>JAQPPZ010002230.1:6240000-16240000 GCA_028583015.1 Wollemia nobilis
GTAGGATCAATCCATAAAGATGTGGTGAACAGATTCCCAAGCCTAGAGGCATAGGAAACATCTATTCGGCACCATGATCCCTCATCGCATGAGATTGTCCCCAGTAAGGATTTTGTTGTGGATGGTCATCCAGTAGAAGTGCAAAATTTTGGGAATGAGGGATTTGATCCACAACTTGTTAGCGACCACCTTCTCGCAGCTGGGGGTGCCTTGGGAATCCATCTTCTCAATAAGTTGGGCTGCGATCTTGACAGAGAAATTCTCATCATTGGTGCCTTTCCAACATCGCTCATCTCTCATGTTGACACAGGGGAGGAAAGTTGATCGCTGGATCTCTTGAATCCATTTCACGGCTTCCCTGATGGGTTCATTTCTTATTCTAAAATTGATCTTCTTCCACTCCTAGGATTTCAGGCTGGAGGAAATGAAGTTTGCAACCTTGAGCCTGAATCTGCTGTCAGCCAAATGCCTAGCAGGGATCAAAACAAGATTGTTGATGAGGGGGGAATTCCCAACCCAAGTATCTTCCCAAAAGTTGATGTTGGCCCTATTCCCCAGCTTCCAGGAAGACCCTTCGAGGATGATGTTCTGGATATGAGTGATGGATTTTCATAAATAGGAACTGTTGCACGAAGGAGGTGCTTGGAGGAAGGACTGGTGCTGAAGGTACTTTCTTTTCATGATGTTTACCCATTCAATATTGGCCTTAGTCACTACTCTCCAAGCCTGCTTGGCTAGGAGAGCTAGGTTGGCAACTGAGATTCGGCATAGAATAAGACCTCCCTAATATTTGGGGGTGCAAACTTTATCCCAAGCTACTAGGTGGAGCTTTCTTGATGCCTCCGATCTAGACCAAAGGAACTGCTTTTGAATTTTTTCAATGGCTTCTCCCATCGAGATCGAGATTTTGAACATAGACATGAAATATGCGGGGATGCTCTACAAGATAAATTTGACTAAAGTTGCCTTCCCTGCACTGGTGAGCAGGGCCCCTTTCCACCCAGCTAACTTGTTACGGATCTTGTCCATCATGTTTGCCCACATGGTTGGTTGGGCCCTGCCATGGAACATGGGGAGCCCGAGGTAAGTGGTCGAGAACTCATAAATGGAACATCCCAAGATTCTGGCAATCTTGTGCTATCTTTTGGCCGGGACATGGATGAAGAACAGCTTACTTTTAGTGTAATTGATTTTCTGGCCAGCAGCTTCCTCGAAGTGATTGAGAATATCCTTGATCACCTTGGCATATGCTATTGAAGCCTTAGTAGCTATCAACATGTCATCTACAAAATGCTAGTGAGTGGTGGGGGGAAGCCTAGACGTTGTCCTGATCTCGAAAAGATAAATGCAAGAGTAGGCCTCCTTGATAGTTCTCCCCAAACTCTCTGCCAGGATGATGAACAGAATGGGGGACAGAGGATCACCCTGCCTCAGGCCCCGAGAACTCAAGAAGTAACCCGTAGCAGAACCATTTACCATGACAGAGAACCAAGAAGGGGAAATGCAGTTGTATATCAGGTTTACCCAGGACTCATGGAACCCAAACTTGAGAAGGATTTGGCTGAGGAATTTCTTGTTGACTCTGTCAAAGGCCTTGTTCATGTCCAGCTTGAGGAAGAAAGTAATCATGTCTAAAGCCTGGGTTGAATAGATCAATTCATATATGGTGATGACCCCATCGAGAATATTACATCCTTTGACTATGCTCCCCTAACACGGGTCAATGATGGATGGAAGAATGTTGGATAGCCTGGACGCCAAGGCTTTGGTGAGGATTTTGTAAATGACATTGCATAGGCTGATGGGTCGGTAATCAGAGAGGAATCAGGAATTGGACCCTTTGGGGATGAGAACTAAGAAGGTGGAATTCACATCTCTGGGAATGGACTTGGAGATTTACATTTCCCTTATGGCGTTAGAAAGATCCTGCTCCACGATGTCCTAGAAGGTCTAGAAAAACTTGGGTGAGAACCCTTCCAGCCTAGGGTCTTTGTCAAGCTTCATGTAAAATAGGGCCTGGTGAACTTCATCCTAGGAGATGGGGTTGAGGAGAAAAGCATTTGATTCCTGGGAGATGATGGTGGGGATGATGGCCAGGAGGGATTCCATGGCCTCGAGGGCTTGGGGCGGGCTGGAACCTAGGAGGCTTTTGAAATGATTGATGGCTTCTTCTCTGATTGCATGGATATCCAAAATGGTTACCCTATCCTGCAAGACAAGGCTTTTGATCTTATTGGCACTCTTATACCTCAAGGTTGAGATGTGGAAGAACTTGGTATTGGCATCACCTTCCTTGAGCCAAAGTTGTCTTGACTTCTGGTGCCAAAAATTTTCCTCCTTGGTGAGGATGTTGTGGTACTCAAACAACAAGGCGCTCTCCTCATCCCTAAGACTGTCACTGTCTTCACCTCTCTGAAAGGACTCCTCAATCTGGCTGATTTGGGATTTGACCTATTGTTTGTCTTTGAAGATGTTCCTGAAGGTTTCCTTAATCTGCTTTTTCAAGTTCCCTTTGATGAACATGATTTTTTGGGTTACCTGGTTAATAGTAGACCCCAAGAATTTATGACTCCACCATGATTGTATCAAGCCCTTGAGATCCTTGTGGTGAATCCACATTACTTCAAACCTGAAATGGGTCTTGAACTACGGTCTATAATATGATTCTAGGATGAGGGGACTATGATCATAGCCTATCTTTGAGAGGGCTCACAAACTGGCATCCCCAAAGTAGGGGAGGGCTTCTTGGGAAAGCAAAAATCTATCTAGGCACTCTTGGATCAGATTGGTGCCCTTCCTTCTATTGCTCCAAGTGAAGAGGGACCCCTGAAGTTGGACATCCATGAGAGCATTGGAATTAATGAAGTTTCTTAGGTCTACAGTTATCTCTGTGAGTGATGTTGTTCCCTCCTTTTTTGTCCTTGAGGTGCAAAGGAGAATTGAAGTCCCCTGCCAATATCTAGGGAGTTTCTTCAAAGACCTACCTCATTGAAGTGAGCATTTTCCACAGAGCTTCTCTGCCCACAGAGGTGTTCGGGGCATAAACATTTGACATCACCCAAGAATTTTGGGATTCAGTATCTTGGAACACGATTTTGCTTACCCTATCATGGCCCAAAATAAGGTTTCCTTGGATCTTGGTAGGATTCCAAAGACACAAGAGCCCTCCCGACGTCCCAAAAGCTGAGGAATGAATGAAATCACAGTTTTTCCAAATTTTTCTAGCAATGTTAGGGGACCATTAATCTCCCAATTTTATTTCCTGAATGAGAAAAATGGTTGGATTATGTTCTCTCCTCATGGATGTAGTTAATATCTATTTGGTTGTCCCATTTAGGCCTCTCGCATTCCAGGAGAGGACTTTCATTTCAAACTCTTGGAAATTCTCTTGCCCCCTTTTCCTTGTTGAGCGGGGGGTTTGGATCTTCGACTTTCGTCTTTGGAATTGTTTGTTGTTTCCTGAAATAGTGTTCTCTGCATTCTATTGGCTATATATTTAGCCGTATTTTTGTTCCTTATGTCCGAATCAGATGTTCTTCCTCTCTTTTTTTCCCTCCTACATCCATCATGGATTTCTAGGAGCTCCGAGTTATCCTAAGACTACTTTGCTCAGGGGATGGCTGGTCCTCGGCTTTGTCATTAGCAGAGATAGAATTTGAGTACACAGGAGAGGTTGGGTCTTCAGGACCCGGGCGGGGGGACAAATGAGGAGAGAGGGGAGGCGGGCCTTGAGGGATTCTCAAGGAAGTGGGGGCACCAAGGATGGGGGGAGGATTATGAATGGGGGTAGTAGGGGGGCAGACCAGGGGAGGTCGAGGGGGCGAGAGGATGGTATTTGGTTCAGATGTGGTCGAGATCTCGCATTCCTCACAATCCTCACTAATAACAAAACTATGCAAAGGATTGAATTTATTGATTAGAGGAACAAAGGTACTTGCCTTACGATTGAGCAGGCCCGGAGGGGGTTTGGAAATATCTTTGTTGGCCATCGACAAGACAGGTGGGGGTTGATGTTGCATCTTCTTTGAGTGGTCCCTGGCGGGTTTTTACTATGGTAGGATCCATATTTTGGGGCACTACGAATAAAGATGGCCCTGGGATTGGCACTTAGGGCAAAAAGCTAACTTGTTTTCATAGAAGAGTGGTTGCTTCCAGTTGAATTCATCATAGATGAGGTTCAGGTGGTTTGGAAGCTGACTTTCTAGGTTCACATTCATGCAAATGCGAGTCTGGGTTAACCGGGTTCTTGCCCGGGTGGCCGGGTCGATAGCCACGAGCTCATCGATCGCCTTAGAAAGACCAAGCAAGGCATCTTCATAGAAGAAGTGGGCTGGGAGATCTAGAAGTCTAACCCATATGGGGGTGAAATTGATGTTCTGGGAGCTAGGGTTGAAGTCTGGTTGCCATTTTTTGAGGAACAAACTTTGCCTTCCATAGAACCAGGGCCCTCCATATAAGATGTGCTCTGCGTCTTCATGGGAATTGAGTTGAATCATGAAAAACCCCTTGTCATTGCCGATATCTCCAAGTTGCCTAGGGTTTTGTATTTTGAAGTTGCCCATCTATGAATAGCATCTAAGTCAGGTCACCCATCGATGAATTTTCCTACCAAGGAGTTGGTATCCCAGGATTCATAGTTTTCCATGAGGAATTTAGGGCATAGAACTTTATTCCCTTGCATGATGAATTCACTGGTCGTAGATGACATAGGAATTCATTTTTTTTGGAGCAAGTCAGCAAAGGATGGCTTGTCGCCTGCTGTTGGAACCTCACCTAGGATATGGGGCCCTTGCTTGGCCATGGTGCCAGGCCTGACGGAGCCCTCAACGTCTCTGCTTCAATGATCAGGATCTAAGTGTGTTGCCATGGGGGGTGCCTGCGAGAATCATTTCATTGGTGAGACCTAGTTTTGGGAGTCAGGGAAGGCGCCCGGCTAGCCCTAGGAAGCGACGGGAGGATGGGCGGAGGGTAGGAAACAATCCGCCAAGGAAAAATGTGAAATCAAAAATTGAAAAAGGAGAGAAACGGATGGTCGAACACCAAACCCCCGCAAAAAATACCGAAAGCCGCCAGGAGGCAGACTTTGCTTGCTGCTATGCGGACCTTCGATCGTTGTCACCCCTCATGAATTCTAGTTTAATTTTTATTAATATTATTGTTAATTATTTTAGCCATTTAATATATTGATTGCTCTTATATTTGAGTTTACTCAAGATCCATAATTGGGACCTGAGATAATTTGGGTAAACTGACAACAATATCGATGAACAAAGAGACATCAATGAAATTAAAGAAGGATTTACACTTAATCTACAAAGAAGCCAAAGATGAAAACTTTAGAACATTTGACAATTATCTACATTCATAACTTATTGAGGCACATGAATATTCTAAAGATGTTATTATACCGCCTATTGGTATAGGCTTAGTTATCAAGTTCAAGTTCATGTTCGAGTTCGACACTCTTCAAGTTCGAAAGAAATTCGACATGTTTAAAAATTCAAAATAAAATTCGACATAAAATTCGATATATTATAAATGTACATATATCCTTTCAATGTTATGTAAATAAATTAGTAACTAAGGAGCATTAATAATTCTCTTGTCATATATTTCCAAGCTTCTACAGTAGATTTTAGTGGTGCCATTTTAAATAGTTTTTTTGAAAGAAAAAAATACCATTTAATTTTACTTTCAACATTTAAATATAAAATTTTATTTAAATGTATTAAAAGAATGTAAACCTACTTTCTACATTTTTAATATAAAACTTTTACTTAAATGTATCAAAAATATATATAACATTAAAATTAAATATAAACTACTAAATTACAGTATAGAGAAAATTCTAATGCAGTTGCAAAAGCTACAACTCGTAGTGGTACGTAGTCGCAACTATTGCCAAATTTGCAGATTTTTGGATGTTGTAAATGTTTCCAAAAATCAAATATAAAGGGAAAAAAATCAAATATAAAGGGGAAAACACATGCAAAAAAATCTCGCATGCATTTTCTCCTTCCTCGTACTTGGTCTAATTTTTTTCCTGTCGAATTTAAGGTTGAAAAAACATACAAAAAAAAACTTTATGCATTTTCATCTTCCCACGTGCATTCCCCGCCTATTTTTTGCCCAATTTTTTTCTTGCCGAATTTAGGGTTTATTCGTCGAACTTATTCATTAGGGTTTTTAATTCGACAAATTTTGAATTTTATCTAAAAAATTTGACAAATTTGATAACTAAGGGTATAGGTATGATAATGTATATGGCATTACTCACTCTTGAAATTTATAAAGATAAGAACCAGAGGAAAGAAGAATTGACTAGAATTTTGAATAACAAACCTGTATTAAAAGATATCAGTTGTGATACAAAATACTTACAACATATGATAGCAAATGATCTTCTTTAGGAAGCCGATTTGGGTATAAACTAAGAAAATACAAACAATGTATTAGAAATAAAGTTGAATCATAGAATTTTAATAATGATAAGGATAATATTAATAAAATATATTATTATGATGACTTGCTCATAAATATTACAGGTGTCAGCTTTGAAGAACATTCAGTGCCCAAACATGAAGGAGTACCTAAGTCAAAATCAAGTAAATAATCAAAGTAGTCTTCACACCAAATAATGCAGTATGTGTTAGAATTCACTATATAAACAAAAGGGATTCTTAATGCAAGAAAATTAATCATTAATAGCAAAAACTATTAACCATTAGATAAGAAGAACATAAACATGCAAGATAAGATAAAACACAACATATAATGTGGTTCACCCAACACTAGTCCTTTGTATTAACACCAATACAATATTTGAAGGGAGTAATCCTGCAACACAACCAACTACAAATTCCTCTTCAAAACACTAGCATCTTCACAGAAATACTCTAACAATAATTCAACATGCAAACACCCTTGCATCAAGCTCTACACCAAACTTCATGCTCTCTGTACAAGAGATGCACATGCAAACACCCTTGCATCAAGCTCTACAACAAGCTTCTTGATCTCTCTACATGAGATGCACAATCTTGTGCCCTTCCCATAAACAAGATACAATCCTCTCTATCGAAGGTATTACATAAATAGGGAAATCCAGTTACATGCATGCTAAAAAACAAGCATGCTATAATTAACCCAAAAATCACACACTAAATAATCACACTGATTTCTATGCAACCATTAATTTTATAGATTCTAACTTGGAATTAGACACCAATGATAGACCCATCAATTATGGCTTTTTTTGGATTGATTTTTTCAATTTAGAAAGTTTCCATGCATAAAAGCAACTTGTTACCAAACAGAGAGAAAAACTGTTTTTGTTGAGCAAGGTGCAGCAAAAGAATTGCAAAAGTATTGTCATTGTTGTCAACACAGACAGATTGATGCAGTTGATGCGATTCGGAGGTCAGTCAGATCAAGTGCAGTGAATTTCAAGGAAAACAGAGGTGACCCAGATTCAAAAATTGGCAGAAAAAGACAAGGAAGAAAACTGTCGCGATATCGCGACATGTTTTCTGTCGCGATATCGCGACAAAATAGAGGAGAGAGAAAATGCAAGAAAAATTGTCGCGATTTCACGACATTGTCGAGGAGAGAGAAAATGCAAGAAAAATTGTCACGATTTCGCGACATTGCCGAGGAGAGAGAAAATGCAAGAAAAATTGTCGCGATTTCGCGACATGGCCGAGGAGAGAGAAAGTGAAAGGCAAACTGTCGCGATTTCGTGACATGCTGGCAGAGAAGGAAGCAAGGTGAAAAGATGTCACGATTTCATGACATAAATGGAGGAAAGGAGCTTGCAACGAAAAGTGTCGCGATATCGCGACACGTCGGGTTTTCACGACCCGAAGAGGAGAGAGAATGCTCGACAACAAAGGTGTAGCGATTTCGTTGCATGTTGAAATGAATGGCAACAAAGGTGTAGCGATTTCGTTGCATGATAAAATGAATGGCAACAAAGGTGTAGCGATTTCGCTACAAGTCCAAAATGCACAACGTGAAGGTGTAGCGATTTCGCTACCAGTCAAAATTGCAAATCTGAAAGATGTAGCAAGTCGAAAGCACAAGGCACAAAGTTGTAGCGATTTCGCTACTGCATAAAGCAAAGATTGTACGGAAGCCAGAAGCGTCACGATTTCGTGACAAAGCTGAGGATGACGTCAGCAAAATTGAAACTGTCGCGATTTCGCGACAGGGTGCAAGGAAAGTCTGGAAGCGAAAGTGTCACGATTTCGCGACAAGAATGATGACGTCCAAAAGTGTCACGATTTCGCGACAAGGTGAAAAAAAAAAGTGTCACGATTTCACGACAAGAATGATGATGACGTCAACAAAAGCTGAAAGTGTCACGATTTCGTGACAAGGTGCAAGGAAAGCTGCTGGAAGCGAAAGCGTCGTGATTTCGTGACAACAATGATGATGACGTCAGCAAAAGCTGAAAGTGTCGCGATTTCGCGACAAGTTGCGAGAGAAGCCTCAGGAAGCGAAGCGTCGCGATTTCGCGACAACATTAAGGATGACGTCAGCAAAAGTTTGAAGTGTCGCGATTTCGCGACATGAACGGTGGGAAAGCTTTCAAAAGCCAAAATGGTCACGATTTCGCGACAACAAGGGCATGAAGGGTACGGCTACAAAAAGTGTCGCGATATCGCGACAGGTAACAGTTTGGCGGGTAAAAGCCGAAAAAGCATGCAAGGTGACACGTGTCAGAAAAAGCAGACAGGAAAATCATGCAACCAGTTACGTAAAAAGTAAGCGATGTCAGATCTGCGATTCATGATTGACAAGTGTTAGTCATGCACTAGAACAGCTGTATATGCACGACTGGAAAAGCATTCGAAGAATCAAATATGAAGGATCGAAAAAGCTTTCTAAAAGACATTTTTGCAGCATTCAAAAAGCCAAATTTGTAGGGTTTCGAACAGCCGTATTGCAGGGTTTCGAACAGTCGTATTGCTTGGAATCGAACAGCCGTATTGAATGGATTCGAACAGCCAAATATGCAGAATAGAAAAAGTATTCGAATGGTCATATTTGATGTATTCGAACAACCGCTTATTGGGAAGAGAAAAAGAATTTGAACAGCTCGAGAATGTCATCCGACTGTATGCAGGATTGAAACGCTATAGAAGTCAAAGAGTCCCGATGAGAAAAGGAAGGTTATAAAAGAACAGTCATACAGAGAATAAAGTTGCTACTGTTAGAGGGAAATTGCTGTGAAAAGAGGGTTAGAAGAGAGCCAAGAGAGAAATTAGCAGAGCCGTGAGAGTGTGTAGAGTTGGTTTAATTGCAGACCAGTCAGGGTCGTGTAAGAAGTGAAGACATTTTTATGTCATTTTAAATTGCTCAGAATTGCAGTCCAAGTTGGTGCTTGGTACTAGGGGTTGGTGCTCCTATCTCATTGCGGCAGAAAACTAAGGGGTTGGTGCTCCTTCCAGTAGATGCTGGTAAAGTGTTTGTAAAATTGGAATTTTGCAAAGACTGGATTTGGATTGGAGTCCAAGCAGTCATTTTTGAGGAGTAGCCAAATTGGTGAACCTCGGTATATTGAGTGTTGTGGTGTGCCCTATTGATCAATTTGCTTTTCTAGTTTTCAAGTTCTCTTTGCTTCATTTTAAATGTTGTAGATTTGAATATTAATAGTTACACTGATTCACCCCCCCTCTCAGTGTCATTGTGTGAATATCAATTGGTATCAGAGCAAGGTTCCTTGTTCAAGCTTAATCAGCTAAGGAGATCTTGGAAGAAACAATGGCAGGCGGTGAAGGATTCTCATCCAACAAAGCTCCCTTATTTGATGGAACAAATTACACTTTCGGAAACTCAGGATGCAAACATATCTGAGTGCATTGGGATATGATATTTGGGATTTCGTAAATAGTGGATACACAGCACCCACTACTCCTCCAACAGATACTGCTGAGAAGAAAAAATTTGAGAACAACTCCAAAGCTAAGAATGCCATAATGTGTGGGCTTGTTGACAGTGAAGTGATAAGAGTCATGAGCTGTAAATCAGCAAAAGACATGTGGGATAAACTGAAAAGCATCCATGAAGGAGACAGACAAGATCAAGGAAGCCAAGCTGCAAACTCATCGAGCACGGTTCGAAGCACTGCAAATGAATGAAGATGAGAACATAGAGGCTTATATGTTGAGAGTCAACGGAATCATTAATGCAATCAGAGGACTCGATGAAGAAATTGATGATGCGGTTGTTGTGAAAAAGGTTCTCAGAACACTGCACAAAAGATTTAACTCCAAAGTTTCTGCAATAGAAGAGGCAAAAGATCTAAACAACTTCAGCTTGGATGAGATGCATGGTTCCCTGACAACATATGAAATGAGAATAGGACAAACCAAGTCTATAGACAGAGAAGCAACTTTTAAAGCACACAAGAATATAAAAGCTGAACATGAATCTGAGGATGAAGAGACACTGGATGAAACAGAAGCTAATTTTGTTCGGAAACTCACAAAGGGAAAAGGAAAATATAGAGGAAAGCTACCTTTTAAGTGCTTCAATTGTGGAGGAGTCGGTCATTTTGCAGCCAAATGTCCAATGCAGGAGAAAACCAAAAATGGTGAAGGCTCACACCAAGAAAAAGGTGACTGGAAGAAGAAACAAAATTTTAGAAAGAACAACTTCAAGAAGAAAAGCTTCATATCCAAGAATGTCAGCACTTCTGAAGAAAGCTCAGATGAGGATTTCGAAGAAGAAAAAGGTGAAGCTCTGTTCATGGCACTTGAAGAGGAAAGAACAGAAGAAAATCGGGAAGGTGATGAAAACTTTAAAGATGAGGCTGAAGTTTATCTGAAAGGAGAATTGGTTGTTGCACTTGAAGAGTTGAGTGTTGAAAGGAAAAAGAACAAAAAGTTTTCAAGAAAACTAGAAGATGCCACTGACATAATAAACAGTTTAAAAATACGGACAGAGGAATTCAAGAAAATGTCCGAAGTTCTTGATGAACAATTAAGCTGTAAAGACAGGTTGAATGCAGCAAGCTAGAGGAAGACATGGTTAAGTTAAGAATGCAGTTAGAGGAGATGAATAGAAAATTGAACTGTTTTCATAAGTTTGAAGAAAGTACTGTAAAGCTGGATAAAATGTTAAATAACCAAAGGCCTTCCGACATCAAATTTGGTTTAGGCTTCGATGAAGGAGAATCATCAAAGGGTTCAAAGGCCTTGAATGTAGAACCCATAAAGAAAGAAGAAAAGATCAGGGTTGACCTAGAAAAAACAAATCATGCCCAAGAAAGCAATAATGCCAGACTCAAGAAGAGTATTGACAAAGATGGCTTCACAAAAGTCACACATCCAAGAAGGAGAAGATTTATGGCTCCTACTTCAAAGCTGGCAAAGACCGGCACCCGAGGTTTAATCATTCCTTTTACGGTTATTGTTTTAAATGCAATGCTTATGGCCATAAGATTTCAGATTGCAGGCATAATGTATCTCAAAGGAATTTCACAAGCAGAAATGTTTTTTCTCCTTTAATGAATTATGCAGTTGAATGTTATAATTGTCATAATTTTGGACATATTGCTAGAAACTGTAGAAGCACTTTTGCAGCAAATAATTATCAGGGTAGAAAATCTCAACCAAGTGAGTTGAAACAAAACAAGAAATTTCTTGAAAAACAAGCACATGCTAATGAGAAGACAAAGGCAAAACAAGTAGCCAAATCTGTCATCAAACCAGAATGGAAAGAAAAGGAATCTTTGATTGTTCAGACTGCCTTTAAAGCTCAGAACAAATCTGCACCTTGGATACTTGACAGTGGTTGTTCCAGTCACATGACAGGTGACAAGCAGAAATTTGAGAATTTGCAGAATTATGAAGGTGGTTCTGTGAAATTTGGAAATAATGATGGAGCAAAGATTGTTGGAAAGGGATCAGTCAAGATCAGTGATGGCAATATAAAATCAAAAGAAGTCTTGTTTGTGATTGGTCTGAAGCATAACTTGTTGAGTGTAAGTCAAATATGTGACGGAGGTCATGATGTAATCTTCAAGAAGGAGGGCTGTGAAGTAAGAAAGACAAAAAATGGAAAGTTAATAGCCATTGGATTGAGAACTTCTGGAAATCTGTATACACTTTCAGAGACTTCGGAAGGAGCTTGCTTGGTTGGTCAGGAAGAAGAAAACTGGTTGTGGCACAAGAGACTCGGTCACATAAGCTTTGATAATCTGGTAAAAATCAGCTCAAAAGGGGCAATAAGAGACATACCAACTATTGGTAAACCTTCAAACAGTATTTGTGAGTCATGCCAAAAGGGAAAACAAACCAGAGCCACTTTCAAAGCAAAAGAATATTTCACGAGCAAGCCATTAGAACTAATTCACACTGATTTATGTGGACCCATGAGAACTGAAAGCATAAATGGACACAAATATTTTATGTTGTGTATAGATGACTACTCAAGAATGACATGGGTACTATTTTTGAAACTTAAATCGGAAGCCTTTGAGATGTTTAAAACCTTCAAAAATCTTGTTGAGAATCAATCGGGAAAAAAGAATTAAATGCCTAAGATCAGACAGAGGAGGAGAGTTTATTTCAGAAGAATTTGCAGAATACTATCAAAAATATGGGATAAGAAGACAGTTTTCAGCAGCTAGAACACCTCAACGAGAATGGTGTTGTAGAAAGGAAGAATAGGACGAGTGCAGGAAATGGCACGGACAATGTTGGCTGAGAACAAAATAGTCGACAGATTTTGGAAAGAGGCGGTACATCATCGTAGTTTACATTCAAAACAGGTGCATGCTAAGACCACATGAAAGCAAAACACCTTATGAGTTGTGGTTTGGCAGAAAGGCAACAACAAGACATTTCAAAGTATTTGGCAGCAAGTGCTACATCAAACGGACTGAAGATAATCTCGATAAATTTGAAAATAGAGTTGATGAAGGTATCTTTCTTGGTTACTCAACAAAAAGCAAAGCCTACACATGTTACAACAAAAGGCTAAAGAAAATTGTTGAGAGTGTTGATGTGAAAGTTGATGAAGGTAGAGAACAAGAAATTACTTATCAAGAAAACTACCCCATCTATGAAGAAGTCATTGAAGGTGATGATGAAAAGGAAACAGATATAAGAATCAGAAAATTGATCCGGATGGTGTAAAAACTGAATCAGAAGAAGAAGAAAACAGGAAATTTAAAACAGGCAACTGGCAGAAAAATCATCCAAGTGAACAGATTATTGGGGATCCCAAAGATGGTATTCAGACAAGAAGAGCAGCAGTGCGGAACTATTCTCTGTTATCTAGCATTGAACCTAAAAATGTTGTTGAAGCAAGCAATGATGAAAGTTGGTTGAAGGCAATTAATGAAGAACTAGATCAGATTGAGAAAAACAATACCTGGGAATTAGTACCTAGACCAACAAATAAAAACATAATTGGCACTAAATGGGTTTTTCGAAATAAATTAAATGAAGATGGACAGGTTGTCAGAAATAAGGCAAGATTGGTCCGTAAAGGCTATGCTCAGGTTGAAGGCATTGATTTTGAGGAAACTTTTGCACCGGTAGCTAGACTAGAGGCAATCGGAATGTTTACGGCATTAGCGGTTCATAAAAACTTCAAAGTATATCAAATGGATGTAAAATCAGCATTTTTGAATGGAAAAGCTGGAAGAAGAGGTTTACATTGAACAGCCGGATGGCTTCCAACTTGGTGACAACACATATTTTGTTTGCAGGTTAAAGAAAGCATTATATGGTTTGAAACAGGCACCCAGAGCATGGTATGCAAGGCTGGATAACTATCTAATTAAACAAGGGTTCAAGAAAGGTTTGGTGGACAGCAACTTATATGTCAAAACAGAGAAGGGCCATCTTATTGTTCTTGTTGTTTATGTAGATGATATAATATTTGGCAGCAGCATGGATGAATACTGCAAAGACATATCAACTAAAATGAAGAAAGAATTTGAGATGTCTATGATTGGTGAACTTTCTTATTTCCTAGGACTGCAGGTCAATCAAAATGAAAAAGGCATTTTTATTTCTCAAGTTAAATATGTAAAAGAAATGCTGAAAAAGTTCACAATGGAAGACGATAAACCGGTTAGCACTCCCATGACAACAGGTTGCAAGTTGAGCAAGGATGACAAATCTCCAGATGTAGATCAAACAATGTACGGGTCTATGATTGGAAGCTCTATTGTATTTAACGACCACTAGACCGGATATATTACAAGCTGTATGCATGGTTGCAAGATTTCGGGCCAGTCCCAAAGAAACTCATGTAATAGCTGTAAAGAGGATCTTCAGATATCTCAAGGGCACTATGGATTATGGGTTGTGGTACCCAAAAGGTAAAGATTTCACTTTGATTGCATATTCTGATGCAGATTGGGCAGGATGTATTGATGACAGAAAGAGCACAAGTGGAGGAGCATTTTATCTTGGAGACGAGGCTGGTAGCATGGCACGACAAGAAACAAGAATCGGTATCTCTATCCACTGTAGAGGCGAGAATACATTGCGAGCAACAACATGTTGTACTCGGATATTATGGATGAGACAAACGTTGAAAGATCTTGGTATTCATTTCAAAGAGCCAATTTCAATTAAATGTGATAACACTAGTGCTATCAACATATCCAAGAATCCGATAATGCATTCAAGAACCAAACATATTGCAATCCGATATCATTTCTTGAAGGATAAAGTTGCGGAAGGAGAGGTCAAATTGGATTTTGTTCCAACTACAGAGCAAGTAGGCTGATATATTCACAAAACCTTTGCCAAAGGAAGTATTTGAATACCTTCGGAAGAAGTTGGGAGTAGTCACACCACCCAAGCATTGACTAGCTATGGGAAACACATTCTCAGGGGGAGCATTCAAACTTTTTAAGTTTGATAATGTTGTGCATAGACTCAGGGGGAGTCTGCAGCAGCCCTTTGGTATTATTGGCAAAGGGGGAGAAGAAATTGAGCAAGGTTGCGAGTGTGTTGCCAACAATTCCAAAGGGGGAGATTGTTGAGCAAGGTGCAGCAAAAGAATTGCAAAAGTATTGTCATTGTTGTCAACACGAGACAGATTGATGCGATTGATGCGGTTCGGAGGTCGATCGGATCAAGTGCGGTGAATTTCAAGGAAAACAGAGGTGACCCAGATTCAGAAATTGGCAGAAAAAGACAAGGAAGAAAACTGTCGCGATATCGCGACATGTTTTCTGTCGCGATATCGCGACAAAATAGAGGAGAGAGAAAATGCAAGAAAAATTGTCGCGATTTCGCGACATTGCCGAGGAGAGAGAAAATGCAAGAAAAATTGTCGCGATTTCGCGACATTGCCGAGGAGAGAGAAAGTGCAAGAAAAATTGTCGCGATTTCGCGACATGGCCGAGGAGAGAGAAAGTGAAAGGCAAACTGTCACGATTTCGCGACATGTTGGCAGAGAAGGAAGCAAGGTGAAAAGATGTCGCGATTTCACGACATAAATGGAGGAAAGGAGCTTGCAACGAAAAGTGTCGCGATATCGCGACACGTCGGGTTTTCGCGACCCGAAGAGGAGAGAGAATGCTCAGCAACAAAGGTGTAGCGATTTCGTTGCATGTTGAAATGAATGGCAACAAAGGTGTAGCGATTTTGCTGCATGATAAAATGAATGGCAACAAAGGTGTAGCGATTTCGCTACAAGTCCAAAATGCACAACGTGAAGGTGTAGCGATTTCGCTACCAGTCAAAATTGCAAAATTGAAAGATGTAGCAAGTCGAAAGCACAAGGCACAAAGTTGTAGCGATTTCGCTACTGCATAAAGCAAAGATTGTACGGAAGCCAGAAGCGTCGCGATTTCGCGACAAAGCTGAGGATGACGTCAGCAAAAGCTGAAAGTGTCGCGATTTCGCGACAGGTGCAAGAAGTTGGAAGAAAGTGTCACGATTTCATGACAAGAATGATGATGACGTCAGCAAAAGTTGAAAGTGTCGCGATTTCGCGACAAGGTGCAAGGAAAGTCTGGAAGCCGAAAGTGTCGCGATTTCGCGACAAGAATGATGATGACGTCAGCAAAAGCTGAAAGTGTCGCGATTTCGTGACAAGGTGCAAGGAAAGCTGGGAGAAGCCGGAAGCGTCGCGATTTCACGACAAGAATGAGGATGACGTCAGCAAAAGCTGAAAGTGTCGCGATTTCGCGACAAGTTGCAAGAGAAGCCTCAGGAAGCCGAAAGCGTCGCGATTTCGTGACAACATTAAGGATGACGTCAGCAAAAGTTCGAAGTGTCGCGATTTCATGACATGAACGGTGGGAAAGCTTTCAAAAGCCAAAATGGTCACGATTTCGCGACAACAAGGGCATGAAGGGTACGGCTACAAAAAGTGTCGCGATATCGCGACGAGTAATGATTTGGCGGGTAAAAGCCGAAAAAGCATGCAAGGTGACACGTGTCAGAAAAAGCAGACAGGAAAATCATGCAGCCAGTTACGTAAAAAGTAACTGATGTCAGATCTGCAGTTATAGATTGACAAGTGTTAGTCATGCACTAGAACAGCTGTATATGCACGACTGGAAAAGCATTCGAAGAATCAAATATGAAGGATCGGAAAAGCTTTCTAAAAGACATTTTTGCAGCATTCGAAAAGCCGAATTTGTAGGGTTTCGAACAGCCGTATTGCAGGGTTTCGAACAGTCGTATTGCTTGGAATCGAACAGCCGTATTGAATGGATTCGAACAGCCAAATATGTAGAATAGAAAAAGTATTCGAATGGTCGTATTTGATGTATTCGAACAACCGCTTATTGGGAAGAGAAAAAGAATTTGAACAGCTCGAGAATGTCATTCGACTGTATGCAGGATTGAAACGCTATAGAAGTCAAAGAGTCTCGATGAGAAAAGGAAGGTTATAAAAGAACAGTCGTACAGAGAATAAATTTGCTGCTGTTAGAGGGAAATTGCTGTGAAAAGAGGGTTAGAAGAGAGCCAAGAGAGAAATTAGCAGAGTCGTGAGAGTGTGTAGAGTTGGTTTAATTGCAGACCAGTCAGGGTCGTGTAAGAAGTGAAGACATTTTTATGTCATTTTAAATTGCTCAGAATTGCAGTCCAAGTTGGTGCTTGGTACTAGGGGTTGGTGCTCCTATCTGTTGCAGCAGAAAACTAAGGGGTTGGTGCTCCTTCCAGTAGTTGCTGGTAAAGTGTTTGTAAAATTGGAATTTTGCAAAGACTGGATTTGGATTGGAGTCCAAGCAGTCATTTTTGAGGAGTAGCCAAATTGGTGAACCTCGGTATATTGAGTGTTGTGGTGTGCCCTATTGATCAATTTGCTTTTCTGGTTTTCAAGTTCTCTTTGCTTCATTTTAAATGTTGTAGATTTGAATATTAATAGTTACACTGATTCACCCCCCCTCTCAGTGTCATTGTGTGAATATCATTTTTTCCATATTTAACCGAGATTAGACTCCACAACCTAACAATCTCCCACTTGGATACTGATCCACAATAACTCTACCGTTGTTGCATCCACAAAAGAACATCTTCAAGCCAAAAAAGGAATGTCAACTCCTCCAGATTATTGTAACCATGCTTTGAACCATCACACCAAACTAGTGTCATCCACGCACTTTTATCCTATGATCAACAAGCAACACACAATCTCTCTACCACAAATCAATGATAATAACAACATCCTCATAATTATTTTGTATCATGGTGAATCAAACATCACCACCATGGAAATATCTATATACTATGGATGACCCATAGCATGCACACACACAATATGGCTTTGCCACTAGCTTTGAAAGCACACTCCCCGAGTGTGGAATTACCTTCCAACTTAGGGACTTGGGGTCGCAATGATCCAAAGCTATAACCATATTATGTGTTCCATCCTAAAAAATCATACAATAAATCCTGAGCCATGTCCATCTTCCTATACATGGCTCCTAGTTCCCACTGCTTGAGAACTCTTTGGTCCTCCAACGTCAATGTCAATACCAGCCATATCAAAAAGTATCAAAATTTCACTCATTAGATTCACATCTGAAATTTCTCCTCCATCTCTATCCCAAGACCAAAAATCCTTTTTCAGGTGCCCCTTCTTGCCCCAATGGTGAGAAACCAGGGTCCTTTCACTCTCGCTGTATAACGCCTAGAAATTCTTTATCATCTTCGACGTCACACCTAACAGCTCCATCATAGTACTTTGAGAAAGAGCTCCGCAGTTACTTTCTGCCAAACTGAACAAACACCCTAAACTTTCTTTCTTTTGTCATAGCTCCCACTCAAGTTAAGCTCCCACTCAATCCTAAATTCCAAACTCGCTTTGATATCAATTGTTATGATTAACTATATAAACAAAAGGGATTCTTTATGCAAGAAACTTAATCATTAATAGCAAAAACTATTAACCATTAGATAAGAAAACACAGCATTTAATATGGTTCACCCAATACTAGTCCTTTATATTAACACCAATACAATATCTGAAGGGAGTAATCCTGCAACACAACCAGCTACAAATTCCTCTTCAAAATACCAGCATCTCCACACAATTACTCTAATAGTAATTCAACATGCAAACACCCTTGCATCAAGCTCTACACCAAGCTTCATGCTCTCTGTACAAGAGATGCACATGCAAACACCCTTGCATCAAGCTCTACACCAAGCTTCCTGATCTCTCTACATGAGATGCACAATCTTGTGCCCTTCCCATAAACAAGATACAATCCTCTCTACCGAAGGTATTACATAAATAGGGAAATCCAGTTACATGCATGCTAAAAAACAAGCATGCTATAATTAACCCAAAAATCACACACTAAAAAATCACATTGATTTCTATGCAACCATTAATTTTATAGATTCTATCTTGGAATTAGACACCAATGATAGACCCATCAATTATGGTTTTTATGGATTGATTTTTTCAGTTTAGAAAGTTTCCATGCATAAAAGCAACTAGTTACCAAACAGAGAGAAAATTTGTTTTTTCCATATTTAACCGAGATTAGACTCCACAACCTAACAATATGGGGGATTTTGGAGGCATTACATTATTTGGTCTTATTGTAACTATTTATATTAGAGTGTGAGTTTGATTTTATGTGTAAAGTATGTGTCAAGTTAGTAAGAGTGTTCATGTGTCTTGTAGTGTATGAGGTATCTAGTTAGGAAGTGAAGAGTTATGAGTGTGATATATCTAGTTTAGAAGTAAGGAGTTATATGTAATCATGTGAGACATTATCTTTATATAATATGTGGAACTTATTATGTAAGAAAGGCATATGAAGATTCAAGTTATCTTGTGAGTTTGAGGAGAGTAAAAGTCAAAAACCATATAATGTGAAAGATCTCATGTATCTTTATATTGGAGATAAAACTTTGTAAAATGTAACTCGAATAATATTTGCTTTATGCATTGCTTGAGTTTTATCAATAAATATTCTCAGTGTGATTTTATGTGATATTGATGTTGATTTTATGTATGATTTGATACTAATATTTATATGTGATTGATTTATTGATCCTAGAATTTGATTAATTGTGAAGAATAACATCAAAATACTAATAATGAAGCATTGGTGGAACATTAAAGAAGGCAACTTGAAGGAGAACACTTGAAAGGTAAAAATATCTAGAGATGTTTACAGCAAAGAAAACTATGTGTGCTTGAGAGAGCTAGAGAACATCCAAGATTGAAGAACGAACATGTGTAGGCAAGACAAGAATGTCCAAGAGAAAGCAAAGGTTGGGAGCATTACTCATAATGCATTGATAGCAAAACTTGTGTAGATATTTAACAGTGTTTAAATAAGGAAAGGCACAATAAAACGTCAAGAAACATTGAAAAGAGTCACTAGAAAATACATACGTGAAAGTGATCAATGTAAAGAATCAGGTAGGTATTTTATTTATTTTAAGAAGTTTAAAGGTTCATGAAAAATTAAAAGTGATAGAAGGAAATTGTTACAAAACTTTATTGTCATAAACATAAATCATTCAGCAATATCTAGAAATATCAAATAATTCATCCACAAATGAGAGAGAGATAGATAATACCCTTAAGGTAGAAAAACACCAATAATAATCCTTAAGGAATAACTCCACAAGATCTCCCAAGATGAGAGAGCCACTTAAGGAGGGCAAAGTCCTATAAGCCACTTCATGGGCAAAGACAATTACATATGATTGATCTCCATGATGATTACAATGACAATATCTCTTATTTATATACCCATCTTCTAATTCTACTTTGGGAGCCTACTACTAATATAATATTATATTATAATATAATATAATATTATAATACAATCAACCTTAGGTTATGTGTGGTCCATGCCGACCTTTATACAATATAATAATTTATTCCTAAATATCTATTCTTAGGTACCCTAACATGCCACCCTCATTACAAATGTTTCATCCTTGAAACATATGAAGAAACAAGATAGTATGATTTTCCAAGCAATGTTAGCAATTGGTACCAATCTCGATCATCCATCCATTCTAGTGAAACACGTTGATGTTGGTATGTCATTTTACCACTTGAGTATCCAAATTTGATTTATTGGCTCCATGCTTTTGCTACTGTATTTTGATAATTTGAATGATGGGTCCACTTGCTCCTTGCTACTGATGCACCACTCTGAAAACTAGGATTACTATGCTTTCTTTTCCAAAAACTACCATACTTGGTGCCTTTCTAATTCCATGTAGAACCATAATATTGTTGCCTTGATCCATACCTCCAAGATTTTTGTCGCTCATGGTGGTGTGGATGGCGATAAGCTACAACCTTAACTTGATGTATATGGTGAATTGAAAAAATTAAAGGAAAGAAAAGGAAGGCAATGTTAACATTGAATGCAAAATTAAGGGTAAAATATTACCTTGGAAGAATTATAAGTGAAGGAGAAGAATAATTGGAGGAAGTTATAAGGAGATTGTTATTTAAATTAAAGACTAAAATTATTAAAGTGGACAAAATAACTATTTGAAGAAGAAGATAAAAAAGTGAAAATTTTAAGAAGGAAAGTTGATTTATTAATATGTTTGAAGGAAAAATATATTATTGAAAGTATTGAAGGAGAGTATATTATTTGAAAATACTATCAAAGAGAAGTTTTAAAGATTAAAATATTGAATGGAAATATCCAAAAATTGGGTTTATCAAAATTAATTTTGATGGTGCTTCTAAAGGAAATCCAAGAAAAGTTGGTGGAGGTGGTGTTTTTAGAAATAGTAAAGGAAAAATTCTCCTCACTTATTCAAAATCATATGGAACTTAAACTAACAACTATGTAAATGCTAGGGCACTTCTTATAGGGATTAAAATTATAGTAGAAAAGGATGGAAATATATTTCAATTGAGGGGGACTCACAAATTATCATCAATGCTATTAACAAAAATAGATGTGGAGACTGGATAAAAAATAATATTATTGCTAATGTTCATCATCTATTACTAGAGAAAATCTCTTGGAAGTGTGAGCATATTTATAGAGAAGAAAATCAAATAATAGATAAATTAGTGAATCGTGGTGTTGATACTTATCTTAGTGAAATTCAAATTTTAGAAGGCAATTAGCCAAGTGAGATTTTATCTCTTAATCAAAATGTTGTCAAGGAGTTGATTGTGGAAACATAGCACTTCGATAAAATTGAAGAATATATTTAACAAACAAAATTAATGAAAAACTATGATAAAAAGGTATATTGTAGCAAATGTAATATTTTGGTATTTTGATGGGAGTGGACCCCAATAGAAGCCACATACATCTTATTAAAAAAAGATTAAAATATTGAAGAAAAAATATTAATTTTGGAGTTAAAAGGATTTCAACAACAAAATAATCCACCTATTTTTTGGTTTTAAAGACTTGTATTTTTAAATTAATTAAAATTTAGGCCTTTACATTCAAAAAAATTATATTGAAGAAACTAATTAAAATTGAAGACTAAGTGAATATTGTAGAAGAAAGAAGATTTATTAAATTTTAAATTTGGGAGTAATAAGGTTGTCAACAACAAAGGAAATTAATTTGAAAACTTATATTATGGCAAATACAAATATTTTTCTTTCAAAATATCAACTACTAAAAGGACCTAACTTTACCCCATGGAAAAATAATATGAAATCAATACTTATTGTTGAGAAACTTAAAAAAGTAGCAAACGAAGATAAAACCATTCCAAAAGATACTTGGAAGACAAAAATATAAAGACAAACATGCAAAGGCTCTTATGCTAATAATATTTGGTATATCAGATGAAATACAAGCACATATAAGTGAGGACAAAACTTAAAAAGACTCTTAGGATGGACTTTGCACCATATTCAAAGCGGAAAATGAAGCAAACATTCTTCATCTACAATCACAATTATATTCTCTAGGAATCCAAGATGGTGAAAATATAGAACACTTTCTTAAAAGGATAGCAAACTTAAACTTAAAACTCCACACCATGGGATAAAAGGTTGAAGATAGGCTTTTAGTTTTAGTTATACTTAGAGCACTTCTCAAATCATTCAAAATATTGGTCACATCTCTAAAAGTATCAAACAAAAAGGTATCATTTGAAGAATGAGTTAATATTCTTCAACAATATGAAATTGAAAATCAATTAAGATATGGATTATCTAACAATGTCCTTATATCAACAAAGAAAACATAAAGTATCACAAAAAGTCCTTCCAGTTCATCTTCATCATAAAAGGACATATCACCAAATTTTGTAAATTTAATCTAAGGTAATATCAACAAACACAAGGACAGCCTCAATAGCAATGGCAAAATAAAAAATGACACATTTTTCAAGAGGCACAAAAAATAGAAGAAGAATGTAAAGTTGCACACAAGACTCTTATGGCAAGAGAAAATCAAAATTGTATGTCATCAAATAATGAAGAATTCATAAAACTAAGATCTTGTTTGCAATCAATCCTAAAGAAATCTAATGAAGGATACTTCAAAGAAGGTGTGATAATATCTATAGATAATATAATAAAAATGTGTATGGCACTAGATATCCTAGAAGTACAATGTCAAAAGCAAGTTGAATTTAAAAATGAATTGAATAAGAAGTTCAAGACAATAAATAGTGACTTGAAACCCATGATAGTAAATGCTTGTTGTGACACTATGAGAAAACATACATAATGTAGCATGATGAGTGTCGTTAATCCCATCATTTAATCTCAATGATTTATTAATCCGGGGTGGTGTCCAAGGTTGTCTACGATAGAAGGTTAGGGCAGAGTACAATTCAAGCATTCAAATTTCAAGCATTTATTGGGTGAGACAGATTTGGTTTAGCCTTTTGGTGTCACACTAAACCTAATATGTAGAATGAAAACTTGCAAGGAATAAAAACTAATTCTAATTTGCAGAAATTGAAAGTTAACTACAAGTGCAGGAATTGAAATTGTTGAATTGAAATCTAATCTACTTTTGCAAAATTGAAATGTTGTTGAAAATGAAATCCTAAATTACACTTGCAGAATTGAAACCTAGTTTACTTTTGTAGAATTGAAATGATGCTTGGAAATGAAACTTATGCTAAAACACCTGTCAATGTCCTGCCACAAAAGGTCGTCAAGCTTCTGCTACAGGAATTGACAGCAAAATAAAATCTGTTGGAATGAAAAGTTGCTGAAACATAAAAATAAGGAAAACATGGAAAGTAGAGAAAACAAGGGAAATAAATGTTTAATATAATTTGTCAGCTGACACACACACAAATGTTGTACAAAAACATAATGGAAAATATAAATAACATCACACAAAAACTTAAAACAAGAAAATAAAATCTGACAAGCAATCTATTAATTATGCTGCAACAAAATTACAGATTAAAACTTGCCATAAAAATCCTCCTTCTAGATCTGAAAGTGGGCCCATACTTCCTGATCTAGAAGGAGGTGAAAAACACTCCTTAACTAATTAAAAATTAGAACAAAATTTGACAAAAGAACTGCACTTTATTATTCCAAAAATGACATTACAATACTACTGCTACACTCTGTTACAAAACTAAACTTATTCTGCTAATTTCTAACAGCTACCTTTCTACTTAGCTCAACCAAGATGGGAGCTATCCTATTTATAGATGCCTAAAATCTATTTACATACATAAAATATGCCATTCCTATCTTGCAACCTGATTTCCTATTATGCTGCAACAATTTTGGGGATATTTCAGGACAAGGTCAGCTGCTTTAGTTGATCTTTTCATGAGCTGCATCTTTTGGTCGGCAAGGAATGGTGGAGACAGTTGTAGGATACTTCCCCTAACTTTCCTCAGCCTCAAGTTACCTTTTCAACTGCTTGGAAACCGTAGAAAGTCAAATTGCAACACTTTCCCTTATTATTTCGAAGATCTTTGGAATAACTGGCTATAGATGCAATTTAAGCTCAAACGTCTTCAGAATGCTTATTTTGGTTGCTGCTTTCAGGTAGGTCTTTAAATCCAGCTCCCAGGAGGTAAATCCAACTGACTTCACTCATTATCCTTAGTAAATTCCATACCTTCCATTCATAGTGATAGTGGCTAGAATTTTATACTATCACATTATTCTCCATTGTAAAATGCCAATTTATTTAAGTTCATAATTATAACAAATACAAATAAAAATTAAAATATCAATAACAACAAAACACTATAAAACAATAAAAAAAAACCAAACTAAATTATTGTTGTTCTATGTAGTCTTTAAATCCATATCCGATATTCCAACTAAATTCATCCTTCCTTATTGGTAAATTCCATGCCTTCCTTCATAGTGATAGGTGGCTAGAATTTGTATGGACTATCACCTGTTATTTTTAGTTGTCAAAACATGCCCAATTGCTCTTTTGGAGTGCTCATAACTTGTGCCTCGTAACTCCAATGTATACCAAATTGTATCCACATGTTCTTGGTTGTATGAAATTCATTTGGTTCAATTTTCAGCTCTTAAATCTTCAGGAATTGCTCCCAGCATCGTTGTCAAGTTGGCCTCTAACACAGATTTTTCCAGAATTTCCAGTTGTCAAAAAGTGTGAAACTACCATTTTGTGGGCCCCATAACTTCCATATTACTTGTCCATATGCCTTCAAATTTGGGTCATGTGTTCTCTATAATATGAAGTACCATTGGTATGAATTTGGTACCTTAACTCACTTTGGATCATTCCTAGTAGATCCGCCAATGTTCCCCTTAACGCAGATTTGCACCTGTTAACAGCTCCAAAAAAAACTAAGGCATGAACATGATGTAACCTTCATAACTTTTTATCTACAACTCGGATTGACTTGCTTCAAAAATAAAAGTTGTAGTTCTTGATGAGAGGAATCTGTTCATGCCATCATAATGTAATTTTACTATAGTATGACACCAGAATTAACATGATACTCATTTTTGACCTTTTACAAGTATACCTAGATTGTGTTGACAACAATGACAAAACATCATAGGGCCTCCTTTACTCAACATACAACATTTGGCTGATTGAAATACATATTTTATTTGCTATTTAATCAAGCAAAAATAGTCACAAAATGCTGAAAATAGTCAAAAATAGAGATATAGTGTTTCTAACATAAAATCATGCAAACACTTAACAAATATATATTCTAATCAACTATTTGGCAATTAACTTTGTCATGTTTGGTAATATGGCAATTTTTATATGTCAAACATAGTGTAATAATGAGGCATTTCTAGGCCTCATCATTCCCCCCAACTTGAAATGATGCATGCCCTCATGCATCCTAGTAGGCCATAGTAATATGCATGTTTTATCCTTGTGAAAACATATCCTTTGCCACCTGCTACCTGAGAAATTTCTCCTTGTTGCACTACACCAAGCATTTTGCAATTTAAGCACATGTATTTCACTTTTCTACAACCTTGCAATTTTTTCAATTTTTGTAGTTCCTACAATTTTTTTATTCTGCTTTTTTTCTTGCATATATTTTTTTCATTTTCAACTTGCAACTCTTTGACTTTTGCACTTTCATCCTTCAATATTGCAATTTCTGCAATTCCTACAGTTTTAACTCTTTTTCTGCCCTTCTACAAGTTTTAGTGTTGCAAGGTACCTCTTAAGGGCTTGGTATCATGTGATTCATCTTGCAATAGCCTTATTGTGGAACCATATTTGGCAGATGCACTACTACTGGTGGAATTTTTTGTTCTTAACAACATTTCAACTTGAATGCCTATTTCTGTTGTTTGCACCTTTTGAACAAAATTGATAAAATTTTGATTTTGAAATGCTTGAGGGATGTACTTACGTGTGGTAGAGCTTTAGGAACCTCAATATTTGATGTACCCTACTCTTTTTGCTATTCTGCAACATTTTCAACAATTCTGGTATAGTTTTTGCTTATTCCAAAGATATCCTACTTATTCCGAAGATATGCCTGTTTATTTCGAAGATGCATCAAAAAATGCAAAAATGGCATATTTTTCAAAATTTTGCTACAGATTATGTTGTGGAACCATCTCTAGGGTGTGTAAGCATTCCATAATATCAAAAATTCCTTCTCCATCCTTTTGTTTACTCCATGTCTATTTTGCTATTTTTGCACTTTTGAAACAAAATTGACAAAAAATTTGAATTTGAATCTTTTTGGAGGGATGTACTACTTGTGGTGGGATGATTTTGAGCTTTAGGAACCTTAATATTTGATGTGCCCTACTCTTTTTGCTATTCTACAGCATTTTTAGCAATTTTGGTACAGTTTCTGCTTATTTCGAAGATATCCTGCTTATTCCGAAGATGCATCAGAAAATGCAAAAATGACCTCATATGCAAAAGTTAGCTATAGATTCTGTTGTGGGCCCATATCTAGTGTGTATAAGCCTTCCATAACATCAAAAATCCCCTCTCTATCCTTTTTTTTAGATGTTATTCTTCATTTTGTATATTGTTATTTTATTGCAGCAGTAGTAAAACAGAATCTTTAGGTGCATTTTCCAGATTATATTCCTCAAATTTATGAGACAATTGTGAGATATAAACTTGCAGTTCTCCTTCTGAAACCTGCCCTACTAATTGAGATAGAATTGTTGCCATGTCTGTCCCAAAATCAGGTTTTTGTACAGTTTTGAAGTTCTCATGCAACTAAGGGCAGAAGGGGGTGTTTCTTGACATTTTGAACATGTTCCATTTTCAACTTGCCAATATTGTATGAATAGTTTATGCCAAATACCGATTATCATACACTAAATGCTAAATGCTTACTATGACTTAAATGCAAGAAACACATACCTTGTTGTCCTGAAAATTGATCATGCACCTTACAAGTTGCTTCTGATGATTGTTAGCAAGCTATCTGAAAACATAAATATACACATGTGCAGTGTGAGATTTGTACAATGGTGGAACAATGATGGGTGGATCAACAAGGCAATGCACGCCGAAAAACCGGTTTTCATGCACACCAACTCAGTAGCGCCTCAAGGAGGTTTTCACTACTGAATTATTCATTTTTTTCATCTTTTTTTTCATTAGAAGAGGTTGCCATTTCTGGTTTTCAACCAACTTCTCATCATTTTTTTTTTCAAGTGCCTCAATAAAAGAGAATGTCTCTCATGAGGCTACAATGAGAGAGAATGTCTCTCACTCTTATTTGGATAAGAACAATCCTTATTCTGCAAAAACATGTCAATATTTGTATGAAAACACCATCTTTTTTTGTTGAAATCTGCAACAATGATGCAACCTTCCTTTCTAGATGAGTAGTAAGAATCTTCTTATGTCATCATTTAACTCCTTATTGCTAAAAATGAAGTATTGACTTCATTGTTCCTCCTCCATGCTGAAATTGATGCTTGTCCTCATGTATCCCCATTTTGTGGGACATGCCTTTTGCTGCAATTTTTTTCTCTCCTCTTTTTCCTCTTTTCTCTCTTTTTTTCTTTCTTTTTTTCTCTCTTCTTTCCTCTTTTTTTCTTTTTTTCAATTTTTTCTCTTGTCTTGCTTGTGCCCATGAAGTTCACAAACAAGATTATTCTCTTTTGCTTTTCTTGTTTTTTTTCTTTTTGTCAAACTTTTTATCATCAATCTGAATCTGACATGGAAGAGAAATTCTCTTCCATCTTGTGTACATCCAATTGTGGAATCTCCTTCAAGAACTCCTCCTTAGTTAATGGTGCATGGTATACCCAAAGGCAATATCCATTCACCACTAACTTCCTCCATGAATCACCAATGGGAGAAAGAAGCACTGCTCCATATCTAAAAACTTCTTCAATCAAGTGTTGTTCAGGCCTCCTAGTCTGCAAAATCTTGTCAATCTGTACTTGAAACAATTCAATACCAATTCTCAAATATGTTAAGTGCATACATCAAGATGAAATCTTGACATACCCTTGTAATTCCATGCAAAGGGATTGAAATATTGTTTCAAAACAACAAACAATTTCAGCTAGCTAATAATGTTCAAGAATTTTCTTGGTTGTGCTTCAATTTGTTTCATTCCTAGGAGGATAGAATTTACCCCTTTGTAATTGCTTACTAAAGAGTTTAATGGAAGTAAATTTTCTATGTGCATATTTTCTAGTTTTTCTCCTTTATCCAAGGCTGATTTTTGTGTGTTTGGACTAAAGGGTTTTTGTGTATCTCCATTGATTTTTATCTCTTCAAGATCAGGTAAGGTCTTGTTTGAGCATAGTTGGATGTTACTGCAGTCAATAACATTTCCTGTAGTCTTTTTATCAGATTTAGCTACATAGACAGGGGTTACCTGTCCTGTATTATTCATATTGGCCACAAGTTGGGCTGGAAGTGGTGGTTCTTCCTCTACTGGTGGTACTTATGAATCTACCTCCTATCATAAGGTATATTCATACATCCTGATCAAACTTCAAAAAGCAAAAAAGATAATTTAACTAAACATGTTTTTGGTTTGCACAACAAGACAAGAAGTGTACAACTTAGCAGATCAACTACTTGTCAGGTAGGATCACCTCTAATGAGATCAACTATTGTCTTTGTAGGCTAAGAATTGCTAGGTTGCGGTTTAGCATGGTAAAACCCTAACAATATTTAAGCAATAATGGCAAAACTCTAGGATCACCGTTGAGCTGTAAACTTCTATTTTGATTGTGCAAAAGTTTTGTGATGATTTTTTTTTTAATAGACTCAGCTTACATAGACAAGGGTTGCATGTCCTGTATTATTCATATTGGCCACAGGTTGGGCTGGAGGTGGTGGTTGATTTACTTGCCCGGTTTGTTGTTGTTGGGATCTCTCTTTGAGAAGAACTTAGACTAGGCAACAAATTTTACATTTTTGAGTTGTGGAAGTAAATGGCATTTATCAGTGATATGTCCCTGTGAACAAATGCTACAAGTAGCTGATATGGTTATTTTGTTCAAGGGATAGTCTTGTATATCTGTCATGTTCCCAACACATAATACAAATTTGTTTATACTACCCTGATGATATGGATATAAAAATGGCAGTACTAGAGATGGCTCCTCTAAATTTTTCAAGAGATCTTATGTTTCCTGATAATGAGTATGATGAGTTCTTTCAATTTTTATCAAGAATTTCAAACATAGGCAATTTAACCCCCAAGTGTGAAGATCACCTCCTTGTGGTTGCTTGTTTTCTAAATGGACTGAAATGCAACTATCAATAATTATTATTTATACCAGCTATTACATTCAAATTTTACTCTAAACTTCATAACTTAGCACAATAATAATTATTTGATTGCTTTTACCCTCTAACAACACCATGATCCCTAGAAACGGTGCCAAAATGATGAGTGTCGTTAATCCCATCATTTAATCTCAATGATTTATCAATCCAGGGTGGTGTCCAAGGTTGTCTACGATAGAAGGTTAGGGTAGAGTACAATTCAGGCATTCAAATTTCAAGCATTTATTGGGTGAGACAGATTTGGTTTAGCCTTTTGGTGTCACACTAAACCTAATCTGCAGAATGGAAACTTGCAAGGAATAAAAACTAATTCTAATTTGCAGAAATTGAAAGTTAACTACAAGTGCAAGAATTGAAATTGCTGAATTGAAATCTAATCTACTTTTGCAGAATTGAAATAACATAATTGAAATTGCTAAATTGAAATGTTGCTAAAAATGAAATCCTAAATTACACTTGCAGAATTGAAACCTAGTTTACTTTTGCAGAATTGAAATGATGCTAGGGAATGAAACTTATGCTAAAACACCTGTCAATGTCCTGCCACAAAAGGTCGTCAAGCTTCTGCTATAGGAATTGATAGCAAAATAAAATCTGTTGGAATGAAAAGTTGTTGAAACATAAAAACAAAGAAAACATGGAAAGCAGAGAAAACAAGGGAAATAAATGTTTAATCTAATTTTTTAGCTGACACACACACACAAATTGTTGTACAAAAACATAATGGAAAATATAAATAACATCACACAAAAACTTAAAACAAGAAAATAAAATCTGACAAGCAATCTATTAATTTTATTGCAACAAAATTACAGATTAAAACTTGCCATAAAAATCCTCCTTCTAGATCTGAAAGTGGGCCCATACTTCCTGATCTAGAAGGAGGTGAAAAACACTCCTTAACTAATTAAAAATCAGAACAGAATCTGACAAAAGAATTGCACTTTATTATTCCAGAAATGACATTACAATATTGCTGCTACACTCTGTTATAGAACTGAACTTATTCTGCTAATTTCTAACAGCTACCTTTCTACTTAGCTCAACCAATATGGGAGCTATCCTATTTATAGATACCTAAAATCTATTTACATACATAAAATATGCCATTCCTATCTTGCAACCTGATTTCCTATTATGCTGCAATAATTCTAAGGATATTTTAGGACAAGGTCAGCTGCTTTAGTTGATCTTTTCATGAGTTGCATCTTTTGGTCGACAAGGAATGGTGGAGACAGTTGTAGGATACTTCCCCTAACTTTCCTCAGCCTCAAGTTACCTTTTCAACTACTTGGAAACCATAGAAAGTCAAACTGCAGCACTTTCCCCTATTATTTCGAAGATCTTCGAAATAACTGGCTGTAGATGCAATTTAAGCTCAAACATCTTCAGAATGCTTATTTTGGTTGTTGCTTTTAGGTAGGTCTTTAAATCTAGCTCCCAGGAGGTGATTCCAACTGAATTCATCCTTCCTTATTGGTAAATTCCATGCCTTCCTTCATAGTGATAGGTGGCTAGAATTTGTATGGACTATCACCTGTTATTTCCAGCTGTCAAAACATGCCCAGTTGCTCTTTTGGAGTGCTCATAACTTGTGCCTCGTAACTCCAATGTATACCAAATTGTATCCACATGTTCTTGGTTGTATGAAATTCATTTGGTTCAATTTTTAGCTCTTAACTCTTCAGGAATTTCTCCCAGCATCGCTGTCAAGTTGGCCTCTAACACAGATTTTTCCAAAATTTCCAGCTGTCAAAAAGTGTGAAACTACCATTTTGTGGGCCCCATAACTTCCAGATTACTTGTCCATATGCCTTAAAATTTGGGTCATGTGTTATCTCTAATATGAAGTACCATTGGTATGAATTTGGTACCTTAACTCACTTTGGATCATTCCCAGTAGATCCACCAATGTTCCCCTTAACGCAGATTTGCACCTGTTAACAGCTCCAAAAAAAACTAAGGCATGAACATGATGTAACCTTCATAACTTTTTATCTACAGCTCGGATTGACTTGCTTCAAAAAGAAAAGTTGTAGTTCTTGATGAGAGGAATTTTTTCATGTCATCAGAATGTAATTTTACTATAGTATGACACCAGAATTAACATGATACTCATTTTTGACCTTTTACAAGTATACCTAGATTGTGTTGACAACAATGACAAAACATCATAGGGCCTCCTTTACTCAACATACAACATTTGGCTGATTGAAATACATATTTTATTTGCTATTTAATCAAGCAAAAACAGTCACAAAATGCTAAAAATAGTCAAAAACAGAGATATAGTGTTTCTAACATAAAATCATGCAAACACTTAACAAATATATATTCTAATCAACTATTTGGCAATTAACTTTGTCATGTTTGGTAATATGGCAGTTTTTATATGTCAAACATAGTGTAATAATGAGGCATTTCTAGGCCTCATCATAGCATACGAGATTTGAATATATTTCATGATTATACAAAAAGTGCTTGTAAAAGTTATATTGTCAAAATTAATAGTGACAATGACAAAGATTCAAATGATGATAGGGATAGTGATGTTCTAAGTTGTGTTGATATTGATAGGGATCAATGTGATGATGAATTTGGTTATTTTGAAAGGTATACTAAAGGTATTGGTTCAAAATTATTAAATAAAATGGGATACAAAGATACAAGGTTGGGAAAATAAGAGCAAGGTATAAAAGAGCCCTTAATATCATAAATAAAGCCAAAATGTGAAGGCCTTGGATATATAGGACAAACTAGTGAAATGGTAATAAGGACCACTATTATCAATTTTGTGATAGGTAACAATGAAATACAATTAGATAATTACACCGAGAGGCATTCCTACAATAGCAAACAAGGGGGTGGGAGGCAAAGAGGTCATACATGTCACTCCGTAAGCAAATTTTTTTTTATTAAAAAAGCCGACATTAACAAAAACATTTAAATATTAACAAGATATATATCCTTTATAAGTGCCTCGGGATTGATAACTCTCGGCGTTTTTAGATATATATCCTTTATATCTAAGCTAGTAGTAATTTAGGGAATGGTAAAAAATTATATATGGCAAGGAAATTTGTGACGGACAACAATGAATATATCATAGGGAAACTTTATGTAGTAGATATGGACATAATATAGAGAAATGTTGGAATCTCAATTTTTGTGAAATTTGTGGAGTACATAATCATTATTAAAAAGCTTGTCAATATAAATAAAATAATAATAAAATAAAAATGAATTGTGGATGGATAAGTATGTATGAATGGGATAAGATGAAAGAAATATTGTATGGTTTCTATAGGAGGAAACCAAGTATGATGAAAAATCAAATTTTATTGAGTGTAAAGAATAATGTGAGTCTTTTCCATGGAGAAGTGTAAAATAAATGATTATGACCCAAGCACATCTTGGAATATGACTTATAGTGATAGGACCTATGATGATTATTTTCCAGAGGTGATGATCTTATGACTATTGTAGTGACTAATCTAAAGGTATGATAGCCCAAGAGGCAAAATAATCCATAGGCAACATCCTAAATAGAACAACCCAAATGCAATAATAATCCAAAGGTGACCTAGAGATAACCCTAAAGCGTTGATGATCTTAAGGTAGAGACCTAGATGTATTGACCCAGACGTAGACCTAGACAATTCATAGGAGCAAACCTAGTGGAAGTTGCATAGATCCAATAGAGTCAAAGCCAAAGTCAAAGAATGATCTTTATACCAAATATTGTAATACGGGTAAGGTGTTATAAGTATTACATTATTTGGTACCTTGCAATAATATTGCAAGTACCACATAAATAGTTTAGTATATAGTAGTGTCATGTACGTATTGAGTTATGTAATTGAGGGGTCATGTAAGTATGGAGTTATGTAAGAGTTTATTATTTAATATGTGCAATCATTAGTCTTTATCCTTGTGTGGATATGTGGAGTCAATAATAGATTTATTATTATGTGGTATTTCTCCCATGAGAAATATGAAGTGTTAGATCTCTCGTGTGTGTGAAGAGATAAAAAGTTTGTGTAAGTATAAAGGTCAAGGGTTGTGAATGTGAAGAGTCTTATATCCATGTGTGTATATATTGAAGATAAAGCATTGTAATAAGTGATTGAAGAAGATTTGCAATACATTGTATTTGCATTGCTTGAGTTAATATATATTTTTATCAATAATATATTTTTTGTGAGTTTGTTATTGAATTATGTGAATATTTTATATTGATCCTATGGAGAATATAGTTGGATTACTAACAACATGCATATATTGTAAAGGTCCAAAGCTCAAAGACTATTAATATGAGCAATTAATCTAAATTATGGATTTCTTTTAGTAATCTAGTTTAAGGAGAGGAACTCAAACAAATTGCAGATGAACTTGAAAAGATGCTTCAAGAGTTTTATTTGTTAATTTTTACACAAAAGGATGAGTTGGTTTGGAATCTATCAAAGGATGGTGGATACTCGATCAAGTTGGGATATGAGGATTTAGAGCAATCAAAATTTCCTACTTCCAAATATTTTCCTTGGAATAAATTTTGGTCATTAGAGGCTCTCCCTAAGGCCTCAACATTCCTTTGGTTAGTAGTTCAAAGTAATATTTTTATAGGAGAGAATATATAAAGAAGAGTATATCATGGACCTTTTAGATGTGTGTTGTGTGAGAAGGATTTAGAGACATCAAACCATCTACTTTTTCATCACTCCTTTGCTCACACCATTTGGGGTTACTTTTTTTAAAATATGAAAATATATTTGGTAGCTCCATCAACATTGAAAGAGTTGATGAAATGTTAGATTAATTATTTTAAATCTAGGTTCGAGGTGTAGACCAATTGGTTCTTCCAAACCTCGTAAAGGGGGTAGAGGTCCAAGGTTCAAATCTCGTGCCTTGTCGAACTGAACGCTTATCCCTTTCCTGGTGCTTTTAGAGGCATAAAAGATTTAAAACGATTGCGGCATAGTGGTTATAGGGGCAGACTGCATGAGTACTGTGTGGCAGCTTCTAAGGTGGACAACATACCTAGATCATCATGGTGACTATCAATTCTACCATGTAAACTATAAAAAAAAAAAATTAAAGCTAAAGCATTATGTATTCTGGTGGAGGATTGGGCCTACCATTATTTGTTGGAATTTATAGCTTGAAAGGAATAACATTTTTTTAAATAAATCTCAAAATCATGCCCAAGTTTGGAATTGTATTATTGCCTATATTACGAAATGTCTAAAAATATGGTGCTCATCATGGGAAGTCTCAAGTGCAGAAAAATAGATGGTAACAACTTGGTTTCAGTATTTGAACATACATGGAAGAGTCAACTGCGATAATGTAATAAAACAAAGGATCTACTTTGATCTAGGGTAAAATGAAAATGTCCAAAAATTGGATTTGTTAAAATTAATTTTGATGGTGCTTCTAAAGTAAATTCAAGAAAAGTTGGTGGAAGTGGTGTTTTTAAAAAACAATGGAGACAAAATTTCTCCTCACTTACTCAAAATCATATGGAACTTCAACTAATGTGGTAACTCAACGTGAAGTTGATTTCTTATTAGCAATAGAAGAATATATAAGCAATACAATGGAATCTCACATAGGTTAAGTGGTTGCAATAATTTTCCAAACATGGCCAACCACTTAACTAACAGATAACTATCTACTAAATAAGGATGACAACTAATTGTTAGAAGACAAGACATATCCTAACAGTTAACTAAACACCCAAACAACTTAACAACCTATTTCCAACATGGGCATACTATGCCTCACATGAATACAAAGTGCAAGAAATAGGAAATTAATAAAATAATAAATAATACTAACTTAGGCTTAAATGGATAAGCCTAAGTATCCTCAACACTCCTCCCAACCATAGAAGCATTGGACCCCAATGCTCTCAATAAATGTGGAAAGTCATGGGCCATCTCATGGTGAGGAATCCAGTGAGCCATGTGTGGAAAGTGACCGCGACGGGCGACAAGGTAAGAAGTGGAAGAACCATGTCCAGTGTGATGAGTCTTCATCTCGAAAACTCTATCTAAAATGAGCGAGAAGTTGTTGATGATCATATGCCACTACTGTTGAGCAAGGTGCAACAACGGTATTGTCATTGTTGTCAACACAATCAGATAGATCTATTGATGCAGTGGACAGGAAGTTCAAAAGCCTTTCAGATGCAGAAGACAAGAGTTCAAAGGTTACTCAGAGTATGTACAGGGATTGTCCAAGAAAACCGAAGTGGCCCATATGCAAAAGATCAAAGAAAAATACAAGTAAGAAAAGTGTCACGATATCGTGACATATACAGCAGGCAAGAAAAACTGTCACGATTTCACGACATGTTGGAAGAGAGAGAAAAAGCTAGAAAAACTATCGTGATTTCACGACATGTTGAAAGAGAGAGAAAAAGCAGGATAAATTGTCACGATTTCGTGACATGCTAGAAGAGAAAAAGGCAAGTGGAAAAACTGTCACGATTTCGCGACATGTTGGAAGAAAAAAGGCAAGTGGAAAAATTGTCACGATTTCGCGACATGTTGGAAAAGAAAAAGGCAAGTGGAAAAACTGTCACGATTTCGCGACATGTTGGAAGAGAAAAAGGCAAGTGGAAAAACTGTCACGATTTCACGACATGTTGGAAGAAAAAGAGAAAGCAGGAAGAAGTGTCGCGATTTCGCGACAAGTTCAAAGACAAGAGAACAAGTAAGAAAAGTGTCGCGATTTCGCGACATGTCGCATTTTCACGACTAAAATAGGAGAGATAAAGTAAGTTGGAAAAGTGTCACGATTTCGTGACATGTTGCATTTTCACGACAAAAGAAAGAGAGGAAGCGTACGAAAGCAGAAGTGTCACGATATCGTGACAAAAGCAGAAAGCAAGACTTCGAAGCAGAAGTGTCGCGATTTCGTGACATGTCGCATTTTCACGACTTGAAAAGGACAAGAAGGTAGAAAAGCAAGTGTTGTGATATCGCGACATGTCGCATTTTCGCAACTCAAGAAGGGCAGACAAGCAGGATAACAAAAGTGTCGCAATATCGCAATATGTTGTATTTTCGCGGGCCAAAGCTAAGAGAAAGAGTAAGGAGAAAAAGTGTCGCGATATCGTGACATGTATTTTCGAGGGCCAAAGCAAAGAAAAAGTGCAAGGAGAAAAAGTGTCATGATATCGCAACATGTAGCATTCTCACGACCCAAAGGCAAGAGAAAGAGCAAAGGAGAAAAAGTGTCATGATATCGCAACATGTCGCATTCTCGCGACTAAAGGAGGAGAGAGAAAGTAAGAAGGCAGAAGTGTCACGATATCATGACAAAAGTAAAAAGGAAGAGTACAGAGGCGAAAGTGTCGCGATATCGTGACATGTGTTTTTGCGGGTACAAGCCAAGAAAAGAAGCAAGGAGGAAAAAGTGTCGCGATATCGCGACATGGTGTATTCTCGCGGTTAAGTTGAAGCCGACGAAGACCGATGATAGCCGACTAAGATTAGGGTTTACAATCGACTAAGATTAGGGTTTACAATCGACTGAGATTAGGGTTTTCATCATGAAAATCTTGTTATAAAAGGAGGGCTATTTGGAGAATTATGGAAGTGTCGAAGTGTGCGAAATACGGTTGTTGTGCGTAGAGAGCAAGTCGTGTCGAATCATTCTAAGTGTGGAATTTTGCAAAGAAAGTAGAGTGCGCAACAGGGAGCAGACGACTGTGAAGTGTAGCAGAGTGTGCAAAGTGCTTGCGCAAAGAAAGCAGAGTGTGCAACAAGGATAAGACGACTGTGAAGTGTAGTAGAGTGTGCGAAGTGCTTGCACAGAGAAAGCAGAGTGCACAAAAAAGAAACAAAGGTGACCAGTCAGGGTCTAGCAAAAGCAAAGGTATCTTACTATCAATCTTCTAGTTTTAGAATTGAAGTCCAAGTTGGAGCTTGGCATCAAGGGTTGGTGCTCCTTCCAGTGGGTGCTGGTAAAATTGTTTGTAAAGTTGTTGCTTTGCAAAGGCTGGATTTAGATGGTAGTCCAAGCAGTCATTTTTGAGGAGTAGCCACTTTGGTGAACCTTGTTAAATCTTATGTTGTGTGATGTTCTCTTGTGATACTTGCTTTATCTGGTTCTAAGGTTTCTTATTTCTATTTTAAGAGCTATGAATTTAAGTTAAAAGAGCTACACTGATTCATCCCCCCCTCTCAATGTCATTGTAAGAGTAACAACTACCGCTTTCGGGATGATGACAGGATCAGGTACCAAAAGAGGATCCTGAAATGGAGTCTCTAAAAAGTGGTGCTTATCCAAATAAATCCAAACTCTGTATCCAACCTAATATGAGTGAGGATTGTGATGCTTCCACACCATGCTCTACTACTCTTGTGGAGTCTCCTACAAGTCATGTGGTATCTTGCCTAGAAGGCTCTGTCGATGCTAAATGAAGGAAGTGACCTTAGCTTGCTCCTCCATGTGTGAAATTTTGGAAGGAGGTAAATCTAAAGGTAACTTCTATGGAGCAAGTGGTTATGTGTCCATAGGTGTACCCAAAATTATGCCAATGGAATATTTCTCATGAGTGAGAGTGATGGGTTCCTTAACCACTTGCTCTTGTGATTGTTCATTTGGTGGGAGTGAAACTTCTTCTTTCTCATGTGCCTTTGATGGTGCTTGTTCTTCATTTTGTGTGGAACTTATGCAAGTAGGAGCCAAAATGAGTGCTTGACTTAGTGGCTTATGAAATTGCCTACAACTTAACATCAAATTTGATGTGGTGTAGTGCTTTGTATCAAGTAGGTTTTATCATGAAACTCCAATGTATATGTGTTCTTTTTAACATGATAAATAACATTCTTGTAAAATTGATAGGGTTTACCTAGCAATAGTCGACAACAATTCATCTTTGTGACATCACATCTTACTTTGTCCACAAACTTATCACCAAAAGCAAAATTCAAGGTGCAAGTGTGGGTTATGTTAGATGTGGAGTCTACATATTTCCATCCAAGTGCATATGGTTGGTGATGTGGCTTTATGGGAAGCTTCAACTTATCCACAATGGACTTTGTAACAAGGTTCTTTTGTGATCCGTGATCTATGATACAATCAACATAGAAATCATGTGTAAGGTGGGGTCTAGTGATAAACAAATGGTCACGACCCCCTTGAGCAAATACATTTGACATAAGGGAAATTTTGTTCAGTTTACCTTTTAGAGCAAGATACTCTTATTCTATACCTAAAGCCACAATGGGACCATAATGTGGTTCCTCGGGTGTAGGTTGTACAAATAAGGATTTCTTCTTCTTGAATTTTTTAAAAGTAAAGCATTTGGATTTTACATGACCATACTTTTTACAAAATTCACAATACATTGAAGAATAAGGAGAATATTTAGAATGAGAAGAAGAAGAATGCGCTTTAGGAGAAATGGGAGGAGAAGAGGAATGAGGGGAAGAATGGGAAGTGTTCTTCACATTTTGTTTCCTACCTCTAGAAGAGCTCTCCTATGATAAATGATATTTGTGATATGCACCAACTTTCTCCTCTGCAAGAATGGCATAGTTGAATGACACATCCAAGGTGAGGAAAACATTGAACTTGATTTCCCTAAAAATTTGATCTTGCAAGCCACAAGTGAACTTATTAATCAAATCCTCTTTTGAATCTTTCACACCAAGAAGTACCCTTAGCCTATTGAATTGAAAAATGTAGTCAGAAACATACATACTATAGGCTTACCTCAATCTATACCACTTGGTCGTGAGGTCACTTTGGTAATTTGGTGGAAAAAATGTGTTTTTCAAAATTTGGATCAATTATTTCCAAGTCATGGTGGCATTATGGCTTTGTCTTTCTACAATTAAAACTTTTTCTAAGCTTGTGAGTTTGACTGTAGCAAATGCAACTTGTTCATCTTCAGGAATTTTAGCATAAGCAAACCAAGTTTGCATATCCAAAATTCATGTAGACAAGACATCAGGATCCCTATATCTGTCATATGATTTGACCTCACATTTAGCTTTACTGGCATGATTGTGATGAATTTTAATATTGCCAAGAGTTAATTTCACCATAATGTCTTTTACCTTATCTGCCAAAATGTCTACTGCTATCGTAAGGTTTTCCATGTTTATTTTAAGGTCTTGAGCCATTTGGTTTCGTGTATATGCCATACTAAGATGATTACAAAATGACCTTTGCAAGAACTAATATAAGCTTTAAAAACAATTTTGCAAGTTTCCTAATGCACAAAAATTGCCTAGATTTTTACAAAATTTTGCCTTCCAAATTTACAAAAATGGGCTATTTTAGTGCTCTTTACAAAATAAAACCAATTTTGCAATTACAAAAATTAGCACTCAAATCGAGAAAATTAGCCCTTAATAAGCAAAAATCTGCCTTGGAAGCAAAATAATGTGGTCAATTTTGCAAAAATAGCTAAAATTGCAAAAATATTTGACCAAAAAATGTGAAAAAGTCACCTTGTGTTTTCTGGATTTGGTGCCAAAATTTGAATTTAAAAATTCAAAATTTTGAAAATTTCCCTTTGGTGCGTAAAAAAAATTGTTTTAATAGTCAATGTCTTGATTGAACAGTCTACGACCAATCAATTTTGGACTACTACAATTAAACGATCACCAGCGGGTCGAACAGTCATCCGAATAGTCTAATCAAACAAATATGTCAAATATGGGCCAATAGTCCTTGATCAAATTCACCAGCGGGTCGAACGGTCATCCGAACAGTCTAATCAAACAAATGTGTCGAATATGGGCCAATAGTCCTCCATCAAATACAAGCGCCCAACAATTGGCATGTGGATGGAGATGTCCATCGTGAGTGGCACCTCCCATTGGTGCAACTACCTAGGAGCGGCTAGTGTGACCACCAAAAGGTGGTCACAACAACCTAGTGCTTGATTGCATTTTTTAGTAACTCTGTTTCCCATCACCTGGGCAATGTGGGGCTAAAATGTCCCACCAAAATTTTTGCTCTTCCACGAAAATGACTTGCGACAACGAAAATTGGTCATCAGGACACTTCACTCACTGGGAGACCTCGTCTGTTGGATAAAACAAACTACCACCAGTTAAATAGACTTTCGTGAATTAGTTGGGTTTACTAGAAAATGGTGTTGGCTTCGAAGACTTTTCAACTTCGTCAAAATCCTATTATTGGTGCGGAGAAACTGCTATCGAAAGCTGGTTTAAAATTGCACCATCACCTAGGGGAATGGAATTCTTTTACCATCGAACATCTACCTAAAAACGTTTTGCTTGCCACTGATATGTCTGCAAAATATGTTGGACTTACCAAAAATTGTGCATTATAACCCAACCCTCACTGAAATCTTACCAAATGAAATTTATCTATCAGTAATATGATTTTCTATCAGAAGCTTTTAACTTATCTGCTTGCATGATGTTTTTTGACTGTCAAAACTGGTGACGATGCTGGCACGTAAGAATCCACCAGGAACTTCAACCAAAAATCTATGACCTATCAAAAAAATGTCAAATGCACGCAAAGTTCTTCTCCTGCCTGATATGCATAAGATGACGCACGATGTCGCGTGTCCTGATCTGACTAGGAGTGTAGATTCTTTCTTTTTATCCTCATAGTCCCATGTGTTTCGTGTTAACTGGATGTGCTAAAGCTTTTATTTTATTGGTTGTTTTAAGAACCTTAGGGTGCATTTTTTAATTTTTTTTCCTTACCTGGTTTTTCTGTTGCGATCTCTTCTACCTGCAACTTCTACGCAGTGTGAATTCTACTATGCTCTGTGGGATAGATAGTGATCTCCTCCTAAGATCGAGGTGTTGTAGCATCAACAAAAAATATTTCATCAAGCTAACACTGAGCGGACATCGCTCTGGCCGTAGCGGTCTGTGGTGGTCAGTTAATGGTGGCCTGTGGTAGCCGAGATAGAGTCGTAAACAAGGAAAAAGTAGACGTCCATGGAGAAATAAAGAGGTAGGGGGAGAAGGAAGGAGGAGGAGAAGGTTGGAGTAAAATGGGTAAGGGTAGGAGATGCCTACTCCTCTACCAATCGATAGGTAGTCGATCGATAGGGGTGGTCGATCGGCCAAAGGGCTGGTCGATTAGGTAAAAATAGGGAAAAAATTAAGGACAACAAGGGGAATTAATTGAGGGAAAAGATGATTTATCTCCCTCTAGTCCTCGACATAAAACCTTTTCAAATATTGTATCCTCCTCAATTTTTTTTTGTGCAATAATATTCTACTTGTGCACCCTTCTACAATAATTCCAAAACCTCCTTTTGACCACAAATTTACCTATGTCTTTGGAATTTCTCCTTAAATATATTTAATCTTCTGATCTTCAAAGAAAACAACAATTTTCTTTAGACAAGAAATTTTTTCTTGCCCCCTCACAAGGTAAGTGGATTTACCCTCTGGTTTCTACTAGGGGTATTTGGTGTAGGGGTAATTTCTACCCTCTACCACCTCTTGAGCTTCACAAATGGATGTTGTGGCTAGCCTCAAGCCAATTTCACACAAGCATCTACCTAGGATTTGATGCACTAGTTGTAAAACCCAACTAAGCACCTAGCAAAGAAGTGGAAACTTGCCCTCCTTCCTACAAAAATTTTATCCTCGATTCTGATTACCAATGATGTAGGAACTCAACGTGAAGCTAATTTCTTATTAGCAATAGAAGAATATATAAGCAATACAATGGAATCTCATGTAGGTTAAGTGGTTGCAATAATTTTCCAAACATGGCCAACCACTTAACTAACAGATAACTATCTGCTAAACAAGGATGACAACTAACTGCTAGAAGACAAGACATATCCTAATAGTTAACTAAACACCCAAACAACTTAACAACCTATTTCCAACATGGGCATACTATACCTCATGTGAATACAAAGTGCATGAAATAGGAAATTAATAAAATAATAAATAATACTAACTTAGGCTTAAATGGATAAGCCTAAGTATCCTCAACATCAACTAACAACTATGTAAAGGCTAAGGTACTTCTTAGAGGGATTAAAATTGCAATAGAAAAAGGATGGAAATATATTTTAATTGAGAGGGATTCACAAATTATCATAAATTATATCAATAAAAATGGATGTGGATATTGGATAAAAAGTAATATTATTGTTGATTAACTGTTATAATATATTACATCATTTGGTTCTTTACTAATGTACCTTCATGGGTACATATTTAGATTAGGATTATATTAGGAGATAAATAGTTTATTAGAGTAATTTAATAAATGCACAAGTGTTAGAATGTGCAATGATGTAAATGTGCATGTAGTCCACATGTACATGAGTCTTAGGGTTGAGTAAGAGGCAAGGAATCTATCTTTCTATATAAAGGCCTCATTGTGAGTGTTTGAATGAGGATTTTTGGAGTGCATAGGTTAGAGTAGTAGTAGTCACAATGTAGCTCCATTTTGTTATCATAGAGTAGATGTAAACTCCATGAGAGGAGCATTGTAATTTTCGTGAGCTTTCTTATATGAGCATTTCTAGAGCATTGTATGAATTGTTCTATCATATTTTCATGCATGTTAAGTTTCCTTTATCATAGTTATAATATTGCATGCTTATTTCAATACTTGTGAATGCATTTTCTTTAAGTTTAAGGCTCCAAAAGCTAACAGTGGTATCAGAGCCACGGTGGATCAAAGGAAATCACAAAGTGATCACCATTGCTATTGTTGAGTATTTGCAAACCGGATCAGCCATTGTGCGCCCTTGCATGCAAATACCATCACAATAGATTTTTTGATAGAAGTAGCTCTAGGTAGAATAATAGAAAGTAGAGAAAGCCACATGATTGATTTGGCTAGAGTTTTTCCATAGAGTTGCAAAAACTTGTGAAGACTAGAACTCAACATTGAATCCACTAGATTGGCAATCCAACTAGTGAAGATTATTTTCTATAGAGTCATAGAAATTTTTATTATCATTTCTAATATTTTTATTGCAAGAGAGAAAATAAGTTTTCAGAAAAAAAAATTGGGTTACTATCATCTAAGTTTTTCTTGTTGTAGAAAATTAACTCTCGGAAGATGAGAAGCTTCCTACAATAGATAGAGAAGAACTTCATCTTCGTTACCTAAAGGTCGATGTTACTTTCCTCGTGCAAGGATTAATTCTTTGTTGCAAAAAAATAAGGATTGAAGATTTGGAGGTCTAAGGAGAAAGGTCCCATTGAGAGATTTGCAGATTGAAGACTCCTAGTTGAAATATTGAGGAGAGATCTAGTGGCCAAGGAAGCCACATTGAAGATTGTAAATCTAGGAAGGAGGTCCTAGAAAGAAGACCCCATTGAAGATTGAAGAGACTCAAGGAGAAGAGTCCTAGCAAATATTGGAGATTGGTGATCTCCATTGAAAACTTTAAAACTTCACATTGAAGAAGAGGTCCATTGAAGGCCCTATTGAAGAACTTCCATAGTGGAATATTGAGCATTGAGAAGGACTAACAAAATTTCTATTGTAGATTTCAATAGCAATAGATTCAGGAGATCCTAGAAGAATATCTCACTACGTAACTTCCATAGTTGAAGATTGAAGAGACCAAGGAAGGTCTCATTGAAGGTTTATGCAAGTTTGAGGATCTTGGAGAGGTCTCAAGGAGAAACAAGAAGAAGGCTTGGTGAGCCTCATTGAAGGAGTTCCTAGAAGAACTCATTGGAGAAATTACTACCAAGGGAGAAGCTCATGATAGCTAAGGAATTGGGACAATTATCGCCATTCGAAAACAAGCCCAAAGGAGAAGGTTTGGCAAGAAGATTATCAAATTTCAAGGTAGTTTGGAATAGATCTCAAGATTGATAGATTATTTGAGGAGGATATCTAGTTTGAAGTCAGAATTTGGCAAGAGAAAAGAGATAGAAAACCACCAAATCTGAGATATTTGGGGGCCATCATTGAAGGGTTCTTGAGTGAACATCTCAACTGTGATTTGGAGGAGCATCCCACCAAATTTTTGGGATTCAAGGACAACATTTCAATGAAGGTATTGACTGCTTTACAATCTAAAATTTTTTAGATTTGAGGATAGAAAAAGGCAACAATTTGGGTAGCGTTAGTGACTTCTAAAGATCATATTTCAGAGGTACATTCTGAAGGAGTATTTAAGCCACCAAGTTACAGTATTGGGTAGCATATTAGTCAAGTATTGAAGCTGCAAAAAGGTGAGCAAGTGAGCTATTTTGGATAGCCTAGAAGAGATGCAAATAACATCTACAAAAGATAGCAAATTTAAGTGACCAAAGTCACTATCATCATCATCATCTACAAGGAAAAAGGTATGCAACAAAAAGGTGCAAAAGTTCATTAGTTGAGATTTTTATATTTGGATTTCTATTAAAGTTATAAAGCACCAGTTACAAAAGTTTAAAGGTTGCATCAAAAGTTTCATTTCAAGTCTTCAAAGGTAGTGCAGAAGTTATAGTCTACAAGGTTCAAACCTGCACATAGAAGAAAATAGAAGTTAGGTATATTTTGAGAGAAAGAAACGTATCAACATTCTATTGCTTATTCTAAGAAAATAAGACTATAGTTTTTGCATAATCTATAGTGCAAAATATTTCATTGAAAATATTGGATTGGTAAGTGAAAGAATAGCCAAGCAAGGAAGGTATTGCCAAGGATTAAAGGCAATAATAATATCAGTTTTATCTCAGCCAAAACAAGAGAGTTGAAGGCAGTATTTGATAAGAGACAAGGCAGTTTATTTGCAGTATTTTGTGGCAAGGAGTAGCCACCAAAAAGGTTAATATCACCTCCAAAGGTTGGAGAAGAAAGTCACCATATTAAAAAGGAAGAGAGCTTGAAAGGAAGACAAAAATTTCAAGTCTACGGTGCAACTAAAGGCTATATTTCCAAAGCATTTTTGGACAGATTTGAAAAGGAGCTAAGATAATTTTGTGAAAGCAATCTCAGACAAAGAAATAGAATAGTAATATCATCCAATTGAAGCCTACATTTTGAGTAAGAAAGAGGCTTGGTTTACAATAACATGAGGCAATCACCTATCTCATCATAGTCTACACATTAGAGCCATCCAAGAGAGCTCTACAAATGAGGTATACTCAAGGTCAAGAGGTAGATTACATAGTAGTAGGGAAACAAAATATAGTTCATATCAAAGCCTTCAAGTGGGCATTCTACAAAGCCCTAAGAGAGACCCTTGGGAAGCAAGAGAAAGAGTCATCCAAAGGCTCAAAAATCTAGTCATTTAAGGTGTCTAAAGACACCCAACGCAATGCAAGAGCCATTGGATTTACCATCTACATGGAGCACAAGAATCAAACCTGCAATACTCAGCAAAGTGGTAGTGCAAGGAGTGCAAGTAAGGAAGAAAATAAGACAAGGTTTACAACCAAAGTCAAAGTGCAAGTAATAGTTTGATTGAATTATCTATTATCACAAGGATCACCACCACCAAAGAGAAAGTGATGCCCAAGATTGAAAGCATGTTGGAGAAGGCGTTAGACATCAAAAGGCATACACAAAATAATCTACAATACCATTCAAAGGAAGCCACCAAATAGCTAAGTTCTCTACCCAAGAAGAAGATGAAAATAGCTTCCAAAACAGCAAGGAATATCACCAAGAAGTGAGCATTGAAGAGCACTAGAAAAGACGTTAAACAAGCCCAAGGAAGATAAGGAAAAGAGGTAGGAATATTACGCCACTTGGAAGGAGCCATCACATGCAAATAAGAAGAAGCTTGCCATGTTGTTAAAACCAATTTGAGCACCCAGGGAAAAGGAATATTTGAAGCATATCATTTGATAACACTCTCTTTGAAGCATTGCTAACAACACCAATTATCAAGACATTGAGGAAGCAAGAGTAAGACACTTAGCACCACTTGTCATAGGTATTGGGAGAAGGTGCAACAAGAACCGTTAGAGAAAGTAAGTGCCACTTGGCACTTCCCATTCTACATAGGATTAAGCTTAAAAATGGTTCCCATGTACGTAGCTATTAAAAGGGAGCTAAGACAACATTGAAATTAAGGAGAGAATCATTATTTTAGAGAGCACATAGAGTGATAGAGAAACCATAAAAAGGCCACGATTAACAAGGAGGAAAGGCATGACCAATCACCAAAAGAAGACCAACATTGAAGTGGAGAATAGCACACATAATAGTCGAAGATATAGAGTGAGTTCAAGGCACATATTCAACAAGCTCGTGGTTGGAGAAAGGAAGGCAAACCAATGTATCTACATCAAGGAGAAAGTGCACAAGCAAAGTAAAGAGTAACAAGAGCATTCAAAAATTGATAAGGAACAATCAACCTTTATCAATATGAAGCAAACAACATTCATTTCAATCAACTTGCAAACTCAAATCAAGCACTTGAAAGGTGAGAATTATTCATAAGTTATACTACAAGTTTATTCAAGTTGATATCAACTACGCTCTATATTATAGAGATATTAGTTTTAGGAGTAATAAGGTGTTGAAAGAATCTCTAGAATGCTTATTGATTACATGAAGAAAGAAGTTAAAAGTTGAAGCATCTAAACTATTTCTATTGCTTCAAAATATTTGCAAATATTAAAGTCAAGGAGATAAAAGGATTAGTAAAACTTAATTTGCAAATACTTAGTATTTCTAAAACTTCTAATTAGGGAGATATAAGGAATTCTACTTCAATTGAATTTCTAGAAGTTTAGAAACCTATTATAGCATTGAATCATAGTTGAAGAGATTTAGATATTGCTTGCATCAAAATTATAGTTGGAATATTGAGATAGAAGGACATAGACAATCCAACTAAAGATATTGAACTCTTATCTTTGAAATTGCATTTCTAAAAGACTTTCTACAAATAGTTGGTTGCAAGTGATAGAAGTGAATCATATTTATAGCATATCTCATTACTAGGGAGCTATAAGGAAGACTACTACAAAGGTTAATACTACAAGACCCAAACCAAAAAGGAAGATAAATATGTCAACCTCAAAGAATGAAGTAAACAATGATATGAACAACATCATTAGAAGGAAAAATATTAATGTTATTAAATCAGGAATCAAGAATCTATTGAATAAAACCGAGAACTTAGATCTTGTTTCAAGATTGATCTATAGTGAGGTGCTAAAAGAATATTTCACTACTATGGAATTTTATCTTCATGCTAGGCTTATTGAAGCAATTGAGAATGAAAAGAAATATATTCCAGTTCCTTTGGAGTTTGGGAGCATTCTATACATGGCATTACTTTCACTTCAAACTCACAAAGAAGTGGTTGCAAAGCAAAAATAATTAATTGAACTACTCAAAGTAAAAACAAAGATAGATGAATCATTTCTAGAGAAAGTGTTTCAAGCATCATGTAGTACTAATACTTCAAGATCTACTAACTCAAAATTTTATCATGATGCTTGTTCAAAAGTTTTTGTACACAACAAGGATAGTAGTGAAAAGGATAAAGGCAAAAGGAAAATACTGTTGCAGGAATCAGGTGATAGTACAACCACATATGAAAGCACAATAACTGGAACCAAAGACAAGAAAGAAGAAGAAGAAGAGGAGGCATCAGATCAAGGAGGAATACAATGCAAGGTAAATTAAAAACATCATAGAAAGAACCTCATCAATATGAAGACTACACAAAAGTCAAAGATCCATATTGAAGACTAAAGTCTTCAAAACCAAATAATGTAATACAGGGGGGTGTTGGAATATATTACATCATTTGGTTCTTTACTAATATACCTTCATGGGTACATATTTAGATTAGGATTATATTAGGAGATAAATAGTTTATTAGAGTAATTTATTAAAATGCACAAGTGTTAGAATGTGCAATGATGTAAATGTGCATGTAGTCCACATGTACATGAGTCTTAGGGTTGAGTAAGAGGCAAGGAATCTATATTTCTATATAAAGGCCTCATTGTGAGTGTTTGTGAGAGGATTTTTGGAGTGCATAGGTTAGAGTAGTAGTAGTCACAATGTAGCTCCATTTTGTTATCATGGAGTAGATGTAAACTCCATGAGAGGAGCATTGTAATTTTCGTGAGCTTTCTTATATGAGCATTTCTAGAGCATTGTATGAAGTTTTCTATCATATTTTCATGCATGTTAAGTTTCCTTTATCATAGTTATAATATTGCATGCTTATTTCAATACTTGTGAATGCATTTCCTTTAAGTTTAAGGCTCCAAAAGCTAACATGTTTATCACCTATTACTGGAGGCACTCTTTTGGAAATGTGAGAATATTTATAGAGAAGGAAATTGGGTAAGAGATAGTATAGATTTTGAAGAATCTCTTTAAGTACCATGCATCATTCAAGAGAAAAAATTGGGCAACAAATATTAATAAATAGTTTTCTAATGAGTCAAAGGCACTCACAATTTTTTTTTGCTTAGAAATGGCCAAATCGTACATCTATAATTTCAAAAAATACATAGATAAATTAGCTACTCAGGCCAATGATTATATTTCCAGTATTTTATTGCTTGTAGTTAAGGAAATTCTTGCAGATTTCGTAAATAAACACGATAATTTCTCAAGAAATTGCTTCAAAATGAAAATCCTAGATTAAAAAGCTTTTTAAGGGAAAGCTCCAAGCTTGGAGAGTTGAAATACAAATCTAGAAAGACATACAAGAGAAATCCAAAGTTGCTTGAGAGAATGGTACTTTAGAAGTCCCAAAAGTTGATATGTCCAAAGCTACAAAATGCGTAGCCAACTTGGTTAAAAAAGAAATCAAGTAACAAATCGATCGTTTGGAAAAACTAATCACAAGTGCATAAATAAATTTCCTACACAACACAACTAGAATAAAAGTTATAGTAGATGGTCAAACCAAAGAGCATCTACTATAGATAAAAAGCAATCACAACAACATCCACAACATAGAAACAAACAACAACAACAATAACCACAACAAAGGAATAAACAACCAAAACAACAACAACAACAACAACAAAGGTAACAACAACAATAGGGGCATAATTTAAACTTCCAAGACCCTTCTCCAAGAAGACAAAACGGGGAGAAACTTTTAGAACTTCACTTCCTTTGTGCAATAGCAATCACGATAGGAGAATGGAATAAATTATTGTAACTCTGGTTTTAGGAATTCAAGATAGGTTTATACCCCATTTTTGTTCATAAGCAGTAAGGGCAGGGGTTCTTCCATCACCAAAATGGTGGTGAAAACCAAAAATAACCCCTTGGTCCACAATTTTTTGGCCCACTAGATTTTAGCCATCGGTATTTATACAAGAGTCCTATTTGGGCTATGGATGGTAAAATCATAAATCTTACCATCCATAAATATTTCTCTAGAAAACTTACCCATAATGAAATTGAGACCCTCAGCTTGGGTTTAAATTTCCTCCATGTTCCTCCTCCCATGGCCAAAGAGGTTTTAAAGCTAGAGTTTTCAGCCTTCTATAAATATCTTCATCTTCAATGGTTCTTTGAACTGAGATGTGGTCCTCCAAAATTACCTAAGCCCATTGATCATTTTCATATTTCCAAATCAAGTTTCAATCCTTCATAATTTTATAGGCCATTGGAAAAAATTATTGGCATGGGTGAAATATTCCTCAAAAACAAATTATCTACTGCCAATCCCACCTACCAACAATGCCTTTCTGCCCCATATCTAGTATGTCATTCGTTGTCTTGCCAATGACAAATCCATTGTCATTAGGCCCATAAGTAAAAACTAAGGCGTTTGTGTTTTGTCCATGGACTAGTACATTTCAAAAGGCCTTTCCCAACTTTCATTTTAGAATGTGTAGGTTGAAGTGAATAAGGTCCCTCGGAAGGATATTTTTTCTCAACTCCAAGACTTACTTGGCTAGGCTTTTAGGAGGAATTTGCTTTCAAAAAACTACAAGAAATTTATGCTTCAAGTAACACCATCCTCTACTAGAGTGCGTGTCTTTTACCTGCTCCCCAAAATCCACAAGCCTAGTATTTTTGGTCAACCCATATATTCCTACTATGGTTTCATGCTCGAACTTACCTCCAAATGGCTTCATAATTTGCTCTTGCCAATTTTGTTGAAGCAAAAAATCATCTCTTGGATTCCATCTCTCTAATTAAATATGCATAGCCATACTCTTCCTCGGGATATCATTCTATTCTCTTTTTAAGTTGAGAGCCTCTATACTAGTATCCCCACCTCTCAAAGATTGGCAACTCTCCATCATTTTTTGAGGAACAAATTTGATCTGGCTAAGACAAACTTTATTATAAGGCTTGTAGAGATAGTGTTAACACAACACTACTTGGAATTCAAAGGAAAAACATACATGAAGACAAGGGTAACAACCATAGGAAGTATTTTTTCTATGGTTTATGCTTGTTTATTTCTTTGTCATCTAGAGGAATAGGTATTTAATAATGTTGTTGTAGACAATATTTTATTTTATAAAATATACATTGATGACGCCATTAGATTTTGGCATGGCCCTAAGGAGAAGCTTAATGATTTCTTGCTACAAATGGTTCCTTATTCAAAATATTAAAATTATTGTCTCTATTTTTTATTTTGAAGTAACACTTCTAGATACTATGTTTTTTAAGGAGCTTGATTTTGCTCAAACAGGAATTCTTTACCCCAATTTATCTAGAAGGAAGATTAGGGATTGTGTGAGTTGATAGGGTTGGTTTAGACTCCTTTATGGCTAAACAAATCTTCCTTTTCATTACCTCTAAACTACTTTATTTTCCTTTAAATATTATTTTATTCCTTTTCAGCCATATAGTCCAAAGTATTGTATCTTTTGATGTATCCCAAATTTTCTATAATGCCTCACTTTTAAAAGTGCTTTACCATTGCTTGAATCATTTTGCAATTCTGCCATTCATCACCATGTATTTACCAAACATATTAAGAATCCATTGTCATAATTCCTAAACTCTTGAGCAATGTCCCAAGAGATGGTCTATACTCTCCTCCTTTTTACATAGAATACATTGTGAGGGGCCATGAAAACCCATTTTCATTAAGTTATCCTAGGATAAGATTTTTACCTATAGCCATACAAACATTTGACTTTTCGGATGCTCGAGCTATACCAAATATCTCTCCATATTATTGTGACATTCCTATTTTGTTGGTGCTTTACATTGTATTTTATTCTTGTTTTGCATTCGCTTGAGCTATTCAACTCCCAAATTAACTTATCCTCAGCTTTGCTCAAAATAATTGTTGTTATCTTTTTGCTCAACTACCTCGTAGCAATAATGTCCAATACACATAAATAATCTTATTTCCATTTGTAACAGAAATGGATTATCATACCAAGTATCCATCCAATTAAAAAATTTTATCCAGTTCCCACCACTTGTCTTAGATCTTTAATCACTAGATCAATTGATTTTTTTTAACTTTTCCATGTGTAGAACCAGTTGGTAGTGAGAATACAATAAAGATAAAGCTTGGTTCATTGGTCTCAACGTACTTAGAAAAATTCTTGCTCATTTTCTTTGACTCTCTTTGTACAATATCCAGATTACTTATCCTCTTAGAGATAAGTTTTCATCTATAAGAACTCTTAAACTAAAACCAACCCTAGTTCTATCATCACACATCTTGCTCTATTTCACCAAAGGAAAAAATATTTTATCATGTAATCCTAACCACAAAAATAACCCATAATATAGATTAGAATTTTTTCTAACAATTTTGGCATAATACACTAAGACATATAATATGTTGGAATGACTTGTAAGATTGATTTAATTAGCTACACTCTTCTTACTAATGATAACCATCTACCTTTCTATGTTAATAGTTTATTATGAACTTTACTTATAATTGGATTCTATAGTTCTATCCTCATTCTCCCCTCAAATAAGAACATCCCTAGATATGTTGCTGGTAAATTTACCTCCTTCGTTTGAAGTAACCTATATATCCCTGCTATGATTTCAACTAGAGTGTTTAGAAGTAAATTTTAGATTTTTTCCTATTAACTTTTTTTCCCAACACTCTTTCATATTCCTTTAATAAGTTATTCAAAGCTCTAGCCTCATTTTTCCTTCCCTTCAAAAAACGGTTGTGTCATCTATAAATTGTTGATGGGTGTTGTTGTCAACGTTATTACTAGCCTTAAGTCCACTTATTAGCCCATATGTAGTGAATTTTTACTACTCTCAGGGGAGTAATGCCTTAGTGAAATTTATAAAGATGGCTCCAGTAGGAGGCAAGCTATCCAAAGTTCCAAAAAACGTTGAGGTAAAAGGTAGGATGTAAGAAAGCATGGACCAAAATCCTGAGTTCATAAGGAAAGTCAAAAAGAAAAAGACGAGCAAATAAAACTAAATTTTCAAGGGAGAGTTTGGGCATAGATGAGCAGTTCGATAACTAAACCCTTGAGGTCAAAGTTGACAACAATGCGATAAAACTAGAGTTTTGATAAAAGTCCAAGATAAAGTTATGTGCAAAACAATTAGAATAAAAAAGAAGAATGAATTGGGCACACCTACCAAATTAAAATGTTTAGTAATTGAAGGATGGCGGTAATGAACAAAACACTAGACAAGAGCAAAGGTAAGGTATACCAACTAGACTAGGAAATACATGAAAGGTCGAAGACCAAAACTCCAATTAGGATGCAAAGGGACAATTGCATGCAAAAGGGCAGCAACCAGATTTTGGATAGGATATCTTCACCCATGCCCCATATCCCCCCAGTTAGGGTCACGAATTCGAACACCACACATTGTGTTGAGGCTTTCAATATTCAAAGATGTACAACCCTCCTACAACATGTCCAACAAATATCTTTGGGAGGGCAACTGAACTTCAAAAAGCAATAGTAGAAAAAACCATCATTCTAATAACATTCCTAAGGCTATTGATGGTCACCATGATTGTAAACAAGAGTTAGTAAGAGCAAGCCCCAACCAATTTGGTAGGGCACCTAAGTTGAGACAACACTCTAAGAGTGGGGAAAGCGAAGATTGGGGTCCATGCAATCAACATCAACCTTGAGATTGGTGAGAAACGTCTTCAACAAGCAAGAGCCACTTCTACAGGTGCCACCTAAGCCTTGGTCTCTAAGGGAGAGAAGGTGCATTAATGTTATATTTAAAGGAAGCTACCTCATCTACAAAGCTTTTATTTTGATAAGACCTCGAATTAGCTCTAAATCTACTAGGTTTGAATGTAGTACAACACCTTGAGCCCAATGATAAAGAAACACATATGTTTTTCCCGCTCATGGGAGGTTGGAGGGAATTTTAAAATTCAAATGTTGAGATTGATTATATAAATATCCAATTCTTCTCCATTGTAAAACATTAAAAAAAGTTGTATTCATGCCTAGTATCTAGCCTTGTATGTAGTCGTTCTTTCACTACTCTTATGTATTACGGCCTGACTTGAGCCCTAAGTCATTTAGTTAATACTTTTTGAGCCCTCTTCCTAAGCACGAATGTAATACAATTATTATAAATATATAAGAAGCTATGACTACTTTCCTCTTTTTGTCAGGGTTCTTGTGTATGCATAACTGAGGTGATTATTGTTTGGTGAAACTATGTTCCTTGTGTGTTGTCAACAATGATGCATGTGTTCATTCAATCTCGTTGTAATACAAAGAGATTTATGATCTTGGTGCATCGTCTCCCTTAGAATAGATTTTATTTCTAAGTTATTTAATTTTAGCTTACTGTTTTTCCTCTATCCCTTTTTCCAAATAAAACCCATTAGACTAGGCTAGCTTACAGAGAGCTCACCAATATCACATCCAAATAAGGAGTCGACCTTAAAAAAAACCCAAAGGTTTTATTCAGAGCCATGTTCCTTACTCCCTAGAATTTTAGAACTATATGCTCCACATAAGCCACGAGCATTGAACACACTTGACAACCACAAGCAGGTGGTCATTGTGCTTGAGGCATGAACCGAATCCAGTTCCCAACACCATCTTTGTATGCCTTCCTCAAATTCCTTCCCAATACTTCTACCATAATAATAAACATATATGGTGATAGAGGTTCTCCCTGTCTAAGACCCCTCTTGGCTTTAAATGATTTTATTACTAGCCCATTGACCAACACTAAATATGATATTGTAGAGACACAAACTTTAATCCATTTGACCAATTTCTTCTTAAATCCAAACTTTTATAATATTGCAAATAAAAAGTTCCTTTTAACCCTATCATAAACATTATTCATATCAAGTTTTAAGATCATTGTTCTTTATTTTATAAAAGCTTTTAATTTGCTTGGTTACATAGAAGAGTTGGTCACAACCACACTGATTTTTAATAACTAACAAGTGCAGGGTTCAAACCACAGAGGCTGCTTCCACCAAACCTATTCCACTTTGTTATTGTTGACCTAGCGTGAAGGGAACCACCGATCGCTTGGGATTTGTATCATCATCGTCAGTCTGAGATGTACTTAGAGGATTCAGATCAGACTATTACCTTTGCAAACAGGCTGCCCCCAAGGTTTAAACCCGAATATCTTCTTAGTAAATGCCCCCAAGATTTAAAATATCTTCTTAGTAAATGCCTGGCCAAACAAACAATTACCAATCCGCCTAACCCTCAAGATCTTTCTTTTCTAAAAACTAATCCCATCCAAATGTTTCCCTTTCACGAATTAATTGATTCATCTAAAATAATTATCAAATAACAATCTTAACCATTTTACCATCATCTTATATGTCATATTGCATACGTTTATGGGCATGCTATATGTTTAAGTCCATTCTCCAATATCTCATCGTTGAGATGCGGAACCAAATATCTACTTCATTTTAGCCAATTGTACGCATGAAATTCCTTGTTGTAGCGATACAAAGCTACAGCTCATTTCCCGCCATTTCGAAGAGCAATGCGCCATTTCCATTACAAAAACCTTTTAGACCCTCATTCCCGCCCTACGAAAACCTAGCAATCCCGTCTGCATGTTCTCAATTTCCTTTCATTTGCAGAAACCCTAGCATTTTTTTCTATAAACGCTATCGACATATATTCGCATTTCTTCGTTTTTCTGAAACCCTAACGACATATATTTGCATTTCTTCGTTTTTCAGAAACCCTAGCAAAATTCTGTCACCATGTTGGAACTGAGGCTTGTTCAAGGGAGTTTGCTGAAAAAGGTGTTGGAGTCCATCAAGGATTTGGTCACAGATGCCAACTTCGATTGCTCGGCGACGGGGTTTTCTCTGCAGGCTATGGATTCCAGCCACGTGGCCCTCGTGGCCCTGCTTCTCAGGTCCGAGGGTTTCGAACATTTCAGGTGCGATAGGAATATCTCCATGGGGATGAATTTGAACAACATGGCGAAGATGTTGAAGTGCGCGGGGAATGATGACATTATCACCCTTAAGGCCGATGATGAAGGGGATACTGTTACCTTCATGTTTGAAAGTCCCAGTAAGTTGTTTCTTTATTCTGGTTGTGATATACATTTTGGTTTCTCTATGAGGCTTTTCAACCCTCTGGATTTGCCAAGGTTTATTAGTTTATTTAATTTTTTCCTCGACAAATAACGAGATATTAATCAAACACATTTGTATTGGAAGCATTTTAAAAGCTTTTATAATTTTTTTTTTTTGTTATAGATTTTATCATTATTTTTAATTTGTACCAGTATACTGGACGTTTTGTTTATTAATTCTATGATAAATTTTTACTCAGTTCTTATCTGTTTTCTGTCTTTATTTGTTGATGATAACAACAAATAGAATAAGAATAATAATAACAAGCCGAGGTCATGAGATGCCTTATTACAATTTCGTCTTGAATTTGGATCACGCTTTTGTTAAATACATCATATTTTTATTTCACCTCCGTCTATGTTACATTCTTAAAGCTTCTGTAATTTATTTTTAGGTGGTGATTATTTTTTTCTTTGGGTCGAATTTGTACTAATGTTAGTCTTGTTTTGTTTATTAGTTCTTATGATACATTAGTACGTTCGTTATTTTTTATTTTTATTTTTCCTTTTTCATTTGTTGAATGGTAAGTTAGCACTAATTGTTGCAATCACAACAATTAGTGCAATCACTAATTGTTATTGACTTTGTTGTTGTTGCAATCACAACAATAAAGTCAATAACAATACCAAGGGCAAGATGGCTTTTGCGATTCGATCTTCAATTTGGTTCATGGTTTTGTTGATACGTTATCTGCTTACTACACTAGGTACCTCTGTTGTGGTAGAGTGATTAAAACGTGATTCATACTTACAAATGTGCCCCATCACTGTGGAGTTTTGTACTAAGTTCAATGTAATTATTATTGTTGTTGTTTTGTCTGTTCTTGACTTTGATAGCAAGCAGCCTTTGCCGAATTTCAATATTAAAGACCTTTGGAGGCAATATGCAAAAAATCTGCTAGAGTGTTATTTCCATTTTATTATTATTATTATTATTATTATCATTATCATTATTGTTATTATTATTATTATTGGCATTTTTTATGCTATTGATGTGGGGATTTATGATTAATTAAGACACCTTGGTATGTTTTAGGTTCCACCTGGAATCCATAATTTCTACTTAAAATTGTGAATTTGGAATTTTTGGGTTATTTAAATGGCAAAATTCCACATGGGATTTATTCATGAGGTTCAAAGTGTGCCCCTGCTATGCCCGTTTACTGGGGATTTGTGGTATGTATGATGCCCCTTGACTAGAGGGACACATCATGGTCAATGCGCTGCTAACTCGGTCAATGCGCTGCTAACTCTAGCCTGCAAATAAGGGACGATGATTTGTCGTTAGGAGTTTTGCATGCTCATCAGGAACCGATAGTCGTAAGAGTGAGTTGTTATCTTCATTTTATTTATTTATATTATTGATATATAATTAAAATGTAGATTTTCTCTCATTTTAATATATATTTTTTGGATATGTTTACCATTTTGCAAAAAACACACTAGAAAAGTTACAAATAAAAAAGCAGCCCATACTAGAAATTAACACCATTGTTGTCTTTTATGTTGCTTTTTACCTAAAAGCCAAGAATGGTAAAGAATTAGTGGTAGCAGGCAAAAAATGACAATTATCACTTGATAATGTTCTGAGCTGGACATCTGTTGCTGTTTGTGGCCATAAAAACATCATTTATTTGAGATCCTAGCCAATTTGTTGTCACATGTAGCCTTTTTTTTTCCCACTTGATAAATTGGTTATATGGGATTGAACCAGACCCCACCCACTTTACATCATCATGTTACCACAGTATTTCAATTATCTGCATGGATGAATTATATTGCCTGGCAAGATTTAAACCACTTTCTTTCCATTAGGAGCCACATAATTAACCACTTGTGTTAATACCATTTGATATTTAGCCTTTCACTAATTTGATATAAACAAAATAACCAATATCGTAGCATTGGCTTAATACAAAGCTTAGTCCTGGAATGCCTTCACGTAACAGTGGTTTAATATGAAGCTTGGCAAAAAAGATTCCGTTGCATTTGAATGCTAGAGATTATTCCCAATTGTTTTATTTCCATAGTTCAATACTACAACCTAGCTTTGAAGAATTCCATCACTGTAACTATGTATTAGATTTTAGTCTTGAAGTAAACATCATCACAGGTCAATATCATGTAAAAGTTTAGTCTCAATGTGCTCCATCATTGCAGTGCAGAACTAAATCATCTACAGACAATGGTTAATATTTTCTTTTTGACTGGAATGCTAGATAAGACTGATTTTTGACTTAGTTGTTTGGAAGGTTTGTTTGTCACTATAGCTTCTTTGTGCAAATGATGACAGGGGTCAGATGTTTTTCGTTTAGATTCATTAGAGACTTCACTAGATTTTCTTAGATTTTGCACCCTTTCAAAGTTTGTTCCACTTCCTTCTCTCTTTAAGTCAAGTTTTAGTCAACAACTTTTTCAAGTTAAGTTATCGTATACATGGATATGTGATAGATTTAGAATTAAAGCAACCATCATTGTATGCATTGGGGATAGTCCTAAGGTAATACTTGAGCCAAAATTGATTCTAACTGGTGCAAGTGTACTTATTTGTAATGTTTTGAAGTTACAAAGGCATTGAAGTCACCGGATAAAGTTTTTCTAGTGTTTAGTTTAGGTTGTCCATTGTTGACAATTTAAATTGTCCAAATTCCCAGTATATTTTACTTTAATTGCTTTAGAGAAAGAAATTGGTTCTGTTGCATTGTGCATACGTGTCATGTAAATCAGTTTGAAATTTACTCAAAGTTGACAGATGGAGAACCACACTTTCCATTTTCCAAGTGGAACAGAGTGTTTTCTTAGGATTCCTATTAAGACAATTGCTTCAATTTGAATTTTTTTTTTTAATTGCTTATTTGGGATTGAAACAGGCCCCACCTGCATTATGTCATGACCATTTGGTGGTAGTACAATAGCTTGGCAATTATGCATGTATTACCTGGCAAGATTTGACCATTGGTCTCCTCTTTGAAACTAGAGGAATTTAACCAGTTGAGCTCATGCAAAATTGATTCAATTTGCAACTTGTGCTGAAGGTGTACTCTCACATTCGTTAGTTTTTCTGCAGGCATATATGATGCATAAGGATTATTCCTGATTTTGAATGTTTCAATGTGAAGGAGGTTTTGGACTCCTAGGAAAGCTCTTTCATTATTAAGTGGGTATTAGTTTTTCTCATTTTTATATAGAGTTGTCTTCACATTCGGGACATAGTCTTCCATATCCTAATCTTTGCCGTGCCTTTTTTTTTTTTTTTTTAAATCATAACCTCCACTATAAGGGGTTTTAAGTGCTGCAGTACTCTTTGGTGTCTTATAATGCTAGCACAAAAGTCAGATTTGTCCATTTTTGTAATTAATGTTGCTTTATCTTGTCCTTTAGAGTCTGGACGAGGGTTATTCATTAGTGTAGTTGAAGAGAAATTTTGTTGGTTAAGGACCAAACCTTCCTCATACTTCATAGTTTTTCTTTTTATCCTTTATGCATCATAGTGTTCCTCATATATATATATACACACTAATCTATCTATCTATCTATATGTGTGTGTGTTTTATTTTTCACACTTTATGGTATGGACATGTGTCTCCAGGCCAGAGTTGGCTCGTCTTGTCACCCCTGGAATGTGCAAGTGCATCCCACCATCTTTTGTTCTCCCTGTCCTGGAAATTTTATGAAACCTAGTTTTCACATCATTCATACCTGTCAGTATCTGGTATTGTATCTAATTTATATTAAACATTTAAACTCACTGTTTATAGCATCATGATTGCATTGTCGTGGTATTTCTACGAACCATATTATCACAGTATTACATCAGACCATTTTATCACTGCACTCATAAGAATTGAAACCTGGTGGGCGCTTTATGATCTAAATAATCTTTCCAGTCAAACGTCAATCCCATTGATGAGATGTATTTATATCTCTATTATCATTTTTTTAATGTTTTAGTAGTATGGGTGTGAATATTCTTGGGTTTATCTTTGAGTTTTATGAGTTTAGTTTACATGATTATTGTCTTTTTCTATTGGCAACAGACCAAGATAAGATCTCGGACTTTGAAATGAAGTTAATGGACATAGACACTGAACATTTGGGTATTCCCGAGTCTGAGTACCAAGCGATTGTAAGGATGCCATCACAAGAGTTTGCTCGTATTTGTAAAGACTTGAGCACTATTGGTGACACAGGTACGATGTTGGAATGTGTTAGTATTTGCAAATAATATTGGACAACATTAAGTGTAATTGATGGTAATCTGTTTGTTTTCTTTATTGCTACAAATGTTAAATTTTCTTGTGACTGGACTACTTGTCAGACTAAGTGATAATGCCATAAGAAATTTTTTCTTAACCAGTTAATTTTATTAATGTCTGTTTTTGGAATTACATATGTTGTTTGTTCGTCATCTACTTCTGTTCCTGTTCTACATTTCTCTTATAACTTGGAATAAACAGCTTTGCTCACTATGCACTGGGAGGTGTCTTTAATAGCGGGTACTTCATAGCACCATACTTTGTTGTGGAAATGCCTATGAGCTTCATTTAGAATATTGCATTAATATATTCTACAAGAAGAGCTTGCACTGTACTTTTGCAACTGATTTAAACTTTATGCTAATAAAATTGCAATTGGCTCGATAGGAAGTGATGGTGTTTGTATGATTAAATAGATTTGACATGCAACTCACCGTTTGTTGATGTGATTTTTTAATAATGGTTTGAGTACTTTACAAAACGACCATTTTGTTTGAACTACAATTGATTAATTTGTGCTAACTTTTTCTGCTTCGTTTACAGGTGTTCTGTGAGTGCATTTTTATCATTGGTTGTTGGCAATAATGATGTATATGCAGTGTTTTGAACATGTATGTTATTGTTGGATATTCTATATTATTTTTTGAAAGTAAAAATAATATATCTAAAGTAGAGTTGCTTGTGCTTTTTGTTTTCAAACAGTTGTTATTTCTGTGACCAAGGAAGGAGTGAAGTTCTCTACGAGGGGCGATATTGGAAGTGCAAATATTGTTTGTAGGCAGAATACTTCTGTTGACAAGGTAGTGTTCTTTTTTTGGACTTTCAGACCAAATTGAAGAGTTTTAGTTAACATTATTATTATTATTATTTTGATAAGAGTCTACAATGTCTATATTTGTTTAACTTAGGAATTGTTGGATTTTGACCATAACAATTTTCAAATCTCTTACTGAAAGTTTGACTTTTATGCCTAGATACAGTTGTCTTTAGCCATGTCTTATCAGTTTAATCAAAAATTGAAATGTACTTCTTTGATATTGAACCTTGATTGAAGAGTTATTCTAAAATGGATCTGTCTCAAGCATTGAATCAATGCTGGTAAAATGGGAAACATAGGCTTAGCAAGTCAAAAGTGGACAACTCTTACAAACTCTTTGTGTAAGCCTAATTTAAGGGAGAATGACTTGCTGCAGTCAGTACAACCATCCTGAACAACTGAAACATTAAAACATCAAACTCGTCTTTAAAAAAGAGAAGAGAGCAGATTTATCCTTTTCAAAAATCTCGAACTTCAGAATAAAAACTTTGAATATGAACTATAATAGTAGAAGGAGCTTTTTATGACATGTCCAAAACCAACATCAGCAAAATCACAGATAATCTCACAAAAAGTAGCATTATTGATAGGATTGTGATGAGGTTTTAAAAACCAAGCTGAAGACTATAACAATAGTGCTTAAATAAGCACATACAAATAAAACGGACTTTTAACATCTCTCCTAAATCTAGAGATGCAGATAAGCTAGTTAGATCTAATGAACTAACCAGCTAACAAACATATCTAACAAACTACAACTCACCCTAATCCCATGTAGGCTTGTAGAAGCTTCATGTTAGACATTAGAAAACAATTTAATTAAGCCTATACCCAAGGCTAACAAATGATGTCCACATCAGATAGTTACCTACAGTGGCGTCATCAGAATGCTCTGAAGTAACTTTAATATTAACAGCATGATCAATATCAGTCTTTGCTTTGACCTTGATAAGGAATAATATCTCATACAAAAACACCTACTACAGGTAATCAGCTTGGTCAAAGTTATTATGAGCATAATCAGCTTACATTCTATATATGAAAATCACCAGCATGATTCTTGAAAACATAATCCTGGATTCCATATTGATATTCACGGCCTTAAACCAGGATATTAATCAAACTGATTTCCAGAAGAAAGATATGCTGCCTAAGGGGATATGGGGACTGACATCCATAAAGCTTTCCTTTATCCATTTGATGATATTGCCTTATTGGACTTTTGATATAAATTGTCATGCACCATTCATTTAGATATATGAACACTCATAGGGCACCTCATCTATAAAAAGAAATGATGTTTTAAGGTGGAATTTAGGTGTAGATGTCATCTTTCCAGGCAATTCTCCATTAAATAACTTCTTTTATTTATTAGGTTTGCTTATTGCTTCAGTTCCTATGGGTTAGTTTATGACGAGCATTAGTTTTTTTGCGGTTTTAACTTTTCCTTATTCTTCTTTATGTTAGACTATTTGTAGCTCACCATTGTCTTAATTATTATGTCAGATGCCTCAATTTTATTGTGATTAAGTTTTTATCTTTTTAATTATCTGGGTCCACTCCCTCCCTAATATGCAACAGTTAAAGCAGGAGAGGTTAGGGAACTGACAAGTTTATGGTGTTATGTTTTTTCAGCCTGAGGAGGCAACAATCATTGAAATGCAGGAGTCTGTATCACTGACATTTGCATTAAGGTACATGAATTCATTCACCAAGGCAACACCTTTATCAAATACGGTGACAATCAGCATGTCGTCGGATCTGCCTGTTGTTGTAGAATACAAAATTGCAGATATGGGTTATGTCAGGTTTTATTTGGCCCCCAAGATTGAAGAGGAAGAAGGTGAATCTTAATTGTCTTCTATGTTGCTGAGCCTCCATTTCATGCAAGTTTTTGGGTATAAGATGCTTATTTGGTCACGATAGACCATATAACTGAGTTTAATGGATGGAATTGGTTATATATATTTAAAGCACTGAGATGGTTCTTGCTTGAGTGGTTATACAAAGCATGTGTGCCTATGTACATTTAGCCTTTTTGTTTTTATTAGTGGACCTTTTTACAGCTGTTGCAAGAGTAAGTGTAAGCAGTTTTGTTTATTATCATGAATGATTTTTCCCTATTTACTTTATATTGAAGGGTCTGCCATTAGCTTGAGTTATTTGACAACTTTCCATGGTACAGCTCTTTGCCATTCAGTTAACATGAATGATTTTTCCCTATTTACTTTATATTGAAGGGTCTGCCATTAGCTTGAGTTATTTGACAACTTTCCATGGTACAGCTCTTTGCCATTCAGTTAAAAAGATTTAGAATATATGAACCATAGATGAATGAATTGTCATTTAAGTATATAATTGTGTTGTTTGTGTGGTGGGTTTCTATGTGCTGTGGTTTGTTATTTTTATTTGTTTTTTTCCTGTGGTACCAAACACATTCAATGTCTCCTTGAGTGGCTCTAATTTCCATCTGTTGAAAACGTACATGAGACCTTTCTATCTTTTCTATTGGCAAGAGAAATTTTGCTGTTCTTCTTGGGTCTATTTTTGTTCACAGAAATGACAATTTCCTCCTGCAAGCCATAGGTGTGCTGATGTAATTTTTTTATTTTTTTTTATAAATTAAAAGTGGGGGAAGAGAGCATTTGGGTACATCAAATGAGATTTGGGAGTAATAGGAGTTTATTCAGTTTTGAACTATAGGAAGGGATTGCAGAGAAACATAAGTGAATTCCTACAGTTATTGCAATTCTCTCCAATAATTGCATTTTTCAAGCAGGTAATGTTTTGTAAATTTTATTTTATCCCTTAATACAAGTGAACACAAGACATTGATGGTCGAGAAGAGTGTACGGTTCTTTGTACATGAATATTGCATGTACTTCAAACATTTTTGTTCTATTATTGTGTAGGTGTGGATTTTAATTCAACAAGGGATCTACATTCAATGTCTCCTTAAGTGATTCCTACAATGTCATGGTATCTACATCTGTCTTATATTAAGTAGCTTAAACTTTAATGTGTAGTGATCTGGGAATCATACATAATCCACCGATACAGGTAGGCAGTATGTTTATCTCCTGAATTTTTTTATGCTATTCATTTCCATGTCTAATAAGCCTATTTACAGCTTGTTGGGTGCATGTGTGAATAAGTTGTATAATGGTCCCAAGCCAACGTTGTCGGTTTTGGGTTTTTTTTTTTTCGGATTTGTTTTTCCTAATTTTTATGTTCCCACATCATTGAAAGTTAATTTGCAAGCTATTATTGTAGGGGTGTGTGTGAGAGAGAGGGCATATTGCCAATGCTTTTGAATGAGTATCAATATTCATGAGCTTAAAGTTGGCCATGTGATGAATTTTGGTTTAAAATGCTGTAATCTCTGTGGCTATTCTTTTAACAAATGTGGTTGCTGCAAGTAGTTGGAAGTAATCCGATTTGATATTTGTGCTGCACTTAGGAAGTAAACTAATTTGATACTTGTTCTAATGAATTCAGTTTGGTAAATTTTTGGAGAGGAAGGTCTGTCATTGTTTGTAGGACTGGTAGTATATATACAGGCCACAAGGAGATCACCCTAAAATAGCACAATAGGCACCAGCCTTAGGGAGGAAATCATTGATAGACTATCAAGAGAACAAAGGAGCCAACCAAGAAGGACCTTCGAAGGACATGCAAAAAGAAACAGTCGAAGTAGACATGACTAGACAGATGCTTCAGTAACGTCTTGCTCTTCATTGGTTGCTTGAGTGTGTCCTCCATTCTTGAGGTCTTCTACCATCTTTACAACTTGTTGGAGAGTCTAGACCATCTTGGATGCTTTAGACATGGAAATTACCGTCTCTTCCAAGCCTACGAGGGAATCTTGGTTCGGTTTTTGTTGATTGCGGCTTGACAACTTGTTAGAGAGTCTAGACCATCTTGGATGTTTTAGGCATGGAAATTAGCATCTCTTCCAAGCCTAAGAGGGAATCTTGGTTCGGTCTTTGTTGATTGCGGCTTGACGGTCCATTCAAGGGACTCAAGGGATCAGCTCCCTTTTGGAGAAAAGAACGAGCGAGGAGTTTTGCTCTTGGAAGTTCGACGACGAGGCTTCATTTTTATTGAAGGAGTGATGCTAGAGTCGAAAACCAACTTCCTCTCTGTTTTGGTGGTCTCCATTGAAGCATTCTCCATGGCTTCATCATCAATCAAGGTATTTGGATGAGGGCTTCCTTGGCTTGAATCCACAATAGAGGGATGAGTAGGAGAGCTACCAATGCATGAAACGATGGCTTTTTGGACCTTTTTTTTGAAGAGCATGCTTATACAAAATAAGGTGAAGGCCTTGGTGCATTAGATTGGTGCATTGTTTTGTCTTATGTTCCTTTTTAATTTCTTTTCTTCTCTTAATTCTTGATCTTCATTGTTTAAAACTAAAAATATAACCTAGTTCATTGGATTATGCATAACCTAGTTAGTTTTTATTTTTTAAAACTAACCAGGGTTGAAAGCAAATTTCATGTATAAATATCGAAAAATAAACCAATAAAATAAATTCATGACAAGACCTTAGATATACTCAAATAACTTGGGAAGAATCAAAATGAAGGTGAATACCTAGATATAAAACATAGACATAGTCATGAGTATATATACACCCAACAATAAAAAATTAATGAGGATCATAAGGAGACCATAACATGGACCTATAAGTATAAATATCACAAACATTAAGAAAAATAAACCAATACTTACTAAAATAAAAACATGGCAGGACATTAGATTTCCTCAACCAACTTGGGAAGAATGAAAATGAAGCTGAATGCACAAGATACAAAACATAGACAGTCATGAGTATATATACACCCCAACAATGAAAAATAAGTATATATACACCCCAACAATGAAAAATTAAGGAGGATCAGACCACAACATGGACTTAAAAGATTGACTAATAACTTACCATGTTATGTTGTGGTCTTCTTGTGATCCTCGTTAATTTTTTATTTTTTTATTGTTGGGGTGTAATATATAGTCTTATGAGTGAAAGTTGAGTTTAACCAATATAATTATATTTAAATATTTTCCTTAGGTCAAATGAACATTATTGAAAGTTGAGTTTACCCAATATAATTATATTCAAATATTTCCCTTAGGTTAAATGAGGAAAATATGAAGGTAATCCATTCTCTACAAACAAACTAAGCATGTGAGTTTTACAACCCGAATCTTTTAAAATTAAATTACAAAGATATATTTAATTTGCTCATTTGCACTAAAAAAACATCAACTCTATCTTCTTTTTTTTTAATAGGTTATATGTGGCTTCTATTGGGCTACTTCCATGAAAATACCAAAATATTATATTTGCTGTAGCATACATTTTTTACATGGTTTTTTTATTATTATTTTTCTTAAATATATTTTTCAACTTCCTTGAAGTGCTATGTTTCCACAATTAACTCCTTGACATCATTTTGATTAAGATAAAATCTCACTTGACCAATTGCCTTTTAAAATTTGAATTTCACTTGGATGAAAATCAACATCATAATTCGCTAATTTATTTGCTATACGTATATGATTTCCTTATTTATAAATATGCTCACATTGCTAGGAGATTGCCTTTGGTAATAGATGATGAACATCAACAATAATATTATTTTTTTATTCAATCTCCACATTCATTTTTGTTAATAGCATTGATGATAATTTGTGAGTCCCCTTCAATTGAAATATATTTCCATATTTTTTCTTTTTTTTGCTGCAATTTTAATCCTTGTAAGAAGAAGTGCTCTAGCCTCTACATACTTGTTAGTTGAAGTTCCATATGAATTTGAATAAGTGAGGAGAATTTTGCCTTCACTATTTTAAAAAAACATCACCTCCACCAACTTTTCCTGGATTTTCTTTAGAAGCACCATCAAAATTAAATTTGATAAACCCAATTTTTGAACATTTCCATTTTTACCATAGATCGAAGTAGATCATTTGTTTTAATTCCATTGTTGTAGATGACTCTTCCATTTATGTTCAAATCTTGTAGCCAAGTTATTAGCACCTCTTTTTCGCAATTGAGACTTCCCATGATGAGCACCATATTTGTAGACATTCTGTAATAGAGGTACTAATACAGTTCCAAACTTAAGCATGATTTTGATATTTATTTTTAACAATTCTATTATTCCTTTCAAGCCATAAATTCCAACAAATAATGGTAGGGCCAATCCTCCAAAGAATACATAATGCTTATGCTTTGAAATAATTTATCCAACATTTTATCATCTCTTTCAATGTTGATGAAGCTACCCAATATAATTTCATATTTAAAAAAAAATAATCCCAAATGGTGTGAGCAAATGGATAATGAAGAAGTAAATGGTATGAAGTTTATAAATCCTTCTCACACAAAGTACATCTGAAGGGTCCATATTATCCTCTTCTTTGTAGACTCTTTCCTGTAAGAATTTTACTTTGAACTGCTAACCAAAGAAATGTTGAGGCCTTAGGGAGAGCCTCTAATGACCAAACATTCTTCTAAGGAAAATCTTTAGGAGAAGGAAATTTTGATTGTTCTAAATCCTCATATCCCAACTTGACCGAGTATCCACCATCATCTCGCGTAAAAACTGGCAAATAAAACTCTTGAAGCATCTTTTGAAGTTCATCTGCAATTTGTTTGAGTTCCTCCAACTAGGTTACTAAAAGAAATCCATGATTTGGATTTTTTGCTCATAATAATATAATATTTGACCTTTGGACCTTTACGTGCTAGGCATTCTTGAGCGAATGGTTTCTATTTTGATTTAAAGATAAGAGGATAAGGCTTCAACCAAACATCAAACCAAAAATTTGCATAATTGCCCTCATTAACTGACCGTTTAATATGTTTCTTTATCAATTGCAAACTCTTTGATATGAAGTTCCATGTTGATGATCCTTTGGGTAGAGTTTTTTTCCTAAACAATTTCATTGCAAAAAGAGAACCTATATATTTTTGAAGTATTATTTTTGCCCAATTCTTTCCTTGATCTTTGAATAATCTCCATCAAAGCTTTGCTCCTAATGCCAGATTCATAAGTCTGCAATTTTGTAAGTCTGCTCCTCCAATATTCTTTCCTTTGCAAACCCTATCCCACTTACAAAGAGGAAACCTACAATTTTCCTGCCAACCTTTCCATAGTCTCTTTGAATTTTATCAATTTTTGATGCAATACCTGTTGGTAGTCTTGAAAGTGACATCATATAAATAAGAATGGATTACAAAGTAGTCTTTATGAGTTGTAGCCTTCATGCCATGGTTAAGAACTTACCTTTCCAACTTGCCAAACAAGCTTTCATTCTATCCAAAAAAGAGATCCAAAGCTCCTTTTTATTTCCTTTATGAGACAAAGGAATACCCAAGTAGGTTGATGAAATTTTTTCAATTTAAACCCTAAAATATTCACAATAATTTTTTGTAAATCTAAGGTAGTATTAATGAAAAAAATCCTGGATTTTGAAGTATTTACCAATTGTCCAGTAGCCTTTTCATAACATGATAATATTGATTTAAACTCCATGGCCTCATTGATTGAGGGATGACCCAAAAGAAAAGTATCATCAACAAATTGGAGATGAGATTCAAAGGGACCATTTTTTGCAACTTGAATACCCTTGATTTTTCCTTCCATTTTTGCCAGAATAATGAATAGATAAGGAGAAAGAGGATCACCTTGACGAAGTCCACAAGATGACTTAAAGTACCCAACAAGAGAACCATTGATCAAAATAATTTTTTTTGCATTGCTATAACAACATTTAATCCAATCACACCAACTATAATCAAAGCCGCAGTTTCTTAGAATAGCATGCAAAAAATTCTATGAAACCCTATCATATGCTTTGTTCATATCTAATTTCAAAAGCATACTTGGTTTTTTCATGGAATGAAGAGAATGTATGGCCTCTTGTGCAATAATTATACCATCAAGAATTTTTTTACCATGAACAAAGCCACCTTGTTCCTCTGAGATAAGACACCCTAGAATGCCCTTCAACCTGTTTACCATAATTTTAGAAATGATCTTATAAATCATATTACAAAGGCTTATTGGACGAAAATTATCAAAATAGTTTGCCACCTTTATTGGGAACCAAGGTAATAAAAGTAGCATTCTCACTTATTATAGCCTTCCTTTTTCAGGCCTCTTCAACCACATCTAACATATCACTCTTCAATAAATCCCAACATTTTTGAAAGAAAATTGTAGGAAATCCGTTAGGGCCAGGTGCCTTGTTAGGATGGAAAGAGAAAATTGCTTCATGGAGCTCCTCCATAGATATTCTTCCATGTTGATGATCCTTTGGGTAGAGTTCTTTTCCTAAACAATTTCATTGCATCAAGAGAACCTATATATTTTTGAAGTGTTATTTTTTCTCAATTCTTTCCTTGATCTTTGAATAATCTCCATCAAAGCTTTGCTCCTAATGCCAAATTCATAAGTCTGCTATTCTACAAGTTTGCTCCTCCAATATATTTTCCTTTGCAAACCCTATCCCACTTACAAAGAGGAAACCTACAATTTTCCTGCCAACCTTTCCATGGAAAGTCTCTTTGAATTTTATCAATTTCTGATGCAATACCTATTAGCAGCCTTGAAAGTGACATCATATAAATAAGAATGGATTACAAAGTAGTCTTTATGAGTTGTAGCCTTCATGCCATGGTTAAGAACTTACCTTTCCAACTTGCCAAGCAAGCTATCATTCTATCCAAAAAAGAGACCCAAAGCTCCTTTTTATTTCCTTTATCAGACAAAGGAATACCCAAGTAGGTTGATGAAATTTTTTCAATTTAAACCCTAAAATATTTACAATAATTTGTTGTAAATCTAAGGTAGTATTAATGAAAAAAATCCTAGATTTTGAAGTATTTACCAATTTTCCAATAGCCTTCTCATAACATGATAATATTGATTTAAACTCCATGGCCTCACTGACTGAGGGATGACCCAAAAGAAAAGTATCATCAACAAATTGGAGATGAGATTCAAAGGGACCAATTTTTGCAACTTGAATACCCTTGATTTTTCCTTCCATTTTTGCCAGAATAATGAATAGATAAGGAGAAAGAGGATCACCTTGACGAAGTCCACAAGATGACTTAAAGTACACAACAAGAGAACCATTGATCAAAATAAAAAATTTTGCAGTGCTATAACATTTAATCCAATCACACCAACTATAATCAATGCCATAGTTTCTTAGAATAGCATGCATAAAATTTTAGGAAACCCTATCATATGCTTTGTTCATATCTAATTTCAAAAGCATACTTGGTTTTTTCATGGAATGAAGAGAATGTATGGCCTCTTGTGCAATAATCATACCATCAAGAATTTTTTTACCCTGAGATAAGACACCCTAGAATGCCCATCAACCTGTTTACCATCACTTTTCAAATGATCTTATAAATCATATTACAAAGGCTTATTGGACGAAAATTATCAAAATATTTTGTCACCTTTATTGGGAACCAAGGTAATAAAAGTAGCATTCTCACTTATTATAGTCTTCCTTTTTCAGGCCTCTTCAACCACATCTAACAGATCACTCTTCAATAAATCCCAAAATGTTTTAAAGAAAATTATAGGAAATTCGTTAGGGCCAGGTGCCTTGTTAGGATGGAAAGAGATAATTGCTTCATGGAGCTCCTCCATAGATATCTTCTTCATCAAGCTTTCATTTTGTCCTTGAGCGAGAATTGCTGCAATATTTTACAAAAAAATTTCTTGTGCCTTCTTATCTTGCCTAGAATTAAATAAAATATTTTTGAAATAATTTATCGCTTCCTTATATATTCTTCGTTCTCAATATTTCTTCCATCTGGAGTTATAATATTTTTGATATGACAAAAGAAAAAAATTGTTTTTGTTGTAGCATGAATTTTTATTGTATTTGTATCTCCTTCCTTGAGCCATTTCTCTCTAGATTTTTGAAACCAATATAACTCCTTTTTCAATACATTATGATAATCATAAAGTAATTATTTTTATTTCACATAAGAATTGTGGTCCATTCCATTAATTTCTACCATTTCTTGTAAATTTTTGAGCTTAGATTCAATTTTTTTTCTTTAAAAATGTTGCCAAAATATTTGACATTCCATATCTTCATTTGCATCTTTAAATATTTCAAATTTTGAACAAACCTTTACATACATGATTCTTCAAATTTTGATTCATCCCACCATAACATAACCATTTGGAAAAAATCAAGGTCTTGGAGCCACATAGACTAGAAGTGAAATGGCTTTGGATGACCATTGTTAGTGTAGGCCCAAAATGACCACATACTTAGTAAAATTTTGTACAAATTTGACTAATTGACAAAATCATCATTCCAAAAACCTTGCAGTATGCTTTTATCCAAAATCGGGTCAGAAGATATGAATCCGCTCAACAATTAGTCAAGTTTTCTTGTTTGGAGCGATTTCGAGTGACTTTACTCCGGTTTCGGAATGAAGAGATATCTCAAAGCTGCAAAAGTTTCTAAGAGATGATGACGTCAGTGGTGAAAAAGTGCGAAATGACAATTTTGGGAAGTTCCTTTTTGTTTTCGACTTCGAGATGAAGACAAATTTCAAATTCTGCAAAAGATGCTAAGAGATGATGACGTCAGCGGCTGAAAAGTGCGAAATGGCGATAAGACAGGGCGACGAAATAATGAAAGCACAGATTCACGACAGAAGAACAAGTCTTCCATTTTCAAAATGAAGATAAGACGGGGCGACGAAATAATGAAAGCACAGATTCACGATAGAAGTACGTGACTAGCTCCAGACCCGGATTGAAGGATATAATACTGAAGATTAATATCCTGGAGCAGATTCGAGGTTTAGAGGTCAGGATTGGAGATTCTGTTGTTTCTGATAAGAAAGAGGATGTCATAATTTTTAAAGCGGAATGGCATTTAGCTTATGCCAGATTGAACCTGAATCATGTGATGAAGAAGATCGACGATTGAGGTTAAGTTGCCAAATCTTGGTTGTTTTAAAGACATTGCTGTATCAAAATTGTAACAATATGTCAGGATATCAAGTGTCAAGGGTTTCCAAGAAGATCAAACCAGATGCAGTTATAGATCGACGATGGTAATTCACTCCCAAGAAATATTGATGGAAATGTGTGATCTTTAACGCCTGAGCTTCAGTTCCACTGAACGATCAGCAAGTTTCAGACCCCGAGCTGTCATGGCAGATTTTCTTTCAGCAGATTTCTCAGAGGACGGACCAATGAGCTGATGCCAACTAAGATCTTTGTTGTACTGTTGTAACAAGATTATGTGTATTGTTTCTTGATTATTGTAATAAGAAAACTATAAGCAGAGGTCGAACACTCGTTTTGAAGGGTTGGATTTAGCATGTTTTTTTGTGCTATTGTAAATATTCTTGAAGAGCTGAATGAAAGGAGCAATACATTGATCTTCGCCTCAAGTTCACGTTCTCATACTTGATGTCAGAGGTTCGGATTTCATAGTTGCAATTCTGTAAATACTTAGATGGTTAGTTTGTGCCTGTTTTAGATTACTAGCTGTTGTGAGTAATTGAAATCTGCTTTGAGTTCGTTCTGTGTTATTGGAAAGTATATTTCTATAAAATCTATGTTTGGTGAAGTTTGTTATTTGGATTATCATTCCCTGGGTATTGAAATTGCTTGCTATAACATTTCTCTGTTATGCTTTAATATATGAAACGATCTATTGTGAGATAAATGTTGATCTGAGTGTATGTCCTTAATATGGTTTTTTGGGAGCTTTTTATGATGGTGCAATGTTGTTAACCTATCTCATCCACTCGTTATTTAAATCTCTCTAACCCTAACCTTCTCTTACCCTAAACTCCACACCCTAAGTGAGCATAATTGTGTCAACAACCTGCTAAGTTGACAAGGAACCAACCTACTCTGGAGGTTGGATCGAAAACTCCTGTTTTGGTCTGTCCAATGTTAGTGTTGAGCTGCAACTATCGGGTGCAAGCCTGGACAAAAATTAGGAAGATAGACAACCGCAGTACTAAGTGAAAACTTGGTGCAATTCAGTGCCCAACAATTTTTGGCACGCCCTATGGGACCAGTTCATAAGGAACACGAAACCCATCAAAAGAGTTATTGTTATCTCAACTCGAAGGAATCAAGATTGGGTGAATTATCTTGACCTTGTTAGTGGAGAAAAGAAAGTTCACCTGGCGGCTCCCTGGTCAGAAGACCCCTGAAAAGTATTGTAGACCAGTACCCTTTCATGTATACCAGGTATTTCAAGAGGAACAACCCTGATTATTTCTTTCATTATGAGTTACTTCAGAGAGGGGCTGCTGTTATCAGAAGTTTGGATCAATATTTTATTGAAGAAGAGGAGCTTCTGGAAGAAAATCCAACAGTTCCCCCAAGAAGACCTGCAGCCAAAAACATGACACATAATGTGGCTCCTAATCAACCACTTCAGAATTACCCTAACTAGGATTCAACTGGGCCCCTTAGATTAGCACAAATGGATGCCATTCCCTAGGCTGTATCTAAGACAACCCCCACATATGATGGATTTGGGAAAACAACTTACGAGCATTGCTAAGATATCCTGAATTTGGAAGCAATCCACAACATAAAGGAGGAAAATATTATTGTCAGAATTCTAGCCCTATCCTTTCGTGGAAAGATATTACATTGGTTTAGAACTCTAAAAGATAATTCTATTACTTCATGGAAATCCTTAGCTGAGCCATTCATAGAAGAATTTAATGAATCTACTGATCCCTTTTCCCTACTGAATCAATTTACAACCATGCAAAAAACCTAGCAAGAAACTGTCTCAAATTTTAATTTGAGGTTTAGCAGAACATGGAAGAGAATTCCCCCCACTGCTAGACCAACTACATGTTTGGCTTATATGTATTATATTAGTGCCCTCGGATCAGAGCTAGGTTTGTAAACATAACAATCTGGAGTAGAAACCTTCCCCCAAGTTTATAATGCAACCGTCCATGCTGAAAATATCCTAATCAATGTGGGAAGAATTCCCCCAAAACCGTGTTGCCCTATAACTCAGAAACCAATAGTGGCCATGAGCAATCCACAAAGCCCTCCTACATGGACCCCCTTTCTTTACCATCTCCATCTCCACAAAAAAATCTGATTCCTTGGTCTAAACCAATAGCCTCTACACCTCCTTTTCCTCCCCTTCCTTCCCAACCTTCTCAATAATTGTCTGCTATTCTGGATATACAAAATACCATGAAAAATTTGAGTAACAGAATGAATTCAATGGAAAAGAGAGATTAGGAAAGGTAAAAACATAAGAGATTCCCATACGTGAACAAATATCAAAGGCCTGGTCCTAGCAATAGTACTAGGGTTAGGGTGAATGCATCATATGAGGAGCCGAAGTGTTCTACAGATACCACTCTTGCAAATATTTGGTGTTTGGTATGCAATGACCCCCATGACTCACAATATTGTGTGATGTATCAACACCATGTTCAAAAAGCTATGGATCAAGCTGAAAGGAATCAAAAGGGGAGGGTTAATATGTTATGGCACCCTTATTAGATCATGGCCGAAAAAGAGTTGGATGAAGAAATCCCAATTGCTGTGATGACAAGATCTGGAAAGAATGTTTTACAAGTAGACCCCCAGAAGATGGGACAGTTACATGTCCATTATCAAAAGAAAGCTGACTCCCCCCTCAAATCATTGCCACTTTTCCTATCCCTCAAGTTAGAGGGAAGGAAAAGATAGATAGTCTCCCTAAAAATCTCAAAAGAGAAACATGAGACAAAATGAGATCCAAGGGTGAGGATAAAGAAAGGCTCAGGTTCCCCTCTATTACCAAAAGACAAAGATTAGAGGTAACCTAACAATACAAAAGGAAATATGGTGAGCCAGAAAAAGGGCTGGAAAGACTATCCCTGACCAAGTATGAGTACAACATTGTTGAGAAGATGAAAATGATTCCATCAAAAGCTAGCCTATATGATACTCTTTTCATCCCAGGCCATATTGACCTGCTTAAAGCTTCCCTCAGCAAAAATCCCCAGAACAGACCAACCACCACCATCCTCAGTATACTACCAGAAAAGAGAGAAATGACGCCTGCTGTTCTAAAAAATAAACCTCCCCCTTTCTACATATCCTTAAGAATGGAAGGATGGGTAGTCCGAAATTGTATGATTGATTTAGGAGCATCAACCACAGTTATGCCTAAGGCGGTCTATGAAGAAATGGGTATGGAATATACCCGGTCTTGTCCTGGAGTGTTACAATTATATGAGACACATGTCAAAAAAGTTGGGGTTATTAAAGATATACTTATGAGGTTGCATAGAGCTCCCAAGGTAACAATGGTGCAGGAAATAGTGGTGGTGGACTTGGAACCTTATTTCGAGTTATGCCTCTCAAGAAAATTTACTGTAAAACTAGGAGGATGTATGTACATGGATTATTCGAGCATGGTAATCCTTTTCAAAGAAAAAAGGATAAGGATAACACCTAAGAAACCAATTTCTTATCATATTGAAAAAATTGAAAAGGATCTGTGCAATCTTAATCTTGTGGAGGAATTTGAGCTAGTGGAAAACATTGAAGAGCTAGACATTGAATATGAGTTGCCTTTCAGAGAAGACTATAGTCAATTTGGAACGGGTATGGGTACATACAACATCACAACTGAACTGGAAAAGAAACTCCCTGCTATTTCTAATCAATCCCTAAGAAACAAAGAAACATGGGTTATGCATTTTGATGGTGCTAAATGTAGAAATGGTGCAGGGGCTGGTGTGGTGCTACAATCACAATCTAAAGGGATAAAGAATTTTACTTATAGACTGACATGGTCATGTACCAACAATATTGTAGAATACGAGGCTTTGTGCTTCGGATTGATGCAAGCAGAAAGCATGGGCATCAAGATTTTGAACATATATGGTGATTCAGAGTTGATAGTCCATCAGGTAAGGAAAAGTGTAGCAGTAAGCACCATTACTTGAAAGCTTACAGAAACAGGGTATGGGACCTAATGGATTCATTTGATGCCTTGAATCTAAGTTTTGTGCCTAGAGAAGATAATCACCTAGCAGATTCTTTGGCAACAAAGGGAGCTAATTTCAATCCTCCTGTAGATTTTGGAACTAAGAAGACCAAGGGAATTAAAATGGTTTTCAGACCTGTGGTGCCAGACAAGCAGATATTCTTGCAGGTTTTTGAAAGTGATGATTTTTTTTTGGATTTTATGATAAGAGAAGCATACTTCTCATCTGTCCAAGAGGAGGACTTGGAGGAAATATATCAACAAGACTTTATCCAACTAAGAAAGAATCATATCCCAAGGGGATTGGTCACCCTTGAAAGTCTATTTGATAATGAATATAGAAAGAAGGTTGGAGCTATGAAGGTTGGTAAAAAGATCTATAAAGAAGTGGAGGTCGGAATAGGAAAGAAGCTCAATGTTGGGATCCAATGTTCACCTGAGGAAGCATAGGAGATTAAAGCTTTATGCTTAAAATACCAAGACACTGTGGCTTGGTCATATGAAGACCTTAAGGTGTATGACAAAAAGATTATCCAATATACTATTGAGTTAGAACCCAATGCTAAACCATTTTAGCAAAAACAAATGCCTGTCAATCCGAGGATAGAAGCCATTATGAGAGAGGATATCTGATGAGCAAGGTGCAACCAAAGTATTGTCATTGTTTTCAACATAGTCAGGTTGATCAGTTGATGCAATGGACAGGAGTTCATTGATGAGCAAGGTGCAACCAAAGTATTGTCATTGTTGTTAACACAGATAGAGGATCGGTTGATGCAATGGACGAGAGTGCAGAGGTCATTAGATGGATCGGTTGATGAAGTGAACAAGAGTTCAGAGCAGTCAGAGCATGTACAGTAAATTTCCAAGAAGACAAAAGTGGCCCAAATTCAAAGGATCAAATAAAAAGACAAGAAAACTATCGCAATATCGTGACATGTTTTCTGTTGCGATTTCATGACATATCGAAGGAGAGAGAAAATGCTGGCAAAACTGTCGTGATTTCGTGACATGTTGGAAGCAATGAAGGCCAGTAGAAAAACTGTCATGATTTTGCGACATGTTGGAGGCAAAGAAGCCAAGTGGAAAAACTGTCACAATTTCACGACATGTTGGAGGCAAAGAAGCCAAGTGGAAAAACTGTCACGATTTCGTGACATGTTGGTAGAGAAGAAGCGCATGCAGGAAAAACTGTCACAATTTCGCGACATGTTTGGAGAGAAGGCGCAAGCAAAGAAAACTATCGTGATTTCGCGACATGTTTGGGGAGAAGGAGCTTGCAAAGAAAAGTGTCGTGATTTCGCGACAATCTGCAAGAGAGGCAGTATAGATGAAAATGTGTCACGATTTCATGACATGTTTGAGAGAAAGATCTTGCAAGGAAAAGTGTCACGATTTAGCGACAATTTGCAAGAGGAAGTGCTAAGGAGAAAAAATGTCACGATTTCGCGACATGTCGAGTTTTTGCGATCCGATGCAAAGAAAAGCGCTAAGGAGAAAAAGTGTCACGATTTCGCGACATATTGCAAGAGAAAGAGGAGAGAGAAAAAGATGTCGCGATTTCATGACATGTTTCATTTTCGCGGTCCAAAGCGAAGAGAAAGTGCAAGGAGAAAAAATGTAGCAATATTGCTACATGTTGTATTATCGTGGGCCGAAGCAAAGGTAAAGCGCAAGGAACAAAAGTGTAGCGATATCGCTACATGTTGGGTTTTCGCGACCCAAAGAGAAGAGAGAGAGTAAGGAAGTGAGAGTGTCACGATTTCGCGACATGTTCAATTTTTGCGGGCCAAAGACAGAAAAGGCACAAGGCAGTGAAAGTGTCGCGATTTCGCGACATGTTCTATTTTCGCTAGTGCAATCCAAGTAGAGTGTACGAAAGCGAAAGGTGTCACGATTTCATGACATGTCATGTTTTCGCTAGTGCTTGCAGAGAAGAGTGTATGAAAGCGAAAGGTGTCACAATTTCATGACATGTCATGTTTTCGCTAGTGCAAGCAGAGAAGAGTGCAAGGAAGCGAAAGTGTCACAATTTTGTGACATGTTCCGTTTTCGCGGGGCAAAGACAGAAGAGCACAAGGCAGCAAAAGTGTCACGATTTCATGACATGTTCTATTTTCATGGTCAACAACCAAGGAAAAGTCAAAGGGGCAGAAATGTCGCGATATCGTGACATATTGTTTTTGCGTGATAAAAAGCAGAACCCAGCTGAAGTAAAGTTAACTGAAGGAAAACGACAGTTACAGATGCATTTGCAGAGGAAATACATGCAACCAAAATTAGAAGAGTTAACTGAAGTCAGTACAACAGTTACAGGTGTAGTTACAGAGAGAAATCATGTAGTTAAATAAGAATAGTGAACTGAAGTAATTACGACAGTTATAGTGACAGTAAACAGAAGTCATTACTATAGTTACAGGAGCCGTTACAAAGAAATATCATGCAGCAGTGGTTACTGAAAGTCATCAGACGAAGACCACGAGTTGGACAGAGAAACGTCTCGAAGCCCAAACAAAAAACCATTCTATTAATAAGATTGCATGTAAGAATAAAGGATTTGTTACTATTAACAGGCTGCATGCGTGAATATGGAAGTTAAGAATAGAAACAAAACACAGTTATAAAAGCAGATTTGTGTGAAGTAGCAAGGTTGAGCTCCATGCGAGAAGAGTGAGAGCAGCGTGTTGCTCAGTAGGAAAGAGTGCTGCTGATAGTGGAAAAGTGCCGCTGAATAGAGGGATAGAGCTACGGGCTGTAGGAGAGCTGTAAGAGCTGAGTAAGCAGAGCAGCAAGAGAGTTGTAAGAGTAAGCAGTAAGACAGGGCTATAAGTGGGCGAAAAGATGCAGAACAAGAAAATGGTAAGAGTGCTGCTAAGAGTGTAAAATGACTGCTGTACAGAAAGGAAGTAAAAGGGAAAAAGGGTGTAGCAGAGAAAGTGCAAAAAGATAAGTAAGCTGGAGAGTATGCTGCATGATAGAAGATAGGTGCTGTAAGAAAATGTACAGAGAGTCACAAGAGGGCAAGAAAAGAGAGTGTGTTTAATGAACAGAGAAAGAAGTTGAGGAAGCAATAGACCAGTGAGGGTCTTGTAAAAGTGAAGGCATATTTATGTCAATCTGAGATTCAAAATAGAAAACCAAGTTGGTGCTTGGAATCAGGGGTTGGTGCTCCTTCCAGTTGGTGCTGGTAAATTAGGGGTTGGTGCTCCTTCTAGTGGGTGCTGGTAAACTGATTGTGAAGTTGGTGCTTTGCAAAGGCTGGATTTTGATGGGAGTCCAAGCAGTCTATTTTTGAGGAGTAGCCAAAACTGGTGAATCTCGTTAAATCTTGTGTTGTGTTGCTATCTTGTTACATTTGCTGCATCTGGTTTTAAGCATTCATTAGTTCCAAATTAAGAGATGAAGATTTAAGTTTTTAATTAGCTGCACTGATTCACCCCCCTTCTCAGTGCCATTGTAAGACTAACAAGCTCTTAAAGCTACTGAAGGCTAGGATAATATACCCAATAAAATATTCCACTTGGGTAGCCAATTTGGTACCCGTAAGAAAGAAGAATGGGGATATACGCCTATGTGTAGATTTTAGAAATCTGAATCAAGCATCCCTAAAGGATCACTACCCCCTCCCTTAGATTGACCAGATCTTACAAGTTGTAGCTAGAGCGAAAATATTCTCACTATTGGATGGTTACTATGGATATAACCAAATTTGGGTAAAAGACGAAGACCAATACAAAACAACATTCACCACAAAATGGGGTACATTTGCCTATTAGAGAATGCCCTTTGGGCTATCCAATGTTGGAGCTACATTTTAGAGGGCCATGGACTATGCCTTTGGTACACTTATAAAAAAAGTTATTCTGATTTACTTGGATGACATGACGGTCTTTTCTCATGATAAAAATGATCATCTATCTCATTTGGAACAAGTTTTTCAAAAATACAGAGAATTTGGTATCTCACTTAATCCTAAGAAGTCATTCTTTGCAGTACATGAGGGAAAACTATTAGGCCATGTGGTCTCAAAGGAAGGTATGGCCATAGATACAAAAAGAATTGGAACAATTCTAGCTATTCCTTTGCCTACTAATAAGAAGACCTTGCAGTCTTTCTTAGGTCAAATCAATTTCATCAAGAAATTCATTTCTAATTTTGCACAAAAAGTGAGGCCTATATCTAAACTACTCAAGAAAAAGGTAGAGTTCAAGTGGACTAAGGTTAGGAAGCAAGCTTTTGAGGTCATCAAGAAATCCATTGCAATAGCCCCAGTCTTGATAAATCCTAATTTCACTAAAGATTTTATTCTCTATGCTTATGGAGCTGAAGAAAGCTATGCCTCGGTACTCACCCAGAAAGATAGTCAAGGGGATGAGCACCCTATGTTATTTTGGAGTCAGACTTTACATGATTATCAGGTAAAATATAACTTTATTGAAAGACAAGTGTTCGCTATAATGAAGTCACTAAAGAAGTTTAGAAAATATCTGGTACAGAGCAAAACCCTAGTATATGTGGTTCATCCAGATGTAAGAAGTTTTATTTTACAAGGTGACTTGGGAGATAAAAGAGCTGGTTGGATTACTAAGATCCAGGAATATGATGTGGGGATACGTCCCACCAAGCTGGTAAGAGGTAGAGCCTTGTGCCAAGGATTGACAGATGCTTCAACATTGGTCAAAATGACCGCTTGTCAGATAACAGAAGAAGATCAAATAGAGATTGTACACACTCCGGATTCTGATTGGATTGAGCAAATGACCAGGTATTTCCAAACCGAGATCTACCCACCTGATCTGAATTCTTCTCAAAGAAGGAGGTATAGAATTCATGCTCTAAAATATGTATTACTACTTGAAGGGTTGTTCAAAAGAAACTTGGATGGTATTCTCCTGAAATGTTTGAAGGAGGACCAACAAAAAAGAGTCATTGAAGAATTTCATGGAGGGTCAGCAGGTGGTCATGGCTTAGGCAAAATTATGACTTTGAAGATAATAAGAGTAGGCTATTATTGGCCTACTATGTTCAATGATGCTTTTAAAATTACCCAGGCTTGTGATAAGTGTCAGAGGTACGTTGGAAGAACCAAAAATGCTGCCTCTCCCCTGAAGCCTATTCAAGTTGAAGAGCCTTTCCAATAATGGGGATTAGATTTTATAGGAGTTATAAATCCTAATTCTTTAGTAGAGCACAAGTTTATCTTGATAGCTACAAATTATCTTACCATATGGGTAGAGGCCATTCCTACAAAGAAGGCAGACCAGGAAGTTGTGATCAACTTTATGGAGAGTTTGATTTCCATATTTGGAGTCCCGAAAGCTTTGGTGAGTGATAATGGCCCTGCCTTCATAGGAGCCAAGTACATCGAGTTTTCCAACAAGTATGGCATCACTCTTAAAAATACTTCAAATTATTATCCACAAGGTAATGGACTTGCAAAATCTACCAATAAAAACCTATTAAGGATTTTGAGAAAATATTTGGAAGGTAACAAAAGGAGTTGGCACCTATTGCTCAACCATGCTCTATGGGTAGACATGATTACTATTAAAAATTCCATTAAAACTTCTCCTTATGCACTGGTATACGAAAAAGAGGTGGTATTGCCGATTCACTTAGAGATCCCAACACTTAAGCTTGTCAGTACAGAGGAAGAATTAGAGGATGATCCAGTTAAAACCAGGTTGACACACTTGCTATGATTGGAAGAGAGCAGGACTCAAGCATATGATCATTTTCAAAAGCACTCATCAGACATTAAAGCATGGTTTGATAAAAGGGCCAGGTTCAGAAAATTCCAAGTTGGAGACTCAGTTCTTAGGTGGAATGTTGACAAGGCAAAACCAGGCAAACATGAAAAGTTTGATTCCTTTTGGGATGGTCCTTTCAAAATAGTGGAAGCTAAAGAGTCTAATGTATTTCAGTTGAAGGATCCAGAGGGAAACATACAACCAATTTCGGTGAATGGTTTCCACCTTAAGCTCTACTATATGTAAGAAGTAAGCTCATTGTAACATATGTATATACATTGTACAAATATTTCCCCTTCCTTTCTGCACTTTCTATTTGATTTTCTTTCTGCACTTTGTAATTAGTTATTTTTCAAAGAAATGCTAAAAAAGAAGAGAGAGAAGAAATTTTGCAAGAAATGATTAAGTGTTGGCCAAAATGCATGGTAATATTCCATTCCACACATGGTGCTGAGTACTCTCCAGAATGGCATTCCGCTCTCAAGTCTGCATGGTTAAATCTAGATTTCCACGGAGTGGTCTATCAGTTTCTATCTCACATAAAGGACAAAGAATGATGCTAATCCAGGAACCTTTCAAAGCTAGAGATAGCCAAAGCGGAATCAAGGTAGTGTGCCATGCATGCAAGCTTCAAGTACCAAAGCATACTCGGAAGGTTCTTAAGACACTGAGCGGAATCAGGCCAAATCCGAACAACAAGTCCCAATATGACACGTGGAGGCTAAAGAGTGCTCTCGCATTTAATTCTAACAAACTCGCGCATGAACCAAAGAGTAGCCAAAGGGATGCGATGAGCTGGCAGCACAATTTCAAAATTCGACCAATAAAAAGATAGGACGTCACCTTTGAGCCACCAAAGAAATAATGAAAAGGATTGAAACATGTGCCAACAAAGATATCGCACAACAACTGCATTAATGGTGAAAGATACATGGGCTCCAAAGGAGAGAAGTAATGAAAAGCATACATGAAATTCATTAGGAAACCCCTTGCATCTATATGAAGGGATAAAGGTACAACAATACCTTGGAGAATTTTTTGCAAATCGAAAGGACGAAGTGTGCTACTATTAGGATGGCGCCCAAAAAGTCATCCACCAAATTATCGAAGATAGCAATGAGATTGCAGGTTCATGTACATCGGACCAGTCGAGTCATAGATACAGTAATGACAAGAGTAAGAAGGACCCACCTCAGGACAAGTTTTAAATTTCTATATTTTGAAGGAAAGCCAATGCGACAACAAGGTATGATAGCCATAAAATCCTTTTTGTTCTCTTATATCTATGATTCTGTGCACCACTGCCCCGAACTAGTCTCTGCTATGATTCAATTCTATGATTTTAAAAATAGAATAGTCAGGAATCCTGTGGGCACTCCCCTATTTTCCATCACAAGAGAGACTTGCTATGAGTTATTTTCCATAGGGGTAGGCCCATCCTCAGAGCTCAAATCATTTAACATAGCAGAGCTTGATAGAGCTTACACTAACATGATGGCCTCAGAGGAAAAAAGGGAGGCACTTGAAAAATGGCTTCGTTTTAATTTTATAAGGATAAGGAATCAAGACGAAATGCCCAAAGTCCCAATTCACATTGATGAATTTGCAAACCCAGAATTATTTTCTATGTTGGCTTGTATGGAGGGTTTGGACTCTGACAGGATGGTTCATGGTTGGAAAATTGTCATGGCATATTGTATTTCTGATGAAAGGATGTACAAGAAGGACATGAGAGAGAGGTACCAGAGTAATTTACTTTGACTGGCCAACTTTTCTCACTCAAAGGATCCATGAGCAAATGGTAAACATGAAGAAGGGTGTTGGTGCTCCCAGTTTCAAACATTGCTTGAGTCTGGTGTGGATGTTCTATGCAGCCATCAAAAGCAGAATGTCATGGATCCCGACTAAGGATAAAACCAGTGATGGAGAACCCTTGTCGGTCTATTATTGGATGGATTTTTTGAAGAGCAGTGAGTCCTATTACAGATTCAACTTGGAATTTTTGGAGCCTGCCCTAAAAATAATGTACAATGAGTGCCCTAGGTTGCCCTCCTTAGCTAAGCAAATTTTGAGGAAAGAATACGCTGAGGAAGGAGATTGGTATCTACTAACAGAGGGCACAATAATCAGGTTATATGGTTTCATAGGTAAACCCTTTCTCCTACCTCACTTTGTCACAGAGAGGCTATTTGCCTTGGAATACCTAAGGCAGGTGGTGTACATTGATGCAAGCTACGGTTCTGGAAGGAAGAAGAAGTCTTTAATTACTTACCACACTAAAAATAATATTATTATATCCGAGTGGCAGATCAAACAAATTGATCAATACCTCGATAGATTAGGTCTATTTTATATTCCTCAGAGATGGAGTTATGATCCTGATGATGCTTTCACTACAAAAAATAAAACCCTAAATGGAGACAAGGCTTATAAATTTGAAAAAAGGCCCAGGGCTAATTTTGAACAGGGAAGGAATAATGATGAAACTGCTCTTTTGGAGTGGAACATCTCAAATATGGATCAGTTACCTCCATGGTTGGATTTTTACGAACAGATTGTAGATTTCAATCTAGAGCATGAGCTCAGCCATCGACTTACAAAGGATACAATTAATAAAGTGAGGGTTGAATCTACCAATATGAAAGACACTCCTTCTGAAGAAGATGTAGTAGAGAGAGGAAAACCAAAGGATAAAGGACCATGGAAGGTAACAAAGATTGCAGATTGGTGGTGTATGAGGATCAAAATTGGAAAACCCAAATCAAAGTTTGGAATGAAAATTGATAAGGAATTTTCAAGGATTTATAATAAGAACATTGAAGCCTGGAGACCAAAGGATGTCAGAAATATAGTATTGATCAATGAAAAACCCTAGAATGATTCTGAGTCCCCCTCTCCTCTTACAAACCAAAATATTCAGACAGAGATGCAAAAGGTTCCTTTAACCATAGCTAAAGTACTCAAAATCTCTAGTCCTACTTCTAAGCAGGTAGAGAAGTTTCCCGAGAAGGCTAAATTGGTGAATGAAACACAATTCCCCAAAGAAAGAGTTGTCAATATTCCACTAATTGAAATAAGATCTCCACATTTTTCCATCATCTCTACAACATCAGTTGAAGCTATTGCCCATATCTAAGTAGCCTCTACTTTCAGGAGTAGTTCAAGAAGATGAAGAGGGAGAAAATTTTGAAGGAGAAATGGTTGCTTTCCAATTAGTTTATAGGAGGACTAAGAGAACCTCAAAAATAGAGGAGAGAGAGGCTTCCAAAAGGTAGAAGATGAGTATGGAGGAAATTGCTGAAGAGGTAGCTACTTTTAATATAGAAGGGTTAGTTGAACAAGAACAACAACTTGAAACAGAAGCTGAACAAGAACACCCTACATCTGTAGGTGAAGGTATGGTTTCTAATCCCTCTTCTCCTTCTCATCTCCATGAATCCCCAAAAGGATTTCCCTCCCTTTCTAGCCAAGAAAATGTGGTAAATTTACCTCCTCCATCTCATAGTTCTTCCCTCATCCCATCAATAGCTATGGAGGTACCAGTCAGTTATGTTGTGTCACAGTCTCCTCCAAACCCACCTTCCACTTTTGAGATATCCACTTCAATATCCACCATTATTGCATCCTCATCTCTTTCATTACCACCATCCATGGGACACTGCGTTCCAAGTTCATCCATCCCTTCTACTATTAGTTCTGTCCCTATTTCTCTGAATTTACCTATGTCTACAACAGTGGTAGTCATAGAATCTACCATTGTAACAGAGGTTGTTGTCAATGTATCTCCACCCCCATCAACAGCAAGTCAGTCCGCCCTTATGTTTTTGATGCCATTATCTCCTTTGGCTGCTGATGTTTCAAGGTCTGTTGTTGTATCAAAATAATAGGCAACCATTCAGAGCATAAATGACTATTGGGTAGAGAAGCTTACCAGGCCTTCCAATAGAATGGCCATGACAAGGAAAAGTATGTATGTTAACCCTATCACTAGGCAAAGGGTTTCAAGGTCTTTGATTCCGTAGGTAAGCAAACCTAAAAATGAAATGACTGCTCAAGATTATAAAGCAGAGGAAATCATAGAAGATATTGACAAGCTTCCTACTAAAGATGAGTTAGGGATGGCCAAGGCTCACTTAGATACCTTTTATGTGAAGACTGATATAGCAAAAGATAAGGTAGAAAAGTTGAAACAATAGGTTGAAAAGCTTAAGAAGAGCCTCCATGATAAAAAATAAGTAGAGAAAGTTCTAAGGAAAGAGGCTAAGAGTTGGCAGGAAATATTTCAAAAGGCTAATGAGTTGAAAGATCAGTTAGAAGAACAAAAGAAGCTGAATGAGGATCAGGCAAAAGAAATTCAAAATTTGAAACATCAGCTTCAGATTGAGAAAGCCAAGTCCTCAGGATTTTCCAAAGATAATTTGAAAAGGATAAAGCAGGAGTTTTTTTTGAAGTTCAAGAAAAATGTTCAGGTCTTCAACTCATAATCGACTACCTGAAGGATGCTAGCCAATTATTATCTACCATTCAGAAGGATTTAGATCAAATCACTGGAGAGTTACAACCTATGGTGATTCCAGCAGAAAAAATGTACAGATTGGTTGGTAGTAGGCTCAGTGATGCTGCTAAACCAATTTCTAATAAAGAATGGAATCTAGTCGGGGTAGCCTCCAAGATAGTGGTGAAAAAGCACAGGGCAGTTCAGAGAGCCTGGCTGTTTTTTGATAGGATGGACAGGGGAATTAAAGATATTATTGAAATAAATGAGGAGATGGTTCATGTTGGTTTCAAAGGGCTCTGGAAGGAGGATCACAACTTGTTATCTATGGAAGAATCCCAACAAAGCATCAAGGAGAACCTACAGGATGAAGCTGAAATTGATTCATTGGAAGAGCCATTATCCCAAGAACAAGCTGCCAAATTAATTATGGGTTACACCCGCTTAAGGGATCTCATGGAAGATCTGGTGACAAGAGGGAATGTTGCTAATTATGAGGATGTTGGGGAACTACAATATGTTTATAAGCAACTTAAAGAGACATCAAATCCCTTTGAGCAAATCTTGGAAATAGGCTCTTCGATCTTTGGAATCAATGGTCCAAGTATTTGGGGACACCTCCGGTGAAGATAATCAGAGACTACAGGCTCCGGGAGAAGATGATAAGGAAGAGGCTATAGAAGGTGATGACGAAGAGGCTGTAGAAGAATGAAAATAGGATTGAGTAGCTACAAGCCCAAGAGGGGCTCACACTTAATCATTTCATTTCTGTTTGTACATATGCATGTTTTTTGTGTTTTTAATACATCAGTTTTGTATTTCCATTTTTTTCTGACAATTGTCAAAAACAAGTAATAAAGGCATGAAGTCTACAATGCAACATTTTTGTGAAGGTATTTTTGAGGTGAAGCCTTATAAAGGAGGTAGAGTTATGTATAGTTTTGAAGGCAGTAGTAATACTGATATTATGGATACAGTCTCTAGTGGAACAAGTGAGTTCTATGATGTTTTTTGCATGGTTTTGATATGAACCTTTACCCTCTAGGCATAATTTGAGCTTTCAGAGGGTAGTGTTTGTATGGAAATTATTCCTTAAAACATATCTTTAAAGATAAGTCTTGTTTTGACTCCTAAGGCCCAATGGATAAGACTCTGGATTCGATTGGCTTTGCAAGCAAATCCACCGGGAGGCGCCAAAATGTAGGCCCAAAATGGCCACATACTTAGTAAAATTTTGTAAAAATTTGACTAAGTGACAAAATCATCATTTCGCAAACCTTGCAGTATGCTTTTATCCGGAATCGGGTCAAAAGATATGAATCCGCTCAGCAGTTAGTCAAGTTTTCTTGTTTGGAGCGATTTCGGGTGACTTTACTCCGGCTCCGAAATGAAGAGATATCTCAAATCCACAAAAGTTCCTAAGAGATGATGACATCAGTGATGGAAAAGTGTGGAATGGCGATTTTGAGAAGGTCTTTTTGTTTTTGACTTTGGGATGAAGACAAATTTCAAAATCCACAAAAGTTCCTAAGAGATGATGACATCAGCGATTGAAAAGTGCGGAATGGCGATTCCAGAATGGACAAGTCTTCCCTTTCCAGAATGAAGATAAGACGGGGTGGTAGAATAATGAAAGCACGGATTCACGATAAAAGAAGTACATGACTAGCTTCGGACCCGGATTGAAGGATATAATATTGAAGATTAATATCCTGGAGCGGATTCGAGGTTCAGAGGTCCGGATTGGAGATTCTGATGTTTTTGATAAGAAAGAGGACGTCATCATTTTTAAAGTGGAATGGCATTTAGCTTATGCTGGATTGAATCTAAATCATGTGATGAAGAAGATCGACGGTTGAGGTTAAGCTACCAAATCTTGGTTGTTTTAAAGACATTGTTGTATCAAAATTGTAATAGTCTATCGAGAGATGAAGCATCGAGGGTTTCCAAGAAGATCAAACCAGAGGCGGTTACAGATCGACGATGGTAATTCACTCCCAAGAAGTATCGACGGAAATGCGTGATCTTTAATGCCTGAGCTTCAGTTCCACTGAACGATCAACAAGTTGCAGAGACCCCGAGCTGTCATGGTGGATTTTATTTTAGCAAATTTCCTGGAGGATGGACCAATGAGATGATGCCAACTAAGATCTTTGTTGTACTATTGTAACAAGATTATGTGTATTGTTTCTTGATTATTGTAATAAGAAAACTATAAGTAGAGGTCGAACCCTCATTTTTAAGGGTTGGCTCTAGCATGTTTGCCTATGCTATTGTAAATATTCCTGAAGAGCTGAATGAAAGGAGCAATACATTGATCTTCACCTCAAGTTCACGTTCTCATGCTTGATGTCAGAGGTTTGGATTTCATAGTTGCATTTCTGTAAATACTTAGATGGTTAGTTTGTGCCTATTTTGGATTACTAGTTGTTGTGAGTAATTGAAATCTACTTTGAGTTTGTTCTATGTTATTGGAAAGTATATTTCTATAAAATCTAAGTGTTTGGTGAATTTTGTTATTTGGATTATCATTCCCTAGGTATTGAAATTGCTTGCTATAACATTTCTCTGTTATGCTTTAATATATGAAATGATCTATTGTGAGATAAATGTTGATCTGAGTGTATGTCCTTAATATGGTTTTTTTGGAGCTTTTTATGATGGTGCAATGTTGTTAACCTATCCATCCATTGTTATCTACATATCTCTAACCCTAACCTTCTCTTACCCTAAACTCCAAACCCTAAGTGAGCATAATTGTGTCAACAACCTGCTAAGTTGACAAGGAACCAACCTACTCTGGAGGTTGGATCAGAAACTCCTATTTTGGTCCATCCAATGTTGAGTGCTGAGCTGCAACTATCGGGTGCAAGCCTGGACAAAAACTAGGAAGATAGACAACCACAGTATTGAGTGAAAACTTGGTGCAATTCAGTGCCCATTAGTTAGGTGACTCACAAGTCAAAAGAATGGGTTTGTGATCTAATCTTGCTCGCAATAAAATATTTGAAGAGATTGTATACTTTGTTTGCAATCATTTACTGGATAACAAAACTCTATGGAGTATTTTTGTTATATGTTTTTTTCCAATGCGTCTATTATCCCAGGTGTATTGAAATATTAAGCAACAAACATCCCAAAGGTCATTTGGATTGACAAATGAAGAAAAATATTGCATTGATTTAGACCATCCTAGAATGCCACCCTTCTTTTTCAAAGGAGATATAATAGTATTAAAATCGTTCCCAAGAATCCATAGATTAGAATGATTCATCATTGTATTTGACAAAAATATACTAAAGTCCTTCCAACATATTTCACGAGGAGTAACTATAGTTGGAGCATATACATATATAACCCTCGACTTCTATGTTTTCCTCTTTCCTGCAAAAATAATCTAGCAACCCAATTACTTTTTGCTTCAAATAGTTGTACATACCATTTGTATTTGTCCCATATTATTGCAATATCGACTAAATCTCCTATAGAAGCAATTGCTAAACAATCACCTATCTTCCAAATCTTCTTCAAAGCATCCTTACATTCCTCATTGCTTAATTTTGTTTCTTGTATTAAAATAAACTCGGGGCTATAACAACATATTAATTCCTTAAAAACTCTTTTTTTAGGGGTTTTATTCATATCCCTAATATTCCATGATATCATTTTCATCATCAACACTTTTTATTTTTATTAGTGGGCTTAACCCCACTTCTTGTTAACACTTGTGATATTTTTATTTGGATTCCTAGATCAATATACTTTTGAGTTTCTTTTTCTCTTAGTTCTTTCTTTTATGGCCTTCCTCTCCTTCCATTCCAACAAACACTCTCATCTTCATCAATTTATTCCATTTTTTCATATTGTTCAAAATGAGACTTATCTTCTAAAGATTTATACTGCCCTAAAGAGTTGAAAGTGCAAAGAATAGCCTCATTAGCATTTTCTTCTTTATGTTGCCCTAAAAACTCTAAACTGCATAGATGATCCTCTATAGTCATCACTTTATTATGTTGGCCTGAAAAAACTAAATCCCCTTGGATATCCTCCATAAGAATTTCTTTACTATATTGCTCTTGAAAACCTAAAGTGCAGGGAATATACTCTGTACTAATTTCATTTTTATTGTAAGAAGAAAATTTTAAGCTACTTGAGGATAATTTAGGTGATTTACTTGGATTGACCTCCTTCACCTCATTTTCTTTACAATTCATCTTCCCATCTTCCTTTGTATTGATTTTTGCCTTCCCCTCTTCCTTTGCACCTTTAGCTCCTTCTATATTTGAACTTCCATATTGTACTTCCTCATCCCCATATTGTTTTTTCTTCTAATGGCTGATTTGAGTGAACTGTAATAGCCTTTACCATATGATGATGTAGAGGGACTTTTCTAGCCACTTTCTTAGGAGTGGAAAATCCTTGATTTGACCTAGCTTCTCCTGTGATATGGTCTCCTTGTTTCAAATTGAAGCTACCCTCATGCCCAAAAAATTCTATCTCTTCCTCCATTTTCACTTTGTAGTCTCTTGACATGTGTCTAGTTTCATGACATTTGTGACATTAGAATGTAATGTTTTCATAATTCATTTGTTGATCCCATTCTCTTTATTCATATTTAATCCTAGTCGACTACCGTAAAGGTTTAGAAATATCCATGACAACACATATTCGAGTGTATACAACATGCCTTCTCTCCTTAGTAGTTGGTTCCTCCTGGATGAATTCTCCTAGAGTATTACCAATATTCTTCAAAACTTCCCTATTGATGAGTTGATAAGGAATTCCAAAAAACCTAATCCATACAAGAATCCTTTTAATAGTTTCTGTGTCCACAAAAAAATTCTCACTCTAAGGTTTTAATTATAATGCATATTTACTCCTAAACCACGAGCCTCCATCCATTATTTTATCCCTTATTTTTGAACTAGAGAAACTAATGAGGAAAAATCCTTTTGGAAGAAAAGTCGAGGAGTAATTTGAATTCAATATCCACTTCCAATTAATCCAATTTTGAATCTCGAAAAAACCTAGTCAATATCCATGAAACTTACAAATTAACCCTTTGGTTTTAAGAATCATTATATCATGCTCAATCATCTCATCCTTGATAATCACTTCTGGTGTAGAATCTGCTACCTAGATTGGGTTTGTCATAGATTCTCTCTTCCTCTTATTGCTATCTAGGGCATCCAAACTTTCAACTTTACCATTCATACTTCCAGTAAGGACTTTCACAATGACTTTCTTTTCATGTTACCTAGATTTTTTTCAAATGAATCCTTTAAATTCTCTTAATATCTAGAACAAGAAGTGGCACTTGTTACTTGATCACACTTTTCTTTCTACTTTATGCTTTCCTACTCACACTTCCTCCTCACTTCGAGCTTGTTCTCACACTCACTTTTGACTGCGCTCACTCGCAGCTCACGCTCGCACTTGTTTTTTATCGCACTCACTCTTGGCTCATGCTTGCACTCACTACTGATTGCACTTAATCCTGACTTGCACTTGCACTATTGTTTTTGGTTGCACTCTTGGTCCATGCTCGCACTTGCTCCTGATTTGTGCTCGCACTTGCTTTTGATTGCATTCAATCCTGACTGCACTAACTCCTGGCTTGCACTCACACTCTCGCTTCTAGTTGCACTCACTCCTAGCTCATGCTCGCACTTACTTTTGGCTGCACTCGATTTTGACTATGTTCACTCTGAGTTGTGCTTGTTTTTATTATATTGTAAACTCTATCTCCCTTTTAAATCAACTCCTATATATAATACTTATGGGCTTCAATTTTCTTGGTCTTGCTATTTAATATTGGATTGCATTTCATATTTATAATACTGTAAGGAAACATCAATAATACTTCATAAGGAAGGAATAAGTCTATAGTATCTCTTAAGGCTAGAGGGCCACTATGTGAGAAAAGATGATTATGAGAATAACTAATATACTTAATAAAATTACAATTACAAAATCTTTTTTTTTATATAACCATCACCTAATGCTATTTTGGGTAAGTTATAACCCTCATACCAACCCATCATTAATTAATTATTATAATATAATATCCCAATGTTAAACCTTGGGTTATACGTCACCCATGCCAACTACCCATATACAATACAATATTATATCCTTACATACCACCCGTAGGCACTAACATTCGACCCATATTAACAATGTTTTATCCTCACAACATGAGATGAAAGCAAATAATATGATATTTAAATCATTGTTGACAATTGGTACCAACCTTGATCATCTATCCATCTAATTGGAATCTTAATGGGTAATGGTCTTCTATGATGCCATGCTTTTGATTGCCACTCTTACTATTGCTCCTTTTGTTCCATGTCTTCCTTGTGCCACTCTGATGTCCATAATTATTGCTCTTTTTTCCCCATATACTATGATACTTGTAGGTCCATAATAGTTTTTGTGATGCTCTATGCCATATGCCTCCATGATTATCGCCTCTCTTGGAGGTGTGTGAATAATTTGAAAGAACACCTTTGTTATTTTCAGCCATGAAGTAAAATATAACCAATACAATTAAAAAATCACAACTGAAGTATGTATAAAATCCCAACAATATATACAACAAAAAATGCAGTCCCTTGTTTTACAATAGCAACAACAACAAAAAATTCAGTCCCTTGTTTTACATAGCAACAACAACAAAAAATGCAATCCCTTGTTTTACAAAAAAAATAATAATGAACTCACTCAAACCAAAAACAACCAACATTAAGACATCCATGACAATAATATTTTTATAACAACTCTCATAAAACTTCTATAAAATGCTTCTCTTTCCGGTAAACTTAAAAAATGCAACAATACATCCAATTTATGCTTTTCAAACAATGGGAATGAAGGTAGGATATGGAAGGCTAAAAGTCATGCCCCTTCTTCAACAACCTTTTAATTTATTTTGTGTGTGTATTTTTTTTGTTTTTCTTTTTCTTTTACCTGGGCAACTGGAAATATCAGCATGAAATACCAACATTCTTCCCCTTGATGTTGAGTAGATGAACAATCTCGTCTCTAAGATTTAGAAACTGAAAATTTACCACTCCTTTAGTAAAAATATTAGCCAACTGTTCACAAGTATTCACATACCTTAATTCAATTTCTTTCTTCTCAACCATGTCTCTTCCATAAAACTACTCCATGAGCAATTGGAGTTTGGACTAGTTTGCATTCTTCTATGCTAAACATTTTTAACATATCCTTGGCATACTTGGCTTGATAAACAAAAATATGATTTTTACTTTGATGTACTTCTATCCTTAGGAAATACTGCTTCATACTTAAGTCCATCTCAAATTATTTCATCATAGCACTCTTAAACTCATCTTTCATCATATAACAACTACTCATGTATATCAAATCAACATATAAACAATCAAAGAGAATGCCATTACCTTGTTTTTGTATATTAGAGAAATGGGTTCACTCTTCTCATGAAACATCTTTCCTAAAAATGGTCATCAATTAGGGCATACCATGCCCTTGGAGCTTGCTTGAGGCCATACAAGGCCTTCTTCAACTTTTAGACATGGTATTTTTTACCTTGGACTTCAAATCCTTATTGTTTTTGTACATAAATTTCCTCCTCTAAGTACCCATTTAAGAAGGCACTCTTCATATCCAAATGATGTATGCTCCATCTCCTTTGGGTTGCAAATGAAGTCACCATTCTAATGGTATCTTTCTCCATCTGTTTGGGTTGCAAATAAAGTCACCATTCTAATGGTCTCTTGTCTTGCCACTGATACAAATATGTCATAATCTATACCATATATTTGAATGAAGCCTTTTACAACTAGCTTTACCTGTGTCTTTCAACACCACCATCACTCTTGTACTTAATCTTCTCTTCTCACAAAAAAACTGATTATTCTCTTAGCTCATTTTGTCAATTACTAAACACTTTTTAGGTATTGTGCAGCATTTTTTCTGCGAAATCCTCTCAAAATTTTAGCCAAAATGGATATCATATAAGAAAGTTATGCCCAAAATACTAAAGTGGCATTTTTCACCACTCCAAAAATCACGGATTTTCACTCTTTATTTTTCTCCACACACACTTCTCTCTTCACAAAATAAAGTCCCCTCTTTTCAATAAAATCCCTTGTCACTTAAAAAGCACACACTTGCATTCTTTTTCACTTTTCAATTTTAAAAATATTTTCTTTAATGAAGCTTCTTAAAACAATATAACTTTTTTTATTTTTTATTTTGAGAAGGCATTTTGTCAAACACGTCACATGCAAAGAATTGACACCTTACTCGTTCTCTTACTTCGAAGCCACATGACACCTCAAACAAAAAATGAAAGATGCTCTATTTGATGCCTTGAAGGTGTAACAACAATGAAACCGAAACTCTGGCGATTCTGCAAGGTCAAAACGGCCAACTAAAGGATTTTGCACAAGTGGAACAAATTGACATAAAAGTGACCTGTACCATTTTTGCAACAATCATAACTCTCACCTCGTAACTATGTTTTCTCTGAAATTTGAAAGGTAGAATATTTTCAATGCTGAATACATCCAATCCAAATATCACTACATAAATCCTTATGGTTCACTTGTACCACCTCCACAAAAACTACTGCTGACACACTTTTTCCAAAAAGAGTGTTTTTGTGACAGTCTTGCAATGCTTGTAAAATTCGCCTCGTTTCTCCATTTTTATGGAAATTTGGAACACATGTTCTTGAAGATAATGACCACCTCCAGTTCAAATTTTACTATCAAATTCTTCTCGGTTTGCTCATAGTGCTTCTGATAAAATTACCATTTTTTGGCCTGTACAACCACTTACCAAATCATCCGCCAAGATACCGAAAACGTCATCGATCAATCCAAACACTGTGCTGACACCTCAAAATTTTTTTGGACTATTTCTAGACATGCTGACATGTTCCAAAATGATCCATTCTGTCCAACTGCGCCCGTGATGACTTTTACAAATTTTTGACAACTTCCTGACGATTTTTTCAACTTTTGCAAATTTGCACGAACAACCTGTAACAACTTCACCCGAACATAAAAAACATCATCATAAGAATTGAATATCATTGTACATACTTCGAATAACCTCCGAACAACTATCCACTGCATCAACCTGTCCATCTGAGTGTGTTGACAACAATGACAATACTGTCGCTACACCTTGCTCAACAATCTCCCCCTTTGGAATTGTTGGCAACACACGCACAATTTCCTGTAACTCTTCTCCCCATTTGAAAACAAGACCAAAGGGCTGCTGCAAACTCCCCTTGATTCCATGCACAACATTCTCAGGAAAAAATTATTACACTTAGCAAAAATCACAAACATGAGCAAAAAGATAAACAAATACACAAATGCTCCCCTTGAGAATGTGGCCCCAATAGCTAGTCAATTCTTAGGAAGTGTGACCACTCCCAATTTCTTTTGTGAAGGTACTCAAAGACTTCCTTGGGCAATGGTTTGGTGAAGATATCCACTACTTGCTCTGTTGTTGGAACAAAATCCAACTTAACCTCACCTTCCGCAACTTTCTCCTTCAAAAAATGATATCGAATAAAAACATGTTTTGTGCAAGAATGCATAACCGAATTCTTTAAGATGTTAATGGCAATGGTGTTATCGCACTTAAATAAAATTGGCTCACTAAAATTAATGCCAAGATCCTTTAGAGTTTATTTCATCCATAACACCTACGTACAACATGTCGCTGCAATGTATTCTACCTTTGCTGTGGATAAGGATACTGACTCCTATTTTTTACTGTGCCACGTGACCAACCTATATCCAAGATAGAATGCACCTCCACTGGTACTCTTCCTGTCATCTACACATCCTACCCAATCTGCATATGAATACACAATAAGGGTGAAGTCCTTACCTTTCGGATACCATAACCCATACTCCATAGTATCCTTGAGGTATCGAAGAATCCTCTTCACTGCTGTCACATGAGTCTCCTTGGGACTAGCCTAAAATCATGCTACCATGCATACTGCCTACAAAATATATGGTATGGTAGCTGTCAAGTACAGTAAGCTCCCAATCATAGATCTATACATAGTTTGATCAACATGTGGAGATTTGTCATCCTTGCTCAATTTGCAACCTGTTGTCATGGGAGTGCTAACTAGCTTACAATCCTCAATTTTAAATTTTTTTAGCATCTCTTTCACATATTTAATTTGAGAAATAAATATGCCCTTCTCCTTTTGATTAACTTGCAATCCGAGGAAATACGAAAGTTCACCAATCATTGACATTTCAAATTCTTTCTGCATCTTATTTACTAAATCTTTACACAACTCATATTTGTTGCTGTCAAATATGATATCATCTATGTATACAACAAGAATAATATGATGACCATTTTCTATTTTGACATACAAATTACGATCCACCATACCTTTCTTGAACCCTTGTTGAGTAAGATAATTGTCTAGCCTTGCATACCATGCTCGGGATACCTGTTTTAAGCCATATAACACTTTATTCAACTTGCAAACCAAGTTGGGATCATCACCAAGTTGGAAACCATCTGGTTGCTCAATATAAACCTCTTCTTCAAGTTTCCTATTCAAAAATGCTGATTTCACATCCATTTGATAAACTTTGAAATTCTTGTAAACTACTAAAGCCAAAAATATTCTAATTGCCTCTAGTCTGGCCACAGGTGCAAAGGTTTCCTCAAAGTCAATACCTTCAACTTGTGCATAGCATTTGCATACCAATATTGCTTTGTTCTTGACTACCTATCCGTCTTCATTCAATTTGTTCCGAAAGACCCATTTAGTACTGATTACATTTTTATTTGCAAGTCTTGGTATTAACTCCCAAGTCTTGTTTGTCTTGATCTGATCTAATTCTTCATTTATTGCATTTACCCAACTTTCATCTTTGCTTGCACCAGGAACATTTTTGGGCTCAATGTTGGATAATAAAGAGTAGTTACTTACTAATCTTCTTCTTGTCTGAACACCAACTCTGGGGTCTCCAATTATTTGCTCTTTAGGATGATCTTTCTGCCAGCTACCTGTTTTGAATTTCTTATTTTCTTCCACTTTTGAATCATTGTTTGAATCCTCTAAGTCAATTTTTGGTTTCTTTTCCATTTCCTTTTCCTCATCTCCTTCAATGACATCTTCATAAATTGGGTAGTTCTCTTCATAGCTAATTACTCGTTCCCTTTCTTCATCAACTTTAACATTGACACTATCCACAATTTTCCTTAGCCTCTTGTTGTAGCATTTGTAAGCTTTGATTTTTGATAAATAGCCAAGAAAAATACCTTCATCCGCTCTATCTTCAAACTTACCAAGGTTTTCTTCAGTTATTCTGATGTAACACTTGCTACAAAAAACTTTAAAGTATCTTGTTGTTGCCTTTTTACCGAACCACAACTCATAAGGAGTTTTGCTTTCATGCATCCTCAACATGCACCTATTTTGGATGTATACCGTAGTATGGACTGCCTCTTTCCAAAATCTGTCTGCTACTTTGCTCTTAGTAAACATAGTCCATGCCATTTCTTGCACTGTCTTGTTCTTTATTTCTACCACACCATTCTGCTGAGGTGTCCTGGCTGCTGAAAATTGTCTCCTAATGCCATATTTTTCACAATACTCTGTGAAATCCTCTAAAATGAACTCTCCTCCTCTGTCTGACCTTAAACATTTAATCCTTTTTCCTATTTGATTCTCAACTTGGTTTTTGAAAACCTTGAACATCTCAAAATCTTCTGATTTATACTTCAAAAATAGTACCTATGTCATCCTGGAATAGTCATCTATACACAACATGAAATATTTGTCATCATTTATGCTTTGCGTTCTCATGGGTCCACATAAATCAGTATGTACTAGTTCCAAAGGTTTGCTTGTGTAGTACTCTTTTGTTTTAAATGAGACTCTAGTTTGCTTCCCCTTTTGACATGAAGCACAAATGTTATTTGATGGTTTTCCAATGGTGGGAATATCTCTCACTGCTTTCTTTGAGCTAATTTTTACTAGATTGTCAAAACTGATATGATCGAGCCTCTTGTGCCACAACCAATTCTCTTCTTCCTATCCAATAAAGCAAGCTCCTTCTGAAGTCTCTAAGAGAGTGTACAGGTTTCCATATGTCCTTGATCTAGTTGTTATCAACTTCCCATTGTTTGCCTTTTTGACTTCTCAACCTTGCTTCTTAAAGATCACTTCATGACCTTTATCATAAATATGACTTACGCTCAACAAGTATGCTTCAGACCAACCATAAACAAGACTTCTTTTGACTTGATTTTTCTGTCACTAATCTTAACTGAACCTCTGCCAACTATCTTAGCTCCATAATTATTTCTAAACTTTTTTGAACCACCTTCATATTGCTGCAACTTCTCAAATTTTTGTTTGTCACCTGTCATATGACTGGAGCATCCACTATCAAGTATCCATGGTGTGAATTTATTCTACGCTTTAAATGTCATCTGTACGATCAAGGATTATTTTTCTTCCTTAGATCACTCTTTTTCTTTTCACTAAGGTTTGATTTGATGCAAATGTACTTCGACAATTTCTTGCAATATGCCCAAAATTATGATAGTTATAACATTCTACTGCATAATCCATCAAAGGTGAAAAAGCATTTTTGTTGGTAAAATTCCTTGGTCCTATATTATAATTGCAATATGAGATCTTATGTCCATAACCATTGCATTTAAAATAGTAACCAAAAAAGAGATGATTGAACCTGGGTGGTGGTCTTTGCCATGTTGTCATAGGAGCCATAAATCTTTTTCTTATTTGATGTGTGACATTGGTGAAGCCATCATTGTAAATTCTCCTTTCATGCCTTGCATTATTGCTTTCCTTTGCATGATTCATTTTTGCTTGATCAACTTGTTTCTTCTCTTCATTATTTGTGGATTCTTCATTTATGGCCTTTGATCCATTTGACGATTCTCCTTCATCAAAACCCAAACCAAATTTGATGCCTGTAGTCTTTTGGTTATTTATGATATTATCCAGCTTCATATAACTTTCTTCACATTTGTGATAACAACTAATTTTATGATTCATCTCTTCTAGCTACATTCTTAAACCAACAATCTCTTCTTCTAGCTTGCTATAATAATCTATTTTCATGGTTATTTGCACTTCGAGATCTTCGAAGATTTTCTTGGATTCTTCTATCTGTACTTTCAAATTTGTTATGATTTCATTTGCATCCTCAAGCTTTCTTGAAATTTTCTCATTCTTTTTTCTTTCTATCTTCAATTCATCTAGAGCTGCAATTAGTTCCTCTTCCAAATTCACTTCTGCGTCAATTTATTCTTCATCACATTCCTATTTTTTTTGTGGTTTTTCTTCTTTGAGTGCCATGAAAAGAGCTTCACCTGTTTCCTTTTCAAAATCCTCACTGGAGCTATCTTCTAATGAACTAACATTCTTGGAGATGAAACTTTTCTTCTTGAAGTTGTCTTTTCTGAAATTTGTTTTTTTCTTCCAGTAACTTCTTTCTTCGTGCGATCCTTCATCACTTATGTTCTTCTCATTAAGTGGACATTTAGCTGCAAAATGCCCAATACCTCCATATTTGAAACATTTAAATGGTAACTTTCCTCTGTATTTTCATTTTTCCCTTTTTAGTTTTTGAACAAAGTTTGCTTCCATTTCATCTGACGTCTCTTCTTCCTCGGATTCTTGTTTTGCTTTCATATTTTTATGGGCTTTAAAAGCAACTTCTCTATCTGTGGGTTTAGATTTTTCTATTCTCATCTCATATGCAGTCAAAGAACCATGCATCTCATCCATACTAAAAGAATTTAGATCTTTAGCTTCTTCTATAGCTGAAACTTTAGAATACAATCTTTGGGGAAGGGATCTTAATGCCTTTTTCATGATGAAAGAATATTTGATTTCCTCGTTGAGTCCTCTAATCGCATTAATGACTTCATTAAATCTCAGTATATATGCCTCTATATTTTCATCGTCATTCATATTTAATACTTTGAACTAAGCTTGATGTGTTTGTAACTTGGCATCCTTGATCTTAACGTCTCCTTCATGAATGCTCTTCAGTTTATCCCATATTTCCTTTGCCATTTTACAACCCATAATCTTTATCAGTTCACTATCCACTAATCCACACATGATAGCATTATTTGCTTTTGAGTCATTCTCAAATAGTTTCTTATCGGTAGCATTGGTTGGAGAAGTGGTGGGTATTGTGTATCCACTATCTACTGAATCCCAAATGTCGTATCCCAAAGCATAAAGATATGTCTGCATCCTAAGTCTCCAAAATGCGTAATTAGTTTCATCAAATAATGGTGCTTTGTTTGATGAGAAGCCTTCACCACCCACCATTGTGTCACTTCCAAGATCACCCTAGCCGGTTAAGCCTATTCAGGAACCTCACTCTGATACCAATTGTTAGTCTCACAATGACACTAATAGGGGGGAAATCAGTGTAGCTATTTAAAACTTAAATCTTCAACACTCAAAGCCAAAACAATGAAAGCATAAAACCAAATAAAGCAAGTCTAACAAGAGAACATCACAAAACACAAGATGTACCGAGGTTCACCGATTTGGCTACATCCCTAAAAATGACTGTTTGGAATCCCATCCAAATCCAGCCTTTGCAATGCTCCAACTTTACAATCAATTTACTAGCACCCACTATAAGGAGCACCAACCCTTGATTTATCTACACCAATAGAAAGGAGCACCAACCCATGATTTATCTGCACCAACAGAAAGGAGCACCAACCCCTCTACCAAGCACCCAATTGATTTTGATATTGATAATAAATTGATATATATGAATGTATTCACTGAAACCAGAACCCTCTATGGTCTATAAGCAAAAAATCTAAAACTTTCTATTTCACCAAGTATAACATCTCTCTCTGCATTACTCAGAATTTGAATCTTCTCTTCTCACAAAAAAATAATAATTTTTCTCTTAGCTCATTTTTTCAATTGCTAAATAATTTTTGGGTATTGTGTAGCACTTTGTCTAAGAACTCCTCTCAAAATTTCAGCCAAAATGGATATCATATAAGAAAGTTATGCCTAAAATACTAAAGTGATGTTTTTCACCACTCTCCAAAAATCATGGATTTTCACTCTTTATTTTTCTCCACACACATTTCTCTCTTCACAAAATAAAGTCCCCTCTTTTCAATAAAATCCCTTGTCACTTAAAAAGCACACACTTGCATTCTTTTTCACTTTTCAATTTTAAAAATATTTTCTATAATGAAGCTTCTTAAAATAATATAACTTCCTTTTTTTATTTTGAGAAGCCATTTTGTCAAACACGTCACATGCAAAGAATTGACACCTTACTCGTTATATTACTTCGGAGCCACGTGAAACCTCAAACCAAAAATAAAATATGCTCTATTTGATGCCTTGAAGGTGTAACAACACTGAAACTAAAACTTTGGCGACTCTGCAAGGTCGAAATGACCAACTAAAGGATTTTGCACAAGTGGAACAAATTGACATAAAAGTGACCTGTACCATTTTTGCAACAATCATAACTCTCACCTCGTAACTATGTTTTCTCTAAAATTTTAAACATAGAATCTTTGCAATGCTGAATACATTCAATCTGAATCTCGCTGCATAACTCCTTATGGGTCGCCTGTACCACCTCCACAAAAACTGCTGCTGGCACACTTTTTCCAAAAAGAGCATTTTTGTGACAGTCTTGCAACGCTTGTAACATTCGACTTGTTTCTCCATTTTGGTGGAAATTTGGAACACATGTTATTGAAGATAATGAACACCTCTAGTTCAAATTTTACTATCAAATTCTTCTTGGTTTGCTCATAGTGATTCTGACAAAACTGCCCTTTTTCGGCTTGTACAACCACTTGCCAAATCATCCGCCAAGATACCAAAAACGTCATAGATCAATCCAAAAACTATGCTTACACCTCCAAAGCTATTCTAGACTATTTCCTAACATCCTGGCATGTTACAAACTGATCCATCCTATCCAACTATGCCTATGATGACTTTTGTAATTTTTTGACAACTTCTTGACAATTTTTTCAACTTTTGCAAATTTGCACGAACAACCTGTAACAACTTCAACCAAACATAAAAAATATCCTCATAAGCATTGAAAATCATTGTACATACTTTGAACAACCTCTAAACAACTATCCACTACATCAACCTGTCCATCTGAGTGTGTTGACAATAATGACAATATTGTCGCTGCACCTTGCTCAACAAATAATGCATAGTTTATTACCTCACTTTTGGTTCTTCATCATCACCAAAAATTTGCAACCTTTGAAAACATGAGGCCTCATGTGCTTGGATTTTTGTAAGTCTTATTTCAAAAATTGTATCCAACATTTGGTTTGAAAGATGATATGTAAGAATCCTCTTACGCTTCTTGCTTGTAGAACTTGATGAGGGGATGCTTGGCTTATTTGAATGAGGAATTGACTCACAAGTGGGCTACTCATTAGTTATACCTTCATCAACAATTTTGTTCTACTTATCAATATGTTTTTTAGCTAATAAAAAATTGTCTCTTCATTAAAAATTACATCTCTTGACACAACAACTTTGTTAGTCATGGGTTTATAAAGCCTATAGGATTTGATTTGTTTCACTATAACCAAAAAATGTGTATGTCTCACTCTTTGAATCTAATTTCTTTCTATGCTGATTAGCAATATGTAGATAAGCTAAATAACCAAAAACTTTGAAATGATTAATATTGGGATTTTTATCATACCATGCTTCATATGGAGTCATCTTCTCAAGTGCACTAGTGGGACTCTGATTGAGAATATACATTGTTGTAACAACCGCTTTGGTGAGCAAAAATTACGTTTCGAAAAACATTCATTTCTCTTCCATAAATTATCAATCCGGTAAGTCCGTAAACTTATGAGTGTCACGCACAGTATATGCCTGCAGTGTTGGGGAACAAATCTGGTTGTACCTTATTTAGTTTGGTGGGGAGGTTTGTGTAATTGGATTCCACCCAAACCAAATAACTAAGTGCGGGAAATGAAATAAATAAATTATAAACAAAAAGTAAAGTGCTGGAAATAAAATGCGAGGAAATAAACACACACAACTAAAATTAAATAAAGCAGTAAACTAATCTACAGAAAGCAAATGCACAAATTAAACAGGGGAGGACTACTACAGGGAGTGGGCCCAAGCTCCCATAGATAGTCCGCCCGGCTAGCTACATAGAGCTTGCTCGAATAAGAGGAGTTGCACTCTTAATTAATTAAACAATAAAATAAAATAAGTTCTGTGTAAAATTAATCATTGATCTCCCTCTATTCATCTGGCCTGCGTCTTTATATAAAGCGCAACCATATCTCATTACAATAACAAATCAGTCTATTTTAATCACGTGATGTGATTTAGTTACAATTGATTCTACACATATTTTATTCTTCTATTTTAAAGTATGTTCGTTCACCAGAAGGATAAATATAAACATCCTTAGGTGTACGTAACAACAAATCCTAAACTAATGCATCCTAAAAATAATAATATGCTTTAAGAGCTTTACAAGGTCAACCGGCCAATCGGTTGATAATAATAACAAATACTTTATTCTATTTAATAAATGCATGATTAAAATAGATCTCCTTTGTCTTCACGTGCAACCTCCTCCATAGTCCTTGGTCAACCAATCAAAGTTGACTTGGTAAATCTTGCAAAGTATGAAGGCATGGAGGCGCCTTCCTTATAAGGAAGGCGCCTACTTTTGTTGGGCACCTTCCTTATAAGGAAGGCACCTACTTTGTTGGGGGCCTTCCTTATAAGGAAGGTGCCTACTTCTTGGGCGCCTTCCTTGAAGAGGAAGGCACCTACTTCTGCTTGGTACCTTCCTTGAAGAGGAAGGCGCATACTTCTACTGGGCACCTTCCTTGAAGAGGAAGGCACCTGCTCTCATGCCTTAGTCTCTGAAAGTATACCAAGTCCAAGTGGATGTAGACTGGAAAACACCATATTAGTAATAAAACCTGCATTTATACACATTTCCCACTAAAAACACCAATCAAGCATAATACCAGATTTTCTATCAATTATATGCATAAGTTATATAAAATACATCTCATATGCTAATTGAACCAGTGATAATTCTCCTTAACCGTGTATATAAAATGAGCATTTTTGGTGCTCATCATCCCCCCATGCCTAACATGTGCCACGCCCTCGTGGCACCAAAAGGTGAAGTTATCCCTCTCGCAGGCTGACCATGCCAAAAATTTTGTCATGTCTTCGTGACAACAACCCCTGGGATATATATTTTTTCTCTTTTTTTTTTTTTTTAATGGCCTTCAACATCTCTGTTTCTCTACCGCCGAGTGCTGCTATTTTTTTCCATTCAGCACTACTATTTTTTTTTTCATTGAGTGTTGCTATTCTTCATCCATAGAGCGATGCGGCACCAACAGAAGTTAGAAACACATCCTGACTAATCATTGCGGATAAATAGTTAAATCGTGACCACACTATTTAGGGCAAATTACCACTGCACTAATGCTGGCATTTTCCAGTGTTGCACATTAGTCAGATTTTGTGAGACCAAATTTGTTTAAAACAAGTGCAATCACCAGCTACTACTTTTACCCACATCTAAAACATATTTGGCATCTCCAGAACCTCCTTTGTGGTAGAGAGTAGCATCATTTATATGTGTTCGCTCAAGATGACTACCATTGTCAGGAGGCGACAATGAAAATGATGCCAAATTTATTCATGTAGATGCCATAGCCTCTCCTTTTTTTTTCAATTATATTTTTTTTTCAAGGCACATCATGTGTTTGAATTCTAATGGGAGATTTTGAAAAACTATGGAGGCGTCGATTGGTATTAGCATAGAAATGATTTTAAAATAACTATACACATAATTAACAAGAAAATCAGTACATACCCGGGTGAATTTCGTAGAATCTGATATATATGATGCTGGTGGTGTGAGACGTCTTCACGTTGGTGCTCCTGGAGATTTTATTTATTTATTTATATGTATCTTTATCTATTTTGCCATGAACAGAACAGATCTTGACTCTCTCCTTTTTTTTTCTTTCTTTTTTTGATTTTTTTCTTCTCTTTTTATTTTTTATTTTTTCATCCTCTGCATCAAAGAACAGAGTCAATCCGCAACAACTGAGCTGGTGACTCTAAACTTTGAAATACCCAGCTTTTTCTCAATAGCACAAAAAATATTTTAATCCTGCATTGATGTATCTCTCTCCGAATGCATTTACAGGATGAATATTAAAATTTATACCTGACACGTGTGCGTCCAAAATGATCTCCCCTCTGAATTATTTCTTTTGCATGCATAATTGGAACAACACTGCATTCCTTTGTTTTTTGGAGTGAGGAAAAACAATATTTCTTTCATCATTCATGACATCTGTCAGGTGCATTGCTGAGATGTATGTGTTGTATGTGCTGGCATTGGTAGGATGTTCTCATACGTTGGTGCGATCCCCAAATTAACCTACATGACGTAGAGTTGGAACTGCACCAATCTTTGTTGCCCATGTCGTGCTTGTCTAGTCAACGGGCGAAGAACAGGGGCACCTTCCCTATGAGGAAGGTGCTTGCCTTCTAGTGGCACCTTCCTATTGGCGCCTTCCTGTTGGTGCCTTCTTGTGGTGCCTTCCTATTGGTGCCTTCCTATGGTGCCTTCCTGTCGGTGCCTTCCTATCGGCGCCTTCCTATCGGTGCCTTCCTGTCGATGCCTTCCAATGAGAGGAAGGCGCTTGCATTCTTTTGGTGCCTTCCTAGAAGAGGAAGGCGCTGGCCTTCTATTGGTGCCTTCCTGGAAGAGGAAGGCGCTTATCTTTTCTTGGTGCCTTCTTGGAAGAGGAAGGCGCCTACCTTCTTCTGGCACCTTCCTTGAAGAGGAAGGTGCCTACTTGTCAAATATCTGTTTTCAAACTCCTCCCCCATTTTATTTAGCTACCAGTTGGAGGTTTCTCATTTCCCTTCGGGACCAGGCTGGTCCTCGGGAAAGAGGATACTCTCTTCCAATGGGCAGCAAAAATAAAACTTTGCTTATGATTTGCATTTCATCGTGGAGCTATTTCAACAAAAGGGTTTTTTTTTTTTTTTTTTTTTTCATAGGAGTAAGTTAGGCGCCGACAATAAGGCGTCTTTCCCCCCATGTCTAAAAATTGTCATGTCCTCATGACAACAACCTTCCGAACTCCCTTTTTTTTATTTTTTATTTTTATTTTTTTTTTACGGGAGGTTCTGATTCACCCGCATCTTCCCCCACTTAAATTGGTGATGCCCTTATCGCCAGAAATAGGTCCCTCTATGCAACAGGTCTACAACCCTCCAAACGTCAGGTCCCACACTGAACAATAGGTACCCCCATCCAAGGGAGAAGAAAATTGCTTATTGGTACCTTCCTCCAAATGGAAAAAGGCACTATTGTATTGGGCTGATTGTAGGCACTCTCTTCCTGGTGGGAAGTAAGTGCCTTTTCTGCTTCACCGCACTCCTAATTGTAGGGCACAAAATGTCACATCTGTTAGGCCTAGTTTAAGCCGGCTTTGCCTACAGATCATGCTCATGGTTGTGTACTGTGAAACTACACCTACAAAAATTGGAAAACAAGAATCATGGCCTGTGCCTGAGGACCTAGCTCTTAGGATGCCTTTAGATTGCACTCATCGGGCACGATTACCTGCACACACGAAAGCAGTAAAACAGGAGTCATGACTCCGTGCCTGTTAGGCCCTGGCTCTCAGGATGCCTGTAGCTTGCATTCGGTTCATGATTTCCTACAAAGCAATAAGAAAGCAATTTTTATGCTAAGCAGGACATGTTCTATGCTTTTTTCTTTTTTTTTTTTTTTTCATTGGGAGGATTTGCATAATAATTTTTTTTTTTCTTGTGCCATCGAACCACCTAGGTGCGAGAAATGGATCAAGGCACCCTAGATGTCAAGGCGCCTGCTTGTTGTGGAAGGCGCTTGCTTGCTGTGGAAGGCGCCTTCAATGTATGGCACCTTCTTGATGTGGAAGGCGCCTCTAGTGTATGGTGCCTTCCTGATGCGGAAGGCGCCTCCAATGTATGGCGCCTTCCTGATGTGGAAGGCCTTGATGCGAAAGGCGCCTTCAATGTATGGTGCCTTCCTCATGCGGAAGGTGCCTCCAATATATGGCGCCTTCCTGATGTGGAAGGCGCCTCCAATGTATGGTGCCTTCCTCATGCGGAAGGCACCTCCAATGTATGGTGCCTTCCTCATGCGGAAGGCGCCTTCTTGATGATCAAGGCGTCTTTCACTTTATCATTTTTTTTTTTTTCACGTATCCTTCCCCCTTTTTTTCTTTTTTCTCTTTTTTTTCTTTTCTTTCTCTATATATTTTTTTCTTTTTTTTTAACGAATGATTGAGCATTCGTCCCAGCTACTGGTATGGTATGGGGTTTCCCCCATGCCGATGTCTGATCCACTCTCGCAAATGTGAGGTGATTGTTAATGGAGCTCATTGACCGTTACTCAAACATTGTCTCAGCACTCTTCTCTTGTACGTGGTGTAGCATCTTTGACTCCGCTCATCATTTACTCAGGTTGTAACAGTCACACACCTTGCAGCAAAACTTTCCCAAAGTTTCACAAGCACCTTGGACTAGAAGCCTTTCGCTTGATCAGGGTTACTTAGCCTATCTTTCGGTGCTAATGTTGCCAAGGTAAAACTTTGCTAGCTTTCACCTGCTAGATTGGATGCTACATGATTAGGTACACGAGATAGTTCGTATAGTGTTATTACGAACTCCATGTATAAATCTCAATTCACAAAATCTTCACAGACACCTCCTTATTTGTCTACATCGCACTTCATGCTGTCCTGCAAAACATAAAAGAAAAATCTAAACTAAAGGCATTAAAATAAAATTCTAACTAATTTTTTTTCTTTGTGTTTTTTTTTTTTGGGGTCTATTCTGCCTTGACCAGAACAGATCTTGGATTATCATTTTTTTTTCATCATCTGCATCAAAGAACAAAATGTCAACTTCAACCATTTGAGCTGGTGATTTTCACATCTGGAGGTTTGTCAATGATCCATCCTAAGAATTTGGCAAAATGTGCCATGTACTTGAAACATCTTTGCCCTCACACTTTTTGTGAAAAGCATATTTCTCCATGGTTTCAGATCCTCTCAAAGTTGATGTTATCTTCCACCATAGTGAGACTCCGCCTCTCTTTTGTATATTTTCTTCACATATTTTAACAGAATGAGAATGCTACCATAAAAACTGTAATGTTGGCACTATGCATTCAAAAGTGGAGGCCGTGTGAGTCAGGTAACTACGCAGCCTACTATGTGAAAGTTACATTCCATGTACCATTATGAAAGGATTTTATGACAACCAACAACTCACATTTTTGAAACACCAAGCTCCTCCTCAATTAGCACATAAAAAAAATGTTAATCCTGCTCTAATGCATATCCAAAGTATTGGACTCTCCGTATGCATTGCAGGGATTAATTTTCAAGCACCATGTGGCCTTTGTGCAGACATTTGAAATCTGATCTCCTCCAAGCTCTTTCCCTATTTTATTTAGCTACCGGTTGGAGATTTCTCATTTCCCTTCTGGACCAAGCTGGTCCTCGGGAAAGAGGATACTCTCTTTCAACAAGCAGCAAAATAAAACTCTGTTTTTGATTTGCTCATTAACTTGGAGCCTTTTCAGCAGATGATTTATTTTCTCTCTTTTTTTTCTTTTTCTTTTTTTTAACGAACACTATAAATAGCGTTCATTGTGCTATTGATGGCATTGATGAAGGTGGGGTCTCCCCCATGCCTATATTTAAACTAGTCTTTCAAAAATCATCTGCTTCATTATCAACTAGTTTAATACGTCATAGCATGAGAAGAGCATTTTATCCCATGGCCTCAAAACCAAACTTTCTCAACATAATGGCAAAACATGCAGGCTAGGAAATGACTATCCGTGAGCTAGCAACCTAAAGAAAACTTGGTATAGCAGATCTGTTAAAAACACATGCTAGTTTCTGATTCACCAGGTCGCCTTAAGCGCAAGTGAAGAGCATACTCCATAACAAGGCGTTCTCTTTAAATTATGCTCTGTCATTTTCCCTGCATTATTAATTTCATCATAAAAACATTTACCAATACGTTGCAAAAATTTCAAGCTTGTAAATTTTTTTAATTTAAAACCAAGCTTCTAGAGGCACAATTTTTCAATGGTTTATGTATAAAAACACGTCCCTAAAAATTTTCAATCAGACTTGGGTTGTGCTTTTTCTTTTGATTTCTTGAAACCATTTAGAACATGATGGAAATCCTTCAATGCCAGATTTTTTTCTAATTTTGTTTTTTTCAACAACACATTTTATTCCTACTTCTACACTTAATTTTGGTACATCAGGTTCATTCCCATGTTTACCTGAGAAGCTATTAAATGCAAATAGTTGCCAATGGAATTTAGCTCTGACTATGTCGACAACTATTTTTGGCCTTATAAAAAGGCCCACGGTGGACTCACACTTCTCAGGTAAAATATCTACAGGTAATTTTAAATAGACTTTTTATCTGACCTGTAAATTAGAACACTACAGTTTAGACACTCCCCGACAACGACGCCAAAATGGTGAGCAAAAATTCACGTTTCGAAAAACATTCATTTCTCTTCCATAAATTATCAATCCGGTAAGTCCATAAACTTATGAGTGTCACGCACAGTATATGCCTGCAGTGTTGGGGAACAAATCTGGTTGTACCTTATTTAGTTTGGTGGGGAGGTTTGTGTAATTGGATTCCAACCAAACCAAATAAACTAAGTGCGGGAAATGAAATAAATAAATTATAAACAAAAAGTAAAGTGCTGGAAATAAAATGCGAGGAAATAAACACACACAACTGAAATTAAATAAAGCAGTAAACTAATCTACGGAAAGCAAATGCACAAATTAAACAGGGGAGGACTACTGCAGGGAGTGGGCCCAAGCTCCCGCAGATAGTCCACCCGGCTAGCTACGTAGAGCTTGCTCGAATAAGAGGAGTTGCACTCTTAATTAATTAAACAATAAAATAAAATAAGTTATGTGTAAAATTAATCATTGATCTCCCTCTGTTCATCTGGCCTGCGTCTTTATATAAAGCGCAACCAGATCTCATTACAATAACAAATCAGTCTATTTTAATCACGTGATGTGATTTAGTTACAATTGATTCTACACATATTTTATTCTTCTATTTTAAAGTATGTTCGTTCACCAGAAGGATAAATATAAACATCCTTAGGTGTACGTAACAACAAATCCTAAACTAATGCATCCTAAAAATAATAATATGCTTTAAGAGCTTTACAAGGTCAACCGGCCAATCGGTTGATAATAATAACAAATACTTTATTCTATTTAATAAATGCATGATTAAAATAGATCTCCTTTGTCTTCACGTGCAACCTCCTCCATAGTCCTTGGTCAACCAGTCAAAGTTGACTTGGTAAATCTTGCAAAGTATGAAGGCATGGAGGCGCCTTCCTTATAAGGAAGGCGCCTACTTTTGTTGGGCGCCTTCCTTATAAGGAAGGCGCCTACTTCTGTTGGGGGTGCCTTCCTTATAAGGAAGGCGCCTACTTCTGTTGGGTGCCTTCCTTGAAGAGGAAGGCGCCTACTTCTTCTTGGTACCTTCCTTGAAGAGGAAGGCGCATACTTCTACTGGGCACCTTCCTTGAAGAGGAAGGCACCTGCTCTCATGCCTTAGTCTCTAAAAGCGAAGTATGCCAGGTCCAAGTGGATGTAGACTGGAAAACACCATATTAGTAATAAAACCTGCATTTATACACATTTCCCACTAAAAACACCAATCAAGCATAATACCGGATTTTCTATCAATTATATGCATAAGTTATATAAAATACATCTCATATCTTGTTACAATACAAATATTATGAGCAGTCGGCCATAATATTTGTTAAAATTTAAATTCATTTTTTTCATATTTAGATAGTTCCAAGTGTAGGATTTGATTATCACTTTTATATTCTCAATTTATCCTTTACGTTCCTAGCAATAGGGTGAGCCCACCTTAAGTGGCGATCCGTTCACTTATTTCCAATCTCAATTCTGCTGCATATTTCTTGTTATTTAATTCTTGTTAATTGATTATTATCATGTACATTGCTGGATCTGAATTCATTGTTACGGTTATAGAGTAACCCAAAAGATATTTCCTTCCAAGTGGTATCAGTCTCCATATTCGATCTTGTAGAAACCGCATTTGCAGGCGTCCTTTGCATCTTCGTTCAACGTTCCTCCATCTCAAACACAGTTCGTGGTCACAACACTGCCTATTTTTTTTCGTTGGACACAACACTACAGGCTTGAGGCGTTCACCGGCAGCCGCGGTTCCACTGCAAAAATTAAAACGCTCATTCGAAATCATTCCGTCACCCAATCCCTCGACAATCCGATGAAAACAACTTTGCACTCCCTCCCGATGTCGTCAACCAATCAAAAAATCATGATTTATTTAAAATTATCGGCAACTCTAAGGTTTTTTTTTTAAATTGCAGCGCTGATGTCAGCTAAATTAAATTTTGCGCGTGTCGGTCTTCTGGTTTATCCCACATTTACAGTGCTTGGAGTATAGTAGGGTTTAAATAACTTACGCCCTCCTTCTACATTGTGACTTCGGTCACATGTCGGGAGTGCCTCCACCCGTAGCCGTCCTCCGTTCATTTGTTTCGATTCTCAGTCCAACTGTCATCACGTCCTGTCCTGTCTGCTCCTCGTCGTTTGTCTGATTTCTTCGAGTCCTGGTCCATCCAATTTCCTAGTGTCTCGGTCTAGCTGTCACATCTGATGATTGCTTCATTGTCCTTTTCGTGGTTCGGTCTCCATAGTGTCAGTCCTACGTCAACCGACTTCAATCCTCGCTATTTTTGTCGTGTCAGTCCGACTTTGATTCTCGCTATCGCGTCAATCCCTATGTCAGCCGACTTCGATCCTCGTTGTCATGTCAGTCCCTCTATCGTGTCAGTCCAACTTTGATCCTCGCTATCACGTTAGTTCTTGTGTCAGTCGACTTCGATCCTTGCTGTCATGTCAATTTGTCGTGTTAGTCCTTGCATCAGTCGACTTCGATCCTCACTGCCGTGTTCGTCCCTACATCAGTCGACTTCGATCCTCGCTGTCTCTGTCGTATCAGTCCGGTCAGCCTTAGTCCTCAGTTGTGTTAGTCTTAGTTCAGTTGGAAAAGTTACTAGAAACTTACACTCCAAATTGCTGAAATTATCCAAATTGAAAAAATTGTTGAAAGTTGCTATCAAAGAGGTTGCCCAAAATCAAATCTGTGTCATAGTTGGAGCGACAGTTGAAGCGAAATACAATTTTTTTGTAGAACTTGAAACTCAAGTACTTTTATATAGGAGATTTTGGTTAGTGCATGCCCAAACAGTGGACCAAAGGACCTAACGGTCGACTAACAAGCTCGGAGACCCCTAATAAAAATGCAAGAAGACCTCATCGAAGCCAAGGTACAAAAAATTCTCCTTCTCCTTTCAAAATTGGCAGTTATAATCTGAATCATCCACTAGTCGACCCCATGGCTACTAACCCTCCCCCAACTCACGAAAAAGTCACACAAGGAGAATCAAGCAACTCGGCCATTACCATGGATGAAACTCTTCGACACTTACTAGATGGTATGCGCCAAATTAATGTCAACCTAACTAAACTGTTGAGCACACAAAACCGACCTAATCCCAATACTAATTCCCAAAATTTCTCCCATGAACAAAGGAATGAAGAACATGACGACCAAGATGAAGATTGGGAGCAGCAAAGAGGCCATCAGGATAATTACGGGAATCACTTTCATAGACAGAGATATAACCAAGATCAGGATAGGGATATGGGTTATCACCAACCGAGAGGCCCTAATAATTTTCCACGCATTGATATGCCTACTTTTGAGGGTCATGATCCTCGTGGTTGGATAGCCAAAATGGAAGGCATTCTAGACTTGTACCAAATTAGGGATTTTGATAAAGTCCCTTTCGTTGCACCAAAATTAGGCACTGAGGCCTACCAATGGTTTGTATGGCTTAAGCGCGAGAAAGGAGCTACTATTAATTGGAAAAAATTCACTACCTATTTTTTAGAAAGATTTGATAAAGGAGCTACATCGTCATACACAGTAAGACTGTTATCTCTTAAACAAGAAGGGTCGGTTAGTGAGTTCGTCTCGAAATTCACCAGTTTACTATCGTATACATTAGACCTCAGCCCCGAAACAGTGGTAGGAGCTTTTCACAATGGATTGAAATAAAATATTAGGGTTGAGGTGGACATTCAAAATCCAACCTCGCTGAACCATTGCATAAGAATAGCCAAGCTGGCTGAGAAGAGAATTCAGTTATATGCACGACATGAAACTTACAGTCGTCCTTCATATCACAACAATTCCTTTCATAGAAATGATCAACCATCAAGATACTTTTGCTATAAATGTCGCAATCATCATCCCAGGGAACAAGCATGTGCCCAAAAACAAAACTTTCATATTGAATGCGATCAATATGAAGGAGAAGAGGAAGAAGCTTACCACCAAGATGAACCTATGCAAGAAGAACTACCAAGTACTCTAGAAGAGAAGGACGAGGATACAATGGCTATCTCCGTGCATGCCCTCATGGGTTTAACAGCCCACCATACCATCAAGGTCCTGGGATTTCTCTGTCAAAAAAAGGTGAATGTGCTAATTGATTCCGGTAGTACCCACAATTTTATCGACATCAAAATAGCAAAAGCTTTGAACTTATTCATTAACTCTTCCAACAAGGACAAATTCCAGGTTCTAGTAGCCAACGGGGTGAATTCTCAATGTGTTGGGAGAACATCTAAGGTTTCCATTCAAATGGGAATTTATACCTGGTATGGATCTCTTTTTGTAATGAATTTAGGGAACTCTGATGTCATTTTGGGAGTTGAAAGGTTGGAAACACTAGACACGGTTAGCTTCAATTTCAAAAAATTATTTGTGGAATGGAAGGAAAACGGATGTGTCATTTTCTTACAAGGCATTACTACTCCTCCATCATAGATGGTGAGCTCTCATAGTATGGAGAAGATGTTAAAAAAGGGTGGATATGGATTCATAGCTCAAATTAATTGTTTGGAAAAATAATCTTGAGCAACTTTAGATATTACTACTCCAGATTTATGAGGCATCATCATAAATTACGACGAGGTTTTCCAAGAACCTAAAGGATTACCACCTAAACGATCTCATGACCATGCCATCCATTTGATTCTAGGGAGTGTTCCACCTAATAGTCGTCCTTATCGCTATCCTCAACCACAAAAGATAGAAATCGAGCAGATTGTTTAGGATTTGCTAGATCATGGACTCATTTGTCACAGCACTAGCCCTTATTACTCACTTGTAGTTTTGGCCAGACGAAAAGATAACTCGTCACAACACTAGCCCTTATTCCAAGTGTAGGATTTGATTATCACTTTTATATTCTTAATTTATCCTTTACGTTCCTCGCACAGGGTGAGCCCACCTTAAGTGGCGATCTGTTCACTTATTTCCAATCTCAATTTTGCTGCATATTTCTTGTTATTTAATTCTTGTTAATTGATTATTATCGTGTACATTGCTGGATCTGAATTCATTGTTACGGTTATAGAGTAACCCGGAAGATATTTCCTTCCATATGCTAATTGAACCAGTGATAATTCTCCTTAACCGTGTATATAAAATGAGCATTTTTGGTGCTCATCATGCTTCATCCCAAAAAGAATTGCTTAATCCTTTTGTTTGTAACATGCTCCATGTCATTTCAAAAATGGTGCAATTTTTCCTTTCTTCTACCTCATTTTGTTGAGGTGTATAAGCTATAACAAGCTACCTTTTAATGCCAAACTTGTCACAATAACTCATAAATTCATTTGAGCAAAATTCTTCTCCATGGTTCTTAAAAATTTTATTCTACATCTATACTTATTCTTAACAATGACTTTAAACCTCTTAAATGCATAAAATTCTATATCTTTATGTTTCAAAAAATAAACCCAACATTCCCTTGAGAATTCATCAATAAAAGTGATGAATAATGATGAATTACCTAAGTTCTTTGTTTGCATCAAATCACATATATTGGAGTGAATCAACTACAGTGGATAATGGGCCTTCCATATTTTATCTTTAAAAAACTTCTCTTGCATGTTTTCCTTTAGCATAGCCTTCATAAACCTCCTTGTGCTCTTCAACTTTTGACAAAACATAAACTAATTCTTGTGAAGTTAATAAATTTATGCTTTGGAAATTCAAGTGGCTATACCTTAGATGCCACAACCAAATCGTCTTCAAATGCTACATTTGTGAGGCTACTGCTATTATCTCCAAACTTTAATGAAAACATCCTATTCTTTGATATTGGGATAATTGTAACAAATCTATTGCCCCAATTTTTGTCATAACTAATGCATTACTTATTATCAAACACAACCCTATTATTATTATCATAGAGCTGTCCAACACTCAATAATTTATGTTTTAAATTTGGAGTGTAATAAATATCACGGATATGATTCTTACCTTCTTTTGTTTTCACCTCCACAACTCACTTTGTAGCAACATCCAAGGATTTATTATCACCAAGCTTGATCTTGGTCTTGAAGCTTTCATCCATTGTAGAGAACAAGTCATTGTTGTTGGACATATGGTTGGAGCAACCAAAATCTAAGTACTAGGATTCTTGAGGACTACTTTTAGCTTTATCATAAGATAAGAATAAGTGTCTTGGTGGGGCATCCTCATTATCATTAGCATAATAAGCTCTTATACCTTCATTGCCAACTTTAATTCTACATTCTTTCTCAAAATACCTAGACCTCTTGCAATGATAATATTAGAGATTTCTTTTATCAAACTTGCCTCTTCTTCTTGTAACTAAACCTCCTCTTCCTATTGTAGCTTAAAATCCTCTTCTACCTCCTCTTCGTCTTGAGAAATTTTAATTTTGGCCTCTTCCTTGGCGCTTTCAATGATATTTACTACTATTACTGGCACCATTGCTTTTGTAAATTCTTAACTTTGATGCAAATGCTTTCTCTTCAATCTCTCCAAGTGTATCTCGTAGTCTCTCCTCATGAGATATAAGAAACCCAACTAAGTGATCAAAATCAAGTGTAGCTAATTTTTTCTTTCTTTAATTATAATTGCTACATGATTCCACCTTGGTGTTAGTGTTATCAACACCTTCACCATAATTGTTCTCCAGTAGTATCACCAAGTGTGGCCATTTTGTTGACCACATATTTCACTCTAACTTCTTCTACTTCCTGCATTCTTATATTTTAAATTCTCTTTTAAGGGTCTATAATTTCATAATTTTAACTAGGTCACTTTCTTGGTAATCCTCTTATAGAGCCTTCCAAGCATATTTTACTGACTTTGCACTTGCTATTTTAGGTAATAGGTTCTTATCTAGAGTAAACTGGATATTGCATAAAGCTAGTGAGTTCTTCTTCTTGGCTTCTTTCATAGCTTGCCTATCATTATTTGGCACAGTGTTCCAATATTTTGGCTCTTCATAACCAACTTCAACTATATCCTATAAGTCCTTCCCTATTAACAAAGCTTTCATTTCTATATTCTAGTAATCATTATCTTATCCATTAAATTCTAGAATTATAAGAGAATTGCTGTTGGCCATGACCAGTTATAAGAAATATTTGTAACAAAACTTCTTTCAACCCAAATACTAATCAACCTACTAATCTAATAGCAAATGAAGAAATTGAAAGAACACTATGCTCTTTTCAGCCAAGGAGTAAAATAAAACCAATACAATTAAAAAAATTACTACTGAAGTATTTATAAAATCCCAACAATACATACAACAAAAAATGTAGCCCCTTATTTTACAATAGCAACACTAATACAAAACATAATTTTCTATTTTACAATAGCAGCAACAAAAAAAATATAGTACCTTATTTTACAACAACAGTAGCAAAAAAATGAACACTAACTAAAACTAGCAACAACCAATATTGAGACATCCATGACAACAATATTTTTAAAATAACTCTCATAAAAATTCTATAAAATGCTTCTATTGCTAGTAAGCTTAAAAAATGTAGCAATACATCCAATTTATGCTTTTCAAACAGAATGAAGGTAGGATATGAAAGGCTAAAAGTCATGCCCCTTCTTGAACAACCTTTTATTTTTTTTGTTTTCCTCGTTTTTTCCTTGATAGCTAGATAGATCAACATCAAATACCAATAGTGTGATGGTGATATGCTATAAACTTGTCTAGATGTTCTACTTCCTTTGACTCTTCAAAATTTTATTCCTATAATTTATTTTGGATGTTTCTTGGATTCATGCCCTTCTTTCGTATTCCTTTATTTTGGTTCTTCCTTGTTACCCTCTTCATATTTCTTTCTTTTGGATTTTCCTCATATTCTTCTTCTTTTCGTATTCCTTTATTTTGGTTCGCTAACATGTTTTTATTTGCCCTATTACTTCCTAAGTTTCCACATGATCTTAATTTAAATACATATATTTTATTTTAATTATTATATATATTTGTTATTTTAGACTTACAATTTTTACGGATGACAACTACAAAAGGGTGTTACGGAATAGTATTACTGATGATGGTGTTACAGAATATATTTACAGAAGACACCTACTGAAGGTACTTCCTAAAAATACTTACGGAAGATGCTTACAGAAGATACTTATGAAAGACACTTACGGAAGACATCTACCAAAACCACTCTTTAGAATCAAGAAAATACTTTACCTGTTTTCTTCCCCCAAACTGTATTATGAGCTATATACCTTTATTTATCCTCCCCCAAAACTGTAATTTTGGCTATATAGCCAAAAAAAAATGAAGGTTTGTTATTTATTTTTATGGATAACATAATAATGATGTTATATATGGGGGTTTATTTATAACTTTGATGAGTATGCTTCATGTATGTCATTAAGAAGTTTTCAAGATAGAAAAATATGTTATATAAAATTTGGATTTCAGCCTTCTAGGATATCTGCAATTATGAGAAAAAGTGAAATAGATATTAAGATGGTCTTTTTCTAAAAGGATGAAATGTGATGGACACAAGCCATGTTTTTGTAGAAAGAATATGAACCATAGTACTTGCATGAGGTTTTCCTTTGAACTTCTATTTGCATGTGATGTTTCTAGGGCGATTCTTCAAAGACATCAAACATTCTAACAAGTCTAAAACAAATTCATTTACTCCTTTCACAAACCAACTTAGTGTCAAAGTTGTCCTAGTATTTTCAAGCATCTTTCAAGACCAACTGTGGGTGCAGTGAAAATTCATTCCCCATTATGAGTAAGGATTGAAAAACAACAAGGGTTATATATGCCAAAAGCTAGTTGATCTTATGAGCATCTAGAGGTCTTATCTAGACTTATTGCTAATACGTAAGGATACCTCAATAAAGAGTATCCCATGGTGTTGGAGATACTAAGAATTCCAGGGATTCAAGCTCTTTTACCCTTTATTTACTTTTGTTTTATGTGGGATACTTGCTCATTTTGAGAGAAGCAAGGGATTTTTAGTGCTTTTTAGGGGTTCTTGCTTAGTTTGAAGAAAAGCAAGAAGAATTGTATTGGAATACTTTTTGGGGTTCTTGCTTATTTTGAGGAGAAGCAAGAATACTTTTATAGAGATACTTGCTCGATTGGATGAGGAGCAAGGGATTTTTTTATTTTTTTGAAAGGTGAAGGGCGAGCTGGTTCTTTTGCCAATTCGTTAGTATTCTAGGTCATGTGTATAAATAGATAAGCAAGGAAAACTTTTCACTTATGGCAAAAATAACACATGAGTTAATTTTTCCAAAACTGCATAATGTTTTTAGATGTGCAATTGTGCGTGGCCAAAAGAAAAACTTGATCAACTAGGAGTAACTTACAATATTTTAAAATATTTGCGTTATTTTCAATGAAAATTTTGCTTAGGATACCAGATATAATTTGAGCATTTGAATAATACCTAGATTTCATCTAGCAACAAGGTACTATGCATCATGTGGTAATCAGCTTCCCACAAGGTTTGTTTAGAGAGAACATTTCCTTTAAAACATTAAGACTGAAAATGGAAGGGAATACAGATACTTCATGATGAAATAAAGGAATCATAATCATTTTTATTTTTATAATTAAAAAAAAAAAAAATATATATTTTTATATATATATATATATATATATATATATATAATTATATTATTATTATATATTTTTTCTTTTCAAAGAGAGATTTTATTGGATAGTAGCTGGTTGCAGTTCAGAAATATACTGCAAATCAGTTTGTTGTCTAAAATGGTGTATGAATTCTTCCTTAGATAATGGCTTCTTCTAAATTTTAAGTGTATGTCCATTTACTAGTAGTTTCCTTGTTGAATCATCTATAGGCTTAAGCTTGACTATACCATTTCCAAATATTTCCTCAATTTCATAGGGTCCTAGCCATATTGTTCTTAATTTACCTTGAAAATCTTGATAACGAGAGTCAAATAACAAGGCCCAATCTTCTGATTGAAATGTATGTGGTACAATGTGTTTATCATGCCATTTATTTCGTTGTTGTAGGGTTATTTCAATTCTATGCAATGCTTCTAATCTTCTCTCTTCCATAATATTTAACTTTTACAACTTTTCTTTTTGTGCGTTATCCAAATTCATGTCAAGTTTTACCACTGTGCGAAGGGTTTCTATCTCGAATTCAATGGGCATGATGGCTTGTTTTCCATAGATCATTTCATACGGTGATAATCTTGTGGTAGTTTTCCAAGTTGTATTATATGCCCATACAACTTATTTTAATCTCTCAGCCCAATCACCCCTATTAAAAATTACAGTTTTTGTAATAATATTTTCAAGTTCTCTATTTATAACTTCTACTTGTCCGTTAGCTTGAGGGTGATATGGTGAGGTTTTTTTGTGTTTTATTTGATAGATGTTAACAAAATTATCAATGAAATTAGAGGTGAATTGAGGTCCATGATCTGAAACTAATCATCTCGATGCTCCTAAGCATTGCATTATGCTTTCATAAAGAAAATCGGCCACTGGTTCAGCTTGAGATCATGGGAGAGCTTTAACTTCAGCCCACTTGGTAACGTAATTTGTACATACAAGTATGTGTTTATTACCATCACTTGGAGGGTCTATTGGTCCAAAAAAGTCAATTCCCCATTTTTCAAATGGTTCAAGTACTATATGTGGAACCAAATTCATTTCCATATATGGTGTAGGCTTGCTAGCTCTTTGACAAGCATCACATCTATCAATAAATTGATGAACATCTTTAGTCATAGTAGGCCAAAAGTACCTAGTTTGAAGTATGTTCATAACCGTTCTTTGGGTGGCATAATGATATCCACAAGGTTCTTCATGTGCTGCCCTAATAATGTCATATACATCGTTTTCTTGCACACATCTCTTAATTATTTAATCAGGACATTTTTTAAACAGAATTCCATGAATCCACATAAAAAGAATACTTTGATGTATTAATTTCCTACGCTCATGCGGTGTATAATTTTAAGATATTTTTCCTGTTACTAAATAATTTACAATATTAGCGTACCAAGGGGTAAAAATAGAAAGAGCAAACAAATGTTCGTCTAGAAAATTTTCAGGAATTAACTCATTATCATCAAAGATTTGCATGTGAGATAAGTGATCTGCAATAACATTATTTTTTCCTACCTTATCTATAATTGTGAAATTGAACTATTGGAGTAAGAGAAGCCATCTAATCACTGTACCACCCACTTTTGCTTTGTTCGTTAAGTATCTAATGGCAGAGTGATCAGTGTGAACAAATACTTCATACCCTATTATGTAATGTTAAAATTTATTGAGAGCATGAATTACAAGTAAAAATTATTTTTCTGTAATAGTGTAGTTAAGCTCAGCTCCATGCAAGTTTTTACTTACATAATAGATAGCATAAGGTATTTTATTTTCTATTTGTTGCAATACTGCTCCTATTGCATAACCTAAAGCATCACAATGAATGTAGAATGGTAATTCCCAATTAGGTCCTCTCAAGACTGGAGCAGTAGTCAATTTTTTTTTTATTTCTTCAAAGGCTTCTTGACATTCGTTTGTCCAATTGAATTCACTGTCTTTAGTTAAGAGCTTAAACATGGGAGTAGCAACTTTACCGAATTCTTTAATGAACCTAAGGTAGTATCCTGTGTGTCCTAAGAAACTTCTCACCTTTGTTTGTATTTTTGGAGGTTGAAGGGTTTGAATAACTTGTATCTTTGTAGGGTCTACTATAACACCATCTTGTGATATATAATGTCCTAGAATAATACCTCCTTTCATCATCATAAAGCACTTTTTATGACTTAGAGAGAGGTTTTGCTCTTGGCATCTTACCAATAAAATTTGCAAGCTTGATAATGTTTCTTCAAAGGTAGTACTGTATACTGTGAAGTCATCTATATAAAATTCCACACATTCATTAGTTAAATTAGCAAAGATAGCCAATACAGCTCTTTGAAAAGTTGCAGGTGCATTCCATAGTCTAAAAGGTAGAACGTTATAAGCATAGGTTCCTGTAGGATATGTAAAAGTTATTTTTTCCTAATATTCCTTAGCTATGGAGATTTGATTATATCCACTAAAACCATCTAAAAAGCAGAAATATTTCTTTCCAGCCAATGTGTCTAAGACTTGATAAATGAATGGCAAGGGAAAATAATATTTCTTGGTTACTTTGTTTAATTCTCTATAATCAATGCAAATTCTCCATTTACCATTTTTTTAGGGACTATCACCAAAGGTGACACCCATTGGCTATCGAAAATTGGGTATATAAATCTTGCCTTTAAGAGTTTAATGATTTCCTCTTGAACTACTTCTTTCATAGTTGGATTCAATCATCTTTGGGGTTGTCTTACTGGATTACAACCATATTGAATAAATATGCGATGGGTACAAACATTTGGATGGATACCTGTCATATGCTCATAGTTCCATGTGAATGTTGATCAATGCTTTCTAAGCACGTCTACCAACTGTGATTCTTGCATGCTTGTGAATTCATTACTAATGTTAAGAGTTTTCCTGGTATAATATCTATTGGTTTACACTTTTCTATATTTGCATCTATCCCATTTACCGCATATCCAAGAATGGTTAAATCATAGCCATATGGTTCTATTTGAGATTGACTTGTGCTTGCCTCATCAATGGAAAATTGAGATGAACAACTACTATCTTGACCTTGATTCTCTTGTTGATTTCCTAACAACAATGGTACTCGACTTCTTGTTGAAGTTGTTCGTGTAGAACATTAATTGATAAGGTTTGGATATCATCATATTCTTGAGGGAAATCATACCATAATTGCGTTGGAAATTCTTCTTCTATTGCTGATCTAGGGAATAAACTAAGGTCTTTAGTATTATTGCCATTAGAAATAGTCATATTTCTTGATCTATAGCTAATGTAAGCATCAATTGTTGCAAACCATGGGCATCCTAGGATTAAGGATGTCCCCCTAACTTCTTTTTGGGTTGTAAAACTATAAAGTCTATAGGGTATTCCCATGAACTTACAGAGACCATAATGTCTTCTAGTTTTCCTTCTGGCTTAATAGTAGACCTATTGGAGAGTTGAAGCACAATAGAAGTTGATTGTAGTTTATGCATCCCTAAGGATTCTATTGTTTCTTTGGTCATGACATTAATAGCGGCTCCTAAATCAATCAAAATATGTTATAAGATTATGTCTCCAATATGTATTGTGAGTATAGGTATTCCAAGATTTGTGTATTTTTGTAATAACCTATCTCTTATCATTATCTCAGATAGTTGTCCAATGACTTGAATAGTTTAGAATTCATTCTTTTTTTCTTCCCTGAATTTGAACATATATTTTTGATAAGCTTGGAATAGATGGGTATATCATTAATAGCTTATAATAAAGGAATTTAAAGTTATTTTAGAATTTCTTCATCAAGGTCTATATTTATTCTAGACCCTACATCTTCTTTCAACCCTTTCAGGAAAAGTTATTTTATAATTTCTTCATCAAGGTCTATATTTATTCTAGACCCTACAAATTAAAATCTTTCGAGATAATACTCCAAATATTCTTCTTCTTTTTGATTCATATGAAAAGCTCGGCTTTCTTATCCCTAACTCTACAATAATCTTTATATATTTCAAGGAATAGCTCTTTTAATCCATTTTCTCCATCCCAACGATTACAAACTCCTTCTCCTAGACCCATAAACCATCTTAAAGCTGCATCTTTAAGAGTAGATGGAAACAACCTTAGCTTTTGCTCATTAGTGGTGTAAAATTAGGCTTGACATACTACTTCAAAATCGAAAAGAAAAGCATCAGGATCTTCATGGGATTTTCCATGAAAGGTAGGCAATATAGAAACAAAGATTAATTTAGTTTCTCTTGTTGTCCCTTTTGTATATAAGATTGGTAAAGGGAACGTTTTTCTTTGTATGTTCTCTCCTTGATCTCTCTCTTGCCTTTGTCTCCTATTTCCACGGTTTTCTCCTTCCTCTCCCAAACCACTTTGCTCATCAGCCATACCTGAATATAGGATTTCAAGAATTGAATCGGGTATAGGTTCGAAAAAGATAGAAGAAGGATCTATGTAGTTGTCAAATTCTAGATCAAGCAATAAATATAAATTGGGATCTTGATCTAGGATTTCACCTTGATTGGTTGATGTTGTAGCCTTGGTGTCTACTAATTTATAAATTTTAGGATCTCTAAAATATTTTCGAGAATTTCCTTCTATTTTGTTAATTTTTATGAATCTTCCTATAGATTCTCTAGGTCTGCTCATGAGTGTTCTAAACTTCTTGTTTTTGCAATATGTCTAATATTATTTGAATAATTTATGAATATCGTTGACTGGATCAAGTTGTTCTGGTGTCATAAAATATTCTTCATATTTGAAGTAGTATACCAACAATTGAATCAACTGAACAAGGAAATATTTGGTTGCAATAGGATCAAGAATTCCAAATTATAGCTTGTAACGCAACTCTTGGCACAATTCTCTAAAATGTACGGCTCTAGGAATCCTGCAGTATATCTTATTGTATTGTAGGGCTAATTCTTTCCTTTTTATGTCTACAAGGAAGTTGCGAATGGTGAGGGAATCCTCAAGGTATTGATTCCAAGGATAAATTATTGGATTTACTATTATTATCCTATCCTAAAGCCAATTCTCATAGATTCTTCCAAGATCTTGATAAGGTGAAGAATTGTTTACCCTTAGAGTTTTTGTTATATTTATCCTCTTGATTTTCTTTAGTTCGTTTGATCTATTATTGATAGTGTCAATGCGTTCACATAGTTCTTCCCACTCTGGTTTGGTTGTTTTGTTCCCTTGTTCAAAAAGAAGATTAACCTCATGTTCTATTAATAATTTTCTAAGGTCTATAAATTCGGTTTGACTAATTTCCACTATTTGTTTTACTTTCTCTCTTTGATTTTTTTATTTTTTTTTTGGGTTTTGATTTTCTTATTTTTTTCTTTTCTTTTTTTTTTGTTTCAATCCTACTGTCTGCCAAGTTTAAATATAAATTTCAAAACTTATAAATACTCTTAAAATTACTAAACAGTCATAATGCTACTAAAATTAGATGCATTTATACAACTAATTTCAGCATATTTAGGAAAAAGTAAAAATGCTTGGAAAGTAAATTTTTACTGAAAGTAAAATTGTTGAAGTAAAATGTAAATTACTACTGTTATTTGACTATTATGAGGGATTTCACTACAATTGTGTCACTCAACGTAACTACTTCCTACTAAAAAATAGGGTCCTAAGAAAAGTTTAGTTTGTTTTCAGCGTTCACCTACTTCCTATTCTTTTTCATAGGTCCAAAATCAAATTAACAATAGTAATCACCCAAAACAAGGAAATTGCAGAAAATAAAATTTGCTGAAAGTGAAATTTGCAAAAAATAAATTTAATCTATAAAAGCAGTAAAAATGAATCCTTTAAGAAAAATGAACCTAGCAATGTCGAATGGAGAGGCTTGTTGGAAACATCTTCGGGCCACTCTAACTCGTATGCACACCAAGGTCTCGTACGTACCCCTTTCACATACAAGTAAGTCCTCTCTCTTTGCACTTCCAAACAATTTTTTTGACTAACCACTATGGTGCTACTCTCCCCGACAATGGCACCAAAATGATCGGCTGTAGAGCTTACATTTAATTTTATCAATCCAAGGGAAATCAAGGTTAGATTTAAAGAGTAGGAATCATGTATATATTATACCGTGGGAATTAATACTAAGCTTAGCTCAAGTTTCTTTTTCAGGTCTCACGTGTACAGGAAAGTAATAAACAGAGTTAAATTTGTGCAGAAATGAATGGTGTAGGATATGATAAAATGATGCAATGATAATTTTACTCTTATTGAAGAGTTGATTTACTAATTACTGATGAATTAATTTACTGATGCATCTAATTATTTGTAAACTAATTTATTTATAACATGATTTAATTTATTTGTGAGGATCCTCATGCAATTTTTTCTGATTTTATGTAATTTTAAATGCAGTTTAATTTAAGGCTATCTAATACTAACCTATTGCAAGGGCGAGAACTCAGGGATTGTCTATAGGAGTGGGCCCTACCTCCTAAAGGGCAGTGTAAGTCTTTCTCCCCTAGTTTACTTTCTCAATAACTAGATTTTATAACTAATACTAACATTATGTCTATTCTATAAATGTAGGCGACAGATAAACACAATTTACAAAGAAAAAATTAAACAACACATGAAATTGATACAAATTACCATTTTTGAAGAACAAAATGCTACTTTTATTATTGGAGATTCAGTTGTACATGTTGGTGCGTTTCTTCAGAATTGTAAACTTCGAACAGAAAATAATTTCTTGTATTTTTCCCGCAAGCAGCAGACCTCTTTCAAGGTCTTTCCTATGTAATTTATACTGTAACTAATACAATTCCAAATAGTATTTCTCCACATATTTTGTCATGCATATTTTGTGGACTTCCTGATGCGATAACTATGCATCAACCAAAATAATCTAAACCTAACATAATACATATTCCTATTTGGACTTGATAAATATTCTAACTGGTCCAAGTGGCATCCTACAAACAAACCTAACAAGACAATACTTATTTTGAATAATTCGCAAGATATACATTAGGACCTCATGTCCTATATTCCAAGAAAGGTCTAACAATCTTGCGTCTATATCTAAAACTTCTCATAATAATTTGATTACAAACTTTATTAAGAAAATAACAACTTTTATCAACTAAAATATTCTCACGGATAGTATGAAATATTTTGCCAAGTGAAAATATTTATTGTCGTCCAAACTTGACGTGTCGTCATTGATGTGGCATGTAAGTCAACAACCTTTATTATCCATCGATAATTTCTGCTAAAATATTATTCAGTAACTTTCTCCGGTAGTTACCTTTAGTAATATACATCAGTAATATGCTTTTGTAACAGGTCAACTATTGTTGTCACCGAAATCTGCTTTTATCTTGGGTTCTCTTATTCGTCCTTCTTCTCATCCAAGGTGCACTCCAAAGCTCTGCAATCTCTTTATCGATCATCAACACTTTTTCCTGCATTTTTCTCAAGACTCAGATAAATTTGGTAAAAATCAAATGCATTTGTTAGATGACTGTAATTAATCATATTTTCTAATAAATCACACTTTATTCAATAGTAATCATATAAAACATATCATAATCACCTAAATAATTATAACAATAAAATAATTCTGATACATAAATATGTGTCAAATAACCACTCATCATACATGTGTTTCATTAGCAAGTTGAGCAGCATTCATCTATACCGTAGACTCCCAAGTGACTGGGAAATCCCTGCTTGATCAACTAACAAATAACCAGTTGATTAGACAGTCATAGAAGTTTTAATTGACTCCTTAGCCTCGCTATCTTCAATTTCAATTATAGGGGGTCCCTACTGTGAAATAGGGCTCCCCTATTTCTAAGAAGTAATTATCACAAAGGCCTTTGATTGGTCCCCTACTTCAGTACTTCCAATGTTTGATGCCCTCCTAGCATTGAAGTGAAATGCCCTTATGGATGCAATATTCTCTTTTGAGTCCATGAAAAAGAGTGTTGGGTCCATGGCCTAGTCAGTTTGTATGATATCATCAACCCTATCTAGTTTGGCAACCTATAACTACTAGATCCTATTTTCCAATTATCGTACCATATCTCATAGTTGCCTTAGTGTGTCATTTGTTTCCTATTTCCTAGCTGTAGTAGTCTTTCGAGACTCCTTAAACTCGGTCTGCTCATTTTTATATTTCTCCTCTCATTGGGAGACTTATTCTTTCATGATCTATAGCTGGTTTTGCATGTCTTCCTGTAGAGTGTCACGATGGGGTACTTCATCCTAAGCTATGCTCTACAACACATAGATGACCAATTTTTCTTTTGTCATGGGGGTTTCTTCTTCCTATGACAAACCATAATCAACCATCAACTCCATCGTTGCTTTTCTCCTAGTTGTTGGTGGTGACATAGCCCAAAATTAGCTTACAATAGTTTGTTCTACCTCTGAATTTAAGTGTTGGGAGACAAGCAACGATGTTGCTTGTGATAAAATCTATTTAGCTTGCTCTGCATCCCCTTTAGAAATGCTAGAAGGCAAGAGATGGCATTGCTTGAGAAGGACCTAAATCTACCTATTTTGTTGCTTCTACGGTTCGACAGCTATGGAAGACAGATGCCTCCTCTTCTTCATCCTCTTCATCATCCTGTTGCTTATTGATTGAGTCAATTACAACAATATGTACTTCATTGACCAGTGCAACCCTATGCAACTCATCATAGCAAGTTAGGGCTAAAATCAGTCCATGATGCCCTAACGTTGTGACTATGCTTATCCGATATCAACTAGATTCATCTTTTAGGGTACACATTAAATAATAAGGAATATTGATGTAATCCCCATGAAGTAGGTGATTGAGAAATCTAAAGTGATTGGCGTTCAACCATGAATACTTGCCAGTGCAAGTGAAGAATCGAGTCACTTGCTTGAATACACTCCTCCATAAGTCTGGTATATACTATTTTGGCAACCCTGCTTGTGTTATTTGTGTTGATGGTTGCCCAAAAAATCGTTGTGCACACCGTGCTACACTGTCCTCCTTATACTTTCGATCCTCTATTCGTGGGATACCAATCACCTTCACAATGTATGCCTTTGGATTGGTATGACAAGTTTACGCATCCTTACGATACCGTTGTCCATAGAGGCTACAAATTCATGTGTTGTCGTAAGATCTTGGTTTTAGCTAACCAAGCGACAGTATTCCATCCATCTAACAACCTTGAACTGATCCTTGATGATACCAGTTATGCTTGAGAGATCTCAGGGCTCATTCTTCTTCAAAGCATGATTAGTTGAAGGTCCTCCCATGGCATTTATTAGCTCTATTTCTCTAGATTTCTCTATGTTGCAAAATAAGCATTGTTATCATTTTAAAACATGTCGAAGCATGCAGTTGTATCCATGCATACAAGGAACCTATCTTCCTGTAATAGTAATAATGGGTAATATGCATAATTAATTCTTAAACCATGTGCCATATTTTTACGAGTACCATTACAACCGCTTTCTTCCATCTGATTGGCACCACGTGGTATATTACATATTTGGGGGTTGCATGATTGGATAATATTTTTGTAGGGTATGTGTTGGTATATTACATAAAAAATGCTTTTCTTATGACAATCATGCACACACATAACAAAAAAATTAGTACATACATGGATGGTATTTCATGAATTATTAAATGCAAATACCGTTGGTGCAAGTTGATTGGTCGATGCATGAAAACAGTGTCTTCAAGATAAATGAATGGTGTGCATTTTTTCCATGTGGGGCAATCGCGTCAAATGAATGTCATCGGGTAGTGCAATTTTATTAGTCTCAAGGTTGCATGCAAAAACTAAAGAAAATATGAAGATTTTATTTTACCATGGGATGACACACGTCCCCCTTGGAATTTTTATTTATTCGTGTCTCAAGAGTATGTATGGTTATCGATGAGAAGACGTGAACTCCGATGATCAAAAATCGAGAAGTAAACGGGTTCTATCATCGAAAAGAAAATCAGACATACTCTGGTCCATGAAAAATTTTGACTTTGAACATGCATGAATTTTGGTATCATCGTGGCTTCGGTTGCTTCTCCAATGCCAAAGATAGGATTCGTTGCTGCATTGGAATATAGACACCTTTATTTGTGTGGAAGATAAGCACCTTTCTCTATGTTGCGGATACAGGTGCCCTTTTGGCTAGGATACAGGTGCCTTACTCTGACTTACTTGATACAAACATCGTCTATTATTGTGAATACAGACACTTTTATTCTAACATTCTAGATACTAGCACCTACAAAAAGATGACTTTTTTTTGCCTGTTGTATATGGGAGATAGACGCCTCATGTGAATACATGTGCCTTCAAAATTTTATGAATGTAGGTGCCTTTGTTATGTGTGGGATATAGATACCTTCTCTCTGATGGAAAGTCAACATTTGCTGGGTTGACCTACATATAGGCACCTTTCTTTGGTTCGAATACAAGCACTTCCCCTTGGTGACAAAGTCAGCATCTGCTACCTTGACCCACATATAGGTATTTTTTTCCATGAGGAAGTAAACACCTATACATGCATCTAGTTGTAAGTGTCACTCTCTTGGTGATAGGTTGGCACTTTCTTCATTCGTCTATATATTATGGAGTTTCCAGAACCACCCCAAAATTCTTGGGGACCCACTTGTCATATTTTGATATAAAAGGTTTTTGGTTTTCTTTGGTTTGTAAGAATAGGGATGTTTGACCATTTTGTTTTAATGATTTTAATTGCTTTGGTTATTTGATATTTAATGATTAATTAATCTAGGCATTAATGCTTAGATTAATTAAAATCTATTTTGATGAATAAGAGTTTAATGTTCTTCATACTATCTAAGATGATGGAATGTGTTTAACAAAGCAAGGCCTGACCTAAAACAAAAAGAGGATACAAAAGGTACAAATAAATTGAGATAGAAGCCAATATGTTATTATCTACCTAATATAATTGCATTAACTATATGTACATAATAGTAATATTTCTAAGGGAAGGGGGAGATGAAAGATGATGGCGGGAGCAGCAGCAGGAACGGTAGCAGGTGCGGCAGCTGGAGCGCAGTGTGGAGCAGAAGCGGATGCAGGGCTGGAATCGAATCCAAAATAGATCGCTGGATTCTGGGCGGGCCTAGATCCTGGGGGTTCAGGCTCGATCTGCGGCAGTTGGAGCGCAGTGTGGAGCAGAAGCGGATGCAGGGCTGGAATCGGATCCAAAGCAGACCGTTGGATTCGGGCGGGCCCGGATCCTGGGGGTTCAGGCTCGACCGGGCCCGGGCCGGGCCCAGGCGGATCCGCGACAAGGTCGGTTGAGGGTCTCGTGTGCGATGGGTTCGGTGGGGTCGGGATTCTGGGCCCGCGCCCCCTGCCTGGCACTGTCGCGTCGGATGGCCTTGGGAAGGCTCCCCCGTTCCAGGGCAAGGGCGGGCCCCGGGTGGCCACAAACCCTCCTACCAACAGGTTTTGGCGGGCTCCAGGACCCCTGCTCGGGCCCTGGGTGTCGGGCTTTCCCTCCAAGGTACCCACATTTCCATCCAGGAGGAGGTTTACTCATCCCTGGTTTCTGATTCTTCATCCTCCCTGGTTGGGAAGTTCCTGGGCGGGCGCCCAGACATGGAGACGATCCGCAAATGGGCGGCCACCAAATGGAAGGTCTCTGGCCATATCCAGCTGGTTGCCCTATCTAGAGGCTTTTTCATTATCAAACTCAACAACATCGAGGATGCTGAGAAGATCCTGTCGGGCGGGCCCTGGTTCTTGGGTCGCAAAAGCCTTTTTCTCAGACGTTATGGTGCAGACTTTCACCCCAGCACCCAAAGCATCAACTTTGCCCCGATCTGGGTTCGCCTCCCGGACCTCCCCTTCCATCTGTGGCGCGAAGATGTCCTTAAGCTCATCGCCCAGTCGGTCGGAGATCTGGTGGCTTTTGATCCTGCGACCAAGGCCGGTTCTCGCATGGTGCATGCAAGGTTCTGTGCCAATGCCAACCTCGAATCTGAGCTCCCCTCCTCGGTGACCATCTCTTCTGGGTCCTTCTTCTGGTGCCAAACCCTTATCTACGAAAACAAACCTGCCTTCTGCACCTCTTGCAGCTCTCAAGGCCACCTCCCTCACCAGTGCCCGGCTTCCAGGAAGGCGGCAGGCCCTAATCCCAACCCCCCGCCCAGTTCTGGTCGGGCCCCCTCCCAGGATCCTTCTCGTCCTAACCCTAGCACTCCCCTCAAGGAGGTTTCCCCTTCGGGCCCCCAGGCCCCCCCCACCGGGGACCCGATCCCAGATCCTCCCCCGTAGCCCCTTCTGGCCCCGCAAGCCCCGGCTCCTTCCGGGATCCAACCCTCCCCCCCCAACCCCTTCTGACCCCGGCCTCCCAGGATCCCTTCCCGAAACCTACCCCCTTGGTGTGTGGGTCCGAGCGATCTAATGAAGAGACCGAAGACAGCTCTCCTTCTGAGTCAGACGAAGTCAGCCCCAAAAGGACCCGGAGCAGATCCTTTGCCACAGATTTTGGCACCAAAGGTAAACGAGGGCGGCCCACCCTGTGCGAACAACGGTCAAAAATCACCGAGGATGATATTGCCAGCGGTTCCCAGACTACGTTACCTGATGTTGGTACGTACCTTCGCAAGGCGGATGACGCCCGATCCAAACCTCCCGCCCAGGCTGGAAAGGGGGGCAGGCGACCCCAAAAGGGTGCCAAATGAAGCTAATCTCCTGGAACATCAGGGGACTCAATGGGGTCCCCAAGAAAAGGATCCTCGGCCAACTCCGCAGGGATCACCGCCCGTCCTTCATCCTCCTCCAGGAGACCAAGATTGATGACGCCGCTGCCCGACGAATAGCCCATGCTACCTGGCGCAACTGCGAACTTCTCTCCACCCCCATGGCTGGCTCAGCCGGGGGCCTCATGTGCATGTGGGACCCTCGATCTTTCGAGGGAAGGCTCATTTCTTCCTCGCCCAGAATCATGAATATTCTGGTCCATTGCCTCAACACTAAGCGATCGTGGATCCTTTCCAACGTCTACGCTCCCAACAGTCCCGTCGAGAAAGCAAGGCTCTGGCAGGAGATCAGCTCGATGAGAGAAGCCTTCGCTCCCCTGCCCTGGATCCTGGCCGGGGATTTCAATAGCCCCTTATTTTCCTCTGACAAATGCGGGGGCTCCGAGGTCAGAACCAAAAGCATGGACGACTTTGGGGCCTTCACCGCCCACAATGAGCTCATGGATGTCAGTCTGAAGGGAGCCCGGTTCACGTGGTCCAACAAGAGAGCGGGCCCCAACCACATCCAGGTAAGGTTAGATAGAGTGTTCTTGTCCAAGGAAGCCCTCCCCTTTTTTGCTGATGCCTCCCTCTTGGCCCTCCCCAAAATCGGGTCCGATCACAGCCCCCTCCTCCTTGAGACTGATCATCGCCCGCCCCCCAGAAGACCCTTCCGGTTTGAGTCCATGTGGCTCCACCACCCTGACCTCCGGGCCCAGGTCGGCTGCTGGTGGGCTCCCCCTGCCCCTGGCCGCCCCGTCGAGCAGGTCTTCCATAAGTTGAGACGCCTCAAGGAGCACCTCAAGACTTGGAACAAAGAAGTGTTCGGTAATATCTTTGAAAGCAAGGCGGTTATCAAAAATAAACTGGAGGACATTGAGTCCAGATTCCAAGCTGGCTCTCAAGAGCCCGGCCTCAGGGAAGAGGAACGCATTGCCCTCAGCGAGTACCACAATGTCCTAGCCAGGGAAGAAACCTTCTGGAGGCAGAAGTCGCGTGCTCTATGGATCCAAGATGGCGATGCAAACACCAAGTTCTTTCATGCATCGACCCTCCGAAACAGGGGCTCCAACAGAATTGTCGAGCTGGTTGATAGCAATGGCAGCATCATCAACAAGGAAGAGGACATCCAAGCCGAGGCAGTCCACTTCTTCCAAGAGCTCCTGGGCGATGGACCTCCTATGTCCTCAGAGGCGGCCGACTCCCTTCTGGCTCACATCCCGACGTCCGTCCCGGCCATGGCTAATGCAAAACTGGTTCAAGCCCTGTCGGACTCAGAAATCCATGCTGCCACCTTTTCCATGAAGGCTGAGGCGGCTCCGGGCCCGGACGGGTTTCCTCCTCGCTTTTTCCAGACTTTCTGGGATATCGTGGGCCTTGACGTTTGCGCTGCCATCCGGGACCTGCAGTTTGCCAGATCCATCCCCAGAGGCATCAACTCTACATTCATAGCCCTGATCCCGAAGACCCAGGCCGCTAGGTCCCTGTCAGACTTCCGCCCCATCAGCTTGTGCAATGTCCTCTATAAAATTTTGACTAAAGCCATGACAACCCGCCTCAAAGACATCCTTCCCCTGATCATTTCCCCCTGCCAGGGAAGTTTCGTCAAAGGCAGGTTGATCACAGACGGGGTCATCATCATGCATGAGGCCATTCACTCAGCTGTCCTATCCAGAAAGGCCCATTTCCTGCTCAAGCTCGATATGAATAAGGCTTTTGACAGGGTCGATTGGAGCTTCCTGTCCAAGGTCCTCCTCAAATTTGGGTTTCACCCCTCCTGGGTCCATCTCATCAACAAGTGCGTGTCCTCCCCCTGGTTCTCTATCCTGGTCAATGGTTCCCCGACCGGGTTCTTCCCCAGCTCCAGAGGTCTTCGCCAAGGTGATCCCCTATCCCCGATCCTCTTTATTATCCTGGCCGAGGCCCTGGGTCGCACCATTTCGAATGCTGTAACCCGCGGTCTTATCTCGGGCATCAGGCCTGCGCAGGATCTCCCCCCCGTGTCCCATCAGCAATTTGTGGATGACACCATTCTGGCCTCCTCGGCCTCGGTCCCTCAAGCTAAGGCCCTCAAGAGCATCCTTACCCTGTACGAGGAGGCGGCTGGGCAAAATATTAATCTGCGCAAAAGCAAGATTTACTTCATCAACACCCCTGTGGCTAGGCAAATTAAAATCGGGCGGATCCTTGGCTGCTCCCCCGGCTCCCTCCCTTCCTCCTACCTCGGGCTTCCTCTGTTCACAGGGGCGTCTTCCAAGGCGTTGTGGAGTGGGATGATCGAGCGGATTCAAAGAAAACTCGCCCCCTGGAAAGGCCACCTTCTCTCTCAGGCCGGCAGAGCCACTCTCTTGGCGTCCGTTCTCCAAAGCATTCCAATATACTTCATGTCGGTCTTCAGAATTCCGGCCTCCATTGCTACCCTCATCGAGCAAATTCAGAAACGTTTTCTCTGGTCGGGAGGCGAAGACAAAAAAAGGATTCCCCTGGTCTCCTGGCCCCTGGTCTGCCGCCCCAAAGTTGAGGGAGGAATCGGGCTTAGACGGGTGGTTCCCATGAATAAGGCCCTTCTGTCCAAACATGCCTGGAAGGTTCATACCAATACCCCTGATGAATGGGTTGGCATTGTTCGAAGGAAGTACTGTCACATTCACCCCTTCCTCGGGGATTCCCAGCCCCGCGACGGATCTGCTTTCTGGAAGGCTCTGCTCTCCACCAGAGACATCGTTCAGCAAGGGACTAGATGGCTCCTTGGAGACGGTGCCAAGATCGACTTTTGGGAGGACAGATGGATCCTCGACGAGGCCCTGAGCTCCGACCGAGAACTCCTTCTTCTCAAGCCTGGGCTAGCGGACCATGGGCCCAGAGTGTCTGACTACATGACCCTGTGTCAGGGGCAGACCACCTGGAAACCCATCCTGAACCCCAGGTTCCCGCTTCAAGCTGCCAGACTTCAACGCATCCTCAGTGCGACAGTCATCCCTTCTTTTGGCGACAGTGATAGATGCGTGTGGCATGGCTCTCCCAGTGGCATCTTTTCTGTCAAGTCTGCTTACCATATCCAGAGAACCCCCGGGGCTACCACCTTCCCGACCCAGATGGTCTGGGCCAAGAAATTAATCCCCAAAATCAGCCATTTCGTCTGGGCGGCCGTCCAAAACAAAATCCTCACGATCGAAAATCTGATCAAGCGTGGCTTTCAAATCCCCAACAGATGTTTCCTCTGCTGTGCCGCGTGGGAGTCTACCAACCACCTCTTCTTAAACTGCGCCTTTTCTTCCGAAGCTCTGGGCCTCATCCTTTCCCAGTTTTTCGTTCAGTGGGTGGCCCCCAATTCCATTTCTGACCTCCTGTCCCAGTGGCCCTCCCCCTTTGCCCATCCCTTCCTCCGCTTCCTCTGGAAGGCCTGCCTTCCCCACTTGCTCTGGCAGCTTTGGCTCGAGCGCAACCGGCGAGCCTTCTCCTCCCCGGCTTGCTCCCCCCAGAGGTTGGCGATCAAAGCAGTTTCCTTTGCCTCCGAGAATTCCCGCCTCATTTCCCTTTCTACGGAGCCCAGGCTACCGGGCGAAGCCTCCCTCCTCTCCTCCCTCGGCTTCCAGATCACCCCCCCTGCTTCCCCTCCCGCCCCTTCCCCCCGATCCCTGGTCAGATGGACTCCCCCCCCCGGGTGGCTCAAGCTCAACTTCGACGGTGCTTCCAAAGGCAACCCCGGGCCCTCTGGGGCTGGCGGGGTTATTAGAGACAGTTCCAGGAATCTGGTCTCTGCCTTCGCGGTCCCGCTGGGCAGGCAAACTAACAACTTTGCTGAAGCTGCCGGCCTGCTCAGTGGCCTGTCGGCACTCAGGGGCCCCTTCCCAAAAATTATTATCGAAGGGGACTCCCAAGTCATCATCAGAGGTGCCAGCAAGCCCGAGTCCTGCTCCTGGCGATTCCAGAACTCCATCCGAGAGGCCCTCTTCCTGCTCCAGGGCTTTCCCGACCACACCTTCCAGCATGTTCTCAGAGAAGGCAACAGGGCTGCCGACTTCATGGCTAATCTTGGCATCACCGTTGGAGAATTCACCACCTGGACCTCGCACTTCCTGGCAGGCCTAGTCCAAATTGCGCTGCAGGACCATCCCGATCATGATGCTTGCCCGGGTGTCTAGTCTTCCCCGTGGCTGGGTGACGAAGTCCCCCCGATGTGTGCTTCCTCTGTCCAGTGCTTCCCGCCCCCGTGTCAGGCCGTCGGCACGCTCCCCTGTCAGCGCAAGGATCAAGATCCTCCCCACAGCGGCCCGCGTCCCCTGCCTTGTCAGCTACCCATGCTGGCCAGCTGGCAGCCCTGTCAGCCCTATTTTCTTGTGCATGGTGGATTTCCCCATTTTTCTCGCTTCGATCCCAGCGTCGTCTATTTCCCGTGCCACGGCTACCCGTTCGAGGTCAACTCCGACGCGGCTCTCTCCCGGCCCTCCTCCGCTCAGCGCCCGCCAATTGGCGCTTCGGCAGTGGGCCTGCCCCATCCTCGCGTGTCAGCTGCTTGGTGCGCCCCCTCACCCCCCTCCCCGTCGTGTCGATCCCAACCGCGTGTGCTACTTTCCAAAGTTGGCGGCGCTTCCCCTTCTCAAGCCCCCGCAAGGCCTTTATAATCCCCTCGCTGTCCCATCCCGCTGTCGCATTCCCCTTCCCCTGCTCTTTCTTCCCCGGTCTGGCATTTTCTGCCCCCTCTGTCCCCACCTTGCCAGCTCATCCCCCATGGCATTCAAAACTATTTTTCTGGAGCCCTCTGTCCTCGAGCTGAGCGGCCCTGCTCGCCTTTTCTCTGACGCCAAGAAATATACGCCTTTCTTCAGCAAATTCGTCGGCCACGACGATGACTTTACCCAGGGTTTCCTGGAGACTTGGAACGACGGAGAAGTCACTGTTAAGGGCTTGCATTTTAAAATCTCTAAGGACTTCCTCACTGAAGTCACCGGGCTGCACCACGAGGAGAAGGGCCGAGTTGTTAGACGTGATAAACATAACTGGGAAGAGGAGCTTTCCCGCTTCCCAGATCACCAGTGGGACAAGGGTAACTTGCTTCGATCTCACCTTTCGAAGCCATTTGATGATGCCATTGTCCCGGTTATGCAGTACATAACCTGTGACGATCCCGACCAGCGGCTCTTCAGCTTTCACCTCAGCTATTTTAATCACCTCCGCGGAGCCACCCTCATCAGCACCCCCCGCTTTCTCCTCTACTCTTTGGGTCTGACCATCGAGCGAGCCCGCAAGAACCATTCCCGGCCCTTGCACCAGGGGCTCATGGCTGTCCTCTACAGACATGCCCTGGCCAACCAGCCCCAGCTTCACAACATTCCCCCCCTTTCTTCGGTCCCGCCCTCCGAGTCAGGCGTTTCTCCCCCGGAGTCCCCTGCAGCCAAAGATTCCCCCGCCCCCGATGTTTCCTCCTCCCTGAAGCGCCGCAGGCCCACGCGCAAGTGTAGGACGACGAGCAAAGGCCCAGACGGGGCCCTTCCTCCAAGCTCTGGCCGCAAAAGGGCCTCCCCCGGCCCCAGCCGGGCTGCAGCAAGTCCCAAGAACGTCAAAGCAGAGGACCCGGAGCCCACGGTGATAAGCTCCGAAACAGACGACGTGTTGCAGAAGACGGCGCTCCTCGGCCTCCTGGACACTGCGGTGAGCTCCCTCAATTCAGCTGCCCACGCCGCGACTCATGCCGCCAAGGCGCTGTCCGAGCTCCGGCGCATGTTGGAGGAAAGCGCTGCCAAGGGGCAGCGGCAATCCGAGCAGGCCGAGGACGGGCAGGGCCCAGTTAGCTAGACCCCGGGCTTTCGCAGTTCCATTATGTTGTGCTTTTTGGATTTGGTCTTGTGGAGGTTCGCGGCTGCGTATGATTTTGTTGGGCTTTTTGTTGTTTGTAGGTTCCAGGGCCCCGCGGTGGGGCCCAGATTTCTGTCATCTTTCTCTCAGGCCCCGGGACGGGGATGTCAATTCTGTTTTTATGTTTTACTGCTTCGGCTTATACTGTAATTAAGGTTTTGGGATCCTATTTAAAAAACCCACTGTAAATATTATGTTACCTATCAAAAAAAAAATAGTAATATTTTTAATATTATGTTATAAGGTTCTAAAATGTTATCATTATAATAATATTATTATGATTATATTATAATGTTTTTATTATAATAATATTTTTGTGATTATATTCTTCTAAAATGTTATATTATAATAATATTATTATATTGTATATAATAATATTATTATAATGTACTTTATAAAATATGTTATAATAATATTTACGATAAGGTAAAGTTTAACATCATTTCATTTGATTGCAGATAAGGCGATGGTGGTTATTCAAAAACATTCGAAGACATGAGTGGCTAGTCCAAGAATGTTCAGCGCTATGGCAGTGAAGCTTCGTAGAGCAACGCCGGCAAAGAAGAGGCAGTCCAAGATGGTGTTAGGGTTTCAGAAGAACAACATGAAAGGCATCGGAGTTGTCAGTGAAACTGCTAAGAGGCAGATGCATGCCATCGAACAAGGAAGGAAGAAGCGTTATTAGGGTAACCTGTGATGCCAATTGATGGAGTTAAAGGTCGGCCTCGAAGAGCATGAAAGGTTTTAGTGTTGCATTTGTTTCATTACGCTATGGCAGTGTGAGTGTGAGAGTAGGGATTTGAATAGTGCCATGGCTGCATATTCTTGGCAGCACCATGGCTGCGTAGTCTTGGCAGCGCCATGGCTGTGTAGGTTTGGCAGCACCACGACATCGATGGCAGTGTCGATGGCTGCATAGGTTTGGTAGAGCCATGGCGACAATGGTAGTGCTATAGCTGTGTATTATTGGTAGTTTCGTGGCTGCGTAGGTTTGGTAGCACCACAACATCGATGGCAATGTTATGGCTGCGTAGTCTTGACAGTGTTATGGCAACATCGTTGGCATCGCTATGGCTACATAAGTTGGACAGTGTCATGGTTGCATAGGCAGTGTGATGGTTTCATTTGGTTACGTGGAAACCAAAGTGCCCAGGATGGGGGAATGCCATCCCAGTCCTTGGGCACATTGGTATGGCTTAGGAGAAATACCATCGGGTCTCGGCCTTAAAAAGTGACAATGAAAGTTTCGCTAAATAAGATTTGCCTGTATTATTTTAGTTAATGTGAATGTGGTTTGATCACGTTCAATGTTTTAAAGGAGGTCTAAAATCATAGGGGTTATAAGGTATAGTTAATGCTGTATCATTTGTTTGATGGATGTAAAGTGGTATTCTTGGGTAGAATGCTTATAAGAGAAAGGGAAGATATAAGGAGTCATGCAGGGTTATGTTTTTGTTGTTAGTTTTTTTTTTAAATAAATAACGTTTAGAAGTGTTATGTTTATTAAATCATGGAAAATGATGATGGATTATTTTCTTATATCCATTAATTATTTTGGTTGTGAGAGAAGATGAAGCGAAAAGACTTCTAAGCATTATTTATACCTTGTTATCCTATCTTTTTCAAGGGGGGCTAGAAATGATGTAACATTCTGAGAAAGAAATAGCATTTTTCAGATTTTGAGAGGGTAGCAAACTTCTATGAGCAAAATCAAAAGGAGGGTTTTTATTATAAAACTAACATTTTTAGTGTCTTATCATTTCTGCATTTTAGTGACTTCTAGCCATTGTCTTATGCCATGAAATGGGTTGCAATAGACGAAGGTCAAGATTATGCAGTTTATTTATGTTTCCTTTGAGTCTCGCACTTGATTTAATGGTATTGTGCTGATGTTGTAGGTCCATTGATTCAGGTTGTTTTATGATTACCTCTTAACTTGGGATTTTGTAGGGAGGAGCTTGCTAAACTAATTCAGAATTTGAATTTTTCAGCTAACCAAATTTACATGTTTATTTCATTTACTGTTCTCAAAGTTTTATTTCAAGCATTCAAGCATTCCATTCTGGTCCATCCAAAATTTTAGTTTCTTTCATTTCCATTCTGGTCCTTTTCTAGAATTTCTGCTAATTTCTTGTTAGTTTCATTTTTTCTGGTTCATTTCCAGAATTGTTAAGCTTTCAAGTTATTTCCATTCTGGTCATTTTCCAGAATTTTTGTGCCTCCAAGTTTCATTAGTCTAAAGCTTTTAGATAAAACACATGGTTTAGGAGGGATACTAACCTACTATTTCACATTAAATGAAGATAAGAAATGAAAGCTAACTTTGCTAACTTTGCTAACATTGCTAACATGCTAACTTATACTAACCACTATTAGGGTAGTGGCATCAACATAAGGAAGATAAAATGAACCCAACTATCTAAAATTTACTTCATCTTAAAGGCACGGGCATTAAAATGAGGTGGACAATTCCACATTTTGTCATTTGAAACCTTTTAAATGAAGATAAAATACTCTACTAACAGGGATTTAGGGTAGCACCAATTTAAAAAAAAAACCCTAAAAAGAACTGCTTTTATTTTTAGTTAGATCTTTCAAATCACTACGCATTGTTTAGAACCAGTAAAGGCCCTTTGTTTATGGTCACATGCATTATTGAATTATTTTTGGCACTATTGTAATCTTTTAGATATTTTACCAGAACCTTGGAGAAGTTGAATGTTTGTCATTTGGTTTCTTTTCAAGAGAGAGTTTTCTATTCAATACTCTGCATGTGTTGGTATTTTGCAATTGGGAAAAATATACACTCAACACTATCCTCCTAGAAAGAAAAAAAAATCATAGGGCACCGCGAACCTATGCTTGATAGGCCTACTTTGACCCAGTTGCCTACATATTGCATTCAAGGTTGCGTGTCCTACAAAAATAAACAAATGTAAAACAAAAAATCAAAAATCGTAGTTTAATCCTGATAGGCCTAGGTTTCCAGGCTACCTATAGATTGCATTAAGGACATGATGCTCATCAAATACCAATCTTGTTCATCAAGTTAATAGGATAAATAGATATGAGAGCTCCTATCTATGGATATAATATCAAAATTAAAGAATATTCTATCTATACAGAAGCATGAGATTATGATATGAGATATTTATGTGTCCTCTTGATTGAGGGTATTCACATCATGAGGCTTGATGTGGCTTATTGATTGGAAATTGTATTAATTGGCCTAAAATATGATGAATTACAATATTCTTCATGGGATTAAAATATTTCAATCCTAAGTTGGATTACCATATTAATTTGTGAGAACTTGAGTGAATTTCCATTTTCCATGGGTGGTTTAATTTGTTCATCAAGAGTAAAAAGATGCTCATCCAAAAATCAATCTTCAATGGTTGTATGGTCCTGAGATGTTAACCTGGAGAGAAAATCTGCAACAACATTATCCCTATCAGGTTTGCCAACAATGGTTACATCAAATTCCTACAACAATAAAATCCACCTAATAATTCTACCACTCACTGTAGGTTTATTCATCAAATACCTGATGGTTGTATGATTTGTGTGTACAAAACTTTTATAACCTGTAATGTAGTGGCAAAATTTATTAATAGCGTGAACTACTCCAAAGAACTTTTTCTTCGTGATAGTATAGTTGAACTTAGTACCTATAAGATGTTTAATGACATAGTATATGACATAAAACTTGTCTTCATATTTCTATCCTAATGTTACCCCTATCGCATTTTTGATACATCAACATAAATATGAAAGGGGATGGTCCAATTTGGACCTCTCAACACAATAGAAGTGGTCAGTTTTTCTTTAAAATTTGAAATGCTTGCTCACACTCACTAGTCTAGATAAACTCAATATTTTTAGACAACAATGTATGTAGTGGTTTGGTAGTCTTGCTAAAATCTTGGATAAATTGCCTATAGTATCTAGTAGAGCCTAGAAAACTGTGAACATCTCTTTGCGTTTGGGGAGTAGGTAGATTTTTAATCACTTTAATTTTTTGTTTATCTACTTTAATCCCTTCAACAAAGATATGGTATCCCAAAATTATCCCTTATTGCATCAACATAAAGTATTTTTAATTACTAAGGGATAGGTTTGCTTTTTGAAAAGGTTGGAGTACTTCTCCATTTTGGTTGTAGATTCTTCAAAAGTTTCATCGTAAATGGTAAAATCGTCCATATATACTTCTATAGTTTCTCCAACCATGTCTGAAAAGATACTAAGCACCACCCTTTGAAAGGTGGCGGGTACGTCACACAACTCAAATGGTAAGACTCGGTAAGCAAAAGTCCCCCATGGATAGGTAAATATGATTTTGTTCTAGTCTTCATCCCTTATTTGAATTTGGTTATATCCACTAAACCCATCTAGGAACGAGAAATATTTTCCTCCTAACAAGGTATCGAGAACTTGGTCAATAAAGGATAAGGGGAAATGGTCTTTCCTAGTGGCTTTATTTAACATTTTGTAATCAACACAAATGCGCTACTTTCCATTTTTCTTGGGCACCACCACTAAAAATATGATACCCATTGACTATATGATATAGGATAAATAAATCCAGTTGACAAAAGTTTTTGTAATTCAGCTTTGATAATTTTTTTCATTGTTGGATTCATTCTTCTTTAGGGTTGTCTTACCGGTCTTACATCATCTTCTTCCAAATATATCTTGTGCGTGCAGACTTCGGGTGCAATCCCCCTCATGTCTTTGTAATCTCATGCAAAAGCAGTTTGATTTTTTATTAGTATTTCCTTCAATTTGTCCTCTTGAATAGTTGACAACTCATTGTCAATGTTCAACAATCTTCCACGTGCTACCTCTATTTGTTTGATATGATTCTCCTTGCTACCTACAAGTAGGAATTCTAGAGGAGGATGTGAGGATTCTCCTTGGAAAAATTGTGTTATGACTTTTTCTTCATCGATGTCATCCTAAATCTCATCTAGATCCATTATTGGTTGAAGCATCGACAAGGCATCAGTATTTAAGACTTCATAATTTGGTTCTCCTAACAAATCAGTGGATTGTGCAGGTGGATAAATGATTAAGTTTTTGATATTTTATCCATCTGAGATCATCATTTGTCCTATCCTGCAACTTATATAAGCATCATTGTGGCCATCCAAGGTCTTCCTAATATAAGTGGATAACCACTCAATCTAGATCTAGATTACAACACTAGAAAATCTACTGGATACTTCCATGCATCTACTATTATAATAATATTTTCTAGTATTCCCTCCAGTATTACTATAGATCGATCAGCCAATTGAAAAACAATTTTAGTTGGCCTTATATGGTTTCTTAGGGCATGACATTTATGGTAGCCCTTAGATCTACTAATGTGTAGGGTAATTGAAAGCCTGCAATTTGGACTGTTAGCACTGGGCTTCCTAGATTAGAGTACTTGGGATGGTAGGTGTTGCCTAACATGAGATTAATATCACATTAACTACTTTTGATGGTGTTCTTCTTATTTTTTAGACATTACTCTCTTATGCCCTTTGTGTATATTGGAACATCTCTAATGGCCTGATAAAGGGGAATTGTGACTGTCAATTTTTTAAGCCTTCCATAATGTCAAATTCTAGTTGTAGTGGCTTTCTGAGTTTCTGTAATCTTTTCAAGAATGGTGGAACCCCTTCATTTTTGTATTTTTCAATAGTTTATTTTTCATTAACCTCTTCTACCAAAGGTTTTTCTTCTACTACCTCTAATTCCACATCCTCTTCCTCCTCTACAAGAGATGGATCTACTCTTAATTGCCTACCTGATCTAAGATGTACAAGATTGCAATCTACTCTAATATGATACATGGGAAACATATTTGTATCTACTTGATAGGTGGGTTGATTTATCTTGTTGTTCATATTTGGAGTTGGTTGTGCAGGTGGTTGATTTGACCTAGAAGTAGGAGGTCCTAGTAAACTAGGCTACAGTGGGGCTTGAGTTGTGTTTTTTGGAGGTGAAGTCCACGCATTATGATTCTTCCACTGTGTTCCAGCTTGTTGATAAGGCATCCATGGATAAAGGGTGTAAAGAGTATACCCTTGGGTGGCATTTGTCAAAAGATGCTGACCCCACCATCCCATGTTGGGTGGTTGAATTTATCCTTGGTTCATATAATTGACTCCCCCATAAGGTGGTACTACTCCTAGCATATTGTTTCTATAAGGAAATTATTTCTAGTTTCTCTTGTTACCCATAAAATACATTTTTGTTATTTCAGGTTCTTCTTTTATGTTTCTTATTTGTGGGCACAACCTCATTTTATGATCCCTTTGACAGATAGCACACACTATGACTTTCTTTTTTGGAGATTCATTTTTAGGATGTTTTCTTCTACATTTTGGGCAAAATAAGGCTAGTGTTGCTTTAGTTTCCTGATTCATTTTTTGAAGCAAGAGTGTATCTAATTGAAGTGCAAGAGATGATAATATCTCACTCTTCATATCATCCAACATATTGCCTATTTTTGCCTTAGTTATGGAGGGTATGGTTTTTGTGACTCGATTGGTGGGTTTATCTTTTCTTTGTGAATAATTTTGACACAATTGTCATATATCTGACATTTTATGTTGATAAATATCCCCTCTCGATATCAAATTCAAATCTTCTAGAGACTCATTTGTGATACCCCTCAATAATATGCTTCTTAAGGACTTCTCACCCAACTTTGCATGGGGTGATCTTTGCAAACTGAAGTTAAACTTGTCCCAATAGTCTTCCAGTGATTCTTCCTCTTTTTGGGATATATCCATGACTTCTTCCTTGGCATCTCATGCCCTACCAAAGTTTTGGTATTGGTCTAGGAAGATTTTTTCATATCTTCCCAGGTTGCAATGTGTTTGTTCCCCAAACTGATGAACCAACATAGTGTTGAATCATCTAGTGTAGAGGGAAATAATTTTAGCTTTTGAGCATCTGATTTATAATCCACTAACCTTCATAATACATCAAATTTAAAAATGAATAGTTCAGGGTCCTCAATTGGAATTCCTCTAAAGGTGGGAATATGAGTGGGAGATATGTGCTTCATCTTGGTTTCTCCTCTTCCTTCCTTAATTAGAAAGTCAAAGTTGGTTGAGGCTTCTTCATTTTTAGCCATATTTTTAGGTAATGTAGGTTCTACACCTGATGCTTTCAAGGAAGCTCTCAAAGCTTCACACTCATTCCTTTAATCTTCGAACAATATTCCTAAGTCAACGTTTGAAATGGTTCCATATTCAACTACTTTTCACTATTGAATATTTAATAAATCCTCTTCAGATTGGGCTATTTCAAACAAATGTCCTAAACTAAGGTCTGAAACTAGTCCTTCATTAAAATATGTTTACCTTAAGTGGTGAGAATAACTTTATTCAAATATTGGATGACTATGCCAATGTACCGCTAGAGGAGATGGTATCTCAGTTTTGGGATTTGTTCTAGATATTTCAAAAGGAACTTCAAAAGGTTTTTCAGGTATTTATGGAGTGATATTTTTACTTTAAAGAAAACGGTTGTTCGGTCCTCTTAATCGTGGTGGAATCATACAATACCAGGTAGAAAATCTATGGGCAAGCTAAGTTGAACTATAAGTTTCAAGGTTGACTGACCTATAGATTTGAATACTAGAGTTGGCACTCCTCGACAACAGTGCCAAAATGGTGAGTAGAAAATATGTTTATGAAAATAGTTAATTTTGCTTCCATTTAATTTTATCAATCCAAAAGTTCATAAGCTTGTTGAGTACCAATGCAAAGTATATGCCTATAGTAAACTAAATATGAGTCATATGTGTCACTTTGGTTCGTGGGGGTGTGATGTTTGTGTACTTGGAGTTCATCCAAACTAGTAGAATTTAAATGCATGAAAATAAATCTAAACTATCATTATCAAACACATGATTGAAAGGAAAGTTACAGAAAATTAAACACATTTGAAAGTAAATTGCAAAAAAATAAACGCACTTGCAAAATTGAATAAAGTAGGAAATTGCAAAATTAAACACACTGTGCAGAAATAAGTAAACCAAGAAACATACTTGCAAAAATAAAATAACAAGAAATAAACAATGACAATAGAAAAATAGGAGAGGAATATTGCCTAGAGTGGGCCCAGGCTCTTGCATACATCCGCCCGACTAATTCACATCGTCACTCTCCGAACGCAGAAAATAATAGAAAACTCGAGCTTTTTTTTATTTATTGTAGTACAAAAATATAATTTTATTTTAGAACAAGTTTGGGATATTTCGCTTCAAGTGTGGCCTATGTTTTATACAAAATGTGGTCATCCCCTATTTACAAATTTAGACTATGTTAATTTTATTCATTTCAATGCGATTTGCTAAAGTATGCACATGCATAAATTAATTAAACGTCTAATAAAAGTAAATTCATGCTAAAATTAACTCGTTCGGGATAACCATATCATTCCCTATGCTTTCACAACAATATTTGTCTAATTTTATGCACGATATTATTTTTTTTGGTAATTATTATAATAGATTAACAGTGGGTTTTTATAGAGGATCCCAAAACCTTATATACAAAATCAGCCTTGCTAAATAGTGCTTCATGCCTCTTGGCTGGAAGAATAAACCCGGAAGAATAAACCTCGTATGCAAAAAAAACAAAAAGCCGCTAATTGCCCGAGGGCTACAAGTAAGGCATTTTTGCCTCGTTTATCCTAGAAACCATGGCCATTATAACCGGGAAAACAGAAACTAGCCGGAGAAGTCGGACCATTGAAAAGCGTAAGAAGACAACCAAGAAAACTACAAAAAATTCTCCCATACCGGGAAATAACTTTCCACATTTCTCGCTTTCCCGAGGCAGAATTCGAAGCATATATGTTGGATAGGATCCAAGAAAAATGACCGGACCGAAACAAACCGTTGAAAATCCTGCTGGAAAATTTTACCCTGGCCCAAATGGCCACTCCGTTTAGTCTTCTCACATCCAGGATTTCATCCGTACGATTTGAGGTTCTTCTTACTTCCCTTCCCCTGCTGGAAGGGAGGTTTTGGGATAAGCGCGTCACCCATAAGAGAATCGGAGTCATCCTGAAACAGCAACCGTTGGGTTCCATTTGCAACATCAGCCGCAGTTTCTTTGTCTCTCTTTTCCTTGTTGGGGGGACGACCCTGCTTCCTTTCACTACCAAAATCCACCCCTCGCTTTTGACTCCTCGTAATTCGAGGGCTAATATTACCAGGCTGGTAACCTCTTCTTCCCAACAGGTAGTCTTCCAATATCTTTTGTGCCTCGGGAGAGTTTCGGTCATAAATTTTGGATGAATCTGCCTGTGTGGTGATAAGGGGGGGGCCTGTTCATTTTCCTCCTGTGGTCCTAGTTGGGGGCGCCCACCACACTGCTCGAAGTCCGGATGGGTGGTGATTTCCTCTTCTGGTAAGGAGGATTCGAGATGGTCCTTGGATGGACCTAGAGATTCATGGCCTTTCATAAAAGGGTGCTTCGTCTGACCTTCACCGTGCTCTAGAGGGTTGCAGGGATCTCGCTCCTTCTTCCTCGGCTTTTGGAGAGGACAATTGGACTGAAGATGCCCTTGAGAACTACATTGAGGGCGTAAAGCCGGCTCTGTTCTCATAAACAATAGCTTGCTTGTGTAGAAAAGTACCCCCAGACCGCAGAGTAATGGAGGATGGGAGGTCCGTCTCCAAGTCCGCCAAAACACAAAATCGAGCTTGGACAAATCTAGTTCGAGCTCTGGTGGGAGGGTCTAAAGTGATCAGCTCCCCGATGGACCGAGCAATACCTCTGATTACATTTTCATGCCAGCAAAAAAGGGGAAGACTCGGGAGCCTAACCCATATTGGAGCAATGTTGATATTTTGGGTATCAGGGTTAAAGTCCAAACCCCACTTCCTTAGAAAGAGACTCCTACGGCCCAAGAACCAAGGCCCTCCAGCCAGGATTTTATAGTAGTCCTCCTTGTTGCTCAGCCTAATCGCGAAAAAACCTCGGGTTAGGGCAGCCAGCTCTAAGTGACCAGAGGTCCGCCATTTGCCATACGCCCACTTGCGAATGGTCTCCATGTCGGGACGACCACCAATAAACTTACCGATGAGGGTAAATTTTTCGAAATCCACAAAGCTTGAGAGAATTTCTGTTGGGATGTCCAACTCGTCCCCGGACGAAAATAACTCCTTGGAGAAGAGCCCGCTTAGGGTTTCAGAGGCCGCTGCCAAAGCATATGACTTCCGAGGTCCATCTCCCCGTTTGTCTGGCGGATCCTTGCCGCGACTTGGCAAGGACTCCTCGCCGTCCCCAAACTCTGTTTGCCCTCCCTCCACCCCTGTCGAGCCCCTGGTTTGACCTACCGACGCTCCCGTGCTCTCCTAGAACAGCCTTCCCGCCCACCGTCATCCCCACCCTCCCAAGAAACCCTAATTTCATCCTTATTTTTCCTTATGCACGATATTATAATTACATGGTCAACACGTACTTTATTCCACCAAGTTTAAGCGATGTTCGACCTATTATTGGAATACAGGTGCCTTTTCGGTCTATCATCGGGATAAAGGCATTGTATATAGTCTTTTCTCATTCATTGAAAGTTATCACTTTTTGATCATCGAACAATAGGTGCTTGCTCTATCATCAAAATTTAGGCACCATCTGACCTATTTCCAGGAGATAGGTGCTTGTCCTGTTTACTAGGAGACAAACGCTTCCTTTTCGTTGGGAGATAGGCGCCTTCTAGACTGTGACCAGGAGATAGGCACCATACCTTAGTGATTTAGAATACCTTGCTCCTATACCACTATCTCTGTTTGATCACCAACCATTCCTTAATCACGTTATGAGTTTTATCAAATTCTAGGTCTACACGGGACCTCAACTAAAAGGTGTGAAAAAGTGATAAAGTATTGCATCTATACACAATTTCCACTTAAAAACACACATTTGGCATAATACATCATTTTCTATTAAATGTATACAATAATCTCACAAAAATGTATTTTTAATATAATAATACCGCTCACTTATCCCATTAAAGCATACAAAAAATAAGCATTATTTGTGCTCATCACTTTGAAGTTGATATATTACTAATCAAAGCCCATGTTTTGTCATAAATAAGATTTTTTTTTTTTGTAGTTGATATATTTTTTTGCTTGATACTAAGGGGTTGTACTTGGGTCCCCCACCCTTGACAAATTACATCTCTCTTCTTTAGAGCTGGAGAGTTTACAAAAAAATACACTTCTCATCTCAATTGAGATGTTATAGCTAGAAACCTACATTATTTTACATAAAATGTTTGAATCCCTGATTTTCATTTTCTCGATCTTTTCAAATCTCTGTATGAATACAATTACTCCAGAATTTAGCATCTTTCTTAATATTTTCCTATAGCAACCTTCATAATGCCAAAACTTCACCTCTACTATCTATGCCTTGCATCTTAGTAGAGTAATATTTCCAAAACATCGCACTATCTGGTAGGGTGCCTAGGAATAGATATTTGGGGATATATTATTATATTGTATAAGGGTTGGCATGGGCCACACATAACCCAAGGTTGATTGTATTATAATATTATATTATATTATATTATAATATAATATAATATTAGTAGTAGGCTCTCCAAAGTAGAATAAGAATATGGATATATAAAGAAGAGATATTTGTCATTGTAATCATTCATATCATTGAAGAATAATCTTATGTAATCGTCGTGCCCACGAAGTGGCCTCTCATCTTGGGAGATCTTGTGGAGTTATTCCTTCCTTAAGGATTATTATTGGTGTTGCCCTACCTTAAGGGTATTATCTATCTCTCTCTCATTTGTGGATTGTTATTGTGGATAATATATTGTGGATGAATGATTTGATATTTCTGCATATTGGTGAATGGTTCATGTTTAATAATAAAAGTTATGCAACAAGTGGTATCAGAGCAACGATTTTGGCAAAGTAGGGATTTTTGTGTGAAACCCTAGAATTAGGGCAAACCTTTTTTGGAAAAAACATCTCATATTTTAGGAGCCATATCTCTGTGTAAGTTTATCCGATTCAATAGATTCTTGGATCAGATTGTGCAGAATTTGAAGAGCTTTAAAATGAGTGGTCATATGAAGGAATCTGAGTAGTATTAAGGGAGATACGACCTTTTGAATTTAGTCATCCGAAACAAGGATAGTGACGAATTTCGCCGATTTTTTTTGGAAAAACGTCTCATCTTTCAGAAGCCATATCTTTGTGATAGCTAATCCGATTGAGGCAATTCTTGAATCAGATTGTGTAGCATTTGAAGAGATTTAAAATGATTGGTCATATGAAGGAATCCAAGTAGTATTGAGGGAGATACGACCTTTTGAAATCAGCCATCTGGAACAAGGAAAGTGACAAATTTTCAAGTCGCGAATTTTTCAAAAGACAATTTGTTTAGTTCGGGTAAGCAAATCAGTTGCACTTTATTTTGTTTGGAAGAAAAATTGCAGATGTAGTTATCTTTGGTATTTTTAGCTTCAACTTGGTGGGAAGATATTTTTTTTCCATAAAACCCTAGTTTGCATTAGGGCATGATATATATTTTCATCAAACCCTAGATTTGCATTATCTGGAGGTGAACTTATGGAGCTAGAAATATTTTCTGGAGAAGATGATATTGATGTTAGGGAATGATGGAAAACATTTAGGTCTCCATATCATAATATTTCTTTTGAGAAATCCTTCCTTGATATATGTTTTAAAGGGAAAGCTTTGTCTTGGTGGATAAAATTTTGTAAAGAAAGGAATAATGAATATACTTGGGATGAAATAGAGCATGAATTCTTAAGTATATGGGATCCGTATTATATCAATTACCTAATGGATATCATCGAAGACGATGAAAAGAAACTACAGGAAACTCAAAATGAGCGGAATGCAATAAAAGGAGAATGTGAAGTTTTAAAGAAACAGAATGAAGACTATGAAAAAAAAAAAAAATTACTCAAGAAGAAAGAGGAAAAGGTCTGGGAAGATAAAAAAGATGTCAGTATGTAGACAGAGGAAACCATACCTTTGGTAGAAGATAAATTAGAAAATGGACAAAGGAATTTGTTTGAATCTAAAAAGTCTATTATGCAGGTTCATGGAAGCATTCAAAAGGAACAGTTTATTATTTTCATTGACCCTATTAGTAGATATAATTTTATTAATATTGCTTTGGCTAAGAAGTTGCAAGTTCAAGCAACAAAAATCAAGGACATACAACTAGAGGGTGAGAATGTTCAGATTTTTGAAGATTTAAATATCACCATGGATAAATATGTTTTACATTCAGATTTCTATGCTATTGAGATGGATGATAAGGATATTGTTCTTGGTTATCCTTGGTTAGATTCTTTGGGTACTCGTTAACATTAATGTGCAAAAGAAGTTTATGAAGTTATGGTACAGGAAAAAGAAGATAACATTACAGGATATTTCTCAGCTTAAGGAGCAAGGATCCAAGGAAAATCAAGAAGTGGTTGTAGAGAAACAAATTGAAGAACCTAAAACAAAATCCAAGAAGGCAGTAGCAGCAAAAGAGTCCATGGAAGAAGTAGCAAAAACTGATTCGATGGAAATAACGATAATAGAGTCCAAGGAAGCTTTGATAGAAGAGCACAAGGACACACCAAACAAAGAGAACATGAAAGAACAATGTGTAGAGGAATTTAAAATAATGGAGCCAAATGTTGAGAAGTCAAAGAAGGTAGAACATCAAGTAAAGGTTGCACCATATCGCCATCCACACCACCATGAGCGGAAACAATATTGGAGACATGGTTCAAGGCAACAATATTATAGTTCTACATGTAATCAGAAGGGCACCAACTATGGCAGTGTTTGGCAAAGAAAGCATAGTGATCATGGTTTTCAGCATGGTTCATCAGCATCAAGGAACAAGTGGACCCATCATTCAAGTTATCAAAATATAGCAACAAAAGCGTGGAGCCAACGAAGCAGATTTTGATACTCAAGTAACAAAATGGCGTACCAGCATCATCGGGTTTCACTTGGATGGATGGATGATCGAGATTGGTACCAATTGCTAACATTGCTTAGCAAACCACTATCATAGTCCGCTTTAGCAAATATGGATTGCCAGTTTCCTTCTTGAAACACAAGTGCAACCACAAAAATTATAATAAATAGTCTAAATGAAAACATGTTATTGCTATAAAATAAAATAGATATTACCAATGGAAAACATTAAAGTAAATATTAATCATTAATTGATTTAGGCAATCAACATTTTTTGTCAACTTCAACTAAACTTTCTACTTCCTCTAACCATGGAAAGGAGAATTTAACTTCACAATCCTCAATCAAAACCTCTCTATTGGCTATCTTATATGCACATTTGTTTCCTTCCCTTAATATATGTGTAAACCTAATTTTTTCAAACTCTTTAGCAAGATCTTGAATTTCCACAATTATCTCTTGTATGTTCCATGGAGCCTTTGCTTTCCTGAAAATTGCATTTATCACTATGAGAGAATCACCTTCCATCCATACTCTATTCCATTTTATTTGTTTACATATTTTTAACCCTTCTAAAGTCGCCCAGGCTTTAGCTTTATTATTTATCTTAAATCCACTATTGAAAGCATAATGAGACAAAATCTCTCCTCCATTATTTCTAATAATTCCTCCTCCTCCTGCTGGTACTGGATTTGACCCACTACACATCTGGTGGTTTTCACTTTATATTCTTTACCTTATTCCAAAGTATTGTATCTTTGATATATCCTATATTGTCTATAAAGCCTCACTTTTATAAGTGCTCTACCATTGCTTTAACCAATCTTCAATTCTACTACTCATCACCATGTATTTACCAAACATATTAATAATCCATTTCCATAGATTCCAAACTATTGAGCAATGTCCCAAGAGATGGTCAATACTCTCCTCCTCCTTATTACAAAAAACACATTGATAGGGACCATGAAAACCCCTTTTCATAAGGTTATCCCAAGATAAAATTCTTCTATGACCTACTAGCCAAACAAACATTTTGACTTTAGGAATGCTTGGGCTATCCCAAATATCTCTCCATATTCTAGTGACATTATTATTATGTTGGTGTTGAACATTATATCCACTTCTTGTTGTGTATTCTCCTGAGCTATTCAACTCCCAAATCAATTTATCCTTGGCACCCCTCGGAATAATCACAGTTGTTATCTTTCTACTCAATTGCCTCCTAGCATCAATGTCTTGTATACTTGTAAAAAAATCTTCTTTCCATTTGTATATTCCTTCTTGATCCTTGTACAAAATGTTTGAAACTCTATCACCATGTTTATATTGAAGCAATCTCATCCAAGGTTTTAAAATTGGATCTAAATTGAGTGGTTTTTATCACATCAAGTATCCATCCAAATAGAATTTTTTCTCCAATTCCCACCACCCATATGAAACCTTCAATCATAATATCAATATATTTTTTTAAACCATCCCAAAGAGCATAACCATTTGGAAGAGAGAATGCAATAAATATTAAAATTGGGCCATTGAGATCAACATACTTAGAAGAATTATTGCCCATTATCTTTGACTTTCTTTGTACAATCTCTAGATAAATTTTCTCCTAAGAGCTAAGTTTGCATTGTAAGAGCTCTTAAACCAAGACCTCCCCTAGTTTTTTCATCACACAACTTGCTCCATTTCACCAAAGGAAATTTCCTTTTATCATGTAAACTTGACCATAAAAAGGATCGCATAATAAAGGTTTAACTTTTTTCAACTGATTTTGGCATAGAATACAATGACATATAGTATATTGGAGTGGCTTGTAGGACAGAATTAATTAACTGCACTCTTCCTACTAATGATAACCATCTACCTTTCCAAGCTAGAAGTTTATTTTGAACTTTACTAATAACTAGATTCCATAAATCTATCATCATTATCCCCTAAAATAAAGGCATCCATAGATAAGTTGTTAGTAAATTTACCTCCTCCATTTGAAGCAACCTATAAATTATTGCTTTGATATTAACACGGGTGTTAAGGAAGTAAATTTTGGATTTAGTCCTATTAATATTTTTCCCTAAAGCTCTTTCATACTCTTTTAAAAATTTATTCGAAGCTCTGGCCTCATTTATCCTTGCCCTTCGAAAAAGGGTTGTATCATCTACAAACTGTTGATGGGTGATGTTATCAATGTTATTACTATCCTTAAGACCGCTTATAAACCCATATTTTTAGGTCTTCTTTAATTTCTTACTCAAAAATTATGCCATAATAATGAACAAGTAAAAAGATAGAGGATCTCCTTGTCTAAGACCTCTCTTGGATTTAAATGTTTTTGTCACTAACCCATTGACCAACACTGAATAAGAAACTGTAGAGGCACAAGCTTTAATTCATTTAACTCATTTCTTCCCAAAACCAAAATTATCTAAAACTGTAAAAATAAAATCCCATTTAACCCTATCATGGGCTTTACTCATATCAAGTTTTAAGATCATAGCTTTCTCGTCTTGAATATGTTGAATGTATAACTTCATGTTGAGCAAGGTGCAACGACAGTATTGTCATTGTTGTCAACACACTCAGATGGATAGGTTGATGCAATGGACAATTTTTCAGAGGTTGTTCGGAGTATGTACAGTGATGTTCAATGCTTATGAGGATGTTTTTGATGTTCGGGTGAAGTTGTTACAGGTTGTTCGTGCAAATTTGTAAAAGTTGAAAAAATCATCAAGAAGTCAAAAAATTGCAAAAGTAATCAAGGGCGCAGTTGGACAGGATGTATCAGTTTGGAACATGCCAGCATGTCATAAAATATTCTAAAACAACATTGTAGGTGTCAGCACAATGTTTGTATTGATCGATGACGTTTTCGGTATCTTGGCGGATGATTTGGCAAGTGGTTGTACAGGTCGAAAAAGGGCAGTTTTGTCAGAAGCACTGCGAGCAAACCGAGAAGAATTTGATAGTAAAATTTGAACTGGAGGTGGTCATTATATTCAAGAACATTTTTTCCAAATTTCCACCAAAACGGAGAAACGAGACGAATGTTACAAGCGTTGCAAGACTGTCACAAAAACGCTCTTTTTGGAAAAAGTGTCAGTAGTAGTTTTCGTGGAGGTGGTATAGGTGAACCGTAAGGAGTTATGTAGTGAGATTTATATTGGATGTATTCATTATTGTAGAGATTATACGTTTAAAATTTCAGAGAAAACAGAGTTTCGAGGTGAGAGTTATGATTGTTGCAAAAACAGTACAGGTCACTTTTATGTCAATTTGTTCCAATTGTGCAAAATTCTTCAGTTGGCCGTTTCAACCTTGTAGAGTCACCAGAGTTTTGGTTTCAGTGTTGTTACACCTTCAAGGCATCAAATAGAGCATCTTTCATTTTTTGTTTGAGGTGTCACGTGGCTCCGAAGTAAGAGAACGAGTAAGGTGTCAATTCTTTGCATGTGATGTGTTTGACAAAATGCCTTCTCAAAATAAAAAAAAGAAGTTATATTGTTTTAAGAAGCTTCATTAAAGAAAATATTTTTAAAATTGAAAACGGAAAAAGAATGCAAGTGTGTGCTTTTTAAGTGACAAGGGATTTTATTGAAAAGTGGGGACTTTATTTTGTGAAGAGAGAAGTGTGTGTGGAGAAAAATAAAGAGTGAAAATCCGTGATTTTTGGAGAGAGGTGAAAAACGTCACTTCAATATTTTGGGCATAACTTTCTCATATGATATCTATTTTGGCTGAAATTTTGAGAGGAGTATGCAGACAAAGTGTTGCATAATACCCAAAAAGAGTTTAGCAATTGGAAGAATGAGCTAAGAGAACAATCAAATTTTTTTGTGAGAAGAGAAGATTCAAATTCCGAGTAATGCAGAGAGAGGGATGTTATATTGGGTGAAATAGAAAGTTTTAGATTTTGAGCTTACATACCATAGAGGGTTCTGGTTTCAGTGAATACATTCATATATGCCATTTTATTATCAATATCAAAATCAAGTGGGTGCTTGGTGGAGGGGTTGGTGCTCCTTTCTGTTAGTGTAGATAAATCAGGGGTTGGTGCTCCTTTCTATTGGTGCAGATAAGTCAGGGGTTGGTGCTCCTTTCAGTGGGTGCTGGTAAATTGATTGTAAATTTGGTGCTTTGAAAATGTTAGATTTAGATAGGAGTCCAAACATTAATTTTTGGGGATGTAGCCAAATTTGTGAACCTCGGTACATCTTGTGTTGTGTGATGTTCTCTTGTTATACTTGCTTTATTTGGTTTTATGTTTTCATTTTTTTGGCTTTGAGTGTTGAAGATTTAAGTTTTAAAGAGCTACACTAATTCATCCCCCCTCTCAGTGTCATTGTGAGACTAACACTTCATGAGCTACTATGATCCCATCCAGAATTTGTCTTCCTTTCACAAATCCTCCTTGCTCTTCTGAAATAATTTTTTCTAACAATTACCTTAATCTATTCGCCATCACTTTGGAAATAATATTATAAGCCATATTACATAGGTTTATGGGTCTAAAAGAATCAAACAATTCAACATCCTTCTTTTTTGGAATTAGGGTAATATAAGTTGCATTTATTTTATAAGGAATGTATTGTTTTACCCTAGACTGTTCCACTGCCACCAATAAAGAATCCTTCACTATATTCCAATTATGTTGGTAAAAAGTTGTAGAGAGCCTATATGGACCTAGAGATTTATCCTTATTAAAAGAGAAAAGAGCTAAATGAACTTCTTCTAGGGTAATAGGCTCCATCAGTTTCCTATTGTCTTCATTTGTTATAATCGAAGGAACATCTTGAAGAAGTTTATCATTAAGAAATTTGGTCTCCTCTGAACCTAGAATATTCTGATAACATAACTTTTCTTCTTTTCTAATTTCACTCTCATCTTCAATCCAAACCCCTTCTATTGATTTAATTCTACTAATTCTAGAAGATGATCTTTGTACTATAGCCATCCTATGAAAAAACTTTTTATTTTTATCTCCTTCTTTTAACCAAGTTTGTCTTGATTTTAATCTCCAAAATTTCTCTTACTCAAAATATTATGATATTCACTAAGATTCTCCCTTTCCTATGAGCTTGTATTATTTTCATCATCTTTTTTGAATTTTGAAAGTTTATCTTTCATTTCTTCTTTCTTCTCAAAAATGTTTCCAAAGGTGTTCTTGTTCCATTATTTTAATCTAGATGTCATAGATTTAATTTGGTTTGGAAGAGCATACAACCCACCATTACCTAAAGAATTCCATGTTTGAGCTATCATATCAACAAATCAAGGATGGTCTTCCCACATCTGCTCATATTTAAAGTATGATATTTTTTTGAATTCACTTACCACCATTTTAACTCTTATTGGCCAATGATCTGAACCAATCCTTATTAAGGTATTAATTTTAGCACAAGTTCCTTCATCTAGCCAATGATATAAGAGAATGAATCTATCTAATTTTTTTGCTATTAAATTATGGCCTCCTGTTGTTGGTCAAAGTATAGTTGTTTTTTTCAAACTCAACTTCCCATAGATTGTTATTTTGAATAAAAGTTGAGACATATTTCATACTTTGGGTCAATTTCCTAATTCCCCCAAATTTTTCATTCAACTTGGTTATGGCATTAAAATATCCAATGATCATGAATCGAGTTTCTTGGTCTTTACTTCTCATAAAGGCTTCAATCCCACTCCAAACTTCTAATCTACCTGATTGAGTTGTAGGTCCATAGACATTGATAAGGATGAAGCGGATATCTTCAAAGTAGCAAGTGATTAAAGAGGCTATCCAATGCCTGGTTTTATGAATGGTTACACAAGAGGTTCTAGAAGGATTCCAACAAGTTAGAATTCCCCCTGCTACTTCTTCAAAATCCATAGCATCCCATTCACATCTTGCCCAAACTGCTTTCATAGTTTTTGAAACTTCTTATTTTGTCATTTTAGTTTTGTGGATATAGAGAATATCGGGTTTATTACTTAAACATAGGTCCCTAATACACCTATGCTTTGAGGGGGCATTTTTTTAAAGTGAAAAACCCCTTGTAGGGCCTCCTTGGTCTAAGAGACCACGACCAGGGGGTTTTGCACAGTCAAATTCACCTGGGAGTAACGCCTGGCCCTACCCGCACCAACATTATCAATTGGATTTTGGGTTCCCAATTCAAATTTTTGGTAGGGTGGAGATTTGAACCTAGGACCTCCCTTGGAGGATTGCCCTCTCCTCTCCAACTCACCTACAACACCTAGGTGCTTTGAGGGGGCATTAACACCCCTTGTATTCCATGAGATGATAATCATGTCTCATTAGGGGCTTTTGGTCCCTCTTGCATATTACCAATATCAATTTTTTATTTGGTAAAAAGAAGCTCAACCAAATTAGTTTGTGTTCCTTTCTCTATGTTAGCTCTTGCTTCCCTGGATCTTGCTTGATAATTTGAGGGTTTTCCTCTTTTTGCCTTGCCTATATCAAGAGTAGGTCTTATTACTCTATTCCTCAAAATTCATTCACAATTTTATTTTTTAACATATTTATCCTCTCCTAGCTCTATTATAGAAGCTTTTGACTTATCCTGCTCTATTTTTGGAATTTTCTTATTAATGGTAGAGGTATTAACTTCTAAAACTGTATTTTCTTTACCAATTATTTTCTCCTGAATGGTGCATGGTACTTCAAGAGACTGTTCATCGAGACTGTTCTTCCTTAAATTATGATCATACTAAATAGACGGTTCCTTGCTAATATGTTGAAATTGTTGTATTGTGGCTAAGTTTTGATCTACTTTTTCTTCATAGGCTAAAGCCTCAAAAGAATTGGAATTTCTTCCAGTATCCTTCCTTATTGGTCTCCACTATTCATTTTCTTTTATTTTTCTAGATCTATTTTTTGGAAGTTGAAAACCATCTTTATCCATAACCATTTGTAAATTCTCTTATGATTTTCTACAAATGATTCAGTTGGGCTCTTCTTAGGGCATGATATCTCAATATGCCCCACCTCATGACATCTTGTACATCTAAAATATATGTTTTCATAATCTATAGTTTGGGTCCACATATTATCCCCATACTTAATAATGATTGATTCTGGTAAAGCTTTACTTATATCAATCATGACAAATATTCAAGCATAAATAACAAAAAATCCATATTTTATTGTATTTGAAATCTCAAATAATTCTCCTAGAGTGTTTCCTATTGCCTTGAAGGTATCTATTTTCTAAAATTCAATGGGTAACCCAAACATCCTAACCCAGACTAGTACTAGGGATAGATTTACATTTTCAGGTGAAAAGCCTTCATACCAACGGTAAGGAAGAGCCTTGCTCTTCCCATAAACCAAGGACCCCCTTTTAGGATTCTTTCTCTTTCTTCCCTAGAACAAAAAATTGCTAGGAAGAAACCTTTGGGAAAAAATGATGGAATCACTCCTGAAGACTTCCAGCTCCTATCAATCCATTTTATCAAGGTTGAAGCCCCTGGTCAATACCCATTAATTTTACCAAAAATTGCCCTATCTTGGAGCAATGAGGATCTAATTGAGGTGTGCTCACTAACCTCTACCACTAGGGATGATTCTAAGGATTTAACTATAAATCGATCCATGGAAAAGAAACTAAAACTCACAATCTAATGAAATTTATATGAAAGTCCTATAGCAAATATAATATTTGATAAAATAGTTATAAATTTTTTATTCACAATTTCTAAGATAAAGAAAGGGAAAAAATAACTTAGCTAAAAAATTATTTGTCCAGATAGAATGTCTTGCCTCGCTGAAGTCCTAGCCCTTCATTGCTCTTTCCATCGTTCGAACCCTAGTTGAAAAGCAATTTTGTTTTGCACGACTTGAAAAATCGTCATTACCCTTGGTCCGAATGGTTGAATTCACATAGTTGTATCTCCCTCAATATTGCTTAGATTTTTGCATATGACCACTCATTTTAAATTTATTCAAATTCTACACAAGTTGGTCCAAGAATCAAATGAATTGAATAATTCTTCGTGAAGATATGGCTCTTAAAAGATGAGATATTTTTCAAGAAAAAACCCTAATCCTTCGCACTTTGCAATTTTATTTTTCATTTTTTGTAGCTGATATATTACTTGTATAAATTGTATATATTACTTGTATATCCAAAGAGGATTACCAAACATGCATAAGCCTCAAAAAATAAATTGGTACCTTATTATTAAAAAGTCATTTCCAACAGTGGTGTATACCCAACCTTGATCATATTCAAATATTAGGTGTCTATGTTAAACCTCAGCTTTATCCATGTTTACAAAACTACCTCAAAACTTCTTATCACCAAACAACCTCGCAGCATATTAAATAATAATATTTGTAAATGAAATTGCATCTAAAAAGAAGAGTGGATGATGAAAATAATCAAATATTTATATTATATATCTTTGAAATTAATTGTTTAAACTAAACCTGGAACAAAGGCTTCTAATTAAGAAAATAATCCCATACAGATTTATCTAATGGACAACATTCGGTAGTAATCAAAGCCCTTGTTTTATCAGATTTCATAGGAGAAAAAATGTGAATGAATTGAATGCACTCAGATTAACATAGGGAGTGATAAACACCTTGAAAATTATTATTTTTAACTTTGAAATGTGACTTCCTCAGGCATGTCATAATATTCTCTCTTTGCTCATCCTTTGCCAGTATTTTCACCTATGCTAGACTGTGGAAATGAGGCTACGTGTTAAGCCTCCAATCCTTGTGGGTTTGATCAAATAACCTTTTGAAATATTCATGCAAACAAATAGGAGAGGATTGATTGTAAACAAGTACTTTTTCTTGTCACACTGGGGTAAGGTAACCTTGAAAAATTCACCATGCACTATCATACACATAAGCCCCATCTAGGGTAAAGAATGCTTTGAAAAAATAAATGATAAATCAAATCTATGAAAATAATTTAATTCTCGGGAGATGAAAATGGTTCTGTTGGAAAGTAATTCTACAAGGCATCTTGATCCATGGACTGCCATATGACAGGTAGATGTAAGGGCATGTAAAATATCTCGTAATTGTTCTAAATCTACATAAATAGTAGACCTATAATTTAAACTAACAAAATTAATTTTACAGACAATTGAGATATAAGTGTTATATTGGTAGACCCAGAACTTAAACTAACAAGTTTTTGCCCCTTCATTGCAACTCATCAAAACTCATAATAAATCTTTTAAACGTCCTAAAAACATATTACAATGTACAAAATCATGCAAAGTCTTATAGTTTGTTTTTCAAGACTCCATAACATGCTATACTTAAAGAAATATTATTAATAGTTTATTGTCATAAATAAGATTTCTTTTTTTTTAGTTGATATATTACTTGTATAAATTGTATATATCACTTGTATATCCAAAGAGGATTACCAAACATGCATAAGCCTCAAAAAAATAAATTGGTACTTTATTATTAAAATTTCATTCCCAAAAATGGTGTATACCCAACCTTGATCATATTCAAATATCAGGTGTCTATATGTTAAACCTCAACTTTATCCACATTTTACAAAACTACCTCAACACTTCTTATCACCAACCAACCTCGCTACATATTAAATAACAATATTTGTAAATGAAATTGCATCTAAAATCAGAGTGGATGATGAAAATAATCAAATGTATATATATATATATATATATATATATATATATATATATATATATAAAGTGTTACGCCCTCTTTGGACCTTACCATGAGATACACCGAGTTTATTCAAAAGAGTACTTTGCAATCTTAGAAAGTAGAGTAGAGTTTCATGATTTCAAGGAATTGGTCAGCCAAGTGCATGAATGCATGGTTGAGTCAGAGGAAGAAGATGAAAAGGGTGATCTTGGATATTGCATGGATGTGGTTGAGGAGAAGCAATTGTAAATGCAAAGGTTGTGATTTTAAGAACTTCATACTGTAGGTTGTCTCTATTGTAACCCATACACCCTACCAACCTATAATTTTAACTTTGAATGTTGGTTTGGTTAGTAACACACATATTTTGGACTATTTGCTTATAAACTTCAACTTTGATGAACATATGAAATGTGATTGTTCTTCTTCATCCTATAAGGTTGCCTCTAATAAAGATAATTAGGAAGACAAATTATTTTTTGTCTCTACATGACAAAAAGAGTTAGATGATAATATGAAATAAAAACATTGATGTCATATCTAAAGGTTTGTATCAAATTGTTCTCTAATTATAGAGCATCGTAATCAAGCAAAAATAAATTATAGAGCATTTCAATACCTCGCAATTAGAATGACAATAAATTATTTTATAAACCTTGCTAAGGTTATCATCTGGAAAATATTTTACATTAATAAGGGTCTAATTAAGCATCAATGATAGGTGTAGTACATATTTCCATGTCAGTGAAGCAGTTGGTGTTGTGTTTCTGGTTGATAGGTAGACGCATTTTACTGAAAAAAGTGGTAAAAATGTAATGAAATTAAAAAAATGCAAATTTTTAATAATATTGTTTGTATATTTAGAGGATACTTCCCTTCGTATGAGCTTTTTTCGCACTTCTAAAATACTTGTTTTTTGAGATAGCAAAGTTTATATCTCCTATTCAAAGGGATTGAAACACAAAATCATAAAAAATATAAAATGAATGGTTTAACAATGTATTTTTATTTTGTGAGTTTTTTGGATAAGGTTTTGAAGGTAACTACAGTGAAATAACATCAACCATTCACCCTTTTGGCTCATTGTTTTATTGTGAAGGACATATCCACTTTGACTTGAATCTGGGTTCTTATTGGCCCTTCTAGTTATTGGGGTGTTGAGCCACCAACAGAGTGAAAATTGAACCTTTCAACACCCTTCATTAAGCCACACATAACTCAATTGCAACTAGCTGCCTATTTGTAGTATAATAGTTTATGACATTGATTGGTTGGTACTAAAATGTAATACCTTCTATCAACACTAGTGTGCTCTGCTATCAAATGACTATCTCTTCACAGTCTTGGGTTGTGGCTAAGTGTAGAGTGAATATTCTATTGTTGTTTTCAAAAATCCATCAAATGTGAATTCCATTATCCATCTTTGTAGACCATACCATTATGTATTAGAGTTTTTAGTTCTCCTATCAAAGCGAGAATGAAGTGAAATATTGCTAGGGTTCTATTTGGCTCATCTGAGGCTACTGGGTTTTGTGTATGGTACACCAAAATTTCCCTCAAAATAATTTCTTCAAAGGAAAACTCTACTTCCTCAAATGCCCCCTTGACAAGTGGCCTAAATTAGGGTTTAATTTTTAATCTAGGGTTTAAATATTACAAATATCATGCGTAAACACAACATTACAGACTAAAAAATTCCAAACCCTAATCGTAAAAATACCTAAAATAATGCAAAATTCACTGAACCTAACTAACCTTGTCTCTTCCAATATTAAATTCGTCTTCATGCCTTGTTATGTGCCTTTGGCTTTGACCCTCATCTCTCACCATTTTGGGTAAATTAGCATAAGTTTCAAAGAAATTTCAGGGCAAACCCCAGCCAAAAAATTAACAACACGAATCAAATCCTAGGAGTCAGTGTGTAGGTTGTGTGTGCGGTGTGGAGGTTGCAGCAGCTAAGGTGCAATGTGGAGGTTGCAATAGCTAAGGTGCGATGTGGAGGTTGTGCATGCAGTGTGGAGGTTGTAGTAGCTAATGCAAATGGACTATCTATTCATGCAGTAGCGAAAGCTTTGAAGAAACAATGATGTCACCACATGGGGATTTAAGCACACCTATTAAAAAACCTAAACCACCTCTAAGAAGGTGGTTATAAACTGCCCTCTTAAGGATAAGAGTGTGATTTATAACAACCTTCTTAGAGGCAGTTTAGGTTTATTTTTAATAGGCGGGCTTAAACCCCTGCATGGTGACATTGTAATTCGGGTTCCCCTAAGAGGGCGGTTATAAACCACTCTCTTAGATCATCCTAAGGTGGCGATTTATAATCGTTGTCTTAGTTTGACCCCTAAGATGGTGGTTTATAACTATCGTCTTAGTCTTAAAAGGGTTTTTTATAGTCGCCCTCTTAGGGTGACCCTAATAGGGTGGTTTATAGCTTCCCTCTTAGGGTGACCCTAAGAGGGTAGTTATAAACCACCCTCTTAGGATCTATTAGGGCGGTTTTTTACCACCATAAAAAACTACCTTATTTTAGTCATCGTTAAAACCCTTTTTTGGTGTAGTTTTTTTTGTATTGGCCAACAATGAACTTGTCTTCCCAACTACAAGCATCCTTTTTTGCTACACCAATCAATCATGAGTCATTTATGCCACTTCTCTACGAGAGAAATTGATCTAAGTAGAATTCCTTTAAGAATTTGTTGGAAGGAAAATCGAAAGTCATATAAAAAAGTAAAAGTCCTTTGAGCATTTGTTTAAAAGTAAAAGTCCTTTGAGCATTTGTTTGAAGGTAAATCCAAAGTCCTATGAGCAAAGCATAAGTCCTTTAGACATTTGTTTAAAGGATTTTTATTTTTATTTGTTATGTTTGTACATATCTTTGTATTATAGCAAAATAATCAAGTCCTTTGGACAAAGGTAAGTAAACCCCCCTAGGAAAATATCAAAGCTAACCAAGTCCTCTAGGCAACACTAACTAAAGTCACTTTGGACAAATCTCTATGTATATAGTTGCCTATATTTATTTTTTTACATAGTTGTACTATAGCAATGCCATCGTAGGCACATCATGCATCATGCATCATGCATCCTTCATCACTCCAAAAAAATTTATCATTTTAATCATATCATTCAACTTTTAAAATTTTTTAATCAATCACAAATAATCAACTTCTAACAAATTATCTTAATACGTGCACATCAGCTCGCAAGTCATTCATCATCTAATCCACAATTTTATTATGATCCCATAACCATAAAATATTAAACATTCAAACAATTAAAATATATCACATCATAATGGCTTATCACATAACACACAAAACTAACTCTATAATCATTTATATATAAATAAACGTGATGTCATATGTGCAATATGAAACAATGATACAATCAATTATAATATATAATCATATCGTAACAATCAATCTCCCTTAAACTTGAGATAAATAGCTCTAAAAGCATCCTACCCTAGCTAGTTCTAGGAGCATGTGTCTAAGGCTCCCTCTCCTACAAGTGTTGACATACTCATTGATTGCTATGACTAGCATGTCATGGACCTGGAGTGGGTCTACGATCATATCCTCATAGACAATGGAAGTATCCAATTAGTGGCTACAATTGCATGTTGTGTTGGCCATTAGTGTGTTGCTGACTTGGCCTCACTTTGTAGGTCATATTATGTCACCTATACATCTCTCTACACTACCCGTAGATCCTCCTACACCTACGCTAGTTTGCCCAATAGTATTTTGATCACCTGGCCCTTTCTAGTTGCTCTTACTATTGTTGTAGCTCTTGTCGTGCCTTGCCCTACATTCAAACTCTAGATCGCTTTCTACATCACCATGACCTGTCTTGCAAGTTGATCCCTCTTTGTTATCTATGTGTATGTAACAACTTGTGTTGCTTCCAAAGTTTCCTGCAAGCTCTCCACTTACTAGGCTAATTCATCCCTCTTTGCCTCAATCACTGACTAAGGTGACCTACTCAGTCCTGCCTCGCCAATTGGGCTCCTTGGCAAAGGTAGTAACAATAGTGGTGGTACTACTACTAGTGGTGTTGCTACCGTTGTCTACCTCTATATCTCCATATGTTTATGTGCCTCTTTGTAGTATTACATCCATGTTGGCATAGCCTATCTTGGCCTCTATGCACACACCCCTAGAATTATGATCCTTCTAAAGCAAAAGGTCTGCTACCACTAGATGTGTCCTACTACCACTCCAAGATCATCTCACCTAGGGTTTGGAATTGTGGGGTCATCAAGGTCAACCTCTACATATATGTCCATATCCAATATCCCTCTAAACCATAACCGCCATCTAAACCTCCTATACCATATTGGCCCTACTAGCACCCCTTATTGGGTGTTAAACTAGTAGACCACTTGGTTAAAACAATGAAGCTCTCATTCCCCCATTGTCCCACCAACCATATAACCCGACTCACATGATTTAGATGGTAGGCATCCTCCTATCAGTAAAAATTATGCCTATATGACTGTCAAGTGATTTACCCTAATTATAGATCATCATTTGCTTATCACATCATTGTTAAATCCCCCTCTACAATCTCCCTCCTGACATAAAAATGCCAATTGGTTCAGTATGTTGCAAGCACCTCTGGGTCATCCACTTGCCCTAGTAATCCTAGTGATCTCATGATTGTAATGTGCTCCTAGGTCAACCTTTGTCCCTTCTATAGACCACCCAATGGAGCATCTGGTATAAATGTGCTAGCACCATTGGTCCCCATGTAAAGACCACTTGCTAGTCATGCATGTGAACAACTACCTCTTTATTTCTTTGTGCATCACCCTCTTGCTTATGTCACTAACCAAGACTCTAGACACCAAGGCACAAAAAGGGTGGTTTGCCTATCTAGTCAGCCTCTGCATATGCGACATTGATGTCAATATCAAATTTGATCAAAGGGAAGGTTGAGTTCCCCATTAGCCTCTCTAAGGTATATCCCTAATCTTGTCCCATCTGTACCTTTGCTCATCTTATGGGCACCTTAAGGATCCGCCACATGTACTCTAATGTTATAGTCATCTTACTTATCAATAATTTGAAGGTACTCATTTCTAATTCCATCTCTTCACAAGGGCCATCAATAGTGCCCTATCAAACTCTACTTTTCATAGCTTATTGGTGCTACTTTTCTATGCATATGGTTGGTGTTCATTCCATGTACGTTGGATGTGTTGGTCTTGCCTGGTGCACCATCTAAATCTATGTGCAAAGTAGGGCTCCAAAGCTCTATTTTCCCCCTCTCATGTGATGAAAATGAATTCATTTTTACCCCTAGTCCTCCCAAGCTATTTTTTATCATATGTTCTTAGTTTATCATCACTGTGCCAATGTAGATCTTAATCAAGTTGGGTTTCCTTAGTCCAACTTGATTTTCTCTTCAAAACTCAAGGGGGTACACTAGGGATGACAAAATTTTATGCTACCTGAAACATAATTTTTAATGTCACTTCTAATCAAATAATAAAAGCATCAATTATCTAGCATCATCAACCATGAGCAATAAAAAAAAATTATCTCAAAATTAGGAAATTTATGTCAATATTTTATGCATTTATTATACACGTAAAAAGGGGTAAATATAGACACCCAATTTTGTACACAGGGCTAATCTTCAATCTTGTCAATCCCTTCATCAAGCAACCTTTTAATAAGTTGAATTAAATAAACTTCTCTTAAGCCTAAATTTAGAGCATTTATTACTCCAAAAGTGAAAGTGTTGGGGCATGAGCTATAACACCAATGATGATTTTGCAAAATAATTCAAATTTTGTCCTTTCTTGCTAATTTTGACCCCCAATGATCATGAGGCGAAAGTATCGATGATATTTTTGCCAACTGACACTTTTGACTGCCATACACCAAATTTAAGAAATTTGACTTTTTGTCCCTCAAGTTGCCCACCATTAGTGAACCAAATCCCCAAAATCTAATCTACAATTTCTGTAAGAGATCCCAATTCCAAGAATTATCATTCTCATCCTCTTCCATTAATGGCTTCTTGATCTATTTTCAAATTATTACCATCTTTATATTGTCATATTCAATGCAATTCTTCCTCCAAGGAGCAATGGCTTCCTATAAAGTCAACACTTAGGAGAGCTCAATCCATAGTTTTTTGAAAACAATCAAATTATGCTAAAATATCTCTAGAATCATATGATTTTTGTCATTTTGAATTGCAATATTATACCAAAATCTTACAAAAATATTGTAAATCCCATCCTTGCAAGCATTCAAGCTCTTGTTCTTGCAAGCACCTAAGTCTCTAATCAAACAAGCTCTCAAGAAATCATCAAACATCAAGCCTTCAACCTTAAGCATTCAAGTGTTAACAACAAGCAAGCTAGCAAGCTTTTACAAACAAGGGGAAACAACCTTGTGTCTCGGGATATGCTCTTTTCTCTTATTTATTTTTGATATTGTTTTAACCTTGTAGCTGTAAACTTTTATCTCATTGCATTTAGAGGTAATCTTGCATTTTGCACTTGTATTTAGCTAAAATTTCATTGTCATTTAATTTTTATTTTAAGCAAGTAAATCTTTGTTCACTTATTGTTTAATAGGGTATTTGTACTCCCAATTCAAAGCCCTTCATCATACTCATCATAATATTAGCTTAAATTGCACTTAATATTGTTGTTATGCTCTTAGAAGCGAAAGAATCACCTTACTGTATGTCAATGATGCTATCACTCTCTGGTTTACATAGAGCAAAAGTGTTGATACTAAGTGAAAGCATTGATGGCACCATTATGACCTAGTGGCGCTTTCATTACTAAAATTTGATTTTATGCATTTGTCATTTTTATCTATATGAACAAGGGTCTGGTTGTTGTTCAAGGAAGCCTAATGTCCTCTGTCAACTCAAACAAACCCCTCTATCACCAACTTTGTATTTCATTGTCTATTTTGTAGGTCTAAGCGATGACACCATCAACAAGCAAAAATATCAACAACACTTCTATGGATTGGTGGTGCTTTTGTTTGTATGGCAAAATAAGTTCTTTTACCCCCAACCTCTATCATTCAAGCATCTAGAACTTAGATTTTATTTTTTGTCTTCTTAGACCAGATTTTACTTTTAATTTATTAGCATAATATACAAAAAGGAAAGAAAGAACTAGTTTAGTCTTAATCAGACAGGGAACTAACTTAATTTTTAAGCTTTAGCATCTAAATCAAATTTGCATATATCTACATCTTAAGACTTGTTTGCTATATTTTCTTGCACCCTTGCCTCGCAAAGAGAAATCATTATTTCCTTCCTCATCAAAAGCAAAAATTATTTTAGATTTAGGCCTTAATTGTTGCATTTGTATGTTGCATTAGAGCTAGATTAGGGTTAAGCTTAGATAAATAAGTATCTTAAGAGAAACATAGGTGTTCTGTAATTAATTCATTGAAACAAAGTCCACACAAACTGCCCTTACTCTCGAAGCGAGAAGAGGAGCGAGCAGAGAAGCATTGTAAAGAGGCCTTGCATGACATCTTCCATCTTTTCCCCCTCTCATAGGATCTTTGTTCCCTAAATTAAGAAGTATCCTGTAGTGTTATCTTCCTTTTTCTATACCATAGCTTCATGAACTTTTATATATTAATGTTAACAATGCTCAAAAAACCCAACCAAGGATAACCAAGAATAATATCCACATCATCCATCTCAATAACATAAAAAATTGAATATAAGATATATTTGTCAATGGTGATCTTCAAATATTAGAAAAACTGAACATTCTCACCCTCAAGTTGCATGTCCTTAACTATTATTGCTTGAACTTGCAGCCTCTTAGCCAAAGTAATATTAATGAAATTATACCCACTGCCAGGGTTCATGGAAATTATAGACTTATACTTCAATCTGAATGCATCCATAAATATGCAAAGATATAATTTTTATATGAAAATAAAACCTTATAACCATCCACTTGCTTGTTTAGCTTCAAAGGTGTGGTTCCTTTAACATTAACTACAACTTTATTTTTAATGTATTTTTTTATGCTTTTATAGTATGTTCTAAAATTTCTCTATGTTTTTAGTTCTAACTCATCTGAAATATATCTTAAGGCTTTAAACATAAACTTATACATCCCTCTCTACAAGAGGTATATACCTGCTCTTATAATATATAAACTATTTATCATCATAAATGTGATGAGCTTGAAATGAAGGCTTAAATATTACAGATAAAGGCTTAAGTATTCTAGATATAAGATTTGAATTGAAAGGAGAATAGGGAATGTATATCCTAAAAATATAAAATAATAATATGAATATCTCTTTTCATATATAATAAATTTAAAGAAATATAGAATAATTTAATATACAAAATATTTATACACTTTGAAAAATTATTTAATTTGTTTTAATTCAATAACAAATTAAATATTAATGATACGAGACATTATATTAAAAAATACAAACACGTCATGAGGCCAATGCCATCAACCAAAAACCTGCGGTTCGACTAATAACTAATCAAATAGGCAGGCATACACTACCAACTAGCTAACAAAACAAAATGATTACATATTTAAAACGACGGTTGAACACACATCACAAGAGCAAAAGCAAAATCCCCTCAATGGTGAACATCCATTACGTGGGTTTAACCACCATTGTGATCGAATCCCATCCAACATTATCACCAAAAGCAAAATTTGACAATGGTGAACATCCACTACGTAGGTTTAGCCACCACTGTGATTGAATCCCACCCAACATTACATTATCATTAAGAGACTTAGGTGCTGAACCCCATCTGCTTGGAAGAAGAGGAAGTGTCGAACATCTTTCCATCCAACATTACATTATCATCAATAGACTTAAGTGCTGAACCCCATCTGCTTGGAAGAAGAGGAAGTGTCGAACATCTTTCCACCCAACATTACATTATCATCAAGAGACTTAGGCGCTGAACCCCATCTGCTTGGAAGAAGAGGAAGTGTCGAACATCTTTCCAGCTGTAAGCAAATGGATCTTTGTTGGCAGCAAACACAAACTTGACCCAAGCATGGATTCAAAGAAGAAGTGTCGAACATATTTCCAGCTATAAGCAAATGGATCTTTATTGGCAACAAACACTGACTTGACCCAGGCATGGAGTCGAAGAAGTGTCGAACATCTTTCCAACTGTAAGCAAATGGATCTTTGTTGGCAACAAACACTGAAGCACCTGACTTGACCCAGACATGGAGCCGAGAAACCTGGGGAAAGAGAAGCAATCAAGTTACCAGGGTCAACTATGTAAGGAGGGGGACCTCGAGCTGGTATAGGAGTGTGATTTGGACCGATAGACAACATAGCCTAAACTAACTTTGGAGATAATCTTACTTAGGAGGAATTTAATAGGCAAGAAGCATTCTCTCACTAAACAATAAAATTTTTAAGAGCTACATAGCCATTATTGACTTGAGTTGCAATTTGAAAATACACAAATAAAATAAAATTAGATTTCTCAAAAGTAGATATGTGAAGGAGATAATATTACTTAGGAAGAATCTGACTAACTATGTAGGAAGCGTTATCTCAATAAACAATAAACTTTTGAAGATGAGAGAACTCCATAACCATTATTGACCTGCATTGCAATTTAAAAATACACAAATTACTCAAAAGTAGATATGTGAAAAACACTTACAAAATATAATCAAAATAAATTTCTATATGTTATATAAAACCACTATACGAAATAAATACCACACTTCAAAAAGGCGGGGTCTCCCAAAATGAATTATTTTCTAAGTTAATAAATATAAAGAATAAAGTGGTTTATTTCGATTTTAGGTTATTGTACAAAGCTTAAAATCCTTAAATTTAAACTCCTTTTTTTTTTAACAAATGAAAAGTGAATAATTCAGAAGGTTTATGGCTCTCGTAAAAAAGAAGAAGAAAGTGAATAGGCATGGTGCTGGTAGTGATTCCAGAAGATAATGGAAGCAAATACTGTATACCCTTGAGGGAGATGCGGAACTAAATATCTCCTTCAATTTAGCTAATTGTACCTAATAAATCCGTTGTTCTAGCGGTACAAAGGCTACCACATTTCCCGCCATTTCGAAGAGCAACGCGCCATTTCCATTACAAAACCCTTCAGACCCTCCTTCCCGCCCTACGAAAACCTAGCAATCCCGTCCGCATGTTCTCAATTTCCCTTTTGTTTGCAGAAACCCTAGCATTTTTTTACACAAATCTTAGCAACATATTCTTCACATTCCTTCGTTTTTCAGGAACCCTAGGAAACTTCTGTCACCATGTTGGAACTGAGGCTTGTTCAGGGGAGTTTGCTGAAAAAGGTGTTGGAGGCCATCAAAGATTTGGTCACGGATGCCAACTTCGATTGCTCGGCGACGGGGTTTTCCCTTCAGGCCATGGATTCCAGCCACGTGGCCCTTGTGGCCCTGCTGCTCAGGTCCGAGGGTTTCGAACATTTCAGGTGCGATAGGAATATCTCCATGGGGATGAATTTGAACAACATGGCGAAGATGTTGAAGTGCGCTGGGAATGACGACATTATCACCCTTAAGGCCGATGATGAAGGGGATACAGTTACCTTCATGTTTGAAAGCCCCAGTAAGTTGTTTCTTTATTCTGGTTGGGATATGCATTTTGGTTTATTTATGAGGCTTTTCAACCCTTTGTTTTTGTCATGAGATCATAACAATATTAATAACAAAAGCAACTACTAACGAGGTCATGAGATGGCTTTACGCTTTTGTTAAATACATCAGATTTTTATTACACCACAGTCTATGCTGAATTATTTATTTATTTATTATTATTATTATTTTTTAATTATTTTTTAAATTTTTTATTGAGTATATGCTGGATTCTTAAAGCTTCTATAATTTATTTTTAGGTGGTAATTCTTTTTTCTTTGGGTCAAATTTGTACTAATGTTCTTGTCCTGTTTTGTTTATCAGTTCTATGATATATTTGTACCGAGGTTCTTTTATTTATTTATTTATTTTCTTTTCTTTTTCCTTTTGTTAGATGATAAGTTAGCATTTAGTGTTGCATTCGTTACACCAAAATTAATAGCAATAGTAATGACAAGAATAACTGCTACTGAGGTCACGGGATGGCTTATTGCGTTTCAGCCTTCAATTTGGTTCATGCCTTTGTACATTCGTTATATGATTATTACACTAGGTACCTCTATTGTGGTAGAGTGATTTCAACATGGTTCACACTCACAAATGTGCCCCGTTGCCATGAAGTTTTGTACTAAAGTTCAATGTAATTATTATTGTTGTTGTCTTGTCTGGCCTTTGCCAAATTGCAATACTAAAGACCTTTGGAGGCAATATGCAAAAAATCTGCTAGTATTATTTCCATCGTGCTACTATTATTTTTGGCATCTTTGATGCTGTTGTTGTTGGGACCAATGATTAATTGAGATACCTTGGTATTTTATGGTTTAGGTTCCGCATGGCATCCATAATTCATGCTTAAAATTTGTGAATTTGGAGTTTTTGGGTTACTTAAATGGCAAATTTCCACAAGGAAATCATTTATGAGGGCCAAAGTGTGCCCCTGCTATGCCCATCTACTGGGGGTTTGTGGTATGTATGATGTTCCTCGACACATCATAGTCAATGGGCTGGCAGCTTTAGCCTCCAAATAAGGCACGATGATTTGTCGTTAGGAATTTTACATGCTCCTCATTAACTTGATAGTCTTAAGAGAGAGTTGTTATTTTTTTTTAATAATTATTTTTTATTATTGATATATAGTTAAAATTTAGACTTTCTCTCATTCTTCATTTTTTTTTTTAAAACTTGGATGTGTTTACAATTTGCAAAAACACACTAGAAAAGCTACAGATAAAAAAAAGCCCATACTAGAAATAAAACACCATTGTTATCTTTTATGTTGGTTTTCTACCTAAAAGGCAATAGTTAAGGGATGTATTTTCTTCTGGGTAAATAATTAGTGATAGCAAGCAAAATATGATAATTATCACTCAATCATGTTTGGAGATGCACATCAATTGCTGCACACTAGAAAAGTTACAGATAAAAAAAAAGCCCATACTAGAAATAAAACACCATTGTTGTCTTTTATGTTGGTTTTCTACATAAAAGGCAATAGTTAAGGGATGTATTTTCTTCTGGGTAAATAATTAGTGATAGCAAGCAAAATATGATAATTATCACTCAATTATGTTTGGAGATGCACATCAATTGCTGTTTCTGGCCATAAAAACATCATTTATTTGAGATCCTAACCAATTTGTTTTCTCATGTAGTCTTTTTTTCAATTTCTTTTTTAAATTGGTTATATGGGATTGAAACAGGCCCTCCCATTTTTATATCACCATGTTACTATAATATTTCAATGAACCATATAGATGCATTATATTGCCTGGCAAGATTTAAACCTGGATCTCTCCATTAGGAGCCATGTTATTTAACCGCGTCTGCTAATGCCATTTGATATTTAGCCTTTTAATAATTTGATATAAACAAAATAACCAATATTGTAGCATTGGCTTAATATAAAGCTTAGTCCTTGAATGCCTTCACATAACAGTGGTTCAATATGAAACTTGGATTAAAGGATTCCATCTCATTTAAATGTTAGATCTTATTCCCAAGCGATTTATTCCCATAGTTCAATACTACAACTTAGCTTTGAAGAATTCTATCACTTTAACTATGTATCAGATTTTAGTCTTGAAGTTTTACCAGGTCTATGTCATGTCAGAGTTTAGTCTCAATGCGTTCCATCATTGCAGTGCTCAACTAAATCATCTACAGACCATGGTTAATATTTGTTTGGAGTGGAATGCTAGACAAGACTGATTTTTGACTTAGTTGTTTGGGAGGTTTGTTTGTCACTATAGCTTTGTGCAAATAATGATAGGGGTTAGATGCTTTTTGTTCAGGTTCATCAGAAACTCCACTAGATGCTATTAGATTTTGCACCCTTTCAAAATTTGTTGCACTTCCTTCTCTCCTTGAGTTTTAGTCAACAACTTCTTCAAGTCATCTTATGCATTTTTTTTTGCTAGAGAACAAGAGGTTGTACTCATGTCCTCCACCCTTGATAAATCACAACTCTTCTTTAAAGCATGAGAGTTTATAAACAGATTCAATTCTCATCTCAATTGAGTTGCTATAGCTAAAAACCTACATCATTTTACATAAAATGTTTGAATTATTGATTTTCATTTTTTAGAACTTTTTCAAATTTTTGTGTGAATACAAATATTTTAAAATTCAGCATCCTTCTTGACATTTTCCTACAGCAGCCTTCACAATACCAAAATTTCACCTCTACTATCTATGCATTGCATCTTAGTAGAGTAATATTTCCAAAACATCGCACTTGCTAAAAAATTAAAAGCAAGCAAGCTAAAACAACAATAAACAGTACACGAGATTTTACGTGGAAACCCTGCAGTGTGCAGGTAAAACCATGGGGCAATGGCAGCTTTTCTCTTTTATTATTCTCAGCAAGCTTTCATACATTCACACTATTCAAATGCAAGGGGCATTCCCCTTTTTTATAGAAATACAAAGGAAGATTAAAAAAAAGCCATGGTGCATTCCAAATAAAAGCGCTTTATTAAAAACATGCTTTATTAACTGCGTTTTATGACAAATGTGATTTACCGTGTTTTATAACAAACGTGTTTTTTTGCGTTTATAACAAATGTGCTTTCTTGCAGTTTTAGTAACTGCATGGGTCTTGCGTCGTGCAAATGTACTGACATAAATTTTTGGGTTGAGGACGAAGCCCTTGAACCCTCGGCAAGGGGGAACCTGGTTGGTTCTCCCTTGCGCCCCCCTCGGTGCACCCAACGCATACGAGTAGCACATGGGGTTGGGTTACTATATGCTGCACCACCATGCTCCACTCTATTGAAGAACATCGGAGATTTGGATATTGACTTCACCTCCTAACAACACTATCATAGCTTGCTTTACCAGATTTGGATTGCTAGTTTCCTTCTTGAGGCACAAGTGCAACCACAAAAATTGGAATAAATAGTATATATGAAAGCACATTAATGTTATAAGATAAAGTAGATATTATCAATGGGAAACATTAGAGTTAATCTTAATCAATATTTGAGTCAGGCAATCAACATTTTCTTGTTAGCTTCAGCTAAACTTACTACTTCCTCTAACCAAGGAAAAGAGAATTTAGCTTCATGATTCTCAATTAAAACCCCTCAATTGGCTAACCTATCTGCACATTTGTTTTCTTTAAACTCTATAGCAAGGTTTTGAATTTTCACAATTATCTCTTGTATGTTCCATAGAGCCTTTGCTTTCCTCAAAATTGCATTTATTACTATGAGTGAATCGCCTTCCATCCATACTTTGTTCCATTTCATTTGTTTGCATATTTTAACCCTTTCAAAGTTGCTTGATGAGGGCATCATGCATCTTGATTTGTTAGTTCCTAGGCATAGGTTAGTTTCTATAGTTCCTAGGTTCATATTTTATTAAGTTTGCTAATAATGTAATGTGAGCCTATATACTCACGTAGGATTCTAGTTGGCTTCTAGAGAGCTATAGTTGGATTCTAGTTACTTAGTTAGCTATTAGTTAGCGTATCTTATTTCTTTCCTCCCTATTTGCCCTCTTGGTGCGAGATTTGGGAGAATCGTTATTGTATTTTGGGTATTCGTATGCCTATAAAACCTTAGCAAGTAAATGAAATGTTATGTTGGTTTTGAACCTTCACATTGCCCAAGCTGCCACTTCATTATTTGTCTTAAATCCACTATTGAAAGCGTAATGAGACAAAATCTCTCCTCTATTATTTCTAATAATTTTTATTCCTCTTGCTGGTCCTGGATTTACATAAGATGCTCCATCAAAATTTAATTTGTCCAACTCCACATTTGGTGGTTTCCACTTTATATTCTTTGCCTTCTTTTTTTTTCTCCTATCCCCAACATCATAATTCCATTTGATGACTTGACTTCATCTATCAAGGCTCTCTGCTTCTAGATTAGGGATTGGGTGAGTTGATAGGGTTGATTTAGACTCCTATGGCTAAACAAATATTCCTTTTCATTATCTCTAAACTGCTTTCCTTTCTTTTAAATATTCTTCTATTTGCCAAACAGTCCAAAGTATTATATATTTTTATATATCCTAGATTGTTTGTAAAGCGTCACTTTTAAAAGTGCTTTGCCATCGCTTTAACGATTCCTTAATTTTGCCATTCATCATCATGCATTTACCAAACATTATAAGAATCCATTGCCATAGTTTCCAGATTATTGAGCGATGTCCCAAGAGATGGTCTAAACTCTGCTCCATTTTATAAAGAACACATTTTGAGGGGTCATGAAAACCCCTTTTCACAAGGTTATATCACGATAAAATTCTTCTATGACCTACTAGCCAAACAAACATTTTGACTTTAGGAATGCTCGGGCTATCCCAAATATCTTTCCATATACTTGGAATATTCCTATTTCGATGGTACTTTATATATATCCACTTCTTGTTGTGTGTTCTCTTGAGCTATTCAACTCCCAAAACTTATCTTGGGCTCCCTTAGGAATAATCGTTGTTGATATCTTTTTACTCAATTGCCTCTTAGCATCAATGTTTTGGATACTTGTAAAAAAATCTTCTTTCCATTTGTATCATTCTTCTTGATCCTTATGTAAAAAAATCTTCTTTCCATTTGTATCATTCTTCTTGATCCTTATACAAAATGTTTGAAACCCTATCACCATATTTGTCTTGAAGTAATCTCATCCATGGTTTCAAAATTGGATCTAGATTGGGTGGTTTTTTATCACACCAAGTATCCATCCTCCCACCACCCATCTTAAACTTTTAATCACTAGATCAATTGATTATTTTAAACTGTTCCATAGTGCAAAACCATTTGGTAGAGAGAATGCAGTAAATATTAAGCTTGGATCATTGGGCTCAACATAATTACTTAGAAGAATTCTTTCCCATTGTCTTTGACTCTTTTTGTACAATCTTCAAATTACTTTTCTCCTAAGAGCTAAGTTTGCATCTGTAAGAACTCTTAAACCAAGACCTCCCCTAGTTCTATCATCATACACCTTGCTCCATTTCACCAAAAGGAAATTTCCCTTTATCATGTACAAGTCATCTTAGACATGGATATGTGATAGATTTAGAATTAAAGCAACTATCATTGTATGCATTGGGGATAGTGTGAAGGTAATGGCAAAATTGAAATTAATTGGTGTAAGTGTACTTATTTGTAATGCGTTGAAGTTATAAAGGTTTTTTTTTTTTTTTTTTTTAAATAAAGGGGTAAAAATTTATTGATAAAAAGACTGGATTACAAAGTACAGCTGAGCCCCCACCCAGGACTCAAATAAGCAACAAGACAAGCTAAATCACCAGACAAGGTCAACTCCCAAAGAAAACCAAAAAAAAACAAACCACATTAAGTCTGAACATCCTTATGGATCAACTCCCGTAGGTGTTGAGAATCCCTAGACGGGAGACTCTCCCAGTTATCAATACTCTGAGTATCCAATAGCTCAGAAGCCCTTTTGGCCAAGTAATCAGCAACACCATTCCATTCCTTTGGAATGTGCACAAAGGATATAAATTTGAACTCTTCACTCATTCTGAGAATCTGAATGGTCACAGAGGCCAACTGCCAATTAACATCCTCCACTCTTTTGTTGTTTAAAAGATTAACCAAAATTTGAGAGTCAGACTCACAAATAATCCTGCACCAACCAAGAGAAAACTCCCTTTGCAAGGCCTCAAGTATCGCCGGAGCTTCCATAAGATTGTTGGAGTGAACACCTTTATAAATGGAAAAGAAAAAACTCGACCACGCCAGCAGAATCTCTCCCAACACCACCAATTCCAGCATGTCCAGGATTGCCCTTGGACGACCCATCAGTATTAATTTTTAAAACTCCTCTAGGGGGCAGTCTCCATCTACCCTCTCTCCTAACCTTCTTGCTAAGCTGAGGAATCCTACTAGGGCTAGAAGAATTCACACCAACCCCAAACAAACCAAGGGCCTGTCGTACCTTCTCCTCCTTAGAGTCCAAATGAGGGTCCACATCACATTTACTATGGATAGTTTCTTGAACCATACACAGGATCCTTTGCCAGATCTGTTGAACAACTAAATGACTTCCCTCAAAAATGCGTCGGTTTCGTTCGAGCCAAATCTGCCAGATGATGCAAGAAGGACCCAAATTCCAAGCCACTTGGAGGAAGGGGGCCTTGGCTGGAGGTCTGCCCAAACTACTCCAAAACTCCACTAGGGAGAGCACATGAAAACAAGGATGGTTCCAGGCACTCCACCAACAGTGCCAAATGTATCTAGCAAGGGAGCATTGGAAAAATAAATGAGAAGAGTCATCCTCATTCTTACCACAAAGGACACATAAAGAGGGACCCCGAAATCCCCTCTTCCTCAAGTTATCCCAAGTGAGGCATTTATTACGAGCTACCGACCAGAGAAAAAAGTTACATTTCGGCCAAGCAAATCTATTCCACACCTTTTTCCACCATGTGACAGGGAGACTCTCGAACTTTTGCTTATCAAGAACTTGATAACCATAGGCTACAGAGTAGGTTCCCTTGGGATTAGGGTTCCAAGCCAGAATGTCTTTATCCCTCAATGAAGAACAATACCTCCCCGCAAGAATAAGAGCAAGCACCTCTCTATCCTCGGCCAATCCCCCTTGGGGCCATTCCTGCGGATCTTTCCATTTGTACATCTCCATATTTTCAAAATACTGGATTTTTTAAAGTCCTCCACATGAGACCAGCCTCGCTTCCAAGAAACAAATGCTTAGGGAATGTAACCCGGGATATTGAGTCAAGATAGGAGGGTGGCCATCCCAAGAATCCTCCCGAAAAGAACATCCGATCCCCGATTGCAAATCCGGAACAAACCCTCGCTTAATTAGATTAGCTTCTCTTTTCGTAGTGTCCCGGATAATAGAACCTTTCCCAACCAAACCGGCTCTAGGGATATCTCGCCTCGTAAATACCTCTCAAGTATTTATAAGATAATATTTTAGCCCAAATCTGATCTTGAGAGGTACACCATCTCCAATAAAGTTTCGCAGCCAAAGCCTGCCTCGAAAAGAGTTGCCTGTCGCAACCCAAGGCCTCCCTCTTGAACTGGCCTACAAATGGAATCCCATCTAACCAAACTCCATTTAGATTGATCAAGTTTGCCAGACCACAAAAACTGTCTTGACAGAGCATCCATGTCCTTGATGAAACGAGAAGGAGCTGTTTGCACAAAACATCTATAAATGGGTAAAGCTTGAATAACAGATTTTAAAAGCAATACTCTACCTACAGAGGATAGCCATCTGACAGTCCAGTGATTTACCTTCCTTCTAAACTTATCAAGTATAGACTGCCAAGAAGATCTAGGGAGAGGATGAGATGAAATCGGGATCCCAAGATAAATGAAGGGGGGAGTCCCGACTTGGAATCTTAGAATGCCAGCAATCCTGGCTTGAATAAGAGGGGGGGTATTGAAGAAGAAAATAAAGGACTTGTCCTCATTAATCACCTGTCCGAAAGCACCAAGATATATGTCAAGAGACTGTCTAATGTTTCCAGCTTCCTTGATAGTGGCAACTCCCAACAAAGCAGTATCATCAACAAATTGAAGGTGGGAAAGAGGTGGCAAACTGTTATCCCACTTCCACCCTTGAATGAGACCATGCCTGACCTGAGACTTGAGTAATCTGCCCAACCCTTCTGCCATAATGATAAACAAATAAGGAGATAGAGGATCTCCTTGCCTCAATCCCCTTGAGGCCTCAAACAGCTCCGTAGTCTCGTTATTAACAAGAACAGAGAATGAGGAAGAAGAAATACAGCTCATCACCCATCTAATCCATTCCTCCTCAAAGCCAAAAGCAGCAAGAACTTTTTGAAGAAAGGACCATCTAACTCTGTCATAGGCTTTTGCCATGTCCAACTTAATGAACATAGTTTTCTTCTTAGAAGTTTCCATTGAGTGAATAGCTTCTGTAGCAATAACAACCCCATCCATGATTTGTCGGCCAACAACAAACCCACCTTGCTCCTCAGAGATGATTTTGCTCAACCATATCTTCAGCCTCTCAGCAATAATTTTTTTGATGATCTTATATACAACATTACAAAGAGCAATAGGCCTGAACATATCTAAGGAATTCGCTCCCTCTTTCTTGGGAATAAGCACCACAAAGGTAGCATTTAGGGCCCTTAGCATCTGTTTGTTCTTTTGGGACTCACGGACCACTTCCAAAAGGTCAGATTTGATTAACTCCCAAAACTCTTGATAAAACTCAATCGGGAATCCATTCGGACCCGGGGCTTTCCCCTTTTTCATCTTAAATACAACACTTTTCAGCTCCTCAAGGGAAATTGGATCCATCAAGTGCTCATTCATCTCTCTAGAAACAATCGAGGGAATACAGTTTAGAATAAGTTTTTCTTCCTCATCATCTGAGAGGGCATCCTCCTTGAAGAGAGAGGAAAAATACCTCTTAGTCTCTTCTAAAATATCCCTGAAAGAAGAAAGCAGGGCACCCTAAGAATTAACAAGAGAGGTAATCAGGTTACCATTACGACGAGCCTTAACAGAGTTATAAAAGAAGGCTGTGTTCCTATCCCCTTCCTGAAGCCAATCTACTCGAGCTTTTTGTTTCCAAAAAATTTCTTCCCTCAGTTCCCATTCAGCAAGGCCTTTTACAGCCTTCGGATTCCTCAACAAGAAGCTCCTCTCGTGAGTCCCCGATCTCTAATCTTCCTTGAGGCTTCTTCCACCCTCCTAAGAGCTGCCACCTTAGCCAAGGAAAGGTTCCCAAAATTTAGTCTATTCCATCTCTTCAATTTATGCTTAACAAATTGAAGCCGCTTCATAAAGGAGTACATAGCGATGCCATGAGGAGGTTTGCCATTAGTCCACCAGCCTCGCATGAAATCATGAAGCTTAGGATCTCGCAGCCACATAAGTCGAAACTTAAATGAGGGATTCTTTTTTAGCCCTAACTCCAGAGCAGAGGGTTTGATAGGCCAATGATCAGATCCTCTACCCTCCAGAATCATAGAACTAGTGCTTCTATTATTGCCAATCCAAAAACTAGAGATCAGAAACCTATCCAGTCTCTCTGAAATGGAATATTCCCCACATCTTCTATTATGCCAGGTAAATATCCCATTATCCGGCTTGATGTCAACCAAGTTCAAGGCCCGGATATGAGCATTGAAGACAGAAGAAAAAGGCTCAAGACGATCAATCCCACCACGTTTTTCCTCCAGACAAGTGATAGAATTGAAGTCTCCAGCCAAAATCCATGGGTACAGGGGAGCCAGACTTCTCACAAAGCCAATGTGCTCCCATAAATTCACTTTACCATTGTAATCAATACGAGCATACACGTTTGTAAGTAGGATGGTCTCACGAGATTCATTATCATGCTCGATCATCGAAATAGACCACCTGTTGGAAATCCAGGTAAGAGGAGAGATCTTAATTGGATCCCATAAACAAGCAAGGCCACCAGCGTGTCCACATGCACCAATACACTGACATTGCCCCTTTCTCCACAACTTGGGAGCAATATTGAACAAACTATCAATAGCTAATTTAGTCTCCTGAATAAAAACCACATCCGGAGAATGAACACGAATCAAATCACGAACAACTTTTTGTTTGGGGATGCTGTTCAACCCCCTTACATTCCATGAAAGTACAATCATTTTTGGGGGTTATAAAAATGGGAGTCCAATGTTCTCACCAAACCTGACTCTACCAAAGTCTCCCCCATTAACTTAATTTTATCCTGGTCTTTCTTCCGACCCACCTTCATATTCTTATTTGAAGCATTTTTTTTTAATTATTTTATGCTGCAATCCCAGCACCGTAGGAGTTTTACAGTCCATGGATGACTGCATCAGTGCTTGGGTAGGAGAGGGCATGTCTAAATCTGTGCCATTTTCTAAGATAACTTCACTTCCAGGGCTAGGGCCAACCATATCACCTATACTCGGAACCAAAGCCCTCTGTTCTTCATTTAAACCCCCTATATCCGGTTCCCTTGGTTCCACCTCATGAAGAGACAACTGATTTGGTCCTATTATATCTATAACAGGTAGCGATGTTTCGGTATCTCCACGCACCGATCAAGATTCTCTAGAATTTCAAAACGGTTGAGCTGAGCATCTGGCTGGTTATCCTTAATGTCTCTTTTTGCCTTTCTTCTTTTGTTTCGAGGTTTTACCGTAACAAAGCCTTCCTTATCCTGATCCCCCTCCTTTATCGGGGCTTTTCCTTTATCCATATTTTGTACAGATCGAGAGGGCCCAGGATTTGAAGCCACAGGCAAGACAAACTTAGGGCATTTTCTTTGTAAGTGGCCATATTCATGGCAAATCCGGCAACGAAATGGGAGAGCTTCATAGTCAAGTTTTTGAACCCATTTGGTTGATCCGAATTGTATTTCAATAGAATCTGGAATAGGATTGTTTAAATCAATTTCAACACAGATACGGGCAACAGAGATTACCTTTTTATCCAGCGTTTGTCGTGACGGCCCAACCGGCTTCCCAAGTAGAAGGGCAAATGCAAGATGTCATTTCTCCAAAATTCCAATGGGAGCCATGGAAGCCAAACCCACACCGGAACCCGTGACGGCCGCTCCTCTGATGGGTTGAAACCCACATGCCAGGGTTTAAGAAAGAGTCCCGCTTGGTTACAGAAATAGGGACCTCCTTCAAATGCTTTGTTACGATCCGCAAGACAAGAAAAAACCACCATAAAATAGCTGTTTGCACTCAGCATCACCTCCACATCACCTTCAGGGTTCCAAGTCTTCCTAACCCAAGCCTCCACAAAGGGAAGAGAAATTCGGATGCCCATAAATTTACCAATAAGTGCATGTTTGGTTAAATACTCCACATCTTCTGCCACCGAGTCTGGTTGAACCACTAGAACCGGCCTGGCTTCACATCGTTCCAAACATCCATTGTTCTTTAACAAGCGATTCCTGGCATGCAATGGGAAATCTTGTTCCTTCCAATCATTTTTAAAAGAAATACCAGCCCTAGCATGCACGCTCTGTGACGGACCTGATGCCATCACTACATTCCTCCAGTTGTTCATACCTCCTCCAGAAACTGCTGCCATCCCCGCAGAGCCCACCAGATAGGTCTCCGAAGTTATAAAGGTTTTGAAGTCAGGTACTGGATAAAGTTTTTTAAATGTTTAGATTAGGTTGCCCATTATTGATAATTTAAATTGTCCAAATTCCCAGTCTATTTTACTTTAATTGCTTTGGAGAAAGAAACTGGTTCTGGTGCACTGTGCATATGTTTTCATGTAAAACAGTTAGCATAATGTGTTGCTCTTGTGGGTCCTAATTAAATCTTTTCCCAAAGTTGACAGATGGAGAACCACACTTTCCATCCTCCAAGTGGAACAGTATGTTTTCTTAGGATTCTTGTTAAGACGGTTGCCTCAATTTGAACTTTTTTTTAATTTTTAAATTGCTTATTTGGGACAAAAACAGGCCCCACCTGTATCATGTAATGACCACTTAGTGGTAGTACGGTAGCTTGGCAATTATGCATGTGTTGCTTGGCAAGATTTGAACATGGGTCTCCTTGAAAGTTGAAGAATTTAGCCGGTTGAGCTCATGCCATTTGCTTCAATTTGCAACTTGTGCTGAAGGTGTACTCTCACATTTGTTAGTTTGTCTGCAGGCATTTATGTTGCATAAGAATTATTCCTTATTTTGAATGTTCCAATGTGAAGGAGGTTTTGGACTCCTAGGAAAGCTCTTCCATTTTTAAGTGGTATTAGTTTTCTCATCCCTGTATAGATTTGTCATCACATGCAGGACATAGTCTTCCATATCCTAATCTTTGCCGTGCCTTTTCTATCATAACGTCCACTATAAGGGGCTTTATGTTCTGCAGCACTCTTTGATGTCTTATAACGGTAGCACAAAAGTCAGATTTGTCCATTTGTCTGGTTAAATGTTGCTTTATCTTCGTCCTCTGGAGCCTGGATGAGGGTTATTCATCAGCATAGTTGAAGAGGGTTATTTATCAGTATAGTTGAAGAGAAGATATTTGGTTGGTTAAGGACCAAACCTTCCTCATACTTAATAGTTTTCCCTTTTATCCTTTATGCATCATAGTGTTGTTCATAGATATAATTTTTCACACTATATGGCATGGGGATGTGTCTTCAGGCCAGAGTTGGTTTGTCTTGTCATCCTTGGACTGTGCAAGTGCATCCCACCATCTTCTGCTCTCCCTGTCCTGGAAATTTTATGAAACTAGTTTTCACATCATTCATACATGTCAGTATCTTGTATTGTACTTAATTTATATTAGACTTTTAAACTCACTCTTTGTTACATCATGATTGCATTGGTGTGGTATTTCTATGAACCAGAGTATCACAGTATTACGTCAGACAATATTATCACAGTACTCATAAGAATTGAAACCTAGTGGGCTTTTTGTGAGTCAAAAATCTCTCCAGTCAATTATTAACCCCAATAGCGAGCTGTATTTATATCTTTATTATAATTTTTTTTTTTTTTAAATGTTTAGCAGTATAGGTTTAAATATTCTTGTGTTCATCTTTGAATTTTATGAGTTTAGTTTATATGATTATTGTCTTTTTCTATTGGAAACAGACCAGGATAAGATCTCAGACTTTGAAATGAAGTTAATGGACATAGACACGGAACATTTGGGTATTCCCGAGTCTGAGTACCAGGCGATTGTAAGGATGCCATCACAAGAGTTTGCTCGTATTTGCAAAGACTTGAGTACTATTGGTGACACAGGTATGAGGTTGGAATGTGTTAGTATTTGCAAATAATATTGGACAACATTAAGTATAATTTATGGTAATCTGTTTGTTTTCTTTATTGCTACAAATGTTTAATTTTCTTTTAACTGTACTAGTCAGACTAAGTAATAATGCCATAAGAAGTTTTTTTCTTAACTAGTTATTTTTATTAATGTCTGTTTTTGGAATTACATAAATTGTTTGTTCTTCTTCTACTTCTGCTCCTGTTCTACATTTCTCTTACAACTTGAGTAAACAGTGTTACTGACAATTCATTTGCCATGCGAGGTATCTTTGTTTGCCGGTACTTCATAGCACCGTACTTTGTTGTGGAAATATCTATGAGCTTCATTTAGAAGATTGCATTAATATGTCCTACAGGAGGAGCTTGCACTGTACTTTTGCAACTGTTTTAAATTTTATCCTAATAAAATTTGCATTTGGCTCAATAGGAAGTGATGATGGTTGTATGATTGAAAAGATTTGACATGTCACTAACCATAATTTGAAATGATTTTTTTAATAATGTTCGAGTCCTTGCCAAAATGACCGTTTTGTTTGTACCATATTTGATGAATTTGTGCTAACTTTTTCTGCTTCGGTTATAGGTTTTCTGTGAGTGCATTTTTATCACTAGTTGTTGGCAATAATAATGTATATGCAGTGTTTTGAAGGTGTCTGTTACTTTTGGGAATTCTATATTATTTTTTGAAAGTAGAAATAACATATCTAAAGTTAAGTTACTTGTTCTTTTTGTTTTTAAACAGTTGTTATTTCTGTGACCAAGGAAGGAGTGAAGTTCTCTACAAGGGGTGATATTGGAAGTGCAAATATTGTTTGTAGGCAAAATACTTCTGTTGACAAGGTAGAATTCTTTCTTTGGATTTAGACCAAATTGAAGAGTTTTAGTTAACGTTATTGTTATTATTATTATTATTATTATTATTATTTCGATAACAGTCTACAATGTGTGTTTATTTGACTTAGGAATTTTTGGATTTTGACCATAACAATTTTCAAATCTACTTCTAAAAGTTTGACTTTTAATACAGTTGTCTTTAGCCAGGTCTTGACAGTTTGATCAAAAATTGAAATGCACTTCTTCGATATTGAACCTTGATTGAAGAGTTATTCTAAAATGGACCTGTTCAAGCATTGAATCAATGCAACGACTTAACAAGTCAAATGTAGACAACCTTTACAAACTCTGTGTGTAAGCCTAATTGAAGGGAGAATAACCTACTGCAGTTAGTACAACCATCCTGAACAACTGATACATCAAAACATCAAACTCTTGTCTTTAAAAAAGAAAAGAGAGCAGATTTATCCATTTCAAAAATGTCAAAACTTCAGAATAAAAAGTTTGAATAGGAACTATAATAGCAGGATTTTTATATGACATGTCCAAAACCAACATCAGCATAATCACAGATAATCTCACAAAAAGTAGCATCATTGACAGGATTCTTACCAACAGTGGCATTATCAGAATGCTTAGAAGAAATTTTAATATTAACAGCATGATTAATACGGGTCTTTGCTTTCACCTTGAGAAGGAAGAATATCTCATACAAAAACACCTTCTACAGGTAATCAGCTTGATCAATGTTAATATGAGAATAATCAGCTTACATTCTGTATATGAAAATCACCAGTATGATTTTGGAAAAAAGAATCCTGGATTCCAAATTGAAATCCATGACCTTCAACCAGGAGGGGTATCTAGTAGGCTTACACATTTATCAAATTAATTTCTCAAAGAAAGATACACTGCTTAAGGAGATATGGGACTGACATCCATAAACCTTTTCCTTTATCCATGTGATGATGTTTCCTTGGACTTTTTGATAAATTGTCATGCACCGTTTATATAGTTATGTTAACACTTAATAGAGCTCATCTATAAAAAGATGTGAAGTTTAAAGATGGAGTCTAGGTACAGATGTCTTTTTCCCAGGCAATTTACGATAAAATAAGTTCTTTTATTTATTAGGTTTGGTTATTGCTTCAGTTTTTATGGGTTTAGTTCATGATGAGCATTAGTTCTTTTGTGGAACTTTTTCTTTTTCTTCATTATGTTAAGCTATTTGTAGCTCACCTTTGTCTTAAAATTGTTATTGAAGATTCCTCGATTTTTTTGTGATTGAGTTTTTTTCTTGTTAATTATCTGGGAACATCCCTCTCTCTAATATGCAACGCTTAAAACAGAAGAGGTTAGGGAACTGACAAGTTTATGGTGTTACGTTTTTGCAGCCTGAGGAGGCAACAATCATTGAAATGCAGGAGCCTGTGTCATTAACATTTGCTTTAAGGTACATGAATTCATTTGCCAAGGCAACACCTTTATCAAACACGGTGACAATCAGCATGTCATCAGATCTGCCTGTTGTTGTAGAATACAAAATTGCAGATATGGGTTATGTCAGGTTTTATTTGGCCCCCAAGATCGAAGAGGAAGAAGGTGAATCTTAGTTAGTCTTCTATGTTGCTTAGCCTCCATTTCATGGAATAAGATGCGTATTTGGTCATGATTGACCATATAACTGAGTCTAATGGATGGAAATGTGTCTTGCTTGAGTGGTTATATAAGCATGTGTGCCTATGTACAGTCAGCTTTTTTGTTTTTCTTAGAGGACCTTTTTACAGCTCTTGCAAGAGTAAGTGTAAGCAGTTTTGTTTATTTTCAAGAATATTTTTATTAATTTGCTTTATATTGAAGGGTTTTCCATTAGCTTGAGTTATTTGACAACTTTCCATGATACAGCTTTGCCATTCAGTTCAATGGATTTAGAATATATAAGCCATAGATGCATGAATTGTCATTAAGTATATAATTGTGTTTGTGGTACGAGTTTTGTTTGTGTAGTGGGTTTCTATATGCTGTGGGTTATTTATTTTTAATTTCTTTCGCTTTGGTTCCAAATACATTCATAGTCTCCGTGAGTGCCTGTAACTTTTATCTATTGAAACCATATATGAGACCTTTTTATCTTTTTAATTGGCAAGATAAATTTTGCCGTTCTTCTTGGGTTTATTTTGTTCACAGAAATGACAATTTCCTCTTGCAAGCCATAGGTGTGCTGATGTAATTTTAAAGGTGGGGGAAGAAAGCATTTGGGTACATCAAATGAGAATTTTTGGATGTTATAGGAGTATATTATTTTTTTTGAACTGTAGGAAGGGATTGCAAAGAAACATAAGTGGACTCCTACTTTTATTGCCCTTCTCTCCAATAACTGCATTTTGTCGAGTGTGGAATGTTTCCTAAAATTTATTTTATCCCTTGATACAAGTGTGAACACTCAACATTGATGGTGTAGAAAAAGTGTATTGTCTTTGTACTAAGTATTGCATGTGCTTAAAACATTTTTGTATCTATTATTGTGTAGAGGTTTGAATTTTAATTCAACAAAGGGTGGTGTTGATTCTTAAGTGATTCCTATGATGACACGGTATCTACATTTGTTTTTTGTAAGTAGCTTAAATTGTAATGTGTTAGTGATCTGGGAATCATACATAATTCACTGATACAGGTAGGCAGTATGTTTGTCTCCTGATTTTTTTTTTATATGTTATCCATATCTCTGTCAACAAGTTTGAGTTTACTTTTCCTTATTCTTGTTGGTATACTAGCAATTTTATTTACAGCTTGTGTGCATGTGTGAATAAGTTGTATAGTGGTTCTTAGCCAATGTTGTTGGTTTTGGGGTTTTTATGGATTTGTTATTCCTATTTTTTATGTTTTCACATTGTGGCAAATTTATTTACAAGCTACTGTTGTAGGGGTGAGAGAGAGGGTGAGGGTGAGGGAGAGGGACAGTGGGTACCTTGCCAAGGCTTCTGTTCTGGGGCTTTTGGCCAAGTATCAATATCCATGAGCTCAAGGTTGTCCATGTGATAGAATTTTGGTTTAAAATGGTGTAATCTCTCTGGTTATTCTGAAGTAAACTGATTTGATATTTGTGCTGCACTTAGTAGGAAGTAAACTGATTTGATACTTGTTCTATGATTTCAGTTTTGTAAATTTTTGTAGAGGAAGACCTGTCATTATTTGTAGTATTGGTAGTCATCCTTCTGTGATGACCATTTTTATTTACTTGAAATGATTTTGAAAGAAATTTGTCTCTTGGAACACTTTCTAGATGCTGCTTGATGGCCAATTTTATTTATTTAAGACGATTTTGAAAGAATTTTGTCTCTTGGAACACTTTCTAGATGCTGGTTGAGCTTGAGCAGAAGACGAAGTTGTGCTTTATAGGATTTGAGCAGAAGACGAAGTTGTGCTTTATAGGATTATACCCATCTGCGTGCAGGCATCATGACAATCCTAAATTGACTAGGACATAGCAAACAAATTAATACATAAAAGGAAGCAAGCATGAAACTACCTATGCAATTTTTCTGTTGCTCATTTTCTTGAATCAGATATTCCAACTGGCAGACTGCTATGGTTCTGAAAATGCCAGAGTTTATATAGAACTTATAGTTTTCCATTTTATTCAATCTATTTTAGAGAATTTGGGGAGGATTAGACGTTTTTTGCAGGACTGCCCAAACTGCCGAAATCGTTTTGGCCATATCTCACTCATCCGAACTCGGATTGAGCTGAAATTTTGAGGGTAGATGCCTGAAAAACCCTAGAACGTCTCCACCAATTTTCATATCATTTGGAGCAACATAGATCCTAGCGCATCCCTATGTGTGAATGATATATTTGGCAAGCGGCTATGCGAGGGTTTCATCTGGGTTGAGTGCAAGCAGCTCCAGAGGTTGGTTTTTAGGGCCTTCGGGCCCTAGCGGCCAATATTTTTGTGGTTTATGCTCAATATTTTAGCAGGAAATGTTGCGGGGGATACAAGATGGGTTAGAAATTTGTCTTTCAACGGATCATACTGTGAACTTGAGTGACAACGGCTTCCAATTTGCTGCACAAAAGAAAAGTGAAAACCATACCTTTCCACGACGTCTAGGGCAAGGATTAAAGAGACCACGAAATAAGTTTCAAGCAGTTGATCAAAAAATGGCTCATATCTCAAGTGAATCTGGTGCTAAGGTGCACCCACAAAATAATTCTACTGTGAAAACCCCTGTCAAGGGTAAGAATTTTGAAGACTCGGTCCCAAAAATGAATTTTAGGGATGCCCTTCGTGGTGGACAACCTCAGCCCAATGCTAATATCAATATTAGGGCTTCTCATAAACCTCTAAGAATGCCTAAGATTGATCCCAGGAAAACGGAGTCAGGATGTCTTAAAGCAGCTGAGGGAACTCCTATTGTTAAGCTTGATATGGGTAACATTCGGATTGGCATTGAAGATTTGGAAAAAAGAGGACTAATTTGTCGGTTCGTGGGTTTTCGTCCGAGTCTATCTGCTTTCAAAGTCCGGGCTGCAAAAAGCTGGAAAACTAAAGGTGAGTTACAAATCTCTATTTATCCAAATGGTTATTTTCTTGTTTTATTTGCTAATAATGAAGATAGAGAGAAAACTTTTCAAGGGGGTCCTTGGTTTTTTGGAAGGGTAGGGCTTTTCATGAAGCCCTGGCATACTAAATTTAAAGCCGAAGAAGAGATGCCTTCTATAGCTCCCGTGTGGGTTAGACTCTTTGGCCTCCCTATTGAATTTTGGAATCCTACTGTTTTTTCTTCAATTGGAAACTCTTTAGGAACTTTTATGATGATTGCTGATTGTACTCAAAATTTTGAACATATTATTTATGCTCAAATTTGTGTTTTAATGGATTTTGACAAACCCCTACCTAAAAATATCACATTACAATTTGGGGAAGACACTTGGGAGCAAGTAGTGGACTATGAGAACATTCCTTTTCGTTGTAGAATTTGCCATGAATATGGTCATTTGGCCGGTGCTTGCCCAAATAAAATTCTTGATCAAAAGAAAGAAGATATAAACTCAGCGAGGTTTCCAAATACCTAAGAAGAAGAACACTCGGAAAAAACCGAGTAATGAAGGATCAATCAAAGTCATTTGCTAATATGTTTGAAATCCTTTCCACAAATGATGTCCCAAGTGAGGAAGAGGAAATAATGGAAACTGAAATCTTAGAAACACAATTTAAATATGAAGGAAAGAACTCAGAGACAAACCAACAAATCAAAGGTTTTCAACGAAAAAAAAAAAGGAGAAAATTTACACAAGAAAAACAATATTTCAAATGTCAAAACTTCAAATAATGCAGGTCCCAATATAGACTCCATTGAACCATCTAGTAAAATTTTGGCTGTGTATGAGCATTCTTCAAGGTTAGAAGCCATCTCAGATTCAATTGGAATAAGTCAAGAAACAGGGAAAAAAAAATTGAAGATGGATTCTAATAAAAAAGTAGGTCGCAAGACCAATCAATATCATATGGTAAAAGAAGGTGAAAAGCTTGTAGAGGAAGGTAAGATTAAGGGTAAGATTAATGCCCTTCCCAACATTTTTAGCCCTGGTATTAATGAAGATCATCACTTGGAATATTAGAGGACTCAAAGGGAGTCTTTCAAAACAAAATGAAATTAGAAGAATGATTCGAATAAATCATCCACATCTTGTTTTCCTTCAAGAAACAAAGATGTCAATGGAGGATATGGACTTAATTGCCGATAAAATTTGGCCAGCTGGAAAAGTGGTTTCCCTCAGTTCCCAAGGGACTTCGGGTGGCATTGCTTGTCTTTGGGACCCAAAAGAGGTAGTTATTCACCATATGGTTGGCGGTTGGGGTTTGTTGGCTATAGCTATTCAAAGTAGACATTCCAACCGAGATTATGCTCTGCATTCATTGTTTATGCCCCGACTTCTTTGGAGGAAAAAAGAAGACAGGTGGAAGGATATTACTCATATTATCTCTCATTTTCCTAAAGCTTGGATCTTGATCGGAGGAGATTTCAATACCATCCTCTCTCTAGATGAGAAAAGGGGGGAAATAGAAATTTGGACAAAAGTACTGACCTCATGAGCGAATATATTGCAAACCTCCATCTTGTGGATATCCAACCAGATAATGGCCTTATGACTTGGTCTAACGGAAGGCAAGGCTTAGCTTGTATAATGGAGAGATTGGATAGGTTTTTGCTCTCTGAAAATTTCTTAATCCATGGTCACATTCCTAAAGTGAAGACTCTTAATAATGCTGGTTCGGATCATTGGCAAGTCATGGTGGAAATGTGGAAAACCAATGTGAGTTTCTCTCCTTTTCGTTTTCAATTAATGTGGCTTAGAGACATTTCCTTCAGACCTCATGTGCAACAATGGTGGAAGGAAGGTAAACCTAGGCATGGGACTAAGATGTTCTGTTTTGCCAAAAGACCGCAATACATTAAATCCAAAATCAAGACTTGGAACTGGAAAGAGTTTGGGGATGTTCATAAAAAAAAACATGAAGTTATTGCTCATCTTGAAAATTTGAATAAGAAAATCCGTTTAGATGGCCTCACGGAGAAGAGAAGTGCGGATGAAATTAAACTCACAACTCGGTTAGAGGAATGGGAAAAAAGAGAAGAAATCTTATGGAAGCAAAAATCTAGAATTCAATGGCTCAAAGAAGGAGATCGAAACACAAATTTCTTCCACAAATCTCTTCTAGCTCGAAGATCTCACAACTTTATTTCTTCCTTAAAATCAGATTCCGGAGATGTTGTTTATACTTGGGATGGCATGAACTCTATTGTTGTTGATTACTTTTCCAATCTTTTTGTTGCTCCTCCTCTTGACTCGGCTTCACAACAAAATGTTCTTCAAGCAATCCCTTCTCTTATCACTTCGAGGAGAACTCTATTTTGACTCGCTCCTGTTACTATCAATGAGCTTCAACAAGTAGTTTTTAAAATGCAAAAGGGAAAACCCCAGGTCTGATGGTTTTCCTATTGAGTTCTACCAAGAGTTCTGGGATATCCTTCATGTTGATTTATTAGAGGTGGTGGAAGAAGCCGGGAAATCCAAAGAAATTTTGAAGGTTATCAATAAAACTTATATTACTCTTGTTCCAAAAGCTCAAGAGGTTGATCATATCTCAGCTTTTAGACCTATTGCTTTATGTAATGTTCTTCTCAAAATTATTACTAAAATCATGGCAGAAAGGTTGAAGCCTCTTTTGCATAAGATTATTTCCCTAGAGCAAGGGGGATATGTGGAAGGACGTCAAATAGTAGATGAGATAGTTCTTGCTCGGGAAGCCATCCATTCCATGGATATGCAAAATTCTCCTTCTATGTTCATCCGGTTAGACTTATCCAAAGCTTATGACAGAGTGGATTGGCACTTCCTTATCAAAGTTTTGAGGCAATTTGGTTTCTCTAAGGATTGGATGGATTGGATTATGGGATGTATCTCTTCGAGTTTCCTACTTAGTTCTTATCAATGGCAGGCCTTCTCGGTCTTTCCCGGCTTCCAGAGGTATTAGGCAAGGTGACCCGCTATCCCCTTATTTATTCATCATTCTTGCTTGATGCTTGGGTAGGACTATAACCAAAAAGAGGGAAAACAAAACCCTTGAGGGAGTTACCATTGCTCATGGAGCTAGACCTATCTCTCATCTTCAATTTGTGGATGACTCTACCCTTTTAGGTAAAGCTACAATTAAGGAAGCTTCTAATATTAAGCAAATCATTAGCTGTTTTTCTAAGGCTATCGGGCGGTTGATCAATGAAGACAAATCTAAAGTTATTTTCTTTCAACTGCTCTACTAGACAGGAATCCATGGTCTTGGATAAATTAAGATATAAGAAGACCTCTCTTCCAATCACTTATTTAGGTATTCCCATAAATATTCAAAGGCAGAAAAATAAAGATTGGAATTGGTTGTTGGACAAAGTCAAGAAGAAAATTGGAAAGTGGACCAACAAGTGGCTTTCTTCTAGGGGTAGAATCACCTTGGTAAAATCAGTCCTTCAAGCTATTCCTATTTATGTTTCTTCCGTTTTGAATATCCCAAAGGTTGTTCTTCAAGAATTGGATCAAATCGGTCATCGTTTCCTTTGGAGTGGTACTAAGGAGAAAAGAAAATGGGCCTTGGTGAAATGGGATACTTTATGTCTTCCTAAGAGTGAAGGGGGGTTAGGATTCCGGTCTTCAATTAATAACAACAAAGCTTTAGCTGCTAAATTATATTGGAGGATGTTGCATAACCCCAATGCTCTTTGGGCCAATAATCTCCGTGCTAAATACGTTGAGAACAAAAGTCCTGAAGACCTTGTTCGCTATCAACTTCCTACCAAAGGTTCTCCCATTTTAGCGAGTTCTTAAGACTGGTGAGGATTTGATAAAGAAAAAATTATTTTGGATCATTCATAATGGTCAACATGCAAATTTTTGGACAGATTCTTGGGATGGTCACAAGCCTTTGATAACTCGGTTTCCCGATTGGAGGCCTTGGATGGAGGAGCTTCACCGAGCTAATTGGATAAAGGTGGCTAATTATTGTCCGGTACCATATTGGTAATTCAAAGGTTGGTAGATATTGGATCCCTATTGAGGATTGGCCTATTCAAATCCCAGAAAGGCAAAGACAAGATATCCAAGGCATCCTTCATATGAGATCCCTCTCTTGGTCCCATGAAAAAGATTGTTTTGGATGGAACAACACTACTAAGGGTGAGTATTCGGTTGCTCAAGGTTATTTGACCTTATGCCATAATAATCCCAACCATTCTGACATATTTTCTCAATTGTGGGCTCAAAAGCTCTGGCCTAAGGTGAGGTTCTTTAATTGGCTTTTATTGCATCGTAGGGTGCTTATTGGTGAGCAACTTATGAAGCGTGGTTTTCATGGCCCTTTTAGATGTGAAATGTGTGAAGAGAATGTAGAAAATATCAACCATCTTTTTATTGAGTGTACTTTAGCCTCTGAGCTATGGAGGAGAATGGCAACTTTACTTGGCTTACAGTGGTCCAATTTTTTCACTTTTGAACAACTTTGGAGGGATTGGCCTAATCAAGAGGGTGTTGATCATTTTATTAGGCAATTAGTTTGGATGGGTTCTACCATTCTTCTTTGGAATATTTGGAATGAAAGGAACAACCGAATTTTTAATCAAGATAGGAAGGATATTCACTATATTTGGCAAAAGACCATAGCCAACTTAGTTGAATCAGTCCATCAACTCCTTAATCACCCCCAAAACTCCCACCAAAGATGGGATCAAGTGATGCAAAGATTGAAGATTAAACCTTCTAAGGGCAACCAACTTAAAGGGAATGTGAGTATTAGTAAGATGGATAGGACTAGAAATTGGCAACCTCCTCCTAAGGATTTTGGAAAAGTCAATACGGATGGAGCCTCTAGAGGGAACCCTGGAAAAGCCGGTGTGGGAGGAATTGGTAGACTTTCGAGATGGCTCCCTGGTTTTTACTTTTGTTGAGAATTTGGGTATTCTTTCCAATAACCTTGCTTGAGGGGTATGGTATCCTTAGAGGCCTTCGGGAGGCTACTAAGGTTGGATGGGAAAAGGTGTTAGTTGAGTCGACTCTCAACTTATGATTAATCTCTTGAAGACTCCTTCTAAGAATCATAAGGTGGATTGGAGAATAAAAATAATTATTGAGAAGATTGAGTTAATCCGGATGGGATTTTTGAAAGTTGATTACAATCATGTGGTCAGAGATCAAAACAAGAGTGCTGATGCTTTAGCTAATTGGGCTTTGGACAAAGGTGATCTTACTTGTTATGGCCACCCTCCTATATGGTGGGCTTCTCAAATTAGGGAAGCTCTTCTTTCTATCATTTCTTTGGATGGCTCCAGTTCTAAAGGTACCTAGTTTCTTCTTGTTTTTTTTTTTTTGTTTCTCTTTGGTTCATTCAGTTTTTTTAGTTCCCTAGCTCATTCTATTCTTTATTTTGTTTCCTCTGTTGATTCTTGCATTAATAGTCTTCTGGTCTAGATAGGTCATTGTTTTGTTCATTTTTTTTTTTTGTCTTCTTTTTTTTTTTTTTAGTTTTTTAAGGTGGGTGGGTTCTTTTGTTTTGTTTTGTTTTTGTGTTCTTTGTGTTGTTTTTTGTTGTTCTTGTGTTTTTGTTGTTTTGTTTTTTTTTATGTTTTTTGTTATTGTTCTTGTGTTTTTTTCGTTCTTGTTCTTGGGTTTCTCTTTGTTTGTGTTATTTCATTTTTTTATGTGTGAGTGTTTTCTATGTTTTTTGTTTTTGTTTATTGTCTGTTGTTGGTTGTTTTTATTTTTATTTTATTTATTTTATTTTTTAGGTTTTGGTTGTGTTTATTTTTCATGTTTTTTTGGGTTATGTCTTTGTAGTGTTCTGTTGTTTTTGTCTTGTTTGTGTTTTGTTATGTGGTTCTTGTGTTTTTCTATGTGGTTTGTGTTGTGGTTTCTTTTATCTTATTGTGCGTGTTTGGTTGTGCTTTTGGTTTTGACACACTCAAGGAGCATGTTTTTTATTTTATTTTATTATTTTTGTTGTTATTTACTTTTTTTTAATTTGGTTTTGTGTGTTTGTTTGCTCCTTGAGTATGTCAAAGGTGGTAGGCCAGGTCCGAGTCCTGGGCGTTTTTGGCGGAATGGATACCCTTGCCTCCTTGGGTCTTACCCGAAAGTGGCATCCCTTTTGGGATGTTTTCCACAAAAAAAAAAAAAAAAAAAAAATCTATTTTAGAAATTTTCAATTTAATAATTGTTTGGTTGTGAGATGTGTTTGTTTTACATTGGAAGATAAGGTTAGTGAGTCTTTAATTGTGTTATTATATGGTTTGGATATATATTTTTCAATTGGTTATATGAGACTGAAACGGGCTCCACCTGTACATCATCACCACATAATGGTATTACAACAAAGCTTGGATATTATCCATGTATCGATTTGAACCTGGGTCTCCTTGTTGAATGCTAAGGAATTTAATCGATTGAGCTAATGCCATTTGATTATATGGTTTGGATATTGACATTTTTTTTTTTTTAATTGGTTATATGAGATTGAATTAAATCATGACCATGTAGTGGTATTGGAACAGTTTGGTTATTTTGCATGTATCTTTTAACAAGATTTAAATTTGGCTCTTTCTTAAAGGTAGTGGAATTTAACTATGGTGGCAAATAGAAAGAATAGCTAAATGTCCCATACATGATACCCACTTAAGTTGATAATGTTAGAAAACAACCTTTAAAAGTAAAAGTAAGACAATGACATAAAATACAAAGTGAATCATTTTATAATGACGAATACAAGAATACTAAAGCTTTATATAAAATGTATTATTTAATAACACCATGACAATGTAAGTTTTAACCCACAAGTTATAATTTTACCTATTTTATTTAATAGAATAAACCAAGGGTATATGTATGTCATATATCATATAGTCAATAATTGTAATGTGTGTTGCAATTTCATGATGGGTACATTACATGCTAGCACTTATGATCATGCTTCCCCCTTGAAACATATGGAGGACCCAATTAATATGATCTTTTGATCATTATAAGCTATTAGTATAAAAAATCTCAATCATCCATCTATAATGTAAGGTCTTTATGGATAATGGTTTTCAATGGTTTTTTTGGCTCAATAGTTGTTGCTTCTTTGTGTCTATTTATGTTTATAATTGTTGCTTCTTTATTTTGCAGGTTCTTATAGATATTTTGCCTTCCCATGCACATCTATAGTTATACTCTTAATGTTGCATCTCTATAAATGTTGCTTTTCTAGTTTCATGTAATGCATAGTATCTACTTTGATGTTGAGTATTCCAATAAATATTGCTTTGATACTTTTTCTTATCCTTTCAAAATGTTTTCATTTCATTGTAATGAATTGAATGCTAATATGTTATATTATTTGTAGTTTTTGTCTTGCTCTATTTTTTTTTAAATTTTTCAATGAGTTTACACAAGTTTTTATGAGGGGTATTGGTTCCCTCATACTAAACCTTGGACCTCCAAAAGAGAGGCCAAAGTCCTTACCATTGCAATAAGCTTGCAACTTTTGCTTCATTTATTTTAACTTCTCAACCTTGAACGACTTTAAAAATGATCAAACGCAATGGTAATTTTGTTGCTTGAACGACACTCCATTTGGACGGTGCAATCAACAATAACACACTTCATAAGACATTACACTATATGACTATGAGATGGTAGATATAAGACTATGCACATCATGAGACTATGCAAATCATGAGATTATGAACTTCATGAGACTATGAGCTCCACGAGCCTATGGACTTCACAAGCCTATGCAACTTATGAGACTATGACAAGCCTATGGACATCACAAGCCTATGCAACTTATGAGACTATGACGAGCCTATGGACATCACAAGCCTATGCAACTTATGAGATTGACAAACTATAAATATCACAACATTAAGAAAAATAAACCAATACATAATAAAATAAAACATGACACTACCTTTAATGTTCTCAACTAACTTGGGAAGAATCAAAATTGATGGAGGGGGTTTAGTTAAAAATTGCCTCCTTTAGTAGCACTCTCACAAATCAACACAATGAGACGATGTTCAAACTTGAACGACTTTAAAAATGATCAAACGCAATGGTAATTTTGTTGCTTGAACAACACTCCATTGGGACGGTGCAATCAACAATAGCACACTTTATAAGACGCTACATTGTATGACTATGAGATGGTAAATATAAGACTATGCTCTTCTTGAGACTATGAACTTCATGAGACTATGCAATTCATGAGACTATGAGCTCCATGAGCCTATGGACATCACAAGCCTATGCAACTTATGAGACTAGCAAACTATAAATATCACAACATTAAGAAAAATAAACCAATACATAGTAAAATAAAACATGACACAACCTTTAATGTTCTCAACTAATTTGGGAAGAATCAAAATTGATGGATGGGGTTTAGTTAAAAATTGCCTCCTTTAGTAGCACACTAAGAAATCAACACAATGAGACGACGTTCAAACTTGAACGACTTTACAAAATGATAAAATGCAATGATAATTTTGTTGCTTGAACGATACTCCACTTGGATGGTGCAATCAATAATAGCATACTTCATAAGATGTTACATTATATGACTATGAGATGGTAGATATAGGACCATGATATTCTTGAGATTATGAACTTCATGAGATTGAACTTCTCGAGACAATGAGCTCCACGAGACAATGGACTTCATGAGACTATGGACTTCAAGAACCTATGGACTTCGCAAGACTATGCAACTTATAAGACTATGAACTTCATGAGACTGAACTCCACGAGACTATGGACTTCACGAGACTATGTAAATCGTGCAACTATGAACTCCATGAGACTATGCACTAAGTATGACTATGAGATGGTCTTCCTTCATACACACTTATGACAAGTAGATGCATGGTGATCACACACATAGTACTTGTACCCAAAAATTAACAAACTAAGACATTCACCACTTGTATGCTAATCCTTTCGTATCAATGCTCAACATCCCACTACCATGTTCTCTTGTGATGATCGTCTACCTTTGTAACTTGCACAGTACAATGAATACACAATTCTACTACAACAAATAATCATACCAACATACACATACATCAATGCCTATGTGAAGACATACACAACATATAAGTGGGATATAATTGGAATCAAATGTTTAGTATTAACTTGGTCGATTCAAAATTTGCATTACAAGATTACACAGACATCAATGCCTATGTGAATACATACACAACATTTACAAAGCAATTGCGATATTTATCAAACATCAATCTCTTTTTTGGTTGTGCATTTCTTCCTTAACCTCTCTCCCAGGTTGTCTTAGACATCCTCTCCGACCTCTCCTCCAGACACTTATTTGTCTAAGTGCTCCTCTCTTTTGATTGTCCCAAACATGCATCTGGTTACCTTTCTTTTTACTTATGTTTACTCTTCCTCTTCCTCTTCTCATGTCGGTTTCTATTCTTCTTCCCTTCCTCCTCTTCTCTTCCCTTTTCTCTTGCCATAAAGGTTACATACATACATACATACATACATACATACATACATACATACATACATATATATATATATATATATATTATTGCAACAATTACAAACAAGTGCAGCTTCCTTGCAGGTCTGCTTTCATGCATGGATGCTCCCACACCATACTCTCTAGGTAAGAGAAAATGTCTCATGAGCTCTAACTCATGAACATGAATTGCTTTATTGCCACCTTTTCTGTTTCATTATTGCCTTCCTTTGAGAACACAAATTCCTCTTATAGAATAAAATCAACATATGTTTCACCTTGTCCCACTTCATCGCAACCATCCAACCACAATCAACATATATTTTGCTAACTATTTTCTCTCGGTGCCAACACCTTTTGTTGGAGTGATTATATCCTCCACAAATTTTAGAAGGATGTAGGTTCCAACACTTAGTTGCTACATGTCCAAATCTTCCACATTGACTACAACAACCCATCCTAGGACCTTCATCCCTTGTACTATTTTCTCTTCTCACAAATTTGGTCTTACTACTTCTTGTTTGACCTGTATATCAAAGGCCTTCATTCTTTGGCCTTACATTTGGCATTATGGGTATTTTCACATGTTGCCCATATCTTCCCAATCCTTTGTCGGTATACCCTATTCTTATCATTAACTTGGAACCAATACCTTTGGTGTACCTTTCAAAGCACCCAATCTCTTCATCACCACTATGTTCAACAATATGGCCTTTGTCGTAGCCATCAATGATCCGATGAGGTTTATCTTCCTCTACTGTCTCCTTATCATTTCTTTTCTTTCTCCTTTTCTTCTTTGAATCTTTCTATTTGATATGGAACAAGATTGTTCCCATCCAAAATTGTATTTCCATTGAATTTCAAATGTATTTATAGGCATCAAATGCCTTTACAAAGCACCTTTGGTCGACCAACTAACATATTAATGTAAATTCTAGAAGCCAACTACATAGTAGTCATGTGTTGGTTTATTACAAACTAGAAGGTTATTATTTAATATCATCATGTGCTTTTTCTTATGTCTAGAAGCTTATTTCAAGACGTGCTTTTTCATTTATAGCATATGCTTCTATTCTAGAAGCTTATTATATTATTTACCATTTTTGTCATATGCATTCCTTACCACTTCTTCATCTTTTAGCCTCTTTTCCTCCTCATTCTCTATTGGTGTCATCCTATAAGTTGTCGTAATAGGTAAGCTTGATCCAGGACTAAAATATATGCAATGACGAATGCTCCTTATGGGTGGCAACCCATTCGGCAAATATTTGAAAGAATCTTTGCATATTCTTTCAACAATTCCTTCACTTCATGTGGAATTTCATTCATCTTGTCCACTATCCCTTCTTTTGTGGGTTTAGTGATGAAAACAAAACACACTTCTTTCTTCATTTCCTTTAAGAATTGTTTCTCCATACCCAGGCATATGATAGGACTACTGTCCACCTTTTCTCCTTTGTCCTTCAATGGACTTAATGTGTACCTCTTACCATCTTTCTCAATAGTGTAGGTGTTCACCCTACCATCATGCACTGTCTTTTTATCAAATTACCATGGCCTACTCTTCATTTGCTTGTACAACTTGGTAACAAGCTTCCTTTCCATGCCGGCTAGTTTGTTGTACTTGAGGGCATCCATATGATCTCTGCCCTTCTTACAAGCATATATAAAAATTGCTTGCAAAACCACATCCTCTACCTCTACTAAATCCATCTTGTCCTCTTGACGATTCACCTTTTTTGTGGGTACTTTGATTGAAATTAATTTGAGAAATACTAACTTTTCCTTTTTGCATATGCTTTCTTCTGCCACTATTTAATTGTTCTCTTCCTCCAGAATTGTTTTGTTGCTTGCGAGTCAACTTCTCTTCTTCCTTGAGTGCATATTGATATGCTTCTTCAATTGTCCTAATTCAAAGCATACCAATTTCATCTTGTATGGAGAACCCTAGTCTATTTATTTATCTTGCCGTCTCCTCATCATCTTCAAGATGACTTGCTCTTATGGTCAATTTATAGAACTCTTTTGTATATTATTTCACTCTCAAATCCTTTTACTTGGGGTTTTGGAGTCTCCTAATCAATCTGATTTGATAATCAACAGGTAGAAATTTAGATTTTAATTTGGCTGCAAACTTATCCCATGTTTAGGTTCTATCCTTTGTCTTTTCACTATCTTTCTGTTCAAACATGATCCCACCAAATCGAAACATGTTCTTTTAGTCTTGTACTTGAAAATTTGAGCCCTTTTGGATCCTCCATAGATTCCTAATCAAAGAATACCTCTATGTCAGTTATCTAGTCAATTAATTCTTCTAGATTTAAATTTCCATTAAAATTGGGAGTATCCATCTTTGGTTTACGTCCCATGTTTGAGATTACCCAAATCAACCATTGCTCCCATTCTTCTCCTTGATCTTCATATTGAGCTTTTGCATGACGAGTTTCCTATTCTTTATTATCACTAATATTTTCAAGATGAATACCTCTCCTTTGGGCAGTATCAATTGCATTTAACCTGATGGTGATTCCTCTTAGCATTTTTGTTATATTTTTTGGTTGGGGTCCCATACCACATAGTCTTCCTCTTCCTCGTTGTGCCATTTATTTGAAAATTTTATCTCTGGATCTAATACCAAATGATGCAGACAAAGGAGGAAGTTTAGTTTAAAACTATCTTCTTTAGCAGCACACTCACAAATCAACACAATGAGACGACATTCAAACTTGAATGACTTTAAAAATTATCAAATGCCATGGTAATTTTAATGCTTGAATGACTCTCCACTTGGATGATGTAATCAACAATAACACACTTTATAAGATATTACACTGTATGACTGTGATACGATAGGTATAAGACTATGAACTTCATGAGACTATGTAATTTATGAGACTATGGACTTTATGAGACTATGAACTCCACAAGACTATGGACTTCATGCGACTATGAACTTCATGAGTCTATAGAACTCATGAGACTATAAACTTCATGAGACTATGGACTTCATGAGACTATGAACTCCATGAGACTATGGACTTCATGAGACTATGCAACTCATGAGACTATGAACTTCATGAGACTATGGACTTCATGAGACTAGCACAACTCATGAGACTATGAAATCCATGAGACTATGGACTTCACAAGACTATGCAACTCATGATACTATGAACTTCATGAGACCATGGACTTCATAAAACTATGGACGTCATGAGACTATGGACTTCACGAGACTGCAACTAATGAGACTATGCACTAAGTATGACTATGATATGATCTTCCTTCATACACTCATATGACAAGTAACTGTACGATGATCACACAGATAGTTCTTGTACCTAACAATTAACAAACTAAGACACTCACCACTTGTACAATAATCCTCTCATATGGGTGCTCATCATCCCACTATCATGTTCTCTTGTGATGATTGTCTACATTTGTAACCTACATGGTATAATGAATACATAGGGCTACTACAACAAGTAATCATACCAATATACATAAATATAAGTGGGACATAATTGCAATAAAATATTTAGTATTAACTTGGCTAGTTTGACATTTACATTGACATACACAACATATACAAAGCAATTGTGACATTTATCAGACATCCTCTTTTTGGCTACACATTTCTTCCTTGGCCTCTCCCAGGCCATCTTAGACATCCTCTCCAACCTCTCCTCCAGGCACTTATTCATATAAGCACTCCTCTCTCTCTTTGTTGTCCCAAACATGCATCTCGTTACCGTTCTTTTTCTTTCTACCAATTCTTCCTCTTCTCCTGCATGTTCCTCTTCTTCCCTTCCTCTTCTTTTCATCTTCCTCTTCTTTTCTATTTTATCTTACTAGAAAGGTTTTTTTATATAACTGTGATGGTTACAAACAAGTGCAACTTTGTAATGACTTATTAAGCCTTAATACTACCACAAATATCACAATATCAAATATAATATAGCCACAATATAATAAGGACAAGATAATGATAAGAGTAGAATAATATGAGCAAATTAATATGTATATCAAGACTTATAATATATAAAATAACGTTCAATAATAAGCAACAATATGAATGTAAATAACCTAAATTATTCATGTACTATGCATGATGAACAACTTACAATATTAATTTCTCAAAATGTATGCAATCTTTATTACTCTTCTTTCTCTTATAAATATAATAGTAATGATCGTGATTGTTTGTGATCCTTGTTTATGAAGTATTATCTCTATAATATAGCCATAGTAATGATTGTTTGGATACTTGATTATTCCTTTCCATATGCCAAGTCTCATGACTCTTGGCTTCTCTACTTGACACTTGCATACTTTATGAACACTTGAATCTATATTGTATGCACACCTATACATGACTCTTGCACTTCTATAACTTGCACACTCTAACCTAAGATACTTGTGCACATATTTACATTATATATTTGCACTCTTACATATAAGATACTTGTGCACATAGACTCAACTTACACTTGCACTCTAACTCATATGACACTTGTGCATTTCTTGCATATTACAACTTTACATGACACTTGTACATTTTCTACACATTCACTAAAGAACACAAGCTTATACTGAGAAGGGGGGATGAACATTATAAGACCACTTTTTACTTTTATTTCCTAGTCAATATTATGCAATGTATCAATAGCAATATCAACAACAGTAATCAAAGCAATGCATAAATCACCACACACAATAGAGACACCAATTCAACGTGGTTCACCCAATGTGGGCTACTCCATGGAGAAAATATTTCACTAAATTTTTTTCAACAAATATATTGAAAAACTTTTCCCTATTATAATGTTTATGGACCTCTATCTAAAGGAGACACCAATCCCCTAATCAAGTTTGTGGATCTCTATCCACAGGAGAACTCCTCTGCTTTGGCTAGTGATCTTTTAGAAGAATTGTTGCTTCCATTGCATTGGCTTATGGATCTCTATCCACTGAAGACTCATGTCCTCACTTAGAAGACCTATCCTCACTACCTTGGCTAATGGATATCTATCCATTAGAAACTGTCATCCTCTATACTCTATCACCTCTAAAGCTAGCTCTTAGCTTTGTCTCAAATCTGCACTAAACAGGGTCCTTCAATCTAGCACAAATCTGCTCAATCTATGTCCTCTGATCTGTTGAGCAAGGTGTTGCAAGAGGTTTGTCATTGTTGTCAACACAAGAAGTTAGATCTAATGATGCAGTGGACAAACAGTTCAGGAGTCATTCAAATGCAGAGGATAGAAGTTCATAGGATAGTCAGATCATGTAAAGTGAAATTCCAGGAAAACAGAAGTGACCTAGATTTAAAAAATCAAAGAAAAAGACAAGTAAGAAAACTATCGCAATATCGCGACAGGTCGAAGGAGAGAGAAGGCGCAAAGAAAATTGTCACGATTTTGTGACATGTCAGAGGACAGAGAAGGCACAAAGAAAATTGTTGCGATTTCACGACATGGCCGAGGAGAGAGAAGGCACAAGGCAAACTGTCACGATTTCGTGACATGTTGGAGGCCAAGAAGCTAAGTCGAGAAACTGTCGCGATTTTGCTACATGTTGGATTCTCGCTGGCCGAAGCAAGGAGAAAGCATTAAGTGAAAAGTTGTAGCGATTTTGCTACATGTTGGATTTTCGCTGGCCGAAGCAAGGAGAAAGCGTTAAGTAGAAAAGTTGTAGCGATTTCGCTACATGTTGGATTTTCACTGGTCGAAGCAAAGAGAAAGTGCCAAGTTGAAAAGTTGTAGCGATTTCGCTACATGTTGGGATTTTGCTAGTGCATGAAGAGAGAATTGTACGGATGCGAAAGATGTCACGATTTCGTGACGTGTTTCGTTTTCGCGGGCGATAGGCACAGAAAAGCGCTAAGGCAAAAAGATGTCGCGATTTCGCGACATGTTCCATTTTCGCGGGCGATAGGCAAAGAAAAGCGCTAAGGCAAAAAGATGTCGCGATTTCGTGACATGTTTCGATTTCGCTGAGGGATGCGGTGAAGAATGTATGGCAACGAGAAGTGTCACGATTTTGTGACATGTCATGTTTTCGTGGGTGCAAGCCTAGAAAAGGACAAAGAGATGCAAAGTGTCATGATTTTGCGATAGGTTGCAACTAAAGCCTTCGAAATCTGAAAGTGTCACAATTTCATGACAGAATGAAAGGAAATTGTACGGATGGGAGAAGTGTCGCGATTTCGTGACAGGCAGCAGTGAAGAAGCCAACAGGATGAAGATGTCGCATTTTCGTGACATGTCGCAGTTTCACGACTCTAGGAGGAGAGAGACTGTACGGTGCCAAAAATGTCATGATTTTGCGACAAAAACAGAGAAGAAGGCCTAGAAGCAAAAAGGGTCACGATTTCGTGACAAGAATGAGGATGACGTCAACGAAAGTTCGAAGTGTCGCGATTTCACGACAAGAACGGTGGGAAAGCTAACAAAGGCCAAAAGTGTCGCATTTTTGTGATAACGGGTTAAAGAAGGCGTATAGCTACAAAAAGTGTCGCGATATCGCGACATATTATTTCACGGAAATAGTTACAGGAAGGTGACAGAGGTGGTAGTAGTAGTTGAGGCCGACAAAGTTGAATTTGGGCCGACAGATTTTAGGGTTTTGCAGTTGACAATTTCTAGGTTTTGTAGCCGACAATTTCTAGGGTTTGTAGCTGATAATTTCTAGGGTTTTGCAGCCGATGTTCTTAGGGTTACAGTCGACTAATGTTTAAGATTTGATCTTAAAATTTCTTCTATAAAAGAAGGGCTGTTTGGAGTTTGAAGTATGAAGCGTGTAGTGTGTTGTGCGCAAGTGAAGTCCGCATCGAGCAGAGAGCGAGTCGTATCGAACTTGTGCAAATTAAGTGCACAGGGCATAGATGTTGAGTTCTAAATGCGAAGTGATAGCGCACAGATAGAAGAAGTGATCAATTATCTGGTTGTAGCAGAGAGTGCAAAGAAATTCACAGAAGCAGTCGGATAATGCGAAGCGTTTGCGTAGAAGCAGCAGAATGCATAGAAACTGTAGACTATGAGAATTAAGGTGAAAGTATTATTCTATAATTTTTCTCTATTTTTATTAAAGTCCAAGTTGCAGCTTGGCATAAAGGGGTTGGTGCTTCTTTCCAGTAGGTGCTGGTAAATTAGGAGTTGGTGCTCCATTCTGTTTGGTACAGAAAAATCTAAGGGGTTGGTGCTCCTTCCAGTTGGTGCTGGTAAAAGATATTGTAAAGTTGTAGCTTTGCATTGGATGGATTTGGATGGTAGTCCAAGCAGTTGTTTTGAGGAGTAGCCACATTGGTGAACCTCATTAAATTACTGTGTTGTGTGTCATGCTCTCTTGTTGTAGTTGATATATCTTTTATTATTTTTAAACTGCTATTGGATTTAAAGCTATACATCCGAAATTTAAAAGACTACACTAATTCACCCCCCTCTCAGTGTCATTATGATTACAACAATTGGTATCAGAGCCAAGTTCTTGAACAGGCTCAATAAGCTAGGGTCATCTTGGAAGTGACGCAATGGCAAGTGGTAAGGGTTTCTCCTCATACAAAGCACCATTGTTTGATGGAACTAACTATGTTTTCTGGAAAATAAGGATGCAGACATATCTCCGTGCTTTGGGTTTTGACATCTGAGGTGCAGTAGTTAATGGTTACAAAGCTCCCGCCACTGCTCCAACAGACACTACTGGCAAGAAGGCATTTGAAAATGATTTGAAAGCAAAAAATGCCATCATGTGTGAACTAGTGGATAGTGAGCTAGTCAAAATCATAAACTGTGAATCCACAAAATATGTATGGGATAAACTAGAGAGCATTCATGAAGGAGATGATAGGATCAAGGAGGCCAAGCTTCAAACACACCGAGCTCAATTCGAATCCTTAAAAATGGACAATGATGAGAACATAGAGGCTTTCATGCTAAGAGTTAACGAAATCACAAATTCAATCAAAGGTCTCGACGAAGATATGGATGATGCTACGATTGTGAAAAAGGTATTAAGATCTCTCCCTCCAAGGTTTGATTCAAAAGTCTCAACCATAGAAGAAGCTAAAGATCTAAATCGCTTTAGTATGGATGAGATGCATGGTTCTTTGACTACTTTTGAAATGAGAATAGGAAGGTCAAAACCCACAGATAGAGAAGCAGCTTTCAAAGCTCTAAAAGGTAAATACACAAAACAAAAGTCTGAAGAAGAGGATGTATCAGATGAAATGGAAGCAAATTTTGTCAGAAAACTAAGAAAAAAAAAAGAAAAATACAGAGAAAAGCTACCTTTTAAATGTTTCAACTGTGGAGGCATTGGACACTTTGCTACCAAATGTCCTCTCAATGACAAGAACAAAGGTGAAGAAACTCCGCATCAAGAAAGAAGTGAATGGAGGAAGAAAACAAACTTCAGAAAAGATAATTTCAAAAAGAAAAGTTTTATCTCCTGAAATGCAAATTCTTCAGAGGACAGCTCTAGTGAAGACTCTGAAGAAGGAACAGGTGAAGCTCTCTTTATGACGTTTGAAGTAGAAAAATTAGAAGAGGCAGAAAATGATGAGGCCTGGAAATGCCTCAATCATAACATGTTTTGTACACTAAAAATGCCTATAAACTCTTATGTTTTATCTAATATGTTAGTTAAGTTGATTCAATATGCTGTATATTAACCATTTTGCATGATCAATGTATTTGAAATATTATATGCCGATTTTACAGCTTTTTGCATAGTTTTGTGTTCTTTTTGCTATGATTTGCTACAATGGGATATGCTTAGAATAATAGCAGCATTTCACTAATCTTGTTTTGATTTGACAAAGCATTTACTTCACCTAATCTGGCAACAGTGTAAGCAAACTGTTGCTGTGTAGCAAAATCTGGTCTTTCCCATATAAATTCTAGCCAGCTGTCCATAAATAGCAAGGCATGGAATTTACATGAGGAAAGGGATGAAGACCATTAAAATTTGATCTTAGGAGATAACCCACCTGAGAGATGCAGAAGAAATCACTGGAAAAGCATACATTTGTTCATTCCGAAGTATCTTCGGAATGAACAGATATCTTCGGAATGAAGGAACACAACATCTTCGAAATGAGCGGATCTTCGGAATGAAGAATGCAACGTCTTCGAAATGAGCGGATCTTCGGAATGAAGCATGCAATATCTTCGGAATGAGCGATCTTCGGAATGAGAATGCAGTATCTTCAGAATGAGCGATCTTCGGAATGAAAACTGCATTGTCTTTGGAATGAAGCCACTTATCTTCGGAATGAAGAACATAATGTGTTTTTGACCTTTTGACCGATTTTTGAAGCCAAAAAAAGGGAAATAAAGGTTGGAAAAAGTAAAGAGAAATATCTTCCATCTGTCTTTGCCGTCATTGCCGACCAAAGCCATCATTAAGGGAAAGATCAAGTTTTAGTCCTCTTCTAGGATAAAACCAGAATTTGTTGCAACATTGTAGGATTAGATCTTTTGAGATATTCTTTGTTTGTAATCAGATCATAGAATAGCTATAAATATTGCTCCCATTCAGGTTGAGCCTAGTAGATAGAAAAGGAGGTAGAAAATAGAGTAAGGAAGCTAGCAAAAAATACAGAGTATAACTAGAAATTGACTGTTACAGTCTTGTAATAGTTTTTCAACAGAATTCTTGTAATCATGTCTTTTGATCAATAAAGTGCACCAGCTCTATTTCAAATTACTTGTAAATGAGTGTGATTAAGATTTAGAAAAAGAGAGAGACTTACACCTTCTTCTGGACAAAGAGGTCGGCCACTTCCAGCACCTAGGAGGAGGACTAACAAAGCGGGTTTTTATTCTCGATTTTGTCATAGCAGAATGAGTTGTAGAACTTGTTATTTCAATTGCTTGTAAATAGTTGACAATATTTGCAGTATTAGTTTATTTATGCTTAGATTAATCTTGTGCTTAAATTTTTAGTTGCAATCTTACTTTCAACAAAGTTTCCACTTCATTTTCAGATTGTTATTTCCAGAATTTACTGTTTTTCAGCAATTTCCTGCATTTTATGTTTTGCTGTCAAAATCTGAACAGAAGATTGACAACCTTCTGTTACAGAACTTTGATAGTTTTTATTTCCACATTAGATCTAAACTTTCATTACTGCAAAAGTAATTAGATTTCCTTTCTGCAATTAGGATCAGACTTTCAATTTTGCAACTGTTAATTCTGCAATATAATTAGGTCTCATTCTGCAATTGTAATTAGGACTTCATTTCTACAGTTAATGATTAGTTTCCAATTCTGCAACTTAGATTAAGATTTAATTTATGCAATTTAGAGATAGGAATGTTCCAAAACCCCCCACACAACCGGTTCCACCAATAAGACTTGTTGCCCTAGATTGACCTAAGTTATAGTTGTTTCACTTCTTCTCCCGCAGATAGCCTTGTACACTGCCCTGGATTGACAGATTCATTGAGAATTAATGATGGTATAACGACTACGCATCATTTTGGCACCGTTGCCGGGGAATAGTGTTGTCAGAAGAAAACAAATAGTCCAATAGCTGTAATCAGACTAAACTGTGAACATTCAGGTTAAAATCTGAATATAACAGCAGAGTAAGATAACAACTATTGACTTAATTTATGTCATTTAGGAGTAAACATGAATGAGTAAGTCTAGGGAGACCCCAAAGGATCCCTGGCTTGTCCCATTAAGGAGATCTTCACGCCTAAGGGGTGAATCACCTGTGTTTGAACTACCTGAAAGATTGAAAGAAAAATCACCAGTCTCACCATCAGTAGAACATTTTGAGAAAGGAAAATCACCAAATTTATCAACAGAATATCTTAAGGAAGATAATTCATCATACTCATCAACAGAGAAGCTTGGACCTCTTGAGAGAACAATTTGGAAAGCTTTAACTTCTCCTAGGAAACAAGAAACTATGGCAGTAGGAGGCAATGTAGATGGCCAGCATGGCTATGTTCATAATGAAGGGGATGATCAGGATATACTCCAACCGTCCGGAACATTTGAATATCCTATTCATCCGAATCCAACACAAAACTCTCCCATGAAGACCATTTCACCTTTCGCACTTCCAACCTTTCGAGGTGTTGTATCCGAAGATCCCGACCAGTTTTTGTTTGAATTCAAGGTAGTGTGTCGGACCTATGATTATATAAATGACAATCAGAAACTTAAGGTTTTTCCCTCAACTCTCAAGGATTCAAAGACTACGCCGGTTCATGAGCTTAGAGCCAAATTCCATAAGAACCTGGGATCAAATGGAGACTGTCTTTTTAGACAAATATCAAGAATACTGCCGTGTAAGGAATAGAAAAGATGAGTTATTTAGAATCAAGCAAGAAGATGATGAGACCTTGGAAGATTATCTTGATAGGTTCTCCTTTGTTCAAAGGAGATGTGGACTAGTAGAACCAAAATTATGTAAAACCATATTTTTGAGAGGATTGCAAGATGAATCCAGAGAAGTTCTGGATTTGATGGGAAAAGGGGATGTAACCACTCTCAGTAATGAGGAAATTATGGATCTCTACAGGAATTACTCTCGCACTAAGCAGAGAAGAAGAAAAAGCCGCACAAATGGTACTGATGTAAAGGACCTGATAGAGGAACTTGCAAATTTCAAAACTGATATCCTAGTGCATCTAAACACTACTTTAGGGGAAATCTCTGCAAAGGCTAAAAACACAGAACCTTTGGCAATTTATTGCCCAAGATGTAGAAGTAAACATGCTTTGCAGGAATGTCCTTTGAATAAAACATCTATCTCAACCATTTGTGGTATCTCGTTCAAAAAGGCATTCAACTGATCAATGCCACCTGCTACCACAACTCAAAACTGTGTTAGAAAACCAGACCGAGGAACTCAACTATATTGGACCAAAACAAGGGGGAAATTTCTCTCAATATCAAAATCCCCCTCGTTTTCCTACAAATTGGGGGCATAATCCCGGTACTATGCCTTGGGGACAATCGGAACCACCCCAACGTCCTTGGAATTATCCTCAATGGACAAATTCCCAAGAATGGCCACAATCAAATTGGAGTAACCCAGCCTGGAATCAGAATCAAAACAACCCCTCATGGAATCAAAACAATCCAACTTGGAATCAAAATCAGACTAATCCACATTGGGTGCAAAACCAACCACAGTGGAATCAACAATACCAGTCCTATCCAAGGCAGCAAAGGAATCAAGGTCAAACTCAACATTTGTTGCCTGCACCTAATTAGAATTTTCAAGAAAAACAACAGCAAACACAGCAAGTGAAACAACCTCAATTGCCAGCTTCAGCAAGTCACTAATCCAAATAGTGTAAGACAGACACCTCCTGTCTATGTGGCTAAAGCTAAAAAAAATATTGAAATTAATGTTCTTGATTGTAGTGACATCCAACTCCATTCAGGGAAAGTTGTACCTGAACCAGTTTTAATGGAAATCAAAGATAATGAAAAGCAAGAATCATCAGAACCAGAGAGAATCCAACCAACAATAGAAACAGAAAAATTGGATCCAACAATAGAAAAAGAGACACAAGCAGAACAATTACCAAGGATAGTTCCATATCCTGAAAGACTTAATGCAATACCAAAAATTTCTCGAGTCGAATTGGTCAAAGAACTCAAAAAGTTGACTATATCATTGCCCTTATTGTAAGCCATTAAGGAAATACCAGAAATTAACAATATTGTCCAAAATTTATGCATTAAAAGAGCAGGAAGAAAGAAGAAAGCATTCCCCAAGACTCGTGCAAGGTTGAAGGGAAGATAGCTGATCTCTTATCCGGAAAACTACTACCTCCAAAGTATAGTGATCCAGAAGCCCAGCTTATCACAAACACCATAGGTTCAAGCACCAATATCAAATGTTTTAGTGGATCTAGGAGCCGCAATAAATGTCATGACTAAAGATACAATGGAACAATTACAACTCAAACATCTCAGCCCCACATTTACAGCTTTAGAAATGGTCGATAGGTCAGTTGCAAAACCTGAAGGAATCATTGAAGATGTCCCTATAGAAGTTTCTTCTTGGGAATTCCCTGCAGATTTTTTGGTTTTACAGCCAAGAAATTCAGCACATGGATATCCCATTATTTTGGGAAGACCTTGGCTTGCAACTCGCAACAGCCTTCATAGATCGCAGATCCTGGAAATATGACTATTTCAAATGGTATTGAGCTGAAACAAATTTCTTTATATCCTCCCGCAAAACCATCTAGAAAATTTTTAGGTCACTTATGGTTTTCTGACTCAGATGAGTAACCCGAAGAGGTCATTTCTACACTAGCTACCTTAGTAGTAAGAAAACACACATAAGACCTCAGTGACACATAAAACTTAGAAAATGAAACAATCCCGATGAATGTTCTGCATGAACAGGGTTTAGAAGGGGAAGCAACAAATATCCAACAGCTTGATAAGTAATGAGGAGAATCAAAAATCTGAAGATGAATCATCTCGTGCTATCACAGGGAAACTCTGTTTCACTACCACATGGATGGCACCATCATCCGATTTTTCCTTCTCACCTGCTCCATACAAGATATGCTTCCCTCAAGTAGCAATAAAATAGAAACTCGCTTCTTTTCTCCCATCTCAAGGAATGTCCTCTTAATCCCTTAAACACCAAGTATGAAGGAGTGAATTCAGTCCTTCTAAATACAAAACAAATAGAAGTCCAACCTGTGCAAATTTTTGAACATCTACAAACTAACTTACTAGGGAAGAGGAAGAAAAATTGATAGTTGTTTTGCGGAAGCATGTTCATGCTTTTGCTTGGAACTACAAAGATATGTCAGAGTTCATCCCGATATATGTACCCATAGAATCTATACCGAAGAAGTCAAGCCACCAGACAACCTCAAAGAAGATTGAATCCCGCCTTAAGAGATATTGTGAAAGAAGAAATTGAAAAACTCCCGAAAGTAGGATTCATTTACCCAATTTTTGATAGCCAATGGGTTTCTCCATTGGTAATAGTTCCTAAGAAAAATGGAAAAATGAGAGTATGTGTAGACTATAGAGAATTGAATAAGGTGACATACAAAGACCATTTTCCATTACCTTTCATAGATCAAGTGTTAGATACTCTTGCTGGAAAAAGATACTTTTGTTTTCTTGATGGATTTAGTGGATATAATCAAATTCAGATTGCACCTGAAGATCAAGAAAAGACAACTTTTACATGTCCATGGGGAACATTTGCCTATAGGGTTTTACCTTTTGGTTTGTGTAATGCCCCAAAGAACTTTTCAACGAGCAGTCCTAGCAATTTTTGCTGATCTGACCACCAAAAGTGTTGAAATTTACATGGATGATTTCACAAGATGTGGACAAACTTTTGATTTTACATTGGAAAATCTTGACAAAGTCTTAACTCGTTGTGAAACATACCACTTATCCTTAAATCCAGATAAATGCTTCATGATGATGAAGGAAGGGATAGTTCTTGGTCATCACATCTCTCCCGAAGGGATCCAAGTTGATCCAAAGAAAGTTGAAATTATCAAGAATCTCCTTCCTCCTAAAACTCGGACTAATGTCGAAGCTTCCTAGGACACATTGGTTTTTACCGCAGGTTTATTCCCAACTTTAGTACAATAGCCACTCCTATGTTTGCCTTATTGACTAAAGATTCTGAATTCTCCCGGACCGCAAAGTGTCGAGAAGCATTTGAAGCTCGAAAGAGAAATTGATAACTCCACCTGTGCTCGGAGGACCTAATTGGACATTACCATTTCACATTCAGATCGATGCCTCCAATACAAGAATTGGAGCAAGCATTAGGACAAATTGATAATGGTGAACATTATACCATCTACAACATTAGCAAGAACTTGACAGAGCAGAGAAAAATTATACAACAATCGAGAAAGAATTCCTAGCAAGTAATTTATGCCATCAACAAATTCAGGCATTATATCACAAAGTTATCAAATATTTATTCACACAGATCATACAGCCATTAAGTATTTGATGAATAAACCTATGGTAAGTGCAAGAATTATTCGTTGGTTGTTGTTGCCGCAAGAATTTGATATCACCATAATCAACAAACCAGGAAAAGCTAATGTTGTGGCAGATTTCTTGTCTAGGTTGCAGAATACATATGAAGGGGAATTAGTTGATGACACTTTTTCTGATGAAAAACTATTTGCTATATCAGCACAATCACCTTGGTTTGTAGATATAGCCAATTATTTGGTCACAGTGAAAGTTCCTCCACATTTTACTTCAAAACAGAAAAAACAATTGATCAAACAGAAGTTCTTCTTTCGAATGGATTAAGGGTATGCTTTTTAAGTGCAGCCCTGACCATGTGTTACGTAGGTGCATCCGAAAGGATGAAGTGTATGATATCCTTAGAGCTTGTCATGATGAACCCTCAGGTGGACACTATTCTGTAAAAAGCACAGTTAGAAAAATCTTGGGGATAGGATATTATTGGCCATCTCTTCACAAGGATGTGAAAAATACATCGTGCATTGTGATGCATGCCAAAGAATGGGGAAACCCACTCATACAAATGAGATGCCATCGCAGCCTCAAATGGTTTTAGAACCATTTGAGAGGTGGGGGCTTGATTTTGTAGGACCTATTGATCCACCTTCTCAAGGAAAGGTGCATATTCTAGTATGCACCGATTACCCGACAAAGTGGGTAGAGGTGCGTGCTTTCAAACATGCTCGTGAAGAGAAGGTCGCCGATTTCTTGTATACTCAGAATTTTTAGAGATTTGGAGCTCCACGGTCTATCACCACAGTACCAAGGACCCCAATTTGCATCCAAAGTCATAAAAGCATTTACGGAATTGTATGAAATCAAACATAGGAAATCATCACCTTACCACCCACAAGCAAATGGCCAAGTTGAAGTAACAAACAGGGAACTAGAACGCATCTTGACAAAAATAGTAGCTTTTCATAGGAGAAATTGGCTAGACAAATTACCTGAAGCAGTTTGGACCTACAATACTACTTGGAAGTCCACTACCGGATTCACACCTTATGAACTAGTCTTTGGTAAAAAGCCTCTCTTACCTATTGAATTTGAGCTACTAACATTGCGCACAGCACTAGAAATTGGAATTGAATTGTCGCAGGCATAGACAGACAAGATTCTGCAACTGAATGCATTGGATGAACTTAGATTGGATGCTCTGCACCAAACTGAGGTAATTCAGAGCAGAGGAAGCCGTGGCATGACAATCACATTCAAGCAGAGGAAACTTCAACAAGGAGATTGGGCTTTACTATTTGATTCTCAATATGAAGACTTCCCTAGAAAACCGAGAACTAGATGGTTGGGACCTCACCGGATTGAAGAGGTATTTAACAACGGAGCAGATCGTTTATCCCCTATTGATGGGTCACGAAGAAAGTTGGTAGTGAATGGACATCGCCTCAGGGTATACCATACACCTCTCGACTAAAGAAGAATTCTTGCAAAGAACTTGATAGTTTGGATACACAAGCAGTGGAAGAGATTCCTTCTTCCACTTCAAAACAATCAACATGATCAGTGGATTTCAAGAAAAAATAGAAAATACAAAAAAATCAAAAAAATAGAAAACAAAAAGATGAATAAATTCTGAGTATGAATTCCTTCATGGGCATGGTTTCAGGGGAAATCATGAAATTCCTTCATGGGCATAGTCAGGATCAAGAAAAAAAAAAAAAAGAAAAAAAGAGAGAAAAGGAGAGGTAAAAAAAAAAAAAAGGGGAAAATCAAGAAAAAAAAAGAGAGAAAAATGAATAACCCAAAGAGGAAAACCTTTTCTTAAGGCACTACTGAGTTGGTGTGCATGAAAACCAATTTTCTGGCATGCATAACCTTGAGAAATTTCTGAACCATCATTGTACAAATTCACCTAGTGCACTTGTTTTGAAATGTTGCAGAAAATCTCAGCAGAATATCAACAAAAGCAGTCATTCTTCAAAAACTAGCATTAACTATTTTTATCAGGTATATATTTCTTACATTTCTTCATTGTAAAATGATTGGTATATAGTATGTGACAATTAACCATTAGCATAAAAGGTATTCATAAGAGTTGGCATACTTAAAAACATGTTTTGAGAATGAAAATATTGATTTCTGCCTAATCTTTAGAACAAGAAATGCCAAAAATAGTGCCTACTGTATTATCTTCGGAATGAAATTGTCTTCAGAATGACAGCAAAATGAATGTTGCAATTTGTCTTCAGAATGAAACTTGGTCTTCAAAATGACGACTTGCTGCATCATCTTCGGAATGAAGATCTGTCTTCGAAATGACGATTTACTTTCACAATACAGCCTGATCTTCGGAATGAGGATTGATCTTCGGAATGAAGATCTATCTTCGAATGAAAATTTTGCAAAGAAGATTTGTCTTCGGAATGAAGACCTGTCTTCGAAATGAGGTCATAATCTTCAAAATGAGGATTTGTCTTCGAATGAAGACTTGTCTTTGGAATGAGGTCATAATCTTCGAAATGAAATTTTGTTTGCGCAATAAGTTATAATCTTCGGAAAGAGCATTTCCACGTGGCATCCAAGAAGATAAGGTACGACAAAATCAAGATTTTTTCTTAGTTGCATGCGAGGAAGGGACACGTGTCAATCAACACATGGTTTGTTTTTGCACTCATTGGAAATACTGAGAACATGACCAACCATATGCCACCAGTTTTTAATGTCAATTAACATGCACGTGAGAATCAGCAAAACTAATGAGGTGGATCTCGATTGCAAGGACATCCATGCAATTATCAACAAACAGGTGTATAGTGCAAAAGTAGAAATGTGTGCCATCTTTCTTTTCGAAGACGTGTTGCGAGGTACAGTGCACAGGATACGGTTCATTCCGAAGAAGAAGACGAGAAATAGGGCAACGAAGGTTTCAACTTAAAACTCTGCAAATTTGCAACAAAAAATAGCCATAAATCCTGCAGTAGAACAAAGAATCGCAGTGTACAATTTTTTTTAACAGAGAAAAATGGGGCGAAAGATCAGAACAGAGCCTGCAGATACCACTTACCTCCGAGAAAATCTAGCAGTTGTGCAGATTTTTGAAGACGGAGGGTTTATGACATTTTTGGATAAATTCAATGGGTCTTCTGAAGATTTAGCTGGCATGTTCGCCCATACATTCAGAAACAACCGAGCACATGTTAACGGCATGTCTATTGAGGTAAGCCCTAAAATTTTAAGTCAGATTACAGAGCTGCCATTAGAAGGGATTTCAATTACTAGATCTGGCAAGAACACATTGGCAAATGTAGTTAATCAATTTGTAGAAGAAAATGATAGAGAACCTGAATACTTAACCCATAACAACACATGCAAAGGGTTAAAAAGGGCCAGCTTGCAGGAACCCTGGGATGAAGTAGCCACCTGGGTAATTAAGTTTTTAACCTGTGAAGGGCAGTATGTGCTGTTGTCGTGGCATCATCTACGAATTTTGAACCATCTCGGACATGGTGGACAACAACCTGAAGTTAGGGTAAATCTTCCCCTCTATCTGTATCAAGAGTTAAAAAACATGGCAAAAAGATATCAGGAGGGTAAAGGAAGCCTTCGCCATCATGGCCTCATCAAATTAGTTTGCCAACACCATTTTAGAGGAAACCCTAGGAGTTTTGACAGGTTTTACTCTAACCTAAATGATGTCATTTTTGGGGATGAAAGTGAGGAAGAAGAAGAACCAAATACTGCTGATGTTGCTACAGAAGAGGAAACAACTGCTATAGAAAATATTGCAGAAGCTGCTATAGAAAATGTTGCAGAGGATGCTGCAGAAGAAGCTGCAGAAGGTGCCCCTGAAGCTGTTACAGAACTACACCCCACAACAGCAGCAGAAAACCTTGCTCCTGAACCCTCAACTTCACAAGCTAAGAGACAAAAGAGAAGAGGATCTGGAACTAGCAGCAGAGCAAAAAAACAAAAGAAAGTTTGGTTTGCTGAAGCTGCAACTGACTTATCAGAACAGAGAAGTGAAACAAGGGAAACAGAGGCATCTAAAACTGACCCCATGACCCCTGTTGTCACCAAAAAATAGAGCAAAAAGAAGAAGTTTGCATCAGGAACTAGGAGGTCTACAAGAATCCATTTGAAAGAAACTGCAGTAACAGGTCATGGAGGAAGAAGATAGACCAAGCAACTCAGATGTCACAGAGATACAACCAGCATCTGACAATTTTCCAAAATTCCCTGAATAGATAGCTAAGGCAGAAACTGAGCAAGTTGGTTTGGAAGAGGCTACAGTTCAACAAAGCTACAGATATGGTAGATATCCTTATAGACAGTCTCACAGAGCCTCCTGAACAAGAACAAACTATTGCAGAAGAAGAGGAAATATTGGTTGAGCAGCCAACTACAACTGATTTGTCTGCATCAGCTTCTGAAGTAGAAACAAAAGTGGAAGACATCACAGAGCAGCTGAGGGCAGCAAGGAGTGTTGTCAAAACACAGACCAGATGGATCACAGAGAAAGAAAGCATCATTGAGATGCAAGAAAGAAAAATTGCAGAGCTTCAGCAGAAGTGGCAGAACTAAAAAAATTGTTGTCACAATCTGAAAACAGCCAGCTATATCCCATGATGAAGATAATTTGGCTCAATTGCTTCCGGGTTTATCAAGAGCAGATGATTCTCGATGAAGCAGACATGGGAGTTCATCCCGAAATAGCACTCCTTCATTCTGAAGAAGTGCCTGTTCATTCTGAAGCAGCACCATCTTATTCTGAAGCATTGCCTTCTTGTTCTGAAGATGCTTCAGAAATGGTGAGGAATATTGCAGAGGATATTGAAAATGAGCCACCAACACATAAACAGTCCCAACAACAAGAAAATGTTCAAGTAAGTACTCCTACTGAGATCCCCGCATTTCAACTTGCTACACTTCCAGTAGAAACAACAGATAAGGGGGTACAAGTAGAAATACTATCTGATGACAACCCCATAGAAATAGCAAATAAGGGGGTGCAAGTAGAGTTATTGATAGATGAACAGCCAATGGAAGTGGCAGAAAAAGGAGTTCAGATAAATCTGTTGCCTAGGATCCCCCCTGTAGTAAGACCACCTAATACTGTGTCTCTAGAGCAGTACAATGCAGACATAGCTAGCTGGATGCTTAGATATGAACAACTTGCCAATAAAACTAAAAAATTCAAATTGGAAGCAAAACAACTAGAAGCCAAGGACACAAAAATTCAGGCATTGAAAGAAAAGGTGTCTGACTTATGCCAAATTGCTGAATTTTTAGTCCAATTTAGACGACCAAACTAGTGTTTTACAAACCTTATTTTGAAGGAAAAGTACCTTAGATGGCAGGTCATGAGGATTACTTCAAATCTTCCCTATAAATTGGACACTATTGAAGATTTTCTGGAAGCATATTTTAACAGTCCTTTTGAGCAGAAAAATCTCCTGTGTGAACTGTTTTTACACAGTTTCTTCATTCCAGAGGAAGTTGACTCTCATCCTCAAATCTACATTGGAGATGTTCAGTTGAGAGCATTTATGTCTACTTTGCAAAATCAGCTTTATTGGGATCACGAGAAAAGGCAGTAATAAAGTGATTGAAACAAGGGCTGAGTTGTTAGTCGGAGCAATCCAGCCAAATCACCTAAATATCACTCAAAGAAGACTTCTCAATGATGAACAGGGATGATATTAAGAGAATGTACTTGAACAATTTGAGGGACTCGTGTGGCCAGATTTAACAATTTCTGTGATCACAATTTCTTCCAAAGATTGTCAGGATGCAGAGACAGATGGAATGAACTTTCCATGTCTTTGAGGAAAAGAGAACCTATCTCCCCCATCAATTTAGAATGGTCCAGAAGAAGAGCAGAAGGTGTAGTCCAACCGATCCGGATCATGCAACATAACCGGATAGGTCTCAGTGTTCAGGCCTCCAACCATCATTACTCCAGCTCCATTCTACTTTGAGGAAGATGCCCAACTCGATGAACAATTTGAAGATTGGCTCGAAAACATTCAAGAAAATAGGGGGTATTACATAGGCAAGAAGTTATTCTACAGGTCATGGAATCTAAACATGGACATATGTGATTCCATAGCCCAACATAATGCATGAGGGCATGCATTAATATAAGTTGGGGGGAAAATGATGAGGCCTGGAAATGCCTCAATCATAACATGTTTTGTACACTAAAAATGCCTATAAACTCTTATGTTTTATCTAATATGTTAGTTAAGTTGATTCAATATGCTGTATATTAACCATTTTGCATGATCAATGTATTTGAAATATTATATGCCGATTTTACAGCTTTTTGCATAGTTTTGTGTTCTTTTTGCTATGATTTGCTACAATGGGATATGCTTAGAATAATAGCAACATTTCACTAATCTTATTTTGATTTAACAAAGCATTTATTTCACCTAATCTGGCAACAAGCAGTAAGCAAACCGTTGTCGTGGCAAGAAAAATCGGTCTTTCCCATATAAATTCCAGCCAACTGTCCATAAATAGCAAGGCATGGAATTTACATGAGGAAAGGGATGAAGACCATTAAAATTTGATCTTAGGAGATAACCCACCTGAGAGATGCAGAAGAAATCACTAGAAAAGCATACATTTGTTCATTCCGAAGTATCTTCGAAATGAACAGATATCTTCGAAATGAAGGAACACAACATCTTCGGAATGAGCGGATCTTCGAAATGAAGAATGCAACTTCGTGGATCTTCGGGAATGAAGCATGCAAGATCTTCGGAATGAGCGATCTTCGGAATGAGAATGCAAGTATCTTCGTAATGAGCGATCTTCGGAATGAAAACTGCATTGTCTTCGTAATGAAGCCACTTATCTTCGGAATGAAGAACATAATGTGTTTTTGACCTTTTGACCGATTTTTGAAGCCGAAAAAGGGAAATAAAGGTTGGAAAAAGTAAAGAGAAATATCTTCCATCCGTCTTTGCCGTCATTGCCGACCAAAGCCATCATTAAGGGAAAGATCAGGTTTTAGTCCTCTTCTAGGATAAAACCAGAATTTGTTGCAACATTGTAGGATTAGATCTTTTGAGATATTCTTTGTTTGTAATCAGATCATAGAATAGCTATAAATATTGCTCCCGTTCAGGTTGAGCCTAGTAGATAGAAAAGGAGGTAGAAAATAGAGTAAGGAAGCTAGCAAAAAATACAGAGTATAACTAGAAATTGACTGATTATGACCTCGTAATAGTTTTTCAGCAAAATTCTTGTAATCATGTCTTTTGATCAATAAAGTGCACCAGCTCTATTTCAAATTACTTGTAAATGAGTGTGATTAAGATTTAGAAAAAGAGAGAGACTTACACCTTCTTCTGGACAAAGAGGCTGGCCACTTCCAGACCTAGGAGGAGGACTAACAAAGCAGGTTTTTATTCTGATTTTGCTGCAGCAGAATGAGTTGTAGAACTTGTTATTTCAATTGCTTGTAAATAGTTGACAATATTTGCAGTATTAGTTTATTTATGCTTAGATTAATCTTGTGCTTAAAGTTTTAGTTGCAATCTTACTTTCAGCAAAGTTTCCACTTCATTTTCAGATTGTTATTTCCAGAATTTACTATTTTTTAGCAATTTTCTGCATTTTATGTTTTGCTGTCAAAATCTGAACAGAAGATTGACAACCTTCTGTTATAGAACTTTGATAGTTTTTATTTCCACATTAGATCTAAACTTTCATTACCGCAAAAGTAATTAGATTTCCTTTCGCAATTAGGATCGACTTTCAATTCTCGCAACCGTTAATTCCGCAATATAATTAGGTCTCATTCTCCAATTGTAATTAGGACTTCATTTCTGTAGTTAATGATTAGTTTCCAATTCTGCAACTTAGATTAAGATTTAATTTATGCAATTTAGAGATAGGAATGTTCCAAAACCCCCCACACAACCGGTTCCACCAATAAGACTTGTTGCCCTAGATTGACCTAAGTTATAGCTGTTTCACTTCTTCTCCCGCAGATAGCCTTGTACACTGCGCTGGATTGACAGATTCATTGAGAATTAATGATGGTATAATGACTACGCATCAGAAAACCTAGAAAAGAGAGAAGAAATGAACTCTAAAGTGTCTATTGAAAAAGCTGAGGCTGAAGTTGATTTAGAAGGTGAGCTGGTTTCTGCTCTTGAAGAATGGAAATCTGAGAAAAGAAAGAATAAAAAACTTTCAAGAAAGCTTGAGGATGCAAATGACATTATAACCAGTTTAAAAATATAGACAGAAGAATACAAGAAAATTTCCAAAGATTTGGAAATTCAAGTAACCACGAAGATAGATCATTGCTGCAAACTAGAAGAAGAAAATCTTGGTCTTTGAAAGCAGATACAAGAGCTGGATCGAAAAATTAGTTGCCATTACAAACGTGAAGAAAGTTTAATGAAGCTGGATAAAATATTAAGTGATCAAAGACCTGTAGGCATCAAATTTGGCCTGGGCTTTATTGAAAGAGAATCATCAAACGGACCAAATGTTGAATCTATAAGAAGTAAAGATAAGAAACAGGCTGATATAGGAAAAAAAAATCAGGCAAAGAAAAGCAGTAATGCCAGACCCGAAATGAGAACAGAAAATGATGGCTTTACCAAGTTCACGCACCAGAAGAAGAGAAGATCTATGGCTCTTGCAACAACCTGGAAAAAACCATATTTTAGGTTCAATCATTACTTTTATGGTTTCTGTTTCAAATGTAATGGCTATGGACATAAAATTGCAGACTGCAAGTACAATGTAGGACCAAGAAGTTTCACTAGCAGAAATTCTTTTGCTCCTCTTATAAATTATGCAGTAGAATGCTTTAACTGTCACAACTTTGGACATATTGCTAGAAATTTTTGCAGTACCTCTGTTTCGAATCAACCTCAAAAAAGAAGAGTTCAATCATATAGGGCAAATCAAAATAGAAATCTCTCTGAAAGTTATGCTCAAAATATTGAAAAGGGAAAATCCAAGCTAGAGCCCAATACCATAGTCAAAACAGAGTGGAAACAGAAAGAACAACTCAGGGAAGAAAATGAATCTTTAATAGTGCAGACAACTTTCAGGGCTCAGAGTAAATGTGTACCGTGGATTCTTGACAGTGGTTGCTCAAGTCATATGACAGGTGATAAACAAAAATTTGAAAAACTATAGAAATATGAGGGTGGCTCTGTAAATTTTGGAAATAATGATGGAGCAAAAATAATAGGAAAAGGATCTGTCAAAATTAGTGAAGGGAAAATCAAGTCAGAAGAATTTTTATTTGTGGATGGTTTGAAACACAACCTGTTAAGTGTCGACCAAATCTGTGATAAAGGACATGAAGTAGTCTTCAAGAAGCAGGGTTGTGAAGTCAAAAAAATAAACAATGGGAAATTGATAGCAACTGGTTCAAGGACGTCTAGAAATTTGTACACTCTCAAAAACTTTAGAAGGTACGTGTTTCATTGGACAAGAAGAAGAGAACTGGCTGTGGCACAAGAGGCTTGGACACATAAGTTTTGACAATTTGGTGAAAATCAGCTCGAAACAAGCAGTGAGAGATATTCCAACCATTAAAAAACCTTTAAACAATGTTTGTGCTTCATGTCAGAAGGGAAAGCAAACTAGAGTCTCATTCAAAACAAAAGAGTACCACACTAGCTGGCCTTTGGAACTTATTCATATAGACTTATGTGGACCCATGAGAACTCAAAGCATAAATGGCGACAAATACTTTATGCTATGTATTGATGATTATTCCAGAATGACATGGATATTTTTCTTAAAAGATAAAATAGAACATTTTGAAATGTTCAGATCCTTCAAACATCTAGTTGAGAATAAAACAATAAAAATGATCAAATATTTACGATCAGACAGAGGAGGAGAATTCATTTCGAATGAATTTACAAAATACTGTGAAGAACATGGTATCAGGAGACAATATTCAGCAGCTAGAACTCCCCAGCAGAATGGTGTAGTAGAAAGAAAGAACAGAACTATACAAGAAATGGCACGCACCATGTCGCGTGAAAACAAAATAGCAGACATATTTTGGAAAGAAGCAGTTCACACTACAGTATACATCCAAAACAGATATATGTTAAGAACTCATGAATGCAAAACACCTTATGAGTTGTGGTTTGGTAGAAAAACAACAAAACATCTCAAAGTATTTGGCTGTAGGTGCTACATCAGAAAAACTGATGACAACCTTGGGAAGTTTGAAGATAGAGCAGATGAAGGTGTTTTTGTTGGGTATTCATCAAAAAGCAAAGCTTACAAATGCTACAACAAGAGACTCAAGAAAATTGTGGATAGTGCAGATGTTAAATTCGATGAAGGTGGGAAACGATTAGCTGAATTTGAGGAAAACTACCCAATATATGAAGAAGTCTTTGAAGGAGATGAGGTGAATGAAACAAAAAATAAATCTACGTTTGATTCAGATGAATTAATCGATGACTCAGAGGTGCAAGAAAACAAGAAATTCAAAACAGGCAGCTGGCAAAAAAATCATCCAAGAGACCAAATAATTGGAGATCCCACAACTGGTATTCAGAAAAGAAGGAAAGTAATAAGTAATTACTCTCTTTTATCCAGCATTGAGCCCAAAAACATAGATGAAGCAAGTAAAGATGATAGCTGGATGAAGGCAATAAATGAAGAGTTAGATCAGATTGAAAAGAACAGAACTTGGGAATTAGTACCTAGACCTAAGAATAAGAATGTAATCAGCACCAAATGGATATTTCGAAACAAATTAAATGAAGACAGACAGGTCATTAGGAACAAAGCAAGACTAGTTTGTAAAGGATATGCACAGGTCGAAGGCATTGATTTTGAAGAGACTTTTGCACCAGTGGCCAAATTAGAAGCAATTAGAATATTTTTGGCCTTAGCTATCCACAAGAACTTCAAAGTTTATCAGATGGATGTAAAATCTACCTTTTTAAATGGGAAACTCGAAGAAGAGGTCTATATTGAACAACCGGATGGCTTTCAAATTAGTGAAGATCCTAACCTTGTCTGCAAATTAAAGAAAGCATTATATGGATTAAAACAAGCACCACGGGCATGGTATGCAAGGCTAGACAACTATCTCTCTCAACAGGGATTCAAGAAAGGGTTGGTCGACAGTAATCTGTATGTGAAAACAGAAGGTGGGCATCTCATAGTTCTTGTTGTCTATGTCGATGATATCATATTTGGCAGTAGCAAAGATGAATCTTATAAAGACTTAGCACATAATATGCAGAATGAATTTGAAATGTCTATGATTGGTGAACTGTCTTATTTTCTTGGGCTACAAGTTAATCAAAATGAGAAAGGCATCTTCATTTCCCAAATCAAATATGTGAAAGAGATGCTAAAAAGGTTCACAATGGAGGACTGTAAACCAGCTTAGCACTCCCATGACAACAGTCGCAAGTTGAGTAAAGAAGACAAATCTCCACCTGTAGATCAAACCATGTACAGATCAATGATAGGAAGCTTACTATATTTAACAGCTACCAGACCTGATATTCTGCAGGCAGTTTGCATGGTAGCAATATTTCAGGCCAGTCCCAAAGAGACTCATGTAACAGCCGTAAAAAGTATTCCTAGGCATCTCAAAGGCACCATGGAGTATGGGTTGTGGTATCCAAAAGGCAAAGACTTCACTCTTATATCATATTCAAATGCAGATTGGGCTGGTTGTGTTGATGATAGGAAGAGTACAAGTGGAGGTGCTTTTTATCTCGGTGACAGGTTGGTTGCTTGGCACAACAAGAAACAAGAGTCAGTTTCTTTATCAATAGTTGAGGCAGAATATATTACAGCAACAACTTGCTGTACTCAAGTTTTATGGATGAAACAAACTTTGAAATATCTTGGAATTAATTTTAGTGAACCAATATCAGTTAAGTGTGATAACACCAGTGCAATTAACATCTCCAAGAATCCAGTAATGCACTCACGAACAAAACACATTGCTATAAGGTATCATTTCTTGAAGGAGAAAGTTGCAGAAGGAGAAGTCAAATTGGATTTTGTCCCAACCACAAAACAAGTAGCAGATATTTTTACAAAACCATTGCCCAAGGAAGTGTTTGAGTACCTTTGAGACAAATTGGGATAGTCACACTTCCCAAGAAGTGACTAGCTACAGGGATCACTTTCTCAAGGGGAGCACTTGAGTATTTGACTATTCTTTTGCTCATGATCATAATTTGTGCTAGGTGCAACAAATTGTGCCTGAGAATTGTGAGGATGGACTCAGGGGGAGTCTGCAGCAGCCCTTTGGTATTATTGACAAAGGGGGAGAAGAGTTATAGGAATGTACACAGGTGTTGCCAACAATTCCAAAGGGGGAGATTGTTGAGCAAGGTGTTGTAAGAGGTTTGTCATTGTTGTCAACACAGGAAGTTAGATCTAATGATGCAGTGGACAGACAGTTCAGGAGTCATTCAAATGCAAAGGATAGAAGTTCAAAGGATAGTCAGATCATGTAAAGTGAAATTCTAGGAAAATAGAAGTGACCCAGATTTAGAAAATCAAAGAAAAAGACAAGTAAGAAAACTGTCGCGATATCACGACATGTTTTCTGTCACGATTTTGCGACAGGTCAGAGGAGAGAGAAGGCACAAAGAAAATTGTCATGATTTCGTGACATGTCGGAGGAGAGAGAAGGCGCAAAGAAAATTGTCATGATTTCACGACATGGCCGAGGAGAGAGAAGGCGCAAGGCAAACTTTCACGATTTCGTGACATGTTGGAGGCCAAGAAGCTAAGTCGAGAAATTGTCATGATTTTGCTACATGTTGGATTCTTGCTGGCCGAAGCAAGGAGAAAGCGTTAAGTGAAAATTTGTAGTGATTTCGCTACATGTTGGATTTTCGCTGGTCGAAGCAAGGAGAAAGCGTTAAGTAGAAAAGTTGTAGCAATTTCGCTACATGTTGGATTTTTGCTGGTCGAAGCAAGGAGAAAGCGTTAAGTGGAAAAGTTGTAGTGATTTCGCTACATGTTGGATTTTTTTTGGTCGAAGCAAAGAGAAAGTGCCAAGTTGAAAAGTTGTAACGATTTCGCTACATGTTGGGATTTCGCTAGTGCATGAAGAGAGAATTGTACGAATGCGAAAGATGTCATGATTTTGCGACGTGTTTCATTTTCACGGGCGATAGGCACAGAAAAGTGCTAAGGCAAAAATATGTCACGATTTCACGACATGTTCCATTTTCGTGGGCGATAGGCAAAGAAAAGCGCTAAGGCAAAAAGATGTCACAATTTCGTGACATGTTTCGATTTTGCTGAGGGATGCGATGAAGAATGTACGGTAGCGAGAAGTGTCACGATTTTGCGACATGTCATGTTTTCATGGGTGCAAGCCTAGAAAAGGACAAAGAGGCACAAAGTGTCACGATTTCGTGATAGGTTGCAAGTAAAGCCTCCGAAAGCTGAAAGCGTCGCGATTTCACGATAGAATGAAAGGAAATTGTACAGATGGGAGAAGTGTCACGATTTCGTGATAGGTAGCAGTGAAGAAGCCAATAGGATGAAGATGTTGCATTTTCGTGACATGTCACAGTTTCACGACTCTACAAGGAGAGAGACTGTACGACGCCAAAAATGTCACGATTTCACGACAAAAATGGAGAAGAAGGCCTAGAAGCAAAAAGGGTCATGATTTCACGACAAGAATGAGGATGACGTCAGCGAAAGTTTGAAGTGTCACAATTTTGTGACAAGAATGGTGGCAAAGCTAACAAAGGCCAAAAGTGTTGCATTTTCACGATAGCGGGTTAAAGAATGCGTATGGCTACAAAAAGTGTCGCGATATCGCGACATGTTATTATTTTACGATAATAGTTACAGGAAGGTGACAGAGGTGGCAGTAGCAGTTGAGGCCGACAAAGTTGAATTTGGGCTGACATATTTTAGGGTTTTGTAGCAGACAATTTTTAGGTTTTGTAGCCGATAATTTCTAGGGTTTGCAACCGAAAATTTCTAGGGTTTTATAGTCGACGTTCTTAGGGTTATAGCTGACTAATGTTTAAGATTTGATCTTGAAATTTCTTCTATAAAAGGAGGGCTGTTTGGAGTTTGAAGTATGAAGTGTGTAGTGTGTTGTGCGCAAGTGAAGTCCGCATCGAGCAGAGAGCGAGTCGTATCGAACTTGTGCGAATTAAGTGCGCAGGGCGTAGATGTTGAGTTATAAATGCGAAGTGATAGCGCACAGATAGAAGAAGTTATCAATTATCTGGTTGTAGCAGAGAGTGTGAAGAAATTCACAAAAGCAATCGGATAATGCGAAGCATTTGCGCAGAAGCAGTAGAATGCATAGAAACTGCAGACTGTGAGAATTAAGGTGAAAGTATTATTTTGTAATTTTTCTCTATTTTTATTGAAGTCCAAGTTACAACTTGGCATAAAGGGGTTGGTGCTTCTTTCCAGTAGGTGCTGGTAAATTAGGAGTTGGTGCTCCATTCTGTTTGGTACAAAAAAATCTAAGGGGTTGGTGCTCCTTCCAGTTGGTGCTGGTAAAAGATATTGTAAAGTTGTAGCTTTGCATTGGCTAGATTTGGATGGTAGTCCAAGCAGTCATTTTGAGGAGTAGCCACATTAGTGAACCTCATTAAATTACTGTGTTGTGTGTCATGCTCTCTTGTTGTAGTTGATATATCTTTTATTATTTTTAAACTGCTGCTGGATTTAAAGCTATACATCCAAAATTTAAAAGACTACACTGATTCACCCCCCTCCCAGTGTCACTGTGATTACAACATGATCTGCACTAAACATAGTCCTTCGATCTAGCACAAATATGCTCAATATCTATCCTCAAATTTGCACTAAATATAGTCCTTCGGTCTAGCACAAATCTGCTCAATATCTATCCTCAAGCCTTAACACAAATCTTGACTCAATCACAAATCAAATCTGCTAGATCTACCCCAAACCTTAACCCAAGGTTTGAAGAAATCAATCAATCAACTCTGCTCTCAAGTCTTCTCAAAGACTTGTATCAAATCTACCTTGTAAGCTTCCACAAAAGCTCATAGTAATTTTTCCACAAGTCCTTTCTAGAACTTGTCCAATCTGCTCAACAAGTCTTCACCAAGACTTACCTCAAATCTGCTTAACAAGTCCTCACTATAACTTGTCCAATATCACATAAATATATAGAGAATTGTTAGAGACTCAATATACTTCACACTCACAACAATGCTCAATCACTTTCAATCTCTTTCTTAAATCAAATTAGAATATAGAACAATTTGTTTCACAAAACTTGAACTGTCACTTCAACACTTCCACTTGACTAAGCTCAATCAACTCCACTCAATAACTCACTCCTTGCTTACAAACCCTAGTCCAAGTATATGAACACTCACTCACTTATTTCCAACAATGCTCATCAAAAAAATCTCACATAACAATGATACTCATGATCTTGCATAAACCCTAGTTTAGGATAGTTCACAACTTCACATAACAATGATACTCATGTTCTTTCACAAACCCTAGTTCAAGCATATGAAAGCTTACTCAATATTTCCAAAAATGCTTATCAAACAAGGTTTCTAGTATCAAATTTTATTCCAGAAAACCAAACTCAACAATGCCTATCAACCAATTATTTTCTCTCCAAATTAGCATTCACAACATCCAACAATCACTCACAAGGAAGATGTGCCCATACCTTTTGTTTTATGAAGAATTATCCTTAAAAACTGTCTCAATTATAACCACTCTCTTTACCAATCACAAAGGTTAGATGTCACAAATACACCTTATCACTCCCTCTAGATCTTAATTCATTAAAAGAAAAATAATCACCACTTCAAAATATCCCAAAGCATTGATAAATTATTTTTTCTCCTTTTATAAGATCAAAATAAAATTCCTTTTTCACCTTTTAACTCCACTCTCTAATTCATTTCCAAAGCATCAAAGAAGTAAAATAAACTATTTTAATCCTTATACCTCCCTACTTCAAACACTGGCCTCTTAATAATATGTATACTTCAAAACACCCTTTATCATAACATAGGTGATGAGGCCTAGAAATGCCTCATTTTTACACTATGTTTGAAAAAGTTAATTGCCAAATAGTTGATTAGAATATATATTTGTTAAGTTTTTGAATGATTTTATGTTAGAAACATTATATCTATGTTTTTGACTATTTTCAACATTTTATGATTGTTTTTGCTTGATTTTTTTTTTAAAGCGAAAAACCCCTTACGGGGCCACCTTGGTATGAGAGACCACAAACAGGGGGTTCTACATCATCAAAGTCACCCGGGAGTTGCACCCATCCTTGCCCACACCAACATTATCAATTGAATTTTGGGTACCCAATTCAGGTTTTTGGTAGGGTGGAGATTCGAACCTAGGACCTCCCTTGGAGGATTGCCCTCTCCTCTCCAACTCACCTACAACACCTGGGTGACTGTTTTTGCTTGATTAAATAGCAAATAAAAATATGCATTTCAATTAGCAAAATGTGGTATGATGATATCCATTAGCTTCACAATGGTTTCTGAATGTTTTCTTGCCATTCAACTTGTTTGAAGTCCACATTGGAGCCAAATTATCAGGATTGTTATAAATTTGGAAATCTGTAGAAAACAACCATATAAAATCAGCAAGTTGTCACTTTATAGGAGCACATTGAAGTTGTCAAGCAAAGCATAAGGAAATGGATGGAATAAATTTAGAAGGACTACAAAAGAAATCTGACCTATTTAGAAGCATTCCCACATGGTCTAAATAGGTCGCAACAGGGTATAACAAAGTAGGGATAATTTTGCAGCACTGTTGCACTATTTCAACATGGTTAATTGGTGAATAAAGTGTATAAATTCAGTAGCAACTTGATGTACTTCTTCATGTTGATATTTGAATTATTTTTCTATGTTCTAATTTGTTTTAACTTGCAAGAAATGTCAACATTTTACAACTGTGCAACAGAGTTGGAAAATGCAGTAGTTTACCATGTAAATTCCAACCAGCTACCAATGAATGGCAGGGCATGGAATTTACCAAGGAGAAAGGGTGAAGTCAGTTGGATTTACCTCCCGAGAGATGGATTTATAGGTCTACATGGAAGCAACAACCAAAACCAACATCTTGAGGACATTCTGAGCTTAAGATGCATCTACAACCAGTTATTTCGAAGATCTTCGGAATAACGAGGAAAAGTGCTACAATTTAACTTTCTACGATTTCCAAGCAGTTGAAAAGGCAACTTGAGGTTGAGGGAAGATAGGGAAAGTCTCCTACAACTGTCCCCACCATTCCTTTCTGACCAAAAGATACAGCTCACAAGAAAGTCAACTAATGCAACTTACTTTATCCTAAAATAGACCTAGAATAGTTGCAACATAATAGGCAAATAAGTTGCAAGATGGAAATGACATATTTTGAAGTGGAGAAATGTGTGAAAGATATTTCTAAGACTCATCCAATGTAATCCTACCACTAAATATGCTTTCTAAAGGCCAATGACTATTGCTGCAGCACAAACTGTCTAAAATTACACTTATTTCAGATCCAAAATTATTGACAAATCATTGTAAAATAGCAATTAGGTTGATTTGAGCATGAGATATATTGTAATATTTTATTATAAATAACACAGCTCCCTTCTTGGTTGAGCTAAGGAGGAACCAGAATAGATGAGAGTAGTAGTAGCAGCAAATATGACTGTACAACAATTCTCTGTAACAGTTTTCAGCATGTTTTGACAGCAATAAAAGTGCAGTTCTTTTGTCAAATTCTATTCTGATTGTTAATTAGTTGAGAAGTGTTTTTCACCTCCTTCTAAATAAGGAAGTATGGGCCCATTTTCAGATCTAGAAGGAGGATTTTATGGCAGGTTTTAATTTGTAATTTTGTTGCAGCAAAATTAACAGATTACTTATTAGATTTACTTTTATTGTTTTAAGTTTGTATGATGTTATTTATGTTTTCTATTATGTTTGTGTATAACATTTGTGTGTGTGTCAGCTAAAAAATTAGATTAAAACATTTATTCCCCTTGTTTTCTTTGCTTTCCATGTTCTGTTGTTTTTATGTTTTCAACAACTTTCAATTTACAACAGATTTCATTTTGCTGTCAATTCCTATAACAAAAGCTTGACGACCTTTTGTGGTAGGACATTTACAGGTGTTTTTAGTATAAGTTTTATTTCCAAGCATCATTTAAATTCTACAAAAGTAAACTAGGCTTCAATTCTGCAAGTGTAATTTAGGATTTCAATTCAGTAACATTTTAATTATGTTATTTCAATTCTGCAAAAGTAAATTAAATTTCAATTCAGCAATTTCAAATTCATGCACTTGTAGTTAACTTTCAATTAATGTAAATTAGAATTAGTTTTTATTTCTTGCAAGTTTCCATTCTACAGATTAGGTTTAGTGTGACACCAAAAGGCTAAGCCAAATTTGTCACATCCAATAAATGCTTGAATTATACTCTGCCCTAACCTTCTATCGTAGATAACCTTGGACACCACCCCAAATTGATAAGTCATTGAGATTAAATGATGTGATTAATGACACACATCAATAGGCCTTGCAAAAATTAAATTAATTTTTTATACCTTAGAACTTGCACCAAAATGTTTGTGCACCACACAACAGCCTCCACACAAATTCAAATTTTAAACCTCACTACTAGTGTTGCGCCCTAGCGAACGCTAGGCTTGTTGCCTGGGCTACGTGTATGGTTGAGACCAAGGGAACACAATGTATCTTTTGTCCTTATCTTCATGTAAAACTCATCGAACAAAAAATTTCCTTTCTCCCTTGCAAAACATGCTCGTGTGACTTGAACCCATGACCTAGCCTCCACAAAGTCTTATCACTGCCATACCTGTTGTTTGCGCTACCTAGCATGTCATGTAAGGTTTTCGCGTCCACTTTGATTTCAACACTCACTCCTCCATCCTTTTCAAATCGCACAAATTTTCCTCCCTCTAAGTGCTCACACAAATTATATTTTTCTCAATTCGAACTTCAAAATTGCATTCTTACTTTGGAGAAATAATTTACCCCTCTTTATATGCAATATGATAAATGTGAAGACGTCGACCCTTATTCGATTTTACCACCATCTATCAAAAATAACTTTGGCGCTAAGAATAATTTGAATTAAAATTTTAACCAAAAGGTTAAAATATTTTAATTAAAATTATTTAACCTTTGCCTTATTTAATATTATTAAAACTTGCTCTCTTGGTGTTTTCAAGGAGAATGCTTTGCATTTCAAAAATAATAATTTAATTATAATTATTTTAAATTCAAAATGAATTTAAATATTATAATTAAATATTTAAATGTCCATTGGGCCTTTTTAAATATAATCTTCCTTAGGTTTTTAGAAAAACCTTTTGCCATTTTCACCTTAACAAAATAACCTTATTATTTGCCATTGGGCCTTTTTAAATATAATCTTCCTTAGGTTTTTAGAAAAACCTTTTTGCTTCTTCGGCCATATAATATTTGAATTAAATATTATATCCTTACCTCTTATAGGAGTCATAAGGCAAACAACTAAAAGGATTTTTGAAATTCAAAAACTCCATCAAAATTGTTCTAATTACTTGAGAAGTGAAATATACTCTACCTAGTGATTTGGAAAAACTAAATTTTATGGTTGAGCATCAAGATTCTCAAGGCATTCTAAAAAAATAAGGAGCTCTAAGGTATTCTACTTCAAAGGATATTTTAAAAATGGATGAAATAGTAAGGAATGCATTAAATAATGAGGAACTATTTCATGAGGTGGAATTTTACTCTCAAAACTTAATAGATACTTTTGAATGTGTAGACACCTAAAACACGTCATGTCAAGGCGACTACTCATATGGGACATGCTAGAAGACCATATGAAATATCTTGGATAGATTCCAAGGTATAGCAGTGGTTTTAATCACTCATTTAGGCATGTTGGCCTAATCAGTGTTGGCTGCGACTGACACCTGCAGTTAATAGAGCTAACTGCACCTTGGAGACACGGCTAGCATCAAAAATTAGTTGGACCTCGGACAACCCAAAATTGGTTACAACGGCCAATTGGTTGCAGATCCGAGCAGTTAGAGGGCAGAAAATTCTAGATTTTTCCATCCAACTATCCTAGCTGTCCCTTATTGATCTTGGCTTCTCCATGAAGCTAAGATATGGCATCATCAAGTGCTATAAAACCCCCATCTAAATTGGGGAAATATATAGAAGGATCTCGAGTTGAAGAGCAGTGAAGCCCCATTTAATTGCATACTCACTTGCATACATTGAGAGGAGCACTTTTACTACCCAATTGGATATCAAATGACATTTAGAACCAAGAAGGCTATGGAGGGCTAGAATAGATCAAGAAATACAATTGAGCCCAATCCATCACCAATCTGAGTAATTCAACATGCAAATCTATCAGAGGACATCGTGGCAATCCTTGATCATCAATTCATCAAGAGAAATTGGAGATCTAAGATCGATATTAGGGGACAATTTTATTTTTAGCTCACCCGCAACTTTCAGCCACGACTAACAATGCTAGCTATGCCACAAACCCGCAGTCAAGTTTAAATCTCAATTTCCTTTGGTTTAAGCAGTAATTTCCTTTTCATTTGCTTTAGATTAGATACATTTAATCTAGATTTACTTTATTAGAGATAATTATCTGGTAGAAATAGGAATTTAAGGCTTATTTCTTTCATTTTCTTATCATTTGGTATCTAGACTAGTTTTAGCTATTTCTCATGTTTTCATGCTTTAAATTGCTTAATTAGAGCATTAGATAGATTGATTTGTGTTTCTTTTACATTTCTTGATGGTCATTTATCATGTTTAGAGTAGATTACTGTGTTTTATGCACTTTATTGATTTCAAGCTCTTATGACAATCTTGTGTATAATTTCCTCTAAAAGCCTCATTAAGAGAGGCCTCCTTTGGTTTTAATTGCTTCTTGTTGTTTCTTGAATGCAGGGTCAATAGGGTCTTGAAATTCAAAGCAAAAAATACCTCTAATCATGGAGAAGAAAGCCATATTTGCCTTAGAGCAGTTCATGTCAATCTAGGAAGCCTGTGGATTACACCTACCCTTGCATGAGGACTTTCCTTGATTGTAATAATTGTATCACATTGGGTATCCCTAAGAGGGATGGATTTGTAATCGAGTTTCATTGGAAATTTAATAAAAAGAAACCCTTATTTGTGGTTATTTACAAATTTGTATTTCTTTCATGCTTTATGTGATGTTTCAATTATTATTAGCTTAGGTGTATGCATCCTAGATTACTACAGAAGGCGATCAGGGTGCACTAATATATGAGTTGCTTCGTAGCCTGATGTGCACCATGAGTGCATAGAGACTCGTACTCGCCATACGGCCCAACATAGAGATTGATGCCTCACATCCGAACATCGTGGGTATAGACAATATGAAGAAGAAGTGGGAGACGAATTAGATCAATAATATCTTGAAATATCCCAAGTCAAAGTGGATGATGAGCCTAGTCCTCCACCTCGATCAAAGAGGAATGTGCCTCCAAAGATGCCTAATAGGCAATCCAAAGAAGAGGAGTTCCTATCTTTGCAGGCCTATGAGGCCTTGGAAGAAAAGGTTAGAGCTATTGAGAAGAAAGGAATGACTTATCAAAAGCCTACCTTGAACAAGATTCATAACGAAAATTTATGCCCATCAGTGCCTATTCTGGCCTATCCTAAGCATTTTGGGATACCTAGTCTGGAAACGTTTAAAGGAGAGGAGGATGCTCAAGAGAATGTTATGAGTTTTCTGGACATGTGCTTTTAGATTGAGAGTAATGATACCTTGCTCCTGCAGACCTTCATTATAACCCTCTCAGGACTAGCCTGGGAGTGGTTTAATCAACTCAAGAGGCACAACATAACAGGTTTTGAGCAATTGGCTGATGCATTTCTTGAACACTTTTCCTTTGGCATCAAGAAAAAGGTGAACCTATCCGATTTGGATGCTTTAATGCAAAATGATGATGAGCCAGTTATGGATTATGAGAAAGATGATGGCAAAGCTACAATTCTCCATCCCTGCTTCTGAATTAACTCAAATTTTTATGAAACGTTACACAAAGCACATTTTGTTATTATTACAGTTCCAACAATATCAAACCTTTGAGGAGGCTTTGGTGCAAGCCAAACTGCTAGAGGATATCAAGTTATAGAAGGGTAACTTGAAACTCAGGAACAAGAAGAGCACTAAGAAATAATAGGCCAAGATGAACCACGTTAATCAAGTGGTTCTAAACCTTCAAAAAAGGGATAAGGGGCAACAATAATGAAATTATCAAGCCCAACCTCCTCCTGTGCAGTATGAGCAGCGCAACAACAATAAAAAGGGTAAGAATAAGGAACAATGCCTACCTCACTAGTTCACACCTTTGTCAGAATCAATGAATTTGATATTCCATCAACTGTGCGAGGCCAAGGCCATACAGTTACCAAAAATTAAATTATTGGACCCTAATCAACCCAATCCAAAAGGGTATAGGGATGATCTATATTGTATTTTCCACAGAGCGAAGGGACACGACATTGAAGTATGTTGGAGTTTCAAATATTTAGTACAGAACATGATTGAAAGAGGTGAGCTAACTGTGGATAACCCTTAAGCACAAGATAACCAAAATATGGGGATTTACAAAAATCCTTTGCCTAATCATGAGGCACCAAGGAACAATGTTGGCCAAGTCAATCAAGTACGCATCGAACCACCAACCCATGGGTTTGTCAGAATGGTCAACATCATCACAAGATATGTGAGGTATGAAAGACCAAATAAACCTCCAGCTCCCATTAGAGTCCAAGCTGTGCCTCCTCCAAGGCCAACCCAAAATGTATCAGACCCACCAACTAGATCGGTGGTGACAATCAAAAGTAGGTTAGTTCAAAATCTACAGATGACTCCAGCAAAGTTGTCAATTTATGAGTTGATTCAATAGTCTCACAAGCACAAGGAGACACTTATGGACATTCTAAGATCCATAGAAGTGTAGTCCCAGGATCTTGAAGCATTTACACACTTTGTGGGACACGTGCAATAGTGTCATGAACCGATTATACAATTTTATGATCATGAAATCAAAACATTTTCTACTATCACAACGGATCCACCACTCCACATTATTGCGTATGTAAATCACATATCTTTCAAGAAAGTTTTGATTGATATGGGATCATCAATTAATATAATCATGACCAAGGTGCTGACATACCTGAAGTTACCAAAGACGCATATCATACCTTCTACCTTCACATCGAGATCTTTTAATGATGTAGTATGCTTAAATGTTGGTACGGTGGTTTTATCTATTCAGGTGGGACTAAAGACCATCCCTATGATGTGTCATGTGATTGAAGGTGCTATGCAATATAATATACTTCTAGGGTAACCTTGGATAAGAGAAATGTATTGTGTCCCTTCTATTATCCATCAATGTATCAAATACATGCATGAGGAACAGGTTCACGTGGTACCTTCAGATGAAGAACCATTCAAATACGTGAATTTAGCATATTTTCCAGGGGATTTCATGCTCCCCTAAATGCACCTAAATATATGACCAACATCAATGATCAAATATTTAGGAGGTAAAATTAAAGAAGTGTGTGCCAAACCTACAACGTCCGTATCTCAAAGATCAAAACACATGATAGTTGCTTCTACCAAACCGTCTATATCCATAATTCGTTGGGATGATAGAAAGCTAAAGGTAAAGGTGGGTGAAAAAGAGATAAAATAAACACCCAAACCAGTTTTTATCAAGGTTCCTACTCCCATGGAAGTAGAGAATTCTCAAGGAGAAGTCGAAGAGGCACCTCATCCTGCTTCGACTACATCTTCAACAGGGTCATATACATCGCAGGTGACCATTCATTTGGTTAATCTCAGATTAGAGGAAATATATCATGCAAAATATGATATTTACATCGATCATCAAGACTGCACAAGATATGGGCCGACCACACGTCTTCCCGTAGGGATGGTGGTACCACTAGGGGTACCTCCTAACCAAACCAATTTCATCTATGGAGGGATCGACCAGCTTGCATCTCGCACCTCCATGGATGAGGATGATGATGAACCATTTGCTGTGAATGTTCATTATCTCTCTAACCTGGAATATGTCTTATGATATTTTGAGTGTTATCATTGGCATGGTTACAGTATCAGATTATTCGATCAAGGGTGTAGGAGGCCTTATGAACCATAGTATCAGTTACCTACTTATAGGTTCAGGTTAGGGTATTATATTGGAGGATAGGATGAAATCCTCATGGTATCTTTAGACTACCTGTACCTTAGTCTGGGGGGTGAAGTCAACTTCAATCCTTATCACCCCAATCCCTTCACTTTTCTAAGGGATAACCGGTTAGTGTCTTACGTCACTATTGAACCACACGAGATATATCACGAAGATATCTTGGTGGAGACCGGTCTAGAGCACATACCGAGAGACAACTTGGATGAAAAAATCTATCGGGTAGTCAACGACATAGGCCTGCATGTTCAGAACATTAGCATAGCAAAATATTTCAATTCAAAAGATCATTCTAACGAGGACAAAGCAAATTCCATAGTTGAGATAGGTGGATCGAGTTGCATGTATAAGAGTGATGATTATGATGAGTCCTCAAGAAATGAGTAATATAAGGATGAGACTAAGTTGGCTTACCTAGGCCCTCTTAATTTATGTCATCTGTTACCCCTGGAGATAGTCATCAAGGATGAGCAATCCTCCATTGATGATAGTAGTTATCGAGAGTGGGCTTACATGGGGCCCCATCTTCTCAATCTCCCACTTCTAGTAGGTAGTGGTGAAGGTTTCTATTATGATAGTGACGATGAGGATGAAACAGAGAGAGCCTATTTGGAGCCTCCCTATTTGCATCATTGTAATGCACCATACACTATAGAGGATATGTATAGAGATATCGATATCCACATGTGCCTCAAAGGAAGAGCTCATAATTTGGATAGGATTTATCATATGGTCTTCCATGATCCACCAACATTCAGAGAGCTCCTTGAGCCTAGCAATCCTATTTTTGAGTCTATCCATAGAACAGATCTAGAGATCCCCATACCCATAGAACCACATATTGGGGATGGAAGTTACACAAATGTAGAGTCACATGCACGTGGTCTTGGAGACATGATCCATTCCATAAATATGATCTCCATTTATTTGACCACTCCACTTCGTAATCCAGTTGATCCATCCAAACCATTGTATCTTAATGTAGATGCTATTGATTGGGATTGCACTGACTCACCACTAGAGCCTAAAGATTTCTTCCCCAATGAAGAAATTCTCCAACCTTTTAATTTTGCACTAGGCTATGCACATGATGTTTATCATGCTGAGGATGCTTCCAACGTGGAACCCATAAACCCAGCAGATGACATCCACTTGATCTCTACACCTTACCAACTTGAGGAGGGATCCCACATATCAGTAGAGGAAACCTTTGAAGTGGATATCAGTAATGATCCCACAAATCGTAAGAAGGTTAAGTTTAGAGAAAATTTATCTCCTAATGAGCGTGCCAACCTCATCCCTCTACTAAAAGAGAGACCTGATCTCTTTTCTTGGACTTATAAGGACATACTAAGTCTAGATCCAAAATTGGTTACTCATAACCTTTCTCTAGATCTCTCGAAGAAGCCAGTCAAGCAGAAACTCAGGAAGATGCATCCAACAGTAGCCTTAATGGTTAAAGATGAATTACAAAAGTTGTTGGATGTAGAGTTTGTCATCTCCATCGACTATACAGAATGGGTATCAAACATGGTGCCTGTAGGAAAACCTGATGGAAGGATCTGTATCTATACATATTTTAGAGACCTCAACAGGGCAACACCAAAAGATTCATTTCTATTGTCGAACATAGATGCTCTTGTAGATGCAACTACGGGTTATGAAATGCTCTCCTTAATGGATGGTTTTTTTGGTTACAACCAAATTCGGATTAAACCTGAAGACTAGCACAAGACCATGTTCATAATATTATGAGGGATATTTTTATATAAGGTTATGCCATTTGGCCTTAAGAATGTTGGTGCTACATATTAGTGGGATATGACATATATCTTTCATGACTACATGCACAAGGTCTTAGAAGATTATATAGATGACTTGTTGGCCAAGTCATTGTTGCATTTAGAGCATGCAAAGGTTCTGAGGAAGGTCTTCTATCGCCTGATAGAGCATAATGTTAGGTTAAATCCTAAGAAGTGCATATTTGACATAACTTCAAGAAAACTATTAAGATTCATCATTTCAAAATAAGGGATCAAAGTTGATCCAAAAAATGTTAAGGCCATTTTAGAAATGCGTCCCCCCATAAATATCAAAGAATTAAGGATCCTTCAGGGTAAAGTAGCATCCATAAAGTGATTTATCACATAATTATCAGATAAATATCAATCCATGAATTGACTGCTATACAAGGGGGTTCCATTCAATTAGGATGAAGAATGTCAAGTAGCCTTTACTGAGATTAAGCACTACCTGGTGACATCGCCAGTGCTAGCTCCACCAAGACCAGATGTACCATTATTGCTATATATATTGGCAATTGAATTTGCATTAGGGATCATGTTAGCCCAAAATAATATGCAAAAAAAAGAGCAAGCCATATATTACATTAGCCGAACCTTGGTGAGTTACGAGCTAGGATATGCCTATGTGGAAAAGTTGTGTTTAGCAGTAGTGTTTGCTACAAAGAAATTGTGACATTATATGTTAAGTCATACGATGTATGTCATATCAAAATAAAATCCTTTGTAGTATATGATGAGAAAGATGTATCATAATACACATACTACAAAGTGGATCATGCTATTGATAGAATTCAATTTGGAATTCATTAGTCAAAAGTCCATTAAGGGACATGTCATAGCGGATCAACTAGCTGAGGTGCCTCTAGACAATAGTAGACCTCTCACCATAGAGCTACCTGATGATGTGATTTTCACATTATCAAAAGCACCTGAACCCGAAGAACTAGATAACAAAGCTGTTATGATCTTGTTCTTTGATAGTTTGAAGTGTGAGCAAGGGGGTGGTGTAGGAATAGTGTTGTTCACGCTGCATGGTGCTCCCATGCCCTTGTCATTTAAGTTGGACTTTCATTGCACTAAAAATAATGCTAAATACAAAGCCCTAATATTGGGCCTCCAAATAGCTATCGCCATGAAGATCAAAAGGTTAAATATCTTTGGTAATTCTCTTCTCATTGTTAATCAAGTGAAGGGATTTTTCCAATGTATGTGTCTTGTCTTGAAGGCCTACAAAGATCTTGTTGATACCTATCTAGCTCATTTGGAGTGGTATGACATCAAGGAAATCCCTAGTTTATCAAACATATTCATAGACACTATGGCATATTTGGGATCTTTAATCCCTCAAAATTCGTCTAAAATTTTTACTACCATTCATATAAAAATGCTTTCACACTCTGTTGTGCCACGTGAGGTTTTGGATAACAAAGAGTCAATCAACATGATTCATATAGAACCAAACCATAAATGGTTCTATAGAGCTCGAGACTTTCTCAAGAGAACACCTTGGGGGTCATTGATCTCATAGGATCCTATGGGGAATGGTATTACTATTCACCATAAGGTTGTTTCCCAGTCTACATTTTCAAATGTTAAACCATAGGGGGAACATGTTGTCTTGTCAGTTGAGGTTGAGGTTTATCAAAACTGGTGTCACAGATACATGAATTCTTAAAGCTTGGTGTAATCCCTTAGAGATTATCACATGCCAAAAAAGACACATTTAAACAAAAAGCGATAAAGTATGTCTTGTTAGGAGACATTTTGTATCGTCAAATTTATGATGGAGTTCTCCTTCGTTGTCTTGAGCCCCAAGAATCATCTTGGGTAATTTCACAAGCTTATGACGGTACATGCAGTGGCCATTTTAGTGGCATGGCTATCGTCAAGCACATCCTTTGCATGGGCTATTATTGGCCTACTATGGATAAGGACTGCAATGTGTATGTCAAGAAATGCGTTAAATGTCAACATCATGTTAATATTGCACACTTTCCATCATAGGCCTTACATCCCATTAAAGCGACTTGGCCATTTGCTCAATGGGTTTTGGATCTAATCGGTAAGATATCTCCTATGTCATCGGGTCAACATACATTCATTATTATGGCTACTAAGTATTTTACTAAGTGGGTGGAAGCAATCTCGTTAACAATGACAACTAGAGCGCGTATTGCTGAGTTCATACTCACCAATATAATGTCCTTTTGGGATACCATCCAAAATAATTTTGGATAATGGAACATCATTCAAAAACAAAACTATGAGGGCTTTGACATCCAAGTACAAGATCAAACATAGTTTTGCGACTCCATACTATCCGCAGGCAAATGTGCAAGCTGAGGATTCAAACAAGACAGTGTTATCCATCTTAAAAAAGAAGGTACAAGAGCACCACAAATATTGGCACATCTAGTTGCCCCTTGTGTTATGGGCTTATAGGACTAGCATTCGGACACCCATTGGGGCAACTCCATTTCCACTAGTATATGTCATTGAGGCCATTATGCCCCTAGAGTTGGAGATTCCAATGCTACTTGTCGCATTGAAAGAGTTCATCGATGATGACACTGCATGACAAGCTCGCCTAGATCAATTGATGCTACTTGATGAACGTTGCGTGAATGCTCTTGAGCATCTTTGTGTTTACCAAGAGTTCTTAAAAAGAGCTTACAATAACAAATTCCATTTGAGAGACTTTGAGGTTGGTGATCTTGTGCTGAAAGAGAACCAAAAAAACTCAAATATGCCACTAGAACTGTGAGACAAATTTGTGGCTAATTGGTTAGGTCCTTATATCATCTCTGAGAATATTGGACTTGGGATATATCTCTTAACATCGCTTGAAGGTATTGAAGAGCCTAAACCTCTCAACATCCTTCATCTTAAAGTGTTCTATACCTAGAAACATTAAAAAGCTCCAAAGGCATCTGTAAGCCCTTTGGTCAAATCAAAATTTCAAAAATCCATGAAAATTGAAAAGCAATAAAAGCTATAAAATCTAAAAAAAAAAAAAAATATCAAAAATTTAAAAACATTTGCATCATTGCATTTAATGCAAAAAATTTGCATTTTCACTTCATTTGCATCATTGCATTTTCATTACATTTGCATCATTGCATTTACATTTGCATCATTGCACTCCATTTTCATCAAGCATTTTCTTATTTTCCACATACATTTCATTTTGCATTGCATTTAGGCATTTCCATCCGTCATACTTGCATTAGAATAAGTTGTGTTTACAATCTTACAAACGACACCATGTTTGTATTTCAATCATGCATCTATGCACTATCATTATCATTCATCACCCTTGTGAGTAATTGTGTTTCTCAACACAACCCTTCCTGTTTCTATGAAGAATATACTAAGGTTTTTTGATCATTCAACCATACCTAGAGGTCTTCTCAAGAGTTGGTAGAAAGCTTGCTTTGATTTTGTAGATAAGGTCTAGTTTTGATAGCACTTAGCATATCAAATCCTATCACTAATATATAAACTAAACAATCCTAATTAGGACAAGGGAAAGATGAATGCTACGAAGCGGGATCAGGTATCCTGAGGTGAAAAGTTTATCTTGCTTATGCCCTTGTGTGAACGATCCAAGAAATACTGACAACTGGCAAAAGGACAAGTTTTCCCTACCCAAATAAATCCCTTGCTTACATCAAAAGAAGAAAAATACCAAAAGTAAAAATCATTGAATGAAATCCTAGAATCAAGTCAAATCAAGATCCAATTTACTAGAAATCAAATCAGTATAAAATCCCTTTCTCAAAAAAAGTACAAAATAAATAGTGGTTTTTATCACTATAGAGAAAATAAACAATGATTCTTATCACTTTATATAAGCAAGTATCCAGATAAAGTGAAGAAAAGAAGGGAGTGAACTTGAATCCTTGGAATTTTCAACACTACCACACCTTACGCACGATGATATGTCTGATACATTAGCATATTGCTTGTGTGCAGACCAATGTTTGAATGTAGAAGAGCTAGCTTCAGGTGTCCTATATTTCCTAGTGGTCTAATACAACTGAAATCCAAATCTAGGATCAGGTGAGCATGGGGTGATCCTAATTACAACAATGGGCTGAATGAATCCCACCCGACAATGAGGTAAGTCTTGTGTCTCATAAAATATATTCATTTGCACACACAGAGGTAATGAATAGTTAGGTCTATCCTAGCGAAAGCCTTATTTTTCAGGAGTCTAGTATAGTCAGTATACAAATTTTGATAAGTCAACTAGGGTGTTTGAGTCTCATGGAAAACCTCAAAAATTCCCCAATAGCAACAACCAATCAAATCATAATCATCAAATGTCAGTTTCCTTTATGAGAGTTTGTTTATTAGAAATATTCATAATATAGGTTAGATACCGAATGTATGTCAGAAATGATATTTAAATGACCACTGACTATGTTATCCATATATTTTTAATTTTCAAAAGCTTATGAATAGAAACAATACATCATTTCATAGTACACATGGGTGTTTAATTGATAAATTCTTATGATAAGATACATCAATTATAGTTCATGATTGTTATACATTTTGTGGTGTCATTCATTAGATTGTCAAACTCATATTGCATTCATACATTATGTTTTAAGTGATTAAAGTATACATGTCCATAAAAAAAAATCATCATCATGAAAATTATGTAATACATACATAGTATGAAGCATGTTAGAAAATCATAAATTAAATGCATACAAGTATTGTAAATTAAGCATGCATTTAAAATCAAACATCACAATCATATACATTCATCATAAGTAGTCCATACCGTGTGTTGTAGGTGAGTTGGAGAGGAGAGGGCAATCCTCCAAGGGATGTCCCGGTTCAAATATCCACCCTACCAAAAAGCTGAATTGGGTATCCAAAATCCAATTGATAATGTTGGTGCGGGCAGGGTCGAGTGTGACTCTCGGGTGACTTTGATGGTGTAGAACCCCTTGTTCATGGTCTCTTAGACCAAGGCGGCCCAAGGGGTTTTTTGCTTAAAAAAAAAAAAAGTAGTCCATCTACACATGTATATCACTGCATCTAATCATACATCACATAGCTATCTAGTGCATGTCATACATACATCACATCATATAAGCATCAAATCAGCATTTAACATAAGCATTGCATCCATATGCATCTCATAAACATAAAACAAATAAAAATTGCACATATAATAAGTCTCAAATGTCAGATCATATAGATATGTGTATAAAAAATAAATAGTACATCGACATATATAAAAAATACTCGCAGGCTACAACTGTGTAGGTCCTCAACCTTACACTCAAAAATGGTATAACATCTAGCGTAGTTATGTACTAAGCAGCACCTACACCCCTAGTCTATGAGGCCCTTTCATCACCTCCACCCTCCCTATAAGTCCATTTGGAGCTGGCACCTGAGGTCCTCTTAGTCCTATGTGACATGTGACTAGAACGAGCTGACAAGTGCCCTATCTCTCTAGTATGAGTTCGCTAAGATCCTAGAGCTATGGTACTCTTAAGAACCTCACCCCTGAGTAGCTTGATCTCTCCCCTCAAGGTAGATATGTAGGCAACATCTAATAATCGATCGTTGATGTGCTACTACACCAGATCTTGCAGTCTCATGATCTCTGCCATCGGGTCCATAACTACTAGTCCCTACACAGTCGACACTGCTAGAACTATTGAAGCTATTGGAGTAATTGGAGCCATTAATGTAGCCTATGGATATGAGGGATCTATCCTCGTAGCCCTGAGAGAGTCACACTCTGTGGTCACAACATCTAGCTGAGAGTGTAGAAGGATGCACTGCCCTGTGACCCTTTGGATATCAGTCTATACTATGGTAATCTGTGCCTAGAGAGATGTCTTCTACTTTGCATACTTGCACCACTAAGACTGCCCTACTATGAGTTGTGACTATAGGTCCCTAACCTATGCTTATAGGGTAGCTATAGAGGTGTCTCTCCCTAGCATGTGTCTGGAGTGTGCCTACTTGAGTCTGTAGACTGGAAACCTGAGCCCTGAGCTATCTAATATCACTATCAAGAGGTACCTCACCCTCCTATTGAGCCTCATCCTCCTCCATCTAGGGGGTATTCTCTATAGCTACTCCCTCATCCCATCTGCCCTTAGTCCTTTGATGGACTTGGTTCTTGTGAGGATCGACCTCAGATCCCTCTGCATCCTCTACTGTAGTCTCATCTACTATCCTACCCATGGGGCCATCCATGCTCCGCCATACCCTGGTAGTCCACTAGGTATCATAATTAGGTGTAGTCCTTACATCTGCTAGGCTTGAATCCTAGAAATTATCATCCTCATCACCCAACGGAGTCACCCTAGGCCATGTCAAGTCTCTCTCTAAAGTGAGGTGGCGATATATGGTGGGAAGCTCTAGGATGTCCTGCATGATACCAAACTGTCTAGTGATGCGAGAGAAGTAGAAGAACTCCCGTACCTCAGACTTACGTTTGAGGATCCATCTATCTTTGCATGCCCGTCATAGGTAGCCATTAGCCTCTGTCCATGGAGGGTAGTCTAGATATGGTCACCACTCAATCTGATCCACCTATAGCCATGTGAACTGCTCTATGTAGTAGCCCAGGTCCCCTATGTGAGACCTGCTTTGAAAGCCCTCCTACTCTCAGGGCCAACATGTTGCATAGCATTGGCGATCCTCATACTTAATTTTTTTAATCTTGCATGGCAGGCTAGTGGGGTGTTCAATATTGATGTGTTGCTACCCCCAAATCTAAAGTAGCAAGCTGCAATCGATGCCCACCCTGATCCTTTGAGTGATATGGTACAACTCATTATATATCTGCGCTAGTAAGATATGCCCCTAGGATAGGATCAGGGGCTGGTTAATAGGGCTCGCTAATACATCTTGCATCCTAACTAGGAGGTTCCAAGGGAACCTCGCTCTAGAATTTTTGGGAAGCACGATTTGCACAATAAAGTGCATAAAGACGGTCACTAATCGAGAGAAGATCTACTGAGTGTACTATTGCTCAATGTGGACCCCTCCGTGGTTCGAGTGCTATTGTGCCATGGTACTGTGGTGGCCGAAGATCTAATCAAAGAATATTTTCTTCACCTCCATCAGTGAATATGTGATGGCCTTGCCATTCAAGGGAAGTCAGAAGATAGATATACATCCTCTAGTGTCACAGTCATCTCACCTATTGACAGATGAAATGTATTGGTTTGCGCATCCCAGTGTCAGGCCAATGCAATCATGTAGGCCTAATCAGCCCAGATAGTGGGAAGGCGTAGAACGTAGCCAAAGCCCACGACCCTGAACCAATCCTGCTCTACCTAAGTGAGGGCACTGCATAGGTTACAAAGGATCTTTGATTCCCTCGCCCTCGCAGTCAGAGTCTGGTCGAAAGCAGAATAATAAGCCAAAAATAATTAAAAATCAACCACAAACATAAAAAAATGATTTAAAAATGTCAAACAAATTCATAAATTTTCAAAAACACATAAACATCGAAAAATGCACTCAAAAATGTAAAAAACAATGGACAAAGTACTTCAAAAAACTAAAAAAATCAATTAATTCCTTGCAAAATAAAATAAAATTTAAAAAATTTTAAATTTTTTTCTAAGGTTGTCGAACTGCAGTTCAGACCCATGATCGGGATGGCGGTCAACTTTGTGACCGTTGATATTTGAATCCCATCGTAGTGTAAGTGAGAGCAACAAAATGACACATTGATTAAAAAACATAAATTTAATTAATTAAAATAAAACTTTGAAGTGCCTCCAACTACAATACAATATAATATTGTGTGTTTAAATAGGGAGGAAGGAAGGATGGAGGGACGTGGAGGGATAAGGGAAGAGGGAGGCGATGGAGGAATATGGAGGTTACGGAGGGATAAGGAGCGAATAGTGGCAAAAAAATAGGGAGGAAAGGAGGCGAGGGAGAGAGGGAATATAGGGAGGAGATTATTAAAAAATTTTATCGACATGATGCCGACATATTTGGGAGGGTGTTCACACTATGATCAAAAATTAGGATATTTATGAGCCACTTAGACAATAAATTTTTTCACATTTGCAACATTATCCCCCTTAAAGTTGAGAGGACTGACGACACAATCTCTCAACTTTATAAATTGAGCTTTAGCCATCGCTTTGGTGAAGATATCTGCAACGTTTTCTGAAGTGTGGCAAAATTTAAGCTCAATAATTTCATGCTCCACCATGTCTTGGATGAAGTGATACTTCATATCAAAATGCTTCGTTCTACTATGGTGGATCGTATTTTATGCCAACTGAATGGCACTGATGTTGTCACAGTAAATCCTATTCGGACCACTTTGCCATTCTTCAATCTCTTCTAGCACTTTTCTTAGCAAAAAGGTTTGAGTACTAGCATAGGTGACTGCTATATACTCAACTTCTATAGAAGACAAAGCTACCACAATTTGTTTTTTGGAACTCCATGTTATTAGTCCTGATCCCAGACTAAAACAGTTCCCTGAAGTTGATTTCCTATCATCAATGTTGCTGCCCCAATCACTATCACTGAAGCCTACAAGCTTGATAGTGTTACATTTATGGTACCAGATTCCAAAATCCAATGTACCCTTTGCATATCTGAGAATTATCTTAGCTGCCTGCAAATGCAGCTCATATGGGCTAAGCCATAAATCAAGAGACAAGAGAAACAACATACTGAATATTGGGTCTGGTGTTAGCGAGAAACATCAAAATTTCAACCATGCTCCTGAAAGTGGCCACGTCAACTTTTGATGCTCCATCATCTTTGATCAATTGGATCCCATGTCCAAATGGAGTTGCAACTGGTTTGCAATGCTCCATAGCAAACTTCTTGATCATGTCCTGAGCATACTTATGTTGACTAAATGGTGAAATTGTTCTATTGATCAATAATGCATGCTAATCTTGGACTATGGTCAAACATTGACCAACCAAGCCAAAACCTCAACGTATGCTAATCAAATTAACTAGAAATATGTAAATCAAAACATTAAACTAAAACTAAATACTAGGACTTAATACTTAGGACTAAGGAGGCAATGTTGAAAATATTCCAACATTCTCCCCCTTGATGCTAAATACACTCATGCAAGAGTTCTTTAAGCATCACAGAGTTGGAAGAAAATATTTCTCTTACGTTTCCTCCAATATTGAATCAAGAAATCAAAATTTACAAAATACTGATGGTGGCACTCCTTCCACTCTTCATGTGGAATTTTCTGCAAATTCTTGAGTGTCTTCTTTTGTTGATTAGCTTCCCCTTCAACAAAAGTATCTCCTCTTGTGGTTTTAAGCAACCACTCTCTTACATATTTATCATTATGGTCTTTAAACCATGCTCTCACATTTTGATCTTCTTTTATATCTTCAACACTAAATAATACTCCACATGAGTATTTACAATTAATCATCTCACATAGATGATTATACCATACAACTCTTTCACATATTTCCACACAAAATATCACAATAAATATGGCCATATAATGACCAACTACATATGCAACATAAATTTGCTCCTCACACAAATATTCTCTCAAAACAATGACTTTACAAGAATCCTTATCCCAAGGAATTTTGAACAGATCATTTTGATCCACGTGACCCAAGTTCTCCATCACTGTATTCTCTCCAAGAAGACTCTTCATCAAAGTTGTCTCAATGAGACAATCACCTTTCTTTTCATTCTTGCTCACAAAAAACAAATCATTAATCATAAAAACATTACCTTTAGTATGAGTAGATTTGGTGCTTCCCATAAAGCTATTTTGTAGCATTTCTCCTTCATTGTATGGTGCTTCAAGATCAACCATCAACTCTTCACTAAGAGTTCTCCTCCTTTGTTCAATCCATGTTGGTGTGTTGAAACACCATTCATTCAAGCAATCATACATAGTTGCCTTTTCAAGACAACTCTCTTTCTGTAAGGAACACTTCAATGTGAGTGTTTCTCTTCCTTCATCTTCCAATTCTTCTTCTAGTTTTGAGTGGTCTTCACAACAAGGTCTTTGAGAAATTGTCTCGTCATTGAGTCATCCATCATATTTTATATCAATGTGAATGCTTTCCAAGCATGCCATCCCTACAAAAAATTCATTAGTACAATTTTTCTTTTCATATTTTTCTCCTTCTAAAAGAAATAATTGACTATTACAATTTGCCATACCATTACAAGACATATCTATAACTATGGGTGTCTCACAATAACTCTCTCCAATGAGAGCTATACAAGGCTCCTTCACCTTCTCATACTCTTATCCATGAAGGGATTCCTCATGTTTGTCTCTCTTATCTTCAAGAAGTTCATCATCACTCTTTTCTTCAAACATGTCTTCTTATTCAAGGAAGAATTCACGATCATAAGAATGTATGTCTTCATATGAGTCTTGAAAAGACTCTTCAAAAACTCCTTCAAAAGGATCTAATTCAGAAAATTTTTCAAGGAAGCAAGGCTCTTCCTTGCTTAAACAATATTCATGATTGTCACACATGGCTTTATGGGTGTCCTCATAAAACCCATAAGCATACTTCAATACTTGCCATGCCATTGTAGCTATTCTACAATTAGCTATGAGAGGGAAAACACTCTTTTCCATTCCTCTCCTCAAATCCATAAGAGCTAAGAAATTTGCATATTGCTGCTCCTTCTTCTATTTTCTCTCCTCGTATTGTAGCTTGCTCCAAGTGGGTTCCTCATAAAATTCTTGAACTATATCCCATAAGTCTTGAGCCTTAAAGAAGGTCTTCATTATTATGCTCCAAATAGCATAATTATCTCCATTGAATTTGGACACTTCCAATTCTTTATACATGGTGGCCATTCTGCAATCCACCACTCATAAATATTCCACCTAGCTCTCAGCCACTCCTTTCCTATAGACTTATGATATAATTATCTAAAAATTCACTAAATTTTAGAAGCAAATTCACACAAATGAGAAATATGTGATCAATTTACTTTTGCCCTTTCTAGATCTTAGAATGTTTGTGAGACAACTTCAATGTTTTCACATAAATAAATACATACAGCTCCAAAATTTTTGAAAATTAAATTCTATATTACTGAGACAATAATCTAAAAACCCTCTAAATTTCGGAAGAAAATTCACAAATGTGAAAAATATGTGATCATTTACTTTTTCCATTTTTTTTATCACAATTTCGGATCTAGGATTTTTGAAGAAAAAATAAATATTCACACAAATCAATCAATACAGATCCAAATGACCTAAAATTTTTTCTGAATTATGATTTTATCTAAATAATATTTCTCCCAAAATTTGAGAAGCAAATACCCTGTTTTCCACCTTATACAACCATTTTATTGAAAAACTAAAAATGCTAATAAAATTAGAAAATTAGCTCCAAATCACTTAAAATTTGGACTGCATTCTCTTTATATAATTATCTAACAACCCTAAAAATTTCATAATCAAATAGCTCAGGATTCTTGAGATATTAATGATTTACTTTAGCTCTTCCTTGCAACTCTACTGAGTGATGGCCACTTGAGTTTCTCTGACAAAGTGCGTGCTTCAGATCTCTTCACGCCACTCTCCATAGGTTTTGATCCATATGAGAAAACCTTCTTTGATATAAAATGACAAAAAATGGTGAAATTGTTCTATTGATCAACAATGCATTACATAGTTTTATAGTTCTTGAAAGAACTAAAAATAGACACGGTGGTTGAGAGAAATCCTCTCAAAATTATTACAACAAACTAACTTAAAGACATCTCTTATCCTAACAACATGCTACTCGTGGACTATGGTCAAACATTGACCAACCAAGCCAAAACCTCAACGTATGCTAATCAAATTAACTAGAAATATGTAAATCAAAAAATTAAACTAAAACTAAATACTAGGACTTAATACTTAGGACTAAAGAGGCAATGTTGAAAATATTCCAACATTGGGGATCGCGCCTGGAAACCGCGACCAGGAGGGCTAACATTTCTAAGGTCATTTCCTATCCCAAGACCCCCCAAAAAAAGAGAAATTAATTAATTAATTAAACCCTCCCTTAAAATATAACCTAAGATAAACATATAGGGTGAGGTTCATTACCGACAGTTTAGTGAGGTTAATTTAGCCCATTACTTAATGAGGTTCAATTTTATCCGGTAAATGAAAAATGAGGGTTTGTGTGCTTCTACCTTAGTCGCACCGGCTCCTCCAAGTTGGTCTGCCATCAGTCCAGGTGGTAGTGAGGTCGAGTTTGTAGCAGCGTTTCATGTCAAATTTGGTAAACTCGCCTCTTAGAGCAGTAAGGTTTACATAGCCGTCAATTGAAAAATGACGTCAAAAATGATAGATTTTTATTAAATATTTTTCATTTTTCTCCTGACCACGGATGACACCCGCAGACGTAGGATTAGGGTTTTTTGACCGCAGGTTAGAGCCGCAGCTAGAAAAATTTGAAAAATTGGCCATGTTTTCCAAGCGCGGCTAGACACCTGTAGTTAATGCTCCAAAATTTGACCATGAGGAGTTTCAAAATGCTAAATTAAAAAATACAATGGGTTAGAACCCTCAAAATATTAAAAATAACAATTTTTTTTAGATAAATCAAAAGCCAAATGTGCATTGTATCTAGTTATTTACCCTATACACTTGGTGGTTGCAACGACTAGCGCTTCATGCAATCTGGCAAGATGAGTAAATTACCATATGGAAATTTGGGGTAACTTCGTCATCATCAAATTGATATGTTTCATTTCTATCCCGAAGAAGGCCTTAGAGGCTGTACTGCTCCACGGGAATGAAGCAATCATGTCAATTCTTCTATGACATTTTTAGCAGATCATCGATATTATGATTCAATACAAGCCTAATTGGAATTGCTATCATTTCGATTCCCTAAGAAAGCCTTTGTGGCTAGACCGCTCCATGGGATAGAAATATACAATTACTATTAATAGTTGCAATCATAGTTGATTAGGCCTAATCAAGTATCAAATGCTAAATCTTAAATTGTTCAAGTCATTCATAGTGGTCAAGCGACTCATTGCTTCATTTAATTATCATTACCCTCATCAAATCATTGCTTGAGGGGGTAGTCATAATGTCATAATCATAATCAAAGTCAATAGAAGATCCCTTGATCTTGTCAAAATTTTTTTCGTCTTACGAATCATTGCCAATGACTATCATAAGCGTACCCTTTCTTGGGGAAAAAAGCAAATATGACAGTTTAGTTTGTAGCTCTCCTACTTTTGGATATATAGGCTCGAACTCCTATAGTAGCACTGAAGCTACCCGAATTTTTGATGACGAGTGCAAGCTCTTTCAATTTAATCCTTCCATCCAGTTGGAAGCAATTATTCTAGGATGCATGTCCTTTTGCTAGACCTTGGACATATAATGTTGATCAGACTAATGATCATCATCCAACCTACGACATCATTTTAAGAGGTTTATTTTTGCTCAGCGTTGTTCGATATCACAATGCATCTCAAAATGGGCATCTGTAGACACCTAAAACGTGTAATGTCAAGGTGACTACTCATATGGTACATGCTAGAAGACCATATAAAAGATCTTGGATAGATTCCAACATATAGCAGTGGTTTTAACCACTCATTTAGGCATGTTGACCTAATTAGTGTTGGCCACGACTAACACCCATGGTTAATAGAGCTGATCGTGCCTTAGAGCCGTAACTAGCCTCAAAAATTAGTTGGAACTCGGTCGACCCAAAATCTATTACAATGACCAATTGGCTATAGATCCGAGCATTTAGAGGGCAAAAAATTCTAGAAGTTTCCATCCAACTGCCCCAGTTGTCCCTTCTTGATCTTGACTTCTCCATGAAGCTAAGACATGGCCTCCTCAAGTGCTATAAATCCCCCTCCAAATTAGGGAAAGGTATAGAAGGATATCGAGTTGAAGAGCAACGAAGCCCTATCGAATTGCATACTCACTTGCATACATTGAGAGGAGCACTTTTGCTGCCCAATTGGAGATCAAATGGCATTTAGAACCAAGAAGGCTATGGAGGGCTAGAAGAAATCAAGAAACACAATTGAGCCCAATCCATCACCAATATGAGTAATTCAATTGCAAAATCTATCAGAGGACATCGTGACGACCCTTGATCATCAATTCATCAAGGGGAATTAGAGATCTAAGACCATAATTAGAGGGCAATTTCATTTTTAGCTCAGCCGCGACTAATAGTGCTAGTTGCGCCACAGACCCATGGTCAGGTTTAAATCTCAATTTCCTTTGGTTTTAGTAGTAATTTCCCTTTCATTTGCTTTAGATTAGATATATTTAATCTAGATTTACTTTATTAGAGATAATTGTCCTATAGAAATAGGAATTTAAGGTTTATTTCTTTCATTTTCTTATCATTTGGTATCTAGACTAGTTTTAGCTATTTCTCATGTTTTCATGCTTTAAATTGCTTAATTAGAGCATTAGATAGATTGATCTGTGTTTATTTTATATTTTTTGATGGTCATTTATCATGTTTAGAGTAGATTACTATGTTTTATGCACTTTCTTGATTTCAAGCTCTTATGACAATCTTGTGTATAATTTCCTCTAAAAACCTCATTAAGGGAGGCCTCCTTTGCTTTTAATTGCTTCTTGTTGTTTCTTAAACACAGGATCAATAGGGTCTTGACATTAAAAGAAAAAAATACCTCTAATCATGGAGAAGAAGACCACATTTGCCTTAGAGCAGTTCGTGTCAACCTAAGAAGCCTGTGGATTACACCTACCCTTGCGTGGGGACTTTCCTTGATTGTAATAATTGTATCACATTGGGTATCCCTAAGAGGGATGGATTTTTAATCGAGTTTCATTGGAAATTTAATAAAAATAAACCCTTCTTTGTGGTTATTTGCAAATTTATCTTTCTTTCATGCTTTATGTGATGTTTCAATTATTATTAGCTTAGGTGTATGCATCCATATTGCTACAAAAGGATACAAATATTTATCCACTAGTGAAAATGAAAGATTCTCATTATTCCTCAAAGAAGAAAAATAAGAAAATTTTGCATCATTAATTAGTTATCTTCATGAAGTACTTTTCAGAGCATGGTGGAATACACAAAAAATAGTTATATTCATATTAGAAGAATGTTTGATGGTATATCTATTATTAATTGTTTTTGAACTCATTCAAAAAATAAAACAAAACAACAATCCTAGTCAATATTATTGTGATGATATACAAACTCATCATGAAGCAAATATTTCTCTAGTAACAATGCAGAATTGAAGAAGAAGATGGAGGAAAAGAAAGTATGACAGGATAAAGCAAGACAAAAATACTCATCAGGATACAAATAGAGAGTATAATAAAGAAAGCACAAAGATCAATTCTAATACTAAAGATGAAGAAGAAGAAGAACCAAATCAAGTTGAATAATATTCAAAATATGAAGATCCATATTGAAGACTAAAGTCTTTAATACCCAAATAATGTAATATAGGGGGTGTTAGAGTATATTACATTATTTGGTACATGCTAATGTACCACCTTGGGTACATAACTAGAATTGGAGTTTACTTTAGAGTAAGGTTTGAGTTACGTCATGCAATGTAATAAATGCACAACTATTAGAATGTGCAATGATGTAAATGTGCATGTAGTCCACATGTACATGAGTCTTAGGATAGGTATACGAAGAGTCATGGGTAGAGTAAAGGACAAGGTATATATATTCCTATATATATGCATTTAAGGTAAAGAGAAAAAGGGAGAGTGAGAAACAATGCTACTATAGAGAGGTAGATTAAGTAGCGAGTAGGTACAATGTAGTTCTTCACTTAAAATTATGGAGTGTTCAAGTCCTCCATTATATTGCATTGTACTATTTTCATGAGCTTTCATTAGTGGCATATTATTAATTTATTGTATAAGTTTATCTCATTTTTTCTACATATTATATTGCCATTATCATATTTCTATCATGGCTTGCATATTTCACATCTTGTGGTTGCATTTCCTTCCATATACATCCTTAAAACTAACAAAAGCTACAGGGCAACAAATCAATGAGGAAAAGTCCAAAGTCATTTTATTCCAATGCTCACCTAGATAGGAGATCAGGGTTCTTGATAAACTATGATACATTCCTCCCCATAACCTACTTAGATATTCCTCTTAAAATAAAGAGATACAATAAAGAATATTGTACCTAACTAGTGGATAGAGTAAAAAGAAAACTAGAAAAATGAACTAATCAATGGCTATCATCAAGGGAACGAATAACCATGGTTAAAATCACTTTCTCTATCTACACCCATTTATGTCTCCATAATTTTAAATATTCCCAAGGTAGTGCTAAGAGAGTTAGATCAAATAAATCATTAATTCCTTTGGAGGGGCACTAAGGAGGAAAGGAAATAGGTGTTGGTGCAGTGAAAAAATTTATACCTTTAACATGAAGGGGGGTTAAGATTTAGATCAATAGTCAATAACAATATAGCACTAGTAGCTAAGTTGTATTAGAGGATGTTGAACAATTCCAATGTGATATGGGCCCAAAATATAAGAGCTAAATATGCAAAAAATTAAAATTTATAGCAAACACTATTTGCCATCAACTTCCTAGTAGAGAATCCCCCATCTTAGAAGTTTTGAGGACAAGAGAGGAGTTAATAAAGAAGGAGCTCTTTTGGATAATTCATAATGGTCAACATGTAAACTTTTGGATAAACTCTTGAGACATGTATCAACATTTTGTGGTTCAATTTCTAGAGTGGAGACCTATCATGGAGTAACTACACAGAGAAAATTGGATAAAGATAACAAAATACTATAGGTACCGGATCAAAAATTTAGAAGTTGGGAGAAACTAGGTCCTCATAGTTGAATGGCCAATTCAAATCTCAGAGAGGTAAAAGATGGATATCCAAAAAACTCTACAAATTAGATCACTTTCATGGTCTCAAGTGGAGGATTACCTTGGATGGGGAAACACAAATCAGGGGGAGTATATAGTAGCACATGGATATGCAGCTCTATGCCAAAGCACTCCTAACCCACTTTGAGACTTATTCAAACAAATATGGGCATAGAAGTTATGACCTAAGGTGAGATTCTTCATTTGGCTTCTTCTATATAAAAGGGTTCTAACAAGAGAACAACTTATGAAAAGAGACTATCATGGTATTTTTAGGTGTGATATGTGTGAGGAGAACCTTAAAATGCTTTACCACTTATTTATTGAGTTTCATGTAGCCTCAACGCTATATGATGGCTACCTTACTTGGTATTAATTGATCTAGATTTACCACCCTAGAGCATATAAAAATGGAATGGACTACATAGGATGGAGTAACCCTATATGTTAAGCAAATAGTATGAGTAGGAAATACTCTCCCATTTTGGAACATATGAAAGAAAAGGAACAACCACATCTTCAAACAAGAGTCTATGGACATCTACTATATTTGGAAAAATACCACAAACAACCAAGTTAATATTGTCTAGCATATGCTAGGAACACCACCAATAATTAGAACAATTCATAACTAGAATAAAGACTACTCCTAAGGATGATAATGAACAAATGATGACCATAAGGTACTCGAAAGTAATTAAAAAGGAAAAGTAGCAGACTCTTCCAGAGAATTAGGAAAAAATGAACATAGATGGAGCATCACGGAGGAACCCAAGAAGAGCTGGTGTGGGAGGGATATGAAGATAGTTGAATGGAACCCTTGGTTTTCACCTTTGTAGAGAATCTTGAAATTCTTTCAAACAACCTAGAAGAGTATTGTGGTATCCTTAGAGGGTTCCAAAAAGCAGTTAAGGTAGGTTGGAGGGTATTGATAAAATCCTACTCACAAGTCATGATTAACCATCTAAAGAACCCAAGGGAGAATATAAATATTGAATGGAGACTAAGGAGAATTATAGACAAGATTCAAATGGTACAGACAAGCTTACTGTTTGTGGAATATAATCACATTTCTAGAGAATAAAATAGAGTTGGAGATGTGATGACTAACTAGGCTCTAGATAAATGAAACCTCACTTGTTACAAATGCAGATTAGGGAGTATATTTTTTCTATCATATCTCTTAATGGTAGAAACATTAGATGTATTTAGTTTTATAATTCACTATATTAGGTTGTTTCTATTACACATGGGTTACTATAGCAATAGATAAGTTGATAAATAATGTAGCACTACATCATTTGTTAAATCCTGGATCAAAAGTCTATATACATGGAAAGATAAGTGATGTGTTTCTTCTATTTGAATACCTTAATATAAATTATTTTTACAAATTTTTTAAAAATCAAAATATAAATTCTTTACAAAAATTTGTTTTTAAAAAACCTTAAAATGATAGTTTATTTCAGACCCTTGTTTTGTGGATGCACCCTTTAAGAAGAACCACCGATATATATTTCATGTAAGAAAAGCCATACATGAGTCTTAAAAATTAAGTGATAGATATTTAATTCCAACCTATAATACCATACATAATTTTTCAATAATTAAAATTAATAATAAAATGCATTAACACAATACCTAATTTAATAAATAAAAATAATGTAAATATCAAAACAAAACATAAAAAATATTATCCGATTCCTTTAAAGATCAATTTTTTTTTATTAAAAAAATAAAAAAAATTATTTATTATAGATGTATAAAATCTTCCGTTAGTGGAGATTTTAGATACTCTTCTTAATGCATAAACCTTGTTGACCAATTAAAAATATATGAATGATCTTATAAGGAAAAATAGTTACAGAAGTAAAATATAGTGCCATTTGATGATAGATAAAATATACATTTTAATATGAATAATAATACATCAATTATTATTATTTATTTTTATTTTTTTAATGAAAAGCCATTATTAATAAAATAATGTTTAATCATACAAAAAAGGGTGGGTGGGATTAGCACACCCCGTAAACCAATACAACAGCGCTGCCAATTTTTAATAATGTATGAAACTAAAAAAAATATAAAATAGTGTAAATTAATTAGAGTTCATAACTAAAAGTTAAATATTATAATAATAATTTATTTATTGAAACGAAGTTAATTTTTATAAAATATAATTTGATGAATTTCAATAATCATAATATAAATAAATTAATAATATAGAAAATAATTTTAATATAACAACAATAATATTAAACACCCTATTTGAATTTGTGGCCACAATTTCACCATATAAATAAAAAAAAATAAAAAAATAAAGGACATGTATAATTATATTGCAACTTTTGACAATTCAATTCAAATTGATAACTAAAGATATTAGTCACACTATTCTTCTCAATTTTTGATAAGAAATTCATCTTTGTGACAAAGGCAGATTCGAGATGCTATCTCCAATATGTGCCCACTGAAATGCTGTTACCATACTTAATTATACTTATTTCCAAATAATTGTATCTTTGAAGTTGATGGGAAGGAAACATCGTGGTTACGTGCGTATACGTAATCCATGTAAAATAACCACAGTTCTCCATGCAAATGACACGTCCATTTTAATGAAACAAAGAATAAATATAATATTGACAGTAAAGGTGTTATATGAAAGTGAACATGGAGTCTCGGTATGTGTGGGAGGTAGTTGGCCATCTTGCTTTTTATCGGAAAGTGAACATCAAGAGTCTCCGTGTGTGTGGAAGGTAGTTGGCTCTCTTGTTTTCTAACGAGAAAATGAACATCGAGTCTCTTATGTGTCGAAGAAGGTAGTTGACCCTCTTGCTTTCTAACCCGTTCATGTGATGTTTTATTTCTATACAAATTATTTATTTCCAATAACATATTCTTATTTTAAATTTTGTTATGCTTTAATACTTTTTCTTCTCTATTTTCAACTAGTGTTATATATATAATATTAAGTAACTAATTCGCATAGCTAGTAAATCAACTTGAGATATCTGTCGTCGCGGTGACCTAAACTTTGTTTCAGTTTCATTTTTGTTTCTAAAAATTAATAATAAAAATTGAACATCTATAAATTTAAAAAGAAATAAATATAACTAACAGGGTGAATGCATTGTCAGTAAAGATGATCATAGTTTAATTTGAATTATGTTATATATATATATATTTTTAAATTTTAGAATGGAGTGAGTAGAAAGGATGGTGGTAGAAAATGGTAGATGTTATAAATTTGAAATATGTGTAAATTTTTAAGAGTATTTATAGAAAAATTTAAAGTTATTTTATATGAAGTTTGATAAATGAATTATCATAATATTATTTTTTGTTATATAAAGTTGCATGTTAAATTTGTTATATTTTATTTGGATATGAAAGGTTGGTTTTGTATTTATGATATATAAAATGAGTTAATTATATTATATTTTCACATTTTTATTTGGAACTGAGGTTTTTTTTTGTAGTTATGATATGATACAATGAATATGTGATGCCTGTGATTAATTGTCAAGCCTAAATTAATAGATCTATTTAGAGGAGATGGAAGATATATATAAACTTTTATTAGTTATTTTGATACAAACACAATTAATTGAAAACATCTCATTTATGAAAAAATCATCTTTTTAAACTAATTTATTTGTAATATATTGTTGAATTGATCAAACCCTGTCAGAAATATATCTCTTTTTCTATCAACATACTTTAATATATATCATATGGTAGGCTTTAGTCTATAAAATAGAAAATAAACTAATTATTTTAAGGTGTCGTATTTCTTAAAGATATATGAGTAAACATTTTTTATATTTTATTAGTTTTTCAATTGTTTGAAAACGTTGAGGATATGATGCAGGAGCATCCAAACGGTTACGAGCAAGGTAAATAACACCTATCTTGTAACTACCACTACAACATATAAACGCACTCGTGTGGGAGAGAGAAGGGGATTTGGTAGGAGAGCAATGATATGCAAGAGGAAGAAGAAGAAGAAAAGAAAGGGAAAGAGGAAGAGGAGTTGGTAGGAAAAGAAAGAGGCTAACAAGCATAAAAGAAAAAAAGAAGAGAAAAGAAGAGAAAAAGAGAGAGGTTGGCAAGCATGAGATACCTATGTGAAAGAGAGAGAAAGGACTATGTAATATACAAAAAAGAGGCACATTGATAATGCCATAAGTTTTTGCTTCAAATTTATCCCGTGTGTACTTCTTATGGTGAATGTTTTGTGTTATTGAAGTTGCACCTTGTAGATTGTATAAGATAGTGTGTGCAAGATTGCAACTTTATAGGTGAAGACGCAAGCATTGTTACCATTTAGGAGAATAGGCCATTCAAATGGTAATTGTAACTTTTCCTTCAATGGAAATTACGTTGTTTTGAGGAACTATAGTCTTGTGGAAGTGACATATTGTGTCTTTGTCATCTAGAAGTGTAGTGCATGCCATCTTAGAAGAGTCATCATGGAAAAAGGTATCATCCAAGAAGTGTTATTATTGTTCTAGCAAGGTGTCATCATGCAATGCAATCACACATTATCATCATGAAGGAATTCATCTAAGAAAAATGTTGTCATGCTAAGTATTATTTAGAAACTGTCAACATGGCAAGTGTTGTCTAAAGAGGATGTTATTGTGAAAAGCATAGTCATGAAGCTTGAAGACTACTGTCAAGGTTAAGCATACTGAAGATTGAAGTGCAATTTTCCAGCTTGAGTATTGTTGACATGAGCATTGTTGACTTAACCATAACAATTTTAAACTTGACCATTTTATGCAAAGAAAAATTGCTTTAGGGTTATTATCACTAACTTGTCATCTTTTGGAATACTATCACAAAGAAGCCTTTGAGACAAGAATACCAACATGCACCCTTGTCATCATGCATGTGAATTTTACCTAGGGAAGTTATCTAAGTATCATCAGTTATGCTACCATATCTAGTATATCAACACCTTGGAACTATCATCATGTCTAATACCATCATGCCCAACATTGTTTTGTTACTTGTAGTATTGAGAAATTGTTACCGATAGAACATTTTTTGAAACATTTCCATCTATAGGATTTCCTTCTAGTGCATGTAAATCATAATAAAACTAAATATTACAATGTAGTGAGAGTAAATTGTTAATTCTTTACTGTTAGGGGAGGTTTTTGTTTAGTTGAACCCCTCTACCCAGACCACTTCATTTGGTATCAAAGAAAAATTTTAAACTAAATAGTTTACAAATTATGCTAAAGAAAAATAGCACAATGTGGAAGAGGAAGGCCATGGATACCCTAACTTGTAGACAAAAGAGAATTTACCATTCAACTTGTTGCAATTGAAATTGCACAAAGGAGAGGCATTCAAATAGAAGATATTAGTGATAATGAAGAAGAAGAAGTTGGTCAACAAAAGTTCACAATGAAGAGTGAGAGGAAGACCTAGAGGAATGATTAATCCATGTAATTTATAATATGGCCAGGAAACCAAGGATAGAAACTCATAGACTAGATTACAGAGATATAGAAATATTTTGATTTTGAATGGATTGAAGACCCCAAGAAGGTGAAATTTTCCTATACAAAACTGAAGGGGTATTCATCCTTGTGGTGGGATCATGTACAAACTCAGAGACAATGTAAAGGGAAAGATAAAATTTAGACTTGGGATAAGTTTATGTCCAAGTTAAAATCTAAAATTTTACATGTGGATTAATAGATTGGATTGTTTAGAAGACTCAAAAGTCTTAGACAAAAGGATTTTGCAGTGAAATAATATACTAAATAATTTTATAAATTAACCATAAGAGTAGGTCATATAGAAAATGATGAAGAGAAGGTGGAAATATACATAAATGGACTTGGATTATCCATAAAATATGATATTGATATTATTCAAATTAGAAGTATTGAAGAGGCATAGCAGTATGCACTCAAGGCAAAGGAAAAGTTGTTGCAAAGGCAAAAAAATAATTTTAAAGGAAGAGAACAATCAAATTGTGGTAGAGAGTAGCATATGCAAGGAGAAGCTAGTACTTCTCAAGGTAATTTAAACTAGAGCACCAAATAAAGTAAATATTTACTTAGATGAGGAGGAGGTTATGGTAGAGGAAAGAGTAAAGGATTCCATAAAAAGTGTTATAGATGTGGAGAAGCTAGCCATTGGATATTTGAATGTCCAAAAATATAACAAAGTAATAGTAAAGGAAAGGAAGCTAGAAACCATATTACACAAGCATATGAAGAGAGTATTTTTTCACTAAATCACATGGAGGAACCAAAACAAGGAGAATCCCTTATGATAAAAAGGTATTGTTAAAATATGCAAAGGAGGTGCATGAATCTATGCAAAGAAGGATCCTATTAAGAAGAATTTGTAAATCAGGAGGGAAATGTTACAAGGTGATTATGGAAATATTACAAAGATGGTAGAAAATTTTAGGTTGAAGAGGATTGAACAAAAAATCCATACATATTCTCATGGTTGCAAAAGGGACATCAAATTTTGGTAACTAAACAATGTATGGTGAACACTCAAATTGGTTCTTATAAAGATGACATACTTTGTGACATGATGCATATAAATACCCATTGTGTCTTGTTGGGAAGACCATGGCAGTTTGATAGAAAGGAAGTGCATGATGGTAGGGTGAATACCTACACTATTGAGAAATATGATAAGAGGTACATATTAAGTTCCTTGAAGGACAAAGGAAAATAAGCAGACAACAATCCTATAATGTACGTGAGTATGAATAACAAACTTTGAAGGCTTATGAGACCAATTTGAAGGAAAAAATAAAGTTTTGAGAGAAGTTGTAAAACAAGTAGAGGAAGAAAAGTGTAGAAACAAGCAAAAGAGTAAACATGAGGAAGAGACAAATAGCCCAGGTCACTAGTAGTAGTGAAAATAAAGACAATAGTGTAGCAATTATTTTTCTAGATAAAGAGAAAGGGAAAGAGAAAATAAATGATTAAGAGACAATAGAGAAATATGAACTAAATCAAGCTATTGATGGCTATGATAAAGGCCATATTATTGAAGAACATAGCGGGGTAAAGAGTTTGGGTACTTTAAAAAGTACACCAAAGGTATTAGTTCCAAGTTAATGAGAAAAATAAGATATGATTGCAAAAGATTGAAAAGGTATGGGCAAGGTGTAAAAATACCCATAATGTTAAAAATAAGGCCAACAAATGAAGGCCTTGGGTATAACAAGAAGTAATCATACTAGATTTGTGAGAAGAGAGGTTGGTACAAGGGATGAACGTCCTATGATGAGTTGTTACACTTAGTGTGGAAGAATTGGACATGTTGCAACTAGATGTTTGAACCTACATTCTTCTAAGGTTTGTGGAGGATGTAATCACTCCACATGAAGGTGTTGGTACCAAGAGAAAGTAGCCAACAAAGTGCATGTAGAATGTGGTTTTATGGATGCGATGAAATGGGATAAGGTGAAATGAATGCTGAGTCAATTCTATAAGAAAAGGTTTTGTTCATAATTGAAGGTAAGGACAAGACAACAAAGGGATCCTTGTGAAGATAACCTGGCTAAAATGGTAATAGTTTAGAAAAATAATTTATGTTCATGAGCTATAGATCATGGAATATTTTCTCTTACTCGATGAGTATGATGCAAGAGAATCCAAATGGTTATAGGTAAGGTAACTATCATTGTCACTTATAAAATTCCTCATGCAAGGGAGAGAAAGGGATTAAAAAAGAGGGGAACAATATGCAAGAGGAAGAAGAATATGAAAAGAAAGGGGAAGGGAAGAGGAATCGATAGAAAAAAGAGAGGCCAACAAGCATAAATGAAAATAAGAGAAGAGAAGAGAAGGAAAGAGAGGTTGGTAGACATGAGAGACCTTTGTAAAACATGGAGAGACCTATGTAATGTACAACCAAGAGGCACATTGATAATACCATAACTTTCGCTTCAAAATTGTCCTATGTGCATTTCTTATGGTAAATATTTTATGTTATTGACATTGCATCTTGTAGATTGCATATGATAGTATATGCAAGATTGTAATTTTACAAGTGAAGATAGGAGCATTGTTGCCATTCAAAAGAATAGGCCATTTAAATGGAAATAGCACCGTGCCCTTCAATGAAAATTATATTATCTTGAGAAACTACAATCTTGTGGAAGTGACATCTTATGCCCTTGTCATCTGAAACTGTAGTGTATACCATATTAGAAGTTTCATGATGGTAAAAGGTATAATTCAAGAAGTATTATTGTTGTTTAGCAAGGTGTTATCATATGATGCTATCACATGTTGTTGTCATGAAGGGAGTCATATAAGCAAAATGTTATCATGCTAAGTATTGCCTAGAAAGTGTCGATATGACAAGTTTCATCTAAAGAGGATACTATTGTGAAAGGAGTAATCATGAAGCTTAGGGATTTATGTCAAGGTTATGCCAACTGAAGACTAAAGTGAAATTTTCCATCTTGAGTCTTATCATCATGAACATTGCAAACTTAAGCATGGCCATTTTAAACTTGATCGTCTCGTACAAGGGAAAATTACCATAAGTTTTCTATCACTAACTATGCCATATTTTGGAAGACCGTCATGAAGTAACCATTGAGACAAGAATTTTGACATGCACCCTTGTTGTCTTGAGGTTTGTTGTCATAAGTGTGTCATCATGCACATGAAGTTTGCCTACGGAAGCCGCATATTTTTTTTGGTTGTGCAAGTGCCATTTATAGGGTGTCAACATCATAAAACTATCGTCATGCCCAACATTATCATGTTAGTTGTAGTGTTCAGAAATTGTTGCCATTGGAAACCATTTGAAGCACTGTTGTCTAGTGCATGTAAATCATAACAAAACCAAATAATACACTGCAGTGAGAGTGAACTATGATTCCTTTGTTGTTAAGGGAGATTGTTGTTCAATTGACTCCTTTTGCCTAGACTGCATTAGGTTATGAACTCATCTGAAGCATATGTTTAATACAATGCCACTATTTTATATGAAAATATTATTTTTAACTTAATCTAATGATTTGAATTTTTCATAATAATAAAAAATTAAAAATTTAATCAATAAATTATCTTATAATATAATATGGTTGAATGTTAAGTGATTATAACTTTAACTAAAAAAATATACCAGTCTATATTATTAGAAAATATTTCCACCTTAAAAAATACAAAATTGTAATTAATAATTGAAGCCCTCACAAATTTATGTTAGTTCCCTAAATTAAGGTGTAAAAAGAGAACCACGAGTTACAAGAAGGTGCATCTCCAAATAGAGAGAACCACGAGTTACAAGAAGGCGCATCTCCAAATAGAGAACAAGCCATGTTTGTCTATTTAAATTCTTATATAAAAAACTAGTTCTTGTAGATTTTATTTAGTCAAAATCTTATGAATATTTGTTCATGTGGTCGAGTTGGAGAGCAAGTGGGTAGTTAAAACTTTCAAGTTGACTCCAAATCTAAATATCTCCCCCTCACATGCTGGGGATATACTAAATCCAGTGGATGGTTGGTTAGGCTAGCTGGCGTGGATGTGGTTGGCTGCGACTCCCAGGTGACTTTGATGGAAAAGAACCCCAGATACAGAATCTAATTCCAAGGTTGCACTCACATGCTGCGGATATGCTAAATCCAGTGGATGGTTTGTTAGGCCAGCTGGGGTGGATGGGGTCAGGTGCGACTCCCGGGTGACTTTGACGAAGAGAACCCCAGACACGGAATCTAATTCCAATCCCAGGTGACTTTGACGAAGAAGAACCCAGATACAAAATCTAATTTCAAGGTTTGCTTGTGTTTCTAAAAAAGCACAGAATATTTTTAATTTCAATTGTTAGAAACACAGAATATTTTTAATTTCAATTGTTTTGAGTGTCATAACTCTTATTCTAAATTTAAAAAATTGCCCGGTGTGAACACTTTTAAAGTTCCTCCTCCAACGCTTAATTTTATTTTATTTTTATTTGATGGGAAGGAAATGTCGTGGTGGTTACGTGGGTATAGATAATCAAATCACGTAAATGGGGTAATGACAGTCCATATTTATGAAACAAAGGAATAAATAAAATGCAACAGTTCCTGTCATATTCACATTGCACTCTCTATATATATTCTCAAATAGGCATGAGATAAGTAAGCCAACAAGTTTCTTTCTGATCCTTATCCTTGAACGTTTGTTTCTTTGGCGTTCAGACATAAGGAACAGGAAAATGGCCCTCCTAGGCAGCATGACTCTGAATTTGGGTTCATTGTTAGCCCTGCTCTTTATTATTCCTCCTGTTTGTGGAGATGATCATGGCTGGAAATCTGCACATGCCACCTTCTATGGTGGCAGCGATGCTTCTGGCACCATGGGTAGGTTTTATTTTTTGCATAGACCAGTTTAAGTTTCATTCATTCTTCATGTAGTGAATCTGAATTTAATATCACTAAAATGTTGCAGGTGGAGCATGCGGATATGGCAATCTTTACAGCCAAGGGTATGGAACCAACACAGCTGCCTTGAGTACAACCCTCTTCAACAATGGATTGACTTGTGGAGCCTGTTACAAGATAAAGTGCAACGAGAAGGAAGATCCTCAATGGTGTTTGCCAGGGACAATCACAGTGACAGCCACAAACATGTGTCCTCCAAATTTTGCCCTTCCCAATGACAACGGTGGATGGTGTAATCCCCCATTACAACACTTCGACCTAGCAGTGCCCGCCTTTCTGCAAATCGCCAAGTACAAGGGCGGCATTGTGCCAGTCCTCTTCAGAAGGTGGCTCACTATACCCATGTTTAGAAAAATAAAATAACTATTTTTAAGTAATATGGAGTTGAGGTATATGTGGGGTATTTGGTCTTTTTGTTTTCTAACCAATTATTCTCATTATAAGTTATTTATTTTCAAGGAATAACTCTTTTCTAGTAACATCGAGTTGAGGTATATGTGGGGCAGTTGGTCTTTCCAATGACATATTCCTATGTTGAAATTTCGCTTCACTTTCCAGTTAAGGTATATGTGGGGTAGTTGACCTTCTTATTTTCTAATCAGTTCATATAATGTTATTTTCATTATAAACTGTTTATTTCCAAGGAATAACTTTTTTCTAGTAACATGGAGTTGAAGTATATGTGGAGTAGTTGGCCTTCTTATTAGTTCATATAATGTTATTCTTATTATAAACTGTTCATTTCCAATAACATATTTTTATGTTAAAATTTCACTCTTAAAGTTATAATGCAATTGCAGGGTGCGATGTCAGAGGAACGGAGGAATCAGGTTCACAATAAATGGGGGTTACTATTTTGCTTTGGTATTGATAACTAACGTTGGAGGAGCAGGGGATGTTCATGCGGTGTCTATCAAGGGTGATAGGACTGGATGGCAACCAATGTGGAAGAACTGGGGACAAAACTGGCAGACCTACTCCAACCTTAATGGCCAAAGCCTATCATTCAAGGTAACCACAAGCAATGGGCATGTTAAAATTTTGTATAATGCGGTTCCTTCTAACTGGCAGTTCGGTCAAACCTATGAAGGAACCCAATTCTAATACAAAGGAGAGGTACTTGAAATAAGGAAAAGGCTTCACATAGGTGAAAGCTCTTTCCACAAGAGTGCTCCAAAAATGGAGTTGCTTTCATGTGTTCTATTTCTTTGGAAAGATATTTGATGCTTAAGTATTTAAATGATCGTGTGTTTAAAACCTTCTCAAATGATTCTTCTTTATGTGGTATTGTTATTTTTTATAAATTTAATAAAATTTTATAGGAAAGTTTTTTATTATTATATCTTAAAAAATATTTTTTATTGCATTGTGTAAGATAAATATTGTTATGGAAATTGAGATAGTTTTTATTACTTTTTTATATTTTAATTACTTATTTTTAAATTAATAATGCAAATTTGAATGGATCTCATCCATATTATATTATTGTTACATTATTATAACATTTAACAAATGATTATATTATCATATTAGAACAAATTTTATTATAATGGATCACTTTATCATTGTTTATTATAATCAAAATACAACTAATTGAATGTGAGTCATACTCACTCTATTTGACCTTAGTTTATAGTACCTTAAAATTATGGGGACACACCTCATAGAGAACATGATGGGAGACATTGATCTATAATATTGACACAATCAATGTAATGTCTATGGTCATTTAACCTTTACCAAAACTGTATAATATCCATTTATTGTGGATTGGAATAGTAGCCTATGGTGTGGAATTCCTTTCTCTCCTATTTCTTAACATATATGGATTTTTCAAGTTTTTTGTTATCATGAATAATATCAAAATTTTTAATCAAGTTACAATAGATCCATATGTATTTTTATCTTATTTTTCTAATGGAAATCTAACTTGTGGCATCTCAAAAATTCTTACATAAGCGGAATATAGGTTAAAAGCAATTAATCAATGTTAAAATTCGTGAAAAATACAAGAATTATGGATTTACAATTGCTAGTTCCCACAACTTCTATAGATTTTCACAAGTTGATGAGAATAAGGCGTCAATTCAAAGTCCACATGGATTAAATCCCATTGATTATATATCTAGTTTGTTTAATCTCTTTATTTGATCAAATGCTATTTATTAGTGGGAATTTATTTTGATGGTTTAAAATTTTATTTCCTCTTGGGCATTATAGCTAGAGGTTAGATTTATGCTTGATATCCATTTCCCTTGTTGAAGTGGCCATTTAGATGAATAATGTATGGGATAATTAAAACTACTCACATGTTTTCTTCCTCAAAATAATGTTACATCTTTAAAAATGATAAATATCCCAATTTATGGATGTCTTCTTTATTTCATGTATGTTCTTTTCTATACCATTCAGTATAATAGGATGATATATATTTATGATTCTAAAGGACCCCAGTTCCTTTAATTCCAATGTAATTGAAGATTCAACTATCACACATGTTTTCTCCCACCATGTTTCTTGTTTCTTCTTGCATCACAATTTAGTGAAAGGAGATCCTTTATTTATGTAGTATCCATGCAATCCTTTATATAGTTAATAAAATGGATTTTGGTTCTTGACATGGTAATGACATGTTTGTATACATATCGATAGCATGACCATATTTATTATTCAAAAAGGAAGAATACTGAAAATAAATATCCTTTGGTATAGATATTCACTCCCTATATATTATAATTATAGATGGATTACTTTAATTTTTTTTAACCATCTTGTCAATTAGGGCTTGAGTCGAGGCATGAATAAGATTGTCACTATTTTTTATACTTATTACATTTTTGATATAATAACACATGTTTTTCTTCATAGAAGGTCATTAATAACCCCTTTGAGAAAGCTTCTAAGTGATGGAAACATCACTAAGTGTCCACCACAAGAGCCATCATGGGATTATTACGTTATCTTTTGACACTCAATATGATCAAAGCATCTAAGAAAGATGAGATCAAGAGTACAATGATACAAAATAGTATTATTTGTGGGAAAAATGAAATATCTCATACATCTACATGATTACTATAATAAATATGAAAATGATTAAACCAAGACAACAAAGCAACAATCATAGAATAACTGATATAATTCTATCCTAGACAAAGCAATGATTGATGAATAGGAATCAAGAGCTTAATACACTAAGATCATCCATAAAAGGTATAAGCAAGACTAGATCCTAGAGTAGAAAATAAATTATTGATAGCTTAGGGTATCAAGGACTATATCGTCCATAAATATAACAATAATTAAGCATAACAAACACTCAATCCTATTCTATCTTGTTTGCATTGTCACTACTATATCAAGAAATGACCACACCTAGGATTGACATAGGGGCCTCAAACTGCCTTGGAAATTGGTCCTCAAGCAATAGCTTTAGTCTCACTATAAAGCCTAGTGGATGTATCATCCTCATCTATTGTACATAGCAAACTAGCATTTGATGTATTTGGTTGAACCTACAATAACAAGAGAGATAGATAAAGAGAGAAAATATAGTTACATGCTATGATAGTAGTAGAGGGAGTAAATAATGTTAGATTATTAAAAGTAGTGTTAGCAATAAATGATTGATAGCTGGATGTATGGATATATATTCAGGACATGAAATGAGTATTCATAGCATATGAATGAAATAACATTTCCTTTTGAGATTGATGACTAGATTACATTCTTGTTAGAGTTTATATAATCATAAAATTAAAATGACGTATTATATTAACCCTAGGTATAAAAGAAGTTGGGATCATGAATTTATGTCATAACCTCTACAAAAATTATCAATGACTATGATTTCCATTTAAACTAGTGATCACTACATCATTGATAATTAGGAAGTGCACCTTGGGATACATGTATTGAAACCTCCCTACCAAGGCTTTCCATATCCCTAGAAAATTAGCCATAATTTCATCCTTAGAGTATTTGAGTTGATATAGTTTATTTATGAAGACTTTATCCTCAATGTACATTGAAAATTGGTTGATAAATATTTCTACCGAGTCCTTAAAACTCTTTAAGGAGTGCCTTGTTATTTGATAATACCACTATAAGGCCAAACCACCGAGACTTTTAGAAAAAATCTTTACGATTATTGTCTCATCATAAGTGATATCACAATAAGTCATCTTTAAAAATCTAATGTGATTGATTGGGCCTTCTTTCTTCTTATACAAATGAAATATTTCAAATTTTGGGGGAAGGGTCTACTGGCTACAAAAGAATATAAGGTATGGTTGCAATGGTCATCATAAAAGTACCTTTTATTATAGGATGACCCTTGTATAACAACCATTTATTGTTGCAATTGCTTTTGTAGAGTCAATAGAGTTTAAAGCTTTGAAGTAACTAGATTGAGATGTGGTAGATAATTAGATGATATTTTTTTATTATGGGAGCTAAAAGATCAATTGTGAGATAGAATCCAAATGATAATAATTTTTTGCTTATAATTGACATATTTGGATAAAGAACATCATAGTTAACATAAAATAAGAAGCCCATATAATACCAACTATTAAAGAATTAATCTAATCAAGAGTTTGTTGAGGTTTTATTGGATTAGAGGGTGGCTTCTTTTCTTAAATAAGAAGTTGCTTTGTTATTTGGTGTGAGATTGAAATTGAATGTGGTGGGATTAGGATGAAGGGTGAAAAGCATTGGATTGGGGTTTAGATTTGAATTATAGGTTGGTACTATTAAGTAGAGATTAAATAAGGGATTTGGATTAATATTTTGAGAGCCTATTCCACAATATTATGACAAAACCTATAGAATTATTTTGAGAAACTTGGCATCTAATTTCTATGGTTATCAAATTAGTGCGTGTGATTGTGTCCACCAAGTTTAGCATTAATGCATGAATTCTAGGCAAGGTGATACTAAGTGAATTCAAAAAATATGATAAGTTATGATGATCATGGTGAAGTGTCCTTATGGTGGTTTGTTCATCTTACCGAATTACATGGACATAAATCGCTACAATCGCCAAGGAGATAGAATAGACCACTAGATACGAGGTTCACTTGAATTTGTAGGTGAACTGGCTAAATGCTGTATGAAATGAATGATGGATTGTTATGGAAGCATGTTGGATGAATGAATGTTGTGATTTCACTAAATTTAGAGTTGATTGATGTTTGATTTGTATTTTGTGCTTTTTTTAGTGGTTCATGTTTCATGAAAATAAGAGATTTATTGGTCAAATCAACTCCAATTTTTGTAAAATTATTTCGAATGATGAAGAATATGATGCAGAATGGCTGAATATTGGTTTTTTGAAAATTTGAATTTATTTGATATATTTTGTGACTCGATTTGTGCATTTTTAAGATTTGGTTTGTTCTAAAAAATTATGCATGCAAAATAATTTTTGTGTTAACAAAACCTGATTTTATGATGTGCATGATGTGTGGATGAAATTTGGTGAAATTTGGAGGAGGTGAGCTATTGTTTTACTTGATTTTGTCTTTATGCCTTTTGGCGCCAGGTGCCCAGCTGAGCCTGCGGCATCCCGCAGGCACCCAGGTGCACCTGGGTGCGTCTATAGGTGCCAAGGTGAGCCTACGGACTGCAGGTGCCGACCTACACCTGAATGCGCTAAGTAAACATCCTCAAGGTACCAGTAGCCTCCCCAGTTAATAATTGGAAGGCCCCCATATCAAAATCCCATCTCTCTATCAATGATGAGAGATACCCCTCATCCGCCCTCACAACATCCAACCTAGCCACCCCTTCTAAATCCACCCTACCCAAAAGCTCCCAATCCCCATATGTGAGCTTCTTCTTCATCCCGAGAACAAGAGGAAAGAAGTGATGATGAGGCTTTATCTCCCTCAACTGCAACAAAAAACATTTATTATTATTATTAATAATATTTCAAAAAAAAAAGAAAAGAAAAAGAAGTTTTGCACAAAAGACAAAGTGTTTTAAAACATTACCGGAGCAAACTGTGCCTTGGTACCACCAAAAAAATTCAATCCCTCCACCACCATAGCTTTCATGCCAATTTCCACTACCCTCACCTCCCTCACTAATCTACTTCACTCCTCAGATGCAGCTTCTCAAAGTTCAAAATGCATAAATGAGCCTCATAATTCACTCAAAAATCTATTTATAGCTTTACTTAGCTCATTTAGGTGTAGGCCGGTTCCTATAGTCCACATGCTTGCCTTGGCACCTATAGGTGCACCCAGGCGCACCTGGGTGCCTGCAGGATGCCATAGGCTCAGTTGGGCGCCTGGCACCAAAAGGCATGAAGACAAAATCGAGAAAACTAGTAGCTTACCTCCTCCAAATTTCACCAAATTTCATCCACACATCATGCACATCATAAAATCAGGTTTTGTGAACACAAAAATTATTTTGCATGCATAATTTTTGAGAACAAACCAAATCTTAAAAATGCACAAATCGAGTCACAAAATATATCAAATAAATCCAAATTTTCACAAAACCAACATTCAACCTTTTTGCATCATATTCTTCATCATCCGAAACAATTTTGTGAAAGTAGGAGTTGATTTGACCAATAAATATCTTATTTTCATGCAAAATGAACCACTAAAAGAAGCACAAAATACAAATCAAACATCAATCAACTCTACATTTAGAGAAATCATAACATTCATTCATCCAACATGCTTCCATCACCATATCTCAATCCATAATTCATTTCATACAAAATTTATCCAGTTCACCTACAAATTCAAGTGAACCTCATATCTAATGGTCTATTATATCTCCTTGGCAATTGCAGCGATTTGCGTCCATGTAATTTGATAAGATGAACAAACCACCATAAGGATACTTCACATTTTGGAGTGAAACCTTGCCAAGAACAATTTGTATAACTGTTGTCATTGATGGCCTAGTTTGTGAGGCTTAACACATGAACAAAAAACTCAAATTTCATCATTTTTATTCAAAAACCTAATGATAGGCACTGGCTAGGATGATTGGTTCCAATTGTGGAAATTATCAGAACCGTCACTAGTAGGCCATCCACAGTTATTTTTCTTTTTATCTGCATTATCATACTTGTATATCAATGGCATCAGAGAGCACACTATTCAACAACATCAAATCATCCCAAAATTTGGGGCAACCATAATTTGATCTTGATCCTCCCACGATGGGATACATCTTACATGATCATGACATCTACACTTGAAAAAACCCCCTTTCAACCGTTGGGGCAAAAATGGTATCACATTTTACATCATTCATATCGTCCAAAATCACATGGTATTTTACACCAACCCCCTTTCCACCATTGGGGAAAAAATGGTATCACATTTTACATCATCACATCACATTTCGTACCATCCCCCTTCTCACCATTGGGTCAAAAATGGTATCACATCATTCATCATTTGCATAAATTTTTCAATTGGCTAGTGAGATGCATCCGCAACTCATTCACCAATTGATGGGGTAAGCTACGCAAATGCAAAAATTATTTATTCTTTTGTCTTCAACATTGATTGCTCAAAATCCAACAAGAGAGAGAAGCTGCTTCTGTGCCCACAACCCAAGCAGGTGTCTCGTATTTTTGCACCATATTGTGCTTCACACAACATGGTACAAAAAGGGGCATCTGTAGACACCAAATCCTAGCCATTAATACTTCATTCTAACCATCCTACCACCCACTTGTCTACCACACACCTTTCCCACAACTCATTTAGCCATTTCATGCCTTTCCCGCCTTCAAAAGGCCCACTTTAGCCCTTTCCCACCACTTTTCGATCCCTTTGGATTTAATTTATATTTATTTTATATTATTTATATTTAATATAATATTTTATTATTATATTTTAATATTTATTATAATATATATATACACACACACACACACACACACACACACACACATATATATATACTGTCTAGCTGGTGCGACTCTGAACTGACTATCAAGGTTTATTTTTGGGCTGAAGGAAGCTCTTCCACTGATAAATTGGGCCACTTTGTTCTCTTTTTTGGCCCTAGAAACTAAGGATTCATCATTATATTTTTTATTTTTGTTCTGCTTGTCTTGGTCACTACGATTTACTTTTAAGGATAGACCATACTGCCATTGTAAAATTTAAACGAGGAGCGGGGGGGGAACCTGACGTGATGGTGAAGACAAGGGGTGGCATGCCAGTGGCAAACAAATGAAGTTGCAGTAATCACATGATAAAGTGAAAGGAGAAAATAGGAAAGGGGGTGGCCTCACACAATGGAAGGTGGTGTGGTGGCGCAATGTTGGAAAAAATGTTAGGGTGGTTAAGGAAGAAGGCTTGAAAAGAGGGAGGCAAAAATAAGTAGGAGGAATATGGGAATGGAAAACAAGATCTAGAAACATCTAAAAGTTGCTTCCATAACTATACTCCATCGGAGTGTTCCCCTTATAACTAGATTTCATCAAAGCACAGATTGAATGAATTTCTGCAAGTCGAAACCATATTTTATTCTTCACGCGATTTCTTCATCTTAAGTATTTGCATAATATAAATTGAATACTTTTATATTATTTGTACTCCATTGTTTCACTTACTAATGCCCTTAGATCTCCCTTACTGTCTCTATTTATAAGTTGTGACTATGCCTTGCAATCTCATTTTGTGATACATTATTATTTCCAAGAGATATACAAGATCTAGTTGCATGCTTGAGCATCAGGATTTATCTTTTGGTTAGTCTGCTTTATCCTTATCAAGGTACTGTCCATGGGATTTACTTTGATTGCTTGAATATTTCCTTCCTTGGGTATCCTTTTGGATTCACGGTGTTTATGTGTACTATTTTGACTTCATCTTGATTGTTGATCTTCATATCATCTTTCAACATACCTTGTTGTGAATGAGTCACCTCTTTGTTTTCTATCTCGATATATGTTTAGGGCATTTTTGTGAAGTGATCATCTTTCTCTAGGAGTTTAGATTATCAAATATTCCTTTCGGAAGAGTCTGCCGATTTTGTTGGTTTGTGACCATCACAGGTTCTATCATGGCTACTTTTGGTATTCTTAAACCTGCAAGGACGTTAGTTTTCAACGTTCTGAAGACATGAATTTGTTCTTATTGATATTTTTGTGACTATTGGGCCAAAGGTTTTAACTAAGCACAATCGTTCGGTCAACCTTTGTTCCATCACTGCCTTGGATATTTTATGACCTGCAGGTTAAATAGCTAAAGGAAACATGCTTTGAACCTTCTTTATTTAATAGCGACTAACTTAAATAAATGGGGTGATTAACACTGCATTGAGGCCTGATTAATCATGATTTAAAATTTAATTAATTTGATGCTGATTTAGGCTTACCTTTTAACTTACCTTTGAAGCGTGTGCCACCATTAGATCATTTCGAGATGGAGCGCATCCGTTGGATTCGTCAAAATATGCTTATTATATTAGCCCCACTTGTATTCTATTGTGTTGACTTTGACTTGCTCATCGCCATTGGATCCTCTTGATCTCAATGGAGCGCTACCATTGGATTATCGTGATCATTTTATTACTTTGACCTTTGATTTGTGCACTATCGTCAGATCCTAGGGATGATTACCATGATCGTTGATGTATAATAACCTGCATGTTTGTTAGTCTACTACTTTATATAAACCCGTGCCTGGTTAATCAGATTAATCATGTTTATAATGGTTGAAAACCCTTAGTTAGTGATGTTTAGGCCCAAATATAATACAATGCGTTAAAATAATGTAATCCTCTTATCCTAATTAATTCAATAATTAAAACCTTAATAATTTTACATTAAACATAGACATCATATAATCAGTTTACCTTTTTACGCATTCATCGTTAGATATTACCATGATGAGGCATGACCGCTGGATTTCTTGGTATAAACACAAGGTTTAGCATAATGGAAAAAGGGGGAAAATTATTCATGTACCAACCTTATGTATTTAATCGATCATATTACCGAAAACCTTGTGAGTTAACCTTTGATCATTTTTAATAATGCGTTGTCGTTGGATCTAAGTGGAGATGAGCACTACCATCAGATCTTCATGTTATGGCATCCCTTTGTTTGACTTTGACTCCTTCACCACCGTTGATCTTCGAGCTAGGTCTAGCACTACCATTAGATCTCCTACAAGCTACGTACTTGTTAGCCAAAAGGGGAGCATTATTACATTTGATTAATCCTAGTTTAAGCCAAAAGGGGGTGATTAGCGATGTATTATACCCTTACTAATATGTAATTAATTTTTGACTTTACCTTCATTTTTCCCGACATCTTACCATTTCTTCATTTGGGTTTCGATTTAGGCATGGCCGTCGGATCTCGATTGATGTTGGCGCAACCGTTGATCTTGATCAGCTTGCGGGGTTAGTTACTAAGGGGCACATATTTTTAACTTTGATTAAGTCGCAAGGGGGATAATTAGTAATGCATTATACCCTCACTAATCCCTTTTTAATAGATTTAATTAATCTTTTTGTATTTATCTCTTCGGTGCACTTTTATGGGGGCACCACCATTGGATCATATTTTGATCGAGCGTTGTCGTCAGATTTATCCTATATACTCGATATTTAATGCTATGGGGTCAATGGTCTGATTAATGTTTCTTTTAATGAGGGTTTAATAAAATTGAGCCCATCCATTGATCTTTGCATTTTGTTTGAGTGCTACTGTCATATTAGACCTAGATCGAGTGTTGTCATTAGATTTGTCTGATTAGCTCGATGTTTAACTCAAGGGGGTGCATACTTTAGGCTTTAATGTTTTTGACCATAGTATTTTAATGAGTAGTTTAATCAAATCAAGCGCAACTATTGATCTTTGAGTTTGTTCGAGCGCTACCTTCAGATCTGTCGGACTTGGTTGATGTTTAATTGAAATTTTGACCCATGTTGACTCCTTAATGATTTGACTCTTTGGAGGGCACGCATCCGTTGGATTGGGCTTAGTTCAAGCGCATCTATCCAGATTAGCAAAGTTGCATGAATTTTATCAATTTTAATCATTTGACCTTAGGTTATAATATTTTTAGACTATTGACCTTTGACTTATCTTTCGAGTTTCTTTGTGAAAGAACATCTGTTGGATTCTCCTTTGTCAAAGCTCTACCCTTTGATTAATCTCAAGGTGCTCGATTTTTAATGCAATGGAGTGCATACCCTCAAGGTTTTAATTCAGAACTTAGTTCATACTTTATGCTTGTTGGGATTTAGACCAAGATATCTAATTAAATGTTTCCCTTACTTTTAAATACTTTAGGACTTACAAATGTATCATTTGATTTAAAGTCTTAGGGAGATTTCATTTATTTGGAAAATGAAACCTTGTATTTCAATGGTTGGATTTTATCATGAGGGATGACTTTGGAAACTCTTTTAAGGCATAACAATTTTCAAAGATGCACATGATAGCAATATTTAGACCAACTCCTTTAAAAATATGCAAAGAGACCAACAATGCTTGTTTATATTGATGAAACCAAAAATTTAAATTTAGGGGTTTCAAAGTTTGAGTCAAATTTGGCTCCAACATAGGCTCTATCTGGGACAATGTGTTGAAAACATGAGGCACTTGAGAACCACAAAATCTCCTGGTTTTATTTGCAAAAATTGGACAAAAATTCAATCATCAAGGCTGATAAACAAAACAAAATGTTACAATTTTTAAAAAAAATGAAAAACTGTACGAGTGACTAGACATTAGAGTTAGAGAGTATTGAAAAACTATAATTCCTTTCATTCAATTTTTAGAAAATTAGGGCCAGAATTTTAGAAACATATGAGCTTTTGAGATTATTGTAATGCTTGTTCTAGCTAAGTTATAAGATATGATTACACAAAATTTGTCAAAAACCTTTTGCTTCATCATGTTTAAGCCCATGTGTGTGTTTGTGTATTCATTTTGATTTCTAAGTCTTTCAAAACTTTGCCATATTTGAGCAAAACAGTTAAGCCTAATATGTGATTTCACTCTTAAAATATTTCACCATTCTGTAGGGCTCCACTGCCAGTCAAGTGTCTATAGCCTCGATGGAGTTGCTTCTAATACCATTTGGTTTTACCCTAATGCCAATTAGGCGTCTATATCCCCGACAGAGGTTTTTCAAGATATCTCAAGAAGTGACTCAATTTTACTTTATTGTAATTTTTCTTTCTCGTTTGAGAAATATTTGATATAAGCAAATTGTGCAAAGAGTATACCTGAGTTGAGGATTAGTTTCTGGCTAAAAGGATGAGTGTAATGATTTTTAGCTTAACCACTCTCTCAAAGATAACTTGGTTCTTTGGACCTTTGAAATCACTTTAAGTATCATTTTTAATGTGAGGCTTTGACATGATGTTTCAATCAACTCTGTTTTCATTCTATTTTATCTCATATCAGATAACTACTGCATAAACACTCATATTTAAAAGATTGTAAATCTCATCAGAATCTAAAATAAATCTCCTTTTTCCTTATCGTTTTTGGTGGAATCAACAGTAATGTATACTAATCAAGCTAAGAATATCATGTGTACAACTCAGACTTATGCTAGCAACAAAAGTAAATCTTATCTAGTACAGAAAAGTAACAAAAACATCACTCTGTTTTTGGGGTTTTTGTTTTTCAACTTACTTTTTTTTTTTTTTTATTCACCTTTAACAGGGGTTGTACATTTTGAGGTGTTGGCCATTAATAGGGATAGCCATTATTTCTCCCTACAAGATCTGTAATTTGTATGTATTCTGCCCTATAACATGGGCTATCTGGTATGGACCAATCCATTTAGGTTCAAATTTACCTTTTTCACCATGCTTATCATTTTTAGGATCCCAATAGATGACTATATCTCCTTGAGAAAAAGGAGTACCCTGGGTGTTCTTATTAAACAATTTCATGGTTTTTTGGGTTTGTTCCATAATTCTATTGAGTTTCTCTCTTCTTTGCTCTTCTAATAGGACAAATTGGTCAAGCCTTATCTATATGGAATTGGGGTTTTCATGGTATTGAAATAAGAGGGAAAGTGCCAATTTTTCCATTTTTGAAGGTAATAAGGCTTTCTCTCCATAAACCATCTCATAGGGGGTTCTTCTTGTGTTTTGTTTAACAGAAAGCCTATCGGCCCACAAAGCAAATTTAAGTTCACTGTCCTACCCTCTCTTGTTCACTGTCCCACCCTATCATCCTATAAGAGGAGATCACTACAGGTTAAAATTGAAACTCTCCCAGTATTCTTCCAGAGACTCATCCTCCTTCTGTGTCATGCTGAGGACTTCCTCCCTGGAATCCCATGCTCTATTGAAGCCCTAGTACTGCTCTAGAAGAGCTTCCTCATATCTTCCCATGTGGTTATCTGTTTGTTCCCCAACCCGATAAACCATCGTAGAGCTGAGTCGTCTAATATCGATGGAAAGAGCTTCATCTTATGAGCATCTAATTTGTAGTCGACAGACCTACATAGCACATCAAATTTAAACAAAAATAGGTCAGGGTCTTTGGTTGGGTATCCCCTAAAGGTAGGAATATGGGCAGGGGATATGTTATTCATTTTGGTTTCCCTTGCTCCTTCCTCTATCGGGAAGCTAAATCTAGATGAGACTTATTCGACTATTATTTTTAGGAATTGTGGTCTCTAATGCAGCTTCTATGGCCTTTCGGTCGCTCAAATTTTTTTGTATTAGAGCCTCCAAGTTAGCTGGTGTTACGGTCTGATCCTCTATGACTTTCCACATTAGGGCTTCCTCCAAGGGTGTTCTTTTAAACAATGGGTTCAGGATGATTTGTTCTTTCCCAGGTTGATGATATGAGGAGACACTTTGCACAAAGTGAGGATGCTCATTACGATAGACTACTGCTGATGATTCAGGAGAATCTAATTCAAACTCTAGGTCTTTGGCTGACTTTCACTTTTTTTATGGACTCTATCTTATAAAATGACCGTCGGGTCCTCTTTTTCTTGATAGACTCATGCAAGATCGAGCAAAAGGTTTTAAGGGGTAATGTAATTGGTCTACTAGTGATGCCTTCCCAGCAACGACACCAAAATATTGGGTGCCAAACACTGGTTAAATTTGTCCTAAATTTATCACAAGAATCGCATTTAAATTGTCAAACCAAGGAGCTCATAGACTTTTGAAGTTCCACTATTGAGACTGAAAGCACGAGGATACGAAAACAAAAAAGGAAAAGCTCCAAGCACGATGCAAAAAATGAAACTAAACTTAACACTGAATCCTACGAATTAAAAATGCATGAAATGGAGAAAGCATGAATTGAAACCCAAATGAAATAACAGCCCTTCTATTTTATTGATGTATTTCACAACTCGATTACAATTCGCATCCTCCCTTTTCAGGGGCGAGGAGCATTAAATCCATCTCTTGGTTACATCCATGGATAGCCTTCCTTCTTCCGCGTGCCCACATGTAAGATGGGTGGACCAAAACATCACCACCCCTTGTGTCTATGAATGTTGATTCCTTGCTGCTCCTTCGATGTTTCGATCCTGCGTTCAAAGAAACAAAAGATAATCAATAGCACCTGCGGATAAAACAAAGCATGCAATCCCCAAGCCTACGATAAATGGATGAGAAAAATGAATTAAACTATGACTAAAATGAATCCAAATGCTCTAAAAATTTGACAGGGGCATCAGGGCATCACCAGGAGGGCACTACAAAAATAACAGTTGGGAAATTCCTCACCGATTTGAATTCGCTCCGGGTGGGACGAATTCACCTACAACAAAATGCCGAAAAGGTACTGTCCCAAATGTCTGGCCTAGAGAGCTCCAAAAGACCTGTAAACTTGGGGTTAGCTAATTGGGGGTATTTTGGGAAGACCCAGATGGTCGGATTTTCCCAATTTGACCTCCATCAATGGGAATCTGATGATGCTACCTGTAAGTTAGTAAAGGCGAACGAATATAGAAACACGATCAAAATTATTCAAAACGAGACGACATTTAAATGACAACCTATTTAAGCATCATAGGATTGAATGTAAAAAATGAAAATTATAGAAAGAAAAATCTACCACATATTCCCAATCATTCCTAAAAGGGACGATTAGGCCTGCAGACAGTGTGGGGCACCCGGCGGGCCGCCCACCGTTTGGGGCCTGATTTCGGCACCAATCCACTTGGGATGGGTCCAAAATATCTTACAAGGTGTTGTCGACAAATTGGGTGGTATTCTATGGCCAAATGTCAGGTTTTGGGCTCAAGATTCGACCTTCCAATAGTCACCCAATGACCTCCTCTCTAAAAGAGATCAAGGATGTAGAAGGCACAAATCGCACAAGGATGTATGGGGAAATAAAACGGCAGCACTTCGTTGCTCCAAATTGCTCTTACTCTGTATATTTTGGGATGAGGAAACTCATCAATTTATAGACCTGGAGGTCTCTTGGGATGAGCATGCAGAGGCGCCACATGGCAGCCATGCCCTTCCAGGGGAGGGAAGATTCCTCCCTGATTAGGGGCTCCATGACTGCCCCTGTAACAACCTCTAACGCTTGAAAATGCTCACCCATGCTCCCATGAACTGAAGGAGGCGTTAGGTGGTGGATCCGAGCTGCCATTTGTCAAGATTTGACTTTTTTCCCGTCAAACCTGCAATTCGCCCCACCCTAGAGCGGATTTGGAATTCGTCCCAGGATGGGGCGAATCCCAGTTTGAATTCGTCCCTAGGTGGGACGGATATTGAGCAAAGTGCCCGAAGGTGCCAAAATGATTTATGACCTTCCAAAACTACTGTGAGAGTGGTTAGGACCACTGTTTAACCTTTGGGGGCTGCCCTTGGGGCTGTGTGTGCCAATGTGATCAGTGTTTGTAGTCACATAATCGGATTGGTGCTATTTTGGTGTCTATAGATGCCCCTTTTTGGGATGCATTGTGCAAGGCACAGCGTCGAGCAAAAATAGATAACCAAAGCACTAATGATTAGGGTTTCTTAGTAACCTAACCAAATTTTGATGCCCCAAGTATGAAAAGGGCATGCATTCTTGAATCCTTGCTTCTGACGAGCAAAGGAACTCAATTCAAGTGTTAACCTTTTTTGGTGAGGTGTTACTTGAGCTTGGACATTGATCAGTCATGAATAGGCAAAGGGCGCAACCTTTTGTCTGTGGGAACCTTGAGTTCATGATTCATGAATGCCAAGTGATTGATCAGCTTGTGATTATTGCTTGTTTACTGCCCCAAGCAGGAGCGTGATTTGTCTTTGCCAATGATTCTTCGAATGCATGCCATTTCCATGATTGGGTGTGTATTTGTTGATTGGTGACTAAGTGTGACTACCCCCTCAAGCGACGAATCGATGAGGGAATGACCTACATGAGAAAAGCGACAAGTCGCTTGACCCAAGATGACTTAGGTAAGGGTGCCTTCAGAGATTTATCTTTGAATGTGTGTGCAGTTTTCTGACATTTGGACCTATTTTTGGTGGGTGTTAACCCTTTTGGCGATGCCATTTGGAGCTAAAATTGTCAAAAATCTGTCTTCCCATGGAGTGGTCCAGCCATGGTGGCCTTATTAGGGAGTAGGATGGTGATGATTTATAACTCCGACATCTATTTTGGATGCCAAGAATGTCAGGCGTGAAGGCGCCTTCGTTCGACAACTCTATTGCTATTTTTGGGTGGGTTTTACCCCTTTTGGTGACGCCGTTTGGGGATGAAATTCTCGAAGATCCGTCTTCCCGTGGAGTGGTCCGGCTATGGTAGCCTTCTTAGGGAGTAGGATAGTGAGGATTTGTGACCCTGACATCTATTTTGCATGCCCGGAATGTCAAGTGCAAAAGCACTCTCATTGGACAAGTTTATTGCTGTTTTTGGTGCATTTTTGTGCATTTTTTTGCTATTTTTGAAATTTGTGTGCTGAATTCATTCCAGGGTGGGATGAATTCCTATGTAGTATTCATCCTAGGGTGGAACGAGTGCTAACCAGAGTGCTCGTTCTAGGGAGGAATGATTATAGGCTCAAAAATCCTATTTAAAGGCCAAAACTAGGTTTTGGGCTCATTTGCACTTGTTTTTTCTAGCGATTTGGAGCTCTGAGGAGGAGGAGGTCAATTCTACGAAGCGAAGCGCTATCAAATTTTTCTACCACCATGAGTGCATGAACCGGATCGAGCGACTGGAGCCGAAGCAAGACCAATAAGTGAGCTCCCTCTTTATTATTTTCTTGTATTATAGTTTTTTTGTTCGAATTTATCAATTTGAGAGTATAAAACCCTAGGTTGACAAATTAAGTTTTGTTATTTTTTTTTTTGTGTTTGTGTTAATTTATCAATTTCGAGAGTATAAAACCCTAGGTTGACAAATTAAATTTTGTTTTGCGTTTATGTTGTTTGTATCTGTACACTATTTTTCATGATTCTAATGTGCTTATTTTGTTGTCTATTGCAGGTTGTGAAGAGCCGGTATCGCGTGTCGACTATTTTTGCTGAAGCGCGGGAGGCGCTAGCTATGGCTGACTGGGAGTGGCTTGACGCCCTTGGGCTCAAGCAGGTGACTCGGCTGGAGCCAGTGATTGGGGATCGGGCCTACCTAACGACCCTGATCAACTTGTGGGATCCCCGGACTAATACTTTCCATCTCCCAATAGGGGAGATGACAATCACTTTGGAGGATGTCTATCGGATTCTTAGGATTCCAATAGATGGACTACCGATCAGGACGACATCATGGGATCAATGGACAATGGTGCTGACACGTTGCTTCGGGCACGGGGAGGAGTTGGGGGTGGATGGTCCAGTGGAGAGGGCAGAGATTGACTACCAGATGGGCGGGATTCTGGTTCGATGGTGGTTTGAGAGGGGGTGTTGGGAGTTCAAATTTTGTTGCGGGGTCAAAGGACCAGCTCTTTGTAGCCTGCAGGCATTTTTGATTATATATATATACAGAATTTATTTTATTTATGCGCATGTGATGATTTGATTTTATGCACGATGATTGATGAATAGGGATGTATGCATGTTAAGTTATAGTGATGAATGCATATGTGTTGATGAGTGCAAATGTTTCTAATTTATATGATATGCAAATGGAATGGATGAATTGAATTTGTGATGTTTGGTAGTCGCACCATAGACTATTTAGAACTTTATGGCTTTTTGTCCTAGGCGATGGCTGCGGTAAATAGTTTTTTTTTTTTTTGTATACATGTGTTTTTTTTTTTTTTTTTGGTATGGCGAGAATAAAATATAGCAAGTTGGTTTCAAATGTAGTTAAGGTTTTTTGAGACTCATATGTTTTAACTAACTAGCCATGACTGTACTTTATCTCACAAGACTTTTGACCAAGGTATGAATCGGACTTGTCTTTGACCAAGTTATTTCACATCCCTGTGTGTGCAATTGAGTTCATTTATGTGGTGTTGGTCAGGATACCGCCAGTGCCAGATAGGCTATCAACCAAACCTGTACCGAGGATCACCTGATTAGCTCCACTAACTCCTTTGTTGTATTTAGTCAGATTAATCTGCGGTGCTAACGTAGGATACCATAAGCTAGCTCATCCACATGCAAACATTGGTCTGCGCACAAGTTAATGTGACAGATATATCGTCATGCGGGAGGTTTACCACCAGTGACCGATAGGCTATCAACCAAACCGATACTGAGGTTTGCCTCATGACCTATCGAAATGCTGAGAGTTCCAGGGATTCAAGTTCGACTCCCTTATTTTCTTCAATTGTATTGGGATACTTGCTCTTTTGTAGTGATAAAAATCACTGTTTATTTTTGTATTATATTTTTCTTTTGAGCAAGGGATTAGGATATGGAGTGATGAGAATCACTATTTTATGTGCTTTTCTTGAGGTATGCACTTTGGTTGTGATGTCAATTTTTTTTTTTGAGTTTTGACGTTTGCAAATTGTTGATGTTTTGCAACTTTTGAGAACTTGGGATTCTTGGGGAATTGGGTAGGGAGGATGCTTGTCCTTTTGCCAACTCTCAGCATTCTTGGGGTCATTCGCATAGGGGGATGAGCAAGATAACCATTTCGCTTATGGTGACCTGGATTGCTTTGCAGGTTTCATCTTTCGTTCACACAACTTGGGAATGTTTTATGTGTTTTAATTTGTGCTGGGATGCTACGTAACAAGGTGTGATCCAAGTGTAATTCTACCTGCGTAAAATCTATCTGACTTGGTACGGTACGTGGCTAGAAAGCTAATGACGACTGAATGACAGAAAACTCTCGATACATGAGAAAACAACTGACTATGATGTGGGAGAATAATGTGAATGGCGGTTATAGGCGATGAGCTATTGATAAAGCAAAAAAATGTAGAAGATGATGGTTTTGCCAAGTAATGACAGTCTATGGCGCTTTGACCTTTATGACCACAAATATGCAATGTGTGGGTGCGATGCGTAATGCAGCTATATGTTTTTGTGTTTTTGATGGATTGATTTGTGTGAATATGAAGATGATATGCAAAATAGAGCTCTTTATTTTTGTGACGATTTTGAGCATGTATGGAAATGAGATGCAAATTTTGTTATTTTTGATGATTTTATTGTTTTTGAATTTTCTTGTTTTTGACCAAGCGATTACGGGAATCCTTGGAGCATTTTGGGGATTGACCAAGCGATTATGGGAATCCTTGGAGCATTTGGGGATTGACCAAGCGATTGGTGGAATCCTTGGAGCATTTTGGGGATTGACCAAGCGATTACGAAAATCCTTGGAGCATTTTGGGGATTGACCAAGCGATTGGGGAAATCCTTGGAGCATTTGGGTTGACCAAGCGATTGGTGGAATCCTTAGAGCTTTTGGGGATTGACCAAGCGATTACGGGAATCCTTGGAGCTTTTGGGGATTGACCAAGCGATTACGAGAATCCTTGGAGCTTTTGGGGTTGACCAAGCGATTACGGGAATCCTTGGAGCTTTTGGGCTATGGCTCTTCTAAACATGGAATGGCCATAAATGACTGATGTTCAAGGGCTCTAGTTCCTTGATTCCATCAAGAGAGGTTAGCCGGTATGTTCTAGGTCCAATTTTGCTATCAATTACATAGGGACCTAACCAGTTTGCCATGAATTTGTCCCTTAAATGGGACGACAGACTAGAGTTATGTTGGTTTTCTTTCAAGACCAAGTCACCGACCTGAAAGTCCCTCAAGTGAACTTTCATGTTGTATGCTTTCTTAAGTCGCTCTTGATAGATACGTAAATGCTCGAGGGCATTAACACGTCGTTCGTCAAGCAACGTAAGCTGGTCTAACCGGGCCTGCCATGTAGTATCATCATCGATGAACTCTTGCATTGATATGCGCAGGGAAGGAATTTCCAACTCGAGAGGCATGACAGCCTCGGAGCCATACACCAATGAAAATAGAGTTGCCCCAGTGGGTGTCCGAATGCTAGTGCGATAGGCCCACAGGGCAAGTGGGATCTAAATGTGCCAATCCTTATGATTATCTATGACTATATTTTTAAGGATGGCAACTAGCATTTTGTTTGACGCTTCGCTTGCCCATTTGCCTACGGATAATAGGGGGTCAAAAAATTGTGCTGAATTTTGTACTTTGTGGTCAAAGCACGCACATATTTGTTCTTGAATGACGTCCCATTATCCGAGACTATCTTGGATGGAATACCAAAATGACATATGATGTTATGCAAAATGAACTCCACAATGCGGGGTCCAATCGTAGAGGTTAGCGGAACCGCTTCCACCCACTTGGTGAAGTACTCAGTGGCCATGATGATAAATGTGTGACGACCTGATGACGCAGGGGAGATATTTCCGATTAGATCTAGGCCCCACTACAAAAAATGCCAAGCCGATTGGATCGGCTGCAAGGCTTGGGAAGGTACGTGTGTCAAATTAGCATGGTGTTGACACTTCATGCACTTCCTGACATATGCACAACAATATCGCTCTAAATATGGCCAATAATAGCCCATGCAAAGAATGCACTTTGCGATGGCCATACCGCTGAAGTGGCCACCGCATGTACCATCATGCGCTTGGGCGATCACCCAAGTGGACTCTTGTTGGTCCAAGCACCGAAGGAGGATCCCTTCATAGCTGTGATGGTACAAAATGTCTCCTAACAAGACATGCTTTGTCACTTTCTGCTTGAATGCACATTTTGCAGCATGCGTCAATCCAAGCGAGAGGTTACCTAACTTGAGGTAGTCCCTTATGGGGGAATACCAATCCTGCTGATTAGAAGCCTCGATGGTATGAATAGCCAATCCCTCTTGAAGTTCATCCCTAGCAAAAGCTGAGTGGGAGAGAACTTGTAAGAATAGTGTTGTGTTGCTATTAAGGGGAGTAGGGGAGAACAAGGACCCCCAGTTGGCATGTTTCAGATGATCATGGATTCGAGAGAACCTATCCATGGATGGCTCAATCTGGATCAAGTGGATTCCTGGTGTTAAATCAGAGCTTGCACACTCCATCGTGGATTGTGATAGTGTTTTGACCAGAATGGTTGTCATAAGTATGACTCATCATATATCGTAATGGATTCTCCTTAGACACAATATACGTCTTGTTGCTCAGCATGTAATGGAGTAGCTTTTTGGTAGCAAACACCACTGCCAAGCAGAGTTTCTCAACGTATGCATAGTTAAGCTCATAGCTGACCAGGGTGCAGATAAGATAGTAAGTAGCCTATTCCTTATGAAGTTCATTCTTCTGGCCTAACATTGCTCCTAGTGCCACCTCAGTAGCTGAGATGTATAGGTAGAACGACACTCCTGGTCTGGGTGGTGCCAATACTGGCGGTGAAGCCAAGTATTGTTTAATGTCATTGAAGGCTGACTGGCACTCATCATCCCAATGAAATGCTACCCCCTTGTGCAACAACTTGTTCATTGGTTGAAACTTGTCAGATAGCTGCACTATGAAGTGCTTGATCGACGTGACCTTTCCCTGTAGGCTTTTGAGCTACTTGATGGTAGTTGGGGGACGCATTTCAAGGATTGCCTTGACTTTGTTTGGGTCCACCTCGATGCCCCATTTTGAGACTATGAAACCCAAGAGTTTTCCAGATGTGACGCCAAAAATGCACTTCTTGGGATTTAGTCTGATTCTATGCTCCATGAGGCGATCGAGGATCTTGCCAAAAATGTCCCCCAAGGCGTTGTGAATGCTGTTTTTAGTTGGTCCTCGGGATTGATACAAATTTTATTGTATCCCGAGAAACCATCCATGAGGGAAAGCATTTCATGACCCGCTATAGCATCTACCAAGGCATCGATGCTCAGCAAGGGAAAATCATCCTTAGGACTCGCTTTGTTTAGATCTCAAAAATTAGTGCATATACGAATCCTCCCATCAAGCTTCTTGACGGGCACCATGTTGGACAACCATGGTGGATAATCCATGCAGATGACAAACTATGCATCCAACAGCTTTTGCAATTCGTCTTTGACCATTAAGGCCACTGTTGGGTGCATGTTGCCTAGTTTCTGCTTAACTGGCTTGACTGTCGGATCAAGCGTTAGATTATGCGTGACTAGCTATGGGTCTAGCCCCGACATGTCTCTGTATGACCATGCAAAAACCTCCTTCTTCTCTTTGAGAAGGGCAATGTAGTCGGCTTGCTCTTCGGGGGATAAAATTACCCCCGACTTGATGATCTATGGATTCATTGGATCTGAGCCAATGTCTACGTCTGTCGTCTCCTCGACCGACATGTGGGATCCATCTTCCAACTGATGTGGAGTTGGGATCAAGTGGATATCATTTGCTGAGTTTAGATCATCGTTAGGAACCTTAGGTCCTTCTTCAGCATGGCAGATATCCTAAGTTGGCCTAGGGGTAAAATGGAGCATTTCACCGAAAGGCCAGTACTCGTATGGGGATGGAGGGGAATTGACGTGATTCTAGTCTATGGCATCTATGTCTAGATACAATGACTATGCTAGATCGGTCGAAATGTGGATGGGGGCGATTAAGTCAGTGGAGATCATATTGATAAAATAATTTTGGTCTCCATTACTGTGGGTGTGGTTACTCGGACATCCTAGATGCTCTCTATGCTTTGGATCTGACTCTAGAGGGACAGACACAAATGGATTGGCCCTATGTGAGGATAGGAAGACAGGGTCTACCCTCGACACTGATGTCACTATAGGGTCTCTAGGCAGAAGGTGCTCTTCGTATGCCCAGAGTAGCAGATCCAACACTTGGTCCCACCGTGTTGGGTCTACGTACCACTCATGCCCTGACACTATGTTTAATTGTTTGAATATGTCGTTAATCTCCAAGGGGCACCGATGTTGCATCTATCGCATGTGATTAAGATATGCCATTTTTGTCTTGTCTTCGTAATCACTATCAGAGATCCAAAAGCCCTCATTGGCTTTGACAACTATCTGAGGCATTACAGGCTCGTCCTGCTCGAGCAAGTTGATCTGGACCCACCTAGGTTTTGCTCTCTATGAGGGAACTCGATTTCCTTGGAGTGGCGCTTGCTCAATGGGAGCATCTAGGGGGAACATTGTCAAGAGGCTTTCTTGATAATCATCCATGGGAATCACTTGAGAGTGATCGCTATCTGATTCGAAGGGGTCATACGACACTGGTTCATACTTCGACTCATCCTCCGAGGACCCTTCTTGACATTGTATAGACCCTCCTTGAAAATGAGCTCTCGAGCTTTCTCCTCTCTCGAGCCAAGGGAAGGGATTACTAGAGCCAACAAGGTTGATTTCCATCAATGGGAGATAATCCCTCAATGTATATGTGGTGTTAGGGTTGGCATATGGATCTGATGCCAATCCCCCCTTGTTGCTTATCCCTAGGCCTTACATGTTCTCCACCAAGATGTCCAAGGGTAGGGGGTGGTTGAACCCTACTCTTGACTTGTCATATGGCATTTGGTATCTTGGTTGGCAAAGAACATGTATCCCTTGCTCATATCGGCCTAACCCATATCCATGCCAATTGCATTGGCCAAGGTATCTCAGAGCAAAGTCTCGGTTAGACAAATAGTTGACATTTTCAGCAAAAGGCTCTTTGTCTTCGTCCTCTTGCGTGCATGGTGCAACGCCATGATCAAGGCCCCCATACACAAAGTTTGTCTGGTTTGGCGGGTAGCCTAGGGGAACAATAGTGCCAATGGGGAGTCGAGGTCTCCCCATGTCCTGCATGGATTCTAGTGCGGGTGTTTCTACAATATTCCACACCAGATACTCCCCTAGGCCCGTATTGGCCATTTCAACGATGATCGTTGGTGGTTGAGGAGGAGGGAATGGAAGTTCTCCTTGAGTCCACTCCATGTCGGGTGGACTAGGAGTCTCGACTTCCATCTGGCTAGGCATCTTCTCAGTAGAGATAGTTGATACTGATGACAGTGTCTCTTCCAAAGGTTTTGCATCTTCCAGGGGTTCCTTCCCTTTGTATTTCTATTTGGCCCCCAAAGATGGTGTCGTTGGTGGAGGACCAGATGATGAAGATGAACTTGGCTAGGATTTTGAAGAACTTGTTAACGGGGATGCCTGTGGAATTGGACCCTGTTTAGATGGATTTAACTGGAAATCCAAATACGTTGATGGCAGGGTCGATTGCGGAATTAGTTGCACCACATTATAATACTTGAAGGGTTCCAAATCCATTGGGACTACATGCACCTCCCCTTCAAATGTATACTTTAAACATTGGTGAGCTATCGAAGGGACACACTTCATATCCCTGATCCACGGCCGACCCAACAAGATGTTGTAGGCCATCTCACCCTCCAATACGTGGCACAATGTGGGTATGGTATTTTGTCCCACTTGGATTGGTAGGACTATTGTGCCAACCGTCGAGCAGATTGTGTCATTGAATGCTCGTAGAGTGTAGGTGGAAGCTGTGATGTGAGATGCGAGCAACTTTAGATGTTTGAGAGCCGCAGTTGTGATGATGTTGTTGGATGAGCCAGTGTCTATCAACACCCTCTTGTATGGGATCCCGTTGACCCGCATGATAACGTGCAAGGGTGGATCTACCATGTCATCAGTCACTGATCTCAATTCGTCTTCTCAAAATGTGATGACCAGCTTAGTGCATCATTTTACATGCCCCACAAAGTTGTTGAAAGAATTTGTCTCGTGGGGCTACAACTCGATGGCTTTCAAAATCTCCATTAGAGCTTCTCGATGGGGCATAGATTGTTGTATAAGCTCATATATGGAGAGCCTAGCCAAGGTGGTCCTCAAACTCTGAGTTAGTTTGGTCCGAAGTGTGGCCACCGGCTTAGGCATAGGAGGTTGTGCAAGGTGCTATTGTGGTTGCGAAGTTGTTGGCACCTCTCCTACCACTGCCGTAGGAGCATTCGTGCTTGGATACCTCCTTTTTCGAGTCACTATACTGATCATCCCTACATATCCCTGCATGGGGCAGTTCTGTGTGACCTCATTAACTTGTAGGGTCTTTGCCTACGGAGCATGAGCAGGCAAGGGGTCTTTGAAGACCTCCATTTGTTGATTGCTTGGTGCGACGGGATTATCCACCGCTAGTGTCTTGTTATCAATCAGGTCTTGCACCAAGCCCTTAAATTTCCAACAAGAATTTAGGTCATGTCCCTACCGCCTATGGAACCTACAGTACAAGTCCTCTTTATACCCCTTAGGCTTGGGTACGTTGGGATCTATGGTCTAAACCTCTGGCAGGTTGATCAGGTTTTTTGCTAACAGACGGTCAAACAAGGAGTCCCTGGACTCTGTGTAGGGTGTGAATTGTAGCCTAGGGCGATGCTGCTGACCCTGTTATTGCCTCTAATTTTCTCTGTCATAGTTGTTAGGAGGCATTTCCTGATAGTTAGCATTTTGAGGCTGTGTTTCTTGTGCAGGTTTAGGGACATTGATAGCAACTTGGTTAACCGTAACGAGTTTTTGTTGCATGGTCCCAACTTTAGTGTTTTTAGTCTACTCTTTTTTCTTAGGTTTGGCTATCTCCCCATCCTATATTTTGATCTCTTCTATGATCCTGGCTTGTGCCAAAGCTTCTTCTAATGTGGCATATTGCTGCAGTTGCAATAACACAGATATCGATCTCAAACAACTCTTGGAGAACATCTGAGTGAGGTCGAACATAGGAGGGAGGTAGGGCAGCTTCAAAAACAATGTCCTCTATCGATTCCCATAGGCCGCCATGGTCTCCTCCTCATACTGCCTAAGGCTGGCTAAGTCACTCAGTGATGACTTCTTCTTGGTATTGAAGGTGAAGCGTTTGAGGAACGCATCCACTAACTGATCTAAGTTGTTAATGCTATGCTTTGGTAACTAAGTAAACCAATCCGAGGTAGGGCCTGTGAATGTGGTTATAAATGTTCTCAATAACAAAGCATCATTGTCTTGAATGTCGAAGCATTGGCTCAGGAACCTCGTCACATGCTCTTGAGCATCCTCATTGCCTCTAAAGGTTGCCAACTGAGGTAGCTTAAAGTGTTCAGGGTAAGGGGGTGCTAGCACGGACGGATGCACAAGATGACTGTGGAGTTGGCGTAAATTGGGCTTTTGGGGCCCAGAGGTTTTGGTCTCCATAGACTCCAAACGCTCTAGCAGCGCTTTATATGCATATGAGGATTTGATTTCTTCCTCTTTAGTTTACTCCCATTGTGGGTTGTGGGAGACTTGAGGCCTCTGAAGGGGTGGCCGGATGGCAACTCCTCCGCCTAGGTAGGATGTTTCGGCCCGATCTTCTTCTTGCTCATATTCCTCATAAGCTTCCTGAGGAGTATCTGGACGAGACCTATGACCTTGGGTAGGTCCCCGCGGAGGGTACCCATCGTTGTTTCGGGGAGTGGCCTCCTGCTCAAGTCTAGGAGGTCTCGGAGGCAGCACTTGGTAAGGTCGCGAAGACCTATCTCGCACCAAGGGGTTGTGCCTCTCATATGGTTCTGCCCTTTGGATGCACGAGGTTGGAACCCTCTCAGTCACTGGGTTATGGAGTAGCTCATCTATTTGGCACCTAATGTGCTCTTTGCTAAGGTGATATAAATGCTCTAGCTGTTGTTGGCCTTGCTCAAGCCGTGTGATTTGCGCTTGGCGGGCGACATGTCTGGCGACTGCCAGGTCAATTTGTTTCGCCATCCTAAGCCAAGGAGGCCTGGATGTCTCTCCTATGCACTTACCCCAGTCTCGATGATTTGAGATCTCAATAGGTCGCTTCCCTCTATCGAGGTTGGTGGCATTTACCTGAGGCTCTGGCCTTAGTGGGTGATCATGGTATCTAGCTGGTGCGAAAGCACGTGGCCCTCGCGCTGTATATTGTTCTTGAGGAATGTAATCATCTTGCTCGTACTCCCTTTCATATGTGTGAAAGGGGTGGGTAGAGTTAGCTCGCCCTGCTTGAAGGGCCTCATGCCCTGGATTTTGTCTATTGGTTCTAACAAATATGGGGGGCAAAGGAGGGATGCCATCATCATGTGGCCTCTCCTCATGGAAACTATGCCACTCTAGCACTTCATCATGCGGTGGCCTCTCAAATCGAGCTTCTAAGGGAGCATTTTTATCTATGTTGAGTGCCACGTGTAAGGACTCTTCCCGAAAGAGGCTATGATGGATGGGCGTGTCCCTCAAAGGGGTGTCCCTGTAATTCCATCTTGACATGGAAGGATGCGGAATCTCTTGCAGGTCAGGCCACCAAGGCGGTATGACTAAGTCCTTAGGGCTATAGCGGAGGCGACTTGTGCCCCCTTGTACACTTTTCGCAGCTTCCACCCTTGATTGGGATTGGCTATGTGTGTACACCATGGTGGTGCTTTCCTACAAGCTATGTAGATTTTTATCTCTTTTTATGATTTTTTTATGCTACACTTAAACATAAAAGATCATACACACACACAAGCAATGATTATCTCGTTTAAAGATTGAAAGTGTGTCCTAGACCTGGTTTAGTGTGTTTTTGATTTTTGTTTTTGTTTTTGTTTTTGAAGGTTTTTGTAAAGAACGTTTAAATGCAAAATGATGGCTCTTATGACTCCCATAGATGGTCGCCCCTTTGATATACCATTGCCAGGACTTACGTGAGGGAAACTATAGGTACGTGATAGCAGATGGTACGTGGAACGTAGGTGGTACGAAAGGGGAATCACCCTATTTATGACACCTACCATAGAAGACTTAACCTCGTGCGCTAGGAATCACCCCAGCTACACTCGATCAGCTTTCGTCAAGATTTACGTCCAGCAACAGTTACGATCGGGGTAATGGATGCAAAATTCAAGCCAAGGTGGTGATGAAATCCACCGTTGGTCTTGATCAAGGGCTGGGGTTTTATGACCAGCGCCTTGGTTTTAATTTGCCATGTGGTGCATGGGGTTTTTTTTATTTTGCAAAATGGAAACAAGCAAGCGGTAAAGGAAAACTACTTTCCCTAAGCAAGCAAGTACCCTAAAATAGAAAAACTGAAGACAGAAATAGACAAGAAAAATTCAGAATCCTTACCTCGTCTCTGCCCAAATCTGTCGGTTCTAAGTTTTTTCCCAAAGACTGCACAGAAAAAAATTCATCCTAGGGGGGAAAAAATTACAGAACTATATTCGTCACAGGGTGGGGCAAATTCCCATTCATCCCTGGGTAAGATGAATTACATCTCTGTATCTGCCTCCTGAGGGAACGAACAACAGTTAGCGTGTGAAACTCGGCACTTGCAAGCAAAAAATAAACAAGTTTGGATTAGATCTCTGATCTTAGAAATAGAGGACAAGGTCCCATCGTGATCGCCACTGAAAGCACGAGGATACGGAAACAAAAAAGGGAAAAGCTCCAAGCGCGATGCAAAAAATAAAACTAAGCTTAACACTGAATCCTATGAATTAAAAATGCATGAAATGGAGAAAGCATGAATTGAAACCCAAATGAAATAAAATCCCTTCTCTTTTATTGATGTATTTCACAACTCAGTTACAATTCACGTCCTCCCTTTTCAGGGGCGAGGAGCGTTAAATCCGTCTCTTGGTTACATCCATGGATAGCCTTCCTTCTTCCGCATGCCCACATGTAATATGGGTGGACCAAAATGTCATCACCACTTGTGTCTATGAATGTTTATTCCTTGCTACTCCTCCGATGTTCCGATCCTACGTTCAAAGAAACAAAAGATAATCAATAGCACCTATGGATAAAACAAAGCATGCAATCCCCAAGCCTACGATAAATGGATGAGAAAAAGGAATTAAAATATGACTAAAATGAATCCAAATGATCTAAAAATTTGACAAGGGCATCAAGGCATCACCAAGAGGGCACTACAAAAAGAACAGTCGGGAAATTCCTCACCAATTTGAATTTGCTTCGGGGCGGGACGAACTCACCTGTAACAAAACATCGAAAAGGTACTGTCCCAAATGTCTAGCCTAGAGAGCTCCAAAAGACTTGAAAAATTGGGGTTAGCTAATTGGGGGAATTTTGGGAAGACCCAGATGGTCGAATTTTCCCAATTTGACCTCCATAAATGGGAATCTGATGATGCTACCTGCAAGTTAGTAAAAACAAACAAATATAGAAACATGATCAAAATTGTTCAAAACAAGATGAAATTTAAATGACAACCTATCTAAGCATCATAGAATTGAATGCAGAAAACAAAAATGGTAGAAAGCAAAATCTACCACAAATTCCCAATCGTTCCTAAAAGGGACGATTAGGCCTACAGCAGTGTGGGGGCGCCCGGGCGAGCCACCCATCGTTTGGGGCCTGATTTTGGCACCAATCCACTTGGGATGGGTCCAAAATATCTTATAAGGTGTTGTCGACAAATTGGGTGGTATTCTATGGCCAAATGTTGGGTTTTGGGCTCAAGATTTGACCTTCCAATAGTCACCCAATGACCTCCTCTCTAAAAGAGATCAAGGATGTAGAAGGCACAAATCACACAAGGATGTATGGGGAAATAAAATGGCAACACTTCATTGCTCCAAATTTCTCTTACTCTGTATATTTTGGGATGAGGAAACTCATCAATTTATAGACTTGGAGGTCTCTTGGGATGAGCATGCAAAGGTGCCACATGGCAGCCATGCCCTTCCAGGGGAGGGAAGATTCCTCCCTGATTAGGGGCTTCATGACTGCCCTTGTAACAACCTCTAACGCTCAAAAATGCTCACCCATGCTCCCATGAAATGAAGGAGGCATTAGGTGGTGGATCCGAGTTGCCATTTGTCAAGATTTGACTTTTTGCCCATCAAACCTGCAATTCACCCCACCCTGGAGCGGATTTGGAATTCATCCCAGGATGGGGCGAATCCCAGTTTGAATTTGTCCCTGGGTGGGAAGAATATTAAGCAAAGTTCCTGAAGGTGCCAAATTGATTTTTGACCTTCCAAAACTACTGTGAGAGTGGTTAGGACCACTGTTTAACCTCTGGGGGCTGCCCTTGGGGTTGTGTGTGCTAATGTGATCAGTGTTTGCAATCACATAATCGGATTGGTGCTATTTTGGTGTCTACAGAGACTACTTACACTACCACTTTTGAGATGAATCCATTCAACTATCATTGGGGGGTGTTTGTAAAATAGTGGTTGATTCATCCACACCAATAAAACTCATACATAAATAAAATACGTAAAAGTAAACACACCACACTGAAAGCAATAACACACTTTATGTAAAAATAACACAACTCTTAAAATAATTAAACTTAATCTAAGAAATGAACGTACTATCATACATAACTAAATCAATAAAAATAACTAAGAATTAGGGGAGGAATACTGGCTTGGAGTGGGCCTGATCTCCAGCAGATCTCGCCCAATGAATCATGAGATAATACATAGATGAAAGAATGCTCAAGATTTTATTAATAGTGTAGAGATTAATACATGTGATAATATTCTAAAAAAAAGCCTCCCCTACTACAAAGAAATTCATGTGTTTATATACCACACACAGGACTTCCTATTGCAGTTCTGTTACAACAGACGTCTCAGTTGCAGTCTAAACTGGAATAGTTCGATTACTGTAATCAATGCATGATAATTAAATTTGTGTTGTTTGCTGCTAATCGAATGATTTCTTCTTCATTACAGTTCTGCTTCATGAGTAATTATGCATTCATCCACTCTGGCTAGGATAGCTCATTCATCAATGGTTTCCAACAGATGATGTAAAACGATGGTCAATGGGGTCCTTCTCCAGTAATTTGGTCAACACACATAATTCAGGTGCTTGTTTGAGTAAGGCACCTAACTCAGTAAGGTAACTTCCTTAGTAATGCGCCTGCCTCAATAAGGTGCCTACTTGAGTAAGGCACCTGCCTCAATAAGGTGCCTACTTGAATAAGGTGCCTACTTGAGTAAGGCGCCTACCTCAGTAAGGCACCTACTTGAGTAAGGCGCCTACCTCAGTAAGGCGTCTACCTCAGTAAGGTGCCTACTTTAGTAAGGCACCTACATCAGTAAGGCACCTACTTCCATAAGGCACCTACCTTCATGTGCCTTCATCTGATTAAGCAAAATTGTGCCAGGCCCATGTAGGACCTCGACTGAGCAGAAGATGACAAAATCAGGGAAATAACTACACAAAACACACTTCACGCATGGATTAGATAATACACATGATTTCATTAAATAAATACATAATGTTTCATAAAAATATACAACTCATGATATATTGCCGTGCAAAAACTGTTAATACATATACACAAATATGAGCATAGATGGTGCTCATCAACAGTCAATAAGGGTAAAGCGGGTAGTATTAGCAAGTTCAATCCACATTTGCCACCATCAGTGGTTTCAACATGAGACCAGATGCTCATTAGTATGTATTGCAATATAATGTGTATGGAGGAATGTGCCCAGTTATGAGATGATGCACTAGTATACATGTTACAACAACACCTACACTCTCGTAGTATCCACATCAAAATTCGGACACCCATTCCCCATGGCAATTGCACATTCGACATTCATTGTTTAGAGGAGTATAACATCTACAATCCAAAATACTATCTATAGCCCTCGTGGAAGTTGTTGTAACGACCAATGGATGATGCAGGGATGTTAAATGATAAAGCTAAGGAATTCCAGGTAGGGATGTCGAATGCATGTAGCATAGTCAGGCTCATTGAATTTATTATTTTTATCGAAGACATCTTTAGACTATCTAGATGTGTGGCTCACCATAATCTACTATAAAAAAATATTTCTTATTGAGTGACGTTGAGTAGGTACCTAAAATACAATAGGTAAAGCATAGTCACTGTTTTACTGATATTAAATTGATGTTCACGAGGCAGGTAGTACGTGTTCGCAACAGAGAGGTTTCACATATTACGGGGAGGTCAGTTAGTGTAAGGAAAATTGTGAAGACTTCATCCAGTTGATAGTTTGGCTGTTATCCCAATATAGATGTCATGTTATAAAGCTCAACAGTTACACGTAAAATGAATGGGCCATTATGCATAAGGTCAGGATAAATATCATAAATGTTGTAATGTTCACATTTATAGAAGGAGGTTAGAAATTAAATTCATTATTTGCAAGATGAAGAGAAACATGCAGTGGGAGCACTACGAGATACTGCACAATGACCCGACATAGTAGTATTTATAATGGTGTACCTGAAAATCAAAAAATCTAGGGAGTGCACTCATCATATTGGTATGGTACAAGTATCGCCCAAAGTGTGACATGAAGAGTTTTTGGTCAAATTCATTATCTGGCACCATGGAGATTGCAAGGGTGGATATAACCACGGGCGTGTGACTCTTGTGAAATAGGCCATAGTCAATGAGGCAGACCAATAACATTGTTGATTAATTGAGCTACACACACCTAGCCATATGTTAAATATTTCCACAATGGTAACTGAGGACATACACGGACAACACGGTTCTTTGTTTTTGCAGGACATGCCATCATAAAATGGTGGATGTTTCATTGAAAGAAAACATTACAAAAGCCTAGAAAAGGGTTGGAAATCGAAATAGAGGAGGAAGAGAGAAATGAAAGGTTCATAAAAAATGTTAAAAACATATTGAAACTCATGAATCAGGGTTGGATATTTTGGGAAATCTTAGGAGGCTGGAAATCTACTATATCAAGAAAATTTTCTTTCTATTTTTAATGCAAAATGCTACAAAAATTTGCACCTTGTCAACAAAATTAGAGGATATTTATTTCTATATATATTGAGTTAATGTCTATCTTTCCCTTATATTTTTTAGACTTATAGGTAATTTTTTATGCAGGCATTACCGAATATTTAGAAATATGGAGTTCATGTTGTTTTCCTTAGAAGATTACACCTAATTCATTTCAAACTATGCAAATGCAGCTCCAGATGAATTAGGTTACATTCAAAAATTCTCACATCTCCGATTTTGTAGAATAGAGTAACATCATATTGGTAGTAGTTTATTTTTAGCATTCTGGTCCATTTTCCAGATTTTATTTTTAATTTTTTAATTTTTCTAACCTTAACTTTTTTGTAGTTTTTTTTTTAAACTTCAGCAAATAGAATAAAAATTGAAAAAAATTAAAACTCCAAAAATAACGGATGTGAAGAATAAGATTTAACACTTCATTTAGAACAATTTTGATTCCATTTTGAAGCAAATTCGATATTATAAAATTATTCAAAGTTGTTTTTAAAGGAATTTTGTAATTTTAGATTTGCATGTTTTCACATTTTGAAGGTAAATCAAATTTCAAGCTTTGCATTTTTGTTTGTAACCAAAAAATTAACTTCCCTTCATGAAAATTATAATTTCATTAAAGGGGGGTAATTTATATGGCATTTCAAAAGCTATTGTATTTAAAGCAATAAATTAACTTCTCTTTATGAAAATTATGATTTCATCAAAGAGAGATAATTTATATGATATGTCAAAGGCTATTACATTTATCAATTTATTCATGTAGATTGTTTTATTTTCATGCTCAAAACAACATTAAATGAATCCAATCATTATTAAAACTTTGCATTTCAAAAGATATATTTTAGTATTCTCTTTTATGCTCAAAGCAAGGTTTAATAATGCAAGATAAAACTTGTTTAAAATCTACTTAACCAAAAGAAGATAAAATCTATCTAAAATACTTCAAGATAAAATGAATTAAGGCCATTACATCGTGGTCATATGAGGGCCAATCACATTTTCTTTCATTTCAAGTTTCATGAACAATCACTAGTATAGCAATAAAATAATATCAACAAAGCCCCCTTGTTAATAGTTATTTGGAAATCACTAAGGTATTCCTAGCACTTATTTGATACATCTTCACAATATTACAAGCACACATTAAGTAAAAGGAACCTTGGAGAAATTTCTATTTCTTTGCAAGAGAGGGTTTTCTAATCAAAATCCTAACTGTGATGGTGATTTTGCAATTGGGAAAATTTCCACTCAACAAAATTAGCCCTAGAAGTAGGGCATGAATTGGTATTTATTGATTTACTACTTTTGAATTGTTCATGAAGTGAATCATTTGATTTTGTGTAATCCTGAGAGCTCTAAATTGCTGAATGCTCATGTTCTATTGACTATTATCTTTGGCCTACTTTAGCACTCAATGAAATTGGCACTATAAGGAGGGCATGAATTGGTATTTATTGATTTAATGCTTTTGAATTGTTCATGAAGTGAATTATTTGATTTTGTGTAACCTTGAGAGCTCTGAATTGCTGAATGTTCATATCCTATTGACTAGTATCTTTGGTCTCTTTTAGCACTCTACATAATTGGTGCTAGAAAGAGGGCCTGAATTGGTTTACTTTATTGCTATTTAAATGCTAAATTGTTCATGTTATTTGAAAGGTTATTTGAAGGCATTGGTATTGACTAATGAGGTTTTGTTTACATGTAATCACATCCATTAATTGGAAAGTATCTTAATTTATGATGCATTGATACCAACCTTTTGCAAATCGGAGAATGCTCTTTATTGCTATGGTTTAATTCATTCATTGTAGTTGATGAATGTCATGATTTATTCATTTGAGGATTGTTAGTCATTTCATGCTTCTTTGCAAAATATTTCTTTGACTAAAAAAATTGATATTAAAGTTGTATTCTTTAAGGTACACTAATGGCCATGTTTGCACCATGGATGATAGGCAACCCATTGAACATACCTAGAGTTCAACATAGTTTACCCATCAGTTTTGAGAGATATATTCCTTGATTTGTGTCTAATGGGATGAGGTCCATAGAAGAGCATATTCAAGCATTCAAAATCTACGTGATTCATTTAACAGGGTGGTATGATGATGTTGCTTGTAAAATGTTCCCTTACACCTTGGGATAAGTTTACATACGATTGGTTTACTGGTCTACCTTTAGGGTCTATCACTTCTTGGGCTCAACTAGAGGTAATGTTTCTCAATAAATTTAACAAAATTCTAGTTGACCCAATCCTCATGTATAATTAGTTTGTCACTACTCGTAGAGAATCAAGTGAAAATTTGAAGTTATTCATCAAAAGGTTCCATGGACTATACACTCAACTAGTGGTACCTTATGTCCTTCCAGAGGGAGTGACTATCCAAATGTACCTTAATTCTCTTGACCCATTCACTTCCACATATTTGTGAGGGATACCTCAAATCACATCATTATCCCAATATTATACTAAAGCAATGGTAATTAAACAACAATTGAGTTATCAAAATTATGGTGTGGGTTTTGGATCGTATAATCTTCAACCATTTAATACCTCCCTTACCCACCCAACAATTTGTGCACCTCAACCTACCATTCAAAATCAACCATCATTCTTAAGTGTGAATCAATTTCAAGATACTCATCTTGATCATCTTTCGAATGATGGTCCTAATATAATTTTCAATGATTTTCACAATAATATGATTTCAAGGAAGGGAGGAGTCCTAGATCTAACTAGTATTGAAACATGTGATAGGTCGGGACCTTCCATAGAATTAAATGAAATGGTTGAAGTGGTTGAGCAAGGAAGCCAACATGTTCCAAATAATAACCCTTTAGAAATAAAAGGATTTGAGTCATTATTCATAAAAGAGGATTAGGACATTCAAAAAGAGCATAATACAAGAATTGATCCCACTGAAGAAACCCTTGATCCACCAAAAGATGATTTTTTTGAAATTGAGGAGGATGAATCTGAGGAAGATATTTTTTTTAAAATTGGGTCCTCAAAGGTGGATAAAGGAGAAAAATAATTGATAGATGAATTTAAAGATCATGCCAAAGATACAATAGAGTTTCATCCCACGAATTTAGATGATAATTTTTATAATGGTTGGGAAAGATATGAAAAATCATTGGTTTTTCACACCCCTATTGATGAAAATTCTATTGACATGAAGGATGCTTCTATTGATGAAAATTCTATTGAGTTTAGAAGAGGAAGAAATGGTAAATGTTTCTTATGATTTAGTTATTTGGGATCAGGAATAAGTAAAGCCTCCTTTATTATTTTTGAATACTGAAAACTTGGGTGCAAATTCTCATGATTGTCTTGAAGATTCTAAGGAAGAAAAAATCATGTATGGTAAACAAGGAATGCGAACCAAATGATAAAAATATTACTTTATTTGAATCAACTCAAGTAATTTATCATGGAGATGTGTTATTTGACACATCCCTTGATCAACAAAAGGTATGTTTTGAAAAATATGGACATGTTTTTGATTGGGTGCCTAATTTTGGTGTTTTTTATGAACAGGTAATTGATGAAGACTAAGCGCTACAAGAGGATGATAAAGATAAATACCATGATGAAAAAGAGGAAATCATAAAGGTTCACCAAGTCTTGGTAAATGAAAGTGCACAAAAGTTAGAATCTCACGTTTTATGGTCAAGCATGTAAACTCTAGGTGAAAAATTGCCTAGTTGTCTATGGGATTCAAATGTTGTTTATGATGAAATGCCATTGGAGGTGAATGAAGAACTAGAGTTGATTTCTACTCACACCACTAATGATATTGCTTTTTTGAATGAAAGAGAAGTTGATGTGCTTGAATTGTTGAATCAAGTTCATCAACAATTAATAATTGAATCTAGGATAAAGACTTATAATGATCCTCATTTAGTAGATATCCTAGATGCTTGGAAATTTTTGCATGAATATGATCGGCCTAAAGACATAAATGATGATTTGGTCTCAAATTTTTAGAAATAGGCTCTTACTTGTAAAACCTAATTTTTGAAAAGAAAATCCTAATTCTACATGATGAATTGAATTGTGAAATCAATATTTTAAGGAATAGACAAGAAAGAATTGAAAATAAATTATTGTCTTATCAATTTAATTATTTGAAGCTTCAATATGGAATTTATAATACCATGGAATCACATTGTTGGGATAAAAGAGGTAAAATGAGAAGTATTGTATTGTAGGGCTTAATATTGTCGTGATTCGATTGTTGTAAAGCTTCACATGCATATCATGATAAATGTTTAAAGTGTGCAAATCATGTTTGGGATCCAGGAAAGTGATAGCTTAAATTTTGCACCATATTATACCATAGTGCATATTATTGTATATAGCCTTTGGTTTTCATGCTTTTGTTTTAGTTTTGCTATTTTTGTGCTTTGTCCTTAATTTTTGGTTTGATGAGTTTTGTGTTTAATTTCTTGTCAAGTTTGTATTAGTTTAGGTGTTGATTTATTTCCAAGTTTTAGTTTGCGAGTTTTATGTTTTGGGTTGGTCCCTCTCTTTGAGGTGATATTTTGTTGTCGCTACTAATGACCTCTTGATCATTTTTATGTTTCTCTATCATGAAGGGTGAATTGCCTATCACGTGGATCAAGGAAAAGCGGATAAAATTGTTTAGTAATAACTCCTAGATTTTGGGACTAAGATACTGGATTTTGGTACACTAAATCATTTTGCTAAATCTACACACGAACACATAATATTAAGGGGCATGCATTAAAACATTGAAGTATGAAATCATTATGGTATGCAAATTAAGGTGAAAATCTAATACACTCCATCTCTAGATTTAAATACCTACATGATGCATAAATTTTTGCAAAGCCATAAAAAAAAGCAAGCAAAGGAAAACATGCTAAAAATCAGTCACCAAGTTTAGATAAAATCTACTGGGGCTATGGACGCCTGACTGGTAGTAGGGCTCTGTCTAGACAGAGCTTATTAGAAAAATAGTATTGCAAAATATTAATCAAACACAAGGGTAATTTAGATAAACTCTACTAGGGCTATAGACGTTTGATTGGTCGTAGGGCTTTGTATATAAGAATTATTTTTGTGAGCAATATATCTATAGCCTAAATGCAAGTCAGGTGATGGAATCCAGATGGTTTTCAAGCATGCAAAATGAAATCACTTTTCACACACATTAAGCCAAAGAAAATGTTCACGTGTTTCCATTTGAAGTTATCTACCCCACCTTCTTGGAAGTTGTTAGATATTTCGTCCTTATGATCTTTGGTTTGTTTATTTTTAGAATTGGGTTCTTCACCCTAAATGCTCAGGAGCATTCTCAGTAGAGTTGCCATTTGTTGTGGTCATTACACAACTTACCCCAAAATTGGGGACCCACCTTGAATTTTAGAATTTATGTTGTCTTTGGAGTGATAATTTTCATAAGCCCTTCCACTTAAGGTTGTAGTGTGGTTTGTTGGATTCATCACTTAGTTTATTTTATTTTGTGTGGTTGGAAATGTTTAATTAATTTTAATCCTCTGGATAAAATTAATTCAAGCAATTAAAGTTAGTTAAACTTGTATATAAATAATAAATAAAAAACTTAAAATAAAATAAAAACTAAAAACTAAAATAAAATAATTATGTATATATATATACTAAATAAATGGAAGTGAATAAAATGAAATAAAATATTAGTGTTTATTTTTTATTTTTTACTCCACATATTAGTTTGGTGTTAATATATTTTATGATGTAATGGTTTTGTTAAAGGTTATTTGAATTAATATATTTAAATTAGTGTGTGAAAGTTATGAAAGGATTGAAGACATAGATGTGGAAAATGTTTGATACTAGACGATACGTAGGAGAAACCAACACCATGACAGACCTGGAGTGGATTTTGAGGATGGGCGAGGTTCGAGGCTATTAACGTGGGACCAGGCAGTGACTAGACCTACAGATGCAAATTTACTCGGTAAACTAGGGGTAATGTGGTATATCGATGACTTATAGACCGTGGTATAAGATGAGATGCCAAATTTAGGCATCTGTAAAATGGTATAGTGATTGGAAGATATCGATGTGATGGGCGTGTTAATAATTCGGTAGAGCAACGACTTTGACAAGGATGATGATGAAATCCCTGATTTTAATATGAGTTAGGAACTAATTATGTTACACTACACCACACCTGGATACATACGTGGGTATACCATACTGTCATGGAGTGGAGGTTATTCATAGCTCACACCTGTTCATGGGAAATAAGCCTGAGTCTACGAAGGCCATGTCTACTCCAGTTGTGAGCTCCTTATTGATAAGCGATATAGATAAACATCTACATGGAGGGTACTCCGATATGGTCATCATGGCATATGAAAGTAGAGTGTTGAAAAAGGTAGGTGAGATCCAGAGAAACACGCAATGGGAGCACTATAAGACATTGTGTAAGGGCCTAGACAATAAAAGAAAGATGTGATTGGTGGACCAATATCGAAGCATCACCAGGATTGGAGAGTTGTCGTGTGCATTGGTTATGGAGGGGAAGTGAAACAACATCAACAACAACTAAGAATGTGAAGAAAGATATGATGTAGGTGCAGATAATCTTGCTATTGAAGAATTATTGTCGATGAGGTTTTCATCATGTAAGAACCACAAGACAACGTGGAATAGTATGTTAGAACATCTCTTGGTATGGTTCGAGTGAGTGATCAACAGTATGAAAGAAAGGTTGGAAGTATTGACATGATTTCACTGTCATACACATTGAACATTGAACTGAGAAGATGAAGATATGACAACAAATGGGTTCTGATGATATCGTGTCACTTGGTATGGGTAATCGAAATAGCAGGAGTTTTGATCCAAAATATTCATTGAAGAGAGCATCTACATGGGAGTTTCCTTGGGTGTCTACGAGGAATCTGATAATTTTAACTGGTTGTTGCATACCCCATTACTGATCACCAAAGGTCACGGTGGACAAGGGTAAAGCAAGCAATATTAGCGAGTTCGATCTACATTTGCCACCATCAGTAGTTTTAGCATGAGACCAAACATTCATTACTACATATTGCAGTGCAATGTATATGGGGGAATGCACCCATTTATGAGATGATGCACCAATATACATGTTACAACAATACCTCCACTCTTGTAGTATCCACAGCCAAATTCGGACACCCATTCCCCATGAAAATTACACATCCAACATTGTTTGAAGGAGTACAAAATATACAATCTAAAATACTATCTATAGCCCCATGGAAGTCACTATAAAAGCCAATGAATTATGTAGGGATGTTAAATTATCAAGCCAAGTAATTATAGGCAGGAATTTCAAATGCGCGCAACATATTCAGGCTCGTTGAATTTATTATTTTTGTTAAAAATATCTTTAAACTATCTAGACGTGTGGCTCACCATAATCTACTATAAAAAAATCTTTCTTATTGAGTGACATTGAGCAGCTCCCCAAATTACAATAGGTAAAGCACAACAACTATTTTATTAACAATAAATTGATGTCCACGAAGTAGGTATTACATGCTGGTAGCGAAGAGGTTGCATATATCACGAGGAGGTTTGTTTGTGTAAGGAAAATTGTGAAGACTTCATCTAATTGATATTTTGGTTGTTATTCCAATATAGATGTCATGTTACAAAGCTCAACAGTTACACATAAAATGTATGGACCATTATGCATAAGGTCTGGATAAATATCACAAATATCATAATATATGCATCTAGGGAAGGAGGTTAGAAATTAAATCCGTTGGTAGAAAGATGAAGAGAAACATGTAGTTGGAGCACTATGAGATGCTACGTAATGACCTGACACAATAGTATTCAAATTGGTGTACCTGATGATCATGAAATCTAGGGAGTGAACTCATCATCCTGGTATGGTACAAGTGTTACTTGAAGCGTGTCATAAAGTTTTTTTGGTTGAATTCACTATCTGGCACCATGGAGATTGCAAGGGTGGATATACCCACGGGTGTGTGACTCTTGTGAAATGGGCCATGGTCAATGAGGTAGACAATAACATCAATTATTATTTGGGCTACACACACCTGGTCATATGTTAAATATTTCCATAATGATAGCTGAGGACATACACGAACAACACGATTGTTTGTTTTCGTAGGAAACGCCATCATAAAATAGTGGATATTTCATTGAATGAAACATTACAAAATCCTAGAAAAGGGTTGGAAATCAAAATGAAGGAGGAAGAGAGAAATGAAAGGTTCATCGAAAATGTTAAAAATAGATTGAATCTCATGAATCAGGGTTGGGAATTTTGGGAAATATTAGGAGGCTAGAAATCTGCTATAACAGGAACATTTTCTTTCTATTTTTAATGCAAAATGCTACAAAGATTTACACCTTGTTGAAAAAATTGGAGGAGATTTATTTTTGAATGTATTGAGTTAATGTCTATCTTTCCCTTTCATTTTTTAGACTAATAGATAATGTTTTATGCAGTTTAATGATAGCATTATCGAATATTTAGAAATATGGAGTTCATTTTTTTTTCCTTAGAAGATTGCACCTAATCCATTTTAGACTGTGCAAATGCAGCTCTGGATGAATTAGGTTACATTAAAAAATTCTCACATCTCCAATTTTGAAGAATAGGATAGCATCATATTGGTAGTAATTTGTTTTCATTTTTTTCAGCATTCTGGTCCATTTTCCAGATTTTATTTATTATTTTTTTTTCTAACCTTATCTTTTTTGTAGTTTTTTTAAAACTTTGACAAATAAAAAATAGAAAAAATTAAAACTCCAAAAAAAATGCACGGATGCAAAGAACAAGCTTTAACGCTTCATTTAGAACAATTTCAATTCCATTTTGAAGTAAATTTGAAATTATAAAATTATTCAAAGTTGTTGTTTTTAAAGGAATTTTGTAATTTCAGATTTTGCATGTTTTCACATTTTGAAGGTAAATCAAATTTCAAGCTTTGCATTTTTGTTTGTAAGCAATAAATTAACTTCCCTTTATGAAAATTACAATTTCATTAAAGGGGGGTAATTTATATGGTATTTCAAAAGCTACTATATTTAAAGCAATAAATTAAATTCTCTTTATGAAAATTATGATTTCATCAAAGAAGGGTAATTTATATGATATGTCAAAGGCTATTACATTTACCAATTTATTCATGTAGATTATTTTATTTTCATGCTCAAAACAACATTAAATGAATCCAATCATTATTCAAACTTTGCATTTCAAAAAATAGATTTTAGTCTTCCCTTTTATGTTCAAAGTAGGGTTTAATAATGTAAGATAAAACTTGTTTAAAATATTATTAACCAAAAGAAGATAAAATCTACCTAAAATACTTCAAGATAAATTGAATTAAGGCTTTTACATTGTGGTCATATGAGGGTCAATCACATTTTTTTTCTTTAAATTTTCATGAACAATCACTAGTATAACAATAAAATAATACCAAAAAAGGTCCCTTGTTAACAATTATTTGTAAATTGCTAAGGTATTCCTAGCACTTATTTGATACATCTTCACAAGATTACAAGAACACATTAAGTAAAAGGAACCTTGGAGAAATTTCTATTTCATTGCAAGAGAGGGTTTGCTAATCAAAATTCTAACTATGATTATGATTTTGCAATTGGGAAAAATTTCCACTCAACAGAGTCTTTCTACAGAGTTGCAAGAAAACTTGTGAAGACTAGGACTTAGCATTGATTCCACTAGATTAACAAATCAACTAGTGAAGATTTAGAATCTCTAGATTTAGAGATTTATCATTTTCTAGTTTCTAACACTTTGTTGCAGGAAAAGGAGATTTAAAGAAAGTTGGGAAGCTTCCTAAAAGAAATCTAGGAAGAATATATTCATTGGAATCAATCCAGTACCTGAAGCAACAAGTTAGAGATTGAATATTTGGAGGCCTAAGTAAAAGGTCCCATTGCAAGAGTTGTAGACATATAGATTGCAAAATATAGAAAAATGTGAGAGGAGTCTTATTGTAGAGTAGAGAAGAAGAGACTCAAGAAAAGAGTCCAGGAGAATATTGGAAGTTGGTGATCTCCATTGAAGAAGAAGAGACTCAATAAAAGAGTCCAGGAGAAGATTGGAGGTTGGTGATCTCCATTGAAAATTGAAGACTATAAATTGTAGAAGAGAGAAAGGCCAAAGGAGCCTTACGATATATTGAGGAAGAAGAGACTCTAGAGAAGAGTCCAAGAGAATATTGGAGATTGGTGATCTCCATTGAATATTGCATATTATAGATTAAAGGAGTAGGAGAAAATAGCTCAAGAAGCTGAAGAGACCCACAAGAGGTCCCATCGAAGAACTTCTAGTTTAGGAATATAGAATATTGAAGAAGGACTAGCAAAGGTCCTGTTTCATATTTTAGAAGTGATAAATTTTAGAGATCCAAGAGGGAGATGTCATTGCAATATTTCTATAGTAGAAGACATCGACGTGGACAACTAAAATAAAAAAACTAAAAGCTAAAATAAAAAAACTAAAAACTAAAATAAAAAAACTAAAAACTAAAATAAAATAATTATGTATATATATACACTAAATAAATGGAAGTAAATAAAATGAAATAAAAGATTAGTTTTTATTTTTTATTTTTTACTCCACATATTAGTTTGGTGTTAATATATTTTATGATGTAATGGTTTTGTTAAAGGTTATTTGAATTAATATATTTACATTAGTGTGTGAAAGTTATGAAAGGATCAAAGACATCGACGTGGACAACGTTTGATCCCAGACGACATGTAGGAGGAACCAACACCATGTCAGACATGGAGTGGATTCTGAGGATGGGCAAGGTTCGAGGCTGTTGACACGGGACCAGGCAGTGACTAAACCTATGGATGCATATTTACTCAGTAAACTAGGGGAAACGTGGTATACCGATGGACTTATAAAACATGGTATAGTGATTGGAAGATACCGATGTGATGGGCACACGTGGCAATAATTTGGTAGAGCAACAAATTTGACAAGGATGATGATGAACTCCCTGATTTTGATATGAGTTAGGAGCTAATTATGTTATACTACACCACGCCTGGATACATACATGGATATACCATATTTTCATGGAGTGTAGGTTATTCACAGCTCACACCTATTCATGGGAAAGAAGCCTGAGTCTACTGAGGCCACGTCTGCTCCAGTTGTGAGCTCCTTAGTGATAAGTGATATAGATAAATATCTACATGGAGGGTATGCCGATATGGTCATCATGGCATATGAAAGTAGAGTGTTGAAAAAGGTAGGTGAGATCTAGAGAAACACGCAGTGGAAGCACTATAAGACGTTGTGTAAGGGCCTAGACAGTAAAAGAAATATGTGAGTGGTGGAACAATATCGAAGCATGATTGGAGAGTTACCGCGTGCATTGGTTGTGGAGGGAAAGTGAAACAACATCAACAACAACTAAGAACATGAAGAAAGATATGATGTAGGTGTAGAGAATCTTGCTATTGAAGAATTATTGTCGATGAGGTTTTCATCATGCAAGAACCACAGGACAACATGGAATAGTATGTTAGAATATCTCTTGGTATGGTTCGAGTGAGTGATCAATAGTATGAAAGAAAGGTTAGCATTATTGACATGATTTCACTGTCATACGCAATGAACATCGAACTGAGAAGATGAAGACATGACAAAAAATGAGGTCTGATGATATCGTGTCACTTGGTATGGGTAATTAAAATAGTAGTGTGAGTTTTGATATAAGAGATTCACTGAAGAGAGCATCTACATGGGATTTTCCTTGGGTGTCTACAAGGAATCCAATAATTTTAACTAGTTGTTGCATACCCCATTACCAGTCATCAAAGGTCATGATTGATAAGGGTAAAGCAGGCAGTATTAGCGAGTTTGGTCTATATTTGCCACCATCAGTAGTTTTAGCATGAGACCAAACATTCATTACTACATATTGTAGTGCAATGTATATGGGGGAATGCACCCATTTATGAGATGATGCACCAATATACATGTTATAACAATACCTCCACTCTTGTAGTATCCACAACCAAAGTCAGACACCCATTCCCCACGACAATTACACATCCAACATTGTTTTAAGGAGTACAAAATCTACAGTTTGAAATACTATCTATAGCCCCATGGAAGTCACTATAATAGCCAATGAATGATGTAGGGATGTTAAATGATCGAGCCAAGTAATTGTAGGTAGGGATATCGAATACGTGCAACATAGTCAGGCTCGTTGAATTTATTATTTTTGTTAAAAATGTCTTTAGACTATCTAGACATGTGGCTCACCATAATCTACTATAAATTTTTTTTTCTTATCGAGCGACGTTGAGTAGGTCCCCGAATTACAATAGGTAAAGCACAACAACTATTTTATAAACAATAAATTGATGTCCACAAGGTAGGTAGTACATGCTGGTAGCGAAGAGGTTGCGTATATCATGGGGAGGTCTGTTAGTGTAAGGAAAATTGTGAAGACTTAATCTAATTTATATTTTGGTTGTTATTCCAATATAGATGCCATGTTACAAAGCTCAATAGTTACACGTAAAATGTATCGACCATTATGCATAAGGTCTAGATAAATATCACAAATATCATAATATTTACATTTAGGGAAGGAGGTTAGAAATTAAATCCGTTGGTAGCAATATGAAGAGAAACATGTAGTGGGAGCACTATGAGATGCTGCATAATGACCTAACACAGTAGTCTTCAAAGTGGTGTACCTGACGATCATGAAATCTAGGGAATGAACTCATCATCTTGGTATGGTACAAGTGTTGCTTGAAGCGTTTCATAAAGAGTTTTTGGTTGAATTCACTATCTGGCACCATGGAGATTGCAAGGGTGGATATACCGACGAGTGTGTGAATCTTGTGAAATGGGCCATGGTCAATGAGGTAGACCAATAACGTCATTGATTAATTGGGCTACACACACCTGGTCATACGTTAAATATTTCCACAGTGATAACTGAGGACATAGGTGAACAACACGATTGTTTGTTTTCGCAGGACACACCATCATAAAATAGTGGACATTTGGTTGAATGAAACATTACAAAAGTCTAGAAAAGAGTTAGAAATCAAAACGAAGGAGGAAGAGAGAAATGAAAGGTTCATAAAAAATGTTAAAAATAGATTGAAGCTCATGAATCAGGGTTAGGCATTTTGATAAATCTCAAGAGGCTAGAAATCTACTATAACAGGAACATTTTCTTTCTATTTTTAATGCAAAATGCTACAAAAATTTACATCTTGTTAACAAAATTGGAGGAGATTTATTTTTGAATGTCTTGAGTTAATGTCTATATTTTCCTTCCATTTTTTTAGATTAATAGATAATGTTTTATGCAGTTTAATGATAGCATTATTGAATATTTAGAAATATGGAGTTCATGTTGTTTTCCTTAGAAGATTGCACCTAATTCATTTTAGACTGTGCAAATGCAACTCCAGATGAATTAGGTTACATTAAAAAATTCTCACATAACCAATTTTGCAGAATAGGATAACATCATATTGGTAGTAGTTTGTTTTCAGTGTTTTCAGCATTTTGGTCCATTTTCCAGATTTTATTTATTATTTATTATTTTTCTAACCTTATCTTTTTTGTAGTTTTTTTAAAACTTCGACAAATAAAAAAATAGAAAAAATTAAAACTCCAAAAATAAATGCACAGATGTGAAGAACAAGCTTTAACGCTTCATTTAGAACAATTTCAATTCCATTTTGAAGTAAATTTGAAATTATAAAATTATTCAAAGTTGTTTTTAAAGAAATTTTGTAATTTCAGATTTTGCATGTTTTCACATTTTGAAGGCAAATCAAATTTCAAGCTTTGCATTTTTGTTTGTAAGCAATAAATTAACTTCTCTTTATGAAAATTCCAATTTCATTAAAGGGGGGTAATTTATATGGTATTTCAAAAGCTACTGTATTTAAAGCAATAGATTAACTTCTCTTTATGAAAATTATGATTTCATCAAAGAAGAGTAATTTATATGATATGTCAAAGGCTATTACATTTACCAAGTTATTCATGTAGATTATTTTATTTTCATGCTCAAAGCAACATTAAATGAATCCAATCATTATTCAAACTTTACATTTCAAAAAATAGATTTTAGTCTTCTCTTTTATGCTCAAAGCATGGTTTAATAATGCAAGATAAAACTTGTTTAAAATATACTTAACCAAAAGAAGATAAAATATACCTAAAATACTTCAAGATAAAATGAATTAAAGCTTTTACATTGTGGTCATATGAGGGCCAATCACATTTTATTTTCTTTAAATTTTTATGAACAGTCAGTAGTATAACAATAAAATAATACCAAAAAAGGTCCCTTGTTAACAGTTATTTGCAAATCGCTAAGGTATTCCTAGAACTTATTTGATACATCTTCACAAGATTACAAGCACACATTAAGTAAAAGGAACCTTGGAGAATTTTCTATTTCATTGCAAGAGAGGATTTGCTAATCAAAATCCTGACTATGATGGTGATTTTACAATTGGGCAAAATTTCCACTCAAGAGAGTCTTTCTACAGAATTGCAAGAAAACTTGTGAAGAATAGGACTTAGCATTGATTCCACTAGATTAACAAATCAACTGTGAAGATTTAGAATCTCTAGATTTAGAGATTTATCATTTTCTAGTTTCTAACACTTTGTTGTAGGAAAAGGAGATTTAAAGAAAGTTGGGAAGCTTCCTAAAATAAAGCTAGGAAGAATATATTCATTGGAATAAATCCAGTACCTGAAGCAACAAGTTAGAGATTGAATATTTGGAGGCCTAGGGAAAAGGTCCCATTGCAAGAGTTGCAGACCTATAGATTGCAAAAGATAGAAAAAGGCAAGAGGAGTCTTATTGCAGATTAGAGAAGAAAAGAATCAAGAAAAGAGTCCAAGAGAAGATTAGAAGTTGGTGATCTCCATTGAAGAAGAAGATACTCAAGAAAAGAGTCTAGGATAAGATTGGAGGTTGGTGATCTCCATTGAAAATTGAAGACTATAAATTATAGAAGAGAGAAAGGCCAAAGGAGCCTTACTATATATTAAGGAAGAAGAGACTCTAGAGAAGAGTCCAGGAGAATATTGGAGGTTGGTGATCTCCATTGAAGATTGTAGATTATAGATTAAAGGAGTAGGAGAAAATAGCTCAAGAAGCTGAAGAGACCCACAAGAGGTCCCATTGAAGAAATTCTGGTTTAGGAATATAGAATATTGAAGGACTAGCAAAGGTCCTATTTCAGATTTTAGAAGCGACAAATTTTAGATATCCAAGAGGGAGATCTCATTGCAATATTTATATAGTAGAAGACTAAAGAAAAGGTCTTATTGAGAAGACCAAAGAAGCTGCAAGATTGAATACCCTAGAGAAGTGGTATCAAGGAGAAATAAGGTGAAGGCTAGGAAAGCCTTATTATAGAGTTTAAGAAGGCCATTGAAGGAGTTCCTATGAGAATTCATTGGAAAAATATACTAGGAAGGAGGAGTTTCAGATAGAGAAAAATTTGGGACAATTATCGCCATCCAACAACAAGCCAAAAAGGAGAAGAATTGATTCCAAATCTTGAGAAGAAGGCCTCAAGACAGTCAAAATAGTGAAGACCTCAAGACAGTCAAAATATTGAGAAGAAGGCCACTAGATAGGCCAAGATTGAAGCCAAAATTTGATAAGGAGGTTGAAGGAAAAAAGCGATAGAGAAGCCACAAAATATAAGATATCTGAAGATTACCATTGAAGGCTAGAAGGCTCATTTGGAGAAAGAAACTTGTGGAATTTACAACAAAAAATAAATCTCTAGGAGATAAATCTCAGCTACAATTTGAGGGAGTTTCCTACCAAATTTGGAGAATCAAGGACAATATTCAGAAGGAGAAATTGATTGCAAAAGGATAGCAATTTGGGTAGCATTACTAGATGCTAATTTATAGATTTTAAGGGAGAATTCTAAAGGAAAATTAAAGCCACCAAACTACACTTTCGGGCAGGAAGTTAGAGGAGTTTCAAATATAGAAATAGGTGAGTTAGAAAGCTATTTAGGATAGCAAGGAAGAGCTATGATTTTATCCATTACAAGGTAAAAATTAGGTGATTCAAATCATCAAGATTTCCATCATCTACAAAGGTATTAAAGATAAGAAACTAAACCAATGCCCATCAAGAATGTAACCCCCAAAGCGCCACTTGGCTAGAGTCTCAAGGAGCATCAAAGCCTATTTAAGTGCCCAACATTGAATGAGAGAAAAAAATTGAACGTACGCAGTCAAGCTTTAAGTACAAAATCAAAGTGCAATTAAGGAGGAGGAGAAAGTTCCCATGAGAATAAAATAATCTTTGCCATACATAGGAGACTAGGAAATACAACGCTTGGATTAAAGAGTCACTCCATAGACCAATCACCATACAAATTACACTTTGCAAGGAAGGTGAAAGACTTATATTATTTAATATTTGCATTCCTTAAGTTTTAGGAGTTATAAGGTGCTTACTATAAGGTTGAAATTTATTTATTAATGCATTGAAATATCAACCTTAAAGAGTTAGAAGGTAATTTTAGCAAAAGGAGTATATCTTAGAAGATATTACCAAAGTGCATGAGATTTAAACATTAAATATTTGAAAATAATTAATTAGGATATATAAGATTTTTGACATTGGAAAATTGAAATATTAATTTACAAATATTATTATTTTCTAAAATTCCAAATTAGGGAGTTATAAGGCATACTACATCAAACTTTAGTTTCTTGGAATTTAGAAAAATCAAACCATTGAAAATTGAAGGAGCAAAACCATAAAATTCCTTGAAAGTTAGAAAAATTGTAATCTATATTAGCCTCTTACATTAATTTATAAGACATTAATACAACTAAAAGTTCTTGAAGGAAAAGAACCTTATTAAAACTTGAAGGTGCATCATCATTTATCTTTAGCTTTCTACTTACTAATTATTAGGGAGACATAAATCAAGAACGTGAAGTTGAACATTGAGGAGACAAAATGAATTCAAATTAAACTAGGAAAGCTAAGTATACTATCAGGGTTTATAGTACATATAAACACTTGCTAGATAGAAGATATTTAAAAAAAAAATTCAAAAATTGGAAAGTTCTTAGCAAGGTTGAACATATACTCATAACTAGGAGTCATAAGGCAGACAACTAAAAGGAATTTTGAAATTCAAAAACTCCATCAAAATTGTTCTAATTACTTGAGAAGTGAAATAAACTCTACCTAGTGATTTGGAAAACTAAATTTCATTGGTTGAGCATCAATATTCTCAAGGCATTCTCAAAACTCTAAGGAGCTCTAAGGTATTCTACTTCAAAGGATATTTTAAAAATTGATGAAATAGTAAGGAATGCATTCAATAGTGAGGAAATATTTAATGAGGTAGAATTTTACTCTCAAAACTTAATAGATACCTTTGAAGGATACAAATATTTATCCACTAGTGAAAAGGAAAGATTCTCATTATTACTCAAGGAAGCAAAAGAAGAAATTTTTGCATCATTAATTAGTTATCTTCATGAAGTACTTTTCAAAACATAGAGTAATACACATACAATTATTATATTCATATTAGAGGAATGTTTGATGGTATATCTATCATTAATTGTTTTTGGACTCGTTCAGAACATAAAACAAAGCAAAAATCCTAGTCAATATTATTGTGATGATATACTAACTCACCATGAAGGAGATATTCCTCTAGTAACAATGCATAAATGAATAAGAAGGAGGAAAATAAAGCATGACTAAAGAAAGCAAGACAAAAATACTCATAAGGATACAAATAGAGAGTATAATAAATAAAGCACAAAGACCGATTCTAATACTAAAGCTGAAGAAGAAGAACCAAATCAAGTTGAATAATATCCAAAATATGAAGATCCATATTGAAGACTAAAGTCTTTAATACCCAAATAATGTAATACATGGGGGTGTTAGAGTATATTACATTATTTGGTACATGCTAATGTACCACCTTGGGTACATAACTAAAGTAGGAGTTTAATTTAGAGCAAGGTTTGAGTCATGTCATGAAATGTAATAAATGCACAAGTGTTAGAATGTGCAATGATGTAAATGTGCATGTAATCCACATGTACATGAGTCATAGGATAGGTAGATGAAAAGTCATGGGTAGAGTAAAGGTCAAGGTGTATGTCTTCCTATATATAGGCCTTTAAGGTAAAGATAAAAAGGGAGAGTGAGAAACAATCCTACTATAGAGAGGTAGATTATAGTAGTAAGTAGGTACAATGTAGTTCTTCACTTAAAATTATGGAGTGTTCAAGTCCTCCATTATATTTCATTGTACTATTTTCATGAGCTTTCATTAGTGGTATATTATTAAGTTATTGCAAAAGTTTATCTTATTTTTTCTTCATATTATATTGCCATTATCATATAGTTATCATAGCTTGCATATTTTACATATTGTGGATGCATTTCCTTCCATATACATCCTTAAAAACTAAAAAAAGCTATAGGGCAACAAATCAATGAGGAAAAGTCCAAAGTCATTTTCTTCCAATGCTCACCTAGATAGGAGATCAGGGTTCTTGATAAACTATGATACTAGAAGACATTCATCCCCATCACCTACTTAGATATTCCTCTTAAAATAAAGAGATAAAGTAAATAATATTGTACCTAACTAGTGGATAGAGTAAAAAGAAAAATAGAAAAATAAACTAATCAATGCTATCATCAAGGGAAAGAATAACCATGGTTAAAATCACTTCCTCAATCTACACCTATTTATGTCTCCATAATTTTAAATATTCCTAAGGTAGTGCTAAGAGAGTTAGATCAAATAAATCATTTATTCCTTTGGAGGGGCACTAAGGAGGAAAGGAAATGGGTGTTGGTGTAGTGAAAAACTTTATGCCTTTACAAACATGAAGGGGGGGCTAGGATTTAGATCGACGATCAAGAACAATATGGCACTAGTAGCTAAGTTGTATTAGAGGATGTTGAAAAATCCCAATGTGACATGGGCCCAAAATATAAGAGCTAAATATGCAAAAAATTAAAATTTATAGTAAACATTATTTGCCATCAACTCCCTAGTAGAGAATCCCCCATATTAGTAGTTTTGAGGATAAAAGAGGAGTTAATAAAGAAAAAGCTCTTTTGGATAATTCATAATGGTCAACACGTAAAATTTTGGATAAACTCTTGAGACATGCATCAATATTTTGTGGTTCAATTTCTAGAGTGGAGACCTATCATGGAGTAACTACACAAAGCAATTTGGATAAAGATAATAAAATATTATAGGTACTAGATCAAAAATTTAGAAGTTGGGAGAAACTAGGTCCCCATAGCTGAATGACCAATTCAAATATTAGAGAGGTAAAATATAGATATCCAAAAAACTCTACAAATTAGATCACTTTCATGGTCTCAAGTGGAGGATTCCCTTGGATGGGGCAACACAAGTCAAGGGGGTATATAATAGCACGTGGATATGGGTCTTGACTTGTTTTGATGAAGAAGTGCCCTCAAAACCTGTCTCAAAATATTCTATCTTTCTTATGTCACTTTCAAGGGTTAGTTAGCATAGCACTTTCCAATCATCCACATGATAAACCTCTATTCAAAAATGTGCACAAAAATATTACTTTACAATTCCTTTTAATTTCTTAAAACAAGGCTTTTTAATCAAATAACAAAACCCTTCAAAATTTCTTTCACCATGCAAAAATATACATAATAATTAAACCATAAAACACCTTATAATTCCTACTTTTAAAACACACACAATCAACTCATACAATGAAAGAATCCTTATCACACATTTTTTCTCCTTCTAAACAGGTTTTAAATTTCAATACCAAAAGACCCTTTTCACACCTTATTTCTCCTATATCAAATGAACAAAAATAAATGACAACTCACCCTTACAACTCTCACAAAAATAAAATTGCAATTGAGAAAATAAATACCTCTTTTATTCTACCCTCAATTTGACTTGAACCTCTAACTTCCTGAGGGTAAGGTGTCCAACCAAAGGGTCACGACCAGTTGCACTAACGAGCACGTAAAGCTTCGATTGCCTTCAGACAATCACTCCCCGTAATATTTTGTCACCTCAACCAACCAACCAACTTCCACCACGTCAGCCCCTTTGCCAACTAAATGCCACGTCGATGCCACATCAACTAGCTCAGCCACGTGTAACCTCTGCTGTTTCATGCCTGCCCCCTCAGCATATTTTGGGATTCATGCCCAACATGATTTTTGTGCTCCTCGATCTGCATGCCTAGTTTCCCCTCGAACTGCGCACTCTGAGCTCCACATTCTGACGACCTCGATCACTGGGCCTCAACCCAGCCTAGCTCTGATACCAGAATGTGAGCTAAGTTGCACAGCAAAATCATAAAATAATTTAGAAAATTTAAAACTTTATTAATCTCCTTAATAGTTCATGCAAACATTACAATGGTATATATAGGGATGAGAAAGTGGTGAAAGGTGGTTAAGGATGTGGAGGAATAAGGGAACGAGAAAGAAGGCAGGAATATAGGGGGAGGGAGATTTTTAAAAAAACCTTGCCGACTTTTGTTTCTGTCGACAAATACAAAGCATGTTTACACTTAGGGCCAGAAAACCAATTTTTTCTAGGCCACTTAAGCATAAACTGTGTTCACTCTTACAACAAATTTCTCAATATTTTCTTTCCAATATTACTCAAACCAATGCCCAAAAGCTTCACAAATTCATTCAAACAATGAAGCATAACTTATTTCACAAACCATAGCTCAAATAATCCAAACAATGCACATATACAATCCTTATTTCTTCACCTTAAGATTCAAAAATATTTGCTCAACCAAACACCTTAAAGAAGGAATGATATCACCATACCTCTTGACTTGCTTTGATGAAGAAGTGCCCTCAAAACCTGTCTCAAAATATTCTATATTTCTTATGCCACTTTCAAGGGTTAGTTAGCATAGCACTTTTCAATCATCCACATGATAAACCTCTCTTCAAAAATGTGCACAAAAATATTACTTTACAATTCCCTTTAATTTCTCAAAACAAGGCTTTTTAATCAAATAACAAAACCCTTCAAAATTTCTTTCACCATGCAAAAATACACACAATAATTAAACCACAAAACACCTTATAACTCCTACTTTTAAAACACACACAATCAACTCATACAATGAAAGAATCCTTATCACACCTTATTTCTCCTTCTAAACATATTTTAAATTTCAATACCAAAATACCCTTTTCACACCTTATTTCTCCTATATCAAATGAGCAAAAATAAATGACAACTCAAACTTACAACTCTCATAAAAATCAAATTGCAATTGAGAAAATAAATACATCTTTTATTTTGCCATCAATTTGACTTGAACCTCTCACCTCGTGAGGGTAAGGTGTCCAACCAAAGGGTCATGACCAGTTGCGCTAACGCAGCCCATGAGAACACAAAAGGCATCAATCACCTTTTACTTCCTCCTAATGCGAACTCTGCCCAGCCAAACAAAATGGCCTATGATGGATTTCGAACCTAAAACCTCCTTCTCACAACATCTTCGCGTAGGAACATCCACCAGCTAGTCTAGCTAGTTAGATGGTATTTGATGTGCACCAATCCGAACATAAACCTTCATTGTTTGCTGTAGAATACTACGCTTTCCTTTCCTTTCCTTCTCTACCGCATGTAACGAATCAGATATCGAGATTATTGCTTGCACAATTTTGAACAACTCAAGAATGACTTTAGACACAAAGTATTAATATGATTTAATTTCCTCTTTGTCCAAAGTCGGCCCACCTTATATTTTTTTACACCATGTGACGTCGGCCACCTTAATTCGAAATTAAGTCAAATTACCTTCAATTACTTGGCGCTCAAATGATATTATAACTTGAAATCTTTATATTATAATAAATATATTATAATATTAATCCTTTTGAACCTTGCCTTCACAATTAATATTATTACCTTCAATAATATTAATATCTTGCCTTCATTTTTAAACCATTGTTCCAAAGAACTCTTAAGCCTTTTGTCCTTCATTATAATATTCAAAAATAAATATTATAATGCTTTTCTCAACAAATTTCCTTTCTCTTGAGATAAACCTGTGCCTTCATTATTGACCTTACTTAGAATAATAATTGTGCCTTGAGAATTTTCCTTGACATCAATGACATCTCTCTTTTGACATCAATGACAACAATTTGCATAAATATTTCCAACAGGAGAACCTTAAAATGCTTTACCACTTATTTATTGAGTTTCATGTAGCCTAATGCTATATGATGACTACCTTACTTGGTATTAATAGATCTAGATTTACCACCCTAGAGCATATACGAAAGTAATGGACTACATAGGATGGAGTAACCCTATATATTAATCAAATAGTATGGGTAGGAAATACTCTCCTATTTTGGAACATATGAAAGAAAAAGAACAACCACATCTTCAAACAAGAGTCTATGGACATCTACTATATTTGGAAAAATACCACAAACAACATAGTGAAGATTATCTAGCATATTCTAGGAACCCCACCAATAATTAGAACAATTCACAACTAGAATAAAGACTACTCCTAAGGATGATAATGAACAAATGATGATCATAAGGCACTCGAAAGTAGTTAGAAAGGAAAAGTAGCACTCTTCGAGAGAATTGGGGAAAATGAACATAGATGGAACATCATGGGGGAATCCAAGAAGAGCTAGTGTGGGAGGGATATGAAGATAGTTGAATGGAACCCTTGGTTTTCACCTTTGTAGATAATATTAACATTATTTCAAACAACCTAGAAGAGGATTGTGGCATCCTTAGAATGCTCCAGAAGGCAGTTAAGGTAGGTTGGAAAAATATCTAGATAAAATCCTACTCACAAGTCATGATTAACCATCTAAAGAATTTAAGGGAGAATAGAAATCTTGAATGGAGACTAAGGAGAATTATCGACAAGATTCAAATGGGTACAGACAAGCTTACTATTTGTGGAATATAATCACATCCCTAGAGAATAAAATAGAGTTGAAGATGTGATGACCCACTAGGCTCTAGATAAATGAAACATCACTTGTTACAAACAGATTAAGGAGGATATTTTTCTATCCTATCTCTTGATGGTAGAAAAATTAGATGTATTTAGTCTTATAATTCACTATATTAGGTTGTGTCTATTACACATGGGTTACTATATCAACAGATCAGTTGATAGAGAATCTAGCACTACATCATTTGTTAAATATTGGATCAAAAGCTTATTTACATGGAAAGATAAGCGATGTGTTTCTTGTATTTGAATACCTTAATATAAATTAGTTTTACCAATTTTTTAAAATCAAAAAGTAAATTTTCTAAAAAAAATTGTTTTTGAAAAACCTTAAAATGATAGTTTATCTCAAACCCTTGTTTTGTGGATGTACCCTTTGAGAAGAACCACCTATATATATTTCATGTGAGAAAAGCCATACATGAATCTTAAAAATTGAGTGATGGATATTTAATTCCAACCTAATGCCATACATAATTTTTTACTAATTAAAATTAATAATAAAATGCATTAACACATTACCTAAATTGATAAATAAAATATAATGAATATAAATATCAAAACAACATGAAAGATATTATCAGATTCCTTTAAATATCAATCTTTTAAAAATAAAAAATAAAAATATAATAATAAAATTATTTTTTATAGATGTATAAAATCTTGTGTTAGTGGAGATTTAGATACTCTTCCTAATGCATAAACCTTGTTGACCATTTAAAAATATATGAATTATCGTATAAGGAAAAATAGTTCCATCGTAATTATAAAAGTAAATTATAATGCCATCATATTGATGATAGATAAAATATTTTTTTATACAATAATAATACACCAATTCATAACAATGTATGAAACCAATATAGTTCCATTGTAATTATAAAAGTAAAATATAATGCCATCATATTGACGATATATAAAATATTTTTTTATACAATAATAATACACCAATTTTTAACAATGTATGAAACCAAAAATATACAAATTAATTAGAGTTCATAACTAAAAGCTAAATATTATAATAATTAATTTTTATAAAATATAACTTTATAAATTTCAATAACTATAATATAAATAAATTAATAATATAGAAAATAATTTTAATATAACAACAATAATATTAAACAATCTACCAAAATTTGTGCTACCAATTTTATCATGTGAATTTAAAAAAAAAAAAAAAAAAACTTTTCACAATTCTATTCAAATCGATAAAGAAAGATATCTTAGTCACACTAATCTTCTCAATTTTGATAAGATTTTCATCTTTGTGAGAAACCCAGTTTCGAGATGCTATCTCCAATCTGTGCCCAGTAACATGCTATTTCCAAATAATTGTATCTATGAACTTGATGGGAAGGAAACATTGTGGTTACGTGCGTATACATAATCCATGTAAGATAAATGACACGTCCATTTTAACGAAACAAAGGATTAAGTATAATGTTGACAGTAAAGCAAAGGTGCTACGACGAAAGTGAACCTGACTCTCATATGCACCTTAACTAGCAATGAATTTCATTTTTCTCTATATTCTCAAATAGGCATCAGACAAGTTAGTTATATATATATATATATATATATATATATATATATATATATATATATATATATATATATATATATATATAAATATAATTAACTAACTCGCATAGCTAGTAAATCAACTTGAGATATCTGTCGTCGCGGTGACCTAAACTTTGTTTCAGTTTGATATATACGAAATGTTAATATGCTTAAACAAACATGATAGCATTGTGGTTCCTAAAAATAAATAATAGAGATTAAAGATCTATAAATTCAAAAATAAATAAATATAACTAACAAGTTGAATGCATTGTCACTATAGGTGATCATACTTTAATTTGAATTGTGTTATATCTTAATGAAGTGAGTAGGAAGGATGGCGGTAGAAAAATAAATAATAGAGATTGAAGATCTATAAATTTAAAAATAAATAAATATAACTAACAAGTTGAATGCATTGTCACTATAGGTGATCATACTTTAATTTGAATTGTGTTATATCTTAATGAAGTGAGTAGGAAGGATGGCGGTAGAAAATGGTATATGTTATGATAAAGGTTTGTAATATGTAAAAATTTTTATAAAAAATTTAAAGCTATTTTATATGAAGTTTGATAAATAAATTATTATAATATTATTTTTTGTTATATAAAGTTGTATGTTAAATCTGTTATATTTTCTATAATTTCATTTTCAAAAGTATTTATAAAAAAATCTAAAGCCACTTTATATGAAGTTTGATAAATGAATTATTATAATATTATTTTTTGTTATACAAAGTTGTATGTTAAATTTGTTATATTTTCTATACTTTTATTTGGATATGAAAGGTTGATTTTTGTATTTATGATATATAAAATTAGTTAGTCATAATATATTTTTCACACTTTTATTTGAAACTGAGGTTTCCTTTATAGTTATGATATGATACAATGAGTATGTGATGCCTGTGATTAATTGTCAAGCCCAAATTAATAGATCTATTTAGAGGAGATGGAAGATATATAAACTTTTATTAGTTATTTTGATACAAACACAATTAATTGACAACATCTCATTTATGAAAAAAATCATCTTTTAAACTAATTTATTTGTAATATATTGTTGAATTGATCAAAACATGTCAGAAATATATTTATTTTTCTATCAGCATACTTTAAATATATATCATATGGTAGACTTTAGTCTATAAAATAGAATAAATACTAATTGTTTTAAGGTGTATTTTTTCTTAAAGATATATGAGTAAACACTTTTTATATTTTATTAGTTTTTCAATTGTTTGAAAACGTTGAGGATATGATGTAGGAGAATCCAAACAGTTACGAGCAAGGTAACTATCACCTATCTTGTAACTGCCACTACAACATATAAAAGCCTTCATGTGGGAGAGTGATGCAGGAGCATCCGGTGGCAGCAGAGCAATCCTGCATTAAATTAAAAAAAAAAAAAATTTCTAAGTGTTTTGCAAAGACCAACAATAGGGCAGAAGTGGCAGTAGGCGAAGGGTCACGAAATCGTGACATGTCGCGATATCGCGACGTCGCGATATCGTGACCAAAAGAGGGGCAAGCGATGCAAAAGGTGGAAGGGTCACGAAATCATGACATGTTGCACAATCGTGACGTCGCGATATCGCGACAAAAAGCAGGGCAAGCGATGCAATAGGCGAAAGGGTCACAAAATCACGACGTCGTGATATCGCGACCAAAAGTAGGGCAAGCGATGCAATAGGTGAAAGGGTCACGAAATCGCGACATCGTCGTGATATCACGACCAAAAGCGGGGTAGGCGATGCAACAGGCGGAGGGTCACGAAATCGCGACGTCGCAATATTGCAACCAAAATGCAGGATCGACGACGCAACAGACAGAGGGTCACGAAATCACGACATCGTGATATCATGACCAAAAAGCAGGGCCGATGACGCAGCAAATGGAGGGTCACGATATCGCTACTGAAAGGGAGAAGGAGCGCAGGGAAGCCAAAATGTTGTGATATCGTGACATGTCTTATTTTCATGCCAAAAGACGAGTCGAAGACGAAGAGTCGAAAAGGGAGACGTGTCGAATATCTAGACGACGAAGCGACATGGGGAGGCGAAACGAAAGGTTCTAGAAGAGGAAACAAAGGGCCACCAACTGGAAATGGAGCATCACCTGAGAACCTTTAAAAAGGAGAGCAAAGGCATGCACAGGGGATGGAAAATTGTTGGAACAATAATATTTTTCTTGTTGTATTTCCAGATTTGAGAAATTCTGTAAAGGCGCAATTCTTCTATGACTTATGTAATATTCTACTGTGACTATAATATTCTACTATGACTATAATATTCTGCTGTGACTGTAATATTATGCTGTGACTGTAATATTCTGTTGTAACAGTAATTCTCTGTTGCATTTGAATAAAATACGACTATTTTTTTCTTCTCTGTATTATTGGCTCTCTATCAAGTGGTATCAGAGCTAGAAGCTTCTGAGTGTGCAAAAAGAATGCCGAACATGAGGTAGTTTGCACAAGGATTTGTGGAAGGATTCTGAGAAGAGAGAACGGGAGTTCCTGGGTAGTGTAACAAAGAAATCATGAGCAGAATGCCTCCAAAAAGAAATCATGGTCACGGGAGAAATGTGGTGCAGGATGAAGATTTCAGAGCGTTGTAGAGGCAAGTGCAAGCCCTGCAGGAAGAGTTGCGAAAAAGGGTCGAACCAAAGGGAGAAGACCAGAGTGATGATGAAGCCTGGGAAACTGAGGATCCATCAGATGATGAAAAGGCATTGGATCCTTCTGAAGCTAGATTGTTGAAAGCTCTATCTCAGGCCGGAAAGAGACCGAAGTTTGATGTCTCTACATATTCTAGGAATCTCAACCCAGAAGAGTTGATTGACTGGATCAACAACATGGAGGAATACTTTGAGTATGAGGAGATTGCAGATCCTGATAGGATCAAATTTGCAAAAACAAAATTGAAAGGCCATGCAAGTTTATGGTGGAAAGGAGTACAACTCGAAAGAAATAAAAATGAAAAGGAGAAAATAACCAGATGGGACCGAATGGTGGAGAAAATGAAGAGACAATTTATTTTCATAGATTACAAGTTGGACCTGTTGAGGAGGATGCAGAGTCTAAGGCAATCAGGCAAGTCTGTCCAAGAATACACAGAAGAATTCTACAAGATCTCCATCATAACTGGCCATTCAGGGGCTAATAAGGAGAAAGTAGCTAGATACATCAACGGGTTGAGAATGAACATTCAGGAAGAACTCAGCTTGATCAGAATAGCCACCATAGAAGATGCATACCATTTGGCCTTGAAGGTAGAAGAGAAACTGAATAGAAAATTTGAAGGCAAACAGAGAGGAAGGGATCATGGTGGAAGAATCGGTGGAAGAACCGATGGAGGAAATTACCGAGACCAGAAGAAGACTGGCGAAACAAGCAAAACCTAGGAACAGAAAAAGGAGAATACCTACCACCCACATGATCAGAACAATGGCTACCAAAGAGGAAGAGGTAGACAAGGACGTGGGTATGGAAGAGGAGAATTCTATGGAACCTATTTCCAGTGTGGAGAAGAGGGACATCGGTCATACGAGTGTCCCCAACACCAATATGGGATGGATAGGAGAACTGAGGGTCATGCCAGAGCTACAGTGGCAGATGAAGGAGTTGAGTCAAAGCACTCTAAAGAAGTAGAAGGAAGAGAAGTGCTAATGACGAGAAGAGCACTGTTGAATGATGAAAAAGAACCACAATAGAGAAAGAGCCTATTTTGCACAAGGTGCAAATGTGCAGGGGAGGTCTGCAATGTTATCATTGATAATGGTAGCACAAACAACTTAGTTTCAGAAGAGATGGTTACTAAGTTGAAGTTGGAAAAGAGGAAGCACCCGCATCCATATCGGATTGCGTGGTTGCAGAAATACCATAGAGCACTTGTCAGTGAACAGTGCTTGGTCAAATTTCACATTAGGAATTACCAAGATGAGGTCCTGTGTGATGTTTTGTCGATGGATGCTTGCCATTTGCTATTGGGAAGACCATGGCAATTTGACAGATGTGCAGTGCATGATGGGCATGCAAATACGTACTCTCTGACAAAGGATGGAGTACATCACAAATTGAAGCCACTAAAAGAATTGGATGAGAAAGTTTGTAGTAGTGCCAGAATCTGCCTGGTGGATGGAAGATAGTTTTTGGATGGTTTGAAGAGGGATTCAATGTGTTATGCATTAATCTCTACTATTAAGAAAGAATAGTACACAGATGTTCCAGTAGAGGCCGAACACCTGTTAGAAGAATTTCCAGACATCATATCAGATAATGTGCCTGAGGGTTTACCATCGATGAGGAAGATCAGTCACCATATTGATTTGGTACCTAGATCTAGTTTACCCAACAAGGTAGCCCATAGAATGACTCCTATGGAAAGTGAGGAGCTGAGCAGGCAAGTCCATGAGTTGTTGAAAAAGGGACTGATTTGAGAAAGCTTGAGTCCATGTGCGGTACCTACAGTACTAGCACCAAAGAAGGATGGGGAGTGGAGGATGTGTACAGACTCCCGAGCTATAAACAAGATCACCATAAAATACAGATTTCCATTACCAAGGATGGATGATATTATGGACTATTTGAGTGGAGCCAAGTACTTCACCAAGATTGACCTAAAGAGTGGCTACCATCAGATTCGGATCAGAGAAGGAGATGAGTGGAAAACTGCTTTCAAAACTAGAGAAGGTTTGTATGAGTGGTTGGTCATGCCATTTGGGCTAACCAATGCACCAAGCACATTCATGCGGTTGATGAATGAAGTGCTGAAGGAGTTTTTAGGCAAGTCTATTATTGTCTATTTGGATGACATTTTGATATTCAACAGAACCTTGGAAGAGCACCTGATGCATATCAGGAGGGTTTTTGAGAAGCTGAGGGAAGAACAGTTGTTGATCAACTTGAAGAAGTGCAATTTTGTGAAGAAGGAGTTGGTATACCTGGGATTTGTCATCTCGCTTGAAGGTCTAAAAATGGACCCAAAAAAAGTGAGGGCTATCATTGAATGGCCTACTCCAAGAAGCACTTTTGAAGTGAGATCATTTCATGGTCTAGCCAGTTTTTACAGGAAATTCATCAAAAATTTCAGCAGTATTTGTGCACCCCTTATGGAAACAATGAGAGGGGATAGGAAAGACTTTAAGTGGACCCTAGGAGTAGACAAGAGCTTTGATATGTTGAAGAAGAAGGTCATTGAGCAACCTGTTTTAGCACTTCCAGATTTTAACAAGGTATTTCAGGTGGACTGTGATGCTAGTGGTAGTGCCATAGGAGTCGTGTTGAGTCAAGAAGGCAAGCCTATTGCTTACTTCAGTGAGAAAATCAATGAGGCCAGGAAGAAGTATTCAGTGTATGACCAAGAATTCTATGCGATAGTTCAGTCCCTGAAGAAGTGGAGACATTATTTGCTGCCAAAAGAGTTTGTGTTATATACTGATCATCAGGCCTTACAGTATATAAATAGCCAGGGAAAACTGAACTAGAGACACTTGAAGTGGGTTGAGTTTCTGAAGAGTTATTCCTTTGTGTTGAAGCACAGGAGTGGAAAATCCAACAGAGTTGCAGATGCCTTGAGTAGAAGGCAAAGTTTGCTGACAGAAATGAAGGTGGAAGTGTTGGGATTTGATGAATTGAAGGGTTTGTACCCTGAAGATCCTAATTTTGTAGAAGCCTGGAAGGCTTGCTTGGCACCAGTTACCTTGGACAGAACCAAGTGGTTGGATTTTTTGATCCAAGATGGAATTTTGTTCAGAGGAAACCAGTTATGCATTCCAAGAAGTTCCATGAGGGAAAACCTAGTCAAAGAAAAACACAGTGGAGGATTGGCTAGGCACTTTGGTCGAGATAAGACCATTGCCCTTGTGAGTGAGAATTATTATTGGCCACAACTGTAGCAAGATGTGCAAAAATTTGTGCAGAGCTGTAGAGTTTGTCAAATGGCGAAAGGTGTGAGATAGAACACCAAATTATATCAGTCGTTACCTGTATTGAAGAAACCATGGGAAGATGTCAGCATGAATTTTGTTCTTGGTCTAACAAGGACACAAAGGGGAAATGATTCCATATTTGTGGTAGTTGACAGGTTTTCAAAGATGGCACATTTTATTCCTTGTCAGAAAACTAATGATGCAGTTCATATTGCAGGTTTGTTTTTCAAAGAAGTGGTATGGCTGCATGGTCTACCGAAGAGTATCGTTTTCGATAGAGATACCAAGTTTGTTGGGTATTTCTGGAGAACCCTGTGGAAGAAACTAAAGACAGATTTGAAATTTAGTTTAGCATACCACCCACAGACAGATGGGCAAACAGAGGTGGTAAACAGAAGTTTGGGTAACCTATTGAGGTGCTTGATAGGAGATAAGCCCAAAGGATGGGATCTGATTTTGCCATAGGCGGAGTTTGCATATAACAATTCTGTCAACAAGAGTACCAACAAATCTCCATTTCGGATAATATATGGAAGCAGTCCAAGAAATGTTTCTGAGTTAAGGAAGCTGAATACAGGGGAAAAGTGTAGTGCCGAGGCTGAGGATTTTGCAGAGCATCTGAAGAACCTGCATGAAGAAGTGAAGAGGCATATTTCTAAAATGAATACGCAATATAAGACGAAAGCAAACCAAAAGCGATGGTTTAAGGAATTTGAAGTGGGAGATGAAGTGATGGTCCATTTGAGAAAAGAAATATTTCTTTCTAAAACCTATAAAAAACTAAAGATGAAGAAGTTTGGACCGTGCAGAATCCTAGCAAAACGGGATTTAGGCAATGCGTATGAGGTAGAATTGCCAAGTGGGTTAAACATATCACCCGTGTTTAATATTTCAGATTTGGTGAAATACCATGAAGGGGATAGTAGTGAGGCACCAAGTGCAGAGTTGTGGAGTATTCCAGCATCTACTCCAACCATAGATGAGATAGAGGAAATAATGGACACAAGAGAAGGTAGAAGTACCAAAAACAAATAGTATTTTGAATATTTGGTCAAGTGGAAGGGCAGACCAGTAGAAGATGCAACTTGGTTGTCTAAAACGGAGGTTGACCGCCTAGGTCTCCCTCTAACAGTTCAGAAGTGAGGATCACTTCTCAATCTATCCCGGGTGTCTGATGCAGGAGCATCCGGTTGTAGCAGAGCAATCTTGCATTAAATAAAAAAAAAATATTTTTTTTTTTGAGTGTTTTGCAAAGACCAACAACAGGGCAGAAGTGGCAGTAGGCGAAGGGTCGCGAAATTGTGACATGTCACGATATTGCAACATCGCGATATCATGACCAAAAGAGGGGTAAGCGATGCAAAATGCGAAAGGTTCACAAAATTGTGACATGTCACGAAATCACGATTGAAAAGTAGGGCAAGCGATGCAATAGGCAGAAGGGTCACGAAATCATGACCAAAAGCAGGGCAAGCGATGCAATAGGCGGAAGGGTCATGAAATCGTTACATCGTCGCGATACCATGACCAAAAGCAGGGCAGGTGATGCAACAGGCGAAGGTTCGTGAAATCGTGATGTCACGATATCGCGACGTTGCGATATCGTGACCAAAATGCAGGGCCGACGACGCAGCAGACGGAGGGTCACAAAATTGTGACCAAAAAGCAGGGCTGGCGACGCAGCAGAAAAAGGGTCGCGATATCGTGACCAAAAGGGAGAAGGAGCATAGGGAAGCCAAAATGTCACAATATCGAGACATGTCTTATTTTCGCGCCGAAAGACGAGCCGAAGACAAAGAGTCAAAAAGGGAGACGTGTCGAATATCTGGACGACGAAGCAACACGGGGAGGCAAAACGAAATGTTTTGGAAGAGGAAACGAAGGGCCACTAGCTGGAAACGGAGCGTCACCTGAGAACCTTTAAAAAGGAGAGCAAAGGCATGCACAGGGGATGGAAAATTGCTGGAATGATAATATTTTTCTTGTTGTATTTCTAGATTTGAGAAATTCTGTAAAGGCGCAATTCTTCTGTGACTTATGTAATATTTTGCTGTGACTATAATATTCTACTGTGACTATAATATTCTGCTGTGACTATAATATTGTGCTGTGACTGTAATATTCTGTTGTAACAGTAATTCTCTGTTGCATTTGAATAAAATACGACTATTTTTTTTTTTCTTCTTTGTATTATTGGCTCTCTATCAGAGATAGAAGGAGATTTTGTAGGAGAGCAATGAGATGCATGTGGAAGAAGAAGAAGAAAAGAAAGGGGAAGAGGAAGAGGAGTTGGTAGGAAAAGAGAGAGCCTAAAAAGCATAAAAGAAAAAAGAAGAAGAAAAAATAAGAGGAGAAAAGAGAGAGGTTGGTAAGCATGAGATACCTATGTGAAAGAGAGGGAGAGGACTATGTAATGTACAAAAAAGAGGCACATTGATAACGCCATAAGTTTTTACTTCAAATTTATCCAATGTGTACTTCTTATAGTGAATGTTTTGTGTTATTGAAGTTGCACCTTGTAGATTGTATAAGATAGTGTGTGCAATATTGCAACTTTATAGGTGAAGACATAAGCATTGTTACCATTTAGGAGAATAGGCCATTCAAATGGTAATTGCAACTTTTTCTTCAATGGAAATTACATTGTCTTGAGGAACTATAGTCTTGTGGAAGTGACATATTGTGTCTTTGTCATCTAGAAGTGTAGTGCATGCCATCATAGAAGAGTCATCATGGAAAAAGGTATCATCCAAGAAGTGTTATTGTTGTCTAGAAAGTTGTCATCATCCAATGAAAGCACACATTATCATCATGAAGGAATTTATCTAAGCATAATGTTGTCATGCTAAGTATTATTTAGAAACCGTCGATATGGAAAGTGTTGTCTAAAGAGGATGTTATTGTGAAAAGCGTAGTCATGAAGCTTGAAGACTACTGTCAAGGCTAAACATACTGAAGACGAAAGTACAATTTTCCATCTTGAGTATTGTTGACATGAGCATTGTTGACTTAACCATAACCATTTTAAACTTGACCATTTTATGCAAAGGGAAATTGCTATAGGGTTATTATCACTAACTTACCATATTTTGGAATACTATCACAAAGAAGCCTTTGAGACAAGAATACCAACATGCACCCTTATCATCATTCATGTGAAGTTTACCTAGGGAAGTCATTTAAGTGTCATCAGTTATGTAAGTGCCATATCTAGTGTATCAACACCTTGGAACTATCATCACGTCTAATACCATCATGCCCAAAACTATTATGTTACTTGCAGTATTGAGAAATTATTACCAATAAAACATTATTTTAAACATTTCCATCTATAGCATTTTCTTCTAGTGCATGTAAATCATAATAAAACTAAATATTACAATGTAGTGAGAGTAAATTATTAATTCTTTACTGTTAGAAGAGGTTTTTGTTTAGTTGACCCCCTCTACCCAGACCACTTCATTTGGTATCAAAGCAAAATTTTATACTAAAGAGTTTGTAAATTATGCTAAAGAAAAATAGCACAATGTGAAAGAGGAAGACCATGGGTACCATAACCTGTAGACATAGCTAAAATGCTAAGAGGATTTACCATTCAACTTGTTACAATTGAAGTTGCACAAAGGAGGGGTATTCAAATAGAAGATGTTAGTGATAATGAAGAAGAAGTTGGTCAAAAAAAGTTCACAATGAAGAGTGAAAGGAAGACCTAGAGGAATGATTAATCTATGTAATTTATAATATGGGTAGGGAACCAAGGATAGAAACTCATACACTAGATTACATAGATGTAGAAACATTTGATTTTGAATGGATTGAAGATCCCAAGAAGGTGAAGTTTTCCTATACAAAACTGAAGGGGTATGCATCCTTGTGGTGGGATCATGTGCAAACTAAGAGACGGTGTAAAGGTAAGGATAAAATTTAGACTTGGGATAAGTTTATGTCCAAGTTAAAATATAAAATTTTACATGTGAATTACTAGATTGGATTGTTTAGAAGACTCAAAAGTCTCAAACAAAAGGAGTTGGGAGTGAAATAATATACTAAATAATTTTATAAATTAACCATAAGAGTAGGTCATATAGAAAATGATGAAGATAAGGTGGAAATATACATAAATGGACTTGGATTATCCATAAAATATGATATTGATATTATTCAAATTAGAAGTATTGAAGATGCATAGCAGTATGCACTCAAGGCAAAGGAAAAGTTGTTGCAAAGGCAAAAAAATAATTTTAAAGGAAGAGAACAATCAAATTGTGGTAGAGAGTAGCATATGCAAGGAGAAGCTAGTACTTCTCAAGGTAATTTAAACTAGAGCACCAAATAAAGTAAATATTTACTTAGAGGAGGAGGAGGTTATGATAGAGGAAAGAGTAAAGGATTCCATAAAAAGTGTTATAGATGTGGAGAAGCTAGCCATTGGATATTTGAATGTCCAACAATATAACAAAGTAATAGTAAAGGAAAGGAAGCTAGAAACCATATTACACAAGCATATGAAGAGAGTATTGCTTCACTAAATCACATGGAGGAACCAAAACAAGGAGAATCCCTTATGATGAAAATTGTATTGTTAAAATATGCAAAGGAGATGCATGATTGTATGCAAAGAAAGATCCTATTAAGAAGAATTTGTAAATCAGGAGGGAAATTTTACAAGGTGATTGTGGATAGCGAGAGTATAGATAATTTATTGTCTACAAATATGATAGAAAATGTTAGGTTGAAGAGTATTGAACAACAAATCCATACATATTCTCATGGTTGTAAAAGGGACATCAAATTTTGGTAACTAAACAATGTATAGTGAACACTCAAATTGGTTCTTATAAAGATGACACACTTTGTGACGTGATGGATATAAATGCCCATTGTGTCTTGTTGGGAAGACCATGGTAGTTTGATAGAAAGGAAGTGCATGATGGTGGGGTGAATGCCCACACTATTGAGAAATATGATAAGAGATACATATTAAGTCCCTTAAAGGACAAAGAAAAATAAGCAGACAAAAATCCTATAATGTACGTGAGTATGAATAACAAACTTTGAAGGCTTATGAGACCAAGTTGAAGGAAAAAAGGAAGTGTTGAGAGAAGTTGTAAAACAAGAAGAGGAAGAAAAAGGTAGAAAAAAGCAAGAGAGTAAACATGAGGAAGAGATAAATAGTCCAAGTCACTAGTAGTAGTGACAATAAAGACAATAGTTTAGCAATAGTTTTTCTAGATAAAGAGAAAGAGAAAGAGAAAATAAATGATTAAGAGACAATAGAGAAATATGAACTAAATCAGGTTATTGATGGCTATGATAAAGGCCATATTATTGAAGAACATAGTGGGGTAAAGAGTTTGGGTACTCTAAAAAGTACACCAAAGGTATTAGTTCCAAGTTAATGAGAAGAATAAGATATGATTGCAAAATATTGAAAAGGTATGGGCAAGGTGTAAAAATATCCATAATGTTAGAAATAAGGCCAAAAAATGAAGGCCTTGGGTATAATAAAAAGTAACAAGACTAGATTTGTGAGAAGAGAGGTTGGTACAAGGGATGAAGGTCCTAGGATGGGTTGTTACACTTAGTGTGGAATATTTGGACATGTTGCAACTAGGTGTTTGAACCTGCATTCTTCTAAGGTTTGTGGAGGATGTAATCACTCCACATGAAGGTGTGTAAGGACAAGACAACAAAGGGATCCTTGTGAAGACAACCTAGCTAAAATGACAATAAATTAGAAAAATAATTTATGTTCATGAGCTATAGCTCATGGAATATTTTCTCTTACTTGATGAGTATGATGCAAGAGAATCCAAATGGTTATAGGCAAGGTAACTATCATTGTCACTTATAAAATCCTCATGCAAGGGAGAGAAAGGGATTAAACAAGAGGGGAACAATATGCAGGAAGAATAAAAATATGAAAAGAAATGGGAAGGGAAGAGGAATCGATAGAAAAAGAGAGGCCAAAAATCATAAATGTAAATAAGAGAAGAGAAGAGAAGGAAAGAGAGAGGTTGGTAGACATGAGAGACCTTTGTAAAATATGGAGAGGCCTATGTAATGTGCAACCAAGAGGCACATTGATAATACCATAAATTTTGAAGAACACAAGCTTATACTGAGAGGGGGGGTGAACAGTATAAGACCACTTTTAACCTTTTCTTTCAAAACAACTTTCAATTCAATATTATGCAGTATAAAGATAGCAGTAATCAACAACAATAATCAAAACAATGCACAAAACACCATCCACAAAGTGACACAAAAATTTACGTGGTTCACCCAAGGTGGGCTACTCCACGGATAAAACTTTCCTCTAAAAGTTATATCAAAGTCCTCTGGGAATCCTTCCCGATTACAATGTTTATGAGCCTCGGCTCAAAGGAGATACCTTCCCCTAATTCTACTTTGGCTGGTGATCCTCTAGAAGACCTCTACCTCCTCTGCCCTTAGCAAGTGGAACTCTATCCACAGAAGACACCTGTCTTCCCTGCTCTGGCTGGAGATCTCTGTCCTCAACTCTGTCATCGCAAAGCTGGTCCTCAAATATGCACTAAACACAGTCCTTCGATCTAGCACAAATCTGTCCTCTTCCTCTGTTCTTTTTGTTACAACTGCACTTGGTTGAAACCAACTTTTCACTATCTGCGCAAACACAGCAGCACTCGATCTACTTATGCTCTTCTACGAAAACACAATAGCACAGTCTTTGCACTCTTTGCTCAAACACGATAGCACTATCTTTGCAACCTCTACGCAAACACAGTAGCATAGTCGTCGCACACTCCACACAAACATAGCAGTCGCTCAGACTTCCACTTATGCACCTCTGTGATCGAACTTCTCCCCGCACTCTATCTACGCAAATCGCACTTCGAACGCACACTTCGATCAATGCCCAAACTCTTCAAGCAGCCCTCCTTTTATACTCACAATCTCAAGATTGAAATCTTGATCTTAGTCGACTGTTTTACCCTTCAACCACGTCGGTTGCAAAACCCTGCGCTACGTCGGCCTAGATTTAACTCTGTCGGCTTCACTGCCTCCCTGAAGCTTCTGGCGTGAAACTTCAACATGTCGCGATATCACGACACCTTTGCCTACCGTACACCTTCTATTGCTTGTTGTCGTGAAATCATGACACTTTTGCCTTTGTCTGCTTCCTTTGTGCTTCTATCATGAAATCATGACACCTTTGCCTCTTGCTGATGTCATCTTCACTCTCGTCGTGAAATCATGACGCTTTAGACTCCAAAGCCTTCCTCTCAGATTTTGTCATGAAATCGTGACACTTATGATTTTTGCTGACGTCATCTCACTTCTATCATGAAATCGTGACACTTTAGTCTCCATGGCCTTCCTCTCAACTTTTGTTGTGAAATCATGACACTCGACCACGTCATATGCAACATGTCATGAAATCATGACGCTTTCGCTGCCTTAAGCTCTTTTCTGCCATATGCCCGTGAAATCGGAACATGTCATGAAATCATGATGCTTTTGCCTTCGAGCTCTTCCTTCTTCAATTCGTCATGAAATCGTGACGCTTCTTCTGCTTAAGACTTGCTAACTGTTTCTATCATGAAATCGTGACACTTTCTCCAACTGCAAGCTACCAACTCAACCTGTCACGAAATCGTGACACTTTCTACATCCGTACAACTTCTTTGAAGCTTGTCACGAAATCGCGACGCTTTCAGCTTCCGAAAGCTTTCTCTACTGCCTGTCATGAAATTGCGACGCTGCTCCTTTCAGACTCTTTCCTTTGCTGCATGTCACAAAATCACGACAGTCCTCAACTCGACCTCTACAGCATGTCACGAAAATGCGATAGCCCTTACTTGGAACTTTGCATCATGTCGCAAAATCGTGATAATTCCTAAATCACTTTCTCTCTCTTCAATCTTGTCGCAAAATCATGACAGTTCACACTGCGGACTTTCTCTTCTGTAAACATGTCGCGAAATCATGACACTTTCTTGTCCGTACAGCCTCCTTTGCAACATGTCACGAAATCGTGACAGTTTTGCCTACTTCGACTCTACCTTCTAACATGTCGCAAAATCGTGACACTTTTGCCTGAATTTTCTCTCTCCTAAAACATGTCGCGAAATCACGACAGTTTTTCCAACACTTTCTCTCTCCTCAAACATGTCACGAAATCGCGACAGTTTTTCTAGCCGCCTGCATACTTTTTCTAACTTATCTTTTTCTTGATCTTTTGCAACTAGGCTACCCTGATCTTCTTGGAAACTCACTGTCCATGCTGAAACCTTCATCAAGACACATTCTTTGACATAAAAACAAATTGCTTCAAGAACTCCTTGACATCAATGACAACATCTACACTTAGAGCAAAGGCAATGTACTCAAGGTACCCAAAATTGCCAACAATCTCCCCCTTTGTCATTGATGGCAAACCTTTACTAAAAACACATCTTCAAGAGCCAAAACTGAAATCAATCAACAACCGAGAATCTGCCTTTGAAGTTTTTGCTCCCCCTAACTTGAAGCTCTCTTCTTCACAGTGAATCTCTCCCCCTTACTCATATCTCTCCCCCTTTGTCATCAATGGCAAAGGGTCACCTTTGGGGCTTGGGACTAAGAATGAGCCTCTTAGCTTAGTCCCTCCCCCACCTCCTGATGAGGTGATTTAAAATAGGGTTGGGAGTGAAACTCCCATTAGACACTCATCATCATCAGTGTCTACAATTTCTTTGTCGGGCCTTCTCTTGAGCTCTTTGTCAATGTTTCTGTTCTTGGCACTTTTCTTGTTCTTGTTCTCATCTCTTTTCTTGTCCACACCTTGATCCTTGGACCTGTTTATATCACTTGTTCTGTTCCTGTACCTTGGAAGATCAGCTCTACACTGTCTGGCTATGTGACCTGCATTGTTGCACTTATAGCAAGTAACAATATTATTTCTTTCAGGCATAGCTGTTCTTTGAATCCGCCTGTTACGACTAACCCGGTTCTTGATATTTGCCTTGCGAAAAATTGCTTTATGCCCAAATTGATTGCAAGAGTAACAATACCCTTGGAAGAAATTACCACTTCTGAAATTATTGTTAACCCTCTTCATTTGAGACATGCAATGTGCAGCCATGTGACCAAACCTGTAACACGCAAAACATCTGCCGTGAAATTTTCTTTTATATGACCTCTTGGGTCCTGAAAACTTTTTCTTCGCATTCTGAATTTTGTTTTCTATTTCTGCGCATCGATCACTCACGGACTCATGTTCTGAAGTACTTTCATCATCAGAACTCTCTTCCTTTTGGAATCTCTTGCTAGATTCCCCGACCTGTTCTTTGAGCGGTTTAACAAAGCCAAGACCTGTTTTATCTGTTGGATTTCTTTGTCCTTTGATGAGAGATTTAACCTTCTTGGAGCTATCCTGAAATCTGTAGAGCTTATCCTTGTACTCTTTATTTTCTTCTTTCAAAGAAGCCATTTTCTGCTCTAACTCATTATACTCAAGAATCTTAGACTCTAACTCATCCTTGAGTTCCCGTGTTTTAGCTATAGAGAAGTCAAGACTTTATATAAGATCGTCTCTCTCCATACAACATTCATCTAACTTAATCTTGAGTCTATCATTCTTCTTTCTTTCCTTTTTCAAAACACTAAGAGCATTATTGAGTTCACATTCAAGATCCTCTATTTGATTGCACTTTGAATTATCAAGGCCTTTTTCAGATTTCTTATCACTAGAGGTGCTACCCTTTTCAAAAACCATACATGCATCTTCCTTATCATTTTCTGAAGCATCCTCATACATACTAGCAACCAATTCATTATTTGTGCAATCATCCTCAAGGTGCCCAAAATTTCCACATCTAAAACATTTCATGACAATGAATTTATGTTTCGGTTCTTCCTCCTTTTCTGAAATGAACAACATCTCATTTTCATTATCACTGGAAGAGCTTTCACTATCATTGCTAGAACACTTACTTGCTTTGTCCAGATAGAAGCTCTTCTTGTTCTTGTGTGAATACCTCTTTCCTTGATTGTTGTGCTCATCTTTGTTCTTTCTGTAATACTCGTGCTTTTCAGAATCCTTGCTCTTAACATCCTGTATATCTTCATCACTTTCATTCTTGGAAACAGTACAGTCAGTAGCATAATGACCAAATTTTCCATAGTTGAAACATCTTATATTTTTCTTGCTTTTGTGCTTTCTAGAGAACTTGCCTTTCTTGTTGTAATATGCCTCTTCCTCACTAGAAGACTCATCACTCTCTTGAATCTGTTTGCCTTTTGATTTCTTGGTAGCTTTGAAAGCTGCCTCTTTCTTTACATCAACTTTCACTTGAGTTCTAAGCTCAAATGCTGCAAGAATACTATGGAGCTCATCCTTTTTCAACTTATCTAAATCTTTAGCTTCCTCAATAGCAAAAATATTTTCACTAAATCTATTAGGAAGAGATCTTAAAATCTTATCACACACATCATTTTCAGCAAGTTCAAGACCTAAGTCTTTCATAGAATTAACAACTTCATCCATACGGAGCATGTAGTCACTAATATTTTCATCATCATTCATCTTGAGCTGTTCAAACATACCTTTGAAGTGTCTCAACTTGGCCTTTCGGACATTTGCATCACCTGTATGAACAACCTGCAATTGTTTCCACATTTCACTAGTTGTCTTGCAGTGAATAACTTTGGTAAGATCAGCCTTCTGTAAACCCTTCAGGATTGCATTCATGGCTTTTGAGTTGCTGTGATGTAGGAGCCTATCTTCTTTAGTATAAGGACCATTTGCAGGAATGGTGTACCCATCTTCAATAACTTCCCATACCTCATTACCAAGTGCCATTAGATAGACTTTCATTCTTGCACTCCATAGACCGAAATCTGATCCATCAAGAATAGGTGTTGCATTGCCACTTGAATAATCCATTGTGTTCTTTGCAAGCTTTTCCTTCAAGCTGTTAAACTTTTTGAAGGTACTAGCTCTGATACCAATTGAAGAACACAAGCTTATACTGAGAGGGGGGGTGAACAGTATAAGACCACTTTTAACTTTTTCTTTCAAACAACTTTCAATTCAATATTATGCAGTATAAAGATAGCAGTAATCAACAATAGTAATCAAAACAATGCACAAAACACCATCCACAAAGTGACACAACACTTTACGTGGTTCACCCAAGGTGGGCTACTCCACGGATAAAACTTTCCTCTAAAAGTTATATCAAAGTCCTTTGGGAATCCTTCCCGATTACAATGTTTATGAGCCTCGGCTCAAAGGAGATACCTTCCCCTAATTTTTCTTTGGCTGGTGATCCTCTAGAAGACCTCTACCTCCTCTACCCTTAGCAAGTGGAACTCTATCCACAGAAGACACCTGTCTTCCCTGCTCTGGCTGGAGATCTCTGTCCTCAACTCTGTCATCGCAAAGCTGGTCCTCAAATATGCACTAAACATAGTCCTTCGGTCTAGCACAAATCTGTCCTCTTCCTCTGTTCTTTTTTGTTACAGTTGCACTTGGTCGAAACCAACTTTTCATAGTCTACGCAAACACAACAGCACTCGATCTACTTATGCTCTTCTACAAAAACATAGCAGCACAGTCTTCGCACTTTTTGCTCAAACATGATAGCACTGTCTTCGCAACCTCTGCGCAAACATAGTAGCACAGTCATCGCACACTCCATGCAAACACAACAGTCGCTCAGACTTCCACTTATGCACCTCTACGATCGAACTTCTCCCCGCACTCTATCTGCGCAAATTGCACTTTGAACGCACACTTCGATCGATGCCCAAACTCTTCAAGCAGCCCTCCTTTTATACTCACAATCTCAAGATTGAAATCTTGGTCTTAGTCGGCTGTTTTACCCTTCAACCACGTCGGCTGCAAAACCCTGCGTTGCGTCGGCCCAAATTTAACTCTATCGGCTTCACTGCCTCCCTGTAGCTTCTGGCGCGAAACTTCAACATGTCGCGATATCGCGACACCTTTGCCTACTGTACACCTTCTATTGCTTGCTGTCACGAAATCGTGACACTTTTTGCCTTTGTCTGCTTCCTTTGTGCTTCTGTCGTGAAATCGCGACACCTTTGCCTCTTGCTGACGTCATCTCACTTCTATCGTGAAATCGTGACGCTTTAGTCTTCAAGGCCTTCCTCTCTGCTTTTATCGTGAAATCGCGACACTTATGATTTTTGCTGACGTCATCTCACTTCTGTCGTGAAATTGCAACACTTTAGTCTTCATGGCCTTCCTCTCAGCTTTTGTCATGAAATCGTGACACATCGGCTTCGTTCGACGTCATCTGCAACTCGTCGTGAAATCGCGACGCTTTCGCTGCCTTAAGCTCTTTTCTGCCATATGCCCGCGAAACTGGAACATGTCACGAAATCGCGACGCTTTTGCCTTCGAGCTCTTCCTTCTTCAATTCGTCGCGAAATCGTGATGCTTCTTCTGCTTAAGACTTGCTAACTGTTTCTGTCGCAAAATCGTGACACTTTCTCCAACTGCAAGCAGCCAACTCAACCTGTCGTGAAATCGTGACACTTTCTGCATCCGTACAACTTCTTTGAAGCCTATCGCGAAATCGTGACACTTTTAGCTTTTGAAAGCTTTCTCTACTGCCTGTCATGAAATCACGACGCTGCTCCTTTCAGACTCTTTCCTTTGCTGCATGTCGCAAAATCGCGATAGTCCTCAACTCGACCTCTGCAGCATGTCGCGAAAATGCGACAACCCTTACTTGGAACTTTGCATCATGTCACGAAATCGTGACAGTTCCTGAATCACTTTCTATCTCTTCAATCTTGTCGTGAAATCGTGACAGTTCACACTACGGACTTTCTCTTCTGCAAAATGTTACGAAATCGTGACACTTTCTTGTCCGTACAGCCTCCTTTGCAGAATGTCGCGAAATCGTGACAGTTTTGCCTGCTTTGACTCTGCCTTCCAGCATGTCGTGAAATCGTGACACTTTTGCCCAAACTTTCTCTCTCCTCAAACATGTCACAAAATCGTGACAGTTTTGCCAGCACTTTCTCTCTCCTCAAACATGTCGCGAAATCGCGACAGTTTTTCCAACTGCCTGCATACTTTTCCTTGTCTTTTTCTTGATATTTTTGCAACTGGGCTACCCTGATCTTCTTGGAAACTCACTGTCCATGCTGAAACCTTCATCAAGACACATTCTTTGACATCAAACCAAATTGCTTCAAGACCTTCTTGACATCAATGACAACATCTACACTTAGAGTAAATGCAATGTACTCAAGGTACCCAAAATTGCCAACAACTTTTCACTTCAAAACTGTCCTATGTGCATTTCTTATGGTGAATATTTTATGTTATTGACATTGCACCTTGTAGATTGCATAGGATAGTATATGCAAGATTGTAAATTTACAAGTGAAGATAGGAGCATTATTGCCATTCAATAGAATAGGCCATTCAAATGGAAATCGCACTGTGCCCTTCAATGAAAATTATATTATCTTGAGAAACTACAATCTTGTGGAAGTGACATCTTATGCCCTTGTCATCTGAGACTGTAGTGTATACCATATTAGAAGTTTCATCATGGTAAAAGGTATAATTCAAGAAGTATTATTGTTGTTTAACAAGGTGTTGTCATATGATGCCATCACATGTTGTTGTCATGAAGGGAGTCATAGAAGAAAAATGTTATCATGTTAAGTATTGCCTAGAAAGTGTTGATATGACAAGTTTCATCTAAAGAGTATACTATTGTGAAAGGAGCAATCATGAAGCTTAGGGATTTATGTCAAGCTTATGCCAATTGAAGACTAAAGTGAAAATTTCCATCTTGAGTCTTATCATCATGAACATTACAGACTTAAGCATGGCCATTTTGAACTTGATCGTCTCGTACATGAAAAAATTACCATAAGGTTGTTATCACTAACTATGCCATATTTTGGAAGACCGTCATGAAATAACCATTTAGACAAGAATTTTGACATGCACCCTTGTCGTCTTGAGGTTTGTTGTCTTAAGTGTGTCATCATGCACATGAAGTTTGCCTAGGAAAGCCGCATAATTTTTGTTGGTTGTGCAAGTACCATTTATAGGGTGCCAACATCATAAAACTATCGTCATGCCCAACATTATCATGTTAGTTGCAGTGTTCAGATGTTGTTGCCATTAGAACACCATGTGAAGCATTGTTGTCTAGTGCATGTAAATCATAATAAAACTAAATAATACACTGCAATGAGAGTGAACTATGATTCCTTTGTTGTTAAGGGAGATTGTTGTTCAATTGAATCCTTTTACCTAGATTGCATTAGGTTATGAACTATTCTGGATCATATGTTTAATGCAATGCCACTATTTTATATGAAAATATTATTTTTAACTTAATCTAATGATTTGAATTTTTCATAATAATAAAAAATTAAAAATTTAATCAATAAATTATCTTATAATATTGAATGTTAAGTGATTATAACTTTAACTTAAAAAATATACCAATCTATATTAATAGAAAATATTTCCACCTTTAAAAAAATACAATTTTGTAATTAATAATTGAAGCCCTCACACATTTATGTTAGTTTCCTAAATTAAGGTGTAAAAAGAGAACCACGAGTTACAAGAAGGTGCATCTCCAAATAGAGAGAACCAGGAGTTACAAGAAGGGGCATCTCCAAACAGAGAACAAGCCATGTTTGTCTATTTAAATTTTTATATAAAAAACATAGTTTTTTAGATTTTATTTAGTTAAAATTGTATAAATATTTGTTCATGTGGCAGAGTTGGAGAGCAAGTGGGTAGTTAAAACTTTCAAGTTGAAAAAAAAAAAAAAGTCTCCAAGTCCAAATCTCTCCCCCTCACATGTTGTGGATATGCTAAATCCAGTGGATGGTTGGTTAGGCCAGCTGGCGTGGATGGGGTCGGCTGCGACTCCCAGGTGACTTTGACGGAAAAGAACCCCAGATACATAATCTAATTCCAAGGTTGCACTCACATGCTGCGGATATGCTAAATCCAGTGGATGGTTTGTTAGGCCAACTGGGGTGGATGGGGTCAGGTGGGACTCCCGCGTGACTTTGACGAAGAGAACCCTAGTGACTTTGACGGAAAAGAACCCCAGATACAGAATCTAATTCCAAGGTTGCACTCACATGCTGCGGATATGCTAAATCCAGTGGATGGTTTGTTAGACCACCTGGGGTGGATGGGGTCGGGTGGGACTCCCGCATGACTTTGACGAAGAGAACCCCAGACACGAAATCTAATTCCAATCCCAGGTGACTTTAACGAAGAAGAACCCCAAACACACAGACACTAAATCTAATTTCAATCCCAGGTGACTTTGACGAAGAAGAACCCCAAATACAAAATCTAATTTGAAGGTTTCACTGTGTTTCTAAAAAAACACAGAATATTTATAATATCAATTGTTTTGAGTGTCATAACTCTTATTCTAAATTTAAAAAATTGCCGGGTATGAACACTTTTAAAGTTCCTCCTCCAACTCTTAATTTTATTTTATTTTTATTTTTATTTGATGGGAAGGAAACATCGTGGTGGTTACGTGGTTGTGAACACTTTTAAAGTTCCTCCTCCAACGCTTAATTTTATTTTATTTTTATTTGGTGGGAAGGAAACATCGTGGTGGTTACGTGGGTGTAGATAATCACGTAAATGGGGTAATGACAATCCATGTTTATGAAACAAAGGAATAAATAAAATGCAACAGTTCCCTGTCATATTCACCTTGCGCTCTATATATATTCTCAAATAGGCATGAGATAAGTAAGCCAACAAGTTTCTTTCTAGTCCTTGTCCTTGAACTGTTGTTTCTTTGGCGTTCAAACATAAAGAACAGGAAAATGGCCCTCCTAGGCAGCATGACTTTGAATTTGGGTTCATTGTTAGCCCTGCTCTTTATTATCCCTCCTGTTTGTGGAGATGATCATGGCTGGAAATCTGCACATGCCACCTTCTATGGTGGCAGCGATGCTTCTGGCACCATGGGTAGGTTTTATTTTTTGCATAGACCAGTTTAAGTTTCATTCATTCTTCATACAGTGAATCTGAATTTGATATCACTAAAATGTTGCAGGTGGAGCATGCGGATATGGCAATCTTTACAGCCAAGGATATGGAACCAACACAGCTGCCTTGAGTACGATCCTCTTCAACAATGGGCTGACTTGTGGAGCCTGTTACAAGATAAAGTGCAACGAGAAGGAAGATCCTCAATGGTGTTTGCCAGGGACAATCACAGTGACAGCCACAAACATGTGTCCTCCAAATTTTGCCCTTCCCAATGACAACGGTGGATGGTGTAATCCCCCGTTACAACACTTCGACCTAGCAGTCCTCTTCAGAAGGTGGCTCACTATACCCATGTTTAGAAAAATAAAATAACTATTTCCAAGTAACATTAGGGTAGTTGGTTTTCTTATTTTTTAATCCGTCCATATAATGTTGTTAGCCTTCTTATTTTCTAACGGATTTCTCTAATGAAATTTCGTTCCATGCAATTGCAGGGTGCGATGTCAGAGGAACGGAGGAATCAGGTTCACAATAAATGGGGGTTACTATTTTGCTTTGGTGTTGATAACTAACGTTGGAGGAGCAAGGGATGTTCATGCTGTGTCTATCAAGGGTGATAGGACTGGATGGCAGCCAATGTGGAAGAACTGGGGACAAAACTGGCAGACCTACTCCAACCTTAATGGCCAAAGCCTATCATTCAAGGTAACCACAAGCAATGGGCATGTTAAAATTTTGTATAATGTTGTTCCTTCTAACTGGCAGTTCGGTCAAACCTACGAAGGAACCCAATTCTAATACAAAGGAGGGGTACTTGAAATAAGGAAAAGGCTTCATATAGGTGAAAGCTCTTTCCACAAGAATGCTCCAAAAATGGAGTTGCATTCATGTGTTCTATTTCTTTGGAAAGATATTTGATGCTTAAGTATTTAACTGATCGTGTGTATAAAACCTTCTCAAATGATTCTTCTTTATGTTGTATTTTTATTTTTTATAAATTTAATAAAATTTTATAGGAAAGTTTTTTATTATTATATTTTAAAAAATATTTTTTTTATTGTATTGTGTAAGATAGATATCATCATATTAGAACAAATTGTGTAAGATAGTTTTTTATTATTATATCTTAAAAAATATTATATTATTGTTACATTATTATGACATTTAACAAATGATTATATCATCATATTAGAACAAATTCTATTATAATGGATCACCTTATCATTGTTTATTATAATCAAAATACAACTAATTGAATGTGAGTCATACTCACTCTATTTGACCTTAGTTTATAGTACCTTAAAATTATGGGGACACACCTCATAGAGAACATGATGGGAGACATTGATCTATAATATTGACACAATCAATGCAATGTCTATGGTCATTTAAACTTTGCTAAAACTGTATAATATCCATTTATAGTGGATTGGAATAGTAGCTTATGGTGTGGAATTCCTTACTCCTATTTCTTAACATATAGGGATTTTTCAAGTTTTTTGTTATCATGAATAATATCAAAAATTTTAATCAAGTTGCAATAGAACCATATGCATTTTTATCTTATTTTCCTAATGGATATCCAACTTGTGGCATCTCAAACATTCTTACTTAAGTGGAATATAGGCTAAAAGCAATTAATCAATGTTAAAATTCGTGAAAAATACAAGAATGATGGATTTACAATTGCTAGTTCCCACAACTTCTATAGATTTTCACAAGTTGATGAGAATAAGGCGTCAATTCAAAGTCCACATGGATTAAATCCCATTGATTATATATCTAGTTTGTTTAATCTCTTTATTTGATCAAATGCTATTTATGAGTGGGAATTTATTTTTATGGTTTAAAATTTTATTTCTTCTTGGGGATTATAGCTAGAGGTTAGATTTATGCTTGATATCCATCTCCCTTGTTGAAGTGGCCATTTAGATGAATAATGTAGAGGATAATTAAAACTACTCACATGTTTTCTTCCTCAAAATAATGTTACATCTTTAAAAATGATAAATATCCCAATTTATGGATGTCTTCTGTATTTCATGTATGTTCTTTTCTATACCATTGAGTATAATAGGATGATATATATTTATGATTCTAAAGGACCCTAGTTCCTTTAATTCCAATGTAATTGAAGATTCAACTATCACACATGTTTTCTCCCGCCATGTTTCTTGTTTCTTCTTGCATCCCAATTTAGTGAAAGGGGATCCTTTATTTATGTAGTATCCATGCAATAATTTGTATAGTTAATAAAATGGATTTTGGTTCTTGACATGGTAATGACATGTTTGTATACATATGGATAGCATGACCATATTTATTATTCAAAAAGGAAGAAGATTGAAAATAAATGTCCTTTGGTATAGATATTCAATCCCTATATATTATAACTATAGATGGATTACTTTAATTTTTTTTAACCATCTTGTCAATTAGGGCTTGAGTCAAGGCATGAATAAGATTGTCACTATTTTTTATACTTATTACATTTTTGATATTATCACACATGTTTTTCTTCATAGAAGGTCATTAATAACCCCTTTGAGAAAGCTTCTAAGTGATGGAAACATCACTAAGTGTCCACCACAAGAGCCATCATGGGATTCTTACATTATATTTTGACACTCAATATGATCAAAGTATCTAAGCAAGATGATATCAAGAGTACAATGATACAAAATAGTATTATTTGTGGGAAAAAGTAAATATCTCATACATCTACATGATTACTATAATAAATATGAAAATGATTAAACCAAGACAACAAAGCAACAATCATAGAATAACTGATATAATTCTATCCTAGACAAATCAAGGATTAATGAATAGGAATCAAGAGCTTAATGCACTAAGATCATCCATAAAAGGTGTAAGCAAGACTATATCCTAGAGTAGAAAATAAATTGTTGGTAGCTAGGGTATCAAGGACCATATCATCCATAAATATAACAATAATTAAGCATAACAAACACTCAATCCTATTCTATCTTGTTTGCATTGTTACTACTATATCAAGGAATGACCACACCTAGGATTGACATAGGGGCCTCAAACTGCCTTGGAAATTGGTCCTCAAGCAATAGATTTAGTCTCACTATAAATCCTAGTGTATGTATCATCCTCATATATTGTACATAGCAAAATAGCATTTGATGTATTTGGTTGAACCTACAATAACAAGAGAGATAGATAAAGAGAGAAAATATAGTTACATGCTATGATAGTAGTAGAGGGAGTAAATAATGTTAGATTATTAAAAGTAGTGTTAGCAATAAATGATTGATAGCTGGATGTATGGATATATATTCAGGATATGAAATGAGTATTCATAGCATATGAATGAAATAGCATTTCCTTTTGAGACCGATGACTAGATTACATTCTTGTTAGAGTTTATATAATCATAATTATCAATTAAAATGACATATTATCTTAACCCTAGGTATAAAAGAAGTTGGGATCATGAATTTATGTCATAACCTCTACAAAAATTATCAATGACCATGATTTCCATTTAAACTAGTGATCACTACACCATTGATAATTAGGAAGTGCACCTTGGGATACATGTATTGAAACCTCCCTACCAAGGCTTTCCATATCCCTAGAAAATTAGCCGTAATTTCATCCTTAGACTATTTGTGTTGATATAGTTTATTTATAAAGACTTTATCCTCAATGTACATTGAAAATTGGTTGATAAATATTTCTACTGAGTCCTTAAAACTCTTTAAGTAGTACCTTGTTGTTTGATAATACCACTATAAGGCCAAACCACTAAGACTTTTAGAAAGAATCTTTAGGATTATTGTCTCATCATAAGTGATATCACAATAAGTCATCTTTAAAAAACTAATGTGATTGATTGGGCCTTCTGTCTTCTTATACAAATGAAACTTTGGGCTTTCGAAGTTTGGGGGAAGGGTCTACTGGCTACAAAAGAATTTAAGGTATGGTTGCAATGGTCATCATAAAAGTCCTTTTTATTATAGGATGATCCTTGTATAACAACCATTTATTGTTGCAATTGCTTTTGTAGAGTCAATAGAGTTTAAAGCTTTGAAGTAACTAGATTGAGATGTGGTAGATAGTTAGATGATATTTTTTATTATGGGAGCTAAAAGATCAATTGTGAGATAGAATACAAATGATGTTAATAATTGTTTGCTTATGATTGACATATTTGGATAAAGAACAACATAGTTAACATCAAATAATAAGCCCATATAATACCAACTATTAAAGAATTAATCTAATCAAGAGTTTGTTGAGGTTTAATTGGATTAGAGGGTGGATTCTTTTATTAAATAAGAAGTTGCTTTGTTATTTGGTGTGATATTGAAATTGAATAAGGTGGGATTAGGATGAAGGGTGAAAAGCATTGGATTGGGGTTTAGATTTGAATTATAGGTTGGTACTATTAAGTAGAGATTAAATAAGGGATTTGGATTAATATTTTGAGAGCTTATTCCACAATATTATGACGAACCCTATAGAATTATTTTGAGAAACTTGGCATCTAATTTCTATGGTTATAAAATTAGTGCATGTGATTGTGTCCACCAAGTTTAGCATTAATGCATGAATTCTAGGCATGGTGATACTAAGTGAATTAGAAAAATGTGATAAGTGATGATGATCATGGTGAAGTTTCCTTATGGTGGTTTGTTCATCTTACCGAATTACATGGACACAATTCGTTGCAATCGCCAAGGAGATAGAATAGACCACTAGATACGAGGTTTGCTTGAATTTGTAGGTGAACTGGACAAATGTTGTATGAAATAAATGATGGATTGTGATGGAAGCATGTTGGATGAATTAATGTTGTGATTTCACTAAATGTAGAGTTGATTGATGTTTGATTTATATTCTGTGCTTCTTTTACTGGTTCATTTTGCATGAAAATAAGATATTTATTGGTCAAATAAACTTCAATTTTCATGAAATTGTTTGAGATGATGAAGAATATGATGTAGAATGGATGAATATTGGTTTTGTGAAAATTTTGATTTATTTGATGCATTTTGTGACTCGATTTGTGCATTTTTAAGATTTGGTTTGTTCTCAAAAATTATAAATGCAAAACAATTTCTATGTTCACAAAACATGATTTTATGATGTGCATGATGTGTGGATAAAATTTGGTGAAATTTGGAGGAGGTGAGCTACTGTTTTGCTTGATTTTGTCTTTATACCTTTTGGCTCTAGGTGCCCAATTGAGCCTGCGACATCCCGTAGGCACCTAGGTTCACCTAGGTGTGCCTATAGGCACCAAGGTGAGCCTATAGACTACAAGCGCTGACCTACACCTGAATGTGCTAAGTAAACATCCTCAAGGTGCCAGTAGCCTCCCTATTCAATAGTTGGAAGGTCCCCATATTAAAATACCATCTCTCTATCAATGATGAGAGATACCCCTCATCCACCCTCACAACATCCAACCTATCCACCCCCTCCAAACCCACCCTACCCAAAAGCTCCCAATACCCATTTGTGAGCTTCTTCCTCATCATGAGAACAAGAGAAGAGAAGCGATGATGAGGCTCTATCTCCCTCAACTATAGCAAAAAATATTTTTTATTTGCTATTAATACTATTAAAAAAAAATAAAATAAAAAGAAGTTTTGCACAAAAGACAAAGTGTTTTAGAACATTACCGAAGCAAATTGTGCCTCAGACCCATCAACAAAATTCGATCCCTCCATCGCCATATATTTAGTGCCAATTTCCACTACCCTCACTTCCCTCACTAATCCACTTCACTCCTCAGATGCAACTTATCAAAGTTCAAAATGCATTAATGAGCCTCACAATTCACTCAAAAAGGTATTTATAGCTTTACTTAGCTCATTCAGGTGTAGGCTGATGCCTATAGTCTACAGACTCGCCTTGGCACCTGTAGGTGCACCTAGGCGCACCTAGGTGCCTGCGGGATGCTGCAGGCTCAGCTGGGCGCCATCACCAAAAGGCATGAAGACAAAATTGAGCAAACTAGTAGCTTACCTCCTCCAAATTTCACCAAATTTTATCCACACATCATGCACATCATAAAATAAAGTTTTGTGAGCACAAAAATTATTTTGCATGCATAATTTTTTAGAAAAAACAAAATCTTCAAAATGCACAAATCAAGTCACAAAATATATCAAATAAATTCAAATTTTTACAAAACCAAAATTCAGCCATTCTATATCATATTCTTCATCATCCGAAATAATTTTATGAAAATTGGAGTTGATTTGACCAATAAATCTCTTATTTTCATGTAAAATGAACCACTAAAAGAAGCACAAAATACAAATCAAACATCAATCAACTCTACATTTAGAGAAATCACAACATTCATTCATCCAACATTCTTCCATCACCATCTCTCAATCCATCAATCATTTCATACAACATTTGTCCAGTTCACCTACAAATTCAAGTGAACCTCGTATCTAGTGGTCTATTCTATCTCCTTGGTGATTGCAATGATTTACATCCATGTAATTCGGTAAGATGAACAAACCACCATAAGGACACTTCACCATGATCATCATCACTTATCGCATTGTTCAAATTCACAATCACATTGGGTACTTCACATTTTGGAGTGAAACCTTGCCAAGAACAATTTGCATAATTGTTATCATTGATGGCCTAGTTCGTGGGGCTTAACACATGAAAAAAAACTCAAATTTTATTATTTTTCTTCAAAAAACTAATGATAGGCACTGGCTAGGATGATTTGTTCCAATTATAGTAATTATCAGAACAATCACTAGTAGGCCATCCACGGTTCTTTTTCTTTTTATCTACATTATCATACTTGCATATCAATGGCATCAGAGAGCACACTATTCAACATTGAATCATCCCAAAATTTGGGGCAACCACAATTTGATCTTGATCCTCCCACGATGGGATACATCTTACATGATCATGACATCTACACTTGAAAAAACCCCATTTCAATTGTTGGGACAAAAACGGTATCACATTATACATCATTCATACCATCCATAATCACGTGGTATTTTACACCAATCCCCTTTCCACCGTTGGGGAAAAAATGGTATCACATTTTACATCATTCATATCATTTGAATCACATCACATTTTGCACCGTCCCCCTTCTCACCATTGGGGTAAAAACGGTACATCATTCATCATTTGCACAAATTTTTCAATTGGTTCGTGAGATGCATCCATAACTCATTCGCCAATTGAGGGGGTAAGCTACACAAATGCCAAAATTATTTATTATTTTTCTTCAAAATTGATTGCTCAAAATCCAACAAGAGAGATAAGTTGCTTTTGCGCCCACAACCCAAGCATGTGTCTCATATTTTTGCACCATATTGTGCTTCATACAACATGGTACAAAAAGGGGCATCTGTAGACACCAAATCCTAGCCATTAATCCTTCATCCTAACCATCCTACCACCCACTTGTCCACCACACACATTTCCCACCACTCATTTAGCCATTTCATGCCTTTCTCGCCTTCAAAAGGCCCACTTTAGCCCTTTCCCGCCACTTTTCGACCCCTTTGGACTTAATTTATATTATTTATATTTAATATAATATTTTATTATTATTTTTTAATATATATATATTTAAAGCCAATTAACATCAGCCATTAGATTTAATCTAATTTCAGCCATCCATCTTCATCAATCCATGTCACACTTAAAGTACAATCTTAGCCTTAGGATTTGTTTTAATCTGACCCACATGATCAAATGTGTTAAGCTAAAACTCTAAGAAAACCCTAGGTTGGATTATAAGTAAGGGAATTTGCAAGTGCTCAACCCTTGGAACATTCTCGCCCTTGGAGAGATTGCTAAAGAAGCCCTTGTGAAGTAGAAGGTTATAGAGCCCTGAATATCCCAACGGTTGAATCTACTTTGAGAACTGAATCCAACCCTAGTTTGCCATAGGACTTCCAGAATTCTAGCCACTTCCACATCCATTTTCTATCGTCGCCATTGTCGTCCATCCACTGCATCCTTTGTAGCCCCATGATCTTCTTCTATAGATTAAACCTTCACCCACATGCATCTTCTAGAGCTTGCCAGGCTCGTTGTAGAGCCTACAAAGTGCTCACCAGAGCCTTCCAAGATTGCACTAGAGCCTACCAAGCACCTACTAAAGCCTGCCATCATCATCAACATGAACAAGATCTTACCACATCAAATCATCAGGTGCCGTTAGGGCACCCTGCCACCAAATCTATAATGAAGCAATAAATCAATATCACCAACAACAAGGTAAATCACTTTTTTTGCTTCCAATGGTGGTGTCTTATGTTTGAAAAATTTGTGCAAATGATGAATGATGTGGTACCATTTTTTCCCCAATGGTGAGAAGGGGTATGGTGTAAAATGTGATGTGATGCAGATGATATGAATGATGTAAAATGTGATACCATTTTTACCCCAACTGTGGAAATGGGGTTGGTGTAAAATACCACGTGATTATGGACGATATGAATGATGTAAAATGTGATACCATTTTTGCCCTGTTGGAACTGATTCTTGCATCCATAGGAGTTGATTGTTACGCTACAAAAATATGTTTGAAACCAACGAGCTATTACAGGCTCTGGTCAACCTACCTCTTTGTTTTGATAAACACGACTATTGCTAAAGGAAAAACTACAAAACGAGTAAGGAAACCCCAACGGTAATTCTATGATAAAACATTGATTACATGCTCCAGATTTATGTAACACCACATGTATTAAAATGACCAAGCAAGAAAATAACCAATTGTTATGCCTTATGTAGACCGATGACTAGATTCAATGGGCTATTATAGCAATTTAACAACAATTTTAATCATGAACAGAGAGAATGAAAAAAAGGAAATTGGCGCTCATAGATTTATTCAAATATCATAATAAAACCAAAAGTTAACCAACAAAAGAAACATATATAATGCATTCAAATAATGTAATCCATTATACAATGACACATAGTACTAAGACAAAGATATAATAAAAATGAGACTCAAAATTGTATTGATTTCATAAAATTTTACATGTAGAGTGGGAATAATGCCTTTTAACTCCGTTTTTCTCAAAGAAATATATCAATACAATGAAAATATCATATTCAAATAATGTAACAGGTCTCTCCTACTCTCCTTGTTCCAATATGGTAACAACAAAGTCTCTGAATCTTAGGCTCAATAGGATAGGAAATAATCTCAACTTCTTGAGCACTTTCCTATTAAAATCCTGCACAACAAAGGGAAGAAAAAGAAATGAGAGAGAAAAATAGACACAAAAGGGGATACAACAACACAACTAATAGGGCACTCAAGTATACCTCTTAGAAAAAATGCTATTCTCTAATTGCTTGATGCAGAATCTGAACTTGTTTGCTTCTTTTTATAGTTGCTGGTTCTTGATTCTGTTATAATGCATATAATGCATTCAAATAATGTAATCCATTATACAGTGAAACACAGTACTAAGACAAATATATAATAAAAATGAGACTCATAATTGTATTGATTTCATAAAATTTTACATGTAGAGTGGGCAGAATACCTTTTAACTCTGTTTTTCTCAAAGAAATATGTCAATACAATGAAAATATCTTGTTCAAGTAAAGTAACAGGTCTCACCTACTCTCCTTGTTCCAATATGGAAACAACAGAGTCTTTGAATCTTAGGCTCAATAGGAAAAGAAATAATCTCAGCTTCTTGGGCACTTTCCTATTAAAATCCTGCACAACAAATGGAAGAAAAATAAATGAGAGAGAAAAATAGACACAAAAGGGGATAAAAACAACACAACTAACAGGGCACTCAAGTATATAGCAAAAATGCTATTCTCTAATTGCTTGATGCAAAATTTGAAATTGTTTGCTTCTTTTTATAGCTGCTAGTTCTTTATTATCTTATTTATGGTTTATTTCTGGCCTTACACTTGTCAGCATCTGATTGAACTTATTTTGTATGTTGTCTAGCTAGTGTGGATCTGAATTGACTATCAAGGTTTATTTTTGGGCTGAAGGGAGCTCTTCCACTGATCAATTTGGCAACTTTGTTCTCTTTGTTGGCCCTAGAAACTAAGGATTCATCATTATATTTTTTATTTTTGTTTTGCTTGTCCTGGTCACTGCGATCTGCTGTTAAGGATCAACCAGGCTGCCATCATGAAATTTAGACAAGGAGTGGGGGGGAACCTAACGTGATGGTGAAGACAAGGGGTGGCGTGCTAGTGGCAAACAGATGGATTTGCATTGATCACACGATAGAGTGAAAGGAGAAAATAGGAAATATGGTGGCTTCACATAATGGAAGGTGATGAGGTGGTGCAATGTTGGAAAATATGTCAGGGTGGTTAAGGAAGAAGGCCTGAAAAGAGGGAGGCAACAATAAGTAGGAGGAATATGGGAATGGAAAACAAGATCTGGAAACATCTAAAAGTTGCTTTCATAACTATACTCCATTAGAGTGTTCCCCTTGTAACTATATTTTGTCAAAGCATAGATTGAATGGCTTTCTCCAAGTCGAAACCATATTTTATTCTTCATGCGCTTTCTTCGTCTTAAGCATTTGCAGAACATAAATTGTATACTTTTATATTCTTTGTACTCCATTGTTTCACTTACTGATGCCTTTAGCTCTCCCTTACCGTCTCTATTTATAAGTTGTGACTATGCCTTGCAATCTCATTTTGTGATACATTATTATTCCCAAGAGATATACAAGATCTGGTTGCATGCTTGAGCGTTAGGATTTATCTTTTGGTTAGTTTGCTTTATCCTTATCAAGGTACTACCCATGGGATTTACTCTGATTGCTCGAATATTTCCTTCCTTGGGTATCCTTTTGGATTCACAATGTTTATGTGTACTATTTTGACTTTGTCTTGACTGTTGATATTCATATTGTCTTTCAACGTACCTTGCTATGAATGAGTCACCTCTTTGTTTTCTATCTCAATATATGTTTAGTGCATTTTTGTGAAGCGATAATATTTCTCTAGGAGTTTAGATTATCAAATATTCCTTTCGAAAGAGTCTACCGATTTTTCTAGTTTGTGACCATCACAAGTTCTATCATGGCTGCTTTTGGTATTATTAAACCTGCAAGGACGTTAGTTTTCAATGTTCTGAAGACATGAATTTGTTCTTATTGATATTTTTGTGACTATTGGGCCAAAGGTTTGACTAAGCACAATTGTTCGATCAACCTTTGTTCCATCGCTACCTTGGATATTTTATGACCTGTAGGTTAGATAGCCGAAGAAAACATGCTTTGAACCTTCTTTATTTAATATCGACTAATCTAAATAAAGGTGGTGATTATTTAATATCGACATGAATTTTTTCTTATTGATATTTTAGTGTCGGAATTGGCATGGTCTGTCAAAATCATGAGGGATCAGTGCTCTATTGGGAACTATAAGGCTTGGGAAGAGCCACAAACAATGAAGCAGAAGCCATTGCTATCAAATCTCCTTCTATTTGGGCAGTTACCCAGGGCCACAGGAGGATAATTCTTGAATCTGATTCTCAAATACTAGTTGGAGCTCTAGACTGCATGAGGAAATTTGCATTGAAAGCATGGAGGTTGAGGATTCTGGTCTCTCAAATCAAGGAATTATGGAGGGAATTAGATGATGTGATTCCAGTTTATGTGAGTAGAGATTTAAACAAAGCGACTAATTTCCTAGCTAAGATGGGTGCTGAAGAGGTAGGGGTGCAGTTGCACAGTGACATGCCTTTTGAGGATGAGGTGATTAGGCAGGGCCTTGAAAGATCCTTGAGCCAATGATCAAAGAAAAAGCTAAGGGTGGTTTTTGTCACGACATCATGACCTATTGCGCCATCGCGGCCATTGGAGGTAAGCTGTCATGATATTGTGACATGTTGTACCATTGCGGTCACTGGAGGAAAGCAGTCATGATATCGTGACATGTTGCGTCGTTGCGGCCACTAAAGGAAAGTTGTCACGATATCGTGACATGTTGCGTCATCGTGGTCACTGGAGGAAAGTTGTTGCAGTATCGCGACTTGTTGCATCGTCGCAGTCGTTGGAGGAAAGTTGTCGCGATATCGCGACATGTTGCACCGTCACGGCCGCTGGAGGAAAGTTGTCACGAAATCGTGACATGTTGCACCATCACGGCTGCTGTGGGAAAGTTGTCACGATATCGTGACATGTTGCACCGTCATGGCCCTTGGAGGAAAGTTGTGATATCGCGACATGTTGCACCGTCATGGCCACTGGAGGAAATTTGTCACGATATCGTGACATGTTGCGTCATTGCAGTCTCTAGAGGAAAGTTGTCATGATATCATGACATGTTGCGCCGTTGCGGTCGTTGGAGGAAAGTTGTCATGATATCACGACATGTTGCGCCGTCGCGGTCTCTAAAGGAAAGTTATCACGATATCACGACATGTTGCGCCGTCGCGACCGCTGGAGGAAAGTTGTCGTGATATCGCGATGTGTTATGCTGTCACAGACACTAGAGGAAAGTTGTCACGATATCACGACATGTTGTGCCGTCGCGGCCAAGGGAGGAAAGGTGTCACGATTTCATGACATGTTGCTCCATCATAGCCAAGGTTGGAAAGGTGTCATGATTTCGTGACATGTTGCTTCGTCGCAGCCAAGAGAGGAAAGTTGTCACAATTTCGTGACATGTTCCTTCGTCGTAGCCAAATGTGGATAGGTGTCATGATTTCGTGACATGTTGCTTCATCACGGCCACGGGAGGAAAGTTGTCACGATTTTGTGACATGTTGCTCCATCGCAGCCAAGGGTGGAAAGGTGTCACGATTTCATGACATGCTCTGTCGTGCCCTAGGGAGGTTTGTTGCCGTGATTTTGTGACATGTCACGATTTCGTGATAGCTTGACTTTTTACGGTCAGAGGAGTTTTGTGTCACGATATCATGACTTGTAGCTTTTTCACGGCCAAAGGTGAAGTCGGTGAAAGCGGTGTGACTTCGTGACAAGTTGTTGTAATAGACCAATCAGCTCCCTTAGCTAGCTTGTTATTGGTTCAAGAGATTTGGCTCCATTGCAAATATTCCTCTTCTCTTGTAATCATGTGCTTTCTTTGTTTTCGGCTGGGAAGTGTCTATTCCCAATTGTAACTGATCTTTGTTTTAATACAATTTTTTTTTAGTTTTTTCAAAAAAAACACTACGTTGAGGCCTGATTAATCATGATTTAAAATTTAATTAATCTGATGCTGATTTAGGCTTACCTTTTAACTTACCTTTGAAGCGTGTGCCATCGTTAGATCATTTTGAGATGGAGCACATCCGTTGAATTCATCAGAAGATGCTTATTGGATTAGCCCCACTTGTATTCTATTGTGTTGAATTTGACTTGTTCGCTGCCATTGAATCCTCTTGATCTCAATGGAGCGCTACCATTGGATTATCGTTATCGTTTTATTACTTCGACCTTTGATTTGTGCACTACTATCAGATCCTAGGGATGATTACCACGATCATTGATGAATAATAACCTGCATGTTTGTTAGTCTACTAATTTATATAAACCCGTGCCTAGTTAATCAGATTAATCATGTTTATAATGGTTGAAAACCCTTGGTTAGTGATGTTTAGGCCCAAAGATAATACAATGCGTTAAAATAATGTAATCCTCTTATCCTGATTAATTCAGTAATTAAAACCTTAATAATTTTACATTAAACATAGACATCATATAATTAGTTTACCTTTCTATGCACTCACCGTTAGATCTTACCATGATGGGGAATGACTGCTAGATAACCTGGTATAAACATAAGGTTTAGCATAATGGAAAAAGGGGGGAAATTATTCATGTACCAACCTTATGTATTTAATCGATCATATTATCGAAAACCTTGTGAGTTAACCTTTGATAATTTTTAATAATGTGTTGTCGTTGGATCTGAGTGAAGATGAGCACTACTGTCATATATTCATGTTATGGCATCCCTTTGTTTAACTTTGAATCCTTCACCATCGCTGATCTTCGAGCTCGTTCTAGCGCTGTCGTTAGATCTCCTACAAGTTGCGTACTTGTTAGCTGAAAGAGAAGCATTATTACATTTTATTAATAATCGTTTAAGCCAAAAGGGGATGATTAGCGACGTATTATACCCTTGCTAATATGTAATTAATTTTTGACTTTACCTTCATTTTTCTTGACATCTTACCATTTCTTCGTTTGGATTTTGATTTAGGTGCGGTCGTTGGATCTCGATTGATGTTGGTGCAGCCGTTGATCTTGATCAACTTGCGGGGTTAGTTATCGAGGGGCACATGTTTTTAACTTTGATTAAGTTGCAAGGGGGATAATTAGTAATGCATTATACCCTCGCTAATCCCTTTTTAATAGATTTAATTAATATTGTTGTCTTTATCTCTTTGGTGCACTTTTATGGGAGCGCCACTGTTGGATCATATTCTAATCGAGCGCTGTCATCGAATTTATCTGATATGCTCAATGTTTAATGCTACGGGGCGCATACCCTCAATGGTTTGATTAATGTTTCTTTTAATGAGGGTTTAATCAAATTGAGCACGTTCGTTGATATTTGCATCTTTGTTGAGCGCTACTATCATATTAGACCAAGATCGAGCGTTTAATAGATAACCTATCGACCCACAAAGCAAATTTAAGTTCACTATCCCACCCTCTCTTGTTCATTGTCTCACCCTATCGGCCTATAAGAGGAGATCACTATAGGTTAAAATTGAACCTCTCCCAGTATTCTTCCAGAGACTCATCCTCCTTCTGTGTCATGCTGAGGACTTCCTCCATGGAATCATGTGCTCTATGGAAGTCCTGGTATTGCTCTAGAAAGAGATTCCTCATATCGTCCCATGTGGTGATCTATTTGTTCCCCAACCCGATGAACCATCGTAGATTTGAGTCGTCTAATGTTGATGAAAAGAGCTTCATCTTTTGAGCATCTAATTTGTAGTCGACGGACCTACATAGCACGTCAAATTTAAAAAAAAATAGGTCAGGGTCTTTGGTTGGGTATCCCCTAAAGGTAGAAATATGGGCAGGGGATATGTTCTTCATTTTGGTTTCCCCTGCTCCTTCCTTTATCAAGAAGCTAAATCTAGATGAGAATTCTTTGACTATTTTTTTAAAGAATTGTGGTCTCTAATGCAGCTTCTATGGCCTTTCGATCACTCAGAACCTTTTGTATTAGAGCCTCCAAGTTAGCTGGTGTTACGGTATGATACTCTATGACTTTCCACATCAAGGCTACCTCCAAGGGTGTTATTTTAAATAATGGGTTCAAGATGATTTGTTCTTTCCTAGGTTGATGAGACGAGGAGGCACTTTGCAAAAAGTGAGGATGCTCATTCCAGTAGACTTTTGGTGATGAGTCAGGAGAATCTAATTCAAACTCTAGGTCTTTGGCTGGCTCTAACTTTTTTGATGGACTCTGTCTTATAAAATGACTGTCGGGTCCTCTTTTTCTTGATAGACTCATACAAGATCAAGTAGAAGGTTTTAAGGGGTAATGTAATCGGTCTACTAGTGATGCCTCCCAAACAACGACACCAAAATGTTGGGTGCCAAACACTGGTTAAATCTATCCTAAATTTGTCACAGTACTCACATTTAAATTGTCAAACTAAGGAGCTCGTAGACTTTTGAAGTGCCATAGTTGAGACTATTTGCACTACCACTTTTGAGATTAATCCGTTCAGCTATCATTGGGAGATTTTTGTAAAATAATGGTTGATTCGTCCACACCAATAAAACTCATACATAAATAAAATACGTAAAAGTAAACACACCACACTGAAAGCAATAACACACTTTACGTAAAAAGAACACAACTCTTAAAATAATTAAACTTAATCTAGGAAATGAATGTACTATCATACATAACTAAATTAATAAAAATAACTAAGAAGTAGGGGAGGAATACTAGCTTGGAGTGGGCCCAAACTCCAGTAGACCTCGCCCAATGAATTACGAGATAATACACAGATGAAAGAATACTCAAGCTTTTATTAATAGTGCAGAGATTAATACATGTGATAATGTTATGAAAAAATGCCTCTCCTGCTATAGAGAAATTTGTGTGTTTATATACCACACACAAATTCCTATTGCAGTTCTGTTACAATAGAGGCCCCGGTTGCAGTCTAAACTAGAATAGTTCGATTACTGTAATCGATGCACGGTAATTAACTTTACATCGTTTCTTGGTAATTGGATGATTTCTACTTCGTTACAATTTTAATTCATGAGTAATTATGTGTTCATCCAGTCTAGCTAGGATAGCTCATTCATCAGCGATTTCCCATAGATGACGTGGAACGGTGGTCAACGGGGTCCTCCAATCATTTGGTCAACGCACATAATTCAAGTGCTTGCTTGAGTAAGGTGCCTAACTCAGTAAGGTGCCTTCCTTAGTAAGGTGCCTGCCTCAATAAGGTGCCTACTTGAGTAAGGCACCTGCCTTAGTAAGGTGCCTACTTGAGTAAGGTACCTGCCTTAGTAAGGTGCCTACTTAAGTAAGGCACCTACCTCAGTAAGGCATCTACTTCAGTAAGGCGCCTGCCTTAGTAAGACACCTACCTCAGTAAGGTGCCTACTTTAGTAAGGCGCCTACCTCACTAAGGTGCCTACTTCCATAAGGTGCCTACCTTCATGTGCCTTCATATAATTAAGCAAAATCGTGCCAAGACCATGTAGGACCTTGACTGATCAAAATATGACAAAATCAGGGAAATAAGTACACAAAACACACTTCACACATGAATTAGATAATACACATGATTTCATTAAATAAATACATAATGTTTCATAAAAATATACAACTCATGATATATTGTCGTGCTAAAACCGTTAATACATATACAAAAATATGAGCATATCTGGTGCTCATCAATGGTCAATAAGGGTAAAGCAGATAGTATTAGCAAGTTCGATCCACATTTGCCACCATCAGTGGTTTCAGCATGAGACCAGATGCTCATTACTATGTATTGCAATATAATGTGTATGGAGGAATGTGCTCGATTATGAGATGATGCACCAGTATACACATTACAACAACACCTCCACTCTCGTAGTGTCCACATCCAAATTCGGACACCCATTCCCCATGGCAATTGCACATCCGACATTGTTTAGAGGAGTATAAAATATACAATCCAAAATACTATCTATAACCCCCATGGAAGTCGTTGTAATGACCAATGAATGACGTAGGGATGTTAAATGATCAAGCTAGGGAATTCTAGGTAGGGATGTCGAATGCGTGCAACATATTCATGCTCATTGAATTTATTATTTTTATCGAAGACATCTTTAGACTATCTAGATGTGTGGCTCACCATAATCTACTATAAAATAATCTTTGTTATCGAGTGATGTTGAGTAGGTCCTTGAAATACAATAGGTAAAGCACATTGACTGTTTTATTGATATTAAATTGATGTTCACGGGGAAGGTAGTACGTATTGGCAGTGAAGAGGTTTCACATATCACGGGGAGGTCAGTTAGTGTAAGGAAAATGGTGAAGACTTCATGCAGTTGATATTTTGACTATTATCCCAATATAGATGTCATGTTATAAAGCTCAACCGTTACACGTAAAATGAATGGGCCATTATGCACAAGGCCAGGATAAATATCACAAATATTATAATGTTCACATTTATAGAAGGAGGTTAGAAATTAAATCCATTGTTCGCAAGATGAAGAGAAATATGTAGTGGTAGCACTATAAGATACTGCGTAATGACCCGATACAGTAGTATTTAGAATGGTGTACTTGATGATAAAAAAATATAGGGAGTGCACTCATCATATTGGTATGGTGCAAGTGTCGCCTAAAGTGTGACATGAAGAGTTTTTAGTCAAATTCACTATCTGGAACCATGGATATTGCAAGGGTGGATATACCCGCAGGCGTGTGACTCTTATGAAATGGGCCATGGTCAATGAGGCAGACCAATAACATTGTTGATTAATTGGGCTACACGCACCTGGACATACGTTAAATATTTCCACAACAGTAACTGAGGACATACGCGAACAATACGATTGTTTATTTTTGTAGGACATGCCATCATAAAACGGTGGATGTTTCATTGAACAAAAACATTACAAAAGCCTAGAAAAGGGTTGGAAATCAAAATAGAGGAGGAAGAGAGAAATGAAAGGTTCATTGAAAATGTTAAAAACATATTGAAACTCATTAATCAAGGTTGGATATTTTGGGAAATCTTAGGAGGCTTGAAATCTACTATATCAAGAAAATTTTCTTTCTATTTTTAATGCAAAATGCTGCAAAAATTTGCACCTTGTTAACAAAATTGGAGGAGATTTATTTCTAAATATCTTGAGTTAATGTCTATCTTTCCCTTCCATTTTTTTAGACTTATAGGTAATGTTTTATGCAGTTTAATGATAGCATTGTCGAATATTTAGAAATATGTAGTTCATGTTGTTTTCCTTAGAAGATTGCACCTAATTCATTTTAGACTATGCAAATGCAGCTCCAGATGAATTAGGTTACATTCAAAAATTCTCACATCTCAGGTTTTGCATAATAGAGTAGCATCATACTGGTAGTAGTTTGTTTTTAGTGTTTTTAGCATTTTGGTCCATTTTCCAAATTTTATTTATTTTTTTTAAATTTTCTAACCTTACATTTTTTGTAGTTTTTTTTTTTTAAACTTCAACAAATAGAATAAATATTGAAAAAAATTAAGACTCCAAAAATCACAGATGTGAAGAACAAGCTTTAACACTTCATTTAGAACAATTTTTATTCCATTTTAAAGCAAATTAGATATTATATAATTATTCAAAGTTGTTTTTAAAGGAATTATGTAATTTTAGATTTGCATGTTTTCACATTTTGAAGGCAAATCAAATTTCAAGCTTTGCATTTTGTTTGTAACCAATAAATTAACTTCCATTTATGAAAATTGCAATTTCATTAAAGGGGGGTAATTTATATGGCATTTCAAAAGCTATTGTATTTAAAGAAATAAATTAACTTCTCTTTATGAAAATTATAATTTCATCAAAGAGAGGTAATTTATATGATATGTCAAAGGCTATTACATTTATCAATTTATTCATGTAGATTGTTTTATTTTCATGCTCAAAACAACATTAAATGAATCTAATCATTATTCAAACTTTACATTTCAAAAGATATATTTGAGTCTTCCCTTTTATGCTCAAAGCAAGGTTTAATAATGCAAGATAAAACTTGCTTAAAATCTATCTAAAATACTTCAAGATAAAATGAATTAAGGCCATTACATCGTGGTCATATGAGGGCCAATCACATTTTCTTTTCTTTTAAGTTTCATGAACAATCACTAGTATAGCAATAAAATAATACCAACAAAGCCCCCTTGTTAATAGTTATTTGGATATCACTAAGGTATTCCTAGCACTTATTTGATACATCTTCACAAGATTACAAGCACACATTAAGTAAAAGGAACCTTGGAGAAATTTCTATTTCTTTGCAAGAGAGGGTTTTCTAATCAAAATCCTAACTGTGATGGTGATTTTGCAATTGGTAAAAATTTCCACTCAACAGAATTGGCACCAGAAGTAGAGCATGAATTGGTATTTATTGATTTAATGCTTTTGAATTGTTCATGAAGTGAATCATTTGATTTTGTGTAGTCCTGGGAGCTATGAATTGCTGAATCTTCATGTTCTATTGACTATTATCTTTGGCCTCCTTTAGCACTCAAAAAAATTGGCACTATAAACAGGGTATGAATTGGTATTTATGATTTAATGCTTTTGAATTGTTCATGAAGTGAATCATTTGATTTTGTATAACCTTGAGAGCTCTGAATTGCTGAATGTTCATATCCTATTGACTATTATCTTTGGTCTCTTTTAGCACTCTATAGAATTGGTGCTAGAAAGAGGGCCTTAATTGGTTTACTTTATTGCTATTTAAATGCTAAATTGTTCATGTTATTTGAAAGGTTATTTGAAGGCATTGGTATTGACTAATGAGGTTTTATTTACATGTAATCACATCCATTAATTGGAAAGTCTCTTAATTTATGATGCATTGATACTAACCTTTTGCAAATCGGAGAAAGCTCTTTATTGCTATGGTTTAATTCATTCATTGTAGTTGATGAATGTGATGATTTATTCATTTGAGGATTGTTAGTCATTTCATGCTTCTTTGCAAGATATTTATTTGACTAACAAAATTGATATTAAATTTGTATTCTTTAAGGTACACTAATGGCCATGTTTGCACCATGGATGATAGGCAACCCATTGAACATACCTAGAGTTCAACATAGTTTACCCTTCAGTTTTGAAAGATATCTTTCTCAATTTTTGTCTAATAGGACGAGGTCCATAGAAGAGCATATTCAAGCATTCAAAATCTACGTGATTCATTTAATAGGGTGGTATGCTGATGTTGCTTGTAAAATGTTCCCTTACACATTGGGATAAGTTTACATATGATTGGTTCATTGGTCTACCTTTAGGGTCTATCACTTCTTGGGCTCAATTAGAGGTAATGTTTCTTAATCAATTTAATAAAATTCTAGTTGACCAAATCCTCATGTACAATTAGTTTGTCACTACTCATAGAGAACCAAGTGAAAATTTGAAGTTATTCATCGAAAGGTTCCATGGACTATACACTCAACTAGTGGTACCTTATGTCCTTCCAGAGGGAGTGACTATCCAAGTGTATCTTAATGCTCTTGACCCATTCACTTCCACATATTTGCGAGGGATACCTCAAATCACATCATTGTCCCAAGATTATACTCAAGAAATGGTGATTGAACAACAATCGAGTAATCAAAATTATGGTGTGGGTTTTGGATCGTATAATATTCAACCATTTAATACCTCCCTTACCCACCCAACAATTTGTGCACCTCAACCTACCATTCAAAATCAACCATCATTCTTAAGTGTGAATCAATTTCAAGATACTCATATTGATAATATTTCGAATGATGGTCCTAAGATAAATTTCAATGATTTTCACAATAATATAATTTCAAGCAAGGGAGGAGTCCTAGATCTAACTAGTATTGAAACTTGTGATAGGTCATGACCTTCCATAGAATTAAATGAAATGGTTGAAGTGGTTGAGCAAGGAAGCCAACATGTTCCAAACAATAACCCTTTAGAAATAAAAGGATTTGAGTAATTATTCACAAAAGAGGATTAGGACATTTAGAAAGAGCATAATACAAGAATTGATCCCACTGAAGAAACCCTTGATCCACCAAAAGATGATTTTTTTGAAATTGAGGAGGATGAATTTGAGGAAGATGATTTTTTTGAAATTGAGTCCTCAAAGGTGGATAAAGGAGAAAAAGAATTGATAGATGAATTTGAAGATCATGCCAAAGATACAATAGAGTTTCATCCCACGAATTTAGATGATAATTTTTATAATTTTTTGGAAAGATATTGAAAGCATGAGGATACGGAAACAAGAAAGGAAAGACTCCAAGCACGATGCAAAAAATGAAACTAAGCTTAACACTGAATCCTACGAATTAAAAATGCATGAAATGGAGAAAGCATGAATTGAAACCCAAATGAAATAACAGCCCTTCTCTTTTATTGATGTATTTCACAACTCGGTTACAATTCGCATCCTCCCTTTTCAGGGGCGAGGAGCGTTAAATCCATCTCTTGGTTACATCCATGGATAGCCTTCCTTCTTCCACGTGCCCACATGTAAGATGGGCGGACCAAAATGTCACCGCCGCTTGTGTCTACGAATGTTGATTCCTTGCTGCTCCTCCGATGTTCTGATCCTGCGTTCAAAGAAACAAAAGATAATCAATAGCACCTATGGATAAAACAAAGCATGCAATCCCCAAGCCTACGATAAATGGATGAGAAAAATGAATTAAACTATGACTAAAATGAATCCAAATGCTCTAAAAATTTGACAGGGGCATCAGGGCATCACCAGGAGGGCACTGCAAAAAGAACAGTTAGGAAATTCCTCACCGATTTGAATTCGCTCTAGGGCGGGACGAATTCACCTGCAACAAAATGTCGAAAAGGTACTGTCCCAAATGTCTGGCCTAGAGAGCTCCAAAAGACCTGCAAACTTGGGGTTAGCTAATTGGGGGCATTTTGGGAAGACCCAGATGGTCGGATTTTCCCAATTTGACCTCCATCAATGGGAATTTGATGATGCTACCTGCAAGTTAGTAAAAGCGAACGAATATAGAAACACGATCAAAATTGTTCAAAACGAGACGAAATTTAAATGACAACCTATCTAAGCATCATAGAATTGAATGCAAAAAATGAAAATGGTAGAAAGAAAAATCTGCCACAAATTCCCAATCATTCCTAAAAGGGACGATTAGGCCTACAGCAGTGTGGGGGCGCCCGGGCGGGCCGCCCACCGTTTGGGGCCTGATTTCGGCACCAATCCACTTGGGATGGGTCCAAAATCTCTTACAAGGTGTTGTCGACAAATTGGGTGGTATTCTATGGCCAAATGTTGGGTTTTGGGCTCAATATTTGACCTTCCAATAGTCACCCAATGACCTCCTCTCTAAAAGAGATCAAGGATGTAGAAGGCACAAATCGCACAAGGATGTATGGGGAAATAAAATGGCAGCACTTCGTTGCTCCAAATTGCTCTTACTCTCTATATTTTGGGATGAGGAAACTCATCAATTTATAGACCTGGAGGTCTCTTGGGATGAGCATGCAGAGGCGCCACATGGCAGCCATGCCCTTCCAGGGGGAGGGAAGATTCCTCCCTAATTAGGGGCTTCATGACTGCCCTTGTAACAGCCTCTAACGCTCGAAAATGCTCACCCATGCTCCCATGAACTGAAGGAGGCGTTAGGTGGTGGATCCGAGCTGCCATTTGTCAAGATTTGAATTTTTGCCCATCAAACCTACAATTCGCCCCACCCTGGAGCGAATTGGGAATTCATCCCAGGATGGGGCGAATCCCAGTTTGAATTCGTCCCTGGGTGGGACGGATATTGAGCAAAGTGCCTGAAGGTGCCAAATTGATTTTTGACCTTCCAAAACTACTGTGAGAGTGGTTAGGACCACTGTTTAACCTCTGGGGGCTGCCCTTGGGGCTGTGTGTGCCAATGTGATCAGTGTTTGCAGTCACATAATCGGATTGGTGTTGTTTTGGTGTCTACAGATGCCCCTTTTTGGGATGCGTTGTGCAAGGCACAACGCCGAGCAAAAATAGATAACCAAAGCACTAATGATTAGGGTTTCTTAGTAACCTAACCAAATCTTGATGCCCCAAGTATGAAAAGGGCATGCATTCTTGAATCCTTGCTTCTGACGAGCGAAGGAACTCAGTTCAAGTGTTAACCTTTTTCGGTGAGGTGTTACTTGAGCTTGGACATTGATCAGTCATGAATAGGCAAAGGGCGCAACCTTTTGTCTATGGGAACCTTGAGTTCATGATTCACGAATGCCAAGTGATTGATCAGCTTGTGATTATTGCTTGTTTACTACCCCAAGCAGGGGCATGATTTGTCTTTGCCAATGATTCTTCGAATGCATGCCATTTCCATGATTGGGTGTGTATTTGTTGATTGGTGACTAAGTGTGACTACCCCCTCAAGCGACGAATCGATGAGGGAATGACCTACATGAGAAAAGTGACGAGTCACTTGACCCAAGATGACTTAGGTAAGGGTGCCTTCAGATATTTATCTTTGAATGTGTGTGCAGTTTTCTGACATTTAGACCTATTTTTGGTGGGTGTTAACCCTTTTGGCGACGCCATTTGGAGCTGAAATTGTCAAAAATTTGTCTTCCCGTGGAGCGGTCCGGCCATGGTGGCCTTCTTAGGGAGTAGGATGGTGACGATTTATAACTCCAATATCTATTTTGGATGCCAAGAATGTCAGGCATGAAGGCGCCTTCGTTCGGCAACTCTATTGCTATTTTTGGGTGGGTTTTGACCCTTTTGGCGACGCCGTTTGGGGATGAAATTCTCGAAGATCCATCTTCCCGTGGAGCGGTCCGGCTATGGTAGCCTTCTTAGGGAGTAGGATAGTGAGGATTTGTGACCCCGACATCTATTTTGCATGCCCGGAATGTCAAGTGCAAAAGCACTCTCATTGGACAGGTTTATTGCTATTTTTGGTGCATTTTTGTGCATTTTTTTGTTATTTTTGAAATTTGTGTGCTGAATTCATTCTAGGGTGGGACGAATTCCTATGTAGTATTCATTCCAGGGTGGAACGAGTGCTAACCAGAGTGCTCATTCTAGGGAGGAACGATTATAGGCTCAAAAAGCCTATTTAAAGGCCAAAACTAGGTTTTGGGCTCATTTGCACTTGTTTTTCTAGCGATTTGGAGCTCTGAGGAGGAGGAGGTCAATTCTGCGAAGCGAAGCGCTGCTAAATTTTTTGCCACCATGAGTGCATAAACTGGATCGAGCGATGGAGCCGAAGCGAGACCAGTAAGTGAACTCCCTCTTTATTATTTTCTTGTATTATAGTTTTTTTGTTCGAATTTATCAATTTGAGAGTATAAAACCCTAGGTTGACAAATTAAATTTTGTTATTTCTATTTTTGTTTGTGTTAATTTATCAATTTCGAGAGTATAAAACCCTAGGTTGACAAATTAAATTTTGTTTTGCATTTATGTTATTTGTATCTATACACTATTTTTCATGATTCTAATGTGCTTATTTTGTTGTCTGTTGCAGGTTGTGAAGAGCCGGTATCGCGTGTCGACTATTTTTGCTGAAGCATGAGAGGCGCTAGCTATGGCTGACTAGGAGTGGCTTGATGCCCTTGGGCTCAAGCAGGTGACTCGACTGGAGCTAGTGATTGGGGATCGGGCCTACCTGATGGCCCTAATCAACTTGTGGGATCCTCGGACTAATACTTTCCATCTCCCAACAAGGGAGATGACAATCACTTTGGAAGATGTCTATCGGATTCTTAGGATTCCAATAGACGGACTGCCGATCAGGATGATGCTATGGGATCAACGGACAGTGGTGCTGACACGCTACTTTGGGCATGGGGAGGAGTTGGGGGTGGATGGTCCAGTGGAGAGGGCAGAGATTGATTGCCAGATGGGCGAGATTCTAGTTCGATGGTGGTTTGAGAGGGGGGTGTTGGGAGTGAGGCACGCATTGCTTATGGGCCTCATTTCCAACATGCTACTACCTGACTCGTCAGGTGCGAGGTTCCCATGGAACCTGCTGGATGTGGTCTATCGGCTGGTGGAGTGTTCGACGTAGGAGCCTTTGGTCATGAGATGGGGACAGACGCTGTTGGCGTAGCTCTATGGGGAGCTATATGAGGTCCACTGCTAGAGGTAGAAGGGGATCAGCTGTAGCTATCTACTGTAGAGCTAGGGTTGGTAGCACATAGCGGTGGAGAGGCCAGGGGGTTACCATGGATGACATGGGTAGAGATGGTAGATAAGGATATAGGGTACGCGGCTCTATGGCGGCGGTCTGAGGAGCAGGGACAGAGTCGACGGTGGGCAGGTGTTGTAGGGCACTATGTCGATGCCTTCGCTCGGCTTGCTCTAGGGGAGGTGTTTTGGCACCCCTATCGGGACTGTCCAGCCTGGCCTGAGGCTGGAGAGTGGCTCCGATGGGTACGTAGGGAGTGGTGGCTGATTGGGCGACATGGGACCGAGCAGGAGTTCTTCCCATATAGCCGGGTGACACGATAGTTTGGGGTGCGCCAGGGGTTGCCTGGTGAGCCCGTGGTCTATCGATGTCGGGGGACGAGAGGACTCTGGATCGACCGGTCATCATGCCATTGGGCGAGGATTCGGATGCGGTGATCGACGTCCCAGACATGGATGACGTCGGGACTACTACAGAGTACGATCAGTGGTGGACTCTACGGTGATGGCGGGGAGAGGGGCCACTGGGAGGTGCGGAGGCAGCAGCAGTGGGCGGGGAGGGTGCCGAGGCACCAGGAGATGATTGGGGAGCTCCACTCGAGGAGGCGGACATGGTGGAGGTGGAGGACTTGGGCATGGATTTTGGGGCTCCAGACCAGCCGGAGATGTAGGACGTCCCGGAGTAGTGGGAGCCAGAGCAGGCTGCTATTCCAGAGGTGCCTATGCATCAGGCCATGGCGGAGGACACGGAGGCAGGGGTGCACGCTGAGAATGCATGATTGGTGGAGCTACTATGGAGGTGAGATGAGGAGTTGGGGGAGGCTCTGCAAGAGAGGGATCTCCTACGGGCTCAGCTGGCAGAGCGGGATAGCGCATTTGCTACACACCATCGGGGGGATGGGGACACCAGTGTTGCATAGGAGAGGGATCTCCTACGGATGCAGCTGGCGTAGCGTGATGATGTAGTAGCTTACTACCATCGATGGGAGGCAGAGTGGTTGTGGCGGGAGACAGATTGGTCTCAGCATCGGATGGATTTGGAGGGAGAGATTATCCACCTCGGTGGGCGGTTACCTGAGCCCCTGGAGGTGGCTCTTTCAGACGAGGGACAATGGTACTGAGTAGTCAACATCATCTCATCGCAGGCGATTGGATGAGGGAGGTGGTAGTAGGCATGATGCGGGGGCTAGCAGCAGCCACCCTGAGGGGTCCCATAGGACCCACACCATGGGGGGTAGTTCCCGTCGCACCGATCCTGCATGATCATGGTGGCCGACGCCTTAGGCTTGGGGGTTTTGAGATTTTGGATTTTGTTGCGGGGTCAGAGGACCAGCTCTTTGTAGCCTGCGGGCATTTTTGATGATATATATAGATGACTTTATTTTGTTTATGCGCATGTGATGATTTGATTTTATGCACGATGATTGATGAATATGGATGTATGCATGTTAAGTTATAGTGATGAATGCATATGTTGTTGATGAATGCAAATGTTTCTAATTTATATGATATGCAAATGGAATGGATGGATTGAATTTGTGATGTTTGGTAGTCGCACCATAGACTGTTTAGAACTTTATGGCTTTTTGTCCTAGGCGATGGCTGCGGTGAATAGCTTTTTATGTATACATGTTTTTTTTTTTTTTGGTATGGCGAGAATAAAATATAGCAAGTTGGTTTCAAATGTAGTTAAGGTTTTCTGAGACTCAGAGGTTTTAACTAACTAGCCATGACTGTACTTTATCTCACAAGACTTTTGACCAAGGTATGAATCGGACTTGTCTTTGACCAAGTTATTTCACATCCCTGTGTGTGCAATTGAGTTCATTTATGTGGTGTTGGTCAGGATACCGCCAGTGCCAGATAGGTTGTCAACCAAACCTGTACTGAGGATCACCTGATTAGCTCCACTAACTCCTTTGTTGTGTTTAGTCAGATTAATCTACGGTGCTATCGTAGGATACCATAAGCTAGCTCATCCACATGCAAACATTGGTCTGCGCACAAGTTAATGTGACAGATATATCGTCATGCGGGAGGTTTACCACCAGTGACCGATAGGCTATCAACCAAACCGGTACTGAGGTTTGCCTCATGACCTGTCGGAATGCTGAGAGTTCCAGGGATTCAAGTTCGACTCCCTTATTTTCTTCAATTGTATTGGGATACTTGCTCTTTTGTAGTGATAAAAATCACTGTTTATTTTTGTATTATATTTTTCTTTTGAGCAAGGGATTAGGATATGGAGTGATGAGAATCACTATTTTATGTGCTTTTCTTGAGGTATGCACTTTGGTTGTGATGTCAAATTTTTTTTGGAGTTTTGACATTTGCAAATTGTTGATGTTTTGCAACTTTTGAGAACTTGGGATTCTTGGGGAATTGGGTAGGGAGGATGCTTGTCCTTTTGCCAACTCTCAGCATTCTTGGGGTCATTCGCACAGGGGGATGAGCAAGATGACCATTTCGCTTATGGTGACCTGGATTGCTTTGCAGGTTTCATCTTTCGTTCACACAACTTGGGAATGTTTTATGTGTTTTAATTTGTGCTGGGATGCTACGTAACAAGGTGTGATCCAAGTGTAATTCTACCTACGTAAAATCTGTCTGACTTGGTACAGTACGTGGCTAGAAAGCTAATGACGACTGAATGACGAAAACTCTCGATACATGAGAAAACAACTGACTATGATGTGGGAGAATAACGTGAATGGCGGTTATAGGCGATGAGCTATTGATAAAGCGGAAAAATGTAGAAGATGATGGTTTTGCCAAGTAATGACAGTCTATGGCGCTTTGACCTTTATGACCACAAATATGCAATGTGTGGGTGCGATGCGTAATGCAGCTATATGTTTTTGTGTTTTTGATGGATTGATTTGTGTGAATATGAAGATGATATGCAAAATAGAGCTCTTTATTTTTGTGACGATTTTGAGCATGTATGGAAATGAGATGCAAATTTTGTTATTTTTGATGATTTTATTGTTTTTGAATTTTCTTGTTTTTGACCAAGCGATTACGGGAATCCTTGGAGCATTTTGGGGATTGACCAAGCGATTACGAAAATCCTTGGAGCATTTGGGTTGACCAAGCGATTGGTGGAATCCTTGGAGCATTTTGGGGATTGACCAAGCGATTATGGAAATCCTTGGAGCATTTTGGGGATTGACCAAGCGATTATGGGAATCCTTGGAGCATTTTGGGATTGACCAATTGGGAAATCCTTGGAGCATTTTGGGTTGACCAAGCGATTACGGAAATCCTTGGAGCATTTTGGGGATTGACCAAGCGATTACGGAAATCCTTGGAGCATTTGGGTTGACCAAGCGATTATGGGAATCCTTGGAGCTTTTGGGCTATGGCTCTTCTAAACAAGGAATGGCCACAAATGACTGATGTTCAAGGGTTCTAGTTCCTTGATTCTGTCAAGAGAGGCTAGCCGGTATGTTCCAAGTCCTATTTTTCTATCAATTACATAGGGACCTAACCAGTTTGCCGCAAATTTGTCCCTTAAATGGGACGACAGACTAGAGTTATATTGGTTTTCTTTCAAGACCAAGTCACCAACCTGAAAGTCCCTCAAGTGAACTTTCATGTTGTATGCTTTCTTAAGTCACTCTTGATAGATACATAAATGCTCTAGAAAACCATCAAAAGAAGCAAGAACACGAGAACTCAATATAAAAATCAACTAGAGAGAAAAAAAAAGGAGCAATGGCAAAGAAGGAGAAGGAAACAAATAAGAGAAAAACGAAAAGGGGAAATAGGAAAAAGATCCCAAAGATACTGGAGGAAAAAAGAAGAGAAAAGAACAAAGGAGAGAACCCACCCGGGAAAAGAAAAGGGAGAGGAGAATTGACACCAAAAGAAAGGAAGAGGCAAAAGAGGAAACAAAAAAAAAAAACAAAAAAAAAAAGGAAAGGGATCAAGAGAAGGAGCCAAATAAAACCCAAAAGAACATCAAAAGGAACCAACAGGACAGGAAAAAAGAAACCAACACCAAAAAGAAGAAATGGAGAGGAAAAAGGAAGAAGGAAGGCAACGGAAGGAAAGATAGAACAGAGCGCGACAATTGAGACAATGGATTATGGATCTGGCTCTAGAGGGACGGGCACAAATGGATCGGCCCTATGTGTGGATAGGAAGATAGGGTCTACCCTCGACACTGATGTCACTATAGGGTCTCTAGGTGGAAGGTGCTCTTTGTATGCCCAGAGTAGCGGATCCAACACTTGGTCCCACCACGCTGGGTCTACGTACCACTCATGCCCTGGCACTATGTTTAATTGTTCGAATATATCGTTAATCTCCAAGGGGTGTCGATGCTGCATCTGCCGCATGTGATTAAGATATGCCATTTCTGTCTCATCTTCGTAATCACTATCGGAGATCCAAAAGCCCTCGTTGGCTCCGACAACTATCTGAGGCATTACAGGCTTGTCCTGCTCGAGCAAGTTGATCTGGCCCCACCTAGGTTGTTTTGCTCTCTACGGGGGAACTCGATTTCCTTGGAGCAGTGCTTGCTCGATGGGAGCATCCAGGGGGAACATTGTCAAGAGGCTTTCTTGATAATCATCCATGGGGATCACTTGAGAGTGATCGCTATCTGATTCGAAGGGGTCATACGATGCTGGTTCATACTCCGACTCGTCCTTCGAGGACCCTTCTTGACATTGTCTAGACCCTCCTTGAAAATGAGCTCTCGAGCTTTCTCCTCTCTCGAGCCAAGGGAAGGGATTACTAGAGCCAACAAGGTTGATTGCCATCAATGGGAGATAATCCCTCAATGTATATGTGGTGTTAGGGTTGGCATATGGATCTGATGCCAATCCCCCCTTGTTGCCTATCCCTAGGCCTTGCATGTTCTCCACCAAGATGTCCAAGGGTAGGGGGTGGTTGAACCCTACTCCTGACTTGTCATATGGCATTTGGTATCTTGGTTGGCAAAGAACACGTATCCCTTGCTCATATCGGCCTAACCCATATCCGTGCCAATTGCATTGGCCAAGGTATCTTAGAGCAAAGTCTGGGTTAGACAAATAGTTGACATTCTCAGCAAAAGGCTCTTCATCTTCGTCCTCTTGCGTGCATGGTGCAACGCCATGATCAAGGCCCCCATACACAAAGTTTGTCTAGTTTGGCGGGTAGCCTAGGGGAACAATAGTGCCAATGGGGAGTCGAGGTCTCCCCATGCCCTGCATGGATTCTAGTGTGGGTGTTGCTACAATATTCCACACCGGATACTCCCCTAGGCCCGTATTGGCCATTTCAACGGTGATCGTTGGCGGTTGAGGGGGAGGGAATGGAAGTTCTCCTTGAGTCCACTCCATGTCGGGTGGACTAGGAGTCTCGACTTCCATCCGGCTAGGCATCTCCTCAGTAGAGATAGTTGATACTGATGGCAGTGTCTCTTCCAAAGGTTTTGCCTCTTCCAGGGGTTCCTTCCCTTTGTCTTTCTATTTGGCCCCCAAAGATGGTGTCGTTGGTGGAGGACCAGATGATGAAGATGAACCCGACTGGGATTTTGAAGAACTTGTTAATGGGGATGCCTATGGAATCGGACCCTGTTTAGATGGATTTAACTAGAAATCCAAATGCGTTGATGGCAGGGTCGATTGCGGCATCAACTCGCACCGCATTACAATACTTGAAGGGTTCCAAATCCATCGGGACTACATGCACCTCCCCTTCAAATGTATACTTTAAACATTGGTGAGCTATCGAAGGGACACACTTCATGTCCCTGATCCATGGCCGGCCCAACAAGATGTTGTAGGCCATCTCACCCTCCAATACATGGCACAATGTGGGTATGGTCTTTTGTCCCACTTGGATTGGTAGGACTATTGTGCCGATTGTCGAGCAGATTGCGTCATTGAATGCTCGCAGAGTGTAGGTGGAAGCTGTGATGTGAGATGCGGGCAACTTCAGATGTTTGAGAGCCACAGTTGTGATGATGTTGCTGGATGAGCCAGTGTCTATCAACACCCTCTTGTATGGGATCCCATTGACCCGCGCGATAACGTGCAGGGGTGGATCCGCCATGTCATCAGTCACTGATCTCAATTCATCTTCTCGAAATGTGATGATCGGCTCAGTGCATCATTTTACATGCCCCACAAAGTTGTTGAAAGAATTTGTCTCATGGGGCTGCAACTCGATGGCTTTCAAAATCTCCATTAGAGCTTCTCGATGGGGCGTAGATTGTTGTATAAGCTCGTATATGGAGAGCCTAGCCGAGGTGGTCCTCAAACTCTGAGTTAGTTTGGTCCGAAGTGTGGCCACCGGCTTAGGTGGAGGAGGTTGTGCAAGGTGTTGTTGTGGTTGCGAAGTTGTTGGCACCTCTCCTACCATTGTCGTAGGAGCATTCATGCTCGGATACCTCCTGTTTCGAGTCACTATACTGATCATCCCTACATATCCCTGCATGGGGTAGTTCTATGTGACCTCGTTAACTTGTAGGGTCTTTGCCTGTGGAGCATGAGCAGGCAAGGGGTCTTTGAAGACCTCCATTTGTTGATTGCTTGGTGCGACGGGATTATCCACCGCTAGTGTCTTGTTATCAATTAGGTCTTGCACCAAGCCCTTAAATTTCCAATAGGCATTTAGGTCATGTCCCTGCCGCCTATGGAACCTACAGTACAAGTCCTCTCTATACCCCTTAGGCTTGGGCACATTGGGATCTATGGTCTGAACCTCTGGCAGGTTGATCAGGTTTGCCGCTAACAAGCGGTCAAACAAGGAGTCCCTGGACTCTGTGTAGGGTGTGAATTGTCGCCTAGGGCGATGCTGCTGACCCTGTTCTTGCCTCTAATTTTCTCTGTCATAGTTGTTAGGAGGCACTGCCTGATAGTTAGCCTTTTGAGGCTGTGTTGCTTGTGCAGGCTTAGGGACATTGATAGCAACTTGGTTAACCGCAGCGGGTTTTTGTTGCGTGGTCCCAGCTTTAGTGTTTTTAGTCCACTCTTTTTTCTTAGGTTTGGCTATCTCGCCATCCTATATTTTGATCTCTTCAATGATCCTGGCTTGCGCCAGAGCTTCTTCTAAGGTGGCATATTGCTGTAGCTGCAATAGCACAGAGATCGATCTCAGACAACTCTTGGAGAACATCTGAGTGAGGTCGGACATAGGAGGGAGGTAGGGCAGCTTCGAAAGCAATGTCCTCCATCGATTCCCATAGGCCACCATGGTCTCCTCCTCATACTGCCTGAGGCTGGCTAAGTCACTCAGTGACGCCTTCTTCTTGGTATTGAAGGCGAAGCATTCGAGGAACGCATCCACTAACTGATCTAAGTTGTTAATGTTGTGCTTTGGTAACTGAGTAAACCAATCCGAGGCAGGGCCTACGAATGTGGTTATAAATGTTCTCAATAACAAAGCATCATTGTCCTGAATGCCGAAGCATTGGCTCAAGAACCTCATCACATGCTCTTGAGCATCCTCCTCACCTCTAAAGGTTGCCAACTGAGGCAGCTTAAAGTGTTCAGGGTAAGGGGGTGCTGGCATGGACGGATGCATAGGATGACTACGGAGTTGGCATAAAGTGGGCTTTTGGGGCCCAGAAGTTTTGGTCTCCACAGACTCCAAACACTCTAGCAACGCTTTATATGCATCTGAGGATTTGATTTCTTCCTCTTTAGTTTGCTCCCATTGTGGGTTGTGGGAGACTTGAGGCCTCTGAAGGGGTGGCCGGATGGCAACTCCTCCGCCTAGGTAGGGCATTTTGGCCCGCTCTTCTTCTTGCTCGTACTCCTCGTAAGCTTCTTGAGGAGTCTCTAGATGAGACCTATGACCTTGGGTGGGTCCCCACGGAGGGTACCCATCATTGTTCTAGGGAGTGGCCTCCCGCTCAGGTCTAGGAGGTCTCAGAGGTAGCACTTGGTAAGGTCGTGAAGACCTATATCACACCAAGGGGTTGCGCATCTCATATGGTTCCACCCTTTGGGTGCACGGGGTTGGGACCCTCTCAGGCACTGGGTTATGGAGTAGCTCATATGTTTGGCACCTAATGCGCTCTTTGCTAAGGTGATATAGATGCTCTAGCTGCTGCTGGTCTTGCTCAAGCCACGTGATCTGCGCTTGGTGGGCGGCATGTCTGGCGACTGCCAAGTCAATTTGTTCCACCATCCTGAGCCTAGGAGGCCTGGATGTCTCTCCTATGCACTTACCTCGGTCCCGATGATCCGAGATCTCAATAGGTTGCTTCCCTCTATCGAGGTTGGTGGCATTTACCCGAGGCTCTGGCCTCAGTGGGTGATCATGGTATCTAGCTGGTGCGGAAGCGCATGGCCCCCACGTTGTATATTGTTCTTGAGGAATGTAATCATCTTCCTCGTGCTCCCTTTCATATGTGTGAAAGGGGCGGGCAGAGTTAGCTCGCCCTGCTTGAAGGGCCTCATGCCCTAGATTTTGTCTATTGGTTCTAATAGTGATGGGGGGCAAAGGAGGGATGCCATCATCATGTGGCCTCTCCTCATGGAAACTATGTCGCTCTAGCACTTCATCGCATGGTGGCCACTCATATCGAGCTTCTAAGGGAGCCTTTTTATCTATGTTGAGTGCCACGTGTAAGGACTCTTCCCGAAAGGGGCTATGATGGATGGGCGTGTCCCTCAAAGGGGTGTCCCTATAATTCCATCTTGACATGGAAGGATGCGGACTCTCTTGTGGGTCAGGCCACCAAGGTGGTATGACTAAGTCCTTAGGGCTATAGCGGAGGTGACTTGTGCCCCCTTGTACACTTTTCGTAGCTTTCACCCTTGATTGGGCTTGGCTACGTGTGTACACCATGGTGGTGCTTTCCTACAAGCTATGTAGATTTTTATCTCTTTTTATGATTTTTTTATGCTACACTAAACAGAAAAGATCATACACACACACAAGCAGTGATTATCTCGTTTAAAGATTGAAAGTGTGTCCTAGACCTGGTTTAGTGTGTTTTTTATTTTTGTTTTTTGTTTTTTTGTTTTGTTTTTGAAGGTTTTTGTAAAGAACGTTTAAATGCAAAATGATGGCTCTTATGACTCCCATAGATGGTCGCCCCTTCGATATACCATTTCCAGGCCGATATACCAACCTCTCTATATACCCACCCTTACGTGAGGGAAACTATAGGTACGTGAGAGCAGATGGTACGTGGAACGTAGGCGGTACGGAAGGGGAATCACCCTGTTTATGACACCTACCATAGAAGACTTATCCTCGTGCACTGGGAATCACCCCAGCTACACTCGGTCAGCTTTCATCAGGATTTACGTCTAGCAATAGTTGCGATCGGGGTAATGGATGCAAAATTCAAGCCAAGGTGGTGATGAAATCCACCATTGGTCTTGATCAAGGGCTGGGGTTTTACGACCAGCGCCTTGGTTTTAATTTGCCACGTGGTGTGTGGGGTTCTTTTTATTTTGCAAAATGGAAACAAGCAAGCGGTAAAGGAAAACTACTTTCCCTAAGCAAGCAAGTACCCTAAAACAGAAAAACTAAAGACAAAAATAGACAAGAAAAATTTAGAATCCTTACCTCTTCTCTGCCCAAATCTGCCGGTTCTGAGTTTCTGCCCAAAGACTGCACAGACAAAAATTCATCCCAGGGGGAATGAATTACAAGACTGTATTCGTCACAGGGTGGGGCGAATTCCCATTCGTCCCTGGGTAAGACGAATTATAGCTCTGTATCCGCCTCCTGATGGAACGAACAACAGTCAGCGTGTGAAACTCGGCACCTGCAAGAAAAAAACAAACAAGTTTGGATCAGATATCTGATCTTAGAAATAGAGGACAAGGTCCCACCATGATCGCCACTGAAAGCATGAGGATACGAAAACAAGAAAGGAAAGACTCCAAGCACGATGCAAAAAATGAAACTAAGCTTAACGCTGAATCCTACGAATTAAAAATGCATGAAATGGAGAAAGCATGAATTGAAACCCAAATGAAATAATAGCCCTTCTCTTTTATTGATGTATTTCACAACTCGGTTACAATTCGCATCCTCCCTTTTCAGGGGCGAGGAGCGTTAAATCCATCTCTTGGTTACATCCATGGATAGCCTTCCTTCTTCCGCGTGCCCACATGTAAGATGGGCGGACCAAAACGTCACCACCACTTGTGTCTATGAATTTTGATTCCTTGCTGCTCCTCCGATGTTCCGATCCTACGTTCAAAGAAACAAAAGATAATCAATAGCACCTACGGATAAAACAAAGCATGCAATCCCCAAGCCTACGATAAATGGATGAGAAAAATGAATTAAACTATGACTAAAATGAATCCAAATGCTCTAAAAATTTGATAGGGGCATCAGGGCATCACCAGGAGGGCACTACAAAAAGAACAATTGGGAAATTCCTCACCGATTTGAATTCGCTCCGGGGCGGGACGAATTCACCTGCAACAAAATGCCGAAAAGGTACTGTCCCAAATGTCTAGCCTAGAGAGCTCCAAAAGACCTGCAAACTTGGGGTTAGCTAATTGGGGGAATTTTGGGAAGACCCAGATGGTCGGATTTTCCCAATTTGACCTCCATCAATGGGAATATGATGATGCTACCTGCAAGTTAGTAAAAGCGAACGAATATAGAAACACGATCAAAATTGTTCAAAACGAGATGAAATTTAAATGACAACCTATCTAAGCATCATAGAATTGAATGCAAAAAATGAAAATGGTAGAAAGCAAAATCTGCCACAAATTCCCAATCATTCCTAAAAGGGACGATTAGGCCTGCAGCAGTGTGGGGGCGCCCGGGCGGGCCGCCCACCGTTTGGGGCATGATTTCGGCACCAATCCACTTGGGATGGGTCCAAAATATCTTACAAGGTGTTGTCGACAAATTGGGTGGTATTCTATGGCCAAATGTCAGGTTTTGGGCTCAATATTCGACCTTCCAATAGTCACCCAATGACCTCCTCTCTAAAAGAGATCAAGGATGTAGAAGGCACAAATCGCACAAGGATGTATGGGGAAATAAAATGGCAGCACTTCGTTGCTCCAAATTGCTCTTACTCTCTATATTTTGGGATGAGGAAACTCATCAATTTATAGACCTGGAGGTCTCTTGGGATGAGCATGCAGAGGCGCCACATGGCAGCCATGCCCTTCCAGGGGAGGGAAGATTCCTCCCTGATTAGGGGCTTCATGACTGCCCCTATAACAGCCTCTAACGCTCAAAAATGCTCACCCATGCTCCCATGAACTGAAGGAGGCGTTAGGTGGTGGATCCGAGCTACCATTTGTCAAGATTTGACTTTTTCCCGTCAAACCTGCAATTCGCCCCACCCTAGAGCGAATTTGGAATTCGTCCCGGGGTGGGGCGAATCCCAGTTTGAATTCGTCCCTGGGTGGGACGGATATTGAGCAAAGTTCCTGAAGGTGCCAAATTGATTTTTGACCTTCCAAAACTGCTGTGAGAGTGGTTAGGACCACTGTTTAACCTCTGGGGGCTGCCCTTGGGGCTGTGTGTGCCAATGTGATCAGTGTTTGCAGTCACATAATCGGATTGGTGCTGTTTTGGTGTCTACACATATGAAAAATCATTGGTTTTTCACACCCCTATTGATAAAAATTCTATTGACATGAAGGATGCTAAAAATGCTATCTCACATGAAGATCTTGTAATTCCTGTACAAGCAAAAAATGACATGCCAATTTTAAAAATAGAGAAGGTTAAAAAATTTTATCATTTTGAATATGAGTTTAGAAGAGGAAGAAATGGTAAATGTTTCTTATGATTCAGTTATTTGGGATCAGGAAGAAGTAAAGCCTCCTCCTTCATTTTCAAATACTGAAAACTTGGGTGCAAATTCTCATGATTGTCTTGAAAATTCTAAGGAAGAAAAAATCATGGATGGTAAACAAGGAATATGAACCAAATGATAAAAATGTTACTTTATTTGAAGCAAATAAATTAATTGATCATGGATATGTGTTATTTGACACATCCCTTGATCAACAAAAGGTATGTTTTGAAAAATATGGAAATGTTTTTTATTGGGTTCCTAATTTTGGTGTTTTTTATTAACAAGTAATTGGTGAAGACTAAGCGCTACAAGAGGATGATAAAGATAAATACCATGAGGAAAAAGAGGAAATCATAAAGGTTCACCAAGTCTTGGTAAATGAAAGTGCACAAAATGTAGAATCTCAAATTTTATGGTCAATCATGTGAACTCTAGGTGAAAACTTGCCTAGTTGTCTATGGGATTCAAATGTTGTTTATGAGGAAATGCCATTGGAGGTGAATGAAGAACTAGAGTTTATTTGTACTCGCACTACTAATGATATTGCTTTGTTGAATGAAAGAGAAGTTGATGTGCTTGAATTTTTGAATCAAGTTCATCAACAATTAATAATTGAATCTAGGATAAAGACTTATAATGATCCTCATTTAGTAGATATCCTAGATGCTTGGAAATTGTTGCATGAATATGATCGGCCTAAAGACATAAATGATGATTTGGTTTCAAATTTTTATAAATAGGCTCTTGCAAAACCTCATTTTTTAAAAGTAAAGTCTAATTCTACATGATGAATTGAATTGTGAAATCACTATTTTAAGGAATAGACAAGAAAGAATTGAAAATCAATTATTGTATTATCAATTTAATGATTTGAAGCTTCAATATGAAATTTATAATACCATGGAATCAAATTGTTGGGATAAAAGAGGTAAAATGAGAAGTATTTTATTGTGGGGATTAATCTTGTCTTGATTCGATTGTTGTAAAGTTTCACATGCATATCATGATAAATGTTTAAAGTGTGCAAATCGTGTTTGGGATCCAGGAAAGTGATAGCTTAAATTTTGCACCATCTTATACCATAGTGCATATTATTGTATATAGCCATTGGTTTTCATGATTTTGTTTTAATTTTTCTATTTTTGTGCTTTGTCCTTAATTTTTGGTTTGATGTGTTTCATGTTTACTTTCTTGTCAAGTTTGTATTAGTTTAGGTGTTGATGTATTTCCAAGTTTTAGTTTGCGAGTTTTGTGTTTTGGGTTGGTCCCTCTGTTTGAGGTGATATTTTGTTGTCGCTACTAATGACCTCTTGATAATTTTTATGTTTCTCTATCATGAAGGGTGAATTGCCTATCACATGGATCAAGGAAAAGAGGATAAAATTTTTTAGTAATAACTCCTAGATTTTGGGACTAAGATACTGGATTTTGGTACACTAAATCATTTTGCTAAAGCTACACATGAACACATCATATTAAGGGGCATGCTTTGAAATATTGAAGGATGAAATCATTATGGTATGCAAATTAAGGTGAAAATCTAATACACTCCATCTCTAGATTCAAATACCTACATGATGCATAAATTTTTGCAAAGCCATAAAAAAAAGGCAAGCAAAGGAAAACATGCTAAAAATCAGTCACCAAGTTTAGATAAAATCTACTGGGGCTATGGACGCCTGACTGGTAGTAGGGCTCTGTCTAGACAGAGCTTATTAAAAAAATAGTATTGCAAAATATTAATCAAACACAAGGGTAATTTAGATAAACTCTACTAGGGCTATAGATGTTTGATTGGTCGTAGGGCTTTGTCTATAAGAATTATTTTTGTGAGCAATATTTCTATAGCCTAAATGCAAGTCAGGTGATGGAATCTAGATGGTTTTCAAGCATGCAAAATGAAATCACTTTTCACACACATTAAGCCAAAGAAAATGTTCATGTGTTTCCATTTGAAGTTATCTACCCCACCTTCTTGGAAGTTGCTAGATATTTTGTCCTTATGATCTTTGGTTTGTTTATTTTTAGAATTGGGTTCTTCACCCTAAATTCTCAGGAGGATTTCTCAGTAGAGTTGCCATTTGTTGTGGCCATTAGACAACTTACCCCAAAATTGGGGACCCACCTTGAATTTTAGAATTTTGGAGAATTTTGGAGAATTTTGGTTGTCTTTGGAGTGATAATTTTCATAAGGCCTTCCACTTAAGGTTGTAGTGTGGTTTGTTGGATTCATCACTTAGTTTATTTTATTTTGTGTGGTTGGAAATGTTTAATTAATTTTAATCCTCTGGATAAAATCAATTCAAGCAATTAAAGTTAGTTAAACTTGTATATAAATAATAAATAAAAAAACTTAAAATAAAAATAAAAAAACTAAAAACTAAAATAAAATAATTATGTATATATATATATATACTAAATAAATGGAAGTGAATAAAATGAAATAAAATATTAGTGTTTATTTTTTATTTTTTACTCCACATATTAGTTTGGTGTTAATATATTTTATGATGTAATGGTTTTGTTAAAGGTTATTTGAATTAATATATTTAAATTAGTGTGTGAAAGTTATGAAAGGATTGAATACATAGATGTGGACAACATTTGATCCTAGACGATACGTAGGAGGAACCAACACCATGGCAGGCGTGGAGTGGATTCTAAGGATGGGCGAGGTTCGAGGCTGTTAACGTGGGACCAGGCAGTGACTAGACCTACAGATGCAAATTTACTCGGTAAACTAGGGGTAATGTGGTATACCTATGACTTATAGACCGTGGTATAAGATGAGATGCCAAGTTTAGGCATATGTAAAATGGTATAGTGATTGGAAGATATCGATGTGATGGGCACACTTGGTAATAATTCGGTAGAGCAATGACTTTGACAAGGATGATGATGAACTCCCTGATCTTGATATGAGTTAGGAACTAATTATGTTATACTACACCACACCTGGATACATACGTGGGTATACCATACTATCATGGAGTGGAGGTTATTCATAGCTCACACCTGTTCATGGGAAATAATCCTGAGTTTATGGAGGCCACGTCTGCTCCAGTTGTAAGCTCCTTAGTGATAAGTGATATAGATAAACATCTACATGGAGGGTACTCCGATATGGTCATAGTGGCATATGAAAGTAGAGTGTTGAAAAAGGTAGGTGAGATCCAAAAAAAACACATAGTGGGAGCACTATAAGACATTGTGTAAGGGCCTAGACAATAAAAGAAAGATGTGAGTGGTGGACCAATATCGAAGCATCACCAGGATTGGAGAGTTGTCGTGTGCATTGGTTATGGAGGGGAAGTGAAACAACATCAACAACAACTAAGAACGTGAAGAAAGATATGATGTAGGTGTAGATAATCTTGCTATTGAAGAATTATTGTCGATGAAGTTTTCATCATGTAAGAACCACAGGACAACATGGAATAGTATGTTAGAACATCTCTTGATATGGTTCGAGTGAGTGATCAACGGTATGAAAGAAATGTTGGAAGTATTGACATGATTTCACTGTCATACACAATGAACATCGAACTGAGAAGATGAAGATATGATAGCAAATGGGGTCTAATGATATCGTGTCACTTGGTATGGGTAATCAAAATAGCAGGAGTTTTGATCTAAAATATTCACTGAAGAGAGCATCTACATGGGAGTTTCCTTGGGTGTCTACGAGGAATTTGATAATTTTAACTGGTTGTTGCATACCCCATTACCGATCACCAAAGGTCACAGTGGACAAGGGTAAAGCAGGCAATATTAGCGAGTTCGGTCTACATTTGCCACCATCAGTAGTTTTAGCATGAGACCAAACATTCATTACTACATATTGTAGTGCAATGTATATGGGGGAATGCACCCATTTATGAGATGATGCACCAATATACATGTTACAACAATACCTCCACTCTTGTAGTATCCACAGCCAAATTCGGACACCCATTCCCCACGAAAATTACACATCCAACATTGTTTGAAGGAGTACAAAATCTACAGTCTAAAATACTATCTATAGCCTCGTGGAAGTCACTATAACAACCAATGAATTATGTAGGGATGTTAAATTATCAAGCCAAGTAATTATAGGCAGGAATTTTGAATGTGCGCAACATAGTCAGGCTCGTTGAATTTATTATTTTTGTTAAAAATATCTTTAAACTATCTAGATGTTAGGCTCACCATAATCTACTATAAAAAAATCTTTCTTATTGAGCGACATTGAGCAGGTCCCCAAATTACAATAGGTAAAGCACAACAACTATTTTATTAACAATAAATTGATGTCCACAAAGTAGGTATTACATGCTGGTAGCGAAAAGGTTGCATATATCACGAGGAGGTCTGTTAGTGTAAGGAAAATTGTGAAGACTTCATCTAATTGATATTTTGGTTGTTATTCCAATATAGATGCCATGTTACAAAGCTCAATAGTTACACATAAAATGTATAGACCATTATGCATAAGGTCTGGATAAATATCACAAATATCATAATATTTGCATCTAGGGAAGGAGGTTAGAAATTAAATTCATTGGTAGCAAGATGAAGAGAAACATGTAGTGGGAGCACTATGAGATGCTGCATAATGACCCGACACAATAGTCTTCAAAGTGGTTTACCTGACGATCACAAAATCTAGGGAGTGAACTCATCATCCTGGTATGGTACAAGTGTTACTTGAAGCGTGTCATAAAGATTTTTTGGTTGAATTCACTATCTGGCACCATGGAGATTGCAAGGGTGGATATACCCATGGGTGTGTGACTCTTTTGAAATGGGCCATGGTCAATGAGGTAGACAATAACATCATTGATTAATTTGGCTACACACACATGGTCATATGTCAAATATTTCCACAATGATAATTGAGGACATACATGAACAACACGATTGTTTGTTTCCGTAGGACACGCCATCATAAAATAGTGGATATTTCATTGAATGAAACATTACAAAAGCCTAGAAAAGGGTTGGAAATAAAAATGAAGGAGGAAGAGAGAAATGAAAGGTTCATCAAAAATGTTAAAAATAGATTGAATCTCATGAATCAGGGTTGGGAATTTTGGGAAATATTAGGAGGCCAGAAATCTGTTGTAACAGGAACATTTTCCTTCTATTTTTAATGCAAAATGCTACAAAAATTTACACCTTGTTAAAAAAATTGGAGGAGATTTATTTTTGAATGTATTGAGTTAATGTCTATCTTTCCCTTCCATTTTTTAGACTAACAGATAATGTTTTATGCAATTTAATGATAGCATTATCGAATATTTAGAAATTTGGAGTTCATGTTGTTTTCCTTAGAAGATTGCACCTAATTCATTTCAGACTGTGCAAATGCAGCTCTGGATGAATTAGGTTACATTAAAAAATTCTCACATCTCCAATTTTGAAGAATAGGATAGCATCATATTGGTAGTAATTTGTTTTCACTGTTTTCAGCATTTTGGTCCATTTTTCAGATTTTATTTATTATTATTTTTTTCTAACCTTATCTTTTTTGTAGTTTTTTTAAAACTTTGACAAATAAAAAAATAGAAAAAATTAAAACTCCAAAAAAAATGCACGGATGCAAAGAACAAGCTTTAACGCTTCATTTAGAACAATTTCAATTCCATTTTGAAGTAAATTTGAAATTATAAAATTATTCAAAGTTGTTTTTAAAGGAATTTTGTAATTTCAGATTTTGCATGTTTTCACATTTTTAAGGTAAATCAAATTTCCAACTTTGCATTTTTGTTTGTAAGCAATAAATTAACTTCCCTTTATGAAAATTCCAATTTCATTAAAGGGGGGTTATTTATATGGTATTTCAAAAGCTACTATATTTAAAGCAATAGATTAACTTCTCTTTATGAAAATTACGATTTCATCAAAGAAGGGTAATTTATATGATAGGTCAAAGGCTATTACATTTACCAAGTTATTCATGTAGATTGTTTTATTTTCATGCTCAAAACAACATTAAATGAATCCAGTCATTATTCAAACTTTGCATTTCAAAAAATAGATTTTAGTCTTCGCTTTTATGCTCAAAGTAGGATTTAATAATGTAAGATAAAACTTGTTTAAAATATTCTTAACCAAAAGAAGATAAAATCTACCTAAAATACTTCAAGATAAAATGAATTAAGGCTTTTACATTGTGGTCATATGAGGGTCAATCACATTTTTTTCTTTAAATTTTCATGAACAATCACTAGTATAACAATAAAATAATACCAAAAAAGGTCCCTTGTTAACAATTATTTGTAAATCGCTAAGGTATTCCTAGCACTTATTTGATACATCTTCACAAGATTACAAGCACAAATTAAGTAAAAGGAACCTTGGAGAAATTTCTATTTCATTGCAAGAGAGGGTTTGTGTTGAGCAAGGTGCAGCAAACAGTATTGTCATTGTTGTCAACACAGTCAGACAGATCCGTTGATGCAGTGGACAGGAAGTTCAAAAGCTAGTCAGATGCAGAAGACAAGAGTTCAAAGGTTACTCAGAGTATGTACAGTGATTTTCCAAGAAGACCGAAGTGGACCACTTGCAAAAGATCAAAGAAAAAGACAAGTAAGAAAAGTGTCGCGATATCGCGACATATACAACAGGCAAGAAAAACTGTCGCGATTTCGTGACATGTCGGAAGAGAGAGAAGAAGAAAGAAAAACTGTCACGATTTCGTGACATGTTGGAAGAGAGAGAAGAAGAAAGAAAAACTGTCATGATTTCGTGACATGTTGGAAGAGAGAGAAGAAGAAAGAAAAACTATCACGATTTCGTGACATGTTGGAAGAGAAAGAAGAAGAAAGAAAAACTGTCACGATTTCGTGACATGTTGGAAGAGAAAAAGGCAAGTGGAAAAACTGTCACGATTTCGCGACATGTTGGCAGAGAAAAAGGCAAGTGGAAAAACTATCGCGATTTCACGACATGTTGGAAGAAAAAGAGAAAGCAGGAAGAAGTGTCACGATTTCGTGACAAGTTCGAAGAAAGAGAACAAGTTTGAAAAGTGTCACGATTTCGTGACATGTCGCAGTTTCGCGACTAAAATAGGAGAGAGAAAGTGAGTTGGAAAAGTGTCACGATTTCGCGACATGTCGCATTTTCGTGACTCGAAAGCGTAGGAAGGAAGAGAAAGAAAAAGTGTGTCACGATTTCGTGACATGTCGCATTTTTGCGACTCGAAAGCGTAGGAAGGAAGAGAAAGAAAAAGTGTCACGATTTTGTGACATGTCGCATTTTCGTGACTTGAAAAGTGCAAGAAGGCAAAGAAGGAAAAGTGTCACGATTTCATGACATGTCGCATTTTTGTGACTTGAAGAAAGCAGGAAGGCAGAGAAGGAAAAGTGTCACGATTTCGCGACATGTCGCATTTTTGTGACAAAAGTAGAGACGAAGTGTACGGAGGTGAAAGTGTCGCGATATCGTGACATGTAGCATTTTCAGTCCAAAGCAAAGAGAAAGAGGAGAGAGAAAATAGTGTCACGATTATCATGACATGTATTTTCGCTGGTCAAAGCTAAGAGAAAGAGCATGGAGAAAAAGTGTCATGATATCGTGACATGTTGTATTTTCGGGGCCAAAGCAAAGAGAAAGCGCTAAGGAGAAAAAGTGTCGTGATATCGTGACATGTCGTTTGACCCAAAGCAAAGAGAAAGCGCTAAGGAGAAAAAGTGTCACGATATCGTGACATGTCACGTTTTCATGACCCGAAGCAAAGAGAAAGCGCTAAGGAGAAAAAGTGTCACGATATCGCGACATGTCGCGGTTTCGTGACCCAAAGGCAAGATAAAGCGTACGGACGAAAAAGTGTCACGATATCGCTACATGTTGTATTCTCACGGGCCAAAGCCAAGAGAAAGCATACGGATGAAAAAGTGTCGCGATATCGCTACATGTATTCTCATGGGCCAAAGCTAAGAGAAAGGACAAAAAAGTGTCACGATATCGTGACATGTGTTTTCACGGCAACAACAACAGAAGAGTTACAAGGGCAGTTGAAGCCGACGAAGACCGATGTAAGGACGAAGATTAGGGTTTGACAAAGATTAGGGTTTGCAACCGACTAAGATTAGGGTTTACAACCAACTGAGATTAGGGTTTTCATCATGAAAATGTTGTTATAAAAGTAGGGCTATTTGGAGAATTGAGAAGTGTTGTATATGTCATCGAATGCGAGTCGAAGTGTGAAATGCGGTCGTAAGAGCATAGAAAGCTAGAAAAAAAAAAAGGCAAAAGCAAAGGTATCTTACTATTATTCTTCTAGTTTTAGAATTGAAGTCCAAGTTGGTGCTTGGCATAAGGGGTTGGTGCTCCTTCCAGTTGGTGCTGGCAAATCAGGGGTTGGTGCTCCTTTCTATTGGTACAGATAAATCAAGGGTTGGTGCTCCTTCCAGTGGGTGCTGGTAAACTGTTTGTAAAAGTTGTTGCTTTGCAAAGGCTGGATTTGGATGGTAGTCCAAGCAGTCATTTTTGAGGAGTAGCCACATTGGTGAACCTCGTTAAATCTTGTGTTGTGTGATGTTCTCTTGTTGTACTTGCTGTATCTATTTATAAGTTTTAATTATTGCTATTTTAAGAGTTGTTAATTCATGATTAAAGAGCTACATTGATTCACCCCCCCTCTCAGTGCCATTGTAAGTCTAACAATTGGTATCAGAGCCAAGTTCCCTTCTCAGGCTAAATCAGTCAGGGTTGATCTTGGATTAGTACGCAATGGGTAAGAAGAATAGATCCTCCTCCAAAAGGGCATCTCAGTCAGTTTTAGTTCCTATGGAAGAGAAAATTGAACCAGAAAAGGTTGAAGACTTCTCATCAAACCAAGCACCTTTGTTTGACGAAACAAATTATGCGATCTGGAGAATCAAGATGAAAGTATATCTTTGTGCTTTGGGATACTACATCTGGGATTCAGTAGTTAGTGGATACACAATACCCATCACTCCTCCAAGAAGAGGCTAACAAAAATAATCTGTTTGAGAATGACTCAAAAGCAAAGAAAGCTATCAGGAGCGGATTAGTAGACAGTGAATTGGTAAAGATCATGAGTTGTAAAATGACAAAAGAAATGTGGGACAAACCAAGGAGTATTCATGAAGGAGAGATGAGATCAAGGAGGCCAAGTTACAAACTCATCAAGCTCGTCGAAGCTTTAAAGTTAAATGACGATGAGAACATAGAGGATGATTCTAAAAAGGAAACAGGTGGAGGTCTTCTCATAACACTCGAAGAAGAAACAGAAGAAGAACAAGAATGTGATAAAGAAGAAATTGATGCAAAAATAAATTTGAAAGAGGAACTAATTGCAGCTCTGGATGAATTGAAGATAGAAAGAAAAAGGAATAAGGAAATCTCAAGAAAGCTTGAGGATGCAAATGAAATAATAACCAGTTTGAAAGTATAGGCAGAAGAATTCAAAAGGATTGAAGAAACTCTCAGGTCACAGATCAATGAGAAAGAGATTGGTTGCTACAAACAAGAGGAAGAGATTGTTTTATTGAAGAAACAACTAGAAGAGGCCAACACAAATCTCAAATTCGAGAAGAGCACAGAGTTGCTAGATAAAATGATAAGCCAACAAAGAAGCTCCATGGATAAGCATGGTCTTGGATATGAAGCTGAACAACCTTCATCTTCCATCTCTATAGAGAAGAAGAAGTTCACTGTTGAAGGATCGAAGCAAGAAAAGTTTGAAGTTGAATCTTCAAAAGGAAGAAAATATCAAAGGAGATCTACAACAAAGCAACCACAACAAAAGAGGTTCTATCACTCTCACTTTTTTCATAATAATACTTTTAATGGCTATTGTTTCAGATGCAACCAGTATGGTCACAAGGCAATTTATTGTGGATTGAATAATAAATCAAAGAGTTATTCTGGTAGAAATACTTCTACGTTTTTGAGTGAACAAAATGTACAATGTTTTCAATGTAATGGTCATGGGCACATAGCAAGGTTTTGTCCAAGCAGTTTTGTATCAAATCTAAGGCAAAACAAGTAGATTTCATCAGACGCAAAGAACGCAACACAGACAGGGAATAAATCATGTACAATAAAAAGGAAAATAATCATTCATCAAGGATGCACAAGAGACTACCACACAAGAGAAATGTTCGAGTTCACGAAAAGGTGCAAAACAGGGATGTAGTTGAAAAATCCAAGCCCGAGTTCAAGAAAGTTTGGAGAAAGATAGAAGAAAGGAAATCGTGTCTCCTTGGACTGAAGGAGACTACTCCGCTATTGCACTAAGCAACTCCAGGTAGCACATCCTCGGGGGAGCAATCTTGAAGTTTCATTTTAATGCTCCTATGTATTTGTTTGATTACCTGAGGATGAAAGGCAAGTAGTCAGGGATGTTGTTGTATAGTTGTCAAAGTGTGTTTTCAGTTCATATAGTTTGTGGAAGTGCCATGAAGGGTGGTGATTAAATTGAGAGTTGTCATTATTGGTAGTATTGCTATATGTCATTGTTGTACTGGTGATGGTTCTCACTGCCACTATCCAAAGTTAAGGATTATAGCAGTTCAGATAATTTGGTTAGTGAAAGAATGTTGCTCTAGCCGCATCTATGTGTTTCGATAAAAGCAGTATGTATTTGAACTACACATTGACGTGAAGTTTGTTAGATCTATTATGATGCTGCGGTGAAAAATATTGAAGTCTGATCATTGATTCATGTTTAGCTCATCAAGATGAGCAACTTTGCTTTGTGAATCTTACCTATCCGAGGTCAAAAAGTATGAGTTTGAGTAAGGTGCACCATAGTTGGCTGTGAAGTGTTTAACAAAATATTGTCTCCTGATTCGAATAGTTGAAAGTAAGGTGTGACCAACGGTGACTGTAGAAAACATAGACCAAGTTGAAAATGTAAAAAGGGATTTGGTTGGTGTTGTGATACAGTGTTTGATGCTTGCACAGAGTTGGCAGTAAAATTGTAGTGTCGGTACAATGTTGGACAAAAGTTGGTACAAGTGAAGTATGCATGGTAGCACGATTTCAAGCTAATCCCAAGGAGACTCATGTGACAGCATTATGGTGGTTGATTTCTGAAACATCATTGAAGGGAAAATGACTATTTGTGGTTTCCTTTTTCGAAAGTGGTTGGTTGAATGCATCAAGGTTTTCTGAATTGAGAGTTGTGTTTAAACCTTGTGTTATAAGCATAGTGGTTGAAGCCCATTGGTTATGAAAGAACTTGAGTTAGAAAAGAACATGAGTATCATTGTTATGTGATATTTGTGGTTGAGCATTGTTGGAATTATTTGAGTTGGTTGATACATACTTGGACTAGGGTTGTATGGGAGAGAGTTGTCCCTTGTGATGATTGGTTGAGTTGATTTGATTAAGCCTAGTCAAGTTATGTGTGAAGTGATTTTTAAAGTTCTATGAAGTGGATTTGATTTGAGATCGCCATTCATTATTGAGTTCATTTTGAGTACTACTTGAGCATGATTGATTGAGCCTTTGAGAAGGCCCTTGGGAAATATTTGAGGACAATGCTGGGACAGATTTCTAGAGCAGAGTTGGGCAAGTTCTTGGTGAGACTGCTAGAGAAGATTCGGACAAGTTCTTAGTGAGCTTGGTGGAGCAGATTTGGACAGGTTTTTTTATGAGTTTATTATTCAGCATTGGACAAGTTCTATGTGAGCTTGTTAAGCAGGTTCTGTGTGAGCCTATTGAGCAGGTTCTTAGTGAGCCTATTGACTGAGCTTTGGAGGTGACAGAGTACAGAGAGACAGAGTCTTCTATAATATCACAAGGGTACTATGGAGTATGGGTTATGGTATCCTAAAGATGCAAATTGGGCAGGATGTGTAGATGACAGAAAGAGTACCAGTGGAAGTGCATTCTATCTTGGAGACAGATTGGTCACGTAGAACAGTAAGAAACAAGAGTCAGTTTCCTTATCCACAGTAGAGGCAGAATATTTTGTAGCGACAGCGTGTTGTACGTAGGAGAAAGTTGCAGAAAGTGATGTTAAGTTGGATTTGTATTCCAACAACAGATTGTGGAGTGGTCACATTTCCCAAGAATTGACTAGCTATCGAGATCACATTCTCAGGGGGAGCATTTGTGTATTTGTTTATATTTTTGCTCATGTTTGTAATTTTTGCTAACTGTAATAATTTGTGCCTGAGAATGTTGTGCATAGACTCAGGGGGAGTCTACAGTAGCCCTTTGGTATTATTGTCAAAGGGGGAGAAGAATTACAAGAAAATTGCACATGTGTTGCCAACAATTCCAAAGGGGGAGATTGTTGAGCAAGGTGCAGCAAACAATATTGTCATTGTTGTCAACACAGTCAGACAGATCTGTTGATGCAGTGGACAGGAAGTTCAAAAGCTAGTCAGATGCAGAAGACAAGAGTTCAAAGGTTACTCAGAGTATGTACAGTGATTTTCCAAGAAGACCGAAGTGGACCACTTGCAAAAGATCAAAGAAAAAGACAAGTAAGAAAAGTGTCGCGATATCGCGACATATACAGTAGGCAAGAAAAACTGTCATGATTTCATGACATGTTGGAAGAGAGAGAAGAAGAAAGAAAAACTGTCATGATTTCGTGACATGTTGGAAGAGAGAGAAGAAGAAAGAAAAACTATCACGATTTCATGACATGTTGGAAGAGAGAGAAGAAGAAAGAAAAACTGTCACGATTTCACGACATGTTGGAAGAGAAAAGAAGAAAGAAAAACTGTCACGATTTCATGACATGTTGGAAGAGAAAAAGGCAAGTGGAAAAACTATCACGATTTCACGACATGTTGGCAAAGAAAAAGGCAAGTGGAAAAACTATCACGATTTCACGACATGTTGGAAGAAAAAGAGAAAGCAGGAAGAAGTGTCACGATTTCGCGACAAGTTCGAAGAAAGAGAACAAGTTTGAAAAGTGTCACGATTTCGTGACATGTCGCAGTTTCGTGACTAAAATAGGAGAGAGAAAGTGAGTTGGAAAAGTGTCACGATTTCGCGACATGTCGCATTTTCGTGACTCGAAAGCGCAGGAAGGAAGAGAAAGAAAAAGTGCCGATTTCGCGACATGTCGCATTTTCGTGACTCGAAAGCGCAGGAAGGAAGAGAAAGAAAAAGTGTCACGATTTCGTGACATGTCGCATTATCGCGACTTGAAAAGTGCAGGAAGGCAAAGAAGGAAAAGTGTCACGATTTCGTGACATGTCGCATTTTCGCGACTTGAAGAAAGCAGGAAGGCAGAGAAGGAAAAGTGTCGCGATTTCGTGACATGTCGCATTTTCGTGACAAAAGTAGAGACGAAGTGTACGGAGGTGAAAGTGTCACGATATCGCGACATGTAGCATTTTTGTGGTCCGATACAAGGAGAAAGAGGAGAGAGAAAATAGTGTCACGATATCGTGACATGTATTTTCGCTGGTCAAAGCTAAGAGAAAGAGCATGGAGAAAAAGTGTCGCGATATCGCGACATGTTGTATTTTCGGGGGCAAAGCAAAGAGAAAGCGCTAAGGAGAAAAAGTGTCGCGATATCGCGACATGGTCACGTTTTTGCGACCCGAAGCAAAGAGAAAGCGCTAAGGAGAAAAAGTGTCGCGATATCATGACATGTCACGTTTTCGTGACCCGAAGCAAAGAGAAAGCGCTAAGGAGAAAAAGTGTCACGATATCGCGACATGTCGCGGTTTCGCGACCCAAAGGCAAGATAAAGCGTACGGACGAAAAAGTGTCGCGATATCGCTACATGTTGTATTCTCGCGGGCCAAAGCCAAGAGAAAGCATACGGACGAAAAAGTGTCGCGATATCGCTACATGTTGTATTCTCATGGGCCAAAGCTAAGAGAAAGCGTACGGATGAAAAAGTGTCACGATATCGTGACATGTGTTTTCGCGGCAACAACAACAGAAGAGTTACAGGGGCAGTTGAAGCCGACGAAGACCGATGTAAGCCGACGAAGATTAGGGTTTGCAACCGACGAAGATTAGGGCTTGCAGTCGACTAAGATTAGGGTTTACAGCCGACTGAGATTAGGGTTTTCATCATGAAAATGTTGTTATAAAAGTAGGGCTGTTTGGAGAATTGAGGAGTGTTGCATATGTCATCGAATGCGAGTCGAAGTGTGAAATGCGGTCGTAAGAGCGTAGAAAGCACAGAAGCGGCGAGATGATGGCGAAGTGCGCAAAGTGAGCGAAGTTCGGTCATAGTGCATAGAGAGCAAGTCGAGTCGAATCGTGCTAAGTGTGAAATTCGCAAAGGAAGCAGAGAGTGAAGTTTGATCATAGTGCGTAGAGAGGGAGAAGACGATCGTGAAGTTTGACTGTGATGAAGTAGAGATGTGCAAAGTTCAGAGATAGTGCACAGAGTGCGAAGTTCGGTTGTAGTGTGCAGTGTGCAAGTCGTCGAATCATTCTAAGTGCGAAGATCACAAAGGAAGTAGAGTGCGCAAAGGGGAGAAGACGATCGCTTGACAGTGAAGCAACAGATTGTGCGAAGTGATAGCACAGAGAGAGCAGAGTGCATAGAGGACGCAAAAGTGAAGCAGACCAGTCAGGGTCTTGCAAAAGCAAAGGTATCTTACTATTATTCTTCTAGTTTCAGAATTGAAGTCCAAGTTGGTGCTTGGCATAAGGGGTTGGTGCTCCTTCCAGTTGGTGCTGGCAAATTAGGGGTTGGTGCTCCTTTCTGTTGGTACAGATAAATCAGGGGTTGGTGCTCCTTCCAGTGGGTGCTGGTAAACTATTTGTAAAAGTTGTTGCTTTGCAAAGGCTAGATTTGGATGGTAGTCCAAGCAGTCATTTTTGAGGAGTAGCCACATTGGTGAACCTCGTTAAATCTTGTGTTGTGTGATGTTCTCTTGCTTGTACTTGTTGTATCTGTTTATAAGTTTTAACTATTGCTATTTTAAGAGCTATTAATTTATGATTAAAGAGCTACACTGATTCACCCCCCCTCTCAGTGCCATTATAAGTCTAATAATTGGTATCAGATCCAAGTTCCATTCTCAGGCTAAATCAGTTAGGGTTGATCGTGGATTAGTACGCAATGGGTAAGAAGAATAGATCCTCCTCCAAAAAGGCATCTCAGTAAGTTTCAATTCCTGTGGAAGAGAAAATTGAACTAGAAAAGGTTGAAGACTTCTTATCAAACCAAGCACCTTTGTTTGACGAAACAAATTATGCGATCTGGAGAATTAGGATGCAGGCATATCTTTGTGCTTTAGGATACGACGTCTGGGATTCAGTAGTTAGTGGATACACAATACCCATCACTTCTCCAGAAGATGCTGACAAAATAAAATTGTTTGAGAATGACTCAAAAGCAAAGAAAGCTATCAAGAGCGGATTAGTAGACAATGAATTAGTAAAGATCATGAGTTGTAAAATGGCAAAAGAAATGTGGGACAAACTGAGGAGTATTCATGAAGGTGACAATGAGAACATAGAGGATGATTCTAAAAAGGAAACAGGTGAAGGTCTTCTCATAACACTCGAAGAAGAAACATAAGAAGAACAAAAATGTGATAAAGAAAAAATTGATACAAAAATAAATTTGAAAGAGGAACTAATTGCAGCTCTAGATGAATTGAAGATAGAAAGAAAAAGGAATAAGGAAATCTCAAGAAAGCTTGAGGATGCAAATGAAATAATAACCAGTTTGAAAGTATAGGCAGAAGAATTCAAAAGGATTGATGAAAATCTTAGGTCACATATCAATGAGAAAGAGATTGGTTGCTACAAACAAGAGGAAGAGATTGTTTTATTGAAGAAACAACTAGAAGAGGCCAACACAAATCTCAAATTCGAGAAGAGCACAGAGTTGCTAGATAAAATGATAAGCCAACAAAGAAGATCCATGGATAAGCGTGGTCTTGGATATGAAGCTGAACAACCTTCATCTTCCATCTCTGTAGAGAAGAAGAAGTTCACTATTGAAGGAAGAGAAAGAAAAAGTGTCGCAATTTCGTGACATATCGCATTTTTGTGACTTGAAAAGTGCAGGAAGGCAAAGAAGGAAAAGTGTCACGATTTTGTGACATGTCTCATTTTTGTGACTTGAAGAAAGCAGGAAAGGCAGAGAAGAAAAAGTGTCACGATTTCGCGACATGTCGCATTTTCGCGATAAAAGTAGAGACAAAGTGTATGGAAGTGAAAGTGTCACGATATCGCGACATGTAGCTTTTTTGCGGTCTAATACAAGGAGAAAGAGGAGAGAGAAAATAGTGTCGCAATTTCGCGACATGTTGTATTTTCGTTGGTCAAAGCTAAGAGAAAGAGCATGGAGAAAAAGTGTCGCGATATCGCGACATGTTGTATTTTTGGGGGCCGAAGCAAAGAGAAAGCACTAAGGAGAAAAAGTGTCGCGATATCGCGACATGTCACATTTTTGCAACCCGAAGTAAAGAGAAAGTGCTAAGGAGAAAAAGTGTCACAATATAGCGACATGTCGCGTTTTTGCGACCCAAAGCAAAGAGAAAGCGCTAAGGAGAAAAAGTGTCACGATATCACGACATGTCGCGGTTTCATGACCCAAAGGCAAGATAAAGCGTATGGACAAAAAAGTGTAGTGATATCGCTACGTGTTGTATTCTCGCGGGCCAAAGCTAAGAGAAAGCGTATGAAGGATAAAGTGTAGCGATATCGCTACATGTTGTATTCTCGTGGGCCAAAGCTAAGAGAAAGCATATGGAGGAAAAAGTGTAGCGATATCGCTACATGTATTCTCATGGGCCAAAGCTAAGAGATAGCGTATGGAGGTGAAAGTGTCACGATATTGAGACATGTTGTGTTTTCATGGCAAAAGCAATAGAAGAGTTATAGGGGCAGTTGAAGCCGACGATGACCGATGTTAGTCAACGAAGATTAGGGTTTGCAGCCAACTAAGATTAGGGTTACATATGACTAAGATTAGAGTTTTTCATCATGAAAATGTTGTTATAAAAGTAGGGCTGTTTGGAGAAGTTGAGAGAGTTGTATATGTCATCGAATGTGAGTCGAAGTGTGAAATGCGGCCGTAAGAGCGTAGAAAGCACAGAAGCGACGAGATGATGGTGAAGTGCACAAAGTGAGTGAAGTTCGATCGTAGTGCACAAAGAGCAAGTCAAGTCGAATCATGCTAAGTGTGAAATTTGCAAAGGAAGCAGAGAGTGTGAAGTTCGATCGTAGTGCATAGAGAGGGAGAAGATGATCGTGAAGTTTGACTGTGATGAAGCAAAGATGTGCAAAGTTCAGAGATAGTGTGTAGAGTGTGAAGTTCAGTTGTAGTGTGCAGTGTGCAAGTCGTTGAATAATTCTAAGTGTGAAGATCGCAAAGGAAGCAGAGTGCACAAAGGGGAGAAGACGATCGCTTGACAGTGAAGCAACAGATTGTGTGAAGTGATAGCACAGAGAGAGCAAAGTGCGTAGAGGATGCAAAAGTGAAGCATACCAGTCAGGGTCTTACAAAAGCAAAGGTATCTTACTATTATTCTTCTAGTTTTAGAATTGAAGTCCAAGTTGGTGCTTGGCATAAGGGGTTGGTACTCCTTCTAGTTGGTGCTGGAAAATCAGGGGTTGGTGCTCCTTTCTATTGGTACAAATAAATCAGGGGTTGGTGCTCCTTCTAGTGGGTTCTGGTAAACTGTTTGTAAAAGTTGTTGCTTTGCAAAGGCTGGATTTGGATGGTAGTCTAAGTAGTCATTTTTGAGGAGTAGCCACATTGGTGAACCTCATTAAATCTTATGTTGTGTGATGTTCTCTTGTTGTACTTGTTGTATCTGTTTATAAGTTTTAACTACTGCTATTTTAAGAGCTGTTAATTCATGATTAAAGAGCTACACTGATTCACCCCCCCCTCTCAGTGCCATTGTAAGTCTAACAGTTTGCTAATCAAAATCTTGACTATGATTATGATTTTTCAATTGGGAAAAATTTCCACTCAATAGAGTCTTTCTATAGAGTTGGAGGAAAACTTGTGAAGACTAGGACTTAGCATTGATTCCACTAGATTAACAAATCAACTAGTGAAGATTTAAAATCTCTAGATTTAGAGATTTATCATTTTCTAGTTTCTAACACTTTGTTGTAGGAAAAGAAGATTTGAAGAAAGTTGGGAAGCTTCCTAAAAGAAATCTAGGAAGAATATATTCATTGGAATCAATCCAGTACCTGAAGCAACAAGTTAGAGATTGAATATTTGGAGGCCTAAGCAAAAGGTCCCATTGCAAGAGTTGTAGACCTATAGATTGCAAAAGATAGAAAAATGCGAGAGGAGTCTTATTGTAGATTAGAGAAGAAGAGACTCAAGAAAAGAGTCTAGGAGAATATTGGAAGTTAATCTCCATTGAAGAAGAAGAGACTCAATAAAAGAGTCTAGGAGAATATTGGAGGTTGGTGATCTCCATTGAAAATTGAAGACTATAAATTATAGAAGAGAGAAAGGCCAAAGGAGCCTTACTATAGATTGAGGAAGAAGAGACTCTAAAGAAGAGTCCAGGAGAATATTGGAGATTGGTGATCTCCATTGAAGATTGTAGATTATAGATTAAAGGAGTAGAAGAAAATAGCTCAAGAAGCTGAAGAGACCCACAAGAGGTCCCATTGAAGAACTTCTAGTTTAGAAATATAGAATATTGAATAATGACTAGCAAAGGTCCTGTTTCAGATTTTAGAAGTGATAAATTTTAGAGATCCAAGAGGGAGATGTCATTGCAATATTTCTATAGTAGAAGACTAAAGAAAAGGTATTATTGAGAAGACCAGAGAAGCTGCAAGATTGAATACCCTAGAGAAGTGGTATCAAAGACAAATAAGGCAAAGAATAGGAAAGCCTTATTACAGATTTTAAGAAGGCCATTGAAGGAGTTCCTATGAGAACTCATTGGAAAAATTTACTAAGAAGGAGGAGTTTCAGATAGAGCAAAATTTGGGACAATTGTCACCATTCGACAACAACCGTAAAAGGAGAAGAATTTGGTAAGGAGTTTGCCAAATTTTAGGGGAGAATAGTGAAGACCTCAAGACAGTCAAAATATTGAGAAGAAGGCCACTAGATAGGCCAATATTGAAACCAAAATTCGATAAGGAGGTTGAAGAAAAAAGGAGATAGAGAAGCCACCAAATCTAAGATATTTGAAGTTTGCCATTGAAGGATAGAAGGCTTATTTGGAGAAAGAAACTTGTGGAATTTATAGCAAAAAATAGGTCTCTAGGAGATAAATCTTAGCTACAATTTGAGGGATTTTCCTACCAAATTTGGAGAATCAAGGATAATATTCAAAAGGAGAAATTGATTGCAAAAGGATAGCCATTTGGGTAGCATTACTAGTTGCTAATTTATAGATTTTAAGGGAGCATTATAAAGGAAAATTAAAGCCACCAAACTACACTTTCGGGTAGGAAGTTAGAGGAGTTTCAAAGATAGAAATAGGTGAGTTAGAGAGCTATTTCGGATAGCAAGGAAGAGCTATGATTTTATCCATTACAAGATAACAATTAGGTGATTCAAATAATCAAGATTTCCATCATCTATAAAGTTATTAAAGGTAAGAAAATAAACCAATGTCCATCAAGAACGTAACCCCCAAAACGCCACTTTTCTGGAGTCTTAAGGAGCATCAAAGCCTATTTAAGTGCCTAGCATTGAATGAGAGAAAAAAAATTGAACGTACACAGTCAAGCTTTAAGCACAAAATCAAAGTGCAATTAAGGAGGAGGAGAAAGTTTGCACGAGCATAAAATAATCTTTACCATACATAAGAGACCATAAAATACAACACCTGGATTAAAGAGTCACTCCATAGACAAATCACCATTCAGATTACACTTTGCAAGGAAGGTGAAAGACTTATATTATTTAATATTTGCATTCCTTAAGTTTTAGGAGTTATAAGGTGCTTACTATAAGGTTGAAATTTATTTATTAATGCATTGAAATATCAACCTTAAAGAGTTAGAAGGTAATTTTAGCAAAAGGAGTATATCTTAGAAGATATTACCAAATTGCATGAGATTTAAACATTAAATATTTGAAAATAATTAATTAGGATATATAAGATTTTTGACATTGGAAAATTGAAATATTAATTTACAAATATTATTATTTTCTAAAATTCCAAATTAGGGAGTTATAAGGCATACTACATCAAACTTTAGTTTCTTGGAATTTAGAAAAATTAAACCATTGAAAATTGAAGGAGCAAAACCATTAATTGCTTGAAAGTTAGAAAAATTGTAATCTATATTAGTCTCTTACATTAATTTATGAGACATTAATCCAACTAAAATGTCTTTAAGGAAAAGAACCTTATTAAAACTTGAAGGTGCATCATCATTTATCTTTAGCTTTCTACTTACTAATTATTAGGGAGACATAAAGCAAGAAAGTGAAGTTGAACATTGAGGAGACAAAAAGAATTCAACTAAAACTAGGAAAGCTAAGCATACTATCAAGATTTATAGTACATTTAAACACTTGCTAGATAGAAGATATTTTTTAAAAAATTGCAAAAATTGGAAAGTTCTTAGCAAGGTTGAACATATACTCATAACTAGGAGTCATAAGGCAGACAACTAAAAGGAATTTTGAAATTCAAAAACTCCATCAAAATTGTTCTAATTACTTGAGAAGTGAAATATACTCTACCTAGTGATTTGGAAAAACTAAATTTCATTGGTTGAGCATCAAGATTCTCAAGGCATTCTCAAAACTCTAAGGAGCTCTAAGGTATTCTACTTCAAAGGATATTTTAAAAATTGACGAAATAGCAAGGAATGCATTCAATAGTGAGGAACTATTTCATGAGGTAGAATTTTACTCTCAAAACTTAATAGATACCTTTGAAGGATACAAGTATTTATCCACTAGTGAAAAGGAAAGATTCTCATTATTCCTCAAAGAAGCAAAAGAAGAAAATTTTGCAACATTAATTAGTTATCTTCATGAAGTACTTTTCAGAGCATGGTGTAATACACAAAAAATAATTATATTCATATTAGAATAATGTTTGATGGTATATCTATCATTAATTTTTTTTGGACTTGTTCAAAACATAAAACAAAGCAAAAATCCTAGTCAATATTATTATGATGATATACTAACTCATCATGAAGCAGCTATTCCTCTAGTAACAATGCATAAATGAATAAGAAGGAGGAAAAAAAATCATGACTAAAGAAATCAAGACAAAAATACTCATAAGGATACAAATAGAGAGTATAATAAAGAAAGCACAAAGACCGATTCTAATACTGAAGCTGAAGAAGAAGAACCAAATCAAGTTGAATAATATCCAAAATATGAAGATCCATATTGAATACTAAAGTCTTTAATACCCAAATAATGTAATATAGGGGGGTGTTAGAGTATATTATATTATTTGGTACATGCTAATGTACCACCTTGGGTACATAACTAAAGTAGGAGTTTACTTTAGAGTAAGGTTTGAGTCATGTCATGAAATGTAATAAATGCACAAGTGTTAGAATGTGCAATGATGTAAATGTGCATGTAGTCCATATGTACATGAGTCATAGGATAGGTAGACGACGAGTCATGGGTAGAGTAAAGATCAAGGTGTATGTCTTCCTATATATAGGCTTTTAAGGTAAAGAGAAAAAGGGAGAGTGAGAAACAATGCTACTATATAGAGGTAGATTATAGTAGTGAGTAGGTACAATGTAGTTCTTCACTTAAGATTATGGAGTGTTCAAGTCCTCCATTATATTGCATTGTACTATTTTCATGAGCTTTCATTAGTGGTATATTATTAAGTTATTGCAAAAGTTTCTCATTTTTTATTCATATTATATTGTCATTATCATATAGTTATCATAGCTTACATATTTTATATATTGTGGATGCATTTCCTTCCATATACATCCTTAAAAACTAACAAAAGCTATAGGGCAAAAAATCAATGAGGAAAAGTCCAAAGTCATTTTCTTCCATTGCTCACCTATATAGGAGATTAGGGTTCTTGATAAACTATAATACCAGAAGACATTCCTCCCCATCACCTACTTAGATATTCCTATTAAAATAAAGAGATAAAGTAAATAATATTGTACCTAACTAGTGGATAAAGTAAAAATAAAAATAGAAAAATGAACTAATCAATGGCTATCATCAAGGGAAAGAATAACCATGGTTAAACTCACTTCCTCAATCTACACCTATTTATGTCTCTATAATTTTAGATATTCCTAATGTAGTGCTAAGAGAGTTGGATCAAATAAATCATTGATTCCTTTGGAGGGGCACTAAGGAGGAAAGGAAATGGGTGTTGGTGCAGTGAAAAACTTTATGCCTTTACAAACATGAAGGGGGGAGCTAGGATTTAAATTGACGATCAAGAACAATATGACACTAGTAGCTAAGTTGTATTAGAGGATTTTGAACAATACCAATGTGACATGGGCCCAAAATATAAGAGCTAAATATGCAAAAAATTAAAATTTATAGCAAACATTATTTGCCATCAACTCCTAGCAGAGAATCCCCCATCTTAGTAGTTTTGAGGATAAAAGAGGAGTTAATAAAGAAGGAGCTCTTTTGGATAATTCATAATGGTCAACATGTAAAATTTTGGATAAACTCTTGAGACATGAATCAACCTTTTGTGGTTCAATTTCTAGAGTGGAGACCTATCATGGAGCAACTACACAAAGCAAATTGGATAAAGATAATAAAATATTGTAGGTACCAAATCAAAAATTTAGAAGTTGGGAGAAACTCGGTCCCCATAGCTGAATGACCAATTCAAATATTAAAGAGGTAAAAGATAGATATAAAAAAAACTCTACAAATTAGATCACTTTCATGGTCTCAAGTGGAGGATTCCCTTAGATGGGGCAACACAAGTCAAGGGGGTATATAGTAGCACATGGATATGCAGTTCTATGCCAAAGTGCTCCTAACCCATTTTGATACTTATTCAAACAAATATGGGCATAGAATTTATGGCCTAAGGTGAGATTATTCATTTGACTTCTTCTATATAAAAGTGTTCTAAAAGGAGAATAACTTATGAAAAGAGACTACCATGGTATTTTTAGGTGTGAGATGTACGAAGAGATGAAGAACAAAAGCTTATACTAAGAGGGGGGTGAACAGTATAAGATAAATTTTTTTACTTTTCAATCCAAATGATAACAACAATAATATCAAGGCATTAAATAATGTAAAAATAATCACACACATGAGAGACATGGATTTAACATGGTTCACCCAATGTGGGCTACGTCCATGGAGAAAATATTTCTTATAACTTTTCTCAATAAATCTCTTGGGAATCAAATCCCTATTACAATGTTTATGGACCTCTATTCAAAGAAGACACCAATACCCTATGCTCAAGTTTGTGGACCTCTATCCACATGAGAACTCTATCCCCACTGCTCTAGCTAGTTGATCTCTATCCACAGGAGATCTTTGTCCCCACTACTTTGGCTAGTGGACCTCTATCCATAAGAGACCTCTGTCCCCACTGCTCTGGCTATTGGACCTCTATCCATAGGAGACCTCTATCCCCACTGCTCTAGCTTGTAGACCTCTATCCATAGGAGAACTCTATCCCCTTTGCTTTGGTAGGCTCCAAAGTCAGCTATCAACTATGCTCAAATATGATCAAATCTACTCACAAATTTGATCAAATTTATACATAATTTTGATCAAATCTGCTCAACTGCCTATACTGATATGTATCATACTTGCTCACAAGTCCTGCTTAGAACTGCTCACAAGCCTTCTCAAAAGATCTACTCAAAATAGCTCATAATTTTTCTCTAATCTGCTCACTATATTTGCTCAAATTTTCTCTAACACATGCTCAAAAATTGCTCATAACACTTGCTTTGATAAAAGTACTTCAGACATATTCTACCTAGATTTCTTGTTCAAGAAGAACATATAGAAAATGATATGCACTATAATTTTGTGAGCTGAGTTGCACAACGAAATCATAAAATAATTTAGAAAACTTAAAACTATTAATCTCCTTAATAGTTCATGCAAACATTGCAATGGTATATATAGGTATGAGAAAGCGGTGAAAGGTGGTTAAGGATGTGGAGGAATAAGGGAAAGAGAAAGAAGGTGGGAATATAGGGGGAGGTAGATTTTTAAAGCATGTTTACCCGTAGGGCCAGAAAACCAGTTTTTTCTAGGCCACTTAAGCATAAACTATGTTCACACTTGCAACATTCTCCCCCTTAAAGTTGAGAGGACTAACTAAAAAGTCTCTCAGCTTTATAAATTGAGCTTTAGCCATCGCTTTGGTGAAGATATCTGCAACGTTCTCCAAAGTGCGGCAAAATTTAAGCTCAACAATTTCTTGCTCCACCATGTCTCGGATGAAGTGGTACTTCATATCAAAATATTTTGTTCTGCTATGGTGGATGGGATTGTATGCCAACTGAATGGCACTGATGTTGTCACAGTAGATCCTGGTTGGACCATTTTGCTGCTCTCCTATCTCTTCCAACACTTTTCTTAGCCATAAGGCTTGAGTACTAGCATAGGTGACTGCTATATACTTAGATTATGTAGAAGACAAAGCTACCACAATTTGCTTTTTGGAACTCCATGTTATTAGTCCTGATCCCAGACTAAAATAGTTCCCTGAAGTTGATTTTTTGTCATCAATATTGCTGCCCCAATCACTATCACTAAAGCCTACAAGCTTGATAGTGTTACATTTATGGTACTGGATTCCAAAATCCCATGTACCCTTCACATATCTGAGAATTCTCTTAGTTGCTTGCAAATGCAGCTCAGATGGGCTAGCCATAAATCGAGAGACAAGAGAAACAACATATTGAATATCAGGTCTGGTGTTGGTGAGAAACATCAAACTCCCAACCATGCTCCTGAAAGTGGTCATGTCAACTTTTGGTGCTCCATCATCTTTGCTTAATTGGATCCCATGTCCAACTGGAGTTGCAACTGGTTTGCAATGCTCCATAGCAAACTTCTTGATCATGTCCCGAGCATACTTATGTTGACAGATGAAGATCCCTGTATCTATTTGATGGAATTCCATTCCAAGGAAGTAATGCATTAAGTCGAGATCCTTCATCTCAAACTGCTTCATCATGGAGCGTTTGAACTCCATATTCACTTTTTCATTACTACCCATGAATATGAGATCATCCACATATAAGCAGACTATGAGGATGTCATTACCTTTCTTCAAGTAGTAAAGGGTGGGTTCATTTCTGCTTCTGGTGAACCCAAAATCTTTGAAGTACCCATCAATGCGACAGTACCAAGCTCGTGGTGCTTGCTTGAGGCCATAGAGTGCCTTTTTCAGTCTATAAACAAGGTGCTCCTTACCTTGCTCTTGAAATCCTTGAGGTTGCTCAACATACACTTCTTCTATCAAGTACCCATTGAGAAAGGCACTCTTAACATCCATGTGTTGGATTTTCCAACCCTTATGAGCAGCTAAAGCAAGAACTGTTCTGATGGTCTCCTATCGGGCTACAGGAGCAAATGTCTCTTCATAGTCAATACCATACTTTTGTGTAAATCCTTTTGCAACCAATCTTGCTTTGTGCCTTTCAATGATTCCATCAGCATTGAATTTGGTCTTGAAGACCCATTTGCATCCAACACATTTCTTGCCTTTAGGAAGCTTTACCAGCTCCCAAGTGTCATTGTTTTTTATAGAGGTTATCTCCTCTTTCATGGCATCTTGCCAAATTTTTTGAGTACATGCCTTCTCATAACTAGAAGGTTCAAGTTGTGCACTAGTTAACAAGGCATAGTTAACTACATCTCCTCGAGGTTCTTGGGAGTCATCATCACCATACAAATGCATATTTTCAAGTCTTTGCAAAACAGAACTCATCTCACTAGCTTGACTTCTAGTATACCTTCTTTGAAAATTTTTATCCAACATCTGATAAGATGGATGATGCTGGAGAGTTCTCTTACCTCTGGATGGAGAATCAATATCCATTGGTGAGGAACTAACTGACCTTTGTGGAGAAGGACTTGGTGAAGAAGATGATGAACTGGATGTTGAATGTCTTCTTGGGCTTGGAGGAGGAGACTTCTTGCCTTTCTATGGCGCCTGTTGAATTTGTGAAGAACCTGCATCATGAGATTCAACATCACTAAATATTTGGGGATGACCCCACTCTCCCCCTTCGTCAAAAATCACATCCCTAGAAAGTACAATCTTTCAAGTCCTAGGATTGTAGAGTCTGTAAGCTTTTGTGGTCTCATAGTACCCTACAAAAATGCATGCTTGACTCTTGGGATCAAGCTTCTTCCTCTGCTCATCAGGAATGTGTGCATAAGCCAGTGAACCAAACACTATGAAATGTTTGACATTTGGTTTCTTACCATACCATGTTTGGTAAGGAGTTTTCCCTTTCAAACTTGAAGTAGGGCTCCTATTCAAAATATACACACTGGTCCTGGCTGCATCTGCCCAATACATATTGCTCAAATACTTTGTTTGAAGCATAGATATTGCCATCTCTACAATGGTGTGGTTCTTTCTCTCAGCCACACCATTCTACTATGGAGTATAGGCAACAGTGAACTGCCTCTTTATTCCATGTTCTTTACAAAAATTCAAAAATTCATTTGAGGAGTATTCTCCTCCTTTATATGATATGAGACACTTAACAAAATATCCACTTTCTTTTTCAACTCTTGTTTTAAAATCTACGAAGCAGTCAAATGCTTCATCTTTATGCTTCAAAAAATATATCCAGCACATTCTTGAAAAATCATCAATGAAAAGAAGAAAGTAAGAGTTGTTACCAATGCTCTTGGTCTGCATTGGACCACAGATGTCCGAATGCACTAGCTGGAGTGGATAACTGGCCCGCCATGCTTGTCCTTGTGGAAATTTGGTTCTAGCGTGCTTGCCCAAGGCACACCCTTCATAGAATTCCTTATTGTCCTAAACTTTAGGAAGTCCGGTCACCATCGCTTGAGAAGTTAACATCTTCAAACTAGCTGGATTCAGATGACCGTATCTCAAGTGCCACAACACACTTGGATTTGTAATAGCAATATTTGCCAATTGATCTCCCCCTGGCTGATTAAACTTCAAAGGAAATAACCTATTCTTAGTCATTGGAACCTGTGTAATGACTCTATTACTATCACTTTTATCAAAAATGATACATTTACCCTCATCAAATAGCAACCTATAGTTTTTCTCCATCATTTGACCAACACTAAGAATATTGTGTTGGAGATGAGGGGTGTAATAGATGTCATTCACCTATTTGATGCCCTCTTTTGTTGGAACCTCCAAGGCTCCAATGCCTTCAACCACCAATGACTTGTCGTCTCCTAACTTGATGCTAGATTTATAGGAAGAATCTAGGGTAGCAAAGAGTTCTTCTTTGCCACTCATATGATTTGAACACCCAGTGTCCAAAATCTAGGTGTCATTCAGGTTCTAATCTGACTGGCCATATGAGAGAAAGAGATTTGAGGTCCCTTCCTCTTCTCCAAAATTTCCATACTGACTGCTCTAGCTGCTGTTGCTCCCTTGTGAGGGTTTTGACCAGCAGTCATGAGCGAAGTGGCCAGGTTTGCCACAATTGTAGCAAAATTGCTTTGACTTGTCACTTCATTTTCCTCTGCCTGGATGCTTTCCTCTATTCTGTTGACCACCTCTGTTTTGACCTCCACCTCTGTTTGAAGATCCTCCTCTGCTTGGAGTTCCACCTCATGGACTATTCCTGCCTCTTCCTCTTTGCTGACCTCTGCCACGACCTCTACCTTGGCCTTTTCCTTCTTGTGAAGCGAAGGCTTTGTCATCGCCTCCATGGTTGGTGGAAGGAGATTCCTGCAATCTCTCTTCATGTGAAAGGAGAGAACCAATCAGTGCATCAAAATAAAGTGTAGTCAAATATTTTGACTCTTCAATAATGATTGCTACATGATTCCACTTGGGAAGAAGTGTTCACAATACTTTCTTCACCACAACCTCAGGCTTAATCTCATCACCTAGAGTGATCATTTTATCTACTACGGCTTTGACTCACACGCAATAGTCTCCTACTTTCTCATTCTCCTGCATTTTGAGATTTTCAAAATCTCTCTTCAGTGTTTGAAGTCTGACCTGTTTTACTTGATCACTACCTTGAAAAATTTCCTTTAAAGCCTTCCAAGCATCTTGAGCTGTTACATAAGATGCTATTCTAGGAAATATACTTTTATCTAGGGCTGCTTGTAAATGGTACAGGGCATAGGAATTATTTTTCTGGGCTTCTTTCTTGGCTTTTCTATCGACAACACTTAAAGCAGACCAGTCAGAAGCAGAGGGTTCTGTGTAACCCTCTTCAACTATTTCCCATAAACTTTTACCTATCAATAAGGTTTTCATATTTATTGACCAGTATTCATAATCACTACCATTGAATTCTAGAATTGGGAGACTTGTGTTTGAGGCCATTTCTACTGCTTAAAAGTAAACTTTGATTTGACTAAAAAACAACAATTACAAAGCAAAGTAATTACAAGTTCAAATCAAATCTAGACTTTTTAATTCTCTCACTGATTTCATGTTCCTCTTGTTGTGGATCGCCCAGTACTGGAGGCCCAAAATTATCTACAATGGAATCCTCGTTGTCACTGATGATGATGATTTCAGGAACTACTACTGGCTCAGCCTTTGTTGGCTCAGGCTCCACAGGCTCTGGCTCTGCCTCAGGCTCGAGCTCTGGTTCAGGTGAGCGTGGGGTATAGCTCTCACTGGATTGTTCCTTAGGCTCAATTGCAACTGAATCGGACTCCTCCACTCGTTGTCCAAAAATATTGTCCTCTGAGTCAGCCTCATATCCTGAATCGGGCTTCCTCTGGTGGGCTATCACTGAATTCTATAATTGACTGAATACAACATGTATTCCGTCTCGTCGGACCCGTTCATCAAAAGACTCAGCTGATTCTCTCCTCAGTAGAGAGCATAGGGCGTGGTAACATCCGGTTGATCGGATCATCTACTCATCATGGCAAAAATTTAGCTGAGTTGCATATGTCAATTTTCAGGTGCTCAAGAAATTTTGATCTTCAAAAAAAATTTTTTCAAATTTCCCTTTCCAAAAAGTTTTAAAGGTTTTCAATAATTTTTTTATAAAGTCTTTATAAAAAATTTAATAATTTTATTTATATCCTTAATTATTTTTTTAAAAAAAATTATATTTAAAAAATAATTAAAAATATAATTTTAAAAACTATTAAATTAATTAAAAAACTTTAATAAAAATTAAAATTAAAAAACATTAATAAAACCTTTTGAAACTTTTTAATAAAAAACCTTTTTCATTTTTTTTTTTGGAGAGGAGGGGAGTTGAACCGTGATCTCCCGATCACCACCAAGTGCCTCAACCAATGTGCCGCCCCACGACTTTGAAACCAATCTCTGTCGATGCGACTTTTACACCTTACAAAGCTTGGAAAACAATAAAAATATAATAGGACTTGACGGGTTTTGAACCCGGGACCTCACAGAATTCATGCTACCACCCTTGCCATGCATGCTATGTGCCACTTTGAAATAGAAGCCAAGCAAGGTTATTAATAAGCTATGCAGCGATTTTTTTTTTTTTTAAATATAGAATGCTTTGTCCCACATGCACTGGGACGTCAACCATTTAATGGTTTAAATACGCGAACGAGTGCGTAAAGCTTCGATTGCCTTCGGGCAATCGCTCCTCGCAATATTTTGTTGCCTCAACCAACTAGCTTTTGCCACGTCAGCCCCTTTGCCAACTAAATGCCATGTCGATGCCACGTCAGCCAACTCAGCCAGCATATTTTGAGATTCGTGCCTAGTACAATTTTCATGCTCCTCGATCTGCACACCCTTCGGCCTTCATGAACCTCAGTCTGTCACCTGGGACATCCTCATTCCACATGCTCGAGCTCTGTCTTTCACACACCTAGTTTCCCCTCGAACTACGTGCTCTGAGATCCGCCTTCTGACGACCTCGATCATCGGGCCCCGACATGGCCTGGCTCTGATACCAGAATGTGAGTTGAGTTGCACAGCAAAATCGTAAAATAATTTAGAAAATTTAAAACTTTATTAATCTCCTTAATAGTTCATGCAAACATTACAATGGTATATATAGGGATGAGAAAGCGATGAAAGGTGGTTAAGGATGTGGAGGAATAAGGGAATGAGAAAGAAGGCGGGAATATAGGGGGAGAGAGATTTATAAAAAAACCTTGCCGACTTTTGTTTCTGTCGACAAATACAAAGCATGTTTACACTTAGGGCCAAAAAACCCATTTTTTCTAGGTCACTTAAGCATAAAATGTGTTCACACTTACAACAAATTTCTCAATATGTTCTTTCCAATATTACTCAAACCAATGCCCAAAAGCTTCACAAATTCATTCAAACAATGAAGCATAACTTGTTTCACAAACCATAGCTCAAATAATCCAAACAATGCACATATACAATCCTTATTTCTTCACCTTAAGATTCAAATTTTTTTGTCAACCAAACACCTTAAAGAAGGAATGATATCACCTTACCTCTTGACTTGCTTTGATGAAGAAGTGTCCTCAAAACCTGTCTCAAAATATTCTATCTTTCTTATACCGCTTTCAAGGGTTAGTTAGCATAGCACTTTTCAATCATCCACATGATAAACCTCTCTTCAAAAATGTGCACAAAAATATTACTTTACAATTCCCTTTAATTTCTCAAAACAAGGCTTTTTAATCAAATAACAAAACCCTTCAAACTTTCTTTCACCATGCAAAAATACACATAATAATTAAACCACAAAACACCTTATAACTCCTACTTTTAAAACACACACAATCAACTCATACAATGAAAGAATCCTTATCACACCTTATTTCTCCTTCTAAACAGATTTTAAATTTCAATACCAAAAGACCCTTTTCACACCTTATTTCTCCTATATCAAATGAGCAAAAATAAATGATAACTCAACCTTATAACTCCCACAAAAATCAAATTACAATTGAGAAAATAAATACCTCTTTTATTCTGCCATCAATTTGACTTGAACCTCTCACCTCGTGAGGGCAAGGTGTCCAATCAAAGGGTCACGATTAGTTGTGCTAATGCAGTCCATGAGAACACAAAAGGCGTCAATCACCTTTTACTTCCTCCTACCGCGAACTCTGCCTAGCCAAACAAAATGTCCCACGATGGGTTTCGAACCTAAAACCTCCTTCTCACAACATCTTCACGCAGGAACATCCACCAGTTGGTCTAGCTAGCTAGATGGTATTTGATGTGCACCAATCTGAACATAAACCTTCATTTTTTGCTGTAGAATACTACACTCTCCTTTCCTTTCCTTCTCTACCGCATGCAACGAATCGAATATCAAGATTATTGCTTGCACAATTTTGAACAACTCAAAAATGACTTTAGGCACAAGGTATTAATATGATTTAATTTCCTCTTTGTCCAAAGCCAGCCCACCTCATTTTTTTTTACACCATATGACGTCTTAATTCAAAATTAAGTCAAATTACCTTCAATTACTTGGTGCTCAAATGATACTATCACCTGAAATCTTTATATTATAATAAATATATTATAATATTAATCATTTTGAACCTTGCCTTCACAATTAATATTATTACCTTCAATAATATTAATATCTTGCCTTCATTTTTAAACCATTGTTCCAAAGAACTCTTAAGCCTTTTGTCCTTCATTATAATATTCAAAAATAAATATTATAATGCTTTTCTCAACAAATTTCCTTTCTCTTGAGAAAAACCTGTGCCTTCATTATTGACCTTACTTAGAATAATAATTGTGCCTTGAGAATTTTCCTTGACATCAATGACATCTCTCTTTTGACATCAATGACAACAATTTGCATAAATATTTCCAGTAGGAGAACCTTAAAATGCTTTACCACTTATTTATTGAGTTTCATGTAGCCTCAACGCTATATGATGGATACCTTACTTGGTATTAATAGATCTAGATTTACCACCCTAGAGCATATACGAACGGAATGGACTACATAGGATGGAGTAACCCTATATGTTAAGCAAATAGTATGGGTAGGAATACTCTTCTATTTTGGAACATATGAAAGAAAAGGAACAACCACATCTTCAAACAAGAGTCTATGGACATCTACTATATTTGGAAAAATACCACAAACAACATAGTGAATATTATCTAGCATATTCTAGGAACCCCACCAATAATTAGAACAATTCACAACTAGAATAAAGACTACTCCTAAGGATGATAATGAACAAATGATGATCATAAGGCACTCGAAAGTAGTTAGAAAGGAAAAGTAGCACTCTTCGAGAGAATTGGAGAAAAGTGAACATAGATGGAACATCATGGGGGAACCCAAGAAGAGCTAGTGTGGGAGGGATATGAAGACAGTTGAATGGAACCCTTGGTTTTCACCTTTGTAGAGAATATTAACATTATTTCAAACAACCTAGAAGAGGATTGTGGCATCCTTAGAATGCTCCAGAAGACAGTTAAGGTAAGTTGGAAAAAGATCTAGATAAAATCCTACTCACAAGTCATGATTAACCATCTAAAAAATTTAAGGGAGAATAGAAATCTTGAATGGAGACTAAGGAGAATTATAGACAAGATTCAAATGGGTACAGACAAGCTTACTATTTGTGGAATATAATCACATCCCTAGAGAATAAAATAGAGTTGAAGATATGATGACCAACTAGGCTCTAGATAAATGAAACCTCACTTGTTACAAATGCAGATTAAGGAGGATATTTTTCTATCCTATCTCTTGATGGTAGAAAAATTAGATGTATTTAGTCTTATAATTCACTATATTAGGTTGTGTCTATTATACATGGGTTAGTATATCAACAAATTTGATAGAGAATCTAGCACTACATCATTTTCTAAATATTGGATCAAAAGCATATTTACATGGAAAGATAAGCGATGTGTTTCTTGTATTTGAATACCTTAATATAAATTCTTTTTACCAATTTTTTTAAAATCAAAATGTAAATTTTCTAAAAAAATTGTTTTTGAAAAACCTTAAAATGATAGTTTATCTCAAACCCTTGTTTTGTGGATGTACCCTTTGAGAAAAACCACCGATATATATTTCATGTGAGAAAAGCCATACATGAGTCTTAAAAATTGAGCAGATGGATATTTAATTCCAACCTAATGTCATACATAATTTTTCAATAATTAAAATTAATAATAAAATGCATTAACACATTACCTAAATTGATAAAGAAAATATAATAAATATAAATATCAAAACAAAACATGAAAGATATTGTCAGATTCCTTTAAAGATCAATCTTTTTTTTTTTTTTAAATTAAGAAAAATAAATATATAATAATAAAATTATTTTTTTATAGATGTATAAAATCTTGTGTTAGTGGAGATTTAGATACTCTTCGTAATGCATAAACCTTGTTGATCATTTAAAAATATATGAATTATCCTATAAGAAAAAATAGTTCCATTGTAATTATAAAAGTAGAATATAATGTCATCATATTGATGATAGATAAAATATTTTTTTATACAATAATAATACACCAATTTTTAACAATGTATGAAACCAAAAATGTAAAAATTAATTAGAGTTCATAACCAAAAGCTAAATATTATAATAATAATTTATTTATTGAAACGAAGTTAATTTTTATAAAATATAACTTTATAAATTTCAATAACTATAATATAAATAAATTAATAATATAAAAAATAATTTTAATATAACAACAATAATATTAAACAGCCTACCCAAATTGGTGCTACCTAATTTTATCACATAAATTAAAAAAAATAAAAAAAATAACTTTTAAGAATTCAATTCAAATTGATAAAAGAAAGATATCTTAGTCACACTATTCTTCTCAATTTTTAATAAGATTTTCATCTTTGTGACAAACGCAGTTCCGAGATGCTATCTCCAATCTGTGCCCACTGACATGCTATTTCCACAAATAAATGTATCTATGAACTTGATGGGAAGGAAACATTGTGGTTACGTGCGTATACATAACCCATGTAAAATAAATGACACGTCCATTTTAATGAAACAAAGGAATAAGTATAATGTTGACAGTAAAGCAAAGGTGCTACGACGAAAGTGAACCTGACTCTCATATGCACCTTAACTAGCAATGAATTTCAATTTTCTCTATATTCTCAAATAGGCATGAGACAAGTAAGTAAGTTATATATATATATATATATATATATATATATATATATATATATATATATATATATATATATATATATAATTAATTCATTCATTCGCATAGCTAGTAAATCAACTTGAGATATCTGTCGTCGCGGTGACCTAAACTTTGTTTCAGTTTGATATATATGAAATGTTAATATGCTTAAACAAACATGATAGCATTGTGGTTCCTAAAAATAAATAATAGAGATTGAAGATCTATAAATTTAAAAATAAATAAATATAACTAACAAGTTGAATGCATTGTCACTATAGGTGATCATACTTTAATTTGAATTGTGTTATATCTTTTTTAGAATGAAGTGAGTAGAAGGATGGCGGTAGAAAATGGTAGATGTTATGTTATAAGTTTGAAATATGTAAAAAAAATTCAAGAGTATTTATAAAAAATTTAAAGCTACTTTATATGATGTTTGATAAATAAATTATTATAATATCATTTTTTGTTATATAAAGTTGTATGTTAAATCTGTTATATTTTCTATAATTTCATTTTAAAAAGTATTTATAAAAAAATCTAAAGCCATTTTATATGAAGTTTGATAAATGAATTATTATAATATCATTTTTTGTTATACAAAGTTGTATGTTAAATTTGTTATATTTTCTATAGTTTTATTTGGATATGAAAGGTTGGTTTTGTATTTATGATATATAAAATGAGTTAGTCATATTATATTTTTCACACTTTTATTTGAAACTGAGGTTTCTTTTGTAGTTATGATATGATACAATGAGTATGTGATGTCTGTGATTAATTGTCAAGCCCAAATTAATAGATCTATTTAGAGGAGATGGAAGATGTATAAAATTTTATTAGTTATTTTGATACAAACACAACTAATTGAAAGCATCTCATTTATGAAAAAAATCATCTTTTAAACTAATTTATTTGTAATATATGGTTGAATTGATCAAACCATGTCAGAAATATATTTATTTTTCTATCAACATACTTTAAATATATATCATATGGTAGGCTTTAGTCTATAAAATAGAATATATACTAATTTTTTTAAGGTGTAGGTTTTCTTAAAGATATATGAGTAAACACTTTTTATATTTTATTAGTTTTTTAATTGTTTGAAAATGTTGAGGATATAATGTAGGAGCATCCAATCAGTTACGAGCAAGGTAACTATCACCTATCTTGTAACTACCACTACAACATATAAAAGCCCTCGTGTGGGAGAAAGAAGGAGATTTGGTAGGAGAGCAATGATATGAATGTGGAAGAAGAAGAAGAAAAGAAAGGGGAAGAGGAAGAGGAGTTGGTAGGAAAAGAGAGAGGCTAACAAGCATAAACAAAAAAAGAGAAAAGAAGAGGAGAAAAGAGAGAGGTTGGTAAGCATGAGATACCTGTGTGAAAGAGAGGGAGAGGACTATGTAATGTACAAAAAATAGGCACATTGATAACGCCATAAGTTTTTACTTCAAATTTATCCTGTGTGTACTTCTTATGGTGAGTGTTTTGTGTTATTGAAGTTGCACCTTGTAGATTGTATAAGATAGTGTGTGCAATATTGCAACTTTATAGGTGAAGACACAAGCATTGTTACCATTTAGGAGAATAGGCCATTCAAATGGTAATTGTAACTTTTTCTTCAATGGAAATTACATTGTCTTGAGGAACTATAGTCTTGTGGAAGTGACATATTGTGTCTTTGTCATCTAGAAGTGTAGTGCATGTCATCATAGAAGAGTCATCATGGAAAAATGTATCATCCAAGAAGTGTTATTGTTTTCTATAAAGTTGTCATTATCCAATGCAATCACACATTATCATCATGAAGGAATTTATCTAAGCATAATGTTGTCATGCTAAGTATTATTTAGAATCTGTTGATATGAAAAGTGTTGTCTAAAGAGGATGTTATTGTGAAAAGCGTAGTCATGAAGCTTGAAGACTACTATCAAGGTTAAGCATACTGAATATTGAAGTACAATTTTCCATCTTGAGTATTTTTGACATGAGCATTGTTGACTTAACCATAACCATTTTGAACTTGACCATTTTATGCAAAGGGAAATTGCTATAGGGTTATTATCACTAACTTACCATATTTTGGAATACTATCACAAAGAAGCCTTTGAGACAAGAATACCAACATGCACCCTTATCATCATTCATGTGAAGTTTACCTAGGGAAGTCATTTAAGTGTTATCAGTTATGCAAGTACCATATCTAGTGTATCAACACCTTTGAACTATCATCACGTCTAATACCATCATGCCCAACACTATTATGTTACTTGTAGTATTGAGAAATTGTTACCAATAGAACATTATTTTAAACATTTCCATCTATAGAATTTTCTTCTAGTGCATGTAAATCATAATAAAACTAAATATTACAATGTAGTGAGAGTAAATTGTTTCTTTACTATTAGGAGAGGTTTTTGTTTAGTTGACCCCCTCTACCCAGACCACTTCATTTGGTATCAAAGCAAAATTTTGCACTAAAGAGTTTGTAAATTATGCAAAAGAAAAATAGCACAATGTAAAAGAGGAAGACCATGGGTACTGTAACCTGTAGACATAGCTAAAAATCTATGAGGATTTGCCATTCAACTTGTTACAATTGAAGTTGCACAAAGGAGGGGCATTCAAATAGAAGATGTTAGTGATAATGAAGAAGAAGTTGGTCAACAAAAGTTCACAATGAAGAGTGAGAGGAAGACCTAGAGGAATGATTAATCTATGTAATTTATAATATGGGTAGGGAACCAAGGATAGAAACTCATACACTAGATTACATAGATGTAGAAACATTTGATTTTGAATGGATTGAAGATCCCAAGAAGGTGAAGTTTTCCTATACAAAACTGAAGGGGTATGCATCCTTGTGGTGGGATCATGTACAAACTAAGAGACAGTGTAAAGGGAAGGATAAATTTAGACTTGGGATAAGTTTATGTCCAAGTTAAAATCTAAAATTTTACATGTGGATTACTAGATTGGATTGTTTAGAAGACTCAAAAGTCTCAAAAAAAAGGATTTGGGAGTGAAAGAATATACTAAATAATTTTATAAATTAACCATAAGAGTAGGTCATAGAGTAGGTCATATAGAAAATGATGAAGAGAAGGTGGAAATATACATAAATGAACTTGGATTATCCATAAAATATGAGATTGATATTATTCAAATTAGAATTATTGAAGAGGCATAGCAGTATGCACTCAAGGCAAAGGAAAAGTTGTTGCAAAGGCAACAAAATAATTCTAAAGGAAGAGAACAATCAAATTATGGTAGAGGGTAGCATATGCAAGGAGAAGCTAGTACTTCTCAAGGTAATTTAAACTAGAGCACCTAATAAAGTAAATATTTACTTAGAGGAGGAGGAGGTTATGGTAGAGGAAAGAGTAAAGGATTCCATAGAAAGTGTTATAGATGTGGAGAAGCTAGACATTGGATATTTGAATGTCCGAAAATAGACCAAAGCAATAGTAAAGAAAATGAAGATAGAAACCATATTACACAGGCATATGAAGAGAGTATTGCTTCACTAAATCACATGGAGGAACAAAAACAAGGAGAATCCCTTATGATGAAAATTGTATTGTTAAAATATGCAAAGGAGGTGCATGAATGTATGCAGAGAAGGATCCTATTAAGAAGAATTTGTAAATCAGGAGGGAAATGTTACAAGGTGATTGTGGATAGCAAGAGTATAGATAATTTAGTGTCTACAAATATGGTAGAAAATGTTAGGTTGAAGAGGATTGAACAACAAATCCATACATATTCTCATGGTTGTAAAAGGGACATCAAATTTTGGTAACTAAATAATGTATGGTGAACACTCAAATTGGTTCTTATAAAGATGACATACTTTGTGATGTGATGCATATAAATACCCATTGTGTCTTGTTGGGAAGACCATGACAGTTTTATAGAACGGAAGTGCATGATGCTAGCGTGAATGCCCACACTATTGAGAAATATGATAAGAGGTACATATTAAGTCCCTTAAAGGACAAAGAAAAATAAGCAGACAAAAATCATATAATGTACGTGAGTATGAATAACAAACTTTGGAGGCTTATGAGACCAAGTTGAAGGAAAAAAGGAAGTGTTGAGAGAAGTTGTAAAACAAGAAGAGGAATAAAAAGGTAGAAACAAGCAAGAGAGTAAACATGAGGAAGAGATAAATAGTCCAGGTCACTAGTAGTAGTGACAATAAAGACAATAGTTTAGCAATAATTTTTCTAGATAAAGAGAAAGAGAAAGAGAAAATAAATGATTAAGAGACAATAGAGAAATATGAACTAAATCAGGTTATTGATGGCTATGATAAAGTCCATATTATTGAAGAACATAGTGGGGTAAAGAGTTTGGGTACTCTAAAAAGTACACCAAAGGTATTAGTTCCAAGTTAATGAGAAGAATAAGATATGATTGCAAAAGATTGAAAAGGTATGGGCAAGGTGTAAAAATATCCATAATTTTAGAAATAAGGCCAAAAAATAAATGCCTTGGGTATAATAAGAAGTAATGAGACTAGATTTGTGAGAAGAGAGGTTGGTACAAGGGATGAAGGTCCTAGGATGGGTTGTTACACTTAGTGTGGAAGATTTGGATATGTTGCAACTAGGTGTTTGAATCTACATTCTTCTAAGGTTTGTGGAGGATGTAATCACTCCACATGAAGGTGTGTAAGGACAAGAAAACAAAGGGATCCTTGTGAAGACAACCTAGCTAAAATGGCAATAGCTTAGAAAAATAATTTATTTTCATGAGCTATAGCTCATGGAATATTTTCTCTTACTCGATGAGTATGATGCAAGAGAATCCAAATGGTTATAGGCAAGTTAACTATCATTGTCACTTATAAAATCCCTCATGCAAGGGAGAGAAAGGGATTAAAAAATAGGGGAACAATATGCAAGAAGAATAAAAAGATGAAAAGAAAGGGGAAGGGAAGAGGAATCGATAGAAAAAGAGAGGCCAACAAGCATAAATGTAAATAAGAGAACAGAAGAGAAGGAAAGAGAGAGGTTGGTAGACATGAGAGACCTTTGTAAAATATGGAGAGGCCTATGTAATGTACAACCAAGAGGCACATTGATAATACCATAACTTTTCACTTCAAAATTGTCCTATGTGCATTTCTTATGGTGAATATTTTATGTTATTGACATTGCACCTTGTAGAATGCATAAGATAGTATATGCAAGATTGTAAATTTACAAGTGAATATAGGAGTATTGTTGCCATTCAATAGAATAGACCATTCAAATGGAAATCGCACTGTGCCCTTCAATGAAAATTATATTATCTTGAGAAACTACAATATTGTGGAATTGACATCTTATGCCCTTGTCATCTGAAACTGTAGTGTATACCATCTTAGAAGTTTCATCATGATAAAAGGTATAATTCAAGAAGTATTATTGTTGTTTAGCAAGGTGTTGTCATATGATGCCATCACATGTTGTTGTCATGAGGGGAGTCATATAAGAAAAATATTATCATGCTAAGTATTGCCTAGAAAGTGTTGATATGACAAGTTTCATCTAAAGAGGATACTATTGTGAAAGGAGAAATCATGAAGCTTAGGGATTTATGTCAAGCTTATGCCAACTGAAGACTAAAGTGAAAATTTCCATCTTGAGTCTTATCATCATGAACATTGCAGACTTAAGCATGGCTATTTTGAACTTGATCGTCTCGTACAAGGAAAAATTACCATAAGGTTGTTATCACTAACTATACCATATTTTGGAAGACCGTCATGAAATAACCATTTAGACAAGAATTTTGACATGCACCCTTGTCGTCTTGAGGTTTGTTGTCTTAAGTGTGTCATCATGCACATGAAGTTTGCCTAGGGAAGCCGTATGATTTTTGTTGGTTGTGTAAGTACCATTTATAGGGTGTCAACATCATAAAACTATCGGCATGCCCAACATTATCATGTTAGTTGCAATGTTAAAAAATAGTTGCCATTAGAACACCACCTGAAGCACTGTTGTCTAGTGCATGTAAATCATAACAAAACCAAATAATACATTTGAGTGAGAGTGAACTATGATTCCTTTGTTGTTAAGAGAGATTGTTGTTCAATTGACTCCCTTTGCCTAGACTACATTAAGTTATGAATTCAATTGAGTCATATATCTAATGCATGCCACTATTTTGTATGAAAATATTATTTTTAACCTAATCTAATAATTTAAATTTTTGATAATAATAAAAAATTAAAAATTTATTTAATAAATTATCTTATAATATAATTGAATGTTAAGTAATTGTAACTTTGACTTAAAAAATATACCAATCTATATTATTAGAAAATATTTCTACCTTTAGAGAAAATACAATTTTGTAATTAATAGATGAAGCCCTCACAAATTTATGTTAGTTCCCTAAATAAAGGTGTAAAAAGAGAACCACGAGTTACAAGAAGGCGCATCTTCAAATGGAGAACAAGTCATGTTCGTTTATTGAAATTCTTATATAAAAAACTAGTTCTTGTAGATTTTATTTAGTCAAAATCATATGAATATTTGTTCATGTAGGGGAGTTGGAGAGTAAGTGGATGGTTAAAACTTTCAAGTTGAAAAAAAGATTCCAAGTCCAAATCTCTCCCCCTTACACATGCTGTGGATATGCTAAATCCGGCGTTGATGGGGTCGGCTGCGACTCCCAGTGACTTTGACGGAAGAGAACCCAGATACAGAATCTAATTCCAAGGTTGTACTCACATGCTGCGGATATGCTAAATCCAGTGGATGATTTGTTAGGCCAGCTGGGGTGAATGGGATCGGGTGCTACTCCAGGATGACTTTGATGGAAGAAAACCCAAACACAAAATCTAATTCTAATTTCAAGTGACTTTGACGAAGAAAAACCCCTAATACAAAATCTAATTTACGTGTTTCTTAAAAAAAACACACAATACTTTTAATACTTTTAATTTCAATTGTTTTGAGTGTCATAACTCTTATTCTAAATTTAAAAAATTGCCCGGTGTGAACGCTCTTAAAGTTCCTCCTCCAACGCTTAATTTTATTTTATTTTTATTTGATGGGAAGGAAATATCGTGGTGGTTACGTGGGTATAGATAATCACTTAAATGGGGTAATGGCAGTCCATATTTATGAACAAAGGAATAAATAAAATGCAACAGTTCCTGTCATATTCACATTGCACTCTCTATATATATTCTCAAATAGGCATGAGATTAGTAAGCCAACGAGTTTCTTTCTAGTCCTTGTCCTTGAACGTTTGTTTCTTTGGCGTTCAGACATACAGGAACCGGAAAATGGCCCTCGTAGGCAGCTTGACTTTGAATTTGGGTTCATTGTTAGCCCTGCTCTTTATTATCCCTCCTGTTTGTGGAGATGATCATGGCTGGAAATCTGCACATGCCACCTTTAAAGTGAATTTTTTTTTGCAGCTTCGTTTTGGTTTAAGAAGAGACCATGATCTGACCATGATCATGGGGTTCTAGACCGTCAAAGTCACCCGGGAGTCACCCGCACCAACATTATCAATTGGATTTTAAGTACCCAATTCAACTTTTTGGTAGGGTGGATATTCCAACCTCGGACCTTCCTTGGAGGATTGCCCTCTCCTCTCCAATTCACCTACAACACCTGGGTATTAGAGGAAAGTTTTTTATTAATATATTTTTAAGAAATATTTTTTATTGTAGTGTAAGATAAATAACTTTACTCCAAGGAAATTGAGAAGTTTTTATTTCTTTCTTTATTTTTGAACAATTTATTTTTTAATTAATTATGCAAGTTGAATTTATCTCATCCATATTATATTATTATGGCATCTAACAAATGATTATATCATCATATTAGAACAAATTCTATTATAAAGGATCACCTTATTATTGTTTACTATAAATCAAAATACAACTAATTGAATCTGAGTCATACTCACCCTGCTTGTAACTTAAAATTATGGGGACACACCTCATAGAGGACATAATGAGAGACATTGATCTATAATATTGACACAATCAATGCAATGTCTATGACCATTTAACCTTGCCAAAGTTGTATAATATTCATTTATATTGGATTGGAATAGTAGCTTATGGTGTGGAATTCCTTTCCTATTTCTTAACATATTTCTTAACATATAGAGATTTCTCAAATTTTTTATTATCATGAATATTATCAAAATTTTTAATCAAGTTGCAATAGATCCATATGTATTTATATCTTATTTTCCTAATGGAAATCCAACTTGTGGCATTTCAAACATTCTTACGTAAGTGGAATATAGGCTAAAAACAATTAATCAATGTTAAACTTGTGAAAAAATACAAGAATGACGGATTTACTATTGCTAGTTCTCACAACTTCTATATATTTTCACAAGTTGACGAGAATAAGGTATCAATTCAAAGTCCACATGGATTAAATCCCATTGATTATTTATCTAGTCTTTGTTTTATCTCTTTATTTGATCAAATGCTATTTATGGGTGGAAAATCATTATGGTTTGAAAATTTATTTCCTCTTGAGGATTATAGCTAGAGGTTAGATTTATGCTTGATATCCATCTCCCTTGTTGAAGTGGTCATTTAGATGATTAATGTATAGGATAATTAAAACTACTCACATGTTTTCTTCCTCAAAATAAAGTTACTTCTTTAGATTGATAAACATCCCAATTTATGGATGCCTTCTTTATTTCATGTATATTTTTTCCTATACCACTGAGTATAATAGGATGATATGTATTTATGATTCTAAAGGACCATAGTCCCTTTAATTACAATGTAATTGAAGATACAACTATCACACATGTTTTCTCCCACCATGCTTCTTCTTTCTTCTTGCATCCCAATTTAGTGAAAGGGGATCCTTTATTTATGTAGTATCCATGCAATCCTTTCTATAGTTAATAGAATGGATTTTGGTTCTTGACTTGGTAATGACATGTTTATATACATATGGATAACATGACCATATTTATTATTAAAAGAGGGAGAAGATTGAAAATAAATGTCCTTTGGTATAGATATTCACTCTATATATTTTAACTATAGATGGATTAATTTATTTATTTTTAACCATCTTGTCAATTAGGGCTTGAGTTGAGGCATGAATAATATTGTCACTATTTTTTATACTTATTACATTTTTTTACACAATTACACATGATTTTATCCATAGAAGGTCATTAATAGCCCCTTTGAGAAATCTTCTAGGTGATGGAAACATCACGAAATATACACCACAAGAGCCATCATGGGATTCTTACATTATATTTTGGCACTCAATATGATCAAAGCATCTAAGCAATATGAGATCAAGAGTACAACGATACAAAATAGTATTATTTGTGAGGAAAATGAAATATCTCATACATCTACATGATTACTATATTAAATATGAAAATGATTAAACCAAGACAACAAAGCAACAATCATAGAATAACTGATATAACTCTATCTTAGACAAAGCAAGGATTAATGAATAGGAATCAAGAGCTTAATACACTAAGATCATCCATAAAAGGTATAAGCAAGACTATATCCTAGAGTAGAAAATAAATTGTTGATAGCTTAGCATATCAAGGACCATATCATCCATAAATATAAAAATAATTAAGCATAACAAACACTCAATCCTATTCTATATTGTTTGCATTGTCACTATTATATCAAGGAATGACCACACCTAGGATTGACATAGGGACCTCAAAGTACCTTGGAAATTGGTCCTCAAGAAATAGCTTTAGTCTCACTATAAAGCCTAGTGGATGTATCATCCTCATCTATTGTACATAGCAAACTACCATTTGATATCTTTGGTTGAACCTACAATAACAAGAGAGATAAAGAGCGAAAATATGGTTACATGCTATGATAGTAGTAGAGGGAGTATATAATATTAGATTATTAAAAGTAGTGTTAGCAATAAAATGATTGATAGTTGGATGTATGGATATATATTCAGGATATGAAATAAGTATTCATAGCTTATGAATGAAATAACATTTCCTTTTGAGGATGATGATGAGTTTATATAATCATAATTATCAATTAAAATGGCATATTATCTTAACCCTAGGTATAAAAGAAGTTGGGATTATGAATTTATGTCATAACCCCTACAAAAATTATCAATGACCATGATTTCCATTTAAACTAGTGATCACTACACCATTGATAATTAGGAAGTGTACCTTGGGATACATGTATTGAAACTACCAAGGCTCTCCATATCTCTAGAAAATTGGCCATAATTTCATATTTAGACTATTTGAGTTGATATAGTTTATTGATGGAGACTTTATCCTCATTGTATATTGAAAACTGGTTGATAAACATTTTTACTGAGTCCTTATAACTCTTTAAAAAGTACCTTGTTATTTGATAATACCACTATAAGGTCAAACCACCAAGACTAATAGAAAGAATTTTTAAGATTATTGTCTCATCATAAGTGATATCACAACAAGTCATATTGAAAAACCTAATGTGATTGGGCCTTCTTTCTTCTTATACAAATGAAACTTTGGGCTTCCAAAGTTTGGGGGAAGGGTCTACTGGTTACAAAAGAATCTACGGTATGGTTGCAATGGTCATCATAAAAGTACCTTTTATTATAGGATGACCCTTGTATAACAACCATTTATTGTTGTAATTGCTTTAGTAGAGTCAATAGAGTTTAAAGCTTTGAAGTAACTAGATTGAGATGTGGTAGATAAATAGATGATGTTTTTTATTATGGGAGCTAAAATATTAATTGTGAGATAGAATGCAAATGATGTTAATAATTTTTTTCTTATGATTGATATATTTGGATAAAGAACATCACAATTAGCATCAAATAAGAAGCCCATATGATACAAACTATGAAAGAATTAATTTGATCAAGAGTTTGTTGAGGGTTTATTGGATTAGATGGTGGATTTTTTTCTTAAACAAGAAGTTGCTTCGTTATTTAGTGTGGGATTAAAATTGAATGTGGTGGGATTAGGATGAAGGGTTAAAGGCATTGGATTGGAGTTTAGATTTGAATTATACGTTGGTACTATTAAGTAGAGATTAGATAAGGGATTTGGATTAAGGTTTTGAGAGCTTATTCCCATAATATTGTGATGAACCCTATATAATTATTTTGAGAAACTTGGCACCTGATTTCTATGGTTGTCAAATTAGTGGGTGTGATTGTGTCCACAAAGTTTAGTATTAATGCATGAATTCTAGGCATGGTAAAACTAAGTAAAGCAAATTACAATGAAAAGGAAAAAAAATAGGGTGTTGGGATTGATACAATAATGATTCATCTACTTGGAAAGATTCTTAAGATTCATCAACTTTAATAAATATATTTTATACCTATGAAGGATGTGATCCATGTGTATGGCTAATCGAAATACTACCCTTATATTTTCTAATTTATTGGAGTTAGATGGATCATGAGGAGAAATCTCCTTAGATTGGTCAAAAGTTAGGTTTTCATAACTAAGGAACTCATTATTAGTGATAAGAGGATTAATATGGTTGTTAATTTGGTTAGTAATGCTACAAGTTATGTAAATCATTTTCATAGGTAGAGTAGTAAACAACTGTCCAATAGAATATTAAAATGCTATACCATTATATGTCTAATCTAGCTAAAAATGGTACCAACTACATAACTATATGCATATATATTTAGCTTTAATAGTCGGGTGTTATATCACTTAAATAAAATTGGCATTGAATAGAGGTATAACACCAATTCTTCAAATAAATAATATTTTTGTGAAGTCTAATGCAACTTTAGCATGAACTAGTTCTAAGGCCATGAGATGTGTGAGAATCCCAATATGAACCTAAGGTAGAATTTGGCAAGTCCAAGAAAATATATCAACTCTTTCATGTTCTTGGAAATTGGACTGCAGACACCTAAAATATGTCATTTTGAGGACATTGCTTGAATGGAATATTTTTAGCCCACACAACCCACCTTGGGTAGCCTTAGGGTTAATCTAGTGGTTTTCATCACTTAGACAGACACATTTCTCTATAAAACCATAGCCATCTTGATCTAAGACGATCACTAGATTGGGATCGTCTCTATCCAAGATGATCACCAAAAATAAAGTTTTAAAATAAACGAAGTATAACTAGTAGCCGAAACTCCTTGTTAACCCTATGCATGATCTCACATCGACATTAAGTGCCCTGTATGAGCCAAATTAGAAAACACATGCAATTATCAACTACATGATATTTCAGAGATAAAAATTCATTTTTCTTAATGCAAACTACCTCTTTGCTTTTTCATGTAGGGTACTTTTACCTTTTTTAGCTTCCATCCGAGAATTCTATAAATTGGCACTCACCCCTTAGTTGAAAGAATGGGGGAATGGAAATTTTTAAGCAATGAAGTGCTGCCAAAATTGTACCTTGAGCTCAAACTTTTGTGCAATGAAGTGTTACCCCTTTTCAATCCTCCAAGCCATCCTTCTATTGAGATCATACCGCTAGATTACTACAAAGGATTGTAAGTCGTGATTTCATATTTTGTATAATAAAAAATACCCGCTTTTGTGACTGATTTAATTATTAAGCTGCTTCCATAGTGCACTAATTTGCCCAAGATCTTTCAGATATTGCTCAAATTGGTTAAGAACATAGTCCTATGACTATGGTCATATCAACCTGAGACAATCCGTAGATAAGGCCATCTTGACCAGCGATGATATCTGACAAAGACTTGATTTCATGATTTTTCCTCCATATTATATTAGAATAGCACTTCTTTATTTACATTAGATACGTTTCAGTTTACACTTGCATATGTTTATCGTTCATTATATTTATCACATTCATATTGATCAATATAGGCCCGATTTTAGTGGGTTCTTCATATACTTTTGATATGTTTCTAGTTTCTTTGTGTGTAAACTACAAGATCGCAAGGACAAAAGATCACAAGATTCACATCATACTCACTGTAACGGTCATTGAAAACCCGCCCAAAGATAAACTATGAATGCAAGAGAACCCTTCCAAAGTGTACCAGGATGATTCAAAGGGGAATAAAACCCTCCTATTCTGTATTGATTGTATCGCACTTATGAACTCCCTTGAGGGGATGTGATTGTAATATATTTTGATAAAGATAAGTTATCATTAATAAAAAGGACCTAGATCATTCTTCTTATTTTTATCATCGTGATTCGATTACATGCATGTGTTCATTATTGCTTTATTGGTACAAAGGTTTTGAGCTTTCAGATGGTGATCACGGTGGGACACTGTCCCTTTTTTAGTTTTCTAATTGATTACTGATAAATTATACTTTTAAAGGTACATAATAATAACCATCTCAGGTCGAGATAGCCCCTGTACTGTAGTTGTCTCAGGATGAGATGGCCCCAAAGAAACAGCAAAAACAATAACAAAATGATAAATATTTTGCAAACATAGGATTTTACGGTACATTCTACTATCTTGCTCTTTTTTATTTCTAAAAATACAAGTAGAAAAAGATAGATTTAAAGCAGTTGCAAAGTTTTTTTTGGTTTTAAATAGTCAGACAATAATCATCCCAGGTTAAGATGGTCTTTATCTGTGATTGTCTTAGGTCGATATGGTCTCTATCTATGATCATCTCAAGTTGAGATGGTCTTTGTTTGTAGTCATCTTAGTACGATATGATCTTTATCTGCATTTTTCTGGTTTACCTGCCTTGTTGCCTACTCAAAGGTTGAATACCATATAGGGTTTTCTAATATTAAATGTACATTTTTGCATTTAGTGAAAGATCATTTGTATGCTCTCTATTTAATTTTTGCAATACAAATAAAAATGAACCCACACACTCACAAGGCAATATAATGTTATTTTAATTTCATCCCCAACGACTGACAATAATCATGTGATGTGGGTATTCATATCCCACCATAGATTGGCCCCTTTAAAAACCATAGCAACCCCTGTGAGTGGATTTTAAATTTCATCATCAAAAAGTCCCCTACTCTTGGGTATGTCCCAAGGTAGGTTAGGATTAGACACCCCTTAACCATAGGGCTCAATAATAAGTGGAATGTAGCTATTACTATTGTCCAAGTACACCTAAGTATGAAGGAAAAGTTGCATTTTGATTGGTACTAGGACTTAGACAACACAACCTCTTTCGAGAGGTAAATTATTTCCTTAGGATACCCAACAACGATAACCAACATCCTAAGAAGTTGCTTCCACTATTTGTGTCACATTCCTTGACAAGGGGGTGTGCACAAACTACCTTTCAATAATTTTAATTTCATTTACCCTCAATTATCATAGGAATAGGATATTAAAACAAAACACACAAAAATAAATCATAAAAAAAGAATAAAAAAAAGAAAAAGAATATTTATTTTCTTGCTTGTTTGTTTATTTATTGTTTTACATAGTTTAGATTATGGTAACTACACGCAGTCAAGCTCAATCAAGAGCCAATGCTACTGAAACACCATAAAGAGACATGAAACATCTAAAAATTAGTCCATAATACCTTATCATTCCTGAATGGCATCCTAATGCCCATCAAAATTTGAATATCACATATATGGAATTTGACCTCTAGGATGTCTTTATTCAGGATGTACCTACAGATCCTGAGTATAATTAGGATGACAATATTTCTGATCAAGCCACTTTACTTACTTTCTATAGAGAAATTATCAACACGTTGAGGTGCCTAGAAGAAATTTGCCATGCATTCACATCTTGAATCATCCAATGAATCCATTAGATCTAGGAAAATAATACACTCTATATCAAGATGTACACAATCAAGCTACCATAGCTGAGCATCTTGAGCTAAATCATGAACATGAACATATGGACACATACATCATAATAAATCATACACTTCTCATATGTGAAGGGTCCTTGAGTCTACTCATCCCTTTATTACTTGCAATAAATGAGCTGCTCAAGTTCGTTGCGCTTCGACAACACCTACCTATGCGAGGCCTATCAATTACCTTAGCATTTACCTATTTTCCATGCATTTATATTTCATTATTGGGGGATATATCAAAAAGGTGTGTTTAGCGCTATTTTTTTGAGAGTTGGTTTTCTCAACCAATCGATGGTTCAACCAACTAAACCACCCGAAGAGTGTATTTATACCTACTTCACATTTGATATTATTTGCAGGATCCACTTTATTCATGGTACCAGAGCTTGGACGAGATGCAGAGAACCCTGAAGCATGTGACAAGTAGGCTCAGCTCCCAAGGTGATCATGACTTTCAAGGTGGAGGATGCAGGTGGGCTAGCAAGCTCGACTCCCAAGGTGAAGGACGCTATGGTGGAGGACACAAACAGGAGAACAATGAAGCCCAAGATGGGCTCACTTCTCGAGGAGGTTCCTTGTGTTTTATAGATGACAAGTCAGCTAGGCAGGAGTTTTTTGATGTTGGAGACCCTTACATGGCACATGAGATCTATGAAACTAGACACCTAGACCTGCATCCTAGACACGTGGCTTGAGGATCGAGATAGACACATAGTGTGGAATCTGACACATGGTTCGAGGGTGATATGGTAGAGTGATTACATGGCAGACCTAACATGCGGATCATGGGTGATGTGGCTGAGTGGTTACGTGGTGGACTTGACATGTGGTGTAGTTGAGTGGTTTGACAAGAAAAAGAGTGGAAGGAAGTAACTGCTCGAAGGCAGTTACCTTTTGTTTGAGCCTTCATGGTTTTAAACAGTCTAAAAAACATCCCTGGGATGCATGTGGGACTAATCCCACGTAATTTAAAAAAAACTATCGACACCAAAAAAATAAAGCCAAGGAGTGGCTTCTTCCTCCCATCGCTTATAGTAGCACACTTGGCTATATGCACTCAGTTGTGTGGATGAGATCCATGGTTAGAGTCTCACAGAGCTCATAAATTTTTTTACATGCCCTAATCATGAATTGATGTCTTACGGGCTGTTTGATGCCCTACTGGGGTTTTTTATGCTCACCCATCACAGATTGATGCCCTATGGGCTGTTTGATGTCCCCGCCTCCAAAAATGATGCCTCCGTACGAAATTTGACTGGTTAAGCAAGAATTTTTTGACACTTGCAACATTTTTTCAATTTTTTTTTGCTACTTTGCTGATTTCTAAGCAATTTTAGCTATTGGAGGGTCATTTCTTTTGCACCAGGAGCAAGCCAAAGACATTTTTTTTAAGCCCGAAAATCTGATTTTTTTTCTGAGGTATAGCCCATTGTTTCTTTTGCACTAAACAGGGGGGAAGTTCAGCATTTCTGTTTTTGCAAAATAATAAGACATAGAGGGGAATAAAGAACCTTCATAATAACTACTATTCACAAGTATCTCTTAGATTCACAATTGTTGAAAGGTCCTAACTTTGTTCCATGGAAGACAAAGATGAGAGCCATTATTCAGGTGGAATATTTATGGGATGTAGTTAATGGCACTACAAAATGCACTCAAATAGCAGGAATATATCAAGAATCTTGGGATAAGAAGGACAAGAAAGGTCTCATGTTTCTCTTGCTTGCTACTACATATGAGGTCCAGCCTCATATTTGTGATGCCAAAACTAGTCATGAAGCTTGGGCTGCTTTGATTACTATGTATGAAGGAAAGAATCAGTCCACTATTCTCCACCTTCAAACTCAACTACATACCATCAGTATGAATTCTAGGGAGACAGTTGATCAATTTATTTGTAGAGTGGCGGAACTAAAAGCCAAATTGAATGCTATGGGAAAACCAGTGGATGATGATGTCTTAAACTCTATCATATTGAGAGCATTTCTAGATTCATATAAGATGTTGATCACTTCCCTCAAAATTTTTGGTATACAAGTATCTTTTGTGGAGTTGGTAAATTTGCTTCAGACTGAGGAGGCAAATCAGGTTCAGAACGACGAGATGCCAAATAATGCCCTTTCCACCCAACAAAGGGGTAAGAAACAAGGTCAGTTTCAAAAAGGGTATTCTTCTTCTTCCAAATGAAAAGGGAAACATAATTAGTAGAAGGATAAATATTGCAATATTTATGATATGAATAACCATGATACCAACAGGTGTTGGTTCAAAAACAAGCAACAAAATGATCAACCTCATAGGAAGAAAGAGAAAGAGAAACCGACATATAAAAAGAAATATAAGCAACCTAAGGGACATGTTTCTTATGCTAACTCCAACTTAGACTCAAATTCCTCTGGGTTAGATTCAAATTATGACTTTGAAAGAGCACACAAGGTGCTTATGACTCATACTTCATCTTCCCAGATAGATGTTGTATGGTATATTGATTCAGGATCTAGTAAGCACATGACTGGAGACAAATCATGGTTTGACACATTTTAAGAGAAAGAGGGGAAGCCATTCACCATTTTTGACGATCAAGTCTACCAATTGAAAGGAGAATGGAATGTTTCTATTACTTTTACATATGGTAGATGTCAGATAGAGAAGGTTCTCTATGTCCCTGGATTAGCCAATAATTTGTTGTATTTTCCTTAGATGTTGGATAGAAAAATGAATGTTGTGTTCCAAGTTGTGAAAGACAAGAAGAAATTTTTTATAACACACAAAGGTAAACATGATGCAACCAGTTCCTACAAGCATGGCTTGTTCATCCTAGATGCTCTTACAACCCCTCATGTTGCTCTGGATACAACTACAAAGGAGGCCACTTATGTCTGGCATGGAAGATATGGGCATCTCAGTTTAGGATATTTGCTTGAATTGAGTAAATATGAGATGGTGAGAGGACTTCCTCATCTCTCCTCCATCTTACTAGTTTGCTCGGATTGCTTAGCAAGGAAGCAACACTGGGTACATTTTGAATCTAGCTCTTCCAGATCTAAGAAACCTTTGGATTTAGTACACATTGATATGTATGGTCCTATACCAACCAGTTATGGTGGAAAGAAATACTTTAAATTATTAATTGATGATTACTCCCGAAAGATGTGGGTTTTCTTCCTCCAATTGAAATCAGAGTCATTTTCATACTTTCGACAATTCAAGAAACTTGTTGAAAAAGAGTCTGGATGTGTTGTAAAATCTCTTCGCTCAGATTGATGGGGGGAATATACTTCCAAAGAGTTTTGATCATTCCTAAAAGAACATGGGATAAAGAAACAACTGACAACAACTTATACACCACAACAAAATGGTGTTGCTGAGAGAAGAAATCGCTCCATTGTGGAAATGGTTCGATGTATGATAAAAGGAGCACATCTTGAAGATTAGTATTGGGCAAAGGCAATACATAAAAAATCTTACCTCTTGAAAATAGAACCCATGAGACCTCTACAAGGCAAAACCCCACAAGAAGCATGGAGTGGTAAGAAACCCTCCATTTCTCATCTAAGAGTATTTGGATGTAAAGTATTCATGCATATTCTAAAATAGAAAAGGAAGAAGTTAGATGAGAAAACCTTGCAATGTATCTTTCTTGGTTATGATGAGCATTCAAAGGGATATCGCTTGATAGATCATATAACCAAGAAAAAACATATAAGTAGAGATGTAGTTTTTGATGAAGCTTTCACATCAAATAATACCTCTACAATAGTATATCATGAGGATGATGAGCCTAAGCAAGAGATTTCACCCTCTCAGAAAAAGATTCCAAAATGGTATACCAACACTTTGAGAGATTCTAAATTGACTTCACTTCCAGATATGACTCTAGATTGACCATGCACTCGCAGTATCACTCAACAAAAGAAGGCATAAGTATCATCTTCAAAAGTTGATGAACTTTATCATCAATTTGATGAACTATCTATGGATGAAACAAAATATAGAGAAATGGATATAGAGGGTGAAAGGGTTTATCTGACAACATTGGATGAAAATGAACCCAAAACTGCTCAGGAAGTTCTTAGTAAACCTTAATGGAAGGTTGCTATGGAAGCAAAGCATACATCTCTCATGAAGAATCACACTTGGAAGCTAGTAAATCTACCATCAGGAAAGAAACCCATTAGTTGTAAGTGGGTATACAAAGTAAAATATAAGGCAGATGGTACGATTGATAAACATAAAGACCGTCTGGTTGCAAAGGGCTACGCTAAAAAAAAAAGCATAGATTATGAAGAGACTTTTGCCCCTACTACAAAAATGACTATCATTCGAGTATTGTGTGCCATGGCAGCTCAGTTTGGGTGGAAATTACATCATATGGATGTAAAAAGTGCCTTTATTAGTGGTGATCTACAAGAAGAAGTATACATGACCCAACATTAAGGATTTGTTGTTAAAGGGTAAGAAATTATTTTTTGTAAGTTGATCAAATCCTTGTATGGTCTAAAACAAGCTCTTCGAGCTTGGTATATCAAAATTGATAGTCATCTATTGCAACATGGATTCCAATGAAGTCTGTCAGATGTGAATCTCTATGTAAAGAAAAATGGTTCTGACATAGTGATTCTGGTGTTGTACATAGATGATTTGATCATAACAAGTAGTTCAGACAGTATGATTGATACAGTGAAAATGATCTAAAGATATCTTTTGAAATGATAGATCTAGGGCTTCTGCACTACTATCTTGGTTTAGAAGTAACTCAAAAGAAACATCATATTAGAGTTACATAGAATAAATATGCCAAGACTTTGATTGAGAAATATTGCATGACTAACTGTAAGTCAAAAGCTACTCCAATGGAAGCAGGACTTAAGTTATCTAGATATGATCAATCTCCAAAGGTAGATGGCACTCTCTATCATCAATTGATCGGGAGTCTTATATACCTCACTAATACCAGGTTTGATCTCAGTTTTGCTATGGGATATCTTTCACAGTTCATGTAGGAACCCAAGGCAAGTCATTGGAAAGCAGCAAAAAGAGTTCTACATTATGTCCATGGTACAATAGATTTTGGCTTGGAATACAAAAAGAATAACATGTTTTATCTACAGGGATACACGAACTCTGACTATGCTAGATTCATTGATGATCAAAAATCAACTTTTGGATATATATATCATCTTGGGTCTATTCCTGTCTCTTGGCATAGCAAAAAGTAATAGGTGGTTGCTATTTCATCTACAGAGGCAGAATATCATGCAGCTAATGGAGCAGTCTATGAGATAATATGGCTACATCGCATTCTTACAAATATGGGTCTTCCAAATAATCTTCTACTGCATTTGTTTTACGATAATCAAGGTGTTTTGAACCTTTTCAAGAATCCAATTTTTCATGATCGCACCAAACACATTGACACTCATCATTTTATTCGTGATGAAGTTCCAAAGCACAATATACAACTCCAATACATTCCCACTGATGAGCAAGTTGTAGATATCTTCACCAAGGCACTTGCACGTATCAAATTTGAATTGTTTCGTAATACTCTTGGTAATTTCCAATAATGTAATAAGGGGGGATGTTAGCATATACCTATTTTCCATGTGCTTGTATTTCATTATTGGGGGGTATATCAAAAAGGTGTGTTTAGTAATCTCTTTTTTAGAGTGGGTTTTCTCAACCAATTTGGGGTTCAACCAACCGAACCACCCGAAGAGTGTATTTATACCTACTTCACTTTTGAATACAATTGTTTAACATTTGATATTATTTGCAGGGTCCACTTTCTTCATAAATTTAGGGTAATGGGGTTGTGTGTCATCCTAGAAATCAAAGGCATCTAATACAACATCAAAATAAAATATGGATGATCAACATCGTTTTACCAAATGTTTACCAATCACTTACTGATCGCATCAACTCCCTTGAAATACAAGTCTTATGGTAATTCAACCATCAACCCATTCATCAATTGGTTCCATCACCTTTACATCCATTCCATATTGAGAGGTCTAAGCTTGACAAGTTTGAAGGTGATGATGAGCTACAATGGAGCCACAAACACACTCCTTTAATTCAAAAAAAATGAGCTATTGTTGCATCATCAACAACCTCATCAAACTTCACATAACAAACCCTAATCATTTCGACATCTACCTCAACAACCCATATACAAGGCCACATCACCTATCGCACAACTATAAAATCAACCACAATCGGATAGCCACACCAAGCATCTTGGAAGGCTCCTTCATGACTACAAACCACTTTTGAAGCCTTATTCAACCATATTTCAAAAGCTTTATAAATCACAAGTGATTAATTTACCAAAATTAAGACCAAGAAACCCCAAGAAACCTAAATCCATGTCAAATAGGGAAGATCACTTTTTTCTTTATCATCGGCTAACGGGCCATGACATCAACAATTGCTACATATTTAAAATTATGGTCCAAGATATTATTAACAAGGGGATCTTTTCCATATATAGTCCACTCACCTTATCTCATCAAAACCCCAATATATATCATAACCATAGTGGGGACACTCACGGTATCACATCGTCACCATCAACTATATCACAAACATAAAGCAATTTTTGGGTGCTCAAGGTATCGCACCTTCCCCCACAAAATAAAAATAAAAAATCATCAAAAATTCAAAAACATCATAAAAGCATAAAAAAAAAATTAAAACAATCATAAAAACCAAAATCAATCACACACCACTCCAAAGCCTATTGCATTCACACATCTCAATTCATACCATCATCAATAATACTTTGGTTATCGATCAATTCATACTTTTATCTATTTTATAGAATTGATTTTGTCACATTAATCAAGAGAATTTTCCTTATGGTGTCTGTTTTGCATTATCCCTAATGGAACACATTTTTACTACATCCACCACCTATAAAAACCCTATGATAGATTTTTCTTTCCTAAGTCTATGGTTTGAAAAATATTTAGGTACTTTTAGTCTTTCAACCATACCTAGTGTCTCATTCAATCTACATTGAACATCAATAGTCCTTGAGTGCTACAAGTCTTCTTGGTGACCTTAAGTTTTCTCTAAGACCATACACATGTATCACACATTAAATAAATTTTTGGTGTTTAGGAAAGACAAACTCATGAGTCGCTATCGCCATAAAGTAAATAGTTTCCCTTACTCATCCTTTCATGCACATGGTATAAAAAAATTTAAGAATTGACAAAAGGACAAGCTCATCCCCCCCTAAAAAAAATTCCTTGTTCTTCCACAAAATGAGCAAGTATCCCCCCTAAAAAAAATCCCTTGTTCTTCCACAAAACGAGCAAGTATCCCCAAAAGTCTACAAAGAAAAAATACCAAAAGAAAAAGAAAAGAAGAAAAAGAGCTTGAATCCCTAGAGTTCTCAAATTTTGACAACCATGGGGTGATCTCCATCGCCAACAATGGATTATAGTCATCAGCTTGGTAGTGGAGTAGCCTTACACATGGCAATATGTCTATAATATTAGAGACCTTCTTTTGTACATATCAATGTATGCTTATGGATGAGCTAGCTTATAATGGATTTAGTCACACATGATGAGTCCAACCTTACCTAAAATTAAAAATGGACATTCACTTCCAATAGTTGGTCTTTGAGAAACTTGAATAACTTGGTTGGTCTTAGTATCTTCAAGTACCTATTTTATTAATAGATGAGTTTGATCAATGTCACTAGGGTGTTTGAGCATCATGAAAGCACTTTAAAATTATTCCCTAAGAAAAGAAATAGTACAAGTCATGTCATCTTGGTATCCATAATAGCATAGTCATTGCAAAAACACTCCACCACATCCATTTCCCATGTATGTCAGTATTATTGGATTGATGTCTTTGATTAATTGATTAAAATTCATGAATAATGATACATGTCTAAGTGATTTTTAAATGATAATTAAACATAAATCACATTCAATCATTTCACACATTATTTCCTCACATAACAAGCACATGTGAGAAACATCACAACCATCCACCAACTTTGGGATAGGGTTCAAGGTCTTACACCTTCCTCGTCAATCACATAAAATAGTAATCAAACACTTGGGGAAGATCAAGGTATCACACATTCCCCACCAATTAATCAAATCCAATCAATCAATCAAAAAAAACAACGTGAACTTTGGGTAAACAAGGTATCAAACCTTCCCCCAAAAATAATTAAACAAACAATCAATCCACTTGGGGGTGTTCAAGGTATCACATCTTCCTCAACAATCGATCAAATCAGTCAAATCACATCAATTGATCAATCACATAAAGTCATAAAACAACTGGATGGGGGGTTCAAGGTCTCACATCTTCCTCAACAACCACATCAAGCAGTAAACCAACTTGGGGTGATCAAGGTAATGCACCTTCCCCATAAAAAATCTAATTCAATTCAATCATCAATCAATCACATAATCATCAATCAACACATCAACTATTAGTTTCAAAATGTTGCATCCTTTTCTCAAAGGTTGTGCCCTTTTTATTGCATTTACATCAATCAATCACATAATCATCAATCAACAAGTCAACTGCTAGGTTCAAAAGCTTGCATCCTTTTATCAAGAGGTTATACATTTTGCCTTGCATTTACATTAATCAGCACGTCAACCGCTAGGTTCAAAAGGTTGCACCCTTTTCCTTGCATAAACATCAATTAACAAATCATTCATCCACTAGATTCACTAATGTAGATTCTCAAGTAAACCTTGTATCTAGATATTTACTCTAATCACCTAGTGGTTGTAGTGATTGGTTATCCATGCAATCTGATAGGATGGGTAAATTACCATAAGGATACTTGGATAGATGTCATACAATGCAGTTCAAAAGGCTCCAAAGGAACCTAACCCATTTGGTCACATTCAATTCAAAGGCTCCAAAGGTATCCAAACATATTTGGTCAAATCAATTCCAAAATATCCAAAGGCACCAAAATCCTTTGGTCACATTTCCATTCAAAATCCCCAAAGGTTGTAAACCCCTTTTGTCCAATTCAAATTTTAACTCAAAAGATCCAAAGGATATAACCCCTTTGGTTACTTTTGGAGCCAAAATTGACTCAACTTTGAAACCCCCAAATTTAAATTTTTGGTTTCAATCAAATTGTTAGTGTTGTTGGTCTTTGCCTAAAAAAAAAAAGTTGTGAGTAATTCAATTTTTCATTGGTTGGTTGATAAAGTCTAAACCTTAGCTTTAATAATGTGGGATTCATTTTTTAAAAGTGCCTCAAGTGGTAAGGGCAGAAAATTTTGATTTACTCCCGAAGTCAAAGTTTAACCTTCATAATATTTTCCTTGAAGCCTAAAACTGATTAATAAAATCCCTTAATCATAAGTCGGTTAAAGCATTCACCATTGTCTCAAAGTCTAAAAGCCTAAGGTTAAAGAAAATTATAATTAATTAAAACCTAAGGGCATGCACCTCACCAAGTTAATAGTCAAACAGCTCAGAATTAATCTAAGGGCTGCGCTTGATCCAAAGAAATAAGACGATTCAACGTTAATAAGATCGAACCGAAGAATAAGACTAAAAATCAGCTCAGGACCAAATAAAGTTACCCGATTGGTTCACAAATTCCTAAATACAGTCGATAGATCTTTTCGACTGCCTTTGAACACTAGCCAACTGATCGGCTCTCAGACTACACTAACCGACCGATCGACTCCCGACCAGCGCTGGCCAACCGATCAGCTATTGATTACAACTAGTCAATCGATATATCGATGACGAACATACCATCAACTATTCAGTTAACTTGAAGGATCCACCGACTGATCGAATTTCGAAAAAGAAATACCGATCGATCGACTTTTTTGATTAACTAGCTGACCGATCAGCTCCTGAATTTAAAAGATAAGTCGACGAAGGAGGAAGCCTTCTCGGCTGGCAAAAACAAGAAAGAAATCGATCGGCTCCCAAGTAACAAGGATGGGCCAAAATTTCAAACACTCATCGAAAAGATCATCGACTGACGCATTACAAGAGAAATCTGATCAGCTCCTGTGAGTTATCTACGAGCTGAAATCGATCGATAAATAAGTGACGAATAGAAGCCGATCGACTCCTTTGACACATCACTCAATCGAGCTTCCCAGACAGACGATCGATTGACTCGAGAAAGAAAGCAATCGATCGATCTAAGAATTTTGACAACTGATGCCTCGATAAGCGAAGCCATCATGCAAAAAATTAGCTTGGCACGTAAGCCAAGCATGAGGTACGTCTAACCTTCTCATCGAATTAATTTAACCTTGTTGATTATTGGTTTCTTGTGCAGATAACTTTATGAGGCCGATTGGTTGAGGATTTTCTACCATCGGCTAGCATGAATCAGAGGGAAGCTGAAATACTCGGCCGAGAGCAATAAATGACTACACATGCCAAAAGTTGGGCACTAGCTGGCCTCCACGCCAAAAAGGACGTAGTCGTATGCTTAGTCATACCACTAGCCGAGATGGTCACAAAATGAGTAAAAATGATAAGGCATCCACATCGAAGAGCAAATCCCTATGACAGAGATCTTATCCAATCATGACGAGTCGAGACACGTAAGGATCATCCTCAGATCATGAATGGTAAGATATCGAATGAGGACAAAGAGATCCGACGACGGTGTTCATCTATCTCGAGATCCAACGGTGCACATGAATAGAGATGGTCGAAGTTTAGTCAACACATGATTATTAATTAATCAAAGGATCTCGGGATATCAACGGTGGTGCTTTACCTCGATCTTAATCCAATAGTAGCACCCAATTCAAAGGTAAAACCAAAGGTAAGTTTAAAAGAGGTGCCTGATTAATCAAATATTTAAGCATTATTAACAAAGGCCTTAACGCATTATTAAGTAAACATCTTCCTCTTGATTAAAAAAAAATTAAAACATACATCTTTCGGTTATCTAACCTACAGGTTTTTCCATAAAGCGATACAATAAAGGCTGGTCGAGCAACTGAATGTAGTCAAAACTCTAAACCAATAGATACGAAGATATAAATAAAAATAAAATCACCATTGACCAATGTATTCGGAGTTTAGAAACTAACACTCTTGCAGGATTAAGAATATCAAAAGCAGCCATGTTAGAACTCGAGAAGGATGCAAAACCGACAAAATCCATGTACTCATCTGTAAAAAGATTCGATAATTTGAGAAGGACGATCGCTGCGCAAAATCACCTATGAGAAGGATTCAATGGACCAAGAAACTAAAAAAGAGTGATCACTTCATAAAAACGCCATCAACATATGTCAAGGTAGAAATCAAAGAAGTGACTCGTTTATGGCAAGGTACACTAGAATAAATTATGAATATCAATAGCTGAGATGCAGTCAAAATAGTACGCACAAAAGCTATGAATCCAGAAGAATACTCATGGAAGAAAATATTCGAAGTAATCAGAAAAAATCCCGTATATAGTACCTTGTTAAGGACAAAGAAAATCAAATAAAAGACAAATCCTGACCTTCAAGCATGCCACCAAATCATGTATATCTCACTGGAATAATGGTGTACCACAAGATAAGACTGCAAAGCATAGTCACAGACTTATAAATAAGAGATAGTAAGGAAGAGTTGAAGCATAAAAAAAAATAGACAATGGAGCATAAAGGATTCAAATACTATCATTTTATGTTCTACAAATACTTAAGGCGAAGGAAGTGCATGAAGAAAAAAGTATGGTTTTTATTTATAGAAAGTCATGCAATTCGCGCTCCGACGAAATATAGTTACCAGGGGAGAACTTCGACAGAGTATAGTTATAGAAGAAAATTATAGATGCTTCCAGATCTTGTTGTCCGTTCCCACCTTATTCCTACTTACCACTACCCTCCTCCTCCTGGGCATTCCCCCTTGACCATCCTAACATTTTTCCTAGCATGTTGCCCTCACCCACTATCGCCTCTTACCATTTAACCCCTGTCATTCCATCCATCAGACCCTCACCATCCCTACTTCTTCACTCTATCACATGACCAGTGTGATCCCATTCGACTGCCACTGGAACATCACCCATTGTATTCACCATAACATCGAGTCTCCCCCCGTTCATCATTTGATATTTATGATAAAAACCCAGTCGAGCCTTAACAACGAATCATAGTGACAAGTATAAGCAGAACAAAGAGAAAAAAAATATAACGATGAATCCTTAGTTTCTAGGGCCAACAAAAGATAGAAAAATGGCCAAATTAATCAACAAAGAGCTCCCTTCAGTCCAGAACAGAACCTTAACAGTCAGTTCAAAGCCACACCAGCTGGACAACATACAAAATTAGATTCAATCAGATCCTGACAAGTGTATATACAAGAATGAACCAAGAATAACAGAATCAAGAAACAACAACTATAAAAGGAAGCAGGCAGGTCTGGATTCTACATCAAAAAATTAGAGAATAGCATTTTTCCTAGGAGGTATACTTGAGTGCCTTTTTAGTTGTGCTGTTGTATTTCTTTGTGTCTATTTTCTCTTATTCACTCTTTCTTCCTCCCCTTGCTATGCAGGATCGTATGAGATGAGAATATTTCCAGTCTATTGAGCTTAGGATTCAGAGATTCTTCTGTTACCATATTGGAATAAGAAGAATAGGAGGGACCTGTTACATCATTTGAACAGAGTCTTCTCTATTGTATTGTTGTATTCTTTTGAGAAAAACAGAGTTAAAAGGCATTCTACCCACTCTGCATGTAATTTTTCCATGAATCAATACAATTCTAAATCTTATTCCTGTCATTTATTTGTCTTAGTATTGTGTATATCTATATGATGGGTTACATTATTTGAATTCATTATACACATTTCTTTTGTTAGTTAACTCTTGATTTTGTTACGATATTCAAATGAAAGTAAGAACGCTAATTTCCTTCTCCCCTTCTTTCTATTCGTGATTAAAGTAGTTGTTAAATTTCTATAACAACCCAATGAATCTAGGCACCGGTCTACATAAGGCATAAAAATTGGTTGTTTTCATGCTTGGTCATTTTAATAAGAATACTATAGTTTAATATAAATATGGAGCATGCAAATTAGAAGTTTAATTGTAGAATTACCGTTGGGGTTTCCTTACCTGTTCTACTATATTTTATAGCAATATTAAGGTTTAACAGAACATGAGGTAGGTCGACCAGAGCCTGTAATAGCTCGTTGGTTTCACACGGGTTCTTGTAGCATGACAATTGATTTCCTACGAATGCAAGAATCGGTTCCAATAATTTTTTTATGCCTTTGCTAGGGAGGACTTATTGAGAAATATTCAATTATCTTCTTAGAGAGTTTTCTTCAACAACATTATTTTAAACAATGAGTGGCTAGTTTAAATTAAAATAACAGTTGTGGCTGATCCACAACGTACCCCAAAATTGGGGACCCACCTTTTTGCATGTGTTCCAAGAAGACCGAAGTGGCCCATAGGCTAAAGTTCAAAAAAAAAAAAAGCAAAACACCACAAGGAGAAAAAGTGTCGCGATATCGCGACATGTTGCTCCATCGCGACCAAAATGAAGAAGTGTCGCGATATCGCGACATGTTGCTCCATCACGGCCAAAATGAAAAAGTGTCACGATATCGCGACATGTTGCTCCATCGCGGCCAAAAATGAAAAAGTGTCGCGATATCGCGACATGTTGCTCCATCGCGACAAAAATGAAAAAGTGTCGCGATATCGCGACATGTTGCTCCATCGCGGCCAAAAATGAAAAGTGTCGCGATATCGCGACATGTTGCTCCATCGCGGCCAAAAATGAAAAAGTGTCGCGATATCGCGACATGTTGCTCCATCGTGACCAAAAATGAAAAAGTGTCGCGATATCGTGACATGTTGCTCCATCGCAAAACAAAAATGAAAAAGTGTCGCGATATCATGACATGTTGCTCCATCAGGCCAAAAATGAAAAGTGTCGCGATATCGCGACATGTTGCTCCATCGGGAAAAATGAAAAAGTGTCGCGATATCGCGACATGTTGCTCCATCGCAAAATGAAAAACGTTGCGATATCGCGACATGTTGCTCCATCGAAAAATGAAAAAGTGTCGCGATATCGCGACATGTTGCTCCATCGCGGCCAAAAGCAAAGGAAAGAGAGAAAGAAAAAGTGTCGCGATATCGCGACATGTTGCATTTTCACGATTCAAAGATGGGAAAAGAGAGAAAGAAAAAGTGTCGCGATATCGCGACATGTTCCATTTTCGTGATTCAAAGCAACAAAATATGGAAGGGGCCAAAAGTGTCGCGATATCGTGACATGTTCCATTTTCACGATTCAAAGCAACCAAGGAGAGCAAGGAGGCAAAAGTGTCGCGATATCGCGACATGTTCCATTTTCGCCAAGGTAACGGACTTGCATAGTGACGTGGACATAAGGATAAAATCCAGTGAATAAGGCAAGCGTTACATAAGGAATATTTAATGATTTGAAATCATTTAAGATGGTCGTTACACAGGGATGGAAATGGACGCAAGCCTATGTGGAGAAAACACAGCAAAGGGCCACAAAATGGAAACCGAAGCACACGCATGCAGGGAAGGTGAAACGAACAGTCAGGGAAGGTGAAACGAACAGCCATCGAAAAATGAAAGCGAACCGTCATGGAAGGAAAAACAATTCTTTTGGAAAGTTTAAATACGCCATTCAAAGAGGCCAGAAGGGGGAGGCAGAACTGTTCAGAGAAGATTGCAGTAATGAAGGCAAGGCCTTAGCACTGGGTTTCTCTGGATACTTTCTTCCACATTGGACTGGTTTTTCTTCTTCATGGACATGGGTTGGAAATCCCGACGAGCAGAGTTGCAGAGCTGAAGGCGATAATGCCATTCTGGGCCTGTTTGAGTCATTTTTCTTCCATGGACTGGTTTGAGAAAACCAAAAATTTTGCTATTGTAAAATGACACATTTTTAATGCAGAAGTGTTCAGAAATTTGCATCTTGTGGGCAAGAAAGAAGGAGATTTTCTTTGCATGCTATGGATTTAATGTTTATTCTTTCATCTTTTCAGATTTCGAATTTATAGATAATGTTGATGCCATTTCTTTGGGTTACATTAGGCGAATATTTGAAATCTGAATTTTATTTTGTACCCTAGGAACCAACACTTAGCTTATCCGGATTGTGCTTGTTTGCAGGTCCAATAGGTTAGGTTGCATGCACGGAAACCTCACATCTTCGGTTTTGTCGTAATAGGATAGCATCATACTGGAAGCATTTTATTTTCAGTTTTTTGCATCTCATTTTCATTCTTTCTGCATTTTTTTATTTTTATTTATGTTCAAGAGTTTTAACTTTTCAAGGCATTAAAATAGACATTTAAAAAATATTAAAATCTAAAAAAATAATGAACAATCACTAAAATTTCATGCTGAAATAAACCAACATTGCCCCTTGTTTACAGTTACTTGCAATCACTAAGGTGTTCCAAGCATTTAAATTGAATTTCTTTATATGAGATTACTAATACACATATGCAAATGCTAAATACAGCGGAGACCTTGGAGAAGTCGTTTGTTTAACTTCTTTGCAAGAGGGGATTTGGAACCCAAATCCTAAAGGAGAGTGTACTTTCACAACTGGGTGAAAATACCACTCAACAGATTGGCGCTAGAAGGAGGGCCCGAACTGGTTTATTTCAGTGTGATTTAAATGCTATAGGGATTTAAATTTTGAATAGTTCATGCCCTATTGATTATTATCTTTAGCCCTCTTTTAACAATACAACCTTGTAGTGTTAAAGGGAGGACATGAATTGCTATGCATTGTTCTAACATTTTTTGATTGTTCATACAGGAATAATCTGTCTTGATTTGATTTAAAAAAAAAAAAATTCTTGACTAGCGAGGTTGTCTCCATGCAATTACTTTCATTTGATTTTAATGGATACATCTCTTGGTTGATGCTAACATGATTATTCATACGTTACATGTTTGATATTTGCTAGTCATTTCAAGGTTTCTTTCATGCATGACTAACAAATTGGTTTTGAAGTTATTCTTTGAATTCCATTAATTGCAGATTTTTTTGTGTGTCGCAGGTCTTCTTCGAGGTATTTTCCACGGCCCTTGTAGGATTATCATCATCGATTTTAAATCAAATGGCCCAACCTCCACCAGCTCCTTGGTACGGAGCCCATAACATTCCTTTGAATATTGCAGGGGATATTCATGAGATCCCTAGGAATATAGAGAGATTTTTGCCCAAATACAAACCGGATGGCCCAAGGACCGCAGAAGAACATATTCAGGCCTATAGGGATGTTTTGATAAGATTGCAAGTTCAACATGAAGATGTGGCTTGTAGACTCTTCCCCATGAGCCTAGACCCAGTGGCCTACGAATGGTATATTTGCTTACCTACTGGTTCCATTACGTCATGGACGCAAATGGAGAATGCTTTTGTCAACCAATTCAGGTCACCATTAGATCCCACAATCATCTATAATCAGTTCATTACATGCAAAAGAGGCCAGGGTGAGTCAATCCAAACTTTTAATCAGAGATTTTAGAAGTGCTATAATAGAGCAATTCGACATTTTGCCATTGATCCCGCAGTAGCTTTGCAAATATATTTTGGGGCATTGGATCCTATGACGACAATGTTTGCAAGGCGAAATCCTCAAGTTACTACGCTTGCTCTAGCCTACAATGAAGCTATGACCATTGAACAACAAATGACACCACAGAATTATGGGTTTTCCCAGATGCCCATGGTAGGACAATATGGTCCTTATGGTCAAACTCCTATGATGAATCAGATCATGGCACCGCAAATGTCAGGCATAAATGCTTTGCCTTATCAACAACCATATTCATCAACACCCGCTTACGCACCCATTCCAATTCAACCAATCACATCCATTCCTCCCATTCCTCCATTTCTGCAAAATAGTCAACAGACTATGCAAGGAGCTAGTCTGGTTAATTCTCAGGCTATGGTTCCTTTCCCCAATCCAATTCCGATTCAAAGTGTGAATCCCTACGCAAATCCAGTGGCTCAAAATCCAACTCAAATGTTAAGTCAAAATCTCACCAATTACGCAAATCCTATTGGAACTAGCAATAATATAGCTCAACCAAAAGAGATTTATTCAGAGGTTGAAGAACTCAAAAATATGGTTCACAAATTGAGTAATGATTTGGTTCAAAAATAGAAGTATGAATCCCATGCCCCTCACCCAAATCAAAATTTCAACAATAGAGGGAGACAGTGGAATACGAAGCCAAACAATGGGGGTGTACCTTCCGCTATTGCTAATCAGATTGATACTTCTGCAGGACCAAGTCACTCTAGTTCCATTCTTAATATTTCTGATTTTGCATGGGAAAACGGGTGTAGATTGCATGATACAAAGGAGCATAATGAAAGGAATTGTCCCGAAATTGCTATGTATACTCATTGTCTCCAAGCTCAAGTGGATGGTTTGGAACTTGTGCCAAATAAGGGTCCACCCCAACATCAGCAAGGAGAAGACAACATTCTGGCGGTGGAAACTTTATATCATCAAGAGAGTGATGACCAAGAGGATCCACACCTTCCAAATTGTGATAAAATTGAATCATGGGTTACAAATTTGGATTATGATAGCTTTACCAATTTGAATTCAAGAAATAACCCACTTTTGGAAATAACTGGACCATCTATGGAAGGTGAAGGCGAATTGGATGAGAAATATGTTGATGAATCAGAAGATGAATTGGATGAGAAATATGTTGATGAATCAGAAGATGAATTGGATGAGAAACATGTTGATGAATCAGAAGATGAAGAAGAAGTGCTTGAGCGTCACGACCTGAACTTGGAAGATGATTACTATGATTCGTGGAAGAAATGGGAAGAGTATTATCAATCTGAATCTTCTAACAAACTTATTGCATCAAACAATATGCAGGATAACTCAATTGCTTCCTCGCATGAGGATACTATGAATCCTGTACAATTTGAGAAAGTTTTGGAAGAGGAATTTGAATCTCATCAAATTTTGGAATATGATAAGGATTCTACGACCATGAACCAAGAAAGAGAGTCACTTGCTTTAGATCCCTTTGAAGGAAAAGAAATTGAAAATCTTGATCCACGTACTTGCGCTACGACGATTATGCCATTTCAGAAAGAGAAAATTACAAAACCTGAACCATTTGGGTTTGATATCACTGATGATCCAATTGAAAATCTCACGTTACCCAAGACAACCCAAGTGATTGATCACGAAAAGGCGTTAGATAGACAAGACTTATGGTTTGAAAGGGATGGACATATTTTCAATTGGGTACCTAAGTTTGGTGCCTTTGATAAACAGGTCATTGAGAAAGAACAAGTGCTACGTGATGATGAAGGTCATGAGAGGGAAAAAGAATTTTCAAATCCTCTTCAGGTAAGGTCAAATGAAAGCATGCCAAAGGTAAAATCTCATATTTTTGGTTTCACCATGCAGAATTCGAATGGAGGTTTGCCTAATGAATGGTTTGATTCAAATATCATTAATGTTATGGCTTTATTGAAGGAAAACGAAAGCTTATTTCTACACCGTGAATCAAAGTGCGGAATGAACATCTTAAAGAATAGACATAAAGGAATTGAATATCAATCATTGTCTAATCAATTTGAAAATTTGAAACTCCACCATAGGATTATTAATGAAACTAAATCAAATTGGTATGGTGAGAGGGGCAAGTGGATATTTGTTTCTTTGTTTGGGTTGATCTTGTTTTTGTTGGATTCTTGCAAAGCTGGATATGCGTATCACGTCATATATCTTTTAAAGAATTCTAATCAGGTTTGGGATCCGGGGAAAGGATAATCCAAATTTGTTTTGTTTTTGTACATTTGTATATACTTTTGGTTTTCGTGTTTTAGTTTTAGATTAGATCTCATTTTGGTTTTAAGTTTGGTGTGTTGGTCCTTTGGACATTTTTGGTTTGTTAAGTTAGATCCTTATGAATGTTGACTAAGACTAGGAGAATATGAAACATCGGAATTGTATTGCAGAAAGCTCCACGAATTTTGCAAACGCATTAAAGAGTATCGTTTGGAACTTGTGATGCATGAAGTTGTCAGTTTTATAAATTATGGCAAAGTAGGTGGTATACTCCATCCGCATTTCAAAAGGAGCACTGCATTCATATCTCATGTACATTCCGCATTGCATATACATTCCATCTCAGTTGCATCTTCATTTCATGTACAATCATTGAGAAGGTGTCGAATCCTCTTAGGATTATTACATAACATATATTAAAAGGATCCTAAGGTTGGGAACTGATGCCCGAACTATCTTGAGCCAAGCACGTTCTACGCATATTAAAGAGAATCTTGAGCAAAATGGTCAAAACCATACTTGGAAGAAAAGGTGAGGCGAAAGGAGTATTTCGTGTCTGTCCTATTATGCAACATAATCCTTAAAACAATGGTTTTCACCACTCCCATAGTGCTTAAAGCCTAAAATTAGAGTAGTAAGGATAGGGTTAAATCCTCATCGAACTTAGGTTGAGGATCCAACTCCCCAAAGCTCTGATTTGACCTTCATGGAGTAGTAAGGATAGGGTCTAATTCTCATCTCGCTTAGGTTGAGAATCCGATTCCCCAAAGCTCTGATTTGACCTTCATGGAGTAGTAAGGATAGGGTCTAATTCTCATCTCGCTTAGGTTGAGAATCCGATTCCCCAAAGCTTCCATTTTGCCCACTCAAGAACTTGAAATTCAAAAGAAAATATTTTTCATTTCTTTATTAATACTAGACTGGAAGGATCGTACTACATGTCCCTTGCAAGGATGGGTAGTCATCACCAAGGTCCAAGAAATCACAGTAAAGTCAAATCCTGGATTATGGGGTTAATCTCCATCGGGGCTATAGACGCCTGGCTGGCAGTGGAGTATGCTCATGCGTGGCAACATGTCTTGTCTAAAAGCAAGACCATCGATCGCTCAAACGGACAGAGCTAGCCTGACAGTTTCATCCATAACAGGTTAAATCATTTTGTTCAAGATGAGATAATGAACTCCAGATCAGAGTAGTAAGGATAGGGTTAAATTCCCATCTCGCTTAGGTTGGGAATCCGATTCCCCAAAGCTCTGATTTCACTTACACCTGCACATGGGTTCAAGATGGTGGTGACACATAACCAACTTTGGGATCTAATAAATTAATTCAATATACATATATTTGGTCCTAAGAGGGTTTGACAGTTTTAATATGTTTGTTCATGATACTAGAAGGTCTGAGCCTTTGCAAAGCAGGTTGCTATATCTCTAGCATCTTCATCATACATCAAATCCTGCACAAATCATTCATAGCCTTGCATACGAATCATAAGTGAAACTGACAATGGAATGTGATCAATTTCAAATGATAGGGAATGAAGCACATTGCACACACCGAGCTGATGCTTAATAATTCTAATGTTTCATGTATTTCTCATCTAGTTTCATTCTTGGGATATTTGCTAACGCTTGTATTTGAGTCTGTGTGTTTTCAGGTTGAGTTCTCACCGAAATGCTCAGGAGCATTTCCCAGCAGAGTCGCCATTTGTTGTGGCTGATCCACAACGTACCCCAAAATTGGGGACCCACCTTTTTGCATGTGTTCCAAGAAGACCGAAGTGGCCCATAGGCTAAAGTTCAAAAAAAAAAAAAGCAAAACACCACAAGGAGAAAAAGTGTCGCGATATCGCGACATGTTGCTCCATCACGACCAAAATGAAAAAGTGTCGCGATATCGCGACATGTTGCTCCATCGCGGCCAAAATGAAAAAGTGTCACGATATCGCGACATGTTGCTCCATCGCGGCCAAAAATGAAAAAGTGTCGCGATATCGCGACATGTTGCTCCATCACGGCAAAAATGAAAAAGTGTCGCGATATCGCGACATGTTGCTCCATCACGCCAAAAATGAAAAAGTGTCGCGATATCGCGACATGTTGCTCCATCGCGCCAAAAATGAAAAAGTGTCGCGATATCGCGACATGTTGCTCCATCACGACAAAAAAATGAAAAGTGTCGCGATATCGCGACATGTTGCTCCATCGCAAAAAAATGAAAAGTGTCACGATATCGCGACATGTTGCTCCATCACGCCAAAAATGAAAAAGTGTCGCGATATCGCGACATGTTGCTCCATCGCGGCAGAAAATGAAAAGTGTCTCGACATCGCGACATGTTGCTCCATCGCCAAAAATGAAAAAGCACATCCGACATGTTCTCCATCCCAAAAGAAAAGTGTCGCGATATCGCGACATGTTGCTCCATCCAAAAGCAAGGAAAGGAGAAGAAAAAGTGTCGCGATATCGCGACATGTTGCATTTTCGAGATTCAAAATGGGCAGACAAGCAGAGAAAGAAAAAGTGTCGCGATATCGCGACATGTTCCATTTTCGTGATTCAAAGCAACAAAATACGAAAGGGGCCAAAAGTGTCGCGATATCGCGACATGTTCCATTTTCGCGATTCAAAGCAACCAAGGAGAGCAAGGAGGCAAAAGTGTCGCGATATCGCGACATGTTCCATTTTCGCCAAGGTAACGGACCTGCATAGTGACGTGGACATAAGGATAAAATCCAGTGAATAAGGCAAGCGTTACATAAGGAATATTTAATGATTTGAAATCATTTAAGATGGTCGTTACACAGGGATGGAAATGGACGCAAGCCTATGTGGAGAAAACGTAGCAAAGGGCCACAAAATGGAAACCGAAGCACACGCATGCAGGGAAGGTGAAACGAACAGTCAGGGAAGGTGAAACGAACAACCATCGAAAAATGAAAGCAAACCGTCATGGAAGGAAAAACAATTCTTTCAAAAAGTTTAAATACGCCATTCAAAGAGGCCAGAAGGGGGGGAGGTAGAACTGTTCAGAGAAGATTGCAGTAATGAAGGCAAGGCCTTAGCACTGGGTTTCTCTGGATACTTTCTTCCACATTGGACTGGTTTTTCTTCTTCATGGACATGGGTTGGAAATCCCGGCGAGCAGAGTTGCAGAGTTGAAGGCGATAATGCCATTCTGGGCCTGTTTGAGTCGTTTTTCTTCCATGGACTGGTTCGGGAAAACCAAAAATTTTGCTATTGTAAAATGACACATTTTTAATGCAGAAGTGTTCAGAAATTTGCATCTTGTGGGCAAGAAAGAAGGAGATTTTCTTTGCATGCTATGGATTTAATGTTTATTCTTTCATCTTTTCAGATTTCGAATTTATAGATAATGTTGATGCCATTTCTTTGGGTTACATTAGGCGAATATTTGAAATCTGAATTTTATTTTGTACCCTAGGAACCAGCACTTAGCTTATCCGGATTGTGCTTGTTTGCAGGTCCAATAGGTTAGGTTGCATGCACGGAAACCTCACATCTTCGGTTTTGTCGTAATAGGATAGCATCATACTGGAAGCATTTTATTTTCAGTTTTCTGCATCTCATTTTCATTCTTTCTGCATTTTTTTATTTTTATTTATGTTCAGGAGTTTTAACTTTTCAAGGCATTAAAATAGACATTTAAAAAATATTAAAATCTAAAAAAATAATGAACAATCACTAAAATTTCATGCTGAAATAAACCAACATTGCCCCTTGTTTACAGTTACTTGCAATCACTAAGGTGTTCCAAGCATTTAAATTGAATTTCTTTATATGAGATTACTAATACACATATGCAAATGCTAAATACAATGGAGACCTTGGAGAAGTCGTTTGTTTAACTTCTTTGCAAGAGGGGATTTGGAACCCAAATCCTAAAGGAGAGTGTACTTTCACAACTGGGTGAAAATACCACTCAACAATAACGTTGGGTTTAATGTTCACTGTTTTACGTTCTTTATTTTTCCCATGTTTTTTTACTTTCTTTACGTAATTCTTGTTTCTTGATTTTCTTGAATTCTTGTTTCTTGATTTTCTTGAATTTCTCCAAGAACCCACTCATGTGAGGATGAGTGATAATATCAAGCATTCTTGATAAGAGTATACTTTGTTCTTTTTGCACAACGGTGATGTCGACTCTTGGGTATGTCCCAAAGTAGGTTAGGATTAGACACCCCTTAACCATAGGGCTCAATAATAAGTGGAATGTAGCTATTACTATTGTCCAAGTACACCTGAGTATGAAGGAAAATTTGCATTTTGATTGGTACTAGGACTTAGATAGCACAACCTCTTTCGAGAGGTAAATTATTTCCTTAGGATACCCAACAACCATAACCAACATCCTAAGAAGTTGCTTTCATTGTTTGTGTCACATTCCTTGACAAGGGGGTGTGCACAAACTACCTTTCAATAGTTTTAATTTCATTCACCGTCAGTTATCATAGGAATAGGATACTAAAACAAAACACACAAAAATAAATCATTAAAAAAGAATAAAAAAAAATGAATATTTGTTTGCTTGCTTTTTTGTTTATTTATTGTTTTACATAGTTTAGATTATGGTAACTACACGTAGTCAAGCTCAATAAAGATCCAATGCTACTAAAACACCATAAAGAGACATGAAAAATATAAAAATTAGTCCATAATACCTTACCATTCCTGAATGGCATCCTAATGCCCATCAGAATTTTAATATCACATATAGGGAATTTGACCTCTAGGATGTCTTTATTCAGGATGTAGCTATAGATCCTGAGTATAATCAGGATGACAATATTTCTGATCAAGCCACTTTACATACTTTCTATAGAGAAATTATCAACACGTTGAGGTACCTAGAAGAAATTTGCCATGCATTCACATCTTGACTCATCCAATGAATCCTTTAGATCTAGGACAAGAATACACTTTGTATCAAGATGCAGACAATCAAGCTACCATAGCTGAGCATATTGAGCTAAATCATGAAAATGAATATATGGACACATACATCATAATAAATCATACACTTTTGCTCATATGTGAAGGGTCCTTGAGTCTACTCATCCCTCTATTACTTGCAGTAAATGAGCTGCTCAAGTTCATTGCGCTTCGACACCACCTACCTATGCGGGGCCTATCAATTACCTTAGCATATACCTATTTTTCATGTGCTTTTATTTCATTATTGGGGGATATATCAAAAAGGTGTGTTTAGCACTCTTTTTTTTAGAGTTGGTTTTCTCAACCAACTGGTGGTTCAACCAACTAAACCACCCGAAGAGTGTATTTATACATGCTTCACATTTGAATACAATTGCTTCACATTTGATATTATTTGCAGGATCCACTTTATTCATGGTACCAAAGCTTGGACGAGACACAGAGAACCTCTGTAGTATGTGATTAGCAGGCTTAGATCCTGAGGTGATCGCGACTCTTGAGGTGGAGGACACAGGTGGGCTAGCAGGCTCAGCTTCTGAGGTGAAGAATGCTGTGGTGGAGGACGTAGACCTGATAACATCGAAGCCCAAGATGGGCTCATTTCCTGAGGAGGTTCCTTGTGTTTTATAGGTGACAAGTCAGCTAGGCAGGATTTTTTTTTATGCTGGAGATCCTGACGTGGCACACGAGACCTATAAAACTGGACACCTAGACCTGCATCCTAGACACGTGGCTTGAGGATCGAGATAGACACATAGCGTGTTTCTGACATGTGGCTCAAGGGTGATGTGGCAGAGTGACTACGTGGTAGACCTAACATTTGGCTTGAGGGTGACGTGGCTAAGTGGTTACATGGTGGACCTGACACATGGCGTAGCTGAGTGGTTTGACGGGATAACGAGTGGAAGGGAGTAACTGCCCGAAGGTAGTTACCTTTTGTTTAAGTCTTCATGGTTTTAGACAGTATAAAAAAAATTCATGGGATACATGTGGGACTAATCCCACGTAATTTAAAAAAAAACTACCGAGGTCGAAGAAATAAAGCCATGGAGTGACTTCTTCCTCCCAGTGCCTATAGTAGTGCACTTGGCTATATGCGCTCAGTTGTGTGGACGAGATCCATGGTTTGAGTCTCAAAGAGCTTATAAATTTTTTTTCATGCCCTCATCGCAAATTGACACCTTGCGGGCTATTTGACGCCCTTCTGGGGTTTTTGACGCGCACCCATCACAGATTGACGCCCTATGGGCTATTTGACACCCCTGCCTCCAAAAATGATGCCTTCGCACGAAATTTGACAGCTTAAGAAAGATTTTTTTTGATAGTTGCAACATTTTATCAAATTTATTTTTGCTAATTTGCTGATTTCTAAGCAATTTTAGTTATTGGAGGGTCATTTCTTTTGCACCAGGAGCAAGCCAAAGATATTTTTTTTAAGCCCAAAAAGCTGAATTTTTTTTTTTGAGGTATAGCCCATTGTTTATTTTGCACTAAACATGGGGGAAGTTCAACATGTCTATTTTTGCAAAAGAATAAGATAAATATGGGAATAAAGAACCTTCACAATGACTACTATTCACAAGTATCTCTCAAATTCACAGTTGCTGAAAGGTCCTAACTTTATTCCATGGAAGACAAAGATGAGAGCCATTCTTTAGGTGGAAGATTTATGGGATGTAGTGAATGGCACTACAAAACACCCTCAAATAGCAGGAACAGATCAAGAATCTTGGGATAAGAAGGACAAGAAAGGTCTCATGTTTCTCTTGCTTGCTACTACAGATGAGGTCCAACCTCATATCTGTGATGCCAAAACCAGTCATGAAGCTTGGGCTGCTTTGATTACTATGTATGAAGGAAAGAATCAGTCCACTATTCTCCACCTTCAAACTCAACTACATAACTACATACCCTCAATATGAATTCTAGGGAGATAGTTGATCTATTTATTTGTAGAGTGGTAGAACTGAAAGCCAAATTGAATGCTATGGGAAAACCAGTGGATAATGATGTCTTGAACTCTGTCATCTTGAGAGCATTTCCATATTCTTATAAGATGTTGATCACTTTCCTCAACGTTTTTGGTAGACAAGTATCTTTTCTGGAGTTGGTAAATTTACTTTATACTGAGGAGGCAAATCAGGTTTAGAATGATGAGATGCCAGATAATGCCCTTTCCACCCAACAAAGGGGTAAGAAACAAGGCCAGTTTCAAAAAGGGGATTCTTCTTCTTCCAAATGAAAAGGGAAAAAAAATAAGTAGAAGGATAAATATTGCAAGATTTGTGATATGAATAACCATGATACCAACAGGTGTTGGTTCAAAAACAAGCAACAAAATGATAAACCTCATAGGAAGAAAGAGAAAGATAAATAGACATATAAAAAGAAACATAAGCAACCTAAGGGACATGTTGCTTATGCTGACTCCAACAAAGACTCAGATTCCTCTGGATTCGATTTAGATTCTGACTCTGAAAGAGCACACAAGGTGCTTATGACTCATACTTCATCTTCCCAGATAGATTTTGTATGGTATATTGATTCAGGAGCTAGTAAGCACATGAATGGAGATAAATCATGGTTTGACATATTTGAAGAGAAAGAGGGGAATCTAGTCATCATTTTTGACGATCAAGTCTACCAAGTGAATGAAGAAGGGAATGTTTTTGGTACTCTTCCAGATGGTAGATGTCAGATAGAGAAGGTTATCTATGTTCTCGAATTAACCAATAATTTTTTGTATGTTCCTCAGATGTTGGATAGAAAAATGGATGTTGTGTTCCGAGTTGTGAAAGGCAAGAAGAAATATTTTATAACACACAAAGGTAAACATGTTGCAAATAGTTCCTACAAGCATGGCCTGTTCATCCTATATGCTCTTACAACCCCTCATGTTGCTCTAGATGCAACTACAAAGGAGGCCACTTCTCTCTGGCATAGAAGATATGGGTATCTCAGTTTAGGATATTTTCTTGAATTGAGTAAATATGAGATGGTGAGAGGACTTCATCATCTCTCCTCCATCTTAGCAGTTTGCTCAGATTGCTTAGCAAGGAAGCAACACCGGGTACCTTTTGAATCTAGCTCTTCCAGAGCTAAGAAATATTTGGATTTAGTACACACCGATATGTACGGTTCTATGCCAACCAGTTATGATGGAAATAAATACTTTCAATTGTTCATTGATGATTACTCCCGAAAGATGTGGGGTTTCTTCCTCCAATTGAAATCAGAGTCATTTTCATACTTTCAACAATTCAAGAAACTTGTTGAAAAAGAGCCTGGATGTGTCGTCAAATCTCTCCGCTCAAATTGAGGGGGGAATATAGTTCCAAAGAGTTTTCATCATTCTTGAAAGAACATGGGATAAAGAAACAACTGACAAAATCTTATACACCACAACAAAATGGTGTCGTTGAGAGGAGAAATCACTCCATTGTGGAAATGGTTCGATGTATGATAAAAGGAGCACATCTTGAAGATCAGTATTGGGCAGAGGCAATAAATTCAAAATCTTACCTCTTGAATAGAGCACCCATGAGAGCTCTACAAGGAAAAACCCCACAAGAAGCATGGAGTGGTAAGAAAACCTCCATTTATCATCTAAGAGTATTTTTTTTTAAAGCCTTCATGCATATTTCAAAATAGTAAAGGAAGGAGTTAGATGAGAAAACCTTGCAATGTATCTTTCTTGGTTATGATGAGCATTCAAAGGGATATCGCTTGATAGATCATATAACCAAAAAAACACATATAAGTAGAGATGTAGTTTTTGATAAAGCTTTCACATCAAATAATACCTTTACAATAGTATATCATGAGGATGATGAGCCTAAGCAAGAGATTTCACCCTCTCAGAAAAATATTCCAAAATGGTATACCAGCACTTTGAAATATTCTAAATTGACTTCACTTCCAGATATGACTCTATATCGATCGTGCACTCGCAGTATCACTCAACAGAAGAAGGCAAAAGTATCATCTTTAGAAGTTGATGAACTTTGTCATCAATTTGATGAATTATCTGTGGATGCAACAGAAGATAGAGAAATGGATATAGAGGGTGAAAGGGTTTATCTAATAGCATTGGATGAAAATGAACCCACAACTTCTCATGAAGTTCTTAGTAAACCTCAATGGAAGGTTGCTATGGAATCAGAGCATACATCTCTCATGAAGAATCACACTTGGAAGCTAGTAAATCTACCATCAAGAAAGAAACCCATTGGTTGTAAGTTGGTATACAAAGTAAAATATAAGGCAGATGGTACTATTGATAAACATAAAGCCCGTATGGTTGCAAAGGGCTATGCTAAAAAATAAGGCATAGATTGTGAAGAGAATTTTTCCCCTACTGCAAAAATGACTACCATTCGAGTATTGTGTGCCATGGCAGCTCAGTTTGGGTGGAAGTTACATCAGATGGATATAAAAAGTGTCTTTCTTAATGGTGATCTACAAGAAGAAGTATACATGACCCAACCTGAAGGATTTGTTGTTAAAGGGTAAGAACAAAAAGTTTGTAAGTTGATCAAATCTTTTTATGGGCTAAAAAAAGCTCCTCGAGCTTGGTATATCAGAATTGATAGTCATCTATTGCAACATGGATTACAATGAAATCCATCATATGCAAATATCTATGTAAAGAACAATGGTTCTAACATAGTGATTCTAGTGTTGTATGTAGATGATTTGATCATAACAGGTAGTTCAAACAGTATGATTAATACAGTGAAAATGATCTAAAGATATCTTTTGAAATTATAGATTTGGGGCTTCTGCACTACTGTCTTGGTTTAGAAGTAACTCAAAAGAAACATCATATTAGATTTACATAGAAGAAATATGCCAAGACTTTGATTGAGAAATATCACATGACTGACTGTAAGTCAAAAGCTACTCCAATGGAAGTAGGACTTAAGTTATCTAGATATGATCAATCTCCAAAGGTAGATGGCACTCTCTATCATCAATTGATCGAGAGTCTTATATACCTCACTAATACCAGGCTTGATATCATTTTTTTTGTTGGATATATTTCACATTTCATGCAGGAACCCAAGGCAAGTCATTGGAAAGCAGCAAAAAGAGTTCTACATTATGTCCATGGTATAACAAATTTTGGCTTATAACAAGTTTTATCTATAGGGATACACGGACTCCGACTATGCTGGATTCATTGATGATCAAAAATCAACTTTTGGATATATATTTCATCTTGGGTCTGGTTCTGTCTCTTGGCATAGCAAAAAGAAACATGTTGTTGCTATTTCATATATAGAGAGAATATTGTGCAGCTAGTGGAGTAGTCTGTGAGATAATATGACTACGTCGTATTATTACAAATATGGGTCTTCCAAATAATATTCCATTGCATTTGTTTTACGATAATCAAGGTGTTTTAAACCTTGTCAAGAATCCAAATTTTCATGATCGCACCAAATACATTGACACTCGTCATTTTATTCGCAATGAAGTTCCAAAGCACAATATATAGCTCCAATATATTCCCACTGATGAGCAAGTTGTAGATATCTTCACCAAGGCACTTGCACGTATCAAATTTAAATTTTTTGCAATACTCTTGGTATTTACCAATAATGTAATAAGGGGGGATGTTAGCATATACCTATTTTCCATGCACTTGTATTTCATTATTGGGGGGTATATCAAAAAGGTGTGTTTAGCGCTCTTTTTTTGAGAGTTGGTTTTCTCAACCAATTGATGGTTCAACCAACCGAACCACCCGAAGAGTGTATTTATACCTACTTCACATTTGAATACAATTGGTTCACATTTGATATTATTTACAAGGTCCACTGTATTCATAACCTTAGGGTAATGGGGTTGTGTGTCACCCTAGAAATCAAAGGCATCTAATACAACATCAAAATCAAAGATGGGCAATCAAAAACATTTTACCAAATGTTTACCAATCGCTTACTGATCGCATCAACTCCCTTGAAAGACAAGTCTTATGGTAATTCAACCATCAACCCATTCATCAATTGGTTCCATCACCCTTACATCAATTCCATATTGAGAGGTCTAAGCTTGACAAGTTTGAAGGTGATGATGAGCTACAATGGAGCCACAAATACACTCATTTAATTCAAAAACATTGAGCTATTTTTGCATCATCAACAACCTCATCAACCTTCATATAACCAACCCTAACCATTTCAACATCCACCTCAACAACCCATATACAAGGCCACATCACCTACCGCACAACTATAAAATCAACCACAATTAGATAGCCACACTAAGCATCTTGCAAGGCTCCCTCATGACTACAAACCACTTTTAAATTTTTATTCAACCATATTTCAAAAGCTTTAATATCAAGAAACCCCAACAAACCTAAATCCATGTCAAACAGGGAAGATCACTTTTTCCATTATCATCGGCTAACAGGCCATGACATCAACAATTGCTATGTATTTAAAATTGTGGTCCAAGATCTTATTGACAAGAGGACCTTTTCCATATATAGTCCACTCACCTCATCTCATCAAAACCCAAATATCTATCAGAACCATAGTGGGGACACTCATGGTATCACATCGTCACCATCAACTATATCACAAACATAAAGCAATTTGGGGGTGCTCAAGTATCGCACCTTCCCCCACAAAAAAAAAAAAAAATATCAAAAATTTAAAAACATCATAAAAGCATCAAAATCACAAAAAAAATTAAAACAATCACAAAAACAAAAATCAATCACACACCACTCCAAAGCCTATTGCATTTACACATCTCAATTCATACCATCATCAATAATACTTTGGTTATCAATCAATGCATGCTTTTATCTATTTTATAGAATTGATTTTATCAAATTAATCAAGGGCATTTTCCTTATGCTGTCTGTTTTGCATTATCCCTAATGGCACACATTTTTACTACATCCACCACCTACAAAAACCCTATGATAGATTGTTCTTTACTAAGTCTATGGTTTGAAAAATATTTAGGTACTTTTAGTCGTTCAACCATACCTAATATCTCATTATATCTACATTGAACATCAATAGTCCTTGAGTGCTACAAGTCTTCTTGGTGACCTTAAATTTTATCTAAGACCACACACATGTATCACACATTAAGTAAAATTTTGGTGTTTAGGAAAGACAAACTCATGAGTCGCTATCGCCATAAAGCAAACAATTTCCCTTACTCATCCTATCATGCACATGGTCTAAAAAAAGTTAAGAATTGACAAAAGGACAAGCTCATCCCCCCTAAAAAAATTCCCTTGCTCTTACACAAAATAAGAAAGTATCCCCCCCTAAAAAAAATCCATTGTTCTTCCACAAAACGAGCAAGTATCCCCAAAAGTCTACAAAGAAAAAATACCAAAAGAAAAAGAAAAGAATAAAAAGAGCTTGAATCCCTAGAGTTCTCAAATTTTGACAACCATGGGGTGATATCCATTGCCAACAATGTACTATAGTAATCGGCTTGGTAGTGGAGTAGCCTTACACATTGCAATATGTCTATCACATTAGAGACCTTCTTTTGTACATATCAATGTATGCTTATAGATGAGCTAGCTTATAATGGATTTAGTCACACATGATGACTCCAACCTTACCTAAAATTAGAAATGAAAATTCATTCCAATAGTTGGTCTTTGATAAACTTGAATAACTTGGTTGGTCTTAGTATCTTCAAGTACCTATTTGATTAATAGATGAGTTTGATCAATGTCACTAGGGTGTTTGAGCATCATGAAAGCACTTTCAAATTTTTTTCCCTAAGAAAATAAATAGTGCAAGTCATGTCATCTTGGTATCCATAATAGTATAGTCATTGCAAAACACTCCACCACATCCATTTCCCATGTATGTCAGTATTATTGGATTGATGTCCTTGATTAATTGATTAAAAGTCATGAATAATGATACATGTCTAAGCATTTTTTAAATGATAATCAAACATAAATCACATTCAATCATTTCACACATTATTTCCTCACATCACAAGCACATATGAGACACATCACAACCATCCACCAACTTTGGGATAGGGTTCAAGGTCTCACACCTTCCTCATCAATCACATCAAATAGTAATCAAACACTTGGGGAAGATCAAGGTATCACACCTTCCCCACCAATTAATCAAATCCAATAAATCAATCAAAAAACACAACGTGAACTTGGGGTAAACAAGGTATCAAAACTTCCCCAAAAAATAATTAAACAAACAATCAATCCACTTGGGGGTGTTCAAGGTATCACACCTTCCTCAACAATCAATCAAATCAGTCAAATCACATCAATTGATCAATCACATAAAGTCATCAAACAACTGGATGGGGGGTTCAAGGTCTCACATCTTCCTCAACAACCACATCAAGCAGTAAACCAAATTGGGGCGATCAAGGTAATGCATCTTCCCCATCAAAAATATAATTAAATTCAATCATCAATCAACACACCAACTATTAGGTTCAAAATGTTGCATCCTTTTTTCAAATGTTGTGCCATTTTTCTTGCATTTACATCAATCAATCACATAATTATAAATCAACAAGTCAACTGCTAGGTTCAAAAGCTTACATCCTTTTATCAAGAGGTTATACATTTTGCCTTGCATTTACATTAATCAGCATGTCAACTACTAGATTCAAAAGGTTGCACCCTTTGCCTTGCATAAACATCAATCAACAAATCATTCATCCACTAGATTCACTAATGTAGATTCTCAATTAAACCTTGTATCTAGAGATTTACTCTAATCACCTAGTGGTTGTAGTGATTGGTTATGCATGCAATATGATAGGATGGATAAATAACCATAACGAAACTTGGATAGATGTCATACAATGCAGTTCAAAAGGCTCCAAAGGAACCTAACCCCTTTGGTCAAATTCAATTCAAAGGCTCCAAAGGTATCCAAACCTCTTTCGTCAGATAAATTCAAAAATATCCAAAGGCACCAAACCCCATTGGTCACATTTCCATTCAAAATCCCCAAAGGCACTAAAACCATTTGTTCCAATTCAAATTTTAAATCAAAATATCTAAAGGATATAACCCCTTTGGTTACTGTTGGAGCCAAAATTGACTCAACTTTGAAACCCCCAAATTTAAATTTTTTGGTTTCAATCAAATTGTTAGTGTTGCTGGTCTTTGCCTAAAAAAAAAAGTTGTGAGTAATTCAATTTTTCATTGGTTGGTTGATAAAGTCTAAACCTTAGCTTTAATAATGTGGGCTTCATTTTTCAAAAATGCCTCAAGTGGTAAGGGCAAAAAATTTTGATTTACTCCCCAAGTCAAAGTTTAACCTTCATAATATTTTCCTTGAAGCCTAAAACCGATTAATAAAATCCCTTAATCATAAGTCGGTTAAAGCATTCACCATGGTCTCAAAGTCCGAAAGCCTAAGGTTAAAGAAAATGATAATTAATTAAAACCTAAGGGCATGCACCCCACCAAGTTAACAGTCGAACACCTCAAAATTAATCTAAGGGTCACGCTCGATCCAAAGAAATCGAACGATTGCACGTTAATAAGATCGAACCGAAGAATAAGACTAAAAATTAGCTCAGGGCCAAAGAAAGTTAGCTGATCAGCTCACAAATGCTAAAATCTAGTCGACAGATCTTTTCGGCCACCTTTGAACACTAGCCGACCGATCAACTCTTAGACTACACTAATCAATCGATCGACTCCGACCAATGTTGGCCAACCAATGGGCTATCGATTACAACTAGTCAACCGATCCACTGATGACAAAAAGACCATCAACTATTCGATTAACTTGAAGGGTCCACCGATCGATCAACTCCAAAAAAAATACCGATCGATCGACTTGTCCGATTAACTAGCCGACCGATCAGCTCCCAACTTTAAAAGATAAGCCGATGAAGGAGGAAGCCTTCTCGACTGGCAAAAACAAGAAAGGAACCGATCGGCTCCCAAGTAACAAGGATGGGCCAAAAGTTTGAACACTCATCAAAAATATCATCGGTTGATGCATTACAAGAGAAAGTTGATCGACTCTCATGAGTTATCTACGAGCCGAAACTGATCGGTAAATAAGCGATAAATAGAAGTCGATCGGCTCCTTTGACACATCACTCGGTCGAGCTTCCCAGATCGGTGACCGATCAGCTCAAGAAAGAAAGCAGTCGATCGGTCAAAGAATTTTGACAATTGATGCCTCGATAAGTGGAGCCATCATGCAAAAAATTAGCTTGGCATGTGAACCAAGCATGAGGTATGCCTAACCATCCCGCAAAATTAATTTAACCTTGCTGATTAGTGGTTTCTTGTGCAGGCAACTTTATGAGGTCGATCGGTCGAGGATTTGCTACCATCGGCTAGCACAAATCAGAGAGAAGCCAAAATAATTGGTCGAGAGCAATAAATGGCTACACATGCCAAAATTTGGGTGCCAGCTAGCCTCCATGCCTAAAAGGACATAGCAGAATGCTTAGTCAGACCACTAGCCAAGGTGGTCTCAAAATGAGTAAAAATGACAAGGCATCCATGTCGAAGATCAAATCTCGATGGCAGAGCTCTCATCCAATCATGATGAGCCGAGACACATAAGGATCATCCTCGGATCATGAATGGTAAGATATCGAATGAGGACAAGGAGATCCGATGATGACGTTCATCTATCTCGAGATCCAATGGTGCGCATGAATAGAGATGGTCGAAGTTTAGTCAACACATGATTATTAATTAATCAAAGGATCTCAGGATATCAACGGTCGTGCTTCACCTCGATCTTAATCCAACAGTAGCACCCGATTCAAAGGTAAAACCAAAGGTAAGTTTAAAAGAGATGCCTGATTAATCAAATATTTAAGCATTCTTAACAAAGGCCTTAACACATTATTAATCAAACATCTTCCTCTTGATTAAACAAAATTCAAAACATACGTCTTTCGGCTATCTAACCTACAGGTTTTTCCATAAAGTGATACAATGAAGGTTGGTCGAGCAACTGAATGTGGTCAAAACTCTAAACCAATAGATACGAAGATATAAATAAAAATAAAATCACCATTGACCAACGTATTCAAAGTTTTAGAAACTAACACTCTTGCAGGATTAAGAATATCAAAAGTAGCCATGTTAGAACTCGAGAAGGATGCAAAACAGCAAAATCTACGTACTCATATATAAAAATATTTGATAATCTGAGAAGGACGATCACTACGCAAAATCACCTATGAGAAGGATTCAATGGACCAAGCAACTAAAAAAGGGTGATCACTTCATAAAAATGCCATCAACATATGTCAAGGTAGAAATCAAAGAAGTGACTCATTCACAACAAGGTACACTGGAAGACATTATGAATATCAATAGCTGAGACAGAGTCAAAATAGTATGCACAGAAGCTATGAATCCAGAAGAATACTCATGGAAGAAAATATTCGAAGTAATCAGAGAAAATCCCATATACAGTACCTTGTTAAGGACAAAGCAAATCAAATAAAAGATAAATCCTGACCTTCAAGCATGCCACCAGATCATGTATATCTCACTGGAATAATGGTGTACCACAAGATAAGACTACAAAGCATAGTCACAGACTTATAAATAAGAGACAGTAAGGAAGAGTTGAAGCATCAACAAAAAGAAACAATGGAGCATAAAGGATTCAAATACTATCATTTTATGTTCTACAAATACTTAAGGTGAAGGAAGCGCATGAAGAAAAAAGTATGGTTTCAATTTATAGAAAGTCATTCAATCCATGCTTCAACGGAATATAGTTACCAGGGGAGCACTTCGACGGAGTATAGTTATGGAAGAAAATTATAGATGCTTCCAGATCTTGTTGTCCATTCCCATCTTCTTCCTACTTACCACTACCCTCCTCCTCCTGGGCATTCCTCCTTGACCATCCTAACATTTTTCCTAGTATGTCACCCTCACCCACTATCGCCTCTTACCATTTACCCCCCATCATTCCATCCATCAGACCCTCACCATCCTTACTTCTTCACTCTATCACATGATCAGTGCAACTCCATTTGTTTGCCACTGGCACGCCACCCCTTGTCTTCACCATGACGTCGAGTCTCCCCCCATTCGTCATTTGATATTCATGATAAAAACTTGATCGAGCCTTAACAACAAATCATAGTGACTGAGACAAGTAGAACAAAGAGAAAAATTATAACGATGAATCCTTAGTTTCTAGGGCCAACTGAGAGAGCAAAATGGCCAAATTAAATAACAAAGAGCTCCCTTCAGTCCAGAATAGAACCTTAATAGTCATTCAGAGCCACACCAACTGGACAACATACAGAATAGATTCAATCAGATGTTGACAAGTGTACAGACAAGAATGAACCAAGAATAATAGAATCAAGAACCAACAACTATAAAAGGAAGCAGACAGGTCTGGATTCTGCATCAAGCAATTAGAGAATAACATTTTTTCTAAGAGGTATACTTGAGTGCCCTATTAGTTGTGATGTTGTATTTATTTGTGTCTATTTTCTCTTATTCACTCTTTCTTCCTCCCCTTGTTGTGTAGGATCGTATGATAGGAAAGTGCTCGAGAAGTTGAGAATATTTCTAGTCTATTGAGCTTAGGATTCAGAGATTCTTCTATTACCATATTGGAATAAGAAGAATAGGAGGGACCTATTACATCATTTGAACAGAGTCTTCTCTATTGTATTGTTGTATTCTTTTGAGAAAAATAGAGTTAAAAGGCATTCTGCCCACTCTGCATGTAATTTTTCCATGAATCAATACAATTCTGAATCTTATTCCTATCATTTCTTTGTCTCAGTATTGTGTGTATCTGTATAATGGGTTACATTATTTGAATGCATTATACACGTTTCTTTCGTTAGTTAACTCTTGATTTTGTTACGATATTCGAATGAAAGCAAGAACGCTAATTTCCTTCTCCCCTTCTTTCTGTTCATGATTAAAGTAGTTGTTAAATTGCTATAACAGCCCAATGAATCTAGGCACCGGTCTACATAAGGCATAACAGTTGGTTGTTTTCATGCTTGGTCATTTTAATAAGAATACTATAGTTTAATATAAATCTAGAGCGTGCAAATTAGAAGTTTAATTGTAGAATTGCCGTTGGGGTTTCCTTACCCATTCTACCATCTTTTATAGCAATATTCGGGTTTAACAGAACATGAGGCAGGTCGACCAGAGCTTGTAATAGCTCGTTGGTTTCAAACGGGTTCTTGTAGCATGACAATTGATTTCCTACGGATGCAAGAATCGGTTCCAACAGTTTTTTGGCACCATTGTCGGGGAGGACTTATTAAGAAAGATTCAATTATCTTCTTAGAGATTTTTCTTCAACGACATTATTTTAAACAATGGGTGGCTAGTTTAAATTAAAAGAACATTGGGTTTAATGTTCACTATTTTTACATTCTTTATTTTGCCCGTGTTTTTTTACTTTCTTTACGTAATTCTCGTTTCTTGATTTTCTTGAATTCTTGTTTCTTGATTTTCTTGAATTTCTCCAAGAACCCACTCCTATGAGGATGAGTGATAATATCAAGCATTCTTGATAAGAGTATACTCTGTTCTTTCTGCACAATGGTGTTGGTGACTCTGTTGGACAAACCCAGAAGAAAAAATTAAAAAAGGAGAGAACAAAATGTTCTGGCGAACACCAGGAGAAGTGGTAAGGAGCTATTTCCAGAACTTGAAGATCCAGAGGTATTTATACATACCCAAAAATCTCCCTTTTTCAAGAATTCATCATATTACAGTAAATCTAATTCTAGCAAGAAGCAGTACGTTAAGAAAAATCAAGATATTATTACTGTTGTTGTTTCTGTAGATGAATGTTTAAATCCTGTAGTAGAAGATATATGCAATTATTTACCCCATCAGATTAATAGTAATACTATGGTAGATAACCAATTAGATTATACTCAGGCTACCTAGAATAATATCCCTATAGGTGGTGCCATTGTGAATTTAAATCATACGGTAACTATGGCCCAACCTAATGTTCATTTATGGAGGACTAACAGGTATAGGCCTTTTGCTTTACCAAAAAATCTTAATACCTTACCTACTAAAGCTCACAAATATCTCCCTAAATTCTTTGGAAATAGTGCAATAACTAGGGAAGATCATATCAAGAGTTTCTTGTATGCTATGGATAGTTTAGAAGTTGAGCATGAAGATGTAGTATTAAGGCTATTTTTATAGACCTTAGAAAAGGATGCTAGGGAATGGTTTAATTCTCTTCCTAATAATGATATTCCAAACTTCACCAAAATGGAAATTGTCTTCCTGAAGAAATATGGTGAAAAGAAAAATGAACAATCTCTGTTAACCGAATTAGCCACCATGAAAAAAAAAGAAAATGAGGATGTCAGTGATTTTAATAGAAGATTTTCAAAAACCAGAAACAAAATCCCTACCAACCTTAGGCCAAGTGACATTCAGTCTATTTGTTTTTATAAAAATGCTTTTCAAGGAGAGTTTAACTATGAGCTAAGACAAGAACAATCCACTACTATTGATGATTGCATGGAAAGGGCAATGGATATAGAAAGAAATATGCTTGACAGTGGTAAGATGAAGCCTTACTCTTTAGAAGTTAACATGCCAGAAAGAAAGCCTAAAAAAGTAGCATTTGATATACAAAGAAGAGTTGAAATTGATCCAGTGGAAAAATTGGCTAGTCAAATGACAGAGATGCTAAATAATGTGAATAACAGGTTAGCAAGAATTGAAATAAATGGAAACAATGGTGAAACTTCACAAATAGAGCGACCACATGTTGACAACCATCCTCCTTTTAAGAAAAATTTCAACAAGAATTGGGGAAACAACAATGGTTTTGATGAAGGAAATAGAAATAGAGGTAATGGGAACAACACCTGGAAAAACAGAGATCCTGATAGAGATCAGAATAATGTTCCTAATCCCATGCCAACTGTTAACATATCAGAAGGTTTTCCCTATTTTTGCTCTACCTGTGATGCACCTCATAACCCTGATGCATGTGGTATTCACCTAAGTGATCAGTGCAATGTAGATTTACATGCTGAATCAGAGGAAAATATAAGAATCAATGCTTGTTGGTCTGTGGAAGATGAATCTAGAGAAAGGTTGTTTGAAGAGGATATGGACAAATATGCTTCAAATCATCATCCTCAAATTTTAGTAACAGAGGGGACTAAGATCTTGCAAAAGACACATGAGTCAAGATATGATAGGATGAAGCAAGGAAAAATAATCCCCACTACTCAAGAAGTTGAAGAATTAGAAGTTGTCCATGTCCTTAACCTGAGGAATAGAGTTGTCCCTGATAAAATAGAGAAAGCCTCTACAAGTGAACCAAGAAAACAAACCTACATTAATAAGAATATCAGTAATGAGAAAACTGATAGAAACTTCAAAAATATTATCCCTGAAGTGATTGAAGCAGAGGAAGAAATTCCTAAAGAAGAAACTAACAAGGTATTGGATATAAAAAAGATAGAATTTGATGTTGGGTCAGAACTCAGTAAACAAAAGGTCAATATCACATTTGGAGAACTTATGAAAGTTCAACAATACAGAGAATAGGTCTGCAAAGCATTTGGACTAAAAGAACAAAAAGAAGATCCAATTTGCCATACAGCTAGACAAAATCAACATGATACAAGATCACCATCTTCTGTCAGACCCTTCTATGTATCATTAAGGTATAACTCACATGAAGGGGAAAGATATGTCATTCATAACTGTATGTTAGATAGTGGAGCTTCACATAACATCATGCCCAAATTAATAGCTGACCAAATGGGATTAATATGTACTAGAGATTTTGCTCCTATTTCTGTCATGGATAGTAGACAAATCCCTTGTGTAGGGGTGATAACTGGATTATTGGTTTACTTAGATCAACACCCCAAAAAGGGCATAGTCATGGATGTAGCAGTAGTTGATGTTGACCCATTCTTCTCTCTTTTACTTAGTAGGCACTGGGTAGAACAATTAGGAGGTTCAATCCAATTGGACTGGTCATATGCTACAATCCCAATATCAGATAAGGAGAACATAATTTTGAGAAGGGAACCATTCAATAAACACTCTGTAGAGTTAATTCAAACTGATGAAACTATGATTAATTTAGTGAACTCTATGGAAGAAAAAGGGATGGGAGTTTACTCTATATGGCATAACCCATTCCTGGTTGAAGTACCAGAGGCAAAGAACATGGATCCAAAACTCATGAAAATTATAGATGCTGAGTCAGATAGAATTTTAACTCAAGAAATGTGGACCATGTCTTTTGATGGAGCTAAATCTCAGTCCGGATCAGGAGCAAGTGTTAATCTGATTGATATAAAAGGAAATTACCTTGGTATTCCTTACAGACTAGAATTCCCTTATACAAACAATGTTGCTGAGTATGAAGCTTTACTATTAGGGTTAAGAAAAGCAAAAGAATTAGGTATCAGTTACTTGTCTGTAATAGGTGATGCAGAACTGATCATACAACAAATTAAAGGTAAATACCAGACTAAACACCCAAGGCTTAAGCAATATAGAAATGCAGTATTGGAAGAAATTGATAAATTCTTGGCTTTCAATATTTCATACATTCCAAGAGAAAAGAATCATATTGCAGATATTTTAGCAGTAAATGCCTCAGGTCTAGACCACCTAGAAATAACTACAGAATACATGGATAGATTCCCAACTATCTCAGTTTTTAAACCTTCTGTGCCAGATAATATAGTATATCTACAAGTTTTTCAAGATGACATAGATATTAAAGATTTTATGACTCTGCAAAATCAATATGCAGATATAATCTGTGATGAAAAAGATGAAGAAAAGCTAAAAGATCAAATAGGAGAACCAATAGAAGTAATCCAATTAAAAACTAATAGAATACCCAAAGGATTAGTGTCTCTTGAAAGCCTATTTGATGATTTTGACAAAGCTTATAAGCCTATACGTAGAGAAGTAATATCTGAAGATATAAACATTGGTTCAATGAGGGAACCCAGAATAGTGAAGGTAGATACAACATTACCTGCTAAAGAAAAAACTGGTTATATCAATTTCCTAAAAAAGAATAAAGAAAATTTTGCTTGGACCTATGAAGACCTTAAAACTTTCAAAACAGATGTAATAACTCACATAATACCTCTAAAAAAGGACTCCAAACCATTCAAGAAAAAACAAAGAAAGTACAATCCAACCTTGCACCCATTAATGCAAAAAGAAGTACAAAAATTGTTGGATTCCAAGATAATAAGAAAGGTAAGATTTTCTTCATGGATATCCAATTTAGTTCCAGTCAAGAAAAAGAATGGGGACATTAGACTCTGTGTAGACTTCAGAAACCTAAACAAGAGTTCATTAAAAGATAATTACCCATTGCCTAACATGGAACAACTGCTGCAAGCAGTGGTAGGTTCAACGAGATTGTCTCTGTTAGATGGATTTTTAGGGTACAATCAGATTCAGATAAATCCAGAGGATAGACACAAAGCAACATTCACTACACCTTGGGGCACATTTGAATATTTAAGAATACCTTTTGGACTGATGAATGTAGGGGCTACCTTTCAAAGAGCTATGGACTTTGCCTTTAAAGGATTAATGTTTAAAATTGTAGTTGTGTATCTAGATGATATCACAGTTTTTTCTAAAAATCCAGAAGATCATTTAGAGCATCTGACTGTAGTTTTTTCCCGATGCAAGGAATTTGGAATTTCTTTGAACCCTAAGAAATGTATATTTGGAACTACACAAGGGAAGTTGCTAGGACACATAGTTTCAAAAAAAGGGATAAGTATTGATCCAGAAAGGATAGAAGCTATTTCCAAAATTCCCCCTCCCAAGAACATAAAAGGAGTCAGGTCATTCTTTGGCAAAATAAATTTTATCAGAAGATTTGTCCCAAATTTTGTAGAGATGACTAAACCCATAAATGACATGGTCAAGAAAATAGGAGAAATAAAATGGACAATGGAAAATATGGAAGCATTTAACAAAATCAAAGAAGCCATATCAACCACACCAGCCTTAAGTTGCCCTAATTATACAAAAGACTTTAATATCTATTCTTATGCATCTGAACAGTCTATTGCTGTAGTTATTTCATAGAAAGATGATGAAAATAATGAAAGGCCAATAGCCTTTATGAGTTCAGGTCTAAATGGAGCACAAATCAAATACACCTTATTAGAAAAACATGCTTATGCAGTCATACAATCTTTAGAACACTTTAAAGGTATATTTGGTTCAAATAAGGTTTACTATTGTATTCCTTTCATAGCAATAAAAGATATTTTTTCCCAATCGAGCCATTAGGAAGACCAGCTAGATGGATGGTAAAACTTCTTCAATATGATGTTGAGTTCAAAATTGTTAAAACTGTCAAAGGACAGGGTTTAGCAAAATTATTGGCCAAGAAAGAGGAAGAAGGATTTGAAAATGTGCTCACAATCAATGAGGAATATGATATCAGAAGAATCAATAATACTGAATGCAAATGGTATGAGGAAATATTGTCATATTTACAATCTCTGTCATTTCCCAGAGACATGTCAACAAACAGAATGAGGTCAATCAAGCTGCAAGCTCAAAAATACTATATACAGGATGGTGTGCTATATTGGAAACACCCTGATGGAATTTTATTAGTCTGTTTATATGAAAGTGAAGTCCCAAAAATAATCAATGAATTTCATGATGGATTCTATGGAGGACATTTTGCTCCGAGAGCTACAACTAATAAAATTATGAGGGCAGGATACTATTGGACTTACATTTTTAAATATGTATATAAACATGTTAGGAATTGCCATAATTGTCAAGTTTTTGCAGGAAAGAAGCATATGGAAACTATGCCTATTAAGCCAGTAATCATTGAAGCACCATTCACCCAATGGGGCATTGACTTGATTGGAGAGATTAAGCCCAATTCATCTGGCCAACACAAGTGGATCATAACTGCAACAGATTACTTCACAAAGTGGGTAGAAGTTGCACCTTTGAGAACATCTACAAGTGCCACAATCATCAGATTCCTAGAAGAAAACATCTTGACCAGGTTTGGAGTTCCTCAAAAATTGGTTACTGATAATGCACAGTATTTTGTTTCATATGAAATGGTAGGTTTTTGTGCTGAATATGGAATTGAATTATCTCATTCTACCAATTATTACCCTCAAGGAAATGGTCTTGCTGAGTCATCAAATAAGAACTTAATAACAAGAATGAAGAGGTCATTAGGAAAGAATAAAAGAGGATGGGACAATGAACTTAAATTTGCTTTATGGGCTGATAGGTTGTCTATTAAAATAAATACAGGAAGAACCCCCTATGAGATGGTATATGGAGAGAAAGCCCTATTACCACCAAGAATAGAAAAATTGGCACTTTCCCTCCTATTACAAGACCATGAAGATCCTAATCCCATTCAGAGGAGGCTTGATCAAATTGTCCTATTAGAAGAACAAAGAAGAGAGACCCTTAATAGAATGATGGAACAAACACAGAAAACCATTAAATTGTTTAATAAGAAAGCTAAGGGTACTCCTTTTTCCCAAGGAGATATAGTCATCTATTGGGATCCTAAAAATGATAAGCATGGTGAAAAAGGTAAATTTGAACCTAAATGGATTGGCCCATATCAAATAGCCCATGTTATCAGTCAGAATACATACAAGTTGCAGACCTTGCAGGGTGAAATAATGGCTATTCCTATTAATGGCCAACACCTAAAAATGTACAATCCTTGTTAAAGGTCAAAAAAAAAAATAGAAAAGCAAAAAAACCCCAAAAATAGAGTGTTTTATTTCAAGTTTTTCATTTCTGTTTGTTTAAAATTCTGAGTTCACTGTATCCAGGATGTTCTTAGTTTGATGAGTATGCATTACTATGAATTCCTCCAAAAGCAATAAGAAGAAAGAGATTTATTTTAGACTCTGATGAGGTTTACAATTTTTCAAATATGAGTGTTTATGCAGTAGTCATTTGATATGAGATAAAACAGAATAAAAATAGAGTGGATTAAAATATCATGTTAAAGCCTCACAATATTAATGATACTTAAAGTAATTTCAAGAGTCCTAAGAACCTAGTTATCTTTGAGAGGGTAGTTAAGCTAAAAATCATTACACTCATCCTTTTTAGCCAGAAACTAATCCTCAACTCAGGCATACTTGTTGCACAATTTTCTTATATCAAATACTTCTCTCACAAAGAAGAAAAATCTCAATAAAGTAAAATTGAGTCACTGCCTGAGATATCTTGCAAAATCTCTATCGGGGCTATAGACGCTTGACTGGAAGTAGAGTAAAACAAGATGGGATTAGAAGCAACTCCACCGGGGCTATAGACGCTTGACTGGCAATGGAGCCCTACAGAATGGTGAAAATTTTTAAAGAGTGAAATCACATATTAAGCTTATCTATTTTGCTCAGATATGGCAAAGTTCTGAAATATTTAGAAATAAAAAAGAATGCACAAACACACACATGGGCTTGAACATGATAAAGCTAAATAGCTCTGTAAAAATTCTTGTGTAAACATATCCTATGACTCGGCTAAAACAAGCATTACAAATTATTCAAAAACTCATATGTTTCTAAGAATCTAACTCTTGTCTCCAAAGTGAATAAAAGGATTTTCAGTTCTGATATACTCTATTACTTTGATATCCTATTGCATGTACAATTTTCAAATTAAATTGTCATTTTTCTTTGTTTTTAAAGCTTTGATCATCATGTTTGGTGATGTAAATTTTTGTCCAAAAATTGCTTATAAACCAGGAGATTTTGTGGTTCTCAAGTGCTTCATGTTTTCAACACTTTGTCCCAGTCAGAGCCTATGTTGGAGCCAAAATTGACTCAACTTTGAAACCCCCAAATTTAAATTTTTTGGTTTCAATCAAATTGTTAGTGTTGCTGGTCTTTGCCTAAAAAAAAGTTGTGAGTAATTCAATTTTTCATTGGTTGGTTGATAAAGTCTAAACCTTAGCTTTAATAATGTGGGCTTCATTTTTCAAAAATGCCTCAAGTGGTAAGGGCAGAAAATTTTGATTTACTCCCCAAGTCAAAGTTTAACCTTCATAATATTTTCCTTGAAGCCTAAAACCGATTAATAAAATCCCTTAATCATAAGTCGGTTAAAGCATTCACCATGGTCTCAAAGTCCAAAAGCCTAAGGTTAAAGAAAATGATAATTAATTAAAACCTAAGGGCATGCACCCCACCAAGTTAATAGTCGAACACCTCAGAATTAATCTAAGGGCCACACTCGATCCAAAGAAATCGGATGATTGCATGTTAATAAGATCGAACCGAAGAATAAGACTAAAAATTAGCTCAAGGCCAAAGAAAGTTAGCCGATCGGCTCACAAATGCTAAAATCCAATGACAGATCTTTTCACCTTTGAACACTAGTCGACCGATCGGCTCTCAGACTACACTAACCGATCGATCGGCTCCCGACCATGCTAGCCAGTCGATCAGCTATCGATTACAACTAGTCAACCGATCCACCGATGATGAAAAGACCATCAACTATTCGGTTAACTTGAAGGGTCCACCGATCGATCGACTTGTTCGATTAACTAGCCGATCGATCGGCTCCTGGCTTTAAAAGATAAGCCGACGAAGGAGGAAGCCTTCTCGGTTGGCGAAAATAAGAAAGGAACCGATCGACTCCCAAGTAACAAGGATGGGCTGAAAGTTCGAACACTCACCAAAAATATCGTCGATGATGCATTACAAGAGAAAGCCGATCGGCTCCCATGAGTTATCTACGAGCCAAAACCGATCGATAAATAAGCGATGAATAGAAGCCGATCGGATCCTTCGACACATCACTCGGTCGAGCTTCCCAGATCGATGACCGATCGGCTCAGGAAAGAAAGCAGTCAATCGATCAAAGAATTTTGACAATCGATGCCTCGATAAGCGGAGCCATCATGCAAAAAATTATCTTGGCATGCAAACCAAGCATGAGGTATGCCTAACCATCCTATCGAATTAATTTAACCTTGCTGATTAGTGGTTTCTTGTGCAAGCAACTTTATGAGGCCGATTGATGAGGAATCTTAGACCTAGGGGCTAATTTATTTTTAGACCTAAGATATGTTCATTAGGACTTAGTATGCAAAATAATCAACGTGAGTTGTTTGTTTCCTCCGTTGAATGGTCTAGGTCTAGGTGTTTTTCTTTTTGGCATTTTAGGGCTTTCATCTTTAGCCTTTCCTTGATTTTGTACGTAAATCCTTGGAGCAGTTGATGATTTCCAGGATTACGATTTTATTTTTGGACTTATTTAAAGTCCTATGTTTTCAATAATACGTAGCTTCAATTATTTCCATATCATTGGTATCAGAGCAAAGGATTTTTGGAGGTTTTGGGTAATTTTCGATCTCCATAGGGTGGATTGGATAGTTTTTCACCACCTTCATTCCAGTGTGAAGCTCAGAAAAATTGCACAAATTTTTGCTGCCAATATTGCAGAAAAATTGCAAGCACTTATCATTGTTGTAAATATTGTCATAAAATTTGTTGACAATAAAATTTGACAATGTGCACTATCATCTAAATTTTTATAGACAACAAATGCAACAATAATATTTGTTGTCTTTTTGTGGGTAGAGAATCACATTTGGAGGGCATCAATTCTTCGACTCCAGTGCAGCGTCCGTCCGTCCTGTTCAGTGCGCCAGCGAGGAAAGTTTGCGACTTCTCGACGCCACCGGACAACCATCGTCGATCTACGTTTTTTGACGCCTCCGGAGATCGTGGCTACACCTGCCAATTTTTGAAGCCTCCGGTCGTCCATGCTTTGTGCGGCCACGTGAAGGGTAGATCCACACTGCGAGTTTGGTAGCTCCTCCCGACGTCCAATTCGTGACGAAATTTGGCATTTTTTGACATCGTTAAAAAAAACTCATTCTACAGAGCCCGTCCCGTATCCGCTTGGCACCAGCGACCTAAAAAATCTGTTTTGCTATCTCGGCCTACGTGCCTACAAACGATCTGGTCTCTGATTGTTGCTATGAACGGGATGTTTCCTGCATCTCGCATTTAGTGCAGAGGTCACCGACGACTGTTAAAATTCCTCTTGAAATCGAGAACTCAAGTTTTTCTCGGCCCGCGATCCAGAATCATTTTCTTGGCCATTGTGAACGACAAGCTACAGGGTGCGGAAAATCTCATTCTCCGTCAGATCTTTGATTTTCGTGACATCTGTTGCTGCGTGCAGGTTTTTATTTTTTTCGTGCAGGGCAAGGAAATTGGCGACGTGTTCGCCGTTCAACAGTTGGCTCACTCCGCATGCTATTCCTTTGGCCTGTATGCTTGATCTCCTGTGGGTTTAATCCCACCTTTATCGCAGGCCAGCCAGTTTGCCCTTCATAATAGGCAATCGCCTATTTAGACTTTCAAGCCTTCTCGTGCTCTCCACGCATGTCTTGATTGCCTCTTGACTTTTCGTGCTCATTGTTGGTTCTTTCCTGAATTTGAGCGGTCAATATTTGACCTTGGTGCATTTGCATTAAAAGTAAATCAAACCCACCTTTTTGATTTCCATTAAAAAAAAAAAGGATATTCAATTAAAAAAAAACAATTTTATTTTGTCTTTATTCACAAGTCAAATTTTGACTATTTTTAAAAGACATTGTGCAAGCATATTTTTGCACCATTGTGCAAATATTTATTTTGCCCTTCCATGTTGTAAATTTGCAATTTTTGCAAATTAAATTGGGCATATTTTATTTTGCACATTTTGTAACTTTTTGTCTTTTTGTGACAATATTTGTTGGCGCTCACTCGAGGTCAAATGGCTTCTGAATTAGCCGACAAATTGGCTCAAGTAACCCAACTTGTCAGTGTTTTGGCTGATAAGGTTACTTCTAATGAAGTGCAACAATAGTGTGAGGTTCCCCTTTACACTGGCTCACGAGATCCAGAGGTCCTCAATAGTTGGATTTTGGACATGGACAGTTGGTTTGAGTATACCAAGATAGCAAAGGATCAACAAGTTAACTTTGCTAAGTTGAAGCTTTCTGGCATTGCCAAGGTCCTTGTCACTGATCGCCTACGGACCCAAAATCCCATTGATACGTGGGATGAATTGCAAAGAGTTTTGAAGAATAATTTTTATCCTTCTAACTATGCCACTGAGCTTGACATCAAGTGGCTTCGTCTTTGACAAACCTCTAATATGAGTGTTCATGACTATATTTTTCAATTTAACAAGTTGCGGATTTTGAATTCTGTCCAGGATAATGCAGCACAACTTGTTAACAAATTCAAAAGTGGCTTGCAGGAACCCATTTACAGGAAGATGAAATACAAGTTGATTGTTAACATTGACATGGCTTTCAATCAAGCCCTTCTTGCTGAGGAAGAAATGAGGGAGCAATCACGTGGGACTCGCTCTTCTACGTCGGGAGGAAATCAGAAGGCTTCTCCTCAACCTTCCAAGGGAGCTAAATCTTCTTCTTCTCCTTCTCCCTCTTCTTCATCTTCCCCTTCTTCTTCTTCACAAAAATCTTCTTCTTCTAAATCACCTTTGATTTGTAATTATTGTAAAAAGCCAGGACATACTCAAAAGAGGTGTTTTAAGTTGCAAAATGTGAAGAAACAATCCCTAGTTGTAAAGCCTTCCAATGAGGACTCACAAGAAAATCCCATTGAGGCTACAGGGGAACGTAAGCCTTATAAGGAATTGGCAGGGTTAAACAAATTGACCCTTATGAATACTTCACAAGGTGATCACGAGAATTTGTTTGTGACTACGGTCCATCTCAGTGACACCTTTATGGTTGATTGTATAATCGATAGCGGCTCGTAGAAAAATCTAATTGCGAGGTCCGTTGTTGAAAAACTGAAGTTATCGATGAATCCCCATCCTCATCCTTATCCTTTGGGATGGAAGGACAATGGGATTACATCCGACATCACACACACTTGCACTATGAATTTTGCTTTCAGTCCTTCTTTTGTGGACTCGGTTGTGTGCGATGTAACTCCAATGGATTGTTGTGGCTTGTTGCTTGGAAGACCCTATCAATACGATAGGAGGTCTATACATGATGGGTACAAAAACACATACACTTTGCACAAAGACAATAAAAATTTCATAATCAGAAGTACACAACAAACTCCACATAATTTGATGTTGAGTTGTAGACAAGCACGCAAAGCTGTAAACCAAGCAAAGGAATTAGCACTCATCTTCATCAGACCAATTCAAGAAGAAAAGCAAGCACCTAAGCACACTAATAACAGGAGTTCTTCAGTTCATTCAATACTTCAATCATTTTCTAATTTTTTTCAAGAACCCACAAGTCTTCCTCCTGAAAGACAGATTAATCATAGTATTGAGATTGTTCCTGCATCTTCTCTTCCTAATTCTTCAATGTATAGACAATCAATAGTGCAAATGGAAGAAATTAAAAAGCAAATTCAAGCATTGTTGACAAAAGGGTTCATCAAACCCAACACTTCCCCTTGTGCTTCTCCTATCTTGCTTGTGTTGAAGAAATATGGCACATGGAGATTATGCATTGATTTTAGGGCACTCAATAAGATTACAATCAAGAATCGTTATCCACTTCCTCGCATTGATGATCTCTTGGACCAATTGCAAGGTGCAAAATTCTTCTCCAAGATTGATCTCAAAAGTGGGTATCATCAGGTGAGAATTCAAGCAGAAGACACTTGGAAAACAACATTTAAGACCAAAATGGGGCTCTTTGAGTGGCTTGTCATGCCCTTTGGCCTTACAAATGCTCCAACTACATTCATGCGGCTGATGAATGAAGTATTCAGAGATTTTCTAGATCAATTTGTAATCATCTATTTGGATGACATTCTTATATATTCTTCTACTTGGGAGAATCATTTGGAACACTTGGAAACGGTTCTTCAAACTCTTCGAAAGAACCAATTGTATGCAAATTTTCCTAAGTGTTCATTTGGGCAAACATTCATTGCCTATCTTGGATTTGTAATTAGTGAGAAAGGTGTGCAAGTAGATCCTTCCAAAGTTGAAGTTATCTTCTCTTGGCCAACTCCTACTTCAGTCACGGAGTTAAGAAGTTTTCTTGGACTTGCCAATTTCTATCGCAAGTTCATTGGAGGATATTCTTCTATTGTTGCACCTTTACACTATTTGACGAAGATCAAAGTTCAGTTTTAGTGGACAAAGGATCAACAAAAAGCCTTTGACACATTGAAACACAAATTGAGTACTGCACTAGTTCTTGTTCTTCCTGATTTGTCTCAACCATTTGAGATAGAAACTGATGCTTCGCAAGTTGCACTTGGAGCTGTGCTCATGCAGAATGGCCATCCAATGGCTTACCATTCGAAAACATTTTCAGAGGCCAAGAAGAACTATTCTACATATGATAAGGAGTTCTATGCTTTGGTTCAAGCAATCAAGTATTGGAGGCATTATCTCTTGGGAAAAGAAACAATTGTTCATACAGATCACATGCCCCTTAAGTTTCTTCAATCTCAAACAAAAATTGAGGAAGCTAGGCACATGAAATGGGCATCATACTTGCAACAATTCCATTTGGTAATCAAGTACAAGAAAGGATGAAACAATGCAGTGGCTGATTGTTTGAGTCGTCCTCCTTCTACTCTTGTTTTGACAATTGTCACTACATCCCATCTTGGCTTCCAAACTTGGCCTACACAGTATCCTATGGATCCATATTTTGGCAAAGTTTTCCACCAACTTTCCAATCCTTCTTCTTCAAATTTGAGAGCTCTTCAGGACTTTCATATTCAGGATGGAATGTTGTACAAATTGGACAAACTTTGTGTTCCTCATGGGAACAGGGAGTCTCTTCTGAAGGAGGCTCATTCCACACTCTATGGGGGACATTTTGGTAGGCAGAAAACTCTTCATCATCTTCAGAGGTTCTTCTTTTGGCCACACATGCAAAGAGATGTTCTTTGCTTCTTGTGACAATGTGCAGTCTATAATCGCTCCAAATCAGCCAATAGGACATTGGGAATGAGCATGCCTTTGCCCATTCCTTCTCATCCATGGGAAAGCATTTCCATGGATCTCTTGAGCGGTTTTCCAATGATAGTACGCAAGCATGATTGTGTCTTTGTTGTGGTGGACAGATTCAGCAAAATGGCCAAATTCATTCCTTGTCGCAAGACAAGTATTGCATAGGATCTTGCCCAAATCTTCTTTGAGGTGGTATGGTGCTCTTTTGGTCTTCCTACCAGCATTGTCTCTGATCGTGACTCACGCTTTGTGGGTCACTTTTGGCGATCACTTTGGAAGATTTTGGGAGTATCTCTTAACTTCTCTACTGCTTATCATCCTCAATCCGATGGGCAGACAGAGGTAGTTAATCGTACTCTCATGCAGAGTTTGAGGATTTACCATCATTCCACTCCAGCCAAGTGGGACTTAAGCCTCACTCACATTGAGCACGCCTACAACAGGGCCGTCCACAGTTCTACCAGGCACTCTCCATTTGAAGTGTGTTTTGGTTTTCAGCCACTTGCTCCTTATGAGTTACCTTTGTCTTTGCCTTCTTCAGCCACAATGCACATTCAAAAGGAACAAGACAAGGCCAACTCTTTTGTACAGCATTTGCAGAGTCTTCAAGCCAAAGTGGTTCAAATTATTTAGAAGACTCAGCAAAAGCAGAAACAATAGATGGACAAGCACCGCACACCTCATTCCTTTCAAGTTGGTGACAAAGTATGGTTTCATCTTGACAAACAACGATTTGCAGATAAGGCACATAGAAAAATCAAGCCTCTTCGTTATGGGCCTTATACTATTCTTCAACAAATCTCTGAGAATACCTTTCGCTTGGACCTTCCAACTCATCTTGGCATTCACGATGTCGTCAATGTTGATCTTCTCAAACCATACTATGATTCTACACTGGAAATAGTTCCAGCCATCATACATCCAGTTGATGTGGTTCCTGATGCTCAAATTTCGCTTGACGTCGATACAGTCTTTGATACGAAGACCCGAAAAACACGCCAAGGTGCTTCTACTTCATATCTTGTGGCCCGTCGAGGCCAATTTCCACATCAGGCTCGCTGGATTTCTGCTCACATTCTGTCCCAAGATTTTCCCTCTTTGTTAAAAGCATTGGAGTCCAATGCTTCTTTTGTTGGGACGAATGATGAGGAATCTTAGACCTAGGGGCTAATTTATTTTTAGACCTAGGATATTGTAATTAGGACTTAGTCATAAGAATAATCAACGTGAGTTGTTTGTTTCCTCCGTTGAATGGTCTAGGTCTAGGTGTCTTTCTTTTCATCATTTTAGGGCTTATGCTTTAGCCTTTCCTTGATTTTTGTACGTAAATCCTTGGAGCAGTTGATGATTTCCAGGATTACGATTTTATTTTTGGACTTATTTAAGTCCTATGTTTTCAAATAATAGTTAGCTTCAATTATTTCCATATCACCGATCGGTCAAGGATTTGCTACCATCGACTAACATGAATAAGAGGGAAGCTGAAATACTCGACTGAGAGCAATAAACGGTGACACACGCCAAAATTTGGGTGTCAGCTAGCCTCCATGCCAAAAAGGATGTAGCCGCACGCTTAGTTAGACCACTAGTCGAGGTGGTCACAAAATGAGTAAAAATGACAAGTCATCCACACTAAAGATCAAATCTTGATGGCAGAGCTCTCATCCAATCACGACGAGCGAAGACACGTAAGGATCATCCTCGAGTCATGAACGATAAGATATCGAATGAGGACAAGGAGATCCAACAACGACGTTCATCTATCCCAATATTCAATGGTGCGCAAGAATAGAGATGGTCGAAGTTTAGTCAACACATGATTATTAATTAATCAAAGGATCTCAAGATATCAACGGTCGCGCTTCACCTCGATCTTAATCCAACAGTAGCACCCGATTCAAAGGTAATTTTGAAAGAGACGCCTGATTAATCAAAGATCTAAGTATTCTTAACAAAGGCCTTAATGCATTATTAATCAAACATCTTCCTCTTGATTAAACAAAATTTAAAACATACATCTTTCGGCTATCTAACCTACAGGTTTTTCCATAAAGAGATACAATGAAGGCTGGTCGAGCAACTGAATGTGGTCAAAACTCTAAACCAATAGATACAAAGATATAAATAAAAATAAAATCACCATTGACCAACGTATTCGAAGTTTTATAAACTAACACTCTTGCAGGATTAAGAATATCAAAAGCAACCATGTTAGAACTCGAGAAGGATGCAAAACCGATAAAATTCGCGTACTCATCTGTAAAAAGATTCGATAATCTAAGAAGGACAATCACTACTCAAAATCATCTATGATAAGGATTCAATGGGCCAAGCAACTAAAAAAGGGTGATCACTTCATAAAAACGCCATCAACATATGTCAAGGTAGAAATCAAAGACGTGACTCGTTCATGACAAGGTACACTGGAAGATATTATGAATATCAATAGCTGAGACAGAGTCAAAATAGTACTCACAGAAGCTATGAATCCAGAAGAATACTCATGGAAGAAAATATTATAAGTAATGAGAGAAAATCCCATATATAGTACCTTGATAAGGACAAAGCAAATCAAATAAAAGATAAATCCTTACCTTCAAGCATGCCACCAGATCATGTATATCTCACTGGAATAATGGTGTAGATAAGACTACAAAGCATAGTCACAGACTTATAAATAAGAGACAATAAGACATATTTTAAGCATCAGCAAAAAGAAACAATGGAGCATAAAGGATTCAAATACTATCATTTTTTGTTCTGTAAATACTTAAGGTGAAGGAAGCGCATGAAGAAAAAAGTATAGTTTCAATTTACAGAAAGTCATTCAATCCGCGCTTCGACGGACTATAGTTACCAAGGGAGCACTTTGATGGAGTATAGTTATAGAAGCAAATTATAGATGCTTCCAGATCTTGTTTTCCATTCCCACCTTCTTCCTACTTACCACTGCCCTCATCCTCTTGGGCATTCCCCCTTGACCATCCTAACATTTTTCCTAGCATGTTGCCCTCACCCATTATCGCCTCTTACCATTTACCCCTCGTCTTTCCATCCATCATACCCTCACCATACCTACTTCACTCTATCACATGATCAGTGCGATCCCATTCGGTTGCCACTGGCACGTCACTCCTTGTCTTCACCATGACATCGAGTCTCCCCCTATTCGTCATTTGATATTTATGATAAAAACCCACTTGAGCCTTAACAACGAATCATAGTGACCAGTATAAGCAGAACAAAGAGAAAAAAATATAACAATGAATCCTTAGTTTCTAGGGCCAACCAGAGAGAGAAAAATGACCAAATTAATCAGCAAAGAGCTCCCTTCAGTCCAGAACAGAACCTTAACAGTCAGTTCAGAGCCACACTAGCTAGACAACATACAAAACAAATTCAATCAGATGTTGACAAGTGTACAAACAAGAATTAACCAAGAATAACAGAATCGAGAACCAACAGCTATAAAAGGAAGCATGCGGGTCTGGATTATGCATCAAGCAATTAGAGAATAACATTTTTGCTAAGAGGTATACTTGAGTGCCCTGTTAGTTGTGATGTTGTATTTCTTTATGTCTATTTTCTCTTATTCACTCTTTCTTCCTCCCCTTGCTGTGCAGGATCGTATGATAGGAAATTTCCTGAGAAGCTGCAAATGTTTCCAGTCTATTGAGCTTAGCATTCAAAGATTCTTCTGTTACCAGATTGGAATAAGAAGAATAGGAGGGACATGTTACATCATTTGAACAAAGTCTTCTCTATTGTATTATTGTATTCTTTTGAGAAAAATAGAGTTAACAGGCATTCTGCCCACTCTACATGTAATTTTTCCATGAATCAATACAATTTTGAATCTTATTCCTGTCATTTCTTTGTCTCAGTATTATGTGTATCTATATAATGGGTTACATTATTTGAATGCATTATACACATTTCTTTCGTTAGTTAACTCTTGATTTTGTTACGATATTAAAATGAAAGCAAGAACACTAATTTCCTTCTCCCCTTATTTCTGTTCATGATTAAAGTAGTTGTTAAATTGCTATAACAACCCAATGAATCTAGGCACTAGTCTACATAAGGCATAATAGTTGGTTGTTTTCATGCTTGGTCATTTTAATAAGAATACTATAGTTTAATATAAATCTGGAGTGTGCAAATTAGAAGTTTAATTATAGAATTATCGCTGGGGTTTCCTTACCCATTCTACCATCTTTTATAGCAATATTTAGGTTTAACAGAACATGATGCAGGTCGACCAGAGCCTGTAATAGCTTGTTGGTTTCAAATGGGTTCTTGTAGCATGATAATTGATTTCCTACGAATGCAAGAATTGGTTCCAATAGTTACATTTCAATTTAAAAATCCCCAAAGGCACCTAATCCCTTTGGTCATAGTTTTAATCAAAAGGATCCAAAGACACTTAACCCCTTTGGTCACATTTCAATTCAAAATGCTCTAAAGGTACCTAACCCCTTTGGTCAAACAATTCTCAAGTGAACCTAGTATCTAGTGATCTACTCTAGTCACCTAGCGATTGTAGCAACTGGTTATCCATGCAATCTGGTAGGATGGGTAGATTACCATAAGTACACTTGGACAAATTTCATCAAAATTAATCAAAGGGTTCCAAAGGAACCTAATACCCTTTAGTCACAGTTTTAATAAAAAGGTTCCAAAGGTGCCTTAACCCCTTTGGTAAAATCAATTCAAAAGGCTCTAAAGGCATCTAACCTATTTGGGAAAATTAATTCAAAAGGCTCCAAAGGCACCTAACCTCTTTGGTCAAATCAATTCAAAAGGCTCTGAAAAAATTTAACCCCTTTGGTCAAATCAATTCAAAAGACTTGAGTGAACCTCATATGTAGTGATTTACTCTAGTCACCTGGTAGTTGCAGCAATTGGTTAACCATGCAATCTGGTAGGATGAGTAAATTACCATAAGGTCACTCATAAAAAAATAAAAAAATTGCAAAAAAAAAAATTAGTCCGTAGAAAATTACCCTGAGCTAATAAGACCTTGAACGAGTCAACGTTACTCGACACACCCAAGCTCCTCATATAATTTTGGTCAATCAACTCATCACTTTCATCATTTTCCATCTCCTTCATCGACTCGTCACTTGAGGTCTATAAACCCCTTAGTTGAAAGAATAGGACAATGGAATTTTTTAAGCAATGAAGTGCTGCCAAAATTGTACCTTGAGCTCAAAATTTTGTGCAATGAAGTGTTACCCTTTTCAATCTTCCAAGCCATATTGCTGTTGAGATCATACCGCTAGATTACTACAAAGGATTGTAATTCATGCTTTCATATTTTGTGTAATCAGAAACGCTCACTTCTATGACTGATTTAATCTATTAAGTTGCTTCCATAGTGCACGAATTTGCCCAAGATCTTTCAAAAATAGTTCAAAATGGTTAAGGAAGAACATAGTCCAATGACTATGGTCATCTCAACCTGAGACGATCCACAGACAAGAGCATATCGATCCAAGATGATCTCTGACAAAGAGTTGATTTCATGCTTTTTCTTTCATATTAACTTAGAATAACACTTATTCTTGTTTCTTTACATCAAGTAAATTGCAGTTTACACTTGCATATGTTTATCGTTCATTACATTTATCACATTTATATTGATCAATATGAGCCTGATTTTAGTGGGCTCTTCATATACTTTTGATATGTTTCTAGTTTCTTTATGTGCAAACTACAAGATCACAAAGATAAAGGAGCACAAGATTCACATCATATTCACCGTAATGGTCACTGAAAACCCACCCCAAGATAAACTATGAATGCAAGAGAACCCTTCCAGAGTGTACTAGGATGATTCAAAGGGGAATAAAACCCTCCTATTCTGTATTGATTGTATCACACTTATGAACTCCCTTGAGGGGACGTGATTGTAATATGTTTTGATAAAGATAAGTTATCATTAATAAAAAATACCTAGCTCATTCTTATTATTTTTATCATCATGTTTCGATTATGTGCATGTGTTCATTATTGCTTTATTGGTACATAGGTTTTGAGCTTTCATATGGTGATCACAGTGGGACATGGTCCCTTTTTTAGTTTTATGATTGATTACTAATAAATTTTATTTTTATAGGTACAAAATCATAACCATCTCTCAAGATAGCCCCTGTACTGCAATCATCTCAAGATGAGATGACCCCGAAGCAAGAGCAAAAATAATAACAAAATGATAAATCTTCTGCAAATGTATGATTTCATGGTACATTCTACTATCTTGATCTTTTTTATTTATAAAAATGCAAGTAGAAAAGATATATTTAAATCAGTTGCAATTTTTTTTTGTTTTAAATAGTCGGACAACAATCATCCTAGGTCGAGATGGTCTTTATCTATGATTGTCTCAGGTCGATATGGTCTCTATCTACGATCATCTCAAGTCGATATGGTCTTTGTTTGTAGTTGTCTCAGTACGATATGGTCTTTATCTGCATTTTTCTAGTTTGCCTGCCTTGTTGCCTACTCAAAGTTTATAGGGTTTTCTAAATATTAAACTTACATTTTTGCATTTAGTGAAAGATCATTTGTATGCTCTTTGTTTTATTTTTGTAAAAAAATTAAAATGAACCCACACACTCACAAGGCAATATAACGTTATTCAATTGGATTTCATCACCAGCAACTGACAATAATCACGTAATGTGGGCATTCATATCCCACCATATATTGGCCCCTTTACAAACCATAGCAACCCCCACGAGTGGATTTCAAACTTCATCATCAAAAAGTTCCCTACTCTTGGGTGTGTCCCAGGGTAGGTTAGGATTAGACACCCCTTAAACATAGGGCTCAATAATAAGTGGAATGTAGCTATTACTATTGTCCAAGAACACCTAAGTATGAAGGGAAAGTTGCATTTTGACTGGTACTAGGACTTAGACAACACAACCTCTTTCGAGAGGTAAATTATTTCCTTAGGATACCCAAAAACCATAACCAACATCCTAGGAAGTTGCTTTCACCGTTTGTGTCACATTTCTCGAAAATGGGGTGTGCGTAAACTACCTTTCAATAGTTTTAATTTCATTTATCCTCAGTTTTCATAGGAATAGGATCTTAAAACAAAACACACAAAAATAAATCATAAAAAAAATGAATAAAAAAAGAAAAAAAAAATTGTTTTCTTGTTTGTTTGTTTATTTACTGTTTTGCATAGTTTAGATTATGGTAACTACACGCAGTCAAGCTCAATCAAGAGCCAATGCTACTGAAACACAATAAAGAGACATGAAACATCTCAAAATTAGTCCATAATACCTTATCATTCCTGGATGGCATCCTAATGCCCATCAAAATTTGAATATCACATATAGGAAATTTGACCTTTAAGATGTCTTTATTCAGGATGCACCTACAGATCCTGAGTATAATCAAGATGATAATATTTATGATTAAGCCACTTTACTTGCTTTCTATAGATAAATCATTAACACGTTGAGGTTCCTAGAAGAAATTTTCCATGCATTCACATCTCGACTCATCCAATGAATCCATTATATCTAGGGAAAGAATACACTCTGTATCAAGATGTAGACAATCAAGCTACCATAGCTGAGATTCCTAAGCTAAATCATGAACATGAATATATGGACACATACATTAGATAAAGTCATAACAAATCACACACTTATGCTCATATGTAGAGGGTCCTTGAGTCTACTCATCCCTCTATTTATTGCAATAAATGAGTTGTTCAAGTTCGTTGTGCTTCAACACCACATACCTATGTGGGGCCTATCAATTACCTCTAACCTTAGGGTAATGGGGTCATGTGTGGTTCTAGAAATCAAAGGTATATAATACAACATAAAAATAAAAGATGGGCGATCAACATCATTTTATCAAATGTTTACCAATCGTTTACTGATCACATCAACTCCCTTGAAATACAAGTCTTATGGTAATTCAACTATCAATCCATTCATCAATTGGTTCCATAACCCTTACATCCATCCCATTTTGAGAGTTCTAAGCTTGACAAGTTTGAAGGTGATGATGAGCTAAAATGGAGCTACCAACACACTCCTTTAATTCAAAAACATTAAGCTATTGTTGCATCATCAACAACCTCATCAACCTTCACATCACCAACCCCAACCATTTTGACATCCACCTCAACAACCCACATACCAGGTCACACCGCCTATCATACAACTATAAAATCAACCACAATCGGATAACCATGCTAAGCATCTTGCAAGGCTCCCTCATGACTACAAACTACTTTTGAAGCCTTATTCAACCATATTTCAAAAGCTTTATGAAGCACAAGTGATTACTTTACCAAAATTAATACCAAGAAACCCCAACAAACCTAAATCCATGTCATATAGGGAAGATCACTTTTTCCTTTATCATCGGCTAGCGGGCCATGACATCAACAATTGCTACGTATTTAAAAATGTGGTCCAAGATCTTATTGACAAGGGGGCCTTTTTCATATATAGTCCACTCACCTCATCTCATCAAAACCCCAATATCTATCAGAACCATAGTGGGGACACTCACGGTATCACATCGTCCCCATCAACTACATCACAAACATAAAGCAATTTGGGGGTGCTCAAGGTATCACAACTTTCCCCACACAAAAAAAAAAAAAATCATGAAAAATTCAAAAACATCATAAAATCATCAAAATCACAAAAAAATCAAAACAATCACAAAAACCAAAATCAATCACACACCACTCCAAAGCATATTGCATTCACACATCTCAGTTCACATCATCACCAATAATACTTTGGTTATCGTTCAATGCATGCTTTTATCTATTTTTCTAGGATTGATTTTGTCACATTAATTAAGGGCATCTTTATTATGGTGTCTGTTTTGCATTATCCCTAATGGTACACATTTTTGCTACATCTACCACCCACAAAAACCCTATGATAGATTACTCTTTTCTAAGTCTATGATTTGAAAATATTTAGGTACTTTTAGTCGTTCAACCATACCTAGTGTCTCATTCAACCTACATTGAACATCAATAGTCCTTGAGTGCTACAAGTCTTCTTGGTGACCTTAAGTTTTATCTAAGACCACACACATGTATCACACATTAAGTAAAATTTTGGTGTTTAGGAAATATAAACTCATGAGTCGCTATCGCCATAAAGCAAATATTTTCCCTTACTCATCCTATCATGCACATGGTCTAAAAAAGTTGAGAATTGACAAAAGGACAAGTTCATCCCCCCTAAAAAAAATCCCTTGCTCTTCCACAAAACGAGCAAGTATCCCCAAAAGTCTACAAAGCAAAAATACCAAAAGAAAAAGAAAAGAATTTTTTTTAGCTTGAATCCCTAGAATTCTCAAATTTTGACAACCATGGGGTGATCTCCATCACCAACAATGGACTATAGTCATCGGCCTGGTCGCGGAGTAGCCTTACACGGGGTGATATGTCTATCACATTAGAGACATTTTATACAAACCAATATATGATTATGGATGAGCTAGCTTATAATGGCTTTAGTCACACATGATGAGTCCAACCTTACCCAAAATTAGAAATGAACATTCACTGCACATAATTGGTCTTTGAAAAACTTGAATAACTTGGTTGGTCTTAGTATCTTCAAGTGACTATTTGATTAATAGATGAGTTTGATCGATGTCACTAGAGTGTTTGAGCATCATGAAAGCACTTTCAGATTCTTCTTCATTAAGAATAGCAATAGTGCAAGTCATGTCATCTTGGTATCCACAATAGCATAGTAATTGCAAAAAAACTCCACCACATCCATTCCCCATGTATGTCAGTATTATTGGATTGATACCCTTGATTAATTGATTAAAATCATGAATAATGATAAATGTCTAAGTGATTTTTAAATTATAATTAAACTTAAATCACATTCAATCATTTCACACATTATTTCCTCACATCTAAGTATCCATAGAGGATATTATTGTTCATGAGTAAGGCTATGGATTGTGCATATATGTTATAGGACGTGTATGAATTGTACGTTCATGTACAACATTGTACTTATGTTGTTGGCCATGGAGAAATCATTCTATGGAAATAAATGAATGCTTGTGTTCAATAATGTGTAATGACTATTTAGTTATTTGTAATTATGTAGGGAATGAATCCATAAACCTATTGATAGAGAATCATCCATAATACCATGTTGCAGGTTGTGTGTTATACAAATTTTTGGATGATTGTAAACATTAATTGTTGTATTTGGGGTAAATTTACACTTGCATGTATGCATAATGGATTGATGGATTGGTAAATATGTTGTTGGTGAAATCCCATTCTAGACCATGTTCAATTTCAAGATATTATAGTGAATATTAGAAAAAATATACAGAATTGGCAATAAGGGTTTATTGAAACTGTACAATTAGTTTACCTAACCATACAATTGGTCATAGATTCTTACTTAGGTTAGATTTATACCTTTTATAACTTGTTAGAGTGAAATTGATGATTTCCAAGGGGGAAATTACAAGATCGATCGATAAAACTAAGTCCTTGTCAATTGAACATTTTTGGCCTATTGTACATTTTGGAAAATCGTACAATTAGTGTCATTGTATGATTGTACCATACAATTGAATATTTTATAATTGTACAATCAATAATTAAATATTTCAAGAGTTGAACAGGTGTAATTGTATAATTATATGGTCAACCAAAATTGAGTGTAAATCCTTGGGAAACATTCCAAAATCTCTCATTCCATCCCCTCAATGGGAATACTCCACTCATGCTATATTTGGCGTTGTTACCTAATCAAAGTTGGATTAATAATAGCTATAAATAGTAAGTAGCATGGGGAAAATTGGGGTGGATGATAGATACAAGTCTATGAGTACATGGGAGATGAGATCGTACGGAAGAGCATGTTTTAATAAGGAGTATAGGAGAATGTGAATAATCCAATAGATGAACCTATAGTAGAACAAGTGTGGAATACATATGACGAAGTTAGCAAAAGGTGGGAAACATTTCTGCTAGATACAAAAGAAGGGGTACAAAGACCACCAAGAGTCAACGAGAATGTTAGCATAAGGGAAGATGTTGATATAGAGAGTGTGTACGGTTACAAAATTTATTTTATAAATTATTAAAATATTTATAAAATAATTAATTATATTTTAAAATTTATAGATTTAAAATTAATATCAAATATGTTGTTATAAATTTATGATAAAATGAATAATATATATATATATATATATATATATATATATATATATATATATATTTTCAATAAATTATATAAACATATATATTATTTAGTGAATTATATAAAAAAACTCCATATAAATTAAATTATGAATTCTAACATATTGCCAATTATATGTGTCGTGATATGATTGAAACCTCAATAAGGAATAATAAATAAACACTACTTATTTATATGAATATAATATTATAATATAAATATTTAAAATAAAAAAATTTATTAAAACCAACAATATTAAATAAATAATTAACCTCTATTTACTATTTTTATTGGATGGATTTTTTAATTACCTCTTTTTAAAATATTTTTATTATATAAACAATTAATAATATTTAAATATATAATAAAAGTGAATGACCTATTTAAGTATAGTATATATTAAACCTATGTAAAATAGATCTTAATTTGACAATTTATACGTCCTCCAATAGGAGTGAAGAAGAATGAGACCTCCACTCTATTTCATGGAGATAGAAAAAGTAGAAGAGGTATTAAAGTAGAATTAATAAAGATTAATGAATTCATATCATATGTCTTTTTAATAATTTTTTGTTTAAATGAAAAACAGTAATTTAGAAAAAGTAGTAGTATTAAAGTGGAACTAAATTAATAGAAAGTAATGAGCCCATACCACATGTCCTTGTCTAAATAAAAGTAATAATTATTATTTTTTGTTGTACATGTACACACCAACTTCAAGATGATTTAAATCAAAACCTAAAACTTATATCACATAATCTCCCACATAATTAACTTAAACTTAAATATCCCCAATCGCATTATTCGATAAAGTCAACCAATAGTATGTGCTGGGACTCGGTAAATTGCAGTTGATTTCAGCAGTGAACTATGCCTCTTCTTTAACCTTCCTATTGAAGTTCAATAGCCTTGTCGATGGATTTCACTGTTGCAGGGGTTCGACGGTCATAGGCAACAGTTTCTTGAATCTAACCGCGGGGAAATTGATTTGCTCGTCGTCATCAAGAACCCACCTACACAACAAACAACACCACCAAAAGCGATCGGATATTTGGAATTGGAATATTACATAGAATTCGACGTAAGGGACAAGAAAGGAGAAAAAAAGAAACAACAATCACTCCCAGCGGGTTGAATAAGTACTTGAATTTCGTAACCAGGTAATGGATAAGCACAGAAATTTCTCGTCTGGCTAACTCCTGCGCTGAACATACCCTCGGTCCTCCACCAAAAGGAGTGAAGTAGAGACTCGGTATTTTTTTCTGCAATATGTGGGGATAGAATTAGTTAAATAATCCTCAATATTAAGTATTAGAATAACAGGGAATCCAATGAAAAATTTGAGTCTTTAAGATAAGAGGAGATAGCGAGACTCCAAGAGCATACTTCCCATCGCCAGGGATTGAAAGTGAATGCGTCTGGATACACGTTTTCGTCAAGATGCACATTTATAAAGAAGGGAAATACAAGCCAATTTTTGGGAATGAAATACCCTGGACAAATCAGAATCCATGACACTTTAGATCAGAAAGGTTTCTATTATTATTATAGGATAAATCAATAAGATTCTGTGATAAGCTTACCTATAAAGCTTTTAGGTGAGACATTAAACACTATACAGCTTTCAAATTATTGGAATCTATAACAGATGTTTTCTTGGGCTATAAATATTACATGGTGAAACTCATTAAAGATTCCTTACCTTTGACCTCCACGTCTTGTATGGCTTTTCGCAGCACCCCACCTGCAGGATTTGTGATTCTCAGCGTTTCGTTGATAACCTGTGTAAAATTTATGCGGTCAAGATCACATCACCAACAATACCGAGAATAAGTCTGCATATTAAGCTAACAAATTCATACTGACTTGCTGCGTGAAGTTCATATGATTAGTATAGTCGTCCCACGTCAAAGGTTCCCCTGGTCCTTTTCTTCTTCTGAGAGCAAGGTGCTCTTCCTGGCAGTAGAATCAGCCTATAGTGTCAGTCACCATTGCATCATGATCCAAAAATATTCATGTGGAGCCTTTAGATAGATATTAATATAGATAAAAATTTCAACCATAAAATATGTTTAGAGTGTAACATAAATTTTTTTTAGTAAATAATGTGTAAAAACAATTAAGTAAACACTTACTCTCAGCTGTTCCAGAGCCCTTGGACAATCAGAAATATGTTTAACAGCACACATCAGGGCCATGGAAGTAGTCGTCTGACCTGCTCCTAAGAGATTTAGGATGGTGTTGCAACTGATTTTATCTGGAAGCTGTTTTCCATTTTCATCGGTCTCGGCCATTAAAGCACCGATAATATCCAGGTGTTCTGTCTGTGGCCGCCGCCTTTTCTCCTCCATGATTCTTTTCATAACTTTCACACAGTTCTCCTTTACCTGCAAAGGAGAAGCACCACATGCCTAATCACCTACCTCCACATATGATATAAATGCCTAATCACCTACCTCCACATATGAATTTTATACAAAGTAAAATGCAATCCTTACCTTCATGGACTTGTAGTACTGAGTCCCAGGTATTTTAATGGGTATTGATATGACTCCTTCAATGCATTTTCTGAACTCCTGATAGAGATACGAACACTCTTCTCCAGGCATGAGTCCAAGAAGATATCTGGCGACGACGTTGAAAGCAATCTGCAGACGATGATCATGGTAAACATAAAACTACAAATCAACTCCGTTAATTCAACCAAATTCTATGTAGTCTAAAGATCTTGGTGCTATACCGTTTTGAGCTCCTCTTGGGCGGACACAGTTCGGCCTCCCCAGTCGCTCATGGCAGTCTTTATTAAATAGTCGACGTCGGTCATGACGTGCTCCTTGAGCTTGGGAGAATTGTTGAAGCTGAGAACAACGTTGTGAAGCCTCTTGTGCAGATCTCCATAAGCTCTGATAATAGCCCCTTCACCAAAGATATTAATCAGGGATCTGGGATAATTGCTGAGGAAATACTTGCCCTCGTTCTGCAAAATGAACCTATTCACTTCTGGGTCTATAGACATCACGCAAGGGTACCCCATATGATGGGTGGTGAACACAGGCCCATACCTGCAACACCAAATTCTCTTAAATTCATACCATAAACAAAAACAAACAAAAAAAAATTCAAAATGTGCAGGGAAGAGTGTATGTACTTGGCCCTTCGTTTCTCTGCGTATAAGTGAGGATATTTGGCTTTCTCCTCTAATACGAACTGCAGCGTTTCTCCGACCAGGGGCCATCCGAGGCTGCCAGGAGGGGCGCGTTTATGCCTATTCAGCTGGCCAAGCCAGAGCATAGACAGCCATAAGCATCCTACCACTCCTGCAAGGAGTACACCAACAATCTCAAGGACAGCCATTGTTAGACTGAAACTTTGAGAAGACTTGGTGGATTTATGAAGGGGCGAGCGGTGAGGTACATATAATAGCAGGAGTAGGTGCAGAATAAATTGCAATTCATGAGGTCTACCATTTTGAAATAGACGTATATGGCTGTCGTGCAAAAACCTTACTGGTTTTAGTGGTTGGCGGCGAGCTCTTCGTGTGGTCATTGGACTTTGTTGTTTCAGTAGTTGGCCGAGAGCTTTCGGCGATTGAATGCTTACAGTGAAGAATAAGGTTAAGAGTTAACTTCAAAGGACAATTCCGTTTGATTCTTTCGATTTTGTTTGTTTTTATCTAGCAAAGTTCAAATAAAATCATATCCTCAAAGGTGTTATAACTCCCCTAAAAAGATAAAAATATTTTTTCTCTTTCTTTCTTGTATTTGGAAGGAACTCGCTAAACATGGAGCGTCGGCAGCTTCTAATTGAATAGCAAATTATATATATTTTTTTGTTGAGAAATACTTATGGGGATTTAATATTTTTTATTTTAAAAGGATAAAGATTTTAATTGTACGTTGAAATTACACATTATTAACTTAATTTTATATAAAAGTTTTGAAATGAAACTATCTTATTATTATTTTTATATAATAGTTTTGAAATTAAGTTAGTTATTTAAAGTTGTTAAGTAGGTTTTAATAATAGAGATTATAAAACTTTTAATAAATAGTTTAAGGTTCAAAAGAAAAAAAAAAAAAAAAAAAAAGTAGTATACCATTTTTTTTTATACTTTATTTTAAAATAAAAAAAATAACAATCTATTAATATTAAAAAAAGATCTATAAACTGTTATAAAATTAAAATTATTTTTAATAGGTTAAAATTCAAGTATAAATGCATAATTTTTTAAAGGAAATTATTTAAAAGTAACAAAGGATGACTCATCAATTTAAAATGGAAATGAGAAATAAGAAGACCATAACCAAGAGGAATTTTTAAATAATACATTTATTTGTTCAATAGGTTTGATCCTTTTATTTTTAAGGAGATCAAGGTTTTAATATTGTTAAGCAACATACGTATAGTTTTTAAGTTTGTTGTATTACTACCATGTTGTCAAGATGTAATACATGTGAGGTCTATTTTAAAGAATATAGTGTGAATATCTAATGATAAAGAATTTGCAACTATGAATAAAGGTCTAAGGTTCAAATTCTAAGGGTAATATGGTTGAAGATAACATTGAATTGTTTAATGGCAATTTCTTAATGCTTAAATTTGGAAAGTTCACATTGAATTCAAAACTTAGCTTCTTGGATGGTGGATTTTGCATCAAAAAATTTCTAATAATTTTTATTTCTTAGATGATAATTCCAACATTTTTTTTGAGTACATAAGTTTACTCTCACAAACTTCTAAAAGTTTGGTTTTGATTTTACACATTTCCCTTCAATGCAATTTTTGAAATGCTTTAGAAACTTTTATTCATTTGTTTTAGTTTTGTGACATGGTTAAACATTTTTAGGATGTCTTCTACATTTTTTTTTTCTGTTTCACTAAATCTTGAAAGCTTTATGTTTGGTTTTTTTTTGAACATTTTGAGTCAAAGTTGTCATTGATGTCAAGGAACGAAGTTGTCATTGATGTCAAGGAATAAGCCACAGTTGATGTCAAAAGGTCAAGAGAAACAATGCATAGGTTAAAGGCAAAATTTTTTATAATATTTTTAATATTATGTGGAAGCATAAGTCAGAAGGGTTTTTATTAAAACCTTGGGTAAGCAAAAATAAAAGGATTTTCATAAAAGCCCATGGGAGTTTTAATATTTATTTTATAAAATATTTAAATTCAAATTGAATTTAAATTTTATAAATAAATATTATTTATACAAAGTGGTAAAATCAAAAAGGCTTTAATAAAGCCAAAGAGATTTAAAAAAAATAATTTATAAAATTTTAATTCTAAAGAATCTAAATAATTTATAAATTAATAAATTTGAAGGAAAATCGAAGTGCTGACGTTTAAGTTTGAAGGAAAATTGAAGCACCGACGTTTATGTTTGAAGGAGAAAATTGATATAAAAACAATATGCCTTAGAGGTATTTAATCATCCTTTTGCTCGAATGATAAAAGTGTGCAATCATGTGTGTAAGAACTCGTGCGAAGAAAGAGACAAGTGTATTGTTTTAAGTGCCAACAAATAAGGATAAAATCGATGAGCGTCAAAATTCAAGAGCCATCCAGGCAGCGTGGCCTAGTGGCAAGTGGACAAAGGCTAGAGTGTTGGGCGCGGAGTGACCTACGATCGAATCACGACGGTAGCATTGTTTTGTTGATAGTGTTGAAAACATCAAAGGAAGCGGCGTACGTTTTTGCTTAGGCGCACTAGAGGAGCATTATAGAGCACATGGTGCTCTTTACTCCCCAAGCGAGCACCTAGCTCGCGCGATGGTTGGAGCCGCGGCTAGGGCATTGGTTGAGGCTGCATTGTGAGTTCGAGTCCCACCAAGGCAAAGGTAATAAATTTTGAATATAATTTTTATGATGCCTAAGGTTTGACATGAGGTCTTAAGGAGTCAAAAGGGTTAGTTGAAAAGGTTTTTAATTAATCATTATTTTTGGTAAATTGGAGGAATAAGGAGTTAACTTTATTTTTGAATAAAGGAGTAGTGGAGATTTAAAGTGTTGAGAGGACTTCTTGCATTGAGTTATTTTGAAAAGGAGAGTGTATTGATATTATTCTTTGTATTGAATATTATTTTAATTGGAAGATTATAAGGTGTATTTGGCCAATTATTTTTATATGTTGATGAATGTTTTCTTAAATATGGAGTGATAAGGTGTATGTGTGTTTTGACATTGTATTTTTGAGGGATTTTATCATCGTATAACTTCTTTGAGCTTGGAAAATAAGTGTTTGTGGCTGTGGAAGATTTATGAGAATCCTTCATCATCAAGAAAAAGGTATGGGCACATTCTTCCATAATTGAATTGATTGGTTGGTTTTCTAGAAAATAAGTTTGGAGTGAAAATGACTTGATTAGGGTTTCCTTTTGAGTGTGTTGAGTTAATGCTTCAAGGTTTTCTGGAATAAAGAGTTATTGTTAAAACCTTATTTTATAAGCATTATTGTTGAAGCCATTGATTGTGTGAAAAACTTGAACTAGGGTTTGAAAAGAACATGAGTATCATTGTTATGTGAGATTGGTTGTTGAGAATTGTTGGAAAACATTTTGAGTGACTTTTCATATGCTTGGACTAGGGTTTGTAAGCAAATATTGTTTCATTGAGTGATTGGTTGAGTAGAGTTGGGTGAGCCTAGTCAAGTGGGTGTGTGAAGTGATTGTTCAAGTTCCATAAAATAAATTATTCTATATTCTAAATTGATTTGAGAAGAAGTTTGAGTATTTATGAGTGTGAAATATATTGAGTCTCTAAAAATTCTATTTATGTTTCTATGAGATTGGACAAGTTTTAGTGTTGACTTGTTGAGCAGATTTAAGGCAAGTCTTTGAGAAGACTTGTGGATAGATTTGGGTAAGCTTTTGTGGAAGCTTACAATATAGCTTGAGAGAAGATTTGGATAAGTTCTTGTGAGTAGATTGGAAAAGTTCTAGAGGGGGCTTGAGGACAGAGATTGAGGGTAAATTTATGCTAGACCGAAGGACTATGTTTAGTATAGATTCGAGGACAGTGTTTGGTGCAGATTTGAGGAAAAGTTTGTGCTAGATCAGAGACAAATATTGAGGATAGATTTGTGCTAAACTGAAGGACTATGGTTAGTGCAAACTTGAGACAGAAATTTGGAGGTGATAGAGTTGAGGATAGATATCTCCATCCAAAGCAGGGAGGACAGGTGTCTTCTATGGATAGAGTTCCATTTGCTAAGGGCAGTGGAGGTAGAGGTCTTCTAGAGAATCACCAGCCAAAGTAGAGATTAGGAGATTGGTGTCTCCTGTGGATAGAGATCCACAAACTTGATTTAAGGGATTGGTATCTCCTTTTGACAGAGGTCCATAAACATTATAAGGAAAAGATTTCCAAGAGAATTTATTTGAGAAAAATTTATAAGAAATATTTTCTTCGTGGAGTAGCCCACATTGGGTGAACCACGTAAAATCATGTCTCTCATGTGTGTGATGCTTTGTGTGATGTTTATTGCTTTAATATTATTGATGCTATTATTTGGATTAAAAAGCAAGAAGTTTTATCTTATACTGTTCACCCCCCCTCTCGGTATAAGCACATGTTATTCAATTTTCTCAACTAGGTCAATACCCCAAACTTTGGGATGTTTGTAGACTCATCCTTCTCAAGCGCATTTGGAAGTGCAAATGCAAAAAGGTGTTTACTGGTTATGCTCCTCCATGGGAATAGTTTTAGTATACTTAACCTTTGATCTTTTGTTATATGTGGGACACATTCATTCCCAAGTCTATGGAACTTCTAGTACACCACAAGATGTTATTGACAAACTTCATCAACTTTCTCATATGGTTCAGGATCTTCAAGAAGTCCAACAAGAAACTAAAAAGACAGCAGTTAACAATGATGAGTAAGTTCAAGATTTGATTACTTATATTTCTTCTGTAAAGACTTAAGAAGATATCACAAAAGACACGCCCATACTTTTACCATATAACAGGCTCTCCCATATATGAGTGTTGATATTTGGTGTATTGCAACAAGATATAGCTATAGTCTTTTTGTTGCTATTAGCTTCTATTCTTATGTATATTCAGTTATGGATGCTTTAATCCTTATCCACATCATTTTTTTTTTAGCTAGTAGACAGTGTTAACACCATAATATTGTAATGTTTTATTAACTTTTTTTGAAAAATAAAATAACATTAAATAAAAAATATTCTTGTAAAAATTATTTTACCTATTTTACTCTTCTTTATTTTCAAATTAGATAAGCACTATCAATCTATAATCTTGCCAATGATAATACTTACCCAAGTGTTGTAGGTGAGTTGGAGAGGAGAGTGTAATCCTCAAAGAGGTTCCAGGTTCGAATCTCCACCCTACCAAAAAGTTGAATTGGGTACCCAAAATTCAATTTATAATGTTGGTGCGGATAGAGCCAGACGCGACTCCCAAGTAATTTTGATGGTGTAGAACCCTTGGTTGTGATCTCTCAGACCAAGGCGATCCTGCAAGAAATTTTTCGCTTAAATTATTGAATAAAAACAATGGCTGACCGGACTTGCCCATGTCATTTACCACAAGAATGGTCCACTCCGGTTTTGAATGCTTCCTTTCCATCATCGAATTGTGAACACCTTTAGCATAGAGATCATATTTAAAATTTACATCACTTTTTACATGGCAAGCTACTGTAAAACAAGATTTTATTAAAAGTATTTATTTTAATTAAAGAGGTTATACAGCGGATATATACGACCACAAGGTATATATTTATATTAAAACGAGGGTTTTAAACTATATTGCATGTAAACATTTGCATATAATATAAGTATTCTATATAAATTTTGGACATCCATACAATTGGAATATATGATTTAAAATGAAATTATACTATTGTTAAGTTATTGTAATATTATTTTGTAATTTTAATTAATATAGAAGTTAATTTAATTTCATAATATTTAAATGGAAAATACACCATAACAATAAGAAAAACAAGATATCGTATTAAGTTTGAAAGTTTTCTTTTGAGTACAAATTGATCCTTGTATAGGGTGCTTTCATAATATTGAACATGTGCTAAACAAAGAGAGTGATTTATTTTACAAGGAAATGGCATCTTCAATTTTCCATGCAACAAGCAAATGTGTGTGGTGGGTTTGATGTTGTGCTTGATGGAGTTGAGTTGTGTCTTTGAAATGACTTGAGCTTGTAATCCTACACACATGCAAATATAAAATGTTGTTAGTAGCACCTGTCTACATGTTTAAGCAGATTAAAGTAACATAAGCAAAATAAAATGTAAATATGCATACAAAGTTGAAGTGCAGGTGTGGATGCAAATGTGCATACTTAAGTCTAAGTCAATTTTGGCATCATTTCCCTATGTGGCTCTATGTGTTGATTTAAATGAGGGAAATGGGGTTGCATTTATAGAAATTTTGGGTAAGGTGAGGGGGATGACATGGAGGTGAGGAAAGGTGACTTAGCACCAAGTGGCATGGACGGGTGGGTGGAGAGATCTAGGAGATCCCATGTGGAAGGGAAGTACATTTTTTCTCATGAATGCCCTTGGATGGAGAGATTTCTCATCCACCCAAGGCCATAAATGAGCCTAGGGAAAAGGGTCCTTGGAGGGAGTGAAGGAATTAAAAATTTCTTTTAGGTGCACATTGGGTAAAGGGCAAGGGAATTAAAAATTTCCAAAAAGGTGAGGTGGAGGGGGTAGGACATGTAGGATTAAATGGGTGGGTTGACCTTTTTTGGCATGACAATTTTAAATTCATAAAATTGCATGGGGATATGTGGAAGGATGCAGGACGATTAGGAATTAAATGGGTGTATTTCAAAAGGGGATTTCCTATGGATTGCAAGGTATTGGGAGGGATTTGCATTGGATTTTGGGGATTATATTTGAATTTAAAATTCCTTTTGTCATTCCCCTTGGGATTGGGTTGTGGGTTAGAAAGGTGATTAGGGCATAATGGAGGGCTTAGTGGAGGGATTAGGTGGATAAGATGGGTTATGGGAATTTTGATGGGAGAGAGGGAAATAAATGAAGAAGATTGGGTAGGAATTAGGAGATTAGGGAGAAGATAAGTAGGGTTAGGGAAACTAAATGGAGTAGGAGAAAATTAAGAAATGATTAGGGAAAATTGAAGAATTAAGGATTTTAGAGAAAAATGGAAATTAGAAGAAAAATAGAGACTTTAGAGAACCTTAGAGAAATTTAGGGAAATTAAATGGGAATGAAATAGAAATAGAAATACTAGGGAAATTCAGAGGAAATTAGGGGGAATTAAACTGAAAATTGGAAATTTTCAAGAATTGAGCGAATTTGAACGATTTTGGGAAAATTTGAGGGCTTTTGCAAATTTATCGAATTTCGAATGCAAATGACTAAAATTTGGTGTCTACACATGGTTTAAAAAAATACATTTAAAAAAATATAAGTTTTAAATTGATATGTTTATTAATTAAGAAAAAAATTGTCATATTTTTATATTTAAAATTTATTTTTTGAAATTTGTATTTTTTTCTTTCAATCTCATCCTGTGAATATAATTTTAAATGTACTTAGGTCATACTAAGATGTATTAGATATGTATTAGATAGGGCCATATATTTAGATAAGTCTTGATATGATATTCATATATTCAATTTTTTTTGGATATAGTATCTTAGAAGTATCATATCTATATTTATATCAATATCTATTTGGAAGAGGAGTGTTGTAAATATGGTTGTAAATGCACATAGTCCATATCTAAATGCATTAGATATACACAACATAGAGGTATATATTTTATGTCTCGATACAATATCCATATATTAAAAAATGTTTTAATATATTATCCAAGAAATATAGTATTTATATCATATTACAAATACCCAAATAGGAACATTGCTCTAAATTATAACCATATTTTTAAGCATGGTCAAAGATCTGAAGTTAGTTTTAAATGTTTATAAGGTCATATTGTTAGATTAGTTACTCATAATTGTTACTAGGTATAGATAACACTCCTTTTAAATATAGAACCTAATTTAAACCTTTTTTTTGTTACATAGATGAATTGGTTACAATCACAATTTTTAGTAACTACCAGCATAGTTGACAGGGTTCAAACTATCAGCGAAGGCTTCCAACACACCCATTGTCTCGTTAATGGTAACCCGACATGAGATGGGGACTGTCGGACACACAGGGTTCACACCATCTTCGTTAGTCTGGTTCAACATGTGGCATGAAAGGGACCGTCGGACAAACAAGAAACAGATCGTCGTCATCAGTCAGGTGCAACACGCAGAGGAGTTGAATCGGGCTATTGGCTATGCATGGACACACCTGTGGGATTGGAACCTAGGTCTCCTCTCGGTAGGCGCCCCAACTTACCAATCTAAAACCTTTTATTTCAACTTCAATGCTTTTGCCATAAAGCAGTATCATTTACACTTAACTTTCTAGATCTTGAATGTTTTTTAAAGGTACAAAACATCCACTATAAATATAATATTTATTTTTAAAAATTATAACAAAAGTTTGTAATAAATCATTTATTAATTAAAAATTTTTTTGTTTATTTCTTAAATTTAAATTTATTTTTTAAAATTGGTGTATTTTTCAATCTCATGCCATGGATATAGTTTTAGATGTACCTAAATCATATTTTGATGCATTAGATATGCACCACATAGGGACATATATTTTAATATGCCTTTATACATTATCCATATATTTATTTGATTATGTTTAATACAATATCCAAGAAGTATCATATTTGTTTTTCATCTGAAATGATATGCGGATACTCTAAGGAATATGAATGTCATAAATATAACTTTAGATATTCCTGGACCATATCCAAATATCTTAGATCTACACTAAATATATTTGAATGTTTCTTTTATATATATATTTCTTTTTTATATATATATATATATATATATATATATATATATATATATATATATATATATATATATATATATATATTAATATTTAATATGTTAAAAAAAACATCATATTTATATTTGTATTATTAATTTTTTATATATTATTATTAATTAAAAAATATTATTTTTTCATAAATTTACAATTTTATTTATTTATTTATTTAATTTTTTTTTACACAAGTTTATTAACATACGTCTTATGATGGTTTGAATCTGAGTCTTCCGGAAGAAAACCCAAAACCTTAACTACATGGATGCTCCACAAGAACAATAAATTTAATATTTTTTAAAATTTAATGTCATGAATATAGGTTATATTTATATGCATTAGATACGCAAGAGGGGGCATATATTCAAATACATCTCTCGATACATCTATTCAATTGGCTTCCTCCTTCCACTTGATGCACAAATTAGTTGAACGTTCCTCTCCGCAAGCATCTCCATCGGAGTATTTTTCAAGATAGACAAAACACAGAAAATCTATGGTTTATGACTGTCTGTCTATAAGTGAAAGTGCATTGCGCACGTAACGACAGATAAAAGATCATAAACGGCAAGAATCTTATGCGGTTAAGTAGGAGTTTGAAATTTATTACCAATGGACTTGCAAGCCAACTAATTTGATGTGCTCACGTTGAGTTTGAAATTTGTTACCAATGGACTTGCAAGCCAACTAATTTGATGTGCTCACTTTGACTTTGAGTTTGAAATTTGTATTTGTTACCAATGGACTTGCAAGCCAACTAATTTGATGTGCTCACTTTTAAAAAAAATCACATCAAATTTAAGAATACATGTATCAACCAAATTACTTTAAATGAATAAATATAATTAAAAAAATATGTTCCAAAGACTAATTAAACTATTTTTCTCTATTTTTAATTTTTTATTTGTATATATGATTTTTTAAAAAGAATTTGAAAATTTTATATTAAAACAAAGATTATTTATAGGTTGGAATGAAACTCTTCCCAACTTTAACTGATAAGAATACTTGTTTATAACAGTAAATGGAGATTTGCAAAGAAAAAAAATCTCCTAAACCATATTTATACAAGGATTGCCCACCTGTTTACAACAATAACAAAATATTTGCATTGGATCCAAATATCTTAAACCATATTTCTACGATGGTTGTCTAAACTAGTTAAACATTGGATTTTCTCATCAACCTGCTTAATCCTCTCATCCTCAATAATCATATCATTGTGCCACTGAACCCCTACCTCCTTCTCAGTACCCATATTCGCTAGGAAGTCTGCCACTTTATTTAGATCTCTACTATGGAATCACATCATCTAATTTCCTCCACAATTCCTTAATTTGGGTGACAAGAATCCTCAACCTCCATGTCTTCAAAGGAAAGTTCCTCATGCAATCTAGAGCTCCTATCAATATTTGAGAATCTAATTCTAGGATTATCCTCTTGTAACCTTGTCTTACTGCTCAAATAGAAGCATTTTTAATAGCTAAGGATTTTGCTGCATTGTTAATGGTCCTTACCAAGCCTTTCAATTACCAATAGAGCACTATCCCAACATGATTCCTGCAAACCACTCCAATTCCAACTCTACCCAAATTACCTTTTGTAGCTCCATAAATATTAATTTTAATCCAACCTTATAGGGGTGGTTTCCAACTAGCTTTGTCTTACCCCTCTTGCACTTCATCTTCCTTCTCCATCGTCCCTATATCAGTCCTGAATTTCCTCTTTAGCATACACTGCCACAATTTCTTTGACTTTGCTCCAAATGACTTGCCAAATGCCATCTAAAGATGAAAAGGTTTCTCTAAAAATTTTACCATTTCTTTCCAATCACACTTGCCACCAAATGAAGTTTAATCCAAGCTTCCAACTGATACAAAGAGCTTTAGATTTAAATATACCCCTCTTCCATATTTCCCAAATATTACTATGATTCAAATCACCATTGACTCGAATTTTAAAATATAAAAAATATTGCTCCTAGATATGGCATGTAAATAGACACTCAAACATCAAGTAGTTAGATGTTTCCTCACTCTTGTAGCATAAAATACATTGATATTGACCAACGATTCCCCTACGTCTCAGATTATCAAAAATAAGAATTCTATTGTGCATGAACTGCCACGTAAAGAAGTTTACTTTTGGCCAAGCCTTGGACTACCAAATCTTTATTCAATCCTCAACTTGATATACATGATGAGGTTCTAGAAGGATATTATCATATCCATCCTTCACTGTGTAGACTCCAAGGCTTCTATAGCCCCAAGATAATTCATCCTCCTCATCTAAACCTGTGAGAAATCATTTTGCAAGATTTGAGTCATGATGGGTGTCAATTCCAAAGGGATTAGCACTGGTCACTCATCCAATTTCTTAAACAACTTAAACTTAAAATCCATCCCCTAGCTGACTTGTATTGAAATAAATTTCAATTTGGATCCAACCCCTACTTTCCATGGTTGTTTTTACTTGTTGTAGTTCTAGGAATTCAATAATGATAGGTGGGTATTGATCCCATGAATATGTACAAAAATGTGCTTTCTCCCCTCTCCTCACTTTTCAAAATAATTCATCTTTCACTACCTAAGATCCTAACTTTAGAGCCTGCCACATCAATGACCTGTTACCATTCACTCACCTCGTTTGAATTCACCTATCCCAAATATTTACTAATTAAAACTCTATAGAATAATGAAGTTGGTTGGAAATCCACCTCCAATAAAACTTTCCAGTGAAAATTTTATTATTTACCTCTTATCTTGTCAACCCCAAACCTCCCTTTAACAACCCCAAACCTCCCTTTAACTTCTCCCAACCTACTAAGATCCATTTCCTCTCTTCTTTTATTGTGTTGTTATATTTTTACTTTATTATATTATAACTTATCTTAGATGCATATCAAACATAAACTTTATTTATGAAAGTTATATTAATTCATACGTTTATAACATCATTTTAATTATTTTATGTTAGAGTTTATATCAAAAATTTCATAATTTTTTTATTAAACTTATCTTAAAAATCAATATCTATAATTATTTTCTTACATTAAATTAACATTAATATTTTTATTAAATGTGCTTTACATACGTTTTCAATTGTTTTATAATATTGATATAAATTTATCCACGTATTGTAGGTGAGTTGGAGAGGGTAGGGAAATCCTCCAAAGGAGGTTCTTGGTTTGAATCTCCACCCTACCAAACACACATCGGGCACCCAAAATCCAGTTGATAATGCTGGTGCGGTCAGGGTCGAACGTGACTCTCAGGTGATTTTGACTATGTAGAACCCCTTGGTCATAGTTTCTCAAACCAAATGGTCCCGCAAGAGATTTTTTTTACTAAATTCAAAAAACAAAATATTGATGTAAACTTGACATAAATGTGATGTAAATACCATCAACAATATTATTTTGTCACAATAATGACATAAACTTATCTTAACCCTCGCATTCTATTAAATTTAAAATATAAAGTTTAAGTATAATTTTTTTTATTACATAGGACAATTGGTTACAACTATTATTTTTAGTAATTGGTCAATGCAGGGTTCAAACCACAAGGACTGGCTCCTAACAAACCTATCTGTAGCACCCTAAAATTGGCACAGTGAAATTGTAATAATTACATTCATCCTAGTAAATAATTTAAATTCAAATTTTAACCTCCCAAACCGCCCGTTAACCGTCGGGTAATCCGTTTCCCCCTTTTCCATGCCATTTTTAGAGGTTGTTTTGACCGTTTGACGATATCGTCGCCGATCAGACGATATCGCCCCGGATCTGACGATTTCGTCTGGACTAGGACGTCCAGACGATCTTGTCCCAAAACTAATTTTGCACAATTAGCTTCTGTTCCAACGGGCCTCTAATCCGGGCAGAAGCGTGTCTGCGCCATTAGAGACCCTCCCCCGTTGGAGATCTCCCAAATAGGGATGATCTCCAACCTCCTAACTACTCCCTCCTAAACCTATTTAATCCTTAGGACCTTCCCTTCCCAACCCCTGGCTGAAATTCTCTGTAACTTGACTTCATACATATTAAAACATCCTAAGTTTCCATTTGCATTAGTTCTATATCAATTTTGTTGCAGGTACATTACTATTTTTCAGTCGGAGCAAGCTTACATCGTCGTCGACGAACCTGTTCAGATCGGAGGCGAACCTGTCGAATCAGAGACGATTTCATACCAATGCGAGATGATTTCGACTGCAGTCAATATTGAGGCAATCAGTGCCTGAAGTTTGCATTTCTCTACCCTTTTTTTGCTGTTTTATTCTGCAATTAGCTTATTTTATTCAGTATTTTATACTATTTTACATTTTGGAGTTCACCCATCTAGATTAAATGCATAATTAAGCCATGATTGTGATTAAATTAGCATAATTCATTCCTATTTTTGTGTTTATGTTTTAGTTTGATAGTGCTACTATCATTTTATACTATTTCCCTCTGTTATCATTGTTGTATTTTCTGTATTTTGCACCTATTTCTCTGTTTGCAGGTCTCTGACGAATTCGTCTGACGAATTCGTCAGATCTCAGACGATCTTGTCTGATCTCAGATGATCCTGTCAAATCAGAGGCGATCCTGACTGCTTCAAGATCAGAATCTTCATCAGACATCCGGATCAGGTATTCTTCTTTTTATATTCTGTAATTTCTCTGTTTTCTGTCTTTAATTCTATTTTCTGTACTCATTGAATTTGCATCTTCATATAGAATAGCTTAGACGCATTTTGGCCAAACCTAGGATTTGAATGCTTAAGGCTAAAAATGAACACATAAAACACATTCCCAACCTAGGCATGGAAACTGCCATTAAATGTTTCCTGGTGAACCCACCATCCATCGAAAAATCACCAATATACACCTCCCTTGAGAGGCGGGACCTTCGCAAGTCCTCTCGATCCGAGGTACCGCGACATCCTTTTCCCATCCTCCTTTCGGGCACGGATCCTATAGCCTCGAAGGTAAGGGTGCGAAAAATTTGGAGCGATACATTTTGGTGAACCCGACGTGAATGCATTTTAAACCTTTTGAAAACAAAAACAAAAAAAAAATATAAAAAATATATATGTATACAAGAAAAACAAAAACAAAATCATCATTTCAAGTTTGTATGTTTTAGATTCAATTCTAAATAGTAGATGCTAAATATTACTTTTAGAAGTACTAAAGAAACCATGAGTTTTTACTCAAATCAATATGAGCCCATCAGTAATGTTGGAAGAATTCAGCCAAATACATTTGTTGATTATGACCAACCTCATCCCTATTCAACATCACCTCCATCACACTTTTCTCATTTTTCATCCATAACCCAACAAGACAATCCCTTTGCCAATCCTCTTCATAACGATATTATCTATTCTCCCATATATCCATATTATGTCTATCAATCCACATACAATCCTCCGCCACCTTTTCAATATTCTTCTTTCAATACAACACATCCATTTCAACAAGAAAATACTTATTCTTCCAATTCTACCATGCACTCACCTCATACTTCGCAATCTTCCTGTCATCATTCTACCCATAATAAAGAAAGTAGAGGTGAGAAACCATTAGGCCCTTTTATGACTGAAAGTCCTAAGGCATATATCAAAAACCTCTCAAAAACCTTCATCACGTAAATTTACTAAGCTCAATCAACCAATGGATATAATTCTCAAGCATTTACTTGATACAAATAAGATTGAACTCCCTTCCATAAGACAACCTTATACCACAACAGATTGGTTTAAACCTGAGCTACATTGTGAATATCATAGAGTAGATGGACATATGACACAAAATTGTAAAGATTTAAGATGTGCAATTCAAGATTTGATTGATAAGGGTCTTTTTAATATAAAGGAATTACAATCTACAACTGATTATAAATCTCCATTAAACAATCAAACTCCTACACAACAAATACCAATAATCAATCAAGACATGGGGATCTCCCAAGAACCCCTATTCAATTATCAACAACAAGAAACCAATCAAATATTGCATGTTAATGTGTCCCATCATGATGATATTACTAATATTGTAACAAAAACTACAAATGAGCAACCTCAAGTTCAATCAACTCAATCTGATATTCAAGATATGGATTCCTCATTTGACCAACCTTCAAAACTATCTTTGGCTCTAGAGAATGATCCAAAATGGAATGTAAGCATAGAAAGCTCATCTTTAGAATCAAAATCTCAATCTGAAATCCACTTTGATAGCCAACAACAAGTGATTAATCCTCAAGCAAAGATATCCCTTTTAGAAGTATTACAAATTTATCACAAGGAAATTTTGTTCAAAATACCTAGCCAACAATTTGTTCCTCATCATATTTTCTCTAAGAACATAATTAATGGTGTAAACCCTCTTGAGGTTAACCATATTTCATTCTATGATGAGGAGATTCCTTCCTCTACTCCACAAGAAGACTACTATCTTTACATTACAGGATCTAGTAAAGAAACACATGTTAAAACTATCATGGTAGATAATGGCTCCTCTCTTAATTTATGCACTTATCAATTATTCCAAAAACTCAAATTAAAGGAAGAAGATCTTAATGAATCAAATGTTATTATAAAATCTTTTAACAATGAAATTCAAGAAGCTCAAGGTACTATAATTCTTCCCCTTAATATTGGATCCAAGATCCTGGATACTTTATTCTATGTAGCATATTGCCCTTCACCTTACAACCTACTTCTCCGAAGTCCTTGGATTCATACGATGAGGGTTGTCCCTTCCACTCTTCACCAATGTTTGAAGTTTGAACTTGCAAATAAAATTGTTACCATACATAGTGACCCAACACCATTTGAAGAATATTTAACGGTTGAAACATCAAGTTCTATACATTCTCTATTATCACAATTATCTTCTATCCATCACTTTTCTTCATCCATATATGATCATCCTTGTTTACCAAATAACATCCATGCATATCTTTCACATATGCTCCCTCCATCTTATCAAGACTTGGAATATAGTGATAAGAATGAAGAACCTTCTTATCCTTCTTACATTTTATTTTGTAACATGATCAATTTTCCACATATAAAAGTCAAATCTTTTGCTACATTATTCTACATTATAACAAAGCTTTTGTTATCACTACCTTTTATTCATCACCTTCTATTCTTACCTTCACCTCAACCAGATTATCCTTCAAAACCTCCTTTGATTTTGAAGCAACCTTAGACATGCTATACTCAAATAACCTTGTATAGTGTATATAGATCATCTTGTATATACCACCAATTTCAATTCATAAATTAAAATCAAAATACAAAAAAATCAAAATCCTCAAAATCTTCAAAAAAATACTAATGCAACTAAGGACCTTAAAGGTAAATTTGAGCCCAACTGGCTTGGACCATACATTATCACTGCTAAATTTGAATCAGGAGCATACAAATTATCTACCTTAGATGGTAAAGAACTTAAAGAACCCATGAATATTTTGCATCTTAAACGTTACTATGTATAAATTTGGTCACTTCATCCATGTATATATTTTTTAAATAGTTCAAAATCACTATCTTGTATTTCTTTCAAATTTATAAATTCAAAAACACCAAAAACATTCATAATCATCAAAATCTTCAAAACTATTTGTTGCATTTATTTATGGCACTTGTTAAATTTTTTGTTCAAAAACAAAAATAAAACCAAAAAAAACAAAATAATGATAAAAACAACAATATGCTTGACTCTTTCGAAACCAAAACAATATAAAGAAGAAAGAGAGAGTCAATATTCTCAAAACTTCTCAAAAAGTATTTATATATATTTTCTTACAATTATTGCAGTTATATGTTTCAAATTATTTTGGATAAATTAGCATTTATTTGGAATCCCTCACTTGCACACTCACAAAAATAAATATCTTGATTTTATCTGGCATGATTACTAATCTCTCTTATATCAAAGTCCACAAAATTCAATTAAATAAAGTTTGAGCATAGAGAATTGATCTTGTTATTTACTTAAACCAAGCACATCTTTTCACAATAAAATGATTATATTTGTAATTTCCATGTTTTGCTACATAGTAGACGTGATTTCTTGAGCGAAAAGTTTCCCCTGCTATCCTATCATGCACATGGTCTAGAATCTTTGAGAATTGGCAAAAGGACAAGCTCACCCCTACCCAGAATAAAAATCCCTTGCTCTACAACTAATCCGAGCAAGTATCCCTAGCAAAGAAAAAGAAAAGAAAAGTTCAAGAAAAAGAAAAAGAAAAGAAAAATGTTATTTTATATCATTACAGCAATATTTCAAGCACTATCTCAAAAATCAAGCAAAAAAAAAATACAAAAAGAAAAAGAAGCAAAGTTCAAAAGAAAAAAGAAAGCAAAAGCAAGAAAGCAATAAAATCCCTTTCCCTACCCTTTGAAAAGAAAAGAAGGGTTGATGAGCTTGAATCCCTGGAATTCTCAATTATTCGAAAACTGTGAGGTAAGCCCCATAACAGGTGGTTTGTGCCCAACCTGCTTGGCCTTGGGTAACTCCTAGCGTGGCGATATGTCCGTCACATTAGCGACCTTCTTTTGTACAGACCTATGTCTGCTTATGGATTAGCTAGCTCTTGATAATCCGATCTACATAGTAGTCTAGTATGGTTATATGCATCTACATCATGGTTAATGAACACTTATTTGGTTTCTTCAAATCACTTGTATCATATTATCTTGCTCAAAACTGGTAAATGCACAAAGCAATTGCACACACATTTGTATTTGAGAGATTTTGTGTATCATTATGATAAATCAAGATCGGAAATGAATTCACATATGCACATGGGATTCCTTATAAATCTAACTTTTGTCTTCAAAATACTTTGAAATATTATTTTTGCAACTTGTTTGGAATAATTCAACTATAGTTGTTTACCATAAAGACAACTATATAATAGAAAAATCAAAAATTTCTTTCAAAACCATACAATCAAAACATATATATATATATATAAAAAAAAAAAAAAAACTTTTGTCGACTTTCACGATGATGGTATAGTTCCAAAACCAAAATTGGAATTTTATGCCTAGCGCAAGTCCTCATCTTCATATTTTCTGTTTATTAAAAAAATCAACCATGCAATAAAACTATCTATTTTTCTTTGATTTTCGCGATGATGGTATAAGTCTATACCTACATATTCTATGCCTAGCGCAAACCATTGTAACAATTTTTATTCCCCATTTATTTAAAAATCATGAAAACCATATGACTTAAATCATACTATTACACAGTTATGTTTTTTAAACACAAAGCATGCACATTATCACTATTTCATGTCATTATGTCAACCTTCAATTTTGCAAAGATGGTATAATTCCTAAGGAATTATCCAAAAAATTTATCACACTTAGGAATTTATGCCTAGCAAAAATCATTTTAACATTATTTCATGCATACTATTTTTATGAAAATCTGAAAAACAAACCATCATTTTCACCATTGCACCAAAGTCTTAAGACAGTCTCTTAAGCACTCTTTTACTTTTAACAATATTTCTATAACCGGGATTAGCTTGACGACCGAGTGAGCAACGACTCCATGAAATGGTCTATAATAGCGACAATGTCCTTTGAAATTATTGTTAGAAGTCTCTTTTTATTTTTTACCACATCACATTACAAACAACCAATTTGTTACATCAGATTATTTCATTTAAAATATTACCGCATGACATCAAAATTATAAATTTTCAAAACGACATAATTTCATGAATCCTCAATCCAATTATCAAATCAATCAATCAAACATAAAAGCATCATAAACATACACATAACACAAGTCATATGATCAAAACTATCTCATCTCATATATATATCAACAGTATATATACATCATCAAAACTGGATTGGTATGCCACAATCTGTACCTCGGCATACTCAATCCTCTATCAACAAAAAATAATAATAATAAATGCTCTATGTCCAATGCAGTCCTCTAGCCTCGAGAGCCCCTCGAGCTCTCGGCCTCATCTCCTCCCCCGCCCTGAGGTGGACGAGGTGGCCCCATCGTAGTCTGTGTAGTACTCTGAGTCCTAGTCCTCGATCGGGACGAAGTCCTAGACGACCCAATCCCGATCGGCTCGCGATGTCAGTGGGTAGCTGTACCCTCCCCCTCCGGCACCATCCGGAAGTACGATGCCCTGGTAGAAAGCGGTCTCGGGCAATAGCCATCGTGCCGGCTCCCGTGTGCTCGCTCCTCCACCTCGTGCCCTGAGGCGTGCAATCTCATCCCTGAGCTGTGTAACCTCAGCTCGATGTCATGCAGCCTCCTCCTATAGGTTCTGCACCTGTGCTTGGAGATGGATCATCTCTATTTGAAGAGTAGCTGTCTTGCTACTCTCCCAGTGTCCACACCCTTGCCCTTATCGGGCGATGGTGGCCTCTCTCTCTGTGGAGAAGGGGGTCTCTCCTCCCTCCTCTCCCTCTGTCGTGGCCTCTCCTATGCCTGTGGCCTCCTTAGCTCTCTCCCACCGTGACCCTGGGCCGCCTCCATAGCCGCCTGGCATCGCCTCCCTATCCGACGCACAACTGCGTGTATCGGACCCTGAGCCCTCGTCATCCGAGGAGGGCGGATGCCTGCGTACCAGGCATCGTAGCCATCGGCTACCCCTACGTCGTCCCCATCCACTGGCTGAATGGGGGCATCGTCCGAGTCCCGACTCCAGAAGCGCCGCATGTCCGGAGCCCCGCTCACCGTGGTGTTATCCCGGACAGTCGAGAAAACTCATAATCCCTGAGAGATGGGATCCCCTGTTGTAGACCGAACTGACGCAAAACTCGGTCATAGCGGTGGAGCTCCACCTCTCCCCTCTCCATCCGTAGCCAGCACACTCGCCTAACGCGAGCTAGCTCCTGTCCATCCTCGGCCCACCCTGGGTGCTCGCGCCATGGCCTCCAGGTAATCTGGTCTGGGACTAGGTCATCTAGCAGTCTCCGGGACATCGAAAGGTCGATCCGCCGTTGTGACCCTCTTCGGAGCCACCAATAGAAAACTCGGGGCCTCTCCCCGTCAATCCTTGTCAGAGGAAGCCCTATCGGCCTCCGCACTGCAATGTGCTCCCAACACCAAACCTGTAGGAGCGATGTCATCACCAGACATCGGTCGCCCTTGTACACGACCCCATGCAGGATCCTGTACAGTCGGCATAGCACATAGCTGCCCCAAGCAAATCTGTAGCCATGGTCTCGCATATCGTAGATCACATCTTGCGAGCATCCATGGCACCCTACACCCGCTCTGGTGGCACAAAGAAGTCCACCAACTACTCCAGCCTAGAACCCGTGTGAGTCTAGATGCCCCAGGCATCTGACGTAGTGCCTCGATGTTAACTCCGCCCTTCTCCAGGGTGAAGCTCGGGTCACCGCACAATCGTCCCATAGCATGGCCCTGATTGGCCGTAGGAGTGATCAACCGTCCTTGTATGGGGATTCTTAGAATCCTCCATACATCCTCCAGAGTGGGAGTCATCTCCCCTGTCGGTAGCCAAAAATAGGAAGAACCCGGATACCATCTCTCTGCTAGGGCCGTCAGTAGCCCCATATCTGTAGACACTTGTGGCATCTCTGCCACATGCCGTAAGCCGGCTCGTGCCGACTGATCCCACTCTGCCTGTGTAAGAGCGGCCAAGTCATCTCTCAAACCTCCATACTTCCATTCCCTACTTTTTAGCAAACCTCTCTGCAACATAAACAACAAAACAAAAAACAATCATTAATAACAACTCAAGTGATCAATAATGCAAGTTAAAAACAAGTTCAATTTAATCCATTGATGATATCGTCCACTATTGGACGATATCGTCCCAAATTTGAGCATGTTCGTCTCCGATTTTGCTAGCCGAAATCGTCCTTAATTTGACGAAATCGTCCCCCTTTCGTCGATTTCGCCCTTGGACGAAATCGGCGAACTTGAGACGATTTTGTCGAAATCGGGACGATTTCGTCCCGACGACGTCGACGGCCCAAAAACGGCCGCGATGCTCAAAAATTCATCTAAATTCATCTAAAAAGCATGTAAATTCAAATTAAATCATTCTAAGTTAAGTCTAGACTCTTACCCGTAGCCCGCGTCGGACCTCTGTTGATCTGTGCGTCGTCTCCACCATTTTTGCTTCCAGAGCTCTAAAACCAAGAAAATGAACAAGAAAAATGAATTAGGGTTTTACCCTATTTTTCTTAATTTTATTCAAAAATAATTCAAAATTAATTTTGCTTTTCCGCGTTTTTACCTCAAACGTTCGATTTGGGTAAAAACACGGAGGGGGCACCATAGTAAGTCGTCGTACGATTCGACCAAGAATCGTCGCCTAAAAATGGGAATAATTTTTGCTTTCTCGTAGATCGAGAAGAACTCATCTTTAACGCATTTTCTTCGAAAAATTCGCTAAAGAGGGGGCAAAATGTAGCACCCTAAAATTGGCGCAATGAAATTGTAATAATTACATTCATCCTAGTAAATAATTTAAATTCAAATTTTAACCTCCCAAACCGCCCGTTAACCGCCAGGTAATCCGTTTCCCCCTTTTTCGTGCCATTTTTAGAGGTTGTTTTGACCGTTTGACGATATCGTCGTCGATCAGACGATATCGCCCCAGATCTGACGATTTCGTCTGGACTAGGACGTCCAGACGATCTTGTCGCAAAACTGATTTTGCACAATTAGCTTTTGTTCCAACGGGCCTCTAATCCGGGCAGAAGCGTGTCTACGCCGTTAGAGACCCTCCTCCGTTGGAGATCTCCCAAATAGGGATGATCTCCAACCTCCTAACTACTCCCCTAAGCCTATTTAATCCTTAGGACCTTCCCTTCCCAACCCCTGGCTGAAATTCTATGTAACTTGACTTCTCATACGATAAAACATCCTAAGTTTCCATTTGCATCAGTTCTATATCAATTTTGTTGTAGGTACATTACTGTTTTTCAGCCGGAGCAAGCTTACATCGTCGTCGATGAACCTGTTCAGATCGGAGGCGAACCTGTCGAATCAGAGACGATTTCGTACCAATGCGAGACGATTTCGATTGCAGTCAATATTGAGGCAATCAGTGCCTAAAGTTTGCATTTCTCTATCCTTTCTCTCTGTTGTTTTATTCTGCAATTAGCTTATTTTATTCAAGTATTTTATACTATTTTGCATTTTGGAGTTCACCCATCTAGATTAAATGCATAATTAAGCCATGATTGTGATTAAATTAGCATAATTCATTCCTGTTTCTGTGTTTATGTTTCAATTTGATAGTGCTACTATCATTTTATACTATTTCCCTCTCGTTATCATTGTTGTATTTTCCGTATTTTGCACCTATTTCTTTGTTTGTAGGTCTTTGACGAATTCGTCTGACGAATTCATCAGATCTCAGACGATCTTGTCTGATCTCAGACGATCCTATCAAATCAGAGGCGATCCTGACTGCTTCAAGATCGGAATCTTCATCAGACATCTGGATCAGGTATTCTTCTTTTTATCTTCTGTAATTTCTCTTTTTTTTGTCCTAATTCTATTTTTCTGTATTCATTTAATTTGCATCTTCATATAGAATAGCTTAGACGCATTTTGGCCAAACCTAGGATTTGAATGCTTAAGGCTAAAAATGAACACATAAAACACATTCCCAACCTAGGCGTGGAAACTGCCATTAAATGTTTCCTGGTGAACCCACCATCCATCGAAAAATCACCAATATACACCTCCCTTGAGAGGCGGGACCTTCGCAAGTCCTCTCAGTCCGAGGTACCGCGACATCCTTTTCCCATCCTCATTTCGGGCACGGATCCTATAGCCTGAAGGTAAGGGTGTGAAAAATTTGGAGCGATACACTATCCATCTCATTCTTGTTGACTCAATGTGAGATGGGGACCATCGATCGCTCAACTCGGGGTTCGTACAATTGTCATAAATCTGACGGACACTCATAAACTTATCTTAACCCTCACATTCTATTAAATTTAAAATATAAAGTTTAAGTATAATTTTTTTTATTACATAGGACAGTTGGTTACAACTATTATTTTTAGTAATTGGTCAACCCAAGGTTTCAACCATAGGGACTGGCTCCTAACAAACCCATCCATCTCATTCTTGTTGACTCAATGTGAGATGGGACCATCGATCGCTCGGCTTGGGGTTCGTACAGTCGTTATCAATCTGACGGGAACTGAAAGGGTTCATAGTAGACTTCTACCTTTGCAAAGGGTTGGCTTCCCCTTTGAATCTAGGTCTCTTCTTGATAAGTGCCCAATTACACCTAAACTTAAATAAATTAATCGGTGATAAAACTTTAAAAAAAAAAAAAACATCAATTATATAAAATTTAATAAAAATATAATTAAAATAAAATACATGTATATATAAAAAATTATTTTTAACATGAAATCAATCATGATGCATCATTATGTTAATCTTATTATTTATTCATATAATCAAACCTTATGTTTATTAAAATTAGAACTTTTTGATAACCTTCTTATCATCTACATGTATTTATTAAAGCTTTCATGTGAATCTTATTGTTTATTCACATAATCAAATATTTTTATTAAATTTTAACTTGTGATAAACTTCTTATCATTTAAATGTATTTATTAAAGCTTTCATGAGAATATTATTGTAGTGACAGACAATTGTCCTCGTAGTTAAGATAGTTGTTTTTTAAGGGGTTTTATATTCAAACCCCTTGAAAGTGGATGTTGATGTAATTTGTAAATGTTCTCCTTAAAAAAATCTAATTAATTTATTAAAGCTTACCAAATCATATGAAAAAAATTGTATCACAATTTTTAGTTTATATATTTTTTTTAAAGCGCTTTAATTGAAGCATAAATCCTACCATATAAGAAGATGCTAATATCATAAGATGTAACAAGGCGGTCCAGTGCGAGGTGATGTCTGAGTACTATTTGGGAAGCGCAAAAATATCGTCAAAGATGCTAATAATATAAGATGTAACAAGGCATAAAATGCATGACAGCTCATTTTCGTTCAAATAATAAAAATAATTCCTTAGCTTGGAATCATTGTGACAAAGTCTTTGGGAGATTATAATATTAATATTTAGGAGTTTGTTTTTTTTAAGGTTTAAGAATTATATGTTAATTTTTTAGTGATTTTAGTTTTAGGAAAGGTTACGACTGATATAAAAATGTTCAACCCTAAAGAATGGTTGCAAAGATTTATCACACTAACCAAATAAAAATTAATAACTATTATGAATACATATTTGTTTGAATTAAGCTTATAAAAAAAACTTTCTTCCAATGAAAGTTTATTTTTGGAAAGAGATTCTTATCTTAGTAGAAGTTAAAGAGTAGAATTCATTTAAAGATTATTTTTATAAGATAATTTATTGATTAAAATTTTGGATTTTTTTAAAATTTAAATTTAAATCATGATGAAACATGTGCGTTAAAGTTGTTAAAAAAAATAAGAGTCTTTGGTAATTTGATCTTTACTAGTGGTATTTTTTTTTTTATAGAAGGTAAAAAAGTAAAAGAATTTTGATGGAGCCTTTAAAAGCAATTTAGGGAAGGATGGAGGGAGAGAGGTTCCAACATCTAATTTAGGGGTAATGATATCTTCTTACGTGGTGAGATTTGGCTATACATCAAACTATGTAGTAGAGGCGGGAGCTATGATTATGAGAATAAGGTTTGCAAAAAGAAGCTTATAGTGGAAGACGATTCTTTGAATATCATTAATTGTTTGAATGTCAAATAATTCGTTAGTTGGAGCATTGAAAGTATTATTTAGGATACAATGAATATATTATTAGGCATGGAGTCATTTGTGATCCAACACATATATAGAGAAGGTAATGTTGTGGCTGGTGTTATGGCAAACATGGGAGTTCAGATAGATGGATCCAAGGTATAGAATGATGTTTTCTCGGAGGCTTTGATGATTACAAATCTGAAAGAGGAAAATGCTTTTGATGTTGATCATCACTACAAAAGATCTATTAGCATGGGGATAGTTTTCAAGGAAACTAAATTGAGATTTAGGAGCTGATTAAAAAATATTGTATATTGAATGAAGACTAGGCAGAAGATTTCAAAGTTCTCGAAAAAGGTAGAATTGGAGTTTTATTTAAAGCTAATAGAGAATTGATTAAAGCTTCTAAAAATTCTAAAGAAACGAGATGAATTGAATTTAAAAAATACTAAATCTCCATAAGATAGAGTTAAATCAAACTTGCCACATATAAGTATACAATGCTCCTTTTTAGTCCAAATTTTATAATATATATGTGTTGGAAGTAATTTTTTCTTCGACAAATGTAAAAGGTTTGAAGTCTTTTCAAAAACTCTTCATTTACCACAAACAAAAAAAATCTAATATATTAAGATATGACCAATCATATATGCATACAGATTGAAAGTGCTAAAGAGATTCTTATCTTGCATAGAGGCAAAAGAGTGGGACTAGTTTGAGGGTATGTGCCCACATGAGAGGGTCTTTGGTAATTTGATCTTTATTGAGCTGTAACTTTTCTAAAGAATCTAACAAGGCAAAATATGTATAAAAAGTTGTTTTATGCCATAAATTTATTTACAAGGTTATTTATTTATTTTTTGAAGAAGGGATTTTTTTATTGTATAATATTATGTTTTTAAATTAAAAATATTATATTTATTGAATTTTGTGGTTTTTAAATATGTGGTTTATTTTATTAGTTGATTATGATAACTTATTATTATATGGTATGTCAAAAACATTGTGTATGTTTTGGGTTATATATATATATATATATATATATTGTTTTCCTTTTATTATATCTAGTTTTATTGTCATCTATTATTCATATCTTATCAATATAGATTTACATAAATGTGATTGTAGACACCTAAAAATCACACATTGCCTTTCGTCCCATCATTACAAATGATCAATTTGCAAAACCCATAAAATTTGCATATATCAACCTCAAAATATTATTATTTATCAAAAGCACTATTCATAATTCATCTTTGGCCACTTAAACTCTTTCCTATGCTTAACCCTTGGTCCCCATGTGACCATCATTCTAGCCTAACCTTGGTTAATCTCTAACCTTGGTCAAAATCCACCTCATAGTCAAACTCCACCCATGGTCAATCTAACTCATGACCACCTTACCTAGTCTACTCTTTGACTAGCCTAGCCTCCACCTCACCCATTTGACCTCAACTAAACTTGTGGTCAACCTAATCAGGGTTAACCTTAACCCTTGCTCCACACATCTTCCCATGTGCATTTAACTTCATAAATGGCTTTTGAAGACTTTTTTCTTTCAAAGCATGAGAGACATGGTGAATCATCCTCCACCTCATCCAAAAGTAAATATCTAACCTAGGATCAACATAATTAGGGTTAACATTACCCCTTGCTCCATTTCAAATCCTCATGTGAATTTAACACCATAAATTAAATTTGGAGACTTTTTATGTTTCAAATCATGGGAGGCATGGTGAGTCATCTTCCACCTCACTCAAGTCAACATTAAACCCATGGTTAATCCTACTACGGTTAGGACTTAACCCTTACTCCACTCCACATCCCCATGCTCATTTATGACATGTAGATGGGTGAGGGATTCTCTTACCCAATGCACTTAAGAGATATGGCACCCATGCTACTTCAAGGAACACCTTGTAGGGGACACCTCACAAGAGACACATCATAGGGGACACATTAGACCTCCTAACCTCTCTAAATTCTATAAATAGAGGCTCATTTCCTCCATTTCAATAAATCCACCATTTGCATACCCAAACTCTACCAAAATCCATCTAGACTACACTACACTCCAACACTCACTTTACCATCAATCTCCATCAATCACCATATAAATAATCTTTTTACATCCTTTTTGTGTCCTATATTGCTCTATATTGTAGGTTCTAAAGATGACCTAATGAGGACAAGAGCTCCATGTCATGAACCTCCCTGGAGGACTTTTTGACACAAAGAAAAAATGTATTAATTTATAATGATTTAATACTTAATTTGAGCAATTGAACCAACTATGCGATGTTTAGTTGATTTGGAAGAGCATGATACTGCTGATATATTGCCAAATGTGCAGGATCAGGTACACTCATAAGTGGAAGAAGTAGAAATCCACCAGAAGTGGGGTACTTGAGGTTGGGGAAATGATGACTAAGGCAACTCGGGGGTAACATTTATGGATACCTTCATATAGGCATGCATTATCGATTTGGGATAATCATCAATAACTAGTCACCTTGAGCCTCAAGTTGATAGCCTAGTAGCTATCGTGATTTCTCGGGTTAAGATAGGCGACAAAGTTGAAAAAAATACTCTCTCCTTGTCTGTTGCATCTTATTGATTTATATTTTACTTCATCACTTGCTACATCAATAGGTTGAAAAAAATCATGCATAGGTTGACTGCTTTTGAAACTTCTTGTATCACTTAAACATGTCTAGCATGATGTTAGTATTAGATAAAAGAAAAGTATTGTGTGATATATATATATATATATATATATATATATATATATATATATATATATATAAAATTAATATTTGTTTTATTTTAAATGATAAAGGAAATTTCATTTCAAAATAATATTTGTTTTATTTTAAATGATAAAGGAAATTTCATTTAAAAATAATATTTGTTTTATTTTAAATGATAAAGGAAATTTCATTTAAAAATAATATTTGATTTATTTATAAATAATAGATGCTTTATTTTAAATAATAATGGAGTGCCATTTATTATAAGATATTCTATTTAAATGAAATTGGAGCTTTGTTTAAATAATCCTAAAACTTCATAAAGGAGAACCTACAAGATTTGACTGGAAGATTGCCCTTTCAAAGAAATTTGATTGAGTTGGTGAAAGAAAATGTCCCACTGATATTGGTAGGAGGGATTCATTATAGCAAAGCTTATCATTTGAATTAAAATATAATTTATGATGGAAAAGCCATGGTTGGATGGTTGAAGGGATAAGAGAGATGTTAAGGCCAGCAAGTGGGAATTAATGATGGGAGGTATGAGAGGCTTTAGAAGAAGAAAAAAAAGAATCCTTCTCAAGAGGAGGAAGGAGGAATGAGATAGAAGAGTGTAGGAGAAAACATGTCACCTAAAGAGAAAAATGTGAGGAAACAAATTGAGGCCATCTCCAAGGAGTTGCAGGTTGGTATAACCAAAATTATCTTAATCAATATTAGAAAAAAATTTAAGTATTTAGTTTTATTTAATTATAGTTGGTAAGCTTAGAAAATTGAGTTGCTATCCGCCTATAATGGCATATTCTTGTTTGGATAGTGTGTTTTCCTATGCTAAAATTATTGATGGGATTATTTCCCACTTCTTCTTGTTAGGTCTATTTTAGCGTCATGTATTTGCTGGTTCTTATCCCAGTGAGGTCCTAACCTTGGTAATCAATAACTTTTACTTGTTGCTTGGGCATTTTGATATCGTTTCTCACCATCTAGGTGGTGGTGATATTTCAAAGCCACTATTGGTTATACCATGGTAGTAAGGCTCGGTTGAACATGCTTCTTGTTGAACGCTACCCTATTTGGGCCACAGCTTGTTGAAAATCCCCCTTTTGAGGTTAGCGCTATCTACACTTGGAGGTAGACACCCAATTGTAAGCTAGGAGTCTCCTTTTTTTTGTCAATGTTGACTAGTGATTTTATCAAGTCAAAGTAAGTTATCCATAGGTTTGGATCCTCTGAAGTTGTTCACTGCTATTGTGGTGCTTAGACATCAAGGACCTTCTTTAACCAGTGCTAGGTGTGAGGTTGGGGTTCATCGACATCTGTACGATCATTAAGAGCTTTAGGGTTAGTTGTATTACCTTGTTAGTCATCATTTGCAAGTTTTAGTTACCTTCAAAGGTGAGGACTATCTATTGTGATCTCCCTCCTTGGGCAGATTCCAATTAATCTTGCACCCTTGGTCTTCTTCGGGTTGGTTCTTCCCTGCTAACTCTTAGTTTCCTTAGTTAAGGGTAATAAAGACAAAATCTGTTAGGAGGTAGATTTCTTCTCTTGGGGAAAACATTTTCTTATGTTTCCATAGGGTTTGTCTTTGGTTGGTTAACTTGTCTATTTTCTATTAAAGCATTAGTCAATGTTGAGATAACTTTAGTTGATTAATATAGATGGTTTTGGTTGTTAATTGATCTAAATAAAAAAAAGAACCCATAGTTGAGATAATGGAAATATTAGTTTATTTATTAAATTGAAGCATTAGGTCTTTGATTTATTAAGTAAAGGAAAAGAATAATTTATTTATTAAATTGAAGAGATGGAACTTTGATTTATTAAGTAAAGGAAAGAATAGTTTATTTATTAAATTGAAGGTATGGAACTTTGATTTATTAAGTAAAGGAAAGAATAATTTATTTATTAAATTGAAGAGATGGAACTTTGATTTATTAAGTAAAGGAAAGAATAGTTTATTTATTAAATTGAAGGTATGGGACTTTGATTTATTAAGTAAAGGAAATAATAGTTTATTTATTAAATTGAAGGTATGGGACTTTGATTTATTAAGTAAAGGAAAGAATAGTTTATTTATTGAATTGAAGCATTAGGTCTTTGATTTATTAAGTAAAGGAAAAAATAGTTTATTTATTTAATATTAAAGGTATGGGACTTTAATTTGTTAAATAAAGGTTGGAAATGAATTGATTAAAGTAGGACCTATGATCTAGTTGCATTTGTTGAAATACTCTCATGGGATAATGAGAGGGGAAATAAAAATAGTGGTTTTTTATGATATCAACTATGAAATAGATGGTTATATACTTTGATTTGATTTTTATAGTTGCAATTTGGCAATGCACATAGTAAATGCATTTAGAGACATGCCTAATCTAAACCATGAGTGCTATGATCCCCTACTATCCTCAAATGATCGATGGAAAGAGATGGAGAACCAAAGATGGCAGCTGGGTCACATGCATCAATTTTTCTTACTTTTGCAATGATTTACTACGCTCAAATAAACTAGAATTGTGGGAAGATTTTCCTAATGAAATTAATGTAATTTATTATTCTTTGAGAGTATGGACGATTTACTGTACTTGCTTGTATGTAATAATTATTTTATTGTTGGAAGATGTACCTTTAAATTACTATTTTGAATTAACTATATTTTGTATTTAAATTCCTTTCAATTAATGTTTTCTCTCTTTAAATATTGCTTCCTTTCTAGTATCCTTTACATGCTTAATGAATTATGCCTTTTGTTAGATTTAGTATCTAGAACTATTCTTGTTTTCCTTGCTAAAAAAATAAAAACTTAAGTATTGAGTTCTAGGGTGAACTTAAAGAGTGACCTAAGGGATTGAGACCCCTTAGGGTGAACATAGTGGACCTAAGGGATTAAGATACCTTAGGGAGAATGATAACTGAGTTTAGGGAAAGACTACATCTAAGTTAAGATAGCTCGTTGTGGAGACGATATGGATAACTTAACTCGCAATACGCGTAGCATACCTACATATATTGACTTGTGTATGGTATGGTGATGGATGTATATGTTTGATTGACTGAAGGTGATAATTTTAGCTCATCAAGAGTAATGAGAGGGATAAAATTATTTGTGGTAACACATAATATGTCTACACAGATGGATTTGTGTTAGGGTATCTAGTGAGATGTAGCTCTTTGGGAAACTTAGAGTATTTAAACAATAGATCAATTAGAGGTTGATTAGGGGTTTATGAATCCCTCTTATTAGTAAAAAAAAAATTCTTTTCTTTTTTGTGTGTTTTCTTGTAGCTAATTTTGGGTCATTACATTTGGTATTAGATATCTAGGTATGAGGATATTGAGTTTGTGTGCTAAAAGGATTTGGATATTTTTAAAGAAGGTTTTCTTAAAGTATAAGCTAAAGCTTGGATGACCTAGAATGCCCTACTTGCTAGAATTTAATGGGAACTAATCCCAAGGGTGAATGAATGTTATGATACCTTACATACAATGAGTATGGGATTTGGTATTAATGTTACATCATAACCTTGGAATACCACCCTAGTTATATTATTGATGCTTTTAGCAAGAGAACTTTGTATTATGGCTTGAATTAGTGATATAGTTCAAGGTGAAGTTGTAGCCTAATCATTTTCTTGGTTGTAACCAGTTTAAAAAAAATATCATCTAAGGCCAAAAAAGAGAGGCCTACACCTAGATAGACTCAACAAAATAATATCGAAGAAGAGATTCGAGATGAGGATATAGGAAATTCCAATAGAGAGGTATAAGACCTCACTACTATGGTTGTTTCCATGTAGGATCATATGAGACAAATATTGGAAATAATTATGAATTAGAACTTATAAGCTAGAGGCTCAGAGGTTGGCCAAGACGATGGGCTAACTACAGAACATTTGTAAGATAGAACCCTTCTAAAAAAGGAAATGGCTAGGGATTTGAAAAATATTTTTATCTCCAAGTTTGATGGAGAAGGTGAAGGGGATGCAACTGAAGCCTAGCTGAGAGAATTAGAAGTTTATTTTATAGTAAAATTTTATTCCCTAGGAACCTAAATAGTTTGCACCATGATCAACATAGAAGAGGCTGATTTAGATTTGTGGGGAACCTACTATGAGAAGAATAATGTTGAACCTATTGATATTATAAGTAAATATTTTGTTGAAAGCTTCAAAAAGAGGTTTCTCACAGAACACTTCTATTCCTTAAAGTTTGAAGAATTTTCTAGCCTTCGACAAGGAACTAAAATAGTGGAGACATACTATAAGAAGTTGGTTTGATTACTTAAGTATGTACCTACTTATGATGAGAAGATGAGGGTTCACAAGTTTATTCATAGGTTAAAATCTAGAGTAAACTATTATGTAAACATGCATGACCCTAAATAACTACAAAAGGTGTATGACTTGGCAAAGAAACTAGAGTCTCACCTACAATTCAACTATGTTACCCTATATGAGCAAGATTGACAAGCACTAAAGAAGAGGAATAACCAAGGATTCTTGAAGTGGGAAGAGGATTGAAAGACCAAGAGCCCTTAGAATTTCAAGAAGAGAAATAATGAAAAATAGGGAAAGTTCAAGAAAAAATTCCAAAATAAAACTAAAAATAATCCCAACAATGCAAAGCCTCACCCTCAGATATCGTAAATTTTAGCTCTAGTAACATAGGGGAACAAAAACCGAAAAAAGAAGCAAGAACCCAAGGACAAATTTTATCATTACACAAGACCACATTATGCTAATCAGTATCCACATCAACTAGGACTGAGTACATCCAAAACCAAGGGAAATAAACCTAAGCATTAGATCTATGCTACAACTAGGAAACAAAGGGGCAAGCCACCCCATTACTTGCGAAAGGTAAAATTTTAATAAGCAAGTGAAAATTTTAATTGATAGTGGAGCCATGGATAGCTTTATTTCTTTTAGTTTAGCAAGATATATGTAAAAAAATATAGGATATTTGGCTTATGTATGGAAGGTAGAGTATGGTTTTGGACAAACCTACTTAGTAAACCAATGTTAATCAATGGAAAAAATTACTTTAGCTAGTGGTACCACCAAAGGTTGTTTTTATGTAGCTCCACTTCATGCCTTTGATGTGATCTTAGGGATGGATTGGTTACAGGCCCATAAATCCTTGATCAATTTCCAAGATAGATGGATTGAATATTTAGAGAAGGGCAAGGAAAGACTAAGAATTCATCAGAAACATGGGGTATTCAAACCCCATATGGTGTCAGTTATGTAGTTGAAGAAAGCCCTTAAGAAAGGAGGGATAGTGTAGGAGAATATGATCAGAAGATGGATATGTTAGGGAAGCATCCAATTTTATAGGATTTTAAGGATGTTTTCCTAGAATATTTACCTAGACTTCCTCCTATGTGGGAATTTTATTTCATGACCGATCTTATGACAAGAGTGAAACCTATTCATAGATATTTGTATAGGATTAATTCTATTGATATGTAGGAACTAAAGGTACAAATATAGGGGCTATTAGATAAGGGGTTAATAAAACCAAGTGTGTCACCTTGGGGTGCATCGATTTTATTCATAAAAAAGAAAGATGGTTCTTTAAGATTGTGTATTGATTATAAGATGCTAAATAAGGCTACAATCAAGAACCGATATCCTTTACCTAGAATCAAATATTTGTTCGATCAACTAAGAGATGCCATGGTATTTACAAAGATCGATCTAAGATCAGGGTACCATAAGTTGAGAATACATGAGGAGGATACTCACAACATGACATTTAAAACTAGGTATGTGTATTATGAGTTTACAGTTCTACCCTTTGGACTAACTAATACCCTATTTTCATTCATAAATCTAATTAATAGTGTGTTTAGAAGACACATGGACTAGTTTGTCCTTGTATTTCTAGATGATATCTTAATATACTCTCAAAAAAAGGAAGAGCACGATAAACATCTCAAGATCGTGTTAGAGTTGTTGAGGGAGAACCAAATCTATGGAAATATAGCCAAAAGTGATTTCTACATTCTAAAGGTATGATATCTTGGGCATATCATATCAAAAAAAGGAATTTATGTGGATCTAGAGAAAATTGAGGCTATCGTAAACTGGCTACACCCTACTAATGTGACTAAAGTACGAAGCTTCATGGGGTTAACGAGCTAATATAGACATTATATAAAGGATTACTCCAAGATTGCTATAGTAATAACTAACCTTTAGAAGAAGGGAAAGGAATTCAAGTGGTCAAAAAAGTGTGAAGCTACCTTTGCATTGCTGAAACATAAACTCACTACCTCACCAATACTGAAGATTCCTAACCCTCAAGGGGATTTTTTAGTATGTACGAATGCATAATTGGAAGGTTTAGGAGGATTACTCTCAATAAGAGTTAGTAGTAGCATATAATTCAAGGAAGCTCAAGAAGCATAAAGTTAATTATGCTACACATCATTTAGAGCTAGTTGCAATGGTGCATGCTCTAAAATCTTGACACCAATACTTGGTGGAAAGGCCCTTTGAATTAAAAATTAACCATTAAATTTTGAGGTATATATTCACCCAACCTATACTCAATACGAGACAGAGAAGATGGGTCAAGTTTCTTGCCAAGTATGACTTTAAAATTGAGTACATAAAAGGGAAAGAGAATAACATGGTTGATGCTTTGAGAAGAAGGAAACACATAGCAGCCATAACTAGAATTCACATGGATCTGATGGATCAAGTGAGGTAGGAGTAATCTTAGAATGAGTATTTCTAGGAAATTCAAACTAGAATGGGTAGAGACCTCGAGGGTAATAAGGAATTTGACATGAAATATGACCTTTTGTGTTATAAATAGGGTTATGCGTAAGGGATCGACCCCAAAATATATTTATTAAAAATTTGGTGAATCAATTTTGAAATCTAGGTGAATAGTGTCCAAACGCATGTAGAAGGTTCACTATTATTAGGGGCAATGTTGAAAATTTAAACTTAAAATGGTCAAATTATTATAAAATTGGGGCGAATCGACCCCCCAAAATTTTTTTTGGCTAATGGGCCCTGGTCAAGGGTCCCAAATATTAGCCAATTCCAAAATTTGAAAATCCTAATTTTAGCCAATTTGGCGATAAATAGCCACTATGCATAACCCTGGCTATAAAGGTAGAGTCATCTTACCAGAAATTGGTGATTTAAGGAAATTAATAATGCAAGAAGGCCATAGATCTCCCTATTTTGCTCATCCTAAAGGGGTAAAAATGCAAGAAAACATGAAAAGAACCTTCTTCTAGGTAGGAATGAGAAGGATATCACTAATTTTATTGCTCGATGCCTTGAATGTCAAAAATTTAAGTTAAAACACAAGAATTTTGTAGGATAATTGTATCCACATGATGTACCTACGTAGAAATGACAAGTCATATCTATGGATTTAATAGTAGGATTACCTAGGACCAGCTATCAACATGATGTCATCCTTATGATAGTCGATAGATTGACTAAGGTTGCATATTTTATACCCAAAAACATCAAGGATGATGTTTAGGTAGTGACTAATAGATTTGCCGAAGAGGTATTTTGATTACATGGATTTGCTGAGGTGATCATTTCAGATAGGGATTCCAAGTTCACTTCTAAATTTTGGAAATCCCTATATAGTGCTATTGTGGCTGTCGCACAATGTACCCCAATTTTGGGGACCCATCTAAAATTTTGTGTTTATTTTGGAATCTTGTTGGCATCAAGTGATTTCTTGTTTAGATTATAAAAAGATTTTCTACAAATAGATAAGAAAGTGTTGAAAAATTACACGTCAAGTGTTGAAGTATGCCTAAAATCCAAATCTAGTAGGAAATGCTCTCACCAAAGCTTAGTTGGTTTAAATGCCTCAACATTTAAGAAAGAAGTCAAAATTCAAAATTTAAAATTGTGATAAATCTTGCTTGGATATTCAAGATTGGTGATGCTTTATATTGTTTGATGATGTGGCAGTATTTAAATTTATTGTGTGATTAGTTTCCAAATACTTACATTTAAATAATATTAGTTTGTTATAACAATGATTTTATATTTATAATATTAGTTTGTTATAACAATGATTTTATATTTATAATATTAGTTTGTTATAACAATGATTTTATATTGATAATATTAGTTTATTACAACAATAATTTTATATTTATAATATTGATTTGTTATAACAATGATTTCATGTATATGAAATCATTTCGATATGATTTTACTTAATACTTAATGATTGTAAATATATAGTTGCAGAAAAAAAATTGACAACAAATTCAGAAGTTCCATCGTCCAAGGAGAGGGCTATGGCTGGTACAAAGCAGTGTTGCTCAAGTAGAGATCGTCAAGTTCTAGAGGATCCATATGAGTAAGGTCGAAGCCACTACAAATTGAGATGTTGTTCGAAGGAAGAGTGAGAGGCACTCTTCAAAGCCATCCATGAAGATATTTCAAAGGGAGGAACATGGTGAAGAACATATGTTGTCCATCCTTTTCAGTTAAGTGCAGTGAAGACTCCTCTGTTGTTTGAAGCAAAAGAGGCCACCGTCCAAATATTGCAGTAATGGGACAGGAGAAAGTTTAGGTTGGAATTGATTTAAAAAGACAAGGGGGTCGTAGTCAAGTTACAATTATCTATCATGGCTCATGTTGTGTCCAGTATAGTAAGTAAACTGCATAGACTGATTTGGTCATTTGGAGCAACCGATGCAACCTCATGTACCCTTTGATTTACATACAAATTTTAGCCACTATGGTTTCAAAGAGCACACTCTAACCAAACTACATCATGAATGTTAAACCCATGATGGTATGATGTTTGAATATGTTTAGGTAGTCCAAACAAGTTATGCATGAACACTATGAAATGAAAAGATATGGCATGTTATGGTGGTGGAGTATTCTGAGAAGCAGTAGAGATCATCAGGAGGCACATTCATAATTATCCTGCAGATTTTTTATCTCATCCCCTCAACATTTCATGGATAGCTTTTAACAAGGCTAAATGGGCGTGTAGGATTCTCATTGTTCGAATTCTTTAAATTTTTCACATTTATCAAATCACGTGTAAAGGATGCCATCTCAGATTTATTTTTGGTATTTGGTCAATACACTAAATAATGCAGCATCCACGAAAGGCTAGCTTGGATAGTGATGCATAGTTACGATAGCTTATTTAAGAATTTGGTAAAATGTCAAACTAGTTATTATCCACAATGTTCATGGCATAGACATACAAGTAGCTTTGGCATTTTGAGATGAATAATATTATGAATAGAAATCGATTGAGACTATCCTTGTAATATGGTGTCTATGTTATCTATGAAGTCCAAAAGATTACTCACCTGATGATTTTACTGGAGTACTAGGAGGAGTTCAAATGGTTGTAGTTGGAAAACATATTTTCTCATTTTAATAGATGCAAATTGCAATGCCACATTTGAAACACTTTATCGGAAGAATTGTGGCAACTATCTCCAAACGTAGGCACCACTATGGTAAATCTTAAAGGGATCAAATCATAGAGGATAGGAGGTAAGTTGTATTTGTCAAAGCACAGTGCAATCAGGTAGTGGCATCATTTAGCTGTGATCCTATTGGGTGTCTCCATAGATATTTTAAGGAAGTTACCATGTGTTGTGCGTATGGGATCACCCTTAAGTAGTGTCGAACATGGTAATTTTGTGAAGCGGGGTAAGTAGTGAATAGATAGTACCATTCTTAATGAAAGCTCATAAATGGTGTTAAAGGTTAATCTAATAATGGGTCAACCAAATGACACGAAGTATCATAGTCAAGATGATCAAGACCTACAAAAATGGAATCACAATTTTGGACTCGATTATATGTGTTAGAAAAGTGGCCAAAGTGTTACCGAATATAGAAGCATTATTAAAGGTTTGTTTTAATGAATGAATGGAAAGTTACAAAGGATGGATAATGAATAAGGGGAATGGATTCGGTGGTCAAAGGTATTATAAAACTAAACAAAAGGAAGAAGAAACGAAGGGCCTTATTCAAAATTTTTAAATTGCCATCCAAATGGAGAAAGAGAGGTGGGAGAATTTTTGTAGGGAAGTGCATGAAGAGAAATTACAGAAACATATTCTAGAAATAATGCAGAAATGATAACTAAGGAAATAATGACACCATTCAATGCACATATTACACACAAGATTTACCCTGGTTCACCCAATTTGGGCTAGTCCAGCAAACAAGAGTCTATCCTCCTTGATATATTATTCTCTCTCATCCCTAAAACGGGACATTACAATAATTATATAAGGAAACTCATAAAACCCTAAACCACCAAGTGGTATTAGGGTACCGTGGATACAACACCATGAGCTAAACTACCCACACCCACTAACCACCCACCAACTGTGGGAATACCGGGGGTCACTCCAAAAAGTAGCAATAAAAGTAGGTGAAAAGTAGCGATAAAAGTAGGTGAGGATCTGGACCCCCCCTACCCGTTGTCTTTTGTGCTGTAGTGCCTGTCGTACAATTCTTTTCCGGAAAAGAATGAGACACATCCAACATTCTCCCACTTGTTGAATACTTTTCCAGACCCATTTCAATTGTACAGAATCTAAACTTTTCAGTGCTTACAGCCTTGGTTAAAGCATCTGCAACATTTTCCTTGGTGTCTACCTTTTCCAGCAACACTTTCCTCTGTTCAAGCATGTACCTACAAAATGGAACTTTGTATCAATGTGCTTCATTATTGAATGGTAAGCAGGGTTCTTTGCCAAAAATATGGCACTCTAACTGTCACAGTTTATCTTCACAACTCCTTGAAAGAACCCAATTTCAGCACATAGTCTTTGCAGCCATACTGCTTCCTTACTTGCATCAGTGGAAGCCATATACTCAGCTTCAGTAGTTGAAAGAGCAAAAATAGTCTGCCTCTTGCTCATCCAACTAATGGCCCCTCCGAAAAAATTGAATACATAAGCACTAGTAGATCTTCTCCTGTCCAGATCTCCAGCCCAATTTGCATCAACAAACCCTTCTATATCTAGTTGTTTGTTTTCTTTACCTGTACCCTCATAGCAGATTGTAAAATCAGAGGTGCCACGCAAATATCCGAAAACCCTTTTCACGACGAGTCAAATGCTCTTTACCAGGTTTAGACATATATCTACTCAAGACTCCCACTGCATGGGCAATGTCTGCTCTAGTACAAACCATGGCATACATTAAACTACCTACAACATTTGCATAAGGAATATGTGACATTTCCTCTACCTCTTCTTCTGTCTTTGGACATTGTTCAGCAGAAAATTTTTCACCTAAAGGAATAGGTACCTTCACCGGTTTGCAATCCTGCATATTGAACCTTTTCAACACTGTCTCAACATACTTTTTCTGATCCAGCCACAACTTTCTGTTAGAGCGATCTCTTTTTATTTGCATACCCAATATAAAATTTACAGGGCCAAGATCCTTCATGTCAAACTGTGATGCCAACTGAGACTTTACTTCCCTGACCAATTTCTTGCTATTTCCAATTAGTAACATGTCATCAACATAAAGAACTATAATGACAATTACATTACCAATTTTCTTTGAATACACACAGTGATCAACATTTCTATGAACAAAACCAATTCCTAAAACATAAGTATAAAATTTTTGGTACCACATTCTAGGTGATTGTTTCAATCCATACAATGATTTCTTTAACTTACATACCAGATCCTCCTTTCCCAGCAATGATGAAACCTTCAGTCGCCTCATATAGATTTCTTCCTCCAAATCTCCATGAAGGAATGCGGTTTTCACATCCATCTATTCTATTTCAAGATCAAATGCAGCAGCCATAGCTAACATAAATCTAATTGATGTTAGCTTTGCAATGGGAGAAAAAACTTCACCATAATCAATTCCTTCAACCTCGGGAAAAACCTTTAGCAACCAAAGTGAGCTTTATATTTCTCCACTTTACCTTCAACATTCTGCTTCTTCTTAAAGATCCACTTGCAACCTATTGCTTTCCTACCACTTGGTAGTTTCACTAAATCCCATGTTCTGTTCTTTTTAGGGACATCATTTCCTCATCCATGGCCTCTTCCCAATGGTTTGCCTCTCCAAAATTAACAGCTTCTCTAACTGTTCTAGGATCTTCATCAATAACAGATAGTACAAAAGAAGTAGGAAAAGCAGATGGATTGTACCTTTCAGGTTGCCTCCTTTCCCGTGTTGATCTCCTTACCATAGGTGTATGAACCTCTTCTTCATCCTCTTCCAGATCCTTACCTGTATGCTCCTCTTCCATATCCTCATCTCGTATGCTCCTCTTCCGGATCCTCTACTGTCTCGATAGTTTTCCATGAGATCAAATTGAACCGTTCCAGGTTCCTCTTCCAGTAACTACCTTCCTGGAATCACTGATCATCTCCCTAAACACCACATCTCTACTATACATTGTACTTTTAGTTTTTGGATTCCAAATCTTATATCCTTTAACACCATATTTATAACCAATAAAGATACATTTAACAGCCTTATTATCTAGCTTACTTCTTTTCTCCTTTGGAATATGCATGTATGCATCACGACCAAAAACTCTGAGATGTGAAATAGATGGTTTCTTACCAAATAGAGCTTCAAATGGAGTTTGATCCGGCAATGCTGATGTAGGTGACCGATTTCGCAAGTAGCATGCTCGCACTCACTGCTTCGCTTGCAATTCCGTGCCAAACCTGCACCATCGAGCATACTTCTAGCCTTCTCCATCGTTGATCTGTTCAACCTCTCTGCAACTCCATTCTATTGAGGTGTATATGAAGTAGTCTTCTGTCTTGCAATACCACATTGCTTACAAAATTTCTCAAATATATTAGAACAATATTCCCCTCCATTATCAGACCTCAACACCTTAATCCTTTTATCAGTTTGATTCTCAACAAGTGCTTTAAATTCCTTAAATTTTTCAAACACTTCATCTTTGCTCTTAAGAAAGTAAATCCATGCATATGTTGAAAAATCATCAACAAAGGAAGCATAATACCATGATTTTCCAAGAGACGACATAGGAACAGGACCAAAAATATCATTGTGGATCAAATCTAGTACCCCACTAGATCTTGTGGCACCAGATGGAAAACTAACCCGATTCTGTTTACCATAAATACAATGTTCACATAACTCGGAAGACATTGAGTAATTAGGGATACCATGAACCATACCTTTTGTGTACAGGGTACGCAATCCCTTTTCTCCAATGTGTCCCATCCTTTGATGCCAAAGTGTTGAGCTTTTATCAGAATCAGCCTCAGGAACAGTTGAGCTATTGCACTCATTTGTCATAGTGCTTTCCAATAGCTTATACAATGTTCTAATCTGAACTCCCCTTGCCAAAACCATTGATCCACGAACCATTTTGCATGAATCCTTGCCAAAACTGACATTCACTGCTGCATCAGCCATTTTTCTTACCGAAATCAAATTTCTAGCAAGTCTCGGAATATGCATCACATCTGGTAGGGTCTTAACCCTACCATCCTGTAGCAAAATTTTCACTCTTCCACGACCCATGATTCTGAGTGGTGAATCATCTCCCAATAGTACCTCCCCTCCATCATATCTTTCATATTCATTGAACCACCCTCTATGAAGAGTCATATGAAAAGAGGCTCCAACATCAATCAACCAATCGTTTTTATCTGATCGTGTGGAGCATGATGAGAAGGATGCCAGATATACATCCCCTACTTCATAAATGGATTTATTCATCTCTGTGGAAGTCGATTCATCAGACTTTTTTCCAGACTCAGCTTTCTTTGATCTGCAATCCTTCTTCATATGACCAGGCTTGCCATAATTCCAGCATTTTCTCTCAAACTTCCCCCGAGACTTGGATCTACCTTTAGACTTAGACCTATCACCATATCTAGATTTGTCCTTCTCCTTGGCATGCCCTCTCACTGTTAGGGCTTCCTTAGATGTGCCCTCCATGGCTTTTCTCCTCATATCCTTAGATAATAGAGATGCCACTATATCTTCAAACTTCAATGTGGATGAAGTTGTACTACCAATTGCTACTACTAAGTTATCCCATGAATCGGTAAAGAGCATAACAAAGTAATGCATTTATCTTCCTCACTCAACTTAATTTCTATAGATGTTAGTTGACTTACCATCGTATTGAATGCATTCAGATGATCTGCAACCAAATCCCCGTCATGCATCCTAAGATTGTACAATTTATTTCTGAGGAATAATTTGTTCACTAGGGACTTCGATTGATACAAAGCCCCTAACCTCTCCCAGAGATCCTTCGTTGTAGCTTCTCCTGAAACATTGATGATCACCGAATCTGCAAGACACAGTCGAATTAGACTCCTTGCTTTTCGATTCATCTTCTCCCAATCTTCATCGAAAGTACCCATAGGTTTTGTTGTTTCTGAAATAGCAGCCCACTGATCTCTGTCCATGAGCATATCTTCCATCTTTAACTTCCATAGCTCAAAAATTTTGTCGTCAAATTTCTCGATCTCTATCCTTGAATGATTTCCTGACATTTTTCCTTCAAACTCCTTCTGCGTAACTCCCACTCCAGAATAGGTTTCCTCTCACTCCTAGAAACCCTAGATCTTCTTCAAACGGATTTAAACCCTAGCAATAAAGGCATCCCCCTATGGCTAATAACCTGGCTCTGATACCAAATGAAGAGAAATTACAGAAACATATTCTAGAAATAATGCAGAAATGATAACTAAGGAAATAATGACACCATTCAATGCACATATAACACACAAGATTTACCCTGGTTCACCCAATTTGGGCCCTCCGGCACCCCCGGACCCCCCCTACCCGTCGTCTTTTACGCTGTAGTGCCTGTCGTACAATTCTTTTCCAGCAAAGAATGAGACACATCCAACAGTGCATGTAAGAAACCATTGTTGTGGAAGATATTTCTCCTCCCAAGTTGCTAGACTGCACCATTTCACCATTGGAAGCCATTTAAGCATGGTATTCTGCACATGTATTTGATTTGAAAATCTTTCTTTTGTCAATATATTGGAAATTTTAGTGAGTTTTATGCATGCTGATGGTAAACTTGTCTATTATTTTTAATATATTGCACCTTTTCCCTTAGAATATTGCACCGTGTTAATGTTGGACTACATGAAGACGGGTCACACTAATGTTGGTTTAATGCAGGATATTGATGTATGTAGGGTCGATGTGAAATTTTAGAGTTATAGTGACTTGTTTTATTTCATTTTTATTTTCTCTAACCCTAATCCTTTTACATTTTTTAATCTCATCAAACAAAATACAAAAAAATTAAAACCCCAAAAAAGGAAGCATGGCAATTTCAAAGTTACATTTCAAACTCTCATTTTGTGCAAATTCACATTTTTAAAGGAAATTCTAAATTTCAAACTTTGCACATTTTTGTTAAGAAATCAAATTAATTTCTTTTTATGAAAATGGCAATTTCAATAAATTCTAAATTTTCAATAAAATAAATAATTAAGGTGACATTCCAAAGCTCCTACATTGCAAAATTAGATTTTAGTCATTTTCTTTCATGCTCAAAAAAATCTTAACAAAAGAAGATAAAATTATTTAACAAAAGAAGATAAAATTTGTTAACAATTTGAGATAAAATGGATTAAATCATCATTCAAATATTGTCATTTCAAAGTAGATAGTTGATCAATAAATTCACATTTTCAATAATCACATGAGCAACAAAATTATCGTAAATCAAATCAAATACCAAACCACAAGCCCCTTGTTAATAGTTACTTGCACCTCTGAGGTATTCAACACATTTTCATATTTTCACAAGCATTCAAGCATATTTTAAGCAATTAAGCAAACAAGAACCTTGGAGAAGTTTTAAATTTCTTTGCAAGAGAGGATTTTCTAATAATACCCTAACTGTGAGCATATTTTGGCAATCGGGAAAATTTATAACTCAACAAGTGCAGTGGGCATGAAAATGAATATGAGTTCGACATACCACCCTTAGATAGATGGTCAAACTATACAAGTAAACCAAGTACTATAATATATGCTTTGCATTACTGCATGGATCACAAGTCTCATTAGGAAGACTACCTACATCTTGTAGATTTCATCTACAATAATGGACATCACTCCTCTCTAGTCCTTTCGATACCTTGTATGGGCAAAAGTGTAGAACGCTATTGTCTTGGTATAACCTAGAAGACTACGTTATGATTAGGCCAGATATGGTTTGAGATATGGAGGATCAACTGAATGTAATTAGGCAAAGACTTAAAGAAGATACCGATAGGAAGAAAAGTTATGTTGATCTCAAGAGAACTCCAAGAGAGTACTCAATTGGAGATAAAGTGTTTTTAAGGGTTAAATCGATGAAGAGTGCTATAAAATCCACAAAGTTGGATCCATAATTTGTGGAACCCTTAAAAATCACTGTAAAGGTTAGTTTGATTGAGTATCGACTTGCCTTACCACCTAATCTATCCAAGATCCATGAAACCTTCCACATATCCTTTCTTAGGAAATAATTTTTTGACCCTGAACATGTGTGGGATGTTTCTAAATTACAGATGGCAAATACGAAGGCTATTGATGTGATGTCGATGAAGATTCTTGAGTTTCATTCTAAGTCTAAGCAGAGTTGAACTCTTGAGAAATGTAAGGTCTAGTGGGACCACTTTTTTGAAAGAAATACCACTTGGGAGAAAGTGGATGATATGCAAAAATATTTTCCTTTTTTTTCGAAAATATATAATGTAATAATTTTTTATTTTTGTAAAAAACTGGAAACACCCAGGACGTGTTTAGTCCCAGGGGGGAAGGATGTCATGACCCTCCTTGGCAGGATTTTTGGCATAGAGAAACAATGTATTAATTTATGATGCTTTAATTCCTAATTTGAGCAATTGAACCAACTATGCGATATTTAGTTGATTTGGAAGAGCATGATACTACTAACATATTTTCAAATGTGCAGGATCAGGTACACTCGTGGGTGGAAGAAGTAGAATCCTCCACCAAAAGTAGGGTACTTGAGGTTGGGGAAATGATGATTAAGGCAACTTAGGGGTAACATTGATGGATACCTTCATATAGGTATGCATTATCGATTTGGGATAATCGTGAATAACTAGTCACCTTGAGCCTCAAGTTGATAGCCTAGTAGCTATTGTAATTTCTTGGGTTGATATAGGCGATTGAGTTGATGGAAAGACTCCCTCCTTGTTTGTTGCATCTTATTGATTTATCTTTTACTTCATCACTTTCTGCATAAATGGGTTGAAAAGAAGCACGCATAGGTTGACTGCCTTTGAAAATTTTTGTACTGCTTAAGCATGTCTAGCATGATGTTAGAATTAGATAAAATAATTTTTTTGTGTGATATATATAATAATATTTGTTTTACTTTAAACGATAAAGGAAATTTCATTTCAAAATAATATTTGTTTTATTTTAAATGATAAAGGAAATTTCATTTCAAAATAATATTTATTTTATTTAAATGATTTAAGGAAATTCCATTTAAAAGTAATATCTGATTTATTTATAAAAAATAGATGCTTTATATTAAATAATAATAGAGTGCCATTTATTTTTAAGATATTCTATTGAAATGAAATTGGATCTTTGTTTAAATAATCCTAAAACTTCATAAAGGAGAACCTACGAGATTTGACTAGAAGATTGCCCTTTCAAAGAAATTTGATCGAGATGGTGAAATAAAATGTCCCATCGATATTTGGAGAAGGGATTCATTATGGCAAAGCTTCTCGTTTGAATTAAAATATAATTTATGATGGAAAGGTCGAGGTTGGATGATTGAAGGGATAAGAGAGAAGTTAAGGCCAGCAGGTGGGAATTAATGATGGGAGGTCTGAGAGGATTTAGAAGAATAAAAGAAAAAGACTCCTTATCGAGAGGAGGAAGGAAGAAGGAGATAGAATAATACATGAGAAAATGGGTCACCCAGGAAGAACAACGTAAGGAAGCAAATAGAGGCCATATCAAAGGAGTTGTAGGTTGGTGTAACCAAAATCATCTTTGTCAATCTTAGAAAATGATATAAATATTTAGTTTTCTTTAATTATAGTTGGTAATATTAGACAATTGAGTTGGTGTCCACATCTAATGGCATCGTCTTGTTTGGATATCATGTTTCCCTATGCCAAAACTATGGATGGAATTTTTGCCCACTTCCTCTTGTTAGATCTATTTTAGCATCATGTATTTGCTGGTTTTTATCCCAGTGAGATCCTAACCTTGGTAATCAGTGATTTTTAGTTGTTGCTTAGGAAGTTTGAGGTCGTTGCTTGTCATATGGTCAGTGGTGATAGTCCAAAGCCACTTTGTTGGCTATACCATGGTAGTAAGGCTCGATTGGGTGTGCTTCTTGTTGAATGTTACCCTGGTTGAAATACAACTTCTTGGAAACCCCCCTTTTAAGGTCAGTGCTATCTACGCTTAGAGGTAGACACCCAATTGTAAGCTAGGAGTCTCTTTTTTCTATCAACATTGGTAAGTAATTTTGTTTAGATGAAGTAAGTTATCCCTATGTTTGGCTCCTTCTAAGTTTTTCACTGCTACTGTGGTTCTTAGATGTCAAGGAACTTCTTTAACCAGTGCTAGGTGTGAGGTTGGGGTACGTTGGTATCCATGTGGTCATTGCAACCTCTAGGGTTAATTGTCTTACCCTTTTAGTTACATTTACAAGTTTTAGCCAGCTCCAAAGGCAAGGACTATCCGCTGTGATCTCCCTCCTTAGGCCGATTCCAGTTAACCTCACACCCTTGGTCTTCTTCGGGTTGATTCTCCCTTTGTAAATCTTAGTTTTCTTAGTTAAGGGCAAAGCGAATGAAATCTGTTAGGAGGCATTTCTCCTCGTGGGGAAAGCTTTTTCCTATGTTTCCATAGGGTTTTTCTTTGGTTGATTAACTTGTTGATTTTCGATTAAAGCATTAGTTATGTTAAGAGAAATTTAGTTGATTAATATAGATGGATTTGGTTGTTAATTGATCTAAATAAAGAAAAGAACCCATAGTTGAGATAATGGAAATATTAGTTTATTTATTAAATTGAATCATTAAGTCTTTGATTTATTAAGTAAAGGAAAAAAATAATTTATTTATTAAACTGAAGATATGGAAATTTGATTTATTAAATAAAGGAAAGAATAATTTATTTATTAAATTGAAAAGATGGAACTTTTATTTATTAAGTAGAGAAAAGAACAATCTATTTATTAAATTTAAGATATGGAACTTTGATTTATTAAGTAAAGGAAAGAATAAATTATTTATTAAATTGAAGGTATGAGACTTTGACTTAATAAGTACAAGAAATAATAGTTTATTTATTAAATTGAAGGTATGGGAATTTGATTTATTTAGTAGAAGAAATAATAGTTTATTTATTGAATTGAAGCATTATATCTTTGATTTATTAAGTAAAGGAAATAATAGTTTATTTATTTAAGAGTAAAGATATGGGACTTTAATTTGTTAAATAAATGTTGGAAAGGAATTGATTAAAGTAGGACCTATGATCTAGCTACATTTTTTGAAAGACTCTCATGGGATAATGAGAGGGGAAATAAAAATGGTGTTTTTTATGATATCAACTATGCAATAGATGGTTAGATACTTTGATTTGATTTGTATAGTTGCAATTTGGCAATGAGCATAGTAAATGCATTTAGAAGCATGCCTAATCTAAACCATGAGTGCCCTGATCCCCTACTATCCTCAAATGATCAATGGAAAGATATGGAGGACCAAAGATGACAACTGAGTCACATGCATTGGTTTGTCTTACTTTTGCAATGATTTACTATGCTCAAATAAACTAGAATTATGGGAATATTTCCTTGATGAAATTAATGTAAAATATTATTCTTTAAGAGTATGGAGTATTTACCATACTTGCTTGTATGCAATAATTGTCTGATTGTTTGAAGATGTGCCTTTAAATTATTGTTCTAAATTAACTATATTTTTTATTTAAATTCATTTCAATTTATGTTTTATCTCTTTAAATGTTGCTTCCTTTCTAGTATCCTTTGCATGCTTAATGAATTATACCTTTTGTTAGATTTAGTATCTAGAACTATTCTTGTTTTCCTTGCTAAAATAATAGAAACTTAAGTATTGAGTTCTAGGGTGAACTTAAAGGGTGACCTAAGGTATTGAGACCCCTTAGGGTTAATGTAGTGGACCTAAGGGATTAATACCCCTTAGGGAGAATGATAATTGAGTTTAGGGAAAGACTACATCTAAGTTAAGATAGCTCATCATGGAGACGAGATGAATAGCTTAACTCGTAATACACATAGTATACCTACACATATTGACTTGTGTATGGTATGGTGATGGGTGTATACCTTCAATTGACTGAAGGTGATAATTTTAGCTCATCAAGAGTTATGATATGGATAATTTTTTTTGTGGTAACACATAATACACCTACATATATGGATTTGCATTAGGGTATCTAGTGAGATGTAGCTCTTTGGGAAAATTAGGGTATTTAAGCGATATATCAATTAGAAGTTGATTAGGGGTTTATGAATCCTTATTATTAGTAAAAAAAAAATATTTTATTTTCTGTGTGTTTTCTTGTAGCTAAATTTTGGGTCATTACACTCTAGTAGAAACAAAAAATCACTTTTGATATCCCAAAATTTTATTAGGATATCACAGTCCCAATCACAAGGCAACTTGTGATCCTTTTTAAGGACTAGTTCTAGACATCAAAAGGACATAAAAACCTTCAAAATAGGTAAGTATTGCTACCCAAACTAGTTTTGTAACTATTTTCAATACTTTTGTAATGAATTAGCTTCATTTATTTAGTGTCTTTTATCTATAAATATGAAAGGTCCTATTGAGATGGGCTCCTAAACATTATAACAAGTTTTTGTAGGGGTTTATAGGTTTATAGGACCAACTTGACTGATAGTGACCCATGAGCAATAAGCCCACTCCTTTCGAGGATCTCTTGGAAGACACCTAGTGCTGTTAAACCATTCATTGAAAGAGGGTTTTCACCTTCAAAATCTATTTTGTAACCTCCAAAAGGTAAATTTTCTAAAGAAAAAATCTTGTAACCCCTTTGAATTATCAATTACAAACAACATGGTTTTCCACTAGTTCATTATGGCATGCCTTGTGGGATCTCCACCTATTTTGTATATTTCTAGCTAGTATTTTAGTATTCTAATTGATATTTTACCATATTTTTGTGCTACAGGTGACACAAAACTAACATAGGACCTTAAAAAATCCTTGAAATATAACTCAAGTTCAAGGTAGAAGTATTTTTGGTCTGTGAGCTAAGGTCACAAGGTAAGATGTGACCATTTCAACTGCAAGGTACCTTGCGACTAAAAAAACACTCCAAAAACTGGTTCAAATACGATTTTTTATACAACCAACAACTCCATGGTTGCAGGTAAGTTAGCGAAACTTATTTACCATAAAAAGATATTGCTATCTTCCTTGCAACAATGCCTTCTTAGGACAAATTTCCTTATGAAAATGGCATCCCTACAGGTGTAATAAATCACATTTTCTTTGCATTTACCATTTGCAAAACTTGGTCTCTCACCATATTACAAATTTTAGCTTATGATTTCATTTCTTTTGTGTAGAGAGTTTTTATAAATAAAATTGATATTTTTCTTTCTATTGTTGTAGGTACCTATACACAAACTAGTTATCGTACCATATAGACTATCAACAAGCCTAAATTTGGCAAAAATTTCTACTAAGATTTGGATCGCAAGGTAAGGTGCAACCATTTCAGTTGTAGGGTAACTTGCAACTAGATCTATGACATAGTTCAGATCCATAAAATCATTCACTGGGAATTCTAGGAGCTAGATACCATAGGTAAACTATGAAAAACCTATATATATGGTTCAAAAATAATAAATTTAGTTTAGAATCTTCACATATTTCACTTTTATAAAAGCCCCAAATTTCTTTGGGTAGTTTACAAAACACATTTCTTTTACCTTTTAGATTTACAAAATGCACCAAATTGCTTTGGTCACCTTTAATTTTACTTGTTACTTGCATAAAATGCTCCAAATTGCTTTGGTCTCTTTTAAATTTGCTTTCCTTGTTATACAAAAGGCTCCAAATTGCTTTGGTCAAATTGCAAATCTCTTTCCTTTGCTTCAATAGGTGTGTGTTAGCTAAATACTTGCATTATCCAACATTAAAACATTTGAACAAGGTTCGAAGAGGCCTTCTAACTTCTTCATTTTCATGAGGTAAGAAAAATCTTGATTTATCTCATGCACAAGGCTCTAAAATATATCTAGCCATAACCTTAATAGACATATCTTGACTAGTGTAAATAGATTTGTGCCTAAGCAAGTATTAGAATAGTTTGCATTGCCTAGGTAAGAAAAATCTTGATTTATCTCATGCACAAGGTTTTTCCTTTTACAAACACAATTTGCATTGCTTGTTTCACATACATTTCACTTCAAAAGGGTATTCCATTTCATGAAAATCAAAAGGGTATTTTTTTTTGCTTATATTAGTTTCTTTTCAACATTTCAAGCTTCCTTAATAAACCACAATCACACACTTAATGTATTTCACACATTGGTAAGGTTGGATTTCATCATAAACCCCAATAAAGACAAATTATGTTGGAATTCATCTCCTTCTGTTGGCTCACCCCCTATAAACCATAGTAGCCCAATCGAGTGATTTTATGGAATTCATTACTAGAGAATACCCTACCCTTGAGAGATCCTCAAAGTAGATTAGGATTAGACGCCCCTAATCACAAAGCTTTATATAATTCATAAGCGTGCAATTATCGTTTGTGATTAAGCCTGATCGAGGGTGAAGCAAAAGCCTAGATAGGCCAGTAATAGGTCTTAGACAGTGCCATATCTTTCATAAGAGGTTCTATATATCTCTCTTTTTGATTACCTAAGCCATTGCCTTCATTAGAATTTATTCACATGTTTATGTACAGTTACCCCTTGCATACATTTAATTATAATATAAAACTATGCATGGAGACACCTTATTAGTTCATACTCATCACCTCTTCTTTTGTTTTAGCATTTGCTACAAAATCACAATACATATTGTGTCACAAAAATTGCTTGTTAATTGCTTTAATGGTTAAATAGACCATTTTATGTCGCCTCTTCCATTACAAAATCTCAAAAATAGGTTTCTAAATCGATCCAAAAATAATCCAAGCAACTTTTCTACCTCTGTAACCACTTTTTATTAGAGTTGCAAGGTAAGGTGCAATAAAAAATAGTCGTAGGTTAACTTGCGATCTAAACCTCTATTTAAAAGATAAGTTTAATCACCATAAAGATACATTCATAGTTGTTGCCTTTGTATAAATTTGATAGGATCTTGGTTCCTTAGCCTATTATCTACCAAACAATGGTTGTTAGCCATAGTCAAGCATAGGAGCAAGCATGTATTGTGATGGAATTCTCTCATGCAAATCCCTCTTCATATAATGGTTCTTCTATGGAACTTGGCACCATTGTTGTGCCAAATTTAGCAACCCATAATCATGGCCAATCTCAAATGATTGCATCATCCTCTACAACATCGAGTCACTCAAGACATAATGCAACACACCACTTCTACCTCACCACCCCAATTTTCTAAAGAATCAACCCATTCAATAATTTATTTTCTACAGGTTGTCTACTTTATACTTGATGAATTTAAACTTGAAATAACCTATGATGATAAGCCTTCACCACCCTCTTATTATCCCTTACATCCATTTCTACAATGCCCATTTCAACACCTCTTGGATGGTGAAGAAACTCTTCTTCATACTCACCAAGACACTAAAGCTACCATTCAAATTGTATCTATGGTCTTTATCACCTCCAATCATTCCAACACTCAGGGGGGATTCTTCTTCAAATATATCTTCCTCTCCATGACAACATATTGAAACTCCTCCATCCTTATTTATCGATTCTGACCTCTTCTTCGATACATGCATAAAGGCTCCTTCTCATTCTATTTCATAAATAACACCTACTGTCTTCTATCCTACCAACCCATTGCTTGAATCTTATTTGCTTAATATTATTTCATCATCTTCTAATGTTCCTCTTAATAACTTGTACCATGCAAGAATACATGCCCCTTCTTCTTTTGGTTATACACATATACTAGTCCATTATCAAATTCCTCAATATCTTCAAAATCCTCCTACCTATTCTTCTTATCCACAAAATTCATCTCAACATATTCAACATAATATTCCCGCATATTCTTAGGTAAGTTCCTATACCACTTACCCCTCATCTCAAACTTCTACATACACTTCCATGCCTCTTTTAGATCAAAGTGACTTCTTTACTTCACCACCAACATGGACTTCAACCATGTCTATAACATCATCATTTCATCTTCTTTTGTCATCCCAATATGAGTGGCCTTCAACTCATAATCAAGTACCAACCCAAGAACATGTTCAACAGATAAATCAAGACTATATTCAACATCCATATCACACACCTATTCAAGGGCCAAACCAAAATATTCAATTTCAACTTAGATGCATTAAAAAGTGTCTTCTCAAGTGCAACATCAAGTCCTCAACAATCCAAATCATCCTCCTACAACTCCATCACATCAATGGACTAACCATCATAAACAACAACCTCATCATCAACAACTTCATCAACAACAACGCCATAAATAATAGCTCCATCAACAACTTAATCAAAAACAACATAAACACCAATTTCTCCATTTCAAATCAATCTCACATCATATCATACTCAACCTCCTCCTCATTGTTACACAGATTTGCTACCACACAATTATATTGGCATCCATAATTCTTACTCTAAACAACCTATTAGGAAATAAATTGTTCTCTCCACTCATACATCATAAGCAACCCCTATCAAAATAAAAATTATGAGATAACAACTCAAGAATATGGAGCTATGAACTACTAGTTATGGGCTACAAAAACCCACCTATAGTCAAATCTACAATTGTCCCATTCATCCCTCAGTGACCTCCATCAGTACCCATGTAAGTATGAGATGTCCAAGTTAAAAAATTTAGGGGTGAGGAGGATCCTCAAGAGCACTTATGCAATTATCGATATGCTTGCCACCTCCTTCAAGGCAGTGATGCACTTATGCTTTGCACATTTCTCTTATATCTTGGTCGTCATGCCTTGGATTGGTTTTATAACCTTCTCCAACATAGCTTGTTTACTTCTGAGCAAATAACCAATGTATTTCTTGAGCATTTATCTATCAACATAAAAAATAAGATATCACTACCAGACCTCTACAGTCTATTATAATTTGAAAATGGGCCTATTAATGATTATGTTTCTTTATGACATGGAGTCATCCATGATTTAACATTTCCAATTCCAACCCCAAAGTTAGTCAATTTTTTTGTAAAAATTTGTGCCAAGCACATATCTACAACACTCCAAATATAACATCACTCCTTAGAGGATGTTATTGCTCAGGTTAAGATAATTAAAGACATAAAGGTACAAGAGGGCAAAGTTAATATTTTTAATAAAATTGACTACACTCCCAACATCAGATTCAACAAAGCTCAAATCCAATTTCTCCAAAACCATTTCAAGCAAATCAGGTCATGATAAATTCAACACCTATCCCAACACCATAATAATATCAACAACACCAAAAAGAGTATTAATAATCTGGGTTTTCTCCCCAACCAAATAAAACCCTTAATTGATAACAATATCAACAATATTTACCTCGTAATTGGACTCATTTATCAGAGTCATTATCCAACATATTTCAAAAGTTATATTGCACTAGACACATTGCTCTACCAAATGCAAAGACTGAGGACCCAATCAAAAAAATACTAGAAACTATAATGAGCACACATTTTATAAATATCATAGGTAGTAGGGACATGACATCAATAATTATCATATATTTTACCACTTTGTACAATATATTATTGATAGTGGGGTTATACGTGCTAAAATTCCTTTAGCTCCCCTAAATTAAAATATGGGAATCTATAGAACCCATTTTCCAGAACATGGGCCACCGCAAATGTAAAATAATGCTTCTACATCTCAAGTTGGAATCAATAGGTTAATCATATGAATCATGACCCATCCCAACAAGGTTTTGTATGCATGATCAATATCATCATATGAAATCAGCACTATCCTACTCACCATAATCATCAAGAATATTTTCCCCTATACTAACTTCTTCAACTACGTTATCGATACAAGGCAACCCTCCGTATATATGTCACACAATGTCATCACCATTTGTAGTAGTCGCACACATCAACTTTGCATAACACCTACTAGATTATACATATACGATCATTTGCAAAAATTATAGCCTCATTGTGAGGCTTTAAATTAAATACTACCGTCTATCAATTTAGAAACACACATTACTAATACCTTTGCATATTTTTTCTATAATGTACAGATGTGTATGTAGCCTTCCATAATTTTATATGATCATGAGATCACTACTCTTGAATGGGAGGGAGTTAGTCCTCCAATGCGTATCATGGCTTGCTTAAATTATATAACAAATAAATATTTTCTAATCAAAATAAGATCATCTATAAGTATCATTTCTAATATCATCCTTCAACATATAAATATTCCACCCACTCATATTTCTACTCATACTCTCAAATTGTAGGTATTTGACAGTTCTATGCATAAAATAATGGGTTCCATCATCCTACCAATCCAAGTTGGCATTAAGACAATATCCACTCTATACCATGTTATCGAGGGAGAGATACAATAAAATATTCTCCTTTAATGACCATGGATTAGTGATATACAATGTATTCCTTCCATGCTCCATCATTGCTTAAAGCATATTCATGGTAGCCAAGATCATCGTGTTTAGGTTAATGAGGATCCCTTATAATTTTGTAATATGATCACTCTGCCATCGGGTCCATCATTATCTTCTACCCAATTCACACCTACCATGGTATAATATCCTACACCCTATCATTATTTAACTTCATTTTCTAACCAATCAAGCCCTCCAATCATAATCCTTACTTATTTTTATAATGCAATGACTAATTCTCCCACACGCTCATGATATACTTCTCATTCACCCTTAAGGTATTCTTCCTCTTCTCTTAGAAATCCACCACCCTCATCTTCATAATCAGCTCACCTTGGGCCATGAACCATTCCTTCTTCCAAAATTGCTACTAACAGCCCCATTCTACCCACCCCAAATACTCCATCACATGTAAAATCTAGCTTTCATGATGCGTTATTTCCAATGCTTTCACTAGCATGGATTTGGTTTGGGGTAGTATGAACAAGGGTCTAGGACCCTTATTGACCCACCTTATCAACAACCTAAAGATAAATTAGGCTTAGGTTATCATCATGATCCTATCAACATTTTGGAAGATGAACTCCATCACCTTACTCTAGACCCTTTAGAGGATGATTTTGACACTAAGCTCAAGTGCAATCTTCATAATGATTGTCTATATCCTCATAATACTATCAAAATTATTGTTCATTTATTTTAGTTCTCCTCACAATATGTCATTTCTTTCACCTATACTATTGATGGTCTCATCATGAACTTCACAATGCTATCGCTTACATCCTCTACATAAAATGGCTTCCTTATTTCCATTTCTCTATTATCCATAAACCCATATAACCACTTGCTAAAAAATACAAGTTTGTCCATCTTCGCATCATCCTCTTTCATCACTAGTAGTTTTGTGCCCCTATCTACACCAACCATTACCTTCATCATCGTATGATATTTCTTCTACTAACTCTACATGCTCACTTCCATCAACTACTTCGATAAATATGATATCCATAGATCTATTTACCCCACTTTGCTATAATTCCCATCCTGATTAGATCCTTTGTACTAATCCTAATTACATTAACTTCAACCACATCTATCCTAAATCTTCTCCATGTCATTTTATCCCATTAAAACACTTGCTACACTTAGCTAGTATTCCCCGTTCCTTAATCTCACCTCACATTCCTTTTTTACACCATACATAAGTTTCTCATGATGATAACTATTCTATCTCTAATGTCATATATGACTTACATCTTATCCCCATTTCCACTCATCTCGAGGATGGATTCCATATGCTTGTGGAGGACACCATTAATGTTGACATTGGCAATAATCCTACCAACCCCCATATTGCTAAAGTAGGCAAGGGTCTATCCCTTGAAGAAAGAGAGAGCTTTGCCACACTCCTTAGAGAATACAAAAGGTATTTGCATGATCTTATATTGATATGTCTATTTTTTATGCATATTTGGTCATTCATTATCTTACGCTTGATGATAGCACCAAACTCGTTAAGCAAAAGCTTCAAAAGATGCACCCTACAATTCCTTTAATGGTAAAAAATAAATTCCAAAAAACTCTTGAACGTGGGATTCATTCAACCAATTGATTATCCTAAATGGGTATCTAATATGGTCCCCATCATAAATCCAAAGGGGGAAATTTAGATATGTACTAACTTTACTGATCTTAATCAAGTATGTCCTAAAGATAATTTTCCCTTGCCAAATATCGACACACTTGTCGACTCCACAACAGGTTATAAAATGATGTCCCTCATGGATGGGTTTTCAGGATATAACCAAATTTGGGTTAACATTGATGACCAACATAAAAAATCCTTTGCCACTCCTTAGGAGATGCTTTTCTACAAGGTCGTGCCATTTGGCCTTAAAAATGTAGGTACCACATACCATTATACCATGACCTATATTTTCCATGATTACTTACACAAAATTGTGGAAGATTAAGTGGATGATTTACTAGCAAAATCTAAGAAGCATCATCAACACATCATTGACCTACGTAAAATATTTGATTGTATCCTTGAACACAACATATGCTTGAACCCAAAAAAGTGTCTTTGGAACGACCTGAGGAAAACTTCTTAGATTCATCATTTCTCAATAGGGCATCGAAGTTGACATAGAGAAAGTCAAGACTATCATTGCTATGTCTCCTCCTATAAATTTAAAAGGGTAAAATTCAAGGGATTCATCATTTATCACCCAATTGTTAGACAAGTGTAAGTAGTTTAATCATATTTTATAGAAGGGGGTCATATTTAACTGGGACCACAAGTGTGAAACTACTTTTGACACCATCAAGACTATCTCACATCACCATTGGTACTATCATTATCTCACATTTGATTCCCTTTTCATCTATATATACTACTAATTTTTCTCTAGGGACATTGATAGTGTAATAACCCAGGTCTAACTCACCTGGTTATCAAAACCACAAAGTCAAAAATTTGGTTTATTTGAAAGCAAAGTCATAATCCGACTGTTACACACTCAAATTTTTATTAGTACATATGCATAGTATTCGCACTCCAAGATTATATACCACTGTAGATGGAATCATGAGTGCTCGAGATTGGCCAATTCAGTAATCTATTACCATTTATGAGACTCACCTTTTCCTATATCAAGTTCTGGTTTCCTAACTGCTAGAGTAATATTCCATCATTTGGGATATTTACCCTTTTCCTACACTAGGTAGAATTTATTTACTACATGGTAAAAAGTAGCTTGTTACTTTTTACCACTAGTTTTTTACTTTTACTAGTTACCTAGGTTAGTTCTTTGATTTATCAAAATTTGTTTGGTCGACTGATATTTTGGATGACATGTTAGTCTACGCAGTCAATTTGATTACGTTACCCCTACTTTTTCCTATATATATTTTTCATTATCAATATTAAATATAATGTTTTCCCTTCCGTCTTTCATGGTATCAGAGCAGCGACTTACCTGGCGTACTTGACATATTGCTAGGTGACTATCCTAATGGGGCTCAAATATTGAAGAGGAACCCCCTCCAGCACCCTGTTGCTACTTGAAACGGATCCCAAGGCAAAACCCAAGCAGCACAACATGCATCCTGAGGAATGGATCCTGAAGTGTTTGAAACTTGTAAAGCATAATTTTAATCTATGTTGAAATTTCAATGTGTAATTTGATTTAATTCAATTTAATTTGTATTTATTTAAATTTAATTAGTGTCCAATTTAATTGGATAGAAAGCCTATCCTCTCTATAGGTCTCTCAGACCACACGATGGGGCAGATCCCGTTGGATCTTCCTGTTGCATACAGGTCAAGGGGCTGACAGCTCACTAACATCTTGGGCTCTAATCTCGGTATTTGCGTGCACTACTGCACGAGGGCAGGAGTGCCCTCACACCTAGATACTACCAATAGGAGGGTAGACACACCCTCCTCGATGATGTCTGCCCACGTGAAGGGCCGACATCGTCGATAGGAGGGCAAGTGCGCCCTCCCAAGTGATCAATAAACACGTGAGGGCAGGAGTGCCCTCTATGTAGTGGTCGACCACCACATGAGGGTAGACACACCCTTTATGAGAGAACACAGATCCTGACTACTGATACAGACTGACACCCTCTATGCATGGAAACTCAGACGATGGAACCCAATGATATTATTAATCTGACGCACACAGACTTCGATATCCTTGTGAACAGCTGACAGGTGGCGGGCATGACCTATGAGATGGACTTACGTGGCCCCCTATGAACAACTGACAGGTGGAGGGTACAAAAAATGAGACTATTGAGCTGGTGGACTGCACAAAAATTGAGTTACTGACATGGCATATAGGTGGTAAGCTAACGTGGCCATGTCTAGAAATTGAGAGACGATGAGGCATTGGCTAGACATTTGCAGACACGTGGTAGTCAGCAGATACGTGCTGATGTGGCATAATTTTATTGGGTCCTGTGGTCGACAAAAATGTTGTAGGTGGGAGATCGATTTCCTGCAGGCAATCGAATGGATAAGGGGGCATTGGTGGTTTTAAACACCAACATCATGCCTACCCTATCGATGTGGGACTAAAAGTCCCACATGTTTTTATTTTTGCGACCCACCGAATGCTAAGCCTTCAAATTGAATGTTGTAGCCTTCCCTAACTCAATATGCTGGTTAGCCCGACTGGCAAGAGCACCATTCGGAGGGGGCATATACCTGTGAGATCATAGGTTCGACTCCTGACGGGCCTCAAAAAGGTATTTTTTACCTTCAATTACAAAGACCAAGGTAATATACCACCAAATTTTTATTTTTTTTGTTTTAATTTTTAATAAAAGTTTTTTTTTTTAATAATTTGAATATAATTAAAGTTTTTAATCAATTTTTTTATATATTTAAATTGATTTTTAAACAAGCAATTATATTTTTATTATTAATTAAAATATTTTTCATTAAACTTTATTTTAAATTTTGCAAATTAAAAAGAAAAAGGGTTATTTTTTTTTGCTATTTTCAAATCAAAGGAGCTTTTTGTTTTCTCCAAATGGGGATATAAGACATAGGAGAGCACTTATTTTTTTGCAAATTAGAAAGCCCTCATTTATTCTCAACCTTGTAAATTTTGCAACATAATAGAGGGACAAAATCAAAGACATTTGAATTCTTTTTTGCCAAATTGTAACACAAGGAGACACAAAATATTTATAAAATTCAAAGGCAAAGTGTGCATTTGTTTTCTCCAATGGGGGATATAAGACAAAATTTCACATTCTATTTTTTGTAAAATTGAGAAGCAATTAAAGACCTTGGGTCCATCAAAACCAAGTCGTTTGTCGACTGGTTTTGGAATCCTTTCAAACACGGATCGTATGTCGAATTGAATTGAAAGGAGTGCTATTTTGTTAATTTTGCAAAACAAAGGGGAAGACAAGAAATTGTATTTCTTTTGCAAAATTGTAACACAAAAGTGAGGAGCACTTAAAAATCAAACTTGTTAAATTTGTAAAACAAAAAGAAAAGGCAATTGTTTTATGCCACATTCTTTGCAAATTTGAAAAACAAGAGACAAAATATATCAATTTTTGCACAACACAAATCCAAATTTTGTTGCAAAAATTAAAAGGTGCATTTTCGATTTTACTCAACACCTTTATTGGCAAATTATGTTATAAGAATTTTGTGGGCATTCTTGTTTTATTATTGCATTATTTTTTGCAATTATAAGTCATAAAATCAAGAACACTCAAAACCCCAAAATTTCACAATAATTTGTGAAAATCATTGCATATGTTTAAAACCAAAATTTCTTGATATTCTCTCCTAAATCAAACTCCTAATTCACTCTTCTTGTTAGGCTTAAAATCCTAAAACTAATCATCATTTTTCAAGGGTTTTTAGGCAGGTACCATTAAGTATATTTTTGAGTGAATTATCTTTTGGTAATCTTTTAGGGTATATCAAAAGAAAGAACAAGTTTTTGTAAAATAAGAAACCTTGAAAGTAGCAATATTTTGCACTAAGGGGAGATAATTCCTTTCTTCCTTCAAAAGAAAATTTTGACAAGAGGGAGATAAAACTTGTAAAGGCAATCAGAAAAGTAGAATTCATCACAAATTATACCTTTTCTCTTAGGCTTCATAATAGCAACCATGCTTGAAGTACTTGCAATAAGGAAGGATTATTTGGTGAATTTTTTTGATAACATTGCCTAAGAAGCAAAATTTTGCACAAATTGTAAAAATGACAACCATGACACCATTCAGTATTGGTTTCCAAACAAACAAAACTAAAATGGCAAAGGCACATCACAAAAGCAACACAAAGGAAATATTGTTAGTGAAGTGTTTAATTTCGATTTGTATTCTGGTTCAGAAAAAGCACACAAAGTGCTCATGACTAAGACAATATTGTAGAGGGAAAACAAATTTGTCACCTTAAGAAAGCACCATATCCTCTCTTTTTTTAGGCTTCATAAATAGAATAAGTTTTTTTTTGAAGTACTAGAAATAAATGGGTGATTGTACCGCTTTTAGGCTTCATAAATAGCAAACTCTCATTGTTTGAAGTACTTATAACAAAAGGAGGGAATTTTCTGGTGAATTTTTTTCCTAGGAGGCAATCTTTGTATGATCCTTCACAAAGCTTCTTGAGTTGCACATATTTTGCAATTAAGGGGGATAAACATTTATTTTCTTACTTCACACAAATTTTTGTAAAAAGGGAAGAAGACTTATAAGGGTGCATTTTCAGCAACGATCGACACCTTAGTCACTTATTTAAGAAATTTTATTACAACATGTTTTGCAACAAGGGGGGAAACTTATAAGGGTGCATTTTCGGAAGCAACCGACACCTTAGCTACCTTATCAAAACTTTTGCAAAATCATATTGTAACCAAATGAACCTCATATGAAGTGATATACTCTACTACACCTAGCGATTACAGTGGTTGGTTACCCATGCAATCCGGTTGGATGACAAGATTACCATAAGGACATTTGTTGAGTGAAGACAAAGTGAGGAATGACCCACTTTTTGCTTGGGAGGCACCAGAGCACTGTGACAGAGCCTGAACAAGTGCAAGAACCAACAGATCAACATCTTTTTCACTATATTGGGATAGTTATATACATTACCCAAATAATGTAATAAGGGGGGATGTTAGAGTAATATTCCATCATTTGGGATATTTACCCTTTTCCTACACTAGGTAGAATTTATTTACTGCATGGTAAAAAGTAGCTTGTTACTTTTTACCACTAGTTTTTTACTTTTACTAGTTACCTAGGTTAGTTCTTTGATTTATCGATATTTGTTTGGTCGACTGATATTTTGGACGATAGGTTAGTCTACATAGTCAATTTGATTACGTTACCCCTACTTTGTCCTATATATATATTTTATTATCAATATTAAATCTAATGTTTGCCCTTCCGTATTTCACTAACAAGGGGTTATCCTTCTAGGGCCCATAATACCTGGAAGGGTGGATGCATAGTTTCCCCATCTCGTAGCATGAAGGACATTGGTATCACTGACCCTTACTTAGTCCTAGTTCATATTTTTACTTCAAGCCCATGCTAGAGTTAGCGTTATTATGCCTAGTGTCTGATAGCAATCCATCATTCTATGGATGCTATTAGGGCCTACCAATACTCTGGCTTTGGGTCCAGGTATCTTAGATCACATCGTAGTTGATGGTAAGATGTCCCATACCATCTACTATTGGACCTTCCAACCTTAAGACCAAATCCCCTAGTCTTGAGTTACTGTTAGCTATTCCGTAATTAGATTATGAATCATGAGAACCCTCACGTACTACCTCGTACGATAACTTGGAATGATGTCCCATTCTATCGTTTGTTACTCTCCATAGCATAAGGTCCTCTAACTCTTATAAATCTACTAGAGAACAGTTATCCTTGAATCACAACAACCTCCACCTATGAGTTGACAGAGTTGGGTGGATGCCCATCCTTCTCGATATAGCACCAGTGCTAGCATACCATCCTCATCGATGGTTTTCAAAGTTACTTTTATTATAGATTGCAAGTTGGAGGTAGATCAAAGGTCATATTATTCTTAAACATCTTGGAATTGACTTACAATTTAGTTCATAGACCATTACAGTCTTAATCCTCCATCTATACAAGGCTTGTACTATTTTCTTGAACTTTTACATATTACAATAACAAAGCTTTTGAATGATTTTTAAAACTAATAAGTAAATGTACTCTTATATATATATATATATATATATATATATATATATATATATATATATATATATATATATAATTGATGCATCTATAAATACTAAAAAGAAAAATTTAAACTTATAAGTATTCTAAGCATACTTGTTCATTTACTCCATAAGCCCTTGTGATGTATCTATCTTGAAAAATCCAATTATTGACTAAAATACCTCTTAAACAATTCCAACGCTCAAGGATTCGTTTGTTAATTACATAGTAGACTAAAAATGGTTTTTCGAAAAACATAAAGACAGTAGTAATATTATGATAAAAATAAATACTTAAAGAGTAAAAATCTAACAAACATATTGTATTATTACCCTATATTTAACTCGGTAGATTTGACTCTAATTAATTATGTCTTATAGGATAAACTAATAAGGTTTAATTATTTTATTAATAGGTTATGGGTGCACGAAGGGGTATTGGAGGCACTCATTAAGGTGAGATAAACCATTTGTGTGTCTTACGTATTTAAAATAGGATAAACATCTTTCACCGTTCAAAATTTCTCAATCTTCTTGTCCATAAATTAATCAAATATTTTAAAGGAGTTGTCAATTCAAAGAAATATGCCATAATTCTATCATTCCAACACGTTCTTGCAACAAAGGGTTTCTAACGTAAAGAAATAAATATTTATTTAATTTTATAAATTAATCCTAGCCATTATATTGAAGCCCTTTAAACTTTGTTTGTCCAAGAAAATATATTCCATATCCTTCTTAATTTAATAGTTTTAAATTGAATCAACATAATCCCCATGAACATTTTAATTCAAACAGTATTTGAAGATTAGTTTTTGTCTTCTATTGAGGATCATGATTTGCGTGAAGTTAAAGACAGAGCTTATTTTTATTCTAGACAAGTCTCTAAAATATAGTTAAAAAGCTTTTCCAAGGATGGTGACACCGGTTGATAAAGTTTTAAACAATAATCAAATACCCTATATGTAATCCCTAATAAAATGATAAAAACTATAAAACATTTTAGCTACCCTATCTTTCAAAGTAGACTGCATTTTAATCTAAACATAAAATAAGTTTGTCAGGATTTAGCTAAGAGCATCACAAAACACTCCCAAACTAATTTCACGTTAAATGAGAAGGGTTCATATTTTAGAGAGTATATTTGGTTGAAAGAAAGGTGTGGTAGATTTATTTTACAACATAGCATCACTAGCAAGTTATATGTATATTTGACAACTTTCTAGATAACCGAGTTTTAGATGTAATAAGTTATCCTCCCTGGTTAGCTTTTTCCGGAAGCTGGGTTTGGGAACACATCGCCTACGATATATAAATTTATTTTGAAGTTTGCATCTTCCGCCAAAGTTTCTTCTAATAATATCATATAGATTATAACTAGCGACCCACTACCTAATTATAAATGATATTCAAAGATTAAACAAGTTTTCAACTGTTGTAAAGGAATGCAGTGGCCCAACCATGAAGAAACCCAAGTTAGGTTCATGATGAAACATTGTGCACGGATCAATTATTTTTGTACTACCCATAATAAAATTCCATATAAAATATTGCAAGCAAAATCATAATATTTATTTTACAGTTTTCACTGCAGCATAGCAAAATAAAATACTTCCAAATAAGAATAAAAAGAGCTAGATATATATTATTTTGTTTTATGTAATTTATTTTATTTTATTATTTTATAATTTTTTTTTTATTATTTTGTTTTAGGTAATTTATTTTATTTTATTATATTTTTTTTTAATATATATATATATATAAATTTATATTGGCAAGTATTATTCTCATTTATATCTATGGATATATATATTAAATAAAAAATATATCAAATAAATACAGTGAGTAAACATATGCTTGAAAACAAGAATGGAGGCAAATAACAATTTTATGCAAAAACAAACATAAACATTATATGCAACACATTCAACATATGCTCCTATATGAATTTGCCTTTGCAAGCTTCCATGTACTCGCAACCGTGGTGCAATTAAGCACTGGCATTATATCCCAACATACTTGGAGCAATCAATTCTTATCCTTCTGCTTGGAGGTGAGCAACATGTATACTGAATTTTCCTCTACTCCTGCACTCGCAGATGGTCATCAACAATATCTTATTCCAAATAAAATTAGCAGGTATATAGGAATATAGTGGGGATGTTACAGTTAGCCCAAAAGAATGAGGCTAGCCATGAATAGACCATATATTACATTAGTCGCACGTTAGTGAGCTATGATACGTGATACGTCTACATAGAAAAATTATGCCTAGTAGTAGTTTTTCTATAAAGAAGTTGCATCACTATATGCTAAATCATATAACTTATGTTGTAGCTTGTGAAAATCCACTCCATTATATGATGGGTAAAATATACAATAATAGACAAACAACCAAACAGATTATGTTGTTAACTAAATTCTATCTCGAGTTCACTAGTAAAAAATCATAAAAGGCTAGGTCATTATCGATCATCTCGTTGAAGCTCACTTAAATTATGATAAACCACTTCTCATTGAGATTCCTGATGATTCAGTGTTCCACACTATTAAAGTTGAATAATACATTGAACTTGAAACACAGGTAGACCTGACCCTCTTCTTCGATGGCTCTCACTACAAACAATGGGGATGCATAGGAATTTTCTTCTTTACACTGTAAGGGACACCACTTCCTTTTTATTCAAATTAAAATTTCCTTGCACCAACAATAATGCCTAATACAAAGCACTCAACCTCAACGTTAAAACTATGCTTGCCATGTGCATTAAAAAACTGCCAATATTTGGTGATTCTATTTTAAATATCAATCAAGTAAAGGGAATTTATCAATGTTGATACCCATCAATGTTGATACCCTATTCTTAAATAATACAGGCAAGTTAGTGATCAATTACTCTCTCAATTTGAGTGGTATGATATCAATGCTTCTCCATTCTCTACAAATCATTCTACAGATATTATGGCCTCCCTCGATTCTATTATGCCACAAAATCTGCATGACAAAATTAATCACATACATGTAAAAATGTTGCATAAATTATCCATTTTTCCACAAACATCCTCTGATGATGCAGACATCAATTTTTTCAAGCTAAAGCTTGTGATCCTTGGTTTTCTTATATTAAGGACCATATCAAATTAGGCATTTTTTTTAGATTTTCCTCATGCCCACAAGCACATATTCAAACAAAAGGTAACCTGGTATACATTATTGGGGATATTATTTACAACCATAGCTATCACGATATTCTCCTGTGTTACCTAGAGCCACATGAATCCAACCATGTTCTCTTAACTCCCCACGATGGTACATGTTGTGGCAACTTTAGTGGTATGGCTATTACCAAGCGCATTCTACACATGGGTTATTACTAGCCCACCATGGAGCATGATTGTTGTAGCTATGTTAAGAAATGCATTAAATTCTTAGGCATTACAACCTATTCAATCCATGTGGCCTTTCTCCCAATAGTGTTTAGATCTCATTGGTAAAATCACCTCAACCTCATAAAGCAATCATAAATTAATTATTATGGCTACAAAGTATTTTACAAAATGAGTTGAGGTAGTTCCTTATCCAAATGATGGGTCCCAAGATTATCAATTTTATCACACAATATATTATCTGTTGTTTCAACATTCCTTCAAAGATCATCTCTGGTAATAGTACACCTTTTAAAAAAATAATGTTCACACATTATGTGACAAATACAAAATTCAACATAGCTTCTCAACTCCAGATTACCCCTAGGGTAATGGTAAAACAAAATCTACCAACAAAATCATTTATGCTATTCTTTGCAAAACCATTACAGAGTCTCATCATGATTGGTACAACCAAATACATTTGGCACTTTGGGCCTATAGAACCAATATCAAAACACCCATTGGGGAAACACTCTTCTCTTTAGTCTATGGCACAAAGGCTATCATACCCTTAGAGTTTAAAATCCCTTATTTAAGAATTTTGTTACAATAATTCAATGACAATGATACTTCTCACCAATCAAGATTATATCAACTTATGCTTCTGGATGAGTGTCACATCAATGGTATCAAATATATTGTTGGAGAATATTACAGTATTTGGTACATACCAATGTACCACCTTGGTATAATATTAGATTAGGAGTTTCCTAGAATAGAGTTTCACTATACCAAAAAAGATCTTTAATGGAGGTTGAAATAAGGAGGTTTTTCACAATGATAAAAAAATTCCCTAATAGATCCTAAGAGGGTGGTAAACCACCCTCTTAGGGTCACCCTAAGAGGAAGGTTTAAAAATACCCTCTTATCCTTAAGAGGATGGTTTAAAAACATTGTTTTATGTTACCCTAAGATGGTGGTTTAAAACCGCCCTCTTAGGTCACCATAAGATGGTGATTTAAAACCACCCTCTTAGGTCACTCTAAGATGGCAGTTTAAAATTGCCCTCTTAGGGATAAGAGGGTGGTTTGAAAGGAATAATAGGGTAGTTTAAAACCACCATCTTAGGGAACTTAAAAAAATTAAACACCCATGTGGGAAATGATACTGATGGGAACAAGCCAAAGATCATACACCAGATTTCCATTTTGCACAAGGTAGGCAAAAAGAGATAGCTCATGGGGATTTTCAACTCATTTTTATGCAAGAAATGGTGTTGATTGGAACAAGCCAAAGATCATCCACTAGATTTTGATTTTGCACAAGGTAGGCAAAAAGAGGTAGCTCATGGATATTTTGACACATTTTGATTTGGTGTTGGGAACACGATGGTACCCATGTAGTTTTTTTAGATTTGTGTTAATGGGTTTTGGTGTTTATATATTTAATGATCTGATATTGGTATTTTGAGCTTTATTTGCATGGTTTCTGTTCTATTTGTAGGTGAAGAGAGAAGCAAAAAAAGACTCAAAAACCATGGTTAAGGCATAACCACAAGTGAGCGAGGAGTATAAGAAGGCCATTGAAAAAAGCAAGAGAAAGCTGCATGGTCTCATCGTCAAGAACAATTGCACACTCATTATGGTTCTTTTAGTCTTTTTTTTTATAGTGTTATTAGTTGGTGGTCATATGGATGGGATCTCTTTGTTGAGCCATTGGGTGTTTGATCTATTTTTGTACCTTATAATGTGAAAACAAGGACCAAAGGACCTTTTGGGACTATGAGGTTTATGGCTAAGTAGGCACATGGTGCTAACAATGGGATAGATATTGTTGTGAGGTTCCTTGAGCCCATCAAGTAGCATTTCCCCATTATCTCCTATGCCAATCTCTATTAGTTGGCTGGAGTTGTTGTTGTTGAGGTAAGATGACCCAAAATTACTTTCCACCCTAGAAGAGAACTAAGTATTTATTGTTCCTTACACCTTAAATAAGATGGGGTTTGCTCTTTTGATCTATGAGATGCAATGATTTTTGCTCTTCTTGCTTGCTTTTTTATTTGTAATATATTTAATGGGTATTGCTCTATTCCTTTCATCTATGAGATGTAATGTGTATTGCTTTTTAACTGTGAAATGTAATGGATTTTGCTATAGTATTCTAAGATATGACTAGTTTTACTTGAATACAAATGGATTTTTCTTAGAAATATTATGAGAATTGTGCTTTGTTTTAATGCAAATGGGTTTTATTTAGAATGCTGATATGAAATGATGTTCCCCCAACTATGGTAGATACTTAGATTGTTTGCCACCATTTTGGTAGATATGGGCATGACAAAGGGTGATGTCATTCTTTTACTACCACTAAATTCTATCCACTTCCTAGAAATATCATATCCATAGTCTGTATTTTGCTAAAATACTTGAGATTAGACGAGGACTCTACAACCCGTGAGACTTTTATGTTCACAGTGTCAATATTTCATATATACGAGCTCGTAGATTTTGCATGTGGGTTACTTGGATCCAGGTCTACTATTTTTATGCACTCTAAATTTGATTTAATAGATATACTTGGGGCTATGGAGACATATAAAGTGACCTATCTACCCTTGGTACCACCAATTTTGTTAGATCTAGCAAAAAAGGGGATTGCCAGGATCTGTTGTTTGCCTAGAGAGTCTTTTAGTGGAACATCCCTAAATATTAGAAACTTACTGAAGATACTTAAATAATTTCCACAATCACCAAGATCAGTAGGATTTCACATGTAATATCCTATTGGCCTGTGCATACTTTTCCCAACCAAGTTGTGATGTAGGCAGGTAACAAGTGCAGGGCTTGTGTTTATGGTCTAACTCTGACCAACTAATATTCAAAAATTAATATTGAAGTTGGCATCTATAGGTAGTCATATTTGGATTACAATTATCTCTAGACTATCTCGATGAATTTACAAGTTAAACTTATTTTGAAGTCTATTGGCATGAACTTTTGCAGGGCTATGGGTTGACAGAAACAACAGGAATAGGAGCATCCATAGACACCCAAGAAGAAAGCAGACACTATGGAACTGCTGGCATGCTATCCCCAAGCACTGAAGCAAAAGTAGTTGATCCTGATTCTGGAACTCCTCTGCCTCCCAATCAAAGAGGAGAATTGTGGCTTCGTGGACCCTTTGTTATGAAAGGTACGAGTGTTGTAAGTAGTTATATTGTGATTTGTATGACTGACATTAAAAGGGTTAAGGCAATTGTTTAGGTTAGAGGCCTCTCCCAACACTCTTGGTTCTTTAGAGTATGAGGAACCCCACCCATCACCAATATAATCCTTGGCTCCTCCATCCATGCATAGAATTTTAAACTTTCCAAATTTGGATTTACAGTGGGAGTATCAAGTTGGTCCTTTTATGGGAATATTAATAGCAGATCAACTCTAGTGTGCACAATACATAATGAAGGTATTCAACTATTTCTTGTCCTATTCTTTGTATAATATTTTTGTCCTTATTTTATTTTTTGTCATATTGTATGTTGCTTTTAAAATATTTTAGGCTCAACCTTGTGGCAAAGTCTAGAGTGATAAAATTCCTCTCTTTATGGATACAAGGCATGTGTGAGAAAGAGTGAGAGGGACTATGTGAGGAAAATTCAAAGAGAGAGAGAAAACTGCACCTGCAAGTAGTCAAGTCTTTATGGCTAGCCATCCAATAAAATTTATCTCCATTTTTAATCAATATTAACATTATATCATCCATTGGGTGTACTGGTTGTATGATATTTATAAAAGGCTTTTTAAGTTTTATTTTTTAGCTAGATTTGTGATTCGTTGTCTATTTTAAGTATTAGACAACCCAGAAGTGTCTGGCAATGCTTTTCTTGTGGTGTTATCTCAAGGAGAGGAAACATTTACTTTATGGTTGTATGGGTAGGTTTTAGAAACCAATCATACTATGATCTTGCATTGTGACTTTGACATACTTCAAGAAGAAATGAGCTTAATTTATTTATCTATGTACTGGTTATATAGAATTGTTAGCTTTAAAGGATATATACAATGGAAGAGATCTAACACAGGTCCTAATAAGATGCAATAAATATGAAAGAAAGTGAGTCTAAAATACGACTAATATATACTATAAATAGAAATGATGAAATTACAATGTAGTATGGAGGAAATTGTCACTCCATTACTATGAGCTAAAGAGCTACATTGTGCTCCATACAGGAGCACCACTATCTACTACACTACACTAGATAAGAACTTGACTTGACACTGAATTTATCTATGAGGCCCTTTTTATAGGAATATAGATTCCTTGGCCAACACTCTATCTAGTTGTACAAGGGGACACTTGCACATTACAACATGCACATTGCCACTTGTACATTTATTATATTGCTTGAAGTAACTAGCTAGCTTCCCCCTAAAGTAATCTACTCTAACTATGTACCTAAAGTGGTACATTTATATGATCCAAATGATGTTATATACTCTAACTCTAACACTTCCCTATATTACATGATTTGGGTATTGAAGATTTCAATCTTCAATATGGATCTTCTTCTTTGTATTGGAGCTTGTATTATTTTTCTCTATTTTTTGTAACCTATTCAAGAAAGTAGTTAGTATATTCATAACTTGTTATTGTTGAAAGAGCTTTGACTTCATAATAATTTGTAGATTCTTCCAGTTCTTTGATTTCCTCTATCCTTTGAGCTAGGTGTCTTTTTATTCACTTTTCAATACTCCAATTGAGGATAATTGGTTGGATGTTGAGCTTGCTGCTAATTTTAATATTGTCATGGTTGAAATCTACTCCCATTGTTCATATGATTTCCTTGATTCTTATTTTTGGGATTGAATCTGCAATAGTTAGTGCTATGACCTTTTCTCTTGCATATCTGACAATACTTGTTATACCATGGTCTTCATCATTTTGATGATGAAGCAATATTTCTATGTGGATTATCTTTTTATGCTGATGCAGTGTTAGTCATTTCATCTTTAGTTGTATTCTCTACCTCATATTATTGAAGAATATTGATTAGGTCATCAAAAGAAGTATCTTTACTTAGGACTTGTAAAGATGCTACCAAATATTTATAGCTATATGGAAGTGCTCTCATGGTTACTTGAGTAAGAAGTTCATCTTTGATTTCTTCTCTTAAGGTCAAAAATTTCCCTTTAATATCCTCTACTTTCCTTAGGAATAGTTCTATGCTCTCTCCACTATTCATTTTTAGAGAATGTAGTTGAGTTTGAATATTAAGGATAGTGGCTTTATTTTTTCCTTCAAATATCCTTTCTAAGATTTTCCATATTTGTGTAGATGTCTTTGTTGAACTAATATAAGGTTGTATTTCATTAGTGATAGCAAATGTTATTATCATTAGGTCTTTTGCATCATTATCATCAAACTTATGAATTTTAGTATCACCTATTTTTGGTCTTTTTGTTTTTCCTTGAGTTATCTCCCAAAGTTTTTCATATACTAAGATTGCTTTAACCTTATTTTTCTAGGATAAATAATTTGTTCCCTTAAGTAATTGGGATTCCACAAGAAATAATTTGTTTAATTCCATGATGATCCTTGTGGTATTATTTTAATTTCCCTAGTATTTATTTGATGATGCCTTGGTGAAATTCTAGGTTTTGTAGAATTCCTTATATCTCCCTAGTAATGTTGAATGATAGATAAATTACTTTTGGGAATAATAGTTCAAATTTGAGTTGATTTTGTAAAGTTTTATGGATAGAAAAAATCAACTTCTTTTACATTTTATTTCTCATATTGAACTTAAGCACTTTCTATTTTGATGAGATTCTATTTGTTGGAATTATTTTATCCCTTTAATGTAAGTTTGAGACAAGTATAGTAATTAGTTTCCAAATCTTGATTTTCCTTATCGAACCTTATTTTATGGCTTTTGATAATTTTATATCTAATGTTATTAAATTCCAACTACCTATTTTGGTGTAGTATTCTTTATAACTCCCTAATATGGAATTTTAGAAAACAATGATATTTGCAATGTTAGATAATTAATCTATTCAGGTAGGAATCCTTATTTCCTCTATGCTTTAGATTACAAATATTAGGCTATAAATATATTCCTTTTTAATATTGCTTTCAAACATGGTTGATTTCTATTAATGTTTTAACCTTATATTATACCTTATATCTCCCTATCAATGAAAGCAAATTGGAATAAGATATAGTCTTACCTTTGTAACACTCCAAACCTCTACGTATCTAGCACTGATTCTTTAGTCGTAGATGACGTATCTAGAATAAGATATTACTCTTTTAACTATTATCTCTAATGTATGGGTATAGGCTTTAGCTTCTCTTTGACTTGGATGATTATTGGTTTCTTTGATGACACTACTTGGACAACGAATGCTTCACATTTGACCACTTTGACTAGAATAATTCAATGCTCTCTTCCTATTGTTGCTATGAAATCGATGCTACTTGTTGGTAATTTGAGTTATTTTGTGTTGTCATTGATGTCACATGGATCACATTGAGTTTTGGTGGCAAAAGCACTTCATAAATAATCATTTATGATATTTTGGAGAGCATGGATATATACAGGGTTTTGTGGCACAAGAGGCATATAATATTTAATTTTTTAAATATTATATTAATGGTTTTTATTAAAACCAATGGTAAAGGTTTTTATTAAAACCAACGGCAAGGGTTTTTATTAAAACCGACGAAAAGGTTTTTTATTAAAACCAATGGAAAGGGTTTTCATTAAAACCATTGGAAAGGGTTTTTCATTAAAACCACTATGCTAAGACTTCTCCAAATTATGATGGATGAAAAGGTTTTCCAATAAAACCTAGGTGCAAAAAGTTTCATGACGAAATTCAAAAGAATGAAGGAGATATCCCAATTCAAAGTTAAAAGGTGAATTATTAAATTTTTATTTAATAATTCTAAGGTCTAAGGTTGTATTATATTATCCATCGACGTGCAAAGGTTGGGGAGATAAATAAATATTCATCGACGTCATTCGAAGGCATGGAGGTGCATATAAATAAAAGGTAAAAACCTTTGTTTATTGAAGACTTGACATAGCGCATGAGAGAGAGTCATCGAAAGGGGAGCAGCGAAGAAAGAAGGATAAATAACTTTCGATTTGAGAGCAAGGTCAAGTAAACAACATGGGAAAGTGATGTCACGTAGGAGCCTATAGCGCAGTTGGTAGCGCACGAACTTTGCACAAGGTAGGTTCGTTGTTCGAATCCCGCCAAGGGCAAAGTGTTTTGCTAAGAAAGTAAAATTGAGTTTCAGATTTGAGTGCAGGTTAAAGTTGGGTGTTTGGGATTAAAATCCCAATATGGGCTAGCACCCACGTGGTAAGCGCTTCACAGCGCTAAGTGAGAGGAACGGAGTTCGACTCCCATGAAGGTGTGAAGGCGCATTGAATTTTGGCAAGGCATTGACGATTTCAAAGGTGTGAAGGCATTGATTTTTGGAATTAAGTTATGATTTCAAAGGTTATGAAGGCAATGAATTTCATATAAAGGTATTTATCTCCAGATCATGGTAATATTTGTTATTACCAAAGTTTTGGTGCATTAAAATTATTTATGTGATAACTAGGGAGTCATAAGGAGTTTAGGGAAATAAATGCTTGTTGTATGTGTTAATGTGCTTAGGGAGTTATAAGGTGTAGAATTAAATATTTGTTATTGTTGTGTGTGATTAGGGAGATATAAGGTGTGGAAATAAATATTTGTGATTGTTGTATGTGGAGTTATAAGGTGTGGAATTAAAAATAAAAGCATAGGTGCTTGTTGTATATGTTAATGAAATTAGGGAGTCATAAGGTTGAAAAGTGTTGAACTTGTTATATGTCCTAGTGCATGATTTAATTATGAAATTAAACTAGGAACTTGAGACCTAGTTAATTGCTACCTTGAGTTAGAAGACATGCACATGAGTTAGGGTTTGAAGTTGAAGACAAATTGCTTGATTATGTGCCTTGGCTATTGAGAGGAAGTGGATGGATTAGAAAATCAATTTTATGGATAAAATTGATGCTTGAGTTCCATGATTGCTTTAGTGGAGTTCATTGAGAGTATTGCCATTATTGAGGAGGTTTTTGCTATTGCTTTGAGGAGATTATTGTTGGTTACTTGTTGAGTCCATTGCCACTATTTGAGACCATTGAGGAGATCATTTGCTAGTCACTTGTGGATACATTTGTCTTTCATTTGAGGAGATCATTGTTGGCTATTTGAGAGCTCTTTGCTTGAGGGAGTTGTGCTTGTTTCTTGAGAGCTTATTGACATTGCATGAGGAAGATATTATTGAGAACCTATTGCTATCACTTGTGGAGATTGTCCTTGGTTGGTTGAAGTCCTCATTGTTATTTCTTGGAGAGGTTTTCATTAGAGAGATCATTTGCTATCCATTTGAGAGTACATTGTTGAGCATTGTTGTCATCCATTTGAGAGATCATTTGTCATACATTGTTGAGATCATTGTGGATCATTGTTGTCATCCATTGAAGAGTACATTTGCCATTCATTGTTGAGCACATTGTTGAGTATTGTCATCATTCATTTGTTATCCATTATTGAGTTCATCATTGAGCCTTGCCTTCATTGATTTGTGGTTGAGATTTGAGTGCTACTTGAGAGTCATTGGTTGAGCCTTTGGGAAGGCTTTTGGGACAAATTTCTGGACAGATTTGAGACAACTTTTGTGCATGATTGGTTGAGCCTTTTGGGATAGAATTTTTGGATAGATTTGAGACAAATTTTATGCATGATTGGTTGAGCCTTTGAGAAGGCTTTTGGGACAAATTTTTGGACAGATTTGAGACAACATTTGAGCAGGATTGTTTGAGCCTTTTGTGAAGGCTTTGAGGATAGATTTGGGATAACATTTGAGCAGGATTGTTTGAGCCTTGTGAGAAGGCATTGAGGTAGATTTGTGAGCAGTGAAAGAGATAGGACAGAAATAGAAAACACATCAACACCAGTTGCCTAGCTAATGATAGCCTATAATGGATAGCCTAGTAAGCAGATCAATGGATAGCCTAGCTAAGTAGATCAGTGAATAGCCTACCTGAGCAGATCGAGTGGATAGCCTAGTAGAATCAGAACCTAATTGATAGCCTAGCTAAGTAGATCAGTGGATAGCCTAGTAATATGGGAACCTAGCTAAATCGAGTGGAGCCCACCTAGATCAGACCCTACCTAGCTTTGAGCAGATCAAAGTAATCATTTGTATTGGGATAAGGATCCCTATTTCTTTGTGAAATATTATAAGGAGATTATCTTGTGGACTACCCCACATTGGGGGAACCATGTTAAATCTTGTGTCTCAATTGTGTGTGATGATTTGTGCACTTGCTTACTATTGCTATCTATGTTATTAATGCACACTACTATATTTGGTTATTGCAATTGAGGACACTAATTGATATTGGTTTGGAAAGAAAGTAAAAAGTGGGTGCTATACTGTTCACCCCCTCTCAGTATAAGCTTGTGTTCTTCAATTGGTATTAGAGCGGGTTCCTTCAAAAAGGCTAACAACTTGAGGGTAGATTCTACAAGAACACAGATGGCTTCACAGAATGGATCATCTACAAGTAAGGCTCCACTATTTGATGATAACAATTATGCTTTTTGGAGCATGAGAATGAAGAACTATTTGATATCACAAGGATATGAGGTATGGCAGATGGTTGCAAAAGAGTATAAGGTTGAAGGTGATCCCGAGATAGATAAGACTATCAGGAAATTGGTTGAGATCAATGCAAAGGCAATGAATTGTATTCTGAGTGGGCTTCGTGAGATAGATTTTGCAAAGGTCATGGTATGTAATTCAGCTAATGAAATGTGGACCAAGTTGTGGAATACCTATGAAGGAGATTCCAAGGTAAAGTTGGCAAAACTACAAACTCATAGAAAAATATTCGAAGAATTGAAAATGGAAGATTCTAAAGATATTACAAAGTTCTTGCTTCGAGTTGATGAGATTGCTAACACCATGAGAGGTCTAGGATTTGAGATGAAAGAATCAGATGTTACTCAAAAGGTTTTGAGATCACTTCCCATGAAGTATGATGCAAAGGTTTCAATGATAGAAGAAATAATGAATATCGACAAGCTAACAATGGAAGAACTACAAGGAACTCTCACAACTTATGAGATGAGGATAGATAAGCATCAGGCTCCAAAGAAAGAAATTGCATTCAAAGCTTTAGAGAAAAATAAAGGGAAATATCCAGAGATAGATAGAGATTCAGATAATGATGAGGAAGCTAACTTCATCAAAAGGAAAAAGGACTCAAGGAATTACAGGGATATGAAGAAAGTCAAATGCTACAAGTGTGGTGATTATGGTCACTATGCAAACAAGTGTCCACATGAAGAAAATAGTGATGATGAAAAATAGGGTCACAGAAGAAAAGAAGAAGGAAAGCATAAGCATGACAAAGAGGACAGGTACAAGCAAAGCAAGCATGAGAAGAAGAAGAGTTTTCATAAGAATAAGAAAACTTTCTACATTGAAGAAGCAAGTGATGGTTCAGATCACAACAATGAAGACCAATCAGATGAAGAAGAATGTACATTCTTTGGAATAAGTGAAGAAAGGCAAGAACACCTATTCCTAGGTATTGAAGTTAAATAAGAGGATATATCTATCGAAGAACGACATGAAGAGCTTGCTATAGCCATTGAGCAAGAAAACAGGTACAAGAAGGGTCTAAGAATACTAAAATGCTTCATATATGGAGACTTTGGGCATTTAGATGATGATTGCATGTACTACAACAATTGCAACAAGAAAATTTTATTTGTGGAAAAAGAAAGCAATAGTTCCAGTAATAGTTCTAGCAGCAGTTCTAGTGACAATTCCAGTAGCAGTGATGATGAAGAAGAGGAATCCACAAAACAAGAAAATAAAATCAAGATATTGAAAAGGAAAATCAAAAGGCTTGAAAATAAGGTTCATGAAAATGAAAAGGTCAAAGTAATGCTTAATCGACACATTCAAGGTTTGGAAAAAGAGCTTCAAGAAACAAAAGAGCTTGGCATCACTATTTCTGAGCAATTGAAGAAGAAGAAAGAAAGATGTAATCAGTTAGAAGAAGAAGATCAGAAATTTTTGGGGACCTACATAAATAAGTTAGCATGATTTCAAAGGAATTCAAAAACTTTGGATAACTTTTTGGATTTACAATGAGATCCATCTATAAAGACAGGGCTTGGTTATGAAGAAGGGAAATAAAAAATAAACACACAAGGACCTCTATTTGTATCAGGAGGTTTTGTTTCAGAAATCTATAAGGAAGAACTGGTTCCCAAAGAAAAGGAAGCAACATAAATGGATACTTGCATTTCAGAGGCTATAGAGATGTGTGCCAATTTGCTATTTGACACAAATGAAGAGAAAGAAGAGGAAGGTTCCAAAGCACCAAAGGTCTCATATTTCAGGTTTGGGGAGTCACACTCAAAAGGAAAGGAAGTTCTAAAATATGAAAGCAAGGAAGCACCTAAGATTCATGAAGAAAGTTCCAAAGCTCCTATGGCTCCAAATATCCAGTTTGGATCTTGTTTTGAGATAGGTGAATCAAGTTCAAGAAGCAAAGAAATTCTTGAAGAAGAAAGCAAGGAAGAAGTTAAGGAAGAAGATTTGGATACCACAAAGAAGGATCAAGGATACAATGCACAAGTCAAATATGATCACAAGGATAAAGGTCAAGAAAGGTATGAGGAACCAAGGCATGAACAAAGGGCTTTTCAAGGACATTGTTTTTCTTGTAATGGATTTGGACACAGGGCTATACATTGCAGGGTCTATGGATCAAAGAAGTTTGATTTTGCTAGAAGGAACTTCAAAGGAAGAAGGTATGGTTTTCAGGGACATTGCTTCTTATGCAACAGGATTGGTCATAGAGCTTCTCAGTGCAAAGGAAATGAGCAATATGGTTTTGATTATAGAGCTGCACAATTCAGAGGTCATGGTCAAAATGATTATGGAAATAGAGCTTCACAATACAGGGTTCAGGAAAGGAATGGATATGGAAATGATTTCAAGAAAGAATTCAGGATATGGGCACCATCCAAAGGCTACAATATCAAGTGTTTTAATTGCAATAACTTTGGACATATTGCAAGATGGTGTAGGACTCAATTCCAAATAGGTTCAAGGCAAGAAGGTCAAATAGGTTCAAGGCAAGAAGGTCAAACAGGTTCAAGACAAGAAGATCAAGTAACTCATCAAGAAAAGGATATCAGAAAGATGTGGAAGGAAGTTGACAAAGGAAAGGAACAATGTAATATGGGAGTAAATGTACTCCCACCCCAAAATTAATCACCTCAAGAGAGAAGGTGGTAGGGGGCTAAGCTTAAGAGTCATATATTTTAGCCCCATAGGTGTCCCTTTTGCCATTGATGTCAAAGGGGGAGAGATTTGAGTAAGGGGGAGAGCATTGAGTTAGGGGGAGCAGCCTCCAAAGAGAACATTGAGATAGGGGGAGAAGCCTCCATAGAGAGTATTGAGTCAAGGGGAGCAGCTTTGATTTTCAGAAATGGCTTTTGCAGTGATTGTGGTGATTTGCATTAGAGGTGTTGCCATCAATGACAAAGGGGGAGATTGTTGGCAATTTGAGTTATTTTGTGTTGTCATTGATGTCACATGGATCACATTGAGTTTTGGTGGCAAAAGCACTTCATAAATAATCATTTATGATATTTTGGAGAGCAAGGATATATACAGGGTTTTGTGGCACAAGAGGCATATAATATTTAATTTTTTAAATATTATATTAATGGTTTTTATTAAAACCAATGGTAAAGGTTTTTATTAAAACCAATGGCAAGGGTTTTTATTAAAACCAACGGAAAGGTTTTTTATTAAAACCAATGGAAAGGGTTTTCATTAAAACCATTGGAAAGGGTTTTTCATTAAAACCACTATGCTAAGACTTCTCCAAATTATGATGGATGAAAAGGTTTTCCAATAAAACCTAGGTGCAAAAAGTTTCATGACGAAATTCAAAAGAATGAAGGAGATATCCCAATTCAAAGTTAAAAGGTGAATTATTAAATTTTTATTTAATAATTCTAAGGTCTAAGGTTGTATTATATTATCCGTCGACGTGCAAAGGTTGGGGAGATTAATAAATATTCATCGACGTCATTCGAAGGCATGGAGGTGCATATAAATAAAAGGTAAAAACCTTTGTTTATTGAAGACTTGACATAGCGCATGAGAGAGAGTCATCGAAAGGGGAGCAACGAAGAAAGAAGGATAAATAACTTTTGATTTGAGAGCAAGGTCAAGTAAACAACATGGGAAAGTGATGTCACGTAGGAGCCTATAGCGTAGTTGGTAGCGCACGAACTTTGCACAAGGTAGGTTCGTTGTTCGAATCCCGCCAAGGGCAAAGTGTTTTGCTAAGAAAGTAAAATCGAGTTTCAGATTTGAGCGCAAGTTAAAGTTGGGTGTTTGGGATTAAAATCCCAATGTGGGCTAGCACCCACGTGGTAAGCGCTTCACAACGCTAAGTGAGAGGAATAGAGTTCGACTCCCATGAAGGTGTGAAGGCGCATTAATTTTGGCAAGGCATTTTGGAAAATATTTTGAAGGTTACGAAGGTACAAATTTCATATAAAGGTATTTATCTCCAGTGCATGGTAATATTTGTTATTACCAAATTTTTGGTGCATTAAAATTATTTATATGATAACTAGGGAGTCATAAGGAGTTTAGGGAAATAAATGCTTGTTGTATGTGTTAATGTGCTTAGGGAGTTATAAGGTGTAGAATTAAATATTTGTTATTATTGTGTGTGATTAGGGAGATATAAGGTGTGGAAATAAATATTTGTGATTGTTGTATATGGAGTTATAAGGTGTGGAATTAAAAATAAAAGCATAGGTGCTTGTTGTATATGTTAATGAAATTAGGGAGTCATAAGGTTGAAAAGTGTTGAACTTGTTATATGTCCTAGTGCATGATTTAATTATGAAATTAAACTAGGAACTTGAGACCTAGTTAATTGCTACCTTGAGTTAGAAGACATGCACATGAGTTAGGGTTTGAAGTTGAAGACAAATTGCTTGATTATGTGCCTTGGCTATTGAGAGGAAGTGGATGGATTAGAAAATCAATTTTATGGATAAAATTGATGCTTGAGTTCCATGATTGCTTTAGTGGAGTTCATTGAGAGTATTGCCATTATTGAGGAGGTTTTTGCTATTGCTTTGAGGAGATTATTGTTGGTTACTTGTTGAGTCCATTGCCACTATTTGAGACCATTGAGGAGATCATTTGCTAGTCACTTGTGGATACATTTGTCTTTCATTTGAGGAGATCATTGTTGGCTATTTGAGAGCTCTTTGCTTGAGGGAGTTGTGCTTGTTTCTTGAGAGCTTATTGACATTGCATGAGGAAGATATTATTGAGAACCTATTGCTATCACTTGTGGAGATTGTCCTTGGTTGGTTGAAGTCCTCATTGTTATTTCTTGGAGAGGTTTCCATTAGAGAGATCATTTGTCATCCATTTGAGAGTACCTTGTTGAGCATTGTTGTCATCCATTTGAGAGTACATTGTTGAGCATTGTTGTCATCCATTTGAGAGATCATTTGTCATACATTGTTGAGATCATTGTGGATCATTGTTGTCATCCATTGAAGAGTACATTGCCATTCATTGTTGAGCACATTGTTGAGTATTGTCATCATTCATTTGTTATCCATTGTTGAGTTCATCATTGAGCCTTGCCTTCATTGATTTGTGGTTGAGATTTGAGTGCTACTTGAGAGTCATTGGTTGAGCCTTTGGGAAGGCTTTTGGGACAAAATTTTTGGACAGATTTGAGACAACTTTTGTGCATGATTGGTTGAGCCTTTGAGAAGGCTTTTGGGATAAAATTTTGGATATATTTGAGACAACTTTTATGCATGATTGGTTGAGCCTTTGAGAAGGATTTTGGGATAAATTTGTGGATAGATTTGAGACAACATTTGAGCAGGATTGTTTGAGCCTTTTGTGAAGGCTTTGAGAATAGATTTGGGACAGCATTTGAGCAGGATTTTTTGAGCCTTGTGAGAAGGCATTGAGGCAGATTTGTGAGCAGTGAAAGAGATAGGACAAAAATAGAAAACACATCAACACCAGTTGCCTATCTAAGTAGATCAATGGATAGCCTAGCTGAGTAGATCATGGATAGCCTAGTTGATTAGATCAATGGATAGCCTAGCTAAGCAGATCAGTGGATAGCCTAGCTAAGCAGATCAGTGGATAGCCTAGCTGAGCAGATCAGTGGATAGCCTAGCTGAGCAGATCAATGGAGAGCCTAGCTGAGCAGATCAATGGAGCCCACCTGAGCAGATCAAGATAGCCTAGCTTTGAGAAGATCAAAGTAATCATTTGTATTGGGATAAGGATCCCTATTTCTTTGTGAAATATTATAAGGAGAATATCTTGTGGACTACCCCACATTGGGGGAACCACGTTAAATCTTGTGTCTCAATTGTGTGTGATGATTTGTGCACTTGCTTACTATTGCTATCTATGTTATTAATGCACACTGCTATATTTGGTTATTGCAATTGAGGACACTAATTGATATTGGTTTGGAAAGAAAGTAAAAAGTGGGTGCTATACTTGTTCACCCCCCTCTCAGTATAAGCTTGTGTTCTTCACTACTGTGTAATTCTACCATGAGCCCAAATTCTAATGTTTCTACAAACTTGGCCTTCAATACTTGGCTTTACTTTTTGCTTTTTTCTTATGCTTTCTCCAAGATGTGTGCTTCTAAATAGAATGGAATATTTCTCCTTTTGGACAAGTGGAAAGTTGGAGTTATTTCAATTCTCATGTAAAGATAATGTATGTAACCTCTTGAATATTCTATGTAACTCCTCTTGATTAGTTTCTTGAAATTTATTGAGCATTAAGAGTTGGGATGATTTCTTGGCTTGCTTCATTTATTGGATAGCAAGCAACCTCTTTATTTTGAAAGTGTTTTGATGAGGAAGTTGGATGGTACTAGCTGTGATGCTCCTTGGTTCTATGGAGTTGATATTGGTGCTTACTTTGGTGGATATTATTCTCTAATTTTGAGACCTCGTATGTAACACCTTTTCCCCTTATTCTTTATGCTTTCAACATATTTATTTTTATGCTTCTTTGTACTGTAGTCAATTCTTTGTAATAGCTTTGTTCCATGTTGATAGAAGTAGATTTTGACGCCTTTTAACATTTATGAGCACCCTTTAATAAGGATATTTATGCTATTAGTTTTTTCCATGTAGATGTAGATTGATAATGGTATTATGTGGGATTTGATATTGCAAGTGAATTCTTACTTTTGGATGCTTTGACGTAAAGCAATGGTGTCTTTTGACACCTTAAGTATTGAGCAGTATGTGCTCCTCAGTGACTTTCTTTTCTTTCTTGAAACCTATGCTTATAGCTGCTCAGATGATGGCCATTATCTTTCTTGTATTATAAGACCTTTTATCCCTCTTTAATGGACAAGAATGGTGCTTGTATTAGATATATTTTGCACCAATATGATGGGTTAAATATCTCTTTTGGAAATGCTTCTTTTCCTTTTGATGAGGTAGCTCCTTACCTTTAGTAATGCCTTTTGCTTGGACAATTTAGTAAGAGTAAAACCAAGATAATAATTTGTACATAATATGTGCCCTTTTGAAGTAGAAAAATTTGCACTTATTCTTTTAATGAAACCCTAAGTGTACTTTAAATCTGAGACTCTTAAAGTCTCAATTTTTAGCTCCTTTGCTGATTTTAATGGTGGCTTTCTTTGTTAGAGATAGAGTCTATTACATCACTTGGGTCATGTAAATATACCTTTCTAGGTACATGATTAGGACATTAGATAAATTTAGGAGGAAGTTATCTAGTTAATTTATGCAATGTAATAAATGCACAAGTGTCAATGTGCAAGTTGTAAATGTGCAAGGTGTCCCTTGTACAACTAGGTAGAGTGTTGGCCAAGGAATTTATCTTCCATTATAAAAGAGCCTCATTGTAAGATATTTATGAGACAATAGGTAGTAGTAGAATTACTGTGTAACTCTATTAGTGATGGAGTATAATGTAGTCATGTAGCTTCTTGCATAGAGTGCCCATTTCCTCCATAGTAGCATTGTATTCATTCCCATAATTTCTATTTATAGAATATTTTTGCAATCTCGTAAGTCTAATTTCTATCATATTTTTGCATCTTGTGATTTCCATATCCCATTGTGATATACCTCAAAAGCTAACAGTGGTATCATCGCCACAATAGATCTAGTCATAGTAGATCTAGCTATTGTAGATTGAGAGAACCACCATTATTATTGAGCCTAATTTTTTTGTGAACCTGATTCGCCATAGTGCACAGGATCTTAAAAAAATATTTAGAATATTCAAGGTGGTAGGGAGAGCCACAAGAAAGTACTATTGCCAAAATTGGGCCAATCACCATTGCTTCAATTTTTGTAAACCGAATGCATCTTTGGAACTGCTACATGTAAATATCATTAATTTAATATATTGAGAGAAGATATTGAAAGATTAATTTGGCTAAGAGTATTCCTACAAAGTTGTAAGAAAACTCATGAAGATAAGGACTCAATAATTGATCCACTAGTTTGATGAATCAACTAGTGAAGCTCATCTAAGAGATCTGAAAAGTTTACTATTGCCTAAAGTTTCTTTTATTGGAGGAAACTAACTCTTAGATGATTGGGACACCTCCTAAAATAGAAATATAGAATAAATAAACTAAATTACCCAAAGTTTGGAGTGCCTTCATAGTGCAGAGATTAGTTGTTGCAAGAGAAGAATACTAAAGAAGAGACTCTATGAGAAAGAGTCGTGGTGAAGTCTAGAGATTGAATATCTCCATCAATAAAGTCAAATTCATATCAAAAAATACCATTGAAGCCTTGATCCTAAAAAATACCATAGAAGCCTTGATCCTAAAAAAGACCATAGAAGCCTTGATACTGAAGAAGACTCTAAAAGATAGTACCTGATTTAGAAGCAAATTTATATTTGAGTACTAATATCTTGTTGCAAGGAAAGGAGATTCAATGAGTTGGGAAAATTCCTACAAGAAAGTTAGGAAGAGTATATTCTTCAAGTTCAATCTATCACTTGAAGTAAACTTGAATGTAAATATATCAAGTGAAGATCTCATTGAAGAAACTTCATTCTTGGAATATCGAAAAGGACTAGGAAATTCCTATTAAAATATAGAAGCAAAAAAATCAAGATATCCAGGAAAGAGATCTCAATTCTAGAATTTGAAGAAGAAGGTATCAAGGAAGACCAAAGAATTTACAAAATTGAATACCTAGGAGAGGTCTCAGGGAAAAGGCTTGGGGAACCTTATTTCTAAAGCAAGATCATAAAAATAGTTCCTTGAAGAACTCATTTGAGAAATTCTCCATCAAAGAGAAAGTTTATGATAAGGAAAATAATTGGGACAATTCTCACCATCTGACAACAAGCCCAAAAATGATAAGAATTGGAAAGGAGTGCCAAATAAGATATAGAAGACATCAAGATATTCAGAGTCATGAGAAGAAGATCCTTCTTGAAGTCAAAATTTGACAAGAAGAATTGAAGATAGAAGAAGCTTACCAAATTTGAGAGATTTAAATATTACCTTTCACGACAAGAAGGCATAAATATTTCTCCAAGCATAAAGGAGAATATATCTAGAGAAGAACAAGCCACCAAACCCCAAGATCATGAAATAAGTTTCGAGACCACTTATTGGTGAGGGAGTTTTTTGGAAAAGCTAAGAAAAGTTGCATAACTCTATCTAAAGCAACAAGCTTTATCTACATTGTCTACAAAAAGTAAAAAAAATAAAGGTAAGCAACTATTGGTGCAAATGGATTCATTAATTGGATTACTTATCAAATTTTTTAAAGCACCTCATATTGGATCAAAGTTGCAAATTGAATTACAGTCTTCCAAAGTGCAAAAGAGAAAAATTCCTTTTAAGTATCATTTACACATTAGGATTTGATTAGATTTTAGAGTTAAAATTATCTATAAATTACCTATCTCATACTTTGAAGAGAAAAAGAAGACTAGATACTACAACTATGGTTGTAGTGAAATTTGCAATAGTTCATTCCAGATTATGCTTGAAAGGTTGTAGTGGAATTGTTAAGTGCATGTTTGATAAATTAGTGAAGAAATAATGTGATAATATTGTTATCATTAAAAGGGCATCTATTAAGCACTATACTAGTTGATTTTTTAACTAGTTATTTTCAATTAGTTTTTGTTGTTAAAAGCACAAAAACTAGCACAAAATCTGCAACACTTTAGTGGCCAAAATAAGCAACCATTACAAGAAAAATGTGGAGAAGAAATCCAAAATTGAATTCCCTAAAGGAACCCTCAAATTGAGACCTTGGAAGTCTCTAGATTCAAGGAGAATATAAGGGTTTCATTTCAGCATAGAGTTCAGGAATCCCTATTACAAAAAAAAACAACATTTCGTTAGCTTGGATTGACTTGCCACAAATTCTCTAAATATCCCAACATTCATGAATATCCAAGAACTCACATAAAATGGAGTTACATATGTTTAGAAGGAGTTAAGAATATTTTAAGGTTAACACCAACCTCATCATTACCAAAGGTACATTGAAGACACCTACCTTGTAACGCTTCAAGTGATAGATTTAAGTTCATCTATTTAAGACGTCTATCCTAGAAATGAAGATAGAATGAAGTCAACCATTTTATGCATTGAATCTCAGTTGGAGGAAAATGCTAATTCAATCCATACACCATTTAAAGGTATAAGAGAAGCATTTAATATGCTATCATAAAACCATCAAACCAATGTTTGCATTCAGAGGAGCTTTGTCATAAGCAAAGCACATTTCAAGGAGTTTTTCGGTGCCATTTTTTGAAGAGAAGAAGCACCAACCTAGAAGGAAACTAGCATTGATCAAAGAAGACTTTGATTGCTCATGAGCATTGCACAAAATAAAGCTGTGAATCCACCACCGTATAACATTGAAGGATTATTAAGGTGATTTTATTATTAGCTTGCTTTAAACCTAAGGTCTTTGGAGTTATAAGGGTAATTTATATCTACTATGAAAAAATTCAGCATTAGTTATCTATTAAGTAAGCATATTTCAAAACTATTAATATTTGCAAAAGGTAACTAAGAAGGAATAAGGGTTATTACTGAAATTTAACTTATTTGCAAATATTATTTTATAATTTTTTCAAATTTAGGAGTTATAAGGAATACAACATCAAATTAGAAATTGGAAATTATAAAACATTAAAAATAAACCAAAATGAGTATTTAAAGAGGTTTATTTAAGTTTTTTTCAAAATTTAGAATTTTTATAGTGTTGTCTCAAAAACACTTAAAGGAGGTCAAATAAATCCAACATCAAAACCTCTTAAAAAATTGAAAGAGTGCTTAGTTCAATAGGAGTAATAAGGAGATAAAAAAAATTGATTTTGGTGTTTATAAAATTTCACAAATTCAACCCAAAATTGAACTACAATTTACAAAAAAACATTATATTGGTTATATATCCTATCAAAATCACCCTAGGGAGTCATAAGGTATTCTACAAAACTTGGTAATATTAGAATCCATCAAAAATTATCAAGTTCTAAATTTATTGTATAGATGTAAATTTTGTGAATTCTCATCATTAGGGAGACATAAGGTAGCATACAAAATCTAAGCGTTGATAAAGGGAATTCAATGGCATCTAGAAAATTCTTCCTAGCCGAATCCCAAATACTCAAGGGCCCAAATTATTTCTCTTGGAAGAATAAAGTAAAGCAATCTTGGTATATGAAAAACTTTGTGATATTGTCAAAGGGAAAACAAAGAAACCTACCACAAGTGATACTGAGATTCTAAAATTTGAGGAAAATTATTCAAAAGGCTTAATGATCATAATATTTTCTATCATTTATGAAATACAACCTTATATCAGTTCAGAAAAAACATTTACTAAAGCTTGGACAAGCTTAGAGAAAATATTCAAAGGAAATAATAAAGCCATCATTCTTCATATTCAAACTCAACTACATTCCTTGAAAATGAGCAGTGGGGAAAGCATAGAACTATTTCTAAGGAAGGTAGCATATATTAAGGGGAAATTATTAACACTTGGACAAGAGCCTAAAGATGAAATTCGTACTCAAGTAACCATGAGAGCACTTCCAGACAACTATAAGCACTTGGTCACATCTTTACAAATCCTAAGTAAAGATACTTTTTTTTATGACATAGTCAATATTATTAAAGAATATGAGGTGGAACACACTATGAAAGATGATATGACTAACACTGCATTACCATCAAAATATAATCAACAAGGAAACATTGCTTCATCATCAAAAGGATGGATAACATGGTATTGTCAGATATGCAAAAAGAAAGGTCATAGTACCAGTTATTGCAGGTACAATCCTTGAAACCATAATCAAGGAAAGTAGATAAAAAAAAAATTAATTTCAACCATGACATTATCAAAGTAATTCTCGTCAGAAACAATTTCAATTACCAACCAATTATCCTCAATTAGAATATAGAAATGAGAATCAGAAAGGACACCTAGTTTAGAAGATAGAATAAATTGAAGAACTAGAGGAACACATAAACAATTATGAGGTGAAAGCTTTGTCAATAAATATAACACATTACAAAGACACTAACCATTTTATTGAACAAGTTACAAATAATTCAGAGGAAGAGTACAAAGTTTAATATGAAGGAGAAGATCCATATTGAAGGCTAAAGTCTTCAATACCCAAATAATGTAATACAGGGGGTGTTAGAGTTAGAGTCTATTACATCATTTGGGTCATGTAAATGTACCTTTCTAGGTATATACTTAGGACATTATATTACTTTAGGGAGAATTTATCTAGTTACTTTATGCAATGTAATAAATACACAAGTTTCAATGTGCAAGTTGTAAATGTGCAAGGTATCCCTTGTATAACTAGGTAGAGTGTTGGCCAATGAATCTATCTTCCATTATAAAAGGACATCATTATAAGAGATTGATGACATAGTAGGTAGTAGTAGAATTACTGTGTAACTCCATTAGTGATGGAGTACAATGTAGTCCTGTAGCTTCTTGCATGGATTGTCCATTTCCTCCATAGCAACATTGTATTCATTTTGTCATTTCTATTTATAGCATATTTTTGCAATCTCATAAATCTACTTTCTCTCATACTTTTGCATCTTGTGATTGCCATCTCCCATTGTGATCTATCTCAAAATATAACATTATTCTCCACTGCTTGTTGGAATTTGATCTGATTTTTATGGCTTATTTGGGCCACAAAATGTTGTAGGTTCTGTGCACCAAATAGTGTCTCTACACACTTTGATAATCTGCTGGTTTTTGTGTCCTTGATATGTAATCAACAAACACAAATTAACCCTTTTGAGATTAACTAGTTAGATATCAACTAGTATAGTGTCAATGCACTTTTAATGGTAACAATAATCTTACCTTATTTCTCCAGTAAATGAAATCTCAAAATAATTTCAAATGCACTTAATAATATCTGCAACTTTTAAGAGTAATCTATAATTTACAATTAATGAATATTCAAAAAATTTTCACTACAATCAATATTGTAGGATATAGTCTTCTTGATTTCTAGATAGAAAATAGGTAGATTATATTTTTCTTTCTTTCAAAAATATCCAACTCCTATTTAATGTGCAAATAATCCTTAAAATGAGTTTTCTCTTTTTGCACTTGAAGACTAAAATGCAATCTATCTTTCTGCAAATTTTAATCCAAATATGGTGCTTAATAAAATTTGATAATGAGCCCTAATTTTAAGTTCAACTAAGTGCACCCTAGTTGCATACCTTTTTTATGGCTTCTAAAGTAGATGTAGATCTTGGTGTTTTTGATTCACCAAGTTGCTTCCTTGCAATGGTTGAATTCACTTCTTGTTGGCTATCTGGAACAACTTCCTGCTTCACCAAAATTTCTATCTTGAGCCTTGGATTTGGTAGCTTGATCCTTCCAGTGATATTTGCTTTTATATTATATATTTAGAGAACTCCTTTATTTGAATTATACCTCCTTACTAAGAGAGGTAATATCCAAATCTCCTAGATTTGGTAGGCTTATTCTATCTTAATCTTCCTTCAAGCTTCTTATCAAATTTTGACTTCAAACAAGATATTCTTCTTCTCAATATTCTGAATATCTTGAGGTCTTCACTGGATTCTTATTCTAGGATTTGGTACTCCTTATCAAATTATTATTCTCTTGGGCTTGTTTTCAGATGGTGAAAATTGTCTTAAGTCCTTCACTATTAGGAGCTTTCTCCTTGGTAGTGGATTTCTCCAATGAGTTCTCTTAGGAACTCTTTTGACAATGCTTCTATGAGCTCTACAACAAGGCTCTCTAAGCCTTCTTATTTTTCTTCCTTGAGACCTCTCCAAGGTCTTCCAACTGAGACATTTTTTTCAACCTTTTACTTTTGAAAGTGTTGATGATGAGATCTTCTTCTAGGATATCTAATTCTTCTACTTCTAGATTTGAATAGGATTCTCCTAGTCCATCTCTTTCTTTCAATAATAGAAGTTCTTTAGTGAGATCTACTTCATATCTCTTCCAATTCTTCTAAAATAAGTCTTTAATTATTAAAGGAGATCACAAATCTCATATTTCTTGGACTCTTCTCAGGAGTCTTCTTCAGGAACTTCTTTATGGAGTTTTCTTCTAAATTAGGATATCTTTAGGAAATCTTCTTTGGAGTATTCTTCTAAATCAATAATATATCATATGAATTAAGAATACCTTGGCCAACACTCTACCTAGCTATAAAAAAGGATACCTTGCACATTAAAACTTGCACATTGCCACTTGTGCATTTATTACATTGCTTGAAGTAACTAGCTAACTTCCACCTAAAGTAATATACTCTAATTATGTACCTAAGGTGGTACATTTACATGACCCAAATGATATAATATACTCTAACTCTAACAAGAATCATAGAATTAGCAAACATTATAAAAGTTAGTATAGACGTAGATTCCCCCCTTGGGATTTCCAACAAGTACCATATTGGATACCCATTAAGGATAGTCAATTGGTTAAATAAAATCAACATAGAGGAGTTTTTGTATCTCATATTTGATCATTAAAGTAATAGTAGGGGTGCATTTTTCTAAGCTATCATCAAATATTGGAAGACTACTAATTGTAGGTGAAAGCTCATCATCTAAGGTATTGGTGGAAGAGATGTCATTTGAAGGCATATGGGAAAAGGTGTAAGTAATATCCACCATGGAATAGAGAGAGGAACACTCACTAAGGGCATCATATTCTAGTTGGAAGTGTTCATCAAGGTCATCAATTGGAGGATAAAGAGTGAGGTCATTAAGTTCCTATGTGAGGAGATATGTGTGGGTGTGAGGAAAGTTGAGATAGGATCTATCTCATGGTTGTTGACATGGGGGGTTAATAAGGGTTTGAGATCCCTACTTGTATCACCCTAGGTGAAACCTATTCTAGTTGAAGCATTGGATTTATTGTATGGTTAAAGAGGGGTTGGATAGATAAGTAATATTTTCACAAAATTAAGGGATATTTGGATGTAGTCCTTTGAGAGGTGGTATTGATACCCCTATAAACAACATTTATGTGATTTGTGCATGGACCTATGGAGTTGATTCCACCTATAGTTAGTAGGGTATCTTGGGGATGGCCAAAATATCTAATAGTTTAGATAATAGGGGAGATATGCAAATTGTGTATAGTGTACTCCCCTGAACTAGGAGTGGTCATCATAATTGAAACATGGGATGTTATTTAGAATTCATGTTGTGGAACACTCCCTTGGTCTTCTTGGCTTGTATATGGTGGAGAGGATGATGATGGTTGTAAAGATAAAGGGAGGTGGATTGACTTAGGAGTGATGAATGGAACTAGTGTTGTGAGTCGTGCATTGAGTTAGGTAGCATGATGTTCCTACGAATGTCATTATCTAGGAGTGGGTTAGAAGGGATGAGTAGCTTCCAGGTTTTATGGGGTATACCTAAAGTGAATGACAATAGGTGAAAGTCAAGGGTATAAGATGACAATAAAGTTTGATTTATTATGAAAGTGTTAGTTGGTGTAGGAAGGAGGGGAGGTGGGTTAGTAGAAAGGATGTTACTCTAGTGTTGAGAAGTTGGGTAGCATAGGGGTAAGTGAGGCATATATAGAGGTCATTGTGGATTAGTTACAAAATGAAGCTTAGGAAATGGCTAGAAATTAGTCCATGGTAGTATAGGTTGATCAGAGAAAAGCTACATTGGAGGGGATGAAGAAGGGTGGGTTGTTATTATATGAATAGGCTGAGTTAGAGTGGAGCACATTGGTTATATTGGCTTAATAGGTTGAGCAATATTAGTACCAATATAGGTGGTTGGAAGAGGAGAGGATTGTGGTAGAGTAAACATATTATAAAATCAGAATGGATTATCATTTATGGGAATACAATGCACCTATCCTTCATGAAGATATTTCAAATAATGGTGAATTTAATGAAGGAACACATTGCATGTTATGAATCCATGGTCACACTAAGATAAGGTTATGTAGACACCTAAAACACGTCATGTCGAGGTGACTACTCATATGGGACATGCTAACAGACCATATGAATGATCTTGGACATCTCCAAGGTGAAGCAGTGGTTCTAACCACTCAATTTGGGTAGAGTTGGCTAACTCAGCCTTAGCCATGACTGAGACCCATGGCTAACAGAGCTAGCTGCGCCTTAGAGTCATGGCTAGCATCAAAGCAGTTTTAGACCCAGAATCGGTTACAATAGCCTGGGCGATGAATCCAAATGGATTTTGGGTGGGGAAGCCTCTAGAACTTTCCCTCCAACTGCTCCAACTACAGGTTTCTTGATCTTGGCTTCTCCATGAAGCCAAGGCAAGGCCTTCTCAAGTGCTATAAGATCCCCCTCCAAATTGGGGAAAATTTTGGAAGGATCTCGAGTTGAAATGCAGTGAAGCCCTATCAAATTGTAGACTCACTTGCTACCTTTGAGAGGAACACTCTTGCTGCCCAATTGGAGATCATGAATGCATTTGAAGCTATGGAGGCCCTAGAGGTCTAGGAGAATCAAGAAATGCAATTGAGGACCAATTCCATCACAAATTTGAATGATCCACACCACCAATCCATCAGAGGACATTGAGGCGACCCTTGATCATCAATTCAATGAGGAGAATTGGAGATCCAAGCCCAAATTTGGAGAGCAAGAACATTTTTGGCTCAGCTGTCAACCATGGCTAACAGTGCTCACTGTGCCTCAGACACGTGGCTAGGGTTTGATCCCTAATTTCCCTTGTTTTAGCAGTAGATTTATCTTTCTTTGCATTTGTTTAGATAGATCTCAGTTAGATTTACTTTCTTAGATACAATTGTATGGTTGAATTAGAGATTTAGGATAGATGTCCTTCATTTCTTAGCATTTGGTAATTAGACTAGTTTCCTTGTTATTTTCATGCATTTAACATTTCTAATGGCTAATTAGATTGATTCATAGCTAGATCTTTACTTCTTTATTATGCTTTATGATAATTTCACCATTTCTTGCATAGATTGATAGTTTTACAAGCTTTCTTGATTTCATGACATGTTTTATGCAAGATTCCTCTAAAAGCCTCATCAAGAGAGGCATCCTTTGCTTTTAATATTTCTTGTTGTTTCTTGAACGCAGGGTTTTCAGGACTCCATCATCAAAGCATTCAAGGCAACAAATACCTCTTCCAAGGAGAGAAGAAGGTCATCATTGACCTGGAGCAGTTCATGTCTATTTGGAAAGTCTACGGATTATACCAACCCCATTTTGGGGATCAAATGATTGTATTTATTGTATCAAAAATTTGGTATCCCTAAGAGGGATGAAATTGTAAGCAATTGGTATCAATTTAATACAAAATAACTCCTTTCTCATCAAATTTGTGGTTATGTGATTTCATGTTTTAAATATTTATCAATTGGTACAATAGCTTAGGTATATGCTCTTGGGATGGTTACAGATGGTGATCATGATGGGAAATCCACATTTCATGCTACCAAATTCTAACTTACTATGTTTTTTATGGTAGGTCTCAACCATGACTGACAACCATGGTGAACAGTTGTAGTCATGCCTCTGAGCCATGGGTAATAGTTGTAGCCACGTCTAATAGATGCGATCAAAAGAAAATAGAATAGCAACAGATAGCAGACACCATCATCAGACTTGGATCTGAGGTAGGACCATTTCCCTATCTCTATATTTTTTTGTCTATGTTTTTACAAAAGTAGAATGCAATAGATGGATGTTAATTAGAAAACTTAGCAAAAAGTAGAATGAAGAATTCATAGATGCTTTTTAGTTTTCTACTAGTCATTGCTAGGAACAATGGATCTCTGATTGCAATCCGCCCTAGTCTCCAATGGTCTAGACCATTTATTTTTGAGTTTGCATGCATGAGGCCCAATTAGTGGCCATTCCTTCATAGGTAGAATTGCATTCTCTAAAAATCATCTAGCATAGTCATGCATTCTCTTAAAATAAAATGTTATTTTTCAAAGCATGTAGGGAAAATCATTTGAATGTTGTTTGATGCATTTTATTTTTCATGCAAAGTAAAAATAACCACACACACCATGACACACTTTAAATGCTAGTGAGTTGGAAGTCATATCCAACCACTAGTAGGGTTCAATGATGGTGGTAGTGATTTCCATCCATTGGCCCAACTCCCTCGATCCTTGTTACTAGACCAATACTAGATCCGAGAACCATCATAGCCCATGGAAAATTTACATGTATCTCTCTTCGAAGAGGTATATCACTGACTACGGGTGAACAGGGTGAGGATCGAGAGGACTTGTGCTCCTTGACCATGTGTGGACTTCATTACCACACATTATAGGTTGGCTTACGTGATCCTGGAGTTCATAGCCAGGTTTTCGAGCTGTGAGTATACAGGTGAAAGCCTTAAACTATTGAGTATATCATCAACAATTTCAAACATGATGAGAGTAGTTTAAGTTTTCAAAAAATCTCAAAACACATCAAACCAGTTAGGGCTCACAAACAAAAATTTAAAAGAGATAATCATCATTGTTTACTTTGTTTGCCTTAAAATTTATATACAAGATAATATAATATCATGGTTAGAACACAGAGAGGTCGATCCAGGCATAGAACCGAGGTCAAGGCCGAAGCTCCACCCAATGCACAACAAAATATGTAGAACCCTCAATCACAAGATCCTCCCAAATGATGTTCGATGAGCATTAGAGGGGATAACTCTATGCATGAGGGTTCTCATCAGAATACCCCACTTAGAGGAGGTAATGCACATGCCTCATGAGAGAGATCCGAGTATAGAAGATCCCAACATGGGGCCTTCAAACATAGGAGTATATATCATGATCGTACACCTCATGGATCCACTAGATCCATCAAAGAGTACATCATAGAGGAAGGAACAGTAAACAGGTTGGTTCCCATTCGTACTCGAGATAAGGGTGGCTCAAGGCCCCCATAAGTTCAAAATAAACAAGTAGAAAATCTACCCATTCAGGGGTAGGAAGAGAGGGATGCTTCAAGATGTAGACCCTCATAGACTCCAAACAAAGATCAACCTAGCAAGTTCACATTTGACATGTCTAAGGTTGGAGTCAATGGTACGCCACCACATGAGTCATGGTGCACTAGATAATTGGATGGTTTAGATAGAGTCTTAGGGTAGCTAGGGTATAAACCCTTAGTTGTGCATTCTCATTCTATGAGTTCTCATAGTGAGAGCACACGTCATACCATTCAAGAACTAGGAGAATTCTCCAAGCATCCTCATAGTATAAATGCCCCATCGACTCATGTGGGCATAGAGTACAGACAACACCAGAATGTGAATGCCATCTACACAGACAAGGGCAAAGGTATGGTAAACAAGTCTATCAGAGGTCATACCGACAAAGTTGCTCGGATAGAATGAGTACACCAAAGACCGCACATGATCGATCTTATAGATCGATCACAGAGATTGGTGTTAGAGCAATGACATCAGATTCTCCAAGATCAATTGGAGGATGTTCATGCAGAGCATGAGTACCTCAAAAATGAGGATACTCAGAGGTAGAGGTTGCATAGGCAATATATTTTTGAGCAATGCATGCATGAACAATGCATCCTTGAGAAAAAGGAGCATGTTGAGTGAGAGGATCGATTGGCTCGAGCCAATTTACCCCCTCGTAGTGAGTACAGGGAGTGCACTCATAGATGAGCTACTTCATAGCCTGATCTATACCCTGAACATATTGAGAACCATACTCATCACATAGCCCAAAACATGATGTAGCACCAAGCATTGGAACATCATGGGCATACACAGTACGAAGAAGAAGTGGGAGATGATCAAGAGCAAGAATATCTAGAAGATCTCCCTAGTAGATGTGGAGGATGATCCCATTCCCCCACCTCATTCGAAGAAGAATTTACCTCCAAAGGCTCCTCGTGGACCTCTCAGAGAAGAGGAAATTCTATCTTCGAAGGCCTATCAGGCCTTGGAAGACAAGGTTCAAGCTATAGAGAAGCAAGGAATGGTTTATCAAAAACCGACCTTAAACAAGATTCACAATGAACCTTTATGCCCTTCGATGCCAATTCTAGTATATCCCGAGCACTTCGAGATGCCGAAGTTGGATAAGTTTCAAGGTGAGGAGGATGCTCAGGAGCATGTTATGAGATTTATGGATAAGTGCTTTCAGATTGAAAGCAATGATGCTCTAATGCTGAGAACCTTCATCACAACCCTCTCAGGTCCTGCTCGAGAGTGGTTTAATCAACTCAAATGACACAACATAACCAAATTTGAACAAGTTGGTGGATGCATTTCTTGAATGCTTCTCCTTCGACATCAAGAAGAAGGCTAATCTATCCGATCTAGCTACTTTATTGCAACATGATGATGAGCCGATCATGGATTATGATAAAATATGGAGAAAGATAATGGTAAAGTTACCATTTTCCATTCTGACTATCGAAATGACTCGGATGTTTACCAAGAGTTGTGTGAAGCACATCTCATTACTACTATAGCTGCAATAGTACCAAACATTTGAGGAGGCCTTGGTGCAAGCCAAGGTGATAGAGGACATCAAGTTACAGGAGGGTAACTTGAAACTCAGGAACAAGAAGGAATGGAACAAAAAGAACACCCACAATCAGAAGGAGCAGGCCAAGCCGACCCATGTCAACCAAGTGGTGTTAAACCTCTAGAAAGGGGATAAGGGGTAACAACAGAATTATCAAGCCCAACCTCCTCCCATGCGATATGATCAATGTAATAATAACAAGAAGGGTAAGAATAATGAACAACGCCCACCTCGCCAGTTCACACCTTTGTCAAAATTGATGACATCGATATTCCATCAATTATGTGAGGCCAAGGCAATAAACTTACCTAAAATCAAATTGATAGACCCTAATCAGCCCAAGCCAAAGGGGTATAGGGATGATATGTACTATGTTTTCCATAGAGCGAAGGGACATGACATCGAAGTATGTTGGAGTTTCAAACATTTAGTACAGAACATGATTGAAAGAGGTGAGCTAACTATGGACAACCCTCAGGCACCAGAAAATCAGAATATGGGGATCTTCAAGAACCCCTTACCAAATCATGAGCCATCGAGGAACAATGTTGGACATGTAAATCAAGTGTGGGTTGAACCGCCAACTCAAGGATTTATCAGTATGGTTAATGTTATCATGAGACAAGGGAGGTACGAAAGACCAAATCCACCTCCAACTCCTATTAGAGTGCATGTTGCACCTCAACAAAGGCCAGCTCAAAATATTCTAGGCCCACCTACAAGACCGGTGGTGACCATTAGGAGTAGGCTAGTTCAAAGCCTACAGACAACTCCAATGAAGTTGTCAATCTATGAACTGATTCAATAGTCTCCCAAGCATAGGGAGATGCTCATGGATATTCTAAGATCAATCAAAGTTTAGTCCCAGGACCTTGAAGCATTTACAAACTTTGTGGGACATGTGCAGTAGTGTAGTGAACCGGTGATCCAATTTAATGATCATGAGATTAAGATGGTCTCCACTACTATAGCGGACCCATCACTACATATCATTGCATGTGTTAATCACACACCATTCAAATAGGTTTTGATTGATACAGGGTCATCAATCAACATAATTACAACCAAGGCATTAACGTATCTGAAGTTGCCAAAGTCACATATTGTACCTTCCACTTTCACCTTGAGAGCATTCAATGATGTGCTATGCTCAATGGTAGGTACCATAGTTCTTCCAATTCAGGTTGGACTAAAGACCATCCCTATGATGTGTCATGTGATCGAAGGTGCCATGCAGTATAACATCCTTTTGGGGAGGCCTTGGATTAGAGAAATGCATTGTGTTCCCTCGATCTTACATCAGTGTATAAAATATATACATGAGGGACAAGTTCACATGGTACCTTCTGACGAAGAACCATTCAAATACGTGAACTTAGCAGATTTTCTAGGGGATTTCATTCTCCCCTCAATGCATCTAGATATACGACCGACATCACCTATTATACATCCAGAAGGTAAACTCAAAGGAGTGTGCATGGGACCATCAATGGTAGCACCATAGTTATCAGAACACATTATAGTAGCTTCAACTAAACTTACGGTATCCAAAGTGCCTAGAAATGACAAGAAGCTTAAGGTAGTTATGGGTGATAAAGAGTCAAAGAAAAAGCCCAAGGAAGCAACTATCGAGGGTCCTACTCCCATGGATGAGGGGGATGCTCAAAATCTAGTCGAGGAGGTACCTCAGCCTACCTCACCTGCATCTTCAATAGGGTCATCGACACCATCGGTGACCATGCAGTGGGTTAACTCTGGGTTAGCAGAGTACATTGTGTAGAATATGACATTCATACCAATTATCAAAACTATACAAGATATGGGCTGACCTCAAGCCCATCACTTTCCCATGGGGATGGTGGTACCACTAGGGGTGCCACCCAACCAAACAAACTTCATTTATGGAGGGCTAGATCAATTGACAAATCATATGCCCATAGATGAGGATGATGATGAACCATTCATGGTGAATGTTCATTATCTATCTAACCCTAAATTTACCTTACACTATTTTGATCATTACCATTGGCATGGTTATAACTTAGGCTTATTTGAGTAGGGGCATAGAATTCCCATCGAACCATAGTATCAGCTACCAACTGATAGGTTTGGGTTAGGCTATCATATCCGAGGATGAGATGAGCTCCTAGCAGCATCTTTAGATCATCTAAACCTCACTTTGGGGGATGATGTGGATTGGAATCCTTATCACCCTAACCCTTATTATCTATGAGGGGGTAATAGGTTGGTAACCTATGTCTCAGAAGCACCACCAGAGATCTATCATGAGCACATCATGGTAGAGGTAAATCAAGGAGACAATCCAAGAGCCGACTTGGACAATGAAAGTCATGAAGCTACCGATGACACAGGTATGTAGATCCAGAATATGGGTATAGCAGAGTCCATTATTGAAAGTGATGGACCAAATTATAATTCTAGAATAGATGATGATGAGCTATCCTCACACAATGAATGATATGAGGATGAAACTGAGTTGGCCTACCTAGGCCCTCTAAATTATATCATCTATTACCCATGGAACAAATGGGTGAGACTGAAGAATACTTCATGGTTGATAGTGACTATGAGGATGACACAGAGTGGGCCTACCTTGGGCCCCATATTGCTAATCATCCAATTCTAGTGGGTAGGGGTGAAGGACTCATATATGATAATGATGATGAGGATGAGACCGAGAGAGCTTATCTCGGGCCTCAATATTTGTACCATCGACATGAGTCGGTTGACATCGATGAGATGTATCAATGAGTCTATCCTAGTCTATGCCTCAGAGGAAGACCACCTAACTTGGATATGATTTATCATATAGTCTTCCTTGATCCATCGATGTACATGGAGCTCCTTGAGCCAAGTGATCCTATTTTTGAGTCTATCCATAGACCAGATCCAGAGATCCCCATACCCCCAGAACCACATCTCGAGGATGGAAGTTCTATCAATGTAGAGTCACATGCACATGGTCCTAGAGATCTAATCCATTCCATAAATATGATCTCCATTGATTTGACCACTCCACTTCGCAATCCAGCGAACCCTCCAAACCATTGTATCTGAATGTAGATGCTATTGATTGGGATCATATTGACTCACCACTAGAGCCTGAATATTTCTTCCCTAATGAAGAAATATTACAACCTTTTCATTTTGTGCTAGGCTGTGCACATGATGTTTATCATGCTGAGGGAAATTCTGATGTAGGACCTTTAAACCCAGCTGATGACATCCACTTGATTCCTACGCCTCACCAGCTTGAGGAGGGATCACATATGTCAGTAGAGGAGACCTTCGATGTGGATATCAGTAATGATCCCACTAATCCAAGGAAGGTTAAATTTGGAGAGAGTCTGACTCTTGATGAGCGTGCCACACTCATCCCTCTACTGAAAGATAGACCTGACCTTTTTGCTTGGACATACAAGGATATGTTGAGGCTAGATCCAAAATTGGTTACTCATAACCTTTCGCTAGATCCCGCTAAGAAACCTATCAAGTAGAAGCTCAGAAAGATGCATCCAATAGTCACTTTAATGGTTAAATATGAGCTACAGAAGTTGTTGGATGTAGAGTTCATAATTTCCATCGACTATCCAGAATGGGTATCAAACATGGTACCTATAGGAAAACCTGATGGAAGGATCCATATTTGTATAGATTTTAGAGACCTCAACAAGGCAACACCAAAGGATTCATTTTTATTGCCCAATATAGATGCTCTCGTAGATGCAACTACGGGTCATGAGATGCTCTCCCTGATGGATAGTTTTTTTAGTTACAATCAGATTTAGATTAAAGTTGAAGACCAACACAAAACTATATTTACAATGCCATGGGGGACATTTTGCTATAAAGTTATGCCATTCAGCCTTAAAAATGTTGGTGCCACATATCAGCGAGCCATGACATATATTTTTCATGACTACATGCATAAGATCTTGGAATATTATATCGATGACTTGTTGGCAAAGTCATTATTATGAGAAGAGCATGTTGAGGTCCTGAGGAAGGTCTTCGATCACCTGATAGAGCATAATGTCAGGTTGAATCCCAAGAAGTGTGTATTTGGTATAACTTCAAGAAAGCTCTTGGGGTTCATCATTTCAAAATGAGGCATCGAAGTTGACCCAATGAAGGTCAAGGCCATTTTAGAGATGCATCCTCCAAAAAATATCAAGGAATTAAGAAGCCTTCAGGGCAAAGTAGCATCCATAAAGTGATTTATCACACAATTATCAAATAAATGTCGACCCATGAATCGACTACTACACAAGGGGGTCCCATTCAATTGGGATGAGGACTATCAAGCAGCCTTCACTGAGATCAAGCAATACCTAGCAACGCCACCAGTGCTAGCTCCACCAAGACCAGATGTGCCTTTTCTGCTATATATATCGACAACCAACTTTGCATTGGGAACCATGTTAGCCCAAAAGAATATGCAAGGCAAAGAGCAAGCCATATATTACATCAATCGCACCTTGGTGAGTTATGAGCTCGGATATGCATATGTGGAGAAGTTATGTTTAGCAGTGGTGTTCGCAATGAAGAAGTTGTATCATTATATGTTAAGTCATATGACATACATAATATCCAAACAAAATCCTTTGTAGTATATGATGAGCAAGACATATCATAATACATGTACTACAAAGTGGATCATGTTATTGATAGAATTCAATTTGGAATTCATCAACCAAAATTCCATCAAGGGATAGGTCATAGCTGATCAACTGGTTGAGGTACCTCTCGAGAATAGTAGGCCTCTCACCATAGAGCTACCTGATGATGTAGTCTTCACATTATCAGAAGCACCCAAACCCAAAGAACCAGATAACAAAGCTGATATGACTATGTTCTTTGATGGTTCAAAGTGTGAGCAAGGGGGTGGTGCAAGAATTATCTTTTTCATGCCACAAGGTGCTCCAATGCCCTTGTCATTTAAGCTAGACTTTCCTTGTACTAACAATAATGTTGAATATGAAGCCCTAATCTTGGGCCTCCAAACAACTATCACCATGAAGATTAAACGATTAAATATCTTTGGTGATTCCCTTCTCATAGTCAATCAAGTGAAGGGACTTTTTCAATGTAGGTGTCCCATATTGAAAGCTTACAAGGATCTTGCTGACACATATCTAGCCTAGCTAGAATGGTATGACATCGAGGCAATCCCTCATTCATCAAATAGATTCATAGACACTATGGCATATTTGGGATCCTTAATCCCTCAGAATCTATCTACCGACTTTACTACCATTCATGTAAAGATGCTATCGCATGCCATGATGCAACGTGCGACTTTTGATAACAAGGAATCTATCAACATGATTCATATAGAACCAAACCATGAGTGGTTCTATAAAGCCAGAGACTTTCTCAAGAAGGCATCCTAGGGGTCTTTGATCTCGTAGGGTCCTACGGGGAATGGCACCACCATTCACCATAAGGTTGTATCCCAGTATACATTCACACATAGTGAAACACCAGGGGAACAAGTCATCTTGATAGTTGAGGTAGAAGCTTATCAAGATTGGATGTCACAATTACATGACTTCCTAAAACTTGGTTTAATCCCATAGGGATTATCATATGTCACAAAATGCACATTTAGACAAAAAGTGACAAAGTATGTCTTTCTTGGAGACATCTTGTACCATAGAAGCTATGATGGAGTTCTCCTTCATTGTCTTGAGCCCCAAGAGTCAGCTTGGGCAATTTCGCAAGCTCATGATGGTACATGTGGTGGCCATTTTAGTGGCATGGCCATTATCAAGTGCATCCTTTGAATGGGTTATTATTGGCCCACTATGGAGAAGGATTGCATCCACGTATGTCAAGAAATGTATCAAATGTCAGCATCATGCTAATCTTACGCACTTGCCATCATAGGCCTTACAGCCCATTCAAGTGGCTTGGCCATTTGCTCAATGGGGTTTGGATCTAATTGGCAAGATCTCTCCTTCATCATCGGGTTGACATACATTTATTATAATGGCTACTGAGTATTTTACAAAGTGGGTGGAAGCCATTCCCTTAACAATGACAACTGGAGCACGTATTGCGAAGTTTATACTTCATAATATCATTAGTCATTTTGGGATACCATCCAAGATAATCTTGGATAATGGAACATCATTCAAGAACAAAACTATGAAGGCTTTAATGTCTAAGTACAATATACAACATAGTTTTGTGACTCCATATTATCCATAGGCAAACGGGTAAGTTGAGGCTTCAAACAAGATAGTGGTAGCCATCTTGAAAAATATGGTACAAGAAAACCATAAATATTGGCACATCCAGCTACCCCTTGCATTATGGGCTTATAGGACTAGCATTCGGACACCCACTGGGGCAACTCCATTTTCACTAGTATATGGCATTGAGGCCATTATGCCCCTAGAGTTGGAAATTCCAATGTTGCACGTCACATTGAAAGAGTTCATCGATGATGACACTGCATGACAAGCTCACCTAGATCAATTGATGCTTCTTGATGAACATCACGTGAATGCCCTTGAGCATCTCTGCATTTACCAAGAGTACTTAAAATGAGCTTACAATAGTAAAGTCCACTTGAGAGACTTTAAGGTTGGTGATCTTGTGCTGAAAGAGAACCAACAGAACTCAAACCTACCACCGCACTTGCGAGACAAATTTATGGCTAACTAGTTAGGTCCTTACATCATCTCAGAGCATATTGGACCTAGAACGTATCACTTGACATCGCTTGAAGGTGTTGAAGAGCTTGAACCTCTCAACATCCTTCATCTTAAGGCGTTCCACACATAATAATTCAAAAAACTTAAAAATATGGAAAAATTTCAAAATCCATAAAAATCAAAAAGCAATAAAATCTAAAAATATTGCACTTCATTTGCATCATGCATTTCATTTTGCACTTGCATTCATTTAATTGCATTGCATTAGGCATTTCCATCCATCGCACTTGCATTAGAATAGGTTGTGTTTGCAATATTACAAATGACACCACGTTTGTATTTCAATCATGCATCTATGCATTATCATCATCATCCATCACCCTTGTGAGTAATTGTGTTTCTCAACACAACCCCTCCTATTGCTATGAAGAATATACTAGGGTTTTTCAGTCATTCAACCATACCTAGTGGTCTTCTCAAGAGTTTGGTAGAAAGCTTGCTTTGCTTTTGTAGATGAGGTCTAGTTTTGATAGCACTTAGCATATCATAATCCTATCACTAATCAAACACATTTAACAATCCTAATTAGGGTAAGGAAGGATGAACACTACAAAAGTGGTCCGGGTCACCTTAGGTGAAAGGTTTTATTACTTGCTCATCTGTGAGGAGCAGTGGTCTAGAGTAGAGGTCATTGGAAAAAGGACAAGTTCACCCCCTACCCGAAGAGATCCCTTGCTTAAATCAAAAGGAGCAAAATCCTAGAGTCAAATCCTATCCCTTGCTTTAAAAAAAGAGTATATACAAAATAAATAGTGATTTTTATCACTATCTATGAGCAAGTATCCCAATAAATTGAAGAAAAAAGGGGGTGAACTTGAATCCCTGGAATGGTCAATACTCAAAGCCATGGAGTGATCCCCAATACAACAATGGGCTGAATGAATCCCACCTGACATTGGGGTAGGTCTAGCAAGTCACAAATGAGCTAGCTTTAGGTGGCCTGTATTGCCTAGTGGTCTAGTCTAACTAAATCCAAACCTAGGATCGGGTGGACATTTGAGGATCCCCAATACAACAATGGGCTGAATGAATCCCACCTGGCACTGGGGTATGCTTATGTCTCATCTAATATATTCATTTGCACACACAGGGGTAATGAATAGCTTGGTCTTTCATAGTGAAAAATTTATTTTTTAGAAGTCTAGTATAGTCATTATACAACTTTTGATAAGTCAACTAGGGTGTTTGAGTTTCATGGAAAACCTCAAAAATTCCCAAATAGCAACAACCAATTTTCAAGCAATCATCAAATATCAACTTCTTTTTATAAGAGTTTGTTTGTTAGAAGGGTTCATAACATAGGTTAGATACCGGATGGATATCAACAATGATATTTAAATGACCACTGACTATGTTGTACATATTCTTTTAATTTACAAAAGCTTATGAATAGAAACAATACATCATTTCATAGCACACATGGGTGTTTAATTGATTAATTCTTATGATAAGATATATCAATTATAGTTCATGATTGTTATACATTCTGTGGTGTCATCCATTAGATTGTTAAACTCATATTGCATTCATACATTATGTTTTAAGTGATTAAAGCATACATGTCCATTTATAGTAAATCATCATCATGAAAATTATGCAATACATACATGGCATGAATCATGTCATAACATCATAAATTAAATGCATACAAGTACAATAAATTAAACATGCATTTAACATCACATAGTGCATCCATATGCATACATCATAGTAGTCCATCTACACATCTAGATCACAATATCTAGTCATACATCCATCATCTAGCTAGTGCATGTCATCCATACATCACATCATATAGCATCAAATAAACATAACATATAAGCATTGCATCCATATGCATCTCATAACATAAAACAATAAAAATAATCTACACATATAATGAGTCTCATAAAAGTTTGATCATATATATGTGTGTATCAAAAATAGAGAGTGTCTAGGCATATGTCCAAAATGCCCGTAGGCTACAACTATGTAGGTCCTCGACCTTACACTCAAAAATGGTACAAAAATATCTATCAAGATCTATACTAAGTAGGCCCTGTGCCTCCTACCTATGAAGCTCCTCCACCAGTGCCACCCTCCCTATGAGTCTACCTAGAGCTAGTGCCTGAGGATCTCTCTATCCAATGTGTCCTATGGCTAGGATGAGCTGAAGACTACCCTATCTCTCGAGTCTGAGTCCTCTAAGTACCTAGATCTATGGTCCTCTCAAGGAACCTCACCCTATAGTAGCTCAATATCTCCCTCTAAGAGAGATATGTGTAGCATTTAGATGCTCACTCATCAAGATGATCCTAAAACTAGCCTCTTGATCTCTACATCTAGATCCAAACTGGTGCATCCCTATGCAGCTAGAACCATAGGACCAACCTATGGATTCGAGGGCTCCCCTCATGCACCAATCACTTGATCCCTCTTTTGAGTCATAAGTTGTAGCTAATATCATGCTAGATCTCACTCAAGTGTCATCTTCTCTAGGGTTGTAGTGGCACTATCAATCTATGCCTAGTGAAGAGTCCTCTCCTCCTAGTAGCTCCACCATAGCTCCTATCCCTACCTCAACTGATCCTATGTAATCCTCAACTACACCTATAGAGTAGCCATAGTGGTATCCCTCTATAGGATCTACATCTATAAGGTCCCCATATATGTTTGTAGGTTAGCCACCTAGGCCCAGAGCTATGTAGTCTCATCATCAAACTCCTCCTCCTCATCATCTAATCAACACTAGGGTACATCCTCAATAGCTACACCCTCTCCCCATCCACCCTCAATCCACTAGTGAACCCTACACCCATGAGGATCTACTCCCTCTAGGTGTGCCTCAACTACCTCTACTCCTATGACTCCCTCTCCATCCCTACCGAGTGGGCCTCCACATTGCCAGATCAATAGAGCCCACCAAGCATCATAATCTATAGTAGTCCCCACATCTACTAGCCTAGAGTCCTACTAGTCATCATCCTCATCACCCAAGGGGGTGACCTATAACCATGCTAGATCTCTCTCTAAAGTCAGGTGATGGTAGATAGTAGGCACTAGTGGAATATCCTGGTGGATACCAAACTACCTCAAGATGCATGAGAAGTGGAAAAACTCATGCATGTCGACCTTACACTCGATCAACCACCTATCTCATCTGGTACGCCTCAAGTACCTATCTACCTCTGGCCACATAGGGCAATCCATATAGGCCCTCCATAGTACCTATCCAAGATGCAATCATGAGATCCTATCGATGTAGTACTCTAGGTCTCTTGCTCGAGTCCTCTAGAACCCCTCAACCTCTCTGGGCCAGTAGGCAGCATAGCACTAGGAAGCCTCTGCTATATCATCAATCTGACATGGAAGTCCCCTTAGATGATCGATGGTGATATGCTGCCATACCCATATCTACAATAGCATGTTGCAAGTGACTCCAACATGGCCCCACTATGTAATCTTATATAGCTCATCATAGAGCTGGGCTCCTCTATAGTGCACACAAGAAGATCCTACATCCTAGAGAGGAGGTTCCAAGGGAACCTCATTCTTGATGTGTCTAGCAAGAGGATGTGGATGCATGAGAACATCAAGATGGCCTATCTCTCTGAGAAGACATGTGCCCTATACCAACGCTCTATGGGCACACCCCCATGGTCAATGTCCTCGAGTGCCACATCACTTCGATCATCGAAGATCCACCAAAAACTATAGTCTTCACCATAGTAGGTGAAGAGGTGATGGCCTCACCATCAATGGGGATGTGAAAGATGTGGTAGACATCCTCCAAAGTGATCGTGATCTCTCTGATCGATAGGTGAAAAGTATTGGTCCGCGCATCCCAATGATGGGCCAAAGCAATCAAGTAGGCCTGATCATGCCTAATGGTAGGGAGATGGAGGACATAGCTGAGCCCTATAGCACCAAACCACTCTTGATCAACATCACTAATCTCTCAAAGGAGGTCCCGATAGAGCTCAGATTCCCTCACTCGGGAGGTCAGCTAGAAGAGCACATAATAATAAATAAAAATCAACCAAAAACATAAAAAAAATGAACATAAAAAATCAAACAAATTCAAAAAAATCTTCAAAAAAGATAAAAACACTCATAAATACATGCAATACATTTCAAAAAACCAATATTGTATTTCAAAAACATTAAAAAAATCAATTAAACCAGTTAACATTCAAAAAAATTAAAAAATTTAATTTTTTCTAAAGTTGCCTAACTACGGATGGGACCCATGGTGGCACCAACGGTCAAATTTATGACCATTGGAATTTGAACCTAGCCATGGATGATAGCCATGGCCCCCAATTTACCAATTGGGAGCCACGACTGCCACCCACGACTAAGGCCAGTGACCTTTTTGGGGTCACATCCCACCCAAAAAATAGAAAAAAATTAATTAAAAATTAAACCCTCCCTACTAAAACTAACCTAGACTAATCCTAAGCTAGGGTGAGGTTCATTACCGATAATTTAATTTGGTTCAATTAACCCATTACTTAATGAGGTTTATTTTTAACTACTAACCCTAAGCTACGGTGAGGTTCTTTACCGATAGTTTAGTGTAGTTCATTTAACTCATTAATTAGTGAGGTTCAATTTTAATTCGGTAAATCAAATGAGAGAGTTGCAGTGTTACCTTTGCAGCACTGGCTCCACCACTAGAAGATCCCTCCATCAGGTCAACCATGTTGAGTTGGTCGAGTGTACGGTTTGACTACATTCCATATCAAATTTTTAACCTCGCCTCTCAGAGCTCTCTGGACAACGATAGGAATTGGAAAATAATGATGTTAAAAATGATAGATTTTCTTTTATATTTTCCAATTTTCCCTCGACCATGCCTAGCACCCACGGGTGCAGAACTAGGGTTTTCGACCATGGGTCAAAGCCATGGCTAAGAAATTTATAATTTCTAGCTGTGTCTTGCACACACGACTAGCATCTGGACACATATACCCTCAAAATTTCACCATGAGGGGTTTCAAAATGAAAAATTAAAAATATCTAATGGGCCAAAACCCTCAAAATTTTCAAAATAACAAAAAAATTTAGATAAATCAAAATTTCAAATGTGCCTCGTATCTAATTATTTACCCTATACACTTGGTGGTTGCAGTGACTTGCGATCCATGCAATCCGACAAGATGAGTAAATTACCATAAGGCCATTTGGGGTAAATTAGTCATCGTGGAATTGATATGCTTCACTTCAATCCCTAAGAAGGCCTAGACGATCGGACTGCTCCATGGGAATGAGGTATTCATTTCAATTCTTCTATGATATTTTTAGCAGATCATCGAACATTATGATTCAACATAAACCTAATTGCAATTGCTATCATTTTGATTCCCTAAGAAGGCCATTATGGCTAGACCGCTCCATGGGATAGAGATGTATAATTACTATTAAAAGTTGCAATCATGGCTGAATTAAGCCTTGCCAAGTAATCAAAGTGCTAAAACCTTAAATTGTTCAAGTCACTCATTGAGGTCAAGTGACTCATCACTTCATTAAATTGTCCTACTCTCATCGACTCATCACTTGAGGGGGTAGTCATTATATCAATTGTCATAATCAAAGTCAATAGAAGATCCCTTGATCTTGTCAAATTGTGTTCATCTTATGAATCATTGCCAAAGACTATCATAAGCTTACCCTTTGCTAGGGCAAAAAGCAACTATGATAGTTAAGTTAGTAGCTCTCCACCTATCGGTACTATTGTAGCACTGAAGCTACCCGATCACCGTTGGAGCTTGCAAAAGCTTTTTCAAATTTTAAGCCTTCCCTCAGTTGGAAGCAATGATTCTAAGATGCGTACCCCTTGGCAGGACTGGGCATCTAATGTTGATCAGATTAATGATCATCATTCAACCTATGACATCATTTTAGGAGGTCTATTTTTGCTCAGCATTGTTCGTTCTCACAATGCATCTCAAAAGGGGCATCTGTAGACACCTAAAACACATCATGTCGAGGTGACTACTCATATGGGACATGCTAATAGACCATATGAATGATCTTGGATAGCTCCAAGGTGAAGCAGTGGTTCTAACCACTCAATTTGGGTAGAGTTGGCTAACTCAGCCTTAGCCATGGCTGAGACCCATGGCTAATAGAGCTAGCTATGCCTCAGAGCCATGGCTAGCATCAAAGTAGTTTTAGACCCAAAATCGGTTACAACGGCCTGGGTGATGAATCCAAATGGACTTTTGGGTGGGGAAGCCTCTAGAAATTTCCCTCCAACTGCTCCAACTACAGGTTTCTTGATCTTGGCTTCTCCATGAAGCTAGAGCAAGGCCTTCAATGTGCTATAAGACCCCCCTCCAAATTGGGGAAAATTCTAGAAGGATCTCGAGTTGAAATGCAGTGAAGCCCTATCAAATTGTAGACTCACTTGCTACCTTTGAGAGGAACACTCTTGCTGCCCAATTGGAGATCATGAATGCATTTGAAGCTATGGAGGTCCTAGAGCTCTAGGAGAATCAAGAAATGCAATTGAGGACCTTCCATCACAAATTCGAATGATCCACACTACCAATCCATTAGAGGACATTGAGGTGACCCTTGATCATCAATTCAACGAGGAGAATTGGAGATCCAAGCCCAAATTTGGAGAGCAAGAACATTTTTAGCTCAGCCATAGCTATCAACCATAGCTAACAGTGCCAACTGCACCTCAGACATGCGGCTAGGGTTTGATCCCTAATTTCCCTTGTTTTAGTAGTAGATTTATCTTTCTTTGCATTTTTTTAGATAGATCTTAGTTAGATTTACTTTCTTAGATACAATTGTATGGTTGAATTAGATATTTAGGATAGATGTCCTTCATTTCTTAGCATTTGGCAATTAGACTAGTTTCCTTGTTATTTTCGTGCATTTAACATTTCTAATGGCTAATTAGATTGATTCATAGCTAGATATTTACTTCTTTATTATGCTTTATGACAATTTCACCATTTCTTGCATAGATTGATAGTTTTACAAGCTTTCTTGATTTCATGACATGTTTTATGCAAGATTCCTCTAAAAGCCTCATCAAGAGAGGCATCCTTTGCTTTTAATTATTTCTTGTTGTTTCTTGAATGCAGGGTTTTTAGGACTCCATTGTCAAAGCATTCAAGGCAGCAAATGCCTCTTCCAAGGAGAGAAGAAGGTCATCATTGACCTGGAGCAGTTCGTGTCTATTTGGAAAGTCTATGGATTATACCAACCCCATTGTGGGGCTCAAATGATTGTATTGATTGTATCACAAATTTGGTATCCCTAAGAGGGATGAAATTGTAATCCATTGGCAATTTATTAATACAAAGAACTCCTTTCTCATCAAATTTGTGGTTATGTGATTTCATGTTTTAAATATTTATCAATTGGTACAATAGCTTAGGTATATGCTTTCTGGATGGTTACTTATAGTGTATTTCATATTCTATTACATGGTATAGGATGGGTAGTGTTTTTATACCTACTTGAATAGGTAGGATGATGGTACCCATAATAGAGTAGTGAATACCATTGAATTTCCATAATTCAAGGGTTGAGGTGGCGATATGGCTAGAGGGAAGGTTTAGGTGTAGGAAGGTAGTGAAAAAAATGATTTTGATGGAGGAACCTATGTTTATTAGGACACAACTAAATTTTATTCCATAAATACATGCCAATATGTGCATAACAGGATCAAACCCTACCTCTTCAAGGGTCATCATCTCATGATCATAGAAAATAATGGAAGGGTGCATGCATGTTTACACACTAGCAAAAAAATTGGTAAAATCATTATGGTCATGAGTTTCCAAATATATAGACCTTAAAGTATCATTTAGATCCTTGTGATGAGGCTATGATTGTTGTAAAAGGTCATATATGGATAACTTGGCTAGTGCAATGTGTAGTTCATGTGTGAGGTTGCTTCGTATGGTGATGATATTACAACATACAATAGCAGGACCTTGCATAAGAGGTGTTATAGAAGAAGGTGATATATTGATAGTATTTGATGGTGGATTGGGGTGTGTGGTGTAGCATTTATCTTATGTGGTAACATTAATCATAACAATTATTTTTTTCTATGATGGAATATGATTGACATGGTTGATATGACCCTTGTTTCTATTGTTGAGGATATTATTGTGGTAAAATAGGTCTTGCACTTAGCATAACCTGGTTTTTTTGGGGTGGTTTCGAAGGATTTGGAATGGACCTACCCATATTGAATCTAGTGTTTGGAGGGTATTCAGTCTTCTTATAAAGCTTAACTTCACCTTCCTATATTTTTATGTCCTCAATCACCTTAGCCTAAGCTATGGTATCTTTGAAGGAGTGGTGTTGTTGTATTTGGAGTGTTGTTGATATGTGCTTGACACACCTCTTGGAAAATATTTTTACCAATTCTAAGGGTGGCATAAAAAAAATAAATCGTGGATGATCCCACATTACTTGGAAACATAATAATTAACATGATCATCATCAAATTATCACAAGCTATACAGATTGGGTAGAAACGTCTTCTTTTTTATGTTGAGAGAGAAATATTCTAGGAATGCGTTGGCCAATTGCTCAAAGGTGGACAAGTTGTGTTGAGGAAGATTATTGAACCAATCCAGGGTCTCATTCCCAAGAGATAAGGGGAAAGTAAGGAGCATGAAGGGGTTACTACCTTGGATTAGGTAGCAATAATATCAACAATTGTGCAAGTGGTCCTGAGGATATTCCTTACCTCTAAAATTTTCAAACTTGGGTATCTTGTATTTGCATCGATAGGGATGGAGGTCCACCGAAGGATGAATGGGGTCATTATAGATTTGGATATAGGTGGTGTTTTATGGCCCATAACCACTAGTATTCTTGAGTTGCTCCCTCATGATTTGGATCTCATCAGAGGGTACTTGTGATGTATGGGAGGGTATACTAGTGGTTCCTTGATAGGTCACTCAGGATAATAATCGTAGGGATAATTATAATGATGTGGTGGTGAATGCATATAGTAGTTAGGAGTAGTTTGGGAATCATCAGGTGTAAGGTTGATTTGAGTAGAAGAATTGGATGGTGGAAGAGTTGAAGAAGAATTGGGGTGAGAAATATAAGAAGAGGAATAAAGGGGGAGTTGTTGTTAGGAAGCCCATTTATCTAGTTAGGTTGTTGAAGGGTGATTTGGATTTTTTGGGATTTGGTAACCTGTTGAATGTTGCATGTGAAATAGGATTTGTTGATGTTCCAAAGGTGGTGCTTGTTGATTATATTGGGTTGGTTCTTGTGTATGTGCTTGATTGAGGTTCTGACCATACTCTTGGTTGAGGGGTGTACATCCTTGACTTGGCATTTGGTGATGTGTGACTAACCATTCATAAGGTTATGGGGGTGGAGGATGAAAATAGGGTGTTGTGGGTATGGTTGAAGTCCATGTGGATGGAGAAGTGAAAAAGCCACTCAGAGTCTAAGGAAGAGAGGTATTATACCTTGATATATATGAAGTGATATGATATGTGAAAGAGCTAACTTTAGAATGCATAGGATGTTGATAGTGAGAAGATTATTGTGGAATATGGGTATAATATGAATGGGTGAGAGGATCCCAAAGGTAGGGTGGAAATTGAGAATTAGAAGGAAATTGTTGGTTGGAATAAGGTGGTTGATAAGGATGTGGTGGAAGTTTGAAGTAGGTAGGATGAAAGCAAGTTGGATAGCCCAAAGAAGAAGGGGCAAATGAGGTTGCATGGTATAGATGTGGATGAGAAATATCAAGAGGAGGAGTGATATTAAGAAGGTTTCATTGGAAAGAGGAATTTGGTGGATAACATGTTGTGAGAAAAATAGAATAACTAGAATAAGAAGAAGCATCTATTTGAGGATCAAAAAAGAGATTAGAATTTGGGGGTGCATATGAAGATGAAATTTTTGAATGTTGTTGCGAGGAAGAAGCTAGATTCGAAGAAGAAGATCCTTGAGTATTAGGAAGGGTGGGGGTGACAAAAACCATGGCTATAGTTTGGGATGTAGCATTGGAATCCATATGAACTAGAGAGAGAATGATATCCTTAGTATCTAAGAGTGGATGGGATAAACAAAGTAAAAATGGGTGTGTAGAATGGGATGGAGGGGAATGATGTTCTTCATGGAACATGTATGGTTTAAAATTGCTATATGCAAAGTAGATGACACCCAAGAGGGCATTGTGAGAAGGTAATATATCATGAGGTCTTTTAAGAGGTGGATAAAAAGGTACTTAAAAATGCTAGGTCTTGCTAATCATGTATATTTTTAGGCTACAATGGGTTGGGTTGGTGTTGGTTATTGAAGTGGGAGGTTGGATCTAGAATTGAAGTGGAGATAACCATTTTTGATTGGTTTGGTATATGATTGGAGGTAGTAGGGGTTACTTTATAGGCTTCCATGGTGAGAAATTCTTGTTCTTGTGCTTGAATATGAGTAAGAACCATGTTTAGTAGATGGTAGGTTGAAAAACCAAGTTACAATAGAGTTTTGTAAGGTAGGATGGTTGTTTGAGTGGTTTTGGTACCTCTGGATCTATCTATGTTATAGTATAAGAGTTTGTACCTATCTTTGTGAACCAAAGATTCATAACTATCTATACAAACCAATGAGGTACAGGCTACAAGGGCAAAAACATGATAGACATAGAAACCAAAGAGTTTTGATAGTCTATATCAGTTGGATTTTGTGTTTTGTATCAATTTTATGATTTTTTTTATCTGTATATTTAAAATCTATAGGAAAAGATAAATGCAAGATGAATGTATGCTACAAATGTGCGTTGATGCACATTTTCCTACCCAAAGTTATGCTAGGAAGAACTATACAAAAATAAGCAAATATCTCCTTATGGTGGATATGACTTGGGATAACCAAAAGGTGGACATATAAAACCTCATAAGAAAGAGGTGAAACTATCTAAGACCTACATAGGCTAGATGACTTCTACTTCAACCTCGGTTGGGCTTAGTCACTAGCGATAGTTTCATGGTCATTAATTATATGAAGCCCTATGAGAAAGGGCATCTAATCCTAACCTACCCTGAGGTACTCTCAAGGGTAGGGATATTTTTGGTGATGAAGTCCAAAAATTTACTTATGGGGGCTACTATGACATCTAGGGGGTGAGCCAATGGTTGGAGATGAAAGCCAACATCATTGGTCTTGATTGGGGGTTGGTTATGAAGTCCAACCAAACCAATGTGTAAAATATGTGCGAGTGTGTGAGTTGATTTTACTTGAAACTAAGATGTAGAAAATAAATTAATCTAGTTAAGCGATAAAATGCCTTTTGACTTTTGTGAAAGGAAATTGAATTTTTGAAAAGAAACTCTACACTAATCAAGTTATGAAATTTTCATTTTGGTAAGCAAAGATATATGCAAAAGAAAAAAAGGAAAGGCTCACTTGCTTTTAGTGAAAAATACTCTAATATTTGCTTGATCATAAATCTATCTACACTGACCAAGATAGATCGGTTAAGGCTATGGTCAAATCTCTTATAAAATATTTATGCATGAGATATATTGAGATCTATTCTCATCCTAAGTAGACTAAAAAAATTAATGCTTTCCTTGTGCCTTATGCAAGTGTGGTATGCTAGACTAATCATAAATACAATGCATAGCTAGCTATGAACTAATGCATTATGAAATAAATTGATTTTGAAAGCTTCTAAACTAATGACCAAAGTGATATTGGTGCATTTTGTAAAACATAAAAGCAAAAACAATGTGTTTTGTAAAGCATAAAAGAAAAAATATTGTGTTTTATAAAATTACCCAAAGCAATTTATGGATTTTGTAAAATGGATATGCAAAAAATTTAAACTAAAATCTTTGAATTTGAAAGAGAAAATAATGCAATTTCAACTAAATAACAAGGATTTTCTATGATTACCTATGTTCTCTAGTCTCTGGAATGTTGTATAGATGATGTTAGGGTCAGAATTGTGTCTCAAATTGGTTCTTACCCCTCCATGTGAACTGTTAGTTTATACCCTACCCTATGAACTAGAGCAAGGGTGATTTTCTAGCAGTTTTGTAGGTAGTGCATGGATTGTACTGCAAAACTATTTTTTATACAAGTTCCTACAACCAAGAAAGAAATAAATTTAGATTTTTGTCAAAAAAATTTATACCAGCAAGAAATAAATAAAGCTAACTACAAAATATCACAAGATGGTGTACAATAGAGTTTTATGACATGCAAGGATAGAGCAAAAGTGAGTGATTTCATCTTGGGATGTTGTTGCAAAATGTAGTATGTCCTATGAAGTCAAGAGTAAAAATGAGATAGAAATATCTAGGGGAAAATCTATCCCCAACTTACCTATAACTTTGTAGTTTCTATGGGCTATTTAGAAATTGATACCTTGATATCAGGTACCTAGCTTCTAGAATGGTTGAGGAGTTCGTATGGTCCCATGTGAACCTTTTATTCATACCCCTTTATACAAACCTAGATCACAAATTAGAAAGGCCTTAGACTTATACTTGAGGTGTGTTTCAAGTTTTTGGAGGGTTCTATGCTAGTTTTGTGCCACTTGAAACATAGAAGATGATAAAGATATCATTTAGTGAGCTAAGGAGTTAGCCAAAATAGTAACTAAGTGGGTTGGTCCCATCGTGATCGCCATAATGAACTAAAAGAAAACCATTGTTTTAAATTGATAATCAAAGGGGGTTACAAGTGTTTCCATTTTACAAATTTTCCTTTTAAGGCTAAAATATGGGTCTTCCACAATGGAAGCCCTCTTTCACTAAAATTGGTAGACAACTACAAATGTATTCTTTATATTCATCAAAGGGGGAGTGATCTTACTACATGTGGGAAACTATTAGTCATGTAGGCACTCTAAACCTACATATCCCTACAAAAATTATTAGAAACATTTGAGGGCCTATCTCAATCAGATCCCTCATAATAATATATAAAAAGACTAAAAAATCTAGTCTATTGCATGATGAGAATGATTAAAAATAATAGAAAAATAATGTTTACCTAGCTTGGTGATCTGATGTAAGGTTTATGTAATGAAACCAGTATCTAGGCTGGTTCGTATCCCTTTTTACAAACTACTTAGTGATATCCAGATAAAATATTGTTCTATTGCAAGGGTTCTTCTGATGTTGTTGCAGCTCCTGGTCCACATCGAATGGTCTTCGAAACCTATAAAAAATAGCAGATAATAAAGTAAATGGGAATGTTGAAAGCTTATGTGGGTATCCATGGTGATTGATGGTGAGTGATAGTGAGTGATGGTTGAGTGCACTTGGGGTCTAGAGTAATTTCTACAGAGTTTGGGTATGTGAATGAGTGATTGATAAGAATGGAGGAAATGACATCCTATTTATAGAATTTACCAAGGTTAGGGAGGGGGTTGAGGTGTCCTTTAAGGTTTCTTTGGATGTGTCATGGGTTCCATACCTCATAAATATATTTAGGTGATAGAAGTCCTCCCCCATTCATATGCATTAAATGGGTATGGGGGTGCCATACCTCATAAATTTATGGGTGGAGGAAATTATCCAAATGGATTTTATGGCATGTTGAGGTGGAGTGTGACTATGTTTTAAAATGCATTTTATTGTGCAAAAGTCTTCAAATATCATTTATGACATAGGAATGTGCATAGAAACATGTGTGGAGCAAGGGTCAATGTTAACCATAGTTAGGCTAACCATGGATTTAGGGTTGACCAAGGTGAGGTGGAGGCTAGATATTGGTATAAGCTAGACTAGGGTGAGGTTGACCATGGGATTATGTTTGACTATAATGTGGAGTTTGACCAAGGCTAGGAGTTAACCAAGGTTAGGGTATGGTGAGTTAGGCTTAGGTGGAAGCTAGGCTAGTCAAAGGGTAGACTAGGGTGAGGTATCCCTAGATTAGGCTAAAGGGGTGGTCGCATGATGACCAAGGGCTAAGCATAGGAAAGGGCTTAAGTGGCCAAGGGGGCTTAGGATGATGAATAGTATTTTTAGGTAAATAATGCAAAATTAAAGGGGTTTTGCAAATTAATCTATCATTATGATGGGATGAGGGATAATGTGATATTTTTAGGTGTCTACATATATCAATTAACATTCATTAATAAGAAAAATATATGAATATAATAGACTAAATCATACATGTACAAAGCATGTAGCACAACTTACAATATTAGTTGCTCAAATGTATGCACTTTTTATTACTCCTATTTATCTTACAAATGTATTATAAAGTCTATTACAATAAGGATAACAATACTCACTATGCTCACCATACTCATCTTGTTCTCTATGTATGGGATATATATGATATGTTCCTCCATGGAGTATTATATAGCCATTGTAGAATGACTCTTTGGTTACTTGACTCTTCCTTTCCTTATGCCAAGTCTCATGACTCTTGGCTTCTCTATTTAACACTTGCATACACATGACTCTATCTTGTATGCACACCTATACATGAATATTCACTTAGCACACTCTAATATAAAGACACTTGTGTACACTCACACATAAGACACTTGTGCACATATACTCATATTACACTTGCACACTTGCACACATGACACTTGTGCATTTCCTGCACATTATTACATTACATAAAATATTTACTCACACTCTAATCTAATACTCAACCCTAGTATAATATTTACAAGGTGTACCATGAAGGTACCATGGGGGTACATTAGGATGTACCAAAATGTAATATTATCCAACAATTCTAGTCCTATGGAAGCATGTAGATTGGCACTTTAAAGGGATTTATTGGAAGAAAAAATTGGTTATTTTTTAAAATAATCTTGAGAAGAAGAATTTAATTGTTGAAGAGACTTAGATACAATCATCCTTGGATTTAAGAATTATCAAAGGCTTTGAATAACACTTTTACATGAACAAGTGAGGCAACTCAATTCCCACTTTGATACAATGCTAGAATTCATAATGGGCTCCCATAAGCACCATAAATAATCACTATCCATATATTATATTGCACAAAATAATCTCATGATAAATAGGAGTTTGAGGGGATATTTATAGCAATACAAAAACCCAAAAATACATAATAAAGTCTAACCCATGACAACATAACAAGTGGGATTTAGGTTAATTATAAATTTTAAATAAGGTTAACGATGGACCTTTGGGCTAACATTATAAAGTATTACAAAATTTTATCATATTGTATCATGAAATGCCCTTAGTCTTATCCAATACATCACACAATATTGGATCTTGGCCATGAATCAGATTACAAATTCAACACTTGTTAAGGTCCATTTTGATGCCTTTGTTAGATACTATGTGATAGAGTAATCTATTTTAGACACACCAAAGGAATATTTGGATATTTTTACATATAAATATTTTCACTCTAGAAGATAGAAAACTTGTTTGATAAGATGCAATAGACTAGGATATCATTAAAAAATATCAATACACATTTTTAAAGGATATTATTGTTGGAATATATTATATTATTTTATGCTTGCTAATGTACCATCATGGGTACATGTTTATATTAGGATTGTATCTTAGATTAAGATTTAAGTATTTGCTTAAATCAATGCAATAAATGCACAAGTATTATTATAATATGCATGATGTAAATGTGCATGTAGTCCACATGTACATGAGCCCTAAGAATAGAATAATGAGGTGTCATAGAAATATGGAAGACCAAGATTCATGTCTCACTATAAATAGACCTTATTATAGTAGAAGAGAGAGGATTTTGGAATTCATAAGGTACAGTAGTAGTAGATACAACATAGATATTTTTTGCAATATGGAGTGTTAGAGACCTCTATTGCATACATTTTATATTTTCATGAGCTTTCATTAATGGCTATTGCATGAGTATTTTCTAAAGTTTCTTATCATATTTTCATGCTTATTAGTTAATCATTGCCATTGTTATAACATTGCTTGCTTATTTAATTACTTGTGGTTGCATTTCATTTAAGTTTATAGCATCAAAATCTAATAGTGGTATCAGAGCACTAGGTAGATCGATAGAAAATAGAGAGAGCCACAAGAGAGATTGAGAATAGATAGAAAATCTCATTTTTAGAATTTTTGAGAGTGCATTTAGCTAGAGTCTTTCCACAGAGTTGTAAAACAACTTGTGAATACTAGGACTCAACATTGATTCCACTAGATTGATAAATCAACTAGTGAAGGTTATTTTCTTCTCAAAGAAATTTCTAGTATCATTTCATAATACTTTGTTATAAAAAAAGTTGAGATTCAAATAAAGTTGGGAAGCTTCCTACAAGATCTAGGAATAATATCTTCTTTGGAATCAATCCAGTTTCTGAAGAAACAAGTTGGAGATTGAATATTTGGATGCCTAAGGAAAAATATCCCATTGTAAGATTTACAGATTGAAGACTCCAAGTTGGAAACTGATATGTTATCTAGAGGCCAAAGAAGCCACATTGAAGATTGTAAATCAAGGAGGTCCTAGAGAGAAGATCCCATTGAAGGAAGAAAATACTCAAGGAAAAGAGTCCTGAAGAAGATTGAAGATTGGAGATCTTCATTGAATATTAAAGGCTTCATATTGAAGAGAATACCCAAAGGAGGTCTCATTGAAGAACTTCCATATTTGGAAAATTGAATATAGAGGACTAGCAAAGGTCCTATTGTAGATTTCAGAAGCTATAAAATTTGAATTCCCTAGGAGAAGGCTTCAAGCTACTTAAAAGGAGAAAAAAGGAGAAGTCTAGGAATACCTCATTGATGGAGACTTGAAGAAATCCATTGGATAATATTTGAGGAGAACTCAAGGAGAAGTTCTTGATAAAGAAGAATTTGGGACAATTATCAACATCTGACAACAAGCCCAAAAAAAAGAAATATTTGGCAAGAAGTTTGCCAAATTTTTTAAAGGATTTCCAAAGACCTCAAGACATTTAGATTATTGAGAAGAAGGCCAGCAAAGAGGCCAAGATCGAGTAAGAATTCAACAAGAAACTTGAAGGAGAAATTTTAAGAACAACCACCAAGGAGTTAAAGACCGATTTGAAAGGAGGTTTGCTGATTTTAAAATAGAAAATTTAAGGTTTCTTGAAGGAAAATCTCAGCTGTGATTTGGAGGAGTTTCCTATCAAATTTGGGAGATTCGAGGACAACATTGCAGAGGAGAAATTGACTTATTTACAATATAAAAATTTCATATTTGAGAATAGAAATAAAGCAACGATTTGAGCAGCATTAATGGCTGCTAAGTTTCATATTTTTGGGATGCATCCTAAAGGAGATTTGATGCCACCAAAATAATTTTTTGGGTAGCAAGTTAGAGGAGTTTCAAAGCTGAAAATTGGTGAATTAAAGAGATTTTTTGGGCATCAAGGAAGAGCTGCAAATTCATCCAGAATAAGGCAGTGATTAGGTGATCCAAATCACCAAGAAATCCATCTACAAACAAAGGTTAAAAATGTATGCAACTTAGGTGCAAAAGGTTCATTAATTGAACATCCATATTTGAGTTATTATTAAGTTTATTAAGCACCAAATTTCAAGGATTAAAGTTGCAAGAGAAGGTTTCTAGTTTAAGTCTTCAAGGAAGTGTATAATATAGTTTCTACAAGATTTAAAACCTGCACATAAAAAATAGGAGTTAGATATATTTCAAGAAAAAGGAAAATATCAACATCCTACTATCTAGTAAAGAAAAGAAGACACTATTCTAGAAGTATAGATTACACATCCTATAGTAAAAAGTAGTGTCATTCAAAAGGCATACTATCAACTCGATTAAAAGTCTTGAAATCATAATTTAAAGTTAACCAAGCTAGGAGAAATAGTAGAAATTTTCCAAGGAGAAGAATGCAACATTGAAACCCATTTTTAGTGAAAGTAAGGGTGTTAGTTTAAAGTAGATGGGGGTAAGAACTTAAATTAGTGCATATTAAGATTTCAAGAGAGCTACATTAGAGCATTCAAATAGATCTCTAAGGTTTAGTATCTCCAAGGTAAAAAGGAGACATCTTGGACATCATAAAACCTGCACATATACAATCAATAAAATCAAATATTGCTTGGAGAAGAAAACATAAAAATAGAAAAGTAAAAGATTTTTTTAGACTTCTCAAGATACATATACGTCTAAGGACTATTGAGCTAAAAGTAGGGGAACTCAATAGCAAAATAAAACTCATCAAAGTAGGTAAGTCTAGCATTCAAAATCCTTTGGTGAAGGTAAGGTAAGATATGTCTAATATTGAAGAGCCTTTGGTGAAGACAAGATAAAGAGGTACAGTGAAGTCTATCCCAAGAAACATAATCCGAAGATGTGTCTTTCATTAGAGAGAACATCGTTGGGTATAGTTTCTATTTTTACCACATAACATCATTGATGCATTGGATAAAAGAATTTTTGGAACTAAGACTTAGTCTTCATTTTTCCCTCACAACAACATGAAATTGCACGAAGGTAAGCATTAAAATTTAAGCCAAATAAACAACGTTGAAAACCTTTATAGGGCATAAGGTAAATCTAGAAAACTTGCACCATCAAAAATATGAGAAGACACATCATATTGTAGAATTGAGTCATCAAGTTTGCACAAGGTTCATAAGGAAAAGGAGTAGTACACTACCTAAATCTATCCTACAAGCCACAACATATACTTAGTTGGAACCTAAAAGAAACATTGAAGAACAAGGAATATTTGTACCCTCATAAAACCATCTAGAAGCTAGAAGGATTACCATCATATCAGTTAAAATATCTGTCACTGAAGGAGGAGAAAATATTATTGAAATGTTGAGTAGCTTCAAGAAGTGCAATGAGAGAGCATTGAATAGCTTCTAAGAAAAATGCTTGAACAAGATTAGGATACAATGATTGAAGAACATCCGCATGTGGATAAGAAACCTCATGTTTTAAAATACCTCAAGCATATCATCATTAATAGTAAAGAAGTTAAATTGAGCATAATTCATTATTCATACACTCAAGCATATAACACTCCCAATAAACGTTAGAGAATACCTCAAAGATGTTGAAGAAATAAGTAAGATTCTTGGTTCCACTTGGCATATGCATTGGAAGAGAAAGGTGTTGCAGAGACATTATCAAAGAGGTTGAAGATCCTAAGTGCCACTTGATACTATCTACATTGCATATCAGTTAGAATCAAAAGGAGAAGCACATCGAAGAAGCATATATATAGCGCATGAGTTGGAGAAAACATAAAAGAGAGAGCAAGGCAACACATATTAGATAAAGGTAGCACATAATTCAAAGCAAAAAGGAGTGCATAAAGTATTTACGTAAAGGAGAAATAAGTCAAAGACCAAAGAATGTTGATAAGAAGGAATTAATGTAGTCAACCACCATTAATGCATAGGAAACCATGTTGATTGTAGGTCTATCCCAAGGTAGAATACAATGACATTGCACATAATAGTTGGCACCTGGAAGGTAAGATTTATCCTCATAATCATTGCAAATTTCAAAGGTGAAATTAAGGTATATATATTTTTAAGTTGATATCAACCAAGTTTTATACTCTAGGGTTATTTAATAGTAGGAGTAACAATGTGTTAAAAGGTACCCTAGAAAGTATATTGAATGCCTTAAGAAAGGAATAGAAACTAGAAGCATTAAAACCATTAATATTATTGCTTTGAATATTTGCAAATCATTAAACAAGGAGACATAAGGTTCTTTACAATTGAAGTGAAGTTTAATTTTCAAATACATAGTTTTTATAAATTTCTAAACTAGGGAGATATAAGGTATCCTACATCAAATTGAAATTATAGAAATTTAGAAACTACATTATAAAAAGGTTGAAGGAAGATAAACTCTAAAATTTCTTAACAGTTGGAAAATTATTTTTTATTAGTCTCATACACAAATTGAAAGACATAGGGAATCCAACTTAAATATGTTAAATATATTGAGAGTCTTATCCATTGAAATTTTATTTTTAATATTTCTACAAGAGGAAATAAAACATTGATTTAAGGTTATAGGAGTTGAAAATTATATTAAAATTTTCATCTAAATACTAGGGAAACAAAAGGGATTCAACTCAACGTAAAAACTAGAAAGCTAAGTTTACTATCAAAAATTATATTCAAAATATTTGGAAAAGATAAGGTATTCTACAAACTCTCAAATTGAAAAGATATTATCAATCACTAAAGAGTCATAAGGTTGAAAAATTTAAAGGTTTTAAAGGAAAAATAATTTATCAAACTTATTCTTAATAAAACTAAGGGGGCTAAAAATAACTCTAATTAAAAAAAAAATAGCCATATTGATGGTTCAAATCTAGAATTTGGAAATTTGGGAGACATAAGGAATACTACAATTTCTTGAGATAATGGATAAATTAACAAGAGGAACATACTCTCTCAAGACTCACTACAAAAGGATGCAAGATCAAAATCCACCCAATAATCCACATAAAAAATGCAAAATTACTTCAAGTGCAAACAATTCTATAGGTCAAAATGAAAAGGATATTTGGTATATTGATTCCTATGCAAGTCATCACATGACAAGAAATTTGCAATGGTTTGATTGCCTTGAAGTCACTAACAATTTCAGGTTGAAAATTGCATATGGAAAAACCTATATTATACATGGGTATGGGTGTGTAACACCTAGTCCAACATTATAAATTTCTTATTACATAAAGTAATGTATGTTCCTGGATTAACATCTAATCTTATTTCAGTAGCCAAGCTAGTAGAGAGCAAAAGGATGGTTGACTTTAGATATATAAATGGAGTCAATATATGTTTTATCATAAATCAAAATGAGATAGAAGCTACTGGATCAATCCATAGAGATATATATGCTCTAGATTCAATTAATACTTCACAAGATATTGTTGTATTTCAAGACAACACTAATGCATTTTTTGAGAAACAAATTGTAGAAAATGAAAGATCTATATATTATAAAAGTTGATAGGGAAATAGAATATTCAAGACAAATAAAATGAGAGGTAAACAAAGCTATGGATTACTTGGTCATCTAAAAATAAAAAATAATAAGAAGAATTTGATCGAGCTAAAGAATATTTAAAATATGAAGATCCATATTGAAGATTAAAGTTTTCAATACCTAAATAATGTAATACAAGGGGTGTTGGAATATATTACATTATTTTGTGCTTGCTAATGCACTATCATGGGTAAATGTTTAGATTAGGAGTTTATCTTAGATTAAGATTTAAGTATTTGCTTAAAGCAATGTAATAAATGCACACGAATCATTAGAATGTGCAAGGATGTAAATGTGCATGTAGTCCACATGTACATGAGTCCTAAGTATAGAATAGTGATGTGTCATAGGAATATGGAAGGCCAAGAGTTATGTATCACTATAAATAGGCCTTCTTAGAGTAGAAGTGTAAGAGGATTTTGGAGTTCATAAGGTAGTGTAGTAGTAGATACAATGTAGATCATTTTTGCAATATGGAGTGTTAGAGACCTCCATTGCATAGCATTGTATATTTTTGTGATATTTCATTAATGGCTATTCCATGAGTATTTTATGAAGTTTCTTATCATATTTACATGCTTATTAGTTAACCATTATCATAGGTAATAATTTCTTTTTTATTTCATTACTTATGGTTGCATTTCCTTTAAGACTATAGAATCAAAAGCTAACAATTATAGCAAACATAGTTCATTAAACTCTAGAAATTGGAAGGGATATTTGTAAGACCAAAAAGGCATCATACGAAACTTATAATGATCCTCATGTGTATAAAAAGTGGTTTTAAAAATATCCTCCTCTCTAACCCTAAGTCAATAAAACTAAAATTACAAGTCTAGCTTGGTAAAACAATTTACACCATGCAACTCATCCAATAAATCATTAATAACAAGAATAGAAACTTATATTTTATGATGATCTTGGTGAGTAAAAAAATTTGAGATACATGCTCCAAGAATTGTCCTTGTGCATGACCATGAATATCAGGGATGAATAGGATCCAATACTAGGATCAATAATACCTTGTTCTAAAATCTCTTAAACCAACTTCTCAATTTATGTCTTTTGATACTAGGAATAATAAAAATGAATATTGGGTGTTGAATTCCTAGAGTAAAGTTAATAACATGATAATGTGCCTTCTTAATTGGAAGACCCTTGGGTTCTTTTAATATCTAAGCATATTTTCTAAGAAGAGATTATATTTTAGAAGGAAGAGTAGGAGGTGACTACTCAATGGCCATAATATCCATGTGGTAGATCTAGGTAAAGATGTCCTTGTTATCCTTGTTCAGTATTTTTTTCATTTGGTATGATTTTTCACCCTTGGATATGGATGACTTTGTCATTTTTGTTCATTGTACATACAACTATTACAAGTTCAAAGTAACATCTCCTAATTGGGACAACCATTGAGTTTTAAGAATAATTTTTCCACTACCTAGATCCATCATGTATAGGTGACCAATATAAGTGTAGGTACCTATCTAGAGGTGGACATTAGCAATATTACCAACACATTGAGCCTCACCACCATTGTCAATCAACAAATGGAAGTTGTCCTTTTTAGGATTGTTGATATATAATCCCAAGGCTTTGGCCATATAATGGTCAATGAAGTTGTGAGTGCTACCCAAATCAATCAAAAAATTGATCCTTCGTAATTGTTTTTGAATCCTTATACCTTTATAGTGCCATGGGATTGTATTTCAATTAAGAAAAAAATTGATAGGACTATAGTAATTATACCTTGTTTAGGCTAATCAGGTTCTATTGGTTTCTCCGTATATGGTAAGGCAAGTACCTCCTTCTCCTTTATATCTTCAACCTTAGCTTCCAAGTGGAAGTTATATCAGTACTCATGTGCTTGATTTCATGGATTTCATGATTGAAATTTGAAATAAAATTACCCTTATAAGGTTTCCTCATTATGGTTATTGAAGTAATTCATTTTGGTATTGAAATCCCGTAATTACTAAAATTTGGAAACTATATTTTCTTCTTAGTTTCCCAAGCCATCACAAATAGTGTACAAATCATGCATATCTATGTCTCATTATATTTGATCATTGAGAATATGCCTGAATTTTGAAACCACCACTACAATATTTATATGATATGTGTATGTGAGGAGGCTCATGAAATCTATATTGTACTCATTCATTATCCCTATTTTTTTTGTTTGTATTAAATTGACCACATAAGAAGTAAAATGATTTGGCCTAGAAATATGATAACCAAGATGCCATAATTTTCAAAGAAGCCATTAGTGAGCATGGGTAACAAACTTAGAAGTAAATATTATAATACCCTATTCAATAACTTGGTGTAATCATATGAGGAAATCCATTTTCAAAGGTATTTTCCATAAAAAATGGGATATTAATTGGACAAATCAAAACATCATGAGGTTAGTGAAGCAGATAAGCAACACCACTATCTATGGAGTCAAAATCAGTAGCTAAATCTGAGACATCATCACCCATACTAGTATGAGTTCTCCTAAAAGGTTGGGTATGCATCTAGGCAAAATTATAGCAACAAATATCCTACTAGAAAGGTGATTGTTATAAGTTCTTTAGACAATCAAAGATTATCCATTAGAATTATCCTCAATATTATTGCTATAAGTGCCTTGGATCCTACTTGAAGATCATCCTTTGGAAGTGTCCTAGATCTTGATGTTGGAAATGGATGATGAGTGGTGGGGCATCCTAAGGATTATTATATTTTTTCTATCAATAATGATTATTTTCAAGGAAAACTTGATAGAATATGCATTTAGTGCCCATTCTATTTTTAGAAGGTATATGTCTGGTTTCCTTCTAGAACATTGAATAGAAAGGTCCTTCAATTGTAATTTGATGTGCACTAGAGACTCATTTCTTAAGCAACCTAATAGTTGAGACTTTAGAACTATGAATAAAGATCCAAGGTTTGAATCTTGTAGGGGGTAGGGTTGTATACCATACTTTGGTAACTAGAGTATGGCTAGGGATAAACATATATTGGATAAAACATATTTATCTCATATGTCCTATGGCTTGTGGATGTTAAAAACCACTTTACTCTTTACCCTTTTATCATTAAAACTTATTTCAATATCTAAATATAATGGAAAACCTCTAGTTATAGGCTTGGAAGAAGCTCAAATAAGTCACTATGTTTCTTAACGAGAGTGGAAGTGGAATTCATGGGGTCGATGATTGAGCAAACAAGAGGGTCAAAGTTATTGATGTCTTTTGGGACATTGTAGTGTTTGTATACACTTCTTTCCACTCATACTGTAAAAGATAAAAAGATGCACCACATAAAAATGAATTAAAAGAGATGTAACATTTTATGCTTTTTATTTATTTTTATCTATTTTGATTATAATCAAACCCTCATGGAGTTGTACAAGTATGGAGGGAATGGATTTTCTTTATAAATGAAAATGGTGTATTTTTTCTTTTTCTACAATATTCGATGGGTGGGTTTTTTGTGACCACTACTTCATTAGATCTATGTCAGATCTTTGTTGACTGGATCTGTGTTGGATCTTCTAAATCTAGACTAGAACTAGATTTGGTTTGAATCTAGTCTAGATCTGGTTTGAATATATATTTGGTCTAGATTTGGATTTGGTATTTGAATCTAGAATCATATTCAAGTTGGATCTTATGGATTTGAGTACCTACACACATGCAAACTATAAAATTATCAATAGTAACTATCGAGCCTCTCAAAGTAAGGCCCAGATCTAAAAATATATAAATCATAATGCAAAATATTTATACCAATATGCAAAGTAAGATATTATATAAATAGATAAATAGATCTCACCTTGTTGTCATTGTGTTGTGTTGTATCGTACCATGTTGAAAAATCTATGTGTGGGTCACCTCTGGATGTCAACTATCCAAGGGATGACAACTACATATTTAGACTGCCTACGCCTAGAAGATTATGATATGAGGCTATCTAGGGTTGGATAGCCAAGACTTGTGGTGTCTTGTTGTTGCTAAAATTTGGATCCGAATCTACGAAATATTGTGATCAATTTTTGGTACGGGATGGGGACGGTGGCATGTGATAACTCAAGTGGTTAATGCAAATCCAACTTAGAGTTTCATCAACGTGCATTTACATGTTCCATATTCATGTGTATGAACCATCCTCATGCTCCATGAAGGATAAGAGGGTGCATTTATAGACTTCTCGAGAAGAATGGGTGAGGTGGTGGCTCAACCAGTTAAGTGGTGTTAGCTAGTGCTTTTCTTCTACATTGATATTATCCCGAAGGATGCATGCTTGCAGAGGAGGATAAGCTTGTATTGGAAATATCACCAAATGTGCACACCTTAGAGTTATCACCAAGAATGTGTGTGTAATTTTGCAATGTGTGCATATTGGATATGCATGTTAACTGAATGTGTATGCTAAACTAAAAGTGCATGTGGATTAAATATGTATTTTAAATTAATTATACATGTTTATCTATATGTGCATGTTTGAATTGTTTATGTATTTAAATTAAATATGTTATTTAATTTAAATATGCATGTTAAACTAAAAGCGTATGTGGATTAAATATATATTTTAATTTAATTATGCATGTTTATCCGTATGTGCATGTTTGAATTGATTATGAATTTAAATCAAAGATTTTTATTTAATTTAAATGTGCATGTTGAACCATGAGTGCACGTTGGGATTATGTGCATACTGGAAATATCCAATGTGCATATGGAGGTGCAATTGCGAGTTATGATGTGTAGAAAACTGAATTTCATTTCTAAAAGAAGGTAATCCTTTCTTACATGTAATCAGAATGGGCGATGTGATGTGGAACTAGAGTGAACTACGGATGATGTGACCATGGGATGGAAAAGGGGATGTTCCTATAATGTCCATGGGTTAGACATAGGGGGGTGAGTGGATGGGTAGCTTAGGCATTAATTAACTAATTATTTAATTGATTGATTAATTAATTAATTAATACCTAGGTGGATGAATGTTTAATTTAATATTAATTAATGTAATTAATATTAAATATACTAATCAATTGTGATTAATTAATTAGTATTTAAGATGCTTGATTTTGGTGTCTACACATACAATTATCATTAATAAAATATACTTATTGTAGACAATCATGCATACCCAAATAGTGAAAGTTGAAGGATGAAACACACACTAGAAACTAAATGACAAGGTTGATTAGGTCTTAAATTGTACAAAAAATATTACCAGAGATATATCTTGCTTTGATCAATTCACCAAGACAATTAAAATGAGAAAAGGTCTCTTATGAGAGTCTTGAAATACCCGATGCACTTTTAGAAGAGAAAGGAATGTCTCCTAGCCACCTAGAGAGGGAAAAGTCTCTTATACACATGAAAGGTGATATAAGTTAGACAAATTAATGATAATCCAACTACATCACATCATGTTGATGCATATTTCCACTTTTATTGCATTAGTTGCTTCTATTTCTTAGGGTTTGCACCTTGCATCATCTAGCTTGGCTCATTTTGATTCTATCGAGTTATTTTGGATCTTGATTGGACATATCTAGCTCATTCTATGACCTATGAAGCCTTATGTGCTAGTTTATTTTAATATTCTAGTGGGGAAGATAGTATTCAACCTTTTATCCCACATTTTTTAGTTTGCATGAGATCATGATAAGTATTTCCTATAAATACTTCCTCACCTCCATTGTATTTCTTACATTGATATACACTTCATATTGAGTTCTTTTGCTCATTGTTTAGCATTTCTCAATTGTGTATGAAGCACTGAAGCTCTACCTCTGGCAATATTCAAGCTACTTTATCAATCTATTTGCTTTCATAAATTATTTCTCAGAACACTAGATCAATTTTATTTGAATAGTTGCATATTCTAACACATCACAATCTAACAAAGTAACAAAAGTTACTTTGTCAATCTATTTGCTTTTGTAAATTATTGCTTAGAACACTAGATCGATTTTATTTGAATAGTTGCATATTCTAACACATCATAGTCTAAAAAAGTAACACCACTTAACCCTAATCAAATAAAGATATTCAATGTGACTATATTAAGTTTGTTACAGTTTGTAAAGAAACCATAGATAAATATCTATGTAAATAACTACTAGTAAATGTTAGATATATAAATATTTTAAATGCGGTTTTAATTTTTTTGCTTCTCTCCATTAGCTATTTTAATATTTAAAATAATATTTCACTAAAGTATGGATGACTATAATCATGAAAGAATTATTCATATTCATGACTTCATATGATTGCAAAAAACTCTTAGCATAGATCTAGTTCAACTAATCCACCATGATTATCTTTTGTAAAATATTTCTTTTATATGTGTAACAAATTAAAATCCATAGAACATAAAGCAAATAAACTTTTTACTTTATGGATTCCTTATTAATGATCCATGTTTACAAGTTGTAGAATAATTTTCTACATCTAATAGAGGATTATGAAAAGCTAGTAAATTGTGTTCATAAGTACAATAAACATAATGAAAATATTTTTTAAGAACTAAAGGGCCCACCCCCTTTTTATGTTATTAGAAGCATCCATTAAAATCAATATTATTCAATGATGATAATAAAAATTATGAACCTAATAACAATAAACTAGACACCTATAACTTTTATATGCTAGCATTGGAATGGATGTAAATTTAGATTTTTCTATTTTCATCTCTTGTATTGTTAAGTTGTAATACTTTTGTTAAATATGCATCAAATGTAGAGAGACGTTCTTAGAGTTGCCACTATTTGCTAGCAAAAAATTTACATGCTTCTAATTTATAATATCTAATAATATTTTTATCAAAAAAATCTAGAGAAATAATTTTTTATTGTAAAATATATGTACAAAATATTTGTTGTAATAAGTCTCTCTTATTATATGTTGTTAATCATTTGTCAACATAAATATAATTAAAAAAATATTTAGTATATATATAAAAAAATTGTTTTAATTAGTTTCAATGTTGAATCATCATGGAAGCTATTCGGTGTTATTATTGTCATTGATTGAAGCTCCTAGAACTTGATCATATAACGAGGGAAAATGAGGAAAAAAAGTTCAAACAATGGCCTATAGTTTGCGTTGCTTTTTTCATTTCTAACAAAGAATCATGTTTTTAAACTTTTTGGTTTGAGTGCATTATTATATGTTGTTAATCATTTGTCAACATAAATATAATTAAAAAATTATTTGGTATATAACAAAAACTTTGTTTGAATTAGTTTCAATGGTGAATCATCATGGAAGCTATTCAATGTTATTATTGTCATTGATTGAAGCTACTAGAACTTGGTATTGTCATTGATTGAAGCTACTAGAACTTGGTAATATAACGAGGGAAAATGAGGAAAAAAGTTCAAACAATGACCTATAGTTTGCATTGTTTTTTTCATTTCTAACAAAGTATCATGTTTTTAAAATTTTTGGTTTGAGTGCATTAATCTTGTAGAAATAATTTTACACCATTTAAGGGCATTCCTTCTTTCAACAAAGATAGTTATTTCAAATTGTAAACAATATTATTATGTTTAATATTGCATCATATGTCTAATGTTGGGGTCCGACACAAAAATGAAAGATTATACCACCTTGATCACATTTGTGTCTACCATATCTAAACTAGACTTGACTAGTTTGTGGTATCTACTCTCAAGGTTCCTCTCCTTCCAGAAAAAATGTTTATACACACACAAATCTTTAATGGCAGTCTTCAAATTGCTCAAATTGGTGGTCAAGAAAAAACCACCAATTTGAGAAATTTGAAGACTGCCATTATATATATATATATATATATATATATATATATATATATATATATATATGTGTGTGTGTGTGTGTGTGTGTGTGTGTGTTTATTTGACAACTATATATTTAAAATATCTTTATAAAGGTATAGATGATGAGATATAATCTAAAATTTGATAACAAGTTCTAGATAGTTAAATCTAAATAACAAAACTTAAGGTAAGTGACAAACTAAAATCATTTTTTAGTTATATGTAAATGATAAAAAATAAATAATATATAATTTTTTTAATATTTACAAAATATAACATATATAAAGTTAAAATATAAATCTTAAAATATCAAATGGTATTAGCTTATTGACTTAAAAAAAAAAACCTAAATTTAAATCTTGCTAAATGATACATACATAATAATCAAATTATAATACCATTGTATAATCATTTTATATATTTCTAAAATATAATAAATTTGCTATATACAAAAATAAATATATAACCACTAACTTATATATATTAAATATATAACTATATATATATGCACGACATTTCTAATATATATATATATATATATATATAATTTTATTTTTTTTGCATGAGGTGAATAAACTTTCAATTAGCATTTTCAAAGTGAGCAAAGGGCTATTAGAAGCACTTAAGCAAAAATATTTATTCCCTCAATTCACATTAAAATTTATATTAATTAATTTATTTGAAAAATAATAAATTCAATTATGAATTAGTTAAATATTTTAATAAATTTAATAAAATTAAATTACTTAAATTATTTAAAACAGTTCATAATTATATATTTTCTTTATAATTTTTTTTATACATAAAAGAACTAGTAATTTCCCTTATTTTTTTGAGAGCTGTTTTTATAACCCCTAACTCACCCCCTTATTAGCGACCCAATATAAGAGACCCCTATGGCCCACCTAAACAGTCAGACAATCAACTACCTTTACGGAAAGAAAGATTTACTGCCAAAACTTCAATCCACCCAACCCTTGGAACTTTTCCTTTATAAATTATAACCTTTAAAAAAACCAAATCTCTCATTTATAACCTTAAAAAAAAACCAATCTCCCATAGAAAAACACTTTGTGTATTTCTTCACAATATGTTTTAATGACACTAGAATATCAATCCATCTGGATCTCCTCTTCATAAACATCAAAACTTATCAATCCACCAACCCTCACAACTTTTCCTTTACAAATAATAACCTTCAAAACTTTAAAAAAACAAATCTTCCCTCTAAAAAGACACCTAAAAACAAATCTCCCATAAAAAAACATCGTGTCCGTTTCTTCACAATATATTTTAATGACATTAAAGTATCAATCCATCTAAATCTCCTTTTTATAAACACCAAACTTATCAATTCATCAACCCTCAAAACTTTTTTATATGAAAACTTTTAAAAAACAAATATCACCTAAAGAGACACCTCGTCCATTTCTTCGCGGTGTATCAATCTATTTTAAAGACTTTCAAAAGGATCTGGTACCTTCATAAATGTGATGAAGACCTTTATAAATGCGGGGATGTGGACCTTTTGAATGGTATCGTGTCTCTACAGAGGTCAAATGGCTTGCTATTGCTATTCAAGGCTCTTACGAATCTGAAGGCAGCTTTGAATTTGGGTTCCACAAGGCATTCACGTCCTTTTCCACTAGACGTGCTCACTTGGCAATCACGTCTCGGGGAGTTGTTGAACTCGTTCACGTCCTTTTCCACTAGACGTGCTCACTTGGCAATCACGTCTCGGGGAGTTGTTGAACTCGTCCACAAGTATTACGTGTTGTTGAACTCGTCCGCAAGTATTACGTGTAATCGTTTGTAATTTAAAAAAAAAAATTGATCTTATTTACATTTAAAAAAAAAATTAAATAAGGAGAAGTTCGTTTCGTATTATGAACGTCACATACATAGTTGAGCAGTAACTCATACCTGTACATAGTGGAAAGTTGATCCACCTTTTTGTTAAAGTTCTTCTCACATGTAAAAAAATTATGGATTTTAAATGGTTGTATATTTTTTGATTTTTATGTAAAAATACATATAGCATTATATTTGATATTTTTACCTTTTTATTCATTGTTTCAATAATCAATTTCGAATCTTCATATACTATTAATTTCGTAGACATTAAATTTTAGTCATTTGCACTCAAATTTATGCAAATTTGCCAAAACCCCCAAATCATCACAAAACCATCACCAATTGTCCAAATTCACTCAAATCCTCCCAAATTTTCAATTTTCTGTCTAATTTGTCCAAATTTCCCTAATTGCTAGTAATTTTCCTTTAATTTCCCTCCAATTCCTATAAATTCCTCTAACTTTCCTTTAAGCTTTCTAATTCTATCTTTAATTCCCTCTAGTTCTTCTAAGATCTCCTAAGCTCTTTTATTTCCTTTTTTCCTATAATTTCTCAAATTTTTCTAAATTCCTCCTAATCTCTTTTAATTCTCCTGATTTCTCTCTACTTCGTTTAAGTCTTCTAATACATGGTTAGCATTCATAACTCTTCTAATCCACCTCAATGTCATCCATAACCTTCCCTTCCCACCTAGCTATCCACTAAGCCCTCCATTATGCCTTAACCACCCTTCTATTCCATTTCCCAATCCCAAGGGGAATGCAAAAAGAATTTTTAAATTCAAATCAAATCCTCAAAATCCAAGGCAAAGCCCCACAATCCCTGTGCAATCCCTAGTAAATCCTAGTCATTCCCCATATCCCAAGGTTAAGTACCCTCAAAATTTCCATCATATCCCCCTACATCCTCCCTCTCCCCTTCTTAGCAATTTAAAATTTCTCAAAATCCTCTAGGATATCCCCCACATTTAATTCCTAAATCCTCATACACCCTCCCTACACATCCCCATGCAATTTTAATGAATTAAAAATTGTCATGCATCCCAAGGTCAACCTCCCTCATTGAGCCACTTGTCCTCCATATCTTCCACCCTTGCATTTTTAATAGTTTTAAATTGTGCCCACATCACCCAATGCACACATGTCCCCATGCATATCTCATCACCCCTAGGATAATTAATGCCACATGGGCGGGTGAGAAATCACCCCACCCAAGGCTATTGAATGAGGAGGGTGCACATTCCTCCATGTATCCTCCCCAAGATTTATCTTGAAGTTACCTATGCCACATCATTGCCACTTCATGCCTAGTCATCTCCAAGTCATCCCCTCTCCCCTTGCTCAAATCCTATAAATCCCCTCTCCTTTTCTACCATTTTAGAAAGAGTTCATGTACCTATGTTGTTATGCTTCTAAAATTTGGCCAACCACCCTTGCTGATCTTAGAGAGTCACCTACCATCAACACAATTCTTTAGGAGCTCAACCATGGTGGTTATGGAGGATGCTTTAGGAGTCCAATATTGATTTTGACCATCAACTATGCTTAGCTCAATCGACATCCAACCATCTCACCTACACCACAAGAGCCATCGAGACCACTTGCGGCTCGTAGCAAGGGCATCTTGCCCATCCTACAATTTGATCTCAACTATCACATATGAAAACATAGAAACAACCATCCCTAATGGTTACATAGAATTGAACATCTTTGACGGTTGCCTAGAGACACACTAGACAAAGCACCCACTCACCACAAAGGTAAATGAAGGTATAAAGAATCTTGTTTCTTAGTTTTGGGAGCTTTTAAAGTGGTTTTGTAAGCATTTACATACATTTTATAATATTTTACTATCTTTACTTTGATAAGGACCTCATGTAAGGAAGGCCCTTCAGATGCTATTGACTCCATTTGGTTTACATGTGTACAGGTCTTGTAGCAACCAACATAGCATTAGGGTGGTCAAGGCAACACACACACAAAACCCACCCATAAACTCTGACTGTGGCATGAAGAAAAGTTGCACTTGATAATCTATTGTAAAAGAGATTATCTCACACATTCATCTATGAACCCTTGACATGTCTATCTAGACACCTTTTTTTCAATCAACTCATCGTTGTCATTTGTTTTATCTTCCACCCACTTGTCGCTTGACGGGGTAAGCAAAACCTCAAAATTTTGAGCATCATTCACCTCCTTAATGGGGAACCATGCAAAAGACTTTCATCCAATTTACCAAGTGTCTCTTGTTTTTGCATCACATTGTGTTTCACACAACGTGATACAAAAAGAGGTATTTGTAGACATCAAATTTTAGTCATTTGCACTCAAATTTTTGCAAATTTTCCAAAACTCCTAAATCACCACAAAAACATCACCAATCACCCAAATTTTCTCAAAATTCAAATCCTCCCAAATTTCTAATTTCTTGTCTAATTCATCCAAATTTCCCTAATTGCTAGCAATTTTTCTTTTATTTCCCTCCAATTCCTATAAATTCCTCCAACTTCCCTTTACACTTTCTAATTCTATCTTTAATTTCCTCTAGTTCTTCTAAGGTCTCTTAAGGTCTTTTATTTTCCTCTAATTTCCCTTTTCCCTATAATTTCTCAAATTCTTCTAAATTCCTCCTAATCTATTTTAATTCTCCTAATTTATCCCTACTCTATTTAAGTCTTCTAATTCATGGTTAGCCTCCATGATTCTTCTAGTCCACCTCAAAGTTATCCATAACCTTCCCTTTCCACATAACCTTCCACTAAGCCCTTCAATATGTCTTAATCACCCTTCTAATCCATGTCACAATCCCAGGAGGAATGCAAAAAGAATTTTTAAATTCAAATAAAATTTCCAAAATCCAAGGCAAAGTCCCCCATAATCCCTATGCAATCCTTAGGGAATCCTAGTCATCCCCCATGTCCCAAGGTCAAGTACCCTCAAAATCTCCACCATATCCCCCTACATCCTCCCTCTCCCCTTCCTAGGAATTTAAAATTCCTCACAATCCTCTAGGAAATCCCTCTCATTTAATTTATAAATCCTCCTACATCCTCCCCATCCCCATACAATTTCAATGAATTAAAAAATGTCATGCACCCCAAGTTCAACCTCCCTCATAAAGCCACTTGTCCTCCACATCTTCCACCCTTGCATTTTTAGTAATTTTAAATTGTACCCACATCACCCAATGCACACATGCCCCCATGCATATCTCATCACCCCCTAGGATAATTAATGCCACTTGGGTGGGTGAGAAGTCACCCCACCCAAGGCTATTGAATGGGGAGGGTGCACATTCCTCCATGTGTCCTCCCCAAGATTTGCCTTGGATTTCCCCATGCCACATCATTGTAATTTCATGCCTAGTCATCTCCAAGTCATCCCCCCTCCCCTTGCTCAAATCCTATAAACCCCCCTTCCATTTCTACCAATTTAGAGAGAGTTCATGTGCCTATGCTGTTATGCTTTCAAAATTTTTCCAACAACCCTTACTGCTCTTAGAGAGTCACCTGCCATTAACACATCCTTTAGGAGCTCAACCATGGTGGCTATGGAAAAAGGTCCTGTTGTGGCTGCTCCACAACGTACCCCAAAATTGGGGACCCACCTTTTTTGCATGTTTTCCAAGAAGACCGAAGTGGCCCATATGCTAAAGATCAAAGAAAAAGCAAAACACCACAAGGAGAAAAAGTGTCGCGATATCGCGACATGTTGCATTTTCACGGTCCAAAGCAAAGGGAGAGAGCAAGGAGAAAAAAGTGTCGCGATATCGCGACATGTTGCATCGTCGCGGCCAAAAGAGAAAAAGTGTCGCGATATCGCGACATGTTGCATCGTCGCGGCCAAAAGAGAAAAAGTGTCACGATATCGCGACATGTTGCATCGTCATCGGCCAAAAGAAAAAGTGTCGCGATATCGCGTGACATGTTGCATTGAGAGAAAAAGTGTCGCGATATCGCGACATGTTGCATCGTCGCGGCCAAAAGAGAAAAAGTGTCGCGATATCGCGACATGTTGCATTGTCGCGGCCAAAAGAGAAAAGTGTCGCGATATCGCGACATGTTGCATCTTCGCGGCCAAAAGAGAAAAAGTGTCGCGATATCGCGACATGTTGCATTGTCGCGGCCAAAAGAGAAAAAAGTGTCGCGATATCGCGACATGTTGCATTTCGCGGCCAAAAGAGAAAAAGTGTCGCGATATCGCGACATGTTGCATTTTCATGGCTAAAAGCAACAAAAGAGAGCGAGGAAAAAGTGTCGCGATATCGCGACATGTTGCATTTTCGGCCAAAAGGGTCAGGAAAAGAGAAACAAGAAGTGTCGCGATTTCGCGACATGTCCGATTTTCGCCAAGGGAACAGACCTGCATAGTGACGTGGACATAAGGACAAAATCCAATGAATAAGACAAAACGTTACATAAGGAATCTTTAATGATTTGAAATCATTTAAGATGGTCGTTACACACGGAAGGAAACGGACGCAAGCCCATGTGGAGAAAATGAAACGAAGGGCCACAAAATAGAAACGAAAAGTTTTTTTGGAAACCAAAACACATGCATGCACAAGGGAAGGTGAAACGAACAGCCATTGGAAAATGAAACGAAAAGCTTCCTGAAAATTTTAAATACGCCAGGCAAGGATGTTTTGAGGGGTTGGAAATTGCTGCGAGCAGAGTTGCAGATTTGAAGGCAAGAGGGCCATTCTGGACCTGTTTGAGTCATTTTTCTTCCATGGACTGGTTTGGGAAAACCAAAAATTCTGCTATTGTAAAATGACACATTTTTAATGCAGAAGTTTTCAGAAATTTGCATCTTGTGGGCAAGAAAGAAGGAGATTCTCTTTGCATGCTATGGATTTAATGTCTATTTCTTTTCTCTTTTTCAGATTTCGAGTTTGTAGATGGAGTTAATGCAAGTTTGCTTGGTTGCTTCATGTGAATGCTTGAACCTGAAATTTATTTTAAACCCTAGGAACCAACACTTAGTCTATGGGGATTGTGCTTGTTTTGCAAGTCCAATAGGTTAGGTTGCATGCATGGAGACCTCACATCTTCGGTTTTGTCGAAATAGGATAGCATCATACTGAATGCATTTTATTTTCAGTTTTCTGCATTTCATTTTCATTTTTCTGCATTTTATTTTTCCAGAAATTTTAACTTATTTTAAATTTTCAGGCATTAAAATAAACATTTAAAAAATTTCAAAATCCAAAAAACAATGAACAATCACTAAAGTTTCATGGTGAAATAAACCAACATTGCCCCTTGTTTACAGTTACTTGCAATCACTAAGGTGTTCCAAGCATTTAAATTGAATATCTTTATTTGAGATTACTAATACACATATGCAAATGCTAATACAATGGAGACCTTGGAGAAGTTGTTTATTTAATTTCTTTGCAAGAGGGGATTTGGAACCCAAATCCTAAGGGAGAGTGTACTTTCACAATTGGGTGAAAATACCACTCAACAGATTGGCGCTAGAAGGAGGGCCCGAATTGGTTTATTTCAGTGTGATTTAAATGCTATAGGGATTTAAATTTTGAATATTTCATGCCCTATTGATTATTATCTTTAGCCCTCTTTTAACAATACAACCTTGTAGTGTTAAAAGGAGGACATGAATTGCTATGCATTGTTCTAACGCTTTTGATTGTTCATACAGGAATAATGGGTTTTGATTTGATTTTGTTGGTCTTGACTAACGAGGTTGTCTCCATGCAATTACTTTCATTTGATTTTAATGGATACCTCTCTTGGTTGATGCTAACATGATTATTCATACGTTACATGTTTGATATTTGCGAGTCATTTCATGCTTATTTGTAAGGAATTATGTTGTCTAAAATGTATTTGTTGTCGGTATTATGCTCTTCACTTGCGTGTAATGCGATCTTGTGAATCAGAAAGCCTACAACACTAGGAGTATGCTCTTCACTTGCGCATATGCGATCTGGTGAATCAAAAACTAATTTACATTTTTAGAATGTTGCTTTGTCATGGTTCCTTCTTTTATTCATGACTAACAAATTGGTTTTGAAGTTATTCTTTGAGTTTCACTAATGGCAACATTTGAGGAGCAAATTGTATCCCTAAGGGAAGAAATGATGTCCCTAAGAGAAAAGATGGTATCTCGCATTAGGAAAGTATTATGAATGTCATTCTACCTTTGGAACATCTTATCAAATTCATGAAATGTTATTGGAGTTTCTACGACTTTTTAATCAAGAAGTGGCATCAGGATACCTACAAAATCTACATATCTATAAGTTCACATTATGTCAATTTCAAGTATTTTGTGAGCCTATTGCTTGTAGGTTCTTCCCATACATTGTGGGTGATAGATCATTCTCGTGGTATTGCCATTTACCCATGGAGGTTAAGACTTCTTGGAGCCAATTAGAAGCAGCCTATCTTTATCACTTTGGTAATCAAGTTGACTTAGATAGGTTGCAAAATCAATTCACCTCTATGTGTAAAGAGCCTAATGAGTCCATGAGTCAATTCAATGTGAGGTTTCGTGAATTGTACTCTCAAATGTGGGAAAGTTTGGGTACATCGGAAGAGGAAGCTATTCAAGTATACATGGGAGCCATACACCCCAAACTTGTTACACTCATTAAGGAAAACTTGGATGACCTGTCTCTAGAGACAATCTATGAGATCTTTGAAAAGGTAGAACAAGTTTTGGAAGAAGAAAAGGCACAACATGTTCACATGAGAGATTGTTCTTTTGGAGTTAGTGATGCCAACCTACACCAACCATCAAATGTAGCACCCTCCACTCCAATGATACCTAAGGTAAATGATCAAGGGGATGAATTTGAAGGTCCAAATGTTACAACCACCTTAGATGTAGTCCAAGAGGAGGTGCAAATTGCTAAGCCAACATCCACCAAGTGAGGATTATGCAGAAATGAACTCATTCATAGAGATACACGATTATTTAGATGAAGGGGTTCTAAATTCAACAATGTTTGAAATATGTGATAGGACGGAACCTACCATAGAATTGGATGAAGTGGTTGAAAGTGAAATTGGAAGAAAACCAATAAATGAATTTGAAGATATGATAGAATTTCACCACTTGTTCTTGGAAGAAACTCTCGATGAGAAGCTTGGAACTAATGATCAAAAAATTCTTCACCCTCCAAATTGTGATAAAATTGAATCATGGGTTACTAATTTGGACGATGATAGCCTTACAAATTTGAATTCAAGAAACAACCCACTTTTGAAAATTATTGAATCATCTAAAGAAGGTGAAGGTGAATTTGATGAGAAACACATTGATGAATTGGAAGATGTTGAAGAAGTAGTTGAACGTCACCACTTGACTTTGGAAGATGATTATTATGATGCTTGGAAGAAGTGGGAAGACTACATTCACTCCAAAACTGCTAATGAAACTTGTGTGCCAATTGATATACAGGACAACATAATCGCCTACTCAAAGGAAGATATTACAACTCCTGTACAATTTGAGGATGTTTTGGAAGAGATACCATGGATAGTGAACAAAGAATTGGAATTAAATGACAAAGTGGTTGATCTATTAGAAGCAACGAAAGTGATTGATCATGAAGATGAGTTACTTGACATACACTTTGACCAAGAATATTTGAGGGTTGAAAAGGATGGGCATGTTTTCAATTGGGTGCCCAATTTTGGTATGTTTGATGAACAAGTAATCAATGAAGAATATGAAGACCATGAGGTGAAAGAGGGAATGGCAAATCCTCATCAAATTTTGGTAAATGAAAAGGTGAAAAAGGTAAAATCTAAACCTTTGTGTCCAAACATCCAAGATTTAGGTGAAGATTTGTATAATTCAAATGATATTTATGATGAAATGCCATTGAAGGTGAATGAAGAACAAGGATTAATTTCTAACCACACCTTTGATAACATTACTTTAATGAATGAAAAGGAGCTTGATGCACTTAAATTGCTAAATCAAATTCATCAACAATTAATTCTTGAACCTAGGATAAAAACTCTTAATGATCCCCATTTAGTAAAGATCCTAGATGCTGGTAAATTGTTGCACAATTTTGATTGGCCTAAGAACATGGAAAATGAATTAGCTTTGAAATTTTTAGAAATAGGCTCTTGCTTACAAAATTTCATTTTGAATAAAGAAAGCCTAGTTCTAAATCATGAATGGAATTATGAAATTTGCACCTTAAAGAATAGACAAGAAAGAATTGAAAATCAACCATTGTCTAATCAATTTGGTAATTTGAATCTCACCTATGAGAATACTAATGGAACTAAATCTAATTGGTGGGGTGAGAGGGGAAAGTTGAAGTTGGTTGCATTGTTTGGTCTAGTCTTGTTCTTATTTGATTCCTTCCAAACTTGGTATGTGTATCACGTCATATGTCTTTTAAAGAATTCTAATCAGGTTTGGGATCCGGGAAAATGATAATCCAAACTTTGCACCATCTTGTACTATATTGTACATTTGTATATACATGTTGGTTTTTGTGTTTTGGTTTTGGATTGGATCTCATTTTGGTTTTAAGTTTTGTGTGTTGGTCCTTTGGACACTTTTGGTTTGTTTTAAAAAAAAAAAAAAAAAGCGAGATGTCAACTTATGTCCTTATGAATGTTGACTAAGGCTAGGAGAATATGAAACATCGGAATTGTATTGCAGAAAGCTCCACGAATATCGCAAACACATTAAAGAATATCGTTTGGAACTTGTGATGCATGAAGTTGTCAGTTTTATAAATTATGGCAAAGTAGGTGGTATACTCCATCCGCATTTCAAAAGGAGCAATGCATTCATATCTCATGTTACATTCCACATTGCATATACATTTCATCTCAGTTGCATCTTCATTTCATATACAATCATTGAAAAGGTGTCGAATCCTCTTAGGGTTATTACATAACATATATTAAAAGGATCCTAAGGTTGGGAACCGATGCCCGAACTATCTTGAACCAAGCACGTTCTACACATATTAAAGAGGATCTTGAGCAAAATGGTCAAAACCATACTTGGAAGAAAAGGTGAGGCGAAAGGAGTATTTCGTGTCTGTCCTATTATGCAACATAATCCTTAAAACAGTGGTTTTTACCACTCCCATAGTGCTTAAAGCCTAAAATCAGAGTAGTAAGGATAGGGTTAAATCCCCATCGAACTTAGGTTGAGGATCCAACTCCCCAAAGCTCTGATTTGACCTTCATGGAGTAGTAAGGATAGGGTCTAATTCTCATCTCGCTTAGGTTGAGAATCCGATTCCCCAAAGCTTCTATTTTGCCCACTCAAGAACTTGAAATTCCAAAGAAAATATTTTTCATTCTACTTTTATTGCATCATTGATATTGGATTGGAAGGATCGTACTACATGTCCCTTGCAAGGATGGGTAGTCATCCCCAAGGTTCAAGAAATCAAAAGTAGAGTCAAATCCTGGATTATGGGGTTGATCTCCACCGGGGCTATAGACGCCTGTCTGGCAGTGGAGTATGCTCATGCGTGGCAACATGTCTTGTCTAAAAGCAAGACCACTGACTGCTCAAACGGACAGGCTAGCCTGACAATTTTCATCCATAACGAGGTTAAATCATTTTGTTCAAGATGAGGTAATGAACTCCAGATCAGAGTAGTAAGGATAGGGTTAAATTCCCATCTCGCTTAGGTTGGGAATCCTATTCCCCAAAGCTCTGATTTCACTTACACTTGCACATGGGTTCAAGATGGTAGGGGCACATAACCAACTTTGGGATCTAGTAAATTAATTCAGTATACATATATTTGGTCCTAAGAGGGTTTGACAGTTTTAATATGTTTGTTCATGATACTAGAAAGTTTGAGCCTTTGCAAAGCAGGTTGTTATATCTCTAACATAGTTGTCATACATCAAATCCTGCACAAATCATTCATAGCCTTGCATACGAATCATAAGTGAAACTGACAATGGAAAGTTGAACGAGTTTCAAATGATAGGGAATGAAGCACATTGCACACACCGAGCTGATGCTTAATAATTCTAATGCTTCATGTATTTCTCATCTAGTTTCATTCTTGGGATATTTGCTGACGCTTGTATTTGAGTCTGTGTGTTTTCAGGTTGAGTTCTCACCGAAATGCTCGAGAGCATTTCCCAATAGAGTCGCCATTTGTTGTGGCTTGTCCACAACGTACCCCAAAATTGGGGACCCACCTTTTTTGCATGTTTTCCAAGAAGACCGAAGTGGCCCATATGCTAAAGATCAAAGAAAAAGCAAAACACCACAAGGAGAAAAAGTGTCGCGATATCGCGACATGTTGCATTTTCGCGGTCCAAAGCAAAGGGAGAGAGCAAGGAGAAAAAAGTGTCACGATATCGCGACATGTTGCATCGTCACAACAAAAGAGAAAAAGTGTCACGATATCGCGACATGTTGCATCGTCGCGGCCAAAGAGAAAAAGTGTCACGATATCGCGACATGTTGCATTCGTCACGCCAAAGAAAAAGTTCACCAGAGAAAAGTGTCGATATCGCGACATGTTGCATCATCGCGCCAAAAGAGAAAAAGTGTCGCGATATCGTGACATGTTGCATTATCACGGCCAAAAGAGAAAAGTGTCGCGATATCCTGACATGTTGCATCTTCACAGCCAAAAGAGAAAAAGTGTCACGATATCGCGACATGTTGCATCTTCATGGCCAAAGAGAAAAAGTGTCGCGATATCGCGACATGTTGCATTTTCACGGCCAAAGGAAGAAGAAAAAGTGTCGCGATATCGTGACATGTTGCATTTTCGTGGCTAAGAAAGAAAAAGTGTCGCGATATCGTGACATGTTGCATTTTCGATTCAAAAGGGGTAGGCAAGAGAGAAACAAGAAGTGTCGCGATTTCGTGACATGTCCGATTTTGCCAAGGTAACAGACTGCATAGTGACGTGGACATAAGGACAAAATCCAATGAATAAGACAAAACGTTACATAAGGAATCTTTAATGATTTGAAATCATTTAAGATGGTCGTTACACACGGAAGGAAACGGACGCAAGCCCATGTGGAGAAAATGAAACGAAGGGCCACAAAATAGAAACGAAAAGTCTTTTTGGAAACCAAAACACATGCATGCACAAGGGAAGGTGAAACGAACAACCATTGGAAAATGAAACGAAAAGCTTCCTAAAAAGTTTAAATACGCCAAGCAAGGATGTTTTGAAGGGTTGGAAATTGCTGCGAGCAGAGTTGCAGATTTGAAGGCAAGAGGGCCATTCTGGACCTGTTTGAGTCGTTTTTCTTCCATGGACTGGTTTGGGAAAACCAAAAATTTTGCTATTGTAAAATGACACATTTTTAATGCAGAAGTTTTCAGAAATTTGCATCTTGTGGGCAAGAAAGAAGGAGATTCTCTTTGCATGCTATGGATTTAATGTCTATTTCTTTTCTCTTTTTCAGATTTCGAGTTTGTAGATGGAGTTAATGCAAGTTTGCTTGGTTGCTTCATGTGAATGCTTGAACCTGAAATTTATTTTAAACCCTAGGAACCAACACTTAGTCTATGGGGATTGTGCTTGTTTTGCAAGTCCAATAGGTTAGGTTGCATGCATGGAGACCTCACATCTTCGGTTTTGTCGAAATAGGATAGCATCATACTGAATGCATTTTATTTTCAGTTTTTTGCATTTCATTTTCATTTTTTTGCATTTTATTTTTCCAGAAATTTTAACTTATTTTAAATTTTCAGGCATTAAAATAAACATTTAAAAAATTTCAAAATCCAAAAAACAATGAACAATCACTAAAGTTTCATGGTGAAATAAACCAACATTGCCCCTTGTTTACGATTACTTACGATTACTTACAATCACTAAGGTGTTCCAAGCATTTAAATTGAATATCTTTATTTGAGATTACTAATACACATATGCAAATGCTAATACAACGGAGACCTTGGAGAAGTTGTTTATTTAATTTCTTTGCAAGAGGGGATTTGGAACCCAAATCCTAAGGGAGAGTGTACTTTCACAATTGGGTGAAAATACCACTCAATAGGTCCCATTACAAGATTTGCAGATTGTAGACTTCAAGTTGGAGATTGAGAAAATATCTAGAGGTCAAATAAGCCACATTGAAGATTGTAAATCAAGGAGTAGGTTCTAGAAGGAAGAAGAGACTTAAGGAAAAGAGTCCTAAGGAAAAGAGTCCTAAATAAGATTGGATATCGAAGATCTTCATTTAATATTGAATACGTCATATTGAAGAGAATGCCCAAATGAGGCCTCGTTGAAGGACTTCCATATTTGGAATATTGAAGATAGAGAACTAGCAAAGATCCTATTACAGAGTTCAAAAGCTACAAAATTTAAAGGCCCTAGGAGAAGGCTTCAAGCTACCTAAAAGGAGAAACAAGGAGAAGGATAGGAAAGCCTCATTGAAGGAGACTTGAAGAATTCCATTGGATAATATTTGAGGAGAACTTGATAAAGAAATATTTGATAAAGAAAAATTTGGAATAATTATCGCCATCCGACAACAATCCCAAAAGAAAGAAATATTTGGCAAGAAGTTTGCCAAATTTTGGAAAATATTTCCAAATACCCCAAGACATTTATATTCTTGAGAAGAAGGCCATAAAAGAGGCCAATATCGAAGTAAGAATTTGACAAGAAAGTTGAAGGAGAAAGGAGCTAGAAGAAGCCCACAAATTCGAGAGTTTTAAGAACAACCACCAAGGAGTTAAAGGTTGATTTGAAAGGAGTTTTGCTGATTTTACAGCAGAAAATTAAAGGTTTCTTGAAAAAAATCTCAGCTGCAATTTAGAGGAGTTTCCTACCAAACTTGGGAGATTCGAGGACAACAATTCGGAGGAGAAATTGACTGCTTTACAATATGAAAATGTCATATTTGAGAACAACAAGAAAGCAATTATTTGGGCAGCATTAATAGCTGCTAAGTTTCATATTTTTAGGGTGCATCCTAAAGGATAGTTGAAGCCACCAAACTACTTTTTTGGATAGCAAGTTAGAGGAGTTTCAAAGCTGAAAATTGGTGAGTTAAAGAGCTGTTTTGGACAGCAAGGAAGAGCTGCAAATTCATCCAGCATAGGTAAGATATTAGGTGATCCAAATCACCAAGAAATCCATCTACAAACAAAGGTTAAAAAGGTATGCAACTTAGGTGCAAATGGTTCATTAATTTAACATCTATATTTAAGTTATTATTAAGTTTATTAAGCACCAAATTTCATGGATTAATGTTGCAAGAGTAGGTTTTTGGTTTAAGTCTTCAAGGAAGTATAGAATATAGTTTCTACAAGATTTAAAACATGCACATAAGAAATAGGATTTTGATATATTTCAAGAAAAAGGAAAATATAAAAATCCTACTATCTAGTAAAGAAAAGAAGACACTATTCTAGAAGTATTGATTGCACATCCTATAGTGTAAAGTAGTATCATTCAAAAGGTATACTATCAACCCGATTTAAAGGCTTGGAATCATAATTGAAATTTAACCAAGCTAGGAGAAATAGTATAAAGTTTCCAAGGAGAAGAAGGCAACATTGAAACCCCTTTTTAGTGAAAGGAAGGGTTCTAGTTTAAAGTACAGGGGAGTAAGAACTTAAATTAGTGCATCTAAAGATTTCAAGAGCACCACATTAGAGCCTTAAAATAAAGCTCTAATGTTTAGTATCTCCAAGATAAAAATTAGACATCTTGGACATCATCAAACCTGCACATTTACAATCAAACAAATCAAATATTTCTTGGATAAGAAGTCATAAAAATAAAAAAGTAAAATATTATTTTAGACTTCTCAAGATACATATATGCTTAGGGACTATTGAGCTAAATGTAGGAGAACTCAATAGCAAAACTAAATTCATCAAAGTAGGTAATTCTAGCATTCAAAAGCCTTTGGTGAAGGTAAGGTAATATACGTCTAGCATTCAAGAGCCTTTGGTGAAGGTAAGATAAAGAGGTATAATGAAGTATACCCCAAGCAACGCAATAGGAAGGTGCATATTTCAATAGAGAGTATTGTTGGGCATAGTTTCTATTCTACCCACATAACAACATTGATGCATTGGATAAAGCATTGTTGGTACTAATACTTAGTCTCCATTCTGCCCTCACAACAACATCAACTTGCACGAAGGTAAGCATTCTCATTCAAGCCACATAAATAGCATTGAAAACCTTTATAGAGTGTAAGGTAAATCTAGCAAGCTTGCACCACCAAAGAGATGAGAAGATACATCATATTGTAGCATTGAGTCATCAATTTTGTATAAGATTCATAAGGAAAAGGAGTATTACACTATCTGAATCTACCCTACAAGCCACAATATATACTTAGTTGGCACCTAAAAGAAGCATAGCAGAACAAGGAATATTTTCACCCTCATAAAACCATCTAGAATCTAGAAGGATTGCCATCATATCAATTAAAATCTATGCCACTAAAGGAGGATAAATATTCTCGAAACGTTGAATAGCTTCAAGAAATGCAATGAGCGAGTGTTGAATAGCTTCTAAGGAAAATTTTGGAACAAGATTAGGATACAATGTTTGAAGAACATCCACCATGTGGAGAAGATACCTCATGTTTCAAAATAGCTCAAGCATATCATAATTAATAGTAAAGAAGTTACATCGAGGATAATTCATTATTCATACACTCAAGAATATAACACTCTCAAGAAGCGTTAGATAATACCTCAAATATGTTGAAGAAATAAGTAATATTCTTGGTACCACTTGGCATATGCATTGGGAGAGAAAGGTGATGCAAAGACATTATCAAAGAGGTTGAAAATCCTAAGTGCCACTTGACAATATCTACCTTGCCTATTAGTTAGAATCAAAAGGAGAAGCACATCAAATAAGCATATATATAGTGCATGAGTTGGAGAAAACATAAAAGAGAGAGCAAGGTAGCACATATTAGAGAAAGGTAGCACATAATTCAAACCAAAGAGAAGCACATAAAGTGTTTACGTAAAGGAGAAAGAAGTCAAAGACCAAAGAACGTTAATAAGAAGGAATTAATGTAGTTTACCACCATTAATGCATAAAAAACCATGTTGATTGTAAGTCTATCCCAAGGTAGAATATGGTGAATTTGCACGTAATAGTTGGTACCTGAAAGGTAAGATTTATCCTCATAATCATTGTAAATTTCAAAGGTGAAATTAAGGCATATGTATTAAAGCTGATATCAACCAAGTTTTATACTCTAGGGTTATTTAATAGTAGGAGTAATAAGGTGTTAAAAGATACCCTAGAAATTATATTGAATGCCTTAAGAAAGGAGTAGAAAATAGAAGCATTAAGACGATTACCATTATTGCTTTGAATATTTGCAAATCATTAAAAAAGGAGACATAAGGTTCTTTACAATTGAAGTGAAGTTTAATTTGCAAATACATAGTTTTTCTAAATTTCTAAACTTGGGAGATATAAGGAATCCTACATCAAATTGAAATTATAAAAATTTAGAAACTACATTATACAAAGGTTGAAGGAAGCCAAACTCTAAAATTGATTAAAAGTTGAAATATAATTTTTTATTAGTCTCATATACAAATTGAAGAGGCATAGAGAATCCAACTTAATATCTTAAATCTATTTAGAGTCTTATCCATTGAAATTGCATATTTAAGCTATCTACAAGGGGAAATAAAACATTGATTTAAGGTGATAGGAGTTGAATATTATATTAAACTTGTCATCTAAACACTAGGGAGACAAAAGGGATTCAACTCAAAGCAAAAACTAGAAAGCTAAGTCTACTATCAAAAACTATATTCAAAATAGTTGGAAAAGATAAAGTATTCTACAAACTCTCAAATTTAAAAGATACTATCAATCACTAGGGATTCATAAGGTTGCAAACTTCAAAGGTTTTTGAAAGGTAAAATAATTTATCAAAATTATTCTTAATAAAAAGAAGGGGGCTAAAAAGAACTCTAATTAAAAAAAAAAAATAGCCATATTGAAGGTTAGAATCTAGAAGTTGAATATTTGGGAGACATAAGGGATACTACAACTTCTTGAAATTAATGGATAAATTAACAAGAGGAACATACTCTCTCAAGACTCACTAAAAAAGGATGCAAGATCAAAATCCACCCAATAATCCACATCAAAAATGCAAAATTACTTCAAGTGCAAACAATTCTAAAAGTAAAAATGAAAAGGATATTTGGTATATTGATTCCGATGCAAGTCATCACACAACAAGATATTTGCAATGGTTTGATTACCTTGAAGTAACTAACAATTTTAGGTTGAAAATTGTAGATGAAAAACCTATCTTTTACATAGGTATGGGTGTGTAACACCTAGTCCAATATTGTATTTTTCGAGAAATAGATTGCAAAAAATGAAAGATCTATATATTATAAAAGTTGATAGGGAAATAGAAGATTCAAGACAAATAAAATGAGAGGACAACAAAGCTATGGATTACTTGGTCATCTACAAATCAAAGAAGAAGAAGAAGAACCTAATCGAGCTAAATAATATTTAAAATATGAAGATCCATATTGAAGACTAAAGTCTTCAATACCCAAATAATGTAATAAAAGGGGTGTTGGAACCGATTCTTGCATCCGTAGGAAATCAATTGTCACGCTACAAGAATCCGTTTGAAACCAACGAGCTATTACAGGCTCTGGTCGACCTACCTCATGTTCTGCTAAACCCGAATATTGCTAAAGAAGACGGTAGAACGGGTAAGGAAACCCCAACGACAATTCTTTAATTAAACTTCTAATTTGCACGCTCCAGATTTATATTAAACTATAAGTATTCTTATTAAAATGACCAAGCATGAAAATAACCAATTGTTATGCCTTATGTAGACCGGTGCCTAGATTCATTGGGTTGTTATAGCAATTTAACAACAATTTTAATTATGAACAGAGAGAATAGAGAAGGAAATTGGCGTTCTTGATTTCATTCGAATATCGTAACAAAACCAAAAGTTAACCAATGAAAGAAACGTGTATAATGCATTCAAATAATGTAACCCATTATACGAATACACACAATACTGAGACAAATAAATGATAGGAATAAGATCCAGAATTGTATTGATTTGAAAAAGCTATTACATGTAGAGTGGGCAGGATGCCTTTTAACTCTATTTTTCTCAAAGGAATACATCAATACAATGAAGAGGACTCTATTCAAATTATGTAACAGGTCTCTCCTACTCTCCTTATTCCAATCAGGTAACAGAAGAATCTCTGAATCCTAGGCTCAATAAGACTGGAAATATTCTCAGCTTCTTGAACGCTTTCCTATCATACAATCCTGCACAGCAAGGGGAGGAAGAAAGAATGAATAAAAGAAAATAGACACAAAGAAATACAACAACACAACTAACAGGGCACTCAAGTATACCTCTTAGCAAAAATGCTATTCTCTAATTGCTTGATGCAGAATCCAGACCTACCTGCTTCCTTTTATAGTTGTTGGTTCTTGATTCTATTATTTTTGGTTGAATTTTGGTTGTACACTTGGCATCATCTGATTGAATTTCCAAAATTGGTGCTATCCAGCTGGCTTTGAGGTTTTGACTGTGCTCCCTTCTTTGACTTGTTCAAACAAATTCCCACTAAACTGGTGATTTAAGTATGAGGAGAACTTTCATCTGATTCAGCTACTTCTTGGTGCGTTTAGCTACTGCTTTCCGAACTGGCCTCTTTTGAGTTGCCTTTCCTTGATCCTTTGACCCTTTAACTACCCCAGAGATATCTCCTATTATTGCAACTATCTATGGTGCAGAATCTACTTTTTGCTGTTTGCAGGTATTGACCTTTTTCCCCTTTAAACTCCTTTGCAACCCTTTAATATGCTCATCAATCAACCTCCATATTTATGTGTCAAAAGTGGCTGCAATCCTGAGCATATTCATTTCTTGCAAAATTCTATTTTTTTGTATAACAATAACAGGCATGTTTCTATCATATTGAAGTAGTAAGGCTTCTATAGCATTCACCATGAGTGTAGTTTGTTTAATCATCTCCTCCTCATCACCTTGTTCATAGTCAAATCTCTCAAGGGTTTCTTTGAATATTCCTTCTATGTCTGATGCTTCCAGGCATTGATCTAAGGATAGGCCAATATCTATCAGTTTATCTATAGCATCCTTTATCAGGTCATTCATCTCAGTCACAGAATTTGTCCATTTCTCTTGGTTTGATCCAAACAGGGCTGCTTTGAAAAATTCAAAATTGATTTGAATCTTATTGCCTTCAGGTGTCGTTATTTCTTGTCCTTGCAGTTCTTCAAAATGATCCCCTATGTAGTCCAGGGTTGGGTGAATGAATTTAAAATATTTTTCTCTTTCCTGCATCAAGGTCATGATTTCTTGAGCAGTTATTTGAATCACCCTTATTTTCCTGAACATTTCAGTAAAACCTTTGGCCTGAGCTTTTATTCTTTTGTACATGTCCTTTTTCATTACATTCAAATAATATACATGATCTTGAACCTTGGTTACTACAGGGGCTGGGAAATTGAAGCATATTTCTTATTTAATTCTTCTTGTTGCTTACTTATCACAACTTTTAATTCTGCTTTTTCCTTTTCTTCTTGGTCCAATTGTTTTTTGAGTGTTTCAATATTTTCAACAAATTGATCAATGGCTTGAGCATTCACTATTTTGACAAGTTTTGCTATATCAACATCTTTACCCAGTACTGATGATCCTCCTATTTCCTCATTGGTACTGAGAACTAGTGGGTCTTGTAGAGGAGGGAGATTAATCTCAACAATATCTGACACAGTTGTCCTCAAATCTGCTTTTTCTGAAGATTGTTCTTCTGTATTTCCCATCCCTGCTACTAACTGCAACTCTTGTTCATCTGTAACAGTGAAGGCAGCCTGCTCATCTATTCTTTCCAAAACAACCTTGGCAACTGGTAAAGACAATATGGGCTTCTTTGCTTCTACTAGAGTTATTTCTGTTTGACTCTTCACTAAGTAACTTCGAAAAAGGCCACCCAGTCCACCAATTTTCTTGGGATTCATTTGTATCACTGATGGGATTTTGATCTCCTATCCCTTTATGGTTATAGAGGTAGGGATGGCCATGGGTGCCAATTTCTTCACACTAGTTACAGCTAGCACATTATCAAATATGGGAACTACAACTTGCTCTGTAGGTGATGCTTTCTGAGAAGAGGAAGTTACTATTTCTTTACCTTTGTCTGTATAGGTCTGTTGAGGAACTTCTTTTGGTGTTGCTTCTATTATGAGTTGGTCATTCACTAGGAGTTTAACCTATTGTTCTACTACATCAAAAGTTCTAATAGTGACCTCCATTAAGTCTATGTCCTGCTCCTCTATCAATTCTAGCAAAGGGTCTTCTTTAATTGTTGGGTCTATCCTTGGCATAACAGGTGTTGTAGTATCTACTAAAATTTCTTAAAGCCTTCTTAGTTCTGTAGGGTAATCATAGGCTTCACAAACCTATGTGCTACCTCTTTTTTTGAGAGGAAATTATCCCATACTCTTTGTAAATCTAATCCTTTTTCTATAGCTTCTAATAAGATTTCCTCAAAAGCATCTCCTCGATGCTTGATACGAGCATACTCTCTCTTCTCCATCATCTTGTTGTAAGTTCCTTTTGGGTCATAAAACCTCCATGACACTTCATCGAATCCCATATTGTCCAATTCAAACATTCCCTTGAGTAGGGAAGGATATCCAACAAATACATAATCCCCAAAATGGTAGGGAACATCAAGCCAGGGGACTTTTCCATGCTTCTTAACCAGTCTCATTTTAGCCTCTTCTACCACTTGTCTGCATAATTCTAGGGCTGCTATGGACAATGGGCAATATTGGGGTAACACCTTAGGAGGGATTTTAGCTCCATATAATCTGATGTAAGTAAAACCCTCTATGAAGAAGAAATCTCCTATCTCCTTTTCTTTAATGAATGCTCTTACCCCTAGCCCTAATATTTTTGGAATTAGCCTAGTTAAGGCCCAATGGATTTCTACCAGGAAGCGATCACAAAACCAGCCCATGTGAGTTCATCCTTCATGAAGTCTCTAGAAGCTATTATGTACATAGGGGCTATCTATGGCTTTTAATCTCTTACGGGCTTCTTCCCCCAATTGGCCCGCTATTAAGTGAGTGAGAAAAGAATATTGTGAAAAGTGAGGCATCTCCTACCTCTATTCAAAAATTGCTCTCTTTAGTTCTACCATTTCTCTATGTATTTGTGAGCTCAATTCTAGTTCCTAGGCATAGATTGGGGTGTTATGTCCTCTATTACATTGTGCAGCTAAATACAAAACCCTTTTTGTTATTCTACTCATATCCTGTACTCCCAATACTATGTTTATCATGTCACAGAAGTCTTGTACCCAGGGTTTAAAAGCATTTTTATTAATTGGGAAATTTTTCTCTATTGTTGCATGTGTATCAAACAATTTTTTAAAAATTTCCATATCAGTGAACATACGAGATTGGTGTTCGATTACCTAGTCCACCAGAAATGTGGTATACTTCATCAAATTGAACACTTCCTGGATATCTTTGACTTTGGTGTTGAACACCTTTCGATTCTTGTGGTCTCGAAAGGTCCTTGTTCTTTCGTCATATGCCACTGCTAGCCAAGCCATCAAATCTGAGGAGAAATGCACTTTTGGGCATATCAGCTTCCCAAGGTTACTGTTCCATCTATTTTCTCTGGGGAAACCCTTGTACTACCACCTCTGAGATTTATGGAACAAATCTACCATTATCCATGGGGTTCTATTATCACCTTCCATCACTCGGGTGAAACTCTTAATGCAGGCATTTTTGATCTCATACATTGAGCTGAGTTGGGTTTTTTATCTACCCCACATTTTTAGGTAAAATCATACATAGTGGTACCAGGAACAAGCGGTCCAAAAATCATAGAATAGGGTGATTTATCTATGATAAACTTCATGGCTTCTCATGTATCTATAGGTATGAACACATCTCCCCATGATGCCATTGCTCTCATGATTGCTGGTCAAGTTCTTCTTTGAGTTCTCAGAATACGAATACTCTCTTCCCTCTATGCTTCTGATGTATCAATTCTAATTCTTGGTATACCAGTGGAGTGGCCTTGACTGGTTTCATAAGTTCATATATAGGGTGGTGGAGTGAACTTGATAAATTTGCACATTTCATTATCGACCCGATGCCACCAACCGTTGTTCAAAATTGGCCAATGGAATCGTGCCAACTCAACCATTTCTAGAATTTTATGTTTTATGATGGGTGATATCTGTTAACTTACATGCCTTGGGCCCCTTTGATCCATGTGCCTATAATCATTCATGCTTTCTATTCATTCATCAATGGGGATCTTTTAATCTGACGTGGAACGGTATGTGCCACGGGGGTAGTGTCCTTTTTGAACCTCGTGCCACCTCGGATCCGAGTGATAACTAGATCTTTGGGATCGATTATGTCTCTTTCAGGATTTTTGTGATATCCGATTCTTGGTGTGAGCATTGGTTTTCATATTTCCTATGATGCCCCTTTTTCCTTAAGTCAACCATGATTAATCGCAACCGTCAGATACAAGTGATTGGTTTTGCTCTTGGAATGTCGATTGATGCGTTATCATCCGATCTGGGTAGGATGCTAGCATGATCATTGATATCCCGAGACCTGCATGATGGTTAATGTACCTAGCTACATATAAACACTTGACATAACATGTTTTATGGTCTTCAATTAATCATGATTATCCAATGTTTAATCCTTATATTTTCAAACCTTAACAACTCGTTATTTAATTGATGGTAATCATATGATACGTGCATTTTTCTTTTGTGATCACCGTTAGATCATACTATGGTGAGGCGCGACCATTGGATTATATATATGCACATAGTTTTTAATAAATGGGAAACATTTATATGTACCTTGGTTTAATTAATCAACCTTTTGAAATAATAATGCTTAGATTAACCTTTGGTTGATCTTCCGTATGTGCACCATTGGATCTGGGGGAGAAATGAGCATCGTCATCCAATTTGTGTATCATTAAAACATCTTCATTTAGCTTTCAATACTTTGCCACCACTACAAGCCTTCACGACCATCGATTTTTGGATTAATTTGGGCGCTATCGTTAGATTGTCAATAAGATGCCCACCATATAATCAATGTAAAAACTTTTGATTTTCTATTAATCATGATTAAGGTGAAGGGGGGATTAGTCAACGTATTAAACCCTCACTAAACATAATTAATATTTATCTTTACCTTAGCCTTTATTTTACCATTCACGATTTTGCAGCCATCGGATTTCGAGTGGAGACAAGCGCAGCCGTTGGATCTAGTCAACCTGCAAGTTAGTTTAATCAAGCATGTATAATATTAATCATGATTAAGGGAAAGGGGGAAAATTAGCTGATGTATTAAACCCTTTTTAATTACATGATTAACATTAATTAATTTTTTGAACCTTAACACTCTTTAATGCATCTTCAATTAGTGCACCACCATTAGATTAAAAATCGATCGAGCACAACCGTTTGATCTTGGTAACTAGCTCGATGATTAATCAAATGGGGTACATCCTTTTTAATATTGACTTTTAAAGTTTACTTTAATCGAAGCAATCACAACCGTTGATCTATAATTTGTTTGGCATGATCGTCCGATCTATCAGACTTACTCACTATTTAATCGAAACCTTTGACCATCAAGTCTTGCATTTAAAATTTTGACTCTTTGGACAATGCGCAATCATTGATTTGATCTTGGGGTCAATGCGTCCGTTGATCTTGTTAAAGGTGCAAGGAATTTAATCATGTTTTTATTAGTCTATGACTTAACCTTTGGATTTATTGTGATAGCGCATCCGTTAGATTTATTTATGATGAGCGCTATCATCGATTTAATGAGAGATGCTCAATTTTTAAACCCTAGTTTAACTTTATTGACCCATTTGACTTATCCTTCGGATTTTATTGAATGCGCATCCATCAATTTTTTCAGATCGATGCGCTACCGTTGGATTAAATCTAAGGTGCTCGATTGTTAGCTTAATGGGGTGCATACCCTTAGGTTTTGATTAATTAATATTTGCTTTAACCTTAGACCTTTCGGATTTTGAGACCATGGTGAATGACTTAACCGAATTTAGATTAAAAAGACTTTATTAATCGGTTTTAGGCCCAAGGAAAGATTTAATTGAAGGTCGGACTTTGGCTTTAGATTTTTAATTTGAAAATTTCTTCCCTAACCATTTGAGGTAATTTGATTTATACAATGAAGCCCACATTATTAAAAAGGCTAAGGTTAGACTTTATCAAACCAACCAATGAAAAATTGAATTACTCACAACAACTTAAGCAATGACCAACAGTATTAGCAGTTTGATTGAAACCAAAAATTTAAATTTGGGGGTTTCAAAGTTGAGTCAAATTTGGCTCCAACATAGGCTCTGACTGGGACAATGTGTTGAAAACATGAAGCACTTGAGAACCACAGAATCTCCTAGTTTTATTTTGCAAAAATTTAACAAAAAACAACAAAATTTTGATTGCTAAGCAAAACTTGAAATGCATAACAGAAAAACTTCCTTCCTCTTTTTCTTTCTTTTCTTCATCATTTTTTTTTATACTGAAAAATTGTATGAATAACATGATATCAAAGCAAGTAGAGTATGAAAAACTGTAGATCCCTTTTCATTCAATTTGGAAACAAAGGTTAGAAAATTTTAGAAATCAATGAGTTTTATTTTGAAATATTGTAATGCTTGTTTTAGCTAAGTCATAAGATATGATTACACAGATTTTGTCACAACCATTTGTCTCATCATATTTTTGCCCATGTGTGTGTTTGTGCATTCTTTTTTGGATTTCTAAATCTTTCAGAACTTTATCATATCTGAGCAAAATAGCCAAGCCTAATATGTGATTTCACTCTTTAAAAATTTTCACCATTCTGCAGGGCTCCACTGCCAGTCAGGCATCTATAGCCTCGGTGGAGTTGCTTCTAATCCCATCTTAGTTTTACCCTACTGCCAGTCAAGCGTCTATAGCTCCGATAGAGGTTTTCCAAGATATCTCAGGTAGTGACTCAATTTTACTTTATTTTTTATTTTTCTTTCTCATGAGAGAAGTGTTTGGATATATAAGCAAATTGTGCAATAAGTATGCCTGAGTTGAGGATTAGTTTCTAGCTATAAAATATGAGTGTAATAATTTTTGGCTCAACTACCCTCTCAAAGATAACTCAGTTCTTTGGACCTTTGAAGTCACTTTAAGTATCATTTGTAATGTGAGGCTTGACATGATGTTTCAATCAACTTTGTTTTCTATCTGTTTTATCTCATATCAAACAACTATTGCATAAACACTCATTTTTGATAGAATTGTAAAGCTCATCAACATCTAAAATAAATCCCCTTTTTCTTTTTATTGTTTTTGGTGGAATCAACAGTTAGATATACTCATCAAACTAAGATATCATGTGTACAATAAACTCAAAATTATTCAAGAACAAAAGGGAAGCTTAACTAATAAACAAAATACACCACTCTGTTTTTGGATTTTTGTTTTTCTATTTTTTTTTGTAATGTTTTTTTGTAAGTACACCTTCAACAGGGATTGTACATTTTGAGGTGTTGGCCATTAATAGGGATAGCCATTATTTCTCCCTACAAATTCTGTAGCTTGTAAGTATTCTGATTGATAACATGGGCAATTTGGTATGGGCCAATCCATTTAGGTTCAAACTTACCCTTTTCACCATGCTTATCATTTTTAGGATCCCAATAGATGACTATATCTCCTTGAGAAAAAGGAGTACCCTTGGCTTTCTTATTAAACAATTTTACAGTTTTTTGGGTTTGTTCCATCATTCTATTGAGGGTCTCTCTTCTTTGTTCTTCTAACAAGACAATTTGGTCAAGCCTTCTCTGAATGGGATCAGGGTTTTCATGATCTTGCAATAAAAGGGAAAGTGCCATTTTTTCCATTTTTGGGGGCAGTAGGGCTTTTTCTCCATAAACCATCTCATAGGGGGTTCTTCCTGTATTTCTTTTAACAGACAACCTATCAGCCCATAAAGCAAATTTAAGTTCACTGTCCCATCCCCTTTTGTTTTTGCCTAATGACCTTTTTATTCTTGTTATTACATTTTTATTTGATGACTCAACTAGACCATTTCCTTGGGGATAATAATTAGCAGAATGAGATAATTCAATTCCATATTCAACACAAAATTCTACCATTTCATATGACACAAAATATTGAGCATTATCAGTTACAAGATTTTTAGGAACTCCATACCTGGTCAAGATATTTTCCTCTATGAATCTGATGACTACAGCAGATGTAGATGTTCTCAAAGGTGCAGCTTCCACCCACTTTGTGAAGTAATCTATTGTAGTTATGATCCACTTATGTTGGCCAGATGAATTAGGCTTGATCTCTCCAATCAGGTCAATACCCCATTGAGCAAAAGGTGCTTCAATGATTACTGGCTTGAGGGGCATGGCTGGTAGATGCTTTTTCCCTATAAAAACTTGGCAGTTATGACAATTCCTAACATATTTATATACATCCTTAAAAAGGGATGGCCAATAATATCCTGCTCTCATGATTTTATTAGTTGTAGCTCTTGGAGAAAAATGTCCTCCACATAAACCATTATGAAATTCATTAATTATTTTTGGGACTTCTCTTTCATATAAGCAGACTAATAATACTCCATCAGGATGTTTCCAATATAATACTCCATTTTGTATATAATACTTTTGAGCTTGAAGTTTGACTGACCTCATTCTATTTATTGTCATATTTTTGGGGAATGACAGAGTTTGTAGATAGGACAAAATTTCTTCATACCATTTACATTCTTCATTTTTTATTCTTCTGCCATCATATGTCTGATCTATGGTGAGAATATTTTCAGATCCTGCTTCTTCTTTATTAGCCAATAGTTTAGCTAAACCCTACCCTTTGACTGTTTTAACTATTTTGAATTCAACATCATATTGCAAAAGTTTTACCATCCATCTTGTTGGTCTTCCTAATGGCTCTGATTGAGAAAAGATATATTTTATTGCTATAAAAGGAATACAACAATAAACTTTGTTTGAGCCAAATATACCTTTAAAGTGTTCCAAATATTGGATGACTGCATAGGCATGTTTCTCTAGTAAGGTGTATTTAATATTTGCTCCTTTTAGACCTGAACTCATAAAGGCTATTGGCATTTCATTATTTTCTTCATATTTCTGTGAAAGAACTACAGCAATAGAATGTTCAGAAGCATAGGAGTAGATATTAAAATCCTTTGTATAATCAGGGCAACTTAGGGCTGGTGTGGTTGATATGGCTTCTTTAATTTTGTTAAATGCTTCCATATTTTCTAATGTCCATTTTATTTCTCCAGTTTTCTTCACCATATCATTTATGGGTTTGGTCATTTCTGCAAAATTTGGGACAAATATTCTGATAAAATTTATTTTTCCAAAGAATGACCTTACCCCTTTTAGATTCTTGGGTGGGGGAATTTTAGAAATGGCTTCTATCCTTTCTGGATCAATGCTTATTCCCTTTTCTGAAACTATATGACCTAGCAATTTTCCTTGTGTAGTTCCAAATATGCATTTTTTTGGATTTAGAGAGATTCCAAATTCCTTGCACCGGGAAAAACTACGTAGTCAAATGTTCTAGATGATCTTCTAGATTTTTAGAAAAAACTGTGATATCATCTAAGTACACTACTACAATTTTGAACATTAGTCCTTTGAAAGCAAAGTCCATCGCTCTTTGGAAAGTAGCACCTGCATTCATCAATCCAAAAGGTATTCTTAAATATTCAAATGTGCCCCAGGGTGTGGTGAATGTTGCCTTGTGTCTATCTTCTGGATTTATCAGAATTTGATTGTACCCTAAAAATCCATCTAACAAGGACAATCTAGTTGAACCTACTACTGCTTGCAGTAGTTGTTCCATGTTAGGCAATGGGTAATTGTCTTTTAGTGAGCTCTTGTTTAAATTTCTAAAATCCACGCATAGTCTAATGTCCCCATTCTTTTTCCTAACTGGTACTAAGTTGGATATCCAGGAGGAAAATCTGACTTTTCTTATTATCTTGGAGTCCAACAATTTTTGAACCTCTTTTTGCATTACTGGGTGCAGAGTTGGATTGTACTTTCTCTATTTTTGTCTAAATGGCTTGGCCTCTTCTTTCAAGGGTATTATATGTGTCATCACATCCATTTTGAAAGTTTTGAGATCTTCATAGGTCCAAGCAAAATGTTCTTTGTTCTTTTTTAGGAAATTGATATATCCAACTTTTTCTTTAGCAGGTAGTGCCATGTCTACTTTCACTATTATGGGTTCTTTCATTGAGCCAATATTAATATCCTCAGATATCACTTCTCTGCATATAGGTTTATAGGCTTTGTCAAAATCATCAAATAGGCTTTCAAGAGACACCAATCCTTTGGGTATTCTATTAGTTTTCAACTGGATTACTTCTACTGGTTCTCCTATTTGATCTTTTAGCTTTTCTTCATATTTTTCATCACAGATGACATCTGCATACTGATTTTGCAAAGTCATAAAATCCTTAATATCTATATCATCTTGAAAGACCTGAAGATAGACTATGTTATCTAGCACAGAAGGTTTATAGACTGAGATAGTTGGAAATCTATCCATATATTCTATAGTTATTTCTGGGTGATCTAGACCTGAGGCATTCACAACTAAGAGATCTGCAACATGATTTTGTTCTCTAGGAATATATGAAATATTGAAAGCCAAAAATTTATCAATTTCTTCTAATACTGCATTTCTATATTGCTTAAGTCTAGGATGCTTGGTCTGATATTTACCTTTTATTTGTAGTATAATAAGTTATGCATCCCCTATTATAGTTAAGTAGTTAATACCTAACTCTTTTGCTTTCCTTAGCCCTAATAGTAAAGCTTCGTACTCAACTACATTGTTTGTGCAAGGAAATTGCAATCTATAAGGGATACCAAGGTAATTTCCTTTAATATCAATCAAATTTACACCTGCACCTGCTCCAGATTGGGATTTAGCCCCATCAAATGACATGGTCCACATTTCTTGGGTTAATACTCGATTTGATTCAGCATCAATTATTCTCATATCTTCTAGATCCATGTTCTTTGCATCTTGTACTTCCATCAGGAATGGGTTGTGCCATATTGAATAGACTCCCATCCCTTTTTCTTCCATAGAGTTAACTAAGTTAATCATGGTTTCATCTATTTGAATTAACTCTATGGAGTGTTTGTTGAATGGTTCCCTTCTCAAAATTATATTCTCCTTATCTGATATGGGGATGGTAGCATAAGACCAGTCTAGTTGTATTGATCCCCCTAGTTGTTCTGCCCAATGCCTACTGAGTAATAGTGAGAAGAATGGGTCAACATCAACTACTGCTACATCCATGACAATGCCCTTTTTGGGGTGTTGGTCTAGGAAAACTAATAATCCAGTTATCACCCCTACATAGGGAATTTGTCTATTGTCCATTACAAAAATAGGAGCAGAATCTCTAGTACAGATTAATCCCATTTGGTCAACTATTAACTTAGGCATGATATTATGTGAAGCTCCACTATCAAGCATGCAATTATGAATCACATATCTTTCCCCTTCATCTGAATTATATCTTAATGACACGTAGAAGGGTCTGATAGAAGATGGTGATCTTGTATCATGTTGATTTTGTCTAGCAACATGACAAGTAGGGTCTTCTTTCTGCTCTACTAATCCAAAAGCTCTGCATACTTGTTCTCTGTATGTTTGAACTTTCATAAGTTCACCAAATGTGATATTAACTTTTTGCTTACTGAGTTCTGACCCAACATCAAATTCTATCTTCTTTATATCCAATGGTTTATTACTTTCTTCTTTGGGAACTTCTTCTATTGATTCTATTACCTCAGGAGTAATTTTGTTAGGGTTCCTATCAGTTTTCTCTTTACTGATATTTTTATTGGTGAAAGTTTATCTTCTTGTTTCATTTGTAGATAATTTCTCTATTCTTTTAGGGACTGTTCTATTCCTCAAATTTAAAACATGGGTTGCCTCTAATTCTTCAACCTCTTGAGCAGTGGGAATCAATTTCCCTTGCTTCATCTTATCATATCTTGACTCATGTGACTTCTGCAAGATTTTAGTTCCTTTAGTTACTAAGATCTGAGGATGATGATTTGAAGCATATTTATCCATGTCTTCTTCAAACAACCTTTCTCTGGATTCATCTTCAATGGACCAACATGCATTGATTCTTATATCCTCTTCTGATTCTGCATGCATATCTACATTACGTTGATCACTCAGGTGTATTCCACATGCATCAAGGTTATGGGGTGCATCACAAGTAGAGCAAAAATAAGGAAAACCTTCAGCTACATTGGCAGATGGCATTGGGTTAGGGACATTGTTCTGATCCCTATCAGAATCTCTATTTTTCTAGTTGTTATTCCCATTACCCCTATTCCTATTCCCTTCTTCAAAACCATTGTTGTTTCCCCAATTCTTGTTGTAATTTTTCTTAAATGGGGGACGATTGTCAACATGTGGTCACTCTGTCTATGAAGATTCACCATTATTTCCATTTCTTTCAATTCTTGCTAACTTGTTACTCATGTTGTTGAACATTTCTATCATTTGACTAGTCAACTTCTCCACAGGATCAATTTCAGTTCTTCTTTGTATATCAAAAGCCACTCTCTTAGGTTTTCTCTCGGGCATGTTAACCTCTAAAGAATAAGGCTTCATCTTACCACTATCAAGCATATTTCTTTCTATATCCATTGCTTTTTCCATACAACCATCAATGGTAGTGGCTTGTTCTTGCCTTAATTCATAGTTAAACTCTCCTTGAAAAGCATTCTTATAAAAACAAATAGACTGAATATCACTAGGCCTGAGGTTGGTAGGGATTTTGTTTCTTGTTTTTGAAAATATTTTATTAAAATCACTAACAACCTCATTTTCTTTCTTCTTCATAGTGGCTAGCTCAGTTAACAATGATTGTTCATTTTTCCTTTCACCATACTTCTTTAGGAACACCTCTTCCATTTTGGTGAAGTCTAGGATATCATTGTTAGGAAGGGAATTAAACCATTCTCTAGCATATTTTTCTAAAGTCTGCAGAAATAGTCTTAATACTACATCTTCATGTTCAACTTCCAGACTATCCATTGCATATAAGAAACTTTTGATATGATCCTCTCCAGTTATCGCACTGTTTCCTAAAAACTTAGGGAGGTATTTGTGAGCTTTACTGGGTAAGGCATTTAAATTTACTGGTAATACAAAAGGCCTATATCTGTTAGTTCTCCACAAATGAACATTACCTTGAGCCATAGCTACTATTGAATTTAATTTCATAGATGTAGTACCTACGGTGGTATGGGTCTAGGTAGTTTGAATGTAGATTGATGAATTATCTACCTTTGAATGAGAATAATCACATATATCTTCTACTACTGATTTTAAACGTTCATCTACAGTAATATCAATAGTAATAGTATTCTGGATTTTCTTCACGTACCTTTTACCACTAGAATTTAATCTACTATTATAAATAGTATTCTTAAAAAGTGGAGTTTTTTGGGTATGTATAAATACCTCTAGATTCTCGAGTTCTAGAAATAGCTCCTTACCACTTCTCCTGGTGTTCGCCAACACGTTATGTTCTCTCCTTTTTTATATTTTTCTTCTAGGTTCATCCAGTAGAGTCGCCAACACTAGGGTGCAGAAAGAACAACGTATACTCTTATCAAGAATGCTTGATATTATCTCTCATCCTCACAGGAGTGGGTTCTTGGGGAAAATTCAAGAAAATCAAGAAACGAGAATTTTCAAGAAAATCAAGAAACAAGAATTGGGTAAAATAAAGAACTTGTAAAAACAGTGAAAATTAAAATCAAGTTCTTTACTTCTAATTGGTCATCCATTGATTAAAAATAATTCATTCGAAAAAAACTTTAAGAATGATAATTGAATCTTAATCTAATAAGTTCATCCCCGAAAATTGCCAAAAACTATTGGAACCGATTCTTGCATCCGTAGGAAATCAATTGTCATGCTACAAGAATCCGTTTGAAACCAATGAGCTATTACAAGCTCTGGTCGACAAACCCGAATATTGCTAAAGAAGATGGCAGAACGGGTAAGGAAACCCCAATGACAATTCTTTAATTAAACTTCTAATTTGCATGCTCCATATTTATATTAAACTATAAGTATTCTTATTAAAATGACCAAGCATGAAAATAACCAACTATTATGCCTTATGTAGACCGATGCCTAGATTCATTGGGTTGTTATAGCAATTTAACAACAATTTTAATTATGAAACAGAGAGAAGGGGAAAAGGAAATTAGCGTTCTTGATTTCATTCGAATATCGTAACAAAACCAAAAGTTAACTAATGAAAGAAACGTGTATAATGCATTCAAATAATGTAACCCATTATACAGATACACACAATACTGAGACAAAGAAATGATAGGAATAAGATTCAGAATTGTATTGATTTCATGGAAAATATTACATGCAGAGTGGGCAGGATGCCTTTTAACTCTATTTTTCTTAAAAGAATACAACAATACAATGGAGAAGACTCTGTTCAAATGATGTAACAGGTCTCTCCTACTCTCCTTATTCCAATATGGTAATAGAAGAATCTCTGAATCCTAGGCTCAATAAGATTGGAAATATTCTCAGCTTCTTGAACGCTTTCCTATCATACAATCCTGCACAACAAGGGGAGGAAGAAAGAATGAATAAAAGAAAATAGACACAAAGAAATACAACAACACAACTAACAGGGCACTCAAGTATACCTCTTAGCAAAAATGCTATTCTCTAATTGCTTGATGCAGAATCCAGACCCACCTGCTTCCTTTTATAGCTGTTGGTTCTTGATTCTATTATTTTTGGTTGAATTATGGTTGTACACTTGGCATCATTTGATTGAATTTCCAAAATTGGTGCTATCCAGCTAGCTTTGAGGTTTTGATTGTGCTCCCTTCTTTGACTTGTTCAAACAAATTCCTACTAAACTGGTGATTTAAGTATGAGGAGAACTTTCATCTGATTCAGCTACTTCTTGGTGCGTTTAGCTGCTGCTTTTCGAACTGGCCTCTTTTGAGTTGCCTTTCCTTGATCCTTTGACCCTTTAACTACCCCAGAGATGTCTCCTATTATTGCAGCTATCTGTGGTGCAGAATCTACTTTTTGCTATTTGCAGGTATTGACCTTTTTTCCCTTTAAACTCCTTTGCAACCCTTTAATATGCTCATCAATCAACCTCCATATTTTTGTGTCAAAAGTGGCTGCAATCCTGAGCATATTCATTTCTTGCAAAATTCTATTTTTCTGTATAACAATAATAGGCATGTTTCTATCATACTGAAGTAGTAAAGCTTCTGTAGCATTCACCATGAGTGTAGTTTGTTTAATCATCTCCTCCTCATCACCTTGTTCACAGTCAAATCTCTCAAGGGTTTCTTTGAATATTCCTTCTATGTCTGATGCTTCCAGGCATTGATCTAAGGATAGGCCAATATCTATCAGTTTATCTATAGCATCCTTTATCAGATCATTCATCTCAATCACAAAATTTATCCATTTCTCTTGGTTTGATCCAAACAGGGCTACTTTGAAAAATTCAAAATTGATTTGAATCTTATTGCCTTCAGGTGTCATTATTTCTTGTCCTTGCAGTTCTTCAAAATGATCCCCTATGTAGTCCAGGGTTGGGTGAATGAATTTAAAATATTTTTCTCTTTCCTGCATCAAGGTCATGATTTCTTGAGCAGTTATTTGAATCACCCTTATTTTCCTGAACATTTCAGTAAAACCTTTGGCCTGAGCTTTTATTCTTTTGTACATGTCCTTTTTCATTACATTCAAATAATATACATGATCTTGAACCTTGGTTACTATAGGGGGCTGGGCAATTGAAGCATCTTTCTTATTTAATTCTTCTTGTTGCTTACTTATCACAACTTTTAATTCTGCTTTTTCCTTTTCTTCTTGGTCCAATTGTTTTTTGAGTGTTTCAATATTTTCAACAAATTGATCAATGGCTTGAGCATTCACTATTTTGACAAGTTTTGCTATATCAACATCTTTACCCAGTATTGATGATCCTCCTATTTCCTCATTGGTACTGAGAACTAGTGGGTCTTGCAGAGGAGGGAGATTAATCTCAGCAATATCTGACATAGTTGTCCTCAAATCTGCTTTTTCTGAAGATTGTTCTTCTGTATTTCCCATCCCTGCTACTAACTGCAACTCTTGTTCATCTATAATAGTGAAGGCAACCTGCTCATCTATTCTTTCCAAAACAACCTTGGCAACTGGTAAAGACAATCTGGGCTTCTTTGCTTCTACTGGAGTTATTTCTATTTGACTCTTCACTAAGTAACTTTGGAAAAGGCCACCCAGTCCACCAATTTTTCTAGGATTCATTTGTATCACTGATGGGATTTTGATCTCCTATCCCTTTATGGTTATAGAGGTAGGGATGGCCATGGGTGCCAATTTCTTCACACTGGTTACAGCTAGCACATTATCAGATATGGGAACTACAACTTGCTCTGTAGGTGATGCTTTTTGAGAAGAGGAAGTTACTATTTCTTTGCCTTTATCTGTATAGGTCTGTTGAGGAACTTCTTTTGGTGTTGCTTCTATTCTGAGTTGGTCATTCACTAGGAGTCTAACCTATTGTTCTACTACATCAACAGTTCTAACAATGACCTCCATTAAGTCTATGTCCTGCTCCTCTATCAATTCTAGCAAAGGGTCTTCTTTAATTGTTGGGTCTATCCTTGGCATAACAGGTGTTGTAGTATCTACTAAAATTTCTTGAAGCCTTCTTAGTTCTGTTGGGTAGTCATAGGCTTCACAAACCTATGTGCTACCTCTTTTTTTTAGAGGGAAATTATCCCATACTATTTATAAATCTGATCTTTTCTCTATAGCTTCTAATAAGCTTTCTTCAAAAGCATCTTCTCGGTGCTTGATTCGAGCATACTCTCTCTTCTCCATCATCTTGTTGTAAGTTCCTTTTGGGTCATAAAACCTCCATGACACTTCATCGAATCCCATATTGTCCAATTCAAACATTCCCTTGAGTAGGGAAGGATATCCAACAAATACATAATCCCCAAAATGGCAGGGAACATCAAGCCAGGGGACTTTTCCATGCTTCTTAACCAGTCTCATTTTAGCCTCTTCTACCACTTGTCTGCATAATTCTAGGGCTGCTATGGACAATGGGCAGTACTGGGGTAACACCTTAGGAGGGATTTTAGCTCCATATAATCTGATGTAAGTAAAACCCTCTATGAAGAAGAAATCTCCTATCTCCTTTTCTTTAATGAATGCTCTTACCCTTGGCCCTAATATTTTTGGAATTAGCCAAGTTAAGGCCCAATGGATTTCTACCAAGAAGCGATCACAAAACCAGCCCATGTGAGTTCGTCCTTCATGAAGTCTCCAGAAGCTATTCTGTACATAGGGGCTATCTATGGCTTTTAATCTCTTACGGGCTTCTTCCCCCAATTGGCCCGCTATTAAGTGAGTGAGAAAAGAATATTGTGAAAAGTGAGGCATCTCCTGCCTCTGTTCAAAAATTGCTCTCTTTAGTTCTACCATTTCTTTGTGTATTTGTGAGCTCAATTCCAGTTCCCAGGCATAGATTGGGGTGTTATGTCCTCTATTACATTGTGCAGCTAAATACAAAACCCTTTTTGTTATTCTACTCATATCCTGTACTCCCAATACTATGTTTATCATGTCACAGAAGTCTTGTACCCAGGGTTTAAAAGCATTTTTATTAATTGGGAAATTTTTCTCTATTATTGCATGTGTATCAAACAATTTTTTAAAAATTTCCATATCAGTGAACATACGAGATTGGTGTTCGATTACCTGGTCCACCAGAAATGTGGTATACTTCATCAGATTGAACACTTCCTGGATATCTTCGACTTTGGCGTTGAACACCTTCTGATTCTTGTGGTCTCGAAAGGTCCTCGTTCTTTCATCATATGCCACTGCTAGCCAAGCCATCAAATCTGAGGAGAAATGCACTTTTGGGCATATCAGCTTCCCAAGGTTACTGTTCCATCTATTTTCTCTAGGGAAACCCTTGTACTGCCACCTCTGAGCTTTATGGAACAAATCTACCATTATCCATGGGGTTCTATTATCGCCTTCCATCACTTGGGTGAAACTCTTAATGCAGGCATTTTCGATCTCGTACAGTTGAGCTGAGTTGGGCTTTTTATCTGCCCCACATTTTTGGGTAAAATCATACATAGTGGTACCAAGAATAGGCGGTCCAAAAATCATAGAATAGGGTGATTTATCTATGATAAACTTCATGGCTTCTCATGTATCTGCAGGTATGAACACATCTCCCCATGATGCCATTGCTCTCGTGATTGTTGGTCAAGTTCTTCTTTGAGTTCTTAGAATATGAATACTCTCTTCCCTCTATGCTTTTGATGTATCAATTCTAATTCTTGGTATACCAGTGGAGTGGCCTTGACTGGTTTCATAAGTTCATATACAGGGTGGTGGAGTGAACTTGATAAATTTGCACATTTCATTATCGACCCGATGCCACCAACCGTTGTTCAAAATTGGCCAATGGAATCATGCCAACTCAGCCATTTCTAGAATTTTATGTTTTATGATGGGCGATATCTGTTAACTTACATGCCTGGGCCCCTTTGATCCATGTGCCTACAATCATTCATGCTTTCTATTCATTCATCAATGGGGATATTTTAATCTGACGTGGAACGGTATGTGCCACGGGGGTAGTGTCCTTTTTGAACCTCGTGCCACCTCGGATCCGAGTGATAACTAGATCTTTGGGATCGATTATGTCTCCTTCAAGATTTTTGTGATATCCGATTCTTGGTGTGAGCATTGGTTTTCATATTTCCTATGATGCCCCTTTTTCCTTAAGTCAACCATGATTAATCGCAACCGTCAGATACAAGTGATTGGTTTTGCTCTTGGAATGTCGATTGATGCGTTGTCGTCTGATCTGGGTAGGATGCTAGCGTGATCATTGATATCCCGAGACCTGCATGATGGTTAATGTACCTAGCTGCATATAAACACTTGACATAACGTGTTTTATGGTCTTCAATTAATCATGATTATCCAATGTTTAATCCTTATATTTTCAAACCTTAGCAACTCGTATTAATCGATGGTAACATATGATACGGGCATTTTTTTGTTGTGATCATCGTTAGATCTTACTATGGTGAGGTGCGACCATTGGATTGTATATATGCACATGGTTTTTAATAAATGGGAAACATTTATACGTACCTTGGTTTAATTAATCAACCTTTTGAAATAATAATGCTTAGATTAACCTTCGGTTGATCTTCTCGTATGTGCACCATTGGATCTGGGTGATCAATGAGCATCGCCATCCGATTTGTGTATCATTAAAGCATCTTTATTTAGCTTTGGATCTTTTGCCGCCACTACAAGCCTTCGTGACCATCGATTTTTGGATTAGTTTGGGCGCTATCGTTAGATTGCCAATAAGATGCCCACCATATAATCAATGTAAAAACTTTTGATTTTCTATTAATCATGATTAAGGCGAAAGGGGGGATTAGTCAACGTATTAAACCCTTGCTAAACATAATTAATATTTGTCTTTACCTTAGCCTTTCTTTTACCATTCGCGATTTTGGTGCGACCGTCGGATTTCGAGTGGAGACAAGCGCAACCGTTGGATCTAGTCAACCTGCAAGTTAGTTTAATCAAGCACGTATAATATTAATCATGATTAAGGCGAAAGGGGGAAAATTAGCCGATGTATTAAACCCTTTTTAATTACATGATTAACATTAATTAATTTTTTCGAACCTTAACACTCTTTAATGCATCTTCAATTAGTGCACCACCGTTAGATTAAAAATCGATCGAGCGTGGTCGTTCGATCTTGGTAACTAGCCCGATGATTAATCAAATGGGGTGCATCCTTTTTAATATTGACTTTTAAAGTTTGCTTTAATCGAAGCAATCACAACCATTGGAAAAAATCCCCTAGCTTGATGTTCCCTACCATTTTGGGGATTATGTATTTGTTGGATATCCTTCCCTACTCAAGGGAATGTTTGAATTGTACAATATGGAATTCAATGAAGTGTCATGGAGGTTTTATGACCCAAAAGGAACTTACAACAAGATGATGGAGAAGAGAGAGTATGCTCGTATACTACACCAGGGAGATGCTTTTGAAGAAAGCTTATTGGAGGCAATGGAAAAAGGATTAGATTTGCAAAAAGTATGGGATGAATTCCCTCCCAAAAAAAGAGGTAGTACATAGGTTTATGAAGCCTATGATTACCCTACATAACTGAGAAGACTTCGAGAAATTTTAGTGGATACTACAACACCTATTATGCCAAGGATAGACCCATCAATTAAAGAAGACCCTTTGCTAGAATTGATAGAGGAGCTAGACATAGACTTAATGGAGGTCACTGTTAGAACTATTGATGTAATAGAACAACAGGTTAAACTCCTAGTGAATGACCAACTCAGAATAGAAGCAGCACCAAAAGAAGTTCCTCAACAGACTGCATACGGACAAAGGCAAAGAAATAGTAACTTCCTCTTCTCAGAAAGCATCACCTACAAAGCAAGCTATAGTTCCCATATCTGATAATGTGCTAGCTATAACCAATGTGAAGAAATTGGCACCCATGGCCATCCCTACCTCTATAACCATAAAGGGATAGGAGATCAAAATCCCATAAATGATACAAATGAATCCCAAAAAAACTAGGGGACTAGGTGGCCTCTTTCGAAGTTACTTAGTGAAGATTCAAACAAAAATAACACCAGTAGAAGCAAAGAAGCCCAGATTATCTTTACTAGTTGCCAAGGTTGTTTTGGAAAGGACAAATGAGAAGGTTGCCTTCACTATTATAGATGAAAAAGAGTTGCAGTTAGTAGCAAGGATGGGAAATGCAGAAGAACAATCTTCAAAAAAAGCAAAGTTGAGGACAACTATGTTAGATATTGCTGAGATTAATCTCCCTCCCTTGCAAGACCCACTAATTCTTAGTACCAATGAGGAAACAAGAGGATCATCAGTACTGGGTAAAGATGCTGATATAGCAAAACTTGTCAAAATAGTGAATGCTCAAGCCATTGATCAATTTGTTGAAAATATTGAAGCACTCAAAAAACAATTGGACCAAGAAGAAAAAGAAAAGGTATAATTAAAAGCTGTGATAAGTAAGCAACAAGGAGAATTAAGAAATAAATATGCTTCAATTGCCCAATCCCCTGTAGTAACCAAGGTTCAAGATCATGTATATTATTTGAATGTAATGAAAAATGACATGTACAAAATAATAAAAGCTCAGGCCAAAGGTTTTACTGAAATGTTCAAGAAAATAAGGGTGATTCAAATAACTACTCAAGAAATCATGACCTTGATGCAGGAAAGAGAAAAAGATTTTAAATTCATTCACCCAACCCTGAACTACATAGGGGATCATTTTGAAGAACTGCAAGGACAAGAAATAACAACACCTGAAGGCAATAAGATTCAAATCAATTTTAAAATTTTCAAAGTAGCCCTGTTTGGATCAAACCAAGAGAAATGGATAAATTCTATGACTAAGATTAATGACTTGATAAAGGATGCTACAAATAAACTGACAGATATTGGCCTATCTTTAGATCAATTCCTGGAAGCATCAGATATAGAAGGAATATTCAAAGAAACCCTTGAGAGATTTGACTATGAACAAGGTGATGAAGAGAAAATGATTAAACAAACTACACTCATGGTGAATGCTATAGAATCTTTGTCAGGGTAAAATAGGTAGTATATTGCATTATACTACATAGATTATTACATTTACTTTTTACTACATAACCATGGAGATATTTACTGTTCCAAAATATCTACTGGTTAACCTAGATTAATACCTAAAATATCCTAGGTCAGATATTTTAGGTTAGTTGTTTAATCATACTTCTCTACCCTAGGTTAGTAGTTAGCAACACGTCTCTCTCAACGCATCTTGTTAGCGTGATTGTTGCTAAGTCAGTATTATTTGTAACCTATATAATGCTTAGTATTTCTAAGCTATGGTTCCTAATGTTGAATATTGATTATTGCATTATTGAATTCCATTTTTGCATGACTTATTCATCACATTGGCATCAGAGCCAATTTTTTTGGCTCGCCCGGAGGACGAGCTGGTGACAATTAGCGCCACCAACCCACCTCAACAGGCGAGCTTGCTGGCGGGATCAGGTTCAACCCTGAATTGACCAGGGCCTACTCGACCCTAGGCCCACGCTACTCGCGAGGGAGGCGATCGATCGCCCTCACGAGCCTCTCGATCGATAGCACTTCGTTGTCGACCGGGCTCCGCAATCGACCACATACCGAGCCCCTCGATCGACAGCACTCCGTTGTCGATTGGGCTCCGCGGTCGACGCCCGAGGAGGCAGGAGCCTCGGCTCCCGCTCACAAGGCCCGGGCCCACAGAGCCACGTGGCCTCTACAGCTTGGGAGAGCCGAGAGGGCAGGAGCGCCCTCCCCTCCCTAGCTGGACGCACACGGGGCAACCAATTTGGGATACGAGAGGGCAGGAGCACCCTCCGATCCCCGACCACCTCGAGATCTACGAGGGCAGGAGGCCCTCCGATCCCTGACACAACCTGACTCTGATCTTCGACACGTGGTGAGATCCAGAGATCTCTGGACTGCACGCACCCCGAGGCACCACCTGGACCACTGATCTGGCCTACACGCACCTCGAGGCGCCACCTGGACCGCTAACTAGGTGACACGTGGCTCACAAGCCATGCACCACCTGGACACTGACTAGGCGACACGTGGCACACAGGCCACGCGCCACCTAGACCGGATGACCTGACTCGGACCTGACACGTGGTGGACAACCACAGGACAGATGCCTGACACGAGGGTGACACATGGTGGATTGACCGTGTGCCACCGGACTCGACTAACCGCGATGTGGTGGTGACCAAAATGATAGGGACTGTGACTGCCCGTAGGCAATCAACAAACTACGGGCTTGAAAGCCCTTTTCAACAAGTCTTTCTCCTTCACGTGGGCAATGTGGGATAAATCCCACAATTTTTTTTTGCCCGCCCGCGAGAGGAGAGAAGGGAAAGGGAATCACTTTCCCTTCCCTTCGTGTCGGGCCGTGTAGCTCGACCGACACATAGTGTCGGGCTAAGGCTTTGGACGACGGGGAGTCCAGGGTTTGACTCCCGTCGAGGCAATTTTTTTTTTGCCTTCAAATGTCACTTAGCACCCGCAGCAAGATAAACAAGTATTTTTTATTTATTTTTAATTATTTTTTTAGTAAATTTTATTAATAATTTAATCATATTTGATTAAAAATCATTTTTTTAAGTGTTTTTTCTTCAAATGATTATATTATTGATTTAATTATGCTTCAAATTAATTAGAAATTAATGAGAGAAGAAAGAGGCTATATTTTTTTTGCAATATCCACCAAAACTGAATGCTTTTGTTTTCTCATCAAAAGGAGATATAACACATAAAAGAGTATTTTTTTTGCAAATTAGAAAGCCTACAAGCCCTTAAACTCTTCTCACAACCTGTTACATTTGCAAAATCAAGGATTTCTTCAACAATTTTTTTTTGCAATAAAATCCTCAAAAGTTCTATAGTTTTCTTCACACATTATTGGAGATAAAAAGACATAGAAACTCAAACTTCTATTGCAAAACAAAGAGATTTACAACATTGAGGAATCACATAGGTCATTTCCTTTACAACAAAATCCAAACTTTGCTTTTGTTTTCTCCTTCAAAAAGGAGATATACGACATAAAATTGCATTTTTTGTTGTAAACTTGAGAAATATTTTTGAACCTATTTGCTTGATCCTCATGCTTGAGTGTTGAAGACAAAAACCAAAGTCGTGTGTCGACTGGTCTGGAAGCCTTTCAAACGCGGGTCGTGTGTCGACTTGTCTTGAAAGGAGTGCTCAAATTTTTCAATTTTGTAAAAATTAAGGGGGGATAGAAGTCATATTAAGTGATTCTATTTTTTGCAAAATTGTAAAGAGAAAGGGGGGATATTTCAAAACAAGAAAGGTGCATTCTCGATTGTACTCGACACCTTTTCTTAAAAATTGACTATACTAGGTGCATTTTCGGTTGCATCCGACACCTAGAGTGATAATAATTTGGGTTGCTCTCTTGTTTTGATTATTGCACTAACAATCATGCTTTTTGTGTGCAATTAAACAATCAGATAAAACATTGAAGAAGCATTTCACAAAACCCAAACTTCACTCAAAATCGTGCTAAACCTTGCACAAGTTAAAACAAAGTCAATTTTTTTTGTCCCCATCAAAGGTCAAAATCCAAACACCTTGATTAACTCTCTTTGTTTGGCTTAATTTCCTCAAACTTTCCATCCTTCTTGAAGGGTGTTAAGGCAGGTGCCATTAAATATCCTAGAGAGCACAATCAGAAGTCTTTCAAAACCTACCCCTTTAATTTGCTCTATTTTGTTTGGCTTAAAATCCTCAAACTTTTCATCCCTTGTTAAGGGTGTTAAGGCAGGTGCCATTAAATATCTTAAAGAGCAAATTAAAATCTTTCATATACTCTTTTGAGGGTATACTGCAAGATAAAGTCATCTTAGTCATATCAATTTGAAACCTTAACCATGGCCATGATCAACAAGTATCTCACTGAGAGCCAACTGCTCAAAGGTTCAAATTATTCAGCCTGGAAAACTAAGATGAAAGCCATTTTAACTGTAGAGGAGATGTGGGGAATAGTGGATGGCACTGATTCTAGACCCACATCAGCAGGAGCAGATCAGACAACTTATGATAAAAAGGATAAAAGACTTTCCTTATTGATCTTGCTAGCTATTACTGATGACATACAACCTCATATAAGTGAAGCTAAAAATGGTAAGGAGGCATGGAATGCCTTAGCAACCATTTTTGAAGGAAAGAATCAATCAACAATTCTTAACCTTCAAACACAGCTTCATACTCTTCATATGAAATCTGGAGAGACAAGTAGAGCTATTCCTCTGCAGAGTCGCAGATATAAAAACAAAACTGCAAGCCTTAGGAGAAAAAGTGGAAGACAATGTCCTGACCTCAATCATTTTAAGGGCTCTTCCAGACTCCTATAGAATGTTGATCACTTCACTACAAGTCTCTGGAAGGACAGTGACTTTTGTAGAGTTGGTAAATTTGCTTCAAACTGAAGAAGCTAATCAACTCCAAAGAGATGAGGCATCCAACAATGCACTTTTCTCAAACAAGCAAAGTGGAAAGAAAAAGTGGAATCAACAGAAAGGATCTTCTTCTAACAAAGACAAGGGTAAAGGCAAAGAGATTCAGAAGAAGAAGCAGTATTGTAAAATTTGTGATAAAGACACTCATGAAAACCAAAAGATGTTGGTTTAAGAACAAACCGCCCAATGAACAAGGACAAAAGAAGGGCAAAGGTAAACCAAAGAACAAGAATAAACAACAATAGGGACACATTGCCGCTGAAGATTCTAGTTCGGACTCTGAACGAGCACACAAAGTGCTCATGACACATACAGAATCCTCTCACAAGGATACTGTTTGGTACATAGATTCAGGCGCTAGTAAACATATGACTGGCGATAAGTCCTGGTTTGAGACATTTGAGGCTCGAGAAGGTAGACCGGTAACCATTGCTGATGATCAGACTTATCGAGTTCAGGGAGAAGGAAGTGTTTCTGTCTCCCTTCCAGATGGAGAATGTAAGATTCAAAAAGTTCTTTATGTACCAAGATTGAAAAATAATCTCTTGTCAGTTCCACAAATCCTGGACAATAACATGAATGTCAATTTCAAAGTGGACAAAGAAAAGAAACGTTGCTTTATCACCCATAAAGGAAAATAGATAGCAAAAAGTTCATACAAACATGGTTTGTTTATCTTAGATGCAATTACCTCTACACATACTGCAATGGAAGTAACCACAAAAGAGGCCACTTCTCTATGGCATAAGAGATTTGGGCATCTAAGTTCAGGGTATTTACTAGAACTCAGTAAATATCAAATGGTGAAAGGACTGCCTACTCTTTCATCTACTTTGCCAGTGTGCTCAGATTGCTTGTCGGGAAAGCAACATAGAGTACCTTTTGAACCTAGCTCCTTTCGAGCTAAGGTACCTTTGGAGTTAGTTCACACAGATTTGTGTGGTCCTATGTCTACTAGTTGTGGAGGAAAAAGGTATTTTCAATTGTTTGTAGATGATCACTCACGAAAAATGTGGGTCTTCTTCTTGCAGTTGAAGTCTGAAGCATTTGACTATTTTCAGCAGTTCAAGAAGCTAGTTGAGAAAGAATCAAGGATGTTTCATAAAGACCCTCCATTCAGATCGAGGGGGGAATACACATCAAAATAATTTTCCTCATTTTTGCAGAAACATGGGATAAAAAGATAGTTAACAACAACCTATTCTCCTCAGTCAAATGGAGTTGCTGAGAGAAGAAATCGTTCCATTATGGAAATGGTTCGATGTATGCTTAAGGGAGCCAATCTTGAGCACAGTTACTAGGCTGAAGCTGTAACAACTGCAGTATATCTTCTAAATAGAGCACCCACACGGGCTCTTGAAGGTATGACTCCTCAGGAAGCATGGAGTGGAAGGAAACCCTCCATATCTCATCTACGAGTATTTGGGTGTAAGGCTTTTATGCATATACCTAAGGAGAAAAGAAAGAAGTTAGATGAGAAGACACTACAATGTGTTTTTCTTGGATATGATGAATTCTCAAAAGGCTATCGATTGATAGATCCATTCACCAAGAAAATACATGTTAGTAGAGATGTAGTGTTTGATGAGGCTTTCACATCTAACACTACATCAGTATACCTAGAAGATGAGGAGCAACAACCACAGACTCCTCCACAATAGAAAAAGCCTCCAAAATGGTATACAAGTACTATGAGAGATTCCAAACTCACTTCACCTCCAGATCTCACTCTCAATCATCCAAAGACACGAAGCATGTCTCGACAGAGAACGACAGAAGCATCTACTTCAGTTGATGATCTTTGTGCAGATTTTCAAGAGCTTTCTGTTGATAGAGATTTAGAAGTTGGAAATGATATGGAAATTGATGAGGAGAGGGTTTACATGTCTTCATATGATGAAAATGAACCTTCTACAGTTGATGAAGCACTTAGTCAGCCTCAGTGGAAGGCAGCTATGGATGCTGAACATAAATCCCTCATTAAAAACAAAACATGGAAGCTGGTCGATTTGCCTAAAGGAAAGAAACCCATAGGCTGCAAATGGGTTTACAAAGTCAAATATAAGGCAGATGGTACCATAGATAAGCATAAGGCCCATCTTGTGGCGAAGGGCTATGCTCAAAAGGAAGGCCTTGATTATGAGGAAACCTTTGCACCCACTGCAAGGATGACCACCATTCGAGTTCTTTGTGCTATGGCAGCACAGTTCGGATGGAAATTACATCAGATGGATGTAAAAAGTGCCTTTCTAAATGGTGACTTAAAAGAAGAGGTATACATGACTCAACCTCCAGGATTTTCTGAGGAAGGCCATGAGCAACAAGTTTGCAAATTGGTCAAATCATTATACGGGCTAAAACAAGCCCCAAGAGCATGGTACATCAAAATGGATAGTCACCTACTACAACACGGATTTAAGAGAAGTCCATCAGATGCAAATCTCTATATCAAGAACACAGGTTCTGAAATAGTGATTCTTGTACTGTATGTAGATGATCTAATCATCACTGGAAATTCAGAGAAATTGATTAACGCCATGAAAAATGACTTGAAAGAGTCATTTGATATGACAGATCTTGGACTTCTCCACTACTGTCTTGGCCTTGAGATAGAACAGAAGAAGAATCATCTTAGGGTGACTCAAAAAAGTATGCCAAGACTTTAGTAGAAAAATATCGTATGACTGATTGTAAGCCCAAAGCAACACCGATGGAATCAGGGCTTCAGTTATCACGGTATGATGACTCACCATAGGTAGATGGCATGCTATATCGACAGATGATTGGAAGCCTCATCTATCTGACCAATACTAGACCAGACATTACTTATGCTGTAAACTATCTTTCTCGGTTCATGCAGGAACCAAAGGTCTCTCACTGGAAAGTAGCTAAGAGGGTTCTTCACTACATTCAGGGTAGTGTAGATTATGGTCTAGAGTATAAGAAGAATAACTCATTCTTCTTACAGAGTTATACTGACTCTGACTATGTTGGATCCCTAGATGACAGAAAATCAACATCAGGATATGTATTTCATCTTGGATCTGGTCCTGTCTCATGGCATAGTAAAAAGCAACAGGTGGTTGCTTTATCTTCAACTGAGGCAGAATATCGCGCTGCACGTGGAGCTGTGTGTGAAGCGATATGGTTAAATCGCATCTTGGCTACCATGGGCCTACCAAAGAAACTTCCTATTCACATGTTTTGCGACAACTCAGGTGTTTTGAACTTGGTCAAGAATCCAGTCCATCATGAACGCACAAAGCATATTGACACATATTGTCATTTCATTCGTGATGAAGTTCCTAAACACAGGATCAAGCTCCAATACATTCCCACCGATGAACAGGTTGTTGACATCTTCACAAAGGCACTTGGACGTGTCAAATTTGAGTTGTTCCGAAGTAGACTTTGTATATCAAAGTAATGTAATAAAGGGGGGATGTTAGGGTAAAATAGGTAGTATATTGCATTATACTACATAGATTATTACATTTACTTTTTACTGCATAACCATGGAGATATTTACTGTTCCAAAATATCTACTGGTTAACCTAGATTAATACCTAAAATATCCTAGGTCAGATATTTTAGGTTAGTTGTTTAATCATACTTCTCTACCCTAGGTTAGTAGTTAGCAACACGTCTCTCTCAACGCATCTTGTTAGCGTGATTGTTGCTAAGTCAGTATTATTTGTAACCTATATAATGCTTAGTATTTCTAAGCTATGGTTCCTAATGTTGAATATTGATTATTGCATTATTGAATTCCATTTTTGCGTGACTTATTCATCACAAGATTTATTACTTCAGTATGATAGAAAAATGCCTGTTATTGTTATACAAAAAAATAGAATTTTGCAAGGAATGAATATGCTCAGGATTACAGCCAATTTTGACACAAAAAAATGGAGGTTGATTGATGAGCATATTAAAGGGTTGCAAAGGAGTTTAAAGGGGAAAAGGGTCAAATCCTGCAAACAGCAAAAAGTAGATTCTGCACCACAGATAAATGCAATAACAGGAGACATCTCTGGGATAGTTAAAGGGTCAAAGGATCAAGGAAAGACAACTTAAAAGAGGCCAGTTCGAAAAGTAGTAGCTAAACACACCAAGAAGTAGTTGAATTAGATGAAAGTTATCCTCATACTTAAATTACCAGTTTAGTAGGAATTTGTTTGAACAAGTCAAAGAAGGGAGCACAGTCAAAACCTTAAAGCCAACTAGATAGCACCAATTTTGAAAATTCAATCAGATTATGCCAAGTGTACAGCCAGAATTCAACCAAAAATAACAGTATCAAGGACCAGCAGCTATAAAAGGAAGCAAGTAGGTTTGGATTCTCCATCAAGTAATTAGAGAATAGCATTTTTGCTAAGAGGTATACTTGAGTGTCCCGTTAGTTATGTTGTTGTATTTCTATGTGTCTATTTTATTTTATTCATTATTTCTTCCTCCCCTTGTCAGGCAGATTGTATGATAGGAAAGCGTTCAAGAAGCTGAGAATATTTTCAGTCTTATTGAGCCTAGGATTCAAAGATTCTTCTGTTACCATATTGGAATAAGGAGAGTAGGAAAGACCTGTTACATCATTTGAATAGAGTCTTCTCCATTGTATTGTTGTATTCTTTTGAGAAAAATAGAGTTAAAAGGCATTATGCCCACTCTGCATGTAATTTTTCCATGAATCAATACAGTTTTGAATCTTATTCCTATCATTTCTTTGTCTGAGTATTGTGTGTATCTGTATAATGGGTTACATTATTTGAATGCATTATACACGCTTCTTTCATTAGTTAACTTTTGGTTTTGTTATGATATTCGAATGAATCAAGAACACTAATTTCCTTTTCCCCTTCTCTCTATTCATAATTAAAATTATTGTTAAATTGCTATAACAACCCAATGAATCTAGGCACCGGTCTACATAAGGCATAATAGTTGGTTATTTTCATGCTTGGTCATTTTAATAAAAATACTTATAGTTTAATATAAATATGAAGTGTGCAAATTAGAAGTTTAATCAAAGAATTTCCACTGGTGTTTCCTTACCCGTTATGTCGTCTTCAATATTCGGGTTTTGCAGAACATGAGGCAGGTCAACCAAAGCCTATAATAGCTCATTGGTTTCAAAAATATTCTTGTAGCATGACAATCGAAATCCTACGGATGTGAGAATCGATTCCAATAGTTTTTTGGCATCATTTCCGAGGATGAACTTATATGTTAAGATCATTCATCTTAAGTTTGTTTACCGAATGACATTATTTTTAAACAACGGGTGGCTAGTTCGAATAAAGAACGTTTGTTTTAATTTTCACTACTTTTACGTTCTTTATTTTTTCTAATTCCCGTTTCTTGATTTTCTTGAAATTTCTCTTTCTTGATTTTCTTTAATTTTTCCAAGAACCCACTCTTGTGAGGATGAAGGATAATATCAAGCATTCTTGATAAGAGTATACATTGTTCTTTCTGCACCCTGGTGCTGGTGACTCTACTGGACTAACCCAAAAGAAAAATATAAAAAAGGAGAGAATAGAACATGCTGGTGAACACCAGGAGAAACGGTAAGGAGTTATTCCCAAAACTTGAAAATCTGGAGGTGTTTATACATTCCCAAAAATCATCATTTTTAAGAATTCTACATATTATAGTAGATCTAATTCTAGCGGTAAAAAGTACGTAAAGAAAAATCTAAATATTATTACTACTGATATTACTGTTGATGAATGTTTAAATCCTATTATAGAACATATATGCAATTGTTCCCATCATACAATAAATATTAATACTATAGTAGATAATCAATATGATTATGTTCAAACTACCCAGACCCATACCACCAAAGGTACTACATCTGTGAAATCAAATTTAATAGTAGCTATGGCTTAGGGTAATGTTCATTTGTGGAGAACTAACAGATATAGACCTTTTGTATTACCAGTAAATTTAAATGCCTTACCCAATAAATCTCACAAATACCTCCCTAAGTTTTTAGGAAATAGTGCAGTAATTGGAGAGGATCGTATAAAAAATTTCTTATATGCAATGGACAGTCTGGAAGTTGAACATGAAGATGCAGTATTAATATTGTTTTTGCAGTCTTTAGAAAAAGATGCTAGAGAATGGTTTAATTCCCTTCCTAACAATGATATCCTAGACTTCACCAAAATGGAAGAGGTGTTCCTAAAGAAGTATGGTGAAAGGAAAAATGAACAATCATTGTTAACTGAGCTAGCCACTATGAAGAAGAAATAAAATGAGGTTGTTATTGATTTTAACAGAATATTTTCAAAAACAAGAAACAAAATCCCTGCCAACCTCAGGCCTAGTGATATTCAGTCTATTTGTTTTTATAAGAATTATTTTTAAGGAGAGTTTAACTATGAATTAAGGCAAGAACAAGCCACTACCATTGATGGTTTTATGGAAAAATTAATGGATATAGAAAGAAATATGATTGACAGTGGTAAGATGAAGACTTATTCTTTAGAAGTTAACATGCCTGAGAGAAAACCTAAGAGAGTGGCTTTTTATATACAAAGAAGAACTAAAATTGATCTTGTGGAGAAGTTGACCAGTCAAATGATAGAAATGTTCAACAACATGAGTAATAGGTTAGCAAGAATTGAAAGCAATGGAAATAGAGATGAATATTCATAGATAGAGCGACCACATGTTGACAATCATCCCCCATTTAAGAAAAAATTCAACAAGAATTAGGGAAACAACAATGGTTTTGAAGAAGGGAATATGAATAGGGGTAATGGGAATAATAATTGGAAGAACAGAGATTTTGACAGGGATTAGAACAATGTCCCTAACCCAATGCCATCTTCCAATGTAGTTGAAGGTTTTCCTTATTTTTTCTCTACTTATGATGCACCCCATAACCTTGATGCATGTGGAATACACCTGAGTGATCAATGTAATGTAGATATGCATGCAGAATCAGAAGAGGATATAAGATCAATGCATGTTGGTCCATTGAAGATGAATCCAGAGAAATGTTGTTTGGAGAAGACATGGATAAATATGCTTCAAATCATCATCCTCAGATCTTAGTAACTGGAGGAACTAAAATCTTGTAGAAGTCACATGAGTCAATATATGATAAGATGAAGCAAGGGAAATTTATTCCCACTACTCAAGAGGTTGAAGAATTAAAGGCAACCCATGCTTTAAATTTAATAAATAGAACAGTCCCTGAAGGAACAGAGAAATTATATACAAATGAAACAAGAAGATAAACTTTCACCAATAAAAATATCAGTAAAGAGAAAACTGATAGGAACTCTAACAAAATTACTCCTGAGGTAATAGAATCAATAGAAGAAGTCCCCAAATAAGAAAGTAACTAACCATTGGATGTAAAGAAGATAAAATTTGATCCTGGGTCAGAACTCAGTAACCAAAAAGTTAATATCACATTTGGTGAACTTATGAAATTTCAAACATACAGAGAACAAGTATGCAAATATTTTGGATTAGTAGAGTAGAAAGAAGACCCTACTTGTCATGCTGCTAGAAAAAATCAACATGATACAAGATCACCATATTTTGTTAGACCCTTCTATGTGTCATTAAGATATAATATAGATGAAGGGGAAATATATGTGATTCATAATTGCATGATTGACAGTGGAGCTTCACATAATATCATGCCAAATTTAATAGTTGACCAAATGGGATTAATCTGTACTAGAAATTCTACTCTTGTTTCTATAATGAACAATAGATAAATTCCCTGTGTAAGGGCGATAACTGGATTATTAGTTTTCCTAGACCAACACCCCAAAAAGGGCATTGTCATTGTTGTAGTAGTAGTTGATGTTGAACCATTCTTCTCACTATTACTCAGTAGGCATTAGGCAGAACAACTAGGGGGATCAATACAACTAGATTGGTATTATGCTACCATCCCCATATCAAATAAGGAGAATATAATTTTGAGAAGGGAACCATTCAATAAAAACTCCATAGAGTTAATTAAAATAGATGAAATCATGATTAAATTAGTTAACTCTATGAAATAAAAAGGTATGGGAGTCTATTTAATATGGCACAACCCATTCCTGATGGAAGTACCAGATGCAAATAACATGGATCCAAAAGATATGAGAATAATTGATGCTGAATAAAATCAAGTATTAACCCAAGAAATGTGGACCATGTCATTTTATGGAGCTAAATCCCAATTTGGAGCTGGTGTAGGTGTAAATTTGACTGATATTAAAGGAAATTACCTTGGTATCCCTTACAGATTGTAATTTCCTTGCACAAATAATGTAGCTAAGTATAAAGCTTTACTATTAGGGCTAAGGAAAGCAAAAGAGTTAGGTATTAACTACTTAACTGTAACAGGGGATGTAGAACTTATTATACTACAAATAAAAGGTAAATATCAGACCAAACATCCTAGACTTAAGCAATATAGAAATGCAATACTGGAAGAAAGTGATAAATTTTTGGCTTTCAATATTTCATATATTCCTAGAGAACAAAATCATATTGTAGATCTCTTAGCTATGAATACCTCAGGTCTAGATCATCCAGAGATAACTACATAATATATGGACATGTTTCCAACTATCTTAGTCTATAAACCTTCTATGGCAAATAACATAGTCTATCTTCAGGTTTTTCAAGATGATATAGATATTTAGGATTTTATGAATTTGCAAAATCAGTATGAAGATGTCATCTATCATGAAAAAAGATGAAGAAAAGCTAAAATATCAAATATGAGAACCAGTAGAAGTAATCCAGTTGAAAACTAATAGAATACCCAAAGGATTGGTGTCTCTTGAAAGCCTATTTTATGATTTTGACAAAGCCTATAAACCTATACACAGAGAATTTATAAATGAGGGTATTAATATTTGCTCAATGAAAGAACCTAGAATAGTGAAAGTAGACATGGCACTACTTGCAAAAGAAAAAGCTGGATATATCAATTTCCTAAAAAATAACAAAGAACATTTTTCTTGGACCTATGAAGATCTCAAAACTTTCAAAATGGATGTGATGACACATATAATACCCTTGAAAGAAGAGGCCAAGCATTTTAGACAAAAATAGAGAAAGTACAATCCAACTCTGCACCCAGTAATGCAAAAAGAGGTTAAAAAATTATTGGACTCCAAGATAATAAGAAAATTCAGATTTTCCTCCTGGATATCTAACTTAGTACCTATTAGGAAAAAGAATGGGGACATTAGAATATGCGTGAATTTTAGAAATTTAAACAAGAGCTCACTAAAAGATAATTACCCATTGCCTAACATGGAACAACTGCTACAAGCAGTAGTAGATTCAACTAGATTGTCCCTATTAGATAGATTTTTAGGGTACAATAAAATTCTGATAAATCTAGAAGATAGACACAAGGCAACATTCACCACACCCTGGGGCACATTTGAATATTTAAGAATATCTTTTGGATTGATGAATGCAAGTGCTACTTTCCAAAGAGAGATGGACTTTGCTTTCAAAGGACTAATGTTCAAAATTGTAGTAGTGTACTTAGATGATCTCAATTTTTTTTTTAAAAACCCAGAAGATCATTTAGAACATTTGACTGTAGTTTTTACCTGGTGCAAGGAATTTGGAATCTCTCTAAATCCAAAAAATACATATTTGGAACTACACAAGGAAAATTGCTAGGTCATATAGTTTTAGAAAAGAGGATAAGCATTGATCCAGAAAGGATAGAAGTCATTTCTAAAATTCCCCCACCCAAGAATCTAAAAGGAGTAAGGTCATTCTTTGGTAAAGTAAATTTTATCAGAATATTTGTCCCACATTTTTCAAAAATGACCAAACTCATAAATGATATGGTGAAGAAAACTGGAGAAATAAAATGGACAACGAAAAATATGGAAGCATTTAACAAAATCAAAGAAGCCATATCAACCACTCCAGCTTTAAGTTGCCCTGATTATGCAAAGGATTTTAATATTTATTCATATGCTTTTGAACACTCTATTGTTGTAGTCCTTTCATATAAAGATGAAGAAAATAACAAAATACCAATAGCCTTTATGAGTTCAGGTCTAAAAGGAGCACATATCAAATACACCTTACTAGAGAAACATGTTTATGCAGTCATCCAATATTTGGAACACTTTAAAGGTATATTTGGATCAAATAAAGTTTACTGTTGCATTCCTTTCATAGCAATAAAATATATTTTTCTCAATTAGAGCCATTAGGAAGACTAGCTAGATGGATGGTAAAACTTTTACAATATGATGTTGAGTTCAAAATAGTAAAAACTGTCAAAGGACAGGGTTTAGCAAAACTATTGGCCAAGAAAGAGGAAGAAGGATTTGAAAATGTGCTCACTATAAATGAGGCATATGATATTAGAAGAATCAATAACATTGAGTGGAAATGGTATGAAGAAATTTTGTCTTATCTACAAACTCTGTCATTTCCCAAAAACATGTCAATAAACAGAATGAGATCAATCATACTTCAAGCCCAAAAATACTATATACAGGATGGTGTGTTATACTGGAAACACCCTGATGGAATATTATTAGTCTATTTATATGAAAGTGAAGTCCCATAAATAATTAATGAATTTCATGATGGATTATGTGGAGGACACTTTTCTCCAAGAGCTACAACCAATAAAATCATGAGAGCTGGATATTATTGGCCATCCCTTTTTAAGGATGTATATAAATATGTTAGGAATTGTCATAACTGCCAAGTTTTTACAGGGAAAAAGCATCTACCAGCCATGCCCCTCAAGCCAGTAATCATTAAGCACATTTTGCTCAATGGGGCATTAACCTTATTGGAGAGATCTAGCCTAATTCATCTAGCCAACATAAGTGGATCATAACTACAACAGATTACTTCACAAAGTGGGTGGAAGTTGCACATTTGTGAACATATACATTTGTTGCAGTCATTAGATTCATAGAGGAAAATATCTTGACCAGGTATGGAGTTCCTAAAAATATTGTAACTGATAATGCTCAATATTTTGTGTCATATGAAATGGTAGAATTTTGTGCTGAATATGGAATTGAATTATCTCATTCTGCTAATTATTATCCTCAAGGAAATGGTCTAGTCGAGTCATCAAATAAAAATGTAATAACAATACTAAAAAGGTCATTAGGTAAAAACAAAATGGGATGAGACAGCGAACTTAAATTTGCTTTATGGGATGATAGGCTGTTTGTTAAAAGAAATACATGAAGAACCCCCTATGAGATGGTTTATGGAGAAAAATCCCTACTGCCCCCAAAAATGGAAAAAGTGGCACTTTATCTTTTATTGAAAGATCATGAAAACCTTGATACCATTCAGATAAGACTTGACCAAATTGTCTTGTTAGAACAAAGAAGAGATACCCTCAATAGAATGATGGAACAAACACAGAAAACTATAAAATTGTTTAATAAAAAAGCCAAGGGTACTCATTTTTCTCAAGGAGATATAGTCATCTATTGGGATACTAAAAATGATAAGCATGGTGAAAAGGGTAAGTTTGAACCTAAATGGATTGGCCCATACCAAATTGCCCATGTTATCAGTCAGAATACTTACAAGCTACAGACTTTGCAGGAAGAAATAATGGCTATCCCTATTAATGGCCAACACTTCAAAATGTAAAATCCTTGTTGAAGGTGTACTTACAAAAAAAACATTACACAAAAAAATATAGAAAAACAAAAATCCAAAAAGAGAGTGGTGTATTTTGGTTATTAGTTAAGCTTCCCTTTTGTTCTTGAATAATTTTGAGTTTACTGTACACATGATATCTTAGTTTGATGAGTATATCTAACTTTTGATTCCACCAAAAACAATAAAAATAAAAAAGATGATTTATTTTAGATGTTGATGAGATTTACAATTCTATCAAAAATGAGTGTTTATGCAATGGTTTTTTGATATGAGATAAAACAAACAGAAAACAAAGTTGTTTGAGACATCATGTCAAGCTTGACATTACAAATGATACTTAAAGTGACTTCAAGGGTCCAAAGAACTGAGTTATATTTGAGAGGGTAGTTGAGCCAAAAATTATTACACTCATATTTTATAGCCATAAACTAATCCTCAACTCAGGCATACTTATTGCACAATTTGCTTATATATCCAAACACTTCTCTCACAAGAAAGAAAAATAAAAAAAAAAGTAAAATTGAGTCACTACCTGATATATCTTGGAAAACCTCTACCGGAGCTATAGACACTTGATTGGCAATAGGGTAAAACTAATATAGGATTAGAAGCAACTCCACTGAGGCTATAGACGCCTGACTGGCAATGGAGCCCTGTAGAATGGTGAAAATTTTAAAGGGTGAAATCACATATTAGGCTTAGCTATTTTTCTCAGAAATGGTAAAGTTCTGAAAGATTTAGAAATCTAAAAAAGAATTCATAAACACACACATGGGCAAAAATATGATGAGACAAATGGCTATGACAAAATCTGTGTAATCATATCTTATAACCTAGCTAAAACAAGCATTACAATATTTCAAAATAAAACTCATTGATTTCTAAAATTTTCTAACCTTTGTTTCCAAATTGAATGAAAAGGGATCTATAGTTTTCCATACTCTACTTGCTTTGATATCATGTTATTCATACAATTTTTCAGTTTATAAAATATATATATATATATATATATATATATATATATATATATATATATATATATATATATATATATATATATATGAAATGATGAAGAAAAGAAAGAAAAAGAGGAAGGATGTTTTTTCTGTTATGCATTTCCAGTTTTTCTTAGTAATCAAAATTTTGTTGTTTTTTGTTAAAATTTTGTAAAATAAAACCAAGATATTTTGTGGTTCTCAAGTGCTTCATGTTTTCAACACATTTTCTCATTCAGAGCCTATGTTGGAGCCAAATTTGACTCAACTTTGAAACCCCCAAATTTAAATTTTTGGTTTCAATCAAACTGCTAATACTGCTGGTCATTGCTTAAGTTGTTGTGAGTAATTCAAATTTTCATTGGTTGGTTTGATAAAGTCTAACCTTAGCTTTTTTTTTTATAATGTGGGCTTCATTGTATAAATCAAAGTACCTCAAATGGTTAGGGAAGAAAATTTCAAATTAAAAACCTAAAGCCAAGGTCCGACCTTCAATTAAAACTTTCCTTGGGCCTAAAAACCGACAAATAAAAATCTTTTAATCTAAAGTCGGTTAAGTCATTCACCATAGTCTCATGATCCGAAAGACCTAAGGTTAAAGCAAGTGTTAATTAATTAAAGCCTAAGGGTATGCACCCCATTAAGCTAACAATCGAGCACCTTAGATTTAATCGGACGGTAGCGCATCGCCTGAGAAAATTCGACGGATGTGCACTCACGATAAAATCCGAACGATAAGTCAAAAGGGTCAATAAAGTTAACCTAGGGTTTAAAAATTGAGCATCTCTCATTAAATCTGATGATAGCACTGCGTCAAAAATAAATCTAACGAGCATGCTATCACAATAAACCCAAAGGTTAAGTCATAGACCAATAACAAACATGATTAAAGTCCTTGCACCTTTAACAAGATCAACGGATGCACTGACCCCAAGATCAAATCGATGACCATGCGTTGTCCAAAGAGTCAAAAATTTAAATGCAAGACTTGATGGTCAAAGGTTTCGATTAAACAGTGAGTAAGTTCGACAGATTGGACGATCGCGCCAAATAAAGTATAGATCAACGATTGCGATTGATTCTATTAAAGTGAACTTTAAAAGTCAATATTAAAAAGGATGCACCCCATTTGATTAATCATCAAGCTAGTTACCAAGATCGAACGATCGCACTCGATCAATTTTTAATCTAATGGTGGCGCACTAATTGAAGATGCATTAAAGAGTGTTAAGGTTCGAAAAAATTAATTAATGTTAATCATGTAATTAAAAAGGGTTTAATACATCGGCTAATTTTCCCCCTTTTACCTTAATCACGATTAATATTATACGTGCTTGATTAAACTAACTTGCAGGTTGACTAGATCCAACGACTGCGCTTGTCTCCACTCAAAATACGATGGCCGTGCTGAAACCGTGAATGGTAAAAGAAAGGCAAAGGTAAAAATGAATATTAATTATGTTTAGCAAGGGTTTAATATGTTGACTAATCCCAACCCTTTTTCACCTTAATCATGATTAATAGAAAATAAAAAGTTTTTACATTGATTATATGGTGGGCATCTTATTGGCAATCTAACGATAGCACCCAAATTGATCCAAAAATTGATGGTCACGAAGGCTTGTAGTGGCGACAAAAGATCGAAATCTAAATAAAGATATTTTAATGGTACACAAATCGAATGACGATGCTCATTGATCACCCAGATCCAATGGTGCACATACGGGAAGATAATCGAAGGTTAATCTAAGTATTATTATTTCAAAAGGTTGATTAATTAAACCAAGGTACGTATAAATGTTTCCCATTTATTAAAAACCATGTGCATATATACAATCCAATGGTCGCACCTCACCATAGTAAGATCTAATGGCGACCACAATAGAAAAATGCCCGTATCATATGTTACCATCGATTAATATGAGTTGCTAAGGTTTGAAAATATAAGGATTAAACATTGGATAATCATGATTAATTGAAGACCATAAAACATGTTATGTCAAGTTTTTATATGCAGCTAGGTACATTAACCATCATGTAGGTCTCGAGATATCAATGGTCACGCTAGCATCCTACCTAGATTGGATGACAGCGCATCAATCGATATTCCAAGAGCAAAACCAATCACTTGTATTTGATGGTTGTGATTAATCATGGTTGACTTAAGGAAAAAGGGGCATCATAGGAAATATGAAAACCAACGCTCACACCAAGAATTAAATATCACAAAAATCCCGAAGGAGACATAATCGATCCCAACAATCTAGTTATCACTCGGATCCGAGGTGGCACGAGGTTCAAAAAGGACACTACCCCCATGGCACATACCATTCCATGTCAGATTAAAATATCCCCATTGATGAATGAATAGAAAGCATGAATGATTACAAGCACATGGATCAAAGGGGCCCAGGCACGTAAGTTAATAGATATCGACCCATCATAAAACACAAAATTCCAGAAATGGCTGAGTTGGTGTGATTCCATTGGCCAATTTTGAACAGTGGTTGGTGGCATCGAGTCGATAACGAAACATGTGAATTTATCAAGTTCACTCCACCACCCTGTATATGAACTTACAAAACTAGTCAAGGCCACTCCACTGGTATACCAAGAATTAGAATTGATACATTAGAAGCACAGAGGGAAGAGAGTATTCGTATTCTGAGAACTCAAAGAAGAACTTGACCAGCAATCGCGAGAGCAATGGCATCATGGGGAGATGTGTTCGTACCTATAGATACAAGAGAAGTCATGAAGTTTATCACAGATAAATCACCCTATTCTATGGTTTTTGGACCGCCTGTTCCTGGTACCACTATGTATAATTTTACCCAAAAATGTAGGGTAGATAAAAAACCCAACTCAGCTCAACTGTACGAGATCAAAAATGCCAGCATTAAGAGTTTCACCCGAGTGATGGAAGGCAATAACAGAACCCCATGGATAATGGAAGATTTGTTCCATAAAGCTTGGAGGTGGTAGTACAAGGGTTTCCCCAGAGAAAACAGATGGAACAGTAACCTTGGGAAGCTGATATGCCCAAAAGTGCATTTCTCCTCATATTTGATGGCTTGGCTGGCAGTGGCATATGACGAAAGAATGAGGACCTTTCGAGACCACAAGAATTGAAAGGTGTTCAACACCAAAGTCGAAGATATCTAGGAAGTGTTCAATATGATGAAGTATACCACATTTCTAGTGGACCAGGTAATCGAACACCAATCTCGTATGTTCATTGATATGGAAATTTTAAAAAAAATGTTTGATACACATGCGACAATAGAGAAAAATTTCCCAATTAATAAAAACACTTTTAAACCCTGGGTACAAGACTTATGTGACATGATAAACATAGTATTGGGAGTACAAGATATGAGTAGAATAAAGAAAAGGGTTTTGTATTTAGCTGCACAATGTAATAGAGGACATAACACCCCAATCTACGCCTGGGAACTAGAATTGAGCTCACAAATACATAGAGAAATGGTAGAACTAAAGAGAGCAATTTTTGAATAGAGGCAGGAGATGCCTCACTTTTCACAATATTATTTTCTCACTCACTTAATAGTGGGCCAATTGGGGGAAGAAGCCCATAAGAGATTAAAAGCCATAGATAGCCCCTATGTACAGAATAGCTTCTGGAGACTTCATGAAGGACGAAATCACATGGGCTGGTTTTGTGATCGCTTCCTGGTAGAAATCCATTGGGCCTTAATTGGGCTAATTCCAGAAATATTAGGGCCAAGGGTAAGAGCATTCATTAAAGAAAAGGAGATAGGAGATTTCTTCTTCACAAAAGGTTTTACTTACATCAGATTATATGGAGCTAAAATCCCTCCTAAGGTGTTACCCCAGTATTGCCCATTGTCCATAGCAGCCCTAGAATTATGCAGACAAGTGGCAGAAGAGGCTAAAATGAGATTGGTTAAGAAGCATGGAAAAGTCCCCTGGCTTGATGTTCCCTGCCATTTTGGGGATTATGTATTTGTTGGATATCCTTCCCTACTCAAGGGAATGTTTGAATTGGACAATATGGGATTCGATGAAGTGTCATGGAGGTTTTATGACCCAAAAGGAAATTACAACAAGATGATGGAGAAGAGAGAGTATGCTCGTATACTACACCGAGGAGATGCTTTTGAAGAAATCTTATTGGAGACAATGGAAAAAGGATTAGATTTGCAAAAAGTATGGGATGAATTCCCTCCAAAAAAAGAGGTAGCACATAGGTTTATGAAGCCTATGATTACCCAACAAAACTGAGAAGGCTTCAAGAAATTTTAGTGGATACTACAACACCTATTATGCCAAGGACAGACCCAACAATTAAAGAAGACCCTTTGCTGGAATTGATAGAGGAGCAGGACATAGACTTAATGGAGGTCACTATTAGAATTGTTGATGTAGTAGAACAATAGGTTAAACTCCCAGTGAATGACCAACTCAAAATAGAAGCAACACCAAAAGAAGTTCCTCAACAGACCTGTACAGACAAAGGCAAAGAAATAGTAACTTCATCTTCTCAGAAAGCATCACCTATAGAGCAAGTTGTAGTTCCCATATCTGATAATGTGCTAGCTGTAACTAGTGTGAAGAAATTGGCACCCATGGCCATCCCTACCTCTATAACCATAAAGGGACAGGAGATCAAAATCCCATCAATGATACAAATGAATCCCAAAAAAACTGGTGGACTGGGTGGCCTTTTTCAAAGTTACTTAGTGAAGAGTCAAACAAAAATAACTCCAATAGAAGCAAAGAAGCCCATATTGTCTTTACCAGTTGCCAAGGTTATTTTGGAAAGGACGGATGAGTAGGTTGCCTTCACTATTATAGATAAAAAAGAGTTGCAGTTAGTAGCAGGGATGGGAAATGCAAAAGAACAATCTTCAAAAAAAGTAGATTTGAGGACAACTGTGTCAGATATTACTGAGATTAATCTCCCTCCCCTGCAAGACCCACTAGTTCTCAGTACCAATGAGGAAACAGGAGGATCATTAGTACTGGGTAAAGACGTTGATATAGAAAAACTTGTCAAAATAGTGAATGCTCAAGCCATTGATCAATTTGTTGAAAATATTGAAACACTCAAAAAACAATTGGACCAAGAAGAAAAAGAAAAAGCAGAATTAAAAGCTATGATAAGTAAGCAACAAGAAGAATTAAATAAGAAATATGCTTCAATTGCCCAACCCCCTGTAGTAACCAAGGTTCAAGATCATGTATATTATTTGAATGTAATGAAAAAGGACATGTACAAAAGAATAAAAGCTTAGGCCAAAGGTTTTATTGAAATGTTCAGGAAAATAAGGGTGATTCAAATAACTGCTCAAGAAATCATGACCTTGATGTAGGAAAGAGAAAAATATTTTAAATTCATTCACCCAACCCTGGACTACATAGGGGATCATTTTGAAGAACTGCAAGGACAAGAAATAACAACACCTAAAGGCAATAAGATTCAAATCAATTTTAAAATTTTCAAAGCAACCCTATTTGGATCAAACCAAGAGAAATGGATAAATTCTGTGATTGAGATGAATGACCTGATAAAGGATGCTACAGATAAACTGAAAAATATTGGCCTATCCTTAGATCAATGCCTGGAAGCATCAGACATAGAAGGAATATTCAAAGAAACCCTTGAGAGATTTGACTGTGAACAAGGTGATGAGGAGGAGATGATTAAACAAACTACACTCATGGTGAATGCTACAAAAGCTTTACTACTTCAGTATGATAGAAACATGCCTGTTATTGTTATACAGAAAAATATAATTTTGCAAGAAATGAATATGCTTAGGATTGCAACCACTTTTGACACAGAAATATGGAGGTTGATTGATGAGCATATTAAAGGGTTGCAAAGGAGTTTAAAAGGGAAAAAGGTCAATACCTACAAACAACAAAAAGTATATTCTGCACCACAGATAGATGCAATAATAGGAGACATCTCTAGGGTAGTTAAAGGGTCAAAGGATCAAGGAAAGGCAACTCAAAAGAGGCCAATTCAAAAAGCAGCAACTAAACACACCAAGAAGTAGCAGAATCAGATGAAAGTTCTCCTCATACTTAAATCACCAATTTAGTGGGAATTTGTTTGAACAAGTCAAAGAAGGGAGCATAGTCAAAACCTCAAAGCTAGCTGGAAAGCACCAATTTTGGAAATTCAATCAGATGATGCCAAGTGTACAGCCAAAATTCAACCAAAAATAACAGAATCAAGAACCAACAGCTATAAAAGGAAGCAGATAGGTCTGGATTCTGCATCAAACAATTAGAGAATAGCATTTTTGCTAAGAGGTATACTTGAGTGCCCTGTTAGTTGTGTTGTATTTCTTTGTGTCTATTTTCTTTTATTCATTCTTTCTTCCTCCCCTTGCTATGCAGGATTGTATGATAGGAAAGCATTCAAGAAGCTGAGAATATTTCCAGTCTTATTGAGCCTAGGATTCAGAGATTCTTCTGTTACCAGATTGGAATAAGGAGAGTAGGAGAGACCTGTTACATCATTTGAACAGAGTCTTCTCCATTGTATTGTTGTATTATTTTAAGAAAAATAGAGTTAAAAGACATTCTGCCCACTCTGCATGTAATTTTTCCATGAATCAATACAATTATGAATCTTATTCCTATCATTTCTTTGTCTCAGTATTGTGTGTATCTATATAATGGGTTACATTATTTGAATGCATTATACATGTTTCTTTCATTAGTTAACTTTTGGTTTTGTTACGATATTCGAATGAAATCAAGAACACTAATTTCATTTTCCCCTTCTCTCTGTTCATAATTAAAATTGTTGTTAAATTGCTATAATAACCCAATGAATCTAGGCACCGGTCTACATAAGGCATAACAGTTGGTTATTTTCATGCTTGGTCATTTTAATAAAAATACTTATAGTTTAATATAAATCTGGAGCGTGCAAATTAGAAGTTTAATTAAATAATTATCGTTGGGGTTTCCTTACCCATTCTGCCATCTTCTTTAGCAATATTTGGGTTTAGTAGAACATGAGGCAGGTCGACCAGAGCCTGTAATAGCTCGTTGGTTTCAAATGGATTCTTGTAGTGTGACAATTGAATTCCTACGGATGCAAGAATCAATTCCAAAAAGAGGGTGTTGGAATATATTATATTATTTTGTGCTTGCTAATGTACCATCATGGGTACATATTTAGATTAGGAGTTTATCTTAGATTAGGATTTAAGTATTTGCTTAAAGCAATGTAATAAATGCACAAGTATCATTAGAATGTGCAATGATGTAAATGTGCATGTAGTCCACATGTACATGAGTCCTAAGAATATAATAGTGAGGTGTCATAGGAATATGAAAGGCCAAGAGTCATGTATCACTATAAGTAGGTCTTCTTAGAGTAGAAGCGTAAGAGGATTTTAGAGTGCATAAGGTAGAGTAGTAGTAGATCGAATTTATAGCATTTTTGCAATATGGAGTGTTAGAGACCTCCATTGCATAACATTGTATATTTTCATGAGATTTCATGAAAATATACATGTCTATTGCATGAGTATTTTTTGAAGTTTCTTATCATATTTACATGCTTATTAATTATCCATTATCATAGTTATAAATTGCTTTCTTATTTCATTACTTATGGTTGCATTTCCTGTAAGTTTATAGCATAAAAATCCAACAATTATAGCAAACAGTTCATTAAACTCTAGAAATTGGAAGGAATATTTGTAAGACCAAAAAGGTATGACCAAAAACTTATAATGATCCTCATGTGTATAAAAAGTGGTTTTAACAATATCCTCCTCTCTAACCCTAAGTTGATAAAACTAAAAGTACAACTCTAGCTTGGTAAAACAATTTACACCATGCAATTCATCCAATAATCATCAATAACAAGAATATAAAATTTTATTTTATGATGATCTTGGTGAGTAAAACAATTTGAGATACATGCTCCAAGAATTATCCTTGTGCATGACCATGAATCTCATGGATGAATAGGGCCCAATACTAGGGTCAATAATACCTTGTTCTAAGATCTCTTAAACCATCTTCTCAATTTATATATTTTGAGAATAGGGATAATAAAAATGAATATTGGGTGGTTGAATTCCTAGAATAAATTTAATAACATAATCATGTGCCTTTTTAAGTGGAAGACCCTTGTGTTATTTTAATATCTAAGAATATATTCTAAGAAGAGATTATATTTTAGAAGGAAGAGTAGGAGGTGACTACTCAATGACCATAATATCCATGTGGTAGATCTAGGTAAAGATGTCCTTGTTATCCTTCTTCAATAGTTTTTCCATTTGGTATGAATATTCAACCTTTGAGATGGATGACTTTGTCATTTTTGTTCATTGTACATACAACTATTACAAGTTCAAAGTAACATCTCCTAATTGCGACAACCATTGAGTTTTAAGGATAATATTCCACTGCCTAGATCCATCATGTATAGGCTATAAATATAAATGTAGGTACTCATCTAGAGGTGGACATTAGCAATATGACCAACACATTGAGCCTCACCACCATTGGCAATCAACAAATGGAATTTGTCCTTTTTAGGACTGTTGATATATAATCCCAAGGCTTTGGCCATATAATGGTCAATGAAGTTGTGAGTGCTACCCAAATAAATCAAAACACTAATTCTTTGTAATTTTTTTGAATCCTTATACCTTTATAGTGCCATGGGAGTGTATTTCAATTAAGAAAAATATTGAGAGGACTATAGTAAGTATACCTTGTTTAGGCTAATCAAGTTCTATTGGTTTCTCCTGATATGGTAAGGCAAGTACCTCCTCCTCTTTGATATCTTCAACCTTACCTTCCAAGTGGAAGTTATATCAGTACTCATGTGCTTGATTTCATGGATTTCATGATTGAAATTAGAAATAAAACTACCCTTATAAGGTTTCCTCATTATGGTTATTGAAGTAATCCATTTTGGTATTGAAATATTATAATTACTAATATTTGGAAACTAGATCTTCTTCTTAGTTTTCGAAGCCATCACAAATGGTGTACAAATAATGCATATCTATGTCTCATTATATTTTATCCTTGAGACTATGCTTGAATGTTGAAACCACCACTACAATATTTAGATGATATGTGTATGTGAGGAAGCTCATAAAATCTATATTGTACTCATTCATTATCCCTATTTGTTTTTTTTTGTATTAAATTGACCACATAAGAAGTAAAATGACCCTTATTAAACTCCAGCAGGAATATTTTCTTAAATTTTGGCCTAGAAAGATGATAACCAATATGCCATAGTTCCTAAAGAATACATTGGTGATCATGGGTACCCAACTTAGAAGTAAAAATTATAACCTTACCCTATTCAAGAACTTGGTGCAATCATATGAGAAATTCCATTTGCAAGGGTATAATCCATAAAAAAAAATGGGATATTAATTGGAGAAATCAAAACATCATGAGGCCAGTGAAGTAGATAAGTAACACCACTAGGTATGGAGTCAAAAACAGTAGCTAAATCCGAGACATCATCACCCATACTAGTATGAGTTCTCCTAAAAGGTTGGGTATGCATCTAGGCAAAATTATAGCAACAAATATCCTACTAGAAATGTGATTGTTATAAGTTATGTAGATAATAAAATATTATCCATTAGAATTATCATCAATCTTATTGCTATAAGTGCCTTGGATCCTACTCGAATATCATCCTTTGGAAGTGTCCTAGATCTTGATGTTGGAAATGGATTATGAGTGGTGGGGCATCCTAAGGAATATTATATTTTTTCTATCAATCATGATTTTGTTCAAGGAAAACTTGATAGAATATGCCTTTAGTGCCCACTCTATTTTTAGAAGTTATATGTATGATTTCCTTCTAGAACATTGAATAGAAAGGTCCTTCAATTGTAATTTGATGTGTACTAGAGACTCATTGCTTGAGCAACCTAACAATGGAGACTTTAGAACTATGAATAAAGATCCAAGGTTTGAATCTTGTAGGGGGTAGGGTTGTATACCATACTTTGGTAAATAGATTATGGATGGGGATAAACATATATTGGAAAAACATATTCATCTAATATGTCCTATGGCTTATTGATGTTAAAAACTACTTTACTATTTACCCTTTTATCATTAGAACTTATTTCAATATCTAAAGATAATGGAAAACCTCTACTTATAGGCTTGGAAGAAGGTCAAATAAGTCATTATGTTTCTTAAAGGGGGTGGATGTGGAATTCATGGGGTCAATGATTGAGAAAACAAGAGGGTCAAAGTTATTGATGTATTTTGGGACATTGTAGTGTTTGTATTGATTCCTTGGATGACACTTATTTCCATTCATATTGTAAATGATAAAAATATGCACCATAGAAAAATGAATTAAAAGAGATGTAACATTTTATGCTTTTTATTTTTATTTATTTTTATTATAATAAAACCCTCAAGGGGTTGTACAAGTATGGAGGGAATGGATTTCCTTTATAAATAAAAAATGGTTCTTTATTTTCTTTCGCTACAACATTCGACAGGTGGATTTTTTTTTTCACTACTTCATTGGATCTATGTTGGATATATTTTGATTGGATATGTGTTGGATCTTCTAAATATATACTAGAACTAGATCTGGTTTGGATCTGGTCTAGATCTATATTTGGTCTGGATTTGGATTTGGTCTTTGAATTTGGAATCAGATTCAAGTTGGATCTTCTGGATTTGAGTACCTGCACACATATAAACTATAAAATTATCAATAGTAACTATCGAGCCTCTCAAAGTGAGGCCTATATCTAATAAGAAATAAACTAGAATGCAAAAGACTTATACCAATATGTAAAGTAAGATATTAGATAAATAGATAAATAGATCTCACCTTGTTTTCATTGTGCTATGTTACATCATACTGTGTTGAAAGATCTATGCACGGGTCACCTCTGGATGTCTATTTTCCAAAGGATGATAACTACATCTTCGGATCATCTAGATCTAGATGATTGTAACCTGAGGATATTTGGGGTTGGATAGTTGAGACTTATGGTAACCTATTATTGCTAAAAGTTGAATTCGAGTCTACGAAATGTTGTGATCGATGTCTGGCATAGGATAGAGATGGTGGCATGTGATAACTCGAGTGGTTGATGCAAAGACAAGTTAGAGTTTCATCAGCATGCATTTACGTGTTCCATCCTCATGCGTATGAACCATTCTCATGCTCCATGAAGGAGGAGAGGGTGCATTTATAGACTTCTCGAGGGGAATGGATGAGGTGGTGGCTTAACCAGTCAAGTGGTGTTAGCTAGTATTTTTATTTTTCATTGATATTATCCCAAAGGATGCATGCTTGTAGAGGATAAGCTTATATTGGAAATATCATCGGATGTGCACACCTTAGAGTTATCACCAATAATGCAAATACAATTTTGCATTTGTGCGTATTGGATATGCATGTTAACTCAATGTGTATGCTTCACTAAAAGTGCATGTGGGTTAAATATGCATTTAAAATTAATTATACATGTTTATCTATATGTGGATGTTTCAATTGTTTATGTATATAAATTAAATATGTTTATTTAATTTAAATGTGCATGTTGAACTAAAAGTGCATGTGGATTAAATATGTATTTTAAATTAATTATGCATGTTTATTTGTATGTGCATGTTTGAATTGTTTATGCATTTAAATTAAATATGTTTATTTAATTTAAATGTGCATGTTGAACTATGAGTGCATGTTGGGATTGCGTGCATATTGGAAATATCCAATGTGTGGATGGAGGTGCAATTGCAAGTTATGATATGTGTAGTAACTGAAGTTCATTTCTAAAAAAAAGTAATTCTTTCTTACACATAACCAGAATGGGGGTGTGAGGTGGAATTGAAGTGAACTGCAGATGATGTGGCTATGGGATGGAAAAGGGGATGTTCCTGTAGTGTCCATGGGTTAGACATAAGGGGTGAGTGGATGGGTAGCTTAGGCATTAATTAAATAATTATTTAATTGATTGATTAATCAAAACCTAGGTGGATAAATGTTTAATTTAATATTAAATATACTAATAAATTGTGATTAATTAATTAGTATTTAAGATGCTTTATTTTGGTGTCTACACGTACAAACATCATTAATACAATATATTTATTGTAGACAATCATTTATACATACCCAAATAGTGAAAGTTGAAGGATGAAACAAACACTAGTAACTAAATGGCAAGGTTGATTAGGCCTTAAACTGTACAAAAAAATATTACCAGAGACATATCTTGCTTCGATCAAATCACCAAGATAATCAAAATGAGAAAGGTCTCTTATGAGAGTTCTGACATACCCGATACTCTTTTAAAAGAGAAAGCAATGTCTCCTAGCCACCTATTGAGGCCAAAGTATCTTATACACATGAAAGGTGATATAAGTTAGATAAATGAATGATAATCCAACTATATCACATCAATTTGGTATATATTTCCACTTTTATTGCATTAGTTTCTTTTATTGCTTAGTGTTTGCACCTTGCATCAGCTAGCTTGGATCGTTTTGCTTCTATCGATCTCTTTTGGACCTTGATTGGACATCTCTAGCTCATTCTATGACCTAGGAAGCCTTATGTGCTAGTTTTTTCATCTTCTAGTGGGGAAGGTAGTATTCAACCTTTTATCCCATATTTTTTAGTTTGCATGAGATCATGAGAAGTATTTCCTATAAATACTTCCTCACCTCCATTGTATTTCTTACATTGATATACACTTCATATTGAGTTATTTTGCTCATTGTTTAGCATTTCTTAATTGTGTATGAAGCACTGAAGCTCTATCTCTTGCAATCTTCAAGCTACTTTGTCAATCCATTTTCTTTTGTAAATTATTGCTTAGAACACTAGATCAATTTTATTTGAATAGTTGCATATTCTAACATATCACAATAGATCAATTTTATTTGAATAGTTGCATATTCTAACACATGATAGTCTAACAAAGTAACAAAACTTAACCCTAATGTTCAACAAATAAAGATATTTAATGTGACTATATTAAGTTTGTTACATTTTGTAAAGAAACTATAAATAAATTTCTATGTAAATAAATACTAGTATATGTTAGATATATAAATATTTTAAATGTGGTTTTAACTTTTTTTGATTGAAAAAAATCTTAGCATAGATCTAGTTCAAATAATCCACCATGATTATCTTTTGCAAAAGCTTTCTTTGATATGTGTGTAACAAATTAAAATCCATAGGATAAAAAACAAAAAAACATTTTACTTTATGGATTCTTTATTAATGATCCATGCTTACAAGTTGTAGAATAATTTTCTACATCTAATGCCCTAGAGGACTATGAAAAGCTAGTAAATTGTGTTCAAAAGTACAATAAACATAATGAAAATATTTCTTAAGAACTAAAGGGTCCATCCCTTTTTATGTTATTAGAAGCATCCATTAAAATCAATGTTATTCAATAATGAAAATAAAAATTATGAACCTAATAACAATAAACTAGACACCTATAACTTTTATATGCTAGCATTGGGATCGATGTAAATGTAGATTTTTTTATTTTCATCTCTTGTATTGTTAAGTTGTAATACTTTTGTTAAATATGCATAAAATGTAGAGATAATTTCTTAGAGTTTGCACTATATGCTAGCAAGAACTTTACATGCTTCTAATTTATAAGATCTAATAATCTTTTTTATCAAAAAAATCTAGAAAAATAATTGCTGATTGTAAAATATATGTACAAAATACCTCTTATTTGTTGCAATAAGTCTCTCTTATTATATGTTGTTAATCATTTTTCAACATAAATATAATTAAAAAATTATTTGGTATATACCAAACACTTTGTTTGAATTAGTTTCAATGTTGAATCATCATGGAAGCTATTCCTGTGTTATTAATGTCATTGATTGAAGCTACTAGAACTTGGTCATATAATGAGGGAAAATGAGGAATAAAAGTTCAAAAAATGACCTATAGTTTGCATTGCTTTTGTCATTTCTAACAAAGAATCATGTTTTTAAACTTTTTGGTTTGAGTTCATTGATCTTGTAAAAATAATTTTATACCATTTAAGGGCCTTGCTTCTTTCAACAAAGATAGTTATTACAAATTGTAAATAATATTATTATGCTTAATATTGCATCATATGTTAGGTCTAATGTTGAGGTCCAACAAAAAAATGAAGGACTATACCACCTTGATCACATTTGTATCTACCTTATCTAAACTACACTTGACTAGTTTGTGGTATCTACTCTCAGGGTTCTCAATGCTCTCCTAGACTTAATTTCCAGAAAATATGTTTACATGTTAAAAAACAAACACATACATATACATACATACATACATACATACATATATACATATATACATATATATATATATATATATATATATATATATATATATATATATATATATATATATATATATATATATTTAAGAACTATAGATTTAAAATATCCTTATGAAGTTATAGATAATGAAATATAATCTAAAATTTTATTGAATTGAGTAAATAACAAATTCTAGATACTTAAATTAAATAACAACACATAAGGTAAGTGACAAACTAAAATCATTTTATACTTATATATGAATGATAGCTGCGGGCGACTGCGATGAGGATGGACATGGGTAGCAGGGCTTCCAAGGTGATGTGGAGGCAAGCAAGGGTGAACCCATAGGGAACCAAAGAGCCAATAATGACAATAACACTTTGACGATAACACTTTTCTTTGGGTAGTAGGGCTTTCAAGGTGATGTGGAGGCTGCGGCGAGTGCACGACGAGTGCAAAGGCTACGATGAGGATGGACATGGGTAGCAGGGCTTCCAAGGTGATGTGGAGGCAAGCAAGGGTGAAACCCACAGGGAACCAATAACACTTCTCTTTGAGAAAGGGGTGTAAACCCTAGGTGCAGTCAAGGAATGGAACAAAATAATAAATTTAGGTACAATATTCACAAAAGAGATGCAAACCCTAGGTGCAGTAAAGCAATGGAACAAAGCAATAAATTTGGGTACAATATTCACAAAAGAGATGCAAACCCTAGGTGCAATCAAGAGGGTTGTTCACAAACCGTCTCTTCAGTCTGTGAGAAAGCCCGTCAGAAATAAATATTTCTCAAGGATCTTTGGGTTCGCAGGTGGATGAACCCATGCCATCTATCAAGATTTTAGAGGATGAATTTGAGCTGGATCTAATTGATCATGAAGCCCGAAAAATTATTTTCAAACTCAAAGGTAAAAGACCAAGCCTGGAGGAGCTCAAAGGATACATTAAATATTGGTGGAGTTTAGATTTCCAAGTAACTCTCCTACCCAAAAATTTATTTTATGTTTCCTTTTTTGATTTAGAGGATAAATATAGGGTAATGGATTATAGATATAATTGGTTTTTCGAATAAAGGGGTGTCTATATAAGACCTTGGACTCCTAATTTCAACCCCTTTACATAAGAAGTTAATTGCTTCCCAATCTAGGTGAATCTTTATTCTCTCCCTGTGGAGTTTTTGGGAGAGAAGATATTCATTAAAATTGGTAATGTCATTGGTTAATTCTAGTAGATGGATGCCCAAACTAAGGAAAAATTGTCCAGCAAAATTAATATGAGTAAAGCAATATTGGCTGTTTGGATGGATGTTTTAGTTCTGGGGCCTCAATCCATTACTATATTCTTGAGCAAAGGGAAATGACTCCAAAATATTGAATATGAAAACTTCTCCCTAAGATGTTATGGTAACAATATGGCCACTTGAAGAAGAGATGCCCGAGCATCCGATCATGCTTTGATTCCTCCTTGGTGGAGAAGGGCTTGAATGCAAATGATTCAAAATCTTCAAATATCCTAGTTCAAAAGAAATAAGCTCATCCTCTAGATGCACCAATTGTCCAATAGGCTCATTTGAGCAACATAATACTTAACCCCAAAAGGAGAATTTGAATCAGATCATTGAGAAAATCCAAATGGTTACTAAAGAAGAAGCTCATCCTCCAAATGCACCAATTGTCCAATAGAAATCATGCGAGCAACAAAATACTCAACCCCAAAAGGAGAATTTGAATCAGATCATTGAGAAAATCCAAATGGTTACTAAAGACCATCCAAACGATTCCATGGAAAATATTAGCACCTCAGATGGTATACTCAAAGCTAATTATAAAATAATTAATGACGTTGAGTTTTTTAAAAGTAAATATCCTACAAAATGTGGTACAACTAGATATTACTTTAGGAGAAGTGCAAAAATGCATTCTCAGATCTTGCCACTCTACAGAAAGAAGAATCTCTGCTATAGAAGAAAAATAATCACACCGATTTCCTCTTTGATGGATAACTGTTATGCTTGTTTTTCTTTTATTTGTTGGAGTTATGTATCATATAAGGGTTGTTCTTGTTGTTAGTTCCTTAAAAAAAAAATTGATTAAGAACCTTAACAGTTTGAGGAAGATGGAAAATATCTTTGATAGAATTTAATTAATTTGTTAGAAATATAATGAGAGCAATGTATCATTTTATTTTTGTAATGGGAGTGGCCACCAATAAAAGCCACACATAGTTTATTAAAAAAAATGATAAAAAACAAATAATATATAATTTTTTTAATATTTACAAAATATAACATATATAATTTTAAAATATAAATCTTAAAATATCAAATATTAGCTTATTAACTTTCAAAAAAAAATCTAAATTTAAATCTGGCTAAATAATACATAATAATCAAGTTATAATACCATTATATAATCATTTTATATATCTAAATAAATATATAAACACATATTCTAAAATATAATAAATATATATATATATATATATATATATATATATATATATATAAATACATAACCATTAACTAATATATATTAAACGTAACCACAGTTCTAAAATATAATATATTTATATATTTGCATGAGGTGAATAAACTTTCAATTAAATTTAGCATTTTCAACGTGAGCAAAGGGCTATTAAAAGCACTTAACCAAAAATATTTATTCCTTCAATTCACACTAAAATTTATATTAATTAATTAATTTATTTGGAAAATAAATTTAATTATAAATTAATTGAATATTTTAATAAATTAAATTACTTAAATTATTTAAAACAATATATAATTATATCTTTCTTTATATATATACTTTTTATACATAGAAAAACCAATAATTTTCCTTATTTTTTATTATCTGAGTTTAAATCTTTGGAACTGCCTGTAACCCCTAATTCACTTCTTTATTGACAACCCAACATAAAAGGGACCACTATAACCCAACCAAAAAATCAGAACAATCTACTACCTTGCCCAAAGAAAGGTTTGCTGCAAAAACTCCAATCCACCCAACCCTTAGGACTTTTCCTTTATAAATTATAACCTTTAAAAAAAACAAATCTCCCGTAAAAAGACACCTTGTGAGTTTCTTCACAATATGTTTTAATGACACTGGAGTATCAATCCATATGAACCTCCTCCACTCAACCTTTGGAACTTTTCCTTTATAAACTATAACCTTTAAAAATAACAAATCTCCCATAAAAAACACCTTGTGAGTTTCTTCACAATATATTTTAATGATATTGGAATATCAATTCATGTGGATGTCCTTTTCATAAACGTCAATCTACCAAGCCATAAAACTTTTGAAAAACAAATCTCCCCTTTAAAAAACACCTAAAAACATATCTCCTGTGTTTGTGAGGTCGATCCTTTGTTTTCTCAAAAAGAACATCCTGTGTTTACTCAAAAAGCACACGGATATTTATAACCGATGTTCAATAAAAAAACACCTAAAAACAAATCTCCCATTAAAAACATATTATCCAATTCTTCACAATATATTTCTAGTGTTAATCTCCCCTTCATAAACGAGACTTTGAAAAGGATCTGGCACCTTCATAAATGTGATGAAGACCTTTATAAATGCGGGGATGTGCACCTTTTGAATGGTATCGTGTCTCTATAGAGGTCAAATGGCTTGCTATTGCCATTCAAGGCTCCTACCAATCTGAAGGCGGCTTTGAATTTGGGTTCCACAAGGCATTCACGTCCTTTTCCACTAGACGTGCTCACTTCGCAATCACGTCTCGGTGAGTTGAACTCGTCCGCAAGTATTACGTGTAATCGTTTGTAATTTAAAAAAAAAAAAATTGATCTTATTTACATTATTTAAAAAAATAAACAAGGAGAAGTTCGTTTCGTATTATGAACGTCAAATACATAGTTGAGCAGCAACTCATACCTGGTGCACTATAAGGAGGGAATCTAGTTTTTGAACATTATTAACTGGTTTTAAAAAATATATATAATATTTTATTGTAGTTAGAGTTTTGGTTTTTTAAAAGGTTCTAGAATCAAATCCTTTCTGTGTTTGTATAGTTTTATGTGGTTCACCTGTACATCATAAAGAATCTCTGGTTCCTACATAATGATGTATGTTGTGTATTAGCGCTGTGAGTGTTAAAATAATAATAATAAACGAAACCTAAGTTCATCTCATAGCAAAAGTGTATAAGAAATATTGATAAAAATTAAAAAATAATAATAATAATAATAAAATAAAAATAAAAAATAAAAATTGATATATTGTATATTGATAAAGAAAAAATCTTTTAAATATTTTTTTATAATAAAAATTTTAAAATGAAGTTCTCTTTGTGGAGGAGTTTGTTCAAAGTTCAAGTTTCATCAATATTTGTTAATGTTTTTTTTTTTTAAGTTTGTTATATATGTGTTTAACATTAATATAAAAATGTCTCTCACTTAAAGTAAACATTTAAAGAGGTGAAAATGAAGTTAATTAAATTAAGTAAATTAAATTTAAATTTAAATATATATAATAATGACAAATACCTTAAAAAATTCACCTAATAAATTTTATATTTAAAACAAAGTTAATAATATTATTAAATTAAAAATAATATAAATACATTCTTAAAATATAGACCCATTTTCAAGAAAATAACCATTGACATATAAAAGGAAAAAGACCAACATGCAAATGTAACATAAAGTCAAGTGTAATTAGAGTTTGATATTAACAAATTTTATTAGTAAGATTATTTTATTTCTTTATATTAATATCCTAATCTATCTTTTAATTAATGGAAGTATCTTGGATGGCATTAGTTTTATGTTTATTTTTTAATATTTTTAAAATTTATTTTTATAATATAATAATTTTTATTTTTTATGTGTTGAATATTGATTATAATTTTGATATTTTTAGGAATTATTTATTTATTTATTATAAATTTAATTGAATTGATCTTTATTTTATGTTTATATTTTTTAGAAATGAGGAAAGAATTTGTATTTTTTTAATTCCTTTTATATAATGAGAAGCTTATGATACAAAATTTTCATCCAATTCTTATGGAAAAAATCAAAATATATGATCTAGTCATTGTTTATCTAAACCAATCTCTCTTGATTTGGACTATCTTATACCTGATGAAATAAGTAACATATATAATATGCATTACCATTAAAAAAATTGAATCTCTTGAACTAAACATAACACTAATTATATATAAATTGTGACACCAATGATGTGTAGCACCTATGAAGTATAACACCATTGAGGTGTAATACCCCTAACATATAGCACCAATTATGTGTAGCATCGATGATGTGTGGTACCAATGATGTGTAACACCAGTGACATGTAGCCCCATTAGAACGTAACACTAGTAAAATAGCTCCAATCATATATAGCGTCAAATTATGTGGTACCAACATCTGTCGCACTTTTCTTTGTCACTCTTGTATTATTCTATAGTTCATTAGAATCATCCTACTCCTTCACCAATAACTCCTTTTTTAGCAATGTCAAAATATCTTATTTTGGTCTTTCCATGCTCCATTTGAACTCCATTAAAAATTTGATCCACCTTTTTGTTAAATTTTATTCTCACATGTACAAAACTTATGGATTTTAAATGGTTGTATATTTTTTTATTCTCATGTAGGATCGCATATAGCATTAGATTTGATATTTTTACCTCTCTACTCATTGTTTCAATGATCAATTGCGAATCTCCATATACTATCAATTTCGTAGACACCAAATTTTAGTTATTTGCACTCAAATTTATTACCAAAACCCCAAAATTGTCACAAAACCATCACCAATCACCCAAATTCACTCTAATCCTTCCAAATTTTCAATTTTCTATCTAATTCGTCCAAATTTCCCTAATTACTAACAATTTCCCTTTAATTTCCCTCCAATTCCTATAAATTCCTCTAACTTTCCTTTAAGTTTTCTAATTCGATCTTTAATTTCCTCTAGTTCTTCTAAGATCTCCTAAGTTATTTTATTTCCTTTTTCCTATAATTCCTCAAATTCTTCTAAATTCCTCCTAATATTTTTTAATTCTCCTAATTTCTCTCTACTTTGTTTAAGTTTTCTAATCCACCTCAAAGTTCTCCATAACCTTCCCCTCCCACCTAAATTTCCACTAAGCCCTCCATTATGACTTAACCACCCTTCTATTCCATGTCCCAATCCCAAGGGGAATGCAAAAAAAATGTTTTTTAAATTCAAATAAAATCCCCAAAATCCAAGGCAAAGTCGCCCACAATCCCTAGGAAATCCTAGTCATCCCCCATGTCCCAAGGTCAAGTACCCTCAAAATTTCCACCATATCCCCCTACATCCTCCCTCTCCCATTATTAGGAATTTAAAATTTTTTAAAATCCTCTAGGAAATCCCCCTCATTTAATTTCTAAATCCTCCTACACCCTCCCTACACATCCCCATGCAATTTTAATGAATTAAAAATTGTCATGCACCCCAAGGTCAACCTCCCTCATTAATCCACTTGTCCTCCACATCTTCCACCCTTGCATTTTTAATAATTTTAAATTGTGCCCACATCACCCAATGCACACATGTCCCCATGCATATCTTTTCACCCCCTAGAACAATTAATGCCACTTGGGTGGATGATAAATCACCCCACCCAAGGTTAATGAATGAGGAGGATGCACATTCCTCCATGTGTCCTCCCCAAGATTTACTTTGAATTTCCCTATACCACATCATTTCCACTTCATGCCTAGTCATCTCCAAGTCATTTCCTCTCCCCTTGCTCAAATCCTAAAAATCCCCCATCCTTTTCTACCATTTTAAAACAAAATTATGCCTTTGTTGTTATGCTTCCAAAATTTATCCAACCACCCTTGTTGCTCTTAGAGAGTCACCTGCCATCAACACAATACTTTAGGAGCTCAATCATGGTGGTTATGGAGGATGCTTTAGGAGTCCAACATCGACTTTGACCATCAACTATGCTTAGATCGATCAACATCCAACCATATCACCTACACCACAGGAGCCCTCATGATCACTTGCACCCCCGGCAAGGGCCTCTTGCCACTCCTATAATTTGATCTCAACTATCATAGATGACAACAAAGAAACAACCATCCCTGATGATTATATAGAACTAAACATCTTTGACTGTTACCTAGATACACACCAGACAAAGCACCCAGTCACCACAGAGGTAAATGAAGGTATAAAGCATCTCATTTCTTAGATTTGTGAGATTTTAAAGTGGTTTTGTAAGGATTTAAATACTTTTTGTAATGTTTTACTATCTTTACTTTGATAAGGGTCTCATATAAGGGAGGCCCTTCAAATGCTATTGAATCCATTTGGTTTACATGTGTACAGATCTTGTAGCAACCAACATAGCATTAGGGTCTAGGCAACACATACATAAAACCTACCCACAAAATTTGACTATCGCATGAAGAAAGTTACACCTGATAATCTATTGTAAAAGAGGTTATCTCACAAATTCATCTATGCACCCTTAACATGTCTATATAGCCACCTTTTTGTCAATCAGCTCATCATTATCATTTATTTTATCTTCCACCCACTCGTCGCTCGAGGAGGTAAGAAAAACCTCAAAATTTTGAGCATAAATCACCTCCTTACTGGGGGAACCATGCAAAAGACTTCCATCCAATGGATTAGGTGTCTCTTGCTTTTGCATCACATTGTGTTTCATGCAACATGATACAAAAAGGAGCATTTGTAGACATCAAATTTTAGTCATTTGCACTCAAATTTATGCAAATTTTCCAAAACCCCCAAATCACCACAAAACCATCACCAATCACCCAAATTTGCTCAAATCCTCCCAAATTTCCAATTTCTTATCTAATTCATCCAAATTTCCCTAATTTTTAGTGATTTCCCTTTAATTTCCCTCCAATTTATATAAATTCCTCTAACTTCCCTTTACACTTTCTAATTCTATCTTTAATTTCCTCTAGTTATTTTAAGGTCTCCTAAGGTCTTTTATTTTCCTCTAATTTTCCTTTTCCCTATAATTTCTCAAATTCTTCTAAATTCCTCCTAATCTCTTTTAATTCTCCTAATTTATCCCTACTCTATTTAAGTCTTCTAATCCATGGTTAGCCTCCATGATTCTTCTAATCTACCTCAAATTTATCCATAACTTTCCCTTTCCATATTACCTTCCACTAAGCCCTTCATTATGCCTTAATCACCCTTCTAATCCATGGCCCAATCCCAAGAGGAATGCAAAAAGAATTTTTAAAGTTCAGATAAAATTTCCAAAATCTAAGGCAAAGTCCCCCACAATCCCTATTCAATCCTTAGGAAATCCTAGTCATCCCCCATGTCCCAAGGTCAAGTACCCTCAAAATATCTACCATATCCCCCTACATCCTCCCTCTCCCTTTCCTAGGAATTTAAAATTCCTCAAAATCCTCTAGAAAATCCCTCTCATTTAATTTATAAATCCTCCTACATCCTCCCTACACATCACCATGCAATTTTAATGAATTAAAAATTGTCATGCACCCCAAGATCAACCTCCCTCATAAATCCACTTGTCCTCCAGATCTTCCACCCTTGCATTTTTAGTAATTTTAAATTGTACCTACATCACCCAATGCACACATGCCCCCATGCATATCTCATCAACCCCTAGGATAATTAATGTCACTTGGGTGGGTGAGAAGTCACCCCACCCAAGGCTATTGAATGGGGAGGGTGCACATTCCTCCATGTGTCCTCCCCAAGATTTGCCTTGGATTTTCCCATGCCACATCATTGCCACTTCATGCCTAGTCATCTCCAAGTCATCCCCCCTCCCCTTGCTCAAATCCTATAAATCCTCCTTCCATTTCTACTATTTTAGAGAGATTTCATGTTCCTATGCTATTATGCTTCAAACATTTATCTAGCCATCCTTGTTGCTCTTAGAGAGTCACCTGCCATCAACACATTCCTTTAGGAGCTCAACCGTGGTGGCTATGGAGGATGCTTTAGGAGTCTAGCATCAACTTTTATCATTTATTCTTAGCTCGATTGACATCCAACCATATCACCTACACCAGAGGAGCCCCAAAGACCACATGCACCCCCCAATAGGGGTATCTTGCCCCTCCTACAATATGCTCTCAACTATCACAGATGACAACACAAAACCAACCATCCTTAATATTTACACAGAACTAACTATCTTCGATGGTTATCTAGAGACATACCAAACAAAGCACCCACTAACCACAAAGGTAAATTAAGGTATAAAGCATCTTGTTTCTTGGTTTTGTGAGCTTTTAAAGTGGTTTTGTAAGTATTTACATACTTTTCGTAATATTTTACTATCTTTTCTTTGATAAGGGCCTCATGTAAGGTAGACCCTTTAGATGTTATTGAATCCATTTGTTTTACATGTGTGCAGGTGTTGTAGTAACTGACATAGCATTAGGGTGGTCTGGGAAACACACAAACACACACAAAACCTACCCACAAACTTTGATTGTGGCATGAAGAAAAGTTGCACCTTATAATTTGTTTTAAAAGGAGTCATCTGCTTTGTTTTCATTCAAAATATATCATGTTTTAAAATATCCCTTTGGTAGGGCTTGATTGTACTCAAAGACATTTCATTTATTCATAATATATATTGCTTGTATTTCCTTTCATTTCTATTGTAAGGTGTATTTTCATAGCTACAAGCTCTAGCCACTCTTTCCTCTTGGCAATTTTCAATCCTATGTTCAAAGCTGATAGCTCCACAAAATTATCCAAATTCACTCCTAATCATTCAAAAAATTCTTCCAATACTCTCCCTGAGTCATTCATTATTATCCCTCTTGCTCTCACCAGTCCTATATTCACCATCAAAAAATAGATGGTATGCTCCAATACTAGATATTGGGGGCTCATATTTCTTACTTACCTATTTGGTTTCAAGCAATATATTTGGAAGTTGAAATGTTCTTTTTTCAGCTTTCACCAACGAGTCTTCATTCACAATATCACTTCTATTGACTAAAATAAGACTTTTAGGATTACTATGCTACGTGAATATTCTTTAAAATGCTGCATATTTCTACCTCAAAATATTCCTCCATTTTGAGCTTTCCATATTTTCCACAATACAATTCATGGTAGTACTTCTCAAATTAACTTTATTGCTAATTTTCCATCTTTACAAAAAAGATAGTTAGTGTCCCATTTCATTAAAAATTCCTCACACTCCTCAATTTTGGAATGGATGTCAACTTTAAAGCCCAATGCATACTAGATGAAGTTCCAAACTTAGTTTGAGATTTCACATTGAATGAAAAAGTGTTCACTATTTTCTTCTTGCTTCTTACATAACATTCATACTAACAGACCATGTATTTCCCTTCTACATAGACTTTTAGTAGTAAGAATTGCTTTGTGAGTTAATATCCACATAAAATGATCAATATTTGGAATGGATCTTACACTCCATAATTTTGTCCAACACCTATTGTTTGAAATTTTAGTTAAGAAAAATGTGCCATTTTATTAAATATAAAAAGGTATTACAACTTGATCTTTTACAAATGCCCCTTGGGCTACAAATGAGGGTCTTCCAAATATGAAGCCCTTTTCAAGATTATTTTATGACACTCCTTTATCTTCTTTGACCACCTCAAAGGGGAGGTGGGTTTATGCATGTGTACCACCATTGGTTGAATAAAGCATCTCCACACCTATGTAACAACCCAAAATCTAAGGGGTTGCTATTTTTTTAACAAGCACAAACAACACTAAATACTAGAACAAGCCATGTTAAACACTAACACAAGATATCTAAGCTAATATTGAATTTTAGTTATCTATAATTTCCTCTACACCAACCCTCTATCTAGCATCTAGTGAGGATACACCCATCTCCATACCATGCACACACCAGTCTGTGCAAGTATACTATGTGTATTGTTATAGCTATTAACCACATCTCATTTAGGGTTAGCTTATCTCCTTCGATCGATCAAAGGGTACATTTGTCTCTATACCCTACATAAGCCTATCTATGTGGGTATATGATGTGTACAACAAATAGGCCACTCAAATTATCATTATGATGGGGTAGCCCAATCCTTTCATAGATAGTTATCTCATTTTTAAACTACTAGGTGGTGCAAGTCAACCAATTTAGTCACTTAAACTAAGTTTATCCTATTTGACCCTAGAGGATCCCATAATCCCCTAGGTTCTCCTACTCTATTGACACATAAAACTCTAGACATAAAAATATCATCATCAAAGAGAAAGCATTTAAATCTATTAATTTTAAACAAGCATGAAATAATGATACAAAAACTATAAAAGAGATGATTGAAGAAATAAATCTATTTAGATCATGCATGAATAAAAGGAAACATAACTAGCCAATAAGATGTGTAGACATAAAAACCTAGGTATTCACAAAATTATAAGTTACACCCCACATCACAAATCCTGCATAGTAAAATTATATACCTAAGTCTAAACTTAGGTGTATAAAATCCTGCACATTAATCTATTTTCTAGATTTATTAAATTTGGAAAATCAACCTAGGATACCCTACCTAACCACTAGACACGTGTCCTAGCCACATCACCATAACCCCTTGCCATCTCTCACACACCCATTTCACCCTTGTCCCTTCACATGGGGTATCCCTCACACTTTACTCCACTTGCACCTACTCATTTGCCACATCTCACACCTCACTCCATACTTCACTCCACTTGCACCTACCCACTTGCCACATCTCCCTAGTTAAGTGAGATAATCCTGATGACTCACTACAACTACCCAGGATAGGTGGTTGTCTAGTCCCTACTATTTGGCAGCCCTATATTACCACTTATGTTTTTCCTCCAAAACCCTCAAATGTCTATAAAGGCACCATCACTTGGTCCAGAAAAAGGGAGGAAGGGAATGCTAATGTTATGTTGCTAAAATTGTCACTCATGTAAGCAATATTCATATTCATTTTCTTTTGTGCAATTTACATTAGTCATTTTATTAGATGCATTTATATAGGTGCTACTAAAGCTTTTGTCTCTTTGCATGTGTGCAGGTTCAGGATTCAAAAGTTCAAATCCATCACGATGGTCATGACAAACCCACCTCCAACATTGATTGTAGTAGAAGAATATTGAAGGCACCCAACTCTATTTTTCCAAAGAGGCTTCCCCTCTTTATGCCCATTTGTAAACTAAGAAACAAGCATACATTTTGTAACCCTTGCAATTTGGGGCAAAAGCATTGTAAACGGAGATCAAGGCTCCATTGAAAGTTCAATACAAAGAAATCATTTTCATTACAAATTGCTTGTTTCAATATTTTATTATTTGGTGTCTCTTTTTTATGTTACAAATTGGTGATCACTATATTCTTACCCTTTTTCCCTTTTATTTCTTTATTTTTATTTTTAAAACCCTAAATTTTTTGTCTCTTTATGTGGTTGTAAGTTTTCTATTTTGGATGGGCAACATCTGCATATCGAACACTACAAGTAGGTATCTTAAAAAAAAAAAATCCTTCTTTAATTTTTTGTTAGAAAAAAATCTCTTTTAAGTTTTCTGTTGTGTTGATTTCAAAAAAAATATACTCTATTTTTTTACATTTTCAATTTGCAATTTGATTTACTTTAAAAAATTAATTAAATTTTTTTTTGAGAGGGGGATCCCCTAATTTCCCCCTCTACCCTCACAAATTCCCCAAGGGTGACGTTGTGTGTGGCCCTCATCCGCATCACCCAAACCCTCAAATGAGGTTACACTGTGCATGGCCCTCAGCCTGGGTTACATTGTACGAGGTCCACATCCCCATCTCAACTGAGGGTCGTGCTCTACGTGTCCTGTGTTCCAACCAGCAAACAAGGATTGTAATGATACAACCTCCAAATAGAGGGTCGTATGCGCCCCTCCTTGGCCTATGTTAGGCCTATGCAGATCTACGTAGGCCTGGCATGCATCGGCCTGTGCTAGGCTTACACAAATTTGTGCAGGCCTGACATAGACCTGATGATAGGCTTACGTAGGCCTACATCAGGCTTACACAGGTTTGCATCAGGCTTGCACAGTTATGTGTAGGCCTGAGCACAGACCTATGCATAGGCCAACCAAAAAAAAAATTAAAAACAAAAAAAATTCAAATAAGAAAAGAAAAAAAAAAAAAAAACACATTTAAAAAAATAAAATTTAGAAAAAAATCAAATTTTCAAAAATAAAAAAATCATAAAAAAAACAAAAAAAAAATACAAACAAAAAAAATCAAACAGTGAACCAAAAACAAATAAAAACACAACAAAATCAAACATCATCAAAATAAAACATAAAAATACCCGTCAAAACAAAAAAAACATTGTCAAAAACGTGTCAAAAAAACAAAAATGATCAAAAGTGTATCAAAGAAGTTGTTAACATTGTCAAAAACAAAGAAAAAAAAACAAAAAAGAAAAAACATACAAACAAAAAAATCATAAAATAAAATAAAAATAAGCACAACAAAATCAAAACATAAAAAATAAAACACAATTTAAAAAAAAAGTCATTAAAAAAAAAAAGTTGTCAAAAATCAAATTCCAAAAAAAAAAAATCAAACTAAAAACATGAAAAAAAGCATGCAAAACAACAAAAACATAAAAACTGAACAACAACAACTTCAACTACATTGCATTTTCATATTAAAAGCATTCTAAGCATAATATTTGTTTGCATCGCATTTTGCATCCTTAGCTTTCATTTTGCATTCTACATAAGCATTAAAACGTAAACATCAAACACACAAAACAAAACAAAAAAACTTGTAAAACATTTGTTAAATTGTATGCTATTTGTCTTATATTGTATTTGTATGCATTTAAATCAAAATTGCATCCTAGATTGCATTTTAGGATTGATTTTCACACTTTGTTTACAAAAATCATAGAAAACAAAAAAACAAAAACCACACACACTCGCATGTATCACAATAACATTGGTAAGGTTGGACTTCATCACCAACCTCCAATTCAGACTAATGACATTGGAATTCAACTCCTTCCACTGGCTTACCCCCTAGATATATTAGATAGAATATGACACTCTCTTAAGTTGAAATAGGTCACTCGTGTTCGAACTACCTCTCATTGTTGGAAACACTTGTCGATTCAAAGTGGAAGAGCTAAGTGAACCCTCCACACATTATGGGTTTTAAGCGGTGTACCCTAAACTCTTTTGAGAACCTCATGTTTGGCACTAGTGTTCCTAGTCACCACCTTGGTTGAGTTCCCTCATTCTAAGTCCAAAAAAAAAATTCAAAATTCCAAAAACATCAAAACACACCAAAACTCGAAAAAAAAAATCAAAAACTTCAAAAAAATAAAAAATTCTGAAGTTCAAAAAAAAAATGAGACCTACAAAAACATAGAAAATATTGTTTATCTGTTTGATTTGTGTGTTATTCATTTGTATTTTCATCACATTTTTTCACACATACCTTCACATTTGCCACCTCATTTCACCCTAGCTTATGGTAACGATCCAGAGTCAAGCCAAACTGCTAACAAAAAACAAAAACCAAGCACTTGCATCCATGGAGCATTACACTCAAATTTCCCAAATCCTTAGCTACTTCTATAGCTCAACAAGGGGGTGCCTATGTGGAATTCTCTGCTGGACCGTAAAAAACTACCCATATCACCATTTCAGACACTACTAGGAGTGAACCACCTTCCACATGCATATCAAAATTTAAAATACAAAAAATGCTCTAAAGGAACCAAACCCCTTTGGTCAATTCAATTCAAAAGGCTCCAAAGGGAACACCCCTTTGGTCAAATCAATAAAAAATGCTCCAAAGAGGGTATCCCTTTGGTCAAATAAATTCAAAATGCTCTAAAGAAACCAAACCCCTTTGGTCAATTCAATCCAAAAGGCTCCAAAGGGGACACCCCTTTGGTCAAATCAATAAAAAATGCTCCAAAAGGGTATCCCTTTGGTCAAATCAATTCAAAAGGCTCCAAAGGAACCAAACCCCTTTGGTCAATTCAATCCAAAAGGCTCTAAAGGTGACATCCATTTGGTCAAATTAATCAAAAATGCTCCAAAGGGGGTATCTCTTTGGTCAACTCAATAACAAAAGCTCCAAAAGAATCAAACCCCTTTGGTAAATTCAATCCAAAAGGCTTCAAAGGGGATACTCCTTTGGTCAAATCATTCAAAAATACTCCAAATGGGGTATCCCTTTGGTCAAATCAATTTCAAAAGCTCCAAAGGGGACATCCCTTTGGTCAAATCAATCAAAAATGCTCCAAAGGGGGTATCCATTTGGTCAACTCAATTCAAAAGGCCCCAAAGGAACCTCACCCCTTTGGTCAAATCTCATTTCAAAATGCTCTAAGGGAGGCACTCCTTTGGTAATTTTCCATTCAAAAGGCTCCAAGGGAACCAAAACTCCTTTGGTAACATGCAATTCAAAAAGCAAGGAAACAAATCCCTTTGGTCACACTTTAGTTCAAAATACCCCAAAGGAACCTAGCCCCTTTGGTCAAATCTCATTTCAAAATGCTCCAAGGTGTTGTGACCATTGCACAACTTGCCCTAAATTTGGGGACCCACTTTAATTTTTTAGTTTTTTGGGAATTTTGGTATTCTTTGAGTGTTAATTTTCATAGGTCCCTACCCGTGACCTTGCAATGTAGATTTGAAGGTTCATTGTTAGGTAGTGTCTTCTTGTCTTCATGCATAATGTTTAATGTGGTTAATTTCTTTGTAATATTTTTAGGTTGGTTAGGTTTGTAATGTCTTCATTAGTTGCAATATTTGAATTAAAATTAATGCAAGCATTTGGAATTTAATTAAATCTAAAATAAATAAAAAGAAAATTATAATACAATAATGAAAAGAAAAGCAAAAAAGGAAAAAGAAAAAAAAAATGACAACATAAAGTATATATTGAAATAAGACTATCATGTTTATATTTCTAGACTAATATTAATATTCTACGTGTATTTTGACATATTTGGTAGATAGCAAAATGTGAGTGGATGACATGTGGCAAGGCTTTGAATTTCAGTGAAACAACGACATCGAATGGAAATATAACGGAGGACCTCTTATCACATAAAAGTGAGGTCAATCGATTGACTTGGTGACCGGGACAAATGTGGATGACTCAACGTAAAATTGAATAGTGGGCTTGGAAAAATGATGGATCTGAATGTGGACGTGGATACGGGTGCCTAGGGTGATACGACTTGGATCGATGCAAGGGTCAAAGTTGACTTGGACAGTCAAATGGACAGGTGAACTGATGACACCAATGGAAAGGGATGTGGACTGCTAGCATGGTGTCCATCGTGGAGGAGATGCACCTCGACGTGGTTTCTTATGTTGATAACATCGTGTTCATGGCAAGAGATATCATTTAGATAAAACAAAGCATATCTTCATTCTCATATTACACTGGGATGATGTGAACTATAGGTATTATCCCAATCATCCTTTTGGTCGAGTTACAATGGAAATCGTAGGCTAAATTTTATAAAGTGGTTAATGTGAGCATCGATAGGGTGGTATTGTATGGGGAACTTGTGGAATTGAAATTGATTACTATTATTTCTTTGGTTTTGAAAGTGGCTATAGTGTTTCATAATATGCCACAGTATTGTTGCATCGAAGCACAAGTCAGAGTACAGACTTGATATTAGCACTGCATTGAAATCATGAGCATCACATGTCCATCCAGATTTTATTTTTTCCATGCGAGTGATGGCTACAATATGTTGAAATCATTAGTTGAGACAAACGTCAGTGTGATAGAATGGACATCATAGCACATGACAACATAGACATGGAAGGCTAAATACAAGCACGATATAGATGTGGATTTCCAAAAGGGATGGGAGGCTAAATTAGACTTTCTAGGCAGTCGAAAGACATTTCCATGGGTTGTAGGAAATATAAGGATGAAACACAAAATAATAAGCGAGTCTGTCGTCACGATTTTGTGGCACCCTAAATCACGCTGACAATGTTAGTGCCACCACTATACAATATAGAGTGCTTCATGGATGAGTGCAATATGGAATTGTAAATCTCTCATTGTGCAAAAAAGTAGAAGCACCTGGATATGGATGGATGCTTGATCATGAGAATTTGAACAAGGTAGAAGGTAGAAACACTCGTTGAATCCCTCGATCCGTAGTGAATATGATCGAGAAACATCACCATGTAAGGAAGGCAAAATGTAGGTCTGTTGAGAAGGCTACATTTAAGTAGGAGGCCATCATGTTTAATACTTGCTCTACGCACAATAGTGCTGATAGACACCACGATATTGACAGTGTCAACGACGATTTAAAGGAATAGATGATGGTTTTCATACATGGCATTTTAGGATGGGCATCGAGCAAAAATGTATTATGGCCAAAGCCATGTGGGCATTAGGGGTAAAAGACATCACATGTGTGATTAGTTGATGTGGGCATTCATCTCAATGATAGTTGGGTATATTACAAAGCCTATTTCCATATCGGTTGGAGATTACATGTGGACCATCATGTCTTAAAGTAGATTTATTCAGACCAAGCACCAGGAGTGTATGGATGTTGATAATAGCAGTTTATCCACGACATGGAGAGGAAACTTAGGTTTGAAAAAAAATTAAAATGTTGCAACTAATTGTAAAGTGTCAGTGTCCAAGAATGGGATGCCTCTCTTTATTTTACATGGAGACCATGGCTAAATGCCTTGGTAAAGGTGATGATACTGCCATCCGCATGTAAAAGGAAGGCTGCACTCCCAAATAAATGGGTGGATTATATGTTGGAAAACATTATAAGAAATGTAACATAAAAAGGAAAAAATATTCATGGTTGTCAAACCGTTACATTTTTATTATGTAAAAAGAGCATTACCTAAGCGAGGAATGGATCCGTTAGGAGAAAAAATCAAAACAAACACACAAATAGAGAAACGAAGGGTTTCCTCTAAAATCCTTAAATATGGAATTCAGATATGAACCAGGGGTTGGAACTTTGGGAGTAGAAAGGTGTAGAGGATATGGGAAAATGTTGTCCACCTTGTATGCTGAATGTAGAAGAGGTTTTTATTTTTGAATAAAAATTATTTTTACTGCACATTTTCCTAGTTCACGTGTCATTTTTATTGATGGTGTTTTATGCATAGATATGGTAGCATCATTTAATTATTTTGATGCATGTTTTTAATCCCTCGAAGATCGCACTTGATCTAACATAAATTGTGTGGATGCAAGTTTATTTAGATCAAGTTTATTATTCATAAATCATCTTGCTTATTTGCATATTTTGACAGCAGCCTTTTGCTTTCTGTTTACAACATTTTATTTTTATGTTATTTCTTCTAACCCTATCCCTATTTATTTTTTTTAACTCCTGCAAATTAAAAAAAAAAAAAAAAATTCCAAAAAGAGATGCATGGATTCCAAGATTAAGCTTTAAAGTCTTATTTTAAGCCATTTCAATTTTATTTTAAAATAAATTTGAAGTTTCAAAATTTACATAATGTTCTCATTTTTAGAAAATTTTTATAATTTCAATGCTTACATGATTTCACATTTTAAAGGAGAGTCAAACTTCAAACTTTACACTTGTTTTCAAGCAATAAATTAACTCCACTTTATGAAAATTAAAATTCCAATTAATTTCAAGTTTTCATTAAAGGCCGGGGGGTGGGGGGGCCAATTTATAGGGAATTTCAAAGGCTACTACATTTCAGAATTAGCCATTTAGATTATTTTCTTTTATGCTTCAAAGAAAATTTTAACAAATAAAACTTGTTAAAAAAATCTACTTAACCAAAAGAAGATAAATCTACCTAAAACACTTCAAAAATAAAATGAATTAAATCACCTTGGCAAATTAGAAATAAAATGAATTAGGGATCAATTTCAAGCATTCATTCATCTTTTATTTCTGCACAAAAGGGAAATCAAGCCCTTTAATGAACATAAAGCATTGCAAAATAATACCAACATAGACCCCTTGTTAACAGTTGCTTGCAAATCACTAAGGTATTCTAAGCACTTATTTTGACACATTTTCACAAGTATACAAGCACACATTAAGTAAAAGGAACCTTGGAGAAATTTCTATTTATTTGCAAGAGAGGGTTTTCTAATCAAAATCCTAACTGTGAGTGTGGTTTTGCAATAGGGTAAAATTATCACTCAACAAAATTGGTGCTAGAAGGAGGGCTTGAATTGGTCATTTTATTGCTACTTAAATTCTAAATTGTTCATTGTTATTTGAAAGGTTATTTGAAGGTATTGGTCTTGACTAACGAGGTTTTGTTGACAGGTGGTCACATTCATTGATTGGAAAGTCCTTTAATTGATGATGCATTAATGCTAACCTTTTGCAAATTGGGGAATGTTCTTTATTGCTATGGTTTAATTGATGCATATATTTTGGTTGATAAATAGGATGATTTATTCGTTTACCATTTAAAAATTGTTAGTCATTTCACACGTCTTTGCAAGATATATTTCTTTGACTAACAAAATTGGTACTAAAGTTATATTATTTACAATACACTAATGGAAATGTTTACTCCAACAATGGTAGGAATCCCATTTTGGATAGGTGGTTATTATAGTAATTTAAGCATTCCTGGAGTATCCCATTAAATCCTTGAAGGTACAAAAGAATATCTACCTATGTTTAGGCATGATGGAATGAATACAACTGAGGAACATATTTATGCATACAAGAACACTTTAATTTATTTACAAAAAATGCATGAAGATGTTTCTTATAGTATGTTTTCATACAAATTGGATGAGTTTGCATTTTATTGGTACATCCACTTACCTATAAGTTCTATCACTTATTGGGTTCAACTAGAAGCAATATTATTTTAACATTTTGGAAAATTGGTTGACCCAACTATGATACTAAATCAGTTTATCTCTATCAGTAAAGAACCTAATGAATCCATGAGATAATTCAATGATAGGTTTCATAGGTTGTATATTGAAATGGTGACACATTACATCATTTTAGAAGAAGAAGCCACTCAAATATACATGGAATCCTTAGACCCCTTTACTTCTATGTTTCTAGGGAGAATTCTTAAAGTTCCATTCTTGTATAGATCCTACAAAGAGGTAATAATATTAGAAGAGTGGAATTTGAAAGGTATTGATGTGGGTCAGTTAGTATTACTTAGACCTGAAGATCACACTTAGATACCACCAATGAATCATGCTGAGGCATCACATTCTCCCATGATAAACTATTCTTCAGGAGTTATGGATTCCAACCAATACCAACCATCCAATCTAGCACCCTTGAATCAAATGATATCTAATATGAGCAACCAATGGGATAAAATTGACTGTCTAGATGTCACAACCACCTTAGATATCTTCCAAGAGGAGGTGCAAGTTTCAAATACAATATTCACCAATGAGGATTATGGTAAAAAGACCCATCCAAATGTAGATATTGGTTCAAGTCTAGAAATGCACGAGCCTTTAGACAATGGAGGAATCCTAGATCTAACTAGCATTGAAATATATGATAGGTTAGGACCTTCCATAGAATTAAATTAAATGATTAAAGTGGATGATCAAGAAATCCAATAAGTTCCAAATAATGAACAAATAGAAATGAAAGGCTTAGACTCATAATTTACAAGTGAGGATTGGGAGAATTATAGAATGGTTGAAGGCAAATTTGAAAAATAATCAATAGATGAATCTGAAGATTATGCAGAAGACATGATAGAATTTCATCCCTTGAGTTTAGATGATAATTATTATAACGATCAGGGAAGATATGAGGAATCATTGGTTTCTCACACTCCTACTAATAAAATTTCTATTTCACTTGATATACAGGATGTTAAAATCTCTATCTCACATGAAGATCTTGTGATTCCTATACAATAAAAAAATGGTATGCCACTTGCATAAATAGAGAAGGTTCCTAGATTCAATCATTTTTAATATGAGTTTATTGAACACCTTGCTAAAATAAAAAAGGAAGAAATGGTAAATGTTTCTTATGATTCATTTTTTGGATGAGGAAGAGGTAAAATATTCTCTTTCATTCTTGAGTATTGAAAATTTGGGTACAAATTCACATGATTGTCTTGGAGATTAAAATAAAGAAATACTATTGGTGGTTAACATGGAATTAGAATTGAATTCTATCTATCCAAATGATAATAATGTTGATTTATTTGAAATAACTCAAGTAGTTGATCAGGGAGATGTGTTATTTGGCACATCCCTTGATCAACAAGATTTATAATTTGAAAAGGATGGGCGCATGTTTAATTGGGTGATTAACTTTGGTATTTTTGAAAAATAGGTAATTGATGAAGATGAAGGGCTACAATATGATTATGATAAAGACCATGAGGAAAAAGAGGGATTTTAAATCCTCATCAAGTCATGGTAAATGGAAAAGTACAAAAGGTAGAATCTCACTTTTTGTGTTCAACCATTCAAACTCCTGGTAAAAGTTTACGTAATTGTCTGTTGGATTCAAATGTTATCAAGAATGAAATGCCATTTGTGGCTGAAAAAAAAATTGAGTTAATTTCTCCTCACACTAGTAATAAGCTTGCTATGTTAAAAAAAATAGAGGTAGATGATTTGGAGTTACTAAATCAAATTCATCAACAATTGACAATGGAATCTAGGATAAAAAGTTATAATGATCCTCACATGTTAGATATCCTAGATGCTTGTAAAATGTTGTGTAGTCATGATTGCCCTAAAGAAATAAATGATGACTTGGATTCAAATTTTTTAAAATAAGCCTCCTATTTGAAGGAAATTCTATATGTTTGTGAAAATGAGAACTCAAGTCAGAGTGATGAATTAGGTTTCAAAATTTACACCTCATTGAATAAGCAAAAGATAGTTGAAAATCATGTATTCGCTTGTAATTTTAATGAATCAAAGTCTCAATATGGAATTTTTGATATAATTGAATCAAATTAGTGGGGTGAGAGAGGAAAAATGAGATTTTTTTTATTGTGTGGCCTAATCTTATTTTGGTTGAATTTATGTAAATCTTGGCATGCATACCATGGTAGATGTATTTCAAATTGTTGTAATCATGTATGGGATCCAGAAAAGTGATAGCATACAGTTTGCATCATATTGTACATATATTGTATAGTATTGTATATAGCTTATGGGTTTTCATGCTTTCACTTTTAGCTTTTCTTTATGTGGCACTTTTTGTGCACAATTTCTGGTTTGGCAAGTTTTATTTTTTTGCTTTCTTGTCAATTTGCATTAGGTTAGGTGTTGGTTTATATTCAAGTTTTGCTTTTCATATTTTCAAGTGAGCTTTAGGTTGGTCCCTCTGATTGAGGTATGGTTTGGTGATAGCTACTAACTCCTGGTTTCCTTGTTGATAGTGTTTCTATGTCATGTAGGTTGGATTGCCTAGTTTGAAATTAGGTGGAATTGAGGAAAAGGGGGATGAAATTATTTAGTAATCATTCTTAGATTGTGGACTAAGATGGTGGAAGGTGGAACAATGAATAATTTCGCTAAATATCCATGTATAAATCACATATTAAAGGGTATTCTTTGAAATATTGAAGGATAAAGTCACTTTGGTTTGCAAATTAAGGCACAATTTTACCATACTCCATATTTAGCTTTGAATGGTCTCTAACTCAGGTGATAGGTGAATTTTGCAAAGCAATACAATGCTAAAAAAAAAAAAAAAAAGCCAAATAAATCAAAGGTTTAGGTCATCTCTACTAGGGCTATAAATGCCTAGCTCGTAGTGGAGCAATGTCTAGAAAAAATATAAAAGAAAAGAAAAAAGGTAAAATAAAAGTTAACCTAATACCTAGGTGATTCATATAATCTCTACCAAGGCTATAGATGCCTGGCCGGTAGTAGAGCAAGGTCTAGAAAAGATAAAGGTCATATCCACCAAGGATATGGATGTCTGGCTAGTAGTGGAGCAATGCAGAGGCACATTTTAATGAGTGACATTATATAGCCTAAATATAAAATAGGTGATGGAATATGGATTTTTTCAAGAATGTAAAACGAATCACTCTCCACACACCGAGAAAAGGTAAATATTTTATTTTTTTTCATTTGAATCTGTCTACCTCCATATTCTCTGGATATTGCTAGATAATTCTTATTTTTTGATATTTGGTTTCTTTAGTTTCAGATTGGGTTCTTCACCCAAAATGCTCAAGAGCATTTCCTAGAAGAGTCACCATTTGTTGTGACCATTGCACACCTTGCCCCAAATTTGGGGACCCACCTTAAATTTTGAGTTTTTTGGTAATTTTTGTATTATTTTGAGTGTTAATTTTCATAGGTCCCTACCCATGACCTTGCAATGTAGATTTGAAGGTTCATTGTTAGGTAGTGTCTTCTTGTCAGCCTGTTTAATATTTAATGTGGTTAATTTCTTTGTAATATTTTCAGGTTGGTTAGGTTTGTAATATTTTTATTAGTTGTAATATTTGAATTAAAATTAATGCAAGCATTTGGAATTTAATCAACTCTAAAATAAATAAAAAGAAAAATAAAATTAAATAATGAAAAGAAAAGCAAAAAAAAATGATAAAATAAAGTACATAATGAAATAAGGTTATCATGTTTATGTTGCTGGATTAATATTAATATTCTACGTGTGTTTTGATATATTTGGAAGATAGCCAAATATGAGTGGATGACACGTGGCAAGGATTTAATTTTTGGTGAAGTAATGACATCATATGGGAATATAACAGAGGATCTCTTATCACGTAAAAGAAAGGCCAAACAATTGACTTGGTGACCAGGATAGACATCGATGACTCAACATAGAATTGAAACTTGGGCTTGGATAAAGGATGGATATGAATGTGGATGTGGATACATGTGACTAGGGTGATATGCCTTGGATTGATGCAAGGGCTGAAGGTGACTTGGGTGGTCAAATGGATAGGTGGACTGATGATGCTGATGAAAGGGGATGTGGATTTCTAGTGTGGTGTCTGTCATGGAGGAGATGTGTCCTAACATGGTTTCTTATAGTGATAGCCTTGCACTCATGGAAAGAGACATAATTTAGATGATAAAACAAAGCATATCTTCATTCTCATATTGTGTTGGGATGATGTGAACTACAGATATTACCCCAATAATCCTATTGGCTACGTTACAATGGATATCGTAGGCCAAAGTTTAAAAAGTGGTTAACGTGAGTGTTGATAGGGTGATATTGTATAGGGAACTTGCAAAATTGAAATTGGTTATTGTGATTTATTTTGTTTTGGAAGTGGCTACAATGTTTCATCACATGCCACAATATCATTGCATCGAATCACAAGTTAGAGCATGGACTTGATATTAGCACTGCATTGATATCATGAGCATCACATGCCCATCCTGATTTTTTTTTCTCATGCTGGTGATGGCTACAATATGTTGAATTCTTTAGTTGGGAAAAACATCAGCATGATAGGGTGGACATCATGGTGCACATCAGCATAGACATGGAAGGCTAAATGTGAACATGGTATAGATGTGGATTGCCAAAAGGGATGGGTGGCTAAATCAAAATTTCTAGGTAGTCAAAAGATGTTACCATAGGTTGCAGGAAATATAAGGATGAAATATAAAATAATAGGCAAGTCTATTGTCATGATTCTGTGACACCCTAAATCACATTGACAACGCCAGTGCCACCTCTATACATTGTAGAGTGCTTCATGGAGGAGTGCAATATGGAATCACAAATATCTCATTATATGAAAAAGTAGAAGCACCTGGATATGGATGGATGTTTGATCATGAGCATTTGAACAAGGTAGAATGGTGGAAATGCTCACTGAATCCTTTAGGTCATAGTGAATATGATCAAGAAACATCACTGTGTAAGGAAGAAAATATGTAGGTCTATCGAGAAGGCTACAATTAACTAGGAGGCCATCGTGTTTAATACTGGCTTAGATTACAATAGTCGTGATAGACACCACAAGCTTAGTAGTGTTGACAATAGTTTAAAAGAATAGATGATGGCTTTCAAATGTAATATTTTAGGATGGGCATCAGGAGAAAATGTATTATGGCCAAAGACATGTAGGCATTAGGGGTAAAATATATCACAGGCATGATTAGTTGCTATGGAAATTCATGTCAATAATAGTTGGGTACATCATAAAGCCTATTTCTACGTTGGTTTGAGATTACATGTGGACCATCACGTATTAATGCAGATTTATTCAGACTAAGCACCAGGAGAGTATGGATGTTGATAATAGTAGAGTATCTATGGAATGGAGAAGAAATATAGGTATGAAAAAAAATTAAAATGTTACAACTAATTGCAAAGTTTCAGTATCCAAGAATGGGGTGCCCCTCTTTTTTTTACATGGATACCATGGCTAAATGCCTTGGTAAAGGTTATGTTACTACCAATCGCATGCAAAAGGAAAATTGCACTCCCAGATAAATGGGTGGATTATATGTTGGAAAATGTTATAAGATAATGTAAAAATGGGAAAATATGCACGCTTGTCAAAGCGTTACATCTTTATTATGTAAAATGAGCATTACCTAAGCGAGGAATTTGGAGAAAATGTCAAAATAAACATAGGAATAGAGAAACAAAGGGTTTCCTTTGAAAATCTGAAATATGAAATTGAGACACGAACTAGGGGCTAGAACTTTGGGAGAAAAAAGGTGCAAAGAAGATGGGAAACTATTTTCCACCTTGTATGTTGAATGTAGAAGAGGTTTTTATTTCTGAATAAAAATTGTTTTCATTGCACATTTTTCTAGTTCATGTGTCATTCTTATTAATGGTGTTTTATGCATAGATATGGTAGCATCATTTAATGATTTTGATGCATGTTTTTAATCCCTCGGAGCTCACACTTGATCTAACATAGATTGTGTGGATGTAGGTTTATTTAGATCAAGTTTATTATTTAGAAATCATCTTGCTTATTTGCAGATTTTTACAACAGCTTTTTGCTTTCTATTTACAACATTTTATTTTTATGTTTTTTCTTCTAACCCTATCCCTCTTTCATTTTTTTTTAACTCCTACAAATAAAATGAAAAAATTTAAAAAAATTAAAATTCCAAAAAGAGATGCATGGATTCCAATATTAAGCTTTAAAGTATTATTTTAAGCAATTTCAATTTTATTTTAAAGGAAATTCGAAATTCTAATTTTTACATAAATTTCACATTTTAAGAGGAATTTTGTAATTTCAAAGCTTTACATGATTTCACATTTTAAAGGAGAGTCAAACTTCAAACTTTACACTTTTGTTTTCAAGCAATAAATTAACTCCATTTTATGAAAATTAAAATTCCAATTAATTTCAAGTTTTCATTAAAGGGGGGGTAATTTATAGGGCATTCCAAAGGCTACTACATTTTAGAATTAGTAATTTAGATTATTTTATTTTATGCTTCAAAGAAAAGTTTAACAAATAAAACTTGTTAAAAAAATTGTTTAACCAAAAGAAGATAAAATCTACCTAAAACACTTCAAGATAAAATGAATTAAATCACCTTGGCAAATCAGAAATAAAATGAATTAGGGATCAATTCCAAGCATTCATTCATATTTTATTTCTACACAAAAGGGAAATCAAGCCCTTTAACGAACATAAAGTATTGCAAAACAACACCAACACATGCCCCTTGTTAACAATTGCTTGCAAATCCTAAGGTATTCTAAGCACTTATTTTGACACATTTTCACAAGTATACAAGCACACATTAAGTAAAATAAACCTTGGAGAAATTTCTATTTCTTTGCAAGAGAGGTTTTTCTAATCAAAATCCTAACTGTGAGTGTGGTTTTGCAATAGGGTAAAATTATCACTCAAAATTAAGGGAGACACTCCTTTGGTCAATTTCCATTAAAAAGGATCTAAGGGAACCAAAAATACTTTGGCGAACTCAATTCAAAAGGCTCCAAAGGAACCAAATCCCTTTGGTCAATTCAATTCAAAAGGCTCCAAAGGGGACACCCCTTTGGTCAAATCAATCAAAAACACTCCAAAGGGGGTATCCCTTTGGTCAAATCAATTCAAAAGGCTCCAAAGGAACCAAACCCCTTTGGTCAATTCAATTAAAAAGGCTCCAAAGAGGACACCCCTTTGGTCAAATCAATCAAAAATGCTCCAAAGGGGGTATCCCTTTGGTCAACTCAATTCAAAAGGCTCCAAAGGAACCAAAATCCTTTGGTAAATTCAATCCAAAAGGCTCCAAAGGGGACACCCCTTTGGTCAAATCAATCAAAAATGCTCCAAAAGGGGTATCCCTTTGGTCAACTCAATTCAAAAGTCTCCAAAGAAACCAAACCCCTTTGGTCAATTCAATCCAAAAGGTTCCAAAGGGGATACCACTTTGGTCAAATTAATTCAAAAGGCCCCAAAGGAACCTAACACCTTTTGTCAAATCTCATTTTAAAATGCTCCAAAGGAACCAAATCCCTTTGGTCAATTCAATCCAAAAGGCTCTAAAGGGGACATTCCTTTGGTTAAATCAATCAAAAATATTCCAAAGGGGGTATCTCTTTGGTCAACTTAATTCAAAATGTCCCAAAGGAACCTAACTCCTTTGTTCATAATCATTTCAAAATACTCGAAGGTAGGCACCCCTTTGGTCAATTCCATCCAAAAGGCTCCAAATGGGACACCCCTTTGGTTAAATCAATTCAAAAGACCCCAAAGGAACCTAACCCATTTGGTCAAATCTCATTTCAAAATGCTCCAAAAGAGGCACTCCTTTGGTCAATTTCTATTCAAAAGGCTCCAAGGGAACCGAATATCCTTTGGTCACATGCAATTAAAAAATTTCCAAAGGAACTAAACCCCTTTGGTCACATTTCAATTCAAAAAAAGCAAAAAAAAAAAAACAAAATAATAATAAAACACAAAAACATTTTCAAACACATTGCAATTTAATACATCGCATTCACAATCCCACTTTCATTACATTCAAACATTCCACTTTCATGGCATTTGCTAAGTCATACCATTTGTATTCATTAAATTCATGAATAATTGTGAGTACTATGTCTTGTGCTCTTCATAAGGGGTACCTTTGGTGTACCATTAGTCACCAATCCATTAGTCGCAATCATTTACAACTTTCTAAGTGGTCCTTTGATCATTAACATATTTCTAGAATAAAATCTTAAAATCTAAGTGTTTTCAATCACTCAGCCACTCCTAGTGTTTTGAGAACCCTCAATTAAAAATCAAACTATATTTAGATGCAATAAGTTATTCCTGTTCAATCAAGTTTCCTCTTGGACCACATACATCGAACACATTTAAAACATTGTGAACCTTGGGAATAATGAAGACATAAGTTGTTATTACCATAAGTAAAAGGTTTCTCATATTCATCCAATTATGTGCATGGTCTAGAATGCTACAGAGTTGACAAAAGGACAAGCTCCCCCTTCACCCTTCAAAAAAAAGATAAAATCCCTTTCTCTTCCTTAAAGTGAGAAAGTATCCTGAAAACATTACAAAAGCAATAAAATCCCTTACTATTCCTCAAAGCAAGCAAGTATCCCAAAAATATTACAAAATCAATAAAATCCCTTGCTCCTCCTCAAAGCGAGGAAGTATCCCAAAAATATTATAAAAGCAATAAAAATTCCCTGTCTCTCTCTCAAAATGAGAAAGTATCCCAAAAAGCACTCTAAAGCAATAAAATTCCCTTGCTCTTCCTCAAAACGAACAAGTATCCAAAAAGCAATAAAAATACATGTTGCTCCATTATAAAAATGAGCAAACTCAAAAATAAAATCCCAAAATCTAATCCAATAAAAGAAGGGAAAAAATCTTGAATCCTTGGAAATATTAGTGTCTCAAAAACCGTGGGGTGATCCTCATTATAGTAATGGGTTGAATAAAACCCACATGAAAATGGAGTATCGTTACGCGTGGCACCACATTTTTCACACTAGCAACCTTATTTTGTACAGACCTATGGATGCTCATAGATGAGCTAGCTTATTGGCATAAGTTACAATTGATTAGTTTGACCTAGATCATAATAGGAAATGAACAATCATTGCACACACAGTTGGTCCTTGAGAAATTTGAAAACACTAGGACAACCTTAGCATCATGAAGATTTGCCAGAACATAGATAAGTTTGTTTGATATCACTAGGATGGTTGAGTCTTTTCAAAACAACTCTAGATCCTTTATCCCTAAGGACAACAAATTCATAAACAAGCTTCCATTCCATACCACCATCACATAGTCACATATATCATAGTCCATTTCATCCTACAAAATGTGGTCAAACCATAGTATCGTATTGGTACCCCTAATTAAGCAATAAAGGTAAAGTTTGCTAAACAATGGTCCATAGCTTCTTTGAATGACAATTAATAAGGCAACATCATTCATTCACTTGCATACATCACCACCAATTTCATTCATTCATAATACATTCATTTCATCACATACATATAAAAATTCAAAATTCAAAATTCAAACAAAAAAATTCCAAAGGAACCAAAACCCTTTGGTCACATTCAATTCAAAAGGCCCCAAAAGAACCAAGCTCCTTTTTTCAAAGTCACTCCAAAAGGCTCCAAGGGAACCAAACTCCTTTGGTCAATTCAATTCAAAAAGCTCCAAAGGCACCTACACCTTTGGTCAAATTAATCAAAAAATCTCCAAAGGTATTCCAATTCCATTGGTCAAATTTAATATGAATAAGGCTTTCAAAAGAATCGAAGTGTTATAATCTCAACTCCCTAAGAAAGCCATGCAGTTGGACTACTCCATGGTATAGAGATGTGTATTTCCTTCTTTCAATCAGATTTAAGTGATCCTTGTATCTAGTGATTTACTTTAGTTCCCTAGCAGTTGTAGAGACTAAGAATCCATGCAATTCGATAGAAGGAGTATATTACCATAAGTACAATAATTATTAACACAATTCAAAAAGCCCCAAAGGCACATACCCCTTTGGTCAAAACAATCCAAAATGCTCCAAAGATACCCAAATTCCTTTGGTCAAAAAAAAAATCTTTCATACATGTTAGTTGTCAAAACAAAACATTTCAAAAATAAATAAAAATCATTTCATGCATTTTACTCATAAAAAAAAAAAAACAAACAAACAAACACACTTTTATGCATTATTTAAAAAAAAAAAAACAAAAAAATCAAAAATCCCTAAAGGTATCTCAAATTTTTTGGTCAAAAAAAAATTCAATAGGCTCTTGAAAGAATAGAAGTGCTTCCATATCAACTCCCTAAGAAGTCCATGCGACTGGACTACTTTAAGGGATAGAGGTGTACATTTTATTCTTTAACTTAACCTCAAATGATCATTGTATACAATAACTTATCCTATATACCTAGCAGTTGTAGCAACTAATTATCCATGCAATCTAATCATATGGGTAGGTTACCATAAGGTCCTTTAACAGTGATTCACCTCAAGAAAGAATCAAATTGTTATCATCTCAATTCCCTAAGAAAGCCATACGGTTGGATTTATCCAAGGGATAGAGGTGTACAATTACCAATAATGGTCAAAATCATAGTTGTTACAAAAATAAAAACATCCATTTCATTCTAATAATTTTCATCTTTGTCATATGCTTTTTTGCTTTCATCATTTCATTTCTTTGTCGATTCATCGCTTGAAGGGATAGACAAAATAAATAAATTCTAGTCTTAAATCAATTCAATACTCAAAACACTCAATCACGCAAATTATTTTCATTCAAGAATCATTACCAAATACTATCACACACCCTTTTTGTTGGGGCTAATCACAAGCAAAAAGATCAATCAAACAAACACTTGGTATACCTAAAGCCTTAAACATAGACTCAAGATTGTCTACCCACAAATAAAAGGTTTGCCAAAATTAAGTTCATCAATTTATCAAAAGTAATGATTCAAAAATGAGCATATTTTTAAGGTCTGAGGTGTAGACTAATTGGTTCAACCAAACTTCATAAGGGGGGTGGAGGTCCAAGGTTCAAATATTAGGCCTCATCAGATTGAACACTTGTTCCTTTCCTGGTGCTTTCAATGATGTAAAAGGTTTAAAATGATTGTGGCATGGTGGTTATAGGGACGGACTGCACGAAGATCTATGTGGTAGCTTTCAGGGAAGACAGCGTAGAATACTGTGGCAACCATAAAATTTAGATAGCCTACTTGAATTCATGGTAGCTACCGATTCTACCATGTAAATTAAAAAAAAAAGAGTATTTTTTGCATGATTGGGGCAACCCACGTTGACTTTTATTTGTAACCATATTAAACAAATCTCCTTCAAATACAAATGGCTTAAAAAACCCTCAAATCAACACAAATGAATTCAAATCACATCATCGTCTCAAGTGAACCTTGTATCTAGTGATTTACTCTAGATACCTGGTGGTTGTAGTGATTAGTTTTCCATGTAATCTGGTAGGATATGTAAATTACCATAAGGAAACGTATTCAAAATAATTTTATATCTTCACATTTGAAATCAAATCAGGTTGGTCCTTCAATTTTTGAGTGACCTGTGTTCAAGCATATTTTCCCAAGGTTGTCATTGACGCCTACTCTATGGGTTTACAAAAAAAGAAAGTCCCTTTTGATACAATTTGGACCTTTTAGGGTGCATTTTACAATAATATGTGCCAAAATGGGAATCCATTTTTACAAATCAAGGATGGTGTATTCACTTCTTCTATGCCACAATCAATGTTGGAGGTGGGTTTTTCGTGACCACCGTGATGGATTTGAACTTGTTGAATTTGTAACCTACACACATGCAAATAGATAAATGGTTTAGTAGCACCTGTCACAATGAATATGATAAATGACTAATGTAAATTGCATAAAATAAAATGAATATGATTATTGCTTACATGAGTGACGATTTTAGAAGCATAACATTAGCATTCCCTTCCTCCTCTTTTCTTGGTGAAGTGATGGTGCCTTTATAGGCCTTTGAGGGTTTTGGAGGGAAGGATAGGTGGCAAGCCAAGGCTACCAAGTGGTAGGGACTAGGCAACCACCTATCTTGGGTAGTTGTAGTGAGTCACTAGAAGTGTCTCACTTAACTAGGGAGATGTGGCAAGTGGGTAGGTGCAAGTGGAGTGAGGTGTGGAGTGAGGTGTGAGATGTGGCAAGTGGGTAGGTGCAAGTGGAGTGAAGTGTGAGGGATATCCCATGTGAAGGGACAAGGGTGAAATGGGTGTGTGAGAGGTGGCAAGGGATGATGGTGATGTGGCCAGGACACATGTCTAGTGGTTAGGTAGGGTATCCTAGGTTGATTTTCTAGATTTAATAAATCTAGAAAATAGATTAATGTGCAATATTTTATACACCTAAGTTTAGAATTAGGTATATAATTTTATTATGCATAATTAAAATGTGAATTGTGAATGCATAATGTGCAGGGGTTATATTCCTAAGTTTAGACTTAGGCATATATGTCTAGATTTTGGTATCTACAATAAAAATTATCTTCCCTATTTATAGTTACTTTTTACGGAGAAAATCGTGCACCCATGTTTTTTGGAGCATGTGAAACTGTGCACCTGCGATTACGGGGAGGTGAAACTATGCTTGTGCATTTAAGAAAAAAATAAAAAATATAAAAAACACCCTATCACAAAAACCAAATCCATCATGTCCAATATATCACTTCATGCATTTTCACAAACATATTTATCATCATCATTGACTGCACCTCGTACTTAGTGACTCATCCTATACACCTGGTGGTTATAGTAACTAGCAATCCATGCAATCCGATCAGATGGGTAGCTCACCACAAGGATACTTATTTAGACAATCAAATCACTATGGCGTTAAATCATATAGATCCCTCAATATTTGAGCTTGGTTGTGTTCAATCAAATTTGCACAAGGTTATCCTTAAGCCCTCATTTATTGGGTGCAAAAGTGGAAAATAATCAAATAAAATTTGGTATAACTAGAAATCACTCGAGTATCGATGTTCTAGTGTGCTAGTTTCGACACACAAGAGCAACTAACAATAGTGAGACCTAGAACTCACAAACATGGTTGGTGGTTTTACCACATCATTTTGCACATCATCAAAATCAAAGGCAAATTTATAAAAATACAAACAATCCCAAGCTTGGGGTATCAAGTTGATTTCAATATCATCTACCTCCTTTCATCATCCACATTGTGTCAATTGGCTCATGGGTTTCATCCTTTACCCATTCGTCAGTTGAGGGGGTAAAAAAACAAATCAAAATTTTCCAAAATCATTCATTCTTGTGTGTCAAGAAGATTTGATTCCATTCATCCAATAAAGATAGGTCTCATTGGTTTTTGCACCGCATTTTGTTGCACATAACATGGTACAAAAAGGGGTATCTATAGACACCAAAAACTAGTCATTCACAAAATCATCATTTGCACCCCACATCACAAATCCTACATAATAAAATTATATACCTAAGTCTAAACTTAGGTGTATAAAATCCTGCACATTAATCTATTTTCCAGATTTATTAAATTTGGAAAATCATCTGAGGATACCCTACCTAACCACTAAACATGTGTCCTGGACACATCCCATCACCCCTTGTCACCTCTCACACACCCATTTCACCCTTATCCCTTCACATGGGACATTTCTTACAATTCACTCCACTTGCACCTACCCACTTGCCACATCTCATGCCTCACTCCACACTTCACTCCACTTGCACCTACCCACTTGCCACATCTACCCAATTAAGTGAGACACTCCTAGTGACTCACTGCAACTACCCAAGATAGGTGGCTTCCCAGTCCCTACCTCTTAGTAGCCCTGTATTTCCACCTATCCTACCCCCCAAAATCCTTAAAGGCCTATAAAGGCACCATCAATTGGTCAATAAAAGGGGAAGAAGGGAATGCTAATGTTATTATGCTAAAATTTTCACTCATATAAATAATCATATTCATTTTCGTTTATGCAATTTACATTAGTCATTTTATTATATGCATTTAGATAGGTGCTACTAAAATTTATCTCTTTGCATGTGTGTAGGTTTTCAAAAGTTCAAATCCATCATGATGGTCACGACAAACCCACATCTAGCATTGATTGTAGCAAAAGAAGATTGAAGACATCCAACTCTATTTTGCCAAAGAGGCTTCCCCTCTTTGTTCCCATTTGTAAACTGAGAAAAAAACATTCCTTTATTAACCCCTATGATTTGGGGTAAAATAATTGTAAACGGAGATCAAGGCTCCATTAAAATTTCAATACAAAGAAATCATTTTCATTGCAAATTGCTTGTTTCAATATTTCATTGTTTGGTGTCTCTTTTTTATGTTACAAGATGCATCATAAATTATAATTTAGGAGTTACATTTATAGCTTTATTAAATACATTATTACATAGCTTGAGCATGGTACAAGAATCCATACTCTTAAAAGAATGAACATTACATAAACAATTTAAACAAGAGTTGCTCCAATAATGTCTCTTCCATAACATGAGTAAGTATCTATCTTGGATCTTAATGTTCTCTTGGTACTTTCTCATTCCATTGTTAATTTATGGTAGTAAGGGATCATGATAGCTCATGAAACTATGGATCATGCATCTATTATATGATCATTTAATCTAGTGCAACTAATATGCCAATTGCAACTATACAATCACCAATACATCTATGCAAATCATTCACTCATTATCTAGGAATGTTATCTTTCATTTCATCATAACATCCTCTAGTCAACTAAGGATTCATGTTTAAGCATAAGAACCCTCCCTTAGATTTGATTTTAACAAGTAAACTCATTTATTTCTCTAACTAATTAAGGCCCCATAAACCTTAATCAATTAGATACTTAATCTACCCATTTTTCCAACTAATTAAGGCCCCATAAACCTTAATCAATCAATACTATTTTTTTAAACATAAACAATCATCAACAACAATTACATACCTAAAATTCTTTTATTTAACTAACTGGGGCCCCATAAACCCTAAATGATTAGATACTTAACTTCCATTCTCATTTACTAGTTAGTTTTTTAAACATTCCCCTCTTTTTATAAACTAATTAATTTAAATCTTCCCTTCATAAACTAAATCATTTAGTATTATTTTATAAACTAATTAATTTAACATTATTTCATAAACTAATTAATTTAACATTATTTCATAGACTAATTAATTTAACATTCTTTCATAAACTAATTAATTTAACAATCTTTCATAAACTAATTAATTTAACATTCTTTCATAAACTAATTAATTTAACATTCTTTCATAAACTAATTAATTTAACATTCTTTCATAAACTAATTAATTTAGAACTATTTTATAAAAATATTCCCCCCTTAGATTTATTATCCAAAAAAATAATGATTCAAGGGTAAGTGCAACTTAGAAAGGTATTGGCCTTCGATCAACAAGAATCAAACCAACAGTTAACATGACTGTCGATCAAACTTAGCCATCAATAAACCAACGATGACACAAAAATGGATGAATCACAAGCACAGGTGAAACCAATAAGCATATGCCACCTAAGAAAATAGGGCCTATGACACAATGAATACTAAGCACCCTGGCCATGACAACCAATCATGGTCGATAGGGTATGGGGGTTAGACATCTCATAAACCCCTTCTCCAACCTAAGCACATCCTATGTGGGATAGTGCTCATAGAAGGCCATAAAATAATTCCACTTGAGCATGCCATATGTGGACAGAGCCTCATTGTGGCTCAAGGGTGATCCTGGTTTCCCAAAACCTCCCACAGGCAGAGATATACCAACCCAGGTGCATCTACAAGTGTTCAAATAGCACAAAGCATCCATAGAAGCAAATCAGGGGTTTGTTAGCGAAAAAGGGAGTACATACTTGTCATAGAGACTACCACAATGAAAAACATAGGCATAGGAGGGACCTAATTAGATGCTGAAAAGACAATGCCATAAGAGGTCATAGTTAAGCTAAAAATAAACACGCACAACAACTGAAAATGCTCTAACAATAAGCATCCTGATCTAAAAAGGGTAGCATGAATAATTATTGTTGTTTGGATCACCTGTGCATATATAAGTAAAATAAAAGTGAAACGCTAAGGTAAAGACACCCTAAAACAAGTAAGCAACGACCACCTCTAAGAGACTTGAGGACTCGGGAAAGGTTTTAAGCAAGCGCTTCTAACATTAATCAAAATACAAGGAAACTTGAGCATTTGGTATTAATAAAATTATAGGCTATCTAAGATTTAAACTAAATGTCTCCTTTTGTCATAGATTTTGATCCTTATAATTTCTCCTCTAGGAGTTCATCTTGCTTTGTTTCTTCATTTTTTGAAAGTACCTTCTCAAGGTATTTTTGCTCTCTTATCATCTAAATTTCTTCATCTACCCACCACCCAAGGTCTTTTCAAATTCAATGTCATCAACTAAAATTTAAGGCATCCTTATCTGCCCATGGCGATTGATGACAATGGCTCCCCCTTATATATATATTATATTTTCAAAGGGAAGTAAGGGACGAACATTCCTTCATTTATGTTTCATGTATTTTAGCCACCCCCCTTATAAAATATAATAGAAACCTTCTTTTATTATTATTTAAATGAGATATTTATTCAATTAAGCACACTCATTTACTACCATAGATATATTTTTCAATAAAATTATTTCCTGTAAATAAATAAATATTTTCTTAAATAAAAAACTTTTTAAATCAAAACATTTTTTTAAATAAAAACCTTTTATCAAAACATTTCTTTACGTAAAAATCAATAATTTAAAAATAATAGACAACCAAATAATACAATCAGGTGCATCAAACAAGAGAGGAGTTTTTTCCATCAACCTAGTCATCTGTCTCAACCAGAGAATTTACAATAGCTTCTAGGCTTTCAATTACAGCTCTAGGTGGTTGGATAGCTGATGATTATTCCTAAAATGAAAATGCATACCTATATCAGGGTAGTCATCCATGTTACTCTGAACCATCTTAATCATCACTTCCATTTTCAAGTTCTCCATCCTTGGTGGTCTATTCTACCTCTACCACTCATGAATGTACCTGGTGTTGCACATTGATAATACATTAGTAGTACAATATTATTTAAGATAAATCAATATAGTCAATGCAACAATCATTTAAGCATTTTAAACAAACCATCCAAAGTCATTCATAAATACATAGTCTTACCCCTTGGGGTGGCGTTTTTGGCAGAATGGATACCTCTGCCTCCTTGGGTCTTACACGAAAGTGGCATCCCTTTTAGGATGTTTTCCACAAATAATAAAAAAAAAAAAAATAGTATTTCTCCCCATCCACCACTCCCGCCAAGACCGCCACCCCAAGCTCGAGTTAAAATCATGTCTGGTTTTGTGGCCATAAGCTGGTTGTTCAGATTCCCACTCCCGTGACCTTACCATTCTAGTTGAGAATAATAACTCTTACCCACATCAATGAAGCATTTTGACACTTTCAAACAACGGCTAATGTCCTACGCGAAGGGAAAAATCTCATGTCTAGTTCCATTGAGGAGCTTAAGAGACTCCCTGCCATTCTGGAAACTCTCCTCCCCAGCAGGGACAACGCTAGGAATGAAACAAGTCACAAATCCCAGAAAACTGGGAACTAAGGTGTCTGGTTCATGTGGAGCATAGGCGTGATGGTGTTTGTTTTTGTTTTTTTGTGTAGTTTGAATTTTCTGTACATTTTTGGAAGGATGCCTATGGGGGCGGTTTGTGAAACGTTTTGGTTAGTTGCTTTATTTTGTTGGCCCAACATCCCCTGGATATGGGACTGTGGCCTTCCAGCCATAACTGTTTCAAATGTAAAAAGGGGTGGGTCCCTTCAACCCGTAAAGTAAATAAAATTACTTTTTTCTACCAAAAATATAAAAAAATAAATATGTAGTATTTCAACCAAAAATGATCCTTTTGGGGTGTGGTATGACATACTACCCCCTTGGATTAAACCTAGTTCTATGGGTTTCCTGTCATAAAAGTTATTACAAATTCTTCAAACACAATAAAAAATAAGTATTACATTTTTTCAAACAATATGTTATTAAAAATTCTCAAATAAAAAGGAAAATATTTCTTCATTTCATCCACTTTATTCCAAGTGGTACTTCTCTCAGAATAACGATTCCATTGGACCTTACATTTTTCTAAAATTCTTTTCCTCAAATATTTGGAAATAAATTCTAGGATATTTACCAATATCACTTCAATAGCCTTTGGATTTGCCATTTGCAATTTATAAACATCCCACACATGATCAAGATCAACAACATATTTTCTAAGTAGTGATATATGAAAGGTGTTATGGATCTTTGATAGGTTAGGTGGAAGGGCAAGTTGGTATGCAACCAGACTAATCTTCTCAATGATCTCAAAGGGTTCCATAAAGTGAGGATATAACTTCATGGATTTGATTGACTTTTCATTAGCTTGACTCTTAGGAATACCCTCTCCTCCACTGAGTATTCTCTTAGAGCCCTATTTAGATCAACATAACTTTTCTACCGATTAGTCACTTCTTAGAGCTTTTGCCTAATTTTTAAAGTTGATTCTCCATTTATTTGACCATGTCTAGTGTGATCACCACTCAATCCTCTAAATTATCCCATGATAAGGGCATCTTACATCTTTTTTCATACAAAGAATTGAACGAGGCCATACCCAAGGAAGAGTGATTCCCATTGTTGTAGGTGAACTCTACTAGATGTAGTTAGTCTTTCCATTTAGACTTTTTGAAAGATGCAAAATGCAACACTACAAACAATTCTTTGAACAAAATAAAATGTAATATAAAACAAGTTTGCATAATAGAATTAATTTTTTATTGATGGGGGAGCCTAGAAACTCCATTGTTACAAGCTTGGATCCTTGAATCCTTTTTGATACAATAATACAACAATTTAGGGTTCTCCAAAACCCTAAGAAGCAAGGTTGTGGTGTCTTCAATCACATCTTGATCCCAACAATTTTGAGTGGGATCTTTGGATATCTAAGATTGGGCTACTCTAGATGCTAATGTAATGTTTCAGATCTACACAAAATGACATAGAAAATAGTTAGTAGTATATGTGAGGGCTCCACAATGTGAGATCCCCTATATGCAATAATAAAATACTAACTAAATGTTGTAAATAAAATAGATAGAAATAGAAACATATGTAATGCAATAAATGAATTTAGGGTTGATTTGTTTTACCTTTTCACTATCTTTTGATGCATGATATCTGATGTAGGTGGTTTTGAGAAGCAACACACCCCCACTGAAAAATGAATTTCCACCCTTTGAAAATTTTGAGCTTTCATTTTTGTAGTAGGGACCCTCTTGATGACTGTCAGGTTTTAATTCCAATTTTTACTTGCCTCTTTCTTCTTCAAGTTTTGCCTGTTTCTTTATCCAAGTTTTCTTGCATTCTGGCTTTGCTATCTCAGACTTCACTTTTTACATGCTAGAATCATTCATGGATAAATAAAATCTTTCACCGGTATGAAAAAAATACAGAAAACAGATAGATAAATTCATTGAAAATCAAAACTTTCCTTTTTTGGCAAAGTCACGAAATCGCGACACTTCCATTTATGGAAATGTCACGAAATCGCGATAGGTTTTCAGAAAATCAGCTAAGTCAGAAAAACGTAGCGAAATCGTGACACTTTCCATTTTTGGAAATTTTGCGAAATCGCTACCGGTTAGGAGAGAGAAATCCGAAATTGTACGAAACGTCGCGAAATCGCGACATGTTGCATTTTTGCGGCTGAAAGAGAAAAATCGACTAAGGCATGAAATAGGTCACGATTTCGTGACATGTCATGAAATCGTGACATGTCGCATTTTCACGGCGCGTGAAGGAGAAAAGGACCCAGTTGTACGGACTGTCGCGATTTCGCGACATGTCGCGAAATCACGACAAGTCCAAATCAGGAAGCAAAGTCAGCAAAGAGAAATCAAAGTTCAAAAAGTCTAAGGCATCAAAAGGTCACGAAATCGTGACGTGTTGGAGAGGAAAGGCTCAGAATGAAGGTGTCGTGAAATCGCGATGTCGCAATTTCGCGACGTCGCGAAATCGTGACAAAACTAGCAGAGGGAGCCCGAGGCGTACGGACTGTCGCGAAATCGCGACAGGTCCGAGTCGAAGCAGAATGTGCAAGAGGAATTGGATGAAAAAAAAGTCTAAGGCATGAAGGGTGTCACGAAATCGCGACGTTTTGGAGTAAAACAGCCAGAGCCAGAAAGATGTCGCAAAATCGTGACAAGTTTGAAAAGGAGTGCCAAAGTTGAGGGGCCGTCGTGAAATCGCGACGACCGATGGAGAGAAAGGTAGCAAGGAGCCACCATGTCACGATTTCGTGACATGGTGGAAAATCAGCAAAATGAATGAAGAAAACAGCCAAGGCAAGGAGCAAGTCACGATTTTGTGACATGTCGCGAAATCACGACATGTCGCGGTTTCACGGCTTGCGAAGGCAAAAGCTGCTCAGTGAGAAGGAACATCGCGATTTCGCGACATGTCACGAAATCGTGACATGTCACGTTTTTACGGATTGGATGGGCAAAGTTACTGCGATCCAGATGCAGGTCGCGATTTCTCGACATGTCACGAAATCGTGACATGTCGCCTTTTCGCGACCCTGCCAAAAAAGCAGCACACAATGGAAATAGCTGGAAATAGACACGTGTCATGATTTTGTGACACGTGTCAAAGCACGAATCAGACCACATGCAAATGAACTTTAGGGTTTTTAGCCTGATTTAATAATTAGAGTTCTGATTTAATATTTTTTTAAATGCTAATCCATTTTTTGTCCTTTCATGCAGGAAGCCATCTGTCACTTACGGGATAGCGGAGAAATGGCCATAAAGACAAATTCGAATGCAAATTAATCAAAGACGGCCATATTCAAAGAAAAGATGCCAGGAATTGCTGTTTCATCCAAATTTTACAAATCTAGCCGCAAAGAGACTTCGGTGACTAAGCAGCTACCCATTTAATGCAGTATATCAAAATTGGCCAAAAAATGGAAAAATCTACACTCAGTTACCGGAATTTCCCGATGGATACATTTAATGAAGATTTATGGCAGAATTAATGGCATACAGATATTTTCAACTCAGGGATGGCTTTGCGGAGATGAAATGTCGAAGAAGTGGTGACTCATTCAGCTTACCCGAGAGAATTAATGAGGGCATTTATTTACAGTTGCGGGTGAATGCAAGTGGCATTCGAATTCTATCTTCTCCATTTATGGCAACTGACTGCACTGATTTGCAGAATGGTTAAGTTTTATCCAAACATTGTTTTAAATGAATTTATATTGTAAAACCTGGGTCCTAGGGTTTAATATGATAAGATTTACGATGAGAGAAGAAGATATTTCTGAAAAGATCAGGGTCTGCCCTGAGTCTATAAATACTTCTTCTCAATGTAATCGCAGGGGGTGAAAACTTAGAAATAAAAGGCTATTGAAGCAATTTCTTGCAAATTTTGTTAAATACTTTATTTTCTAGACTTGGAGTTGATGTGCTTTTGTTTTCTGTGATAGCATGGCCAGGAGCCTAATCTTTTGCAGATTGTGATAAGTTCATTTTATTTTGTTATCCATTTTTTTAAAGTTTATTAGATATATGCTGTAAATCGGTGTTATCAAGATTAAATATGCTGTTAGGCTTCAGTTGTTCTATTGTATGCTAGGGAAAATTATAGATTTAAGGTTCAAATCTGTTCTAATTGCTCTGTCCTCACTGTGTGAGCTAGGCTGTCGGTGAAAGATATCAATTTTAACCGACTTCCTTTTGGTTTATAATTTTCTGTTATATCTGTTCCATCTCTGCCTTATGCTCTTAGTAGGAAGTGATCTTAGAAATCTGGACACTTTCTTCTTTGATTTGTTTCGTTATGAAGCTGGTAGTATAAATAAAATTGGTAGTTTTGTTTTACAATTAAATTTGATAAACTTCTCTTTCTGCCTTACCCTACCCTCTTTGTTTTACCGTGAAATGATCCATTTTTATATTCTTTTAATTTTGTCTTTTATTTAAATCTGCTGATCCATGAGAGCTAGATCAAAGAATTAATTTTAAATCTGATTGTCAACAAGTGACAATTTCTGAACATTACTGAGTAAGTTCAGTGAGCCCGTTGTAAGGTACAGACAGTCCATATTGAAATCTATTCTAGAAGCGGAAAAGAGTGAATTGATATTCGACCCGACTCTGTAACTCACACCTTGGATAACCAGCTAGATCCTAAAGTGAGTGGGATTTATCCCGTATAAGTGTTATCAGAGTTTTGTGCTCATTCTTCACAGGGTGTGTATAAAAGCCCCACCAACATTTAAAAATGGCGCTAGAAGGAGGGCCTACTGAAATTCGGTCAGTATTGTAAGTTGTCAGTACAATTTGTAAAATTGCCAGAGAAGACCTCAAGTTCAGTACTCTGTTAAGGACTGTAAGTTTGTAAGTGCTTGTGAAAAGTTGGATTCTACATATAGGGTAACAAGGTCCCACCCCAGAGCTGGAGAGCTCCTTGTCCCTGAATTAGAAACTCTGAGAAGAAGTAGCCTTAGAAGGGCTAAGTCTCTGTCAGAAACAGTTTTATCACCGTTGATTGTTACTCCAACCTCAACTCAGAATATCACTGTCAGCCAAGTAGTGATGGCAAATTGGTTGGGCTCCACTGCTTTGAATATTACAGGCATAGCCCATGACCTACCCAGAAATCCAGAAAGATATCTCCCAGATATAAACATGACGGGACAAGAACTACAGAAGAACATTTGGTTGCATTCAAGAATGCTTTGAAATTATTAAATGTACAACATGAGGATGTTGCCTGCAGACTATTCTCGTTCACTCTCCAGGAGGGAGCTTATGATTGGTTTCTAAACCTCACTAATGATTCTGTCACCAGCTGGAATGACTTAGAAAAAGTTTTTGTGTCACGATTCGGTGAAGTGATAGACCCCAGTATATTGTACCAGCAGTTTTCTGGAATCAAAAGAGAATTAAGTGAATCTATCAGATCTTATAATGTTAGATTCCAGAAATCTTATGGTAGAATTACTAGGTATTATGTACCGAATGTTGACCTGGCTTTAGAGATCTTTAGAAACTCTCTGGATCTAATGACCTCTGTCTTCTTGAAGAGAGATCCCACTGTTACTAATTTGACAGAAGCTTATAAAGAAGCTTTGATTCTGGAAAGACAGTTGGGACCCCAACCATTAAATGCTCAGCAAGTTCCTCTGGTTGCACAAGCTGCCCCTGTGTTCAATCCTATTCCACATCAGATGATGCTGCCAGTTTGTCAGACTCTACCATCAAAAAATCCATTGGCTATAGCACCTGTTGAGAATGTATAGCACCCAGGCAAAGAGGCTGACAATGCAAGAGTTGAAGAAGTCTCAAAGATTGTTCAGAAGCTGGCCAATGATTTCTTGAGTTTTAAAATGCAAGTTTCTACTGGGGACAACTCCAATAGATATTCATATCAACCAAACAGATTCAACAGGCCCCCATATGAACCTAATAAAGATTACAAGGGCAAAGTCCATGATGTGAACATTTGTGATTTAGCTCTGCCCAACTGGTGTAGAATACATGCCACTTCTCAGCATGGGGAGTTGGATTGTCTAGAATTTTGTAATGCATTTGAAGCCTTGTCTGGGGATTTGATCTCTCCGAAAAATCAAAGAACTGCTGATGGCCCAAGTTCATCCGGCAACAGTGCAGCTATGGTCCTGGATTCTTTCACTTTCTCGGATGAATCTGAGAATGTAGTTGAAATGCCTATGGATGAGGTGCAGGCTTTTCAACAATACAGAAGAGATAATTACAACCTGAGGAACAGGAATCCGGAGCCTAATACTACATAAACTCCTCCAGACAACTCTCATAATGTTCCTCCCAACCCCTCTCCAAGCAATAATCCATCTCCACCAAAGGGAAGGAATTTGAGAGGACTAGATGCTTTTGTCCCTCCACTTAACAAAGGATATAACATAGTGGAGGATATGAAAAAGATTAATGCCAACATTACTCTACATGAGTTGGCACATATTTCAAAGTAGAGAGACAACCTGATAAAAACATACTCTGGCCCTGCTACTAAACTTGTGGACAAAGGAAAGAAAATAGCACATGCCAACCTAGCCATGTACAAAGAAAAAACTGAAGTTCCCCCATTTTTATTGACTGTCCGTATTTTTGGGAAGAACTTGCATAATTGTTTGGTAGATTTAGGTGCATCTGCAAATGTTATGCCTTTGGCCATTTGTCAGCAGTTGGGTCTGACCCCAATGAAGTCTGAAAGGAGAGTTGTCCAATTGGACAAATCAGAGGTTAAAGTTGTTGGAGAGCTTCAAAATATTCATATCCAATTAGCATCTGAGCCAAGGGCTCAACATAAAATTGAAATTCAAGTTGTGGATATCCTTGTGGGGTACGAGATGCTGTTGAGTAGGGATTGGTCTAGGTCTTTGAACGAATATTTGGCAACAGATTTTTCACACATGTGCTTGCCATGGAAAGGAGTGGCAAATCAATTACGGGTTGAAAGAGAACCCAGGTACAAGCATACAATTACCGAATACAATGTAGAGAATGAAACTGTAAATATTGCAGAGGTAGACATTGGAGTCTACAATTTAACAACTGGACAAATTAACAAGTTTAATAAAGCTCATCCTGTACATACTAATGAAGTCTGAACATTTCATGTGGATGGGGCTAGATCTAAACAGGGTTTTGGAACAGGGGCAGTCCTTAAAGGGCCTGAAAGTCAGACATATTTTATGTCTTACCGCCTGCAGTTCCCGTGTACAAATAATTTAGCAGAGTATGAAGCTCTGATTTTAGGTTTGAAATTTGCTTTGGACAAAGGAGCAAGAAATATACAAGTTTTTACTGATTCAAAATTAGTGGCAAATCAAGTCAAGGGTAAATTCCAGTGTAAAGCATCTTATTTAAAATGATACAAACATCGGGCTTGGGATCTTGTAGAAGACTTTGATGCTTTTAATCTGACACACATACCCAGAGAGCAGAACTCACATGCAAATGTTTGGGCTTCTTCAGCTGCAAGTTTGAAACCACTGGAAGAATTTAAATGGAATAAGTTTTCAATTGAGTTAGTCCCTTGTCCTTCAGTTCCAAACAATATAGATAGTTTTCAGGTTTTCTCTGATGATCAACAGATTGTAAACTTTTTGCAGAGTACTAACACCTTTGAGAATGCTATAATTGATGAGGGCCAAAGGGATACCCTACTGGAATAGTTAGATGATGACAGGGGAATAATGAGGTTGAAGGACAATAGAATTTCAAAAGGAATGGTGGAGCTGGAGCGGCTCTTTGATGTTGACAAAATCAAGAAAAAGGTGAATCCTGAGGATTATGTGGGTACCACAGACAGTGAGACTAAAAATTTGAACATAGGGACTGAAGAAGATCCTAGGCACATCAAGCTAGCTAAGAAATGTGATCCAGAGATAAAAATAAGTATGACTGATTTTCTTCACAGGTCCAAGGATGTTATGGCCTGGTCATACAAAGACTTAAAGGTATTTGATCCTAAAGTTTACACTCATATTATACCTTTAAAAGAATTCTGCAAACCTTTCAGGCAAAAACAGAGGCATGTCAATGCTCTGTTAGAGCCCCTCATCCAAAAAGAAGGAGAAAAACTATTGAGTGCAGCCATTATTTTTCCCATCAGGCATTCCACTTGGGTGGCCAATCTGGTGCCAGTCAAAAAGAAAAATGGAGAGATCCGCCTGTGTGTGGATTTTAGAAATTTAAACAAGGCATCGAAAAAAGATAACTATCCTCTGCCTTCTATGGATGAAGTGTTATAGATTATCAATGGTTCAGAGATGATGTCTTTCTTGGATGGTTTCTCAGGATATAATCAAATATTGGTTGAAAAGGAAGACAGAATGAAGATTGCTTTCACAACTAAGTGGGGAACTTTTGCTTACAAGAGGATGCCATTTGGATTAATAAATGCCGGAGCTACATTTCAACGAGCAATGGATCATGCTTTCAAGGGCCTTATGGGTAAATGCATTGTTGTTTACATAGATGATTTAACAGTTTCTCTAGATCTCGGTTTGACCATGTAAAACACTTGGAGTCTGTGTTTAACAAGTGTAGGGAGTTTGGCATTTCTTTGAATCCGAAGAAGTGCATTTTTGGTGTAATAGAAGGAAAGCTCCTTGGGCACTTGGTCACAAAGGATGGCATTTCTATGGATTCATACAGAGTTGAAGCCATATCCGGCATACCATTTCCCAACTCCAAGAAAGAGTTGAGGTCCTTCTTTAGAAAAATTAACTTTGTCAGGAAGTTCATCTCTGGGTTTGCAGAGATAGTCAAGCCAATGAATGACATGCTAAAGCAAACTGCTCAGATTGTCTGGACCACAGAAGCTAAAACAACCTTCCAAGAAATCAAGACAACCATTAAACAAGCACCAGTTCTGGTAAGCCCAGATTTCAGTGCAGATTTTTATCTGTACACTCTCTTCTGAACACACACTTGCTGCAGTTCTGACCCAACGAAGAGAAACTGGGGAACATCCAATTGCTTTCAAGAGTACTAATTTAAAGGGAGCTGAGCTAAAATATTCTTGTTTAGACAAACAAGCTTATGCCTTGGTGAGAGCGGTTAAGCAGTTCAGGCACTATATATTAAGAAGTAGAATTCATGCTATAGTTCCAGACCCGACTGTTAAATATCTCCTACGTCAGAATGAGTTGGGTGAAGCGAGGGGGTAATTGGGTTACCAGGCCGCAAGAGTATGACTTAGAGATTCGGCTCGCTAAATTGATCAGAGGACTTGGTTTGTCCAGACACATTGCTGAAGTACCTGTACGGGAAGAAGTTAATCAGTTAAATTCTGAATCTGATGACTGGTATGGGGATATTATTCATCTGCTACAATTTGGAATTTTCTCGTCTCACTTGAACAGAACCCAAAGGAGAGCATTAAAACTGAAAGTTGCTCATTATCTCCTCAAAGCAGGTAATTTGTACAAAGAGAATTATGCTGGCATTTTCTTGAGATGCATTTCTCCGAGTGAAGTCAATGAAGTCATGTCTAGTTTTCATGAAAAGTTAGGGGCGGGGCATTCATCAGGATCTGCTATCGTGCATAAAATATTGAGAGCGAAGCTATCATCGGCCTACACTATTTAAAGATGCACATCAGCATGTAAGAACCTCGCCATCAATGCCAAACTTTTGCAGCCAAAGAGGCCAACCGGGCTCTCCCATTGCAACTTGTTGTAATAAATAAACCTTTCATGCAGTGGGGACTTGATTTTGTGGGAGTGATTAATCCAAATTCTTTAGTAGGGCATAAGTATGTTCTGACAACTACTGATTACTGCACAAGATGGGTTGAAGCAGCAGCCACCACAAGGAGTACAGCTCACGAAGTGATTGAATTTCTAGAATCAAATGTCATAACTAGGTTTGGGGTTCCTCTAAATTTGGTGTGTGATAATGGACCAGCCTTCCAATCATTGGAGTTTGCAGAATGGGAATACCAGATGGGGATAGTTATCGATTCTCATCCAACTATTATCCCCAAGGCAATGGACTGGCCGAGTCCACAAACAAGAATTTAATGAATTCCATCAAGAAATCTGCAGAGAGATAAACCCGTGCAATGGCATACATTATTGAAATATGCACTTTGGGCTGACCGGATAAAATATAAAGTGGCTCTTAAAACTTCTCCTTTTGCTTTCTCTGTATGGTACCCACCAATTGTTCCCATCTCTCTGAAGTTACCTACTTACCAATTTGCCTTAGACTATTTTGAGGATCAAGCTGATGCAGAGGCTCATGTTTTAGATCTAACTAACTTGCAGGATGAAAGACTCCAAGCCCTGGAACACTTCAGTTGGCACCAAGAAACCGTCAAGCGCTGGTTTGACAAGAGGGCCAAAGTGAAAGCTTTTAGACTGGCAGACTTGGTGCTTCTATGGGACAAGGCCCATGAGAAGAAAGGTAAGCATACAAAGTTGCAGCCACTGTGGATAGGCCCCTACCAGATTGTTGAGATTCTGGGTAACAATGCATTCCATTTACAAGACCTTGATGGTAATTTTTTGGACCTCCTTGTTAATGGTCAGTACTTCAAACATTATTTCTCGGCTGTTCCGTCCAATGTATCATTTGAGTGAGTCATAAAGAAGTTGTAATATGTGTATACATTGTAAATAACTTTGTAGTTTATCTGCTTTAGTTTAATTTTAATGTCTGTACAGTTGTTTAGTTTAGTTTAATTTTCATGTCTATACAGTTGTTTAGTTTAGTTTAATTTTAATGTCTGTACAGTTGTTTAGTTTAGTTTACTTTTCATGTCTGTATAGTTGATTAGTTTAGTTTACTCTTCATGTCTGTACAATTGTTTAGTTCAGTTTTTTATTTTAGTTGTTTTAGTCTATTTTAGTTTTAGTTCTATTTGCATGTACAATTTTTAGTTTTAGTTTTAGTTGCCTCTACAGTGTTCTTTTGTTTTATTTAATCTTAAATTGTCTGTACAATTTCAGTCTGTCTTGAAGTTCTGTAGTTTATTTCCTTTGTAAATAACCTTGTAGTTTTATTTCCTTTCAGGTCTGTACATTTATGTATTCTATTTCCTTTGCTGTCTGTACAGTGTTGTTTCATTTCAAAGTTCTGTATTTTATTTTTTTTATTGAAGGTTTGTGCAGTTTATTTCCTTTGTAAATACCCCTGCAGTTTTGTTTTCTTTACTGCCTGTACAGTTTTATTTTAAAGTCTGTGTAGTTTTATTTTATTCTTAAAGGCCTGTGTCTGTCCTTGGAAGTCTGTACAAAGTTCTTTGGCTTTCAAAATTCTGTTCTTTAACCTTTGCCTGAGCATTCATAAAAAAAGTCAGCCTTCTAAAAATTATTTTTATTCTTAGCTGATCAATCCAGTGTTCATTATCACAATTGTGAGATAGTTTATTTGAACTGAACAGTGGAACTATTTTTCTAGTCAGAACAATGGTAGAAAGATGATTGGATTTTGTGTCTTTCTTGCCACAGTTGTTTTAATTATAGAGAAACTGCTATGCTGTTTGGTTGGAGAAACTCCCGGGGAATCCAAAAAAAGTTGGTTATAAGAGGGGACTATGATTCATGTAATTATTTGAGTATCCATAGAGGCTATCAGTACCTAGGCTGAAGCAGTTCCAGATCGGTGAAATATTAAAAGAAAATTGTTATTCTTTCTAAGGATTTTCAGATGTTGATGTATTTCAAAAGAAAGAGATGTAAGTTGAATTGACACTCTGTTATTTCCAATATATATAAAAAAAGAAAAGAGAGACAAAAAAAAAAGAAAAAAAAAAAAGAGAGTTATATAATGAAAGAGGCAGCCAAGATGTCAAAAGATGTTTTTCTTCTACCAAGTTGTAGATTCTACCTTACAGTTGTAAATTTGGGTCGTGTAAATCTAAAGGGTAACTCTTTCGGGGCTGTAAAAGGCTAAACTAGTAAACGGAGCTCTACTCGGTTTCCCCTTTTTACAATCTAGAAAAGCTGATCAATCCAGAGTTCAACATTCGATCCAGTCATTCTTGAAGAAAATTTTATACACTTGTAATTGCACATCAGAAATCTTCCTTAAGTAATTCAGCCTAGTATGTCCTTGAGAAATTTTAACAACTATCAGTTAGTAGTCAATTTATTTTGAAGAATATCTGTGGCAAGGCTTGATGAATGGTCTATGTTGTTTTGAAACTAGAGTCCTGGGTTCTAAAATAATGCTACTATTTTACTCGCAGATATCGCCATTTGTTGAGAAGCAACACACCCCCACTGAAAAATGAATTTCCACCCTTTGAAAATTTTGAGCTTTCATTTTTGCAATAGGGACCCTCTTGATGACTGTCAGGTTTTAATTCCAATTTTTACTTGCCTCTTTCTTCTTCAAGTTTTGTCCGTTTCTTTATCCAAGTTTTCTTGCATTCTGACTTTACTATCTCAGACTTCACTTTTTACATGCTAGAATCATTCATGGATAAAGAAAATCTTTCACCGATATGAAAAAAATGCAAAAAACAGATAGATAAATTCATTGAAAATCAAAACTTTCCTTTTTTGGCAAAGTCACGAAATCGCGACACTTCCATTTATGGAAATGTCGCGAAATCGCGACAGGTTTTCAGAAAATCGGCTAAGTCAAAAAAACGTAGCAAAATCGTGACACTTTCCATTTTTGGAAAAGTCACGAAATCGCTACCGGTTAGGAGAGAGAAAGCCAAAATTGTACAGAATGTCGCAAAATCGCGACATGTTGCATTTTTGCGGCTGAAAGAGAGAAAAATCAACTAAGGCATGAAATAGGTCACGATTTCGTGACATGTCACAAAATTACGACATGTCGCATTTTCGCAGCGCGTGAAGGAGAAAAGGACCCAGTTGTACGGACTGTCGCGATTTCGTGACATGTAGCGAAATCGTGATAGGTCCAAATCAGGAAGCAAAGCTAGCAAAGAGAAATCAAAGTTCAAAAAGTCTAAGGCATCAAAAGGTCGCGATTTCACGACGTCGTAGAGGAAAGGCTCAAAACGAACAAGGTGTCACGAAATTGCGACGTCGCGATTTCGCGACGTCACGAAATCGTGACAAAACTGGCAGAGGGAGCCCGAGGCGTACGGACTGTCACGATTTCGCAACATGTCGCAAAATCGTGACAGTCCGAGTCGAAGCAGAACGTGCAAGAGGAATTGGATGAAAAAAAAGTCTAAGGCATGAAGGGTTTCGCGAAATCGTGACATTTTGGAGGAAAACAGCCAGAGCCAGAAAGATGTCACGAAATCGCGACGTCGCGATTTCGCGAAGTCGCGAAATCGCAACAAGTTTGAAAGTTGAGGGGCCGTCACGAAATCGCGACGTCCGATGGAGAGAAATGCAGCAAGGAACCACCATGTCGCGATTTTGCGACATGGTGGAAAATCAGCAAAATGAATGAAGAAAATAGCCAAGGCAAGGAGCAGGTCACGATTTCGCGACATGTCGCGAAATCGCGACCGCTCCTTGCCTTGGCTATTTTCTTCGTTCATTTTGCTGATTTTCCACCATGTCGCGATGTCGCGAAATCACGACATGTCACGGTTTCGCGGCTTGCGAAGGCAAAAGCTGCTCAGTGAGAAGGAACGTTGCGATTTCGTGACATGTCGCAAAATCGTGACATGTCGCGTTTTCACAGCTTGGACGGGCAAAGTTACTGTGAGCTAGATGCAGGTCGCGATTTCGCGACATGTCATGAAATCGCAACATGTCGCATTTTCGCGACCCTGCCAGAAAAGCAGCACATAATGGAAACAGCTGGAAACAGACATGTGTCATGATTTTGCGACACGTGTCAAAGCACGAATTAGACCACATGCAAATGAAATTTAGGGTTTTTAGCCTGATTTAATAATTAAAGTTTTGATTTAATATTTTTAAAATGCAAATCCATTTTTTGTCCTTTCATGCAGGAAGCCATCTGTCACTTACGGGATAACGAAGAAATGGCCATAAAGACAAAGTCGAATGCAAATTAATCAAAGACGGCCATATTCAAAGAAAAAATGTCAAGAATTGCTGTTTCATCCAAATTTTACAGATATAGCCGCAAAGAGACTTCGGTGACTAAGCAGCTGCCCATTTAATGCAGTATATCAGAATTGGCCAAAAAATGGAAATATCTACACTCAGTTATCAGAATTTCCCGATGGATACATTTAATGAAGATTTATGGCAGAATTAATGACGTACAGATATTTTCAACTCAGGGATGGCTTTGCGGAGATGAAATGTTGAAGAAGTGGTGACTCATCCAGCTTACCCGAGAGAATTAATGAGGGCATTTATTTACAGTTGCGGGTGAATGAAAGTGGCATTCAAATTCTATCTTCTCCATTTATGGCAACTGACTGCACTGATTTATAGAATGGTTAAGTTTTATCCGAACATTGTTTTAAATGACTTTATATTGTAAAAATTGGGTCCTAGGGTTTAATATGATAAGATTTACGATGGGAGAAGAAAATATTTCTAAAAATATCAGGGTCTGCCCTGAGTCTATAAATACTTCTTCTCAATGTAATCGCAGGGGGTGAAAACTTAGAAATAAAAGGCTATTGAAGCAATTTCTTGCAAATTTTGTTAAATACTTTATTTTCTGGACTTGGAGTTGATGTGCTTTTGTTTTCTGTGATAACATGGCCAGGAGCCTAATCGTTTGCAGATTGTGATAAGTTCATCTTCTTTTGTTATCCATTTCTTTAAATTTTATTAGATATATGTTGTAAATCGGTGTTATCAAGATTAAATATGCTGTTAGGCTTCAGTTGTTCTATTGTATGCTAGGGAAAATTACAGATTTAAGGTTCAAATCTATTCTAATTGCTCTGTCCTCACTATGTGAGCTAGGCTACCGGTGAAAGATATCAATTTTAACCGACTTCCTTTTGGTTTATAATTTTCTGTTATATCTGTTCCATCTCTGCCTTATGCTCTTAGTAGGAAGTGATCTTAGAAAGCTGGACACTTTCTTCTTTGATTTGTTCCATTATGAAGCTGGTAGTATAAATAAAATTGGTAGTTTTGTTTTACAGTTAAATTTGATAAACTTCTCTTTCTACCTTACCCTACCCTCTTTGTTTTACCGTGAAATGATCCATTTTTATATTCTTTTAATTTTGTCTTTTATTTAAATCTGCTGATCCATGAGAGCTAGATCAAAGAATTAATTTTAAATCTGATTGTCAACAAGTGACAATTTTTGAACATTACTGAGGAAGTTCAGTGAGCCCGTTGTAAGGTACAGACAGTCCATATTGAAATCTATTCCAAAAGCGAAAAAGAGTGAATTGACATTCGACCCGACTCTATAACTCACACCTTGGATAACCAGCTAGATCCTAAAGTGAGTGGGATTTATCCTGTATAAGTGTTATCAGAGTTTTGTGCTCATTATTCACAGGGTATGTATAAAATCCCCACCAACAGGTGGTTGGTACAATGATGTCCTAACATCACTTAGATGCTAGAGGGAATTCAGGAATGAGAGCGTAAAATACCCATGGGCACCTAGCAATTGTAGAAAAAACCCATGGGCACATGGGGCTGATGAGGAGGCACTCGTGGGTGCCTGGTATCTAATGGAGAATTCTACAAAATCATATTGGGTATGGACATAGGTTGTGGTGGTGGATATGGCAAGTGAGGGAGGTGAAATGCAATGAATGGAATGGGGTTAGGGCACCAAAGGATTGATATAAAACTCAAGCACTTAGGGAACTCAGGGAACTTAGAATCAAGAATCAGGAACTCAAGGTATTGAAAATCCAGGGGTTGAGCCATAAAAATGGCTCTTATTTATAATCTACCCTAAGACATACTAGGGTTTCAACAACACTAATCATGTGGTTGAGATTAAAGCATATCCAAGGGTTGATAATAAATCTAGGGTGTGGCACATATTGATGTAAATAGATGGTCGAGATTAAATGAAATTGGATGGTTGAGATTAATACACTTAAATAAATACATATTTATTAAATATATATTAAAATATAATATAAAATATTATATTTAAATATATATAAAATAAATAAATATAAATAAATGTGAATAATGATTGAAAATGATGGGAAAATAGGAATAGTGGGCAAATTGGCTAGGATTTGGTGGTGTAAATGGTGGGAAGGCAAATATGAAAGGCAAATGGCTAGGATTTGGTGTCTACAGATGCCCCTTTGTACTATGTTGCATGAAATACAATGCAATGCAAAAATACAAGACAACTATTTTGGCTAGGTGCAGAAGCAACTTCTCTCTCTTGTTGTAATACAAGCTTGAATACAAAAGAATAAAAAAATTCTGAGTTTTGCATAGCTTACCCCCTTAATTTGCAAATGATATTATGGATGAATCTCACGAGCCAATTGAAAAATATATGCAAATGAATGATGGATAATGTTATACCATTTTTGCCCCAATGGTGGGAAGGGGTTTGGTGAAAATATGATATGATGTGGTTGTTTTTGCCACAAAAGATGAAGGGTTTTGTGCAAATGTGAGGTGATGAGGACGATATGAATGATGTAAAATTTGATACCATTTTTTCCCAATGATGGGAAGGGGTTTTTACCAAGTGTAGATGCCATGATCATGTAAGATATATCCTATTGTGGGAAAGTCATAAAAAAAAATGGTTGTCCCCAAATTTGGGGTGATTCAATGTTGTTGAAACACTTTGCCTTTTTGGCATCATTGATATGCAAAATGATGATGCAAAAGAAAAAGAATCAACCTTGGATGGCCTGCTAGTGACTGTGGAAAACTCTTCACATAATTCCCAAAATGGAACCAATCAACCTAGCTAGTACCTATCTCTAAGGTGTTAAGGATATTGTGAATGATGAAATTTGAGATTTTGTCCATGTTTTAAGCCTCACGAACTAGGCCATCAATGACAACAATTGTGCAAATTGTTCTTGGTAATGTTTCACTCTAAATATGAGGAAATACCAAATATGATTGTGATTTTGATCAAGGAGATAAGTGATGATGATCATGATCAAGTGTCCTTATTGTAAGCTATTCATATTACCAAATTGCATGGACCCAAATCGCTGCAATCACCAAGTGTGTAGAATAACCCACTAGATACAAGATTCACTTGCATGTTATGTAAACTTGGCAAATATGGAAATGATGATGTGAAATGAGGTGGAGATGATGTATGAATGATGATATGAATGATGATGGTCATTTTGTGAATATTTGGGCTATTTTAGGTGCTTTTGGAATTGGTTTGGTGAATTGTGGTCAATGTGGTTGCAAATGAGATTTATGCATCCAAATCAAATATGATCTCCACAAAAGCTAATAAAATGATGAAATGCACTGGTGAGTGAAATTTGGAGTGATTTGGTTAGGGGAAGCTACTATTTTTCTTTGATTTAGCTTTTGTCCACTCTGACATGAAATGCTTGCGAAAGCCTATAGTCCGCAAAAATACCCAAAAATGCTTCAACGCACCTGGAAACACCCATGGGTGCTTTAGAGTGCCTGAAGAAGCTATAAATAGCTTGTTGGGTGAGATTGAAGCTCATTTGTGCATATGCAGAGTTTGAGAAGCTATGTTTGAGGAGTGAAGGGTGAGTGAGGAGTGAAGTGAGGTGAAGTGTTTGGAGCACGGAAGCTATGGCGATAGAGGGAGCTGGTGTGGAGGTCGAGGATGCTTCTGGGGCAAAAATTTTTGAGGTAATATGTTTCTTTATTATGTATTGTGTAAAGTTTTTTTTTTAAGAATTGTTAACAAATATTTTGTGTTGTACTGCAGCTTAGAGTTTTGGGGGCTCGACACTATTTTTCATTTTACATCCCTGGGATGAGGAAGGTGATTACAGGGGATGAGTGGGAGCTACTCAAGGATGTGGGGCTAGTTGAGGTAGTCTGACTATATGTGGTTAGGATGGATTATGGGTACCTATATACCTTGGAAGAGAGGTGTGATGCATATAGGTGGACATGCTAGCTCCCTATGAGTGAGGTGACTGTGACCATGGAGGATGTGTATCACATCCTCAAGGTACTAATGGAGGGTCTTCGAGCTGAGGTTGTTGTCAACCAAAATATGAATATGATGAGGATGTTCAGGAATGCATGGAAGGGGATGGAGGTGGAGATCAGAGGGATCCCCTATTTTTCCATGTATGTGGACAAGAATTTAGATCCCCTCCAGGCTTTGGTAATGTTCGTGTTAGCCAACATTGTGGCCCCGAACAGCACTAGGTATAGGTTTCCTTGGAACTTGATAGGGGTGGTGAGTGATATGCTCACCATGAGGTAGGTGTATGCATGGGCTCTTGAATTATTGGTGTATGTGTATCATGAGCTTTATGAGGTGACAAGACAAGGGTAGAAAGTATTGGGGTGCAGCCTTTTGCTACAATGTTGGGGATGGGATCACTTCAAATTTGCTTGACCAGAGGGGATGTCTATAGAGAATTTTGGTAAGGAGTAGCCCTATGCTAGATAATGGGCTTTGGTGGAGGAGGTGCAGTTGAGTCATCCCATGAGGACAAACTAGTGGTATAGGTACTTATGGGTAGGATCGACATCCACCCAAGTGGTATGGAGGCCATGGTTGGGTGCCTAGTGAACTGGGGATATGGAGTATCTATGGTGGGTGTGGTAAGGTTGATGGGTGATTGGGAGGCACAAGAGTGAGGTGGAGTACTTCTAATTCTACTGAGTACATGAATTTGGGCTAAGTTAGGATGTTATCGATGAGGCGATGTGGTACAGAAGGCATTAGGGGGAGGCAAGGCTACCATGCATGGAGCCATGGGGGGTAGCCTTAGAGGATGAAGAGGATGTGGACATGCATGATGTGGAGGATGCAAGGATGACTATAGAGTATGATGTATGGTTTGCGGTGCAACCACCATGGGCACCACCTTGAGTAGCGACTGATGTAGGTGGTTGTAGAGAGGTTAGGGATGAGGCTACCCAGGGGAATCAAGATGAGGGTACCCCAAAGACACAGGGTGAGGGGCCTCAATATGTCCACAAGAGTTAGTGGCACATTTTATTTGATATTCAGAGGTGAAAGGTGAGGATTTAAACACAACAAGCACTCAAGGTTGGGGGAGATGATAGAGATGGGGAAGATATGGAGGAGGTTCCAGATATACCCCTAGGTTGAAGCAAGGAGGAGTGGGCACAACTAGAGTAGTAGGTGGTAGAGTGGGATGCAAGGATTTTAGCTCTGTAGGTAGAGCTATGGAAGAGGGAGCGGTTGTACGAGGTCGACATACGACACCTTCACTCTCAACATAGATATATCTAGGCATTGGAGGAGAGGTTGATGGAACATAATATTCCACTTCTAGATCCTTCAACATCTTCTATATCCGAGGGTGCTAGGAATAGTCAGTCTAGGTCTAGGGCTCCTACTAGGTCACAGACTCCTGCTAGGTCATAAGTGTCTTCTTAGAGGATGTAGCTAGTGCTTAGATGCACTTTTGTATATGAGCCTTGGTGCTCCATTGTATGTAGCCTTTTGGAATTCATTGACATATATATAAACATGGATTTTACCTTTTGTGTTATATATTTGTGTGAATGATTTTGTGTAATGCTTTTTTTGAATGTATTTTTATGTTTATGACTAATTCATATAATATTTTATGGATGATTAATGCAATATGGCATGTGCTAATGATAAATTATAGTTTAGATCTTTGTTTTGGTCATTTTCTAGCATTGTTGTTTAATCAGGGGCACCAAAATTGGTGGCACATGGGGTGAATGACTCATGAAGTGACATGGATGTTGAAATGAAAGAAGATATGGATGTTGATATGAAAGAGGATATGGATGTTGATATGGAAGAAGATATGGAAGACTGCCTATTTTGCAAAGACTCAAACATACTAGTGGTATCAAACAAACTCACTAAAAATTGCCTAATCTTTCCAAGACCAAATGTGTGTGCAGTGAATTCATTTACCAAATCAAGGGCAAGGTAATGACCCTAGAAAAGTGTGTGTACAAGTGAGTTCATTAAATCATCTTGAGTAAATTGGGTAAACCTGTTATGAATAAAACCAAGAAGCTATCTTATTTGTATGAGTGATCAAAGGTCTCTTTTAAAAGAGATATGTCACCACTCATGAGTGTACTCCACTACCAATCAAGCGTTTATAGCTCTAGTGGAGGCTAACTTCATATTCCATGATTTTTATTTTTGATCTCTTAAGTTTTGGGGATGACTACCTAACCGTCTAATTGGAAATGTAGTACGATCCTTACAACCCAATTGATTAGTGGTGTGTGATAAAAATATTTAGAGTTTTTTTTAGGGATTTGTCCCTACTCTTTATTTTATTTTTAGAATTGTGATAGTGGTGAGAACCACTATTTTTATGGACTATGTTGCATTATGGGACTAGCAAGGATGACCCTTTTCACTTCAAGGTTTATACCAAGTATGGTGTTATCGCTCTTTGACACAAGATGATTTTAAGGTGTGAAAATTGTGCTTGGTTCAAGAATATTTTTGGAATCAGTTCCCAAACTCAATATTTTCTTAGTGTATATGTGTGATGGTCCTAAGAAGAACTCAACATGTATGTTGGAGGTTGCTTAAAACACTAGGAGTGGTTGAGTGACCAAAAACACCTAGGATTTTATGAATGTGGTTTATGTGCATGGCAATTTGACTTCATAGAATTGTGTGGATGACATTGTGAAGGTGCCCCTAAAAAATGCAACATGACTTTTGTTGGACCAATTAAAATATTGAACTGAATAAATGATCCCTAAATATGAAATGCAAAATGTGTATGTGAATGCAATGCATGATGTGTAGTTTTTTATGAAATGCAATGTGAAATGTGGGTGAATGTATTTTTTGGAATGAAGTGTATGCAAGTGAAATGCAATGTTATGAATGAAGTGTATGCAAATGTTTTTGTGTATTAGCCATGTATATATAATAATCAAATCATGCATAGAATGCTCTCAAGTGTATAAAATTAAGTGGTTCGGATTATTCCTCTCCCTCTAGATTAGCAAGTCTATAAGTATCGTTACCCACTATTTGTGTAACTATGTATGGACCTCACCAATTAGCCATGAATTTATCATGAAGGTGTGGCAATGCATTGGTGTTTTGTTGGTTCTCTTTAGGGACAAGATCTCATACTTGGAATTCACGTAGATGAACTTTGGAATTGTAAGCACGTTTGAGGTGGTCTTGATAATCTCGTAAGTATTCTAAAGCATTGACTCACCTTTCATAAAGAAGTGTGAGTTGGTCAAGATGTTCATGTCTAGCAGTGTCATCATCTACGAATTCCTGCAAAGAAATTTACAAGGAATGGATCTTGAGCTCAAGAGGCATGATTGCTTCAGCTCCATAGACTAATGAAAATGGTGTTGCCCCTGTAGGCGTGTGTATGCTTGTTTGATAAGTCCATAATTCCAAGGGAATTTATGTATGCCAATCTCTATGATTTTCTTTGACAAGTTTATTGAGAATGGAAATCAAGATCTTACTGAAAGCTTCAACTTATCCATTTACTTGTGGGTAATAAGGAGTCAAGAAACTATGTTGAATGTTATATTTCTTGCAAAGTGCTCGAACATGCTTATTTTTGAAAGACTTGCCAATGTATGAAATGATTTTCAAGGGGACACCAAAATAAAAAATGATGTAATGAATTATAAAATCCACAATTCTAGGTCACATCATGTTGGTTAGAGGAATTGCCTCAACCAACTTTGTGAAGTATTCAGTGGTTGTGATGATGAAAGTATGTTTTCCTGAGGAAGGAGGTGAAATTTTTCCAATTAGATCTAGGACCCATTGTGAAAAGGGCCAAAGGATTTGAATAGGATGTAAAGCTTGTGATGGTACATGAGTTAGGTTGGCATTTTCTTGGCACTTTTTGCAATATTTAACATACGTGCAAAAATCACGTTTCATTGTGGTTCAATAATAACCCATGCATAGAATACGCTTTGCAAAGGCCATTCCACTAAAATGACCACCACAAGTACCATAATGTGCTTCAGCTATGGTTCTTTGAGCTTCACTAGCCTCAAGACAACGAAGGAGGACTCCATCATAACCATGTTTATATAAACATCCCCCAAAAGAATGAAATGGGATACCTTTTGCTTGAAATTACGCTTAGCAGTTTGAGACATATCATATGGGAGTGTTCCAAATTTGAGAAAGGCTACTATTTGGTTCCACCAAGGCTCATATGAATCTGATTGGATAAAGCAAACATCCTTTTCATATTTTGACTCAACACGGGAAATTACAAATTTAGAGACTGTTGAAATGATAAGGGGTTGTACCTCCCCAAAGGAGTATTTTGGAATCAAGGATCCAAAGGAGACCATCACATATGCAAATCTGTTAGTTGAATGTGGTAAACTATTTATTTCATAACAATCAAACTTAGAGAGCAACTTCATTGCTACTTCATGATAAAGCTTAATGGTAGGTTCTTTGCATTGGTATTCTTCGTTAATTTATTTTACAAGTTGAGAATCATCAAATATCCTAATACGATTAATGCTCATAACTATGACTGGCTAATTGAAGATCTAAGATTAAGGCTTTATACTCTATAGTGTTGTTTGTGCATTGGAAGTCTAGTTTGAATGACAATGGGATATGTACATCCTGTGGTGTGTGAAATACAACTCCAACACCTTGACCTTTCATGCACTTAGATCCATCAAAGAAGAGTGTGATATCGATGTCTTCCTTAGGAATGACATCTTCTTCTTGTTCAGTGACAAAAAATACCAAATCATCTTGGAGCTCAATAATGAAGGGATGATCACTAGGTAGTGGAGCTTCCGCAAGTTGATTTGCCAAAACATGCCCTTTAATGGATTTTTGGCTAATGAATTCCAGGTCAAATTCAGTGAGTAGCATTATCCATTTAGTAGTGCAGGTATTATTGTAAGTGTGAGATATCATGTAAAATAGAGGATTTTATCTAGCTATGACATAAGTCATGTGGCTAAGCATATAATGTTGAAGTTTCTTAGTGGTGAAAACCACTGCTAAGCCTAATTTTTCTACATAAGCATATTTAATTTCATAGCTTACCATTGTTCGACTAATGTAGTAGACAACTTGCTCTCAATTTTTTTCATTCTTTTGTTCAATAATTATCCCTAATGCAAAGTCTATTGTTGAGATGTAAAGATTAAATGGGACCCCCGAATAAGGAGGAGCTAAGACTGGCAGAGAATCTAGGTATTGCTTAATGTCATTGAAGGCTTTTTGACATTCATATTTCCAAGAGAATGGCACCCCTTTTTGTAGTAGGTGATTGAATGGCCTACACTTATCAGAAGTTTGCACAGTGAAATAATGGATTGATTGAATTTTACCTTGTAAACTATGCAATTCCTTAAAGTTTGTTGGGGGAGGCATCTCTAGGATAGCCTTGACCTTGTTAGGATACACCTCAATGCCTCTTTCAGAGATAATGAATCCTAGAATTTTATCGGAGGTAACACCAAAGACACATTTCTTGGGATTCAACCTTACATTATGCTCTAAGAGTCGATAAAAAACTTTCTCCAATACACCAATGTATTCTTGTCGAGTTTTGGATTTAGCCAAGAGATAATCCACATAGTCTTCAATAATATTATGCATATAGTCATGAAAAATGTATGTCATGGCACGTTGATAAGTAGCACCTACATTTTTGAGGGTAAAGGGCATCACCTTGTAACAAAAATTTCCCTAAGGTGTAGTGAATACTATTTTATGTTGGTCATCATGATTTATTCAAATTTGGTTGTATCCTCAAAAACCATCCATGAGTGAAAGCATTTCATGGCCAATACATGTATCGAAAAGAGTATCAATGTTTGGGAGTGGAAAGTCATCATTAGGACATGCTTTGTTAAGATATCAAAATTTAATGCATACGTGTATTGGCCCGTTAGGCTTATGAATGGGTACCATGTTTGAGAGCCACTCAGGATAGTCTATAGGAACTATGAAGCTCACATCTAAGAGTTTTTGAATCTCTATTTGTATCATGAGGGCTATGGTATGATGCATTCTCCTAAGTTTTTATTTTTTCAGCTTAGCATAAGGCTATAAGGTGATATTGTGGACCACTAGACTAGGGTCAAGACTAGGCATGTCCTTGTATGACCATGCAAATATATCCTTTATCTTCTTGAGGAGAGCGATTAATTGCTCTTGTTTTTTGGGTGATAAGATTTTGCTAAGCTTGATAATTTAGGGATTATATTTGTCTAAACTAAGGTCCACATCGATAGTATATTAAATAGACATGTGAGAACCTTCCTCAAGCTGATGGGATGTAGGGATCAGATGAATATCATCTAAGATGTCATCAAACTCTTCTAGCTTATCCTTATCTATATCTACTTGGAAAACCTTAGGATCCAAAGGTGAAGGTGAATATGAAGGTAGAGGGGATGGTGGAATGTAGTTGGCACAAGCTCTTAATAATTCCTCGGATAGGATAAATTTAGCAAAGGTTGGAGGTAAGGAAATTTGATCCATATCAATAAGGCTTATGTCAATTCGAATTGGTTTAGCTGGATTGTGTGGATTATGGATCAGTGTGAATAAATCAATAGGATTCATGTTTTTTTTTGGTAGATAAGATACTATAGCATTAATACAGGGTTTTACAAGTTGACCCAAAAACTTTTACAAAAATCAGCCCAGGGATGATGAAAATGTCTTTACTAAGGATCCTATATATGTAAAATCTACATGCCACCAAAGCCATTACATCTGATAAGGCACATAGCCTGTTATCAAAAAGAAACTTCCCATACAACATTTTTGGTATACCCCAAGAAAAAACACCTGCATCATAATTAAAAAAAAGAAACAGACAGATCCCTTCCTTGAAACAATGGAGAAACAAAAAGTTGTAGACACACATAGCAGAGTACTGAAAAAAACTCCCACAAACTTTGTATTGATAGTTACTCTTAATAATTCTTTGGTAATTGCTTTCTTTTGTATATGACATGCTTTGGGACCACATCCCATCTTGGCCAATCAACCTTGGAGAAGTGAACCTACTGGCTAGATTTATGGCAGTGGTTATATGGTGATCCACGTGGCTTTGGTTAGAAGTCTTATATTGTCATTTCTTTCCTGCTCTGTGATTATCAACCAACCTCAAATTACTAAGATGATTAGGAGCCATTTTATCTGACATGTGACTATCCCCATTAGTCTTTATGGTATTTCTAAGTAGCATCCATGAATACTAACAATTCAGATAATTTTTATTGTGAGTCCATTTCCAAAAAGATGCGGGAATAATCCTAGCCTTTGAACATACAGTGCCTTCCCTGTTGGTAAATTTGACTATCATTCTTGTAAATCTTGTTGAATAAGCTCCTCTACTTCACTCGGGACACCGTGTTCCCATTTGAAAAGTCCATCACCATCGACACACAAATTGGCCAGCTTATCGATAATTTTGTTAGCTTCCCGAAAGACATGTTGGGATTTTATGTCCTGTCTTCCCTAAAAAAGGATCCTAGCCTCTTCAACAATTGTTTTAATCCTCCAAGGAGGTTTTTTCCAATTATTAATGAGATTTATAACATGCATAGAGTCTCCTTCTATGATCAAATTACCTTCTAAGTCTTGAGTCATTTGAAGGCCTCTCCACATAGCTCTAGCTTCAGCTTCGTTGTTCGTCCTTGTTCCCAAATATTTGAAAAATGCAAGCATCATATTCCCATTATGATCTCACACAATGTCGTTAGTGCCTACTCTTAAAGGATTGTCTTTAGTCACTCCATCAAAATTAAGCTTAAACCAACCCATAGGAGGTTGGGACCACTTAACATTGGCTTTGGGGTTGACTACCCTAGGCATAGACTCATCTAACAAGGTTAATATTAAATATTGAGCAATCGTGGTCTCCTAAAGATGAGGTTTATGGCTATCAAAAGAGATAAGGTTCACATTATCATTGGCAAAGGATAGGATCCTGACAATGATAGTTTGATGATCATGGATAGACTCATTAAAGACTCTATGGTTCCTTTCTAACCACACCTGCCAAATATAGTGATTGAGATAAATTTTCCACATGTATCTAAGTATTTGGCTTGAAAAGGGGTAAGGCCACTAGATGAACAAATCAAGTACGATGGCTGGTTTAACCCAGGATATATTGAAGGCCTAAAAAACCCCACTTAGGATAGTCAAGGAAAAAGGACACTCAAGGAAAATGTGATAAATGGTCTCCCAATTATCCCTACATAGATAATAGTGATTAGTGATACAAATACCTTTACACATCATATTATCAATGGTTAGAATTCTTCCTTGGATAACCAACCATGAAAAGACTACAATTTTTGGAATTAATTTTTTTATCCAAACTAAGTCCTTTTGGAGGACAAAATCCTCATCATCAAGCAGAAGCTTGTAAGCTGATTTAATAGTGAACTGCCTATTTTTCGTAGGAGCCTAGGTCACTTGATATTCCTTGGGTCTCATGGGGATAAACTATTGCTCGAGAATATTACAAATATCATTTGATTCCACTTGAAATCCATGAATCCTTATTTGTTTCCACTTCATTCTGCCTCTGTCCTCAACCATATAATTGGAGACTTTTCTGCCAATGAGTTCTTCCGTGATATCTCTGATTCGGGCTAAGTTAGGATATTGCGTCAGTGGTTCGTCCTTAGCCCACCTATCATTCCAAAAATTTATCCTCTCACCATTGCATAAAACCCATATTAAACCTTTTTTGATGATTTCCTTACAATTGATAATTTCTTTCCAAAAAGTAGAACCTCTTATTGGAACTGAGTCACTTAGAAATTCCATATTTTAAAGATACTTTCATTTGATGATAGTTGTCCATTAATTTTCTTCACCAGAAATGAGGTGCCACGCCTGATTAGCCAGTAAAGATAAATTCATATGAACAATTATCTTCAGACCTAAGTCCCAACTTTCCCTGGGTCTGCACACTTTGGTCCATCCTACAAGGTGTATCCTTTTTTTCTCATCTAATCCAGTCCATAAAAATTCTTTTTTGAGTTTCTCAATTTTCTATAAAACCTTCATAAGGGATTTGAAAACGGAGAGGAAATATACTAGAATGCTTTGAAGAGAGGCCTTAGTGAGGGTCAGCTTTCCTGCTTGAGATAGAAGATGACCTTTCCATCTAGCAAGTTTTTTTGAATTCTTTCAATAAACCTGTCCCACATTGACTCTCTCAAATAACCAATGAAAATAGGGAGACCAAGATACGAAGTGGGGAGGCTTGCTATATCACACCCTAAAATTTCTGCAATCCTTCCTTACCTCTAAATGGTGGTGTTCAAGAAATATAACTTGCTTTTACTGAAATTAACTTTCTGACCAACAACATCCTCGTAGAGTTGCAATATGTATTTAATTCTTTTGACCTCAACGACCGACACCTTAGTCAATAGAAGGGTATCATCGATGATTTTTTGGTGAGAAACAACCCTAGTGAGAGATGTTGCCTTGATTATCGATATTAGCCTTGAACTGCAAGCATTTTTTATGGTTCTACCTAAAGCTTCTGCCATAATGATGAATAACATGGGGTTGATAGGGTCCCCCTACCGAATTCCTCTATGACTTTGAAAGTAACCAGCAGTTGTTCCATTAACCAAAATTGAGAACCATACTTTAGAAATGCATTCTTTGATCAAATTAACCCATTGGTGGTGAAAACAAAACTTAATATGGACAACAATCAGAAAGTCCCAATTTAGCCTGTCAAATGCTATGTTCATATCAAGCTTGAGGGCAAAAACAAACCTGTTAGTCTTATGAGCAGAGTGCAGAGCTTCATGAACTGTGATAAATCCATCCAAGATTGACCGACCCTGGATAGATATTCCCTGGCATGGATCTATGATGTGAGGTAGAACATATCTAATTCTATTTGCAATGACTTTAGTTAGGATCTTGTAAGAAACATTGCACAAACTGATTGGCCTGAAGTCAACCATAGATTCAGGGGTTTGATTCTTAGGAATTAGAGAAATAAAAGTAGAGTTGAGACCTTTTGGGATATGATTGCTTGTTTGGAATTATATGACAGTAGAAATTACATCCTCACTTACGATGTCCCAAAAATATTTATAGAAACAAGGGGGAAAGCCGTCGGGTCCTGAGGCTTGTCTGGCTCCATGCTAAACAAGGCTTCCTTAATTTCCTCATCAGAAAAGGGAGCTAAAAGCTTAAGGTTTATATCCTCATTTATTATGCTAGGAATGGATTACAAGAGAATATATTTGGCCTCCTCATTGCACTATGATTCCTGACCAAGGATAGAATTGAAATAAGTTACTACCTCCTTTCTAATTTATGTTAAGTCCTGAGTAATAGAACCATATGTTTTTTTTTTAATTTTTATCTTGTTATTGCTTTTGTTTCTAAGCATGGTGACGTGAAAAAAATTAGAATTTGAATCTCCATATTTCAACCAAAGAGCCCTTGATTTTTGCCTCCAATAGATTTCCTCACAAGCCAAAATGTTATGAAACTCAACTAGTTTTGTCCATTCCTCCTACCTAGTAATTTCATCAACATCACCATGTTGAATCCTTTGATCAATTATCTTCAAACTTTCAGAAACCTATTTTTTATTTTCAAAGAGGTTCCCAAAGACCTCTTTGTTCCAATTTCAAATATTTTCCTTAACAAACTTTAATTTGCTAGTAACTTTAAAAGCTGCACTACCCCTGACAGGCTGCTGCCACCATTGAATTAAGTTATCTCTGAAACTGGAATGTTTGATCCACATAGATTGAAATATGAAAGGTTTATTGAAGGATAGAAATTTAGGGATCTCCAAAAAAATGGGATTATGATCAGAGGCAATTTTAGGAAGGGCTTGCAGGGTAGAATCACCGAACAGAGTTGTAGCCTCCTTTGATAGAAAAAATCTATCAAGCCTTTCTTGAATGAGATGACACCCTATCCGTTGATTGATCCAGGTATAATTTGCTCCTCTAATTTTTACATCCATCAACATGTTGGATTTCACAAAGTCATTGAACTCATCCATGCTCTTGATAGGTGGTCCATTTCCACCCATTTTGTCTGAAGGGTAAAGAGGAGTGTTAAAATCCCCACCCAAAATCTAGGGGACATTATGGAATATTTCACTCAGATTGCTTAAGTACTCCCATAGTAGAGCTCTCCCTTGAATTGAAGTCGAGGCATAAATATTTGAAAGGATCCATGACCTATTGTTGTTTATTTCCTTAAATAAAACACTAAGAACCCTATCATATTTTTGAATAATGGTGCCTTCTACTATGCAGGGATCCCACAAAGTCATAAGGCTTCCAAACGCTCCTCTGGATGATTTGCAAACCATCTTACCTTGATTCCAGATTTTTTTTGCTAATTTTTTTACTGAATCTCATTAGTTTTTGTTTCTTGCAACATGATAATAGTTGGATTCACTTGATTTCTTATTGCACTGACTTCCCTATGTTTGGGTAGGCCATTGAGGCCTCTCAAATTCCATGAGAGGAACTTCATTTATATTTTTTGGTATTTCTTCCTCTCCCCATCCCTTGAGGGGCTTTTCCTAATTTGTTGTCTTCAGAACCTGGAATAACCTATTGAAACAAGGTTCTATATTTTCCATTGACGCTGTCATTATCAAGTTTTAATTTTTTGATGCTCAGCATTTGATATTCCCCCTCTTTTTTTTTCACTACCAAAATCTATAGGAGACTTCACAGTGCTCCTGGTTTGTTTAGGACTAAACTAGGGGGAGGCAATTTGTTGTAGAACCGGACTGCCATATTCCTCAATCTGAAGAGTTTCACATATCTCCACCCCTACATCCAAATATTCTCCTTTTTTCCTGTATTCCCCTGGTCTGTGGGACGACCCCTTAGTAGGATTCACTTGGCTCCTAGTGATGATGTTAGGGAGATGAGATTTTTTATTTTCCAATGCCTCAAATTTCTTCCTAAGTTATTTAGCATTAGGGTTTGGATTTGGGATGCCCACTGATCTTGAAGTATTTTCAGCATTGGAGCTTAAGGATCCCAACTTGGATGGGGATTATAGAGATTGGGCATTAGGGTTTGGCTTTGTGATGCCCACAAGGCTTACAGTAATTTCAAAATTAGGGTTTGAGGATCTTGACTTGGATGGGGATTCTAGAGAGTCAGAAAGGTTAGCCTGAAGGTTTTGGGCTTCCATGTCTTCCGATAATCCTCCTACTCCCATATTGGATAGAATTGAAAATTTATTTGAAACTAGAGGATTGGAACTTACTTGAGTATTTTGGTTGCCAACAACCTGTTATTTTACTTTGTCTTGCTGGGACCTTGCACCCTATCTTTTATTTTTTTGGTAGACATAGTTTACCTGAATGAAATTGCATCTGCCAGGGAAACTCCTCAAATTTCCTCTGTCTAGCATTCCTTGCTTCTACTTTTCTCTATTCATTGCCAGGTTAGGGCATTGATTTCATAGATGTCCTTGATTTTTACATTCTGCATAGAATTTTGGTCTGTTCTTGTATTCTACCAGCTATTTTTGATAGTATTATCCATAATCTAGCTCCACAAACCTTGGCAATTCATTATTCAAATTAGCATTTACGTAGATTCGTACATGAGTCATCCTTATCCTGGACAAGGTCACATGCTAAATGGATATTAGGTCCCCTATAGTGCTGGCTATTCCCTACAACCAATATTCATTGAAGAACTGGGTAGGTAGACTCGGGAGACAAACCCAAATAGGGGTAATGTTAATATTTTTCTTTTCAAAGTTGAAATCTTCACCCCATTGTCTGAGAAAAAGTCTCCTTTTGCCCAGAAACCAAGGACCTCCTGTTAAAATGTAGTTAGCATGCTCCATATTGTTAAAATGAATAATGAAGAACCCTCAAGTTAGAGCTACCAACTCCAAGCTGCCTACCAGTCATAATTTACCCATTGCCCAAGCCCTAATAGTCTCCATGTCCGGCCTACCTCCCAAAAATTTGCCTACCATGGAGAATTCTTCCATTGAAATAAAAGGGCTCATGGAACTTGTCGGGGCTGAAATTTTATTATTTACTGGAACTAGGGGTGGAAGAGAGAGAACCTCCTTTATTTTTCCTCTAAGAGTCTCAACAGAAGACATCCACTTATTGGGCCTCGCATTGTCCTTCGCATATTTTTTGTCGAGGTCTTTCTGAGGAGGTTCATGCCCCCACATGATGCCCACCTACAAATCTACCATAGCCTAACTGCATTCCTCTGGATACTCACTTGATCCATGCTTGAGGTTCCCACCCACCCCTTTCGTACTTGCTCTACCTCTTCCACCTTGGCTGAGATTCCTGCCCATAAAATTCAAACCCTCACTCTTGCAGCACCTGCTAAACCTCAACTCACTCATGGTGATATGGATACTCCTAATGGAATTATGATGTTGGGTACAATAAGATTCATGTTGACTTATAGGCAAGGTGGAAAATATGGGATGGGATGGATGGAACCCAAGAACTGATGCTAGGAGCTTGGTTAACCTGAACAACAACAAGCAAAACAAAACATGTTTTATTAAATGGTGTAATGCAAAGAAAATATATTTTTTATTTATTGTTGTTTGATTTTTTTTGGTAGTGGTGATAACAACTATTTTGAATTATGTACATATGTTACAAGTTGGCTTATGGAATAGCTTAATGGAATGAAGGTAGTGGTTCACCGATAGGGGTGACTCGCTCTTGTAAAATAAGCAAGTGAAATATGGGCTAATGGATGGGGAACATTTTGAGATAAAACTCATCTTATTCGGTATGGGGAATGATGGGCTCCGATTCTTATTTAAATTCATCTAAAATTATTGATATAAGCTTGAATTATTCATAGATTTCCTCATCAAAATTATTAGGATGGAGAGATTATTCTCCTAAATTCAGGTTAAGCCTTTGGAAAGCTTGTTCAAAATAAGATATGGTAGGAAGTGGGTGGAAACCTAGACTTGAATGATCGTGCACATCTTGATATGGAACATAGATAGGTTGATGCATGCCCTATTCATGCAATCCTAGGCCATGGCCTTGCCAATTGACAATGTGGAAATATCGATATGGGAATCCTGTCATGTTTGAAATGTTGGCAAGTTGTGGTTATTTGGGATCTTCTATGGGTGTTGGGCTTGATGAAGATTCAATTCCCCCATATACAAAGTTAATGTTATTTGGAGTCGAACCCATATTGTAAACTGCTCCTATTGCTAAAGGTTGGTCACATGGAGGATCAAAGTCCTTAGCACTAGGGATGGTGAGGGGTGTGATGGTGATGTCATTAACCACGTATTCATAAATAACAGGATTGGTGAGATGGAATTTGAATTGGGATGATATGGGAGGATCATGCTCAGGAAAGGGTGGAAATATAAGTATCTCACAATATGTCAATTCGACTTATGAGACACTAGGTGAAGAAGATGGATTGGATTGGTAAGGTTGTAGAATAGTTGATGATGATGTTGAAAGCACGAGGATACGAAAACAAAAAGGAATATGCCACAAGAAAGAACAAGAAAGAACATATGCAAATTGACACAAGATAAAAGCAATATAAAATATTGGAATCTATTTATTGATACGCTTTTCAAAATGTGTTACAATACGTCTCCTTCCTTTTTAGGGGATAGGAGCGTCAAATATGTTTCTTGTCACAACATCCATGGATGACAATCCTTCTTCCTGTTGCCCACATGTAATATGGGCGGACCAAAACATCACCGCTGCTTGTATATATGATTCTTTTCTCTTTCCTACTCTACTGTCGAAAACCTGCGTTCAAAGAAACAAAAAATATTAGTAGCACCTGCGGACAGAATGAAACATATATTTCCCAAGGTCTAATGTCAGTAAATGCATGAAAATATTAAAACGATAATGAAATGACTTTGGATTGACCTAAAAATTTCATAGTAGCATAAATATATCAACAAAAGACCAATGCAAAAAGAACAGTCTAGAAATTCCTTACAGATTTGTATTCGCTCTAGGGTGGGACGAATTCACCTACAATAACCTGTCAGAAAGCACCCTCTTCAATGTCCTGCTTAAGAAGCTCCAAATGACTTGCAAAGTTGGGGTTAGCTAATTGGGGGTGTTTTGGGAAGACCCAGATGGTCATAATTTTCCAATTTGGCCTCTAGAATCCAAATTTTGCTGGTGCCATCTATAAGTTAGTGAAAGTAGGAAATGACAGAAACCTGGTCAAAATTGCTCAGAATGAATTGAAATTTGAACTGTAACCTATTTAACCTATCTAGAATAAAATGCAAAAGAAAAACCAAAGAAATCTATCACATATTTCTATTCATCCTGGGGTGGGGTGAATTTTACTATGATAGATTGGGGAGCACCCGGGGGCAGGACGCCCACCGTTTGAGGCATTGTTTCGGCACCAATCCACTTGGGATGGGTCCAAAACTGGTTATGGGGTGTTGTTGACAAATTTTGGGAATTGTTGTTGTCAAAAATCAGGTTTTGGGTCCGGATTCATGCTTCTAATAATCGCCCAATAACCTCACTTTTGAATGAGAGATTAAGGATGTAAAAGCACAAATCGTAAGTAGGTATGTAAATTGGCAGCACTTCGTTTCTCAAATGCTCCTTATATGTATCTCTTTTGGGTGGGAAAAATCCCCAATTTATAGACCTTAGGGTCTCCTTGTTTGAATTGCACATGCGAGGGCGCCATTTGAGTTAACTGTCCTATTTTCAGAGAAAAGCTAACTCCTTGATTAAAAATCTTCTTGCATGAGGTTTCTAAAATAAAGACACTCATCACTGAAGTCTCTCTTATTGAATAAAAGCAATTCCACGCAATTGCATGGCCTGAAGCCTCAGTTAACTGGTGGAGTTGCTGAGGTTTGACTTTTTTTGCCAGTCAAACCTTCTATTCGCCTCACCCTAGGGTGAATGCTTCTATTCGTCCCTGGGAGGGATGAATGCCATTTTGTATTCATCCCGAGGTGGGACGAGAAGAGATCAAGGTGCCAAAAAGGTGCCAAATTGACCTTTGACCTTCCAAACTACTTTTGGGAGTGGTTAGGACTACTGTTTGACCTCTAGGGGCTGCCCTGGGGGCTATTTGTGTTAATGCGATCAGCGCTTGTTGTCACATAATCAGATTGGTGTTGTTTTGGTGTCTACATGATGATGTGGATGACAATGATGTTGATGATGTGGATGGACCATGACCACATGTGCATGTAGTCATTGATGATGATGAGGGTATGGTGGTTGATTGAGGCTTGGTTATGGGGAACTCTTCAGGAATGGGATCCTTTGATGAAGAGGTTGGTGGAGTGGTAGATGGATTGGATGACAATGATAGGAATAGATGAGTGGAAGGGATCATGGACTCATAAGGATTTAAGATGATATTGTAATAATTAAATGGCTTGACATCCACTGCTATGCAATGTACCTATTACTCATGGACATATTTCAAGCATTGATGTAAAATGGAGGGAACACATATCATTTCCCTCATCCAAGGTCTTCCAAGGAGTACATTGTATGCCATGGATCCTTCCAAGATGTGGAAAATTATGTGCAACATTTTAGCCCCTACTTCAATGGGCAAAAAAATAGTACCAACCGTGGAACACAAAGCATCGTTGAATGCTTTGAGGGTGAATGATGTTTTGGTGATGTGATATGGAGGAAGGTTAAATTGATGGAGAGTGGATGTTGTGATAATGTTGATAAAGGAACCGGTATTAATGAGGACTCTCTTGAAATGATTCTTGTCAATTAGAGCCATATATGCAATGGAGGGTCTACTGATACCAATGATATTGGCTTAAATTTAAAGTCATAAAGTGTTATGGAATATTCCATTCATGTTTGAATTCTCCCCATAAAGTTATTGAAGGCATTAGGATATTACAATTGCAATTCGATGGATTTCAAAATGTCCATTAATTCCTCTCTATGTGGGGGAGATTATTGGATTAGCTTATATAGACAATTTAGTGGATGCCATTTTCAAATTTGTGGTTAACCAACTACTCAATGAAATGACTGGTCAGGGTGAATGATTGATGGGTGGATTTGATGGATTTGATAGATTAGACATATGAATGGGTCATGATGGATTAGGGGACACTTGTATGGGTGACAATGTAGAAGGTTGTGAGACACTTGCTTGAGGTTGTTTCCTTTGTAGGTTATTTTGCTAATCTCTAGTGACCACATGAATGGACCCTACAAACCCTTGGTATTGTTGAATATGGTTGACTTTTTTTGGGCAAGTTTTGGTGTTAGATCCATTTATGTTTGGTTGCACCTCCTCGTGATGAGGAAGTGGTGTCTGAAATATACCAAGGTATTGGTTTTGTTGAGAAAGGGGATTATTAACTTTAATTGCCCCCAAGTCAATGAGGTCTTGTACTACATTTTTAAACATATGATAGTTGTTGATGTCATGCCCATTTGCCTATGATAGGGGTAAAATAATTATTCTCAGTAATTTTTGCTACACTTGGTGGGATCATCCAGTTTAATTTTGAGTAAAGCAAGTTTTTTTGTCTCATACAACCTTCTAAAAAGAGAGGCATATGACTCATCTAGTGGGGTATGATGGTGATTCTGTCAGACAAAATATCACTGGGGATGGTTTTCCATAGGTGGCACTATGTTTTGAACTATTAGAGCTTACGTTGTTGAGGGGACCACATGATAGGAATTTGTTGTGGTACTTGTTGCACATGTTGTTGTTGGGCCCATTATCAACTAGCTCATGACTACTTAATTGACTTGATTGGATTTGGGTGGATGGGATAGCCTGTGTTAATTTTTATTGGCCTGAATAATTACTTTTGTATTGGCCCTTGTTTTGCCATTATTTCTTCTTGGGACTTATGATGCCTTCTTGGATTTTGATATCCTCAATGACACTAGCCTAAGCTAAAGCTTCTTCAAAATTTTGATAAGTTCTTAGTTGGAGCATCCAAGAGATGGGTTTTAAGAAACTCTTGGTGAATATCTTAATTAGCTCATCTATTGGTAGGGTAAATGGCAATTTTGTGATGATAACCCTCCAACGGTTTCTAAAATCATAGATTGATTCATCATCTTATTATCTTAAGGCATAGACATCAGATAATGAGATATTATTTTTGACATTTAGGATGAAGCGATAAAATAATTGCTCAATAAATTGGTCAAAAGTATAGATAATATAGATTGGCAATTTATTGTACCATTCTATGGCATACCTTTCTAATGTTTGAGGAAAATTTTGAAGCATGAGAGCATTATCATCTTGAATTCTAAAGCATGCATGAACAAAGGTACTCACATGTTTTTTGGGATCCTTAGTTCGCTTAAATTTTTCAATATTGGATATCGTAAAGTCTACTGGATATGGTGGGTTTGGTATCGAAGGATGAATTGGTTGTTTGATCAATTAGCATAAAGTTAGTTTTTGTTTTAAAAATCCAGGAGTGAATTACATCAATTGATCTATTTGTTTTTGCATGGTCTCAATTCAATGGTCTTATTTAGGAATGTGGAAACTCTAAATCACCTGATGGGTTTGTGGTGGTATGGAAATATGTTGTGGAGTGACTAAATGATGAGGAGATTGGTATTGATGTAGAGGTGAATTAGATGGAATATGATGAATGGAAGATTGTTGATGAAAATATGGAGAATTATGGAATGATGTTGATGTATGAAGATTATGACTAGGCTAGAAAATGGGAATAGGATGGGTAATGGTATGGGTTGATGTGGAATAGGGATAGAGACCACCGAAGACTAAGGTGACCATGATGGACCCTGGTTGAAAAGGGAGTCTGAGTAGAGTTATGTAAAAGTGTAGGATTAACCTATACTTGTTGTTGAGCATTTTGATGTTATTTAAGCAATTTTTTTAGGTGTTTCTATGCTTCACTAATATATCTATTAGAGGCTAGGGATATGGAGGTAGATGGTATGGTAAATGTGGCTGGGATACAAGTTACATTAGGTATGGAAACTTGTGAGGCTGGGATTTGTGAAGCAACATTAACTTGTGCTTCATACAAGGTGTTGTTGTAGGTGGAGGTATATGAAGTGCTAGGAACACCTGAGGGTTGAGGGATGGATGTATGGGATGAAGGTGCACCTGATGCCTCAAAAATAGGGTTAGTATACACTTGGGTAAAGGTGGATGGAGGTTGTAAATAGATAGGCTCTTTTTGTAAAGCAAAATCATGTCTAGGTGAGTTGGGGATGGACTCTAAGACATAATTAGAAGACTTCATGAAGGCTTCTACTTTTTCTATGTCTATATGAGTGATGTGGTGGTTGATGGTAAGGGATTTTGACTCCTCTTGGGGCATGACCATATGAAAATATATGGAAAGTAAAGAATATGAGGGACCTATAGATAAATCTACCTGTGTCACATTCAAGGTATCTACCACGAAAGTGGTGGGGAATGTGGATGAAGGTTCCATTAATTTTTCTTGACTTATTGCTTTCTTTTGATTTCGAGTTAATACCATAAGCAAAGTAAATCAAGATGCAAATTAGAATACCAAATGTAATACAAAACTGGAATTCTTAAGGAAATAAATAAACAATGCTAAGGCTCAACCAATGTGGCTTACCTCGTTCATTAATTATCTCCTTTTAATATGTGTTCATTTTATGTGTCAGTTTTGTGTGTTTTGATTTTTTAATCTATATATAATGAAATAAAGGTGAAAAACTATGGCTAAGGTACGACAACATGATTCTTGTTGGTGATGAAATCCAACAAGTTTTCTCGAGGGTATTCCTAAGGTGTCTAAGGGAAGATATTGGTGGATGGAGATGAATTCCACCATCACCAAATCTCAAGCAATGGTTGGTGATGAAATCCAACCACTACTATTTTGCATGAATCATGTTGTGTGTAGATTATTTTTAAGGTTTATGTTTTATATGTTGTACAAACAATGTTAAAAATAATTAATTTTATAAACCTAAATTAGAATCCAACAAAATATTCTTCAAAGGGTGTGAAGTACACCTCTTAAGACCCCCTATCTAAGTAACAACCGAAGGGTTCATCCACCTCTCTGCCTATAATCACCCAATTGGTAGGGATACTTTTGGAAATATAATATTGTTCCAATTTAGATATACAAAAGAAAATATCTTTAATCCTAAGATGCAACACTAGATTATGCAAGTTTTAATTCAAATGCAAACAAAATGCAGTAGTTTACACCCAAAAAATAAAAACCCTAATTCGAATGTGTAAACGAATGCAAATCTAAAAATGTAAACTAATTATGTGTTCATTTCCATATTTATTAATGATGATTCATTTTATTTTTTAAAATATAAAAAATATAGAAAATACCCAATATTCATAAGATAGAAAACTAGGGTTTTAAGTAGTCAACTTACTGGAAAGCCTATGTTTTTGTTCCTAACTCTCTATAAACACCTTTGGGAAATTTTGAACGCTTCTTAGACACTCGCAGGAACTTTTGGATGGCTTGAAATGCCTCTAGGCATTTCTAGATTGCCTTCAGATGTTGTTGGGCACTTCGTGCACCTTATGCAGTCTTCAAAAACCCTAGATCTAGCAAACTGTAAAAATCCATGCTTCTAAAAAACCTACAAGATGATAGAAAATAATAAATAAATTAGTAAAAAAATCATAAATAGGAACCTTTAGGGGTTCCCACCATGATTGCCATTTGAAATATGCAAAAAACAAAACTACAAAGAATGCTTTGAACAAAATAAAATACAAGATAACACAAGTTTGCACAATAGAATGAATTCTTTATTAATGGGGGGAGCCTAGAAACTCCATTATTACAAGCTTGGATCCTTGAATCCTTTTTGATACAATAATACAACAATTTAGGGTTCTCCAAAACCCTAAGAAGCTAGGTTGTGGTGTATTAAATTGCATTTTGATCCCAACAAGGTTGAGTGGGCTTTTTGGATATCCAAGATTGGGCCACTCTAGATGCTGATGTAATTTTCTAGATCTGCACACAATGACATAGAAAATAGTTAGTAGTATATGTGAGGGCTCCACAATGTGAGGTCCTCTATATGCAATAATAAAACACTAACTAAATGTAGTAAATAAATAGATGAAAATAAAAACATATGCAATGCAATAAATGAATTTAGGGTTGATCTATTTTACCTTCTCACTGTCTTTTGATGCATGATGTCTGATGCAGGTGGCTTGTGTGGCGATGCCTTAGAATCACCCAAAGGCTAAGGGAATTTAGGAATGGGAGAGTAAAATGCCTGCAGGAACCTAGTGACTATAGGAAACGCCCGTGGGCACCTAGGGCTAATGAGGAGGCACCCATGGGTGCTTGGAAACTAATGGGGAATTCTACAGAAGTAGATCGAGCATGGACACAGGTTTTGGTAGTGGATATTATGAGTGGAGGAGGTGAAATGTGATGAATGGAATGGGGTTAGGGCACCAAAGGCTTGATATAAAAATCAAGCACTTAGGGAACTCAGGGAACTCAGAATCAGGAATCAAGAATTTAGGGTATCAAAAATCTGGGGGTTGAGCCATCAAAATGGCTCTTATTTATAATCTACCTTAAGACATAATAGGGTTTCAACACCACTAATTGTGTGGTTGAGATTAAATCTTATACTAGGGTTTATAATAAATCTAGTGTGTGGCACATATTGATGTAAATGGATTGTCGGGATTAAATGAAATTGGATGGTTGAGATTAATTCATTTAAATAAATACATATTTATTAAATATATATTAAAATATAATATAAAATATTATATTTAAATATATAAAAAATATATATATAAATAAATGTGAATAATGATTGGAAATGGTAGGAAAATAGGAATATTGGGCAAATTGGCTAGGATTTTGTGGTGGAAATGGTGGGAAGGAAAATATGGAAGGCAAATGGCTAGGATTTTGTGTCTACAATTTTGATCCATGCAATACATGTGAAGCATGTCCTCTAGTACTTGATTTACCCTTTTGGTTTAACCATAAATATTAGGGTGGTACACTGATCTTATATTCAGTTTAGTCCCCACAACACGTTGTAGGAACTTCCAAAATTTAGAAGTGAATCTATAATCTCTATCTAAAATTATCATTTCAGGAAACCCATGGAGTTAAAATATGTCCTTGGAAAATCTGTTAGCCACTACGCGAGCATCATCTAATATGTTCCTTGGTATAAAATGTGCAACCTTAGTCAACTTATCGATAATTACAAGGATCGTATCATGTTAGTATCAGGTCTTGGGTAAACCTACTATGAAGTCTATGGATATAAATTACCACTTTTGAGTGGGTATATCATGTGGATATAATTTTACTATAGGATGTCTATGTTTGACCTTCACCTTTTGATATTCCAAGCACAAAGCACAAAATTGGTGATGTCCTTTTTCATTCCTATCATAAATAAGACTTATTTCATATTTTTTCTCCTCCTGGATGAGCAAAATAAAGGGTCTTATGTGCTTCTTACATGTTTAATTTCCTCAAGTCACCCATTTTTGGTATGATGACCCTATCTTTATAGTACAACATATCATCTTTGACATAAAAATCCTTACTTTTCTCTTATTTTTTGTTCATTTTGACCTGAATTTCATTGCAATACTCATCATGAGATTACCTTTTCTTGATTTGATAAAGTAAACCTATGTGACTTTGGGTTAGGGCTTCTAGAATGTACCTTATTTTTCTTAAGGTATCAAACACTTTATTCTCCATCCCCTTGATATATTCAATCTCAAAATTATACTCTGTTGAGAACTCAACCCACCTCCTTTGTCTTGCGTTGATTATAGATTGGGTAAATATGTATTTCAAGCTTTGATGGTCGGTTCTCAGTTCAAAATATTTCTCCACCAGGTAATGATGTCAACTTTTCAAAGCATGGATAACTATTGCTAGCTCTAAATCATGTGTGGCATAGTTTACTTCATGCTTCTTCAATTTCCTTGAGATATATGCTATGAAAAAATTATCTTACGATAATACTTCTCATAGACCTTCTAGCGATGCATCTATACACTATAAAATTCTCCTATAGATCTAGAATCTTGAGTATTGGTGTTGTGGTAAGCTTTTATTTGAGCATTGAAAAAGTAGCCTCTTACTTGTCAATCCACAAAAAATATTTTCCCTTATTTTGAAGGTTAGTTATTTTAGTGTATATATTGGAATAATCGCTTACGTACCATCTATAGTAGCCTACCATACCCATGAAACTTCTTACTTCAGTCACATTGGTAGGTGGTGGACATTCCAAAATGACCCTTATTTTTTTTTGGATCTACCACTATTCCCTCTATAAAAATGATATATCCTTGATATTTTACTTTTGGAGCATATAAATTACTTTTTCTAGGTTTCCATAGAGCTAATTCTCCTTTAGCAATTCTAGTACGATTCTAAGCTGCTTGTCATGTTCTTCTTCATTTTTGGAATAGATTTAGATAACATCTAAGAATATAAGGACAAATTGGTCTAGATTTCTCCTAAATATGTTATTCATCAAATTCATAAATGTAGCTAAAGTATTAGTCAGTATGAATGGCAAGACTGTAAACTCATAGTGCTTGTACTTGGTTTTAAACGTAGTTTTGTGAGTGTCCTCCTCATGTGTTCTTAGTTGATGGTACCCTGAATTTAAGTCAATATTTGTGAATATTGTAGCATCTCTTAGCTTGGTCAAATAGATCCTCTATTCTAGGTAAAGAGTACCTATTTTTGATGGTCACTTTGTTGAGCATTCTATAATCAATACATAGCCACATTGAACCATCCTTCTTTTTAACAAAGAGCACCGATGCACCTTAAGGTGACACACTAGGCTTTATAAACCCCTTTTCCAATAGTCCTTGAAGTTGTACCTTTAATTTTTGCATTTCTATAGGGTTCATACTATAAGGATATTTTTTGATAGGCCATGATCCCGACATTAAATTAATTGTGAAGTCAAAATTGTGTACAAGAGGAAGTCTAGGTGGATCTTTAGGAAAATACCTCTTTGAATTCTTGAAGGATTGGGTGTTTTCCAAAAACCTCTTTTTTTTGTTCCTTATTGAATTAATTATTTTTTCTATGTATACTATCCCTCCTTTTTTTAGGGCCTTATTTAGTTGCATAGCAAATAGTAGTTGGTGTTTGAATGATCCTTGACCATTATGAATCCTTGTTCTTCCTTTGCCCCATTCAAAAAACTCTATCCACCTATCCTGAAAGTTGATTAAAGCTTTATAAGCCTACAACCAATCCATCCCTAATATGACATCTAAGGCATGTAGCGATGCTACATACAAGTATACTTAAATTTATTCTTCTTCTAAGGTGATTTCTACCATGGAAAATATTGATCCACAGAGTAGGTCCATATGAAACCGTACTCAATGTTCCATCCTTGTTCCAAATATCTTGGTCTCTCTAACATATCCCTAGATATTCTAGAATATATAAGAAAATAAATCTAATTTTAAGCTAAATATACTTTTTTTTTAGAGGAGAGAAAGAGAACTTACACTCCTAGATCAATGGCATGGGTGCTCTATTCCAACCTTGTCTTCCTACTGTTACCTATATCCCAGGGTTTATCACCTTTGTCTGAATACCTAGTATTATTTTACTTGGATAGTTGACCATATAATTTGGTCCTCCACACCAATAGAAGCCTCACTTGGGATATTTTGGTTATCTTTCCCTAATATCCTTCCCCAATTTTCTTATTTGAGGTGGTTTTAGTCATTCTTTATTCTTTGGGATTGAGCAAGTTTGGGGGTTGGCCAGTCTATCCAATTAATTAATTTTGTCTTAGTTGGGAATTTGAATTCATAATTTGGCCTTCCACATATGTGGCAACCTTATTTTGGGTCTTCATTTCTTTTCTTAATCTTCTTTTCAAAATTTTCTACTTAGGGTGTTTTTAGTTGTTTTTTATTTCCCCTATAACCCGATTTAGCTATACTTTTATTTAATTGAGCGAGCCTCCATTTTCCTTGTTCATCACCCTTCCTCTTATTGAAGTAGGTATAATTAGCTATTTTGAATTGGATTTCTCATTATTTTTGTTGATTTTTCCATTCTAGATAGCCCGCACTTTCTCTTCCCTTTTGGGACTATCGATATTTCTTTGTTAATATGCAAAATATGATTCATTCAACTATTTATGTTGTTTTATTTGTTATTCTTGTAGGTATATTAGCTCCCTGTGCTGATTTATTTGTTCTTGTAACATTGTGGCAATGGTGATGAGATTTCCCACCTATTTTCTTAAGTCCCTTGAAACTTTATCTTGGGTCCTCTCTTTCCTTTGTGTCATTTATCCTATATCATTCAAAAGAGTATATTAGATTAAAACTTCACATTTTTGCACTACTATAGGAAGCATTTTATTGCTAAAACACTTTTACTCTACAAGAGATAACATTCTAAGTTTATCAATTAACTCTATGTTAAAAGCCACACTTACTAATCTTAAGGTGTTGTTTAATAATCACTTTGAGAGATTAATTTATCTCTCTTATTTATATTCTAGCACAACAAGAAGCTCTAAAACCTCATGCCTAGAGCTTTTATACCAAATTTAAAAACCCAAAATCTAACTAAGGGGTTGGTGTTAATTTATTAACAAGCACAAACAATACTAAATACTAGCACAAGCCATGCTAAACACTAAAATAAGATATCTAAGCTAACCTTGATTTTTAGTTATCTATCATTTCCTCTACACCAACCCTCTATCTAGTATCTAGTTAGGATACACCCATATACATACCATGCACACACCAGTCTGTGTAAGTATACTATGTGTATTGTGATTGTTATTAACCACATTTCAATTAGGGTTGGCTTATCTCATTCGATCGATCAAAGGGTATGTTCATATCTATACCCTACACAAGCCTCTCTATGCGGGTATATAATGTGTACAAAAAATAGACCGCTCATATTATCATTATGATGGAGTAGCCCAATCCTTTCATAGATAGTTATTTTATTTTTAAACTATTAGGTGGTGCAAGTCAACTAGTTTAGTCACTTAAACTAAATTTACCCTATTTTACCCTAGAGGATCCCATAATCCCCTAGGTTCTCCTAATTTATTAAAATATACAACTCTAGATATAAAAATATCATCATAAAAGAGAAAACATTTAAATCTATCAATTTTAAACAAGTATGGAATAAGAGTACAAAAACTATAAAAGAGATGATTGAAGAAATAAATATATCTAGATCATGTATGAATAAAATAAAATATAACTAGACAATAATATGCATCATAAATTACAATTTAGGAGCTACATTTCTAGCTTTATTAAATACATTATTATATAGTGTGAGCATGGTACAATAATCTATACTCTTAAAAGAATAAACATTACATAAACAATTTAAACAATAATTGCTTCAATAATATCTCTTCCATAACATGAGTAAGTATTTGTCTTGGATCCTAACGTTCTCTTGGTCCTTTCATAGTCCATTGTTCATTGATGGTAGTAAGGGATCATGACAGCTCATGAAACTATGAATCATGCATATATTAGATGATCATTTAATCTAGTGCAACTAATATGCAAATTTCAACTATATAATCACCAATACATCTATGCAAACCATTCACTCAATATCTGGGAATGTTATATTTCATTTCATAATAACATACTCTATTCAACTAAGGATTCATATTTAAGCATAAGAGCCCTCCCTTAGATTTGATTTTAAGTAAACTCATTTATTTCTCTAACTAGTTAAGGTCTTGTTGGTCAAAAATGTATCTAATGGTAAGGATTGTGCACCCACAAACCTCGACCAAATTTGAATGGTCCCAAGACCAGATATCTCAGGGTTAATATTCAGATAAGGCTAACTCCTCGTAAGTTCTAACTAAAAACTTGGGGAAAGGAAAGGGAAAAATATTAAATAAAGTGCAAAGCTAGAACACAAAATGGTTTAGATCCAATCTCATCAAGATACATGCCTAATAAGTCTAAAATATAAAAAATATTCATGGATTACCTAAAAAACCAATGACTGATTTCATTAATAATTTACGTGCATTACTCTACCAAACATTTCAAAATTAAGGAACTAGTAGCATGAAATCTAGATATCAAAATTAAAGCTAGTTTATTCACTTAACTATAGAAAAAATAATCAGCAGAGTGAAATCATACATACATGAAAACAATTGAAGAACAAACAGTAATCCACTTATATTGTTGTATGTATCAAACTATACATGGAGGTTGTAATGATTGGAGAGATAACAACAAAACATACATTACAAACATGTATATATAGCCCCTTCCAAGAGCGGTATTTTCAAAAATTCAATTAATATAACATTAATTATGGATCAGGATTTCAGTATTCAACTTGTTGGGGTGATCTCCTCTGTGAGTGCTTTGTTATGGATAAAACATTCTTCACTATATCCAGACAGGAACTACTGACATACCCTGCTTGTGAAGAAAACAAGCTTATACTAAGAGGGGAGGTGAACAGTATATGACCAATTTTTTATTTCTTTCCAAACCAATGACAATTAATGTCCTTAATTACAATAACCAAATATAGTAGTGTGCATTAATAACTCAAATAACAATAGTAAAAAAGAGCACAAGTCACCATACACAATTGAGACACAAGATTTAACTTGTTTCCCCCAATGTGGGGTACTCCACCAGATAATCTCCTTATAATATTTCACACAAAAATAAGGATCCTTATCCAATAAATGATTTCTTTGATCTACTCAAAGCTAGGCAATAACAAGTTCACACAGAACTTGTCCAAATTTGAATAACAATCTCACACAAAACTTGTCCAAAACTGAATAATAAGTTCACATATAACTTGTACAAATCTGAATAACAAGCTCACACAAAACTTGTCCAAATATGAATAACAAGCTCACACAGAACTTTTCCAAATCTGCTCCAACAAGCTCACCAAGAACTTGTCCAAATATTCTCTAGCAAGCTCACCAAGAACTTGCCAAAATCTTCTCCAACAATCTCACCAAGAACTTGTCCAAATATTCTCTAGCAAGCTCACCAAGAACTTGCTCAAATTTACTCCAACAACCTCACCAATAACTTGTCCAAATATGCTCTAGAAAGCTCACCAAGAACTTGCACAAATATGTCCCAAATATTTCCACAAATCTATCCCAAAATTATCCACAAATCTGTCCACAAAGCTGTCCAAAACTATCTACAAATATGTCCCAAAACTATCCACAAAGCTGTCCACAAAGCTGTCCAAAATTATCCACAAAGTTATCCCAAAACTGTCCATAAATTTATCCCAAAACTGTCCACAAAGCTGTCCCAAAACTGTCCACATAGTTGTCCCAAAACTATCCACAAAGCTATCCACAAAGGCCTTCTTAAAAGCTCAATAAATAATGCACAAGTAGCACTCAAATCTCATCCACAAATATATCAAGGCAAAGCTCAAAGATGAAATCAACAATGAATGGCAATGTACTCTTCAATGGATGACAACAATGATCCACAATGATCTTAACTCAACTCAACTCAAATAAACTCATAGAAGCATAAAGAGAATTGTTAGAGACTCAATATGTTCTAAGCTCAATCTCAACTCAACTCAACTCAAATCAATATCAACTCAACTCAAGTCAATTCATAGAAGCATAAAGAGAATTGTTAGAGACTCAATATGTTCTAAGATAAATCTAAACTCAACTCAACTCAAATCAAACTCAACTCAAATCAGAATTATGGAATAGTTTGTTTCATGGAACTTGACCAATCACCTCACACAATCACTTGACTAGGCTCAATAAACTCAACTCAACCAATCACCACAAGGGACTATTATTTCTCACAAAAACCCTAGTCCAAGCATGTATCAACCAACTCAAATGTTTCCAACAATTCTCAACCACATATATCACATATTAATGATACTCAAGTTCTTTCACAACCAATGGGCTTCAACAACTATGCTTATAAAACAAGGTTTAAACACAACTCTCAAACCAGAAAACCTTGAAGCATTCAACCAACCAATTTCAAAAAGGAAACCACAATCAATCCTTTTCACTCCAATGATATTTCAGAAATCAACCACCATAACAATCAATAGGAGAATGTGTCCATACCTTTTTGATGCCAAGAAGTTGTCCATAAAATCTGCCACACTAAACACAACTTTCCTTTCCAATCTCAATAAGGGTTAGTGGAATTCAAATAATAATCACAAGATAAGCATAACTCAATTTACACCTTTTTACTCCAACTTAATAAACACATCCACCAAAGTCCTTTTTAATAAAACCCTTATCAAAAATAATAATCAATAAGGCTCTCAAAAATATTTTATAACAACTCTTTATTTCTCCTAAATATTAATTTTCAATTTCATGAATATCAAAATAAATTAACTCATCCACCTCTGAAATAATAATCACAGAACTTATAAAAATAAAGTTTAATTAAAAAATTTAATTATTCCTTAACCACCTTATAACTCCTATCCTGGGGCATCAACGAAGTTAATTAGAGAAAAATGTAATTACCTCCTCAAGGGTATTCGAACCCCCAACTTGCACACACCGTGAGTGTGGTCGAGAAGATTTGAACCTTGACTTAAAGCACTACCACACACCTTAAAAAAAAGCTAATTTCCAATGCACCACTCTACCCACAATGTCTTGGGATTTCGACCAACCTTGGATTTATTCACTGTCTCCCTTTTCAAAATGATTTTTGCACGAGCTCTCTTCGGATGCTTAGCCAACAATTAACATGAGCAAGGATTTATTTCAAATGAACCTTAGGATCCCCATTTATATAGCATTCTCCTAATTTTCGATGACGTCGGTGCATTATTGATTTTCCCTCTTTCTTTAGATGTCGGATCTAACTTTAATTTTAATTTTTAAATTTAAATTTAAATTTTAAATAATTAAAATTTAAACTAAATATTTAAAAGTAAATATCTCCATCACCGGGGCATATTTTTTGATGAAAAAAAAGGCCAACCTGGGTTTTAAGAAAAATCCATTTCAAATCTGCCATCCATGGTTTTAAATAATTTTTTTTATTTTGCCTGCCTTGGTTTTCACAAAAACCCTGAATTTATCCATGCTTTCCAAAATATCACTTGCCCATCAAAATTCAATGTGATCCATATGACATCAATGATTCATGTGACATCAATGACAACATAAAATAACTCAAATTAACAACAATCTCACCATTTGTCATTTATGGCAACACCTCTAAAGCAAAAACCACAATCACTGCAAAAACCATCTCTGAGAATCAAAGCTACTCCCCCTGACTCAATAATCTCTATGGAGGCTGCTCCCCCTAACTCAATACTCTCTTTGGAGGCTGCTTCCTCTAACTCAATGCTCTCCCCCTTACTAAAATCTCTCCCCCTTTGACATAAATGGCAAAAGGGACACCTATGGGGTTAAAAGATATGATTCGTAAGCATAGGCCCCTCACCACATTCTCTTTTGAGGTGATTAATTTGGGGGTAGGAGTACTTTTTATTTTTTAAAGTGAAAAACCCCTTGCGGATCCACCTTGGTCTGAGATACCATGAACAGGGGGTTCTACACCGTCAAAGTCACTCGGGGGTTGCACCCGACCCTGCCCGCACCAACATTATCAATTGGATTTTGGATACCCAATTTAGCTTTTTGGTAGGGTGGAGATTTGAACCTGGGACCTCCCTTGGAGGATTTCCCTCTCCTCTCCAACTCACCTACAACACTCAGGTTAGGAGTACTTTTACTCCCATATCACATTGTTTCTTTCCTCTATCAACTTCCTTCCATGTTTTTTTGATATCCTTCTCTTGATGAATTACTTGATCTTCTTGTCTAGAACTTGTTTGACCTTCTTGCCTTGAATCTGTTTTACCTTCTTGCCTTGAACCTATTTGGAATTGAGTCCTACACCATTTGCAATATGCCCAAAGTTATTGCAAGTAAAACACTTGATATTGTAGCCTTTGGATGGTCCCCATATCCTGAATTCATTCTTAAAATAATTTCTATATCCATTCCTTTCCTGAACCCTGTATCGTGAAGCTCTCTTTTCATGACCATTATGACCATGACTTATGAATTGTGTAGCTCTAAAACCAAAACCATTTTGCTCATTTCCTTTGCACTAAAAATATCTATGACCAATCCTATTACATGAGAAGCAATGCCTCTAAAAACCATACCTTCTTTCTTTGAGGTTTCTTATTGCAAAATCAAACTTCTTTAATCCATAGACCCTATAGTGTATAGCCCTGTGTCCAAATCCATTACAAGAAAAACAATGTCCTTGAAAATCCCTTTTTTCATGCCTTGGTTCTTCATACCTTTCTTGACCATTATCCTTATGATCATTTTCAACTTGTGCATTGCATCCTTGAACCTTCTTTATAGCATCTAAAACCTATTTCTTAGTTTCTTCCTTGCTTTTCTTTTCAAGAATTTCTTTTCCATTTGAGCTTGATTCACCTCTCTCAAAACAAGAATCAAACTAAATATTTGGAGCCATATGAACTTTGGAACTTTCCTCACAAATCTTAGGTGCTTTATTGCTTTCATCTTTTATAACTTCCTTTCCTTTTGAGTGTGATTTTTTTTGGAAGTAAGATACAACCTTAAAATAAGTTTCCAATCCTTTTTGAACCTTTTCATCTAATGTATCATGTATTTCCATGGTTACCCTTAGTTATTCATTCATCCTTTCTTCTACCCTTTTTGCATTTTGAAGCTCTTCTCTAAGATTACTACTTGTTTGAAGTAGTTCTTCTCTGATTTTGACATCTTTTCGAATCTTGTTTTCAAGATTCTTGTATTCTTCTTTTAGCCTTTTGATTTCTAATTTTTGTTTGCTTATCTCATCCTCTTAATTTTCTACAACCAAAAGTGAGACTTCTTTATTTTGACTGTCATTGAGACCATTATAATATTCTATAGCAAACAAACTCTCAAGATTTCTTTGACCATGCTTGTTTCCTTTATGTGTCATCTCATCTTCACTATCACTAAAACCATTACAATATCCTGATATGTGATCTCTTTGACCACACACAAAGCACTGCTCTCTTTCACCATTCCTAGGAATGGATGTTCTTCCTTTTCATCATATAATTTTTCTCTATCACTAATTTGAGCTATCACTTGCTTCTACAATATAGTAATATTTCTTTACCTTACAAAATTTTTTATTTTTCTAATACCTGTTTTGCTTGTATCTATCATCTTTGTCATGCTTATGCTTTCCATATTCTTTTATTTTGTGACCCTATTTTTCATCATCACTATTTTCTTCATGTGGACACTTGTATGCATAGTGACCAAGATCACCACACTTGTAGCATTTGAATTTCCTTATATCCCTAAAATTCCTTGAGTCCTTATTTATTTTGATGAATTTAGCTTCCTCATCATTATATATAACTCTATCTATATTTGAAACTTTCCCTTTCTCTTTTTATGAAGCCTTGAATGCAATCTCTTTTATTGGAACCTGGTGCTTACTTACCCTCATCTCATAGGCTGTAAGAGTTCCTTGCAATTCTTCCATTGTTAGCTTGTTGATATCCATTGTATTTTTTATTGCTGAAACCTTAGAATCATATTTCATGGGAAGTGATCTCAAAACCTTTTGAGTAACTTCTAATTATTTCATCTCAAAAACTAGGCCTCTCATGGTTTTAGTAATCTCATAAACACGAAGTAAAAACTTTGCAATATCTTCAGAATATTCCATTTTAAATTCCTCAAATATTTTTCTATGAGTTTGTAGTTTTTCCAACTTTACCTTGGAATATCCTTCATAAGTATTTCGCAACTTGGTCCACATCTCATTAGCTAAATTACATACCATGACCTTTGCAAAATCTGTCTCACAAAGCCCACTCAAAATACAATTCATTTCTCTTGCATTCTTCTCAACCAAATTCCTGATAGTATTATCTGCATCAGGATCACGTTCAACCCTATACTCTTTTTCAACCATTTTCCATACCTCATATCCTTGTGATATCAAGTAGTTCTTCATCCTCATGCTCCAGAAACCATAATTGTTACCATCAAACAATGGAGCCTTATTTGTAGATGATCCATTCTATGAATCCATATGTGTTCTTATAGAATATGACCTCAAGCTATTAGATTTTTTGAAGAAACCCACTCTTATACCAATTGAAGAACACAAGCTTATATTGAGATGGGGGTGAACAATATAAGACCATTTTTTCCTTTATTTCCAAACCAATGACAATTAATGTCCTTAATTGCAATAACCAAATATAGTAGTGTGCATTAATAACTCAGATAGCAATAGTAAGCAAGAGCAAAAGTCACCATACACAATTGAGACACAAGATTTAACATGGCTACCCCAATGTGGGGTACTCCACCAGATAATCTCCTTATAATATTTCACACAAAAATAAGGATCTTATCCAATACAATTATTTCTTTGATCTACTCAAAGCTAGGCAATAACAAGTTCACACAGAACTTGTACAAATATGAATAACAAGCTCACATATAACTTGTCCAAAAATGAATAATAAATTCACACAGAAATTGTCTAAATACGAATAACAAGCTCACACAAAACTTGTCCAAATATGAATAACAAGCTCACACAAAAATTGCCCAAATCTGTTCCAACAAGCTCACCAAGAACTTGTCCAAATATTCTCTATCAAGCTCACAAATAACTTGCCCAAATTTTCTCTAATAAGCTCACTAAGAACTTTTCCAAATATGCTCTAGCAAGATCACCAAGAACTTGCTCAAATCTGATCCAACAAGCTCACCAAGAACTTGTCCAAATCTGCTCTAGCAAGCTCACCAAGAACTTGCACAAATATGTCCAAAATCTATCCACAAATATGTCCCAAAACTATCCATAAAGCTCTCCAAAAACATCCACAAAGCTATCCCAAAATTTTCCACAAAATTGTCCAGAAAGCTATCCCAAAACTGTCTAGAAAGTTGTCCCAAAACTGTTCACAAAGCTATCCCAAAATTTTCCACAAAGCTATCCACAAAGGCCTTCTCAAAGGCTCAATCAATCTTGCACAAGTAGCACTCAAATATCATCCAAAATTATATCAAGGCAAAGCTCAAAGATAAACTCAACACTGAATAGCAATGTACTCTTCAATGGATGACAACAATGATCCACAATGATCTTAACTCAACTCAACTCAAATAAACTCATAGAAGCATAAAGAGAATTGTTAGAGACTCAATATGTTCTAATATCAATCTCAACTCAACTCAAATCAAATCAATCTCAACTCAAATCAAGTAAATTCATAGAAGCATAAAGAGAATTGTTAGAGAATCAATATGTTCTAAGCTCAATCTCAACTCAACTCAACTCAAATCAATCTCAACTCAAATCAGAATTATGGAATATTTTGTTTCATGGAACTTGACCAATCACCTCACACAATCACTTGACTAGGATCAATCAACTCAACTCAACCAATAACCACAAGGGACTATTATTTCTCACAAAAACCCTAGTCCAAGCATGTATCAACCAACTCAAATGTTTCCAACAATGCTCAACCACAAATCTCACATAACAATGATACTCATGTTCTTTTCAAGTTATTTCACAACCAATGGGATTCAACAACTATGCTTATAAAACAAGGTTTAAAAACAAATCTCAAATTAGAAAACCTTGAAGCATTCAACCAACCACTTTAGAAAAGAAAACCACAATCAATCCTTTTCACTCCAATGATATTTCAAAAATCAACTACCATAAACAATCAATAGGAGAATGTGCCAATACCTTTTTTATGGCAAGAAGTTGTCCACAAAATCTTCCACACTAAACACAAATTTCCTTTCCAATATCAATAAGGGTTAGTGGAATTCAAATAATAATCACAAGATAAGCATAACTCAATTTACATCTTTTTACTCCAACTTAATAAACACATCCACCAAAGTCCTTTTTAATAAAACCCTTATCAAAAGTAATAATCAATAAGGCTCTCAAAAATATTTTATAACAACTCTTTATTTCTCCTAAATATTAATTTTCAATTTCATGAATATCAAAATAAATTAAAAACTCATCCACCTCTAAAATAATAATCACAAAACTTATAAAAATAAAGTTTATTTAAAAACTTTAATTATTCCTTAACCACCTTATAACTCCTATCCTGGGGCATCAACAAAATTAATTAGAGCAAACCGTAATTACCTCCTCAAGGGTATTCGAACCCCCAACTTGCACACACCACGAGCACCTTAGCCACGACTAAGGTTGCCACACAAGATAGCCACTCATTCGAAAGGAAAAAGGCACAATGTGCCTTAAGTCCTTCCTCCCTTCCATGCAAACCAAAAGTGCTTTGAGCGCTTTCCGTCCAATGCCTTCGAATGTTGTCAAGTAGATTCGAAACTTGACGTAAAGTGCTGCCACACACCTTAAAAAAAATCCAATTGCCAATGCACCACTCTGCCCACAATTTCTTGGGCTTTCGACCAAACTTGGATTTATTTACTGTCTCCCTTTTCAAAATAATTTTTGCACGAGCTCTCTTCAGATGCTTAGCCAACGATTAACACGAGCAAGGATTTATTTCAAATGAACCTTAGGATCCTCCTTTATATAGTCTTCTCCTCATTTTTGATGACGTTGGTGCATTATTGATTTTCCCTCTTTCTTTAGACGTCGGAGCTAACTTTAGTTTTAATTTTAAAATTAAAATTAAAATTTTAAATAATTAAAATTTAAACTAAATATTTAAAATTAAATATCTCCATCATCGGGGCACCTTTTTTGAAGAAACGAAAGGCCAACCTGGGTTTTAAGAAAAACCCATTTCAATTTTGCTGTCTATGGTTTTAAATAAAACCTTTTATTTTGCCTTCCTTGGTTTTCACAAAAACCTTGAATTTATCCATGCTTTCCAAAATATCACTTGCCCATCAAAAATCACTGTGATCTATATGACATCAATGACAACATAAAATAACTCAAATTGCCAACATCTTGGGCCTTAATTTACTAATTAATGCATTTGATGCTACCACTACCTTCAAATGTTTATCTATGAACTGAGGTAGTCCCTCTACATCAATTTATCAGCTACCACCTTACATACTTGGTCAGATCAGTTATTAAATTCACCCATATGTTGCATCCTTAGACTCAACAATCTAACAAGCTTTGCAGAAAGAAAGAATTTGAATTTGAGTATTTTTTTGCATGGCTATGCCTTCATGCATTTATTGCTGGATAGGATGGAGGTTTGGATTGAATGCACACCTTGGTTCACCTCACTTATTGCATTTGGATCACATTCCTCTGGGATGGAGAAATGGGAGCCCTTGTTCACCTTCTTCTTTCCATCCTTTCTACCTTCATTGTGGTCTAATAAACATCGAGCAAAACTTTAGGTCTAATTCCTTCTATATTTGCCTCTCGATTTTCCATCTTTATGAACTAATCACTTGGGCAACAATTCGGGACCTCTTTCCTTTTTAATATTTTCTTGATCATTCGCTTGATTCCTTCCACTTGTGGGTAAAATTTTGGGAGTGCCTATGATAGGGATCACAGCCCATTCTTTCATTGGGGGCCTCCTTCATCTTTCTTTCCTTCAGATGGAACTTCTATATGGTGAATGATCTAGAAGTAAACCATTCCTCTGTCCATCCTTTTCCCTAGCCACTTTTTTCAAAATAATTCCCCGTTTTTATAGAATAAAATAGTTGGATGCAAAAACTCACCTACATTTTTGGTGACTTTCATGGGGCTTTTACTTGGTAGAAGGCACAAAAACTAGCTAAAAATTGCATATCAAAATTTCAAAATTAAAAAACCAAAAAAAAATATTATGGTCACATCCATTGGGCTGTGGAGTCAACAGTAATAGAATGAGATTAAAAAATGAAATATGAAAAGTCATATTTCATGACTTAGGCCAAACCCGATAGATTTCTTAACTACTCTACCACCTAAGATGATTTGGCATGAGGTACTACTACTTAGGTGACTGCTTCACTCTATAATTTATTGCACATTTATGCCCAATCATTCATGGAGGGGACAGGTGCACTTTTTATTTGATCCAAAATATACTTGAGCCTATACCTTTCTCAACTGGGTGGGTCACTGTATCTTTCAGCCATTTCATCAAAAATTATTGAGAGACCAAATATCTTGGAGATCAAATTAAAAAGTTGATCCAACATTATGGGTTCTTACAAAAACGTGATCATACTTTCATCTTCCTCAAGATCTTGGAACATATTCTCAAGATTCTACTCTGAGTATAACTGATGATTGCTATCACAAAATCTAGGTGACCCAAGTGCTTTGAGTTGTTCATTAAATTCACTCATTGTCTCCAAATCCCTCTTCAGTAAATCCATAAGCTTGGTACCTTCACAATACAAATTAGTTATATGTAAAACCTATTGTATCATGACTTCATATTTTTCTTTCACATGCCTTTGATACATGTCGGGGTTGGTATTGTGACTGTTAACATTATACGCAAAGAAGTTACATGTGGACTCATATTGTGTATGATGCCTTTCCTTTTGTTGATCTCAGCCTTTACTATGGTCAAGATCTCAAGACTAATTTCTATTTTCACTACAAAAGGGGAAACAATGTTCAAAGCTACCTCCTTTGCTTTCCTCAAATGGAGAAGCCTAACTCTTATTAAATTATATTTTGAAATGGTGGGCCTAGTAAGATTCTCCTTATCATTTTGTAGCTCTTCAAGGAGATGATTAAACTCATTCTATTTTTTTTGCATCTTACTTCTGCATCATCAAGAGGGAGCTCATGCTACTGCGTCTTCAATTTGAATTATTCATTACATTGCTCCAACTTGTTGCTCATGTCTTGCAATTCATTTTTAAGTTTAACAATCTCTTCCTCCTTCTACTATAGTAGATCGAGTGACTGAGATTTGTTCAAGGTGTTGCTCAGTGTCTTATTTTTGCTTTTGATATTTTTTATTTCATGCTACACCTTATGAAACTGAGCCTCAAAGTGTTCTACCTTTTCTTTGCTACCTTCATCTTCTTTTCAACATTTTTCACTTTAATATACAAGGTATTAGAGTTCAAATGTGATGCTTTTAGTACCTCTATATAAGGGATATCATCAGTGTGCCTGGTGAGGCACTCAAAATCCCAATCATCATATTTCTTGTTGGCTTTTACCTTCTTGACTCTGGGCTCAGAAATCACCTTATTTTGTTTTCCTTCAATCGGGTCAAGCTCATGCAAAACCATCATGGTGACCTCTTCTTAACTTTGATTCTCCTACTACAACTCTTTAGCCCATTTATTTTGGTTATATCTCACCACATGCATGACCTTGAAGATATCTGGTTCTTCTTCTATTTCTTGAGATAGAAGTGGAAAAAACATCATAGAGGACAATGGGGATATGGGAAGTTTTGCTAATGCTTGCACTTGGTTTAAACTAGTTGATTGACTGATGACTTTGGTGATGGCTAACATTGATGAAGAGTGAAACTTCTAGGGTAACCTTTGCAAAGGAGGTAGAGGGATGACTAAGAATATAAGAGTGACTAATAGATTATATGAAGATACATGGATGGATGCTTCCAATGTATTCAAACGAAGGTCAGGTGAGGGACCAAAATATAGAGAAGATGATGATGAAGGTTTAGGATAATCCTTATCAGTTATAGGTATTGCAAATGGTATTATTTCAGAAGATAGGGGTACATCAATGAAAGGGGAGGATTATTCAGTGGATTACTATGGAGATCCTAATTTGGAGAAGGGGTGTTGAGCTATACCTGCAAAGGAACTTGTTCTTCTTTAGGCTCCACAATATTCTGGCTCTCCTTGGAGTGATGCATTGCTTATTTTGATCTCTTCACTTGCACCATATTGGACTGCAATAACTGATGCTTGTGCCTTGGATCTTGCTCTTTTGGAACAATTGGACTAGACCATATCCTTTTATTTCCACTTTGCATTGATTTTTGAGGAGAGGATCTGAATGAATGGCAAGTATCTTGAAAGGTTTTACTCGACTTAGTTCTCCTACTGCTATGTTGTTTCTAGGAGAAAGATACTTATGGTTTGAATTGCACTCCATAAGCCATATCTCTGGATTCTTCTTGAGAACTTGGATCCTCCAGTTCCTAATATCCCTCTTGCTCATCACTTCTTCCTCCTACAGGGGGATCCAAAAGATCAAATTTTTTAATACTTTTGGGCATAGATTATCATCCTTTCTTTCTCACCATTCATCAATGTCAATCATAAATTCTATGTAAAATTTAATTTTTGTTTCTCCCGAGAGGATTTCCATGAGATCATCCTTTTCACACTTCATTATCCACCATTGCTCCACCTTCTCTTCATTGTCCCAACCCTTCTGTTGCTCAACTCGTTCAAATAAATTGGTTGTTATTCTCTGATCAGGGTTCCTTTCAGGGTCAAATACCCTCTTGTATGGATATGGGGCCCTCCAAGGTGGGTACTTATGGAATTTAAATTGGGTAAATGGGACTAGTTGATAATCCAAGAGATTTTTGAATCACAAGATATCTCTATTTGCTTTATTCTCCTTATGCTTGAATGATTGAGGTTTGACATTGTTGGTGGTATTACTTTTAATAACACCATTAGGATCATAATGCCATCAGGGTGTTATTACTTGAATACCTAAAGCACATAGCTTACTATCTAACTTTAGATATTTAGGCTGATCTCTGAAGGGATTGTTGATGGGACTATATGATACAAGAAACTGAAAAATTATTTTATTCTTTGCTCCTTGACTATGCTTATATTCTATGATAATAGCTTGCCTACAAATTTCAAGGCCAAAGACCCAATATGTAACACAATAAGGAAGAAGAAAGGAGAAACCAAAGAAACCATACAATCTAATGCATGTTCCTTCTACCAAAAAATACCAACCCCCTACTTCAAGGAATATCATCCTTAAAATTTGTACAACTCTTTTATATAGACATGGATAACTACCATAAAAATATGCCAAAGCTAGAACAAGGAAACTCTTATTAAACTCTAGGTTGGGCTAGCTTATCTTGATTGAATACATCCAGTCAATGACTAGGAGGGGATAATCTTACGAGATTTTCACAAAATGTGCTGATTTGGACATAAAGAAAAGAAACAACCAAGCTAAGTAAGAGGGGTAATGAAATCCCATATTCTATTTAGAATAATAGTCCTCCAACTAATTTTTTAGGTTCCTAACCAAAAATTCTACCCAATCCATATTTATTTATCTATGAGCCCTTAATACTATGTGCTAAGGCTATCTACTTTGGGAGTATTGTCTTGTCCATTTTAGCATCTTGCAATGTGGCTATCATGCACAAGAATGGTTGAACCTCTTCCTTAAATTCTACTAATTTATAGGTCCTCTATAAATAGTCCTCAGGTAATCTTCTCAAGTTTAAGACTTCCACCATCCAAGCTTTCAGGACGTCCTCTGCAAGCTTTCCTCTTTGGAATTTTTTCTTAATAATTTTGAGGTGTTTAATGGATACGTCTTCAAGAGAGGGATCCGAGGTTGCAAATTATTTTATAATGTTCTAAGTAATTATTTGAAATAGAGGTTGTCCATATTACCCTCTGATTGTCCTTGTACCAGCATCATAGAATTTAGCCATGGTGTCCACTAGCTCAGGATATGGGTGTACGATAAATGGTAAGAACATCACTAATTACGTGTTATATGGAGCTGCTCTGGTAATATTGGAGTTAATTGATTTTTATTTTTGCATGTTCCCATTTGAGATAACTTTTCTTTGGCCTTTAGAGTTATGCATGTATCTGTAATTTCCTCAAACGAGTCTTCCAGCTTCTTCTTTAGCTTTACCTTGGTCATATTGCTTAGCTCTGTTCTCGCTCTCAAGAACTACAGGATTCAAAACTCTCAAAGCTTATTTGTTGATAATTGCCTCACTTTCAAAGACCATCAACAATATTTAGTAGGCAATGCATCATCATGGAGCTTAAATTGGTGTCACCCTTTTATAATATTAGGAATGTAGGGCCGAGGATATCAACTATCGATGATGTTACATAAAATTTCACTTTATTCAAGGTAAATCTAGTTGAAGTGTAGAATTATTGTCAGATTAAATCCACCAAACCTTCTTGAATTATGGACCTCAAGTCAATGAAATGAATTAGGTGAGCATATATCCTAATTAAAATAGTTGAGTTGCTATTTTCCCAATCCGATATTGTTTCAGACCTCATTCTTCTATTATTTATTAAACATGCTTAAAGCTATTTAAAGAATGTTCTTTCACTACCTTTATTATTAACGCACCTATTTGATAGGTTCCAGTTGGATAACCACACCTCTTTATGACAATTATGCACATTGGAGCCTCTTGATGTACGTGCCCATGATATTCCTCTAGATTTTATTGGGAGGGAGCATTGGCCATTTGTATGCATACAATTATGTTTATTGGGCACTCCTTTCAATTTAATCATCAATCCTTCTAACTAATTAGGGAGTTGATATTACACTACCATTTGCATACCTATTCTTGATTACTTATAGCTATAGGTCATAAGTACACTTATTTTCTCCTGATTGGGTAACATTTTGGGTTCACTTTTTCATTTACACCGATCCTATTTCTCCATCCTTGCTTGAGATGGGTTTTCAGGATCCTTCCGTTAATTAAATGCTTCCCATTTTACCATGTGTTTCTAGATTTGAATATCACGTTAAAAGAAAAAACTTGGGGAAACAGAAGACCTAGGACTCCTAATCTTATAATAAAAGGAAAAATTAGAATCTACTTTTGTACAAGGTAAAACAAAGAAATATATACATACATATACAACTACTCAAGGTAGATCAGGCATAGTGTTTTAGATGTTGGCCATTCAATGGGATTGGTAGCAAGTTACCCTCCAAATCCCATAATTGGTATGCATTTGAAGTCTTGCATTCTTCAATGAGATATGGACCCATCCAGAATGAATCAAACTTATCATGAGCCCCTGGTTTGGCTAGATTTACATCCCATCTAAGTACAAGGTCACCTCTAGAGAATTCTTTTGATTTCACTTTCTTATCAAACCATTGTTTGAATAGAATTTGATGTTGGGTTACATTATCAAATGCCTTTTCTCACTCCTCTTCCAGCTGCATCAATTGCACTAGTATTTTTTCAATCGGAGGAAACTCTTCATCATTTATTTGTTGTAGAAACTTCAATGTCGAAAGTTCAAGATTAATAGGAAGGATAGCCTCTTTTCCATACACTAGAGAGTAAGGGGATATTTTCAGGGATTTATTTGGGGTTATCTTATCTACCCATAATGCCTTATTTAGCAAAAGGTGCCAACTTCTGGGATTTTGCTCAATATTTCTTTTAATAATTCTCAATAGATTTTTATTTGAAATATTCTGCTAAGTTGTTGCCTTATGGATAGTAATTTGAGGTTGCATTCCAATATATTCCATATCTCCTAGCAAAGTCCATTGTTTTAGCACCTATGAAAGAAGAGCCATTATCTGAGACAATAGTGGTTGGGACCCCAAATCTAGTGATCAATATTTCCAAGAAGTCAATGATTGTCTATTGGTCATCTTGCTTAGTTGCTTTAGCCTCAATCCACTTAGTAAAGTAATTTGTTGCTGTAAGAATATACTTATGACCGACTGATGAATTTGGGTTTATGACACCAATAAAATATAGCCTCCACTACTGAAAAGGTTCTTCTACTACTATCATCTTTAAAGGTATGGTATAGTGCTACTCCTTTCTATCAAATATTTGATATTTATCACACTTTCTAATTAACTTGAATGCATCTGAGAATATATAAGGACAATAGAATCCTTCCCTCAATATTTTGGCTACTGTGGTTTATGCTGAATAATGAATTTTTGAGAATCCAAAGAGAAATTACTTCAATAAATCCCTTCCCTTTTCTTAGGGTATGCAATGCATCAACATACCATCAAAATGTTTATGATAGAGAGTGTTATTGACTAGTGTATATTTTCTAGCCTACAACTTGTATATGTATTTTTGTGGTGTTGTCAATCCTTTTGGGTACTAGCCAGAGCTAAAATAAAAAGTCAATTTGGTGATCCAGGAGTCAAATGACTTCTCTATTTGTGTTGATTCAGGATTGTATACCACATCTATATAAATATTGGAATCTATTATTGTTTCTTCTACCAAATGCTAACAAAGTGCTCACCCCCTAACTAGCTTTGTTGGTCAAATTTCCACATCAAATTCTTGAATATTTGTGTACCAAAATCTATGGATTACAAAAATCCTAACATATGGGTGTACCACAAATACAACTATTTTACTTTGTGAGACAAAATACCTAATTTTTTTGAGGTATTTCATAATGGCATATACTTTTCTTTCTATGGAATTGTATCTTTATTCATGATCATGTAGATTTTGGGATGAGAAAAGTGATTGGTAACTCATTACCATCATCCCATTTTTGCATCAGTACTACCACATAACTTTCCTATGCTCCAAAGCCATATAAAATAAAGTCCTTAGAATAATAAAGGTTAATGAGAACTGGGGCTTGTGAAATGGCTTCCTTAATATTCCTAAAAGTATCTTTCTGGTCATCCATTCATTTGAACTCAACATTCTTCTTTAGCATTTGAGTCATAGGCTTGACTATCTGTGCAAAGTTAGACACAAAATTTTACACAAAGTTGATTTACCCAAAGAAATACTGAAGTGCCTTCTTGTTCATGGGTATTGGCAATTCTAAAATAGCATTGATCCTATCCGAGTCTATGGTAAGCCCTACTTTTGATACAACATGTCCCAAAATTTTACCTTCTTGCATAGCAAAGATTGATTTTCTTGGATTCAATGATATTCCAAACTCTCTACATTTCTCAAATATTTGTTGGAGATGCTCCACATGATCCTACCTTTTATAAGAAAATATAGTCATGTCATCTAAGTAGATAACAATTACTCTATTAACCAATTCACCGAACGCCATATCCATTGCTCTTTGAAAAGTAGCACCAACATTAGATAAGCCAAATGGCATCCTTTGATATGCAAATGTTCCCCATTTAGTGGTGAATGTTGTCTTATGTTGATATTCATCTTTAATCCAAACTTAATTGAATTCCAAAGAGTCATCCAGTAATGAAAACCATTCTCCTCTTGCCACTGTATGTAATAGTTGATCTATCTATGGAAGAGGATAGTGGTCCTTCAGAGAGAATTTATTTAGGTTGCAAGAATCTACGCAGAGCCTAATATCTCCATTCTTATTTTTGACCAAAACTAGGTTAGCTACCCAAGTAGAATGCTTAATGGGATAAATTATTTTGGCATTTAACAATTTCAATAACTCTTGTTTCATCAGAGTCTCTATTTTTGGGTTCACTGGTCTCTATTTTTTTGAAAAGAATTTGAATCAGGTTCCAACTCAATGGTATGTTGAATCACATCCTTACTGTATACTTTGAGGTCATCATATGTCCATGTGATAATATCATCATATCTCTTACACAATTCTTGAATTTGGTGGACTTCCTCATTTGAGCAGTCTACCCCTATCTTCAGACCCTTTCCCTTTGAGATTTGGACTTCCTTATATCCTTTGGAGTCAATCTTCATTATATGACCTTTTGGTCGATCACTGTTATCAAAGAGGCTTTCCAAGGTGATTAGTCCTTTTGGAATGTGGTTATTTTTGAGCTGGATAAATACATCTTCCTCTTTATCATCTCTAATTTCGGAGGACCCATCAGCTAAATAGTTCATCTCATAAATTAGAAAACATATTATATGCTCATAATTTTCAAATAATTGCAAAAAGGTGTCCTTATAAAGTACGAATGATCTATACACCAACCTTACTAATTTTTCTTTGTGAATGGTATTTGAAACTGGATAGAAATTTACTCCTATGGAAGCCAAAATATCAACATGTCTATTTTGATCCCTAGGGATCATTTTAATATTCAATGCTTCAAAATATTCTAACAGGTCCCATATCCTATTCCTATAGGCTTTTAAGTAATGTTGCTTTCTAGTACATTTTTTAGTAATTTGGTTAATCACCAACTTACAATCTCCAAATATTTGGAGCTGCTTGATGCCCAACTTATCTGCCTTTTTTAGTCCTAAATATTTCCATTATTGCATTGACATTTTTTATAGAAAACTGATCTTCCATTTGTAGTTCTTCTAAGGTTTATTCTATGAGATCTCCCTCCTCAATAATAGCATTTACTAAGGCTACTTGCTGGTCCACTTTCTCTATCCTTTCTATAATAAAAGAAGATGACTTTTATGAGTATATTTTCACCCTTATTTTTTAACATAGGATTTCCATATGAGAGTAGTCAAGAGAAAGGTATCCCCCCAATTTGGCAGTGAAATCCCTAGAAAGGCACATCCTAAAATATGGTTCTAGATCCACTACCACAATTTCTTGTATAACAGTGACTTGAGGTAATCTATGGAGAACCATAGGCACATCCTTGATAACTCCAATGGTTTTTACTGGGGTACCATCTAGCTACAACACTCCAAGATAAATTCTAGTGTATTCCATTCCCATGATATCACACATTGCTTTAGGCATGACTATAGTAGCAACACCTGAATATATAATATAATTATGCACAACCCATCCTTCCATTTCCAAATAAAGATAAAATTATGAGGGCATATTCTTTTCACCTCCTATAATAGAACAACTTTGAACTAGATTTTGTTCTAGTTGGACTTTGCTTTGGTCTTTAATCATCTTTAGAGAAGCTTGAAGTAGATTAATTTGTCTAGGGATGAGTAACACATCATACATACTGACCCTTGAGGGAGTTGTAGGCCCAAAATGGCCACATCCTTATAAAACTTTGAAAATTATTCTAAGGCAGATAAATCTCTATTCCACTAAAGATATATAGTATTTTGGAGCGGATCCATGCAAGAAAGGTCTATTCGACTCACTACTTGGTATTTATTGCCAACATCAACAAGTAAGTTCCATTCCATTCGATTTCTAGTGTATTTGGTAGCGAATTATGGCAAGGTTCCCAATCCGTAAATCTTTTGAGTTTTGATGATGTCAGCATGCTACAAAGTGCAAATTGGTGATTCTTCTCTATTTCACATCATCCAGCGATTGTTAGGAATATGCATTCCACTAAGTTCCAAGACTAATGTGAAGTAAAATGGCAATAAGAAGGTTGAATGTGTTTTAAAAGAAGTAAAGGTAGTGGAATAACACAATGGTTATTTGCATTGCTTTCGAAGCAGATTGGCAATTTTGCAGTCAAATCGAGTCAGAGCTGATGTTAGTGTTATTTTTGAGCGGATTGAAAATTTTGCTTTATACCACAAACATGAGAAAGAAGTTAGACATTTTGAAAGCTAAGTGAGAAAATTGATGATAGATTTTATTCCACTAGCAACTTAGTGCATTTTTCATCAAAACTCAATTTCATTGGCTGAAGCCATCAAAGCTAATGTCAGCATTATTTTTGAGTGGAATGGCATTTTGTTTCTCCTCTACTACCTTGCAAAGAATTTGCTGGAAATTTTGGGTACATTGGGTACATTGCCTTTGCTCAAGTGTTGATGTTGTCATTGATGTCAAGAAGCGGAAGGTTTTTTGTGAAAATCAAGGCAGACAAAATAAAAGGTTTTATTTAAAACCATGGACAACAGATTTGAAATGGGTTTTTCTTAAAACTTAAGTTGGCTCTTCGTTTCATTGAAAAAGATGATCTGGTGATGAAGATATTTAATTTTAAATATTTAGTTTAAATTTTATTTATTTAAATTTAAAATTAAAATTAAAATTAAAAAGTGCCGATGTGTTTATCAATGCATCTTAGTGCATATAAATCAAGGCAAAATAATTTCATTGAGATTGAAGGATTCGATAATTAATTTTTGTTTTTGTTTTCATCTGCGTTAGCGAAGGAGGCGAACACGGTGGACCAGTCCTTGCTATGACGAATTGGCCGCAGTGTCAAGGAGGAGGCGCACATGGAGTTTGAGATGGTTTTTTGACAAGGTGGCCGTAGATAGTATTCGGAAGAAATACAAGTGAACAACGATGCAAATCAAAACAACACGGAAATCAAGAATAAATATTTGAGAGTCGCTGACCTAGGAGAGAAGAAAAGCCGCATTATTGACAACACGGTATGTGAGCATGCAATTCAGCGATCCGCTAAAAAGAAAATAGTTTCAACAGTATCCTTCGAAGAAAATAATTACCTAGCTCGACAAGTCGATTCCATGGAACAACATGGAGGATATGGTTAATTGTTGATTTGTAAAACGTCATGATAGCTGGGTTTTGGATTTCAAATCCTGCTGTGTTCGATTTGCATAAAGTTAAGTTTTGATTGAAACTTTCATACAACAGGTATAAACATAAATGGAGCATTTTTTATTCCACGCAACTCATCAGTAGAGTTGGTTAAGGTTAGCGTAATGGGAGGAGTGGTCTGCGGGTCAAATCTCACTGGGTATGTTCTTTTGGTTGGAAAGTTCTGACCTGAGAAAAGTAGTCGAATTTGGCAAGGTAACAATGATTTTTGTTGGAGAATAAGGTTTTATTTTTAAAAGTTAGAAGGTGGAGTATTCAAAGGTTGAGGGGAGTCATAACTAAAGTGTGGAATATTTATGCATGATATAAAATATTTTATTTTACTTTTATGGTATAAGTGGTTTTGGGAGTTATAAGTTATGCAATGTTGTGATTTATTTTATTTTATGGTACAAGTGGTTTTAGGAGAGATAAGGAAGTTGTGCAATTAAAGACTTTTGTGATGATTGGAATAATGTTGATTATTTTGTAATCTACTAACCCTTGTGAATATTGGCAAAAGAATGTTGTGATGGTGGCAGATTTCCAAAGGGGTTCCTTCACTTAAATAAGGTATGGGCACATTCTTCTTATGAGCATGAGTGGTGTATGTTTTCCTGAAATAATATTGGAGTGAAAAGGTATACAACAAGGTTTCCTTTGGTTGGGTGTAAATCCTATTTTTTTGGTTTGTTAAAGACTACTAATGCATTGTTATCATTGATGAGAGTTTTGGTGAATGCATAATTCTGGTTTGAGGTAGTGGAAGCATTGTGCACTAGGGTTTATGTTTGTAAGTCTTGTTACTTGCATTGAGATGGTGAAACCCTTAGTTGGTTGTTTTTATATTGATGGATGAGTTGCTTCCACAGTGGTTGTATTGATGAAGTTAGTACTTGATACATGATATTGGGCTTACTCCATTGAGTTGATTTGAACAAGTTATTCTCTGCATTTGGTGATATTGTGTTGGTGGCTGTTTTGTTCAAATATCTTTGGAGGGAAAAGGATTTCTACTTGTTTCATTTTCTTGTGATGATTGGTTGAAATGCTTCAAGGTTAATGTTGAGTTGAATGATGTTGGTTAAGCCTTGTCTTTAAGCATTGTTGTTGAAGCCCTAATTGGTTGAGAAAAGATATTGGTTGTGGAAAGAACATGAGTATCATTGTTATATGAGATATTGCATTGTTGGCAATTGTTGGGTTGTGTTTCATGTTCTTGAGAAAAGCGTACTTCATCTATCTTATTCTTTTGAGATTTGAGATTGAGTTGAGATTGAGAATGGGAGCTAAGTATAGAACATATTGAGTCTCTAAAAATTCTCTTTATGCTTCTATGAGGTGGATGAATCACATTGGGTCTCTAACCATTCTCTTTGTGGGTTCATGCCAAGCAAGTGTTTTTGATGAACTTGTGAGCAGGTTTAGGATAGAGGTGCATTGGTTCTATCAGAGAACTTGAGGACAAAGGTACATTGGTTCTATGAGAAGAACCTAAGGACAGATTTGTGCCAGATCGAAGGACTGTGTTTGGTGCTGATCAAAGATAAAGGACGAGGACATTTGTGCTAGACCGAAGGACTGTGTTTAGTGAAAATTCGAGGACCAACTTTGAGGTGATAGAGTTGAGGATAGCGGTCTCCAGCCAAAGCAGGGAAGACAGGTGTCTTCTGTGGATAGAGTTCCATTTGCTAAGGGCAGCGGAGGCAGAGGTCTTCTAGAGGATCACCAGCCAGAGAAGAGGTAGGGGATGGTATCTCCTTTGAGCAGAGGCTCATAAATTCTGATTGGGGGAAGGTTTCTCCTTTGAATCGAGGCTCATAAACATTATAATTGAGAAGGTTTCCAAAAGAACTTTGAGATAACTTTTAGAGAAAAGTTTTGTGGACATAAATTTTTGTGTCACTTTGTGGATGGTTTTGTGCATTTCTTTGATATTGCTTTGGGTATATTGCTTTATTGTTTTGAAGTATAAAGGAAAAAGTAAAAAGTGGTATTATACTATTCACCCCCCCTCTCAGTATAAGCTTGTGTTCTTCAATTGGTATCAGAGCGGGTTCCTTTGAAAGGTTTAACAGCTTGAAGGAAAAGCTAGTAAAGAACACAATGGATCATTCAAGTGGCAATGCAACACCTATTCTTGATGGATCAGATTTTGGTCTTTGGAGTGCAAGGATGAAGGTTCATCTAATGGCACTTGGGAATGAGGTTTGGGAAGTGATTGAAGATGAGTACACTATTCCTGAACATGGTCCTAATACTAAAGAAGAAATGCTCCTACATCATAGCAATTCAAAAGCAATGAATGCAATCTTGAAAGGCTTACAGAAAGTAGATCTCACCAAAGTGATTCACTGCAAGACAGCTAGTGAAATGTGGAATCGCTTGAAGGTGGTTCATACGAGTGATACAAATGTTAGAAAGGCCAAGTTGAGACACTTCAAAGGTATGTTTGAACAACTCAAAATGAATTATGATGAAAATATTAGTGACTACATGCTTCGTATGGATGAAGTTGTTAACTCCATGAAAGACTTAGGTCTTGAGCTTACTGAAAATGATGTTTGTGATAAGATTTTAAGATCTCTTCCTAATAGATTTAGTGAGAAGATTTCTGCTATTGAGGAAGCTAAATATTTGGATAAGTTGAAAAAATATGAGCTCCATAGTATACTTGCAGCATTTGAGTTGAGAACTCAAGTGAAGGTTGATGTCAAGAAGGAGGCAGCTTTCAAGACTATCAAGAATTCCAAAGGTAAACAGCTTCAAGAGAGTGATGAGTCTTCTGATGATGAAGAGGCATATTACAGCAAGAAAGGCAAGTTCTTTAGAAAGCATAAAAATATGAAAAACGTGAGATGTTTCAATTGTAGAAAGTTTGGTCATTATGCTACTAACTGTACTATTGCCAAGGATGAAAGTGATGAAGATAAACAAGACTATAAGAGCAAGGATTTTGAAAAGCACAAACATCATAGGAAAAACAAAGATGAGCACAACAATCAAGGAAAGAGGTATTCTCACAAACACAAGAAGAGCTTCTACCTAGACAAAGCAAGTAAGTGTTCTAGTAGTGATAGTGAAATTTCTTCAAGTGATAATGAAAATGAGATAGTGTTCATATCAGAAAAAGAGGAAGGACCAAAACATAGATTCATTATCATGAAATGTCTTAGATGTGGAAATTTTGGTCACCTTGAGGATGATTGCACAAATAATGAATTGGTTGTTAGTATGTATGAGGATGCTTTAGAAAATGATAAGGAAGATGCATGTATGGTTTTTGAAAAGGGTAGCACCTCTAGTGATAAGAAATCTGAAAAAGGCTTTGATGATTCTAAAAGCAAACATATAGAGGAAAGTGAAGTAGATCTTAAAGGTGAACTTATTAGTGCTCTTAGTGCTTTGAAAAAGGAAAGAAAGAAGAATGTTGGACTCAAGGATAAGTTAGATGAATGTTGTATGGAGAGAGATGAACTTATAGAAAGTCTTGATGTCTCTATGGCTAATGCACAAGAATTCAAGAATGAGTTAGAATCTAAGGTGCTTGAGTATAGTGAATTAGAACAGAAAATGGCTTCTTTGAAAGAGGAAAATAAAAAGTACAAGGATAAGCTGTACAGGTTTCAAGAAAGCTCCAAAAAGGTTAAGTCTCTCATCCAAAGTCAAATAAATCCAACAGATAAAACAGGTCTTGGTTTTATTAAGCCTCACAAGAAACAAGTTGGAGAGTCTAGTAAGAGATTCCAAAAGGAAGAGAGTTCTAATGAGGAAAGTTTTTCAGATCATGAGTCCTTGAATGATAGATGCATAGAAACAGAAAACAGATTTCGGAATGAGAAGAAGGAGAAGTTTTTAGGACCTAATAAGTCAAATAAAGGAAAGTTTCAAGGCAGATGTTTTGCTTGTCATAGGTTTGGTCACATGGCTATACATTGCATGGCTCAGGTGAAGAAGGTAAATAACAGTTTTAGAAGTGGTGATTTCTTTTATGGGTATTTCTACTCTTGCAATTAGTTTGGGCACAAGGCAGTTCATTGCAAGGCAAATGATAGGAATAGGTTTAGTCAGAACAGGTGGATTCAAAGAATAGGTATGCCTCAAAGAAATAACATTGTTACTTGTTACAAGTGCAACAATGAAGGTCACATAGCTAGATAGTGTAGAGCTAAACTTCCAAGGTACAGGAATAGAAACAGTGGTATGACCAGGTCCAAGGATCAAGGCATGGCTAAGAATAGGAACAGTGACAGAAACAAGAATAGGAATATGGACAAAGAGTTCAAGAGAAGGCCCGACAAGGAAGTTATAGACGCTGATGATGATCAGTGCTTAATGGGAGTTTTACTCCCACTTCAGAATTAATCACCTCAACAGGAGGTGGGGGAGGGACTTAGCTAAGAGGCTCATTCTTAGTCCCGAGCCCCAAAGGTGGCCCTTTGCCATTGATGACAAAGGGGGAGAGATATGATTAAGGGGGAGAGCTTCAAGTGAAGAGGAAAGCTTCAAGTTAGGGGGAGCAAAACTTCAAAGAGAGTGATTTCAGTTTTGGCTCTTGAAGATGTGTTTTTAGTAAAGTTTTGCCATCAATGACAAAGGGGGAGATTTTTGGCAATTTTGGGTACATTGGGTACATTGCCTTTGCTCAAGTGTTGATGTTGTCATTGATGTCAAGAAGCGGAAGGGTTTTTGTGAAAACCAAGGCAAAAAAAATAAAAGGTTTTATTTAAAACCATGGACAATAGATTTGAAATGGGTTTTTCTTAAAACCTAAGTTGGCTCAGTTAGAATGAACAGCAAACTACGAAGGTATTGTATTACGCATTTAAATAGAGGTTACAATTTCAGGAATAGCACCGGCGTAAATAGAACTGTTACAGGAGTTGTAACAGCAAACCTAAATAATGTAATATAAACAAAATATGCTAACATATGCTAACATCCCCCCTTATTACATTATTTGGGTAATAGGATAACTACTAGCTATACTAACATCCCCCATGATTACATCATTTTGCAATACAAAGAGAGCTACGAAACAATTCAAATTTGACACATGCAAGTGCCTTAGTGAAAATGTCTGCAACTTGAGCATCGGTGGGAATGTGCTGAAGCTAAATTCGGTGCTTTGGAACTTCATCTCGAATGAAATGACATTGTGTGTCAATGTGCTTTGTTATTTCATGATGGACTGGATTCTTGATGAGGTTCATAACACCCTGATTGTTGCAAAACAAGTGTATTGGAGATTTTGATGGATGGCCCATACTTGTCAGAATGCGACGCAACCATATCACTTCACACACAGCTTCACGTGTGGCACGATACTCTGCCTCTGTTGATGAAATAGCAACCACTTGTTGCTTCTTGTTGTGCCAAGAGACAGGTCCGGATCCCAGATGAAAAATGTATCCAGAAGTTGATTTGCGATCATCAAATGATCCGGCATAGTCAGAGTTCATGTATCCTTGCAAGAAGAATTTGTTGTTCCTCTTGTATTCTAGGCCATATTCCATAGTACCACGGACATAGTGAAGAACACGTTTTACTGCTTTCCAATGAGTGGTCTTAGGCTCCTGCATGAACCTTGAAAGATAGTTGACAACAAATACGAGATCTGGCCTAGTATTGGTCAGATATATGAGACTCCCAATCAACTGTCGATAGAGAGTACCATCTACCTGAGGTGAATCATCATATCGCGATAACTGAAGTCCATTCTCCATCGGAGTTGCCATTGGCTTGCAATCAGTCATGCGATATTTTTCCAGCAATGTCTTGGCATATTTTTTCTAAGACACTTTGATGGAGTGTTCCTTCTGGCTGAATTCCAGACCAAGACAGTAATGGAGAAGTCCGAGATCTGTCATCTCAAAATATTTACACAAGTTTCTTTTGATAGTAGAGATCATAGTTTCTTAACTCCCTGTAATGAGTAGATCATCAACATAGAGTACAAGCAACACTATCTCAGAACCCTGTTTCTTGAAATAGAGGTTTGCATATGACAAAAATCTCTTAAATCCATGCTACATAAGGTGATTGTCCATTTTTATATACCAAGCTCGTGGAGCTTGTTTCAGACCATATAAGGATTTGACCAATTTGCAAACCTTTTGCTCTTGGCCTTCCACTTCAAATCCTTTTGGCTGAGTCATGTAGACTTCTTCTTGGAGATCACCATTTAGAAAGGCACTTTTGACATCCATATGGTGAACTTTCCACCCATATTGTGCTGCCATAGCACACATAACTCGAATTGTGGTCATCCGAGCAGTAGGTGCAAAAGTTTCCTCATAGTCAATGCCTTCCTTTTGAGCATAGCCCTTTGCAACAAGATGGGCCTTATGCTTATCAATTGTTCCATATTCCTTGTACTTGACTTTATATACCCATTTGTAGCCAATGGGTTTCTTTCCATGCGACAAATCAACAAGCTTCCAAGTTTTATTTTTCATCAAAGACTCATACTCTATATCCATAGCGGCCTTCCACTGAGGCTCACTAAGAGCATCTTGCACTGATGCAGGTTCAAGATCATCTATGGTAGACATGAACGCCTCGTCATCATCAATATCCATATCCTCTACTTCTATACGTGGAGTTACAGAAAGTTCCTCAAAAGATTGACAAAGATCATCAACCTCACCAGTTTCTTTGGCTTCTTTTTCCTTTTGAGCCATACTGCATGTACGAGGTCTATCCAAGTTCAAATTAGGAGGAGTGGATAAATTTGTGTCTCTGATTGTATTTGTACACCATTTTGGGTTCTTCTTCGATGGTGTTGAAGAAGATGTAGAAGGACCTCCTGTCTGTGTTGACGAAGGAATCTTCTCTTCCTTAGATTCCACAAGATCTAGGTGTACTTTAGATGTGCTCTATGATGTGAAAGCTTCATCAAAGACAACATCTCTACTGACATGAATTTTCTTGGTCAAAGGATCTATCAAAAAATATCCTTTAGAGTGCTCATCATAACCAAGAAAAATACATCTCAGTGTTTTCTCATCTAGCTTATTCCTTTTCTCTTTTGGTATGTGCATGAAAGCGTAACATCCGAAAATACATAGATGAGATATGGAGGGTTTTCAACCACTCCATGCTTCCTATGGAGTCATTCCTTTTAGGGCCTTTGTGGGTGCCCTATTCAACAGATATACTGCAGTGGTGACAGCTTCTGCCCAATATTGTTGCCCAAGAGTAGCTCCTGTGAGCATACAACGAACCATTTCCATGATAGAACAGTTCCTTCTCTGAGCAACTCCATTTTGCTGAGGAGTATAGGCAGTTGTTAACTGTCTCTTGATTCCATGCTTATCTAAGAATGAAAAAAATTCATTAGAGGTAAACTCCCCCCCTCGATCTGAGCGGAGGGTTTTAATAGAAGCTCCTGAATCCTTCTCAACGGATTTCTTGAACTGCTGGAAGAATGCAAAAGCTTCGGATTTCAGTTGGAGAAAGAAAACCCACATCTTTCATGAGTAGTCATCTACGAATAACTGAAAGTACCTCTTCCATCCACAACTTTTGGGTGTGAAAGGACCGCATAGATCGGTGTGAATTAACTCTAGAGGTTTTTGTGCTCTTGTTGAGCTCTTCTCAAATGGTACTCTATGTTGCTTTCCTGCCAAGTAGTCAGAGCACACTGGCAATGTGGCAGAAAGGGAAGGAAGACCCTTTACCATCTCATACTTACTGAGCTCAAGTAAGTAGCCGGAACTAAGATGCCCATATCTCTTGTGCCATAGGGAAGTTGCCTCCTTGGTAGAGACAAGTCATGGCAACATGTGGAGTAGAGATAGCATCTAGGGCAAATAAGCCATGCTTATATGAAGCTGTTGCAATCTGCTTACCCTTCCTGGTAATAGTACAACACTTCTTGCCATTCTCAACACGACAGTTGACAACCATATTTCTATCCAGGATTTGTGTGACTGACAAAAAATTGTTAGCCAATCTCAGAACATAGAGGACTTTGTAAATCTGACACTTGCCATTAGGAAGAATGACTAAAACTGTAGCCTCTCCCTAAACCCTGTAGGTTTTATCATCAGCAATGGTGATAGGTTTGCCCTCTTTGGCCACGAATGATTCAAACCACGATCTATCGCTAGTCATATGTTTGCTAGCTCCAGAATCGACATACCAAACAGGATCCCTCTGTGTGGAATCTATGGTAGTCATGAGCACCTTGTGTGCCCATTCAGAATCTGAGTCAGATTCTTCAACAACAACATTCACCTGGGGTTGCTTGTTTTTATTTTGTGGTTTGTTTTGGCCTTTTTGCTTGTTCTTATGCCAACACCTGTTGGTGTCATGGTTGTCTTTCTCACAGATCTTGCACCACCTCTTCTTCTGTTGAGGTTGTTTTCCTTTTCCTTTCATATCCTGTTGAGAATTTCCTCCTTTCTGAAAGTTGCCTCCTTTTTGCCCATCACCTTTCTTCCTAGAACCCTGCCTGTTGGTGTATAGGGCTGTATTGGAAGAATCATCCTTGTGAAGTTGGCGTGCCTCCTGTTGTTGAAGAAGATTGACCAAATCGATGTAGGTAATTTGTCATTGAGACACTTGGATGGAGGTGATCAACATATCAAATGAATAAGGCAAAGCTCTCATCATAATTGAAATGAGAAGCTTTTCGTCCACAGAATCTCCCAAAGAATTCAATTTCTCTTTCAATTCAGACACTCTGCACAGAAAGAGTTCAACTGCTTTCACCTCGTCTCAAACTCAGAGTTATGAAGTTGTTGTTGAAGATGAAGAATGGTGGAATCATTCTTTCCCTCATAGATGGTTTTAAGGGCATCCCATGCCTCTTTACCACTTGCTTTGTCAGCTATATGAGGTTGCACTTCATCTGAAACAACAAACAAAAGGAGCACCTTTGCTCGACTATCTTTCTTGTCAAAAGCTATCTGATCAGCAGTAGGAGTTGTGGATCCTGATGCTGGTGAAGGCCTAGGTGTTACTCCAGTAAAAATATCCCATAAATCTTCCATTTGGAGAATTGCCTTCATCTTATGTTTCCATGGTGTATAATTTGGACCTTTCAATAACTGATGAGGATCAGTCATCAACTTTGCAACAACGGCCATAGTGAAGGTTCCTTATAACACCAATTGGTCCCCATTTCGATATACCTTTTGCTAGGCCATTATACCGTACAAAATACCTGCCCTTACGTGAGGGAAACTATAGGTATTTAGAAAGAAACAAAAATCACCCGCCCTTACGTGAGGGAGACTATAGGTGAGTTTTAGAGATCATACGATACGTGGAACATAAGCAGTACTGAAAGGGAATCACCTTGTTGATGGCACCTACCATAGAATATTCTTCTCATGCATGGGGCGTAACTTCCCCTAAACACTATGAAGAATACTTCGTCAAGATTTACGCCTAAACACAGGAGCGATTAAGGGTAGTGGATGGAGTAAAAAAAATGCAAAAATTGCAAACTTATCTCTCCCCGATGATTTATAGAGAACAAGCTCAGACGTCATTGTAGCAGCTATATTAGGCGACGGATACAGTAGCGCAATCACGATAGCTTTACCTGTAAGTGCTGGCCAGAGGTATCACAAATACCGAACGCTGCAGTGCAATAAATTGCACGGATGGGTTTTAATTATTTTGGGGACTTAGGGAGTGAATTTGATTTTAATTTTTAATGTTATAGTGCAAAAGACAAATATGCAACATAAAAAAAAAAAAATGCCCACAGGAATAACCCACAAGGTGTCGGGTGTAGCCGAAAATGCACCTTTTACAATTCGCCAAATTGCTTTTTCAAAAAATTACTCACATTCCCCCTTTGATTTTTTGAAAAAAATATCCCCCCTAAAAAGAATTCTTTTTAACAAAGCATTTAATAATTATTATGTATTTAAAGTTAAAATAAATAATTTTAATTTATATAGTTTTAAAAACTTATGAAAAAAATAAATTAAAATTAAATTTTAATTTATAAAGTTTTAAAACTATAAAAAATAAATTAAAATTAAAAATTTTAACTAAAAAATAATAATTAAAAAAAACTTTGAAAAAAAAAAATTATACCTTCGAACCCTCGACCTCCAGGCTCCCAGAGCCTTACCGCATGGCTCACGACCACGTGAGCCAGTGGGCTGATCCAAAAGGATAAAGGGGCTCCCTCGTATTTGAGGAGGGTCCTCAGTCTGCAACGGACTCCTCTACAAATCGTGGTTCTCCACTGCTGCTTGGGCGGCTACCGTCCACAGTCGCGCATGTCGAGCGGAGGTTTTTTTTTTTTTTTTTTTAAATCCCGTGCTCAGCCGGTGGGGGGGGCGCGGCCTCCAAAAATCCCCGCACGCAGTCTGCGCGTCAGCGAGGGAGGCGCGACCTCCAAAAATCCTCGCTCGTGCTACGCGTCAGCGGGGGGGACGCGTGCAAGGCACGCTGCGTCCTCCAACGGGGGGGGGGGGCAACGTGCGCTGCATCAGCGCTATGTCCTCCAACGGGCGGGGGAGGATGCACGTTGCATCCAACGCGAACATGGCAGCGCTGCATCCAGCGTCCGTGAGACATGAAGGCGGGGGGCACGTGCGCAGCGTCCACCAGCCCTCAGCGCTGCGTCCAGCCGCCGTGGCTGCATTCCAATCTACGCGTGGGTGCGATCCAGTCTACGAGTGGCTGTGAATATATATATATATATATATATATTTTTTTTTCAGCTTCAGGTTCAAATCGCTGCAAATCGTGCAACGTCTTTTTTTTTTTTTAATAAAAACACCTGCACAGAACGTCGCACGATTGCGCATGGTGTGAAAATAAAAATTGCCTCCCCAGCACAACAGAAAAAAAAAATTCGTCCTCCTCCAACCTCAACTTCTCACGCTTCACTGCAAAAAATTGCCGTAGCTGGCTCTGATGCCATGTTAGAATGAACAACGAACTACGAGGGTATTGTATTACGCATTTAAATAGAGGTTACAATGCCGGGAATAGCATCGGCGTAAACAGAACTATTACAGGAGTTGTAACAGCAAACCTAAATAATGTAATATAAACAAAATATGCTAACATACGCTAACAGGATCTTCGTTTCGTTGAAAAAGGTGCTCCGGTGATGAAGATATTTAATTTTAAATATTTAGTTTAAATTTTATTTATTTAAAATTAAAATTAAAATTAAAATTAAAAAGTGCCGACGTGTTTATCAATGCATCTTAGTGCATATAAATCAAGGCAAAATAATTTCATTAAGGAGATTGAAGGATTCGATAATTAATTTCTGTTTTCATTTTCGTCTGCGTCAGCGAAGGAGGCGCACATGGTGGACCAGTCCTTGCTATGACGAATTGGCCACGGTGTCAAGGAGGAGGCACACATGGAGTTTGAGATGGTTTGTTGACAAGGTGGCCGTAGATAGTATTCAAAAGAAAAACAAGTGAACAACGACGCAAATCAAAATAGCACGAAAATCAAGAATAAAGATTTGAGAGTCGCTGACCTAGGAGAGAAGAAAAGCCGCATTATTGACAACACGGTATGTGAGCATGAGATTCAGCGATCCACTAAATAGAAAACAATTTCAACAGTATCCTTCGGAGAAAATAAATACCTAGCTTGGCAAGTCGATTCCATCGAACAATGTGGAGGATATAGTTAATTGTTGATTTGTAGAACGTCACGATAGCTGGGTTTTGGATTTCGAATCCTGCTATGTTCGATTTGCATAAAGTTAAGTTTTGATTGAAACATTCAGACAATAGGTATAAACATGAATGGAGCATTTTTTATTCCACGCAACTCAGCAGTAGAGTTGGTTAAGGTTAGCGCAATGGGAGGAGTGGTTTGTGGGTCAAATCCCGCTGGGTATGTTCTTTTGGTTGGAAAGTTCTGACCTGAGAAAAGCAGTCGGATTTGGCAAGGTAACAATGATTTTTGTTGGAGAATAAGGTTTTAGTTTTAAAAGTTAGAAGGTGCAGTATTCAAAGGTTTAGGGGAGTCATAACTAAAGTGTGGAATGTTTATGCATGATATAAAATATTTTATTTTACTTTTATGGTATAAGTGGTTTTGGGAGTTATAAGGTTATGCAATGTTGTGATTTATTTTATTTTATGGTACAAGTGGTTTTAGGAGAGATAAGGAAGTTGTGCAATTAAAGACTTTTGTGATGATTGGAATAATGTTGATTATTTTGTAATCTACTAACCCTTGTGAATATTGGCAAAAGAATGTTGTGATGGTGGCAGATTTCCAAAGGGGTTCCTTCACTTAAATAAGGTATGGGCACATTCTTCTTATGAGCATGAGTGGTGTATGTTTTCCTAAAATAATATTGGAGTGAAAATTTATACAACAAGGTTTCCTTTGGTTGGGTGTAAATCCTATTTTCTGGTTTGTTAAAGACTACTAATGCATTGTTATCATTGATGAGAGTTTTGGTGAATGCATAATTCTTGTTTGAGGTAGTGGAAGCATTGTGCACTAGGGTTTATGTTTGTAAGTATTGTTACATGCATTGAGATGGTGAAACCCTTAGTTTGTTGTTTTGATATTGATGGATGAGTTGCTTCCATAGTGGTTGTATTGATGAAGTTAGTACTTTACTTGATACATGATATTGGGCTTACTCCATTGAGTTGATTTGAACAAGTTATTCTCTGCATTTGGTGATATTGTGTTGGTGGCTATTTTGTTCAAATATCTTTGGAGGGAAAAGGATTTCTACTTGTTTCCTTTTCTTGTGATGATTCATTGAAATGCTTCAAGGTTAATGTTGATTTGAATGATGTTGGTTAAGCCTTGTCTTTAAGCATTGTTGTTGAAGCCCTAATTGGTTGAGAAAAGATATTGGTTGTGGAAAGAACATGAGTATCATTGTTATATGAGATATTGCATTGTTGGCAATTGTTGGGTTGTGTTTCATGTTCTTGAGAAAAGCGTACTTCATCTATCTTATTCTTTTGAGATTTGAGATTGAGTTGAGATTGAGAATGGGAGCTAAGTATAGAACATATTGAGTCTCTAACAATTCTCTTTATGCTTCTATGAGGTGGATGAATCACATTGGGTCTCTAACCATTCTCTTTGTGGGTTCATGCCAAGCAAGTTTTTTTGATGAACTTGTGAGCAGGTTTAGGATAGAGGTGCATTGGTTCTATCAGAGAACTTGAGGACAAAGGTACATTGGTTCTATGAGAAGAACCTGAGGACAGATTTGTCCCAGACCGAAGGACTATGTTTGGTGCTGATCAAAGACAGAGGACGAGGACATTTGTGCTAGACCGAAGGACTGTGTTTAGTGAAAATTCAAGGACCAGCTTTGAGGTGATAGAGTTGAGGACAGCGGTCTCCAGCCAGAGTAGGGAAGACAGGTGTCTTCTGTGGATAGAGTTCCATTTGCTAAAGGCAGTGGAGGTAGAGGTCTTCTAGAGGATCACCAGCCAGAGAAGAGGTAGGGTATGGTATCTCCTTTGAGCAGAGGCTCATAAATTCTGATTGGGGGAAGGTTTCTCCTTTGAACCGAGGCTCATAAACATTATAATTGGGAAGTTTTCCCAAAGAACTTTGAGATAAATTTTAGAGAAAAGTTTTGTGGACATAAATTGTTGTGTCACTTTGTGGATGGTTTTGTGCATTGCTTTGATATTGCTTTGGGTATATTGCTTTACTATTTTGAAGTATTAAGGAAAAAGTAAAAAGCGGTCTTATACTGTTCACCCCTCCCCTCTCAGTATAAGCTTGTGTTCTTCAAAATTTATGATATTTAATCATAGCCATCCACTAAGAGCATCAATGACAAATATTTTACTTATAATGTTATATCAAATAAAGGTGGATTCTTGGTAGATTGAAGAATAATCAGTTTGAGGTAGGAAAATGAAGCGTCGAAGGGTTTTCACAAACCAAGAACCAAAGTGGTTGTAGTTCTATGATGGAATGGAGTTTTAAATAACAATAAATGATCCAAATTTATTTTATAATGGCTTGAAGCTCAACTGCCATCATCAGACCAACAAGTTGTAGAGCTGAGCTGCCATGGTGGATTACTTCTAGAGGATTTTCCAAACTCAACAAGCAAATGAGATAATGCCAGCGTAGCTCTCTGTTGATATATCAAAGTAGTTTTTTTGTAATGTATCCTTATATTATTTTCATTGTAAAATATAAATAGAGGTCAAACCCTCAATTTTTAGGGTTGTCTCTAGCATGCTTGCTTGTCCTACTGTGTAAATATTTTTTGCAAACTAATGGAAGGAACATTACTCAGATTTTTGGCTTTAGACTTGTTATCTTTGATATCTTTTGTTAAGAGTTTTGAAGCTATGAATTGTATTTTTATCAATTCTGTAACGGTTAGTTCATTCCATTTGCATTAGATTACTAGTTGTTAAGGTAGTTGAAATATGTTCATAGTTAGATCTGTGTTGGTAGGAGGTTTATTTCTATAAATTTTTATTATTGATCTATTATTCTAAATTGGATTATCAATATATTGGATATTGTAATTTATTATTGGGATATATCTCTTTTTATGCTTAAATGTATGAAGATTTCATGGTTTTGGGTGCTGCTAAACTTGAGTGTGGGAGACAAAAAAAAGTTTGCTAGAATTTTTTGCCTATGGATGCTTATGCTATTAGCCTATCTGGCCATTGTTAATACATATTTATTTAACCCTAAACATTTTTTAACCCTATTCCTCGAACCCTTATTGATCTTAATTGAGTCAACATATTAATAAGTTGATAAGGAATCATCCTACTCTGGAGGTTGGGCTGAAGTAATATTTGGTCTATCCAATTTTGAGTGTTGAGCTGTGACTATCGGATGCAAACATGGCTAAAAAAATTGGAAGATAGACATTTGTAGTATCAAGTAAAACTTGATGACAATTCAGTGCCCAATAGTTTTTTGCATGCTCGGTGGGACTTGCTTGCAAGAAACACTAAAACCCATCATATGATTTATTGTTTTATATTTACCCAAATGAATCAATATTTGATGAATTATATTGAAATTTCTAAGAGGTGATTAGCAAATTCACATGGAAACTCCCTAGTATGCAAACCCAAAAAAAACATATCCTTGTAGATCATAATTTTTCATGTATACCAGGTCATTCAAGAGGAATAACCCAAACTTCTTTTTCTACTATGAGCTACCTTATAGGGGGTCTACTATTATAAGGAATTTAAATCAAGATATTTAAAATAAAATCCTCCTGAGGAGAATTCTATAGTTAATCCAACAATACCTCCAACAAGAGATACACCTGGAAACATGGCACAAAATGTAGTTCCAAATAAGCCCTTGCAAAATTACCCCAGCTGGAATGCAACTGGACCCCTTAGACTAGCCCAAATGCATGACATTCCCTAAGTTGTGTCTAAGGCTATTCCCACCTATGATGGATCTGGTAAAATTGTATATGAGCACTGCCAAGATATTCTGAATCTGGTAGCAATACACAATATAAAAAATGAAGATGTTATTGTTAGGATCCTAGCCCTATATTTTAGAGAAAATATTCTACATTGGTTTAGAACCCTTGAGGACAATATTATTACATCATGGGAAGCATTGGTTGAGCCCTTTATATAGGAATTTAATGAGTCTACTGATTTTTTTTCCCTCAATTAGTTCACATCTATGCAGAAGAATCAACGACAAATGTTTAAAATTTCAATTTGAGATTCAATAGGACCTGGAAGAGAACCCCCCTATAGCTAGAGCAGTTGTAATCCTGGATTACATGTATTATGTCAGAGATATTTGATCACCTACAAACTCAAAAATCTAGGGTGGAAACTTTTCCATAGGTTTATAATGTAGTTGTTCATGCAAAAAATATCTTTATCAATGTGGGAAGATTACCCCCAAAAGTTGTGTTGCCCTAAAATCTGAAAAACCACTAATGTCCAATGTCAAAAAACCACTTCATATTATATGGACCCTCCTCCTTTGTCATTCCCATTCCCATATATGACTCCCATTCCTCATTTAAAAGCACCATCTGCTGCAACTCCTTTCCCTCCACTTCCTTCTCAGAGTCCACAAAATTTTTCTATCATCCTTGATATCTAGAATACCTTGAAAACTCTTAGTAACAAGATGAATTCAATGGAGAAGAGAGATATGGAGAGGTCTCAACAAAGGAGATTTCTCCATGTGAATAAATATCAAAGACCTGGTCCTAGTAATAGTATTGGGGTCAGAGTAAATGCAGCATATGAAGAGCCTAAGTATTATTCAGAAATAAGTCTAGTGAATGTATGATGTTTAGTGTGCAATGATCCTCATGATTCACAATCTTGTGTTATGTATCAAAACCATGTACAACAGACCATGGATAAAACAAAAATAAATCAGAAAGGAAGGGTGAATATGCTTTGGCAACCAGAGTAGATCATGGTTGGAAAAGATGTTGATGAGGATGGACCTATTTCTGTCATGACAAGGTTAGGCAAGAAAACACTACAAGTTGATCCGCAGAAGATGGATCAATTTCAGGTCCTATTGGTATTTTTGCCACATTGTGTTGATTATTGATTTTTCATGCATAAGCTATTGAAATTCTAACTCCTCTATAGGTTTTCATGGAAAAACAAGCTAAGTCTGAAGACTGTCGCGAAATAACAACAAAAAAACAGCATGGAGAGCCAAAGTTGAAAATCGTCGCAATATCGTGACATGTCACGTTATCGCGGGTCAGATGAGGAGAGAGAAAACAAACACAAAGTCATAGTGATTTCGCGACATGTCAAAATATTGTGGTCAACGCAGTCAACGGAGGCTGAGCGACAAACTTGTCGTGAAATTGTGACATGTCATGTTTTTGCGACTTGCGATGGCCAGGGAGCATAACGTTAGAAACTGTCACAAAATCGTGACATAACTCAGCAGAGGGTGATGGTGACAAAGTTGTAGCGAAATCGTGACGGAATAACGAGCAAGGCACACAAAGCAAAAGACGTCGCGAAATCATGACGCGTCGCGTTTTCGCGACGTAGGTGGACAGAAGAGTCTAAGGCACGAATGGCGTAGCGATTTCATGACACTTTTGAGAATGAGTCCAAGCAAGACGAAGATGTCGCGAAATCATGACAGGAAGTGGGAACAATGGAGAATGCAAGCAAACGTCACGATTTTGCGACATAGTGAGCAAGAAAGGCTTAAGGTAGAAAATGGTAGCGATTTTGCGACATTTGCAGGATGGAGCTGAGCAAGATAGAACTTGTCGCGATTTCATGACATTGTTGAGGCTAAGGGCAAGAAAGAAGTTGGCATCACGATTTTGTGACATTCATGGAGATAAAGGCTAGCAGCAAGGAAACGTCGTGATTTCACGACACATTGTTGAAGAAAGACTAAGTGCAGAGAATTGTAGCGAAATCGCGACATGGTGGAAGTTGAAGAAGCACAGAGGCAAGAGTGTCACGTTTTCACGATTTGAAGTAGCGAAGAGAACAAAATATGAAGAACGTCATGAAATCACACATTGTCACATTTTTGCAACAACAGGGCAAAGAAAGAGCATAATTGTATGGACGTCACGAAATCGCACAGCGTCTCATTTTCGCGATTCAGGGTAGCGAAGGAAATAAAGAATCCGAATACGTCATGATTTTGTGACATGATTGATTTTCACGGTCCGAAAGTAAGATAAGTGTATGGAGTAGAAAGACGTCGTGATTTCGTGACATGTCGCATTTTCGTGACCTGTTACAGTTTCACGCCAGAATACAGTTCAAACGGTCTGATGTAGTTTTACGATTTTTGATGATTAAAAGCGCTCCAGAATTAAATGTGTTGCTACTTTCCAATGTGGTCAAGGTAGAATAATGCGCCCAAGCTACCATAATTGAATATTTCCATTATTTGAAGCTGCTGTTCATGATTTTTCTAACGGTTTCAAGCATATTTTCAAGAACAACAATTTAATGAAGACGACCGACTCCTCCTTATGGCATTTAATTTCTGGTTTCTTTGAGGCTATTTAAGGATATCATTTCCTTGTTTTCGTTGCACAGTTGTAGATCTCGAGGAGGTTCGTCATAAGTTTTTAATGCTGCAAAGAAGCAAGGCTTCTATATAAATCAATGTAAATCTCAAGAACAAGTATCGGGAGTTTGAGAGAAACTTTTGCTAAAAGCTTGAAGTTCATTGCATGAATGAAAGATAATTGGCCTCTGATTTTGCAAGCAACTGTTTGTGTGATTTTTCTTTCTGTTATTTACATTCTTAATATAACACTCATATTCCTTATTTGCTGCTTCATTTGAATTCTGCATGTTGAGTTTGAATATTGCTTGTGAGGGAGTGAGTTCTGGAATGTGATCTTGGAGGGATTTTCTGCGCAAGGTTGTAAGAGAATTAAGTTGATATCTTATGTTATATGTTGTTGCTGTACTTAAAGTGATCTGCTGTTATTCTTTCCTGATCTAACAAATTTGGCCTACGACTATATTTCCCATCTCTTTCCATGTATTTCCTATTTTTCCTGCATATTTGTAATTCCTTTCCAGCAACTCTAATCTGAAATCAAACTTAGAAATATTAAGGGAACCAACCCACTCTAGATATTGGTCTGGGAGACATTTATTTCTCCCAACCTTTCAATGTTGGCCGGGTCTAGGGTGCTTAGTTTTAGAAAATCCTTTCCTGTGGCAGATTCGTGACCAACAGGTCCCTTCTCAGAAGAGGAAATATTCACCTCCCCAAAGCAGTGATACTTTCCCTATTCTCCTAGCCAAAGAAAAAGAATCTAGTCTTCCCAAGAGATTTGAGAAAGAAACTGAAGGAGATATAATGAGATCCAAGAATGAAGCTTAGGAGAGGCTTAGGTTCCCTTCCATTACCAGAATACAGAGGATTGAGGCCACTCAGTTATATAAGAGAAAATATGGTGAGCCAAAAAGAAGGCATGAAAGATATACTTCTTCCAAATATGAATACAACATTGTGGAGGAGATGAAGAGGATACCATACAAAGTTATCCTATATGATACTCTCTTCATTCTTGGCCAAATAGACTTGCTAAAATCTTCTCTGAATAAATATCTGTAGGATAAGCAGGCCACCATGATCCTCAGCATACCCTCTAAAAAGAAAGAAATGTCTTTGACGGAGACCGGTTTATCAACACTTGGTACAAATTCTCAATTCTCATTAAAATCTGCTGAAAATATTTACATGCATTCAGAGTTAAAAAATAGCCCACAGGCATACATTAACCGGAGCTCGGCTTCGGTATCTCTCTGTAACTGCTTACCCCTGTTTTTCGGTCCACCATCCCTCTTTCTCTTTCAATACAAATTTTTAGGTTTTTATCGAGGCCTCGGTCCTCTCGGAAATTAATGCCCCACCTAAAACAAATTTAAATTTTTCCTTTCCCCCCCGAGAATTCAAATTCTTCGACATTAATGGGCCACTGCCCGATCCACCAAGTCGCTTGCATTGATGGCCCTGCACCGCCCGCTTTGCTCAGACCGTACTCTGCACTGCCGTCTCCTCCATCCTGGCCATGCCCTGCAATAGTTATTTTTTGAAATACTTCCATAAAGTGGTTGTCCCCGTTTAATGCACGTGGCTGTCCATTTTCTTTTGTAATACGTGGCCTTCATATTTACTTTTATACACGCATGCTCCCGCATGCCAATTTCAACCCTTCCCCCAACTGGTTGCGCTAACTTTAACCCACGTGGTAGCCACATGCCAAATCCAGCCTTGCTTGGCTGTCCGCTTTCAAATTTTGCTCTGACTTCTGATTGGCCGCGATATCGCGACCCAACTGCCGCCTTGCTTCCGATTTTGAATATTGTCACGATATCGCGACGTCGCGATATCGCGACACAACACGCCCTTGCCACCGTCTGTGAAACAAAGTCGCGATATCGCGACGTCGCGATATCGTGATGTTATCTCCCCTTCCGCCTTTGCCTTGACTAAAGTCATGATATCGTGACATCGCGATATCATGATGTCATCCCCACTTTCGCCTTTGTTCTGAAGAACTGTCATGATATCGCGACATTGCGATATCGCGATGCAACTCGCCCTCGCCATCAATGCAGCCTATGAGGTCGCAAATTCGTGACATGTCGCAAAATCGTGACATGTCACGATTTCGCGACCCCCTTCCTCCATGCTTTGGAAACACTTCCCTCTTGGGAAAAACTGAAGAAAAGTACTCAAAAAATCAAAAAAAATTCTGAAGATGCAGGATTGTTCCACTGTTGCCGGATGCTCCTGCATCAGTCTTCTACCACTTTAAATAATAAACCCCCTCCTTTTTATATCTCTCTAAGGATGAAGGGTTGGGTTGTCCAAAATTGTATGATTGACTCAGGGGCATCTACTACAATCATGCCTAAAGAAGTTTGTGAAGATATGGGTATGGAATATACCATATCTTACCCTGGAGTTTTGTAGTTGGATATGACACCTGTGAAGATAGTGGGAGTGATAAAATATATCTTAATGAGTCTACATAGAGCACCTAAGGTAACTATAGTACAAGAGATAGTGGTGGTGGATCTAGAGCCTTATTTTGATGTATGCCTTTCAAGAGAGTTCACTGCAAAGTTGGGTGGATGCATGTATATGGACTATTCTAGTATGGTTATTCCTTTCAAATGAAAGAGTATAAGAATAAAACCTGAGAAACCTGTGTCTTACCACATTGAAAAAATTGAAGAGGACATGTGCAATATTACTTCTCTAGAGGAATTTGGATTTGTGTATAACTTTGAAGAGTTGGAAATTAAATATGAACTACCTTTTAGGGAGGATTATAGTCAATTTGGGACAGGTATGGGAACATACAATATTTCTATAGAGGAAAAAAAAATAGTTCCCGCTATATCTAAACAATATTTGAGAGAAATGAAAGTATGGACCATGCACTTTGATGGTGTTAGATGCAGAAATAGTGCTGATTTCGGTGTGGTAATATAGTCCCAATAATAAAGGGACAAAGAGTTTCACCTATATGCTAACCTCATTATGCACTAATAATACTGTAGAATATGATGCTCTATACCTTGGGCTAATGCAAGCCGAAAGCATGGGCATCAAGATTCTAAAAATATATGGTGACTCTAAATTGATTGTAAATTAGGTAAGGGAAAAATGCAGCAGTAAGCATCATTACTTGAAATAATATAGAAATAGGGTATGGGATTTTATGGAATCCTTTCATGCCCTAAAAATTAATTTTGTTCCTAGAGGAAGTAATACCTTGGCATATTCCTTACTAGTAAGGGGAGCTAACTTCAATCCTTCTGCAAACATAGGAGTTAAGAAAGACAAAGGGATCAAAATAATTTTTATGTCTATAGTGCCAGATAAGAAATTTTTTTGGTAGGTCTTTGAAAGTGATGAACAAATTATTGAGAGAAGCTTTTTAATCCACTATTCAAGAGGAAAATCTAGATAAGATTGATAAACAAGATGTCATTCAACTCAAGAACAATTACATACCTAAATATTTGGTTACTGTAGAGAGCCTATTTGACAATGAATATAGGAAAAATATCAAATCCATGGAAGTCAATGTGAAAATATATAAATAAATTGAAATTAAAAAAGAAAAGAAACTCAAGGTTGGAATCCAATGTTCTCTAGAAGAAGAGGAGGATACCAAAGTTTTATGCCTAAAGTACCAAGACATTGTAGCTTGGTCATATGAGGACCTCAAAGTATATGACAAGAAGGTCATCCAACACACAATTGAGCTAGAGACTAATGCAAAACCATTCAGGCAAAAACAGAGGCCTGTGAATCCTAGGATCAAAGCCATAATGAGAGAAGAAATATTGAAGTTGATAAAGGCTAAGATCATTTATCCAGTAAAACATTCAACCTAGGTAGCCAACTTGGTACCTATTAGGAAGAAGAATGGTGACATTTGCTTGTGTGTAGATTTTAGAAATTTCAATCAAGAATCACTAAAGGACCACTAACCCATCCCATATATTGATAAAATATTGTAGATCATGGTAGGAGTAGAAAGGTTCTCACTGCTATATGGTTTATCTGGATATAAAAAAATTTGGGTGAAGAATGAAGATTAGTTTAAGACAAAATTCACCACAAAATGGGGAACCTTTGTATATCAAAGAACACATTTTGGGCTATCAAATGCAGCAACCACATTCTTGAGAGCAATGGACTATGATTTTGAGGATCTGATTAACAAGGTAATTCTGATCTATCTATATGATATGACTATGTTTTCCTACAACAAGCAAGACCACTTGGCATACCTAGAACAAGTCTTCTAGAAGTGTAGAGAATTTGGCATCTCGCCCAATCCTAAGAAGTTATTTTTTATAGTTCATGAGGGAATGTTGCTAAGCCATGTGGTCTCAAAAGAAGGTATGTCTATTGATCCAGATAGAATCAAATCCATTATAGCTCTTCCACTACTTGTGAACAAGAAATCTTGCAGTCTTTCTTTGGCCAGATAAACTTTTCCAAGAAATTCATATCTAAATTTATTTAGAAGGTGAGGCCTATATCTGAACTACTAAAGAAGGATGCATATTTCATATGGACGGAGGTAAGAAATCAAGCCTTTGAAATCATCAAGAAATCCTTTACTACAAGTCCAGTGCCAGTCAATCCAGACTTTAGAAAATATTTTATTCTTTATGATTATGGAGCTGAGGAAAGCTATACCTTAGTGCTCACTCAAAATAATGATAAAGGAGAGGAATACCACATATTATTTTGGAGCAAGAATATTCATGAATATCAATTTAAGTATAATTTCATTGAGAAATAAGTATTTTTTGCAGTGAAAACATTGCAAAAAATTAGGCAATATTTGGTTCAAAGCAAGACCTTGGTTTATGTGGTTCATCCAAATGTAAGAAGCTTTATTTTACAAGAAGAATTGAGAGATAAGAGAGCTTTTTGTATTACTAAGATCCAATAATATGATATGGAAATCGACCCTACTAAGCTGGTAAGAGGTAGAGCCCTGTACCAAGATCTGAAATAAGTAGCAATTTTAGCAAAAGTGACAATGTGTCAGTCAACGACAGATGATCAGGCTGAAGGATTAGATGCAAGTGAATCAGACTGGGTCAATCAAATGACTAAGTAATTTTATACTGGGATATATCCTCCTAATATTAACCCAAAACAAAGGAGTATATATAGACTTAAGTCTTTGAAGTATGTCTTATTACTAGAAGGTTTGTACAAAATAAACCTTTATGGAGTTCTCCTTAGATGTTTAAAAGATAATCAACAACAAAAGGTCATAGAGGAGTTTCATGGAGGACTATTTGAAGGACACTTCTCAAGAAGAGTTACAACTTTGAAAATTATCAAGGTAGGCTATTATTGGCCTACCATATTTGCTGACACCTTCAAAATCATTAGAGCCCATGATAAATACCAACGGTATGTGGGAATAAAAAGGAATGCATCATTCCCCCTTAAGCCAAGTCAAGTGTAATAATCCTTTCAACAATGGGAGTTGGAATTCATAGGAGTTATCAATCCAAATTCCTTAGATGACCATAAGTACATTCTAACTGCTGTAGAATACCTCACCAGATGGGTAAAAACTATTCCTACAAAGAAATCAGAACAATAAGTGGTGATAAACTTCATGGAAATCTTGATAACAAGGTTTGGTGTTCTAAAGGCTTTGGTAAGTGATAATGGACCAAAATTCATAGGAGCAAAATATATTGAGTTTACCAGCAGATATGAAATTACCATAAAGAATACTTTAAACTACTACCCCCAAGGAAATGGACTTGTAGAATAAACTAACAAGAACCTGTTGAGGATTTTAAGAAATTCATTAGAGGGTAATAAGAGAAGTTGTCACTTATTGGTGGAGTAAGATCTATGGGCAGATATAATCACTATTAAAAATTCCATCAAGACCCCCCCCTATGCCTTAGTTTATGGTAAAGAGGTAGTGTTATCTATTCATTTGGATATTATGACACTCAAGATGATAAAAATAGAAGAAGAATATGAGCAAAATCTAGTGGAAACAAGGTTGACACACTTGTTACAACTAGAAGAGAAAAGAACTCAGGCATATGAAGATCTTCAAAAGCATTCAGTGGATATTAAGGCATGGTTTGACAAGATGGTAAGGTTCAGGAAATTCCAAGTTGGATATTCTGTACTCAGGTGGAATTTTGAAAGAGCTAAGCTAGGACATCATCAGAAGTTTGACTCCTTCTAGGATGGCCCTTTCAAGATAGAAAAAGTTAAAGAGACCAATATTTTCTAGCTTGTAGATCTTGAAGGAAAAATACATTCAATTTTTGTCAATGGTTTTCACCTTAAACTCTATTTTTATTAAGTTGATCTCATTGTAATATATGTACATATTTTGTACCATATCCTTTCCATTTTATTTCAAGTTTTCATTTTGATAAAATTCTAAAAAAAAAGCTATGTATCAGCAAAAGTAGTAATTTTCCTTTTTGTCCTCAAATACACTAAGAAGAAAGCAAAACGACTCAAGAAGTTCCAATCCACTCTTAAGAGAGACTAAGAGATAGCCTATTGTAGAGAGATTTCAAATCTACCAAATTTAACGACCATTTTTGAGCAGAAACTAAATTCCGCACCACAACGCTTGCAAAAGGGTAAATATAGGTAAATTAATGTGCAATTTACACCGCTCAAAAGGAAAATAAAATACAAGTGATGTTACGAGTGCAGGAGGGATTTGAGTTTCATCCAATAAAAAAGTAGCATAAAATATGCAAGCCACCAAGATGCATAATTTCAAATTGAAAAAGCATGCAAAATAGATAGTTCTCACAGTGGCCATATTAATGGTGGAAGGTGCACATGCATGGGTAATTAAAAAGTATTAATTAAAAAAAAGTAGTGGCTACCAAGTGGAAAGATATGAATAATAGTTGAGAATTGTCTGCAAACTCCAAAGAGAACATTCTAAAATTTTTATTTCAAAAATGGCCCCTAAGAAGGTGTGGATAAAAAGGCAAAAAAGGCAAGCAGAACTAGATGGCCATGTGAACCAGATGAGGCAATTGGTAGTTACGGTAATGACCCAAGTAAGAAGAACCTTATTGAGAAGTAATTTCAAATTAAGATACTTTGAAGGGAGACCAATTTGACCTTAAGGTATCATCGATATAAAATCATTCTTATTTTATTACATATGTGATTCGATTCATCATTACCTTGAGTTAGTTTCTGCAATGATTAAATTTTATGATCCTAATAAGAGGACAATAAAAACTGCTAATGGCATACTACTATTCATCATTACCAAAGAGCTTTGTCATGATTTATTTACCATATCGGTGAACCCACCCTTGGAGTATAAATAATTTGATATAGTAGAACAAGCTAGGGTTTATTCTTCGTTAATGGCTTCAGAAGAAAAGAAAGTTGTGGAAATATGGCATAGATTCCAGTTTAGAAGGATAAGAGAGGAAGATGAAATGCATAAAGTTCCAATACCCATTGACCAATTCGCTAACCCATATATCTACTTCATGCTAGCTTGTTTGGAGGGTTTAGATTTTGACTGACTCATGGTCAACTCGCAAATATCCATTGCATACTATATTTACAATGAGAGAATATATGATGAATATGTAGAAAAGAACGGTGTTAAGGTCATTTACTTTGAATAGCTAAATTTCTTCCCTAAAAGAATACATGAGCAATTAGTGAGAATGAAAAGGAATTCTAACACACCCCCTTTCTGGCATTGCTCAAGCCTGGTTTGGATGTTATTTGTTGTTGTAAGGAAAACAATGCCCTAGATTCCAATAGAGGAAAAGAATGATCAGGGAGACCCTATTCTTGTTTACTATTGAACTAATCATCTAAGGAGCACTAAGTCATTTTATAGATTTAACTTGGAATTTTTAGGGCCAGCACTGAAGATAATATATGGGAAATTCCCTAGGCTACCACCGTTGGAAAAGAAATTGTTAAGAACAAAGGGTGTCGAAGAAGGAGATTGGTACATTCTCATAGAGGGCATAATCATTAGACTATACAACTTCATTGGTAAACCTTTTCTACTGCCTCATTTTGTTACATAAATATTATTAGCCCTAGAATATTTGAGGTAAGCAGAGCTTATTAATATGAACTATAGCTCTAGAAGAAAGAGAAAATATATTTTGACCTACCATAGTGTTGATGAAATAACCATCACCAAAAAGGTCTAAGGTGAACAAATCAATCAATATATGGATAGGCTAGGCCTTTTCTATATTTCGCAAATATGAAGATACGGCCCTGATGATATATTCCACAAGAGGAACATAGCCTTGAATGGAGAAAAGGCCTACAAATTTGAGAAAAAACCAGACCTCATTTTGAACAGGGAAAAATTAATAAGTAAAATGCTCCTTTAGAGTGGAATGTGGCCAAGATAGAACAAATTCCTCCATGGTTATAGTTCTATGAGTAGGTTGTTGATTTTGATTTAGATAAGAATAAAAAACATTTGTTGTAGGAGTCTACCATTAGAGAGGTTGAGAACAAAATGAAATATAATGAAAGCCATAAATTGCAAGAGTCTACCATTAGAGATGTCAAGGGTAAAAAGAAATGGAATGAAGACAAGATAGTAGACTGGTGGAGGATGAGAGATAAAATTGTCAAAGAGAAATCCAAGTTTGGACTAGTAATCAACAATGAGTTTTCTGATATATATGATAATAATGTCACAACTTGGAAGTAAAAAGACCCAAAGAATATAGTACTAATTTATAAGAAGCTACAACCAGGGTTAGATTCACCATCCCTACATTTGCAAAAAGAAGCTCAAGAAGAAGGATTTGGTACTCCATTAACTGCTTCTAAAGTTTCAAAGACATTTGAGCCTTCAACTAAAAAACTTAAGAATTTTCCAAAAGGGGCACAATTAATGAGTAGAATGCACTATTTTTATGAGAGAGCCATTAGTGCAGAAGTCATTCAGACTATAAGTAGGCCCAAATGGATGGCCCTGGGTGGAGAACCCTTTGATACCAAAATATATTGGAATGAGAAGGATAAAAACTTTTTGTTCACACCAATGAGTTTCACCACTATAGCTACATTGGAGTTGAATCCTACTTCTGAATAAACATTGCAGGAAGAACCAGTGCAGGAAGGGTTGTATAGGGAGGACACAAAGAATGATAAAGTGGTAACTTTACAAGTTTTAAAAAGAAATGCCAAAAGGACACCAAAAAAATCTCAGAAGGAGGTCTGCAAGAAATAGAAGGTGGATAAAGAAAAAATTATCGAGAAAACCCCTGTTTCAGCTACAAAATTACAAACACAACAACAAAGTGAAGAGATAGCTCTAGAATATCCTACATTTATAGTTAAAGGTATGGTATCTATTTAATATTATGCTTCTCCTCCTCCTTCTCCAAATAAAGCTCCCTCCCCTTCTAAGCAAAAGGTTGTAACAAAAACACATTCTCCCCCTCATAGTTCACCACTTGTTTTACCAGTTAATACTGAGGGTGAAACCAACCCATATCCTCCAATATCACTTGAAATTCCTTCTTCATAATCTAAAATTCCTCCTTCATAATATCCCATAATTCCATATTTACCATTGCAACCTCCCCCATCAACTGAAAAGCAAGCTATTTCATCCACACCCACTCACCCTTCTATGAGTTTTGCTATAGTTTCCATGATTTTTCCAATTACAACAGTAGTGGTAGTCATATATTACACTGTAGTCACTTCTACCAAGCCATCATCAACTACTGATTTTGGTCTCTCCTACCTGTTGGTTCGACTTTTATACACACCCTATGAAGAATGAGCATAAAATACCGATAACACTTATACGGGATAAATCCCACTCACTTTAGGATCTTGCTGGATATCCAAGGTGTGAGTTACAGAGTTGGGTCGAATGTCTATTCACTCTTTTTCACTTCTAGAATAGTTTCAAGTGGACTGTCTGTTACCTTACAACGGGCTCGGGACTTCAGTTCAATAATGTTTTTGGAGTTGGTTATTTTTGTGGATAATCAGATTTACAATCAGTTCTTTGATCTAGCTCTTTATGCTTTAGCAGATTTAAATAAAAGACAAATTTAAAGAAAGATAAAAATGGATCATTTCACGGTGGAACAGAGAGAGTAGGGTAGGGTAGAAAGAGAAATTTATCTAACTTAGCTGCAAAACCAAAACTACCAATTTTAGTTATACCGGTTAGCTTCACAATAGAACAAATCAAAGAGGAAAGTGTCCAACTTTCTAAGATCACTTTCAACTAAGAGCATAAGACAAAGATGAAATAGATCTAACAAAAAATTATAAACAGAAGGGAAGTCGGTTAAAATTGGTATCTCTCACCAGCAGCCTAGCTCGCACAAAGTGAGGACAGAGCAATTAGAACAGGCCCGAACCTTAAATCAGTAATTTTTCCTAACATACAATAAAGAAAATGAAGCCTAGCAAGCATATCCAATCCCGGTAACACGGATCTACAATATAATTTAAATAAACCTTAATGAAACGAAAACAACAGAAGATGAACTTATCACAATCTGAAAGAGATTAGGCTCCTGGCCATGCTATCATAGAAAATGAAAATCACACCCACTCTAGGTCCAGAACAAAGCTTTCAAACCAGATTTGCAGGAAATTGCTCAAATAGCTTTTTATTTCTAAGTTTTCGCCTCCCGTGATTTACATTCAGAAGAAGTATTTATAGACCCAGGATAGACCCTGATATTTTTAGGAATATCTTCTTCTCAAACCCTAAATTTTATCCTCTTAACCTTACTATCGAGGTTTTACAATATAAGGCCCTTTAAAAATAGAGTTTTTTATAAACCCTAACCACTCGACAAATCCGAGTGTAGTTACTTGCCATAAATGAAAAAGGCATGATCTGATGTTATTCTCATCCATCTATAACTGCAAGTAAATATCTTCATCTTTCTAGTGCACTTGCCGGGAGGGTCTCATTAATTCCTTAGAGAAATTCGGATGAGTCACCGGTTTCTCTGACACTTTATCTTCACAGAGCCGCTTCTGAGTTGAAATTCTTTGCATGCCATTACTTTCACCATAAATTCTTTTGTTAAATGCATCCATCGAAAAATTTTGGTAACTGTGTGTAGATATTTTCATTTTCTAGTCAATTGTCGACATACTCCATTAAATGGGCAGCTGCTTAGTCACCGTAAAGTCTCTTTGCAGCCAGATCTATAAAATCTGGATGAACCAGCAATTCTCGACATCTCCAATTTCCATCTGACGACCTTCATTTAATCACGTGCTTATTTTGTCTTTTCTGCCATTACTTTCGTTAGTATGCACTACTAGATGGCTTTCTACAAAAGACATGCAAGGATTAGTACTTTAATATTATTAAATCAAAACCTTAATGTTCATTATATGTCGGCTTTATTTGCTTTTGACACGTGTCGTGATAACACGACGCTTTCCCCCAACTGCTTTTCATTTTGGCCTCTTTTGCCGCTTTTGCCGCGAAACCATGACATGTCGCAAAATTGCGACGTCCCCTGCGCCTGGCACTTCTTTCTGAAATGCGTCATGATTTCATGACAGTCACGATTTCGCTACGCACTTGTGCCTTGGGCCCGTTCTGTGAAACGCGTCATGATTTTGTGACGCACCTATGCCTTGGCCCCTTTTCTTTTTTTGCATCGTGATTTCGTGACGCACCTGTGCCTTGGTCCATTTTCTTTGTTTGCATCACGATTTCATGACGTCACGATATCGCGATATCATGATTTCATGACGCACCTATGCCTTGGCCCCTTTTCTTTGTTTGCATCATGATTTCGCGACGCTCTATACCCTTGGCCTCTTTTTGAACCTTGTCGCGATTTCGCGACATCGCGATTTCGCGACACCTCCATGCCTTAGACTTTCTTCTTGAAACAGGTCGTGATTTCATGACACCTCCATGCCTTAGACTTTCTTTCAAAAACCTGTCGCGATATCGTGACATTTTCACTACTTGGCACTTTCTTTCCAAATATGTCGCGATATCGCGACGTTTTCACTACTTGGCACTTTCTTTCCAAATATGTCGCGATATCGCGACGTTTTCATTACTTGGCACTTTCTTTCCAAATATGTCACGATATCGCGACATTTTCACTACTTGGCACTTTCTTTCCAAATATGTCGCGATATCGCGACGTTTTCATCACTTGGTCTTTTCTTCCAAAATACGTCACGATATCGTGACATTTTCATCAAGTTTGGCTTCCGACTCAAACCTGTCGCGATTTCGCAACCTTTCCAAAAATGGAAAGTGTCGCGATATCGCGACTTTTTCAAAAATGGAAGTGTCGCGATATCGCGACGTTTCCGGCACTTAGCCAATTCTTCCAAGACCCGTCGCGATTTCGTGACATTTCCAAAAATGGAAAGTGTCGCGATATCGCGACTTTTCAAAAAATGGAAGTGTCGCGATTTCGCGATGCTCTCAGCACTTAGCAAAATTTCCAAAAATTGTAGGTTGACTCTAATGAATTCATTCATCTGTATTTTGCATTTTTACATATCTGTGAAAGATCTTTTTACTCAGAATGTTTCTAACTTTTAAAGAAGTGAATTCTAAATTGAAATTAAAGTCACATGCAAGACTACTTAGATACTTTGATATAAGCAAAACTTGAAGAAGAAAGAGGCAAGCAAAAATTTGGAATTAAAACCTGAAAAACATCAAGAGGGTCCTTACTACAAAATGAAAGCTCAATATTTTCAAAGGATGGAAATTCATTTTTTAGTGGGGGTGTGTTGCTTCTCAACAAATGGCGATATCTGCGGGTAAAATAGTAGCACTATTTTAGAATCCAGGACTCTAGTTTCAAAACAATGTAGACCATGTACCATGCCTTGCCACAAATATTCTTCAAAATAAATTAACTACTACCTGATAGTTGTTAAAATTTCCCAAGGACATACTAGGTTGAATCACTTAAGGAAGATTTTTGATGTGCAATTATAAGCATATAAAACTTTCTTCAAGAATGACTGGGCCTTCGAATGTTGTACTCTGGATTGATCAACTTTTCTAGAAAGGGGAAACCGAGTTGTGAAAGGGGAAACCGAGTAGGGCTCTGTTTACTAGTTTAGCCTTTTATAGCCCCGACAGAGTTACTCTTTAGATTTTCACGACCCTGATCCACAACTGTGAAGTAGTATCTACAACTTGGTAAAAGAAAACATCTTCCGAAACCTTGGCTATCTCTTTCATTACATAACTTCTTCCTTCCTTTTCCCCCCCCCCCCCCCCTTTTTTTTAATATTTCATCAATCTGGAACTGCTTCACTGGGTACCGATAGCCTCTATGGATACTCAAATAATTTCATGAATCAGAGTCCCCTCTTATGACCAACTTTTCTTGGATTCCCTAGGAGTTTCTCCAGCCAAACAAGTATAGCGGTTTCTTTATAATTAAAATAACTGTGGCAAGCAAGACACAAAATCCAATCATCTTTCTACTGTTGTTCTGAATAACAAAATAGTTCCATTTTTCAGTTTAAGCAGACTATCTCTCAATTAGAATAATGAACACTGGATTTTGAACTCAGAATAAAACAATTTTAGAAGGCTGACCTTTTCTTTGCTGCCCAGGCAAAACTAAAAAAAATAGAATTTTAAAAGCTAAAGAAATTTGTACAGATCCCAAAGGATAAAACACAGAACTTTAAAAATCAAACAAAATAAAATAAAACAAACTACTTTGTACAGACCCCAAAGGATAAAACACAGACCTTTAAAATCAAACAAAAATAAAATAAAAAAAACTACTTTAAAGCTTATTTACAATGTATACACATGTTACAACGTCTTTGTGATTCATTCAAACGATATATTGGATGGAACAGCTGAGAAATAATGCTTTAGATATTGACCATTAACAGGAAGGTTCAAAAAATTACCCTCCAGGTCCTGTAGAAAAAATGCATTATTACCCAGGGTTTTGGCAATCTGGTATGGCCCTGTCCATAAAGGTTGCAGCTTGGTGTTTTTACGCTTCTTTTCATGGGCTTTGTCCCATAGAAACACCAGGTCTGCAAGTTTGAACGCCTTCGAATTGGCCCTCTCGTCAAGCCAGCGCTTGACTATCTCTTGGTGCCGACTAAAATGCTCCACAGCTTGAAGTCGTCCACCCTGCAAATCAAACAAGTCCAACATACGGGTTTTTATTTCTGCATGATCAAAGTAATGTAAAGAAAATTTTAATCCTGGTACTAATGCTTCATATTCTACCAAGTTATTAGTGCAAGGAAACTGCAAGCGATAAGACATAAAATCGGTTTGATTTTTTGGTCCTTTAAGAACAGCCCCTGTATCATAACCTTGCTCAGACTTAGCTGCATCAATATGAAGTATCCCAACTTCATTATCGTGATTAAGGTGAGCTTTAACCGATTTCTCCCTTTGAGTAGTTGTCAAATTATAAACCTCGATATAACAGCCCTCAACAAGATTAGCAGTCTCATTCTTGGCATTATACTCTGTAATCATGAGTTTATATCTTGGTTCTCTGTTGATTCTTAATTGATTTGCAAAACCATTCCAGGGTAACCACATATGCGAGAAATCAGTAGCCAAATACCCATTCAAGGATTTTGACCAATCCTTGCTCAAAAGCATCCCGTATCCTATAGGAATATCCACCACCTGAATATCAATTATGTGCTGCATTCTTGGCTCATATGCTAGTTGGATATGTATATTCCGAAGTTCACCTACCACTTTAACCTCTGACTTATCCAATTGGACGACTCTCATCTCGGAGTTCATTGGGGTCAAACCCAACTGCTGACAAATGGCCAAAGGCATAACATTAGCTAAAGCCCTAGAATCTACCAGACAGTTGTGTAAGTTTTTCCCAAATATTCGGACAGTTAGTAGAAAATGCGAAACTTCAGTCTTCTCTTTATACATGGCCATATTTGCATTTGCCATCTTCTTTTCCTTTTCCAAAGGTTTGGTAGTAGGTTCAGAATATGTTTTGATCAAGTTATCCCTCTGTTCTGAAATTTGGGCCAACTCATGAAGAGTGATGTTGGCTTTGATCTTCTTCATGTCCTCCACTATATTATATCCCTTATTGAGTGGAGGGACAAATGCATCTGGTCCTCTCGGATTTCCTCCCTTGGGTGGGGATGGGTTATTGCTTGAAGATGGATCTGGAGGAACACTGTGGGAGTTGTTCGGAGGGGTAGATGTAGTGTTGGGCTCCGAATTTCTATTTTTGAGGTTGTAGTTGTCCCTCCTGTATTGTTGAAAATCCTGTACTTCATCCATGGGTAGCTCCACAACATTCTCTGATTCTTCTGGGAAAGTGAAAGAATCTAAGACCATAGCTGCACTGTGGCTGGATGAACTTGGGGCATCCGTAGTTCTTTGATGTTTAGGAGAAACCAACTCACCAGAAAGAGCTTCAAAGGCATTACAAAATTCCAAACAATCCAACTCCCCGTGCTGAGACGTTCCATGAATCCTGCACCAGTTAGGCAAGGCTAAATCACAAATATTTACATCATGCCCTTTACCTTTATAATCCTTATTGGGCTCGTATGGGGGCCGAGTGAATCTATTCTGCTGATAAGAAAACCTGTTTGGGTTTTCAACGATGGACACTTGCCTTTTGAAAGTCAAAAAGTCATTTGCCAACTTTTGGACTACCCTTGAAACTTCTTCAACTCTTGTGTTATCAGCTTCTTTACCTAGATTCTGTACATTTTCAACAGGTGCTACAACCAATGGATTTCCTGATGGTGGAGTTTGACACACTGGCAACATCATCTGATGTGGTATGGGATTGAAAACAGGGGTACCTTGTGTGACCAAAGGAATTTGATGAGCATTTAAAGGTTGGGGTCCCAACTGTCTTTCTAGAACCAAAGCTTCTTTGTAAGCCTCTGTTAAATTGGTAATAGAGGGATCTCTTTTCAAGAAAACAGAAGTCATTGGATCCAGAGAATTCTTAAAAATCTCTAATGCCAGGTCTGCATTTGGCACATAATAACCAATCAGTCTACCATAAGCCTTCTGAAATCTAACATTGTAAGATCTGATAGATTCATTTATTTCTCTTTTAATACCAAAAAATTGCTGATATAATACACTGGGATCTATTACCTCACCAAACTGCGATACAAAAACCTTTTCCAAGTCATTCCAACTGGTAATAGAATTGTTAGTGAGATTTAGAAACCAATCGTAAGCTCCCTCCTGGAGAGTGAACGGGAACAATCTGCAAGCCACATCTTCATGCTGTACATTTAACAATTTCAGAGCATTCTTGAATGCTACTAGATGTTCTTCTGCTGTCCTAGTTCCATCATGTTTATATCTGGGAAGATACCTCTCAAGATTTTTGGGCAGGTCATGGGCTGCACCCGAGATATTTAAGGCAGTGGAACCTAACCAGTTTGCCATTATTACTTGATTGACAATGATATTTTCAGTTGCAGTTGGAGTAACTACAAGTGGTGATAAAACTATTTCAGACAAGGACTTGGCCCTTCTGAGGCTGCTTCTTCTAGGAGTTTCTAACTCAGGCACAAGGAGCTCTCCAGCTCTGGAGTGGGACCTTGTTACTCTATAATTAGAATCCAGCTTTTCACCAGCACTTACAACCTTACAATCCTTAACAGACTACTGAACTTTAGGTCCTCCTTTCTAGCAATTTTAAATATTGGTGTTGAGTTCCGCTATTTAGGCAAAAACTCAAACAAACAAGTTTTAAAAGGCTGAGGAGGAGGGAAAAGGATTCAAAAGATAAAACACCAGACTCTGCACAAACAACTTACAATACTGAACGGAGTTTAGCGGGCCCTCCTTCTAGCGCCAATTTTAAATGTTGGTGTTGAGTTCCGCTGTTTAGGCAAAAACTCAAACAAACAAGTTTTAAAAGGCTGAGGAGGAGGGAAAAAGGCTACTAGACTCTGGATAAAATACAGTATTTGTTAAATTCCACATACAATCATACTTCTCAACTCAAGCGCACTAAGAACGTAAGTTCTTCCCTCCTTCTAGCGCCAATTTTAAATGTTGGTTCGACTTTTATACACACCCTGTGAAGAATGAGCATAAAATACCGATAACACTTATACGGGATAAATCCCACTCACTTTAGGATCTTTCTGGATATCCAAGGTGTGAGTTATAGAGTTGGGTCGAATGTCTATTCACTCTTTTCCACTTCTGGAATAGTTTCAAGTGGACTGTCTGTTACCTTACAACGGGCTCGGGACTTCAGTTCAGTAATGTTTTTGGAGTTGGTTATTTTTGTGGATAATCAGATTTACAATCGGTTCTTTGATCTAGCTCTTTATGCTTTAGCAGATTTAAATAAAAGACAAATTTAAAGAAAGATAAAAATGGATCATTTCACGATGGAACAGAGAGAGTAGGGTAGGGCAGAAAGAGAAATTTATCTAAGTTAGTTGCAAAACCAAAACTACCAATTTTAGTTATACCGGTTAGCTTCACAATAGAACAAATCAAAGAGGAAAGTGTCCAGATTTCTAAGATCACTTTCAACTAAGAGCATAAGACAAAGATGAAACAGATCTAACAAAAAATTATAAACAGAAGGGAAGTCGGTTAAAATTGGTATCTTTCACCAGCGAACCTAGCTCGCACGAGTGAGGACAGAGCAATTAGAACAGGCCCGAACCTTAAATCAGTAATTTTCCCTAACATACAATAAAGACAATGAAGCCTAGCAGAGATATCCAATCCCGGTAACACGGATCTACAAGGATAATTTAAATAAACCTTAATGAAACGAAAACAAAAGAAGATGAACTTATCACAATCTGAAAGAGATTAGGCTCCTGGCCACGCTATCACAGAAAATGAAAATCACACCCACTCTAGGTCCAGAACAAAGCTTTCAAACCAGATTTGCAGGAAATTGCTCAAATAGCTTTTTATTTCTAAGTTTCCGCCTCCCGTGATTTACATTCAGAAGAAGTATTTATAGACCCAGGACAGACCCTGATCTTTTTAGGAATATCTTCTTCTCAAACCCTAAATTTTATCCTCTTAACCTTACTACCGGGGTTTTACAATATAAGGCCCTTTAAAAATAGAGTTTTTTATAAACCCTAACCACTCTGCAAATCCGAGTGTAGTTACTTGCCATAAATGGAAAAGGCATGATCTGATGTTATTCTCATCCATCTGTAATTGCAAGTAAATATCTTCATCTTTCTAGTGCACTTGCCGGGAGGGTCTCATTAATTCCTTAGAGAAATTCGGATGAGTCACCGGTTTCTCTGACACTTTATCTTCGTAGAGCCGCTTATGAGTTAAAATTCTCTACATGCCATTACTTTCACCATAAATTCTTCTATTAAATGCATCCATCGGCAAATTCCGGTAACTGTGTGTAGATATTTTCATTTTTCGGTCAATTGCCGACATACTCCATTAAATGGGCAGCTGCTTAGTCACCGTAAAGTCTCTTTGCGGCCAGATCTGTAAAATCTGGATGAACCAACAATTCCTAGCATCTCCAATTTCCATTTGACGGCCTTCATTTAATCCGTGCTCATTTTGTCTTTTCCGCCATTACTTTCGTTAGTATGCACTGCTAGATGGCTTTCTGCAAAAGAGATGCAAGGATCAGTACTTTAATATTATTAAATCAAAACCTTTATATGTCAGCTTTATTTTCTTTTGACATGTGTCATGATAACACGATGCTTTCCCCCAGCTACTTTTCATTTTGGCCTCTTTTGTCGCTTTTGTCGCGAAACTGTGACATGTCGCGATTTCGCGACATGTCGCAAAATCGCGATGTCCCTAGCGCCTGGCACTTCTTTCCGAAATGCGTCACAATTTCACTACGCACTTGTGCCTTGGGCCTGTTTTGTGGAATGAGTCACGATTTCATGATGCACCTGTGCCTTGGCCCTTTTTCTTTGTTTGCGTCACGATTTCGCGACGCACCTGTGCCTTGGCCCCTTTTCTTTGTTTGCGTCGCGATTTCACAACGTCACGATATCGCGACGTTGCAATTTCACGATGCACCTATGCCTTGGCCCCTTTTCTTTTTTTGCGTCATGATTTCACGACGCTCTATACCCTTGGCATCTTTTTGAACCTTGTCGCGATTTCGTGACACCTCCATGCCTTAGACTTTCTTCTCGAAAAAGGTCGCGATTTCGTGACACCTCCATGCCTTAGACTTTCTTTCAAAAACCTGTCGTGATATCGCGACATTTTCACTACTTGGCACTTTCTTTCCAAATATGTCATGATATCGCGACGTTTTCACTACTTGGCACTTTCTTTCCAAATATGTCGCGATATCGCGACGTTTTCACTACTTGGCACTTTCTTTCCAAATATGTCGCGATATCGCGACGTTTTCATCACTTGGTCTTTTCTTCCAAAATACGTCGCGAAATCGTGACATTTTCATCAAGTTTGGCTTTCGACTCAAACCTGTCGCGATTTCGTGACATTTCCAAAAATGGAAAGTGTCGCGATATCGCAACTTTTCCAAAAATGGAAAGTGTCGCGATATCGCGACTTTTCCAAAAATGGAAAGTGTCGCGATATCGCGACGTTTCTAGGACTTAGCCAATTCTTCCAAGACCCGTCACGATTTCGCGACATTTCCAAAAATGGAAAGTGTCGCGATATCGCGACTTTTCCAAAAATGGAAGTGTCGCGATTTCGCGACGCTCTCAGCACTTAGCAAAATTTTCAAAAATTGTAGGTTGACTCTAATGAATTCATTCATCTGTATTTTGCATTTTTACATATCTGTGAAAGATATTTTTACTCAGAATGTTTCTAACTTTTAAAGAAGTGAATTCTAAATTGAAATTAAAGTCACATGCAAGACTACTTAGATACTTTGATATAAGCAAAACTTGAAGAAGAAAGAGGCAAGCAAAAATTTGGAATTAAAACCTGAAAAACATCAAGAGGGTCCTTACTGCAAAATGAAAGCTCAATATTTTCAAAGGATGGAAATTCATTTTTCAGTGGGGGTGTGTTGCTTCTCAACACTACCAGTATAGCCTCTCCTCCTCCTGTGAGTTATCCTACACTAGCAACTTTGCAAAAGGAAAAGGAAACTACACAAAAAATTCAAGATTTTTTTTATAGAGAAAATATCCAAACCATCCAATAGAATGGCTATGAGGAGAAGATCCATGTCTGTTGATCCAATTTCTAGGAAAATAACATCTAGATCCATCATTCCTCTAGTAAGCAAGCTTGAGATTGAAATGTTTGCTCAAGACTATCGTCTAGAAGAATACACAAAATATATTGAGCAGTTACCTACTACATATGAGTTAGTGATAGCTAAGGCTCACTTGGACACTTTCTATGTCAAGGGTGATATATACAAAGATAAAGTGGACAAGCTAGAGAAGACAATTGAAAATCTTGAAAAAAAAAACACCAATGAAAAACAAATAGAGAAAGCTCTTAGAAAGGAAGCAAAGAACTGGTAAGACAAATTTCAAGAGGCCAATAAGCTCAATGAATAAATAGAGGAATAAAAGAAGAAAATTAAAGAAAAAACCAAAGAAATATAGATCTTGAAGCAACAACTTTATATTGAAAAGGTAAAGTCTTCAGGTTTCTCTAAGGTAGTTCTAAAGAAAGTAAGAAAATAACTACTATATGAAGTTCTGAAAAAATGCTCAGAGTTACATCCCATCATTGATTACATGGATGATGCTAGCCACCTACTTCAGAATGTTTAGAAATATCTAGATAGGTTCACTAGAGAGCTACAACCCTTGGTGATTCCAGCTGAGCAAATTTATAAGTTTGTAGATAGTAGGCTCAGTGAGACTGCTAAACCTATTCCTAATAAAGAATGGAATGTTGCTAGAGTTGCTGCTAGAGTTGTAGTAAAGAAGCACAAAATGCTACAAAAGGCTTGGCTATTGTTTGATAAGGTGGAAAATATGATTAGGGATGTAGTGGACATAAATAAATAAATGATTCAAAATGGTTTCAAAGGGTTATGGATGGAAGATAACACCTTGCTATCAGTACAAAATATTAAAAAGAGTGTTGTCGAGAGTCTTCAAGATGAGTCTGAGATTGATTCTCTAGAAGAGCCAATTGACCAAGAGCAAGTTTCACAAATGATTATTAATTTTACCAGGCCCAAAGATCTGATGGAGGACTTGGTAAATAAAGGAAGTGTTGCAAATTATGAAGACACTGCTAAATTGGATTATTTTAACAAGCAACTCAAAGAGACTTCTCTGAAGCAGTTTGGAAACAAGCTTTACAAACCCTGAAGCTAATGGTCCAATTGATTGGAAAGGATGTTGAAGAGAAAAATAAAGAGAAAAGTTCACCTGAAGAAGAAGTTCAGCAAGAGGTTGAAGAACCAGATAGAGTTGTTGCAGACCCTCAAGGGATACAAGCTTAGAATATTTTTTGTTGTACATTTTTGTAGTCATGTAGAAGTTTTGTATTTTTTTTATTTGTTTTTAATCTGACATTGTCAGAAAGCAATAATAAAAGCATGAGACCAGAGATATGTAGAGAAAAGTAGTTTTTTGTGAAGGTATTTATATCATTGTTTTTGAAGAATATTTATAAAAAGAACATTACTTTTTTTTTTTTGTTTAAAGCATTGGTGCAGTTCTTGAAGGAGTGGTGGAGATATCTATGTTTCCAGTGTGATCTCGATATGAACCTGTTGGAAATTTTGAGTCCATGAAGTTTTCATTGATGTCAAGGAATGATCTACCATTGATGTCAAAAGGTCAAAATAAGAAATGCAAAAGGTTGATGGAAAAATAACTTCATAATATTTATTTTTAATATTGTGTAAAGCATAAATAAAAGGTTTTTATTAAAAACATGGTTGGACAAAATAATTTTTTTTTTATTAAAAAACATAGTGGGCAAATAAAAGGTTTTATTAAAACCTAAGGAGGCTTTAATCCTTAACAAAGCCAAAATATTTAAATATTAATTTATAATATTTAAATTCTAATGAATTCAAATAATTATAAATTAAATACTTGAAGCAAAAATATTAGCGTCGACCCCCAACGAATTCATCTTCACCAATGTGCATGAAATCAAGAGCAAAGACATTTATACCTTAAGCCAAACCTTATGTTTGGTATTAAAAAAATATTTGTGATATTCGGTGAGTAAGAGCTTGTGCAAAATCGAATGAAAGGCACCTCAAAAGTGTGTGTGGAGCAGGCACCGTGTTGGAAAAAGATCCAAAGGCTCTAGGGGAGAGTAAAGAGGACAAAGCACACATTGCACTTTAGAGAAGCAAGGTGAGCACGTGGCTCACATGTTGTGGAAGCCGCGACAAAGGTGCTACTGAAGAATTTGGTGCAAGTAAAAATCCCATCGATTGCGAAGTGGGTAATAAAGGTTTTATTTTTATTTTTATTATTGCATATGCTAAGGTTGTTGGAGGTATAAGGTGTAAGTAATTTCTGATTTTCACCTAAGTGGTGAAAGGTTAATTTGGCTAGGGTAATTATTATTTTTACCTTAGGAAAATGGAAATTGATTTATTGCATTAATTTATAAAGAGAGTTATTTAAATTAAATGCAATATTGAGTAGGGAGTTATAAGTAGAAATTGAGTTATATTTTTATAGGGGATTTTGATGAAATTTATGATTTTGAATGTTATTATTGAGATGGAGCAATAAGATGTATTTGAGATTTAATTTATCTTTGTGATTAAGGTAAATTGTGAAAAGTGTTACAGTGATAATTCTTGTCATATAACTCTTTGTACTTGGAAAATAAATGTTTATGATTGTGGCAGGTTTATGTGGTCTACTTCTACATAAAATAAAAGGTATGGGCACATTCTTCCTTGGTTGAGTTGATTGGTTGGTTTTTCTGGAAAATAACTTTGGAGTGAAAAAGACTTGATTAGTTTCCTTATTGAGTTGTTGAGCTATTGTGAAGTGAATGCTATGCACCTTGTTTGATAAGCATTGTTGTTGAAGTGAATGGTTGAGTAAAGTGCTTGAACTAGGGTTTGCAAAGAACATGAGTATCATTGTTATGTGAAGATTTTTTTATAAGAATTATTGTTGAAGTGAGTTGTTGAGTGAAGAAATTGAACTAGGGTTTGCAAAGATCATGAGTATCATTGTTATGTGAGATTGGCTGATAAGATTTGTTGGAAATATTTGAGTGAGTGTTCATATGGTTGGACTAGGGTTTGTGAGCAAGAATTATTTTATTGAGTGATTGGCTGAGTAGAGTTGTTTGTGCCTAGTCAAGTGGATGTGTAAGATGATAATTCAAATTCTATGAAACAAATTGTTCTATATTTTGAATTGATTTAAGAAAGAGGTTGAGTGTTGATGAGTGTGAAACATATTGAGTCTCTAAAAATTCTCTATATTTTTTTGTGATAAAAGAGAGATTGAAAGTGATTGAGATTTTGTGAGTGTGAAGCATATTGAGTCTCTAACAATTCTATGTATGTTTCTAAAAGAGTGATTGAAAGTGATTGAACATTGAGGTGAATGTGAAGCATATTGAGTCTCTAAAAATTATCTATATGTTTCTAAAAGAGTGATTAAAAGTGATTCAATATTGTGATGAATGTGAAGCATATTGAGTCTCTAACAATTCTCTTTATGTTTCTATGATATTGAAAAATTTCTAGTGAGTACTTGTTGAGTAGATTTGAGGTAATTATTTGAGAAGACTTGTGGAAAAATTTGTGTGAGCTTTTGTGGAAGCTTAAAATACAGATTGAAAGCAGAATTGGATAATTTCTAATGAGGACTTATTGAGCATATTTGGATAAGTTCTAGTGAGGACTTGTTGGGAAGATTTGGACAAATTCTAGTGAGGACTTGTGAATAGATTAGTGTGAGCTTTTGTGGAAGATTACAAGATGGATTTGAGATAAGTCTTTGAGAAGACTTGATAGTAGAATTGATTGATTGATTTGTTCAAACCTTGAGTTAAGGTTTGGGGAAGATCTAGCAGTGTTGATTTGTGATTGTATCAAGCTTTGTGTTAATGCTTGAGGAAAGATATTGAGGATAAATTTGTGCTAGACCGAAGGACTGTGTTTAGTATAGATCAGAGGACAAAGATTAAGGATCAATTTATGCTATATCGAAGGACTATGTTTAGTACAGATCAGATAACATATATTGAGGATAGATTTGTGCTAGACCGAAGGACTATGTTTAGTGTAGATTCAAGGATAGAGTTTGGTACATATTTGAGGATAAGTTTGTGCTAGACCAAAGACAAATATTGAGTAGATTTGTGCTAGATCGAAGGACTATGTTTAGTACAGATTTGAGATAGATCTTTGAAGGTGATAGAGTATAGAGGATGATAGTCTCCAATGGATATATATCCATTAGCCAGAGTAGTAAGGATAGGTGTCTTCAATGGATAGAGATCCATTAGCTAGAGTAGTGGGGGTAACATTTCTTCTAGAATATCACCAGTCAAAGCTAAGGAGAAAGGAGTTCTCCTCTGTATAGAGATCCATGAACTTAATTAGGGCATTGGTGTCTCATTTGTACAGAGGTACATAAATATTATAATAGAGAAAGGATTCCCAAGATATTGATTGAGAAAATTTTAGTGAAATATTTTCTTCGTGGAGTAGCCCACATTGGGTGAACCACATTAAATTTGTGTCTCTATTATGTGTGGTGATTTGTACATTGCTTTGATTACTGTTGTTGATATTGCTATCTTTACATTGCATAATATTGATTCAGGAAGAAAAGTAAAAAGTGATCTTATACTATTCACCCCCCTTCTTAGTATAAGCTTGTGTTATTTAATTGGTATCAGAGTGGGTTCCTTCAAAAGAGTTTAACAACTTGAAGGAAAAGCTTTCAAGAACATAATGGATTCTAAGAATGTGTCCTCAGATAATTCAACACCAATATTTGATGGAAGTGATTATATATTTTGGAGTATGAGAATGAAGATTCACCTGATGGAACTTGGAAATGAAATTTGGAAAGTAGTTGAAAATGGATACATACCACCAGTTGATCCACCTACAGATAAGGAAGGTAAGCTTAAACAAAATTACAATTCAAAATCAATGAATGCAATTTTGAGAGTTTTGCATAGAATAGATTCCATAAAAGTTATGCATTTTAAAGATGCAAAAGGAATATGGGATAAATTGCAAAGCATATATGAAGAAGACAAAAGTGTCAAAAAGGCAAAGATATGAAATCTCAAAGGACAATTTGAATAATTAAGAATGAAGGATGAAGAAAACATTAGTACTTATCTACTTCATGTGGATGAGGTTGTTAATGCCTTGGAAGGACTTGGATATCAGACTAAAGAACCTAATATTTGTGATAAGATCTTAAGATCTCTTCCAAAAATATTTAGTAAAAATATTTATGCTATAGAAGAATCAAAATATGGTGATTCTTTGACAAGAGATATGTTACTTGGTATTCTTAAATATTTTGAGTTAAGAACAAAAGAGGAACCTAATCACCATAAGGAAGAAGCCTTCAAATCAATTAAGAAGACAAAGGATAAGAAATCAAAATCGAGCAATGAGTCATCCAGTGATGAAGAAGCCAATTATGGCAGAAGGAATAAAGATTTGAGAAGATTTAAAGATGCAAAATATATTAGATGTTTTAATTATGGAAAGTATGGTGACTATGCAACTGATGGTTAAGAAGCTAAAAATAACAATGATGAAGAAAAATAGGATCACAGGAACAGGGAATCAAAAAAATATAAGTACCAAAAGAAAGGCAAGGATGGACAAGGTAGACAAGGAAAAAAGTTATTTAAAATACAAAAGAGGAGCTACTATGCGGACAAGGCAAGTAAGTACTCAAGTGATAGTGATAATAGATTTTTATATAATGATAAATATGAAGTACTATTTTTGATTGAAGAAAAAGAAGAAGTCAAGAAAAGATCACCAATAATTCTCAAGTGTTTTAGATGTGGTAATTTTGGACATCTTGAAGATAGTTGTACAAGGAATGGTTTTAGTTTTAGTGATGATGAATATGAGGATGCACTTGAAGGACCAAAATAGAATATTCTAATGGCACTAGAAGAAGAAGAAGAAGAAGAAGAAGGTGATCCTATAGAAGAAAAGTCAAAAAAGAATAAAGATGTTGACAAAGGCAAACAAATAGAGGAAGAAATAGAAAAATTAGAAGTTGATATTGAGGGAGAGCTTATATATGCTCTTAAAACTTTAAATAAGGTACGAAAGCAAAACTTCCAACTTGAATTTTTAGTTTAAAAAATGTGATGAAGAAAGAGGAAAGCTTATAGAGGATCTAAACAAGTCAATGTTTAAGACAAAGAAGTTCAAGGATAAGCTAGAAGCAAAGGTCTTAGAATGTGAAAAGTTAGAACAATAAGCAACTCTACTAAGGTAATATTTAGAAAAATCCAAGGATAAGCTACAAAATTTTGAAAAGAGTTAAAATATTGTGGATAAAATGATCAAGGTACAAAGAATGTCAACAAAAAAAATAGGTCTTTGTTTTGAAAAATCTCAAAAGAAACAAGAAGAAGAGTCAACCTCAAGTTCTGAAGAAGAAGACAGTGTAAGAGAAAGTGAGACTTCTAAGGATTAGTTGGACAATAGAAATTTCAACAAGGAAAGGAACAATGCACAAAGAAGAAATAGATGGAACAACAATTATAATATAGAGACTAATAGACCAATGCGGTCAAAACAAGGAAACTTCAATGGAAGATGTTTCTCATGTCACAGATATGGGCACATGGCTTCATAGTGTAGGACACATGAAAGAAAAGAAAATGGGAATTTCAGGAACATACAAATTTTCCATGGGTATTTCTACTCATTTAATCAATTTGGTCACAAGGTAATGAATTGCAGGATTCATGATAGAAAAGGATATGGCTTCACCAGGAGAAATCCTAAGACATTTGCACCTCCAAGGAATAATAACATTAAGTGTTATAAGTGCAATAATTATGGACATACAACAAAGTGGTGTAGATCATATATTCCAAAACCAAGCATGAACATGAATAGGAACAGGAACAAGAATATGAATATGAATAGGAATAGGAACAAGAGTAGGAATAGGAATATGAATATGGATATGAATATGAGCAGGAATAGGAACAGGAACAGGAATAGGAATAGGAAAAGGAACAAGAATATGTATATGGACATGAATAGGAACAAAAATATGGACATTGAAAGGAACATGAACATAGAAATGGAGAGGAACATTCAAAGGAATCATAAGGATCAGATAAGAAGGAAAAATGACAAAGGTAAAGACTAGTGCTTACTGGGAGTAGAAATACTCCACCCCAAAATTAACAACCTCAAAAATAGGTGAGGAGGGGCTAAGCTAAGAGACTCATTCTTAGCCCCGAGCCCCAAAGGTGACCCTTTCCCATTGATTTCAAAGGGGAGATATTTGATTAAGGGGGGGAGATTTAGTTTAAGGAGAGAGCATTGAGATAGGGGGAGAAATGTCCCAGGGGGAGAAAAACAAGAAAAAAGTCAAGTGTTTGGTAAAAATAATTTGGGTTGCCATCAATGACAAAGGGGGAGATTGTTGGATATTTTGAGTCCATGAAGTTGTCATTGATATCAAGGATTGAAGTTGTCATTGATTTCAAGGAATGAGCTACCATTGATGTTGAAAGGTCAAAATGAGCAATGCAAAAGGTTGATGGCAAAAGAGCTTCATAATATTTATTTTTAATATTATGTAAAGCATAAATAAAAGGTTTTTATTAAAACCATGGTTGGACAAAATAAAAGGTTTTTATTAAAAACCATAGTGGGCAAATACAAGGTTTTATTAAAAACCATAATGGGCAAAGTAAAAGGTTTTTATTAAAACCTAAGGAGGCTTTAATCCTTAATAAAACCAAAAAAATTAATTTATAATATTTAAATTATAATGAATTTAAATAAATTATAAATTAAATATTTGAAGCCAAAACATTAGCGTCGACCCCAACGAATTCATCTTCGTTGACGTGCATGAAATCAAGTGCAAAGATATTTATGCCTTAAGCCAAACCTTATGTTTGGTATTCGAAAAATATCCATGATATTCAGTGAGAAAGAGCTAATGCAAAATTGAAAGAAAGGTACCTCCAAAGTGCGTGTGGAGCGGGCATTGTGTTGTAAGAAGAGCCAAAGGCTCTAGGGGAGAGTAAAGAGGATAAAGTGCACATTGTGGTTTAGAGCAGCAAGGTGAGCGCATGGCTCACAAGGTGTGGAAGACATGACCAAGGTGTCTTTGAAGAATTTGGTGCAATGTGAAGCATATTAAACTAGGGTTTTTAAATATCATGAGATTTTTTATAAGCATTGTTGTTGAAGTGAGTTGTTGAGCGAAGAACTTGAACTAGGGTTTGCAAAGATCATGAGTATCATTGTTATGTGAGATTGGTTGACAAGCATTGTTATAAATATTTGAGGGAGTTTTCATATGCTTGGACTAGGGTTTGTGAGCAAGGATTATTTCATTGAGTGATTGGTTGAGTAGAGTTGTTTGTGCCTAGTCAAGTGGATGTGTAAGGTGATAATTCAAGTTCTATGAAACAAATTGTTCTATATTCTATATTGATTTGAGAAAGAGGTTGAGTGTTGATGAGTGTGAAACATATTGACTCTTTAACAATTATCTATATGTTTCTATGATAAAAGAGAGATTGAAAGTGATTGAGAGTTTATGAGTGTGAAGCATATTGACTCTCTAACAATTCTCTGTATGTTTCCAAAAGAGTGATTTAAAGTGATTGAGCATTAAGGTGAATGTGAAGCATATTGAGTCTCTAACAATTCTCTATATGTTTCTAAAAGAGTGATTGAAAGTGATTGAGCATTGTGATGAATGTGAAGCATATTGAGTCTCTAATAATTCTCTTTATGTTTCTATGATATTGAACAAGTTCTAGTGAGGACTTGTTGAGCAAATTTGAGGTAAGTCTTTGTGAAGACTTGTGGATAGATTTGTGTGAGCTTTGGTGGAATCTTACAATACATATTGAGAGTAGAATTGGATAAGTTATAATGAGGAATTATTAAGCAGATTTTAACAATTTCTAGTGAGGACTTGTTGAGAAGATTTGGACAAGTTCTAAAGAGGACTTGTGAACATATTAGTGTGAGCTTTTGTGGAAGCTTACAAGACAAATTTGAGATAATTCTTTGAGAAGACTTGAGAGCAAAATTTATTGATTGATTTTTTCAAACCTTGAGTTAACGTTTGGGGCAGATCTAGTAGTGTTTATTTGTGATTGGATCAAGCTTTGTGTTAAGGCTTGAGGATAGAGATTGAGGATATATTTGTGCTAGACCGAAGGACTATGTTTAGTATAGATTAGAGGATAGATATTGAGGATAGATTTGTGCTAGACCGAAGGACTGTATTTAGTATATATAATAGTACAGAGATTGAGGATAGATTTGTGCTAGACCGAAGGACTATTTTTAGTGCAAATTCAAGGATAGAGTTTGGTACAGATTTGAGGACATGTTTATTCTAGACCAAAGAAAGAGATTGAGCATATTTGTGCTAGATCGAAGGACTGTGTTTACTACATCTTTGATATAGAGATTTGAAGGGGAGAGAGTATAGAGAATGATAGTCTCTAGTGGATAGAGATCCATTAGCTAGGGAAGTGAGGACAAGTGTATTCAGTGGATAGATATCCATTAGCCAGAGCAATGGGAGAAATAGTTCTTCTAGAAGATCACCAGTCAGATCTAAGGAGAAAGGATTTCTCCTATGGGTAGAGATCCACAAACTTGATTTAGGGATTGGTGTCTCCTTTTGATAGAGTTCCATAAATATTTTAATAGGGAAAGGATTCCCAAGAGATTGATTGAGAAAATTTTAGTGAAATATTTTCTTCGTGGAGTAGCCCACAATGGGTGAACCACATTAAATTGTTATCTCTATTGTGTGTGGTGATTTGTACATTGCTTTGATTACTTTTGTTCACATTGCTATCTTTACATTTCATAATATTGATTGGGAAAGAAAAGTAAAAAGTAGTCTTATACTATTCACCCCCCTTCTCAGTATAAGCTTGTGTTCTTTAAAACCATTACCCTCTAGGATGTCCATAAATTTTTTAGAGGGTAATGATCATATGGAAATTATTATTTGAAGCATTTTATGAAGATAAGAATTTTTGACTCTTGATGCCCAATGGATAAGACTTTGAGTTCGATAGCTTTGCGAGCAAATCCACCTAGGAGGTGCTAGAATGTAGGCCCAAAATGACCACATCCTTAAAAAATATTAAGACTTATTCTAAGGTAGAGAAATCTCTATTCTACTAAAGATATAGAGTATTTTGGAGTGGTTTCATGCAAGAAAGTTCCATTTCACTCAATACTTAGTGTTTCTTTCCAACATCGATAAGTAAGTTCCGTTCTACTCGATTTCTAGTGTATTTGGTAGTGAATTTTTGTGTGGTTCCCAATCCACAAATATTTTGAGTTTTGATGATGTTAGTGCACTAAAAAGTGCAGATTGGTGATTCTTCTCTATTCTGCACACTCCAATGCCTTAAGTGCTAGGAATCTGCATTCCACTAAGTTCCAAGACTAATGTGAAGCAAAATAGTGATAAGAAGGTCAAATGCATTTGAAAAGAAGTAAAGGTAGTGAAATAGCATAAAGGTTATTTTCATTGCTTTTAGAGCAAATTTGCAATTTTGCAGTCAAACCAAGTTAGATTTTATGTCAGCGTGATTTTTAAGTGGATTAAAACTTTTACTTTATGCCACAAATATGAGAAATAAGTTAGAAATTTTTAAATCTAAGTAAGCAAATTGACAATAGACTTGATTCCGCTAGCAACTCAATGCATTTTTCACCAGAACTCGATTCCACTAGCTGAAACCATAAAAGCTGACATCTACATTATTTTTGAGCATAATGGCAGTTTGTTTCTCCCTCATTGCCTTGTAGAGCATTTTTGAGATTTAATAGTATCCATCCACTAAGATCATCAATGATAGAGATTTTGCTAATAGTGTTATAGTATATAAAGGTGGATTCTTGGCATATTGAATAATAATCAGTTTGAGGTAGGAAAGTAAAGCATCGAAGGGTTTTCAAGAACCAAGAACCAGAGCAGTTGCAAATATACGATGGAATGGAGTTTTAAATAACAATGAACTATCTAGATCTATTTTATAATAGCTTGAGGCTCAACTACCATCCTCAAACTAGCAAGTTGCATAGCTGAGCTACCATGGTAGATTAGTTCCAGTAGATTTATTAGACTCGATGAGCAAATGAGATAATTCTAGTGTAGCTCTCTACTGATTTGTCAAAGTTAAAATTCTTGTAATGTTTCCTTAAATTATTTTCATTGTAAACTATAAATATAGGTTGAACCCTCTATTTTTATGGTCATATCTATCATGTTTGCTTGCTCGACTATGTAAATTTTTCTACAAACTAATGTGAGGAGCATTACTCAGATTTTTGACTTGAGACTTATTATATTTGATATCTTTCGTTAAGATGTTCAAAGCTGTGAATTGCATTTTTTTCAATGTTAGAATGGTTAGTTCATTCCATTTGCATTAAATTACTAGTTGTTAAGGTAGTTGAAATCTGTTCATAGTTAGATATGTGTTGGTAGGAGGTTTATTTTTACAAAGTCTAATTATTGATCTATTCTGCTAAATTGGATTATTAATATATTGGATATTGGAATTGCTTCTTGGGACATATCTTTGTTTATTATTTAATGTATGTGGATTTCATGGTTTTGGGTGCTAATAATATTGAGTGTGGGACACCAAAAATAGTTTGCTAGAATTTTTTACTGTGGATGCCTATGCTACTAGCCTATCCGACCACTATCAATGCATATTTCTTTAAACCTAAACCTTTTTCTAACCCTATTCCTCAAACCCTTATTGAGCTTAATTGAGTCAAAATATTACTAATTTGACAAGGAACCAACCTACTTTGGAGGTTGGGCTAAAGTAATATTTGGTCCATCCAATGTTGAGTGTTGAGCTATCACTATTGGGTGCAAGCTTGGCCAAAAAATTGGAAGATAGAAAGTTGCATTATCAAGTAAAAATTGATGATAATTTAGTGCCCAACATGATTCTTCTTTAAATATTCCATAATATTGAAGATAGGGATTTTAGATTACCTATCCTTATCTTTTTAAGGGGTTTTAAATTTACATATATACTCATGGGTAGCTTCAATCCATTGATTATTTGTTAGGTATGAATATTTGAGCTTGTCCCTAGCCTTAGTTTGGGTTTCCATTACTTTTGATTGAGGTTCAATGGGCTTGTAATCTTCCTTTTGTTTCTATAGAAGCTTTTCAAAGGGAACCTTTTGAGGAGCACTACATTTAGCTTTCATTTCTCCTAAATCATCAGTAGTAGTTTTCATGGGGTTAGGCTCTTTAGGGTTCAGTTGTAATGACTTTTTCTGGATCTTGTCAATATGGAGACTTGCTCTATTGATGACACCATGAAATTATGTAAATTATTTTTGACCATGTTGATTTATCCCTTTTGAATTCTTTTTGCTCTTTCAATAGCCAATATTTACATATAATGTTAATTCATCATGCATGTATTTTCTCCATGAGGATAATTATAGGTAGAACATCAATAGTTTGAATCATAAAGGGAAGTTGAGGTCACACATACTTCATTAATAATAACTGTATTATTTCTCTTTGATGGCCTATTAGCGGAAGCAAATTGATATTTTATCACATATGGAAACCTTCTTGGTTGAAAGTTCCTTTTGGCCTCCATAATTTTCATCATAGTAACCTCATTAGACAATTTTTTCATAAAATACTATAGCTCACATAAGGTATCCACATGTGAATCCAGAGTGGGTAATGCAGGTATTACAGATTGAGCAGGGAAAGATGGTATTATAGGTGTAGCGGGTAATTCTAGTACTACAGGCATGTTAGGCCATTGAGAGGATCCCATGAGGGTGTAGTGTTGTATAAGTAGGCATTTGAATAGCCAATTGTGATTGACCGTTAAGGAACTCAAGAAAAATAGACATCACTGACTTAGGAGGTAGTCAACTTATAACAATAAGGATTTTTTTTACTTTTGCAACTTCTTGGAATATCTAAGGGAAAGAAAGGATATTTTATTGCCTTATCATAAATCCTAGATCTAAACTGAATGTTCTTAGATAATAATAAACAACTTGTTCATGAGTTGGTCTGAGACCATCATGTCCTCTTTTACAGCTATGAGTATACCTAATATTGAAATCCATGATATATTATTATGGATATCTTTGTATTACTATGAAATAAGTGAGAAAATAAAAGGGTTCCACTTGCTAATTAAACTCTTCTATTAATTTGGATGCCAGAGCATTCCAAGAGTTTATACTTCCATTGGGTTGAGTTCTATACCAATAAAGCAATTTTCCTTTCAGAGAAATGACCAGTAACTTGACTATCACATCTTCATCTTGGATTTTATGCATAGAAACCAATGTTGCTACATATTTAACATGTTTGTACACTATGTTTCTAGTACCACCATAGGTTGGAAGGGCTTTTAAGGTTGCTTATGGAATTGCATGTTGATCAGCTAGGTTAAGAGGTCCTGTATGATTCTAGTTGGGAATCCTTGGGTTTTGATTTTGGGCCATTGATTATGGATGCAAAATGGATATTTGAGATAAGGGTACTATTTGAGTATCAATATAATATTGCTCTTGTTATTCAGTGGGGTCAGAGGCATCAAAAATCAACTCAGGTTACTGCTTTTTAGAAGATAGCTTCTAGAACTCAACTAGTTTTTCTAAAATATTGGCCCTATGTCTTGTAATCATGAAAACATTATATGGATGGTATGGCTTTCTAGGTATGTCTTTGATGGAGTCACCAGGTAACAAGGAAATCCAAAGAGATTCGGGTATCACTAGTCCCTTATGTTTATCCAAAATGTGGGAAGTCATCCTAATGGGCATGCCAAAAATTGTTGGTCAAAAATTTATCTAATAGTAAGGATTGTGCACCCACAAAACTCGATCATCTTTGAATGGACACAAGACCATATATATCAGGGTCAATCAATGAAGAAGTTCAACTCCTTGTAAGTTCTAACTAAACGCTTTGGGAAAGGGGCAACAAAGAGATTAAAGAAAACACAAATCTAGAATACAAAGTGGTGTTGATCCAATCTCATAAAGATACATGCCTAATAAGTCTAAAACATAAATAAGATTCATGGACTACCTAAAAAACCAATTACTATCATTAATCATTTATGCATATTACTCTACCAAGAATTCTAGAATTAAGGAACTAGTAGTGTGAAATACAAATATCAAAATTAAATCTAGTTCATTCACTTAACTATAGCAGAAATAATTATTAGAGTAAAATCATACATACATGAAAATAATTAAAGGCCAGATAGTAATCCACTTATATTGTTGTATGCATCAAATTGTACATGGAGGTTGTAATGACTAGAGAGCTGACACTAAAACATACATTACAAACATGTATATATAGCCCCTTCCAAGAGTGGGCTTTTTGAAAACTTAATTAATATAACATTAATGGTGGACTAGGATGTCAGTATTCAGCTTGTTTGAGTGATGTCCTTTATTATTGCTCTGTGATAGATAAAATATTATTCACTGTGTCCAAATGAGAACTACTAACATACCCTTCCTGGGACTTTTATAATTAATACATTTGATGCTGCCACTACCTTTGAATGTTTCCTTATGAACTAAGGTGGCTGCTCTACATAAATTTCTTAGCTATCACCTTACGTACTTGGTTATATCAGTTATTAAATTCACTAATTTGTTGCATCCTTGGACTCAACAATATAACAAGCTCTATGAGAAGAGAGAATTTGAATTTTAGTAGCTTTTTACACAGCTAGGATTTCATGCATTTATTGCTATATAGGATGAAGGTTTGAATTGAATACACACCTTGGTTCACCTCCCAACCTGCATTTGGATCACATTCCTCTAGGATGTAAAAATGGGAGCCCTTGTTCACCTTCTTCTTTCCATAATTTTTGCCTTCATTGTGGCCTAATAAACATCAAGTGGAACTTTGAGTCTGCCTCCTATATTTACCTCCTGATTTTTTGTCTTAATGAACTTATCAATTGGGTGGAAATTCAATACATCTTTCCTTTTTGATATTTTCTTGATCATCCACCCAGTTCCTTCCACATGTGGGTAGAATTTTGGGAGTGCCTATGATGAGGATTATACCCCATTCTTCCATTGAGGGCCTCCTTCATATTGCTTTCCTTCGGATGGAACTTCTAGATGGTGAATAATCTAGAAGTGATCCATTCCTCCATCCATCCTTTTCCTTAGCCACTTTATCAAAACAATTACCCCTTTTTATAGAACAAAATATATGGGTGTAAAAAGTCACCCACAGGTACCATAAAACTTAATCAATTAGATACTTAATCTACCAAATTTTAAAACTAATTAAGGCCCCATAAACCTTAATCAATCAATACTATTTTTTTAAACATAAACAATCATCAACAACAATCACATACCTAGAATTTTTTATTTAACCAACTAGGGCATCATAAACCCTAAATGATTAGATGCTTATCTTCCATTCTCATTTACTAGTTAGTTTATTAAAAATTCCCCTATTTTTATAAACTAATTAATTTAAATATTCCCTTCATAAAATAAATCAATTAGTATTATTTTATAAACCAAGTAATTTAACATTCTCTCATAAAAATTCTTTCACAGACTAAATATTTTAACATTCCTTCACAAACTAATTAATTTAACATTCTTTCGTAAACTAATTAATTCATTATTTTTTTATACTAGAGGAATTGGTAACTCATTACAATTTTCTATGCCTCTTCATGGGTTTGAATCTCACTCCTTGTTGCCACTATAACCTCTAGTTGCATTGAGTAAACCTTTTACGTAACCGGATATGCTAATGTGACACGCCCACCGATACTACGAGGTCCGAGGGATTGGAACATTCGGTATCCATGATCCTACATAAGTGTTTTGATCATTGAACCAATCCCTTAGACCCCACTAATCAATTTAACATTTTTTCATAAACTAATTAATTTAACATTCTTTCAAGAAAATATTCCCCCTTTTAGCTTTATTAGCCAACAAAAGAACAACCCAAGGGTAAGTGCAACTTAGAAAGGTATTGGCATTTAATAAATAGAAGATGAACCAATAGTTAAAATGACCACCAATAAAATTTAGCCACCCACAAATCGATGGTGAAACAAACATGGATCAACCACAAGCAAGGGTCAAACAAACAAGCATACACCACCTAAGAAAACAGGGCCTATGATACAATGGCTACTAAGCACCCTGACCATGACCACTAGTTGTGGTTGATAGGTTATGGGGTTTAGACATCCCATAAACCCCTTATCTATCCTGATTATGCCCCATGTAGGAAATTACTCATGGAAGGCCATAAAGACCTTTCACCTAAGTGTACCATATGTGGATAGATCCCTACGTTGGTTCAAGGGTGAGCCTGGTTTTCCTAAAATATCCCATAGAAAAACATATACCAACCCAAGTGCATATACAAATGTTCAAATATCATAGTTCTGGAGAGGATAAAAAAAAAACTAGCAGGTTGGAAAGGACATCTATTATCTCAAGCAGGCAAAGCAGTTTTAACTATGGCTTCACTTCAAAGCATACCCGTTTACTTCCTATCAGTGTTCAAATCTCCCAACAAGGTTTATCACAAAATTGAGCAGCTTCAAAAAAAATTTCTCTGGTCAAGGACTGAGGATAAGAAAAGGATCCATTTAGTAGGTTGGAACAAGGTTTGCAAACCTAAAGCTGATGGGGGGTTAAGATTGAGGATAGTTGCTCATATCAATACAACTTTGTTAGCCAAACAAGCATGGCGGTTATTAACTAAGGTCGATAATGAATGGACTGCCATAGTTAGGAGGAAATACCTCCAATGTGTGAACTTCCTTAATGACAACTTAGCAAGCAGGGGGTCTGCTTTTTGGAAGGCAATCCTCATGAGCAGGGATCTTGTCAAGAAAGGTCTTAGATGGATTCTAGGAAATGGTCAAACAATAGACTTTTGGAAGGATCGGTGGGTGAGAGCTGAGGATTTATCCTAGAATCCTCGTTTGGCTAGGATTCAAGAGCATATGGAGTAGCATATTAGAAATAAGGTTGCAAATTATATGTGGTAGGATATAAATATCAACAAGTGTAAACACATCAGAGTACATGGTTTTAAAGCAGAGTCTGAAGAGCTTTATAACATTTTAACTCAACAAATTATTCCCTCTGGAGAGGATGAAGATCACATTGTTTGGGCTGAGACTGAAAGTGGTGACTTCACAGTTAAGACTGCCTATAATTTACTTCTTAATGTGGAAGGTCAACAATTTCAACCAAGTTTGGTTTGGATCAAAGGCTTAATTCCTAAAATATCCTTTTTTTCATGGCTGGTGATTCAAGGAAAAATCATCACTATGGACAATATGTTATCCAAAGGTATGGTTATTGCTAACCATTTCTACATGTGCAGGGCAGGATGGGAGACAACCCAACACTTGTTTTTGGAGTGTTCGATAGTGGAGTCCATCCTGGATGAAATTTTCCAAGCCTTTAGGATCTTGTGGGTTAAGCTTGCTCTTATATCCAAAGTGTTCCATCAATGGCCTCAACCCTTTGTTAGCCTAAAACTTAAGTACCTATGGAAAATATTTTGGCATCATTTTCTCTGGCATATTTGGTTGGAAAGGAACCATAGAGCCTTTAAGTATACCATTCACAACCCAAAAACCATCCTCAACAGGATTATTGTCTTTGCGAAATAAAACCTTAGCACCTTAGTGGATGAGAACCACTCAATTCCTCCCCAATAAAAACAATTAGCTCGGGCCTTAGGTATTGAGGAAAAACCTTCCATTCCTTTGCCCAATCCTAGAAATGGGATTTCTTGGGAGCCACCCCCCCAGGGTTGGTTTAAACTAAATTTTGATGGTGTAGCCAAGGAGAACCCAGGAAGAGCTGGAGCTGGAGGAATAATTAGGGATCATCAAGGAAATCTAGTCAAGGCTTTCACTGAACCATTGGGAATCAGAACTAATAACAAAGTAGAAGCTAGAGACCTTTGGAGAGGGTTGCAAGTAGCCCAAGAAACTCAAGGTAACTTGATGATTGAAGGTGATTCGATGAACATCATCAACCTGTTGGAAAAAAACCTCCATGGAGAATCAAGGGAGTCATCCATGAAGTGAGGATCCTTTTTGTGGTAAGAAATAATAGGAGGGCTCATCACGTGTATCATAAGGCCAATAGGTCACCTGACAAATTAGCCAACATAGGTGTTGATGTTGGTAGTTTGGTGACATGGACACAAGGTGTGCCACGTGAAGTGGAAAACATTATTAGTCATGAAAAGAAACATACTCGTTAAGGAGAAATATGAATGGGTGTTCTTTCCCCATGGACCTGGTAATAAATATGGGGTTTCCCTCTAAATCATACCAAATTAGAAATGAAGGTAACAGGGTGTAAACCTTGGAAGATTCCGATAGAGAATAGGAAATGGGCAAGCAATAGGTTTCACAAGTGCAAAGTTCCAAACTTCAATTTCCTGTCAATGTAAGTAATGTTTATAGTTATGTTTAGGTATGGATGTGCCTTGTTAGTAAGGTGTTGTAGGGGATTCAACACAACTTCTGGTAAAAAAGTTTTAAGGATAACTAGGATCTACAATCTCAGTAGAAGGCTGGATATTGTAATAGGTTTTGGGTTAACCTACAAAACCTGGTAATTAATGAAGAATTTTATTTACAAAAAAAAAAAAAATCAAATATCATAGAGCGTACATAGAAGCAACTCGAGGGTTTGTTAGAAAAAAAGGGAGTACATCCTAGTCATAGAAATTACCATAGTGAAAAACATAAGTGCATGAGGAACCTAGGCAAATGATTAAAAGAACAACACCATAGGAGGTCATAGTTAAGATAACAACAAACACACACAATAGCTAAAAATGCTCTAACAACAAGCATACTAGTCTAACAAGGGTATTGCAATTAGTTATTGTTGTTCCGCTCACTTGTGGATATCTAAGTAAAAGCAAAGTGAAAGGCTAAGGTAAAACCACCCTAAAGCAAGTAAGCAATGACCAACTCCAAGAGAGTTCAGGACTCAAGAAAGGTTTTAAGCAAGTGCTTCCAAAATTAATTGACATAGAAGGAAACTTGAGCATTTGGAATTAATAAAATTATAGGCTATCTATTTAAAAAAAGTATTCCTCAAGTAGAAAGGATTCCAGAACCCAAAATGGTAGTTTAATATTTAAACTGGCTATCTCATTCTACTATAGGTTTTGATCCTTGTATTTTTTCCTCTAGGTGTTTGTCTTGCTTTGTTTCTTCTATTCCAAAAGTCCCCTTCTCAAGGTATTTTTGCTCTGTTATCATCCAAATTTCTTCATCTACCCACTGCTCAGGGTCTTGTCAAATTTAATGCCATCAACTAAAATTGAAGGTATCCTTATCTACCCATGGTAATCAATGACAATGTCTCCCCCTTATATATATTATTATATTTTCAAAGGGAAGTAAGGGACTAATGTCCCTTCATTTATGTTTCATAAATTTTAGCCACATTCCCCTTATAAAAAATAATATAAACCTTCTATTATTATTATTAAAATGGGATATTTATTCATTTAAACACACTCATTTACTACCACATATATATTTTTCAATAAAATTATTTCCTCTAAATAAATAAACATTTCCTTAAATAAAAACCTTTTTAAATAAAAACATTTCTTTAAATAAAAATATTTTATCAAAACATTTCTTTAAGTAAAAACCTTTTATTATAAACTAATAGACAACCAAACAATACAAACAATCAGGTGTATCAAATAAGGTAGGAGTTTTTCTATCAACCTAATCACCCATCTCAACCAAAGAATTTATGATAGCTTCTAGGCTATCAACTATAGCTCTAGGTGGTTGGCTAGTTGATGATTATCCCTAAAATGATAATGCATACCTATATGAGGGTAGTCATCCATGTTACCCTGAGTCATCTAAATCATCACTTCCCTTTTCAAGTACTCCATCCTTGGTGGTCGATTCTACCTCTACCACTCACAAACGTACCTGGTGTTGCACATTGACAATACATTAACAGTACCATATTCTTCAAGATAAATTAGTATAGTCAATGCAACAATCATTTAATCATTTTAAACAAAGCATCCATTAGTCATTCATAAATACATAGTATTTCAGCCAAAAATAATTCTTTTAGGGTGGGGTATGACAACCTACACAACCAAGACAAATATTTAGTAGCACCTATGGGTCTGCCTTAATTAGACCTCGATTTATAAAAGAGTGCAAACAATAAAACTTGAACTAATGCATAAAAAAAAAGTTAAAATAAGCTAAAAGTACATTAAACTAACTTTACTCACCTATGCATTTTATTTTTTGGTTTGAAAGTGTATAAAAATTACTTCTTACAAGAACCATCCTGGCCAGGATGGTTCTTGTTGTAAACCATCATTGTTTGGATGGTTTCTATAGTGTTGACCAAAATAAAAATTTCTTTGATGGAAATTTTCTTTTGATGCCTAGGTAGCTCTATTTCATGTCTAGTGGTTATCTAAATTTGGGTTTACAACCTGCTTATAAAATGAGAATATACAAAGAGAGGCACCAAATGATATCCATGGAGTTAGCATAAGAGAGGGATTGTATGCAAATACAAACTAGCATGATTCGAGTAGAGTTTATCTAAGTGCTTCTCACATTCGTACAAATGAATAAAATGAGGGGGTTATTTATATATTTTGGAAAGTTTTAGATGGGGTGAGGTGGCCTATGAGGTAGAATTGGTGCACCATACCCCATCAATGTGTATGGGTGGAAAAATTTCTTACCCACCCATATGCACTAAATGAGCATAGGTGCACCATGCCTCATCAATGCATAGGGATGATAAAGTACTCATACCATATATGGAATAAGGGTGAAAGTCTTTGTGTCATTAATGCACATGGGTGGAGAAAGTATTCATCCCATTTATGACATTGAATGAGCATGGGGATGTGGAGAGTAGGGGGTAAGGTAGGCTAGGGTGAGGTGGACCTAGGCTAGGATCAAAGAGTAGACTAGGGTGAGGTGGACCTAGGCTAGGTGAGTGGGATGGTCACATGGTGACCATGGGCTAGGTGTAGGATGGGGCTTAGTGGGGAAAAGGGTTTAATATGGCTAATTAGTGTTTTGATACAAAATTAATTAGATTTTTGGAGCTTTTGTGTTAGATTTTTAGGATATATACTAAAGGAAATGCAACCACAAGATATAAAATAAGAAAGTAATGTTAACTATATAATAATGGTAACATAATATGTAGGAAAAGTATATGATAAAATTATACAATAACTCATAAAATAGCCATTAATGAAATCTCACAAAAATAGTACAATATAATATAATGGAGGACTTGAACACTCCATGAATAATGCATGATCTACATTGTACCTACTAAACTCACTATACTTCCTAACTCTCTAAATTCTAATATAACACTATCAAAGGAATATATATAGGGAAATATGTCCCTTTGCCTTTCATCTACCCATGAGTATTCAACTACATATCCTATGACTCATGTACATGCGGACTACATGCACATTTACATCATTGCACATTATAACACTTGTGCATTTATTACATTGCATGAAGTAACTATTCAACCCTTAATATAAGATAAAATCCTACTCTAATTATGTACCCAAGGTGGTACATTTACATGTACCAAATAATATAATATATTCCAACATCCCCTGTATTACATTAGTTGGGTATTGAAGACTTTAGTCTTCAATATAGATCTTCATATTTCGGATGTTATTTAACTTGATCTGGTCCTTCTTCTTCTTCTACTTCAGCCTTTATGTTTTCTTTCATTTTATTCTTCATTCCAAAGTGTTTGTTATAATATTTGACCTTGAAGTCTTCTAAGCATTCTTGATGAACTAGAGATCTTATAATATTGCAAGTCATATATGGATTTGAACTTCTCTCTTTTCTTTCCTTTGGTTTTCTGAATGACTTGTCTCCTAGTTCTTCATAAGATTTAAAATTTAATTCATTGTTAGTTTATGCTTCTAAAATGAGAACTTGAAGAAAATAATCTAATCTGAATATTAACTTCTCTTCAAATATTTTATAGTACTTATCTTTATATTAACTGAAGAAGGATGAATAAGATTTTCCTCCACAATATTTACATGGATGGAAACTCTAGCAGTTTGCTTTCTCATGACCAAATTTATTGTAATAAGTACATCGTTAAGATATCCCAACTATTTGTTACTTGTTTTAGGTGAATGAAGTTCATACATTTCTTGAAATAGTCAAACCATCTGTGTACAATTGATGTTATTCCATATTTCCTTCTTTTATAAATTTGTATAACATATTTATGATCTATGTTCTTTTCTATATTTTGAATATGGTTTTTGATACTATACTTGTCATCAATACCTTTCACAATATCATTAGAAGATATTCTAAAGAATTTAATTTTGATAAACTATTAGTTTGTGAGTTTTTAGAAATCTTTCCAAACCATATTGGTTCTTCACTTCTAATTGCATTTTCCTTATTATCATTTCTAGAATCAAATATATATTTGAATAATATTGATTCTATGAAACCAATATACTTAATAAGCCTTTCCATAGTTCCTTTTGAAGTAATTTCTTGTTAAAAAGAAACAATTTTGATAGAATTTTAAATTTTCTAAACCTTTGAGGTTGACTACCTTATGACTCCCTAGTTTTAAGTATGTGATCAAACTTGATAAGAGTTTTCTAATTCTCAAGTTTTGTAGAACCCCTTATATATTCCAAGTATTTGAGTGTATTATAGTCTTGATAAAGTGCTTAGCTTACTTTAGATATTTTTTTGAATTGGATCCCTAATGTTTTGAAGAATATTTTTTTTTGAGTTTACATGGTGGAATTGGTAGCCACCACGATGATAAGGGTACGTTGTCTATCTTTTATGGCCACCACAATATTTTGCACTGTTCACCTTGGAATCTACCACATAGTACTCATGTAGTCCACCCCTATAAACACCATGCCACAATTATTTTAAACCTTTTACACCGTTGAAAGCACCAGGAAAGGGACAAGCGTTCAATCTAATGAGGTCCGAGATTTGAACCTTGGACCTCCGCCCCTTGTAGGATTTGGAAGAACCAATTGGTCTACACATCAGACCTATTTTGAAGATAATTTAAATATAATGTCCAACTCCTATTTCTAATTTTATTTCTCCCTATTGATATATGCACTTTTAATTTGATAATATTCTCTATTTTTCAAGACTCTATAGTTGGATTCCTTTTGTCTCTTTAATTTGTATAAGAGACAAGTATAACTAATAATTTCCAACTTTTAAGTAATGCTATGAAAACTTATTTTACCCTTTAATTCTCAATGGTTTAGTTTTTCTAAATTTCAATGAACTAAATTTTGATGTAGTACTCCTTATATCTCCCTAATTTAGAAATTTAGAAAAACCATATATTTACAATTTCAATTTTACTTTAATTTGTAAAAACCTTATGTTTCCTTGTTTAATGAATTGCAAATATTTAATGCACTGTGATAAAAGTTTCAATGCTTCTATCTTCTACTTCCTTCTAAGGCATTCAATATGTTTTCCAAGGTTATTCTTTATCACCTTATTACTCCTATTATTTAAATAACCCTACAACATAAAACTTGATTGATTGTAACTTTAATATATGCCTTATTTCTCCTTTGTACTTTGCAAAGGTTATGAGGATAAATCTTACCTTCAAGGCACTAAACTTTTATGTGCAATACCATTATACTCTACTCGAATGAGACTATAATCAACATGGTCTCTTGCTCATTTAATGGTGTTTGACTATATTAACTGCTTTACAACACTCTATCCTATATCTTCTTCATTCTACACAATGATATTCATGCACTATTAATATGGTCTTCTTATCCCTTTATTGTGCTTTGACATGTGTAATCTTACTATTCACGCTCTCTTTAGATTGGGCTATTAATACACTCTTTCTCACTTTGAAATGCATGCCACATTGTGCTTTACGTTGCACTAGAATGTAGAAATCCTTGTTAGGTGGCATTGGGAGGTTACAACCTTTTTAAGGCATCAATTTAGATGGTGTAGGCCTTGTAATATGCTTTGATAATTGCAATAATGATTGGTATTCTTTCTTGTCTTGAATAAAGTGTTACTCTAAATCTGGGTTCTCTTTACCCTTTGTGTAGGAATTATGTCAATGAGGATACATAGGCACTCTTCTTCCTTTATGCCAAGTGGCACAAGATTCCTTTGGTTGGTGTGGCAAGTGGAGGCTCATTCCCTTGCATGAAACCAAACTCTTATATGTACCTTACTACCTATTCTTGCCAACTTTCTTTGCAAGTTACTTCATTTTTCTTGTAACAATAAGCTTTCTTGATGTTCAACGTATGGTGGCTTGATGAGTGTTTATTTAGCATATATTATCTGTAATATATTGTTTGATTTCTGTCTTTAAATCATGGATATAATGAATTTTAATGATTATTTCAGTTATTTATGTGAATTATCAGTTAAAATGATGAATGTGGATTAAATTGATTAATGTATGGATTTTACATGAAATACGTGCAAGATATGTATGATTGGACAGGAAAACATTGAAGGACGTTTCACAGGCGTATGATGCAGCAACACAAGGTTCAAACCAGACTCTAAATAGGAGAAAATATAGACGTAAAGATGATGAATCGAGAAGGTTGTAGACGTGGGTTACAAAACACAGTGGCTGAAATATGTTACAGAACACAGTTGCTGAAGTATGTTACCGAAGTTAGCTATTGAAGACTATTACCGAAGATATCTACCACCAAGAGTTACGGAAATATTTGACCAAGTCAACTTACCAATGCACTGCGTGCCACATCAGTGATAGCATAGCACCCTTACATGGCAACATATGTTACGAAATGATTCTAGTCAACATAGTTGGTTGACTTGTCAAATATTATGCATGAGGAACTTATGATTATTGAAGTTGTTGTAAAGTTGTTTTATAAAATTGTATAATTAGTATGTTGTTAGGTTGTCTAGATTCCAATGCAAGATTGTTATGTCCTTCCCATGAATAAAGGGGCATATAGTTATATTGTTATATCTTGCGAAATATTCAAATTAGATGTATTTTGTTATGTTCATTCATAAATTGCCACTTGGACCACTTAGGCTATGATTAAGTCCAAGTAGGATTAGGAAACTATGTCAGTTTAGATTATTTTTGTTAGGTACATAGTTGTCGCATTATCGAGCCAACAAAGCCACATGGAAAATACATGGAGGAATTTTATTTAGAATTGTCCAAGTCATATTATATATTACATAGGGAGACCTTTGAAAAGGTCTAATCATCTAATAGTCAATCGCCTAGCTAATAGAGAAATGTATGATGCTGAAATAATGTTGGAATGATTTTGAAGAAATGTGCAACTATGTACGCCTGAATTTCTAGTAATAAAGCAACACTTTTTATGGTAACTATATCATTTATTGTGTCAATTACTGCATGATTTCCTTTATGTAATCATAATTGTATTTTCCTTGCATTCATAGAATAGAATAATGTTAGTAGTAATTATGCATATTAGTTACTGAGATAAAATAGTTTAGGGGAGAAAGACTTACACTATCCTCTAGGAGGTAGGGCCCACTCCTACAGTCAGTCCCTATTCTCTCGCCCCTGTAATAGGTTAGAAATAGTTAGTACGTAAAATTAACTTTAGAATTATAAAATAAATTAAATTACATTTTCATAGAGCATAAAGTAAAAATAGATAATCAAAACTAACTATTTGCATGAGGATCCTCACCAATAGGTAAAATCATCATTGTTAGGTAAATATCATATTTAATTTATTGCATATTATTTCAATTTTTGCATAATTTTTGTTTACTGCAATTATTATTTTTTTGCAAAACCTAAGACTGAAAAGAGATCTGAATCAAGCTTAAGAATTAATTATCATGGTACAATCTATACTGGATTTCTACTCTTTAAATCTAACCTTGATTGCCCTGGATTGATAAAATTAAATGTAAGCATTACAGCTAGATATTTTTGGGGAGAGTAGTGTCATAATTGTTAATCAGAAAGGTTGTTTGGCTACGCAAGAAGAGAGGCTTACTTGTATGTGGAAAGAGGTACGTATGAGTCCTTGGCATGCATACAAGTCAGAGTGGCATGATATGGTCCCAACAAGCCCCTTTGTTCGATGTTACCAAGTTCTTTTCTCTTGAGGAATCATTTTACTGCTTTCATAGTTAAGATTTTATTTCCTGCAAAATTTTATTTCCTACAAATTTTCCAAGCTTTGGGTGATTGCTATTATTTGCTTTGGTCTGGGTTCCCCTATAGAAATAGGAAGTAAGTATGATTGAGTGACACAGTCATAGTGAAAAAAGTTCCTAAATAATCAAAGAAGTGATAGCAAAATAACCTTTTACTTTCAGTAATTTCATTTCCAAAAAATTTACTTTTCAAAGCAATATTTCATTTATTTTCCTATTATACTAAAATTGGTTGTATGGATTCATAGACCGTGAGTCGCACCTAGTTTTAGTTATAGCAGGATTGCTCAGAAAAATAGAAATTTTATTTTATTTTTCCTATTGTGATAAGGATAGCTATAAATTCATTTGTTATGAGTTGTACCTAAACCTGAAAACAATAGGACTATTTTGAATTGGTCATAAAAACAAAAATAAAAACAAATCAGAACCCAAACAAAACCAAAAAAAAAAAGAGAAGGAAGAGGTAAAAGAAAATATTGCTAGATGGTGGAAAATAGTCTACAACAGTTTGCACTTATAGACCTTAGAAAATTACTAATAAAACAAGAGGTTACACTTCTTTTTGAACAAGGAAACAACACATCTAGTAAAGAGTGGGAGTGTTTGTGTGAACATTTGGACATTATTAAGGAGAGATCAGACGAGTTGGAAAAGATCAAAAGAATTGACATAGCAAAAACTCTAGGACCAGACTACTATTCACCTTATCTAGATCTTGGAAGGAGTTGTGAGTGTTGGCTTTGGGATAGGAGAGCATCGGTAAATCCAATAATTTACCCTTGGAATCAATATTTTGAGGACTCCCTCATCATTCACAACTTCCTTGTAGACATAGAAAAAAGGGAAGTAGCCCTAGAATATAGCAAGAAATATCACAAGATACCTAGAGTTGTGCGCTTTAGAGAACTGTGTCAAGATTTACGCTACGAGCTACAATTTGGAAATCCCAACCCTATTCCAACACAAGCTTTCCTTGTTCAATTGATCCAATTAGTAACATATGAATTTAAATTTGAAGAAGAGCATTATATGAATCTCGAACAACTCGAACCTATCAATGATATTCATAGACTATTCAAGGAAGATTAGAAAGGTCAAAAACTAGAAAATTTAGAAAATTCATGAGCAGACCTAGGGACTCTAAGGGAAGGTTTATCAAAATCAATAAGCTAGAAGAAAATCTCCAAAGAGACTTTAGTGAGAAGCCTAAAACTTCTAAGGAAAAAGAAACCGAAATTGCATCTTTAGATTCTACATCAACCAAGCAAATTGAAATCCTAGAACAAGATCCTGAATCATATTTATTACCTGAACCAAAGTTTGATGATCATATCGATCCCTCATCTATATTTACTGAACCTATACCTGAACCAATTCTTGAAATCTTATATTCAATCATGGCTGATCAAGGTAGTGAACAAGGGGAAGTAAATAGAAACCAAAGGCAAAGGACTAATGATCAAGGAGAAGTAGAAAATCAAAGGGGGGTGGACAAAGAAAGACCTTTGCCTTCCCAATTCCTTCTTTCGAAGATAGGCTAACAAGAGAACCAAAGCTGGTATCTGTTGCTATTTTACCTACTTTCCATGGGAAACCACATGAGGATCCCGATGCCTTTCTCTTTGAATTTGAAGTGGTGTGCCAGGCTTACTTTTACACCATGGATGAGAAAAAACTAAGGCTATTCCCTTCTACACTCAAGGATGCAACCTTGAGATGGTTCATGGGTCTAGGGGAAAATATTTGCAACCGATGGGATGGAGAACGAGGATTAAAAGACATATTCCTTGAAAGATACCAAGACTATTGCAGGGTTTGGGATAAGAAAGCAGAGTTGTTTCGTATGAATAAAAAATATGATGAATCCCTTGAGGACTACCTCGAGAGATTTCAATTTGTGGGATCAAGAGTAAACATTGAGTTGGATGAGGAAGTTCAAAAAAACTTTTTCTAAAAGGGCTTAAGGAAGATGTCTTAGACATACTAAACCTTATGGCAAAGGAAGATATCCATCAGATGGGATTAGGAGAGATCATAAATATTTGTAAAAACTACTCAAGAAATAAACCATTAAGAAGTAATAAATACCCATCATCAGGAGGAGGAGTAACATGAGCTAAAATTGGTAATATGCTAGAAAATCTCAAAACTGATTTATTAAGCACATTGACATCATCCCTCGACCTCATGGATAAGAAACCGAAGGAGAAAAATATTGAAGAGATATATTGTCATAGATGTAGAAAGAAACATAATCTAAGGGAATGCCCTTTGAATGTTATAAATATTTCCAATATTTTTGCCTGTTGCAAAATCTATGATAAAAACCATAATACTAAAAATTGTAAATATATCTCAATTATCAAAACCGCTATCAAAGAGCCTGAGGTTGAAGAGGTAGAAGATGTCTACTTTATAGCTCAAATAAGGAATGGTCCATTTAATGGTCCACCCAATTGGTCAAACTCTAATTATTCCAACCAATAGAGACCTAATTATTGGTCGAATGCTCCAAATTGGTCAAACTGGAATCAGTATAATCAAGATTGGAACATGCCTCCTTGGACACAATTCATGCCCAATTCATATGGAAATTCACCTCCATGGATGGCAGGCCAAAATCAAAATACATCTAGTTGGAATATGAATGGCCAATACAATCAGATAGGACCAAGCTGGTCTTAAGGGTAGCCCCAACAACAAAACTTTCAAAATCAATTTAGGGGACAAGTACCTCAAAACCAGCCTCAAAATAGACTCCTTCCACCTCCAAACAACAATCCCCCTAAACAGTCTACCTTTACCAGATCAACCTGTGCCTAACCCCAATAATAATAAAAATACTCAATAGGTCTATGAAACAAATGAGGCATGTTCAATATCTATAATGCCTTGTCAACAAATTCAATTAAGATCTGGAAAAGTATTGGAAGATCATAGAGCTACCCTCACAGAACTTGAAGAACCTACCAAAAATTTGAGCAAAGAAAAAGGACAAGATGATAAATGTGAGGAAGGAATAGAAATTCCCCCAGAAGAAGTGTTGGATCAATAGAAAGAGGTTCAGATTTCTCAAAAATAAATAAGAGCTCCATTTCTCGAAAGACTAGCTATACCAAAAGAACCATCTAAACCAGCTTTCAATTTTCTTCAAGAATTGGAAAATGTCTCTATTAGAATTCCTCTTTTACAAGCTATTAAAGATATTCCCATCTACTCCAAATTGGTAAATAATATAACAAATTCACAAAGGAGAAAGAGGAATGAACCTAGGACTATTCAAGTTATAGGGCAACTATCTGAAATCATGACTGGTGAGAAGTTGTTACCAAAATACACAGACCCTGGAGTACCTATACTCATAGTTCACATTGGTAGGATAGCCTTGCATAATGTCTTAGTAGACTTAGGGGCTGCCATAAACATCATGACAAAGGAAACAATAGAATATTTAGGGGTACACATGATTCAACCGACCTCTATAGTGCTTCAACTTGCAGATAGATCTACCATTAAACTAGAAGGGAAACTAGAAGACATTATAGTTTTTGTAAGTTCATGGGAATACCCTGTAGACTTTATAGTCTTACAACCAAAGAAAAAGTTAGGGGGACACCCCTTGATATTAGGAAGACCATGGCTTGCAACAACTGATGCTTATATTAGTTGTAGATCTAGGAATATGACTATTTCAAATGGCAAGTATACTAAAAATCTTAGCTTATTTCCTGAATCAATAAAAGACAATGATTTTTCAAACCAATTGTGGTATGATTCTCCTGAAGACTTAGATGATCTACAAAATTTATCAATCAATATGCTAGGAGAATATTTTCAACAAGAAATTGAAGGGCCTTTAGCTTCACTTCTTGATGAGGAACAAGGTACTAATGAAGTTTCCATGACTAATGGTGAAGCAAGCATGAGTAACCCTCATCAGATGGTCCCTTACAATTATCAACTAAACACTTTTAAACATGAAATAATGAGTATAGATAACAATTATAAACAAATAGATATCACATCAGGAAAATTTTTAAATATAAGCAATGAGCTTACAAACATTTAGGAATCACAACTGATAGAAGTGTTAAAGAAACATTGGACAACATTTGCATGGAATTACGAGGACATGAAAGGGATACATCCGAGTATTTGTACTCATCATATTTTCATTCAAGAAGGTTGTCACCCAGTGAGACAACCTCAAAGGAGATTAAATCTAGCTATGAAGGACATAGTCCAGGAAGAAATTGTTAAGCTCTTAAACACAGGATTTATATACCCTATATCTGATAGTCAATGGGTTTCACCATTGGTGATCATTCCTAAAAATAATGGTAAATGGAGAATCTGTGTAGACTACAGAGAACTAAATAAAGTGACAAAGAAGGACTATTTCCCATTGCCTTTTATAGATCAAGTCCTTGACACTCTAGCTGGTAAGAAATACTTATGTTTCTTGGATGGATTTAGCAGATATAATCAGGTCTCAATAGCTGAGGAAGATCAAGAGAAGACCACTTTTACATGTCCCATAGGAACTTATGCTTATAAAGTCTTACCCTTTGGATTATGCAATGCACCTGCTACATTCCAGAGAGTTGTTCTCACTATTTTTGCTGATATGATTAATGAATGCATAGAAGTTTACATGGATGACTTTACAGTCTATGGTGACACCTTTGAAGAAACTCTAGCGAATTTACAAAAATTCCTCACTAGATGCATAGAGCAAAACCTTTCTCTAAGTCATGAAAAGTGTTTCATGATGATGAGGAAGGGAATTATTTTAGGACATCACATATCCGAAGAAGGTGTTAAGGTAGATCCTACAAAAATACAAGTTATTCAGTCCCTTCAACCTCCAAAAACTCAAACAGAGGTAAGAAGATTTTTAGGGCATGCAAGATACTACCGGAGATTCATTAAGGATTTCAGCAAAACTGCTTCTCCTATGCTTAAGCTCTTAACCAAAGAAAGTGAATTTAACTAGACTGAAGCATGTCAGGAAGCCTTTGAAATTATAAAAGATAAATTGATTACTGCTCCAATCTTGAGGGGACCAAACTGGAATTTACCCTTTCATATCCATTGTGACGCCTCGAGGTATGCAATAGGGGCAGTACTACAACAAATAGAGAACAAAATACCTTATGCTATCTATTATGTGAGTAAAAACTTGCATGGAGCCGAGCTTAATTACACCGTCACTGAGAAAGAATTTTTAGTTGTAGTCCATGCTATTAATAAATTCAAACACTACATAATAGGGTATGAAGTATTTGTTCACACTGATCACTCTGCCATTAAGTACTTAATGAACAAAGCTACAGTAGGAGGTAGAGTGGTTAGATGGCTTCTTTTGTTACAAGAGTTTAATGTTACAATCATAGATAAGGTAGGAAAGGATAATGTCATTGCAGATCATCTATCTCGTATGCAAATCTTTGATGATAACGAGTTAATCCCTGATAATTTTCCTGATGAACATTTGTTTGCTCTCTCTATCTTCACTCCTTGGTATGTTGATATCGTAAATTACTTAGTAACAAGAAAAATACCTCAAAACTATACACCGCATGAGCATAGAAAACTAATACGTCAGAGTATTCCTTATATGTGGATTAATGGAATCTTGTTTAAAACATGCCCTGACCAAGTAATTAGGAGATGTGTGCAAGAAGAAGATGTATATGACATCATTTGGGTAGCACATGAAGAACCCTGTGGAGGTCATTATGCCACCCAAAGGATAGTCAATAAAATACTACAAACTGGTTACTTTTGGCCTACTATGAATAAATATGCCTATAAATTTGTTGATAGATGTGATGCTTGTCAAAGAGCTAGTAAACCTACGCCTTCTATGGAGATGCCTTTGGTTCCACAAGTAATGTTTGAACCATTCGAGAAATGGGGGATTGACTTTGTTGGACCTATAGACCCTCCAAGTGCAGGTAATAAACACATACTTGTGTGTACAGACTATGTTACTAAGTGGGCTGAAGTTAAAGCTTTACCACGAGCACAAGCTGAACTAGTAGCTGATTTCCTTTATGAAAACATTATGCAACGCTTTGGAGCACCTAGAGAGTTAGTTTTAGATCATGGATCCCAATTTCTCTCCAAAGTAATTGCACATTTTGTTGACATCTATCAAATAAAACATAGGAAAACCTCACCATATCACCCTCAAGCTAATGGACAAGTAGAAGTTACGAATAGAGAACTTGAAAAGATCATTACAAAAACCATAGTTGTTAATAGGGTTGATTGGGCCAAAATATTAAAAGAAGTTGTATGGGCATACAATACAACTTGGAAAACCACCACGGGATTATCACCTTATGAAATGGTCTATGGCAAACAAGCTATCATGCCCATTGAATTTGAGATAGAAACTCTTCGCACAACGATACAACTTGACATGAATTTGGATCAAGCGCAAAAGGCTAGATTGGAAAAGTTAAACATTTTGGATGAAAGGAGACTAGAGGTATTACACAGGACTGAATTAACCCAACAAAAAAGGAAGAAATGGCATGATAAACACATTATACCACGAACATTTCAACCAGGATATTGGGCCTTGTTGTTTGACTCCCGCTACCAAGATTTTCAAGGTAAATTGAGGACAAGATGGCTAGGACCCTATGAAATTGAAGAGATGTTCGAGAATGGTATAGTCAAACTTAAGCCTATAGATGATTCAACAAGAAGACTACTAGTAAACGGGCATAGGCTTAAACTTTATAAAAATCCATTATCTAAGGAAGAATTCATACACCATATTAAGCAACAAACTGATCTGCAGTGTATCTCTGAACTGCAGTCAACAACTATTGAATAGTAACTTCTCTCTCATAAAAAAAAAAAAAATATTATGCTTCCTTTGTTTCATAATGGAGTTCCTATATTTGCAATATTTGTATCTTATTTTCATCAATCTTCAGTCTCAATATTTCAAAAAATAGCCTAAAAGGATATTTCTTTAAGAGCTTGTAGGAAAATGACTACCACATGTTGCATAACACCTTGTTTGCTAAATAAAATCTAGGTGTTTTCAATTACTCAACCACCACTAGTGTTTTGAGCAAATTTTCATTGAAAGTTAAGCAATATTTTGGTGTTGTAAGATATTCCTAGTCAATCAAGTTTTCTCTTGGACTACGCACATTAGAACACATAAAAACATTGTGAGATTTGGAAATATTAACTCATAAGTTACTATTGCCATAAAGTGAATGGTTTCCCCTACTTATCCATCTATGTGCATGGTCTAGAAAGCTAATGAATTGGCAAAAGGACAAGCTCACCCTTCACCTTTCAAAAAAAAATCCCTTGCTCCTCATCTAATCAAGCAAGTATCCCAAAAATATCTTCTTGCTTCCCCTAAAAATAAGCAAGAATCCCAAAAAGCAATAAAAATCCCTTGCTCCCTTTCAAAATGAGCAAGTATCCCAAAGAAAAAAATCAAAGAAGGGTAAAAGAGCTTGAATCCCTGGAATTCTTAGTGTCTCAAAAACCATGGGGTGATCCTCATTACAACAATGGGTTGAATGAAACCCGCCTGGAAATAAGGTATCCTTACGTAGTAGCGCTAAGTCTGGACAAGACCTATGGATGCTCACAGATAAGCTAGCTTGTTGGCATAAGTGACCATTGTTTTACTCAATCTTTACTCATGATGGGAAATGAACATTCATTGCACACACAGTTGGTCCTTGAGAGGCTTGAAAACATTAGGACAACTTTAACATCATATTGATTTGAGAAATGAGTAGATGAATTTGTTTAAAATCACTAGGATGCTTGAGTCTTTGTGAAACAACTCTAGAATATCATAAGAAAGCAAAATCCAGAAGCAAATTCCTATGGAGGTACTATAGTTCATTTTATCCTACAAAAATGTGACTTGCATTTCCCAAAATTTTGCACCCTTAAGAAAAAGCCATCAAGATGCTATTAGAATATCTATTCCACTTTCTAAGTATTGAAATTATCCAAGCTTTTGATAGAGACCTATTTTTGTATATATTGATGACTGATATCAAGTTTTATAATCATCACTTTTCTCTCACTTGGAAACTCCTTAATGAAATTCAGGAAGCACAATCACAAAAATGATAAATAAATATATATACCCAGTATAATTGGAATAACCCCCATAAATAAAACTCATTACTATAATATAAATAATACCCTCTTCATTTTGTTTTGGCTATATAGCCAAAAATACAGTTTGGGGGGAAGTAAATAAAGACATCCAGAATTCATAATACAGTTTGGGGGAAGAATCAGGTAAAGTATTTTCTCAACTCTATAATTATAGTTTTTGTAACTAGGTTCTGTAGATAGCTTCTATAGATATCTTATGTAGACAACTTATGTAGACATCTTCTATAGATAACTTCTGTAGATGTATTTTGTAGACAACTTCTGTATACATATTATGTAAATAAGTTCTGTAAAAATATTTTATAAGCAATTTTTGTAAGCACCATCCGTAGATAGTATTTGTAGCGCATCATCTAAAATTTTTCTAAGTGTCGATATTTAGACTGGCCCCAAGTGAAATATGACACATGTCAACACGGAATAAAAGAGAAACTTATTAATATTATTTATTAAGGTTTCAAAAAAAAAATATACGGGTAAAAGTGCATGAGGGCAAAATTAAAGGAAAAAGAAGAAACGCTTCTAAAGTAAAAATAAGCACGGAAGCACAACAAAGTAATCAAAAAACCCCAAAAAAGCAAACCCAAAAAAAATAAAAAAAAAAAAAACCCGAGTGCATGAATATTTCACAAAATTCTCTTTAACCACCCTTCGAAATTTATGAATGAAAACCAAGGTATGGATTCAAGATTCGAAAAAATACATAAGGAATGATTAAAATTTGACTTCGAAGATCGTGCCTAGAAAATCACAATAAATTAAAACCTTGCACGAAGACAAGGTAGATATTGCATTAGAGCATAAAATTCTAATGTGCACACATGTGATTGGCTTGAGTGGGGCCACGTCAACATCGCAACCAGTCCCATAGCATGGCAAGGAAATGAAGGGGTGGGTTCTCATGCATGCAGGAATGGATGATGAGTCATGTGCACATGGAAGAAAGGATGGATTAATGGTCCTCATGATGACATGTGATAAAAAGCATACGGTTAAACCTTATGGGGCAAAAAATTAAAATAATGATACCACTGATGCAAGTCGGGCTCGAACGTCGACCATGGAAAATAGAAGCACGCGCGTGTAGGGGTCAAAAATTAAAAATAATTTATTATTTTATGCACCTTGGTAATTGAACCCATAAGGCAGAAGAAAAGAATTGTAATTAATTGGTGCAAAAAATTATATTGGGATGTTCTATCTTCACCTTACCAGCTACCTATTTGGGATTTCCCTTATTCATTGGAAATGTCTCTGAAGAATTATGGAATAATGTTATTGAAAGATTTCAAAAACAACTCACAGGGTGGAAGGGTAATCTCCTATATCAGGAAGGAAAAGTAGTCCTAACCATGGCTTGTTTGCAAAGCATACCTATTTATTTTATTTCGGTCTTCAAGGCTCCATTTAAGGTTTACGACAAGATAGAGTAAATTCAAAAATATTTCCTATGGACTGGTACTTAGAACAAAAAAAAATTCCACTTGGTTGCTTGGGACAAAGTTTGTAGACCGAAGGATCAGGGAGGAATCAACCTTAGAAGAATCAATTTTTTAAACCTGGTTTTGCTGGTAAAAAAATCTTGGAGATTAGTGTTAAGAGATCAAGTGGAGGGTCACTCTTGTTAAGAGGAAATACTTGTAGAGATCTGATTTTTTTGTGATTGGGCACCTTCTATTGGGTCATCCTTTTAGAAATCCATTAGCCTAACGAAATAATTCCTGATAAAAGGGCCTAAGATGGTAGGTAGAAGATGAAAAAAAAAAATTTGGGAAGACAAGTGGATAGGAAACCAACCACTTTTAGAAACCCCTGGTTTCAAAGCTTTAAAGGAATTTACAGATCCTTTGTTTGGCTATCGAGTTACTAAATTCTTGAAAGTATCCAATGACTCACGCACATGGAAGCTCTACTCTCTATTTTTAGTTTACCATCAAGGATGACCAGTGATCAACTTATTTGGAAACCTTTTGACACAGGGGAATTTACTATCAAATCATCCTATCAACTCATCCTAGCCCCTGAAGAAGTTATTATCCTATTCAAACTAGTTTGGATAAAGAACCTAACTCCAAAAGTATCCTTATTTTATTGGCTAGTTATTCAAGATAGGATCCTTACTATAGAAAATCTTATCAAGCGTGGAATTCTTATCCCTAATAGATGTTTCTTATGTCTTTCTTATTGGGAGTCTAAAAGCAACATATTCCTTTCTTATCATTTTTCTAGCTCCATTCTGAACAAGCTTTTCCAAAAGTTTCAAATTATCTGGGCCAAACTTCCATCAATAGTTGACTTGTTCTCTCAATGGCCCAATCCTTTCAGCAATCCTTGTCTCAAAGGAATTTGGAAATTTTACCTTCATCATTATCTCTGGAAAATTTGGCTTGAAAGGAATAGATGTGTTTTTTCCAGCTTGGCCAAGGATCTTGATTCCATCACCAACATAATTATCTTTTTTGCTAAAGAAAATGCACTCTCATCCCCAAGTGATCCTCATCCCATCCCTAGGTTTGAAGCTTCCTTACTCTAGTATTTACATGTTTCTCTAGAGAATCCCAACCCAAGTAATACCCAAATCTCTAGAAATAACATCAAATGGATGCCTCCTCCCCAAGGTTGGGTCAAGCTTAATTTTGATGGGGCAGACAAAAGGAAATCCAGGTAGAGTTGGGGCTGGGGGACCACAATGGAAATTCTATTTTTACCTTTACTGAATGTTTGGGAGAACAATCTAACCACATAGCTAAAGCTAAGGCCCTATGGAGGGGTCTACTATTAATTAAGCAATTTCCAAGGAAAGTCATTATTGAAGGGGACTCCTTGAATGTGGTCAATTATTTAAAAAGCTCCAAAACTCCAGCATGGAAGGTGAAAAACCTAATTGAAGAAGCTCGAAGCCTAATCCTTTACCAACATGAGGTCATTATCCAACATGTCTTCAGGGAAGCTAATGGTGTAGTAGACAAGTTGGCTAACATCGGAGTTTCTACCCCCGAAATGATGACATGGACTGACACCCTTCCTCGCAAAGTTGAATAAATTGCAAGGTCAAAAAAAGTTTAAAATTTTCAAAATGCATAGCAATCATTTTTTCAATTTCATTGGAATGAAAAGGTTGTTCTCCCTAGATATCAATATTTCAAATGCTTCGTATCCTGCAAAGATCTTCTTCAGTAACCCTATCATTTCCATGATGAGATTCAAATTTTCTAGGTATTCATGGCTCGGGACCTTTGGCATGAGTAGGTTTTTTTGGCACATCCTCCTTGTGTTTTTCCTACACCCCATGTTAATTATTCCTGTTAGTGATTTTGGTTTTAGTTCCAATGCTCCTAATTATACCATTTTTCCCACAAACTCTCAAGAGTGCTCCTTCTCGATCATTTCTCGTAGAGTGTCCTTTGTCCATGTGTTGCATTTTCATATTTTCCTACCAACATTTATCTGCCCTGGTCATTTCTCTCATCTCTTACTTTTCACATTCTTGTCCTTTTTCACTTTTCATCGAAGCCTTCTAAGTTTTTACATCTCTGTGATTCAAGCGGTATTTTTAAGTTGTGTCACCTTATTGTCCAAGAGTTACAAGGTGTGGTACACCTTTCTAATTCTATGGGGATAGTAGTTGTTGGAACCCTAAGTTTTCTAAGGAATGCTACTCTGTTCTCCATGATTTGGTGGATTTTATTTTCCCTAGGATGTGCATCTTAGCGAGGAGGAATAGATGCTTCTAAAATTTTATAAACTTGTCTTATGTTTACAAAACCCACCCTACGGATGGATTCTTCATATTTTTTTATCTATATCCCTCAACCTAGTGAGCACTATATTATATCTATTTTTATGCTTCGTTTCCTGCTCAACATGAGCGTCATAGATCTTGAAATGCTCAAAATCGAACCAGTGGTGGAAGCAATATTGAGTGCAAGAGATTTTTTACCATTCCTAAAGTGGTTTTCTTATTGGGATTGGAATATCAACATAGATTTTGCATATACATGGGAGAAGGGCATCGTCATAATCCATGGTGTGGAGTTCTAGTTTTATGTTAATATCCTCACTAAGATTATGGGACAATAACCAATTGGAAGAATGGTTCACCAGGATAAGCACAATTGGGATATTGAACTCAACTAATTAGAGCTGAAGTTGCCTATGAGAAATATTTTCAAATAGGATATGGTTCATAAATACTTACCTACTTCTTGGAAATAGATGATGAAACTAGTTATGGAGTACATCATTGTGGATGAACTAGGTTTCCAACTGATAAGCTTCCACATTACATTCATGAGTCATTTCAGAGAGGTTAAACAATTGAACATTCCAAAAAATTTGTACTTGTTCATGGATTAATCCATTAACGCGACCCACTCAAAGAAGGATGAAGCTTGGCCCTCTCACTATGGGATATTCAAAGTCATGTATGCTCATATTTTGGAGAAATTTCCTAAATTAAATGTGCTCTCGTAGGATCAAAAGGCTGAAACCACGAAGGAGGATACATCCTCCACTTCTATATCTAAGGTTTACAGTTCCAAAAGGAAGAATATGGATGAAATCCATTAGGATGCTATGTTGTCAACAAAAAATAAGGGTAAAGTTCAAGCTACTCTGATGAGAAATTCTCAACACCTCAAGAACAAGGATGTTCAGAACCAAGGAAATATGCAGGGTGTGACCGAGGATGGACTAGATGATCCTACGGAGAAGATTCTCCAAGAATACATAATTAAGACCACCAATCCTAGGATTGTTCATATGGAGAACACCATGACAACAATTATGGAGGTAATTATACAATTTATAGAGTATAGGAATGCTTTGAAACTCTTGTTCTTCTACAACAAATTGACAATTTTGTAGAGGATATTCCAGCAAAGACCATTGTCGAAGCCAAACCTGAGGTCAAAGACAATGATGTCATGGAAATTGCAAAGGACGTATTCAAGGACATCCCTAAGGATGTTAAGAAGGATGTCAAGGAGGATGACATCAAGGATACTGTAATTGCCTAGTTGGCTATTTGTCCTATGGTCTTAGGTTTCTATCCTATCAGGGCCTTTTTTGGTTTTACCTCTGGCTTTTTGGCTTGTTTATGTTTTCCTTTACATTTTTAGGTTTTCATGGATGCATTGATGTTTTTTGAGGATAGTGCATCCTTTTCTCCTAGTGATGTATCAAGGCATTAGGGCGCCTTTCAAATGCCCATATTAATATAAATTTTGTTAACTTATAAAAAAACACTTAACCCTCACTCCATGCAAGGTGGTGGAAGGTGTAGCACCAGAAACATGATCAAATAGGGAAATATCGACCATCCCAAAACCATCGACGATGAGTGACATGTGGATACATGAGCCTATAATAAGTGATGCCACAAATAGAGAATATCAGTCATCGATTAAGTTTTCAATGGAGGGCAATGATTGAAGATTGGGAAAAATGTACATCGGTTCCGAAAACTTCCCTCGTAAGCTAGCTTCGATCATTGTTTACAAAAGACACCAATTACCAACACATGGTAAATCAAAGCAAATCAAATGGAGTGATGTGGATCATACTTGTGAGCCACCGATTAACATGGAATGGAGGGCCAGGATTAATTGCATGGCAAAAAAATAAAAACCTAAATTTCATTTTTTTCTTTCATAGAAGGCTCTCCAAACTTGGATGAAAAATGTTCTGCAAACCCAAAATGAAGCTGAAACTTCGAAAAAAAATTTAGTTGAATGATATTGTGAAGGTTGAAACAAACGCTGAAAGGGGAATTATCGTAGGCACACAAAATCATGGGTAGGAAGTGTTGAGGTATCACACTCACAATTAGGATTTTGGTTAGAAAACCCTCTCTTGCAAAGAAATGTAAATTTCTCCAAGGTTACTTTCACTTAATGTGTTTATATGTCATGAAAATGCATCAAAATAAATGCTTAGAATACCTTAATGGTTTGCAAGAAACTGTTAACAAGGGGTCTATTTGGTAATATTTTATTGTGTTATGCTATTGATTGTTCATGAAATTAATTCCCCACATGTAATATTAAAAATCAAATATTGCCAATAAACTTAATGAAATGTAAATATTTGAATTAAACCTTAGAAAATTAATTTAAATTAAATTATTCAAATAATTAATGTTGGAACTTTATAATTATTTCAAAAATTTAACTAATTAAACTCTAACTTTTATTTTAGGATATGAAATTCTGAAAGTTTAGTAAGTGAAATAACATTTACCCTAATATCAAATTGAAACTTTGCATGAACTTAGGGTTTAGATTTTCCATTTAATTAATTAAACTCTAATGTTGATTTTAGAATATGAAATACCAAGATTTTAATAAATGAAATACCATTTACCCTAATATCAAATTGAAACTTTGCATGAACTTAGGGTTTTGATTTTTCCATTTAATTAATTAAACTCTAATGTTGATTTTAGAATATGAAATATCGAGAGTTTAATAAATGAAATAACATTTACCCTAATATAAGATTGAAAACTTTATATTAAAAATTAGGGTTTTGATTTATGTGTGAAATAAAATTAAATAAAACAAAAAAATATTAAGGTTATGAAAATAAAAATAAAATGCGGAGAAAATTGGAATAGATAGACAGAATACTAAAATAAAATTTGTCAACATTGCATTTACAGAAAAGAATTTCCTAAAAATCTTAACCTACTCTACTGTGATCTGCATTCGCACTATCAATAGTAAAATAGATGTAATATTCTAAGGTAATGAAATGAATGACATATTAAATCATTTAATAAAATCACCATCCACATGCACAATTTTTATTAAATAAAATAATAAGGTCAAATGTGATTGATATTTCAATTAAAATATTAGACTTCAGAAAACCTGAACTCTGTAACAATGGATGATGTCCTTCCATGCAACAAATTTGTTCTTCAATTCTCTAATATATCTTCTCTCTCGATCTTATCTTTCCAAACTTTCTAACCCATTTTCGTGGTTTTCAATGGCTTATTTATAATTAACATTGTGTTCATTCTCTATAACAATGGATGATGCCCTTCCATGCAGTAAATCTATTCTTCAATTCTCCAATATATCTTCTCTCCCGATCTTATATTTCCAATATTTCTGACCCCTTTTCTTGGTTTCCAATGGCCTATTTATAATTAACATTGTGTTCGTTCATTCCGTTCTACAATTTAAAACGAATTTTATAACCATATTATTCTCTTTGTTTTCCGCTCCTTTGTTCATTCATTCATATTGAAAACTTGCAAAACCAACACAAAACTTTTTATAATAATGTACTTTAAATATTTTAATTAAAACATTTTAAATACACTTTGAAATAAAAACATTCAAAATGAACTTTAAATTTTTCAATTAAACTTTAAAATGAATGTTTTAAAACATTAAATTATATACTTTAAATATTTTAATTAAAACATTAAATTCACCTAATATTTAGGAGATTCAGATAATCTCTACCGAGGCTATAAATGTTTGGCCGGTAGTAGAAAAATGTCTTAAAGAGAGCAATGCAGAAGTGCACCTAAAAGAGCAAATTTGTATAGCCTAACTACAAAAATGATAATATAAATATGGATAGTATTAGGAAAATAAATGAATCATAGAGCACACACCGAGCAGAAGCAAATGTTTCAGCCATTTCAGTTTGAACTTATCTATTCACATTCTTTGGATAATACTGACACTCATTTATATGATGTTTGGGTTTTGTTGTTGTTAGAAATTTGGTTCTTAAGTCTGAAATATTCAGGAATATTTCCCAACAAAGTTACTATTTGTTGTGACCAAATCACAATATCCCAAATTTAGGGGACTCACTTGTTTTCTTCTTAGAGGTTTGTTTTGTCATGGTGGGTTGGTAGTTTTGTTTTTATTTGTTGGTGTCATAAAGTAGTTGGTTTTAGTGTTATTTTTTTGATGTTTTGTTTATGGTTAAAGTATTTTTTGTCAAAAAGCATGTCTTTTCATGATTATTTTTTATTAAGTGTCCCAATTCTTGAAAGGGATTTTGAGTTTAAATTAAAATGTTCATTTTAAATATTTTAAATTAACATTGATTTAAAATTCAATTTAAAATATTTAAAGTGATTTTAAATAAAAAAATTATTTTAAATATTTTAAATTACACATTGATTAAATGTTTTAAATGATTTTGATTCAAATTTATATATCATTAAAAGGATTTAATAAAAAATTGTTCATTTCATGTGCAAGGTAATGGACTTGGTCTTCAAGAAGGTCAAAACATCTGTCGGTCAAGAGGTAATAAAGTGGAATGAAATTCCAACTTTGGAATATGCCACTGGAAATAAATAGTTTCTATGGGAAAACAACAACACATGAACCGATCAGAAAGGAAGAAGGCCTACTACCCACAAACATACCAAGAGATGGGAACTATCAAGGGCATAGCAGGTGATATTTAGATGTAGAACCAGTGTTCCCGAAAGATATAGTTTTGGAAAATAGTGCATTTTCTCATTGTTACCAGCAGTGTACATAATATGACTATCCATCATTTTTATGTTCTCCAAAATCATTATGGAGTAGGCACATGGTGAACTAAGGCTAGGAGAGCGTATTGATAATATAAAAGGTTTTATTTTAGGAAAATCAAGTTTAGTACACAACAAATTTTTGGAGAAAGACATAGGCTACATATCCATACATACTTAGCTCGAAAAAAGAGGTCATATATGATGAACCTCTAAATTGATTGCAAATATGAATATTAAATTCATATATTGGATGAAGTGCAGATTTAAAAGGATGATAGTTTAAGTTTTTGTATCCAGGATTCGACAACAAATTAGATGCAGTAGTATTCATGTTCACCACGATGAAGACGATGTTCCAAACATGCATAAATGGACCTTCATGGTCGTACCATATGGCAAAATGCATATTTACCCAACATTAAATATTTGCTAAAAATAACACATATTTTATCAATCAAATGAATAATTGGTGGCAATGTGATCATAGATTTGAAATAGTGCATAGATGAAACAAACATCGTGGGTGGATGACTATGTGCATAATAAGCCAATTTAAATGATGTTTTTCATAAATTTGATGTAGGGAATAGGTTTTAATAAGTGACAGATGATTGAGACTCACTTAAATCCAACTAAAGAAGAAAGTGGAATGAAATTCCAACAAAGGAGCCATTATGCGGGGATACAGATGAATACTATACAACATCGGTGGAATTACAACATTGATGCAATGGACACATCATAAAGGTGTTTATTGGGAATAGTAATTATCATCATCACAAATTCTTCCCAATGATAGTAGCATATGGTGTAGTTTTTTGTTATAGTGTTTCAATATGATACAATATGGTTTTTTTATGAGAAAGTTGTCAAGTAAAGAAGGGACAGCTAAGATTTGACCAAGCTACAAATATGGCCAATTCATAATATTTTATTTTCTTCATTTTTGAAGGCATCAAATGATACATGGAATTGCAGGCACATAAGTGCTCTCTTAAACAAAATAATAATGCCACTGATGTATGCAACAAATACTTGAAGTGATAGTTGTCAAAGACATAAAAACATGTTAATTTATCACTATTAAAGTCTGGAGTATGTAGAATAAATGAAGACCACCATATGGAAAAAATAAAATAATTTTAAAGATATACTCGCAGGGATAAAATTTGGGAAGTTTGATAAATATTCTTGTCATGCTCATCATAACGAAATTTTATGATAGTAAAATCTAGAATTACGAATTCTGCAGGTGGAGAAACCATGAAGGAAAATATGAAGAATGTGGTGGTGCATGTCATCAAAAGTGTTTTATTACCTTGGTGTTATTTCATTGTTTAGCAAGCCTACGATGTGAAGATGTTGTCCTAAGCTATAAGGAGAGTAAGTTATTTAAATGTTGGTAATAAAACATGGACAACAGTAGTGCATGACCACATAAAAGAAAACAATACAGGTATAAGGCTAAATTGTCACACGTAAGTTTTGACAGGAATATTCAATATAATTTCAATAGAAGTCAAATGAGGTTTAAAAGAAATATCATGTGAATAAAGCTGCTATATTGAAGAGAACTTCATATTCTGATATGACATAAGGTGAAAATATTATCAATAATTTAAATTGAAAAGAGAAAGATAACGTGATATTATTTATCATATTATAAATATGCGAGGGTACTAGGAGAGCAAATGTCGTTATTAATATGGTTTTGAAATTTGTTTCACTCAACCAGTTTTGAAATAGAATAACGCAATGTTTTCTCAAACTTATAAATTGAGAATAGAAGTCAAGAAAAGGGCCAAACAATTTTGGGAAAAGAGTGGACACATTGGATAAGGATGGCGAGAGGAATAAATAAAGTGAGAAGAAAGTAGAGGATGAGGTGAAATAATTGGTCTATATTACTAAGAAGTAAAAGTTTGACAGAGATTTGTTTGGAACATTGCTTTGTAAGGTCATATTCATGAAATAATATCAATTTATTATATTGAAATATGTTTTGGGTATTTTTTGGTCAAAAATCTACCTTTGGTATGAAATGCATCATTCATGCACCCTAGACCCGGCCAAGATTGAAATACCGAGAGGAAGAAATGCTTCTCATGCCAATATTCAGAGATGACCTATTTCACTTACTATTCTAACTAGGGGGATTTAGATTAGAGAACATAAAATAAATTAACAAATGACTGAAATGGATGGAAAATATGGCCATCGACAATATAGAACAGGGGTGATGAACTAACAACACGATAAATTAACTTTACATTGAATTAATAACACTCAACACAGAAAACTAACAAAATTTAAAAACTAGAAATCTAACATGTGTAATATCCAAGGCTATTCCAATGTTCAACCTCTATCAAGAGTCAAATACAGACATAGAATAATAACTCAATATAGAGTAAAGAATTTAATAGAAAATAAACAATAGAAGACATACACATGAATAGAAGTCTAGAATTAGAGCCAAACATTATCTATATTGATAGCAGAATTCAAGTTACAAAAAGCTCTCTAGAAAATGTCCATCATTTTACAATAAAATTGCTAAATTATATAAAGAATTCTACCGTTTGAAATATTTAATGCGCACCCACAAAACATGGCCGTGGAAAAGAAGATAATATTTGCAAGGAAAAATAGTTATAAAACAGTAACTAGGCATGGGCTGAAATTTATGACTCCCAAAAATATAGCTACATCCCTTTAATGCTCTGATAGACTTAGCTGGTGGCATCATCTCCTTGCTTTTTGGAACCGCTCTGATGAAAGATATGATTCTAAATTTTAGGAACATCAATTCTAGAAGATTCTTAGATCAACTGTGTTTAGATGGATAAGGATGCACCTTGTCCGACCGATGAGAAGCACCTTAGAGGAATTATAGCTGGGGCAAGGGGGCTAGACAGAAAACAAGTGCTATATGTAGCCCTAGTTGCTACATTTTACTGCTACCTGGCCCAAAATGGATTGGCACTTTTAAAAACTACAACAAAACAACTTTCTACCTTGAACATAGTGCAGATTTTGAAAATTCATTATGCAAAGCGGTGCTCCCTTAGGCAAAAATTGCTCTGCACTCAAAATCCTAAGAAAAATATCTTACTAAATCATACGGGACACCAGGGTTGAAAATTTAAAGGTGGAAGTGTAATTAACTTACCCTGAATCTTCCCAGTGCTAAAAAATGGAGTGCAATCACTTGGCATCTTGAAGATAGTAATGGCATTGAAAAGTCAATGACTAAAGCACAGTGGAGTGTAGCGCAAATGCTTCGCATCTAAAAAGTAGAGCATAGCTTCTTGGGGCATTGGGAGGAGCACTGGTATTGAAAAGTCAACAACCAAAGTGCTACTAATTTGGAGTGCAAGCGCCCTTCACTGGGAAATGGAGTGCAACAAGCTGTAGTCTTGGGCATTTTTGTAATAGTATTTACAAGATTAATATTTTTTTATTTCTAATCATTTAAAATTTCCTAGAAGATTGCATTTCATTTTTATTTGATTGAGATACTTCTGATCAAATTAAAATGGGATTTAAAATTTCAAATTAATCTTTATTTATTAATTGGTAATTTGGAAGAATCATTCATTGTTTTATTTTTACTTTACTTTACCTTTTGATTTTACTTTGAATTTAAAATTTTAGCTTACAAAAGCTTTAATCTCAAATTATAAATATTAGAAATTTATAATTAGGGCTTATATTTATTTGTTTCCAAATATTTAATTCAATTAATATTTGGATAAATAAATATTATATCGAAGGGAAATTTATGTGGATTTTAGTTTCAATATTATAAAGCTCAAAACTTTATAATTAAGATCCATATACATCAGTATTTTAAAATTTACATAAATTTATTTTGAGTAAATAAATGTTATTTTATGATTTAAGTAAACTTTATAAATCCTTGTTAAATATTATAAAGTTCTTAAACTTTATAATTAGGGTTTAAAATGTTATTTATTATCTTTCATTTTACGTAAATTTCATAGACTAGATCAAGCCTAAATTGTTAGTATAATGCTCAAAATGGTTCATGAAAGTAGAGTATTATACAATTAAAGGACTATTTTAGAGTTCAGATTAAGTTTATAACACATAAATTTATACTTAAGGTAAATTTAATTTTGATATTGAAAAGGAGTTTCATTAAAGATCACATATAATGATTTTAGACCAAAACACCTAAAATTCAGGCCCCTTGTAAACAGTTGCTTGGACATAACTAAGGTATTCTAAGCACTTACTTGACACATTATCATAGCATACCAATATATTAAGTGAAAGGAACCTTAGAAAAATTTACATTTCTTTGCAAGAGAGGATTTTAATTCTAAAATCCTAACTGTGAGGGTGATTTCACAATTGGGTGAAATTGTACCTCAATAGGAAGGTTAAATACGTGGGCAAATAATAATAATCAAAAAATAAATTTTCACGGAAAAATGACACAAAGCCAACAACAACTGAAAGCAACAGATAAAACTTTTTCAATTCTAATTTTTGTTTCTAGTGAGAAACACAGAAGATAAAATATGTCGTAGAGGATAAAAACAAAAAAAAAATTGCTATAAATTTATTTTTAGCTATGTAAAGATGTACTTTAATTATTTCTATGATAAAAAGGAACAGTTGCAGAAGTATATAATTATTTCTAATCTCTATGATTTTTTGCATAATTTTCTTTTTGTAAAATAATAAAAATTCTTTTTATCTTGCAAATATGAAAGAATTTTATGAAATAATTGTTACAAGTTTTCAGTCGATAAGAGAAAATTTGAAACTATCCCATTATTGAACCCTTGTCCTATCTACCCTTTCTTAAAAAATACCCTAGTATATGTTTCAGAAGAGGAGTGAACCCTTTTCCATCCAAATGCAGAACCCTAGCGACTCTGTGAAGAAGTTATTCCAAGACACCCGATGGTGGGATGCCCTTATGAAATTTCAAGGGCATGACCAAGGCATGGCGAAGCAATTAATTATGAATAGAAATCCCATGAATATGGCCATCCATGTTGGAGATATCCCAATTTCTATAAATCCTAATTTAATTTTTGAAATCCTGAGTCTACCTAAAGTGGGACAATTTTACTACAAATCCTACTTGAAAGGTGTTAAACAACTGGTTGAGAAATTTGGAGAACATTGCACTATAATCCATGGTAAGGAAGGTTGGCCAAAAGAGATAGCCACCTCCTCACTTCCCCTTAAATAACAAGAAGTTATACTTATCATAAAATTCTTCACACTAGAAGGGAGGTTATCTAGTTGTGGGGGATATCATCTTAAAATGCTACTAATCTTAAATACCTAGGACAAAAGGATTGTATCATAAATTTACTATATTTCCTATACTAGTATCTCAAGGCTACAGTTATTTGTGTGCAACCCAAAAATTCTAATGATAGCCCTAAAATTCATCTAATTGCCTATCATGGATTAATTAAACTTATAGTTTTACAAAAAGCACATGAAATTAAAATACCCTAGGAGATAATTGTAGAAGAATCTAACATACAAGATCATTCTAAGTCCATTGATAGTGAATCCCTTGAAAATAGTGTCTGGTGAGGAATCAGATCTAGAGAGTCAGGAGGAGGAACCTAAATCCTCAAAATGTAAACGCCATACCAAGTCAGCCAAATCTTCCCAACCTACACAAAATACTTGACGTGAAAAGTATATTCTTAAAACCCATGAGATAGGAAAAATGTCTAGATAGGACACTAACCTACCTAAACCTAAGCCACCCAATGAGTCTTTGGCATATCTTCGAGCACAACAAAATATGTTGTAAATCAAAATTAATAAGCTCTAAGAAGATTTTGTAGAACACTCAAAGTTAGTTCAGTGTGCCCTCACTCTCCAAATATACCTGCTCAAGCAAATTGCTTCAGATAGGGTGAGGAAACCTGCTGATCCTATCAACCAACTACCACCTATCAATGTCTCTCCAAACAAGAGCTCTACAACTGGTAGGAAACAATGAAAATAAGTCAATTTTAGCAAAACCATTGACTTCACCAAGATTATCGAAGAAGAAAGTTCATAGCCACTTGCCAGTGCCCTTCAATAGAACCATCCTCAAGAATCGAGCCCCTCCACTAAAGCTAGAGCCTTACAATAAAACTTGGTTTTTAATGTTAGGATACCCTCAGATATTGATGCAGTCATTAATAATTTGGATGCGTCGGTAGAACAACATTCGTCTTCTAAGATGTAGGATACGATGTAGGAAGAGGGATATATTGAGGTAGAACATATAAAAAATATTATGGTTGAAACCCCAGATACTAAGAAAAATGCCAAATAACAGGTGCAAAAGGTGAAACACGAATGAAAATTACTAGCAACACAACCACCATCCTCATGCATTTCTACTCGATGATCACAAGTTGGATAAAAGCTGAAAACTTGATAAAATTATTTTCTTGATTTTATAGATAAATTTTATTTTTAATGGTTATATCATTTCATTTCTACAAAATAATTAGAATGATATTTTTTCATGTGTTTGTAGATATATTTTCTTTTTGTGATATATATTTGAAAATAATATTGCAGGTAGTGTTTATTATTATGCTTGAAATCATTTGATTACCATAACTGCAGTGATGATGATTGCATAATTGATGTGTCTTTCAGCTTTAAGGAATTTTCCCTATGCAAAATTATGAAGTGCTTATGATATCTTATTTATTTGTCTACCAGAGACCTGTTCTGATATTGTCTTTGTAGGGGATAGAGATATTCTTTGAAGAGTTGAAACAATTTATTTCAACTACATAAATTCACCTGAAAACTGTATTGTCATATTGTCATATGTGGATATATGTTTTGAGTTATTTTTGAGATTATTCATTTCTTGTGATTGCAAGTACTATTACAAATGTTTTTCAAAAATGATGTTTAATAGACCTATTTGGTTATATTTGAAGAATAATTGTACTATCCTATTTCATGTATTTGCAAAGGAAATTTCTGAAGGAAGTGTAAAATTTTATTTATTCATTAATATTTTATTTATTTGCAAAAATTGGATCATAATATCTGATATATGTGTAATATTTGTGATATTATGTTAATCTCATTTTCTCCTTATGCATGAGGACATGCATATATTTTAGTTTGGGGGAAATGATGAGTGTTTATTTAACATATATTATCTATAATATATTGTTTGATTTTTATCTTTAAATCATGGATATAATGAATTTTAATGATTATTTCAGTTATTTATGTGAATTATCAGTTAAAATGATGAACATGGATTAAATTGATTAATGTATGGATTTTACACAAAATACGTGTAAGATATATATGATTGGATAGGAAAATGTAGAAGGACGTTTCATAGGCATATGATGCAACAACACAAGGTTCAAACTAGACTCCGAACGGGATAAAATATAGACATAAAGATGATGAATAAAGAAGGTTGTAGATGCGGGTTACAGAACACAGTGGCTGAAATATGTTATAGAATATAGTTGCTAAAGTATGTTACCAAAGTTAGCTACTAAAGACTATTATCGAAGATATATTGCCAAGAGTTTTACAAATATTTGACCAAGTCAACTTACCAACACACTGCGTGTCATATCAATGACAACATAGCACTTTTACATGGTAGCATAGCAGCATATGTTACGAAATGATTCCAATCAACATAGTTGGTTGACTTGTCAAATATTATGCATGAGGAACTTATGATTATTGAAGCTATTGTAAAGTTGTTTTATAAAATCGTATAATTAGTATGTTAGATTGTCTAGATTCCAACACAAGATTGTTATGTCCTTCCTGTGAATAAAGGAGCATATAGTTATATTGTTATATCTTGTGAAATATTCAAATTAGTTGTATTTTGTTATGTTTATTCATAAACTACCACTTGGACCACTTAGGCCATGATTAAGTCCAAGTAGGATTAGGAAACTATGTCAGTTTAGATTATTTCTATTAGGTACATAGTTGTCACATTATCGAGCCAACAAAACCACATGGAAAATACGTGGAAGAATTTTATTCAGACTTGTCCAATTCATATTATATATTACATAGGGAGACCTTTGAAAAGGTCTAATCGTCTAACAATCAATCGCCTAGCTAATAGAGATATGTATGATTCTAAAAAAATGTTGGATTGATTCTGAAGAAAAATGCAACTATGTATGCCTGCATTTCCAGTAATAAAGAAACACTTTTTATGGTAACTGTATCATTTATTGTGTCAATTACTACAAGATTTTACTTATGTAATCATCATTGTATTTTCCACACATTCATATAATAGAATAATGTTAATAGTAATTATACATATTAGTTAATGAGATAGAATAGTTTAGGGGAGAAATACTTACACTATCCTCTAGGAGGTAGGTTCCACTCCTACAATCATTCCCTATTCTCTCGCCCCTATAATAGGTTAGAAATAGTTAGTACACAAATTTAACTTTAGAATTATAAAATAAATTAAATTACATTTTCATAGAGCATAAAGTAAAAATAGATAATCAAAACTAACTATTTGCATGAGGATCCTCACCAATAGGTAAAATCATCATTGTTAGGTAAATAAAATATTTAATTTATTGCATATTATTTCAATTTCTGCATAATTTTTGTTTACTGCATTTATTATTTTTTTGTAAAACCTGATACTAAAAATAGATCTAAATCAAGCTTAAGAATTAATCACTATGGTACAATCTATACTGAATTTCTACTCTTTAAATCTAACCTTGATTACCCTGGATTGATAAAATTAAATGTAAGCATTACTGCTAGACATAGCTCCTCTCCAATGAATGTGGATCCTCTTCAATGAATGTGGCTCCTCCTATGGCATTTGAATGATTTATTCCAAGTGGTTGTTTGTCCAAGCTCTTCTCCACTTTTGCATGGATAATTATTTATTGTTATTCCTTGCTATTTGCACTTTATCTTATGTTATTCACCTTGTGCTATTTTTCTTGCAACTTGTATCTTCATTGCTTTGTGTTATCCGGGATTATTCTCCTTCTTGTTGTAGGTTCTTTTTGCACTATAAGCACTACTTTCATGGGACTATGGCACTGTATTTGGTATCTTTAGACACCTTGAATGGAAATATATTGAGCCCTTTGATGGCTCTATCTCCTTTGCTTCGTAGCTTGTGCTTAAACCTTAATAAAACCTGCCTCTTGATGACTGTAATTTTGTGCTACATTGGTGTACCTTTGTCTACCTTTTGGTGCTATTTAAAACCTGAAATAACTTAGTAATAAACTAAGGTAGAATACCTTAGTTGCACATAGATTTTGATACCTTCTTATTCTCTTTATGTAGTTTTCTTTCTTGATTCTAGTATGGTGGGACTCAGTCTAATATTTGGTGGTTATAATACTCCTTTTGGTGGCTTCTTTTAACCAAGACTTGCTATAGTTATTATGCACTCAATGGTGTCTTTTGACACTTCAACTCAACCTTATTTTGTGCACTAATATTCCTTTCTTTTTTAATACTTAATGCACTTTAATAGCTCTTATAAATAACTTGTATTATGCACTATAGTCTATGCAACCTTTACTTTAGAATAATGTCTTCCAAAAGATAATAGGAAGTTGATATTTTTCTTTCTCTTGAAATATATCTAACTCCTATTTCTTATGTGCAGGTTTTAACCTTGTAAAAACTATCTTCTACACTACCTTGAAGACTTAAACTAGAAACCTTCCTCTTGCAACTTTAAATCTTGAATTTGGTGCTTAATAAAACTTAATAATAAGATAAATATAAATGTTTAAATAATGAACCTTTTTAACCAATTTTGCATACCCTTTAACCTCCATATGGTGATGGATTTCTTGGTGATTTGATTCACCTAAATTCTGCTCTATGTTTGATGGATTTGCAACTCTTCCTTTCTGTCCAAAAACAGCTCTTTAACTCTTCTAATATGCAACTTTAATTGACATGATTTGATGCCCTAAAACTTAACTATTTTGCAGCTTTGAAACCCATCTAAATTGCTGCCTAAAATTGTGGTTTTATGGCTACAATTCTCCTCCAAGTAGCCTTCTTGAATTTTGAAAATTAGCAGGTATTAATGCTGCCAAAATTACTGCTTTCTTGCTGTCCTAAAATCTGAAATTTTCATATTATAATGCAGTCAATGTCTTCTCTGATATGCTGTCCTTGAATCTTCCAAATTTCATAGGAATATCCTCCAAATTATAACTCAATATTACCACCTAGAAGCCTTGAATTTTCTGCTGTCAAATCAGAAATTTGTTTTCTACGAATTAGCCTTCAAGCCTTCAAAGGCAATCTTCAAATATCTCAGATTTGATGGCTTCTTCTAACCCATTTCTCCTTCAATCTCCTTGTAAAATTTTAACTTCAATTTTGGGCCTATTTGTTGGCCTTCTTCTCAAGAATTTGAATGTCTTGAGGTATTTGGAAATTCTTTCCAAAATTTGGAAAACTTCTTGCCAAATAATTCTTCCTTTTGGGATTGTTGTCGGATGGAGATAATTGTCCCAATTTCTTCACTATCAAGATCTTCTCCTTGCTATAAATATTCTCACTTGAGTACTCCTCAAGTCTTATCTAATGGAAATCTTGAAGTCTCCTTCAATGAGGTTTTCCTAGCCTTCTCGTTCTTTCTTCCTTTCAATATTTCTTGATACCTCTTCTCTTGGGCCTTTAATTTTTGTAGCTTCTCTTCTTCTCAAAAATTTAATGAGACCTTTCCTTGATATCTCCAATATTCAACTATGGAAGTTTGAAAATAAGATCTCTTTATTGGATCTCTAAAATCTGGAAGAGGACCTTTTCTAGTCCTTCTCTATTTTCAATCTTCCAAAACTAGAATTTTTTCAATGGACTTTTCTCTTGGGTCTCCTCCTTCTAGAGCTGCTTTATTATTTCTTCACTCCAAAGTATTCAATATTCAAATTTTTATGAGGACCTCCTTCTTGGTTCTCCTCAATATTCAATGAAGATATCTTTCTTGAGTCTCCTTAATCTACTTTCTTGAAATCTATAACTCTTGCAATGGGACCTTTTTCTTAAGGCCTCCAAATCTTCAATCTCCACATTGTTGCTTCAAGTACTGGATTGATTCCAAAGAAGATATTATTCCTAGATATCTTGTAGGAAGCTTCTCAACTTTATTTGAATCTCATTTTTTTGAAACAAAGTATTAGAGAAACTGTAATGGAAAAAACTCTAAATCTAGAGATAATGAATCTTCACTAGTTGATTTTTCAATCTAGTGGAATCAATGCTTGAGTTCTAGTCTTCACAATTTTTTCTACAAATTTATGAAAAGACTCTAGAAAAATGCAATTTTAGAAATTCTAAAAATGAGATTTCCTATTTTCTCTCTATCTCTCTTGTGGATCTTTCTATTTCCTATCAATCTACCGTGTTTTGTGATACCATTGTTAGCTTTTGAGGTTCTATATTGAAGGAAATGCAACCACAAGATATAAAATAAGTAAGCAATATTAACTATATGCTAATGACAATATAATATGTAGAAAAGGTTTATGAGAAGCTTCTGCAATAACTCAGAAAATAACCATTAATGAAAGCTCACGAAAATAGTACAATGTAATATAATGGAGGATTTGAACACTCGAAGAATAATGCATGATCTACATTGTACCTACTAAATTCACTATACTTCCTAATTCTTTGACTTCTAATGCAACACTATCAAAGGTATATATAGGGAGATATGTCCCTTGGCCTTTCATCTACCCATGATTCTTCAACTGCCTATCCTATGACTCATGTACTTGTGGTCTACATGCACATTCACATCAGTGTACATTCTAACACTTGTGCATTTATTACATTGCATGAAGTAACTACTCAACCCTTATTCTAATACAAGCCCCTACTCTAGTTATGTACCCAAGGTGGTACATTGTCATGTACCAAATAATGTAATATATTCCAACATTTTATATATTAATTAAATATTAACATTGTACAAGGGGTAATATGATACTTTTTAGGTGTCTATATTTACTGCATTTTTGTACTATGATGTGTGTAGACACAATGTAGTGTAAAAATATATGATAATAGATGGGTGGCTGACTGTGATAAGAATAACTAGATAATGGATGATAATGATTGACCATAACTTTTTGCATGCTACAATGACAGTTAAGGTAGGAGACATAAGAATATCTTAAATAATGAACAATGTAAGATACCCCAATTATGGAAGGGATAAATATCTTTGAAACTTTACCTTTGACAAATTTTTGAGTTCACTTTATTGAGTAAGCTAACTAACCGTAAGTATGCATCCTCATGATGCTCTAATAAATTGTAAGTGTGCTTATATTATCACCTTGATGAAGCAAGTGTGTGATTAACTATACAAAATTGACATGGAGTGTATCAAATTTATATTGGATTAGAGTTTGAGTTGAGAAGAGAAGAAGAATATAAATTCTACCTTCATCCCAGCAAAGGAGGGCTAGTGATAGTCTTAGGCAAAGTCCTTGAATAAACATGATTCCAATATTGAGTGTTTAGGTATTGGACATATTCAATATGACATTGATGGGTAATATCTTCCCCCTCAATCGGTGAGTTGATGAGTGAAGAAATGGAACACAATAATGAAGCGCTTGATGAAATATCATTGCACAAAAAGAAGTGGCAATGATGAGAGAAATTTGTGAAATTTATGGTTGGGACTAAAATCATATGGCCAAGCAAAGATCGTATGATCAATGGATTTTACCATACAAGAGAGTCATCGACCATACGATATAGCCAAGGATCATGCCAAAATAAAAGGGGTATGCAAGGGGTGCAAGAACTCATTTGCATCACATGATTTCAAAGAAGAGAGTTAGAGGAATGGGTGAGGATAAGAATTTGTAATGAGGTACTACCATATTAGACACACGAAGGGACAAAATGATGAGTAGTGGTGGAAGACTAAGTAGTGGAGGGAGTGCAGTGCAGGTTATTGAGTTTTTTCCCATTTTTTTCATGATTTTTATGATTTTCAAAATAAAATGAACCCTAGGGCCTATTTTTAGTGAAATGAAACCATAGAAGCTTAGGATAGTTTAGGAATAGTAAAAATGAATGCATGTGATGTTTTGCTCTTGATATTATGGGTTTGTTTTGTTTTTTTTTTTTCAGATAAGAATTTCTTATTTTTAGTTTTTATGCATTTTTGAATGGGGTTTGTTGTGTTTTTTATTTTTGTTTTTATTTTTTTGGGTTAATGGGTGTCTGTAAAGTGTCTCAGACACGAACCATTCTAATCAGGATGATTTTTGTATTTGTATGTTGTACGAACCATATAGTTGTATGAACGGTTATGGTAATAGTTTGGTTGTCATACAATTTTTTTTAGTGATGGGAAATGATAGGAAAAGGGAGTTTATGGATGGAATAATGGTAGAGGAATATGTTGTAGCCATGACATAGATTTAGACCACTTTGTTTTAGGCTAAAATAGACTGTGGATGATTGGTAGTGGCTAGTGAAGATTAGGTTTTGGGATGTGGCACAAATGGAAACCATTCATGTTTATTGAGCCTATATGTCAATTTTGTGTGAATGTTGGGACTCGAACATGGGTACCTTCCATTTCCATACAAGGGAAATGATATTAATATTAGAGGATATAAAGGATATATTGATTACCAATGGAGGGATGTACTATCATAACAATGAGTTTAACACAAGTGATGATGATGTGGAGGATTTTCAATGCTGAGTGGGATCAAGTAGATTTGACTAGTGATGGGATATTATATGAGCATTATTATATGGATGGAGTATTATCATAGAGGTAAATATTAGTGATGGTACTTATATCTAGTTTTGTCCTTCCCAATGCATTAAGTGCATAATTTTTGTGGAACCTTCTAGGAGTCATTTTAGATTTGGTGAAGATCTTAATGATGTATGTGTCAGTATCAATATTACTAACATATATACATGGAATTATATGGAGTGAGGAGGAGCTATCATGTAGGATTGAGCTGCAACTTGCTTATGAAACTATGGGCATGGGAGCATGTTATGATTGAGAGGCCATGTGGTTTTTCATGTGATTATCATAAATTTATGTGGTAGGATGTGCCATACACCTTGAGGTTGTAGATAGGTATGGAGGTATGAGAGAGGAGGTTGCATAAGAGAGATGTGGAGCATTATCGCTAGATGTGGGTAAACACACTATAGTAGGAAATTATATAGCATCCATGGAGGGGTGGGCCAATATGGTATGATGAGGTTTACCATCCATGTCATATGTAATGGGCTAGATGGTTGTGTTGTGGCTGATCCACAACACACCCCAAAATTGGGGACCCACATTTTTTGCATGCTTTCAAAGAAAACTGCAGTAGCCCAAATGCTCAAAATCAAGGAAAAAAGCAAAATTTCACAAAATGGAAAAAGTTGTTGCGATATCGCGAAATGTTGCTCCATCACAGCAGAAAATAAAAAGTTGTTGCGATATCGCGACATGTTGCTCCGTCGTGGCCGAAAATAAAAAGTTGTCACAATATCGCGACATGTTGCTCCGTCGCGGTAGAAAATAAAAAGTTGTCGCGATATCGTGACATGTTGCTCCATCGCAACCGAAAATAAAAAGTTGTCGCGATATCGCGACATGTCATGTTTTCGCGGCTAGGAGCAGCAAAATGCATCATGAAGAGAAAATGTCATGATATCGTGACGTGTTGTGAAATCGCGGTGCAAGGTAGCAAGAGAAGAGTTAATGCAGAAGTGTTGCAAAATCGTGACATGTTGCGTTTTTGCGATAGGAAACAGCGAGATGGTACGAAAAGAGAAAGCGTCACGATTTTGCGATAGGAAGCAGCCAAGGGATACGAATATGAAAGGCGTCGCGATTTCACGACAGAAAGCAGATGGACAGCCCGAAACAAAAAATTGTCGTGATTTCACAATAGGAAGCAGCGAGACAGCTTGAAAGAGAAAAGTGTCACGATTTCATGACAAAAAGTGGCCAAGTGGTACGAAATGAAAAATTGTCGCGATTTCACGATAGGAAGCAGTGAGACAGCCTAAAAGAGAAAAGCGTCATGATTTCGTGATAGAAAGCGGCCAAGTGGTACAAAACAAAAAATTGTCACGATTTCGCGATAGAAAGCAGAAGATGGTGCAGAAGAGAAAAGTGTCACGATTTTGCGACATGTCATGTTTTTGTGGCTAAGTGCAACAAAACCCAGCGATAGAGAAAAACGTCACGATTTTGCGACAGGTTGCATCTGCATAGCCCGATAGCATAAAAATGTCACGATTTTGTGACATGTCTTATTTTCACTGTGCATGAAGGCTGACAAGGCTGCTGGTAGAAAAGTGTCACGATTTTGCAACATGTCTGGTTTTCACGGTGCAGGTGGAAGAGCAAAGCTGCATGCAAAAAAATGTTGCGATATCGCGACATGCTATTTTTGGTCGTGATTTACAGGGGGCAGTTATGAAACATGCAAAAAAGTGTGAAACACATAGCATAAAAGTGTAAGGGCTATAGAAGCGATTACAATTAGCAAGAAAATCAAACATTTCGACGCTCGAACAAAATTCAGAATAATGAAGAGCGAGAATTGAAACAAATCGATCAGGAACATGAAATGAAGCATCACAAGGCAAAGCAAAGAGCCGTAGCAGAAATTTTAAAGGCACAAGCGAAGACAGGCATAGGGGTCAGAAACTGCCATGAGCAGTGTTACAGATTTGAGGGCAAGAGGGCCGTTCTGGACCTGTTCTAGTTGTTTTCTTCCATTGACTGGTTTGAGAAAACTAGAAACTTCTGTTATTGTAAAATGACAAATTGTTAATACAAAAAATTTTAGAAATTTGCATCTTATGGGCAAGAAAGAAGGAGTCATTTTCTACATGCAAGATTAAATGTTTATTTTCCCTTTTCAGATTTTAGGCTTGTAAATGTAGTTGATACAAGTTTTTCTTGGTTGCTGCATGCGAATGCTTAAATCTGAAAATCTCATTTAAATCCTTAGGAGCCAGCACTTAGCTTATCTAGATTGTGCTTGTTTTGCAGGTCCAATAAGTTAGGTTGCATGCATGAAAACCTCATATCTTTAGTTTTGTCAGAATAAGATAGCATTAGACTGAACGTGTTCAATTTTTAATTTTCTGCATTTCTTTTCATTTTATTTTTCCAGAAGGTTTAACTTAGTTAAAATAATATTTAAAAATTACAAAATCTAAAAAAAAATGAACAATCACTAAATTTTTATGATGAAATGAACCCACATTGCCCCCTTGTTTACAGTTACTTGCAATCACTAAGGTGTTCCAAGCGTTTAAATTGATTATCTTCATTTGAGATTACTAATACACAGTTGCAAATGCTAATACAACGGAGACCTTGGAGAAGTTGGTTGTTTAACTTCTTTGCAAGAGGGGATTTGGAACCCAAATCCTAAATAAGAGTGCACTTTCACAAGTGTGTGAAAATACCACTCAACATTTTGGTGCTAGAAGGAGGGCTTGAACCGGTTTATTTCAGATTGATTTAAATGCTATAGGAATTTAAATTTTGAATATTTCATGCCCTATTGATTATTATCTTTAGCCCTCTTTTAACAATACAACTTTGTACTGTTAAAAGGAGGACATGAATGGCTATGCACTATTCTAACACTTTGATTGTTCATATAGGAATAATGTGATTTAATTTAATTTAAAAAAAAAAAAAATTGGGTATTAAAGTTATATTCTTTAAGATTCACTAATGGTTATTTTTTCACCATGGATGACAGGTAGCCCATTGAACATACCAGGAGTTCAATATTATTTGCTCGTTGGTTTTGAGAGATGTCTTCCTTGATTTTTGTCTAATGGGACAAATACTACAGGAGAACACATTCAAGCATTCAAATTTGTTGTGAATCACTTAATTTGGTATGATGATGGGGTTTGTAAAATGTTCCATTACACCTTGGACAAAGTGGCATATGATTGGTTTACAAGTCTGCATTTAGGGTCTATCACTTCTTGGGCTCAGCTAGAGGCAACATTTCTTAATCAATTCAACAAAGAGCAAGTTGACCCAATCCGCATGTATCAGCAGTTTTTCACTATTAAAAAAGGACCAAGTGAAAATGTGAAGTCATTTTTTGAAAGGTTCTTTGGATTATATGCTCAATTAGTGACATTTTATGCTCTTCAAGAAGAAATGGCTCTCCAAATATATGTAAATGCTCTTTACCCACTCATTTCCACATATTTGCGAGGGATGCACATCTTTGTCACAAGCCTATACTCAAGCAATGGCAATTGAGCAACAATTGAGTTGTCAAAATTATGGTGTGGGTTTTGGATCATGTAATATTCAATCATTTAATACCTCCTTTACCCACCCAATGATTTATCCACCTCAACCAAGTTCAAGTGTGAATCAATTTCAGAATCAACAATCATTCCCAAGCTTCAATCAATTTCAAAATCCTCAACCTACTATGCAAGATCAACCATATTTCTTAAGTATGAATCAACTTCAAAATACTCATCTTGATTCAAAGAATGTTTCTAAAATCAATTTTAATGATTTTCATAAGAATATGATTTTAGGCAAGGGAGGAGTACTAGATCCAACTAGTATTGAAACATGTGACAGATTGGAAACCCTTGACTCACCAAAAGATGAATTCTATGAGGATGAATCTGTTTCAAATGACACATTGGATGACATTGTTGAAAGTAATGGCCTAGAAAATTCACACCTTCCAAATCATGTTAAACGTGAATCATGGGTTACACATGTGGATTATGATAGCCTTATCAATTTGAATACAAGCAATAACCCAATTTTGGAAGTAATTGAACCATCTAAGGAAGGTGAAGATAAATTTGATGAGAAACATGTTGATGAATTAAAATATGAAGAAGAAATAGTTGAGCATCACAATTTGATTTTGAAAGATGATCATTATGATTCTTGGGAAGAGCATGCTCACTCCAAGCCTTCTGATGAATTTTGTGTGCCTATTGATATACAGGATAATACAATTGCCTTTTCACATGAGGATATTACAAGTCCTGTGCAATCTGAGAATGTTTTGGAAGAAGGGTTGGAATCTCATCAAAGGTTGGAGAAGGATATTGATTCTACTACCATGGATGAAGAAGGAGAATCAATTGTTTTTGTTCCCCTTGAGGGGCAAGAAATAGAAAATCTTGATCCACCTATTGTTTCTACAATGTCTGTGCCATCTCAAAATGATGAAATTACAAAACCTAGGTGGTATGGGTTTAATACTATTGATGATCCTAATGAAAATATGGATTTTGAGGCAACTCAAGCCATTTCTCATGGAAAGGTGTCACGTGACACATATCTTGGAAAATTAGGATCTTGTTTTGAAAAAGATGGACACATGTTTGATTGGGTGCCTAACTTTGGTGTTTTTGAATAGGTGTTGGATGATGAAGAAGACAATGAAGAAAAAGAAAAAGCTACTAACACTCATCAAGTTGTGATAAATTCTAATCAGGATGGGTTGAGTATGGGTGACAAGGTGAAATCTTTACCTTTGGTAGTAGCCACAAAAATTTTAAGTGATGGGTTACATGATGTCCCTTTGGATGCTAATGTCATTGATGATGAAATGTCAAATCTTGGTGATGTTTGCCAAGCTTTGATTGATTTTGATGGTTTTAAAATCTCAAAAAATAATTTGAATTCAAGACTTTTAGAAATAGGCTCTTGTTTGCAATATCTCACATTTGAAAAGGAAAGCCTACTTCTAAATCATGAATGGAATGATGAAACTTGCACTTTAAAGAATAGACAAAATAAAATTGAATGCCAACCATTGTCTAATCAGTTTGATTTTAATCTCACCTATGATGTTGGTAATAGAACTAAATCAAATTGGTATGGTGAGCATGGCGAGTTGAAATTTGTTGCATTGCTTGGTTTGATCTTATTGTTGTTGGATTCCTACAACATTTGCCATGTGTATTGTGGCATATGTCTTTTGAAATGTTCTAATCATGTTTGGGATCCAGGAAAGTAATAGTCCAAGCTTGGCATCATCTTGTACTATATTGTATATAAATTTTGGTTTTGGTTTGGGTTTGTGTTTTCAAGTTTCATTTTGGGATTGATATTTGGATTAGGATTTAAGTTGTGTGGTTGATTTTATTTGAAATGTTTAGTTTGTTTTGATAAAAAAAAAAAAAAAGGAAGAAGAAAATTTGAGATGTCAACTTATGCCTAAAATCAGGAGAATATGAAACATTGGAATTGTGTTGTAGAAAGCTCCACAAGTAACACAAACATTTAAATAATATCGTTTGAACCTTGTGATGCATGAAGTTATCAGTTTTGCACATTATGGCAAATTAGATGATATATTCCAAAAGAAGCAGTGCATTCATATCTCATGTCATATTCCACATTGCATATACATGTCATCTCAGTTACATTTTCATTCCATGGGAAATTATTGAGAAGGTGTTGAATCCTATTAAGGTTATGCTATAGCATATATTAAAAGGATATTAAGGTTGGGAACTGATGTCCCAACAATCTTGAACCAAGCACGTTCTATTCACATTAAAGAAGATCTTGAGAAAAATGGTCAAAACCATACTTGGATGAAAATGTGGGGTGAAAAGAATATTTCATGTCTATCCTATCATGCAACATAATCCTTAAAACAGTGGTTTTTACCACTTCCATCAAGCGTAAAGTCTAAAACTAGAGTAGTAAGGATAGGATTAAATCCTCATTGAACTTGGGTTGAGGATCCAATTCCCCAAAGCTCTGATTTGATTTTCATGGAGTAGTAAGGATAGGACATAATTCTCATCTTACCTAGGTTGAGAATCTGATTCCCCAAAGCTCCCATTATTCATTAAATCATAAAACTTGGATGGAGGGATCGTACTACATGTCATCTGCAAAGGATGGGTAGTCATCCCAAAAGTCCAAGAAACAAAAATAAAATTAATATGTTCCATATTTCATGTTATCATCTTGGATTGGAAGGATCGTACTACTTGTCCTCTGCAAAGGATGGGTAATCATCCCAAAGGTCCAAGAAATAAGAATATTTTCCATTTTCATCCTAATATTGGATTGGAGGGATCGTACTACATGTCCCTAGTAAGGATGGGTAGTCATCCCAAAGGTCCAAGAAATAAAAAAGAGAGAGAAGAGAATGAATGAAGCCAAGTAATGGATTATGGGGTTAAGTATGCTCATGTGTGGCAACATGTCTTGTATAAAAGCAAGACCACTGATTGCTCAAAAGGATAGACTAGCCTGATCATTTCATCCATAACAAAGTTAAATCATTTTGTTCAAGATGAAGTAATGAACTCCAAATCAGAATAGTAAGGATAGGGTTAAATTCCCATCTCACTTAGGTTGGGAATCTTATTCCCCAAAGTTCTAATTTCACTTACACTTGCACATGGTTTCAAGATGGTAGTGACACATAACCAACTTTGGGATCTAATAAATTAATTCAGTACACATATATTTGATCCTAAGAGGGTTTGACAGCTTTAATATGTTTATTCATGACATTAGAAGGTTTAAGCCTTTGTAAAGCAGGTTGTTATATCTCTAGCATCTTCATCATACATCAAATCCTGCACAAATCATTCATAGCCTTGCATACAAATCATGGGTGAAACTGACAATGGAATGTTGATCAAGTTCAAGCGATAGGGAATGAAAACACATTGCACACACCGAGCTGATACTAAATGATTATGATGTTTCATGTATTTTTGATCTATTGGTATTTGTTTATCTTTGATGTGTTGATGCCTGTATCTAAGCTTATATATTTTAGGTTGGGTTCTCACCAAAATGCTCAGGAGCATTTGACAACATAGTCACCATTTGTCGTGGCTGATCCACAACACACCCCAAAATTGGGGACCCACCTTTTTTGCATGCTTTCAAAGAAAACTACAGTATCCCAAATGCTCAAAATCAAGGAAAAAAGCAAAATTTCACAAAAGGGAAAAAGTTGTCACGATATCACGACATGTTGCTCCGTCACGGCAAAAAATAAAAAGTTGTCGCGATATCGCGACATGTTGCTCTGTCGCAGCCGAAAATAAAAATTTGTCACGATATCGCGACATGTTGCTCCGTCGCGACAGAAAATAAAAAGTTGTCACGATATCGCGACATGTCGCTCTGTCACAGCCAAAAATAAAAAGTTGTCGTGATATCGTGAAATGTCACGTTTTCACGGCTAGGAGCAATAAAATGCATCATGAAGAGAAAATGTTGCGATATCGCGACGTGTTGTGAAATCACGGTGCAAGGTAGCAAGAGAAGAGTCAATGCAGAAGTGTTGTGAAATCATGACATGTCATGTTTTCACAACAGGAAACAGCGAGATGGTATGGAAAGAGAAAGCGTCACGATTTCGCGACAGGAAGCAGCCAAGGGATACAAAGATGAAAGGCGTCGTGATTTCGTGACAAAAAGCAGCTGGACAACCTGGAATGAAAAATTGTCACGATTTCACGACAAGAAGCAGCGAGACAGCCTGAAAGAGAAAAGTGTCGTGATTTCATGACAAAAAGCGGCCAAGTGGTACGAAACAAAAAATTATCGTGATTTCATGACAGGAAGCAGCGAGACAGCTTGAAAGAGAAAAGCGTCATGATTTCATGATAGAAAGTAGCCAAGTGGTATAGAACGAAAAATTGTCACAATTTTGCGACAGAAAGCAGAAGATGGTGCATAAGAGAAAAGTGTCACGATTTTGTGACATGTCGCGTTTTCGCGGCTAAGTGCAACAAAACCCAACGATAGAGAAAAACATCATGATTTTGCAACAGGTTGCATCTGCATAGCCCGATAGCATAAAAATGTCACGATTTCATGACATGTCTTATTTTCACTGTGCATGAAGGCTGACAAGGCTGCTGGCAGAAAAGTGTCACGATTTTGTGACACGTCTGGTTTTTGTGGTGTAGGTGGAAGAGCAAAGCTTCATGCAGAAAAACATCGCGATATCGCGACATGCTATTTTTGGCTACGATTTACAGGGGGTAGTTACGAAACATGCAGAAAAGTGTGAAACACATGGCATAAAAGTGTAAGGGCTACAGAAGCGGTTACAATTAGGAATAAAATCAAATGTTTCAATGCTCGAACAAAAGTCAGAATAATGAAGAGCGAGAAACGAAACAAATCGATCAGGAAGATGAAATGGAGCATCACAAGGTGAAGCAGAGATCCGTAGCAAAAAGTTTAAAGGCACAAGCGAAGACAGGCATAGGGGTCAGAAACTGCCATGAGCAGTGTTATAGATTTGAGGGCAAGAGGGCCGTTCTGGACCTGTTCTAGTTGTTTTCTTCCATTGACTAGTTTGGGAAAACCAGAAACTTCTGTTATTGTAAAATGACAAATTGTTAATACAGAAAATTTCAAAAATTTGCATCTTATGGGCAAGAAAGAAGGAGTCATTTTTTGCATGCAAGATTAAATGTCTATTTTCCCTTTTCAGATTTTAGGCTTGTAAATGTAGTTGATACAAGTTTTTCTTGGTTGCTGCATGCGAATGCTTAAATCTAAAAACCTCATTTAAATCCTTAGGAGCCAACACTTAGCTTATCCGGATTGTGCTTGTTTTGCAGGTCCAATAAGTTAGGTTGCATGCATGAAAACCTCATATCTTTGGTTTTGTGGGAATAGGATAGCATCAAACTGAACGTGTTCAATTTTTAATTTTTTGCATTTCTTTTCATTTTATTTTTCTAGAAGGTTTAACTTAATTAAAATAAATATTTAAAAATTACAAAATCTAAAAAAAATGAACAATCACTAAAGTTTTATGATGAAATGAACCCACATTGCCCCTTGTTTACAGTTACTTGCAATCACTAAGGTGTTCCAAGCATTTAAATTGATTATCTTCATTTGAGATTACTAATACATAGTTGCAAATGCTAATACAACGGAGACCTTGGAGAAGTTGGTTGTTTAACTTCTTTGCAAGACGGTATTTGGAACCCAAATCCTAAATAAGAGTGCACTTTCACAAGTGTGTGAAAATACCACTCAACAGGTTGATTGGTCATAAGGGCACTCAAATTGAGTACTTTTAGTTCACTCAAGTGTTACAATAGTTTGGGTTAGATAGGGGGTACCCTATTTTATTGTTATATATTAGAGGATCAAGGATGAGTTTGGACTAGCATTGTAGGTGGGGTTGATGGAGGTGTAATAGAATGAGGTTGTGGTAGTGTCATATATATATGATATTGGTATGACACCAGAGTATGATAGGTGGTGGACTATGTAGCAGTGGCACACATGGAGGGTCATGGAGAAGGAGGTGGTGGATAGGGAGGAGGGTGGTGATGGTGAGGCTACTAGATAAGGAGGAGAGGGTGGTAGAGATAGAGGAAGAGGAGGAACCACTAAGGTGATGGGTACATCATTAAGTATATGAGGGAGTAGGCCCATCAAGGATAGTAGGTGGGAAGATTCTAGTGATATATTTTGGGAGTGGAGAGAAATTTTTTTGGTGACACCATGTATTTCAATGGGGTAGAGGCAATATATGAGAAAACTAGGATTTTGAGAGAGTGGGTTTGATAGGTGGAGGCTCAAATAGTATATCAAGAGGCATTAAGGGTGCTAGAGTAGATAGGGCTACAAGGGTATCTCGATGTGGTGACTAATGAGAAAGACATTTTGTAGATAAAGAGGGATGTGCTACAAATAGGGAGGGATGGGTTGTAGGTAGAGAGAGATGGTCTATGATTAGAGAGGGATGGTTTGAGGAGTGATAATGATGAGATGAAGGGATAACTTAATGTAGTGACTATCTAGACGGATAGGCTCTGATAGGAGGTTGAAAATTTGAGAGTACAACCAACACAAAAAAGGGGGAGAGAGACATGGCAACCTTAAGGGCTAATATTATATAATTGTTATGTGGTAGGGAGGTTATTTTATCTAGAAGGTCATGGAAGATGGATAGAGTATGATTATACAAGGATATGTTGTTAAGGGTGAATATGTATATTCCATCACTCATAGTAGTGTGATCTTGGTAGAGTTACTAGAGTAAACCATTAATACCCCATTTTACAGACCTGACAACATCATAGGTAACATTACCAATGAATTTATAGATTAATGGGTGACATCAAAGCAGTAGGGATAACTAGCAAGGCAGATAGGAGGGAAGACAAGATAGGAGTGGAGATATGTCAGGAGGTTAATAGGTTGTATTCTATTTTTGGTGTGGTAGATTGGCTATGATTTTTTAGAGCAATTTTTATGAGATATGATTATGTATGTAGTGCAAAAAATATATGTATGTATGATATAGCCAAAGGATTAGTTTTGATGTAGCCCAATGGGCATTAATGATGAATATATATTATTGATTTATTGTTGATATATCCTTCATTATTGATATACATGATAATGTGATGCATATGTTTAGATTATTTTGATGTTTTTATGATGAATGGATGTATGTGATTAGATAGACATGACATGTTAGATGATATGGATGTGATATGCTCATGTGATGGATGATGGTTTCTCTATTTATTTGCATGGTTTAGACTCACATGTGTTATTTTAATCACTTTTTGGATGTATGTATATGAATTTCATAATAAAAATAGTTTAATTAATCAATGATAAGTTAATGGTCACAATAGAAACATTAACACAACATAAGACAAGACAACAAGCAATGAACATGTTGAAGGCAATGCTAATAATGGTAATGCATATAGTAGTAAGGATAATGAATTAATTATTAACCTAATAACAATGAACACTACATATAAGAAACAAGGCAAATGAACATTGGAAAAATGACTTGAGAACATAGATAGTAATTTGAGGTTAGCCTTGATGTGGTTTACCCATATAACCTAGGATTTTTGGATATGAGAAGAATCTCAAGAAAGTCAACCATCTTAGTTTCAACAGTCAAACTCATATAATGTGTAGACACCTAAAACATGTCATGTTTAGGAGACTACTCATATGGGCACATCCGCAGACCATATGACCAATCTTGGACCTTTCCAAGAGCAAGCAGTGGTCCTAACCACTCAAAATGGTAGTTTTAGCCCATTTAAGCTTAGCAGCTATAGACTAGAGTGGCCAAATAGAAACTTTAGCTAGCAACTGTAGACTAGAGCAATCAGCAATCTTGGCTGCTATAGGCTAGAGCGGCCACAACTAGCCGCTACTGATGACAACGACTAGCCCTAAAACATGAACTACCATGAAGGATTGCCCAAATCATGGGTGGTAATGGTAGTTTGCATGCATTTCAAAGGGATATCGATGAGGAACTCCTAGAGTTCCTCCTAACTACCCCTTCCATACCAAGTCAAGACTAAACCTTCCCTCTGGGATAGTCAGTTGGCATGCAGATCTGGAGCTTGGCTTCCCTAGGAAGCCAAGCCCTAGATCTAAACCTGAAACCTAGAATTCTATATATGCATATTTCTAGTAAGGCAAAAGGGGGATGAATGTTCAAATCTTATGTAGTGAAGCCCTGCCAAATCAGAGATACAGAGAGTTCAAATTGTGTGCAGTGGAGCCCTATCAACATGGAGAGCCAATCTACACCCCTTTGAGGAGCATTGGAGCACCGTCTAGCTGAGCCACATCCATGCATCAATATTCAGACCCATCATTCTTAACCACCAATCAGTGTAGGAGACACACCTGGTGACCCTTGAACATCAATTCGAGCCAAGGAGCGATTAATTACAACCCATAAGACCTGAGGTAACCTATTAGTTAGAGGTCGTTGTCTTTGACAATGGCCCATAAGCATAGCCAGGTTTTAATATGGTCATTCCTTTGTTCTTAGTAATAGATATGCATTTATTATTATTTCATTTACATGTCTTTAGCATAGATCTGAATCCTTCATTGCATTTAGATTAATATTTCTTATTTTCATATGCATATTTCCCAAATCTAGTATATTTCAATACAAATTATGCTTATTTATCCAGATTATCATATTTTCTAATAAGAGCCTCTTCCGGAGAGGTGGCCCATACTACTAAGCATGCTTTGTTATTTCCATGTATGCAGATCTATAGGTTTACAGGACCAGATCAAGACATTCGAAGCATGGGATCCCTCTTGGATGAGAGAAGGAGAAGGAGGCATCTGTGAGCCCTCAAACAAGTTCATGTGGAACTGGGAAGCCTGTGAAAGTGCACCACCCCTTTGCAAGGGGACATTTTATTCACTTGTACTTCATTATATCAAAATGGGTATCCCTTAGAGGGACCGACATGTAACCGGGTTTCAATATAAATAAAAGGATATCTCTTTGTTATTTCTATGTTATATGCATTTCATGGTCTTTCATTTCATTTTGGTATAATATTGCAAGTAGAGTAGAGGTGCGTGCTTCCCGGGGTCGCTACAGATGGCGATCACGGTGGGACCCCCACCAATTTTTTGTTTTTGGTCGTTTCACTGATGTTTCAAGTATTTTTTTGTGTAGGTTTGGTCGCTCTGGTTGACAATGACCAGTAGAGCTTAGCAGCTATAGCTGAGAGTGGCTATCTTAGTAGCCATCTTAGCAGCTATAGCTATCAGTGACTAGTAGATCTTAGCTGTTGTAGCTGACAGCGACCAAAAATCAGCCGCTCTGATCAACAATGGCCAGAATAGGAGTGCAAAAAAAAGTAAAATCTTTATTATCTAAGCGAGGAATTGAGGTTGGTACACATCCTTGATTCTCTATGATTTTTTATCTGCATTTATTTTCCAAAAATAGCAAGCAAAAACATAGTTTAAGTAGGGAAAAATGAAGAAAATAAAAAGAAATTTGCATTTTAAGTTTCTTAGATGTCTTTAGTTTCCTCTAGGTGTTGCTAGGAATAGTGGGCCTCTACTTGTAAGGTCTGCCCTAGTCTCCAACGTGCTAGGCTTCTATATGTTGGTTTGCTTGCATGTGGCCCAATTAGTGGCTACCCATTCACAAAGTAGGAAGTGCATTATATGAAAAATCATTTAGATTAAATTAGATATGCATATTTATAAATTCAAAACATTATTTTTAGGCATGTAGGAAAGTAGTCATGAATTTTGGTTGATGCATCACTTTCCATTTCAAAAATCTAAAAATAACCCCACACACTTGCACATTCTACCATAACATTGGGAAGGTTGGATTTCATCACCAACCCCCAATTCAGACCGATGACATTGGAATTCACCTCCTTCCATCGGCTTGCCCCCTAGATTTCTTTAGATGGAATAGGGAACTTCTTCAAGGTGGTGCTAGTCACTCATGTTCAAACTGTCTCCCACTATTGGAACAATTTCTTTTGGTTCAGAGTGGAAGAGCTAGGTGAACCCCCCACTGGGACTTCAATGGTGTACCCTAGCCTCTTTTGAGAAAATCATGTTTGGCACTAGTGTTCCTAGTCACCACTTTGATTAAGTTCCCTCATTCTAAGTCCAAAACATGAACAAGAAAGCAAAAGCAACAACACATCTGAAACACACTAAAACAAGTTCTTAGGATACACATTTAATCCTTAAAAAGAGATAATCATATTGTCTACTTTGTGTATTTCTTCATTGTTGGGGTAATCAACCTAACCCTAATTTTTCAAAGAAATTTATAACACCCACAACCTTTTTTAGAAGTCAAATTTCACAAGGTTATGGTCAATACATGAGGCAATCCCTGATATAATACTGAGGTTGCATCCAATGCACTAGAGGACCCAGACCACCCTAGGGGCAGCACACCTGCCCAAATCATATCTGAACAAACTTTAGGTAGTCTCAGGGGAGACAACACCACTCACAATGGATCTCACCAAGAAATCCCACTTAGGAGAACCAACACTAGATCTTCTCGTGACCTAAATGAGAATACTTCCAAACCCACCACATCTCATTACACTGAGAGTTCAAATCAGCCCAATGAGGGGCAAGATAGAGGGAAGAGAGTTGCCAACCTTGTTGTGCAATTCGAAGTAGACAAGAACCCTCACACAGAGTTGTGGAGTCATAGACCCAGCACAAAAAACCGATCAAATCAGTCACATGGGTCACATGCAATTCAGAGAGAACAAATGCTCCAAGATCAATTGGAGGAATTGGATCAAATTTATTCGAGGCTGACTCCTAGAACCATAGCCATAGAACATTCTGCATATGGAAGCTCACAAAGCGTAACTTCTAAATGCACCACTCAACCCAGGGAAGCTTCAAAGCAACCCCATAGTTCACATGTAGCATCCGACTATAGGGACACTTATCAACATACAAAATACATAGAGCAAGTTACACTAGCTAGCCAAAGCAAAGAAATAGTGGAAACCTCTTCGAGGGACCTACGAATCAGAACTACACGAACAAAATCAGATAGATATGAACCTTCTCTAACAGTGCAATCTGACCATGTGTGACGGTTAGAAAATGCATTGCGCAAAGAGCGAGAGCTAGTGGAAGCTCTCGAGCATGACAAACAAAGAGAAAGGCTTTTGCGCCAACATGAGCAGTATTTAAGAGAACAAGCTGAGAAGCTAGCTCGTATCAACCTACAAGCAAATGGTAATGATCACCAAAGAGATAAATGCGTTGGCTCACCAAAAGAAAGGTGCACTAGGCAAGAATATGAGAACACTCACATCAGCCCACAATGAAACCACCACTCAAACCATGAACAAAATCAACTTGGTGGGGAAAGGGTAAACATAGTAGATCCAGATCAGACACATCCTGAATCCCCTCTTAGGAGGGAGGAGAATAGAACAAGTCAAGTGGATAAAGGGTTACCTCCATTACCACCATGAGTGGGTCTACAAGAAGAGGAACTCCTTGCCTCAAAGGCATTCCAGGCACTCATTGAAAATATCAAATCCTTTGAGAAGCAAGATATGGTTGGGCACCAACCGACACTGAGTAAAATACACAACCAACCATTGTGCCCATTAGTCCCTAGCCCCGCATATCCTAAGCACTTTGAGATGCCTAGGTTAGAAAAATTTAAGGGTGAAGAGGATGCACAAGAGCATGTTACCAACTTCATCAATGCATGTTTTCATCTTGAATACAATGATGCTCTTATGTTAAGAACCTTCATTATGACATTTTTGGGTGCTGCCACTCAATGGTTCAACCAACTGCCCAAGCACAACATATCCAATTTTGAACAACTAGTAAATGCATTCTTAAAATATTTCTCTTTTGGTGCTAAGAAGAAGGTGAATCTCTCAGACCTGGCCAACCTAAAGTAGTATGATGACGAGCCAATCATGGATTATGGGGATAGATGGAGAAAAATCATGGCAAAGTTATCATTTTCCATCCCGATCGAAGAGCTAATCTGAATGTTCACAAAAAGCTGTGCCAAGCACATCTCATTACTATTACAACTACAATAGTATGATACATTCGAAGAAGCCTTGGCTCAAGCCAAGCTTATTGAAGATATAAAGCTGGAAGAAGGAGACCTAAAGCTCCGTAGCGAGAAAGAATGGAACGAGAGCATGCAACATCAACCACAATAGACCGAACCTGCGCACGTCAACCAGATTGTGTTAAACATTCCAAAAGTAGCATAGAGCCAACAACAAGAAAACTATCAGGCTCAACCTCCTACTATGCATTACAACCAATGCAACAAAAATCAAGGTAGGGGTAAACAGAAACAACCCCCTCACAACTATACGCCATTGCCTGAATCTTTGGCATCAATTTTCAACCACCTTTGTGAGGCCAAGGTTCTAAACTTGCCTAAGGAGCGCATCCTGGATCCTAATTGCCCCAAACCTAAGGGGTATAGGGAAGATCTCTATTGTGTTTATCATCGGCAAAATGGCCATGATATCCAGGATTGTGTTGCATTCAAGAATGTAGTGCAAAATATGTTGGATAAGAATGAATTGCAGAACATCAACATATTCAAAAATTATCTTCCCAATCATGGGGCCAACAACAATCAAGTTGAGCAGGTCAACAAGGTGCATTTAGCCCCACCTAATGAGGGTTTTATCGGTATGATCAATACTACAATAGGAAGCAAAATATGCCTTGATCAGCCCCACATACCAAAGAGATCAACTAAAGCTAATAATCTGTCATGGTCCATGCCAACAATGAGTTCAATTCACTTACAAAAGGACCCTGTGATTACCTTTTATAGACAGGAGATTAAGCCAATCTCTCAGGATGAATCCGATCCTCCACTACACATCATAGCAAGCATCAATCAGATTCCATACAAGAGAGTCTTGATTGACACTGGGTCATCTATCAACATCATCACAGCTATAGCCTTGAAGCATTTAAATTTACCATCTTCAAGCATTACGGACTCAACATTCACATTGAGAGCCTTCAATGATGCCACTTCCTCAATAATTGGCACAGTAATCCTACCTATACAGGTTGGGGTAAAGACAATACCTACATTGTGCCATATTTTGGGGGTGAGAGGTAGTATAACATATTTTGCTAGGAGACCTGGATGAGAGATATGGAATGCATACCTTCCATAGTGCACCAAAACATAAAATTCATACACCAAGGACAAGTGTATGTGGTCCCCCATGACCCTGAGCCATTCAAGTATTACAAGAAGGTTGATGAGACACAAGAAAAAGTGCCTTCTCAAGAGTTTGTGGCAATGGTCAATAGCAAGGCAGAGGACCAAGGGACTCTAAAGTAGATAAAACAAGATGTGGAGCAATCAGATGTTGCTTCCCCATTGAAGGGATCAAAACCATTGGCTTTAGTCACCCTTGACTCACTTCTCATGATGCCTCCTCAAGAACAAGAACAGGTGTTTCCCCCACATCATACTAGAGGTACCAAAGTTGACATAGTTCAACACCACCAAGTAAGACAAAAACATGAACTGAGTCATAAACATGAGCATGTGGATGCCACTATCAAAATGGGTCATCATGAATCCTCCACATCGACTCAAATGAAGGAAATCAGTGACTTAGAGTTACCTGGTAGATCTTTAGCACCTGCTCTTTTGCCTCCTTCAGTAGACAATGGTATTTCAAACCAATCACTAGAAATACACATGGGAGCCTTATCAGTATTGGAGCATATGCAAAATCACCTCTATAATATAGAGGCCCAAATGGATAAACAAAATGAGGCATTGCACTTTATCATGAACCAACTTGAGAGCCTAGAATTATGGAAGCCACCCTCATCTAAGATCAAGCCACCTCCTGTGCATCCATAGGAAAAGCCTCAACCAGAGCAAGCACCAACTCGACCGCCTCAACAACCTAGCAAGCATCCCTCATTGCTTGAGCCTGCATTATCGATTTTCAATCGGTTAATTGCCACAAATGCCATCACCCTACCGGAGGTGCAACCTTTAGATCCAAATCATCCTAAACCTCGAGGGTATGAGGAAGAGTCACACTATCTATATCATAGGCAAAATGGGCATGATATTCAATCATGTCGAGGTTTCAAAGCCATAGTACACAACATGCTCAACAAAAAGCAACTTCAAATTATCAACCAACAAGTGACCATAGTCAGTAATCCACCCCTTGCACCCAAAAAGCAAGAGGAGCCCCCTAAGACAACAATCAAAATGCCTATGGCTCAATCTGGTTACCAAGCTAGACCAGAGCGGGCTAAACGCTCAAAATAGTAGCAACACATTTGGACTCCTTTAAACGAGTCTATGTCAGACATCTTACAAAAGTTACAGGAAGTTAAGGTCATCACCTTACCTGACATAAAACCTTTAGATCCAAATAGAGCTAAACCTAAGGGTTATAGGGAGGACCATTATTGTCTCTATCACCGAGTGCAGGGCCATGGCATTCGTGATTGCCAAGTATTCAGACATGTAGTTCAAGATCTCATAGATAGGGGGCATTTCCCATAAATGGTTCATCCACAGAACCCTAGCCTACCAAAATAGAGGCTACATCATCCCAGTTGAGACCCCAAGGTCAGTCACAACCTCGTAGGCTAAGCAAGCCACCTCAATGAGTGGTCACATTTGAAATGACTACTGCAACTTTATTTCAAAAGTTGTATGAGGCAAATGCATTTGTGTTGCCCGAGGTCAAGCAAAGAGAGCCCAAGCATGGGTCCACTGATGAAAGCCTCTTCTGTATGTATCATCGTATACAGGGGCATGACATCCACAATTTCCAATCATTCCGGAAGGTGGTCCAAGACCTTTTAGAATGAAATGAGCTCCGTGAAGATGGTTCACTCATTTCTCCCCACCAAGACAGGGGCACCCCGTAGAGGTCCATACCCCAATTGGGAGAGTTGATTTCTGTCACTCTTCCTAAGCAAGATGACTACATTTCAGTAGGCAACATGCACACTGGGGGCACCTAAGGTATCATACCTTCCCCCTATAAAACCAACAAAATATCAAAAACATTCATAAATTTCAAAATTATAAAAACAATAGAAATCATAAAAATCCAAACAAATCAGAAAACATTAAAATAAAAAACAAATTGTCAAAAGGCTCCAAAGGCATCTCCAAGCCATTTGGTCAAATCATCAAAAGGCTCCAAAGGCATCTCAAAGTCATTTGGTCAAACCACCAAAAAGCTCCAAAGGCATCTCCAAGCCGTTTGGTCAAATCATCAAAAGGCTCCAAAGGCATCTCAAAGTCATTTGGTCAAACCACCAAAAAGCTCCAAAGGCATCTCAAAGCCATTTGGTCAAACCACCAAAAGGCTCCAAAGGCATCTTCACGCTATTTGGTCAGATCACAAAAGGCCCCAAAGACACCATAAGCCCTTTGGTCAACAATTCAAAAATCAAAAATTCAAAAAAAATCAAAAAAACAAAATTCAAAAACATTCAAAACAATCAAATTCAAAAACAATTCAAAAATAAAAAATTCAAAAACATTCAAAACAATCAAAGTTCAATAAACAATGGAAAACATCAAAAATACAAAAATATTTGCATTTCATATTTGCATTCATATAGTTGCATTGCATATAGGCATTGCATCCATTGCTTCTACATTAAAAACAATTGTGTTTGCAATCTTACAAATGACACCATGTTTGTACCTCAATCATGCATCATCAAAATCCATCATCATCCATCACCCATGTGTGTAACTATGTTTTTCAACACAACCCCTCCTATTGCTATAAGGAATATACTAGGGTTTTTCGGTCACTCAACCATACCTAGTGGTTTTATCAAACTTTGTAGAAAGTTGTCTTAGCTTTTGATAGGTGAGGTTTAGTTTTGATAGTACCTAGTATATCTCATAATCCTATCACTAATCAAAACACTAAAATCCTAGTTGAAACAAGGGAAATATGAATGCTACGAAGTGGTATTAGGTATCCTAAGGTGAAAAAGGTTTATCTTGCTCATCCCCCTATGCGGCTAGTTTGGAAATGCTGAGAATTGGCAAAAGGACAAGTTCACCCCTACCCAAAGAAATCCCTTGCTTTGATCAAAACAAGCAAAAATCCTGAACAAAGCAAAAGTTCAAAAACAAGTGATTATCATCACTACAAAAGTCCCCAAACAAATCAAAGTTCAAAGTTCAGAATAATTCAAAAGTACAAATAAATAGTGATGATCATCACTACATAAATCCCTTTCTCAAAAGGAAAAACAAAAAGTCAAAATAAACAATGATTTTCATCACTAAAACATGAGCAAGTATCCCTAATAAATATGAAGAAAAGAAGGGAGTATTGAACTTGAATCCCTAGAATTCTCAGTGTGAACGAGCCTTACGCACGATGATATGTCTATCACATTGGCATCTTGCTTTGGTATAGACCAATGTTTGCATGTGGAAGAGCTAGCCTTAGGTGTCCTGTATTGCCTAGTGGTCTAATCCAACTAAGTCCAACTTAGGATCATGATAAACATTTGAGGATCCCCAATACAGCAATGGGCTGAATGAATCCCGCCTAGCACTAGGGTATGCTTATGTTCTATCTAATATATTCATTTGCACACACAGGGATAATGAGTATCTAGGTCTGCATAACAAAGCTTTATCCTTCAGGAGCCCTGCATGATCAGTATACGACTTTTGATGGAGCAACTAGGGTGTTTGAGTCTCAGGGAAAACCTCAAAAATCTCCTCATAGCAACAAATCATTCCATCTCAAATCACTACATACATATCACATCATCTCACCCCACATTTGATGTTTAAATAATTAATTCTTATTATAATAATTATTATTTATTCATGATTTTTATACATTCTGTGGTGTCGCCCATTAGATTGTTAAACTCATATCACATGCATACCTTATATTTTAAGTGATTAAAGCATACAGGTTCATGTACATTAGATCACCATCATAATGCATTTCACACATTTCATTTATCATATCATAACAATATAAGTTAGATGCATACAATTAAATCAAAATTAAACATGCATTTAACAATAAGCATTGCATCCATAAATGCATACATCATAAATAGTGCATCTATACATCTAGATCATGGCATCTAATAACACATCTATCATCTAGCTAGCACATGTCACCAGCACATTACATACATATAGAAAAATCAAATCATTATCTAGGCATAACATCCATCATTGCATCCATAACATAAAATCAAAACAAAAATATTTGCTAAACATCAACTGGGGCATTATTGGTATCATACCTCCCCTAATCAACAATCAATCCAAAAATCCCCAAAGGGGATAAGCCCTTTGGTCAAACCAAAATGCCCCAAAGGGAATAAGCCCTTTGGTCAAACCAAAATGCCCCAAAGGACATAAGCCCTTTGGTCAAACCAAAATGCCCCAAAGGGGATAAGCCCTTTGGTCAAACCAAAATGCCCCAAAGGGGATAAGCCCTTTGGTCAAACCAAAATGCCCCAAAGGTAGCATAAGCCCTTTGGTCAAACCAAAATGCCCCAAAGGGGATAAGCCCTTTGGTCAACCCAAAATGCCCCAAAGGTAGGATAAGCCCTTTGGTCAAACCAAAATGCCCCAAAGGGGATAAGCCCTTTGGTCAACTCACAAAAGCCCCAAAGGCATCATAAGCCCTTTGGTCAACTCACAAAATACCCCTCAAGCCCATGACTTGGGGCATCCAATGTTGATCAGATCAATGATCATCACACACCCTACAATATGGTCCTAGGTGGTCTACTTTTTTGCTTTGCATTGTGTTTGGCTCATAATGCATCCCAAAAAGGGGCATCTATAGACACCTAAAATGTGTCATGTTTAGGAGACTACTCATATGGGCACATCCGTAGACCATATGACCAATATTGGACCTTTCCAAGAGCAAGCAGTGGTCCTAACCACTCAAAATGGTAGTTTTAGCCCATTTAAGCTTAGAAATTGTAGACTAGAGTGGTCAGCTAGCAGTTGTAGCTAGTAGTTGTAGACTAGAGCGACCAACAATATTGGCCACTATAGGCTAGAGCGGCCACAACTAGCCACTACTGATGACAATGGCTAGCCCTAAAACATGAACTATCATGAAGGATTGCCCAAATCATGGGTGGTAATGGTAGTTTGCATGCATTTCAAAGGGATCTCGATGAGGAACTCCTAGAGTTCCTCCTAACTACCCCTTCCATACCAATTCAAGACTAAACCTTCCCTCTGGGATAGTCAGTTGGCATGCAGATCTAGAGCTTGGCTTCCCTAAGAAGCCAAGCCCTAGATCTAAACCTGAAACCTAGAATTCTATATATGCATATTTCTAGTAAGGCAAAAGGGGGATGAATGTTCAAATATTATGCAGCGAAGCCTTGCCAAATCAAAGATACAAAGAGTTCAAATTGTGTGCAGTGGAGCCCTATCAACATGGAGAGCCAATCTATGCCCCTTTGAGGAGCATTGGAGCACCATCTAGCTGAGCCACATCCATGCATCAATATTCAGACCCATCATTCTTAACCGCCAATCAGTGTAGGAGACACACCTAGCGACCCTTGAACATCAATTCGAGCAAAGGAGTGATTAATTACAGCCCATAAGACCTGAGGTAACCTATTAGTTAGAGGTCATTGTCTTTGACAATGGCCCATAAGCATAGCCAAGTTTTAATATGGTCGTTCCTTTGTTCTTAGTAATAGATATGCATTTATTATTATTTCATTTACATGTCTTTAGCATAGATCTGAATCCTTCATTGCATTTAGATTAATATTTCTTATTTTCATATGCATATTGCCCAGATCTGGTATATTTCAATACAAATTATGCTTATTTATCCGGATTATCATATTTTCTAATAAGAGCCTCTTCTAGAGAGGTGGCCCGTACTACTAAGCGTGCTTTGTTATTTCCATGTATGCATATATGTAGGTTTACAGGACCAGATCAAGACATTCGGAGCACGGGATCCCTCCTGGATGAGAGAAGGAGAAGGAGGCATCTGTGAGCCCTCAAACAAGTTCGTGTACGGAACCGGGAAGCCTATGAAAGCACACCACCCCTTTGCAAGGGGACATTTTATTCACTTGTACTTCATTGTATCGAAATGGGTATCCCTCAGAGGGACCGACATGTAACCGGGTTTCAATATAAATAAAAGGATCTCTCTTTGTTATTTCTGTGTTATATGCATTTCATGGTCTTTCATTTCATTTCGGTATAATATTGCAAGTAGAGTAGAGGTGCGTGCTTCCTCGGGATTGCTACATAATGGTCAGTCAATATCCCAAAGAAATATAGACCATCCTAAATAAGATCAAGCCTATCATAAGTGTGTATAATGAGGTCTATTTTCCATATTGATTAAGGTTAGAATAACCAATTATGACTTAATCCAATATAATATAGCTCATCCATAAGTGTGTAGAGGTCTAAATAAAATATCACTAATGTGACATACATGTCACCACTCAAAAGGTATACTCCATTACCAAACAAGCATATATAGACCCTATGGATGTTAGTCCTGTAATCCTTTGACATAGCTCCACTTCCATCTAGGTGTATGTAGCCCTAGTGGAGGCACCTGTAATAGCTAAGGTTTCTAATCTTTGGATCTCTTTTTCCTATTTTTTTTGCAACTTATTTTTTTTATCCTTAGGTTCAAATGATGTGAATGATAGGATGAGCAGGAAATATTTTCTTTATGAAAATACTACTCATGGCATTGTCTTACCTAAACTTAAAATTGTATTAAAGTGTGATATGTGATTGGTCCAAGAAATAACTTAAGTTAGTCATGGGAAGCCTGAAATTATATTAGAACACAATGACGATCAATAAAGGTTGATAGGATCAACTATGAATGGTTGAATAACAAAAAAGACTTCTATTTCCAACCAATCTAAGAATATGATTGAAAAAGACATCATGATAGTTGGAAAAGCTAGTGCATGCTTAGTGGCAACCTTTTAAAGATAAAAAAGATGTGTATGCAATATGGTTGACCATAAAACATGACATAAGATAAAATAAGACCTTTAGATGCATGATAATGAAATATGAAATAGAAAAAAGCACAACACATATAAATAGGAATAAACTATAATATATATATATATATATATATATATATATATATATATATATATATATATATATATATATATATATATATATATATATATATATATGGCATTGATTAATTATGCCAATTAGGATTGATAACGTGTATCCATGCATCCAAAAGGTGATAAAATTAGCACATTATGCGCCTTTTTTTTATGTATGAATTTGATGAGATGAATGCAATGTGAAGAATGATGAGAGATGAGATCAAATAATTGGTGACACCAAATTAATATATTTAAACTGGAAAATTGATTTTGGGAGGAGTGTTAACTCCCTTAAACACAAAATTGGTTTGAAGGAACTATAAACTCCCCAAGACACAAAATTATTTGAAGAGGAGGAAAGAAATCAGACAGAAAGGAAGGTTGGGGGAGTGAAGAATGATGAAGGGGAAAATAATGTTGAGGAAGGGGAGAAGTATGAGGAAGAAAATAAGGTTGAGGGAGGGAAGAAGATTGAGAAATGAGAGAAGTTTGAGGATGAGAAAGTTGAAGAAGAAGAGAGGAAGAAGGGAAATATGAGGAGGAAAATAAAGTTGAGGAAGGGAGAAGTTTGGTAGCATGTGCACCAACTAGAGGAGGATTGGTGAAAGAAGTAAAGTGTGCAAAAGAGAGGGTAGGATTTGAAGGGGTAGATGGTTGCATAATTTTTTAGATTTTCCCAGGGACAAAATTTATTGAAAAGGAAGTGGGACGATGAAATAGTCAATTTGATGAAATTATAATGAATCATGAACAATGTAATATGTCCCAATTGTGGAGGGGATGGATATCCTTGGATTCTTCCTGAGATGGATATTTAAGCTCTCTTTATTGAGCAATATAACCATCCATAGGAATGTATCCTCATGATGCTCCTATCAATAGTAAGTGGGCTTAGGTTACCACCTAGATGAAGTGTGTCAGTAATTATACAACAATGGCATGGGGAAACTCAATTTGGATTGAATGAGAGTTGAATTTGAGATAAGAAAGATAATACAAATGAGAAGAAGAATAAATTTTTCCTTTCCCAAAAAAAGGAGGGCTAATGATAGTCTCGGATAAAATTATTGGACAAACATGATTTTAGGTTTTAGTATTTTGATATTGGACATGTTCAAGATGAAATGTAAGTATCAATTTGATGAAGGGGGATGATAAGGGGTAATGGAACTAGTGCCCATGGCTTGGGTTATTTGATGTGGATCAATAATGGATGGGGCATGTAGTGTGAGGGTCAATCTAAATTTAGGAAAGAGAGAAGGAACGATTGGGAAAATGAAGAGGGTTCAAGATAACTCAAGGTGAGTCATCCTATGAAGGATAGGGTAATAGGGGTTAACATGAAAAAGAGACATGATACAAAAAGAATGAGAATAAGAGGGTTGAGGATGAGAAGAGAATTGGAGAAGAGGAGAATAATGAGGAGAAAAAAATGTTGAAGAATATCAAAGTGGAATTATGGAAAGGTTTGTGTTTGAGGAGGATGAAGTGGTCCTATATCTAGGGATTTCATTGGGTAGAATAGTGTGGGTGTCTTGGTACATAAATTATTGATCGTAGCATTAAGGCTTATGATGGCCCATATCACTCAGATATGGAGTATGAGAGATAGTGGATAGACTGTGAGGCAGGGTGAAAGGTACCTCCACTAGACACATAAGAGGATTCTCCAAAGAAGAAGGGGTCAATACATAGGTATCCATGGGATGTTGCTCTTGTGCTTGAGCTTGAATTTGGATTACAAACATAAGGGGGGTATAGAGCAAGCAATGGTGGAAAATAAGAGGATGTAGTTTCTTCTTTTCTTATGTATTTTTATTTTTTTGTTATTTTTTTATCAAGCACCTAACTTAAGCAAACAATAAAATAGGTGCACAAAAAACAATTAAAGTGGAGGATTTTGACTTAGTTTTTACATTGTTTTGTTTGATGTTGCTTTTGTGTTAATTAAATTTTGGTTATTTTGTGTGTTGTTTTTAAATGTTCTTATGTGTTCAAATTTAATTACCCTTAAAATCTACAAAATCTGGATGGGTAAGATGTTTATGCATGCTCCTTGATATATCCAAAAGTATATGGGGAGAGACGATGTTTATAATAAATATGGATCAAGATAGCTAAAAGGTAAAATATCTCAAATATCCTTGCTAGGCATATAATAGGTAATGCTATCTAAACTTGCTTGGGACCAGTCATCCTCTGCTTCACCCTTAGGTAGGCTCAATCTAAAATGACAACTACACACCCATTATTTATGTAGCCCTATGAGTAAGGGATCTAACTTGATATATTTTGAAACCTTAATATTAATATAAAATCATAGGATAAATTTCACATAATAAAATATATGATAGTCACAATGTAGTAAGATCAAGATAATGATATAAGCAAAAAAATATGAGCCAATTAATATGTAAAATCAAGGCTTGTAATAAATCAACTAACATTCATTAATATTTAGAAATTTGAATGTAATATCCTAAATCATACATGTACAAAGCATGTAGCACAACTTAAAATAGTAGTTGATAAAATTTAAGCACACTTTATTACTCCTCTTTTCTCTTACAAATGTATCACAACACTCTTCTATAGAAAATGTAGACAATATAGACAATATTCTCTATGGAGTAATATATAGCCATAGTAGGATGACTCTTTGTATGCTTGACTCTTCCTTTCCATATGCCAAGTCTCATGACTCTTGGCTTCTCTATTTGACACTTGCATACACATGACTCTATCTTGTATGCACACCTAGACATGAATCTTCACTTAGCACTCCCTAATCTAAAGACACTTGTTCACATATACAAACATTAAACTTGCACACTTGCACACATGATAATTTTGCATTTCTTGCACATTGTTTACATTACATAAAATATTTACTCACACTCTAATCTAAGACATAACCCTACTCTAATATTTATAGGATGTACCATAAGGGTACATTAGCATGTGCCAAATAATGTATTATTATCTAACATAACCTAGACTACTCTAAGGGACACACAACAAAAAACCCAAACTATCAAACTCATTTCGGTCATATCTCACTCATATGAACTTGGATTGAGCTGAAATTTTGAGGGTAGATGCCTAAAAAATCCTAGAACATCTCCACTAATTTTCATATCATTTGGAGAAACACAAATCCTAGCACATCCCTATGTGTGAATGACATTTTTGGCAAGCGGCTATGTGAGGGTTTCATCTAGGTTGAGTGCAAGTAGCTCTAGAGGTTGGTTTTTAGGGCCTTCGGGCCCTAGTAGCCAATATTTTTGTGGTTTATTCTCAATATTTTAGCAGGAAATGTTGGAGGGGATACAATATGGGTTAGAAATTTATCTTTCAACAGATCATACTATGAACTTGAGTGACAACGGCTTCCAATTTGCTGCACAAAAGAAAAGTGAAAACCATACCTTTCCACAGTGTCTAGGGCAAGGATTAAAGAGATCACGAAACAAGTTTCAAGAAGTTGATCAAAAAATGGCTCATATCTCAAGTGAATCTAGTGCTAAGGTGCACCCACAAAATAATTCTACTGTGAAAACCCCTATCAAGGGTAAGAATTTTGAAGACTCAGTCCCAAAAATGAATTTTAGGGATGCCCTTCGTGGTGGACAACCTCAGCCCAATGCTAATATCAATATTAGGGCTTCCCATAAACCTCTAAGAATGCCTAAGATTGATCCTAGGAAAATGGAGTCAGGATGTCTTAAAGTAGCTGATGGAACTCCTATTGTTAAGCTTGATATGGATAACATTCAGACTGGCATTGAAGATTTGGAAAAAAGAGGACTAATTTGTCGGTTCGTGGGTTTTCGTTCGAGTCTATCTGCTTTCAAATTCTGGGCTGCAAAAAGCTGGAAAACTAAAGGTGAGTTACAAATATCTATTTATCCAAATGGTTATTTTCTTGTTTTATTTTCTAATAATGAAGATAGAGAGAAAACTTTTCAAGGGGGTCCTTGGTTTTTTGGAAGGGCAGGGGCTTTTCATGAAGCCCCGACATACTAAATTTAAAGCCGAAGAAGAGATGCCTTCTATTGCTCCCGTGTGGGTTAGACTCTTTGGCCTCCCTATTGAATTTTGGAATCCTACTATTTTTTCTTCAATTGGAAACTCTTTAGGAACTTTTATGATGACTCGCTGATTGTACTCAAAATTTTGAACATATTATTTATGCTCGGATTTGTGTTTTAATGGATTTTGACAAACCCCTACCTAAAAATATCACATTACAATTTGGGGAAGACACTTGGGAGCAAGTAGTGGACTATGAGAACATTCCTTTTCGTTGTAGAATTTGCCATGAATATGGTCATTTGGCCAAGGCTTGCCCAAATAAAATTCCTGATCAAAAGAAAGAAGATATAAACTTAGCAGGTTTCCAAATACCTAAGAAGAAGAACACTCGAAAAAACTAGTTATGAAGGATCAATCAAAGTCATTTCCTAATATGTTTGAAATCCTTTCCACAAATGATGTCCCAAGTGAGGAAGAGGAAATAATGGAAACTAAAATCTTAGAAACACAATTTAAATATGAAGGGAAGAACTCAGAGACAAACCAACAAATCAAAGGTTTTCAACAAAAAAAAAAAGGAGAAAATTTACACAAGAAAAACAATATTTCAAATGTCAAAACTTCAAATAATGCAGGTCCCAATATAGACTCTATTGAACCATCTAGTAAAATTTTGGCTATGTACGAGCATTCTTCAAGGTTAGAAGCCATCTCAGATTCAATTGGAATAAGTCAAGAAACAGGGAAAAAAAATTGAAGATGGATTCTAATCAAAAAGTAGGTCGCAAGACCAATCAATATCATATGGTAAAAGAAGGTGAAAATCTTGTAGAGGAAGGTAAGATTAATGCCCTTCCCAACTTTTTTAGCCCTGGTATTAATGAAGATCATCACTTGGAATATTAGAGGACTCAAAGGGAGTCTTTCAAAACAAAATGAAATTAGAAGAATGATTCAGTAAATCATCCACATCTTGTTTTCCTTCAAGAAACAAAGATGTCAATGGAGGATATGGACTTAATTGCCAGTAAAATTTGGCCAGCTGGAAAAGTGGTTTCCCTCAGTTTCCAAGGGACTTTGGGTGGCATTGCTTGTCTTTGGGATCCAAAAGAGGTAGTTATTCACCATATGGTTGGCATTTGGGGTTTTTTGGCTATAGCTATTCAAAGTAGACATTCCAACCAGATTATGCTCTGCATTACTGTTTATGCTCCGACTTTGGAGGGAAAAAGAAGACAAGTGGAAGGATATTACTCATATTATCTCTCATTTTCCTAAAGCTTGGATCTTGATCGGAGGAGATTTCAATACCATCCTCTCTCTAGATGAGAAAAGGGGGGAAATAGAAATTTGGACAAAAGCACTGACCTCATGAGCGAATATATTGCAAACCTCCATCTTGTGGATATCTAACCAGATAATGGCCTTATGACTTGGTCTAATAGAAGGCAAGGCTTAGCTTGTATAATGGAGATATTGGATAGGTTTTTGCTCTCTGAAAATTTCTTAATCCATGGTCACATTCCTAAAGTGAAGACTCTTAATAATGCTGGTTCGGATCATTGGCCAATCATGGTGGAAATGTGGAAAACCAATGTGAGTTTCTCTCCTTTTTGTTTTCAATTAATGTGGCTTAGAGACATTTCCTTCAGACCTCATGTGCAACAATGGTGGAAGGAAGGTAAACCTAGGCATGGGACTAAGATGTTCTATTTTGTCAAAAGACTGCAATACATTAAATCCAAAATCAAGACTTGGAACTGGAAAGAGTTTGGGGATGTTCATAAAAAAAACATGAAGTTATTGCTCATATTGAAAATTTGAATAAGAAAATCCATTTAGATGGCCTCACAGAGAAGAGAAGTGCAGATGAAATTAAACTCACAACTCAGCTAGAGGAATGGGAAAAAAGAGAAGAAATATTATGGAAGCAAAAATCTAGAATTCAATGGCTCAAAGAAGGAGATCGAAACACAAATTTCTTCCACAAATCTCTTCTAGCTCGAAGATCTCACAACTTTATTTCTTCCTTAAAATCAGATTCTGGAGATGTTGTTTATACTTGGGATGGCATGAACTCTATTGTTGTTGATTACTTTTCCAATATTTTTGCTGCTACTCCCCTTGACTCAGCTTCACAATATAATGTTCTTCAAGCAATCCCTTCTCTTATCACTTCTGAGGAGAACTCTATTTTGAATGCTCCTATTACTATCAATGAGCTTCAACAAGTAGTTTTTAAAATGCAAAAAGGGAAAACCCCAGGTCCTGATGGTTTTCCTATTGAGTTCTACCAAGAGTTCTGGGATATCCTTCATGTTGATTTATTAGAGGTGGTGGAAGAAGCCAGGAAAGCCAAAGAAATTTTGAAGGTTATCAATAAAACTTATATTACTCTTGTTCCAAAATCTCAAGAGGTTGATCATATCTCAGCTTTTAGACCTATTGCTTTATGTAATGTTCTTCTCAAAATCATTACTAAAATCATGGCAAAAAGGTTGAAGCCTCTTTTGCATAAGATTATTTCCCGCAGCAAGGGGGTTATGTGGAAGGACGTCAAATAGTAGATGAGATAGTTCTTGCTCAGAAGCCATCCATTCCATGGATATGCAAAATTCTCCTTCCATGTTCATTCGGTTAGACTTATCCAAAGCTTATGATAGAGTGGATTGGCACTTCCTTATCAAATTTTTGAGGCAATTTGGTTTCTCTAAGGATTGGATGGATTGGATTATGGGATGTATCTCTTCAGTTTCCTACTTAGTTCTTATCAATGGCAGGCCTTCTCAGTATTTCCCATCTTCTAGAGGTATTAGGCAAGGTGACCCACTATCCCCTTATTTATTCATCATTCTTGCTGAATGCTTGGGTAGGACTATAACCAAAAAGAGGGAAAACAAAACCCTTGAGGGAGTTACCATTGCTCATGGAGCTAGACCTATCTCTCATCTTCAATTTGTGGATGACTCTACTATTTTAGGTAAAGCTACAGTTAAGGAAGCTTCTAATATTAAGCAAATCATTAGCTATTTTTCTAAGGCTACTAGGTAGTTGATCAATGAAGACAAATCTAAAGTTATTTTCTTTCACTGCTCTTCTAGATAGGAATCCATGGTCTTGGATAAACTAAGATATAAGAAGACCTCTCTTCCAATCACTTATTTAGGTATTCCCATAAATATTCAAAGGCAGAAAAATAAATATTGGAATTGGTTGTTGGACAAAGTCAAGAAGAAAATTGGAAAGTGGACCAACAAGTGGCTTTCTTATGGGGGTAGAATCACCTTGGTAAAATCAGTCCTTCAAGCTATTCCTATTTATGTTTCTTCCGTTTTGAATATTCCAAAGGTTGTTCTTCGAGAATTGGATCAAATCAGTCATCATTTCCTTTGGAGTGGTACTAAGGAGAAAAGAAAATGGGCCTTGGTGAAATGGGATACTTTATGTCTTCCTAAGAGTGAAGGGGGGTTAGGTTTACGGTCTTCAATTAATAACAACAAAGCTTTAGCTACTAAATTATATTGGAGGATGTTTCATAACCCCAATGCTCTTTGGGCCAATAATCTTCGTGCTAAATATGCTGAGAACAAAAGTCCTAAAGACCTTGTTCACTATCAACTTCCTACCAAAGGTTCTCCCATTTTAGTATTTCTTAAGATTGGTGAGGATTTGATAAAGAAAAAATTATTTTGGATCATTCATAATGGTCAACATGCAAATGTTTGGATAGATTCTTGGGATGGTCACAAGCCTTTGATAACTCAATTTCTCGATTGGAGGCCTTGGATGGAGGAGCTTCATCGAGCTAATTGGATAAAGGTGGCTAATTATTGTTGGTACCATACTGGTAATTCAAAGGTTGGTAGATATTGGATCCCTATTGAGGACTAGCCTATTCAAATCCTAGAAAGGCAAAGACAAGATATCCAAGGCATCCTTCATATGAGATCCCTCTCTTGGTCCCATGAAAAATATTGTTTTGGATGGAACAACACTACTAAGGGTGAGTATTCAGTTTCTCAAGGTTATTTGACCTTATGCCATAATAATCCCAACCATTCTTCTGACATCTTTTCTCAATTGTGGGCTCAAAAGCTCTGGCCTAAGGTGAGGTTCTTTAATTGGCTTTTATTGCATCATAGGGTGCTTACTGGTGATCAACTTATGAAGCGTGGTTTTCATGGCCCTTTTAGATGTGAAATGTGTGAAGAGAATGTAGAAAATATCAACCATATTTTTATTGAGTGTACTTTAGCCTCTGAGCTGTGGAGGAGAATGGCCACTTTACTTGGCTTACAGTGGTCCAATTTTTTTACTTTTGAACAGCTTTGGAGGGATTGGCCTAATCAAGAGGGTGTTGATCATTTTATTAGGCAGTTAGTTTGGATGGGTTATACCATTCTTCTTTGGAATATTTTGTTAGTCTCACAATGAAACTGAGAGGGGGGGGTGAATCAGTGTAGCTATTTTAAATTCAAATCTACAACTCTTAATTCCGAAACAATGAAAATTTAAGATCAGATAAAGCAAGTATAACAAGAGAGCATTACACAACACATGATGTAACAAGGTTCACCAATTTGGCTACTCCTCAAAAAATGACTGCTTGGATTACCATCCAAATCCAGCCTTTACAAAATACCAATTTTACAATCAATTTACCAACACCCACTGGAAGGAGCACCAACCCCATCGACACCAATAGAAAGGAGCACCAACCCCTAATTTACCACCAATAGAAAGGAGCACCAACCCCTAATTTATCTGCACCAACAAAAAGGAGCACCAACCCCTAATTCCAAGCACCAACTTGGACTGCAATTTTGAAACTATAATATTGACATAAAAATGCTTTCGCTTATACAAGACCCTGACTAGTCTATTTCTAACCCAACCTCTCTCGCTATTCACCAAAGCACCACACACACTTAAGGCTCTACTTACTACACTTTTATGGCTCTCAAGGCTCTGCTTAACGCTCTCTTACGACACTCTTCCAACCCTCTTTTTGCAGCACTTTCACCCCTTTTTAGCAGCTCTATAATTCTCCATGCAGACCTCCTTTTATAACAAAGTTCTAACTCTATTTTTAGCTTCCATATTTTCACATGCAACTTATTAATAGAAAATTCTATATGTAACTCCTTTATCACACAGTATTCTCTCATGCATCCTATTAATAGTTATGGCTCTTTGTTTGGTCTTTGACTGATGACTTTCAGTTTAACCGTCGCTCGATGATTTCACTCCACAAATGGCCCTGTAACTGTCATTCTGACTTCAGTTCACTGTTCTTATTTTAGCTGCATGATTTTTCTCTGAAACTACACCTGTAACTGTCGTACTAACTTTAGTTAACTCTTCTTATTTTAGCTACATGATTTTCTTCTACAACTGCCCCTGTAACTGTCGTATAACTTCAATTACCTATCACATATCTTATTTCGATTGGGTTCTCTTCTTAGCTCGTGCCAAAGCAACCTATCACAAAATCGTGACACTTCTACTTCTTTTTCTTCTTCTCAAACTTTGCCCACGAAAACACATGTCGCGATATCGTGACACTTTCACGTCCTTGCTACTTTACTTGGTTTGAACCCACGAAAACACATGTCACGAGATCGCGACACTTTTGCCTCCTTGCTAATTTGCTTGGTTTGAACCCGCGAAAACATAACATGTCACGATATCGCGACACTTTCACCTCTGTACTCTTCGTCTTTACTTTTGTCATGATATCGTGACACTTCTGCCTTCTTACTTTCTCTCTCCTCATTTAGTCATAAAAATGTGACATGTCACGATATCGTGACACTTTCTCTCCTTTGCTCTTTCTCTTGCCTTCGGGTCGCAAAAACGTGACATGTGATATCGCGATACTTTTCTCTCGGACTCTCTTTCTTGCAATATGTCATGAAATCGTGACACTTTTTCTTCCGTACAATCTCTCTTGCAATATGTCACGAAATCGTGACACTTTTTCTTTCGGACTCTCTCTCTTGCAATATGTCGTGAAATCGTGACACTTTTTCTTCCGTACAATTTCTCTTGCAATGTGTCACGAAATTGTGACACTTTTTCTTTCGAACTCTCTCTCTTGCAATATGTCGCAAAATCGTGACACTTTTTCTTTTGTACAATTTCTCTTGCAATATGTCACGAAATCGTGACACTTTTTCTTTCGGACTCTCTCTCTTGCAATATGTCATGAAATCATGACACTTTTTCTTCCGTACAATCTCTCTTGCAACATGTCACGAAATCGCGACACTTTTTCTTTCGTACAATCTCTCTTGCAATATGTCACGAAATCACGACACTTTTTCTACTTGCCTTTTTCTCTTCCAACATGTCGCGAAATCATGACACTTTTTCTACTTGCCTTTTTCTCTTCCAACATGTCACGAAATCATGATAGTTTTTCCTACTTGCACTTTCTCTTCGAACATGTCGTGAAATCGTGACAGTTTTCCCTGCTTGTGCTTTATTTTCGAACATGTCACAAAATTATGACAGTTTTTCTTTCTTCTCAACATGTCGCGATATCGCGAAAGTTTTTCTTTCTTGCTCAACATGTCATGATATCGTGACAGTTTTTCTTTCTTGCTCAACATGTCGTGATATCGCGACAATTTTCTTCCTTGTGATTTTCTTTTGATTTTTAGCATATGGGCCACTTCGATCTTTTGGATAGTCACTGTACTTACTCTGAAGAACCTCTTAACTCCTATCCACTACATCAACCGATCTGTCTGACTGTGTTGACAACAATGACAATACTATTGCTGCACCTTGCTCATCAATCTCCCCCTTTGGAATTATTGGCAACACACATGCAATTTCCTATAATTCTTCTCCCCCTTTGACAATAATACCAAAGGGCTGCTGCAGACTCCCCCTGAGTCCATGCAAAACATTCTCAGGCACAAATTATTATAGTTAGCAAAAATTACAAACATGAGCAAAAATATAATCAAATATATAAATGCTCCCCCTGAGAATGTGGTCCTGATAGCTAGTCAGTTCTTGGGCAGTGTGACCACTCCCAATTTATTGCGAAGGTACTCAAAAATTTCTTTGGGCAGTGGTTTTGTGAAGATATCCACTACTTGCTCTATAGTTGGGACAAAATCCAACTTAACCTCACATTTCGCAACTTTCTCCTTCAGAAAGTGATATCGGACAACAATATGTTTTGTGCGAGAATGCATAACCGAATTCTTTGAGATGTTAATGGCACTGGTGTTATCACACTTAACTGAAATTGGCTCACTAAAGTTAATACCAAGATCTTTCAGGGTTTTTTTCATCCATAAGACCTACGTACAACATGTAGTTACTGCAATATATTCTGCCTCTACTGTGGAAAAGGAGACTGACTCTTGTTTCTTACTGTGCCATGCGACCAACTTGTATCTAAGATAGAATGCACCTCCATTGTTACTCTTTCTATCATCGACACATCCTGTCCAATCTGCATCTGAATACGCAATAAGGATGAAGTCCTTACCTTTTAGATACCATAACCCATACTCCATAGTACCCTTCAGGTACCGAAGAATCCTCTTCACTATCGTCACATGAGTCTCCTTGGGACTAGCCTAAAATCGTGCTACCATGCAAACTACCTGCAAGATATCTGGTCTGGTAGCTATCAAATACAGTAGGCTCCCAATCATAGATCTATACATGGTTTGATCAACATCTGGAGATTTTTCATCCTTGCTCAACTTGCAACTTGTCATCATGGGAGTGCTAACAGGCTTACAATCCTCCATTATGAATGTTTTTAGCATCTCTTTCACATATTTAACTTGAGAAATAAATATGCCCTTCTCATTTTGATTAACTTACAGTCCGAGGAAATATGAAAGTTCACCAATCATTGACATTTCAAATTCTTTCTACATCTTATTTGCTAAATCTTTACATGACTCATCATTGCTGCTGCCAAAAATGATATCATCTACGTATACAACAAGGACAATAAGATGGCCATTCTCTATTTTGACATACAAATTGCTATCCACCATACCCTTTTTGAACCCTTGTTGAGTAAGATAGTTGTCTAGCCTTGCATATCATGCTCTGGGTGCCTGTTTCAAGCCATACAATGCTTTCTTCAACTTGCAGACTAAGTTGGGATTATCACCGAGTTGGAAACCATATGGCTGCTCAATATAGACCTCATATTCAAGTTTTCCATTCAAAAATGTTGATTTCACATCCATTTGATAAACTTTGAAATTCTTGTGAACTACTAAATCCAAAAACATTCTAATTGCCTCTAGTCTAGCCACTGGTGCAAAGGTTTCCTCAAATTCAATACCTTCAACTTGTGCATAGCCTTTATAGACCAATCTTGCTTTATTCCTAACTACCTGTCCATCTTCATTCAATTTGTTTCAAAAAATCCATTTAGTATCGATTATATTTTTATTTGCAGGTCTTGGTACTAACTCCCAGGTTTTGTTTTTCTTGATCTGATCTAATTCTTCATTTATTGCCGTCATCCAACTTTCATCTTTGCTTGCTTCAACAACATTTTTGGGCTCAATGCTGGATAATAGAGAGTAGTTACTTACTACTCTTCTTTTTGTATGAACACCAACTGTGGGATCTCCAATTATTTGCTCTCTAGGATGATTTTTCTGCCAGCTGCCTATTTTGAATTTCTTGTTTTCTTCCTCTTCTGAATCACTACTTAAATCATCTGAGTCAATTTTCTGTTTCTTTTCCATTTCCTTTTCCTCATCTCCTTCAATGACCTCTTCATAAATTGGGTAGTTTTCTTTATAGCTTATTTCTCGTTCCCTACCTTCATCAACTTTAACATCGACACTTTCCACAATTTTCTTTAGCCTCTTGTTGTAGCATGTGTAGGCTTTGCTTTTTGTTGAATAGCCAAGAAAAATACCTTCATCATCTCTATCTTCAAACTTACCAAGATTATCTTCAGTTCTTTTGATGTAACACTTGCTCCCAAAAACTTTAAAGTATCTTGTTGTTGCCTTTTTACCAAACCATAACTCATATGAAGTTTTGATTTCATGCATCCTCAACATGCACCTATTTTGGATGTATACCGCAGTATGGACTGCCTCTTTCCAAAATCTATCTGCTATTTTGCTCTCAGTCAACATAGTCTATGTCATTTTCTGCATTGTCCTGTTCTTTCTTTCTACCACACCATTTTGTTGAGGTGTCATTGCTACTGAAAACTAGCTTCTAATCCCATATTTTTCATAGTACTCTGCAAACTCCTTTGAAATGAACTCTCCTCCTCTATCTGATCTTAAACATTTAATCCTTTTCCCTGTTTGATTCTCAACTTGTTTTTGGAAAATCTTGAACATCTCAAAGGCATCTGATTTAAGCTTCAAAAATAGTACCCATGTCATCTTAGAATAGTCATCTATGCACAACATAAAGTATTTGTCACCATTTATGGTCCACATAAATCAGTATGTATTAGTTCTAAAGGTTTGCTTGTGAAGTAATCTTTTATTTTAAATGTGACTCTAGTTTGCTTCCCCTTTTGGCATGAAGCACAAATGCTATTTAATGGTTTGCCAATGGTGGGAATATCTCTCACTGCCCTTTTTGAGCTGATTTTTACTAGATTGTCAAAATTGATATGACCGAGCCTCTTGTGCCATAGCCAATTTTCTTCTTCCTATCCAATCAAGCACGCTCCTTCTGAAGTCTCTGAGAGAGTATACAAGTTGCTAGATGTCCTTGATCCAGTTGCTATCAACTTTCCACAGTTTGTTGTTCTGACTTCACAACCCTGCTTCTTGAAAATTACTTCATGACCTTTGTCACAAATCTGACTTATGCTTAACAAGTTATGCTTCAGACTAATCACAAACAAGACTTCTTTTGACTTGATTTTTTCATCACTGATCTTGAATGATCCTTTGCCAACTATCTTAGCTCCATCATTATTTCCAAATTTTATAGAACCACCTTCATATTTTTGTAACTTCTCAATTTTTTGTTTGTCACCTGTCATATGACTAGAGCATCCACTATCAAGTATCTATGGTGCAGATTTGTTTTGTGCTTTAAATGCTATCTGTACGATCAAGGATTTCTTTTCTTCCTTGGTTTGCTCATTTTCTTTCCACTCTGGTTTGATTACAGTTTTGGTCACTTGTTTTGAATTTTCTTTGTCAGTAGCCTGTGCATGTTTTTCAAGAAATTTTCTATTTTGTCTCAAACCATTTGGTTGAAATTTTCTTCCTTGATGTTTTTTTGCTGCAAATGTACTTCGACAATTTCTTGCACTGTGCCCAAAATTATGATAGTTATAACATTCTACTGCATAATCCATCAATGGTGAAAAAACATTTCTACTGGTAAATTTCTTTTGTCCTACATTATATTTGCAATCTGAAATCTTATGTCCATAACCATTGCATTTAAAAAAATAACCAGAAAAGGAATGAGTGAACCTGGGTGATGGTCTTTGCCATTTTGTAGTGGGATCCATAAATCTTCTTCTCCTTTGATGAGTGACATTAGTGAATCCATCATTGTCAATACTCCTCTCGTGCATGGCATTATTGCTTTCTTTAGCATGATTCATTTTTTCTTGATCAACATTTATCTTATCTTCATTCTTTATGGGTTCTACAGTTATGGACTTTGATCCATTTGATGATTCTCCTTCGATGAAGCCTAAACCAAATTTGATGCTTGTAGTCCTTTGATTATTTATAATCTTATCCACCTTCACAGAACTTTCTTCAAGTTTGTGATAACAACTCATTTTTTGATTCATCTCTTCTAGCTGCATCCTTAAACCAACAATCTCTTCTTCTAGCTTGCTAATTGTACTTTGATATCTTCAGATATTTTCTTAAATTCATCTGTCTGTAATTTCAAGCTGGTTATGATTTCATTGGCATCCTCAAGCTTTCTTGAAATTTTCTTGTTCTTTTTCCCTTCTATACTCAGCTCTTTAAGTGCAGTGACCAATTCACCTTCCAGATCTACTTTAGCCTTAGCCTCAAGTTTTCTATCATATTCCTATTTTTCCTCTGTGTTTTCTTCTTCGAATGCCATGAAAAGAGCTTCACCCATTTCTTCTTCAGAATCCTCACCAAAGCTGTCTTCTGAAGGACTGACATTCTTGGATATGAAACTTTTCTTCTTGAAGTTGCCTTTTCTAAAATTTGGTTTCTTCTTCCAGTCACTTCTTTCTTGGTGTGCACCTTCATCACTTTTATTTTTCTCATTAAGTAGACATTTAGCTGCAAAGTTCCCAATGCCTCCATAGTTGAAACACTTAAATGGTAGCTTTCCTCTATATTTTCCTTTTTTCCTTATTAGTTTTCGAACAAAGTTTGCTTCTGTTTCATCTGATGTCTCTTCTTCCTCAGATTTTTGTTTTGCTTTTATATTTTTATGTGCTTTAAAAGAAGATTCTCTATCTATGGGTTTAGTTTTTTCTATTCTCATCTCATATGCAGTCAAAGAACCATGTATCTCATCCATAGTAAAAGTATTTAGATCTTTAGCTTCTTCTATTGCTGAAACTTTAGAATCAAATCTTTGGGGAAGAGATCTTAGTACCTTTTTCATGACAACAACATCTTCCATTTTCGCGTCGAGTCTCTAATCGCATTAATGATTCCATTAACTCTCAGTATGTTTGCCTCTATGTTCTCATCATCATTCATCTTTAATGCTTTGAACTAAGCTCGATGCGTTTGTAACTTGGCCTCCTTGATATTTCCATATCCTTCATGAATGCTCTTTAGTTTGTTCCAAATGTCTTTTTTTGTTTTACAACTCATAATATTTATCAGTTCGCTGTCCACTAAACCACACATGATAGCATTCTTTGCTTTAGAGTTATTCTCAAATAGTTTCTTACCGGCAACATCGGTTGGAGTGGTGGGTATTGTGTATCCACTATCTACTGACTCTCAAATGTCGTATCCCAAAGAACACAGATATGTCTGCATCTTGAGTCTCCAAAATGCGTAATTAGTTCCATCAAACAATGGTGCTTTGTTTGATGAGAATCCTTCACCACCTGCGATTGTCTCACTTCCAAGATCACCTTAGTCGATTAAGATTGTTCAGGAACTTGGCTCTGATACCAATTGTCAGTCTCACAATGATACTGAGAGGGGGGTGAATCAATGTAGCTATTTTAAATTCAAATCTACAACTCTTAACGCCGAAACAATGAAAATTTAAGATCATATAAAGCAAGTATAACAAGAGAGCATTCCACAACACATGATGTAATGATATTCACCAATTTGGCTACTCCTAAAAAATGACTGCTTGGATTACCATTCAAATCCATCCTTTGCAAAATACCAAATTTACAATCAATTTACTAGCACCCACTAGAAGGAGCACCAACCCCTGATTTATTTGCACCAACATAAAGGAGCACCAACCCCTAATTTATCTACACCAACAAAAAGGAGCACCAACCCCTAATTTATCTGCACCAACAAAAAGGAGCACCAACTTGGACTGTAATTTTGAAACTATAATATTGACATAAAAATGCCTTCGCTTATATAAGACCCTGACTGGTCTATTGCTAACGCAACCTCTATCACTATTCACCAAAGCACCACACACACTTAAGGCTCTACTTACTACACTTTTATGGCTCTCACAGCTCTTCTTAACGCTCTCTTACAACACTCTTCCAACCCTCTTTTTGCAGCACTTTCACCCCTTTTCAGCAACTCTATAATTCTCCATGTAGACCTCCTTTTATAACAAAGTTCTGACTCTATTTTTAGCTTCCATATTTTTGCATGCAAATTATTAATAGAAACTTCTATATGTAACTCCTTTATCACACATTATTCTCTCATGCATCCTATTAATAGTTATGGCTCTTTGTTTGGTCTTCGACTGATGACTTTTAGTTTAACCACCACTCGATGATTTCACTCCGTAACTGGCCCCGTAACTATCGTTCTGACTTCAATTCACTATTCTTATTTTAGTTACATGATTTTTCTCTGAAACTACACCTGTAACTATCGTACTAACTTCAGTTAACTCTTCTTATTTTAGCTGCATGATTTTCTTCTGTAACTACACCTGTAACTTTCGTATAACTTCAGTTAACTGTCACATATCTTATTTCAGATGAGTTCTCTTCTTAGCTCACACCAAAGTGACCTGTTGCAAAATCGTGACACTTCTGCCTCTTTGTCCTCTTCTCGGACTTCACCCATGAAAACACAACATGTCACGATATCATGACACTTTTGCCTCCTTGCTACTTTACTTGGTTTGAACCCGCAAAAACACAACATGTCGTGATATCATGACACTTTCGCCTCCTTGCTACTTTACTTGGTTTGAACCCATGAAAACACAACATGTCACGATATCGCGACACTTTCACCTCCATACTCTTCCTCTTTACTTTTGTCGCGATATTGCGACACTTCTGCCTTCTTACTTTCTCTCTGCTCCTTTAGTCATGAAAATATGACATGTGATATCGCGACACTTTCTCTCCTTTGCTCTTTCTCTTACCTTCGGGTCACGAAGACGCGACATGTCATGATATCATGACACTTTTTATCTCGAAATCTCTTTCTTGCAATATGTCATGAAATCATGACACTTTTTCTTCCATACAATCTCTCTTGCAATATGTCATGAAATCGTGACACTTTTTCTTTTGGACTCTCTCTCTTGCAATATGTCGCGAAATCATGACACTTTTTCTTCTGTATAATTTCTCTTGCAATATGTCACGAAATTGTGATACTTTTTTCTTTCGGACTCTCTCTCTTGCAATATGTCATGAAATCACGACACTTTTTCTTCCGTACAATTTCTCTTGCAATATGTCACAAAATCGTGACGCTTTTTCTTTCGGACTCTCTCTCTTGCAATATGTCACAAAATCATGACACTTTTTCTTTCGTACAATCTCTCTTGCAACATGTCACAAAATCGTGACACTTTTTCTTCCATACAATCTCTCTTGCAATATGTCGTGAAATCGTGACTCATTTCTACTTGCCTTTTTCTCTTCCAACATGTTGTGAAATCGCGATAGTTTTTCCTGCTTGCACTTTCTCTTCGAACATGTCACGAAATCATGACAGTTTTTCTTTCTTGAGCTTTCTCTTCGAACATGTCACGAAATCGTGACAGTTTTTCCTGCTTGCGCTTTCTTTTCGAACATGTGAAATTGCGATAGTTTTTCTTTCTTCTTAACATGTCGCGATATCACGATAGTTTTTCTTTTTTGCTCAACATGTCGTGATATCACGACGCTTTTTCTTTCTTGCTCAACATGTCGTGATATCGCGATAGTTTTTCTTTCTTGCTCAACATGTCGCGATATCGCTACAGTTTTCTTCCTTGTGATTTTATTTTGATTTTTAGCATATGGGCCACTTCAATATTTTGGATAGTCACTATACTTACTTCGAAGAACCTCTTAACTCCTATCCACTGCATCAACCAATCTGTCTGACTGTGTTGACAACAATGACAATATTGTTGTTGCACCTTGCTCATCATATTTGGAATGAAAGGAACAACCAAATTTTTAATCAAGATAAGAAGGATATTCACTATATTTGGCAAAAGACCATAGCCAACTTAGTTGAATCAGTCCATCATCTCCTTAATCACCCCCAAAACTCCCACCAAATATGGGGTCAAGTGATGCAAATATTGAAGATTAAACCTTCTAAGGGCAACCATCTTAAATGGAATGTGAGTATTAGTAAATTGGATAGGAATAGAAATTGGCAACCTCCTCCTAAGGATTTTGGAAAAGTCAATACTGATGGAGCCTCTAGAGGGAACCCTAGAAAATCCAATGTGGGAGGAATTGGTAGACTTTCAGATGGCTCCCTGGTTTTTACTTTTGCTCGAGAATTTGGGTATTCTTTCCAATAACCTTGTTGAGGGGTATGGTATCCTCGGAGGTCTTCAGGAGGCCACTAAGGTTGGATGGAAAAAGGTGTTAGTCGAGTCTGACTCTCAACTTATGATTAATCTCTTGAAGAATCCTTCTAAGAATCATAAGGTGGATTGGAGAATAAAAAGAATTATTGAGAAGATTCAGCTTAATCCAGATGGGATTTTTGAAAGTTGATTACAATCATGTGGTCAGAGATCAAAACAAGAGTGTTGATGCTTTAGCTAATTGGGCTTTGGACAAAGGTGATCTTACTTTTTATGGCCACCCTCCTATATGGTGGGCTTCTCAAATTAGGGAAGCTCTTCTTTCTATCATTTATTTGGATGGCTCCAGTTCTGAAGGTACCTAGTTTCTTCTTGTTTTTTTTTTTTTTTGCTTCTCTTTGGTTTATTCTATTTTTTTTTTAGTTCCCTAGCTCATTCTATTCTTTATTTTGTTTCCTCCGTTGATTCTTGCCTTAATAGTCTTCTGGTCTAGATAGGTCTTTGTTTTGTTCATTTTTTATTTCTTTTTTCCTTTTTGTTTTTTTTTTTTGTTTTTTAAGGTGGGTGGGTTTTTTTATTTTGTTTTGTTTTTGTGTTCTTTGTGTTGTTTTTTGTTGTTTTGTTTTTTTTAAATGTTTTTTTTTATTGTTTTTGTGTTTTTTTTCGTTCTTGTTCTTGGGTTTCTCTTTGTTTGTGTTATTTCATGTTTTTATGGGTGAGTGTTTTCTATATTTTTTGTTTTTTTTTTATTGTCTGTTGTTGGTTGTTTTTTATTTTTATTTTTGTTTAATTTTTTAATTTTTTAGGTTCTGGTTGTGTTTATTTTTCTTGTTTTTTTTTGGGTTATGTCTTTGTAGTGTTTTGTTGTTTTTGTCTTGTTTGTGTTTTATTATGTGTTTCTTGTGTTTTTCTATGTGGTTTGTGTTGTGGTTTATTTTATCTTATTGTGCGTGTTTTTTTGTGATTTTGTTTTTGACACACTCAAGGAGCATGTTTTTAATTTTATTTTATTATTTTTGTTGTTATTTGCTTATTTTTAATTGGGTTTGTGTGTTTGTTTGCTCCTTGAGTGTGTCAAAGGTGGTAGGCCATGTCTGATTCCTGGGAATTTTTGGCAGAATGGATACCCCTGCCTCCTTGGGTCTTACCCTAAAGTGGCATCCCTTTTGGGATGTTTTCCACAAATTAAAAAAAAAAAACCTAGACTACCCTAAGATAATCCCAAGGGTAGTGAGTTTCTCGATGATGAAGTCTAGGAAACTATATGCAAGCTACTATGGTGTCTAGGGGGTAATTCGATGGTTGGATATGAAATATAATATTTTTGATCTCAATCAACGGTTGGTGATGAAATCCAATGCCATCAATCTGTGTCTATATGTACATGCATGTGTGTGAAATTGCTTTTAACTATGATGCACAAACAGGATCTACCCTAGGGATGCAAAATGTGAATTTATATTTTTTCTAAGATAAATGATGCAAATTAAATCCTAAATTAGGAATGACATTTTTCTACCTAGAATTCAATGAAACAAGTCTAACCTAGGAAATGAAAGTGTGATTTTATTTAAGCAAAGAGAAAGAAATAGAAATCAATGCTAGGAAAGTAAAGTGCAAGTACAGTAAGCAAACTAACAAAAGCAAATGACAAGATGACAAAGCAAAATCTATTCTATTGACAACAAAAAATAATTTCAAGAAATCAAATTCTATGCTAACAAAAACAAATTGTGAAACATTAAATTAAACTAAAGCTAAATAAAGCAATGAATAATTTCAAGAAAATAAACTACAATAATTGAAAACAAGTATGATTCAAGAAAGCAATAAACTAAGGAAAGTAAATATGATTCAAGAAATTAATTTAAAACTAAAGAAAGTAAATGACGATTTAAGAAAGCAATTTAAAACTAAAGAAAGTAAGTGACAATTCAAGAAAGGAATTTAAAACTAAAAAAGTAAATTATAATTTGAGAAAGTAAACTACACTAAGGAAATTAAATAATTATTTCAAAAGTAATCTATACTAAGGAAAGAAAATAATGACTTTGAAAAGGTAAATCTACTCTAAGGCAAGAAAATGATAATTCAAAAAATTAAATCTAATCTAAGGTAAGCAAACGATGATTTGAAGCTAAATCTAGTCTAAGGTAAGCAAATGATGAAGCAAGAAAATACCTACCTAAGGTCCAATGTTCTTTGGATTTTATATGGGTTTGGTGCATAGGCTCTATTTTCTTGAAATTTATTGTTCGATAGAAACCATCAAGGTCTTGATGATCTATAGAAAAAATCATCTGATTTTGAACTATTTATAGCAAAAACTATCCTTATCTAAATTATTTATGCAAGGAGAGTTTTTGGTGTTTTTCTTTCTGTTGGGTTCAGTTTTGCTGCTACAAAGGACTAGTTATGATGATTTTCTTGCAAAACCTAGAGAATAGAAAGTCATAAATTTTAAATAAATGCCAAAATCAATTATTCCTAGGCATTTAAACCCTATTCACAATTCAAAACAACTATTGTACTAAAAATTAAGTCTAAACCAATGAAAATGACATGATAATGAAATAGACTATAGATACTAAATTTGGAGGAGACTTAGGTGAGAAAGTACATCTTTAAATGTCTCCCACTATGACAAGTTGGTCTAAGAAGGAGTTTTCACATATGAAATGACAAAATGATAGATATGCAAAGGAATTTTACTTGATACCTACCTACAAGCTACTATGGTTGTTATGTAAAACTTGTTACCTAACATGATGGGTCCTAGTTTTGGAGCTCTATAGAAACTGTTCAGGTTTGGATGGTTTTAGGAGTAAATTGTTAGGGTCCTAAGAGTTCTAGTTGTAGACCATCTGTGTGTTGATGGTTCCTACCAGAAGAATTTTACTTTTGGACCAGACTTGATGGGTCCTAGTTTTGGGGGTCAATGATGGATTTTCAATTTGCAAACACTAATAGAAAATAAATAAAGTGAGTAAAAGTAGCTAAACAACTAATATATTGAAATACAAGGTAAAAGTGAGAGAAAAATATGTTAAAAATAATTTTCTACAACCAAAAAAGCTTGTTTATATGTGTGGTGTAGGATTTAGAAGTCTCAATGTGATCACCAAAATGTGGATAATAAAACCTGCCATTTCATTAAATATAAAAGGTATTACAACTTGATCTTCTACAAATACCCCTTCGGCTACAAATGAGGGTCTACCAAAGAGGAAGATCCTTTCAAGATGAGTTTATGGCACTCCTTTGTATTCTTTGACCACCTCAAAGGGGATGGGTTTATGCATGTGTACCACCATTGGTTGAATAGAGCATCTCCACACCTACACAACCAAGAAAAATAGTTAGTAGCACCTGTGGGTCTATCTTAGTTAGATCTAGATTTATAAAAGAGTGCAAACAATAAAACTTGAACTACTACATAAAATAGAACTTAAAATAAGCTAAAAACACATTAAACTAACTTTACTCACCTCTATGTTTGGTTTCTTGGTTTGCAGGTGTCTAAAACTTACTCCTGATAGGAACTGTAGACACTAAATCATAGCCATTAATCCTCCATCCTAACCATCATATCACCCACTTGTCCACCATCCACCTTTCCCACCATCCTTTTAACCATTTCATACCTTTCTCGCCTTCAAAAGGCCCACTTTAGCCCTTTCCCACCACTTTTTGACCCCTTTGGACTTAATTTATATATATTTTATATTATTTATATTTAATATAATATTTTATTATTATATTTTAATATATTTATTATAAAATATATATTTAAACCCAATTAACCTCAACCATTAGATTTAATCTAATCTCAACCGTCCATATTCATTAATCCATGCCACACTTAAAGTACAATCTCAGCCCTAGGATCTGATTTAATCTTAGCCACATGATCAAAAGTGTTAAGCTAAAACCCTAAGAAAACCCTAGGCTGGATTATAAATAAGAGCATTCTCAAATGCTCAACCCCTAGAATGCACTGGAATACTTTATGCCCTAGAGAGACCATTGAAGAGATCCTTGTGAAGTAGAAGGTTGTAGAGCTTTGAATATTTCCACCATCAAATCCCCTCATGAGAGCTGATCCAAACCCTAGCTTGTCGTAGGTCTCCCTCCATTCCAGTCATTTCCCCATCCCTCGCTCACTATCATCATCATCACACTGCTGCCCTAAAAATACCATTCCAAATCTGCTATGTCACATCTACTGCTGCTACTAGGGCATCATAACAACAATCTGCATCATCAAATACAACAAGGTAAATCTTTGATCTATGTTTTTATTGCATAATCTGTAAGTTCTGTATGTTATTCTACTATTGTGCAGTTAGGGTTTTATTAACATTGGAGGGTCTCACTCTGTGGAGCCCTCACAGGTGTTACTAACATATTTTTTTGTTTGTGTGCATGTAGATTTATAGGTTTCATTTACTATTGGACAGTTGCTGAAGCTGGAGTGGTCCAAATTCGGATACCTAGAAGCCCACTCACATTGTTGGGAGCGAAACACATTCTGAAGACACTGATTTTTGTATAGCTAGGGTTTTGGAGAACCCTAGAAAATTTGTAATTTACTATATCAAATTAACTCTGTTAAGGCAAATCAATTGTAATAGGGAGTTTTTCATTCCCCCCCCATTTATTGAAATATATTTCATTTTGTGCAATTGTCTTGTCTATTTGAGTTAGTTTCATTTATTTATTGCATAGTGTCGTGTTTTTAGCTTCACAAATGGTGATCACGGTGGGACCCCACAAGGGTTTCATTTACTGATTTTATTTACTTTTCTGACTTTATTTTGCTGGTCTGTTACAGGGTTTTCAGGGACAAAAAACGTACAGGGACGAAAAACGTATCGTTTTCCTGCACAACCTACCCTGACTGTTTTGGCCATATCTCACTCATCCGGAGTTGTATTGGGCTGAAATTTTGAGGGTAGGTTCCTGAAACATCATATCATATCTCCAAAAAATTTCAGATCAATTGGAGTAGCAAGGACCATAGAAACATCTCACCAAAATGTAGGATTTTCTGTAAGTCATTTATCCATTTTTTTTGCTCATTTTGCTTTACATTTTTTTTGGAGTTTTCTGCTATGTTTTTCAGATTATGGATATAAAAGGAATATACATTAATAAATATGGAAAATAAATCATAGTAGATTGCATCTAGGGTATTTTGTGCATACATTCACATATTTTAAATTTCCTATTTTAAAATCTGCAAATTCGAGTGATTGCTTGCATATTTTGTTTGCATTGGAAACAAAAGAGCATTATTTAGATTTTGCATTATTTTAGGAGTTAGATATTGCTTTATTTTACACATCTAAGTAGGAACAATATTCAGACGCAAAAAGTAATCCTGCCCTAGGCTGACCCCTTTGGCAGAGAGGTGGACGAACCCTCTGGGTATCATTTGGCTCATTTGTAGGTAGGGGATTTTGAGCGGTGTACTCCACTCTCTTTAGGTGAAATTTACATCTTGATATTGGCTTCTGATTTATATGAGTAAAATTGGTAATCTTTAGCATTTTTTGAACACAATAAAGAATAGGAAACTTTAAAATTAATCACACACTACACATTTTACTCAAAAATAGTAGTGGCTGGATTTCATCACCAACCATTGCTTGAGATTTGGTGATGGTGGGCATCATTTCCATCCACAAATATCTGCCTTAGACACCATAGGTCACCCTCGAGCAAACTTGTTGGAGGTCATTACCAACAAGAATCTCGTTGCCCTTGCCAACCATAGTTTTTACCTTTGTTTTTATTAAGCAAGATTAGAACAATCAAAACACACAAACCTATCATTTTAAAAAGAATTTCACATTAACAAAGAAAATAATTAATGTATGAGGTAAGCCACACAAGGTAACAACTTAGCATTGATTGTTTCTTTCATTTCTAATTCTGCACAAGTTTTAGTTTTTGGTGTGTTATTTTGATAGTTCTAAGTTTTGGTTTATTTACTTTATGGTATTAACAAGAAATCAAAAGAAAGTAATAGACCAAAACAACTTAATGAAAAATACATCCAATTCACCCACTACTTTGGTGGCAAACCCTTATCCATCCCTACCACAAGTAGGATACATCACCAATCAAAAAGCTCCAAAGGTACCTAATACCTTTGGTCACATTTTAACATGGCTCCACAACAACCATTCCCATCATTAACATGGCTTAACCTTAGCCATTTAATCATCAACATGGCTTGACCAACAACCATTTCATCATTAACATGGCTTAACCTTAGCCATTTCATCATCAACATGGCTTAACCTTAGCCATTTAATCATTAACATTGCTCAACAACAACATTCATTTATCATTAACATGGCTCAACCTTAGCCATTTCATCATTAACATGGCTTAACATTAGCCATTTCATCATTAACATGGCTCAACGTTAGCCATTTCATCATTAACATGGTTTAACCTCAGCCATTTCATCATTAACATGGCTTAACCTTAGCCATTTCATCATTAACATGGCTTAACATCAGCCATTTCATCATTAACATGGCTTAACCAACAACCATTTCATCATTAACATGGCTTGACCAACAACCATTTCATCATTAACATGGCTTAACCTTAGCCATTTAATTTCATTTCAATTCCAAAAAGCCCCAAAGGTCCTAATCCCTTTGGTCACATTTCAATTAAAAAAAAAGCCCCAAAGGTACTTCATCTCTTTGGTCACATTCAATTTCAAAAATCTCCAAAGGCCTTAACACCTTTGGTCACATTCAATTTTAAAAATCCCCAAAGGCCTTAACCCCTTTGGTCACATTCAATTTCAAAAATCCCCAAAAGCTTTAATCCCTTTGGTCACATTAAAAATAAAAAATAAAAGCTCCAAATGTCTTAATCCCTTTGGTCACATTTCAATTTCAAAAATCCCCAAAGGCCTTAACCCCTTTGGTCACATTCAATTTCAAAAAGCCCCAAAGGTCTTAACCCCTTTGGTCACATTCAATTTCAAAAAGCCCCAAAGGCCTTAATCCCTTTGGTCACATTCAATTTCAAAAATCTCCAAAGGTCTTAACCCCTTTGGTCACATTCAATTTCAAAAAGCTCCAAAGGCCTTAATCCCTTTGGTCACATTTCAATTTCAAAAATATCCAAAGGCCTTAATCCCTTTGGTCACATTTCAATTTCAAAAATCCCCAAAGGTCCTAATCCCTTTGGTCACATTTCAATATCAAAAAGCTCCAAAGGTCTTAATCCCTTTGGTCACATTCAATTTCAAAAAGCCCCAAAGGCCTTAATCCCTTTGGTCACATTTCAATATCAAAAATCCCAAAGGACTTAATCCCTTTGGTCACATTCAATTTCAAAAAGCTCCAAAGGTCTTAACCCCCTTTGGTCACATTCAATTTCAAAAAGCCCCAAAGGTACCCAATTCCTTTGGTCATAAGCTTACTAGGTTAGGGGGAGTAGAAAAACCCGAGCCAATGAACATCATACACTTGAAAGCGTTCCATGCTTACTGTGATTACTATATATGTATATATATACATGGCTAAAAAAAAATCAAAAACAACAAAAACAAATTGCATTTACATAGGCATGCTTTCATATAGGAATATTTACATGCATTTTTCTCGCTGGCATTCATACATATAGGTATTTTTACATACATACTTGCATTCATTACATTTCACATGCATTCCACTATATTCATTCATTGTACAAATTGCATTCATCCCATCCCATGTTCAATGATCTTGCATAGTAATGATGATATGGCCATAAACAAAAAGTCAAGTTATAACAATTGGGGGTACCTAGTTTAAAGCAATCATGTGACTTTCACAAAAGACATAAGCCAACAATACCATATGTCAAAATCACAAAGCCTAGATTTTCAGTCACTCAGCCATTACTAGTGTAGCAAGCAACCTCCAAATGGATGTCCAATTTTCTTTAGGACCAAAAACACTCTTTATACACTAAGAAAGTCTTGAGCATTACCGATTGATTCCGAATACAATCCTGAACCAACCACATTTCCTCACATCTTAAGAACATTTTGAGTTAAGGAGGGTTAGTACCATACTTGGGTAGCACCTTGAGGCAAAAAGGAGATATCCCTCGCTTGTCCCATCATGCAACATAGTCCAAAAATAGTGGTTTTCACCACTACCACAATTGTTCTCCAAACATAAACATAAAAACATAGAGTAGTAAGGATAGGGTCAACATTCTCATCACACTTCGGTTGAGAATCCGATTCCCCAAAGCTCTATACAAAATTAACAAATTAAATCCAAAACACCCCTGATCCCTAAAGTTGTAAGGATCGTACTACACGTCCCTGAGAAGGATGGGTAGTCATCCCCAAGACCTGAAAGATCAATCCCATTGGACTATGGAGTGAATCTCCATCGGGGCTATAGATGCCTGACTAGCAGTGGAGTAAGCTCATGTGAGACGACATGTCTCTCTCACAAAAAGAGAGACCTCTGACCGCACATAAGGATAGGCTAGCCTCTGGGTCATCTCCATAATAGGTCATGCCTAATTTACTCATAATGGGTTAATGAACTTCACATGCACACACACTGGTGCTTGATTGGATAGGGTCATTGTCATGCTCAAGATTTGGTACATGAACCTCACTTGCACACACATTGGTCCTAAAGAAAGTTAGACAACCTTAGTGAGTTTGGTTGAGGACACTAGTATGTTTGAGTCTTTGAAAATCCTGCAGTACTCATTCCATATCAACATCCATATATTTTTCCATATCAACATCCATATCTTCTTCCATATCAACATCCATATCTTCTTTCATGTCAACATCCATGTCTTCCATAGTCAAGTTGCATAACACCACCAAATTCGGTACCCCCGATGGCTAAACAATGGACAACAAAAATGGCCAAGAAAAATTCTGAACTATAAAAGATCATACGAACAACATGCATTCCTATCATATAAGTTTGCATTCATTTACCATTAGCTTGCATTAATCAGCCATATAAGCATTTGCCATTGCATTTATATTCACCATGTAGCTTGCCTTAGTCATCCATATAAACATTTCACATGCACATCATATTTAGCTTACATTAATATAAGCATATCACTACATTAATCATCCATAAAACATGCATAAAACATTCATAAAATAGGCATTGCATTCACACAAAAATACAACACAAAAATCAAAGCTATATATATATATATATATATATATATATATATATCTAACTCGCATATGCAAATATCACTAGAAAGTTCAAACATCATCACAACTAGGGGGTGCTCAAGGTTTCACACCTTTCCCCAAATCAAACAAACATCAACACAACTTGGGGGTGTTCAAGGTTTCACACCTTTCCCCTAATCAAACATCATCACAACTAGGGGGTACTCAAGGTTTCACACCTTTCCCCCAATCAAGCAAACATCAACACAACTTGGGGGTGTTCAAGGTTTCACACCTTCCCCACCAATGCAATAAACAATTCAATCATGCAATCACATCACATCATCAACAAGTCAATCATTCAATCACATCGCATCATCAACAAGTCAATTTCCAGGTTCAAAAGACTGCATTCTTTTGTCAAAGGTTGCACCCTTTGCCTTGCAAATCACATCATCAACAAGTCAATCATGCAATCACATCACATCATCAACAAGTCAATCATTCAATCACATCATCAACAAGTCAATTGCTAGGTTCAAAAGACTGCGTGCTTTTGTTAAAGGTTGCGCCCTTTGCCTTGCAAATCACATCATCAACAAGTCAATTGCTAGGTTCAAAATACTGCGTTCTTTTATCAAAGGTTGTGCCCTTTACCTTGCATTCAAATCATCCACATCACTTGCTAGGTTCAAAATACTGCATTCTTTTGTCAAAGGTTGTGCCCTTTGCCTTGCATTCACATCATCCTAATAGCAAAAATCCCTTCATATGTTGGGGCAAAAATAGATAACACTTACATTTAACATCATCTATTCATTTATCATTATGCAACATTCATAAGTGAACCTTGTATTTAGTGGTTTATCCTAGAAACCTAGCGGTTGCAATGACTGGTTATCCATGCAATCTGGTAGGATGGATAGATTACCATAAGGACACTTACATCATCAAAAATACCTTTATCTATTAAGGGCAAAGAACAGACATAATCATTTCATTTTTCATCATCAAAAATCCCTTTATCTATTAAGGGCAAAGAACAGACACAAATCATCTTATTTTCATCATCAAAAACCCCTTTATCTGTTAGGGCAAAAATAGATACATTCATCACGTTTACACATTTCAAAAACCCCTTCATCTGTTAGGGCAAAAATAGATACACTTATCACATATTACAAATTGCAAAAATCCCTTCATATGTTGGGGCAAAAATAGATAACATTCACATTCAACATTATCCATTCATTTATCATTATGCAACATTCATAAGTGAACCTTGTATTTAGTGGTTTATCCTAGAAACCTAGCGGTTGCAACGACTGGTTATCCATGCAATCCGGTAGGATGGATAGATTACCATAAGGACACTTACATCATAAAAAATCCCTTTATCTATTAAGGGCAAAGAACAGACATAATCAGTGCCAAAACCCTTATCTTTGGCAAAGAACAAACATAATCATTTATTTTTCAGCATAAAAATCCTCTTTATCTATTAAGGGCAAAGAACAGACACAATAATTTTAGTTTACATCATCAAAAACCCCTTTATCTATTAAGGGCAAAGAATAGACACAAATCATTTCATTTTACATCATCAAAAATCCCTTCAACTATTAGGGAAAAATAAATCATATTTACATTCAACATCATCAATTCATAAGTGAACTCTACATTGAGTGAAATCATCGCATTTCTTCATCCAACATGCTTCCATCACCATATTTCATCTATCATTATCAATCATAAAATTTGTCAAGTTCAAGTAGCATACAAGTGAACCTCGTATCTAGTGGGTTATTCTACAAACTCGACGATTGCAGTGATGAGAATCCATGCAATTCGGTAAGATGAATAGCCTACAATAAGGACACTTGACCATGGTCATCATCAATTATCTCATTGTCCAAGATCACAATCACATTGGGCACTTCACATTTTGGAGTGAAACCTTGCCAAGAACAATTTGCATAACTACTGTCATTGATGGCCTAGTTCGTGAGGCTTAACACATGAACAAAAACTCAAATTTCATCATTTTTCTTCAAAAAACTAATGATAGGCACTAGCTAGGATGATTAGTTCCAATTGTGAGAACAGTCACCAATAGGCTATCCACGGTTTTTTTCTTTTTATCTGCATCATCATACTTGCATATCAATGGCATCAGAGAGCACACTATTCAACAACATCGAATCACCCCCAAATTTGGGGCAACCACAATTTGATTATGATTTTTCCCACGATGGGATACATCTTACATGATCATGACATCTACACTTGACAAACCCCCTTTCCACCATTGGGGCAAAAACAATATTACATCTTACATCATTCATATCATCCACAATCACATTGCATTTCACACCATTCATTCATCAATTGCACAAATTCACTACATCATTCATCATTTGCACAAATTTTTCAATTGGCTTGTGAGATACATCCGCAACTCATTCGCCAATTGAGGGGGTAAGCTACGTAAATTCCAAAAATTCTTTATTCTTTTATCTTCAACATCAGTGCTCAAATCCAACAATAGAGAGAAGTTGCTTCTGCGCCCATAGCCCACGCAGGTGTCTCGTATTTTTGCACCATATTGTGTTTCACACAACATGGTACAAAAAGGGGCATCTGTAGACACCAAATCACAACCATTAATCCTCCATCCTAACCATCATATCACCCACTTGTCCACCATCCACCTTTCCCACCATCCTTTTAACCATTTCATACCTTTCCCACCTTCAAAAGGCCCACTTTAGCCCTTTCCTACCACTTTCTGACCCCTTTGGACTTAATTTATATGTATTTTATATTATTTATATTTAATATAATATTTTATTATTATATTTTAATATATTTATTATAAAATATATATTTAAACCCAATTAACCTCAGCCATTAGATTTAATCTAATCTCAGTTGTCCATCTTCATCAATCCATGCCACACTTAAAGTACAATCTCAGCCCTAGGATCTGATTTAATCTTAGCCACACGATCAAAAGTGTTAAGCTAAAACCCTAAGAAAACCCTAGGCTAGATTATAAATAAGAGAATTCTCAAATGCTCAACCCCTGGAATGCCCTTGGAATACTTTATGCCCTAGAGAGAACATTGAAGAGATCCTTGTGAAGCAAAAGGTTGCAGAGCTCTGAATATTTCCATCGTCAAATCCCCTCGTGAGAGCTGATCCAAACCCTAGCTTATCGTAGGTCTCCCTCCATTCCAGCTGTTTCCCCATCCCTCGCTCACTACCACCGTCATCACGTTGCTACCCTGAAAATTCCATTCCAAATATATTGTGTCACATCTGTTGTTGCTGCCAAGGCATCATAACAACGATCTGCATCATCAAATACAACAAGGTAAATCTATGATCTATGTTTTTATTGCATAATCTGTAAGTTCTATATGTTATTCTACTATTATGTAGTTAGGGTTTTATTAACATTGGAGGGTCTCACTCTGTGGAGCCCTCATAGGTGTTACTAACATCTTTTTCTATTTGTGTGCATGCAATATTTATAGGTTTCATTTACTATTGGACAGCTGCTGAGCTGGAGTGGTCCAAAATTAGATACCTAGAAGCCCACTCACACTATTGGGAGTGGAACACATTTTGAAAATATTGATTTTTGTATGGATAGGGTTTCGAAGAACCCTAGAAAATTTGTAATTTATTGTATCAAATTAACTCTGTTAAGGCAGATCAATTGTAATAGGGAGTTTTTCAGCTCTCCTCCCCATTTATTGAAATATATTTCATTTTGTGCAATTGTCTTGTCTGTTTGAGTTAGTTTCATTTCTTTATTGCATAGTGTCGTGTTTTTAGCTTCACAAGAACCATCCTGATCAGGATGGTTCTTGCTGTAAACCATCCTTATTTAGATGGTTTCTTTAGTATTGACCAGCATAAAAATTCCTTCAATGGAAATCTTCTTCTAATGCCTAGGTAGCTCTGCTTCACATCTTGTGGCTACCTGAATTTGGGTTTGTAACTTGTTTATAAATGAGGAGATACAAATAGAGGCACCAAATGATATCCATTGTGTTAGCATAAGAGAGGGATTGCATGCAAATGGGGGCTAGAGTGATTTTGGTAGAGTTTCTCTAAGCACTTATCACATTCAGAGAATTGAATGAAATGAGGGGATTATTTATAGATTTTAACAAGGGTTAGAGGGATGTCGAGGTGGCCTATGAGGTGGAAATGGTGCACCATGCCTCATCAATGTGTTTTGGTGGAGAAAGTACTCACCCCACATGTATGAATTAAATGAGCATGGGTGCACCATACCTCATCAATGCATAGGGGTGGATATAATTCTCATCCCATCTATGGCATATGGATGAAAGTATTTGTGTCATTAATGCACATAGGGGGAGAAAGTCTTCATCCCATTTAAGGAATTGAATGAGCATGGGGATGTGGAGAGTAGGGGGTAAGGTAGGCTAGGGTGAGGTGGACCTAGGCTAGTGTCAAAGGGTATACTAGGGTGAGGTGGACCTAGGCTAGGTGAGTGGGATGGTCACATGGTGACCATGGGCTAGGTGTAGGATGGGGCTTAGTGGGGAAAATGGGCTAAGATGGCTAATTAGTGTTTTAATACAAATTAATTTGATTTTTTGGGATTTTTATAAATTAATTAAATATTAACACTACACAAGGGGTAATATGATATTTTTTAGGTGTCTACAATAATTAAGTGAATATATCTATTAGCCAATAACTAGTTGTATCCTTATTTGACATGATATTTTCTTATTTTATTTATTGGTCCCCATACTATTTGGTTTGATTCATATTTGAGTCTAACTTTCTTTCTCTTAACAACTTAGCAAGTTTTTGATATTCATTATTCAAGTCCATTGATTCAATCTCCCATTCCCCTTAATATTTGATTCTAGATTTTGGCAATTCACTTTAAAAATTGTTAGTTTGAATTTTTTTTTCATACCTTTTCTTCTAAAACAATCTCAAATATTTCTAAATATCTTCCTGTTGGTGGTACGCTATTGATTGCATTTGTCCACATGTCTATTTTTTATCATCATCAATGAGAAATGAACATTTTTTTCTAAAAAGGATAGTGCTGCACATATATTTGACTATGTAGATCCCTTATCTAAAAAGGATAGTAGATCCCTTATCTAAATTTACCTTTATTGTTAGTATATGCTCTGGTGGATTACCTCCAAGATCCTTTTTTGCCATGATTTTTCTCCATAGTGAGTTGCTTTTCTTGATTAATCTCCATATCAATTTAGCTCCATACACCTTGGTAAATAAGGATAGATGCTTTATTCCAATTTCACCTCGTTTTTTGGGTAAGCATAAAATATTCCACTTAACCAAATGGAAATTTTTTGTTTTTTGTTCTCTAGATCCTTTTCGTAGAAATTTCATTATTATCTTCTCAAAGTTATTAATTATCCATACTAATGCATGAATAGATCACATTAAATATATCAATATGGTAGATAAAACTAATATTATTAGAATTACTCTGCCAACTAGATTTAGCCATCTATAGGAACACATATTCAAGCTCTATATTACTTTGTTGAGGATACTCTCCCATTACTTTTTTGCATGCTTGCATGGGCCAATTGGAACCCCCATATACATAAATAATTATTTGGTTTTGTCTAGTTTTAAGCCAAAAAATTTGGTAAGTTTTCTTTCGAAAGCTACTAAGAAATCATTTCCACAAAGCACATACTTACCATAATTAAAATCAGCTCATATTGCTATACATAATTTTTCTAGTATATATTTTATTTTTTTCGCTTCCTTAATAGATGCTTGTCCCACAAACATAGAGTTATATATAAATTGTAAATTGATGGTGTTTACTATATTTGATTTATTTGATGCTCTTTCAATCTATCCTTGTCTTCTTGCTTGCTTCATAAGATAGCTGAAAGCCTCAACCATGATGATATATAAAGTTGGTGATAATGATAAACCTTGTCTTATACCTTTGGAAGAGTTGAAATAATTAGACAATCCTCTATTGACTAAACTAAGAATGTTCTACATTTTATGCAACCTTCCATCCATTTTATCCAATACTCACATAACCCCATTTTGTAGAGTACGATTAAGAGAAATCGTATTTTGTTCATTATCCTTCTCCTTTATTTAACTAAAGAGTGAATTTCTTCTTTATTAATTATGACTTCATCCAAAAATTGTCTTCCTTAAACTACTCCCCCTTGCCCTTATGATATGATCATAGGTAGCCATTTTTATAATCAACTAACCATTATTTTCTAAATTAGCTTATAGAAAAAGTTTCATAGAAGAAGGGTCCAAATCTATCAAAATTACTTGCCTTTTCTTTTGGGATGAGTGCCAACAATACCAAATTTATTGACTTTAATATTTTGTTAGGATTCTAATCCTAACTATTCCTATTAATTAATTCACTAATTTATTTATGGACCAATGTGTCCTTTCACCTCACAACTTTAGGTAGATACATATATGCATTCACAAGGGTGTTTTCAAGCATCCATCGAAGAACAATAATTATATCTCTTTGAGAACATTTGACAGGTATTCCTCCAAGTGAAACAATGATTTATATTAAAAGTGATTGATTTCATTACTTAATGTAGCCATTTCCATTTGTTTCTCCACTATTATCCAATGCTAGAAACTAGGTTCCTACCAACTGGTATCAGAGTTGTTCCGTTCCACCCCCGTGCATACTCACAAATCATCAAAAATTCACCTCATAATCCAAAAATATCAATTTAGTAGAAGTTGAATAGTCGCAAGCACTGACAAATTACTACGATTTATTCTAGACAACAATAGTGAAAGAACAAATTTTCAACCTTGATAAAGCCTGGTAAAACAATTATAATCAAAGGAGAAATCAAAATAATATCTATTGCAATACAAAATTGGACTCGACAAGTGTTTTAAGGAAACCTACGACGTCACAGGGAAAACCGATGTCTTCAACAAAAATCAGGTAGAAACATCAAATAAAATTCTCATATATCTCCTTAAAATCCTTCTACATCCTTCGCAGGCAACCAAATTCAAAAAATCAATCTCAACTCATGAAAAATCTCAACTTACTGCACAACATCTGGTTATCCAATGAAATGAAATAAAAGACGACAAACATTGATAAAATAATAATTATATTATAAAGTTTAAAAAAAAAATTGTTATCGAGAATATAATTTCTGACAATGTTGACATCCAACGCCGGGGAAAGTAAAAGAAAACATTTTTTTAAGTCTTTAGGAAAATAACCCCACATTATGAGTGTTTTTAGAACATCCAACACTTTAAAAGCACCAAGGCACATAAGGAAAAATATTACTTTGATCATGCTTCCATTACACCTCGTACGATTCTTCACCCCTCCACATGTAGCTTACTCTACCTATGCTACCTGTCCTTACCGCATTCACTCGCCCCTCGCTCTGCCTTAGTTGTTGCTATCGCTCTGCCTGCCACCCACTTTCACTTGGTTTCCACTGCCTCCTCTCCACCCTTGGATGTCACTCTAATCTTGTTCACTCCATGCTTAATAGCCATTTTTGCCCACTTACTAGCCGTTGTGGTTTTCCAATATTTAAAAAATTGAAATTCAAAAATAAAAAATGGCCATTAGTTGATTACCTATTTTTTTAAATTTTTATAAATTTGTAAAAAATTATAACAAAAATTTAATTTTTTTGCAAATTTAAATCTTGAAAACTACATTTTTACTACCAAGGAGGACATACAAATCACAAACTCAGCCTACAATGAACGACAATAGGAGATCACAAGACCCAATGAAGGAATTCATGCAGGAAATGAATAAATGGAAGGACGATCTTGAAAAGAAACTCATGACAAAGGTAGTAGAAATAGACTTAAAAATTGATGCCACTAACCACTCTATGGATATGGTACAGTAAAATATAGTGGTAATCCAATCCAACCAACCTATCGTAGCACCAACACACCAAGCATTACTCGGGGGACCACAAACATCAATCCTAACTTGAACTACTAAATTGAATTTTCCAATTTTTGAAGGAGGTGACCCACGAATTGGATCTATCAGGTTGAACAATACTTCTCCCTCTACCAGGTCCTTGAGGCACAAAAGGTTCACATCACATCCTTCCACCTAGAAAATATTGCCACCCAATGGTATCAGTGGTACGAAAAGACAAATGGCCCCCCTACATGGCTAGAATTTACAAAAAACTAATGGTACTATTCAAACCTACTAAATTCAAATATTTCACAGGAGCCCTTACCAAACTCCACCAAACCACTATAGTGTGAGAATACCAAGCTCAATTTGAAAAATTGGCAAATCTTACATCAGGGCTAAATACCTCATTCTTCCAAAGTTGTTTCATCAATGGCTTAAAGGAAGACATTCGATTAGAAGTACAAATGCTCAACCCCATTGACATGATGTAGACTATCGTGCTAGCCCAAATGGTGGAAGAGAAATTCAATAACCAACATCAACTAGGAAACCCATCTAAAATAGAATCACAAAATACTTACCCTCCAAAACTTAATCGAATCCTACCAATTAAACACATCAGCCTCAAGGAAATGAAAGAAACAATAGAAAAAGCCTTTGTTTTCATTATGATGAGAAATTTATACCCACTCATAAATGTATTACACCCAAATTATATATTTTGGATGTATTCATTCCTTGTAAATCAACCAATGATGAAGAGGATATCGAGGTAGAAGTCATGATGGATACACCTAATGATAGCACTCAAGATCCACTACAAATTTCCTTCAATACCCTCACTAGTAATTCTTCTCCCCAAACTATGAAAGTCCCCAGATCCTTCAATTAACAAAACCTTATTATGCTTATTGACTTCAATAGGACCTATAATTTTATTGACCCACATGTGAAAAAACAAGATGATTGTTTTATCCATCCTTGCAATAATTTTGAAGTCATGATTGGTAATGGGGGAAGGATTGCTTGTAAGGAAAAATGCCATAAAATTAAGCTCAACTTGGGCGATTACACCTTGAAACATAAAATGTACGCAATTCCCTTAGGAGTATGTGATATTGTCTTAGGAGTACAATGGTTATGAACACTTGGGACAATCCAATGGGATTTTGTGGAATTATGGATTAAATTCACAATAAATAATCACACGTATACTCTTAAAGGATTAAAATCATGCCCTTCTCCAATAGCAAGCTCTCATCACATGGAGAAAATTATTCATAATAGAGGCAAGGAAATGGTTGCCCACTTATTTTCTATCCAAGCCACTAAAAAGGCACAAAAAGGGTTGCCCCCCTTATCATCATTCTGATCCTACTATTCTTCCTACCTATCCCTCGCCAACACTTCCACCTTCAAAATATCCCTGCTTACAAGAAAATGACATTAAGATAGTACAATAACATGAGCAAATACTACTTGGAAAACATAGAACGAAGCTTCTCACTTTGATATTTGAAGATAAATCTCTTTTTAAGGAGGGTGGCATGTTAGGATTTTAATCCTAACTATTCCTATAAATTAATTCACTAATTTATTTATGGACCAATGTGCCCTTTCACCTCACAATTTTATGTAGATACATATATGCATTCACAAGGATGTTTTTAAGCATCCATCTAAGAAAAAGAATTATATATCTCTTTGAGAACATTTGGTAGGTATTCCTCCAAGTGAAACAATGATTCTTATTAAAAGTGATTGATTTCATTACTTATTGTATCTATTTCCATATGTTTCTCCATTCTTCTCCATTGCTAGGAACTAGGTTCCTACCACATTTTTCTTGTTTTTCTCACTTTGTCCACCATTGCTAGAAAATACTAAGCTATAATTTCCCATGCTCCTCTAAAAAAATTTACCTAAAATCCATTTGGACTTGGAGCTTTGTCTAGATTAAAAGAATATACTATCTCTTTTAATTCTTCCACATTGACTTCCTTCATTAGATGATTATTCATTTCTTGTGTAACTACTTATGGTATTAATTCAACCATTTCTCTCTAGATTTCAACTTTGATATTGTTATCATCTAATAATGTGGTTTGGAAATAATCCCTCACAATATTTTGTATTTCATTATCCTCTCCCCTTCCCTCCCTATTGTCTTGCTTGATACATATATACAATTCTTCATTCTATAATAAATCAAGGATTTATCAAAAAACTTAGAACTTGTATCCCTTTTCTATGCCCAAAGCACTCATGCTCTTAATATTAATAGATTACTTTCCTCCCTATCAATTCTTTCCATTTTTACAATCAACTTAGCTTCCTCATCTCTACTCAAATTTGTATTTATTTCATTTTTTGTCAGTTTGTTTAATTCTTCTCATCTATCACATATTTCTTTCTTATTTTTAGCTTCAACTTTCATTATGCTTCTATGCCATATTTTAATTTTATTTTTGACATGTTTCATTTATATAATTTAAACATTATTTTTCCTTAAAATTCAATATTATTCCATATTTTTTAAACATTTTCTTGAAACTCCTCACGTTCCATAAATTGAGAATTACATTTGAATAGATTTTTTGAAGGTTCAAATTCTTGCATCTTCAATAGTATTAGTGCATGGTCTGAACTTGCTCTAGATAGTTTAAAATACTCCACTAATACATTCAATTGATAACATTGATTCATCTACTAAAAATATATCTAATATTTCTTGGATTAAGGCTCCTCCTCTTCTACTTAACCATGTGAAAATACCATATTTTGGAATGATATCTACCAGGTTTATTTCTTCCATCAGATCCTTTACCATTCTTAATTTTTGGGTTAGACTCATAATTCCTCCTTTCTTCTCCTCTAACTTAAGAATTAAATTAAAGTATCCTATTATCCAAATTTAAAATTTGATAATCCATCTTGTCATATTATTTGCCAACATATGTTAGATGATAAGTTTTCTTGGATATTTTGCATTCCAATTATATTCGTATTAAATATACATCTTTAACCACATCTATTACTTCCATTTTATTATGTTCCATATTGTATCAATACCTTCTATCTGGTCTATAAAGCTAATACATTCACTTTGGTATGTATTATTATTCCATATTGCTTCCATAAGTATCCATTCATTTTTTGCTCTCTTAGTTTCCTAAAGAAAAATTAGACTAAGACCAAATTCTTGAATCTTTCCCTTTAAGGTTATTTTTGTTAAGGAAGAACCCATAACTCTTATAGTCCAAGATAATATAATCATTTTCTTAGGTCTTAAAGTACAACCTTACTTTTTCACCTTGTCTATTTGGAGGATTTAATTCTACTATCTTGTCCTCTATACTAATTTAATTTTGATATCCCTCTTCAATTGATTTTTGTGAATATATTTGCAATTTATTTGACCTTTTGTATCTTCCTATATTATTATTGTTACTTGTCCCACAATATACTTATGATTCTACTTGAATTAGGGATAATATACCACCCTCCATTGTTACCTTATCTTCTACTTTTTCACTTTTTGTTCCTTCTTCTTTATTTTATGATTTTCCTCTTCCTATTTCTAAACTTATTTGTTTAGTTCAATCTCCTCACTATTCATTTCTAAATTATTTTCCCCTATTGTAATCTCTTCTTGTGGTTTTTTCTTCTCCAAGGCCTCAAATTTATTTTTCATTGATGTATCTTTTATTGTCGTTACCCACTTTCCTTTAGTCTGCTTTTTATTTTATAGATTTATAAATCCTTCTCATTGTCTTGTTCTCTTGATACTTGTATTACTTTGCTTGGGAAATTATGGATACATTATCCATATTCATGGTAGTGGGTGCATTTAAATGAGATATGCTCATAATATAGCTCTTGCTTCCATACTTGACCTTGTAGTTCAATTTCAATATGCTCTAGTAAGCCTTCCATTATGTCCATCTCCACATATATTTTGGCATATATGGTTAATTTTTGTTGTTTTTTTATATTAACTATTTTAATGAACCACCCTAAATAGTATCCTATTGCTTTAAAAGATAATTCTAACCAAAACTAATATGCAAAATAAGTCTTATTAACCCATACTGGAATGGAGTTTAAATTTTCTTCTCTTGGGTCAAAATTATCATCCTAGGGACCTGTTCGTGTAAAATCTACCTAGTCTATGGAATTGAAATGTGCCCTACACTTTAGCCAACATTTTTGGATGAATGAAATTTCTCTCAATTCAACCTTTGGAGAAGACCAACTCCATGGTATGCTTGTGAACTAAAATAGGGTTTTAAGCTAAAGGTAAAGAGAAAGGAAGGTTGAAATAAAGTAAGGTTTTAAGAAAATGAGTAAATTATGGATGGGATATAGCATAAAAACATTGGAAATTACCATGTAATAAGATTACACAATCAATTTATATGATAATTAATAGACCACCCATTTTCAAATATAAAAAAAAAAATTTTAACTTCAGTTACACACTTTAATCATTCCAAAGACTCCAATAAATAACAATCCAACAATGATCCAAATAAATCACTTTAACATAATAGACTAATCATAAAAGTGTAATAGAAATGACTTAAAGTAAATATATATTCATAAAAATCTACAATGACACCAACGATGGAGGCCAAACAACTATCATTTTCATTAATTGTTACAAAATTATATAGCAAGTATTTAGGCAAATGCTATAGAGTTGAACCTTCAATTAGAGGTGTCATGGCTTATTTATTGGCTATATTTTGAATCTTAAAATATAATATTTACAATGTTTATTATAGATCTATTGTGAAAATAACTTGGCAGAGAAAGATCATGTTGGTAAGGTGGCAATTTGATATTTTTTCTTGCATTTGAATTTGAATTTATTTACAATCTACTTTGTCAATATTCAAATGTCTACTAAAAGTGGTTGAATCATTGCAACTAGTATGTCAAAATTTTCATTTTCATGCTTTAGTGTCATTAGCAAGAATAACTAGAAAGCATTGGGGTGGTTGCAGCTTTGAAAGGGATATTTTAGGGCACTTGTTTTGAAGTTAGGCTCATAATTCTATTTGTAGAGCTTCTTAGAACAAGAACAAACCTTATGAATATTTTGATGATGTCACCTTAGAATGAGCTCTAGACTTATCCATCTCTTTGGCTTGTTTAACACTTCAACATCATTCAATTTTAGATTTTTTTAATTATGATATTCATTACACAATTCTAAACTTTGGTGCTGGGATACTAATGCCATTTCTAAATATCCTCTAGTATTGTTACACTTCTTTGTGTAGAAGTGCATGATTTGATTGATACTAATAATGAGTTATTTTTCTTTTAAATTTTTAGCTTTGTTCATTCTAGCTTTATTCACATTGGCTTTGTGCATTCTATATTTAATCACTCTATATTTGAACACCCTTGCTTGCATGATTTTAGAATTTTTCTTTCTTTTGTTGACATCACTCACTTGAATGGTCTAACTTTGTTAATTCTAGCTTTATTCAATCTGGCTTTGTGCAATTCATACATTTTTAGACTTTTGTGATACCATGCTAATGTCACCGCTAAAAAGGATCCAACTTCATTCATTCTAGCTTGAGCAATCCTAAATTGTTTTAAAACACTTAGCCATATTTGAAGAAAAAGAGCTTGGCTTCTTGCATTGCAAATGAGGTCATGAATTTGACCTACATGATATATCTCAAAAATCATTTATTTACCTTTGGGATTATTAAATGTTAACAAAAAAACTCTCTTCCTACATATACTATCTCTAGTTCTTGAAATATTAATGGGAGCCAATTATTTTTAACCAAATTTTAATTACCTTGGGAGAGGACTATAGGTTAAAAAATTGGTATATCAATCCATATTTAGCTAGTTTTTTATAATCCTTTATGAGGTTTTGTTCATAAAAAAATACTTTTGTAATTTGTTCTTTTCTTTTTACAAATCTATCCTTTTTAGGAAAAGAAGAAATCTCTATTTTTTCCTTCTTAGATTCAACCATTGATTATATTATTTTGGCAAGTGTTCTTTTTGGATTAGCCCCTGAAGATGAAGATCCATAGAAAACCATTTTGGGAAATCTAAATTATATATATTCTACTTGTTTTACCTTCATTTTTTATGTTAGATCTATACTATCTACCCTTTGATACTCATAGGCCTTCTTTAGCATATTCTAGTCATCATAGTTTGAAATCTAGTTTTCCTACATATTCCTTGGTTCTACTACACTGGTAGTCATATTTCCTCTCACAAAACCCTATCATCAAAGAATTTATATAGTTATATCCATACATAGATTTAATATATAAACTAAAATTATTTAATATTTTAATGAAAGTAATGTAAAGAATAATGTTTTTTAGATTACTCTAGGTTGAACTTAAAGAGAAAAATATAATAAACCTATCGAGTTTAATTCCCATAGGTGTCATCATAATATGATTTATTGTAACCTAAGATTAATTACAATGAACATCATGGATACCCATGTTTTTTGACATGCCTAACAACCTTAACCCTAAAAACAAACATCAATAATTACACCAATAATCAATCAACTCAATCCAAACATCAAAACAAATATTTTTCAAATTTTCCACTCACTATCATATTTACTAGTGGAAAATTAGATCAAGTGCGATGAATATGAAAATAATAAATTTTTAGTCGTTTGATCGATCAACTTGATTTTTGGTAAAAATTACAAATGAGGTGCATATTTTTGAGTGGTAAATTTGACATATAGTGGAAAATTTTCAAACACAAGTGGAATCTCTATGGAACGGATCAGAGGCATGCATATTACTTCATCCCACTACCTTCTCTTGTTACACATGCTTCAATATCAAATCAAACGTATGAAATTCAAATTGGTCTTATACCCTAACGACATCTTGGACCTCATTTTTCCTCCTCAATTTGCCCTCCAAAAATCTATAAATGCAACCCTTGGGGTGATATTTATAACAAAATTCTTAGTAGCATTAATTTACTCAAAATTCTCTCTAGCTTCTCTCATTCTTATTTTCTCATTTTCTCTCATTTGGAGCATTCTTCATCAAGAATTTGGGGAAAGTCAAGAAATGCAAAGGGTCATTAGAGCAAGGAGGTCATCTTGGTGCAAGGAGCTATTTCTAGGTAGTATACTCCCTAGCTTTTCTTTATTTTCATTTTCTTGCTACCATTTCATAAATTTTACTTTTATTTTGGTCTTTTTAACTTGGATTTCTCACTATTGTAGCCACTAATCCTTGCTTCTATTGTCTATTTTGCTCTCTAACTCTTATTTGCAAGTTTCTAATAACGTTTTATCTTTCTATTACCTTAAAAAAAATTTTATGTTTAGTCATTAGTTTTTAATAATTTATAAGTTCATTTCCTTCTATTTTGCTTATTAGATTTTTGTTTCATCTCTCATTTTGGATATCTAATCTATAATCCTCGTGTTTTAGGTGTTTTATGATCATTCTATCTAATTTTGTTCTCTTTGCAAGCTTGATTTAATTTAGATTATCTCTTATGCTTAAATTCATCTTACTTATAGGCTTACATGTTCATTTAGCTACTTAGCTTCATACTTTCATTCTTTGTCATAATACTCATATTGCATTTTATTTACATAACTTTCATAATGGTTTTAATCTTATATTAATATCATTGTAGGTATACTAATATTTTAGTTAGCTTGTTGTAGAGGGGGAAAACTACCCTACCACGTATGATTCTTGGCTGGATCCATAAGGAATCCAAGGTGACCATGGGGGTATGTTGTTCTCTACACCTTGGTGTAAAAGGGGGAGGAAGGGTTCACTAGGAATGGTTTAAGGACTCACTCCAAGTCCAAGGGTTTTGGAGAATGTTTGATGTATTCAATTTCAAGACAATCACCTATGTTTGGCCTTTCTAGATCTAAGCTATGAAAGATAAAGGATAATGCAAAAATACAGAATGCAAGAATACAAGAGCTAACCCTAGAATGATTCTTTCTTTGAATGCTCTTCTAACCTAGGGTTGTAAAATGAAATCCTTTAGAGCAAGGGTTCAAGAGAAGATGCACAAGCAATATTAAAACCCTAAGTGCACACTATATGTTGTTTTCCTTTCAAATACCTAGAAATTAATTAAATATATATTCCTTTTATATCAGATCTAGGGTTCAAACAAGAATAGAAAACATTCATCAAATAGCCTACAAATACTAATTAGGGCACTTATCTCATCCGGTGGTTGATCCTAGCTTTTATCCTTTATCCAGCGATATCCAATAATTCTTGTTCCTGCAAGATAACTTGGAAAACACTTGAAAAATATGATTAGCATTAGGGGGCCTACTTAGGCCACTATACAACAATGCTTGGAGGTGCAGCAGTCAAGCCCCCTAGGTCCTTTTAGCTGACCTTTGAAAATAGAAGTGAAAGTTGACCTTTGGAAGATGAACAAGCATAATAGAATGTAATAGAACATAATGATACATGAATAGAGTATAGAATGCACTAATATGTCTTAAATACAACTTAAAATATAGATCTAGGGTTTGGATGTAGCAAATTACTCCCAAATCTAGATCTAGAAGAAATCACACTTCACAAGGAGTGACCATGATTTCGTAGACCGATGAAATCGTGCCTCATAAATGATCGAGCATGATTTTGTAGAAGCAAGGCAAAAATCCCTAGACCGATGCAAAATAACTAATGCATGATAAAGAATATCAAAATGTACATGTAGAAGAGCAAAATCACCTGGTAGATAGAAGGGTTGAGACCTCCAAATAGTCGATCTCTCCTTAGGGCTTCAACACTTGTCCACCAAGATCCAACAAAACACAAATCAATGCAACAAAAAATAGAGCTTCAACAGACTATATTTCACACTTGAACAATAAGCACTTTATCAACTTGCGAATTAGCTTGCTTGTAGAAGAAGAATGAATGTGAGAACACTTGAGAGTTTTTTCATAATTAGATCACTTCTATCACTTCTATATAAAAAGAAGACTTCAAACCCTCCTTTTATAATGGATTTGAAAAGAAGAATGGGTGGGAAAACCAAGACAAGTCGATGCCAAAACACGCCAACTTTAAAAATTAGGGTTTTCTAAGAAATAACCCTAATAAGGTGAAATCATACCCCATTAGGGCTGATCATGATTTTGCATTGCACGAAATCATGCCCCATCAAGGCCGACCACAAATTTTCCAAAAGAGGAGAAAAAAAAGGGAAAGGGAAACCTAGTCCTTGCCTTAGGCAAGTCTAAGGGGTCTCCCTGAAGGGTTTAGGGAAAATTACTCACTTGAGTGAGTCAATTTTCTATGTCTACATTTTTCCCCCTATTTGATGCATTTATGGCCTAATAAATACGTCAAAGAAATATGTAAACACCTACAAACAAAAGACAACAAGCAAAAAAGGAGTGGCTAGTTTAGAAGAAAGGGGTGGTGCAAAAATGGTGTCATTTCAGACACTTTCTTGTTTTACATGCAAATCAAGGCATTAGGGACATTAATACCTCTTAAGATAGGGTGCCCCATCAAGTTTCATAAGGAATGTCAAATTTCTAATGAAACTCAAAATGAAAAATGTAGAAGAAGAAATGGTAAAAAAGGAAAACAAAATAGGTAAACAAAAACAAAGTGAATGGGCATAAAAAGGAAAAAGGAGTTAAAATCTTAATCCATTTTTAATGCACAAGGGAGAAAAGGAGCTCTAGAGAAAACCTAGAGATGGTATTACCAGTGCACCATTCAAAAATTTTGAGGGGTGAGGATGGCATAGAAGTAAAGCGGATAGAGGTAAGATCGAAAACCCTTAATTTTTTCAAAAAAAAATTCAAATTTCAAATTTTTAAAGGTTTTCTACCAAACTCGATGGTTTTGCCATGTATGACCCAGGCGTGATTTTTTGGCTCAACTATGATTTTTCTCTGGTCCGTAGGAGTGGGTGAAATCATACCCAATGAAAACCAGGTGTGATTTTGTAAAATCATGTCTCACAAATATGAGCCATGATTTCACAAAGGTGAAATCATGACCCTAAAATTTAGGTATAATTTCACCAAAGAGAGAGGAAAGAAGAAAAAAAGAAAAGAGAGGAAAGGATAAAAGAAAAATAAGGAAGAAGAGAGAGAGGAACACAAGCAAGTTGACACTTGAAAGTTGATTTATTAATTTATTTAATTTTAATTTTAATTAATGATACTAATTAAAATTTTATATTGTATTTGTGGATGCAACTTTGGGTCCTTGAGAGCCATGAGTGGTGACCTAGCTCCTTGGAGGTGGAGCTTCGTGAGCTCAAATAAGTAGAGAGGGACACACTAGGGGTGATGGAACTAGACCACCTAGAGAGGATACCTCTAGTAGAGGCAGATAGAGCACTACAAATAGTGCTAGCATTGAGATGGTATCCGGAGTTGTCGACATTATGATTACTAAAAAGGGATATGACCATCACACTAGAGGATGTGTGACACATATTGCACACCCCCATAAGGGGAAGGGTATTTTATAGAGCTCGAGGATGACCAAAGACATTACAATGACTATCAGGGGGTTGAAACCACCATGTGCAAGGGATCACCTTATTAGTTGATGAGTTGGTGGATCGATATGGAGCTGACCCATTAATGATCATGCTCTATGGGGTGGTGGTGGGCTTATTGATGTGCCATACTAGTAGGTGATATCTACCATGGATGATAGTGAGAGTAGTGGTAGACATGAGAGACCAGAGAGTTTTGTTCATATGGGGCCCATATGTGTTAGTCCATTTGTACAAGATATTGTACAATATCATGTACAAGTGGCATATAGGGATCATGTATATGATATTGATCTAGGTATGGAGCTAGGAGAACATAGTGGTGTAAAGACCAGATGTACTACCAGGATCATTGCCCAACCTAGAGTGATCAACTACATACAGGTGGTCCATATCACAAGAGCAAGTCTAGAGGACCTATGCCTGAACCTACCACTAGTGAGGTGGGTGGTAGATGAGTTGAGGGAGGCTCAGATTATATGGTGACCCTATAATCTACACCTAGGATGGGATGAGGATAGGGAGGAGCTAGTGAGGGTGAGGAGGATTAGATGGATGACCATGGAGAGAGGGAAGCTAAAGGTCTTTCATTTTGATAGAGTCCTATGATAGTTTGAGATTTTGTAGGGGATCCTAGACCTAGGAGACTACTAGTATCAAAGGGTATACCGAGACCTAGTAGGAGTCAAAGGAGAGCTTGATTTGGCTAGGTGAGCCAAGACTTAGAGTCCTCCTATGGTAGGGGGAAGGGGGTAAAATTGAGGGGGGGAGGGGGGGGGGGCCGGGGAAGAGAGGGGGGGGGGGGGGGGGGGGGGGGGTTGTGCTCATAGGGCCACAAAGAGGGCACAATAGGGTCAAGAAACCTTGAGGTAAATACAAGCATGGGTTTGAGTGGAGATAGTGATGGAGGCCATCACTACCATAGGGATCAAGGAGGTAGGGACATCTAGAGTTACCCCCATAATGGTTGGGGTACTACCGAGTAGAGGAGTGGGAGAGACCTCTACATTAGTAATAGCTAGCCTAGGCGAGGCCTCAGGTTAGGGGGACCCAAGGAGGGAGGTAGAGGTGCTATGAGAATAGGTAGTGACTTTTTAGAGGGAGATGGACCTACTCCAAGAGGATAGGTCCAAGAGGATCGAGGGGCTGTAGAGTGCCTTGGGCACTATAAAGATAGAGAGGGATGTGACCCAAGTAGAGGTTGATCATATCTGAGGGGAGGTGAGCCATCTAGATGTAGAGCATTAGAGGGCTTGGGCAGAGGGGATGGCTATCATTGGAAGTAGCTAGGCTAGCGATGGGATCTACCTACTATAGGTAGAACTATAGGGGGGGGGAGAGGTTAGAGGTGGCCATCTAGAGGGCTACCTTTTATGAGACCATGTACTACCAAGTGGTGCTAGAGGGACAATAGGTGATACTCCCTCTATCCCTATAGTCAGCTAGCAGGACACAATCTCAATCATGGATGATATCTTAATCCATGGGTGTATCTCTATCGAGGCCACCCCAATGGGTGGGGTTGAGGAGATAGGCTCCCAGAGCTAGGGCTAAGGCTTGGGATGACTTACCAATTTTTATTGTGGCAGGCATCCCTAGGGATTGGTCGAGTGTACCGAGACTGGACTATGGTACATCGACCAGACATCTATGTATCTCTCTTTTTTTGAGTAATACTAAGCTACTTTTATTATGATTTTTTTATTTTGTGTGTGCTTTATGTGTTTATCTATTTTTAATGTTTATTTATGAGTGTGAAATGTATGAGACTAACCATGCAATGCATTAACTATATGAGTGAAAATGGGATGGATGCAAGATGGAAGAAGAAGAAGAAGAATAAGAAGAATAAGAATGAGAACAAGAGGTAGAAGAATATCAACAATAAAAAAATGAAAAGGGGTGTTCAAAACATGAAGTGTGAATCAACGTAGGTCATGGTAGACCAGTGTGACCAAACATCATGAATCAAACACAAAGATGGAGTTGAACCCACTATGGGTGTAGTGCTCATTGAAGATGACCAAATACTGGAGCATGACCCGCTATGGGTGGTTGCTCACTAGTGACTGCTATGGGGTGATTACCCACTAGGATGTATGCCGTGACCTACTGAATTGGCCATGAAGCTTATCCTATAATGGGGTGTTGAGCCTGCTGAGTCAAGAGGAGTATAACCCAATAGGGAACATGTCCAATGGATGAAATATACCCACTAGGATGTATGCTATCTTGTGTGGGGTGTAATATATATAGATGAAATAAATGAACGAGTGCTACCCCTGATAGGGGTGTGATGTGTGCAAATATGTGAGAGGAAAATGCCAAAAAAATATCTTTTGTGAGTGTGTGTAAATGCTGAGAAGAAAGTAGAGAATAACTGTAAGAAGGCAAGAAAGCATATATCCTTGTCTAGGTAAAAAGACAAAGGAAAAGAAGAGATCATGAAAAGTGATAAGGACATATTTTATAAACACAAAAGTTGTTATCCTTGACCTAAGGAAAAATGATGAGCATGAAGTAATACTTTCAAGGCCAAGGAAGATGAAAAAGAAAACAAATAAGAAGAAGAAGAAGAGGAAGAAAGATAAAGAAGAAGGAAAAGCCCTAGGGTGGGGTTTTCACTAGGCATCAGAACCCTAGTGAAAGTGCAATGCATGTGAGCTACAACCTAACTAGGTATCATCACATGCCATTGTCATGAAAATCCCAAAAATCTATATGATCAAGTAGTCATGAACAAGCAACCATGCAAAAGATGTCAATCAAGCATGCAGGTTGAATTAAATGTTAGGCAAACCATGCAGAATATGATAGGAAATAGTGCAATTATGAGCAAGTAGATGGATGCAATGGAATGAAAATGCATGTCTAATTGATGATTAATTTGAGTTGATTAATTTAAGCAAGCATAGTGATAGTCAACACACATTCTGAAGGTGTCCTCCTATCTTAACAAAGAGAATAGGTGTACCATGAATTATTTTATCAAAGAAATTTTTAGAAGGTAAGCCATATCGATGATTAAAATCATAAAGAGGCTCCTTCATAGATTTTTCTTTGATAGCCATAGCATGATAATCAATGCATTCTCAAACAAAACCATCATTCTTAACATAAGGAGGAGCAATCCCTAACTTCACAAGATCCCTATAGGATAGTGAAGTAGGGTCTTTTCTAGAAGAAGAAAGCTTATTTTTCAAACACATAGAACCAATCATATTACAAAATAAGATCTTAGAAGAATAAGGGGGACCATCATCCTCATCACCCATTTCTAACTTCTGATGATCCAAATATTCAACATAAGTCATAACATGATCATCATCATCAAATGGTAAAGGTTGGTTTTTGTTAGGTATAAAACCTATGCCACATCTCCCAAGCCAGATCTCGACATCCAAGGGCTCTTGAATACCTCTTCTATTGTGGCCCTAGACCTTTACCTACATATCCCATACTAGATAGGATCTATTTAGGAAGTGGGTAATCACTAGAAAGGTAACAATGAGTGAAAGAATGCTCAATGGGAGAGGGGTTGCTACCATGGATATTTTCTTTGAAGGTAATTCCTATAAAGATAAAGGTACATGTGCCAATGTGTACAACATCACATTTCTTATAGGGCAAGCCCATAGTCCTTGGTGATGGTGGTAGCTTGGCTAGATCCAGAAGAGGCTCTTGAAAAAATTGATTATCTTGATCCTGTGATGAAACATTGATTCGAGGTTCCTCACTCAATTTTAAATTTTCCAATTGTTTTGATATTTGAGATGAGGATCGTGGAGAAACAATTGATGAAATAGAAGGATAAAGGTCAAAATTAGATTGAGCTCACTCAACCATTGAACAATATTCAAATGGTCGAGGATCACCCAGAATGGTGATAACTTGTTCCTTAAATTCAAACTTCAAGCATTGATGAAGAGTAGAAGGGATGACCTTCATTGCATGGATCCAAGGATGTCCAAGAAGGAGATTAAAATATGTAGGGCAATGTACCACATAAAACAAAGTATCCAAGATTTTAGGCCCAACCTTGAGAGGGAGTGATATGACACCATAGGCTTCTTGGGACTCATTGTTGAAAGCTTTGATGATGATATCAGATTTAGTTAAGTCTTCCTCTTTTAGACCAAATTTTTGAAAAAATTGATAAGTGCACAAATTGAGGGAAGAACCATTATCAATCAAGATTCATTTGATAAAAGTATCCCCAATGAGAGTTGTGATGTAAAGAGAAGAATCATCTTATAGTTCTAAGGAAGGCTTATCATCATCTGAGAATGAGATATGATGTATCCCAAGAGAACCTACGATATTAACTACAACACTAGGAGAAATATTTGGAGGAACAGATTGTTGCTTTAGAAATTCCAACAAGGCTTCTCGATGGGTAGGAGAAGTTTGTAAGAGTTCTAAGATAGAGATTTTAGTTGGAGTATCGACTAGCTGATGTTGGAGATCAAAGGAAGCCTTGGGTTGGGGTTTCAATATCAAAGGTGGTGTACCTATTTCTATATTCTTTCTATGATTATTCCTCAAAACCAAAGTAGGTTGTGATGTAGAATTCTTTTCTTGTTGATAATGTTGAGTTGGCTAAACCTGAGCTTGTCTTTTTATAGTGACCTCAATCATACCAACCATGTTACTATTAGTAGGAGATTCATTATGGTAGGATATTTGACTAGATACTCATTGATCATGTTTTAGTAATGGATCCTTGAATATTCCCATATCTAGATTTGTTGTTGGTATTTGCTGATTATTTGATGACTAAGAATTCCCTATATCAATACAGCTTGCATCAATTAAATATTGAACCACATGTTTCAAATTTTTACAACTTATTACAAGAGTTTGTTCAGTATCCTTCTACTCTGTGATATATACAATGTTACCCTACCTTGTACCAAATAGTTGTAGTATCTGGTTGTCTTATGGGAGGTAACTCAATCATATTAGCTTCCAAAAGTTGTTCAAAACTACTTCCATAGACATGTTAAGCTTTATGAAATTCCTTTGTATAGGTATTTGAAGTATCATCTTTTGTATGTTGTTAATAATATTATTAACAAACATACCATCTACTGCACCATCACCTCCTGCATGTTTATTCTCATGTTGTGACTTGGTATATTTTTCTTCTTTCATATTGAGTTGGCCTCTTCTAATGAGAGCCTATTCCACTTTTCTTGCTAACTCAATTGCTTTCTCAAAATATGTAATAGTTGTAGTCTCTAATGCATAAGATATATGTTCTTGTAAGTTTCCAATAAATATTTCAAGCATATCTCGATGAGGCAAAGTATATCTTAAGCGTCCAACCAAGCTTTTCCAATGAGATAGAAATTCTAAAAAACTATCTTCTTTACCTTGTTTTATATTATAAACATCTTTCATGGTCACATCCTTTTCAATGTAGGTACCAAATTTTTGAATAAATAACTCTGATATCTCTTTTAAATTCCTCAAGGAATAGTTAGGTAACCTATAGTACCATTCTAATGCCATGCCACCAAGGCTTTTAGAAAATATTTTTAGTAACAACATATCATCATATATGAGATCATGGCATGTTGTTCTAAATCTTCTTAAATTTTCTATTGGACCTTCCATTCCTTTACATATGGGAAAAAATAGCATATAAAAGTTCTTAGGATAAGGTCTAATAACAACAATGGGATCCAAGGGTTGATTGCACATATCTTTATAACTATAAGTAAAACTGGAATGTTGAATCATCTCCACTTTTAAAACAAATTACTTCACCATATTTTTCAAGTTTTGAACATATGGATTATTATTATTTCCTCAAAGGAGGTCGATGAACAAGTGCTTGACTTATTTTAGGAGCATAGACATTAGTATTGCATGTGATACCCTGAGAGAGAGAACAACTAATATTAGATAGATCATAAGCAAGAGTGTTGATATTAGCATATTGAGGAGGAAATTAAAGATAATTTTGAGTCACACTACTAGTTAGAGAATCTTCCAAATTTCTTCCAACATTGGTGGTTGTAGTAGTGGTATAAGTTGTTTGGTACCTCATATTACCACAATGTGAAGATTCAGGCAAAGGATTGTTTTAAAAAAGCATAGGGGAACTTATTGAAGGAGGAAGAGGAGGAGTCTCACCTCTTTCAAGATGAGCCTCCTGCTCCATACCCTTAAATATTTTGTTACTATTAGCTTTCATAAAGCTCCAGATATACTCAAATTATGTAAAAATAAACTCACCATCGGGTCCTTCATAGGGATAAAAATTTATCTTAGTTTCAACAATATCTTATTATTCTAGATCTATGTTAGGATCCTCTCTATCAATTTGATCATCTTTCGAGGGAACATAATCAGATTCTAAATGCTTTCACTGACTTCTAAGGAAAGGAGCCATTAGAAGGAGTGAAAGGATAGAGGAGAAAACTAATGAAAAACACACAAGAAAATATTTTTAAGAGGTTTATTTAATGTTTTAAAAACCCCAAAAAATAGATTAATGATCTTATTTAAAATATTTCAAATAAAAGGAGGTGTTCACGTCGGGTTCACCAAAATATGTAGAGGGGGAAAACTACCCTACCACGTACGATTCTTGGCTGGATCCACAAAAGAAAGCCAAGGTGACCACGGGGGTATGTTTTTCTCTACACCTTAGTGTAAAAGAGGAGGGAAGGGTTCACCAGGAATGGTTTAAGGACTCGCTCCAAGTCCAAGGGTTTTCAAGAATGTTTGATGTATTCATTTCAAGACAATCACCTATGTTTGGCCTTTCTAGATCTATGCTATGAAAGATAAAGGACAATGCAAAAATACAGAATGCAAGAAGACAAGAGCTAACCCTAGAATGATTCTTTATTTGAATGCTTTCTAACCCTAGGGTTTCAAAATATAAAACCTTCAAGCAAGGGCTCAAGAGAGGATGCACAAACAATATTAAAACCCTAAGTGCACACTATATGTTGTTTTCCTTTCAAATACCTAGAATTAATTAAATATATATTCCTTTTATATCAGATCTAGGGTTCAAATAGGAATAACAAACATTCAACAAACAACCTAAAGACTAACTAGGGCACTTATCTTATCCGATGGTTGATCCTTGCTTTTATCCTTTTTCCAACAATATCCAACAATTCTTGTTCCTGCAAGATAACTTAGAAAAACACTTGAAAAATATGATTAGCATTAGGGGGCCTACTTAGGCCACTATACAATAATGCTTGGAGGTGCAGCAATCAATGCACCCTAGGTCCTTTTAGCTGACCTTTGAAAATAGAAGTGAAAGTTGACCTTCGAAAGATGAACAAGCATAACAGAATGTAGTAGAATAGAATAATAAAGTAGCTCACAGAATGCACTAATATGCCCTATATGCAATCTAAAATATAGATCTAGGGTTTGGGGGTAGCAACTTGCCCCCATACTAGGTCTAGGTGAAATCATACTCTACAAGGAGCAACCACAATTTTATAGATCGACGAAATCATGCCCTATAGAGACTAGGTGTGATTTCATAGAAGTGAGGTGAAAAGCCCCAAACCGATGCAAAATAATGAATACATGATAAAGAATATAAAAATATGCATGTAGAAGAGTGAAAAATCACCTATCAGATAGTGCAAAAGTAGATAGAAGGGTTGAGACCTCCGAATAGTTGATCTCTCCTTAGGGCTTCAACACTTGTCCACCAAAGTCAACAACAAACAAATCAATGCAGTAGAAAATAAAGCTTCAATAGACTATATTTCACACTTGAATAATGAGCACTTTATCAACTTGCGAATTAGCTTGCTTGTAGAAGAAGAATGAATGCAAGAACACTTGAGAGCTTTTTTCATGATTAGATTACTTATTATCACTTCTATATAAAAGAAGATTTCAAACCTTTATTTTATAGTGTATTTGAAAGAGAAACATGTGGTAAAAACATGACAAGCCAATGTCAAAATATGCCAACTTTAGAAATTAGGGTTTTATTGATAAAAAAACCCTAAAAGGTGAAATCACACCCTGTTAGGACTGATTGCAATTTCACATTCCGTAAAACTATGCCCCATCAGGAGTTACTATGATTTTGGTTAAAGAGGAGAAAACAAAGGGGAGTAGAAGAAAAACCTAGTCCTTGTCTTAGAAAAGTCTAATGGGTATCCCTTAAGGGTTTAGGGAAAATTACTCTCTCAAGTTAGTCCATTTTCCGTGTCTATAATTTACTTTGCACTGTATACTTTTTAATATCTCTTTTAGCTCAAAGCATCTTCAAATCCATGTTGTAGGCTTTCTCAAGTTGTAACAATAGTATATTTGTAAGATTCAGCGAACTGGTTTTCATTAATCAACAGCGGATTAAATAGAGTTTACATCCGTCGGGAATAGATAGCACACCGGCGCAACAGTACTGTTACAACAGTGTAACAGTAAGCGTAACAGTACGCTAACAATGTAATAGAGACAAATATTAGTTACGCTAACATCCCCCTTTATTACATTATTTGGGTAATGTAATAACTAATAGCTATACTAACATCCCCTTACATTATTTTGCAATACAAAGTGAGCTGCGAAACAATTCAAATTTGACACGTCCAAGTGCCTTAGTGAAAATGTCTGCAACTTGAGCATACGTGGGAATGTGTCTGAAGCTGAATTCGGTGCTTTGGAACTTCATCTCGAATGAAATGACATTGTGTGTCAATGTGCTTTGTTCTTTCATGATGGATTGGATTCTTGACGAGGTTCAGAACACCCTGATTATCGTAAAACAAGTGTATTGGAGATTTTGATGGATGGCCCATACTTGTTAGAATGCAACGTAACCATATCACTTCGCACACAGCTTCACGTGCGACGCGATACTCTGCCTCTATTGATGAAATAGCAACCACCTGTTGCTTCTTGCTGTGCCAAGAGACAGGACCGGATCCCAGATGAAAAATGTATCCAGAAGTTGACTTGCGATCATTAAATGATCCGGCATAGTCGGAGTCCGTGTATCCTTGCAAGAAGAATTTGTTGTTCCTCTTGTATTCTAGGCCATATTCCATAGTACCACGGACATAGTGAAGAACACGTTTTGTCTGCTTTCCAATGAGTGTTCTTAGGCTCCTGCAAACCTCGAAAGATAGTTGACAGCAAAAATGAGATCTGGCCTAGTATTGGTCAGATATATGAGACTCCCAATCAACTGTCGATAGAGAGTGCCATCTACCTGAGGTGAGTCATCATATCGCGATAACTTAAGTCCATTCTCCATTGGAGTTGCCATTGGCTTGCAGTCAGTCATGCGATATTTATCGAGCAATGTCTTGGCATATTTTTTCTGAGACACTTTGATGGAGTGCTCCTTCTGGCTGAATTCTAGACCAAGACAAGAATGGAGAAGTCCGAGATCTGTCATCTCAAAATATTTGCACAAGTTTCTTTTGACAAGTAGAGATCATATTTTCGAACTCCCTGTAATGAGCGAGATCATCCACATAGAGTACAAGCAACACTATCTCGGAACCCTGTTTCTTGAAATAGAGGTTTGCATCTGATGGACATCTCTTAAATCCATGCTGCATAAGGTGATTGTCCATTTTTATATACCAAGCTCGAGGAGCTTGTTTCAGACCATACAAGGATTTGACCAATTTGCAAACTTTTTGCTGTTGGCCTTCCACTTCAAATCCTTCAGGCTGAGTCATATAGACTTCTTCTTGGAGATCACCATTTAGAAAGGCACTCTTGACATCCATCTGGTGAACTTTCCACCCATATTGTGCTGCCATAGCACACATAACCCGAATTGTGGTCATCCGAGCAAGTAGGTGCAAAAGTTTCCTCATAGTCGATGCCTTCCTTTTGAGCATAGCCCTTTGCAACAAGTCGGGCCTTATGCTTATCAATTGTTCCATCTGCCTTGTACTTGAATTTATATACCCATTTGCAGCAAATAGGTTTCATTCCATGCGGAAGATCAACAAGCTTCCAAGTTTTATTCTTCATCAAAGACTCATACTCTGTATCCATAGCGGCCTTCCACTGAGGCTCACTGAGAGCATCTTGCACTGATGCAGGTTCAAGACTATCTATGGTAGACATAAATGCCCTGTCATCATCAATATCCATATCCTCAACTTTTGTACTTGGAGTTACAGAAAGTTCCTCAAAATATTGACAAAGATCATCAACCTCACCAGTTTCTCGGCTTCTCTTTCCTTTTAAGCCATACTGCGTGTACGAGGTCTATCCAAATTCAAATTGGGAGGAGTGGATAAATTTGCGTCTCTGATTGTATTTGTACACCATTTTGGATTCTTCTTCAATGGAGTTGAAGAAGATGTAGAAGGACCTCCTGTCTATGCTGACGAAGGAATCTTCTCTTCCTTAGGTTCCACAATATCTTGGTGTACTGTAGATGTGCTCTGTGATGTGAAAGCTTCATCAAAGACAACATCTCTGCTGATATGAATTTTCTTGGTCAAAGGATCTATCAACCGATATCCTTTAGAGTGCTCAGAATAACCAAGAAAAATACATCTCAGTGTTTTCTCATCTAGCTTCTTCCTTTTCTCTTTCGGTATGTGCATGAAAGCTTGACACCCGAAAATACGTAGATGAGATATGGATGGTTTTTGACCACTCCATGCTTCCTATGGAGTCATTCCTTTTAGGGCCTTTGTGGGTGCCCTATTCAACAGATACACTGTAGTGGTGATAGCTTCTGCCCAATATTGTTGCCCAAGAGTAGCTCCTGTGAGCATACAACGAACCATTTCCATGATAGAACGGTTCCTTCTCTCAGCAACTCCATTTTGCTGAGGAGTATAGGCAGTTGTTAACTGTCTCTTGATTCCATGCTTATCTAGGAATGCAAAAAATTCATTAGAGGTAAACTCTCCCCCTCGATCTGAGTGGAGGGTTTTGATAGAAGCCCCTGACTCCTTCTCAACGGATTTCTTGAACTGCTGGAAGAATGCGAAAGCTTCAGATTTCAGTTGGAGAAAGAAAACCCACATCTTTCGTGAGTAGTCATCTACGAATAACTGAAAGTACCTCTTCTCTCCACAACTTTGAGGTGTGAAAGGACCGCACAGATCGGTATGAATTAACTCCAGAGGTTTTCATGCTCTTGTATAGCTCTTCTCAAATGGTACTCTATGCTGCTTTCCTGCCAAGCAGTCAGAGCACATTGGCAATGTGGCTGAAAGGGAAGGAAGACCCTTTACCATCTCATACTTTTTGAGCTCAAGTAAGTAGCCAGAACTAAGATGCCCATATCTCTTGTGCCATAGGGAATTTGCCTCCTTGGTAGAGACAATCATGGCAACATGTGGAGTAGAGATAGCATCTAGTGCAAATAAGCCGTGCTTATATGAAGCTATTGCAATCTGCTTACCCTTCCTGGTAATTGTACAACACTTCTTTCCATTCTCAACACGAAAGTTGACAACCATATTTCTGTCCAGGATTTGTGTCACTGACAACAAATTGTTGGCCAATACCGGAACATAGAGGACTTTGTCAATCTGACACTTGCCATCAGGAAGTGTGACTAAAACTATACCCTCTCCCTGAACCCTATAGGTCTTATCATCAGTAATGGTGATAGGTTTGCCATCTTTGGCCTCAAATGATTCAAACCACGATCTGTCACTAGTCATATGTTTGCTAGCTCCAGAATCGACATACCAAATAGGATCCCTATGTGTGGAATCTATGGTAGTCATGAGCACTTTGTGTGCCCATTCAAAAATTGAGTCAGATTCTTCAACAACAACATTCACCTGGGGTTGCTTGTTCTTATTTTGTGGTTTGTTTTGGCCCTTATGCTTGTTATTATGCCAACACCTGTTGGTGTCATGGTTGTCTTTCTCATAGATCTTGCACCACCTCTTCTTCTGTTGAGGTTGTTTGCCTTTTCCTTTCGTATCCTGTTGAGAATTTCCTCCTTTCTGAAAGTTGCCTCCTTTTTGCCCATTACCTTTCTTCCTAGAACCCTGCCTGTTGGTGTATAGGGCTATATTGGAAGAATCATCCTTGTGAAGTTGGCGTGCCTCCTGTTGTTGAAGCAGATTGACCAACTCGATGTAGGTAATTTGTCGTTGAGACACCTGGATGGAGGTTATCAACATATCAAATGAAGAAGGTAAAGCTCTCATCATAAGTGAAATGAGAAGCTTTTCATCCACAGTATCTCCGAGAGAACTCAATTTCTCTTTCAACTCAGACACTCTGCATAGAAAGAGTTCAACTGTTTCACCCTGTCTCAAACTCAGGTTATGAAGTTGTTGTTGAAGATGAAGAATGGTGGATTCATTCTTCCCTTCATATATGGTTCTAAGGGCATACCATGCCTCTTTACCACTTGCTTTATCAGCTATATGAGGTTGCACTTCATCTGAAACAACAAACAAAATGAGCACCTTTGCTCTACTGTCTTTCTTGTCAAAAGCAATCTGATCTGCTGAAGGACCTGTGGATCCTGCTGTTGGTGAAGGCCTGGTTGCTACTCCAGTAACAATATCCCACAAATCTTCCATTTGGAGAATTGCCTTCATCTTATGTTTCCATGGTGTATAATTTGGACCTTTCAATAACTGATGCGGATCAGTCATCAACTTTGCAACAGCGGACATAGTGAAGGTTCCTTATATCACCAAATTGGTCCCCCTTTCGATATACCTTTTGCTAGGCCAATATACCGTACAAAATACCTGCCCTTACGTGAGGGAAACTATAGGTATTTAGAAAGATCAACAAAAATCACCCGCCCTTACGTGAGGGAGACTATAGGTGAGTTTTAGAGATCATACGATACGTGGAACATAAGCGGTACTGAAAGGTAATCGCCTTGTTGATGGAACCTACCATAGAAGATTCTTCTCATGCGTGGGGCGTAACTTCCCCTAAACACTATGAAGAATACTTCGTCAGGATTTACGCCTAAACACAAGTGCGATAAAGGGTAGTGGATGGAGTAAAAAAATGCTAAAATGGCGTACTTATTCCTCCCCGACGATTTATAGAGAACAAGCTCAGACGTCATTATAGCAGCTATATTAGGTGGCGGATACAGTAGCCAAATCACGACAGCTTTACCTGTAAGTGCTGGCCAGAGGTATCACAAATACCGAACGCTGCAGTGCAATAAAATTGCACGGATGGGTTTTATATTCCGGGGACTTAGGGAGTGTTTGATTTTAATTTTTAATGTTATAGTGCAAAAATGAAATATGCAACATACAACAAAAAAAATTGCCCACAAGAATAACCCACAAGGTGTCGGTCACAGCCGAAAATGCACCTTTTACAATGCCAAATTGCTATTTTTTCAAAAAATTACTCAACATCCCCCTTTGATTTTTTGGAAAAATATCCCCTCTTAAAAGGCTTTCTTTAACAAAGCTTTTTTAATAATTATTATATTTAAAATTAAAATAAATAATTTTAATTTATATAGTTTTAAAACTTTAGAAAAAATAAATTAAAATTAAAATTTTAATTTATAAAGTTTAAAAAACTATATTAAAAAAATTAAAATTAAAAATTTTAATTAAAAATAATAATAATTAAAAAATGACATTGCAAAAAAAAATTATACCTTGGGGGGGTCGGCGGGATTTGAACCCCCGACCTGTAGGCTCCCTGAGCCTTACCGCATGGCTCACGACCACGTGAGCCAGCGGGCTGATCCGGAAGGATCAGTCAACCTCCTCTCCTTTATCCACCTCGGCCTGCCCGTCCTCCGCTGCTTCCAGCTTCCCGAGCCTCCTCTGCAACTCGCGGCTACTGCCTCCGTAGCAAATCGCCGTCTCGAAGTCACTTCCCCGGTCGCGGCTTCTTCCGCAAATGCAAACATAAAAAAAATGCAGTTTTCGCGTTCAACCGCCGCTCTGAAATTTTTTTTTCCTGCGCGCTTGCGCGATCTGGTTTTTTTATTGTTTCGTTTTAAAAAAAATCTACGGGGGGGGGCCGCACGCCAGTGCAAGAGGAATTGTTGGGGGGGGGTTATACCCCGACGGGAGCATGAAATTTCAAATTTTTGCTTCCCACCTAAGAAGGGGGGGGGGGCTCCCCTCTGCGCACTGTCGCACAGGGCTGCGACAGACTGTCGCACGTGCTTCGCGACACGGGCCTGCGCGACAAACTGTCGCACGTGCGCTCTATCGCGTGCTATGACAGCTCCTGTCGCGTGGCACCTGCGCGACGTCCGTGCGCACTCTATCGCCTGGTGCGACCCGGTCCTACGTGACAGACTGTCGCACGCGCGAGACTGTCGCCCGCGTGCTCTCCTGTCGACGTGGGAGGAGTGGCACCGGCTCCCGCGGTGTAGCGCGCCGAGTGGGTTCATCCGTGGACCTAGACGCAGGGTGGGGGGCGGACAGATGTTCGCTCGCCCTCGGCCCTGCGTGTCCTTCCCGGGGTGAGCTGGCGTCGAAGATGTCACAGAACGCTGGCAACCTTCGAACGCAGTACGCATTCAACCGGGACTTCCGCCCTCTTCCTTGCACGGTGACTGGCACGCGATAAAAAATAGTTCTTCGCTTAAGATAACGCCCAGAAAAAAAAATTACGAACAGCTCTGATACCATGTAAGATTCAGCGAACTGGTTTTCATTAATCAACAACGGATTAAATAGAGTTTACATCCGTCGGGAATAGATAGCACACCGGCGCAACAGTACTGTTACAACAGTGTAACAGTAAGCGTAACAGTACGCTAACAATGTAATAGAGACAAATATTAGTTACGCTAACAATATTATATTTTTGCCTTCATTATATTCACTCACTAAGCATAGCATTTATAATATCATAGGTTGGATTAGTTTTGTAATCCTCTTATCCTCTTTTGGAAATTTTTAAGGGAAATTTCTTGATATTTAGGTATCCATAGATCCTCATTTGATAGATTATAAGAAACCATTTATGTTACTTAAACCTCTTGGACATATCCAAGTTACCTTACAAAATTTGAGATATTTGTAAATCATTTACCAAAATTTTGCAAATCCTCAAGTAACAGGCTCTAGGGATTGGGTTTTTTAACCCCTTTCTTTAGTTTTGGATCAATTTGACCCTATTAGCCCAAAAATTCCTCTAAAAATTAACCCATTCTATATTACAGGTCAAATTTACCACTTCCTATTGGAATTGGTGATTTTGACTCTAGAATCCAAATTTGCCAAACCCTATAAAATTTTCAAGTGTCAAATTTACCACAAATTTGCACACTCATGGAAAATTTGATACTTCAACATCTACTTCCAAATACTATGTATATTTCATTTTTTTTTTAACAAAATGGGGTCTAATCAGTTGAGAATATAGGAAATCAACTCACTACACTTAGGCCCCCAAAAAAAAATAATCTAAATTTTTTGGTTCAAATCGTGTAGATGTCAAATTTGCTAGTGGTATATTTGCTCACCTATGGTGAATTTGTTCAACATTAAAATAGGTACATCTGTTTCCATAACTCTCTATTTACTATTTTTTTTAATCTCTATTTTATAATTTGTTTACCTAAAATCACACTTATTTTGGGAAATTAATGAATCCTTTAGGATAGTCAAAATATCTTTTACAAAATATAAATAGGCAAGAAATCAAAGTCATATAACTTTACTATAGGCTAATTTGGTTGTTGCATAATCCCTTTGTTTGCCTTGGAAAGTAAAATCTCTTTTAGCATAGTTTATCATTCATACTTGAAAAGTATTATAGGTTAGAAAAACATGTTTTCTTCCACTATTGTTTTGTTGCATTTATAATACAATTTTAGGTGATCATTTATTTAAGTTTAGTAAATTTTATCTTGAATAAGATCTGATAGAGACAAAAACTTAGGTGTTTGTATGTATGAGCTTGACCATAAACATAGAAACTTAAATATAAAGCTAGAGGTAGATATTACTCATGTGAAGATCAATATTTAGGGTCTTATTTGGAAAGAGATGTTTGTAGGGAAGAAATAATCCCATTAGATTCCTCTCATGCATCAATTAGGTTCCAAATATACTTTTTGTAATACAAGTGGGTCTTGCATTAATTATCTATCACAAAAATATTTATGCTTCAAATATATAAGTTTTACCCTTTCATGTGAAATCCCTTATGCATTCTATATCACTTTTCTCCAATCATTCCCCATCCACCATATTTTAAAATAATATATATGATATGCTAGAAAATTGTGCACCATGCAACTAAATAAAGATAACAAATATATAGATAACTGAAAACATAATGATAAGATGATAAAAAACTAGGACCCTTTTTGTATTAAATATTCACTTTCAAATGTGTTATAATCAAGTCCCCTCTAAGGGGATGCTACCCATGATACGATGAATACAAATAAAAATATCTTGGTGCACTTGAATGGTCTCCTTGTAATCACAAGTGTAGGAGCAAGGTTTTGTAACCATTGCTTAGAGCTCGATGCTCACATCTTGGATTCATTGGTTGTCATGAAAACCTATAATTGGCACACAAGAAAAATCAAAGTAGTTAATAGCACTTCAGATACCCTTAGGATAGGAACTAAAATAATTATAATGAATACTTAAAGAAAACCAAATTGAATGCATGAACTAAAATGTAAACTAGTGTAAAAAGTAGGAAATGGGATATACTAAACCCTACTAAAAAGAAAAAAGCAACAAACTAATATCTACTAGAGGCCATCCCAAGGTAGGATGACCTTACCTACGGGCTGTCTCAGATTGAGATGGTCACTATTCTGTGATTGTATTTTTATGGCCAAGTTAGGGGTGATGTATGGATTTGATCTATGGTCTTGTTAATATATTGGTGCATTCGTGGGAATGACTTAGTGGGTCAAATCAGTCACCAAAGTAGAATGTTTAATTTGCACAAAATATGGAAGCATGACATTTAATCCTAATAGTAATCTAGTGGTATGGATTTCAACAACAAGAGAGCTTTTAGGTATTTGGAATGGTAACACTTCAATTCTTGAACTCTGTGTATTGAAATATTGAGGACCATTCAAACTGAGGGGTGAGTGTTATTTTATAGATTTCCCAAAGAGAGGCTAAAATGGTAAAAACACCCTAAATGAAAAAGCAAATAGGTAGTTCACATTAAGAAAAGTGAATGCCTATCTTTAAAATATAATGTATTTGATAATTGCATGTATTTTTGCTATTTTAGCTCATACAAAGTGCTAAATCGTGGCTTAAAATATGCACAGGGTCTAACTAATAGTTTCAGCTGCCAATTGGGTCTCGCTTGACTTTTGACCAAAATTCCTAGAAGCCATCTCAAATTAGGATGGCCCTAGGAGGCTATCATATGGTAGGATGGCCTCAAATTGGAGGTTTTCTTAGGGTTGAATGCCCCCAAACTAGAGGCTATATCAAGGTAGGATGGCCCAAAATGCTTAGGTAAATGTGCCCTATTTTGAGTGGTAAGAAGCACTATTTTAGCTCGAAGGCTACCTAAAGTGGGTCATGTGGTCTAGAAGAGTCCAATTAGACATTCTCTCCAATATGACACAATTTTAGTGTCTATGGATACCCTTTTTTGGAATGCATTGTGTTAAGACACAACATGGAGCAAAAATAAAGGAACTAAAATGGTCAAATTGATTAAGGTTCTTCATTATACTAATCAAAGTTAGATACCCCAATCATGGAAAGAGCATGCATTTTTGAATCATTGCTTTTGACTCATTGATGGACTTAATTTTGGTAAACCTTTCAACCAAAGACAAAATTTTAGTCTAGGCTTTTAGGCATACTTGATCTTGGTATACTTTTAGCCATAAGTAAACCAAAATTTTAGTTTATAAAACCCCAAACTCTCATGCCATGGATAGATAATATTTTAGTCTACAAATATTTAGGCTTTAGGTGTACCAAGCATTTGTTTGATTGAAATTTTTGCTTTTGCCCCAAAAAAATAGGGAAGTGTATGGTAGTTTTTGGTAATGATTATTGAATAAATGCAATTTGCATGATTGAGTGTTTGATTATTTATTTAATTATGAATTTTGTAATTATATGAGTACCCCCTCAAGCAATGAGTCGATAGGGGAGATGGAAAATTATGAAAGCGATGAATTGCTTGACCAAGATGACCGAATTTGAGTTTAACCATGTAAATGGTGTGAAAATCTCATGTTATTTTCCCTTTAGATCTACTTAATGTTAAGTGTGCATGGGAAGATTTGTTAGAATCTTTGCTTCCCCACTTGAGGATATCTTTCCAAAGGAGATCGCAAGGATACAAAGATCCTCAACACAACTAGACCCCTAATTTTATGCTTTTTCCTATGGTCATATAATAGTTAATGTAATGCTTATTTATACGGTATTTATGAGTTTAATTAAGACAAACACCTAAAGGTTTATGGATATCTATTAATCTGGAATATTTATCGAGCCTTAACAATATTTTGAACCTAAATCATTAAGAATCATATAAATTCAATGCTTAAGTTTAAATCACACAAATAGATGCAAATAAGAGCCAACTTATATGCAATTTGAATGTTGAATGCACTAGACTAAGGAGATTTTGATTTTTGGGTAAAAAAAGGAGAAATGCAATAAGACAATCTAGCCTAATGCTACTAATTGCTTTTTGTTTCTTTGTCTAAGTACTTGAAAGTGATAAAAATATTAAATTTCAGCCTAAGGTTCCTTAATTGATTAGTATTTTAGTTTTTTGTAAATAAGTAGAGTCATTTTGCAAGAAAATTATAAGGTTTTGTAAACAATTTGGATTTTCTAGCTAGAATTCATTAATTTGCCAAAATTGATGTGATTTATGTTTCAAAATAGTAGAAAAATAAAAATAGAACACACAAAAAATAAAATTGTAGAGCTAAGGAAGGACCAAGTGGCTAGATTACCTCTCCTAAAGCCTGTCTACCAAATTTTCCAATGAAAGTGCCAAATTTGCCACTGCTACCAAATTCACCATAGGGGTGGAAAATTTCATAAATCTACGCAAAAACTTAAAAAAAATTAAATTGGTCTGATTTGGAGGGTCTATTTGAGTGTAGTGAGGTGGTACTTCTATCTTCCCCAGCTGATAAGACCCCCTATTGATGAAAAATTTAATATGCTTACCTCTTGAGATGGGATTTTGGCTTATTTTCCAAATTTGCAATAGGGATTGTGAATTTGGTTCAGTATGTTCTATTTACAAAATTCGCCATAGGGGTGGCAAATTTGGTTCTGGAATGGATTTTTGAAGTTTTGGGGTATATTCTGAGCTGATTTCAATAGGATTTCGATTGAGATTGTGGGATAAGTATCCCACTGTGTTTTCAAGGTCTATGGGTGGTAAAATAATAGGATTAAGCCTTTGAAATAGAGAATCTAAGGACTAAAATTGAAATAACATAGGAAAAGATAAAACCCCCTTAATAGGTTGTAAATTTGATATATCAAATCTGTAAAAGACTATGAAATGCAATCTAATGGATAAGGAATATTATATAATTGCTAATCTAACCTACAACAAGATTAAATTAATAAAATATAGTGACTGATTAGAAGAATTAATGGAGTGCAAAAAATTATTTAAAACCCAAGGAAATGGACAATATGTAAATATGTAGAAATATGATTAATATTTGATTAAATTGAAGTGCATAGGGTCTAAAATAAAATACTAGGATATTAGGAAGTGTAAGAAATAGATAATTTAACTTAATGAAAGCAAATTAGCATCTGGGTGATGAGAAATAATAAGAAATGGAAAGAAATGCTATTGAAATAATTATAAAAGGAGAACAAGAATTCTACAAACTTAATGTATGAAATTAAAATAGCATGGAAGAGGATAAAAGGTGTTAGTATGTTGTAGATAATATAGAATGATTGTAGATGAAATATATAGCAAGGATTTTGTCATAAAACATGTAAAGAAGTATGCTAAAAACCCTACAAAATAGAGGATTAGGAGCAAACTGTAATGATAATACGTATGGAAACTAAAATGAGGCTGCAAAAAAGTGTTAGAGATGGTAATGTTATTGTAAATACCTAAAATCAGACCTACAAGCAAATATGTTAGAGCCTACAAAGTAGAGGTGAGTTCAACAATAAAGAATGTGCAATGAGAAATGAAATAAGATCAAGTAAATGGAGTTAGTCAACTTGCAAAGGTAAAATTAGGAAGCTGGAATGTAAGGCAACACAAAAATGAAGGAGAGACTTATGCTATATTTCACCTAGCTATGGCCCCTCCCTTGGATGAGGATCTCCTTGCCACCAAGCCTCCTTGCCTTGCCTAGTTGCCCTCCACAAATGCTTGCAAAATGACTCCAAATGCTTGAAGGAAGCTTGAAGAACTTGAAGAAAACTTGAAAATAAAAAATGCTATGAAATGAAGAGGCACTTTGAAATCTTGGTAAAGCTTTGCTACAGTGAAATTACTTATGGAATTCTTACCCCATGACCTCCTTAAATAGGATTTGGAGGGGACTTGGAGGGAATGGATGGATAAGACCAATTCAAACAAATTAATCTCAATCCTTCTTGAAGCATGTGAAATCAATGGTAGAGGTGAAAGGGATATCAATTCATACCCAACTAGTTTGTGTGGAAGATTCCTAATCATTTTGCCAAATTTACCATTGTTGACCAAATTTGCCACAGGGGTGGTGAATTTGCTTTTGAGTGACGAATTTGGTAAAGAATAAAACTAGATTCTAAGGAGTTTGAAATTTGAAAGCTTGCAAAAATCACCACTAGCCAAATTCACCACAGTGGTAGCAAATTTGGGAAAATTTGATTTTGAGTATAAAAAGTTGATTTTTACAGTTTGCCAAATTCGCCACTCAACTTGCCAAATTCGCTACTGGCGAATTTGGTTAGGGTGGAAAATTTGGTAAAGGTGAAATTTGATGCCCAAAATTATGGAAAATGATCAAATTTATGTTTTGTGATTTTTGGAATGAGTTTTGAAAAGTTTTGTAATGTTTACGACCAAATTTGGGAAGTCATGACTAATGTGTCAAAATTAGGTGTCTACAAACCATTTGATAACTGCATTTTAAAGGTCAATTAGATATGGTCGCTCTATTTCACATGACCATTTGAGATGATCGCACCTATTTTTGAAAATAAAAAATGAAATTTTCATTTTTTGACATCATTTTCACTTATCACAATCAAAAAAAAATGTGAAAGACATTGAGGAGGAAATTGATTTAAGAATAATAGTGTTGTTGAAAAGTAGAGCAATACTAGCCATGGAGTAACCTGAGTCATCAACGAGCTGAGAAGCTGAAGCAAGGAAAGTAAGTACTTCAATCTCACTTGTCAATTATTAATATAAAATGAACCCCACTAAGTAAATTAGGGAATGGACATCACCTAACAATTGAAGGTAATGAACACACCATATATTAGAATTCAATGTAGTATTCAATTTGTATTAATTTTATGCATTTGATTTTAAATTTTTTTTTAATTTGACATTTTAAATTGAATGCAAATGCTCCAATTTTTGGACAAGGACCCACTCTATTATAGCATGCAGGTATTTTATATCATGATGTACCAGTTTATCACCACACACACACACACACACACACACACACACACACACACACACACACACACACACACACACACACACACATATATGATATGAATTTTATTGTGGCCTATCATATGTTTTATTGCTTGTTTTTATTTCATGCATGGATGCATATATGGATGCAATTATGGATGATGGATGTATGCCTAGACATTGTAGTATGTATGCATATATGGATGCCTAGATGCACTTGTAGTATATTTTTGATGTTAATGATTTAGGATGTATGCATAGATGTATGCATGTATATTATGTATTAATGAAATGGTGATGAAAATTTTGAATTTAATCTTAAAACATAATAGATGAATCTAAGATGCAAAACAACCTAAGTGTGAGCACAAAAAAATATATAAAAGTCACTAATCAAAATGTTAACCTTTTCACAAAAGTCATACATTGAAGACCAACCATATGTACTATGAGATAATGTAAATGATGTATGGGGAATAGTAAAAGGTCATAAGGAAAAAATGGGGTTTTTCATGAGACTCAAACACCCTAGTTGACCAATCAAAAATCGTATACTGGCTATACATTACTCAAAAGATAAATATCTGCTAGAAATACCCAGATATTCAATATCCTTGTGTGTGCATATTGTGTTTATTAATATGATGCATAAGACTACCCCATTTATAGGCTAGCTCTTAGAGCCCATTGTTGTAATGGAGATCACCCTATGGTCATATTTATCTAGATTTTGGATGTATTTGGATTTGACTACAAGGAAATACAAGCCACCAAAAACTATCTCATCTGCAAGATAACATTGGTTTGTACTAAAGAAGGTCGCTAATGTGATAGATATATCACCACGCATAAGACTACTTCATTGCCAGGTTGGCATTTATAGCCTATTTCTATATTGGATATTACCCCATGGGTTTTTAATAACTAAGGATTCTAGGAATTAAATATCATTACCCCCTTCTTTTCTTTTGATTTCTTTACTTGGGATACTTTCTTGTTTTTGATGAGGAGCAAGGGGATTTATTTTCTTAGTGGTAAAAACCACTTTTTTGGGGGGGAACACTTAATCCTTTTTGTAGAGGAGCAAGGGATTTTATTGCCGTGGGTAAGGTGAGATTGTCATTTTGTCAATTCTTAGCATTCTATACCATGCACATAATAGGATGAGCAAGGGAGACATTTCACTTAAGGGGAAAGGACTATGTTGTAGTGTCATCCTTCCTTGTTCAAACTTAGATTTAACTGTGTGAATTTATGTTGGGATTTTGAGATATGAAAGGTACTATCAAAGCAAGAACCTACCTTCAAAAATCAAGATAGCTTTCTACAAAATCTGAAAATAAAACTAGGAATGGATGAATGATTGAAAACCCTATTTAACACTCTATAACAACATACTAGGTGAGGGGAAATAACATAAACACCTAGTATAGGGATGTGGATGTATACGATCTATGTATGTATGTATTTTTATTATGATATTTTGAAAACTAAAAGGTTTGCATAAAATAGTTAATGTCTATCTAAACATCATTGTTGATGGCCATCAATATCTACCCTGTGTTACGAGGACCCCTTAATAATCAAAAAATCACAAGGAAAAGGTGTAAATGAAGATAAGAGAAAAAAGGTTGGATTTAAGACTAATGAAAATCATACAAGCATGGTGCTATCTTTAGTAATGAAAGAACAACATATTCTAATGCAAGTTCAGTGAATGAATATACCTAATGCAACTAATCCATGAAATGTAGTAATGTGAATGCACAATGATGTAAGCAATGCAATGTTTTTGTGATTTTGGATTTTTTATTGTTTTTTTTATGCATAGTGCATCATGCATGAAATTCCTACAAGTGGAGAATATTGAGAGGTTTAGGTTCCTCAACACCCTCGACAGGGCCTAACTAGTTTACCGTAAATTTATCTCGCAAGTGGGGTGGCAAGTTCAAATTTTATTGGTTCTATTTAAGCACAAGATTCGTAAATTTAAATTCCCTAAGATGGAATTTGATATCATAAGCTCACCTAAGGTGATCTTGATAAACATGAAGGTGTTTGAGAGTGTTAACGCGTCGTTCATCAAGAAGGGTCAACTGATCAATGTGAGCTTGTTCCTTAGTGTCATCATTGATGAACTCTTGTAATAAAATATGCAACAAATAAATTTCCAATTCCAGGGGTATGATGGCCTCGGTGTCATATACTAGTGAAAATTGAGTTGCCCTAGTGGGCATCCAAATGCTATTTCTATAAGCCTATAATGCAAGAGGTAGTTTAAGATGCCAATATTTGTGATTATCCTTAACAATTTTCTTAAGAATGGTAATGACTATTTTATTTGATGCCTCTACTTTACCATTACTTTATGGATAATAAGGTGTTGAGAAGCTATTTTGAATTTTGTACTTGGCACACAAAACTCTCATATCCTTGTTTTTAAATGAAGATCCATTATCAGAGATGATTTTTGATGGGATACCAAAATGATATATAATGCTATGCAATATGAACTCTATGATGTGAGGTATAGTAATAGTGGTAATAGGAATTGCTTCCACCCATTTGGTAAAATAATTTGTGGTCATTAAAATAAATGTGTGATGACGTAAGAAAGGGAGCAAGATTTTGCCGATTAATTCAAAACCCCACTACAAAAATGCCATAATGAATGTATCAGTTGTAAGGCCTGTGAAGGTATGTGTGATATATTAGCATGATGATAATATTTAACATACTTATTAACATAAGCACAACATTATCTATCCATGGTGGGCCAATAATAACCCATTCAAAATATGCTCTTAGAAATAGCCATGCTGCTAAAATGGGCATCATAAATATCATCATGATCTTGAGAGATTGCCCAAGCATCTTCTTGGGGATCTAAGAAATCAAGGAGAGCTCCATATATTTGATGGTAAAGTATGCCTCCTAATAAGAAATATTTTATCACTTTTTGCTTCAATATTCATTTGGCAACATGCAATAATCTTGAAGGGATATTACCAATTTTTAGGAAATATTTTAGTTGAGCAAACCAATATTGATATGGTTGAGTTTCAATTGAATGAATTGCTTGATCCTTTTTGACTCATCTCGCACAAATGTATATTGGGATATTTTCTTGAGATATATGGTTGTGGTGTTACAAAAAAAACTCTATACTCTGTGGGATCAAGGACCCCAGAATACATGCTTCAAAAATTCATGTATTTGAGAGAACTGATCTTGGTTCGGTTCAATATTAAATCATGTGGAGATATTGCTTGTCTTTAGATGTATCTTGCAAAAGCACAAATTGAGAGAGTAGTGATATCATTTGATGGTTTTTATGGAATTAAGGATCCCAAGGATGCCATTGTATCCACAAAATGGTTGGAAGAAAGAGGAACTACCTTGATGTTATACCATTAAATTTAGTTAATAGTTTATCCACAAGGGATTTGTATTATTTCAATATTAGACACTTGCATTGGTAAATTTCCTTAACCTGGTTTAAAATTATAAAGGAATCACCAAAGATGTTGAGCTTCTTAATTTTCATGATAGCTATTTGAAGACCCAAAAGAAGAGCTTCATACTTAGCATTGTTATTGGTGCACGAGAAATTGAGTTTAAACAAAAAGGGAAAAGGAGCCCCTCATGGTGTGAAAAAACATGATTCCCACACCATACCCTTGCTCACATTTAGAACCATCAAAGAATAGGGTCATATCAGCTTTGTATTTTGGTTCTTAGGTTTCTAGAAAGTATTATAATGGGAGGACTCCATCATCAGGTAACTCAATTTAAAGAGTTTTATCATCCTAGAGATGAGCCTTTACTAGTTGATAACTGATAACTCAACCTTTAATAGATTTCTAACTTACAAACTTGAGGTTAAATTTTAACAACATCATCCACTTTGTGGTACAACTATTATTATATATTTGAATCATCATGTACCATAGGGTATTTTCTTTAGAAATAACATATGTTGTTTGATTTAACATGTAGTATCGAAGCTTCTTTGTGGAAAATACCACTACTAATAAAATATTCTCAATGTATGCATACTTGAGCTTGTATCTAACCAAGGTGTGACTAATGTAAAAAATAGTTTGTTCTTTGTTTACCATATTATTCTAGGCCAACATGGTCCTTAAGGTGAAGTCAATAGCTAATATGTATAATAATAATGACACACATGGTCAAGATAGAGCTAATAATGGTGAATATGCCATGTATTATTTTATTTCATCAAAGGATTTTTGACACTTGTCATACTAATTAACTGTGACCCCTTTTTGTAACAATCGATTCATCGATTGACATTTATCCAAGTTGTGCTATGAAGCATTGGATAGATATAATATTCCCTTATAAGTTGTGAAGCTACTTAAGGTTGGTAGGTGGAAGAATTTCTAGGATTGCCTTAACTTTAGCTAGATCAACTTTGATTCCTCATTTATAGACTATGAAACCCAAGAGTTTTCTGGATGTTACACCAAAAACACACTTTTTAGAGTTTAGGTGCATTATGCCCTATGAGGCGATCAAAGCCTTTCCTTAGAACATCGATGTGCTCATGATGTAGTAGGGATTTGGTAAATAAGTCATCCATGTAATCTTCCAAGACTTTGTGCATGTAATCATGGAATATATATGTCATGACCCATTGATAGGTGGCACCTACATTTTTAAAATCAAATGGCATGAATTTATAGCACAAGGTCCCCAAAGGCATTATAAAAGCCATATTGGGCTGGTCTTCTAGGTTGACTCAAATATGGTTGTAAACCAAAAATCCATCCATGAGGGACAAAATTTCATAACTAGTAGTTGCATCAATGAGTTCATCAATGTTTGAGAGTGGGAATTCATCCTTTGGAATCACTTTATTATTATCTCAAAAATCAGTACATATGCAAATCTTCCCATCTAGTTTCCTGACAAGTGCCACGTTGGACACCCAGTTAGGATAGTTGATAGGTTGAATAAACCTTGCATCCAACAAATTTTAAAGTTCATACTTAACTATTAAGAATATTATTGGATGCATCTTGCAAAGCTTTTTCTTGACTGGTTTAATTTTTGGATTGAACGTTAAGTTGTGCATAACCATATTTGGGTTGAGACCTGACATGTCTTTGTAAGACCAAGCAAAATCATCCTTCTCTATCAAGAGAGTTATGTGTAGTCATCAAATCCTAGCCATTAATTATCCACTAATAATCATAAAATCACAACCATTCATCATATATATATATGAATAAATCTAAGCCATCCCTAAAAACTCTATCTTAGTGGGCCATGTGGCAATATTTTCCACTCATTAAATGCAATATATGTCACTTACCAAGTTGCAATATCAGTCAGTCATCATGTTTTAATCCTAGCCACTCGTTGGTGTTATCACAACCCTAACATGAATGAGGGAAATCATAAAATACTATTCACTTTTCATGAATAAGGGTAGAAAACACTTGCAAAGAGATATCATTCACATTTTTGCACAAACCCTAGCCACCACCATATTCTTCATTAACTCACTGTCACTGTTGAGGACTAGATACAAACTCTATCAAGCATTTGCCATAGTTCATAGACACCTCAAGGCATCTCTCAAATATTGTAGGCTGTTTCACAAGCACCTCAAGGCATTCACCAGATTTGGGAGGGCATTTAGCCATCCCTCAGATGCTACCTAGCATTTTTGAAATCATAGTTCGATCTCACAACCTCACATATCATAGATCAGGTATTTTAACAAGGCATTTTTTGTTATTATTTAATTAATTTTTTTCCTATATTTTGTTCTATATTCTACAAATATTCAATTAGAGTTAGTATATTTATCTATTATACTAAAGAGGGCTTCACATAGTGGAGCCCTCACATGTGCAATTGATCCTCTTGTATGTTTTATTATTTGTAGGTGTATAAAATAATTTTATTGACATTTTTTGTATCTTGGAGTGGCCCCACAAAGGATATATGAAGCCCACTCAACCTCTTGTTTGGAGCGAAGCAGATCTAAAGACACCACATTCGTTTGATCGAGGGTTTTATTCTCTTGTGTAATCATTGTATCAAAATAAATAATATTCTATAATTCCCATGATTTGGGACATATTGATGTATAAAATTGGAGATCAAGGCTCCCTAATTCAATAATATATGAGATCATTATTTTCATGTGCACACAGCTTGTTTTGATTTATTATTATTTTTGGTGTTGATATTTTTCTATTCACAAAATGGTGATCATGGTGGGAACCCCAAAGGGTTTTGTATTTTGATTTACCTTGTATTAACTTGATTCATTGATTTGTATTTTTTATTTGTTGTATATTTTTAGAGTTGGATCATGAGAAGGTCATAGAATAAAACTTAGGGTTTCTAGAGCTTGTAGGGTTCATTTTGTGGTTATATAGACATCGAGCTACATTTAGGGGTTAGATAAGATACTTCATCACATCTAGGAGATACGACATCACATTTAGGAGATACAATAGTGCATCTAGGAGATTCGACACCACATATATTAAGTTGGGGAAGGAAAACATAAGGCTTCTATGTCAATTATTTTTCAAAAACCTTAGCTAATTTTTTTTGTTGCTTTTTAAAAGGAAAAGAAAAAGAAATATTCATATTTTTGTGGTTTCAAAAAGCAATACATTAAGAATTTGTAGGAATATCAAGCATCTTAGGTATTTTTAAATAAAAAAAATAAAAGGTGCATTTTAGAATATCGATTTATTGATTAGAAAACAAAAAGTCATATAGACTGCATCTAGGGAAAAACTGCATCTGCAAACACATTTTAGGATTGCATTAAGACTTCAAATTCATATTATTATATTTTTAGATCTGTATATCAATAATATTTCAAGGTTTATTTGGAATTCACTTACTATAATTTGGTTCAGGTTGTTTGATGTTTATGGTGTTTATTTTTCTACTGTGAGTGTCTTGTATGTTTCCTTTTGCTTACGCTTTAGGAAATAAATTTAAAATGCATAGTAGCTACATTCTAGGATAGTTCTCTTTGCACTTTAATGTTCAAAATACAATAGAGCATAGAAACTTACAATGAACTTCACACATTGCATGATTCACATTAAACATCAATGAGTTAGATTTAATCACCAACCATTGATCGAGACCAATGATAGTAGGTTTCATATCCATCCATTGGCTCACCCCATAGACATCATAGTCACCCTAAGTGAGTGGCTTTCCAAATTTAATCACTGTAAAGTCCCCTAATTTTGGGTGCACCGAAAGTAGGAAGGATTAGTAAAGCCATTTTACCATGAGTCTCAATAATAAGTGGAACATAGCTATCATTTTTATCCAACCATGCCTAAGTGTGAAACAAAAGCCTAGCTAGGAAAGTAGTAGGACTCAAATAATGTGGCCTCCATCGAGGGGTAATTTTGATTTCTTAGATATACCTTGAGCCAATCAGCCCTTAGGAAGTCATTTTTAGCTATTTATGATCCATATTTCATCAGAAAGGTGGGTCCAAACACACCTTATTAGTTGCATTTCATCATTTACCTTGCATATTTTTTCTAGGTTTAGGCTATTACATAAAAACACACAAAAAATAAAAATATATATAAAAAAGAAAAAATAATTTTTATGCAAAGACATAAGAAACACTTGTTTATTTGAGTTATTTGTGTGTTTTCATTACCATTATATTTTTACACATGCACCAACTTGTCTCTAGATTATGGTATCGATGCATAACCAAGCCAGAGCTATGATTCAAGTACCCACCAATAAACCACCATCATCCATGGAAAATTCTATTAATGTCCCATCCACTTTCATGGCTAACCTAGCCAATGTGTCATAGACATCGCATTTTGAACTATCCGCTAGACCCTCTCATATAGCATCCACTTCATATATAATGTAGAGGGAAATCCATACCACAATTCCCAAAACTACACCATCTACACCAATTTACCATTACATAACTTATATAGATTTTGACATGGTCATATCCTATTTGAGACCAACCAATATGATTTTGGAACCTCTCGAAATTCCACCTCGATCTGTTCCTAAATTTGATAAGGAATCCTAACACTCATATAAATTCATCACCAAACCTCTCTTTGAGGCCACATACACACCTCCACATAGTCCATCTTCATTTAGCCAATGGACTTCCACCCCAACCAATTATACCACCATTCATTCCAACCCAATCTACGAAGCACAAGCTAACATTGCTTCATAGATGCCATCAACCATGTCATTCACATAATTTTTGTTTGTTGACTCAACCCAACATTACATCCCTCATTCGGTTATGATTCCCTTTACAACTTACCCTTTTCTAACCTCAACTCATGCCATTAAAACTCATAACACATCAATTTTCCCCCCCATACAATCGCTCAACCTACATTCACAACTGTTATACACCAATCATGACAACACATAAACTAATTTCTTATTGGTAATTGTAATGCCCAGTATTTCTTACAACAGCAATCATAGGTGGTAGATTTCAACCATCGAACCATTTCAATCCAAAATATATTTTTCACCCTTGACCAATCTTAGGTATCATGACCACCAATGATCATGATACCTACACATCCATTCCACTGCATCAATACCATAACCAACACTCAAAACACTTAAATTTCCCTAAATCCACCTTAACCTCATCACCATCACCCATTCCATAACGAATTCCAACAAAACATCCAACACCAGCATGTCTCCACAAAAATCAACCCATTAGCCAATCAAAACCTCATTTTATCTCAATAGTTAATCACCCAACACACACCACCCACATATACTCATCACACAAACCAAGGCTTCCAAACATCAATGGAAGATCCTAAAATTTAGTCTATGCAAAAGCATATTGACAACTTGATGTTGCACAAACTGGGTATGGCATATCAAAAACCCACATTAAAACAATTGATTAATTACCCCATTCATCCTTTGGTACCATCACCACCAAATTTTAATAATTTTAAAGGGGCTAAGGATCCCTAAGAGCATATAAGTGCATTCATCTACTCATGTTTTAGGATTCAAGAAATTGATGCCCTAATGCTCTGCACATTTTCATAGACATTTGAGGGGGATGGTTTAGAATGGTACAACCATCTACCACATCATAGCATGTATACATTTGAACAATTGGTAGATAAATTATTAGAAATGTTCTCCCTCAATATCAAAAATAAAACTATGTTAACCAACTTAAATAACTTATGACAATTTGAAGAAAAGTTAGTTTACGATTTTAGCAACCATTGGAGGGTAGTTATTACCAAATTGCCATTCTCCCTCCTAATGGAAGAACTAAAATGAATGTTCATAAGGAGTTGTCTAAAATATATCTCCTTGTTACTTCAACTACAAAAATTTAGAACATTCGAGGAGACCCTTTCCCAATCCTGAGTTATTGAAGAAATCAAGATCCAGGAGGGCGATATTAAGCCCAAGAAAAAGGAATGGCAAAACAAGGGGTAAAATAAAGGAAATTACAATGGCCAAACAAAATCCGGACAAGTCAACCAAGTTATCTTGGTTCAACCAATAATGACTCAAAAATATCAATTCCATCATCAACAACCATCATCACAACAACAACCACAACACATGTCATATCAAGCGGTGCCACCCCCACAATAGTTACAAAACCAAGTGTCAATTGTAGAGAATAACCAACATCGACAACCCACTCAAAAAACTCACAATTACACACCACTACCTAAATCATATGCCTCCATATTTCAAAGGTTGTATGATACACATACCATTACCTTACTAGAGGTTAAACCAAAAGACCAAATTAAATGAGGCAAGGGCTTTAGGGAACACTTGTTTTACCCCTTTCATTGGTAGAAAGGCCATGACATCAAAAATTGCTTTACATTTAAGGACATCATGCAAGACCTGGTAGACCTAGGGGCCATTAAGGTGGATAACCCCTTGGCACAACAAAACCAAAATATTGGTATTTACCAAACACCTCTTCCTCATCATGAGGAAACACAATAGAAAATAAGGGGTTCAACTGATATAAATCCTCCTAGCCAAGTTAACCATGTTTAAAAATACTAAGGTTTTGTGGGGGCCATCCATGTGGTAATCCAAGATCAAAGAAGCATGAACCTCCAATAGCAATTGGGGTGAGAAATCTCAAGCAACACAATTCCCTATGGCACCACCAACAAATGTGTGTCCACAACTGAATCTTGTAAATCCGTATCAATCCATTCATCTCCCAAGTCATCCACCTCAACCCATCCAACTTCCAAGTCATCCACCAAGACCAATCATTACATTGAGTAGCCAGCTAAAAAATAGCCTAAAAATAGCTTCAACAAAATTATCAATTTATGAGCTCATACAAAATCCACCACATTGTGAAGCATTAATGGAAATATTGAAATCCATTGAACTCCAAACTCAGGATTCTAATGCCTTCAAAAATTTCATGGGGAGTATCCGAACATACACGAAGAATTCAATCATGTTCTATTATTTTGAAATAAAATCAATATCATCAGAATCACTAGATCCTCCATTGCATATCATGGCTCAGGTTGATCAGGAGCCCTTCAAATAGGTATTAATTGACATTGACTCATCAATCAACATCATCACTACATCATAAATCTATCATATCAATATTTCATCCTCTCATATCACCAAATCCATGTTCACATTACTAGAATTTAATGATATGTTATAATCTATAGTTGGCACTATTGTCTTACCCATACAAGTGGGGGTCAAGACATTACATAAAATGTTTCATATCCTAGAATGGGCCATGGCCTATAATGTACTTATTGTGTACCCCTAGATTAGGGAAATGAAATGTGTTCCCTCAACGTTACATCAATGCTTGAAATATGTCCATGAGGGAAAAATACATTGCATACCAGCAAACATTGAACCATTCAAATACTGCAACTTCATTTCAAATTCTATGGGCCATCATTGCCATCCACCCATCTATACTTAATTCCATCATCCACACAATCCGCTCCATAGCAAATAGTTCATCCAAAGCACACATTATAAAGGAAATTCCCATCACTAATCCTAATAAAGCTTCTACCTCCACATTTGGTCATATTGTTTTAACATCCTATCCTTCATATCAATTGATATCATGCACATGTGTGTAGACGATGAGAAAAACTTGTGTTATTTTCCCTTTAAGTCTAATTAATGTCAAGTGTGCATGGGGAGATTCGTTATAATATATGCTTCCCCACTTGATGATCTCTGTCCAAAGGAGGTCCCAAGGATGTAAAGACCTCAACACAACTAGACTCCTATTTTAATAATTTTTCTTATGGTTGTATTATAGTAGATGTAATGCTTATTTAGACGGTGTTTATGAGTTTAATTAATACAAACACCTAAAGGTTTTTGGATCTCTATTAATCTTGACTCTTTATCGATCCTTAACGATTATTTGAACCTAAATCATTAAGAATTATCTAAATGCAAGGCTTAAGTTTAAATCACACAAATGCAAGCAAACAAGAGCTAACCTATATGCACTTCAAGTTTTGAATGCACTAGACTAAGGAGATTTCAATTTCAAGGTAAAACAAGGAGAAATGCAATAAGACAATCTAGCCTAATGCAACTAAATTATTTTTGTTTCTTTGTATAAGTGATTGAAAGTGATAGAAAGGTTAAATTTCAGCCTAAGGATCCTTAATTTATTAGTCTTTTAGTCTTTTGTAAAGAGATAGAGTCGTTTTGTGAAGAAATTACAAGGTTTTGTACATGATTAAATTCTCCTAACTAGGATTCCTTAATTTTCCAAAATAGATGTTATTTATGTTTCAAAACAATAGAAAAATAGAAACAAAACATAGAGTAAATGAAATTATAGAGCTAATGAAGGTCCAAGTGGCTGTATTACCTCTCTTGGAGCCTGTCTACCAAATTCTCCACTGCTACCAAATTTACCACAAGGGTGGCAAATTTGGTAAACCTGCACAAAAACTTAAAAAAAAAAAAAATTGATCTAATTTGGGGGTTTTTATGAGTGTAGTGAGGTGGTAGACTATATTCCCCAGTTGACTAGACCCCTTGTTAATGAAAATGTTGATTTTTATTGCCTTCTAGAGTGGAATTTGGCTTGTTGCCAAATTTTCCACTAGGTCTCCCAAATTCACCACTAGCGAATTTGGTTTAGTGTATTCTAGTTGTCAAATTTTCAATAGGGTGGGAAATTTTGTCCTGGGTGAGTTTTTTGGATTTTCAAAGGTCGATTCGAGTTGATATCAACAGGATTTTGACTGATATTGCAAGGAAATGATCCTACTATAATTTGGAAGATCTATAAGTGGTAAAATCAGAGGATTAAGCCTCTAAGATAGATAATTTAGGTACTTATGTGGGCATAACATGTAAAATAGTATAAATTCCCAAAAATATCTTCACATTTTGATAAATAAAATTTGTGCAAGCATCTGAGATGTAACCTAATGGATAAGTGTTGAGTAGAAATTTTACCCAATTGCAAAATCACCATCACAGTCAGGATTTTGATTCTCTTGCAAAGACAAAAATTTCTCCAAGGTTCCTTTTACTTAATGTGTGCTTGTAATATTGTGAAGATGTATCAAATAAGTGCTAGGAATACCTTAGTGATTGCAAATAACTGTTAACAAGGGGCCTGTGTTGGTATTATTTTATTGCTATACTAGTGATTGTTCATGAAAATTAAAAGAGAAGAAAAATGTGACTCACCCTTATATGACCATGATGTATTACCTTAGTTCATTTTATCTTGAATTATTTTAGGTAAATTTTATCTTCCTTTGATTAAGAAGATTTTACACAAGTTTTATCTTGCATTATTAAACCTTGATTTGAGCATAAAAGAGAATACTAAAATCTATCTTTCAAAATGCAAAGTTTTAATTATGATTGGGTTCATTTAATGTTTCTTTGAATATGAAATTAAATATAGCCTTTAATACAATAAATAAATTACCCCTCTGTGATGAAATTAATTTTCATAAAGAGATGTCAATTTATTGCTCTAAAAAAAATGGCCTTTGAAATGCCATATAAATCACCCCCCTTTAATGAAATTATGATTCTCATAAAGGAAAGTTAATTTATTATTTGCAAAAAAAACATGCAAAGCTTGAAACATGATTTACCTTTGAAATGTGAAATCATGTAAAATCCAAAATTACAAAATGCCTATAAAAACAAATTTGAATAATTTTTATAGTTTTGAAATGGCTTCAAACTAAAATTGAAATTGCATAAGATGAAATGTTAAAGCTTATTCTAGAGATCCATGCATCTAATTTTAGAATTTTTATTTATTTTTATTTTTATTTTAATCGTCGAATTTTTAAAAAAATGTAAAAGTGAAGGGTTAGAAAAAATAAAAATAAAAACAACGAAATAAAAGAAATGAAATGAATTGTTGCAACCCAAAAGTTTCCCACAGACCCTACAAACATTAGTATTCTACACAAAACAAGAATTAGTGTGACCCGAATTCATGTAATAAAACATCTAATGTGATGAAAGCTTCTACAAAAATGGTGCAATATATAAAAAATAACAAGCAAGTCAACCATTAACATGCATAAAAATTGATGTATCTCCAATATATTGCAGAAGAAAGATCTTCAACATCAAACACAAGTGCAGAATGCCATGCCCTAAATTGGCATCATGTGATGAACTCCAGTCCAACGGTGTGGTTTTTCTCCTCACAGATCCAACCTTGGACTTGTTGAGTGGCAATTTTTCCCAATTGCAAAATCCCCATCATAGTTAGGATTTTCAAATGAAAACCCTCTCTTATAAAGAAATAAACATTTCTCCAAGGTTCCTTCACTTAATGCATGTTTGTATGTTATGAAAATATATCAAATAAGTGATTGGAATACCTTAGTGATTTACAAATAACTATTAACAAGGGGCCTATATTGGCAATATTTTATTATGATATGCTATTGATTGTTCATGAAACTTGATGAAATGATGAGTGAATTGATTTTTATGTTGCTTTAAACATGAAAGAAAAATGATCCAAATGATAAACCTTGAAATGTAATAACCTTTGAAAACCTTTATAAATTAACCCCCCTTTCATGAAATTACAATTTTCATAAAGGGGAAAAAATCTATAGCTTACTACAATGGCCTTTCAAGTGTCGTATAAATTACCCTTTTAAGTGTCGTATAAATTACCCTCTTTAATGAAATTAATTTTCATAAAGGGAAGTAAATTTATTACTCAGAAATGAAATCTAAAGCCTAAAATCTAAAAATATAAAACTTTTAAAATTACAAAATGCCTTGAAAATGTGCGTTTTATAAGCAATTTTGTAATTTCAAACTTGCTTCAAAATTAAATCAAAATTGCTTTAAATACTTGGAGCTTATTTTTTAAACCTGTCCACCTTTCTCATGGATTTTATTTTTTTTAATTATTTATTTAATTTAAAAAACTTTAAAATAATGGAAAAGAAAAGGTTAAATAAATAAAATAAAATAAAATGCTAAAACTTTTAAAATCTCACACAGACCCTGCAACATTAATATCCTGTAAAACCAGTATTAATGAGATCCATATTTATGCAATCTGTCATTTAATACGGTGCCATATTCAAAGGAAAATAAATGCAATATATAAAAATGACAAATGGATTAATCATCAACATGCATTAAATCCACGACATTTCCAATATATTTGCAAAATAAAATTTTTAATAAATTATCAAAACTATAGAATACCCTGTGCATAAACGACATCATTTATGAAATTATCTGATTCGGCCAATGTGGAAGGAGAACTCCAAAAATCAATCTTCTGATCAAATCCCGCTTCCAACTATAATTCCTGGTTCTCTGTCTTCGGCCCTTGTTCTATAATTCCATCACGTATTTAATACCTTTGGTTTTCATAATGTATTCTGGTTATAAAGCTCCTCCTTAGGATTTTTATTTTCTATTTCAACTTAATAACGAATTTTGAAACCATCCGTTCCAACCTTCATATCACTTTCTTTTATCAAAGTGTTGCATTTAATTTTATAACATACTATGGTATGGTTTTGAATGACATATTTAATCTTGACTAACATACTATGGTATGGTTGTGAATGAAATATTTAATCTTGACTTATTACTTAACATAGCAATCCAATATAGTGTAATCCATCACTGTCACTGTGTACACACTAAAACCTGTTTGCCTCAATTTATGTTTTGATATACTACCATCGCTATCGCCAATATTGTTCTTATATCTCAATAGAAATAAGCATGATATCGTGTTCTTGTTTAACACCATTATTTCATGTTCGAGAGTTTCAAAATGGGAGCTCATCCACAACACTCGACCTATAATACAATGAAATACCTGAAGAAATTTCCAAGCACTTTGCATCTTTGTCAACATAGATTTTGAGCTCTCTAACTCCCACTAACTGCACCACACAAGGTTCAAGTGCCTGTGAACACCTTTGGGTAACACTCTCCACTAGCATCTATATTTCTAGATTTGATCAACATCTACAAACATTTTGTGTATACATAATGCTTTCTATCTATTAACAACTCATGCTCTCGATCTACAATACATGCAGTAACCGAACTATAACAACAAAATTGATATTGTTGTCAATGGTCACACACAGCCTACCATATCTATATCTTGTACCCTTATTTAAATTATCTTATGACAATGGTGGATGAGACATTATGTGGTTCTATCATAGATACATCATCAATTGAGGAACTGCTCTAATGAATCCACTATGACATACATGGTAAATCTGGCCATTGCATTTTATAAAACCCATAATATCCATGTCACCTATTGCTAAAATTTAAATTCTATCATTTGCTTATTTGATATATCACTTCTAAATATGAATATCGATTTCATGACTTGACTGATATGACTATTCAATGTTGCTGAAGACTTTGTCCATAGTTCGAATCTTATTGTAACCTTATATGCTTTAAATCTGTCCAAACGATTAAAAGTGTGTGATTTCATATTTTCCTTTATCCGATAATCATCTCATAATAACTGTGATGACTCTTTATGTATACAAACACACATTATTTATTTTTATGAGTCACTCAATTCTTTATACACCTCTTGATTACCTCAAAAACTACATCCAGGTGTTGATCATCGCTTGAACCATCTCGAGAATTGTGCCTAGAGTTGACCGCCACTTACCTGCAAACATAAAACAAAATTTTATGAAGACCTTTTTCATAATTAAATTATATTTATTTTAAATGTTTTTAAATTATATATATACATCGATACCATAATTTAAAATTATCAAAATTTAACATTTTAAATAATTAAAACATTAAACTACCAATACTAAAAATAAAATTAACCTAAAGCAATACAAAAAGGTAAATCATTTTAATATGATAAAAATAACACTTAAATAAACAATAAAAATAATGCAAACACTACCTGACTTGTAAAAAAATGGTGAACAAAATATCAACAAACTTGACAACAAAATACTCAGATATTCAAAATTTTCAAAATATTCAAGTGGGTCTCCAATTTTGGGGTTGCTGTGAAATGGTCACAACAAATGGCAACTCTTATGGGAAATTTTCCTGAACATTTTGTACTTAAGAACACAATTCTGAAACCAACAAAACCCAAACATAAAAAAATAAACATCAATAATATCCAAAAAATTTAAATAGAAAATTTCAATCTAGAAAACCTGAATCATTCACCTTTACTCGGTGTGTGCTCTGTGATTCATTTGTATTCCTAAAACTATTCAGATTTCCATTATTATTTTTTAGTTTAGGTTATAAGAAATTTCTCTTTTAAGTACACCTCTACATTATTCCATTGCCAATCGAGCATCCATAGCTCTGGTGGAGGTAACCTTACTCTTTTGATGACATTGCTCTACTATCGACCAATAATTTATAGCCCTGATAGAGGTTAATTGAATCTCCCAAATACTAGGTGAATTTTGCATTTTGCATCTTTTCCTTATTTTGAATTAGACATAGTTCCACTGCCAGTCAGGCGTATATAGCCCCGATGAATATTATCTAAACTTTTATGGCTGATTTGACTTTACTTTCCATCATATTTACTTTGATTTTATCAAGATTTTATGCTACTTTAAAAAACTCATCTACCACCTAGGTTAGAGGTCAAGTAAGGTTAAAAATTGAGCGCATTGGATTTTAACCTAAAATATGCAAAACTGCATAACTTCATCTTTCAAGATTTCAAGGAATGTTCTTTTAATGTGTTGCAATATTTGTGGATCTTTTGTAAAATAATTTCATTGTTCCAAATTTTTACTATCTTGATCCAAATTCATAAGGATATATACTAATCATCTCACTTTCCTTTTCTTCAAGTTTTAGATGTTTTCAAAAATAGGTAATTTATCCTGAGTGACACAGGAACAAATACCAAACAAATTCATCTGGTATTTATTGCAACTATAACAACTACCTCAATCAAAGAAACAAAACCAAAACTCTTACAAAGGATAAATAATAAAATAATAACATGAACTAAAATCCAAAATCTGGAATAGCCAATTTTATTGCAAACTAAGAATGAGAACACATCCAAAATTACAAAATTGATGAGCGAGTATGAACCTAATCCCTAAACTTGAAAACATAGACAAGACAATAAATAACAAAATTTCATGAAACAAAATAGTATGTACAAAGACAAAACAAAAACATAAAAACCCAAATAAATCTATTTACAAAAAATATACACTATGTACAAGATGATACCAGATTTATGCTATCACTTCCCTGGATCCCAAACACGATTGGCACACTATAAAAGACATATATTATTATATGCATGCCAATTTTTACATAACTCCAACCAAAAGAAGATTAGGCCAAACAATATAACAAATTTCATTTTACCTTTTTGATTTGATTCAAGTTTATAAGCAATTCCATGTTTAGGATTTGATTCATTAAACTTACAAGTGAATACATAATTTTCGACTATCTTTTGCTTATTCAATGAGATGTAACTTTCAAAATCTGATTTTTCACTTTGACTTAAGTTTTCAATTTCACAAGCATATAGGATTTCCTTCAAATAGGAGGCTATTTCTAAAAATTTTAAAGCAAATTTATCAACTATGTCTTTAGGCCAATCATACTTATGCAACAATTTACAAGCATCTAGGATATTTACAAAATGAGAATCATTATAAGTTTGTATCCTATATTGAATTGTTAATTGTTGATGAACTTGATTCAATAACTCAAGCATATCTATTTCTATTTCATTTAACAAAGCAATCTCATTTGTGGTGTGAATAGGAATCCACTCTAGTTCTTTATCAACCTCCAATGGCATTTTATCATAAATAACATTAGAATCCAATAAATGATTATGCAAACTTTTACCTGATTCTTGAATGTTTGGATATAAAGGATGATATTATACCTTTTATACATCTTCATTTACCACTACTTGGTGAGTTATTGTAATATTTTTTTTTTCTTCATGGTCTCTACCACCATCATCGTCTCGTATCCATTTACCTTCATTAATGATCTATCTTTCAAAAGCATCAAAATCAGGCATCCAATCAAGAACATGTCCATCCTTTTCAAACTATAGATCTTGTTGATTAAACAAAGAAATATTTTCTTTAGGATGAATATAAAATTCTAATTCTATGTTAACCATCCATAGAGTTTCTTTATTTAAATCTTCAAGATAATCATGGAAATTTGCAATCAAATCTTTAGTATTTGAGAATGAAAGAAAATATTTTACCTCTTCCTCATCTAAAATAGATGAATCATAAGAAACTTTTACCATTTCTTCCCTTTCTATTGTAGCAATGTGTTCTACAAACTCATGTTCAAAATGATCAAATTTTGAAACTTTCTCTATTTTTGAAATTGGCACATCATTTTCTGATTGTACAAGAATTACAAGATCTTCATGCGAGATAGAGGTTTCAACATCTTGCATATCAAGTGAAATGGAAATTTCATCAGTAGGATTGTGAGAAACAAATAATTCTTCATATCTTCCCCAACCATTATAATAATTATCTTCCTATAAAATTTGATGAGATTGCATCCCTTCTTTCATTTATTTAAATTCAACAATTGACTACTTTTCAAACTCACCTTCATCCACTTTTGAGGGCTCAATTTTTCTAAAATTGGATCAACTCCTACATTTAATTTTATATGATTATACCAATCCTCATTTGTAAATAATGACTCTAAACCATTCATTTCTAGAGAGTGACTATTTGAAATGTATTGACTTTTTTGATCTTCTGTTGTAATTGTTTCATTCAACTCTATGGAAGGTTCTGATCTATCACATGTTTCAAAGCTAGTTAGATCTAGGACTTCTCCAATATCTGAAGACTCATGCATTTCTACATTTTGATGGGCTTGATTACCATAATCCTCATTAGTGGACATTGGATTTGAAACTTGTACCTCCTCTTGGACAATATCTAAGGTGGTTGTAAAATAAGGACATTCTATTTCATTACACTGATTATTCACATTAGATATTGTTAGATGCAAGAGTACTAGTTTTCAAAAATGGTTAAGGAATATTAACTCTAGTTGATCCTAAGACATAATAGAATATAGAGGTTCATGTATGTACCAATATAATGTAAACTCATCCAAAGTGTATGAAAATAACCTGCAAGTGACATCTTCATGCATAATTTTCAAATAAATTAAAATATCCTTGTATCTTTGAATATGTTCCTTAGTCGAGGCCACATCATGCCTAAACTAAGGTAAATATTCTTCTACACCTAGAGGAATTTTATGGGTAGGAATTTTTAAATGACAATAATAACCACCAATCCAAGATGCAATTGTTGCCCCTTTTGAAATAAACAATGCCATTAATGGACCTTAAAGAACACAACTTTAATGCCAAGTTTGTTAATCAAAGAAATATCGTGCAAAGAAGCATGAGATGACTAACAATCAACTGAAATATATGCCTCAATTAAACCAATGCCTTAAAATAAATCTTTCAAATAAACATGAAAAATTTGCATTTAAGTAACAATAAAGTAAACCAATTTAGGCCCTCCTTCTAGTGCCAACTCTATTGAGTGGAAACTTTGCCCAATTGCAAAATCCCCATCACAGTTAGGATTTTCAAATGAAAAACATATCTTGTAAAGAAATAAATATTTCTCCAAGGTTCCTTCACTTAATATGTCTTTTTATGTTATGGAAATATATCAAATAAGTGCTTGGAATACCTTAGTGATTTGCAAATAACTGTTAACAAGGGGCCTATGTTGGCAATATTTTATAATGATATGCTATTGATTGTTAATGAAACTTAATGAAATGATGAGTGAATTAATTTTTATGTTGCTTTAATCATGAAAGAAAAATGATCCAAATGATAAACCTTGAAATGTAATAACCTTTGAAAACCCTTATAAATTAACCCCCCTTTTATGAAATCACAATTTCATAAAGGGAAATAAATCTATAGCTTACTACAATGGCCTTTTAAATGTTGTATAAATTACCCCCTTTAATGAAATTAATTTTCATAAAGGTAAGTAAATTGATTACTCAAAAATGAAATCTAAAGCTTGAAATTTAAAAATATAAAACTTTTAAAATTACAAAATACCTTGAAAATGTACATTTTATAAGCAATTTTGTAATTTCAAACTTGCTTCAAAATTAAATCAAAATTGCTTTAAATAATAATTTGGAGCTTATTATTTAAACCTGTGCATATTTCTCGTGGATTTTATTTATTTATTTATTTATTATTTAGTTTGGAAAACTTTAAAACAATGGAAAAGATAAGGTTAAAGAAATAAAATAAAATAAAATGTTGAAACATTTAAAATCACACATAGACCCTACAACATTTAATATCCTGTAAAACAATGTTAATGAGATCCATATTTATGCAATCTACCATTTAATACGGTGTCATATTCAAATGAAAATGAATGCAATATATAAAAATGACAAATGGACTAATCATCAGCATGCATTAAATCCATGACATTTCCAATATATATGTAAAATAATTTTTTTAATAATATTTCAAAACTACAGAATACCCTGTGCATTTAAGTAACAATAAAGTAAACCAATTTAGGCCCTCCTTCTAGTGCCAATTCTGTTGAGTGGAAATTTTTCCCAATTGTAAAATCCCCATCACAGTTAGGATTTTCAAATGAAAACCCTCTCTTGTAAAGAAATAAATATTTCTCCAAGGTTCCTTCAATTAATATGTGTTTGTATGTTATGGAAATATATCAAATAAGTGTTTGGAATACCTTAGTGATTTGCAAATAATTTTTAACCAGGAGCCTATGTTGGCAATATTTTATAATGATATGCTATTGATTGTTAATGAAACTTAATGAAATGATGAGTGAATTAATTTTTATGTTGCTTTAAACATGAAAGAAAAATGATCCAAATGATAAACCTTGAAATGTAATAACCTTTGAAAACCCTTATAAATTAACCTCCCTTTTATGAAATTACAATTTTCATAAATTGAAATAAATCTATAGCTTACTACAATGGCCTTTTAAATGTCGTATAAATTACCCCATTTAATGAAATTGATTTTCATAAAGAGAAGTAAATTTACTACTTGAAAATGAAATGCAAAGCTTGAAATTTAAAAATATAAAACTTTTAAAATTACAAAATACCTTGAAAATGTATGTTTTATAAGCAATTTTGTAATTTCAAACTTGCTTCAAAATTAAATCAAAATTGCTTTAAATAATAATTTGGAGCTTATTATTTAAACCTGTGCATATTTCTCGTGGATTTTATTTATTTATTTATTTATTATTTAGTTTGGAAAACTTTAAAACAATGGAAAAGATAAGGTTAAAGAAATAAAATAAAATAAAATGTTGAAACCTTTAAAATCACACACAGACCCTACAACATTTAATATCCTGTAAAACCATATTAATGATATCCATATTTATGCAATCTACCATTTAATACGGTACCATATTCAAATAAAAATGAATGCAATATATAAAAATGACAAATGGACTAATCATCAGCATGCATTAAATCCACGTCATTTCCAATATATTTGCAAAATAAAAAATTTAATAAATTTTCAAAACTACAAAATACCCTGTGCATAAATGACATCATGTGTGAAATTATCTGATGCAGCCAATGTGGAAGGAGAGCTCCAAAAATCAATATTCTGATAAAATCCCTCTTCCAACTGTAATTCTTGGTTCTTTGTCTCTGACCCCTGTTCTCTAATTCCATCATGTATTTAATACCTTTGTGTTTCATTTTAGGCTAGTCATTACACTGATTGTTCACATTAGATATTGTTAGATGCAAGAGTGCTAGTTTTCCAAAGTGGTTAAGGAATATTAACTCTAATTGATCCTAAGACATAATAGAATCTAGAGGTTCATGGATGTACCAATATAAGGTAAACTCATCCATAGTGTATGAAAATAACCTACAAGTGATATCTTCATGCATAATTTTCAATTATATTAAAATATACTTATATATCTGAATATGTTCCTTAGTCGAGACCACATCATGCCTAAACTAAGGTAAAGATTCTTCTGCACCTAGAGGGATTTTATGGGTAGGAATGTTTAAATGAAAATAATAACCACCAATCCAAGATGCAATTGCTGCCCCTTTTGAAATAAAAAATGCCATTAATGGACCTTAAAGAACACAACTTTAATGCCAAGTTTGTTAATCAAAGAAATATCTTGCAAAGAAGAATGAGATGACTAACAATCAACTGAAATATATGCCTCAACTAAACCAATTTAGGCCCTCTTTCTAGTGCCAATTCTGTTGAGTGGAAATTTTACCCAATTGCAAAATCCCCATCACAGTTAGGATTTTCAAATGAAAACCCTCTCTTGTAAAGAAATAAATATTTCTCCAAGGTTCCTTCACTTAATGTGTGTTTGTATGTTATGGAAATATATCAAATAAGTGCTTGGAATACCTTAGTGATTTGTAAATAATTGTTAACAAGGGGCCTATGTTGGCAATATTTTATAATGATATGCTATTGATTGTTAATGAAACTTAATGAAATGATGAGTGAATTAATTTTTATGTTGCTTTAAACATGAAAGAAAAATTATCCAAATGATAAACCTTGAAATGTAATAACCTTTGAAAACCCTTGTAAATTAACCCCCCTTTTATGAAATTACAATTTTCATAAAGGGAAATAAATCTATAGCCTACTACAATGGCATTTTAAATGTCATAAATTACCCCCTTTAATGAAATTAATTTTCATAAAGGGAAATAAATTTATTACTCAAAATGAAATCTAAAGCTTGAAATTTAAAAATATAAAACTTTTAAAATTACAAAATGCCTTGAAAATGTACATTTTATAAGCAATTTTGTAATTTCAATATTACTTCAAAATTAAATCAAAATTGCTTTAAATAATAATTTAGAGCTTATTATTTAAACCTGTGCATCTTTCTCGTGGATTTTATTTATTTATTATTTAATTTGAAAAACTTTAAAACAATGGAAAATATAAGGTTAAAGAAATAAAATAAAATAAAATGTTGAAACCTTTAAAATCACACACACACCCTGCAACATTTAATATCCTATAAAACCATATTAACGAGATCCATATTTATGCAATCTACCATTTAATACGATGCCATATTCAAATGAAAATGAATGCAATATATAAAAATGACAAATGGACTAATCATCAGCATGCATTAAATCCAAAACATTTCAAATATATATGCAAAATAAAAAATTTAATAAATTTTCAAAACTACAGAATACGCTGTGCATAAATGACATTATATGTGAAATTTTCTGATGTAGCCAATGTGGAAGGAGAGCTCCAAAAATCAATATTATGATAAAATCCCACTTCCAATTGCAACTTCGGGTTCTCTATCTCTGACCCCTGTTCTCTAATTCCATCACGTATTTAATACCTCTGTGTTTCATTTTAAGCCAATAATTACACTGATTGTTCAATATCTATTGTGAACAATCATAACACTGATTGTTCACATTAGATATTGTTATATGCAAGAGTGCTAGTTTTCCAAAATGGTTAAGGAATATTAACTCTAATTGATCCCAAGAAATAATAGAATCTAGAGGTTCATGGATGTACCAATATAATGCAACCTCATCCAAAGTGTATGAAAATAACCTACAAGTGACATATTCATGCATAATTTTCAAATAAATTAAAATATACTTATATCTCTGAATATGTTCCTTAGTCGATACCACATCATGCGTAAACTAAGGTAAATATTCTTCTGCACCTAGAGGGATTTTATGGGTAGGAATGTCTAAATGACAATAATAACCACCAATCCAAGATGCAATTGCTACCCCTTTTGAAATAAATAATGTCATTAATGGACCTTAAAGAACACAACTTTAATGCCAAGTTTGTTAATCAAATAAATATCTTGCAAAGAAGCATGAGATGACTAACAATCAACTGAAATATATGCCTTAATTAAACCAATGCCTTAAAATAAATCTTTCAAAGAAACATGAAAAAATTACATTTAAGTAACAATAAAGTAAACCAATTTAGGTCCTCCTTCTAGTGCCAATTTTTTTGAGTGGAAATTTTGCCCAATTGCAAAATCCCCATCACAGTTAGGATTTTCAAATGAAAACCCTCTCTTGTAAAGAAATAAATATTTCTCCAAGGCTCCTTCACTTAATGTGTGTTTGTATGTTATGGAAATATATCAAATAAGTGCTTGGAATACCTTAGTGATTTGCAAAAGGGTCCTATGTTGGTGTAGACACCAAAATAGAACCAATCTGATTATGTGACTACAAGAACTGACCAAATTGGCATACATATCCCCTAGGGTAGCCTCCAGAGGTTAAACAGTGGTCCTAACCACTCCCAAATTAGTTTTGGAAGGTCAGAGGTCAATTTGGCACCTTTTAAGAACTTTTCTCCCTATTCGTTCCACCCTGGGACGATTAGAATCCTATTCACCCCACCCCGGGATGATTAGTAGCAATCACTCCAAGGTGGGACGATTAGCAGGTTTGACTGGAAAAAAGTCAAGCCTTGACAAATGGCAGCCCAGATCCGCCACCCAATTTCACCTTCAAGGCATGCAATTACAAGGAACGGTTTCAAATTAGAGATATGGACTTCATTCAAGCATGCCTTGATCATGGAGGCCCTAAATCAGGGAGGAATAATCTCTCCCCTAAAAGGGCATGGTGAGCCAAGTGGCGCCCTCGCATGCGCATGCAAAGGAGACCCTGAGGTCTATAAAAAGGTGAGCCTCCTAATCCAAAAAAAAATAGAGTTGGAGAATTTGGAGCAACGGAGTGCTACAAAATTATACCCCCATTCCTCTTTGTGCTTCCTACACCCCTAATTTCTCTTTTGGAAGAGAGGTTATCGGATGAACATTAGGAATGCAATCTAGACCCAAAACCCAAGAAATCAGCCACAATCCCACACCAAACTCATTGAAACAACTCCCTAGGAGGTTTTGGACCCATCCCACTTGGATTGGTGCCAAAAATAAGCCCCAAACAATGGGCATCCTGCCCCTGGGTGCCCCCCACACTGTTGCAGTCCTAATCGCCCCACCCCGGAGCGATTAGAAATCTATGCTTTATTTCTTGACTGTTATTTTTGCAATGTGTCCCTCATGATGTCTTTATGCTTTTGTAAAATTTTGAATTCATTATGACATGTTTTGACCATCATTTTTCTATTTTATGTATTCACTAGCTAGAGGCCTTGGGGATTGCATGTTTCCTTCTATCCGCACATGCTATTAACTATTTGCTATTTTTTTTGTGCATAGGATCTTACCACTAGGGACACTAGAGGGGCAGTAAGGAATTAGGAACACATGAACACAAGTGGCAAAAACTTTTTGGCCCACCCATTTCAAATGTGGGCATGCAGAAGACACTGGAAGCATACCATCCATTGATGTAATGAACTGTATCAAACATTCTAAGCCCTAGATGGGGGTATGTATTGTAACCAGATTGAAATAAAACATTAATAAAAGAGGCCCCGCTTTATTTTTCTTACATCTCATTTATGCGTCATTTCCTTCATGCATTGCTTCTTGCATTCGTAGGACTTAGCATTTGTATCAACTTTTATTTGCATTATATCTGGTACGTCGTACTTCTGCATTCACTTTCAATGGTGATCATGATGGGATCTTGTACCCTGCTATTAAGATCAAGTTTTTGATCCAAATTTTATGGTTTATTTGCAGGTGTTACTCATTCAGGCGTTGGACTACTACTCGTGCCACCTTATGATGAATACAGACCTGGCATTCATTCCACCCCAAGACAAATATGTATTCGTCCCACCCTATGATGAATGTAGACCTGCTATTCATATCACCCTAATATGATTAGAGCTCTGTGCATTTTTTAAGCAAAAACTCAGAGGCATCTGGCTTAGATAGAGGGGAGGTAAGTTTTCTGAACATCCTTTGTGTTTTCTGTTTCTGCAATTTTCTATTTCTTTGCTTGCATAGAAAAGTTAAGTAGTTTGTTTTCCTTCTTGCAATAAGAAAAAGAAAATAAAAAAAACATAGAGTAAATCAGATGGAAGGAATTTTATTAGGAATGCATTTTTCTTTGGTTTGCTTGCATGATACTTGCACAAATGGCAAGTCCTCATTCTAGGCTTTAGTTCTAGTTAGGTTGTGTGATTTCCTTTTTGCTACTAATGGTCTCTGAAAGATAAAACATACTTTAAAGCATTGCATTAGTGAAAATCATCTTTTGTTGTATGTTTTATTTCTTTATACAATTAAAAGGAGCCACACACACACCACCTAATAATATTAACATCAAGGAGTTGGTCTTAATACCCCAACACTTGATCAAGACCAACGGTGGATTTCATCACCACCTTGGCTTTGATTTTACATACATATACCCTGATCGTTACTGTTGCTAGATGTAAATCTTGACGAAAGCTGACCAAGTGTAATGGGGGTGATTCCTCGTGCATGAGGATAAGTCTTCTATGGTAGGTGTCAAAAACAAAGTGATTCCCCTTTCGTACCACCTATGTTCCATGTACTGTTCTGCTCTCGTGTACCAATAGATTCCCTCACGTAAGGACGAGTATATTGAGAGGTTCGATATAATGGCCTAGCAATGGTATATTTAATGGGTGACCATTTTGGAGATACAAGAGCCCTCATTATGCATGTATAATTTTTTTTTTTTACAAGAGCTACATAGCTAAAATCAAACACACTGAACCAGATATAGAGCACACATTTAATCTATAAACAAGATAATCATTTCTCTATTTGTGTGGTCCCCTTTTGTTTGGTATAGCATAAAAAAATTGGAAAGGAGATAAAATTATACATATATTTTTAGAAAATCCACCACAATGGTGTATACCCGTAGTGAAGCCCAATCATGGGCAGAAGCTACGAAAAGTATACAAGGAGGTACAAGTCGCCTCTGTTATAGCCCCAAAGACTTGGTTATACCACCTTGGCAACCTAACCCACAACATAGTCCACACTATGCCACTACAGAAAAGGACTATAGAGGCACCCCTTTGAGGGGCACTCCCATTCAACACAGACCCTCTCAGGAGGAGTACACACATGGGAAGGCTCCCTTAGATACTTGTTATGAGTGGTCATTGCACGATGAATCACTAGAGTAGCATAGGGTTCATAAGGAGGGACCACATGATTATATAATTCCCCCTCCACCCCTCATTAATATTAGAACTAATAGACCAAATCTAGAGCGCAAGGCTCTTCAGACAAGGCGAGCCAACTCTGCCCGTATCTTTAGTATGTATGAAAGGGAGCATGAGGAAAACTAGTATATTCCTCAAGAGCAATACATCGCGCAGGAGCAATGCACCTTCGCACCTGCTAATTTTCAAGATCACCTATTGAGGCCAGAGCCTCGGGTGAATGCTGCTAACCTTGACAGAGGAAAGTGACCCATAGAGATCTCAGATCACCACGAACAAGATAGATATGTAGGGGAGGAACATAGACCTCCTAGAAATAGGACAACAAAACAAATCGACTTGGCATTTGCCAAAAATGTCACCTTCCAAGCACAAATCACATAGCTTAGGCAATATCAACAGTAGTTAGAACAACTATATCATCTTAACAAAGAGCACATTCAATGCTAGATAGATGAATTACTCTAGAACACTATTCATGAGAGGATTCCAACCCCTCACACGCATAGGATAGAAATTTATGAGAGGCACAACCCCCTAGTATGAGACAGGTCACCATGACCTTATCAAGCGTTGCCTCTAAGACCTCCTAGACCTAAGCGGGAGGCCACCCCTAGAACCAATGATGGGCGCCTTCCTCAGGCACCCATCCATATTTATAGGTCATGCCCAAAAACTCCTCAAGAAGCCTATGATGAATTTGAGTGAGAAGAAGAGCGGGCTGAAATGCCCTACCAAGGTAGGGGGCGCTACCCGACTACCCCTCCATAGTCCTCAAGTTCCTCGTAATTCACAATGGGAACAAACCAAAGAAGAGGAAATCAAATCCTCTAATGCATACAAAACACTGCTAGAGCGCTTAGAGTCTATGGAGACCAAGACTTTAGGGCCCCAAAATCCCACCTTACGCTAGCTCCGCAGTCACCCTATGCATCCTTCAGTTTAGGCACCCCCATACCCCGACCACTTCAAAATGCCTCAATTGGTAATTTTTATAGGGGATGAGGATGCCCAAGATCACGTAACAAGATTCTTGATGCAATGCTTTGGCATTCAAGACAATGATGCATTGCTTATGAGAATTTTTATAACCACGTTCACAAGCCCTGCCTCAGATTTGTTTACCTAGTTGTCGAAGCATAGCATCAATAATCTAGACCAGCTAGTGGACGCGTTCCTTGAACGTTTTGCCTTCAACACCAAGAAGAAGGCATCCTTAAGTGACCTAGCTAGCCTTAAGCAGTATGATGATGAGACCATAGTCGCTTATGGGAATCGATGGAGGACATTGCTTTCAAATCTACCTTACCTCCCTCCCATAGCTGACATGACTCAAATGTTTTCAAAGAGTTGCATAAGGTTGAGCTCCATGCTATTGTAGCTGTAACATTATGCCACCCTCGAATAAGCCTTGGTGCAAGCCAAGATAATTAAGGAGATCAAAATACAAGATGACGAGATTTCCAATCCGCACAAGAAAGAGTGGACCAAAATTTCTAAAATTGGGCCCACGCAACCGAAACCCGCCATGGTCAATCAAGTTGCTCTAAATATACCAAAGCCTACACAAATGACATAGCCCCTAAAGGCTAATTATCAGGCAGTTCCTCTTGATAACTATGAAAAGGAAAATCATAAACAAGAGCAAAATCAATAGCATCATCCTAAGCGACAATTCACACAATTCACTGAGTCTAGAGACTCCTTGTTTGACCGCTTGTTCACGGCAAACCTGATAAACTTGCCAAAAAGTCGACCCATAGACCCCAATGTGCCAAAACCCAAGGGCTATAGGGAAGATTTATATTGTATATTTCACCGATAGAAAGGACATGACATCTTCACTTGTTGGAAATTCAAAAACTTAGTGCAAGACTTGATAGACAATAAAACACTCACGGTAGATAATCTTGTAGTGCTGAGCAACCAACTGATGGAAGTCTTCAAAGACCCCCTGCCTGCCCATGATGCATAGGCAAAGACTTTACAAGTGAACGAGGTGACCTAAAACTGCCCCATGCAAGGATACTTGGGGATGATAAGCATCATGACATGAAACAAAAGATACCCAAACATGGTTGCACCCGCTGTAGCTACAGGAGATGTTCCATCAATGTTACAACCTACAAAACACCCTACACAACCTCCACCACCTAGACCAATGGCCATGATTCAGACTAAGCTTACTCAAATTTTAAGGACCACATCGGCTAGGCTCTCTATTTATGAGCTCATCCAACAATCATTGCCCCATCGGGAGGCTCTGATGGAGATACTCAAAGCCATTGAGCTACAGCCCCACGAACCCAATTATTTCAACAACTTTGTGGGACATGTGAGACAATGCACATAACCGATCATAACCTTCAGGGAAGACGAACTAAAATTGGTGATGGGTGATATGGTGGATCCACCCCTACATGTCATCATGCGGGTCAATGGGATTCCATTTAAGAGGGTGTTGGTGGAAACTGGATCATCCAGCAACATAATCACGACAGCGACATTAAAACATCTTAAGCTACCAGCATCCCACATTGTGGCATCCACTTACACTCTTCGAGCATTCAACGGCGCGTTATGCTCGATGGTTGGCACAATTTTACTACCCATCCAAGTAGGACAAAAGACCATTCCTACGTTGTGTCACATCCTTGAGGGTGAGATGGCCTATAATATCTTGCTAGGCTGGCCTTGGATTAGGGACATGAAGTGTGTCCCTTCGATAGCCCATCAATGCCTCAAATACACATATGAAGGGCAAGTACATGTAGTCCCAGTAGAACTAGAACCCTTTAAGTTTTGTAATGCGATGCATTTGATGCCACAATCGACCCTCCTTTTGACACATTTGGACTTTCAATTGAATCCATCCACTCAAGGTCTGATTCCGCCTACATCCCCATTGTTGAGTTCCTCAACTAATCGACCTAGCCCATCTTTGTCATTTGTACCTTCACTAGCGACATCACCTATGGTGGCAACACTGAAAGACAACGAGAAGAAGCCCCTAGAGGAGATACCACCATTAGTCTCAACCATCTCTATTGAGGAGGTGCCCAGTCGAATAGAAGTCGAGACACCTGATTCACCCAACATGGAGTGGACTCAGGAAGAACTCCCTTTCCCTCCCCCTCAACTATCAATGATTACCATTGATATGGCCAATACGGGCCTAGGGGAATACCTAGTGCAGAACATTGTGGAAACACCCATGCTTGAATCCATGCAAGACATGGGGAGACCTCACCTCCCCATCGGCACTATAATCCCTTTAGGTTACGCATAAAATCAGACCAAATTTGTATATGGGGGCCTTGAGAACGACATTGAATCGTACCTACAAGAGGAAGAGGATGAAGAGCCATTTGCTAAGAATGTTGACTATCTATCCAACCCAAACTTTGTCTTGAAATACCTAGACCAATGTAATTGGCATGGATATGGATTGGGCAGATATGAACAAGGAATGCACATTCTTTGTCAACCAAGATACCAAATGCCATATGATAAATTAGGAGTAGGGTTAAACCACCCTTTGCCTCTCGACATCTTGGTAGAAACCATGCAAGGCTTAGGTCTAGGCAATAGGGATGGGTTGGCACAAGATCCATATGCCAATCCCAACACTACATACACATTGGGGAATTATTTCCCATTGTTAACAACAAACCTTGTTGACCTCAACAACCCCTCCCCTTTGATCGAGGAAGGGGAAAGTTCAAGAAGTAACCTCCAAGAAGGATATGAACAAAATCAAGAGAGCTCTTCAAAAGATGAGTCGGATTATGAGGTAGCACCTTGGGACCCGTTTGAGTCCGATAGCAATCACTCGTAGGTGACACCCATTGATGATTATCAGGAGGACTTCATGGCAATGTTCCCTTTTAATGTTCCAATCAGGCAATTGCCACCTCCAAAGAATCCAACCTTCCCGTAGAGAGCGAAATAACCCAAAAGGGACCAAATCAACTTGCTCGAACAAAACAAGCCTCCCATGCCGACCATAAGGCCAAGTGATCAAGAAATGCCTAGTGGGAGGCTATACCAGCCAGAGGGGCACATGGTTATTGGAGCCAATGAAGGCCTATGGATTTCTTATAATGACTATGAGGATGAGATTGATATGGCATATCTCAACCATATGAGGCAATAGGAATACCCCATAGACATTGATGATATGTTTGAACATCTAAATATGGGACCAAGGCATAGGTGGCATTTAAACCAAGTACAGTTAAACCAAGTGCTTCATCCACAACTTCGGGCATACAGAGAGCACCTCCCACCTAGAGACCCTATAGGGCCACCAGTTCCAAGGGTAGACCCCATACTTCTATCCACACATAGGGCTGATCCTTTTGTGCCAGTACCCACAGAGCTAGATCCAGGGCACAAGGATCACCAAGAATTTCTAAATCAACACCCACGTGGTAATGGAGACCAAAATCAGTCCATAAACATGATCTCCATTTATTTAACTACCCCCATCCACAATCCATCCGATCCAACATGGCCATTGTATCTAGACCTAGATGCCATAGACTAGGATAACGCTGACTCACCACCATCCCCATCAGGGTACTGGCCTTGCGGTGGGATGTTCCATTTCACCCCAGGATAGACTTAGGATATCTTCATGTTGACGAGGAACCTGACATTCCCAATGCAGATCTAAATTCAAAAAATGATATCCATCTAATCCCAACTCCACATCAGTTGGAGGACGGATCCCACATGTCAGTCGAAGAGACGATTGACGTAGACATCAATTTTGATCTAATGAATCTGCAAGTCATCAAGCTAGGGGTAAGTCTATCCCCCAAAGAGTAAGCTGATTACATTACCCTTCTCAAAGAGAAGAAGGAGGTTTTTGCATGGTCCTACAAAGACATGTCGGGGCTAGACCCACAACTAGTCACACATAATCTAACACTTGATCCGACAGTCAAGCCAGTCAAGCAAAAGCTACGTAAGATGCACCCAATAGTGGCCTTGATGGTCAAATATGAGCTACAAAAGTTTTTGGATGCACAGTTTGTCATCTGCATAGATTACCCACCATGGTTGTCCAACATGGTACTCATCAAAAATCCTGATGGGAGGATTCACATATGCATCAATTTTTGATATTTAAACAAAGCCAATCCCAAGGACGATTTCCCCTTGCCTAGCATCGACGCATTGGTAGAAACTACAATAGGCCATGAAATGCTTTCCCTCATGGATGGTTTCTTGGGATACAACCAGATTCATATAAATCCCGATGATCAACTCAAAACAGCATTCACGATGCCTTGGAGGACAATTTGTTATAAGGTCATGCCCTTTGGCCTTAAAAATGCTGGCGCCACCTACCAATGCGCTATGACATACATCTTCCACGATCACATGCATAAAAATTTAGAAGACTATATGGATGATTTATTGGCCAAATATATTTTACGCCAAGATCATCTCGATGAATTATGCAAGATCCTTGATCACCTCATCGAACACAAAGTTAGGCTAAACCCCAAGAAGTGCGTATTTGGCGTTACATCTGGAAAACTCTTGGGTTTCATAGTCTCAAAATGAGGCATTGAGGTAGATCCAAATAAAGTCAAGGCAATCCTTGAAATGCTTCCCCCAACCACCATCAGGTAGCTCATAAGCTTGTAGGGTAAGGTCGCATCGATCAAGCGCTTCATAGCATAGTTATCTAACAAGTGCCGACCCATGAATAAATTATTACACAAGGGGGTAGCATTTCATTGAGATGACGAGTGTCAGTCAACATTCGATGACATCAAACAATACTTGGATTCGCTGCTAGTATTGGCACCACCTAGACCAGGAGTGTTGTTCTACTTATACATCTCAGCTATTGAGGTGGCACTGGGCACCATGCTAGCCTAGAAAAATGAATTACATAAAGAACAGGCTAATTATTATCTTAGCCACACCCTGGTCAGTTATGAAATTAACTATGCATACGTTGAGAAGCTATGCTTGGCGATGGTATTTACAACCAAAAAGCTATGCCATTACATGCTGAGAAATACGACGTATGTTGTGTCTAAGGAGAATCCATTGCAGTACATGATGAGTCATACTTATCATAGTAGTCACACGACAAAATGGATCATGTTGTTGATGGAGTTTGACATCGAATTCATTGGAAAAAAGTCCATCAAAGGTCAAGTCATTGCAGACCAACTAGTAGAGGCTCCTCTTGAAGACGATCAACCTCTGACCATAGAGCTACCCAATGATGGGGTCTTCCATGTCTCAGAATCACTCAATTCTGATGAGCCTTAGTCATAAGACGACATAACATTATTTTTTTATGGTTCTAAATGTGAGCAAGGGGGTGGCATGGGAATCATGTTTTTCACACCGCAAGGGACTATAATGCCTCTATCATTTAAAATTTATTTCTCGTGCACCAATAAAAATGCTAAATATGAAGCCTTGCTCATAGGTCTTCAGACAACCATCACCATGAACATCAAATGCTTGAATATCTTTGGTGATTCACTGTTAATTTTTAACCAAGTTAAAGGGGTATTCCAATGCAAATGCCTAGTTCTGTAGGCCTACAAAGCCCTTGTGGATAAATTCTTAGCAAATCTTGAATGGTATGACATCGAGGCACTCTCTCGATCATCGAACCATTTTGCAGACACTATGGTCTCCTTGGGGTCACTAATCCTGCAAGACCCTTCTGGTGAGATGACAACCATTCAAGTCAAAACATTATCACAATCCACAATGGGGTGTGCAAGCTCTGACATAATGCCAGGAATCCACCTAATCCAGATTGAACCATATCAGGATAGGTTCTCTTGAATCCATGATAATCTGAACCATGCCAACTGGGGGTCTTTGTTCTCCCCAACCCCTCTTAATAGCAACACAATGCTATTTCTACAAGTTCTTTCTTGCTTAGCTTTTTCTAGGGACAAACTTAAAGAGGGATCGGTCATTCATACCATCGAGGTTTCTGATCAGTAGGATTGGTACACACCCATAAGAGACTATCTCAAGTTAGGTAGCCTTCCACTTGGATTGTTGCACGTCGTGAAAAGATCATTCAAATAGAAAGCAAAAAAGTATGTCTTGCTAGGAGACATTTTGTATCGTTAGAGCTACGAAGGTATCCTCCTCCGTTGCTTGGACCAGTAGGAGTCCACTTGGGTGATCACCCAAGTGCACAATGGTATGTGTGGTGGTCACTTCAGTGGTATGGCCATTGCCAAGTGCATTCTTCACATGGGCTATTATTGGCCATATTTAGAATGAGATTGTTGCGCATATGTGTGGAAGTGTAAGAAGTGTCAACACCATGCTAACTTGACACACGTACCTTCTCAGGCCTTGCAACCGATCCAATCGACTTGGCCATTTTTGCAGTGGGGCTTAGATCTCATTGGAAATATCTCCCCTACATCGTCAGGTCATCACACGTTTATCATAACAACCACAGAGTACTTCACTAAGTGGGTGGAAGCAATTTCACTTACCTCTATGATTGGGTCCCGCATTGTAGAGTTTATTTTACATAACATCATATGTCATTTTGGTATTCCATCCAATATCATCTCGGATAATGGGACGTCATTTAAGAACAAAGATGTGCATGCTTTGACAACAAAGTACAAAATTCAGCACAGTTTTTTGACACCTTATTATCCACAGGCAAATGGGCAAGCAGATGCGTCAAACAAAATGCTAGTTTCCATCCTTAAAAAGATGATCATAGATAATCATAAGGATTGGCACATACAAATACCACTTGCCCTATGGGCTTATTGCACTAGCATTTAGATGCCCACTGGGGCAACTCCATTTTTTCTAGTGTATGGCTCTAAGGTAGTCATACCTATCGAGTTGGAAATACCCTCCCTGTGCATATCAATGCAAGAGTTCATCAATGATGACATTGCACAACATGCCCGACTAGACTAGCTTACGTTACTCGATGAATGATGCGTCAATGCTCTCAAGCATTTACGTATCTATCAAGAGTGACTTAATAAAGCATACAACATGAAAGTGCACATGAGGGACTTTCAGGTTGGTGACCTAGTCTTGAAAGAGAACCAAAAAAATTCTAACTTGCTGCCCCATTTAAGGGACAAGTTTGCAGCAAATTGGTTAGGTCCTTATGTAATCAACAGTAAAATAGGACCTGGAACATACCGGCTCGCCTCTCTTGAAGGAATCAAGGAACTAGAACCCTTGAACATCAGTAATTTGAGGCCATTCAACATTTAGAGAGCCATAACCCAACCCAAAAGCTCCAAGGATTCTCGTAATCGCTTGGTCACCCAAATGCCCCAAAGGTATCTATAATCTCTTTGGTCAAACCAAAAAGCTCCAAGTATTCCTGCAATAGCTTAGTCACCCAAAACGCCCCAAAGGTATCTATAATCCCTTTGGTCAAACCAAAAGCTCCAACAATTCCCGCAATCGCTTGGTCACCCAAAATTCCCCAAAGGTATCTATAATTCCTTTGGTCAAACTAAAAGCTCCAAGGATTCCTGCAATCGCTTGGTCACCCAAAACACCCCAAAGGTATCTATAATCCCTTTGGTCAAGCCAAAAGCTCCAACGATTCCCGAAATCGCTTGGTCACCCAAATGCCCCAAAGGTAGCTATAATCCCTTTGGTCAAACCAAAAGCTCCAAGGATTCCCGCAATCGCTTGGTCACCCAAATTCCCCAAAGGTATTTATAATCCATTTGGTAAAAAAAAAAGCTCCAAGGATTCTCGTAATCGCTTGGTCACCAAAAACACCCCAAAGGTATCTATAATCCCTTTGGTCAAACCAAAAGCTCCAAGGATTCTCGCAATCACTTGGTCACCCAAAATGCCCCAAAGGTATCTATAATCCCTTTGGTCAAACCAAAAGCTCCAAGGATTCTCGTAATCGCTTGGTCACCTAAAATGCCCCAAAGGTATCTATAATCCCTTTGGTCAAGCCAAAACCTCCAAGGATTCTCGTAATTGCTTGGTCACCCAAATGCCCCAAACGTATCAATAATCCCTTTGGTCAAACAAAAAGTTTCAAGAATTCCTGCAATCGCTTGGTCACCCAAAATGCCCCAAAGGTATCTATAATCCCTTTGGTCAAACCAAAAGCTCCAAGGATTCCTGCAATCACTTGGTCACCCAAATGCCCCAAAGGTATCAATAATCCCTTTGTTCAAACAAAAAGCTCCAAGGATTCCCGCAATCTCTTGGTCACCCAAAATTCCCCAAAGGTATCTATAATCCCTTTGGTCAAACCAAAAGCTCCAAGGATTCTTGCAATCGCTTGGTCACCCAAATTCCCCAAAGGTATCAATAATCCCTTTGGTCAAACAAAAATCTCCAAGGATTCCCACAATCGCTTGGTCACCCAAAATGCCCCAAAGGTATCTATAATCCCTTTGGTCAAACCAAAAGCTCCAAGGATTCTTGCAATCGCTTGGTCACCCAAAATGCCCCAAAGGTATCTATAATTCCTTTGGTCAAACCAAAAGCCCCAAGGATTCTCGCAATCGCTTGGTCAACCAAAAATGCCCCAAAGGTATCCATAATCCCTTTGGTCAAACCAAAAGCTCCAAGGGTTCTTGCCATCACTTGGTCACCCAAAATGCCCCAAAGGTATCTATAATCCCTTTGGTCAAACCAAAAGCTCCAAGGATTACCGCAATCGCTTGGTCACCCAAAATGCCCCAAAGGTATCTATAATCCCTTTGGTCAAACCAAAAGCTCCAAGGATTCCCGCAATCGCTTGGTCACCCAAAATGCCCCAAAGGTATCTATAATCCCTTTGGTCAAACCAAAAGCTCCAAGGATTCCTGTAATCGCTTGGTCACCCAAATGCCCCAAAGGTATCAATAATCCCTTTGTTCAAAAAAAAGGCTCCAAGGATTCCCGCAATCTCTTGGTCACCCAAAATGCCCCAAAGGTATCTATAATCCCTTTGGTTAAACCAAAAGCTCCAAGGATTCCTGCAATCGCTTGGTCACCCAAATGCCCCAAAGGTATCAATAATCCCTTTGGTCAAACAAAAAGCTCCAAGGATTCCCACAATCGCTTGGTCACCCAAAATGCCCCAAAGGTATCTATAATCCCTTTGGTCAAACCAAAATCTCCAAGGATTCCTGCAATCGCTTGGTCACCCAAAATGCCCCAAAGGTATCTATAATTCCTTTGGTCAAACCAAAATCCCCAAGGATTCTCGCAATCGCTTGGTCAACCAAAAATGCCCCAAAGGTATCCATAATCCCTTTGGTCAAACCAAAATCTCCAAGGGTTCTTGCCATCGCTTGGTCACCTAAAATGCCCCAAAGGTATCCATAATCCCTTTGGTCAAGCCAAAAGCTCCAAGGGTTCCCACAATCGCTTGGTCAAAAACAAATATTCAAAAAACAATAGATAATCAAAAATAACAAAAAATTGCATCGCACTTTCATGCATAATCTTAAAAATCAAAACACAAAAATAACTGCATTAGGCATCGCATACATACATTGCATATTTACTGGTCATACATGTCAAACACATCATAGACTATAATTACTCGGCAATCCCATCATTTTCCACATTTTTCCACTTTGTAAATGATCCAACAAGAATAACACCATTCACATTTTTGCCATATCATAGTCAGTTGTCTTTTAATGTCTTTAAGGTTTTTTTCATTCACCCATATTTAGATTTCTAGCCAAATGCTGTACAAAGTCAGGCTGATTTTTACAAGGTAGAGTTTTACTTGGATCACGCCTTGTTACATAGCATCCCAACACAAGCTTAAAACACATAAAAATTCCCAGGTTGTGTGAGCAAAATATGAAACCTACAAAGTAGTCCAGAATACCATACAACGAAATGGTTATCTTGCTCATCCCCCTGTGCGAATGACCCCAATAATGTTGAGAGTTGGCAAAAGGACAAGCATCTTCCCTACCCAATTTCCCAAAATAAATAGTGGTTTTTACAACTATCAAAAATCCCAAATTCTCAAAAAGTTGCAAAGATCAAAAACTACAAAAGTCAAAGTATAAACTCCAAAGTTTGACATCAAAACCCTCAAAGTGTACACATCAAAAAGCACAAGAAATAGTGATCCCCATAACTCAAAATTCAAATCCCTTGCTCAAAAAGAAAAATAAACAATTATTTTTTATCACTATATATGAGAGCAAGTATCCCAATAAAATTGAAGAAAAGAAGGGAGTCAAACTTGAATCCCTAGAACTCTCAGCATTCGAAAGGTCATGAGGTGATCCTCAGTCCCAGTTTGGTGGATAGCCTGCTGGCACTGGTGGCAAACCTCGTGCATGACGATATATCTATCACATTAGCTATTGGGCATATGTACAGATCAATGTTTGCATGTGAATGAGCTAGCTTATGGTATCCTAGATTGCACCAAAGATTAATATTACTAAATACAACAAAGGAGTTAGTGGAGCTAATTAGGTGATCCTCAATACAGATTTGGTGGAAAGCCTACCTGGCACTGGCAGTATCCTTATGAATACCACATCAACGAACTCAATCGCACACACAAGGATGTGAAATAACTTAGTCAAACTCAAGTCTAACCTCGTACCTTATTTGAAAGTCTTGTAAGATAATGTATAGTCCTGACTAGTTAGTTAAAGCATCTAAGTCTTAGAAAAACCTTGACTACATTCTAAAAACAAAAAACATGCAAAAAGAACAATAAACCTCATCCTCAAACCATGACAAGCATATCATGACTATGGGAATCCATAGTCATAATAGCATATGCATACATCAACATAAATAAACATGCAAAGAGAACAATAAACCATGACAAGCATATCATCAAACCAAAAATGATTCATGTATATATATATATATATATATATCAAGTCAAAATGCCCTTAGGTTACAATAAGAAGGTCCTCTGACCTCACAAAAAACCAAAAACTCAAAATCCCCAAAGCCTAGGGAGTCATCCACCATGATCACATAGGATCGGTGCGATTGGAACTACCCCCTATAGTATGGGGCCTATGGGACCTCTCAAGGTGGCTGTTACCAGTCTGTGCACCCTGCCCACAAACGCTACCCTCATCCAGTCACCTACGATGAGAGGATGCAAACTGCTCAGTCTCACTGCCTCTCATACGGTGTGACAAACCACCTCCATCGAGCTCAGGTAACTATCCACCGAGGAGAACAACCTCTATCTCTAACTCTACCAAGCACTGCCTCCACTCCACATCTTGTTGGTGATACACAGCCAATGTGTTGTCCTGTTATGCCAACTGAGCCCGTAGGAGATCCCTCTCTTGCAAAATGTCTCTATGCACTTCCTCCCATATCCATAAGAGATCCTCCAATCATGCTATCTCAGCATGAAACCTAGCCTCCACATCCCTTGAGATAGCCTAAGGCATGGGCACCTTCAGGATGGCCTGCTGCTCCAACACCCACTACTCCGGGACATCCTATACATTTGACTGCTCTGAAACCCTCGCATCATCTCCATCGCCAATGAATTCATTGACCTCCACCATGTCCACATCATTAAGTAGAGCCCACCAATCCTCCTCTGTGCCTCTACACCTCCACCTCCTACTACTACCATATTCGCACCTCCTAGAGGCCCCTCACCCCACCATTGCCGCATAGTCCACCATCGGTCATACTCTACAGTTACCCCAACATCGTCCACATTGGGTACATCAATAACTACATCAGACCCCTTGCCTAATGGCTCAATGATAGGCTAGACTAGGGTCCTCTCATCACCATGACGTCGATAGATCAAGGGATCACCAAGAAATCCTTGGCGCATCCCAAACTACTGCATCACTCGAACGTATGGAAAGTACTCCTGCACTATCCCATGTTGCCCAATTACCCATCTACCCCTACACACATGCTGAAGCCACTCTCCAGCCTCAGGCTAGACTGGACAGTCTTGGTACGGCCACTAGAACACCTGCCCTAGAATTAGACCAGAGAAGGCATCAGTATAGTGCCCTACGTCACCTACCCACCATCGACTCTATCCATGCTCCTCTGACCACCACCATAAATTGACATATCCAATATCCCGATCCACCATCTCACCTTGGATGGTCTAAGGCAAATCTTGCAGTCGCTCCACAGCTATGTGCTGCCACCCCCAGCACTGCAAGAGATAGTTGCACCCAATCCCCTTTCGCTTTTGGCAGCAGACCTCATACAACTCATCGTACAGTTGTGCCAACAATGTCTGACCCCATCTCATAATAAGTGGAGCTTAGGTAGGACACTCCACCAATGTGAAAACAAACTCAAGCAGGTTCCAAGGGAACCTTGCACCTGAGGAGTCAGGAAGCAGCATATTGGAAATGAGGGCCATGAGCAAAGCATGCCTCACCCCTAATATGCCCTTCTCTAGCCACCACCGCACTGATGAGGCCTGGAAATGCCTCAATCATAACATGTTTTGTACACTAAAAATGCCTATAAACTCTTATGTTTTATCTGATATGTTATTTAAGTTGATTTAATATGTTGTATATTAACCATTTTGCATGATCAATGTATTTGAAATATTATATGTTGATTTTACAACTTTTTGCATAGTTTTGTGTTCTTTTTGCTATGATTTGCTACAATGGGATATGCTTAGAATGATAGCAGCATTTCACTAATCATATTTTGATTTGTCTCAAGCATTTACTTCACCTAAATCGGCAATAGTGCAAGTAAACTGTTCTTTGTGCAGCAAAAACTGGTCTTTCCCATGTAAATTCCAGCCAGCTGTCCATAAATAGCAAGGCATGGAATTCACATGAGGAAAGGGATGAAGACCATTATAATTTGATCTTAGGAGATAACCCACCTGAGAGATGCAGAAGAAATCAATGGAAAAGCATATATTTGTTCATACCAAGATATCTTCGGAATGAACAGATATCTTCGAAACACAACATCTTCGGAATGAGCGGATCTTCGGAATGAAGAATGCAGCATCTTCGAAATGAGCGGATCTTCGGAATGAAGCATGCAGTATCTTCGGAATGAGCGATCTTCGGAATGAGAATGCAGTATCTTCGGAATGAGCGATCTTCGGAATGAAAACTGCATTGTCTTCGGAATGAAGCCACTTATCTTCGGAATGAAGAACAAAATGTGTTTTTGACCTTTTGACCAATTTTTGAAGACAGAAAAAGGGAAATAAAGGTTGGAAAAAGTAAAGAGAAATATCTTCCATCTGTCTTTGCCGTCATTGCCGACCAAAGCCATCATTAAGGGAAAGATCAGGTTTTAGTCCTCTTCTAGGATAAAACCAGAATTTGTTGCAACATTGTAGGATTAGATCTTTTTGATATTCTTTGTTTGTAATCAGATCATAGGATAGCTATAAATATTGCTCCCATTCAGGTTGAGCGATAGATATATAGAAAAGGAGGTAGAAAATAGAGTAGGGAAGCTAGCAAAAAATACAGAGTATAACTAGAAATTGACTGTTACAGTCCTGTAATGATTTTTCAATAGAATTCTTGTAATCATGTCTTTTGATCAATAAAGTGCACCAGTTCTATTTCAAATTACTTGTAAATGAGTGTGATTAAGATTTAGAAAAAGAGAGATACTTACACCTTCTTCTGGACAAAGAGGCTGGCCACTTCCAGACCTAGGAGGAGGACTAACAAAGCAGGTTTTTATTACGATTTTCTTTGTAACAGAATGAGTTATAGAACTTGTTATGTCAATTGCTTGTAAATAGTTGACAATATTTGCAGTATTAGTTTATTTATGCTAAGATTAATCTTGTGCTTAAAGCTTTTAGTTGCAATCTTACTTTCAGAAAAGTTTCCACTTTATTTTTTAGATTGTTATTTCCAGAATTTACTATTTTTCAGCAATTTCTTGCATTTTTATGTTTTGCTGTCAAAATCTGAACAGAAGATTGACAACCTTCTATTACAAAATTTTGATAGTTTTTATTTCCACATTAGATCTAGACTTTCATTACTACAAAAGTAATTAGATTTCCTTTTTGCAATTAGGATCAGACTTTCAATTCTGCAATATAATTAGGTCTCATTCTGCAATTGTAATTAGGACTTCATTTCTGCAGTTAGTGATTAGTTTCCAATTCTGCAACTTAGATTAAGATTTAATTCATGCAATTTAGAGATAGGAATGTTCCAAAACCCCCCACACAACCGGTTCCACCAATAAGACTTGTTGCCCTAGATTGACCTAAGTTATAGCTGTTTCACTTCTTCTCCCATAGATAGCCTTGTACACTACCCTGGATTGATAGATTCATTGAGAATTAATGATGGTATAACGACTACGCATCATTTTGGCATCGTTGCCGGGGATATAGTGTTGTCAGAAGAAAACAAATAGTCCAATAGCTGTAATCAGACTAAACTATGAACATTCAGGTTAAAATCTGAATATAACAACAGAGTAAGATAACAACTATTGACTTAATTTATGTCATTTAGGAGTAAACATGAATGAGTAAGTCTAGGGAGACCCCAAAGGATCCCTGGCTTGTCCCATTAAGGAGATCTTCATGCCTAAGGGGTGAATCACCTGTGTTTGAACTACCTAAAAGATTGAAAGAAAAATCACCAGTCTCACCATCAGTAGAACATTTTGAGAAAGGAAAATCACCAATTTTATCAACAGAATATCTTAAGGAAGATAATTCATCAGACTCATCAACAGAAAAGCTTGGACCTCTTGAGAGAACAATTTGGGAAGCTTTAACTTCTCCTAGGAAACAAGAAACTATGGCAGAAGGAGGCAATGTAGATGGCCAGCATGGCTATGTTCATAATGCAGGGGATGATCAGGATATACTCCAACCATCCGGAACATTTGAATATCCTATTCATCTGAATCCAACACAAAACTCTCCCATGAAGACCATTTCACCTTCAGTACTTCCCACCTTTCGAGGTGTTGTATCTGAAGATCCTGACCAGTTTTTGTTTGAATTCAAGGTAGTGTGTCAGACCTATGATTATATAAATGACAATAAAAAACTTAAGGTTTTTCCCTCAACTCTCAAGGATTCAGCATTACGCTGGTTCATGAGCTTAGAGCCAAATTCCATAAGAACCTGGGATCAAATGGAGACTGTCTTTTTAGACAAATATCAGGAATACTGTCGTGTAAGGAATAGAAAAGATGAGTTATTTAGAATCAAGCAGGAAGATGATGAGACCTTGGAAGATTATCTTGATAGGTTCTCCTTTGTTCAAAGGAGATGTGGACTAGTAGAACCAAAATTGTGTAAAACTATCTTTTTGAGAGGATTGCAAGATGAATCCAGAGAAGTTCTAGATTTAATGGGAAAAGGGGATGTAACCACTCTCAGTAATGAGGAAATTATGGATCTCTGCAGGAATTACTCTCGCACTAAGCAGAGAAGAAGAAAAAGCCGCACAAATGGCACTGATGTAAAGGACCTGATAGAGGAACTTGCAAATTTCAAAACTGATATCCTAGTGCATCTAAACACTACTTTAGGGGAAATCTCTGCAAAAGCTAAAAACATAGAACCTTTGGCAATTTATTGCCCAAGATGTAGAAGTAAACATGCTTTGCAGGAATGTCCTTTGAATAAAACATCTATCTCAACCATTTGTAGTATCTGTTCAAAAAGGCATTCAACTGATCAATGCCACCTGCTACCACAACTCAAAACTGTGTTAGAAAACTAGACTGAGGAACTCAACTATATTGGACCAAAACAAGGGGGAATTTCTCTCAATATCAAAATCCCCCTCATTTTCCTACAAATTGGGGGCATAATCCTGGTACTATGCCTTGGGGACAATCAGAACCACCCCAACGTCCTTGGAATTATCCTCAATGGACAAATTCCCAAGAATGGCCACAATCAAATTGGAGTAACCTAGCCTGGAATCAGAATCAAAACAACCCCTCATGGAATCAAAACAATCCAGCTTGGAATCAGAATCAGACTAATCCACATTGGGTGCAAAACCAACCACAGTGGAATCAGCAATACCAGTCCTATCCAAGGCAGCAAAGGAATCAAGGTCAAACTCGGCATTTGTTGCTCGCACCTAATCAAAATTTTCAAGAAAAACAATAGCAAACACAACAAGTGAAGCAACCTCAATTGCCGGCTCAGCCAGTCACTAATCCAAATAGTGTAAGACGGACACCTCCTGTCTATGTGGCTGAAAGTCGAAGAAAATATTGAAATTAATGTTCTTGATTGTAGCGATATCCAACTCCGTTCAGGGAAAGTTGTACCTGAACCAGTTTTAATGGAAATCAAAGATAATGAAAAGCAAGAATCATCAGAACCAGAGAGAATCCAACCAACAATAGAAATAGAAAAATTGGATCCAACAATAGAAAAAGAGACACAAGCAGAACAATTACCAAGGATAGTTCCATATCCTGAAAGACTTAATGCAATACCAAAAAATTTTGAGTCAGAATTGGTCAAAGAACTCAAAAAGTTGACTATCTCATTACCCTTATTGCAAGCCATTAAGGAAATACCAGAAATTAACGATCTTGTCCGAAATTTGTGCATTAAAAGAGCAGGAAGAAAGAAGAAAGCATTCCCCAAGAGCGTGCGAGTTGAAGGGAAGATAGCTGATCTCTTATCCGGAAAACTACTACCTCCAAAGTATAGTGATCCGGGAAGCCCAGTTATCACAGTCACCATAGGTTCAGTACCAATATCAAATGTTTTAGTGGATCTAGGAGCTGCAATAAATGTCATGACTAAAGATACAATGGAACAATTACAGCTCAAACATCTCAGCCCCACATTTACGAGTTTTAGAAATGGTTGATAGGTCAGTTGCAAAACCTGAAGGAATCATTGAAGATGTTCCTATAGAAGTTTCTTCTTGGGAATTCCCTGCAGATTTTCTGGTTTTACTGACCAAGGAATTCAGCACATGGATATCCCATTATTTTGGGAAGACCTTGGCTTGCAACTGCAGCAACCTTCATAGACTCGCAGATCCGGAAATATGACTATTTCAAATGGTATTGAGCTGAAACAAATTTCTTTATATCCTCCTACAAAACCATCTAGCAAATTTTTAGGTCAGTTATGGTTTTCTGACTCAGATGAGGAACCAGAAGAGGTCATTTCTACACTAGCTACCTTAGTAGTAAGAGAACACATAGAAGACCTCAGTGACACAAAAAACTTAGAAAATGAAACAATCCTGATGAATGTTCTGCATGAACAAGGTTTAGAAGGGGAAGCAACAAATATCCAACAATTGATAAGTAATGAGGAGAATCAAAAATCTGAAGATGAATCATCTGTGCTATCACAGGGAAACTCTGTTTCACTACCACATGGATGGCACCATCATCTGATTTTTCCTTCTCACTGTTCCATACAAGATATGCTTCCCTCAAGCAGCAATGAAACAGAAACTGCTTCGTTTCTCCCATCTCAGCAATGTCCTCTTAATCCCTTAAACACCAAGTATGAAGGAGTGAATTCAGTCCTTCTAAATACAAAACAAATAGAAGTCCAGCCAGGAAAATTTTTGAACATCTACAGCCAGCTTACTAGGGAAGAGGAAGAAAAATTGATAGTTGTTTTGCAGAAGCATGTTCATGCTTTTGCTTGGAACTACAAAGATATGTCAGGAGTTCATCCTGATATATGTACCCATAGAATCTATACTGAAGAAGTCAAGCCAGTCAGACAACCTCAAAGAAGATTGAATCCTGCCTTAAGAGATATTGTGAAAGAAGAAATTGAAAAACTCCTGGAAGTAGGATTCATTTACCCAATTTTTGATAGCCAATGGGTTTCTCCATTGGTAATAGTTCCTAAGAAAAATGGAAAAATGAGAGTATGTGTAGACTATAGAGAGTTGAATAAGGTGACATACAAAGACCATTTTCCATTACCTTTCATAGATCAAGTGTTAGATACTCTTGCTTGAAAAAGATACTTTTGTTTTCTTGATGGATTTAGTGGATATAATCAAATTCAGATTGCACTCGAAGATCAAGAAAAGACAACTTTTACATGTCCATGGGGAACATTTGCCTATAGGGTTTTACCTTTTGGTTTGTGTAATGCCCCAACAACTTTTCAACGAGCAGTCCTAGCAATTTTTGCTGATCTGACCACCAAAAGCGTTGAAATATACATGGATGATTTCACAGTATGTGGACAAACTTTTGATTTTACATTGGAAAATCTTGATAAAGTCTTAACACGCTGTGAAACATACCACTTATCCTTAAATCCAGATAAATGCTTCATGATGATGAAGGAAGGGATAGTTCTTGGTCATCACATCTCTCCTGAAGGGATCCAAGTTGATCCAAAGAAAGTTGAAATTATCAAGAATCTCCTTCCTCCTAAAACTCAGACTAATGTCAGAAGTTTCCTAGGACACATTGGTTTTTACCGTAGGTTTATTCCCAACTTTAGTACAATAGCTAGTCCTATGTTTGCCTTATTGACTAAAGATTCTGAATTCTCCTGGACTGCAAAGTGTCAGGAAGCATTTGAAGCTTTGAAAGAAAAATTGATAACTCCACCTGTGCTCAGAGGACCTAATTGGACATTACCATTTCACATTCAGAATGATGCCTCCAATACAACAATTGGAGCAGCATTAGGACAAATTGATAATGGTGAACATTATACCATCTACAACATTAGCAAGAACTTGATAGGAGCAGAGAAAAATTATACAACAACTGAGAAAGAATTCCTAGCGGTGATTTATGCCATCAACAAATTCGGGCATTATATCACGAGGTTATCAAATATTTATTCACACGAGATCATACAACCATTAAGTATTTGATGAATAAACCTATGGTAAGTGCAATAATTATTCGTTGGTTGTTGTTGCTTGCAAGAATTTGATATCACCATAATCAACAAACCAGGAAAAGCTAATGTTGTGGCAGATTTCTTGTCTAGGTTGCAGAACACAGATGAAGGGGAATTAGTTGATGACACTTTTCCTGATGAAAAACTATTTGCTATATCAGTTCAATCACCTTGGTTTGTAGATATAGCCAATTATTTGGTCACAGGGAAAGTTCCTCCACATTTTACTTCAAAACAAAAAAAACAATTGATCAAACAGAGTTCTTCTTTTGAATGGATTAAGGGTATGCTTTTTAAGTGCAGTCCCGACCATGTGTTACGTAGGTGCATCCGAAAGGATGAAGTGTATGATATCCTTAGAGCCTGTCATGATGAACCCTCAGGTGGACACTATTCTATAAAAAGCACTGTTAGAAAAATCTTGGGGATAGGATATTATTGGCCATCTCTTCACAAGGATGTGAAAAAGTACATCAGGCATTGTGATGCATGCCAAAGAATGGGGAAACCCACTCATACAAATGAGATGCCACTTCAGCCTCAAATAGTTTTAGAACCATTTGAAAGGTGGGGGCTTGAATTTGTAGGACCTATTGATCCACCTTCTCAAGGAAAGGTGCATATTCTAGTATGCACCGATTACACGACAAAGTGGGTAGAGGTGCGTGCTTTCAAACATGCTCGTGAAGAGAAGGTCGTTGATTTCTTGTATACTCAGATTTTTTAGAGATTTGGAGCTCCACGGTCTATCACCACGAACCAAGGACCCCAATTTGCATCCAAAGTCATAAAAGCATTTACAGAATTGTATGAAATCAAACATAGGAAATCATCACCTTACCACCCACAAGCAAATGGCCAGGTTGAAGTAACAAACAGGGAACTAGAACGCATCTTGACAAAAATAGTAGCTTTTCATAGGAAAAATTGGCTAGACAAATTACCTGAAGCAGTTTGGGCCTACAATACTACTTGGAAGTCCACTACTTGATTCACACCTTATGAACTAGTCTTTGGTAAAAAGCCTCTCTTACCTATTGAATTTGAGCTACTAACATTGCGCACAGCACTGGAAATTGGAATTGACTTGTCGTAGGCACAGACAGACAGGATTCTGCAGCTGAATGCATTGGATGAACTTAGATTGGATGCTCTGCACCAAACTGAGGTAATTCAGGAGTAGAGGAAGCTGTGGCATGACAGTCACATTCAACAGAGGAAACTTCAACAAGGAGATTGGGCTTTACTATTCGATTCTCAATATGAAGACTTCCCTGGAAAACTGAGAACTAGATGGTTGGGACCTTACTGGATTGAAGAGGTATTTAACAATGGAGTAGCTCATTTATCCCCCATTGATGGGTCACGAAGAAAGTTGGTAGTGAATGGACATCGCCTCAGGGTATACCATACACCTCTGACTAAAGAAGAATTCTTGCAACAACTTGATAGTTTGGATACACAAGCAGGTGGAAGAGATTCCTTCTTCCACTTCAAAACAATCAACATGATCAGTGGATTTCAAGAAAAAAATAGAAAATACAAAAAAATCAGAAAAATAGAAAACAAAAAGATGAATAAATTCTGAGTATGAATTCCTTCATGGGCATGGTTTCGGGGGAAATCATGAAATTCCTTCATGGGCATAGTCAGGATCAAGAAAAAAAAAAAAGAGAAAAAGAGAGAAAAGGAGAGGTAAAAAAAAAAAATATTGGGGAAAATCAAGAAAAAAAGAGAGAAAAATGAATAACCCGACAGTGAAAACCTTTTCTTAAGGCACTACTGAGTTGGTGTGCATGAAAACTAGTTTTCTGGTATGCATAACCTTGAGAAATTTCTGAACCATCATTGTACAAATTCACCTAGTGCACTTGTTTTGAAATGTTGCGAGAAAATCTCAGTGAGAATATCAACAAAAGCAGTCATTCTTCAAAGCTGGCATTAACTATTTTTATCAGGTATATATTTCTTACATTTCTTCATTGTAAAATGATTGGTATATAGTATGTGACAATTAACCATTAGCATAAAAGGTATTCATAAGAGTTGGCATACTTAAAAACATGTTTTAAGAATGAAAATATTGATTTCTGCCTAATCTTCGGAACAAGAATGCCAAAAATAGTGCCTGTTGTATTATCTTCAGAAATAAAATTGTCTTCAGAATGACAGCAAAAGGAATGTTGCACTTTGTCTTCAGAAAGAAACTTTGTCTTCGGAATGATGACTTGTTGCATCATCTTCGAAATGAAGATCTGTCTTCGAAATGAAGATCTATCTTCGAAATGAGGATCTGTCTTTGGAATGAAGATCTGTCTTCGGAATGACGATTTACCTTCACAATACAGCCTGATCTTTGGAATGAGGATTGATCTTCGGAATAAGGATTGATCTTCGAAATGAAGATCTGTCTTCGAAATGAAAATTTTGCAAAGAAGATCTATCTTCGAAATGAAGACCTGTCTTCGAAATGAGGTCATAATCTTCGAAATGAGGATTTGTCTTCGGAATGAAGACTTGTCTTCGGAATGAGGTCATAATCTTCGAAATGAAATTTTGTTTGCATCTTCGAAAAGAGCATTTCCACGTGGCAGCCAAGAAGACAAGGTACGACAAAATCAAGATTTTTTTAGTTGCATGCGAAGAAGGGACACGTGTCAATCAGCACATGGTCTATTTTTGCACTCATTGGAAATACGGAGAATCTGCAACCATATGCCACCAGTTTTTAATGTCAATTAACATGCACGTGAGAATCTGCAAAACTAATGAGGTGGATCTGACGACAAGGACATCCATGCAATTATCAACGAATAGGTGTATAGTGCAAAAGTAGAAATGTGTGCCATATTTCTTTTCGAAGACGTGTTGCGAGGTACAGTGCACAGAATACGGCTCATTCCGAAGAAGAAGATGAGAAACAGGGCAACGAAGGTTTCAACTTAAAACTCTGCAAATTTGCAACAGAAAACAACCAGAAATCCTGCAGTAGAACAATAGCCGCAGTGTACGATTTTTAAATAGAGAAAAATGGGGCGAAAGATCATAACAGAGCCTACAGATACCAATTACCTCCGAGAAAATCCGACAGTTGTGCAGATTTTTGAAGACGGAGGGTTTATGACATTTTTGGATAAATTCAATGGGTCTTCTGAAGATTTAGCTGGCATGTTTGCCCATACGTTCAGAAACAACCGAGCACATGTCAACGACATGTCTATTGAGGTAAGCCCTAAAATTTTAAGTCAGATTACAGAGCTGCCATTAGAAGGGATTTCAATTACTAGATCTGGCAAGAACACATTGGCAAATGTAGTTAATCAGTTTGTAGAAGAAAATGATAGAGAACCTGAATACTTAACCCATAACAACACATGCAAAGGGTTAAAAAGGGCCAGCCTACAGGAACCCTGGGATGAAGTAGCCACCTGGGTGATTAAGTTTTTGACCTGTGAAGGGCAGTATGTGCTGTTGTCAGGGCATCATCTGCGAATTTTGAACCATCTCAGACATGGTAGACAACAACCGGAAGTTAGGGTAAATCTTCCCCCGTATCTGTATCAAGAGTTAAAGAACATGGCAAAAAGATATCAGGAGGGTAAAGGAAGCCTTCGCCATCATGGCCTTATCAAATTAATTTGCCAACATCATTTTAGAGGAAACCCTAGGAGTTTTGACAGGTTTTACTCTAACCTAAATGATGTCATTTTTGGGGATGAAAGTGAGGAAGAAGAAGAACCAAATACTGCTGATGTTGCTGCAGAAGAGGAAACAGCTGCTGTAGAAAATATTGCAGAAGCTACTGCAAAAAATGTTGCAGAGGATGTTGCAGAAGAAGCTGCAGAAGATGCCCCTGAAGCTGTTACAGAACTACACTCCATAGCAGCAGCAGAAAACCTTGCTCTTGAACCCTCAACTTCACAGGCTAAGAGACAAAAGAGAAGAGGATCTGGAACTAGCAGCAGAGCAGAAAAACAAAAGAAAGTTTAGTTTGCTGAAGCTGCAACTGACTTATCAGAACAGAGAAGTGAAACAAGGGAAACAGAGGCATCAAAAACTGACCCCATGACCCCTACTGTCACCAGAAAATAGAGCAAAAAGAAGAAGTTTGCATCTGGAACTAGGAGGTCTACAAGAATCCATTTGAAAGAAACTACAGAACAGGTCATGGAGGAAGAAGATAGACCAAGTAGCCCAGATGTCACAGAGATACAACCAGCATCTGACAACTTTCTAGAATTCCCTAAATAGATAGCTGAGGCAAAAACTGAGCAAGTTGGTTTGGAAGAGGCTACAGTTCAATAGGCTACAGATATGGTAGATATCCTTATAGACAGTCTCACAGAGCCTCCTGAACAAGAACAAACTATTGCAGAAGAAGAGGAAATATTGGTTGAGCAGCCAACTGCAACTAATTTGTCTGCATCAGCTTCTGAAGCAAAAACAGAAGTGGAAGACATCATAGAGCAGCTGAGGGCAGCAAGGAGTGTTGTCAAGACACAGACCAAATGGATCATAGAGAAAGAAAGCATCATTGAGATGCAAGAAAGAAAAATTGTAGAACTTCAGTAGGAAGTGGCAGAACTAAAAAAGTTGTTGTCACAATCTGAAAAATAGCCAGCTATATCCCATGATGAAGATAATTTGGCTCAATTGCTTCTGGGTTTATCAAGAGCAGATGACTCTGTTGAGGGAGACATAGAAGTTCATCCTAAAATAGCACTCCTTCATTCTGAAGAAGTGCCTGTTCATTCTGAAGCAGTGCCTTCTTGTTCTGAAGATGCTTCAAAAATGGTGAGAAATATTGCAGAGGATGTTGAAAATGAGCCACCAACACAAGAACAGTCCCAACAGCAAGAAAATGCTCAAGTAAGTACTCCTACTGAGGTCCCTGCATTTCAACTTGTTACACTTCCAGTAGAAACAACAGATAAGGGGGTACAAGTAGAAATATTATCCGATGACAACCCCATAGAAATAGCAAATAAGGGGGTGCAAGTAGAGTTATTGACGGATGAACGACCGGTGGAAGTGGCGAGAAAAAGGAGTTCAGATAAATCTATTACCTAGGATCCCCCCTGTAGTAAGACCACTTAAAACTGTGTCCCTAGAGCAGTACAATGCAGACATAGCTAGCTGGATGATTAGATATGAACAGCTTGCCAATAAAACTAAAAAATTCAAACTGGAAGCAAAACGGCTAGAAGCCAAGGACACAGAAATTCAGGCATTGAAAGAAAAGGTATCTGACTTGTGCCAAATTGTTGAGTTTTTAGTCCAATTTAGACGGCCAGCCAGATTTTATAGCCTTATTTTGAAGGAAAAATACCTTAGATGGCAGGTCATGAGGATTACTTCAAACCTTCCATATAAATTGGACACTATTGAAGATTTTTTGGAGGCATATTTTGACAGTCCTTTTGAGCAGAAAAATCTCTTGTGTGAACTGTTTTTGCATAGTTTCTTCATTCCAGAGGAAGTTGACTCTCATCCTCAAATCTACATTGGAGATGTTCAGTTGAGAGCATTTATGTCTACTTTGCAAAATCAGCTTTATTGGGATCACGAGAAAAGGCAGAATAAAGTGATTGAAACAAGGGCTGAGTTGTTAGTCAGAGCAATCCAACCAAATCACCTAAATATCACTCAGCAGCACTTCTCAATGATGAACAGGGATGATATTAAGAGAATGTACTTGAACAATTTGAGGGACTGTGTGACCAGATTTAACAATTTCTATGATCACAATTTCTTCCCAGCATTGTCAGTATGCAGAGAGATGGAATGAACTTTCCATGTCTTTGAGGAAAAGAGAACCTATCTCCCCCATCAATCTAGAATGGTCCAGAAGAAGAGCAGAAGGTGTAGTCCAAATGATCCAGATCATGCAACATAACTGGATATGTCTCGGGTTCGGGCCTCCAACCATCATTACTCCGAGTTCCATTCTACTTTGAGGAAGATGCCCGACTGATGAACAATTTGAAGATTGGCTCAGAAACATTCGAGAAAATAGGGGGTATTACATAGGCAAGAAGTTATTCTACGGGTCATGGAATCTAAACATGGACATATGTGATTCCATAGCCCAACGAGAATGCATGAGGGCATGCATTAATATAAGTTGGGGGGAAAATGATGAGGCCTGGAAATGCCTCAATCATAACATGTTTTGTACACTAAAAATGCCTATAAACTCTTATGTTTTATCTGATATGTTATTTAAGTTGATTTAATATGCTGTATATTAACCATTTTGCATGATCAATGTATTTGAAATATTATATGTTGATTTTATAGCTTTTTGCATAGTTTTGTGTTCTTTTTGCTATGATTTGCTACAATGGGATATGCTTAGAATAATAACAACATTTCACTAATCATATTTTGATTTGTCTCAAGCATTTACTTCACCTAAATCGCGCAACAGTGCAAGCAAACTGTTGCTGTGCAGCAAAAACTGGTCTTTCCCATGTAAATTCCAGCCAGCTGTCCATAAATAGCAAGGCATGGAATTCACATGAGGAAAGGGATGAAGACCATTATAATTTGATCTTAGGAGATAACCCACCTGAGAGATGCAGAAGAAATCAATGGAAAAGCATATATTTGTTCATACCAAGATATCTTCGGAATGAACAGATATCTTCGAAACACAACATCTTCGGAATGAGCGGATCTTCGGAATGAAGAATGCAGCATCTTCGAAATGAGTGGATCTTCGGAATGAAGCATGCAGTATCTTTGGAATGAGCGATCTTCGGAATGAGAATGCAGTATCTTTGGAATGAGCGATCTTCGGAATGAAAACTGCATTGTCTTCGGAATGAAGCCACTTATCTTCGAAATGAAGAACAAAATGTGTTTTTGACCTTTTGACCAATTTTTGAAGCCGAAAAAAGGGAAATAAAGGTTGGAAAAAGTAAAGAGAAATATCTTCCATCTGTCTTTGCCGTCATTGCCGACCAAAGCCATCATTAAGGGAAAGATCAGGTTTTAGTCCTCTTCTAGGATAAAACCAGAATTTGTTGCAGCATTGTAGGATTAGATCTTTTTGATATTCTTTGTTTGTAATCAGATCATAGGATAGCTATAAATATTGCTCCCGTTCAGGTTGAGCGAGATATATAGAAAAGGAGGTAGAAAATAGAGTAGGGAAGCTAGCAAAAAATACAGAGTATAACTAGAAATTGACTGTTACAGTCCTGTAACAGTTTTTCAATAGAATTCTTGTAATCATGTCTTTTGATCAATAAAGTGCACCAGTTCTATTTCAAATTACTTGTAAATGAGTGTGATTAAGATTTAGAAAAAGAGAGAGACTTACACCTTCTTCTGGACAAAGAGGCTTGCCACTTCCAGACCTAGGAGGAGGACTAACAAAGCAGGTTTTTATTCTGATTTTGCTGCAGCAGAATGAGTTATAGAACTTGTTATGTCAATTGCTTGTAAATAGTTGACAATATTTGCAGTATTAGTTTATTTATGCTAAGATTAATCTTGTGCTTAAAGCTTTTAGTTGCAATCTTACTTTCAGAAAAGTTTCCACTTTATTTTTCAGATTGTTATTTCTAGAATTTACTATTTTTCAGCAATTTTCTGCATTTTTATGTTTTGCTGTCAAAATCTGAACAGAAGATTGACAACCTTCTGTTACAAAATTTTGATAGTTTTTATTTCCACATTAGATCTAGAATTTCATTACTGCAAAAGTAATTAGATTTCCTTTCTGCAATTAGGATCAGACTTTCAATTCTACAACTGTTAATTCTGCAATATAATTAGGTCTCATTCTGCAATTGTAATTAGGACTTCATTTACGCAGTTAGTGATTAGTTTCCAATTCTGCAACTTAGATTAAGATTTAATTCATGCAATTTAGAGATAGGAATGTTCCAAAACCCCCCACACAACCGGTTCCACCAATAAGACTTGTTGTCCTAGATTGACCTAAGTTATAGTTGTTTCACTTCTTCTCTCGCAGATAGCCTTGTACACTGCCCTGGATTGACAGATTCATTGAGAATTAATGATGGTATAACGACTACGCATCACGCACCAGAATACTACATATCTGGCAATCAGCCTCTGCCCTCTCCACACCCCTCTCCACCCATCTCTCCCCCACCCGATCAAAACACTGTGTTAGTACCGTTGCCTTCTAGTCTCGGTGGGTCATTCGGATAGGAATTCCATCTATCAAAATCCACATAATCCAATACAGATCCTCTAGAGTCACAGTCATCTCCCCTATTGGGATATGAAAAGTGTTGGTGCGGGGATCCCACAGATTGATCAGGGTAGTCAAATATGCCCGATCCCCCACCACAGGCTCCAAATGTGTCACCTGCTTGAGCCCAAGGGCATCAAGCCACTCCCAATCCCCAACTATCAATGCATCCCGGGCATCAGAGAAAATAGTCGGCTAGCGGTACCGACTCTTCATAACCTAAAAAATAATAAAAAGCAAAAGATATTAAGTACATACTTAATATAAACAAAAACATTACAATAAAACTGTACAGAAGAACAACAAAGTATAGGAAAACAATTGTACAACAAAAGTACAAAAAAACAAAGTACAGCAAAAGTACAAAAACATTAACAACAAACTATACAACAACAACAACAGACAAAAATAACTGTACACAAACAAAAAAAACAAAACAAAACAAAAAAATCATACTAGGGTTTCGACCTTAACATGAACAAAAACTACAAAATAAAATGACAACGTGTTGGGTTTTAAACCTAAACACAGTCACAAACAAAGTACAGATAATAGTTGCGTATTAGGGTTTTGACCTTAATCTACGAACAATCAACAAAATAAAATAAAAAATCATACTAAGGTTTCAGCTGTAATGTGAATAAAATAAAACAAAAACAATATTAAAATATAAAAATTAATATTAGGGTTTCAACCTTAATATTAACACCAAACAAAAAACAACAAAAATAATAAAAACAAATAATATATTAGGTTTTCAACTTGATATATGGATAAAAATAAAATACTGCAAACAAAGATTTATATGTAAGTTTTTAACTTCATATAAAACAAAAACAAATAACAGGCAGGGAGAAGGAACATCATACCGGTCTTTCCTCGGCTCGTCCACTCGAAGATCTGATTCTTGCACTCATGATGTCCGTAAAATTTTGATAGCGCTCCACTATGCACACTCACACTCCTCCTCCTCACTGCTCAAAATCGCCAAGAAAAAATTGTTGTAAATGAGCCCAAAACCTAGTTTTGGTCATTTTATAGGCTGTTAGGCCTATAATTGTTCCACCCTGGGATGAGTTCTCTAGTTAACGCTCGTCCCACCCTAAGACAATTAAAAAATTGGTATTCGTCCAACCCTGGGACGATTATAGAGAAATAAATAAAGCAACAAAAATTGCATCCAAAAAATGCACCAAAAACAACAATTAATCTTTCAAAGAAACATGAAAATTTTGCATTTAAGTAACAATAAAGTAAACCAATTTAGGCCCTCCTTCTAGTGCCAATTCTGTTGAGTGCAAATTTTACCCAATTGCAAAATCCCCATCATAGTTAGGATTTTCAAATGAAAACCATATCTTGTAAAGAAATAAATATTTCTCCAAGGTTCCTTCACTTAATGTGTGTTTGTATGTTATGAAAATATATCAAATAAGTGCTTGGAATACCTTAGTGATTTGCAAATAAATCTTAACAAGGGTCCTATGTTGGCAATATTTTATAATGATATGCTATTGATTGTTAATGAAACTTAATGAAATGATGAGTGAATTAATTTTTCTGTTGCTTTAAACATGAAAGAAAAATGATCCAAATGATAAACCTTGAAATGTAATAACCTTTGAAAACCCTTATAAATTAACCCCCCTTTTATGAAATTACAATTTTCATAAAGGGAAATAAATCTATAGCTTACTACAATGGCCTTTTAAATGTCGTATAAATTACCCTCTTTAATGACATTAATTTTCATAAAGGGAAGTAAATTTATTACTCAAAAATGAAATCTAAAGCTTGAAATTTAAAAATAAAAAACTTTTAAAATTACAAAATGCCTTGAAAATGTACGTTTTATAAGATATTTTGTAATTTCAAACTTGCTTCAAAATTAAATAAAAAATGCTTTAAATAATAATTTGGAGCTTATTATTTAAACTTGTGAATGTTTCTCATGGATTTTATTTATTTATTTATTTATTATTTAATTTGAAAAACTTTAAAACTATGGAAAAGATAAGGTTAAAGAAATAAAATAAAATAAAATGTTGAAACCTTTAAAATCACACACAAAACCTACAACACTTAATATCCTGTAAAACCATATTAATGAGATCCATATTTATGCAATCTACCATTTAATACGGTGCCATATTCAAATGAAAATGAATGCAATATATAAAAATGACAAATGGACTAATCATCAGCATGCATTAAATCCACAACATTTCCAATATATATGCCAAATAAATTTTTTAATAAATTTTCAAAACTACAGAATACCCTGTGCATAAATGACATCATATGTGAAATTATCTTATGCAACCAATGTGGAAGGAGATCTCCAAAAATCAATATTCTGATAAAATCCCACTTCCAACTGCAATTCCTAGTTCTCTGTCTCTGACCCCTGTTCTCTAATTCCATCACGTATTTAATACCTCTTTGTTTCATTTTAGGCCAATCATTACACTAATTATTCAATATCTAATGTGAACAATCATTAAACTGATTTTTCACATTAGATATTGTTAGATGCAAGTGTGCTAGTTTTCCAAAATGGTTAAGGAATATTAACTCTAATTGATCCTAAGACATAATAGAATCTAGAGGTTCATGGATGTACCAATATAATGCAAACTCATCCATAGTGTATGAAAATAACCTACAAGTGAAATCTTCATGCATAATTTTCAAATATATTAAAATATACTTATATCTTTGAATATGTTCCTCAGTCGAGACCACATCATGCCTAAACTAAGGTAAAGATTCTTCTGCACCTAGAGGGATTTTATGGGTAGGAATGTTTAAATGAAAATAATAACCACCAATCCAAGATGCAATTGCTGCCCCTTTTGAAATAAACAATGCCATTAATGGACCTTAAAGAACACAACTTTAATGCCAAGTTTGTTAATCAAAGAAATATCGTGCAAAGAAGCATGAGATGACTAACAATCAACTGAAATATATGCCTCAATTAAACCAATGCCTTAAAATAAATCTTTCAAATAAACATGAAAAATTTGCATTTAAGTAACAATAAAGTAAACCAATTTAGGCCCTCCTTCTAGTGCCAATTCTGTTGAGTGGAAATTTTGCCCAATTGCAAAATCCCCATCACAGTTAGGATTTTCAAATGAAAACCCTCTCTTGTAAAGAAATAAATATTTCTCCAAGGTTCCTTCACTTAATGTGTGTTTGTATGTTATGAAAATATATCAAATAAGTGCTTGGAATACCTTAGTGATTTGCAAATAACTGTTAACAAGGGGCCTATGTTGGCAATATTTTATTATGATATGCTATTGATTGTTCATGAAACTTAATGAAATGATGAGTGAATTAATTTTTATGTTGCTTTAAACATGAAAGAAAAATGATCCAAATGATAAACCTTGAAATGTAATAACCTTTGAAAACCCTTATAAATTAACCCCCCTTTTATGAAATTACAATTTTCATAAAGGGAAATAAATCTATAGCTTACTACAATGGCCTTTTAAATGCCATATAAATTACCCCCTTTAATGAAATTAATTTTCATAAAGGGAAGTAAATTTATTACTCAAAAATGAAATCTAAAGCCTGAAATTTAAAAATATAAAACTTTTGAAATTACAAAATGCCTTGAAAATGTACGTTTTATAAGCAATTTTGTAATTTCAAACTTGCTTCAAAATTAAATCAAAATTGCTTTAAATAATAATTTGGAGCTTATTATTTAAACCTGCACATCTTTCTCGTGGATTTTATTTATTTATTTATTTATTATTTAATTTGAAAAAAATTAAAACAATGGAAAAGATAAGGTTAAAGAAATAAAATAAAATAAAATGTTGAAACTTTTAAAATCTCACACAAACCCTACAACATTAATATCCTGTAAAACCAGTATTAATGAGATCCATATTTATGCAATCTACCATTTAATATGGTGCCATATTCAAATGAAAATGAATACAATATATAAAAATGACAAATGGACTAATCATCAGCATGCATTAAATCCATGATATTTCCAATATATATGCAAAATAAAAATTTTAATAAATTTTCAAAACTACAGAATACACTGTGCATAAATGACATCATATGTGAAATTATCTGATGCAGCCAATATGGAAGGAGATCTCCAAAAATCAATATTCTGATAAAATCCCGCTTCCAACTACAATTCTTGGTTCTTTGTCTCCGACCCCTATTCTCTAATTCCATCACATATTTAATACCTCTCTATTTCGTTTTTGTAACACCTTCTAGTTAGAAAGCTCCTCCCTAGGAATTTTAGTTTTTTTTTCAGTTTAATAACCAATTTTGAAACCATTCATTCCAACCTTCATATCACTTTCTTTTATCAAAGCGATGCATTTCATTTTATAACATACTATAGTATGGTTTTGAATGACATATTTAATATTGACTAACATACTATGGTATGATTTTGAATGACATATTTAATCTTGAATTATTACTTAACATAACAATTCGATCCAATGTAATTCGTTACTGCCGCTATGTACACACCAAAACCCATTTGCCTCAATCCATTCTCTAATATATTGACATTGCTTCCACCAACATTGTTCTTATATCTCAACAGAACTAAGGATGAGCTTGTGTGTTCTTGTCTAGCACCATTATTCCATTTTTGAAAGTTTCAAAATGGGAGCTCGTTCGTAGAGCTCGTCCTATAATACCATGAAATACCTAAAGAAATTTTCATCTATTGCAATGTGTTGAAAAATTATTTCCAAGCACTTCGCATATTTGTCAACATATATTTTGAGCACTCTGACTCTCGCTAACTACACCACGTATGGTTCAAGTGGGTAACACTCTCCACTAGCATCTACGCTTTTAGATTTGATCAGGCTCTACAAATATTTCGTGTATAGTATATCTGGCCGCTGCATTGTATAAAACACATAACATCCATGTCACCTATTACTAATATTAAATTCTATCATTTGCTTATTTTATATATCACTTCTAAATCTGAATCCTGACTTCATGAATTGACTGATATGACTATTACACATTTTTGAAGGATTTTTCCATAGTTTGAATCCCATTGTAACCTTATATGCTTTAAATCTATCAAAACGATCAAAAGTGTGATTTTATATTTTCCTTTATCCCACAATCATCTCGTAATCATTGTGATGACTCTTTATGTATACGAATGCACATGATGTATTTTTCGTTCACTTCTTTATGCACCTCTTGATTACCTAAAAAACCGCACCCAAGTGTTGATTATTGCTTGACCCATCTCAAGAACTATGCCTAGAGTTGACCACCGATTACCTACAAACATAAACCAAAATTTTATTAATATATTTTTCATAATTAAATTATATTGATTTTAAATATTTTTCAATTATATGTATACATCAATACCATAATTTCAAAACATTTAAAATTATCGAAATTTAATATTTTAAATAAATAAGACATTAAAATACAAAATAAAATTAACCTAAAACAATACAAAAAGGTAAATCATTTTAATATGATAAATATAAAACTTAAACAAACAATAAAACTAATGCAAACACTACCTGACTTGTAAAAAAATGAACAAAATATTAACAAACTTGACAAAAAAATACTTAGATATTCAAAATATTCAAGTGGGTCCCCAATTTTGGGGTCATTATAAAATGGTCACAATAGGCCTCCAAAAAGGTCCAGCCCTCATTTCCTCTTTCAGTAGCACAGTGTTATGCATAGTGGCGAATATTCACAAATTGGGTGAATATTAGGATTTCCAAAATTAGAAATTGGCAAATATGAGGACCCTCGACGTCGACCCATTCGCCTAAAATTTTTAGGACCAATGTTTTCTTAGGGTCAATTTTCCATAATATATATCCAAACATAGGTATATTTGTACTCGTTGGAAACCTCTTTTCGAGCCTGATCTAATGGTGGTATTTTTATGAAGTTATAAGGTGATTTAATAGGTCAAAATGTGTCCCAAATATGACCTTACTTTTTAGGGCTTCAAATACCCTAAATTTTGGTGTGAAGATGATTTATTTGATTTTATTAGGATTCACCTTGATTCACTTTGATTTTTATTAGGATTCACCATTTTTTTACAAGTACATTTTGAGTCCAACCCCTTATGCATAACCCTGTAGTAGTGTATTTAAAATTTTATAAAACCTCCCTCTCTTCTCTCTTGAAAATCTTCACTTTCATTTTTTGCTTCCTGGATTCTCCAAATGTTTTGCATTCACCTTATTTTCACCTTATTTTGGATTTGAAATGAATTCATTTGTTGTAATTTATCGTTTATAATCATTTCATCCATTTGAAATATTTTTTGATAGAGCTATGCCATATTAGACATGCAAGGGTAAATTTATCCATCTTAACTCTATACATTTGAATGCATATCATATGGTATTACCAGCTCCATTGACTCCACTTGCACCATTTCACTTATTAACCTTTATTACCTAATTTAACAATCGTGATAAAATTTGATTATTTTTCATCCACAAATAAATCAATAAATCAATAAATCAGAAAGTCTAACTTTCCTTACATGTGAATAAGTGTTATAGGTGCATTGACCTCTTCATCATGAGTTCTCAACCTCTACTATCAGGCTTGCACATCTTTCATGAATGATCACATCTGTTTAACACTACACATTGATCGTTACCAGACAAGAGCTCCACGTTATCTACTAGGCAGTCGATCTAATCAACATCTCCTAAACTCATAGTCACTGAATATTATTTTATTTCACTGTATCCTATCTGCTCCACCCATGCATTAGGGTCCCATTTCAATATAGGTCTACCATGCTTTATCACCCTTATCCTACTTCGTACAAAGTGTTCTTCATCCCTACACCGATCGCCCATCGTTTACTGCATCCCCAATATGCCATGCTATCATTCTAGCCCGGTACATTATGTCCTCATCTTTGTTAACTACCTATAAATTTTCTCTAAAGTGAAAGAATTCACCTACTATACATTATTGTTTGAATCCACCGTCTCACCAATTATGGCATCAACTTCCAGTTATGTACGTTTTATCTCACCTTTTAAAACTCCTTTGACATCCTCTATGCAGTATATAGTGCTCTTCGAGTACCACATATTTGATGTGGACCCTATCTTTCTCTGTGATATTCACCATTGTTCTAGTAAAATATGTAGGCCCTTATTGGCAATTTCTCTATGTTTTTCTGCCATTCCAACTGCTTCTTAACCTTACATTTCCTCTCCAAACCACTGTATTTCTAACTCCATGCTGGAATTATCATGATGAAATCCATGCACTACCTTCGTGTCTACCATGGTCTAGTTTTGAAACTGGGTCACATGCCACATATTTACCATTTGAACCTTCAGAAGACTCTGCTCTCCACCACAAATCTCCACAAAAATTTTGACCTCTGCATCAAACTTTACTTACGTCTCACTTCCATCGCCATTGATCGCCAAGTTTACAATATCCAATATTGCATGTCCACCCGTATTATGCACATCCTAGTTGCTGCAACTTTGTGAAATTAATGTAAATGCCAATGGGGTGTTCCCTATCATACTACTATTGTTTATGGTTCCCAATCTAAGTGGTGGTCTTCATTACTGTTATCGAATCCTTATCGTATCAATATCCAAGTGGCTTCCAGTCTTCATGTACGTTCTTTTCACTATGTGTGTCCATGTCATCTATCTCATTCATCCACATCACCATTCAAGCTATCATCGCTTATCTCAGTGATCCATTTGTTGATATCTCTCCTATGTCCAACTGCGTTGTCGAACGACCAACCCTATGACACACACAAACTAATGTCTATTACCTACACAATGAAAACAAACTTTAGGTTTGGAAAAATGGAAACAAAACAATAATATAAACATAAAATTTAAACTAAATTTAAATCATAGCGCAAAATTAAGAATGATCTTCATGAAAATTTTATTTATATTCTTTTTTATTATATATATTTTATTCATTTATGTATTTCATAGATATATATAACATATATGAATAATAATAATATATATGTTTTATTTATTTTTATTTCTTATATATAATATATAGATATTTATTATTATTATTTTTGATTTGATTTGATTTTATTATTTTTATTTAAATCAATCCAATAATGAAACTCAAAATAAAAAGGAACACAAAAATTTAACATTAAAACTTAAAACAAAATTAAATTATCGAACTAACCCAAAACACTAAACACTCAAACAAAAATGTGAAGCGAACTTGAAAATAAACTCTAGCCAATGATGAACCTTGGAGACTACACTACAAGAAAAATCAAGATCATTGGTAGAGCCCCATAAAAATTAACACTCAAATTGATTTGATATCAACTAGCTTTCCAAATTGGCTAAGAAATTTTGCTTCTAGTTAGACCCAGGAAGTGATAATATTTATAGGTAATTGGATATACCAACTCAATGCTATGTCATCCAATGTGTATGAGAATAACCTACAAGCAACATCCTCATGGAAAATTTGTAAGTGAATTAACATGCTCTTGTAGACAAACAATCTCTGTATGTGTCCTAATGCCACATCTTGCCTAAACTACGGTAATTCCAGGCATGTTTAAACGACTATAATGGTCACCTAAAAAATATGCCATTCTTGCTCTTATTTGATCAAATGTTGCCATTAGTGAAACTCAAATAATAACTTCAGAACCAATTTTGTTAGTCAAATAAATATATCTTGCAAAGAAGCATAAAATGACTAACAAATCTCAAATTTTTAGCATATGAATCATGTTAGCATCAACCAAGATATATGCATCAATTAGAGAATGTTTGAATCAGTAAAAGTGATGAAAAAAATCTCATTAGTCAATACCAATGCATTCACATAGAAATTTCAAAGAAACATGAACAATTTAGTATCTAAATAGCAATAAAGTAAACCAATTTAGGCTCTCCTAGCTCCAATTATGTTGAGTGGAAATTTTACCCAATTGCAAAATCACCATCACAATCAAGATTTTGATTATAAAACCCTCTCTTGAAAAGAAATATAAATTTCTCCAAGGTTCCTTTTATTTAATGTGTGATTTTAATATTGTGAAGGTGTATCAAAATAAGTGCTAGGAATACATTAGTGATTGCAAATAACTGTTAACAAGGGGCCTGTGTTGGTAATATTTTGTTGCTATACTAGTGAGTTTTCATGAAACTTAAAAGAGAAGAAAAATGTGATTGAACCTCATATGACCATGATGTATTACCTTAGTTCATTTTATCTTGAAGTATTTTAGGTAGATTTTATCTTCCTTTGATTAAGAAAATTTTAGACAAGTTTTATCTTGCATTATTAAACCCTACTTTGAGCATAAAAGAGAAGACTAAAATCTATCTTTCAAAATGCAAAGTTTTAATGATGATTGGATTCATTTAATGTTTCTTTGAATATGAAATTAAAAATAGCCTTTGATATAATAAATAAATTACCCCTCTTTGATGAAATTAATTTTCATAAAGAGATGTCAATTTATTGCTCTAAAAACAATGGCCTTTGAAATGCCATATAAATCACTCCCCTTTAATGAAATTGTGATTTTCATAAAGGAAAGTTAATTTATTGCTTGCAAAACAAACATGCAAAGCTTGAAATCTGATTTACCTTCAAAATGCAAAATTATGTAAAATACGAAATTACAAATGGTTGTAAAAACAACAAATTTAAATAATTTTTATAATTTTGAAATGGCTTCAAACTGAAATTAAAATTGTATAAGATGAAACATTAAAGTTTATTCAAAATACCCATGCATCTATTTTTGGAATTTATATTTTTTTTAATTTTTATTTTAATCGTCGAAGTTTTAAAAAATGTAAAAGCAAAGGGTTCGAAAAAATAAAAATAAAAACAACAAAATAAAAGAAACAAAATGAATTGTTGCAACCTAGAAGTTTCCCATAGACCCTGCAAGCATTAGTATTCTACACAAAACCAACATTAGTGTGACCCAAATTCATGCAATAAAACATCTAATGTGGTGCAATCTTCTAAGGAAATGGTGCAATATATCAAAAATAACAAGCAAGTCAACCATTAACATGCATAAAACTTGATGTATTTCCAATATATTGCAGAAGAAAGATCTTCAACATCAAACACAAGTGCATAATACCATACCCTAAATTGGCATCATGTGATGAACTCTAGTCCAACGATGTGGTTTTTCTCCTCATAGATCTAGCCTTTGCCTCCAAAAATGTCCATCCCTTGTTTCCTCTTTCAGTGGCATATTTAAAATTTTAGAAAACCTCCCTCTCTTCTCTTAAAAATTTTCTCTTTATTTTTTTCACTTCCTGGCTTCTCCAAAAATTTTACGTTCATCTTCTTTTCACCTTATTTTGGCTTTGAAATGAATTCATTTGTTATAACTTATCATGTATAATCATTTCATCCATTTAAAATATATTTTGATAAAGCTATGCCATATCCGACATGCAAGGAAAAATTTATCCATCTTAACTCTGTTCATTTGAACTCATATTCTACGGTATTACCAGCTCCACTAAATCCACTTGTACCATTTCACTTATTACCATTTATTACCTAATTTAAAAATCCTTACAAAATTTGATTATTTTCCATTCACCAATAAATCAATAAATTAGAAGGTCTAACTTTCCTTACATGTGAACAAGTTCTATAGGTGCACTGACCTCTCCACCATTAATTCTTAACCACTACGATCAAGGTCATATTTCTTTCACAAACCATCACACCCGTTTAATACTACACATTGACCATTACCGATAGGTGCTCCATGTTCCCTACTTGGTAGTCGACCTAACAAGCATCTCCTAAAATCATGGTTGCTGAATATTAGTTTGTTTCACTATATCCTATTCGCTCCACCCATGCATCAGGGGACCATTGCAATATAGGTCTACCATGCTTTATCATCCTTGACCTACTTTGTACAAAGTGTCCTTCATACCTGCACTGGTCACCCATCATTTACCACATCCCCAATATACCATGCTATCATTCCAACCTGGTATGTTGTGTCCTCATATTCGTTAACTACCCAAAAATTTGCTTTGACATGAAAGAATTCACTTATTGCGCATTATTATTTGCATCAACCATATCATCGATTATGGAGTCAAATTTTGATTATGTATGTTTCATATCACCTCTTAAAACTCCTCTAACGTCCTCTATGTAGTCTATAGCGCTCTTTGAGTATGATGGGGACACAGTAACAAAGGGAATGAATAACACAAAAACATAGTAACTTAGAGAATCATTCAAGATTTTTCTTTCATTAAACTTACAAAAGCAAATTTACAATTCTAGCCAACAGGCATAGTTTCTCGTTTCCAGTCCCCCCCACTCCTCGATGCACTCCCTGTTCCTATAACCATGTTTGGGCCTCTTTCGAGGTTCTGACCCTCTAGGCCATTAATGACCCACCTGCCCCAAAATACATCCTCCTGACTGAACCTTTACATCTTTTCCTAACTGGCAACTGCCACCGAGTTGGCCATGGATACATACATTGATGATCCGTCTAACTTTTGGGCTCAGTCTTTGAATTGACGCCATGTCAGCGAGCTTATTGGGTAAGAAATCATGCATTAATGAGGCCCTGACCGCCTCGAAAAACATCTTCTGGGAATGCAGGCTTTTTCAAACAGATAACCAGAAGTATGTCATGATATCATGACATGTCGTGATATCATGACATTTTTCTTGCTTGCTGTCCTTCTCTCCTTCGGGTTGTGATATCGCGACATGTCGCGATATCATGAATTTTTTTTTGCTTGCTGTCCTTCTTTCCTCTGGGTCATGATATCACGATATTTTTCCTTCCCTGCAGCATTTCTTTCCTTCGGGTCGCAATATCATGACATGTCGCGATATGGTGACATATTTCTTTCTTGCAGCATTTCTTTCCTTCGGGTCGCGATGTCGCGACATTCTTTCTTTCTCGCTGTCTTCTTCTTCGGTGGGTTTCAATATCGTGACATGTCACGATATCACGACATCTTCCCTTCTGGTTCTTCTTTCTTACTTCTTGGTCGCGAAATCATGACATATCATGATATCGTGACATCTTGCTCTCTGCCTTCTTCTCACCTTTATGGGTCATGAAATCATGACATGTTGCGATATCGTGACAACTTTGCCTTCTGTCTTCGCTCTCTTATTTGGGTCACAAAATCATGATATGTCATGATATCATGACAGCTTTGCCTTCTGCTCTCGCTCTCTACTTCGGGTTGCGAAATCGTGACATGTCGCGATATCATGACAGTTTTCTTCCTTGCTTCCTTTTATGATCCTTTGGTCACAATTTCGTGACATGTGAAATCACGACATTTTCTTCTCTGACCCTTCCTGCTCCCTTTTGGTTGTGATTTCGTGACATGTCAAGAAATCACAAAATTTTTGCTCCATGCCTTCTCTCTCCTTCATGAGCCACAAAAATGCAACATATCACGATATCGCGACACTTTTCTCTGTCGTGATATCATGACATCGAGGCAAACACTTAAAAAAAAAATTGTTGGTGCAAAATTGCTCTACTGCCACCGGATGCTCCTGCATCAGACAACCAGGGTGGATTGAGAAGTGACCTTCACTTCTGTACTGTTCTGTCACCTTCTCACAACTTGTAAAATATTCAACCTCTTCAACCTCCACTCTCATTGTTGTCAACAACCTCTTTTCATCCATCCCCTTTAGCAAATAGATTCTAGCACTGCTACATACCTTTTCTTCTACCTCCTTCAAGGGCTTCAGCTTATGGCGCACTCCATTCTTCGTCACCGAGTAGGTGTTGGCACGGCCATCATGCACTGCACATCGATCAAACTGCCATGGCCTTCCCAATAACAAATGGCAAGCATCCATAGGTAGGATGTCACATAGGACCTCTTTACAGTAATTTATAATATTAAATTTCACCAAGCATTGCTCACTGACCAAAGTCCTATGGTCCTTCTATAACCACGCTATCCGGTATGGATGCGGGTGTCTCCTCATCTTTAACTATAACTTAGTAGCCATTTCTTTAGATACCAAGTTATCAGTACTACCATTGTCTATAATCACATTACAGACCTTACCCGAACTTCTGCACCTTGTGCGAAACAGGCTCCTCCTCTGGTCTAATTCCTTCTCCTCATTCAACAAGGTTCTCCTTGTGAACATAACTTCTCCTCTCTCTGCCTCCTCAGAATGTTCTGATTTAGCACCTTCATCTACTACAGCAGCTCTAGCAGGACCCTCAGGTCTCTTATTCACCCTTTCTCAATGTTGTGGACACTCAAATGCTTGATGTCCTTCTTCACCATAGTGGAAATAGGTTCCATGAAATCCTCCTCTTCCAAATGCACATCCAGATCTACCTCTCCCTCTTGGGTAACCATTATTCTGATTACGAGGTTGGTAACCATCATCCTCCTTCTAATCCTGACTACAGCTGGCTTCTTATTTCTTCTCATCTTGTCCTCCATATATTCTTCCACCAGTTCTTCCACCACGACCTCTTCGTATTTGCTTGCTCTCAAACATTCTATTTAGTTTCTCTTCAACATTCAGAGCAAACTGGTAAGCATCCTCTATGGTGGTCATCCTGACCAATCTTAACTCTTCTTGAATACTTGCTCGTAACCCATTAATATAACAGGCTACTTTATCCTTGCTGGCCTCTGAATGGCCTGTTCTGATTACAATCTTATAAAACTCCTTTATGTATTCTTTAACAGACTTGCTGGATTGCTTCAAGCCTTGCATTTTCTTTAGCAGATCCATCTCATTGTCAGCTAGGATGAACTGCCTCTTCAACTTTTCCAGCATTCTGTCCCACTTGGTTATTCTTTCCTTTCCTCTTCTGTTTCTTTCCAACTGTACTCCCTTCCACCATATGCTGGCATGACCCTTCAGCTTGGTCTTAGAAAAATTGACCCTATTAGGATCTTCAACCTCTTCATACTCAAAGTATTCTTCCAAATCATTGATCCAATAAATCAACTCCTCTGGATCAATATTTCCAGAATATGTAGAAACCTCCATCTTCGGTCTCTTCCCAATATAAGAGATGGATCTATATAACCTGGCTTGTGCAGGATCTACAACATATTCTTCTTCCTCAAACTGATCCTCTTCTTCATCAACTTCATCTTCACTTCTTCTCTTTGGGGTTCAAGTCCTCTGTGCAACTCCTCTTGCAGGGCCTGAACTTGCCTTTGCAAAGCTCTAAAATCTTCTGCTGGCACCATGTTTCTTCCACCACCACGGTTTCTTTGTGGAGGCATTTTGCTTTACTCTCTTCTCACAACCCTTCCACAGATCCTGATGCAAGCTACCTCACTTTTGGTGATCTGCTCACACACTCAGGAACTCCTACTCTAATACCACTTGATGGGGACACAGTAACAAAGGGAATGAATAACATAGAAACACAGTAACTTAGAGAATCATTCAAGATTTTTCTTTCATTAAACTTACAAAAGCAAATTTACAATTCTAGCCAATAGGCGTAGTTTCTCGTTTCCACCCCCCCATTCCTTGATGCACTCCCTATTCCTATAACCATTTCTAGGCCTCTTTTGAGGTTTCGACCCTCTAGGCCATTAATGACCCACCTGCCCCAAAATACATCCTCCTGACTGAACCTTTACATATTTTCCTAACTGGAAACTGCTATCGGGTTGGTTACGAATACATGCATTGATGAGCCATCTGACTTTTGGGCTCAGTCTTCGAATGGTCACCATGCTCAACGAGCTTACTGGGTAAGAAATCATGCATTAATGAGGCCCTGACCACCTTAGAAAACACCATTTGGGAATGCAGGCTTTTTCAAATAGAGAACCAGCAGTATGTTGCGATATCATGACATGTCATGATATCACGACATTTTTCTTGCTTGTTGTCCTTCTCTCCTTCGGGTCATGATATCATGATATTTTTCTTGCTTGCTGTCCTTCTTTCCTTCGGGTCGTGATATCGTGACATGTCACGATATCGCAACATTTTCCTTCCTTGTAGCATTTCTTTCCTTCGAGTCACGATATCACGACATGTCATGATATCATGACATTTTTCCTTCCCTACAACATTTCTTTCCTTTGGGTTGTTATATCGCGACATGTCGTGATATCATGACATTTTTCTTTCTTGTAGCATTTCTTTCCTTTGGGTCGTGATGTCGCGACATGTCACGATATCACGACATTTTTTCTTTCTCATTGTCTTCTTCTTCGATGGGTCGTGATATCATGACATGTCGCGATATCATGACATCTTCCCTTCTGGTCCTTATTTCTTCCTTCTCGATCATGAAATCATGACATGTCACGATATCACGACATCTTTCTTTCTACCTTCTTCTTGCCTTTACGAGTCATGAAATCATGACATGTCATGATATCGTGACAACTTTGCCTTCTGTCTTCACTCTTTGCTTCGAGTCACGAAATCGTGACATGTCGCGATATCGCAACAACTTTGCTTTCTACTCTCACTCTCTACTTCGGGTCGTGAAATAGTGACATGTCATGATATCGCGATATTTTTCTTCCTTGCTTCCTTTTATGCTCCTTTGGTCGCGATTCCACGACATGTCACAAAATTGTGACATTTTCTTCTCTGACCCTTCCTGCTCCCTTTCGATCACGATTTCGTGACATGTTGCGAAATCGTGACATTTTTGCTCTGTGCCTTCTCTCTCCTTCCTGAGCCATGAAAATGGGACATGTCACGATATCATGACATCGATGCAAACACTTAAAAAAAAAATTGTTTGTGGAAAATTGCTCTGCTGCCACTAGATGCTCCTGCATCAGAGTACCACATCATATATATGGGCCCTATCTTTCTCTTTGATGTTTATTGTTGTTTTGGTTGAATGCGTAGGCCCTCACTGGCCACTTCTCTATGTTTTTCTACCATTCTACATTTCCTCTCTATTATTCTACATTTCTAATTCTATGTTGTACTTATCATGATGAAATCCATGTGCTACCTTCGTGTCTACCATAGTCCAGTTTTGAAACCAGGTCACATGCCACATATTCACCATTTGAACCTTCAAAAGAGAGTGGTTCAAAAGACTCCACTCTGCCACAAATCTCCATAAAACATTTGACCTCTACATCGAAATTTACTTACGTCTCACTTTTATCACCATCAATTGCCAAGTTTGTAGTGTCCAGTATTGTATTTCCACCAGTATTATGCGCGTCCTAGTTGCTACAAATCCTTAAAATTGATGTAAATTCCAATGGGGTGTTCCCTATCCTACTACTATTGTGTATGGGTCCTGTTCTAGGTGGTGGTCTTCATTCCTGTTATCAAATCCTCATTGCATCCATCTCCAAGTGGCCATCAATTTTCATGTACATTATTTCCACAATGCATGTCCATGTCATCTATCTCGTTCATCCATGTCATGATCTGAGCTATTGCCACTCGTCTTGGTGATTCGTTTTTTGATGTATCTCCTATGTCTGGTTGCGTTGCTAAATGATCGACCCTATGACAAACACAAACTAAGGTCCATTACCTGCACAATGAAAACAAACTTTAGGTCTGCCAAAATAGAAATAGAACAATAATATAAACTTAAACTTTAAACTAAATTCAAATCATAGCAAAAAATGAAGAATGATCTTCATGAAAATTTTATTTATATTTTTTATTATATATATATTTTATTCATTTATGTATTACATATATTATTATATATATAAAATATATGAATAATAATAATATATATGTTTTCTTTATTTTTATTTCTTATATATATATATTTATTATTATTATTATTAAGCGAAAAACCCCTTGCAGGGCCGCTTTGGTCTGAGAGACCACGAACAGGGGGTTCTACACTGTCAAAGTCAGCTGGGAGTCGCACCCGACCCTGCTCGCACCAAAATTATCAATTGGATTTTGGATACCCAATTCAACTTTTTGGTAGGGTGGAGATTTGAACCTAGGACCTCTCTTGGAGGATTTCCATCTCCTCTCCAACTCACCTACAACACCTGGGTATATATATTATTATTATTATTATTATATTTGATTTAATTTATTTATTTTTATTTAAATCAATCCACTAATGAAACTTAAAATAAAAAGGAACACAAAACTTTAACTTTAGAACTTAAAACAAAATTAAATCTATCAAACTAACCCAAAACACTAAACACTCAAACAAAAATGCGAAGTGAACTTGAAAAGAAAATCTAACCAATGATGAATCTTGGAGACTACACTACTATAACAATCAAGATCATGGGTAGAGCCCCATCAAAATTAACACTCAAAGACAACCCATACTACCAAAACAAAAATTTAAAGGTGGGTCCCCAAATTTGGGGCTAGTTGTGTGATAGTCACAACAATAAGGAATTCTATATAAATGCTAATCTAACCTCCAGCAAGATTAAATTAACAAAACACAGTGATGAATTAGAGAGATTAATAAAATATAATTACTTAAAATCAAATGAAATGGGCAGCATGCAAATATGTGAAGATAACTAAAATTTGGTTAAACTAAAGTGCAAGAAACCCAAAATTAGATACTAAGATGTTAGGAAATATAAGAAATAGCTAATTTAACTTAGTAAAATCAAATTAGCATCTAGATGATGAACTATGATGAGAAATTGCTTTAAAAAATAGAGTTAAAGATATATGTATATGAAATGAAGGAAAATGCTATTGTAATGCTTTAAAAATAAGAACTAGAATGCTAAAATACTTAGAGCATGAAATTAAAATAGCATGGAGGATAATGAAAGGTGTTAGTACACTATAGATAATATAAAATGACTGAAGATGAAATATTTAGCGAGAATTTTTATCATGAAATATGCAAGGAAATATGGTAAAAGTCCTGCAAAATAGAGGATTAGAATAAAAAATATGATAACAAAATGTATGCAAGTCAAGATAAACTTGCAATAGATATTAGAAAATGGAATGGCGATTCTATGATTAAAAATAGGCTACAAAAACACTGTTAGAATGCTGCAAAAACAATGTCAAAGGCTTCCAAAAATAAGGATTAGAAATATAAAATAGAAGTTAGAATATAAAATGTAGAAATGAACAATGAAAGAACAAGTAAGTTAGTAAGGCTACAACCTAGAGGATAAAATGCAATGAAGCTAAGGTGGGAGGAGAGAAGAAAGAAGATAGGAGAGCTCTCTTTCTTACCTCCAATGGTGGCCTCCTTGCTCCAAAAATCCTCCTAGCCTTGCTTGAATTGCTCCTAATGCTCACACAGTGCTCTAGAGTGCTTGATGAAAACTCAAGTATGCTTGATGAAAACTCAAGTATGCTTGAAGAAAACTCAAGAATAATGAATGTTATTGCTAGAAAATGTGGCATAGCTTTGCCATAGTAGAATTGCTTGGATAATGCTTACCCCATGACCTCCTTACATAGTATTTGGGAGGGGACTTAGAGGTAGAAGAGGATAAGGACCAATTCAAACAAATTGATCTAAAACTTTCTTGGAGAATGTGAAATCAATGGTAGAGATGAAAGGGATTTCCATATATGTCCAATTGGTTCATGTGGAAGATTCCCAACCTTTTTTGCCAAATTCACCATAGTTGACCAAATTGGTGACCTAGGTGGTGAATTTGGTATGGAATCAAATCAGAATTTGAGGATTTTAAAATTTGAAATCTTCTCAAAATCACCACTAGCCAAATTCACCAAAAGGGTGGAAAATTTGGTAAAATTTGATTTTAAGTGTAAAAACTTGATATTATAGTTTTGCCAAATTCGCCACTCAACTTGCCAAATTTACCACTAGCAAATTTGATGCCAAAAATGATGGGAAATGATCAAATCGATGTTTTGTGATGTTTGGAACCAGTTTTGGGAGGTTTTAAAAGGTTTATGACTATTTTTGGGAAGTCACAACTAGTGTGTCAAAATTGGGTGTCTACCTTTTACCCTAGTATTGACATGATATCTAAGATGTTACATCAAAAGTTAAGTTGTGATACTCAATTTTGACATTGTGATGTATTGTTGTTGTACTGCTTTGCTGATTTGATTGAGATTTTATTAGTTTTTATGATCTTGTATACATATACCTCATTTTGTGTGCCTTAATATTTGGAGAAAATTATTTTACCCCATAAAAAAATCTTGACCTAAAAACATGATTTAATTTTGAAAAAACATGTTTCTAGTGATAGGTTTCAAGGTAAATTTTTAGGATATGAGAAGCTTAGATTGGTTAGTGTTGATGGGTTGGGGGTTTAAAGGGAAAAAGGAGAGGTGAAAGTGACCTTATTTGCACCTTTACCTATTATAGAAATTTTTAGAGAAGGAGACAAAGTTCTTAGAGAGGATGTCTCATATCTAAGGATGGACACATCATGTGGACACAGTTTGAGGGACAATCAATGTATCAAATCAAGACCAAGAGGTAAGCCTTCGTATTGAATCAAAAATTTTACATTTAGGTCATTTTTTTATATTTTTTTGCAAGTTGTGGTGAATTTTGTGCTAATGGTGAGTTTGGTAAAAGTTCCACTAGAAAATTTGGTACCAACGGTGAATTTAGCATTGGCAAATTTGGTGTTGTTGGGATCCGAATTGATATTAAGGAAATTTTAAAATTGTGATTGTTATCTTCTAGTATTTTGATTAGGTATGCACCCACTAATCACAACTCAAACCTCAACATTAGATGGATTAAATATTGCTCTAATCCAACCTCCATAGTAGGTTGGTATTCCTTATCAACTGATAGGATGTTGACTCATTTAAGCTCAATTAAATGTTTAAAATATAGGGATAGAAATGGTTTTAAGGCTAGAAAGTAATAACTAAATAGTGGCCAGATAAATCTAACAACATAGGTATTTATAGGCAAAACTATGACAACCAATTTTTGGTATCTCGCACTTGCAATTAACAACATTCAAAATAGGTAATATTCATGGATTAAAGAAAAATAGAGACATGCTTCAAGAAACCATTTCAAAAATCTATGATACTAATAATCCAAATAGAAAAATAAGATCAGTACCAAGGCTGAAATAAAAGAACTTCTTGTAAGTATATATCCAATTATGAAATATTTCAAAGTGCTATAAGTTAGCAATCCAATATCAGTAAAATAGACTAACCATAGAAGTAGTAGAGAAAAAACATTCATAGCTTAAATATCTCAAAAAGATTACAGAAGACACCAGCCTGAGGCAAACATCCAAGTAATGTTCCTTCTATTTATTTGTAGAAAATATTTACATAGCAGGGCAAGCAAACACTCTAGATCCAACCCTAAAAAAATGACGGTTTGATCTCTATTTATATTTTTACATGCTTAATGAAATGAAAGAATATGGAACATTACAAGGAAAAAAAAATTCTAGATCAGCTAGATGTTGAGGTGGAAGCCTTTTATTCCTCTTGGATGAAAGAATAAAATTTTCTATCTTGTACTTCTCTGCAACTCAGCTTCTACAACTTGCTGGGCTTTCATAACATTTGGATTTCAAACCATGCAAAAACACATCCAGATGTTCATTGTTCTTATGGATGCTATCTAGTTGTAGATATGCAACTACCTCAATTTATTGGTTCTTGATATCTTTGAAGATTCACCTTGTAGTTTACTTCAATCGATCAACTCATGTTATAGATTTCCTACCTTTAAGCACCTTGGATATCATCAAAACAAACCGATCATTGATCCACTCATGGATGGCTGATATCAATACTTAAACACTATTATTAGCTTCATGACGTAGAGACATGTTGTAGCCCACTCATTAAAAAATGCTATTCACACCTTTTGACCATTTTGGCCATAGGTTGGAGCATAGGATCTTTCATTAAAAAAATGTACTTTAACCCATGTGGGATGGAGCATTATGCTATGTCGCTACCTTGTAGTCTTTGAGTGATCTTCCTTTACTTTACATCCATAGATTAGAACAAATTCTGAACCATGTTGTAGCTTGCAGCTCAAAATTTACATGTACAAAGTTGACCAATGTTAACCACGGGGTATAACCTTGATTTGGCCCATGCGGGATATAACTTTGAACTACACGATAAGGAACCTTGCACTGGCCTGCTTCTTGGAATACTTATTCATGGATGTTGAATAATTTAACCATGGGTTGGAGCAATGTTCTATGTTGCATGGTATAAAACAAGCTTTAATTTCCACGAGATGAGCAATATGTTGTAATCTATGATTTGGAGAGCGGTGACATCATATTTGACCATTTTTGATAGTAGGATGGAACCATGTTCTATGTTGTGTGGGGTGGAGCATGCTGTGAATCATGGTACTTCATAAAAATAAAAATTGTGTTGTAGCCCATGATCTTGAAATGGCTAAGTATAAATTTTGACCACTTTGACTACGGGATATAACATTTTGCATTGAGCTATTGTCGTGCGGTAGAGCAAGTTCCTTCAACACTTAGAAAATTTTGCAATTTTCTTTTAAGGATGTGGCCATTTTGGGCCTACATTCTAGCACCTCTTAGGGGATTTTTATTGCAAAGCCTAATAACTCAGAGTCTTATCCATTGGGCATCAGAAGTCAAAAAATAATGAAGAGAGATAACAGTAGAGTAGCTAGATGAAATGAAGGAAAATTTCTCAAAAATGGGGTATTGGAGTGAAAAGAAAGGAAGTGTATGTAGTGGGAATGTAGAGGATATGGAAGGAAAAAATAGACTTTGATATTTAGTGGCTATGTTTTCACATAATGGCTTCTATGTGACCATCACTCTCTAGAGCATTTATGAATAAACTCAGAGAGTAACGGTTCACATGGAAATCATGTAGTAAACCATAAATAATGTAGCTCCTTTCATGAGCATAGTATCAGTCTAGCTATATAAAAATGTGTTCCCTTTTGTAACCCCATCCAGATTGAATAAAATATCTTCATGGTTTTTCATGTTTGGCTACAACTTCATGATTTATGATTGTTCTCTAATAATGTTAGAATTAAAAAAATATACAAAAAATACATGCATGAATACAAAAATTCTTAATTCCACTTCCACTACAAAATTGTTCTCTTATTCATTCTCTTGTTGATTATGCCCCTTGAGTTGTTCATCTTGTACCTCTTTAGTGTATTTAGCAACCATTTTTTATTGATATTATTTTTGGTGAGTTTTCTCTTCATTTGTTTCTTGTTTCTCTTATTCATTATCATCTTCTTAGTCTTCTTCAACCTCTTCTTCTTCATGGGAAGTCTCGTACTTATCTTTAATATCTATATTTATTCCAAAAAATTGTATAATTTGTTTCAGTATCTGTAGTGCTTGGCTCTAAAATGAATCGGTAGGATTGGTCATTTATTTGAGCCACTTATGAATATACTCCAACTTAGAAGTCTCTTCATGAGTCATATAATTACCTCTATTTACCAAGTCCTCCATTAGATCTTTGAGCTTAGTCAAGTTTCTAATCATCTGAGAGACATGCCCTTGATCAATCAGATCCTCCTAAGCATCTATCTTATATTCATCCTATATGATTGAGGCTACACTATTTTGGATATCTTCTTTTGTTAACAAGGTGCTATTTTCAACCCATAGTCCTTCAAAACCATATTGCAACATATCTTTATTAATATCTACAATGTCTTGGAGTGTGCCCTCAATATTATCTGATAGTAACTAACCCTTCTGGAGAAAGTTATTTTTATCAACCACAATTCTAGTGACCAATCTAGAAGTTTTCCATACCTTGCTAGGAATAGGCTTGACAACTTTATTAAATCTACTTTCAAATAGTTTGTATATTTGTTCTACTGGTATCACCATGGGTTGTATCTCCTTAGTGAATTTTTCCATATCTTCTTTGGTAGCTTGCAATAAATGACTTGCATCATCCATATAGTCAATTTTTTTTTTAAATTTACATGGTGGAATCAGTAGCCACCATGAAACTGGGCAAGATGTCCAGCTTTTATGGCCGCCACAGTATTTTGCGTTGTTTGCCCCAAAAGCCGCCACACAGATCTTCGTGCAGTCCACCCCTATAACCACCATGCCACAATCATTTTAAACCTTTTACACCATTGAAAGCACCAGGAAAGGGACAAGCATTTAGTCCGATGAGGCTCGAGATTTGAACCTTGGACCTCCGCCCCCCTTGTGGGGTTTGGATGAACCAATTGGTCTACACCTCGAACCTTATATCAGGTAGGCCGATAGACCACACCAACCTATGGCACGTTAGCCACCTCCATATTGTGGCCTATCCATATAGTCAATTACAGGTTGAATTTTTGAATATTTCTCAAGGATTTCAGACCATATCTCCTTTATAACATTTTTTACTCCTTTTGAAAATCTTGTAGCCTTGGCCTTTTCAATCTGAATTTGATGCTTCAAATATTATATTTATTTGTCTTGAGATTCATTATTTTTTTTTTATCTTCAACTTGATATTTAAGTTTTATGGCCTCTTGATATTTTTTTTACCAGCTCTTGACTTCATTTCTCACAGTATTTTTCACCTTCTTCTGATTATTGGCCATATTTTCCAGCTTCTCAAAATTTTCCTCCAATTTTCCACATTGCTCCTTATAAATGTCAATCTTCACATAGAAAGTTTTAAAATGAGCCTTTGCTATAACCAAATCATCCTCCACCAGCAATTGATCAATATACTTAATATGCTCCTCCAACTGATAATATTATATAGTCATATCCTCTTCTAGTTTGCTTACAAGAGGAGTGATGGACCTAGTTATCCTTTGCATTATCATTGGATTAATGATCATCGTATTTATTTGTCTAACCATCTTATTTGAAGTCTTAGATAATTTCTCAACCCATAAATCCTAATTTTTTTGTGAAACCTCCTTTCCTTTCTACAAAGAGGCTACTATGGAATAATTTGTAGAGGTGGTAGTAGCCATAAGAGAAGGGAGAAATGACTCAAAAAATGATGAAAGGGGAGTGGTTGTGAGGACAGTGGAGTCTGTACTTATTGAAAAAGTTACAACTGGGAAGGACATGATGGTAGATGTTAGGATCATGAAATGAGCTAGGGAAGATGCAAGAGATTGTCCTTCTAATGTAAATTATGATACTGACTTTGGTAGTGGAGATGAAAGAATGGGTAATGTTGTCACTAACGCTTCTTTTGAAGGTAGAAGAGATGGATTAATTTGAGATTGTGTAATAACTAGTGAAGTGGGTGGTGAACTATGAGAGAAAGAAGGTATCTTTTGTTCCAATTTATCTTGAGAATGGGAAGGGAATTCTTTTGGGGAAGGAGAAAGAGAAGAAGAGATAAAAATTATACCTTCACATACCAAAGTAGTCTGCTAGACAATGTCATTTGTACTTTAATGTTGTGTTTTTTGCACTTGTTGCTCTGCAACTGATATAGGTGTCTATTTAGTAGTTCACTCTTGGTCCATTCTTTTTTTCTTGTAGATCTCCTTTTGAGACTCCCCTACTGAATCCTTAGCCTTTCTCTTAAAAATAATAGGAACTGTAGGCTTATCTTTATTTGCACTCCCTTCAAGTTGTGCCTCTTGTGAAGTAACTTCAAAGGTAGGGGTTGATTTTATTGTAGCTACAGTGGTGAATTTTATAGAAGTGAATACAAAATTGTCCTTCTCATTTTCTTCTATTTATGTTAGAGGGGGTTCTCTTCCCAAGGCTAGACATTTCAGCCTTTTATTTGCTTGAATATTTTTTGTATTTCCTATTTCATATTTCCCTAGGCTACCACTAGAGTAATGCATTTTTCTCATAATTTGAGCACCCACAAAATATTTATGTAATTGTTCTTGTGAAGGCTCAAATGCCTTTGGGACTTCCTCGACTGTTGATGGAGCATTTTTCATGGTCTTTGGTACTTCTTCTTGAGAAGGTGGCAAAGAGGAATCTGATGATACTTGATTTTTCCTCCATATTTCTACTTCTATTTTCTTGTAACTTAGTACCAAGTTTCTCCCATTTTTGGCCTTCCAGGTTTTGATATATTTCTCGTACGACTCAAAAAATTGGTATCTACTTGACGATAAAATCTAACCTTTTTTGCACCTATTTCAACTCACATCTACCCCCATTCCACAATTTTACCACTATCCCAGCCATGTGTCTTCTCCATTTCTTTATTCTTAGACTCTTTCAATTAGTGGTATTTGTTCTTCTCAGGATCATAATCAACTATCTTCTCATAAAAATATCTCCATGGGGGTAGTTGTTCCATTTTACTGACATTCTATTCCAATGGAGCATTTTTCTTGTTATTTTTGACCTCTTCAAAATGAGGCCTTGAGTTTTTTTTTCAAATTTGAAGACCCTTTATACATTTAGGGAAATATTCCTTTACAAGAACTTATCATCATGGTCATATCTCCATCTTTATGGAATGTACAATAGACCTAGTCTTTCCAAATATTGAGTAATTTGCTCATATTGACCCCTTACGGTTATTTTTACATCATCTACATTGTGAGAATAAATCGAGGTCCATTTTTTCCCTTACCAGTACCAAATTTGACATTGATAAAATTAGCTTACCTTAAATATTCCAAAGCCAACAACCTGGTAGTAACAAAATGAGGTAGTAGAAAAGGTTTACTAGTGAAACCATAAAGTCTAATGATAGTACCTTCTATGAGGATATACCAATATCCCTCTTCGATGTTCTCTACTCACAAAAAATCCTTGGAAAGATGTGGCAGCTTAGGGCATTGTCCATACATGACTTTCAAAGCTAGCCCTAGGAATTCCAAGTTAAATCTATAGTATGACTATGTATTCCTCAAATGGTTGGTCCAATGATAAACTGAAATAGGGTCCCCATTATCGTTCTTGTCCCTAGTTGGAATCTAGGACATCATATGCCTTATGGTGTTATAAAACATCCATATCAAATTTGAACAATGCCAGAAGTAGGGATTCTATGTTTCTCTTTTCATCCTAACCAACTACTCATGCATTCTTTTGGAGAGATAGGCTAGCCAATAAAAATAAATTGGCTTGATGACCTCTTCTTAAGATTTAGTTTTATACATTTTTTATTGGAAATGCAATATAAAGTGGCTATTTTCCAATATCTTACATATTGGTTAGAGTCTAGACCCTCTAGGAAGGCCAACATAGTGAAGAGCTTTGGGTAAGAAAAATTTTCAATGGTGATTGGGGCTTTCGACAAAATCTTCCTAGACTTGATGGTTTTGAATTGGTCATAAACCCACTTCCTAAAAGTCTCTCCTACATGATAACATCCCTACAGGAAGTAGTACCTATCTTGTTTAGCTATGTCAAATGGTTTAGATCATGTAGGGGGATCTACACCTATGATGAACAAATCTAGGTATGCCTTAGAGGTTATGCTAAACGATGTTTTTCCCTTGGTCATATTTAGTGCTTTTGTTTTAGGATCATAATATTTTTCTATTGCAAAAATTAATTCAAGACAATGATGAACTAAATCACATATGTAAAATGATAAGAAAGAATTTACAGCAATAATACCTTGGAAATAAATTGGTAGCCCTTCGAAGTACTTATAGTCAATATCTCTTCTGAGCTTGGTCTTTCTTATCTATGTCATATTAGTGTATACTAATTATCTTGTTTGATTTACATAGAATTCTAGATAGATAGTCACATGTTGTACATATTCCTGAGCTAGATTTTATGCCATTTTCTAAGAAAACTCACTAAGTATTTGCTCTTCTTTGTACTTGATAGATTTGTCTCACCACTTCCTTAGATCTTTTTAGTAACTAGATGCTACTTAAAAAATAAATAGCAATTAAATTTCATGTTTAAATACTCTTGCATGCATACCTTCTGCCATTAATGTGGTCTATGGACAACTATCCATTTCACACTTCTCAATTAGAAATATGGGTAGCTCGCTGGTAGAAAACATCATTCTATCCGCTGATTGGTCATGATGTAGCACACATTAGAACTCATGGTATTTTCTTATCTTATTATTTTAAGAGCGATTAGGAGCACATGTTATAGCCCATGACTATCTTTACACATTTGAGCATGGTATGGATCACATCACATGATAGGGCAAATTTTATCTTTGGCAATCTTGCTTCTTGTTTCCACAATGTATTGTGAACTGTTGAACTGCCCTTATTTTTTCTATACATAAAACTTTAGAAAAGAAAACAAAATTATAGCAAAAATATATACATATGTTACATGAAATGAAATATCACTTGAAGTATAATTCTAGATGTAAACTATTATCCGAAATCAACTGAATATTTCCCTCTATATATTGGAGCTGGAAAGAATTGCTTTCTTTAAACTCAACTAATTTGAAAGGACCATCCCAAAAAGATTCAAATTTTTGGTGATGACTTGGTTTGACTCTCTCTACATTCCACCTTAGAATAGAGTCACCTACTTTGATATTTTTAAATTTAGCCTTCTTTTCAAACCATCCCTTAATTTAAAATGAGTGCTTCTAGAAATATTCATATGCTTGAGTTATTTTTTCTTCTAACTGAATTTGATGGGTCAATTTGGTTTCAATTAGATTCTAATAAGACTCCTCTTCTGTGTTTATCAATTTTAGAGCTATTATGTCCAAGTGAATAGGTGATACTACTTCTTTACCGAACACCAATGCATAAGTAGTGGTCTTAATATATTTCTTTATGGTAATATTGTTTGCCCATAGATCTTGTTCTAAAAGAAAATGCCAACTCCTTTTGTTATCCTCCAGTGATCTCTTTAGAATCCTAAGCATATTTGTGTTAGTTGATTTTTCTAATCCATTCCCCTGAGGATAGTAGTTGGAGGAGTTTTTTTATAGTTATACCAAACTTGCTAGAAAACTCAATATATTTAGCTCCTATAAAAGTTAGACCATTATAACTTACTATAGCTTCAGGGATACCAAACCTTGTGTTCAAACTCTCCATAAAATCAATTACCACTTCTTGATTCTATTTCTTCATGGGAATGGCTTGAACCCATCTGGTAAGGTAATCTACTATAGTCAGGATATACTTATATCTTTCTAAGGAATTAGGATTTATCACTCCAATGAAGTCCAGTACCCACTATTAAAAATTCTCTTCTACTTGAGTGGGTTTGAGGGAGAATGACATGTTTCTAGTCCTTCCCACATACCTCTGGAATTCATCACATGCTCTTGTTGTATTTAAGGTGTCAGCAAAGATAGTAGGCCAGTAATAGCCTACCCTAATAATTTTTAAAGTTGTGACCCTTCCTAAAATAATTTCTCTAGATAAATCTTTATGGAATTTTTTAATGACCTTTTGATTCTGATTATCTTTCAAGCATCTTAGGAGGACTCCATCAATATTTCTTATATATAATCCTTTTGGTAGTAGGACATAATTCAAGGATTTAATCCTATATCTCCTCCTTTATGTTAAGACCTTGAGGGCAAATTCCTATTTGAAAATATTTGATCATCTGATCAACCCAGTCTAGACCTTCTGATTGAAACTCTTCAATATGATTTTCTATTGGTGGTTGGAAAGCTATCATTTATTTAGCAAATACCTTTTATGTCAACCCTTGGTACAATGCTCTACCTATGACCAACTTGGTAGGATGAATTTTCATGTCATACTCCTATATTTTAGTAATCCAACCAACTCTTTTGTCTCGTAGTCCACCTTGTAAAGTAAAACTTCTTACATCTAGGTGAACCACATACACACAATTTTTACTTTGAGCCAAGTATTATCTAAACTTATTCAATGACTTCATTACTACAAAAACTTATCTTTCAATAAAGTTGTATTTGATTTGGTATTCATGGAGAGTTTAACTCCAAAACAATATGGGGTGTTCTTCTCCATAATAATTATTTTGAGTAAGCACAAATGCATAGCTCTCTTGAGCTCCATAAGTGTAAAACATGATATTATTGCTAAAGCTAGGGTTTACCAAAATTGAAGCAGTGCAAATAGATTATTTAATGACTTCAAAAGCTTGTTTCCATGCTTGTGTTCACTTGAAATCTACATTTTATTTAGAAAATCTAAAATAGGTTTTACCTTTTGAGTAAAGTTTGAGATTAACTTCCAAAAAAAGTTTATCTAACCAAAGAAATATTGTAAAGCTTTCTTATTCATAGGCAAAGGGAGGCCAAGAATTGACTTCACCCTGTTTGGGTCAATAAGCATTCCTTCTTTAGAAACCACATGCCCCAATAGATTCCCTTCATGAACTAAAAAAAATGACTTCTTTGGGTTAAGAGAGATGTCGAATTCTCTATATTTTTCAAATACTTTCTCCAAGTGTTCCAGATGGTTTCATTTCTCATGAGAGCACACAATCATATCATCTAAGTAGATGAGAATAATATTATTGATTAGTTCTCCAAAGGCATAATCCAAAGCTCTCTAGAAGGTGGCTCCTGCATTGGAGAGACTGAAGGGTATCATTTGATAAGAAAAAGTTCCCCATTTGGTGGTAAATACTATCTTGAATTAATCTTCATATTTTACCTAGATCTGATTGTATCCAAAGAAACTGTCTAACAATGATAAACTTTCTGATCCTACAATAATTTGTAGAATTTGGTCAATCTGAGGAATAGGTTAGTGATCCTTTAAATATGTCTGGTTAAGATTCCTAAAATCTACACACAGATATATGAATCCATTATTCTTTATTATAGGAACCAAATTAGCCAGCCATGTGGAGTGCTTAATTGGGTATATAATTTTAGCCTTCAGTAATTTGAGTAGCTCCTCTCTCATTATGGATTCAATCCTAGGATTTACAGGCCTCTACTTCTATTTGAAAGGTTTTGCATATGGCTCTAGATTTATATTATGTTGGATTACCTTTTTATCATATACCTTTAGATATTCATATGAAAATGCCACAATGTCTTGGTATTTAATGAAGAGAATTTACAGAAACATATTCTAGAAATAATGCAGAAATAATAACTAAGGAAATAATGACACCATTAAATGCACATATAACACACAAGATTTACCCTGGTTCACCCAATTTGGGCTAGTCCAGCAAGAGTCTATCCTCCTTGATATATTATTCTCTCTCTTGTCCCTAAAACGAGACATTACAATAATTATATAAGGAAACTCATACAACCCTAAACCACCAAGTGGTATTAGGGTACCGTGGATACAACACCATGGGCTAAACCACCCACACCCACTAACCACCCACCAATCATGAGAATCTCAGGGGTCACTCCAAAAGTAGCGATAAAAGTAGGTGAAAATTTCAGCGTCGGCTTCGCCGGCTTCAATCGCTTTCACCGTATTCGAGTGCGTCCCCCTGTGCACCTCGATCCATCACCTATTACGTAATCACCTTTACCATATCCAGGGGTCCTTGGGGGCCTCCGGTGCCCTCGGACCCCCCTACCCATCATATTTTGCACTGTAGTGCCTGTTGTACAATTCTTTTTCGACAAAGAATGAGACACATCCAAAATTCTCCCACTTGTTGAATACTTTGCCAAACCCATTTCAATTGTACAAAATCTAAATTTTTCAGTGCTTACAGCCTTGGTTAAAGCATCTGCAACATTTTCCTTGGTGTCTACCTTTTCCAGCAACACTTTCTTCTATTCAAGCATGTCCCTGTAGAAATGGAACTTTGTATCAATGTGCTTCGTTCTTGAATGGTAAGCAGGGTTCTTTGCCAAAAATATGGCACTCTGACTGTCACAGTTTATCTTCATAGCTCCTTGAAAGAACCCAATTTTAGCACATAGTCTTTGCAGCCATACAACTTCCTTACTTGCATCAGTGGTTGCGATATACTCAGCTTCAGTAGTTGAAAGAGCAACAAAAGTCTGCCTCTTGCTCATCCAACTAATGGCCCCTCCGAACAAATTGAATACATAATAACTAGTAGATCTTCTCCTGTCCAGATCTCCAGCCCAATCTGTATCAACAAACCCTTCTATATCCAATTGTATGTTTTCTTTACCTGTACCCTCATAGCAGATTATAAAATCAGAGGTGCCATGCAAATATCTGAAAACCCTTTTCACAACAGTCCAATGCTCTTTACCAGGTTTAGACATATATCTACTCAAGACTCCCCATTGAATGGGCAATGTCTGCTCTAGTACAAACCATGGCATACATTAAACTACCTACAACATTTGCATAAGGAATATGTGACATTTCCTCTACCTCTTCTTCTGTTTTTGGACATTGTTTAGCAGATAATTTTTCACCTAAAGAAATAGGTACCTTCATCGATTTGCAATCCTGCATATTGAACCTTTTCAACACTGTCTCAACATAATTTTTTTGATCCAACCACAACTTTTTGTTAGAGCGATCTCTTTTTATTTGCATACCCAATATAAAATTTGCAGGGCCAAGATCCTTCATGTCAAACTACGATGCCAACTGAGACTTTACTTCCCTGACCAGTTTCTTGCTATTTCCAATTAGTAACATGTCATCAACATAAAGAACTATAATGACAATTACATTACCAATTTTCTTTGAATACACACAGTGATCAGCATTGCTACGAACAAAACCAATTCCTAAAACATAAGTATCAAATTTTTGGTACCACATTCTAGGTGATTGTTTCAGTCCATACAATGATTTCTTTAACTTACATACCAGATCCTCCTTTCCTGCAATAGTGAAACCTTCAGGCTACCTCATATAGATTTCTTCCTCCAAATCTCCATGAAGGAATGTAGTTATCACATCCATCTGTTCTATTTCAAGATCAAATGCAACGTACCACATCTAACATAAATATAATTGATGTTAGCTTTGCAACGGGAGAAAAAACTTCACCATAATCAATTCCTTCAACTTGGGAAAAAACTTTAGCAACAAGGCGAGCTTTATATTTCTCCACTTTACCCTCAGCATTCTGCTTCTTCTTAAAGATCCACTTGCAACCTATTGCTTTCCTACCACTTGGTAATTTCACTAAATCCCATGTTCTGTTATTTTTTAGGGACATCATTTCCTCATCCATGGCCTCTTCCCAACGGTTTGCCCCTCCAGAATTAATAGCTTCTCTAACTATTCTAGGATATTCATCAGTAACAGATAGTGCAAAAGAAGTAGGAAAAGTATATGGACTGTACCTTTCAGGTTGCCTCCTTTCCCATGTTGATCTCCTTACCATAGGTTTATGAACCTCTTCTTCATCCTCTTCCAGATCCTCACCTGTATGCTCCTCTTCCATATCCTCATCTGTATGCTCCTCTTCCAGATCCTCTACTGTCTAATAGTTTTCCATGAGATCAAATTGGACCGTTCTAGGTTCCTCTTCTGTAACTACCTTCTTGGAATCACTGATCATCTCCCTAAACACCACATCTCTACTATACACTATACTTTTAGTTTTTGGATTCCAAAGCTTATATCCTTTAACACCATCTTTATAACCAATAAAGATACATTTAACAGCCTTATTATCTAGCTTACTTATTTTCTCCTTTGGAATATGCATGTATGCATCACAGCCAAAAACTCTGAGATGTGAAATAGATGGTTTCTTACCAAATAGAGCTTCAAATGGAGTTTGATCTGGAAATGCTGATGTAGGTGACCGATTTTGCAAGTAGCATGCTGCACTCACTGCTTCTACCCAGAATTCTTGTGCCAAACCTGCACCACTGAGCATACTTCTAGCCTTCTCCATCAGTGATCTATTCAACCTCTCTGCAACTCCATTCTATTGAGGTGTATATGGAGTAGTCTTTTGTCTTGCAATACCACATTGCTTACAAAATTTCTCAAATATATTAGAAAAATATTCCCCTCCATTATCAAACCTCAACACCTTAATCCTTTTATTATTTTGATTCTCAACAAGTGCTTTAAATTCCTTAAATTTTTCAAACACTTCATATTTCCTCTTAAGAAAGTAAATCCATGCATATCTTGAAAAATCATCAACAAAGGAAGAATAATACCATGATTTTCCAAGATACGGCATAGGAACAGGACCAAAAATATCACTGTGGATCAAATCTAGTACCCCACTAGATCTCGTGGCACCAGATGGAAAACTAACCCGATTCTGTTTACCATAAATACAATGTTCACAAAACTCAAAAGACATTGAGTAATTAGGGATACCATGAACCATACCTTTTGTGTACAGGGTACGCAATCCCTTTTCTCCAATATGTCCCATCCTTTGATGCCATAGTGTTGAGCTTTTATCAGAATCAACCTCAGGAATAGTTGAGCTAGTGCACTCATTTTTCATAGTGCTTCCCAATAGCTTATACAATGTTCCAATCCGAAATCCCCTTGCAAACACCATTGATCCATGAACCATTTTGTATGAATCCTTGCCAAAACTGGCATTCACTGCTACATCGGCCATTTTGCTTATCGAAATCAAATTTCTAGCAAGTCTCGAAATATGCATCACACCTGGCAGGGTCTTAACCCTACCATCTTGCAGCAAAATTTTCACTCTTCCACGACCCATGATTATGAGTGGTGAATCATCTCCCAATAGTACCTCCCCTCCATCATATCTTTCATATTCACTGAACCACCCTCTATGAGGAGTCATATGAAAAGAGGCACCAATATCAATCAACCAATCATTTTTATCTGATCGTGTGGAGCACGATGAGCAGGATGCCAGATATACATCCCCTGCTTCATCAATGGATTTATTCATCTCTATGGAAGTTGATTCATCAGACTTTTTTCCAGACTCAGCTTTCTTTGATCTGCAATCCTTCTTCATATGACCAGGCTTGCCACAATTCCAACATTTTCTCTCAAACTTCCCCCGAGACTTGGATCTACCTTTAGACATAGACCTATCACCATATCTAGATTTGTACTTCTCCTTGGCATGACCTCTCACTGTTAGGGCTTCCTTAGATGTGCCCTCCATGGCTTTTCTCCTCATATCCTTAGATAATAGAGATGCCACTATATCTTCAAACTTCAATGTGGATGAAGTTGTACTACCAATTGCTACTACTAAGTTATCCCATGAATCTAGTAAAGAGCATAACAAAGTAATGCATTTATCTTCGTCACTCAACTTAATTTCTATAGATGTTAGTTGCCTTACCACTATATTGAATGCATTCAGATGATCTGCAACCGAAACCCCATCATGCATCCTAAGATTGTACAATTTCTTTCTAAGGAATAAGTTGTTCACTAGGGACTTCGATTGATACAAAGCCCCTAACCTCTCCCAGAGATCCTTTGCTGTAGCTTCTCCTAAAACATTGATGAGCATCGTGTTGAGCAAAGTGCAGCAAACAGTATTGTCATTGTTGTCAACACAGTCAGACATATTTATTAATGCAATGGACAAGAGTTTATTGAACAGCAAGGTGCAGCCAAAGTACAATGGATAGGAGTTCAGTGTTGAGCAAGGTGTTGCAGGAGGATTGTCATTGTTGTCAATACAGTCAGTTAGATCTAATGATGCAATGGACAGGTAGTTCAGAAGTCACTCAGATGCAGAGGATAAAGTTCAAAAGTTTTGTCAACACAGTCAGATAGATTTATTAATGCAATGGACAAGAGTTTATTGAACAGCAAGGTGCAGCCAAAGTACAATGGATAGGAGTTCAGTGTTGAGCAAGGTGTTGCAGGAGGATTGTCATTGTTGTCAATACAGTCAGTTAGATCTAATGATGCAATGGACAAGTAGTTCAGAAGTCACTCAGATGCAGAGGATAAAGTTCAAAAGTTAGTCAGATCATGAGTCCTTAAATGATAGATGCATAAAAATAGAAAACATAATTCAGAATGAGAAGAAGAAGTCTTCAGAACCTGAGATGTCAAGAAGCGGAAAGGTTTTTTGTGAAAACCAAGGCAGTCAAAATAAAAAGTTTTATTTAAAATCATGGATAACAGATTTGAAATGGGTTTTTCTTAAAACCCAAGTTGGCTCTTCGTTTCGTTGAAAAAGATGCCCCGGTGATGAAGATATTTAAATAGGCAGTCAAAATAAAAAGTTTTATTTAAAATCATGGATAACAGATTTGAAATGGGTTTTTCTTAAAACCCAAGTTGGCTCTTCGTTTCGTTGAAAAAGATGCCCCGATGATGAAGATATTTAATTTTAAATATTTAGTTTAAATTTTATTTTATTTAAAATTTAAATTAAAATATTAAATTAAATTAAAAGGGCCGACGTGTTACTATTTCACGGCAATAAGCTACAGGAAGGTGACGAAGGTGGAGAAGAGTTTGAGGCCGACAAAGTTAAATCTGGGCCGACGGATTTTAGGGTTTGGCAGCCGACAATTTCTAGGGTTTTGCAGTCGACATTCTTAGGGTTACAGCCGACGGATTTTAGGGTTTGGCAGCTGACAAATTCTAGGGTTTCTCAGTCGACGTTCTTCTAGGGTTTGTTCCTAAAATTTCTTCTATAAAAGGAGGGCTTCTTCGAGTTTGAAAGATGGGGTGTTAAGATAAAGTGCAAATGCGAGCATAGTGTTTGTGAAAGTGAAGTTCGTGTTGAGCAGAGAGCAAGTCGTTTCGATTCAGAATGAGAGCGAAGTGATAGTTCTTTGGAGTTGCAGTAAGGTGTGCGTTGCGATGAGATAATGTGCGAAGAGCGAGTAGAGTGACTTGTGCGAAGATAAGAGCGCGATGTGCAGAAGTTGTGTTCTAAGTCTGAAGTGACAGTGCATAGTTTATAGAAGTGATTGATCATCTGAATGCAGCAGAGAGTGCAAAGAAGTACAGAGAAGAGGTGGAATAGTGCGACTCATTTTGCACAGAAGCAGCAGAATGCAGAAAAATAGCAGACCGTGAAAATTGAGGTGAAAGTTTTATTCTGTAATTTTTATTATTGTCTTCCAAGTTGTTGCTTGGATTAAGGGGTTGGTGCCTCTTTCCAGTAGGTGCTGGTAAAATAGGAGTTGGTGCTCCATTCTGTTGAAGCAGATAAAGTTAAGGGGTTGGTGCTCCTTCCAGCTTGGTGTTGGTAAAGGATTATGTAAAGTTGTAGCTTTGCATTGACTGGATTTGGATGGTAGTCCAAGCAGTCTTTTTGAGGAGTAGCCACATTGGTGAACCTCGTTAAAATGTTGTGTTATGTGTGATGCTTTCTTGATGCATTTAGTATCTCTTTTATCCGCTTTAAACTCGTCGCTGGTTTTAAAATCATATGTTTTAGAAATTTTAAAGAACACACTGATTCACCCCCCCTCTCGGTGTCATTGTGATTACAACAATTGGTATCAGAGCCAGGTTCCCAATTTTGGCTAAATCAGTCAGGGTTGATCTTGGATTAGTACACAATGGCTAAGAAGAATAGATCCTCATCCAAAAAGGCATCCCAGTCAGCTTCGGTTCTCGTAGAAGAGAAATTTGAACCGAAAAAGGTAGAAGAAGTGAATCCTGAAGTCTGTGATGAAAATCTTGAGGCTGAAGTAGATTTTGAAGGAGAGTTGATATCTGCACTTGAAGAGTGGAGTATAGAAAAGAAAAAGAACAAAATACTGTCCAAGAAGTTAGAAGAATATGAGGATGAGATTGAAGATCTCTTCCTACAAGTTCAAAAGGCCAAGAAATCGGAAGAAGCCTTGAAGACACACCTGGATAATAAGAATGATGTATACAAGACAAGTGAAGAGGAATATAAAAAGGTTATTGTTGATCTAAAGCTGCAAGTAGAACAGAACAAAAGGATTGAAAATATTCTTAGGTCTCAGATCAATGAGAAAGAGACTGTATGTTGCCAACAAGAAGAAGAGATTGTTTCATTGAAGAAACAACTAAAAGAGGCCAATATAAATCTCAAATTTGAGAAGAGCACAGAGTTGCTAGATACAATGATAAATCAACAAAGAAGCCCCACAACTAAGTTTGGTCTTGGATATGAAGCTGAACAACCTTCATCCTCCAAATATGCAGAGAAGAAGAAGTCCTCGGTTGAAGGATTGAAACAAGAAAAGTCTGAAGTCGAATCCTCAAAAGGAAGAAAATATCAAAGAAGACCTACAGCAAAGCAACCACAGAAAAAGAGGTTCTCTCACTCTCACTCTTTTAATAATAATGCTTTTTATGGCTATTGTTCTAAATGCAACCACTTTGGTCACAAGGCAATTTATTGTGGACTGAACAATAGATCAAAGAGTTATGCTGATAAAAATACTTCTATTTTTTTGAGTGAACACCCTGTGCAATGTTTTAAATGTAATGGCCATGGGCACATAGCAAGGTTTTGTTCAAGCACTTATGTATCCAATCTAAGGCAATACCATAGATTTCATCATACACATAGAATGCAATACAGACAGGGAATAAAACATGTGCAATGTTTTAAATGCAACGGTCAAGGGCACATAGCAAGGTTCTGTCCAAGCACTTCTATATCTAATCTAAGGCAAAACCCTAGATTTCATCAGACACAAAGAGGACAACACCGACAAGGAACATATCATGTGCATAAAAGAAAAGAAAATAATCATCCATCAAGAATGCACAAGAGACAACCCCACAAGAGAAATGTTCAAGTTCACGAACAAGAGCAAAATAGGGATGTTGTTGAAAAACCCAAGCCCAAGTTCAGGAAAGTCTGGAGAAAGACAGAAGAAAGGAAATTGTGTCTCCTTGGACTGAAGGAGGCTACTCTGCCATTGCTCTAAGCAACTCCAAGTGGCACATCCTCAGGAGGAGCAATATTAAAGTTTTATTTTAATGCTCCTATGTATTTGTCTAGGTATCTGAGGATGAAAGGTAAGCAGTCGGGTTAATGTTGTATAGTTGTTAAAGTGTGTTTTTCAGTTTATATAGTGGTTTGTGGAAATGCCATGAAGTGTGGTGTTTAATTTGAGAGCTGTCACCATTGGTAGTTTTGAGATATGTCACTATTGTACTGTTGATGATTCTTAATACCACTGTTCAAAATTACGAATCATAATAGTCCAGATAATTTGCTCAACGAAAGAATGCTTGCCCTAGCTGTGTATGTGTGTTTCGAGCAACATGTATTTGTTTTTACTCTTTGATGTGAAGATTGCCAGATCTTTCATGACACCTTGGTGAATATATTTAATTCATAGACAGTTTTGTTTTAACTATTGATTTAATGCCAGTCCAAGGATAAGAAGCTTGAGGCTGAGTAAGGTGCACTACGGTTGGCCATAAAGTGTTTGACAAAATGTCTTCTTTCGACATGCATAGTTGAAAGTAAGAGTTGGCAGTAAAATTGCAGTGCTGGACAAAAATTGGTACAGATGTGAGTCACTTGTCAATTCTGTTGACAAAAGTGAAATCAAGCATGTTGAATGGGAAGATTGAAGAAAAAGTTTTTTTAATGAGCAGCCAGATGATTTCCAGCCTGGTGATGAATAGTTGAGTTGCTTTCATAGTGGTTGTTTTGATCAAGTTAATGCTTTTCTTGATACATGATTTGGGCTTACTCCATTGAGTTTGATTTGAGCAAGTTATTCTTTGCCTCGGTGATTTATGTTGGTGGTCTGTCTTGTTCAAATACCTTTGGAAGGAAAAGGATGTCTTCTAGTTTCCTTTTCATGTAGTGATTGGTTGAATGCTTCAAGGTTAATCTTGAGTTGAATGATGTTGGTTAAACCTTGTCTATAAGCATTGTTGCTAAAGCCCTAATTGGTTGAAAAAAAAAGATGTTGGTTGTGCTGTGGTACAGTGTTTGGTACTTGCATAGAGTTGAAAGTGGATTGAGGTAGCCTGTTGGATTCTCACTGTAGAGAGAGACAAACAGCTATCATTAGGTTCAAGCTTGTTGAGAATATATCCAAGATGCATGGTGAAGTTGTATGCAGATGTTGTTGGCATTGCAGAACAAAAAGTTGGCTATATAAGATTATTGTATGCCTTCACTAACAGTGGACAAGTTTGAGTTTGCAAAGCAACAGAGGGTAGTTGCACAGAAGACAGTGGTTCAGTCATGTTCTTACACATGTTATATTGGTGAAGTTGACGGTGATGGTGTCATTCACTGGTTATTGCTGCTATTCACATTGTTGATTTTATTGATGCCTATTATGCTTATCATGATGTTGTCAATCAGTGAAATGAAGTGGTCTTGGACTTAGGGGGAGCATTTGTGTATTTGTTTTTCTTCTTGTTCATGCTTGGAATATTTGCTAATTGTAATAATTTGTGTCTAAGAATATTGTGCATAGACTCAGGGGGAGTCTGCAGCAGACCCTTTGGTATTATTGTCAAAGGGGGAGAAGATTTACAAGAAAATTGCACATGTGTTGCCAACAATTCCAAAGGGGGAGATTGTTGAGCAAAGTGCAGCAAACAGTATTGTCATTGTTGTCAACACAGTCAGACAGATTTATTAATGCAATGGACAAGAGTTTATTGAACAGCAAGGTGCAGCCAAAGTACAATGGATAGGAGTTCAGTGTTGAGCAAGGTGTTGCAGGAGGATTGTCATTGTTGTCAATACAGTCAGTTAGATCTAATGATGCAATGGACAGGTAGTTCAGAAGTCACTCAGATGCAGAGGATAAAGTTCAAAAGTTTTGTCAACACAGTCAGACAGATTTATTAATGCAATGGACAAGAGTTTATTGAACAGCAAGGTGCAGCCAAAGTACAATGGATAGGAGTTCAATGTTGAGCAAGGTGTTGCAGGAGGATTGTCATTGTTGTCAATACAGTCAGTTAGATCTAATGATGCAATGGACAGGTAGTTCAGAAGTCACTCAGATGTAGAGGATAAAGTTCAAAAGTTAGTCAGATCATGAGTCCTTAAATGATAGATGCACAGAAACAGAAAACATAATTCAGAATGAGAAGAAGAAGTCTTCAGAACCTGAGATGTCAAGAAGCGGAAAGGTTTTTTGTGAAAACCAAGGCAGTCAAAATAAAAAGTTTTATTTAAAATCATGGATAACAGATTTGAAATGGGTTTTTCTTAAAACCCAAGTTGGCTCTTCGTTTCGTTGAAAAAGATGCCCCGGTGATGAAGATATTTAAATAGGCAGTCAAAATAAAAAGTTTTATTTAAAATCATGGATAACAGATTTGAAATGGGTTTTTCTTAAAACCCAAGTTGGCTCTTCGTTTCGTTGAAAAAGATGCCCCGGTGATGAAGATATTTAATTTTAAATATTTAGTTTAAATTTTATTTTATTTAAAATTTAAATTAAAATATTAAATTAAATTAAAAGGGCCGACGTGTTACTATTTCGCGGCAATAAGCTACAGGAAGGTGACGAAGGTGGAGAAGAGTTTGAGGCCGACAAAGTTAAATCTGGGCCGACGGATTTTAGGGTTTGGCAGCCGACAATTTCTAGGGTTTTGCAGCTGACATTCTTAGGGTTACAGCCGACGGATTTTAGGGTTTGGCAGCTGACAAATTCTAGGGTTTCTCAATCGACGTTCTTCTAGGGTTTGTTCCTAAAATTTCTTCTATAAAAGGAGGGCTTCTTCGAGTTTGAAAAGATGGGGTGTTAAGATAAAGTGCAAATGCGAGCATAGTGTTTGTGAAAGTGAAGTTCGTGTTGAGCAGAGAGCAAGTCGTTTCGATTCAGAATGAGAGCGAAGTGATAGTTCTTTGGAGTTGCAGTAAGGTGTGCGTTGCGATGAGATAATGTGCGAAGAGCGAGTAGAGTGACTTGTGCGAAGATAAGAGCGCGATGTGCAGAAGTTGTGTTCTAAGTCTGAAGTGACAATGCACAGTTTACAGAAGTGATTGATCATCTGAATGTAGCAGAGAGTGCAAAGAAGTATAGAGAAGAGGTGGAATAGTGCGACTCATTTTGCGCAGAAGCAGCAGAATGCAAAAAAATAGCAGACCGTGAAAATTGAGGTGAAAGTTTTATTCTGTAATTTTTATTATTGTCTTCCAAGTTGTTGCTTGGATTAAGGGGTTGGTGCCTCTTTCCAGTAGGTGCTGGTAAAATAGGAGTTGGTGCTCCATTCTGTTGAAGCAGATAAAGTTAAGGGGTTGGTGCTCCTTCCAGTTGGTGCTGGTAAAGGATTATGTAAAGTTGTAGCTTTGCATTGACTGGATTTGGATGGTAGTCCAAGCAGTATTTTTGAGGAGTAGCCACATTGGTGAACCTCGTTAAAATGTTGTGTTATGTGTGATGCTTTCTTGATGCATTTAGTATCTCTTTTATCTCGCTTTAAACTCATCGTTGGTTTTAAAATCATATGTTTTAGAAATTTTAAAGAACACACTCGATTCACCCCCCTCTCAGTGTCATTGTGATTACAACAATTGGTATCAGAGCCAGGTTCCCAATTTTGGATAAATCAGTTAGGGTTGATATTGGATTAGTACACAATGGCTAAGAAGAATAGATCCTCATCCAAAAAGGCATCCCAGTCAGTTTCAGTTCCTGTAGAAGAGAAATTTGAACCGAAAAAGGTAGAAGAAGTGAATCCTGAAGTCTGTGATGAAAATCTTGAGGCTGAAGTAGATTTTGAAGGAGAGTTGATATCTGCACTTGAAGAGTGGAGTATAGAAAAGAAAAAGAACAAAATACTATCCAAGAAGTTAGAAGAATATGAGGATGAGATTGAAGATCTCTTCCTACAAGTTCAAAAGGCCAAGAAATCAGAAGAAGCCTTGAAGACACACCTGGATAATAAGAATGATGTATACAGCACAAGTGAAGAGGAATATAAAAAGGTTATTATTGATCTAAAGCTGCAAGTAGAACAAAAAAAAAGGATTGAAAATATTCTTAGGTCTCAGATCAATGAGAAAGATACTGTATGCTGCCAACAAGAAGAGATTGTTTCATTGAAGAAACAACTAAAAGAGGCCAATATAAATCTCAAATTTGAGAAGAGCACAAAATTGCTAGATACAATGATAAATCAACAAAGAAGCCCCACAGCTAAGTTTGGTCTTGGATATGAAGCTGAACAACCTTCATCCTCCAAATATGCAGAGAAGAAGAAGTCCTCGGTTGAAGGATTGAAACAAGAAAAGTCTGAAGCTGAATCCTCAAAAGGAAGAAAATATCAAAGAAGACCTACAACAAAGCAACCACAGAGATCCTTTGCTGTAGCTTCTCCTAAAACATTGATGAGCATCGAATCTGCAAGACACAGTCGAATCAGACTCCTTGATTTTCGATTCATCTTCTCCCAATATTCATCGAAAGTACCCGTAGGTTTTGTTGTTTCTGAAATATCAGCCCACTGATCTCTGTCCATGAGCATATCTTCCATCTTTAACTTCCATAGCTCAAAAATTTTGCCGTCAAATTTCTCGATCTCTATCCTTGAATGATTTCTTGAAATTTTTCCTTCAAACTCCTTCTGCGTAACTCCCACTCCAGAATAGGTTTCCTCTCACTCCTAAAAAACCCTAGATCTTCTTCAAATGGATTTAAACCCTAGCAATAAAGGCGTCTCCCTATGGCTAATGACTTGGCTTTGATACCAAATGAAGAGAATTTACAGAAACATATTCTAGAAATAATGCAGAAATAATAAATAAGGAAATAATGACACCATTCAATGCACATATAACACATAAGATTTACCTTGGTTCACCCAATTTGGGCTAGTCCAACAAACAAGAGTCTATCCTCCTTGATATATTATTCTCTCTCTTGCCCCTAAAATGGTACATTACAATAATTATATAAGGAAAATCATACAACCCTAAACCACCAAGTGGTATTAGGGTACCGTGGATACAACACCGTGGGCTAAACCACCCACACCCACTAACCACCCACCAACCATGGGAATCCCGGGGGTCACTCCAAAAGTAGCGATAAAAGTAGGTGAAAAGTAGCGATAAAAGTAGGTGAAAATTTCGACGTCGGCTTCGCCGACTTCAATCGCTTTCACTGTATCCAAGGGTGTCCCCCTATGCACCTCGAGCCATCACCTATTACGTAATCACCTTTACCATATTCGAGGGTCCTTAGGGGCCTTCGGCCCCCTCGGACCCCCCCTACCCATCGTCTTTTGTGTTGTAGTGCCTGTCGTACAATTCTTTTCCGGCAAAGAATGAGACACATCCAACATTTAAAGCACAATTTTTTGATCTCCTCTACCTCTTCTAGAGAATAGCAGATACCAACTTTGAGCTTCTTTTCTTTCTCAATATTGATCTCTTTATTGATTTTTTTATTTATCTCCAAAACCTCTAGATTTTTTCCTATCCTCATTATCAAAGAGGCTTTTTAGAGTGACCAAACCTATAGGGATATGATTATTCTTCAATTGTATGATGTCTTGTTGATCGATCTCATTAAGAATTTCCTCTTGAATAGTAGATAAGAAAGCCTCTATTACCAAGAAATCAATGATTTTATCATCACTTTCAAAGACCTTCTAGAAAATTTGTATGTCTGGTACTGTAGGTCTAAAAACCATTTTGATCCTTTTGTCTTTAGAAACTCTCATATCTAAAGAAGGACTAAAATTAGAAACCTTAACTACCAAGGAGTCAGCTAATAATTCTATTTTCTGGGGATAAAGTGAATGCTCAGGGTATCAAATGATTCCATCAAATCCCATACCCTATTTCTATATACTTTTAGGTAAAGGTTCTTACTACTGCATATCTCTCACCTAATTGACTATCAATTCAGATTCACCAAATATGTCGAGTATTTTGATACCCATGCCCTCAAATTGCATTAGACCTAATCATAAAGCTTTGTATTATACAAAATTATTAGTACAAGACCATGTTAGTATGTATGCAAAGCCTTTTACACCCTTTGAAGAATATTGCAAAACTACATTGACACTAGCTCCATTTATGCATCTTGCACCATCAAAATGTATAGTCCATGTCTCTGTCTCCCTTAAGAATTGGTTGGATATAGTAGGGATATTTTTCTTAGCTTCTAAATAAATGTTGTATGTGCCCAATCCTATCCCAAACTGATTGTAATCTTCTCTGAATGACAATTCATCCTCAACCTCTAACTCTTTAAAACTTTCTACCAATTCAAATTCATCTAGGGGTGTGAGGTTGCACATATCTTCTTCAATTTTCTCTATGTGATAGGACATAGGCTATTCAGGAGTTATCCTTATCCTCTTCTTTGAAAGGGTTACATACAACCTCCTAACTTGGCAGTGAACTCTCTTTAAAGGCACAAGCCAAAATAAGGCTCTAGATCTACCACTACAATTTCTTTCACAACGGTCACATATGGGGCTCTATGTAGTTTCTTCAGTATATATTTTATTACTCCAACTATTTTAACTGGTGTCCCATAAAACTAAAATGGATAAAAGCTACTATTTTCTCAAACATAAATACAAAGTAAATGTACATGTCCAAAAAATTGCTCTTTATTCATTTAAAATGGAATTCATAGGTTACAATAAGGATTATAAGGAATCTTTTTCATAATGAACATCAAATATACTGATATATTCTCTTGGGTTCCTCAATGTAGGTGGTCTTCCTATGTATGTGGGCCACCATTTTTGTTGATGTGAATGGTTTATCACTTGTTTGTGACCTGAAAAATAGGGTTAGAGTGTTTGGGGGCTTGCCTTGGTCAGGCCCTATATTGATGAAATATAATAAAAACAGTAAATGAAATTGAACTAAAATATTGTAAAAACTATGGGAAACATCATAATATTATCAAATAAGGCTTACCTAACATATTTGGGGTGATTTGAGACCTCTAGATCCAATTCACAGGCCGAGGGGTGAATTGGTGCCAAATTCGCAGGCCGAGGGGTGAATTTAGCTATGAGTGGTTTCTACTAGAGATCCTTGCATGGATGGGCTCCTTAGGTGTTGTACTATTGATTTTTAGGTTCATATTGTTGTGTCTATGCTTCTATACACATTTTGGTAGAGTTTCTATGCTTTGGCTAAAAGGAGAGAGAGAGGTAGAATGAGGGTTTAGGTCCACTATTTATAGATAAACCTAAGGTGTAGGGGGTGTGGTTAGGAGAACTAAACCCTAAGGTCAAGTTATGTGGTGGTTAGATTAGTTTAGGGTTTATGAGGTGTCATCCCCACATTCCATTAGGAAATATCTCATCCTCACACATGTGTGAGGAGAGATTAGGGTTAACTAGGATTAATCAACTCTAAGGTTAGATTAGGGTTAAGTTAGGGTTTCCTATAAAATATCCTAACTAACCTAGTGCACACACATGTGGGAGGGAGTAATTAGGACTAATTAGAGTTTAGGAATCTAATTAACCTTTTTTACCTAAAAAGTACACTTTAAGTGAAGTCACTTTAAAATTAGAATTTGGATTAACTTTAATTAAGAATTTTTGGGAACTAATAGCTCCGTGGGGTCCTAACTAAGTCTAGGAAGGGCTTAAGTGGCCTTAGGTGATTTATGAGTGATCCTTTAATGGATGCAAAGTGGTTATGATGTGGATTGAGTAGCTTAATAGGGTTTTGTACCTATAAATTGGTGAAGTAGCCTATGTAAGTCTACGATATGCTACACTAATCTAGAGTAATCTACACTAGTCTACGCATGTCTACAATAGTCTAAATAGGTCTAGAGCCATCTAAAATAGTTACACTAGTCTAAAATAGACTAGAAGTGTCTAAGATAGCCTACGTAAACCTACAAGTGTCAAAAAGGATCTACAAGTATGTAGAGGTAGCCATGTGCGACTTTTAGATGTTTACATTTTACCTCTTTCTGTACTATAATATGTGAAGCATAGTTTAATATAAAAATATGAAGGAATGTGTAGGAGATAAGGGAAAAAAGGAGAATGGAATCCAACCGAAGGTATGCATCCACTTGAAGTGTGACCATACAACATTGATCAAGGATCCAATGGGGAAGGAGAGGAAAGAATGGAATCTAATCAACAATATGTAACCACTCAAAGCATGAGCATACAACATTGATCAGGGATCCAGGGAGAGAAGAGAAGAAGCAAAGAATAATATGAGGGGAAATAAGAGAATGAAAGTGAAAAACAATGTTGATGAATGGAAATGGATGATTGCAGATGCAACACGATGATTTTACTGAGTCTATATGACATTTTTTGATGTCATACTGGTTGCCTGGGGGTGGCAATTTTTTTTTTTTATAAGCAAAAAACCCCTTGCGGGGCCACCTTGGTTTGAGAGACCATGAACAAGGGGTTCTACACCGTCAAAGTCACCCGGGAGTCACACCGACCCTACCTGTACCAACATTATCAATTGGATTTTGGATACCCAATTCAGCTTTTTGGTAGGGTGGAGATTTGAACCTGGGACCTCTCTTGGAGGATTTTCCTCTCCTCTCCAACTCACCTACAAAACTTGGGTTGGGGGTGGCAACTTTTGACTACTTTTCTTTTATGACCAATGTAGGATGGTCCAAAATACGAATAGAAAAAATGCCTATTCAAATTTTTGCTATTGATTTATTGATGAGTACATAGTGACAAGTGTTAAACCATTTACGCTAGTTAACATTTGGATTATTAAAATGTGTCATTCATTATGTATCATGAATGCTAGAGTGAAATCCTTCTCCAAATGTTGCACTAAATTAGTCAATCATGTCATTCATTGTATACCATGAATTCCAAAGTGACTTCTCCATTATTATGCGCAACTCTCCTGATCCAAAAAATGTCTTGTTGGGATTGATATTATAATCGTAAGATAATATTCAAAAAAAAAAAAAATTTGTAGACAGATGTGATATCCATGATTTAGATGTTTGGTTGTTTGGTTGTATGCAAAGCTAGATTTTGGATATGAATACCCCCTCAAACGAGGAATCAACAATGAGGTGAATGGAATATGGTGATGTGGTGATGAATCAATTGATAGAAGAAACATGATGAAATTGATGAAAAATCATACGGGTAGGAAGAAGGGCAGGTCTGGTAGGTTTTGGAATCAAAATTGGGTCAATTTGGGGCTTCTAGGCTCAATTTGTAGGTTGGGGGCGAATTGGATCTGGATTCACAGTTCATGGGGTGAATTGGTTTAATGCACATGCCGATAGGTGAATTGGGTTAGATTCACAGGCCAGGGGATGAATTTGACCTAATTAGAGTTTTTTAGGTGTATTTACATTTTTTTGGAAGCGTAGGGTGGTCATTTTGACGTCGACAGACTTGGAGAGTGAGGAGGGAATGACATTTGGCGATTCAGAGTGCTTGTATTTGATTGGATCGAAGTGTAGGATGATGAGAGGATGTACTGGCACTGGATCTTGATGTGGTGATCCACCAGTAAGTGCTATATTTCTTATTTATTTTTCAATTTTGTTTTCCAAAAAGTGTGAAATAGGGAGGGTTTATGTTATTTTAAAAATTTAGGTAAATTTTTATTAAAATTAGAACATGAAGTGTTAAACAGGCTTAATGGGTACCCAAAAGTGTGATCGGTTTTTAGGTTTTACCATTTTTCATTGTATTTTGATCGGGTGACCAGTAGAGTAGTCTTGTAGTTTGACTTTCCATTTTTGGAGCGATGGTACACTATTTTTGCAATGTGGTTGAATTTCCTCTGTAAAAGTAGGAAATGGGTATGTGATTGTGTGATTGTATTTTTAATTTATCCTCATTTGACATGGTATCTAAATGTGAACCATTAGGATGTAAATTAGAAAACTTTGACTGTTAAGTTTTCCACTGTACGTACACTATTTTTAGAAATCGTTGACGCTTTCACCATAGAAGGGCGAAATGGGTATCCAAAAATGTTGTTTTTTTTGGTATATGATTGCATTTGGCATGTGTTTTATTTACGTACCAAGGTTTAGATAATGTTGAATTTAAAATTGGTAGTTGGGAGCCCGATTAGCACTATTTTCAATTTCTGTTTGAACTTTCACCGTGAAATGGGTAAATGGGTATCCAAAAATGTGATTGTGTTTGGCATGTGTATAGTTTTGGGGAAGTTTTGTTAACTTTAACCTCAAACTTCATGTGGATTTATATACTATTTTTGAACTTTGTCGACACTTTCACCATAAAGTGGCAAAATGGGTGTTCAAAAATGTATTTTGTTTTTGTGTGTCTGATGGATTGATGTGATTTTGAATTTCATGCCATAATAAGTATGTGGATAATTGTAAATTTGACTGTTGGGAGCCAAATATGTATTTTTTTTCGTATTTTTTTGAACTTTTACCATGAAATGGCCAAATGGGTATCCAAATATGTGACTATGTTTTTTATTTATTTTGATATGTGAATTATGCACTATTTTATGTCTTGAAGTGCATGTCAAATTAAAATAAATTAATTTGTGTGTGATGTGTTTAAATAAAATTGAATTTTATTTAATTGGATGATTGTGCATTAGACTGATGTATTTTTTGTTTTTGTTTTTGTATGAATAGGTTAAAATGATCGAACCACGTCATCGTATCCGTATGATGAAATGTGATTTTAAGTGGACAATGAGGATTATTAGAAGTGGTTGGATGTCATATGGTTTAGAGATGTGTGGGAATGCAAGAGAATTCACATCAACCGAACATATATATCCACATTATGTGAGCGATGGGATGTGGGTTGCAACACCTTCAACTTTTTGATGGCTAAGATGACTATCACCTTGGAAGATGTGTATAGGATTTACAAATTACCAATTGAGGGTGTGCCAGTGAGGGCAACACCAAATGATACGAAGGAGGTTGTGATGGAGTGATTCTTTGGTATGTGGAGGGAGATAGATATCAAGAAGATGGATTATGAGCTGTTATAGAATAATGAGAAGATATATAAGTGTTAGTGTGTAGCTATGATGTTTATCTCAACATATGCTCTTCCTAACACTTCTGGGATATTTTTTACCTAGAATATGTTAGAAATTGTCAACAATATGGTAGAGTGTAATACTATGTTTGCATGGGTGTCTGTATTTTTGGCCTAGGTATATAGGGAGTTACATGATGTGGTGAATGTTGGGCAGAAGGGATTGAGTTGGACTCCTTTATTGCAGGTGTGGGCATGGGAGCATATTTCTATTAAGATGCCATCATTGTTGCCTTATGAGGCTCATGTGGAGGGATAAGAATATTTGTCTTATGCTCTGATATGGAGGACTGATGAGGATAAGGGGTTTAAGAGGCCACATGAGGGTGACCCTTTGTTTTAGAAGATAGAGTTTGGCAGGTGTTGAGCAAGGTGCAGCGACAGTATTGTCATTATTGTCAACACAGTCAGATAGATCGATTGATGTAGTGGATAGGAGTTCAAAGGTTACTCAGAGTATGTACAATGATGTTAAATGCTTATGAGGATGTTTACCCACCTTTTTGCATATTTTCTAAGAAGACCGAAGTGGCCCATATGCTAAAGATCAAAGAAAAAGAAAAACACTACAAAGAAAAAAAGTGTCACAATATCGCAACATGTTGCATTTTCACGGTCCAAAGCAAAGAGAAAATGCAAGGAGAAAAAGTGTCGTGATATCGTGACATGTTGCATTTTCATGGCAAAAAGAGAATGTTAGACTTACAATGGCACTGAGAGGGGGGGTGAATCAGTGTAGCTCTTTAATCATGAATTAACAACTCTTAAAACAATAGCAGTTAAAACTTATAAATAGATACAACAAGTACAACAAGAGAACATCACACAACACAAGATTTAACGAGGTTCACCAATGTGGCTACTCCTCAAAAATGACTGCTTGGACTACCATCCAAATCCAGCCTTTGCAAAGCAACAACTTTTACAAACAGTTTACCAACACCCACCTGGAAGGAGCACCAACCCCTGATTTATCTGTACCAACAGAAAAGGAGGGCACCAACCCCGATTTGATTTGCCAGCACCAACTGGAAGGAGCACCAACCCCTTATGCCAAGCACCAACTTGGACTTCAATTCTGAAACTAGAAGAATGATAGTAAGATACCTTTGCTTTTACAAGACCCTGACTAGTCTGCTTCACTTTTGCATCCTCTGCGCACTCTGCTCTCTCTACGCTATCACTTCGCACAATCTGCTGCTTCACTATCGAACGATCGTCTTCTCCCCTTTTGCGCACTCTGCTTCCTTTGTGATCTTCGCACTTAGAATGATTCGACGACTTGCACACTGCACACTACGACCGAACTTCACACTTTCCCCACCGAACTTCGCACTCTTGCACTACCGAACTTTGCACTTCTCAACATATGCAACTCTTCAAACAACCTTCCTTTTATAACAATATTTTTCATGATGAAAACTCTAATCTTAGTCGGTTGTAAACCCTACTCTTAGTCGGCTGCAAACCCTAGTCTTCGTCGGCTGCAAACCCTAATCTTCGTCGGCTTACATCGGTCTTCGTTGGCTTCAACTACCCCTATAACTCTTCTTGTGCTGTTGTCATGAAAACACATGTCACGATATCATGACACTTTCACCTCCGTACGCTTTCTCTTAGCTTTGGCCCGTGAGAATACAACATGTAGCGATATCGCTACACTTTTTCTTTCATACACTTTCTCTTATCTTTGGCCCATGAGAATACAACATGTAGCGATATCGCTACACTTTTTCCTCCGTACGCTTTCTCTTAGCTTTGGCCCATGAAAATACAACATGTAACGATATCGCTACACTTTTTTCTCTTACTTTTGTCGCAAATCCGACACTTTGCCTTCTTACTTTCTCTCTCCTCCTTTAGTCACGAAAATGTGACATGTCGCGATATCGTGACACTTTTTCTCCTTAGCGCTTTATCTTGCCTTTGGGTCGTGAAAATGCGACATGTCACGATATCGTGACACTTTTTCTCCTTAGCGCTTTATCTTGCCTTTGGGTCACGAAAACCGACATGTCGCGATATCGTGACACTTTTTCTCCTTAGCACTTTTTCTTGCCTTTGGTCGCAAAAACGCCACATGTCGTGATATCGTGACACTTTTTCATCCATACGCTTTTTCTTGCCTTCGTCCATCAACATGTCGCGATATCACGACACTTTTTCTCCTTACAATCTTTCTTGCAACATGTCACGAAATCGTGACACTTTTTCTCTTACAACTTTTCTTGCAACATGTCACGAAATCGTGACACTTTTTCTTCCGTACAACCTCTCTTGCAATATGTCACGAAATCGTGACACTTTTTCTACTTGCCTTTTTCTTTGCAACATGTCGCGAAATCGTGACACTTTTCCTGCTTACTTTCTCTTCCAACATGTCACGAAATCGTGACACTTTTTCTTTCTTCTCAACATGTCACAAAATCGCGACACTTTTTCTCTCTTTCAACATGTCACGAAATCGTGACAATTTTTCTTTCTTCTTCTCTCTCTTCCAACATGTCGCGAAATCGTGACAATTTTCTTTCTTCTTCTCTCTCTTCCAACATGTCGCGAAATCGTGATAGTTTTTCTTTCTTCTTCTCTCTCTTCCAACATGTCACGAAATCGTGACAATTTTTCTTTCTTCTTCTCTCTCTTCCAACATGTCATGAAATCGTGACAGTTTTTCTTGCCTGCTGTATATGTCGCGATATCGCGACACTTTTCTTACTTGTCTTTTTCTTTGATCTTTTGCAAGTGGTCCACTTCGGTCTTCTTGGAAAATCACTGTACATACTATGAGTAACCTTTGAACTCCTGTCTTCGCATCTGACTAGCTTTTGAACTTCCTGTCCACTGCATCAACAGATCTATCTGACTGTGTTGACAACAATGACAATATTGTCGCTGCACCTTGCTCAACAATCTCCCCCTTTGGAATTGTTGGCAACACATGTGCAATTTTTTGTAACTCTTCTCCCCCTTTGTCAATAATACCAAAGGGCTACTACAGACTCCCCTGAGTCCATGCACAACATTCTCAGGCACAATTTGTTACACTTAGCACAAATTATGAACATGAGCAAAAAAATAATCAAATACTTAAATGCTCCCCCTGAGAATGTGATCCCTGTAGCTAGTCAATTCTTGGGAAGTGTGACCACTCCCAATTTGTTTCGAAGGTACTCAAACACTTCCTTGGGCAATGGTTTTGTGAAGATATCTTCTACTTGTTCTGTGGTTGGAACAAAATCCAATTTAACCTCACCTTCTGCAACTTTCTCCTTCAAAAAGTGATACCTGATGGCAATGTGCTTTGTGCGTGAATGCATAACCGGATTCTTGGAGATGTTAATGGCACTGGTGTTATCACACTTAACTGATATTGGCTCACTGAAGCTAATACCAAGATCTTTTAAGGTTTGTTTCATCCATAATACCTGTGTACAACATGTTGTCGTTGCAATGTATTCTGCCTCTACTGTCGATAAAGAAACTGACTCTTGTTTCTTACTGTGCCACGCGACTAATCTGTCTCCAAGATAGAATGCACCTCCACTGGTACTCTTTCTGTCATCTACACATCCTGCCCAATCTGCATCTGAATACGAAATAAGGGTGAAGTCTTTACCTTTCGGATACCATAATCCATATTCCATAGTACCCTTGAGATACCGAAGAATCCTTTTCATCGTTGTTACATGAGTCTCCTTAGGATTAGCTTGAAATCGTGCTACCATGCATACTGCCTATAAAATATCTGGTCTGGTAGCTGTCAGGTACAGTAAGCTTCCAATCATGGATCTGTACATGGTTTGATCAACAGGTGGAGATTTGTCATCCTTGCTCAACTTACAACCTGTCGTCATGGGAGTGCTAAGCGGCTTACAGTCCTCCATTGTGAACCTTTTTAGCATCTCTTTTACATATTTAACTTGAGAAATAAATATGCCCTTCTTACTTTGATTAACTTGCAATCCGAGGAAATATGACAGTTCTCCAATCATTGACATTTCAAATTCTTTTTGCATCTTATTTGCTAAGTCCTTGCACGACTCATCTTTGTTGCTTGCCAAATATGATATCATCTACATAGACAACAAGAACAATAAGATGCCCATTTTCTATTTTGACATACAGATTACTATCCACCATACCTTTCTTGAACCTTTGTTGAGTGAGATAGTTGTCTAGCCTTGCATACCATGCTCGGGGTGCCTGTTTTAAGCCATATAAAGCTTTCTTCAACCTGCAAACAAGGTTGGGATCATCACCAAGTTGGAAACCATCTGGTTGCTCAATGTAAACTTCTTCTTCAAGTTTCCCATTCAAAAACGTTGATTTCACATCCATTTGATAAACTTTGAAATTCTTGTAGACTGCTAAAGCCAAAAACATTCTAATTGCCTCTAGTCTCGCTACTGGTGCAAAAGTTTCCTCAAAATCAATGCCTTCAACTTGTGCATAACCCTTGCAAACTAATCTTGCTTTATTTTTGACTACCTGTCCGTCTTCATTCAGTTTGTTTCAAAAAATCCATTTAGTTTCGATGATATTTTTATTTGCAAGTCTAGGTACTAGCTCCCAAGTGTCGTTTTTCTCTATCTGATCTAATTCTTCATTTATTGCCTTCATCCAGCTTTCATCTTTGCTTGCATCATCAATATTTTTAGGCTCAATGCTGGATAGTAGAGAGTAGTTACTTACTGCTCTTCTTCTTGTCTGAACTCCAACTTTGGGATCTCCAATGATTTGCTCTCTAGGATGATTTCTCTGCCAGCTACCTATTTTGAATTTCTTATTTTCTTCCATTTTTGAATCACAATTTAAATCATCTGAGTCAATTTCTTGTATCTTCTCTATTTTGTTTTCATCATCTCCTTCAATAACCTCTTCATAAATTGGGTAGTTTGTTTCATAGCTAATTACTTGTTCTCTACCTTCATCAAATTTAACATCGGCATTGTCCACAATTTTCTTTAGCCTTTTGTTGTAGCATTTGTAAGCTTTGCTTTTTGATGAATATCCAACAAAAATACCTTCATCTGCTCTATCTTCAAACTTACCAAGATTATCTTCAGTTCTTTTGATGTAGCACTTGCTGCCAAAAACTTTGAGGTATTTTGTTGTTGCCCTTTTTCCGAACCACAACTCATAAGGAGTTTTGCTTTCATGTGTTCTCAGCATGTACCTATTTTGGATATACACTACAGTGTGGACTGCTTCTTTCCAAAATATTTCTGCTACTCTACTTTCAGCCAGCATAGTCCGTGCCATTTCCTGCACTGTCCTGTTCTTTCTTTCTACCACTCCATTCTGCTGAGGTGTCCTGGCTGCTAAAAACTGTCTCTTAATACCGAACTTCTCACAGTACTCTGTAAACTCCTCTGAAATGAATTCTCCTCCTCTATCCGATCTTAGACATTTGATCCTCTTTCCTATTTCATTCTCAACTTGGTTTTTGAAAATCTTGAACATATCAAAGGCTTCTGATTTATGTTTCAAGAAAAATATCCATGTCATTCTAGAATAATCATCAATGCACAACATAAAATATTTGTCACCATTTATGCTTTGTGTTCTCATGGGTCCACATAAATCAGTGTGTATTAGTTCCAGAGGTTTGCTTGTGTAGTATTCTTTGGTTTTGAATGTGACTCTAGTTTGCTTCCCCTTTTGGCATGAAGCACAAATGCTATTTGCAGGTTTGCTGATGGTTGGGATATCTCTCACTACCCTTTTTGAGGTGATCTTTAGAAGATTATCAAAACTGATATGACCGAGTCTCTTGTGCCACAACCAATTTTCTTCTTCCTGTCCAATAAAACAAGTTCCTTTTGAAGTCTCTGAGAGCGTGTACAGGTTACCAGATGTTCTTGACCCTGTTGCTATCAATTTTCCACTATTTGTTTTTTTGACTTCACAACCCTGCTTCATAAAGACTACTTCATGACCTTTATCACAAATCTGACTTACACTCAATAAATTATGTTTCAACCCATCCACAAATAAGACTTCTTCTGATTTAATCCTTCCATCACTAATTTTGACTGAGCCTTTGCCGACTATCTTGGCTCCATCATTATTTCCAAATTTTATTGATCCTCCTTCATATTTCTATAACTTTTCAAATTTTTGTTTGTCACCTGTCATATGATCGGAGCATCCACTATCTAGTATCCATGGTACATATTTATTCTGTGCTTTGAATGCAGTTTGTACGATTAAGGATTCCTTTTCTTCCTTCAGTCGCTCTTTTCCTTTCCACACTGTTTTGATAGTAGTTTTGGGCTCTTGTTTTGCCTTTCCCTTATCAGTAGTTTGAGCATGTTTTCTGGGAAGCTTTCTATTTTGACTCATCCTGTATGGTTGAAATTTTCTTCCCTGAAACTGATTTGATGTAAATGTATTTCTACAGTTTCTTGCAATGTGCCCAAAATTATGACAGTTATAACATTCTACTGTATAATTCATCAGAGGAGAAAAAACATTTCTATTGGTGAAATTCCTTGGTCTTACATTATATTTGCAGTCTGAGATTTTATGCCCATAGCCATTGCATTTAAAACAGAAACCAGAGAAAGGATAATTGAACCTGGGTGATGGTCTTTGCCATGTTGTCGTAGGAGCCATAGGTCTTCTTCTTCTTTGATGTGTGATATTGGTGAATCCATCATTGTCAATTTTCCTTTCGTGCCTGGCATTAATGCTTTCTTTTGCATGAGACATTTTTCCTTGATCAACCTGTCTCTTAGCTTCATTCTTTGTGGATTCTATATTTCTGGCCTTTGATCCACTTGATGATTCTCCTTCGATGAAACCCAGACCAAATTTGATGCCTGTAGGTCTTTGGTCATTTATGATCTTATCCAGCTTCATAGAACTTTCTTCACGTTTGTGATAACAACTAATTTTCTTATTCATCTCTTCTAGCTGCATTCTTAAACCAACAATCTCTTCTTCTAACTTGCTGCAAAGATCTATTTTCATAGTTAATTGTACTTCGAGATCTTCGAAGATTTTCTTAGATTCTTCTATCTGTACTTTTAAGCTGGTTATGATTCCATTTGTATCCTCAAGCTTTCTTGATAGTTTCTTATTCTTTTTCTTTTCTATCTCCCACTCTTCAAGTGCAGATATCAACTCACCTTCTAAGTCTACTTCAGCCTCGAGATTTTCACCACAAACTTCAGAGGTCACTCCTTTTTTTTATTTAACTTCTTCAAATGCCATAAAAAGAGCTTCATCTCTTTCTTCTTCAGACTCTTCACCGGAGCTGTTTTCTGATGAACTAACATTCTTGGAGATGAAACTTTTCTTTTTGAAGTTGCCTTTTCTAAAATTTGTTTTCATCTTCCAGTCACTTCTTTCTTGGTGGGATCCTTCATCATTTTTGTTCTTCTCTTTCAGTGGACATTTAGTCGCAAAATGCCCAACGCCTCCACAGTTGAAACATTTAAATGGAAGCTTCCCTCTGTATTTTCCTTTCCCCTTTTTTAGTTTTCTAACAAAGTTTGCTTCCATTTCATCTGATGTCTCTTCTTCCTCGGACTCTTGTTTTGTGTTTTTATTTTTAAGGGCTTTGAAAGTTGCTTCTCTGTCAGTGGGTTTAGATCTTCCTATCCTCATCTCATATGTAGTTAAAGAACCATACATTTCATCTATACTAAAATAATTTAGATTTTTAGCTTCTTCTATCACTGAGACTTTGGAATCAAACCTTTGAGGAAGAGATCTTAATACCTTTTTCATGACAGAAGAGTCATCGATATCCTCGTCGAGTCCTCTGATCGCATTGATGATTCCATTAACTCTCAACATGAATGCCTCAATGTTTTCATCGTCATTCATCTTCAATGCTTCGAACTGAGCTCGATGTGTCTGTAACTTGGCTTCTTTGATCTTATCATCTCCTTCATGAACACTCTTCAATTTGTCCCATATTTCTTTTGCCGATTTACAGTTCATGACCTTTACTAGTTCACTGTCTGCTAATCCACACAAGATGGCATTCGTTGCTTTCGAATTATTCTCAAACAATTTCTTTTCATCCGCTTCTTTTGGAGGAGTGGTGGGAATTGTGTATCCACTAACTACTGAATCCCAGATGTCGTATCCCAAAGCACAGAGATATGTCTGCATCCTGACTCTCCAGAACGCATAATTAGATCCGTCAAACAATGGTGCTTTGTTTGATGAGAAGCCTTCACCACCTGCCATTGTGTTACTTCCAAGATCACCCTAGCTGGTTAAGCTTGTACAGGGACTTAGCTCTGATACCAATTGTTAGACTTACAATGGCACTGAGAGGGGGGGTGAATCAGTGTAGCTCTTTAATCATGAATTAACAACTCTTAAAATAGCAGCAGTTAAAACTTATAAACAGATACAACAAGTACAACAAGAGAACATCACACAACACAAGATTTAACGAGGTTCACCAATGTGGCTACTCCTCAAAAATGACTGCTTGGACTACCATCCAAATCCAGCCTTTGCAAAGCAACAACTTTTACAAACAGTTTACCAAACACCCACTGGAAGGAGCACCAACCCCTGATTTATCTGTACCAACAGAAAGGAGCACCAACCCCTGATTTGCCAGCACCAACTGGAAGGAGCACCAACCCCTTATGCCAAGCACCAACTTGGACTTCAATTCTAAAACTAGAAGAATGATAGTAAGATACCTTTGCTTTTACAAGACCCTGATTGGTCTGCTTCACTTTTTTGTCCTCTGTGCACTCTGCTCTCTCTATGCTATCACTTCGCACAATCTGCTGCTTAACTGTCGAACGATCGTCTTCTCCCCTTTGCGCACTTTGCTTCCTTTGCGATCTTCACACTTAGAATGATTCGACGACTTGCACACTACACACTACGACCGAACTTCGCACTCCACTCTCTCCGAACTTCGCACTTCTCAACATTTGCAACTCTTCAAACAACCTTCCTTTTATAACAATATTTTTCATGATGAAAACTCTAATCTTAGTCGATTGTAAACCCTAATCATAGTCGGCTGCAAACCCTAATCTTCATTGGCTACAAACCCTAATCTTCGTCGGCTTACATCGGTCTTCGTCGGCTTCAACTACCCTTGTAACTCTTCTGTTGTTGTTGCCATGAAAACACATGTCACGATATCATGACACTTTCACCTCCGTACGCTTTCTCTTAGCTTTGGCCCATGAGAATACAACATGTAGCGATATCGCTACACTTTTTCTTCCATACGCTTTCTCTTAGCTTTGGCCCGCGAGAATACAACATGTAGCGATATCGCTACACTTTTTCCTTCCTTTCTCCCCCCTTTACTTTCTCTCTCCTCCTTTAGTCGCAAAATATGACATGTCGCGATATCGCGACACTTTTTCTCCTTAGCGCTTTATCTTGCCTTTGATATCGTGACACTTTTTCTCCTTAGCGCTTTATCTTGCCTTTGGGTCGTGATATCGTGACACTTTTTCTCCTTAGCACTTTTTCTTGCCTTCGGGTCGCGAAAACGCGACATGTCGCGATATCGCGACACTTTTTCTCCTTAGCGCTTTTTCTCCTTCAACATGTCACGAAATCGTGACACTTTTTCTCCTTACACTTTTTCTTTCAACATGTCACGAAATCGTGACACTTTTTCTACTTACAACTTTTCTTGCAACATGTCACGAAATCGTGACACTTTTTCTTCCGTACAATCTCTCTTGCAATATGTCACGAAATCGTGACACTTTTTCTTACTTACATTTTTCTTTGCCAATATGTCACGAAATCGTGACACTTTTTCCTCCTTACACTTTCTCTTGCAACATGTCACGAAATCGTGACACTTTTTCTTTCTTCTCAACATGTCACGAAATCACGACACTTTTTCCACTTGCCTCTTTTTCTTCCAACATGTCGCGAAATCGCGACACTTTTTCTTTCTTCTTCTCTCTCTTCCAACATGTCGCGAAATCGTGACAGTTTTTCTTTCTTCTTCTCTCTCTTCCAACATGTCGCGAAATCGCGACAGTTTTTCTTTCTTCTCAACATGTCGCGATATCGCGACACTTTTTCCACTTGTCTTTTTTCTCTTCCAACATGTCGCGAAATCGTGACAATTTTTCTTTCTTCTTCTCTCTCTTCCAACATGTCACGAAATCATGATAGTTTTTCTTTCTTCTTCTCTCTCTTCCAACATGTCGCGAAATCGTGACAGTTTTTCTTGCCTATTGTATATGTCGCGATATCGCGACACTTTTCTTACTTGTCTTTTTCTTTGATCTTTTGCAAGTGGTCCACTTCGGTCTTCTTGGAAAATCACTGTACATACTCTGAGTAACCTTTGAACTCCTGTCTTCTGCATCTGACTAGCTTTTGAACTTCCTATCCACTGCATCAACAGATCTATCTGACTGTGTTGACAACAATGACAATACTGTTGTTGCACCTTGCTCAATAGAGAAGAGAAAAAGCAAGGAGAAAAAAGTGTCATGATATCGCGACATGTTGCATTTTCACGACCGAAAGAGCAAAGAGAAAAAAAGTGTCACGATATCGTGACATGTTGCATTTTCGTGGGCCAAAGCAAAGAGAAAGAGCAAGGAGAAAAAGTATCGTGATATCGCGACATGTATTTTCGTGGGCCAAAGCAAAGAGAAAGAGCAAGGAGAAAAAGTGTCACGATATCGCGACATGTTGTATTTTCATGGGCCAAAGAAAAGAGAAATAGCAAGGAAAAAAAGTGTCGTGATATCGTGACATGTATTTTCATGGGCCAAAGCAAAGAGAAAGAGCAAGGAGAAAAAGTGTCACGATATCGTGACATGTATTTTCGTGGGCCAAAGCAAAGAGAAAGAGCAAGGAGAAAAAAGTGTCGTGATATTGCGACATGTATTTTCATGGTCCAAAGAAAAGAGAAAGAGCAAGAAGGAAAAAATGTCATGATATTGCGACATGTCACATTTTCATGACTCAAAAAGGGCAAGCAGGTAGAGAAATAAAAGTGTCGTGATATCGTGACATGTCACATTTTTGCAACTCAAAAAGGCGCAGGCAGACAGAGAAACGAAAGTGTCACGATATTATGACATGTCGCATTTTCATAACTCAAAAAGCGCAGGCAGGCAGAGAAACAAAAGTGTCATGATATCACGACATGTTGCATTTTTGCCAAAGGAACAGAGTAGTTGACAGTGCATCTGATATTAGTGATGAACACCGGGATGGTGAAACTGAAGACTGCATAGTGATGTGGACCCATAAGGAATATTTAATGATTTGAAATCATTTAAGATGGTTGTTACACATGGAAATAAGTGGACGCATGCCCATATGGAGAAAAGGAAACAAAGGGCCTCAAAATAGAAACAAAAAGGCTTTTTTTTTGGAAACCAAAACACATGCATGCATAAGGGAAAGATAAAACGAACAGTCATGCAAGGAGAAAACGAACAGTCATGCAAAGAGAAAATGAATAGACATGCAAAGAGAAAACGAATAGTCATGCAAGGAGAAAATGAACAGTCATGAAGGAGAAAACGAACAGTCATCGAAGGAGAAAATGAATAGTCATCGAAGGAGAAAACAAACAGTCATGATCGAGAAAACGAACAATCATGGTAGGAGAATATGGTGTCAATTATTTGCATGTGACGTGTTTTATGAAATGCCTTCTCAATATATACAAAAGGAGTTACATAAAGAAGGAGTTACAATTGAGAAGTGGTATATGATAATATGAAATAAGGTGTTACAATTGACAAGTGGTGTATGAGAATATAAAAGAAGAAGTTACAACTTGAGTTACAAAGAGAAAGGATAGTTATAAAAGGAGTGTTGCTTGAAGAATTTTTAAATGGGATTTTATTTTGTAAAGTGTGATGAGTGTGTGTGTTTTGTGAATTGTGGTAGACATTGGGTAAGCAATAGACCAGTCAAGGTCTTGTAAAAGTGAAGGCATTTTTATGTCAATATTCTAGTTTCAAAATTGAAGTCCAAGTTGGTGCTTGGCATCAGGGGTTGGTGCTCCTTCCAGTTGGTGCTGGTAAATTAGGGGTTGATGCTCCTTCCAGTGGGTGCTGGTAAATTGATTGTAAAGTTGGTGCTTTGCAAAGGCTAGATTTGGATGGGAGTCCAAACAGTAATTTTAAGGAGTAGCCAAATTGGTGAACCTCGGTACATCTTGTGTTGTGTGATATTCTCTTGTTATACTTGCTTTATTTGGTTTTAAGTTTTCATTGTTTCAGCTTTAAGTGTTGAAGATTTAAGTTATAAAGAGCTACACTGATTCACCCCCCCTCTCAGTGTCATTATGAGACTAACAATTGGTATCAAAGCAAGGTTCCTAAACAAGATTAACCGACTAGGGTGATCTTGGAAGTGACACAATTGCAAGTGGTGAAGGCTTCTCATCAAACAAAGCACCATTGTTTGACGAAACTAATTATGCATTTTGGAGACTTAGGATGCAGACATATCTTTGTGCTTTGGGATACGATATTTGGGATTCAATAGATAGTGGATACACAATACCCACCACTTCTCCAACCAATGCTGCCGGTAAGAAACTGTTTGAGAATAACTCAAAAGCAAAGAATGCTATCATGTGCGGATTAGTGGACAATGAACTGGTAAAAATTATGAGTTGTAAAATGACAAGAAATATGGGACAAACTGAGGAGCATTCATGAAGGAGACGTTAAGATCAAGGAGGCCAAGTTACAAACACATCGAGCTCAGTTCGAAGTATTAAAGATGAATGACAATGAGAACATAGAGGCATATATGCTAAGAGTTAATGAAGTCATTAATGCGATTAGAGGACTCGACGAGGAAATCAAAGATTTTGTCATCATGAAAAAGGTATTAAGATCTCTTCCCCAAAGATTTAATTATAAAGTTTCAGCTATAGAAGAAGCTAAAGATCTAAATTCTTTTAGTATGGATGAGATGCATGGTTCTTTGACTACATATGAGATGAGAATAGGAAAATCTAAACCCACAGACAGAGAAGCTACTTTTAAAGCCCATAAAAATATGAAAGCAAAACAATAATTCGAGGAAGAAGAGACATCAGATGAAATGGAAGCAAACTTTGTTGGAAAACTAAAAAGGGGAAAAGGAAAATACAAAGGAAAGTTACCATTTAAATGTTTCAATTATGGAGGCGTTGGGAATTTTGCAGCTAAATGTCCACTTAATGAGAAGAACAAAAGTGATGAAGGATCACACCAAGAAATAAGTGACTGGAAGAAAAAAACAAATTTCAGAAAAGGCAACTTCAAGAAGAAAAGTCTCATATCCAAGAATGTCAGTTCATCAGAAGACAACCGTGGTGAGGATTCTGAAAAGGAAACAGGTGAAGCTCTTTTCATGGAACTCAAATTAGAAAAAACAAAAAAATAATAGGAATGTGATGAAGAAATTGATGTAGAAGTAAATTTGGAAGAGGAACTAATTGCAGCTCTGGATGAATTGAAGATAGAAAGAAAAAGTAATAAGAAAATTTCAAGAAATCTTGAGGATGTAAATGAAATCATAACCAGTTTGAAAGTACAGATAGAAGAATCAAAGAAAATATTTGAAGATCTCGAAGTGCAAATAACCATGAAAATAGATTATTGCTGCAAGCTAGAAGAAGAGACTGTTGGTTTAAGGATGCAGATAGAAGATATGAATCGTAAAATTAGTTTTTATCATAAACATGAAGAAAGTTCTATGAAGCTGGATAAGATTATAAATAACCAAAGGACTACAGGCATCAAATTTGGTTTGGGATTTGACAAAGGAGAATCATAAAATGGATCAAAGAATGAAGATAAGAAACAGGTTGATCAAGAAAAATTGACTCATGCAAAAGAAAGCAATAATGCAAGGCACGAAAGGAGAATTGACAATGATGGATTCACCAATGTCACACATCAAAGAAGAAGAAGATTTATGACTCCTACGACAACATGGAAAATACCATCACCCAGGTTCAATCATCTCTTTTCTGAGTTATTGTTTTAAATGCAATGGTTATGGACATAAGATTTTAGATTGCAAGTATAACGTAGGACCAAGGAATTTTACCAGTAGAAATGTTTTTTCACCTTTGATGGATTATGCAGTAGAATGTTATAACTATCATAATTTTGGACACATTGCAAGAAATTGTCGAAGTACATTTGCATCAAATCAATTTCAGGGAAGAAAATTTCAACCAAATGGAATGATACAAAATAGAAAATTTCCCAAAAAACATGCACAAGCTACTGAAAAATAAAAGTCAAAACAAGAGCCCAAAACTATAATCAAACCAGAGTGGAGAAAGAAATAAGAAAGGAAATCATATCTCCTTGGAATGAAGGAGACTACTCCTCTATTGCACTAAGCAACTCCAAGTAGCACATCCTCAGGGGGAGAAATCTTAAAGTTTTACTTTAATGCTCCTATGTATTTGTTTGGTTATCTGAGTATGAAAGGAAAGTAGTCAGGGGGAGTTGTCATATAGTTGTCAAAGTGTGTTTCAGTTCATGTAGTTGTTTGTGGAGGTACCGTGAAGGGTGGTGATTAAATTGAGAGTTGTCACCATTTGTAGTATTGCTATATGTCAGTGTTGTACTTTTGATGGTTCTTATTGCCATTGTTCAAAATTATGGATTATAAAAGTTATGATAATTTGGTTTAGTGAAAGAATGTTGCCTTAGCTACATATATGTGTTTCGATAAAAGTAGTGTGTATTTTTACTACACATTGTGAATATTGTTAGATCTATTATGATGCTTTGGTGAAAATATTTAATTCGCATGCAAAATCATAAAGCTCACATTTTATTATTGCATTCAAAGCGGCTACATGAGCAGGAAGTTATATCAATACAAATTGAGTACAAATATTTAGGGAGACCCCACAGTTGGTGTTCAGAAAATAAGAAGAGTAGTAAGCAACTACTCTCTATTATCCATCATTGAACCCAAAAATGTTGTTGACGCAAGCAAATATGAAAGTTGAATGAAGGCAATAAATGAAGAAATAGATCAGATCAAGAAAAAAAAAAGTTGGGAGATAGTACTGTGAAATTTAGTGCCCAGTTTACCACAACAAGCGACAAGACGCAGCGAAATATTAAATTTTTATTATATAAAAAACCTTCAACCTTACAATGCAAAAATATTACACATTATATAGTGCACATGATAGAGGAAATAAGGGAAGGTTGAAGCGAAAAATGGAAGTGAGGGCGACGGCGGTGGAAGGGATAAGACACAGCAACAATGGGAGGGATAAGGAGATGAGCGTGGAGGAATAAGGGGACGGAGATGAGATGGAGGGATAAGGGAGTTAGGAAATGTGGAGGAAAAAGGAGAGGGAATATAGGAGGGAGTTAGGGGAACATTGTTGACAACCATAGGAGGGAGTGTTCACACTAAGGCTTTAGGAAAGGGATTTTTCTAGGCCTCTTTAGGTGAACCCCTGTTCACACTTGCAACATTCTCCCCCTTAAAGTTGAGAGGACTGACTACACAATCTCTCAGCTTTACAAATTGAGCTTTAGTCATCGCCTTGGTGAAGATGTCAGCGACGTTCTCCAAAGTGTGACAATATTGAAGCTCAACAATTTCATGTTCCACCATATCTCTGATGAAGTGATACTTCATATCAAAATGCTTCGTTCTGTTATGGTGGACAGGATTATATGCCAATTGAATGGCACTGATGTTGTCGCAGTAGATTCTAGTCGGACCACTTTGCTGTTCTCCAATCTCTTCTAGTACTTTCCTTAGCCACAAGGCTTGAGTACTAGCATAAGTAACCGCTATATACTCTGCTTCTGTTGAAGATAGCACTACTACTGTCTGCTTTTTTGAACTCCAAGTTATTAGTCCTGATCCAAGACTAAAACAGGTTTCTCGATGTTGACTTCCTGTCATCAATATTACTACCCCAATCACTATCACTGAAGCCTACAAGCTTGATAGTGTTACATTTATGGTACTGGATTCCAAAATCCAATGTACCTTTCACATATCTCAAAATTCTTTTAGCTACCTGCAAATGCAGCTCAGAGGGGTTAGACATAAATCTAGAAACAAGAGATACAGCATACTGAATATCTGGTCTAGTGTTGGCGAGAAACATCAAACTCCCAACCATGCTTCTGAAAGTGGTCACATCAACTTTTGGTGCTCCATCATCTTTGCTTAATTGGATCCCATGTCCAACTGGAGTTTCAACTGGTTTGCAATGCTCCATAACAAACTTCTTGATCATATCCTGAGCATACTTATGTTGACAGATGAAGATCCCTGTATTTGACTGATGAACCTCCATTCCAAGGTAATAGTGCATTAAGCCAAGATCTTTCATCTCAAACTGCGTCATCATGGAGTGTTTGAACTCCCTATTCATTTTTTCATTACTACCCATAAAAATGAGATCATCCACATACAAACAAACTATGAGGATGTCATTACCTTGCTTTAGGTAGTAGAGTGTGGGTTCATTTTTGCTCCTGGTGAACCCATAATCTTTGAAGTACCCATCAATGCGTGAGTACCAAGCTCTTGGTGCCTATTTAAGACCATAGAGTGCCTTCTTCAATCTATAAACAAGGTTTTCCTTACCTTGTACTTCAAATACCTATGGCTGCTCAACATATACTTCTTCTGTCAAGTAACCATTGAGAAATGCACTCTTAACATCCATGTGTTGGACTTTCCATCCTTTATGTGCAGCTAAGGCAAGAACTATTCTGATTGTCTCTTGTCTGGCTACAGGAGCAAAAGTCTCTTCATAATCTATTCCATATTTCTGAGTAAAACCCTTTGCCACTAATCTTGCCTTGTGCTTTTCAATGCTTCCATCAGCATTAAACTTGGTCTTGAAGATCCATTTACAGCCAACACATTTCTTTCCTTTCGGAAGCTTCACGAGCTCCCAAGTGTCGTTTTTTATAGAGGTTATCTCCTCTTTCATGGCATCTTGCCAAATCTTCTAAGTACATGCCTTCTCATAACTAGAAGGTTCAAGCTGTGCACTAGTTAACAAAGCATAGTTAACTTGATCTCCTCTAGGTTCCTACTGGTATTCATCATCACCATACAAGTGCATACTTTCTAATCTGTGTAAAACAGATTCCATTTCACTAGCTTGACTCCTAGTATATCTTCTTGAAAATTTTTATCCAACATCTGAGATGATGGATGATATTGTAAAGTTCTCTTACCTTTGGATGGAACATCAATATCCATTGGTGAGGAACTTACTGATCACTGTGGAGAAGGACTTGGTGAAGCAGTTGAATCAGAAGATGGACTTGGAGGATGTGTGGGCGAAGACTGCTTTCCTTTCTGTGGGAGCTGTGATTGCACTTGCTGAGCTACTACATCAGTGGCTTCAACATCCCTGAATATTTGGGGCTTAACCCACTCTCCCCCTTCATTAAAAATTACATCCCTTGAAACCACTATCTTTCGAGTTGTAGGATTGTAGAGTCTATAACCCTTTGTGTTTTCACAGTATCCTACAAAAATGCAAGCCTGACTCTTTGGATCCAACTTCTTTCTCAGCTCATCAGGAATGTGAGCATATGCCAATGAACCAAATACTTTGAAATACTTCACATTTGGTTTCTTACCATACCAGGCTTGGTAAGGTGTCTTCCCTTTCAAACTTGAAGTAGGACTTCTGTTCAAGATGTGAACACTAGTCCTTGTTGCATCTCCCCAATATGCATTACTCAAATGCTTTGTCTAAAGCATTGATCTTGCCATCTCCACAATGGTGCGATTCTTCCTTTCTGCTACACCATTTTGCTATGGAGTGTAGGCAGTTGTGAACTGCCTCTTGATGCCATGATGTTTACAAAAATTCAAAAACTGATTAGAGGAGTATTCTCCTCCTCTATCTGATCTAAGACATTTTATAGAATATCCACTCTCACTTTCAAATTTTGCTTTAAAATCAACAAAGCATGCAAATGCTTCATCCTTATGCTTCAAAAAATATATCCAACACATTCTTGTGCAATCATCAATGAAAAGTAGGAAGTAAGAGTGATTACCTAGACTCTTGGTCTGCATCGAACCACAGATGTCTGAATGTACCAACTGAAGAGGATAGATGGCCCTCCATGCTTGTCCATGAGGAAATTTTGATCTGGCATGCTTGCCCAAGACACACCCTTCAAAGACTTCCTTACTGTCTTGTACTTTGGGAAGTCCCGTCACCATTGATTGTGAAGTTAGCAATTTCAAACTTGCTGAATTCAAATGACCATATCTCAAGTGCCATAGGACACTTGGATTGGTAATAGCTACATTTGCTAACTTATTTCCTCCTGGCTGGCCAAACTTCAAAGGGAATAATCTATTCTTTGACATTGGCACTTGTGTAATGATTCTATTACTATTGTTTTTGTCAAAAATGGTGCATTTACCCTCATCAAATATCAACTTATAATTCTTTTCAAGCATCTGACCAACACTTAAGAGATTGTGTTGAAGATGAGAAGTGTAATAGATATCACTTACGTGCTTAATGCCTTCTTTCGTTGGAACCTCCATGGCTCCAATGCCTTCAACTGCTAATGACTTGTCATCTCCCAACTGAATGTTGGATTTGTATGAGGAGTCTAACTTAGCAAATAGTTCTTCTTTGCCACTCATGTGATTTGAACACCCAGTGTCCAAAATCCATGTATCATTCAAATTTTTCTCTATTTGGCCATAAGAGAGAAAGAGATTTGAGGACTCTTCCTCTTCTCCAAAATTCCCAAACTGACTACTCTGGTTGTTGCTGCTTCCTTGCGAAGTCTTTGACCAACAATCTCGAGCATAATGGCCAGGTTTGCCACAATTGTAGCAAACTTGCTTTGATTTGTCTCCTCCTTTTCCTTTACCAGATTGTTTCCCTCTAGATTGCTGCTGTCCTCCTCTATTCTGGTTTCCACCTCTGCTAGATGATCCTCCTCTGTTAGGAGTTCCCCCTCTTTGATTATTCCTGCCTCTGCATCTTTGTTGACCTCTGCCACGGCCTCTACCTCTTCCTTCATGTGTGGAAAAAGCTTTGTCATCTCCTCCATAGCTGGTGGTAGGAGTTTCCTGCAACCTCTCCTCATTTGAGAGAAGTGAACCAGTTAATGCATCAAAAGACAATGTGGTTAAGTCTTTTGATTCTTCAATAATTATTGCAACGGAATTCCATTTAGGAAGAAGTGTTCTCAACACTTTCTTCACCATCATCTCTGGCTTAATATCCTCCCCTAGTGTGACCATTTTGTTGACTATTGCTTTCACTCGCACGCAGTAATCATCGACTCTTTCATTCTCTTGCATCTTGAGATTCTCAAAATCTCGTTTCAAAGTTTGCAGTTTTACCTGCTTCACTTGGTCACTTCCTCTATAGCTTTCTTTGAGGGCATTCCATGCATCTTGTGCATTTACATATGAGGCTATTCTAGGGAAGATAGTTCTATCTAAGGCAGCATGAATATGATAAATGGCAAATGAGTTATTTTTTGGGCTTCCTTTTTAGCCCTTCTATCAGCAGTTGAAAAAGTTGCCCATTCTACAGCAGTTGGTTCTTCATAGCCATCTTCTACAACATCCCAAAGGCCTTTTCCTATCAACAAAGTCTTCATTTTTATAGACCAGTAATCATAGTCACTACCATTAAATTCAGGGATTGGTAGACTATTACTTGCAGCCATTTCAAAAAACAAACTTTGATTTCACTGAAATAAGCAATTACAAAGCAAAGTAATTCTCTTACTGATTGCTTGTTATGAGACTCCCAATACTGGCTTTAGCTCTAGCTCTGGCTCCACTGGCTCTGACTCTGCTGGCTCTGGCTCTACTAGCTCTAGATTTACTGGCTTTGGCTCCACTTCAATATTGAACCCTTAAACGGGGTTCCAAGGGCAGCAGCTCCGGAAGACTTCCTATCACTTTTCCAGATTCACAATATGCAAATTTTCAAGCCCCCTTGGGCGAGTTTTAATTGACCACAAAAAACTCTTCAAATAAGGCTTTAAAATTTTTCTAAAGTTTTTAAAAAAAAATTTAATAAATTTTTATATTTTATTTAAATTATCTTTTAAATTTATTATTAAAAAGATAATATTAAATAAATATAAAATTGAAATTTATTAAATAATTTTTAAAACTTTAAAAAACTAAAACCTTATAAAAAAAATTTAAAACATTTTTACCTTGCCGCGACTTGATCCCGCGACCTCCCCACTATCACTCGGGCGACTTGCCGCTGTGCCAAATGGGCCGGCTGAAACAAACAAGGGCCACCGCCCTTTTATTCCTCGACGGCCGAATTGTTTAAAAAAAAAAAATTTCTTTCGCGTGGCACTGGCGAGATTCGAACCACAGACCTCGCCCTCGCAAGTAAACGCCTTGACCGCCATGCCAAGCGCTCAGACGAGAACGGTCTTGAGCGCGGATGGTGTTATATCGACGACGGGCAAAATTAAAAAAAAAAAAAAAAAATTGTCGTGGGATTATCCCACATGCGTCCGACGATGGACGCGAAAGGGTTTTTAACCCTGGAGTCGCATAGTAACGTTCGAATTCCTTCGGGCAGTCGATTCTCAACCGATGCCCTTTACTACTGCTTCGACCAATCAGAATTTGACACCTCGCTGCCACATCGACCAATGCCAAATCGCCACGTGGTGAAATTTTTTCAGCTTCAATCTGCTCCTCTGCCAACTCAGCCGCCTCGATCCGCGTGTTGCCGCCACGTGTCGCTACCTCGTGCCACCATGTGTCGCGTCCAGTCAGCGATCCGCCTCAGGATCTGAGCCAATCTGTGTCCTCCTCGACTGCTATGCCTGCCTCAAAAATTGTGCCCGCCTCGAGAACCGTGCCCTGCAGGTCAAACCTCGACTGTCGTGTTCCTCGAGATCCGTGCCCGAACTGGCATATCGTCGGCTCTGATACCAGATGTGAAATTTAGTGCCCAGTTTAATACAACAAGCGACAAGACGCAGCGAAATATTAAATGTTTATTATATAAAAAACCTTCAACCTTACAATGCAAAAATATTACACATTATATAGTGCACATGATAGAGGAAATAAGGGAAGGTTGGAGCGAATAATGGAAGTGAGGGCGACGGCGGTGGAAGGGATAAGACACAACAGTGGTGGGAGGGATAAGGAGATGAGCGTGGAGGAATAAGGGGACGGAGATGAGATGGAGGGATAAGGGAGTTAGGAAATGTGGAGGAAAAAGGAGAGGGAATATAGGAGGGAGTTAGGGGAACATTGCCGACAAAACAAATTGCCGACAACCATAGGAGGGAGTGTTCACACTAAGGCTTTAGGAAAGGGATTTTTCTAAGCCTCTTTAGGTGAACCCCTGTTCACACTTGCAACAAGTACCAACACCTGCAAATAAAAATATAATCGGTACTAAATGGGTCTTTCAAAACAAATTGAATGAAGACGGACAGGTAGTCAGGAATAAAGCAAGATTGGTATGTAAAGGCTATGCACAAGTTGAAGAAAGCATTATATGGCTTAAAAAAGGCACCTCGAGCATGGTATGCAAGGCTAGACAACTATCTTACTCAACAAGGGTTCAATAAAGGTATGGTGGATAGTAATTTGTATGTCAAAACAAAAAATAGCCATTTTATTGTTCTTCTTGTATACGTAGATGATATCACATTTGGCAGCAACAAAGATGAGTCGTGTAAAGATTTAGAAAATAAGATGCAAAAATAATTTGAAATTTTAATGATTGGTGAACTTTCGTATTTCCTCGGGTTGCAATTTAATCAAAATGAGAAGGGCATATTTATTTCTCAAATTAAATATGTGAAAGAGATACTAAAAAGTTCACAATGGAGGATTGTAAGCTAGTTAGCACTCCCATGATGACAGGTTGTAAGTTGAGAAAGGATGACAAATCTCCACATGTTGATCAAACCATGTACATATCTATGATTGGGATCTTACTGTACTTGACAGCTACCAGACCAGATATTTTGTAGGTAGTATGCATGGTAGCACGATTTTAGGCTAGTCCCAATGAGACTCATGTGACAGCAGTAAAGAGGATTCTTCGGTACCTCAAGGGTACTATGGAGTATGGGTTATGGTATCCGAAAGGTAAGGAATTCAACCTTATTGCGTATTTAGATGCAGATTGGGTAGGATGTGTAGATGATAGAAAGAGTACCAATGGAGGTGCATTCTATCTTGGAGACAGGTTGGTCGCATGACACAGTAAGAAATAAGAGTCAGTCTCCTTATCCATAGCAGAGGCAGAATATATTGCAACGATAGTGTGTTTTACGTAGGTATTATGGATGAAACAAACCCTAAAATATCTTGGTATTAACTTCAGTGAGTCAATTTTAGTTAAGTGTGATAACACCAGTGCCATTAACATCTCAAATAATCTGGTTATGCATTCTTGCACAAAACATATTGCTATTCGGTATCACTTTTTGAAGGAGAAAGTTGTGGAAGGTGAGGTTAAGTTGGATTTTGTTCCAACAGAAGAGCAAGTAGCAAATATCTTCACAAAAGCGTTAGCCAAGGAATTCTTTGAGTACCTTCACAATAAATTAGGAGTGGTCATGCTTCCTAAGAATTGACTAGCTATCGGGACCACATTCTTAGGGGGAACATTTGTGTATTTGTTTATATTTTTGCTCATGTTTGTGATTTTTTCTAAGTGTAATAATTTTTGCCTGAGAATGTTATGCATGGACTCAGGATGAGTTTGCAGCAGCCCTTTGATATTGTTGTCAAAGGGGAAGAAGAATTACATGAAATTGTACGTGTGTTGCCAACAATTCCAAAGGGAGAGATTGTTGAGCAAGATGCAACGACAATATTGTCATTATTGTCAACATAGTCAGATAGATCGGTTGATGCAGTGGATAGGAGTTCAGAGGTTACTTAGAGTATGTACAGTGATGTTAAATGCTTATGAGGATGTTTACCCACTTTTTTGCATATTTTCCAAGAAGACCGAAGTGGCCCATATGCTAAAGATCAAAGAAAAAGCAAAACACCGCAAAGAAAAAAAGTGTCACGATATTGTGACATGTTGCATTTTTGTGGTCCAAAACAAAGAGAAAATGCAAGGAGAAAAAAGTGTGGCGATATCACGACATGTTGCATTTTCACGACCGAAAGAGCAAAGAGAAAAAAGTGTCACGATATCACATGTTGCATTTTCACGGCCAAAAGAGAAGAGAAAAAACAAGGAGAAAAAAGTGTCGCGATATCGCGACATGTTGCATTTTTGCAGCTGAAATAGCAAAGAGAAAAAAAGTATCGTGATATCATGACATGTTGTATTTTTGCGGGCCAAAGCAAAGAGAAATAGCAAGGAGAAAAAGTTTCGCGATATCGCGACATGTATTTTCGTGGGCCAAAGCAAAGAGAAAGAGCAAGGAGAAAAAGTGTCGCGATATCGTGACATGTTGTATTTTTGCAGGCCAAAGCAAAGAGAAAGAGCAAGGAGAAAAAGTGTCACGATATCGTGACATGTTGTATTTTCGTAGGCCAAAGCAAAGAGAAAGAGCAAGGAGAAAAAAGTGTCACGATATCGTGACATGTATTTTTGCGGTCCAAAGCAAAGAGAAAGAGCAAGAACTAAAAAGTGTCACGATATCCTGACATGTCACATTTTCGTGACTCAAAAATGGCAGGCATGCAAAGAAACAAAAGTGTCGTGATATCGTGACATGTCGCATTTTTGCGACTCAAAAAGGGCAGGCAGGCAGAGAAACAAAAGTGTTGCGATATCGTGACATGTTGCATTTTTGTGACTCAAAAAGGGTAGGCAGGTAGAGAAACAAAAGTGTCGCGATATCATGACATGTCACATTTTTGTGACTCAAAAAGGGCAGGCAGGCAGAGAAAAAAAAGTGTCATGATATCATGACATGTTGCATTTTTGCCAAAGAAACAGAGTAGTTGACAGTGCATCTGATATTAGTGATGAACACCAGGATGGTGAAACTAAAGACTGCATAGTGATGTGGACCCATAAGGAATATTTAATGATTTGAAATCATTTAAGATGGTTGTTACACATGGAAATAAGTGGACGCATGCCCATATGGAGAAAAGGAAACAAAGGGCCTCAAAATAGAAACAAAAAGGCTTTTTTTTTGGAAACCAAAACACATGCATGCATAAGGGAAAGATAAAACGAACAGTCATGCAAGGAGAAAATGAACAGTCATGCAAGGAGAAAATGAATAGTCATGCAAAGATAAAATGAATAGACATGCAAAGAGAAAATGAACAATCATGCAAGGAGAAAATGAACAGTCATGAAGGAGAAAACGAACAATCATCGAAGGAGAAAATGAACAGTCATCAAAGGAGAAAACGAATAGTCATGACCGAGAAAATGAACAATCATGGTAGGAGAATATGGTGTCAATTATTTGCATGTGACGTGTTTGACGAAATGCCTTCTCAATATATACAAAAGGAGTTACATAAAGGAGTTACAATTGACAAGTGGCATATGAGAATATGAAAGAAGGTGTTACAATTGACAAGTGGCATATGAGAATATGAAAGAAGGAGTTACAACTGGAGTTACAAAGAGAAATGATAGTTATAAAAGGAGTGTTCCTTGGAGAATTTTTAAAGGGAATTTTATTTTGTAAAGTGTGATGAGTGTGTGTGTTTTGTGAATTGTGGTAGACATTGGGTAAGCAATAGACTAGTCAGGGTCTTGTAAAAGTGAAGGCATTTTTATGTCAATCTTCTAGTTTCAAAATTGAAGTCCAAGTTGGTGCTTGGCATCAGGGGTTGGTGCTCCTTCCAATTGGTGCTGGTAAATCAGGGGTTGATGCTCCTTCCAGTGGGTGCTGGTAAATTGATTGTAAAGTTGGTGCTTTGCAAAGGCTATATTTGGATGGAATTCTAAACAATCATTTTGAGGAGTAGCCAAATCGGTGAACCTCGGTACATCTTGTGTTGTGTGATGTTCTCTTGTTATACTTGCTTTATTTGGTTTTAAGTTTTCATTGTTTCGGATTTAAGTGTTGAATATTTAAGTTATAAAGAGCTACACTGATTCACCCCCCCTCTCAGTGTTATTGTGAGACTAACAGCAGGTTGGTGCCAAGTGTGATTGAGTGGAGGTATTGGATGGGTGGGGTGACATGGGAGAAGGATGGTGAGAAGTTAGGTGCCATTCATAGAGGGAGGTGGTTTGTGAGGTGATATACTCGGTAGGTCAATTTATTTTAGTTTGATCAAGTCAAGCAACAGTTTTGCTTATAATAGAATATTCCAGAGGCTCATGTTGTATACTATAGGTGACAGGGTGATAGGTAACCACCTATAGTTTTTTTGTGGATAAATGAGAGGTACCCACTGATGGTGATCTTGGATGTGAGTGATATTCAGACTACACCAGAGTTTTATGCCTAGTGGGCGATGTAGATCTGGAAGCCAGGTGTTGGTGTGGTAGACCGATAGGTATAGTCTAGTGGTGAGGTGCCTGCCATAGGATGGAGGGCAATGAGAGGCACTCAGATGAGGTTGTAGGATAGACCTAGTGGTGATATAGAGGTATCTCTATGATGATCGAGGTGATTATTGGGAGGCACCTTGAGTTCATTTGTAGAGAGAGTGGAGGAGGTTCTACGAGTGGTGGAGCGCAACCTATAGAGGAGAGAGTAGTCATGGAGGAGTTAGGCAGAGGCATGACTATGGGTGGTTTTTATGACACCCTAGATATAGGTTTCTCTAATGGGTTGGAGGAGATTCCCATCGAGTAGTAGGAGAGGTAAGAGGTTGAGGAGGAGGTACTATTGTTATGTGCTCAAGTACAATAATTAGAGGGAGAGCTCCATGAGAGCGAGATTCATAGGTGGGTAGAGACGATATATTTGGAGGAGAGGTTGATATCCTTAGAGACTACTAGTTATTATACTTAGAAGACCCTTGAGGATAGTGTATACACCTAAAAAACATAATGTTTAGGAGACTACTCATATAGGCACATCTGTAGACCATATGACTGATCTTGGACCTTTCCAAGAGCTAGCAGTGATCCTAACCATTCAAAGGGGTAGTTCTAGCCCATCTAGCCTTGGCCACTATCAACCAGAGTGGCTACCAATATTGGTCACTCAGGCTGAGAGTGGCCATAGCTAGCCATTGCTAATGATAGTGGTTAGCATTGAAATACAAATTTCCATGAGGGATTGCCCAAATCACATGTAGCATGCATTTTGAAGAGATCTCAATGAGGAACTAATATAGTTCCTCCTAACTACCCCTTCCATGCCAAGTCAAGACTGAACCTTCCCTCTAGGATAGTCAGTTGGCATGCAAATCTGGAGCTTGGCTTTCCTAGGAAGCCAAGCCCTAGATCTATATCTAAAACCTGGAAGGCTACATATGCAGAATTCTAGGAAGGTAAAATATACATAGAGTTCAAATTGTGTGCAGCGGAGACCTATCAAAATGGAGAGTCAATCTATACCCCTTTGAGGAGCATTAGAGCACCGTCCAGCTGAGCCACGTCCACACATCAATATTCAGATCCATCATTCCTAATCACCAATTAGTGTAGGAGACACAAAAAGTGATCCTTGAACATCAATTGGAGCAAGAAGGATAGTGCTATAGTCCGTGGTTCATGAGGAGAAGAGCTTACTTCATGGCCACTATCTTGGATAGTGGCCTGTAGGCATATTTTAGGGCATTAGACACTATTTCTCATTGTTTTATCTTAGATCTATTACTACTTGATTTATTAATTAGTCATAGCTCAAATCTGATTTCATTAACGCATTTACTTTGTATTTCTCATATTTCCATGTATTTATTATTCAGGTTATGCTCGTATTTTAGTATTATCATGGCCATTTATCTTATTTATCAGATTTTATAATAAGAGCCTCCTTTAGAGAGGTGGCCTATACTACTTACTATGCTCTATTGTTTCCTTACCCACAAATATAGTTTCATAGGATCAGTTTAAAGCATACATAGCATGAGATCCCTCCAAGATGAGATCAGGAGGAGGCATCAATAAACCCTTGGATAGTTTGGTGTGTGATATCGGGAGGCCTACGAAGGTGCACCATCCCCTTATGGGGGATACATTCACTGATTATCCCACTTGTAATATGTTGTATCAAAAAGAGTATCCCTCAGAGGGACATACATGTAATAAATATTTGGAAGTGTCAATAAAAAACATTGTTTTGCTCTTTACTTTTGCATTATATGTTCTTGTATTTATCTCTTGATTTCATATAATAATGATATTGCAAGTAGGATAAGTGTGGTGCATGCTTACCAAGGTCACATAGATGGTGATCACGATGGGACTCCTACCAGGCTATTATTTTTTATTGTCAACCTATTAAAATTTATAGATTTTTCATGTGTAGGTTTGGCCACTCTGGTCTACAGTGACCAACAGGTTTTGGCCACTCTGGTCGATAGCAACCTACATATCTTAACTACTCCTATAGTCAGTGACTAGTAGTAGCCACTATGGTCAACAACAACTAGTAGAAAATAGTAGCAAAGGGTAGAATTTCCATCATAAAATCAATATTTGAGGTTGGTTGTACTCTCTGTTTATCTGTGTTTTTCTGTTTGCAACTTTTTTTTCCAAAAAATAGCAACTTAAATCACTTTTTTTTTACAAAAATATAATGAAAAATGGGAAAATAAAATGCATTAGATGTTTCTTAGAATTTTATTTAGCTTTCACTAGGTGCTGCTAGGAATAGTGGGCCTCTTATTTTAAGTTCTGCCCTAGTCTCCAGTGTGCTAAGCTTCTGTGTGTTTAGTTTACCTACATGTGGCCCAACTAGTGGCCTCAATTCATAAAGTAGAAAGTGCATTATATGAAAAATAATTTAGATTAAATTAGATATGCATATTTCTAAAGATAAATGTTCCTTTTAGGCATGTAGGAAAGTAGTCATGAATGTTGGTTGATGCATCACTTTCTATTTCAAAAATCTAAAAAGAACCCCACACACTTGCACGTATTACAATAACATTGGTAAGGTTGGATTTCATCACCAACCCCCAATTTAGACCAGTGACATTGGAATTCACCTCCTTCCACTGGATTTCCCCCTAGATATCCTTATATAGAATAGGAAACACAATTAATTTGGTGTAGATAACTTATGTTCAAACTGTCTCCCATTGTTGTAGCAATTATTGATTCAGAGTGGAAGAGCTAGGTGAACCCTCCACTGGGTTTTAAGCAGTGTACCCTATACTCTTTTGAGAAATCATGTTTGGCACTAGTGTTCCTAGTCACCACTATGGTTGAGTTCTCTCATTCTATTTCCAAGACATAAACAATAAAGCAAGAGCCACAACACATCTGAAACACACTAAACCATTTTTAGGATGCACATCTAATTTGTAAAAGAGATAATCATATTATCTTCTTTGTGTGTTTATTTATTTTTGGGTGATTAACCTAAGATCATTGATATTTAACCAAGCCTTTCAAGAAAATTTATTAAAAAAATAATCATGCAAATCGAAGCTATAACAAAAATTTATTTTGGTTTTATCTATTTTTGAAGCTAAAAATAGGGAAAAACTGCACTAAAATAGTCATAAAATGGGCTAGACAACTCCAAAAATTGCAAAATTTATTTATTTTTTGTCTTAGTTAGCCCCTTGTGCACCTATCACAAAATTTTTGAGTCCTAACTATTCATGATTCAAAATTTTCTAAAAATTCCTAAAAGTGGGCATTTCCCCACAGGCCCCGGTTGGCCAATTATTTCAAAAATACAGAATTTTGACCCAAAAGTCACTTTTTGGAGTCATAGACCATTGCGATCTACTCATTGTACTGATCATTTTGGAATATAACACCCACAAACTTTTTAAAAATTTAAATTTCACAAGGTTATGGTCAATACACGGGGTCATCCCTGGTCTAATATTAAGGTTGCATCCAATGCACCAGAGGGTCCAAACCACCCTAGAGGTAGCACACCTACCCAAAACATACCTGAATGAACTTTAGGTAGTCTCAAGAGAGACAAAATCACTCACAACATATGTCACCAAGAAATCTCACTCAGGAGAACTAGCACCAGATCTTGACCTAAATGAGAATACTTCCAGACCCACCACATCTCATTACACTGAAAGTTCAAATCAGCCCAATGAGGGTCAAGATAGAGGTAAGGCAACCATTCACATGCCCATTGTAATGTCAAATCCTTCTGAACATGGGGGATGTCAGTTGTATGACCATAGTATTGGCAAGGAAGGAACTCCTCTTGCCCAAACTTGGAAGACCCATCACCTTGACTTATTAGATCAAGGTGGTAGAAGATCCCAACATGGGATATTTGAGCATGGTAGCATATATTGCGATCGTACCCCTCATAGATCTAATAGATCCATTGAATAATACATCATGGATGAAGGAACTATAAATCAGTTGTATCCTATCTGTACCCATGGTGAGTGTTCCCAACGAACACACAACACCCCCACAACATCCTTGCATGAGGGTTATACCCCTAGGGAAGAGCATAATATCAATGCAATCTCAAATAATCAAGGGAAGAGAGTTACCAACCTTGTACAATTTGAAGCAAACAAGAACCATCGCATGGAGTTGTAGAGTCATAGACCAATACAACAAACTGATCAAATCGGTCACATAGGTCAGATGCAATTCAAAGATAACAAATACTCCAAGATCAATCATAGGATTGGTGCATTGAGTGTGAGAATTTATAAAACATAGAACAAGAAAGCACAAAACATAAATGGTTGCACCAACAATGATTATATGAACACTGCCTAGAAGAACATCTCCTTGATCTAAAGGAGCATGAAGAGTGATCAAATAGATTGGCTCGATTAGAATTACCTCCCCATAGTGAGTATAGGCAACAACACAATGAGAGATGTGCTACTTCACACCTTGAGCTACATAATAGGTGAGTAGATAATTATATTCACCATACCTCTCAACATGCTTCTCAATCAAATGATTATTTAGTGCCAAACAAGCCTGAGCATAGGCAATAAGAGATATCGGAGTCAGATGACCAGGATCAGCAATATCCTGAATCGTCTTCTGTAGATGTGGTCAATGAATACAGTAGACCACCTTGTACTCAGAAACTTACCTTCGCTTGCACCCCATAGTCCCCTTCAGGAGGAAGAGATCATTTCCTCCCAAGCCTACAAAGTGCTAGCTAAGAGAGTCAATACTCTCGAGAAATAGGATGTGGTTGGGTAGAAGCCAACCTTGAATAAGATACATAATCAACCTTTGTGCCCATTGGTATCGAGTCCTACTTATCCTAGGAAATTTGAGATGCCTAGGTTAGAAAAATTTAAAAGAGAGGAATATGCGCAAGAACATGTCACCAATTTCATGAATGCATGTTTCTAGCTTGAGCATAATGATGCCCTGATGCTACAAACATTCATCATGACATTATCAGGTGTAGAAACCAAATTGTTCAATCAACTACCCAAGCACAACATCATCATCTTTTAGTAGTTGGTGAATGCATTTCTTGAACACTTCTCCTTTGGTATCAAAAAGAAAGCTATTGAAAATTTTGAGTGATAAGTTGTCATTTATGTCAAGAGTGAGTGGTCATTGATATCAAACTTTCAGCACCAATCAGTGGAAGTTTTAGTTGGTAGCATCCATTTCAGTTTTAGTTTCAAGACCCGGTTCGAAGAAGTCATATGAGATCCAAAGTGTAAGAAAAAGCCCAAATAAATAATATTATAATATTATTTTATAAAATTATGCAAAGGAAGTTTAAAATTAATTATAAATTAATTTATTAGTTAATTTACTTAACTTATAAAGTTATTTAAATTTATTATTAATTAATTTAATTATTAATTATAAATTATAAATTAATTTAAGCTAAGGTTAAATAACCCTATGGTGGGTTATCAAAATTAAAATTCAAAATTTGATTTTGAATAACAAAGTTCCAACATGAGGATAAATTAAAACATGTATATAAGGGGGGAACTCCCACCCTACCAAAAATTACCATGCCTTCGAATATTATTGCAAGCTTTAAAGATTGTAAGCCTTACAAATTGCGTTGCATCCAAAGCAAAGGAAGAGTGTACATGTTTTGTGAGAAATAGACGATGAGTAGAGGCATAAGAGGAAGGGGCTCTACCTTTATTTACGTGGGTATTGGTAGCCCACGCGGTGAGCTCCCAAGCGCTAAGGTGCTTAGGCTAGAGGATATGGCGGATCGAATCTCACCGAATCCTCTGTTGGGGAAGAAAGAGGTATGCTTGAATATTGGTCACCGAAAATTTTGGGAATATAGTTTGGGCATTTAAAAATTAATTTTTGCATAGTTTAAATTGGTTCTAAGGTTGCTAAAGGAGTTATAAGGGTTTTTGCAAAATTAAATTTTTAATGTTGTTTGCTCAAATGTTTTGAAAATATTGTAAGGTGTTTTGGTTGATATTTTCATGGTGTTGGATATTATTTTAAGTTGGAGTTTATAAGGTGTATCAAGGAAATTATATTTATGTATGGTATGATGAGTGTTATTTTAAATGGGAGTAATAAGGCATAAATTTATTTGTGATTGTTTTATGTCCAAGGAATATTTTTGGAAAATGTTGAAGTAATATTGTTGTGCCTAACCATTGGATTTGGAAAGAAGAAAATTGTGATTGAGACAAGTTTTCTAGAGGCACTTCTACATCCAACAAAAGGTATGGGCATATTCTTCCTAGTGAGTGATTGTTGAAAATTGTGAATGGGAAGTTGGAGTGAAAAAGATTGTTTGGTTAGCATTGTTGAGAGTGTTTTGAATTAATGCTTCAAGGTTTTTTGGAATTAAGAGTTGTTGATAAAACCTTGTTTTATAAGCATTGTTGTTGAAGTGAGTTTTTGAGTGAAGAACTTGAACTAGGGTTTGGAAAGAACATGAGTATCATTGTTATGTGATATTGGTTGATAAATAATTGTTGGAAATATTTGAGTGAGTATTCATATGCTTGGACTAGGGTTTGTGAGCAAGGATCATTTCATTGAGTGATTTTTTGAGTAGAGTTGGTTGAGCCTAGTCAAGTGAATGTGTGAAGTGATTTTTCAAGTTCTGTGAAACAAATTATTCTATATTCTGAATTGAAATTGATTGAGTATTGAGGTGAATTTGAAGCATATTGAGTCTCTAACTATTCTCTATATGTTTCTAAAAGAGTGATTGAGTATTGAGGTGAATATGAAGCATATTGAGTCTCTAAAAATTCTCTATATGTTAGGTCCGGGGTGTAGACCAATTGGTTCATCCAAACCCCATAAGGGGGGCCTCGTCGGACTGAATGCTTGTCCCTTTCCTAGTGATTTCAGTGGCGTAAAAGGTTTAAAATTATTGTGGCATGGTGGTTATAGGGGCGGACTGCACGAAGATCTGTGGCAGCTTTCGGGGTGGACATCACAGAATACTATGGCGGCCATAAAAGCTGGACAGCCTGCCCGGATTCGTGGTGGCTATCGATTCCACCATGTAAATACAAAAAAAAAAAAAAAAATTCTCTATATGTTTCTAAGAGAGTGATTGAGTATTGAGGTGAATGGGAAGCATATTGAGTCTCTAGAAATTCTCTGTATGTTTCTAATTAAAATTAATTGAGCATTGTGATGAATGTAGAGAATATTGAGTCTCTAAAAATTATATTTATATTTCTATAAGATTGGACAAGTTCTAGTGAGGACTTTTTGAGCATATTTAAGGTAAGTATTTGAGAAGACTTGTGGATAGAGTTGTGTGAGATTTTATGGAATCTTACAATATATATTGAGAGTAGATTTGGATAAGTTCTAGTGAGGAATTATTGAGCAGATTTGACAAGTTCTAGAGAGGACTTGTGGACAGATTGGTGTGAGATTTTGTGGAAGCTTACAAAGCATATTTGAGACAATTATTTGAGAATACTTGAGAGTAGATTTGATTGATTGATTTGTTCAAACCTTGAGTTAAGGTTTGGGGCATATCCAACATAGTTGATTTGGGATTAAGTCAAGCTTTGAGTTAAGGCTTGAGGATAGACTTGTGCTAGACCGAAGGACTATGTTTAGTGCAAGATCAGAGGATAGATATTGACGATAAATTTGTGTTAGATTGAAGGACTATGTTTAGTATAGATTTGAGGATAGAATTTGGTGCATATTTAAGGATAGGTTTGTGCCAGACCAGAGATAGAGATTGAGCAGATTTGTGCTATATCAAAGGACTGAGTTTAGTGCAAATTTGTGATAAATATTTGAAGGTGATATATTATAGAGGATTATAGTCTCTAGTGGATAGATATCCATTAGCCAAGGCAGTGAGGACATGTTTCTTCAGTGGATAGAGATCCATTAGCTAGAGTAGTGGGGGAAACAGTTCTTCTAGAAGATAACCAGTCAGAGCTTAGGAGAAAGGAGTTATCTTGTGTATAGATATACATACACTTGATTAGGATATAGGTGTCTCCTTTGGACAGAGGTCCATAAACATTGTAATAGGGAAGGTATTCTCAAGAGATTGATTGAGAAAATTTTAGTGAAATATTTTCTTTGTGGAGTAGCCTACATTGGGTGAACCACATAAAATTGGTGTCTCTATTATGTGTGGTGATTTTTGCATTAATTTTATTATTGCTATTTGTATTTCTATATATACATTGTATAATATTGATTGGGAAAGAAAAGTAAAAAGTGGTCTTATATTGTTTACCCCCCTCTCAGTATAATCTTGTGTTATTCAAAAGCAAGCTTATCCGACTTGGAAAACCTAAAGCAATACGATGATGAGCTAGTTATGGACTATGGGGATAGGTGGAGGAAAATCATGGTGAAACTATCATTCTCTATCCCCACTAAAGAGCTCACCCGAATGTTTACAAAGAGTTGCACCAAGCACATCTCGTTGCTATTGCAACTGCAATAGTATGAAACATTCGAGGAAGCCTTGGCTCAAGCCAAGCTGATAGAAGATATAAAGCTAGAAGAAGGAGACCTAAAGCTTTGTAGCAAGAAAGAATGGAACAAGAGCACATGATATCAACCACAATAGGCCTAGCCTACACATGCCAACCAGATCATGTTAAACATTCCAAAAGTAGCATAGAGCCAACAACAAGAAAACTATCAAGCTCAACCTCCTCCTATGCATTACGACCAACACAATAGGAATCAAGGCAAGGACAAATAGAAATGTCCACCTCGCAACTATACACCATTGCCTAAATCTTTGGCATCAATTTTCAACCACCTTTGTGAGGCCAAGGTTTTAAACTTGCCTAAGGTGCGCACCCTAGATCCTAATTACCCCAAACCTAAGGGGTATAGGGAAGATCTCTATTGTGTTTATCATCGGCAAAATGGCCATGATATCCAGGATTGTGTTGCGTTCAAGAATGTAGTGCAGAATATGTTGGATAAGAATGAATTGCAAAACATCGACATATTCAAAAATCCTCTTCCCAATCATGGGGCCAACAACAATCAAGTTGAGCACATCAATGAGGTGCACATAGCCCCACCTAATGAGGGTTTTATCGGTATGATCAATACTACAACAGGAAGCAAAATATGCCTTGATCAGCCCAACATGCCAAAAAATTCAACTAAAGCTGATAATCTATCGTAGTCCACACCAACAATGAGTTCAATTCACTTACAAAAGGACCCTGTGATTACCTTTCATAGATAGGAGATTAAGCCAATCTCTAAGGATGAACCCGATCCTCCGCTACACATCATAGCAAGCATCAATCAAATTTCGTACAAGAGAGTCTTGATTGACACTGGGTCATCTACCAACATCATCACAGCTACAGCTTTGAAGCACTTAAAATTGCTACCTTCACGCATTACAGACTCAACATTCACATTGAGGGCCTTCAATGATGCTACTTCCCCAACAATTGGCACAATAATCCTACCTATACAGGTTGGGATAAAGATGATACCTACATTGTGCCATATCCTGGGGGTGAGAGGTAGTATAACATATTGCTAGGAAGACCATGGATGAGGGATATGGAATGTGTGCCTTCCATAGTACACCAAAACCTAAAATTCACACACCAAGGACAAGTGTATGTGGTCCCCCATGATCCTGAGCCATTCAAGTATTACAAGAAGGTCGATGAGACACAAGAAAAAGTGCCTTCTCAAGAGTTCATGGTAATGGTCAACAACAAGATAGAGGACCAAGTGACTCTAAAGCAGATAAAACAAGATGTGGTGCAATCAGATGTTGCTTCCCCATTGAAGGGGTCAAAACCATTGGCATTAGTCACCCCTGACTCACTTCTCATGTTGCCTCCTCAAGAGCAAAAACAAGTGTTCCCCCACATCAGATTGGGGATACTCAAGCTGGCACAATTCAAAACTATGAAGTGAAATAGGAACATGAACTGAGTCACAAATGTGAGCATGAGAATACCACTGATGAAGTGGATAATCAAGAAGCATCCACCTCATCTCACATGAAAGAAATTGGTGATTTGCATATACTTGGGGGTCCTGTAGACCCCAATATTTCACCGCCTTCAAGTGATGATAATGGTATTTCAAACCAGTCATTAGAAATACACATGACATCCTTGTCAGTTTTGCAATCCATTCTAAGTCGTATAGATAGAATGGAGTACCAAATGGATGAGCAAACTGAGGCATTGCACTTCATCATGAACCAGCTTGAGAACCTAGAATTACAGAAGCAACCCTCATCTGAGGTCAAACCACCTCCTGTGCAACCACAAGAAAAGCCTCAACTAGAGCAAGCGCCAACCTGACCACCTCAGCAACCTAGCAAGTATCCCTCATTTCCTGAGCCTGCATTATCGATTTTTAATCGATTATGTGCTGCAAACACCATCACCCTACCTGAGGTGTGACCTTTAGATCCGAATCATCTAAAACCCTAGGGATATGAGGAGGATGAGCATTGTGTATACCATAGATAGAATGGACATGACATTCATGTATGTCAATATTTTAGAGCTCTAATACACAACATGCTCAACAAAAAGCAACTTCAAATTGTCAACCAACAAGTGACCATAGTCAGTAATCCACCCCTTGCACCCAAAAAGCAAGAGGAGCCCCCTAAGCTAACAACCAAAATACCTATGGCTCAATCTGGTTACCAAGCTAGGCCAGAGCATGCTACATGCTCAAAACACCAACAACGCATTTGGACTCCTTTAAATGAGTCTATGTCTGACATTTTTAGAAGCTGTAGGAAGCTAAGGTCATCACCTTACCTGACATCAAACCTTTAGACCCAAATAGAGCTAAACCTAAGGGTTATAGGGAGGACCATTACTGTCTCTATCACCGAATAGAGGGGCATGGCATTTGCAATTGCTATGGATTCAGGAGTGTGGTTCAGGATCTCATAGATAGTGGGGATTTTCCCATAAATAGTTCATCCATAGTGCCTCAACCTTCCAAAATAGAGGCTACATCATCCCAATTGAGATCCCAAGGTTAGTCATAGCCTCATAGGCCTAACAAGCCACCTCAATAGGAGGTAACATTTGAGATGACTACTACGACTTTATTTCAAAATTTGTACAAGGCAAATGCATTTGTATTGCCCGAGGTCAAGCAAAGAGCACCCAAGCATGGGTCCACTGATGAAAGCCTCTATTGTATGTATCATCGTATACAGGGGCATGACATCCATAGCTACCATTCATTTAGAAAGGTGGTCCAAGGTCTATTAGAATGAAATGAGCTCCACGTAGATGGTTCACTCATTTCATCTCATCAAGATAGGGGTACCCCATAGAATTTTGTGCCCCAATTGAGAGAGCTGATTTTTGTCACTCTTCCTAAGCAAGATGATTACATTGCGATGGAAAACATACGCAATGGGGGTCCTAAAGGTAGCATACCTTCCCCACCATCCACATCAAGTTCAATGAAGCAAAGTGAGACTTCTAAAGGTATCGCACCTTCCTCACTTTCATTGAGTAGCACACACACGGGGGATACCTAAGGTATCATACCTTCCCCCTATCAAAACAATAAAATTCAAAATTTCAAAAACATTCAAAACATTCAAAATTACAAAAATAGTATAAAACATCAAAAAAATCCAAACAAATCATAATACATTAAAATAAAAAACAAAAGGCTCCAAAGGTAGCATAGCACCTTTGGTCAATTCACAAAAGGCTCCAAAGGCATCTCCAAGCCCTTTGGTCAAATCACAAAAAGCTCCAAAGGCATCTTAACACCTTGGTCAAATCACAAAAGGCTCCAAAGACATCTTAAAGCCCTTTGGTCAATTCACAAAAGGCTCCAAAGGCATCTTAAAGCCCTTTGGTCATATCACAAAAATCCCCAAAGGCATCCTTAAGCCCTTTGGTCAATAACAAAACATAAAAGCACAAAAATAATTTAAAGTCAAAAAGTTCAAAAACATTCAAAATAATCAAAACTCAAAAACAATTGAAAACATCAAAAATACAAAAACATTTGCATTATGCATTCACACTTGCATCCATATAGTTGCATTACATTAGGCATTTACATCCATTGCATTTACATTTAGTAGGTTGTATTCACAATCTTACAAATGACACCATATTTGTACATCAATCATGCATCTTCAAAATCCATCATCATCCATCACCCATGTGTGTAACTATGTTTTTCAACACAACCCCTCCTATTGCTATAAGGAATATACTAGGGTTTTCTGGTCACTCAACCATACCTAGTGGTTTTATCAAACTTTGTAGAAAGTTATCTTAGATTTTAATAGGTGAGGTTTAGTTTTGATAGCACATGGTATATTTCAAAATCCCATCACTAATAAAAACACTAAAATCCTAGTTGGAACAAGGGAAAGATGAACACTACGAAGTGGTATTAGGTATCCTAAGGTGAAAAGTTTATCTTGCTCATCCCCTATGCGATCGGTTCAAAAATGCTGAGAATTGGCAAAAGGACAAGTTCACCCCTACCCAAATAAATCCCTTGCTTTAATCAAAACAAGCAAAAATCTTGAACAAAGAAAAATTCAAAAGAAAAATAAATAGTGATTATCATCACTACATAAATCCCTTGCTCAAAAGAAAAACAAAAATTCAAAATAAATAGTGATTTTCATCACTAAGCATGAGCAAGTATCCCAAATAAATATGAAGAAAATAAGGGAGTATTGAACTTGAATCCCTAGAATTCTCAGCATGGATGAACCGTAAGGTATCCTTATGCACGATGATATGTCTATCACATTAGCATCTCACTTTTGTACAGACCAATGTTTGCATGTGGAAGAGCTAGCTTTAGGTGTCCTGTACCGCCTAGTGGTTTAATCCAACTGAGTCCAACATAGGATCAGGATAAACATTTGAGGATCCCCAATACAACAATGGGTTGAATGAATCCCGCCTAGCACTAGGGTATGCTTATGTTTTATCTAATATATTCATTTGCACACATAGGGATAATGAGTATCTAGGTCTTCATAACAGAACTTTATCCTTTAAAAAATTTGTATGATCAGTATACAACTTTTGATGGAGCAACTAGGGTGTTTGAGTCTCATGGAAAACCTCAAAAACCCCCTCATAGCAACAAATCATTCCATCAGTCAAATCATCAACTTTCTTTATGAGGTTTTGTTCATTAAAGGGTGTTCATGAAATAGGATAGATATCGGATGAATGTCAACAATGATATTTAGATGGCCACTGACTATTTTTGTGCATATCTTTAATTTACAGAAGCTCATCAAGAAAGCACATACACATCACATCATCTCATCTCACATTTGGATGCTTAAATAATTAATTCTTATGCTAAGAATTATTATTTACATTCATGATTGCTATACATTATGTGGTGTCACCCATTAGATTGTTAAACTCATATCACATGCATACCTTATGTTTTAAGTGATTAAAGCATACAGGTTCATTTACATTAGATCACCATCATAATGCATTACACACATTTCATTTATCATATCATAACAATATAAGTTAGATGCATACAACAAAATCAAAATTAAACATGCATTTAACAATAAGTATTGCATCCATGTAGGCATCTATCATCATAATGCATCTATACATCTAGATCATACCATCTAAAGCATACATCTATCATCTAGCTAGTGCATGTCACCAGTACATTGCATACATATAGCATAATCAAATCATTATCTAGGCATAGCATCCATCATTGCATCCATAACATAAAATCAAAACAAAAATATTTTCTAAACATCAACTAGGGCATTATTGGTATCATACCTCCCCTAATCAGCAATCAAACAGTTAAGCAATCAACCCAAAAATCTCCAAAGGTATCCATAAACCCTTTGGTCAACCCAAAAAGCTCCAAAGGTACCCATAAACCCTTTGGTCAACCCAAAAGGCTCCAAAGGTAGCCATAAACCCTTTGGTCAACCCAAAAAGCCCCAAAGGTAGCATAAACCCTTTGGTCAACTCAAAAGCCCCAAAGGTAGCATAAATCCTTTGGTCAACTCAAAAACCCTAAAGGTAGCATAAGCCCTTTGGTCAACTCCAAAAACCCCAAAGAAGTAGCATAAACCCTTTGGTCAACTCACAAAAACCCCAAAGGTAGCATAACCTGAACCTTTGGTCAATCCAAAAAGCCCCAAAGGTAGCATAAGCCCTTTGGTCAACCCCAAAAGCCCCAAAGGTAGCATAAGCCCTTTGGTCAACTCACAAAAGGCCCCAAAGGTATCACAAACCCTTTGGTCAAAAAAGTCCCCAAAGGTAGCATAAACCCTTTGGTCAACCCAAAAAGCCCCAAAGGTAGCATAAGCCCTTTGGTCAACTCCAAAAAGCCCCAAAGGTAGCATAAGCCCTTTGGTCAACTCACAAAAAGCCCCAAAGGTAGCATAAACCTTTGGTCAACTCACAAAAAGCCCCAAAGATAGCATAAGCCCTTTGGTCAACTCAAAAAGACTCCAAAGATCTATAACCCTTTGGTCAACAAAAAAAACCCAAAAAGCCCCAAAGGCAGCATAAGCCCTTTGGTCAACTCACAAAAAGCCCCAAAGGTAGCATAAGCCCTTTGGTCAACTCAAAAAAAGCCCCAAAGGCATCATAAGCCCTTTGGTCAACTCACAAAAAGCCCCAAAGGTAGCATAAGCCCTTTGGTCAACTCACAAAAGCCCCAAAGGTAGCATAAACCCTTTGGTCAACTCACAAAAGGCCCCAAAGGTATCATAAGCCCTTTGGTCAACTCACAAAAAGCCCCAAAGGTAGCATAAGCCCTTTGGTCAACTCACAAAAGGCCCCAAAGGTATCATAAGCCCTTTGGTCAACTCACAAAAAGCCCCAAAGGTAGCATAAGCCCTTTGGTCAACCCTCACAAAAGCCCCAAAGGTAGCATAAGCCCTTTGGTCAACTCACAAAAGCCCCAAAGGTATCATAAGCCCTTTGGTCAACTCACAAAAATCCCCAAAGGTAGCATAAGCCCTTTGGTCAACTCACAAAAGGCCCCAAAGGTATCACAAGCCCTTTGGTCAACTCACAAAAGGCCCCAAAGGCATCATAAGCCCTTTGGTCAACTCACAAAAGGCCCCAAAGGTAGCATAAGCCCTTTGGTCAACTCACAAAAGGCCCCAAAGGCATCACAAGCCCTTTGGTCAACTCACAAAAGCCCCAAAGGTAGCATAAGCCCTTTGGTCAACTCACAAAAGCCCCAAAGGTATCATAAGCCCTTTGGTCAACTCACAAAAAGCCCCAAAGGTAGCATAAGCCCTTTGGTCAACTCACAAAAGGCCCCAAAGGCATCACAAGCCCTTTGGTCAACTCACAAAAAGCCCCAAAGGTAGCATAAGCCCTTTGGTCAACTCACAAAAGCCCCAAAGGCAGCACAAGCCCTTTGGTCAACTCACAAAAACCCCAAAGGCATCATAAGCCCTTTGGTCAACTCACTGCCTATAACAACAAAGTGACCCTCTTCAAGGGTCCAAATCAATCATCTTGGTCAAGCGACTCATCACTTTATTCATTGTCCTTTCCTCATCGACTCGTCGCTTGAGGGGGTAGTCAAAAATTTCAAACAATCATAATCAAAGTCAACAAAGGATCACTCGATCTTGTCAAATCGTGTTCGTCTTACGAATCATTGCCAACAACTATCATAAGCTTACCCTTTGCTTGGGCAAAAAGCAAACATGATAGTTAAGTTTGTAGCTCTCCTCCTTTTGGATCTATAGTAGCACTGAAGCTACCCGATTGTCTGATGAATGAGTGCAAGCTTTTGCAAATTTAAGCCTTCCATTCTATTGGAAGCAATGATTCTAGGATGCGCGTCCTTTCTCACGACTAGGGCATCCAATGTTGATCAGATCAATGATCATCACACACCCTACAATGTGGCCCTAGGTGGTCTATTTTTGCTCCACATTGTGTTTTCCCACAATGCATCCCAAAAAGGGGCATCTATAGACACCTAAAACACATCATGTTTAGGAGACTACTCATATGGGCACATCCACAGACCATATGACTGATCTTGGACCTTTCCAAGAGCTAGCAGTGGTCCTAACCACTCAAAAGGGGTAGTTCTAGCCCATTTAGGCTTGGCCGCTATCAACCAGAGTGGCCACCAATCCTGGCCACTCAAGCTGAGAGCGGCCATAGCTAGCCACTACTGATGACAACTAGCACTGAAACATGAACTATCATGAGGGATTACCCAAATCATGGGTAGTAATGGTAGTTTGCATGCATTTCGAAGGGATCTCGGCGAGGAACTCCCAGAGTTCCTCCTGACTACCCCTTCCATGCCAAGTCAAGACTGAACCTTCCCTCTGGGATAGTCAGTTGGCATGCAGATCTAGAGCTTGGCTTCCCCAGGAAGCCAAGCCCTAGATCTAGATCTAAAACCTGGAAGGCTACATATGCAGACTTCTAGGAAGGCAAAAGATATACAGAGAGTTCAAATTGTGTGCAGTGGAGCCCTGTCAAAATGGAGAGTCAATCTATGCCCCTTTGAGGAGCATTGGAGCACCATCCGGCTGAGCCACGTCCACGCATCAGTATTCAGATCCATCATTCCCAACCGCCAATCAGTGTAGGAGACACAATAGGTGACCCTTGAACATCAATTGGAGCAAGGAGGATAGTGCTATAGTCCCTGGTTCATGAGGAGAAGAGCTTACTTCATGGTCGCTATCTTGGATAGTGGCCCATAGGCATATTTTAGGGCATTAGACACTATTTCTCATTGTTTTAGCTTAGATCCATTACTGCTTGATTTATTAATTAGTCATAGCTTAGATATGATTTCATTAATGCATTTACTTCATATTTCTCAGCTTTCCATGCATTTATTATTTGGGTTATGCTCGTATTTTAGTATTATCATGATCATTTATCTTATTTATCAGATTTTCTAATAAGAGCCTCCTTCGGAGAGGTGGCCCGTACTACTTACTGTGCTCTGTTGTTTCCTTACCCGTAGATACAGGTTCACAGGATCGGTTCAAAGCATCCAGAGCATGAGATCCCTCCAAGACGAGATCAGGAGAAGGAGGCATCAGTAAGCCCTCGGATAGTTTGGTGTGCGAGATCGGGAGGCCTGCGAAGGTGCACCGTCCCCTTGTGGGGGATACATTCACCGATTATCCCACTTGTAATCTGTTGTATCAAAAAGAGTATCCCTCAGAGGGACGTACATGTAACCGAGATTCGGAAGCATTAATAAAAGAATATTGCTTTGCTCTTTACTTTTGCGTTATATGTGCTTGTCTTTATCTCTTCATTTGATATAATAATGACATTGCAAGTAGGGTAAGTGTGGTGCGTGCTTCTCGGGGTCGCACGAGATAGGTGTGCTCGGATGGCTGTAGAGATGGAGAAAGATCAATTTGTATTGGTTGCTCAGGATGCAGAGATTACAGAGCTATGAGCAGAGATGGTGATGCAACATCATGGATGATAGGGGCTAATGGAGCCCATGTGTTAGTGGAGATTCCAGCTTATGTGGCTATTCTAATAACGAAGATAGAGCAGCTATAAAAGAGTACTAAGTTTTGGAGAGGGATGTTGGCTATGAAGGCAACAAGGCATATAGCTTGTGAGTACTCTTTGGGGATTAATGGGATCCTAATCTTGAACTACGATTAGGAGGTGTCATTATCGAGGATACAGATGCATGTATGGGTGCCCTCTTAGTAGAGTCATCAAAGTGCATCTTCAGTTGGTTGGAGCGGCATGAGAATTGAGACGTCAAATGTGGTAGTGGATAGAGATGTGGTTGCTGGTTTGGGAGTGGTGTTATCTCCTATAGGATCTTAGAGGGCAGGGGATTGGGCAGAGTCTAGTAGAGCTACAGTGGCACATGGGATAGCATCGAGGAGTGCAAGCCACGAGGAGAGTGGAGAGGCTCCTGGTGATAGCTAGGTTGATAGCCATTGTAGCCTATGGGTAATTTTATATTTTGTATGATGGGCATGGTCCTAGCTTGTAGCCTACGAGCATTTTTGATGGTTGACATATATATATATATACCTTTTTGGTGTCATATTTTATACATACATGTGTGTTTGATGTTAATTTGAATGTGTTTGAATTGTGTTTAAATTGTGTTTGCATAGATAACATAATGTAATGTGTAAGTAAATGTATAATGCATGGATATACATATGTGGTAGGGTGTAGATGTATGATCAAACTGTAGTGTAGATATACTATAGAATGATGTGAAGGATTGTATGTTTAATGCAATGCAATATGATGTGATGTGATGAAATTTTTAGTAAATACATGTAACATAGATGCAATGATGCATGTCTAAGAAGATTGAAATGCACAAAGGAAGCACTTGTATTGTTTCATGTAGCTATGTGAATATTATCAATTCCATAATATTGGGGATTTAGGATGGTATAAGGTATATGTAACAGATTTGACCAATATAGTTTTGGTAATCAAATCTCAGACCCAAAACCGTGCAATTTTTTGTGGTAACTCATAACTAATCTGACTAGTTCAGGGTATGTCATAGACCTGTGTGTATAAATGAGTGAGTTTCATTTATCCATTTTTAGGAAAGTAGGATTAAACCATTGTAGACATGGCCGAACTAGCTACTTCTTTCGTAAATGAACAATTATCTGTATAAAATAAGGTTGCTAATATGATAGATATGTCACCACTTGTAAGACTATTCCACTGGTAGGTAGGCATTTGGAGCCTATTGCTAGCGATGGAAATCATCCCATGATGTTATGTTGAACCTAAGGACCAAAGGAAATGAAGCATAACATTGGTGATATTTATAGGTGTTTCCTTTTGTTTTCTTCCCCTCATTTATTGTTATCGTATGTTTTGTGGTGCTCTTTTTCTTTATTTCCTTTGTCTCTTTTTTTTTTTCTTTTTTTTTGTATGGATGTTGTCTTTTATTTTCTACCCGGTTGTCTTAATTTTACTTATGATTATCCCTTTTTTTATCCCTAGGTCGTATGCTGACCATGAAAGTGATATGATGAGCAGGGGAAACCATTTTCTATATCGCAATATCTACGCAAGGTGTTATCTTCTATACACTCAAAACTTGTTTAATGTGTAACCTATGTGAATGGTCTATGAGAGAAGTTGAACCAACCTAAAGAACTATAAGGAGTGTGTAAAACATGTTAGTTAGAGGTGATATTTGATTGATTGAACTAGTGAGTGGTCAAAGCTTAACACGACACCTATGTATACCCTAATATTGAAGAAGGGGGATGGACATCTAGGTGGTGATGATAACAAGTGCATGTAGTACTCCTGTTGAAGACGCATTTTGGGGAAGAATATACAAACTGGAAAAAACATTATAATGAAAAACATATGGATATATACAATGGGTGTATTGTAAATGATGCTAGTGTGGGAATGCAATATCTACAAGAGGAATTTCATGAAGTGTAGAGGGAGAAGTTTGGAAAACTTATCTACAGATGAGTATGGTGTATCATTATGATAAAAGAATGATGTTGTGGTAATGGTTGCCCTAGCATGTGGGGTGTGTGTGATGATGGTTGCCCCAACATGTGGGGTGTATGTGTAATAGGTGAGTAAACTGTGAACTATGGAAATGCATGCAATAATGACAAAAAAAGGAAGTATGTGAAGATGGGATTTACAACTAGAAGAAATGAGAAGAAATAGGCATTGGTAACCAGCAAGATGAGGGGATTACCAAATACTAATGAAGATAGAATAAATAAAATAGATCAATGTAGGTATGTAGCTGCTCAAAGTGTGACCATACAACTATACAAGAAAGTAAGAAGAAGTAGAAGAAGAGGTAAGGAGGAAGATGAAGAGAAACTACTAACGAGTGAAGTGACATGGGTTAGGTTGCAAGTGGGGAGGTGAAGCGACGATGTTGCTTGGAATTTGATGTTTTATGTAGTTGGACATATGGTGAATGTAAAGGGATGGAACTTTCAAGGATTCATGTGATGGTAAATTTCGAGGGATAATATGACATGGGAGATTTTTAATTTGGGTGGATGAATGGGAAAACTAAGATGATGGGACATGATCACCAATCAAAATATTTTCTACCAAGGTTTCGAATGTACAATAGGCATCAATGTCATGTCTTGTATGTCAATGGTATATACATAATTGATGTTTGTGGAAATTTAACAGTTTGGGATGTGATGGGTCAATAGGACTAATTTCAAGTAATACCAGGAGGCCTTGGTAAAGAAGATGGTGAAACATTTCAAATAGTGGTGCAGATGGGATAGGCATGGGTAGATGTAGGGATCTGTGGGAGGTGTACAGGAAGTGGGTGGAGTGAGATCAAATGGTGGAGGAGTAGGTCATGGTTTGGATGTGGAGAAAACCCTAAGATGAGGAATAAACCTGTGTGGAGGTGAAGATGTATAGGGTATAAGACCAGTGAGTAGATGTAAGGTAGCGACAATGGCTCATATGTAACTCAAGAGCATCGAGGTGAGCTAAGATATATTGGATATCGAGATGCGGAGGTGATGATATTGGAAAATATGGAGATCGAGACTCCAGTATATAGGGCGTAGTGTGGTTGAATAGAAAGAGGAACTCGCATGAGGTGACACTGGTGGTGAGTGGAATAAATTCATAGATTATGAGATTGGCTGGAAGGTTAGACCACAAAGTGGTGAAGGTGGCACTTGGAGGATGGTTGGCACAGGAGATGGTTCTGGATAATGATGTGTGAGAGATGAAGGTATGTGCATAGAAGTAGCTTGGGAAGCATATAACTGAATGGCTTGAGTGTTTGGAGACATCACACTCAGAAGTGGGGGAGGTAGGCATGAGGGATGTGCAGGATGAGGTGTGTATCCTCGATTGGGAGGGTGGTAGGTTTCTAAAGGATGGTTAGGGGAATAGGACGATAAGTAGAGGTTCCTCATATCCTCAGGTGGAGGTAAAGGAGACCCCTAGGTGCAAATATGAAAACTTTCCTCCTTTTCATAAAATGAAGATAGGGATACCCGATTGTATCCTAAATTAGATAAGTAGGATGATCCTCTACAACGAGGGGAGAGGCATCGAGGTGGAGTGTGATGGTCTAACTAGGAGGAAGGTGAAGACTATCTAGTCTAAAGAGTAGTGGGTGGTCTAGCCAAATCAGTCGATGTGATCGATACTGGGGGTGGTACTAGATGGTCCTGCATGGTGGGACATTGTGATGTTGGTAGCAAGTGTGTATGATCACGTATCCCTGCTAACGGCATAGCAGTAGATGATGTGAATCCTACAAAAAGAAACAAATACAAGTAGCATATAAATGGCATAAAAATTAAAAATACATATATAATGCAGATGTAAATTAAAAGGTATGCATATACTGTGATGTGCATAATAGGTGATATTTTTGTGAATAGCAATGTATGCTAATTGTGATAGTGAATGCCTATGTGGACTAGGCATTGAATGTATGAAGGTGAAGGATATTGATCAGTTTGGGTTTAGCAAGACCCTTGAGCTTATCCAAGCGGTAGGTACCTAAACCAAACTTGTGTGTGATGATGAAGGGACCCAACCAGTTCAGGGTCAACTTGTCTCATTGTTGGTGAGGTTGACTTATGATCTGCTGGTTCTCCTTGAGAGCTAGATTACCAATTTGGAATTCGTGTTGATGTACCTTACTATTATAGGTATGGTGAATGTGATCTTGGTAGAAATGTGTGTGCTTTATGGCATGGAGATGACGCTCATCGAGGAGTGTTAGTTGATCAATATGGGCTTGACAAGTGGTGTTGTCATTGATGAACTCCTTCATAGATACTATCAAGAAAGATATCTCGAGTTCAAGGGATATGATGGCTTCGGTGCCATAGACTAGTGAGAAATATGTTTCCCCAATGGGAATATGTATGATCATACAGTAAGCCCATAAATCTAAGGTTATTTGGTTATTCCAATCATGATGAGATTCTGCTACTATTTTGCGAAGTATGGAATAGATTATTTTATTTGTAGCTTCTACATGGCCATTACCCTTTGGGTAGTATGGGGTAGAGAAGCTATGATGGATGTTAAATTTTGTGTAGAGGGCACGAACGATTTTTTTCTTGAAGGATTTTCCATTATCAGAGATGATTTGGGAGGGAATTCCAAAGCGGTATATGATATGGTCTATGATAAATGCCATAATCTTAGCTCCTGTGGTCTGGAAAAGTGGAATGGCTTCGACCCACTTTGTAAAATATTTTGTGGCTGTAATGATGAATTTGTGATTGCTCGATGAGGTGGGTGTGATTTTTCCAATAAGGTCGAGGTCCCATTACAAAAAAGGACACATATGAAGTGGTGAATGAAGGTTATCTTACCATGAAGGCTGTGAAGTTGCTTTAAGGTAGTAAGAGGGGGCATCTTGATGATGACCTTTAATTTATGAGGGTCTACCTCAATTCTGCATTGAGTGATAATGAACCCTAATATTTTTCCTAAGGTAACTCCAAAGACACACTTCTTTGGGTTAAGGCAGACATTATGTTCTAATAAATGGTCAAATATCTGGCAGAGATTTTCTAAGTGTTGCAAGAATTTATTAGATTTCATGATGAGATCGTATACATAATATTCCACACTTTTGTGCATGTAATCATGAAATATATAAGTCATGACACATTGGTAGGTTGCCCCAACATTTTTAAGACCAAAATGCATGACCTTATAGAAAAAGTTCCCCCAAGGGGTTGTGAATGACATCTTGTGTTGATCAGTGGGGTTGATCTTGATTTGTTTGTAACCAGAGAATCCATCCATGAGGGAGATAACATCATGGCCTGTGATAGAATTGACAAGTGATTCAATGTTAGGTAGTGGGAATTTATCTTTGGGACAAGATTTGTTCAAATTGTGAAATTCGGTGCAAACACAGACCTTGCCAAATGGTTTTGGTTATGGAACCATATTGGAAACCCATTTGGGGTAATCTATGGGTACTATAAAATCCACGTCAAGAATATTTTGTACCTCAATTTTGATAAGTAATGCAACTATTGGGTGCATGCATCATAGTTTTTGTCTTATAGGTTTAGCATCTTTATCTAGCATAAGATTGTGGACTACAAGGGTAGTATCGAGGCTTGACATATCTTTGTAGGACCACGCGAAGACTTTGATATAATTTCGAGGGAAAGTAGTGAATAGGGCATGCTCTTCAGTGGAAAGGCTAGTGGCTAGCTTAATGGTGTGAGGATTTTTAGGGTCATCATTGATATCTACATTGATAGTTTCCTCTATGAGTAGGTGAGAACCATCATGTAGTTGTTTTTGAACTAGTATGAGGTGGAGGTCATCGATTACCTCAGTAATGTCATACTCATATTCTAGATAGATGTTTGTGTGGTGCACCTATGGTATGTGAGGTGGCACATATGGTGATGGAGCATTTACAACATGCAAGATATAAGGTGAAAGTAGTAAATATCGAGGCACCAGTATGGGTGAGATGTGCATGAGATCTATGAAATTGGGATTTGGGGTGTCATCATGCATTGGCTGGTGTGTGTATCAAAGTGGGGAGAAGAGATCCACCTCAACCATATTAACCAATTTTGTGGGGGATGTTGGTGGTGAAGAGTCTGGTTATGATGATTCGACAATCCGTGAGCATCCTAACATGCTTAATGGAGGGCGTAAGATGACCGATGGAGAATATGATCGAGTAGCAACTCATTGAAGTTATATATGTATAGCTAGGAATAGGGTTGAATATGTTGGTTATGGTAGTGGAGATGTCATGTACTACTTTTGGTGATGAGCATTTAAGGATAGGTCCATAAATTGGCTCATCAATTCATTAACACAACATGAAGATGTGGTGTCCGAATAGGGTGATTCTTGGAATAAATCACATGGAACTGTAATGGTAGAGTGAGGTGATGGAGTGTCCTCTAGGATGTCCTTGTCAATGTATTATTACAAGGTGTGTATTGTAAGAGGAGAAGGATGTAGGGTGAGATCCTGTAACTCATCCTCAAGTGTGTGGATGGCACTAGGAAGGTAACCTAATCTATATTTATCTATAGGTAATTGTGTAGTGACCCCAGTACGCATGCACCACCATTTTACTCTACTTGCAATGTTATTAAAAACCCAAGATAAAATGGAAGACAAGAAGAAAAAGCATATAACACAAAAATAACAAAGATGGATCTCTTTATTTGTATTGAAACTTGGTTACATGTCGGTCCCTATTAGGGATACACATTTCAATACAATAAGGTTAAAAATAGGTAAAGAGTACCCCTTTCACAAAGAGGTGGTGCGCTTATAAAGGCTTCCTGGTTCCGCACACGAAAATGTATGAGGGATTACAGATGCCTCCTTATCTAGGTCTATTTCCTAGAGGGATTCCTTTTACTCTCGTATGTTGTAGATTCTATCCGATGAACCTGTGGCCCTGTAAGCAATGAAACAACAACACACACTTAGATGTTCGAGATTACCTCCTCATATGAGGTTTTTAGTAATAAAAGAATTTAACAGAAATATGATGATACTATGTTATGAAATCATGTAAATATATGCTAATGATATGGAAACATGAAGAAACATAATAAAAGAAGCTATGTCTAAAACCTAAGTGCACTTATAAAGGCTTCCTGGTTTCGTACACAAAAATGTATGCGGGATTACAGATGCCTCCTTCTCCAGGTCTGTTTCCTAGAGGGATTCCTTTTACTCTCATATGTTGCAGATTTCGTCTGATGAAACTGTGGCCTTGTAAGCAATGAAACAACAACACATGCTTAGATGTACGAGATTACCTCCCCATATGATGTTGTTAGTAATAAAATAATTTAACAGAAATATGATGATACTATGCTATGAAATCATGTAAATATATGCTAATGATATGGAAACATGAAGAAACATAATAAAAGAAGCTATGTATAAAACCTAAGCTAAGCCCGCGGGCCACTGTCCAAGACAGTAGCTACTAAGGTAAACCTTGCTCTCTTTTCCCAAAAGTTATGGGTCAAAGCCTATATATGATGTTGAAATAATAGGTTTTATTCTCTTCAATCCATTAGGGTTTCATCGTACACTTGATCTCTAAGGGAACTCTCCAAGTCTCAAAAGCTCTCCTCAATAAAATATGTCTCGATCATAGATGTCTCTTAGGCTTGCACCTTTTATAGTGTGAAACCCTAGGTCTATGTCCAAGCCCTAGGAATGAATTTCTCATGCATAGTGCAAGTTAGCATGAGAATATTTTGTCCTTTGTCTATGTTTGAAGGCCAGTTAACTAAAATCTAACTGCCCACTTGAGTCTCCTATGTGAACTGGTCATTAGCATGAGAATATTTTGTCCTTTTTTTATGCTTGGAGGTCATTTAACTAAATTTTAAATGCAAACTCAAGCCTCCTATGTGAACTGGTCATGAAAAGGAATGCAAAGTTACTCTCGCTCACTCTTATTGCATGTAAACTACCACTTTTTCCTATGATTAGGATTGTTTGTCGATAAAATTTCTTCTTATGGCTTAGCCATTGTTGTCTGCAGTGGCTAAGATCTGGCCGATGTCGTTTGTAGTAGCTAAGGTCTAGTTGCTCTAGGCTTGAGTGGCTAGGATATGGCCACTCTTGGCTTGAGAGACTAGGCTTGGATGGCTTGAAAAGGCCCCAAATGAGTGGTGAGAACCATTGTTGATGCTTCGAAAGTCCAAGATTATGTCTTATAATTTTATGAATGTGTCTATGTGAGTAGCTCCCCTAAGAATGACATGATTTAGGTGTCTACAGATGCCCCTTTTTGTGACACACTGTGTGGAAAACAAAAGCTGAGCAAAAATGTAGACTAATCTATTTGTAGGGTGTATGGTGATCAATGGTATGATCAATGCCGGATGGCCCAATCATGCAATATGATGCACATCCCTTGAATCATTGCCTTAACATTCGGAGGACTTAGCTTAGTGGCTTGGGCATGTTAAATTGCACTCTTTCCTCAAACTCAATCAAGGTAGCTTCAGCTGCTACAATAGTTTCAATCGGTAGGAGAGCCAATTGAAGATGTCATGTCTGCTTACATTCCTAGCAAATAAGGGAAATTTGTGATTGTTGTATGCAATGATTCATAGGACGAACATAATTTTTCTATGATCGAGTGATATTTTACTAATTTTGATTATGATTATGTTGAAGTTTTGAACTGCTTCCTCACACAATGGATTGGTGAAGAAATGACAATGAATGAAGCGATAAGTCGCTTGACCAATATGACTAATCTAGTTTCTTTCTAGCATTTGTTGCTTTTAATGGGCAATCCCACATCCAAGTGTGATTCCAATTATTTATGATAATCATCCATCCTTATCCCGAGGAGCGATACAACTATCAATAGCTTTCTTAGGAAGTTAAGATGAGTGATTCTATTTATGTTTAGATTGTATCACTTTGAATTAATGTTTTTGATGTCATAGGGGAATTAGGATGATCTTTTCACACCCATGGAGTAGTCTGACCATCTTCGTCTTCTTCGGGATTGAAGGGTGGCATGTCGTAATTCCAAAATGAGTGGATTTTTCCCCAAGTGGCCCTATGGTTATCTATTCATCTCACCAAAATACATGAAGTGTGAATCGTTGTAATCACCGAGTTGATAGAGTAAATAACTGGGTATGAGGCCTACCTGAGATTGTGCTCTTATATGATTTTTTTGTTATTTTGAACATTATGATGATATTAAACCACCAAAGTGTGTTTATTTGCTATTTTGTGGGATCCCTCTAGGAGAAAATCCCTTGTTTTGATCTTTGGATCTGGTCATTTTCAGATCCAGCGACCTCTGAGTTACTGCCTGTGGTCATTGTCACCTTGAGCGGTCATGAAGTTTGAGCTACTAAAATTAGAAGTGGCCAAGCTGTAATTAAAGAAATATAAAATTTATGCTTTCTAGGGTTTGACCTTTCATTTTTACTATTGAAGATTCAGTTTTGGGAGCTCTGGTGTGACAGTGACGGTTGTGACTTTGGATTTTACTGGCATTGAGGACATGGCTACGTAAGGCAATACATCAGCTACTAGAGGATTCAGAGCTTCTTGGGTATTTCTCTTTTCTAAACCCTAACACTCTTTTCTCTTGTCTGTGTAAAACTGAACCTCACTAAGTAATGGGCAAAATGAACCTCACTAAACCTGTTGGTAATGAATAAACTTCGTAGTTAGGCTAGCTTACCTTTTGTTATGGTGGGTTAGTCCCCCTTTTTGTTCTCATTGCTTTGCCTTAGTAGTTTCTAACCTAGGGTTCCCAAGTTTTTAGTTGTTCACCTATTGTTGCCATGTTAACCATTTTTGAACTTAGCTTAGTTTTTGATGCCTGAGTGGGAATTTGCTTTCTATTTTTTTCCCTTCATTTTGTGTTTTTTATGTCATTTTGCATTTTGTTTTTATTTATTTTTTCTTTTCTAGCCAAGGGTTCATGGGTTTGTCGTGTCGCCCCTTGGCCGTTGTTGCTCAGAGCAGCTGGTTATGAGCCACTATCGCTCAGAGTGGCCGGGTTTGAACCCCAATGGTCAAAAATTTAATCATTGGGTCTTAGTCACTGCTGTCTCTAGTGGCCAGGTTTCGATCGCTATAGGTGACAGTGGCTAAACCCTTAGCCATATTTTTTTTGCATTTTTTTGCTAGTTGTTGGATTTTTATGACATATTTGATTTTTTTGAAATTTTTGAATTTTTTATTTGTTTGATTAGGTGTAATCTTGTCCTTTTTCTTAGACTTAGAATAACCCATACTCTTTTACACTATTTTCATGTTTTTTTGTGAATTATGCCTTAGATGCATTGTAGTTATGTTTTGTATTTATTTTTCTTTACTTAGATCTTTACTACTCGAGCTTAGGACCCGAAGCTCGAGCTTGACCTACTTCTTAGCTTTGATGATACAGACTGGGCATGGTTCAAATCTCGTGAGTTACAGTATGTCATTAGGCTACCTTACATCATGGTATATTAGGCTTACCTTATGGCTTTGGCCCATCGCTAGGACCCGTGGACTAATACTTTCCACCTCTCGACCGATGAGATGACCATTATGCCAAAGGATGTATATAGGATCTTTCGAATTCCATTTGATGGGGTGGCCATTGTCTCTTCGACCACTAATGATTAGGTGGTTGTATTCACTTGGGTATTTAGAGGACACTCTATGGATGTTCTCAAGTACACCAAGTCTGAAGGAGTGTCTGTCAGCCGCTGGCATGGGGAGGATGTCTTTACGATGAGGCATGTTGTATTGTTGATGGTTATCAACAATGTTATTATCCTAGACTTCTTGTGTATCGCTCCAATTGTTTTGCACCCTTACCTTCAGGCTGTAGGATCCACGCCCAAAAGGGGGATGGGAAAAGTATGGGACAATACCTTGGACTGAGAGGCCCTTTGAAGGTCCCGCCTCTCGAGGGAGGAGTATTAAGGTGATTTTACGATGGATGGTGGGGTTCACCAGGAAACGTTTAGTGGCAGTCTCCATGCCTAGGTTGGGAATGTGTTTGATGTGTTCATTTTTACCTTTAATCATTCAAATCCTAGGTTTGGCTAAATGAATCTAAATTGTTCTATATGAAATTTAGATTTAAATGAATACAAAAAATAGATTTAAATAGAAAACGCAGAGAACAAGCTAAGTGAGAAAAACCATACTTGATTCCGGATGTCTGATGGAGGTTCTGATTTTTGAAGCAGTCCAGATCGTCTGGAATTTGATACGATCACCTCTGATCTGACAGGATCATTTGAGATTTGGCAAAATTTTTAGAGACCTACAATCAGAGAAGTAGACACAGAATATAGAAAATGCAGCTATGATGATAGAGGGAAATGGTGTAAAATGGCGATAAAGATGTTAAGATGATAATTGCAAATAGAAATGCAAGTAAATTATAGTATTCTAATGACAAATTATGATCTTATGATGCACTTAAGCTATATGGGTGAACTCCAAAATGTAGAATAACAGGAAATAATAATAAAACTAACTAGATGCAGAATAGAATAGCAGAAAGGTATAGGAAAAGCATAAACTTTGGGCACTGATTGCCCCCAATGTTGACTGGAGTCAAAATCATCTCGAATTGGGGCGTGATCATCCGAGATTGTACAAGATTGTCTGTGATGATCTGAGCTTGCTCCGACTGAAAAACAATGAAGTTCCTGCAAACAAACTTGGAAAAATACAAAGGCAAATGGTGATTTAAGATGGTCTAATGCAAATAGAACTCGTGTTACAGGAAATTTCAGCCATAGGAATGTCAAGGGGAGGGCCTAAGATTAAATAGGCATAGGAAGGATGTTGGGAGGTTGGAGATCATCCCAATTTGGGAGATATCCAATGGGGGAAGTCTCTAACCACGTAGACACACTTTTGCCCCAATTAGAGACACCGTTGAAATAGAAGCTAATTATGAAAAATCAGTTTTGGGACAAAATCGTCTGGATGTTCTGCTCCAGATGAATTCATCCGATCTGAGGTGATATCATCTGATCGACAACGATATCATCTAGAAGACAAAACAAATCCTAAAAATGGCATGAAAAATGAGGAAACAGGTAGCAGGCGATTTTGGAGCGATTTTGGGGTTGAAATTTGAATTTGAATTATTACTAAAGTAATTTTAATTATTTGCTAAGGTTTACTGCGCCAATTTTGGGGTGCTACATTTTTCCCCCTCTTTAGTGAATTTTCTGAAGAAAATGCGTTAAATATGAGTTCTTCTCGATCTACGAGAAAGCAAAAATTTATTCCCATTTTTAGGCGATGATTGTAGGTCGAATCGTACGACAACTTACTATGGTTCCCCCTCCGTATTTTTACCCAAATCGAACGTTTGAGGTAAAAAAGTGAAAAAGCAAAATTTTAAAATGTTTTTAATTATTTTTGAATAAAATTAAGAAAAATAGGGATAAACCCTAATTCATTTTTACTGTTCATTTTCTTGGTTTCTAGAGCTCTACAGACAAGATGGTTGAGACAGTGCACATATCGATAGAGGTCCAACGCGGGCTACAGGTAAGGGTCCAAACTTAATTTAGAAGGCTTCAATTTTGAATTTCATGCTTTTTAGATTAATTTTGAATGATTTTTTAGCATCGCAGCCATTTTTGGGCAATGTCGTCGAGACGAAATCGTCTCAATTTCATTGAAATCATCTCGATATTGTTGATTTCGTCGAAGGGTGAAATCGACGATATAGGGATGATTTCGTACAATAAGGGACAATTCCCTCTTGCAAAATCAGAGATAAATTTTGCTCAAATTTTGGATGATATCGTCCAATAGTGGATGATATCATCATTTGTATGAAATTGAACTTGTTTTACTTGCATTTTTAATCACTGTTTTATTAATGATTTTTATTGTTTTGTTGTTTATGTTGTAGAGAGGATTACTAAAGAGCCGAGAATGGAAATACGATGGGTTGAGGGATGACTTGGCCACTCTATCTCAGGCAAAGTGAGATCATTTGGCTCAAGTTGGCTTGCATCATGTGGCAGATATGCCATAGGTTTCTACAGATATGGGGCTATTGACAGCCCTAGCAAAGAGGTGGTATTAGGGTTCTTCTTGTTTTCGATTATCGACAGGGGAGATGACTCCCACATTGGAGGATGTATGGAGGATTTTGAGGATCCCCATACAAGGACGACTAATAAATCTCACGGCCAATCAAGGCCATGCAATGATGTGACTGTGCAAAGATCCAAGCTTCACCCTAGAGAAGGGCAGAATGAACATCGAGTCGCTACGCCAGATGCCTGGGGCATCTAGACTAACATAGGTTTTGGATGGGGTGGTAGGTTGTCTGCTACTATGCCATCAGAGTGGATGTAGGGTACCATGGCTACTGACAGATGTGGTCTACGACATGAGAGACCACAAGTATAGGTTTGCTTGGGGGAGCTTTGTACTATGTCAATTGTATAGGATCTTGCATGAGGTTGTATACAATGGCAACCAATGTATGGTCATGACATCACTACTGTAGGTTTGGTTCTGGGAGCACATTGCGATGTGAAGGTCGATAGGGCTCCCATTGATAGGGGTTGATCGAGAGAGGCCCCAGATTTTCTACTATGGCTACAAAGGGGGTCATAGTGGTGGATAGATCTGTCGATGTCACAGAGGTTGCTAGACGACCTCATACCAGACCAGATCACCTAGAGGCCATGGTGAGAGCACCTTGGGTGGGCAGAGGATGGGCAAGAGCTAGCTCGCATCAGGCGATTCTGCTAGCTGAGGATGGAGCGGGGAGAGGTAGAGCTCCACAACTATGATCGAGTACTATGGTAGTTTGGTCTACAGCAAGGGATCCCATCTCTCAAAGACTACAAGTTTTCTCGAACCATCCAAGATAACACTATAGTCAACAGGGATCCAGATATGCAACACTTTTAGAGTGAGGACGTAGATGATGCTCCCATTCAGCCAATGGATGGGGATGACGTAAGGATTGCTGATGACTATGATGCCTAGTATGTAGGCATCTGCCCTCCTCAAATGATAAGGGCTCAGGGTCTGATTCACGTAGTTGTGCATCGAATGGGGAGGTGATGCTAGGCGACCACTGAGGTGGCATAGGGTCATGGCGAGAGAGAGCAGAGGAGGCCACAGGCTCAACAGAGGTTGTGGCAGTGGGAGAGGAGTGAGGAGAGACCCCCTTCTCCATGGAGAGAGAGGCCACCATCGCCCGATAATGGCAAGGGTGTCGAGGTAGGAGAGAGTAGCGAGATGGCTACTCTCTGGGCAGAGACTGTGCGTCTCTAGGCTCAGGTGTAGTCCTTGCAGGATGAGGCTACACGACATCGAGAGGAGGCCACACAACTTAGAGATGAGGTCGCACGCCTTAGAGCACGGAGCGGAGGGGCGAGCACTCAGGACCTAACATGGGCTATTACCTAGATCACATTCTATAAGATTCTATACCACCATATGGTACCAGAAGGGCAAAGGTTACCACTACTGGCCTAGATTACGGAGCCTATAGTGATGAGGTCATCGAGGACATCATCATGATCAGAGTCTAGGACTCATAGCACCACATGAACTATGATGGGGCCACCTCGTCCACCTCATGGTGGGGGAGGAGATGAGGCTAAGATCTCGATGGGTTCTCGAGGCTAGCTGCTACAGACTGCACTGCACAGATTGATACATAGTGTTTATTATTTTTTATAGAGGATTGAGTATGCCGAGGTATAGATTATGGCATACTGATCCGATTTTGAGATGATGTATATATTGTTGATATATATATAGATGAGATATTTTTGATCATATGACTTGTCTTATATGTTTGTATGATGCTTTAATGTTTTGATGTGATTGATTTGATGATTCATGTAATTATGTCGTTTGGAAATATTATGGTTTGAATGTCATGCTTTTAAAATTTAAATGAAATAATCTGATGTGAACAAATTGGTTGTTTGTGGAATGATTTGATAAAAATAAAAAGGGACTTTTAACAATAATTTCAAAGGACATTGTCACTATTTATGACCATTTCATGGAGTCGCCGCTCACTAGGTCGTCAAGCTAATCCCGGTATAGAAATATTGCTAAAAGTAAAAGAGTGCTTAAGAGACTGTCTTAAGACTTTGTTGTGATGATGCAAATGATGATGATGATGGTGATTTGTTTTCAGATTTCCATGAAAATATTATGCATGAAATATTTTTTAAAAAATGATTTTTGCTAGGCATAAATTCCTAAGTGTGATAAATTTTTTGAATAATTCCCTAGGAATTATACCATCATTGCAAAATTTTTTGACATAATGACATGAAATAGAATAAGTGTTTGTTTGTTTGTAAAGCATAATTGTGTAACATAATGATCTAAGTCATATGTTTTGATGAATTTTGTTTTAAAATAAATGGGAAAGAAAATTAGTACAATGGTTTGCGCTAGGCATAGAATTATAGGTATAGACTTATACCATCATCGCGAAATCCAAAGAAGAAAATAATAGTTTTATTGCATGGTTGATTTTTAACTTTTGAAAATGAATAGAAAATATGAAGATGAGGACTTGCGCTAGGCATAAAATTCCAATTTTGGTTTTGGAACTATACCATCATCACGAAAGTCAAAAATTTATATATAAATGTAACTTTATTGCATGTTTTTTGAAAATGATTTTGATTTTTTTTGATAATGCATGTAGTTGTCTTTATACTAAACAACTTTTCTCAGATAAGAAAATGAAATTATTCCAAACAATTTGCAAAAATATTTCAAAGTATCTTAAAGACAAAAGTTAGATTTATAAGGAATCCCATGTGCGTATGTGAGTTCATTTCCGATCTTGATTTATCATAATGATACACAAAATCTCTCAAATACAAATGTGTGTGCAATTGTATTGTTCATTTACCAATTTTGAGCAAGATAATTTGATACAAGTGATTTGAATTAACCAAATAAGTGTTCATTAACCATGATTTAGATGCATATAACCGTACCAGACTACTATGTAAGTCGGGTTATCAAGAGCTAGCTAATCCATAAGCGAGACATAGGTCTATACAAAAGAAGGTCGCTAATGTGACAGACATATCACCACGCTAGGAGTTACCCAAGGCCAAGCGGGTTGGGCACAAACCACCTGTTATGGGGCTTACCTCACAGTTTTCGAATAATTGAGAATTCTAGGGATTCAAGCTCATCAACCCTTCTTTTCTTTTCAATGGGTAGGGAAAGGGATTTTATTGCTTTTGCTTTTGCTTGTTTCGCTTTTCTTTTTTTTTTTTTGTATTTTTTTGATATTTTGCTTTGATATTTGAGATAATGCTGAAATAGTGCTAAGAGAGTACAAAATGATTCTGAAATAATGCTTCTTTTTCTCATGATTTTGCTTGATTTTTCTTTTTCTTTTGCTTCCTATTCTAGGGATACTTGCTCGGATTAGTTGTAGAGCAAGGGATTTTTATTCGGGTAGGGGTGAGCTTGTCCTTTTGTCAATTCTCAAAGATTCTAGACCATGTGCATGATAGGATGGCAGGGGAAACTTTTCGCTCAAGAAACCACTTCTACTATGTAGCATAGCATGGAAATTACAAATATAATCATTTTATTGTGAAAGGATATGCTTGGTTTAAGTAAATAACAAGATCAATTCTCTGTGCTCAAACTTTATTTAATTGAATTTTGTGGACTTTGATATAAGAGAGATTAGTAATCATGCCAGATAAAATCAAGATATTTATTTTTGTGTTTGCAAAAGTGAGAGATTCCAAATAAATGCTAATTTATCCAAAATAATTTGAAAATATAACTGCAATACTTTAAGAAGAAATATATACAACAAATATTTTTGAGGAGTTTGATAATTTTGACTCTCTCTTTCTTCTCTTTATATATATATTTTTTTTGGTTTCGAAAGAGTCAATAATATTGTTGTTTGTTTTTGTTTAAACAGTTTTATATATTTTTAAAATGAGACAACATGCAAAATATATACAAATGATGAAATGACCAAATTTTATGCGTAATATCGCTTAAGATGCATAATATTCATAGGTTCTTTTAAATATTTACCATCTAAGGTAGCTAATTTGTATGCTCCCAATTCAAATTTAGTAGTGATAATATATGGTCCAAGCCAGTTGGGCTCAAATTTACCTTTAAGGTCTTTAGTTGCATTAGTATTTTTTTGATTTTCTTTTAAAACAAGGTCGCCGACCTCAAAGGATCGATGACGAACTTTCTTAGGATAATTCATCTTGAGGAGTCGTGGCCTCAAGCTAGGCTATACTAGGTATAGAACCATCAAAATAAAATCCATTGTGTAACATCTCTTCCATGGAGACATCATGGAAAATATCTCCTTCCAACTCATCGTCGGATTCAGCAATCATTTCAGGATAGGCTATGGATAGCATATTGCAGGTAGAAGAATTATTCTTTGGATACAAAGAATCTTGTTTATCTAGATAATCTTGATAACATATGAGTTGGTCATCATCTTCAAAAGGGAAGGGTTGACCCTTACTAGGAAATAGGCCCACACCACATTGGGCGGGCCATGGTTCTACCTCGAAGGGTTCTTTCATACCATTTTGGAAAGGTCCCAAGCCTTTCCCTTTATAGCCCAATTTAAGCATTATGGGTTTAGCTTTAATATATTCATTAGCAAAATAGCATCGAGCATATCCATCACAATGCGTCTTGATGTTTCGGGGTATTCTTCCCCAATCATATCCTTTATAAATAAAAGCACAACTCCCGACTTGGTAGATACTTCCCATAGGTTGTGGGAGGCCCAAGGTACGAGGAGAAGGTGGCAAATTACTTAAGATAATGGAATTTTGCATAGAAGCATTTGTTTTTTATGATATAAGAATTTTAGATAAATCAGGTAAGAGTTCATCAATGAGAGCATAAGAGGTAGAAGGAACATTTCCTATATCTTTAGATGTGGAAGGTATGATAGATGTAGAGAATGTGGAGGTGTTAATAAATGGGTCTATAGGTTTTGAAATTATAGGGATGGAACATGAAGGATTGGTTGTGGATTTAAGATCTTTTTGAGGTTCTAGTGTGGTTTGTTTAGAAGATGGTTGAGTTATATATGAGGGTGAAATTAATGGAGGAGAAATAGATGAAGTTATGGGTGTGTGTTTCACACGTTTAGATGAATGATAAGAATTAGGATGTGTGGATGATAGAGCGGGGCAAAATTGCACTCCAACAGGTTCTGCCAAAGCACACATATCAAAGGGTCTAGGATCACCATGGATGGTGACCAACTGATTTTTAAATTCAAATTTAACACATTGGTGTAAAGTGGAGGGGACAGCCCACATCGCATTGATACAAGGGCGACCCAAGAGTATATTGTATGATGTGGGGCAATGTACAATAAACACGGTCATATCTAAGGTTCTCGGACCAACTTGCAATGGGATGGTGATAACTCCACATGTTTCTTGTGTCTCATCATTGAAGGCTTTGATAATCATATCCGTTCTTTTCATCTCATCACTCCTAAAGCCAAATCTTTGGTAGAAGTCAAAAGTGCAAATGTTTAGAGATGAACCATTATCAATCAAGACCCTTTTGATTGCTACATCTCCTATTAGGGCAGTAATATATAAGGGGTTATCCTTATGTAAACTATGTTGTGGGATATCTTTATCTCGAAAGTCAATACAATCGACTTCTCGAGTGATGATAGTATTGGACATGGCTTCAAGTTGAATATTTTGAGGTACCATCATTTGGCTTAATGTGAGCATTAATTCATCCCTATGGGTAGGAGAAGATCTTAACAAGTCCAACAGGGAAATTCTGGCTATAGTATTGGATAATTGTTCATTAATATTGTAAGGAGGTTTAGGTTGAACATTAGACATATGATTCCCTTTATTGGGATTTTTCAAAATAAATGGAGCTGATCCATCATTATGAGTTTGATCCTGTTGAGAGTTTTGAGCCTGTTGTCTGGTAACAACTCCGATGGTACCTACAATGTTATATTGAAGATGCTGAATTGGTCTCGGTCTAGCGTTTATGGCTTGTTCATTAGGAAGGAACTGATTAGAAGAGGGTCGAGTAGTAACTCTTCTAGGAAATGGTTCTTCCGAAACCATAGCATCTGTGATAGGTTGAATCGGATCTGATTCATTTTTAGAACTATTCAATTGGTTTGAGGTGATGTCTATTTCACTTTTAGTATCCGATTCTACATCACTAGGATCCGATGTTTGAGTATTATATAGGGGTCTGGACGTAACCATGGAGAAAGTTGTGCCAAATATTTGAGGATCCTGAATAGATAATTGTCCGCTAATAGTCCCTACATATCGGGTAGGAGGGGGAACATTATGATGTTCGATTTGATTAGCCACATCTTTACCATGTTTTGGTAAAGAATGTTGAAATATATCTAATGATTGATTAGCATTTTGATTCTGATTTTGGGGAATGTTCTTTTGAGTATTACTAGGAGGATTTTATTTAGGTTGAAAGGCTTGCACCTCCATTTCATTATTATCAATCAAGTCTTGTATTTTATGTTTTAATATTTTGCAAGAGTTTGTAGCATGTCCAGGTCCTCTATGAAAATCACAATGTAAATCAGCTCTGTATCCGGGTATAGTTGGATCAGGTTCTCGGATAGCTGGTAATTGAATCAAACCTCATGCTAGTAATTGAGGAAGAATGGTTGATAAAGGTTGATTCAATCTAGTAAATTCTCGAGGTGGTTTATCAGGAGGTTTTAATATAAACTTCTCCGTTGTTTTCATAGTATTAACATTAGCAATGTTTCTACTATCAGTGACTCTGTCACCTACAACTTGTTTGTTTTTATATTGATTTTTGGATGTTTTCTCATCATCTTTCTTTTTGAGCTGACCTCTTCTAATGAGAGCATCTTCCACCCTTCGAGCTAAGTCTATAGCTTGATCGAAGGTGGTCAAGGTAGCAATTGATAATTCATAGGATAGTTGTTCTTGCAAATTATTAATAAAAATGTCCAACATTTCCCTATAAGGTAGCACAAAGTGTAGTTTTCCTGTCAACTGCCTCCATCTAGCTAAGAAATCAGCAAAACATTCATCTTTGTCTTGTTTTAAGTTGTACAAATATTTAATGGTTACATGCCTCTCGATGTAGGCACTAAATTGATGGACAAAATATTCAGTTGTCTCTTCAAAATTCCTCAAAGAATGAGTGGGCAATTGATAGTACCACTCTAATGCCATTCCTCCTAAAATTTTTGGGAACATTTTTAGTAATAGCAAGTCATCATGTGATATATCATGACATGCTATCCTAAACATGCGAAGATGCTCTATGGGATCTTCAGTTCCTTTATATATAGGCAGGACGGGCATGGGAAAGTGCTTAGGGTATGGTTGTGCTACAACTATGGGATCCAAAGGTTGACTACACATCTCTCGATAATTGTACGAGGGATGGTAGGGATCTATCTGGTCCATGCGGGAAGCTAACTATTTCACCATGGCTTCCAGATTACTGGTTTGCCCACCATATTGGTTCGGTAGGGCATTAATATGGGATTTGTGAGCATATGATGGAGGGACATGAAGATTAGATGCTATATTGCTATTGTGTAAATTGTTGGTAGGAAGGGTGTTATGAAGAAGTTTTGAAGTTGTATTATGTTGTATCCCAGATTGTTGAAAATTGGTGTTTGGCTTCATTTTAGGTTTTTGTCAATTTGAAGCATATTGATCAATAGTTTGGCAAAATAAAGCAATGAATGAAGGTCTCTTTTGTGTGGGGATGATTTTAGGCTCAATAAAAGGTTCCTTAGGGGGTTGGGTAACCTGTTGTTTTTGCATGTTCTGAATCATAGTGACCATATCTATATTGGATGGTCCAGACTTTATCACTTTCTTGATCAACAAAGGACAAGGGATTAGTGTGTATGTTAAACATATCTTCCATGGCTGCTTGAGTGTCACTAATTTGTCCTCTATCAATACGAACTGCCATATTAAGAGCACCAATCTTATTATTGAAAAATTTCCAGAAATGATCTAAGTTATCAAAAGTAACAGTTTACGTCTGGAGCCATTCTAGGGGATGAGGATCCTTCCTCTTTAACATTTTCTTCTTGTTCATCTAAAACCAGCTCATCTTCTGGTTGTTCTAGAGTTTCTCCTTCTGGAATTGGATCCTCAGGAAGGGCATTTGATTTTTTTGTTTTCTTTCCTAACCAATCTTCTTCTTCTTCTTCTTCAGTTTGTTTACCATTCCTAAGTCTAGTCATTGTGCTTAAACTTAGATTTCAGCAAATATATATATATATATATATATATATATATATATGCAACAAGCTTAAGAGGTATATATTTTAATTATATACCTACTATAATATTTAAAATAAAATGTTTTGGTTTTGTTATGTTTTTGGTTTTTCTTGTTTTTTTTTATAACAATATTATAAAGATAACAAACAACACACTAAATGCAAGAAATAATAATAATGAAAGCAATGATCTAGTTTTCTATAAAAAATTTATAAATATCATTAACGGGCTCAAGTTCTTCAGGAATCATGAAATGTTCTTCTTCAAATTGAAAATTTTCTTTCAAGAATTTGAAAAAAAGTGCTATAGTGATATTATCTGTCTCAGACTCTGGTTGGTAGAAATAAAGTTCGTGGTAATACTCTCGATATAACATAGCTCTAGGAACTCTCCTCCACCTTTCCCTATCCATAAGAACGACCTCTTGGTCTTCTACATGACCTAGGAATTGGTGTATAATAGTTGCATTCTCGAGGTATTCCTCGAAGGTGAACAATTCTGAAGACACAAGAGCTCTCCTATAAGCTAACCACCTATGGCAAGCTCTCTGAAGTTCATGATAAAAAATGAGTTGATGAGGATCCAGGATTCTATCTAGGGCAAACCTCTTGATTTGTCTAAGTTCGGTTGATCTAGATGAAATAATACCCAATCTCCTATTAAGTTCGTCCCACAAAGGTGGAACTCTATATGTTTGAGGCACACTAAGCACAGAATTAATTTCTATGGCTGCTAATTGGTTTTCAACATTAATGGTGATAGCTAGTCTTTTCTTAGGAGCTACCATCTAAACATGATATGCAACTTAGTAGTTTTCTAATGATTTTAAATGCATCTATGTTTTTTTTTGTTTTCAAAAGGTTTTAGTTTCACGTCGGGTTCACCAAAATGTATCGCTCCAAATTTTTTGCACCCTTACCTTTAGGCTATAGGATCCATGCCCGAAAGGGGGATGGGAAAAGGATGGGACAATACCTCGGACTGAGAGGCCCTTTGAAGGTCCCGCCTCTCGGGGGAGGAGTATTAAGGTGATTTTTTGACGGATGGTGGGGTTCACCAGGAAACGTTTAGTGGCAGTCTCCACGCCTAGGTTGGGAATGTGTTTGATGTGTTCAGTTTTACCTTTAATCATTCAAATCCTAGGTTTGGCCAAATGAATCTAAATTGTTCTATATGAAATGCAGATTTAAATGAATACAGAAAATAGATTTAAACAGAAAATACAGAGAACAAGCTAGATGAGAAAAACCATACCTGATTTCGGATGTCTGATGGAGGTTCTAATTTTTGAAGTAGTCCAGATCATCTGGAATTTGACAGGATCGTCTCTGATCTGACAGGATCGTTTGGGATCTGGCGAATTCGTCAGACGAATTCATTAGAGACCTGCAATCAGAGAAATAGACATAGAATACAGAAAATGCAGCTATGATGACAGAGGAAAATGGTGTAAAATGGCGATAAAGATGTTAAGATGATAATTACAAATAGAAATGCAAGTAAATTATAGTATTCTAATGACAAATTATGATCTTATCATGCACTTAAGCTATATGGGTGAACTCCAAAATGCAGAATAGTAGGAAATAACAATAAAACTATCTAGATGCAGAATAGAATAGCAGAAAGGTATAGGAAAAGTGCAAACTCTGGGCACTAATTGCCCCCAATGTTGACTGTAGTCGAAATCGTCTCGAATTGGGGCGTGATCATCCGAGATTGTACAAGATCATCTGCGATGATCTGAGCTTGCTCCGACTGAAAAACAATGAAGTTCCTGCAAACAAACTTGGAAAAATACGAAGGCAAATGGTGATTTAAGATGGTCTAATGCAAATAGAACTCGTGTTACAGGAAATTTCAGCCAGGGGGAATGTCAAGGGGAGGGCCTAAGATTAAATAGGCATAGGAAGGATGTTGGGAGGTTGGAGATCATCCCAATTTGGGAGATCTCCAATGGGGGAAGTCTCTAACCGCGCAGACACACTTTTGCCCAGGTTAGAGACACCGTTGAAACAAAAGCTAATTATGAAAAATTAGTTTTGGGATGAAATCGTCTGGACGTTCTGCTCCAGACGAATTCGTCCGATCTGAGGCGATATCCTCTGATCGGCGACGATATCGTCCAACGGACAAAACAAATCCTAAAAATGGCATGAAAAATGAGGAAACGGGTAGCAGGCGGTTTTGGGGTTAAAATTTGAATTTGAATTATTACTAAAGTAATTTTAATTATTTGCTAAGGTTTACTGTGCCAATTTTAGGGTGCTACAGCTTGGGTTTGAGGTTCGTATGGAACCTTTTGGCGATGGTGCAGGATCTATTGGATAGCGAGGAGCCTATCATCTATGCATGGGGTAGATCGCTATTGGCTCGGTGCTATGATGAGTTGTACCACATCCGCCGGTGAGGACATGTCAACATTACATGCAGCTTGCTCCTACAGGTTTGGGGATGGGAGCATATTAGGGTAGATCACCCTAAGGGGCTCCCAACTAAGATTACAATGATCGATGCTCGGACACAGTGCTATGCTGCTAGATGGGCTCGAGAGCACGAGGAGCACAAGAGCCACACTTTCGTAGGGGAGCTGTCCCATTACACTGATGCTTTTACTAGACTTTTGGCTAGAGATGTCGTATGGTGCCCTTACCATGAGTGTCCTGCTTGGGATGATCCAGCTAGCTTTACTGCCAGGACACATCATGAGTGATGGCTCATTGGCCATAATATTACCATTCGGGAGTATTTCTTCTACTCATAGGTTCTTCATCAGTACAAGTTGTAGCAGGATGTGCCCTTGGTACCATTCTTGTATAGGTGCCTCACAGCAGAGAAGGACCTACCTCCATGATAGATTACAGAGCTTTCAGATGAGGAGGATGCCCTAGCTGTTGACCCTAGAGTGGCTGGGGGAGTTATAGAGGCATACACTCAGTGGTGGGGTGATCGGATGTGGCATGGTTTCGGAAGCCTAAGGCGCGAGGATGATGGTGGGGGTGATGGTGTAGATCCAATAGGATGCAGAGTCCGAGCCAGGACCGAGGTATGGGGCCAGCCAATAGAGCAGGTGGCAGTGGAGGATCCTGATGTTCCTAGGAGGAGGAGTTAGAGCCCGAGGAGAGAGACTCTCCTCTGAGAGCACAGCTACATGAGGTCGAGGTTGAGCTTCAGGCAACTAAGATCTAGGTACAATGGTGAGATGCTACCATTGAGCAGCTCATAACACAGATACAAGCTCTACAGGCTACTATTGGGGGTGGCGATGCTAGGATGCAGTTTGTTGTTCCTCCTTCTACACCATAGGAGGTTCCAATGGTAGGTTCAAGAGCAGATGTGGGACAAATTTAGTATTTGTTGGATGAGCATGAGGAGCGGATCCAGGGACATGTGGATCACATCACCATTCTTTAGATGCAGCTCAGGAGGCATGGGATTGTCCCTAAGGAGCCACCTAGTGTGGGTGGTTCGTAGGTCAGTGGGTGCTCCACCTCGGGGTAGTCTTCCACCCATCCTAGCCAGAGGACCCAGACTCGGACAGAGAGATCGATAGGTTCACATCATTCGACTCATGACACCACCATAGGGGGAGGTGGCACTAGAGGAGGTGATGTAGGGGGCTCAGGCCCAGTATTTGATTGATGCTTTACTTGGTCCTTGATCCATTTTTGAGGTTGACTGACCTATATGACTATAGCCCATGGGAATTTTTGTACATCCATGGACTTGACACACATACTTTTATGATATCTTTGCATTATGACTTATTATGTGTATCGTTTATTGCTCATGTTTTTGTTGTTATTTTGTTTTATGATATGATGCGATGATGGTATTATGATGATTTGATGAATATGTTAGATGATAGATGATATTGAAGATGCTTAGATGGATGTGTAGATGCTTATATGATTTGATGATATGATGCGATGTATTTTGATGATGAATGATGAATTCATGATTGTATGCAAATGGATATTGCCTATATGTTTTATGATGTGGTTTATGGATGATTAATGACTTGTTTTTGTGGATGTGATGTTATTGTTAAATGCATGTTTTAACTTTGCTTTAATTGTATGCATCTAACTTATGTGATGGGATGGTATAAATGAACCTGTATGCTCTAATCACTTAAAACATACGGAATGCATATGACATTGACAATCTTAATGGGTGATACCATAGAAAGTAAAAAAATAATCATGAATTTAAATAATCACTCTTATCATAAGAATTGATTAAGTATTCATATATGAGATGTAATGGTGTGTAATGTATTTTCTTAATAAGTTTCTATAAATTAAAAGATATAAAGTAGTCGGTGGTCGTCTATATACTATTTCTAATATATATGTGGTATCTGTCCTACTATGTTGATACCCCCTAATTTATAGAATCTTATAAAGAAAGTGATGGTGTGAATGATGTTATGATTTGTTGCTATGTAAGAATTTTTGGGGCTTTCTAGAGATTCAAACACTCTAGTTACCCTATCAACAGTTGTCTACTGACCACTTAGACTTTTGAAAAGTAAGGCTTTTACCATGGACCTAGTTTTTCATGATCTCTGTGTGTGCAAGTGATTGTATATTTTGAGATAGAACTCAAGCATTTCCTCCGATGTCAGGTGGGATTCTTTCAGCCCATTGCTAAGATCAGGGATCCTCAAGTGTTCATCTCATCCTTATGTTGGACTTAGTTGGACTATACCACTAGGCAATATTGGGTTACCTAAGCTAGCTCATCCACATTCAAACATTGGTCTACACAAATGCATGAAGCAATTGTAATAGACATATCATCATGCGTAAGGATTTCTCCTTCCAATTTTGTACAATGCTGAGAATTCCAAGGATTCAAGCTTTATTCCCTTTTGGCTTCTTTTTGGCTTTGGATATTTGCTCATATGTAGTGATGAAAATCACTATTTATTTTGATTGATTTTTTCTTTGAGCTAGGATTTTTGTAGTGATGATAATCACTATTTATTTTGCTCATATGTAGTGATGAAAATCACTATTTATTTTTTATTGATTTTTCTTTGAGCTATGATTTTTTTGAATTTATGATTTGTGTATCGGATTATTGCTTTGAAATCTGGATTGTATGCTTGGCCTTTTGAATATGTACTTTGCTTTGGGATTTTGCTTATTTTGATTTAAGCAAGGGATTTGGATAGGGTAAAGCTTGTCCTTTTGCCAATTCTCAGCACCTTTAAACTGGTTGCACAGGGGGATAAGCAAGGAAGATCCTTTTCGCTTAAGGTAACCTAGACCGCTTTTGTAGCTTTCATATTTTCCTTGTACCAACTAGGATTTTAGTGTTTCAATTAGTGACGGGATCTTGAATATCCAAGGCATTATCATAGCTAGACCTTACCTTCTACTAATCAAAGTTGTTTTCCTCAAAAGTTGATAAGATCACTAGGTGTGGTTGATTAACCAAAAAACCTTAGTATATTATGTATAGCAACAAATAATGGTTGTGTTGAAAAACACAATTACACACATGTGTTAATGGAGGTATGGATTTGAATGATTTGTGCGACAAACTGTGGTATCACTTTTTAAGGCTCTCATGACATATGCAATTGTAGTGGATATGAAAATGCAATGCAATGATGTGGATGCAAGATGTGAGATGCAATTGTTTTTGTATTTTTGATTTTTATGTTGTTTTTGTATTTTTGTTTAATTTGACCAAAGGGCTTATTATGCCTTTGGGGATTTTTGATTTTTGACCAAGTAGCATGAAGTACCCTTGGAGATTTTTGAATTGATTTTGACCAAGTGGTTTGAATTACCCTTGGAGCATTTTGAATTGATTTTGACCAAGCGGCTTGAATACCCTTGGAGCATTTTGAATTGATTTTTGACCAAGCGGTTTGAATTACCCTTGGAGCATTTTGAATTGATTTTGACCAAGTGGTTTGAATTACCCTTGGAGCATTTTGAATTGATTTTGACCAAGCGACTTGAATTACCCTTGGAGCATTTTGAATTGATGTTTGACCAAGCGGTATGAATTACCCTTGGAGCTTTTGAATTGATTTTTACCAATTAGTTTTTATGATTTTTGTGATTTGAATTTTTTTTTCTTTGATTTTTGAATGTTTTTGAATTTTATGAAATATTTGAATGTTTTTGAATTTTATGAAATATTTGAATGTTTTTGTATTTTATGAAATATTTGAATGTTTTTGTATTTTATGAAATATTTGAATGTTTTTGTATTTTATGAAATATTTGAATGTTTTTGTATTTTATGAAATATTTGAATGTTTTTGAATTTTATGAAATATTTGAATGTTTTTGAATTTTTGAAATATTTGAATGTTTTTGTATTTTATGAAATATTTGAATGTTTTTGTATTTTATGTGTAGAATGCCTTTAAGTGAATGATATTGAGAGGTTCAAGCTCCTCAACACCATCTAATGATATAAGGTGATATGCTCCAGGCCCAACTCTCTATGAAATCATGTATGGGCCTATCCAATTTATCGTGAACTTATCTCGCAGATGTGGCGATAGATTCGAATTCTGTTGGTTTTCTTTGAGCACTAGATCTCCAACCTTGAATTCCCTTAGGTGGACTTTACTATTGTAAGCTCATGCAAGGTGATCTTGGTAAACGTGAAGATGCTCTAAAGCATTGACTCAGCGTTCATCAAGAAGCATCAACTGATCAAGGTGGCCTTGCCGCATGACATCATCATCTATGAAGTCCTTTAATGCTATGCATAGAGTCAAAATTTCTAACTCTAGTGGCATGATGGCCTCAGTGCCATATACTAGTGAAAATGGTGTTGCCCTAGTGGGCATTCGTATACTAGTCCTGTATGCCCATAGTGCAAGAGGCAACTGCATGTGCCAATCCTTGTGATTGTCTTGCATCGTCTTCCTCAAAATGGAGACTATTGTTTTGTTTGAGGCTTCTGCTTGCCCGTTTGCTTGTGGATAATAAGGCATTGAAAAACTATGCTGAATATGGTATTTGTTCATTAAAGCATGCACATTTTTGTTCTTGAAATATGGCCCATTATCCGATATTATCTTAGAAGGGACCCCAAAATGACTTATGATATTGTGGAGTATAAACTCCGCAATCCTTGGTCCAATTGTTGATGTTAAGGGGATCGCTTCTACCCATTTAGTGAAGTATTATGTGGCTATTATGATGAATGTGTGTCGGCCTGAGGATGGGGGTGAGATCTTCCCAATCAAGTCTAGTCCCCACTACGAGAATGGCCATGCTGCCTGGATGGGCTGCAAAGCTTGCGATGGTAAGTGCATTAGATTTGCATGATGCTGGCACTTACTACATTTCTTGACATACTCATAGCAGTCCCTTTCCATGGTGGGCCAATAGTAACCCATTCTCAAGATGCACTTAACGATGGCCATGCCACTGAAATGGCCTCCACATGTGCCGTCGTGAGCTTGCAAAATTGCCCAGGATGCTTCCTAGGGCTCAAGACAATGGAGTAATACTCCATCATATCCTCGTCTGTAGAGGATTTCTCCTAGAAAGATGTATCTTGTTGCTCTCTATTTGAATGTTCACCTTTCAGTATGTGATAAACCTTGAGGTACTATTCCAAGCTTTAGGAAGTCCCGTAGTTGGGAAAGCCAATCCTGATAAGCCATGACTTCTATAGAAAATATGGCTTGCTCTTCTTGTATTTTTGAGCTAGTGAACATGGATTGAGGAACAAATCTATGGTGTATGGTTGCACCACACTCCATAGGTCCTTGGGAGATCAAAGACCCCCAAGGTGCCATTTGTAAGAAATCTCTAGCTACGAAGGACCAATCCTGATTTGGCTCGATGTTGATCATGTTGACTGATTCTTGATTGTCAAAAGCTTCACGGTGTATTGCTGAGTGTGAAAGCACTTTCACATGAATGGTTGTAAAATTAGTAGATAGATTCTAAGGGATTAAGGATCCCAAAGAGGCCATAGTGTCTACAAATCTATTCGATGTACGAGGGATTGCCTCGATGTCATACCATTCCAGTCAAGCTAGGTAAGTGTCAACAAGTTCCTTGTAAGTCTTTAGGAGTGGGCACCTACATTGGAATAGTCCTTTGACCTAGTTTACTATGAGCAAGGAGTCACCAAAGATATTCAATATTTTAATACCCATTGCTATGGTTGTTTGGAGTCCCAGGATCAATGCTTCATATTATGTATTATTGTTTGTGCATGAGAAGTCTAGTTTGAATGATAAGGGCAATGGAGCACCCTATGGTGTGATAAAGACAATCCCTGCTCTACCTCCTTGTTCACACTTTGAACCATTGAAGAACAATGACATGTCTCTTTCTTTCTTAGGTTCTTTGAGTTCTGGTAGATCTGATAATGCAAAGACCACATCATCAGGAAATTCTATGGTGAGAGGCTTGTTATCCTGAAGAGGCACCTCTGCTAATTGATCTGCTATGACTTGTCCCTTGATGGAATTTTGGCTTATGAACTCTAGATCAAATTCTATCAATAGCATGATCCACTTTGTGGTACATGTATTGTGATATGTCTTGCTCATCATGTACTGCAAAGGATTTTGTTTTGATATGATGTAGGTCGTATGGCTCAACATGTAGTGTCACAACTTTTGAGTTGCAAAGACCACTGCTAAACACAACTTTTTGACATATGCATATCCTAGCTCATAACTCACCAAGGTGCGACTAATGTAATATATGGCTTGCTCTTTGTCTTGTGCATTATTTTGGGCTAACATGGTGCCCAATGCGAAATCAGTAGCCGATATATATAGTAAAAATGGTATGTCTGGCCTTGGTGGAGCCAATACTAGTGGTGTTGCCAGATAAGTTTTGATCTCTACAAAGGCTTGATGGCATTCTTCATCCCAATGAAAGGGGACCTCCTTGCATAGCAACCGATTCATAGGTCGACATTTGTCTGATAATTGCATGATGAATCTTTTGATGGATGCTATCTTGCCTTGTAGGCTCCTCAACTCCCTAATGTTGGTAGGGGTGGCCATTTCTAGTATAGCCTTTACCTTTGTAGGATCGACTTCGATGCCTCTCTTGGATACGATGAATCCCAAAAGCTTGCCAGAAGTTATGCCAAATACACACTTCTTAGGATTCAATCGGACATTGTGTTCTATGAGGTGATCAAAGATTTGTCTAAGGACTTCGGCATGCTCTTGCCGCAATAGGGACTTGGCCAGTAAGTCATCCATGTAATCCTCCAAGATCTTATGCATATAGTCATGGAATATGTATGTCATGGCCCATTGATATGTGGCACCAACATTTTTGAGACCGAATGGCATCACTTTGTAATAGAATGTTCCCCATGGAGTAATGAAAGCAATTTTATGTTGATCTTCAAGCTTAATCTGGATCTGGTTGTATCCAAAAAACCATCCATTAGGGAGAGCATCTCATGACCTACGGTTGCATCTACAAGAGCATCTATATTTGGAAATGAGAATGAATCCTTTGGTGTTGCCCTATTTAAATCTCTAAAATCCATGCAGATATAGACTCTTCCATCGAGTTTCCCCATGGGTACCATGTTTGACACCCACTCAGGGTAGTCAATAGGAACTATGAATACTGCATCCAATAGTTTTTGCAATTCGTTCTTCACCATCAAAGCGATGGTTGGATGCATTTTCCTCAGCTTTTGCTTGAATGGCTTCTTCATGGGATCCAATGAAAGGTTGTGAATGACTAACTTTGGATCTATCCCTGGCATGTCTTTGTAAGTCCAAGCAAAAATATTTGGCCTCTCTTTGAGGAGAGGAATTAGGATGGCTTGTTCCTCTGGAGATAGACTTTCTCTGAACTTGACTTTTCTTGGTTGGGTAGGATCATCATTGATGTCCACCTTGAAAGTCGCTTCTATAGCCATATGTGACCCATCCTCTAGCTGATGAGGCATGGGTATCAAATGAATGTCATCGATGGGATTTATAGGACCTACTGACTCAGGTTCCAAACCAACATGGAAGACATCATACGCACAACCTGATGCAAAATGGAATGGCTGTAACATCTCTTCATTGGGGAAGAGGTCTTCAGGCTCTATGGGTGAATTAGCATGATCCCAATCAATAGCCTCTACATCAAGATGCAATGATTTGGTAGGATCTACTGGATTATGAAGTGGAGTGGTCAAATCAATGGAGATCATGTTGATGGATGGAATGAAGTCTCCAGGACCACATGGGTGCAATCTTGTCTCCAGGGGTTTCCCTTCCATACTCATGATGAGGTTCTGGAGGAATGGGAATTTTTGGATCTGGCCCATGAGTAGGGTGGACAATAGGATCATTGGGCTCTAATCACTCTCTGAATGTAGGTGGAGGGGGATTGACCATCCGATGAATGGTAGCTAGGTCAATAGGTCTCCCCAAAAATCATAGATGAGGGTCTATGGCACGGAGTGCCACCTCTCTCTCTACTAGCTCATTGACTTGCCGCAAGTGGTGAGGTCCAAGATAAGCCATCTCGGTCTCATCCTCAAAGTCATCATCACTTATCCAAAAATTGTTAGCATTGGTATGCGGCCCTAAGACAAGGGGCTCATGTCTTGGCCCTAAGTAGGCCATCTCTATTTCATCTTCATATTCTTCATCACTTATGAAGAATCCATTTGCATTTGTCTCTTGCCCCAAAGTCAGGGGTTGATGGCTTAGGCCTAAGTAGGCTCTTTCTATTGAGTCTTCTGATTCATAGTCACTTTCATCTGATGTATACCCACTCTCATCATGGATGGACCATGTGAATCTTTGTAAATAGCGAGGCCCCTGGTAGGCTAAGCCAAGTTGTGCCTCATCATCACTTGCTTCATATCCATTCTCCTCATCCCATGAGTTGTACCCTATTGGGGTGGAATCAATTGAGATGTTTGGATGATAAATTTTTGGTGGTGGTATGTTTACTCATGGCCACTTGTCTATTGCTCAAATTTCCTATTCTTAGGGGATGATAAGGAATGAAATCAATGTCTTCTCCTAACCCTAAGCTTAATCTTTCCAATGCCATTGCAAGAGAGTCATCTCGACCTCCGATATAATAGCCTAAGCCAAATATATCGAAGGGAAGCTGATATTGTGGCTCGTATGGCCGCCTATGCCCCTGCTCATATATGCCAAGGCCATAGCCATGCCAATGGCAATGCTCAAAGTAGCTTAGAGAAAACTCGAGGTTAGAGAGGTAATGAACATTGACTATGAATAATTTATCACTATCCTCTTCTATATCTGAAGACTTATGGGCACAGTCCAGGTCGACATAGACAAAATTGGTTTGGTTGGGAGGGATTCCAAGTGGAACCATTATTCCTATTGGTGGCCTCAAGTCCTTAGGCCTTCCCATGTCTTGTGTAGACTCAATGATAGGTGTAAAGGTGATGTTCTACACAAGGTACTCCCCTATGCCTGTGCTTGCCAAGTGTATTGATGCATGCGATGTGGATGACCCTACGGATGACACTAGTGAAGTAGGGTGATAATCACTATCTTCATCTTGATCTTGAAGATCTTCCTCTTCCATAGGACTTGGCATTTTAGCAATGGCTATAGTTGGCACTTCCTTGGGCCTTTCTTCCTTAACTAAGGGTGCCTTTAGCTTCTGATTATCTTTTGGTTTTGACATTGATGGTACTTTAGAAGCATTGACTATTTTGAGTGCACCAGGAGGTGTTGAAGTGCATGGGTCTTTTCTTACCCCTTTGTCTTCGTTATCCACTTGTGTGGTTGGGGATGAAGGTGCTACGTATAGGTGGGTAGAAGGGATTACAAATTCTCCTAGAATGTCCACCTGATTGACGTATTTAAAAGGCTCTTCATCGGCCAGAACCACATAGACTTTGTTCTCGTGCACATACTTGACACACTGGTGCAAGATCGAAGGCACACACTTCATGGCCCTTATCCAAGGGTGCCCTAAGAGGATGTTGTACTTGCATAGCTCCTTCCAAGACATGACACATCATGGGGATGGTCTTGTGCCCCACCTTGATGGGTAGGACTATCATTCCCATAGTATTGCATAAAGCATCATTAAAAGCTCTCAATGTGTAAGCTCCTGGAATGATATTGGACTTGGGGATCTTGAGGTGCTCTATTGTAGTTGTTGTGATAATGTTTATCGATGAACCTATATCGACCAAGACCCTCTTGAAAGGTAAGTTGTTGATTGCCACTACAATGTTTAGTGGAGGGTCTGGTAAGGCAGTAGGAACTATCTTAATCTCATGATCATAGAATCGGATTACAGGTTCCTGGCATTCTTGCACTTGTCCCACAAAGTGAGTGAATGCATTCGCATCTTGCGGTTGGAGCTCAATTGTCCTTAAAATCTCCATTAGAGTCTCCCTATGCTTTGGGGACTATTGTATGAGCTCATAGATGGATAACTTAGCTGGAGTCATCTATAGGTTTTGCTCCAATCTACTCCGAATAGTCACCACAGGTCACGTTGGTGGACCTGGAAGGTTGTCTTGCCTTTGCCTAGGAGTGGCTGGGATGTTCATGGGAGCTGTAGGTGGTTGCGGTTGACCATACCACCTAGTCCTTGTTGCTATGTTAACAATCTCAACCATCCCAATGCATCCATGGGTAGGTATATCAGCTCGAACCTGATTGACTTGGGCCCCTTGCTCTCGAGGGGCCTCATGATTGGGCAATGGGTTTCTGTATATGCCCATGTCTCTATTATCGAGAGCCAGTGGGTTGTCAACTTTGAGTTCTCCTACCTCAATCATGTTTTGCACTTGATGCTTAAAACCGATGCAAGCCTCAATGTCATGCCCCGGTATCCTATGATAAGGGTAAAATTGATCTTCCCTATATCCTTTTGGCTTAGGATGGTTGGGATCTATAAGAGGTATATCAAGAAATCTGATCCTCCTGGCCTCGCTCAACTGATTAAATATTGATTGCATTGATTCTATCAGAGGCATGAAATAACGAGGTGGCTTGCATTCTCGATTTCTTCCTTGATTGTTCTTTTGGTCATAATTGGTTGGTGAGGGATGTGCTTGATAGTTCTGGGGTTGTTGTGCACCCCCATCCTTGGGTGTAGCCAATACGACTTGATTGACTAGAGTAGGGTTGCCCTGCTTCTATTTTTACTTGTCATTCTTACCATTCTTGTTCCACTCCTTTTTGTTTTGGAGTTTAATGGTTCCCTCATCTACTTTTATTTCTTCGATGAGCTTGGCCTATGCCAAAGCTTCCTCAAATGAAGGATACTACTGAAGTTGTAGCAAGAGGGAGATGTGTTTAGAGCAAATTTTGGTGAACATGTGAATGATCTCTTCTATGGGAATGGAGAATGATAATTTTACCATGAATTTTCTCCATCTATTCCCATAATCCATTACTGGCTCATCATCATACTATTTCAAGTTGGCCAGGTCTGAAAGGTTCACCTTCTTCTTAGCACCAAAGGAGAAATGCTTTAGGAATGTGTTTACTAGTTGTTCAAAGTTGGTTATGCTATGCTTAGGTAGTTGGTTGAACCATTGAGTGGCAGCACCTAAAAATGTCATTATGAATGTTCTTAGCATGAGAGCGTCATTGTCTTCAAGATGAAAATAAGCATTGATAAAATTGGTGACATGCTCTTGTGCATCCTCTTCACCCTTAAAATTTTCTAACCTAGGCATCTCAAAGTGCTTAGGATATGGAGGGCTAGGGATTGATGGGCACAATGGTTGGTTGTGTATTTTGCTTAATGTTGGTGAGTTCCTAGCTGCCTCTTGTTTCTCAAAGGTTTTCATCTTTTTAGCAAGCTCTTGAAATGCCTTTGATGCATGGATTTCCTCCTCTTGTAAGCCTATTCATAGTGGCAATGGAGGTAACTCTCTATCCATTTGATTTGTTCCATTTTCCTCCCTCCTACGAGGGGACTCAGGATTGTGATCCTGGTTTGTTGTGTTTGCCCTTCCCCCATTAGTTGGATTTCGTTCATGATTTGGTGGGGGATTTCATTGTGGGCTATCTTGTCTAGTGCACCTCTCCTTAGGTGAGTCGGTGCATCTAGTTCTTTGGTGGTCACCACCATTTGTCTATAAATTGTTAAGAGCTAGCCGCTCAGCTTGCTCTCTTAAATGTTGCTCATGTTGGTGCAAGAGTCTTTCTCTTTGTTTATCTTGTTCGAGAGCTTCCACTAGCTCTCGCTCCTTACGTAATGCATTTTCTAACCACCTCATTCGGTCAATTTGCACTATTATAGAAGACTCATGTTTATCTGACTCTATTCTTGTTGTCTTGACTCGTAGATTCCTTGAGGAGGTTTCTATTGTACCTGTACTCTTGCTAGCTAATGTGACTTGTTTAGTGTACTATTGAGTATCCCTATGATCAGACTCCATGCGTCTACTATGGGGTCACTCTGAGGTACCCCCAGACTGGGAGATGTGTTTAGAAGTCATAGTTCATGAGCTTCCAGATGCAGAGTTCTCAGTAGCTACAGTTCTTTGAGTTGGTCATGTAGGAAACCGATCCAACCCATCTAGTTGTCTTGTTTTCCATGGCTGGTCTCATGGGGTGCCATTCACTCCTATGAGGTCATAGTCTATGGGAATATTTCCTTTTGTGTGAAGGGTTTCTTCTATATGATTCCCATGACTAGATGTAGCTCTAGTTTCCTGCCCTTCAGTGGGAAGACCTATTTCATATGTTTCTTGTGAGTCTTGAGGTGTTGCAATTCTTGTTTGCCTTCTTGATGAAGAGGGCTTTGTGGTAACATGTTTTCTCCATGTGGATGGAGATGTAGCAGTCTCATCATCCCTATGTGAAGAATGAGTCTTAGAACCTTCTTTATGTCCATGTGAGGAGGAAGCCCTTGAAGCTTCCTCACATCTTTGAGATGTTTCTGTGTGTTTAGAGGAGGCCCTTGAGGTCTCCTCATGTCTCCTTGATGAGGATGGTTGTGAAGCCTCTTTTTGTTTATGTGACTTTGTTCCATGATGTGGTTCCTTACTTGGGGTTTCTCGAGGAGATCCCCCAAGGGTTGAATTATCACCCCTTAGGCTCATGGAGCTACGTCTCACGGTCTTATGGGTAGGTCATTCAATGTTACTACGACTCTGCCTATGGGTATGAGTTGCTTCTGTCTCTCCCTCGATATCAGACCAAGGGTGCTTACTTCTTATTTTGACCATGTTGTCTATGAATTGATCTTTTGAGTTGCAATTTAGGAATAACCACACAATACCAAACAAATGTTTATCTTGATTACCGATTTAAGTGTGCCCTAAACTATTTGATGTGTTGTTCTTTCGATTTCTTGCTCTTGTTCTTGGATTAAGAATGAGAAGACTCATCCATAGTGACAATCAAGTACACCCATGCCAAACATGATTTTCTCAAAAGAAGCTAGGGTACACCATTGAAGACCCAATGGGGGGTTCGCCTAGCTCTTCCACTCTGAACCAATGATTGTTCCAATAGTGGGAGACAGTTTGAGCACAAGTAACTTAGTGTCACTATAAGTAAGTTTCTCAATCCATTTCTAGGAAGCTCTAGGGGGTAAACCAGTGGAAGGAGATGAATTCCAATGTCACTAGACTGAATTGAAGGTTGGTGATGAAATCCAACTCCCCAATGTTTAAATGAGATGTGCGTGTGTGGTGTTCATTTTAAGCTTGCATAACATAAAGTGCATCATATAGCAGCAATGAATCTTTCCTATATGCCTAAGTGCAAAAATATATTTCAATATTCAGAAAGATGCATGAACTACTATGATTTGTATGAGCGCACTTTATTTCATGTAGCTATGGCCTCTAGCAGGGCCTCAAAGCAAGCAAACAACATACAATGTCTAGCACGTTGGATTCTAGGGTGAAATTTTTAGGCATAAGCCATTGTTCCTAGCAACGCCTAGTGGAAAATTTAAAAGAAGATCTAAGATATGCGAAATGCTTAATTCTTTCTCCTTTTATTCTTTCAATTTCCAAACATAAATGTGCTTTAAGTTCTCTATTTTAGACACACAGAAGTAGACAGAAAGCTATAAAATATCAGAGAAGCTATACCAACCTTTGATCCAGCTCAGAGAGTCGATGTTTTGACCTCTATTGCACTCCAGTTCTGGCCATTGTTGACCAGAGCGGCTGGTTCTTGGCCGTTGTAGCTCAGAGAAGCTAAAGCTCTATTGGCCGTTGTAGCTCAGAGTAGCTAATTTTTGGCCATTGTAGCCTAGAGTGGCTAGACCTGCACATAAAATTAAGTTAGTATTCTGGCAGAAAATGAAAAATTAGTGGAGGTCCCACCATGATCGCCATCTGTAGCGACCCCGAGATGCACGCACCACCCTTTTACTCTACTTGCAATGTTATTAAAAACCCAAGATGAAATGGAAGACAAGAAGAAAAAGCATATAACATGAAAATAACAAATATGGATCTCTTTATTTGTATTGAAACTCGGTTACATGTCGGTCCCTCTTAGGGATACCCATTTCGATACAATAAGGTTACAAATAGGCAAAGAGTGCCCCTTTCATGAAGAGGTGGTGCACTTATAAAGGCTTCCTGGTTCCACACATGGAAATGTATGAGGGCTTACAGATGCCTCCTTCTCCAGGTCTATTTCCTAGAGGGATCCCTTTTGCTCTCGTATGTTGCAGATTTCATCCGATGAACTTGTGGCCTTGTAAGCAATGAAACAACAACACACGCTTAGATGTCCGAGATTGCCTCCCCGGATGAGGTTGTTAGTAATAAAATAATTTAATGGAAATATGATGAAACTATGCTATGAAATCATGTAAATCTATGCTAATGATATGAAAACATGAAGAAACAGAATAAAAGAAGCTATGTCTAAAACCTAAGCTAAGCCTGCGGGCCATTGTCCAAGACAACGACCGCTAAGGTAAACCTTGCTCTCTTTGCCCCAAAGCTATGGGTCAAAGCCTATATCTGATGTTGAAATAATAGGTGTTATGCTCTTCAATCCATCAGGGCTTCACCATACACGTGATCTCCAAGGGAACTCTCCAAGTCTCGAAAGCTCTCCTCAATAAAAGATGTCTCGATGATAGATGTCTCTTAGGCTTGCACCTTTTATAGTGTGAAACCCTAGGTCTATGTCCAAGCCCTAGGAATGAATTTCTCATGCGTAGTGCAAGTTAGCATGAGAAGATTTTATCCTTTGTCTATGTTTGAAGGCCATGCCTACTTGAGTCTCCTATGCGAACTGGTCGTTAGCATGAGAAGATTTTGTCCTTTGTTTATGCTTGGAGGTCAGTTAACTAAATTTTAAATGCAAACTCAAGCCTCCTATGTGAACTGGTCATGAAAAGGAATGCAAAGTTACTCCCGCTCACCTTTATTGCATGCAGACTGCCACTTCCGCCTGTGATTAGGCCTGTTTGTCGATAAAACTGCTTCTTATGGCTTAGTCGTTATCGTCTATAGTGGCTAAGATCTAGCTGCTATTGTCTACAGTGGCTAAGGTTTGGCCACTCTAGGCTTGAGTGGCTAGGATCTGGCCACTCTTGGCTTGAGCGGCTAGGCTTGGATGGCTTGAAAAGGCCCCAAATGAGTGGTGAGAACCATTGTTGATGCTTGGAAAGTCCAATATTATGTCTTATGATCTTATGAATGTGTCTATGTGAGCAGCTCCCCTAAGCATGACATGATTTAGGTGTCTACAAATTGGACATAAGGGTTAATGGGTGTACACAACCCTTGTTCATAATGGTCTAATCAACATTAATACCAATGAAAGCATAGAAGGTAGCGTAAAGTGAAATAGGGATTAGCTAGGTGATCAATTCTACCACAAAAGCTAGATTATGGTGGTGGAGGTACTATAGGTGGGAGTGAGGAATCAACTCCTGCATAGACAAAGTTGGTGTGATTGTTAGGGGAGCCTAGTTGTATAATGGTTCCAATGGTAAAAATCAAGGTTGAAGGATGGTTAAATTTCTGCATGGACTGGATGATAGGTGGACGTACGTGAGCATCACACACATTGTAATCCCCTAGGCCTAAATTTGTCATAAAAATAGAAATATGTGGTGATGTGCATGATGGTTATTGAGGTGATGAGTCTAAATCAAAAGATAATAGTGCAATATGAGACTCTTATTGTGGCAGAAGAAGGGTGTAGCAGATGATCATCAAGGTGAGAATCTCACTATTCCCACTCATGGCATTCAACTGCGATATCTAGGATAGGGTGGTTTGCCTATGGGAACTGTGAAGGAGGAGGAGAGGGTGTTGGCATTGGACTACACTAGGAAGTGAATGACCTAGGTCATGGGTGAAATGGAAGAGGATATGTTTGTGGTGTAGGTAGGATAGGGATTTTTGTAGGGGATGATGGGCTAGGTGAAGTGGTAGGGTATGAGGAAGAGGGTGATGATGGTCACGATATCATGTGTAGAATTTTAGATTATGAGGACTATGATGGTGGTGGTGGCCACAAGTATGGTGGTGAAAAATGTATGGTAGTAGGGTTAGATGCTACTAAATATGGTGCTAAGGTTTTTGACATCGAGGCATGTGTCCTTGATGAGGTTTGAGGTAGTGAAGTGGATGTTGAGGAAGATGTTGACGTTCCAACAGATTGATGGGAAGAGACAAAAAAGAGTTGTGTGGAGGAAAAGGAAGGTGTTGGTGGGAGGTTTGCTATGTTGCAAAAATTAAAGGGATTCCCATAAGTAGGAACACAATGGACTAGTCCATCATGGATATACTTAAGGCAATGATGTAGTATGTAAGGGACACACTACATGTCCCTAATCCATGGGTGACCGAGGAGGATGTTATAATATGTATCCCATTGGATGATATAAAAAAATATGGAGATAGTACGGATGCTTACTCAAATAGGTAAGACAATAGATCCTACCATGGGTCTCATGGAATTGTCAAAGGCATGAAGATCGAGATATGGAGTGGTAAAATGGGCTAGTGGGATATGCAAGTGATGCAATGCCATTGTAGAGATAATACTAATGGAAGAACCAGTATCAATGAGAACATGCTTGTAGGTGATGTCATTAATGGTTGCTTGGATATGGAGAGGGTAATATGGTACTTCTCCTACCAATTCTATAATTTCATGATCACGTAAACTAATGGAGGGCTAAATGCATCATGGGATGTTCCCTACAAAGTTTATGAAGGTATTCATATCATGTGTCTCCAGATCTATAGAGCATAGGATATCATTCAATGCCTCACAATGGTATTGAGATTGTTATAGGATTTTGAAAATGGATAGCCAAGCAGGGGCATTTCATAATTGGTGGGTAAGGCTACCACAAATTATAATGACATTTTGTTGTAGAGGTTGTATAGCACTAGGAATTGTAGAAGATTGTGGCAATGTGAGTTGGATAGATGCGGAAATAATAGGTGTTTTTTAGTGTGATGGGTATCATTGGTTGCATGTAGTAAGGTTGATCATACCCACTATACCGTGTGATGGAGGATCATACTAGAAATTGTTTAATTTCCTAGGTGGCCCTGGCAGATTGACTGGTGGTCTTTGGGGGTTAGCTTCCATATGGTTAGGTAAGGGGTTTTGGAAGATCCTTAGGTTTTGATTTTGTGGAGTAAGAGGGTTTGAAACCTGAATGGTATCCCTATCAATTTTATCTTAGACTTGAGCATGGAAATAGTGACATGAATCAATATCATGGTCATGTTATCGCTGGTATTGGAAAAAGGCTTGCTCATTGTATCCTCGAGGCTTAGGTAGGTTTGGATCCAATGGTTGGATCTCAAGTAATAATATGTGATCTCCTTCATATAACCTCTGGAAGAGGGATGGCAATGGTTTAGAAAGTGGAGTGAGATTGCATTGTTGGGCCTATGGACGCATGCCATGAGGCTATGGAGGCCTAGGAGGGAGAGGTGCATTACTTTAGAAGATTTGGCATTGAGAAAGAGGAGATTATGAGACCAGTTTGGATATTAAGGTAGTCCCTATCACTTGATTGGCTTGTGGTCGTCAAGGTAAAGGTTGGTTGGGTGTATTAGTGTTAAACCAAAAGTTAGAATTGTATTTGGGATTTTTTCTTAACTTGATTTTGCCTGACTGGACCTTTATGTCCTCAATTACTTTGGCTTGGGTAATAGATTCTTCAAAGGTATGGCTTTGGTGAAGCTACAGGGAGGTGGAAATGTGTTTGTGGCAACTCTTGGAGAAGAGTGTCATTAGCTCAGTGGTAGAGAGGTTATGGGTTAGATCATGGATGATCGATTTCCATATTGACACAAATTCGATGACGAGTTCATCATCAGCCTATCATAAGGCATATAAGTCTAAGAAGTTAGTATTCTTCTTAATATTTATGTAAAAGTGTTCTAGGAAGGAGTTGACCAATTTTTTGAAGGTATACAGGCTATGGTATGGAAGCATGTTAAACCAATCTAAGTCTTGCCCTACAAGGGAGAGGGAGAAGGTACATAGCATAAGGGGGTTGCTACTATGAAGTTGGTAGCAAGCTAAGTGATAGTTACTGATGTGTTCTCTAGGATCTTCCTTATATCTATACTTGTCAAAATTTGGGATCTCAAAGTGATAGGGGTAAGGTGGGATAGGAACTGATGGATGAAATGGATCAATGTAGAGTTCATCATATGTTAGTTTTTATAGTCCATAACTAGTCGTGTGCAGGTTTAACATCTTAACTTTATCTCCTAGAAGTTGAACCTCATGTGTTAAGGGTATAGAGGACTATGATATAGTGGGTTAATCTTGGGAATGTGGTGGGTATTGAAGTTGTTTTTCTTCCTAGTATTGAGGGGGAAATTTGTTGGTAATTTTGGATTTGAGATCCTAGCTTCTTGTCTATGAGTTGTCATTGATGTCAAAAGGAAATGACATTAATGTTAAGAGGATGTGTTGGATTCAAAGGTGAAAGATTCCAAGAGAATATTTTTAAGAGAATCCAGAGAGATTCCATTGGCAATGGTTTTTATTAAAACCAATGGAGGTTCTCTTTATTATTTATTTAATTATTATTTAAAACCCTTCAAGGTTTTAATTAATTAATTATTTAATTAATTAAGGGAGAAATTATTTTTAATTTATTAAAAATACTTTAAGGGTTTTTAAACCCTTTAGAAAGCAAATTTCGATTAAATTCAAAATTACTTTTCTTTGCAGCCGATGTGTTCTAAAGTCCATGTATGGACTATAAATATGATAAGGTTCCTAAGGATAAATCCTTTTGGAAAATTGAAGGCAATTAATTGGTTTGGCTGCGATCGAATGTTCTATTTACGCTGCGAAAGAGGAGAGCTCGTGGTTTGAAAAGCTTTCGGAAAGCTTGACCATTTATGTGGAAGGAAGTCCATCTTGGACTTCGTAAGCCCCTTGTGGGCTAGTGGCAGTGAAGGCTACGTTTGGGCCTTGCATAGGCAGAGGTCTGCATTTTGATCCTCATAGAGGGAGCTATGCATGGATTAGTCACGTTTTTATTAAAACGTGTTTTGTGCCGTGAATTTTGGATTCTTCAAGGGTAGCCATTATAAGGTGTGATTATTTTCTTGATATGATTTTTGGCATTGTTTAGCATTGTTTAAAAGACATAGGAGAAATAAGGGGATATTTCTTTGGTTGTATTTTTGAGATTAGTCTTTTGCTATGCTAAATTTAAAAATGGAGATATAAGGTGTAAGTTTTGGTTGTTGTGTTTTTGGCTTCTTTGGTGGTTGTTTTTAAAGAAGAGAAGCTAAAAGATGTATTAAGGAAATTTTTTATATATGCTCATTTATCTTGGTTCTAACCCTAACTTGGTTGGAAGTTTGAGGGTTGTGTGTGGTGATAGCTTTAAGGATCAATTTTCTTCTACTCCAAAAAGGTATGGGCACATTTTCCTTATGAGTATGATTGGTGTATGCTTTTCTGAAATAAGGTTGGAGTGAAAAGGTTTTCAAATAGGTTTCCTTTGGTTGGGTGTAAATCCTATTTTCTAGTTTGTTGAAGACTTCTTATGCATTGTTATCCTTGATGAGAGTTTTGGTGAATGCATAATTCTGGTTTGAGGTAGTGGAAGCATTGTGCACTAGGGTTTATGTTTGTGAGTCTTGCTACTTGCATTGAGTTGGTGGAACCCTTGGTTGGCTGTTTTGAGTTTGATGGTTGAGTTGTTTCCATAGAGGTTGTTTTATCAAGTTATTGCTTTACTTGATTCATGATATTGGGCTTACTCCATTGGGTTGATTTGAGCAAGTTATTCTTTACATTTGGTGATATTGTGTTGGTGGCTGTTTTGTTCAAATATCTTTGGAGGGAAAAATATTTCTACTTGTTTCCTTTTTTTGTGATGGTTGGTTGAATGCTTCAAAGTTGATGTTGAGTTGAATGGTGTTGGTTGACTAAACCTTGTTTGATGAGCATTGTTGTTGAAACCCTAATTGATGGTAAAAAGAACATGAGTATCATTGTTATGTGATTCTTTGCATAGTTGGCAATTGTTGGGGTTTCATGTTTTTGAAAGAAAACATTCTATCCTATCCATTTTAGATATTGAGTTGAGTTTTCAGATTTGAGATTGAGATTGAGCTGAGTTGATTTGAGTTGAGTTTTGAGATTGGGATTTGAGTATAGAACATATTGAGTCTCTAAAAATTCTCTTTATGCTTCTATGAGTTTGACAAATCACATTGGGTCTCTAAAAATTCACTTTATGATTTCCTACTAAGAAAGTTTTTCTTGGTGAGCTTGCTGAGTTTTTGGATAGGTTCCAGTGGGGACTTATGAGCAGTTTTTGGACAGGTTTCGGTGGGGACTTGTGAGCAATTTTGGACAGGTTTCGGTGGGGACTTGTGAGCATATTTGGATAGGTCCTAGCAGAGGACTTGTGAGCTGAGTTTGATAGTTCTATCAGATAACTTGAGGATAGAGGTGCATTGGTTCTATGAGAAGAACCTAAGGATAGTTGGCAAGTCTTTGAGAAGGCTTGTATGCAGAGGATTGATTTGTTCAAGAGTTGGAAAGATCTAATAGACAGAGGAAGACTTGTACTAGACCGACTGATTGTGTTTGGTACAGGTTGCTAAGTTGTTGTGGACATGATCATCGAAGGCAGAGGTCTCTTAGGCTAAGCATTGAGGACAGGAGGTCTTTAGTGGAAAGGAGTTCCATGTGCTGGCAAGAGGTAGAGGCATTTGATCTTCTGAGGGATCATTTCCAAAGCAGAGGGGAAGGTATCTCCTTTGAGCAGAGGCTCAAAAATTTAGATTGGGGGAAGGTATCTCCTTTGAGAAGAGGCTCATAAATTCAGATTGGGGGAAGGTATCTCATTTGGTCTGAGGCTCATAAATATTGTAATTGGGAAGGATTACCAAAGAAATTTGAGATAACTTTTAGAGAAAAGTTTTGTGGACGTAGCCCAACCTTTTTGGGTGAACCACGTTAAAATTGGTGTCACTTTGTGGATGATATTATGCATTGCTTTGATATTTCTTTGGGTATATTGCTTTACTGTTTTGAAGTATAAAGGAAAAAGTAAAAAGAGGTCTTATACTGTTCACCCCCCCTCTCAGTATAAGCTTGTGTTCTTCAAAATTGTTGCAACTAGTCTTGGTAGGATGGGTGTTGAGCAATGTATGATGTTGCGGCTAGTGGGACACTAGGCTATGGAATGGCTATTTGTTGGGTATAGTAGTATTGTGATTGTGGTATGTGTTTTTATGGCATGGGTACCTACTGGGTAGGAGCCTGCTATAATGGTTGTGCCATAGGTAGAGATGACCATAAAGGGGGATGCATAAAGAAAGTAGATCTAGTAGGTAATGGTGGAGGTATCAAGGCTATCGGTTCTAGGGGTGGTCGAGATAAGATGTCGAAGGATTGGACCTATATTTGTATTGAAGGATGAGATGTGGAAAAACTAAATTGTGTAGAGTATCATAGAGGGGTAGGAGTGTAGGTTGTGGGTCTTGATCTGTAAGTGGAAGGAATACTAGCAGTTGGGGCCTAAAAAGGAGGAGGAGGAGGTAACCTAAATGTCAATGTAGATGAAAGTTGAGCGAACGATTGGGTAGGGTACATTCCAATCACCTAAGATGGAGGTAAGAATTATGAGGAGGAAGGAGGGTAATATTCTAGGGTAGGATCTTGGGAAGTTGGAGTGAGGACTGTGTCTACTCTCGATTGGGTGGGAATTGTTGGTTGTTGTTGTTGGTATTGCATGTTTTGGGTTTGGAGAGGTGGTTGTGACAAGTTCTCAAAAATTGTGAAAAATGGTTGTTGGGATGTTTATGGTTGAGAATCTTTAGAAGAGTATGGGTGTTGTGTTTAGGGTGGTGCTTCTTGCTCCTACAAGGGGGGTTGTTGTTGTGTATTTTGAAATAAAGGCATATGGGTACCCATGGTAGAGGAAGAAGGGTATAAGATCATCCCTACAGAAGGGATGAATGATGCAACCTCAGGGCAAGTACAGTTTAATAGGGAAGAGTAATTATTAAAGAGGAATTGAGATAAACTCTAGAAGAAAGGGTGTACAAATGTGAGAGATGCAGGTGGAGTCTCCTCATCTATAGTGAAGAACGAATTAGGTTTTCCTAGAGTAGTGTAGATCACATGATCACAGAACATGACATGTGGATTAGGTGATGATACAGGTAAGAGGAGTGGATAATATTCTATAAGTGAAGTGGTGAGGGATTCACTTGAGGTGGACATCTCACCATGAGTCATCATGTGTGGATATCATGGATCAAACTTTATGAATGGATAATGTGTGTATGTGGACTTCTACTTCATGATCTAAGGAGGTATGACCTGACTAGAAGGAGTGGCAGGTGCATCCTCTATAGGGTGTGCTTGCTTGTGTGCATGACTATGAATAACAATTGACATGATGATGTGTGAAGGGGGTTGGTGGTAACCCTATGAAGTATGAACTCAAACTGATATGATAAGCTACGTGGAGTTGAGAGACAACATGTTGTGTGGTGTGATGTGCTGAAACTAGTTTTTGATCATGTAAACAATGCTAAACTAGAATCATTTCTACATAGGAGAAATAAAGTGTGTTGTTCATTTTAGTGTGTTTTGATGTTGATGATTCCTAGGTAGAATCATAGGTAGTGGATTGAATGCTCTAGAATATTAGGAGTTTCATTGATATCAAACCTCCTGCAACAGCAAAAGATGCACAAAATAGAACAATATCGTGATGTGCGAATGGTGACTTGTATGGAAGACACAATAAAAAGATAACCTAAAGGGATGGAACTCAATATTATAGAATGAGCTCAATATATCCTCTCATGAGAAGAGGTGGTACTATCTAAGACATGCTAGGCATGGTCAAAAACCCCATGCTTTCGCTTCAACCTCAAGTGGGATTAGTCAAGAATGATAGTTATCATGTCCATGAATTATGTGAGCCTTGTGGACGAAGGCATCTAATCCTATCCCACTCTGAAGGTAACATCTGGTGATGAAATCAAAGAGCCTAGTCTCAAAAGTTGGGGGTTTTCCAATGATGAAATCCATAAAACCTCTTGTATGGCTACTAAGTGTCTAAGGAGGTGAGATGGCGGAGGGTACTACTCCTGCCACACCAGTCTCAAGTGATGGATTAGGGATGAAGTCCAATCTCACCACTTGTTTTGAACCACGTGTGTATGGGTTTGAGTTTTATAACTATGATGTATAAAGTAATAAAACTAACTAAATTATCCTTTGAAATGAAATTATAGCTCTAGGTATACTTTTTGGAAGCAAAGGGCTAAAGTGAGATGTGTTTTGTAAAATAAATCTAATCCTATGTACCTTTTGGAAAGAAAACTAGGATCTATTCTATGAAAGCATGTAAACAAACAATGTAACACATGTGAGAATAGGGATTTATAGAACCCTAATTTTGGAACATTAAAAATGTAAGAAGGATTTATACAAAGATAAATAGGCAATCTTACACTAAATATGTAGAAAGAAATTGACAATTATGATTTACCCGAGGGATTTATGAAAGAAATGGGAAAATCCTAATTTAATGACAATAAAAGGAATATGAAATTTGTATTTAAAAAAAGGAATCTAAAACTTGCTTTTTATGAAATGTGCAAAAAGAAATTTGAAAAATCCTTATTCTAAAATGCATGAAAGGAAAAATAACTAACTAGGATTTTGAAAACTTTCGAAACGGAGCTCTGGCGATTTGGCGGGAAAATCTCTGAGCAGGCGACAGGCGATGTTCTAGGGTTTCTGGTGTGAAGGAATTTCTAGAGACTTTGGTGGTTTGACTTAGTGCTTCTCTGAAGGATCGTCCGTTGCCCCAGGAGGGCCCAATGGGGTCTCCTCAAGATCCTCTCTCTGGGAGAAAGAGCTCATATCTTTGAGATGCTAAAAGAAACTGCTTCGTATTCCAATGATGAAGCTCAACGAAATGCTTTACAAACGCTATTCAAGAATTTTGGCTGCACATTGAGTTAATGGATGCCTCTCACAATCTGCATCCCGACCTAAGATTGTTATCGAACCAAAGCTGGTCGAAGACACAATCATCTACCATGCTAACCATGATCTGATTTGCAAATTCATGGGTATCTGACCTACCTTGAATTTTTTGCATACCTGGGTCAAACAGAACTGGGAGCCACACGATGAGTGCTCCTTATCGTCTATAAGCAATGGATATTTCATTATTAGTTTCTCTTCTTTAGCCGATAGAAACAGAGCATTTGAATTAGAGAAGAGGAACCATGGACTGGCAGGGTTATTTGTCCAACCCTGGAGAGTGGGTTTTGATCCTCGTATTGAACCCACGGCTGTCCCGATTTGAATTCGGTTGTACGCTCTCCCGATGGAGTTTTGGGGTGAGCAGGTTCTAGAAATGATTGGTAATTCCATAGGTAGACATCTAGGCATCTCCAAAGATACCATAGAGGGAAACACAGCTGTATTTGCTAGAATATGTGTAGAAATGGATATTAGCCAACCTCTACCGATCGAGGTGGAACTTGAGTTGGCAAGACTATCTTGGATCCAGCAGTTATATTATGAGGCCCTACCTTTTAGATGCAGATTCTACCATAAGCATGGCCATTTGGCAAGGTTTTGTCCAAATATTTTGAACACAAAAGCGGAGGCTCCGCTTGGAATGACAAATCATCCCAGAGAGGGTAAGTCTACTCTTGTCAAAGAACCATCCAATACTCCTCAGGGTATCGATGTTCAGAAAGATGGCTTTGAACAGCCTAAAAGAAGGATAAAGCAAAAGAAAAATAGCAAGGAGCAGGCACAACTCAAGCCAACCAATCAGTATGAAATCTTTAAGTCACTAGTGGATCAAGATGACCAAGTCATGGAAGGAGTGGATGGGAATGCTGAGGATAATAACATCCACCCTCATGCTTCTCCTTCATTTACTCCTATCTTAGAACAGGTGATTGAAACCACTGAGATATTGCAGCCAGAGAACCCAGGGGCATTGATAATACACTCCCCAGCACAGCCATTTATTAAGGATGTCAGCATGGGAAGTGCAGAAAAGAATAAAGAAATGCCAGCCCTAGGGATTACTCAGGTGGAGAAGAGATCCAAAAATAGTAACTCTCAAGGAGCGGGCAGAAAGTCCAATAAGGATCTACTAGCAGTGCAAGGAGACAAGCTGATCAATGGAGGATCAATGAGGACAATTGATTCTTACTGCTCCCAAGGTTTTCAATGATTATTCAATCTTGGAATGTTAGGGGTTTAAATAGTAGAACCCATCAATCTACTATTCAAAGACTCTTAGGAAAATGTAAAACAAACTTTTTGCTCATCCAGGAGACAAAAATGTCTTTAGATCTTATGTGTAAAATTGTTAGTAGAATATGGAGGGGTTCTGGTTATATGGATGTGGCTGCTCAAGGTGCCTTTGGGGGGATTGTTACTCTTTGGAACCCTCTGGAATGGACAGTAATAGAAAATATAGATTGGAGGGGTGTTCTCACATCTCTTTTTAGGAATAATGTCATAGCTGAACATGTTTTAATTACAAATTTCTATGGGGCTCAAAGCATTGATGGCCAGAGGCTCCAATGGAAAGTTGTACACAACATGAGGTCCTCACGGGAAGATTTAGACTGGATTATTGCTGGGGATTTTAATGCCAAATTATCTGCTCAAGATCAGGAAGGTGGTATCCCAGTTTTGGATCCAGGGGATCGACTTCTGATTGCCCAAGTCTAGGCATTTCACCTAGTTGATATCAAAGGCCTTGGAACCTACTTTACTTGGACTAACAAGAGGAGAGAGCCACACAACAAGAAGGTAAGGCTAGACCGCTTTCTGGTCTCCGAGGAGGCATTTGTTAAGTGGAATATTAAATTTTAGATTTTGGAATGCCTAGTATCAGATCATTTTCCCATTTTGTTAGAGGGAGGGACTATGATAGGGCAGCACCACAAACCGTTTAAATTTGAGAATTTTTGGTTGCAAAAAGAGGATCTCCGAAAGAAAATTTTGCAGTGGTGGGAAGAAGGCCGCCTACCTTTTGGGACAACAATGTTCAAATTCCACAAACATCTTCATTTTGTAAAGATTAAATTGAAACAGTGGAGACAAACTACTAAGTCAGATTTCCAGCTCCAACGAGCTCCCTTGGTGGCCAGATGGGAAGAGGTGTAAAAACACTTTAGGGAAGGAAAAATTACTGAGCACCTTAAAACCGAGGATGATGCCTTGCACAAAGCGGATGAGGACATTGATAATCAAGAAGAGACTTACTAGAAACAAAGAGCAAGAAACACTTGGTTATTAGAAGGAGATATAAATACAAAATTTTTCCATGGATCAGCCTGTGCTAGGAGACAAATGAATAACATGGAAGTCCTTCAAGATGATAATGGACACTCCTATGATACTCTTCCTGGTATGCATTCCCACTCAATGGATTATTTCTCTAAACTTTTTAAGGAAAGTATGGAGCAAGATGTGGAAGCTCAAAATGAAGTTATTGATGTCATACCATCTATTATCTCTCAAGAAGAGAATCAAGCCCTTCTTAGACCCATTGATAGAGATGAACTGAAGAAGGTGGTCTTTGGGATGAGCACTGGCAAATCTCCAGGTCCAGACGACTTTCCTATTGAGTTTTTTTAGGCCTTTTGGGATACCTTGGAGGAGGATGTTTTGGCTGTCACAGAGGAGTCCAGAACTAATAAAAGAATGCTCAAGGCTCTAAATCACACCTTCATCACTTTAATTCCAAAATGGGAGGAGGGGGTTCATATCTCTGATTTCAGACCTATTGCCTTATGCAACGTGATTTATAAAATAATCACAAAGATAATGGCTGAATGGCTAAAACCTCTCCTTCATAATATCATTTCCTAAGAGCAAGGGGGTTTTGTAGAGGGTAGACAGATCTTAGACGGGGTGGTCCTTGCCTAGGAGGCAATCCATACAATGCAAAAATTAGGTAACAAAGGAATGTTCATTAAACTGGATATGTCCAAGGCATATGATAGGGTGGAGTGGGGCTTCCTGTCAAAGATGTTGGCAGCCTTTGGTTTCTCTCAGGACTGGATAGACTGGGTCATGAGTTGTATTTCTACGCCTTATTATTCTATTCTAATCAAGGGGCTTCCCTTGCCACATTTTGGATCCACACGGTGTCTTCGTCAAGGGGACCCTTGCTCTCCCTATCTCTTCCTCATCTTGGCTGAAGGATTAGGTAGACTCTTCCTGAGAAGAAGACATCAAGGTCTGATAACAGGTATTAAGGTGGGGGCAGAAGTTTTGACTCACTTACAGTTTGTGGATGATACAGGATTGGTTGGAGTGGCCAGTCTCAGGGAAGCAAGAGGAATCAAAGATACTCTAAATGTCTACCTCAGGGCCTCAAACCAAGTCATCAATGATAAAAAATCCAAAGTGGTCTTCTTCAATCTTGACCAAAGGTTACAGGACAGAGTTATAGAGATCTTGGGATTCACTAGGACCTCTCTTCCAATAGTGTACTTGGGGGTTCCTTTGCATTTCAAAAAGTTAAAAATAGATATCTGGAAGGATATTTTGGATGGCATCAAAGATATAATGAATCATTGGTCTCATAAATGGTTAAGCTATGGGGGCCGACTAACTTTCTTACAGTCAGTTATTCAGACCATGCCAATATATAAATTCTCCATCCTGGCTGCCCCACATTCCATATGGAACGAGCTGGACAAAATGGCTAGAATATTTTTATGGGAAGGTGCAAAAGGGGAGAATAAATGGGCCTTGGTTTGTAGGGATAAAGTTACCCAACCCAAGGAAAAAGGAGGACTGGGACTGAGAAGCTCCAAGCTTAACAATAAAGCTTTTGCTGGAAAAATGTACTCGAGGTGGATTTCCCAGCCAATATCCTTCTTCAGCAGAATCCTTTCTAGTAAATACTTGGGTCATGTTCACCCCAATGAAGTGGGCCGTTTCCCTCTAGATGGTAATGGATCCTTAGTGTGGTAGGATCTCAAGCTTGGATCTCAGGTTATCAAATATCAATTGTTTTGGAAAGTGGGGAGAGGGGAGAAGGCACGTTTCTAGACTGATTCCTAGGACCAGCACCCACCCATCATTGCTGAGTTTCCCGAATTGCAATTGATTAAATCTGCCATAGAAGACAAGGGTTGGGTTCAAATTGAGAGTTATTTCAACACCAGCCAATTGGGGGAGTACAAGTTTAAGAAGTTTAAGCGGTTGGAAGAGTGGCCAATTACAGTCCCTCCGAAGCTGGCACCCATCTTGACCAAAATTTTGATAGAAAGGTATCTCATTGGTAGAGATGAGGAGGATGAACTAGCTTGGGGCTATGGGAACCTTGGCATATATACTGTGAAGGAGGGATACGATAAGATACTCCCAGAGCCTCCCCCACATTTATTTTTGGTTTAATATTGGAGGAAGATATGGCATTCCAAGGGCTGGTCGAAAGTGAACTTCTTTGCCTAGCAGTTTATGCACAAAGGAATTCTCACATTTGATAATATCAAAAATAAGGGAATCATCGGTCCATCTTAGTGTGTGTTATGCCATAAGAATGAGGAAACAGCTAATCATCTGATGTTTGAGTGCCCCTTCACATAGCAGATTTGGAAGCGTTGGTTCTCTCACTATAAAATCCATGCTAATGGTGCTCTGACTTGGACCAATATTTGGGAAAGATGGAAGAGAGGTAGATTTAAATCTAAAGCTCTTCGAATTGGTTGGGAGATTGGCTTACTTTTAATCTGGTGGTAGGTGTGGTTGGAGAGAAATGCCCATATTTTTTGAGAAACCTTCTCCTCACTAGATGGAATCTGGAAAGTCATCTGGAGCAAAGTCATGGAAACGGTTGCCATCTATGCTGAGGAGGAAAATTAGTTTGGCCCTGAGCCACTGGAAGAGGGAGCTGTAGAGCAAGAGAGATAGGTTAGAGGTAGCTAGAAACCTCCCCCAGAAGGTTGGATCAAAATCAATACTGATGGAGTTGCAAAAGTCAATTCGAGTAGTGCTGGAATTGGAGTAGTGTGCCGTGATCATGCTGGGTCTGTGCTTTATTGGGAAATACAGGGTCTGGGACGAGCCACAAACAATGAAGTAGAAGCCTTTGCTATTAAATTTGCTTCCATCTGGGCTGTTAAGCAGGGACACAGGAAGATACTTCTCGAGTCTGATTCCCAAATTCTGGTTGGCGCTCTAGACTGCATGAGGAACTTTGCCTCGAAATCTTAGAGGTTGCGGATTTTGGTCTCTCAAATAAAGGAACTATGGAGGGAATTAGATGATGTGATCCCCGTCTATGTGAGTAGATATTTAAACAAGGAGGCCGATTTCCTTGCAAAGATGGGTGCTGAGAAAGAGGTTGGGATGCAGTTGCACAGTGACATGCCTATGGAGGATGCAGTGATTAGATAAGGTCTTGAACGATCTTTGAGACAATGAGAAAAGTTTATGCTAAGGGAGGTTTTTGTCGTGATATCGTGACCTATAGCACCATCGTGACCTCTGGTGGGAAGCTGTCGTGATATCGCGATAGGTTGCACTGTCGCGGCCTTTGGAGGGAACCTGTCACGATTTTGTGACATGTCATGATTTCATGACATGTCGCGCTGTCACGGCCCTTGGAGATATGCTGTCATGATTTCATGACCTATTTTGCTGTCGTGGCCTTCAATGGGAAGTTGTCGCGATTTCGTGACCTATTGCGCCATCATGGCCTTTGGCTAGAAGCTGCAACGATTTCGTGACACTTTTGGAGCAGGGGCACCAAGGAGGATAATCGTCACGATATCGTGACAATTTTGGTGAAATGGAGTCAAGAGGAAAATCTGTCGTGATTTCATGACATTTTTGAAGATCGAAAGCCACAAGGAAAAATTGTCGTGATATCGCGACAGTTTTGGACTATTGGCACTAAGGGGAAAAACCATCATGATATCGCAACATTTTTGAAGAATGGGCACCAAGGGGATAACTTGTCGTGATATCGCGACACTTTTGAAGATTGGGCGCTAAGGAGAAAACTCGTTGCGATATCGCGACACTTTTGGCAAACTGGCACCATTGGGAAAACTTGTGATATCGCGACACTTTTGAAGACTGGGCACAATGTGGAAAACTCGTCGCGATATCGCGACAGTTTTGAGGTTTGGGAGATGAAAGGAAAACTTGTCGTGATTTCATGAAACTTTTGGCGAACTGGCATCATGGGGAAAACTCATCGCGATATCGTGACACTTTTGACGACTGGGTGCAAAGTGGAAAACTCGTCGCGAAATCGTGACACTTTTGGGGGTTGGACGACGAAAGGAAAACTCGTCGCGATTTCGTGACACTTTTGGCGCATAGGAGTCTTGAGGAAAAATCGTCGCTATTTCGTGACACTTTTGAAGACTGGGCGCCAAGTGGAGAACTCGTCATGATTTCATGACACTTTTGCAGGTTGGGCGCTTAGGAGAAATCTCGTCGCGATTTCACGACATTTTTGGAGATCAGGAGCCATTTGGAATTCTCGTCGTGATTTCGTGACACCTTTGGTGATGGGGCACCAAAGGGAGCTGCCGTCATGATTTCATGACATTTTTGGCGATCGTGCATCGAGGGCTCTGGCTGTCATGATTTTGTGACATGTCGTGATTTTGCGACTGGTGACTCTGGCGCAGCCGAGGCGGGTTTGATTGTCACGATTTCGTGACATGTCGCGTTTTCGCGCCTTGTTGACCTCTATGCTCTACGGTGGAAAGTGTTGACTTTTTAAGCTCTGCGCTTGTAATCTTGTTCTTTGCTCTTGGTTGGGATGTGTTTTCTCCCATTTGTAACTATTCTTTGTTTTAATACAAGTTTTTCAATTTTTTCAAAAAAAAAAATGCATGAAAGGAATTTAAATTTGATTTTTGTACAAAAGGGAATTCAAAATTTCTTCAAAGGAAACGTGCAAAAGGAGTTTACAAAACCCTAATTCTAAATTGATGTAATAAAACAAGAAATAAATGCACAACTTATGCAACATGCGATTTGCAAAAGGAAATAAAAAATTTCTTGAAAATAAATGAAATCAAACTTGTTGGTTTTGTGTAGGTTTCTGCAACTAAATTCAACATTTCTAGCATGACGAATGCGTAAGAAAAGGAAATTTACCAAATGTACTAATGCATTTTCTAGTAAATATTTCTTCACACATAAATTTTAAAATAGAGAAATTTTTGGGGAATACCTGGATTCTAATGCTACAGATGATATTTTTTACTTCTCTACTACTCACCCCTACAAGATTAGGGGTTTTTGAGTCTTCTAGGGTCAATTTGTAGGCCAAGGGGTGAATTGGTGTAAGATTTGTAGGTCAAGGGGCAAATTCAGCTGAGTGGTTTCTGTTGGAGATCCTTACATGGATGGGCTCCTCAGGTGTTGTACTATTTATGCTCAAGTTTAGATTGATGTTTGTGCTTCTGTACATATTTTGGCAGAGTTTCTATGCTTTGGCTAAAATGAGAGTGAGGTAGAATGAGGGTTTAGGTCCACTATTTATAGATAAAACTAAGGTGTAGGGGGTGTGGTTAAGAGAACTAAACCCTAATATCAAGTTCTATGGTGGTTAGGTTAGGGTTTGTGAGGTGTCATCCCCACATTCCCTTAGGAAATATCTCATCCTCACACATGTGTGAGGAGATATTAGGGTTAACTAGGATTAGTCAACTCTAAGGTTAGATTAGGGTTTCCTAGAAAATATCCTAACTAACCTAGTGCACACACATGTGGGAGAGAATAATTAGGACTAATTAGGGTTTAGGAACCTAATTAACCTTTTTAACCTATAAAGTGCACTTTAAGTGAAGTCACTTTAAAATTAGAATTTGGATTAACTTTAATTAAGACTTTTGGGAACTAATAGCTCTGTGGGGTTCTAATTAAGTCTAGGAAGGGCTTAAGTGGCCTTATGTGATTGATGAGTGATCCTTTGATGGATGCAAAGTGGTTATGACATGGATTGAGTAGTTTAATAGGGTTTTGTACCTATAAACTAGTGAAGTAGCCTATGTAAGTCTACGATATGCTACGCTAATCTAGAGTGATCTACACTAGTCTACGCATGTCTACATTATTCTACGCATGTCTACACATATATACAATAGTCTACGCTAGTCTACAATATCCTAAATATGTCTAGGATGGCCTATGTAAACCTACAAGTGTCCAAAAGGATCTACAAGTACGTAGAGATAGCCATGTGCGACTTTTAGGTGTCTACACCAACTGCAAAAATTTAGGACAAGATCTAGTATACTCCATACCCATCTCTTCATAGACTTATTTGGGTATAATTATGGTAGAGGCCCCTGAATCAATCATAAAGTTGTATACTATCCACCCTTCCATCCTCAAAGATATGTAAAAGGGAAGGGGTTTGTTCTTTAGAGCAGTAAGAGACATATTTTCTTTCACAGAAGGTATGCTAAGCATGGTGGTGATCTAATTTTCTTGGGGATTTTTACTCAAATAAGCTTTAAGAAGAATTATTTCCCAGGAATGAAGAGGTTATTGTAGATGCTAGACTTGGAGGGGATTCTTTTCATCTCTTCCATAATGTTATACTCTAATTTTCCTAAATAGGGATTCTTAGACTTCTTTTATGGCTCACCATATTTATTTTTATACTACTATGTGCTTTTGATCCTTTGTATTTTAGTTATGGAAGGAAATATCAACTTTTATTGTGCTTCATTTTTAGATTTCATCATTTCTTTATCATTTTATTTTTCATATCTCCTAGGGAAATTGACCTCTCTTTCTTAGCTTTTAGGAACTATGTCCTTCTTTTTAGCTACTTGGGGAATAGGAAATTGGTCACTACTTTGTAGATGGGGATATTTATTCTTTTGAGAAGGGACCTAAAACTGACCCATATTCTATGTATCAACCTATAATATCTTCTTCCCTAATCTTGTAATGATAGAAATAAGCTCTTCTTCATCGAGATCCTACCCAACCATGATCTGATCTCGTTACCAAAGCATGTTAACTCTACCTTTCTAGTTCCTATCTACCTTTTCCATTTCTTATTGCACATGACTTTGGTACATAATTCATACATCTAAATCATGAGTATCATTACATATAAGACACCACACATTTACATGACTGGTTTTAGAAGAATATTCTTGATATTTGCATTGACTCAGACCCTTGATCTACTGCTAGTACCAAACCTTTGATCTCTATTGACATAGGGAAATATCCTTTGTTGATACATTTATGTTTATATTTATTCCATTGAATTCATCTTGTTACTAAGTATTTTCAAAGTACTCTGAATATCAAGAAGCACAGTGGATTCCTGAGGTGTTTGATATGGAAGTGGTGGAAATGGAATTGAAGTACATAGTACTTTAGGGAAAGAAATTGGATCCATATGAGGAAGTGGGGATGACAAAGGAGGAGTGTCCATGTAAGAAAATGTATCTACCTAAATTTAGATATTAGGAATTTTTAGCAGTAGGGCATCACAATTTTAGGGGGTAACCTTCCTACCTTGATGAAGATGTTTTCAGCTTGTATAACTGCATTGTAGACCTGAGGGAAGATGTATTTTTATGACTATTAATTTTGTAAATATAGCTCTGATACTAGGGATATGATATAGTACATAAAATCAAGGGTTGTAGCTAGCCTATCTTCTGGTGGAATCCTCTTCCAAGTTCTACTGAATCTTAGATTGAAGTCTAAAAAAAACTCTTGCTAAGGTTTTTGCATGGATGTAAATTTGTTTAGGAGAGAAAATGGATCAACAGACTCATCAAACTCTTCTAAAAAGGGCTTTAATAATGTGACCCATAAAATGATGCTATTTTCCTCTAAGGTTATTAACCAATGTAGGATTTTTCCTCTAAAAGATAGAACCAAAATTTTGACAATGACATTTTCATTTTTTATGTTATGAATTGCTTCGAGATTTAGGATATCTTGGTAATACTTGTAAGTAGTTTTACCTAATCCATCATAGGTAGGTATGGCTTTGGATATAGCTTGAGGGATATCATGCATGTGGGCAAGCCTTAGGGTACTAGCTGTATTCCAACTAGGGTATTTCTATAGGGGCTGTTTTGGAGCCATATTTGCATTATGATCCATATTTCTAGGTGTTGTTCTAGTCGGGGGTGGCCTTAGAGGTACTTTAGTGGGTGGTTATGGAGGAGTATCATATAATTAGAAATATTGGTTTAAATTTCTTATGATGGTGGATCCTATCAAAGGGAGCTCATAATAGATAAAATAATTTGGGTTATTCTTCGTAGATGACCTAGTATTCTTGAAATATTATGAGCTATTGGAATGGATTTTCTAGTTTCTTGTATTCAGGGAGTCACCAAGTGAATTTACTATTCACTATTTAATTAGGTCAAGACAATTCACTAAATATTTATTCCTCCAATAAAAGGTAAAAAATAAAATTTGGTGGGTTAGCTAATGTTTTTGTAAACAAGGTCCCACCAAGCATGCCAGAACTATAGGATTTGAATTGACATCAAGCAAAGCTTAAAACTATGACTGTTAGTATTCTGATTAGGCATGTACCCTCTAATCATAGGTCAAACCTCAATATTATATTGATTAAATACTGCTCTAGTCCAAACTCCAAAGTAGGCTGGTATTCCTTATCAAATTATAGGGTGTTGACTCATTTAAGCTCAGTTAAATATTTAAAATATAGCGATAGAAATGGATTTAGGGTTAGAAAGTAAAAATTAAACAGTGGCTAGATAAATCTAACAACATAGGCATCTACAAGTAAAACTATTACAACCAATTTCTAGTGTCCCACACTTGTAATTAACAACACTCAAAATAGGTAATCTTCATGGATTAAAAAAAAATAGAGACATACTTCAAGAAACCATTTCAAACATCTATGATACTAATAATCCAAATAGCAGAATAAGATCAGTACCAAGACTAACATAAAATAACTTCTTGCAAGTATAGATCCAATTATGAAATATTTCAAAGTGCTCTAAGATAGCAAATCTAATATCAGTAGAATAGACTAACCATAGAAGCAATATCAAAAAAGCATTCACAACTTGAATCTCTCAAAAATATTATAGAAGAAACCATCCTGAGGCAAACATCCATGTAATATTTCTTTTATTCATTTACAAAAAATATTTACATAACAGGGCAAGCAAATACTCTAGAGCTAATGCCAAAAAATGAGGGTTCGACCTCTATTTACAGTTTTACATGCTTGAAAAAATTAAATAAGGTGGAACATTACAAGGAAAACAAAACTTCAGATTAGCTAGGTGTTGAGGTGGCAACCTCTTATTCATCTTGGATGAAAGAAGAAAATGTGTGATATTTCACTTCTTTGCAACTCAGCTTCTGCAACTTGTCATCCTTTCATGGTGTTTGGCTTTTGAACCATGCAAAATTATTATCTACACATTCATTATTCTTGTGGAAACTATTCATCCATAGATCTGCAACTTCCTTAATTTCTTGGTTCTTGATATATTTAAAGCTTCACCTTCTAGTTTACTTCAATCAATCAACTCATGTTATATATTTCCTACATTTATGCACCTTAGATATTGTTAAATTAAACTGACCATTGATCCACTCATGGACAAATAAGATGAGTACTTCAACACTATTGTTATCTTCATGGTGTAGAGACATGTCATAGCCCACTCATTAAAAAATGTTATTCACACCTTTTGATAATTTTGAATATAGGTTGAAGCATTGGATATTTCATTAAAAAATGTATTTTGACCCATGCAGGGTGGTGCATTATGTTGTGTTGCTTCCTTGTAGTCTTTGAGTGATCTTCCTTTACTTTGCATCCATGACGTAGAACAAAGTTTGAATCATGTTGTATCTCATACCTTGAAATTCACATGTACAAATTTGACCTATGTTGACCATAGGGTAGAACCTTGCTCTAGCCCACACGAGATATAATTTTGAACTGTGTGATATGGAACCTTGCACTGACCTGCTTCTTGGAAAAATTCTTCATGGATGTTGTCTGCTTTGATCGTGAGATGGAATAATGTTCTATGTTATATGGTATGGAATAAGTTTTAACTTATATGGGATGGAATAATATGTTGTAATAAATTATTTAGAGAGTGGTGATGTCATCTTTGATTGTTGTTGACCATAGGCTATAACCATGTTCTATGTTGCAGGGGGTGGAGCATGTTCTAAACCGCAGTACTTCATCAAAACAAAAATTATGTTGTAGCCCACGATATTGAAATGAATAAGTATGAATTTTGATCACTTTGACCATGGGATAGAATATTTTACACTGAGCCACTATCGTGGGGTAGAGCAAGTTACTTCAACACTTAGAAAAATTTTCAAAAAAAGTTTTCCAAGGATGTGGCCATTTTGGGCCTACAGACGCCAGTGGTGAATTTGGCTTAGGATAGTCAATTTGGTTTTGAATTTTTTTACCTTTGTATGTTTGCAAATATAGGCAAATTTATACTTACCAAAAAGCTCTTTTTGAGGTTATCCAATGGTAGTGTTTTTATGAAATTTTGAGTTGATTTGATGAGTTTTCTAACTAACTATTTTGGATGGTTTTTGATAGGCAATAAATATTCTAATGAGTAGGGGGAATATCCCTAAATTATTGGAGATCATCTTAGCAAGCGATTAAAGGTTTGGGCATGTGGTAATTTTTTTTATGATAGGGTTATATCATGTTTCTTATATGCCTAAGTTGAATTTTGATCACTCCTTATTGATAGCTCTTGTAGAGAGGTGGTACCCATCCACCAATACCTTTAGGTTATCGACGAGTGAGATGACAATCACTGTAGAGGATGTGTGGTGCATCCTAAATTTGCTATTTTTAGATGTATCCATATGTTTGGGAATGAGTGTTAGCACTGGGAAGATATACTTCTTTAGGAAGGATAATTTATCAAGGATGAATAAGGGGTTGAGGATCAATGATGCTTATGTAGGAGGGCATATTGATCAAAGGACTACACTCTTAGAATTAGTGATGTCAAGATTGATGATGAGTGACACCAATAGGAGATTCATGCCATAGGTATGGAGACCGATAATATCAGGGCTAAGGGATAGTTTATCTTGACCAAATTATATCATACTTTGTATAGGGTAGTTTGCAAGCAGGGTCAGAGTCTGACATGTTGTACTTTGCTTCAAGTTTTGGCATGGGAGCGTATATCCATCTGATGACCCATTGTAGTTATGAGGGGTATTAACCCTAAAAGTCCCATGATTTATATATGGAAGAGGTGTGTTCACCCTTCATTTTTTACTCTAACAATGTTGTTGTTGCAGGCCAAACAAGGTGAATGGTTTCCTATTTTTGTCACATGCCCGTGCATTTAATTATCAACCCAGGGAGCTTCGTAAACTTGCGAAGAGTCGGAATTAGGTTACTACAATACCACTGGAGGTGAATCTGCTAATCCTACATTTTGGGGGGTGTTCTTGAAATGGTTTGTCAATCATTCCCGCACTCCTCAATGATTTACGTAAGAAGAACATAATTAAACCTACGAGAAAATAAATCATGTACGCGTTCCTGAAAATAAATCTACTGCAAATGCTGGAACTAATAAACTAACAAACGTTCTTATGAAAGCAATAAACTAATTAAAATTAATAAACAAAAAGGAAATGGGGAAGAAATACTGGCTTGGAGTGGGCCCAGGCTCCAGCAGCTTCTTCCCGATCGAACACGCGCTTAGAACTTCTGGAACTTTAATATATTCGTCAACACACTACAATTTATCTCTGTACGTCTAAATGGATCTTTATTTTATTTCTATATATTTCTCAGAACGATCTGCGTGTGTTTATATAACACACCCATAGAACTTCTATTATAGAAGTAGTTACAACAGTCGATCTGTCCCAGACTAAATCAAGATAGTCTGGTAAATGCAATCGACATCTGGCATTCTGTTCTAATGGCGGCGTGTTCGTTGTTCGGTTCATGCTTTGCCTGGCATCAGTAAGACATTTCGATACATTGGTGCAATCTCCAATTTAGCTCTGCATGACGTAGAGCTAGAACTGCACCAGTCGCTGCCATCCACGTCGTTCAAATCTGGTCAACGGGCAAAGAATCAGTGGCGCCTTCTGGTTGTGGGGAGGCGCTTGCCTTTTGCTAGCGCCTTTCGACTATGGGGAGGCGCTTGTCTTTGGTTGGCACCTTCCGATTGCAGGGAGGCGCTCATCTTCGATTGGCACCTTTCGGGCAATTTTCATGGAGCTCTTTGAATTGGAGGCACTTCTTTGCCTTGGAGGCACGTATTCAGTTGGTGCCTTTTGACTGCAAGGAGGCGCTCATATTCTCTTCATTAACCCTCGATGAAATAAAGTGCCAAGTCCATCAAAAGGACCTCGACCATTCCAAATCTAACTAAATCAATTGCAATTCCACAAAACATACTAAAAACACACAAATTAGATAACATGCATAATTATATCAAATATCTATATAATCATTCATAAAAGTACGCAATCCTTATTATACAGCCGCATATTGATCAAAGAAATATGTACAAAATATGAGCATTTATGGTGCTCATCATCCCCCATGCCTAACATATGCCACGCCCTCGTGGCATCCAAGCTATAGGTAGCCCTCTGACTTTTCATCGTCGCCATCTCTTGGAGGATTCTACTGCCCCTATGGCCCGAGTCTATCTTTTCATGTCGGCATTTGAAGGTGTGGTTCACCTTTGCCTATGGGAAACTATGGCTATCAATTGTCCTCTTCTTGTTCTAGCTGCTACTGGTGGTGGTCTAGCCAGCGTTGTTCCTATCGATTGAAATGCAGCTTCGGTAGCTTGCCAGAGGTCGGCGTCTGGAGGTCTGACCACTGCCAGAGGGATATCCGAGTTATCCCCTCTGGAAGGCACTACTTGGGCCTTGTATAATCTAGCCGCTTTAGGGGTAAGCCCTGCATTCTCCTTTGCAATCGTAGTGGCCTCCAATTGTGGGCCATATACTCCCCACCATTCCAAGTACTTCCTCATCATGGAAGGCCGCCCTCGGGATGAACCATAGATGTCCCAAAACTGGTTGTCTTCTGTCGGATTGATGCAGATGCCAGAATCTCCTTTTACCCTCGAGGATGCCTTCCTGGCCTCCTTGGCTGCTTTCATTTCATTGCGTGGTTGCTCAAAATATTTTTGCCTTTCGATGAATGGCTGCATGTCCCATTCATCCTCTTCAGAGTCGATGAAGGTCACTTTTGCCTTCTGTCGAGCCGTCCTAGGCCTCTTTGCCTTGGCTTCTACAGAAAATGTGGTGGCTTGGACAGGGGTCTCTCCTTTCTCCTTCGAGGACTTCTCCTTGCTCTGAAGGATCGGTTGTGCTGCTATCTTCGAGGGTGATCCTTCGTTCGCCTATCTACCTGGTGTCGACCCCTCAGGCTCTTCTCCTTCTTCAGGCCTAGGGAGGTCCTCCTTATCCTCTGGTCTTATCTATTGCTGGAGACCTTCGTCCTGCTCTGTGTCACTCAGGACAATGATAGGGGGCATGGTAGGACTTCTTTTCTTTTCACCCCTAAAAATAGAGGAATCCTCCCCTACCTCTGGGCTGCTCTGTCGGGCGTCCGATCGAATCTCCCCGAAGAGAATACTCATTCGACGGATGTGGGAGAGTTCATCGGCACTTCTTCTACCCAATCAGTCTGAGTGGATGCCTCCTATCTTGTTGTTCCTCTATCCTGGAGCATTTGATTTTCCTCCTGCAACTGCCGGACCAGCTGCTCGAGCTGAGCAATTCGCCTATCTCTTTCCTCCAATTCCCTTTTATGCTGGTTCTGGCAATCTTCCAGAATCTGTTGTGCCATCCAACAATCGGTTTGCCATTCGAGTGCCTCCTCCAAGGCCGCATCGATCTGGTCGTTACTCCCAGAAGTTCCTTCATTCCATGGGCTCCGGTTCATTAATTCTCGGAGGGTTTGGGTGGCAACGTCTATCTTCGGGTCACTCTGTCCTTCCTCTATCGAGAGGAATCACCGTAGACGTTTCCTCCTGGGGATTGGTTCGTCCTCACCACCAGCGAGTGGCGCTCCTTCCTCCTCATACTCGGGCATTGGGGAATGCCCTCTGTCCTCTATGTCTTCGGGCACCGGTGACTGCTCTGCTCCTCCTAGAAAATAGGGCAATGCCAATTGCCCGATGTTTGTTATCTCCTCTACAGGGGATGCTTCGTCTTGCCCTAATTCGACAACCGCATTGTGTTGCTCTATTTGGCCGCCATCTCCCTCTACGTCGTGGTTCTATCCTTGTGCTTCTGCATGGCGGACCAATGCCGATATCAGCCCATGGTGGGCTAAGGCGGACGGTGCCCCCTTCTGGTACCGAGCCGCTTCATCTTTCAGAGCATTCGCCAGGTAGAAAGGTATGTTTAATTTCCTCCCATGCACTAGGTGATTGATGAAGTGCACATGATTAATGTGCAGATGGGTATACTTTCCTGTGCATGTGAAAAATCGAGCAATCTGCTCGAACATCTTCCGCATATTCATGGGGAGACTATTTTTGAGTAACCCCTCCCTGTCTATCTGCACATTTCCTCCTGGTAGCAGTATTTCGGCGTATAGTTTTAACACTCCGCCCTTGTATGTACATTCCCCCGTGAGAGGCAATCCAGTCGCCTGTGAGATGAACTCAGGGGTGACTAGAATTTCCACCCCTCGTACTTGGGCCGCATCGCCCCTCAAAGAGGTGGCGAATTCTCTAGCTGCCTCCATGTCCTGGCCCTGACTGACCAGGGTGCGGTATTCGAGCCACCCCTCGGCTTCGAATTGGGTCTTCACTGCCCCTCGAATCCCATCAGTATCACTGGGTTCATTCTTCTTGATCGCGTGGTTCTTGGACCTTCCTCCCATGGCGCCTTCTCTCTGTATATTTTTTTGTCCTTCCTTCTTCAGGAAGGTGCCTTCTTATAGAAAAGATGCCTAACCCTAGCAGTTATGGAAGATGCCCTATCATTGGCACGCGATTTCGGCTATGGGGGATACGATCTCTATGACGACGGTATCTTTTTTGATACTACATATTTATAAATAATTATATAAATGATTTGATTTAGTATGCGCATACCTGATTCATCATTCCAGTCATCGTGGTAGCCGCTGATTTGTTGACTTGTGACATGAGGGAGGGGTATGGTCCTTTGATGTCGCTCATTCGTGCGATGCTTCATTCCGCTCGAGGCATCCGATAGATGTAAATGTTGCACATGGGAGGCATTCTTTGGTACCTTTCCCATGTGGATGGTGTCCTTGTAGCGCCTTTTCGACGTTGTCGATGCTCTTCTTCGAATGAATGCGCCTTTCGATGCTACGAGGTGCCTCTGATTGGTGGGAGGCGCTTTTGCCTGCATGCGTCTTCCCAATGTGGGAGGCGCCTCCTTCAGTTCATGCCTTCCCGATGTTGGAAGGCGTTCGTCTTGATGAATGTGCCTTCTGATGTTGGAAGGCGTATTCGATGAATGCACCTTCTTGATGTTGGAGGCCTTCTTGATGTTGGAAGGCGTCTCTGCTGGATGAATGCGCCTTCTTGATGTTGGAAGGCGTATTTGTTTTTTTTTTAAGACTTGGTGCCTTCCTGCCATGGAAGGCGCCTACATATGTATATATATTATATTTTTTAATAGAACTTCTGAATGGATGGAAGGCGTTGTCTTCCGATTTGGCACCTTTCGGATGCAATAAGGTGCCTTCTTATGGATGGGCACCTTTCGGGTGCAGTAAGGCACCTTCTTGTGGACTTGGCACCTTCTTCGTGAGCCTTCTTCTAGATGGGCACCTTTGGTGTAGTAAGGCACCTTCTTTGGACTTGGCACCTTTCTTTTCTAGATTGCCAGTGAAAGCACCTTCTTTGCCACCTTGATAAGGCACCTTTTTTCTGGATGGCGATTTGACTAGAAAAAGGGTGATCAAGCCTTCCCAGATTTTCATGCTGCCCAGATTCTACCTACGAGCCGGTGTCGAAATGCTGAGCCGAATCAGGCCTAGTTTCCCAGATACCTATCCCTCATGCTATCAGGTCCTCCACCTACAAAAAGCAACCAAAAAGAAAGGAAAATAAAGGCAGTTAGATGCGTTCCATGCCTATTAGGCCCTGGATTAGGATGCCTGCAGCTTGCATGCGGGCGTCGTCCCTACAAAAACACACATTACAAAAAAAACTATATTAACTAAAAAATTTTGGGTGAGCACTTTCGTGCCCACCATTTCACCTGTGAGAGTTCGGTCCAGATCTAGCAAGATGGGGTCTCCCCCATGCCTACTGCTGGATTCCACTTGTAACATTTTGGACGTATTATAGGGGCGTAGTCGGTGGCCATTGACTGTGAACATGGTGTTGCTGCCGTCAATTGTCTTAACGTGCACCGCCCCATTCCTAATGAGCTCTGCCACCTCATACGGCCCCATCCACCTCTGCATAAGTTTGCCCTTCCTTTCCTGGAACCGGGAATCGTACAACAGTACCCATTCCCCTACCTGGAACTTCTTCAGCTTGATGTGGTTATCATGCCACTTCTTTCTCTGCTTCTGTATAATCTCTGTCCTCTGCAAAGCATCCAGTCGGATTTCGTCCAGCTGATCTAGCTGGCGAATCCTCTATTTTTGAGCTTCGTCCAAGCTCAAATTTAATTCTGAAGCCGTCCTCGAGTTTTGATTTCGAACTCGATGGGCATCATCGCATTTTTTCCATAGACCAGTTGGAAAGGTGTGCATCCTGTGGTGGATTTCCACGTGGTGTTGTATGCCCAAAGCGCCTCCGGCAACCGTGTGGCCCAATATTTCTTGTGTTGCTGCATGGTTTTGGTCAGGATGTTTTCTATCTCCCTGTTTGTCACTTCTACTTGCCCGTTCGCCTGCGGATGGTAGGGCATGGTTTTATTGTGCCGAACTCTATCTTGCTCCATCGGCTCCTCAATCAATTTGGAGGTGAATTGGGGCCCTTGGTCTATTGTTATCTCTCGAGGAACCCCAAATCATGTGAAAATATGGGCAAATAAGAAATCGGTGACCGTTCTTTCCTTTGAGTCCCTTAATGCCTGCACTTCCACCCATTTGGTGACGTAATCCGTGCAGACCAGAATAAACCTCCTTCCCATCGAAGGTGGATTAAATGGTCCCACGAAGTCCATGCCCCATTTATCGAAAGGTTCCAGGTGTACCTGGGCTGCAAGGGCATTTCATCTCGGTGGGTTGGTCTACCCATCCTCTGGCACTCGTCACACTTGTTGGTATACGCTGTCGCGTCCTTGAACAGAGTGGGCCAAAAATACCCAGCCTGCAGGATTTTGTAGGCAGTTCGTTTCCCTGCAAAGTGTCCTCCGCATGGCTCATCGTGACATGCCTTGAGCACTTCTGAAAACTCCTGTTCTGCTATGCATCTTCTTATAATTTGGTCCCATCCTATTTTAAATAGGAGACCATCCATCCAAAGGAATGATGCGCTCTTCTCTATGACCGCCTGCTTTTCTCGGTAGGAGAGAGCAGGTGAGGTCCTTCCGGTGGCCAAGTAATTGGCTATGTCTGCATACCACGGAGTTTGTTCACTAATAGCGAACAGATGTTCATCCAAAACTGATCTTCCATTGCTTGATGATCTGTTGGTATCAATCTGGATAGAAAATCTGCCACGACGTTGTCCTTGCCGGTTTATCGACTATAGTGATGTCGAATTCCTGCAATAGCAACAGCCATCTGATAATTCTGCCACCAATGGCCGGCTTGCTCATCAGATACCTGATAGCCGCGTGGTCCGTATGGATGAAGACCTTGTATCCCGTTATATAGTGGCAGAATTTGTTTATTGCATGGACAACTATGAGGAATTATTTTTCTATCATTGTATAGTTGAGCTCTGCTCCCGCCAAGTTTTTACTGACATAATAGATGGCATAAAATTCTTCGTCGTCTTTCTGCCTGAGGACTGCTCCGATCGCACCGTTAGATGCATCGTAGTAAATATGGAACGGTATGGCCCAATTCGGTCCTCTCAAGACCGGTGTAGATATCAATTTTTCTTTCAGCAATTGGAACGCTTCTTCGCAATCTCCCGTCCAATTGAACTCTACGTCCTTAGAAAGTAGGGTGTGCAGTGGTTTGGCAATCTTACTAAATTTGGCGATAAATCATCGGTAGTACCGGCTGATCCAAGGAAACTTCTTACCTCCTTCTACGTTTTGGGGCTAGGTAGGTCTCTGATGACCTCGATCTTCCTCTTGTCTACTTTTATTCCTTCCGCAGAGAGGTGGTGTCCCAACACGATGCCTTCCTGCATCATCATAAAACATTTTTCATTACTTAGGGACAAATGATTTTCCTTGCTCCTGTCGAGCACTCTTTCCAGATTTGTCATTGCCTCCTCGAAGGTTTCTCCATAGGCGGTGAAGTCGTCCATGTATACTTCCACCCCGTCTCCTATCATATCAGAGAATATGCTAAGCACCACCCTTTGAAAGGTGGTCGGTGCGTTGCACAGTCCAAAAGGCAATACCTTATAGGCAAACGTTCCCCATGGACAGGTGAACGTTGTTTTATCTTGATCTTCTTCCCCTATCTGGATCTGGTTGTAACCACTAAAACCATCCAGAAAGGAGAAGTATTTTCTTCTTGAGAGTGTGTCCAAGACCTGATCGATGAACGGGAGTGGGAAGTGGTCTTTCTTAGTCACCTTGTTCAACGCCCGGTAGTCCACGTAGATCCACCATTTCCCATTCTTTTTGGGGACCACCACTAATGGTGATACCCATTCACTATCAAAAATTGGATATATGAATTCGGCAGCCAGAAGTTTGTGCAGTTCTTCTCTGACAATGTCTTTCATTGTTGGGTTCATCCTTCTCTGTGGCTGTCGACTAGGAGTTGCCTGGTCATCTAAATAAATCTGATGGGTACATATTTTTGGGCTGATGTCATGCATATCTGCGTAGTCCCATGCAAATGCTTGCTGGTGTTTTACCAGAAGCTCTTCCAATTTTTCTAGCTATGTGGGCGTCAACCTGTTGTTGACGTTTAATATCCTCCCTGGCCCAACGTGTATTTGTCGGATGTGTTGATCTTGGGCGCCAGTCAACGGTGATCCAGGTGTGGGGGTGGATGATTCTCCATGGAGAAACTCCATGATAGCACCATCCTCGTCCTCTTCTGCCACCTCCTCCAAGGTCATCATCGGCTGGATTATGGACAACTCCGTAGTTCCATGCTCGGTGATCCTGGGTTCTTCTGTCGAGTCCATAGACTGAGCTGGTGGTGAAATGGTCAGCCTTTTGACATTTTGCCCATTGGAGATGGTCATTAGCCCATCTCGATAGCTGATGTAAGCGTCAGTTGTTGCCAGCCATGGCCTCCCCAAAATGAGTGGGTAACCGCCCAACCTGGTCTTGGTTTGCAAAACTAAAAAATTGGTTGGATATTCCCATGCACTGACTGTTACGATCACATCTTCCAGCATCCCTTTCGGTGACACGGTTGATCGATCGGCTAACTGCAACACTGTCATGGTTGGCTTCAGGTTCATGAGCTGTAGCCTCTGCATGGTCTCTTGAGGCATCACGTTGATGGCTGCCCCGAGGTCAACCAATGTGTTGGACAAGGAATGTCCTCCAATTTTTATGGTCAGCACTGGGCTGCCTGGATCTGCATACTTCGGATGACGTGTTCCACCCATCATTAGATCTGCCAGTTTACCCATGACGTTGATAGTCTGGGTAGCTTTTCATCTCGGTCTCCTTAGACACATTTCTCTAATTGCCTTGGTGTAAATGGGGACATCTCGAATTGCTTGAAATAATGGGATTGTCATCGTGAGATTCTTCAAGCTCGACAAGATGTCAAATTTTGGTTGTGTTGTTTTTCTTTGTTCCTGCAGTCGGCTAGGAAATGGAGCCTCCGCTCTCTCAAGTGCTTTTCCCTCTTCTACCAGAGGTGTCTCCTCTATTTCTTCCTCCTCTTCTACCAGTGGAGGTGTCTCTACTATTTCTTCCTCCTCTTCTACCAGAGGCGGTGTCTCTACTCCTAGATGCCTACCTGATCTAAGCTGAATATTGTACATATGATACATCTCACCTTCTACGTTGTATGCTAGCTGATTTACTCTATTGTTCGGGTTTGCTATCGGTTGTGCTGGTAGCTGCGCAGGTCTCACTGCTAGCAATGCTGGTAAGTTCTGTTGGATGTGAGTAGGCGCTGCACTCTATGGAGTCTGATTCCATGCATTGTGGCCTCTCCACTGCTGCCCAGGATATGGATATGGCATCCATGGCTGCTGATTCGAAAATGTTGCTGGGGGTGCGTTAGTCCAGGGTGATGGTCCCCACCACCCCATATTAGGTGGTTGAGGGGGTCCTTGGTGCATGTATGGCCCTCCCCCATATGATGGCATTCCGGTTGGTATATTCCCCATGGGGGCTATGGCCAACTCTTCCTATTGCCTATGAAGTAGGCCTCCGTGCTCTCAGTCGCTTTCTGGTTATTGGGCAATTGTGGGCACAATCGAGTTTTATGATTCAGCCTGCAAACTATGCATACTCTGACCTTGTTTTCTGGACATGCATTCTTTGCGTGCCTTCCTCTACATTTTGGGTAGAAATAGGCTAATGCTGCGTCATTTTCTTGTTTCTTCTTTTCTAACAACAGCGTATCCATCTGCAGTGCTAGAGATGAGAGCATTTCGCTCTTCAAATCCTCCAGCATGTTGCCTATTTCTATTTTGGTGACTGAAGCAGTCGCCTTCATGGTCCTGGCGGTGATTTTGCCTCGCCTTCTCGAGTAGTTCCGGCATAATTTCTGGATGTCGTCCATAGCATGTTGATAGACATCACCTCCAGAGATCATGTTGAGAGCCTCCAGTGACTCATTGGTAAGTCCCCTCAAGAAGATGCTTTTGAGGGACTTATCAGATAGCTTCGAGTGAGGGGACCATTGAAGATTAAAGCTGAATCTCTCCCAATACTCCTCGAGAGACTCATCTTCTCTTTGTGTCATGCTCGGGACCTCCTCCCTGGAGTCTCTTGCTCTCCCAAAATCTTGATATTGCTCTAGAAAGAGCTTCTTCATCTGGTCCCAGGTGGTGATGTGTTTGTCTCCCAGACCGATGAACCATCGTAGAGCTGCATCGTCTAATGTAGAAGGAAATAATTTCAACTTTTGCGTGTTTGATTTGTAATCCAGAGACCTGCACAAAACATCAAACTTGAATAAAAATAGGTCGGGGTCCTCAGTCGGGTGTCCTCCGAAGGACGGAAGGTGAGCAGGGGATATGTTTTTCATTTTGGTATCTCCTACTCCCTCCTCTATTGGGAAACTAAAGCCAGATGAGACTTCATCATTATCTACCATTTTTTTGGGAAATGTGGTTTCTAATGCAGCGTTTATGGCCTTCCGATCATTTAAAACTTTTTGAGTCAATGCTCTAAGGTTGTCTGGCGAGATCGTCTGATCCTCCATAGCCTTCCACAACAGGGCTTCCTCTAGAGGAGTCCTATTAAACAGGGGATTTATGATGATTCGTTCATCCCCTTGTTGATGGGATGAGGCGGCACTTTGCACAAAGTGCGGTTCCTCACTCCAATGGACTGTTGGTAGGTCGGGCGAGTCTAACTCAAATCCAAAATGCTCGGCTGACTCAAGTCCTGATGGATTAGTTCTTATAAAGCGACCGTCAGGTCCTCTTCTTCTCGAAGAACTCATACAAGGTCAGATGGAAGGTTTCAGGGTATTGTAAGTAATCTAATTAAGACGCTTCCCCGACAACGGTGCCAAAATGTTGCGGGCCAAACAAGGTGAATGGTTTCCTATTTTTGTCACATGCCCGTGCATTTAATTATCAACCCAGGGAGCTTCGTAAACTTGCGAAGAGTCGGAATTAGGTTACTACAATACCACTGGAGGTGAATCTGCTAATCCTACATTTTGGGGGTGTTCTTGAAATGGTTTGTCAATCATTCCCGCACTCCTCAATGATTTACGTAAGAAGAACATAATTAAACCTACGAGAAATAAATCATGTACGCGTTCCTGAAAATAAATCTACTGCAAATGTTGGAACTAATAAACTAACAAACGTTCTTATGAAAGCAATAAACTAATTAAAATTAATAAACAAAAAGGAAATGGGGAAGAAATACTGGCTTGGAGTGGGCCCAGGCTCCAGTAGCTTCTTCCCGATCGAACACGCGCTTAGAACTTCTGGAACTTTAATATATTCATCAACACACTACAATTTATCTCTGTACGTCTAAATGGATCTTTATTTTATTTCTATATATTTCTCAGAATGATCTGCGTGTGTTTATATAACACACCCATAGAACTTCTATTACAGAAGTAGTTACAATAGTCGATCTGTCCTAGACTAAATCAAGACAGTCTGGTAAATGCAATCGACATCTGGCATTCTGTTCTAATGGTGGCGTGTTCATTGTTTGGTTCATGCTTTTCCTGGCATCAGTAAGACATTTTGATACATTGGTGCAATCTCCAATTTAGCTCTGCATGATGCAGAGCTGGAACTGCACCAGTCGTTGCCGTCCACGTCATTCAAATCTGGTCAACGGGCAAAGAATCAGTGGCGCCTTCTGGTTGTGGGGAGGCGCTTGCCTTTTGCTAGCGCCTTTCGACTATGGGGAGGCGCTTGTCTTTGGTTGGCGCCTTCGGTTGCAGGGAGGCGCTTCATTTGTTGGCACCTTTGGGCGCTCTTTTCGGTTGGGCTTTGCACTTGGAGCTATTTCCTTGAGTTGGTGCCTTCGATGGGAGGCGCTCGTATTCAGTTGGTGCCTTTCGACTGCAGGGAGGCGCTCGTGTTCTCTTCATTAACCCTCGATGAAATAAAGTGCCAGGTCCATCAAAAGGACCTCGACCGTTCCAAATCTAACTAAATCAACTGCAATTCCACAAAACATACTAAAAACACACAAATTAGATAACACGCATAATTATATCAAATATCTATATAATCATTCATAAAAGTACGCAATCCTTATTATACAACCGCATATTGATCAAAGAAATATGTACAAAATATGAGCATTTCTGGTGCTCATCAGTTGTGACATCTTATTGATGATATGAGGGTAGCACATATTACATGGCAACTATGGAGAAATGTATATATGTGGTATAAGGATCACAAGGAGCTAGCCAGAGTGAGATGGATTTAGTGGTTGGATGATAAAAAAAAATCTTATGAGTTATATCTATATGATCATGTGACCCATCAATGGATGATATTTGGGTGTGATGAGTGCATCATGAGATCTAGTGTGATCCTATGGATCTTATCACATTTCTAGAGGTCAATGAGGATGACCTTGTGGTCCTAACCCCTAAATTTGATAATATAAGGGTGATGGTAGAATATGGTATTTGGTACAAATAGTTTAGACCTCACTGATTGATAAGGAGCCCACCATCGAGAGATCATAGGTGGGTGTTTCAAGATATATTGAGTGCTTTGTGAGCAGCTAGGCACCACTACGGGAGACAGGGATGGTAGAGGATGATGATCATATGGATAATTAGGGGATAAAATCCTTTGGATGTAACTCCATTATTTTTTATTCCACTCCCATATGCCCTGACCAATGGAGGGGTTTCTAGTCAATATAGAGTAGATATAGACCTTGGTGGGATAGGGTCAAATATTAGTGGAGGTGCAAGTCCTAGTAGGATAGTGGAGGAGGCTATTATGATAGATTTGAGGGTTCTACATCATAATTTGGAGGAGGTGAGGAGCCAATTAATGACTTCCAAGGTTTTGTGAGTGGAGGAGGTCACCAGAGTTAGAAATAAGGTGACTAGGCTTAGGGATGAGATGGCCTACATACAGATGGATAGCAGGGATATTGTTTCCAAGATTTAGTTGGCCTTAGAATGAGTTATAGAGGAGTAGGCTACTTATTAGGTGATCATTACTGGTATTAGGTATGATCTAGAGTGGGTTATGAGGGAGAGGGATGAGGCTTAGGCTCTAGTTGGGCAAGGTTTTGATAGCATGGAGCATGCACCTAGCTACTGCATTGATCTATACCATCATAAAAGCATAAAGATTCACACAAGTACATAAATTGAACAGAAACAAAGTATGTAAGGTTTCTCGTATTAATATTTGAATGAGTTTTGATTACAAAAATGCCCTCTTAGGGTCACTTGAAAGATGATACTGATATTACAATTGCCAATGCCCTCAATAGGGTAGGCGCACTTATGGTGCTCTGTTGATTAGTCACAAACTGCCTTGGGGTGGAGCTAACCCCCTTCTCCATGATGTGGAAGGATTATGACATAAGCTCCTCTTGCACCTGTCTCTCTATGAACAAGAAACAACAACACACGATTAAAAATATTGATAGCCTCTCGTGATGAGGCCCTTTAAGGGAATATGCATGTAAGTGCCATTAAACTAGTAAAACAAGAAAGCATAAAGAAAGACTTTAAACTATTCTAATTAAATCAAGAATTATGCTACAACATGAAGGACATGAATAAGCAAATGATGCATGGATCAAATATCAAATTAGGAACAATAAAGGGCATAAAAGATCCAATGTAATCCTACTTAATACAATGCATGAAATGTCTAATTTCTACGGTCAGAGTTTCTCTAAAATGCAATTAAACCTATGAAAAGACTAATATAACTAATCTATGCGGTCAAAAGCAAAGCAAGTAAGGTGATCATTAACCTGTTGCAAACCATAGCTGTGATGGGCGGTCTGCACTGTGAACCATGGTTGACAGCCACGGTTTGACCTCTGATATGTTTACCCTCAGAATTAGGGGCAGTGGGCTTGATCTCCTTGTCCAAATTGATGTTCAAGGGTCGCCTTTGTTGTCCTCTGACAGATTTGGTGGTCAAATCACTGTGAAGGGCCTTCGTTTGCCTAGATTTGTGTTTCTTGATCCTCCTAGGCACCTAGGGCATCCATGGCTAATTGGTCTTTAGATGGATAGCAAAGGGGCTCTCAAATGCACAAAGTCAGTATGCAATTTGATAGGGCTTCACTGCTCTCTTGATCAATTAACCTCTCTTCTCTTTCTCCCCATTTGGAGGGGGTATTTATAGCATGCCCCTAGGGCTAGGGGTGGCTTCATGGAGAAGCCAAGACCAAGAAGGGTGGTTAGGACAGTTGGGATGGAAGCCTCTGGAATCTTTCATCCTTCAACTGCCTCCTTCTAGATCTCTTGGCCGTTCCAACCGATTTGGCTCGGATGGAAGGCCTAACTGAACTCCAGTTAAGACCGCAGGTCACAGTTGTGGTCTAGACTATAGACCATAGGTGTCAACCATGGTTTAGACTAGAGACCGTAGGTCTGGGCTATGGTTCAGACTACTTAGGCCAAAATGCCTAAATTGAGTGGTTAGAACCACTGCTCTATCTTGGAGTCTATCCAAGATCCTCCATATGGTTTTGTAGCATGTCCATATGAGTAGTCACCCTCGACATGACGCATTTTAGGTGTCTACAGATGCCCCTTTTGAGATGCATTGTGAGATCGAACAACGCTGAGCAAAAATAGACCTCCTAAAATGATGTCGAAGGTTCTATGATGATCATTAGTCTGATCAACATTAGATGCCCCAGGTCCAGAAAAAGGATGCGCATCCTGGAATCATTGCTTCCAACTTGGGAAGGCTTACATTTGAAAAGTCTACACTCACCATCAGACGTTCGGGTAGCTTTGGTGCTACAATAGGAGTTAGGCCTATATAACCGAAGGATGAGAGCTACAAACAAAATTTCATATTTGCTATTTACCCCAAGCAAAGGGGGAAGCTTATGATAGTTGTTAGCAATGATTCACAAGAACGAACACAATTTTGACAAGATCAAGGGATCTACGATCTCTGGGATCTTCTATTGATTTTGATTATGACATGAAATTATGACTACCCCCTCAAGCGACGAGTCGATGAGGGTAATGACAATGTATGAAGCGACGAAGTCGCTTGACCATAATGAATGATCCTGAACCACTTTAGATTCGAGCCTTTTAATACCTTGGCTAGGCCTAGTTCAGCTTATGATTGCAATGCTTAGTAGTATTTGCACATCTCTATCCCATGGAGCAGTCAGGCTATGATAGCCATCTTAGGGAGTCAAAATAATACAAATGCAAGAAGACTTGTGTTGAATCATATTGTCGATGATTTGCTGAAAGATGTCATAAAAGAAATGACAATTTTACCCCAAATGTCCTTATGGTGATTTACTCATCTTGCTGGATTGCATGGATCGCAAGTCGCTGCAACCACCAATTTTATAGGATAAATCACTGAATACGAGGCGCATTTGGTTTTTCATTATTTTATTTTTTTGTTTAATTTTGCATTTATTTGATTGATCCTGGTGCTTTTAACATCACCAAATTTGCAATTTTAATCATTGATTTTGAATTTTTATCCGATGGAAGTCAGTAATTTATCTTTTTAGACCTTCCCACGATGGGTTTTGAGTGCATTTATTGCTAGTTACGGACCATGGGTACGGTCTATGATTTACATTTCCAAATTTTGGGGACCGTGGGTCAGACCTATGGGTAAAAACCCTAGTTCTAGAATCGTAGGTGTCAGCTGCGGTCCGTAGAGACTAGGAGGACCTATAAATTGAATTCCCATTTGAAATTTTTCATTATTTTCTTGCAACCACTAGCAATTTGAGAGCTCTGAGAGAGATAGAACATTCTTTGATATGAAACGCTGCCAAACTCTACCACATTTACACTCATCTACCCTGATGGTGGATCCTGATCAGCCATCGACTAGCCAGGGGTAGGGTGCGGGCAAGGTAACTCGAAACTGAGACCACACACTCAATACCAGTAAAATGAACCACACTAAGAAATGCAGAAAATTAACCTCACTAAACTGCTGGTAATGAACCCCACTAGTCTAGGTTAGCTTTAGGATTTAATTTCATGTTTGAGTGGTCTAGGAGGGTACCCAAAATGGGTGCCACTCCTAAACCATAGCTGGTAGCTACGGTTCCTAGTTGGCAAATTGGGAACCATAGGTTTCAGCTACGGTTCCCAATTTGGAAATTGGGGACCGCAAGTTTCAACTGTAGTTCCCAATTTGCAAATTGGGGACCACAAGTTGCAGTTGCGGTTTGCGATTGCTTTTTTTTTTAGGTTGTCTAATTAAGAAATTTTTAATTTTCTTTAGCTCTGCTTAGCTAGATTTAGCTTACATTATGCTTTTTGCTTTTAAAAGTTAACTTCTAGAGCATGGGAGCCTGACCTTATGAAGACTCTCCATGAGGCTTTATCGGATGATGACCGAGCATGGTTTCGAGCCATCGAGTTTGGTTACATCATGGATCTACCCACCATTAGGGTAGATCAAGCCTATCTAACTGCATTGGCCCGATGCTAGAATGCATGGACCAACACATTCCACCTTCCTCCCAATGAGATGACCATCACCCTAGAGGATGTCTACAGGATCTTTAGGATCCCCATCGATGGTGAGGCTATCATTTCCTCTACCTACATGACAAAGGATGTTATCTTTGATGCCATATTCGATGACCAGAGCGTCGATGCATAGGATGATGCAGACCATGGAGGGGTGCACATCGATGACTGGTATCGTGATGATGTCTTCTCTATACGAGAGGCCCTCTTCATGCATCTCATCATGTAGATTGTCCTTCTAGACTCCTCGAGCATGAGGATTCCCTAGAACATGCTAGCCCCTACTTGGAGGGTGCTTTAGAGCTCGATAGAGGAGCCACTATTATTAGCTTGGGGGAGCACCCTATTATGCCAGCTCTATAGGGAGCTATACCAGATCATAGAGCGTAGCCATAAGGGCATCAACTATAGTCTATTGTTATAGATCTAGGGGTGGTAGCACATCTAGATCGAGCATCCTATAGAGCTACCACTATGCATCACCACCATAGATGATGACCATCAGTGTTACACCACATGCTGGCCTCATGCTGAGGAGGGTATCCATAGTAGAGCTCATGCTGGGAACACTGAGCACTACATTATTAAGTTTGCATCACTTGGGCTAGGGGACATTGTCTAGCACCCCTACATGGATTGCCCTACATGGCCAGAGGTGGACGAGTGGCTATGATGGGCCCACCGAGATAGATGGCTTATCTAGCATAAGCTAGAGGTCCGAGAGTATCAATTCTTCTCTCATGTCCTACGATAGTTTGGCATGGTGTAGGACATACCAGAGATGCCACTTAGGTACAGATGCCTAGCTCTAGAGAGGGATCTCCCATTGATAGTTCCTCCACCATTAGGAGATGCACCCAATGACTTCTAAGAGTTAAGGGTAGAGACAGCTGGGACCACGCCCGACTATGATGGGTGGTGGTCTCTATTTAGATGGCATGGGATAGGGCCTCTAGGCCGAGAGCCAGTGAGGTAGAGGTAGAGGTAGATCCTGATGGGCGTAGGGTGCACCAACGTACTAAGGGTAGTTGGGGCATAGAGGCCACCACTGAGGATATTCCAAAGATCAACCCTAAGGAGGATGCTCCAGAGGAGGGTGAGGTCCCTCCTGACAGTGTAGAGGGATGATTGCTGGCTCAGGTTGCTGACTTGTAGAGTCAGATTGGGTGATTTCACACCCAACAGCTCGAGAGAGATACTACCATCACCACTCTAGAGGTGAAGGTGGCTGACAGGGAGCGATGCCTGACTGAGGTGCAAGACCAGGTACAGGAGCTCATGACTCGAGCTACCGATGTAGAGGCCTAGGTGTAGAGACTACAGACTACCCTAGAGTTAGCACAAGTGCAACGAACTATAGTAGAGGTAGAGTGGGATCTTGCATGATCATCGAGGGGGGCTATGCCACCTCCTCAAGCTACTATGGGGCCTCCTACAACACCAGTAGTAGGTACAGTAACTGCACAAGATCTAACTATGGAGGTAGAGGGACTGCATGATATGGTCATGAGGACCAATGAGATGCATGTAGCCTAACTTGCTCATGTTGATCAGCTAGTCGATTACATAGAGATGCATGGGCTATAGGTTCTTGAGGATCCTTTTGCATTAGAGTCTCAACGTACCAGGTCTAGGACCTCAGGGTAGTCGACAATGAGCTCGAGTCATAGGACTCATAGGACTGAGAGGATGCATAGGTCCTCTAGTACACACACAGTGAGGTCGCAGGCCAGGACTAGAGATCCAGGGTAGACATCAAGGGCCTCCAGTCAGAGGACTAGCCTATTGTAGTTACTAGTTTCCCATGTGTTGGGTGCTTTAGGCTTTGGAGGTAGGCAGGATCCATAGCAGGATCCACCATAGGTGCCAGGTCAGCCAGGAGAGCAAGCTCTAGAGCACAGTGTGGAGGGAGGCGACGAGAGCTCCAGTATAGGGGGAGCAGCCTAGATCTACGTTATAGCAGCTATCGACTATAGTTTTGATATACTATTTTGTGTGTAAGGTCGAGGACCTACATAGTTGTAGCCTACGAGCATTTTGTACTCCTTATGTACTCTTTTGGATATATATATATGATATGATCTTTTATGGCTCATTATGTGTACATGTGTATTTATTATTTTGATTTTATGTTTATTTGATGCACATGGATGCAAGGCTTATGTAAATGCTATGTTTATATGATGTGATGTATGGATGACATGCACTAGATAACTATTTTACTTTATGATGATGATATGCAGTGATCTAGATGATTAGATGTGTGATATATGATGTATGTATATGGATGCGATGTTTATTTTTGAACGCATATTTATTTTTGCTTTGTGGGCATGCATTTATTTTATGCAGTTTATGGTATGCTATGCAATGTATGGTAATGCATTATGTACATAATCATAATCTAATGGAAATGAACCTGTATGCTTTAATCACTTAAAACATAAGGAATGAATGTAAACTGTGTATATCAATTTTTAAAATATGACACCATAGAATGTATAACAATCATGCAAACTAATTGATAATTCTCATTACAAGAACTTAATCAATTAATCACCCATATATGAAATGCAGTGAAATGGATTGGTATAATGCTAATGAATGATTATGTCATTTTGTATATTTCTTCTTTGCTGCACTATATAGTCAGTGGTCGTCTAAACATCATTTCTGATATTCATGCGGTATCTATCCTATATGTTTGATTGTGCTTTGTAAAATGCATTCTGATGAATGAATGACTCATATTTCAGAAGTCTAATGATATTTGGTATCTTGTTGCTATTGGAGCACCTTTTGGGGTTTTCCTTGAGACTCAAACACCCTAGTAGATTTCTCCAAAAATCACATACTAACTGTACAAGGCTTATATTGGACAAGGCTTTTGCCATGATAGACCCAACTATTCATTATCCCTGTGTGTGCATGTGAGTATTTTTAGATAGATCGTAAGCATACCTCGTATGTCAGTCGAGACTCTTTCAACCCATATGTGAGATAGGGTTCCTCATACGATCGTACCATCCTTGTTTCAGCTTTGATTAGACTTATACAACTAGACAATCCTAGGTACCTAGAGCTAGCTCATATTGCAAATTGATCAGGGCTACCCCTCCAAATGCAGGAAGGACTCTTTCAACCCATTGCTACATTTGGGGATCACCCAATAGAACTACCCCTCCGATTGCAGGTGGGACTCTTCCAACCCATTGCTGCGATCGAGGATCACTCTATGGCTTTCAAAAGGTGGACAATCCAGGGATTCAAGTTCTCACCCTTCTTACTTGCTCATGTGTAGTGATAAAAATCATTGTTAGTCCACGTGTTACCATTTTCTTTGAGCAAGGGATTTTTATAGTGCTTTTGATTCACTATGTCACTTTACATTTTGAACTTGAAATTTGTACTTTTGCACTTTGTAATCTTGGGATTTAAACTTTGTGACTTTGGGATTTATAGGGGAAATTCTTGTCCTTTTTCCAAAGTACACCTTTCTAGACCGACTATTTGCAAGATAAGCAGGTCGTGAAACCCATCTCTCTAGATACCTAAGACTGCTTTCGCAACTTTCATCCTCTCTCGTCTTAGCAGGATTTTATATTGTTTTGCTTAGTGATGAGATTCTGATATGTTGAAGCACTATCCCAACTAATGACCTTGTCTATAACAGCAAAGCAAGCTTTCTACAATATCTGAAGAACCCACTAGGTATGGCTGAGTGACGAGAAAACTTAATATACATACATATTTCTCCGCAACAGGTATCACGTATGAATGCAATGAATTATGATAAATGCAAGGGTGCATGATTGACATACAAACGTGTGATCATTTGTAAAATTTTGATAGATGCATTACACTCTACTGTGGAATGCAATGGATGACAAATGCCTAAATGCAATATGATGATGTGAATGTCTATGTGAATGCAAATGAAAATGCAAAATGCAAATGCAAATGTTTTTGGATTTGAAGCTTTACCAAATTTTTTTTTTGGACTTTTATATATTTTTCTTGATTTTTATAGATTTTTGAGCTTTCATATTTGACCAAATGATGAGTACATGTCCTTGGAGCTTTTAAGGATGACCAAATGGTGAGGAACTACCTTTGGAGCTTTTACTTGACCAAGCTACTCAATAGAGAGCTTGGGGCATTTTGGGATGACCGAGCGGTTGAGACAAAACCCTCAGAGCTTTTGGGTTGACCAAAGGGCTTACAGATGCCTTTGGTGCCTTTACTTGACCAAGCTTCTTAATCAGAGAGCTTGGGGCATTTTGGGATGACCGAGCGGTTGAGACAAAACCCTCGAAGCTTTTGGGTTGACCAAAGGGCTTACAGATGCCTTTGGTGCCTTTACTACACTCTCAAGCATAGAACGCCTTAAGATGGATGATATTGAGAGGCTCAAGCTCTTCCACACCCTCTAGCGATGTTAGGTGATAGGTACCTAGACCAATATTTTTAGATATGATGTAAGGCCCTAGCCAGTTAGCCATGAATTTGTCTCGCATATCAGGTGGCAAATTCGAGTTCTATTGGTTCTCTTTCAGCACAAGATCCCCAACTTCAAAATCTCTCTGGTGGAATTTGATATTGTAAGCTCATTTTAATCGCTCTTGATAAACATGGAGATGCTCGAGGGCATTCACATGATGTTCATCGAGCAATGTCAATTGATCGAGGTGAGCTTGGCATGCGGTGTCATCATCGATGAACTCTTTCAATGCGATGCGCAGCATTGGAATTTCCAACTCTAAGGGCATAATGGCCTCAATGCCATATACTAGTGAAAATGGTGTTGCCCCAATGGGCATCCGAATGCTAGTCCTATAAGCCCATAATGCAAGGGGTAGCTGTATATGCCAATCCTTGTGGTGTTCTTGCACTGTCTTTTTCAAGATGGCTACCATAGTCTTGTTTGAGGCCTCAGCTTGCCCGTTTGCTTGTGGATAGTATGGAGTTGCAAAACTATGTTTAATGTGGTATTTAGATGTTAAAGCCCACATAGTTTTGTTCTTAAAAGAAGTTCCATTATCCAAAATTATTTTGGATGGTATCCCAAAATGACATATGATATGCTCGAGAATAAATTCTATGATGCGAGCTCCAGTGGTCATTGTAAGGGGAATGGCTTCCACCCACTTTGTAAAATACTTAGTAGCCATGATAATGAATGTATGTCGGCCTGACGATGGAGGAGAGATCTTGCCAATAAGATCTAGTCCCCATTGAGCAAATGGCCAAGCCGCCTGAATGGGTTGTAAGGCCTATGATGGCAAGTGCGTAAGATTAGCATGATGTTGACATTTAACGCATTTCTTGACATACACATTGCAATCCTTCTCCATAGTGGGCCAATAATAACCCATGCGAAGGATGCATTTGATGATAGCCATGCCGCTGAAATGGCCATCGCACGTACCATCGTGAGCTTCTAAAATTGCCCAAGATGACTCTTAGGGCTCAAGACATCGAAGGAGAACTCCTTCATGGCTGCGTCGGTACAAAATATCTCCTATCAAGACATACTTAGTCACTTTCTATTTGAATGTGCATCTTGCGGCATGCGACAATCCCTCTAGGATCATACCAAGTTTTAGGAAGTCTTGGATTTGCAACATCCAGCTTTGACAAGCCTCAGCTTCGACTGCTAAGATGACCTGCTCCCCCTACGTATTTAACTTTGCAAATGTAGACTGGGAAACAACCTTATGGTGAATGGTAGTACCACTCCCCGTAGGACTCTGAGAAGTCAATGACTCCCAGGGTGCCTGCTTAAGAAAGTCTTCCACTCTATGGAACCAATCAGCTATTGGTTCCATGACAATCATGTTGACTGACTCTTTGTTATCAAAGGTTGCACGCTCCACTGTTGGGTGTGAGAGCGTTCTAACATGGATGGTAGTAAAATTGCAGATAGATTCTGAGGGATCAAGGACCCCAAAGATGCCATGGTGTCTACGAACCTATTTGATGAACGAGGGATTGCCTTGATGTCATACCATTCAAATTTAGCTAGATAAGTGGCAACAAGATCTTTGTAGGCTTTCAGTATGGGACATCGACACTGAAAGAGCCCCTTAACCTGGTTAACTATGAGCAGAGAATCACCAAAAATGTTCAATATTTTAATACCCATGGTGATGGCTACATGGAGGCCCAAAAGTAGGGCTTCATACTCAACATTATTGTTGGTGCATGAAAAGTCTAACTTGAATGACAAGGGCATTGGAGCTCCTTGTGGCATGAAAAACACTATTCCTGCACCACCCCCTTGCTCACACTTTGAACCATCGAAGAACAATGTCATATCAACATTATTCTCTGGTTCCTCGGGTTTGGGAGCTTCAGATATTATGAAGACCGCATCATCTAGAAGCTCAATGGTTAGAGGCCTACTGTTGGATAGTGGTGCCTCAACTAGTTGATCAGCTATGACTTGTCCCTTGATGGAATTTTGGCTGATGAATTGCAAATCAAATTCTATCAATAGCATGATCCACTTTGTAGTACGTGTGTTATGATATGTCTTGCTCATCATATACTACAAAGGATTCTATTTTGATATAACATATGTCGTATGACTTAGCATGTAATGCCATAATTTCTTGGTAGCGAACACCACTGCTAAACAAAGCTTCTCAACATATGCATATCCTGACTCATAACTCACCAAGGTGCGACTGATGTAATATACGACTTGCTCTTTGCCTTGCACATTCTTTTGGGCTAACATGGTCCCTAATGCAAAGTCGGTTGTCGATATATATAGCAGAAAAGGCTCATCTGGCCTTGGTGGAGCTAGTACTGGTGGCGTTGCCAGGTATTGCTTAATCTCAGCAAAGGCTGCTTGGTAGTCCTCATCCCAATAAAATGGGACCCCCTTGTGTAGCAGTCGATTCATGGGTCGACATTTATCCGATAATTGAGTGATGAATCACTTTATGGATGCTACTTTGCCCTGAAGGCTTCTTAGTTCTTTGATATTAGTGGGAGGACGCATCTCTAGAATAGTCGTGACCTTTGTTGGGTCTACTTCGATGCCTCATTTAGAAATGATGAATCCCAAGAGTTTACCTAAAGTTACGCCAAATACACACTTCTTAGGATTCAACCTGACATTATGCTCTATCAGGCGATCGAAGACCTTCCTTAAGACCTCTGCATGCTCTGCTCGTAGCAACGACTTAGCTAGTAAGTCATCGATATAATCTTCTAAGATTTTATGCATGTAGTCATGAAAGATATATGTCATAGCCCGTTGATATGTGGCACCAACATTTTTAAGACCGAATGGCATAACTTTGTAGCAAAATGTCCCCCATGGCATTATAAACATGGTTTTATGCTGATCTTCGAGTTTTATCCGAATCTGATTGTATCCAAAAAAACCATCCATAAGGGAGAGCATTTCATGACCTACAGTAGCATCTACCAGAGCATCGATATTTGGCAATGAAAATGAATCTTTGGGTGTTGCCTTATTGAGATCTCTAAAATCCATACAAATACGGACCCTTCCATCTAGCTTTCCTACGGGCACCATATTGGACACCCATTCTGGATAGTCGATGGAGATGATGAACTCTACATCCAACAACTTTTGCAACTCATCTTTCACCATTAAGGCTACTATTGGATGTATTTTTCTGAGTTTTTGCTTGACTGGCTTCTTCGACAGATCTAGCGAAAGGTTATGAGTAACCAATTTTGGATCTAGACCCGACATGTCTTTGTAAGTCCAAGCAAAGAGATCAGGTCTCTCTTTTAGTAGAGGGATGATGCTATCATGCTCATCCAGAGTGAGACTCTCTCCAAATCTAACCTTCTTTGGATCGGTGGGATCTTTACTGATATCCACATCGAAGGTTTTCTCTACTGACATATGTGATCCTTCCTCAAGCTGGTGAGGCGTAGGAATCAGATGGATGTCATCAGTCGGGTTCACATGTTCCTCATGGGAAGCACCCTCAGCATGATAAACATCATGAGCACAGCCTGGCACAAAATGAAATGGTTGCAACATTTCTTCATTAGGGAAGAAATCTTTAGGCTGGACCGATGAGTCAGCACGATCCCAATCGATAGCATCCATGTTCAGATGCAACAGTTTGGATGGATCTGCTGGATTGTGGAGTGGAGTGGTCAAATCCATGGAGACCATGTTGATGGAATGGAATTGATCTCCGGAACCACATAGACAAAACTCTATCTTTGAAGCATAGCTTTTGTACCCAAGATCTGGTTCGGATGGTATGGGCACAAATGGATCCTCTCTATGGGATGCCCATATAACTGGATCCTCCCGATGCACTAGCTACAAAATGGGATCTCTCAGCTCAAGGAGCTCTACGTATGTAGGTGGATGGGGAAAGAGTTCCTGATACCTCTCTTCGAGCTCTCTTCTTTCCCTCAGGCTACGATGGAGATTAATCTCCCGATGCAAACCTATAGCTGTAATAGGTGGGGGACCTCGAGGTGGAGGCCTATTACGTAAGTGATGAGGTCCCAAATAGGCCATCTCCATCGAATCCTCATCATCACTATACAAATACAATCCATCATTTCCCCCCTCCTCTAAGGGGTGATCTACTAGATGTGGCCCCATGTATCTGATTCTACGATCACTATCATCACTATCTAGATAAATCTGATAGAACGATCATATATATGATACTACCATATAAACTAGCATTGCTTCTTCCTTAGAGCGCTCAGTGTTGGGAGGTACTTCCTCCATAACATGCTTTGATTCCCTAGGCAATAGATATTGTGGATACACGAGCCTGGAATCGGTCCTCTCATCTTCATCACTATGGTCACTACCATGGATGGGCCACTCTATTGTGTCTATGCATAGTGGGAGGTTAGCTGGATGAGGCTTTAAGTAAGCCTCCTCTATTTCATCTTTATAATCACTATCGGCTATGAAGCGCTCGTTCATCTCTTCCACTCGTTCCATAGGTAGTAGATGGCGTATAAATGCTAGACCTAGAAAGGTCGGCTCGATTTCCTCCTCAGATTGATCATCATTTGAGGACTCATCATCTGCATCATAACTAGGTCCACTCATTTCGGAGGTGGACTCCTCTCCATCATCATCACAAAGATCTCCTAACTTGAGATCGCCTACAGTAGTGGGGTTATGCCCCTACATACCGATGTCATCGGTAGCACTACAGATTTGGTTACCCAGGTTGCCTCTAGGGTTGTCCTCTAAGGGCCCATCATGATATGAATCAGGTGGCCCTATGGTAACAAATGATACCATCTGGTGAGTCCTCCAATAGCTAGAAGGATTAGGGTGGTATGGATTAAAATCCACATCATCCCCTAGACTCAGGTACATGTGATCTAAGGATGCAACAAGCAAATCATCATGATCCTATACCTATAACCCTAACCCGAACCTATCAGTAGCTAACTGATAATGAGGTTCGAGTGGAGTCCTACATCCTTGTTCAAAAAGACCAAGGTCGTGTCCATGCCAATGATATGACTCAAAAATGTGCATGGCATATTTTAGGTTGGATAGATAGTACACATTCATAGTGAATGGCTCATCATCATCCTCATCTATGGACATTCTGGTGGGTGCTTGATCTAGCCCTACGTAGATGAAGTTTGTTTGGTTGGGTGGCTCACCCAATGACACTACAGATCCAATCAAAAATCGATGGGCATGCGGTCGGCCCATATCTTGTGCAATTTTTAGGATAGGTCCGAAAGTAACATTTTGCACAAGATACTCACCCAACCCTATGCTAGCCAGATGAATGGTCACCTACGGTGTAGATGACCCTACTGAAGATGCAGATGAAGTAGGCTGAGGTGCCTCCTCGGCTTTGTCTTGAGGTTCTTCCACATCCATGGGAGTGGGAGTCTCATTGGCGACTGGTTCGGGCATATGATTTTCTACTTTCTCACCCAATTTTACCTTTAGCTTCTCGACTTGTCGATGCATTGCCGATGTAGTCAATTTTAGAGAAGTTGCAGTCGTATGCTCAGATCTATGTGACACAGATGTCGATGGTTGAGCATGGGCTACTGGTTTACCTATTGGAATCTTAATCGATGAAATAGGTCAGATATCCAAGTGCATCGATGGGAGTACAAAACCCCTAGGCAAATCTGCTAGGTTCATGAACTTGAATGGTTCTTCATCCGAGGACACTACGTGAACCTGTCCCTCATGAATGTACTTCATGCATTGATGCAAGATAGAGGGGATGCAATGCATTTCATGAATCCAAGGCCTTTCGAGTAGAATGTTGTACTGCATGGCACCCTCTATCATGTGACACATCACAGAGATGGTCTTGAGTCCCACCTGAATAGGTAGAACAATTGTACCAACCATCGAGCATAGTGCATCGTTAAATGCTCTCAACGTAAAGGTGGTAGGCACAATGTGTGATTTGGGTAACTTGAGATGGCTCAGTGCCTTGGTCATAATTATATTGATCGAGGACCCAGTGTCGATCAAGACCCTTTTGAAAGGCATGTGGTTAACACACGTGATAATATGCAATGGTGGGTCAGCCATAATAGTAGGAACCATCTTCACTTCATGATCATAAAATTGTATCATGGGTTCCTGACACTGTTGTACATGTCCCACAAAATTTGTAAATGCATGCGCATCTTGGGACTGTACCTCAATGGACCTCAGAATGTCCATAAGAGTCTCCCTATGTCTAGGGGACTACTGAATAAGCTCATATATTGACAACTTCATAGGAGTTGTCTACAGGTTCTGAACTAACCTGCTCCTTATGGTCACCACCGGTCTAGCTGGTGGGCCTAGAATGTTCTGAGCTGGTCATTGATCCGGCGTAGCTTGTACTCTAATGGGAGCATGAGGTTGATTCGGTTGATCGTACCTCCCATGTCTAGTAACAACATTGACCATGCCTACGAACCCCTGGGTAGGTGGTTCGATTCTCACTTGATTGACCTGGCCGACATTGTTACGAGGCACCTCATGATTAGGTAGTGGATTCTTGAAAATCCCCATGTTTCTATTGTCGGGTGCCTATGGATTGCCTGGTACGACAAGCTCTCCTTTTTCTATCATGTTCTGCATAATGTGTTTGAAGGACCAACATGTCTCGATGTCATGGCCTTTCGCTCTATGGAATATGTAGAATAGATCATCTTGATGCCACTTCGACTTTGGCACATTTGGATCTACTAATTTGACCTCGGGCAATCGTATGGCCTTGGCCTCGCACAGTTGATGGAAAATCAAAGTCATCGATTCCATCAGAGGTGTGAACTGGTGAGGTGGGTGCTCTTCTCTATTTTTGCCCTTATAGTTGTTCTTGCGTGTCTCATAACGCACAGGAGGAGGTTGAGCCTGATAATTAGGCTTTTTTTGTCCCTTGTCCTCTCCTCCAAGATTTAGTACTACTTGATTTACGTGGGCCTGCTTGCCCTGTTGCTTCGTAGTACTCTTTTTAAACCCCTCTTTCCTGGTCTTGAGCTTCAAGTTGCCTTCTTGCAACTTGATGTCCTCGATCACCCTAGCTTGCACCATAACTTCCTCAAATGTAGGGTACTACTACAGCTACAACAGTAGCGAGATGTGCTTGGCACAACTCTTTGTGAACATTCAGGTCAGTTCAGCTACAGGAATAGGGAATGGTAGCTTTGCCATTATTCTATGCCATCTCTTTCCATATTGCTCGATGGGCTCATCGTCGCGTTGAGCTAACACAGCCAAATCGGAAAGGTTGGCCTATTTCTTGATGCCAAATGAATAGCATTCAAGAAATGCATCAGCTAACTGCTCAAAACTAGTAATACTATGTTTCTTCAGTTGGTTGAACCACTCTCGGGCTGGGCCAGAGAGTGTCATAATGAAAGTGCGCAACAACAAGGCATCCTGACTCTCTATCTAGAAACAGGCATCCAGAAAACTTGTGACATGCTCTTGGGCATCCTCATCACCCTTGAATTTTTCTAATCTGGGCATATCAAAATGCTCAGGATATGGAGGCGTAGGCACCGAGGGGTCTAGAGGTTCATTGTGTATCTTCCTCAGTGTCGGCTTTTGCATAGCCGTGCCTTGCCTCTCCATTGCTTTGACCTTATCGACCAAAACCTTGTACGCCTTAGAAGACAAAAAGTCCTCCTCCCTAAGCTGACGTGAAGGTGGTCTAGGAGGTAATGTCTTCTTTGAGGGAGGTGGAGGACGTGGCTCTTCCTCCTCCTCAACTCGATAACTCTCAGGATACCCCTGATCGTATCCATCTACATCTACATGTTCATGCTACCTCTGTCTAAGATCATTGAGTGATGACAGTCGCTCCCTCTATTGGGCACTGACATGAGTACGAGCGTCTCTACGCTCCTCATGCATATCGGCTAGGGACACAGCCCTCCTATGCACATGCTCTCTATGCTCCTCGAGAGGGTATAGGCCAGCCCTGGCTAGCCGATCCTCCTACTCTATGCGCTCCTTCTGAGCTAAAATACGCTCCTCATGCATGCGTTGCTCATATAATATCTATCGTAGGAGCCTTTGTGCTTGAATATTTTCATCTTCAATATGTTGCCTCTCTAGGTGAGCATCATCCAATTGATCTTGGAGGAGTTGACATCTTTGCTCAGACACCAGTCTATGTGATCTATCGATCTGGTCGGCCGTGGGAGGCCTCTAGTGTGTGTGCTCTATGTGAGCTACCTTATGGGTTCTGTACCCATAAAAAAAATGTGTGGATGGTGTACGTGTGACATGAGGGCGCTTAGAAGCCTCTCCATGCTCTCTAGTGATCTTGATACAACTGTCGCTATGCTCACTCGGAGCATGAGTGGGTGGAGCTATAGGCTTGTAGCCTAGCTGCTCAAGAACACTACCTAGACCATCTAACTATCTAGACCTCCACCGCTCATGCGGTGGTGTTCCATTAGCTCCCACCTTTGATATATCAATGGTGATCTTGCATGGTGAGCCATGCATGGGAGTATGGGTGGACCTATGCTCGAAAGTGAGCCTATCCTCTTACCCCTGAATGGGTGGATCTCTAGTCCATCTATACTCTGACTATGGAGGGTTAGAACCTCCTATGGACCTAGTACGTATGGGAACCAACTTGGTCCCCTGCACAACATATTCCTCGGTTGATCCCATGGATGCACGTGTAGTGCGGTCTCGATAATGGCTTTGGAGTAGAGCATCCTCATGCTGAGAAGCTCCATGCTCAGTCCTATGCCTAGAGGAGTGTACTGAAGCTCCTCTATCGAGGGTCCACTCAATGGGATCTCCCCATGTCGAGTTGTCACCTCTAATGCTCGTCGAACGTCATTCGGTTCGCTCATGTGTGTGAGGACTCGACACATGTTGTTGTGAACCAGTTGGGGGTTGATCATGGGCATCGGTCCTAGACCTTTGTCGATCACCCCGTGTGTTCACCATTTGTGTACCTAACATCTAGATGTGTTTTATTATGCAAACAAAGTATACAAATGATGATTATCTCCTTTTAAATTTTTATTGTGAGCCCTAAACTATTTGATGTTGTTTTCAGATGTGTTGTATCAGTGTTAGAAACTCTCACATGTTTTGAAAGATTGTTGGATTTTATACTCAGTTAAATTGGCTTTCACCTGTATACCCGTAGCTCGACAACTTGGTGATGAAACCCAAGTCACGTAAACCAACCTATAATGTGTGGAAGTGAAGCCCACACATGGTCAGGGGGCACAGGTCCTCCCAGTTCCTCACCCATTTTCCCCCAATCAACGTCATACCCTTCGAAGAGGAGTATATGCAAATTTTTTAGGGTACAAAAGGATCTTGGACCCGGTATGGTCTAGTAACACATGGTACATGGGATTTGGGCCAACGGATGGAAGTTACGCCCACCGTCGTTGAACCCTACTAGTGGTTGGATATGAAGCCCAACTCACTAGCGTTTAAGTGCCAGGTGGTGTGTGTAGTTCCTTTTACTTTGCAAAAATGATAAATGCATAAAAGAGCATAATGATCATTCCTACATGATATGCATGAAAAGAAAGGAACATTTCAAATTTAGAAAGAATGCATGCTAATGTCCTATATGATATTTTGATGATGCAATTACAATGACATGGCCACTAATTGGGCCTCAAGCATGCAAACGACATGCCATATCTATCAAGGTCATTGTATTTAGGGGTGGACTGCACTCAGAGGTCCGCTATTCCCAACAATGCCTTTCTAATGAAAGGAAAATGGAAACAAACTAGGACTTGTTCATTGACCCTTTTTTATTTGAGTTCCTAGTTTGCAATGGTTCGATGCTTTCTAGAAAGATACAGAGCAGAATATTCAGAATAGATAGTGAAATTGGGGCCTACCTCAGCTCCTGCTCTATTGCCCACTGAGTTTCCTATTGTCTACCTTTTCCTCTGTAAACCGTAGGTCCGATCTACGGGCTGCAGTGGTGACCACAGGTTACAGCCGTGGGCCAAAAAATAACCATAGCTGAAAGCTACGGTTAGCACCTGAGATAAGAAACAACCAAGAAAAGTCAGAACTCAGGGCTAAAATTGTGGGGTTCCACCATGATCGCCATATGACCTAACCACGGAGTGTGCACCTAGCTACTGCATTGATCTATACCATCATAAAAGCATAAATATTCACACAAGTACATAAATTGAATAGAAACAAAGTATGTAAGGTTTCTCGTATTAATATTTGAATGAGTTTTGATTACAAAAATGCCCTCTTAGGGTCACTTGAAAGATGATACTGATATTACAATTGCCAATGCCCTCAATAGGGTAGGCGCACTTATGGTGCTCTATTGATTAGTCACAAACTGCCTTGGGGTGGAGCTAACCCCCTTCTCCATGATGTGGAAGGATTATGACATAAGCTCCTCTTGCACCTATCTCTCTGTGAACAAGAAACAACAACACATGATTAAAAATATTGATAGCCTCTCGTGATGAGGCCCTTTAAGGGAATATGCATGTAAGTGCCATTAAACTAGTAAAACAAGAAAGCATAAAGAAAGACTTTAAACTATTCTAATTAAATCAAGAATTATGCTACAACATGAAGGACATGAATAAGCAAATGATGCATGGATCAAATATCAAATTAGGAACAATAAAGGGCATAAAATATCCAATGTAATCCTACTTAATACAATGCATGAAATGTCTAATTTCTACGGTCAGAGTTTCTCTAAAATGCAATTAAACCTATGAAAAGACTAATATAACTAATCTATGCGGTCAAAAGCAAAGCAAGTAAGGTGATCATTAACCTATTGCAAACCATAGCTGTGATGGGCGGTCTGCACTGTGAACCATGGTTGACAGCCATGGTTTGACCTCTGATATGTTTACCCTCAGAATTAGGGGCAGTGGGCTTGATCTCCTTGTCCAAATTGATGTTCAAGGGTCGCCTTTGTTGTCCTCTGACAGATTTGGTGGTCAAATCACTGTGAAGGGCCTTCATTTTCCCGGATTTGTGTTTCTTGATCCTCCTAGGCACCTAGGGCATCCATGGCTAATTGGTCTTTAGATGGATAGCAAAGGGGCTCTCAAATGCACAAAGTCAGTATGCAATTTGATAGGGCTTCACTGCTCTCTTGATCAATTAACTCTCTCTCAATTCTTCTCCCCATTTGGAGGGGGTATTTATAGCATGCCCCTAGGGCTAGGGGTGGCTTCATGGAGAAGCCAAGACCAAGAAGGTTGGTTAGGACAGTTGGGATGGAAGCCTCTGGAATATTTCATCCTTCAACTGCCTCCTTCTAGATCTCTTGGTCGTTCCAACCGATTTGGCTTGGATGGAAGGCCTAACTGAACTCTAGTTAAGACCGTAGGTCATAGTTGCGGTCCAGACTGTAGACCGTAGGTGTCAACCATGGTTTAGACTGGAGACCGTAGGTCTGGGCTGCGGTTCAGACTGCTTAGGCCAAAATGCCTAAATTGAGTGGTTAGAACCACTGCTCTATCTTGGAGTCTATCCAAGATCCTCCATATGGTTTTGTAGCATGTCCATATGAGTAGTCACCCTCGGCATGACGCGTTTTAGGTGTCTATAGTAGTTATAATCATGGTATCCTTTGAGTGATAGTTGTAGCATTTTAGGTAAGCGATGGAGACCATGAGGTCAGATCTTATAGAGTAGTTGCAACATTCGGTAGCTCGAGTTGGGAGAGCATGTGGTACGGCCACAAACTATCATGAGTTGTATCATTCAGTAGTACCTATGGAGTAGTGAGTGTCATTTCCTTATGGTCGAGGGCTCCATTAGTGAGTGACACCTCTTGGAGGACTTCTAGATTTTAGCCTCTTGCTCCTCCCCCATTGAGGGATGCTAGGGAGGCTATGTCTTCTTATTAGGTGGCTATTGTTGCTATTGCACAACTTTCCCCAAAATTGGGGATCCACTAAAAAATTATGAAAATTTGATGATTGTCAGGCTTCGTAATTTTTTTTAGCTATTTAGATCAACCTTTTTGTTTATTTTATTTCATGTTTGTTTGAGTTTCATGAAATGATTTTTAAATATTTTAATTTTAAAACTTTATAGTTTTTAAAGTTCAAATTAAATTATTTAAAAATACTTTTAATAAAGTGCTTGATATACTTTTAATAAAGTGTTTAATATAAAAGTTCAAATACATTTAAATTTAATTTTTTGTTTGGGATATTTAATAAAATAATTTGTTTTCACAGGTTTGTCAAGGGTACTTGATGCAGTTTTCGAGACAATCAAGTGGTCAAATTTCTAGCGCCAATTCTATTGAGTGATCATTTTGCCTAGTTGCAAAACTACACTCATAGTTAGGATTTCAATGCTAAAAACCTATTTTGAAAAAAACATGATTAGTTTTCTCCAAGGTTATGTGTTACAATGTGCTTAACAATTGTGAAAATATTGAAGTGTGATAAAATATGAATATAATGCTGAAACTACTTCAAAATGCACATAACAATTAATGAGGGGCCTGGATTTAGGTATTTGATTTACAATAATTAAATGTGATGTTCATGAGGTTTACTCTCCAACTATAATATTAGTAATTAAATTTACTTATAAAGTGCAAAATTTAATTCAAACCTTTAGCAAATAATTTTAAGTAAACTATGTTCAAATACCTTAGATCAAAATTTCATGATTTTTTTTTGAACATTTAATTAAAATACTGTGTTTATTTCCAAATGTAAATTGTTGTGAAATTGAAATGTGAAATAAACATTTTATTTCCTAATGATAAAGTATTAACTTTAGGTTATAGCATTAGGAATGTGACTCCCGTGAATTCTAAAATTTAAATAAAATAAAATAAAAAGCTTTAGGGTAAGAATAAATAAAATGAAAAAATAGAATTTTGACTACAGGTTATAGAACAAAAACATAAGCTTCTCTAGAATTAAACCCAATCTAAATCGACCAACATTAACCCAATCCAATTATAGACTAAGTGCTATATTCTAAGGAATAAATATTTAAAACATATCAAATCATTAAATATATAAAACACCATCAACATGCATGCTTTAACAAAATGAAATTGATATATTTATTCAGATCTTACAATATTGCCCTTCTAGAAATCTCTGTAGTGCAACCCTCTATGTAACCTGGGAGGATCCTTTGGCTATTCCTATGCTCTTCCTTCTTCAATGCATCCTTCTCTTCCAAATCATCTGGCCCCTTCTCTAAATTCTCCCTGGATGTTTATAATTTGAATCTCCATTTAGTTTTCAATTCGTTCACTTTGTTTCCACCATTCCAAAACAATTGTATATAACGAACATTCACTCTTTCATGGGCATGTATCCTTTGTTTAATAAATGATTTATTAAAATCGTAATACATAGCCGGTGACAATCATTATTAAAATTATCATACATCAATTTAATTGATAAAATTCACTATCCTTTGATCTTGTCATACATTGGTTGCTTTCATAGCAAAATTAATGTATATATTCTTTTCATATTCTACTTACATTGGATATATCAGAATTATTGTTCCTTTTCAACAACTATCACTTCAACAAAAGCATCAACATCAGACTCAATATTTATTTTTGCCTTGATTCATTTGTACCATATGTATCCATCTCCTTTTTTTGTTTTCCACATTAAGTATCGACATGCCCAAAATGAATAATTATATACCTTATCATAGTAAATGGTGATAACCAAAGTGCAATGGACACCTTACAACCAAGTTTTTTTGTTGCTATATTATCAATCTTTAGGAAAAATTGATTTCAATAACGAATCTGATTATATGTTTATTTTGTTACCAAAGCCTTGGTAATATCTATCCTCTAAAATGTCCTCACCAGAATGCGATGCTGCTACCAATAAGACTATATATACTTATTACTAGCACTGCTACATCTCTTCATATATATTGTGTAGTAACATATAATCAGAGGTAAATATTTACATATAAGAACATCTATGTGATTCATTTTGTTGAAAATGACATCCCTAGAGAGTGCAGAGTGTGTACAAACTTAACACAATACACTGCATCTAGCATGCTCAGAATATATTATGGGAAGATACAATGTTGTAGGAACTCAATTTTGATCTTCAATATTCTATTCTTGCCTCTATAATTTACTCATTAGCTCATCCAAGACCTCCTTAATCCTTTCCTTTTATTTCTTATTCTTAGAAATTGTAGTATGGAAATTATCTGTCTCTAGTTATTTCAGAGCAACGTGTTGTTTTGCCATCTCAAATTCATAATGCTTTTTAGTAAAATACAAATCATATAATGTAAGGCCCCAGAATGTCACATACAACTCTAGAGAAAGACTATTGCCAGCTTTTGAAGGTAATATTGAATGAACTGTAATAAGAAAATCTGACCAAGTGATTAGCTTTCGATATGATCCAGAATTAGGAATCAATTCACAAGATGTATTTTATTGCTCTATCTCTTTACTTCCATGGGTCAGATCTACAGGTTAGCTAATTTTGGTTATAAGTTTTGAGATCCTTATAACTCCATCCAATTACATCCTTATAATATTTCAATGCATTCATGATATCTTCTTTTTCATTATGTGTGCAAACTTTGATTATGAGTATATTTTGTGGATCATCAGGATTACCAATATTAAAAGCATCATAGGCATATTTTGGCAATGAAATCTCATCACATTATTTAGTTTTGTAACCAATATAAAAAAATTTCTTGAGAGAAATCATACCTTTAGGTATTGAGTTTACTTTAATGGTTACCTCATTATCTTCATCTAGATCCTCTTGTAATCTTTGATCTTCATTGATCACCTGATTTTCAAAGATACCCGAGTTAGTTTTAAAACTAAATATATGTCTATCACTTTCAAATACCTGTAGATTATTAATGTTATTAGGTACTGAAGGACAAGGAATTAACTCAAATGAAAAAATTTAAATTTTCTATTATCAATAGGGTTGAGTGTACCTGCTATGATCACTAAAAAATCTGCAATACGATTCTTATTTCTAGATATTAATGAAATATTAAAGGCCAAAAATTCATTAATAAAATATTTAAATCTATTCCTGTAGTGTATTAGTATTTTATCATTACAGGAATTTTTATATTTAACTTGCTTTATAACTACTTGAGAATCACCTAAAACTTTTAAACAATTAATTCCTTTATTCAAATCTAGTTGTAAAACTGAAAACTAATGCCTCATATTCTACCGTATTGCATGTGCATAGAAATTGTAGTCTATAAGCAAATAACGATGAGTTACCTTTGGGGCTAAGGAGTTACCTTGCTTAGATTTAGATACATAAAATTTTAACATCCAAACAAGATTATCTCCAATAAGTGATTTACAAGATTAATCTTCTATTTGAGTCTCACTTGCCATCACATTTGTGTTCTATTGTTTCCTTTGTATCGTAAACTTTCCATTTGGTTGTAGACTTTGTGGTGTTTATTTTTTCATTTGAACCATATCACTAGTCAACTTATGAAAAATCATTTTCAAATCTTCTAATTTTGAATTAGACTCATTAGGAGGAACAATAGTAGTAGTAGGATTGATTTGATTTCCAAAATTTGGAACATTCTGATTTGGCATTGCATTTTGAATGTTATGATTTGGCAAAGTATTTTGAACATTCTAATTTAACAAAGTGTTTGGATACATTGAATTATTCTTATTTTGGGATGCTTGTGGAAACATTGGATTAATGTATGAGCATTAAATTTTTTAAAATATGTTGCATTTTGCATAGGTTCTACATTCCAAAAACATACATGTTATGTTTTTCGATATTATATCGATAAGTGCATTATGGTTTATGTAGAAGATATACCTGTGTTTTCAAAATATAAATCTAATCATGTTAAATATTTGAGGAAAGTACTTAAAAAATGTAGAGAACACAAAATTTCCTTAAATCCTAAAAAATGCATCTTTGGTTTAACCGAAGGAAAGTTGTTAGGACATGTGATTTCAAAGGGTGACATTTCTATTGATCCTGAAAGGATAAATGCAATTAAAAAAATTACTCTACTAGGAAGTAAGAAAGAACTTAGGTCTTTATTTGGAAAAATCAACTTCATTAGAAAGTTTATTTCTAGATTTGCAGAAGTAGTTAAGCCTTTAAATGATATATTGAAAAAGAATGTTGACATTGATTGAATTTTGGAGGCTAAGACCACTATTAAAAATATTAAATATGCTATTACAAAGGCTCCTATTTTGGTAAGTCCTAATTATACAAATATTTTCTTCATTTATTCTTTTGCTCTAAGCACTCCTTTTCCAGTGTGTTGACTCAGAAGAATGAAGGTAATTCTAAAAATACCATAACTTTCATGAGTTATCCTTTTAAGGATGCACAATTGAAATTTTTAATTTTAGATAAACAAATGTATGCCTTGTTCAAAACTATTAAGGAATTTAGGCATTACATTTTACATAGCAAATTTTTTTTATTGTACCTAATCTTGCAGTAAAAAATATGTTATTGCAGAGTGAACTGGAAGACAAAAGAGGGAAGTGGATTTCCACTTTGCAAGAGTTTAATCTTGAAGTTCAACCTATGAAGTTGGTCCGAGGGCAAGGTCTAACAAACACTCTTGCTAAAATAGATCCGCAAATTCATTGTCAGCAATATTTAGTCAAAGACATCACAGATGATGAATGGTATAAAGACATTGTATATTTTCTTCTTAATGGTAAATGTCCTCTTGAATTTAATGCTACACAAAGAAGAGCATTGTGACTTAAATGTGCTAACTTTATGATAAAATAAGGTGTTTTATATAGGAATAATCATGATGAAATATTTCTTAGATGCCTAAATAAAGATGAGGCTTCTCAAATTTTAAATGAATTTCATTGAAAATATGGAATAGAGCATGGTTCTGCCAATGCTACTACTCTTCAAATTTTAAGATATGGTTATTATTGGCCTCATATTTTTAAGAATGCACATGATCATGTACATAATTATCATATTTTTTAGGTTGCAGCTAATAGAGATAAGCATGTTGCCATGCCATTACATTCGGTGATTGAATCCAAATCATTCATGAAATGGGGGTTAGGTTTTGTAGGGTTAATTAACCCAAATTCTTCTATAGGTCACAAGTAAATTTTGACTATTATAGATTACTATACTAGATGGACTGAGGTAGTACCCAAAAAGAATTGCACTACTGAAGTAGTTATCAAATTTCTAGAGGAACACATTATTACTAGATTTGGAATACCTAATGTTATTGTTAGTGATAATGGTTCAACTTTTTATTCTCTTAATTTTACAGATTGGGCCTACGACATCAAGGTGAGCCTAAAATTTTCTTCTAACTATTATTCACAAGGTAATGGGTTAGATGAATCCACAAATAAAAATTTGTTATCTATAATAAAAGTTTTGTTAGAGTTGAACCCTCGTGATTGGCATAACAAACTAAAGTTTGCATTGTGGGTAGATAGGATTAGGACTAAGGAATCTATTGGTACCTCTGTGTATCACTTAATGTATGGCCAAGACCCCATATTTTATTAGAACTTAAAACTGCAAACTTTGTAATTCATGAAACAATATTTAGAATTCAATGATAAAATTGAAGCCTATCTTACTCACCTTATGGGTTTAGATGAAAAGAGATAAAATGTCTTATTACATTTTAGTAAGCATCAAGATATAGTTAAAATGTGGTTTGATAAAATAGCTAAAATTAAGGTATTTAGGATTTCTGACCTGGTTCTATTATGGGATAAGGGTCATGAGAAGAAAGGTGACCATGATAAATTTGACAATATTTGATTAGGGCCTTACCAAATTTCTAAAATCTTGGGTGAAAGCATATTTAGATTGAAAACTCTGAGCGGATAAGATATACCATTACCTGTTAATGGTCGATTTCTCAAGCATTATTTTCAACCATGAAGCAGGGAACTCTTTCATTATTTGTATATATCCATATCATGTATATAGTATTTTGGTGTTGCAAATTTTTTCTTGTATATAGCTTGTTTATTTGTGAGCTTGTCAATTATTGTTTGTAATTTTATGATCTTATTTGATTTTGGTGAGGTTTTTGTGTTGTCATTGTTGGTTTGCAATAAAATTGGCTTATGTCAAATTTTGGATTTCAGTTCATGTTATCATATTGTTGCTTAACTTTTGTGAAAAGTTTTGGTTTTGTTCCTTTATTTGAGATAGGTTTTATAATTGCAATAAATACCTGATGTATTTTTTGGTATTTGTCCTGTGTCACTTAGGATGAATTACCTTTTTTAAAAATAGATAAAACTTGAGGAAAATAAAGTAAGATTATTTAATATTTATCCTTATGAATGTGGAATAAGATAGTAAAAATTTTAAATAATGAAACCATTTTGCAAAAGTTCCATAGTATTGAATCACATTAAAAAGAGCATTCTTTGAAATTTTGAAATATGAAGTTATTCAGTTTTAGAAATTAAGGCAAAAATCCAAAATATTATTTTTTTAGCCTTACTTGATCTCTAACCCAGGTGGTAGGTGAATTTTGTAAAGCAATATAAATCTTGATAAAAACAAAGTAAATACAATGGAAAGTAAAGTTAAATTAGTCACAATAGCCGAGATAATATTCACTAGGTCTATAAACACCTGAGTGACAATGGAGCTATGTATAAATAGAAATAAAAGAAAAGAGGCAAAGACAAAATTTATATAATACTTGGGTGTTTTAGATAACCTCTACTAGGACTATAAACACTTGGATGGTAGTATAGCAATCTCTCGAAGAGAGAAATGTTATATCCATCTGATCTAGAGACGCTCGAATGGCAGTGGAACAATGTAGAGGTGCATTATAACAAGTGAAAATTTTATATCCTAACTAAAAAACTAATAATAGAATCTAAATCGATAGGTTCGAGGTGTATACCAATTGGTTCATCCAAACCCCATAAGGGGGGCAGAGGTCCAAGGTTCAAATCTTGGGCCTCGTCGAACTGAACGCTTGTCCCTTTCCTGGTGCTTTCAGCGACGTAAAAAGTTTAAAATGATTGTGGCATGGTGGTTATAGGGGCGGACTGCATGAAGATATGTGTGGTAGCTTCCGAGGCGGACAACGCAGAATACTGTGATGGCCATAAAAGCTGGACAGCATGCCCGGATTCGTGGCGGCTACCGATTCCACCATGTAAATACAAAAAAAAAAAAATAATAATAATAAAAGAATCTAAATCATTTTAGGAATACAAAATAAATCACAGTGCACACATAGAGCGGTGGAAAATGATTCAATTGTTCCATTTTGATATTGTCTATTAATAATCTATGGATATTATTAAAGCTTATTTATTCTGATTGTTGGGTCTTATTGGTTTCAGACCGGGTTCTTATGTCCAAAATGCTTAGGAATATTTTTCAGCAGAGTCACCATTTGTTGTTGCTATTACACAAATTTCCCCAAAATTGGGGGACCCACTAAAATATTATGAAAATTTGATGATTTTTGGGTTTCATAAATTTTTTTAGCTATTTAGATCAATCATTTTGTTTATTTTATTTCATGTTTGTTTGAGTTTCATGAAATGATTTTTAAATATTTTAATTTTAAAACTTTATAGTTTTTAAATTTCAAATTAAATTATTTAAAAATACTTTTAATAAAGTGTTTAATATAAAAGTTCAAAGACATTTTAATTTAATTTATGGTTTGGGAAATTTAATAATTTTTTTTATTTTCACAGGTTTGTCAAGGGTACCTGTTGGCAAATTTGCCACATTGTTTTGATTTGTGATTATTCATGCATAAACTGTTAAAGTTATCATTCTTCTGTGTTTATCTGTGAGTTTTGATCCCAAAACAGCTAAGTCTAGAGACTATAATATTGCGACTAAAAATAGCATGGAGAGCATGGGTTAAAAATTGTCGCGATATCACGACATGTCGCATTATCGCGGGCCTTTTGAGGAGAGAGAAGCAAAGTCAGAAAATGTTGTGATTTCGCGACGTGTTCCAAAATCATGATCAAAATGGTCAACGGAGGCAGAGCAGTGAAGTTGTAGCGAAATCGCGACATGTCGTGTTTTTGCGACTTGCGATGGCCATGGAGCAGAAGGTTAGAAATTGTCGTGAAATCGTGACATAATTGAGCAAAGGGCAATGACTATGAACCTTGTCATGATTTCACGATAGAAAAATGAACAAGGGACAAAATGTAAAAATCATCGCGATATTGCGACATGTCGCATTATCGTGGTCAAGTTGAAGAAAATGCATAAGGCATGAAAGGTGTCGTGATTTCACGACATTTTTGAAGATGAGACCAAGCAAGAGCAAAACGTCGCGATTTCATGATAGAAAGCAACAACAGTAGAGGAAGTAAGGAAATGTCATGATTTCATGACATATTGTGGAGAAAATCTAAATAGACAAGAAATGTCACGATATCGTGACATGTTCCATTTTCGCTACCTGCAAGAGAAGGACACAAAAGTAGGAGAATTGTCGTGATTTTGTGACATGGTGACGTTTTCGCAACTTGGAGGAGTGAAGAAGGTAGATGAAAGAACATGTTGTGATTTCGCTACATCTTGAGTAAGGAAGTCCCAACAAAGGAGAATGTCATGATTTCGTGACGTATCAGGAAGATAAAGCCGAAGAGAGAAAGATGTATAGAAATCGTGACTTGTCACATTTTTGCAGTTTGAAACAGCGCAAGGTCAATATGAGGAAAAAATGCCACGATTTCGTGACATGGTTGGTTTTTGCGATCCAAAATAGCGAAAGCATACGAAAGAGAAATATGTCATGATTTCATGACATGTCGCATTTTTGTGACCTGTCACAGTTTCGCGCCAGAAAGTAGTTCAAATGACCCAATGAAATATTGCAATTTCCAAGGATTAAAAGCACTCCAGAATTGAATGTTTTGTTGCTTTCCAATGCGTGCAAGGTAGAACAACATGCTCAAGCCTGTAGCAAAGCACAAAAATTGAATATGCCTCCATTATTCAAAGCTTCTGTTCATGATTTTCTAACGGTTCTAGCATGCTCCGAGGATGACCATTTAATGAAGACGACCGGTTCCTTGTTTCATTTAATTTCTGGTTTCTCCGAGGCTGGTTTAAGGGGATCATTTCCTTATTGTTGTTGCACATTTTATAGATCTCGAGGAGGTATGTTTCATGTTTTAAATGCTACAAAGAGGCAAGACCTCTATAAATATCAATGTATATCTCAAGAACAAGCATTGGGAGTTCGAGAGACATGTTGCATGAAAACATTCAAGTCCTCTGCGTAAATAAGAGATATTTGGCCTCTGATTTTGCAAGCGTCTTTCTGTGTGATTTCCTTCTATTTCAAGCATTTCTCATTTATGCTCATCTTTCTAATCCGTTGTTAGATTTAAATTCTGCATCTGAGTTTGAATATTGCTAATGAGAAAGTGAGTTCTGGAATGCAATCCTGGAGGTTGTCTACACAAGGTCGTAAGTAGATTATGCTGTGTTCTGTTATTATATGTTGTTCATGCGCTTGAGGTTCAATTCTTGCTGAGTTTCTTTTTCCCCGATCATACAGATTTGGCCTGTGGCTACATTTCTCATCTATTTCCGTAATTTCCCATTTCTTTTTGCATATTTCCAATTCCTTTCATGCAAATTTAGTCTAAAATCAAGCTTAGATTTAGTAAGGGAACCAACCCTCTCTGGAGATTGGTCTAGAAGACATTTCTTTCTCTCAGCATTTCAATGTTGGCCGGGTCTAGGGTGCATTTATTTTAAAATCCTTTCCTATGGCAGATTCATGACGACCAATTTTTGGCACGCTCGATGGGATAGACTGTTTCTGTCTCTCAAAGATCCACAATCGGTGGAACAAGTATTATTTCAAATCGATACCCAGAGGAATCAAGATCTTGATGAACTGTCTTGACCTCATAGCAAAGATTGTAAGTTCATCTGGTGACTCTGTTGAAGGTGATTGTACCTAGAAAGTTCTAATTGTGAAGTTGATCTTTGCTTCATGATCACGAGATCAAGTGCCAAAGAATCTGAAGATCCAGTCAAATTCTTCGAGATTGATATACAGAACTAGAGAGAGCACCCAAGATTGGTAAGCCCTATGAATCCATCATTTGTTGTTTCATCGTAGGCTGCAGGTCAGTTTGTACCATCCCCGACTCCTAGTACTGCTACAAGTTTTTTAAATCTAGATCCAGCATCCCAAATGGCTCAACATCCTCCAAGGAAGTTTTTGGCATGGAATAGTTCAGGAGCTTTGAACTTATTGACACAAAATCCAGTTCCTCAAGCTGCTTTGAAATCTTTTCCGACCTATGATGGTACTGGTAAGACTGCTTATGAGCATATTAATGATGTAGCTTCTTTGGCGGCCATCCATGACATAACCGACGAAGATGTGATGATAAAGTTGTTGGTGTTATCACTGAGAGGTAAATTGTTGTATTGGTACCGAACATTGCAACCAGGCACTATTACATCATGGGATCAATTAGGAGAATTATTAGTAAAAAAATTTCATGAACAAGCTGATCCATACTCTTTATTGTATCAATTTAATGTAATTCAAATGCACCCGCAAGAAGAGATAGCTGATTTCAATGTCAGATTTACCATAACCTCGTAGAGAATTCCTGATGGTCTTCGGCCTGCTGATGAGCTAGCTACATTTTATTACCTCAGAGCATTTAACATAGACATCGATTGGGCTATCCGACAGGCCAACATGAATACATTTCCAGATCTGTTCGAACAAGCATTAAAGGTGGAGGCTGATTTAATTGCTATAGGTAAACTTCCTCCAAAGGTAACAATGCCTATCATACCTGATCTTCCTAAGTATTTGTACTCTGGTTTGCTTTCACAGCCCATGCCTTCCATGTATCCTACCCCATCATGGAGTTCAAGTGCACCTCAGATCGCACCCATCCCAGTTCCCTAGCTTCCTGTTCCAACTATTCCTCAGTTGCCTGCATCGAGCATTCCACGGTTAACCTCTCCACTTCCAACTCCTGCATTACCTTCCCCACAAGTTCCATTACCTTTACCGAAATTACCTATATCCTCAATCCCAGATCCTCAATTGGCTATTTTACAAGAAATCCAGTTGGCTATGAGATCTCTCACTACCAAGGTGACATCTATGAAACGGAGAGGCGGAAAGGAACTATCAGCCATGAATATTTATGCCAGCAGTAACTAGAGAACAACCTACTCCTAGCAAGGCTATGGACAAAGTACCTGAAAGGCACTCAGCAATCCTGGTAAGTGAAGAGGCTGGCCCTTTTGAAGTTTCACATGAGCCATCTTACTAGTGTTCTTCCTGCAATGACCCACATGATGAGTCCACTTGCATGGTCCACCAAAATTATTTGCAAGTTCTTGTAGGGAGCCATGTAAACATGATTCGAGAGGTGGATCTTACTTTTGTGGAGTCTCTGGAGGAACATATAGCAATATTGACACGCAGTAGAAAGAAACCAATGATGGTAGATTTGGCTAAGATGGAGCCATTGAAAGTGCCTCCTGTACAAGCAACAAAGCAACAAGTGCCAACAAAGGCTCATGATTCCCCAGTGCAACAACAATCACCTATTTTTCCAAAGGATCCACTTCCACCACAAGTAAAAGAGAAGGAAAAATCTTCTACTGCCCAGCCGAAAGCAGAAACAAAGGAACAAGCCAGAGAGATGTTGCAGTATCCATCATTGACCAAATGACAACGAGTGGAGGCTACCCAGCAATGTAAAAACAAATTTGAATCTTCTAGTGGAGGGAAAGAATAGATCTCTATGGAGTACAACATTGTTGAAGAGCTCAAACAGATACCAGCTAAAGTAAGTCTGTATGACACCTTGTAGTTTCCTGGAAAGGTAAATCTCTTACATGAATCCTTGAAGACCATACAAAGTAAGGGGAAAGCTCCAGCCCATGTGGTTATGTCTCAAACATTAATTACTTTAGCCACTGGAAGGAATAGACCACCCCCATTTTATCTGTCACTCAATATGGAGGGTTGGATTGTACACAACTGCTTGATTGATTCTGGTGCTATGACAACTGTCATGCTAAAGGCAGTTTGTGAAGCGATGGGAATGGAATATACAATAAGTAGCCCTGGTGTCTTGCATTTGGATGGGACTCTAGTGAAAATAGTGGGTGTAATCAAGGATGTTCCTATTGCTCTACATAATATGCCTCAGATTATAGTAATTCAAGAGATAGTTGTGGTTGATCTAGAACCATTTTTCAGTATATGTTTATCAAGAGAATTCACTGCTAAACTGGGAGGCTACCTTGCTTTGGACTTTCTCACTTGGAGATTCCTTACAAAGGAAGAAGAGTCTGGATATTTAATCAAAATCCTTCCACTTTTCATATTGAGAAGATAGAAGAATAAGAAAAGTCCAAACATGCTTTCAATATGATAACTAAAGAATGGGAGGATCCTGATTTGGAGGATGAGTTTTCAATGCTCAATTTTAATGCCATGATCAAAAATGAGATTGGTTGTTACTCCATTATGAAGCCTGAAGAGGTTGAGGTCAAGTTGCCCCCTGGTCAAGTTGGTCCAGACTCTCTGCCAGATCAGATCTATTTTGATGGAGCACAATACAAAAATGGTGCTAACATTGGGACTGAATGATCATGCTGGGGTTTCATGATGGTTGGGACACTTGGAGTGCAGTAGTTTCAAATCTTTGGTGACTTTGAACTGATCATCAATCAGGAGTCTACTGATTGTCTATCAAAGGTCTAGCATCCAGGAGACAAAATTGTGTTTGGGTATTTCCTGAGAGTTCACAGCTAATACAGGATTTACCTTGTAAATAAATAAATAAATAAATAAAAATGAGAAAAAAGAAGAGAAAAAGAAAAAATTGTTTTTACTTCAGCTCTTTTTGCATGCGAGCCCACAGGTACATTTTTTTTCTTTTCCTTCCTTCCTAGTAGTTAGTGGCTTCCTCTCTACTTCTTCCTTCCCCTCTTCATTCCCTTATTCTCCTACTCCTTTTTCTTCTGCAAGTAATCAAGCCACTGCTATGGTTTCTACTTCCCCCCTCTGATGTTCCCATTTCTACTTTCCCTTTCTTCTAGTCCTTTGTCGTGTAAGTACTTCATCATAGCTACGGGTCCTACTACCATTTTCATTCATGCATTTCCATTCCTTCATCTTCCATTCCATTCCATCATTCCCCATCCCTGTTCCACGGCCTGTGCATCTATGGGTTATCCCTTCATTCATTTCCATTTTTGTATCTCAGGTGCTTTTCACTACTGCCCTGGAAATCTTTTTACCACACTTGGTGAGCTAAGCCAGATACAAATTTATTTGAGTTTTCAGTAAGTCAGCAAGAGTTATTTCAGCAGTTTACAAAGATGTTTCCCATCCATCAGCATTCACTTTCTTGCTTCTCATGTTTTCTTGACTCTGTTGCCCAATGGATTTAGGCCTAGGATTCGTGCATACAGCAGAACTGTATACCCTACGAGCTGCCAAGAATGTTGGAAAATTTGCCACATTGTTTTGATTTGTGATTATTCATGCATAAACTATTAAAGTTCTCATTCCTCTGTGTTTCTCTACGAGTTTTGATCCCAAAGTAGCTAAGTCCAAATACGGTCATGATATCGTGACTAAAAATAGCATGGAGAGCACGGGTTAAAATTTTTTGCGATATCGCGACATGTCGCGTTATCACGGGCATTTTGAGGAAAGAGAAGCAAAGTCAAAAAATATCATGATTTCACGACGTGTTCCAAAATTGCTGTCAAAATGGTCAACGGAGGCAGAGTAGTGAAGTTGTGCGAAATCGTGACATTTCACATTTTCACGACTTGCGATGGCCATGGAGTAGAAGGTTAGAAATTGTCACGAAATCGTGACATAATTGAGCAAAGGGCAATGACTATGAACCTTGTCATGATTTCATGACAGAAAAATGAACAAGGGACAGAATGTAAAAATCATCACGATATCGCGACATGTCGCATTATCGCAGTCAATTTGAAGAAAACACATAAGGCATGAAAGGCGTTGCGATTTCGTGACATTTTTGAAGATGAGACCAAGCAAGAGCAATACGTCACGATTTCGCAACAAAAAGCAACAATAGTAGAGGAAGTAAGGAAATGTCACGATTTCATGACATATTGTGGAGAAAATCTAAATATACAAGAAATGTCATGATTTTGCGACATGTTCCATTTTCGCTACCTGCAAGAGAAGAAGGACACAGAAGCAGGAGAATTGTCGCGATTTCGCGACATGGTGACATTTTTGCGACTTGGAGGAGTGAAGAAGGCAGATGAAATAACATGTTGTGATTTCGCTACATGTTGAGGAAGGAAGTCCCAACAAAGGAGAATTTCACGATTTCATGACGTATCAAGAAGATAAAGCCGAAGAGAGAAAGATGTAGCGAAATCGTGACTTGTCACATTTTTGCGGTTTGAAACAGTGCAAGGACAATATGAGGAAAGAACGTCGTGATTTCATGACATGGTTGGTTTTTGTGATCCAAAATAGCAAAAGCGTATAGAAGAGAAATATGTCGTTATTTCATGACATGTCACATTTTTGTGACCTATCATAGTTTCACGCCAGAAAGCAGTTCAAATGGCCCAATGAAATATTATGATTTCCAAGGATTAAAAGCACTCCAAAATTGAATGTTTTGCTGCTTTCCAATGTGTGCAAGGTAGAACAACGTGCTCAGGCCTGTAGCGAAGCACCACAATTGAAGACGCCTCCATTATTAAAAGCTTCTATTCATAATTTTCTAACGGTTCTAGCATGCTCCGAGGATGACCATTTAATGAAGACGACCGGTTCCTTGTTTCATTTAATTTTTGGTTTCTCCGAGGCTGGTTTAATGGTATCATTTCCTTATTGCTACTGCACATTTTGTAGATCTTGAGGAGGTCCATTTCATGTTTTAAATGCTACAAATAGGCAAGACCTCTATAAATATCAATGTATATCTCAAGAACAAGCATTGGGAGTTCGAGAGACATGTTGCATGAAAACATTCAAGTCCTCTGCGTAAATAAGAGATATTTGGCCTCTGATTTTGCAAGCATATTTCTGTGTGATTTCCTTCTATATCAAGCATTTATCATTTATGCTCGTCTTTCTAATCCGCTGTTAGATTTAAATTTTGCATCTGAGTTTGAATATTGCTAATGAGAAAGTGAGTTCTAGAATGCAATCCTGGAGGTTGTCTACACAAGGTCGTAAGTAGATTATGCTACATTCTATTATTATATGCTATTCATGTTCTTGAGGTTCAATTCTTGCTGAGTTTCTTTTTCCACGATCATACAGATTTGTCCTATGGCTACATTTCCCATATCTTTCCATAATTTCCCATTTCTTTCTGCATATTTCCAATTCCTTTCCTACAAATTTAGTCTGAAATCAAGCTTAGATTTAGTAAGGGGACTAGCCCTCTCTGGAGATTGGTCCGGAAGACATTTCTTTCTCTCGACCTTTCAATGTTGGCTGGGTCTAGGGTGCATTTATTTTAAAATCCTTTCTTGTGGCAGATTCGTGACCAATAGTACCCGACATAATTTTCGAGATAGTCAAGTGGTCAAACTCCAAGCACAATTTTTGAGATGGTTAAGAAGTGTGAATTGAAGAAACCACCCAATGGCTTTGGATGAATCAACTATGTATGAGGGAATTGATGATGATAAAGTGTTGCTCACATCTTCTACCAAAGTATTTGGGATGAAAGGAACATAGTATTATGAAACTGCACATCCAATATTTTACACAATGGTTAATACTTGAAATGGAGGAATGGTGCAGTCAAAATAATTGTTAGCTTTGCATGACATGTCTTAAATAAAACATACAACGGAGTAATATTATAAAAGTGAGAAGTTATGTGAATTCTATATAAAATAGCCATGGCATTATCAAATTGAAGTGCAGAGCTGGCATCAAATACGAAACTAGCTGTCCTATAGATCTAACCCATAGAAGTAAAAAGAAGAGCAATAAAATACATATTGTGAATTGATTCTAGATCATATCTAAATCTAATCACATGGTTAGATTTACTTACAAAATTTCATTCAATATTACCTTCAAAATATGGGAATAGTCTTTCTCTAGAGTTGTATGTGATATTCTGGGGACTTACATTATATGATTTGTATGTTCCTAAATAGAATTATGAATCTACGATGGCAAAAAAACACATTGCTCTGAAATAATTTGAAGAATTATCAGATAATTTTCATACTACAATTGCTAAGCATAAGAAATAAAAATAAAGGATTAAGGAGGTCTTGGATGAGCTAATGAGTAAATTACAGAGGCAAGAATAGAATTTTGAAGATCAATATGGAGTTCCTACAACATTGTATCTTCCCACAATATATTTTGAGCATGCTCGATGCAGTGTATTGTGTTAAGTTTGTACACATTGCACTCTTTAGGGATATTAGTTTTCAACAAAATGAATCACATAGATATTCTTATATGTAAAGCTTTACCTCTGATGATATGTTGTTGCACAATGTATACGAAGAGATGTAGCAATGCTAGTAATGAGCATATATAGTCTTCATGGTAGCAACACTACACAATTGCATGGACATTTTAGAGGATAGATATTGCCCAGGATTTGGTAACAAAACAAACATATAATCAGATACATGATTGAAATCAATTTTCCTTGAAGGTTGATAATATAGCGATTAAACTTGGTTGTAAGGTGTCCATTGCACTTCGGTTATCACCATTTACTATGATAAGGTATATAATTATTCATTTTGGGCATATCAATAATTAATGTGGAAAAAAACAAAAATAATATGGATACATATGGTACATATGAATCATGGTAGAAACAAATATTGAGTTTGGTGTTGATTTTTTTGTTAAATTGATAGTTTTTAAAAAGGAACAATAATTCTGATATATACATTAGATGCAGAATATGAAAATAATATATACATTAATTTTGCCATGAAAGCAACCAGTGTATGACAAGATCAAAGGATAGTGATTTTTATTGATTAAATTGATATATGATAATTTTAATAATGATTATCAGTGGCTATGTATTATGATTTTAATAAATCATTTATTTAACAAAGGATACACGCCCATGAAAGAGTGAATGTTCGTTATATATAACTGTTTTGGAATGGTGGAAATAGAGTGAATGAATTTAAAACTAAATGGAGATTCAAATTATAAATAGCTAGGGATAATTTAGAGAAGGATGCATTGAAGAAGGAAGAGCGCAGGAATAGCCAAAGTATCCTGCCAGGTTACACAAAGAGCTGCACTACAAAGATTTTTGGAAGGGCAATAGTATAAAATCTGAATAAATATATCAATTTCATTTTGTTAAAGCATGCATGCTGATGGTGTTTTATATATTTAATGATTTGATATGTTTTAAATATTTATTCCTTAGAATATAGCACTTAGTCTATAATTGGATTGGGTTAATGCTAGTCAATTTAGATTGGGTTTAATTTCAGAGAAGATTCTATTTATGTTCTATAACTTGTAGTTAAAATTCCATTTTTCATTTTATTTATTCTTACCCTAAAGCTTTTTATTTTATTTTATTTAAATTTTAAAATTCACGGGAGTCACATTCCTAATGCTATAACCTAAATTTAATACTTTATCATTAAGAAATAAAATGTTTATTTCACATTTCAATTTCACAGTATTTTAATTAAATGTTCAAATATTTTTTATGAAATTTTAATCTAAAGTATTTGAACATAGTTTAATTAAAATTATTTTCCAAAGGTTTTAATTAAATTTTGCACTTTATAAAGTCAGATTTGGGCAAATTTAATTACTAATATTATAGTTGGAGAGTAAACCTCATGAAAATAACATTTAATGATTGTAAATCAAATACCTAAATTTAGGTCCCTTGTTAATGGTTATGTGCACCTTGAAGTAGTTTTAGCATTATATTAATATTTTATCACACTTCAAAAATTTCACAATTGTTAAGCACATTGTAACATAGAACCTTGGAGAAAACTAATCGTATTTCTTTGCAAGAGAGGGTTTTAGCATTAAAATCCTAAATGTGAGTGTAGTTTTGCAATTGGGTAAAATTATCACTCAACAATGGTATTAGGGGCATTTAGGAGTGAGTGTACCAATTTTGAGGTTGTGGTACACCTTCCTATTATGAGTTGAGTGTATCATTTTTCCTTTGTGATACACCTTCTCCATCGGTATGTATAGTGTGAGTCATATATAATATTTGCTATTTTTTATTCATGATGAGATGCTTTGATTCTTGTGGTTTTTCCTAATGGTATGTTATGTGTTGATATTTTTGATATGATATTTCTTTTTTATTAGTAGATATATTATTGATTATATTAAATATAGATAAGGGAGAATTCTTCGTTTGAGAGATGTGTTGAGTATTTTGAATGATAGATGACAATAATGAAGTGTATGCTGTGAGCAATGGTCTCTAGACCTGATATAGGAGAATGCTAATGTTCTTTAGAGGTAGATGGTTTTCCTTTTATGTGTTCCCATAGGTAGGAATATGACCTCATTATGTTTAAATGGTGGTCTATGATGCCATATTCATGATAACATTTAAAACATAATGAGGTACCTGTAATATGTACAATGAAGTATATTGATTTCAAAATATTTTTTCTCTCATCAATGTTTAAGTGCCATACTTTATGAAACACTTAACTACATAGATGACATACCAGTAATATATATATGAGATATAATATGTTTTCCTCTCATCAGTTTTCAAGTGCCATTCTCTATGAAAACTTGACTGCGTATATGAGGTACCTGTAGTATTTACATGAAGTATAATGTTTTCTTCTCATTAGTGTTCAAATGCCATTCTCTATGAAACATTTGATTGCATAGATGAGGTAATTATAGTATTTACATTATTAGAAATAGCTTATATTACATTATTTGGGTCATGTAAATGTACCTTCCTTGGTACATACTTAGGACATTAGATTACTTTAGGGGGAAGTTATCTAGTTACTTCATGCAATGTAATAAATGCACAAGTGTCAATGTGCAAGCTCTGTAATGTGCAAGGTGTCCACTTGTACAACTAGGTAGAGTGTTGGCCAAGGAACTTATCTTCCTATATAAAGGGCCATAGATATAGAAGAGATATGACAAGGTAGTAGTGTAGGATACATAGTAGTGTAGTGTGTGTGAGCTATAAGCTCAGAGCTCATTCATTGAGTAGTAGCTTGTATCATGGAGTGTTCATTTCCTCCATAGCTACTATTGTACTCATTTTTGTCATTTCTATTTATAGCATATTTCAGTCATCTCATAGATTTACTTTCTTTCTTATTATTTTGCATCTTGTGAATGCTATCTCCCATTACATGTTGTATCAAAAGCTAACAGTGGTATCAGAGCTATGGTAGATCAAGCTATGGTAGATCAATAGGAAAATCACCATTATCATTGACCCTAAGTTTTTTGTCAACCTGATGCGCCATTGGACCAATCACTATCAAAATTTCTTAGAAGAGTCTAGGTGATAGAATTAGGGAGAGCCACAAGTGAGGACTGAATGAAATCTTAGTTTTAAAAATACTGAGATTGCATATGGCTAGAGTCTTTCCACAGAGTTGCAGAAAAACTCGTGAAGACTAGGACTCAACATTTGATCCACTAGTTTGATGAAACAACTAGTGAAGCTCATCTAAGAGATCTGGAAATATTTACCTAAAGTTTCTTTTATTGCAGGGAATTAATTCTCAGATGATTGGGACACCTCCTACAATAGAAATCTAGGAGACCTCAACTTCGTTGCCCGAAGGTCGGAGTGCCTTCATAGTGCAGAGATTAGTTGTTATAGAAAGGAGAATACTTCAGAAGAAACTTCTAGAAAAGAATCATGGTGAAGTTAGGAGACAGGAGATCTCCATTGCTAGATTGAAGAACTTCACAAAAATAAAAAGGCCATAGAAGCCTTGATTCAGAAGAAAAGGCCATAGAAGCCTTGATCTAGAAGAAAATGCCATAGAAGCCTAGAAAAGGCCATAGAAGCCTTGATATTAAATAAAAGGCCATAGAAGCCTTGATACTAAAACATGCCACAAATACCTTTATCTTGAAGAAGACTCTAGAAGAGAGTACCTAATTCAGAAGCAGATTTTAGTACTAATATTTTTGTTGTAGGTAAAGGAGATCCAGTAAGTCGAGAAAGCTTCCTACAAGAAATTTAGGAAGAGTAGCCTCTTTAGAATCAATCCAACACCTGAAGCAAAAGAGATCAAGAGGAGATCTCATTGAAGAACTTCTAGACAAGGAAGAAGAAGAAGGACTAGGAGAGTCCTGCTCGAATCTAGAAGTAGCAAAATCAGAGATCTAGGAGAAGATCTCACCACCAACACTTCCAGAAGTAGAAGGTTGAAGATAAGGTCTCAAGGAAGACCAGAAGAAGCTGCAAGATCAAAGACCTTGGTGAGGTCTCGATGAGCATCCAGTAAAAGGCTAGGAGAGCCTTCCTAAAGAAATCATCAAAGGAGAACTCACTAGAGAAATCCACTACCAAGGAGAAGCCCTTGATAGTGAAGGACTTGGGACAATTATCACCATCTGAAAACAAGCCCAAGAGGAGGAGAATTTGGAAAGGAGTGCCAAATTTGAGTGGAAGAAGAATCTAGTGAAGACCTCAAGATATTCAAAATCTTGAGAAGAAGATCCTGCTTGAAGTTAGAATTTGACAAGAAGACTTGAAGATAGAAGAAGCTCACCAGAACCAGAAGATTGAAGATTACCTCTCATAGAAAGAGGACACCACTTAAAAGACATATACTTCTCGAGAATATTGCATTTGAAGTAGACCACAAGAGGAGAACAAAGTCATCAAATCCTAGGTTCATAAAAGGAAGTTAGAGACTATAGTTTGGTGAAGAAGAAGTTGTTAAAAATAGTCTACAAAGAGATACAAGATCTTACTCAAGGTAGTAACTTGGTGATCTAAGACACCAAGATCTACATCCTCTATAAAAGAAGCAAAGAATCTACAAAAAAATTCAAAAAATATAAGCAACTATTGGTGCAAGTAGATTCATTAATTGGATTACTTTTTAGATTTATTAAAGCACCTTAATCTAGATTAAAGTTGCAACCTAAATTATAGTCTTCAAAAGTGCAAAATAAAAAGGTTCCTTTTAGAGGTTCATTTGCACACTAGGAGTTGATTAGATTCCAAATATTAATTATCTATCAACTACCTATTATCTACTTTGGAAAGCGAAAAGAAGATTGAATCCTACAATACTAATTGTAGTGAATTTGCAAAATATTTGAAGGTTCATTTCAAATTATTCTTGATTAGTTGCAGTGAATTGATTAAGTGCATTTTCTTGAGAGTATATTGGAGTGATAAGGTGTAATTTTTTAGTGCATTAAAAAGTAGAATTTGTTAGATTCATTTGCACTATTATTACTCTCAAAAGAAATTAGTTTTGTGCATTAAAAAAAGGTACAAAATCTAGTTTGCATCAAGTGTCTAAAGACACTCTTAAAGCACAAAAACCTGCAACTCTTAGTGGCCAATAGAAGCCACCAAAATTGGTTAGTACAAGCAAAGAAAAGCTAACAAAAAAGAAGCTTCAAATATTGAGACTTGGTGAGTCTCAAATCCAAAGCACTTAGGGGTTAGTGCAACTGAAATAAAGCTTCTATTTTATAGTGTTTACAAAGCTTGGATTCACCATAAAATATCCAAGAAAAGAGGGTAAGGAGTCTACTCAAAAGGACATCCTCAAAACCCTCATTTGTGCATTCAAAAATTTGCTACAAAATCAGACTACAAAATCTGAAAAAGGAGTGCAAAAAGGGTGCAAAAGAAAGTGTATTATTCACAAGGTATTGCACTACATTATCCATAGAAAGGAAGTAGATAGAAGGTGCCATTAAAGGCACAAAGGTCATAGGGAATCTAGCCAAGAAGGATGTATGAAAAGCACTCCATATCCATGGCACAAGGAGCCATAAAAAAGGCTCATTCCTCATATATCTTGGATGGAAGAACCTGCACAACACAAGCACACAATAGAAGATCAATATCCTATAATTACGTAGAAGAAGGAGCCATACTACAAGCAAAGGCATCACTATTACCTCATCCAAATATGCATGAACAATGCTACAATTTGCACATCAAAGAGAACCAAAAGTGAGGAGAAAAGGTGCTAATTGCAAAGGTCTAAAACTTGGTGAAGAAAATCCACCAAAGGTAGCATCTTCCATGCCATTCAGAGCTCCAATACCACCTCAAGGATCGAATACAAGAGAAAATAGTTTGCTTGCACTTCAAGGAATGTAGCAAGCAAAGGTAGAGGCATAAAGAAGGAGTTACATTCTCCTTGGAGGTATTACAATGATAGACACCATACAAAAACTTTGAGTGCCACTTGGCACAATCTCTCAACAATGTTTAACATCCAAGAAACCTTACAAGGAAGGTTACAAGTACCTACTCAAATTTGAAGTACTACAAGAGTTGGCAGAAGCATTACTAAAGGTTGGTAGGGGTGTTACATAAAATATGCAAATATTACACAGGTTGGAGTGCCCATGAGTAATGTAAGTGACACTTGGTAGCCTTTATCTCCATTAAAACCATGCAAACCTGAAGTGAACAGAGTAGAAGGAGGAATAACATTTTTGCAATCAAGGTTTTTGGAGAGGAAAATGTAGTCAAACTAGTTTTTGAGCACAACGTGTAAGAGAGGAAAGAAGGAGCATTTAAAGCTCCATGAAAGGGAGGTCAAATCTATAGTGAACTTCTCTCTAGCATCGAAGAAACACTCAACCAATCATCTCTCAAAGGATCCACACTTGTCCGAATTGCTCTCACCATCTCAAGTGCCAGAAGCTACATCTTAATGTTGTTACACCCAACCAAAATCAATGTTATACAAGTGTGAAGATAAAGGGCCAAGGTAAGTTTAATTATCTCATTTAATTTTGCTTTCTAACATTGGAGAAATAAGGTTTTAAATAAAGGATAAATCTTAAGATTATGAAAGCAAATTATATAGGAGATAACTTACCTAGATCAAAATAATATTTGCAAAACAACCTTGGAGATATAAGGAATTCTACTTAGGTTTAACTATTTAATATTTTGCAAATATTGTTATCTTTTCTAATTTTCCAAATTTGGGAGTCATAAGGTCTACTACATCAAATTGATTTATTGGAAATTAGAAAAATTAAAATCAAATTTCAAAGGGCCATTATAAGAGGTTTATTAAAAGCATTTTAAAGGTTGGAAATTTATCATATTTACTTGTCTCAAATCTTCTCAAATAGAGACAAAATATCCAACATTAAAACCTCTTTAAATTTGGGAAAATTGCTTAGTTCAATAGGAGCAATAAGGATAATAGAAGTTGATTTTGGTATTTACAAAACTTTACAAAATCAACCAAAATTGAACTAAAATTTACAAAAGCACTTTATATCTTATCCAAAACATACTAGGGAGTCATAAGGCATTCTACAAAACCTAAGAATTGGTATTAGGGAACTTAAATGGCTTCAAACAAATTCTTCCTAGCAGAATCTTAGCTACTCAAGGGTCCTAATTATTTCTCCTAGAAGAATAAAGTGAAAGCTATTTTGGTATATGAAAAACTTTGGGATATTGTCAAAGGGAAAGCTCAAATACCTACTATAGATGATATTGAAATCCTAAAGTTTGTAGAAAATGATTCAAAGGCTCTAATGATAATAACCTTTGCTATCACTGATGAGATACAACCCTATATCAGTTCAGCAAAATCATCTTCAGATGCATGGACAAGCCTAGAGAAATTTTTTGAAGGAAAGAATAAGGCAACTATTCTTCATCTTCAAAGTCAACTTCATTCATTAAAGATGAACAATGGAGAAAGCATAGAACTGTTCCTAAGGAAAGTAGCAGATATCAAAGGGAAATTATTTACCTTAGGAGAAATAGTTAAGGATGAACTTCTTACTCAAGTAACCATGAGAGCACTTCTAGATAGCTATAAACATTTGGTAACATCTTTACAAGTTCTAAGTAAAGATACTTCTTTTGATGACTTAGTCAATATTCTATAGGAATATGAAGTGGAAAATATAGTTAAAGATGAGATGTCTAACACTACATTAGCATCTAAAGATAATCCACAGGGAAACATTGCTTCTTCATCAAAAGGATGAAAACCATGGTACAATAGGTATTGTTAGATATGCAAGAGAAAAGGCCATAGTACCAGCTATTGTAGGTTCAATCCCAAGAATCAGAATCAAGGAAATCAGATGAACAATGGGAACCAATTTCAGCCATGACAATATCAAAATCCTCATCAACAACAATTTCAGTGTCCAACCAATTATCCCCAATTGGAGTATCAAAAAGGAAATAAAAAAGGACATCTAGCTCAGAGGATAGAAGAAATTGAAGAACTGGGAGAACCGATAGATGATTATGAAATCAAATCTCTTTCAACAAGAATGATAGGTTTTGAAGATACTAACAACTTGCTTGAATAGGTTACAGAAATCAGAGAAGAAGAATCAGAATTCCATATTCAAGAGGAAGATCCACATTGAAGACTAAAGTCTTCAATACCCAAATATTGTAATACAGGGGGTGTTAGAAATAGCTTATATTACATTATTTGGGTCATGTAAATGTACCTTCCTTGGTACATACTTAGGACATTAGATTACTTTAGGGGGAAGTTATCTAGTTACTTCATGCAATGTAATAAATGCACAAGTGTCAATGTGCAAGTTGTAAATGTGCAAGGTGTCCCTTGTACAACTAGGTAGAGTGTTGGCCAAGGAACTTATCTTCCTATATAAAGGGCCATAGATATATAAGAGGATATAGATAATAGTGTAGGATATACAAAGTAGTGTAGAGTGTGTGAGCTATAAGCTCAGAGCTCATTCATTGAGCAGTAGCTTGTATCATGGAGTGTTCATTTCCTCCATAGCTACTATTGTACTCATTTTTATCATTTCTATTTATAGCATATTTTAGTCATCTCGTAGATTTACTTTCTTTCTTATTATTCTGCATCTTGTGAATGCTATCTCCCATTGCATGTTGTATCAAAAGCTAACATACATGAAGTATAATGTTTTCTTCTCATTAGTGTTCAAATGCCATTCTCTATGAAACATTTGACTATGTAGATGAGGTACCTGTAGTATTTACAATGATAGTATAATATGTTTTCCTCTCATTAGTGTTCAAGTGCCATTTTTATTAAAAAATGACTACATAGATGAGGTACATGTTCTTCATCAATGTTCAAGTGCCATTTTTTATGAAACACCTGACCGTGTAGATGAAGTTATTTTTCTTCTTATCAATGTTCAAGTGTCATTCTCTATGAAACACTTGATTGCATAGATAAGATTTAGGATTTTTACCAATGTTCAAGTGTCATTCTCTATGAAACAATTGACTATGTAGGTAAAAATATTTTTATTATTATCAATGTTCAAGTTCCATTCTTTATGAAACACTTGACTACGTAGATAAGATTTAGGATTTTCACCAATGTTCAAGTGCCATTCTTTATGAAACACTTGATTGTGTAGGTGAAAATATTTTGCTTCTTATCAATGTTCAAGTGCCATTCTCTATGAAAAACTTGACTATATAGATAATATTTAGGATTTTTACCAATGTTCAAGTGTCATTCTCTATGAAACACTTGACTACGTAGGTGAAGATGTTATGCTTCTTATCAATGTTCAAGTGCCATTATCTATGAAACACTTTATTGCATAGATAAGAGTTTAGGTTGATTCATATCAATGTTCAAATGGTATTTTCTATGAAATATTTGATAGCATAGATAAGAGTTTAGATTGATTCTTATCAATGCTCAAATTTCATTATCTATGAAATATTTGACAACATAGATAATATTTATTTGATTTTTTATTAGTGATTAAGTACCATGCTTTATGAAACACTTAATTGTGTAGATGAAAGTTCTTATTCTATGATATTTTTACAAAGCTTTGATATGGAGTTTGTGAATGCTTTTGATGATGATTGTAAAATATTTTGAAATTATTACAAAATGTTTTGTAAGTTAATTTTTGCAAATGTTTTGTAAAGTGATGAAATGTAGTTAATCTTTGCAAATTGTTTTACAAAGGGAAGAGAATGCTTTCATGATATGATTTTGCATTTGTTGCAAATGTGTTTTTTTTGCAAAGTGATGAAAAACAACCTTTACAAATATATTTTAATAGAATGATATTTGCAACTATTTTGCAAAGTAGTGAAATGTTTTTATGATAAATGAATTTGTGATCTTTACAAATGTTTTGCAAAGTAATGATATGCTTTGTAATAGACTTTGTGTAATGTAATTTTTCCATTGCAAAACATCTTTGCAATGTTAGTTCTTTTGGTGTTTGTAAGGTTTTTACAAGATACCAAAATGTTGTTTGTAATGCAATGTTGAACCTCAAGAGAGAGTTTTTACAAGATGATGATATACGAATGATTTGCAATGTGTCAGTGTTTGTAAAAAGAATTTTTAGAATGATGTTGTTGGTTGAAAGTAAATTATTTTGATGCCTTGATATCATTGAATTTATTAGCACATGAGAGATGGTAACAAGGGCATATAAGTATGTTACCTAATGCATATGGAAAATATTAACATGTACGTGAGGAATTGGACTTAATGCTTGTTGCCACATTTGATGTGTTGAAATATTTAAGGATTTTATGTTGTAAACAAAATATTTTATACTAAGGATAAAGCTCCCATATGAATAATCTGAGAGAATAATAAGTCCTTCTCCTTTGCCTAGCGTGTGCACAAAGAAATGTATATGTGTAAAGCAAGGAAAAAAATCCCCTTATCTAGGAGGTCCATGTGGTAGCATTGCCCTAAGTCTAAAGGATATTGTTTTTATGAATGAGTAGATGACATCCATGCTGACTTATAGGCCGTTAGGAAGCACAAGGATTTAGTAATAGACTACTTGATGTAGTCGTAAATGATTATGGGTATGTTAAGTGTTGATTACCAAATCTCAATGTTCCTAAAAGACTCATTAGTCAGTCTGGACGTTTTGGTTTTTGAAGAAAAGATGAAATGATAGTTTGTTGTTATTCACCAAGATGGAGGAAGTTCTCTATATATTGACCAATGTTTTGTACAACCAGATAGATAATATCTACTATATTTTAATGACTGATTTTTTTGAGATTTATATGCTTATAGCATATTTGGATAATAGACTTAGAAATAAATTTTTTGTTGATCCAATGGTTTATTAGGAAAATAGTCAATGGTAGGAGTATGATTTGTGGATGTTTTGTTGTTGTAGAGGCTCAGGAAACTATGAATAAAATATAGATATAGTATCTAGTGAATCATACAAATGAATGCATGTTCACAAGGCATTGGATCTATAGATCCTCATAGTCTTATAGATCCATTTTGAAAAACAATTTGTGAGAGACTTGATTTTGATTGATGGAGTGTCGATGAAATGCACCAAGAGGCTACAAAGATAACATTGTATTAGTTCTTGGTGAGAAGTACAAATATGTGTATATCTAAAATATATTGGATAAATATAGTCTCTGATAACTTCATGGTCTATCGAAGATAATCATTGAGAATTATGTCCTATGATAGTGTGTTGATGCAATAAATAAAAAAGAAAGTAAATATAACATTGATCGATTGTCAAAAGATATTCGTAAGAATTTGTAAACCTATGAGGTATTAGATCAATAAAATCCATGATTTATTGTTAGGGCAATGTATGGATATTTCATTTATATTTATATTCTGTAATAAAATAGTATGTTGAATAGGAAATACTACCCTTAATAATCCATCCTCTTATAAAGATGATAAGTAATTATCAATCTATAGGAGAATGTATGATTAAGTTATTCTCAACCTGTGCAACCTACCAAGTGATTAAGCGAGTGATGATTATATATTAGGTATGATTTGGAAAATAATATGATAGGCCAATTAGGGAAGATAACCCCATTCAACCAGTGACTAATAAAATCCACAAATGATTGTGAATTCACAAAATATTGGTTGAATGATTTTCCCCATCCCTAGATGGCATATCAAATGAGTTGTATTTGAAGAATGTGATGACTAGATGTCATGATATATTTATTATACTGTTCTTAAAATTCTCTCATGTAAAACATCAATTTGCAAGATAGAAAAATTCATTGACTCATTATAGGAGAGAAAAGGTATATTTGAGGAGTCTATTGAATAATTTTTGGTGTAATACGAGACTCCGTTATTTGAGAAATATTGTAGATATGTACTGTTGATAATACTGTGAAATATTTTTGATGTTAATAAAGTGATTTTGTATGAAATAGAGGAAATTAGCTTATATGTAGTGTTTATTTTGAAGAGAGAGAATAAGAGATATAGAAGAAGATAAGTGAGGTAATTGTTGGGTGCCTTAGGATTGGGACAAAAGAAAAGGAGAAGGTCAGGTCATCAAGGCCATAGATGATCAAGTCATACATCACTTAACCCAAGAGAGGGAAATAATAGAAGAAGCATAAGAGTAAAGAAATGGGATGTAGAAGAATATTTTAGAAGAAAATATTTTTGGACTGAGAGAGTTTACTCAACATATAGTTAGCCTAGGTGGATGCTATGTAGATGTATTCATAATAAGGATTGGCATTTGCATCGTAGTAAACCCTCTTGACTCAGTGGTATGATCAAGCAAGTGAAGCAAACATGCAAGGGAAAAAATGTATATGATTATATGATGATTTTTGCCATGTATTCAATCAAATAAGAAAGTAAATAACTTGATGTGTTTCATGCATATTATCATTTAATATGAATGATATTAATTGGTTCTTTATGTTCTTGGCCATCCAATATGACTAGGTGGTAGGATCTTGATCCAAATTTGGTTGTGATAATGAAAGGTACTAACCAGTTAGGTTCAAAATTTCCTTTTAGGTTGATGTTTTAATTAGTATTCCTTTTATTTTATTTGAGGACCAAGTCCCCAAATTCAAAGGATCTTGGATGCACCTTCTTGTTATAGGCACATTGAAGTCTATTATGGTATGTTATAAGATGTTCTAGGGTATTGATGCACTTTTATTCTAAGAGTTCTAGTTTTGGTAAGCAACTTGAGCGGTATTCATATCCTATCAAAGAATCTTGTAACAAGACACTTAGAGAGGGTATCTCAAGTTCGAAAGGAAAGACTCCTTCAGTACCATAAACTAAAGCATATGGTGTTGCTCCGATGGGAGTACAAACACTTGTGTTATATGACCATAAGGTATAATAAAGTTGTAAGTGCCAATCTTAGCCATTTTTTTTGGAGGATTTAGCTTGTCTATTTCCTTGCAGATAGTACAATGTAGGCCATTTTTGTTGAATTTTGTATTTGGCTCACATCTTGGAAACCTCTTTATTTTTAAAAGGGGTAAAATTAACTGCAATTGTGGTAGAAGGGATACCATATTGACTAATGATTTTATTTAGGATAAATTTTGATACTTGTATGCTTGTGGTAGAGGATAGAAGCATTACCTCGACCCACTTAGTGAAATATTTTGTAGCTATAATAATGAATTTATATCCATAAAATGATTGAGGGTTAATTTTACCTATGATATCCAATCCCCAAGAGGATAAAGGCCAAGGAGATGTGATAGGTTGAAGTTCTTGAGATGGGGTGTGAACAATATTGTCATGTCATTGACATTTGTCACATTTCTTGACATAGTTGTGAGCATCCTTTTCCATGGAGGGCCAATAATAACCCATCCTAAGGAGCTTGTTGGCTATATCTAATCTGCTAAAATAGCCATCACATGATCCATCATGGGATTATTTTATGAGAGATTGGACTTCATCTGTATTTACACATTTGAGGAGTATGCCTTCAAAGGAGAATTGATATAAGATATCTCCAATGATGACATATTTGTAAGCTTTTAGACTAAATTACCTATACTTTTGAGAGTTAAATCCTTTAGGGAATCCTTCCTTGATGAAATTGAGGATGTCTTGATACCAAGGTTCTTGAGGTATCGACATTTTAATACTACATATTTTAAGGGGTAGTAAGCATGACTCGATTATGTAAGGCTCACTAATTGACCTCATGATGATAGCAGCTTTCTTGTCTTCCAATTCTAAGGGTATGAGAGATGTAGCTATTGCCATAAAATTGATGTGGTGATTGCTAAAATATGGTATGGATTCTATAGTTTTTGATCGAAATAAGTTTTCAATATGTCTAAAATATATTTGTATGGCTTTAGATTTTCATATTTGTTTTGGTAGGTGTCATTTACTTGGTTTATCACTAATTGTGAATTATCATATACTATTATATTTTTTATATTTAGTTTTATTGTGGCCCTGAGACCTAAAATAAGTGCTTTGTATTCTGTTGTATTATTTGTACATGAGAAACAAAGTTTAAAGAATAGTGGGATGGGTTGTTGTTGTAGGGTGACTAGGATAATTCTTGCCTCTACACCTTTTGTGCATCTAGCTCCATCGAAGTACAAGACCCATGTTTTAGATTCTTGGACTTCTATTGATGATACCATATCATCAATGAAAGAGATATTTATAGGGTGTTCTAATTCTAAAGGAGCTATGATAAGTTGATCTTCTATAAATTACCCTTTTTAGAAACTTTTAGTTTATGATTTCTATGTCAAATTTATTGAGTGCTATGACACATTTCATAGTTCTACTAGATAGGTAAGATTTTAACATGAGGTAACATAGTGGATCTACCCTTGCTAAGATGTAAGTCTTTTGAATAAACATGTAATATCTTAGTTTAAGAGATGATAATACCACTACTAGGTAAATATTCTCTAATGGTGTGTAATGAGTTTTTTTAGTTCACTAGAGTTCTACTAATGTAGTAGATTGCCCTTTCTCAATGTTGTTCATCATATTGTGCTAACAAAGCTCCTAAGGCATGTTCAGTAGCAGCTATGTATAGCAATAATGGTTCATTTAATTTTGGTGGCACCAAGATAGGTGGTGTTAAGAGATAAGTTTTTAGGGATTCAAAGGCATCTTGACATCCTTCATCACATTCGAGTTTAGCTTCTTTCTTCAATAATTTAGATAAAGGTTGACACTTATCTACAAGTTGTGATATGAACCTATGAATGGTCTATAATTTTTCTTGAAGGCTTTGTAACTCAATCATATTTTTGGGTGGTGGCATGTTTGTTATGGCTATGATTTTAAAAGGAATATATTTCAATCCCATGATGAGATACGATGAACCCAAGTATCTTTCTTGATTTTACCATGAAAATGCATTTTAGGGGTTTTATTCTAACTTTATAGTCTCATAGTCTTTGGAAGATGCATCTAAGGTCTTGAGTATGGTATTTCCTCTTCTAATATCTACCTATGATATCATCCACATAGTATTCTACTATTTTATGTATGATGTCATGAAATATGTATGTCATAGCCCTTTGGCATGTGGCTTCTACGTTATTGAGAGTAAAAGGTATAACCTAGTAGAATTACACTAGGTTATTCTATAAGTTTGTGAGAAGTTCCTCTAGTATTTCATTTCCTTTTTTATTTTTGGTTGACTATTTGGCTTAGCTAGTTGTATGGAGGGGTAAATATTAATATCTTGCAAGTCTATAGAATTACACATGGTGAAAGGTTTCAGGTCTCTAGGAATGTGGATGACCCTTCCTTGATATTTGTATTTAAGTTTTATAACCCTAATATAGCTAGTTAGCTATATTTATCTTACCATTAATTATTCATTAATTTAATATTAATAGAGTAGGTTGATTTATAATTTATTATCTATCATTCATTTTTCATTTGCATTTCACAAGGACTAAGCCCTCCTTAGTGGCGAAGGACTTAGCCCTCCTAAAGTGGTAGATTTATTATTCATTCTTTATTTGCTATCTCCATCCACCAGATGTGCTTATTGGTTGATTCTTAAGAATAATTTACTTTGCTCTATTATGATTATCCAAAGTATACGTGATAGCAATCCAGGTAGAACGTGTATGTTACAAGTGGTATAATATTCGATGGTCTTGGCATAGACCTGTGGAAGATCTAGTCCTATCCATTCGTAGCAATAGAATGAGTGCAACATAAACAAACATATTTTCAACCTACCAAGAATATTAAAACAATTAAGTTGTACTACCCATCAACTCGTGCATCCAAGGCATATTTACGAACATCTTGGGGTGATTAAATACATTCAAAATCTCTGAAATAATGAAAGCGAAGGCGATTCAATTCTATCCAAGTGTAACATGTTGAGCAAGGTGCAACAACAGTATTGTCATTGTTGTCAACACAGTCAGATAGATCGGTTGATGTAGTGGACAAGAGTTCAGAGGTTACTCAGAGTATGTACAATGATGTTAAATTCTTATGAGGATGTTTATCCACCTTTTTTCATATTTTCCAAGAAGACCGAAGTGGCCCATATGATAAAGATCAAAGAAAAAGTAAAACATCGAAAAGAAAAAAAAAATGTCGTGATTTCGTGACATGTTGCATTTTTGCAGCCAAAAGAGAAGAGAAAAAGCAAGGAGAAAAAAGTGTCGCGATATCGTGACATGTTGCATTTTCGTGGCCAAAAGAGCAAAGAGAAAAAAGTGTTGCGATATCGCGACATGTATTTTCACGGGCCAAAGCAAAGAGAAAGAGCAAGGAGAAAAAAGTGTCGCGATATCGCGACATGTTTTATTTTCGCGGGCCAAAGCAAAGAGAAAGAGCAAGGAGAAAAAGTGTCGCGATATCGTGACATGTATTTTCACAGGCCAAAGCAAAGAGAAAGAGCAAGGAGAAAAAGTGTCGCGATATCGCGACATGTTGTATTTTCACAGGCCAAAGCAAAGAGAAAGAGCAAGGAGAAAAAGTGTCGCGATATCGCGACATGTTGTATTTTCGCGGGCCAAAGCAAAGAGAAAGAGCAAGGATAAAAAGTGTCACGATATCATGACATGTTGTATTTTCACGGGCCAAAGCAAAGAGAAAGAGCAAGGAGAAAAAGTGTCGCGATATCGCGACATGTTGTATTTTTATGGGCCAAAGCAAAGAGAAAGAGCAAGGATAAAAAGTGTCGCGATATCACGACATGTTGTATTTTCATGGGCCAAAGAAAAGAGAAAGAGCAAGGAGAAAAAAGTGTCACGATATCGCGACATGTATTTTTGTGGTCCAAAGCAAAGAGAAAGAGCAAGAAGGAAAAAGTGTTGTGATATCGTGACATGTCACATTTTTGTGACTCAAAAAGGGCAGGCAGGCAGAGAAACAAAAGTGTCACGATATCGCGACATGTCACATTTTTGTGACTCAAAAAAAGGGTAGGTAGGCAAAGAAAAAAAAGTGTCATGATATCGCGACATGTTGCATTTTTGCCAAAGGAACAGAGTAGTTGACAGTGCGTCTGATATTAGTGATGAACATCAGGATGGTGAAACTGAAGACTGCATAGTTATGTGGACCCATAAGGAATATTTAATGATTTGAAATCATTTAAGATGGTCATTACACACGAAAAGAAGCAGATGCATGCCCATGTGGAGAAAAGGAAATGAAGGGCCACAAAATAGAAATGAAAAGCCTTTTTTGGAAACCAAAACACATGCATGCATAAGGGAAAGAGAAAATGAATAGTCATGCAAGGAGAAAACGAACAGTCATGCAAGGAGAAAACAAATAGTCATGCAAAGAGAAAATGAACAGACATGCAAAGAGAAAATGAACAGTCATGCAAGGAGAAAATGAATAGTCATGAAGGAGAAAATGAACAGTCATTGAAGGAGAAAACAAACAGTCATCAAAGGAGAAAATGAACAGTCATGAAGGAGAAAACGAACAGTCATCGAAGGAGAAAATGGACAGTCATGACCGAGAAAACAAACAGTCATGGTAGGAGAATATGATGTCAATTATTTGCATGTGACGTGTTTGACGAAATGCCTTCTCAATATATACAAAAGGAGTTACATAAAGGAGTTACAATTGACAAGTGGCATATGAGAATATGAAAGAAGGTGTTACAATTGACAAGTGGCGTATGAGAATATGAAAGGAGTTACAATTGGAGTTACAAAGAGAAAGGATAGTTATAAAAGGAGTGTTGCTTGGAGAATTTTAGTAGGGGATTTTATTTTGTGAAGTGCGATGAGTGTGTGTGTGTTTTGTGAATTGTGATAGATGTTGGGTAAGCAATAGACCAGTCAGGGTCTTGTAAAAGTGAAGACATTTTTATGTCTATATTCTAGTTTCAAAATTGAAGTCTAATTTGGTGCTTGGCATCAGGGGTTGGTGCTCCTTCCAGTTGGTGTTGGTAAATCAAGGGTTGGTGCTCCTTTCTATTGGCACAGATAAATCAGGGGTTGGTGTTCCTTTCTGTTGGTGCAGATAAATCAAGGGTTGGTGCTCCTTCCAGTGGGTGCTGGTAAATTGATTGTAAAGTTGGTGCTTTACAAAGACTGGATTTGGATGGAAGTCCAAATAGTCATTTTGAGGAGTATCCAAATTGGTGAACCTCGATACATCTTATGTTCTGTGATGTTATCTTGTTATATTTGCTTTATTTGGTTTTAAGTTTTCATTGTTTCAGATTTAAGAGTTGAATATTTAAATAACAAGAGATACACTGATTCACCCCCCCCCTCTCAGTGTCATTGTGATAATAACATAACGTGGCAAGGAAATAGAATAAATGAATTACAATAAAAATCATCGACATTGAATTTTAATGCATCCATATGCTCCAAATATTATTAAAGCACGATTTTTTCCTAATGCCACAGGGTAGAAGGAAGTCATAAAGCCAAAAAAAACACTTCATCAACTTCATTTGCATCACTGTCCAGGAAGCAAATGATTAATTTACTATCATTGAAAATAGACTGTTGTGTAATCAAAAGGATGAATAGTGGATAAAATTGCAAGGGGGAAACATATTAATGTCTATTGGTATTGCATCACAATTGGGAATCACATGGAATAGAGTCACACATTCAAGCATGGGAATTTCTTCATATCCATTCTTAGGGCATCATATAATTTTTATAAACAACGCACTCAGGAAATACGCCATCCTATCAAACACTAGGTAACCCTAAAATATAATATTCCTAAGGTTTAATTGATTAATTTTAGTGCTGGGTTATTTCTTTATCTCACATTGGCTAGGGAGTTGGTTATTTGTACTTTATATTCATGCTCTTACACCAAGTAGTTTGTGGCTTAGGCCACACGAACCCTTTCCCCTCACATAGCCCATTTGCACAGACTATGGTCTTGTCTTGCTCCAAGTGTTACTCGATCTAGGGTATTTCCCTTGTACATGTGTCCACTTTGTACTTAAGTATCGTATCTTATATTCCTTGGGTCCCATATGTCATCTAGTCCTCCCCTTATATCCTTGTTGGTCCCTACTATCGCATAGTTGTCATGTGTCTTGCAAGTCATCATGGCTCGCATGTTGTGTGTAAGTTGTCATCATGATATCGTGTCATCGAGTCATATTACATCTGTGTTGTTGTGTCAAATAATTCCCATTCGATTTGCCTTATCTAGTCATTAGTTGCTCAATTTGCCTTGTCTAGTCATTTGACATTAAAAAATATAGTTATTGAAGAAATTATTCGATCCACCTTGTCTAAATGTTAGTTGCTCAATCTGCCTTGTCTAGCCCTTTGTAATTCAAAATTATAACCATTGGTCATTGTACTGCTCCAAATTTTTTGCATCCTTACCTTTAGGCTATAGGATATACACCCAAAATGGGGATGCGAGAACGATGGAACAATACCTTGGACTGAGAGGCCCTTTGAAGGTTGCGCCTCTCGAGGGAGGGGTATAAGGGTGAATTTTTGATGGATGGAGGGTTCACCAGGAAACTTTGAGTGGCAGTTTCCATGCCTAGGTTGAGAATGGTTTTGGTGTGTTCATTTTATACTCGATCATTCATAATCCTAGGTTTTCCAGAATGAATCTAAGCTATTCTATATGAAAATGTTGATTTATATGAATATAGAAAGTAGGCATGAATCCTAAATGTAAAGATTATATGAAATGAGAAAGAATGCACCTGATTCCAGATTTCTAATGAAGATTTTGAAGCTTGTAGGAGTCTAGATCATCCCGAATATGATAGGATCATCTGCAATTGTACAGAATCATCTCAGATCATAGGCGATCATCTGAGACTAGACAAGATCATCGTCGATCTAACGAATTCGTTAGACGAATTCGTCAGAAACCTATAATCACATAAATATACACCAAAAAATGAAAATGCTATCGCTAGAATAATGCAAAATGATATAAATGATAGTATAAATGCCTAAATAATAAATATAGATAGCAAATTAAAGGAAATGCATTGTTTTAATAACTTATTTTAACTTTATCATGCATTTATGTTGAATGAGGTGAAATCCAGGATGCAAAATGAAAATAAATCAAACTAATGCATAGTAAAATAAAGAAGACAAATGAGGAATGCAAACTCAGGGCTGTGGTTGCCCCCAATATGAACTACAATCGAGATCAGTTCCAATTGTACGATATCTTCACCGATCTATGACAGGATCGTCCGAAATCATCTAGAATCGCCTACGACGATCTGAGCTTTCTCCAACTGAAGCACAGTGAAAACATGCAATGAAAACTTAAAACTACGAGTACAAACAATGGTGGATAGGACGTCTTGACACAACAAAACTAAATGGTAGGGAAAATCAATCAAGGAATCATGGGATCAGCCAACCAAGGGGATAAACTGAGAAAATCCCAGTTTATATAGTATTAGGGGGAGGTTAGGAGGTTGGGGATCATCCCAATCTAGGAGATCCTTAGTGGAGGAATATCCAACTACATAGACATGCTTCTGCCCAAGTTGGAGAGGTCATTAAAACATAAGCTAATTATGAAAATTTAGTTTTGGGATGAAATTGTCTAGACGTTCTGTTCCAGACGAATTCGTCCAATCTGGGACGATTTCGTTTGATCGATGACGATATCGTCCAACGGTCAAAACAACTCCTAAAAATGGCATGAAAAATAGGGTGAGCAGTTAACGGGCGGTTTCGGGGTTAAAATTCAAATTTTTATCTTTTTACTAAGGGTTTAACTGTGCCAATTTTAGGGTGCTACATTTTGCCCCTTATTTAGCGAATTTTCTAAAGAAAATGGGTTAAAGACGAGTTCTTCCCATTTTATGAGAAAGCAAAAATTTACTCAATTTTTTAGACAACCAATCTAGGTCGAATCGTACAACTGCTTACTATGGTGCCCCATCCGTATTTTTACCCAAATTGAACGTTTGAGGTAAAAGCACAAAAAAGCAAAATTTAAAAAAAATGTTGTTGTTTTTAAATAAAATTAAGAAAAATAATGTAAAACCCTAATTCATTTTTCCTGTTTATTTTCACTGTTTTTAGAGCTCTGCAGGAAAAATGGCAGAAACAGCGCACAGATCGATAGAGGTCCAGTGCGAGTTGCGGGTAAGTATCTAAACCTAGTAATTATGCTTTTAATTGGATTTGTGTAATTTTTTATTTAAATTTTGACTATTTTGGGGGCATCGCGGCCGTTTTTAGGCCGTCGACAACGTCGGGATGAAATCATCCCAATTTTGTCGAAATCGTCCCTAGATCGCCGATTTCGTCTATGGGCGAAATCGATGGAATAGGGGCGATCCTGTCCAACAAGGGGTGATCCCCAAGTTGCAAAATCAGAGATGATTTCATCCTACCAAGGATGATTTGACCTAATTTAGGACGATATCATCCAATGGTGGATGATATCATCATTGTTTTTAGAAGATTAAATTGATTTAACTAATTTTAATGATTATCTATTGATGATTTTTATTGTTTGATTATTTATTTTGTAGAAGGGATTACTAAAAATTTGAGAGTGGAATTATGGGGGACTCAGAGATGATGTAGCCACACTCGACCAGGTAGAGTGAGAGCGACTGGCAGAGGTCAGACTATAGCATGTGGCAAAGATGCCACAAATATCAACAGACATGGGGCTACTGACAGCCCTAACAAAGAGGTGGTATCTGGGGTCGTCCTATTTTTGGTTACCGACAAGGGAGATGGCTCCCACTCTAGAGGACGTATGGAGGATCTTGAGGATCCTCATAAAAGGGTGGTTTATGACTCCTATGGCCAATAAATGCCATGCTATGATGCGACTGTACGGAGGTCCTAGCTTTACCCTAGAGAAGGATGAAGTGAACATCGAGACATCGCGATAGATGCCTGGGCGTCTCGATTGACTCAAGTTTTGGTAGGGGTAGTAGGTGGCTTGCTACTATGTCACCAGAGTGGATGCAGGTTGCCATGGCTACTCTTAGATGTGGTCTATGATATGAGAGACCATGACTACATATTTTCTTGGGGCAGCTTTGTGCTATGCTGCTTGTATAGGATCTTGCATGGGGTCGTATACAAGGGAGGTCGATGTCTAGTTTTGACATCATTGCTACAGGTTTAGTGCTGGGAGCACATTGCGATGCAGAGGTCGGTAGGGCTTCCACTGATAAGGGTTGACCAGAAGAGACCCTGAGTTTTCTATTGGTGGTTCCAGAGAGGGTCACAATGGTGGATAGATCTATTGATGTCTCAGAGGTTGCTAGATGAACTCATCTCAAACAAGTTCACCTAGAGGCCATGGAGAGAGCATCCAGGGTGGGGAGAGGATAGACAGGAGTTGGCTCGCATCAAGCGAGTCTTCTAGTTGAGGATGGAGCAGGGAGAGGTAGAGCTCCACCACTATGACCGAGTTTTGTGTTATTTCGGTCTACAGTAGGGGATCCCTTCTCTTAGGGATTACGAGTACTCCTGGACTATCCGGGATAGTACTACACTAAGTGGGGCTCTAGATATGCAATGATTCTAGAGTCAGGACACGAACAATACCCCCATTCAGCTAGTGGATGAGGATGATGTTGGGGTCATAGACGGGTATGATTCCTGGTACATAGGCATCTGCCCTCCTCGAATGACAAGGGCATAGGGTCTGATGCACGCTATGGTGCGATGGATGGGGAGGTGACACTAGGCTTCTATTAATGCAATGAGGGGTCACAAGGGGAGGGAGAAGCAACTGTCTCCTTAGGAGAGACGTTAGAGAGTGCCACAGGCTCTAGAGAGACCGTAGTAGGTAGAGAGGAGAGAGGAGGGACTCCCTTCTCAGTAGAGGGATAGGCTAGCATCACCCAATAATGGCAATGGTATTAAGGTGGGGGAGAGCAGTGAGATTGTAGCTCTTTAGGTTGAGAATGCCCACCTATGAGCTCAGGTGTAGACTCTACAAAATGAGGCTACATGGCTTAGGTATTGGAGTAGACGGGTGAGCATTCTAGAGCTGGCACGGTCGGTTGCTCAGACCACATTCTATCAGGGAGCATACTTCCAGCTGGTTCCAAAGGGCCAGAGGTTATAGCTATCATCTGGCATTACAGAGCCGATCAGGATGGGGTCATCAAGGGCATCCTCATGATCGATGTTGAGGACCCATGACATAATATGAACTCTGATGGGGCCACCTCCTCCACCTTAGGGTGGGAGAGGAGATGAGGTTGAGAGCTCGAGGGCTTCTTGAGACTAGCAGCATAGACTAGATTATATATTTTTGAGAGGATTAAGTATGCCAAGGTATATATTGTGGCATACCAATCCAGTTTTGATATGATGTACATATATTTTGATATATATATGATCTTTTTGTGATATGACTTGTACACATGTTTTATGATGCTTCAATTTTGGATTTGTTGATTGATTATTTATGTAATTATGTTATTTGGAAATAGTATAATTTTATGTCATGCTGTAAAATTTAAATGAAATAATCTGATGTAAACAAATTGGTTGTTTTGTGGTGTGATTTGATGAAAATAAAAGGGACTTCTAACAATAATTTCAAAGGACATTGTCACTGTTATAGACCATTTCATGGAGTCACCGCTCGCTAGGTCGTCAAGCTAATCCTAGTATAGAAATATTGTTAAAAGTAAAAGAGTGCTTAAGAGACTGTCTTAAGACTTTATGTTGTGATGATGAAAAATGATGATGGTGATGATTCGTTTTCAGATTTTCATAAAAATATTATGCATGAAATATTAAAAATATGATTTTTGTTAGGCATAAAATTCCTAAGTGTGATAAAGTTTTGAAAAATTCTTTAGGAATTATACCATGGTTGCAAAATAGAATGTTGACATAATGAAATGAAATAGAAAAATGTGCGTTCCTTTTAAAGCACAATTGTGTAACATAATGATGTAAGCCATAAGTTTTTATGAATTAAAATGAATGGAAAAATAAAATTAGAACAATGGTTTGCACTAGGCATAGAATTATAGGTATAGACTTATACCATCATCACAAAATCCAAAAAGGAAATTGATATAATAGTTTTATTGCATAGTTGATTTTTAATTTTGAGATAAACAGAAAAAATATATAAACGTGACTTTATTGCTGGATTTTTGAATATGTTGAAAGAATTTTTGGATTTTTGAAAATAATGTATGTAGTTTTTTGTATACGAAGCAAATGTTCTTAAATAAGAAGATGAAATTTTTCCAAAAAGAGTTGTAGAAATATTTTAAATTATATCAAAGACAAAATGTAGATTTATAAGGAACCCTCATGTGCATATGTGAGTTCATTGCCCATATTGATTTATCATAATGATACAAAATATCTCAAATACAAATGTGTGTGCAATTGTATTTTTCATTTACCAATTTTGAGCAAGATAATTTGATACAAGTAATTTGAATTAACCAAATGAATGTTCATTGACCATGATTTATATGCATGTAACCATACCAGACTACCATGTAAGTCGGGTCATCAAGAGCTAACTAATCCATAAGCAGACATAGGTCTATACAAAAGAAGGTCACTAATGTGATAGACATATCACCACGCTAGGGATTACCCAAGGCCAAGCGGGTTGGGCACAAACCACCTGTTATGGGGCTTACCTCACAGTTTTTGAATAATTGAAAATTCCAGGGATTCAAGCTCATTCACCCTTCTTTTCTTTTTCAAGGGGTAGGGAAAGGGATTTTATTGCTTTTTGCTTTTTCTTTTCTCTTTTTCTCTCTTTTTTTTTTTTTGTCTTAGAACTGAGATAATGCTGAAATATTGCTGCGATGGTACAAAATAATATTTTTTTTTTCTCATTTTCTTTGAATTTTATTTTTCTTCCTATACGAGGGATACTTGCTCGGATTGGCTTTAGAGCAAGGGTTTTTATTCTGGGAAGGGGTGAGCTTGTCCTTTTTTCAATTCTCAAATATTCTAGACCATGTGCATGATAGGATAGCAGGGGAAACTTTTGGCTCAAGAAACCACTTCTACTATGTAACATCATATTGAATTTGCAATGAAATCATTTTAATGTGAAAATATATACTTGGTTCAAGTAAATAACAAGATCAATTCTCTATGCTCAAAAATTTATTTAATTCAACCGTGGACTGTGATATAAGAGAGATTAATAATCATACCAAATAAAATCAAGATATTTATGCATGTGAGTGTGAAAGTGCGGGATTCCAAATAAATGCTAATTTATCCAAAATAACTGAAAATATAATTGCAATACTTCAAGAATTGACAGGTACGAAAATAAAAGATATTTTTGAAGATTTTGATGATTTCGATTTTGTTATGTTTTTTATTTTAATTTATGAATTGAAAGAACAAATAATATTATTGTTTTTGAAATTTTTATATGGATGACTAAAATTAAACAATATGAAAAATAACAATATATACAATGATAAAAAGACCAGAATTTATGCATAATAGCGTTTAAGATGCATAATGTTCATAGGTTCTTTAAGATCTTTACCATCTAGGGTAGCTAATCGGTATGGTCCCGATCCAAATTTAGCAATGATGATATACGGTCCAAGCCAGTTGGGCTTGAATTTACCTTTAAGATCTTTAGTTGCATTAGTATTTTTTTGATTTTCTTTCAAGACAAGATCACCGATCTCAAAGGATCGATGATGAACTTTCTTGAGGTATGCTCGTTTAAGCTTGTTCTGATAAGCTCAAAGATGCTCCAAAGCATTAATGCACTTCTCATCTAAGAGTTCTAGCTGACTAAATCAGCCAGCACGATATTCATCTCCTACATTAGTATCTTGAAGTAGTAGAGCCAAAGAAGGAACTTCTAATTCAAAGGAAAAAACTGCTTCAACGCCATAAACCAAAACAAAAGGTGAAGTGTCTATGGGGGTACGAACACTAGTTCGATAAGACCACAAAGCAGGATATAGTTGAATGTGCCAATCTCAGCCAAATTTATTGACCAGTATTTTGAGGATTTTAATTAATGTTTTATTAGATGCTTATGCTTGGCCATTACCCTGAGGATAATAGGGAGTGGACCAACGATGTTGAATTTTATATTTTTTACATAATTTCTTGACATATTTATTTTTGAAACAAGTTCCATTATATGAGATGAGATTTGCAGGAATTCCAAACCTACAAATAATTTGATTAAAAATAAATTTGAAAACTTGGGTTCTAGTGCAAGAAGCTAAGGGCATAGCTTCAACCCACTTCGTGAAATACTCGATGGCGGTTATGATGAATTTGTGTCCATCAGATGACACAAGGTTGATTTTTCCAATGATGTCTAAGCCCCATTTTGAAAAGGACCAAGGAGATGAAATAGCCTGTAGCTCTTGTGCAAGTGCATGGACAAGGTCAACATGTTTCTGGCACTTGTCGCAATGGTGCACATAATCATGTGCATCATTTTCCATGGTAGGCCAAAAATATCCTATCCTAAGGAGTTTCTTAGCAATGGCACTACCACTAAAATGTCCCCCACAAGATCCATTGTGGGCTTCACTCAAAGCTGATATAGATTCTTCTAGATTCAAACATCTCAGTAGGATACCTTTGAAATATCTCCTATATAACGTATTGCCAATTATTACGAAGCGACTTGCTCGTCTACGTAATAACCGACATTGGTTTTTGTTGAAACCTTCAGGGAAGGTCCCATTTTGAAGAAAATTAAATATATCAGTGTACCAAAGTTCAGGAGTAGTTTCGTTGATTAGAAACACATCCAAAGGTTCTAAGCATGATTTATTTGAAGCGGTTTCCTAGAGTCGATGAATAATGATGGTAGCATATTCGTACTCTAACTCCAGGGATAAAATAGATGCAGCTGCAGCCATAGCGTCATCCGCATGATTGCTAGTTTGAGGAATAGCTTCCAAGGTAACTTGATCAAATAAAGATAATAATTGTAATACATATGCTTTATATGGATGCAATTTATCATCTTTGGTCTGATAAAAATCATTAATTTGATTTATGACAAGTTGATAATCACCAAAAACTAATAGATTTTTAATTTTTAGTGCCAAGGCAACTCGTAATCCAAGGATTAGAGCCTCATACTCAGCAGTGTTATTAGTACAAGCAAATGTTAATTTAAAGGACAGAGGGATAAGATGTTTATGTGGATATATTAAAATAATACCTGCACCAACCCCATTCATGCATCGGGATCCATCAAAGTATAAGGACCATTGCTCTGAATGATTTGCCTCTAGTTTAAGGCATTCATCAGGAAACTCAATGATGAGGGGATGAGTAGACTCTAAGGGTGCAGTAGCTAATTATTCTACTATGATTTGAACCCTAACAGATTTTTGTCCTATAAACGTGAGTTCAAACTCGCTTAGGGCAAGAACCCACTTTGCTGTGCGACCAGATAAATAAGGTCGACTCATGAGATACTGCAAAGGATCGGATTTAGCAATAACATACATTTTTTGACTGAGCATATAATAGCATAATTTCTATGTAGAAAATATGACTACTAGACATCTTCTCTAATGTTGTGTAACGGTTTTCATAACTGATTAATGTTCTGTTGATATAATAATTAGCACGTTCTTTCTTCTCATCATCAAGTTGAGCTAACATAGCTCCTAAGGCAAGATCTGAAGCAAAAATATACAAGATAAATGGGCGATCAGGTCTAGGTGGCGAAAGCATAGGTGGGTTAAGAAGATATTGTTTGAGGAGTTCAAATGCTTCCTGAAATTCATAGTCCCAATGGAAAAAGACATCCTTCTTAAGAAGCTTAAGAAAGGGTCCAATTTTATCCGCCAGCTTATCGATGAAGCGACGGATAGCTTGAAGATTACCTTGTAAACTTTGTAATTCTGATATATTTGTGGGTGTCAGCATATCAGTGATAGCTACAATCTTGAGAGGGTCAATTTTGATGCCACGTAAAGAAACTATAACCCCCAATAATTTACCGGACTTAACTTCGAATATACATTTAGCTGGATTCAATCGGATAAGATATTCCCTTAACCGATTAAATACTTTTCTCAAATCATCTAAATGGTCATCTTCTTCAATAGAACAAGCTATAATGTCATCTACATAATCATGTAGTATATCATGCATCATATCATGAAAGACATAATTCATGGCTCATTGATAGGTTGCTCTTGCATTCTTTAAACCAAATGACATCTCTTTCCAAAAAAATGTTCCCCAAGGGGTAATAAAGGCTATTTTATCCTAATCGTCAGGAGCTATCCTGATCTGATTATAACCAGAAAATCCATCCATTAGGGATATCATTCCACTCCCAGCAATAAAATCAATGATCTGATCCATATTGGGAAGAGGAAAATCATCTTTAGGGCATGCAACATTAATATCTCTAAAGTCTATGCAAACCCTAAACTTAGTAGATTCTTTCTTAGTTATGGGAACTACATTCGAGATCCATTCAGCATAATCAATGGCTTGTATAAAAATGACACTCAAGATTTTTTCTAACTCCCCTTTGACTAGTAAGGCCACTTTAGGATGCATTTTTCTAAGTTTCTGTTTAATAGGTTTAGCATCCGGATGGACTACTAGGTGATGCATAACTACAGAAGGGTCTAATCTCGGCATATCTTCATATGTCCAAGCAAAGACATCTTCATATTATTTAAGAAATGCAATATATTTATCCTATTTTTCTTGACTCAATTCTGATCCAATGTTGATTATGTGAGGATTACCCTCAGTTCCAATGTTAATTTTTATGATATTTTCTACTTCCATGTGTAGATTTTTTCTCAAAATTAGGTGGGGTGGGTGAAACACCCAATTCTTGTAATTCTTCCAAGGTTAGTTTGGATAATTCATCTCAAGGAGTCATGGACTCAAGCTAGGCTATACTAGGTATAGAGCCATCAAAATAAAATCCATGATGTACCAATTCCTCAACGGAGACATCATGGAAGATATCTCCCTCCAACTCATCGTCGGATTCGACGATCCTCTTAGGGTAGGCTATAGATAACATATTACATGTAAATGGCTTTTTCATTAAACACAAAGCATCACATTTATCCAAATATTCTTGGTAACATATGAGATGGTCATCATCCTCAAAAGGGAAAGGTTGACCCTTACTAGGAAATAGGCCCACACCACATCGGGTAGGCCATGGTTCTACCTCAAAAGGTTATTTCATACCATTTTGGAAAGGTCCCAAACCTTTCCCTTTATATCCCAATTTAAGCATTATAGATTTGGCTTTAATATACTCATTAGTAAAATAACATCGAGCATATCCATCATAATGAGTCTTGTTGTTTCTAGGTATTCTACCCCAGTCATATCCCTTATAAATAAAAGCGCAACTCCTGACTTGGTAAATACTTATCATAGGTTTTGGGAGACCCAAAGTACGAGGAGATGGTGGAAAATTATTTAAGATAAGAGAATATTGCATAGCAGCATTCGTTTACTCTGATATAAGAATTTTAGATAAATCGGGTAAGAGCTCGTCAGTAAGAGCATAAGAGGTAGAAGGAACATTTCCTACATCTTATGATGTGGAAAATATGCCTTTGGTGGATGTATATGTTGTAGAGATGTTTATGGATGAGTATTTTATAGGGATAAAATTGATAGGAGTAAAACAAGAAGCCTTGGTTGTGGGATTAGGATTTTTTTGAGGTCCGAATGTAATTTGTTTAGAGGATGTTTGAGCTGTATGTAGAGGTGGAACTGATGGAGAAGAAGTAGATAGCATTGTGGGTGTTTGTTTCACATGTTTAGATGGATAATGAGAATTAGGATGTGTGGATGATAAAGTAAGGCAAAATTGAACTCCAACAGGTTTTGCCAAAGCACACATATCAAAGGGTCTAGGATCACCATGGATGGTAACCAACTGATTCTTAAATTTGAATTTAACACATTGATGTAAAGTTGAGGGAATGGCTCACATTGCATTGATCCAAGGGTGACCTAAGAGTATATTGTATGATGTAGGGCAATGTATAATAAACATGGTCATATCCAAGGTTCTCGGACCAACCTGCAATGGAATGGTAATAACTCCACACATTTCTTGTGTTTCGTCATTGAAGGCTTTTATGATCATATTAGTTCTTTTCATTTCATCACTTCTAAACCCAAATATTTGGTAGAAGTCAAAAGTGCAAATGTTTAAAGATGAACCATTATCAATCAAGACTCGTTTAACTACTACATCTCCAATTAAGGCAGTAATATATAAGGGGTTATCCTTATGTAAACTATGTTGAGGTATGTCTCTATCCCGAAAGTCAATACAATCAACTTCACGAGTTATTATAGTATTAGCCATGGCTTCAGGTTGAATGTCTTTTGGTACCATCATCTAGCTTAATGTGAGCATTAATTCATCTCTATGTGTAGGAGAGGATCTTAAAATGTCCAAAAGGGAAATTCTAGTTGTAATGTTTGATAGTTGCTCATTAATATTATAAGGAGGTTTAGGTTGCACATTAGGTGTCTGATTCCCTTTATTAGGAACTTCCAAAACAAATGGAGTTGATCCATCGTTTTGCATTTGATCATGTTGAGAGTTTTGAGCCTATTGTCTAGTAACAACTCCGATGGTACCCACAATATTATTCTATAGATGATGAATGGGTCTTGGTCTAGCATTTATGGCTTGCTCATTAGATATTAATTGGTGAGATGATGGTCGAGTAGTGACTCTTCTTGGAAATGGTTCTTCTGGGACCATATGAATTGTGATATGGAGAATAGGATCTGATTCATCTTCAGAGCTATTCGATTGATTTGAGGTGATTTCCATATCACTCTCAGTCTCATATTATGTATCACTAGGATCAGGTGTCTAAATATTATGTAGAGGCCTGGTTGTAACCATGGATAAAGTTTTGTCAAATATTTCCAAATCATGAATAGGTAAATGCCCACTAATAGTTCCAACATATCGGTTAGGAGGGGGAATATTATGATGTTCAATTTGATTAGTCACTTCCTTGCCATGCTTTGGTAAAGGATGTTGAAATATGTCCAATGACTGATTGGCATTCTAATTCTAGTTTTAAGGAATGTTATTTTGAGTATTATTAGGAGGATTTTGCTTAGGTTGAAAGGCTTGCACCTCCATCTCATTGTTATCAATCAGGTCCTGTATTTTATGTTTTAATATTTTACAAGAGTTGGTAGTGTGTCCAGGTCCTCTATGGACGTCACAGTGTAAATCAACTCTGTATCCAGGTATAGTTGGATCAAGTTCCCAGATAGTTGGTAATTGAATCAAACTTCGTTCTAATAATTGCGATAGAATGGTTGATAAAGGTTGATTTAACCTAGTAAATTCTCAAGGAGGTTTATCGGGAGGTTTCAGTATAAACTTCTCCATTGTCTTCGTAGCATTAATAGTAGCAATATTTTTGCTATTAGTGACTCCATCACCCACAACTTGTTTATTTTTATATTGATTTATGGATGTTTTTTCATCATCTTTCTTTTTAACTTGACCTCTCCTAATGAGAGCATCTTCCACTCTTCGGGCTAAGTCTATAGCCTAATCAAAGGTGGTCAAGGTAGCAGTTGATAATTCATAAGATAGTTGGTCTTGTAAATTATTAATAAAGATGTCCAACATCTCCCTATAAGGCAATACAAAGTGCAATTTTCCTATCAACTGTCTCCACCTAGCTAGGAAATCGGCAAAACATTCATCTTTGTCTTGTTTTATGTTGTACAAGTCTTTAATGGTCACATGCCTTTCGATGTAGGCACTAAATTGATGCACAAAAGACTCAGCAGTCTCTTCAAAGTTCCTCAAATAATTAGTGGGTAATTGATAATACCACTCTAATGCCATTCCTCCTAAACTTTTTGGGAACATTTTTAGCAATAATAAGTCATCATGTGATATATCATGACATGCTATTCTAAACATATGAAGATGCTCTATGGGATATTTGGTTCCTTTATATATGGGCAAGAAAGGCATAGAAAAATGTTTAGGATATGGTTGTGCTACAACTATAGGATCTAAATGCTGACTACACATCTCTTGATAATTGTACGAGGGACGGTAGGGATCTATCTGGTCCATGCAGGAAACTAACTGTTTCACCATAGTTTCAAGATTACTAGTTTGTCCACCATATTGGTTTGGTGGGACATAGGTATGGGATTTATGAGTGTATGATGGTGTGACATAAGGATTAGACGCTATATTTCTATTTTGCAAAGCATTGGTAGGAAGAGTATTATGAAGAGGATTTGTAGTAGTATTATGTTGTATTCCAGATTGTTGGTAATTGGTGTTTGTTTTTGTTTTGGGTTTTTGCTGATTTGAGGTGTATTGCTCAATGGCTTGGCAAAATAGAGCAGTAAATGAGGGTTTCTTTTGTGTGGAAATGACCCTAGGCTTGCTAACAGACACTTTAGATGGTTGGGTAACCTATTGTTGTTGAATTTTCTGGATTATAGCTACCATATCCAAATTGGATGGTCTAGCTTGATCACTCTCTTGTTCAATAAAGGACAAGGGGGATTAGTGTGTGTGTGAAATACGTCTTCTAGAGTTTCTTGAGTGTCACTAATTCAATCCTTGTTCATATAGACTGCTCTATTAAGCACACCAATATTAGTATTAAGGAACTTCCATAATTGTTTCATGTTTTCAAAAGTAACAGATCCTCCTGGAGACATTTTAGGGGATGAGGATCCTTCCTCTCTATTTTATTCTTGTTCATTTCATACAACAAGCTCTTCTTCTTGCTGATCTAGGATTTCTTCTTCTTGAACTTGATCTTCAGGAAGGACATATGGGTTATTTAATGGTTTTCCTAACCAATCTTCTTCTTCTTCAGTTTGTTTTCCATTCCTAAGTCTAGGCATTGTGCTTAAACTTAGATTTCAGCAAATATATATATATATATATATATATATATATATATATATATATATATATATATGCGATAGGTTTGAGAGGTATATATTTTAATTATATACCTACTATAAAAAGGAAATGTTTTGATTTTTTGTTTCATTTTTATATTGTTTTTGTGTTTTATAATATTATTATAAAGATAACAAATAGCATTCTAGTTGCAAAAGGAATAACAATAATAAAAGAATAACTTAGTTTTCTATAAATAATTTATGGATATCATTGATAGGATCAAGTTCATCAGGAGTCATGAAATGCTCCTCTTCAAATTGGAAATGGTTTTTCAAAAATTTGACAAAGTGTGCTATAGTAATATGATCTGTCTCGGATTCTGACCTATAGAAATAAAGTTCATGGCAATACTCTCGATATAACACAGCTCTAGGAACTCTATTCCATATTTTTCTATCCGTAAGAACGACTTCTTGATCCTCTATATGAGATAGAAACTTATGTACTACAACTACATTCTCAAGGTATTCTTCAAAGGTGTACAATTTAGAAGACACAAGTGCTCTTTTATCTGCTAACCACCTATGGCAAGCTCTCTGAAGTTCATGATATAAGGTTACTTGATCAGGATACAGGATTCTATCTAGGACAAACCTCTTGATTTGCCTAATTTCGATTGATCTAGATGAAATAATATCCAATATCCTATCAAGTTCGTCCCATAAAGGTTGGACTCTATTTGTTTGAGGTACTCTAGGTACAGACGTAATCTCTAGCTATTAATTGATTTTCAACATTAATGGTGACAACTCATCTTTAATTATAATCTACTATCTAAATATGATATGCAACTTTAATTGTTTGTCTGATTATTCTAGATGTTACTTAATAATTATTATTATTTTTTTTGGATTGTTTTCAAAAGGTTTTAGTTTCACGTCGGGTTCACCAAAATGTATCGCTCCAAATTTTTTGCATCCTTACCTTCAGGCTATAGGATCCGCGCCCGAAATGGGGATGCAAGAAGTATGGGACAATACCTCAGACTAAGAGGCCCTTTGAAGGTCACGCCTCTCAAAGGAGGGGTATAAGGGTGAATTTTCGACGGATGGTGGGTTCACCAGGAAACTTTGAGTGGCATTTTCCACGCCTAGGTTGAGAATGGTTTTGGTGTGTTCATTTTATACTTGATCATTCATAATCCTAGGTTGTCCAGAATGAATCTAAGCTATTCTATATAAAAATGTTGATTTATATGAATATAGAAAGGAGGAATGAATCCTAAATGTAAATATTATACGAAATGAGAAAGAATGCACCTGATTTCGGATGTCTGATGAAGATTCTGACGCTTGTAGGAGTCCATATCATCCCGAATATGATAGGATCATCTGCAATTGTAAAAAATCATCTCATATCATATGTGATCATTTGATATCATACAAGATCGTTGTCGATCTAACAAATTTGTTAGACGAATTCGTCAGAAACCTGCAATCATAGAAATAGACACCAAAAAATGAAAATGCTACCGCTAGAATAATGCAAAATGATATAAATGATAATATAAATGCCTAATTAATAAATATAGATAGAAAATTAAAGGAAATACATTGGTTTAATAACTTATTTTAACTTTATCATGCATTTATGCTGAATGAGGTGAACTCCAAGATGTAGAATGAAAATAAATCAAACTAATGCATAGTAAAATAAAGAAGACAAATGAGGAATGCAAACTCAGGGCTGTGGTTGCCCCTAATCTGAATTGCAATCAATATCACCTCCAATCGTATGAGATCATTGCCGATCTACGATAGGATCATTCGAAATTGTCTGGAATCGCTTGTGACGATCTGAGCTTTTTCCAATTGAAGCACAGTGAAAACTTGTAATGAAAACTTAAAACTACGAGTACAAACAATGGTGGATAGGATGCCTTGACACAAAAAAACTAAATTGTAGGGAAAATAAATCAGGGAATCATGGGATCAGCCAACCAGGGGGATAAACTGAGAAAATCCCAGTATATATAGGATTAGGGGGAGGTTAGGAGGTTGGGGATCATCCCAATCTGGGAGATCCTCAGCGGAGGAATATCCAACTACATAGACATGCTTCTACCCAAGTTGGAGAGGCTGTTAAAACATAAGCTAATTATGAAATTTTAGTTTTAGGACGAAATCATCTGGACGTTCTATTCTAGACAAATTCGTCCGATCTGGGACAATTTCATCTGATCGGTGACGATATCATCCAATGGTCAAAACAACTCCTAAAAATGGAACAAAAAATGGGGTGAGCGGTTAACAGGCGGTTTGAGGGTTAAAATTCAAATTTTTATATTTTTACTAAGGGTTTAACTGTGCCAATTTTAGGGTGCTATAGTCATTCACAAATATAGTCGTGGGTCGTTCAAAAATATAGTCGTTGGAAGATCATCCAAAAACTAGTCATTGATGTTCAAACATATCCACATCGCAATTGGAGCAACAAAGTGAGCATAAACAATTTTTTTTTCAAATTAACAATTATTTTGTAGAAATCAACTCAAACATTTGTGGAAATTATCATTGAAGTCAAATCGGGCAACAAATTTTGAAGAAATTGGTAGCAGTTATTCAAAATTGGATAAAGCAAGTGCATGAGTGGAAGGTGGACTAAAGGTCCAAATGAAAGATTATCTAGCGCATATAATACCAATGAAGGACTTTTGAAGTCACCAAGAAGACCTCCATGAAACAAAGGTACACAATACAACTCTCCTTTATGCATTAATAACTTTGATCCCAACCATCCCATTATTAACTCCATGGCCCCTTCCAACTCATCCCATGAAAATATCACAAATGAGGAAATGGAAAACACCAATGCTAATAACCAAGATGTCCACTCTAGTATATCTCAACTAGTGAATAGTATGAATTCCATGAATACAATGATGTGATAAGTTTTGGAGAGACAAAACCAAGAAGACCCTCATTCCCCACATAACTACCATAGAAGGCATGCTAGTGAGGATCAGGATATAGAGGAATATTATCAACAAGCAAGATGGCCTATAGGTGTTAATATCCCACGTGCTAATATGTATACATTTGAGTGTGAGGATCCATGTGGTTGGATATCTAAAATGGAAGGTATTTTAGAACTATATCGGGTTTTCAAATCCGAAAATTTTCCTTATGCTTCATTCAAACTAGGTACATAAGCTTACCAATGGTTTGCTTGGCAAAAATGTCAGCATAGTCGACCCATCATATGGCCTGAATTCAAGAAGAGTTTTCTAAAAATATTTTATGAAGGAAGTTCATCCTCGTACATGGTTTATTTGTTGGCACTTAAACAAACTGGTTTAGTACAAGATTATATTTTAGAGTTCACTAGTCTTCTCTCTTATATAGGAGACTTACCATTTGATGTGGTGGTATCAAATTTTAGACATGGTCTAAAATAGAATATTTAAATTGAAGTGGACCTACATGATCCATACTCTTTATATGATAGTCTAAATATTGCTAAGTTGGTTGAGAAAAAGGTGCAGAATTAGACACTCTTTAGATGTGACTCCTATAATCATCCTCAATATCACAACAATTCCTTCCATAGAAATGAGCAACCATCAAGATATTATTGCTATAAATGTCACAATCACCATACAAAAGATCAAGCATGTGTACCAAGAAAAAAATTCCAAATAGAATATGATAATAGGGAAGACGAAGAAGAAGAAGAGGATATAATTTCACATGACTCTCTCATGCCCAAAGAACAAAATTAATGGAATGAAGCAACATGCAACAAAGACACTATGGCTATCTCAGTACATGCTCTTATGGGATTAATAACTCACCATACAATCAAGGTACTAGGATTCATTCGATAGAAGAGGATAAATGTGTTAATAGATTCAGGTAGTACTCATAACTTTATTGACATAAAAATTGCAAAGGCATTGAACTTATACATTCACTCCTCTAATTAAGATAAGTTTCAAGTTTTGGTTGCAAATAAAATAAATTCTCAATGTATTGGTAGAACATATTTAGTCCCGATACAAATGAGTAGTTATATTTGGTAGGGAACTCTTTTTGTTATGAGTTTAGGAAATTCAAAGGTTATTTTAGGAGTTGAATGGTTAGAAAAATTAGACACGATCAGTTTTAATTTCAAAAAACTATTTGTGGAATGGAAAGAAAATGGAAGGACTATTCACCTTCAAGGAATTACAACTCCTCCATAAAATTTAGTGAGTTCTCATAGCATGGAGAAAATATTAAGTAAAGGAAGTTATGAATTATAGCAAAAATCAATTGTTTGGAAAAGCAAGCACAGGTTATCCCCAAAATTCACTCAAAATATCTTGAGGATATTGTGGCCAACTATGATGATTCTTTCAAAGAACCAAAAGGACTACCTCCTAAATGATCTCATGACCATGCCATACACCTAGTTCCAAGAATTCTCTCTCCTAACGTCCATCCTTATCGTTACCCTCAATCTCAAAAAATAGAAATTGAGAAAATTATCCAAAAACTTTTAGAACATGGAGTCATTCATCATAGCACTAGTCATTATTCTTCACCAGTGGTTTTGGCCTGTCATAAGGATAATTCTTGGCATATGTGTCCTGATTTTTGGCCTCTCAATAAAACCACCATCAAAGATAAATTTCCTATTCCTGTCATTAATTACTTATTATATGAATTGCATGGTGTAATTTTTTTTACAAAGTTGGATTTACGCTCCGATTTTCACCAAATTCGAGTTAGAGAGGACATTCCTAAAACCGCCTTTCATACTCATGAAGGTCACTATGAATTCTTGGTCATACCTTTTGGTCTCACTAATACCCCGTCCACATTACAAAGTCTCATGAACCATGTGTTTCATCCATTCCTTCACAAATTTGTCTTAGTCTTCTTTGATGAAATTCTCATATATAGTAAAACATGGAAGGATCACTTGATGCATGTGGGAAAGGTTCTTCATATCTTACACAAGGAAAAGATTTTTGTCAAACATTCTAAATGCTCTTTTGGTGTTCAAGAAGTTGAGTATTTGGGTCATATCATTTCGCATGAAGGTGTTAAAGTGGATCCTAATAATATTAAGGCCATTCAATATGGGCTTTTACCTAAAACCACCAAGAAAATTCACGTTTTTTTGGGTCTTATTGGCTACTATCGCAAGTTTGTGTGCAACTATGGAAAAATTTCAGCTCCTCTCATAACTATCACAAAAAATGATGCTTTTTCTTGGTCGAAAGCAACCATTCAAGCCTTTAAGGCTCTCAAAGAAGCAATGTCTACTACTATAGTTTTGGCAACCCCAGATTTTTATAAACCATTTGTGATTGAATGTGATGCTTCAGGAATAGGAATTGGGTCCATCCTAATGCAGGAAGGCCCCATACTAATGCAGGAAGGGCATCCCTTGGCATTCAAAATTAAACAAATTTTGGGTAAATTTTTTGAAAGATCAACATATGAGAAATACATTTTGGCTATTCTACATGTGGTTGAGAAATGGAGACACTACTTAATTAGTAGTCACTTTATTATTAAAATAGATCATAGTAGTCTCAAGCATTTTCTAGAATAATGTTTTTCTTATCTAGAGAAAAACAAGTGGTTACCAAAATTTTTGGGATATAATTTTGTTATCGAATATAATAAAGGGAAATAAAACATGGTAGTAGATGCATTATCATGTAAATATGAATATGAGGTGGTTATAAATTCTAGTTTAGGTCCTTGTTCCCAATGGGTCTCTCAGATCCAAGAGGAATGGTTGTCAAATAAAGAAATTGCTCAAATAATTTAGGAGTTGTTGTTAGGATCATCCAAGCATCCTCAATTTTCCTATGATGACAAGGTATTAAGAAGAAAGAATCACATCTACATTCCACACAATTCTACCATTAAATCTAGGATTCTAGAAGAATCGCATGCTTGTACGACAGTAAGACATTTAGGTTTTTTAAAGACATATATGTAGGTAAAACAATCCTTTTATCAGAAAGGATTAAAATCCAAGGTTAAAACATGGGTATCTGAATGTGAAGTATGCCAGCGCAATAAGGGTGAAACAACCAAATCTCCAGGATTTCTTCAACCACTACCTATTCCAGATCGTCAATGGGAATATATTTCAATGGAATTTATTGAAGGTATTCCTAAATTAGAAGGCAAGACAATAATTTTTGTGGTAGTGGATTGCCTCTTCAAATATGCTCACTTCAATGCTCTACAACATCCATTTTCATCAATAAAAGTGGCTAAGGTATTTATGGACTCAATTTTTAAATTTCATGGAATGCTAAAAAATATTGTAATTTATCATGGTCCCATATTTACTAGCAATTTTTGGAAAGAGTTATTTCATCTTAGCAGTACCAAGTTAAATGTGTCTTATGCATACCATCCTCAAATATATGGACAAACTAAAATAGTTAACAAATATTTGGGTACCTATCTAAGATGCTTTGCTCAAGATAAACAATATCAATGGATTCATTGACTTTCTTTGGCAGAATGGTGGCACAACACTTTGTACAATTAATCCATCAATATTTAACCATTTGAAGCATTGTATGGAGCCAAACCACTTGCAATAGCAGATTATGTTCCAGGTTCTTCAAAAGTGGCCCAAGTAGATGATTGGTTTCAACATCGAAATTCAATGCTCAAAATTCTCAAAGACAATTTGGTCCAAGCACAAAATTGCATGAAGCAGTAAAAAGACACACACCGTTCCAAAATATAATTTAATACAGGAGATATGGTGTTCCTGCATCTGCAACCCTACAAACAACTATCATTGAAGATCAAAACTAGTCAAAAGTTGGCTCCAAAATTTTATGGTCCTTACAAAATAGTGCATCGCATAGGAGAAGTGGCGTATCAACTAAAGCTTCCTACCTCATCTCTTATACATACAATATTTCATGTTTCATGTCTCAAAAAGGTGGTCGGATAAAAAGTACACTCTTAGTCAAAATTACCAGTACTTGATGAAGAAGGGTGCATATGTCTCCAGCTAGAAGTAATTTTACAAAGCATATCTTGTATGCTAATATCCCATTACATCAAATAATTTCTCATCAAATTGTAGGACCTACCATAAGAATATGCTACATGGGAACCATAAATTATTCTCCATTCATTTCTAGATTTGAGGACAAATCTTTTCGATGAGGAGATAGCATTGTTTATTCTAGTTAGCCCAACCATGTTGGAAATATCATTTGGAGATAAGTCTTGAGGGAATTCTTGTTCACTTAAAAGTTTCAAAATTATATTCCTATGGGCAGGTGATGTTTTAAGGAGTTCTAGGAGGGATATCTTTGCAGATACCTCTAATTTTTTATGAACATCGAATGTATGCAAAGTATTTTGATAAGGCATAATCACCAAAGGTGACTTATTAGGAATATTGATTTTTTTCCTTTAGGACAACCAATGGAGGTTGATCGAAAGATTGATTCTTTGCTTGATTTCTAGTTATGGCATGAGAAGATATTGATAGGTGAATTGTACCTCCAAAGTAGGCTAATTTTTGATCACGTGTTGGTAGGCAATCTTGAAAAATTCCATACCTTTGTTGGGTTTTTGTGGTTTATTAATTGCTACTTTTCCTTCCTTTATAAGGTCCTAAATAATATTCTTTAAGTTCCTACACTTGTTGGTCGTATGTCCTTCTTTTAGATGAAAGTCACAATATTCATCTTGTCTATACCAAAAGGGGCCTCATTTTGATAAGTCCAAGGTCTAATAGGTGGGAGTTCTATTAGTTTGGATTTGAGAAGCATTTTTAGCATTGTTGTTTGACTTTGTCCCATAATGGTATATTGTCTTTGAGGTTTGTCCTCCTTTTGAATAACCAAATTTTGAGTAGTTTTTACGTTGTTGTTTTGTTGAGAATCAGTTACACCATATCCTACAACATGTTTGTTTTTGTATTGCCCTTTTTTAGAGGGTTTTTCATCTTCTTTATTGTTATAGTTGAGTTGGCCTCATCTTATAAGGATGACCTATACCATTTTAGCCATGTCGATGGCTTCCTCTAAAGAGGTTAAGTTTGTCACCTCCAAGGGATATGATAATTGTTCATGAACAGAAGGAAAATCAGTTAAAATTGGTATCTCTCACCCGTAGCTTAGCTCGCACAGTGAGGACAGAGCAATTAGAACAGGCCTGAACCTTAAATCTGTAATTTTACCTAGCATACAATAAAAATAATGAAGCCTAGTAGCATACCCAATCTTTGATAACACAGATCTACAACATAAATTAAATAAACCTTAATGAAACAAAAACAAAAGAAGATGAACTTATCGCAGTCTAAAAGAGATTAGGCTCCTGGCCATGCTATCATAGAAAATGAAACTAATCCAACTCCAGGTCCAGAACAAAGCATTCAAACAATTCTAAGTTTTCACTTCCTGAATTTACATCTGAAAGAAGTATTCATAGACTCAGGACAGACCCTGATATTTTTAGAAATATCTTCTTCTCAAACCCTAAATCTTATCCTCTAAACCTTACTACCCAAGTTTTACAATATAAGGCCCTTTAAAAATAGAGTTTTTTATAAATCCTAACCACTTTGCAAATCTTAGTGTAGTTACTTGTCATAAATGGAGAAGGCATGATCTGATATTATTCTCATCCATATGTAACTGCAAGTAAATATCTTCATTTTCTGGCCGGTTGCCGATATATTCCATAAATGGGTATTGCGTGTGAAGGTATCTTCATCTTTCTGGTGCATCTACTTTCATATGAAAAAATATAAGAATTGTTTAGTAGGAGGAATGTATTGAAGTTTTCCTATGACACCTCTCCATTTAGCAAAGAAATCCAAGAATTTATCATTCTTACCCTATTTAAGTTAATAAAGGCCATATGATGACCATATATTCAATGTAGATTGAGAATTGTTTAACGAAGGCTTCCATAAGTTCTTTGAACTTCTTTATAGAATGACAAGGTATTTGGAAGTACCATTCTAAGTCTAAACCACTAAGACTTTTAGGGAATAACCTAAGGAGAAGTTTTTTATCATGATTGATGTCACTACAAGCTATTTTAAATAACCTTAAATGGTTTATGGGGTATTGCTTTTCAGTGTACATATGAAACTTGGGAGTTACAAAATTCTTTAGAAATGGGTGATTAAGGATTTTGGAATATAAGGGTTCATTATAGAACTCTTCTAAAGAGTATTTAAGTTTAGATGTTCCTTGAAGGGAGGAAATTTGACACTCAAGTTCTTTGAACTTGGCATATCTCTTTTCTAATTCTAAAATTTTGGTATTTATATTTTGAATATCATTTTATGGAGGTTGAGTATGTTATTGAGCAAATTTTTGTGTCATAAGAGGCATACTTTTAAAAATTGAAACATTTTGGTTTGATATTATGGTGGAAGAGACTTGGATAGGTCCCGTATTGAGAGTGAAAAAGATATTTGTAGAATTAGTTGCTTCATTAGGGAATACTTAAAAAGGATTCCTTGAAGAGGGTATATCTATTGATAAGGTAGGAGGTGTTTTAAATGAGTAGGTTGTGTCATAGCCACATTGAGGCTTGCCAAGTTGTTTTGAATTTTATTTATTTGAGTAGTGGTTGATTGTTCATTAGAATATCCTATATTATCATGCATTGTGCTAGATTTCACTTCTCCTTATTCTCTAAGTTCGTATTTAAGAACATATAAAATGATATCCTTGTTTCTCTTAATGTATTATTTGATATGGTCTATAGTTTGATAAGGGATTTGTTCAACAACTAATTGTTCTCTAGGTACTTGTTGCGACCAAGGATTTACTTTCAATTCAATTTATCCTTGAGAGGATGATATTTCTTGAGAAGTAATAGGTACACCCTTGTTATAGATGTTGTAAGGATGTTGAGATATAGCTTGAAGACTTGGCTTTGAAAGAGGGTTAAAGTTTTATTTTCGGAGTACTTATAGCAAAGAAGATAAGATGTTTGAGATACTTATGTCACCCAAATAACCAACTCTCCTTGTGATTCCCACTAATCCACCATGATATACTTTCCAAAGAATATTTCTCCCCTAAGGTTCATACTTTGGTTTACTCAAGGGGTCGTTATCCTTACTCCAGTAAGATTAGAAATTGGTTACGTTCTTGTTATCTTAATTTAATGTGATGTAAGCTAAGTAAACAAATTAAATGGTCTTGTTTAAGTTCAACAAAATTTTATCTTTTCTAAGGCAAAAGGAAATGTTCACATTAGGTTCACCAATTTATGTATATGGAAGGAAAACCTCGTGTTAGTCTAATTTAATGTCAAGTGTACATGGGGGAGATTTGTTAGAATCTCTATTTATCCACTTGAGGATATCTTTCCAAAGGAGAACCCAAGGATGTGAAAGTCCTCAACACAACTAGACTCCTAATTTAATGCTTTTTTCTATGGTTATATGATAGTAGATATAATGCTTGTTTAGAAAGTGTTTATGAGTTCAATTAAGACAAACACCTAAAGGTTTTTGGATCTCTATTAATATTGACTCTTTATCGAGCATTAATAGTTATTTGAACCTAAATAATCAAGAATCATCTAAATGCAAGGCTTAAGTTAAAATAACACAAATGCATGCAAATAAGAGCTAACCTATATGCACTTCAAGTTTTAAATGCACTAGATTAAGGATATTTTTATAAAGGTAAAACAAGGAGAAATGCAATAAGACAATCTAGCCTAATTCAACTAAATGTTTTTTTCTTTGCCTAAGTGCTTGAAAGTGATAGAAAGGTTAAATTTCAGCCTAAGGATTCTTAATTTATTAGTATTTTAATGTTTTTTAAAGAAATAGAGTCATTTTATGAAGAAATTGTAAGGTTTCATAAACGATTAAAATTTCCTAACTAGGATTTCTTAATTTTCTAGAATAGATGTGATTTATGTTTCAAAATAGTAGGAAAATAGAAACAAAACATAAAGGAAATGAAATTATAGAGCTAATCAAGGGCCAAGTGACCATATTACCTCTTCTAAAGCATATCTACCAAATTTGCCATTGAAAGTGCCAAATTTGCCACTACTCCCAAATTCGCCATAAGGGTGGGAAATTTGGTAAACTTGCACAAAAAAAAAAAAAAATTGGTCTAATTTGGGGGTCTGTCTGAGTGCATTGAGGTAGTAGAATATCTTCCCCAGCTGATCAGACCCCTATTAATAAACAAAATTATTTTACTTACCTCTTAGAGTGGAATTTGGCTTATTGCCAAATTTGCCACAAGGTTTACCAAATTCACCACTAGCAAATTTGGTTTGAGTGGAAAATTTGGTTTAGTGTATTATGGTTTTTAATTTCACCACAAGGATGGAAAATTTGGTCATGGGTAAGTTTTTTGGATTATCAGAGGTCAATTCAAGCTGATCTCAATAGGGTTTTGGTTGAGATTGCAAGGAAAGGATCCTACTATGATTTGCAAGGTTTGTAAATGGTAAAATAAAAGGATTAAGCCTTTGAGATAGATAATTTATGGTTTAATTTGGGCATAAAAGATAAAATAGTGTAAATACCCAAAACGAGCTTCAAATTTTGATAAATTAGAGTTGTGCAAGGATCTGAGATGTAACCTAATGGATAAGGAATGCTATATAAATGCTAATATAACCTCTAGTAAGATTAAATTAACAAAACATAGTGATAGATTAGAGAGATTAATGAAATATGCCCATAATTACTTAAAATCAAAATAATTGGGTAGCATGCAAATATGTGAAAATATAACTAAATTTTGGTTAAACTTAAGCGCATGAAGCCCAAAATCAGATACAAAGATGTTAGGAAATGTAATAAATAACTAATTTAACTTAGTGAAATAAAATTAGCATCTAGATGATGAACTATGATGATAAATTGCTTAAGAAAATAGAGTTACGGATATATGCATATAAAATGAAGGGAAATGCTATTGTAATGCTTTAAAAAAAAGAACTAGAATGCTAAAATACATAGAGCATGAAAGTAAAATAGCATGGAGGAGAATGAAATGTGTTAGTACATTGTAGATAATATAAAATTAATGTATATGAAAGATTTAGCAAGAATTTTTATAATGAAATATGTAATAAAATATGCTAAAAATCCTATAAAATATAGGATTATAAGAAAAAATATGATAATAAAATGTATGCAAGTCAAGATACATCTATAAAATAGGTATTATGAAATGGAATGGTGATGCTATGATTAAAAATAGGATACCAAAACATTGTTACAAGGCTACAAAAATAGTATTAGAGGCTGCAAAAAACAAGGATTAGAACTTTAAAAGAGAAGTTAGAGCATGAAATGTAGAAATGCACAAGGAAAAAACAAGTAAGTTAGCAAGGCTACAAACTATAGGATAAAATGCAATGAATCTAGGGTGGGAGGAGATAGAATAAAGAATCTAGAAGAGATCTTTTTCTTACCTCCAATGGTGGCCTTCTTGCTCCAAAAATCCTCTTAGCCTTGCTTGACTTACTCCTAATGTGCACACAATGCTCTATAGTGCTTAACAAAACTCACGAATAGAGAATGTCATTTAGATAACAAGCTTTATATTAGTTGTAGAGTAGAAGTGATAAATATTATTGATTAAGCAACCTTTAAATATAATATGTTAAGGCTAAAGTTAGTAATAGAATCACTAACTAATAGCTAACCTACGCAATTAGATATATAAGTACTAACCACTAAGAATATATCGCTAACAATAATAAAGATGCCGACATAACAAATATCAGTAAAGCAAATGCTAGGAAAATTAAAATAACTAATGTAAAAAATAATCTACCTTGTGGTAAGTACAATCTACCTAATGTAGGAATATGGTAAATATCCCAAAGAATGGAATATTACTCTAACATCCCTCCTTATTACATTATTTGGGTAATAATATAACTTTCCCAATACAGTGAAGAAGAAGAGAAATTAAATATGTTGTCTTGAGCTCTGTGGAAGGCAACGCCTTCTAGTTTCCAGAGATTGAATTAATATTTTTATTTAACCATACAACCAGATCAATTAAATCAATCGAATACGGAATGCGAGGAAACGAATTGTAATAAAATTCTATTGCCACTAGGAGGGCAGATCCCGCCATAAAGGCAAAGTGCGAATACGCAGATAATAAAAGCAAAAGATGAGATAATTCAATTAATTCAACAACTACCCTAATAAATATGAATTTATTAAACACTTGGAGAACCTAGCCGACGGCTAGGTTTGGTATGTAGCATGACTCCCCTCCTCGGAAAGCTTTGTCCTCAAAGCTGGAAATGTCTAGAAAATACTTTCGTGTTCCCATGTGGCATCTTCCTCTGGTAGGTCTTGCCATTTGATGAGAAATTCTTGAATCTGGCACGATCTTAGTCTTCATATTTTGTGTTGTAATATATCTTTAGGTTGGAGATGTATGCGTCCTTCCTCATCGAGCACTGGTAATTCTGATTGACTTTGCACTTTTTGACCAATTACCTTTTTGAGACATGAAACATGAAATACCGGGTGTATTCATGATGATGAAGGTAGCTCTAACTGATAGGCTACTTCTCCAATATGGCGCACAATTTTGTAAGGACCATAGAATCATGGTGCCAACTTTTGACTGGTCTTTATCCTTAACGATGCTTGTTTGTAAGGTTGCAACCTTAGGAAAACCTTGTCACCAACATTAAAGGTTCATTCTGATCGGTGCAAGTCTTGTTGTTGTTTCATGCGATTTTGTTCTTGGAATAAATTCTCTTTGAGTATGGTGAGTGTAGACTGCCTTTGTTGAAACCAATCATCCATTTTGTCTACTTTGGATGAACCTGGAATGTAATCTACTACAATTAGAGTCTTGGTTCCATACAATGCTTCAAAGGGAGACATCTTAATTGAATAATGGTAAGAAGTGTTGTACCACCATTCCGCCATTGCTAGCCATTGGCTCCATTGATATTGTTTATCTTGAACGAAACATCGTAAGTATGTACCCAAAAATTTGTTAACTACTTCTGTTTGCCCATCTTTCTGAGGATGGTAAGCTGAGGACATGTTTAATTTGGTACCACTAAGTCAAAATAATTCTCGCCAAAAGTTACTAGTGAATATGGGATCTCTATCACTTACAATATTTTTTGGCATACCATGTAATTTGAAAATTGAATCCATAAATACCTTTGCCACTTTGCTTGTGGAAAATGGATGTTGTAAAGCCTGAAAGTGAGCGTATTTGGATAACCGATCTACCACTACAAAGATTACTGTCTTGCCTTCTGACTTTGGAAGACCTTCAATAAAATCCATGGATATATGTTCCCATTGACGTTCAAGGATGGGTAAGGGTTGTAATAACCCTGGTGATTTGACTGTCTCTCCTTTATTGCGCTGGAAAACTTCGCATTCTGCTACCCATTGTTTGACTTCGGCTTTTAATCCTTTCCAACAAAATGATTGTTTGATCCTTAAATATGTTTTCAAAAATCCTGAATGTCCCATTGATGGAGAAGCGTGTGAGTTGTCTAGGATCTTTGATTTGAGTTCTGAGTTGTGTGGAATGTAAATGCGGGTCTTCTTCCGGAGGATTTTATCTTCATAAGAGAACAAAGGGTGTTTAGAGGACCCAATAGATAATTCTTGAATTATCTAAGCAGTTTCACTATTGGACAACCATTCATCTTGTAATTGATTCACCCATTGAGAGCAAGGACCTGAAATAGCGTTAATGACTACTTCGTCTTCATATTTCCTGGATAGCGCATCGGCAGCTACATTTTCCTTCCCATTCTTGTATTCGATAACAAAATCATAACCCAATAGTTTGGTTAACCACTTATTTTGTTTTGGATAGGAAAACCTCTGCTCAAGAAAATGTTTGAGACTACTATGATCTATTTTGATAATGAAGCGGCTACTGATTAGGTAGTGTCTCCATTTTTCTACTGCATGAAGAATAGCCAACATTTCTTTTTCGTATGTCGATCTTCCCAAATTTTTTCCAGAGAGCTGTTTACTTTCAAATGCCAACGGATGACCTTCTTGCATTAATATAGCCCCAATTCCTGTTCCAGACGCATCACATTCGATAATAAATGGTTTGTGAAAATTGGGGGTTGCTAATACTGGAGTTGTACACATGGCCTCCTTAAGAGCTTCGAAGGCTTGAGTAGCCTCTTCCGACCAAAGAAAAGCATCCTTCTTTGTGAGTGTTGTGAGAGGTGCTGCAATCTTACCATAATTTTGTACAAACTTGCGATAGTAGCCCGTGAGACCCAAAGGTACAAAGTTTCTTGATGGTTTTAGGTAAAGGCCACTCTTGAATTGCATTAATCTTATTGGGATCAACTTTGATGCCCTCGTGTGAAACTATATGACCAAGATACTCGACTTCTTGGACACCAAATGAACATTTGGAATGTTTGACAAATAACTTTTCTTTGTGTAAAATGTGAAGGGCTTTATCCACATGATGTAAATGATCCTTCCATGTTTGGCTATATATGAGAATGTCATCAAAAAAAACTAACACAAACTTACGGAGGAGTGGACGAAACACTTGGTTCATGAGACTTTGGAAAGTGGATGGTGCATTGGTGAGACCAAAAGGCATAACCAAAAATTCGTAATGACCTTCATGAGTACGGAAAGCAGTTTTGGGAATATCTTCTTCTCGGACATGGATTTGGTGAAATCCTGAGCGAAGGTCTAATTTTGTAAAAAATTTTGCACCATGCAGCTCATCTAGTAGGTCATCTATGACAGGGATAGGAAATTTGTCCTTGATAGTGAGTTTATTGAGAGAACAAAAATCAGGACACATACGCCAAGAGTTATCTTTTCGTCGAGCCAGAACTACAGGTGAGGAATAAGGGCTAGTGCTGTGACGAATGACTCCATGATCTAGCAGATCCTGAATGATCTGTTCGATTTCTGTCTTTTGTGGTTGAGGATAGCGGTAAGGACGGTTGTTAGGTGGGACACTCCCTGGAACCAAATGGATGGCATGGTCATGAGATCGTTTAGGTGGTAATCCTTTAGGTTCTTGAAAAACCTCTTCGTAATTTGTTACGATGTCCCGTAATTCTGGAGCAGTAATATCCGAAGTTGCTCGAGATTGTTTTTCCAAACAATTAATTTGAGCTATAAACCCATATCCACCCTTTTTTAACATCTTCTCCATACTATGAGAGCTCACCATTTGTGATGGAGGAGTAGTAATGCCTTGTAAGCGAATGACTCATCCGTTTTCCTTCCATTCCACAAATAATTTTTTGAAATTGAAGCTAGCCGTGTCTAATGTTTCCAACCATTCAACTCCCAAAATGACATCAGAGTTCCCTAAATTCATTACGAAAAGAGATCCAAACCAGGTATAAGTACCCATTTTTATGGAAACTTGAGATGTTCGACCAACACATTGCGCGTTCACCCCTTGGCCACTAGAACCTGGAATTTGTCTTTGTTGGAAGAGTTAATGAATAAATTCAAAGCTTTTGCTGTTTTGATGTCTATAAAATTGTGGGTACTGCAAAAATCAATTAGTACATTCACCTTTTTTTGGCAGAGAAATCCTGGTACCTTGATGGTATGGTGGGCGGTTAACCCCATGAGGGCATGTACGGAGATTGCCATTGTATCCTCTTCCTTCTCTTCTAGAGTAATTGGTAGTTCTTCTTGCATAGGTTCTTCTTGTTGGTAAGTTTTGTCCTCTTCTCCTTCATATTGATCACACTCAATATGAAAGTTTTGTTTTTGGGCACAAGCTTGTTCCCTGGGATGATGATTGTGACATTTATAGCAAAAATATCTTGAGGGTTGATCATTTCTACGAAAGGAATTGTTGCGATATGGAGGACGACTATAGTTTTCACGCCGTGCATACAACTGAATTCTCTTCTCAGCCAGCTTGGCTATTCTTATACAATTGTTCAATGCGGTTGGATTTTGAATGTCCACCTCCACCCTAATATTTTCTTTCAATCCATTGTGAAAAGCTCCCACCACTGTGTCGGGGCTGAGGTCTAATGTATATGGTAGTAAACTGGTGAATTCCGAAACAAACTCGCTAACCGAACCTTCTTGTTTAAGAGATAACAATCTTACTATGTATGACGATGTAGCTCCTTCATCAAATATTTCTAAAAAGTAAGTAGTGAATTTTTTCCAGTTAATAGTGGCTCCTTTCTCTCGCTTAAGCCATACGAACCATTGGTAGGCCTCAGTGCCTAATTTTGATGCAGCGAAAGGGACTTTATTAAATTCCTTAATTTGGTATAAGTCGAGGATGCCTTCCATTTTGGCTATCCAACCACAAGGATCATGACCCTCAAAAGTGGGCATATCAATGCATGGAAAATTATTAGGGCCTCTCGATTGGTGATAACCCATATCCCTTTCCTGATCTTGGTTATACCGCTATCTATGATAGCGATCCCTGTAATTATTCGAATTGCCTCCTTGTCGTTCCCAATCGTCATACTGAGTGTCATTTTCTTCATTCCTTTGGGCATGGGAGTTATTGTGGGGATTAGTAGTGGGATTATGCTAGTTTTCTACGCTCACTAAGGTTTTTAGGTTTTCACTAATTTCTTGCATACCATCTATTAAGAGTCGAAGAGCTTCATCGTTGGAAATGGCCGATTTACTTGAGTCTCCTTGTGTGATGTTGTCGTGAGTTGGGGGAGGGTTAGTAGCCATAGTGTCTACCAGTGGATGATGTGGATTATAACTACCAATTTTGAAAGGAGAAGGAGAATTTTTTGTACCTAGGCTTCGATTAGGTCTTCTTGCGTTGTTATTGGTCGTTTTCGAGCTTGATAATCGACCGTCAGATCCTTTGGTCCACCTTTTGCTCATGCACTTGTTAACATACCCTGCTTAAGAACTTTTGAGCTTTGATTGTTGCAAAATTTGGTTGAGTTTAACAAAAATTTGGATTTCACTGCAACTATCGCTCCAACTGCGATGCGAAGTTAATGTGGCACTAACCCTTGATTTCATGTAGTTTATGGTGCGAGGACTGACAACGAAGACAACTAGGACTGACCACAACATGGACACAGATAGCGAGGACTGACAACGACACAAACACGTATAGCGAGGACTAACAACGGATGATAGCTAGGACTGACCACGACATGGACACAGATAGCGAGGACTGATAGCAACATGGACATGGATAGTGAGGACTGACAGCTCACAGACAACAGCAACAACTAGGACTGACCACAACATGGACACGGACAGTAAGGAATGACAGTGACATGGACACAGACAGTGAGGACCGACCACGACACGGACAACTAGCAATGAATCAGACCACAACTACAGTGACAGTGAGGACTGACCATGAGCATGAACTGACAACGAGGACGGTGAAACCACAAAACATGAATTACCCAAACTAACCTGTAATCAAAGATGAGGACATCGAAGCGACAGACACTAACCAACAAGGACGAATGACTCAAGCAAGACGAAATGATGACACCTATGCACAAAGAGCTCAATATGCATGTGACTGAAGTCACATTTTAATTGAGGTGAGGATTTATTTTTAAACGCCTTCGTTTCCTCCACCCGCTCAATGTGGGATATATTTTCCCACGAAATGAGAAATACGACTTGCAAACTTTAGACGGGAGTTTAATAAATTAATTTTCTCGCCACCTGATTGGTCCGTGACGTTCGTATTTGGACAAAGCACACTATGTAATTTGCGTCGACGTTTTCGTGTGGATTTCGATCATTTTTTATTGCTCGAACTATCTAGGACGTTGCCGGATAAGTTGTTTGTTAAGATGCCAAATAAGTCTGTTGCTGCTGGCAGCGTTTTCTCCCTAGCGGACTGCATAAAAATGTTTGGAATGGGCAACCAAAACTTTCTGAGTTTTCCTTCAGCTTCTTCAACCAAAAATTTCTGAGTTTTCTTCGTTTGAATAGCGCAGAAATAATTCGTGGATAGGGCATTTGTTTAAGAACCTACGTCACTATACTCATGCCAGTATTATAATCCAGCTTCCATGCATATCTCAAAACCGCTTCTTGTGATTTTGAATCTAGCATTTGTCGAATGCGATAGCCAGCCAGGAAACAAAAAAAATCTAGTTTATCCAAACTGCCTTTGAACTCTAATGTTTACCACTTTGCCCAGGAGGTGGCTTTGATACCACTTGGAAGGCAACGCCTTCTAGTTTCCAGAGATTGAATTAATATTTTTATTTAACCATACAACCAAATCACTTAAATCAATCGAATATGGAATGCGAGGAAACAAAATGTAATAAAATGCTATTGCCACTAGGAGGGCAAATCCCTCCATAAAGGCAAAGTGCGAATACGCAGATAATAAAAGAAAAATATGAGATGATTCCATTTAATTTAACAACTACCCTAATAAATATGAATTTATTAAACACTTGGAGAACCTAGCCGATGACTAGGTTTGGTATGTAGCACTCTGGCTCTAGCTCATGGCTTTGGCTTTGGATTTTGTTGTAATAATACTACTGGATTAGTGCCTTTGGAAATGACTCTGGATCTTCTTATAAATCTGCCTCTGGATCTGCCTATAGATCTACCTCTAGAACATTTTCTCTGGGTCATTGCCTCTGGGATTGCCACTTGATCTGTCATTGGATCTGCATTTGGGTCTACCATAGTTTTTACCTTTCCTATAGAAGCCATACAATATTACTTTCATCTTCGTCCATTGTGTGTGATAATCCCATCCATAATATATATGAACCGTTTTGGCCATTTTCATTTTTTACCAAAAACTTGAAGAAGAGTGATTTGTACATCCACATGAATCATAAGGATGTAATTTCCAACATCTAGCTGCTACGTGTCCTATTTGACCACAATGCTTGCAACAATACTTTTTATGATTTGTAGAAGATTTAGGATTTATAAACATGTTTTTACTGGTACTTACTTATCCAAAATAGCCAAGGCCTTCATTATTTGCCCTAATATTTAGCATTATTAGAGTTTTAATGCCTTGTTCTTGTTTACCTAATCTCTCACCATTGAATCCCATTTTCTTCATTAGTTTGGATCCAAATCCTTTGGTGTGTTTTTTAAAATACCCAATTTCATCATCTTCATCAATGCTTTTAAAAATATGGTATTTGTCACTATTTATGAGATTCTGATGCTCATTTTTAGGAGGTTCAATTTTTAAGTCACTAGTGTCACAAGAAAAATTTGCTATTGTGATGAGATCACCTGTGCTACAACTGATATATACCATTGAAGGTATGAGGTTGCATGTATCACAACAAGAATTTTCCATAATGGGCTGAAATTTACTCGTGTCACAACAAGCATTCGCCACAATGGGCTGAATATCACTTATGTCACAACAAGCGTTGACCATTAGGACCTCTTTTTCCTCATTTATTTCCATTTTCACTTTACATTGGGCAAGGTCAAGTGCAACCAATGACATGTATATGCCCCTTATAATGCCAATAGGAAATCGAGCACCATTTATCTGAAGGTCTATACAAGACTCAAAATCTTTGAGTAGGGCTACTAAACCATTGTTTAGTGTGAGAAATGTGCCCTTCTCATAAAAATCTAGTCCATCCATCTTAGGTGGAAAATAAGGACCTTTAACTGATTTAACAACATCATCAGTTGGTTTTGGGGTTTGATTTTTATTTGATTTACCCATTTTTGAAGGTATCGGTTGCTACCAAAAATGCACCTTTTACAATGAAATTTTGCAAAATAATTTGACTAAGGTATCGGTCATTGCCAAAAATGCTCCTTTATAAGTCTTCCCTCATTTTTTTTGCAAAATTATAATGTATCCCCCCTTAGTGAAAAAGAGAATATGGTGGATAAAAAAATAAATATGATCCCCCCTTAGTGCAAAAAAATTGCAACTATGAAGCCTCTAGGGATTTTGTTTTACAAATATTTCCTCTGAGGCAAATTTTCAAAAGGAATTTTCCCAATGCTTAGGAAATGACAAAAAAATTGTGCAAAAAAAATAAGATTTTTTTTTTTAATTTTAATTTGCAAAATTAAATTTTATCAATCATTTAATTAATAATAAAATAATTTTGACTAAAAATCAAGAATTTAAAATAAAATAAATGATTTTAATCAAAACAATATTAAATTATTAAAAAATTTGATAAAATTTTAATAACATTTGCAAATAAAAAAAAAATTACATTCTGCTGTTGTTAGTGGGATTGGATCCCCTAACCTCTCGGTGTCATGCACCTTAGCACCAAACCTCCAACCAAACACACTAAGAACATCGGTGGGAATGAGAGAAGGCCTCTCCTTTATGGTGTGCATATCTTTCCAAGCTGGCTACACGTGTAACTCTCCTACGAGTGGTGATGATGGCTTTTCGTGAGCAGGTGATGACTCATCTCCCTTCTTCGATGATATCTAGAGACACACAAATGTGATCTAGTGTTTGTCTCCTTGCATGGTGTTGGAGAGGGATTTATCATAATTTATAGCTAATGTTCGGTCTCCATAGGTGATTCACTTGCACGAATGTTGTGATTCAACCATCGATGTTTAGTTGACAGATGGCGTAGGTGCTACAAAAATTAATCTCCTTGATCATGACACTGCTATTGGATGTGTAAAGCAAAACACACCATATGAATATCAAAAACATAATACTTCAAATAGGCTAGCACATACCGGTAAAGGTATTGTATGCTCAGTCATACAAATTAGAAAAATGTGGTCAATACATCTAGTGTGTTTACAAATTGGTAGAAAACACCCACGATCAAAAAACCATCATGTGTCATTGTAAAACAACACCTACAAATGGGCTATGAAACACCTACATCTTAGACCAAACCTTCATAGAACAATAATATCATATTTTTGAACTACGTAATCCAAATATTTTAGGATCAGTGCATCGACAAGATCTATGTTCACCTCTGGATGGAATTGCCCTATGATCGTGATCGTATGAATCAAAAAAACATCGTCCTTCAATCTCAAGAGAATCACAACACTAGGAGTTATGTATTTGATTTTTTAAATCCACTACTACATATCACATTGATAGTTTAAACACTGTAAACAGATCTAGAAGATATTCTTCACAATGATGTTGAAAACATCAATTGATAATCACCATTCATTTGAATTCATTGGGTAATATCATCCTTGACCCATTGTCCTGCACAACATTGTAATCCTATAAAAAAAAATACAATAGACCAAATTGCACTTCGAACCTATGGTCAAAGCTGGTAGCGAGGATTGTATATCACGTCCTATAATGTCCTCTACAAAATGCTATGCATCACCGCAACGAAGATCTACTGCTAAGTGTGGATATAAGCCATTGATAATTGCGTTGAATCTGCTGATTTGAAATACATTTTTCAAGATGTGTTTCTCCTGCAATAGTCAAGAGCAATTTCTTCATTCGTCGATGCGATGTTCTAGAGGACTCTCCCAATCACCAAATTAGAGTACGACTACAACTCAGTACTGCATCAAGATTCCTACACAATCTCCTCTAGGGCTCTCCACCTTCAATCCATTCTGTGAACATGAATTTATCGCAAATGTGTCTACAATAATCTGTAATGGGTGCATAAATTTGTGTGAGAAACATAGGGTTGTGATCAATTTCAAAGGAAAATCGTAGCCCTCATTAGCATCAATCCAGTCAAGGTAAAACATTGGTGTAGGCAGTATAACATGGGAACTAATATCCCACATGTAGTGTATGGAGGTTGCATAGTATTTTAAAAGGCGTAAGGCTCACAAAGAAAAATGACTACCATTTGGTAGTCAAGCCTCCCATCCTCACCTTTTTCCTTGTCATGTAGGATGCTTGTTCATATTGTCCTATGTTTTCCATCCTATTGATGTAGGTCCAAGTCATGTCCACATGTAGGTGGTTGCTCCAACGAGTCCACCGTGGTTAGCCTTAGGTCCATGGTCTGCATCAGGGATCAGGTCATCCACGTGGCCTATGAGGCCATCAAAGTCTATCAAGGGAGTTTGTGCCTTAATATATGGGTCTATCTGGTTCTATCCTATTGAAGTCTGGTGTCTAGTAGTCACAGGTAGGTCTAGCTCCTCGCACTAGTTTTAGGTGTCAGTGCTTATAGTTGGAGGTTTGCACATGTCTAGGGTCATAGGTTTGTGTTAGCATAGTCCCGATGTCAGGGTTCATCCAACCTAGCTTAGGTATCCAGATTTAGTCAGATCTAAATCAGGATTTACCTTGAGGATGGCCATGAAACCTCCTCCTACATCTGCAGTTCCTCCTAAAAAATTCCCAAGTCATCAAGCTACAAGAGCCTTGACTATCAGGGGTCTTATACCATATTAGGCATAGAGTAGAAGCGATAAATATTATTGATTAAGCAACCTTTAAATACAAGATGCTAAGGCTAAAGTTAGCCATAGAATAACTAACTACTAGCTAACATACACACTAATAGATATAAGCACTAACCACTAACAATATGTTGCTAGAAATAATAAGGATGTTGACATAACAAATGTTGGTAAAGCAAATGCTAAGAAAATTAAAATAACTAATGTAATAAATAATCTACCTTGCGATAAGTAGAATCTACCTAATGTAGTAATATGGTAAATATACCAAATAATGGAATATTACTATAACACTTTATTGGTGAAACATATGTTGTTGGGGTTTTTAAGTCACTTTAATACTAATGTGTATGAATTAAAACTACTTTAATTGTAGGAATTGAAAATTACTTCTAAGACATGAAATTGAAAACTAATTACAGTTGCAAGAAAGGAAATTGTAGGAATGGAGATATTTTTGAATTGAAACCTATATTACCTTTGTAGAATTGAAACAACTAAAATGGAAAATATGGTTAAAATGGAAATATTAATGCTAAAGGAAATTTGTAAGAAAATATGAGTGGATTACTACAAAAAGTTATCAAGTTTCTACTCATAGGAACAAACAAGAAATAAAAGTTGCTAAAAGTTGACAATTTGTAGGAAATAGGAAAAACAAGGGAATTCAAATCTATTGTTATTTGTTAGTTGACCACATACACTCTTACAAGAAACCACACTTAAAAGCATAAAGCATCATATACTAAAAGCAAGGGTTAATCACAATAGAAATAACAAAAAAACCCTGTCATAATAGTCCTTCCTCTAGTTTCTGAAAGTGGCCCTTGCTTTCTAGTCAAAAAGAATGTATGAAAGTACTTCCTATATACTTAATACACTCACTCAATTCACATGAAAGATATGATACAATGCTACACTTTATTTGATTGTCAAATCATATTACACTATTATATAAAATACTTTTCAGTGCTTCACTTTGCTATTGGCTGTCATTCACTATCAAATATTTCTATTCTCTACTAGCTACTAGCTCAATAAATCAAGGAGCTTAGTTATTTATATTAGTTATTACAATATGTCTCATTTATATTTTTAAATGCATTATTGTTTGGTAGTGATTTGTTACCAAAACTACAATAGACTTAGTCTAACTTAAGACAGGGTTTGCTACAGTAGTCATCCATTGGCCCTTTGGTGCATTACAAATTGTGGGAATGAGTTAACATGTGTTGGAAAAGGTCTATAACACCTATCTATATCTCCAAACATATTCCCCTAAACGAATTGGATGTAATATTACTCGTTTGAGCTAAAATAGACTATTTTCCCTATCATTCTGAAGATCTTCAAAATATTCACTAGTAGAAATATGATTTACGCTCAACTGCAACCAAAATAGGTGATAAAGTATTTTAAAGTAGATAAAACATCTTCTCTATCCCTTAGCAATTGTTTCCAACTACTGCCTCTCATTTATGTTGACAAATTCCAAGCCATCCTTTATAATGATAGGTGGCTAGAATTTGTATGGATTGTACCTGCAGTTTCTAGTTATCTGCATAAACTTTGGATTTTGGTGCTAAATTTCCTTTCGAACCATTTGTGATGTGGAAAAAATATTCAAACATCATGACATGGTAAAAAACAACATACATAACATTGCTAATTTAATTATGCATTCTATTCACTAAATAACCATACAAAAATAGTGCAATAGTAAACCAGTCAGAACAGAGTATAATGTTTCTATGCAATTTAACCATGCAAATATTAGTACATAATGCATTTAAATCATATAATTAACATAAAATATCATCACATAAGGTTTTTATGGCAGTTTTTATGAACCCAAAACATGACAAGAATGAGGTAATTTCTGGCCTCATCATTCCTCTAACCTGATCTAATGCATGCCCTCATGCATTCTGTAGGGCTACAGAGGCACACAAATCTAGTTCCTTGTACCAGCTTCCCCAAAATACCACATTCCCAATGTAGTATCCTCTGCTCTTTTGTAGTTGTGTGAGACAATTCTAGAATTGCTCATTTTGTTGAGGATCATTGTCTCCAGAGTATTGGTGGGCCCTGATAGCACCTTAGTTGAATATTCATTATCAAGCACAGACATAAATACGCTAAATATAGCATGGGCTTAAATGCTTAATTATGAAAAAATATGAAAATAAGGTCAATGGACCACTAATATGTAAATAAGGTCATAGACCAATGTCCTCCATGCTACGAGATGAGGAAAATATGCATTACTCCTATTAAAATATTAAATTTAAGAACAAGGCATCTCTATAAACTTTTTATCTTTTCCAATTAATAAACTTATATATAAACTCTAAATCATCAATACAATATTAAAACATTAAATTGCTTCTACCCTAACTTTATTCCATAAAAGACAAAACTAAAACATTAAATAAAACTACCAAAAATCATATAAAAACATCAACTAAAATGCCCCTACTTCATAATCATTATTTACAACCAAAAATTATATAAAAAGATATCAATGGAACTTGAATTACTTCAAACTATGGTTTGCACTTATTTTGAAACTACCACAGATGCAAAACGTCATTATACAAAATGGAACAAAATGTATGCAAGCCATAACTACAATTTTATCATTAGAAATAAATACAATTTCATTTATTCAAAAATTTAAATATACCAAAGTATTTATCACATTAGACCCTTGTAAATAAGCTGGAAAGAACTACGATTATACTTTTTGAGGAATGAAAATATTTTTTGTAAATAACCATCAATAATATTATGTTTCCACTTTAGTGTATATTATTCGTTTTCATAAATGATGTGTGTTTTAGTTATATATATATATATATATATATATATATATATATATATATTAATTAATCCAAAAATTTAAAACATACATAAATGTAAACATTAAATCTAAAATATTATTAAAATGTGTATTAAACTATATATAAGAATAATAATATATATTAATAAACATAATAATAATAATAAATAAATATATGAAAATAAAATAAAGTATGTGTAATTATATAAACAAGAAATTCATTTTATTAAAAATATTTTTGGTATGAAATTTCTCTCCTTTGGATGACCGAAGATCATGCCACCTAGCGATCAAATAAATGACCATACTGCATGTTAAAAATTGATGTGTCTTCATGAAAATCCTTTCAAATCCTTTGAAAGGGGAAATGATACTCATTTTTGAATCATCTGATTTAGTACTTCTTCATTTGTGCTTGCTATTGGATGATGTATCCACTTTGTCTAATTTGTGGTCATCATCATCTCATCTTCAGGTCGACCTCTAAATCCTAATAAAATGTTATGTTGGTAGCTTTGTGTGTGCTTTTCGTATTCCATAAACTGATGTTTATTGTGACATAATGGAAATTATAATACCCTTAAATCGAGTCGTGGTGTTGTTGAGCAAGGTGCAGAAATAGTATTGTCATTGTTGTCAACACAGACAGATAGATCAGTTGATGCAGTGGACAGCAGTTTAGAGGTCAGTCAGAGTATGTACAGTGAATTTCCAAGAATACAGAAGAGGCCAACATTCAAAAGATCAAATAAAAATACAAGTAAGAAAACTGTCGCGATATCGCGATGTTTTTTGTCGCGATTTTGCGACATATCAAAGGAGAGAGAAAAAGCTGAAAAAGCTGTCACGATTTTGTGACATATCGAAGGAGAGAGAAAAATCTTGAAAAGATATCATGATATCGTGACATATCGGAGGAGAGAGAAAATGCTGGAAAAACTATCATGATTTCGTGACATGTTCGAAGAGAGAGAAAGCGCAAGGAAAACTGTCATGATTTCGCGACATGTTGGAAGAGAGAGAAAGCACAAGAAAAACTATCACGATTTCATGACATGTTTGGAGAGAAGGCGCAGACAAAGAAAAATTGTCACGATTTCGTGACATGTTTGGAGAGAAGGAGCTCACAAAGAAAAGTGTCACGATTTCGTGACATTCTGCAAGAGAGGCAGTATAGATGAAAATGTGTCACGATTTCGTGACATGTTTGAGAGAAAGAGCTTGCAAGGAAAAGTGTCACGATTTCACGACAATTTGCAAGAAGAAGAGCTAAGGAGAAAAGATGTCGCGATATTGCGACATGTTGCGTTTTCATGACCTGAAGAGAAGAGAAGAGTTAAGGAGAAAAGATGTCATGATATCGCGACGTGTCGCATTTTCACGACTAAGAGAGGAAAGAGAATGTACGAAGATAGAATATGTCATGATATTGTGACATGGACAGCAGAGAGGAAGAGCTCCGAAGGATGAATGTGTCACGATTTCATGACAGTAGCAAAATGAAAGAGCATGGAAGCAGAAGCATCATTATTTCATGACAAATTCAAGGAGGAAGAGCTCAAAAGCAAAAGTGTCATGATTTCGCGACATGTTCCATTTTCATGGGCGAAAGACAGAGAAGTGCACAAGGCAGCGAAAGTGTCACGATTTCGTGACATGTTCCATTTTCGTGGGCGAAAGGCAGAGAAGAGCTCAAGGTAGCGAAAGTGTCACAATTTTGTGACATGTTCTATTTTCACGGGTGCAAGTCGAGAAAAGTGTGTACGGAGGCAAAAAGTGTCATGATTTCGTGACATGTATTTTCACGGGTACAAGCCAAGAAGAAGACAAAGAGGCAGAAGTGTCACGATTTCATGACAGGTCGTTTTAGCGCAAGATAAAAATAGAACCTAGCCGTATTAAGATATGTAACCGTTAACTGAAGTTACACAGCAGTTACAGGGGACATTACAAAAGAAAATCATGCAGCTAATTTAAGAACAGTCGAAGAAGGAGAAATCTAACAGTCATATAAATAGAATCGAATATGCATGCATGCACAGAAAAGAATACGAACAGTCATGATCGAGAAGATGAACAGTCATGGTAGGGGTATATGTGTAAATTCGTAACATGCATCGTGGTTGATGAAAAGCCTACCCTATATTTATACAAAAGCAGTTACAGTTAGAAGGCGTTACAACTGGCAAGTGGCGCATGAGAAATAAAAGGAGTTACAACTAGAGTTACAGTTAGACAATTTGATTATAAAAGGGCAGTTGCGTGGAGAATAAAGTTGTCATTGAATGTGTGAAAGTGTTGCCGAAAGAGTGTGAAAGTGCTACTGAAAGAGAGTGTGCAGGAGGCGAGTGAGCAGGGTGTGTGCTGGGTAAAGAGTGGGCAATGTTGAGAAAGCAATAGACCAGTCAGGGTCTTGTAAAAGTGAAGGCATATTTATGTCAATCATCTAGATTCAGAATAGAAGTCCAAGTTGGTGCTTGGCATCAGGGGTTGGTGCTCCTTCTAGTTGGTGCTGGTAAATTAGGGGTTGGTGCTCCTTTCTGTTGGTGTAGATAAATCAGGGGTTGGTGCTCCTTTCTGTTGGTGCAGATAAATTAGGGGTTGGTGCTCCTTCCAGTGGGTGCTGGTAAATTGATTGTAAATTTGGTGCTTTGCAAAGGCTGGATTTGGATGGGAGTCCAAGTAGTCTATTTTTGAGGAGTAGCCAAAACTGGTGAACCTCATTACATCTTGTGTTGTGGAATGCTCTCTTGTTATATTTGCTTTATCTATTTTAAGTTCTCCTTGCTTAAGATTTAAGAGTTGTAGATTTAAGTTTTTAAATAGCTACACTGATTCACCCCCCCTCTCAGTGCCATTGTAAGACTAACAATTGGTATCAGAGCCAAGTTCCTAAACAAGCTCAATCGGCTAAGGTGATCTGGGAAGTGACACAATGGCAGTTGGTGAAGGATTCTCATCAAACAAAGCTCCATTGTTTGATGGGACTAATTACACATTCTAGAAAATCAAGATGCAGACATATCTGTGTGCGTTGGGATACGACATATGGGACTCAATAGAAAGTGGATACACAATACCCACCACTCCTCCAACCGATGTTGTCTGTAAGAAACAATTTGAGAATGACTCAAAGGCAAAGAATGCTATCATGTGTGGTGTAGCAAATAGTGAACTAGTAAAGATCATGAGCTATAAAACGACAAAAGAAATTTGGGACAAATTGAAGAGCATTCATGAAGGAGACGATAAGATCAAGGAGGCCAAGTTGCAAACTCATCAAACTCAGTACAAAGCGTTAAAGATGAATGACGATGAGAACATAGCGACATATATGTTGAGAGTAAATGAAGTCATTAATGCCATTAGAGGACTCGACGAGAAAATCGAAGACTCTGTAATCGTAAAAAAGGTATTAAGATCTCTTCCCAAAAGATTTGATTCTAAAGTATCAGCTATAGAAGAAGCCAAAGATCTAAATACATTTAGTATGGATGAGATGCATGGTTCGTTGACTGCATATGAGATGAGAATAGGAAAGTCTGATCCCACAGATAGAGAAGCTGCTTTTAAAGCCCACAAAAATACGAAAGCAAAAAAAGAATCCGAAGATGAAGAGACATCAGATGAGATGGAAGCAAACTTTGTTCAAAAACTAAAAAGGGGACAAGGAAAATACAGAGGAAAGCTACCATTTAAATGTTTCAGCTGTGGAGGCGTTGGGCATGTTGCAGCTAAATGTCCATGAAATAAGGAGAATGAAAGTGATGAAGAATCGCACCGAGAAAGAAGTGACTGGAAGAAAAAGACAAATTTTAGAAAGGGCAACTTCAAGAAGAAAAGTTTCATCTCCAAGAATGTCAGTTCATCAGAAGACAGCTTCGGTGAGGATTCTGAAGAGGAAACAGGTGAAGCTCTTTTCATGGCATTTGAAGAAGAAGAATCAGAAAAGGAAGAAGAACTCTGAAGTATGTGGTGAAAACATTGAGGCTAAGGCTGAAGTAGATCTAAGAGGTGAGTTGATCGCTGCACTTGAAGAGTTGGGTTTAGAAAGGAAAAAGAACAAAAGACTGTCTAAGAAGTTGGAAGAATATGAGGGTAATATTGAAGATCTCTTCTTACAAATTCACAAAGCAAAGAAAATAGAAGAAGCCTTGAAGTCACAGATCAATGAGAAAGAGATTGTTTGCTACAAACAAGAAGAGGAGATTGTGTTATTGAGGAAACAACTAGAAGAGGCCAATACAAATCTCAAATTTGAGAAGAGCACAGAGCTACTAGATAAAATGATAAGGCAACAAAGAAGCCCTATGTGCAAGCTTGGTCTTGGATATGAAGCTGAACAACCTTCATCTTCTAAATCTGTAGAGAAGAAGAAATCCACTGCTGAAGGATCAAAGCAAGAAAATCCTGAAGCTGAATCTTCAAAAGGAAGAAAATCTCAAAGGAGATCTACAGCAAAGCAACCACAGCAAAAGAGGTTCTCTCACTCTCACTCTTTTCATAATAATGCTTTTAACGGCTATTGTTTTAGATGTAGCCATTATGGTCACCAGGCAATTTATTATGGATTGAATAATAAATCAAGGAGTTATGCTGGTAGAAATACATCTGCTCTTCTGAGTGAACACCATGTGCAATGTTTTAAATGTAATGGTCATGGGCACATAGCAAGGTTTTGTCCAAGCACCTCTGCATCTAATCTAAGGCAAGACCGCAGATTCCATCAGACACAAAGAGTGCAACACAGATAGGAAAATAATTATCCATCAAGAATGCACAAGAGACAACCACCCAAGAGAAATGTTTAGGTTCACGAAAAGGTTCAAAATGGGGATGCAGGTGAAAACCCTCAGCCTAAGTTCAAGAAAAACTGGAGAAAGAAAGAAGAGAGGAAATCGTGTCTCCTTGGACAGAAGGAGATTACTCCTCCATTGCACTAAGCAGCTCCAGGTAGCACATCCTCAGGGGGAGCAATGTTAAAGTTTTATTTTAATGCTCCTATGTATTTGTGTGGTTATCTGAGGATGAAAGGAAAGTAGTCGGGGAGTTGTTGTATAGTTGTCAAAGTGTGTTTTCTGTTCATGTAGTTGTTTGTGGTAGTGCCGTGAAGGGTGGTGATTAAATTGAGAGTTGTCTTTATTGGTAATATTGCTATATGTCATTGTTGTACTGTTGATGGTTCTCACTGCCACTATCAAAAGTTAAGGATTATAACAGTTCAGATGATTTGGTTGGTTTTGTGGTACTGTGTTTGATGCTTGCACAGAGTTGGCAGTAAAATTGTAGTGTTGGTACAATGTTGGACAAAAGTTGGTACAAGTGTGAGTCACTTGTCAATTTTGTTGACAGATGTGAAATCAGCATGTTGAATGGGAAGATTGAAGAAGAGGCTTATAATGAGCAGCCAGATGATTTCCAGCCTGGTGATGAATGGTTGAGTTGCTTTCATAGAGGTTGTTTTGATCAAGTTAATGCTTTACTTGATACATGATTTGGGCTTACTCCATTGAGATTGATTTGAGCAAGTTATTCTTTGCATTGGTGATTTATGTTGGTGGTTGTTTTGTTCAAATACCTTTGGAAGGAAAAGGATGTCTACTAGTTTCCTTTTCATGTAGTGATCGGTTGAATGCTTCAAGGTTAATCTTGAGTTGAATGATGTTGGTTAAACCTTGTCTATAAGCATTGTTGTTAAAGCCCTAATTGGTTGAGAAAAGATATAGGTTGTGGAAAGAACATGAGTATCATTGTTATATGAGTTATTGCATGGTTGGCAATTGTTGGGTTGTGTTTCATGTTCTTGAGAAAAGCATACTACATCTATCTTATTTTTTTGAGATTGAGATTGAGTTGAGATTGAGATTGGGAGTTAAGTATAGAACATATTGAGTCTCTAACAATTCTCTTTATGCTTCTATGAGGTTGATGAATCACATTGGGTCTCTAACAATTCTCTTTGTGGGTTCATGCTAAGCAAGTTTTTCTTGATGAACTTGTGAGCTGATTTGAGGACAATGCTGGGACAGATTTCTAGATGCAGATTTGGGCAGGATGTGTAGATGATAGAAAGAGTACCAGTGGAGGTGCATTCTATCATGGAGATAGTTTGGTCGCATGGAACAGTAAGAAACAAGAGTCAATTTTCTTATCCACAGCAGAAGCAGAATATATTGCAGCGATAGTGTGTTGTACGCAGAGGAAGAATTTATATATTTAATTATCTTTGTGCTCATATTTGTAATTTTTACTAACTGTCATAACGTGTGCCTGAGAATGTTGTGCATGGACTCAAGGGGAGTCTGCAGTAGCCCTTTGGTATTATTGTCAAAGGGGGAGAAGAATTACAGGAGATTGCATGAGTGTTGCCAACAATTCCAAAGGGGGAGATTGTTGAGCAAGGTGCAGAAATAGTATTGTCATTGTTGTCAACATAGATAGATAGATCAGTTGATGCAGTGGACAGGAGTTCAGAGGTCAGTCAGAGCATGTACAGTGAATTTCCAAGAAGACAGAAGAGGCCAACATTCAAAAGATCAAAGAAAAAGACAAGTAAGAAAACTATCGCGATATCATGACATGTTTTCTATCGTGATTTCGCGTGACATATCGAAGGAGAAAAAACTGTTGGAAAACTATCATGATTTTGTGACATATGAAATGTTGGAAGAGAGAGAAAGCGCAAGGAAAACTATCATGATTTCGTGACATGTTGGAAGAGAGAGAAAGCGCAAGAAAAATTGTCATGATTTCGTGACATGTTTGGAGAGGAGGCACAGACAAAGAAAAACTATCATGATTTCATGACATGTTTGGAGAGAAGGAGCTTGCAAAGAAAAGTGTCGCAATTTCATGACATTCTGCAAGAGAGGTAGTACGGACGAAAATGTGTCATGATTTCATGACATGTTTGAGAGAAAGAGCTTGCAAGGAAAAGTGTCATGATTTCATGACAATTTGTAAGAAGAAGAGCTAAGGAGAAAAGATGTCACGATTTCGTGACATGTCACATTTTTGCGACCTAAAGAGAAGAGAAGAGCTAAGGAGAAAAGATGTCACGATATCATGACATGTCACATTTTTGTGACAAGAGAGGAGAGAGAATATACGGAGATAGAAATATCACGATTTCATGACAATGTCATGATTTCTGATAGAGCTAGAGAAAGAGTATGAAAGAAAGTATTGATTTCATGACATGTCAATTTCAAGTGAGGAAGAGTGCAAAGCGAAATGTGTCATGATTTCAAGACATGTCATGTTTTTGCTGGCGAAAGCAAAGAAAGGTGCAAGGAGTGAAAGTGTCATGATTTCGTGACATGTTTTGTTTTCAGGGGAAAGGGAGAGAAGAGCTCAAGGCAGCGAAAGTGTCATGATTTTGTGACATGTCATGTTTTTGCAGGTGCAAGTCGAGAAGAGTGTACAGAGGCGAAAAGTGTCATGATTTCGTGACATGTATTTTCGCGGGTACAAGCCAAGAAGAAGACAAAGAGGTAGAAGTGTCACGATTTCGCGATAGGTCATTTTGGTGCAAGCTAAAAATAGAACCCAGTCGTATTAAGATATGTAACCGTTAACTGAAGTTACACAGCAGTTACAGGGGACGTTACAAAAGAAAATCATGCAGCTAATTTAAGAACAGTCGAAGAAGGAGAAATCTAACAGTCATATAAATAGAATCGAATATGCATGCATGCACAAAAAATAATATGAACAGTCATGATCGAGAAGACGAATAGTCATGGTAGGGGTATATGTGTAAATTCGTAACATGCATCGTGGTTGATGAAAAGCCTACCCTATATTTATACAAAAGCAGTTACAGTTAGAAGGCGTTACAACTGGCAAGTGGCGCATGAGAAATAAAAGGAGTTACAATTGGAGTTATAGTTAGACAATTTGATTATAAAAGGGCAATTGCATGGAGAATAAAGTTGTCATTGAATGTGTGAAAGTGCTGTCGAAAGAGTGTGAAAGTGCTTGAAAGAGTGCACAGGAGGCGAGTGAGCAGGGTGTGTGTTGGGTAAAGAGTGGGCAATGTTGAGAAAGCAATAGACCAGTCAGGGTCTTGTAAAAGTGAAGGCATCTTTATGTCAATCATCTAGATTCAGAATAGAAGTCCAAGTTGGTGCTTGGCATCAGGGGTTGGTGCTCCTTCCAATTGGTGTTGGTAAATTAGGGGTTGGTGCTCCTTCCAGTTGGTGCTGGTAAATCAGGGGTTGGTGCTCCTTTCTATTGGTGCAAATAAATTAAGGGGTTGGTGCTCCTTCCAGTGGGCACTGGTAAATTGATTGTAAATTTGGTGCTTTGCAAAGTCTAGATTTGGATGGGAGTCCAAGCAGTCTATTTTTGAGGAGTAGCCAAAACTGGTGAACCTCGTTACATCTTGTGTTGTGGAATGCTCTCTTGCTATATTTGCTTTATCTGTTTTAAGTTCTCCTTGCTTAAGCTTTAAGAGTTGTAGATTTAAGTTTTTAAATAGCTACACTGATTCACCCCCCTCTCAGTGCCATTGTAAGACTAACAGGTGTGAGCATTTTGACTATGTGAAATAGTAAGAGAACAAATGGTGTTTATTAAATTGGTTAATTATAATTATAATTTGATTTGAAGAGTGTGTGCTAAAAGTGTGGGCATATGGACTATGTGGAACAGTAAAATAACGAATGGTGTCTATTAATTTAATTGGAAGAGTGTGTTGTCATTAACTATAGCTATGTAAAAAGGGTTCACACTTAAAATAATATGCTTAATTGTATTCATGTATTTATTATATATTTTCCACTTTTGCCTACTCTAGACACCTAAAACACATCATGTCGAGGACGACTACTCATATGGACATGCTACAAAACCATATGGAGGATCTTGGACAAACTCCAAGATAGAGCAGTGGTTCTAACCTCTCAATTTAGGCATTTTGGCCTAAGTAGTCTGAACCGCAACCCAGACCTGTAGTATCCAGTCTAAACCATGGTTGACACCTACGGTCTTAATTGGAGTTCAGTTAGGCCTTCCCCCTGAGCCAAATTAGTTGGAATAACCAATAGATCTAGAAGGAGGTAGTTGAAGGACAGAATATTCTAGAGGATTCCATCCCAACTGTCCTAACCAACCTTCTTGGTCTTGGCTTCTCCATGAAGCCACCCCTATCCCTAGGGTCATGCTATAAATACCCCCTCCAAATGAGGAGAGGAGGGAGAGAGATGATTTGTATAGTGAAATGCTGGTGAATTATTGAGTGAGATTTAATTGATCAAGAGAGTAGTGAAGCCCTGTCAAATTGCATACTGACTTTATGCATTTGAGAGTCCCTTTGCTATCCATCTAAATATTAATTATCCATGGATGCCCTAGGTGCCTAGGAAGATCAAGAAACACAAATCTGGACAAACTAAGGCTCTTCACAGCAATTTGACTACCAAATCTATCAGAGGACAACAAAGGCGGCCCTTGAACATTAATTTGGACAAGGAGATAAAGCCCACTGCCCTTAATTTTGAGGGTAAACCTATCATATGTCAAACCGCAGTTGTCATTCGTGGTTCACAGTGCAAACTGCCCATCACAGCTATGGTTTGCAATAGGTTAATGATCACCTGACTTACTTTGGTTTTGATTGCATAGATTAGTCATGTTAGTCTTTTTATAGGTTTAATTGCAATTTAGGGAAACTCTGACCATAGGAATTAGACATTTTATGCATTGTATTAAGTAGGAGTACATTGGATATTTTATGTGCTTTATTGTTCCTAATTTTATATTTGATCCATGCATCATTTGCTTATTCATGTCTTACATGTTGTAGTATAATTCTTGATTTAATCAAAATAATTTAAAGTCTTTCTTTATGCTTTCTTGTTTTACTAGTTTAATGGAACTTACATGCATATTTTCTTAACGAACCTCATCATGAGAGGCTATCAATATGTTTAATCGTGTGTTGTTGTTTCTTGTTCCCAAAGAGACAGGTGCAAGAGGAGCCTATGTCATAATCCTTCCACATCACAAAGAAGGAGGTTAGCTCAACACCAAGGCAGTTTGTGACTAATCAACGGAGCACTATAAGTGCACCTACCCTATTGAGGGCATTGGCGATTGTAGTATTTGTATCATCTTTCAAGTGATCCTAAGAGGGAATTTTTATAATTGAAGCTAATTTAAATATTAATACAAGAAAATTTACATACATTGGCTTTCTTTGTTCAATTTATGTACTTGTGTGGATCTTTATGCTTTTATGATGGTATAGATCAATACGGTAGCTAGGCATGCACTCCGTGGTTATGTCAGATGGTGATCATGATGGAACCCCATAATTTTAGCCCTAAATTTTGACTGTTCTTGGTTGTTTCTTATCTCAGGTGCTAACCGTAGCTTTCAACTATAGTTATTTTTTGGCCTGTGGTTGTAACCTGCGATCACCACTACAACCCACAGATCGGACCTACGGTTCACAGAGGAAAATGCAAACAGTAGGAAACTCAGTGGGTAGCATAGCAAGAGTTGAGGTAGGTCCCAATTTCACCCTCTGTGTTGAATTTTATGCTTTTTATCTTTCCAGAAATGTCGAACCATCGCAAACTAGGAACTCAAATAAAAAAATGGGTCAATGAACAAATCTTAGTTTGTTTTAATTTTCCATTCATTAGAGAGGCATTGTTGGGAACAGCAGACTTCTAAGTGCAGTTTGCCCCTAAATACAATGACCTTGATAGATATTGCATGTCGTTTGAATGCTTGAGGCCCAATAAGTGGCCATGTCATTGTAATTGCATCGTCAAAATATCATATAGAGCATTAGCATGCATTTTTTCTAAATTTGAAATGTTCCTTTCTATTCATGCATATCATGTAGGAATGATCATTATGCTATTTGATGCATTTGTAATTTTTACAAAATAAAAGGAACCACACACATCACCTAGCACTTAAACGCTAGTGATTTGGGCTTCATCTCCAACCACTAGTAGGTTTCAATGACAATGGGCATGACTTCCATCCGTTGGCCCAAATACCACATACCCTATGTTACTAGACCATATCGAGTCAAAGATCCTTTTGTACCCTAAAAAAATTGTATATACTCCTCTTCGGAGGGTATGACGCTGATTGGGGGAAAATGGGTGAGGAACTAGGAGGACCTATGTGCCTTGACCGTGTGTGGGCTTCACTTCCACACATTATAAGTTGTTTTACGTGACTTGGGTTTCATCGCCAATTTTTCGAGCAATGGGTATTCAGGTGAAAACCAATTTAACTGAGTTTAAAATATAACAATATTTCAAAACATATGAGATTTTCCAACACTGATACAACACATCTGAAAACAACATCAAACAGTTTAGGGCTCACAATAAAAATTTAAAAGGAAATAATCATCATTTGTATACTTTGATTGCATAATAAAACATATCTAGACATTAGGTACACAGATGGTGAACACATGGGGTGATCGGCAAAGGTCTAATACTGATGCCCATGATCAAATCCCAACTGGTTCACAGAAGCATGTATCGAGTCCTTATACACATGAGCGAACCGAATGACATTTGATGAGCATTAGAGATGACAACTCAACATGGGGAGATCTCGTTGAGTAGACCCTCAATAGAGGAGCTTCAGTACACTCCTCTAGGCATAGGACTGAGTGTGGAGCTTCTCAGCATGAGGATGCTCTACTCCAAAGCTATTACTAATACCGTACTGCACGTGCATCCACGAGATTGGCCGAGCAATATGTTATGTAAGGGACAAAGTTGGTTCCCATACATACTAGGTCCATAAGAGGTTCTAACCCTCCACAGTCTGAGTATATATGGACCAAAGATCCACCCATTCAGGGGCAAGAGGATAGGCTCACTTTCGAGCATAGGTCCACCCATACTCCCATGCATGGCTCACCACGTAAGGTCACCATTGATATATCAAAGGTGGGAGATAATGGAACACCACCGCATGAGTGGTGGAGGTCTAGATAATTAGATGGTCTAGGTAGTGTTCTTGAGAAGCTAGGCTACAAGCCTACAACTCTACCCACTTATACTCCTAGTGAGCGTAGCGATAGTTGTATCAAGATCACTAGAGAGCATGGAGAGGATTCTAAGCACCCTCATGTCACACGTACACCATCCACACATTTTTTTGATGGGTACAAAACCCATAAGGTAGCTCACATAGAGCACACACACTGAAGGCCTCCCACAATCGACCAGATCGATAGATCACATAAACTAGTGTCTGAGCAAAGACGACAACTCCTCCAAGATCAATTGGATGATGCTCGCCTAGAGAGATAGCACATTGAAGATGAAAATATTCAAGCACAAAGGCTCCTACGACAGATATTATATGAGCAGCACATGTGTGAGGAGCATATTTTAGATCAAAAGGAGTGCATAGAGCAGGACAATAGACTAGCCAAGGCTGGCCTATACCCTTCTGAGGAGCATAGAGATCATGTGCATGGGAGGGCTATGTCCCTAGCCGATATGCATGAAGAGCATAGAGACACTCGTACTCATGTCAGTACCCAACAAAGAGAGCAACTGACATCACTTAATGATCTTAGGTAGAGGTAGCATGAACATGTAGATATAGACAAATATGATCAGGGGTATCTTGAGATTTATCGAGTTGAGGAGGAGGAAGAACCACATCCTCCACCTCCCTCGAAGAAGACATTACCTCCTAGACTGCCTCCACATCATCTTAGGGAGGAGGATATTTTGTCTTCTAAGGTGTACGAGGTTTTGGTCCACAAGGTCAAAGCAATAGAGAGGCAGGGCATGGCTATGCAAAAGCCAAAATTGAGGAAGATAAAAAATGAACCTCTAGACCCCTTGGTGCCTACACCTCCATATCTGAAGCATTTTGATATGCCCAGGTTAGAAAAATTCAAGGGTGATGAGGATGCCCAAGAGCATGTCATAAGTTTTCTGGATTCTTATTTCCATATAGAGAGTCAGGATGCCTTGTTGTTGTGCACTTTCATTACGACACTTTCCAGACCTTCCTGAGAGTGCTTCAACTAGCTAAAGAAACACAGTATTATGGGTTTCAAGTAGTTGGCCAATGCATTTCTTAAATTTTATTCATTTGGCATCAAGAAATAGGTCAACCTTTTTTATTTGGTTGTGCTAGTTTAGCGCGACGATGAGCCCATCGAGCAATACGAAAAGAGATGGCATAGAATAATGGCAAAGCTGCATTTCCCTATTCCTACGACTGAACTTACCTAAATGTTTACAAAGAGTTGTGCAAAGAACATCTCACTATTGTTATAGCTGTAGCAGTACCCTACATTTGAGGAAGCTATGGTGCAAGCCAGGGTGATCAAGGACATCAAGTTGCAAGAAGGCAACTTGAAGCTCAAGATCAGGAAAGAAGGGTTTTAAAATAGTACTACAAAGCAACAGGGCAAGCAGGTCCATGTAAATCAAGTAGTACTAAATATTGGAGGAGGAACAAGGGACAACAAAAGCCTAATTATTAGGCTCAACCTCCTCCTGCGCATTATGAGACACTCAAGAACAACTACAAGGGCAAAAACAAAGAAGAGCGCCCACCTCACTAGTTCACACCCCTGATGGAATCGATGACTTTGATTTTCCATCAACTGTGCGAGGCCAAGGCCATACGATTGCCCAAGGTCAAATTAGTAGATCCGTATGTGCCAAAGTCAAAGTGGCATCAAGATGATGTATTCTACATATTCCATAGAGTGAAAGGCCATGACATTGAGACATGTTGGTCCTTTAAACACATTATGCAGAACATGATAGAAAAAGGAGAGCTTGTAGTACTAGGCAACCCATAGGCACCTAACAAAAAAAACATGGGGATTTTCAAGAATCCACTACCTAATCATGAGGTGCCTCGTAACAACGTCGACCACGTCAATCAAGTGAGAATCGAACCACCTACCCAAGGGTTTGTAGGTATGGTCAATGTTGTTACTAGACACGGGAGGTACAATCAATAGAATCAACCTCGTACTCCCATTAGAGTACAAGCTATGTCAGATCAACGACCAGATTAGAACATTCTAGGCCCACCAGCTAGACCAGTGGTGACCATACGGAGCAGGTTAGTTCAGAACCTACAGACAACTCCTACAAAGTTTTCAATATATGAGCTTATTCAATAGTCCCCTAGACACAGGGAGACTCTTATGGACATTCTAAGGTCCATTGAGGTACAGTCCCAAGATGTGCATGCATTTAAAAATTTTGTGGGACATGTACAATAGTGTCAAAAACCCATGATATAATTTTATGATCATGAAGTGAAGATGGTTCCTACTATTACAGCTGACCCGCCACTACATATTATCATGTGTGTTAACCACATGCCTTTCAAAAGAATCTTAATCGAAATGGGATCCTCGATCAATATAATTACAACCAAGGCACTGAGCCATCTCAAGTTACCCAAATAACACATTGTGCCTAGCACCTTTATGTTGAGAGCATTTAATGATGCACTATGCTCGACGATTGGTACAATTGTTCTACCTATTCAAGTGGGAATCAAGACCATCTTTGTGATGTGTCACATGATAGAGGGTGCCATGTAGTACAACATTCTACTTGAAAGACCTTGGATTCATGAAATGCGTTGCATCCCCTTTATCTTGCATCAATGCGTGAAGTACATTCACGAGGGACAGGTTCACATAGTGTCATCGAATAAAGAACCATTCAAGTTTGTGAACCTAGCAAATTTCCCTAGGGGTTTTGTACTCCCATCGATGCACTTGGATATCTGACTTGTTTCATCGGTTAAGATTCCAGTAGGTAAACCAGTAGCCCGTGCTCAACCATCGACATCTATGTCACATAGATCTGATCATACGACTACAACTTCTCTAAAATTGACTACATCATCAAGGCATCGTCAAGTCAAGAAGCTAAAGGTAAAATTGGACGAGAAAGTGGAAAATCATACACTCGGACCAGTAGCCAATGAGACTCCCACTCCCATGGATGTGGAAGAACCTTAAGACAAAGTTGAGGAGGCACCTTAGCCTACTTTTCTTGCATCTTTAGCAGGGTCATCTACACCATAGGTGATCATTCATCTGGATAGCACAGGGTTGGATGAGTATCTTGTGCAAAATTTTACTTTTGTACCTATCCTAAAAATTGCATAAGAGATGGGCTGACCGCACGCCCATCAATTTTTGATTGGATCTGTAGTGTCATTGGGTGAGCCACACAACCAAACAAACTTTGTCTACATAGGGCTAGATAAAGCACCCACCATAATGTCCATATATGAGGATGATGATGAGCCATTCATTGTGAATGTGCGCTATTTGTCCAATCCAGAATATGCCATGCACATTTTCGAATTGTATCATTGGCATGGACACGACCTTGGTATTTTTGAACAAGGACATAGGACTCCGCTCGAACCTCATTATCAGTTAGCTATTGATAGGTTCGGGTTAGGGTTACAGGTATAGGATCATGAAGATTTTCTTGCTACATCCTTAGATCACATGTACTTGAGTCTAGGGGATGATGTAGATTTTAATCCATACCACCCTAATCCTTCCAGCTGTTGGAGGACTCACTAGACGATATTGTTTGTTACCATAGGGCCACCTAATTCATATCATGATGGGCCCTTAGAGGACAACCCCAGAGGCAACCTGGGTAACCAAATTTGTAGTGCTACCAATGACACTAGTATGTAGGGGCATAACCCCACTACTATAGGAAATATCAAGTTGGGAGATATTTATGACGACGATGGAGAGGAGTCCACATCCAAAATGAGTGGACCTAGTTATGATGCAGATGATGAGTCCTCAAATTATGATCAATCTCAGGAGAAAATCAAGCCAAATTTTCTAGGTCTGACATTTATACGCCATATGCTACCTAGGGAATGAGTGGAAGAGATGAACGAGTGCTTCATATCCAATAGTGATTATAAATATGAAACAAAGGAGGCTTACTTAAAGCCTTGCCCAACTAATCTCCAACTGTGCATAGACACAATAGAGTGGCCCATCCATGGTAGTGACCATAGTGATGAAGATGAGAGGATCGATCCTAGGCTCGTGTATCCATAATATCTATTGCTTAGGGAATCAAAGCATGTTAGGGAGGAATTACCTCCCAACACTGAGTTATCTAAGAAAGAAGCAACACTAGTTTACATGGTAGTATCATATATACGATCATTCTATCAGATTTATTTGGATAGTGATCGTAGAATCAGATACATGGGACCACATCTGCCAAATTGCCCCCCCTCAAAAGAGGGGGGAAGTGACAGATTGTATTTGTATAGTGATGATGAGTATTCGGTCGAGATGGCCTATTTGGGACCTCATCACTTACGTAATAGGCCTCCACCTAGAAGTTCCCCACTTATTACAACTGCAGGTTTACGTCAGGAGATTAATCTCCATCGTAGCCTGAGGGAAAGAAGAGAGTTCGAAGAGAGGTATCAAGAAATATTTTCCTATCCACCTACATACACAGAGCTCCTTGATCTGAGAGATCCCATTTTGTAGCTAGTGCATCGAGAGGATCCAGTTATATGGGCATCCCACAAAGAGGATTTGTTTACCATCCGAACTAGATCTTGGGTATGGAATCTATGCTTCATAGATAGAGTTTTATCTATGTGCTTCTAGAGATCAATTCCATTCCATCAATATGGTCTCCATTGATTTGACCACTCCACTCTACAATCCAGCAGATCCATCCAAATTGCTACATCTAAACATGGATGCCATCGATTGGAATCGCGCTGACTCGTCGGTCCAGCCTGAAGATTTCTTCCATAATGAATAAATGCTACAACCATTTCATTTTGCACCAGGCTATGCTTATGATGTTTATCATGCTGAGGGTTCTTCCCACAAGGAATATGTGAACCCAGCTGATGACATCCATTTGATTTCTATGTCTCACCAGCTTGAGGAGGGATCACATATGTCAGTAGAGAAAACCTTCAATGTGGATATCAGTAAATATCCCACCAATCCAAAGAAGGTTAGATTTGGAGAGAGTCTCACTCTGGATGAGTGTGATAGCATCATCCCTCTATTGAAATAGAGACCTGATCTCTTTGCTTGGACTTACAAATACATATCGGGTCTAGATCCGAAATTGGTTACTCATAACCTTTTGCTAGATCTGTCGAAGAACCCAGTCAAGAAAAAACTCAGAAAAATGCATCCAACAGTAGCCTTAATGGTGAAAGACGAGTTGTAAAAGTTGTTGGATGTAGATTTTGTCATCTCCATCGACTATCCAGAATGGGTGTCCAATATGGTGCCCGTAGGAAATCCATATGGAAGAGTCTGTATTTGTACGGATTTTAGAGATCTCAATAAGGCAACACCCAAAGATTCATTTTTGATGCCAAATATCGATTCTTTGGTAGATGCTACTGCAGGTCAAAAAATTCTCTCCCTTATGGATGGTTTCTCTGGATACAATCAGATTAGGATTGAACCCGAAGATCAGCATAAAATCATGTTTATAATGCCATGGGGGACATTTTGCTACAAATTTATGCCATTCGGTCTTAAAAATGCTAGTGCAACATATCAACGGGCAATGACATATATCTTTCATGACTACATGCATAAAATATTAGAAGATTATATCAATGACTTACTAGCTAAGTCGTTGCTATGAGCAGAGCATGCGAAGGTCTTAAGGTCTTCGATCGCCTGATAGAGCATAATGTCAGGTTGAATCCTAAGAAGTGCGTATTTGACATAACTTCAGGTAAACTCTTGGGATTCATTATTTCTAAATTAGGCATCAAAGTAGACCCAGCAAAGGACAAGGCTATTCTAGAGATGCGTCCTCCCACTAATATCAAATAACTAAGAAGCCTTTAGGGCAAAGTAGTGTTCATAAAGTGATTCATCGCTCAATTATCGGATAAATTTTGACCCATGAATCGATTGCTACACAAGGGGATCCCATTTTATTGGGATGAGGACTACCAAGCAGCCTTTGCTGAGATTAAGCAATACCTAGAAACGCTACCAATACTAGCTCCACCAAGGCCAGATGTGCCTTTTCTGCTATATATATCGACAACCAACTTTGCATTAGGGACCATGTTAGCCCAAAAGAATGTGCAAAGCAAAGAGCAAGCTGTATATTACATCAGTCGCACCTTGGTGAGTCAGGATATGCATATGTTGAGAAGCGTTTTTTAGCAGTGGTATTCACTACCAAGAAATTGTAGCATTACATGCTAAGTCATACAACATATGTTATATTGAAATAGAATCCTTTGCAGTATATGATGAGCAAGACATATCATAACACATGTACTACAAAGTGGATCATGCTATTGACAGAATTTTATTTGCAATTCATCATCCAAAAGTCCATCAAGGGACAATTCATAGCTAATCAACTGGTTGAGGCACCACTGTCCAACAACATGCCTCTAACCATTGAGCTTCCAGATGATGCGGTCTTCGTAATATCTGAAGCTATCGAACCCAAGGAACCAGAGAATAATGTTGATATGACATTATTATTCGATGGTTCAAAGTGTGAGCAAGGGGGTGGTGCAAGAATAGTGTTTTTCACACCACAAGGAGTTCCAATGCCCTTGTCATTCAAGTTAGAATTTTCATGCACCAACAATAATGCTGAGTACGAAGCCCTACTTTTGGGCCTCCACACAGCCATCACCATGGGTATTAAAATATTGAACATTTTTGGTGATTCTTTTCTCATAGTTAACCAAGTTAAGGGGCTCTTTCAGTGTTGATGTCCTATAATGAAAGACTACAAATATATTGTTTCCACTTATCTGGCTAAATTTGAATGGTATGACATCGAGGCAATCCCTCATTCATCAAATAGGTTCACAGAAACCATGGCATCTTTGGGGTCCTTGATCCCTCAAAATTTGTCTGTCGATTTTACTACCATCCATGTTAGAATGCTCTTGCACCCAGCAGTGGAGCTTGCAGCTTTTGATAACAAAGAGTCAGTCAACATGATTGTGGTGGAACCAACAACTGATTGGTTTTGTAGAGCGAAAGACTTTCTTAAGCAAGCATCCTAGGAGTCATTGACTTCTCAGAGTCCTACGGGGAGTGGTACTACCATTCACCATAATTTTGTTTCCCAGTATGCATTTGCAAAGTTAAATATGTAGGGGGAGCAAGTCGTCTTAGCAGTCAAAGCTGAGGCTTGTCAAAGTTGGATGTTGCAAATCAAAGACTTCCTAAAACTAAGTATTATCCCAGAGGGATTTTTGCATGTCATAAGATGCACATTCAAAAAGAAAGTGACTAAGTATGTCTTGATAGGAGACATTTTTTACCAACGCAGCTATGAAGGAGTTCTCCTTCGATGTCTTGAGCCCCAAGAGTCATCTTGGGAAATTTTAGAAGCGCACAATGGTACATGTGGTGGCCATTTTAGCGGAATGGATATCGTCAAACACATACTTTGCATGGGTTTGGGTTATTATTGGCCCACTATGAAGAAGGATTACATTGTGTATGTCAAGAAATGCGTTAAATGTCAGCATCATGCTAATATTACACACTTGTCCTCATAGGACTTACAGCCCATTTAGGCGGCTTGGCCATTTGCTCAGTAGGGACTAGATCTTATTGGCAATATCTCTCCTCCATCGTCATGCTGACATACATTCATTATCATAGCTACTGAGTATTTTACAAAGTGGGTGGAAGCCATTCCCATTACAATGACCACTAGAGCTCGCATCACAAAATTTATTCTCGAGCATATCATATGTAATTTTGGGATACCATCCAAAATAATTTTGGATAACTAAACTTCTTTTAAGAACAAAACTGTGTGGGCTTTAACATATAAATACCGCATTAAACATAGTTTTACAACTCCATATTATCCGCAAGCAAACGAGCAAGCTGAAGCCTCAAACAATACTATGGTAGCCATCTTGAAAAAGACAGTGCAAGAACACCACAAGGATTGGCATATACAACTACCCCTTGCATTATGGGCTTACAATAATAGCATTCGGACACCCATTGGGGCAATGCCATTTTCACTAGTATATGACGATAAGGCCATTATGCTCTTAGAGTTAGAAATTCCAACGTTGTGTGTCGTATTGAAAGAGTTCATCGATGATGACACCATGCGCCAATCTCACCTCGATCAATTGGCATTGCTTGATGAAAATCGCGTGAATGCCCTCAAGCATATTTGTGTTTATCAAGAGCGATTAAAATGAGCTTGCAATATCAAAGTCTGCTAGAGAGACTTTTAAGTTGGGGATCTTGTGCTGAAAGAGAACCAACAAAACTCAAATTTTCCACCTAACATGCGAGACAAATTCGTGGCTAACTGGCTAGGGCCTTACATCATATCTAAAAATATTGGTCTACGTACCTATCACCTAACATCACTAAAGGGTGTGGAAGAGCTTGAGCCTCTCAATATCATCCATCTTAAGGCGTTATATGCTTGAGAGTCAAGTAAAGGTACCAAAGGCATTTGTAAGCCTTTGGTCAACCCAAAAGCTCTGAGGGTTTGTCTCAAACCGCTCGATCATCCCAAAAGGCCCCAAGATCTCTGATTAAGAAGCTTGGTCAAGTAAAGGCAACAAAGGCATCTGTAAGCCTTTGGTCAACCTAAAAGCTATGAGGGTTTATCTCAAATAGCTCGGTCATCCTAAAAGGCCCCAAGCTCTCTTATTAAGAAGTTTGTTAAATTAAAGGCACGAAAGGCATCTGTAAGCCTTTGATCAACCCAAAAGCTCTGAGGGTTTTGTCTCAACCACTCGATCATCCCAAAATACCCCAAGCTCTTTGATTAAGAAACTTGGTCAAGTAAAGGCACCAAAGGCATCTGTAAGCCTTTGGTCAACCCAAAATCTTTGAGGGTTTTGTCTCAACCGCTCGGTCATCCCAAAATACCCCAAGCTCTCTGTTGAGTAGCTTGGTCAAGTAAAATCTCCAAAGGTAGTTCCTCACCATTTTGTCATCCTCAAAAGCTCCAAGGATATGTACTCGTAATTTGGTCAAATATGAAAGATAAAAAATCTATAAAAATTAAGATAAATATATAAAATGCCAAAAATGTTTTTGGTAAAGCTTGAAATCCAAAAACATTTGCATTTGCATCTTGCATTTTCATTTGCATTCACACATGCATTCACATCATCATATTGCATTTAGGAATTTTTCATCTGTTGCATTCCATAGTAGAGTGTAATGCGTCTATCAAAATTTTACAAATGATCACATGTTTGTATGTCAATCATGCACCCTTGCATTTATCATAATTCATTGCATTCATACGTGATACCTATTGCAAAGAAATATGTATGTATATTAAGTTTTCTAGTCACTCGGCCACACCTAGTGGGTTATTCAAATAGTGTAGAAAGCTTGCTTTGCTGTTATAGACAAGGTCATTAGTTGGGATAGTGCTTCAACATATCAGAATCTCATCACTAAGCAAAAAAATATAAAATATTGCTAAGACGACAGAGGATGAAAGTTGCAAAAGCAGTCTTAGGTATCTAGAGAGATGGGTTTCATGACCTGCTTATCTTGCAAATAGTCGGTCTAGAAAGGTGTACTTTGGAAAAAGGACAAGAATTTCCCCTCTAAATCCCAAAATCACAAAATTTAAATCCCAAGTTACAAAGTGCAAAAGTACAAATTTTATGTTCAAAATGTAAAGTGACATAGTGAATGAAACGCACTATAAAAATCCCTTGCTCAAATAAAACGATAACACGTGGACTAACAGTGATTTTTATCACTACACATGAGCAAGTAAGAAGGATGAGAACTTGAATCCTTGGATTGTCTACCTTTTGAAAGCCATAGAGTGATCCCCGATCGAAGCAATGGGTTGGAAGAGTCCCACATACAATCGAAGGGGTAGTTCTATTGGGTGATCCTCAAACATAGCAATGGGTTGAAAGAGTCCCGCCTACATTTGGAGGGGTAGCCCTGATCAATTTGCAAGATGAGCTAGCTCTATCTACCTAGGATTTTATAGCTGTATAAGTCTAATCAAAGCTAAAAAGGGATGGTACAATTGTATGAGGAACCTTATCTCACATATGGGTTGAAAGAGTCCCGAATGACATATGGGGTATGCTTACAATCTATCTGAAAACACTCACATGCACACACAGGGATAATGAATAGTTGGGTCTGTCACGACAAAAGCCTTGTCCAATATAAGCCTTGTACAGTTAGTATGTGATTTTTGGAGAAATCTACTAGGGTGTTTGAGTCTCAAGGAAAACCCCAAAAGGTGCTCCAATAGCAACAAGATACCAAATATCATTAGACTTTAGAAATATGAGTCATTCATTCATCAGAATGAATTTTACAAAGCACAATAAAATATATAGGATAGATATCGCATGAATATCAAAAATGATGTTTAGACGACCACTAACTATATAGTGTAGCAAATAAGAAATATACACAATGACATAATCATTCATTAGCATTATACCAATCCATTTCACTGCATTTCATATATGGGTGATTAATTGATTAAGTTCTTGTAATGAGAATTATCAATTAGTTTGCATGATTGTTATACATTTTGTGGGGTCATATTTTAAAAATTGATATACACAGTTTACATTCATTCCTTATGTTTAAGTGATTAAAGCATACAGGTTCATTTTCATTAGATTATGATTTTGTACAGAATGCATTACCATACATTGCATATCATACCATAAAATGCATAAAATAAATGCATTCCCACAAAGCAAAAATAAATATGCGGTTAAAAATAAACATCACATTCATCTACATAAATCATATATTGCACATCTAATCATCTAGGTCACTACATATCATCATAATAAAGTAGAATTGTTAATATAGTGCATGACATCCATACATCACATCATATAAACATAGCATTTACATAAGCCTTGTATCCATGTGCATCAAATAAACATAAAATAAAAATAATAAATAAACATGTACACATAATAAGCTATGAAAAATTATATCATATATATATGTGTGTCCAAAAGTGTACATAGGGAGTACAAAATGCCCGTAGGCTACAACTGTGTAGGTCCTCACCCTTACACACAAAATAGTATATCAAAACTATAGTCTGTAGCAACTATAGCTTGGATATAGGTTGCTCCCCCTGTACTGGAGTTCTTGCCGCCTCCCTCCGTACTATGCTTTGGAGCCTGCTCTCCTAGCTTACTTGGCACCTGTGGTGGATCCTACTATGGATATTGCCTACATCCAAAGCCTAACGCATCGAGCACATAGGAAAATTGTAACTACAGTAGGCTAGTCCTCTAACTGGTGGCCCTTGATGTCTACCTTGGATCTCTAGTCCTAGCCTGCAACCTCGTTGTGTATGTACTAGAGGACCTATGTGTCCTCTTAGTCCTATGACTCGAGCTCGCTATCGATTGCCCTGAGGTCCTAGACCTAGTACATTGAGACTCTAATGTGAAAGGATCCTCAAGAACCTGTAGCCCATGCATCTCTATGTAACTGACTAGCTGATCAACATGAACAAGTCAGGATGTGTGCATCTCATTGGTCCTCATGACCATAACATGCAATCGTGCCACCTTAGTAGTTGGATCCGGTGTAGCTACTGCACCTACTACTGGTGTTGTAGGAGACCCCATAGTATCTTGAGGAGGTAGCATATCCCCCCTAACTGCTCGTGCGAGATCCTTCTATGTATTTACTACAGTTCATTACACCTGTGCTAACTCTAGGATAGTCTATAGTCTCTGCACCTGGGCCTCTACATTTGTAGCTTGAGTCATGAGCTCCTATACCTAGCCCTGCCCCTAAGTCAGGCACCGCTCCCTGTCAAACACCTTCATCTCCAAAGTGGTGATGGTAGTATCTCTCTTGAGCTTCTGGGTGTGAAATCATCAAATCTAACTTTGCAAGTTAGAAACTTGAGCCAGCAACCATCCCTCTATGATTTTAGGAAGGACCTCATCCTCTTATGGAAAATCCTCCTCAGGGTCGATCTTTTGCATATCCTCGGTGATGGCCTTTGCACCCCAATCGCCTTGAGTACGCTGGTGCACCCTACTCCTATCAGGATCTACCTCTGCCTCTGCCTTAGTTGGCTCTTGGACCAAATACCCTATCCCATTCCATCTGAATAAAGACCACCACCCATCATAGTCAGACATGGTCTCAATTGTCTCAACACCCGACTCTTGGAAGTCATTGGGTGTATATCCTAATGTCGAAGGAACTATCAATGGGAGATCCCTCTATAGATTCAAGCATCTGTACCTAAGTGGTATCTCTGGTATGTCTTGCACCATGTCAAATTATCACAAGACACGAGAGAAGAACTAATACTCTCATACCTCTAGCTTACACTAGATAAGCCATCTATCTTGACGGGTCTATCACAACCACTCGTTCGCATCTAGCCATACAGGGTAATCCATGTAGGGGTTCCAGACAATGTCCCTAGGCCCAAGTGATGCAAATTGAATAATGTAGTGCTCATTGTTCCTAGTATGAGCTCTGATGCGGATACCCTCCTTAGCATGAGGCCAGAATGTGATGTAACACTACTAGTCATCATCCATGGTGGTGATGTGTAGTGGTAGCTCTATAGGATGCTTGATCAGTATGTGCTACCACCCCTAGATCTATAGCAAAATACTACAGCTAATGCCCTTATGACTATGCTTTGTGATCTGGTATAGCTCCTTGTAGAGCTGGCATAATAGGGTGCTCCCCCAAGCTAATAGTAGTGGCTCCTTCATCGAGCTTTGAAGCACCCTCCAAGAAGGGGATAGCATGTTATAGGGAATCCTCATGCCCGAGGATTCTAGAAGGACAATCTGCATGATGAGATGCATAAATAGGGCATCTCGAATAGAGAAGACATCATCCTGCTACCAGTCATCGATGTGCACCCCTCCATGGTCAACATCATCCTATGCATCGATGCTATGGTCACCAAATATGGCATCAAAAATAGCATCCTCTGCTGTGTATGCAAAGGAAATGATAGCCTCGCCATCGATAAGGATCCTAAAGATCCTGTAGACATCCTTCAGGGTGATGGTCATCTCACTGGGAGGAAGGTGAAATATGTTTGTCCATGCATTCTAGCACCAGGCCAACACAGTCAGATAGGCTTGATCTACTCTAATGGTAGGTAGATCCATGACATAACTAAACCCGATGGCTCGATACCATGCTTGGTCGTCATCTGATAAAGCCTCATAGATAGTCTTCATAAGGTCAGGCTCCTACGCTCCAGAAGTTAACTTTTAAAATAAAAAAGCATAATGTAAGATAAATCTAGCTAAGCAGAGCTAAAGAAATTTAAAATATTTCTTAATTAGACAAAAAAAACAAAACAAGCAATCACAAACCGCAACTACAACTTGCGGTGCCCAATTTGCAAATTGGGAACCACAATGGTAGGGTACCTAGGAATAGATATTTGGGGATATATTATTATATTGTATAAGGGTTGGCATGGGCCACACATAACCCAAGGTTGATTGTATTATAATATTATATTATATTTTAATATAATATAATATTAGTAGTAGGCTCTCCAAAGTAGAATAAGAATATGGATATATAAAGAAGAGATATTTGTCATTGTAAGGATATGGATATCATTGAAGAAGAATATTATGTAATTGTCGTGCCCACGAAGTGGCCTCTCATCTTGGGGGATCTTGTGGTGTTATTTCCTTAAGGATTATTATTGGTGTTGCCCTACCTTAAGGGTATCTATCTCTCTCTCATTTGTGGATTGTTATTGTGGATAATGTATTATGGATGAATGATTTGATATTTTTGCATATTGGTGAATGGTTTATGTTAATAATAATAAAGTTATGCAACAAGTGGTATCAGAGCAACGATTTTGGCAAAGTGGGGATTTTTGTGTGAAACCCTAGAATTAGGGCAATTTTTTTTGGAAAAACATCTCATCTTTTAGGAGCCATATCTCTACGCAAGTTTATCCGATTCAGGCAATTCTTGGATCAGATTGTGCAGAATTTGAAGAGATTTAAAATGAATGGTCATATGAAGGAATTTGAGTAGTATTGAGAGAGATACAACCTTTTGAAGTTAGTCATCCGAAACAAGGATAATGACAAATTTTGCAGATTTTTTTGGAAAAACGCCTCATATTTCAGAAGCCATATCTTTGCAACAGTTAATCCGATTGAGGCGATTCTTGGATCAGATTGTGCAGAATTTGAATAAATTTAAAATGAGTGGTCATATGAAGGAATCCAAGTAGTATTGATGGAGATACGACCTTTTGAATTCAGCCATATTGAACAAGGAAAGTGACGAATTTTCAAGTCACGAATTTTTTAAAAGATGAACTTTGTTTATTTCGGGTAAGCAAAGCAGTTGCACTTTATTTTGTTTGGAAGAAAAATGGCAGATATAGTTTTCTATGTGGAATTTTAGCTTCAAATCAGTGTAAAGATATTTATTTCCATAAAACCCTAGTTTGCATTAGGGCCTGATATATATTTTCATGAAACCCTAGATTTGCATTATCTGGAGGTGGACTTATGGAGCTAGAAATATTTTTTGGAGAAGATGATATTGATGTTAGGGAATGGTGGAAAACTTTTAGGTCTCCATATCATAATATTTCTTTTGAGAAATCCTTCCTAGATATATGTTTTAAAGGGAAAGCTTTGTCTTGGTGGATAAAATTTTGTAAAGAAAGGAATAATGAATATACTTGGGATGAAATAGAGCATGAATTATTGAGTATATGGGATCCATATTATATAGATTACCTAATGGATATCATCGAATATGATGAAAAGAAACTACAGGAAACTCAAAATGAGCGGAATGCAATAAAAGGAGAATGTGAAGTTTTAAAGAAATAGAATGAAGACTATGAAAAAGAAATAAAATTACTCAAGAAGAAAGAGGAAAAGGTCGGGGAAGATAAAAAAGATGTCAGTATGCAGACAGAGGAAACCATACCTTTGGTAGAAGATAAATTAGAAAATGGACAAAGGAATTTGTTTGAATCTAAAAAGTCTATTATGCAGGTTCATGGAAGCATTCAAAAGGAACATGTTATTATTTCCATTGACCCTGGTAGTAGATATAATTTTATTAATATTGCTTTGGCTAAGAAGTTGCAATTTCAAGCAACAAAAATCAAGGACATACAGCTAGAGGGTGAGAATGTTCAGATTTTTGAATATTTAAAGATCACCATGGATAAATATGTTTTACATTCATATTTCTATGCTATTGAGATGGATGATAAGGATATTGTTCTTGGTTATCCTTGGTTAGATTCTTTGGGTACTGTTAACATTAATGTGCAAAAGAAGTTTATGAAGTTATGGTACAGGAAAAAGAAGATAACGTTATAGGATATTTCTCAGCTTAAGGAGCAAGGATCCAAGGAAAATCAAGAAGTGGTTGTAGAGAAACAAATTGAAGAACCTGAAACAAAATCCAAGAAGGCCGTAGCAACAAAAGAGTCCATGGAAGAAGTAGCAAAAACTGATTTAGTGGAAATAACAGTAATAGAGTCCAAGGAAGCTTTGATAGAAGAGCACAAGGACACACCAAACAAAGAGAACATGAAAGAACAATGTGTAGAAGAATTTAAAATAATGGAGCCAAATGTTGAGAAGTCAAAGAAGGTAGAACATCAAGTAAAGGTTGCACCATATCGCCATCCACACCACCATGAGCGAAAACAATATTGGAGGCATGGTTCAAGGCAACAATATTATGGTTCTACATGTAATCAGCAGGGCACCAACTATGGCAGTGTTTGGCAAAGAAAGCATAGTGATCATGGTTTTCAGCGTGGCTCATCGACATCAAGGAACAAGTGGACCCATCATTCAAGTTATCAAAATACAGCAGCAAGAGCATGGAGCCAAGGAAGAAGATTTGGATACTCAAGTAACAAAATGGCATACCAGCATCATCGGGTTTCACTTGGATGGATGGATGATCGAGATTGGTACCAATTGCTAACATTGCTTAGCAAATCATACTATCAGGTTTCTTCATATGTTTTGAGGACGAAACATTTGTAAGGAGGGTGGCATGGTAGGGTACCTAGGAATAGATATTTGGGGATATATTATTATATTGTATAAGGGTTGGCATGGGCCACACATAACCCAAGGTTGATTGTATTATAATATTATATTATATTTTAATATAATATAATATTAGTAGTAGGCTCTCCAAAGTAGAATAAGAATATGGATATATAAAGAAGAGATATTTATCATTGTAAGGATATGGATATCATTGAAGAAGAATCTTATGTAATCGTCATGCCCATGAAGTGGCCTCTCATCTTGGGAGATCTTGTGGAGTTATTCCTTCCTTAAGGATTATTATTGGTGTTGCCCTACTTTAAGGGTATTATCTATCTCTCTCTCATTTGTGGATTGTTATTGTGGATAATGTATTATGGATGAACGATTTGATATTTCTGCATATTGGTGAATGGTTTATGTTAATAATAATAAAGTTATGCAACACACAACTACAATTTGCGATCCCCAATTTGCAAATTGGAAATTGTAGCTGCAACTTGCGATCCCTAGTTTGGAAATTGGGAACTGCAGCTAAAACCTACGGTTCCCAATTTTCCAACTGGGAACCGTAGCTACCAGCTACGGTTTAGGAGTGGCACCCATTTTGGGTACCCTCCTAGACCACTAAAGCATAAAAATTAAATCCTAAGCTAAACTAGACTACTGGGGTTCATTACCAATAGTTTAATGAGGTTAAATTTTTACATTTCTTAGTGTGGTTCATTTTATTGATATTGAGTGCGAGGTCTCAATTTTGAGTTACCTTGCCCGCACCCTACCCCTGGCTAGTTGATGGATGATCAGGATCCACCATCAGGATAGACGAGTGTAAATGTGGTTGATTTTGACAATGTTCCATATCAGGGAATGTTATCTCTCTTAGAGCTCTCAATTTGCTAGTGGTTGCAAGAAAATAATAAAAAATTTCAAATGGGAATTCAATTTATAGGTCCTCCTAGTCTCTACAAACCACAGATGACACCCCCAATTCTGAAACTAGGGTTTTTCACCCGTAGGTCAAACCCATAGTCCCCAAAATTTGGAAATGTAAATCGCAGGTCATACCCAAGGTCTGTAGCTAGCAATAAATGCACTAAAAATCCGTCGTGGGAAGGTCTAAAATGACAAATTACTGACTTCCACTGGATAAAAATTCAAAATCAATGATTAAAATTGAAAATTTGGTGATGTTAAAAGCACCAGGATCAATCAAATAAATGAAAAATTAAACAAAAAAATACAAAATGAAAAACCAAATGTGCCTCATATTCAGTGACTTATCCTATAAACTTTGCGGTTGTAGCGACTTGCGATCCATGCAATCCGACAAAATGAGTAAATCACCATAAGGAAATTTGGGGTAAACTTGTCATTTCTTTTATGACATCTTTCAGCAAATCATCGATAATATGATTCAATACAAGTCTTCTTGCATTTATATTATTTTGACTCCCTAAGATGGCTATCATAGCCTAACTGCTCCATGGGATAGAGATGTGCAAATACTACTAAGTGTTGCAATCATAAGCTAAACTAGGCCTAGCCAAGGTATTAAAAGGCTCGAATATAAAGTGGTTTAGGATCATTCATTATGGTCAAGCGATTTTGTCACTTCATACATTGTCATTACCCTCATCGACTTGTCGCTTAAGGGGGTGTTCATAATTTCATGTCATAATCAAAATCAACAAAAGATCCCAGAGGTCGTAGATCCCTTGATCTTGTCAAAATTACATTCATTTTTATGAATCATTGCTAACAGCTATCATAAGCTTCCCCATTTACTTAGGGTAAATAACAAATATAAAATTTTGTTTGCAGCTCTCATCCTTCGATTATATAGGCCTAACTCCTATTGTAGCACCAAAGCTACCCGAACGTATGATGGTGAGTGTAGAATTTTCAAATGTAAGCCTTCCCAAGTTGGAAGCAATGATTCTAGGATACACATCCTTTTGCTAGACCTGGGACATCTAATTTTGATCAGACTAATGATCATCATACAACCTTCGACATCATTTTAGGAGGTCTATTTTGCTCAGAATTGTTTGATCTCACAATGCATCTTAAAAGGGGAATTTGTAGACACCTAAAATGCATCATGCCGATGGCGAGTACTCATATGGACATGCTACAAAACCATATGGATGATCTTAGATATAATCCAAGATAGAGTAGTGGTTCTAACCACTCAATTTAGGCATTTTAGCCTAAGTAGTCTGAATCGCAGCCCAGACCTACGGTCTCTAGTATAAACTATGGTTGACACCTATGGTTTGCATTCTGGACTGCAACTATGACTTATGATCTTAACTGGAGTTCTGTTAGGCATTCCCCTCGAGCCAAATTGGTTGGAACAACCAAGAGATCTAGAAGGATGCAGTTGGAGGACAAAATATTCTAGAGGCTTCCATCCCAAATGTCCTAACCAACTTTCTTAGTCTTGGTTTCTCCATGAAGCCACCTCTAGACCTAGGGGTATGCTATAAATACCCCCCTCCAAATGAGGAGAGGAGGGAGGGAGATGATTTGTATAGTGAAATGTTAGCAAATTATCAAACAAGAGTTAATTGATCAAGAGAGCAGTGAAGCCCTATCAAATTGCATACTGACTTTATACATTTGAGAGCCCCTTTGCTATCCATCTAAAGACCAATTAGCCATGGATACCCTAGGTGCCTAGGAGGATCAAGAAACACAAATCCGGGTAAATGAAGGCTCTTCACAGTGATTTGACCACCAAATCTATCAGAGGACAACAAAGGTGACCCTTGAACATCAATTTGGACAAGGAGATCAAGCCCACTACCCTTAATTTTGAGGGTAAACCTATCAGAGGTCAAACTATGGCTGTCAGCCATGGTTCATAGTGTAGACCACCCATCACAGTTGTGGTTTGTAATAGGTTAATGATCAGCTGATTTACTTTGCTTTTGACCGCATAGATTAGTCATGTTAGTCTTTTTATAGGTTTAATTGCAATTTAGGGAAACTCTGACCATAGGAATTAGCCATTTTATGCATTGTATTAAGTAGGAGTACATTGGATCTTTTATGCACTTTATTTTTGCTAATTTGATATTTGATCCATGCATCATTTGCTTATTCATGTCTTACATGTTGTAGTATAATTCTTGATTTAATCAGAATAGTTTAAAGTCTTTCTTTATGCTTTCTTGTTTTACTAGTTTAATGACACTTACATGCATATTTCCTTAATGGGCCTCATCACGAGAGGCTATCAATATGTTTAATCATGTGATGTTGTTTCTTGTTCATAGAGAGACAGGTGCAAGAGGAGCCTATGTCATACTCCTTCCACATCACAGAGAAGGGGGTTAGCTCAACCCTAAGGCAGTTTGTGACTAATCAACGGAGCACTATAAGTGCGCCTACCCTATTGAGGGCATTGGCAATTGTAGTATTTGTATCATATTTCAAGTGACCCTAAGAGGGAATTTTTGTAATTGAAGCTCATTTAAATATTAATACAAGAAACTTTACATACGTTGGCTTTCTTTGTTCAATTTATGTACTTGTGTGGATCTTTATGCTTTTATGATGGTATAGATCAATACGGTAGCTAGGTGCGTGCTCCATGGTTACGTCACCTGCATATCATATTTGCATACATGATGGTCATGCTGATCCAATACATGCATTATCCAATATCTCCCTAACGTGAAGAAAATATAATGAAGCAAAAAATCTTTTGCTGACTCTCGAACTTCTCAAAGATTGGATAGATGTGCAAAATAAGCCATATCACCACAAATGAATCAGTGAGCTTACTATAGTATATTGTATTTGGTTTTGGAGGACTAAGTTATGGCTAGACTTCTATACACAACCAAAATATTATGAAAGTTATTTTGAAATAGGGTTTATGTAAAATATTTCATTTAGTTGTTTTTAAAATTAAAATTATGTCTAATTCGGTGTTTATTATTGCTTACTGACTGAGGGTTGTACCACTATTTTTATCTCATAAATAATATTCTTATTAAATGTTGGGGCAATGTTTACCATAGTTGTAGAAATAATCAAAGGATTACTTTTATTTATTTGTGCACTTTCATTCGAATGGCAATGTGACCAGTGTTGCTAAAATAGTTGATTGGAAGTATTAATTATCTTAGGTTTGATTAGATTTTTATAGATTGAATTTTTTTCTCAAAACTACAGTGGTTCATGTATAGTTCAACCGAGCATATGAAAATATGGCAAAATGATCAATGAATGTAAATAAAACATTATGGGAAATGATTAAGTTAGGTCATAATGGCATCTTGGATGCACATGACCGTGACATCCAATTGATATTTTCTTTGTTTCATATCAAGGGTCGTCGTATATTCAGATGGCATTATTATTATATCAAACTATAGGAGACAAACATTTTGAAATGAAAGATTATAAAAATCATGTCAACCCTAAAAAATTCTAAACTTTAGATGTTTTTCCTCGGTGCTTGCTTAAACATGTAGTCAAATTGTTTATCAAAAAATATAAACTCAAATCAATTAGAGATTACTTTACCTAAATTCAATACATTTAAGAAAATAACTATCATTTGAATGTTTCAAATGAAATTTTGTCTAGATTAAATAATGGCTAAGGTTTAAAGTAGAAACATAATATTATAGTTGGTTATTTACAAAAAATATTTACATTACTTCAAGAGTAGAGTGGTATTTCCTACCAGCTTATTTACAAGGGATTATTGTGATAAATACTTTGGTATATTTAAATGTTTGTATAAATGAAATCGTATTTATTTCCAATGACAAAATTATAGTTATAGCTTGCATATACTTTATTCCATGTAGTATAATGATGATTTGCATCCATGGTAATTTCAAAAGAAGTGCAAACCATAGTGTTGTGACTCCTTCACAACGACCCCAAAATTTGGGTACCCACTTGAAATTTGAAAGCTTGTTTCAAATTGTTGCTTGCGCTTATTGTTCACCATTGTCATCATTGAAATATCAAGAATGCTTATATTCCTCCGAATGGTATTATAGTAGGGTCCATTGTCAAAATTCACCTCATGATCTGAAGATCCTAAAGTTATGCTTATATGGTCATTTTGATTATGGTCTTTGAGTTGTATTATTGTTGTTATGTTATGTTTATGTCAAGGGTGTTTTGTTTTGTTTGTTATTAATATTGATAGGTTAGGTTTTGTAAATATGTTTTGTGTTATGTTAAATTTTTAAGTCTCATGTATACCTAGTATTTTTTGGTTTGTTTTATATGTTTTGTTATGTTATATTTTTTTAGTTTTATGTTGTCTTTAAATTATATGTTTGTTATTTAGTATATATTTTTGGTGTTATTTTAATATATTTTGTTTATTATAGTTCATATAGTTTGCATGTTTGTATGTTATGTTTAGTTATGTCTTGTTTTAAATTAATTAAATTATAAAGTATTATAATTTTATAATTTAATATATTTAAAATTGTTATTTTATAAACTTGTTTTAAATTAATTAAATTATAATTTTTTATAACTTTATAATTTAATATAGTTAGAATGGTTATTTTATAAATATTTTTTAAATTAATTAAATTAGAAAGTTTTATCAGTTTATAAGTTATTTATATCTAAGAATGTTATTTTATAAATTTTTTATATTCTAATTAATATTTGTCTTATTGGAAGGATTATAAATATAATTTTTGAATGCCAATGAGAAATATTAAATCCTTTGAAAAGGGTTTATTAATATTAGGGTTTTAAGAATTTGTTTTTAAAAACTGACAGAACAGAGCAAACTAATCAAGAGGAACTAAATTCTCAAGTTATAAATGGAGAATTAGAAACCAAAGAGAGGGTCAAATAGATTGGAGAAAAAGAGGAAATATTGAAAGAAGCAAAATAGAAGACCAAGTTGCAGAGGAAGCTACATTTGCACATGAATACAGAGACTTTGTTGGATTCATTGTAAGATCTAATATTTTGTATCAAATTCAATTTTTATTAAAAGCAAGCACTATTGTAGTGTTTTTAATTTATAAGTTGATTAATTTTAATATCATAAAATTTTAAGACAGATACAAAGAAGGATTGTATGGATTATTGATTTTAATATCATAAAAGTTTAAGATCCATAATTTGAGATTTATTTATGTTTCTGAAAGTTTGATTTATTAAAATTTTCAATCTCAAATCATAAATCCCAAAGTATACTATTGAAAGGATTAAATTTATTTACTTCAAGTATTTAGTTTAATAAATATTTGAAAATAAATAAACATCACATTAAATAAGATTACGTGAATTCTAATTTTCATAGTATAAAGTACAAAACTTTATAATTAGAATTCATACATATTAATTATTTATATTTATTTATTTCAAATACTTGAATTAATAAATATTTGAATAAATAAATATTTGGTTTAAAAGATTATATGAATTCTAATTTTTATATTATAAAGTACAAAACTTTATAATTAGAATTCATACACGTGGTTTGAACCTTGAACCTCAAAAAAAAAAAAAATACCTAACCACTACCCTAATCCCACGAAAACTATAAATTAATTCTTCGATCTTAGGGAGACTTTGCTTGTCTCACAATGCCTACTCTTGGTCTTCCATCCCTTCCTATTCCTCATTAAGTTGTGTCTATTATGGATCTAGGTGTTGTTGATGTTGTGAGGCATGGTGAGTGTGCTCATCTCTTTGCCTAGTGCATCTCTCATGCTAAGAATTAATACGCCTATCATGTTGGTATTTTCTCACCACCTATGTGTAAGTCAGCCCGAGCCAACCTATCGGCTTGCTCTTCACACTCAACTCTTTCCTCTCTCAAGCATTTCTAATGTAGGCACATACACCTTTTCCTTCATTCTTCTTGCTCAAGAGTTTCAAAATGCTCTCGCTCAACATGCAACACTTCTTCTAACCTATGTATGCGGTCAGACTGACCTGCCACTGAAGGTTCATGCCTCTCTAACTCTGTGTGAGGAGTTATAATAGATAGACCTCTTGAAGAGGCTCCTGCTATTTTCTTGCTCTTGTCTATCAAGGTGACTTGCTCTATGCACTATGATCTATGTTGTGTACACCCATGGTTAGGTAGTGTATGTGCTATGGGGCTACTTTGATGTTTCCTCCAGTTCATTGGTGTACCTTGTGGTTATGCTACATGAAATTACTGAAGCAGAATGTATGGTAGCAACTCTTCTTTGAGTTGTTCTCTAGGGAAATAAATCCAACTCATCAAGCTATTTGGTATTCCATGGTCAATCCTATGGAGTCCCATTAGCACAAATGAGATCATAATCTAGGGATATCCTCCCATATTCAGGGAGGCTATAATATGCTCTTAGTTTGTGATTGGGCATAGGCCTAGTGTCTTGCTCCTTAGTGGACTAATCTATCCTAAGTGTATACTATGAAGATTGGGGGCTTGCAGCTCCTACATGCCTATGTGATGACGGAGGCCTTGATTCCTCCTCATGTTTGTGTGATGATGGAGGTCTTGAGGCCTTCACATATTTATGTGATGATGGAGGTCTTAAGGCCTCTAGATGTCTATGTAATGATGGAGGCCTTGAGTCCTCCGCATATCTATGTGATGATGGAGGTCTTGAGGCCTTCGCATGTGTATGTAATTATGGAGGCCTTGAGGTCTCCGCATGTCTATGTGATGATGGAGGTCTTGATGCCTCCTCATGTCTGTGTGATGATAGAGGTCTTGATGCCTCCTCATGTCTATATGATGATGAAGGCCTTGAGGCCCCATCATACCTAGCACAAGAGGAACTAGGATATGACTCTCTCGCAAGGGTTTCTTGAGGAGTCCCCCCAAGGGTTGAGTTGTCACCCCTAAAACTTTTTGAAATTCATCTAGCGATACTATGGGTGGGTGGCTCAATGTTATGGTGACTGTGACTATGGGGAACGTTAGTTTCTGCCTTGGTGCTGGACCAAGGGTAGTTACTCCATGTGTATACCATGATGAACGTGAATTATATTATTATGTTAATTTCAAACCACACAAGCAAAGAAAACAAATATTTATCTCATTTAAGGATTAATGTGTGTTTCCTAAGTTGTTTTGTGTGTTTCAATGCATTATTTATAAATAAGACCTTGTGTCATGTGTTTTGCATTTTGTTAGATGGTATTATTATATTTAAGTGGATTTCACTTGTATACTCATAGCTCAAAAACCTAGTGATGAAGTCCAGGTCACGTAATCCAACCTATAATGTGTGGTAATGAAGTCCACACATGGTTAGGGAGCACAGGTCCTCCCGATCCTCACCTAGTTCACCCACAGTCAATGATATACCTATCTCAAGATATATACATGCAAATTTCCCATGAGTTATGATGAATATTGGAGTTGGTATTGGCCAATAATAATAGGTACATAGGATTTGAGAGTGGGTGGAGATGAAAGCCGCCTCACTGATATCTACTAGTGGTTGATCATAACCTCTAACTCAGTAGCATTAAAGTGATACGTGGTGTGGGGTTCTTTTTAGATTTTTATAATGGAAAGTTATGCATTTAAGAGCACTCATGATTATTTCCCTATATGCCTAAAAAGAATATTTAGTTCTAGAAAATGCATCTCTAGCTAATCTAAATGTCTTTCACACAATGCAATTTCTACTTTGTGATGTAATGGCCTCTAGCTAGGCCACATGCAAGTAAGCTTAAAACACGTAAGAGCCTAGACCACTGGATACTAGGGCAGACCCTGAAAACAAAGGACCACTATTCCTAGTAGTGACTAGAGGAAAGCTAAAAAAAATCTAAGAAGCTTCAAATGCATTTTATTCCATATTTTCTTATGTTTCCTTAATAAAAAATATGATTTTACTTGTTTTCTAAAAATAAATTGCAAACAGAGAAAGACAAAAAATAAAGGAATAACACCAACCTAAAATCCTTGTCTTATGATGAAAGGGTTGCCCTCTATTACACTTTTTATTCTAGCCGCTATCGACCAAAGCGACTACTGCTGGCCACTGACTTCAAAAGCGGTTTCTATTTACTGGTCGTTATCTACTAGAGCGGCTAATAATGTACTCATAAAAAGCATAAAAACATTAGTAAAATAGCCAAAACAAAAAAACCAGGTGGGGGTCCCATCATGATCACCATCTGTGCGACCCTAGGAAGCGTGCACCCCTACTCTACTTGCAATATTATATCAAAATGAAAGACCATAAAACACAAATAACATAGAAATGAAAATTAAAGAAATATATTTTATTAATTCTTGTAAATCCCAATTACATACCAGTCCCTCTGAGGGATACCCATTTTGTTACAATAAGATATAGGAAAAAATAATGGTGAAGATGTCCCCTTGTAGGGGGGTGGTGTACTTTCGTAGGCCTCCCAATCTCGTACATGAACTTGTATAAGGGCTTATAGGTGCCTCCTTCTCCTTCTTTTGCTTGGAGGGATCTTATGTGCTCAATGCCTTGAATTGGTCTTGTAAACTTGTAACCTGTGTGCATAGGAACAACATAGCACTGTTAATAGCATGGGTGCCCTCTCATGATGAGGATTTATTAGTAGATTCAATAAACATGATATATGAGCATGATAATATTAAAATACAATAAAATTGAATGATAAATGCATGGATAACTTAGGAAATAACAATGTAAATGCATTAAAGAAATCATATCTATGCTAAAGCTAATTAATAAATCAAAAGCAATAACAAATCTAAGCTAGAACTTGGAAAATAATGTCTAACACCCTAGGCTATGCCTACGGGCCACTATCAAGGACAATAACCACAAAGCAAAACCTTTCTCCTCATGAACTAGGGGTCGTAGCACTATATTCCTCACTTGAATTGATGTTCAAGGGTTACCTCTTGTGTCTAGTACACTCGTTGGTAGTGAATAATAAGTGGATCTAAATGTGGGTGTGTAGTCGTAACTCAGTCGGATAGCGGTTCCTTGCTCCTAAAATGGCGCATGGATTCACCCTCTGGTCGACCAGGGCTTCACTACACAAAATTATGATATTCATCGATCTTTTTCTTTCCTTGGGAGAGTCCATATGTAGACCTCCCAGATTCATATATAGATTTGGATCTTAGCTTCCTAGGGAATCCAAAATCCAAATTTGCATGTAACTGACCATCCTAAGGGGAAGGATCAATCACAAATTTATATTGGAGGGGAAATCAAGAGGATCTCTAGGGTTTCCACACCAAAAATTGCCTGCAAGCAATGAAAGTTGCAGTCAGACTACATGATTTGGGCCCGTATTCACAACTAGACTATGTTTTGGTGCTAGTCACTTTTTAGAGTAGTGACTAGGTGTGGCTGCTATCAACTTTAGCGACTAGGTGTGGCGGTCACTCTGCTTGATAGTGGCTAAGCTTGAATGGTTAAGAACTACCCTTTTTGAGTGGTTAAGACCACTGCTAGCTCTTGAAAAGATCCAATATCATTCATATGGTCTTTGGATATGTTTGTATGAGTAGTATCCTAAACATGACACATTTTAGGTGTCTCTAATGTATTTTTTTGGCTTTTGTATGAGTGGGGTCATTTTCATAGTAAAATGTTGCATTCTAATGGGATCCAACACTATTCCTTCTCTGATGCGATCTATATATTTGGAAATTTGGGAGCTCTACGACTTCATCCATGTAGCAATGTTCAAAGTTTCCTTTCTTAATTTTTTGAATTTAGAAACTGTAGGATTGCTCTTGGGAGAAGCAGTATGAATGGCTTGAAGTATTAGTAGGTTGGTGGAGTAAGGGAAAGAATAAGTGAATAGAGAGACCTCTACATTTGATTGTTCAGTGGGAGAACCTGTAGGGGCAGAGGAATGCTTTTGGAGTTTGGTGAGTTGATGGTGGCAATGGTGGAGGCTGATGAGGAGAAGTAGGAGATGCATTGCTATGATATTAATAATGGTAAGGGAAATTATTTTGGGAGTGAGAAGAGGAAGGAGTATTGAGATTTATAGGAGACATACCTAAACAAAATTATGGATTGGTGTCTCCAGTTCCTTGTGACTTCTTTGGATCCTCGGTATAAGCTTTTGCTATTTGATTTAGACTCGAGTCATCGATTGTAGTTGCTACTTTTTCTAGGATTTGTTCCATTCTAGGGGTTCCTTTTGTTGCAGGAGGTTCTTCAATCATCCCGACCACTTGTTCATTTGTCTCTTGATGCTCAGATGTTTGCTTGGAGCTCTCCCCTATTTCTTACTGATACTTTATTTCTTGATGCTCTTATGATTCTTCATGTTCCTCTTATTCTTCATGCTCCTCTAATTCTTTAGAGGGTGTTTTTTCTTTCTTTATCTTCTTTTGGTCTCCTCCCTTCATCGATTCTGCTTTTCACTTTCTTGATTTTGCTATCCTCCTATGGTTGAGTTGAGCATCATCATTGGACTCTATGTCGGACCTGAAAGGGGGAATGAAACTTTGAGGTTTCTTTTTTCTAGGGACCTCCATTTGCTCAGTGGTGACCCTTTTCCCTTTATCCTTTTTGGTATTTGTTTTACCTTCAATCGGTTTTAGGATGATGTCATTGATGCCTATAGGGACTTTATCTAAAAATTTTTTAGACCATTCATCATGCTTCTCATTGTATTTTTCTAAGAACTCCTTATCGATCTTTGTCCCATGTTTGGAAAATATTTGTAGGTGGCATCTCATTTGCCACCATGCTAATATCTTGGCATGGTACCAATCCTTCCCTCTTTTCTTGGTGTTTTCAATGGTCTTGTCACTTAGCTTATGGTTTAGGTTCACCTCATGGCACCAATTTGCCAAGTGCAAATAGAAATCATGCCACAGAGGTAGTGGCTACATTTTTCAATGTGCTACTCTAATGATTGTTCCTCTTCATTATTCCTACCTCGTTTATAAATTTGCCTATCAGAATAATAAAATTGCTTGAATGATAATTTTCTGAGGGTAGCTTACCTTTGAGTGAACTTATCTACGGTATCATACTTCCATTTTTGTGGTAGCTCTATCAATTTTAGATTTATTAAAGATCAAGCAATTTTCTTGTGGTCCCTTTTTTTGACACTATTACTCCCTTGTACTAAAAAGTTATGAGGCAAGTACTTATCTTCTGAGTGCTTGCACCAAATTTGTTGTTGATAAATTCTATTTACCTTACATACTCCAGAATGAATAAGCACTTAGAAACGTAATAAGGCAATAAGAAGGGCTTCTCTGTGAAGCCATAGAGCCTAATGACCACCCCTTGTGTCATAATAAACCAGTTCCCCTCTTCTACGTGGAAGTGCTACAAGGTATATCGCATCTATTGGGGAATTCTTGGCATGGCACGATACATGAGTTTCAATGAGGGGTCCAAGAAATCCATATTGAAGTGATAGTATGAACTCACATTTGAAAGGAGTGACATCCACTCACATACAGGAATGAGGTATCCCTTTTGGTCTTTTTGTGTGGTAGGGATAAAACCCAAATTTTTACCTAAAATAAGAAGAAAATCTATACTAGGTAAGAAGAGAACTTGAAGACATCTGGGATATCCTTATGTACCTTTAAGAGGCATGCATGTAGTTGATGGGCTAGGTATTCCATCTAGTCAAAGAATATGGGCACTATGCTCGGGTCTACACATATCGCGTCATAGAACTTGGGGTTGGATATGCACTATGCTATTGTGATTTGCCACATGTAGAACTGTGTCTATTTCCAACCCCACCACCATGGCCAACTATAAAATAGATCCTTGCTTTTGAATTTGTCCAAGGGAATTGAGGATTTTGGCACAGCTCCTTGGGAAGAGAGTCCAATAAATGATCTTGCAGGAATAGTCAGATGTTTAGGATATTGGTGTAATACTTTGCAAAATTAGCAGGGTCGAATGGAATGGGAGAACTACAAGCTTCCTGCCATGAGTGAAGGTGGCCCTAATTGAATTTGTGTCGAGCATGAAAATGACTTCATTCTTGGAGTTTCTCACTATTCTATTCTTAACATCACAAAATTCTGCCATGGCCCTAATTAACTTTGGGTAGAGGTGGACCTAAGGGTAGACGTACCAGTAGATCAGAGAGTGGTAAGAGAACATGCTTGGACTTGATGGAGAGATGTTTGTGGTAATTATGACCACTATTTCCTTCTAAATTTACCTTGGGATTTTCCATGTCAACATCATATCAGTGATGTGGCCATCAGGATCCACAAAACTACTTCCCTTCTTGGATGACATTTTTTTCCCATTTGAAGTAGTAGCTAGAGGTGTTGCCTTCATGGTTGTATTCTATTTTTTGTAGCAAAACTACTTTTTTGTACTTAGCAGAGTGTTGTAGAGCTTTCTAAGAGAACAGGGAGCACAGTGAGCAGAATGAAATAATGTAGAATATGAAAGGGTGATGAAAATATATTTTCAATATAATTGGTTGTGCATGTGCATGCCAAGGTGACATGCAATAACTACAGTTGGTGGCACACACCCCAATACTATTTTTAAACATTATCGAGTGCCTCGGTTTGTGTGCCTCTTCAAGAAGCCAACTACCATGTATTAATGTTTTTATTTGGGCCAATTATATTGCTTTGCTACTATCCTAGGCTAATAAATTGGCACCATCTTTGTTATGGATCAATCGGTAGGTATGATGGTACCTTAAAATGTGGGACTTTTTATAATGTTGAGAAAACTTCTTTTCCTGCCAAAAGCTCTTGGCTGCTCTAAGGGGGCCTCTGGACACTGAAAAGTTGTGCCATCATGATATTTTTTCTTGGGGTGGCCATTGACTGCAAAAAAGTCATAAAATCATGAAAATTTACATTAAAGGGGCCTTTGAGCATCAAGAAGTTGTGCCATCATGATATTTTTCCTTAGAGTGGCCATCAACTACCAAAAGGTCATGAAATCGTGACAATTTACATTGAAGGGGCATTTGAGCACTAAGAAGTCACACCATGAAATTTTTCCTTGGAGTGGTCATCGGCTACCATAAAGTCATAAAATCATGACAATTTACATTGAAGGGGCCTTTGAGCACCGAGAAGTCATGCCATCATGATATTTTTCCTTGGAGTGGCCATCAGTTCCCAAAAGTCACAAAATCACAAAAATTTACATTGAAGGGTCCTTTGAGCACCGAGAAGTTGCACCATCATGAAATTTTTCCTTGTAGTGGCCATCGACTACCAAAAAGTCATGAAATCGTGATAATTTGCATTGAATGGGTCTTTGAGCACCGAGAAGTCGTACCATCACAACATTTTTCAAAGACTAAAAGAAAACAAATATTTACATAAAATACATAAGATAGAGGGAAACCTTTTACTTGTAGTACAACTTTAGGTGGAATCCATTGACTAGGATAGGTTGAACCTAGCCATGTTAGTTTCTCAGCTGGAAGAAGTTTTGTTATTTCTCTTATATTACCTTGAAAGGACCTTCCCAAAGCACGTCAAATTTGTCATGATTTCCAGGTTTTGACTTCTTTTCATTCCATATTAGGACTAATTCTCCCACTTTGAAATTTCTCAAAGTGGCCCTTTTGTTGAACCATTTTTTGTGGTAACCACATATTTTGATAGTGGTTTTAGGCTTGCTCCTTTTGTTCCTCTAACTGCAGGAGTTGGATGAACCTATTTTCCATTGGTTCTGCTTCCTCTATGCTGGTCTAATTGAGTAATTTTAGATCTGGGATCTCTATGTGTATTAGAAGAAATACTTCTTTACCATAGACAAGAGAGTAAGGAGATGTGTTTATGGACTTTTTGATGGTTATTATGTCATCCAATTGTGCTTTATTTATCAGAGTGCCAACTTCTCTTATTGTCTTACAGGGTTTGCTTCAAAATTTTGAGCAGGTTTTTGTTCATAGATTCGGCTAATCTATTTCCCTGCAAGTAATAGTTTGAGGATTTTTTTAAGTAAATCCCATATTTACATGCAAATTCGATCATCTTGGTGCCTATGAAGGATGAAACATTATCTGTGACCAATGCATATGAGATACCAAATATCATGATCAGACTTTCCAAAAATTTTATCATGACCTCTTGGTCCACTTTTTTAGTGGGTATTGCTTCTGCCCACTTCATGAAGTAGTCGGTAGCCATCAGGATGTACTTATATCCAGTAGATGAGTTTGGCTCTATTATTCCAACAAAGTCCAATCCTCATTTTTGAAAAGGCTCTTCAACTTGAATGGAATTTAGAGGCATCGAAGCATTCCTATTTCTCCTGACATATCTCTAGCATTCCTCATAATTTATTTTTATTCTGAATGTGTCTACAAATATAGTTGACCACTAGCATCCATTTTTTATGATTTTTAAAGTAGTGGTCCTTCCATAGTAGTGTCCTCCAGATGAGCCATCATGGAATTCCTCCAAGATCTTCTATTTCTAATTTTTGTTTATCCATCAAAGCAACACACCATCCAATTTTTTTTGTACAACCCCTCAGATAGTAGAGTGTATTTCAAATCCTGGATCCTATACCTTCTTCTTTGTGAAGCATTCAAGCTTGATGGGAATTTCCAATTTGGAAGTACCTAATCAATTTGTCTGCCCAGTCAAGCTGCTCTGAAGGTTGATCATCATCTGAGGCTACTTCTTGAGTTTGGAAAACCATGTATTATGATGAGGCTTTCTTGGTGAGCTCCTAAAATAGTGCTCTTCCCCTTACCATCTTGTTTGGGTGTATCTCTACGTCATATTCATGTATCTTCATCACCCAACCTACCCTTTTATCACCGATTTCCCCCTGTATGATAAAGTTGCTAAAATTGGGGTGAACTACATATCCTATAGTCTTGCTCTGTGAGAGGAAATACCTAAATTTTTTAGAGACTTCATTATTGCATAGATCTATTTTTCAATGAAGTTATAATTCTCTTTATGTTCTTGCATAGTTTGAATCAAAATATTTTAGCAAGTCTTAAACTTTGTTCCTGTTAGCCTTAAGGTAATGTTGCTTGCTTACACATTTCTCAGTTACCTGGTTTACTATCATTTTAGAATCTCTAAATATCTGTAACTACTTGATGCCCATATTTTTAGCTTTCTTGAGGCCTAAGCAGAGTGCTTCATACTCTTCTACATTATTAGTACAACTACAGGATAACCTATAAGAGAATAATTTCTCTGTCTATTGGGGATATTAGAACAATACCAGCTCCAGCTCCATTTTTACATCTAGCACCATTGAAGAAAATATTCTAGAGCTAATCAGTGGGTTGGTTAACCATAGGGGGAGAAACAGGATCACTTTTCTTAGGTTTTAGAATTGTGTAACTCCCAATGTCAGTCTTGATCATGGCGTTGAAGTCTTGGAGAGAGAACTGGTCTTCCTCCTATAATACATTTAGAGCTTCTTCCATCATGTTCAGGTTCTATAGTTACTTTGTCATCATGTTCATAGTGGTGGTCTATTTGCCTTCCTCTTCAAGTATTTCAATTTGAAAAGTTGAAGGCTTCTCATTAAATATTTTCACCATTTTTCCCTTGAATGGAATTTCCATATGTGAGAAATCTAACGAAAAATATCATCCTATCTTGGTAGTGAACTCCCTAGAGAGGCACATGCTGAAATAAGGTTCAAAATATACTACCACTACTTCTTGTATAACTGTGAGCTGAGGTAGTTTGTGGAGAACTATTGGAATGTCTTTGACTACTCCTATTGTTTTCATAGGTTTTGTCTAATTGCAAGACACCAAGGCTTATCCTTGTATATTCCATTCTCATGATGTCACATACTACTTTGGGCATCATAGTGGTTGCAGTTCTAGAGTCTATCATACAATTATGAACTACCCATCCTTCCATATGGAGAGACAGGTAAAAAGGAGGAGGTCTATTTTTTATTGAAGTGGATGTTAGACTATCTTGTGTTAAATTCATTTGATTTGGGGTCTTATTATTATTATTCATAGACCTCAATGATTCTTGCAATAAGTTGATCTATCCTAAAAGCTGAAAGGTTCATACATAGTTTCTTTGGAGGGGGTTTTCTTCATTTTTTCAACTATGTTAAATGGAAGGGGTTCAACGCTTTTATCCTTTACTTTTGTGTCCTAATTATTTTTGTACCCCTAGGTAGTGTTTATCCTTTGATGCTTAGTTAGTGAGGGGTATATTAGTTTATCCCTAGCTTGTTCCTACATTTCTACTTCAATCTGACGAGGTGCTTCCTTACGAGTCTGCATATTTCTAGCCTGAACTCGAGAGAGACTTTTTATAAGAGGTATTTTTCTCAATAGGGTTGCTTATAGGTGAAGGCACCTTCAAGGGGTTGAGATCTTGGGGATCAACCTATAAGGGTTTATTTCTCAATATGGTAAGAACTACTACTTGTTTGATAGAAGGCATCATGAAATTTTGATTCTCTTCTTGGATCATATTAACCTGGTCTTTTAGGGTTCTCTCAAACTTTTCGATATCTATCCTTTGAACATGGTGTTGATTAATCATGCAAGAATTTTTGCCATGGGGATCATTACACGTGGAGCACTAGAAGTTTGACTCCATAAAAATGTTACTAGGTTCACCTTCTTCATTGGCATAAACTATGTTAGATTTTTCATAGCTTCTATCGCTAGTGGAGGCTTGATATTTTGTCACTTGTGGGAACCTTATTGGTTGGAAATTCCTTTCTGCTTTTCTTCTTTCCATTGACGTAAATTTATTTTTCAGAGTTTTGATAGATGCTTGTAGTTCCTGAAGAACTATGAGTTGAAGATCTAGGGTTGATAGAACTGCTACTATAGAGAGTGCAAAAACAACAAGAAGCATTGGAGGGTTAGGGGGTAGCTTTTGTTGAGCAAGGTGCAGCAAAAGTATTGTCATTGTTGTCAACACAGACAGATAGATCAGTTGATGTAGTTGATGCAGTGGATAGGAGTTTAGAGGTTAGTCAGAACATGTATAGTGAAATTCCAAGAAGATAGAAGTGGCCCAGATTTAGAAAATCAAAGAAAAAGACAAGTAAGAAAACTGTCACAATATCGCGACATGTTTTCTGTCGTGATTTTGTGACATCTCGGAGGAGAGAGAAAATTTTGTCAAAATTGTCATGATTTCGCGACATCTCAGAGGAGAGAGAAAATGCGGTCAAAATTGTCGCAATTTTGCGACATCTCGGAGGAGAGAGAAAATGTTGTCAAAATTATCACGATTTCGTGACATATCGAAGGAGAGAGAAAATGCTAGCAAAACTATCACGATTTTGTGACATGTTGGAGGCAAAGAAGCCAAGTGGAAAAACTGTCATGATTTCATGACATGTTGTTAGAGAAGAAGGCAAGTAGAAAAACTTTCACGATTTTGCTACATGTTGGAAGCAAAGAAGGCAAGTAAGAAAACTGTCGCAATTTCATGACATGTTTGGAAAGAAGGCGCAAGCAAAGAAAATTGTCATGATTTTGTGACATGTTTGGAGAGAAGGCAAAAGAAAAGAAAACTATCGCAATTTCACAACAGGTTCGAAGAGAAAGCACCAAGGAGAGAAAGTGTCATGATTTTGTGACAGGTTCGAAGAGAAAGCGCCAAGGAGAGAAAGTGTCATGATTTCATGACAGGTTCGAAGAGAAAGTGCCAAGGAGAGAAAGTGTCGTGATTTCGTGATAGGTTCAAAGAGAAAGCTTCAAGGAGAAAAAGTGTCACGATTTCGCGACAGGTTTGAGGAGAAAGCACCAAGGAGGAAAAGTGTCACGATTTCGCGACATGTTCCATTTTTGTGAGCCAAAGACAGAAAAGGCAAAAGGCAGCGAATGTGTCACGATTTTGCGACATGTGTTTTCACGAGCCAAAGACAGAAAAGGCACAAGGCAGCGAATGTGTCACGATTTTGTGACATGTTGTGTTTTTGTGGGCCAAATATAGAAAAGGCACAAGGCAGCGAAAGTGTCACGATTTCATGACATGTTCCATTTTTGTAGGCAAAAAGTGTCACAATTTTGTGACATGTTTGGTTTTTATGGGTGCAAGACAAGAGGTGAACAAGGAGGCATAAAACATCACGATTTCATGACATGTTGAGTTTTCATGGATAAAGGGCGAGAAGAGCATAAATAGACAGAAGTGTCATGATATTGTGACAGGTCACAACAACATGATCACTGATAGTTAACTGAAGCAGAACAACAGTTAAAGGGGTAGTTGTAGAGGAAAAGCATGCAACCAAAATAAGAAGAGTTAACTTGAGTCAATGCGACAGTTACAGGAGCAATTACAAAAGAAAATCATGCAGCTATTTTAAGAACAATCGAAGAAGAAGAAATCAAACAGTCGCATAAATAGAATCGAAAAATGCATGCATGCATAGAAAAGAAGACGAACAGTCATGGTAGAGGTATATGTTGCATGTAACATGTTTAACGAAATTCCCACTCTATAAATACAAAAGGAGTTACATAAAGAAGAAGTTACAGTTGACAAGTGGTAGAAGAGAATATTAAAGGAATAGTTACGGGTTGCATGCGTAAATATGGAAGTTAAAAATAGAGACTAATATGATATAAAAGCAGGTCTACGTGAAGAATAAGGTTGCTGCTGTATGTGAGAAATTGCTGTGTAAAGAGGGTTAGAAGAGGGCCGAGAGAGAGAGATAAGTAGAGCCATGAGAGAGTGCAAAGTTTGATTAATTGCAGACCAGTCAGGGTCGTGTAAACAGCGAAGACATTTTTATGTCATTAAGATAATTCAAAATTGTAGTCCAAGTTGGTGCTTGGCATTAGGGGTTGGTGCTCCTATCTATTGCAACAAAAAAATAAGAGGTTGGTGCTCCTTCCAGTGGGTGCTGGTAAAGTGTTTGTAAAATTGGTGTTTTGCAAAGGCTAGATTTGGATTGGAGTCCAAGTAGTCATTTTTGAGGAGTAGCCAAATTGGTGAACCTCGTTACATTGTGTGTTGTGGTGTGCTCTCTTGTGAAAATTGCTTTACCTATTTTTAAGTTCTCTTTGCTTCAGCATTAAGTGTTGTAGATTTGAATTTTAATAGCTACACTAATTCACCCCCCCTCTCAGTGTCATTGTGAGAATATCAATTGGTATCAGAGAAAGGTTCCTAAACAAGCTTAATCAGCTAAGGTGATCTTGGAAGGAACACAATGGTAGGTAATGAAGGATTCTCATCAAACAAAGCTCCTTTGTTCAATGGAACTAATTACTCATTTTGGAGACTCAGGATGCAGACATATCTGAGTGCGTTAGGATACGACATTTGGGAGTCAGTAGAAAGTGGATACATAGTACTTGCTACTCCTCCAATAGATACTACTGAGAAGAAGTTTGAGAATAACTCCAAAGCAAAGAATGCCATAATGTGTGGGCTAGTAGACAATGAACTGATAAGGATCATGAGCTATAAATCAGAAAAAGACATGTGGGAAAAATTGAAGAGCATCCATGAAGGAGACAGCAAGATCAAGGAAGCCAAACTACAAACTCATCGAGCTCAGTTCAAAGCATTATAAATGAATGACGATGAGAACATAGAGGCCTATATGCTATGATTCAATGGAATCATTAATGCAATCAGAGGACTCAACGAAGAAATCGAAGATGCAGTTGTCATGAAAAAGGTACTTAGAACTCTTCACAAAAGATTTAATTCTAAAGTTTCTACAATAGAAGAGGCTAAAGATCTAAATAATTTTAGCATGGACAAGATGCATGGTTCTTTGACTACATACGAAATGAGAATAGAACAAACTAAGCCCATAGACAGAGAAGCTACTTTTAAAGCACACAAGAATAAAAAAGTTTAAAAATAATCTGAGGATGAAGAGACATCAGATGAAATGGAAGCCAACTTTGTTCGAAAACTTACAAAGGGAAAAGGAAAGTATAGAGGAAAGTTACTGTTTAAGTGTTTCAATTATTGAGGGGTCAGTCACTTTGCAGCTAAGTGTCCAATGAATGAGAAAAACAAAAGTGATGAAGGGTCACACTAAGAAAGAAGTGACTGGAAGAAGAAACCAAAGTCTAGGAAAAGCAACTTCAAAAAGAAAAGTTTCATATCAAAGAATGTTAGCTCTTCTGAAGATAGCTTAGGTGAAGATTTTGAAGAAGAAACAAGTGAAGCTCTGTTCATGGAATTTGAAGAAGCAAAAAAAAAAAAAAAATAGGAAGGTGACACAAAAATTAAGGATGAGGCTAAAGTATATCTGGAAGGAGAGTTGGTTGCTGCACTTAAAGAGTTGAGTACAGAAAGGAAAAAGAATAAAAAGGTCTCAAGAAAACTAGAGGATGCGAATGACATAATAAGCAGTTTGAAAGTACAGACAAAAGAATTTAAGAAAATGTCGAAAGAACTCGAAGTTCAATTAACCATGAAATAGATGAGTGCTGCAAACTGGAAGAAGAGATTGTTGTCTTAAGAATGCGACTAGAAGAAAAGAATCAAAAATTAAGTTGCTATCACAAACTTGAAGGAAGTTCTGCAAAGCTTGAAAATATTATAAATAGTCAGAGGACTACGGGCATCAAATTTGTCTTGGGCTTTGTCGAAGGAGAATCGTCAAGTGGATCAAAGGCCATAACTATAGAAAAAGTAAAGAAAGAAGATAAGATCAAGGTTGATCAAGGAAAAATGAATCAGGCAAAAGAAAGCAACAGTGCCAGGCAAGAGAAGAGTGCTGATAATGAGGGATTCATAAAAGTCACACATCAAAGGAGAAGAAAATTTGTGGCTCCTACTACAAAATGGCAAAGATCAATTCCCAGGTTCAATCATTCCTTTTTTGGTTATTGTTTTAAATGCAATGCTTACAGTCATAAGATTTTTGATTGCATTCATAATATAGGACAAAGAAATTTCACCAATAGAAATGTCTTTTCACCCTTGATGGATTATGCAGTAGAATGCTATAACTGTCATAACTTTGGACACATTGCAAGAAACTATAGAAGCACATATGCAGCAAACGGATATCAGGGAAGAATATCTCAACCAAACAGTTTAATGCAAAATAGAAAATTCCCAGAAAAACATGCACAGGCTACTGACAAAGAAAAGTCTAAACAAGTGACCAAAACTGTAGCCAAACCAAAGTGAAAAGAAAATGAGCGACCCAAGGAAGAAAATGAATCCTTGATTGTTCAGACAGCTTTCAAAGCACAAAAAAAATTTGCACCATGGATATTGGATAGTGGATGCTCCAGTCACATGACAGGAGATAAACAAAAATTTAAAAAATTACAGAAATATGAAGGGGGCTCTGTAAAGATTGGAAAAATGGAGCCAAGATAGTTGACAAAGGATCAGTCAAGATAAGTGATGGATAGATCAATTCCAAAGAAGTTATGTTTGTGATTGGTTTGAAGCACAACTTACTGAGCGTAAGTCAAATCTGTGACAGAGGTCATGAATTCATCTTTAAGAAGCAAAGTTGTGAAGTCAGAAAAGCACACAGTGGGAAGCTAATAGCTACTGGATTAAGGACTTCTAAAAATCTATATACTCTCTTAGAAACTTTAGAAGGAGCATGCTTGATTGGATAGAAAGATGAAAATTGGCTATGGCACAAGAGGCTCGATCATATTAGCTTTGACAATCTAGTAAAAATAAGTTCAGAAAGGGCAGTAAGAGATATACCCACCATTGGCAAACCAGTAAATAGCATCTGTGCTTCATGCCAAAAAAAGAAGCAAACTAGAGCCACATTTAAATCAAAGGAGTACTTCACTAGTAAGCCTTTAGATCTAATACATACTGATTTGTGTGGACCCATGAGAACACAAAGCATAAATGGTGACAAATACTTTATGTTGTTCATAGATGACTACTCCAGGATGACATGGGTACTATTTTTAAAGCTTAAATCAAATGCCTTTGAGATGTTCAAGATTTTTAAAAAATAGGTTGAGAATCAAACTAGAAAAAGAATTAAATGCCTAAGATCAGACAGAGGAGGAGAATTTATCTCATAAGAATTTGCAAAATACTGTCAAAAATATGGGATTAGAAGACAGTTTTCAGTAGAAAGAACACCTCAGCAGAATGGTGTTGTAGAAAGGAAGAACGATGACAGTGCAGGAAATGGCACGGACAATGTTGGCTAAGAACAAAATAGCTGATAGATTTTGGAAAGAGGTAGTCCATACTACGGTTTACATCCAAAATAGGTTCATTCTAAGAATGCATGAAAGCAAAACACCGTATGAGCTGTGGTTCGGTAGAAAGGCAACAACAAGATATTTCAAAGTGTTCGACAGCAAGTGCTACATCAAACAAACTGAAGATAATCTCGATAAATTTGAAGATAGAGTTGACAAAGGTATTTTTCTTAGTTACTCAACAAAAAGCAAAGCCTACACATGTTACAACAAGAGGCTAAATAAAATTGTGGAGAGCGCAGATGTTAAAGTTGATGAAGGTAGAGATCGAGAAACTATTTATCAAGGAAACTACCCTATTTATGAAGAAGTCATTGAAGGTGATGAAGAAATGGAAACAAAAGAGAATCAAAAAATTGTCCCAGCTGATTTAAGAATTGACTCAAAAGAAGAAGAAAACAAAAAATTCAAAACAGACAGCTGGCAAAAAAATCATCCCAGAGAACAGATTATTGGGGACCCAATAGTTGGTATTCAGACAAGAAGAGTAGTAGTACAAAACTACTCTCTATTATCCAGCATTGAGCCCAAAAATGTTGTTGAAGCAAGCACAAATGAAATTTGGATGAAGGCAATTAATGAAGAACTAGATCAGATTGAGAAAAACAAAACCTGGGAGTTAGTACCAAGGCTGGCAAATAAAAATGTAATCAGTACTAAATGGATTTTTTGAAATAAATTGAATGAATATGGACAGGTTGTAAGGAATAAAGCAAGACTGGTCTATAAAGGCTATGCACAGGTTGAAGGTATTGATTTTGAGGAAACCTTTGCACCAGTAGCTAGACTAGAGGCAATCAGAATGTTTCTGGCCTTAGCAATTCATAAAAATTTCAAAGTATATCAAATGGACATAAAATCAGCATTTCTGAATGGAAAACTAAAAGAAGTGGTTTACATTGAGCAGCCAGATGAGTTCCAACTCGGTGATAATACCAACTTTTTTTGCAAGTTGAAGAAAGCTTTGTATGGCTTGAAACAGGCACCTAGAGCATGGTATGCAAGGCTGGATAACTATCTGATTCAACAGGGGTTCAATAAAGGTTTGGTGGACAATAATCTGTATGTCAAAATAGAGAATGACCATCTTATTGTCTTTGTTGTTTATGTAGATGATATCATTTTTGGCAGCAACAATGATAAGTCCTGTAGTGACATAGCAAATAAAATGAAGAAAAAATTTGAGATGTCTATGATTGGTGAACTTTCTTATTTTCTTGGACTGCAAGTCAATCAAAGTGAAAAGGGTATTTTTATTTCTCAAGTTAAATATGTGAAAGAAATGTTGAAAAAGTTCACAATGGAGGATAGTAAACCTGTTAGCACTCCCATGACAACAAGTTGCAAGTTGAGAAAGGATGACAAATCTCCAGATGTAGACCAAACCATGTATAGGTCTATGATTGGAAGCTTGTTGTATTTGACAGCTACCAGACCAGATATCTTACAGGAAGTATGCATGGTGGCAAGATTTTAGGCTATTCCCAAAGAGACTCATGTGACAGTCGTGAAGAGGATTTTTAGGTACCTCAAGGGTACTATGGAGTATGGGTTATGGTACCCAAAAGGTAAGGACTTCACTCTTATTGCATATTCTGATGCATATTGGGTAGGATGTATTGATGATAGAAAGAGTACCAGTGGAGGAGCATTTTATCTTGGAGACAGGCTAGTAGCATGGCACAGCAAGAAACAAGAATCAGTCTCTCTATCCACAACAAAGGCAAAATACATTGCAGCAACATGTTGTACACAGATATTATGGATGAGAAAAACCCTGAAATATCTTGGTATTCACTTCAAAGAGCCAATTTCAGTTAAATGTGACAAAACCAGTGCTATAAACATATCAAAGAATCTGGTTATGCATTCTCGAACCAAACATATTGCAATCTGTATCACTTCTTGAAGGATAAGGTTGCAGAAGGTGAGGTCAAATTGGATTTTTTTTTTACTACAGTGCAAGTAGTAGATATATTCACAAAACCATTGCCAAAGGAATTTTTTGAATACATTCGGAGTAATTTGGGAGTAGTCACATTTTCCAAGAACTGACTATCAATTGGGATCACATTCTCAGGGGGAGCATTTATGCCTATGTTTATAGTTTTGCTCATATTCATGATTTTTGCTAACTATAACAATGTGTATCTAATAATGTTGTGCATAGACTCAGGGGGAGTCTACAGTAGCCCTTTGGTATTATTGTCAAAGGGGGAGAAGAATTACAGGAGAGTGCATGAGTGTTGCCAATAATTCCAAAGGGGGAGATTGTTGAGCAAGGTGCAGCAAAAGTATTGTCATTGTTGTCAACACAGACAAATAGATCAGTTGATGTAGTGGACAAGAGTTCAGAGGTCAGTCAGAACATGTACAGTGAATTTCCAAGAAGACAGAAGTGGCCCAAATTTAGAAAATCAAAGAAAAAGACAAGTAAGAAAATTATCGCGATATCGTGACATGTTTTCTGTCGTGATTTCGTGACATCTCGGAGGAGAAAGAAAATGTTGTCAAAATTGTTGTGATTTCATGACATCTTAGAGGAGATAGAAAATGTGGTCAAAATTGTCGCGATTTCATGACATCTCGAAGGAGAGAGAAAATGCTATCAAAATTATTGTGATTTCGTGACATATCGAAGGAGAGAGAAAATGCTGGAAAAATTGTCATGATTTCGCGACATGTTGGAGGCAAAGAAGCCAAGTGGAAAAACTATCACGATTTCATGACATGTTGTTAGAGAAGAAGGCAAGTAGAAAAACTATCGTGATTTCGCTACATGTTGGAAGCAAAGAAGGCAAGTAAGAAAACTGTCACAATTTTGTGACATGTTTGGAAAGAAGGCGCAAACAAAGAAAACTATCGTGATTTCATGACATGTTTGGAGAGAAGGCATAGGCAAAGAAAACTGTCATGATTTCATGATAGGTTCGAAGAGAAAGTGTCACAATTTCGTGATAGGTTCGAAGAGAAAGCGCCAAGGAGAGAAAGTGTTGCGATTTCATGACAGGTTCAAAGAGAAAGCGCCAAGGAGAGAAAGTGTCGTGATTTTGTGACAGGTTCGAAGAGAAAGCTCTAAGGAGAAAATTTTTTGCAATTTTGCGACAGGTTCGAAGAGAAAGCGCCAAGGAGAAAAAGTGTCACGATTTTGTGACATGTTCCGTTTTCGTAGGCCAAAGACAAAAAAGGCAAAAGGCAGCAAATGTGTCACGATTTCATGACATGTTGTGTTTTCACGGGCCAAAGATAGAAAAGGCACAAGGTAGCGAATGTGTCACGATTTTGTGACATGTTGTGTTTTCACGGGCCAAAGACAGAAAATGCACAAGGCAACAAAAGTGTCACGATTTTGCGACATGTTCCATTTTCACGGGCGAAAGGCAGAGAAGTGCAAGGAAGAGAAAAGTGTCACGATTTCGTGACATGTCTAGTTTTCGCGAGTGCAAGACAAGAGGAGAACAAGGAGGTAGAAAACATCACAATTTCATGACATGTTGAGTTTTCACGGATAAAGGGCGAGAAGAGCATAAAGAGACAGAAGTGTCACGATTTCATGACAGGTCGCAACAGCACGATCATCGACGATTAATCGAAGCAGAACAACAGTTAAAGGGGTAGTTATAGAGGAAAAGAATACAACCAAAATAAGAAGAGTTAACTAGAGTCAATGTGACAGTTATAGGAGCAATTACAAAAAAAAAGCATGCAACTATTTTAAGAACAATCAAAGAAGAAGAAATCAAACAGTCGCATAAATAGAATCAAAAAATGTTTGCATGCACAGAAAAGAAGACGAACAGTCATGGTAGAGGTATATGTTGCATGTAACGTGTTTAACGAAATGCCCACTCTATAAATACAAAAGGAGTTACATAAATAAGAAGTTACAGTTGACAAGTGGCAGAAGAGAATATTAAAGGAACATTTACAGGTTGCATGAGAAACAATGGTGAAATTGTTCTATTGATCAACAATGCATTACATAGTTTTATAGTTCTTGAAAGAACTAAAAATAGACACGGTGGTTGAGAGAAATCCTCAAACTTATTACAACAAACTAACTTAAAGATAGCTCTTATCCTAACAACATGCTAATCTTGGACTATGGTCAAACATTAATTAACCAAGCCAAAACCTCAATGTATGCTAATCAAATTAACTAGAAATATGTAAATCAAAACATTAAACTAAAACTAAATACTAGGACTTAATACTTAGGACTAAGGAGGCAATGTTGAAAATATTCCAACATTCTCCCCCTTGATGCTAAAGACACTCATGCAAGAGTTCTTTAAGCATCACAGAGTTGGAAGAAATTTTTTCTCTTACGTTTCCTCCAATCTTGAATCAAGAAATCAGAATTTACAAAATACTTATGGTGGCACTCCTTCCACTCTTTATGTGGGATTTCCTGCAAATGCTTGAGTGCCTTCTTTTGTTGATTAGCTCCCCCTTCAACAAAAGTATCTCCTCTTGTGGTTTTCAGCAACCACTCTCTTACATCTTTATCATTATGGTCTTTAAACCATGCTCTCACATTTTGATCTTCTTTTACATCTTCAACACTAAATAATACTCCACATGAGTATTTACAATTAATCATCTCACATAGATGATTATACCATACAACTCTTTCACATATTTTCACACAAAATATCACAACAAATATGGCCATATAATGACCAACTACATATGCAACATAAAGTTGCTCCTCACACAAATATTCTCTCACAACAATGACTTTACAAGAATCCTTCTCCCAAGGAATTTTGAACACATCATTTTGATCCATGTGACCCAAGTTCTCCATCACTGTATTCTCTCCAAGAATATTCTTCATCAAAGTTGTCTCAATGAGACAATCACCTTTCTTTTCATTCCTGCTCACAAAAAACAAATCATTAATCATAAAAACATTACCTTTAGTATGAGTAGATTTGGTGCTTCCCATAAAGCTATTTTGTAGCAGTTCTCCTTCATTGTATGGTGCTTCAAGATCAACCATCAAATCTTCACTAATAGTTCTCCTCCTTTGTTCAATCCATGTTGGTGTGTTGAAACACCATTCATTCAAGCAATCATACATAGTTGCCTTTTCAAGACAACTCTCTTTCTGCAATGTAGTCACTCCAAGTGAGTGATCTTCATCCATGAGTGATGTTTCCTTTGCCATTACGATAAGAAAATCAGCAATCTCATTTCCATTTTCTGTTTCTATCTCATTTTTCACATTCTTCTCCCCTTTTAGAGGAACTCTAACAATTTTATCTTCTCCTTGTAGGAGATCTTCATTTTCTCTGTCAAGAGAGCATACATCCATTCCAAGTGAATGGTCTTCAAGACAATGGTCTTCCATAAACATTGCTTCTCCATCAACATGCCAACAATTTTGGTTGATCCTATTATCATCTTTATTCTCTCCCATGAGAATTTTAGGTGCATTATCCATAATACACTCTTCATTTATCTCCTCCATGAGATATTTTTTATCACTTTTTCTTCTATCAACAACAAATCCTCTTCTTCCTCCTCGTCCTCTTGAGGAATACACACCTCTTCTTATCTTTTCATCACAAAATTCAGCAACATATGCTTCCTCCATGAAGCATTCTTCATCTTGTTGGTTTTCTACATACAGGCCTTCCTCTGCAAGAAATAATTCTCCATTACAAAGCATGACTTCATATGAGTCTTTACAAGACTCTTCAAAAACTCCTTCAAAAGGATCTAATTCAGAAACTGCTTCAAGGAAGCAAGGCTCCTCCTTGCTTAAACAATCTTCATGATTGTCACTCATGGCTTTATGGGTATCCTCATCAAACCCATAAGCATCCTTTAACACTTGCCATGCCATTGTAGCTGATCTACAATTGGCTATGAGAGGAAAAACATTCTTTTCCATTCCTCTCCTCAAATCCATAAGAGCTAAGCAATTTTCATATTGCTTCCCTTTCATATCTTTTCGCTCCTCTCCTTGTAGCTTGTTCCAAGTAGGTTCTTCATATCCTTCTTCTACAATGCTCCAGAGGTCTTTGGCCATCAAAAAGGTTTTCATCCTTATGCTCCAATAAGCATAATCTTCTCCATTGAAACTTGGCACCTTCAAGTCTTCATACATTGTGGCCATCTTGCAATCCACCACTCATCAATATTCCACCTAGCTCTCAGCCACTCCTTTCCTGTAGACTTCTGATATACTTATCTGAGAATCCACTAAATTTCAGATCCAAATTCACACAAATGAGAAATATGTGATCAATTTACTTTTGCCCTTTCTAGATCTTAGAGTGTTTTTGAGACAACCTCAATGTTCTTCACATAAATCAATCCATACAACCCCAAAATTTCTGAAAATTAAACTCTGTATTCTTGAGACAATAATCTGAAAACCCTCTAAATTTTAGAAGAAAAATCACAAAGGTGAAAAATATGTGATCATTTACTTTTTCCCTTTTTATCACAATTCCGGATCTAGGATTGTTGAAGGAAAAATAAATATTCACATAAATCAATCAATACAGATCCCAATGATCTGAAATTTTGTCTGAATTATGATTTTATCGAAATAATATTTCTCCCAAAATTTGAGAAGCAAATACCCTGTATTCCACCTTATACAACCATTTTATTGAAAAACTAAAAATGCTAATAAAATCAGAAAATTAGCTCCAAATCACCTGAAATTTTGACTGCATCCTCTTGATACAATTACCTAACAACCCTCAAAATTTCATAATCAAATACCTCAGGATTCGTGAGATATTAATGATTTACTCGAGCTCTTCCTTGCAAATCTGCTGAGTGCTGGCCACTTGAGTTTCTCTGACAAAGTGTGTGCTTCAGATCTCTTCACACCACTCTCCACAGGTTTTGATCCATCTGAGCAAACCTGCTCTGATACCAAATGAGAAACAATGGTGAAATTGTTCTATTGATCAACAATGCATTACATAGTTTTATAGTTCTTGAAAGAACTAAAAATAGACATGGTGGTTGAGAGAAATCCTCTCAAACTTATTACAACAAACTAACTTAAAGATAGCTCTTATCCTAACAACATGCTAATCTTGGACTATGGTCAAACATTAATTAACCAAGCCAAAACCTCAATGTATGCTAATCAAATTAACTAGAAATATGTAAATCAAAACATTAAACTAAAACTAAATACTAGGACTTAATACTTAGGACTAAGGAGGCAATGTTGAAAATATTCCAACATTGCATACGTAAATATGGAAGTTAAAAATAGAGACTAATATTATATAAAAGCAGGTCTGTGTGAAGAATAAGGTTGCTGCTATATGTGAGAAATTGCTATGTAAAGAGGGTTAGAAGAGGGTCGAGAGAGAGATAAGCAGAGCCGTGAGAGAGTGCAGAGTTTGATTAATTGCAGACCAGTCAAGGTCGTGTAAATAGCGAAGACATTTTTATGTCATTAAGATAATTCACAATTGCAATCCAAGTTGGTGCTTGGCATTAGGGGTTGGTGCTCCTATCTGTTGCAATAGAAAAATAAGGGGTTGGTGCTCCTTCCAGTGGGTGCTGGTAAAGTGTTTGTAAAATTGGTGTTTTGCAAAGGCTGGATTTGGATTGGAGTCCAAACAGTCATTTTTGAGGAGTATCCAAATTGGTGAACCTCGTTACATTGTGTGTTGTGGTGTGCTCTCTTGTGAAAATTGCTTTACCTATTTTTAAGTTCTCTTTACTTTAGCATTAAGTGTTGTAGATTTGAATTTTAATAGCTACACTGATTCACCCCCCCCCCCTCTCAGTGTCATTGTGATAATATCAACTTTATGATTGGAATATTAGGTTCTCCTATCCATTTTGGGAGACTATTGTTGGAATTTAAAGTAGGAGTTGGGAAAGCAATTCTAGATGCTTGAGGTAGATCTAGGAAAATTGACATTATCATTTTCATCGGGAACATGCCAATAGCGATCAGGTCTCTCTCTACTTTCTGTGCTTATTGGTAAATCTCACATAAGGTAAAGAATTAGGACTGCTTTATGGCCATGCTTATATCTAAGTTGAAATATATGAGATAGTAATACATTGATTGCTCATTAGTGGATTACAACCCATCAGGTACTCTCTGCCATGTTTGAATGGACCTAATATTGAAGTTGATGATCTCCTCTTATGGGTATTTCTAGATAATAGTAAACTGATTCAATAGGGATAATGGGTCTATGTGTTCATTGAATTATTCTACTAGTTTACCAACAAGTTGGTCCCAAGTAGATATAGTTTGGTTGTCAAGGGCTTTGTACCAATAGAGCATTTTCACTTTTAAGGAAATGACTAGTAATCTGATCATAACATCTTCTTTAGTGATATTATGAATTGGGATGAGTACTGCCACATCCTGGTAGTGCTCATAGGCTATCTTCCTAGTGCTATCATACTGTAGTAATGCTTTCAGGGCTACCACTAAAATTTGGTGTTGATCTACCAAGTTTAGGGGGCTTGTGTGGTTCCATAAAGGATAGGGAAGGATTGGATGATTTTTAGCAATTGTAATTATAATTTTATTGGATCTTATAGATGTATGGGTAAGTGGAGTTAATTTTCCACTAGTAGTAATACTAGGGAAGGCTTCTGGGGATAAATTTATGAATCTTGCATTATGGGTGTATGTAGAAGTTGTTATGGAAACTAAAACATGCTTAGCTCAGAGGCTACCAAGGTGTAGTTTGAAGAACTCTATGGGTTATTTTGAATTTCTTACTTTAGATCTAGTTATCATAAAAGATGATAAATAACCAGAAGCTAGGTAAAGGTTTTTTTAGGGTTCATTTTTGGTGTGGAGGTGCTAGGTGATTTGTAAAATATTGATAGGATAAAGCTATTCATTGGGGCTTTGATATGTATACTACATGGGATTTGTGTCCCACCAGGCATGCCAAAAATTGTTAGAGTAAAATTTACCTTTGGTTACATTTGCACCCAAGACTTTGCCAACATTGAAAGACCAAGTTAACACAAAGTTTACCTGGTTCAATATCTAGAGGAGGCTGGTTCCTTGCTTATTTTAGGAAAAAGGGGGAAGAGAGAAATGCATAAAGAGGGAAATATAGTGATGGCTAGAGAGTTAAAGTGGTACATATTAGGTAACAACAAAGCAACTATTACAACATTTTGTAGAGAAGCATAACAGAGAACCAAAATAGAGAAACTAAAACTTTTGGTGAAGATCTATTTAAGTGCAAGCTTATCTATGAAGTTAATTTTAGATCTAACTAAACTTTATTGCAAGAATTTATAATAATAATTAATGTATGTTACATTCAATTTAGACTTATATAGCAATCGAAAACATATAAATACTTGGTTTAGAAAACTAGTGAGCCAAGAACCAGAATGGATAACTTTTATTAAGATTTTACAATTCTGTGTACATAGAATTGTAAATACCTAAGATCCAACCATTTTTTAGGTCACTCATTATATATATAAGAGTTTTACATAACATAAACTAAAAGTTGTTGCAACATCATGTCCATAGGCTCATTCTGGTTTAGAAGCAGTTGAGGGAGCATGGTGTCCTCAACTAGAAGTGGTTGAGATATTTTTGTTATGGTGATCTTCCTTAACCTCCTTAGATATGTCATGGTCCACTTGGACTTCAAAATGTCATGCCATCACAACTTTACACCTTGGTTCTATCCTTGGCCTTCAAAATATCACACCATCACAACTTTTCACCATAGATTTATCTTTGGTCTTCAAAATGTCATGCTATCATGACTTTCCACCTCAGCTCTATATTTGACCTTCAAAATATCATGCCATCATGACTTTCCAACTTAGATTTATCTTCGACCTACAAAATGCTACCCTATCATGACTTTCCACCTTGATTCTATCCTTGGCCTTCAAAATTTCATGCCATCATGACTTTCTACCTCAGATCTATCTTCGGCCTTCAAAATATCGCACTATCACAACTTTCCACCTTAGCTTTGTCTTCGACCTTCAAAATGTTGTGCTATCATGAATTTCTACCTTAACTTTGTCTTCGGTCTTCAAAATGTCACACCATCACGACTTTCTGCCTTGGTTCTATCCTCAGCCTTCAAAATTTCATGCCATCACAAATTTTTGCCTTATCATTGTCTTTGGCCTTCAAAATGTCATGCCATCATGACTTTTTGCCCTTATTTCTGCCTCGACCTTCCAAATTTCATGCCATCATGACTGTTATATTATACTTAGTGAAATCTAGTGAAACCTTGGGAATATTACTCCTTATTTCCTTGGATGTGATCATTTTGACCAACAAAACCCTAAAAAATTCTACACTTTAGATGTTTTTCCTCAATGATTGCTTAAACATGTAGTCAAAATGGTTATCGAAAAATATAAACTCATATCAATTAGATATTACTTTACCTAAATTCAATATATTTAAGAAAATAACTATCATTTTAACGATTAAAATGAAAGTCTATATGGATTAAATAATGGCTAAGATCTAAAGTGGAAACATAATATTATAGTTGGTTATTTACGAAAAATGTTTACATTCCTTAAAAAGTAGAGTGGTAGTTCTTGCCAGCTTATTTACAAGGGACTATTGTGATAAATACTTTGATATATTTAAATGTTTGGATAAATGAAATTGTATTTATTTCCAATGATGAAATTGTATTTATTTCCAATGATAAAATTGTAGTTATAGCTTGCATATACTTTGTTCCATTAGTTTAATGATGATATGCATCAGTGCTAATTCAAAATAAGTGCAAACTGTAGTTTGAAGTAATTTGCGTTCCATTGATATATTTTAATATAATTTTTGGTTGTTAATAATGATTACCAAGTAAGGTTATTTCACCTGATGTTTTTGATTACCAAGTAGGGGTATTTCAGTTGATAATTTTGATTACCAAGTAGGGGTATTTCAGTTGATAATTTTGATTACCAAGTAGGGGTATTTTGGTTGATGTATTTATATAATTTTTAGTTAATGTTTTAGTTTTTTCTTTTATGGAATAAAGTTAGGGTAGAAACAATTTAATGTTTTAATATTGTCTTGATGATTTAGAGTTTATATATAAGTTTATTAAATGGAAAAGATAAAATTTTTATAGAAATACCTTGTTGTTAAAGTTAATATTTTAATAGGAGTAATATTTGTAAATATTTATATGTCAAGTACATATGTTTTAAAATACCAATACCAATGTTATGAATGATTAATAGCAAAATCCTTATATGAATTTATAAACTCATGGACTCCTTGATAGATTTTGAAAAATTCAACTACATATCTTGGAAACAAACAATGTTGTAAACCTTTAGCGAAACCTAGATCCAATATTAACTTGACCGTCATAGTTTCAAATACTGGCTAATTACATCAGATAGAGCTGGATGACCATATTTTTTAGCCAATAGACCAGATCAAACTTGCAAAGGATGCACTGGTTCATGTGTATACATTTTCAAAACTGCAAACACAATAATAGCTCTCACCTCTTTATACCTCCCCACTTTTACCATCAGTGGGCATGTCAGAGGTAATCCGAAAATTAACATTCTTTGTATTACGCAAAACCAAAGGTTGGAAGCGTTGCCAATTTTACCTTTTTTAGATATTAAATTAATTAAAAAAAATCTTCTAAGATAGGATTAGTTGTCCACTAATGTCCATTCGAAAGGTAAACTATAGTTCACCCTAATATTCGGAGAAGATTCACAAATGTTTAATAGAGAATTTTGTTTATGGCTTATGATTGCCTTGTATGTTTAGAAATATCAACTTTACCTAGGATCTAAATAGTTTAGAAAGAGAATATATTATGAATATTTAAACTAAAAAGCCTTTGTTAATTTAGTTTGATTATCATTTAACCTTGTTATGTCTTATACGCATGGATAATTCATAGCTATGTAAGATATTGACTTGTTTTATTAATTGCATACCCTTGAATAACACTTTATGTTATACACTAGATTGTAAATATGGATACATAGTATTTAGCTAAAGAAGGATCCTCTGTAAGAAATAAAACCTCTAGAAATTTACCACCTTGTACATAAGGTATTTCCTCTTCAATAGTAGATGATATGAAATATAGGGTAATAAAGTTTATATATTTAAAATATATAGATATATTTCTAATTAAATGTAGAGTTTATCTTTGAAAGTAGAGTAACAAATAGGTTTTATTTTTTTGATATCTGGTTCCAAATATTTAAAAGTCATTTGAAGAGAATATTTTTAACACTTGCTTTGCTAAGTAAAGTATTATGATTCATAAATTTTATGAGAATTTCCTATAAATTAGGTAGACTCAGTCAACCCCATTAAGTACACTAATGGATTCAACCTATTAATGCTTACCTTAAAAATCATGAAAGCCATGGAGAAGGATGTGGAAGCAAAGAATTGATGACATTGAGAATGATGTGTATCCACCCAAATACGATAGTTCATAGTGGAGGCTATTGTGATTTGAGGATAACTGTTCTCTAGAAATAATAAAAGGGTCAAGGAATATTATGCTATGGATAGTAACGAGATATGAAATGGGACATCGTTCATCGTATGAGGTAGTACGTGAGGGTTCTCACAACTCATAATCCAGTTGCAAAATAGCCAATAGTAACTCAATACTAGGGGTGCCAGTCTTAAGGTTGGAAGGTCTAGCGAAAGATAGAATAAGAAATATTACCATCAACTATGATATGATTTGAGATACCTAGACCCAAAAGCTAGAGTATTGGTGGGCCCTGATAGCACCTTATTTGAATATCCGTTATCAAGCACATGCATAACTACACTAATTCTAGCATGGGATTAAAATATTAATCTTGTAATAATATGAAAATAATGTCAGTGGACCATTAGGACAAAAATAAGGTCATATAACAATGTTCTCCATGCTACAATATGGGAAAAATATGCATCCACCCTTTCAGGCATTATGTGTCCTAAAAGGATAACCCCTTATCAGGACCTAGAACTCAAGGATGAGAAGATATGTCTTAAAACATGGTAGCTTATTACAATATCTAGCCAATCTCGAGCACTCATGATTCCACTTGCAAAATATACTAATCTTGAAGTGTAACAAAATATGGCAACTTACTGCGAGATCTGGCCAATCTCGAGCACTCATGATTCCATCTACACCAAAATATAATATCGAAGTGTAACATTACACTCTGATATTAGTATCTATTGTAGATGGAATCACGAGTTCTTGACATTAGCTAGATCCTGTAATAAGCTACCATATTTTGAGACTTACCTTCTCATTATCGAGTTCTAGGTCCCAACAAGGGGTTATCCTTCTAGGGCCCATAATACCTAGAAGAGTGGATGCATATTTTCCCCGTATCGTAGCATGGAGGATATTGTTCTATGACCTTATTTTTATCCTAGTGGTCTACTGACTTCATTTTCATCTTAGTTCATGATTAAGCTTTTAAGCCTATGTAAGAGTTAGCATAGTTATACTTATGCCTAATAATAGACCATCAACTAAGGTACTATCAAGGCTTGCAAATACTCTAGATTTTGGGTCTAGGTATCTCATATCATATCATAGTTGATGGTAAAACATATCATTCCATATTTCATTAGACCTTCCAACCTTAATACCGGAACCCCTAGTCTTGAGTTACTGTTGGCTATTCCCCAACTGGATTATGAGTCGTAAGAATGCACACATACTAATTCGTACGATAACCTGGAACGATGTCCCATTCCACTATTCATTGCTCTCCATAGCATAGGATCCACCAACCCTTATATTATTGCTAGAGAATAATTATCCTCAAATCACAATAGTTGCCACTACGAACTATCGAAGTTGGGTGGATACACATCATTCTCGATGTCATCAATTGTTTGCTTCTACATCCTTCTCAATGGATTTCATGATTTTTGAGGTAAGCATCAATAGGTTTAATCCATAAGTGTACTTAATGAGGCTGACTGAGTCTACCTATTTTATTAGAAATTCTCCTAACATTTGTGTATCATAATACTTTACTTAGCAAAGCAAGTGTTAAAAATATTCTCTTCAAATGACTTAAAATATTTGGAACTAGATCTCAAAAATAAAATCTATTTGTTACTCCACTTTCAAAGATAAATTCTACATTTAATTAGAAATATTCTATATATTTTTAAATCTATAAAATCTATTACCATATCTTTCATATCCTCTACTATTAAAGAGGAAATACTTTATGTACCAAGTGGTAAATTTCTAGAGATTTTATCTCTTTGAGAGGATCTTTATTTTAGTCAAATATTGTGTATCCATATTTACAATCTAGTGTATGACATAAAGTATTATTCAAGGGTATGTAATTTATAAAACAAGTCAATATCCTACATAGGTAAGAATTATCCATGAATATAAGACATAACAAGGTTTACAAATATTACTCCTATTAAAATCTTAACTTTAACAACAAGGCATTTCTATAAAATTTTTATATTTTCCATTTAAATAACTTATATATAAACTCTAAATCATCAAGAAAATATTAAAATATTAAATTTTTTCTACCCTAAATTTATTCCAAATAAGAAAAAACTAAAACATTAAATAAAACTACAAAAAATTATATAAAAACATCAACCGAAATACCCCTACTTGGTAATCATTATTTACAACCAAAAATTATATAAAAATATATCAATGGAACTCGAATTACTTCAAGCTAAGGTTTGCACTTATTTTGAAATTACCACAGATGCAAATCATCATTATACTACATAAAAAAAAGTGTATGCAAGCCATAAATACAATTTTGTCATTGGAAATAAATATGATGTATATACATATATTAATCCAAAAATTTAAAATATACATAAATGTAAATATTAAATTTAAAATATTATTAAAATGTGTATTAAACTATATATAAGAATAATAATATATATTGATAAACATAATATATATATATATATATATATATGAAAATAAAATAAAGTATGTGTAATTATACATATAAACAAGCAATTCGTTTTATTAAAAATATTTGTGGTATGAAATTTCTCTCCTTCGGATGACCGAAGATCATGCCACCTGGTGACCGAAGAAATGACCATACTGCATGTTAAAACATGTGTCTTCACAAAAATCCTTTCAAATTCTTTAAAATGGGAAATGAAACTCATTTTGAATCATCTAATTTAGTACTTCTTCATTTGCGCTTGTTGTTGGATGATGTATCCAATTTGTCTAATTTGTGTTCATCATCATCTCATTTTCAGGTCGGTCTCTAAATTCCAATAGAAGGTTATGCTAGTAGCTCTATGTGTGCTTTTCATATTCCATAAATTGATGTTTATTGTGATATACTGGAAATTATAATACCCATAAATTGAGTCGTGGTGTGAGCATATTGACTGTGTGAAATAGTAGGGTGTCTATTAAATTGGTTAATTATCTGAGCTCAAAGTGTGAGCATATGGACTATGTGAAACAGTAGGGTGTCTATTAAATTGGTTAATTGTCTGAGCTCAAAGTGTGAACATATAGACTGTGTGAAACAGTATGATGTCTATTAAATTGATTAATTGTCTAAGCTCAAAGTATGAACATATGGACTATGTAAAATAGTAGGGTATCTATTAAATTGGTTAATTATCTGTGCTCAAATTGTGAACATATAGACTGTGTGAAATAGTAAAATAACAAATGGTGTTTATTAAATTGGTTAATTATAATTATAATTTGATTTGAAGAGTCTGTGCTCAAAGTGTGAGCATATGGACTATGTGAAACAATAAAAGAAAAATGGTGTCTATTAAATTGGTTAATTATAATTATAATTTGATTTGAAGAGTCTATGCTCAAAGTGTGAGCATATGGACTATGTGAAATAGTAAAAGAACAAATGGTGTTTATTAAATTGGTTAACTATAATTATAATTTGATTTGAAGAGTTTGTGCTCAAAGTGTGAGCATATGGACTGTGTGGAACAGTAAAAGAACAAATGGTGTCTAATAATTTGATTTGAAGAGTGTGCACTTAAAGTAAAAAGCTTATAATAAACTGCTATTAACTATAGTTGTGTAAAAAGGGTTCACACTTAAAATAATATGCTTAATTGTATTCATTTATTTGTTATGTACATTGTACTATTGCCTTCATATCATAGTTGCATACATTATGGTCATGCTGACCTAATACACATTACTTATTGCCTCCCTATCGTGAAGAAAATATAATGGAGCAACAAATCTTTTGTAATCTCTCAAACTTCTCAAATATTGGATAGATGTGTAAATTAAGCCATATCACCACAAATGTTTCAATCAGCTCGCTATAGAATATTGTATCTGATTTTGGAGGACTAAGTTCTAGCTAGTATTTTGTACTCAGCAAAAATGTTATGAAATTTCTTTAAAATAGTGTTTATGTGACTTGACATTTAAATATTTACAAATATTACTCCTATCAAAATCTTAACTTTAACAACAAGGTATTTCTATAGACTGTTTATCTTTTCCATTTAATAAACTTATATATAAACTCTAAATCATCAAGATAATATTAAAAAATTAAATTGTTTCTACCCTAACTTTGTTCCATAAAAGACAAAACTAAAACATTAAATAAAACTTACCAAAAATTATATAAAAACATCAACCTAAATACCCCTACTTGGTAATCATTATTTACAACCAAAAATTATAAAAACATCAACTGAAATATATTATGTTAAAAGAATATTTTATTTATGACTTATGATTGCCTTGCTATATATTTTTTTTTAAATAAAGGGGTAAAAATTTATTGATAAAAATTTTGGATTATAGAGTACAACTGAGCTTCCAACCAGGACTCAAATAAACAACCAAATAGGCTAAAACCACTAGACTAGAATGACACCCAAAAAAGACAACAAGAACAAACCACATTAATTTTGTACATCCTTGTGGATCAACTCCCATAGGCGTTGAGAGTCCCTAGATAGGAGACTCTCCCAATTATCGATACTCCAAGGATCTAGTAGCTCAGAAGTGCTTTTGGCTAGGTAATCAAAAACCTCAAAAACCACATTCCATTCCATTGGAATGTGCACAAAGGATATAAATTCAAAATATTCACTCATTCTAAGAATTTGAACAGTTATAGAGGTCAAATACCAATTAAATTCCTCCACCCTTTTACTATTTAAAATATTAACCATAATTTGAGAGTCAGACTCACAAATAATCCTATGCAAGCCAATAGAAATCCCCTCCACAAGGCCTCAAGAATTACAAGAGCTTCCATAAAATTGTTGGAGTGAACACCTTTATAAATAGAAAAGAAAAAACTGACACCACCAGTAGAATCTCTCCCAACACCGCCAATGCCAGCATGTTGAGTATTACCCCTGGATGATCCATCAATATTAATTTTTAAAACTCCTCTAGGGGGTGGCCTCCACCTACCATCTCTCCTAACCTTCTTGCTGAGATGAGGAACCCTACTAGGGCTATAAGAGTTCACACCATCCCCAAAGAGACCAAGGGCTTGTTGTACCTTCTCCTCCATAGAATCCAAAAGAGGGTCCACATCACATTTTCTATGGATGGTTTCTTGAACCATATACAAGATCCTTTGCCAGATCTGTTGAACAACCAAATAACTACCTTGAAATATGCATCATTTTTGTTTGAGCCAAATTTTCCAGATGATGCAAGAAGGGCCAAAATTCCAAGCCACCCGAAGGAAGGGGGTCTTGGCCGGAGGTTTGCCCAGACTACTCCAAAACTCCACCAGGGATAGTACATGAAAACATGTATAGTTCCAAGCACTCCACCAATGGTGCCAAATGTCTATGGCAAAGGAGCATTAGAAAAATAAATGAGATGAGTCATCCTCATTCTTACTACAAAGTACACAAAAAGAGGGACCCTAAAATACTCTCTTCCTCACATTATCCCAAGTGAGGCATTTATTATGAGCTACCAACTAGAGAAAGAAGTTACATTTTGGCCAGGAAAATTGTTCCACACCTTTTTCCACCAAGTGACAAGAATACTCCCATACTTTTGCTTATGAAGGACTTGATAACCATAGGTTATCGAGTAGGTTCCCTTAGGATCAAGGTTCCAAGCTAGAATATCTTTACCCCTCAATTAAGAACAAGGCCTCCCCATAATAATAAGAGCAACCACATCTCTATCCTTGGCCAGTCCCCCCTGTGGCCATTCTTGTGGATATTTCCACATGTACATCTCCATATTTCCAAAATACTAGATTTTTTTAAATTCCTCCACACGATACCAGCCTGCTTCCAAGAAAAAAATGATTAGGAAATGTAATCTATGATATTTATTCAATATAGGAGGGTGACCATCCCAATAATCCTCCCAAAAAAGAGCATTTGATCCCTGATTGCAAATCCAGAACAAACCTTGCTTGATTAAATTAGCTCCTCTTTTTAGAGTGTCCCAGATGACTGAACCTTTCCCAACCAAGCTGACCCTAGGGATCTCAGCCTCAGAAATACCTCTAAAGTATTTACAAGATAATATTTTAGCCCAAATTTTATCTTGAGAGGTACACCATCTCCAATAAATTTTTGCAATCAAAGCCTGCCCAAAAAGAGTTGTCTGTCGCAACCCAAGGCCTCCCTCTTGCATCGGCCTACATATAAAATCCCACCTAACCAAACTAAATTTATATTGATCAAGTTTTCTAGACCATAAAAACTGTCTTGACAAAGCATCCATGTCCTTGATGAATTAAGAGGGAGCTATTTGTAAAAAACATATATAAATGGGTAAAGCTTGAACAACAAATTTTAAAAGCAACACTCTACCTGCAGTGGATAGCCATATGAAATTCCAGTGATTCACCTTCCTTCTAAATTTATCAAGCATAGACTACCAAGAATATTGTTAGTATCACAATGACACTGAGAGGAGGGGGTGAATCAGTGTGGCTCTTTTAAAACTTAAAACTTCAACTCTTAAATCCAAAACAATGAAAACTTAATAATAAGATAAAGCAAGTATAACAAGAGAGCATTCCACAACACACGATGTAACGAGGTTCACCAATTTGGCTACTCCTCAAAAATGACTGCTTGGATTCCCATCCAAATCCAGCCTTTGCAAAATACCAATTTTACAATCAATTTACCAACACCCACTGGAAGGAGCACCAACCCTTGATTTATCTGCACCAACAAAAAGGAGCACCAACCCCTAATTTATCTGCACCAAAATAAAGGAGCACCAACCCCTAATTCCAAGCACCAACTTGGACTACAATTTTGAAACTATAAGATTGACATAAAAATGCCTTCGCTTATACAAGACCCTGATTGGTCTATTGCTAACCCAACCTCTCTCGCTATTCACCAAAACACCACACACACTTAAGGCTATGCTTACTGCACTTTTATGGCCCTCTTATAGCCCTCTTGCTACGCTTCTTACTGCACTCTTACGGCTCTCACGGCTCTGCTTAACACTCTCTTACGACACTCTTCCAACCCTCTTTTTGCAGCACTTTCCCTCTTTTCAGCAACACGTAATTCTCCACGCAGACCTCCTTTTATAACAAAGTTCTGACTCTATTTTTAACTTCCATATTTTTGCATGCAACTTATTAATAGAAACTTCTATATGTAACTCCTTTATCACACAATATTCTCTCATGCAACCTATTAATAGTTACGGCTCTTTGTTTGGTCTTCGACTGATGACTTTCAGTTTAACCACCGCTCGATGATTTCACTCCATAACTGGCCCTGTAACTGTCGTTCTGACTTCAGTTCACTGTTCTTATTTTAGTTGCATGATTTTTCTCTATAACTGCACCTGTAACTATCGTACTGACTTCAGTTAACTCTTCTTATTTTAGCTGCATGATTTTCTTCTGCAATGGCCCCTGTAACTGTCGTATAACTTCAGTTAACTATCACATATCTTATTTCGGCTGGGTTCTCTTCTTAGCTCGTGCCAAAGTGACCTATCACGAAATCGTGACACTTCTGCCTCTTTGTCCTCTTCTTGGACTTTTACCCGTAAAAACACATGTCGCGATATCACGACACTTTTGCCTCCTTGCTTCTTTACTTGGTTTGAACCCGAGAAAACACAACATGTCACGATATCGTGACACTTTCGCCTCCTTGCTACTTTACTTGGTTTGTACCCATGAAAACACAACATGTCGCGATATCGCGACACTTTCGCCTCCTTGCTACTTTACTTGGCTTGTACCCGCAAAAACACATGTCGCGATATCGTGACACTTTCGCCTCCTTGCTACTTTACTTGGCTTGAACCCGCAAAAACACATGTCACGATATCGCGACACTTTCGCCTCCTTACTCTTCCTCTTTACTTTTGTCGTGATATCGCGACACTTCTGCCTTCTTACTTTCTCTCTCCTCCTTTAGTCGCAAAAATGTGACATGTCATGATATCGCGACACTTTCTCTCCTTTGCTCTTTCTCTTGCCTTCGGGTCGTGAAAACGTGACATGTCGCGATATCGTGACACTTTCTCTCCTTTGCTCTTTCTCTTGCCTTCGGGTCACGAAAACGTGACATGTCGCGATATCGCGACACTTTTTCTCTTGGACTCTCTCTCTTGCAATATGTCACGAAATCGTGACACTTTTTCTTCCGTACAATCTCTCTTGCAATATGTCGTGAAATCGTGACACTTTTTCTCTTGCCTCTCTCTCTTGCAATATGTCACAAAATCATGACACTTTTTCTTCCATACAATCTCTCTTGCAATATGTCACGAAATCATGACACTTTTTCTACTTGCCTCTCTCTCTTCCAACATGTCGCAAAATCGCGACACTTTTTCTGCTTGCGCTTTCTCTTCGAACATGTCACGAAATCGTGATAGTTTTTCTTGCTTGTGCTTTCTCTTCGAACATGTCATGAAATCGTGACAGTTTTTCTTGCTTGCGCTTTCTCTTCGAACATGTCGTGAAATCGTGATAGTTTTTCTTTCTTCTCAACATGTCGCAATATCGCGATAGTTTTTCTTTCTTGCTCAACATGTCGCGATATCGCGACAGTTTTTCTTTCTTGCTCAACATGTCGTGATATCGCGACAATTTTTCTTTCTTGCTCAACATGTCGCGATATCGCGATAGTTTTTTTTCTTGCTCAACATGTCGCGATATCGCGAAAGTTTTCTTCCTTGTGATTTTCTTTTGATTTTTAGCATATGGGCCACTTCGATCTTTTAGAAAATCACTGTACATACTCTGAAGAACCTCTTAGCTCCTGTCCACTACATCAATCGATCTTTCTAATTTATTGCGAAGGTACTCAAAAATTTCCTTGGGCAGCGGTTTTGTGAAGATATCCGCTACTTGCTCTATAGTTGGGACAAAATCCAACTTAACCTCACCTTCCGCAACTTTCTCCTTCAAAAAGTGATATCGGATAGCAATATGTTTTGTGCGAGAATGCATAACCGGATTCTTTGAGATGTTAATGGCACTGGTGTTATCACACTTAACTAAAATTGGCTCACTAAAGTTAATGCCAAGATCTTTCAGGGTTTGTTTCATCCATAAGACCTGCATACAACACGTAGTTGCTGCAATATATTCTACCTCTACTGTGGATAAGGAGACTGACTCTTGTTTCTTACTGTGCCATGCGACCAACCTGTCTCCAAGATAGAATGCACCTCCACTGGTACTCTTTCTGTCATCGACACATCCTGCCCAATCTGCATCTGAATACGCAATAAGGGTGAAGTCCTTACCTTTCGGATACCATAACCCATACTCCATAGTACCCTTCAGATACCGAAGAATCCTCTTCACTGTTGTCACATGAGTCTCCTTGGGACTAGCCTAAAATCGTGCTACCATGCAAACTTCCTGCAAGATATCTGGTCTGGTAGCTGTCAAATACAGTAGGCTCCCAATCATAGATCTATACATGGTTTGATCAACATCTAGAGATTTGTCATCCTTGCTCAACTTGCAACCTGTCGTCATGGGAGTGCTAATAGGCTTACAATCCTCCATTGTGAACTTTTTTAGCATCTCTTTCACATATTTAACTTGAGAAATAAATATGCCCTTCTCATTTTGATTAACTTGCAGTCCGAGGAAATACGAAAGTTCACCAATCATTGACATTTCAAATTCTTTCTGCATCTTATTTGCTAAATCTTTACATGACTCATCATTGCTACTGCCAAAAATGATATCATCTACGTATACAACAAGGACAATGAGATGGCCATTCTCTATTTTGACATACAAATTGCTATCCACCATACCTTTTTTGAACCCTTGTTGAGTAAGATAGTTGTCTAGCCTTGCATACCATGCTCTGGTGCCTGTTTCAAGCCATACAATGCTTTCTTCAACTTGCATACGAAGTTGGGATTATCACCAAGTTGGAAACCATCAGGCTGCTCAATATAGACCTCTTCTTCAAGTTTTCCATTCAGAAATGCTGATTTCACATCCATTTGATAAACTTTGAAATTCTTGTGAACTGTTGCCTCTAGTCTAGCCACTGGTGCAAAGGTTTCCTCAAAGTCAATACCTTCAACTTGTGCATAGCCTTTACAGACCAATCTTGCTTTATTCCTGACTACCTGTCCATCTTCATTCAATTTGTTTCGAAAAATCCATTTAGTACCGATTATATTTTTATTTGCAGGTCTTGGTACTAACTCCCAGGTTTTGTTTTTCTCGATCTGATCTAATTCTTCATTTATTGCCATCATCCAACTTTCATCTTTGCTTGCTTCAGCAACATTTTTGGGCTCAATGTTGGATAATAGAGAGTAGTTACTTACTACTCTTCTTCTTGTCTGAACACCAACTGTGGGGTCTCCAATTATTTGCTCTCTAGGATGATTTTTCTTCCAGCTACCTATTTTGAATTTCTTGTTTTCTTCCTCTTCTGAATCACTACTTAAATCATCTTGAGTCAATTTTATGTTTCTTTTACGTTTCCTTTTCCTCATCTCCTTCAATAACCTCTTCATAAATTGGGTAGTTTTCTTTATAGCTTATTTCTCGTTCCCTACCTTCATCAACTTTAACATCGGCACTCTCCACAATTTTCTTTAGCCTCTTGTTGTAGCATGTGTAGGCTTTGCTTTTTGTCGAATAGCCAAGAAAAATACCTTCATCAACTCTATCTTCAAACTTACCAAGATTATCTTCAGTTCTTTTGATGTAACACTTGCTGCCAAAAACTTTAAAGTATCTTGTTGTTGCCTTTTTACCGAACCACAGCTCATACGGAGTTTTGCTTTCATGCATCCTCAACATGCACCTATTTTGGATGTATACCGCAGTATGGACTACCTCTTTCCAAAATCTGTCTGCTATTTTGCTCTCAGTCAACATAGTCTATGCCATTTCCTGCACTGTCCTGTTCTTTCTTTCTACCACACCATTCTGTTGAGGTGTCCTTGCTGCTAAAAACTGTCTCCTAATCCCATATTTTTCACAGTACTCTGCAAACTCCTCTGAAATGAACTCTCCTCCTCTATCTGATCTTAAACATTTAATCCTTTTTCCTGTTTGATTCTCAACTTGTTTTTTGAAAATCTTGAACATCTCAAAGGCATCTGATTTAAGCTTCAAAAATAGTACCCATGTCATCCTGGAATAGTCATCTATGCACAACATAAAGTATTTGTCACCATTTATGCTTTGCGTTCTCATGGGTCCACATAAATCAATATGTATTAGTTCTAAAGGTTTGCTTGTGAAGTACTCTTTTGTTTTAAATGTGGCTCTAGTTTGCTTCCCCTTTTGGCATGAAGCACAAATGCTATTTAATGGTTTGCCAATGGTGGGAATATCTCTCACTGCCCTTTTTGAGCTAATTTTTACTAGATTGTCAAAACTGATATGACCGAGCCTCTTGTGCCACAACCAATTTTCTTCTTCCTGCCCAATCAAGCATGCTCCTTCTGAAGTCTCTGAGAGAGTATACAGGTTTCCAGATGTCCTTGATCCAGTTGCTATCAACTTTCCATAGTTTGTTGTTCTGACTTCACAACCCTGCTTCTTGAAAATTACTTCATGACCTCTGTCACAAATCTGACTTACGCTTAACAAGTTATGCTTCAGACCAATCACAAACAAGACTTCTTTTGACTTGATTTTTTCATCACTGATCTTAACTGATCCTTTGCCAACTATCTTAGCTCCATCATTATTTCCAAATTTTACAGAACCACCTTCATATTTTTGTAACTTCTCAAATTTTTGTTTGTCACCTGTCATATGACTGGAGCATCCACTATCAAGTATCCATGGTGCAGATTTGTTCTATGCTTTAAATGTTGTCTGTACGATCAAGGATTCCTTTTCTTCCTTGGGTCACTCCTTTTCTTTCCACTCTGGTTTGATTACAGTTTTGGTCACTTGTTTTGACTTTTCTTTGTCAGTAGCCTGTGCATGTTTTTTGAGAAATTTTCTATTTTGTCTCAAACCATTTGGTTGAAATTTTCTTCCCTGATGTTTATTTGCTGCAAATGTACTTTGACAATTTCTTGCAATGTGCCCAAAATTATGACAGTTATAACATTCTACTGCATAATCCATCAACGGTGAAAAAACATTTCTACTGGTAAAGTTCTTTTGTCCTACATTATACTTGCAATCTGAAATCTTATGTCCATAACCATTGCATTTAAAACAATAACCAGAAAAGGAATGAGTGAACCTGGGTGATGGTCTTTGCCATTTTGTAGTGGGAGCCATAAATCTTCTTCTCCTTTGATGAGTGACATTGGTGAATCCATCATTGTCAATACTCCTCTCGTGCCTGGCATTATTGCTTTCTTTAGCATGATTCATTTTTTCTTGATCAACCCTGATCTTATCTTCATTCTTTATGGGTTCTATAGTTATGGCCTTTGATCCATTTGATGATTCTCCTTCGACGAAGCCTAAACCAAATTTGATGCCTGTAGTCCTTTGGTTATTTATAATCTTATCCAGCTTCACAGAACTTTCTTCAAGTTTGTGATAACAACTCATTTTTTGATTCATCTCTTCTAGCTGCATCCTTAAACCAACAATCTCTTCTTCTAGCTTGCTGCACTCATCTATTTTCATGGTTAATTGTACTTCGATATCTTCAAATATTTTCTTAAATTTGTCTATCTGTACTTTCAAGCTGGTTATGATTTCATTGGCATCCTCAAGCTTTCTTGAAATTTTCTTATTCTTTTTCCTTTCTATACTCAGCTCTTTAAGTGCAACGACCAACTCACCTTCCAGATCTACTTCAGCCTCAGCCTCAAGTTTTTTATCACATTCCTATTTTTCCTCTATTTTTTCTTCTTCGAATGCCATGAAAAGAGCTTCACCTGTTTCTTCTTCAGAATCCTCACCGGAGCTGTCTTTTGAAGGACTGTCATTCTTGGATATGAAACTTTTCTTCTTGAAGTTGCCTTTTCTAAAATTTGGTTTCTTCTTCCAGTCACTTCTTTCTTGGTGTGAACCTTCATCACTTTTGTTTTTCTCATTTAGTGGACATTTAGCTGCAAAGTGCCCAATGCCTCCATAGTTGAAACACTTAAATGGTAGCTTTCCTCTGTATTTTCCTTTTCCCCTTATTAGTTTTCGAACAAAGTTTGCTTCCGTTTCATCTGATGTCTCTTCTTCCTCGGATTCTTGTTTTGCTTTTATATTTTTATGTGCTTTAAAAGCAGCTTCTTTGTCTGTGGGTTTAGTTTTTCCTATTCTCATCTCATATGCAATCAAAGAACCATGCATCTCATCCATACTAAAAGTATTTAGATCTTTAGCTTCTTCTATTGCTAAAACTTTAGAATCAAATCTTTGGGGAAGAGATCTTAGTACCTTTTTCACGATGACAACATCTTCCATTTCCTCGTCGAGTCCTCTAATCGCATTAATGATTCCATTAACTCTCAACATGTATGCCTCTATGTTCTCATCGTCATTCATCTTTAATGCTTCGAACTGAGCTCGATGCGTTTGTAACTTGGCCTCCTTGATCTTGTCGTCTCCTTCATGAATGCTCCTTAGTTTGTCCCACATGTCTTTTGTCATTTTACAACTCATAATATTTATCAGTTCGTTGTCCACTAAACCGCACATGATAGCATTCTTTGCTTTAGAGTTATTCTCAAACAGTTTCTTACCGTAGCATCGGTTGGAGGAGTGGTGGGTATTGTGTATCCACTGTCTACTGACTCCCAAATGTCGTATCCCAAAGCACACAGATATGTCTCGCATCCCGAGTCTCCAAAATGCGTAATTAGTTCCATCAAACAATGGTGCTTTGTTTGATGAGAATCCTTCACCACCTGCCATTGTCTCACTTCCAAGATCACCTTAGCCGATTAAGCTTGTTCAGGAACTTGGCTTCGATACCAATTGTTAGTCTCACAATGACACCGAGAGGGGGGGTGAATCAGTGTAGCTCTTTTAAAATTCAAATCTACAACTCTTAACGCCAAAACAATGAAAACTTAAAATTAGATAAAGCAAGTATAACAAGAGAGCATTCCACAACACACGATGTAACGAGGTTCACCAATTTGGCTACTCCTCAAAAATGACTGCTTGGATTCCCGTCCAAATCCAACCTTTGCAAAATACCAATTTTACAATCAATTTACCAAGACCCACTGGAAGGAGCACCAACCCCTGATTTATCTGCACCAACAGAAAGGAGCACCAACCCCTAATTTATCTGCACCAACAGAAAGGAGCACCAACCCCTAATTCCAAGCACCAACTTGGACTACAATTTTGAAACTATAATATTGACATAAAAATGCCTTCGCTTATACAAGACCCTGACTGGTCTATTGCTAACCCAACCTCTCTCGCTATTCACCAAAACACCACACACACTTAAGGCTCTGCTTACTACACTTTTATGGCCCTCTTATAGCCCTCTTGCTGTGCTTCTTACTGCACTCTTACGACTCTCACGGCTCTGCTTAACGCTCTCTTACGGCACTCTTCCAACCCTCTTTTTGTAGCACTTTCCCTCTTTTTTAGCAGCATGTAATTCTCCACGTAGACCTCCTTTTATAACAAAGTTCTGACTCTATTTTTAACTTCCATATTTTTGCATGCAACTTATTAATAGAAACTTCTATATGTAACTCCTTTATCACACAATATTCTCTCATGCAGCCTATTAATAGTTATGGCTCTTTGTTTGGTCTTCGACTGATGACTTTCAGTTTAACCGTCGCTCGATGATTTCACTCCGTAACTGGCCCTGTAACTGTCGTTCTGACTTTAGTTCACTGTTCTTATTTTAGCTGCATGATTTTTCTCTGTAACTGCACCTGTAACTGTCGTACTGACTTTAGTTAACTCTTCTTATTTTAGCTGCATGATTTTCTTCTGCAACTGCCCTTGTAACTGTCGTATAACTTTAGTTAACTGTCACATATCTTATTTCGGTTGGGTTCTCTTCTTAGCTCGTGCCAAAGCGACCTATCATGAAATCGTGACACTTCTGCCTCTTTGTCCTCTTCTCGGACTTGTGCCCATGAAAACACATGTCGCGATATCGCGACACTTTCGCCTCCTTGCTTCTTTTCTTGGCTTGTACCCGCGAAAACACAACATGTCGTGATATCGTGACACTTTCGCCTCCTTGCTTCTTTTCTTGGCTTGTACCCATGAAAACACATGTCGTGATATCATGACACTTTCACCTCCTTGCTACTTTACTTGGTTTGAACCCACGAAAACACATGTCACGATATCACGACACTTTCGCCTCCTTGCTACTTTACTTGGTTTGAACCCATGAAAACATAACATGTCATGATATCGTGACACTTTCATCTCCTTACTCTTCCTCTTTACTTTTGTCATGATATCGCGACACTTCTACCTTCTTACTTTCTCTCTCCTCCTTTAGTCGTGAAAATGCGACATGTCGTGATATCGTGACACTTTCTATCCTTTGCTCTTTCTCTTGCCTTCGGGTCACGATATCGTGACACTTTTTCTCCTTTGCTCTTTCTCTTGCCTTCGGGTCGCGAAACGTGACATGTCATGATATCGTGACACTTTTTCTCTTGGACTCTCTCTCTTGCAATATGTCACGAAATCGTGACACTTTTTCTTCCGTACAATCTCTCTTGCAATATGTCACGAAATCGCGACACTTTTTCTCTTGCCTTTCTCTTCCAACATGTCACGAAATCATGACACTTTTTCTTTCATACAATCTCTCTTGCAATATGTCATGAAATCGTGACACTTTTTCTACTTGCCTTTCTCTCTTGCAATATGTCGCGAAATCGTGACACTTTTTCCTGCTTGCGCTTTCTCTTCGAACATGTCATGAAATCGTGACAATTTTTCTTGCTTGCGCTTTCTCTTCGAACATGTCACAAAATCACGATAGTTTTTCCTGCTTGCGCTTTCTCTTCGAACATGTCACGAAATCGTGACAATTTTTCTTTCTCTTCTCTAACATGTCGTGAAATCGCGACAATTTTTCTTTCTTGCGCTTTCTTCTGAACATGTCGTGAAATCATGACAATTTTTCTTTCTTGCCAAACATGTCACGATATCGCGATAGTTTTTCTTTCTTGCTCAACATGTCACGATATCGTGACAATTTTTCTTTCTTGCTCAACATGTCGCGATATCGCGACAGTTTTATTCCTTGTGATTTTCTTTTGATTTTTAGCATATGGGCCACTTCGATCTTTTGGAAAATCATTGTACATACTCTGAAGAACCTCTTAACTCCTGTCCACTGCATCAACCGATCTGTCTGACTGTGTTGACAACAATGACAATACTGTTGTTGCACCTTGCTCAACAAATATCTAGGTAATGAATAAATTGAATACAAGATTAAGGGAGAAAAAAAAGAAAAGAAAAACCCAAAAAAAATTAAAAAAGTACAAAATACTATCCCCCAACAACCCCAAAAAAAAAAAAATATCTCACCTAACCTTGGGCCTTAAAAGATCCAGCTCATTATTAACAAACAGAATAAAAAAAAATACTCATACATCTAATCATTCTCTCAAATCCAAATGAAGAACTTTCTAAGAAAGGACCATCCGACAACTTGGCCATGTCAACTTAAAACATAGTTTTCTCCTTAGAAGTTCATCAAGTGAATACTTCAATAACAACCCCATCCAAGATTAGCCAAAACCCTCCTTGCTCCTTAGAGATGATTTTTCTCAACCATATCTTCAACATCTCAACAATAATTTTTGTGATGATCTTATACACAACATTGTAGAGAGAAATAGGCCTAAACATATCCAAGGAATTTTTTCCCTCTTTTTTGGGTATAAGCACCACAAAGGTAGCATTTAGGGCCCTTAGCATCTGTTTGTTCTTTTGGGACTCATGGACCACCTCCAAAAGATCAAATTTGATTAAATCCAAAAACTCCTAATAAAACTCAATCGGGAATCCATTTGGGCCTGGGGATTTTCCTTTTTTCATCTTGAATACAATATTTTCCAACTCCTCAAGGGAAATTGGACCCATCAAGTGCTCATTCATATCTCTAGAAACAATCATTGGAATACAATTTAGAATAATATTTTCATTCTCATCATTTGATAGGGAGTCCTCCTTGAAGAGAGGAAAAATACCTCTTAGTCTCTTCTAAAATATCCCTGAAAGAAGAGAGCAGGGCACCCTGAGAATTCACAAGAGAGGTAATCAGGTTACCATTACGGTGAGCCTTAACCAAGTTATAAAATAAGGATGTTTTCCTATCCCCTTCCTGAAGCCAATCTACTCGAGCTTTTTATTTCCAAAAAATTTCTTCCCTTAGTTCCCATTCAACAAGGTCTTTCGCAGCCTCAAATTCCTCAACAAGAAGCTCCTTCGTGAATCTCTGATCTCTAATCTTCCTTGAAGCTTCTTCCATCCTCCTAAGAACTACCAGCTTAGCCAAGGAAAGGTTCCCAAAATTTAGTCTATTCCATCTCTTCAATTTATGTTTTACAAATTGTAGTCGCTTCATAAAGGAATACATAGCGGTGCCATGAGGAGGTTTTCTAGTGGTCCACCAGCCTCGCATGAAATCATGAAGTTTCGGATCACGAAGCCACATAAGTTGAAACTTAAAGGAGGGATTATTTTTTAGCCCTAAATCCAAAGCAGGGAGTTTTATAGGCCAATGATCAGATCCCCTACCCTCCAGAATCATAGAACTAGCACTTATGTTATTACCCATCCAATAACTGGATATCAAAAACCTATCTAGTCTCTCTGAGATGGAAGCTTCCCCACACCTTCTATTGTGCCAAGTAAATATCCCATTATCTGGATTGATGTCAACCATGTTTAGGGCCTAGATATGAGCACTGAAGATAGAAGAAAAAGGCTCGAGACGGTCCACCCCACCACGTTTCTCCTCCAGACAAGTGATAGAGTTGAAGTCTCCAACCAAAATCCATGGGTACAGGGGAACCAAAATTCTCACAAAGCAAATGTGCTCCCACAAATTTAATTTACCATTGTGATCAAAAAGAGCATATGCATTTGTAAGTAGGTGGTTTCACTAGATTCATTATCATGCTCGACCATCAAAATAGACCATCTACTGGAAATCCAAGTAAGAGGGGATATCTTAACTGGATCCCATAAACAAGCAATGCCACCAACATATCCACATGCACCAATACACTGGCATTGCCCCCTTCTCCATAACTTGGGAGTAATATTGAACATACTATCAATAGCCAATTTAGTCTCCTAAATAAACACCACATCCGGAGAATGCACATGAACCAAATCACGAACAACTTTTTGTCTGGGGATGTTGTTCAACCCCCTTACATTCCATGAGAATATAATCATTTTTGGGGGTTATAAAAATGGGAGTCCAATGTTCTCACCAAGCCTGACTCCACCAAATTCTCCCCCATTAACTTAATTTTATCCTGGTCCTTATTTCGACCCACCTTCATATTCTTATCCAAAAAAAGTTTTTTAATTATTTTCTGCTGCAATCCCAACATCGTAGGAGTTTTGTAGTCCAAGGATGACTGCATCAGTTCCTAAGTAGGAGAGGGCATAACTAAATCTGTACCACTTTCCAAAATAGTTTTCCTTATAGGGCTAGACCCAACCATGTCCCCTATACTTAGATCCAAAGCCCTTTGTTCTTCATTTAAACCCCCTAGATCTGATTCCTTAAGTTTCCCCTCAAGAAGAGACATCTGATTCATCCTTTTTATATTTGCATCAAGTAGCGATGTTTAAGGTATCTCCATGTATTGATCAAGATCATCTAATATTTTAAAACAGTTGAGTAGAGCATATGTCTGGCTATCCTTAAGGTCTTTGTTTGTCGTTCGTCCTCTATTTTAGGATTTTATCAGAACAAAACCTTCCTTATCCTGTTCCCCTTCCTTTATCGGGGCTTTTCCTTTATCCAAAATTTGTCCAGACCGAGAGGGCCTAGGATTTGAAGCCACAGGTGGGACAAACTTAGGGTATTTTATTTGCAGGTGGCCATATTCACGAGTAAATCCGACAATGCAATGGAAGAGCTTCATAGTCATGTTTTTGAACCCATGTAGTTGATCCAAATTGTATTTCAATAGAATCTAGAATAGGATTATTTAAGTCAATTTCAACAAAAATATGAGCAAAAGAGATTACCTTTTTATCCATTGTCTATTGTTATGACGGTCCAATCGGCTTCCCAAGTAGAAGGGCAATCTTATGCAAGATATCAGTTCTCCAGAATTCCAATAGGAGCCATGGAAGCCATACCCATACTGGAACCCGTGACGATCGCTCCTCTGATGGGTTGAAACCCACATGCCAAGGTTTAATAAAGAGTCCCACTTGGTTATAGAAATAAGGACCCCCTTCAAATGCTTTGTTACGATCTGCAATATAAGAGAAAACCACCATAAAATAGTTGTTCACACTCATAATCATCTCCACGTCGCCTTCAGGATTCCATGTCTTCCTGACCCAAGCCTCCACAAAGGGGAGAGAAATTTGGATGGCCAAAAATTTTCCAATAAGGGCATGTTTGATTAGATACTCCACATATTCTGCCATTGAGTCTGGTTGAACCACTAGAACTATCCTGGCTTCACATCGTTCCAAACATCCATTGTTATTTAACAAGTGGTTCTTGACATGCACTGGAAAATCCTATTCCTTCTAGTCATTTTTATATGAAAAAACATCATGAGCATGCACTCTCTATGCCGGACCCGATGCCATCACGACATTCCTCCAAATTTTCAAACCTCCTTCGAAAGCTGTTGCCATCCCCACAGAGCATTTTTTCTTCATCAAACCCTAGCAGAGTAGTTTTTCCTCATCAAACCCTAGCAGAGCCCTCTCTCATCATTGCCTTGTTATGTCTTATACACATGAATAGTTCATAATTATGTAAGATATTGACTTGTTTTATAAGTTGCATACCCTTGAATTACACTTTAAGTTAAGATCCACTGGAATAGATAAAAACCTCTAAAAATTTACCACCTATTACATCAAGCATTTCCTCTTTAATAATAAAGGATATGAAAGATATAGTAATAGAATTTATAGATTTGAAAAGATATAGAAGATTTCTAATTAAATGTAGAATTTATCTTTGAAAGTGGAGTAACAAATATATTTTATTTTTGAGATCTAGTTCCAAATATTTTAAGTCTTTTGAAGAGAATATTTTTAACACTTGCTTTGCTAAGTAAAGTATTATGATTCATGAATGTTAGGAGAATTTCCAATAAAATAGGTAGGCTCAGTCAACCCCATTAAGTACACCTATGGATTCAACCTATTGATGCTTACCTCAAAAATCATGTAAGCCATCGAGAAATATGTGGAAGCAAGGAATCAATGACATCGAGAATGATGTGTATCCATCAAAATCTCATAGTTTATAGTGGTAGCTATTGTGATTCGAGGATAACTGTTCTATATAAATAATATATGGATCAATGGATCCTATGCTATGGAGAGTAACGAATGGTGAAATGGTACATCATTCTAGGTTATCATACGAGGTAGTACGAGAGGGTTCTCACGACTCATAATCTAGTTGTAAAATAGCCAATAGTAACTCAAGACTAGGGGTGTCGATCTTAAGTTTGGGAGGTCCAATGAAATATGGAATGAGACATATTACCATAAACTATGATATGATCTGAGATACCTGTACCCAAAAGCCATAGTATTGGTGTGCCCTGATAGCACCTTAGTTGAAGGTTTGTTATCAGGAATAGGCATAACTATGCTAACTTTAGCATGAGCTTAAAATCTTAATCATTAACTAAGATAAAGATAAGGTCAATGTATCCCTAGGACAAAAATAAGGTCATAGACCAATGCCCTCCATGCTACGAGATGGGGAAAATATATTTCCATCCTTCTAGGTATTATGGGTCCTGGAAGGATAACCCCTTGTTGGGACCTAGAACACGAGAATTAGAAGGTAGGTCTCAAAATATGGTAGCTTATTGAGGGATCTAGCCAATATTGAGCACTCGTAATTCCATTTGTAGTGGATACTAATCTTGGAGTGTGAACATCTATGCCTATGTACTAATATAAAGTTGGGTGTACAAAAGTCAAATAGTAGCTTTGTTATCATATTAAATGAAATTTTGAATTTGTATTTTTTTGACAACCAGGAGAGCTAGACCTAGGTTATCACAGTCCCTGGAAGGGTAACCCATTGCTGGGATCTAGAACTTGAGAATGAGAAGGTAGGTCTCAAAATATGGCATCTTATTGTGAGATCTGGCCAATATCGAGCACTCGTGATTCCATCCACAACGAATATTAATATCAAAGTGTGAACATATATGTTTATGTACTAATATAAAGTTGGGTGTATAAAAGTTAAATTGTGGATTTATTATCATATTAAACAAAAAATTGAATTTATTTTTTAACAACTAGGAGAGCTAGACCAAGGTTGTCACAGATGGTCCGGATAATGGGTTATCCTTCTAGGATCCATAACACCTGGAAGGGTGGATGCATATTTTACCTATCTCATAGTATGGAGGACATTGGTCTATGACCTTATTTTTGTCCTAGTGGTCCACTGACCTTATTTTCATCTTAGTTCACGATTAAGCTTTTAAGACCATGCTAGAGTTAGCATAGTTATGCCTATGCCTGATAACAAAACTTTAACCAAGGTGTTATGAGGGCCTACACATACTCTGTATTTTGGGTCCATGTATCTTAGATCATATTGCAGTTGATAGTAAGATTCCCCATTCCATATTCTGCTGGACCTTCCAACCTTAAGATCAGCACCCCTAGTCTTGAGTTACTTTTGGCTATTCCCTAACTGGATTATGAGTCATGAGAATCCTCACGTACTACCTCATACGATAACTTGGAACATCCCATTTGTTAATCTCCATGGCATAGTATCCACTGACCCTTCTATTATTTCTATAGAACATTTATCCCCGAATCACAATAGCTACCACTACAAACTATCAGAGTTGGATGGATACACATCATTCTCGATGTCATCAATTATTTGCTTCCACATCATTCTCTATGGATTTCATGATTTTTGAGGTAAGCATCAATAGGTTTAATCCATAAGTGTACTTAATGGGGTTGACTGAGTATACCTATTTTAATGGAAATTATCCTAACATCGTGAATCATAATACTTTACTTAGCAAAGCAAGTAATACAAATATTCTCTTCAAATGACTTAAAATATTTGGAACCAGATCTCAAAAAATAAAATCTATTTATTACTCTACTTTCAAAGATAAACTCTACATTTAATTATAAATCTTCTATATTTTTTCATATCTATAAACTCTATTACCATATATTTCATATCCTCTACTATTAAAGATGAAATCCTTGATGTATTAGGTGGTAAATTTCCAGAGATTTCATTTCTTCCAAAGGATATTTATTTTAGCTAAATACTACATTTCCATATTTAAAATATAGTGTATAAAATAAAGTGTTATTCAAGGGTATGTAATCTATAAAACAAGTTAATATCTTACATAGCTACGAATTATCCATACATATAAGACATAACAATGTTAAATGGTAATCAAACTAAATTAACAAATATTACTCCTATTTAACTTTAACAACAAGTCATTTCTGTAAACTTTTTATCTTTTCCATTTAATAAACTTATATATAATAAAATTTTATATAAACTCTAAATCATCAAGACAATATTTAAAACATTAAATTGTTTCTACCCTAACTTTATTCCATAAAAGATAAAATTAAAACATTAAATAAAACTACCAAGAATTATAAAAAAACATCAACCAAAATACCCCTACTTGGTAATCATTATTTACAACCAAAAATTATAAAAACATCAACTAAAATACCCCTACTTGGTAATTATTATTAACAACCAAAAAATTATATAAAAATATATCAATGGAACTCGAATTACTTCAAACTATGGTTTGCACTTCTTTTGAAATTACCACAGATGCAAATCATCATTATACTACATGGAAAAAAGTATATGCAAACTATAACTACAATTTTGTCATTGGAAATAAATACGATTTCATTATAAATAAGCTGGCAGGAACTACCATTCTACTTTTCAAAGAATGTAAATATTTTTTGTAAATAACCAACTCTAATATTATGTTTCTAATTTAAATATTAGCCACTATTTAATCCATACGAACTCTCATTTGAAATATTCAAATGATAGTTATTTTATTAAATGTATTGAATTTAGGTTAAGTAATCTCTAATTGATCTCAATTTATGTTTTTCGGTAAACAGTTTGACTACATATTTAAGCAAGCACCAAGGAAAAACATCTAAAATTTAGAAATTTTTAGGGTTGACATGATTATTATTATCTTTCATTTCAAAACATTTCTATGTATCCTATAATATGATATAATAATAATGCCTTCTGAATCTACGACGACTCTTGATATGAAGAAAAAAAAAGATCAATTGGATGCCACGCTCATGTGCACCCAAGACAAAATTACGACCTAAATTAATCGTTTCCCATAATATTTATTTACATTCATTGATCATTTTTCCATATTTTCCTATGCTCGGTTGAACTATACATGAACCACGACAACTTTGAGAACAAAAGTTTTAATCTATACAAATCTAATCAAACCTAAGATAATTAATACTTCCAATCAACTATTTTAGCAACACTGGTCACATTGCCATTCGAATGAAAGTGCACAAATAAAGAAAAGTAATCCTTTGATTATTTCTACAACTATGGTAAACATTACCCCAACATTTAATAAGAACATTATTTATGAGATAAAAACAGTGGTACAACTCTCAGTTAGTAGGCAATAGTAAACACTGAATTGGAAATAATTTTAATTTTAAAAACAAGTTGAATGAAATATTTCACATAAACCCTATTTCAAAATAACTTTCACAACATTTTGGCTATGTACAGAGGACTAGCCAGAACTTAGTCCTCCAAAACTAGATACAATCTACTATAGTAAGCTGACTGATTCATTTGTGGTGATATGGCTTATTTTCCACATCTATCCAATCTTTGAAAAGTCTAAGAGTCAGTAGAAGATTTGTTGCTCTATTATATTTTTTTCATAGTAGGGAGACAATGGGTAATGCATGTATTGGGTCAACATGACCCTCATGTATGCAACTATAATATGCTGGCAACAATGAAAAATATATAACAAATAAATGAATACAATTAAGCATATTATTTTAAGTGTGAATATTTTTTACACAACTATAGTTAATGGCAACACACTCTTCCAATTAAATTAATAGACATTATTTTTTGTTTTACTCTTCCACACATTTTATATGCCCACACTTTGAGCATAGACTCTTCAAATCAAATTATAATTATAATTAACCAATTTAATAAACACAATTTGTTCTCTTACTGTTTCATACAGTCAAAATGCTCACACCATGACTCAATTTAAGGGCATTATAATTTCTTGAATATCACAATAAACATCAATTTATGAAAAATGAAAAGCACACATAGAGCTACGAGCATAAACTTATATACAAGAGCACACATAGAGGCCGACCTAAATATGAGATGATGATGAACATAAATTAGACGAACTAGATACGTTGTCCAACAATAAGCTTATATGAAGAAGTACTAAATCATATGATTCAAAAATGAGTATCATTTCCCCTTTTAAAGAGTTTGAAAGGATTTTCATGAAGACACATCAAGTTTTAATGTGCAGTATGGTCATTTCTATTATCTCTAGGTAGCATGATATTCGGTCATCCGAAGGAGAGAAATTTTACACCACAAATATTTTTAATAAAAAAAATTGCTTGTTTATATAATTACACACGTTATTTTATTTTTATATATTTATTTTTTATTAATATATATATATATTAAACATACATCGTTTATGAAAATGAACAATATACACTAGTCTCACCTAGTAGGAAAAAATGCAAGCAACATGCAAATTCCTACATGAATTTCTTTCCATGGGCTTCCATGTACCCACGGGTCAAGGTGCATTAATCACGACATCATTTACCACCTTACCTGATGCATATGACCATTGTATTTGCTAGATGTGGGTGTTAAACTCATCTGACTCGCTTGAAAACCTACACCTAACGTATATGACCACTATCTTTGCTAGAGGTGGGTGCCAAACTCGTCTATCTCACTTGAAAACTTACACCTACACACAAAAATCTTGAATAGTATCACATTCTTCAAGAAAAATGTTTAACCAAATAGTGGGGATGTTACATTTTCCCCACCATAATTTAACATAGTCCCTCTATTAGTCTAAATAGTTTACAGGTTTTATATACAAACATCAAGCCATATATTATGAACTTTATCAAAAATTTGCATAAATTTCATCATTGATACCACAAAATATACATTATAAATCCTAAAATACACAAATGCATGTCAAATGTCCAAATGTTCATGAAAATATCATACTTCCAACAAAAATAAAAATTGCTCTTTAATTGCTACCACATATTCCCATGTGGTGTTTCTTTATGAGTAGAGATACCACTAGACTCTACATTGATCAATAGCCCTTTTACATAGGTGTTTGGTTCTAAATCCTAAAATCATGATTGGGTGTATCGCAATAAGTTGTAGGTTTGATATCTGCAAGTGCAAAACATCCAAAATATGAGAGGGGTTAGCCACATACTTCCTAAGGACACATGGAAAGTACTATGGATTATGGAAAAATTAGGTAGCAAGACCCAAAATGATTTTGAATGGCTCAACAACCTAAGACTGAGCTTTGGTCAATTGAACACTCTGTGAGATTGACTCAAGAAAAACTTTATCACCAACAACATATGATCTCTTTAGATAGGTATTAGCCCTTTAGCCGAGTTGTGGCTTCTTTGATCCACTAGCGTAACTCCTCTATTTTCTTCACAATATCTGATTTGATCATTACTCGATCTTTCAAATTATCTCATGTTAAAGGTGTTCTACATCGATGCCCACATAGGGCTTTTAAACAGTGCCTTGCCTAACTTGGCATGTTGGCTAAGCAAAGTCCACTAGATGGAAATATTTCTCTTTCTTGCTTTAATGATGTAGCAAAGATCATAATTTTCTTGCTTTTATTAGGCCCTTGCTCGACCTGAGTTAAATTTAGTCACTTCTTGACTTGGTTGAGTTTACAACCTTGTTGGTCCTAGCCAATCGTCAATTCATGAATACACAATTATTTTGTAGATGTTTAACCATTAAAAAATATAAATGGACATAATATTTTAATTGAAATTATTCAACAAAGGTATCAGTAAAATTTATCATTTCAAAAGGATAGGAAAAATTTACATTCTAGGTATGTAACAGTCCTTTCACCAAAAACTAGTATTATTATTGATTAACATCCCTTAAATTCTTAGTATGGTTGGCAAAAGTCTATATTGGTCAAATTTTCACTACATGATAATCCACCATTTCTCAAAGTAGAAAAATCTTTATATTTATATCTTCAATATTAGATTACCCTTTTGTTTTTGAATTTCGAATCATGACTTATTTATCTTCAACTCTTATATGCGGTTGATAGTCGAGTGCTTTATCATGGTTCATTCTTAATGGGTATTTTTTCATAGTGGGATCCTCCATAGGTGAAGCATCCTAATATCGATGCACTAGTTTATAAGTAGAACAATCTTTAGATTTGTATCTTCAATCTTAGATTACCCTTTTGTTTTTGAATTTCTAATCATGACTTGTTTATCTTCAGCTCTTATATGCGGTTGATAGTTGGGTGCTTTCTCATGGTTTATTCTTAATGGGTAATTTTTTTGCATAGTGGGATCCTCCATAGGTGAAGCATCCTAATATCGGTGCACTAGTTTTCCCTTCCTTATCCTTATCGATTCTTTCCTTATGTTCTGGTTCCTTTATGCTCTTATGGATTTTTTTGGTGAATTTTACTTTTAACTTTTTCTTGGTTCTCTTATTTTGCAACTTCATAAAAATTTCCATAATCTCTTTCTGAACCCTCATTCTATTCATTACCAATTTTAACAATTATATTATTTGGACCATATGATGTTGGAATATTTCCAGCTTTGATGCAAGATCCTCCATATTAGTACACAAAAAGAAATTATATTAATTTTCTTAAAGAAGCTCGCCATTTGGCTTGGTTGCAACAAGAGCTATGTCATTTTACTAAAACATGACCTAGGGTTTCATAACCTAGGCTCTGATACCAACTGTAAAACCCAGTTCTAGCTCTCCTGGTTGTCAAAAAAACAAATTCAAAATTTCATTTAATATGATAACAAAGCCACTATTTGACTTTTGTACACCCAACTTTATATTAGTACATAGGCATAAATGTTAACACTCCAAGATTAGTATCTAATGTAGACATAATCATGAGTGCTCGAGATTGGTCAAATCTTATAATAAGCTACCATATTTTGATACCTACCTTCTCATTATTGAGTTCTAGGTCCTGATAAGGGGTTATACTTCAAGGGCCCATAATACTTGGAAGGGTGGATGCATATTTTCCCCATATTGTAGTATGGAGGACATTGGTCTATGATCTTGTTTTTATCCCAGTGGTCCACTGACCTTATTTTTGTCTTAGTTCATGATTAATATTTTAAGCTCATGCTAGAGTTAGCATAGTTATATTTATTCCTAATAATGGATCTTCAACTAAGTTGCTATTAGGGCCTGCCAATACTTTAGATTTTGGGTCCAGGTATCTCAGATCATATCGCAACTGATGGTAAGACGTTTCATTCTATGTTTTGCTGGACCTTCCAACCTTAATATCGACATCCCTAGTCTTGAGTTACTGTTGGCTATTCCCCAACTGGATTATGATTCATGAGAAACCTTACGTACTACCTTGTATGATAACCTGGAATGAAGTCTCATTTCACCGTCCGTTACTCTCCATAGTATAGGATCCACTGATCCTTCTATTATTGCTAGAGAATAGTTATCCCCAAATCACAATAGTCATCATTGCAAACTATTAGAGTTGGGTGGATACACATCATTCTCGATGTCATCAATTCTTTGCTTCCACATCCTTCTCGATGGCTTTCATGATTTTTGATGTAAACATCAATAGGTTGAATCCATAAGTGTACTTAATGGGGTTAAATGATTCTACCTATTTTATTGGAAATTCTCCTAACATTCGTGAATCATAATACTTTAATTAGCAAAGCAATTGTTAAAAATATTCTCTTCAAATGACTTAAAATATTTGGAACCAGATCTCAAAAAATAAAATCTATTTGTTACTCTTATTAGAATGCGAACATTAGTACTTTATTAATAATGTGGGCCATATAAATACACAAGACTAAGGCTAAATATAGCCTTACGTGTCAAGAAAAATAATATGCTCTAGTTTGTAGCTAAAAAATAATAATATGGTGCTAACAATGCTAACAACTAATTAAAATAACACTAACCACTAATTATAAGATATTTGTGAATAAGATGAATATATCCTAAACAATATCTTGTGTCTAACAATAAAATATTGTGAGACTTACAATAGTGGTAAATAATAAATAACATATATCTATCCTAATAGTAATATAGGTAATATCCTAGGTAATGGAATATTTACTCTAACACCCCACTTATTACATTATTTGGGTAATGTATATAACTATCCCAATACAATAAAGAAGAGAAATAAAAGATGTTGGTTTGTTGGCTCTTGCTTTGTCTTTGGCTCTAGTTCTGGCTCATGGCTCTAGCTCTAGATATAAGATTACCTATAAATTAGTACCTCTGGAACTGTCTCTAAATTTTCTTGTGAATCTAGCTCTAGATCATTGCCTCTAGATCTACCTATATATCTACCTCTAGAACTTTGTCACTAGGTCAACCTTTAGCTCTGTCTCTGGGTCATTACCTTTGGGACTGCCACTCGGTCTGTCACTAGATCTACCTCTAAATCTACCATAGGTTTTACCTTCTATGTAGAATCCATGCAACATTTATTTCATCTTGGTCCATTGTGTGAGATTTGTCCATCCACAATTGATATGAACCTTGTTGGAAATTTTCACTTTGTACCAACATCATCAATTTGTTTTGGGGCATTGTTTTTTTTTATCTGCCCATCCGTGAAGGTGTCAGTCTATTCCAAAAATGCACCTATTACTAAGTAATTTTAAAAGAAGGATGACTAAGGTGTCGGTTGCTACCAAAATTTCACCCTTATAAGTTTTTCCCCCATTTTGCAAAATATTCTTTGATGGAATTTTGTAAGAAGTTTGACTAAGGTGTCAGACACTACCGATAAATGCACCCTTTTTAAGTCTTCCTCCATTTTTAGCAAAATATTTTGTGAGGTAGGAAAGAAATTTTTATCCCCCTCTAAGTGCAAAATATTTGCAACTTATGAAGCTTTTCAAGGCTTTTACAAAGATTGCCTCCAAGGCAAATTTCAAAAAATATCTCCAAAAAAATCCCCCCTTTATTACAAGTAATTCAAACAAAAAGTTTTGTTATTTAGGAAGTCTAAAAAGAGGTACAATCCCCCCTTTATTGCAAGTACTTCAAACAATTTTTTTTTCTATTTATGAAGCCTAAAAAGAGGTTTGATTTTGAGGACTTCTGCTTTTCTGATTGCCTTTACAAGTTTTATCTCCCTTTTGTCAAAATATGTTTTGAAGGAAGAAAGGAATGATCCCCCCTTAGTGCAAACCATAGGCATTTTATTGTCTATTTTAATGCAAAATTCTAATTAATTTTAGCATAATTTTATCAACAATAATTTTTTTTTGTAAAAATCATCTTAATATTTAAAAAAAAAGATTTTAAACAAACAAATATTAAATTATTAATAAAAATGTGTCTCTTAGGAGACATCCGATAAAATTGGAATGATACAAAGAATATTAGCATGGCCCTTGCACAAGGATGACACACACAAATCGATAAATGGTCCAAATTTAATATATATATATATATATATATATATATATATATATATATATATATATATATATATATATATATATATATATATATATATATATTAATAAAAATACTAAAAAATAATTTAAAAAATAAAAAAATTTAAAACAATTACCTTCTAATTGAAGAAAAAATTCAATTTTTTTAGCAAAAACCTATTTTTTCCCCGTCGGGACTTGATATTGTGACATCGAGGGTGAGCGCTTTAGACTGGTAGCTTTTTCTAGTCAGCTCTCATGGCTGATATGAAAGCCACAAGGAGTGTTGGTTTATTTAATCCTTGCACAAGATTTTGCAAGAAAAAATAAATTGGAAAATTTAATCCCACGTGTTGGCAATGTTTCACTATTTAAAACAAACAATGAGAACTATTTGTTTTGACTTCCTATGGTTAGTCCATAGAAGTCCTTCTTTTGCTACTCAAACCTATGGAGATATCATACGCTACCACATGTAAAAGGATGGAGAGATCATTGCTTCCAAGTGTCACCTTACTCACCCACTACATGGACAATCCACCACATGCCATGTTAGCACTCTGTCATCGTGTCAGCTACTAAGTCAGCCCTCCATCAGATTCCAGGTGTCCACCACAAGTTCATGCCAACTCAATGCTACATGTTCAACCTTAGCTCAATTGCCACATCAGTTACCTTGGTGTGCATGATAGGTCAGCTATTCACTTACCCCAGGATTCATGCTAGGTCAAATTAGCTATTCATTGTCAGTATTGGGATCGACATTGAGGTCTATGTTATGTTAATGTTAGCATGTGGAATTTCATATTGTCAACGGATCTATATTCAGTGAAGTCAGTACGTCATAAGTGCAGTGTATTCATATATGCACTGTTAGATCTTGTGAATTAGTGCTCGTGTGTTCCAATCACTATCAAAGAAGTTCCACGATATGGTAGCTATCATATTTTAGGTCTGATAGAGTCATATATTTGCCATCCACACCTAGCAAGAAATCATGCGCCAAACATGTCAAAAAAAATTGTGTTATCCAATCACCAAATCACCTTGGAAAGCCTTCTTTTTAGGGGCCAACGGGACCGATTCACACCAATAAGCTTCGGTATGTGGGTTTGTTGCCTCAAGGATCATGCTTAGGTTTTGTGGCAATTAGGTCCTATCCATCAACCTCAATAAATGTGCTCGGGTCGGCTCTCAGGCTATAATAAAAAAGATGACCTAGGAGCATACAACTCTAATACCATATTAGAATGTGAATAATAGTACTTTATCAATAATGTGGGCCATATAAATACATAAGACTAAGGCTAAATATAGCCTTACAAATGAAGCAAAATAATATACCCTAGTTTGTAGCTCACCAAAAATAATATGGTTCTAACAATGCTAACAACTAATTAAAATAACACTAACCACTAATTATAAGATATTCGTGAATAAGATGAATATCTCCTAAATAATATCCTATGTCTAACAATAAAATATTGTTAGACTTACAATAGTGGTAAATAATAAATAACATATATCTACCCTAACAGGAATATAGGTAATATCCCAAGTAATGGAATATTTACTCTAACAACTCTACTTTCAAAAATAAACTCTACATTTAATTAGAAATATTCTATATCTTTTCATATCTATAAACTCTATTACCATATCTTTCATATCCTCTACTATTAAAGCGGAAATCCCTGATGTACCAGGTGGTAAATTTCTAGAGGTTTTATTTCTTCTAGAGGATCTTTCTTTTAGCTAAATACTACGTTTCCATATTTACAATCTAGTGTATAACATAAAGTGTTATTCAAGGGTATGTAATTTATAAAACAAGTCAATATCTTACATAGCTACGAATTAACCATACATATAAGACATAACAATATTAAATGATAATCAAAATAAATTAATAAATATTACTCTATTTAACATTAACAAAAGGACATTTTTATAAACTTTTTCTTTTTTATTTAATAAACTTATATATAATAAACTTTTATATAAACTCTAAATCATCAAGACAATATTTAAAATATTAAATTGTTTCTACCCTAACTTTATTCCATAAAAAATAAAATTAAAACATTAAATAAAACTACCAATAATAATATAAAAACATCAACCAAAATACCCCTACTTGGTACTCATTATTTACAACCAAAAATTATAAAACATCAACTAAAATACCCATACATTTTTTTTGTGGAAAACATCCCAGAAGGGATGCCACTTTTGGGTAAGACCCAAGGAGGCGGGGGTATCTCTTCCACCAAAATCGCCCAGGTCTCGCACCTAGCTTACCACCTTTGACATACTCAAGGAGCAAACCTGAAACAACAAAAAACAAGAACACACAAACACAAACACAAACACAAACACACAAAAAGATTAAAAAACAAAAAATAAAAAAAACATGCTCCTTGAGTGTGTCAAAAAGATAAAGCACAACCAAACACACACAATAAGATAAAAAACACAACACGAACCACATAGAAAAAACATAATAATGACATAACAAAACACAAACATAACAAAAAATAATAGATCACTACAAAGACACAATCAACAAAAACATGAAAAAAAACAACTAAAACCTAAAAAATAAAAATAAAATAAAATAAACAACCAACAACAGACAACATAGAAAAAAAAACATAGAAAACACTCACACACCAAAATACAAAAACACTAATTAACACAAACATAAAGAAACACAAGCACAAGAACAACAAAAACACAAGAACAACAACAAAAAACATAGAACAACAAAAACACAAGAACAACAAAAAACAACACAAAAATTAAAAAAAAACACACAAATAGAAAAGAAAAAAGAAAAAATAGAACACAACAATGACCTTTCTAGACCAAAAGACTATTAAGGCAAGAATCAACAGAGGAAATAAAATAAAGATTAGTTTGATACAGGGAACTAAAATACCCTGAATGAACCAAAGAGAAGCAAAAGTAAAGCAAGAAGAAACTAGATACCTTCAGAACTGGAGCCATCCAAAAAAATGATATAAAGATGAGCTTCCCTTATTTGTGAAGCCCACCATCTAGGAGGGTGGAAATAGCAAGATCACCTTTGTCCAAAACCCAATTAGCTAAAGCATCAACACCTTTTTTCTAATATCTGACCACATGATTGTAATCAAATTTCAAAAATCCCATCTGGATTAACTGAATCTTCTAAATAATTACTTTTATTCTCCAATAAACCTTATGATTATTAGGAGTCTTCAAAATATTAATCATGAGTTAGATTCAGACTCAACTAGTACCTTTTCCCATCCAACCTTAGTAGCTTCTGAAGGCCTCTAAGGATACCATACCCCTCAACAATGTTATTGGATAGAATACCCAAATTCTTAGCAAAAGTAAAAACCAGGGAGCCATATGAAAATCTACCAATTCCTCCCACACTAGGTTTTCCAGGGTTCCCTCTAGAGGATCCATTAGTATTGAATTTTCCAAAATCCTTAGGAGGAGGTTGCCAATTCCTTGCAATTAATCACATTCCCTTTAATCTAGTTGCCCTAAAAAGAGTTAATCTTCAATATTTGCATCACTTGATCTCATATTTGGTGGGAGTTTTGGAGGTGATTAAGGAGCTTATGGACTGATTCAACTAATTTTGCAATGGTCTTTATATAAATAAAGACCAAAAAAATTATTATTAACAACCAAAAAATCATATAAAAATATATCAATGGAACTTGAATTACTTCAAACTACAATTTGCACTTCTTTTGAAATTACCATGGGTGCAAATCGTTATTATATTACATTGAACAAATTATATGGAAGTTATAACTACAATTTTGTCATTTGCAATAAATATGATTTCATTTATCCAAACATTTAAATATACCAAAGTATTTATCACAATAGTCCCTTGTAAATAAGATGGCAGGAACTACCATTCTACTTTTCAAGGAATGTAAATATTTTTCGTAAATAACCAACTATAATATTATGTTTCCACTTTAAATCTTAACCATTATTTAATCCAAACAAAATTTCATTTTAAACATTCAAATGATAGTTCTTTTCTTAAATGTATTGAATTTAGGTAAAGTAATATCTAATTGATCTGAGTTTATGTTTACCGGTAAATAGTTTGACTACATGTTTAAGCAAACACCAAGGAAAAACATCTAAAGTTTAGAAATTTTTAGGGTTGACATGATTAATATAATCTTTCTTTTCAGAATATTTCTATGTCTTCTATAATTTGATATAATAATAACACCTTCTAAATCTACGACAACCCTTGATATGAAGAAAATAAAATATCAACTGGACGCTACGGTCATGTACACCCAAGACGCCAATACGACCTAACTTAATCATTTCCAACAATATTTTATTTACATTCATTGATCATTTTGCCATATTTTCCTATGATCGGTTGAACTATACATGAACCATGATAGTTTTGAGAATAAAAGTTTCAATCTATACAAATCTAATCAAACCTAAGATAATAATTACTTCCAATCATATGTTTTAGCAACACTGGTCACATTATCATTCGAATGAAAGTGCACAAATAAAGAAAAGTAATCCTTTTATTATTTCTACAACTATGGTAAACATTGCCCCAAAATTTAATAAGAACATTATTTATGAAATAAAAACAATGGTACAACTCTCACTCAGTAAGTAATAGTAAACATCGAATTGGACATAATTTTAATTTTAAAAATAAGCTGAATAAAATATTTCACATAAACCCTACTTTAAAAGAACTTTCACAACATTTTGGCTATGTACAGAAGACTAGCTAGAACTTAGTCCTCCAAAATTGGATACAATCTACTACAACAATTTGACTAATTCATTTGTGGTGATATGGCTTATTTTCCACATCTATCCAATCTTTGATAAGTCCGAGAGTCGGTAGAAGATTTTTTGCTCCATTATGTTTTCTTCACGGAAGGGAGACAGTGGGTAATGCATGTATTGGGTCAACATGACCCTCATGTATGCAACTATAATATGCAAGCAAAAATGCAAAATATATAACAAATAAATGAAGACAATTAAGCATATTTTTTTAAGTGTGAATCCTTTTTACACAACTATAGTTAATGGCAACACACTCTTCCAATTAAATTAATCAACACCATTTGTTATTTTATCATTCCACACAGTCCATATGCCCACACTTTGAGCATAGACTCTTCAAATCAAATTATAATTATAATTAACCAATTTAATAAACACCATTTATTCTCTTACTATTTCACATAGTCAAAATGCTATTACCATGAATCGATTAAAGGGCATTCTAATTTCCAGTATATCACAATAAACATCAGTTTATGGAATATAAAAAGTACACACAAAGCTACCAAAATAACCTTCTATTGGGATTTAGAGATTGACCTGAAGATGATATGATGATGTACACAAATTAGATGAACTAGATACATCATCCAATAGCAAGCGCAAATGAAGAAGTACTAAATTAGATGATTCAAAATGAGTTTCATTTCCCCTTTTAAAGAATTTGAAAGTATTTTCATGAAGACACATCAGGTTTTAACATGTAGTATGGTCATTTATTTGGTTTCCCAGTGCCATGATATTTGATCATCTAAAGGAGAGAAATTTCATACCACAAATATTTTTAATAAAATGATTTTTTTTTTAAAGCGAAAAACCCTTTGTGGGGCCACCTTGGTCTGAGAGACCATGAACAGGGGGTTCTCACCATCAAAGTCACCCGGGAGTCGCACCCAACCCTGCCCGCACCAACATTATCAATTGGATTTTGGATACCCAATTCAGATTTTTTGTAGGGTGGAGATTTGAACCTGGGACCTCCCTTGGAGGATTTCCCTCTCCTCTCCAGCTCATCTACAACACCTGGGTAAAACTAATTTATAGTGGAAAACACCCCTTTAGATGTGCCACTTTCAACAGGTTGGGCATAGGAGAAATGGAGCCTTTTCGGCCTCTACTAGCACATAGGACATTCCTAACTATACCATATATCTGCATGATGGATACAAGGGGAATGGAACCTGGGTTGGCCTCTACCAGCACCCAGGGGATTTATCACTACACCACAACAAGCCGATTTTTAATAAAATGAATTGCTTGTTTAGATAATCACACACTATTTTATTTTCATATATTTATTTTTTGTTTTTTATTATGTTTATTAATATATTATTCTTATATATAGTTTAATACACATTTTAATAATATTTTAGATTTAATGTTTACATGTATGTATATTTTAAATTTTTGGATATATATATATATATATATATATATATATATATATATATATATATATATATATATATTTAAACATGTATAGTTTATGAAAACAAACAATATATACTAGTCTCACCTAGCAGGCAAAAATGCACAAAATGCAAGCAACACGAAGAGTCCTACATGAATTCCTTTATGTGGGCTTCCATGTACCCACGAGCCAAGGTGCATTAAGCATGACATCATTTCCATCTTACTTGACATATATGACCACCGTCTCTGCTAGATGTGGGTGCTAAACTCATTTTACTCACTTGAAAACCTGCACCTAACGTATATGACCACTGTCTCTACCATAGGTGGATGCTAAACATGTTTGAATTGTAGCGACCCCGGGATGCACGCACCACTCTTTTTACTCTACTTGCAATGTATTAAAACCCAAAATGAAATGGAAGACAATGAAAAGCATATAACACAGAAATAACAAAGATGGATCTCTTTATTTGTATTGAAACCCGGTTACATGTCGGTCCCTCTTAGGGATACCCATTTCGATACAATAAGGTTACAAATAGGCAAAGAGTGCCCCTTTCGCAAAGAGGTGGTGCACTTTCAAAAGCTTCCTGGTTCCGCACACGAAAATGTATGAGGGCTTACAGATGCCTCCTTCTCCAGGCCTATTTCCTAGAGGGATCCCTTTTGCTCTCGTATGTTGCAGATTCTGTCCGATGAACCTGTGGCCCTGTAAGCAATGAAACAACAACACACGCTTAGATGTCCGAGAATACCTCCCCGGATGAGGTTGTTAGCAATGAATATAACAAATGAAAGCAAGTGCAAATTAAACTAATGCTATGAATGCGAATGAATGAAATGATGCTATGCTAATGATATGCTAAACAAAATAATGAATCTAATGTCTAAAACCCTAAGTTAGGCCTACGGGCCACTGTCCAAGACAACGACCGCTAAAGTGACTCTCGTCCTCTTTGCTCCAAAGCTATGGATCAAAGCTTGTATCCGATGTTGAAATAATGGTTGCTATGCTCTCCAATTTGTAAGGGCTTCACCATAAATGTGATCTCCAAGGGAACTCTCCAAGTCTCGAAAGCTCTCCTCAATGACCTATCCTAATAAATTTGATCCTTGGTGCTCTTAGGCTTGCACCTTTTAAAGTGTGAAACCCTAGGTCTATGTCCAAGCCCTAGGAATGAATTCCTCATGCGTAGTGAGAGTTAGCATGAGAATATTTTTGTCTTTTCTATGTTTAAAGACTAGTTAACTAAAGTCTAAATGCAAACTCAAGTCTCCCATGTGAACTGGTCATGAAAGGGAATGCAAAGTTACTCCCGCTCACCTTTATTGCATGTAGACTACCACTTCCACCCATGATTAGGCATATTTGTTGATAAAACTACTTTTATGGTTTAGCCATTGTCATCTGCAATGACTAATATCTGCATTGTCATCTACAGTGGCTAAGGTCTAGCTCTAGGCTTGAGCGGCTAAGATCTGGTCACTCTAGGCTTGAGCGGCTAGGCTTGGATGGCTTGAAAAGGCCCCAAATGAGTGGTGAGAACCATTGTTGATGCTTGGAAAGTCCAATATTATGTCATATGATCTTATGAATGTGTCTATGTGAGTAGCTCCCCTAAGCATGACACATTTTAGGTGTCTATAGATGCCCCTTTTTGTGATGCACTGTGTGGAAAACACAACGTTGAGCAAAAATGTAGACTGATCTATTTGTAGGGTGTATGGTGATCAATGGTCTGATCAACTTCGGATGGCCCAATCATGCAAGATGGCATGCATCCTTTGAATCATTGCCTCAATATTCAGAGGACTTAGCTCAGTGGCTTGGGCATGTTAAATTGCACTCATTCCTCAAACTCAATCGGGTAGCTTCAGTTGCTACAATAATTTTGACCGGTAGGAGAGCTACAATTGAATATGTCATGTCTGCTTACATTCCCAGCAAACAAGGGAAATTTGTGATTGTTGTATGCAATGATTCATAGGATGAACATGATTTTGATGTGATCGAGTGATATTTTGTTGATTTGATTATGATTATGTTGAAGCTTTGAACTACTTCCTCACACAATGGATTGGTGAAGAAATGACAATGAATGAAGTGACAAGTCGCTTGACCAATATGACTAATCTGGTTCCTTTCTAGCATTTGTTGCTTTTAATGGGCAATCCCACATCCAAGTGTGATTCCAATTGTTTATGATAATCATCCATCCCTATCCCGAGGAGCGGTCCAGCTATCAATAGCCTTCTTAGGGAGTTAGGATGAGTGATTCTATTTATGTTCATATTGTATCACTTTGGCTTAATGTTTTTGGTATCATAGGGGAATTAGGATGATCCTTTCGCACCCATGGAGCAGTTCGACCATCTTGGTCTTCTTCGGGATTGAAGGGTGGCACATCGTAATTCCAAAATGAAATGTTTTTGCCCCAAGTGGCCTTATGGTAACCTACTCATCTCATCGAAGTGCATGGAGTGTGAATCGTTGCAATCATCGAGTGGATAGAGTAAGTAACTGGATACGAGGCCTACTTGAGATTATGCTTTTATGTGATTTTTTTTGTTATTTTGATCATCAAGATGATTTTAATTCATCAAAATGCATTTATTTAATTTTTTTTGTTATCCCCCATGGAAGGAATCTTTTGTTTTTATCTATGGAGCAGGCCATTGTCAGGTCCAGCGGCCTCTGAGTCTCTGCCTGTAGCCACTGTCACCTTGAGTGGCCATGAAGTTTGGGCCACTAACGTCAGTAGTGGCCAAGGCATAATTTGAAAATATAAAATGCACTTTTAGGGTTTTTGACCTATCATTTTCTTTGTTGACAATTCACTTTTTAGAGCTCTGGTGAGACAATGATAGTTGCAATTTTGGAAGATACCTACATCGAGGATATGGCTGCATAGGGTGAGGTATTAGTTGTTGGAGGAGCCAGAGCTTCTCGGGTATTCTTTCAAACCCTAACCTCTTTTCCTCTTTTGGGTAAAATTGAACCTCACTAAGTAAATGGTAAATGAACCTCACTAAACCTGTTGGTAATGAACGAAATCCATAGCTAGGCTTAGTATAGGTTTTTATGTGGTGGGTTGGTCCCCATTTTTTATGTTTTCAATTTTTTTGTATTTTACGACCTAGGGTTCATGGGTTTGCCATTGTCCTTATGTCGCTCAAGGCTAGGTTTGAACCCCAACGATCAAAATTTGATCATTGGGCTTTAGCCTACTGTCTCCAATGGCTAGGTTCTGGACACTATGGGCAACAATGACTAAATCCCTTAGCCAATTTTACAATTTTTTGATTTTTTGAGATAGTTTTTAATTTTTTTGGAATTTTGAACTACTCTTTAGCATGTGTTGCATGCCTAGGTGTATTTATCCCCCTCTTTGCTCAGATTTAGGAGAGTGTCAGATTTTTCATGTTTTATTAGGATTTATGCCTTAGATGCACTGTAGTTATGTTTCATATTTCTTTTGCTTTGCTTAGATCCTTACTGCTCGGGCTTGAGACCCGAAGCTCATGAATGACCTTCTACCTCTTCTGGATGACATGGATTGGAGGTGGCTTAAGGCTCATGGGCTCTAGTATGTTACCAGACTACCTCACATTATGTTAGATCAGGCTTACCTTATAGCTTTGGCCCATCGTTGGGACCCTCGGACTAATACCTTCCACCTCTCGATCGATGAGATGACCATTACGCCAGAGGATGTGTACAGGATCTTTCGGATCCCTTTTGATGGAGTGGCCATCATTTCTTCGACCACTAATGATTAGGTGGTTGTCTTCACTCGGGTGTTCGGAGGATGCTCTAAGGAGGCTCTCAAGGACACCAAGTCTGGGGGAGTGTCCATTATCGTTGGTACCGAGAGCATGTTTTCACAGTGAGGCATGCGGTATTGCTGATGGTCATCAACAATGTCCTTATCCCAGATTGCTCAGGCTTGAGGTTCCCTTGGAACCTCCTCGTGATGGTTCAAGACCTGATGGATAGTGAGGAGCCTATCAGATATGCATGGGGTAGGTCTCTATTGGCTCAGTGTTATGATGAGTTATACCACATCCATCGAAGGGGTCATGTCAGCATCACTTGTAGTTGGCTTTTGCAGATCTGGGGATGGGAGCACATTAAGGTAGATCATCCCAAGGGGCTTCCTATTGAGATCATAATTGTGGATGGGTGGATGTAGTGCTATACCACTAGATGGGCTAGAGAGAGCGAGGAGTGCAAGAGCCACACTTTTGTAAGGGAGTTGTCTCATTATACTGATACTTTCACTAGACTCTAAGCTGGAGATGTCATATGGCACCCGTATCATGAGTGTCCCGCTTGGGATGACCTGACCAATTTTACTGCTAGGATGCGGTATGAGTGATGGCTCATCGACCATAAGATTAGCATCCAAGAGCACTTCTTCTACTCTCGAGTTCTTCATCAGTATGGGTTGTAGTAGGATGTGCCACTAGTACCATTTTTGTATAGGTGCATCAGAGTAGAGAGAGACCTCCCTCCCCGATAGGTCACAGAGTTAGCTGATGAGGAGGATGCCCCAGTTGTTGATCCTAGAGTGGTTAGGGGAGTCATAGATGCATTTGTGTGATGGTGGGGTGACCTGATGTGGCATGATGAGGGTAGTCTAGGCTGAGAGGATGATGGTAGAGATGGGGTAGATCCATCGAGGTGCAAGGTTCATGCTAGGACTACGATGTGGGGCCAACAGGTAGAGCAGGTGGTAGTGGAGGAGTAGGAGGCTCCTAAGGAGGTAGAGGAGGAGATGGAGCCTAAGGAGAGAGATTCTCCTCTTAGGGCATAACTGCATGATGTGGAGGTCGAGCTCTAGTCAGCCAAGATATAGGTACAATAGTGTGATGCCATCATAGCTCAATGGGATACCACTATAGCATAGCTTTCAGACTAGATACAGGCTTTGTAGGCTGCTATGGGAGGAGCTACCTGGATGTAGGTTGTTGTTGCTCCTACTCTTAAGGGTCCTTCGAGGGTAGCTCTCGAGGATGAGATCAGGCATCTACAAGGTTTGTTGGATGAGAGTGATGTACATATTGTTGAGGATGCAACCCATATTGTTGCTCTCTCGAGGTAGATCAGGAGGCTAGGAGCCATCCCTAGGGAGAGAGGAGCCACAGGTGGGTCATAGGTCAGTAGGAGCTCTACAATAGGGTAGTCTTCCATCCAGCCTAGTCATGGGGCTCAAACTCATACTGAGAGACCAGCAAGGTCCAGCTCGCACCATTCTCCCAGAGATCCGGCCATAGGGGTGGTGTTGTAGGGGAGGCAGGTCCAATATTTGATTGATGGTGCACTTGGTTTTGTTTTTGAGGTCGATTGACCTATATGACTATAGCCCATAAGCATTTTTGTATATCCATGGACTTGACACACATACTTTTATGATATCTTTGCATTATGACTCATTATGTGTATCATTTATTGCTCATGTTTTTGTTGTTATTTTGTTTTATGATGTGATGTGATGATGGCATTATGATGACTTGATGTATATGTTAGATGATAGATGATATTGTAGATGCTTAGATGGATGTGTAGATGCTTATATGATTTGATGATATGATGTGATGTATTTTGAGTTGATAAATGATGAATTTATGATTGTATGCAAATGGATATTGCCTATATGTTTTATGATGTGCTTTATGATGTAATGATGGGTGATTTGGTTTTTGTGTTTATGGATGCGATGTTATTGTTAAATGCATGTTTAATTTTGCTTTAATTGTATGCATCTAACTTATGTGATGGGATGGTATAAATGAACCTGTATGCTCTAATCACTTAAAACATAAGGAATGCATATGACATTGACAATCTTAATGGGTGATACCACAGAAAGTAAAAAATTAATCATGAATTTAAATAATCACTCTTATCATAAGAATTGATTAAGTATTCATATATGAGATGTAATGGTGTGAGATGTATTTTCTTGATAAGTTTCTATAAATTAAAAGATATAAAGTAGTCAGTGGTCGTCTATATACTATTTCTAATATATATGTGGTATCTGTCCTACTATGTTGATACCCCCTAATTTATAGAATCTTATAAAGAAAGTGATGGTGTGAATGATGATATGATTTGTTGCTATGTAAGAATTTTGGGGCTTTTCGGAGATTCAAACACTCTAGTTACCCTATCAATGATTGTATTGATCATTTAAGGCTTTTGAAAATTAGGCTTTCATCATGGTCCTAGATACTCATTCTCCTTGTGTGTGCAAATGAATATATTTAGATAGAACCCATGCATTTCCTCTGATTTTAGGTGGGATTCTTTCAGCCCATTGCTAAGATCGGGGATCCTCAAGTGTTCATCTTATTCTTATGTTGGACTCAATTGGACTATACCACTAGGCAGTTTTGGATTACCTAAAGCTAGCTCATCCACATTCAAACATTGGTCTATACAAATGCATAGCTTTTGTGATAGACATATCATCATGCATAAGGATTTCTCCTTCCAATCCTGTATAGTGCCGAGAATTCCAAGGATTCAAGCTCCAATCCCTTCTTTTCTTCATTATGACTTGGGATACTTGCTCGTATTTAGTGATAAAAATCACTATTTATTTTTTACTAATTTTTTTTGAGCAAGGGATTCTTGTAGTGATGATAATCACTATTTATTTTGCTTTTGTCCTTTTGATATTTTGAGCTATGAATATGGGTGTTGATGTGTGAATTTTGAATATTTTGAACTTTGAACCTAGGATTTTTGCTTGTTGACTTAAGCAAGAGATTTTTGGGTAGGGTGGAGCTTGTCCTTTTGTCAATTCTCAACATTTTTGAACTGGTTGCATAGGGGGATAAGCAAGGATGTCCCTTTTCACTTTATGTAACCTAACCACTTTATGACTTTCATCTTCCCATGTACCAACTAGAATTTAGTGTTTGTAATTAGTGGTGGGATCCTGAGATATGCTAGGCTTTGTCACCACTAGACCTTATTCTCTACTAACCAAGATGGTTTTCCATAAAAGTTGATAAGATCACTAGGTGTGGTTGAATAACCGAAAAACCTTAGTATATTATGTATAGCAACAGATAATGGTTGTGTTGAAAAACACAATTACACACATGTGTTGATGGAGGTATGGATTTGAATGGTTTGTGAGACAAACTGTGGCATCACTTTTAAGGCTCTCATGACATATGTGAATGTAATGGATATGAAAATGTAATGCAATTATGTGGATGCAAGATGTGAGATGCAATTGTTTTTGTATTTTTTATTTTTATGTTGTTTTTGTATTTTTGCTTAATTTGACCAAAGGGCTTGGATACCCTTGGAGCATTTTGATTGAATTTGACCAAGCGGTTTGAATACCCTTGGAGCATTTTAATTTGATTTTGACCAAGCGGCTTGAATACCCTTGGAGCATTTTGATTTGATTTTGACCAAGCGGCTTGAATACCCTTGGAGCATTTTGATTGTATTTTAAATTTTTATGTTTTTATGATTTGTTTGTATTTTTGACATATTTGAATTTTTTGTATTTTTGACATATTTGAATGTTTTTGTATTTTTGACATATTTGAATGTTTTTGTATTTTATGTGTAGAATGCCTTCAAGTGAATGATATTGAGAGGTTCAGGCTCTTCAACACCATCTAATGATATAAGGTGATATGCTCTAGGCCCAACTCTTTGTGAAATCATGTACGGGCCTATCCAATTTACCGTGAACTTGTCTCGCAGGTGCGACAGATTCAAATTCTATTGGTTTTCTTTGAGCACTAGATCTCCAACCTTGAATTCTCTTAAGTGGACTTTACTATTGTAAGCTCATGCAAGGTAATCTTGGTAAACATGAAGATGCTCTAAAGCATTGACTCGACGTTCATCAAGAAGCATCAACTGATCAAGGTGGCCTTGTCATGCGACATCATCATCTATGAAGTCCTTTAATGCTATGCGTAGAGTTGGAATTTCCAACTCTAGTGGCATGATGGCCTCAGTGCCATATACTAGTGAAAATGGTGTTGCCCTAGTGGGCATCCGTATACTAGTCCTGTATGCCCATAGTGCAAGAGGCAACTGCATGTGCCAATCCTTGTGATTGTCTTGCATCGTCTTCCTCAAGATGGAGACTATTATTTTGTTCGAGGCTTCTGCTTGCCCATTTGCTTGTGGATAATAAGGCATTGAAAAACTATGCTGAATATGGTATTTGTTCATTAAAGCATGCACATTTTTGTTCTTGAAATATGGCCCATTATCCGATATTATCTTCGAAGGGACCCCAAAATGACTTATGATATTGTGGAGTATAAACTCCGCAATCCTCGGTCCAGTTGTTGATGTTAAGGGGATCGCTTCAACCCATTTAGTGAAGTATTCAATGGCCATTATGATGAATGTGTGTCAGCCTGAGGATGGGGGTGAGATCTTCCCAATCAAGTCTAGTCCCCACTACAAGAATGGCCATGCTACCTGGATGGGTTGCAAGGCTTGCGATGGTAAGTGCATTAGATTTGCATGATGCTAGCACTTAATGCATTTCTTGACATACTCATAATAATCCTTTTCCATGGTGGGCCAATAGTAACCCATTCTCAAGATGCGCTTAATGATGGCCATGCCACTGAAATGCCCTCCACATGTGCCATCGTGAGCTTGCAAAATTGCCCAGGATGCTTCTTGGGGCTCAAGACAATGGAGTAATACTCCATCATATCCTCGTCTATAGAGGATTTCTCCTAGAAAGATGTATCTTGTTGCTTTCTATTTGAATGTTCACCTTTCAGTATGTGATAAACCTTGAGGTACTATTCCAAGTTTTAGGAAGTCCCGTAGTTGGGAAAGCCAATCCTGATAAGCCATGACTTCTATAGAAAATATGGCTTGCTCTTCCTGCATTCTCGAGTTGGTGAACATGGATTGAGGAACAACTCTATGGTGTATGGTTGTACCACACTCCATAGGTCCTTGGGAGATCAAAGACCCCCAAGGTGTCATTTGCAAGAAATCTCTAGCTGTGAAGGACCAATCCTGATTTGGTTCGATGTGGATCATGTTGACTGATTCTTGATTGTCAAAAGCTTCATGGTGTATTGTTGAGTGTGAAAGCACTTTCACATGAATGGTTGTAAAATCAGTAGATGGATTCTGAGGGATTAAGGATCCCAAAGAGGCCATGGTGTCTACAAATCTATTTGATGTACGAGGGATTGCCTCGATGTCATACCATTCTAGTCGGGCTAGGTAGGTGTCAACAAGTTCCTTGTAAGTCTTCAGGAGTGGGCACCTACATTGAAATAGTCCTTTGACTTGGTTTACTATGAGCAAGGAGTCACCAAAGATATTCAATATTTTAATGCCCATTGCTATGGCTATTTGGAGTCCCAAGATCAATGCCTCATATTCCATGTTGTTGTTTGTGCAAGGGAAGTCTAGTTTGAATGATAAGGGCAATGGAGCACCCTATGGTGTGATAAAGACAATCCTTGCTCTGCCCCCTTGTTCACACTTTGAACCATCGAAGAACAATGACATGTCTCTTTCTTTCTTAGGTTCTTCGAGTTCTGGGGATCTGATAATGCAAAGACCGCATCATCAGGCAATTCTATGGTGAGAGGCTTGTTATCCTGAAGAGGCGCCTCTGCTAATTGATCTGCTATGACTTGTCCCTTGATGGAATTTTGGCTTATGAACTCTAGATCAAATTCTATCAATAGCATGATCCACTTTGTGGTACGTGTATTGTGATATGTCTTGCTCATCATGTACTACAAAGGATTTTGTTTTGATATGACGTAGGTCGTATGGCTCAACATGTAGTGTCACAACTTTCGAGTTGCAAAGACCACTGCTAAACACAACTTTTTGACATACGCATATCCTAGCTCATAACTCACCAAGGTGCGACTAATGTAATATATGGCTTGCTCTTTATCTTGTGCATTCTTTTGGGCTAACATGGTGCCCAATGCAAAATCAGTAGTCGATATATATAGTAAAAATGGTATGTCTAGCCTTGGTGGAGCCAATACTAGCGGTGTTGCCAGATAAGTTTTGATCTCTGCAAAGGCTTGATGGCATTCTTCATCCCAATGAAAGGGGACCTCCTTGCATAGCAACCGATTCATGGGTCGACATTTGTCTGATAATTGCATGATGAATCTTTTGATGGATGCTATCTTGCCTTGTAGGCTCCTTAGCTCCCTAATGTTGGTAGGGGTGGCCATTTCCAATATAGCCTTTACCTTTGTAGGATCGACTTCAATGCCTCTCTTGGATACGATGAATCCCAAAAGCTTACCAGAAGTTACGCCAAATACGCACTTCTTAGGATTCAATCGGACATTGTGCTCAATGAGGTGGTCAAAGACTTTTCTAAGGACTTCAGCATGCTCTTGCCACAATAGGGACTTGGCCAGTAAGTCATCCATGTAATCCTCTAAGATCTTATGCATATAGTCATGGAATATGTATGTCATGGCCCATTGATATGTGGCACCAACATTTTTGAGACCGAATGGCATCACTTTGTAACAGAATGTTCCCCATGGAGTAATGAAAGTAGTTTTATGTTGATCTTCGAGCTTAATCTGGATCTGGTTGTATCCAAAAAAACCATCCATTAGGGAGAGCATCTCATGACCTATGGTTGCATCTACAAGAGCATCTATGTTTGGCAATGAGAATGAATCCTTTGGTGTTGCCCTATTTAAATATCTGAAGTCTGTGTAGATACAGACTCTTTCATCGGGTTTCCCCATGGGTACCATGTTCGACACCCACTCAGGGTAGTCGATAGGAACTATGAACACTACATCCAGTAGTTTTTGCAATTCATTCTTCACCATCAAAGTGATGGTTGGATGCATTTTCCTCAACTTTTGCTTGATTGGCTTCTTCATGGGATCCAATGAAAGGTTGTGAATGACTAACTTTGGATCTATCCCTGGCATGTCTTTGTAAGTCCAAGCAAAAATATTTGGCCTCTCTTTGAGGAGAGGAATTAGGATGGCTTGTTCCTCTAGAGATAGACTTTCTCTGAACTTGACTTTCCTTGGTTGGGTAGGATCATCACTGATGTCCACCTCGAAAGTCACTTCTATAGCCATATGTGACCCATCCTCTAGTTGATGAGGCATGGGTATCAAATGAATGTCATCGATGGGATTTATAGGTCCTACTGACTCAAGATCCAAACCAACATGGAATACGTCATACGCACAACTTGATGCAAAATGGAATGGCTGTAACATCTCTTCATTGGGGAAGAGGTCTTCAGGCTCTATGGGTGAATCAACATGATCCCAATCAATAGCCTCTACATCAAGATGCAATGATTTGGTAGGATCTACTAGATTATGAAGTGGAGTGGCCAAATCAATGGAGATCATGTTGATGGATGGGATGAAATCTCCAAGACCACATGGGTGTAATCTTGTTTTAGGGGTTTCCCTTCCATACTCATGATGAGGTTCTAGAGGTTTGGGGATGAATGGGTCCTCCCTATGTAACATGTGAGTGGTTGAATTCTCTCTATGCATAGACTATGGAATGGGGTCATTTGGCTCAAGGATCTCTCAAAATGTGGGCAGAGGGGGATTGACCATGTGGTGAATAGCCCCTAAGTCAATAGGTCTTCCGAGGAACCTTAATCCAGGATCTATGGCATGTAGTGCCACCTCTCTTTCTACTAGCTCATTGACTTGTCACAAGTGGTGAGGCCCAAGATAAGCCATCTCGGTCTCATCCTCAAAGTCATCATCACTTATCCAAAAACTATTAGCATTGGTATGTGGCCCTAGAACAGAAGGCTCATGTCTTGGCCCCAAGTAGGCCATCTCCATTTCATCTTCATATTCTTCATCACTTATGAAGAATCCATTTACATTTGTCTCTTGCCCCAAAGTCAGGGGTTGATGGCTCAGGCCTAAGTAGGCTCTTTCTATTGAGTCCTCTGATTCATAGTCACTTTCATCCGATATGTACCCACTCTCATTATGGATGGACCATGTGAATATTTGTAAATAGTGAGGCCCATGGTAGGCTAAGCCAAGTTGTGCCTCATCATCACTTGCTTCATATCCATTCTCTTCATCCCATGAGTTGTACCCTATTGGGGTGGAATCAATTGAGATGTTTGGATGATAAATTTTTGGTGGTGGTACGTTCATCATGGCCACTTGTCTGTTGCTCAAATTTCTTGTTCTTAGGGGGTGATAAGGAATGAAATCGATGTCTTCTCCTAACCCTAAGCTTAATCTATCCAATGCTACTACAAGAGAGTCATCTCGACCTCCAATATAATAGCCTAACCCAAACCTATCAGAGGGAAGCTGATATTGTGGCTCGTATGGCCGCCTGCACCCCTGCTCATATATACCAAGGCCATAGCCATGCCAATGGCAATGCTCAAAGTAGCTTAGAGAAAACTCAAGATTAGAGAGGTAATGAACATTGATCATGAATAATTTATCATAATCCTCTTCTACATCTGAAGACTTATGGGCGCAGTCCAGGCCGACATAGACAAAATTGGTTTGGTTGGGAGGGATTCCAAGTGGAACCATTATTCCCACTGGTGGTCTCAAGTCCTTAGGTCTTCCCATGTCTTGTGCAGACTCAATGATAGGCATAAAGGTAATGTTCTACACAAGGTACTCCCCTATGCCTATGCTTGCCAAGTGTATTGATGCATGCGATGTGGATGACCCTACGGATGACACTGGTGAAGCAGGATGGTAATCACTATCTTCATATTGATCTTGAAGATCTTCTTCTTCCATAGGACTTGGCATTTCAGCAATGGCTATAGTTGGCACTTCCTTGGGCCTTTCTTCCTCGACTAAGGGTACCTTTAGCTTCTGATTATCTTTTGGTTTTGACGTTGATGGTACTTTAGAAGCATTGACTATTTTAAGTGCACCAGGAGGTGTTGATGTGCATGGGTATTTTCTTACCCTTTTGCCTTTGTTATCCAATTGTGTGGTTGGAGATGAAGGTGCTACGTATAGGTGGGTAGAAGGAATTACAAATTCTCCTAGAATGTCCACCTGATGGATGTATTTGAATGGCTCTTCATCAGCCAGAACCACATAGACTTTGTTTTCGTGCACATACTTGACACACTGGTGCAAGATCGAAGGAACACACTTCATGGCCCTTATCCAAGGATGCCCTAGGAGGATGTTGTATTGCATAGCCCCTTCCAAGACATGACACATCACAGGGATGGTCTTATGCCCCACCTTGATGGGTAGGACTATCATTCCCATAGTATTGCATAAAGCATCATTAAAAGCTCTCAATGTGTAAGCTCCTGGAATGATATTGGACTTGGGGATCTTAAGGTGCTCTATTGTTGTTGTTGTAATGATGTTTATTGATGAACCTGTATCGACCAAGACCCTCTTGAAAGGTAAGTCATTGATTGATACCACAATGTTCAATGGAGGGTCTAGTAAGGTAGTAGGTACTGTCTTAATCTCATAATCATAGAATCGAATTACAGGTTCCTGGCATTCTTGTACTTGTCCCACAAAATGAGTGAATGCATTCGCATCTTGTGGTTGGAGCTCAATTGTCCTTAAAATTTCCATTAAAGTCTCCCTATGCTTTGGGGACTATTGTATGAGCTCATAGATGGATAGCTTAGCCGGAGTCATCTATAGGTTTTGCTCCAATCTACTTCGGATAGTTACCATAGGTCATGTTGGTGGACCTGGAAGGTTGTCTTGCCCTACCTCTACCTAGGTGTAGTTGGGACATTCATGGGAGCTGCAGGAGGTTGTGGTTGACCATACCATCTAGTCCTGGTTGCTATGTTAACAATCTCAACCATCCCAATGCATCCATGGGTAGGTATATCAGCTCGGACCTGATTGACTTGGGCCCCTTGCTCTCTAGGGGCCTCATGATTGGGCAATGGGTTTCTGTATATGCCCATGTCTCTATTATCGGGAGCCAGTGGGTTGTCAACTTTGAGTTCTCCCACCTCAATCATGTTTTGCACTTGATGCTTAAAACCAATGCAAGCCTCAATGTCATGCCCCGGTATCCTATGATAAGGGTAAAATTGATCTTCCCTATATCCTTTTGGCTTAGGATGGTTGGGATCTATAAGAGGTATATCAAGAAATCTGATCCTCCTAGCCTCGCTCAACTGATTGAAGATTGATTGCATTGATTCTATTAGAGGCATGAAATAGCGAGGTGGCTTGCATTCTTTGTTTCACCCTTGATTGTTCCTTTGATCGTAATTGGTTGGCGGGGGATGTGCTTGATAGTTCTAGGGTTGTTGTGCACCCCCATCCTTAGGTGTAGCCAATACGACTTGATTGACTAGAGCAGGGTTGCCCTACTTCTGCTTGTACTTGTCATTCTTACCATTCTTGTTCCACTCCTTTTTGTTTTAGAGTTTAATGGTTCCCTCATCTACTTTTATGTCTTCGATGAGTTTGGCCTATGCCAAAGCTTCCTCAAATGAAGGATACTACTGAAGTTGTAGCAAGAGGGAGATGTGTTTAGAACAAATTTTTGTGAACATGTGAATGATCTCTTCTATGGGAATGGAGAATGATAACTTTGCCATGAATTTTCTCCATCTATTCCCATAATCCATTACTTGGCTCATCATCATACTATTTCAAGTTGGCCAGGTCTGAAAGGTTCACCTTCTTCTTAGCACCAAAGGAGAAATGCTTTAGGAATGCGTTTACTAGTTGTTCAAAGTTGGTTATGCTATGCTTAGGTAGTTGGTTGAACCATTGAGTGGCAGCACCTAAAAATGTCATTATGAATGTTCTTAGCATGAGAGCATCATTGTCTTCAAGATGAAAACATGCATTGATAAAATTGGTGACGTGCTCTTGTGCATCCTCTTCACCCTTAAATTTTTCCAACCTAGGCATCTCAAAGTGCTTAGGATATGGAGGGCTAGGGATTGATGGGCACAATGGTTGGTTGTGTATTTTGCTCAATGTTGGCGAGTTCCCAGCTGCCTCTTGTTTCTCAAAGGCTTTCATATTTTCAGCAAGCTCTTGAAATGCCTTTGATGCACGGATTTCCTCCTCTTGTAGGCCTACTCATAGTGGTAATGGAGGTAACTCTCTATCCATTTGATTTGTTCTATTTTCCTCCCTCCTATGAGGGGACTCGAGATTGTGATCCTGGTTTGTTATGTTTGCCCTTTCCCCACTAGTTGGATTTCATTCATGGTTTGGTGGGTGGTTTCATTGTGGGCTATCTTGTCTAGTGCACCTCTCCTTAGGTGAGTCAGTGCATCTAGTTCTTTGGTGGTCACCACCATTTGTCTATAAATTGCTAAGAGCTAGCCGCTCAGCTTGCTCTCTTAAGCGCTGCTCATGTTGGTGCAAGAGTCTTTCTCTTTGTTTATCTTATTCGAGAGCTTCCACTAGCTCTCGCTCCTTACGTAATACATTTTCTAACCATATCACATGGTCAATTTGCACTATCATAGAAGACTCATGTTTATCTGACTCTATTCTTGTTGTCTTGACTCATAGATTCCTCGAGGAGGTTTCTGTTGTACCTATACTCTTGCTAGCTAATGTGACTTGTTCAATGTACTATTGAGTATCTCTATGATCAGACTCTATACATTTACTATGGGGTCACTCTGAGGTACCCCAATGAGAGGTGTGCTTAGAAGTCATAGTTCATGAGCTTCCAGATGTAGAGTTCTTAGTAGCTATAGTTCTTTGAGTTGGTCATGTAGGAAACCGATCCAACCCATCTAGCTATCTTGTTTTCCATGGCTGGTCCCATGGGGTGCCATTCACTCCTATGAGGTCATAGTCTATGGGAATATTTCCTTTTGTGTGAAGGGTTTCTTCTATCTGATTCCCATGACTAGATGTAGCTCTAGTTTCCTGCCCTTCAGTGGGTAGACCTATTTCATATGTTTCTTGTGAATCTTGAGGTGTTGCAACTCTTGCTTGCCTTCTTGATGAAGAAGGCTTTGTGGTGACATGTTTTCTCCATGTGGATGGAGATGTAGTAGTCTCATCATCCCTATATGAAGAATGAGTTTTAGAACCTTCTTTATGTCCATGTGAGGAGGAAGCCCTTGAAGCTTCCTCACATCTTTGAGATGTTTCTGTGTGTTTAGAGGAGGCCCTTGAGGTCTCCTCATGTCTCCTTGATGAGGATGGTTGTGAAGCCTCTTTTTGTTTATGTGACTTTGTTCCATGATGTGGTTCCCTACTTGGGGTTTCTCGAGGAGATCCCCCAAGGGTTGAGTTATCACCCCTTAGGCTCATGGAGCTACGTCTCACGGTCTTACGGGTAGGTCATTCAATGTTACTATGACTTCGCCTATGGGTATGAGTTGCTTCAGTCTCTCCCTCGATATCATACCGAGGGTGTTTACTTCTTGTTTTGACCATTTTGTCTATGAATTGATCTTTTGAGTTGCAATTTAGGAATAGCCACACAATACCAAACAAATGTTTATCTTGATTATCGATTTAAGTGTGCCCTAAACTATTTGGTGTATTTTGATGTGTTGTTCTTTTGATTTCTTGCTTTTGTTCTTGGATTAAGAATGAGAAGACTCATCCATAGTGACAATCAAGTACACCCATGCCAAACATGATTTTCTCAAAAGAAGCTAGGGTACACCGTTGAAGTCCCAGTGGGGGGTTCGCCTAGCTCTTCCACTCTAAACCAATGATTGTTCCAATAGTGGGAGACAGTTTGAGCATAAGTAACTTAGTACCACTATAAGTAAGTTTCTCAATCCATTTCTAGGAAGCTCTAGGGGGCAAACTGGTGGAAGGAGATGAATTCCAATGTCATTGGACTGAATTGAGGGTTGGTGATGAAATCCAACTCCCCAATGTTTAAATGATACGTGCATGTGTGGTGTTCATTTTAAGCTTGCATAACATAAAGTGCATCATATAGCAGCAATGAGTCTTTCCTATATGCCTAAGTGCAAAAATACATTTCAATATTCAGAAAGATGCATGAACTACTATGATTTGTATGAGCACACTTTATTTCATGCAAATATGGCCTCTAGCAAGGCCTCAAAGCAAGCAAACAACATACAATGTCTAGCACATTGGATTCTAGGGTGAAATTTTTAGGCATAAGCCATTGTTCCTAGCAATGCCTAGTGGAAATCTAAAAGAAGATCTAAGATATGCAAAATGCTTAATTCTTTCTCCTTTTATTCTTTCAATTTCCAAACATAAATGTGCTTTAAGTTCTCTATTTTAGACACACAGAAGCAAACAGAAAGCTATAAAATATCAGAGAGGTTGTACCAACCTCTAATCCAGCTCAGAGAACCTTGTTTCTATCCTCTGCTGCTCTCCAGTTCTGGCCATTGTTGACCAGAGCGGTTGGTTCTTGGCCATCATTAGTGGGAGCGGCTAAAGCTCTATTGGCCATTGTAGCTTAGAGCGGCTGATTTATGGCCACTGTAGCTCAGAGCGGCTAGACCTACACACAAAACTAAGTTAGTATTCAGGAAGAAAATGAAAAATCAGTGGAGGTCCCACCATGATCGCCATCTGTAGTGACCCCGGGATGCACGCACCACTCTTTTTACTCTACTTGCAATGTATTAAAACCCAAAATGAAATGGAAGACAATGAAAAGCATATAACATAGAAATAACAAATATGGATCTCTTTATTTGTATTGAAACCTGGTTACATGTCGGTCCCTCTTAGGGATACCCATTTCGATACAATAAGGTTACAAATAGGTAAAGAGTGCCCCTTTCGCAAAGAGGTGGTGCGCTTTCAAAAGCTTCCTAGTTCCGCACATGGAAATGTATGAGGGCTTACAGATGCCTCCTTCTCTAGGCCTATTTCCTAGAGGGATCCCTTTTGCTCTCGTATGTTGTAGATTCTGTCCGATGAACCTGTGGCCCTGTAAGCAATGAAACAACAACACACGCTTAGATGTCCGAGAATACCTCCCTGGATGAGGTTGTTAGCAATGAATATAACAAATGAAAGCAAGTGCAAATTAAACTAATGCTATGAATGTGAATGAATGAAATGATGCTATGCTAATGATATGCTAAACAAAATAATGAATCTAATGTCTAAAACCCTAAGTTAGGCCCATGGGCCACTATCCAAGACAGCGGCCGCTAAAGTGACTCTCGTCCTCTTTGCTCCAAAGCTATGGATCAAAGCTTGTATCCGATGTTGAAATAATGGTTGCTATGCTCTCCAATTTGTTAGGGCTTCACCGTAAATGTGATCTCCAAGGGAACTCTCCAAGTCTCGAAAGCTCTCCTCAATGACCTGTCCTGATAAATTAGATTACTTGGATAAATTCTTGGTGCTCTTAGGCTTGCACCTTTTATAGTGTGAAACCCTAGGTCTATGTCCAAGCCCTAGGAATGAATTCCTCATGCGTAGTGAGAGTTAGCATGAGAAGATTTTTGTCTTTTCTATGTTTAAAGACCAGTTAACTAAAGTCTAAATGCAAACTCAAGTCTCCCATGTGAACTGGTCATGAAAGGGAATGCAAAGTTACTCCCGCTCACCTTTATTGCATGCAGACTACCACTTCCACCCGTGATTAGGCCTGTTTGTCGGTAAAACTACTTTTATGGTTTAGTCGCTGTCATCTGCAGTGACTAATATCTGGCCGCTGTCGTCTATAGTGGCTAAGGTCTGGCCGCTCTAGGCTTGAGCGGCTAAGATCTGGTCGCTCTAGGCTTGAGCGGCTAGGCTTGGATGGCTTGAAAATGCCCCAAATGAGTGGTGAGAACCACTGTTGATGCTTGGAAAGTCCAATATTATGTCATATGATCTTATGAATGTGTCTATGTGAGTAGCTCCCCTAAGCATGACATGTTTTAGGTGTCTACATGGATCACTTAAAAACCTACACCTTAACTCACAAACATCTTCAGTAATATCACATTCTTCAAGCAAAATTTTTAACCAAATAGTAGGGATGTTACATTCTCCCCCACCAAAATTTAACACAGTCCCTGTGTTAACCTAAATAGTTTGCAAGTTTTATATACAAAAATCAAGCCATACATTATGAACTTTATAAAAATGTTGCATGCATTTCATCATTGATACCACAAAATATACATTATAAATCCCACAATACATATAAATGCATGTCAAATATTCAAATATTCATGAAAATATCAGACTTCCAACAAAAATAAAAATCACTCTTTTATTGATACCACTTCTTCCCATGTGGTGTTTCTTTCTAAGTAGAGATCCCACTAGACTCTACATTGATCACTAGCCATTTTCCATAGGTGTTTGATTCTAAATCCTAAAATTATGACTGGGTGTATTACAATGAGTTGCATTTACGATATCTGCAATTGTGAAACATAAAAAATATGAGAGGTATCAACCACATACTTCCTAACAACACATGGAAATTATTATGGATTGTGGAAAAATTAGGTGGCAAGACCCAAAATAATTTTGAATGGCTCGATTACCTAGGATTGAGCTTTATTTGATTGAACACTCTGTGAGTTTGACTCAAGAAATTTTTTGTCAAAAACAATATATGATCTCTTTAGATAGTATTAGCTCTTCAGGTGAGTTATGGCTTATTTGAGACACCTGCGTAACTACTCTATTTTCTTCACAATATCAAATTTTATCATTACTCGATATTTTAGATTATCTCATGTTAAAGGTGTTCTACACTGATGCCCACATAGGGCTTTTAAACAGTTCCTTGCCCAACTTGGAATGTTGGCTAAGCAAAGTCCACCATATGGAAATATTTCTCTTTCTCACTTTAATGATGTAGCAAATATCATAATTTTTTTTGTTTTTATCAGGTCCTTACTCAACCTGAGTTAAATTTAGTCACTTATTTACTTGGTTGATTTTACAACCTTTTTGGTCCTAGCCAATATTTAATTAATAAATACAAAATTGTTCAGCAAATGTTTAACTATTAACAGATACATATGGCCATAATATTTTAATTGCAATTCTTCAAAAAAGGCATCAATATAACTTATCATTTCAAAAGGATAGGAAAAATATACATTCTAGGTATGTAATAGTCCTTTCACCAAAAACTAGTATTATTATTGATTAACATCCCTTAAATTCTTAATATGGTTGGAAAAATTCTATATTGGTCAGATTTTCACTGCATGATAATCCGTCATTTCTCAGAGTAGAACAATATTTATATTTGTGTCTTCAATATTAGCTTACCCTTTTGTTTTCAAATTTTTGATCATGACTTGTTTATCTTCAACTCTTATATGCGGTTGATAGTCGGGTTATTTCTCATGGTTTATTATTAATGGGTAATTTTTTTCATAGTGGGATCCTCCACAGATGAAGCATCCTAATATCGGTTTGCTATTTTTTCCTTCATTTTTCTTACCGAGTCTTTCCTCATGTTTTGGTTCCTTTATGCTCCTAAGTCTTTTCTAGAGGATTTTACTTTTAACTTTCACTTGGTTCTCTTATTTTTTTGCTTCATAAAAAGTTCCATAATATCTTTTTTAACCCCCATCCACTAGAAATTTTATCAGTGATGTTATTTGGTCCATATAATGTTGGAATATTTTTAGCCTTGATGCAAGATACTCCATATTAGTACACAAAAAGAAATGATATTAATTTTCTTGAGGAAGCCCGCCATTTAGCATGGTTGCAATAAGAACTATGTCATTTTTCTTAACACATGGCCTAGGGTTTCACAACCTAGGCTCTGATACCAACTGTAACAACCTAGGTCTAGCTCTCCTGGTCTTCAAAAACACAAATTCAAAATTTTGTTTAATATGATAACAAAGCCACTATTTGAATTTTATACACCCAACTTTATATTAGTACATAGGCATAAATTTTAACACTCCGAGATGAGTATCCATTGTAGATGGAATCACGAGTGCTTGAGATTGACCAGATCCCACAATAAGATACCATATTTTGAGACCTACCTTATCATTCTCGAGTTCTAGGTCCCGAAAAGTGGTTATCCTTCTAGGGTCCATAATACCTATAAGGGTGGACATATATTTTCCCCATATCGTAGCATGGAGGAAATTGGTCTATGTCCTTATTTTCATCTTAGTGATCTACTGACCGTATTTTAATCTTAGTTCATGATTAAGATTTTAAGTTCATGCTAGAGTTAGTATAGTTATGCTTGTGCCTGATAATGAACCTTCAACTAAGGTGCTATCAGGGCCCATCAATACTTTGGATTTTGGGTCCAGGTATCTCAATTATATTGCAATTAACGATAATAAATCCCATTCCATATTTCATTGGACCTTCCAACCTTAAGATCGATACCCCTAGTATTGAGTTATTGTTGGCTATTACCCAATTGTATTATGAGTCATGATAACCCTCACATAATACCTTGTAAGATAACTTGGAATGACATCCCATTCCACCATTCGTTACTCTCCATATCATAGGATCCATTGACCCTTCTATTATTGCTAGAGAATAGTTATCCCTAAATCACAATAGCCATCACTACAAATTATCAAAGTTATATGGATACACATTATTCTCGATGTCATCAATTCTTTGCTTCCACATCCTTATTGATGTCTTTCATGATTTTCGAGGTAAGAATCAATAGGTTGAATCCATAAGTGTACTTAATGGGGTTGACTAAGTCTACCTGTTTTATTAGAAATTCTCCTAACATTCGTGAATCATAATACTTTACTTAGAAAAGCAAATGTTAAAAATATTCTCTTCAAATGACTTAAAATATTTAACACCAAATCTCAAAAAATAAAATCTATTTGTTACTCTACTTTCAAAGATAAACTCTACATTTAATTGTTGGACATTTTGATTCAAAGTTGTCATTGATGTCAAGGAATAAGCTATCGTTGATGTCAAGGAATAAGCTATCGTTGATGTCAAGGAATAAGCTATCGTTGATGTCCAAATTTCAAGAGGAACAATGCAAAGGGTAAAGGCAAAAGAGCTTCATAATATTTTTAATATTATGTGGAAGCATAAGTTAGAAGAGTTTTTATTAAAACCAATGGTGAGAAAAAATAAAAGGTTTTTCATAAAAACCCAAGGAAGCTTATTTAAAAGCTAAAGGAGGTTTTAATATTTATTTTATAAATTATTTAAATTCAAATTGAATTTAAATTTTATAAATAAATATTATTTATACAAATTTGTAAAATGAGAGAAGGCTTTAATAAAGCCAAAGGGATGTAAAAATTAATTTATAAAATTTAAATTTAAAGAGTTTAAATAATTTATAAATTAATAAATTAAAAATCGAAGTGCTCATGTTTAATTTTGAAGACAAATCGAAGAACCGACATTTATGTGTGAAGGAGGAAATCAATATAAAAACACTATGCCTTAGAGGCATTTAATCATCCTTTTTCTCGAATTATAATGTGTGCAATCGTGTGTTGAGAACTCATGCAAAAAAGAGAAGAGAACATTGTTTTGAGCATCAATGAATAAGGATAAATCGACAAGTGCCGAATTGCAAGAGCCATCTGGGCAGTGTGGCCTAGTGGCAAGTGGATAGTGGCTAGAGTGTTTATGCACGGAGTGACCTGCGATCGAATCATGGTGGTAACATTTTTTGTTGGTTGTGCTTGTGTTGGAAGCACCAAAGGAAGCGACACATATTTTTGCATAGGTGAGTTGGGGAGGGTTATAGAGAAAGTGAAGTTCTTTACTCCCAAAGAAAGCAACTAGCTCGCACGACGGTTGGAGCCGTAGCTAGGGTGTTGGTTGAGGCTGCATCGTGAGATTGAATCCCACCAAGGAAAAGGTAATTAATTTTGAATATAATTTTTTTGTTGCCTAAGGTTTGACATGATGTATTAGAGAGTTAAAAGGGTTGTTTTAAAAAGGTTTTAATTGATAATTATTTTTGGTAAATTGGAGGAATAAGGAGTTAGATTTATTATTGAATAAAGTATCTGTGTCACATTGGTATATTGGAAATTTAAATTGTTGAGAGGACTTCTTGACATTTAGTTATTTTGAAAAGGAGATTGCATTGATATTATTCTTGGTATTAAATATTATTGGGAGATTATAAGGTGTATTTGGTTAATTATTTTTATATGTTGATGGATGATTTATTTAAGATGGAGTGATAATGTGTATGTGTGTTTTGATGCTTGCATTGTATCTTTGAGAGAGCTTAGTGTCTTATAAATCCTTTGAGTTTGGCAAAGAGGTGTTTGTAGTTGTGATAGATTTTAGAGGTTCCTTCATCATCAAGAAAAAGGTATGAGCATATTCTTCCATAGTTGAGTTGATTGGTTGGTTTTCTGGAAAATAAGTTTGGAGTGAAAAGGACTTGATTAGGGTTTCCTTATTGAGTATGTTGAGTTAATGCTTCAAGATTTTCTGGAATAAAGAGTTGTTGTTAAAACCTTGTTTTATAAGCATTTTTGTGAAAACCATTGGTTGAGTGAAAAACTTGAACTAGGGTTTGAGTATCATGGTTATGTGAGAGTTGTTTTATAAAAATTATTTTTAAAGCCATTGGTTGTGTGAAGAACTTGAACTAGGGTTTGAAAAGAACATGAGTATCATTGTTATGTGAGAGTAGTTGATAAGCATTGTTAGAAACATTTTGAGTGAAGGATAATATGCTTGGACTAGGGTTAGTAAGCAAGGATTGTTTCATTGAGTGTTTGGTTGAGTAGAGTTGGTTGAGCCTAGTCAAGTGGATGTGTGAAGTGATTGTTCAAGTTCCATAAAATAAACTATTCTATATGAATTGATTTGAGAAAGTGATTGATTATTGAGTTGAAGCATATTGAGTCTCTAAAAATTCTCTGTATGTTTCTAAAAGAGTGATTGAAAGTTATTGAGCATTGTGATGCGTATAGAACATATTGAGTCTCTAAAAATTCTCTTTATGTTTCTATGAGATTGGACAAGTTCTAGTGTGGAATTGTTGAGCAAATTTGTTGTAAGTATTTGAGAAGACTTGTGGATAGATTTGGGTAAGATTTTGTGGAATCTTACAATACAGATTGAGAGAAGACTTGGATAAGTTCTCATGAGAACTTATTAAGCAGATTGGACAAGTTATAGAGAGGACTTGAGGACATATTGGTGTGATATTTTGTGGAAGCTTACAAGGCAGATTTGAGATAAGTATTTGAGAAGACTTGAGAGCAGAGTTGATTGATTTGTTCAAACCTTGAGTTAAGGTTTGGGGCAAATCCAACAAAGTTGATTTAAGATTGATTCAAGCTTTGAGTTAAGGGTTGAAAATAGATGTTGAGGATAGACTTGTGCTAGACTGAAAGACTATATTTAGTACATATTTGATGATAGAGTTTGGTGCAAATTTGAGGATAGGTTTGTGCCAGACCAGAGATAAATATTGAGGACAAATTTGTGCTAGACTGATGGATTGTGTTTAGTACAGATTTCAAAAAGAGCTTTGGAGGTGAAAAAGTTGAGGATAGATATTTCCAACCAAATAAGGGAAGACAAGTGTCTTTTGTGGATAGAGTTTCATTTGCTAAGAGTAGTGGAGGCAGAGGTCTTCTAGAGGATCACCATCCAAAGAAGATATTCGGAGATTGGTATCTCTTGTAGATAGAGATCCATGAAATTTATTTAGGGTATTGGTGTCTCCTTTGGACATAGGTCCATAAACATTGTAATAGGGAAATTATTTCCAAGAGATTGATTGAGAAAATTTTAGTTAAATATTTTTTCGTGGAGGAGCCCACATTGGGTGAACTATGTAAATTATGGTGTCTCTATTATGTGTGGTGATTTGTGCATTGCTTTGATTACTGCTATTGATATTGCTATCTTTACATTGCATAATATTTATTGAGAAATAAAAGTAAAAAGCGGTCTTATATTGTTCAACACCCTCTCAGTATAAGCTTGTGTTCTTCATTAATTAGAAATCTTCTATATCTTTTCATATTTATAAACTCTATTACCATATATTTCATATCCTCTACTATTAAAGAGGAAATCCTTGATGTACCAGGTGGTAAATTTCCATAGGTTTTATTTCTTCCAGAGGATCTTTCTTTTAGCTAAATAATACGTTTCCATATTTACAATCTAGTGTATAACATAAAGTGTTATTCAAGGGTATGTAATTTATAAAACAAGTCAATATCTTACAGAACTATGAATTATCCATGCATATAAGACATACAAGGTTAAATGATAATCAAACTAAATTAACAAATATTACTCTTATTTAACTTTAACAATAAGGCATTTCTATAAAATTTTAATCTTTTCCATTTAATAAACTTATATATAATAAACTTTAATATAAACTCTAAATCATCAAGACAATATTAAAAACATTAAATTGTTTCTACCCTAACTTTATTCCATAAAAGGAAAAATTAAAATATTAAATAAAACTACCAAGAATTATATAAAAACATCAGCCGAAATACCCCCGCTTGGTACTCATTATTTACAACCAAAAATTATAAAAACATCAATTGAAACACCCCTACTTGGTAATTATTTTTTTTGGTAAGTTATTTTTTTTTTATTAATGAGGGCATTTGAAAGGTGCCCTAATGCCTTAGTACAAAAGCTGAATTAAAGGATGCAATATTCAAAACACCCAATAAAATTTTGTCTAAGCCTAAGACTTTCAGATAAAAAATCAAAAGCTATGTTCATGTCCCAGTTCGTCTTGGAAAATTGTTATAAATCCACGTGCATTCATGGTCGTTGTAGCAAGAATTTCAATTTCAAGTGTCTCTAGTTCAATGAAACCCATAATGGTAAGGTTACAAAGCTGTAGGATGGAAGGAAAAATAGAGTGCTCTAACCAAAACCTTAGCGAGAAATCGAGGGAGATAGTAATTCTGGAATGGAGGTGTGCTTTTGAATCAAAGGGAGGTCTTGGGCATTTTTGGAAACTTCACCACCTCCTCGGGTTGTAACATTTCCTTGGAAACAACAATTCCACCCTATACCTGATATCAAAGCGATGGGTCTTATTAGACTTGAAGTTCCCACAACATCTAGAACCACCAAAAATAGAAATGTGTGTTGCTCTTGGATAATTTTAAAAATTTGGGAAAGAATCAATTAAATAAATGTGATCCTCGTAGGTAAAAAAAAAAACCTCAAGCATTAGAAAATGATAAAAATCTCCTACGAAAAGAGGTATGGAAAAGAGGATGAGAAATATGAGGCCCAAGAAATTTATTAGCGATTGAGAGGAATGGTGATTTGACATGCGAAAGTTTGACACATGGGTGGGATTTGGGAAGGAGAGGGTCAGGAGGTTCAATGAAAGGTGAAGTACTAAGAAATGATGACAATTAGGATGACAAACTAAGGTAATAGCCCAATCATTTTTGGGACCATTTAAAAATTGAAAACTGGTGCTGCCAATAGCAATGAAAACTTGACCTGGGAAAGGCAAAAGGAAGGTGCAACACAAAAATACAAATGTGTTGAGGACACCTATCATAATTTACCTCGAGGAACACAAAATCATCATGGAAAAAATAAAAATGTGAAATAGGATCCTGAAGGGGCAAAGGGTAAATATGGCAATTTGACCTAGGGAAAGTAAACCCTTCATACATAAAATCAGGCAAAATAAAATGAATAACAATTTATCAATAATTTTGAATTTTATCTATCATGGCAATTTTTTCAATCTCCTATGGGAGGATGTCAATCCACATCATCAACCCAAGAGTATTAACTCCAATATTTGCTAACCAGTCCTACTTGGTAATTATTATTATTATTATTACCTAAAAATATATCAATGAAACTCAAATTACTTCAAACTATGGTTTGCACTTCTTTTGAAATTACCACGGATGAAAATTGAAATTATACTATATGAAACAAAATATATGCAAGATATAACTACAATTTTGTCATTGGAAATAAATACGATTCCATTTATCCAAAAAATTAAATATACCAAAGTATTTATCACAATAGTCCCTTGTAAATAAGCTGGCAGAAACTACCATTCTACTTTTCAAGGAATGTAAATAATTTTCGTAAATAACCAACTATAATATTATGTTTCCACTTTAAATTTTAGCCATTCTTTAATCCATATGGACTTTCATTTTAAACATTCAAATGATAGTTCTTTTCTTAAATGTATTGAATTTAGGTAAAGTACTCTCTAATTGAACTCAATTTATATTTTTCGTTAAACAGTTTGACTACAAGTTAAAGAAAGCATCGAGGAAAAACATCTAAATTTTGGAAGTCTTTAGGGTTGACATGATTAATATAATATTTCTTTTCAGAACATTTCTATGTCTCCTATAATTTGATATAATAATAACACCTTCTGAATCTACGATGACCCTTGATATGAAGAAAATAAAAGATCAATTGGATGCCACAGTCATGCACACCCAAGATGCCATTACGACCTAACTTAATCATTTTCCATAATGTTTTATTTACATTCATTGATCATTTTTCCATATTTTCCTATGCTCGGTTGAACTATACATGAACCACGATAGTTTTGAGAAGAAAATTTTCAATCTATACAAATATAATCAAACCTAAGATAATAAATACTTCCAATAATTTATTTTAGCAACGTTGGTCACATTGCCATTTGAATGAAAGTGCATAAATAAAGAAAAGTAATCCTTTGATTATTTCTACAATTGTGGTAAATTTTGCCCCAACATTTAATAAGAACATTATTTATGAAATAAAAACTATGGTACAACTCTAAGTCAGTAAGCAATAGTAAACACCGAATTGGACATAATTTTAATTTTAAAAACAAGTTGAATGAAATATTTCACATAAACCCTATTTCAGAAAAACTTTCACAATATTTTGGCTGTGTATAGAAGCCTAGCCAAAACTTATTCCTTCAAAATTGGAGACAATCTACTACAACAATTTGACTGATTCATTTGTGGTGATATGGCTTATTTTGCACATCTATCCAATATTAAGAAGTCTCAGAGTCAGAAGAAATATTTGTTGCTCCATTATATTTTCTTCACGATAGGGAGATAGTGGGTAATGCATGTATTGGGTCAGCATGGCCCTCATGTATGCAACTACGATATGCAAGCAACAGTGCAAAATATATAACAAATAAATGAATACAATTAAGCATATTCTTTTAAGTGTGAGCCATTTTTACAATAAAGACAACACACTCTTCCAATTATATTAATAGACACCATTTGTTCTTTTACTATTCCACACAGTCCATATGCCCACACTTTGAGCATAGACTCTTCAAATAAAATTATAATTATAATTAACCAATTTAATAAACACCATTTGTTCTCTTACTATTTCACACAGTCAAAATGCTCACACCACAACTTGATTTAAGGGCATTATAATTTCCAGTATATAATAATAAACATCATTTTATGGAATACAAAAAGCACACGCAGAGCTACCAGAATAATCTTCTATTAGGATTTAGAGGCCGACCTAAAGATGATATGATGATGAACATAAATTGGATGAACTAGATACGATGTTCAACAACAAGCATTGATGAAGAATTACTAAAATAGATGATTCAAAAATGAGTATCATTTTCCATTTTAAAGAATTTGAAAGGATTTTTGTGAAGACACGTCATATTTTAACATGTAGAATGATCATTTATTCGATCGCTAGGTGGCATGATCTTCGATCATCCGAAGAAAAGAAATTTCATACCACAAATATTTTTAATAAAATGAATTGCTTGTTTATATAATTACACATACAATTTTATTTTTATATATTTATTTATTATTATTATTATTTTTATTAATATATATTATTATTCTTATATATAGTTTAATACATATTTTAATAATATTTTAGATTTAATGTTTATATTTTAATTTTTTGGATATATATATATATATATATATATACATATATATTTAAAACATACATCGTTTATGAAAATGAACAATATATACTAGTCTCACCTAGCAGGAAAAAATGCACAAAATGCAAGTAGCATGTAGAGTCCTACATGAATTCCTTTCTATGGGCTTCCATGTACCCACAGGCCAAGGTGCATTAAGCATGACATCATTTCCCACATTACCTGATGCATATGACCACTGTATCTGCTAGAGGTGGGTAGTAAACTTGTTGAACTCACTTGAAAACCTACACATGACATATATGACCACTATCTCTTCTAGAGGTGGGTGCTAAACTCGTCCATCTTGCTTGAAAACCTGCACCTACACTCACAAACATCTTCAACAGTATCACATTCTTCAAGCAAAATTTTTAAATAGATATTATTGTAGAAAGAAAAAATAAAAGACCATATAGAGCAAGAAAGAGGGAAAACATTCAATATACTAAAGCACACAATAGAGATACATGCAAATAATAAGAACCACATATTAAATGGTCTATGAGATAAGTATTCTTGGCAATAGTTTCTATCTTCATTCATATTACAAACCTATGTGTTAGTAGCAAAGAAAAAGTAAAGCTCAATAGTAAAATAAAGGAGATTAAAGAGAACTAACTAGAGCCTAAAAATGATCTACTAGTAGTGAGGAACATATTAGCTTAGCCTTACAGTGAATAGCAAGCTAGCTAAGCTTTCTAGGGGCTTAGAATCCTCTAATATAAGGATAGAAGAATATATCAAGGGCCTAGCAGTGTCTACCAGTAGACTAGAAGAGCATAACAATGTTTAAAAGTAGGCTAGAAGAGTATAGCAAAGAATGAGTTATGTTTCATAGTGAACTAAGGAGCTAAGTCAAGCGAAACCAAAGTACTCAAGTCAATAAAGTAATGTTTATAGTAGCTAAGGATCTTGAAATTAGAGCAACACCATTAGAAATGTAAGCTTGAGGTACAAGAAAGAACAATTCGTAGTAATCAGGAAGAATTTCAAGTGTATTAAGAGTCAAGCGAGTCCAAGAGACAACAACAATAATGTTCATGCTTGGAGTAATATACGACAATCAGTAATACCTATGCTTGGAGTAATATAAGCACAAAAAATAGTTTCCATGATTGGAGTAACAAAAAGAAGCATCAAAAGTAATGTTTGTGTAATGTATATATGATTGGTGGAATGAATTGAGCATTTAGTAGGAACCAAAGCAAATTAATTTTAACCTTTGATAGTGAGCATCTTACAAGTAGACGTTGGTGCAAATGAACATTAGAGTTACGAAGAAGCATTGATTAATTTGTCCAAAGAGGATTTTAAGAAGCAAGAATTGTTTGGTAAAATAGGATTTTAAGAGCAAGTGTCAATTAATCTACTCAAGAAGGATTTTGAGATCGAACGTTGATTAAAATCGCCTTTGAATAATTTTTTAAAATGTGTTAATTTGAAGCACCTAATGTGGTGATAAGGTATGCAATTCTATTTTTAATTTACTTAGTAGAAGTTATAAGGAGGTAGTAAGAAATATTAATAAATTAGAAGATTAGGATTTATAAGGTACATATTAAAGTTTTTTTTTTTATTTATTTAAAAAAGTGTGGAGTGATAAGAATTTCTACTTTAGTTATTTTGTTTGGTTATTTCAAGTTCTTGAATTTTAGAGTTTTTATTTTTAGAGTATTTTCACTTTTTGAGAAAAAATGAAATTGAAAATTTTAAGGTTCCTAAAATTTTTGGAAATTTAAGTTTGGAGTTAAAAGGTTTTCAACATAAAGATTAGAAAATAAAAATTTGTAAAATTTGTATTTGATTTATTTTTTAACTTAGGAGTTATAAGGTTTTCTACCTCAAAGGATTTCAAAATATTTTGAATGAGTTTCATTATGTCTAACAATACAATTTTTCTTTCTAAATCATGGAAAAACAAAATGAAGTCAATCCTAGTTGTAGAGAAACTCTGAGATATAGTTAGTGGAACAAAGTCAAAACCTACTGAGGATGCAAGAGAAATACAAAGATTTGAATAAGGTGATGCTAAAGCACTTATGTTGATAACATTTGGAATAATTGATGAAATACAACCTTACTTAAGTGGAGCATAAACTTCTATAGAAGCATGGAATACTCTATGCAAAATATTTGAAGGAAAAAATAAAGCTACTATTCTCAATATACAATCTCAATTCTATTCCTTAAAAGTCAATAGTGGAGAAAGTATAGAACTTTTTCTTCAAAAAGTAGTAGATATAAAAGCAAAGCTATTAACGCTATAGAACTTATAGAACTTACAAGAGAAATGCCATTATGATTTCCATGATACTAATTTATTTGATTTTAAGAAAACAGGCCATAGTACAATTTTTTATAGATACAATCAAAGAATTCAATATCAAGGAAATCATATGAATATGAATCAAGGTGGTCAAATAAATAAATCAATACAATAGAAACAATATCAAACTCAATATCCAATGACAAAAATAATTTCAATCTCAATATCATCCTCAGTATCGGTATGATCATCATCAACAACCTTAGTTACAGTATGGAGAAGGAAATCCAAAAGGAAATTTATCTCAATAAATTCATGAAATTTAAGAATTAGAAGAACCATATGAAGAAAATAAATTCAATGCTCTCACAGTAAAACTCTTAGTAAATGCAAATTTTCATTCTAAGGATGCTAATATTGCAGAACATCGGAATACAAGATTTGAAATTGCAAGAAGACAATCTAGAAAGATCAAGACCAAGACTGAAAAGAACAAAATAAAGAAGTAGAAGAAAAATATCAACAAAGTGAAGAAGAAGATAGCAAAGCGAATACAAGTGCTAGAACAAGAACCTTATGAAGATTCTTATCTGAATATTAAAGTCAAATATGAATACTATAATTGAAGACTAAAGTCAATAACCAAATAATGTAATACAGGGGGGTGCTGAAGTATTTAAATTTTTTTTAGTATATGTAACAACCCCAGTTGTTACTACTCAACCATCTATTTTTTTTAAATAAATCATCTCTCAACGAGTGAAGGACATAATCATGATACATAACAAAATGTATTCCAAGTGAATTATAAGTTACCAAGGTATCAATCATCAAGAGATATTAAGACTTGGTCAGAGTCACTCTTGAGTAGAAGTGACCAACTTCTACAAAATCCTCATACCTCCACAATATGAGAATCATCTCAATGGTCTCTACATTCTTCATGAATGTACAAAACCTTGACCATAGCATTAGGAGTTTATCCCACACATAGGGGAATCACCCTTCTCCATACTATCCATAAATACTAGTATATAAGCAAATGCCTTGAAGATTAGATATCGCACCCCAAGGTGGATCATCAATCTTAGATACCTAATTACCCTTATATTCACAATGAGGTAGCTAAAATAGTTATCACTCCACGTGATAAACTCACATAGACCTCAAAATGACCATCATAGCCATGATTATATTCTTCTCTCATTGTATCTTTTAATAATAGTATAATTTATATTTTGCTATTTATTAACTATGTTTTCAACCCCAGATACAATTTCTAATTGAATCATTGCCTACCATCTCAATGTGATAATTTGAGTATTTATTCTACATTTATTATCTTGTTTGATTTATTTCAATAATTACCTTAACAAGGTATAATTCACATCTAGTCCAATCTACTCAAATGATATTATGCATACATCTTAAATCACTTCATCATCCATAGTAGCTTTAACATGTAAGTTGCAATAACAAGAAATGAATTATATTTAACCAAATGAAATCAACCCAATAAGATAACTTGCATAGTTGATTAAATCATAATATAAGATTTCAACTTTCAATCACACTTAACATATTCATGGATTTCAATGAAACACATATATAAAATGCTACATCAGAAATACTAAGTATGCAATACTCATTTTACCAATTTTTGTTACAATAAGAATTCCTTAAGCAAGTCTCAATTTTACAAATATAATAAGAGTCTACAAGTGTAGTGTCCTAGTATTTTTTAGTTTTTTATTTCTCCATCACTCAGAAGATAATGGTGAGGGATCAGGACAACTCATGACATGTATATGCCTATTTCATGCAACATATGCTTTTCTCATTTTATTGCAATCATGCATCAAACATCTACCATAATGTAGATATGCATATTACAACCAAATCATCATAACTTTTACTAGGCATGAATTCCACATTCATCCTACTATTAACATCATTGTTCCACATAAGGATATTTCCTTAAATTCATTCTTTCTAATGTAAATAATTCTAGTCAACATAAAACCATGGAGGAATCCCATACCTCCTCCAAGAATTGACTCCATGTCCACTCTTCCAAAACTATAAGGTTTACATTTTAAAATAATTATAATTCTTTCTAGGCATGAATTCCACATTCATCCTATAAATTATACCCTTATTCCACATAAGGATAAATCCTTGATTCAATTTATCTTAAATGTAAATTATTCTAGTCAATACAAAACCATGGAGAAGTCCCATACCTTCTCCAAGAATGGACTCCACGCCCATTCTTTCCAAACTAGAACAATTACATTCATTATTTCTAATTAATTATTTTCCTTTATCAATTTCAACATAAACATAGCATAATACATTATCTAATATATACTAATATTAGAAGTTCACATACATAAGTCTATAAATTCAAATGTTCATATAAATTATATATACAATGAAATTCAGCTTTTATTCAATTAATTTCAAGCATTAACAAGTTAATTCAATCTCATCACAAAGGTGAATGCAATAGGAAAATAAATCTCATACTACCCATCATATTTCCAATCCATATTATTTAATCTATTTCTAACTTCCATGAAGTAATAACAATCATAGTAAAGGTTCTTTTTAAGTAGCATTAGACTTAAAAGTAGCTTTTCAAGATCTTCCCAAAAACCTTTTCTACAAATAACCCCTTTTAAAAAGTATTGGTGTTAAACTCTACATTATTATTAATGGAGCTAGAATATATATTTTATTAGAGTCGCTTATTAAAAGAGGATTTTATCATTTTGTAGGTAAACTTAGTCTAACCAACCAATACCAAAAAATCATTGATGAACCAAGTCTGAACCATACAAACTTGGTTTATAATTCTCATACAACCCATCATATATCCAATCCATGTTATTTAATTATTTCTAACTTCCATGAAGTAATAACAATCATAGTAAAGGTTCTTTTTAAGTAGCATTAGAGTTAAAAGTAGATTTTCAAGATCTTCCCAAAAACCTTTTATACAAATAACCCCTTTTAAAAAGTATTGATGTTAAACTCTACATTCTTATTAACGGAGCTAGAATCTATTATTTTATTAGAGTCGCTTATTAAAAGAGGATTTTATCATTTTTTTGATAAAATTAATCTAACCAACCAATACCAATAAATCAATGATGAACTAAGTCTGAACCATCATCACAGTCAATGGATATAACACATATAGGTAGCACATATCGATTAATCACATGTTAGGGTTTTTATCAATCAGAAGGAAGGCTTATCCAAGCGCCTAGGAGCTTGGCTACAAATCATAGGTAGCCTAAGATATTTTAAAGAGTCCTTCCTCATTAGCATAGAGGATGTGGGATAATTCCCACAACATATTTAGAAGGAAAACTAAAATTGTTTAAACCTCTACATAGATGGCACCGACCACATCAATTAGATAAAAAACAAGTGGTAAAATTGGATTAATTAAGTCATCAAGTGAAAACAACCAATTTTAATCATACCTCCATCGGGAACATAGCCGACCACCAAGTGATGCGACCATCGACCACCACTTGGTGGTTGAGTGTTTATGAGATACCTTTTCGCTATAAACACCTTTTGGGCCATAACATGTCCCATGTGGAACTATTTCCCAAAAGCCTTTTTTAATACTATCACGTATGTGAGGTTGAATACAAACAACTCATCCACTTAAGAAGTACTTACAAAGGTTGAGGACCTCATTTGGAAGCTCTAAACGCTATCAAAGGACATACAATACGTCTCTACAACATTTCCAAAGTAAATGTGGATGATTTCATTGGATCTACATCGCCAAGAATGATTGTCATTAATATTCATCAAAAGGATGTCAGATAGTGCTCAAGCCGGTTGGAAAAATATTACACCTTCTATAGCAGCAAAAAATAAAAGCGATGTAATACATTCCATTTAGACCTAAAATTTTCAACAATTGATACTCTATTCAAAATTCTAGGTATATCTCTAATCCAACCGTGATGATTCCTGAAGATGTCAGGCATGTGCAAGGTTATTTGATAGGAAGGATATTATATATAGATTTTCCCCAATCTAAGAAATCCTAAAACATGATTTCAACCGAAATTGAAACAATAAAACCTTCTAATAAAATAGAACTTGAAAGGTAATGCAATGCATCTGTTTGGAGATAATAACAACAATGAAACTAGTATGTTCTTTATCCAACGTCTCATAGGGTCAAACATCTATAAGTCTTGTATGGTAGGGTCTCTAGGCATGTGTTAATTGAGGCATTAAATAAAAAATGCTACATATCACTCATAAACTAATTTTGGGCTTTTTGCAAGCCTAATTAACACATATACATAAATCAAATTAAAGGAGAGTTAAATTGAAAAATAAGCAATATATCCTAATGTAGACAGATAATGTCTAAATCATGAATAGATCAAGAGCATTAATAAAGGAGATAACAAAATCATTAAAGCAATGTAATCTTTCATTTACGATCGAGGGATAATATGATATGGAGGACTTTGATCTTTATCTCCTAAAGAATTAATTTCTTTTCCTTTCATATGCTCCCAAAAGTCTTCTTTTCATGATCCCACTAAGCTTGTTTGATCAAGTATATATAGATTTCATTTTAAAATCTCTTTATTCAAAATTCAAGCCTAGGAAATACAATAGGAAAGGTCCAAGAAGAAATAAATTTCTTCCACATGAAGACATACATGGCCATGGCCTAATATTTCTTCTTTTAGTACCCTCTTGGTTCCATTTTTCTTCCTCTTCTAGAACTTGGTTCAATTTTTCCTTCCCTTCTAGAACTTAGCTTACTTTTTCTTCTCCTAGAACTTAGCTTTAATTATATTAGACTAATATGCAATTGATTAGTCCATAGGTAATTTATTTACCTTTTTATTCAACAAATATATTTTCCAGAATATATTCTTTACAAAATCTTTCACCATATCACAAAATTTCACAAAACCAAACATTAGGCCCTAATTTATCAAACAAAGGGGACCTGTTGGGGCGGTATGTGACATACTCCTCCGTTAGATTAATCATAATCCCTTATGTTTCTAAGGTTAGAAAAAATTATAAGCATTAACATATTTCCATAATATTTTTCTTAGAGCAATGCAAAGTAGCAATTAAACATGGTGCTTTCCCAAATTAGCAATAAGAAGCATCCAATGCAATCTCATATTCACACCATTTTTTATTCTTTCATGGATAGCCTATTTTAACATAGACTAAACTATCATTGTCCTACTCAGGAGACTAGTATAAACATCATGATCCAATGGTGCAAACATGAACATAAAATGTACTGCATCTAAATGAGGGTAATTATCCATGTTACCCATGAGTTGTCTTTATGAACATTTCCCTCTTTATAGTATATCATTTTCAGTGGTCAATCAAATTCTTCCACCCACGAGAGTACCTAGACCTACAATGCAACAAAACATCAGTAGTACCATGTTATAAATGCAATATAACATCTATATTGCAAAATAATAAGTATTGAAACATCCATAAATATCATCGTAAAGTCAAAGCATCTAAAATTGCATAGTTAAACTATGGTAAGGTCTTGCAGTAATAATAGAATTACAGATTATTTTCAAACAAATAAGGAGAGTGTTTCCTCATGTCTTCCACTTTTTTCCAAGTGGTATTTTTATCAGAATATTTGTCCCACTAGACCTTGCATTGTTCAATATTTCATTTCCTCATTATTTTGGAATGAAATTCCAAGATATTCATAGGTCTTACTTCAATTATTATCGAATATACCATCTACAATTTAGAAATATCTAACACATGGTTAGGATCAATAACATATTTTCTAAGTAGGGACACATAGAAAGAGTTATAGATCTTTGATAGGTTAGGTGGCAAGTCACGCCTGTAGGCTACTAGGCTTATCTTTTCTAGGATTTTAAAAGGTCCAACAAATCTAGGATCTAACTTAGTTGATTTGATGTCACTTTTCATAGGTTTTACCCTTTGAAATACTCTGTCTCCCATAGAGAATTCCCTAGGTGTCCTCTTTAAGTCAGCGTAGCTTTTCTATCTATCTGAGGCTTCCTTAAGCCTTTATCGAATTAACCTTAGCTGCTCTTCCATTTCTTTGACCATTTTTGGTCCAATGACAACTCAATCCTTTGGGTTATTCGAAGATAATGGAGTTCTATATTTTCTATCATACAAGGCTTCGAAAGGGGCCATATTCAAGGAATGATGATAACTATTTTAATTAAAATCACCTATATATACAAAATATCTTTCCATAAAGACTTTTGGTCCATACAATACATGCGTACCATATCTTACAAGACTTGGTTAACCCTTTTCGCTTGTACATCAGTTTTTGGATGGTGTACAAAACTTATATTCAGATTTGTGCCAAATGTATGATGAAGAGCTCACAAAAACGTAGATGTAAACCTAGAATCCCTATCAAAATGATCATTTTAGGAAACCCATGTAACCTAAAAATTTCTCTAGCAAATCTATTGGTAGTTACTACAACATCATCCCTAGTACTAAAGAACACAAGCTTATACTAAGAGGGGGGATGAATAGTATAAGACCACTTTTTAATTTGCTTTCCCAATCAATATTATGTAATGTAAAGATAGCAATATCAATAGTAGTGATCAAAGCAATGCATAAATCACCACACACAATAGAGACACCATAATTTACGTGGTTCACCCAATATGGGTTACTCCACAGAGAAAATATTTCACTAAAATTTTCTCAATCAATATCTTGGGAATCCTTTCCCTATTACAATGTTTATGGACCTTTGTCCAAAGGAGACACCAATCCCCTAAATCAAGTTCATGGATCTCTATCCATAGGAGACACCAATATCCTAATATTTGCTCTGGCTGGTGATCCTCTAGAAGACCTTTGCCTCCATTGCCCTTAGTAAATGGAACTCTATCCATAAAATACACTTGTATTCCCTGATTTGGTTGGAGATATCTATCCTAAACTTTGTCACCTCCAAAGCTCTACCTAAAATATATACTAAACATAGTCCATCGGACTAGCACAAATCTGACCTCAATATTTGTCTCTGGTCTAGCACAAATATTCCTCAAATTTGCACCAAAATCTGTCCTTGAATCTATACTAAACATAGTCCTTCAGTCTAGCACAAATATATCCTCAAGCCTTAACTCAAATCTTGACTCAATTTCAAATAAACTCTATTGGATCTACCCCAAACCTTAAATCAAGGTTTGAACAAATCAATCAATCAACTCCGCTCTAAAGCCTTCTCAAATACTTGTCTTAAATCTAAATTGTAAGCTTCCACAAAAGCTCACACCAATATGTCCACAAGTCCTCTCTATAACTTGTCCAATATTCTCAATAATTCCTCTCAAGAACTTATCCAAATCTGCTCAATAAGTCCTCACAATAACTTATTCAAATCTACTCTCAATATGTATTGTAAGCTTCCACAAAAGCTTACTCAAATTTGTCCACAAGTCTTCTCAAAGACTTACCTCAAATCTGCTCAACAATTCCACTCTAGAACTTGTCCAATCTACTCAATAAGTCCTCATAATAACTTATCCAAATCTCATAGAAACATAAATAGAATTTTTAGAGACTCAATATGCTCTATACTCATCACAATGCTCAATCACTTTCAATCACTCTTTCAAAAACATATAGAGAATTGTTAGACTCAATATGATTCAACTCAATCACTTTCTCAATTCAATTTAGAATATAGAATAGTTTTTTTTTGGAACTTGAACAATCACTTCACACATCCACTTGACTAGGCTCAACCAAATCTACTCAACCAATCACTCAATGAAATAATCCTTGCTCACAAACCCTAGTCCAAGCATATGATCACTCACTCAAAATTTTTCCAACAATGCTCAACAACAAATATCACATAACAATGATACCCATGTTCTTTTTAGACCCTAATTCAAGTTCTTTGCTCAAAAACTCACTTCAACAACAATGCTTATAAAACAACTCTCACATGACAATGATACTCATGTTTTTTTCATAACCTAGTCCAAGTTCTTCACACAACCAATGGCTTCAACAACAATGCTTATAGAACAAGCTTTTAATAATAATTCTTTATTCTAGAAAACCTTGAAGCATTAACTCAACACAATCAATAAGGCAGCTCTAATCAAATCCTTTTCACTCCAAACTTATTTTCTAGAAAACCAACCAATCAACTTAATTATGGAAGAATGTGCTCATACCTTTTTCTTGATGATGAAGGAACTTCAAATATATGCCGCAACCACAAACACTTCTTTTCCAAGCTCAAAGAAGTTATAAGATCATAAACTCCCTCAAAAGTATAATGTAAATATCAAAACACTTATACACCTTATAAATCCATCTTTATGAAAACATTCATCTACAAAAATGATTGACCAAGTAAACCTTATGATATCCGTATAATAACAACAATATCACCTTCAACAAAAAGGTTCTATCAAAATAATCAATCTTCAATTTACCCTTTTGATAAATCAACCATGTAAAAATAAATTTATGTAAAAATAAAGTCTACCCCTTATCTCTCCTTTTAAAAAACAATTAAAATTTAAATTAAGTCCCTTTAACTTTAACCCCTTATAAATCCTTTAAACTATATTTAAAACTTAGGCTTAGTAAAAATTAAAATTAAAATGTTTACCTCCGCCTTGGGTGAGACTCAAATATTTGATTGCCACCTCCTCGTGTGTCCTAGCCGCAGCCTTGGCTGCTGTGAGTGCTAGATGCTCGTTTAAATCCAAACAAGCACCACGTGCTTCTTAACCCTTGCTGGATCCAAGTAAAATAAATTGTATGCTTCCCACACCAAAAAAATACTCTGTGATTCAAACAAAGGTCTCCCACTGTCCAAGTGCCTTAACTCCCAGCTAAGTGCCACTTAGCCACACCACCTAGTTGGATGGGGGTTCTCCTCCTATGGAAACTTCAACCTCCTCGTTGGTGCTAAAACCAATTTCTTCTTCTTTCCTTCTGCAGCCTCCGATTATGAATTGCACGATTTAGAATATATTTTGAACTCCTTTAAAACTGCCATTAAGGCATTTATTAATATACATTCCCTCCCCTTTCCTTGGACATTGGCACATTTCGATTTTTCACTTTAACCTTAGAAGTAGGTGAATTTTGTTTTTAAATAATTAATTTAGAAATTATTTAAATTCTTTAGAATTTAAATCTCATAAATTAATATTTAATTCCTTTGGGATTTATTAAGGCTTAAAGCCTTCTCTGAATATACCACCTTGTATAAGTAATATTTATTTATAAAATTAAAATTCAAATTGAATTTAAATATTTTATAAAATAAATATTAAAACCTCTTTTAGCTTTTCAAAAAGCTTCCTTGGGTTTTTATGAAAAACCTTTTATTTTGTTCATCCATGGTTTTAATAAAAACCAACCTTCATATGCTTCCACATAATATTAAAAATATTATGAATTTCTTTTGCCATTAACCTTTGCATTTTTCCTTGACATATTCCTTGACATCAATGATGACTTCGTTCCTTGACATCAATGACAACTTGACTCAAAATGTCCAACAATCTCCCCATTTTTCATTGATGGCAATCCAAATTATTTTTATCGAAAACTTGACCTTTCCTTTTTTGTGCTCCCCCTAGGACATTGGTCCCCCTAGATCAATGCTCTCTCCTCTTTACTCAGATACCAAATACCCCCCTTACTCAAATCTCTCCCTCTTTGACATCAATGGAAAAGGGTCACATTTGGGGCTCGAGGCTAAGAATGAGCCTCTTAGCTTAGCCCCTTCTCCACCTCCTCTTTAGGTGGTTAATTCTAGGGTGGGAGTATTTCTACTCCCGGAAAGCATTGTTCTTTACCTTTATCCTATTTTATTCTTATCTTATCCTTCTGATTCCTCTGGTTTTTTATTTCCATGTCCATATTCCTATCCATATCAATTTTCTTGTTCCTACTCCTATTCTTGTTCATATCCATGTTCCTATTCATGTTCCTATTCTTGTTCTTGTTCATAATTGATTCTGGAATGTTTGCTCTACACCACTTTGTTGTGTGACCATAATTATTGCACGTATAATACTTAATGTTATTATTACTTGGAGGTGAAAATATCTTAGGATTTCTCCTAGTGAAGCAATATCCTATTCTGTCATGAACCCTGCAATTCATTTCCTTGTGACCAAACTGATTACATAAGTAGCAATACCCATTTAAAAGTTGTTTGTTCTCATATTCCTGTCTTTCATATGTCCTACACTATGAATCAATGTGTCCAAACCTATGATATGAAAAACATCTTCCATTGAAGTTTCCTTGTCTTGACCTCATTGGTCTCTTTTTCTCTCTTGACATATTCTGATTGATGTTCCATCTATATCTTCTTTATGAATTGTTTATGTTCTTGTTGAAATTTCTGTTGTCCAACTCATCCTCATATGTCTAACTTTATTTTACACTATCTTCTTCTGAAGTGTCTTCATCTAAAGTTTCTTCTCCTCCAAAACTTGAGGTTGACTTTCCTTCTCATTTCTTCTGTCCTTGTTCAAATACAAGACATGTTTTAATTTATCTAGGCTTTTGTATCTTGATGAACTTATCCAAGTTCTTTGAGTTGTTTTTGAACCCTTTTAGCTTGACTTTGGAGTCTTCTAAATCTTCCCTTAGTAGTGCCACTTCTTGTGCTAACTTTTCACATTCTAAGATCTTTGCTTATAACTTATCCTTGAACTTCTTTGTCTTAGCCTTTTGTTTTTATAGATCCTCTATAATCATCCTTCTCTCTTTATCACATTCTTGAAACTGAATTTCAAGTTTAGAGTTTTGCTTTCTTACCTTCTTCACTATGTCAATGGCATAGATAAGTTCTCCCTTGAGATCATATCCATCTTTATCTGAATATTCCTCTATTTGTTTACCTTTGTCCACATATTCATTTTCTTTTAACTTGTCTTCTATAAGATCACATTCTCCTTCTTCTAGTGCCATTAGAATATTATCTTCTAGTCCTTCAAGTGTATCTTCATATTCATCATCACTAAAACTAAATCCATTTATTGTACAACTATATTCAATATGTCCAAAGTTACCACATCTAAAACACTTGAGAATTTCTAGAATCCTTTTCTTAACTTGTTCTTTTTTTTCAATAATAAATAGGACTTCATCTCTATCATTGTCTGAAAAACTAAAATCACTATCACTTGAGTATTTACTTGCATTATCTGCATAGTAGCTCCTCTTTTGTATTTGAAAGAACTTATTTCCTTGTCTGCTTTGTCCATCCTTGCTTTTATTTTGGTGCCTGTATCTTTTTGATTACTTATTTTTGTGATCCTATTTTTCTTCACCATTGTTATTCTTAGCTTCTTGACAATATATTGCATAATGACCATACTTTCCACAATTGAAACATTTAACAAATTTTAGATCTCTAGATCTTCTAGAATCTTTATCCCTTCTACCATAATTAGCTTCTTCATCACTGGATGACTCATTGCTTCCTTCTAGGGAATAGATTAATTTGTTCTTAACTCAAAAGTTGTAAGAATACCAAGCAACATATCTGTTGTCAAAGAATCACCATCCTTTGACTCTTCTATAGCATAAATATTTTCACTAAATATTTTTGGAAGAGATCTTAAGACATTATTACAAACGTATGATTCATCAACCTTCATTCCAAGTCCTTGCATAGCATTAACTAGGTTTATGTGTAAGGGATCGACCCCCAAATGTATTTAAAAAAATTTGGCGAATCAGTTTCAAAATCTAGGAAAATAGTGTCGAAATGCATGTAGAAGGTTCACTATTATTAAGAGCAATGTTGGAAATTTAAACTTAAAATGGTCAAATTATTATAAAATTGGGACGAGTCGACCCAAAACAAATTTACACCCAACAATTTTTGGCTAATCGACCTTGGTCAAGTGTCCCAAATATTAGGCAAATCCAAAATTTAGCCAATTTGGTGATAAATAACCGCTATGCATAACCCTGGCATTAACAACTTCATTAATTCAAAGAAGATAAGTACTAATATTTTTCTCATCCTTCATTCTTAACTCTTCAAATTTTCCTTTGAGATTTCGTATCTTTGCTTTATTGACACTTTTATCTCCTGCATATATATTTTGTAACTTATCCCACATTTCTTTTACATTTTCACAATGCATAACTTTTATGGACTTTGTTTTATGCAAACCTCTCAAAAGTGTATTTATTGATTTTGAATTGTAATTTTGTAGAAGATTACCTTCCTTATATGTAGGTGGATCAATTGAGGGGTCGTATACATTTTCAACTACTTTCCAAATATCATTGCCAAGTGCCTTCATGTAAATTTTCATTCTCAAACTCCAATATACATAATCACTTCCATCAAATACTGGTGCTAAATTTTCTGATGATCCATTCTTAGAATCCATTGTGTTCTTGTAAGATTTTCCTTCAAGCTCATAAAATCTTTCAAAGGAACCCGCTCTGATACCAATTGAATAACACAAGCTTATACCTAGAGGGGGGGTGAAAATTATAATACCACTTTTTACTTTTCTTTCCCAACCAATATTATGCAATGTAAAGATAGCAATATCAATAGCAGTAATCAAAGTAATGCACAAATCACCACATACAATAGTGACACCATAATTTACATGGTTCACCCAATGTGGGCTACTCCACAAAGAAAATATTTCACTAAAATTTTCTCAATCAATCTCTTGGGAATACTTTTCCTATTACAATATTTATGGACCTCTGTCCAAAGGAGACACCAATCCCCTAAATCAAGTTCGTGGATCTCTATCCACAGGAGACACCAATCTCCTAATCTTTGCTCTGGCTGGTGATCCTCTAGAAGACCTTTGCCTCCACTTCCCTTAGTAAATGGAACTCTATCCATAGAAGACACCTATCTTCCCTACTATGGATGGAGATCTCTATCCTCAACTCTGTGACCTCCAAAGCTCTGTTTGAAATCTATACTAAACATAGTCCATCGGTCTAGCACAAATCTGACCTCAATCTCTATCTATGGTCTGGCACAAATCTATCCTCAAATATGCACCAAAATCTATCCTCGAATTTGTACTAAACATAGTCCTTCGGTCTAACACAAATCTATCCTCAAAATCTGTCCACAAGCCTTAACTCAAAGCTTGAATCAATTTTAAATCAACATTGTTGGATCTGCCCCAAACCTTAACTCAAAGTTTGAACAAATCAATCAATCAACTCTAATCTCAAGCCTTCTCAAAGACTTATCTCAAATCTACCTTGTAAGCTTCAACAAAAGCTCACACCAATCTGTCCACAAGTCCTCTCTAGAACTTTTTCAATCTTCTCAATAATTCCTCTCAAGAACTTATCCAAATCTGCTCAATAAGTCCTCACAAGAACTTATTCAAATATGCTCTTAATATGTATTGTAAGCTTCCATAAAAGCTTACTCAAATCTGTCCACAAGTCTTCTCAAAGACTTACCTCAAATCTGCTCAACAAGTCCACTCTAGAACTTGTCCAATATGCTCAATAAGTCCTCATAAGAACTTATCCAAATCTCATAGAAACATAAAGAGAATTTTTAGAGACTCAATATGCTCTATACTCATCACAATGCTCAATCACATTCAATCACTCTTTCAAAAACATGCAAAGAATTTTTAGAGACTCAATATGCTTCAACACAATCACTTTCTTAATTCAATTCAGAATATAGAATAGTTTGTTTTTAGAACTTGAACAATCACTTCACACATCCACATGACTAGGCGCAACCAACTCTACTCAACCAATCACTCAATTAAATAATCCTTGCTCACAAACCCTAGTCACTATTTTTTTCCTTTTTTAACTGCTAATAGTCCTTCTTTGAGTGCCCTGGCTTCCTGTAATGCCAACACTTCCATTTCAGCTTGCGTCCTTTAGACTTAGATTCGGATTGTGATCTACTTTATTGACTCTTCTCAAAATATCGACCTATCATAACTAGGGCTTCATTGATTGAGGGTTCCAAAGACATTTTTTGCCTTAACTCTTTTGCCAACAAAGCGGCTACCACATCATCAAAAGTTAGATCTCCTGATGATGAATTGCTGACGGTCATCACCAAATGATCCCAAGTCTCCGGGAGGGAACAAAGTAGGGTGATAGCTCTGTCCTCATCCTCCATCTTCACATTAATTAGAAACAGTTTACTGATAAGGGTATTAAACTCATTCAAGTGATCTGCCACAGATGAGCCCTCCTTCATCCTTAGGCTGTAAAGCTATTTTTTTAGAAAAACCTTATTTGTTGTAGATTTCGTCTCATACAACTTTTCAAGCTTCCAAAGGGCTTCTGCAGTTTTTTCTTCAACAACATTGAACAAGACAGAGTCCGCTAGGCATAGACGGATTGTAGAAACTGTCTTCCTATCCAGTGTTGCTCACTCCTCATCTTTCATGTTGTTTGGTTTACTCGCGACCCCTTTCAAGGATAGGGCTTGGTCATTTTGAACCAATAAATCCTCCACCTTCATCTTCCATAGGGTGAAGTTCCTGCCATCAAACTTTTCAATCTCAAACTTGGTTACACTTCCAGTCATTATTGCAGCTCCCACTCGCACAAAACCCTAGGCTCTGATACCAGATGTTAGAAAATATAGCAAAATTATGTGCAAGCAGAAAAACACAATAACACAGAAAAAACAGTAACACAAATTTTAAATGGAAAACCTGCAATGTGTATGAAAAACCACGGGGCAATGGCAGCTTGATATTTTATTGATTTCGGCAGAATTACATTCAATCAACATTTACATGCAAGGGGTCATTCCCCTTTTATAGAAAAACAAAAACTATTCGTTTCCTCTTCCAAAGGAAGAGTCCAAAAACGGTTGGTTTCCTCTTCCAAAGGAAGAGTCCAAAAAACTGTTTGTTTCCTCTCTCAAAGGAAAACTACAAAATATTGTTTGTTTCCTCTTTATAAGCTGCACCACCATGCACCTCTCTGCTGAAGAACATTGGAGATCTTGATATTGACTTCACCTCCTAACACTTCTAAGGCACCAAGCATTAAGAAGCCCATTAAAGAAAATAGCAAAAAAACATGCAGAGTGCAGGTTGTTCGATTGAGCACATAATAGAGTGTGGGTTGTTCGATTGAATGCAGAATAAAGTGCAGATTGCTCGATTGGATGCAAATACAGTAAAGGAATAGTTGATAGGATTGAGGCAGAATCCCAAGACACTAGCGTGGAGGTTGAAACCTTTTATTGCAGTAAGAATTAAGTTGGAGAATACGTTAAAGCTAAAGCAGGAAAGCAATACTCCAAAGAGTTCAACGTTCACCTAAAGTTTGCAAGCAATATTCATCAATGTACGGGGAGGAGAGAAGATTCAAAAGGAGGTCAAGTTGACCACCGAACCACTAGATTCAAAGTGAAGGTAATCCATTTTTTTAAATTTGCCTCGTGTAAACTGAGGTAATTGACAACAAACGGACGATTATGTGACGAAGATTCAAAGGTTTGCCTCCTGTAAACTGACGTAATTGACAACAAAATATCAAGAGGCGGCGAACTTGCACGTTGTACCTTTTCTCACGTATCAATAAAAGTAAATGTCCGGACCAGTCGAAGGGTTAGTAATAGTGGTAACTGCGCACCGTTCAATATATAGCTAAGGATTTGCCACGTTTATGATCTTCAGGCCTTATATTCCAGAGATAGAAACTATGTTCAAAAGTGGCATTTAAGACTAATCTCAACGGTCTCTGAGATTTGCACGTACAAAAATTTAGCTTTTTGTTCTTCCCTTAAATGTGAAGGCAGAGATGGAAGGTGCAAATTGAGCAACAACACAAATGCATAAATGACCAGATTGTGACTAAATAAACTGCGGACTATGTAAGACAAATGGATTAATGACCAAATTGTCACGAAATAAACTGCCGACAAAATAGGAGATAACTTATGTACGTTAGAAAATGGCACCTGCAGCACATGGGCCATAGTCTTCCCCAGTCTGCATTACATGGTCCAAACACCTTGAGGTTTCAATCTCTTAGAATGGGGGCAACATATGAAATAGAACTGACAGGACTATAATCTTTCTTTTGCTGTAGCCTGTAACTACCACCTTAAGTTAACGAAAACAAAAGCATGCGTCTCAACAAGATCCTCGACCGGTGAGATCGCCTTGTTTGTGGGTCACCCACTCTGAGAAGTAACATCCACCTCGACTCCGTTTCGCACATCATGTGCACGTGGGCCCATTGAAAGAAACCCTCCCATGTGCTCCTTAACTAACAACGAACATTTTTATTCCTGGGTTGGTCAAATACTCTAAGACTAGGAGAGCTCTGACTATCTATATATATACATCCAAATCCGGGTTAGAGATAAAAAAAAACAAGAGTTGTTCCTTTCAATCCATCACGACTCTCTTTGCGCTGTTCGAATTGGCTACACCGCCTACCTAGCAAAGGTAACTAGTTCAGTTGGGTCTAATTCTGGGGTTGTTACCTGCATTTTTCATTGTTTGCCCGTTGGTGTTAACGGCATTGGCTTTAGGTAGTCTTTATTTTGGTACGTAATTTACATATTCCTTGGTTTTCTCAAGAGGTCATTCTTTTTAATTTGACAGAAGTTGGGTATTTTTGCTTTCTTGGAGGAGAAGATGGCCCCCTTACAGCCCATGACTTTGGTTTCATTCCTAGCAATGCTTTGGTTTATCCCTCGAGTTTATGGACAAGATGGTGGCTGGCAATCTGCTCATGCCACGTTCTATGGGGGCAGCGATGCTTCTGGCACCATGGGTAGGTATCGCCTAAAAGTAAATGGCATGAACAAACCAATTACTCTCATTTTTCATAGAATTTGAATTGCCCATAATTGGCTGCTGAAGTGTGTTATGAAATGCTTCAGGGGGAGCTTGTGGATATGGAAATCTGTATAGCCAAGGGTATGGAACCAACACTGCTGCCTTGAGCACGGCGCTCTTCAACAACGGACTGACCTGCGGAGCCTGCTATGAAATGAAGTGCAACGACGATCCGCAGTGGTGTCTACCGGGGACAGTCACTGTCACCGCCACCAATTTCTGCCCACCAAACTCCGCCCTTCCCAACGACAATGGCGGATGGTGTAATCCCCCACTACAGCATTTCGATATGGCACAGCCTGCCTATCTGCAAATGGCCCAGTACAGAAGCGGCATCGTCCCCATCCTCTTTAGAAGGTATGTAACCACCTCAAAATCAATTAGACAGAGGAAAACTGTCTGTTGTCTGTCTTTCTCACTGCTGACGTAGAAATTGAATAAAAAATAATACTGTAAACTATTTTCAGGGTTCCATGTGTAAGGAAGGGAGGAATGAGGTTCACCATAAACGGGCATTCCTACTTCAATTTGGTGCTGATAAGCAATGTGGGAGGAGCAGGGGACGTGCAGAGTGTGTCGATCAAGGGCTCCAACACTGGTTGGCAATCGATGTCAAGAAATTGGGGTCAGAACTGGCAGAGCAATTCATACCTGAATGGACAGAGTCTGTCATTCAAAGTGACTACGAGCGACGGCAGAAGTATAGTTTCATATAATGTAGCTCCCTCTAACTGGCAGTTCGGCCAGACTTTCCAAGGAGGACAATTCTGAAGATGGGTAATAGGTAGTAACGTGTTCAATGCTTCACTGAATTGTGGAAGACAATATAAATAAATATTGATTGTTGTATAAAGGGAGCCGCAGTGGAAGCGAATATGGGGATTATGTGGTGACTCTCACAAGGACGACGCCCTCTCCCCCTCCTAAATGTTGTGGGATACCACAATTTACTATCATCATTTTCTTTTTGAAATATTAAAGATTTATTAAATCATCTTTTAAAATGTTTATAGTTCATTTTTGTTGTGAGAATTACGTTATTAAATAATGTGGATGTAATCAACTTTTTTATGTATAAAAAAAATAAAAATAAAATTAGCGTGAAAATTATAAGTCAATTAATTAGGAACAAATTTTATTATTTTAAATAAAATTATAATTTTATTTCCCATGAAATAATGTAATTATTATTTAAGAAAGAAAATTAAAGTTAAACATTTTAAGCTATTATTTCCTATTTATTAAAATAATAGTCTTTTCAAGCAATTTTTTATAAATCCATTTAAGAGTTTAATAAAAGTAGCTTTAGAAAAACTTTTTCAAATCTAATGTGTATAACCTCAACATAAGATAAGGTGGGGGTAAACATTGACCTTTTTAATAGCTTTATTATATTTTGATAATAAATATAATGGTGAGAATCAATTTTACAAGTCTTACAACTTTATCAAAGGAACCATTATTATTAGTAAATGTCCAAAAGTGGAATGGGAAGCAAAACACCCATTTAAATGGTGTCTTTTTTAACTATTTATTGTACAATTGTTGCACAAGAAGGATTTAAAGATATGACTAAATGAAACTAGACACTAACAAGAATAGGTGATATATATTTAGGAGTTTAAAGATGTTTTTGGTTGTTTGGATTTTTGAGGAGAATCAAGCTATAGTATTTGAAAGGAATCCCTTATCTTTAGGGTGTTTAAACGTCTTCATAACATCTTGGATATCCAATTTTAATTTCATATAGTCCAATATCCTTTAAAGTCCATTATGAGTTTAGTTTTATAGTTATATTTTATATTAATGAGCTTGAAGAATTATTTTGAAAAGTTGTTATATATTGCTTCAAACACCTTTGACCCTTTTTATTAATATGATCACATCTCCTTCCATAGCAAATGTGGCTCAAAAAATCTAACAAAACAATATATGTTGTTGATGGATCACAAAATTCTCCTTTTTTGGTGTGTTATGCCATAACAATGTGCATTTGGTGAGAGATTTTTTTTGTGTTTGGTAAAAAATTATAATTCTACTCAAGATCAAGTACCTCACACACATGCATAAATCCTAATCATGAAGGCTCAAAGTTAGTTCCTCATCATAAAATTTTTTATACATTCTAGTCATCTTGGGCACACCAACTACATTTAGTGAGATATTGTTTTGTGACCATTCTTTTGCTGCTATGGTGAAAATCAAATATGAATTTACAAAAATGGTCAAAAATTGAAGAACAATAAGCAAGTAGGAATACAAAACACTACAATACAAGAGTGATAAAATCATATTATCATGGAAATTAAGGAAGACCCTTAAAACATAGGTTTCAAATTCTAATAGATGTAAAGAGAATATGTAGGGAAAAAGGTTCAATACACTCCCCTTTCACCCTTTTTGTTTTTAAATTCTAAAGAGTTATCCTAATATATCAAGAAGTAAATAACTTATTTAAGAAGTCCTATCTATCATAAACTAAACTTGGAAGGTACTTTGGGTAATAAAAATTGTAAACATACTCTTTTAACACCAAATATGAAGAAAAATAAAAAAAGTATAAGGTATGCTATAAGAGATGAGATTTAGATATTCTAAGAAGTAGAGTTCAAAAGTTGCTAGATGTAGGTGATCAACAATAGATTGATGAGAACTTATAGAAATCCAATTCATCCAAACACAAATGAAAATTATATTTTGAAATAATTAATGAATGAACATTAAGTTAAAAGTAGCCTTCTTGGAAGATTGATAAAACATGAAAACTCAAAATTATTTTATTGATTAAGAAATTAATTGCATTAGGAATATGTTGGAGAAATAATGTTACCATTTTGAAGGAGGTTCAAATGGATAATATTAACGTAAATGATGTCAATATGGGTTTGATTACCATGCAAGACACAAGGAGAAACTATATTAAATTAAAAATTAATTTAAGTATTAGTTGAGTGTTTGAACATCCCATCTACATCCTCACATTATTTTCTTGCTCATAGATATATATGCACCATCACCCATAGTAAATAAGTATATATTATTTTTACTCTAACTAGGAGAGGATTTAGATTTTGGAAAAGGGGTTTTGATCATACTATGAGAGGAGGGAAATATGTAATGAATTATGAAGGAACTCCTCACGATGCATTTTTGCCCTCTTCTCTTCTCACTTTGAGACTAGGAGAAGTTTGTTCGATTAAAGTCTAGTTTTATTGGATTAGTTAAAAAACATATATATTTGTCTTAAAAATACTTCTTTGTATAATTTTAACCTTAATATAGCCTTAATACACATAAAAATACAATAATTAAGGACTAAAACTAAACTGCTTTAATGAGGAAGAAAATAATTATTTTTCTTTTAAGAGGCAATATCTTAAGAAGATGCAACAAACAAGGCCTAATATGCAACTATATGTGATTTTAATTTGATGCCAAAGCTTAAATATTAAGGTGAACCCTATACAATTAAGACTAAACTAGTTATTTCTTTTTCTTTTATCTATTTTACCAATAAATAGAAAATGAAATTTAGTTTACACAAACAACAAACATAGTTTAAATTTTAAATGCTTAAATGATAAATATTAGGGGCATACTAAATTATTTTTACCATTGAGGCAAAAGCATCGCCAATCTACAAAAGCATTGGTAACACTATTGGCTATCGATGGCATTATTGCTTAACCTATAAATAAATAAAAAGACAAAGTCATTTATAGAGGGGTATATCTAAGCTAATAGAGGATATTAGACTTCTTTGAATAGCATGTTAGAGTTAGAGTATATTACATCATTTGGGTCATGTAAATGTACCACCTTAGGTACATAGGATAAGATATTACTTTAGGGAAAACATATCTAGTTACTTCAAGCAATGTAATAAATGCACAAGTGGTAATGTGCAAGTTATAATGTGCAAGGTGTCCCCTTGTACAAATAGGTAGAGTGTTGGTCAAGGAATCTATCTTCCTATATAAAGGGCATCATAGTAGTATATTAGTAGCATCTTCATCTCATCAACTCTCATCATCTTCACCTATCAAGTACTCTTATATAGAGTATAATGTAGCTCTTTAGCTCATATTAATCAAGTGACAATTTCCTCCATATTGTATTGTATTTTAATAATTTCTATTTATAGCATATTTCAGTCATATTGTTGTTTCACTTTCATTTATATTTCTTGTATTTTATTGGGACCTATGTTAGATCATACATCCTCAAAATATAATATTGGTATCAGAGCAATGGTGCTTCGAGATAGAAAGACATACATACATCATAAGAGAGGTCCAACAGGTCAAGAGTAATAGGGAGAGTCACCATTACTACTATTGGCTTGCATCTTTGTCGCTACATGCAAAAGCTACCATTAGGATTATTTGATAGAAATAGCCATAGTAGTCAACAAGATTAGAAAAGTGAATACTAAAATAAATCATAGTTGCAAAAAACCTGAGTTTATATTTTGCTAGTATTTCCCCAGAGTTGTAGAAAAACTCGTGAAGACTAGGACTCAACATTCAAGCCACTAGTTTGAAAAATCAACTAGTAAATATTATTATCTCCAGAAAACACAAATTATTTCGTTCTAATTTCTAACAACTTGTTGCAGGAAAAGGAAATTAAAAAAAAAATGTTGGAAAGCTTCCTAAAAGAGAGTTAATAAAACAATCTTCAAGAATCATTCTAGCACTTGGAACAACAAGGTAGAAGACTAAAGATTTCAAAGACCTCAAGAAAGGTCCCATTACAAGATTTGCAATCTTACAAATTGCAAAAGTAAAGAAAATTCCACAGTAGCCTTATAGAAGACTCAAGGAAGAAAAGACTCTAGAATTTGAGTCATAGGAGGATATAGGAGATTGGTGATATCCATTCAAGATTAATACCTAAAAAGTGTAGAAGAAGTAAAGGTTGAAGAAGCCCAAAATAAGAATAGGACAAAGAATCCTAGAAAATGAATAGGCCAAAGAATCCTAGAAGAATAATACGCCAAAGAAACCTTAATTTTGAAGAAAAATTTAGAGAAGAGTTTCTGATTTAGAAGTAATATCTAAAGAATATTTTTCAAAGAAATTTTTTTGATTCAAAAGATAAATTTTTTATTTAGAAGAATACACCAAAGAAGGGTTCCTAAAAATTTCTTGATTTAGAAGATAAATTATTGATTTAGAAGAATAATCCAAAGAATATTTCCTGAAGATATCTTGATTTAAAAGATAGATTACAAAATTCAGAAGAAAAATCTAGAAAGGAGTTCCTAAAGAAGACTCCAAATAAGAGTTGAATAAATAGGAGATTGGTGATCTCCATAAAAGTATGTAAATTGTAGAAGAAAGAGAAATGACTAGCGAAGTTCTATTCTAGAATCCAAAAGCAATAGAATTAGATATCCGAGAAAGAGATTTAATCACCAACACTTCCAAAAGTAGAAGGTTGGATAAAATATCTCAGGCAAAGACTAGAGAAGCTACAATATAGAAGACCTTGGAGAGGTCTCGAGGAGAAAAATAAGAATACTTGAAGAGCCTTGTTGTAGATCTCACAAAAGCATCATCAAAATATTTCCTAGGAGAACTCATTGGAGAATTCCACTACCAAGTAAAAGTTCCTAATAGTGAAGGACTTGGGACAATTATCGCCATCCAAAAACAAGCCCAAGAGAAGAAGAATTTGGTAAGGATTTCCAAATCCAAGAAAAAGAATTTGGAAAGGAGTGTCAAATACCTAAAGAAGAATCCAATGAAGGCCTCAAGAAAATCAAAATTTTGAGAAGAAGAAGACCTTTTTTAAATTTATATTTTGAAAATAATCTTGAAGGAAGTTTCGAACAGAATAAGCCTACCAAATCTAAGATATTTGGAGATTGCCTCTCACAGCAAGAAGGCATAGTTCAAATAAATGAGTTATTTGAATCTACAGTAGAAAGTATATAATCACTGGAAGGATTAAACCACCAAATCCAAGCCTTAAGACAGAAATTTTGAGGCTAGATATTGGTGAAGGAGAATTTTTTTCGGGACAACCGACAAAGAAGTTGTGTATCCATCTACTACAAGGCAAAAACTTGGTGAATTAAAAGCATCAATATCTACATCATCTAAAAAATCCATCAAAAAGGTAAGCAACTAAGGTGAAACTAGTTGAAATTTAGATTAGGGTTCATTATCAAATTCCATTAAGCACCATATTTGGATTAAAAGTTGCAGAAGAATAGATTGCATTATAGTCTTCAAGAAAGTACAAAAATGGAGAGTTCATTTTAAGGATTATTTGCACATTAATTTGGAGTTGAATAAATTTTAGAATTACAAATTATCTATCAACTACCTATCATCTACTTTGAAAAAAAAGAAGACTAGATCCTACAACTTTGTTTGTAGTGAAAATTTTCAGAATACTTATTAAGGGTTCATTACTCTTAAAAGTTGCAGATATTATTAAGTGCATCTGAAATTAGTTTGAGAGTTTATTGGAGTGATAAGGTGATATTTTTAGTGCATTAAATTGGTAGTAATTTTTTTTATTTTTGGAAAACATCCCAAAAGGGATACCACTTTCGGGTAAGACCCAAGGAGGTAGGGGTATCCATTTTGCCAAAAATGCCTAGGACTTGGACCTGGCCTACCACCTTTGACATACTCAAGGAGCAAACAAACACATAAAACCAATTTAAAAATAAGTAAATAACAACAAAAATAATAAAATAAAATAAAAAACATGCTCCTTGAGTGTGTCAAAAAAAAAAGCAAAACCAAACACGCACAATAATATAAAATAAACCACAACACAAACCACATAGAAAAACACAAGAACCACATAACAAAACACAAACATAACACTAAAAATACTTAACCTAAATAAAACATGAAAAATAAACACAACCAAAACCTAAAAAAAACAAAAAACAAAAAACAACCAACAACAGACAATAAACAAAAAAAAAAACATAGAAAACACACACATAAAAACAAAAATTAACACAAACAAAGAGAAACCCAAGAACAAGAACGAAAAAAATACAAGAACAATAACAAAAAACATAAAACAAAGCACAAAATAACAAAACCACATGAACAACAAAAAATAACACAAAGAACACAAAAACAAAACAAAACAAAAGAACCCACCCACCTTAAAAAAACTAAACAAAAAAACAAAAAAGAAAAAAGAAAAAAAAATGAACATAACAATGACCTATCTAGACCAGAAGACTATTAAGGCAAGAATCAATAGAGGAAACAAAATAAAGAATAGAATGATCTAGGGAACTAAAAAAAACTGAATGAACCAAAGAGAAGCAAAAAAAAAAAAAACAAGAAGAAACTAGGTACCTTCGAAACTGGAGCCATCCAAAGAAATGATAGAAAGAAGAGCTTCCCTAATTTGAGAAGCCCACCGTATAGGAGGGTGGCCATAACAAGTAAGATCACCTTTGTCCAAAGCCCAATTAGCTAAAGCATCAACACTCTTGGTTTGATCTCTGACCACATGATTGTAATCAACTTTCAAAAATCCCATCTGGATTAATTGAAATTTCTCAATAATTCTTTTTATTCTCCAATCCACCTTATGATTCTTAGAAGGAGTCTTCAAGAGATTAATCATAAGTTGAGAATCAGACTCAACTAACACCTTTTACCATCCAACCTTGGTAGCCTCCTGAAGGCCTCTGAGGATACCATACCCCTCAGCAAGGTTATTGGAAATAATACCCAAATTCTCAGCAAAAGTAAAAACTAGGGAGCCATTTGAAAGTCTACCAATTCCTCCCACACTAGCTTTTCCAGGGTTCCCTCTAGAGGCTCCATTAGTATTGACTTTTCCAAAATTCTTAGGAGGAGGTTACCAATTTCTAGTCCTATCCATCTTACTAATACTCACATTCCCTTTAAGTTGGTTTCCCTTAGAATATTTAATCTTCAATATTTGCATCACTTGATCCCATATTTGGTGGGAGTTTTGGGGGTGATTAAGGAGTTGATGGACTAATTCAACTAAGTTGGCTATGGTCTTTTGCCAAATATAGTGAATATCCTTCCTATATTGATTAAAAATTTGGTTGTTCCTTTCATTCCAAATATTCCAAAGAAGAATGGTAGAACCCATCTAAACTAACTGCCTAATAAAATGATCACCACCCTCTTGATTAGGCCAATCCCTCCAAAGCTATTCAAAAGTAAAAAATTTGGACCACTGTAAGCCAAGTAAAGTGGTCATTCTCCTCCATAGCTCAGAGGCTAAAGTACACTCAATAAAAATATGGTTGAGAGTTTCTACATTCTCTTCACACATTTCACATCTAAAAGGGCCATGAAAACCACGCTTCATAAATTGCTCACCAGTAAGCACCCTACAATGCAATAAAAGCCAATTAAAGAACCTCACCTTAGGCCAGAGCTTTTGAGCCCATAATCAAGAAAAGATGTCAAAATAATGGTTGGGATTATTATGGCATAAGGTCAAATAACCTTGAGCAATTGAATACTCACCCTTAGTAGTGTTGTTCCATCTAGAACAATATTTTTCATAGGACCAAGAGAGGGATCTCATATGAAGGATGCCTTGGATATCTTGTATTTACCTTTCTGGGATTTGAATAGGCTAGTCCTCAATAGGGATCCAATATCTACCAACCTTTGAATTACCAATATGGTACCGATAGTAATTAGCCACCTTTATCCAATTAGCTTCGTGAAGATCCTCCATCTAAGGCCTCCAATCAGGAAACTGAGTTATCAAAGGCTTGTGACCATCCCAAGAATCTATCCAAAAATTTACCTATTGACCATTATGAATGATCCAAAATAATTTTTTCTTTATCAAATCCTCACCAGTCTTAAGAACTGCTAAAATGGGAGAATATTTGGTAGGAAGTTGATAGCGAACAAGGTCTTTAGGACTTTTGTTCTCAACATATTTAACACGGAGATTATTGGCCCAAAGAGCATTAGGGTTATGCAACATCCTCCAATATAATTTAGCAGCTAAAGCTTTGTTGTTATTAATAGAAGACTGGAATCCTAACCCCCCTTCACTCTTAGGAAGACAAAGTATCCCATTTCACCAAGGCCCATTTTCTTTTCTCCTTAGTATCACTCCAAAGGAAACGATGACATATTTGATCCAATTCTCGAAGAACAACCTTTAGAATATGTAAAATGGAAGAAATATAAATAGGAATAGCTTGAAGGACTGATTTTACCAAGGTGATTCTACCCATAGAAGAAAGCCACTTGTTGGTCCACTTTCCAATTTTCTTCTTGAATTTGTCCAATAACCAATTCCAATATTTATTTTGTTGCCTTTGAATATTTATGGGAATACCTAAATAAGTTATTGGAAGGGAGGTCTTCTTATATCTTAATTTATCCAAGACCATGGATTCCTGTCTAGCAGAGCAGTGAAATAAAATAACTTTAGATTTGCCTTCATTGATCAACTACCCAGTAGCCTTAGAAAAACAACTAATGATTTTATTAATATTAGAATATTCCTTAACTGTAGCTTTACCTAAAATAGTTGAGTCATCCACAAATTGAAGATGAGAGATAAGTCTAGCTCCATGAGAAATGGTAATTCCCTCAAGGGTTTTTTTTTCCCTCTTTTTGGTTATAGTCCTACCCAAGAATTCAGCAAGAATGATGAATAAATAAGGGGATAGCGGGTCACCTTGCTTAATACCTTTGGAATCTAGGAATGACTGAGAAGGCCTGCCATTGATAAGAACCAAGTAGGAAAATGAAGAGATACATCCCATAATCCAATCCATCCAATCCTTAGAGAAACCAAATTGCCTCAAAACTTTGATAAGGAAGTGCCAATCCACTCTATCATAAGCTTTGGATAAGTCTAACCGAATGAACATGGAAGGAGATTTTTACATATCCATGGAATGGATGGCTTCCTGAGCAAGAACTATCTCATATACTATTTGACGTCCTTCCACATAACCCCCTTGCTCTGGGAAAATAATCTTATGCAAAAGAGGCTTCAACCTTTCTGCCATGATTTTAGTAATGATTTTGAGAAGAACATTACATAAAGCAATAGGTCTAAAAGCTAAGATATGATCAACCTCTTGAGATTTTGGAACAAGAGTAATATAAGTTTTATTGATAACCTTCAAAATTTCTTTGGCTTTCCTGGATTCTTTCACCACCTCTAATAAATCAACATGAAGGATATCCCATAACTCTTGGTAGAACTCAATGGGAAAACCATCAGGACCTGGGGTTTTCCCTTTTTGCATTTTAAAAACTACTTGTTGAAGCTCATTGATAGTAACAGGAGCATTCAAAATAGAGTTCTCCTCAGAAGTGATAAGAGAAGGGATTTCTTGAAGAACATTTTGTTGTGAAGCTGAGTCAAGAGGAGTAGCAGTAAAAATATTGTAAAAGTAATCAACAACAATAGATTTCATGCCATCCCAAGTATAAACAACATCTCCAGAATATGATTTTAAGGAAGAAATAAAGTTGTGAGATCTTCGAGCTAGAAGAGATTTGTGGAAGAAATTTGTGTTTCGATCTCCTTATTTGAGCCATTGAATTCTAGATTTTTTCTTCCATAATATTTCTTCTCTTTTTTCCCATTCCTCTAACTGAGTTGTGAGTTTAATTTCATCTGCACTTCTCTTCTCTGTGAGGCCATCTAAATGGATTTTCTTATTCAAATTTTCAATATGAGCAATAACTTATCATGAGACATAACTTGCAGTCTTTTGTCAAAATAGAACATCTTAGTCCCATGCCTAGGTTTACCTTCCTTCCACCATTGTTGCCCATGAGGTCTAAAGGAAATGTCTCTAAGCCACATTAATTGAAAAAAAAGGAGAGAAAATCACATTGGTTTTCCACATTTCCACCATGACTAGCCAATGATCCGAACCAACATTATTAAGAGTCTTCACTTTAGGAATGTGACCATGGATTAAGAAATTTTCAAAGAGCAAAAACCTATCCAATCTCTCCATTATACAAGCTAAGCCTAAGAAATTTTAAGAGAACAATTGGATAAGTTTGTATTTGTATTTTTGGATGACATTTTGATTTATTCTAAAATCAAGGAAGAGCATGATCATCATATGCAAATAGTGCTTGCAATTCTTAGAAATAATCAATTATATGGAAAATTTATCAAGTGTGAGTTTTATACTTCACAGGTGTAGTATCTTGGACATATTTTTTATGCAAAAGGAATTACAGTAGACCCTAAAAAAATTGAAGCAATTATTGATTGGCTAGCACCTACTAAATTTTCAAAGGTGTGAAGTTTTATGGAGATTGCAGGATATTATAGGTGGTTTGTCAAGGGATTTTCGAGAATTGCTCAATCCATTACAAACCTTAAAAGGAAAGGGAAATACTTCAGGTGGACAAAGCAGTGTGAAGAGGATTTTTCATGTTTTGAAAGAGAGGTTGACGACAACACCAATTCTGTAATTACTTGACCCTAATAAGTAGTTTACAGTTTTTATGGATGCATTGATCGAAGGGTTAGGGGGGATTTTGACCCAACACAATGCAGTTATATCGTATGAGTCTAGAAATATTAAGAGACATAATGTCAATTATGCAACTCATGATTTAGAGTTGGCAGTGGTAGTATACGCTATGAAAGTTTAGCAACATTATTTTCTAGGGAAACCATTTGAATTAAAGATAGACCATAAAAGTCTGAAGTATATATTCACCCAACCTCTATTAAATACCAAACAATGATGCTAGATAGAGTTTCGTGCGGAGTATGATTTTGGCATTGACTACATTAAGGGTAAGGAGAATATGGTCGTTGATGCCTTAAGTAGAAGAGGGCATATTACCACTATGACAAGATGTCAATATGATATGTTGGATCAAATAAAATACTGGCAAGGAAAAGATGAATTGTTCCAATCTTGCATCAGTCAGATTGGACAAAAATTATACAAGGATGCAGAATTTGCATTCAGAATTGATCTGCTATTCTTCAAGAATAGGTTGGTAGTACCTAGTTCAGAGTTATTAAGGGAAACAATTATTAAAGAGGCTCACAAAACTCCCTATTCTACGCACCTAGTACAGGTAAAATTTCGCGAGAATTTGAAGAAATATTTTTTTGGGCAGGTATAAAAAAGATATCATCAATTATGTGGCCAAATGTTTGGAGTGCCAAAAAGTGAAGGCAAAACATCGGCATCCAATTGGAAAATTATATCCACATGAGATACCTGCGCAAAAGTGGTAAGTGATATCAATGGACTTTATTATGGGACTACCTAAAACAAGATTGGACTTTATGATGGACACACTATGCACATCCCCTGCTCCTCCCACATTGCTATCAGCACCAAATTGAAGTAGGAATGCCCGTTTATGGTGAACCTGATTCCTCCCTTTCGTACACATGGAACCCTGAAAATAGTTTACAGTATTATTTTTTGTTCAATTTCTACGTCTGCAGTGAGAAAGATAGACAACAGACAGTTTTCCTCTGTCTAATTGATGATGAGGTGGTTACATACCTTCTAAAGAGGATGGGAACAATGTCGCTTCTGTACTGGGCAATTTGCTGATAGGCGGGCTGTGCCATATCGAAATGCTGTAGGGGGGGATTACACCATCCGCCATTGTCGTTGGGAAGGGCGGTGTTTGGTGGGCAGAAATTGGTGGCGGTGACAGTGACTGTACCTGGTAGACACCACTGCGGATCGGCATTGCACTTCATTTCATAGCAGGCTCCGCAGGTCAGTCAGTTGTTGAAGAGCGCCGTGCTTAAGGCAGCAATGTTGGTTCCATACCCTTGGCTATACAGATTTCCATATCCACAAGCTCCCCCTGCAGCATTTCATAACACCTTTCAGCAGCCAATTATGGGAATTTCAAGTTCTATAAATGAAACAATGAGAGTAATTGATTTGTTCATGCTATTTACTTGTAGGCGATACCTACCCATGGTGCTAGAAGCATCTCTGCCCCCATAGAACGTGGCATGAGCAGATTTCCAGTTACCATCTTGTCCATAAACTCTAGGGATAAACCAAAGTCATGGGCTGTAAGAGGGCCATTTTCTCCTCCAAGAAAGCAAATATACCCAACGTCTGTCAAATTAAAAAGAATAACCTGTTGAGAAAACAATGGAATATGTAAATTACGTATCAATATGAAGACTACCTAAAGCCAATGTCGTTAACACCAACGGGCAAACAATGAAAAATGCAGCTAACAGCCACAGAATTAGACCCAAGTGTATAGGTTACCTTTGCTAGTTAGGCGGTGTAGCCAATTCGAACATCGCAAAGAGAGTCGTTATGGATTGAAAGAAACGACTCTTTTTTCTCTTGATCTCTAACGCGGATTTGGATCTATATATATAGATAGTCAGTGCTCTCCTAGTCTTAGAGTATTTGACCAACCCAAGAATAAAAATGTTTGTTGTTAGTTAAGGAGCACATGGGAGGGATTCTTTCAATGGGCCCACGTGCACATGGTGTGCGAAACGGAGTCGAGGTGGATGTTACTTCTCAGAGTGGGTGACCCACAAACAAGGCGATCTCATCCGGCGAGGATATTGTTGAGATGCATGCTTTTGTTTTCGTTAACTTAAGGTGGTAGTTACGGGCTACAGCAAAAGAATGATTATAGTCCTGTCAGCTCTATTTCATATGTTGCCCCCATTCTAAGAGATTGAAACCTCAAGCTGTTTGGACCATGTGCTGGAGGTGCCACTAACATATGTACGTTATATCCTATTTGTTCGGCATTTAATTTCGTGACAATTTGGTCATTAATCCATTTGTCTTACATGGTCCGCAGTTTATTTAGTCATAATCTGGTCATTTATGCATTTGTGTTGTTGTTGCTCAATTTGCACCTTCCATCTCTGCCTTCACATTTAAGGGAAGAACAAAAACCTAATTTTTTGTACCTGCAAATCTCAGAGACCATTGAGATTAGTCTTAAATGCCACATTTGAACATAGTTTCTATCTCTGGAATATAAGGCCTGAAGATCATAAACGTAGCAAATCCTTAGCTATATATTGAACGGTGCGCAGTTTCCACTATTACTAACCCTTCAACTGGTCCGACATTTACTTTTATTTGATTCGTGAGAAAAGGTACAACGTGCAAGTTAGCCGCCTCTTGATATTTTGTTGTCAATTACGTCAGTTTACAGGAGGCAAACCTTTGAATCTTCGTCACATAATCATTCGTTTGTTATCAATTACCTCAGTTTACACGAGGCAAACCTTTGAATCTTCGTCACATAACCATCCGTTTGAAAGAACCTATTGCTACTTGATTTGAGGGGACTCACCTGCAAGCCACAAGTTGACTTGTCTAACTATCTAAACTAGTTGCTAACCATCTAAGACTGTTGAGAACCATCTGTGATGGTTACACAAAGCTAAGAATTAGAAGAAAAGCCTTCACCACAACAACCATTCACCACTATGACAAATCTCCATCCAAAATAGACAACAGAAAGTTAGTAAAATAGGTAAATGAGGCTACAAAATAGTGATAAAAGATCCCAAAACAGGACCTACTAGGCATGAAGTGTTAGCTTTTGCAATAACTCTGAAATATGCTATTAATAGAAACTCCTAAAAATATGGAACTACTCTACTAATGCATGCTATGAGCAATGCACCTTAGATACCCATTACAATACTTTGTCACACATATATAATAATATGTGACTCTTCATATGGTGCACTCTTGACCTTCACACTTCTAGACTATTCAACTCCCTATTTTATGGACTCACTACACATGGACTAATGTGCACATTTACGTTATTGAATATTATGCACACTTGTGCATTTATTACATTATATAAAGTAAAACCTAATCTAAGACATGTACCAAATAATGTAATATACTCCAACACCCCCCTATATTACATTATTTTGTTATTGAATACTTTAGTCTTCAATATGGATCTTCAATCTCTTGCTGAAGTTTGTGCTCTTCTTTTCTGATTTCTTTGTGCTGCTCTTTGTATGTATCTTGATCAAGTAAATAATTAGTACCTTCATTCTATTCTCTCCTCATCTTGCTTTTCTTGGTCTGACTTCTTTTCTTTGCCTTTGAATTCTGATTTTGTTTTAGATTTTCAATGTAGTCTGTCATCAAATATCCTTGTTGAGCCAGAGCTCTAATTACATATCTAATCCACTTTTGTTTTTTCTATTTTTCAGATAGTCTTCTTGCCTATTCTTTATGCTTGTATATTTTATTAGTAAAGACTTTATGATCAATCCATTCGAATAAATAGTCTAACATGGATATTAGTATTTTTTTTTTTTAAATTGTGATATTCAGAGATGGATGAATGTGATACATTTCCACAATATTCATAAAAACAATCACCCTCTTTGTTGTTTTGTAAGTATTGGTTCCATTCATTTTCTTGGTCAATTGATATAACCATTTATGTATAATTGAGATAATTCTTCCCTTGTTTCTTTTGTAAGTTTGTAGAAAATCTTCTTGACCAACAATTGTTACCTTTTGTAGATAACCTTTGGACTCACTCTCAATTTATTTTTCTATTTTGTTCGAAGATGTCTTTATATGATCTGCTCTTGTCACATTATCTATTTGTAACTCCTCAAGAGTCTTCTTAAGACATATTGGTTCATTTCTTCTAATAACCCATTTCACACGATTATCCATTGAAATCTCTAGATTGTCAGTCATGCTTTCCTTACTATTATTACCCATTGAATCAAGTGTATTTCTAAGCCATATTGGTATTCTCCTTGCTTCATTATTTAACATGATATTTGAAGTAGACATCCTTATGACTCCCTCTTTAATTGCAAATTTCTAAAAATATGTTTTGTAATTTCAAATGATTAAATTACAAAACCTTCCAAATGCTTCTTTAATATCTTCCTTCCAATATTTAATCTTCAATAATATATGCCTAAGGTTAAGTATTATATCCCTTCTCTTCAAAATAATACTTTCAACCTTACGTATGCTCTTATCTCTCCTAATTCAATCTTATGAGCAAATTTAATAAAATGGATTACCTTCACTTTGAAACTAGTGATTCACTGGTCAACTTGACCTCCTTTTGAATCTTCTCTCCTCCATGTACATTGATGAATATTGCTTGTAAAATTTAGGTGAATGTTGAACTCTTTGGAGTATTTTTTTTAGTCCTCTCTAGATTCAACGTATTCTCCACCTTAATTCTTACTGCAACAAAAGGTTTCACCGTCCACGCTAGTGTCTTGGGATTTTGCCTCAATCCTATAAACTATTCCCTTGCTGTCTTTTCATCCAATCAAACAATCTGCACTCTATTTTGTATCCAATCGAACAACCCACACTCTATTATGTGCCCAATCAAACAACCTACACTTTGCAGATTTTTTTTGCTATTTTATTTAATGGGATTCTTAATGCTTGGTACCTTAGAGGAACATTTACCTTGACTTGACATAAAAATATCTTTATATTATGGCTTAAGCTTGCCACTTGGCTCACCAACCACTAGACCTTTCACGTTATGCCTTGTATGTGCCACATGGCATGCAATATCTTCCACTACACTTACAAGATGTTTTATTTCCTAGCGAATGGTATTATGACAATGGGCGTTACTTGTAATGCTTCCGTGACACTCCTCCAATGTTCAACAATGTGGCGCATGCATGCAAAACCTTGATTCCTCCTATGCTTGGTTTTTCTAATGCAAAACAATATTTCTCTAATTCATTTCATCCCTTGTCTTAATACATTTATCTCAATGTATTTTTGTACACACTTCTCACAGCAGTAAGATTCTACCTCAAGGAAAACATCTACTTTTCTTCAATACTTTTAATGGTGTCTACATCTCTTCAATGGTGTGGAATTTGATAGCTTTTACTTCTTAGAGGAATGGTAACACTCCTTTTGAGTTGTGGTTCCTCTTTCTCTTTTGAGTGGCGATTCTTCTTCTACGATGATGCCTTATCTAGATGCGTCTCGATGATTTTTCTCATCCAAGATGCTTATGTACGTCCTAGTATCTTTAGAAACTTAGAAATTTTGCTAAACTTTGAAACCTTATTTGGTCTTAACTTAGATTAATCTATTTCTTTCACTTTGCTTCAGTAAATCTGCATTGCTTAAATACTATAACATAGCATCCATTAATAATACTATGCACTTCTTATTTCTTCTTTATTTTTTTGCTTTATCTTTGCAGATCTTAAGGTGTAAATACTACTAACACCTTGTTTTAAATAACTCCTCTAAGTTTTTAACTTTCATATTCCAACTAATGTAATGTAGATAAAAAATAATAATATGGTGCTTCTTAAAACTTGATGCAATGTTCAAATAATAAACTTGTATTGCACCAATATTATAACTTGTATTATATAGCTTTCTAGTCTCTTTTAGATAGTATCTTTGGTGAATTGGTTCACCCTTGAATGTAATATAAATTTTGTAAGATTTGTATCTTCACAAAACTTTATCAAATTTGTAGCTCTAATTGCTACCCAACTTTATCCTTTCTTTTTGCTTTCTTGTTGCTAAATAACACTTCACAAAACTATCCCAAAACTCTCCAAATCTACAACTCTCTATATCCCTCAAATGCTATCCACAAAATCTATTTTTTTGGCTTTGATTCTATTTCGAATCTATGTTCACATATACTAAGACTTAGAGCTATTAATGCTACCCCAAATGGTGTTCATAAAACTATAACTCTACAGTCACCTTCTTCCTTACTTCATTGGCTTAATCCTGGAATGAGAGTCTTTAGAATGTTGTATTTTATTGCTATCTATACACCTTCAATATCTTGTCCATGGGTACTCCAAAATCTACCCAAACATTCTCCAAAATTTGGCAAACTTATTACAAAACATTTCTTTCTGTTGGGCTTGTTGTCGAATGGAAACAATTGTCCCAAATCAGAAACTTCTCCTTGCTTGCAATCTCCTACAATGAACCTTCTTCAAATCTTCTTCAATGATAGCATCTCTAAATCTGCAATGAGCCTGAACCTTCTTCAAATCTTCTTCAATGATAGCATCTCTAAATCTGCAATGAGCCTTTCTTTAGCCTTATTCTTCTTCTCTAAAATCTCTTGAGACCACTTGTATTAGTTCTTCTACTTTTACAACTCTTAAACTTGTCTTCTTAAATCTCTACGGAAACCTTTTCTTGGTTTTCTCAATATCCCAACTATGGGAATTCTACAATGAGATCTCTATGCTAGATCTCCAAAGTATACTACTCCCAATATCCTTAATATTTGAAGTATTTTTCTCTTAGAATATGCAATAGGACCTATTATTAGGTCTTCTCTATATTCAATCTCAAATCTATAGTGAGAACCTTCTGCATGGGTCTTTTCAATCTCCAATCTACAGTCTTTCATCTACAATCTTCTATCTCCAATCTTCTATCTTCCAAAACTGGAAGTTCTTAAATGTGACCTCTTTCATACCTCTTCAACTTCAATCTATAGCTATCGTAAATTTACAATCTTCTTATGGGAACTTCCTTCTTGAGCCTCCTCAATATTTAATCTCCAATAGAATATTTTCTTAGACGTCTTCAATATCAACGAAGAAAGCACATAGAATTTTAGGCAACGAAGATGAAATTCTTCTCTATCCATTGTATGAATCTTATCAACTTCTAGATGTTAATATTTGCAACCAAAAACATAGATAGTAGTACCAAATATGTTAAATTTTTCAAAATTCTAAAATAAAAAAACTTCACTTGTTATCCTCAAAACTAGTGAAATGAATTTTGTGTTGAGTCCTAGTATTCATGAGTTCTTCTGCAACCTTGTGGAAAGACTCTAGCTAATCTACAATTTGCAATTTTACCAAATTCTAAAATAGGATCTCTTTCTTGGGTCCCTTAATCTCCTAATATCCATAATATAAAGGTCTAACTTCAAGACCTGAAATCTCCTTCTATTCCATATTTGTTCTTGGAATAGAAATTATCCAATCTTCTTTGGCTTCACCTTCCAGAGATAATCTCATAACCTTAACTAGTTTCTCCTCTATAACTTCAAAAAACTTTGCAAGTCCAAACCTTGAAATAGCTCTCTCTATCCCTTTTCAAAGTTCCCTATGGCTCTAATACCACTGTTACATTTTGATAATGTTTAATATGTAAAATAGCCACAAGATGTAAAGCAAAAAGAATAAGATAACAAACTTGTAATGGTCCTCACACAATTTATGAAAGATAGCAAATTATGTATACACTTACCTTTTTTCTATGAACCATGGTACTGCTGACAACTTATGTGAGTGCAAGACAGTTGCATGACAGTAATGAAAGGAATATAGTCAGGGGGAAAATGTGAGATAGGGAGGTGATAATTTGACTCGCGAGCACATGGAAACTCATGCTTGCATATCATATAGGTGCATTGCATATTACATATTTACGTAGGTTAAATTGATTTGAGTATTGCTTGTTTGGCAAGGAATGAGAAATGTTACTTTAGGTGGTGGTGATGACGGGAGCCACTAGTTTTTAAAAAGAAAAATATTTGTGTGTGGTTGCTTGTTAAATCATGTATGGGGTTATTATTTTAAAATGATATTTTGTTTTATATGTGAATTTAATATGGTGTTAGGTTGCCATGTAAGGAAGCCTATGCAAATGCTATTGTTGTTTTGTTTTGAAAATAGGATAATGGCTATAATATTATTAATTTTGATTTACTTAATTTGCATGTAAAGTAGTTTACACTATTATAAAAATAGCTTTGCTTTGAATATTAAAGAAATAATTAAAGGGTGGTAGAACTATGTGTTATTAAAACCTCCAAGTGGTGAACACATTTCCTATGTTTGAGGATAGTTAAAGTAGCATCGTGAAATGATGAATGGGTCATAATAACTTGGAGTGCACACAAAGCATAAGGAAGGAAGCTTGGAAACTTGGCATTGTGCATGGAGGAAGAGAAAAACAACTCACGTTAATCTCGCATATTGTTTTGAGGAACAAAAAAACAAAAGAGAAATGCAAGTTTGTTTTAAAAAAGGAAAACAATTGCACGAAGAGAGGATAGAGGAGAAAAAAGGTAGAAGGAGACTGAAAGTTCAGCGAAGAGTTCAATTTGAAAATCAAGAGAAATATGTTTGTAACTCCTTTAGCATCGAACGTGTTCTCCATATTTAAATCGGATTGAATGAACTTATGTCCTTGTTGTGTGTTATTATTATATGGTTATAATAAGAGATGGTAATTGAAAGCTATGAAATTGTTAGTAAATTGTTACCATGTTGGAAAAACTCTTCTTTGTATCTACATTGCTATGTTAACATGAAAGAGAGAAGGTAAACGAAAGCAATGGAAGTGTTGAAAGAATTTTGTCATGTAGATGAATTAATTTATATTAAAGGAAGCATGTAGTGCTAGTAATGTTTCGTTGTTCTGTTATGTTGGTTGGAAAATATAGGTAAAATTGTATTATCGTGAAACAATGCATTATTATGTGTTGCTTTGTATACAAACAAGAAATAACTGCTACGTCATTGTGCGCTAATATGTTTGTGTTTAGTAGAAATGTTAAAATGGGTGCAGTGTATGTGTGGTATTCCTTCTAAAGAAAAATGAAATAAGTAAAATTTAGATTTATATTCCTTTGAAAATAGAAAGCATATCTTGATGAGATACATAAGTTTATTGGTGGAAAATATGTTTAAAAAATCTTAGAAAATATCAAGAAAGGAAATTGGTGAATTTTCTAAAATATTTCTAGTACAATTGCTTGTGTGCACGGTAGAATATTACATATTCATGATTAGAGATTCGTGTATGATCCCTGGTATCACCCAAGTTTCCCTTGTATGAGCTTATACATCCTTGAAAACCATTGGTGTTGCGTTGGGCGAGCTTGAGAAGATTAGTTTCAAGAACGTACCAAGCGAGAAATACTTTTACCACTGCTGTAGTTTTAAAAACGAAAAAATAAAGAAATAGATGAGAAAAGGAATTGATTATCTTGGTCTAGGCGGAAGAATAGTTTCATAGAGGATGACAATGTTATTGGGTAAGCTAAACCTTAGGATGAATAAAATAGTTTGATCATTAAACAATGAAAGCTTGACACCTTATTTCTAAAGAAAGGGTAAAGACCCATGTATTGATGCTTTCTTTTAGTAGATTCAAATATTCTGGAAAGCAACATCGTGAGCTTAATGAATCCGTATGTAGAAATTGTAATATAAGTGTACTAAAATTTTATTTCCGTATTCAATGATAATGGGTTTTAATTTTATGTTCTATTTGATGTACTATGAATTTGGAATTCTTGAATAAGACATTGAATAAATTAACCTACTTGAGAGGGTCATGGATAAATTAAAAGTATAATTATGTTTAATTCTTGGGGTTATTGTAAATAAATGTAAGACTCCTAATCATTTGAAATGACGAAGCATGCTTGTGGTAGAGCCAAGTGAAAACCTATGACTAAATTAATAAAATCTCCTAATATTGACTTTCGCATGAAATTTAAAGGAGTTGCTACACAAATTAATGCCAAAAAAATCTTGAAAAGAACAAGAGAAATTGTTTTAATCTACATAAACTTAGTTAATATTGTTGATAAACATTAATACAACCGTAGTAAGATGAATTCCAAAATATCATTAGAATGGTTGTTTAGCCAATTTAAAAAGCAAACTGAAAACATTCATTTTAGTATGAGAAACTTGTAAATATTCTAGTTATCCATGCATGTTTTTGAAAGTCAAGCCAATAGGAAATTTGGGAAATGACTCTTCTTTTTAGAATTTTTTTAACCCCTAGTGATAATGTAACAGGTCTTAGACAACCCATCATTTTAAATGAGATAGCCTTTCTTATACGACATGTCCTTGAGATATTTGCTTATTGTATGCTTATTTTAATAAGATATGGTTGTTGGATTTAACTCAAAAAAACCTTAGAAAACTTAGGTTCTAAAATATTAACCTATGATCACGAGAAAATGTTGAGGTGCGGGTATGCACACAACAAGTTTTGAGTCTACGGACGACCGATGGAATTGGTAGAAAGAGACTTGGTAGATCAATATGGAAATGTGGTATGGGACACCTTTTCTAGGCTGAAATCGAATAGCACTATGATAGAAACCATACTCATAATACTTAGCTAGATTAGCCATAGATTTTGGTATGGGATAAACTTGTGTGAGTTATCCAAGGTTTAGAAGAATAAGTCCAAGATCAGGTATTGACATGATGCTAACTATCTCCAGGTTAAGGTACTCAACAATTAGTCACAAAAGCATAAACATGCTAGCCTCTTCCATATTATTTAATAAGAAGTCGACTAGTTTGTCGAGGGTTCAATATGTTGAGGTAGGGAATAAAAGTGTCCCCCTCTAGGTGTTATGAACCCTAGAGGATAACCCCAGTTGTGGTTCGTTCCTCATGTCAGTATATGTGGATAATAAATAAGACTAACTGAATCCACTTAAGGGCTACTCTACAGGATATGGGTAATCTCGTCCACTTGGGTGGCTGTCTACAATAGTGTTAGACCCAAATGTGGTTAATTATGCTTATGCTAAGTAGTTAATTAACATTTAAAATGTCATTGGATTATTCAAACCATATACAACTACTGAAATATGCATCCCAATATGAGAGCAACGAAGAAATGAAAACACAAATTTATTCTGGGATTGCATCCTAGAATCATGACAGTGGTAAACATGCATAATCCTATCAATTTGCCAACTGCTTTTTATCTAGAAAGAAAAGAAGAAGCTAATAAAGAAATGAGAAAGGCATATTTTAACTACCAAAAGTTATCTAAAAAGGAAAAATATGAACTCAGGAAGTAGAAAAGTGTATGTTTTATGAACTGGGAGAAGGAGCAAAATAAGAAACCTAAAGGATGAGATTAGAACAAGGGGGAAAAATAGATCCAGTTACCAAGGTGGTAAATTCAATAAGGATGTTAAAAAATCTCCAAGGATGCAAGATCAGAAGCCAGTACGTCAAGGAACGGATAGGGAAACTCCATCTATGAATAGAAAAGAAAGCAATAGCAGAGGAAATAGAGCTCCACTAGGTGGATGTTGGGTGTGCAAAGGGGCTCATTATGCTAAAAAATATCCTCATAGAGCTGATCGGCCACAAAAAACCCCAAGCCATAGGATCTATGTGGCCACAAGTAGTTCTGAACTCAATGGTCAGATTACTCCTTTCTTATTACATGGTAAATTTTTTGGTAAAAATGTGAAAATTTTAGTTGATAGTGGGTCAACAGATAGTTTTATCTCATCTAGATTAGAGAGGGATTTAATTATTAGATCTAGATTCTTGGAAAAATATTGGAAGGTAGAGTATGGACTAGGGAAAATCCATCATGTTAATCAATGTCTCTTTGTCTCCCATATTTCCTTACCTCAAGGAAAGATCAACTGGCATCTGTATGTGGCACCTTTGCATGCATTTGATATTATTTTAGGATTTGATTGGTTAAAATCACACAAGGATCTTTTAAGTTTTGAAGATAAATGGGTGGAATTTTTGGATGAATCCAATCAAAGGATTAGAATTAGTTGTGGTCAAAAAGAAGTTAAGCCACATCTATTGACTACAATGCAGATAAAAAAGGGTTTTATAAAGAAGGGAATGATCTTTCTAGTTAATATGAATAGGTTAGAAGCATCTGAAAAGGAATCTAACCTTTTTCAAAAGCACCCAGTGTTGGGTGCATTCAAATATGTTTTTCTTGATGATCTTCCAGGGTTACCTCCCTAGAGGAAATTTGACTTCTCAATTGAGTTATTATCGAGGGCAACACCAATTGCAAGGTCACATTATAGAATGAAACCAATTGAGTTGTAGGAGATCAAAATGTAAATTTAGGATTTTCTTGAAAAAGGATTAATCAAACCTAATGTGTCATCTTGGCGAGCTCCTATTTTTTTCATTAAAAAAAAAATGGTACCTTAAGGATGTGCATAGATTATTGATTGCTAAACAAGGTTATTATCAAGAAAACATATTCGTTACCAAGGATTGATGATTTTTTTGATCAATTGAAAGGAGCAACTATCTTATCTAAGATAGATTTAAGATATGTAAATCATCAGTTAAGGATTTGGGAAGAAGATACTTCTAAAACAAATTTTAGAACAAGGCATATATATTTTGAATTTATTGTCTTATGTTTTGCACTAACAAACGCCATAACACCATTCATGAACCTCATGAAAAAAGTCTATAGAGAACAACTAGATAAGTTTGTATTTGTATTTTTGAATGACATTTTGATTTATTTCAAAATCAAGGAAAAGCATGATCACCATATGCGAATAGTGCTTGCAAATCTTAGAAAGAATCAATTATATGGAAAATTGACCAAGTGTGAGTTTTATAATTCACATGTGCAATATCTTAGACATACTATTTATGCAAAAGGAATTGCAGTAGACCGAAAAACATTAAAGCAATTATTGATTGGCTAGCACCTACTAATATTTTAGAGGTGCAATTTTTTATGGGGATTGTAGGATATTATAGGCAGTTCGTCAAGATATTTTTGAGAATTGCTCAATCCATTACAAACCTTCAAAGGAAAGGGAAAGGCTTCATGTGGACAAAGCAGTGTGAAGAAGCTTTTCAAATTTTAAAAGAGAAGATGAAGATAACACCAATTCTACAATTACTGGACTCTAATAAGCAGTTTACATTTTGTACATATGCATCAATCGAAGGGTTAGGGAGGATTTTGACCTAAGACAGTGTGGTTATTGCTTATGAGTCTAGAAAGCTTAAGAGACATGAAGTCAATTATGCAAATCATTATTTAGAGTTGGCAGTGGTAGTACAAACTATGAAGGTGTGGTAACATTATTTTCTAGGGAAACAATTTGAATTAAAAATAGACCATTAGAGTCTAAAGTATATATTCACCCAACCTCATTTAAAGTCCAAATAATAATGTTGGATAGAGTTTCTTGCGAAGTATTATTTTGGCATTGAGCATATTAAGGGTAAGGAGAATACGGTAATTGATGCCTTAAGTAGAAGAGGGTATATTACCGCTATGACAAGATATGAATATGATCTGTTGGATCAATTAAAAGAGTGGCAAGGAAAAGATGAATTTTTTCAAATCTTTCATTAGTCATATTGGGTAAAAATTAAACAAGGATGCAAAATTTGCATTAAAAAATAATCTTCTATTCTTCAAGAATAAGTTCGTAGAACCTAATTCAAGGGGATTAAGGGAAAAAATCTTAAAGAGGCTCACAATACTACCTATTATGTGCACCCAGTAGAGGTAAAAATGCGTGAGAATTTGAAGAAAGCTTATTTTTGGCTAGGTATGAACAAAGTTATTATCAATTATGTGGCCAAATGTTTGGAGTGCCAAAACGTGAAGGCAAAACATCTACATCTAGTTGGAAAATTATATCCACATGAGATACCTATGCAAAAGTGGTAATTGAAATCAATGAACTTTATTATGGGACTACCTAAAACAAGATTCAGGCATGATGCAATTTTAGTGATTGTGGATAAGCTAACCAAAGTTGCACATTTTATACCAAGTAATGTGCATGATGATGCACCCACAGTAGCAAGTAAGTTTTCTAGGGAAGTGGTGAGGCTACACGGGTTTCCAAAAGTTCTAATTTTTGATAGAGACTCTCATTTTACTTCTAAATTTTGGCAAGCATTGCATCAAGCATTAGGGATAAAAATGAATATCAGTACTGCTTATCACCCTAAGATAGATGGTCATACTAAGAGGGTGAATCAAGTACTTGAGGATATGTTGAGAATGTACTACATGGAACAACACACAAAGTGGTAAGACTACTTATACCTAGTAGAATTTACATATAACAACAGTTACCACACATCACTAGGTATGGCACATTTTGAAGCTCTATATGGGTGATCGGGTAGTGATCATACTGGAAATGATAAAAGAAATGGAAGAGTAGTTAAAGAGGATTCAACAGAAGCTATAGGAGGTTATGGACCACCAAAGTAGCTACATGGACCTCAAAAGGACATTGAGGGAATATTATGTGGGAGATAGAGTATTCTCAAGGGTGAAGCCAACAAAAATTTCTATAAAATCCTCTAAGCATGACTCCAGATATGTGGGTCCATTTGATATTATTACGAAGATAAGTCTTATAGCATACATATTAACTCTACCACCAAGATTATACAAAATCCATAATATCTTGCATGTGTCCCTCTTTAAAAAATATATTTATGATCCTACTTATGTATTGGATGTTTCCAACTTGCAGATGATCAATCTATTAAGGAGTGAGGTGTGATTTGTTCACCTTCTTGGTTTTCAAACTGTAGAAGGCTATGGATACCATACATCTATAGTTATTGCAATATAAAGAAGAATAAAACATGTAATCTAATCAATTTGACAAGAAGGAAATGATAAAGGAAGCTCTATTTTATTAATCAAATGAATCACTTATTACATATCCATCCCTCTTAGGGATACCAAATTTTGATACAATGTTACAATGTGCAAATAACCTCAAAATGGGACAAGATGTATTTCACAATGGTATTCATATCTCCATAAACTTTGATTGAGTGCTTATAAGGATACCTCTTTCTCCATTTGTCAAGAGGAATTTGATTTTGGGAGTGCCTTGAAGCTTCAAAGAACCTGTAACTTGCATAAAAGAAGTAACAAAGCATGTTAAATGCATATGAAGCCTCTCATGATGAGGCTATTGACAAGAAATGCAAGAAATAAAGCTAAACTTGAAATAAGCATAAAGATACACAAAGATGATTATAAAATGCCTAAATTAATGTAAAGCATACCTGAAAACATATAGATCTAGCTAATCTAACATGTAATTCAAAGTTTTAAGCATGAATAAGGATAATATATTAAGATTTGTGGAAATGAGAAAACATGACAAAGATTAAGGTAAAACTACCTCTAATATTACTAATTAACCATGTAAATGTATGCTACAATGTTAATCTATGCTAGATTAAACTACTTGCATAACTGGAAATGGAATTCTACTAATAAAATGGAGGGAAAAGAGAATCAAACCCTAGTTATGGGTATTAAGCACAACTAGCTCTGTTAGCCATGACTAATAGCTACAACTATGTAAAAACTCCTCTTTCTCTTGAAACCAAGGTTAGAAACTCTTAAATCCTCCAAGGAATTGATGGTCAAGGTTCACCTCGGTGTTTTGGAAAATATTAGTGTTTGAATTCACTAGAATTTGAAATGGAAGTGTGTCAATTGATAAGCTTGCTCCTCAAGCTCTTTAAATATCCATTGCTTCAAATGCAGGTATGATTCACCAAATGGACAGCATGCAGGTACTCCTTAGGGGTTACAAGTGGATCTCTAATTCAGCAGAGCTTCGTTGCATTCAACTTTGTATCTCATCTAGACCTCTATACAATTTTTAAGGGAGTCTTATAGCCTTCCTAACTCCTCAACCTAGCTTCCTTGAGAAGCCAATATCAAGAATTGACAGACTGGGGCAGTTGGGAGAAAACATCCAGAAGCTTCCTCACCCAAAATCGTCTAGGAACAATTGCACATGGCCGTTACAACTGATTTTGGCTTAGCTCAGGAAGTTGAGATAGTTACAGAGATAGTCGTGGCTCCTAAACACGCTTAGGACCCTAGCCATAGGTGTCAACTGTGGCTGAGATCTTAGTTACGGATGCCATTCGTGGCTAAGGCTAAATAGGCCTAGGATTCCTAAAATGAGTGGTTAGAACCACTGCTTTGCCTTGGGATGGTCTAATATCATTCATATGGTATTCAAGGATGCCCATATGAGTAGTCTCCCAAACATGATGTGTTTTATGTGTCTACAGATACAACTTTTGGGATGCATTGTGGGAAAACACAATGATGAGAAAAAATAGACTACCTAAAGCCATGTTGTAGGTTCAATGATGATCATTGATCTGATCAAAATTAGATGCCCAATCTTGTAAAGGACGTACATATTAGAATCATTACTTCCAACGGGATGGAAGGCTTAAATTTGTAAATATTTCGTGGGTCCATCTATGATCGGGTAGCACTTAAGCTACAATTTTTCTGATAGGTGGATTGCTAAAAGGCTTTAAACTATCATAATGGCATTTTTCCTAGCATAAGGGTAAGCTTATGATAGTTATTAGTAATGATTCATAATATGAATACAATTTACATGATCGAGTGATCCTTTGTTGTCTTTGATTATGATTATTGATAATATGACTACCCCCTCAAGCGATGATTCGATGAGGAAAGGACTTTTAATTAAAGTGACGAATCGCTTGACCAAGATGAATAATTTGGATGATTCAAGACTGTTATAATTTATTATATGGCAAGGTCTATTACAACCATGATTTCAACCATTAATAGTAATTGTACATCTTTATCCTACAAAGCAGTCCAACCACAATGGCCTTCTTAGAGAATCAAGATGATAGCAATTCCATTTAAGATTGTGTTGAATCACTATGTTCGATGATCTGCTAAAAATTATATAGAATAAATGAAATGAATGCCTTATTCCCATGGGGAGGTTTGACCGTCATGGCCTTCTTCGATATTGAAGTGAAGCATGTCAATTAAGTGATGACTGATTTGCTCCAAATGGCCTTATAGTAATTTACTCATCTTTTCGGATTGCATGGAGTGTAAGTCGCTGCAACCACCAAGTACATAGGGTAAATAACTGGATACATGGCACATTTGAATTTTGATTTATGTGATGTTTTGTTATTTGTGCCATCTTTGAGATTTATGAACCAGTGAATATTTTTTATTATGCATTTTAAAACTCCTCACGGTTGAAATTTGGGAGCATTAATTACTAGCTGCTAGCCACGATTGTCAAACACAAATAGTTTTAACAATTTTCTTTGCTGCATCTGACAACTGTGGTCAAAAAAATCTTAACCTATGCCTGCGACTGGCATCTACAGCTGAGAGCTAGGTGTAAAATATAAGAGAATTTTAGGGTTTTTTATTTCTCATTATTTCTTTCTGATAAATATTGATAGTGAGATATCTGAGAGTAGAAAGAGAACTTTTGACATGGAACGCTGTCAAAAATGCAACCAAAACTCATGGCTGACCAACCTGAGGCTTCCACTAGTGGTGAAGCTAGTGCTTCGAAGGTAGAATCTCAATTTCTCTCATTTTATTTACAAGTTTAAAATGAACCACACTAAATAATGGCATTAAATGAACCACATTAAACTATTGACAATTAACCTCACCATAGTTTAGGATTAACCTTAGGTTAGCTTAGTGGGGTGGGATTTTAATTTGGGTTTCATTTTGGGGTGGGAATTGACCTCAAACAAGGTTTTTCCCATAGCCATAGGTGGTAGCCATGGCTCCCAATTTGCCAATTAGGGGTTACAGTTGTCAACCATGGCTAGGTTCATACCCCAACGGGCAAAAAATGATCGTTGGCGCTAACTGTGGATGACAACCATGACTGTGACTATTAACCATGGCTAAGCAACCTTAGCTAAATTTTTCAAATTTTTTGAGTTAATGACATTTTACTTGATTTAATTGACTTTTTTGAAATTTTCAAGTATATGTTTGGATGTTTTGAACATTTTGAGTGCATTTTTTTACTATTTTTGTATTTTTACTTGATCTTTCTAATTTTTTTGAAATTTATGCTTAGTTTATTTGATTTATTTATTTTTTTTCATTTTTTTTTATTTTTTCACTTATAACGAATTTTGTTATTATCCATTAGACCTTGACTACACAAGCATGAGAGTCAGATTTGCTTCACGAGCTACTACCCCAGCTGAGCCACGAAGATCTAGATTGGTTTAGAGTCATGGGCCTTAGCTATGTCCTGATATTGCCTACCATCCGGGTAGATCAGGCTTATATGATAGTATTAGCCTAGAGCTAGGATACACGAACTAATACCTTCCATCTTTTGATTGAGGAGATGATGGTTACACTTGAGGATGTGTATTGTATATTCTATATTCCCATCGACAAACATGACATCACCTCTTTTCCTACCAGAGCGAAGACTATCATATTTCAAAGGATTTTCAGTGCTAGGAACGATGAGATGCTCATGGATATTGAGCACGATGGGGTACCAATAGAGCATTGGTATAGGGAAAATGTATTCTCACAATGCCAGGCAATTCTTATGCACCTCATCTACAATGTTGTTCTTCCTAACACATCTAGAGTGAGGTTCCCTTGGAACCTCTTGGATATAGTACATGATCTACCTAGGAGCACTACTATACAGCCGCTCATCTTATCATGGGGAGTTCTCTACTTACCCAGCTCTACGATGAGCTTTACTACATCACATAATGAGGGTGAGCGAGAGTATGATGTGGTCTCTTACTGTAGATATGGGTGTAGGACCACATTCATATTGATCGTCCAGGAGGACTACCCTTTGTTATTACTATAGTAGCATCCATTGATCAATGCTACGAAGCTTAATGGCCTTGGGAGGTAGAGTCATATAGGAGCAGGTCCCATGTAGGAGACTTACAACACTATGCAGAATGGTTGACAGGGCTACATGCTAGTTAGGTCATATGACACTCATACCTAGACTTCTCAGCATGGGAGGAGGTAGACTACTACTTGAGATGAGCCAGGCATGATCGTTGGGTTATAGGTTGCAAGCTTGATGTGCAAGAGTTCTTTCATTTCTCTCACATCACCATACAGTTTGAGATATGACAGGATATCCCAAAGGAGCCAGTCCTATACCACCACCTTAAGGTGAAGACTCATTTAGCTTGGCCTCAGGTGACCCCATTGACCAATGAGGATGATGCTATTTAGGCTATAGGGTTGGCATATTTTGGAACTACTCTTGACTACGATGCTTGATGGAAAACCAAGCTATGGTAAGATGGCAGTCCCCTAGGTAGATCTAGGGATGGATAGGTTGTAGAGGTAATGAGAGATGACCCACATGGGCGATGATTTCACCAGAGGACTGAGGATGAGTAGGTCTAGATCACAGCTCTAGAGGAAGAGGTCCGAGATGAGGATGAGCCTAACAACAATGTGTCATAGCTACGGTCCTAGGTATATGGTATGCAAACATAGCTATAGATAAATCAAATGTAGATCTTAGAGAGAGGGACCTCCATTGGAACCCTATAAGCTTAGATGACTGGGTTACAATGATAGCTCATAGGAGGAAATTTTTAGTGGAGTGGCTACGAGGAGGAGGGGACTACCCTCCAAACACAGCTTGACTCAACGATGATCAAGATCAAGAATATCACCGCTCAGTGGGATATTCTATAGTCATGGTTAGATATTAGGATTGTAGAGTGAGATGCGCTCAAGATGTCATATGGGGATACTACCACTTCATAGGTTACACCATCTATGCCACCCCCTCAGGGACCAGCCAGGATAGATGTAGTAGAAGATATTAGGCATCTGTAGGGACTCATAGAGGATGCTACAACTTAGATTTCTATGGATGTTGGATACATTTTAGATCTATATGATCAGATTAGGATATTAGGTGGCACTCCTTGAGAGTGGTCCATAGCAAGGGGCTCCCATCGGATTAGGAAAAGTGAGTCATGGAAGTCATCAGTGTAGCCCAGTCAGAGGATAGGTACTTGATTAGAGAGATCAATGGCCACTAGCTCTAGGCAGCCTCGTAGAGAGGGCAGAAAGGGTGGAGGTGACTCGGGTGGTGCAGGCCATGCATGATTGTATTTTTATCATACTTGTATCATTTTTTAGTGTAAGGTTTGAGGACCTACACTATTGTAGCCTACGGGTATTTTTATGTACCTCTATGTATATATTTTGACACACATTAGATATGATATGACATTTGATTATAACTCCTTATGCGTATCACTTTATTTTTTTTCTATTTATGATATGCACATGGATGTAATGCTTATATTTATTGACTATGCTATATGGATGCAATGTATTGATGACATGTACTAGCTATATGATAGATGTATGCTTAGATGCTATGATGTACATGTATGGATGCACTATGATGATGGGTACATATATGGATGCACTACTTATTATTAAATGTATGTTTAATTTGTTTCAACTATTTATGCATTTGATCTATGTGATATGATATGATATGATATGATATGTAATGGAATGCATTAGTTATATTATGGATGAACTAATGCAAATGAACCTGTATTCTTTAATCACTGAAAAAATAAGAAATGAATGTAATATGTATTTGCACACTAATGGATGACACCACAGAACGTATAAAAATCATGAATGTAAAGGTTAAATCTTATAATAAGAGATAATCATTTAGACATTCATATGCGAGATGAGATGATGAGAGATGTATGGTTGTCCCTCATAAGCTTTAGTAAATTAAAATATATGCAAAAAATATTCAATGGACATCTAAATATCATTTTTGATATCTATCCAGTATCTATCCTATTTCATGAACACCACTTAATAAACAAAACCTCATAAATAAAAGTTGATGATTTATTTATAATTATTTGTTGCTATAAGGGATTTTTAAGGTTTTCCATGAGACTCAAACACCATAGTTTATTAATCAAAATATGTATAATGACTACACATGACTCTTGAAAGACAGTTTTTTTTTTTATGAAGACCGAGATATTCATTATCCCTGTGTGTGTAAATGAATACATTGGACGAGACATACGACTACCTCATTTCTAGGTGGAATTCATTCAACCCATTTTTGTAATGAGGATCACCATATGTTCACCATGATCCTAAGTTTTGATGTAGTTAGACTAGACCACTAGGTAATATAGGCCACCTAAAGCTAGCTCACTTGTAAATTTCTTAGAACTACCCCAATGCCATGCAAGATTAATTCAGCCCATTATTGTATTAGGTATCACTCAATGTATTTGAGTAGTGAATATTCTAGGTATTCAAGCTCTTCACCTCCTTCTTTTCTTCACATTTATGGGGCTACTTGATCATGTTTAGTGATGAAAATCACTTTTTATTTTGCCTTTTTTTTTTTAGCAAGAGATTTTGCTTTGATTTGGTATTTTTCTTATTTGTGAAAGCAAGGGATTTCTTTGGGTAGGGGGGAGCTTGCTATTTTGTCAATGATAAAAAATCTAGACCATGTGTAACCACCAAAAAGGATCACACTCGATCTAACTATTGCAATTGAAGAAAGATACACAAATAGGCATACATAAATTGATAACAAGAAATAACATGAATACAAGGAATACATTATTAATTTCAATGGAGTCAAATTACAAATTCATACCTCTTAGGGATACACATTTGATACATCAATTACAATAGTATCTAATCCCTATCAAGGGTAGGTGTGATCAAAATGCCCCTCAGGGTGACATGAACTGCTCTAGGGTGTCGATGACCCTCTTCTTCATGTTGAGGAAGGAATTGGATGCTTTATCTCTCCTTCAAATCTTGTTTCCTATGATCAAGAAACAAAAATAAGCAATTAGTAACAAAGGAGGCCTCTCTTGATGAGGCTTTTGGAGAAATCTTGCATAAAGAATAGCATGAAATCAAGAAAGCTTTTAAAACTATCAATCTATGCAAGAAATGAGGAAATTGTAATATAGCATGTTAAGAAGCATGAATTTAGCTAAAAAACATCCTAATTAACCATTAGAAAACTTGAATTGCATGAAACTAATCTAGATTAAAAAATGCAAGGAAATGAAGTAAATCTACCTCTAAATCCTAAATTGAAATGTCAAATGTCTGCTAAAATGTGGATCTATGCAAGATTAAGCTAAATGCATGGCTGGAAATGGAAATCTAATGCTAAAATGGAGGAAAGAAAATATCAAAACCCTAGCCATAGGTCTGAGGTATGGTTGACACTATTAACTGTGGCTAATAGCCACGATTAAGATGAAAGTGTCCTTTCTCTTGCAACCAAGGCCAGAAACTCTCAAATCCTCCAAGGAATTGATGGTCAAGGGTCGCCTATGTTTTCTGGAATAGAATGGCGGTTGAATTCAATGGAATTAGCAATGGAGGTGTATCAATTGTTAAGCTTTCTCCTCAAGCTCTTGAGATCTCCATTATTGCATGCACAGTTGTCATTGATCAATTGGACAACACTTCGTTACTGCTCAAGGGGATATGAAATTGCTCTCCAATCCGACAGGGCTCTGCTATGTGCAATTAAGCTATCTTCAGGATGGTTGCTCTCTAAAATTGGGGTCTTAATTAGACTACCAAAATCCTTACTCTAGCTTCATGGGGAAGCCAAGAACAAGAATTGGTAGTTGGGAGGAAGCTTTTGGATGCTTCCCATCCCAAACCGCTTTGAAAACCATTGCAATTTGGCTATTGCAATTGATTTGACTCGGCTTTGGTCGCCTGAGTTTGTTACAGTGCTAACCATAGGTGTTAGCCACGGTTAGCATGCAATATTTTTCTAACCGCATGTGTCAGCCACAGTTAGCACTGAATAGGCCAAGGAACCCAAATTGAGTGGTTAAAACCACTACTTGGTCTTGGAAATGTCCAAGGTCATTCATATGGGCTGCAAAGGTGCCCATATGAGTAGTCACCATCGACATGTTGTGTTTTAGGTGTCTACACCATGCACATCACAATATGAGCAAGTAAAAACCTTTCACTTAAGGTGACTAAGACCACTTTGTAGTGTTCATATTTGCTTGTCTAAACTTGGATTTATAATATGTTTATTAGTGATGGGATTTTGACATATACTAGGTTCTATCAAAACTAGACCTCACCTTCAAAAGAAAATTTAGCTTTCTACAAAATCTGAGAAGATCACTAGGTATGGCTGAATTATCGAAAAACCCTAGTATATTACTTATAGCAATAGGAGGGGTTGTGTTGAAAAACACAATTACTCACAAGGGTGATGGATGATGATGATGAATAGATGCATGATTAAGATACAAATATGGTGTCGTTTGTAAGATTGTAAACACAACCTATCCTAATGCAAGTACAATGGAAGAAAATGCCTAATGCAATGAAAATAAATGAATGCATATGCAAAATGTAAATGCATAATGTAAATGTTTTTTTATTTTTGATGTTTTGCAAATTTTTGAATTTATTGTTTTTTTTATTTGTTTGGATTTTTATGTTTTGCATTATTTTTGAAATTTTCATTTTTCAATTGTTTTTGAAATTTTGATTTTTATGTGTGGAACACCTTAATATGAAGAATGTTGAGAGGTTAGGGTTCTTCAACATATTCAAGCGATGTTAGGAGATATGTTCCAGGTCCTATTTTCTATGAGATGATATATGGACCTAACCAGTTGGCCATAAATTTGTCTTGTAGATGTGGTGGTAGGTTTGAGTTTTGTTGGTTTTCTTTTAGAACAAGATCCCCAACTTTAAAGTCTCTCAGATGGACTTTGTTATTGTAAGCTCATTTTAGGTTTTCCTGATAAACTCGAAGATGCTCAAGGGAATTCACATGATGTTCATCAAGAAGCATCAATTGGTCGAGGTGATCTTGTCATGCAGTGTTGTCATTGATGAACTATTTCAATGCGACGTGCAGGGTTGAAATTTCCAACTCTAAGGGCATAATGGCATCAACACCATATACTAGTGAAAATGAGGTTGCCCCAGTGGGTGTCCATATACTAGTTCTGTAAACCCATAATGCAAAGGGTAGTTGGATATGCCAATATTTGTAGTTTTCTTGCATAGTCTTTTTCAGGATTGCTACCACTATCTTGTTAGAATATTTTGCTTGCTTGTTTGCTTGTGGATAGTATGGAGTCACAAAAAAGTATTGTATACTATACTTGGATGTAAAGGCCCTTACAGTTTTATTTTTGAATTATGTTCCATTATCCGATATGATCTTGGAAGGTATCCCAAAATGACATACGATATTATGGAGTATGAACTTCACAATACGTTCTCCTATTGTCATTGTTAAAGGGATTGTTGGACAGTTTTGGGTAAGCTTTTATGGAAGATTACAATACAGATTGAGAGTAGATTTGGATAAGTTCTTGTGAGGACTTATTGAGCATATTTGGACAAGTTCTAGAGAGGACTTGAGGATATATTGGTGTGAGCTTTTGTGGAAGCTTACAATGCAAATTTGAGATAAGTATTTGAGAAGACTTGAGAGTAGAGTTTATTGATTGATTTGTTCAAACCTTGAGTTAAGGTTTGGGGCAGATCCAGTAGAGTTGACTTAAGATTGAGTCAAGCCTTGGGTTAAGGCTTGATGAAAGATATTGAAGGCATATTTGTGCTAGACTAAAGGACTGTGTTTAGTATAGATTTGAGGACAAAGTTTATGCAGATTTGAGGACATGTTTGTGCAAGACTAGAGACAGATATTGATGACAGATTTATGGTAGACATAAGGACTATGTTTAGTATATATTTGAGATAGAGCTTTGAAGGTGATAGAGTTGAGGATAAATATCTCCATCCAGAGCAGGGAGTACAGGTGTCTTTTGTGGATAGATTTTGATTTGATAAGGGTAGTAGATGCAAAGCACTTCTATAGGATCACCGGCCATAGCAGAGTTAGGATATTGGTGTCTCATGTGGATAGAGATCCATGAAATTGATTTAGGGGATTGGTGTCTCATTTGGATAGAGGTCCATAAATATTGTAATAGGGAAAGGATTACCAAGAGATTGATTGAAAATTTTTAGTAAAATATTTTCTCCGTGGAGTAGCCCACATTGGGTGAACCACATAAATTTGGTCTCTCTATTGTGTGTGGTTATTTGTGCATTTATTTGATTACTACTATTGATATTGTTATCTATATATTGCATAATATTGATTAGGAAAGAAAAGTAAAAAGTGGTATTATAATGTTCACCCCCATCTCAATATAATATTGTTTTCTTCAGATATTTGCACCTTCAAGGAATCAAAACATTAAGTGCTATAAGTACAATAATTTTGGGCATATATCTAAGTGGTGTAGAGTAGAACTTCCAGAGACAAGAAGGAACAAGAATATTTAGAGGAATAAAAAGGATCAATTGAGGAAGAAGGTGGACAAAGGTAAATATCAATGTATGCTGGGAGTAGAGATAATCCCACCTTAGAATTAACCACCTCAATATGAGGTGGGGGAGGAGCTAAGCTAAGATTTTCATTCTTAGCCCCAAGCCCCAAAGGTGGTCATTTGCCATTGATGACAAAGGGGGAGAGATTTGAGTTAGTGGGAGAGCATTTAGTCACGGGGAGTAGCTTCTTAAGGAAAGCAACTTTTGAAAAAGAAAAATGAATGGTAAAAATAAAGGGTTGTCATTAATGACAAAGGGGGAGATTGTTGGAAATTTTGAGTAGTTTTGTTGTTATTGATGTCAAAATAATATTGGTTTAGTTTCATCATCATTAGGGACATCAAGTGGTTTTTCCAAAAGCAATAAGGTCTTGGAAAGGAATATGATATAATATTTATTTTAAATATTATATGCCTTAGGTGGCCTAATAACTTGAAGACCCAAGGAAGGATGATAATATTATAATACTTTATATTATAATATTGCAGGTCAAATATCAAGATGAAGAAAAATGAAGTTCAAAATGAAAAGACCCATGAACAGTCTACAAAAGATTTAATTTAAATTAAAATATTTTAATCCTTGATTAAAATTTTAATTTAAATTAATAATGGAAGAAAATATTTTTAAATTTTAATATTTAAAAACTAATTTGAATTCTTAAATTCGAAATGGGCCAACATGAGAAGTCAAAATATAATGTGCATTTATATAGGAAATTATTTCCAATTCCTAAAGTTGAACTTACACCTTCGAATGCAAGATAGAGGAGGAAATCAAAGCTCTGCACCGTAGGAAGAAGAAGATTCGCATTTCAAAGAAGATTGAGGGAAATGAAAGAATAAATGCAACAGGATAATTAGACATCCCACCGACGGTAATAGTGCAGGCAGTAGTTGTAAAAGTGCTAAGGCTTGCAAGGAGGAGATCATGGGTTCTATCCTTGTGATTGACGTTTTGCTAGAGGAAGAGGCTTTTGTTTGATTCACTCAAGTTTTTTTGTGAGATAGTCTTTAGGGGAATGTGCGCCGTTAGTTTCATGTGGTCACGCATCCCACTTGGTGGCCTAGCTTTGATCTAGGGTGTTGCGAGTGCAAGTTCACATGTTCGAATTCACCGAAGATAATCGTTTGTGGGCAGAATGAATTAAAGGTATGCTATTCAATTTTTATTCTCCAAGGTGTTGAAAATTGAAATTGCTTAGAGATTATCGTGAGTTCTAAGTGCTTGGGGGAGTTATACGGTAAAGGAAAAATTAAAATATTGTATTTTTATTTTTAGTGATTGAAATTTATTTTATAAAGTGTGGATATTATAAGGTGTATAAGGTATATTGTTGTGTGTTTTGTAATAATGAAATTATTGAGTTAGATATTGTGAGTTTGGAGATTATAAAGTGTACAAAAGGATTTGATATTTTGTATGGAAAAATAATTTTTGAGAAAATTATTTTATGGATAGCTTGAGATAGGTTGTGGCTACCTAACCCTAGTGTTGGCAAAGAAAATTTGATTGTGATTAAGACAGGTTTTGAAGATATATCTCCATCAAAATAAAAGGTATGGGTATGTCTTCCTTGTGAGTAAAATATTGTTTGATTGGATGTTGTGAATGATAAGTTGGAGTGAAAAGGATTTTTTGATAAGCATTGTTGGAAATATTGAGTGAGCCTTCATGTGCATGATTAGGGTTTGTGAAATATCATGAGTATCATTGTTATGTGAGGATTGTTTGATAACCATTGTTGAAAATGCTTTCATTGAGTGATTGGTTGAGTGGATTTGATTGAGTTTAGTTGATTGGAAGTGTTGGAGTGATAGTTCAAATTTTGTGAAACAAATTGTTCTTTATTATTGGATTAAGTTGAAGGAAATATTAAAAGTGATTAAGCATTGTTATGAGTGAAACATATTGAGTCTCTAACAATTCTCTATATATTTTTGAGGTAAAACAAAAGAGATTGAAAGTGATTGATAATTTTTGTGAGTGTGAAACATATTGAGTCTCTAACCATTCTATATATGTTTATGTAATATTAGAACAATATCCTGTGTGAAACTTGTTTGTGTGATTGAAAGAGGTTTTCTGTGATGGATTGAGTTGAATAAGCTTTTGTGGAATCTTACAAAGCATATTTGAGACATGTCTTGGTGAAGACTTGTTGAAGCATATTGGACAAGTTCTAGTGAGGACTTGTTGAGCAGATTTGAGGTAAGTATCGGTGAAGAATGTTTGAGTAGATTGGACAAGTTATAGTGAAAAATTGAGTAGATTTGAGGTAAGTCTTAGTGTAGACGTGAGAGCAGAGTTGATTGATTGATTTGTTCAAACCTTGAGTTAAGGTTTGGGGTAGATCTAGCAGAGTTGATTTGAGATTGATTCAAGCTTTGTGTTAAGGCTTGAGGACAGATTTGAGGATAGAGTATGGTATAAATTTGAGGATAGATTTATGCCAGACCAGAGACAGAGATTGAGCAAATTTATGCTAGACCTAATGACTATGTTTAGTGCAGATCAAAGACAGAGATTGAGCAGATTTGTGTAAGAATTGTGTTTAGTACAGATCAAAGACATATATTGAGACTATTTGTGCTAGACCAAAGTATTGTTTTTAGTGTAGATCAGAGATAGAGATTGATTATATTTGTGGTAGACTGAAGGACTGTGTTTAACGCAGATTTGAGACAAAGCTGAGAGTAAGCTTTGGAGGTGATAAAGCAGATGATAATATTCTCTAGTGGATAGAGATCCATTAGCCAAGGTAGTGAGGACAAAGTATTCTATGGATATAGATCCACAAGCCAGTGTAGTGGAGGTAGTAGTCTTCTAGAGGATCACCAACCAGAGTAGAGAAGGAGTTCTCCTATGGATAGATGTCCATGAACTAGCTAAGGGGATTGGTGTCTCCTGTGGATAGAGATCCATGAACTTGATTAGGGGATTTATGTCTCCTTTTAACAGAGTTCAATAAACATTGTAATAGGGAAAGGATTCCCAAGATATTTTTTGAGAAAAATTTAGTGAAATATTTTCTTCGTGGAGTAGCCCACATTGGGTGAACCATGTTAAATTAGTGTCTCTATTATGTGTGGTGATTTATGCATTGCTTTAATTACTATTTTTAATATTTCCATTGATATATTGCATAATGTTTTGGGAAAGAAAAGTAAAAAGTGGTCTTATACTATTCATCCCCCCTCTTAGTATAATCTTGTATTCTTCATGTGTGCTAGTTTGCATGGATATGATAGTTCTTGGATCGGCCTTGGCCAAGATCAGGTCCTGATAGTATAATATCAAATGAGCCAACCAAGTGGTAATGACATCCAATATTGGTATCGATCAGTAGGTTGGGTGTGAGATCCCAACGCTGCTAATGTTTAAGTCAAACATGGTGTATGGAGGGTTTATTTTAATTTTGCATAAAAATAAAATACATCATAGAGTATCCATAATTCTTCCTACATGATTGGGAAATTGACATTTAATTTCAAAAAATATGAAAAAATAAATGCTATTTTCAAAAACTATAATGTAAAGTTACATGAAAAGTGGCCTTTAGATAGACCCTAATAATGCAAACCCTAACACACAGTCTAAATTCTAGTCATTGTTCTGTACCATAGGTAACAAAATCAGTCACCCGACAGAAATACAACTAAAATATTAGCCATGATTGACAACCATAGCTAATAGTGTTGGCTAATGTTGTCAACTGCTGCTAACAGCAAACAAGAAATTTTCATGTATTTTTCCATTAAAATTTGGCTAGATGTTTTAATTAGAGCGTACTGATAGGAAAAACACAGAAACAAGTAATACAAAATAAGGGCACTTACATGTAATCCCTCATCCGATGAAGAGACAAGCTATCTACTATATTTTTCTCTAGTATTTGCTAGTTGTGACTATTAATGGGTGTTAACCACGGTTGAGATTGTGCATCATGGATTTTAAACACAGCTAAGACCTGCAACACAAAGCATAGAAAAATTAGTAAACAACAGCAAAATTTGTGGGTTTTCATCGTGATCGCCACTGTAGAAGGATATGGATACCACACATCTATAGCTATTGTAACATAAATAAGGAAAAGCATGTAATATAAGAAAATATTTGACAAAAAGGAAATGATAAAGGAAGTTCTCTTTTATTAATCAAATGAATCACTTATTATAGATTCGTACCTCTTAGGGATACCAAATTTTGATACAATGTTACAATGTGAAAATAACCCCAAAATGGGAGAAGATGTATTTCACAATGGTCTTCATATCTCCATCAACTCTTCTTGAGGTCTTAAAAGGATACCTCCTTCTCCATTTGTCAAGAGGAATTTGATGTTGAGAGTGCCTTGAAGCTTCAAAGAACCTGTAACCTGCATACAAGAAACAACAAATCATGTTAAACACATATGAAGCCTCTCATGATGAGGCTATTGACAAGAAATACAAGAAATAAGGCTAAACTTGAAAGAAGCATAAATATATGCAAATATTCTTATGAAATACCTAAATTAATGTAAAACATAACTGAAATCATATAGATTTAGTTAATCTAATATGTAATTAGAAGTATAAAGCATGAAAAAAGCTAATCTATGAATATTTATGGAAATGAGCAAACATGACAAAGGTAAAGCTACCTCTAATATTGCTAATTAACCATGCAAATGTTTGCTACAATGCTAATCTATGCTAGATTAAACTACTTGCATAACTGGAAATAGAATTCTACTACTCAAATGGAGGAAAAAGAGAATTAAATCCTATCCACAGGTGTTAAGCACATATACCTCTATTAGCCATGGCTAACAACTGTGGCTATAGGAAAACTCCTCTTTCTCTTTAAACCAGGGTTAGAAACTCTCAAATCCTCCAAGGAATTGATGGTCAAGGGTCACCTCAGTATCCTTGAATATATTGGTGGTTTAATTCACTAGAATTTGCAATAGAAGTGTGTCAATTGGTAATCTTGCTCCTCAAGCTCTTGAAATCTCCATTGCTTCAAACGCAGGTATGATTCACCAATCGACAACATGTAGGCGCTCCTCAGGGGTTACAAGTGGCTCTCCAATTTGGTAGATCTTCATTGCATTCAAATTCGAATCTCATCTAGACCTATCTCCAATTTTAAATGGAGTCTTATAGCATTACTAACTCCTCATACTAGCTTCCTTGAGAAGCCAAGATCAAGAATTGACAGACTAGGGCAATTGGGAAGAAACATCTAGAAGCTTCCTCACCCAAAACTACCTAGGATCAGTTGCACATGGTCATTGCAACTAATTTTGGCTTGGATCATGAAGCTGAGATAGTTATAGAGCTAGTACGGCTCCTAAACATGGGTAGGACCCTAGTCACGGGCGTCAACTGCAATTGAGATCTTAGTTGTGGATGCCATCCATGGCTAAGGTTGAATAGGTCCAAGATGCCTAAAATGAGTGGTTAGAACCACTGCTTTTTCTTGGGAGGGTCCAAGTTCATTTATATGATCTGCAAGGATTCCCATATGAGTAGTATCCTAAACATGACATATTTTAGGTGTCTACATGAACCAAGAATCTGATATAATAGAGCATCGAGCAATACCAGGTCTAATGGGACCACTACTCAGACTGAAATGCTACATGAAAAGACGTGGCTAAAATGCGACAACAATTTTCTTATCTATTTGAGTAGAAATAGACTTTATCATAAAATTTTATATAAATTTTGAAATATTTGTATATATATATATGCAAATGGAATTGGATACTAAGTAGAGTAAAGTGTGGTTGTCATTTACTGAGTAGATTAGTTTGCAAGTGTGTGGTATTGCAAAGTGATATGTTTTGGAACATATATTGATATTTAATAAATTGGTTATATTGGAATGTAATTTGTGATGTGATTATATGCCAATGATGTGGAAAAATTTGTTATTTTCACAATCTAGAACTCGATGTAAGAAATGAATTTGTTTATTTTTTTTGAAAAAAAAATGTAAAATATTTATTTTGCTTAAAATAGTTAGAAACACAAGGATTGTGTTTATCCCTAGTGGAGGAGGATGTAATGACCCTCCTCGCACAATTTATGAAATATAGTAAAATATGTATACACTTACCTTTTTCCTATGAACCATGGTACTACTAATAGCTTCTATGAGTGCAGGATAGTTGCATGACGACAATGAAAGGAAGCTAGTCAAGGGAAAAAGGTGAGATATGGAGGTGATGATTTTACTCATGAGCACATGGAAACTTGTGCTTGCATATCATATAGGTGCATTGCATATTGCATCTCTATGTGGGTTAAATTGATTTGAGTATTGCTTGTTTGGCAAGGAATGAGAAATGTTGCTTTAGGTGGCGATGATGATGGGAGCCACTAGTTTAAAAAAAATATGTGTGTGTGGTTGCTTGTTAAATCATGTGTGAGGTTATTATTTAAAAATGATATTTTGTTTTATATGTGAATTTAATATGGTGTTAGGTTTCCATGTAAGGAAGCCTATGCAAATTCTATTGCTATTTTTTTTAAATCATTATCTTATTATTAATTTTGTTGTACTTAATAACATGTAAAGTAGTTTACACTATTATGAAAATAGCTCTGCCTTGAATATTTAAAAAAAAAAAAAAAAATGTTGCAAAACTATGTGTTATAGTGTTGAACATATTTTCTATATTTGAGGATAGTTAAAGTAGCATCATGAAATGATGAATGAGTCATAATAACTTGGAGCGCACACAAAGCAGAAGGAAGGAAGCTCAAAAACCTAGCATTATGCATGGAGGAAGAGCAAAACAACTCATGTTAATATCACATATCATTTTGAGGAACAAAAAATAAAAGATTAATGTAAGGTTGTTTGAAAAAAATGAAAACAATCGTGCAAAGAGAGGATAGAGGAGAAGAACAGGCAAAGGGAGATTGAAATTTTAGTGAACATTTTTATTGGAAAATCAAGAGAAACATGTTTGTAACTCCTTTGACATCAAACACATTCTCCATATTTAAATCGAATTGAATGAACTTTTTTTCTTGTGTGTTATTATTATATGGTTATAATAAGAGATGGTAATTGAAAGCTATGAAATTTTTAGTAAATTGTTACCATGTTGGAAAAAATCTTCACTGTGTCTACTTGCTATGTTAACGTGAAAGGTATAAGGTAAACGAAAGCAATGGAAGTGTTGAAAGAGTTTTTTCATGTAGATGAATTAATTCATATTAAAGGAAGCATGAAGTGCTGGTAAAGTTTTGTTGTTCTGTTATGCTAGTTGGAAAATATAGATAACATTGTATTGTCATGAAATAATGTATTGTTATGTGTTTATTTGTATGCAAACAAGAAATAATTGCTACGTTGTTGTAGTATGTTTGTGTTTAGTAGAAATGTTGGGATGGGTGCAGTGTATATGCGGTATTACTTCTAAATCAAAATGAAAGAAGTAAAATTTAGATTTATATTCCTTTGAAAATAGAAAGCATCTATTGATGAGATACATAGGTTTATGTGTAGAAAATATGTTTAATAATTATTGGAAAATCTCAAGAAAGGAGATTGGTGAATTTTCTAAAATATTTCTAGTACAGTTGCTTGTGTGCATGGTAGACTATTGCATATTCATGATTAGAGAGTCGTGTCTAATCCCTGGCATCACCCAAGTTTCCTTTGTATGAGCTTCTACCTCCTAAAAAACCATTGGTACTGCACTGGATGAGCTTAAGAATATTAGTTTCAAGAACGTGTTGAGCGAGAAATATTTTTACCACTGCTATAGTTTTAAAAACTAGAAAATAATGCAATAGATGAGAAAAATAATCAGTTATGTTGGTCTGGATGGTAGAACAGTTTCATAAAGGGATATAGTGTTATTGGGTAAGCTATACCTTAGGGTGGATAAAATGGTTTGTTAAACAGTGAAAGCATGAAACCTTATTTCTAAAGAAAGGGTGAATCCCCATGTATTGATGCTTTCTTTTAGTAGATTAAAATGTTCTGGAAAGTGGTATCATGAGCTTAATGAACTCGGATGTAGAGATTGTAATATAATTTTACTAAAAATTTATTTCCATATTCAATGATAATGGTTTTTGGTTTTGTATTCTATTTTATGTACTGTGAATTTGGAATTCCTAAATAAGACATTGAATAAATCAATCTTATTAAACTCGAGAGGGTCATGGATAAATTAAAATTATAACTATTTTTAAGTCTTGGGGTTACTGTAAATAAATTCAAGACTCCTAATAATTTAAAATGACAAAGCATGCTTATGGCAGAGCCGAGTGAAAACATGTGATTAAATTAATAAAATCCTGCAATATTGACTTTCGCATGAACTTTAAAGGAGTTGCTACAATTTATAATAGGATATTCATTTAGCAAAGAAAAACATAGATTAATGTCGTAAAATTCTTGGAAATACCAAGAGAAACTATTTTAATCTACATAAACTTAGTTAATGTTGTTGTTAAACTTTAATACAATCGAAGTAAGATGAATGCCTTGCTATCATTAGAATGGTTGTTTAGTTGATTTAAAAAGAAAACTAAAAACATTCACTTTAGTATGGGAACCTTGTAAATATTTTGGTTATCCATGCATGTTTTTGAAATTCAAGACAATGGGTAATTTGGAAAATAACTCTTCTTTTTAGAATGTTTTTAACCCCTAGTGATAATGTAATAGGTCTTAGACAACCTATCATTTAAATGAGATAGTATTTCTTATAAAACATGCCCTTGAGAGATTTACTTATTGTATGCTTATTTTAATAAGAGATGGTTGTTGGATTTAACTCAAGGAAAACCTTAGAAAACCTGGGTTCTAAAACATTAACCTATGGTCACGAGAAAATATTGAGGTGCGGGTATGCACACATCAAGTTTCGATTCTACGAATGACTGACGAAATTGGTCGAAAGAGACTTGGTTGATCAAGACGAAAAGGTGGTATGGGATACTTTTTCCAGGAAAATCTCGAATAGCATTGTGATAGAAACCATACTCAAAATACTTAGTTGTATTAGCCAGCAATTTTGGTATGGGATAAAATTATGTGAGTTGTCCTAGGTTTGAAAGAATAAGTCCAAGGTCAGGGTATTTACATGGCATTAAATTTCTCTAGGTTAAGGAACTCAACAATTAGTCATGAAAGCATAAACATGCTAACCTCTTCCATATTGTTTAAGAACAGGTCAACTAGTTTATCGAGGGTTCAATATGTTGAGGTAGGTAATAAAAGCATCTACATATAGGTGATATGGGCTCTAGAGGATAACCTTATTCATGGTTCAGTCCCCATGCCGATATATGTAGATGATAAATGAGACTAAATAAGTCCACTGAAGGGCTACTCTACAGGATATGGCCGATTTGTCCACTTGGGTGGTTGTCTACAGAAGTCTTAGACCCAAATGTGGTTAATTATGCTTGTTCTAAGTAGTCAATGAAAATTTAAAATGTCATTGGATGATTCAAACCATGTGAGCATGTAAACAAATTTGAGAACATAGAAAATTAACTTTCGAGTCTACTTAGAAAAATTTCAAAAAAAAATATTTGTTAGTTGTATGTATCTTTAGGACAACCAAGTGAGTTGATAGGCTTTGTTTTCTACAAAAATTCTGCAATAACTCTAAATATTCTATTAATAGAAACTCATGAAAATATGGAACTACTCTACTAATTCATGCTATGAGCAATGCACCTTTGATACCCATTACAATACTTTGTCACACATATATAACAATATGTGACTCTTCATATGGTGCACTCTTAACCTTCACACTTCTAGACTATTCAAATCCTTATTCTATGGACTCATGTACACATGGACTAATGTGTACATTTAAATTATTAAATATTATGACACTTGTGCATTTATTACTTTACATAAATTAAACCTATTCTAAGACATGTACCAAATAATGTAATATACACATAAAGGTGAAAAATAAAGGAAACAGTGATTAATGAGCTAGAAGGGAGGTGGAATGGGGGTGATGTGGAGGGAATGTCACAACCATGTGGAAGGTGCAAGGGCCAAGGAAAATATGGGGATTCCACTTGGTGGAGTGTGCACCCTCCACATTGAATGCCCTTGGATGGAGTGAGCTCTCATGGGGGATGTGTGCCTTGGGGGTTGCACTTAGGAATTTTAAATTACTTTAAAATGTGACATGGAGGGTGAGGAGGACAAGGATGTTAGATGTATCCATTAATTCACTTTGACCTTAACCCTTTCTTGCATTTTTTTAATATTTCAATTTTGGAGGGAAAGTGTGTGAGGGGGACCAAGTGGATTAAATGAGGGAGGTTTGTGGAGATTTTAGATAGCCCATAGGGATTTGAAAATATTTTTAAATAATTATGCATATCCCTTGGGATTTGGATGAGGGCTTGCCTAGGATTTTGGGGATTTGTTTAGAATTTAAAATCATTTTACATTACCCTAGGAATTTGATTGTGAATTTTATTAGGGCCTAATAGAGAACTTAGTGGAAGGATTAGATGGTTAATATGGGTTATGAGAATTTTGAGGGGAGAGGGAGAAATAAATGAGAGGGATTAGGTGGAAATTAGGAGAATAGGAAGAAGATAAGAATTATTAGGGGGACTAAACGGAGTAGGAGAGAACTAGAGAGAGATTATGGAGGGTTGGGGTATTTCATAAAATTAGGGAGAAAAAAATTAGAGGAAAATTAGAAATTTAGGGAAACCTTCGAAGAACTTTAGGGAAAATTAGGGGGGAATAAAAATAGAATAGGCTAGGGAAAACTTAGATGAAAATTAGGGAAAAATTATAGAAATTAGGGGAAAATTGGATGAATTATATGTGAAAAAATGCAATTTGGAGAAATTTGAGCCAATTTGGGTGATTTTGAGGTAAAATAGGGGTTTTGGCAAGTTTGTTAATTTTTGTTTGCAAAAGACTAAAATTTGGTGTCTACAATAAAACTAAACTCATAATGGACTTTAAAGGATATTGAACTACATGAAATTAAAATTGAAGGTCCAAGATGTTATGAAGATGTTCAAACACCCTAAGAATAAGGTATTTCTTTCAAATTTAGCTTGATCCTCCTTAAAATGTAAAACAACCAAAAACATCTATAAGCTCCTAAATATATATCAACTAGTCTTATTAGTGTCTACATCTCTTTAAATTCTTCTTGTACAACAATTGTACAACAAATAATTAAATAAGACACCATTTAGATAGGTTTTTTACTTCTCATTCCACTTTGGAACACTCCGTGATAATAATGAGTCCTTTGATAAAGTGTTAGAACCCTCATAACGTAAATCTTAATCATATAATATATTATATTATATTATAAAGGGACACATCCTTTCACCATTCACACCTTTTAGATAAGATGTAAATTGGACAAGGAGGATGCTCCAAAGATCATCCAAGAACATTAATTTATTATATTGTGGGTTTCTGCCTTTCAATAAAAACTGTGATTCTATTCAAACATTGATTCTTTTATGCATTCAATTCATATTTAAAGTTGCAGGTTCATAACAACTGGATCAGAGCTAAAAATACCTAAAAACAATTTCCCACCCCACTCTAGTTATTGACGGACCATTACTCGACAACGTTTTCTTTTTAGCACACATTCTAACCATTACTGACAGAACTGTTACACAATAGGCCACAGTCACAAGAAAATGTAGCATACATAATCTTTTGGATAGAATCACGCATTACCAGAGTTATAAAACCCCAACAACGAGTACAAGTGAGGAAAATATCATTCGATGTGAACAAAGAGCAGCAAGTATGTAAAATTAAACGCGCAGAGACAAACAATTTTTTATGACAAAACTAATTTTTGCATATTCAACTCACTTATAAACCAACCACACCCTAAATTTCCAATGGAAGATGATCTCAAGACACAACGAAGGAGATAGCGAAGGAGGTTTCAAAATAAATTACAAAATAACTCTCACAGTTTTCCAAGGAAATGAGAGACATGATGCAAGGAATGGCATTTTGGAAGGACAATTTAGAAGATAAAATCGCTACCAAAATAGTAGACCTAACCATAAATATCACCAACTCGAATACAAATATATCCACTAAATTAGATGCTACAACCCATTCCATGGACTTAGTACATCAAAATTTGTTGCTCATGCAAAATGGACAGCAAAACACTATGCCACCACAAAAAACATTAATAGGGGGACCACATACATCAATCCTTCCCCATACCACAAAACTAGATTTTTCAAAATTTGATGGAGGCAACCCCACAAATTGGATATATAGGGCAGACCAATATTTTACCTTATATCAAATTCCAGAGATTCAGAAAGTCTGTATCGCATCATTTCACTTGGAAAAAATTACTACCCAGTGGTATCAATGGTATGAGAAAACAAAAGTTCCGCCCACATGGATTGAATTCACAAAAAACTTAATGTTGTGATTTGGCCCCACTAAATTTGACTACTTTACAAGAACCCTCACTAAACTGTGGTAAACCTCCACCGTAAGGGAATACCAAGCACAATTTGAGAAATTGGTGAACATTACAACAGGACTAGATGCATCATTCTTCCAAAGTTGTTTCATTAGTTTCCTAAAAGAAGACATTAGAATGGAGGTACAAATACAAAATCCTATCAATATGATGCATGCAGTGGCATTAGCACAAATGATAGAAAAGAAGAACAATAACCAAAGGCGAATAGGAAGAGTTTTTTCAGGAAAAACACCAAATACCTACACCATCCAAAAACTAAATAAGGTCATACCAATTAAACGAATTAGACAAGAAGAGCTAAAATAAAGACGAGAAAAGGGCCTATGTTTCCACTGTGATGAAAAGTTTACCCCCAACCACAAATGCATCTCATCGAAATTATATATTTTGGACACAGTTGATTGCACTCCCAAATATGAGGATGACATAGAAGTGGAAGTAATAACTGAGGTTGTAGAAGAAAACCAAGAAGATAAAATAAAAATATCCTTTAACGCATTAGCGGGATACTCGATTCCACAAACAATGAAGGTAAAAGGATATTTTAAGAAACAAAACCCTATTGTGCTCTTAGACTCTAGTAGCACTCACAATTTTATAGACCCCAGTTTGGCCAAACAAGCTAATTGCTTTATATATCCCTGCAATAACTTTGAAGTCATGATTGGCAATGGAGAAAAAATTGCATGTAAAGGCAAATGCAAGAATATCAAAATCACGATGGGGGAATATAACATGAAAGTAGATATGTATGTACTACCATTAGGAGGATGTGATATTATTTTGGGAGTACAATGGCTACGAACGCTCGACAAAATTCAATGGGACTTTGAAGAGTTATGGATGCAATTTATACAAAACAACCAAACATACACAATTCAAGGTTTAAAAATAGGTCCCACACAAATTGTAAGTTCCCATAGAATGGAAAAGATTCTTCGAAAATGAGGAAGAGGTATGGTTTCCCAACTATTTTCCTTGTAAAACACCATCGAAGAGCAACTAGAGGCACCCGAATTAATAGAACTCTTAGAAACATGATAAAATATTCAAAGAACCATAGGGATTACCTCCACAATGAATCCATGATCATGCTATTCAATTACTTCCAGGATACCAACCTCCAAATATTAGACCTTACCGATATCCATACTTACAAAAGATGGAAATAGAAAAATTAGTACAAGACCTACTAAGGGCAGGGGTCATTCGACCTAGTAGAAGTCCCTACTCTTCGCCAGTCATACTAGTAAGAAAAAATGATGGATCATGGCACCTATGCATGGATTTTTTCACTCTCAACAAAATAACTATTAAAGACAAATTTCCTATTCCAATCATTGATGAACTACTCGATGAACTAAATGGAGCCGCATATTTTTCTAAACTCGATTTATGATCAGGTTACCACCAAATTCGATTTAAGGAAAGCGATATACCCAAAACTGCTTTTTGTACCCACAAGGGACATTATGAATTCTTGGTGATGCCTTTTGGCCTCACCAACGCTCCATCCACATTTCAAAGTCTTATGAATAAGGTATTTTCTCCCTTCCTTCGAAAATTTATTTTAGTTTTCTTTGATGATATTTTGATTTACAGCAAGACATGGGAAGAGCACTTAACACATATAGCACAAGCACTCAAAATCTTGGAAGAAAATAAATTATATGCAAATTGATCAAAGTGTTCCTTTGGGAAGTAGGAAATTGAATATCTTGGACATATTGTCTCCAAAGAAGGAGTTAAAGTAGACCCCCAAAAAATTGAAGATGTGGAAAATTGGCAAATTCCAAAAACTCTAAAAGGGTTGTGTAGGTTATTAGGATTAACGGGCTATTATCACAAATTTGCTTAATATTATGGGAAAATAGCACCACCCTTAACAGTCCTACTTAAAAAGAATGCCTTCATATGGTCTCCAAACGCGAATGAAGCTTTCATGACTTTGAAAAACGCCATGTGTACCACCCGTCCTAGCTATGCGAAATTTTTCCTAACCATTCATTATTGAAAGCGACACTTCCGGATTGGGAATGGAAGTGGTTCTCATGTAAAATGAGAAGCCCTTAGCCTTTACTAGTAAAGCATTTTCTAAAAATAATTTAGCACGTTCCACTTATGAAAAAGAAATGTTAGCTATGGTCCATGCTATCCAACATTGGAGACCATACCTTATTGGAAAACATTTCATTATCCGCACCGACCACCATAGCCTAAAATACCTTCTTGAACAATGGATAACCACTCCCGAACAACAAAAGTGAGTAACAAAACTATTAGGCTATGATTATGAAATCATCTACAAAAAAGGGAAAGATAACATGGTTGCAGATTCGCCTTCCTGAAAGTTCAAAGAAATTTCACAATTACATGCTTTTTCCTACCCCATCCCTACATGGATCAAACAAGTCAAGGATGAATGGTATGTGGCTCCTACTATACACACCATAATTCAACAACTACAACAAAATCCCATGAGTAAACCCCACTACTCTTGGTAAGGTAACATGATCTGTTATAAAGAACGTCTGGTCCTCTCACCTATATCGATTTATCGTCCAAATATTATACGTGAGCTACACGCTACACCTACTGTAGGCCACTCTAGATTCCTAAAAACCTACAAAAGAGTGACTAAATAATTTTATTGGTGAGGGATGAAAAATGATATCAAGAAGTTGGTCAATGAATGTGAAACATGTCAAAGAAATAAAGGTGGAACCGTGGCAACACCGGGCCTTCTTCAACCTCTACCCATACCAACTAGGACATGGGAGGATATTTCAATGGATTTCATTAAAGGTCTTCCAAAATTTGCAGGGAAAACGATGATCCTAGTGGTGGTAGATCGTTTATCTAAATACGCCCTTTTTTTCCAGTATCTCACCCCTATACCGTTAGTACTATTGCTCAAATCTTCCTTGACAATATTTTTAAATTACATGGCATATATTCTACTATCGTTAGTGATCGTGATCCCACTTTCACTAGTAATTTTTGGAAGGAATTATTTAAACTCCAAGGTACACAACTTCGGATGAGCTCCGCTTACCATCCACAAACGGATGGTCAAACTGAAATTGTTAATAAGTGCTTAGAAACCTATCTCTAATGCTTTATTTCCACCAAACCCCTTCACGGGGTTAAATGGCTTCCACTAGCTGAATGGTGGTATAATACCACATATCACACAACCATAAAAATGACCCCTTTCAAAGGATTATATGGTCGATCACCCCCATATCTAACGTCTTATCCTCAAGGAAGTACAAAAGTACCAGATGTAGAGATGGAGTTGGTCACTCGAGATAATATCATTCACGCTCTGAAGGACAATCTACATATCGCTCAACACTGCATGAAGCAACAAGCGGACCAACATCGGATTGAAAGGATTTTTCAATAAGGGGATATGGTATTTCTTCACCTCCAACCATATCATCAAACTTCATTGAAAATAAAAGGGTCACAAAAACTAGCACCAAAATTTTATGGCCCTTATAAAATTCTACAATGTATTGGACCTGTTGCATATAAACTTGAATTACCAGAATCTTCCAAAATCCATCCGGTATTTCATTTTTCTTGTCTTAAAGTCGTAATAGGCACTAACATTGTTACGCAAACTCAACTTCCAAAATTTTCAGATAATGAAGCTCTTGTGGTTGAACCAGAAGCTATCCTAGACCGACGTATGCGCCGCCTCCATAACCGCACCATCACCAAGGTATTGATTCAATGGAAATGTCTACCTCTAGAGGATGCTACGTGGGAGACACTCCACCAGATTCAACAATAATTTTTGCAATTCCAGCTTTGAGGACAAAGCTTTTTCTAAGGAGGGTGGCATGTTAGGACCCTCCTAACGTAACTCTTAATCATATTATATATTATATTGTATTATAAAAGGACACATCCCTTCACCATTCACACATTTTAGATATGATGTAAATAGGATAGGGAAGATGCTCCAAAGATCATCCAAGAACATTAATTTATTATATTGTGGGTTTCTGTATTTCAATACAAACCGCGATTCTATTCAAACAACGATTCTTTTATGCATTCAATTCATATTTCAAGTTGCAGGTTCATAACATAAAGCTATGAGACATCAGACTTGAGTCTCACCATTACATTTCTTATCAAAATACAACAAGGTTTCAATATTTACCCTCATTTTATGTTGATATCATACATATAAGAGTTGAAAAGTCTTTCTAAAGCTAGTTTTATTAAATCCTCAACGAATCTATAGAAAATTGTTTGAGAAAACTATTATTCTAATAAATAAAAAATAATAGTTTAAAACGTTTGACTTTAATTCTCATTCTTAAATAATAATTAAAATAATTATAATTTTATTTAAAATGAAAAAATTGAATCTAGTTAGTTGACTTATAGTTTTCAACGACAAAATTTAACTATAAACATTTTTAAAGATGATTTAAAAAATCTTTAATATATCAAAGAAAACGAGACGATACCAACTCTAAAAAAAAAAATTAAAACTTAATTTAATAACACTTTAGCATAATAAATTGTGGTATTCTACAACATTTAGGAAGGGGAGAGGGCGTCGTTGTTGTGAGAGTCACCCCATAATCCCCATATTCGCTTCTACTGCGGCTCCCTTTATATAACAATCAATATTTATTTATATTGTCTTCCACAATTCAATGAAGCATTGAACACGTTACTACCTAATTCCTATCTTCAGAATTGTCCTCCTTGGAAGGTCTGGCCGAATTGCCAGTTAGAGGGAGCTACATTATATGAAACTACACTCTTTCCGTCGCTGGTGGTCACCTTGAATGAGAGGCTGCTCTGACCCCAATTTCTTCAAATGGTACAACGTGCAAGTTCGCCTCTTCTGGATATTTTGTTGAGTGTCAAATACGTAAGTTTACAGAAGGCAAACCTTTGAATCGTCCCTACATAATCATCCGTTTGAAAGAACTACGTAGTATGCGCTTCTCCTTATTTGTAAGGGAAACATGTATCGACATAGGAATTTGCGCGTTGACCAAAGGACGATCCATATGCGCGTTCTACATTCTCTACCTAAGCAACAACACTATGTGCTGTTTTTTCTCCTTAATTTTTTAATTTGAAAGGGAAACATCATCATCCCCTCAGAAAACAATGTTTATGAACTTCACGGAATTTTCCTTCATACAGTTTATTAAAGCGTAAGGATCTCATCAGTTCAATGACTTCGTCAAATGTCATTCAGCCCTTTATCATACGCCGCATTTCAATTTTATAATTGTTTTCTTAAATAATATTTTCGACTTAGCTTTTTATCCCAAAAGTCATATGTCAAAGCTTGACCCTTTCAGAGTCGTGAAGCGAGGTTAATGTTTAACGATAAAGATTATGTACAATGTGTTACACGCAAACGACAAGTCAAATTTTAATGTCAACGAAAATCAGCTTGACGGTAACTTGAAACAATGGTGCTAACTAGGAAGAAATACCAGGTCACGACACAGCTAGTTTGGAGAAAAAAAAAACGGGTCACCATGGAGCTGGCTTGAGAAATACAAGTATTTTCATTTATGTCTGAGTTTTGAGTTTGCTGGATGGGATCATTGTTTTGTGGAAGGAAAACCTTCTGATGCGGCGGAGCAAGAATATATAACTAAATGGAAGAACGGAGCAAGTAGACCTGCTCCAATATCTTCTTGGTAGGGTGATAAAATAATTTTTTTTTAAGACACCCCAAAAGGTTGATAATCTCGTTTTAGAAAAAAACAATGTTATAAGTAGTTTGGCAAATTATATTTAAGGCTCTGACCTAGATTTGGCTCACTAGTTTACCCTTGGAATTTTGGAAGGAAGAAGTATTGGAGAGCATTGTTAACTCCTTTGGGCACTATATGGCGATAGATTAGGTTACAAAAAAATGCAAAAGAGATTTGTTTCCTATAATGTATGTTTTTATTGAATTCAGAAAAGAATATCCATATCAAGTTGTTAGCTTTTAAGGATATATATTGTGGGAGAGATCTAACATAGGTTCTGATAATATGAAAACAAGTGAGTCTGCAATATGACTGAAATATACTATAAATAGAAAGTAGCGAAAATACAATGCAGTATAGAGGATATGGTCACTCCATTAATATAATCTAAAGAACTACATTGTGTTCTATACAGGAGCTCTACCACAATCTACTTTCTACTACAATGATCCTGATATATATATGTTGCTTCTCCATTACCTATCACTATGAGGCCCTTTATGTAGGAAAAGAGATTCATTGGCCAACACTTTACCTAGCTATACAAGTGGACACCTTGCACATTACAACATGCACATTGACACTTGTGCATTTATTACATTGCTTGAAGTAAGTAGTTAACTTTTTCCTACAATAATCTCTACTCTAACTATGTACCAAAGGTGGTACATTTACTTGACCCAAATGATGTAATATATTCTAACTCTAACACCCATGTATTAAATTATTTGGATATTGAAGATTTCAATCTTCAATATGGATATTTTTCTTTAGATGTCATTTAGTTTGATGTGGTCTTTCGTATCTTTTTTTATTCATATTGCACTATATACCTTCTTGCATTGGTTCTTCTTCTTCTTATTTATTGGAGTTAGTACTTTCATAGGTGGGCATGCTATAACCTAATTCTTGTGATGATATTTTCTCTTTGCTTTTGTTATTCTCATCATTCTTTGTATCTTATATAGAAGTTTCTAAACATACACTTAGAGCATCATGATAAGATTTTGAATTAGTAGAACCTAAAGTACTAATACTGCATGAGGATTGAAATATCTTTGCTAATGATGATTCATCCATTTTTGTTTTCAGCTTAAGTAGTTCTATCAATCCCTTTTATTCTATATTTTCATCCTTATAGCATTTGAATGTAAGTAGTGCCATATATAGTATGCTTCCATATTCTAAAGGAATTTGAATGTCATTATTTCCATTGTCAATTGCTTCAGTGAGTTGAGCATGTAGATAAAGCTTCATTGTTTCAAACATACCTTTTAAAGCTTTATTATGTACCCTTTTTGAAGTAGGATATGAGTTTCCTTCATATTTTATAAGTGAATTCTTGATTCTACTTTTTATGATACTTGCTCTTTCTTTTCTAATAGTGTTGTTCATATCATTATTTACTGTATTTTGTTAGGTGGACATCTTTATAGCTTCTTGGAATAGATTATAGAGTGCTTTGATAGAGCTTATATTGAATCTTCTAAGTGGTCTACCTTATAAATCCCTAGTTATGAGCTTGATTTGATGGAATATTTAAAGAGCTTTTGTTTCTGTAGGCTTCCTTATATCTCCCTAGTTAAGTGAATTAGTAGAAACCCTATAGATTTTGTATATACTTTATGATTACCAAATCGATTAAGTACTCGATAATCTTTGATGAATGCTATAATTATCAAGTTTTATAAAATGCCTTATGATTCCCTAGTGTTTTTGGATATGTTATATGATACATAAAGTACTTTTTGAGTATAGTAGTTCAATTTTGAGTTGATTTTGTAATATTTTGTACATAGCAAAAATCAACTTCTATTGCACCTTATTAATCCTATTGAACTTTAAGCACTTTTGATTTGATGAGGTTCTATTGGTTGTCCCTTTAATTTGTTTTGAGACAAGTATGCCAATGTATTTCCAACTCTTAATTTTTGTTAATAGACCTCCTTTATAGCTTTTGATGTTTAATGTTTAATATTTCTAAATTCTAATTATCGACTTTGATGTAGTATTCCTTATGACTCCCTAATATGGAATATTAGAAAACAATATAATATTTGCAATAATGGGATTTTTAATTTCCATGTTGAAATCCTTATTCTTTCCTCTTTGTTATTTGCAAATATAAATAATTTAGAATATGCTTGCTTAATATTTACTAATGCTAAGTGAATGAATTATGATAGTAAATATAATGTACCCTTATAATTCCAATATAACCTTAGCAAGCAATAAGTAGTTTATGATTTATCTTTGTATTCCTTCCCTTTGATGTTGTGATGTGGTAGATTTGAATTTTTTGAAATGGCAATCAATGCATTTTATGATCGGTGTTGAAATCTCCCTTACATAGTGTTTCCTTTCTCTGTAACTGATACTGGTATTATCATTCTAGTATATTATGATTTACACGATGTTATGACATATTTCTTGGATGAATTGGACACTGGATTGCTGCTCAAATAAGATGATGTATTGGATGATATTCTGATAGTCTCTTTAATGTTGGTATTCTCCTCTGAATTGTGCACAAGATTGAAATAGCCTTATTCCTATTCACACCATTCAATGTTGGTTTTCTCATTTTATCTTTGGTGCTTTCCTTCTTCAATATGGACACCGTAAATAGGAATGATTTCTTGTGAATTTCAAACAAGTGTCACTTGAGTGTTACTTAGTAGGCATTGATATTCCAATGTATGCAATGATGAGGTTGGTGGTAACCTCCCAAATACTTGTAACTCCTCCTAGGTGAGCATTGGATTATTCATAAACATTGGATGCTTAGAGTTCTTGTGCCAAGTGGCACTCACGACTGTGCATGTAGAAAATTCTTCTAACTATTCAATGATGGGTGTTGATGCCCTATATTTGCCTATATATTTGAAATATGTGTTGGCTTGCTATGTTTCTTGAAATGCAAGTTTTCTCTCTTCTATTCGTTCATTGTCTTGAGTAGAATAATGGATGGCACCAGTTGTATTGCTCCTTGGTTCTATGGTGCTATTCAATGATAGTATTATGGCAGCTTCTTGTGCTCTTCAATGGTGGTCGTTCTCTCCAAGTAGAGACCTTGGATATTGCACTTATTACTTTGTATTTTTATGCTTGTAATATATTGTTTATGCATCTCTTATGATAGACAAATTTTAGCCTTTTTCTTGGCTTTGATGATACTTCTTCTACATTGTTTGTACAAATTTTATGACAGTTGACTTCTAGCCTTTCGCTTGGCTTTGATGATGATTCTTCTATGATGTTTGTAAGTCTTCTATAACAATTGATTTATAGCATTTTTCTTAGATTTGATGGCACATTTTATTACATAGATAATCTCCCTCTCTATGCTACCCTTTTCTCTACGTAGACTTGCACAATAATGGCTTTTTTATAATGAATCTAATGTTGTAGGTGATGTACTCTCTTCTAGGGCTATATTGCACATGGAGAAATGGTGTTTTTACACACCTTTATTATTAGACATGTGAGCTCTTCGGTGGGTCCTTCCTCTTGCTCAAAATCTATCCTTCAACCTGCAAAATATGACATTTGCACTGCTCCCTATAAATATGATATATTTTGTCCTTTCAAACAAATAAAAGAGGTGCTTTGTAATATTTAGATTGGCACCAATATGAAGGCCCTTTTTTTCATGAAATTCTTCTTGCATCTTTTAATATGCTTTATTATATTTTTTGATGATAGTTAATCCAAGCTAATGAAATGTTGTTTTTGGAGTAAGGATTTATGCACTCTACACTTAAATGAAATCCTTATATTCTCCTTGAATCTTGAGACTCACCAAGTCTCGACTTGAGGCTTCCTTCAAGGATATTAATGGTGGCTTCGTTCTCCATATTTTTTCTTGTAATGGTGGCTTTCTTTGGCCATGCAGTGTTGTAGATTCTTGTGCTAGTTTTGTAGTTTCAGTAACACAAACTATTTTTTTGAGAGTAACTAGTGAAAGAACGACTAGTATAGTGCTATAATGGATTAATAATGCACTTTTAATGATAATGAACTATCATAATAAATTCTAATATACTTAATAATATTTTTAAATTCTCACTACAATCAATATTGTAGGATGTAGTCTTCTTGATTTCTAAATAGATAATTGGTAGATGATATTTTCTTTATTTCAAAAATATCCAACTCCTTATTAATATGCAAATATATATTAAAATGAATTCTCCTTTTTGCGCTTTATAGAAGACTATAATATGAGCCCTTCTTAGTGCAACTTTAATTCAAATATATTGCTTAATGTAATTTAATAAAGAACCCTAATTTAAGTTCAACTTAATGCATCCTAGTTTCTTACCTTTAATGGCTTCTATATTATATGTAGATATTGGTATTTTTTTTCATCCAGTTGTTGCCTTGTAGTGGATGAATTTGTAGCTTCTTACTGGTTATCCTGAACATCTTCCTACTTCACCAAACTAAGGTCTTGAAATTTTTATCTTGAGCCTTAGATTTGGTGGTTTGATCCTTCCAGTGATCTTTTTCCTTTTGTTGTAGATTTAGAGAACTCCTTTATCTGAACTTGTGCCTTCTTGCTATGAGAGGTAATATCCAAATATCTTGGATTTGGTAGGCTTCTTATATTTGAATCTTCTTTCAACCTTCTTGTCAAATTTTTATTTCAAATACGATCTTCTTCTTCTCAAGATTCTGAATTTCTTGAGATCTTCATTGGAATATTTTTCTAGATTTAGCACTACTTACCAAATTCTTCTTCCTGGGTTTGGTACTCCTTTTCAAATTCTTCTTCTCAAGTTTAGCACTCCTTTCCAAATTCTTCTTTCCAGATTTGGCACTCCTTGTCAAATTCTTCTTCCCTTAAGCTTGTTATTAGATGGCGACAGTAGTCCCAAGTCCTTTACTATCATGAGCTTTTATCCATGGTAGTGGATTTCTCTAATTATTTCTTCTAGGAACTCTTCTAATTATGCTTCTATGAGCTCTATAGTAAGGCTCACCAATTCTTCTTACTTTTCTACTTGAGACCTCTCCTAGGTCTTCTATCTGATAGCTTCTTTGGTCTTCCAACTGAGATCTTTTCTTCAACCTTCTACTTCTAGAAGTGTTGGTGATGAGATATTCTTCTTAGATATCTTATTATGCTACTTCTATATTCTGGAATAGGACTTCACTGGTCATTTCTCTTTATTTTGTAATTTGTAGGCTTTGATGGAGATCACCAATATCCTCTTTATTGGACTCTTCTCTAGAGTCTTCTTCTAAAACATGAAAATTTTCTTCTCAATTAGGAATTCTTCTAAAAATATTTCTTCAAAATTAAGGCTTCTATGGCATTTTATGGATCAGGGATTCTATGGCCTTTTTTGGATGAAGGCTTCTTTGGAATTTTCTTCTTCTAGGCTTCTGTAGCATATTCTTCTTCTAGGCTTCTATTGCCTATTCTTCCTCTAGGCTTCTCTAGCCTATTCTTCTTCAAGGATTCTCTAGCATATTTTCTTCTATAATTCTCTGGCTTATTCTTCTTCTAGGCTTCTCTGGCCTATTCTTCTTCAAGGCTTCTCTGGACTATTCTTCTTCTACACTTTTGTAGGTCTTTATTTTGAATGAAGATCACCAATATCCTATCTCCTTATTGACTCATATTATGAAGTGTCTTATTCCTTTAATCTGATGTGAGGCTACTGAGGCATTTTTCTTCACTTCTACACTTCGTAGGATTACAACCCTTGTAATGATACTTTTCTCGAGGTCTTTGAAATCTTCAGTCCTCGTTGTTTCTGTAGGTGCTAGAATTATTCTAAGAAGATATTCTTCCTAACTCTTTTGTAGTATACTTATCAACATTTTCTAAAATCTTCTTTTCTTGCAACAAGTTGTTGGAAACTGGAACAAAAGGATTTATAAATATGGAGATAATAATATTTACTAGTTGATTTGTCAAACTAGTGGTATGAATGTTGAGTCCTAGTCCTCACAAGTTTTCCTACAACTTTATGGAAAGACTCTAGCTAGATGAAATCTTAGAATTTTTGTGACTAAGATTTTGTTTCAATCCTCACTTGTGATTCTCTCCCTATTCCTTTTGACCTAATAGATGATGATGGATGTAGGTCCTCATATTACTATCTCAATACACCATGGCTTTGATACCATTGTTAGATTTTGAGGATATATGTTGTTGGAGAGATCTAACGCAGGTCCTGATAAGATGAAAACAAGTGAGTCTACAATATGACTAAAATATACTATAAATAGCAAGTGGAAAAAATACAATGGAGTATGGAGGATATGATCACTTTATTAATATAATCTAAAGAACTACATTGTGCTCCATACATGAGCTCTACCACAATCTACTCTCTACTACAATGATATTCATATCTATATATTGCTTCTCCATTATCTATCACTATGAGACCCTTTATATAGAAAAAGATATTCCTTGGCCAACACTCTACTTAGCTTTACAAGCAGACACCTTGCACATTATAATATACACATTGACACTTGTGCATTTATTACATTGCTTGAAGTATGTATATATCTTCCCCCTAAATTCATCTCTACTATAACTACGTACCAAAGGTGGTACATTTACATGACCCAAATGATGTAATATATTCTAACTCTAACACAAGTCAAATCAGTTTTAAAATGCGAAACATGGTTTCAACCTCTTATCTATGAAAATGGCTCATTTTGTTGTAAACTTTATGCAAATATAGGACATTGATCAAAGCATTGCCCAATAAAAATAGAGAAATTTCATCCTAAGAATGGAACTACTGTTCAATTTTAGAAGGAAATAAATAATAAAAAAATTTCAAGATGATGATAAATCTGATGATAATATGAAGGTCATATTGAATAAACTCAACAAGGACAAAGGTTTGGATATAACAGATGTCTATTTTCAAGACCAAGTAATGGATTCTAATAGGTTATGCACTTGTAATTTTGATAAGTATATATCTAAGATAGATCAACAAGAGCAAGTTATAGAAAGAGTTAAAATATTTGATATGCAAGAAGCAAACATCCTCTTGGGATAATATGTTGTAAGGGTTGATGCTAAAGTTATAATAATATACAATAAATTTATTTGGTTATAGAATAAATAAAGAAAATAGATCTATCTATCTATGAGACTGGTTTTATCATTTTAGATAAGGATTGAGATAAGAAAAAATGTTATTTGGAGCAAGTTGTAGTAAAATATTGGGTGGAAGCCTCTCAATATCAAGTAGAAATAATTATCTGTGCAAAAGGTGCTAAAAGCATTAAGTTAAATTTTGTTCCATGTACCTATAATTTTACTCCAGAAAAAAAGAAGAAAGAAGAGAAGAGACCCCTTTAAAAAATGTGGATTTAGTGGATGAGGAAGGATCAAATTTTTAAATGACTAGAATCTCTAAAAGAACACAAATTTGGGTTTGGATTGTATTAATAAGGTTTGTATAATATTAACCGTTACATAAAATAGAATCAAAGAAACAAAAAATGGTATTATATTAGGAAAGAAAAATACTTTGGATATTTTTTGGGCATAAACCCACCCAAACAAGTATTAAATGAAAGTGTTATCTTGGAATGTTAGGGGAATAAATGCCCCTAACAAACAAAGGTTTGTTAAAATTTTGATAAGAGATAACCAACCTAATGTTCTTCTTCTTCAAGAAAATAAATTAAATTCTTCAGCATGGGAAGTAGCTAAATAAAGTATTTGGAAAAAGGGACAATGTTGTCATGTAGAATCAAAAGGATCTTTAGGAGGCATCTTAACTTTATTGAATCTATAATTTTTTGATGGTCAAGAGATTTTTAAAGGAGGTAATCAAATTAGTACTCTCTTGACTTTCAAATACTCTAAGTCATCTTGTTTAGTCACAGATGCTTATGCTCCTAAATCATGCAAGGGAAGGAAAAATGTTATGGAATGAGTTGGAACAAATTAGTCTCTTTGTAGTATGGATTATATGGGTGGTTGCAAAGGATTTCAACATAATTTTAATGCATGGGAAAAAAGGGTGTATTTCAAGGTTTCTTAGATAGCATGGAGGATCTAAATGGTTTTATCTCTAAGGCTAATCTTTTAGATGTTGAACCTAAAGCAAAATTTACATGAACTAAAAGAAGATTAGGGGTTAATCTTATTCAAGTTAATATTATATAGAGTTAATTTGTTTGTTGTGGTGCAATGGTAAATGACCTAGGTGCTGGTAGAGACTGACCCAGGTTCCATTCCCCTTGTCTCCATCCTATAGATATATGGTATAGTTAGGAATATCCTATGTGTTGGTAGAGGCCGACAAGGTTCCATTCCTCCTATGCCCAACCTATTGAAAGTGGTACATCAAAAGGGGTGTTTTCCACTATAAATTAGTTTTTGATATCATTTTTCAACATTTCATTATTGCTTTAGATAATATTGGCAAAAATGATTAGTCAAAATTGATTAGACGTTTTTCGCAGGACTGCCCAAACTACCGAACTCCTTTCGGCCATATCTCACTCATCCGGACTCGGATTGAGCTAAAATTTTGAGGGTAGATGCCTAAAAAACCCTAGAACGTCTCCACCAATTTTCATATCATTTGGAGCAACACAGATCCTAGCACATCCCTATGTGTGAACGATATATTTGGCAAGCGGCTATGCGAGGGTTTCATCTGGGTTGAGTGCAAGCAGCTCCAGAGGTTGGTTTTTAGGGCCTTCGGGCCCTAGCGGCCAATATTTTTGTGGTTTATGCTCAATATTTTAGCAGGAAATGTTGCAGGGGATACAATATGGGTTAGAAATTTGTCTTTCAACAGATCATACTGTGAACTTGAGTGACAACGACTTCCAATTTGCTGCACAAAAGAAAAGTGAAAACCATACCTTTCCACGGCGTCTAGGGCAAGGATTAAAGAGATCACAAAACAAGTTTCAAGTAGTTGATCAAAAAATGGCTCATATCTCAAGTGAATCTGGTGCTAAGGTGCACCCACAAAATAATTCTACTATGAAAACCCCTGTCAAGGGTAAGAATTTCGAAGACTCAGTCCCAAAAATGAATTTTAGGGATGCCCTTCATGGTGGACAACCTCATCCCAATGCTAATATCAATATTAGGGCTTCCCATAAACCTCTAAGAATACCTAAGATTGATCCCAGGGAAATGGAGTCAGGATGTCTTAAAGCAACTGATGGAACTCCTATTGTTAAGCTTGATATGGGTAACATTCAGATTGGCATTGAAGATTTGGAAAAAAGAGGACTAATTTATCGGTTCGTGGGTTTTCGTCCGAGTCTATCTCGCTTTCAAAGTCTGGGCTGCAAAAAGCTGGAAAACTAAAGGTGAGTTACAAATCTCTATTTATCCAAATGGTTATTTTCTTGTTTTATTTGCTAATAATGAAGATAGAGAGAAAAATTTTCAAGGGGGTCCTTGGTTTTTTGGAAGGGCGGGGCTTTTCATGAAGCCCTGGCATACTAAATTTAAATCCGAAGAAGAGATGCCTTCTATAGCTCCCGTGTGGGTTAGACTCTTTGGCCTCCCTATTGAATTTTGGAATCCTACTATTTTTTCTTCAATTGGAAACTCTTTAGGAACTTTTATGATGACTGCTGATTGTACTCAAAATTTTGAACATATTATTTATGCTCGGATTTGTGTTTTAATGGATTTTGACAAACCCCTACCTAAAAATATCACATTACAATTTGGGGAAGACACTTGGGAGCAAGTAGTGGACTATGAGAACATTCCTTTTCGTAGAAGAATTTGACCATGAATATGGTCATTTGGCCGATGCTTGCCCAAATAAAATTCCTGATCAAAAGAAAGAAGATATAAACTCAGCAAGTTTCCAAATACCTAAGAAGAAGAACACTAAAAAAAAACTAGTTATGAAGGATCAATCAAAGTCATCTCGCTAATATGTTTGAAATCCTTTCCACAAATGATGTCCCAAGTGAGGAAGAGGAAATAATGGAAACTGAAATCTTAGAAACACAATTTAAATATGAAGGGAAGAACTCAGAGACAAACCAACAAATCAAAGGTTTTCAATAGAAAAAAAGGAGAAAATTTACACAAGAAAAACAATATTTCAAATGTCAAAACTTCAAATAATGCAAGTCCCAATATAGACTCCGTTGAACCATCTAGTAAAATTTTGGTTGTGTACGAGCATTCTTCAAGGTTAGAAGCCATCTCAGATTCAATTGGAATAAGTCAAGAAATAGGGAAAAAAAATTGAAGATGGATTCTAATCAAAAAGTAGGTCGCAAGACCAATCAATATCATATGGTAAAAGAAGGTGAAAAGCTTGTAGAGGAAGGTAAGATTAATGCCCTTCCCAACTTTTTTAGCCCTGGTATTAATGAAGATCATCACTTGGAATATTAGAGGACTCAAAGGGAGTCTTTCAAAACAAAATGAAATTAGAAGAATGATTCAGATAAATCATCCACATCTTGTTTTCCTTCAAGAAACAAAGATGTCAATGGAGGATATGGACTTAATTGCCAGTAAAATTTGGCCAGCTGGAAAAGTGGTTTCCCTCAGTTCCCAAGGGACTTCGGGTGGCATTGCTTGTCTTTGGGACCCAAAAGAGGTAGTTATTCACCATATGGTTGGCAGTTGGGGTTTGTTGGCTATAGCTATTCAAAGTAGACATTCCAACCAGATTATGCTCTACATTACTATTTATGCTCCGACTTATTTGGAGGAAAAAAGAAGACAAGTGGAAGGATATTACTCATATTATCTCTCATTTTCCTAAATCTTGGATCTTGATCGGAGGAGATTTCAATACCATCCTCTCTCTGGATGAGAAAATGGGGGGAAATAGAAATTTGGACAAAAGCACTGACCTCATGAGCGAATATATTGCAAACCTCCATCTTGTGGATATCCAACCAGATAATGGCCTTATGACTTGGTCTAATAGAAGGCAAGGCTTAGCTTGTATAATGGAGAGATTGGATAGGTTTTTGCTCTCTAAAAATTTCTTAATCCATGGTCACATTCCTAAAGTGAAGACTCTTAATAATGTTGGTTCGGATCATTGGCCAGCCATGGTGGAAATGTGGAAAACCAATGTGAGTTTCTCTCCTTTTCATTTTCAATTAATGTGGCTTAGAGACATTTCCTTCAGACCTCGTGTGCAACAATGGTGGAAGGAAGGTAAACCTAGGCATGGGACTAAGATGTTCTATTTTGCCAAAATACTGCAATACATTAAATCCAAAATCAAGACTTGGAACTGGAAAGAGTTTGGGGATGTTCATAAAAAAAACATGAAGTTATTGCTCATCTTGAAAATTTGAATAAGAAAATCCATTTAGATGGCCTCACAGAGAAGAGAAGTGCAGATGAAATTAAACTCACAACTCGGCTTAGAGGAATGGGAAAAAAGAGAAGAAATCTTATGGAAGCAAAAATCTAGAATTCAATGGCTCAAAGAAGGAGATCGAAACACAAATTTCTTCCACAAATCTCTTCTAGCTCGAAGATCTCACAACTTTATTTCTTCCTTAAAATCAGATTCTGGAGATGTTGTTTATACTTGGGATGGCATGAACTCTATTGTTGTTGATTACTTTTCCAATATTTTTGTTGCTACTCCTCTTGACTCAGCTTCACAACAAAATGTTCTTCAAGCAATCCCTTCTCTTATCACTTCTGAGGAGAACTCTATTTTGACTGCTCCTATTACTATCAATGAGCTTCAACAAGTAGTTTTTAAAATGCAAAAAGGGAAAACCCCAGGTCCTGATGGTTTTCCCATTGAGTTCTACCAAGAGTTCTGGGATATCCTTCATGTTGATTTATTAGAGGTGGTGGAAGAAGCCAGGAAAGCCAAAGAAATTTTGAAGGTTATCAATAAAACTTATATTACTCTTGTTCCAAAAGCTCAAGAGGTTGATCATATCTCAACTTTTAGACCTATTGCTTTATGTAATGTTCTTCTCAAAATCATTACTAAAATCATGGCAGAAAGGTTGAAGCCTCTTTTGCATAAGATTATTTCCCCAGAGCAAGGGGGTTATGTGGAAGGACGTCAAATAGTAGATGAGATAGTTCTTGCTCAAGAAGCCATCCATTCCATGGATATGCAAAATTCTCCTTCCATGTTCATTCGGTTAGACTTATCCAAAGCTTATGACAGAGTGGATTGGCACTTCCTTATCAAAGTTTTGAGGCAATTTGGTTTCTCTAAGGATTGGATGGATTGGATTATGGGATGTATCTCTTCAGTTTCCTACTTAGTTCTTATCAATGGCAGGCCTTCTCAGTCTTTCCCAGCTTCCAGAGGTATTAGGCAAGGTGACCCGCTATCCCCTTATTTATTCATCATTCTTGTTGAATGCTTGGGTAGGACTATAACCAAAAAGAGGGAAAAAAAAACCCTTGAGGGAGTTACCATTGCTCATGGAGCTAGACCTATCTCTCATCTTCAATTTGTGGATGACTCTACTCTTTTAGGTAAAGCTACAGTTAAGGAAGCTTCTAATATTAAGCAAATCATTAGCTATTTTTCTAAGGCTATTGGGCAGCTTGATCAATGAAGACAAATCTAAAGTTATTTTCTTTCACCGCTCTGCTAGACAAGAATCCATGGTCTTGGATAAATTAAGATATAAGAAGACCTCTCTTCCAATCACTTATTTAGGTATTCCCATAAATATTCAAAGGCAGAAAAATAAATATTGGAATTGGTTGTTGGACAAAGTCAAGAAGAAAATTGGAAAGTGGACCAACAAGTGGCTTTCTTCTGGGGGTAGAATCACCTTGGTAAAATCAGTCCTTCAAGCTATTCCTATTTATGTTTCTTCCATTTTGAATATCCCAAAGGTTGTTCTTCGAGAATTGGATCAAATCAGTCATCGTTTCCTTTGGAGTGGTACTAAGGAGAAAAGAAAATGGGCCTTGGTGAAATGGGATACTTTATGTCTTCCTAAGAGTGAAGGGGGGTTAGGATTCCGGTCTTCAATTAATAACAACAAAGCTTTAGCTGCTAAATTATATTGGAGGATGTTGCATAACCCCAATGCTCTTTGGGCCAATAATCTCCGTGCTAAATATGCTGAGAACAAAAGTCCCGAAGACCTTGTTCGCTATCAACTTCCTACCAAAGGTTCTCCCATTTTAGCAGTTCTTAAGACCGGTGAGGATTTGATAAAGAAAAAATTATTTTGGATCATTCATAATGGTCAACATGCAAATTTTTGGACAGATTCTTGGGATGGTCACAAGCCTTTGATAACTCAGTTTCCCGATTGGAGGCCTTGGATGGAGGAGCTTCACCGAGCTAATTGGATAAAGGTGGCTAATTACCTGTCGGTACCATACCGGTAATTCAAAGGTTGGTAGATATTGGATCCCTATTGAGGACTGGCCTATTCAAATCCTAGAAAGGCAAAGACAAGATATCCAAGGCATCCTTCATATGAGATCCCTCTCTTGGTCCCATGAAAAAGATTGTTTTGGATGGAACAACACTACTAAGGGTGAGTATTCAGTTGCTCAAGGTTATTTGACCTTATGCCATAATAATCCCAACCATTCTTTTGACATATTTTCTCGATTGTGGGCTCAAAAGCTCTAGCCTAAGGTGAGGTTCTTTAATTGGATTTTATTGCATCGTAGGGTGCTTACTGGTGAGCAACTTATGAAGCATGGTTTTCATGGCCCTTTTAGATGTGAAATGTGTGAAGAGAATGTAGAAAATATCAACCATATTTTTATTGAGTGTACTTTAGCCTCTGAGCTATGGAGGAGAATGGCCACTTTACTTGGCTTACAATGGTCCAATTTTTTTACTTTTGAACAGCTTTGGAGGGATTGGCCTAATCAAGAGGGTGTTGATCATTTTATTAGGCGCTTAGTTTGGATGGGTTCTACCATTCTTCTTTGGAATATTTGGAATGAAAGGAACAACCAAATTTTTAATCAAGATAGGAAGGATATTCACTATATTTGGCAAAATACCATAGCCAACTTAGTTGAATCAGTCCATCAACTCCTTAATCACCCCCAAAACTCCCACCAAAGATGGGATCAAGTGATGCAAATATTGAAGATTAAACCTTCTAAGGGCAACCAACTTAAAGGGAATGTGAGTATTAGTAAGATGGATAGGACTAGAAATTGGCAACCTCCTCCTAAGGATTTTGGAAAAGTCAATACCGATGGAGCCTCTAGAGGGAACCCTGGAAAAGCCGATGTGGGAGGAATTGGTAGACTTTCAGGATGGCTCCCTGGTTTTTACTTTTGCTGAGAATTTGGGTATTCTTTCCAATAACCTTGCTGAGGGGTATGGTATCCTCGAGAGGCCTTCAGGAGGCTACTAAGGTTGGATGGGAAAAGGTGTTAGTTGAGTCCGACTCTCAACTTATGATTAATTTCTTGAAGACTCCTTCTAATAATCATAAGGTGGATTGGAGAATAAAAAGAATTATTGAGAAGATTTAATTAATCCAGGATGGGATTTTTGAAAGTTGATTACAATCATGTGGTCAGAGATCAAAACAAGAGTGTTGATGCTTTAGCTAATTGGGCTTTGGACAAAGGTGATCTTACTTGTTATGGCCACCCTCCTATATGGTGGGCTTCTCAAATTAGGGAAGCTCTTCTTTCTATCATTTCTTTGGATGGCTCCAGCTTAGAAGGTACCTAGTTTCTTCTTGTTTTTTTTTTGCTTCTCTTTGGTTCATTCAGTTTTTTTTAGTTCCCTAGCTCATTCTATTCTTTATTTTGTTTCCTCTGTTGATTCTTGCCTTAATAGTCTTACGGTCTAGATAGGTCATTGTTTTGTTCATTTTTTTTCTTTTTTTTTTTTGTTTTTTTTGTTTAGTTTTTTAAGGTGGGTGGGTTCTTTTGTTTTGTTTTGTTTTTGTGTTCTTTGTGTTGTTTTTTGTTGTTCTTGTGTTTTTGTTGTTTTTTTTTTTTTTTATGTTTTTTGTTATTGTTCTTGTGTTTTTTTCGTTCTTGTTCTTGGGTTTCTCTTTGTTTGTGTTATTTCGTGTTTTTATGTGTGAGTGTTTTCTATGTTTTTTGTTTTTGTTTATTGTCTCGTTGTTGGGTTTTTATTTTTATTTTTATTTTTTTTTTAATTTTTTAGGTTTTGGTTGTGTTTATTTTTCATGTTTTTTTTGGGTTATGTCTTTGTAGTGTTCTGTTGTTTTTGTCTTGTTTGTGTTTTGTTATGTGGTTCTTGTGTTTTTCTATGTGGTTTGTGTTGTGGTTTCTTTTATCTTATTGTGCGTGTTTGGTTGTGCTTTTGTTTTTGACACACTCAAGGAGCATGTTTTTTATTTTATTTTATTATTTTTGTTGTTATTTACTTATTTTTAAATTGGTTTTGTGTGTTTGTTTGCTCCTTGAGTATGTCAAAGGTGGTAGGCCAGGTCCGAGTCCTGGGCATTTTTGGTGGAATGGATACCCCTGCCTCCTTGGGTCTTACCCGAAAGTGGCATCCCTTTTGGGATGTTTTCCACAAAAAAAAAAAAAAAATATTAGATAGAGTTATTATATCCATGGAATGGTTTTATGACCATTTTTTCCGTTCTCTTTCTACCTTTCCAAGATCAAGTTTAGACCATAAACCTCTAGTGTTTTGTATAAATTCTAAGGTTTTAAGATGAAGAGGCCCCTTAAAATTCAAATTTATGTGGTTACAATATCCTAATATTTTTGTGGAAGTAGATGCATGGAGGAACCAACCTATCCAAGGTTCCAAGGTTTTTATTGTGGGTGGTCAACTCAAGCATGTTAAAAAGGAGATCAAAATTTGGAATAAACAATTATTCGAGAATAGTTTTATACAAGGAAATGCTCAAAAAAAAACCTTTATAAGCATAACATTATATTAATAGGAGAGGCATGGATGCAAATTTATTTCACAAAGAACAAGAACTCCAATCAGAATTTCATAATATAATAGAAAAGGAAGAAAATATTTAAAAATAAAAATTTAGAAATTATTGGCTTTAGGTGGGAGATAACAACACAAGATTTTTTTATGTTCCTAATATAAGTTAAAATAAAGTTAAAGAGATTATGTTGGATAATGGGGAGTCTAATGATGTAGTAGATTAGGTTCAAAAAGCAACTATTAACTATTTTAAATCTCTCTTCTCCAAATACAGGGAGGATAATAAAGAAGCAATCGGTAGCATTTTGGAGCATATTCCTAAAATGGTTTCTAAAGAATTGAATGACAACCTCCTTAATCAAATTAATGAAGAAGTTAGATCGATTATATTTTCTTTGGGCAAATAAAAAGCTCCAATTCTATATGGGTTTCAAGTTGGTTTTTTCAAGTATTTTGGGATATTATCAAAGAAGATGTTGTTGTTGATGTCCAAATATTTCTACTTTTAGAAAATATTTTGAAGGAATTTAATAATATTTAATTTATTTTAATTTTAAAGGAACAAAGTCCTAAAAGTTTCAAAGATTTCATATCAATCAACCTATGTAATGTTATCTATTAAATTATTACTAAGGTGATGACTATGAGATTGAAAAATATCCTTCCAAAAATAATAGCAGAACAACAAGGAGGTTTTGTGAAGGGAAGACAAATTTTGGATGGGGTTATTACAATTTATGAGAGATATGTGAGAGAGAAGGTATGATCCTTAAACTTGATATGAATAAGGTTTATCATAGGATCTATTGGAATTGTTTAGATATAATCCTTGATAAATTTAGTTTTAATAGAAGATGAAGGTTTTGGGTTAGGAATTATATTTCCTCTTTTAGATTTTATATTATTCTTAATGGGGTTCTTGTTAGAAAATCACTCTTGTTCTTACAAGATAATTCCACAAGACCTCACAATATCTCAAATACAAATATCACACAATAATAATAACAAACTCATTAAAATATTATTAAAAATATATCTATAATATGTAGTGCATAAATGCAATGCTTCTTTAATTACATATTATAGAGCTTTTCTTCAATATATACATACATGAGACTCTTCATATGCACATGACACTTGACCTTTACTCTTATATAAACTCTTCATCTCCTTAAACTCACAATATATTTAACTCTTCATATTTCTCACACATATATAAAGTAAAAAACTTTTATGATTGCACATAACTCATAACTCCTCACTTATAAACATGACACTTCACTTACATAACTCACACTTACTAATGTAACACCTAACTATAGAATAAAATATTAAACACACCTTGGTCTAAATTATTTAGAAGGTCCTTGTATTAATATTGCAAGGCACCAAATAATAATACCTCCAACACCTCCCTACTCCTGTATTATATTATTTTGTATGATAGTCCATTGTTGCTATTCTATTTTTCTTGTTGTGCAAATATAGCTTTGAAATATATTATACTTGTTTCGTCCAAGTTCTTTTGTAAATATATTTATAATTTGATCTTCAGTAGATACATATTTTTGTTGAATATGATGTTCTAGAACATGATCTCTCATAAAGTGACATTAGGCTTCAATATGTTTTGTTCTTTCATGAAACAAATTATTTTTAATTAATTTTGACCTCCTTGATTATCACAATTTAGTATTGTAGTTATTTTTATCCTAATATATGATAGAATATACTATAACCAAAGTTCTTCACGTATAGCATCTCTTACAACATGATACTTTGATTTTGTTGATGAGAGAACTACTATATGTTGTTTCTTACTATGCCATCAAATAGATCCTAAACCAAGATAAAAATACATAGCCTGATGTTGATTTTATGTCATCTATCGAACCTACATAGTCTAAATATGAATAACCATATAAATAGAAATTATCTTTTTTCTTGTACTCTTGACCATAGTTTGTAGTATTTTTGATATATTGTAGTATCATTTTCATTGATTTCCAGTGTTTTTATTTAGGATCTTGCATAAATCGAGAGAGATAATGTACAACAAAAACAATATCTAGTCTAGTATTTGTTAATTATAGAAGACTTTCAATTAGTTGATGATACAAGTAGAAAAAATTTGTGGTGATTCATCATATCTTGATGATACAAAGTAGAAAAATGTTGTGGTGATTCATCATATCTTGATAATTGTAGACTTTATTCCATTGGAGTATCTTTATGTTTGCACTTTGTCATTTCATGATTTTTAAGTAATTTTCTTGCATATTTATTCTAGGTCGATGTGATATTATTTTTCTTTTGATAAATTTCTAGACTAAGACAATAGTGTAGAAGCCCTAAATTTTTCATTTCAAATTCTTTTATCAAATCACATTTTGCATTATCTATTAGTGTTTTTGAACTTCCTGTGATTACTAGATCATCAACATATACTACCAAAATTATTATTTCATATCCAACTTTTTTATATAAAGATTTGAATCAGATGCACTTTTTTAAAAATTGTATCCTAATAGATGATTATTTATTTTAATATACCATGCTCTAGGGGCTTGTTTTAAACTGTATAATGCTTATTTTTTTTAATTTAGAAAATAATTGCTCATGTCCCTTGATAACAAATCCTTATAGTTGAATAATGTATACTTCCTCTTCAATATCACCATTAAGAAATGCACTCTTAACATCCATTTGATGTATTTTCCAACCAAACTAAGTTGCTAGTGCACAAATTGTACAAATAGTAGTCATTTTTAATGTAGGTCCAAATGTTTCTTCATAGTTAATTCCTTCTATTTGGGAATAACCTTTAGTAATTACTCATGCCTTATATTTACCAATAGAATCCTTTGCCTTGTATTTCATCTTGTAAATCCATTCACATCCTATTGTTTTTTCCTTTGGGTAGATCAACTAAATCCCATGTTTTGTTATTTATTAGTGTCGTATATCCTAATTTCATGCATGCTTTCCATTCTAGTTGTATTATTGCATATTTTATTGTCATATATTATGTTATTGAACTTATTAATACCATATGTGTTCTTGTCATACTACAATTTTGAGATCTTATAGTGGTAAGATTTTGTAGTCTTTATAGTTTTGAGTCTCTAAGTGTACTTGTATACCATTTCACCTCTTTTTTTATTATGAGGTTGAATTATGAGTCCTCAATTGCTTCATTAAATATTTTTAGTTTTTCATTTTAATATTATTCTTTATCTAATGCAATATCTAAGATAGAAATTGTGTTGTCCTTTGGATGTTCAATATCTATTTTGTATTATTCATCAAATATCACATCTCTGCTTACATATATATTTTATGACTAGATAGATTAGTAAATAACCTTTTGAGTCATAATCATATCCAGGAAATATTCTACATAGGCTTTTATTTTGGAATGTGCATGTATGCTTTACATCAAAAAATTCTTAGGTTTTTTATTGAAGGCTTTCATCGTGACCAAGCTACCGAGTAGATATTTTTTGTGTGAATATAATTAAGAATCTATGACTCATATTTTTTTAGAATGAAAGTACTCTATAAATATTTTCTCTAGTATTATTCATGAAATAGGAATTAATTGGGGTTTTCCAAATAATATGTTGGATTGGTTGCAGGAGTGGGAAAGACCTTTTAAAACTAGAAGATTAAATGTTATATGGGATATCATTCCATTTTTTTTTTGCTTGGGGAATTTGGATGGAAATAAATAAGAGGGTTTTTAAAGAGGGAAACATTTATTATTAGAAACACTCAATCCATCAAAGGGGTAATTTTGGAAAATTTTTCCATCATTAAGTTGGATAATAAGGCACAAAATACTTAGGAGGCATCTATAGCTACTATATGGACACTTAACCAATGTAGGGAGGTATTTCTTCTTAGAAAATAAAAAATAATTAATGTAACTTGGAAAACCAAAAGCAAATTGGTCTAAAATAAATTTTAATGGGGCTTCGAAAAGAAATTCTAGAAATTTTGGAGGTGGAGGGGTTATTAGAAATGATAAGTGTGTTATGGTTGGTGCTTTTTATATTTTCTGCAAATATAGCTAGTCATTTGGTCTCAAAATCACCATATGCTCCCAATCCCATACCCAAAATAACATAGAATTTCGAGCTTCTCCCACCTCAATAGACCACCTAGTTGAGCAACTTGTATAACCATACCAACACCACCAATCCCATGCAAAGACTGCCTATTGGTCCTACATGTATTCCACTACATATCCCCATCCCTAGTGCACCACCCTCTTTCTTGTGTCACCACGTGAGATGCCAAATACTAGGACATAGAATAAAATTTTCTATCTATCCAATTTCCCCTACATATATGGTATTAATTGCAATACCAATTTTAACCTAAGGAATGGTTGACTCCCCCATCATCCTCTCTATGGTTTACCTTTAGTCATGCACCATCCATAACTCTACTCCTTTGATAGGAACACTAAAGATCTGACATACATTCTCTAGGGTGCTATTATCTCCCTAGTTGATAGATGGATGATATTCATCTGCAAATACCATCTCTCTACCAATTATTGGATTTTAATGGGAGGTAGTATAACCATAATATGTAAAATAATTTAATTTAGATAACTATAAACTAATGGAACAATAATATATAGGAAAATAATAAGATGAACATCTGCAAATAACTCAAAAAGATGTCATTAATAAAATGTCAAAATAGTACAATGTTATATAATGGAGGACATGAACACTCCATGAACAGATATGAAAGGAATGCATTGTACCATATTCCTAATCTATAACACACACTCTCTATTTTCACTTCCCTTATTAAAACACTCACTATGAGACCTTTATTTACTTGGTCCTTGCTCTACCTAGTACTTATGTACATGTGGACTACATGGACATTTACAACTTGCACATTGATACTTTGCATTTATTACAATACTTGAATTAACTAACTTCACTCTAAAGTAAACTCTTATTCTAGATATGTACCAAAGGTGGTACATTTACATAACCCAAATGATGTAATATAGTCTAACACCCCCTATATTACATTATTCGATTATTGAAGACTTTAATATTTAATATGAATCTTTATCTTTAGAATAATATTCAACTTAATATGGATCTTCTTCTTTAGTTGTTGCTTCGATTTTTGTTTTGTTCCTTCTTCTCATTTTTTCCACTACCTTTTAATGTTTTTGAGTGTTTGGAAGAATCTTTTACCATGTAGTCTTCTAAGTATCCTTGATGGACTAGTGATCTCATTATTTTGCAAGTCATAAATAGATCATAACTGCTTCCTTTCATGTTTAGTGGTTTCTTGTATGACATATTTTCTTGATCTTCACAAAATTCAAGCTTGAGATCATTGTTAGTGGATGCTTCTAAAATAATAGCTTGGAAGAAACAGTCTAATCTGAATATTAAATTTTTCTCAAATATTTTATAGTATTTTTATTTTTTGTAACAACAGTAAGAAGGATGATATTTCCCCCAACAATGTTTATATGGATGGAAACTCCAAAATTTAACCTTCTCATGACCAAATTTGTTGTAGTAGGTGCATAGTAAAGATATCCCAATATCTTTGTTATCTATTTAGGAATATCATGTTTATCTAATTATTTAATGAAATAGTTGAACCATGTGTGTACAATTGAAGCTATTCTAACTTTACCTTTTTAATAAATTTGTATGAGATTTTCTTGATCAATATTATTTTCTACCTTTTGAATATGATATTTATTATTATCACCTCTCTTTACTATATTATTAGAATATGTGCTTGAAGAATCTATTTTCATAAAACTATTAGTTTATGAGTTTTTAGGAATTCTTTTACATTCTATTGATTCTTTTCTTTCATCTGCATCTTCCATTGAGTTTTCTAAAGCATCAACCATGCTTTTAAGCCATTGTGTTATTTTCCTTGCTCAACTTCTTATTACATTATTTAATGTGTTCTTTGGAGTAGAGATCCTTATAGCTCCTTATTATGTGAACCAATTTGATAAACCTTTCAAGGCTTGGGTTTTATAGAATCCTTATGTCTCCCTAGTGATTAGAATAATATATAAGTGCTTAGTAAGAAATAGTTCACCTTTTTGAGTTTATTTTATAATGTTTTGTAAATAACAATAATCATCTTCTATTTCACCTTATCTCTCCTAATGAACTATGCACTTTGAAGTTCTCAATGGTTGGATTTATTTTTTCCCTTTATTATGAGTATGATACAAGTGTGAGTATATAATTCCAAATCCTTTTAAGTAAATGATGAACTTCCTTTTATAGCCCTTAATATCCAATAGTTTAATGTTTCTAAATTCTAGTAATTTATTTGGGTGTAGTATTCTTTATAACTCCCTAATTTGGAATATTAGAAAACAATAATATTTGCAATAATAGAGTTTTAATTTTCCAAGTAGAAACCCTTATATATCCTTTGTTTTTTAATTGCAAATATTAAACTATTTAAGTGTATAAATATCCTTTAAATTATATTTCAAATGTATGATTGATGTTGCTATTATTTCCAAAGTAAATAATAGAGGAGTTTCAAACTAATACTATACTCTTTATAACTCCTTAATGAAAGCAATTTGATTAAGGTAAAATCCTTACCTTTATAATGCTCCAAATCTTAAATAGTGAATGTTGGATGTTGTCTTGTTGTGTGCTACTCTTCTTAAATGGTATATGTGTGACAATGGCAACGAGTATTTAATGCTACTTTGACCATTTTGGAAGCCTTGACTTTGGTATTTTAATGTTGTATGCTCATATTTCACTGCATTTGGATACTCTTTCCTGCTTGCTATGGATGTCCTTGATGACTGTATAATGCTAGCCATTGTAATGCCTTGAAATGCAATACCTTTTGTCCTTCTATTATTGTTTAAAGGACAAGAATGATACTCTTTTCTCACTATAAATATAATTGTAATAGTTAAGATATTGTACCTTAACTTGCACCAATGTTTTGGACTAAAAGTCTCCTTTTCCAAGCTCTAATATTTTTGATAAGGTAACTTCTTGAGAGCTAATTATATCACCTTCCTTACTAGACAACACTAACCTCTAATTTATGTACTTGGATAACATAGTAAGAATGAATCTAAGTATGCAACTAATGTGCTATTCAAGAGGTTTAACTTTGCACTATCATTCACTTTAACTAAAATACATTATAGTAATAATGAACTCTCAAAGTAACTCGAAGTATGCACTAATTTTCACTAAAATCTAAAAGTACTTAGTGCATCTAAAGAACAATTAGTATAGTACAATATTAATCTCACATTATTACTTCTTCAAATTTAATTGACATATGCACTTAGTAATTGCTCCTTGTAGAGAACTATAATCTCTATAATTTAATGTAATCTTCTTTTTTGTAACTGGATAATAGGAAGATGACAATTTTCTTTCTATTGAAATATATCTAACTCCTATTTTAATGTACAGGTATTGACCTGACTTCTACACTCCCTTTGAAGACTTTAAAATGAATCCACTCCTTGCAACTTTAAATTTTAATATGGTGCTTAATGAATCTCATAATAAATCATAGTTTTAAATAACCTAATGAAACTTTTGCACCTAAGTTGCTTACCTTTAATAACTCTTGAAGATAGTGGATGTCTTTGTGATTTGATTCACCAAATTGCTATCCTTGACTTGAATATTGCATAGCTCTTCCTAGCTATCTGCAACAACTCCTTAACTGATCAATTCATAGTTTATTAAATCCTCTATCTTACTACTTGAAATTGTAGTATGGTGGTTTTGATTCTCCTTCAAAATTTTCTTTGTAGCTCTAAAGTTCTACAACTAGTAATGTTGTCCTGATTGCTACTCTCTGTAGTCAATTTTTGCATTGAAATGCTATCCTTAAAACTCAAAAATTTGGTAGGGAATTCCCCCAAATCATAGCTGAGTTTTTCCTTCAAGAACCCTTCAGTATTTTGTTGAAGATTTAGTAAATTCCTATCTCTAAATGAGCCTTCTAGTCTTCAATGGAAATATTCAAACCTTTCATGTTTGGTAGTAAATTTAAGCTCCTATCTCCTTCAACCTCATTGTCAAATTTTGACTTGAATCTAAAAATTCTCAAGAATCTAAATATCTTGAGGTATTCAACAATCTCCTTTGGTATTTGAAACTCCTTTCTAAATTCTTCTTCTTTTGGGCTTGTTGTTGGATGGCGATAATTGTCCCAAATTTTTCTCTATCAGTAACTTCTCCTTACTAGTATATTTCTCCAATGAGTTATTCTAGGAACTCCTTTAATGGTCTTCTCTAAATGTTGAATTAAATATCTCCAAGCCTTCTCCTTGTTTCTCTTTGAGACCTCATCAAGGTCTTCAATATCGCAAGTTATTTGATCCTCCAAATGATACCTTTCCTTCAACCTTCTTCTATGTAAGTTTTGATAATGATATCTTTGTCTTAGATCTCTAAAATATATTTTTTATTGAATTCTAGAATAGAAACTTGTTGGTCCTTCTTTACTTTTACAATTTGTAGGCTTTAATGGAGATCACTGACCTCCAATCTTCCAGAACTATAAGTTTTGTAACTAGACTTTCTAAGGGTCTATTCAACTTCTTCAGGTTGATTTTTGAATCTGTTGTTTGTAGTATTTAATGGATATCACCAACCTTCAATATTCTTTTGGATTCTTCTCAGGAGTCTCTTGAATCAGTTGTAAGGCTACTATAGAATTTTCTTCTTCTAAAATCTATAGGTCAACAATCTCTAGTAATGGGATCTTTTCTTGGGTCTCTAAAATCTTTAGTATTGTACTTGTTGCTACAAGTGCTGGAAAGATTCTAACAAAGATGTTCTTCCTATATCTATGTGGGAAGATTCCAAGACATGGGGATCTTCCAATACCTCCCACCTAAGCATGGGAAACATACAACTAATCAGGTGTCATATCATAATGTCCCATCTCACTACAAAAACATGGTTGGTATGATATCAATAACTATAAAATCTCAAGTACAACTGACTCAATGATCTTTACAAGAGATGATTTCTACATCCAATCAACCTTTAAAACCATCCTTAGTTTTGAAGAATACCCAAAAAAAGAGCACAATAGTAGAAAACCCACCTTTAGTGTTGATGACACAACCTAAAGTCACCTTCGACATTCAACAATAGTTAGCTAGTACCCTAGTTATGTTCTCTCTCTTAGAGCTTTTGCAAACTTCTCCTAATCATAAAAAATATTTGTTGAAGCTTCTAAGACAACAATTTGTTCCTCAAGATATTTCCTCTAATGTTATAGTTGATGTTGTAATATCTCTTAGGATACATCATATCACATTTTTGGATGATGATATTCCTTTCTCAAAATTCAAGGGGATTCTTACCTCTATATCACTACATTTATTGGGTACACATTTATCTAGTGAATATTGATAGACAATGGTTCTTCCCTCAATTTATACCCTTATCAATTTTTCTAAAATTTTGGATTAAAATAAAGAGTTCTAACTAAATCCGATATCATCAACAAATCTTTCAACAATGAGTCCTAAGAGTCCTGCAATATTATGTCTCTCCCCTTAGGGTTAGACCTAAGATCTTAGATACCTTATTCTATGTGGTGTCTTTCCCCACATTGTTTAATCTGCTTCTAGGATGTCATTGGATTCATGTGATGAGGGTTGTCCCTTCTACTTTTCATCAATGTTTAAAGTTCAAATTCAAAAATCAACTTGTAATATTTTTGCGTGACCCTCATCCATTTCAATATTTTTCAATGGTTGAGCAATCTAAATCTAATCTTAATTTATGTCCATTAGTCTCTTCATCTCACATCATCAAGCAACTTGAAAATTTAAAGGTGAGTGAAGAACTATTAATCAAAGTTTCATCATAGGATTAAGTCAATCCTTTTCTTCAAGAAACTCTTCTAGATCTTACCAAGCTACCACCTACACCAAAGACTATGGGTTTACCCTGTAATAAGGGTAAAGTTATACAAATTGGAATATGTAACTTTATCTTTGTAGGAGTCTCCATCAAAGAAAATATCCATGGTAGAAACCCTCTTCCTGTAGAGAATTATTTTACCCATTGTTACATATCCAATGATTACCCACTTCCCAAGTAGATCCCATCTAGAATGGGATATATAGGTAAAGGTTTAGGGTCACAACAACAAGATATTCAAGAGCATTTGGAAGTTGAGATTTAGCCTAGGATATTTGGTGTAGGCTAAATCCCTAATAGAAACCAACCTTTTATCTTTGATAATGATGTTCACCTTGTTACTTATGTTAAATATTTAGATCATCAAGGCTTGGAGTGGAGATATGAGGATGAGGAACTACCTTATCCCATTGACATTATATTTTACAATGTGGTAAATTTGGTGCATGTTGAGTTAGTTGAGACCCCAAGGGAGTATGTTGAAGGGGTACTCTTTATGACATGGATCATGAGGATATCCTTCAAAACAACTTCTTATTTTACAAGTCAATCCTTTTTGTCACACATGTCAAGTCTTCTGGTTATCAATATGACTTTGGTTCTATGTCTCCCAAGGACCTTGAGAAACTAGGAGTGATACATACCCTACCTCCTCTTGAGGATGAGTCTTAGATTCTCATTGAGGAGACCATTTATGTTAACATAGGTTCTGAGGAGAGCCCTATAATCCTTAAGCTAGGTAAATCCTTGTCCATGGATGAGCATGAGCAATTGACCAATTTTTCAAAAGAGTTTCATGATATTTTTTCTTGGCCATACGATCATATATCAGGGCTTGATCCCTCCCTTATTATGCATCATTTGGTAGTGAAACCTAGTGCTAAGCTTGTTAAGAAAAAACTTAGGATGTTGAATCTTAAGGTAACCCTTTTGGTCAAGGAGGAGCTCCAAAAACTCCTTGATTTCAGTTTCATAAAAGCTATCAACTATTCTGATTGGATCTCCAACATCGTTCCTATGGATAAGAAGATAGGAACAATCATAACATGTATCAACTTTAGGGACATTAAATTAGCATGTCCCAAGGATGATTTTCCTCTCTCTAACATGGATATGATCATAGATTTCACCATCATATGTGGCATGCTTTCGATCATGGATGGTTTCTCGAATACAACTGGATTATGGTTACCCTTGAGGACCAATCCAAGACAACTTTCATCACACCATGGAGAACCTTCTATTATAAAGTTATGCCTTTTGGCTTAAATAATGTTGGTGCCACATATTAAAGTGCTATGACTTATCTATTTCATGATATGATGCATGATATTCTAGAGGACTATGTGGATGACCTCCTGGGTCACTCCATACATTGATAGGATAATGTTTACGATCTAAGATGAATTTTTTAAAGGCTTTGATAATTCAGGGTTCATCTTAAGCCCTCCAAGTGTGTGTTTTGAGTCACATATAGCAATTTTCTAGGGTTTATTATTTCTAGGTGAGGTATTAATGTGGATCTCAATAAGATAGCAAATACCATTGGCATGCCTCCTCCATGCACGCTAACTAAGTTGTGTAGCTTGCAAGGTAGACTTCAAGCTAGGAATCGATTCATAGCTCAGTTAGCTAATATGTGTTAGACCTTTCTTAAGCTTCTTAAGAAAGATATTATGTTCTAGTGGTATTTCAAGTGTTAGCAAGCTTTTAATGAGTTTAAAATGTATCTTACTTCCTTGCCCATATTAGTTCCTTCTAGACTAGATAAGCATTTGATGCTTTACATAGTAGCCACAACTCATGGTTTGGGATCCTTGTTGGCTCAACATGATGATCAAAACAAAGAACGAGCTATCTACTATATCAATAGAACCTTGGTTAGCTATGAAAACTAATACACTCCCTTAGAGAAGCTTTGCCTTACTATGGTGTTTTCTTTCTAGAAGATGATACACTACATGCTCAACCATAAGATATTTATGGTTGTGAAGTTTGATCCTTTGCATTACTTAATGTCTAAGCCCCACCTTTCAGGTCAATTTACTAAGTGGGTTTTAGCCCTTAGTGAGTTTGACCTAACCTTCATAGATCAAAAGGCTCTCAAGAGCTAAGTGATTGATGACCAGCTAGCCTCTGCTTCCTTGGAAGTTGTCCATACTTTGGTCATCAAGTTTTCCAATGAGTGCTTTAGTGTAGAAGCCAAAGAGCCAAAGTATTGAATTTTATTTTTTGACGGAGACCAATGCATGAAGGGTGCTGGTGCTAGAATAATTCTAGTTACCCCACAAAAATAGCTCATCCTCTTATCCTTCAAGTTTCATTTCTCTTGCACAAATAATACTATAGAGTATGAAGCTTTGATCCTTGGTCTTAAAATAACCTTAGACTTGAAGGTTAGAGTTATCTTAATCTTTGGTGACTCAACTTGTGGTGAATTAGATTAACGATGTTTATCAAACTCGATATGATAAGATAAAATCTTACAAATATATTGTCACCAATATTTTTTCCATGTTCAATCGAGTGACCATATAGTTTATCCCTATATCCTCTAACTGCCATGTGGATGCCATGGTTACTTATGCATCATTATACAACTCTAAGAGACTGCATCACTTAGATCTAGTCTTGTTCCATTAGATTTTTTACCATCAAAGCTTCCTCATATAAGCCATGGTATACTGACATCTTTAATTTCCTTAAATATGGTTTGATTCCTAATGGTTTAGATCATAATTAGCGTAAATATTTGCACAAAATAGTGTGTCGACTCATTAACCATACTTTATATCGATGTTCTTTTGAAGGCATCCTCTTATGATGCCTTAAATTCAATGGATTTTGGCTAGCTCTTACTGAGGCTCATGAAGGATCACGTGTAGGCTATTCAATGGCAATGCCATTTCCAAGAAGTTCCTTTGGATGGGATATTATTGGCCTTCCATGGATAAATATGCATGTGACCACATTCGATGCTATGACAAGTGTCAACACCATGACAACCTTGTTCATTCTCCTCAAAACCTTTAGGTCATTTCTTCTCCTTGGCTATTTTCCATGTAGGGATTGGATATCATAGGGAATATTAACCCAATATCATTTTATGGTCACAAGTTTATCATAATAGCAACTGAGTACTTCATTAAATGGGTCAAAGCCATGCTCTTGGTCATAGTGACTGGAACTTAGGTCTCCAAGTTCATCTTCAACTAGATCATTTGTAGCTTCAGGATTCTTTCGATGATTGTTTTTGTAGACACAAAAATCTAGGCATTTGCATCCCACCACATAATTTTACATAATAAAATTTTATGCCTAAGTCTAAACTTAGGTGTATAAATCCTACACATTAATCTATTTTCTATATTTCATTAAATATGGAAAATATCCCCCTAGGATACCATTTTATCCTCTTAACACTTGTCCTAGCCACCTCTACTCCTCCCCTTTACCACATATCATCCTTCATACCACATAAATCCACTTGCACCTACCCACTTGTCACCTCTCCTCAGTTAAGTGATACACACTCAGTGACACACTCTAACTTCTCCCTCCACTTGGTTTCCAAGAACTACCACTTGGCAATCCTATCTTACCACCTATCCCATCCCTCCAAAATTCCTAAATGCTTATAAAATCAAGGTCAATCTCATCAATCAAAGGAGGCTAATATTTACATTGTTATGTTGTTGGAATTGCTATAGGAGGTCACCCACGTACTTGGATATCGGCTCATTGACACTTCTACATTAGACCCTATAACTTTTGCAACTCAGTGCTAAACACTAATGGATGTTTACATAGTCTCAAATACCAAATGGTGTTTGCTCAAACATCGATGGGCATTTACATAGGATCCATGTTTGTGCAAAAACTACCCAACTTGTTTTGATCATATCTTACTCATACAAAATTGGAGTGAGCTAAAATTTTGAAGGTAGATAACTAAAATTATCTAGAATATATACACCAAATTTTAGGTCATTTGGAGGAATATAGAGCTTAATAACCACCCAATATTGTCCAGTTCCACCTGCATACCCACAGTTACACAGGAAACCATTTCATCCATTAATAGACATATTAAGTTATGTAATCAGCAAGGTATTTGATTTTTGTTATTCCATATTTTCTTGCACATTGTTTACAGTATTTACAAGCACTAATTTCAAGATTTTTATATATTTGTTTTCATTCATATCAAAAAGTGCTACTAACCCATTTTTTTGCATTTAATGTGTGTGCAGGTTGTAATTTTCTTGAAGTATGTTGTAGCCAGGATGGTCTAGATGGATACTCAAGCCCGTCCAACATCTAGATTGTAGAAAAGAAGACTTAACACCAACCGTAATTGTGACATTGTAGAAAGGGGTTTTCCATCCCCTTTTTGCCTTCATTGTACTTTGAAAAATAAGCCAAACGCTTATTGTAATCATATTCCCCCACATAGCTGGGGTAAAGCATTGTAAAAGGGAAGCAAAAAGTTTAATATAAAGATCCCATTTATTCTTGCAAGTTGCTTGTTTCATTTGTTTCATTATTGGATGTATATTTTTGCGAATAGTTTTTGATAATGACACTTCTTTAAAGAACAAGGATATCCATAAAATTTATGCTAAGTACAATATTCAACATAAGTGGTCAACTACATATTACCCTTAGGTTAACAAACAAGCCAAAGTATCTAACAAGTATTTTATCAAGATGATCAAGAACTTGGTTAGTAAGACTAGTTGCAATTTGCATATCCAACTTTATCAAGCCCTGTGGACCTATCATCCTAGTGTGCAAATGTACAAGTGCTTATTCATATGTCTTGGTCTATGGAAATGAGGCAGGTGGTTTGTTCAAGTACAATATTCAACATAGGTGTTCAAATCCATATTACCCTTAGGGTAACGAATAATCCAAAGCATCCAATACATATTTGATCAAGATCCTCAAGAACTTGGTTAGTAATATCAGTCATGATTGGCATATCTAGCTTTATACAACACTGTGGGCCTATCATACTAGTGTGTGAATGCCTACAAACACTTCTCTATACATCTTGGTCTATGCGAATGACGAAATTGTTTTGTTCAACATGATGATCAAAACAAAGAGCGAGCTATCTACTATATCAGTAGAACCTTGGCTATCTAAGAAACATGATACACTCTCTTAGATAAGCTTTCCCTTTATGTGGTGTTTTTTTCCTAGAATCTAAGAGACTACATGCTCAACCATAAGATATTGGTGGTTGTGAAGTTTGAACCTTTGCATTACTTAATGTTCAATCCCCACATTTTAGTTTGAGCTTCTAAGTGGTTTTTAGCCCTTAGTGTGTTTGACCTAACCTTCATAGTTTAGAAGGCTCTCAAGGGCTAGGTTATTGATAATTAAATAGCATCTACTCCCCTAGAAGTTGTCCATCCTTTGGTCTTCAATTTTTCCAACATACAAGTCAAAAATCTAAAGTCTTCAACTTTATTTTTTGATGGAACCCGATGCATGAAGGGTGTTGGTGCTAGAATAATTCTAGTTACCCCACAAAAATAGCTCATCCCCTTGTCCTTCAAGATTTGTTTCTCTTGCACAAATAACACTACAGAGTATGAAGATTTGATCCTTGGGCTTAGAGAAATCCTATCCTTGAAGGTTAGAGTTCTCTCGATCTTTGGTGACTCTCAACTTGTAGTGAGTTACATTAGTGATGTTTATCAGGCTTGTGATGATAAGATAAAACCTTACAAAGAGATTATCACCAAGCTTTTATTCATGTTTTATAGAGTGACCATAGAGTCTGCCCTTAGATCCTCCAATCACCATGTGGATGCCATATCTGTTTATGCATCCTTGTTTCCCTTGGAGTTGGAATATGATCATGCATTTATTATCATTAGATAACTCTGAGAGCTCACATAACTTAGCTCTAGTCTTGTTATGTTATATGTTTTTACCATTAGAGCTTCTCCATCTGAGCCATGGTATATTGATATCTTTAATTTCCTTAAATATGGTTCAATTATTGGTGGTTTAGATCACAATCAATGGAATCTTTTGAACAAAATAGTGTGTCGATTCATTGGCCATAGTTTGTATTGATGTTCTTTTGAAGGCATCCTCTTGTGATGCCTCAACTTTAATGAATCTTGGCTATCTCATAGTGAGGCTCTTGAAGGATCATGTGGACATTTCAATAGCAATGACATTTCCAATAAGCTCTTTGGATTGGGTATTATTGGCCTTCCATGGAGAAATATGTATGTGACCATGTTTAATGCTATGAAAAATATCAATGCCATGACAACCTTGTTCATGTTCATTCTCAAAACCTTTAGGTTATTTCTTCTCCTTGGTCATTTTCCATGTGGGGATTGGACATCATAGGGAAGATTAACCCAATGTTATCTTATGATCACAAGTTTATCATAACAATGATAGAGTACTTCACTAAATGGGTCAAAGCCATACCCTTGGCCATAGTGACTAGAAATCAGGTCTCCAAGTTCATCTTCAACCAGATCCTTTGTAGGTTTGAGATTCATTTAATAATTGTTTCTGAAATTAACACTCCTTAAAACTTGTGCTAAGTACAAGATTCAACATAGGTGGTCAACTCCATATTACACTTAGGGTAATATATAATACAAATCATCCAATAAGTCTCTGATCAAGATCCTCAAAAACTTGGTTAGTAAGACCAATCATGACTCACATATCTAAATTTATATAGCCCTATGGTCCTATCGTACTAGTGTGTGAATGCCTACAGATGCTTATTTGTACATATTGGTCTATGGGATTGAAGTAGTTTTTCATTCAAGTTAGAGGTTCCTTCATTGCGCATATTGTTGCAAGATACCTTGATAGACGATGAGTATCACTTTGATCATTTGCACCAATTGGAACTAATAGATGAAAAGCAAATTAATGCCTTAGAGTATTTGCGAGTCTATCAAAATAGGCTCAAGTGATCTTATTCCAAGAGAGTTTTAAATTGTTCTTTTGAGGTTGGGGACCTTATCCTTAAGGAAAACCAAAAGAACACCAATGCTATTTTAGATATTAAAGGCAAGATATAGCCCAATTGGTTAGGGCCCTTTGTCATAAAGACCAAGTTTGGCTCAAGGGCCTATCAATTAATTTCTTTAGATGGTAAATAAAGTAAATAACCAAAGAAAATAATGCATCTAAAGAGATACTATGCATAACTTGGAAATTTGTATTTTCATATTACATTTGGTTTACTTGTTCATACTACATGACTACCTATCATATTTTGCATGGTTTGCCTAACATTCTATTTCACTTTGCACTTTGCTTGTCATATAATTGCATTATTGCTTGCTCATATTTGCATGACTACTTGATCATATATATTTTTTAGGGATTTCATGAGGATGGCAAGTGATAAAACCTAGTTAGGTCTTAGCTCACATGCATTGCACTCATACTAGGGCTTTGATACCTAGTGAATCCCCAACCTAGGGACCATCTCCGTGCATTTTTACCTTTGCATTCACCCATATATTATTTTTATTTGTTCTTCTCTTATATTCCTTGACCTTGAAAGTATAAAATGATCATCAAAATTCTCTATAAATCAAGGGATATAGTTCTTCTTCTCTTGTATGTCCTTTGTCCTTAAAAGTTTAAATCATTTCTTATCCTCCCCAAGACAAAGGATATACATTTATTTTATTCGCTCACACCTATTAGTATTTTGATTGTTAAGTTGTCCTCATAAGATAGTGTACATACCACATGGATAAAAATATTGGTATTCTTACAGTCAATATCTATCTTATGCACACCTCTTAGATCTTGAAATTTCACTAGGGATGCACACATACACTATCTATTATTTATTGCTTATCTCTTTATTTTATCTTCTTCTAACACACACACATTCACACTACATTTTATATGATTTTCTCTATTCATACATATTTTATCCACACCACACCTCTATTAGGTAGTACCCATTTTGGCAACATCACTCACATATTAACACCCCATTACAAGATAGCTTCATGGCCACACATGAGGGATAGCCTCCATCTCAGTCATTTATGAGCATACATCCTAATGATTATCTCTTCATCTCCAACCATTGGTGAGCACTACACCCATAACAAGGTATCACTCCATACCTATCCATATTTACGAGTATAACACCCTTGTAGGATAGCTTCATGGCCACATACGAGGGGTAGCTTCCATATTTGTCATTTGCAAGCACACATCCTTAAAAGGATTTTACTCTTGTTTTTATTTTTCTTTTGTTTTTACCTTTCAAAGCTTTACTTTCTTCTTCTTCTATCTTTCTTTCTTCTATCTAGTTTGTTTCCTTCTTCCCTTCTCTTTAATTTCTATTATTTCTTCTTTTTTCTTGCTCATTTGTGCATTTCATTTTACATTCATTTTAGATTGCATGTTAGATTCATTCATGCATTTAATTTATTTAGGGTCATCATGCATTGCATTCATCATGTTTGTGCTCATCATGCATCGATAAAAACATAAAAATGAAGTAAACCATAATAAAACATCACACACATTTAACATACAATAAAATAAAAGTAGTTTTTATTACTCAAAAGAACTTTATGCATACCAAATGGTTGGTGTGCCATAGTATAGAGCTTGGCACACTCAACCATCCCCAAATATGCATACCATAATCAACATTGATATGTCATCTCAATCTTAGTCCTAGCCATGCAATCTTATCCTCTCTACTCCACCTATTGGAGGTTGTGGAGGAGCCATGTTCTAAGATCATGAACCAGATCATGCCTATGACTATGAGCAACTTTGTTATCGTATAGATGATGATAGAGGAACCCTAAAATCTATTGGAATGACATGGTAGTATCCCATAAAGTAGTATGTTCTACCATCTCATATGACTCTCTCATTATCTATAGTTTTACTTGTAGTAGGTGGACTCCCTCACTCTGTAGGCTATCCATAATAGCAACCATGCCCTCTTCCTCAGCCTATTATTGCTCTCACTCCAATTGGTCCATATCCCTTCTAAGACACTCCTCATCAATCCTCATTGTGTCCTATTTTTCTAGTTTGGTATAACACTATGTGGATGGTGTTCATCTTCTCTTGCATAGCCACCATCATGGCCCATAGATCCTCTATCTCCTTTGTACATCTAGCCTCATTGGATACTACTTGTGTGATTATGGGGCAACTCCTATAGTTTCCCTTCCCCTTGAGCTAGATATGGTGATCATTCCCCTCATGGATATCACTATCTCCACACAAACCTATGCCTAGGCTAGTCTCAGTGGGACTGTACCCCTATGTTTTCATTCCATGGTGCATCAAGTGGCCTCTTGAAGAACTAGATATACTTTTTGACTCATAACATAGTGTCTCTACACTAACATTGGTGGGGATATCCTTAGGGGTACAATGATCCTATACAATATCTTGTACCTAAAGTCCACCCCAACATCATCCACCCTTATATCCCTGTAGAGTGGATCATCTAGGTCCTCCTTTTTCCATCTAATCACATCAAGAGTACCTATAAATCCTAGTGGATCCCTCCTTACCCTACTGAACTAGTAGTCTCTAAGGTCTGATATCTCTTATAGAATGTCAAACTAGAATTGTACTTGATCACATTAGCATAGCTCCTACTCGACCTTATTAATTATGACCCACCAAATCCTACTCACTCAAGCTAGCTTCTTCATATGCTCTGTTTAGCTAGGGTGTAGACACCATGGTCACAATATGATCTGATGCTATTAAAACTCATCTATCACCCACATTCCTAGTGGTAAGACACCAACATATGCCCTATGCCTATGCTTGTTGTATTGCTTCCACCTATATGCTACTGGTCGCTCCATGTTGGGCAATGGCCCTGGTACTACATTTGCCCTTTGAACCATTATTTTCTCCCAACACCACACCTAGAGCAATATCATACATATAAAACCTATCTATCTCTTATACATGATACCATACAACATCCTGTATAAGTGGGTCAACACATATGTTCCCCATGCGAAGCTAATCCCTTGATCTCACATGTCTACCACTACTCGCTCTAGTGCCCATGGAAGTTGTCACATACTTGTATGGCATACCAACATCCCCACCACCACCCTATATATTATGGATGTTAGTGTCCCAACTCCATATCGATGTGGAATATCATTGAAATAGAATCTACTCTAATGGATCACATGTGTTTGGTTCCTTGAAATCATCTTTGATGCCACCATTGACACCTATACCATGTGAACCATCCTCCCCTTGATGGTGATACTCAAGATACATTATACATCCTCTAGTGTGATGGTCATATCCACCATTGATAACCAGAATGTGGATGATTTTGGATACCATCTCTTTATCAAAGCCATCATTAGTGCTCTATCCACCTCAATGCAAGGCATATGTGCTAGATATAGAAACCCCACATTCTCAAATGTCTCTCTCTATTACTATGAGCTCTCACATAGCTTCCTTGAGTATCTTTGGTTGTCACTCTCTACTCTCAAGTACATCTAGCTAAACAATTAACATAAAAATATTCACACATTTCATCAGATTCATTTTCATTAAAAAAAATTAAAAAATGCATGTTTTTGTAAAATTTACCAAATTCATGCCCTGGAATAACTAGGTGTGAATTTGGCAAGGGCACTTGACCAGATTCATATTTTGTGACCAAATTCGCACTCAATGGAAAATTTTGCAAAATATTGCTCTAAAAACGTATAAATAATTAAAATTTTACTAAAACAATTGTGTGTGGAGGTAAAACATCTAATTCTAGCAAGGGGGTTTCATTCCATACCTTCACCCAGTTTGTAACAGTGTCAACATCACCTCTTGACATGATAAAATGATGATTTAGAAGAACCATTCTCCTTTTTCTTCCTCATAGATCTTTTCTTCTCCTTGAATGATGAAATTGATCTCATTTTCCCTCAGTTTTCCTCTTTTATTCCCTCACTTTACCTCCTTTTATTCTCTCTTATTTTTATTTTTCACTCTCTTTCTTCTCCCTCTCCCCATTTCTTCTTCCTCTTAGCATTTTTCTCTTTCTCATTCCTTCAAAATCTTGAGGGGGCACCCCAACCTTAGAGGCATTAATGGTAGTAATGCCTTGATTTGTATGCAAACCTGACTACCCTTTTTTTTGTACACCCCATTTTTGCACCACCCCTCCATCCAAACCTGACTACCCTTTTTTTTGTGTTCATTTTCTTTGTCTATAGGAGTATACATCTTTATTGTATGCATTTACTTGGCCATAAATGCATCAAAGAGGGGGTAAAATATAGACATAGAAATTTGACCCATCAAAATAAGTCAATCTTTTCTCAGATCCCTAAGAAGCCACCCAAGCTTACTACATGCAAAAATTGGGGTATGTTTCCCCTCTTCCTTTGTCCTTTTTTCTTAGCTTTACAAAATTCATGCTTGGCCCATATGGGACATTAATATGGCTTTCCAAATTCACACACTATAATTACTGGGCATGAATTTTATGTTCTAGAGGTTTTTCTCTCAAAAAACCCACCTCTTGTTGGCCCATTTTGGTGTTGGCCCTTGCCCATGGTGAAATTTCATTTTCCCATCCTTTTATCCCTCCAAAACTCTTATAAATAGAGGATTGAACTTCCTCTTTTCCCCTAGTCAAATTTTTGGAGAATCCTAGATCTTAACTCGCTCATTGTTCACTAACAAGTGTTCTACTATTTGTTATTTTTGTTGTTTTGTTGCTTTGGTGTTGGTTGTCCTTGGGGATCAAGTGGAGGAGTCTTGACGGTTGAATAAATCCACCATTATGGAGTGTTTCCTTCATATTTTCATTACTCCTTTATTCATACATTAGTTAATAAGGTTATTTACTTACATTATTAGTCATTAGCTTTATTTTTCGTTGTTTTGCATCATAATTTTTAATATTTTGGGACCCAAAAAGTGCATCTAAAACAGATGTGTGCCTTTCCCATATAGGGTGTAAATTTTGTAAGACATATTTGCACTCCCTCATTAGAGGGCATGAATTTGATCAATTAGGACTTGGGGGTAAAGATTTTCTTTCCAAAGTATTAATATGTTGCTTGTATTTTAGCTTTTTATCACCTGCATTCTATTCTATTTCATTTCATCGTTGCATATCCATTCCATATTTACTTTTCTTGTTTCAAAGGTCAAATATCATTTTGTTATTTTTTGAGGATAAATACTAAATATAAAATAACTTCAAGATCTAAAATAAATTTGCAATATGAAATATAAGATAATGGCAATATTCTAAATGTATAAAAATCATAAATAACTTCAACAATAACTCATAGAATTACCATTAACAAATGCTCATGAAAATTGTATCTCCATTGAATAAATATCTCAAGTACCCATACTTACAAACACTCTCAACAACAATACATGTATCTTGCACACACACACATAGATACATATATAATGGAATGTGACTCTTCATATGGTGCACCCTTTGGCCTTCACTCTTCTAGAGACTCTTCATCTTCCTATTCTATGGACTCATGTGCACATGGACTATTATGCACATTTACATTACCAAAATACTTTGCACACTTATGCATTTATTACATTGCATAAAGTAAATACTCACACTCTAATCTAGGACACTCTCCTAATATAAATATGTACCCAAGGTGGTACATTAGCATGTACCAAATAATGTAATATATTCCAACACCCCCTTGTATTATATTATTTGGTTATTGAAGACTTTAGTCTTCAATATGGATCTTCATCTCTTAACTCACTTTGCACTGTATGCCTTCTTGATCAGATTCTTTCTCTTCTTGCTTGTCTTCATCATTGATGTCAGTCTGTAAGCTTTTTGATGATATCACATTGTCATTTGATTCCTACAAAAATATTTTCTCTTTGCCTTTGTCCTTCATATCACAAATCTTCTTTTGTACAAAACCTTTTGAGCATTCACTTATAGCATCATGATCGGACCCTGAATTAGATGAACTTGAAGCATCAATATTGCATGAAGAATGAAATACTTTTTCTAAAAATGATTCATCCACTTTTGCTTTCTTCTTAAGGGATTCAATCAACTCTTGTTTCAAATTCTTCTCTTTGTAATATTTGAGTGTAAGCAGTGCCATGTATATTATACTAGCAATGTTTAAAGGAATCATAATATTGTCTTTGTCATTGTCAATTGCTTCAAACATTCTTGTATGCAGATAGTATTCTAATATTTCAAAATTTTCTTCTAATGCTTCTTTATAGATGAAACTTGAAACTAAGTCTAACTTCCCTTTAGAATTTTCAATCAAATTTTTGATTCCATATCTTATAACTTTTACTCTTCCTTTTCTAATTTCATTTTCCATTTCTTTATTCAATGAAATCTTTGGAGTAGACATCCTTTTAGCTCCTTAGTATTGAGTATAGAAAATAATTCTTGAGAGAATTTTTATTTTCAAAAACTTTGAGGTTGACTACCTTATGACTCCCTAGTTTTGAATAGTAAGCTAAAGACAATTTTGAATGCAATTTCAAAATCTCTACTTTTATTTCACCTTAGTTTTGGGTGATAGACTAAGAAAAATTTTCCAATTGTTAATCTTAAAGTTGACAACCTTTTATCTCCCTAATATCAAAAATATAATTTCTTTTAATTCTAAATTTCCCAATCCTATGTTGGTGTTGAATTCCTTATAACTCCAAACTTAGAAATTTAGAAATTCCATAAAAGAATATTTGCAAATTTTAAATTCCTAATTTGATGTAAAAAACCTTATTTCTCCAATCTCATCAAATTGCAAATATTTCAAATTGTTTTGTAAACTTAGATAATCAAATTACAAAACTTCAAATAAATCCTTTTAATTCTTCAAATCAAATTTCAAATCTTCATAAACTTTCAAATAGTAATAATCTGGTTTCTAAGGTTCCAAATATTAATTCAAATTCTTATCTCTCCAAAATAAATAGTTTCTCTTTAACCTTAGAAAATAATAACTTTATGTAACCTTATACCTCCTATCTTGAGCATATAAATAATTTTAAATAGAATGGAATACCTTCAGTCTTGAATGCGTAAATTCTCTTGGTCAATAGTGTTTGACCACCTCCTAATTGGCGCTCCTCCTTTTATGTTGTACGTATGAAGATCTTGTAGTACTTTGGCTTACCTTGGAAATATTATTTTATCTCTCCTCTGTGATTGGTCAACTCAATTCCAACCTTATAAAGGTGCTCTAAATAATTCTTTATCTCTGTTGTTTGTATTTGGAATGTAGACCTATTTCTAGTCAACTCCTTTGTTGCACATATCTTGAATGGCTCTCTTGGATAAGCCAAATGGTGTAACTCCTCCTACTTGCACTCAGACTTCCATTAATGCACTTCCTTGCATGCTCTCCTATTTTTAGCGCTCTCTGAAATCTGCCTTACACTGTGCTATCTTTGGCTATTTGAAAATCTGCATTAATGTATCCTCCTTGAATATTTAATTACTTCAATGTTGTTGACCTTCCACTTCTCATGTGCCACTTGGCACTAAAACTCTTCTATTTCTCCCAATTTGCTTCTCTTGTTCTCCTCAGGTGCTTATAACGTAACTCTACTCAGTTTGGTGAATGAATGACACAGTGAGTGTTACACTTTACAAGTGTCTCTCCTCCAACAAGATTTCAAACATCTCCTTTAGCCTTGGTGCTATCTTCCACTTGAAATTTTCCCTAGCTCATCCTTCCAATGCTTTATCTTCTCCACACATGTCCCTTCACCATATTTTGCATGAAACACTTTCTCCAATCTTTGATGCTTGGTGTTTGCCCTAATTTTCCAATGCTCTATCTCCTTTACGTATGTTCCTTTACTATATTTTGTAGAAACATCTTAGTTACATTTGTTTGAGCTCCTTGAGGTGAAGTTATGGCATTGGACCTTCAACTTGGTGGCTTTCTTTCACTTTTTTGGTGGTGGCTCTTCCTTGAGTAGCGGTGGCTCTTCCTTGAGCAATAGTGGTGCTTCCTTAGAATATGGTGGCTTTTCCTTGAATGGTGGTGGCTCTTCCTTGAGCTATGGTGGCACTTCCTTGGATTGTGGTACCTTTTTCTTAAATGATGGTGGATCTTCCTTGAGCTATGGTGGTGCTTTTACTACTCCAAATCGGTGATCTTCAATTCTTTTTTTCATAGTGGTTTCCTTAGTGTCTTTAGAAACTTTAAAATATGCTCTATTTGATCTTCTATTTTTCTTAGAAAAATACCCTTATTTGGTTTCCTTTTACACTAATAAATCTACACTTTCAAAGGCTTATAAAAATAACATTTAATACTAATATTATTTCCTCCTTATTTCTCCTTTTCAAATAAGACTTAACTTAGATCTTTGTTGTTTTACTTTTGCAGATTTTAGGACTCAAATGCTACCACCTTATTTTTCTTGAAGACTCTCTATTTCAACTTCCTTTTTCATAATATAATAAAGCTAATATGGTGCTCTCAAATACTTAATGTAAAACTAATTTTAATGCTCAAATAATAGACTTATATTGCACCAATATCACATACCTTTTTGGTCTTCTTTTGTAGCTAATTTATTTGGTGATTTGGTTCACCCTTTTGCTATCTCAATCTTGTAAATTTTGCAGCTTTACCTCCTTTCACTTTGCTGCTCTAAAATTATCAATTTTATAGCTCTAATTGCTGCCCAAATACCAACTTTCTTGCTGCCCAAAAAATCTCTCAAATCTACCCCAAATTTCTCCAAAAATATAGCTCTTTCTTCTCCTTATAATGTTGTCCACAAATCTGATTTTTGTGGCTTCAAAACTCCTCCAAATTTGTTCTCTCTATCCTGAAACTTGCAGCTATTAGTTATTCCCAAATGCTGTCCAAAATTCTATAATTTTTGCAGTCAATTCCTCCTATGTTTTGTTGTCCAAAACTACCTCGAAATTCTCCAAATTGTTGCCTTATTTTTCTATCAAATATTCCTTCAATTTGTTGTTCAAGGGCACTTCAAAAACTGCCCAAATATTCTCCAAATCGCAGCTCTATACCTTCTTCAATTTTCTATCCTATGACCCTTCAAATTCTTCCTCGAAAATCAGCAACCTTCTTCTTTTCAAATCAGCCTTCAAAATATTTGTGGTTGTCCTAAATTTCTCAAAATTGTGGCCTCTTCAATATTTATTTATCCTTCAATCTCCTTGTCAAATTATGACTTCAAATATGATATCTTCCATTGTCTTCTTCCTCAAGAATTTGAATGTCTTGAGATCTTCAAAAAACTTCTCCAAAATTTGGCAACCTTCTTGCCAAAAACTTCTTCCTCTTGGGATTGTTTTCGGATGGCAATAATTGTCCCAAATATTGAAACCTTCCCCTTACTTGCAATATTCTTCCTCTAGCTATCTTCAAAACTCCTCCAATGGCCACTTATTCAATTCTACAATGAGGATTTTCTCTAGCCTTCTTCTTCTTCTACTAATTCTCTTGAGACCTCTTTTCCTTGGGTCTTCTAATTATGTAGCTTCTCAATTCTTCTTCTCAAAACTTCAATGAGACCTTTCCTTGGTCTCTCCAATTTTCCAACTATGGAAATTTTGCAATGAGATATCTTTCTTGGATCTCCAAAATATGTTGCTCCTCAAATATGCAATAGGATTTTTTTAGTCCTTCTCTTCAAATTTAATGACCTCTTTCTTAGGTCATCTTATGCTTTATCTATATTCAATCTTCTATGGGGACCTCCTACGTGGGTCTCCTCAATCTTCAATGAGACCTCTTTCTTGGACCTCCTTAATCTGCAATGTCTACTCTTTTGCTGCAACTCAAAACTAATCCCTGCATGAGGAAAGCACATAGAATTTCAGGAAATCAAAGGTGAAATTATTCTCTATCTATTGTAGGAAGCTTATCAACTTCTAAGAACTAATTTTTTGCAACAAAAACTTAGATAGTAGCAACCAAATACATTCAAATTTCTAGAATTCTAAAACCAATAAACTTCACTAGTTATTCTCAAAACTAGTGGAAATAAATCTATGTTGAGTCCTAGTCTTCACGAGTTTTCCTTCAACCCTATGGAAAGACTCTAGCCAAATAAAAATTTGAAATTTCCTTCAATCTATCAAACTTTTCAATAGGACCTTCTTCTTGGGTCTCTTAATCTCCTCAATGTCAAGGTCTATCTTCAAGACCTGTAATTTCCTTCTATTCTGAATTTGCTCTTGGAATAGGTAAATCTTCAAACTTCCCTGGTTTTATTTTCTAGAGGTAATTTCTTTAACTTCACTGGTTTCTCCTTAACTAGTGGAAATATTCTTTGCAACTTTAAAACCTATGCAAGTCAAAACCTTGTTGTGGCTCTGATACCATTGTTAGCTTTTGAAGCTAAATACTAAAGATAAAATAACTTCAATATCTAAAATTAGTAGTCGCAATTTCATATAATGGTAAAATCATTCCCTAAATTTACCAAGCATGATTTTTTAATAGAAAAGAAAAACCCTAAAAGAAGGTATATTGAAATGATGCAAAATAAAACCTAACTAATATGCAAAATGCAAATAAGTGAAAACAAACTAGTAGTAGTGAAAAAGCATACCAAAGGATGGATACCTTCAAGTAGGATATTACTCCTTAGGGCCACTTCAATTCTTATCCATTAAAAGTAGCAAACACACAAGCAATGCAACAAAAAAATTCTCAATGGTTAGAAAACCTCAACAAATCACTTTAGCTTGCTTGGAAATTTGAATTAAGCACTTGTAAAATCACTTCATAAAAACCTCTTACTTAGATTGGATTCCAAGGGAGAAAAAAGACCTTAAAACCTCTATTTACAAGGGATATGAAATAAAAAATGGGTAGGAAAAATGAAGAAATTCAGCCTTAGGAGAGATCAACTTTGAAAATTAGGGTTTTCTAGGAGAAAACTCTATCTATACAAAATCAGACCTTAAAAAGGTCAATCATAATTTTGCATAAAGAAGAAAAAGAGGGAAAAAAAGGGGAAGGGAGGTCCAAACTTGTTTAGGGCAAGTTGGAGGGTCTCCCTAAGGATCTAGGGAAAATGACTCACTCAAGTGGGTCAATTTTCCATGTCTACATTTTGCCCCCTCTTTGATGCATTTATGGCCTAATAAATGCATCAAAGAAATGTGTAGATACCTATGGGTAGAGGGTGACAAATAAAAAAGGGGTGGTTGGGTTAGAAGAAAGAGGTGGTGTAAAAATAGTTTCATGTAGGATAGTTTCTTATTTTACATACAAATCGAGGCAATATGAACATTAATGCCTCTCAGGCCAGGGTACCCCCTCAAGTTTCAGAAGGAATATTAAATTCCTAATGAAACTCCAAATAGCAAACTCATAAGAAAAAATATAAAAACAAAAAGAAAATTATGAGAGAAAAGTAGAAAATATAGGCACAAAAAGGTCAAAAGGGTGAAAATCCTAATTCATTTTCACTATGCAAAAGGAGAGAAAGGGAGCTTTGGAGAAAATATGAAAATGGTGCTTCCTGTGCACCATTCAACCATGGTGAGGGGTAAGGTTGGCACCGTAGTGGAGTGATCATAGGTACGGACTAAAATCCACCTTTTATATTAGGATTAGGATAGATTTTATTATGTTTTTGCATTTTATTTTTTATTTTTCTCCATTGCCATCGAAAACATCGTGCATGACCTGGGCACGATTTTGTGGCCTAACCATTATTTTTCCTTGGTTCATGGAGGTGAGTGAAATCACACCCCAAATAAAGGGGGTAAAATTTTATATAAAGAAGGAGAAATATGAAATCGTGCTTGAGGCTAGATGAGTATGATTTTGTCAAAGAGAGATCAAATAAAAGAAGTAAGAAAACAAAGAAAATAAAGGCATTTTTGTTTAATTTTAAATATATAATGAGCACAAGAGAGTGATTAATTTTTTATTATATTTTTGGATGTAGCATGATGTATTAGAGAGTTGTGAGTGGAGATCAACCTCCTTGAATGTGGAACTATGATAACTTGCACAAGATGAGAGAGACATCCTAGGGGTAGTGGGACTTCACCACTTCGTAGAGATGCCCTCAGTTGAGGTAAAAAGAGCACTAGAGATAGTTCTAACAGATAGGTGGTACCTAGAGTCATCAACCTTTTGGATACCCATAAGGAAGATGATGGTTATACATGTGGTGGATCCTATGCATCCCCATCAAGGGGAGGGTAGTTTATAGAGCACGAGGATGATCGAATACCTTGTAGATATTATCAAGAGGTTGGATCCACCAAGTTTGAGAGAGCATTATCTCAATAGATGAGATGGTGAGGCACTATGGGTTTGATCCATTAATGATCATGCTCTATGGGATGGTGGTGGGACTACAGATATGCCATACTAGCAAGTGATATCTTCAATGGGTGATGGCAGGTGTAGTAGCATACATGCAAGATTAGCGGGTGAGATTCACATGGGGCCCATATGTGATAGCCCATTTGTATAGGATATTACATAATGTCATGTACAAACAACATGTAGGGATTGTGTGCATGAATTTTCTCCAAGTGTGGTGTTGGGAGAACATAGTGATCTAAAGACCTTATACACTTCCAAGACCATTGCCCAGCCTGAAGTGACCAGTAGCATACAAGAGGATCAAATCACACGAGTGGGTCCAAATAACATATTCTAAGATCTTACCACTAGGGAAGTAGGTGATATATGAACTATGAGAGATGATGATCATATGGTGACTATGGCATCTACACCTTGGATGGACTGAGGATGTGGTGGAGTTGGATTGGGTACAAAGCATAAAATGACTCCCTACAAAAATGGGGAGCTATAGTTGTACAGATTCAATAGGATATAGTGGTTGTTTATGATCTTGCAATGGATCCTAGACTTGGGTGACTATTGGTATAGGAGAGTGTATCAGGATCCATCGAGAGTCAAATAATATCCCAATGTGGTGAGGTGGGTGGAGGAGAACTTGGATGATCCATCCTATATGGATATAATGGTAGATGATGTTGGAGTGTCCTTTAGGTACTAGATATGGTATAGGTGTGTCACACCCCAAAGGATCTCCCCTCTAGTGCAAATGTAGAGGTGCCATATGATGATCTTGGGCATGCAACAAGAATTTTGATAGGTCACTAGATGGGCCATAGATAGATAGTGGCTAGGCCACTTGGCCCCATAGTAGAGATATGCTTGGGTTCAAGTGGATATAGTGATGTCTTTCATTATCTTGATTAGGATCAAGAAGATAGGGTAGTTGGAGTTTCCCCCATGGTGGTTAGGGCACTACCAAGCAGAGGGATGGGAGAGGCTCCACATCATCAACAACTAGCTCAAGTAAGGCCATAGATCAAGGATATCTAAGGAGGGATATAGAGGCACTATAGGTATATGTAACATCTTTGTGGAGGGATATGGACTTGATCTAGGAGGATAGTGCCAAGAGGATGGAGGGGTTGAGGAGTGCCTTGGGCACTATGAAGGTGGAGAGAGATACAACATGATCAAACACCAACCGTCTTTGGGGAGATATGAACTTGTTATATGAGGAGCATCAACATGCTTGGGTAGAGAGAATGGTTGTGCTTAGCAACAACTAATTGAGCGATGATATTCGTCTGCTCGAGGTGGAACTATAGAGGGTAGGGTAGAGGTTGGAGGTAGCCATGTAGAGGTAAAAATTCTACCAAAAAGTGTACTACCAAGTAGTTCTAGTATAGTAGATATTGCCACCACATTTTTGCTTGTAAACATCGAGTCAGACTCGATCTAGATCATGGATGATTTTATGATCTGTGAACATGCCTCCACTAGGATCGTCTCTGATGGATGTATCTAAGGATATAGGATATTAGAGCTAGAGAAGTTATCGAGGTGACATGTTGATTTTATATTGTGGTATGCATCCCTAAGGATGGTCAAGTGTACCAAGGTTGAACTGTGGTACATAAATTGAGTGGAGCTTTGTATCTCTCATTTTATCTTGAGTAATACCATGCTACTTTTATTAGTGCAATGTGTGTGCTTGTGTATTTATATAATTATATTATTTTTATGATGATTATATTATGTTTTTATGATGATAATTCATGCAATGAATCTAACATAAACTTACTATGAATACACTAACTTAATGCAAATAAATGAGGTAGAAATGAGGTTTTAAACCCGATGTCTAAGTTAGCATAGATCATACAAGATCAATGTGACCAAACAATCAGAATCTAACATGAAGATGGACAAAAAAAGATATACCTGTTATGGGTATATAATTTGCTAAGATGGACAAATGATAGAGCATGATCTACTAGGGTTGTAATGCTCATTAATATGGATAGATGATTAGGAGATACCTGCTAATATGTATGATCACAAATGACCAAGATGGAGGCTATTGCTTGCATGTGGCCATGAAGCTATCCCATATGGGGTGTATTATATATGTAAGATGAATTAGTGATTACTACCTCTTATAGGGGTGTGATGTGTGCAATAAAGTGTGTATACAAAGTAAGCTAAGAAAAGCAATATGTGAGTGTGTGCACATTTTAGAATAAATAGAGGAATAAGGCAAGGAGAAAAGAAAAGTGTGGCATGCAATGTAGTGGAGAAGGCAAGGAAAACCAAAAGAGTGTATATCCTTGTCTAAGAAAAAATTAAAAGAAAATGAACCAATAAAATGACAAGAATATACCAAATAAAGTTGTGCTCCTTGACCTAGAGGAAATTTATGGTCATTTATAAAATCTTCAAGGTCAAGGAAGATGAGAGAGTGAAAGGAGAAGAAGAAAAATAATAGAGGAAATAAAATAAAAGAACATAAGGATGAACCCTACGTTGGGGACTTCACTAGGCATCATAACCCTAGTGAAAGTGCAATGCATGTGAACTACAACCTCCCTAGGTATCATTACATACCATTTTAATAAAATCCTCAACAAATATATATGAGCTAGCAGTCATGAGCAAACAAAAATGCAAGTGAAACAGAATGTTAGGAAAATCATGCAGAGTATGACAAGCAATCATGTAATATGAGAAAGCAATCAGATGCAATGAAATGATAATAAAAATTCATGCCTAATTAATGATTAATTTTGTATTATTAATGCAAGCAGATAGAGTGATAATCAACATACATTCTTATTATACCTCCTATATTAACTAAAAGAATATGCGTACAAGGGACTTATCCATAAAAGAAAAACCTAGAAGGTGGACCATCATGATGATAAAAATCATGAAGAGGTTCCTTTGTGGTGTTGTCTTCAGCAACCTTTACATAAAAATCTATATACTCTTGAATAAAACCAATTTTTTTAATAAAAGGAGGGGTAATCCTTAATTTTGTAAGATCCCGATAATATAGTGAAGTAGGGTCCCCTTTAGAAGTATATAATTTATCTTCAAAGTGTATAAAACCCATCACATTACAAAAAAATATGTTAGAATAATGAGGTCCTCGTCCTCATCATACCACTTTGTTTTTTGATGATCTAGATATTCAACATAAGTCATAAGATGATCATCACTATCAAATGGTAAAGTTTGGTTTTTGTTAGGTATGTAGCCTATACCACATCTCCTAAGACAAAAATCGATATTCAAAGGTTCTCGAATATCCTTCTTATGTGGCCCCAAATATTTACCGACATATCCTATACTAGATAGGATCTGCTTAGGAAGTGGGTAATCATTGGATAAGTAGAAATGCGAAAAAAATGCTTAATGGGAGAGGGGTGGCTATCATGAACCTTTTATTTGAAGGCTATTCCTACAAATACAAAGGTATACATGCCAATGTGTAAAACTTCACCATTCTTATGGGGTATATCCATAGTTTTAGGTGAAGGTGGTAGCTTGGCTAGATCCAGAAAAGGTTCTTGAAGAAGCTGATTATCTTGATCCCATTGTGAAACACTGATTTGGGGTTCCTCACTCACTTTGATATTTTCAAGTTTCTTTGATATTTGATATGAGGAACATGGAGAAACAAATGATGAAATTGAAGGAAAAATATTAATATAATATTGATCTTTCTCAATCATCAAACAATATTCAAATGGTCGAGGGTTGCCTGAAATGATGATAATTTGATATTTATACTCAAACTTCAAACACTGATGAAAAGTAGAAGGGACTATCCTCATCACATGAATCCAAAGGCATCCAAGAAGAATATTAAAAGATCCATGTTAAGGTACCACATAGAACAAGGTATCTAAGATCTTGGTTCTAAACTTAAGAGGGAAGGATATAACACCATAGGATTATTGGAACTCGTTATTGAAATATTTGATGATAATATCGGATTTAGTTAAGTCTTCTTATTTTAATACAAAATTTTGGAAAAATTGATAAGTGCATAAATTATGTGAAGAACCATTGTCGATTAATATGTGCTTGACAAAATTTTCCCCAATAAATTTTGTGGTGTAAAGAGAAGAATCCCCTCGTAGGTCTGAGTAAGGCTTATCATCATCCGAGAATGAGATATGATGTATCCCAAGAGAACCTACACTATTGACCATGACACTGGGATAAATGTTTGGAGGGACGGATTGTTGTCTTAGAAATTATAGCAAGGCTTTCCTATGGTTAGTAGAATTTTTCAAGAGTTCTAATATAGAATTCTTGGTTGGGGTACTAGCTAACTATTGTTGAAGGTCAAAGGAGACTTGAGGTTTTAATACTAAGGGTGGATTCCCTATTCCTATACTCTTTATCTAATTATTCCTTAAAACCAATATGGGCTATGACAAAGAACTCTTCTCTTGTTGAGGGTTCTATGTTGACTAAGATTGAGCCTATTTCCTTTTAGTCACTCCAACCATGCCAACCATATTACCATAGGAAGGTGGCTCATTCTGATAAGATACCTAATTAGCTACATGTTGTTTGTGCTTAGGTAGTGAATATCTGAAGATATCTATATCTTGATTAGTCATGTATGATTCTTGAGTAGCAGGTTGATTAGTTAATTATGGAGAGCTATATACAACAAGTCCTCCTGTATCGATCAAATCCTGAACCACAAGTTTTAACATCTTACAAGAATTTGTCTAACGTCCTTCCACTTTGTGATATGCACAATGTTGACCTACCTTATACCAATTGGTCATAGTATATGGTTGCATTATAGAAGGTAATTCAATCATATTAGTTTCCAAAGACTACTTTAAAGCCACTTCCATAGGTATATTAAGTTTCCTAAAGTTATTTTATGGAGGTTTTTGAAGTATCATATTTTGCAGGTTATTAATGATATTGTTAATAGGCCTACTATTTTCTGCACCATCACCTAAAACCTATTTATTATTATGCTATGATTTATTGGTTTTATATTCATTCACCTTGAGTCGTCCTCTTCTGATAAGATCCTATTCCACTTCCCTAGCTAACTCAATTTTGTGATCAAAGGATGTGATAGTTTTTATTTCTAATACATAAGAGTATTGTTTTTGCAAATTTCCAATAAATATCTCAATCATATCTCGAGGAGGTAATGTATATTTCAAGTGTCCAACTAAACTTCTCCATTGATATAGGAACTTTGAAAATATTTCCTCTTTACCTTATTTCAAATTGTATATATCTTTCATGGTTACATTCTTCTCAACATAGGCACCAAACTGTTGCACAAATAATTTGTCACATACCCACTACTAGTGATTAATTTTCTTGGAAGAATGTGATTCTGCGATTAATGTTTGTGGTGCAGGTGCAGGATTCGGGGTAGATAGAAAGTAGAAAAACCACCCGTAGTGGATCAAAAATGTTGGGTAAGTGAATATGATGTTGTGCCTCAGGCACCTTGGTCCGTGGGTACATGTACACCCATAATAGGGTTGCATTGCATTCTGCATGTCAAGATTGAATGTATGTTTGCATGTTGATGTTTGCTTTTGTCGGTTTGTCATTTTGTGTTGCTGCCATTTAAAATAACAATTTTTATTTTAATATATGTATATATAAAATAATAATGTATATCATTGTTCTAGCTTAAAGTAACATAAGAATAATAAGAAGAGATAATAACAACAATTAATTAAAAATATATATAGTGCTATATATAAGGCAATGAAGATATATTTTTTTCAAAAAAAAATATATATAAATATAATAATAAAATAAATAATAAAGCATTGGCCATATTATGGACCAACGTGTAGACACCAAAATAGCACCAATCCGATTATGTGACAACAAGTGTTGATCGCATTGACACAAATAGCCCCCAGGGCAGCCCCCAAAGGTTAAACAATGGTCCTAACCACTCCCAAAAGCAGTTTGGAAGGTCAAAGGTCAATTTGGCACCTTTTTTGCACCTTGCTTTCTGCTTGTCCCACCCCAGGACGAATACAAACTGGCATTCGTTCCACCCAGGGACGAATATCAGCATTCGCCCCAAGGTGAGGCGAATAGAAGGTTTGACTAGCAAAAAAGTCAAACCTCAACAACTACGCAAGTTAAATGGGGCTTCAAGCCATGTAATTGTGAGTAATAGATTTTATTCAAGAAGACAGACTTCAGTCATGCATATATTTATTTTAGAGACCTCATGCAATGAGATTCTAAATCAGGGAACTAGCTTTTCTCTAAAAATAGGACAGTTAACTCAAGTGGCGCCCTCACATGCGCAATTTAAACAAGGAGACCCTAATATCTATAAATTGGGGAGTTTTCCCACCCAAAATAAGGATAGAGAGGGAGAATTTGAGCAATGAAGTGCTGCCAATTTAAATACTTACTTGCGATTTGTGCTTTCACATCCTTAATCTCTCATTCAAAAGGGAGGTTATTGGGTGAGTATTGGAAACATGAATCCGGACCCAAAACCCAATTTTTGACCATAAAAACTCACAAAATTCATTGACAACACCCCATAAGGAGTTTTGGACCCATACCAAGTGGATTGGTGCTGAAACAGTGTCCCAAACTATGGGCATCCTGCCCTCGGGCGCTCCCCAAACTGTCACAGTCCTATTCGCCTCACCCCGCGATGATTAGAAATATGTGATATATTTCTTTAGTTTTTCTTTTGCATTTTATTCTATATATTCTAAATAGGTTACAGTTCAAATTTCATTTCATTCTGAGCAATTTTGACCATTTTTTTGTCATTTCCCGCCTTTACTAACTTGCAAATGGCACCAAAAAAATCTGGGTGATAGAGGTACAATTGGAGAAATTTGACCTTCTGGGTCTTCCCAAAACACCCCCAATTAGCTAACCCAAGTTTTCAGGTCATTTGGAGCTTTCAAGATAGGACATTGAAGAGGGTGCTTTCTGATAGGTTATTGCAGGTCTATTCGTCCCACCCTGGAGCGAATACAAATATGTGAGGAATTTCTTGAATGTTATTTTTGCAGAGGTCTTTTGATAACATATTTATGCTACTATTAAATTTTCAGGTCAATCCGAGGTCATTTGATTATCGATTTAATATTTTCATGCATATACTGACAGTAGGCCTTGGGAAATACATGCTTTATTCTATCTGCAAGTGCTACTAATCTTTTCTATTTTTTTGAATGTAGGTTTTTGACATAAGAAGAGCAAGAAGGAGTGAAAAATCATACACACAAGTGGCGGTGATGTTTTGGTCCACCCATATTACATGTGGGCACGCAGAAGAAGGATTGTTGTTTATAGATGCGATAAGAAACTTATTTGACGCTCCTATTCCCCAAAAAGGAAGGAGACGTATAGTAACACAACTCTGAAAAGCATATCAATAAAAAGGGATGTATTTTATATTGCTTTTATCTTGTGTCAATTTGTCTATGCTCTTTCTTTTTATGCATTCTACAATACATAGGCTATAAGAGTTAAGTTGGGTTTTAAAAGCATCTATTTTGGCACTTTCCTTTTTGTTTTTGTATCCTCGTGCTTTCACAACGAATAATAAATAATAAACCTAAGTGTTGGCCATACTAAGGACCAACGAATTCTAAGTCGTGATGTGGCTAAAAGAGCCTACGTATCCTAAGATAAACATGATTAAGGAACCTATAAAATTATAAACCAAAACTATATGGAACATTTTAAAGGAGCCCTAATAAATTTAATAATAGTAAAGTATGGATTATTTAAGCTAAACGCAGTATGTGGAAGGCACCTGGACGTTGTATCTGGTAATTTGAATGAAGTTTCCATTCCTTTTTAACCACCATCTATTATATAAGAAAACGTTTGGGCAGAAGAAAGTATGGGGAAAGAGGTGCGTAGGAATGAAGGAACTCTCTCACTTTGAAGCAAAGCAAGATCGTTATAGTTTTTGCCGAAGGGGACATCACGATAGAAGAGTCTCCAATTTCAAGTAAATAAGGTCACACTTATACCTTGCTACTTAATGGAATGATATTTCAATATTTAATGTAATATGTGAGTGAATTAATGAATGTTATCTTACCAGCTTACGTTAAAAAAAGTAAAATATGGCGTATGAAATGTACTCTGCATTAGGGAGTGATTTTTCAATTTGTATTTAAGGAAATATAAGTACAAATATAGAATTATTAAATAGTTAACCCTATTGAATGATGTAAGGTTTATATGAAAACTGTCGTGAAGAGGTAAATCTGTAGAATCGTCTTAAAAATTATGTCTATATGGGGATTATAAATGAAAAAAATAAAAGAAAAAATTTATAGTGTTAATATCATTTGAATACTACAAATGAATTTCACTGCTGCGAGTTCTTCTTCCTACCTATACTTGTAAGTGTATTACTCAGGTTTAAAATATTCTATTCCACCTGTACTTGTAAGTGTATTACTCAGGTTTAAAAGATTCTATTCTACATGTATTTGTAAGTATACTACTTAGGATTAAAAGATTCTATTTTGCCTATACTTGTATGTGTATGACTTAGGTTTTAATGCTTCCAATATGCATGCATTTGTATGCGTAATACTCAATAGTTTTGGTGGAGATAGAACTATCATAATACATTGACAATTTTGTGTGAGCATAGGCATTTACGTTTAACATAGTTGTGTGGCTTCCTTTCACCTCATTTAGGTTGTATGATGGAATTGGTATGCATGTTATGTATGTCATGTAGACATAAAAGGGCCAAGTCTGAACCCGTATACATATTTTTTGTATCCCGCCGGTTGATGAGGGTGGACGGAAGAATTGAAATATGTTCTCCAAAACGAGTGTGTGATGGTGATTACTTTGGAATAGCAAATCCATAATTCCTAGAAAAACATAAGTAGTGATAGGCTTAATAGTATTAAAGCTATGAGAAATTAGCATGGTCATATTTAATTTTATTTAGTTGAAGAAATGTAAAAGTGTGGGATCCTATTTTAAACTCATAAGATTGCATTTCTTGGAAAACTTATCTAGGTAACGATATTGTTTAAGAAGTTGTAAAGTTAATTTGATTATACTCTATAGCACATGCTTGGTTCCATATTTATAGATTTTTTAAGAATGTATATTGAAATAAAGACAAAAAATGGTTGGAGAATAGCTTAATTGTGAACGAATCGTATGTTTTGAAGATTATATTAAATGACATAGGTTTATTATGTTTTTTTTTAAGATATGTTATCACATAACTAAATGTTACTTAGTTATATAAGAGCTATAATATGTCATGGAATATAAGGATATTTGACTTACATACTTATTGTGATGATTAATATGATTTAGAAGAAGGGAAAATAACTTATAAACATTATTATATTTTGCCCCACTTTGTTTTGAAAATTAGTATGCGTTATATTTACTTTTTGAAGAACACAAGCTTATACTGAGAGGGGGGGTGAACAGTATAAGACCTCTTTTTACTTTTTCCTTTATACTTCAAAATAGTAAAGCAATATACCCAAAGCAATATCAAAGCAATGCACAATATCATCCACAAAGTGACACCAATTTTAACGTGGTTCACCCAAAATGGCTGGGCTACGTCCACAAAACTTTTCTCTAAAAGTTATCTCAAAGTTCTTTGGGAATCCTTCCCAATTACAATGTTTATGAGCCTCTGCCCAAAGGAGATACCTTCCCCCAATCAAAATTTATGAGCCTCTGCTCAAAGGAGATACCTTCCCCTCTACTCTGGAAATGATCCCTCAGAAGATCAACTACCTCTACCTCTTGCCAGCACGTGGAACTCCTTTCCACCGAAGACCTCCTATCCTCAATGCTTAGCCTAAGAGACCTCTGCCTTCTATGATCACGTCCACAGCAGCTCAGCAACCTGTACCAAACACAGTCAGTCGGTCTAGTACAAGTCTTCCTCTCTCTGTCAGATCTGTCCAACTCTTGAACAAATCAATCCTCTGCATACAAGCCTTCTCAAAGACTTGCCAAATCTGTCCTCAGGTTCTTCTCATAGAACCAATGCACCTCTATCCTCAAGTTCTCTGATAGAACTATCAAACTCAGCTCACAAGTCCTCTGCTAGGACCTGTCCAAATCTGCTCACAAGTCCCCATCGAAACTTATCCAAAACTGCTCACAAGTCCCCACCGAAACCTGTCCAAAAACTGCTCACAAGTCCCCACTGGAACCTGTCCAAAAAATTGCTCACAAGTCCCCACTGGAACCTGTCCAAAAACTCAGCAAGCTCACCAAGAAAAACTTTCTTAGTAGGAAATCACAAAGTGAATTGTTAGAGACCCAATGTGATTTGTCAAACTCATAGAAGCATAAAGAGAATTGTTAGAGACTCAATATGTTCTATACTCAAATCCCAATCTCAAAACTCAACTCAAATCAAATTAGCTCAATCTCAATCTCAAATCTGAAAACTCAACTCAATATCTGAAATGGATAGGATAGAATGTTTTCTTTCAAGAACATGAAACCCCAACAATTGCCAACTATGCAAAGAATCACATAACAATGATACTCATGTTCTTTTCACCATCAATTAGGGTTTCAACAACAATGCTCATCAAACAAGGTTTAGTCAACCAACACCATTCAACTCAACATCAACCTTGAAGCATTCAACCAATCATCACAAGAAAAGGAAACAAGTAGAAATCCTTTTCCCTCCAAAGATATTTGAACAAAACAACCACCAACACAATATCACCAAATGCAAAGAATAACTTGCTCAAATCAACTCAATGGAGTAAGCCCAATATCATGAATCAAGTAAAGCAATAACTTGATCAAACAACCTCTATGGAAGCAACTCAACCATCAAACTCAAAACAGCCAACCAAGGGTTCCACCAACTCAATGCAAGTAGCAAGACTCACAAATATAAACCCTAGTGCACAATGCTTCCACTACCTCAAACCAGAATTATGCATTCACCAAAAACTCTCCTCAAGGATAACAATGCATAAGTAGTCTTCAACAAACCAGAAAATAGGATTTACACCCAACCAAAGGAAACCTAGTTGAAAACCTTTTCACTCCAACCTTATTTCAGAAAAACATACACCAATCATACTCATAAGGAAAATGTGCCCATACCTTTTTGGAGTAGAAGAAAATTGATCCTTAAAGTTGTCACCACACACAACCCTCAAACTTCCAACCAAGTTAGGGTTAGAACCAAGATAAATGAGCATATATAAAAACTTTCCTTAATACACCTTTTAGCTCCTCTTCTTTAAAAACAACCACCAAAGAAGCCAAAAACACAACAACCAAAACTTACACCTTATATCTCCATTTTTAAATTTAGCATAGCAAAAGACTAATCTCAAAAATACAACCAAAGAAATATCCCCTTATTTCTCCTATGTCTTTTAAACAATGCTAAACAATGCCAAAAATCATATCAAGAAAATAATCACACCTTATAATGGCTGCCCTTGAAGAATCCGAAATTTACGGCACAAAACACATTTTAATAAAAACGTGACTAATCCATGCACAGCTCCCTCCACGGGGATCGAAACGTAGACCTCCGCCTACGCAAGGCCCAAACGCAGCCTTCACTGCCACTAGCCCACAAGGGGCTTACGAAGTCCAAGACGGACTTCCTTCCACATAAACGGTCAAGCTTTTCGAAAGCTTTTCAAACCACGAGCTCTCCTCTTTCACAAAGTAAACAGAACATTCGATCGCAGCCAAACCAATTAATTGCCTTCGATTTTCCAAGTGGGTTTAACCTTAGGAACCTTCTCATATTTATAGTCCATACGTGGACTTTAGAACACGTCGGTTGCAAAGAAAAGTAATTTCGAATTTAATCGAAATTTGCTTTCTAAAGGGTTTAAAAACCCTTAAAGTATTTTTAATAAATTAAAAATAATTTCTCCCTTAATTAATTAAATAATTAATTAATTAAAACCTTGAAGGGTTTTAAATAATAATTAAATAAATAATAAAGAGAACCTCCATTGGTTTTAATAAAAACCATTGCCAATGGAATCTCTCTGGATTCTCTTAAAAATATTCTCTTGGAATCTTCCACCTTTGAAGCCAACACATCCTCTTAACATTAATGCCATTTCCTTTTGACATCAATGACAACTCATAGACAAGAAGCTAGGATCTCAAACCCAAAATTGCCAACAATCTCCCCCTTTGTCATTGATGGCAAACCATGCTTCTCAACAACACAGAAACTCAACATAAACAGCTCCCCCTGTCTTGAGGCTCTCCCCCTTACTCAAATCTCTCCCCCTTTGTCATCAATGGCAAAGGGTCACCTTTGGGGCTCGGGACTAAGAATGAGCCTCTTAGCTTAGTCCCTCCCCCACCTCCTGATGAGGTGATTAATTCTTGGGTGGGAGTAAAACTCCCATTAAGCACTGATCATCATCAGTGTCTATAACTTCCTTGCCAGGCCTTCTCTTGAACTCTTTGTCCATATTCCTATTCCCGTTCTCATCCTTGTTCTTGTTCTTGTTCTCATCCCTATTCTTGTCCATGCCTTGATCCTTGGACCTGATCATGCCATTGTTCCTGTTCCTGTACCTTGGAATTTCAGCTCTACACTGTCTAATTGTGTGACCTTCATTGTTGCACTTGAAACACTTGACGATGTTGTTTCTCTGAGGTAAACCTGATCTTTGAATCCACCTATTCTGACCAAACTTGTTCCTGTTATTTGCCTTGCAATAAATTGCCTTGTGCCCAAACTGTTGACAAGAGTAGCAATACCCTTGAAAGTAACTAGCACTTCTGAAACTATCATTTACCTCCTTCACTTGAGCCATGCAATGTGAAGCCATGTGACCAAACTCTGTGACAAGCAAAACATCTGCCTTGAAACTTTCCTTTAATTGACCTCTTAGGTTCGAAAACTTCTTCTTCTCATTCTGAATTCTGTTTTCTATTTTTGTGCATCTATCATTCAAGGACTCCTTTTCTGAAATACTTTCCTCATCAGAACTCTCTTCCTTTTGGAGTCTCTTACTAGACTCTCCAACTTGTTCCTTGTGTGGCTTAACAAAACCAAGGCCTATTTTATCTGTTGTCTTTCTTTGACCTTTGATGAGTGACTTAACCTTTTTGGAGCTATCTTGAAACATGTAAAGCTTATCCTTGTACTCTTTAGTTTCCTCTTTCAAAGAAGCCATTTTCTGTTCTAACTCACTATACTCAAGAACCTTAGACTCTAACTCATCCTTGAGTTCTTGTGTCTTAGCTATAGAGAAGTCAAGACTTTCTATAAGATCATCTCTCTCCATACAACATTCATCTAACTTATCCTTGAGTCTAGCATTCTTCTTTCTTTCCTTTTTCAAAGCACTAAGAGCACTAATAAGTTCACTTTCAAGATCTACTTCACCTTCCTCTATATCTTCCTCTATTTGTTTGCTTTTTGAATCATCAAAGCCTTTTTCAGATTTCTTATCACTAGAGGTGCTACCCTTTTCAAAAACCATACATGCATCTTCCTTATAGTTTTCTGAAGCATCCTCATACATACTAGAAACCAAATCATTATTTGTGCAATCATCCTCAAGGTGACCAAAATTTCCACATCTAAGACATTTCATGATAATGAATCTATGTTTCGGTTCTTCCTCTTTTTCCGATATGAACAACATCTCATTTTCATTATCACTTGAAGAACTTTCACTATCACTACTAGAACACTTACTTGCTTTGTCTAGGTAGAAACTCTTCTTGTGCTTGTGAGAATACCTCTTTCCTTGATTGTTGTGCTCATATTTGTTTTTCCTATGATGCTTGTGCTTTTCAGAATCCTTGCTCTTAGAATCCTGTTTATCTTCATCACTTTCATTCTTGGGAACAGTACAGTCAGTAGCATAATGACCAAACTTTCCACAATTGAAACATCTTATATTTTTCATACTTTTGTGCTTTCTAGAGAACTTGCCTTTCTTGTTGTAATATGCCTCTTCATCACTAGAAGACTCATCACTATCTTGAAGCTGTTTACCCTTGGAATTCTTGGTAGCCTTGAAAGCTGCCTCTTTCTTGACATCAACCTTCACTTGAGTTCTCAACTCAAATGCTGCAAGTATACTATGGAGCTCATCCTTTTTCAACTTATCCAAATCTTTAGCTTCCTCAATAGCAGAAATATTTTCACTAAATCTATTAGGAAGAGATCTTAAAATCTTATCACAAACATCATTTTCAGCAAGCTCAAGACCTAAGTCTTTCATGGAGTTAACAACCTCATCCATACGAAGCATGTAGTCACTAATATTTTCATCATCATTCATCTTGAGTTGTTCAAACATACCTTTGAAGTGTCTCAACTTGGCCTTTCGACATTTGTATCACCTGTATGAACCACCTTCAACTGTTTCCACATTTCACTAGTTGTCTTGTAGTGAATCACTTTGGTGAGATCTGCTTTCTGTAAGCCTTTCAGGATTGCATTCATTGCTTTTGAATTGTTGTGATGTAGGAGCCTTTCTTCTTTAGTATTAGGACCATGTTCAGGAATAGTGTACTCATCTTCAATCACTTCCCAAACCTCATTCCCAAGTGCCATTAGATGAACCTTCATCCTTGCACTCCAAAGACCAAAATCTGACCCATCAAGAATAGGTGCTGCATTGCCACTTGAATGATCCATTGTGTTCTTTACTAGCTTTTCCTTCAAGCTATTAAACTTTTCGAAGGCACCGACTCTGATACCAATTGAAGAACACAAGCTTATACTGAGAGGGGGGTGAACAGTATAAGACCTCTTTTTACTTTTTCCTTTATACTTCAAAATAGTAAAGCAATATACCCAAAGCAATATCAAAGCAATGCACAATATCATCCACAAAGTGACACCAATTTTAACGTGGTTCACCCAGAATGGTTGGGCTACGTCCACAAAACTTTTCTCTAAAAGTTATCTCAAAGTTCTTTGGGAATCCTTCCCAATTACAATGTTTATGAGCCTCGGCCCAAAGGAGATACCTTCCCCCAATCAAAATTTATGAGCCTCTGCTCAAAGGAGATACCTTCCCCTCTGCTTTAGAAATGATCCCTCAGAAGATCAACTACCTCTACCTCTTGCCAACACGTGGAACTCCTTTCCACCGAAGACCTCATATCCTCAATGCTTAGCCTAAGAGACCTCTGCCTTCTATGATCACGTCCACAGTAGCTCAGCAACCTATACCAAACACAATCAGTCGGTCTAGTACAAGTCTTCCTCTGTCTATCAGATCTGTCCAACTCTTGAACAAATCAATCCTCTACATACAAGCCTTCTCAAAGACTTGCCAAATCTGTCCTCAGGTTCTTCTCATAGAACCAATGCACCTCTATCCTCAAGTTCTCTGATAGAACTATCAAACTCAGCTCACAAGTCCTCTGCTAGGACCTGTCCAAATCTGCTCACAAGTCCCCATCGGAACCTATCCAAAACTGCTCACAAGTCCCCATCGAAACCTATCCAAAACTGCTCACAAGTCCCCACTGGAACCTGTCCAAAAACTGCTCACAAGTCCCCACTGGAACCTGTCCAAAAACTCAGCAAGCTCACCAAGAAAAACTTTCTTAGTAGGAAATCACAAAGTGAATTGTTAGAGACCCAATGTGATTTGTCAAACTCATAGAAGCATAAAGAGAATTGTTAGAGACTCAATATGTTCTATACTCAAATCCCAATCTCAAAACTCAACTCAAATCAACTCAGCTCAATCTCAATCTCAAATCTGAAAACTCAACTCAATATCTGAAATGGATAGGATAGAATGTTTTCTTTCAAGAACATGAAACCCCAACAATTGCCAACTATGCAAAGAATCACATAACAATGATACTCATGTTCTTTTCACCATCAATTAGGGTTTCAACAACAATGCTCATCAAACAAGGTTTAGTCAACCAACACCATTCAACTCAACATCAACCTTGAAGCATTCAACCAATCATCACAAGAAAAGGAAACAAGTAGAAATCCTTTTCCCTCCAAAGATATTTGAACAAAACAGCCACCAACACAATATCACCAAATGCAAAGAATAACTTGCTCAAATCAACTCAATGGAGTAAGCCCAATATCATGAATCAAGTAAAGCAATAACTTGATCAAACAACCTCTATGGAAGCAACTCAACCATCAAACTCAAAACAGCCAACCAAGGGTTCCACCAACTCAATGCAAGTAGCAAGACTCACAAACATAAACCCTAGTGCACAATGCTTCCACTACCTCAAACCAGAATTATGCATTCACCAAAAACTCTCATCAAGGATAACAATGCATAAGAAGTCTTCAACAAACCAGAAAATAGGATTTACACCCAACCAAAGGAAACCTAGTTGAAAACCTTTTCACTCCAACCTTATTTCAGAAAAACATACACCAATCATACTCATAAGGAAAATGTGCCCATACCTTTTTGGAGTAGAAGAAAATTGATCCTTAAAGCTGTCACCACACACAACCCTCAAACTTCCAACCAAGTTAGGGTTAGAACCAAGATAAATGAGCATATATAAAAACTTTCCTTAATACACCTTTTAGCTCCTCTTCTTTAAAAACAACCACCAAAGAAGCCAAAAACACAACAACCAAAACTTACACCTTATATCTCCATTTTTAAATTTAGCATAGCAAAAGACTAATCTCAAAAATACAACCAAAGAAATATCCCCTTATTTCTCCTATGTCTTTTAAACAATGCTAAACAATGCCAAAAATCATATCAAGAAAATAATCACACCTTATAATGGCTGCCCTTGAAGAATCCGAAATTCGCGGCACAAAACACGTTTTAATAAAAACGTGACTAATCCATGCACAACTCCCTCCGCGGGGATCGAAACGCAGACCTCCGCCTACGCAAGGCCCAAATGCAGCCTTCGCTGCCACTAGCCCACAAGGGGCTTACGAAGTCCAAGACGGACTTCCTTCCACATAAACGGTCAAGCTTTCCGAAAGCTTTTCAAACCACGAGCTCTCCTCTTTCGTAGCGTAAACAGAACATTCGATCGCAGCCAAACCAATTAATTGCCTTCGATTTTCCAAGAGAGTTTAACCTTAGGAACCTTCTCATATTTATAGTCCATACGTGGACTTTAGAACACGTCGACTGCAAAGAAAAGTAATTTTGAATTTAATCGAAATTTGCTTTCTAAAGGGTTTAAAAACCCTTAAAGTATTTTTAATAAATTAAAAATAATTTCTCCCTTAAAACCTTGAAGGGTTTTAAATAATAATTAAATAAATAATAAAGAGAACCTCCATTGGTTTTAATAAAAACCATTGCCAATGGAATCTCTCTCGATTCTCTTAAAAATATTCTCTTGGAATCTTCCACCTTTGAAGCCAACACATCCTCTTAACATTAATGCCATTTCCTTTTGACATCAATGACAACTCATAGACAAGAAGCTAGGATCTCAAACCCAAAATTGCCAACAATCTCCCCCTTTGTCATTGATGGCAAACCATGCTTCTCAACAACACAAAAACTCAACATAAACAACTCCCCCTGTCTTGAGGCTCTCCCCCTTACTCAAATCTCTCCCCCTTTGTCATCAATGGCAAAGGGTCACCTTTGGGGCTCAGGACTAAGAATGAGCCTCTTAGCTTAGTCCCTCCCCCACCTCCTGTTGAGGTGATTAATTCTTGGGTGGGAGTAAAACTCCCATTAGGCACTGATCATCATCAGTGTCTATAACTTCCTTACTATGCCTTCTCTTGAACTCTTTGTCCATATTCCTATTCCTGTTCTCCGTTCTTGTCCATGCCTTGATCCTTGGACCTGATCATGCCACTGTTCCTGTTCCTGTATTTTGGAATTTCAGCTCTACACTATCTAATTTTGTGACCTTCATTGTTGCACTTGAAACACTTGACGATGTTGTTTCTCTGAGGTAAACCTAATCTTTGAATCCACCAGTTCTGACCAAACCTTGTTCCTGTTATTTGCCTTGCAATAAATTGCCTTGTGCCCAAACTGTTGACAAGAGTAGCAATACCCTTGAAAGTAACTAGCACTTCTGAAACTGTCATTTACCTTCCTTCACTTGAGCCATGCAATGTGAAGCCATGTGACCAAACCTGTGACAAGCAAAACATCTGCCTTGAAACTTTCCTTTAATTGACCTCTTAGGTTCTGAAAACTTCTTCTTCTCATTCTGAATTCTGTTTTCTATTTCGTGCATCTATCATTCAAGGACTCCTTTTCTGAAATACTTTCCTCATTAGAACTCTCTTCCTTTTGGAGTCTCTTACTAGACTCTCCAACTTGTTCCTTGTGTGGCTTAACAAAACCAAGGCCTATTTTATCTGTTGTCTTTCTTTGACCTTTGATGAGTGACTTAACCTTTTTGGAGCTATCTTGAAACCTGTAAAGCTTATCCTTGTACTCTTTAGTTTCCTCTTTCAAAGAAGCCATTTTCTGTTCTAACTCACTATACTCAAGAACCTTAGACTCTAACTCATCCTTGAGTTCTTGTGTCTTAGCTATAGAGAAGTCAAGACTTTCTATAAGATCATCTCTCTCCATACAACATTCATCTAACTTATCCTTGAGTCTAGCATTCTTCTTTCTTTCCTTTTTCAAAGCACTAAGAGCACTAATAAGTTCACTTTCAAGATCTACTTCACCTTCCTCTATATCTTCCTCTATTTGTTTGCTTTTTGAATCATCAAAGCCTTTTTCAGATTTCTTATCACTAGAGGTGCTACCCTTTTCAAAAACCATACATGCATCTTCCTTATAGTTTTCTGAAGCATCCTCATACATACTAGAAACCAAATCATTATTTGTGCAATCATCCTCAAGGTGACCAAAATTTCCACATCTAAGACATTTCATGATAATGAATCTATGTTTTGGTTCTTCCTCTTTTTCTCATATGAACAACATCTCATTTTCATTATCACTTGAAGAACTTTCACTATCACTACTAGAACACTTACTTGCTTTGTCTAGGTAGAAACTCTTCTTGTGCTTGTGAGAATACCTCTTTCCTTGATTGTTGTGCTCATCTTTGTTTTTCCTGTGATGCTTGTGCTTTTCAGAATCCTTGCTCTTAGAATCCTGTTTATCTTCATCACTTTCATTCTTGGGAACAGTACAATCAGTAGCATAATGACCAAACTTTCCACAATTGAAACATCTTATATTTTTCATACTTTTGTGCTTTCTAGAGAACTTGCCTTTCTTGCTGTAATATGCCTCTTCATCACTAGAAGACTCATCACTATCTTGAAGCTATTTACCCTTGGAATTCTTGGTAGCCTTGAAAGTTGCCTCTTTCTTGACATCAACCTTCACTTGAGTTCTCAACTCAAATGCTGCAAGTATACTATGGAGCTCATCCTTTTTCAACTTATCCAAATCTTTAGCTTCCTCAATAGCAGAAATATTTTCACTAAATCTATTAGGAAGAGATCTTAAAATCTTATCACAAACATCATTTTCAGCAAGCTCAAGACCTAAGTCTTTCATGGAGTTAACAACCTCATCCATACGAAGCATGTAGTCACTAATATTTTCATCATCATTCATCTTGAGTTGTTCAAACATACCTTTGAAGTGTCTCAACTTGGCCTTTCTGACATTTGTATCACCTGTATGAACCACCTTCAATTGTTTCCACATTTCACTAGTTGTCTTGTAGTGAATCACTTTGGTGAGATCTGCTTTTTGTAAGCCTTTCAAGATTGCATTCATTGCTTTTGAATTGCTGTGATGTAGGAGCCTTTCTTCTTTAGTATTAGGACCATGTTCAAGAATAGTGTACTCATCTTCAATCACTTCCCAAACCTCATTCCCAAGTGCCATTAGATGAACCTTCATCCTTGCACTCCAAAGACCAAAATCTGACCCATCAAGAATAGGTGCTTGCATTGCCACTTGAATGATCCATTGTGTTCTTTACTAGCTTTTCCTTCAAGCTGTTAAACTTTTTGAAGGCACCCGCTCTGATACCAATTGAAGAACACAAGCTTATACTCGAGAGGGGGGTGAACAAGTATAAGACCTCTTTTTACTTTTTCCTTTATACTTCAAAATAGTAAAGCAATATACCCAAAGCAATATCAAAGCAATGCATAATATCATCCACAAAGTGACACCAATTTTAACGTGGTTCACCCAGAATGTCTGGGCTACGTCCACAAAACTTTTCTCTAAAAGTTATCTCAAAGTTCTTTGGGAATCCTTCCCAATTACAATGTTTATGAGCCTCGGCCCAAAGGAGATACCTTCCCCCAATCAAAATTTATGAGCCTCCGCTCAAAGGAGATACCTTCCCCTCTACTCTAGAAATGATCCCTCAGAAGATCAACTGCCTCTACCTCTTGCCAGCACGTGGAACTCCTTTCCACCGAAGACCTCCTGTCCTCAATGCTTAGCCTAAGAGACCTCTGCCTTCTATGATCACGTCCACAGCAGCTCAGCAACCTGTACCAAACACAGTCAATCGGTCTAGTACAAGTCTTCCTCTCATCCGTCAGATCTGTCCAACTCTTGAACAAATCAATCCTCTGCATACAAGCCTTCTCAAAGACTTGCCAAATCTGTCCTCAAGTTCTTCTCATAGAACCAATGCACCTCTGTCCTCAAGTTCTCCGATAGAACTATCAAACTCGAGCTCACAAGTCCTCTGCTAGGACCTGTCCAAATATGCTCACAAGTCCCCACCGAAACCTATCCAAAATTGCTCACAAGTCCCCATCGAAACTTGTCCAAAAACTGCTCACAAGTCCCCACCGGAACTTGTCCAAAAAATCCTCACAAGTCCCCACTGGAACCTGTCCAAAAACTCAGCAAGCTCACCAAGAAAAACTTTCTTAGTAGGAAATCACAAAGTGAATTGTTAGAGACCCAATGTGATTTGTCAAACTCATAGAAGCATAAAGAGAATTGTTAGAGACTCAATATGTTCTATACTCAAATCCCAATCTCAAAACTCAACTCAAATCAACTCAGCTCAATCTCAATCTCAAATCTGAAAACTCAACTCAATATCTGAAATGGATAGGATAGAATGTTTTCTTTCAAGAACATGAAACCCCAACAATTGCCAACTATGCAAAGAATCACATAACAATGATACTCATGTTCTTTTCACCATCAATTAGGGTTTCAACAACAATGCTCATCAAACAAGGTTTAGTCAACCAACACCATTCAACTCAACATCAACCTTGAAGCATTCAACCAATCATCACAAGAAAAGGAAACAAGTAGAAATCCTTTTCCCTCCAAAGATATTTGAACAAAACAGCCACCAACACAATATCACCAAATGCAAAGAATAACTTGCTCAAATCAACTCAATGGAGTAAGCCCAATATCATGAATCAAGTAAAGCAATAACTTGATCAAACAACCTCTATGGAAGCAACTCAACCATCAAACTCAAAACAGCCAACCAAGGGTTCCACCAACTCAATGCAAGTAGCAAGACTCACAAATATAAACCCTAGTGCACAAAGCTTCCACTATCTCAAACCAGAATTATGCATTCACCAAAAACTCTCATCAAGGATAACAATGCATAAGTAGTCTTCAACAAACCAGAAAATAGGATTTACACCCAACCAAAGGAAACCTAGTTGAAAACCTTTTCACTCCAACCTTATTTCAGAAAAACATACACCAATCATACTCATAAGGAAAATGTGCCCATACCTTTTTGGAGTAGAAGAAAATTGATCCTTAAAGTCGTCACCACACACAACCCTCAAACTTCCAACCAAGTTAGGGTTAGAACCAAGATAAATGAGCATATATAAAAACTTTCCTTAATACACCTTTTAGCTCCTCTTCTTTAAAAACAACCACCAAAGAAGCCAAAAACACAACAACCAAAACTTACACCTTATATCTCCATTTTTAAATTTAGCATAGCAAAAGACTAATCTCAAAAATACAACCAAAGAAATATCCCCTTATTTCTCCTATGTCTTTTAAACAATGCTAAACAATGCCAAAAATCATATCAAGAAAATAATCACACCTTATAATGGCTGCCCTTGAAGAATCCAAAATTCGCGGCACAAAACACGTTTTAATAAAAACGTGACTAATCCATGCACAGCTCCCTCCACGGGGATCGAAACGTAGACCTCCGCCTACGCAAGGCCCAAACGCAGCCTTCGCTGCCACTAGCCCACAAGGGGCTTACGAAGTCCAAGACGGACTTCCTTCCACATAAACGGTCAAGCTTTTCGAAAGCTTTTCAAACCACGAGCTCTCCTCTTTCGTAGCGTAAACAGAACATTCGATCGCAGCCAAACCAATTAATTGCCTTCGATTTTCCAAGTGGGTTTAACCTTAGGAACCTTCTCATATTTATAGTCCATACGTGGACTTTAGAACACGTCGGCTGCAAAGAAAAGTAATTTCGAATTTAATCGAAATTTGCTTTCTAAAGGGTTTAAAAACCCTTAAAGTATTTTTAATAAATTAAAAATAATTTCTCCCTTAATTAATTAAATAATTAATTAATTAAAACCTTGAAGGGTTTTAAATAATAATTAAATAAATAATAAAGAGAACCTCCATTGGTTTTAATAAAAACCATTGCCAATGGAATCTCTCCGATTCTCTTAAAAGATTCTCTTGGAATCTTCCACCTTTGAAGCCAACACATCCTCTTAACATTAATGCCATTTCCTTTTGACATCAATGACAACTCATAGACAAGAAGCTAGGATCTCAAACCCAAAATTGCCAACACTTTTCAGGAATAGATTTATTTTAAATGAAGTTAGTAAGAGTTCCTCACCTTAAATTAGAAGTTGTTTTACTTTACTATGGTGTAAGATTTTATTTTGAGGTTTGCTTAGACTTACGAGTTTATCGTAAAATAAGTTGTTTTTAATTATATGATTTACAATTTTACCTTATGATATGAGCTTAAACTATGGTTAAAGGAAGAAGTATTAATTATAAAATTATAACCTTAGAATGACCATTGAACTTACTTACCACCCGAAGATAAACCATTTGCTTCTAAGATGAGAAAGTCAAGTTAGGACTTTCTCCACCCATCCACATTAAGTCACGAGGTGACTTATGTGAGGCTGAGTCACTGTACTCCAAAAATTCGAGGATAGAGGTCCAAGCCATTGAGTGTAACAAGTGGCAGTATGGGACGTCACTCTAGGTGATCAATATTTTGGTGGTGGTGGTAATCGTCATTCCACTCGGATCGAGGAAATGTTATCTTCAATATTGGCCAGTAGGCTCCTTAAGGCATTTCCAACGATAGATGGTTATGGGCAGCATTACCATCAGTTCGGGAGAGAATACAATTATCTAGCCCAAAGGCCATGTGATGGCGGGCTCTAGTCAAACCTTAGCAGAAGGTCAATGACTAGCACCGGCATATGAACGTTGGTTCCAAAGTATTGAGTTGAGTACTCAGGGGAACTGTGAGTTCATCCTAACTTTGGACAAGGGAAATAGCATACCCCATTCAGGTGATATGGGCCCTAAGCGGATAACCCTTCACCAGATTCTAAGAGGACTCATGAGAGGAGTCAGAATCTTTCATGGCGAACCATAGGATTTGGCCAATCTCGAGCACTTAAGACACCAACTATAGTGGTGGCCAATCTTGAAGTGTATTTACTTGTATGCCTGAGCTAACATTATGATGGGTTGCAAGCAAAATGTTCATTTTGCTTTCTTGTACATAGAAAAAATATATATATTATTAAATTGGGTTGTTACAGTTGGTATTAGAGCCTAGGTTTGCGAAACCTTGGCTAACATATCTGACAAAATATTGTGATATCAGCTATGGCAGGTACCTCGAGGAGGACTAGCCTGAATCTGCAAGAAGATATTGCAGAGGTCCCAAGAAAAGGATCCAGAAGACTCATAAAGGAGTCGAAAAGAGCACAAACTGTTGAACCATCATGGAGGGTGGTTAGAAAAGATAAAGAGTCGTTGGCAGCAAAAGCAACTTTCAACGATGGGAGTATGGCTCGCATGATGCAACTCATGCAAGAATAGCTTAATCAACAAAGAGAGCTGATGGAGAGCCAGAGGGCTCAAATGAATGATCATATGGAACAACAACGGGCATAGATGGCCCAACAACAAGAACTCATTACTCAACAACAAAAATTTATTGAGAACTTGACACAAAAGAAAGCAAACAATAATATAAGTCAGCTACCTGAAGGGTCTACTAGGAGAACTGTAGGGGAAGAATTACAAAAAGAATTAAAGAAACTAGATATCTCCAAATTTGATGGGTGTGGTGATGGAGAAGCAACCTTGAACTGGTTAAGTGAGGCTGAAGGATACTTTGCCATTCAACCCCTTAGTTCAGAAGGAAAGACTACATGGGTCGTGGCTCATTTGGAAGGTCCTGCCAAAATATGGTGGACCACTTATAAGAAAGCCGCACAGAAAGAGGCAACAAATATTCCATGGGAGGTATTTGTAAGAGACTTTAAAAGTCATTTTCTTACTGAACAGTTCTTTATTGAGAAACATGTGGAGTTTACAAATCTACGACAAGGTAATATGTCAGTAGTTGAGTACTATCAAAAATTTGTGCAATTACAAAAATATGCCCCGAAATTTGATGATCAAGAAAAATTCAAAGCACATAAGTTTATTTTGGGTTTGCACCCAAAACTCAGTCAACCTGTAGGAGGAAAGACACCTTAGACTTTGACAACTGCATATGACTCTGCCCGATATTTTGAATCTAGTCAGAAGGAGATAAGGGTTTTTTATCAACAAGAAAAGGATAATTCAAAGAAAAGGAAGAATCCTGAGTCGAGTCGTGGTATAGATCAAAACCACAAGTATGGTGACAAGAATCGGAGCAGGTTTGATAATAGAAATAAAAATAGAAATCAAGGATATAAAGGGCAGCCAGATCAAAGGAAAAACCAAGAGAGGAAAAACACCTACAAAGAGCAAGGGAGAAATGAGAATCAAGGCAAAGAATATGAGAAACAAAAGAATACTGGTCCCAATGCTTGTTTTGTATGTGGAGCCCAGGATCACTATGCCAGGCAATGTCCGAAAAGAGTTGATCACAAAAATCCTTCTGGAGAACCCTCTCACAAAATTTATGCAGCCACAGGTAACCCTAATCTTGTGGGGCAAAGCACTCCATTTTTTATTAAAGGAAAAATAGGCATGAGAAATGTGAATATATTAATAGATAGTGGTGCTACTGACAGTTTTATTTCAAATAATGTCTTGAGGGATATACCTGTTAGACCTGGGATCATGGCAAATGGATGGCAAGTAGAATATGGCTCAGGATAAACCTACTTAGTGAACCAATGTCTATTTGATTCAACAATAGAATTGCCTCAAGGAAAAATCAATTGGCATTTGTATGTAGCCCCTTTGCATGCATTTGATGTAATTTTGGGACTAGTTTTGGTTGAAAGCACATAAGGCTATACTAAATTTTGAGGAAAGGTGGATGGACTATACTAATGAAGCCAATCAAAGAATTCACATCCACTGTAGTAGGGCCTCCTTTGAACCTCATTTGATAAGTAGTATGCAAGCTAAAAGAGCTTAGAAAAAGGGATGCAGATTGTATGTAATCAAGATGAATAAGAAGGAAGAATCAGACCCAAGCTCGACACTATTCCAGCAATACCCGATGCTAGGAGAATTTAGGGATGTGTTTCTAGAAGATCTACCTGTATTGCCACCAAGTAGAGAATTTGATTTCTCTATTGAACTAGTGCCTGGAGCAACACCAATAGCTCGGACACCATATAGAATGACACCATTGGAGCTACAAGAACTCAAAACCCAACTACAAGATTTATTGGAGAAAGGGCATATTAAACCCAGTGTGTCACCTTGGGGAGCGCCAGTCTTGTTTGTCAAAAAGAAAGATGGAACCTTGAGATTGTGCATTGATTACATAATGCTTAACAAAATGATGATCAAGAACAAATATACCCTACCTAGAATTGATGATTTGTTTGACCAACTCAGGGGTGCTACCATATTTTCTAAAATTGATCTTAGGTCAGGATATCACCAATTAAGGATTCAGAATGAAGATACCTATAAAACTGCCTTCAGAACAAGATATGGGCACTATGAGTTCACAGTGTTACCTTTTGGTTTAACCAATGCGCCAACAACCTTCATGAACCTGATGCATAGTGTATTCCATGAACAACTAGATCAATTTGTGCTTATATTCCTGGATGACATATTAATTTACTCTCAAAACAAAGAAGAACATGATGAACACATGAGAATTGTGTTAGGAGTACTCAGGAGAAATCAGCTATATGGGAAATTGTCCAAGTGTGAATTCTATACACCGCAGGTGCAATATTTAGGGCATATCATCTCAGCTGAAGGTATAGTAGTAGATCCAAAGAAAATTGAAGCTATTATAGATTGGCCAGCTCCTACTAATGTGTCAGAGGTAAGGAGTTTCATGGGAATGACTAGCTATTATCGACGGTTTGTCAAAGGTTTTTCAAAAATAGCCTATCCTATAACCAACCTGCAAAAGAAAGGGAAAGTGTTTAAGTGGACAAAGCAGTGTGAAGAGGCCTTTAGAATCCTCAAGGAGAAGCTGACAACCACACCAATACTAAGAATACCCGACCCAAACCAACCATTTACAGTGTGCACTGATGCATCTATAGAAGGAATAGGAGGTGTTTTGCTTCAAAGGGAAGTTGTGATAGCTTATGAGTCTAGGAAACTCAAGAAGCATGAGATAAATTATGCCACACATGACCTGGAATTGGCATATGTGGTCCATGCTCTCAATATTTGGAGGTATTACCTATTGCAAAAACCTTTTGATCTTAAAACTAATCACCAGAGTTTAAGGTATATATTTACCCAACCAATGTTGAATGCTCGACAACGACGATGGATGGAATTTTTGGCTGAGTATGATTTTGGTATTGAATATATCAAGGGTAAAGAAAATAAACTGGCAGATGCTCTTAGTAGAAGGAAACACATAGCTGCTATTACAAGATGTCAATATGGATTTAAGAAGCAAATTGCAGAGTTGCAAAAGACAGATGAACCGAATAATTATACCCAAAAAGGGAAAATTGAACAAGGAATACCTGGAGAATATAGCATCAGAGAAGGGTTGGTATGCTTTCATAACCGAATAATTATACCCAAAAAGGAAGAGCTTAGAAGAATTATACTGCAAGAGGCTCATTATGCACCATATTCAGCACACCCAAGGGTAGTTAAAATGCGGGAAAATTTGAAGGACTACCATTGGCCTAGAATGAAAAAAGACATAGTGCAGTTTGTGGCCAAATGTCTTGAGTGCCAAAAGGTAAAGGTAGAACATCAGCATCCTGGTGGAAAATTGCATCTATTTGAAATTCCAGAGCATAAGTGGCAAGCTATAACCATAGATTTCATCGTAATGCTCCCTAAAACATGATTCCAGCATGATGCCATATTCGTGGTAGTAGACAAGTTGACAAAGGTAGCACATTTCATACCTGGTAGTACTCACGATGATGCCTCAACAATTGCTCAAAAATTTTCTCGAGAAATTGTAAGGTTACATGGGTTCCCTAAAGTTATTATATCAGATAGAGACTCTCGATTTACATCTGAATTTTGGCAAGCATTACATCGAGCCTAGGGAACGAGGCTCAATATCAGCACTGCTTATCATCCTGAGATGGATGGACAGACCGAGAGGGTCAACCAAGTGCTAGAGGACATGCTACACATGTATTGTATGGATCAAAAAAAAAAATGGGAGGACTATCTCTTCCTGGTAGAATTTACCTACAATAACAACTATCATTCCACGTTGGGCATGGCCCCATTTGAGGCTCTATATGGGCATAGGTGCAAGACACCGTTAACATGGGACAAGCTTGGACGATCGAGAGACGATCGATCCTAAAGCTGTTAAATAGATGGAAAACCAACTGAAAGGAATCCGTCAGTGATTGCGTGAGGCAGCTGACCGACAGAAGAGCTATGCTGACTTAAAACGAACACCTCAAGAATTTTCCGTAGGAGACAAGGTCTTTCTTAGAGTCAAGCCCACTAAAATTTCTATTAAGTCCACCAAATTAAGCTCTAGGTTTGTCATACCATTTGAAATAATAGCCAAACACAGTCCTGTTGCCTATAAACTTGACTTGTCGCCCAATTTGTCAAAGATCCACAATGTCTTTCATGTATCCCTACTTCAAAAATATGTTGCTGACCCAACCCACATCTTGGATACTGCTCATTTGCAGATGTCGGACCCGCAACACATTGAGGTGTGACCAGTTAAGATTTTGGGATTTAGAACCAAACAACTCAGGAAAAGGGTTGTGGACCAATGTAGGGTGAAGTGGGACCAATTTTCCAAAATAAATGCCACCTGGGAGGACACCACAAGCATGAAAAATCAATTTCCTTACTTGTTTGAGACATAAAAAAAATGTTGACTAAATTAGAAACTCTCATAATGATGTATTGAGAAACTTGTTGTATACATATGTATTTGGTGCTTTGCTATACATTTATGATATTTTGTTATGTACATTTTCTTTTATATGAAGTCATGATAAATATACTACTTATATGCTGATGATAGTTACTTGTATTTGTACATAATTTAATATGAATTTTGATAATAAGCTAACACAGGGACTGTGTTAAATCTAAGGGGGAAGTATGTCACATCCCCACTGCTAGTGATTAATTTTCTTGGAAGAATGTGATTATGCGATTAGTGTTTGTGGTGCAGGTGCAAGATTCGAGGCAAATAGAGAGTAGAACAACCACCCCATTAACCGAGGCAGTGGATCGAAAACATTAGGTAAGTGGATATGATGTTGTGCCTCGGGCACCTTGGTCCGTGGGTACATGGATGCCCACAATAGGGTTGCATTACATTCTATCTGTCAAAATTGAATGTATGTTTGCATGTTGATGTTTGCTTTCATCGGTTTGTCATTTTGTGTTTATTGCCATTTAAAATGACAATTTTTTAATATATCTATATATAAAATAATAATGTATATAATTATTCTAGCTTAAAGTAACATAAGAATAATAATAAGAGATAATAACATCAATTAATTAAAAAATATATAGTACTATACATAAGGCAATGAAGGATATCTTTTTTTTTCAAATATATATATATATATATATATATATATATATATATATATATATATATATATATATATATATATATATATATATATATATAATAATAAAATAAATAATAAAGCATTGGCCATATTATGGACCAACAAATCATAAATAATAAACCTAAGTGTTGGCCATACTAAGGACCAACGAATCCTAAGTCATGATGTGGCTAAAAGAGCCTACGTATCCTAAGATAAACATGATTAAGGAAACTATGAAATTATAAATCAAAACTATATGGAACATTTTAAAGGAGCCCTAATAAATTTAATAATAGTAAATTATGGATTATTTAAGCTAAACGTAGTACGTGGAAGGCACCTGGACGTTGTATCTGGCAATTTGAATGAAGTGTCCATTCCTTGTTAACCACCATCTATTATATAAGAAAACATTTGGGCAGAAGAAATTATAGGGAAAGAGGTGTGTAGGAATGAAGGAACTCTCTCGCTCTGAAGCAAAGAAAGATCATTATAGTTTTCGTTGGAGGGGACATCGCGATAGAAGAGTCTCCAATTTCAAGTAAAGAATGTCAGACTTATACCTTGCTACTTAATGGAATGATATTTCAATCTTTAATGTAATATGTGAGTGAATTAATGAATGTTATCTTACCAGCTTACGTTAAAAAAAGTTAAATATGGCATATGAAATGTACTTTATGTCAGGGAGTGATTGTTCAATTTGTATTTAAGGAAATATAAGTACAAATCTGGAATTATTAAATAGTTAACCATGTTGAATGATGTAAGGTTTATATGAAAACTGTCGTGAAGAGGTAAATCTATAGAATCATCTTAAAAATTATGTTTATATGGGGATTATAAATGAAAAAAAATCTTAGTGTTAATATCATTTGAATACTGCAAATGAATTTTGTTGTTGTGAGTTCTTCTTCCTACCTATACTTGTAAGTGTATTACTCAGGTTTAAAAGCTTCTATTCTGCCTATACTTGTAAGTGTATTACTCAAGTTTAAAAGCTTATTTTCTACCTGTATTTGTAAGTATACTACTTAGGATTAAAAGATTCTATTTTTCCTGTACTTGTATGTGTATGACTCAAGTTTTAATGCTTCCACTCTGCATGCATTTGTATGCATAATACTCAATATTTTTGGTGGAGATAGAACTATCATAATGCATTGACAATGTTGTGTGAGCATAGTCATTTACGTTTAACATAGTTGTGTGGTTTCCTTTCACCTCATTTAAGTTATATGATGGAATTGGTATGCATGTTATGTATGTCATGTAGACATAAAAGGGCCAAGTCTAAACCTGTATACCCATTTTCTGTATCCCACCGGTTGATGAGGGTCGACGAAAGGCATGAAATCTGTTCTCCAAAATGAGTGTGTGATGGTGATTGATGAGTGTCGTCAATCACACCATTTAATCATTATAATTGTCAATCCATGGCGGTGTCCAAGGCTATATACGAAAGGAGATATAGGCAGCTTGAAAATCAGATCATTCAAAAAAATAGGCTTTATTGATGAGACAAGTCAATTTTAGGGTTTTTTGGTGTCGCCACTAGTCTTATGAACTGAATTAGAATCTTAATTACATTTGCTAAATAAGAAGTGCAAAAATGGAAATGTTGCAGAAAACTAAAACTAATTACCATTGCAAAATCTAAAATAATAGGAATAAAACCTATTTATGCTTTGCAAAATGAAAATGACAGAAATAACAACTTTGCAAAAATTTAATTCTAATGGTACTAACATAATGGAAATAATAGAAATGAAAAGAATTGCATAATTGAATTGCACACTCAACTAATTAATTACAAAATGGAGAATATCAAAATACTAGAAATAACTAATGAAAATAGGAAAAAAACTTATGCTAGGTGGTTAGATGCCATGCACACACATCTACTACTAAAAATATGACTTGCATTTACTAAAACACAGTTAAGAACAAAAAATAAAATACGACAAGTCTCTGCTTAATCTGTTGTAGCAAAAGTAGCAAAAAAATCCTATCACCAATAAGCCTTCTTCTAAAGCTGGAAGTGGCCCTTGCTCCCTTGTTCTAGAAGGTAGAAAAACTCTCTGTTAACTACTTAAACACTCAGAAATTTAATGGGACAAAATATGAATGAGAAATCTTGCACTTTATTTAGTCTCAAGCAACATTACAATATTTGTAGGAAAACCTACTAAAATTACAATTTGCCACATATCTACTTTCTTGCCACAAGTCTTATCCTTATTCTCTACTTCTCTACTTCTCTACCTCTCTACCTCTCTACCTGGCTCAACCAACATGGGAGCCTATTATTTATAACATTCTATTACATATGCCAATCCATTTTGTTGTTGCCTTTCAAGGATTTAGCAACTGTTCTAAATAAGTCTTCCTAAAATGCAACAAACTATTATGTTGCAGCATATCCATTTTCCTTGTGTGTCATCCATTGGGAGAAATGCATTGGAAGGTGTGAGAAAACTCCTCATACAGCTAGATCCATCCTCATCTCAAAATTTGCCACCTTTTTGACATTTTTTGTTTATAGTTTTGACCAAAACTGGTCCTGTTCTACTCATTCCAGAGCTGCTCCAGAATATCTGGCAATTTAACCATTTGACCCTTATCCGTACACCAGATGTGCAAAAAAGCAAGTTTGACCAGCTAGGTAGTCTTCTTAAGTCCTTAGAAGACCAATTCTATAGATTTTACATGTTGGAATTGACAAATTCCAAGCCATGCTATTTATTGATAGCTGGTTAGAATTTGTATGATTGTTTCCAGATTTCTTGCAATTCAATATTTTTGACTAGTTGCTCCTATTTGGATCACGTGGAAGTGTTGGCAAGTGGAGAAAGAGTCACTCCTAGCCTCCCTCAATTGTTTCCAAGTATTTCCTGCATATTTAATTGACAAATTTCATGCCTTCCTTTATAGTGACAGGTGGCTGGAACTTGTATGAACTATCACTTGTTTTTTTACAGCAGTTAAAATATGCCCAGCTGCCCTTTTGGAGTGCTTATAAAAATATGCCCAGCTACCCTTTTGGAGTGCTTATAACTTTTTCCTCGTAACTCCACTATACACAAAATTTTACCCACATGTTCTTGGTGATATGAATTACATATGGTTCAATTTTTAACTCTTAACTCCTCAGGAATTACTCCCAGCATTGTTGTCAAGTAAGCCTCTAACACAGATTTTTACCAGAATTTCCAGCAGTCAAAACGTGTGAAACTACCATTTTTTGGGCCCCATATCTTCCACATTATTTGTCCATATGCCTTAAAATTTGGGTCATGTGTTCTATCCACTATGAAATATAATTGGTATTAATTTTGTTCCTTAACTTACTTTGGATAGTTCCCAGTAGATCCGACAATATGCCCCTTAACGCAGATTTGCACCTGTTAACAGCTCAGGAAAAAACTAAGGCATGAGCTCTAGAATGATGTAACCTTCATAACTTTTTATCTATAGCTCGGATTGACTTACTTCAAAAATAAAAGTTGTAGTTCTCGATGAGAGGAATCTATAAATACTATAAGAATGTAATTTTACTATATTATGACATCATAATTAACATGATACTCATTTTTGACCTTTTACAAGTAAAATGCTTAAAATAGTCAAAACATGGGTAAAATGTTTCTAACATAAAATCATGTAAACAATTAACAATTAATATATTTTAATAAACTATTTGGGAATTTAAATTTGTATATTTAATAATATGGCAGTTTTTATATGTTAACCATAGTGCAAAAATGAGGCATTTCTTGGCCTCATCATTCCCCCCCCAGCTTGAACTGATGCATGCCCTCATGCATCCCAGTAGGCCATAGCAAAATGCAGGTTTTATCCTGTTAAACATATTTTGCCATAGGTCCGAGGTGTAGACCAATTGGTTCATCCAAACCCCATAAGGGGGGTGGAGGTCCAAGGTTCAAATCTCGGGCCTCGTCGAACTGAATGCTTGTCCCTTTCCTGGTGCTTTCATCGGCGTAAAAGGTTTAAAATGATTATGGCATGGTGGTTATAGGATCGGACTACGCGAAGATCTGTGTGGCGTCTTTCGGGGTGAACATCGCAGAATACTATGGCGGCCATAAAATTTGGACAACTTGCCCGGATTCGTGGCGACTACCAATTCCACCATGTAAATTCAAAAAAAAAAAAAACCATCTTTTGCCACATGAGAATTTTATTCTTATTGTACTAAAAAATTTTAATTAGCACAGGTATTTCATTTTTTTTTTGTATACAACCTTGCAGATTTTGTAGTTCTTGTAATTTTTCTTTTCTTTCCTTCATTTTTTTTTTTTTTTTATGTTGCTCTTTATTTTTTTCCTTTGTAATTTCTGATGTGCCCTACTATTCTACAACATTTGTAGGAATTTTTGGCACCCTTTGTCTCGGTTTGAAGCATGATTTGGAATGAGACTGTTGTTCTAAAGACGCTTCAGAATTTATTGTAGTAGGAGTAAAACATAATCTTCAGATGTTGAATTTTCCATGCAACTAAGGGAAAAAGGGGGTGTTTCTTGACATTTTTAACTTGCCAATATTATATGAATAGTTTATGCCAAATGTTGATTATCATACACTAAATGCTAAATGCTTACTATGACTTAAATGCAAGAAACACATACCTTACTGTTCTAAAAATTGATCATGCATATTACAAACTACTTCTGATGATTCTTAGCATACTCTATAAAAATATAAACATAACACATATGTAGTGTGAGATTTGTACAATGGTGGAATAATGATGGGTGGATCAAAAGGCAATGCACACCGAAAAACTTTTTTTCATGCAAGCCAATTCAGCAATGCCTTCGAGAAGGTTTTCACTATCAAATTATTCATTTTTTTCCTTCCTTTTATTCATTTTTCTTTTCCCTTTTTTCAATTTTTTTCTTTTTGTTTCATTTTTTTCATTTTTTTTATCAAAAGAGGCTACTATTTTTGGTTTTCAACCAACTTCTATATTTTCAAGGGCTTCAATGAGATAGAATGTATCTCATGAGGCTGCAATGTGAGAGAATTTCTCTCATTCTTATTTGGATAAGAAAAATCCTTATTCTGCAAAAACATGTCAATTTTTTTGTATGAAAACATTTTTTTCAGCTAAAAGCTACAACAATGATGCAACCTTCCTTCCACACAAGTAGTAAGAATATTCTTGTGTCATCATTGTCTCTATATTTTTGGAAATGAAGTATTGACCTCATTACTTCTTCTCTCTACTGAAATTGATGCATATCTTCATGTATCTTAATTTTATGGGACATGCCTTATGCTGCAATTTTTCTCTTTTATTTTATTTTTTCTTTCATTTTTTTTCTTCTTTTCTCTCCTTTTTTATTTTTTTATCATTTTTTTTCTCTTTTTTTTTTTTTTTTAAGATTCAAAGATATGATCATTTGGAATATTTTCCATAAGAGGAAGCCTCTTCTACCTTATGCAAATGTAACTGTGTGAAATATTGAGCAAATTCCACCTTTGTTAGTGGTTGATGGTACACCTGTAAAATATGTCCATTCACCACTAATGTCCTCCTTAAATCATCAATCAAATAAAGTTTAACAACTTCATTCTCAAACTCCTTTGGTTCATCCTTGCTGCTCTTAATGTGATCATTATGCCATATTTTCCAGTTTTGTTGAGTGAACTCTATTTGGTGAAGTGCTTCCAATAAAAGTTCATAAAATGCATTCAATTGCAAAATCTATTTTTTTTGTACCTGCAACAACTCAATACCAATTTCTAAAGATGCATAAAGTGTTAGTAAAGCATCATGATGGCATTCATGTGGTAAATGAAGAAAATTGTTTTGTACTAGAATGGGTGACAATTTTTCAAAATTCTTCCTTTCATAATTCCATAATAATTATTGAATAGTAGTTGGTTCATCTTTAAAATATGAAATATAAACCTTTTCAACAAAAACAAACTTTTTTGATGAATCCAACTCTTCTTCATTACCCTTTACAACTATGGAGGTCAAAATTGAAATATTCTTTTCATTTTCCTTATGTGGTTCAAGAAATTATGAACTTCCTAGACAATCATACTTAGGTGGATTAAGTTTTCTTGCAAGCAAGTATACTGATTTCCACATTTTTGTATGGATTCAAGATAAAATTTCTTCTTTTTACTTGATTTCTTAAAACACATTTCTTGAACAATCTTATTAATGATTGGTATATCTTTAATAGCTTGAAGTAAAGGGATTTTAACAATAAAATGTGTTAATTCCTTTATCCAATCTGATTATGAAGATGTCAATTTTGATATTTCAAACTGTTCAAGACATGCTACTTTCTTTGATGAGTCATATTTTTCTTTTTCTTCTTCTTGTTTCAGTGCAAATTTTTTTACATTCTCATTTCTTTTAGCTCCTATTTCTACACTGGTAAGTAGAATATGTTCAATAAGTGGTTTTGAACACAACTGAGTTTTATCACAGTCACAAGCATTTATTATGGTTGTATTTTATGATTCAGCTATAGATACAGGGGTTACATGTTTAACATTGTTGGGATTGGTCACAGGTTAAGCTGAAAACAAAGGTTGTTTTTCCTTTTGTTGTTGTTGTCCATGAGAGAAACTATGGGTATGAGTGGGCAAAAAATTTGATTTTTTTTTTGATAATGTTGCTACCCTTTGTACAAATTTTGTTGTTGCACCCATTGATATCCCTATAGTTTTGGCTGCAACCATGGTGGATGTTGTTGATTCCATTGTTGTTTCATCCATCCATGTTGAGACCACTCTTGGGAATATGCCCATGGTGGTTGACTCCAACATTTTTGAAGTGGACCTGTAGCATACCATGGAATATACCAAGGATTATTTCCCTAATGTGTAGGAAATTGAGAAGCATTCTGATATGGAAAATTAAGAAAATTATCTCCTTGTATTTGTCCTACAAAGTTGTATTCTTTCATAGGTTGAGACTATTTTTCAAAGAAACTTTTGAGTTCTGGTAACAAACTACATTGATTTGTGGGGTGTTCTTTTTGACAAATCCTGCAAGTAGCAGGTATAAATGTTTTGTTCAAAGCACAGTCATGAAGAGAGTGTTTCTTCTCATTACATTTTGAATAGTAGGTGATTGAAGGTTCAAAAAATTCATTATTTTCATCTACTGCTTTATCAAGATGTACTAAAATATCAACCTCTTCCATGCATTCTTTCAAATCATTTGTGTTACTACCAGTTTTGTTTTTTCTATGCCTTGAATGAGAATAATTTTTACAAAGTTTAATGATTTCCTAAAATTCAAGTGCATTTACATCTCCTTTCCCTAAGATATCCAATGCATCCCTAAATTTATCTTGCAGTCCTCTTAAGAATATGACTTTACAAATTTTAGGTTCAACACTTCCACATCTCTTATGAAAAAAAAATATGTCTAGATAGTCTTCTAAGATTTCATTTTCCTCTTGTTTCATTGTAAGAAATTCATCATTTTGATTCTTGACTTGACAATATTCTTGGTATCTCTCCAAGAATATATTTTCCATATCATCCCAAGTTCTAATTGAATCAGGTGTTAAGGTTTTAAACCATTGTAGAGCTGAATCTTTAAGAGTAGAAGGAAACAGTTTGAGCTTTTGATTGTCATTAGTGTAATCATGAGCTTGACATACAATTTTAAAATCAAATAAAAACATATTAGGATCTTCAGATGTATTTCCCTTAAAATTTGGTAACACTGAAGGTGAAATGACCTTCATTGGAGCATATTGATTAAGATCTAATTGAATGGGATTTTGAAAAGTTCTGGCAGGTGCACTAGTTGTACTAAGATAGAACACATTACTAGCTCTCCCTAGATTCTCTTGTGACATTTCCATTATAGGTTCCCAAAAATAATTATAAATTTTGTCAAATTTTCCTGAGTGTATGGATTTGTCAAGAGAAAATGGTGTTGAACTATTGATTTTTCTTTCTTGTAATAATTTCTCAAAGGATCCTACAGTTCTTGAAGTGGATGATTGTGATTCTTTGAAAATTCCAACATTTTTGGAAATAAAAAATTTAGACAATTTTGACATAATTTCAACCACTTGTAAAAAAATTTCTTCCTGTGGTTTCTTGCTTATTTTCTAAATGGGCTGAAATACAATTTACCAAAAATTATTACTTATACCAATCATTTATCGAGATTTCACTCTAAATTGCACAACTTAGCACAATTAACAATTATTGGGTTGCATTTACCTTCTAACAACACTGTGTCCCCGAAAATGGCACCAAAAATAATGAGTGTCATCAATCACACCATTTAATAATTATAATTTTCAATCCAGGGCGATTTCCAAGGCTATATACGAAAGGAGATGTAGGCAGCTTGAAAATCAACTCATTCAAAAAAATAGGCTTTATTGATGAGACAAGTTAGTTTTGGGGGTTTTTGGTGTCACCACTAGTCTTATGAACTGAATTAGAATCTTAATTACATTTGTTGATGAAGAAGTGCAGAAATGGAAATGTTGCAGAAAACTAAAACTAATTACCCTTGCAAAATCTAAAATAACAGGAATAAAACCTATTTATGCTTTGCAAAATGAAAATGACAGAAATAAAAACTTTGCAAAAATTTAATTCTAATGGTACTAGCATAATGGAAATAACATAAATGAAAAGAATTGCATAATTGAAATGCACAATCAACTAATTAATCACACAATGAAGAATATCAAAATGCTGGAAATAACTGATGAAAATAGGAAAAAAATTATGCTAGTTGGTCAGCTGCCATGCACACACATATACTACTAAAAATATGACTTGCATTTACTAAAACATAGTTAAGAACAAAAAATAAAATATGACAAGTCTCTACTTAATCTACTGCAGCAAAAGTTGCAGAAAAAAATGTCACCAATAAGCCTTCTTCTAAACTTGGAAGTGGCCCTTGCTCCCCTGTTCCAAAAGAAGGTAGAAAAACTCTCTTAACTACTTAAACACTTAGACATTTAATGGGACAAAATATGAATGAGAAATCCTGCACTTTATTTAGTCTCAAGCAACATTACAATATTTGTAGGAAAACCTACTAAAAATTATAATTTGCCATAGATCTACTTTCTTACCACAAGTCTTATCCTTATTCTCTACTTCTCTACCTCTCTACCTATCTACTTTGCTCAACCAACATGGGAGCCTATTATTTATAAAATTCTATTACATATGCCAATCCATTCTGTTGCTGCCTTTTAGGGATTTAGCAATTATTTTGAAGAAGTCTTCCTGAAATGCAATAAACTGTTATGCTGCAACATATCCATTTTCCTTGTTGTGTGTCATCCATTAGGATAAATGCATTGGAAGGGGTGAGAAAAACCCTCATACAACTAGATCCATCCTCATCTCGAAATTTGCCACCTTTATGACCATTTTATTTATAGTTTTGACCAAAACTAGTCATGTTCTACTCATTCTAGAGCTGCTCCAGAATATCTAGCAGTTTAACCATTTTGACCCTTATTTGTACACCAGATGCGCAAAAACGTGAGTTTGACCAGCTAGGTAGTCTTCTTAAGTCCTTAGAAGACCAATTATATAGATTTTACATGCTAGAATTAACATTTTCCAAGCCATGCTATTTATTGATAGCTGGCTGGAATTTGTATGACTGTTTCCAGATTTCTTGCAATTCAATATTTTTTACAGGTTGCTCCTATTTGGATCATGTGGAAGTGTTGGCAAGTGGAGAAAGAGTCACTTCTAGCCTCCCTCAACTGTTTCCAAGTGTTTCTCGCATATTTAATTGACAAATTCCATGCCTTCCTTCATAGTGACAGGTGGCTAGAATTTGTATGGACTGTCACCTATTTTTTTACAGCAGTCAAAACATGCCCAGCTGCCCTTTTGGAGTTCTTATAACTTTTTCCTCGTAACTCCAATGTACACAAAATATTACCCACATGTTCGTGGTTGTACGAATTACATCTGGTTCAATTTTTATCTCTTAATTCCTCAAGAATTACTTCCAGAATTGTTGTCAAGTTGGCCTCTAACACAGATTTTTACCAGAATTTCTAGCAATCAAAAAGTGTGAAACTACCATTTTGTGGGCCCCATGTATTCTAGATTATTTGTCAATATGACTTAAAATTTGGGTCATGTGTTATATCAACTATGAACTATAATTAGTATTAAATTGGTTCCTTAAATTGTTTTGTATCATTCCAAGTAGATCTGACAATATGCCCCTTGACATAGATTTGCACCTGTTAACAGCTCCAAAACAAAAACTAAGGCATGAGATCCAAAATGATGTAACCTTAATAACTTTTTATCTACAGCTCGAATTGACTTGCTTTAAAAAGTAAAGTTATAGTTATCGATGAGAGGAATATATCCATGTTATCATAATGTAATTTTACTATATTATGATATCATAATTAACATGATACTTATTTTTTACCTTTTACAAGTAAAATGCTTAAAATAGTCAAAATAGGGGTATAATGTTTCTAACATAAAATCATGTAAATAATTAACAATTAATATATTCTAATAAACTATTTGGCAATTTAACTTTGTATATTTAATAATATGGCAGTTTTTATATGTTAACCATAGTGCAAAAATTAGACATTTCTTGTCCTTGTAGACACCAAAACAACACCAATCCGATTATGTGACGACAAACGCTGATCGCATTGACACACACAGCCCCTAGGGCAGCCCCCAGAGGTTAAACAGTGGTCCTAACCACTCCCAAAAGTAGTTTGGAAGGTCAAAGGTCAATTTGGCACCTTTTTGGCACTTTGCTCCCTACTCGTCCCACCCTGGGATGATTACAAACTGGTATTCGTCCCACCCAGGGATGATTATCAGCATTCGCCCCAGGGTGAGGCGAATAGAAGGTTTGACTGACAAAAAGTCAAACCTCGACAGGTCCGCCAGTTAACTACAGCTTCAGGCCATGCAATTGTGAGGAATGACTTCAAATCAAGAAGAGAGACTTCAGTCATGCATGTCTTTGATTTTTGGAGGCCTCATGCAAGGAGACTCTAAATCAGGGAATAATATTTTTCCCAAAATAGGACATGCAACTCCAGTGGCGCCCTCGCATGCGCATTCAAACAGAGAGACCCTAGGTCTATAAATTGGTGAGTCTTCTCACCCAAAATATATAGAGAGAAGGAGCATTTTGAGCAATGAAGTGCTGCCATTTTACATCCACACACATACCTTTTGATTTGTGCCTTTCACATCCTTGATCTCTCTTTTGGAAGGGAGGTCATAGGGTGGTTATTGGAAGCGCAATCTGGACCCAAACCCGAACATTTGGCCACAATATCCCATAAAATTTATTGAAAACACCCCATAAGAGGTTTTGGACCCATCCCAAGTGGATTGGTGCCGAAACAGAGTCCCAAACGATAGGCGTCCTGCCCCCGGGCACCCCCAAACTATCGTAGTCCTAATCGCCCCACCCCGGAGCGATTAGAAATATGTGGTATATTTCTTTGATTTTTCTTTTGCATCTGATTCTAGGTTGTTTACATATGTTGTCATTTAAATTTCAGGTGATTCTGACAAGTTTTGATCATGCTTTTATCATTTCCCGCCTTCACTAACATGCAGATAGTGCCATCATATTCTGGGTGATAGAGGCCAAATTGGGAAAATATGACCTTCTGGGTCTTCCAAAAATACCCCCAATTAGCTAACCCCAACTTTGTAGGTGATTTGGAGCTTCCCGGATGTGACATTTGGGACTGTGCTTTTTAACACTTTGTTGTAGGTCTATTCGTCCCGCCCTGGAGCGAATACAAATATGTGGTGAATTTTTTGACTGTTCCATTTGCAGTGTCTTCCTGGTGATGTTTTGATGCCCCTATCAAGTTTTCAGTTCATTTGGATCTATTTCAGTTATCATTTTAATTATATTTTGCATGTGCTAGTTGAAGGCGTGGGGATTGCATGTTTTATTTTATCTACAGGTGCTACTGACTTGTTTTCTATTTCTTTGAATGTAGGATCTAGAAATTAGAGGAGAATCAAGGAGTCAAGACTCATCAATGCAAGTGGCGATGATGTTTGGTCCGCCCATTTTACATGTGGGCACGCGAAAGAAGGAATAGCATCCATGGGTGTAACAAGAACACATTTAACGCTCCTAGCCCCTGAAAAGGGAGGAGATGAATTGTAACTGAGTTTTGAAACATATTAATAAAAAGGGTTGTCTTCCATATTGGCTTTTTATTTGGTTTTGATTCATTCATGCCTCTTTCCTTTCATGCACTTTCAATTCATAGGGTTTAGCGTTATCTTTTGTTTCATTTACATCGCATTCGGGATTTTCCTTTTTGTTTCCGTATCCTCATGATTTCAGTGGTGATCATGGTGGGACCTCTATCCCTTGATTTTAATATTAACTTTTTGATCAAAAGTTGCTTGTTTTTGCTTACAGGTACCAAGTTTTCAAACGTTGGATTGTTGTTCGTTTCAGTCTGTGACGAGTACAGAGCTAGAATTCATCTTACCCAAGGACGAATGGGCATTTGCCCCACCCTATGATGAATACAATTCTGTTATTCATTTCACCCAGGGATGAATAGCTCTCTATGCAATTTCAGGGCAGAAATTCAGAGACATCCGATTTGGGCAGAGAAGAGGTAGGGGTCCTAAACACCTTCTGTCAATTTTTGCTTTCTGTTTTTTGGTTATTTGCTTGCATAGGAGAGTTTGAATGCTTGTTTCCTTCATTTATGCAACTTAAAAAGAACCCCACACACCACGTGGTAATTTAAAACAACAAGGAGTTGGTCGTAAAACCCCAACCCTTGAGCAAGACCAACGATGGATTTCATCACCACCTTGGCTTGAGATATTGCATACATAACCCCGATCACGACTGTTGCTAGACGTAAATCCTGACGAAAGCTGACCAAGTGTAGCTGGGGTGATTCCCAGTGCATGAGGATAAGTCTTCTATGGTAGGTGTCATAAACAGAGTGATTCCCCTTTCATACCACCTATGTTCCACGTACCATCTGCTCTCACGTACCAATAGTTTCCCTCACATAAGGGCGGGTATATAGAGAGGTTGGTATATCGGCCCGGCAATGGTATATCGAAGGGGCGACCATTTTTGGGAGTCATAAGAGCCATCATATTGCATTTAAACGTTCTTTACAAAAGCTTTCAAAACAAAAATCAAAACACACTAAACCAGATTTAGGGCACACTTTTAATCTTTAAACGAGATAATCATTGCTTTGATTGTGTGTTTCCCTTCTATTTAGTGTAGCATAAAAATCATAAAAAGAGATAAAAATCTATGCATCTTGTAGGAAAACATCACCATGGTGTACACCCGTAGCCGAGCCCAATCACGGGAAGGAGCTGCAGAGAGTGCACAAAGGGGGACAAGTCACCTCCGATATAGTCCTGAGGACTTGGTCATCCCGCCTTGGCGGCCTGACACACAAGATAGTCCACATCATGCCATCATAGAATAGGACTATAGAGGCACCTCTTTGAGGGGCACCCCCACTCAACATAGATCTTTTCAAGAGGAGGACCTACACGTGGCACTCAACATAGAAAGGAGGCCTCCCTTAGATGCTCGTTATGAGTGGCCTAGTGATGAAGTGCTAGAGCAACATAGGGTCCATAAGGAGGGGCCACATGATTTCGTCATCCCTCCTTTACCCCTTATTACTGTTAGAAACACTAGACAAAATCCAGAGCACAAGGCTCTCCAGATAGGGCAAGACAATTCTCCCCGCACCCTTCACACATACGAAAGGGAGTATGAGGAAGACCACCACGTTCCTCAAGAGTAGTACATAATGCGGGAGCGATGCACCTCCGCACCTGCTATGTATCAGGATCACCCATTGAGGCCAGAGCCTCGGGTGAATGCCGCTAACCTCGATAGAGGAAAGCAACCCATAGGGGTCTCGGATCACCATGACCGAGATAGACATGTAGGAGAGGCATCTAGGCTTCCTAAACATGAGACGACGGAACAAATTGACTTGGCATTTGCCAGACATGCCGCCCGCCAAGCGCAAATCATGCAGCTCATGCAGGATCAACAATAGTTAGATCATCTATACCACCTTAGCAAAGAGCGCATTCAGCGTTAGACAACCGAATTGCTTCATAACACTGTGCCTGAGAAGGTCCCAACCCCTCGCGCGCATAAAGTAGAAGTGTATGAGAGGCGCAACCCCTTGGTGCGAGATAGGTCCCCGTGACCTTACCAAGTGCTACCTCCGAGACCTCCTAGACCTGAGCGGGAGGCCACTCCCAGGAACAACGATGGGCACCCTCCGTGGGGACCCACCCATGGTTATAGGTCTCATCCAGAAACTCCTCAAGAAGCCTATGAGGAGTATGAGCAAGAAGAAGAGCGGGCCGAAATGCCCTACCAAGGCAGAGGGGCTGCTATCCGGCCACCCCTCTATAGGCCTCAAGTTCCCCGCAACCCACAATGGGAGCAAACTAAGGAGGAAGAAATTAAATCTTTCGATGCATATAAAGCGCTGCTAGAGCACTTAGAGTCTATGGAGACCAAGACTTCTGGGCCCCAAAAGCCCACTTTACGCCAACTCCGCAGTCACCCTATGCATCCGTCAGTGCCGGCACCCCCATACCCTGAACACTTTAAACTGCCCCAGTTGGCACTCTTTAGAGGAGAGGAGGATGCCCAAGAGCACGTGACTAGATTCCTGAGCCAATGCTTTGGCATTCAGGACAATGATGCTTTGTTGCTAAGAACATTTATAACCACATTCGTAGGCCCTGCCTCGGATTGGTTCACTCAATTGCCAAAACATAGCATCAATAACTTGGATCAGCTAGTGGACGCGTTCCTCGAACGCTTCACCTTCAACACCAAGAAAAAGGCATCACTAAGTGACCTAGCTAGCCTCAAGCAGTATGAGGAAGAAACCATGGTGGCATATGGGAACCGGTGGAGGACGTTGCTTTCAAAGCTGCCCTACCTCCCTCCCATGTCCGACCTGACCCAAATGTTCTCAAAGAGCTGTTTGAGATCGATCTCCATGCTATTGCAGCTGCAGCAATATGCCACTCTTGAGGAAGCTCTGGCGCAAGCCAGAATCATTGAGGAGATCAAGATACAGGATGGCGAGATTGCCAAGCCAAAGAAGAAAGAATGGTCTAAGAACACCAAAATAGGGACCACGCAACAGAAACCCGTTGCGGTCAATCAGGTTGCTATAAACGTCCCTAAGCCTACACAAGCAACACAACCTCAAAAGGCTAACTATCAGGCGGTGCCTCCTAACAATTATGATAGAGAAAACTAGAGGCAAGAACAAAATCAGCAGCGTCACCCTAGGCGACAGTTCACACCTTACACAGAGTCCAAGGACTCCCTGTTTGACCGCTTGTCAGCAGCAAACTTGATCAACCTTCCCGAGATTCAAACCATAGACCCCAATGCGCCAAAGCCTAAGGGGTACAGGGAGGACTTGTACTGTAGGTTCCATAGACGGAAGGGACATGACCTTAATGCATGTTGGAAGTTTAAAGGCTTGGTGCAAGACCTAATCGACAACAAGACGCTGGCGGTGGACAACCCCGTAGTGCCAAACAACCAATAGATGGGAGTCTTCAGAGACCCCCTGCCTGCCCATGATGCGTAGGCAAAACCCCTTCAAGTCAATGAGGTGACACAGAATTGCCCCATGCAGGGGTATGTAGGGATGATAAGCATAGTGACTAGGAACAAGAGGTACCCAGGAGCTGCCCCCGCGACAGCCACAAGAGAGGTTCCATCGACGTCACAACCTCAACAACACCCTACGCAACTTCCCCCGCCTAGACCAGTGGCCACGATTCGGACTAGACTTACCCAAAGTCTAAGGACCACGTCGGCTAGGCTCTCCATATACGAGCTCATTCAACAATCAGCGCCCCATCGGGAGGCTCTAATGGAGATATTAAAAGCCATCGAGCTGCAACCCCATGAAGCAAACTCTTTCAACAACTTCGTGGGACATGTAAAACAATGTACGGAACCAGTCATCACCTTTAGAGAAGATGAATTGAAATCGATGACTGGTGATGTGGCGGATCCACCCCTGCACGTCATTGCATGGGTCAACGGGATTCCATATAAGAGGGTGTTGGTGGACACTGGCTCGTCCAGTAATATAATTACAATAGCAGCATTGAAACATCTGAAGTTGTCGGCCATCTCACATCGTGGCCTCCACCTATACTCTTCGAGCATTCAATGATGCGATATGCTCGACGGTTGGCACAATTGTCCTACCCATCCAAGTGGGACAAAAGACTATTCATACATTGTGCCACATCTTGGAAGGTGAGATGGCCTATAATATCTTGCTAGGGCGGCCTTGGATCAGGGACATGAAGTGTGTCCCTTCAATAGCTCATCAGTGCCTAAAGTATACATTTGAAGGACAGGTGCATGTAGTCCCAGTAGACTTAGAGCCCTTCAAGTACTGCAATACGGTGCAATTCATGCCGCAATCGACCCTTCCATCAACACATTTGGATTTTCAGTTGAATCCATCTAACCAGGGTCCGATTCCGCATGCATCCCCATTGACAAGTCCATCAAATCCCCAGCCGGGTCCATCTTCCTCATCTGGTCCTTCACCAACGATGCCACCTACGGTGGCCACACCGAAGGACAAGGGAAAGAAACCCCTAGAAGAGGAACCACCCCTAGTCTCAACCATCTCTACCGAAGAGATGCCTAGCAGAATGGAAGTCGAGATGCCTAGTTCACCCTACATGGAGTGGACTCCGGAAGAACTCCCATTCGCTCCCCCTCAACCGCCAATGATCACCGTTGAGATGGCCAACATGGGCCTGGGGGAGTATATAGTGCGAAACATTGTAGCAACACCCGCACTTGAGTCCATGCAGGACATGGGGAGACCTCGCCTCCCCATCGGCTCTGTGGTTCCTCTAGGCTACCCACCCAATCAGACAAACTTTGTTTATGGGGGCCTGGATAATGGCATTGAACCTTACATGCAAGAAGACGAAGATGAAGAACCCTTTGCTGAGGACGTCAACTATTTGTCCAACCCAAACTTCGCATTGAGATATCTTGGCCAATGCAATTGGCATGGATATGGGTTGGGTAGGTATGAGCAAGGAGTGCGTGTTCTTTGCCAACCAAGATATCAAATGTCGTATGACAAGTCAGGAGTAGGGTTCAACCACCCCTTGCCCTTGGACATCTTGGTAGAGAACATGCAAGGCCTAGGGATAGGCAACAAGGATGGGTTGGCATTAGATCCATATGCCAATCCTAACACAACATATACATTGGGGGATTATCACCCATTGCTAACAACCAACCTTGTTGACCTTAACAACCCTTTCCCTTCGGTCAAAAAGGGAGAAAGTTCGAGGACTCACCTACAAGAGGGATATAGACAAGACCAAGAAGGGTCTTCAGAAGATGAGTCGGAGTACGAGGTAGCACCTTGGGATCCTTTCGAATCTGATAGCAATCATTCACAAGTGACCCCCATAGATGATTATCAGGAGAGCTTCCTGACAATGTTCCCTTTGAATGCTCCAATTGAGCATATGCCACCTCAAGAGAATCAGGTCCCCTCGCAAAGAGCGAAACAACCCCGATGGGACCACATTAATTTGCTCGAGCAAGATGAGCCTCATATGTCGCAAACAGCTATTGGAGCCAACGAAGGCCTTTGGATCTCTGACAGTGATTATGAAGATGAAACTGAGATGGCCTATCTCAATCATATGCGACAACAACAATATCCCTTGGACATAGATGACATGTTTGAACAACTACACATAGGGCCAAGGCATAGGTGGCACCTCAACCAGGCATAGTTATAGCAATTACTGCACCCGCCACTCTAGGTATACAGAGAACATCTTCCACCTGGAGACCCTATAGAGCCATCAGTGCCTCGGGTGGACCCCATCCTCTTATCCGCACATAGGGCCGATCCATTTGTGCCAGTACCCACAGAGCCAGATCCGGAGCACAAAGATCATCTAGGATGTCCGAGCAGCCACACCCACGGTAATGGAGACCAAAATCATTTCATCAACATGATCTCCATTGATTTAACCACCCCCATCCATAATCCAACTGACCCAACATGGTCATTGCATCTAGACCTAGATGCTATAGACTGGGATCATGCTGACACACCGCCATCCCCATCAGAGTACTGGCCTTGTGGTGGGATGTTCCATTTCACCCTCGGATAGACTCAGGATGTCTTCCATGCTGAAGAGGAACCCGACGTTCCGAACGATGATCTAAATTCAGCAAACGATATCCACTTGATCCCAACTCCACACCAGTTGGAGGACGGATCCCACATGTCGACCGAGGAGACGACTGACGTAGACATCGGCTCGGATCCAATGAATTTGCAAATCATCAAGCTGGGGGTAAGTCTATCCCCCGAAGAGCAAGCCGACTACATTGCCCTTCTCAAAGAGAAGAAGGAGGTTTTTGCATGGTCCTACAAAGACATGTCGGGACTAGACCCATAGCTAGTCATGCATAATCTTACGCTTGATCCGACAGTCAAGCCAATGAAGCAAAAACTATGTAAGATGCATCCAACAGTAGCCTTAATGGTCAAATATGAGCTACAAAAGTTGTTGGATGCATAGTTTGTCATCTGCATGGATTACCCACCATGGTTGTCTAACATGGTGCCCATCAAAAATCCCGACGGGAGGATTCGCATATGCACCGATTTTTGAGATCTAAACAAAGCGAGTCCTAAGGATGATTTCCCCTTGCCTAGCATCGACGCATTGGTAGACGCTACAATGGGCCATGAAATGCTTTCCCTCATGGATGGTTTCTCAGGATACAATCAAATTCGTATCAATCCCGAGGACCAACTAAAAATGGCGTTCACAACGCCTTGGGGGACATTTTGTTATAAGGTCATGCCCTTTGGCCTTAAAAATGCTGGCACCACCTACCAACGTGCCATGACGTACATCTTCCATGATCACATGCACAAAACTTTGGAAGATTACATGGATGATTTGTTGGCCAAATATCTTTTGCGCCCAGATCATCTCGATGACTTAAGCAAGATCCTCGATCGCCTCATTGAACATAAAGTCAGACTAAACCCCAAGAAGTGCGTATTTGGCGTCACATCTGGAAAGCTCTTGGGTTTCATAGTCTCCAAATGAGGAATCGAGGTAGACCCACACAAAGTCAAGGCAATCCTTGAAATGCTTCCCCCAACTACCATCAAGCAGCTCAGAAGCCTGCAGGGAAAGGTCGCATCAATCAAGCGCTTCATAGCGTAGCTATCTGACAAGTGCCGACCCATGAATAAATTATTGCACAAGGGGGTAGCATTTCACTGGGATGACGAGTGCCAGTCAGCCTTTGATGACATTAAACAATACTTGGCTTCGCCGCCAGTATTGGCACCACCTAGACCAGGAGTGTCATTCTACTTATACATCTCAACTACTGAGGTGGCACTGGGTGCCATGCTATCCCAAAAAAATGAACTACACAAAGAATAGGCTAATTACTATCTTAGCCGCACCCTGGTCAGTTATGAACTTAACTATGCATACGTTGAGAAGCTCTGCTTGGCAGTGGTGTTTGCTACCAAAAAGCTACGCCACTACATGCTCAGCAATACGACGTATGTTGTGTCTAAGGAGAATCCATTGCGATACATGATGAGTCGTACTTATCATAGTAGCCGCACGGAAAAATGGATCATGTTGTTGACTGGAGTTTGACATAGAATTCATTGGACAGAAATCCATAAAAGGTCAAGTCATCACCGATCAACTAGCAGAGGCTCCCCTTGAAGACGATCAGCCTCTGACCGTAGAACTACCAGATGATGGGGTCTTCCATGTTTTAGAATCGCCAGATTCTAATGAGCCTGAGTCACAGGCTGACATGACCCTATTCTTCGATGGTTCTAAATGTGAGCAAGGAGGTGGCGTGGGAATTGTATTCTTCACACCGCAAGGGGCTCCAATGCCTCTATCATTTAAATTAGACTTCTCGTGCACCAACAACAATGTAGAATACGAAGCCTTGCTCATAGGTCTTCAAACAACAATCACCATGAACATTAAACATTTAAACATCTTTGGTGATTCGTTGTTAATTGTCAATCAAGTAAAGGGGGTATTCCAATGTAAATGCCCAGTTCTACAGGCCTACAAAGCCCTTGTGGACAAATTCCTGGCACAGCTTGAATGGTACGACATCGAGGCACTCCCTCGATCATCGAATCATTTTGTGGATACTATGGCCTCCTTGGGGTCACTAATCCCGCAAGACCCTTTCGATGAAATGATGACCATTCAGGTCAAAACATTATCGCAATCCATGATGGAGCGAGCAAGCTCTGACCTAATGCCAAGAATCCACCTGATCCAGATTGAACCATCTCAGGATAGGTTCTCTCGAATCCATGATTGTTTGACTCAAGCCAACTGGGGGTCCTTGTTCTCCCCGACCCCTCTTAATAGCAACACAACATTGTTTTTACAAGTTCTTTCCCGCTCAGCTTTTGCTAGGGATGAACTTCAAGAGGGATTGGCCATTCATACCATCGAGGTTTCTGATCAGCAGGATTGGTACACACCCATAAGGGATTACCTCAAGTTAGGTAACCTCCCACTTGGATTGACACAAGCCACAAAAAGATCATTTAAATAGAAAGCGGCAAAACATGTCTTGCTAGGAGACATTTTGTATCGTCGGAGCTATGAAGGAATCCTCCTCCATTGCTTGGACCAGCAGGAGTCCGCTTGGGCGATCACCCAAGCCCACGATGGTACATGCGGTGGCCACTTCAGCGGTATGGCCATCGCAAAGCGCATTCTCCGCATGGGTTATTATTGGCCATCTTTAGAGCGAGATTGTTGCGCATATGTAAAGAAGTGCATGAAGTGTCAACACCATGCCAATTTGACACATGTACCTTCTCAGGCCTTGCAACCGATTCAATCGACTTGGCATTTTTCGTAGTGGGGCTTTGATCTAATTGGAAAGATCTCCCCTGCATCGTCGGGTCATCACACGTTCATCATAATGGCCATAGAGTACTTCACCAAGTGGGTGGAAGCAATTTCGCTAACCTCTACGATTGGAACCCGCATTGCGGAGTTTATTTTACATAACATCATATGTCATTTTGGTATTCCATCCAAGATCATCTCGGATAATGGGACGTCATTCAAGAATAAATATGTGCGTGCTTTGACAACAAAGTACAAAATTTAGCACAGTTTTTCAACACCCTATTATCCGTAGGCAAATGGGCAAGCAGAGGCATCAAACAAAATGCTAGTCGCCATCCTCAAAAAGACCGTCGTAGATAGTCATAAATATTGGCACATTCAAATCCCGCTTGCCCTGTGGGCTTATCGCACTAGCATTCGGACGCCCACTAGGGCAACTCCATTTTTGCTGGTGTATGGCTCCGAGGCAGTCATGCCTCTCAAGTTGGAAATCCCTTCCCTGCGCATTTCAATGCAAGAGTTCATCGATGATGACACTACGTGGCAGGCCCGGTTAGACCAACTTACATTGCTCGACGAACGACGCGTCAATGCTCTCGAGCATTTGCGTATCTATCAAGAGTGACTTAAGAAAGCATACAACATGAAGGTTCACCTAAGGGACTTTCAAGTTGGTGACTTGGTCTTAAAAGAGAACCAACAGAATTCTAATTTGTCGTCCCATCTAAGGGACAAGTTCACGGCAAACTGGTTAGGTCCTTATGTGATTGATAGTAAAATAGGACCTGGAACATACCGGCTCGCCTCTCTTGAAGGAATCAAGGAACTAGAACCCTTGAACATCAGTCATTTGAGGCCATTCCACATTTAGAGAGCCATAGGCCCACCCAAAAGCTCCAAGGATTCCCACAATCGCTTGGTCAACCCAAAATGCCCCAAAGGTATCCATAAACCCTTTGGTCAAACCAAAATCTCCAAGGATTCCCACAATCGCTTGGTCAACCCAAAATTCCCCAAAGGTGTCCATAAACCCTTTGGTCAAACCAAAAGCTCCAAGGATTCCCACAATCGCTTGGTCAACCCCAAAATGCCCCAAAGGTGTCCATAAACCCTTTGGTCAAACCAAAAGCTCCAAGGATTCCCACAATCGCTTGGTCAAACCCAAAATGCCCCAAAGGTGTCCATAAACCCTTTGGTCAAACCAAAAGCTCCAAGGATTCCCACAATCGCTTGGTCAACCCCAAAAATGCCCCAAAGGTATCCATAAACCCTTTGGTCAAACCAAAAGCTCCAAGGGTTACCATAACCGCTTGGTCAAAATAAATATTCAAAAACAAACAAAAACAATAAAATCATCAAAAATAACAAAAAAAATTGCATCTCAATTCCATGCATACTCGTAAAAATCAAAATACAAAAATATAAGTTGCATTAGGCATCGCATCCATACATTGCATATTTGCTGGTCATACATGTCACAAGCACCATAGACTGTAATTGCTCGGCAATTCCTTCATTTTCCACATTCCATCCATTTTATAAACACATACATCTAGAATAACACCATCCCCATTTTTAGCATAGTCAGTTGTCTCCTAATGTATGTAGGGTTTTCATCATTCAGTTGTCTTTAAATTTCTAGCCAAAAATGGTACAAAGTTAAACGGATTTTACAAGGGAAAGTTTTACTTGGGTCACGCCTCGTTATGTAACATCCCTACACAAGTTAAAACACATAAAATAATTCCCAAGTTGTGTGAATGCAAGAGACACCTACAAAGCAGTCTAGGATACCATAGGTGAAAGATTAGCCTGTTCATCCCCCTGTGCGAATGGTTCAAGAGTGCTGAGAATTGACAAAAGGACAAGCTCTTCCCCATCAATTCCCCCTAATAAAAAAGTGGTTTTCACCACTCCCAAAAATCCCAATCACCATTGGTCCCCAAAGTTGTAAGGATTCGTACTACACGTCCCTGCCAAGGATGGGTAGTCATCCCCAAGGCCTAAAAGGATCAATGACCATTCAAAAGCAAAATCCCCACAAGCCATCATCATGACCATCTCCAATCACCTTTGGTCTCCAAAGTCGTAAGGATTCATACTACACGCCCCTGACAAGGATGGGTAGTCATCCCCAAGGCCTAAAATATCAATGCCCTTACTTCAACCTAAAAGATCAATGCCCTTACTTCATAATATCCCTAATCCCCTTTGGTTCCCAAAGTCGTAAGGATTCGTACTACACGTCCCTGAACAGGATGGGTAGTCATCCCCAAGGCCTAAAAGGATCAAGGTCATTCACAAGCCACAAACCTACAAGCTCAACTTTGCGAAGCTCAAAATGCAAAATCAAATAATAGTGGTTATCACCACTATTCAAAATCCTTGCTCAAAAAGAAAAACAAAGAGAAAAATAAACAGTGATTTTCATCATTATGTATACGAGCAAGTATCCTAACACATTGAGCAAATAAAAATCCTGAACTTGAATCCCTGGAATTCTCAGCATTCGAAAACCATCTAGGTGATCCTCATTACGGGTTTGGTGGACAGCCTACCTGGCAATGGTGGTATCCTAAACGCATGACGATATGTCTATCACATTAGCTTTGCATGTGAGCAGACCAATGTTTGCATGTGGATGAGCTAGCTTATGGTACCTTAGATTGTCCCATGGATTAATCTTACTAAATACAACAATGGAGTTAGTGGAGCTAATTAGGTGATCCTCGACATAGGTTTGGTTGACAACCTATTTGGCACTCGGCGGTATCCCGACAAATACCACATAAATGAACTCAATTGCACACACAGGGATGTGAAATAACTTGGTCAAACTCAAGTCAGATTTATACCTTGTTCAAAAGTCTTGCGAGATAAATGTACAGTCTTGGCTAGTTAGTTAAAATATCCGAATCTCATAAAAGCTTAACTACATTTTAAAACAACTGGTACATTTCATTACATCCATCCCCATCAGATAATACAAAAAACAAAAACAAAGTTCTCACATGCAAAGTCATTCCACAAAGCCATCCCATAAGTACAGGAAGCCAATAAATCTTGTACACTCTATGGTGCCATCGACAAGTTATCAACAACTCATTTCATTCATTCCATATGCATACATCATATAATTAGACACATCGCATTCATAATACCACATGCATACATCATCATAAATAACTGTGCATAAACAGAAAAACAAACCATGACAAGTGTATAAACACAAAGAAAGTCATCTATATATATATCATCAAAAATGCCCATAGGCTACAATCAACCGGTCCTCTGACCTCGCAACAAAGCAAAAACTCAAAAACCCCCAAGCCTAGGGCGTCGGCCACCATGATCACGCAGGATCGATGCGATGGGAACTACCCCTCATGGTGTGGGTCCTATGGGACCTCTCAGGGCGACTGCTGCTAACCCTCGCATCATGCCCACTAGCCCCCCCTCATCCAATCGCCTGCATGACGAGATGATGCTGACTGCTCAGTATCGCTGCCCCTCATCCGACGTGAAGACCCACCTCCAGAGGGCTTAGGTACCCGCCCCCAAGGTGGATGATCTCTCCCTCCAGATCCATCCGATGCCGACACCACTCCGCCTCCCACCGATGGTACATCGCTACTACATCGTCGTGCTATGCCAACACCTTCTCCCTCTCCACCAGTTGCATTCGTAGAAGATCCCTCTCCCGTGTAGCATCGGTATCCCATTCCTACCGGTGGTACGTAGCCCATGCGTTCTCCTGCTCTACTAGCTGAGTCCGCAAGAGATCCCTCTCCTATAAAGCCTCCCCTAGCTCCTCATCCTACCTCCGAAGTAGCCCCGCCAATCATGCATTCTCAGTGCGTAACCCTGCCTCCATGTCCTCCAAAATTGCCTGAGGCATAGGCAAATCCGGGACAACAGCCTGCTCTGGCTCCCACTGCTCCGGGACGTCCTGCACCTCCGGATGATCCGAAACCCCAAAATCCATGCCCGCATCATCCACCTCCACCATGTTCGCATCCTCCCACAGAGCTCCCCAATCATCTCCCGGTGCCTCTCCACCCTCACCTCGTCGATTGCTGCCGCCTCTACGCCTCCCAATGGTCCCTCTCCTCGCCATCACTGCAAAGTCCACCACTGGTCATACTCAATGGTCACCTCGATGTCATCCATGTTAGGGGCATCAATCATTGTATCTGAATCCTCACCCAGCGATGCAATGACTAGCTAGACCAGAGTCCTCTCGTCCCCCTAGCATCGATAGATCAAGGGCTCACCAGGCAACCCCTGGTGCACCCCAAACTATCATGTCACCCGGCCATACGGGAAGAACTCCTACTCGGTCCCATGATGCCCAATCAGCCACCTCCCCCTACGAACCCGTCGCAGCCACTCTCCAGCCTTCTAAGGCAAGTCGGACAGCCCTGGTAGGGGCGCCGAAAACCTCCCCTAGAGCAAGCCGAGCGAAGGCATCGACATAGTGCCCTACGACACCTGCCCACCGTCGACTCTGTCCCTGCTCCTCTGACCTTGCCACAGTGCCCCGTAACCAATCTCTCGGTCTACCATCTCTGCTCGAGTCATCCATGGCAACCCCACCGGCCTCTCCACCGCTATGTGCTGCCAAGCCCAGCACTGCAACAGATAGCTACATCCAATCCCCTTCCGCCTCCAGTAGTGGACCTCGTACAACTCATCATAGAGCTATGCCAATAGAGTCTGTCCCCATCTCATGATCATAGGTGCCTCCGTCGGACACTCCACCAACCTGAACACCACCTCCAGCAGGTTCCACGGGAACCTCGCACCCGAAGAGTCGGGTAGCAGCATGTTGGAAATGAGGCCCATCAATACTGCGTGCCTCACTCCCAACACACCCATCTCTAGCCACCATCGAACCAAAATGCCGCCAATCTGGAAGTCGCCCTCTACCCTCTCCACTGGGCTGTCCACACCCACCTCCTCCCCATGCCCGAAGCATCATGTCAGCATAGTTGTCCGCTGATCCCGCGACGTCGTCTTGATCGGTAGTCCATCTATTAGAATCCGAAGAATCCGATAGACATCCTCCAAGGTCACCGTCATCTCCCCTATTGGGAGATGGAAGGTATTGGTCTGGGGATCCCATAAGTTGATCAGGGCCATCAGATAGGCCCGATCCCCGACCACAGGCTCTAGCCGAGTCACCTGCTTGAGCCCAAGGGCATCAAGCCACTCCCAGTCAGCCAAAGTTAGTGCCTCCCATGCTTCAGTAAAAACTGTAGGCACACGGTACCGGCTCTTCACAACCTGCAAAAGAAAACAACACAAAAACATTAAAAACCATGAAAAAATGTACAGCAAAAACAAGAATATACAACAATGCATAAAACAATGTACAGCTGAAAAAAAAACAAGCAACAAAAATTCACAAAAATTCAAAAAATAAACAATTTGTCAGTCCTAGGATTTTTAACTCTAAACTGATAAATTAAAACCAAAAATACAAAAAATTCAAAAAAAATTTCCCGTCCCTAGGGTTTTTAACTCTAAACCGATAAATTAAAAACAAACAACAAAATTCAAAAAAAATTTTTTAGTCCTAGGGTTTTTAACTCTAAAACTAAATTAACAAAAACAACAAAATTCAAAAAATAATTTGTCAATTCTAGGGTTTTTAACTCTAAACTGATAAATTAAACAAAAACAACAAAATTCAAAAAATAATTTGTCAGTTCTAGGGTTTTTAACTCTAACTGATAAATTAAACAAAAACAACAAAATTCAAAAAATAATTTGTCAATTCTAGGGTTTTTAACTCTACACTGATAAATTAAAAACAAACAAAAAATAACTAGGGTTGAGTTACATTTTTTAAGCTCAGTTTTACCCTACGTTTCTAACCTAAGTTTTGATCTTTGTTAAATTAGGGTTAAGCGAAGTTTTTAAGTTACGTTCTAAACTAAGTTTTTTTTAGCTAAGTTTTAAACTAAACTTTTGATCTTTGTTTAACTAGGGTTAAACTAAGTTTTAAGCTAAGTGTTAATTTTTGATAGACTAGGGTTTCATTTTTAATTTGAAAAACAAAATACAAAAGAAAAAAACAAAACAAATTGCGGTTTTCAAATTGTAACGCAAACAAACAATAAAGAGGAAGAACACTCACTGGTCTCGCTTCGGCTCCGCCACTTGAGGATCCGGTCCATGAACTCATGGTGGCGGGAAAAATTCGACAGCGCTTCGCTTCGCAGAATTGACCTCCTCCTCCTCAGAGCTCCAAATCGCCAGGAAAAACAAATGCAAATGAGCCCAAAACCCAGTTTTGGCCCTTAAATAGGCTTTTTGAGCCTGTAATCGTTCCCTCCTGGGATGAGTGCTCTGGTTAGCGCTCGTCCCAACCTGGGATGATTACTAAACTGGTATTCATCCCACCCAGGGATGATTATAGAGCAAAAATTTCAAAAACATCAAAAACTACACAAAATGCACCAAAAACAAGCAATAAAATTGTCCAATGAGAGTGCTTTTGCACTTGACATTCTGGGCATGCAAAATAGACGTCGGGGTCACAAATCCTCACTATCCTACTCCCTAAGAAGGCTACCATAGCCGGACCGCTCCACGGGAGGACGGATTTTCGAGAATTTCATCCCCAAACGGCGTCGCAAAACGGGTCAAAACCCAACCAAAAATAGCAATAACATTGCCGAACGAAGGCGCCTTTGCGCCTGACATTCTTGGCATCCAAAATAGATGTTGGGGTTACAAATTGTCACTATCCTACTCCCTAAGAAGGCTACCATAGCCGGACCACTCCACGGGAGGACGGATTTTTGACAATTTCAGCTCCAAAATGCATCACAAAAAGGGTTGAAACCCACCAAAAATAGGTCAGAATGTTTGGAAACTGCTTACGCATTCAATGGTAAACAACTGAAGGCACCCTTACCTAAGTCATCTTGGGTCAAGTGACTCATCACTTTTCTCATGTTGGTCATTCCCTCATCGATTCGTCGCTTGAGGGGGTAGTCACACTTAGTCACCAATCAACAAAAACACACCCAATCAAGGAAATAACACGCATTCAAAGGATCATTGACAAAGACAATCATGCCCTTGCTTGGGGCAGCAAACAAGCAATAATCACAAGCTGATCAAACACTTGGCATTCATGAATCATGAACTCAAGGTTCCCACAGACAAAAGGTTGCACCCTTTGCCTATTCATGACTGATCAATGTCCAAGATCAAGTAACACCTCACCAAAAAAGGTTAACACTTGAATTAAGCTCCTTAGCTCGTTAGAAGCAAGGATTCAAGAATGCGTGCCCTTTCCATACTTGGGGCATCAAAAGTTGGTTAGGTTACTGAGAAACCCTAATCATTAGTGCTTTGGTTATCTATTTTTTCTCGGTGTTGCACCTTGCACAACGCATCCCAAAAAGGGGCATCTGTAGACACCAAAATAGCACCAATCCGATTATGTGACGACAAACGCTGATCGCATTGACACACATAGCCCCTAGGGCAGCCCCCAGAGGTTAAACAGTGGTCCTAACCACTCCCAAAAGTAGTTTGGAAGGTCAAAGGTCAATTTGGCACCTTTTTGGCACTTTGCTCCCTACTCGTCCCACCCTGGGATGATTACAAACTGGTATTCGTCCCACCCAGGGATGATTATCAGCATTCACCCCAGGGTGAGGCGAATAGAAGGTTTGATTGGCAAAAAAAGTCAAACCTCGATAGGTCCGCCAGTTAACTACAGCTTCAGGCCATGCAATTGTGAGGAACGACTTCAAATCAAGAAGAGAGACTTCAGTCATGCATGTCTTTGATTTTTGGAGGCCTCATGCAAGGAGACTCTAAATCAGGGAATAATATTTTTCCCAAAATAGGACATGCAACTCCAGTGGCGCCCTCGCATGCGCATTCAAACAGAGAGACCCTAGGTCTATAAATTGGTGAGTCTTCTCACCCAAAATATATACAGAGAAGGAGCATTTTGAGCAACGAAGTGCTGCCATTTTACATCCACACACATACCTTTTGATTTGTGCCTTTCACATCCTTGATCTCTTTTGGAAGGGAGGTCATAGGGTGATTATTGGAAGCGCAATCTAGACCCAAACCCGAACATTTGGCCACAATATCCCACAAAATTTGTTGACAACACCCCATAAGAGGTTTTGGACCCATCCCAAGTGGATTGGTGCCGAAACAGAGTCCCAAACGATGGGCGTCCTGCCCCCGGGCGCCCCCAAACTGTCACAGCCTTAATCGCCCCGCCTCGGAGTGATTAGAAATATATGGTAAATTTCTCTGATTTTTCTTTTGCATCTGATTCTAGGTTGTTTACATATGCTGTCATTTAAATTTCAGGTGATTCTGACAAGTTTTGATCATGTTTTTATCATTTCCCGCCTTCACTAACATGCAGATAGCGCCATCATATTCTGGGTGATAGAGGCCAAATTGGGAAAATCTGACCTTCTGGGTCTTCCCAAAATACCCCCAATTAGCTAACCCCCAACTTTGCAGGTGATTTGGAGCTTCCCGGATGTGACATTTGGGACTGTGCTTTTTAACACTTTGTTGCAGGTCTATTCGTCCCGCCCCGAAGCGAATACAAATATGTGGTGAATTTTCTGACTGTTCCATTTGCAGTGTCTTCCTGGTGATGTTTTGATGCCCCTATCAAGTTTTTAGTTCATTTGGATCTATTTCAATTATCGTTTTAATTATATTTTGCATGTGCTAGTTGAAGGCGTGGGGATTGCATGTTTTATTTTATCTACAGGTGCTACTGACTTGTTTTCTATTTCTTTGAATGTAGTATCTGGACATTAGAGGAGTAGAAAGGAGTCAAGACTCATCAACGCAAGTGGCGGTGATGTTTGGTCCGCCCATTTTACATGTGGGCACGCGAAAGAAGGAATAGCATCCATGGGTGTAACAAGAACACATTTAACGCTCCTAGCCCCTGAAAATGGAGGAGACGGATTGTAACCGAGTTTTGAAACATATTAATAAAAAGGGCTGTCTTCCATATTGGCTTTTTATTTGGTTTCGATTCGTTCATGCCTCTTTCTTTTCATGCACTTTCAATTCATAGGGTTTAGCGTTATCTTTTGTTCATTTACATCGCATTCGGGCTTTTCCTTTTTGTTTTCGTATCCTCGTGCTTTCAGTCCTCATCAGTGATTACTCTGTAACAACAAATCCAGACATCCTAGAAAAACATAAGTAGTGATAGGCTGAAGAGTCTTAAAGCTATGAGAAATTAGCATGGTCATACTTAATTTTATTTAGTTGAAGAAATGTAAAAGTGTGGGATCCAATTTTAAAATCATAAGATTGCATTTCTTGGAAAACACATCTAGGTAATGATATTGTTTAAGAAGTTATAAATTTAATTTTATTATACTCTATAGCACATGCTTGGTGTCGTATTTATAGATTTTTTAAGAATGTATATTGAAAGAAAGAAAAAAAAATGGCTGGAGAATAGCTTAATTGTGAATGAATCGTATGTTTTGAAGATTATATTAAATGACTTAGGCTTATTATGATTTTTTTTAAGATATGTTATCACATAACTAAATTTTACTTAGTTATATAAGAGCTATAATATGTCATGGAACATAAGGGTCTTTGAACTACGTACTTATTGTGATGATTAATATGATTTAGAGGAAGGGAAAATAACTTAGAAACGTTATTATAGTTTGTCCCAGTTTGTCTTGAAAATTAGTATGAGTTGTATTTACTTTTCAGGAATAGATTTATTTTAAAGGAAGTTAGTAAGAGTTCCTCACCTTAAATTAGAATTCATTTTACTTTACTATGGTGTAAGATTTTATTTTGAGGTTTGCTTAGACTTATGATTTTATCGTAAAAGAAGTTGTTTTTAATTAGATGATTTACAAATTTGCCTTATGATATGAGCTTAAGCTATGGATAAATGAAAAAGTATTAATTATATATCCCTAGAATGACTATTGGACTTACTTACCACCCAAAGATACACCAATAACTTCTAAGGTGAGAAAGTCGAGTTAGGGCTTTCTCCACCCATCCACATTGAGTCATGAGGTGACTTATGTGAGGTTGAGTCACTATACTCCGACAATATGAGGACAGAGGTCCAAGCCGTTGAGTGAAATGAGTGGCGGTATGCGATGTCACTCTAGGTGATTAGTTTGTTGGTGGTGGTGGTAATCGTCATTCTGCTTAGACCAGGGAAATGCTATCTTCAATATTTTCCATGAGCTCCTTAAGGCATTTCCAACGATAAATTGTTATGGGCAGCATTATCATTAGTTTAGGAGAGAATATGATTATCTATCCCAAATGTCGTGTGATGGTGGGCTCTAGTCAAACCTTAGCAGAGGGTCAATGACTAGCACCGACATATGAACATTGGTTCCAAAGTATTGAGTTGAGTACTCAAGGGAACTATGAGTTCATCCGACTTTGGACAAGGGAAATAACATACCCCGCTCAGGTGGTATGGGGCCTGAGCAGATAACCCTTCACTAGATTCTAAGAGGACTCATGAGAGGAGTCATAATATCTCATGGCGAACCGTGGGATTTGGCCAGTCCCAAGCACTTAAGACACCAGCTGCAGTGGTGGCCAATCTTGAAGTGCATTTACTTGTATGCCTGAGCTAACATAATGATGGGTTACAAGCAACATGTTTACATTTTGCTTTCTTGTACATAGAAATATATATATATATATATATTAAATTGGGTTGTTACATAATTTAGTTGTATCTTCAAAATTTCTTAAGGAATGACTAGGTAATTGATAATACCATTCTAATGTCATACTGACAAGACTCTTAGGAAATATTTTTAACAATAATATATAATCAAATATGATATCATGGTAAGTTGTTTTAAATATTCTTAAATGCTCAATTATATCTTTTGTTCCCTTGTATATAGGTAAAAATGGCATGGGAAAATTCTTAGGATAAGGTCTAGCAACAACAATAGGATATAGGGGTCGATTGCACATTTCTTTATAGCTATAGGTGAAACTAGAGGGCTGAATTATCAACACTTGTGAAACTAATTGTTTCACCATATTTGTTAAACTTTGCACCTTTGTATTGTTGTTATGCAAGGCCCCTAGATTCCCTAAGGGATAGGTAAGTTATTGAATGGGTAGTTGGCCTATGTTGGAGGTATTGATACTATTGGTGAAACAAAAAAAAAAAAATTGAAACAAAAAAAAAAAAAAAAAATTGAGATGAGTAGATTGAGGAGGAAATTGAAAATAATTTTGAATGATACTACTAGTTGGAGGGATTTGCGAACTCCCTCCAATGTTGGTGGTTACAGTAGTAGCACAAGTTGGTTGATGGACATGATTACCATGATTCAAAAAGTTAGACAAAGGGTTATTATGAACACATTTAGGAGAGACTATTGGAGGAGGGGAGTCTCACCTCTTTGGAGTCAAGCCTCCTATTCCATAGTTATAAGCAAGTCTTACTTATAGAATTTATTAAATCCTCAAACATGCTCAAATGATTTAAAGATGAAATATCCATTAGGTTCTTCAAGGGGATAAAAATAAATTTAAGTTTTCATATCTTCTTGCTCTTCTATTTCAAGGTTAGGGTTTTATCTATCAATCTAATCATCGTCTTGGGGAACATAATTAAAATCTACCTACCTTCACTGACTACTAAGGAATGAAGCTATTAGAAGAAGCAAAAGGATAGAAGAGAAAACCAACGAAAGGCACACAAGAATATTTTAATATACTTATTAATGTTCTTCTAATTTTAAGTAAACAAATTAGTGATCTTGTTGAAAGTTTTTCAAAAGAAAATCAAACAAGGAAGAGGCTTCTTAATTTGGCCACTAAGACATGTTTTCACGTTGGGTTCACCAAAGATGTAGATGGGGAAAATTGCACACCAACATACGATTCTTAGGGCTGGATCCATCGGAAAGCCTTGAGTTGACCGTGGTGGTTATTATAACTCTACACTTAGTGTGGGGAGGAAGGGTTCACCAAGAACGGTTTTAGGACTCACTCTAAGTCTAGGGTGGAATATGTTTAATGTGTTCAATTTAGGACAATCACCTATGTTTGGCCTTTCTATAGCTAAGCTATGAAATGAAATAACAATGCAAGATACAAAATGCAAGAAGACAAGAGCTAACCCTAAAATAATTATTTTTTTGAATGATCTCTAACCCTAAGATTACAAAAATAAATCTTTGAGAAATGGTACAATAGAAAATGCACAAACAATACAAAACTTTAGATGCACACTATATGTTGTTTATTCTTTTAAATACCTAGAAAATTAATTAAATATTTTCCTTTTATATCTAGTCTAGAATTTTGGTAGAAACAAAAATCACCCATCAAACAACCTAAAGATCTATTAGGGCACTTATCTCATCTAATGGTTGATCCAAGCTTTATCTTTTATCTAGTAATATCCCACAATGCCTATTCCTACAAACTAGCTTCATAAACACCTGAAAAATATGATCAGTGTTAGGGGATATGCTTAGGCCCCTATATGACAATACTCGAATGTGGAGTAGTCAAGGCCCCTGGGTCCTTTTAGTTGACCTTTGAAATATAAAAGTGAAAGTTAACCTTTAGAAGATAGACAAGCAGAATAAAATGTAGCAAAATAGTATGATGAGCATAAAATAGAATGTGTTTTTATGATCAAAATTTAACATGAAATGCAAGCCTAGGGTTTGGAGATAGCATATTGCCCCCAATCCTAGCCTCATAAAAATCATGCCCCATATGGAGTAGACATGATTTCATAGAATGGCAAAATCGTGCCCCAAAATTACTAGGTTTGATTTTGCAATAAAAAATGAGAACCCTAAAAGAGTGTAGATCAAATGATGTGAAATAATTCCTAATTAATATGCAAAATGCAGATGAGCGAAAACAACCTGGTGGTAGCAAAAAAATAGACCAAAGTATGGAGACCTCTAAGTAGCATATTCTTCCTTAGGGCTTCAACACTTGTCCACCAAAAGTAGTAAACACACAAACAATATAGCAGAAGAGAAACTCCTCAATGGTTAGAAAGCCTCAACAGATCACTTTAGCTTGCTTGGAAACTTGAATTGAGCACTTGTGAAATCACTTCATAAAAACCTCTTACAAAAATAAATTTAAAACTTCTTCGTGTTGTCTTAGCTTTGATTTCAAGGGAGAAAGAAGACCTCAAACCCTCTATTTATAAGGGATTTGAAATAAAAAAGTGGAAACAAACCAAGAAATTCGACCTCAATAGAGATCAACTTTGAAAATTAGGGTTTCCTAGGAGAAAATCCTAGCTATGTGAAATCGCACCCCACAAAGACCGACCATGATTTTGCATAAAGAGAAAAAAAAGAGGAAAATGGGGGAAGGGAGGTCCAAAACTTTTTAGGGGAAGTTGGAGGGTCTCCCTAAGGATCTAGGGAAAATGACTCACTCAAGTGGGTTAATTTTTCATATCTACACATAAAACATAATATAATGGTAATATTCTTAATATATAAAACTCATAAATAACTTCAACAACTCATATAATTGTCATTAACAAATGCTCATAAAAATTGTATCTCTATTGAATAAAGTTCAAGTACCCATGCTTACAAACACTCTCCAACTACAATGCATGTATCTTACACACACATAGATACATATACAATGGAATATGACTCTTCATATGGTACACCCTTTGGCCTTCACTCTTCTAGAGACTCTTCAACTTCCTATTCTATAGACTCATGTGCACATGGACTATTATGAACATTTACAATACCAAAATACTTTGCACACTCTAATAATACTTGTGCATTTATTACATAGCATAAAGTAAATACTCATCCTCTAATCTAGAAAACTCTTTTCTAATTTAAATTTGTATCAAATATGGTACATTAGCATCTACAAAATAATGTAATATATTCCAACATATTTTACTTTCAAACAATCAGCTAAAAAGGCCAAGTGGGCTTGACTACTATGCCTCTAAGCTCAGTCATGCAATGGCTTAAGTAGGCCCCAAAATGTTGATCAAATTTTCTAGGGTTTTGTAAGTTGTCTTGTAGGTTTGAAGTTGTCTAAATATTGTAGATGCAAGTTAAAGCTTGGATCAACCATCGAATCAAGTAAGTGCCCTAGTAGATCTTTAGGTTTTTTGTTGTGTGTCTTTATTCCTTTATGTTTCAGATTTTAATCAAAAAGAAAAAGAAAACATTTGACTTTTATTTCTAGGCATTTGAAAGAATAAAAGCATATAATTTGCATCCTAGGGCTAATATTGTTTATGCATTCTCTAAAACCCTTGTTCAGAAGGAAAAAAAAATTGTTTTAATGCAAGTTAGGGTTTTAGTCATTATTGAAAATCAAGAATCATTCTAAGGTTAGTTTCTTATCTTTTTGCATTTTTGCTTGTCTTGCATGGTTCTTAGATTTTAGAAAGACCAAACATAGGTGTTTGTTCAATATACACATCAAGCATTCCATCCTCGAACTTGAAGCGAGTCCTTAAACCGTTCTTGGTGAACCCTTCGATCCTCAAGCCCCCGAGTGTAGAGAATATAATACACCCTCGTGATCACCTTGACTCTTAGCAAATCCAATTAAAAATTCTACTTAACAAAACAATTTTTCCCTTATACAAAAAGTCCTCTTTATTTATAAACATCAGAACAATGAGTTACCAACTAATTTTAAAGATGAGACTTCATTTTTTTTTTCCATTTCTTCTAAAAACCTAACCTTTTTAAAAATACATCTTTTTCTTAAAATCATTTAAAAAACAAAAAAACAAATTATTTGCTGTCTCAAAAGGTGGCTACCAATTGCATGCTTATCCTTATTCCATCCTCAATTAAAAAAACTCCAGATGATTTTTTTAGTTGGCTCTTCCAAGCTGGATGCTCTTAAAAATATATGTATAAAATTGAAGTGCGGTATATGATAATAAGGATTGAATTATATGAGACGAAGTCATTGAACTGATGAGATCCGAAAAATTCCATGAAGTTACGAGGGGATGATGTTTCCCTATCATATTAAAAAATTAAGGAGAAAAAACAGCACATACACACACGTTAGTAGTTTATTGAAAGCAGTGAGACTCCTTCAGAGCTTAAATGTAAGCGTGAAACCGTATGCTGACGGTTGTTGCTTCGGTAGAGAGTGCAGTACGCGCACATGGATTGTCCTTTGGTCAACGAACTGTCGTTCTAATTTATTGCCAGAAATTTTCCAAGAATTTAACAACTCGATTCTCTTCTAGATAAAACACGTTAATTTATTGCCAGAAATTTTCCAAGAATTTAGCAACTCGATTCTCTTCTAGATAAAACACGTTAAACACGTCGCCTGTACAAATAACAAGGAGCGCATACTACGGCGCAACGTCGTTCTCTCAAATGGATGATTATGTGAGGAAGATTCCAAGGTTTGCCTTCTGTAAACTTACGTATTTGACACTCTACAAAATATCCAGTAGAGGCGAACTTGCACGTTGTTCCTTTTCTCACCAATCAATAAAAGTAAATCTCCAGAAAGTCATAAAGGCCGTGGATTGTAAGTCTTAAGAGGAGAATTAGTAGTAGATTGTTAACAATGTCAGACAGTTCCAATCGTGGTCTCCTTTAAATCGGTTTGATTAATAATAAGGTGGAGTAAGAATTATAATTACAAGTCAAAAAAATTTAACCCACATCTAATACAATTCCCATATATAACTAAAATAACTAATAAATAAAGAATCGCTTCCTAATAGAGGTAACAGCATATTGTTCAATATATTGCTAAGGACTTGCCACGTTTATGATCTTCAGACCTGAAATTTCAGAGATAGAAACTACTTCAAAAGTGGCATTTAAGACTAATCTCCAGAGACTGAGATTTGCTGGTACAAAATTTAGCTTTTTGTTTCTTTTCTTTCGACTGTGCTTGTCTTCCCTTAAATGTGAAGGCAGAGATGGAAGGTGTAAATTGAGAAACACAAATGCATAAATGACCAGATTGTGGCTAAATAAACTGCGGACTATGTAAGACAAATGGATTACTGACCAAATTGTCACGAAATAAACTGCTGACAAAATAGGAGATAACTTATGTACGTTAGAAAATGGCACCTGCAGCACATGGGCCATAGTCTTCCCCCGTCTGCATTACATAGTCCAAACATATTGAGGCTTGACTCTCTTAGTATAGGGACAATATATGAAAAAGAGCTGACAGGATTACAATCATTAGCATATAATTACCACTCAAGTTAACGAAATAGACGCATGCGGCTCAACAATATCCGTGGACCAAAGCAGAGATCCTCGCCGGATGAGATCCCTTGTTTGTGGGTCACCCACTCTCCGAGAAGCAATATCCATCACGACTTCGTTTCGCACACCATGTGCACGTGGGCCCATTGAAAGATTCCCTGCCATGTGACCCATAACTAACAGCGAACATTTTTATTCGCGGGTTGGTCAAATACTCTAAGACTAGGAGAGCACTGACTATCTATATATATACATCCAAATCCGCGTTAGAGATCAAAAGAAACAAGAGTTGTTTCTTTCAATCCATCACGACTCTCTTTGAGCTGTTCGAAATTTCAAATTGGCTACACCGCTTACCTAGCAAAGGTAACTAATTCACTTGGGTCTAATTCTGGGGTTGTTAGCTGCAGTTTCCAATTTTTGCCCGTTGGCGTTAACGGCATTGGCTTTAGGTAGTCTTTATTTTGATAAGTAATTTACATATCCCATGGTTCTCTCAAAAGGTTATTCACTTTAATTTGACAGAGATTGGGAATATTTGCTTTCTTGGAGGAGTTAATGGCCCCCTCACAGCCCATGATTTTGGCTTCAGTGCTATCAATGCTGATGTTATTTCCTCGAGTATATGGACAAGATGGTGGCTGGCAATCTGCTCATGCCACGTTCTACGGTGGAAGCGATGCTTCTGGCACCATGGGTAGGTTTCGTCTACAAGTAAATGGCATGAACAAACCAATTACTCTCATTTTTCATAGAATTTGAAAATTCCCATAATTGGCTGCTGAAGTGTGTTATGAAATGCTTCAGGGGGAGCTTGTGGATATGGAAATCTGTATAGCCAAGGGTATGGAACCAACACTGCTGCCTTGAGCACGGCGCTCTTCAACAACGGACTGACCTGCGGAGCCTGCTATGAAATGAAGTGCAATGACGATCCGCAGTGGTGTCTACCGGGGACAGTCACTGTCACCGCCACCAATTTCTGCCCACCAAACTCCGCCCTTCCTAACGACAATGGCGGATGGTGTAATCCCCCACTACAGCATTTCGATATGGCACAGCCTGCCTTTCAGCAAATTGCCCAGTACAGAAGTGGCATCGTCCCCATTCTCTTTAGAAGGTATGTAACCACCTCATCATCAATTAGACAGAGGAAAACTGTCTATTGTCTGTCTTTCTCACTGCGGACGTAGAAATTGAATTAATAATAATAATGTGATCTATTTTCAGGGTTCCATGTGTAAGGGAGGGAGGAATCAGGTTCACAATAAACGGGCATTCCTACTTCAATTTGGTGCTGATAAGCAATGTGGGAGGAGCAGGGGACGTGCAGAGTGTGTCGATCAAGGGCTCCAACACTGGTTGGCAATCGATGTCAATAAATTGGGGTCAGAACTGGCAGAGCAATTCATACCTGGATGGACAGAGCCTGTCGTTCAAGGTGACTACGAGCGACGGGACGAGTATAGTTTCATATAATGTAGCTCCCTCTAACTGGCAGTTCGGCCAGACCTTCCAAGGAGGACAATTCTGAAGATAGGTATTAGGTAGTAACGTGTTCGATGCTTCATTGAATCGTGGAAGGCAATATAAATAAATATTGATTGTTGTATAAAGGGAGCCGCAGTAGAAGCGAATATGGGGATTATGTGGTGACTCTCACGACGACGCGCTCTCCCCTTCCTAAATGTTTTTATAGGATACCAGAATTTATTATGCTAAACTTAATTAAATTAAGTTTTCAAAATCTCTTTTTAGAGTTGTTATTATCATTTTCTTTGATTTATAAATATTTTTTAAAATGTTAATAGTTAATTTTTGTCGTGAAAACTACCAAGTCAACTCACGAGGTTCAAATTTCTTTCATTTTAAATAATTATAATTCTTTTTCCTATGAAATAATGTAATTATTATTTAAGAATGAGAATTGAAGTCAAGTATTTTAAACTATATATATATTTTATATATTTTATATATTTTGAATTTACATGGTGGAATCGGTAGCCACCACGAATCCGGGCAGGCTGTCCAGACTTTTATGGCCATCACAGTAGTCTGCGCTGTTCACCCTAAAAGCCGCCACACAGATCTTCGCGCATCCACCCCTATAACCACCATGCCACAATCATTTTAAACCTTTTACGCCGCTGAAAGCACCAGGAAAAGGACAAGCGTTCAGTCCGGCAAGGCCCGATATTTGAACCTTGGACCTCCACCCCCCTTATGGAGTTTGGATGAACCAATTGGTCTACACCTCGGACCTATTATTTTATATATATTAGTTTAGTAATTTCTCAAGAAAATTTTTATAGACCCATGAAGGATTTAAGAAAAATAGCTTTAGAAATACTTTATCAAATCTAATGTGTATAGCATCAACATAAAATGAGGGTAAATATTGATTTATTTAAGAGCCTTATTGTATTTTGACAATAAATGTAATGGTGAGTTATAAATCAAGTCTACATATCTCAAAGCTTTACCAAAGGAACCATTATTATTGGTGAATATTCCAAAGTAAAATGGAAAGCAAAACACTTATTTAAATGGTGTCTTATTTTATTTAAGTATTTTTTGTACAATTGTTGCACAAGAAGGATTTAAAGTGATGACTAAATGAAAAAAAGACACTGACAAGACTAATTGATATATATTTAAAGCTTATAAATGCTTTTGGTTGCTTTGTTTTTTAAGGAGGATCAAACTATAGTATTTGAAAAGAATCCCTTATCTTTAGGGTGTTTGAACATCTTCATAACATCTTAAACCTCCAATGTTAATTTCATGTAGTCCAATATCCTTTAAAGTCTATTATGAGTTTAGTTTTTAGTATATAACCTATTTGTAGTTAAACTTTATATTAATAAGTCTAAATAATAATTCAAAAAAGTTGTTATATACTTCTTCAAAAACCTCTAATGCTTTTATGAATATAATCGCATCCCCTTCCATAGCAAATATGGCTCCAAAAGTCAAACAAGAAAATATTTATTGTTGATGGATCATAAAAATATTCTTTTTGGTATGTGTTATGTCATAAAGATGTGTATTTGATGAGAGAAAATTTTTTGTTTGGTAAAAGTTATTATTCTACTCAAGCTTAAGTACCTTACACATGCACATAAATCCTAATCATGAGGGATCAAGTCTAGTTCCTCATCATGACAAGATTTTTATACTTTCTAGTCATCTTGGGCACACCAACTACATTTAGTGACAGATTATTTTGTGACCATCCTTTTTCTACTCTGGTAAAATTCAAATATGGCTTTACAAAAATGGTTAGAAATTGAAGAACAATAAGGAAGTAGGAATACAAAACACCATAGTACAAGAGTGATAAAATCATGTTATCATAGAAATAAAGGAAGACCCTCAAAAACACAAGTTTCAAATCCTAGTAAATGTGAAGAGAATATATAGGAAAAGAAGGTTCAATACATTTTCTTTTCACCCCTTTTTTTTTTTAATCCTAAAGAGTTATCCTAATATATCAAGAAGCAAATGACTTAGTTAAGAAGTCATATATCATCAACTCTACTTGGAAGGTACTTTGGGCACTAATAATTATAAATAAACTCTTTTTACACCAAATATGAAGAAAACTCAAAAACATATAAGGCATGATATAAGAGATAAGATATTAGATGTTCTCATAAGAAGAATTTTAAATTTTCTAGATGTAGGTGATCAAAAATAGATTGATGAGAACCTAGATAATACCAATTCATCCAAATACAAATGAAAATTATAATTTGAAATGACTAATGAATGAACATTAAGTTAAAATTCCAATCCAAATGACTAATGGGTTCAATGGTCAAAATGCTTTTGTAGGATTGCAGAGACCAAGATTCTAATCCCTCGGGCCCCGTAGTACTGGTGGACATATCGCGTCAATGTATCCGACTATGTAAAAGGTTTACCCGATGCAACAAGAGGTTATAGTGGTGATAAGGAGCGAGATTTGAACCCATAAAGAGGCATAGAAAATTGTATCGAGTTATCGATTCCTCTAGTATAATAAAAAAAATTTAAAATAGCTTTCTTTAAAGATTGATAAAACATGAAAACCCAACATCATTTTATTGATTGAGAAATTAAATGCACTAGGAAGAGGCCCAAGAAATAATATTTCCACTTTGAAGGAGGGTCAAATGGCTAATATTAATGTAAACAATGTCGATATTAATTTTATTACCATGCAAGACACAAGGATAAACTATATTAAATTGAATATTAATTTAAGTATTAATTGAGTGTTTGAACATCCCATCTACATCCTCACCTTATTTTCTTTCTCATAGGTATATATGCACCACCACCCATAAAAAAGAAGCATATATATTGAATGTAACTAGGAGGGGAGCTAGATGTTGGAAAAGGAGTTATGATCATACTGTGAGAGGGCAAAAAAATGTAAGGCATTGTGAAGGACCTCCTCATGATGTTTTTTTGCTCTCTTCTCCTCTCACTTCGAGACTAGGAGAAGTTTATTAGTTTAAAGTCTATTTTTGTTGGATTAGTTGAAGAATAGCTACGTTTCTCTTAAAAATACTTATTTTTCTAACCTTAACCTTAATCTAGCCTTAATATACATACAAATATAATAATTAAGATCTAAAACTAAAATGCTTTGATGGAAGAGAATAATGTTTTTTCTTTTAAAATTCAAGGGCATAAGAATATGTAATAAACAAGGTCTACGATGTAGCTATATATGATTTCAATTTGATGCCAAAGATTAAAGATTTAATTGACCCCTATACGATTAAGACTAAACTAGTTCTTTATTTTTCTTTTATCTATTTTACCAATAAATAGAAAATTAAATTTAGTTTACACAAACAACAAACATAATCTAAATTTTAAATTCTTATATGATAAAAATTAGGGGTATAATAACTTACTTTTACCATTGAGGCAAAAGCATTGCTAGTCATTAGAAGCACTACCAACACTAATGCCTATCAATGACACTATTTCTTAACCTATAAAATAGATAAAAATACAAAGTCATTGATATAGGGACATACCTACACTGACAAATGATATTAGACTTCTTTGAAAAGCAATCACACCCCTATTCAAATAGATAAAGTTGGTAAAAATGACAAGATGTAAAAAATAAATAGCAGATGGTAAAAGTACCACTGGGCTATGATAGCACTATTGGCATTTTTTCTTAGTGTCAATGCTTTCACTCTGTGTAAACTAGAGAGAGATAGTGCCACCAACCTATAGTTTTCCAGTGATTTTACTTTTGAGAGCAAAACAACAATTTTAAAGACAAGATGAGCTAAGGTTATGATGAAGGACCTTGACCTAGGAGTATAGAGGTATTCTCCAATAATATAGAAACATATATTTGTTTTCTTAATATAAATATTAAATGATGAAATGAAAGGTTAACTATATACAAGTGTGAAATTCAATATTAAATCTAAGTATAAATAAATAAAAGGCCTAAAGCTACAAGGATAGGGCATAACAAAAAGTAAATAAAAGGAAGGAGCACAACCCAATACACAAGGTTATTTCTCCATTCTTGAAAACTTGTTAAACTCTTACTAGCTTACTTCTTGGTGGTACTTGAATGCTTGAGCTTAGATGTTCAATGCTTGATGATTTCATGATTTCTTGAGACCTTATATACTTGAATGGAGACTTGCTTGGATGCTTGTAATAATGAGAGCTTAAGTGTTTGCAAGGATTTGAATTATTGATTGCTATGATTTGAGATTTTAACATAATTTTATTGCTTTCAAAAGACTATGGATGAAATTTCAATATAGCTTTGCTACCTAAAAATGGTCATGGATTCAGCTCTCGCAAGTGCTATCTTTATAGGAAGCCATGGCTTCTTGGAGAAATAATTGCATTGAAGATGCCAAGATTGAAGAAGGTAAGAATTTGAAAAGTGATCAAGAATCCATTGATGGAAGAACACGAGAGTTGTTATAAATCAATGCTTTGATTATTTACATTATGTAATGAAGGGTATTTAAGTGCATAGAATACCTATTTTAGGTATAAAAAACTCTTAACCAAACCTTCAACTATATTTGTCCTATACTACATGCATATACCTTATGAGGGGTGGTTATACCACTTTCTTATCACATGGGCTATGATGTAATAATTCCTGACAAGAATGAAAATTCTTGAATTTATAATTTCTATACGAGCTATAGATCAATTTTTGTAGGATTTGGTTCATTAATGGTAGGTAACTTAAACGAGAAAAAAAGTTAAACTTCTTGATTTTGGTGCATGATAGTCAAAAGTATTGGGAGATAATAACACATATGGTTCTATCATGTTAGTTCCTTTGCCTCATGACCCTTAAAGGTAAAAATGGGTGGGAAAAGGTTAAATTTGAGAGATTCTGCAAAAGTGCTACTAGGATATGATTGCACTATTGCTCATGTCCCAAAACTATCATTTTTGGAGTAATAAATACTCCAAATTTTGATACGAGGAAGATTGATTCAATCTGGATGAATGAAAAGCTAATTGATGAAGGGATTAAAAATATTGAAGATTATACCTAAGTACAAAATTAGGTGTCTACATTTATCCCTTTCTGATGTATTTATTGTATAATAAATGCATCAAAAAATTGACATGGATACCTCAAATTTGAGATAGAAAGATTTGTTGTTGCTTATAGTCAATGATGCTATAATTATTTACTTAGAAGTGATATTAAATTTTATTTTTTGGATAACATTAAATGCTACCATGCTCCTATGTGCCCCCTCAAGTTTCAAAGGCAAAATCAAGATGGGTCGAGGAAACTCAACTTGATTAGGATCCACACTAATGCAAGGATAAGATATTAGAAAAATGATAAAAGGTGGTCTAAGAGGCTAGTGGGTAAAAGGGTTGGGGATAAAAATAAATTCAATTTCATCATGTGAGAGAAGGAGAATAGATATTTAGGGCCTTATTTTGCACCCTAAATTTTATGGTTCACTAGGCAAGACAGAAGCACCAAGTAGAAATGGTATGAGCACCAATCACGGGTGGCAGAGTGGGAGCACAAAAACGTATTGAAAAACCAATTCTACTTTTGATTTTTGCATTAAAAATATGTCATAAGGAATAAATGATGCTTTTATGTGCCAACAACGCTACTGCTTGCTAGTAACACTTTTTTTCCCAACTATATTATCATGTCTTAATGGTGCATTGATAACAATTTTTCCTGGTGACACTTTTATGTTGTGATGGTGATTTTATGCTAAGGATGGATAGGCTAGGGATTTTTTCTCTTTCATACATTGCTAGGTTTTTAATGCTAGTTAGACTAACATTGTGGCTGGGATGACATGGATACAAGTGTGTTAGATGACTCTCGAGTGTCAAGAGAAATGGTTGAATGCACTTGGGATGATTTAGGGCTATACCATGTGGCCCTAATACAAAAGATTGAGTTTGATAAAGTTCTATTGATGGCATTAGTAAAGAGATGGTATTGAAATATGAATATCTTCGAACTATCAACTAGAGAGATAATAGTCATCCTATAGGATGTATGATAGATCCTTGGGGTTTCTATCAAAAGAGTAGAGTCATGGATGGGGAAATATTAATGGAAAATCATAGAGAGGATGATGGGGGAGTCAAAAATACCTTAGGTCAAATTTGGTATTGAAATAAATGTTGCTAATGCAAGGGTAATGGGATAGACATACAATTATCTTCTATGTTCTAGTCTTTGGAATATTAGTTGGTGACACAAGAAAATGGGTGGTGCAATAGGGATGGGGAGAGGTAGTAGAAGAAATGTAGGATCAATAGATGGTCTTTGCATGGTATCAATGGTGTTGGTATGCTTATACAAGATGATCTACTAGGTGGTCTATTGAAGTGGGAGGAGCCTGATATGTTGTGTGTTATTCCATGTGTGGGCTTGGGAGCATATGGTGATTTTGAGACCATTGGGTCTACCAGATAGTTGGATGAACCAAAAGCACTAAAAACATACCAATGGATTTAGCACTTTGAGGTAAGAAAAGGGATACCACAAAGTAGAGCATAACTAAGGACATTATGAACAATCAATTATCTATAGGTAGGCTAGATTATCTAGCAATTGAAAAGGAATCACCCTAGCTGGTAGGAGGATGCCTATCATCTAGTTTGTGTGATTCAAGTTAGATGGTTGATGGGACCATGAGGTGTGTGAGAGATCCACTATTTTGATCAAGTGGTGTGCTAGTTGGATGTATAGTAGGGGATATCAATGGGGCCAATTTAGTCTAGGCTATTTATACAAGAGAGAGGGTTTACTAGGGTACCAAAAATAAAAAACATTCATATATATTACCTTTGATGATCCCAAAATTGTTGACCCTAGAAGAAATAACCCTAGATTTAAAATAGAATATACCTAGTGGTACTTAGGGTTCTAACCCTAGAGGTTCATAATGTCATGGGTGAAACCACAAAGATCGAGGTAGGCAGTGCTTGTATGGATGAACTATTACATAGAAGCACACTAGTGAATGGAGGGGAAAAAACAAGTAGAAACAATATTAGCTTTAATAGTATGACCATCACTACTAGTTCTACCATCGCCCAAGAGTATAGTTGGCAAGGTAGGACCAAGTATGTTACCTTGAGAAATCGTCAAGGTAGAGAGGGGCATATTGGCAAGACAAATAAAGAGACTATATGTAGCACTAGTAGTGAGGATAACAAAGAGAAAATAGGTAGTAGGATAGGTTATGGAGATGCAATAAATGAATTAATATTTGACTATAGAGCAATATTCAATAGTAGTGAGAGCTAAAGTAGTAGAAATAATGAGAGGAGATCATGTGGTCTAGATGTTATTTAGCCAATTGGTGTAAGTGCAAGGAGATCTATAGGTGGTAAAAAAAGATCAATCAGAGTGAGGTCAAGTATGAAACACATTATAGGGTGGCCTACCATGCAACTATACCTAATGATTGATGACTTCCCTCACTGACAAGATTAAGATCATGGACCCACTCCATGTCTATGATGTGCTAGTCACAACGGTCAATGAAGATGCGACCACATATAAGAGGGGAGGTAAAGAACTAGACACAAGTTCCCAAATTTTGAAGTTGTTTATCCCAATTTTGTGTATAAATATTGATTATATATTAGCATCGTATACTTAGTTGTAATATTATAACGTAATTGTACATATGAAACTTGATATATTATATATTATATGTGATTTTCATCTATATTTTGTTGTGTTATGTGATGATATTTGTATTAAGTTCTTATGAATATGGTTTTTTTATCTAATTGTTTCAATGTACTTGTGGATATATGTTTAATTGTTGAATGACATTCATTGAATGTTGATTAGATGTGAAAGTGTAATTAATTAATGTTTAGAATAGATTTATATGTTATTATATATAACTAATTAGTTAATAAAAGATGAAAATATGGAAATATAAATTGATTAACTAAAAAAATATTAAATATACATGATGTACCTAAAAATATGTTGCTATAGTACAACTATGTACATAGATATTTTTCTAAGGGGACTTTGGTTAGCTTTTAGGCTTATCCATAGGAACTTTAGTTAGCTTTTGACTTGCCTATGGGGTCTTTTATTAGCTTACTATGTACAAAGATATGTACAAGCATACAAATAAAAAATTTAATTTAAAAATGTTTAAAGGACTTATGCCTTGTATATAGGAATTTTTATTTAGCCTTGCCCATTTTGGTTTAGCCTTTAAACAAATGCTTAAAGTACTTTTGCTTGGTCTCTTAACAAATGCTTTAAATAAATTTTCTTTGACTTATTTTTCTCATAGAGAAGTGTCATAAAGTACTTACGATGGATTTGTATAGAAAATTACAATGCTCCCAATTGAGAAGACAAGTTCGTTGTTGACTAGTAGACCCTACATGATGTGGTACATTGAAAATAATAGATTATGATATTGATCTGGCTATCAATACCTATAAACTTTATAGTATTCATTATGTAGAAATTGATGAGATAGAATTTGTTTTGACTTTTCTATTAGCACCTATAGACTTCACAAAATTCATCATGAGATGATTTTTTTGATAGTTTGGAATACTTGATAGATATAGTTTGATACAAACCTAACTAATATAGATAGAGATAATAGAGATAGATGGTTGTGTGAACATTGATTTGGTTCATAGAGATAGGACTAGGGGGATTTTCTTACATCAATTCTATAAATTACTTAGTGTAATGAAAATGAATTATATTGACTAGGATGATTATTTGCATGTAATTTTAGATTCTTAACTAAATATGGGATAGGCAATCCAAACATAAACTAGCACATGCATGCAAGTAGATATGCAATCAGGAAAATGCAAGCAAGCAACAATAGGCAACTCAAAGAAGTAGGCATCCAATGCAAAATAAAATGTAATATCTTATAATATGCATTATGTTCATTGATTCTTTAAGTTCTTTTCTATCAAGCATGGCAAGGTAGTAAGCACTTGCTCTAAACTTAGTGGATACTATGAATATGCATAGCCAGTTAGGCTTAAAATTACCTTTGAGATTGATTTTAACATTAAATTTATTTTGATTCTCTTAAAGAACAAGATCATAAACTTCAAAGTAGTGGGGAATTGCATTTTTTCTATAGACATGTTTAAGCCTTTGTTAGTAGACCCATAATTTCTCTAGGGTATGGATCTATTTTTTATCAAGCAACTCTCGCTAGCTTAAGTAGGATAGATAATATTCACCTCTTATAGAGGGGTCCTACAATAAGACATTCAAGGAAGGTACCTCTAACTCAAAGGGGAAGAGATCTTAAGTTCTATAAAATAAAGCATAGAGTGTTTGCACTAGTGGGAGTTTTAACACTAGTTTTTTAAACCCATAATATGAGATAATACCAAAGATACCAATTTTAGCCAATTTTACTGATGAGCTTCTTAAGGATATTGAAAAGAGTCTTATTAGAATATTTATCTTAGAAATTTCCTTAAGGGTAGTAAGGTGTTGACCATTTATGTTGAATCTTACATTTAACACATATATTCTAGACAAACTTGTTCTTGAAGGATGTTTCATTATTAGATATTATCATAGAAGAGATGCCATAGTAACTATGGATATGGTTGAGGATAAACTTAGAGACTTGGAATCCAATGGTTGAGTCCAAAGGCATGGATTCAAACACCATTTAATAAAGTAATAAATAGCCATAAAATAATATTGATTTGATCTTTCCAATGATGTCTAAGCCCTAAATCTAAATGGAGAATGGCCAAGGAGAAGTCAAGGGCTAGAGATCTTGGGATGGAACATGGATAAGGTCATCATGCTTCTAACATTTATCACTCCCTTGACATAATCACAAGAGTCATTTTCCATGGTAGGCCAATAATAACCCATAAATAGGAGTTTCTTTGTGATGGAAATACCACTAAAGTGACCACCACATGATACATGGGTCTATTTTATAACTACATGGGCTTTGGATGATGTTATAAATCTAATGAGAATGCCATCAAAGGAATGTCAATATAAGTTATAACCATTATTTACGTACCTATAGGCATGGTGCTTAAGGTTCTTGCATAAAGTATTGTTAAAATCATCAAGAATTGTGCGATCCCTAATTAAGTAAAGATATCCTTATACAAAGGATTAGAAAAGGAAATTCCTCTACAAAAAGACTCCTAGAGGAAGTTGACTAGACTCTATTGTTGAATGCTCCCTAATTTTCCAAATGATAGTCATAGCTTATTCATAATGCAACTCTAAGGGGAAGGGATGCAACCACTACCATAGCATTGACATGGGAATTTCTATACCTAGGGATATATTCAATGGTGATTTTGTAAAAATTAGTTATTAGTTTATTGATGATGTCTTTGTATGGATTAATTTTTTCATATTTGATTTTATCAACATCATTGACTTGGTTGACTACAAGCCGGTAACCTCTAAAAATGTATAGGTTTCTAACCTATAAAGCTAAGGATATACAAATCCCTATAATAAGAGCTTCATACTTGGTATTTTTTGTATAAAAAAACTTATGTTTGAAGGAGAAAGATTGCTACTAATGAGTGACCAAGATTATTCTTACCCCTAATTCTTTGACACATCAAACACCATAAAAATATAGGATCTAAGAATCTTGTTGATTGGTTTCTATGCTAAATATTGACTCATCTGGAAATTCTATGGATAAGGGACAATTGTCTTCTAAGGGAACCGTTGCTAGTTGATCAACAATGAATTTTGAAAGATGAAATCAAGACCAAATTTGTTAATTGTGATTCTCCATTTAGTGGTTTATTTCAAGAGATGAAACTTGGACATGAGATAATCCTCATGATGATAAATATCTTATGGATGAGCATGTAGTGTCTATGATTCTGGGAAGAAAACACTACAATAAGGTAAAGCTTCTCTAAAGGGATATAGTGGAATTTATAACTAACCAAACTCATGCTAATGTATAAAATAGTTTTTTCTCTATGTTGGTCATCATACTGCACCAACACATCTCCTACAACATGGTATCTTGCTACTATATAGAAACAAGAGTCGAAAGGATTAGGAGGAATGAATTAAGGAGAAGACAAGATGTAGTATTTAAGAGCATCAAAGATCGTTTGGTAGTCAACATCCCAATTGAAGGATGCATCCTTCCTCAAAATATTATAAAATGTCAACACTTGTTAGTAATTTGGGAAATGAATATCTAAATGGCTTGATTTTTTCTTGAAAACTCCAAAGTTGGGCTAAAGTTTGATGGGGTGGAATATTGACTATAGAAAATATCTTTTTAGCATCAACATTGATGCCATGTTAGGATACAATGAATCCTAATAGTTTTCTAAATGTAATCCCAAAGATGTATTTCTAAGGCTTTAGGTATTCCTTGTACTTCGATAGCAACTCCAAGATGTACCTTAGATCTTGAATATAATTTTCCTTATTTAGATACTGATTGAGAATATCATCAATATAGTGCTCCATTATATCATGGACCGTGTCATGAAATATTTATGTCATGGCTCACTTAGAGGTAGCTCCTACATTTTTAAACCAAAATATATGATTTAATAACAAAATGTTCTCTATGGAGTGGTGAAAGTTATTTTTTCTTAGTCCTCAAGAGTAATTTTGATCTCATTATAGGTTAAGAATCCATCCATTAAATAACATTCCACAACCTAAGAATAAATGATCATATCAATGTTGGGTAGAGGAAATTCATCCTTGGGACATGCTTTATTGATGTCTCAAAAATTTGAGCAAACTCTAATTTTACCTATTGTCTTGAAAATTGGTACAACATTAGAGATCTTGTCAAAATAATTGATGGATTTGATAAATCCAACATCAAGGATATTTGAAGGTTCTCTTTGAACAATAAAATGACTTTTGGATGCATCTTTTGTAATTTATACTTTATAATATTTGAATCAAGAGTGATAACTAGGTGGTGCATAGTTGGGGAGTAATCAAGACCTGGCATATTTATGAAAGACCAAGCAAATATGTAGCTAAACTATAATAAAATATTGATGTATTCCTCATGCTTGATTAGCATCGATACTTTTCCTAGCTTAAGGATATTGGTATCTTTAGAAATCCCAATATTGATGTACATGATTTTCTCAATTAGAATATGAGATTCATCTTCCAAACGAGAGAGTAGGAAACACTCCTAGTCTCTCAAGATCTATAGGATCTAAGGATAGTGTAGTTAATTCTCACTATAATTGGGAAGAGTAGGTCCTTTTGGCCAAATTTTAAAACATGGTTCCAACAAAAGAGAAATAGTTTGGTGTTTGGAAAAAATCCAAGGCAAAATTAAAAGAACTAGAACCCCAATTAAGAACACATTCCAATACAAGTGTAAGAACCATATTCGCTAGAGGCTCAAAGGTTGAGTAGACAACAAGAGGATTACACTAAAGTTCTGGTAAAATTTTGAGATATCATTGCATAGTGAACAATTAGATTGAAATAAGGAATTTGACCTAAGGAAATCTAACCAAGTCTAATGCCTAGTGATTTTAAGATAAGTGGTGGACACCAAAACATCAAATGATAGTAAATTATAGGTTCACCACAAGGAGTGCCAACTAGGCTAGGGAGGTGTACTATGGTCGAGTCACTCATCAGTAACTAAGCAAGATGACACCACCCAAGACCTGATACTTGAGGAGTCTAATTTCACTTTGGGGGACCCTAACCCCAAACCACCACATGGAAAGCCATTGACCCCCCATAATCCTTAGCCAAGTCCAAAATCCTATACCTTGCATATTATGCCCAGGTGTTCATATCCTCGAATGTACGGTCCACTCTATATAAGGAAAGCACAAAATTAAAGAGATTATCATCTTAAAGGAGTGGTCATGGATCTAATTAAGTGTTAATGTAATGAAATATCAATTTCTAATCATGGTATACCTTTAGCATGAGCTATGAGATCTCACCTCATGCGACTCTAGGTCTAACAATCTTAGGATTATGCACCATTAATGCAGTAGTTCCCTAGGCATGATTGAAGCGAGAGTTTTAAATTTTGAAAAAGGGAAGTCCTCTATTTTTACCTATAAATACTAGTATCTTTATCATTGTAAGGAGGTTGAATTGTTGTTGTGCCTATCATTTAGCTTGTAGTAGTTCTCCCTACCTTTTCCATTTTGTCTTTCAATCTAGACTTGAGCCTTGGGCAAGTTGTATGTACAAGTTGACAAGCCTCTTTTGGTTCTATATGCATGTAATATACACTTAAATATGAATACAAGTATTTGTGACTATTATAAAATCTTTGTATTGGTCTAAGTTGTCATATAATTTTCTATGGGGGATTGTGACTATTTTAGTGTTTCTATCATGGCTCCCATAGAAAGTATTTTGAATTGTATTCATGTATGATTGAAACAATATTCAATTTCATTATCATGTTTCATTCATGTGTTCACTCATCCCATTGAGATGCAAAATGGGAATTTCAAATATTTTGTGCATTGACACCCTTAGATAGGCTAGATAGGTCAGAAAAGATGTCATGCTTTTTGTTGTTTAATTTCCAGTCTTTTACTATTTTCATTTATTGCTTTTCTATATTTTGCCTTTTCTTGGAAAGACACCTAGTAGAGCAGGCTAGATTAATAAGGAATACAAGCACCAAAATATTACATCAAATTAAGGATTCATACTTGGTAAAAAAATCTTAAAAGTTATCTAAAGGAGTGGTTTCCTAGGCTCCCTAGGCTTCCCAGGATTGGTGCCTTGAATGTGGTGTAGGGAATCGAATGCACATGCTCAAAAGAGGATAACACCATAACCACATGATATCATGGCACCTAGGGTGCAAGGGTAGTTTCAATCCCCAAATAGATAGCTAATTATGATTTATCATATATAAAAAATCAATATTCATAATTTGGAAAAAAAGATCCACCAAAATAGAAGTAAATTTTGGCTTAGATAGTCTAAGGACTATCTTGAGGAGGACCATTTGATACATCCTATCTTTAATAGTTAACTTCATAAGCAATCAACTCGAGATAGGTAAGGGTTAAGATATTTATGCTAATAAATCATGTAAATCGATAGAAGTTAGGGTCTATGAAGAGCGATGACCAATTGTCATCCTCCTTGTCCTAATACAATATGTTTAATAAAATGGTGTCATAATGGGATTTCCTATCAATAAATTTGACTTCATATTTATTATCAAATGAAAAATAAGGGGGAAGAGGCTAACTATGCCTAGGGACATAACCTATCCCATATAAACCTAGCCAATATTTGGTATGTAGGGGTTCTTTGATGCTCTACTCATATAGACCTAGTAATTTTACCTTGATTTCCCATGTTAGAAAGCATATGTTTTGGAATAGAATATGAGTTTCAAAATAAGCATAAAGCATACTAGAATTTAGCTAGGATAGGGTTACTACCATGGATTTTCTCATCATTAGCAATAGTGACATAAGTAAATGAGAAAATTTTAATTTACACTATTTTATCCTTGGTACTAGAAGGTAAGCCTAATGTTTGAGTAGATAGAGGAAGCTTAGCTAGGTCTAGAAAAGGTTTTTTTTTATTATATTGATTATTAATGTTAATTTTGATTAGATTAGAGGCTATTGGAATATGAAAATAAGAAGATGGCTCAATAGATGATTTGAGATAATGGCAATAAGGTTCTTGACCTTGATCACCTGTAAGTAGGTAAAGGGTTTGAGGTTGGCTAGAATATGATAAATCTTACTCCTATATTCATATTTAAGGTACTAACAAAGAGTTGAAGTAACAACCCACATATTTTGGATCCATGGCCTCCCAAGAAGAATGATCTAGGTTAAGTCATAATATTTGACATAGAAAATAGTGCTAAGAATTATATTTATCCAAATCTTGTTTAGTTAGCCCAAAATTACTAATGAATATTAGGCTACAAACATTGAGGTGAGAGCCATTATTGACTAGGGTTCATTTGATGAACTTAGCACTAATATAGCCCATGATATACAATGGGAGATGTTTGACCATAAAGTATTGAGGGATATCAACCTCATTGAATGATATAGGTGTATGGTTAACCCCTAATAGATCCACCATGGAAGTGAGGTCATTTGGGTTGAGGTCTTGAGGAACAACTTATTCACTCAAAATTTTGAGTAGGATGTCCCCATGGGTCAGAAAGATCCTAGGAAGCTGAAGAAGGGATATTTAGGCTAGGTTACTTTCAAGTTGATGAAATAAATCAAAAATACACTTAGTCTTATCTTCTGATTGAATCATTAATGGAGGTCCCTTGAGGGAAAAGTTTATTTTTACACAAAGGACAAAACGAGGTCTAAAAGGTTGATCAAGAGAGGGAATCTTGTGTTGTTTTCTAGTCATAACATAAATTGGTTTAGAAGAATGGATCATCCTAACCATAATTTTATTTGGATATAACTAATTTCTATAATGAATATTATTCACTGTGTTTCAATTATGATTATGATTAGGTGCAAAATCTTATAAAATTCTAAGGTCTTCATTAGAATAAGGTTTAGAGTAAAGGCTACTAACAACAACTTGACATTTATAGATTAGTTCTTGGATTAGGTTCCTAATTCTCATGCATTTATAAGTCACATGGCTATTAATGCAATGGAAGGTATATTGCTCATTAAGGAAAATCAAAAAGTCTTTTTAATTTTTTGGAATATAAAGGATTGGCAAGTGGAAGCTCCACAATTTTAAATTTCAATAGTTGATCTAGGATGGATAAAGGATATTTGTATAGTATGGAGTAATTTCTTCTAGGTTTTGGTTGTTGTGGCTTCCCTAAGACAAGCCTTTGAAGGTTTTCCATAGCACTAACATTGTTGGTTTGGCATGAGTTTGTAACTCCATTGCCTATAAGGTATTTATTCTTATACTAACCTTTTGAGATGTAGGAAGACTTATCTTCCTCCTTATAGGATTTGGATTTGAATTGTCCTCTTTTGAGAAAGCCAGTATTTACTCTCTTGGTCACATCAATGGAATCTTTTAAAGAGGATACATTGGTTATCTCTAAATAGAAGGTCAAGTCTATAAAGATATCTAGAATACCTCTTGATGTAGGGAAATATTGATTTTTCTTCACAATTTATCATCATATTTCCAATAAGTTAGCAATATTCTCATCATTGAATTGCTTGAGCTAATATAGGTCACTAATTGTGACCTTATCCTCAATGTAGACAAAGAATTAATTGACAAACATCTTGACAAGATCCATAAATATCTTAAGGAAATGCTTTAGTAGTTTGTAGTACCATTCCAAGATGGGGCCACTAAGGCTCTTTACAAAAAAAATGAGTAGCAATGTTTCATCATAAGAAATATCGCTAACTAAGATCTTCCCTCTCTTTATACATTTGAAACTTGAAATTTTTAAATTTGGGAGAAAACAATCAACTAGCTACAAAAGGCTCTAAAATATAGTTGTACAAGTCATCATAGGAGTACTTGTGACTATATAAATACCCTTGGATTATGGTCATTTGTTGTCCTAAAAGCTCCAATTGAAGTTATAGTTTAAAGTTCAGAATAAACCATATTTAATTGCATAAAAGGCATCTGTTGAGAGATAAGAGGACCCTAATAATTGATATAAGTATAATATTTATGCACTTGGGCATACAATGTGAGGTTGGTATCATATGACTTGCTCCCAAGATGCTTTGAAGTGAAATGATTAGAAGGTAAAGGATAAGATATTGTGGGAGTAATATTTTGAGTAAAACCCATGCTTATGCTTGTAAGATTATAATGAAGGCTATAAACATAATGATTAGAAATTGGGATACTTAAGGATACATAAGGGTTAGGAATGTAATTTATACCTACTTATTGATGTGCATGACAACTCATATTTCCATATAATAGTTCTTTAAGAGAAGATTAAGAAGAATTATATCCTTAAGAGGATGAGAGGTTCTACATCCCAATATCATTTGAAGTATGGACACCTAAAATGTGTTATCATAAGGATAATTCCAAAGAGACCTCCTTCTAACGCTCATAACCCACCTTGGATAGCCTCAGGGCTAATTTGGTGTCTTTCTCTAACAAAAGGTACTTTTCCTCCATGGGAAGCATGATCATCTCAAACTAAAATGCTCTTAGAGTTAGGATCGTCTCAACCCAAGATGGTCACCTATACGCAAAAAAAACATGTAGTAAGTTGCATATCAATGCAATGGTTGATTTTTCACTAATGCTGCAAAAATATCACCACACCTTACTATTGCTAGGATCAATGTTTATGGATTGTCATGCAAGTTTCAATGTTGTCTCCATGATCCTCATCTGATCCATATCATTGTTCCAAATCACTTGAATCCACTCACTCGCTTTTAGTTCACCATAAATTCATCGACAACACACCTTTCTGGGTCATCCAAAAATCGCCCGGGCCTAGTTTCACAGTTACAGGTCTGCGACAGCGACCATCTCACCCTTAGATGGTCCATAGAATATCATCTTGACCTGAGATGGTATCAGTTAGGTGGCCAATTTCATCATTTTTGTTGCATCTTAGCTTCAATTCTCAATTGCATGTTTGTTCTAGCAATGGATCACTCATTTTATGCATTTTATCTTACAACAGTATTGTAGATTTCCATTATTGTATGCATGCATTCACTTTTATTTCACCTTATATCTCCTTATCAATATGGGTCCAACCTTGGTGGACCTCAAAAATTCGATTGATTTCTCTTTTGTCTTATTATGTGTAGGTTATAGGGTTTAGGTATTATGAAATATTCTGGATCCAACTCTCGCACGATGGTCTAAAGGAAACCCACTCTCAAAAAACATTGTGTTCGCAAGAAAACCTTCTAGATTACACCTAGGAATGCTCTTTTCTATGAACAGTGACATCATGGTACTCATTGTAATATTGTACCATGATGAAATCCCTAAAGGAAACTCTATGTAACAACTTCTAAAGAAATCAATACAAATTTAATACAATGTGATTCATTGTCATTCAATTTCTTTGGATCGTGCTATCGGTTTCCTTTTTTATTTGTGTATGGGGCAAGTTTCAATCCTTCAAATGGTGATCATGGTAGAACCCCATTTGGGTCTCCTTTTTCATCATTTTTTATTTGTTACATCAACAAAATGGCTAAATTTTTGTTTATTTATGATTATTGTAGTTACACAGTCATAACCATATCAAGTTCATACAACCCCTATTCTAAAACCATCTTAGGGTGAGATGGTCTCCAACTAGAGATAAAACAACATTACTCTACAAAATCTACATCAAACTTAGGCTTTCAGGTTAGGTATTCATACCTTAGGATAGTTTTATTTCATGTTTTGATAAAAAAAAACTAAGAAAATAATAAAAACACATAGCCTAGTTGCATGCATATTTCTTTGTTTTAGTTTTAAATCTATCAAATCGTGACCATCTCAGGTAATTTCATTCTTTGTACCTAAAGATTTGATATTTTTTATAGAAGTAATTAAGTCTTGCCATTATATTTTGGTGATTTTACTTTTTTCTTTATTCCAATTGTTTAAGTTCTACCTTTTTTGTGAAGGTGTTTGATTATTTTCAAATCTTATCCTTTTGACCATTAAGGTTTTAAGATTGGACCAAATGTGTATAATTTTTTATCCATATGTATTTTTGAATACTATTATACCATTCAAGTGTTGTTTCTTTGAGATGCAAAATGATATTAAGAGCCTTATATTTTGCTATAATATCAAATTTAAAAAATATATATAATTTAACTTGAATCATGCTTCATGAGTCACATGGCTTGTGGAATCAAAAGCCTAATTTGTGAACCTCTTGAGATCTTTTGCTAGAGTGAGAGTATGAGAGCATATTTATCTTCTCATATATTCCCTTATCCTTCTTTCTATTTATCTCAATAATTAATCCATATAATTGGATTGAATTACTTCCTAGCCATTTGGCAGTCTTTGTATATTTTCCACTTATATTTTTACTACTTGAAATAAGTTTGTAGGAGTTGTTTGTTGTGAAATTGATTATTATTCATCTTTCTACATATGGATGGAAAAAAATATGTATTTTTTGTATGCCATCATTATGGACCATCCCATTTATAAATGCACCCAATTAACTTATAACTCCTCTTATTTCATTTTCATGTGACATCCGACTCATGGATGATAAGCCAAAACTTGGTCAAACAAGCATAGGTTTCGTTTAACTTTGTTGATGTTTATATATCTAAGTGTTTTCTTCAAACCATCTAGATATACATCTTTATTTTAGTAATTATTAGAATGAGGTTATCTTTGTTGGCTCTCTTGTATTTCTATTAGCTCTATATCACCCATGTTTTCAAAATCCATATTATAAAGTTCCAATGATCTACTTTTGTCACTCATAAAATCAATATAATTTCTTTCTTTCTTCTAAGTTTTTTCAATTAAAAATCAGAAGGTTCCACTCTATGACAACTATTTGCATATTACCATTGGGTTTAAAGGATGTCAAAATATATCATTCATCATTCATTTATATATTTTTTGAATACATAAGATTACCACCATCTATGAAGATAGAGAACTAGATGTTGGGAAACTCATTATCATATGGATGTTATTAAATTTAGAATATTTTTGTATGTATTTGAAGTAATTTTTTAATATTTCTTAATGAAGTAAAATAAATTGATAAAATTAAACAATATTATAAAAATATTCCAGTTTATATCTATGTAATTTTATTTTTCATAATTATTATAAACAAAACTTGCTCTTATATATTACTCGTTAAATGATTTGTGTGAAGACCAAGAGTATACATATTTTCATTTCAAGTTAGAGCTAAAACCACTAATTTTTGTTATGCTCATAAAGGCTTGATAATTCGATGGAGTCAAACATACTCAATGGATATACCTTGATAAAATGGTAAAACTACTAAGGGATATTAAAAATTGATTCAAATTACTTTTGGCAAAATGGTAAGTTTTGAAAAGGGGTTGTTATTTATTATATAAGGGTTTACCAGGAAGGGTTTAATAATTTAAAAGGGGAGGTGGTTAATTTAAAAAATATGGGGTTTTTTAAGAAGTCCATGAATGCACATGTTTTGAAGGCTTTCAACTGAGTGACCCCCATGATACTAATGTACCCCATGGTACCTTCATGGTACATTTATAAATAATAAATTAGGGTTGAGTCATAGTTTAGAGTGTGAGTTATATTTCCCCTTTTATGTAAGTGTGAATGTGCAGGAAATGCACAAGTGTCATGTGAGTTAGAGTGCAAGTGTAAGTTGAGTCTATGTGCACAAGTGTCTTATATGTAAGAGTGCAAATATGTAATGTAAATATGTGCACAATTATTTTAAATTAAAGAGTGCAAGTAGAAGTGTAAGAGTCATGTATATGTGTGCATATATTATAGATTCAAGTGTTCATCAAGTATACAAGTCGAAAGTAGATAAGCCAAGAGTCATGAGACTTGGCATATGGAGAGCAATAGTCTAGTACTTGAAGATTCATATCACTATGGCTATATTATGGAGATAATGCTCCATAAACAAGTATCACAAGCATCAAGATCATTATTATCATATACAATTGTAAGAGAAAGAGGAGTAATAAAGCTTGTATACATTTTGAGCAATTAATATTGTAAGTTGTTCTACATGCATAGTACATGTATGATTCAAGCTATTTACATTCATATTTCAACATATTATTGAATGTTATTTGATTTATTATAAGCCTTGATATGGATATTAATTTGCTCATATTATTCTACCCTTATTATATTATGGTTATTTTATATTCATTCTTGTGAGATATAACCTATGATATTTTGTGGTAGTATTAAGGCTTAAAAATTCATCAAACCTTAGCTTGTGGTGCAAAATTCCTTGCTCTTACCACTTGTCTAAAATCCCTTGGAAAACAAGTTCTCACTTACTAATTTAATTGTTAAATTTATTTTTTATATTAAATAAAATTTAAAATATTTATTTTAATATAACTTCATTTAAATGTTATAAAATAATTTGAAATATGTTTATTGTGTGAAGCTTAAATGATTAAGTCAATCATATTTTATTAAAAAAAGGTTTAAATTCAAGTCCTAACCAATATAAATAACTAAGTCCTTATGGGACACCCTAGTGATTACGGCTTTGGGTTCTCCTTTGGAAGACCTAGTTTCAAACCACAACAAGGCATGATGTGTATGCATGCATGTGTGAGTGAGCTTGTGTACAATCAATATATATATATATAAAAGAGTTGGAGGGGTATAGGCTTCCCTTCCCTTCATGTTGCTCCTGTTTCTATCAAAGTGACAAGATCCTTTGTCATTAGGGACATTTGGAAAGCTTGGGAGAGTGTTAAGCCTTGGTTGATGGCACAACCAGAGCTTCTAACATGGCCTCTTCATCTACCAAATGAATATTTGGTGGTCACCTGTCATCACCTACTAGGGTTCTTCGCTTGCACATGTTCCCTAGGTTCATGCCCTTAAATTTTTTTGCAAAGGTGTGTGATGCATCACCGATTTCTTTTCTCGAACTACCAGAGATTGGCTCCCTTGGAATGACTTCAGAGTCAAATTTTGGCCCAGGCACTTTAACAAGGACATTTTTGAGTCCTTACAGAGTTGGCCCTAGTAACCTGACTGCTCCTCTCTCCCCCGGCTCATCGAATCAACGCCTGGGACAAGTCGGGTGCTTAGGTGTTTGTTGCCAACAAGGATTCATTTGCTTGCAACTAGGAATATGTTCTCACACTTCTTCTTTGGAGCAGGGTTGGAGTTCGATGTCAAAAATGATGAGTGGGATTTAGTCTCAGTGGTGGCTAAACTTACGTAATGGATCTTCATCATTACAGGGATTTCTGTTTTTTTGATTTTGTTCTTAAGATGTGTGCTCAACCGTTCTATTAGCTAGTTGGTAGTGTCTATCTACTAGTAAAGTTTTGATTAGCTATTAGTTGGTTTCTTGGCTTCCCACATTATTTTAACAACAACAGTTTTTTCGTTGATGGCTTTAACTACATTGACGTATTTATTGACATTTTTCTTGGTTTGGAAAAATGTATTTTACTAATCCTTTAATATAAATACTTTTCACATAAAAAATAAATCCTAATAACCTCACTATAAATTAAAGTCTATCACAAATTATTTAAAATAACAAATATAATAATCTAAGATTTCTTATGTATACATATATTGAATTTAATAAGATTTTCTACGGTTTCATAAGATATTTTTGACCGTGCCAGATTATGCTCAGTTGGCATCTTTCGTTTCTTTCTTAGTCGAGGGCCCAACAATCATTTACTTATATGAGAAAATTTGCCGCTGACCAGAAAGATGCCAGCTGAGCTTAGAAGACAGATGAATTAATGACCACATTGCCAACGGATAAGCTACAGACAAAATTGTGGATACGTATAAACACGACGAACTATGTTTGAAAAAAGAAGTTGCAGCACATGGGCCGCCGTGTCAGCCCGTCTGCTTTACAAAGTCTAAAGTGACTAGAACACTGGAATCAAATGGGTGCTTTACTATGCTTAATCTTTTTCTATCGATTATAAGTTCTATATTATGACTCCATGAGTACCAATTTTACAATAAAAAAGGGGTTTAAACGCATCTCAACATTATTCCACCATATCAGAGCGGATATCCTCAGCGGCAGAAGGAAGGAATTAAATTGGAACGAAATTCCATCATGTTTAGATACATCAGCTTTATTGTGGGGCCCCTACTCTATTTAAATCAATAGTAAACACGACTGCGTTCTGCAGACCATGTGCAGGTGGGCCTCTTCAGGCATCGTTGGCAATGCCATGTGCGCCTCAGCAAACAACGAAACGTTCTTTCGTCGGTTGGTCACCAAGGCGAACACCTGACAGTCTATATATGGAGCCAAATCTGCAGGAAAAAATCAAACAAAGGAAGTTTTCTTTTCAAGTTATTCAGGTCTGTCTGGGTAGACTTCAGATTTCGATTTCGCATTTAACTAATATTTGGGTCTAATTCTTGGGTCCTTGGCATTAACTAGGATTGTCTCTGAATCGTCTGCATTTTGTTGAATAATTTGCATGTCCTATGGTTCTCTTAGGATCCCATAATTTTCATTTGATAGAGATCGTGGTTGCAATAGCATTCATTGCAGGAGAAAATGGCCATCGTACAGGGCATGACTTTGCGGTCACTCGAACTTGACACCCTCTACATGTACCTTCGCGTAAACAGTTCGAGAGTCAATTTGCTTGTACCAATGCCCGCGATAGAATTCATCGTATATAAGTTGTAACAATATATTTTTATTTCACATTATAGTTTGCATTTATTTGAATATTTTGCATTTTTGGATGGAAAGACATATGGGGAAGTTATTTGAACACCTCCTATGGAAGATGCAAAAACATTCGACATCCCCACGTAGTACGCCGAGGATGACATTATACATAATATATTGTTCAAGTTTAATCGTGTAATTTTTTTTTGAAAATAATTAATTTTATAGTGCAAGAATACTTGACAAATGAAAAGTTGTATTAAAAGCAGAAAGGATACACGACTATATAGGGAAAATATTTGGTAATTTTATTATTATATTTTCTTGTTAGTTTGAAAATAGGATGGAAATTTGTTATTTAGTTTTTAAATTTATTTGTTATAGTCTTTATTTTTCTTATGTATTTTCTTTATTAGAAAATTTGATTATATATCAATAATTTTTATATATTTGTCACTCTTTCATATTGTTTATGGTTGAGGGTCTAAATGTCACTCTAATATTTTTGTGCTTCACTCATATATTATTGGTTGGATCAAAATTATTTGCTTTCACTACTAATTAGTTTGTCAATTTGTCTTGCTTGCTTCAAATAATTTGAATATTAAGTGCTTTAAATGCCTTCATCGTATCTAACACTTTGATGTTCAATGCCTTCAACTATTTTTATTTAGTGATGCATAGTGAGCAAACCTATTAAACTACTAGCTTTTAATCTCCAAATATTTTTAGGTGCTTCACTCCTAGTTACTCTATGTTATACAATCCTAAGTAGAGAGATATATATTATTGAAATATATTACATTATTTGGTACATGCTAATGTACCACCTTGGGTACATCTTTAGATTAGGAAAGAGTGTCCTAGTTTAGAAGTTGAGTATTTACTTTATGCAATGTAATAAATGCACAAGTATTATTAAAGTGTGCAAAGTATTTTGGTATTGTAAATGTGCATAATAGTCCATGTGCACATGAGTCCATAGAATAGGAAGATGAAGAGTCTCTAGAAGAGTGAAGGCCAAGAGTGCTCCATATGAAGGGTCACATCATATTATTATTATTATTATTATTATTATTATATCCTTGTATGTGTGGACAAGGTGTGGAAATAAGATAGACATAACATGATATATAGAATTTTTGTGAGCATTTATTAATGACAATTATATGAGTTATAATTGAAGTTATTTTTGAGTTTTATACTTGTAGAATATTATCATTATTATATGTATTGTAGTGCAACTTTATTTTAGATATTATGGTTATTTTATCTTAAGTATTTAGCTCCAAAAGCTAACAGTGGTATCAAAGCCACAACAATTTTTTGACTTGCACATATTTTAAAGTTGCAAAGGAGACTTCCACTGGTTAAGGAGAAAATAGTGAAGTTAAAGGAATTACTTTTGAAAAGGAAAACCAAGGAAGTTTGAAGATTTACCTATTCCAAGAGTAAATTTGAAATAGAAGGATATTACAGGTTTTGAAGATAGACCTTGACATTGAGGATATTAAGAGACCCTAAAATGAGGTCCTATTAGAGAGTTTGAGATATTGAATGAGATTCCAGATTGCAATTTGGCTAGATTATTTCCATAGGGTTGAAGGGGAACTTGTGAATACTAGGACTCAACACATAATTATTTTCACTAGTTTTGAGAATAGCTAGTGAAGTTTATTGGTATTAGAATTCTAAAAATTTAAATGCACTTGCTCTATTTTTTTTGTTGCAAAAAATTAGTTCTCAAAAGTTGATAAGCTTCCTACAACATATAGAGAAGAATTTCACCTTTGATTGCATGAAAGTCTATGTGCTTTCCTCATGCAGAGATTAGTTTTAAATTGTAGCAAAAGAATAAAAATTGAAGAGGTCCAAGAAAGAAGGGCCCATTGTATATTGAATAAAGAACATTAAGGAGGTCCAAGAAGGAGACCTCAATTGAATACTAAAGATTGAATATTGTATATTGAAGAAGTTAAAGGGACCCAAGAGGTCACAATGAAGAACTTTTAGATTTAAAAGATTGGATATTGAAGAATTGGAGATAGAGAAGGACTAAGAAAAAGTCTTATTGCAAAATTGAGAAGTAGTAGATTTTAGAGATCCAATAAATGGATCTCATTACAGAATTCCAATAAATGAAATATTGAAATTACTAAGAAAATATCTCATTGAAGTTTTTATAAAATGAGTTGAGTAGCTATTGAATTAAAAGACCCAAGAGAAGAGGTCTCAAGAGAATTTGGAGAAGGAGAAGAAATCTAGAGAAAGCCACATTAAAAAATTGAAGGAGTGGTCATTGGAGGAGTTGTAAAAAAAGCTAGAGGAAGGAGATTGTAAGCAAGGAGAATTTTTTGATAAGAATGATTTGGAACAATTATCGCCATCCAAAAAATAAGAAGTTTTTGGTAAAGAAGATTGCCAAATTTTGGAGAAGTTTTTTCAAGAACTTAAGACATTCAGATTCTTGAGGAAGAAGACAATGAAGGAGATCAGATTTGAAGTTAGAATTTGATAAGAAGAATTAAGGATAAGGGAAGATTGAAGAGGCCACAATATTGAGGAACTTGACGACAACCATAAATATTTTCAAGGCTAATTTGTAAAGGAAAAAGTTATTTTTTGAGGAAAAAATTGAAAGGTTGCAGGATAGTAAATTGAAGGAAGTATAGAGCTACGATTTGGGAAACATTTGGGTAGTTTTTGAGCCATTGAACATGATATTGAATGAGTTCATGACAGTGAAAGAAGGCATAATTTTGGAGATTTTTGTTGTAATTTTGGACAATGAAACAAAGGAGGAATTGACTACAAATATGCAAAAAATTTGATAGCTTTACAGGAGGATTTAGCAGCATTTAAAAGAGGATAATTGCTGCAAATTTGGGTAGCAATAAGGTAGAATTTTGGCAACATGTATAGCATCAAATTTTAGAGTTTGGGAGGATGATTTTAAAGGAGATTTGAAGCCACAAAATCAAATTTGTGGACAACATCAGAATAAGAGAAAGAGCTATGATTTTGGATAACTTTAGGGCAGATTTGAGAGAGTATTTGATCAACAATTAGAGCTACGAATTTATTATTTTGGAGCAACAAAAGACAAAGGAGTGAAGCTGCAAAAATACATAAATTCTAGATAGCAACTTACCAATAAGACTAGACAAAGGAGGCCATAAGAGGTGTGTAATATAGATGCTATAAAAGAGTTCTTATACAAGCATTAAAAATAGTTATTTCAAGTTTGTTTGGAAGCATCATATTAGAACTATAAAAATATAGCAAAAGGAAGTCCGAGTTAAGTGTATCCAATTCAATAAAGGATACACCATTATAATTATAAAATATGTAAAATATAACAAGTATTAGAATTAAAAGTGTTAAAAGGGAATGATAAGGAAGAGTATTATATGATATTTTTATAATAAAATAATTACAAATTTACTCTAAGTTCTACCAGTTAAAATAAATATCAAATAGTGTTGAAATTAAAGGTATATTTGAGGTGTTTAAAAATGCCAAGAGGAACACCAAAGTTGTAAAATGCGTTGGTGAAGAAGAGCCGCCAAAAAAGGTGGTAGATCCACAAAATAAAGCACCACCAAATATCAAAATCTAAGCACCATTAGAAGAGGAGCCAAGGTAACATTAAAGAACAAGGGAGAAAGCATTCAAATAAAATCTAGAAGAGGAGCCACCTCATATAGAAGAAAAGCAACTAGGATCAGGAAGAGCTGCCACTGCTCAAGGAAGAACCACCATCGTCTAAGGAATATCCACCACTAGAAATATAGATCAAAGCTATCAAAGGTGAACTTTCAATGTCATAATTTTGTCCAAGAAGCATAAATGAATACATTTCTATAAAATAAAGTGGAAGAGCTACATAGAGAATACATAAGGCTTAAAATTAAGGTAAACTCCAAGTGTTAAGAATTGGAGGGAATGCTACATGTAAAAGTGACAAGTTTGAAAAAGAAAAAGTGTTGGAAAAGATAAGTCAAAGAGAATTTTGGGTATGAAAATTGCACCTAGAACAAAGAAGACATTAAAATATTAGTTGGAGATGAAGATGCATGTAAAGTAATGCTTAGGAGTTTCATAACTTCACCATACTTTGTAGATTTATGTTATAGGTACTTAAGGAGAACAAGGGAGTGAATTTGGAGTGCTAAAAGAGTTTGAGTGCCATTTGGCACATGTGAAGTGGAAGGTCAAAAGGTTTGAAGGAGTTTGAACATTCACAAAAAGAAAGAGAACTTATTTCAAGGTGCCAAACATAGCATAGTGCAAGTGAGATTCTATATAATGCCAAAAATAGAAGTGTGTAAGAAAGTGTAAAAGCAAGTAAGGAAGAATACTCCATTTGGCACATGCAAGTGATTCATTTAAGCTACGTACAAGGATTTGAAGAGTAAAACTGAAGATAAGGCTACCTTACTTTCATTATAGTAGCAGGGATAATATATTGAAGTGTTTTACAATACTGGAAGTCATTTTGACCAATCAAAGAGGAAAGAATAATCTTTCCAAGGCAGACCTAGGTGCAGAATAGAAGGAGCACCAAGTAGAAGTTGGTCAAATACTATTGACCAAGAGAATTACCACATTCAAGGTTAAATATAATTCATTCAATTTAATTTTTTTTATATGCTCAAAGATAGGAGACATAAGGTTACATAAATATATTACTTTCTAAGGTTAAAGTGAAAATATTTATTTTGGAGAGATAATAATTAATATTTAAAACCTTAGAAATATTATTATTGCTATTAAATAATTTTATGAACATTTGAAATTTGGTTTGAATGATTGAAGGAACAAGTTTTGAAGTTTTGTAATTTAATTATTTGACTTTACGAAACAATTTGAAATATTTTCAATTTTATTAGTTTGGAGTAATAAGGTTTTCTACATCAAATTAAATTTATAAAATTTGCACTAATTATTTTATGAAAATTCTAGATTTCTAAGTTTGGAGTTATAAGGAATTCAACACCAACATAGGATTGAGAAATTTATAATTAAGAGACGTTATATATTTTTGAGATTAGGGAGATAAAATGTTGACAAATTTAAGATCAACAAATTGAAAATTGTTCTTACACTATCAACACAATCTAAGGAGAAACAAAAGTAGAGTTTTTGAAATTGCATTTAATCCCCTTTAGTTAACTATTCATACCTAGGGAGTCATAAGATAGTCAACCAAAAAAATCTGAAGAATAGAAATATATATATTACACAAAGCAAGAGAAGTATGGTCAAATTAGAAAGAGGGGCATATCGTCATAAAAATAAAAGACAAAGCACTTTTTATATTCCTTATCAACAATGTAAAATTGTTTCACAAGAGGATAATTCTACTATTCAATATGGTAAGGATATTTGGTATATTGAATCAAGAGCAAGTCATCATATGATAGGAAATATGCATTGGTTTGACTATCTAGAGGTTACTAATAATTTTGGTATAAATCTAGAAGATGGAAAGAAATATCCAATTCATGGAAATGGATGTGTAATACGTAGTACATCTTACTCACATTTTATATTGCACAATATCATGTATATACCAAGGTTGACAATAAAACTCATTGTCATGACCCTCCCTAGTAGGATTTTTGGTCTAAAGAAACAATGTATTAATTGATGATGATTTAATACTTAGTTTGTGTAATTGAACAGCTATGCGATGCTAGTTTAATCTTTTGAAAGAACATGATACTATTGATATATTGTTAATGTACAAAATGAGGTACACGCATAGGTGGAAGAGGTATAATCATCCACCAGGAATAGGGTACCTAAGAAAGGGGAAGTTATGATTACGACAACTCAAAGATAATATGGATAGATACCCTCATATAGGTATGCATAATTGGTTAGGGATAATCGTCAATAGCTAGCCACATTGAGCCTCAAGTTGATAGCCTGGTAGCTATCATAAATTCTCAGGCTGAGATAGGTTACTGAGTTGATGGAAAGACTCCCTTTGTCTATTGAAATGTTTGACTATCTTTTGCTTCATCACTTGCTACATCAATAGTTTGGAATTGTTTTTGAAAAAAAAGTCCCCTATTTGTTCAAACATTTTAAAGAATAGCATGATATTAGTAAGAAAACCTTCTAACCTATGTATGTACATATATAGTTAGTTAATATTTTAAATGATAAAATAACTTCATTTATAAATAATAGATGCATTATTTTAAATGATAAAAGAATTTCATTTATAAATAATACATGCATTATTTCAAATTATAAGAGAATTTCATTTATAAATAATAGATGCATTATGTCTAGTTGTAAACTCTACACTTAATTATCAATCTAGGGTGAACAATTTAAAGAGTTGTAATCCAATAAATATTATACCACAATGATTAATCTTGGACTTAATTTTGTTTTTCTTAGTTTCAAGTTTGTAGAAAATAATAAAAGTTACAAGAAAAGAAATTGTGTTGAATTAAAATAAAATACAATTTTATGATTTATACTAATTAAATGTTGTGCATATTTATTGGTGTGGATCCACATGCAACCTATTAATTTAACTATCTATTTTTACCTTATAGTCTAAAATGATGCAGTTTAATTTAATTGATAATTTAAAATTAATCTATGTACTAACTAGTCCTAACCTATTTTAGAGGTGAGAGAATAGGGATTGGTTGTAGGAGTGGGACCTACCTCTTAGATGACAATGTAAATCTCTACTCCCCTAAACTATTTTACTTCATTAACTAATATGCATTAAAACTACTAACACTATTTTAATTCATTGATGGAGGAAAATATAGTAAATATTACATAAGTGAGTAAATCATAATGAAGTCAATGACATAGTTACCAAATTTATGATGAAAAGTGTTGCTACTTTATTGATGAAAATTCAAATGTACAGGATCTTGAACATCAAACCTTCATAATAGCAAAAATTGTATACAAAAAGTATTAGAGCATTCAAACATTAGACATTAGACATCCAACCTTTTCAAAGGTCTCTCTCCTATATTTTATAATATCGCATGGATATTTTCAATGGAATTCCTCCACATATTTTTCCATGTTTCTTATCAGCTTGATGATTTGAATACTAACCTTACAACAATAATAATCTAAACTAATACTATTTTGTAACCACCTTGGACTTTGTCACAATCACAATGGTCCAAGTGGTAAACTGACGAACTAACATAACAAAAGTTCTTAATTTGAATAATCTAATGACGCAAAAATACAACTATTTGTCCTTCATTTCAAGAAGAGATAAAATAGGCTTGCATATAAATATAAACATCTTAACAACGTAATAATCTTACATCTTTCTAATAACAACTTAATAAATATAAAATCTCGTGTAAAATACCAACATGTAAGTCAACTGTGTTGATTGTATATGTTACGTAATGACGCTATGTTGTCACTCTTTTGCGTAAAACACAAGCATAAATTATTTTTATCGTTATGGATAAAATTCATTTATAAATCATATGAATAAGATAAAATGATCATTAAAATACACTTTTTTTCATAATTTTACATATAGAAAAATAGATTAAACTTGCTTAAAATGTGTATGGTTTTAACACTCATCATTCCTCCAAACTAAAGGAAATGCATATCCTCATGCATACAAATTAAAATTATAGTATTTCCAATGAAAGTTTACAACGAATTTTTAATAAATTTAACAATTTTGCAGACAGTAAATAAGACATTGCAATTTTACATAAATAAGTTTTTAGGTATAAGAAAAAAACTGCAATTGTTTTAAGAAATCACTTAATAAGTCTTATCAAATAAGGGATTGTGAATTTCTTCAAATAAATACTAAAATAGTATACATGAAATATTTGCATTCATTCACGATAATAAGTCTGCAAAAATAAAATACTGTAAAGTAAAAATAACAATTATTTTCAGATATGCAACAAGGAAAATACTGCAAATGTAAAGATGAAATACTTTTAAAAATTTTGCAAATAATTGAAATCAAACATCATAATTAAAATAAAATAAATTATACCCAGGTGTTGTAGGTGAGTTGGAGAGGAGAGGGCAATCCTCCAAGGGAGGTCCCAGGTTCAAATCTCCACCCTACCAAAAAGTTGAATTGGGTATCCAAAATCCAATTGATAATGTTGGTGTCTCCAAGGGAGGTCCCAGGTTCAAATCTCCACCCTACCAAAAAGCTGAATTGGGTATCCAAAATCCAATTGATAATGTTGGTGTGGGCAGGGTCGGGTGTGACTCCGGGGTGACTTTGACGGTGTAGAACCCCCTGTTCGCGGTCTCTTAGACCAAGGCGGCCCCAAAAGGGATTTTTCGCTAAAAAATAAAAATAAAAAGTAAAATAAAATAAATTATGTAAATATAATTATGAAAGTTCATCAAAGTTCTGTTATGACTTTTTTAATGTCCATGTTTGACTTATATTTAAGCTAGGATGAAACTCGTGTGGACTTTGGTGTCTTTACCAGAAAATTCCTCTCGCTTCACCTTTTACACCTATTATTTGGCCTTCTTAGGATCAAGTGGTAGTTCAACCTATATTGTCTTCACATGCTTGACCTATGTAGATCCTCCATCATGTGACTCAAACAACGCATCATGTTTCTCTGGAGGAGGAGGAGGTTCTTATACTTCAATGATGTGGTTGATTATTGCATCTATATCGTGGGGCATACCAACGTTTAGAGATAATCCTGTTTGAGGCAAACCTATTTTGATGGATGATTTTGGTCTTTGAGGGCAGTTCTATTGAAGCAATTTGGAAAATGAAATCAAGTTATCTTCTTCAAGTACTTTGGTGAAATCAATAACCTTGATAAAATTCACCGATTTCTTTAAATTTTTACCATACGTGAAGCTCCTATTGGGAGAGGTACTAACAATTATTGGTTGTGTAACTAGGTCAACCAATTTTACTACCCTAACCACGAAAATCTTCTTGAGGATTTCAATATGGAGAGTAAGGGCATGTCTCACTAAGGCAACATGCTCAGTAAACTCATTTCTAAGTCTATCCAGCTTGATATGCAGTAGGGTTTTCTACGTTTGGATTTTCCCAAGAGTCTCTACGTAAGGATCTGGTGTAGGTTTGTTTGTTTTTGGGCTGGACGTCTCTCCTGTTTCTTGATATTCTGGAACATATCTCTCATGTCTAGTCTTTCTTGCAGGTCAAGATGGTTTGGATGGCTTGGAATGGGTAGGGAATTTACGCATAAAGGATTCCTCCTCCTCCTGACTCTCATATTCAGAACTTCCCTCAAACACACTATCCCTAATGAATTCTGACTCACTTGGCTTAGAATGAATGGATAGTTTGGCTTCTTCTACTACATTATCCCATGGAATCCCAATTTCAAATGCTTTATGTAAAACTATCAATTTTATCAACCCATGATGGGCGATTAAGTGAAACTTAGGATTGTCTTTGAAATTTTTAGGTTGGACTTGAGTGACTGTGGCTTTTACAGAATGATAGAGGAAGTATGGGAGGTTAATTACACAATCCTCATGCCTAGGGTATTTTAAGAATATCATCATCTTTATATTATAATGCCCACAGTTGGAAAATCTCCCTTCCAATGTAAAAAATAAGGATTTGGGAACACTGGTACTTAGGAAGAAGTTTGTTTTTGGAAAAAATGCATTCCACATATTTGTTGGGGAATTTGGTTGGAAAAAATAGATGAGTGTTCAAAAATAAAACTAGAGGAATAATTGGAATTTATGCCAAGATAATAACAAACCTCTTGTAGTATTGTATTAAAACATTGTCTACCAAAAAATCTTGCAATGATCCTCTCTAGAAATAAGATATCTTAAATATGGAAAAAGATCAATAAGGTGAGACTAGATACTAGATGGGAATGTCCTTACAAATATTAGATAAAAATTAAGTTCGATGTGGCTGCAAAAAGCAACCTAGGTCATGATGGTGGTGGGGGCCTCATCAGGAATGGCATAGGTCAAGTAATGGTTGCATATGTTGAGGATCTAGGACTCACCACAAATCACCAAGCTAAAGGAAGGGTGATGTGTATGAGACTCTGAATTACAATGAATTTTGGTTTTAATATAATTATTCTCAAGGAGGATTCTAATAATATTATAACTTCCCTTCACGAAGGGGAGCTAAATAATTCTAGCATATTCCAAATAATTACATATACGAGAACTATTTTGGAAAACCTAGAATAAATTTGAATTAAACATATTTATAGAGAGGAAAATAAAGTTATCAATAAAATGGTGAATATGGTAATTAGATCTGAGAATTTTAAGGTCTGGTCATATGCCCCCATGGAATTGAAAGAGATTATAAGAATTGATAATGAAGCTAGCAGATAAAGAGGGAAGAGCAAAGCAGAATACTTATTGGGATCATGCAATGAAGGATTTGAGCACACTAAATTACATTGTTGTCAATGGTTTCTTTATTAGTCATGTGAAGCATTGAGCACTGCATAAGCCTTGTGAAATAGGAGGATAGTGGGATGGATATTTTTTAGCTTCTCCATAAGTAGGTTTAGCCCAGGTTTATTTGTTTTACTAAGATAGGGCTATCTTGCATTTGTGTGATCTTCAATTATTTTTTTCCTATACATCTTTCGAGCTCTTTGTAAAGGGTAGAGGCCCTTCAATACCATTTTTTTATCAATACCAAAAAAATATTATCTACCAAATGAATTTGTAAGATTTCTAATACAAAATGGTATAAAAAGACAACTTACTACACTTTACACACCATAACAAAATGGTATAGTAGAAAGAAGAAATCGTTCTATTATGTAAATGGTATGTTGTATGCTTAAAGAAGCAAATATTGGTCATCAATATTGGTAAGAGACTATTATGACCATAATTTATATTCACAATAGATCTCCCACAAGAATTCTTAAAAATATTACTCTTGAAGAAAATTGGTTAGGACGAAAGCCTTTAGTATCACATCTAATAATTTTTGGGTGTAAAGCATACATGCGCATTCCAAAAAAAGAACAAAATTAGATACAAAAATATTATGTGGCATATTTCTTGGATATGATGACTCAAATGGTTATAGAATAATTGAACCAATCATAAAAAAATCTAGGTGAATAAATATGTAATTTTTTATGAAGAAAATAAAACAAATATTGAATATACAAAGGACAATATAATGACTATCTTGATCTCACATTAGATACAAAAGGATCTTTAGATGAATAATTGGGAACACTTAATGAACCAATCGAGGATTCATAATTCATAACCTTATCACAAAGAAAAGAGGCAAAATGGTATACAAATGCACTAAAATACTCAAAACTAGAAAAATTACTATATCCTACCACTTCAAGACCTCAAACTTGTAGTATGACAAGAACACGTATGGGACTAATGCGTTCAATAATAGAACCTACAATAATACAATATATCCTAAAATAAATAGAATGGAATGCAATAAAGGAATCAAAATATACAGTGCTAATGAAGAAAAAACATGGGATTTAGTTTATCTACACAAAGAAAAGAAAACAATAGGATGTAAATGGAACTACAAGAAAAAATACAAGGTGAATAGTTATATTGATAAATATAAGGTAAAACTAGTTGCAAAAGGTTATGCCCATATAAGAAAGAATTGACTATGAAGAAACATTTACACCTATAACAAAAATGAATACTATTCGTACAATTTATGCATTAGCAACTCAATTTGGTTGGAAAATACATAAAATGGAGGTTAAGAGTGCATTTCTTATCGGAGATCTTGAAAAATAAGTACACATGATTCAACAAGAAGGATTTGTTATCAAGGGATAGGAACATAAAGTTTGTAACTAAAACAAATCACTATGTGGTTTGAAACAAGCCCCTAGAGCATGTTATGTTAAAATTAATGAGTATCTTCTACAATACAATTTTAAAAGGGGTGCATCTAATTCAAATATTTATTTAAATAAATTTGGATTTGAAATATTATTTCTTGCAATATATGTTGATGATCTAGTAATCATAGAAAGTTTTAAAAAACTAATAGATAGTGTAAAAATAATTTGGCAAAATAATTTCAAATGATAGATTTGGGGCTTCTACACTATTGTCTTGGTCTAGAAATTAGCCAAATAGAGAATACTATCACAATGAACTGGACTAAATATGCAACATAATTACTTGAAAAGTACAAAATAAAAAAATGTAAAACCTAAAGATCCTCCAGAAGGATAAAGTCTACACTTGTCTAGATATGATGAATCACCAAAAATTTTCACTACTATGCATTATCAACTGATCAAAAGTCTTCTATACTCAACAAATACCAAACTAGATATTATTTTTGTTGTAAATTATCTTTCCACATTTATGTAATATCCTAAGGAAACTCACTGGAAAGCAATAAAAATAATACTACAATATGTCAACAATACTACATAATATGGTATATGGTACAAGAAAAATGATAATTTCTATTTACAAGGATAGTTAGATTTAGACTATGTAGGTTCAGTAGATGACAAAAAAACAACATTAGACTATGCATTTTATCTTGGATCATGACCTATTTCATGGTATAGTAATAAACAACATGTAGTAGCTATCGCATAAATAGAAGCAAAGTATTGTGCCATAAGATATTCTATATATATGTGAAGCACTTTGGTCACAATACATTCTATTTGATATGGGAATAAAAAAACTCCTACAATGCTAAATTGTGATAATCAAGGAGTTCAAAAAATAATCAAAAATCTTGTGTTTATTGAATGAACAAAACACATTGAAGCCCAACATCACTTTATCAGAGATCATGTTCTAGATCATCATATTCAAATAAAATAGTTCCTACTAAAAATAAATTTACAAATATTTTAACAAAAGCTCTTGGAAAAAATAAGTATAAGATATTTTAAAGCCATCTTTGCACAACAAAAAAAAAAATAGCTACAATAAACATTCACACAAAATAATGTAATAGGGAGGGTGTTGGAGGTATTACATTATTTGGTACCTTGCAACACTAAAAGACTTTGAAAATAGTTTAATAAAGGGTGGGCTTAATATTTGTATCTATAGTATGTGTCATGTAAATAAGTATGGAGTTATTTGTGTGAGGTGTGATGTTAGTAAGTGTGAGCTATATGAGTGAAGTGTCAATTTTGGAAGTGATGAGTTATGTGCAATCATGAGAGACTTTGTGAGATTAATTATGTAAGAGGGAAATATGAAAAGTTGGTTCTGCCAAGAGTTTGAGGAGGGAAAAGGTCAGGATTCATGTAATATGAAGAGTCTCATGTATGTATATATTGAATATAGAGCTCTATATTATGTATTTGAAGAAGCATTCCATTTATGTATTGGTTTAGTAAATATTTTTCAATAATATTTCAATGTGTTATTTTCCAATATTTTTTTGCTATTGATAAATAATAGGGTTTTGAAAGGGACCCTTCCCTTTTACAACTCCTAAAAATCCAAGAAAAATAAATGAATCAATCCAGGCACAAAAAACAACTTATCTTCTTACAAATAAAATTATGCATTTTCTGAACAATAAAGCCTTTTCTGACGAAAAATGTAATGACCAAAATAATAATAGTCTAAATAGACTAATAGTTATAATTTCCCACCGACAATGGAAAATTATTAAATTTGTTAGCGTACTTTATCATTATTTAGCTATTGTTGTTGCACTGTTACAACCATGTAACAGTTCAGTTACGCTGGTGCTATTCCCGACAGTGTAATCGCTATTTAAACAAGTTCAATGCAATGCAATTGTTGTTCGCTAGTTTATCATGGTATCAGAGCTAGATAGGGAGCAGTGAGAAGCCGAGGTTGGAGGACAAAGTTTTTTTTATGCTGTGCTGGGGAGGCAGATTTTTTATTTATTTTTTTTCTTCTTTCACGCCACGCGCAATCGCGCGGCGTTCTGTGCAGGTGTTTTTACCTGCAGCGCACAGAGTGCACAGGAAAAAAATTGAAAAAGAAATAAAAAAAAAAAAAAAAAAAAATTTCGCGGGCTGGAAACGCAGCCGCGATGCGGAAGCGTCCAGCCACGCAGGAGGCAGGAGGGAGAAGTCGGACGCAGGTCCCGTAGCCCCCCCCTCCCGTCCAGCCACGCGGGAGGAGCCCTATGTGCATCCTAGTGGGACGAACGTCCAAGATGCAGACGTCCTGTCTGCGTAGGGCGCAGAACCTATCTGTGCAGGGGACGCAGACGTCCTGTCTGCACAGGGCGCCAATCCCCGTAGATGTTCTGTCTGCGTAGGGTGCCAACCGCCCCCCCCGGTTGAAGGCGGGGAGGTTGACGGACCCCCCCCGGTCGACGCACCGAGAATTTAAAATTCCCGCCCCCCCCGCCCCGAACGTGCTGTGGCGTGGGGTATAAACCCCTCCCCCCCCCGCCGCGCGCTCTCCCCCCCACCCCCCCAAAAAAAAAGAGGAAAACAAGATGCAGCGGGAGCGCAACGGGCTGCGCGGAGGAGAAGCAGAGAGGAGGCTGCTGCGGAGGTGGCAGAGGCAGCCACAGCGGGCTCGGGAAGCAGAGAGGAGGTGTTTTAAGCTTGATCGGGCTTTCTCCTCCCAGATCAGCCCACGGGCTCACTGGCAAGTGAGCTGCGTGGTGGGTTCCGGGAACCCAGCAGTCGGGGGTTCAAATCCCGCCGACTCCCCCCAAGGTATAAATTTTTTTTTCAAAGTTATTTTTTTTAATTATTATTTTTTAATTAAAATTTTTAATTTTAATTTTTTTTATAGTTTTTTAACTTTATAAATTAAAATTTTAATTTTAATTTATTTTTTATAAGTTTCAAAACTATATGAATTAAAATTATTTATTTTAATTTTAAATATATAATAATTATTAAAAATGCTTTGTTAAAGGAATTTTTTTAAGGGGGGATATTTTTTTAAAAAATCAAAGGGGGATTGTGAGTAATTTTTTGAAAAATAACAATTTGGCGAATTGTAAAAGGTGCATTTTCGGCTGTGACCGACACCTTGTGGGTTATTCCTGTGGGCATTTTTTTTGTTGTATGTTGCATATTTCTTTTTTGCACTATAACATTAAAAATTAAATCAAAACACTCACTAAGTCCCCGAAATAATTAAAACCCATCCGTGCAATTTATTGCACTGCAGCGTTCGATATTTGTGATACCTCTGGCCAACACTTACAGGTAAATCTGTCGTGATTTGGCTACTGTATCCGCCGCCTAATATAGCTGCTACAACGACTTCTGAGCTTGTTATCTATAAATCGTCGAGGAGAGATAAGTTAGCCATTTTTACATTTTTTTACTCCATCCACTACCCTTTATCGCACTTGTGTTTAGACGTAAATCTTGATGAAGTATTATTCATAGTGTTTAGGGGAAGTTACGCCCCACGCATGAGAAGAATCTTCTATGGTATGTGCCATCAACAAGGCGATTCCCTTTCAGTACCGCTTATGTTCCACGTATCGTATGATCTCTAAAACTCACCTATAGTCTCCCTCACGTAAGGGCGGGTGATTTTTGTTGATCTTTCTAAATACCTATAGTTTCCCTCACGTAAGGGCGGGTATTTTGTACGGTATATTGGCCTAGCAAAAGGTATATCGAAAGGGGGACCAATTGGTGATATAAGGAACCTTCACTATGGTCGCTATTGCAAAATTGATGACTGATCCGCATCAGTTATTGAAAGGTCCAAATTATACACCATGGAAACATAAGATGAAGGCAATTATCCAAATGGAAGATTTGTGGGATATTGTTACTGAAGTAGCAACTAGGCCTTCACCAACAGCAGGATCCACAGGTCCTTCCGCAGATCAGATAGCTTTTGACAAGAAAGACAGTCGAGCAAAGGTGCTCATTTTGTTTGTTGTTTTAGATGAAGTGCAACCTCATATAGCTAAAAAAGCAAGTGGTAAAGAGGCATGAACCATTTATGAGGGAAATAATGATTCAACCATTCTTCATCTTCAACAACAACTTCATAACCTGAGTTTGAGACAAGGTGAAACAGTTGAACTCTTTCTGTGCAGAGTGTCTGAATTGAAAGAGAAATTGAATTCTTTGGGAGATACTGTGGACGAAAAGCTTCTCATTTCACTTGTGATGAGAGATTTACCTTCTTCATTTGATATGTTGATAACCTCCATCCAGGTGTCTCAACGACAAATTACCTACATAGAGTTGGTCAATCTGCTTCAACAACAGGAGGCATGCCAACTTCATAAGGATGATTCTTCCAATATAGCCCTATACACCAACAGGCAGGGTTCTAGGAAGAAAGGTAATGGGCAAAAAGGAGGCAACTTTCATAAAGGAGTAAATTCTCAGCAAGATACGAAAGGAAAAGGCAAACAACCTCAACAGAAGAAGAGGTGGTGCAAGATCTCTGAGAAAGACAACCATGACACCAACGGTGTTGGCATAAGAACAAGCGAAAAGGCCAAAAAAACCACAAAATAAAAACAAGCAACCCCAGGTGAATGTTGTTGTTGAAGAATCTGACTCGGATTCCGAATGGGCACACAAGGTGCTCATGACTACCACAGATTCCACACAGAGGGATCCTATCTGGTATGTCGATTCTGGAGCTAGCAAACATATGAATGGTGACAGATCGTGGTTTGAATCATTTGTGGCCAAGGAGGGCAAACCTGTCACCATTGCTAATGATAAAACCTACAGGGTTCAGGGAGAGGGTACAGTTTCAGTCACTCTTCCTAATGGCAAGTGTCAGATTGATAAAGTCCTCTATGTTTCGGGATTGGCTAACAATTTGCTGTCAGTCACACAAATCCTGGATAGAAATATGGTTGTCAACTTTCATGTTGAGAATGGAAAGAAGTGTTGTACTATTACCGGGAAGGGTAAGAAGATTGCAACAACTTCATATAAGCATGGCTTATTTGCACTAGATGCTATCTCTACTCCACATGTTGCCATGATTGTCTCTACCAAGGAGGCAACTTCCCTATGGCACAAGAGATATGGGCATCTTAGTTCTGGCTACTTACTTGAGCTCAGTAAGTATGAGATGGTAAAGGGTCTTCCTTCCCTTTCTGTCACATTGCCGGTGTGCTCTGATCGCTAGCAGGAAAGCAACATAGAGTACCATTTGAGAAGAGCTCTACAAGAGCACGAAAACCTCTGGAGTTAATTCACACCGATCTGTGCGGTCATTTCACACCCAATAGTTGTGGAGGGAAGAGGTACTTTCAGTTATTCGTAGATGATTACTCACGAAAGATGTGGGTTTTCTTTCTCCAACTGAAATCTGAAGCTTTCGCATTCTTCCAACAGTTCAAGAAATCCGTTGAGGAGTCAGGAGCTTCTATTAAAACCCTCCACTCAGATCGAGGGGGAGAGTTTACCTCTAATGAATTTTTTGCATTCCTAGATAAGCATGGAATCAAGAGACAGTTAACAACTGCCTATACTCCTCAGCAAAATGGATTTTTTGAGAGAAGAAACCGTTCTATCATGGAAATGGTTCGTTGTATGCTCACAGGAGCTACTCTTGGGCAACAATATTGGGTAGAAGCTGTCACCACTACAGTGTATCTGTTGAATAGGGCACCCACAAAGGCCCTAAAAGGAATGACTCCATAGGAAGCATGGAGTGGTCGAAAACCCTCCATATCTCATCTGCGTATTTTCGGATGTCACGCTTTCATGCACATACCGAAAGAGAAAAGGAAGAAGCTAGATGAGAAAACACTGAGATGTATTTTTCTTGGTTATTCTGAGCACTCTAAAGGATATCGGTTGATAGATCCTTTGACCAAGAAACTTCATATCAGTAGAGATGTTGTCTTTGATGAAGCTTTCACATCACAGAGCACATCTAAAGTACACCAAGATATTGTGGAATCTAAGGAAGAGAAGATTCCTTCGTCAACACAGACAGGAGGTCCTTCTACATCTTCTTCAACTCCATCGAAGAAGAATCCTAAATGGTGTACAAATACAATCAGAGATGAAAATTTATCCACTCCTCCCAATTTGAATTTGGATAGACCTCGTACACGCAGTATGGCTCAAAAGGAGAAAGAAGCCAAAGAAACTGGTGAGGTTGATGATCTTTGTCAATCTTTTGAGGAACTTTCTGTGACTCCAAGTACAGAAGTAGAGGATATGGATATTGATGATGATAGGGCGTTCATGTCTACCATAGATGATCTTGAACCTGCATCAGTGCAATATGCTCTTAGTGAGCCTCAGTGGAAGGCCACTTTGGATACAGAGTATGAGTCTTTGATGAAGAATAAAACTTGGAAGCTTGTTGATCTGCCGCATGGAAAGAAACCCATTGGCTGCAAATGGGTATATAAAGTCAAGTACAAGGCAGATGGAACAATTGATAAGCATAGGGCCCGTCTTGTTGCAAAGGGCTATGCTCAAAAAGAAGGCATTGACTACGAGGAAAATTTTGCACCTACTGCTCGGATGACCACAATTCGGGTTATGTGTGCTATGGCAGCATAATATGGGTGGAAAGTTCACCAGATGGATGTCAAAAGTGCCTTTCTAAATGGTGATCTCCAAGAAGAAGTCTATATGACTCAGCTAGAAGGATTTGAAGTGGAAGGCCAACAGCAGAAGGTTTGCAAATTGGTCAAATCCTTATATGGTATGAAACAAGCTCCTCGAGCTTGGTATATAAAAATGGACAATCACCTTATGCAGCATGGATTTAAGAGATGTCCGTCAGATGCAAACCTCTATTTCAAGAAACAGGGTTCTGAGATAGTGTTGCTTGTACTCTATGTGGATGATCTGCTCATTACGGGGAGTTCGAAACTATGATCTCTCCTGTCAAAAGAAACTTGTGCAAATCTTTTGAGATGACAGATCTCGGACTTCTCCATTACTTTCTTGGTCTGGAATTCAGCCAGAAGGAGCACTCCATCAAAGTGTCTCAGAAAAAATATGCCAAGACATTGCTAGAAAAATATCGCATGACTGATTGCAAGCCAATGGCAACTCCGATGGAGAATGGACTTCGGTTATCGTGATATGATGATTCACCTCAGGTATATGGTACTCTCTATCGACAGATGATTGGGAGTCTCATATATCTGACCAATACTAGGCGAGATCTCCTATTTTCTGTCAACTATCTTTCGAGGTTCATGCGGGAGCCTAAGACCACTCATTGGAAAGCGACAAAACGTGTTCTTCACTATGTCCGTGGTACTATGGAATATGGCCTAGAATACAAGAGGAACAAAAAATTCTTCTTGCAAGGATACACGAACTCCGACTATGCCGGATCATTTGATGATCACAAGTCAACTTCTGGATACATTTTTCATCTGGGATCCGATCCTGTCTCTTGGCACAACAAGAAGCAACAGGTGGTTGCTATTTCATCAACAGAGGCAGAGTATCGCGCCGCACGTGAAGCTATGTGCGAAGTGATATGGTTACGTCGCATTCTGACAAGTATGGGCCATCCATCAAAATCTCCAATACACTTGTTTTGCGACAATCAGGGTGTTACGAACCTCGTCAAGAATCCAAGTCCATCATGAAAGAACAAAGCACATTGACACACAATGTCATTTCATTCGAGATGAAGTTCCAAAGCACCGAATTCAGCTTCAACACATTCCCACCGATGCTCAAGTTGCAGACATTTTCACTAAGGCACTTGGACGTGTCAAATTTGAATTGTTTCGTAGCTCTCTTTGTATTGCAAAATGATGTAAGGGGATGTTAGTAGTATAGTATAGCTATTAGTTATTACATTACCCAAATAATGTAATAAAGGGGGATGTTAGCGTACTTTATCATTATTTAGCTATTGATGTTGCACTGTTACAACCATGTAACATTTCAGTTACGCCGATGCTATTCCCGACAGTGTAATCGCTTATTAAACAAGTTCAATGCAATGCAATTGTTTTTTGCTGGTTTATCAAAATTTAGTTTTCAAATCATGTGAAAAAAATGGAAATAAACTTGTCATTAATCTACAAACATTGTCCCTCCAACTGCTTCAGATTCCATAAAGTCCATAAACCCCCAGACGCACCATCAATAGGAACCAGTTCCACTTGAATTGCTTTCCAAATTGAATTCTTCACCTTCTAAAAATTCGAATCATATACTTTAATATTTTGTAATAAAATAATATCAACCCTCCTCTCCTTTCTTAACTCTTTAAGCACCCTATGTTTAGTTGGAGCATTCATACCCTGAATATTCCAAGATAGAATATTCATTTTGTATTAAGTTGAGGAATTTTTCCTCCTCCCAAAGACAAAATTATTTGCTTCCCATTAGCTACATCCTTAGCAATGGCTCTGGTTCTCAATTCCTAGAGATTGGGCCTTTCTCGAGAAACTAAAATTCCCAAATCAACCTTCTTATATTTCCTTCTACTTCCAACAAAAAAAATAGATAACCTTTTCCTCATTTTCCAATTTTGAACTGCTAATAGAAGTCCATTTTCCTTCATCTTCTTCATCCTCAAACCCATTATGAATAATCTAATATTTTCTTCTCTCATAGCCAATCAATATCACATTATGTTGAGTGGTTTCTCCCAAAATCCTCATTTATATGTTATTTTCCTTTAGCCTTGCTAGAGAGTGTGGCGCTTTCTCAATATTATCTTCTACATGCAAAAAAGAATTATTTTTCTTTTAAATCAAAGCCTCAGTCATCAGTTTATTAATACCTCTAGGTTGATTTTCTATAACAAACTCTTCCCCACCAACAATGCCATCCCATCAAGGGTAGTAAGGGCCTCAAAGTTATTTGGGTATGAACCCTTATTATTTCTCTTTTTCTCTAAATCCTCAAATGTTTTCTAGTTCTGTTATTCATAACTTTCTCCTTAGGATGTTTTTCGCATGTTTTCTAAATATGCCTTACCCTTTTTCAAAGGTTACACAAGTTAATGAGAGTTTCATATTGAATCTCTTGTTCCCCTTCCCTATAATCTAAAACTAGCCTAATAGATTTAGATATTGGTTCAACTAGATCCACTTGTACACAAAAACAAGTCGCTATAATTCTATTTTGGTAATTAGTAGTTGAATCAAAAGCAATTATTATTCCAATCACTTTGGCTATCTCGATAATAATACTATCATCCCAAAATTCCATTGGAAGCCTTGGTAGACTCACCCATAAGGGTACTGATTGAAGAGTGGTTATGGTTATATTAAAGCCTTAGCTCCATTTTTGTAAAAATAATCCTCTCCTCCCAAAAAACCATGGGTCCCTCAACAAAATATTTGTCATATCCTCTAGATTTTGAAAGTTAAATAGCAAAAAATTGTTAGGCAAATCCACCACTACTTCCTACCCCATAAGTTTCCACTTATCCTGAGCCCACTTCCTTATTGTATCTATACATGGTATATTAGCCAAAAAATTCTTGACCAAAGAATTTTTTTCCTTTTTGAATCACTTTGTCAGTCAAAATTTTTGGGATCTTAAGAGTAAAACCCTTTTCATCCCAATCCAAATATAGAACAAATACCTTTTCTTTTGAATGTTGACCTCTCTTCAAAACTTAGACCCAAGAAGTTTCTCCCTTTGGCCTTGCTGCTACTGTAAAATTTGGATCTACTACTATTGGATCCAAAGGGTTAGAATATCTCCTATCTACATCCTTAGGCGATTCTGCCATAATAGAACCCTTGCCTATCACTTTTCTTGCTCCTCCTATCCTTACTTCTTCAAAATACCTATATATCCCATCCTTCCTCCTCCAAGGCTTCCTCTAGTAGATAATCATCACTGGCATTACCTTACTATGTAGATCGGGTTTCCCCTTCTTAATATTGACCATTACCATATCTTCGATGCATGTCATCGATCACCTAATTTCATTTGCATCGTGTTATTTTCTAATATTATTATTGAATGAATGAATAAATTTGTGTGATAATTTTATATTGATATCTTCTGAGAATAGTGAAGATTTGCTAATAGCTATCCCCTTAATTACCTAGTTAGTGAGACATGGTAGTATCCCATTTCTTGAAGGTAAAATATTTTTATGAAATTTTCAAAAGTTTTAATTGTAATTTGTGTGATTTAGGGCTAAATATTTTTATTGACATAAATTTTGCGCACATAAGTGGTTTGAACCCATGTATTTTAAATCACATTATTTTTGAGCTCCTTGCATTAGCAATATTACTTTTCGTGACAACTACATGTAGAAGTCTATATTTTGGTAGGGAAATCATGGATCAACATGTGCCCTTGCTAAATGGACCAAATTATACCACTTGAAAATCAATATTGAAGCTTTTATCTAGAGCAAAGGATTGCTCAAAATATGTGAATGATGTTCCTCAAAACACTAATTCTATAGAGATACAACAACTACTCAAGGACAAGAAGGAGAAGACATGTGGTGTGATAACTCTCCATGTTGACAAGATCTATGAAACTCATGCTAGCAACACTTTAGATCCTAAGGAATTGCTTGACAAGTTTTCAAACCTATATGGTCTTATTGACTCCACATAAATAGGATAGAGGAAGAGATTGCTACTTTGAACATGAATAAATTTGAGACTATAGATAAGTACATAAAGAAATTATAATATAATATCTACATTGTTAGAGGAATTAACAATGATTCTAATGATAGTTGTAAGAAGGACATCAAACTTCTCAACATTGTGTTCAACAACATATCTTAGACATATGAGATAGTGGCTATTGTATTTGATATACTTCAAGTTTACCTTCCAAATGCTCTCCTCCTCCCTCCCTTGATGGTATGTTCAAGTACCTTCCTCATCACCAAGATTAAAGATAAAATTATAACAGTATTCCTCTCATGTTTCAAGATCATGCGAAGTGATCAAAGCATAGGTTCACAAAGGGTTAAAGTAGGGTGATAAAAAAATCTGTAAGCCTTCTAAGAAGTATATTTACACAGGACAGAGTCTTATTTGATATAGATCAATAATCTTGGAGAAGCAACCAAAAGGGAAGTACTAAGGTTGCTCTCTTCTATGCTTAGGGTGAGGGAAACCATGATAGAAAAACATTGGAAGCACATGGGGTTTTTCATTTAACATATTATAAATTCACTTATTCTAATGAGTGGATTGCAAATTTAGGGGCTACTCGGCACATGACCAAGCACCACCATCTCTTGTATAACTATAACATAATGTATTATGAAGAGCATATTGTTATTGGGGATAATTCCTCTTTATAGATGGGTAGGTGTGATAAGGTATAGGTTGGTTATTATTCATTTGATGAGGCACTTCATGTTCCTAGTGTAGGCCTCGATATTTTAACTATTTATCACATCACTTGTATGCATAAGGTGGATTTTTTATTAAAATAATTAGCGATAAAGGTTATTAATTATGGTTTCATAAATATCTCAAGTTATTATGATGAGTTGAATTAGATTTACAAATTTAGTGATCATATGAATCCTTCCTCTCCAAGGAAGAAATACTTAATAGCTATGGTGGAAAATGCAAATGATGTTAGTCAGTGATGCATCATAGACATGGGCATCTTGTACATGGATCCTTGAAGTACATGAGTTGATTTCATTTGGCTATTGGGTTTTCTCCTATTTATTCCCCAATGGTATTTGTAAGGGTTGTATTTTGGGGAAGCATCATTAAGAGTCATTTTTAAGAAGGGTTGTTAGGTGTGCTACATGACCCATGGAGCTAATTCACAATGATATTTATGGACCCATGAGTGCATCATCTCTTTCTAGGAATAAGTACTTTCTTACCTTTAGTAATTATTTATCATGGTGTGTATGGTTGTGCACCATTCATGCCGAAGATGAGGCTTTTTGGAAGTTCAAGGACTTCAAATCACTTATGGAGAATCAATTTGATAGGAAGATCAAGTGCTTCACAATAGATGAAAGAGTTGAGTATGTGAATAATATATTTTCTAATTTTTGTATTCTTCATGATATTACGTTTTAGAGATTTTCCATTATACTCCATAGCATAATGGGATGGATAAGCAAAAGAACAAGGTTATTATGGAGATGGATAGATGCATGTTGTATGCTAAGTAGATGGAGTCTAAGGTTTTGGACAAAGTAGTAATTTTTGTGACATACATCATCAAAAAAAAAATTAAATTGATTCATTCATGATATAAATCCTCTTGAGAGATTGGCATGCAACAAACCTGATATGTATTAGTTCTATATATTTAGATCCACATCAGACCATGTTTCTAAAGATAATTTTTAGAAGGTAAAGCCAAATATTCATTGATGTATTTTTGTAGGATATTTAATACCTCCAAGTCCTGTCAACTTTATGATCTCAATAGGCAAGATGATATCATCGGATGAGATGTCATCTTTGATGAGGTTCTACTAATCACTCTTTCAAGTCCTCTTCCTACTCTTTTGTCTTATTATCCTTCTACTCTAGTATTTTTCATGGTCCCTAATACCCCCTCAGAGATTTTTATTATCACCATTCTAGTTTTTCCAGCTTCTTCATCTTCCCATGGAGATCCTTTAGCGACGGTTTTTTTTTATTTAACTTCTTTTGATAACATCATCTCCAACATCTATACTTTTGAATACCTATAGAGATGAGCTTGATCCTATTGATCCTTGTGTGATTGTAATGGATGTTGAAGTAGATGATGGGTTTGAATTGGATGCTTTAGTTTTGGTGTGAGATGTTGCTCCCCTATAGAATGTGCCATAGTATTCCATGGTTTATTCCACATCCAAGTGGGTTGGGACCCTCCTTTAGGATGATTAGTCAATTCTCTCTTAGGACCATCATTGGAAGGCTCCCTCTTGTGCCCTTCTCTTAAAGGTTCATGACTCTAGAGATCACCTCACCTATTTATAAGCTAAGGAATGCACAAAGTGGGAAGATTTTATACTTGTACAACATAAGTTCCTAATGTAAAATTAGATATAAAAGTTTTTTCCTCTTCAAGAATGAAAGAATGTTATTGGGTGTAAATGGCTATACAAGACCAAGTATACTTTCAATAGTTAGGTGGAGGAGCATTGATCATGCCTTATTGCTAAAGAGTTCTTTTAGAATGAAGGAATTGACTACTTGGAGATATTTGTTGTAGTCCCTTGGATGGATTTTGTTTGAATGATTTATTTTATAGCTACATCTAATAGTTGGAAGGTACATTAGATGGATGTGAAGAGTGTGTTCCTTCATTATGAGATTTAGGAGGAGATATATATACAAAAGTCATCTAGTTTTAATCTTGATAGAAAAACCCCCTTAGTGTGTCATCTAATCAAGTCCTTCTATGGTCTTTAGCAGACACCTTGTGCTTGGTATGAGAAGATTCATTCCTTCTTTATCAATTGTGGATTTGGATATTGTAAGGTAGAGCATGATGTATACATCAAGCATCAAGATTGTCAAACATTAGTGAGGGTGTTGTATGTTGATTATCTACTCGTTACAGGCACTCTTCCCTCTTTTATTTAAGAGATAAAGTCATGGTTTCATGATGCTTTTGAGAGGATAGACTTGAGGCTTGTGCATTATATTTTGGTAATTCATATTAACTAGTCTTCATCTTGGATCACCATCTCTCATGCCAAGTATGCTTGGGATCTTTGATAGCATTTTAAGATGGAGGATTGCAAGTATGCTTAGACTCCCTTTACTTCTAGTTTAAAGCTATGAATGGATTGTATCGTTCACTAATGGGGGACTTATCTAGCTTCTTCACACTCAATTAGATATTGTGTGTATTGTTAGCTATTGTTCCATGTACATGCATGCACCTCATGAGAGTAATTAGATTTTGCTATTGTTCCTTTGGTACATTAGAGATAAATATCATTTGGGTATTTACTACTATAGTTGGAGCATCTTTGATTGTGATATATTTTTTAGATGTAGATTAGGTCAATGATTTGGATCAATAGTGCTCCACTACAAGGTTTGTTACCTATGTTGGTTCTAACCTAACCTTGGTGTTGTAGGCAACAATCCACTATATCTAAGTCTTCTATGGAAGCTAAATACTATGATGCCAATGACGATGTCAAATACCTTCGATGGAAACTCATAATTTTAGAGCAAATTAGTATTTCTCAATAATTTCTAGTCGTTATGACAATTAGAACACCATTAAGTTTTTGTAGAGTCTAGTGTTATATCAATAGAATAAGCATATTCAAATTTGATATGCTATGTATAATGGCTTTATGTCCATGGGAACTTTATCTAGTCTAACGTATCACAAATATTTGACTATGTACTATGTATATTTGACGTGTAACGTTTGAAAAGAAAACACCCAGCACATGGGCCACCGGGTCAGCCGGTATGATTTTTACGGCCAAAATACGGAAAGAAAGAATTAAACACGGACCCCACATCAATGCCTTGAAAGGCGCGAACCCTCTGCCCTTGTCTCCGCTCCATGGAAGATAAACACATGGATTTCAACATCCATAAATAGAATTCTTGACCGTTGATTTGTTGAATGAAGATCTTGAACTTAAAAAATAGAGTTTGCATTTAACTCTCATCTCAAATCTCTTTGTCTATGCAATTAGATCTTAAAACATAATATTAACTCTCATCTCAAATCTCTTTGTCTATGCAATTAGATCTTAAAACATAATATCAACCATTCTTTCCCTACACCACGTGCAGTTGGATGTCGGGACTCTCTGAGAGACCCCTGCCATGTGCGCCTTAACCGACAACGAACGTTTTCTCGATTCACGAAGAAAAAGATTAATGTATTCAAACTTCAGGGGAGTGCTGACTCTCTATATATACCGCCTAATCCGCATGAGAAACCAAACCAAAGAAGAAGTTTCTTTATGGTCCTTCAGATCTATCTCGTTCTTTTTTCAGATTTCGGCTTTGAATTAGGTATAGGCCTGAACTTCTTGTAGTGACAAACAATTGGGTGGAGTTTGGGTAAAATTCGTAACTGTGATCCCATAGGTTGCTTTGTTATAGTGACATTTTATTTTATTTTATTTTTCTGTTTACATAATTTGTAATATGTACACGCCATGGAGTTTTAAGAGTTAATCGTTTATGCTTCACACAGGGTGGCTCCGACTGCTTTGTGCAGGGAAAATGGCCCTCCTCGACACAATGATTTTGGCTTCAGTGCTATCCATGATGTTGTTATTTCCTCGAGTTTATGGACAAGATGGTAGCTGGCAATCTGCCCATGCCACGTTCTACGGTGGGAGCGATGCTTCCGGCACCATGGGTAGGTTTTATATAGATTAACACAAAGTTCTATTTCGGTTATTATTCTTCGTTGAGAAAGGCTGAATCGTTGGATTCTGTCGTGAAATGTTGCAGGAGGAGCTTGTGGATATGGTAATTTGTATAGCCAAGGATATGGAACCAACACTGCTGCTTTGAGCACGGCTCTTTTCACTAACGGGCTTACGTGCGGAGCCTGCTATGAAATGAAGTGCAATGATGATCCGCAGGGGTGTCTTCCTGGGACAGTAACTGTAACTGCTACCAACTTCTGCCCACCCAACTTTGCACTTTCCAACGACAATGGCGGATGGTGCAATCCCCCGCTTCAGCACTTCGATATGGCGCAGCCTGCATATCAGCAGATCGCCAAGTACAGAAGCGGCATCGTCCCTATCCTCTTCAGAAGGTATGCTAATTCAATCACATCAACAATTCTACAGATAAAATCTCTTTGTCCGACATTCTCACTACCAGCCTGAAAATGAAATCAAATAAATACTGTAACGTGTTTGCAGGGTTCCATGTTTAAGGAATGGAGGAACGAGGTTCACCATAAACGGGCATTCCTACTTCAATTTGGTGCTGATCAGCAATGTGGGAGGAGCAGGGGATGTGCAGAGTGTGTCGATCAAGGGCTCCAACACTGGTTGGAATCGATGTCAAGAAATTGGGGTCAGAACTGGCAGAGCAATTCATACCTGAATGGACAGAGCCTGTCATTCAAGGTGACCACCAGCGACGGAAGGAGTGTGGTTTCATATAATGTGGCTCCTTCTAACTGGCAGTTTGGCCAGACCTTCCAAGGAGGACAATTTTGAGTACATCCAGGCATTAGGCATCCCTTCGTTTTGTGTTGAGCTACTATTCGTAACATTGTTAACTAGGCAGCTTCATTAGAAAAGAAAGTGGGGATGAGGTGGTGACCCGGAACTAGACACCCTCTCCCCTTCGTTCTTGCTAATCGTGTACAGGCGACCCACTATAAGTAATATCAAGCATTGGCTTGATTTAAGATTTTTTTTATTTTTAAATGGTGAATAAAAATTTGAATTATTAGAAATTTGATTTGTTAAATATCAAACCTTTATACGGTTCTAAAATAGTTGTTACAAATATTTGTTCCGCAAGCAAGGCGAAATCCAAGTCTTTGTTGATGTTTATTAGTCTATATTGAAGATATTGTGCGAAGAATGGTTAATGTCAACGAATGCGTATTTAATTTAAAATTTGAATACATTAATATTGTGCATAATCTCTCACATCATATATGCGCCAAAGGACAACTACAATTTATGATTGATTGTCTTGATTTTAAGTGCACCTCTTCCCTTCTCCCTAAAATTTGCAGCATCATCTAACAAGCATGGATACACATAGTTACTACCTTCCATATCTTCCACCTCCATCTTACAATTGGTTTGCTTACTTCTACTATATGACCGTTTTTTTTGTTTTTTTTGTTTTTTCATACTTTACATGAATTGCTTACATTTTATTCCATTCTATATCTTTACTTGTCATATAGCTATTTTGTTGGTTGATCATACTTGCATTCGATTGCTTGAGCATATAGATTTTTGGAGATGTTGCAATGAGGTAAGTGATGAAACCTAGTTAGATTTTAGTTCATATGCACTGCACTCATACTAGGTCATTGATGCTTAGCAAATTCCTAACTTAGGGTGCATTTTCTTGCATTTTTCATATCATTATATTTGTTCTCGTCAATCATCATTATATTATTATATTTGTTTTCATATCATTATATTATTTTCTTCTCTTCTCTTGTCATATATTCCTTGATAGTTTCAATAATCATAAAATCTCCCCAAGTCAAGGGATATAGTTCTCCATCTATTGTATATAGTTTGTTCTTCAATCATTTTTCTTTCCTCCAAGACAAAAGATATATGTTCCATATATCTACGCATCTTGTTTTTCTCACACTTCTCCTTATTAATCTTTTTATTGTTTAGGGATCCTCGTGGTATAGGAGATACTGCTTGAATATCATTTATGGTGTTCATACGACCACTGACTATCTTACGCACATCTCTTAGCTATTGAAATTTTAATAAGGACACACACACTGTTGTTTGCTTCTTGCTTCTTTACTTCTTCTATCTTCCTTCTCTCTAACATGTGCACACACAACACCTTATTGCTTTGCTTGATCTAGTTATTTGAGATAATTCCCTTATCGAGTTGCACTACACCACACCCTAATTGGGTTACTATTTTTTCATTTTGGTTCAACAAGAACTACACAAATTATAGGATAGCTTCATGGTCGCTAGCAAGCATCAACTTTCACTTAGACCATTTGTGAGCACTACATCCCATTATTATTGTATGAATTTGTGTGATTATTTGATATTGAGATCTTATGAGAATAGTGAATATTTGGTAACAAGGTAATTTATAACAACGAATTATTGTAAATTAATGAATATTAAGATTTTTGAAAAATAAAATTGACTAATATGGGGACCTTGGACGTTGACTCATTCACCTAAATTTTTGGGGGGTAAAAATGTTTTAGGGTCGGTTCGCCCCGAAATTATAATACTTTTACCATTTAAATTTTAAATCCCCAGCCTTCCCACCTAGAATTGGACCTTTTTACATTAAAATTATATATAATTTTATTAACATCGACAAATTTACCTATTATGCCCCTAGTATATATACCTAATATGATAAGAACAATCATACACATTAAACATTAGTTCTCCTTAACCAACAATAGAGAAGCCAAAAAATAAGCAGTAGCAAAGAACAAAAGCAGAGAATAAAAGATGTTGATAACATAAATGAGGGGTAGCAGATCATAAATGGTGGATGGTGGATAACATAATAAATAAAATATGCCCGATCACTGAGAACATACTACAAATTATAGACACTCAATTGTAGAGAATAGACTACAAACGAAAGATACCCGATCATAGAGAATATGCTACAAATGAAAGATGCCCGATCATAGAGAAAAGACTACAAATAAACAATGCCCAATCATAGAGAATATATGATTGGTAGCATAAAAAAAGATGATCGATAGCATAAACAAATACGATTGGTAGTAGAAGGGTGGAACGATTGCTAAATGATGATCGATAGTAGAAGGGTGGGATGACTAGTGAACGATGATCAATAATAGAAGGATGGGATGATTGGTGAATGAAAACTGGTAATAGAAAGGTGGGATTACTGGTGATCAACAATTGAGAGCCAAAATATGGGATGACTGGTGAAAGATGATCGATAGTAGGGAACCACCTAACAAAAGGACAAGATGGCTGGTGACTAATGATCAATAGTAGAAGGGTGGGATGGCTAGTGAATAATGATCGATACTAGGAATCAACCTAGTAAAAGGATAGGATGACTAGCGACTGACGATCGATAGTACTTTTACTTTTGAAGTTTTTTTTACTTTTGAAGGAACCTTTTGGGAGGCGTAACTTTTGTTCCACAACTCCATTTTTAATTTTATTTTTTAAACCACCTAAATTAACGAGATCTGCACTTTAAACAAATATGTGATTGGTTTGGATCTTGGTAAAATCCTCAAAAAACCCTTAGAAGACCTCCAAAATGAGCTCTAAAGTTGCTAAAGTGTGATACCTAAGAAAAAACAAGTAGAGATCTAGTAAGGGTAATGTGTAGAAAACCTTAAAGGGTGCTAGATCTTGGCAACCTAAAATGATGGATTTGGTAAATATTATTATTATATAGATACTAAGTCTTATCACAAGAATAGATGACAGACAAGCGGTAGCAGGATTTCAAAACTAATTCACCCCATTTTTATATTTTTTGGTGGAAAAAAAGATAATTCACCATGTCTTCTATATGAGTTTGGATACAATTTGCCTGGACTTCAAAACTGATTTTTCCCATTTGTTGACCCCTTACGCATAACCCTATTTGGTAATAGCCACCCCCTTAATCACCTAGTTAGTGGCAGTGTCCCATTCCTTGAAGGTGATTTTTTTTTAATTTTCAAAAGTTTTAATGGAAATTTATATGATTTAGGGATAAATATTTTGATAACCATAACTTTTGCATACATAAGTGGTTTGAGACCATGTTTTTCAAATCATATTGTTTTTGGAGCTCTTTGCATTAGCAATATTATTTTTGGTGACAATGACATGTAGAAGACAATGTTTTGGTAGAGAAATCATGAATCAATATATGCCCTTGCTAAATGGACCAAATTATGCCACTTAAAAATTAATACTAAATATTTTCTCTAGAGCAAGGGATTCCTTAAATATGTGAATGAGGTCCCTCAAAACACTAATTCTATAGATATAAAGAAACTACTCAAATACGAGAAGGAGAAGATGTGTGGTGTAATAACTCTTCATGTTGGCAAGATCTATGACACTCATGTTAGCAACACTTTAGATCCCAACGACTTGATTGACAAGTTTTCAAACCTATATGTTTATACTGACTCTACATAAATTAATATAATAGAGGAAGAGATTGCTACTTTGAACATCAACAAATTTGAGACTGTAAATAAGTACATCAAGAAATTGGAATATGATATCTACACTACTAGAGGAATTAACAATTATTCTAATTATAGTTGTAATAAGAACATCAAACTTCTCAACAATGTGTTCAATAACATATCTTAGACATATGAGATAGTGGCTATTGTATTTGATACTTCAATTTTACCTTTCAAATGTTCTCCTCCTTCTTCCCTTAATGACATGTTCAAGTACATTCCTCATCACCAACATTAAAGACAGGGTCATAAGAGTAGTTCTCTCATGATTTAGGATTATGTAAAGGAAGCAATCAAAGCATAGGTTCACAAAAGGTTAAAGTAAGGTGATAACAAATCTATAAGCCTTCTAAGAAGTATATTTGCACCTTTTGTAAGACAAAAGGACATAAGACAAAGTTTCATTTGATACAGATCAAAAATCTTAAGGAAGCAACCAAAAGGGGGGTACTAAGGTTACTCTCTTCTATGCTTAGGGTGAGGAAAATCATGATGGAAAAACCTTGCAAGCACATGGTATTTTTCATTTAACATATTAGAAATTCACTTATTCTAATGAGTGGATTGCAAATTTAGGGGCTACTTAGCACATGACTAAGTACCACCATCTCTTGCATAACTATAACATAATGCATTACAAAGAGCATGTTGTTATTGGGGATGATTCCTCTATATAGATGGGTAGGTGTGATAAGGTATAGGTTGGTTCTTCTTCATTTTATGAGGTACTTCATGTTCCTAGTGTAGGTCTTGATCTTTTAACTATTTATCATAGTACTTATACACATAAGAAGGTGGATTTTTATTATAAATAATCAGTGATAAAGGTTATTAATTATGGTTTCATAATCTCAAGTTATTATGATGAGTTGAATTAGATGTACACATTTAGTGATCATATGAACCCTTCCTCTCCAAGGAAGAAATTATTTATGGCTATGGTGTAAAATGCAAATGATGTTAGATAGTGATGCATCATAGACATGGGCATCTTGTCCATGGATCCTTGAAGTACACGAGTTGACTTCAGTTGGCTATTGGGTTTTCTCCTATTTCTCCCCTAATGGCATTTATGAGGGATGTATTTTGGGGAAGCATCATTGAGAGTAATTATTAAAAGGAGTTGTTAGGTGTGCTACATGACCCTTGGAGCTCATTCACAATGATATTTATGGAGCCATGAGTGCGTCATATCTTTCTAGGAATAAGTACTTTCTTACCTTTCATACCAAATATGAGTGCATCATGGTGTGTATGGTTGTAAATCATTCATACCAAATATGAGGGTTTTTAGAAGTTCAAGGACTTCAAATCACTTTTGGAGAATCAATATGATAGGAATATCAAGTACTTCATAATAGATGAAAGAATATAATATATTTTCTAATTTTTTTGACTCTTCATGGTATAACATTTTAGAGGATTGTCCATTATACTCCATAGCATAATGGGATGGGTAAGCAAAAGAACAAGGTTATTATGTAAATAGATAGATGTATGTTGTATACTAAGCATATGGAGTTCAAGTTTTTGAACAAAGTAGTAATTTGTGTAACACATGATCAAAAAATATTTAAATTGAGTCATTTATTGTATAAATCCTCTTTAAAGATTGACACGCAAAAAACTTGATATGTATTGGTTCTATATCTTTAGTTCCAAATGAGACCATGTTTCTAAAGATTTTTTTATAGAAGATGAATCCAAATATTCATTGATGTTTTTTTGTAGGATATTTAATACCTCCAAGTCCTATCAACTTTATGATCTCAATAGGAAAAATGGTATCATCATATGAGATGTCATATTTGATGAGGTTCTTCTAGTCACTCCTTCAAGTCCTCTTCCTACTCTTTTGTCTTATGATCCTTCTCTAGTATTTTTCACGGTCCCTAATACTCCCTCAAAGATGTTTATTATCACCATTCTAGTTTTTCCAGCTTCTTCATCTTCCCATAGAGATCCTTCAATGAGGTATTTTTTATTTGAATTCTTTTGATAACATCATCTCCAACATCTATACTTTTAGATCCCTATAGATATGAGATTGATACTATCAACCTTGTGTGATTGTAATAGATGTTGAGGTAGATGATGGGTTTGGATTGGATGCTTTAATTTTGGTGTGAGATGTTGCTCCCCTATAGAATGTGCCATAGTCTTCCATGGTGGGTTGGGATCACCCTTTAGGATGATTAGCCAAATATATATTAGGACCATCATTGAAAGTCTCCCTCTTGTACTCTTCTCTTAAAGGTTCATGACTTTAGAGATCAACTCACCTTTTTTTAAGCTAAGGAATGCACAAAGTGGGAAGATTTTATACTTGTAGAGCATGAGCTCCTAATGTGAAATTAGACATAGGAGCTTGTTCCTCTTCAAGAATGAAATAATATTATTGGGTGTAAATGGCTATTCAAGACCAACTATACTTTTAATACTTAGGTGGAGAAGCACGAATCATGCCTTATTGCTAAAGAGTTCTTTTAGAATGAGGAAATTGACTACTTGGAGATATTTTTTGTAGTTGCTTGGATGTATTTTGTTTGAGTGATTCATTTTATAGCTACATCTAATGGTTGGAAGGTAAATTAGATGGATGTGAAGAGTGTGTTCCTTAATTATGATATTTAGGAGATATATATGCAAAAGCCATCTAATTGTAAGCTTGATAGGCAAAACCACTTAGTGTATCATCTAATCAAGTCCTTGTATGGTCTTAAGCAGGCACCTTGTGCTTGGTATGAGAAGATTCATTCCTTATTTATCAATTGTGGTTTTTGATATTGTAAGGTAGAGCATGATGTCTACATCAAGAATAAATATGATCAAACATTAGTGAGTTTTTTGTATGTTGATGACCTACTCATTTCAAGCAGTTTTCTCTCCTTGATTTAAGAGATAAAGTCATGGCTTCATGACACTTTTGAGAGGATAGACTTAAGACTTGTACATTATATTTTGGCAATTCATATTGACTAGTATTCATATTGGATCACCATCTCTCATGCCAAGTATGTCTAGGATATTTGATAGCATTTCAAGATGGAGGATTGCAAGTATGCTTAGACTTCCTTTATTTCTATTTTAAAGCTATGATTGGATTGTATTAATCACTAATGGGGGACTTATCAAGCTTATTCACACTCAATTAGATATTATGTTTGTTGTTAGCTATTGTTCCATGTACATGCATGCACCTCATAAGCGCAATTGGATTTTTCTATTGTTCCTTTGGTACATTAGAGGTAAATATCATATGGGTATTTACTACTATAGTTGGAGCATCTTTGATTGTGATATATGTTTTATATGTAGAATAGGTCAATGGTCTAGATCAATAGTGCTCCACTACAAGGTTTGTTACCTATATTTGTTCTATCCTGACCTCTTGGTGTTGTAGGCAATAATCCACTATATCTAAGTCGTCTATGGAAGCTAAATACTATGATGCCAATAAGGTTGTCAAGTACCTTTGATGGATGCTCATAATTTTGGAGCAAGTCGGTATTCCTTAATAGTTTTTAGTCACTCTTCATTATGACAATTACAACACCATTAAGTTTTTGTAGAGTCTAGTGTTACATCAATAGACTAAGTATATTCAGATTTGGATGTACTATGTATAATGGGTTTATGTCCATGGGAACTCTGATCTAGTCTATGTATTGTCAATGGAGCAGCAATGAATATCTTGACTAAGATCATGTTTGAGGTACTTTTTGAATGAATCTTGGAGCATCCTGGAGTGGGAAAGTGTTCCTTAAGGGGGGATGACTAATAAGGGTCTCGTTCCATGTCGATCATTCAACATAAAGGAGATGTTGAAATATAAGGTTTAAGCTTCACTTGAGGCCATGATTGATTTTTGTATTATATTTTTTGTATATCCCTTTGGGCCCTTGTATGTCTTGTATGTATGAATTATTGTAATATTTTATTATTTAGTCTAAAGGTTGATCCCTTAACATTCACCTAAAGATCTCTTGTAATTGGGTATTTATGCCCCTTTCGACCAACCTTTTTATCATTGGTTGAAGTTTAATTGTATTCCTTTAGTGAGATATTTTTGTGTTTACTTACACCCTTCACATCATGCATATTCTTTCTATGATTTATTTTTGTTTATCTATGAAACATGTTGATCCCATTAGTTTTTGGAAACCATTGTAAAATTCAACACAAGGAATAATATTCTTTTCAATTAAAATTATACATAGGCATATGTTGTCATTGGTGTATTCAAACCAACTTGAAGACAACTACGTAGGTAAATTTAGAGGTCAACAGAAACACTTTTCCAAGTTAACTTAGAGGATTTTCCATAAAAAAAAAATCCTTCACATACCAACCTTACTAAGCTAGGAATCACTATTGTCAATTGTAGCCCTTACACAAGAGCTAAAACTATTAAACATATTTTTTAAAATTATGAGAGGGATAGAAGATTTTGGGATATGTTTATTTCTATGTGGCTTGTTATGTTTTATGAAAAATGATTTGGACATTTACTTTTTGGAATTATGTAAAAATTGGAGTGTCATATTTGAAACATATTAACAATTATTTTTTAAGCATATTTACTTTGTCAGATACTAGTTTTAATTTGAAGTTATAACTTTAGATTGAAAATATCAAACTCTACCCTAATCATTTTAATTTGTTGAAATTTCTCAAGACTTTAAAATTGAGATAACCAAAATAAAAATATGAAGCAACAATATGTTGATATCCAAATTCTTTTGATGACCATCAAAACAGGCCAAAATGTGTTCAAAAGTAATATTGCTAAGCTTAACAAGTTGATGATAGCTAACAATGAAATTGATCAAAACAATTTTATAACTTTACAAAATATTAGCAAGAAAGTTATTCCATGTTTATGTCTTCAAAAGTAACATTGCTAAGCTTAACAAGTTGATGATAGCTAACAACGAAATTGACTAAAACAATTTTTGACTTTACAAAAGATTAGCAAGCAAGTAATCCCATATTTTTTTTGGTACATAGGAGAGTTCGTTACGACCACTATTTTTAGTATCTTGCAAGTGCAGGGTTTAAACCATAGGGACTGCTCCCAACAAACCTATCCATCGCATTGTTGTTGACCCGACATGAGATGGATAACACTTGTTGTTCGAAATTCGTACCATCGTTATCGGTTTGGGTTTAAACCATAGGGACTGCTCCCAACAAACCTATCCATCTCATTGTTGTTGACCCACTCCCAACAAACATATCCATCTCATTGTTGTTGACCTGACATGAGATGGATACCACTTGTTCGAAATTCGTACCATCGTTGTCGGTTTGGTGCGCACTCAGAGGATTCGAAGCAAACTACTACCTTTGCAAAGGGTTGGCTTCCCCCAAAGTTTGAACCTAAGTCTCTTCTTAGTAAGTGCCCAACCACATCTGCATTTACCAATCCACCTAGCCCTTCGGGGTGCAAGTTATCCCATGTTCATGTGGTATTTTTTCTCATGAATTAAACTGGCTATATCCCTTTCGAAACCGTAATAGATGTTGGAACTTGTATTTTTTAATTATTATTTTTTTAATGAACACAAACCCCCTACACATTAACCCACGTCATGGTTTGAACCTTGGACCTCTCGAAAAAAAGTCAAAATCTAAACAGTTGTGGTGTCCCGTGGGACATATTTTTTAATTATTATTGTTAAATGAAAGGTCATTCGAAGGTAACCAATGTGGACAGAGATTTGAGACGATAAACTAATTAGTTTCGTTTGAGTGAAGGTCATTAATGAAGGAGACCACTAGTGAAAAAAAAATTCTTTAGAACGTTGAATCGGGATTCGCGGCGTACCATGAGGATGCGACATTCATTTAACTTCCTGCCGAAAATATTTTAAGGGGTAATTAAGAATGATTTATATATATACGATGAGGATGCGACATTCATTTTAACTTCCTGCCGACAATTTTTAAGTGGTAATTAAGAATGATTTATATATACACACAAGAGTTTTCATTGGCATGTCCAACATATATCTATTTAAATTGTGGCAGGGACAAAGCTACCAACCTCATCTACACGATGGATGAACGTATTGGCCCCAAATAAATTCCAGTCCCAAAAAATTTAGGAGGTAACGCAAGCATCTAATTAAAAAATGTATTTAATGTCATCGTGAGCCATAGAAGTGATTTGCTTTTGGTTTATATATATATATATATATATTTTTTTTTTGTTTGAGGTGCAATGTTTTTAAAGAAAAGACGCACCACATGGGCCACCGGGTCAGCCGGTATGATTTCCACGGCCAAAATACGGAAAGAAAGAATTATGTAGGGACCCTACATCAACGCCTTGAAAGGCGCGAATCCTCTGCCGTTGTCTCCGTTCCATGGAATTTTCTACAAGAAATTCGGAAGATAAACATATGGATTTCAACATCCATACATAGAATTATTGCCGGTTATGTGTTGAATGAAGATCTTTACTTAAAATAATAGAGTTTGTATTTAAATCTCATCTCATTACGTCGTAAAATATAACATAATATCTCACACCATGCACGTGCATCTGGACCCCTGCCATGTGCACCTTAACTGACAACGAACGTTGCCTCGATTCACGAAGTATTCAAACTTGAGGGGAGTGCTGACTCTCTATAAAATACCGCCTAATCCGCATGAGAAATCAAACCAAAGAAGAAGTTTCTTTCTGGTCCTTCAGATCTGTCTCTTTCTTCTTCAGATTTCGGCTTTGAATTAGGTATAGGCCTGAACTTCTTGTAGTCACTAACAATTGGGTGGAATTTGGCTAAAATACATAGCTGTGATCCCATAGGTTGCTCTGTTATATGTTGTCAACAGCGGCAAGTAGTCTAGACATTATTTTTTTTTTTATTATTATTTTTTTGTGTTTACATAATTTGTAATATGTACACGCCATGGAGTTTTAAGAGTTAATCGTTTATGCTTCACACAGGGTGGTTCCGACTGCTTTGTGCAGGGAAAATGGCCCTCCTCGACACAATGATTTTGGCTTTAGTGCTATCCATTATGTTGTTATTTCCTCGAGTTTATGGCCAATTTGGTGGCTGGCAATCTGCCCATGCCACGTTCTACGGTGGGAGCGATGCTTCTGGCACCATGGGTAGGTTTTATTTAGATTAACACAAAGTTCTATTTCGGTTATTATTCTTCGTTGAGAAAGGCTGAATTGCTGGATTCTGTCATGAAATGTTGCAGAAGGAGCTTGTGGATATGGTAATTTGTATAGCCAAGGATATGGAACCAACACTGCTGCGTTGAGCACGGCTCTTTTCAATAACGGGCTTACGTGCGGAGCCTGCTATCAAATGAAGTGCAATGATGATCCGCAGTGGTGTCTTCCTGGGACAGTAACTGTAACTGCTACCAACTTCTGCCCACCCAACTTTGCACTTTAACGACAATGGCGGATGGTGCAATCCCCCGTTTCAGCACTTCGATATGGCGCAGCCTGCATATCAGCAGATCGCCAAGTACAGAAGCGGCATCGTCCCTATCCTCTTCAGAAGGTATGCTAATTCAATCCCATCAACAATTCGAAAGATAAAATCTCTTTGTCCGTCATTCTCACTACCCGCCTGAATATGAAATCAAATAAATACTGTAACGTGTTTGCAGGGTTCCATGTTTAAGGAATGGAGGAACGAGGTTCACCATAAACGGACATTCCTACTTCAATTTGGTGCTGATAAGCAACGTGGGAGGAGCAGGGGATGTGCAGAGTGTGTCGATCAAGGGCTCCAACACTGGTTGGCAATCGATGTCAAGAAATTGGGGTCAGAACTGGCAGAGCAATTCATACCTGAATGGACAGAGCCTCTCATTCAAGGTGACCACAAGCGACGGAAGGAGTGTGGTTTCATATTATGTGGCTCCTTCTAACTGGCAGTTTGGCCAGACCTTCCAAGGAGGACAATTTTGAGTAGATTTAGGCATTAGGCACCCGTTAGTTTTGTGTTAAGCTACTGTTCGTAACATTGTTAACTAGGCGACAATTTTAATTGTTATTCATCTATCATATTATAGATATGTATGTTTATTGTATATATCTTTGTATTTGATTAGAAATTTTTATTGGAAAATTATAATATATATATTTTTTATTTTACATTTTATTTGGTAATAAATTTTGTAATAATATATTACACATTACTTTTTTTAAGTTGGATGTTTTAACTTTTCTCTAGAAATTTCTAGTCGTGTTATAATATTATTTTTAAAATGTTTATTATTACATTTAAAATCATGTTTGATCAATGATCAAAATATTAGAGGGTAATTATAAATCATTAAAATAAGTGAGAATTATCCTTCATGATAGATATATCCAATTGTGTCATCTAAATGCATGCATTTTAAACTTATATAAAAAGTGAATATAAAAAGTGAATGATATAACAGGCCTTACTAGAGTTTGATTCTCTAAATTTGTTGGTCACATAGATTGATTTTGTTCATGGATTAAATTCATCATTTAATAGCAATATTCATCATGGTCCAATTTAGAATCTATTTGATAATATGTAAATAATACCCTGTTTAAGGAGGGGAGGAGGATATGGTTCTCAAAATCATTATGTTGCATTTTGTGTAAAAAAATTAGGTTTGTGCTACTACTATTTATAGTAAATTGGGATAAATATCTATTTACGTTTGACAAATATAAACATATAGAGTACAAAGTCAAGGAATAATACATGGTCATGGATCAATTTTCAACTCAATTTGAAAAAGTAGTCCTTTATACTAGTTTACCTAGATAACATGTGTTATAACCCTATCCTAACATTATTATGTAATTGTCTAATTTAGGTATATGCGCATCTTGGGCACCTAGTGCATATGGGTATGTTATAATCTAACCATTACTTTATTGTAAGCAATAATAATAATGATGTAACAATAACCTTTTCTTGTAAGTAGGAGTTAATAGCTCGGACCCCCTTTGTCGTATGGATCGACCCTTGAGCATTAGGGTTAGGGTAAAAAAATGTCTATAAAAAGGAAAGGGGTAGAAATGGAATATATCAAATCTATTTTCTCAAATTGTAACAAAGTTTTGTTTCTTAAAAGGTCACCCCCTTAAAGAGACCTACGATATGATTTTTTTATTAATAAAGTTGTAAAGGTCACCCCCTTAATAGTATTTTTTGACCATTTTTGTTATCTCTTTTCTCAATTTTTGGTAATTTTTGTAATTATTATTCTGAATGTGGTTATGTTTACCTATAGGCTTGTAACAAGCGGTATCAAAGCAATTTTTAGTGGCATGTTATGTTGTAATAAAAATAGTTATTTTCCTATTGTCTATTCCTTGTTAGGTATATTTTCTTTTGTTCTATTCATTTTTGCAACATATCCTCCATGAAAATAACATAAACTTTTTTTTAGTTTTAATGGGTTAGGATAAAAACCTCTTCAACCTCTTACTTGTAATTAGCTACTTCTTGGAACTTGTCTTACTACTTCTTCACTTCATTTCTCAAAGCTTTCTCTACATTTTTTTGTTCGCTTAGTGAGGTCTCCAATTCCTCAATCTTCTCCTCCAACTTTTCATACTTACCTTTGTAGTAATCTTCTTGCAAATAGATGGTGTCCATGTGAGCTTTGGCAACAATTAATTCATCTTCCATTGGCAGTTGTGTGATGTCTATCGTGCTTTCTTCTACATGGTAATCTTCCATGATCATATCTTTTTTAGGCTTGTCCACCAAGGGTTTGATAGTTACTTTTGTTCATTGAAGGGTGGTCGGGTCTACCACCATCATCTCCCTTGGATAGGTAAATTTTTTAGAAGGTTGAGCAACCTTCTTATTCCACCAATCCTGAGCATTTATGGTTGCCCTTTTGATTTTTTAGATGGCAAAAATGGTGTATGAGTTGGAGTAGTGGAAGTCGCTCTTGCATACTATAAAAAAGCAAGAGGAAGAGATAAAATTATGGAGGTAGTTACCATAGTGCTAATAATAGAAGTTATAGTAGGTGCTACCAAAGTGGAGTGGGATGATGATGATGGTGTGAGATATGGTGGAGAATGTATTGTAAAAGGTGGGATGCGAGGTGAAAATTACAAAGAGGCTTGTGGAGAAGTGATGTGTTGATAAGGTGGTAACTTAGTGCCATGTTGTTCAGAAGAGGAGGGAATATTCTTTGGGGAAAGAGGAAAAGAATATGGAGAGGAAGAAAAATTTACGATACCTAAATCTTTGAGAGAAAGTTGGTGCATAGGGCCAATGAGATCCGATTGTTGTTCTTATTGTGTCTATTGAGTGATATCTATAGGACACATATGTTTAGCAACTTATTTCTTCTACTCCAAATATCTATTTTGCTAACCTCGTTTATTATATATTTCTTGATTCCATATTTTATTTTTCTTTTGGATCTTTTTGGAGGAGGATGAGAAACTATGACCATAACTTGTTGTTGAGCCAATAACTCTATGGTATTTACTGATGCAGAGTCTTACGTTGAAGCAACTAAATTTACAAATCTACTCAAGGAGGTGGCAGGTTCATAATCTTCCTTGCCTAAGGCTTCTACTCCCAAGGCCAAGTACTTAGGTCTCTTTTGCACTTGTATAATTTTAGTATACTCTTTTGCATTTTTACCCACACCTTTACCATTATAACTCATCTTTTGCATCATTCCAACCCTCTTTGTGTATGTTTCTAATTGTTGTTGCATAGAGGTGTAAATTGATGATTTCTCAGCGGGAGGGGAAGAGGGAGCTACTTTTTTAGCAATTTGCTTTTGATCTTGGGAGGAATATTTTCAAATTTTATTTTATTTGGTTGTATTTCTCTTATCTACAAAACCTTTCATAAATTTTCCTTGATTTCTCATATTACAGAATCTTAGGGCTAGTTTTCTTTCATTATGTTCTTCCCATGATTTATAGAATTCATCTTATTTTTTAGAGAAATAATTATCCAACTTTATGCTAAGTATTGAGGAAGTGGTGCTTCTTTCAACCCTCATAGTCCATAACTCAAATATCTTGACATTAGTCCATTAATGCTTCTTCTTCATGTTGGCTATTTTACCTTCTTCTAGAAAGTGCTTAGGGTATTTTTCAAGGTCATATTCCACAAGTTGTTCATAGAAATCCCTCCATGGTGGTAACACTTGCATTTGATCCACATTCCACTCTAACTCTTCATCTTACTTTTTATTTCTACACTAATCAATGTGGGACTTTACTGTCCTCTAAAATTTTGGGGTTCTGGTAGAATGCTCAACCTCTCAAAAATCTATTGATAGGATCATACCTCCATCTCTAAGAAATTTATATTAGGTCCAATTCTCTCATGGCATGAGTGATATTCTCATGTTGGTACTTTCTTGTTATTGTTATATCTTCAAAATTGAAAGGGTGATTACAAATTCCTTTCTTGTTAATTTTGGTACTATATGTACAATTGATGTATTCAATTTGTATACAATTTTCCATTGTGAATATCCGATTTGTTACATAATGTGGAAGCAAAAATGACTTATTTGTGAAGTTGTATAATCAAATGATTATATCCTGTGTCAAAAATAACTAATCCCCTTCCTCTGCATGAGGGTTTTGAGGTACACTCTTTGCTTTAGGGGATAATATATTCATTTTTTCATGTAAAATTCCATGTTGAAATCATAGTAGGACTCAGTCTTGGGCAACACATTGGTCCATGTATAAACCAATAAAATAGCCCCATTTTCATCCCTTGTAGTCACAACTATCCAGGGCATATCTTGTAGTAAGAAATAGAAAAACAACCATGCTAGATGAGAATAATATCTAAAATAAATTCGAGTCACCCTTCTTAATTTGCACATCTAGTCATGAATTTGTTGACATGGAAAGGAAGGCCAGTCAAAAAATAATGATCTAGTATTTTTATTCATAAGGGAAGGGTTGTAGCTATTTACCAATCGCGAACAACTTTATCTGAGTTTAATCCTCCTATTATGACCAACATTAAAAATAATTTAGGGTTGGTAAATTTTTTTATCTCGATAGAGGTTTTAGGAAAGTTTTCCCTTATATTTGTAGTTCTTAGCTATGACCCTAGCTAATTCTTGAAATGTTTCCCATTATCTGAGTGACCTTTTAGGGTATAGTATTTTGCATGCTCAATGGGATGGAAATATTTAGGTTTGAAATTGGGCACCATGTCCATATCAAATATGCTAAAGAAGACATCGAGAGTGATATTGAAAATGATTCTTCCCTATGTTGTTTGGATGATCCTTTGATTGGAATAATAGTATTTTGCAATAGCATGCACTAACTCAAAATAAGGGTGGAATGTTGTACAAATATTAAAAGACAACAAGAAATGAAAAGGAAAAGTATTTGAGGTTGATAGGGTGATACCTTGCAGAATTATATTTACAACATTCTCTCTTATATTCTTTGCATCTTTCCATGTCATTGTTGTATTTGCAATTCTTGGGTCCCTATCTTGGAAATTTATTTCTTTGTTAGCCTTAGCTTCTATGAATATCCTAACCATTGAGGAAGAAATGACTATTGTGCTCTATTTATGTCCACAATCTTCTACACCAAGCTGCAAAGATGCTCTAATAATATTCATAGATTTTGAGTGTGCTTTGTAAATTCTCTAGGATCTTTGGAAGTTGAAGGCTTTGGAAATGTAGTTATTGACTCAACTTTTAATTATATAGTTGACTCCAAACTTCTTTCCAAAAAAATTACCATTAATACGGTAGGTAATCTGCCTTCTAGCAGTCTAGTTGACATGCATTTTTACTTTAGTTTATTTTCCCACACGTTCCTCAAATCAAAATGCTTAGTCAATTTATGAATTTTGTGGCGCTACCATTATCTTTGTAATTTAAATTTGAATTTATTTTCTCTATCATTGATTCATACCTCGTTGACCATTATGACTGAGATGGAGAAAAATTTTAAATTCATGGTTGACAAGAGATGCTCAATTTTTTGGTTGCATTGGCCATGACTTGGAGATGACTTGTGGTTGTATCTTGGCGACATGTTGCATAGTTGGACCAGGTTGACCGTGACTTGGCAACATATTGCGTGGTCATGACCCATTTCGTAACTTAGCTCATTTTGAATACGTAGATTGTGGCTTTGTGACCTGATGTTGTCAACTTCTACTCTTCTATATTTTTTATTTTCTTATTATATACAAATTTGGTGTCATCCCATATAGGCATAATGCTTCAAATATTGACCATTCATTAGAATTGAGAGAAATCAACCTATCAAATCATGTAAATGGAATGCATTTATATTCTTGTATTGCTCAATAAGATATGGTCTAGACCACGCAAATTCAAATTTATCATGTGATATTGGCTTTGCTCAGTCAACATCCCACTTTATTGAATATCTTCGATATTGTTCTCTTATCAAACCAATGATTCATAACTTTTGATGATGACATATGTTGTTTTATGCTTGTTCATGTTTTTACTCCAACTATATCAATTCTGATAGTCTTTTTTCCATTGGATGAAAAATTCTAGATTCCATCTCATTGATAAACCTAAGTGTTGGAAGCTCCAAGTTGATTGGAATAACTGTATCCTTTTCGTATACTAGTGCATATGGAGATGTTTTTAGTGATTTCTTAGGTGTTATCCTATTAGTCCACAATGCTTGATCAAGCAATAAGTACCACCTTTTGGGGTTCTCTTCAATGCTTATTTTAATAATTTTTAACAACTTCTTATTTATGGATTCTAGAAGGCCATTTCCCTAAGGATAATAGTTTAAGGATGTATTCTAATAAATACCATATTTTTTGGTAAAATCCATTATATTTGCACCAGTAAAATATCCAACATTATCTGACACAATAGTAGCTAGAATCCTAAATCTTGTAATCAATCTTTCCATGAATTCAATAATTGTGTCTTAGTCAGCATGCTTGGGCTTCTGATTTTATCCATTTAGTAAAATAATTTTTCATTGCCAAGTTGTACTTGTGCCGAACCGATGAATTAGGGTTGATCATACCAATAAAGTCTAATCCCCACTGTTGGAATGGTTCCTCTACAATTTTCGTCTTAAGTGGCATGGTAGGATGTTTATTATTTCCAATAAATATTTGGTATTTGTCACATGTTTTGACTAGCTTGAATGTATTTTAGAAGATTGATGGCAAGTAGTATCCATCTCTCAATATTTTTGATGTTGTAGTTATTCCTAAATAGTTTCCTAAGAAACCAACATGGAATTCTATTAGGACTTCTTCTACCTTGTTTGGTTATAAACATCTCAATAACACTCCATAAAAATTTTATCGGTATAAAGTACCATTGATAAATGCATATTTTCCTACCTGCAACCTATATCCATGTCTTTGGGATGAAGTTAGGCCCTCTGGAAATCTTCTAGAATTGAGATAATGTATTAGTTGTTCAATCCAAGTATCCATCAATGTTTATGCCTCTTTGTGATCTCCTTCTTGTCTAGTAGGTTGTTGTTGCTCTCTTAATAGTAGATTTACATTTTGTACAATAGACTCAACCAACTATTGACATAGAGATATTTCCCTTATTAGTTTGGTTGGCCTGATATCGACATCAAACTCTTGAATTTTGGTTACCCAACTAGCTCTTTTGTCCTCAACTCTCCTTGAATCAAAATTTTTTGGATGTACTACATATACCAATATTTTTCTCTAGGAAACAAAATATCTAATTTTTAAAAGGATTTAATTATTGCATAAACCTGCTTTTCAATGAAATTTTACCTTTTTCATGATCATATAAGTTTTGTATTAGAAAATATATTGGTCGCTCATTGTCTTCATCCACTTTTTGAGTAAGAATGAGGGTTATGCATAGTGGCTATTTTCGCAAAATTGGCTAAAATTAGGATTTTAAAATTTGTAATTGGCTAATATTTGGGATCCTTGACCAGGGTCCATTAGCCAAAAATTTCTAGGTGTAATTTTTTTTGGGTCAATTCGCCCAAATTTTATAATAATTTGACCATTTTAAGTTTAAATTTTCAACATTGCCCCTAATAATAGTGAACCTTCTACATGTGTTTCGAAACTATTCACTTGGATTTTGAAACCGATTCACCAAATTTTTATAAATATATTTTGGGGTTGATCCCTTATGCATAACCCTAGTAAGAATAACAACATAGCTCTCTTTTGCCCCAAACACATAAAGAATAAAATATTTGGAGTAGTCAAGATTAATGAGGATAGGAGCTTGAGATATTACTTATGTAATATTATTGAAAGCATTCCTCTAGATATATTTCCATTTGAAACCTACTTCTTACTTCAGTATTTTAGTCATAGGCTTAATTATCTGAGCAAAATCTGAAATGAATTTTTGAATGAAATTGATCTTCCCAAAAAATGATTGGAGTCCTTTCTTGTTTAGTGGTAGAGGAAGTGTCAAAATGTCTTTTACCCTATTTGATTCAATGTCCAGACCTATTTATGATACCACATGTACTAATAACTTGCCTTCATTTACTGTAAAAATTGATTTCTTGGGATTTAATGAAACCCCAAATTCTTTGTATTTTTCAAACACCATCATGAGGTGCTTTGCATGTTTTATTTTATCATGAGAGAAGATAGTCATGTCATCTAAATAGATAACTATTATCTTGTTTACTAGCTCCCCAAATGTTGAGTCCATAGCTCTTTGAAAGGTAGCACCTACATTGGATAGGCCAAAAGGTATTCGTTGCTATGCAAAGGTACCCAATTTGGTGGTGAATGCAGTTTTGTGTTAGTCTACATCCCATACCTATATTTAATTAAAATTTAAAAATCCATCCAACAAGGGGAATCTCTTAGCTTTGGCTATAGTATGCATAATATAATATATTTGTGGAAGAGGATAGTGGTCTTTCAAAGAAACTTGATTCAGGTTCCTGAAATCCACAGAGAGATGAATATCTTCATTTCTCTTCCTTATCGAGACCAGATTGACCACCCATGTAGAATTCTTGATAGGGTATATGATCTTGGAATTTAGTAACTTTAGTAGCTCTTGTTTCATTAAGACCTCTATTTTAGGATTTATCAGCCTCTGCTTTTGTCGAAAATATTTTGCATTTGGTGTGAGCTCAATGGTATGTTGGATGGTCTCTTTGTTGTATACTTTGAGGTCATCATAGGTCCACGCTATGATATCAATGAATTCATTGCATAACTCCAAAATTTGGTTGATTTTTTCATCTGAACAATGCACACCAATCTTGATGTTTCTACTTGGCTTAATTTGTATATTCTTGTAGTTTTAGCTATCAACCTCAATTTTACTAGTAGTCGGTCTCTCACTACCATAAAATAAGCTTTCTAGCATTATCAATCCTTTTGGAATATGATTGTTCTTAAGTTGTATCAATTTAGTCTCCTCATCCTCTTTTGGAATTCGATATTCTGCACAATTCATTTATTGAATCAGGAAATCAATCACTAATTCATAATTATCAAATACTACCAAAAGGTGTCCTTATTAGGCACATACGGCCTATACACAAGCCTCACCATTTTGGACTTATGTATAACATTAGACACTGGGCAGAATTTAACTCCCATAGATGCTAATATATCAACATGGGTGTTATGCTCTCTGGGAATAGCTTTGATATTTAGAGCCTTAAAAATCTCTAGTAAGTCCCACAATTTATTTTTGTAGGCTTTGAGATAATGTTGTTTGTTTACACATTTTTTTTGTAATTTTATTGACTATTAATTCAGAATCACCAAATATCTATTGTTGTTTGATCCCCATATTTTTAGCCTTTTATAATCCTAAGCATAGTGCCTCATATTCTATTACAATGTTTGTACAACTCTATGTTAACCTATATGAGAATAATATTTTTGCTCCAGTAGGTGCTATCAACACTATGCCAGCTCCAGTACCATTTTTACATCTAGCTCCATCAAATAAGAGCTTTCATATTTGGTTATTTTAGGGACTTTAATCCTTTGATATTGCAGTATTATTTTCTTCAATCCTCATGATTGAATATGTACCAATCCTAATATTGATTATAGCATTGAAGTCCTTTAAATAAAACTAATATTCAATATGAAGATCTTCCAACACTTTCTCCATTAGATCCACTACTTCCGTCATCATGTTAAATATGTTAGCTTGTTGATTATCATTTTTAAGCTTTTATATATGGAAGGAGGATGGTTTCTCAAAAATACCTTAACTTTTTTACCTTTAAATGGGATCTCCATGTGAGAGTAGTCAAGAGATAAGTAACCACCCAACTTGGTAGTGAATTATCTTAATAAAAACATCTCAAAATAAGGTTCCAAATCAACCACCATAATTTCCTGGATAAAAGTGATCCGAGGTAGTCTATGTAACACCATGGGCACATCTTTGATTACACATATTATCTTTACAAATATACCATCCAGTTGTAGCATAGGACTACTCGTTGTGTATTATATACTCATTATTTCATACACGACCTTGGGTATTACTATGGTAGTTGCTCCTAAGTCAATCATGCAATTGTGAACTACCCATCCTTCTATTTGCAAGGAGAAATAAAATGGTGATGGCCTATTTTTCTATTATTGAGGTAGGATGATCTTGAGATATATTAAGCTCTACTTGATGCTTTATTTGAATCTTGATAGATTTAAGTGAAGCTTGTAATATATCAATGTGTCCTAGAATAATAAGTGTATCATACATACTAGCTTTTGATAAAGTTTTTTCAATTCTTCCACTATGTTGAAACCTAAAATATTAGGTTGTTTTCTCCATTTTGTAGGTTCATCATATTTACTCCTGTATTCCTGACTGACCTCAATCCTCTAGTGATTGGTTAAAGAAGTCTATCTCAACTTATCTCTTGTTTGCTCTTGGGTTTCATCTTCCTTAGTCATTTTTTGGTGTTGTGTTGGCTTTTGAGCTAGGATAGCCTAAGGGGCATCTTTATTTGGCTGATATTTTATTTCAAAAGGTACTTCAAAGGGGTCCATTATATTATGATCAACAATCAAAGTTTTCTTCCCTGATCTTGTTAAGACCGATACCTATTCAACATATGGTATCATGAAGTTATAGTCCATTTCCCTTAGCATATTTACTTGACATTTCTAAGCCATTTAAGCCTTCTCAATAGCAATATTTTGTATGTGATGTTGGTGTATCATATATAAACTTTCACCATGCGGGCCATTGCAAGTTGAACACTAGTAGTTTGACTCAAAATCTGAGGCATCTTCTTGATTGTTGTTTATTGTATTTTATTTTTCTAGAGGTTTTCTAGTAGAAACAACTTGATCCTTTGTGACATGAAAATATTTTTGGTTGAAATTTCCTCTCAACCTCCCTTCTCATAATGGAAATGACTTCATTGGTGAGATTTTTCATAGCTAAGACCATTTATTGAAAGGCAACTATCTAAGGATCAAGAGTTGGTAATGCAAGGACAATAGAAGGTGTTGGCAGCAATGGTGTTGTAGAAGGTGTAGAGAGTGACTGAGTGATTGGTGTAGTTGTACATGTTGGAAATTTGAGGGCAGGAGTAGTTGTTGGAATAGAATTATGCATAGCAAATTTTACATGTGTTGCTAATGAAATTATGGGAATATTGGGATCACCATTTTAGGGGTATTATTCCTATAAAAATTAAATCATTCTCTACTTTTAATGCTTCTTGAAAGATCTAATGAAATGTAAGCACATTGGATTACCCTATAACCATACCCGAATTTGATTGAAAGGCCCTCAAATAGTAATACATCGCTTATTCATTTGTTGGTCTAAGACCCTAGGGTACTCTTCTCCATGTACAACTGAGCCAAATGTTGAAATTGGATATCTCCTCTTATGCGTGCCTTTGTATTATAGTGAACTATGTTAGCAAAGAGAATGGATCTACTTGTTCATGAATTCTTTCACTAATTGGCTAGCTAGTTGGGCCCATGTATTTATAGTTTGATCTGGCAAGGTTCTATACTAGTACAACATTTTTCCTTTTAGTGATATAACCAATATCTTGATCATGACATCTTCTTCTTGAATGTTATGAATGACTGCCAATGATGCTACATATTGATAGTGCTCATAGAAAATCCTTTCGATGCCATCATATGTTGGTAGTGCTTTTAAGGATGCCTAGGGAATAGGATTCTGAATGAGCAAATTCAGAGGACCTATATGATTTCAAGTTGGGTAGTATTAATCATTTTGATTATGATTTCAAACCATTTGTAATGAAATGCTTATTGAAGTGGATGTAGTCAGGTATGTAGGATATTGCTTTAGTGAAGGATTTAAAGAAAAATATGATTCAATGAGAGCAATGTAATTTTATTTTTATGAGGATGGAGAGGTAGCTCTAGGAATTCTAATGGTTAATTCAATACTTTGACTGTCTATCTTGTAAGCATAAAAAATATATGAGGTGACAAGGTAACAGGTTTTCTTAAAATGTAACTTTAAAATTGATCTAGGTTGGATTTAAACAGAGTTTCCAGGTGATTTAAAAATATGTACATAAAACAAAGTATCACCGTAGCTCTGATTTTACAATAATAGTGGGACAACATCCTATCAAGTGTACCAAAAATTATTGTTCTGAAAATCAACCTATGGAAAGATTGTGCACCCAAAGACTTAAACCAATATTGAATGACCTTCAAGCTATGGGGCTTTGAGGTCAATATTTGGAGGAGGCTAATTCCTATGGAGTTCTAACTAACTAAACTTAAGAATAAATAGGGGGAAAGGATGTTGAAAGAAACAAACATAGTTGAAGCTAGAACTTATAAAGGGTACATATTAAGCCACATCAAAGTACATGCAATATAAAATCTTTGACCACTGAGAAATCAACTATTTTAGTTAACAAACCAACTATTTTTCTTCAATCAGAACACATTACCATTTATTATATCTATTTTGAATATGAATTCCAGAACCAAAGAATGAATACACAAATATCCAACAACATAATCATTCAATAGGTTATGCAAAAATAAGTAAACATTCATACATACATGTTCTGCGTAAAATAATCAACTGGAGGTTAAACACTAATTCACTTGTATTTCTTTAAAAGCCAAAATCTTCTACATGTAATTTGTAAAAGCCTAAGAGACGACTTTTTTTAGAAGCTGGAACCTCTATTTATATATTTTTACAGTAGGATATTTACAATGCAAAATTTGGAATCATAAGTTGTTACAAAGAAGTTAGTGGGTTGAGCTTTGATGTGGGCTATCCCTTGTTCTTGAAGAAATTTTTCATTATAGATTTGTAATAGAGTTTGTTAGCTAAATATTTCTCGAAGACTACATCGCGCAGTCGTGATTTCTTTCTACCTTCATCACTTCTTGGCTTGCTCGACCACGACATGGAGACATATCGTGTGATCATGACTCTTTTCATCCTTCATCGCATCTCAACTTGTTCGACCGCAACATGGAGATGTGTTGTGCGACCATTACTTTTTTTGTCCTTCAAACGCTTTTCGGTTTTCTCAATCGCGGCATGGAGACATGTTGCATGGTCGTGACTCTTTTTAGATTGACTAGTCTTCATTTGAGATCACCATCTCTTTTGACAAGTATGCCTTGGATCTTTGATAAGATTTCAAGATGGAGGATTGCAAGTATGCATAGACTCTCTTTGCTTTTAGCTTAAAGCTATGAGTGGATTATATTGATCACAAATGGGGAATTTCTCTACCTTATTCACACTCAATAAGATATTGTATTTGTTGTTAACTATTGTTCTATGTACATGCAAGCACCTCGTAAGAGTCACTACATAGTAACCAAACGAATCCTTCAATACATTTGAGGTACATATCACATGGATATCTACTATTCAATTAAATAATTTTTAATTTTGACATATTTTTAAATGTAAAATATATTGATAAATGGATCAATAATACTCCACTGCAAAATGTATTACCTATCTTAATTCTAACATACCCTCGTAGACAACAATCCACTATATCTATGTCTTCTATGAAAACTAAAGACTATAATGCTAACTAGGCTACCAAGTACCATCGATGGATGCTCATAATTTTTAAGTAAGTCATATTCTCACGTCACTCTTCGTTATAAGAGTTAGAACACCATTAAATCTGTAAGGTCATCCACAAATAATTCATTATTATTTTTATCATTTAACCAATGTAAGGTCATTTGAAGGTAACCAATGTGGACAGGGAAATGATACTCTCATGAGGATTGGACATTCATATTAATTTCTGCCTACAGTCTTGCAGGTCAGACAAGTCGAACGCAAAAGTGGTATTTTAGAATGATTTCTATATATCCACAAGCCTCCAGATTTTTGTCGGCTACCAACCTAATCTAGAAGATCATTGGTCCCGAATAAACGACTCTCCCATAAATGGAGATAACGCAACCATATAATTAAAGAAATGTATTTGATGTCCTTCTGATGCATCGCCTTGCCTTTGGTTTTTCATTTTAGAGATCCATGGTGTATGACTGGTAAAAAATATATATATTTGACATGTAATGATTCAAAAGAAAACACGCAGCACATGGGCCACCGGGTCTGCTGGTATGATTTCCACGGCCAAAATACGGAAAGAAAGAATTAAACACGGACCCTACGTCAATGCCTTGAAAGGCGCGAAGCCTCTGCTCTTGTCTCCGTTGTATGGAAGATAAACACATGGATTTCAACATCCATAAATAGAGTTCTTGACCGCTGACTTATTGGCAGGCTGTTTAGTCTGGATGAAGATCTTGCAAACCATAGAGTTTGAATTAACTCTCATCTCAAATCTCTTTGTCTACCATTCATTCCCCACACCATGTGCAGGTGGGAGTCGGGCCTCTCTAAGGGACCCCTGCCATGTGCGCCTTAACCGACAACGAACGTCTTCTCTCTTCGATACATCAAAGATTAATGTATTCAAACCTCAGGGGAGTGCTGACTCTCTATATATACCGCCTAATCTGCATGAGAAATCAAACCAAAGAAAAAGTTTCTTTCTGGTCCTTCAGATCTGTCTCTTTTTTCTTCAGATTTCGACTTTGAATTAGGTATAGGCCTGAACTTCTTGTAGTGACTAACAATTGGGTGGAGTCTGGGTAAAATTCATAGCTGTGATACCATAGGTTGCTCTGTTATAATGCTGTCAACAGCGGGAAGTAGTCTAGACATTTTTTTTTTTCTGTTTACACGCCATGGAGTTTTAAGAGTTAACACAGGGTGGCTTCGATTGCTTTGTGCAGGGGAAAATGGCCCTCCGCGACACAATGATTTTGGCTTCGGTGCTATCAATGCTGTTGTTTTTTCCTCGAGTTTATGGACAAGTCGGTGGGTGGCAATCTGCTCATGCCACGTTCTACGGTGGGAGCGATGCTTCCGGCACCATGGGTAGGTTTATTTAGATTAACACAAAGTTCTATTTCGGTTATTATTCTTCGTTTAGAAAGGCTGAATCGCTGGATTCTGTCATGAAATGTTGCAGGAGGAGCTTGTGGATATGGCAATTTGTATAGCCAAGGATATGGAACCAACACTGCTGCGTTGAGCACGGCTCTTTTCAATAACGGGCTTACCTGCGGAGCCTGCTATGAAATGAAGTGCAATGATGATCCGCAGTGGTGTCTTCCTGGGACAGTAACTGTAACTGCTACCAACTTCTGCCCACCCAACTTTGCACTTTCCAACGATAATGGCGGATGGTGCAATCCCCCGCTTCAGCACTTCGATATGGCGCAGCCTGCATATCAGCAGATCGCCAAGTACAGAAGCGGCATCGTCCCTATCCTCTTCAGAAGGTATGCTAATTCAATCCCATCAACAATTCGACAGATAAAATCTCTTTGTCCGTCATTCTCACTACCCGCCTGAATATGAAATCAAATAAATACTGTAACGTGTTTGCAGGGTTCCATGTTTAAGGAATGGAGGAACGAGGTTCACCATAAACGGACATTCCTACTTCAATTTGGTGTTGATAAGCAACGTGGGAGGAGCAGGGGATGTGCAGAGTGTGTCGATCAAGGGCTCCAACACTGGTTGGCAATCGATGTCAAGAAATTGGGGGCAGAACTGGCAGAGCAATTCATACCTGAATGGACAGAGCCTCTCATTCAAGGTGACCACCAGCGACGGAAGGAGTGTGGTTTCATATAATGTGGCTCCTTCTAACTGGCAGTTTGGCCAGACCTTCCAAGGAGGACAATTTTGAGTAAAGTCAGGCGTCAGGCACCCGTTCGTTTTGTGTTAAAGTACTATTCGTACCATTGTTAACTAGGCAGCTTCATTAGAAAAGGAAGTGGGGATGACGTGGTGACTCGGAAGTAGAGACCCTCTCCCCATCGTTCTTGCGAATCGTGGTGTACGGACGACCCACTATAAGTAATATCAAGCAATGGCTTGATTTAAGATCTTTATTTTTATTTTTAAATGGTGAATAAAAAATTGAATTATTATCAATTTGATTTGTTAAACGATTCTTTTTGGAGTCGGAATTGATTTGTTAAATATTAAACCTTTATAGGGTTTTAAAATATTTGTTCCACATAAGATCATTAAGTAAGGCGAAATCCAGGTCTGGTTGATGTTTATTAGTCTATATTGAAGATATTGTGCGAATGTTTAATGTCACTATATGAGTATTTAATTTAAAATAAATCAAAATTTGAATACATTAACATTGTACATCACAAATATTGTGTAATTGTAATTGACTCTCACATCACATATACGCAAAAGCACAACTACAATTTATGATTGATTGTGCCGAATAATATTTGGTGTATTGGCAGTTATTATTCATGTAATTGTGAGGTCGATTTTTTTTATATTTACTCATATGTAAATATGAGTAAACGATGTTCAATATAAAATTTATGATTGATTGTCTAGATTTTCAAGTGCCTCTTCCCTTCTCCATAAAATTTGGAGCATCATCTTGTAACAAGCATGGACACAGTATATAAAGTGATAGTGTATATAAAGTGATAGTGTTTATTCAAGTTTTAAATAAACTATGGAAAGGTATGACTCGTTATTAGATGTAATTTTTTTTTTTTTTTAAATTAGGACTTTGTGTATTATATTTTATTTTAATTGTTATTTGTATATTACATTATAGATATGTATAGGTATTGTATATATTTTTGTATTTGATTTCAAATTTTATTAGAAAATTAAAATATTATTTTTATGTTTTATTTTAAATTTCTTTGGTAAATTTTGTAATAACATATTACATACTACATTCTTTTTGTTGGAAGTTTTATCTTTCCTTTAGAAATTTCTACTTGTGTTATAATATTTTTTTTAATGCTTATTATTGCATTCAAATTTAAAGTTTCTAATGGATTTGCAATAAGTATAGTGTTAGGAAGAGCAAAAAGAGATTAAAAAGCTTTAAAAGAGGGTTTTAATTGCATTTAAAATCATGTTGGATCAGATATCAAATATGGGAGGGTAATTATAAATCATAAAAATAACTTAGAAGTATCCCTCTTGATAGATGTATCCAATTGTGTCATCTAAATGCATACATTATAAACTTACATAGAAAGTGAATGATATTACAGGCCTTACTAGAGTCTGTTTCTCTAAATTTATTGGTCACATAGATTGATTTTGTTCATGGATTAACTTCATCATTTAATACCAATATTCATCATGGTCCAATTTGGAATCTATTTGATAATATGTAAATAATACCCTTTTTAAGAAGGGAAGGAGGATATGGTTCTCAAATTCATTATGTTGTATTTTGTGTAAAAAAAAATAGGTTTGTGCTACTACTATTTATAGTAAAGTGAGATAAATATCTATTTATGTTTGATAAATATACACATGTAGAGTACAAACCCAAGGAATAATATATTGCCATGGATCAATTTTCAACTCAATTTGAAAAACTAGCCCTTTATACTAGTTTACCTAGAAAACATGTGTTATAACCCTATCCTAATATCATTATGTAATTCTCTAATGTAGGTATATGCGCATCTTAGGCACCTAGTGCATATGGGTATGTTATGATGTAATCATTACTTTATTGTAAACAATAATAATAGTGATGTAAAAATAACTTTTTCTTGTAAGTAGGAGTTACTAGCTCGGACCCCCCTTGCCATATAGACCGACCCTTGAGCATTAGGGTTAGGGTAAACAAATATCTATAAAAATAAAAGTGGTAGAGATGGAATATATTGTTGGAAATAGAGTATATTCCATATTCCATCATTTGGATTATGTAAATGTATCCTCCAAGATGCATATCTAGATTACTTCTTATGCAAGTTATCTAGTTACTTCATGCAATGTAATAAATGCACTAGTGTCAATGTGCAAGTTGTCCCTTGCACAACTAGATAGAGTGTTGGCCAAGTATCATATTTTACCTATATAAGGATGACCTCTTAGATAGATAGTTGAGAGAGTCGGAGGACATAGTAAGATAGTGTAGCTTAGTGGATAGTGTAGTTCTGTATGTCACACCATTTAGTGGTGATGGATACAATGTAGATCTGTAGCTTTGTTAATGGAGTGCTCACTTCCTCCATAGCTACATTGTAATATTTTATATGATTTATATTTTTAGCATACTTCAATCATATAGAAAATTTACTTTCTTTCATGTTATTATGCATCTTGTGATTGTTATCTCTCAAGGCTCATTCATAAAAAGCTAACAGTAGTATCAGAGCCACAATAGATCTAGTCTATGCAGGTTAATAGGGAAACCACCATTGTTGGTCATCCTAAGAGTTTTTGTCAAATTGACGTGCCATTGGACTAACCACTAACAAAAAATCTCAAGAGTATCTAGGTGGTAGATTTTGGGAGAGTCACAAATATAGGACTGAAAGGAATCTCAATTTTAGAAAATACTAAGATCATTTTTGTCTAGATTCTTTTCCACAAAGTTGTTATAAAAACTCGTGAAGACTAGGACTCAACACTCAATCCACTAGATTGAAAAATCATCTAGTGAAGATTATCCAGGTTATCTGGAATTTTCTAACTGATGCCTAAAGTTTCTTTTATTGCAGGAAATTAATTCTCAAAGGATTGGGACTCCTCTTATGATAGAAACATAGGAAACTCCAAATTTGTTTCTTGAAGGTCGATGTGCCCTCATAGTGCAAAGGTTAGTTCATTGTGCAAGAGAAGAATACTATAGAAGAAGACTTCTAGTGAAGGATCATGGTGAAGATAGGAGACTGAAGATCTCTATTGCTGGATTGCATAATTTCATAGCTAAAGAATAGGCTATAAGAGCCTTGATACAAAAAGGCCATAGAAGCCTTGAAGAAGAAACCCCAGAATTCTTGATACTGAAAATGCCATAGAAGCCTTGATACTGAAAATGCCACAAAAGTCTTGATCCTAAAAATACCATAGAAGACTTGATAATAAAAAATACCATAGAAGTCTTGATACTGAAAAGGCCATAGGAGCCTTGGTATTGAAAAAGGCCACAAAAGCCTTGATATTAAAATAGGCCACAAAAGCCTTGATCCTAAAGAAGAATTTGAGAATAATATCTGATTCAGAAGAAGACTAAAATATTTCAGTACTAATATTTTTGTAGTAGGAACAAAAGATTTAGTGAGTTGGAATACTTCCTACAAGAAAGTTAGGAAGATTATCTTCTTTAGAATCGGCTTAGATCATGAGAAGATTTCATTGAAGAAATTCCAGTATTGGAGGAAGAAGAAGGACTAGGAGAGTCCTGCTTGAATCCAGGAGCATTAGAATTAGAATATCTAAGAGAAGATATCACTACCAACACTTCAAGGAAGTAGAAGGTTGAAGAAATATTCTCAAGGAATACCATCATAAGATGCCAGATCAAGACCTTGTGAATATCTCATCGAGAATCCAAGAAAGGCTAGAAGAACCTTACTGAAGATCAGGAAATTTCTTTGAGAACTCATTGGATAAATCCACTATCTAGGTGAAGTCCTTGATAGTGAATAACTTGGAACAATTATCGTCATCTGGCAACAAGCCCAAGAGGAGAATTTGGAAAGGATTACCAAATCTATGAAGGAGAATTTTCCAAGGAGTGCCAAACCCTTGAAGAAGATCTTGCTTGAAGTCAAAATTTGACAAGAAGATTTGAAGATAGAAGAAGCTCACCAAATCTTGGATATTTGAAGATTACCTCTCACAGTAAGAAGGTACTACTTTAGAGACATAAATTTCTCCAAATCTATAGTAGAATGAGGATAACACAAGAGGAGAACAAGCAATCAAATCCTAGGCTCATGAAAGAAAGTTTGAGACCATCATTTGGTGAAGAAGGATTTTTTCAGGACTACCTACTTGAAAAAGCAACTTGGTGTTTTAGATACCAAGGTCTACATCCTCTACAAAGGCGAGAGAAGAGCTAAAATAAAAAGGTATGCAACTTATGGTGCAAAGAGATTCATGAATTGAATTATTTATCAGATTTATTAGAGCACCTAAATATGGATTAAAGTTGCAAAAAGAAAACTAGATTACAGTCTTCTAAAAAGTGCAAAAGAAAAAAAATTCTTTTAAGGATTCATTTGCACATATATTAGGAGTTGACTAGGTTTTAAATTGGCTACTATCAACTATGTATTATCCATTTTTGAAAAATAAGACTAAGTCCTACAACATTGATTGTAGTGAAATTGCAGAATAACTCTTAAAGATTCATTTTAGGTTATTCTTGATTAGTTGTAGTAAATTATTAGTGCATGATTTTTAGAGTTGATTGGAGTGATAATATGTAATATTAGTGCATTAAAAGTGAATAACTTGTACTATTATCACTCTAAAAAAATAAAATTAGTTTTGTGTTTCTTTAAAGGCACAAATTCTTATTTGTATCAAGTTCCTAAAGACACTATTGAAGCACACAAATTTGCAACTTGAAGTGGCCAATAGAAGCCACAAAAAAAGTTAGAATCCTCTCAAATTTGGAGAAGAAATTAACTAACCAAAATCAGAAATAAAATCTTATGAAAGTGAGACTTGGTGACTCTCAAAAATCAAAAGCATTACAAGTTGAAAAAAATACAGAAAATTTGCATCAATTAAAATGCTTCTTTCTACTGTTATTGAAGCTTGGACTTGTGATAAAAAATATCCAAGAAAAATAGGAAAGGTGTGTCTACTATTTAGATACAACCTCAAACCCTTGTATTGTAGGAAAATCTACCACAAAACCATAATTTTAGATATGGAAATAGACTGCAATAGAAGGTATATTAAAAAGCCTTATTATACAACATTATAATACATTATATGCCCTACTCTAATATGGTTTTTGATAGCATAAGAGCAGATTTGAAAGTGCCAAAAAGGGCACATTTTCTACAAAAAAATGCCAACATAGGTCGGACATTAGCACTCTTCTTCCCAAGTCAAAAGGATCCACTCAAGGGCTCATCTTGGATGTACGTACCTGCAAAATCAAAACTTATTTTAGATCATTCATGATCCACATTTACGTGGACAAGCAAGTGCATATCAATTTCAAAAAGGACATAAAAAATATGTAAGAGATTCAATACATTTGGAGGTATAAAATAAATAGGGAAAGGTGTTATATTTGTGGTCTCTAACTTGGAGAAGACCACCCATCGAAGGAAGCTCCAAATCACCGTACAAGCTCCATAGCGCGTCGTCCATCCACTTGCAAAAAAAACTTGCTTGTTTTCCAAGCAACATTGCAAAGCAAAGGGGTTATGGAGTTATAATCTCCATCTTCAAAGTCATTACAAGAACGGAATCCATGCAGATATAAAACTTGGAATTTTGGTCATAATTCCTCTCAACATTCTATAAACCTCCTGTAGACACCAAAACAGCACCAATCCAATTATGTGACAACAAGCATCAATCGCATTGACACACACAACCCCTAGGGCAGCCCCTAGAGGTTAAACAATGGTCCTAACCACTCCCAAGAGCAGTTTGGAAGGTCAGAGGTCAATTTGGCACCTTTTGGAACTTTGCTCCCTACTCATCCCACCCAGGGACGATTACAAACTGGTATTCATCCCACCCAGGGACGAATAGCAGTATTCACCCCAGGGTGAGGCAAATAGCAGGTTTGACTAGAAAAAAGTCAAACTTCAACAAGTTCGCCAGTTAACTGTAGCTTCAGGCCATGCAATTGCAAGGAACGACTTCAAATCAAGGAGAGACACTTCAGTCATGCATGTATTTGATCTTGGAGGCCTCATGCAAGGATACTCTAAATTAGGGAATAATATTTTTCTCAAAATAGGACATGCAACTCTAGTAGCGCCCTCGCATGTGCATTCAAACAAAGAGACCCTAGGTCTATAAATTGGTGAGTCTTCTCACCAAAAAAAATATACAGAGACAAAATTTTGGAGCAATGAAAATTTGCTAAAATATATCCTCACCCATTGTTTGTGCTTTCACGTCCTTGATCTCTCTTTTGGAGGGAGGTTATTGGGTGATTATTGGAGGCGCATTCTAGACCCAAACCCAAAAATTTGGCCACAATATCCTACCAAATTTTTTGACACAACCACATAAGAGGTTTTGGACCCATCCCAAGTGGATTTTTTCTGAAACAGAGTCCCAAACGATAGGCATCCTGCCCCCAGGCGCCCCCCAAACTGTCGTAGCCCTAATCGCCCCACCCCAGAGTGATTAGAAATCTATGATATATTTCTATGATTTTTATTTTGCATCTGATTCTAGGTTGTTTACATATGCTATATTTTAAATTTCATGTGATTCTGACAAGTTTTGATCATTTTTTTATCATTTCTCTCCTTTACTAACCTGCAGATGGCACCATCAAAATTTGGGTGATAGAGGTCAAATTGGAGAAATATGACCTTTTGGGTCTTCCCAAAATATCCCCTTTTACCTAATACCAACTTTTTAGGTCATTTGGAGCTTCCTGGATAGGACATTGAAGAGGGTGCTTTCTAACAATTTAGTTCAAGTTTATTCATCCCACCCCGGAGCGAATACAAATCTCTGAGGAATTTCTTGACTGTTCCAATTGCAGTGCCCTCCTAGTAATTTCCTCATGCCCCTATCAAGTTTTTAGTTCATTTGGATCTATTTCAGTTATCGTTTTAATATTTTCATGCATACACTAACAGTAGGCCTTGGGAAACACATGTTCTATTCTATTTGCAGGTGCTACTAATATTTTTTTGTTTCCTTGAATGCAGGTCTTCGACATCAGAGGAGAATTAAGGAGTCAAAACTCATATACACAAGTGGTAGTGACGTTTTGGTTTGCCCATATTACATGTGGGCATGCGAAAGAAGGATTGCTATCCATGGATGTGACAAGAAAAGTATTTAACGCTCCTATCCCCTAAAATGGAATGAGACGTATTGTAACATGAATTTAAAAAGCATATAAATAAATAGGGCCATATTACATATTGCTTTTATCTTGTTTCGATTCATTTATGTTCTTTCCTTTCATGCATTTTTTGATATATAGGCTTTTAGTGTTAAGTTTGGTTTTACACGCATCGTACTTGGCATTTTCCTTTTTGTTTTCGTATCCTCGTTCTTTTAGTGGTGATCACGGTGGGACCTCTATCCCTTGATTTTAAGATTAACTTTCTGATCAGAAGTTGCTTGTTTTTACTTACAGGTACCAAGTTTTCAAACGCTGGACTGCTATTTGCTTCAGTCTGTGACGAGTATAGAGCTGGAATTCGTCTTACCCAGGGACGAATGGGCATTCGACCCACCCTATGGAAAATAATGTTCTGTTATTCATTTCACCCAGGGATGAATATCTCTCTATGTAGTTTTAGGGCAGAAATTTAGAGACATCCGATTTGGGCAGAGAAGAGGTAGGGGTCCTAAACACCTTCTGTCAATTTTGGCTTTTTGTTGTCTGGTTATTTGCTTGCATAGGAGAGTTTGAATACTTGTTTGCTTCATTTATGTAACTTAAAAATAACCCCACACACCACATGGTAATTTAAAACAACAAGGAGTTGGTCGTAAAACCCTAACCCTTGAGCAAGACCAACGGTGGATTTCATCACCACCTTGGCTTGAGATATTGCATACATAACCCCGATCATGACTGTTACTAGACGTAAATCCTGATGAAAGCTGACCAAGTGTAGCTGGGGTGATTCCCAGTGCATGAGGATAAGTCTTCTATGGTAGGTGTCATAAACAGAGTGATTCCCCTTTCGTACCACCTATGTTCCACGTACCATCTGCTCTCACATACCAATAGTTTCCCTCACGTAAGGGCGGGTATATAGAGAGGTTGGTATATCGGCCTGGAAATGGTATATCAAAGGGGTGACCATTTTTGGGAGTCATAAGAGCCATCATATTTCATTTAAACGTTCTTTACAAAAGATTTCAAAACAAAATCAAAACACACTAAAACCAGATTTAGGGCACACTTTTAATCTACAAACAAGATAACCATTGCTTTGATTGTGTGTTTCATTTCTGTTTAGTGTAGCATAAGAAATCCTAAAAGAAGATAAAACCGTCAACATGTTTAGGTAAACATCACCATGGTGTACACCCATAGCCAAGCCCAATCATGGGAAAGCACTGTAGAAAGTGTACAAAGGGGGACAAGTCACCTCCAATATAGTCCTGAGGACTTGGTCATCCCGCCTTGGCGGCCTCACACACAAGATAGTCCACATCATGACATTACAGAATAGGACTATAGAGGCACCTCTTTGAGGGGCACCCCCACTCAGCATAGATCATTTCAAGAGGAGAACCTATACGTGGCACTCAACATAGACAGGAGGCCTCCCTTAGGCGCTCGTTATGAGTGACCTAGTGATGAAGTGCTAGAGAAACATAGGGTCCATAAGGAGGGGCCACATGATTTTTTCATCCCTCCTCTACATCGTATTACTGTTAGAAACACTAGACCAAATCCAGAGCACAAGGCTCTCCAAATAGGGCAAGATAATTCTACCCACACCTTTCATGCATACGAAGGGTAGTACAAGGAAGAACACTATGTTCCTCAAGAGCAGTACACAGCATGGGAGTGATGCACCTCTGCACCTGCTATGTATCAGGATCACCCATTGATGCCAGAGCCTTAGGTGAATGCAACTAACCTTGACAAAGGAAAGCAACCCATAGGGGTCTTGGATCACCACGATCGAGATAGACATGTAGGAGAGGCATCTAGGCTTCCTAAAAATGAGACGACAAAACAAATTAACTTGGCATTTTCTAGAAATACCACCCGCCAAGTGCAAATCATGCAGCTTAGGCAAGATCAACAACAGTTAGAGCATCTGTATCACCTTAACAAAGAGCGCATTCAGCGTCAGATAGCCGAATTGCTTCATAAAAATGTGCCTGAGAAGGTCCCAACCCCTCGCACGCATAAAGTAGAAGTGTATGAGAGGCACAACCCCTTGGTGCGAGACAGGTCACCGTGACCTTACCAAGTGCTACATTCGAGGCCTCCTAGACCTAAGCGGGAGGCCACTCCTAGGAACAACGATGGGCACCCTCCACGGGCACCCACCCATGTTTATAGGTCTTGTCCAGAACTCCTCAATAAGCCTATGAGGAGTATGAACAAGAAGAAAAGCGGGCTGAAATGCCCTACCAAGGCAGAGGGGGTGTTATCCAGCCACCCCTCCATAGGCCTCAAGTTCCCCGCAACCCACAATGAGAGAAAACCAAGGAGGAAGAGATCAAATCCTCCGATGCATATAAAGCGCTGCTAGAGCGCTTAGAGTCTGTGGAGACCAAGACTTCTAGGCCCCAAAAGCCTACTTTATGCCAACTCCGTAGTCATCTTGTGCATCCGTCAGTGTCGTCACCTCCATACCCTGAACACTTTAAACTGCCCCAATTGGCACTCTTTAGAGGGGAGGAGGATGCCCAAGAGCACGTGACTAGATTCTTGAGCCAGTGCTTTGGCATTCAGGATAACGATGCTTTGTTGCTAAGAACATTTATAACCACATTCATAGGCCCTACCTTGAATTGGTTCAATTAGTTGCCAAAACATAGCATCAGTAACTTGGATCAGCTAGTGGACACGTTCCTCGAACGCTTCGCCTTCAACACCAAGAAAAAGGCATCACTAAGTGACCTAGCTAGCCTCAGGAAGTATGAGGAAGAAACCATGGTGGCATATGGGAACCGGTGGAGGACGTTGCTTTCAAAGCTACCCTACCTCCCTCCCATGTCCGACCTAACCCAAATGTTCTCAAAGAGTTGTTTGAGATCGATCTATGTGCTATTGCAGCTGTAGCAATATGCCACTCTTGAGGAAGCTCTGGCGCAATCCAGAATCATTGAGGAGATCAAGATACAGGATGGCAAGATTGCCAAGCCAAAGAAGAAATAATGGCCTAAGAACACCAAAATAGGGACCACGCAACAAAAACCCATTGCGGTCAATCAGGTTGCTATAAACGTCCCTAAGCCTGCACAAGTAACACAACCTCAAAAGGCTAACTATAAGGCAATGCCTCCTAAAAATTATGACAGAGAAAACCAGAGGCAAGAAAAAAATTAGCAGCATCGCCCTAGGCAACAATTCACACCTTACACAGAGTCCAGGGACTCCCTGTTTGACCGCTTGTCAGTGGTGAACTTGATCAACCTACCAGAGATTCAAACCATAGACCCCAATGTGCCAAAGCCTAAGGGGTATTGGGAGGACTTGTACTGTATGTTCCACAGACGGAAGGGACATGACCTTAATGCATGTTGGAAGTTCAAAGGCTTGGTGCAAGACCTAATCGACAACAAGACGTTGGTGGTGGACAACCCCATAGCACCAAACAACCAACATATGGGAGTCTTCAGAGACCCCCTACCTACCCATGATGTGCAAGCAAAACCCCTTCAAGTCAATGAGGTGCAACAGAATTGCCCCATGTAGGGGTATGTAGGGATGATAAGCATAGTGACTAGGAACAGGAGGTACCCAGGAGCTACCCCCGTGGCGGCCACCAAAGACGTTCCATCGATGTCGCAACCTCAAAAGCACCCTACGCAACCTCCCCCACCTAGACCAATGGACACGATTTGGACTAGACTTACCCAAAGTCTAAGGACCATGTCGGCTAGGCTCTCCATATATGAGCTCATTCAACAATCAGCTCCCCATTGGGAGGCTCTAATGGAGATATTAAAAGCCATCGAGCTGCAGCCCCATGAAGAAAACTCTTTCAACAACTTTGTGGGACATGTAAAACAATGTACATAACCAATCATCACCTTTAGAGAAGATGAATTGAAATCAGTGACTGGTGATGTGGCGGATCCACACCTGCACGTCATTACGTAGGTCAACGAGATTCTATATTAGAGGGTGTTGGTGGACACTAGCTCATCCAGTAATATCATCACAATAGCAGCATTGAAACATCTAAAGTTGTCAGCATCTCACATCGTGACCTCCACCTATACTCTTCGAGCATTCAATGATGCAATATGCTCGATGGTTGGCATAATTGTCCTACCCATCCAAGTGGGACAAAAGACTATTCATACATTGTGCCACATCTTGGAAGGTGAGATGGCCTATAATATCTTGTTGGGCCGGCCTTGGATTAGGGACATGAAGTGTGTCCCTTTAATAGCTCATCAGTGCCTAAAGTATACATTTGAAGGATAGGTGCATGTAGTCCCGATAGACTTAGAGCCCTTCAAGTACTACAATACGATGCAACTAATGTCGCAATCGACCCTTCCATCAATGCATTTGGATTTTTAATTGAATCCATCTAAACAGGTCCGATTTTGCAGGCATCCCCGTTGACAAGTCCATCAAATCCCTAGTCGGGTCCATCTTCCTCATCTGGTCCTTCAACAATGATGCCACCTATGGTGGCCACACCAAAGGACAAGGGAAAGAAACCCCTAGAAGAGGAACCACCCCTAGTCTCAACCATCTCTATCGAAGAGATGCCTAGTCGAATGGAAGTCGAGACGCCTAGTTCACCCTACATGGAGTGGACTCAGGAAGAACTCCCATTCGCTCCCCCTCAACCACCAACGATCACCGTTGAGATGGCCAACACGGGTCCTGGGGGAGTATTTAGTGCGAAACATTGTAGAAACCCCCACACTTGAGTCCATGCAAGACATGGGGAGACCTCGAATCCCCATCGGATGTGTGGTTCCTCTAGGCTACCCACCCAATCAGACAAAAATTTTTTATGGGGGCCTGGATAATGGCATTGAACCTTACATGCAAGAATACGAAGATGAAGAGCCCTTTGCTGAGGATGTCAACTATTTTTCCAACCCATATTTCACTTTGAGATATCTTGGCCAATGTAATTGGCATGGATATGGGTTGGGTAGGTATGAACAAGGAGTGCGTGTTCTATGCCAACCGAGATATCAAATTCCGTATGACAAGTCAGGAGTAGGGTTCAACCACCCCCTGCCCCTTGACATCTTGGTAGAGAACATGCAAGGCCTAGGGATAGGCAACAAGGATGGGTTGGCATTAGATCCATATGCCAATCCTAACACAACATATACATTGGGGGATTATCTCCCATTGCTAACAACCAACCTTGTTGACCATAACAACCCTTTCCCTTCGATCGAAAAGGGAGAAAGTTCGAGGACTCACCTACAAGAGGGATGTAGACAAGACCAAGAAGGGTCTTTAGAAGATGAGTCAGAGTACGAGGTAATGCCTTGGGATCCTTTCGAGTTTGATAGCAATAATTCACAAGTGACTCCCATGGATGATTATCAGGAGAGCTTCCTAAAAATGTTCCCTTTGGATGCTCCAATTGAGCATATGCCACCTCAAGAGAATCAGGTCCCCCCATAGAGAGCGGAACAACCTCGATGGGACCACATTAATTTTCTCGAGCAGGATGAGCCTCATATGTCACAAATAGCTATTGGAGCCAACGAAGGCCTTTGGATCTCTGACAGTGATTCTGAAGATGAAACTGAGATGGCCTATCTCAATCACATGCAACAGATGCAACAACAATATCCCTTGGACATAGATGACATGTTTGAACACCTACACATAGGGCCAAGGCATAGGTGGCACCTCAACCCGATGTAGTTGGACCAATTACTGCACCCGCCACTCCAGGTATATAGAGAGCACATTTCGCCTGGAGACCCTATAGAGTTGTCAGTACCTAGGGCAGATCCTATCCTCTTATCCACACATAGGGCCGATCCATTTGTGCCAGTACCCACAGAGCCATATCTGGAGCACAAAGATCACCTAGGATGTCCGAGTAACCACACCTACGGTAATGGAGACCAAAATCATTTCATCAACATGATCTCCATTGATTTAACCACCCCCATCCATAATCCAACCGACCCAACATGATCATTGCATCTAGACCTAGATGCTATAGACTGGGATCGCGCTGACACACCGCCATCCCCATTAGAGTATTGGCCTTGTGGTGGGATGTTCCATTTCACCCCAGGACAGACTCAGGATGTCTTCCATGCTAAAGAGGAACCTGATGTTCCGAACGATGATCTAAATTCAGCAAACGATATCCACTTGATCCCAACTCCACACCGGTTGGAGGACGGGTCCCACATGGGAGGTCGGTAGACATCGGCTCGGATCCAATGAATTTGCAAATCATCAAGCTGGGGGTAAGTCTATCCCCCAAAGAGCAAGCCGACTACATTGCCCTTCTCAAAGAGAAGAAGGAGGTTTTTGCATGGTCCTACAAAGACATGCTGGGGCTAGACCCGCAGCTAGTCACGCATAATCTAATGCTTGATCCGATAGTCAAGCCAGTAAAGAAAAAACTACGTAAGATGCATCCAACAGTAGCCTTAATGGTCAAAGACGAGCTACAAAAGCTGTTGGATGCCCAGTTCTACAGGCCTAAAAAGCCCTTGTGGATAAATTCCTGGCACAACTTGAATGGTATGACATCGAGGCACTCCCTCGATCATCGAATCATTTTGCGGATACTATGGCCTCCTTGGGGTCACTAATCCCGCAAGACCCTTTTGGTGAGATGACAACCATTCAGGTCAAAACATTATCGCAATCCGTGATGGAGCGTGCAAGCTCTGACCTAACACCAGGAATACACTTGATCTAGATTGAACCATATCAGGATAGGTTTTCTCGAATCCACGATTATCTGACTCAAGCTAAATGGGGGTCCTTGTTCTCCCTGATCCCTCTTAATAGCAACACAACGCTATTTTTATAAGTTCTTTCCTGCTCAGCTTTTGTTAGGGATGAACTTCAAGAGGGATTAGCCATTTATACCATCGAGGTTTTTGATCATCAGGATTGGTACACACCCATAAGGGATTACCTCAAGCTAGGTAACCTCCCACTTGGATTGACACAAGCCACAAAAAGATCATTTAAACAGAAAGTGGCAAAAAATGTCTTGTTAGGAGACATTTTGTATCATCGGAGCTATGAAGGAATCCTCCTCCATTGCTTGGACCAATAGGAGTCCGCTTGGGCGATCACCCAAGCTCACGATGGTACATGCGATGGCAACTTTAGCGGTATGGCCATCGCAAAGCGCATTCTCTGCATGGGCTATTATTGGCCATCTTTAGAGCGAGATTGTTGCACGTATGTAAAGAAGTGCATGAAGTGTCAACACCATGCTAATTTGACACATGTACCTTCTTAGGCCTTGCAACCGATCCAATCGGCTTGGCATTTTTCATAGTGGGGCTTTGATCTAATCGAAAAGATCTCCCCTGCATCGTTAGGTCATCACACGTTCATCATAACGGCCACAAAGTACTTCACCAAGTGGGTGGAAGTAATTTCGCTAACCTCTACGACTGGAACCCGCATTACGGAGTTTATTTTACATAACATCATATGTCATTTTGGTATTCCATCCAATATCATCTTGGATAATGGGACGTCATTCAAGAATAAATATGTGCATGCTTTGACAACAAAGTACAAGATTCAACATAGTTTTTCAACACCCTATTATCCATAGGCAAATGGGCAAGCAGAAGCATCAAACAAAATGCTAGTCGCCATCCTCAAAAAGACCATCGTAGATAGTCATAAGGATTGGCACATTCAGATCCCACTTGCCCTATGGGCTTATCGCACTAGCATTCGGACGCCCACTAGGGCAACTCCATTTTCACTGGTGTATGGCTCCAAGGAAGTCATACCTCTCAAGTTGGAAATCCCTTCATTACGCATTTCAATGCAAGAGTTCATCGATGATGACACTACGTGGCAGGCCTAGTTAGACCAACTTACGTTGCTCGATGAATGACGCATCAATGCTCTCGAGCATTTGCGTATCTATCAAGAGTGACTTAAGAAAGCATACAACATGAAGGTTCACCTAAGGGACTTTCAGGTTGGTGACTTGGTCTTAAAAGAGAACCAACAGAATTCTAATTTACCATCCCATCTAAGGGACAATTTCATGGCAAACTAGTTAGGTCCTTATGTGATTGACAGTAAAATAGGACCTGGAACATACCGACTCGCCTCTCTTGAAGGAATCAAGGAGCTAGAACCCTTGAACATCAGTCATTTGAGGCCATTCCACATTTAGAGAGCCATAGTCCAACCAAAAGCTCCAAGGATTCCCGCAATCGCTTGGTCAACCCAAAATGCTGCAAAGGTACCTATAAACCCTTTGGTCAAAACCAAAAGCTCCAAGGATTCCCATAATCGCTTGGTCAAACCCAAAAATGCCCCAAAGATATCCATAAACCCTTTGGTCAAAACAAACGCCCCAAAGGTATCAATAAACCCTTTGGTCAACCCAAAAGCTCCAAGGATTCCCACGATCGCTTGGTCAACCCCCAAAATGCCCCAAAGGTATCCCTAAACCCTTTGGTCAAAACCAAAAGCTCCAAGGGTTACCCTAACCGCTTGGTAAAAACAAATATTCCAAAAACAAACAAAAACAATAAAATCATCAAAAAAAACAAAAACAATAAAATCATCAAAAATAACAAAAACAATAAAATCATCAAAAATAACAAAAACAATTGCATCTCAATTCCATGCATACTAATAAAATCATTACAAATACCAAAAAAAAAATTGCATTTCCATTCCATGCATACTCGTAAAAATAAAAATACAAAAATATAAGTTGCATTAGGCATTGCATCCATACATTGCATATTTGTTGGTCATACAAGTCAAAAGCACCATAGACTGTAATTGCTCGGCAATTCCATCATTTTCCACATTCCATCCATTTTATCAACACATACATCCAGAATAACACCATCCCCATTTTTAGCATAGTCAGTTGTCTCCTAATGTATATAGGGTTTTCGTCATTCAACTGTCTTTAAATTGCTAGCAAAAAGCTGTACAAAGTTAAACAGATTTTACAAGGGAAAGTTTTACTTGGATCACGCCTCGTTATGTAACATCCCTACACAAGTTAAAACACATAAAATAATTCCCAAGTTGTGTGAACGCAGTTCTAGGATACCATAGGTAAAATATTAGCCTATTCATCCCTGTGTGCGAATGGTTCAAGAGTGCTGAGAATTGACAAAAGGACAAACTCTTCCCCATCAATGCCCCCTAATAAACAGTGGTTTTCACCACTAAAAAAAATCACAATCACCGTTGGTCCCCTAAGTTGTAAGGATTCGTACTACACATCCCTGCCAAGGATGGGTAGTCATCCCCAAGGCCTAAAAGGATCAATGCCATTCAAAAACAAAATCCCCACAAGCCATCATCACGACCATATCCAATCACCTTTGGTCTCCAAAGTCATAAGGATTCGTACTACACGTCCCTAAACAGGATGGGTAGTCATCCCCAAGGCCTAAAAGATCAATGCCCTAACTTCATCATATCCCTAATCCCCTTTGGTTCCCAAAGTCGTAAGGATTCATACTACACGTCCATGAATAGGATGGGTAGTCATCCCCAAGGCCTAAAAGGATCAAGGCCATTCATAAGCCACAAACCTACAAGCTCAAATTTGTGACCTAAAATGCAAAATCAAATAATAGTTATCACCACTATTCAAAATCCTTGCTCAAAAAGAAAAACAAAAGAGAAAAACAAACAGTGATTTTTATCACTATGTATACGAGCAAGTATCCTAAACCGTTGAGCAAATAAAAATCCTAGACTTGAATCCCTGGAATTCTTAGCATTCAAAAAACCATCTAGGTAATCCTCATTACGGGTTTGGTGGACAGCCTACCTGGCAATGGCGGTATCCTAAACGCATGACGATATGTCTATCACATTAGCTTTGCGTGTGAGCAGACCAATGTTTGCATGTGGATGAGCTAGCTTATGGTACCTTAGATTTTCCCGTGGATTAATCTTACTAAATACAACAACGGAGTTAGTGGAGCTAATTAGGTGATCCTCAGTATAGGTTTGGTTGATAGCCTATCTGGCACTGGCGGTATCCTGACAAATACCACATAAATGAACTCAATTGCACACACATGGATGTGAAATAACTTAGTTAAACTCAAGTCAGATTTATACATTGTTCAAAAGTCTTGTAAGATAAATGTACAGTTTTGGTTAGCTAGTTAAAATATCTGAATCTCAGAAAAGCTTAACTACATTTTAAAAAACAACTGGAACATTTCATTACGTACATCACCATCAAAAAATATGCAAAATACAAAAACAAAGTTATCACATGCAAATTCATTCCACAAAGCCATCCCATAAGTACAAAAGCCAGTAAATCTTGTACAGTCTATGGTGCCATCGACCAAGTTATCAACAAATCATTTCATTCATTCCATATGCATACATCATATAATTCAACACATCGCATTCATAATACCACATGCATACACCATCATAAATAACTGTGCATAAATGGAAAAACAAACCATGAAAAGTGTATAAACACAAAGAACGTCATCTGTATATATATCATCAAAAATTCCCGTAGGCTACAATGAACCGGTCCTCTGACCTCGCAACAAATCAAAAACTCAAAAACCCCCAAGCCTAGGGCATCGGCCACCATGATCACGTAGGATCGGTGTGATGAGAACTACCCCCCATGGTGTGGGTCCTATGGGACCCCTCAGGGTGACTGTTGCTCACCCTCGCATCATGCCCACTAGCCCTCCCCTCATCCAATCGCCTACGATGAGATGATGTTGACTGCTCAGTATCGCTGCCCCTCATTCGGTGTGAAGATCCACCTCCCGAGGGCTCAGGTACCCACACCCCGAGGTGGATGATCTCTCCCTTCAGATCCATCCGGTGCTAACACCACTCTACCTCCCATCGACGATACATCGCTACTACATCATCACACTGTGCCAACACCTTCTCCCTCTCTGCCAATTGCATCCATAGAAGATCCCTCTCCCCGTGCAGCATTGGTATCCCCATCCCATCGATAGTACGTAGCCAATGCGTTCTCTCGCTCTACTAGCTAAGTCCGCAAGAGATCCCTCTCCTGTAGAGCCTCCCCCAGCTCCTCATCTCACCTCTAAAGTAGCCTCGCCAATCGTGCATTCTCAGTGCGCAACCCTGCCTCCATGTCCTTCAAAACTACCTGATGCATAGGCAAATCTGGGACAACAGCCTGCTCTGGTTCCCACTACTCTAGGACGTCCTACATCTCTGGATATTTTACAACCCCAAAATACCCCCCAAAATAATCCACCTCTACCATATCCACGTCCTCCAGTGAAACCCCCCAACCTTCACCTAATGCCTCTGCACCCTCATCACCTACTACTGCCACCTCTGCACCGCCTAGCGACCCCTCGCCTTGCCACCGTCGCAAAGTCCACCACTGGTCATACTCTATGGTAGCCCCGATGTCATCCACATTCGGGATGTCAATCACGATATCCGAATCCTCACCAAGCAGTGCAATGACCGGCCAAACCAGAGTCCTCTCGTCCCCCTAGTGTCGATAGATCAAGGGCTCACTAGGCAACCCCTGGCGCACCCCAAACTTTCGTGTCACCCGACCATACGGGAAGAACTCCTACTTAGTCCCGTGCATCCCAATCTACCATCGCTCCCTATGTACCTGTCGAAGCCACTCTCCAACCTCAATCCAAGCTGGATAGTCCCGATAGGGGTGCCAGAACACCTCCCCTGGAGCAAGCCGAGCGAAGGCATCAACATAGTGCCCTACGACACCTGCCCACCATCGACTTTGTCCCTGCTCCTCAGACCACCACCACAATGCCCTGTATCCAATCTCTCGGTCTACCATCTCCGCCCGTGTCGTCCATGGCAACCCAACCGGCCTCTCCACTACTATGTTCTGCCAAGCCCAACACTACAACAAGTAGCTGCAACCAATCCCCTTTTGCCTCTAGTAGTGGACCTCGTACAACTCATCATAGAGTTGTGCCAATAGAGTCTATCCCCATCTCATGATTATCGGTGCCTCCATCGGACACTCCACCAGCCGAAAGACCACCTCCAGCAGGTTCCATGGGAACCTCGCACTCGAAGAGTCAGGTAGCAGCATGTTGGAAATGAGGCCCATCAGTACGATGTGCCTCACTCCCAACACACCCATCTCTAGCCACCATCGAACCAAAATGCCACCAATCTGGTAGTCACCCTCTGCCCTCTCCACTGGGCTATCCACACCCAACTCCTCCCCATGCCCGAAGCAGTGTGTCAGCACTATTGTTTGCTGATCCCAAGACATCGTCCTGATCGGAAATTCGTCTATCAAAATCCGTAGAATTCGATAGACATCCTCCAAGGTCACCGTCATCTCCCCTATTGGGAGATGGAAGGTGTTGGTCCGAGGATCCCACAAGTTGATCAGGGTCATCAGATAAGCTCGATCCCCGACCACAGGCTCTAGCCGAGTCACCTGCTTGAGCCCAAGGGCATCAAGCCACTCCCAGTCAACCAAAGTCAGCGCCTCACGTGCTTCAATAAAAATCGTGGGCACACGATATCGGCTCTTCACAACCTACAAAAGAAAACAACACAAAAACATTAAAACAATGAAAAATTGTACAACAATAACATGCATATACAACAATGCATAAAACAATGTACAACTAAAAAAATAAAAAATTCAAAAAAACAATTTTTAGTTCCTAGGGTTTTAACTCTAAACTGATAAATTAAAAACAAACACAAAAATTCACAAAAATAATTTGTCAGTCCTAGGGTTTTTCACTCTAATTCTAAACTGATAAATTAAACAAACAAAAAACATTCAAAAATAATTTTTCAGTTCCTAGGGTTTTTTTTAACTCTAAACTGATAAATTAAAAAAACAAACAAAAAAAATTCAAAAACAAATAATTTGTCAGTCCTAGGGTTTTTCACTCTAAGTCTAAACTGATAAATTAAACAAACAAAAAACATTCAAAAATAATTTGTCAGTCCTAGGGTTTTTCACTTTAAGTCTAAACTGATAAATTAAACAAACGAAAAACATTTAAAAATATTTTTTCAGTTCCTAGGGTTTTTAACTCTACACTGGTAAATTACACACAAACAAAATAAAAATCAAAAAATAATTTGTCAGTCCTAGGTTTTTTTACTCTAAGTCTAAACTGATAAATTAAACAAACAAAAAACATTCAAAAATAATTTTTCAGTTCCTAGGGTTTTTAACTCTACACTGGTAAATTACACAAATCCACAAAAATTCAAAAACAAATAATTTGTCTGTCCTAGGGTTTTTCACTCTAAGTCTAAACTGATAAATTAAACAAACATTCAAAAATAATTTTTCAGTTCCTATGGTTTTTTTTTTAACTCTAAACTAATAAATTAAAAACAAACACAAAAAATTCAAAAACAAATAATTTTTCAGTCCTAGGGTTTTTCACTTTAAGTCTAAACTGATAAATTAAACAAACAAAAAACATTCAAAAATAATTTGTCAGTCCTAGGGTTTTTCACTCTAAGTCTAAACTGATAAATTAAACAAACAAAAAACATTTAAAAATATTTTTTCAGTTCCTAGGGTTTTTAGCTCTACACTGATAAATTAAACAAACAAAAAAAAACATTTAAAAATATTTTTTCAGTTCCTAGGGTTTTTAACTCTACACTGATAAATTAAACAAACAAAAAACATTTAAAAATAATTTTTCAGTTCCTAGGGTTTTTAACTCTACACTGGTAAATTACACAAAAACACAAAAATTCAAAAACAAATAATTTGTCAGTCCTAGGGTTTTTCACTCTAAGTCTAAATTGATAAATTAAACAAACAAAAAAAAATCAAAAAATAATTTGTCAGTCCTAGGGTTTTTCACTCTAAGTCTAAACTAATAAATTAAACAAACAAAAAACATTTAAAAATAAATTTTCAGTTCCTAGGGTTTTTAACTCTACACTGGTCAATTAAACAAACAAAAAAACATTCAAAAATAATTTTTCAGTTCCTAAGGTTTTTAACTCTACACTGGTAAATTACACAAAAACACAAAAATTCAAAAACAAATAATTTGTCCATCCTAGGGTTTTGTAACTCTAAGTTTAACTGATAAATTAAAAACACAAACAAAAACAACAAAAAATAACTAGGGTTAAGCTCAGTTTTACCCTACGTTTCTAACCTAAGTTTTGATCTTTGTTAAATTAGGGTTAAGCAAAGTTTTTAAGTTACGTTCTAAACTAAGTTTTTTAGCTAAGTTTTAAACTACCTTTTGATATTTGTTTAACTAGGGTTAAACTAAGTTTTAAGCTAAGTGTTAATTTTGATAGACTAGGGTTTCATTTTTAATTTGAAAAACCAAATACAAAAAGAAAAAACAAATAACTTGCATTTTTTTTTACTGCACAAAAAAAGAGAGGAAGGGCACTCACTGGTCTCGCTTCGACTCCGCCACTGGATGATCCGGTTCATGAACTCATGGTGGCGGGAAAAATTCGGCAGCGCTTCGCTTCGCAGAATTGACCTCCTCCTCCTCAGAGCTCCAAATCTCCAGGAAAAACAAATGCAAATGAGCCCAAAACCCAGTTTTGGCCTTTAAATAGGATTTTTGAGCCTGTAATCATTTCTCCCTAGGACAAGCACTCTAGTTAGCACTCGTCCCACCCTGGGATGATTACTAAACCGGTATTCATCCCACCCAGGGACGAATACTTAGCAAAAATTTCAAAAACAACAAAAACTGCACAAAATGCACCAAAAACAAGCAAAAAAAGTGTCCGATAAGAGTGCTTTTGCACTTGACATTCCGGACATGCAAAACATATGTCGGGTTCACAAATCCTCACTATCCTGCTCCCTAAGAAGGCTACCATATCCAGACCGCTCCACGGGATGACGGATTTTCAAGAATTTCATCCCCAAACGACGTCACAAAACGGGTCAAAACCCAACCAAAAAGAGCAATAACATTGCCAAACGAAGGTGCCTTTGTGCCTGACATTCTTGGCATCCAAAACAAATTTTGGGGTTACAAATTATCACTATCCTCTTACCTAAGAAGGCTACCATAGCCGGACCGCTCCCCGGGAGGACAGATTCTTGACAATTTCAGCTCCAAAATGAGTCACAAAAAGGGTTAAAATCCACCAAAAAACAAGTCAGAATGTTCGGAAACTGCTTAAGCATTCAACGGTAAACAACTGAAGGCACCCTTACATAAGTCATCTTGGGTCAAGCGACTCGTCGCTTTTCTCATGTCGGTCATTCCCTCATCGATTCGTTGCTTGAGGGGGTAGTCACACTTAGTCACCAATCAACAAAGATATACCCAATCAAGGAAATAACACGCATTCAAAGGATCATTGACAAAGACAATCATGCTCCTGCTTGGGGCAGCAAACAAACAATAATCACAAGCTGATCAAACACTTGGCATTCATGAATCATGAACTCAAGGTTCCCACAAACAAAATGTTGTGCCCTTTGCCTATTCATGACTGATCAATGTCCAAGCTCAAGTAACACCTCACCAAAAAAGGTTAACACTTGAATTAAGTTCCTTAGCTCGTTAGAAGAAAGAATCCAAGAATGCGTACCCTTTCCATACTTGGGGCATCAAGAGTTGGTTAGGTTACTGAGAAACCCTAATCATTAGTGCTTTAGGTATCTATTTTTGCTTAGCGTTGCGCCTTGCACAATGCTTCCCAAAAAGGGGCATCTGTAGACACCAAAACATCACCAATCCGATTATGTGACAACAAGAATCGATCGCATTGACACACACAACCCCTAGGGTAGCCCCTAGAGGTTAAACAGTGGTCCTAACCACTCCCAAGAGTAGTTTGGAAGGTCAGAGGTCAATTTGGTACCTTTTGGCACTTTGCTCCCTACTCGTCCCACCCAAGGACGAGTACAAACTGGTATTCGTCCCACCCAAGGATGAATAGCAGCATTCACCCCAGGGTGAGGCGAATAGCAGGTTTGACTGGAAAAAATTCAAACTTCAACAAGTCCGCCAGTTAACTGCAGCAAGCCATTCAATTGTGAGGAACGACTTCAAATCAAGGAGAGAGACTTCAGTCATGCATGTCTTTGATCTTGGAGGCCTCATGCAAGGAGACTCTAAATCAGAGAATAATCTTTTTTTCAAAATAGGACATTCAACTCCAGTGGCGCCCTCGCATGCACATTCAAACAAAGAGACCCTAGGTCTATAAATTGGTGAGTCTTCTCACCCCAAAAAATATACAGAGAGGAGATTTTGGAGCAATGAAGTGCTGCTAAAATATATCCTCACCCATTTATTTGTGCTTTCACATCCTTGATCTCTCTTTTGGAGGGAGGTTATTAGGTGATTATTGGAGGCGCATTCTAGACCCAAAATTGAACATTTTACAACAATATCCCACCAAATTTGCTGACACAACCCCATAAGAGGTTTTGGACCCATCCCAAGTGGATTGGTGTCGAAACAAAGTCCCAAACGGTGGGCGTCCTGCCCCTGGGCGCCCCCCAAACTGTCGCAGCCCTAATCACCCCACCCCGGAGCGATTAGAAATTTTTGATAGATTTCTCTGATTTTTCTTTTGCATCTGATTCTAGGTTGTTTACATATGCTATCATTTAAATTTCATGTGATTATGACAAGTTTTGATCGTGTTTTTATCATTTCCCGCATTTACTAACCTGTAGATGGCACCATAAAAATCTAGGTGATAGAGGCCAAATTGGAGAAATCTGACCTTCTGGGTCTTCCCAAAATACCTCCTTTTACCTAATCCCAAATTTGCAGGTCATTTGGAGCTTTCTGGATAGGACAATGAAGAGGGTGCTTTCTAACAATTTAGTTCAGGTTTATTCGTCCCACCCCGGAGCGAATACAAATCTGTGAGGAATTTCCTGACTGTTCCAATTACAGTTCCCTCCTGGTAATGTCCTCATGCCCTTGTCAAGTTTTTAGTTCATTTGGATCTATTTTAGTTATCATTTTAATATTTTCATGCATACACTAACAGTAGGCCTTGGGAAACACATGTTCTATTCTATCTGTAGGTGCTACTAATATTTTTTGTTTCCTTGAATGTAGGTCTTCGACATCAGAGGAGCAGTAAGGAGTCAAAACTCATATACACAAGTGACGATGATGATTTGGTTCGCCCATCTTACAAGTGGGCACGCGGAAGAAGGATTGCTATCCATGGATGTGACAAGAAACATATTTAACGCTTCTATCCCCTAAAAGGGAAGGAGACGTATTGTAACACGACTTTTAAAAGCATATCAATAAAGAGGGTTGTATTCCATATTGCTTTTATCTTGTGTTGATTCGTTTATGTTCTTTCCTTTCATGCATTTTTTGATATATAGGCTTTTAGCGTTAAGTTTGGTTTTACACGCATCGTACTTGGCATTTTCCTTTTTTGTTTCCATATCCTCGTGCTTTCACCTCCACGTAGGAGTTACAAGCAAATATGTGCCACTTGGTATTCTCCACCAGCTTCACACAAGTGCTCATATAATGTTGAATCTCTCCAAGAGCATTAAACAAATGACTTAGAGTGTTACATAAAGAAGGGAGTGCTCGCTTGTAACGAATGTGACATGTGTCACAATTTCTATGATCAAGTACCCTTAAAAGGCATTTGAAGTTCAAGTTCAACGTGCATGAGTGAAGTGTAGTCAAAGACGTTCAAAGGAAGAGTGTAGCATAGTCAAGGTCTGAGAGAAGCACAATAAATTTTTTTGAAGTGTAGTGTGGATGATAAAGGGTAAGAAACATTAAAAGCTCCCCATATTTGAAGATCAACTTTCAGTGCCATACGTACCAACATTCAAGACCTACCACTCCAAGGAATCTCCATTAAATAAAGCGCCTAAGGTACCTTTTACACACTATTATACTCGGTCACAAAAAACATTGAATATTGAGGAGATATTACGTTTAAAAGGTAAGGTCTAAATCCTATTTATTATTACTTTCATAAGTTGGAGATATAAGGGTTATAAACTAAGGTTAAGAATTAGATATTGAAAGCTAAAGGGGTGACTTATTTTATTAATTTAATATTTGTAATATTATTTAGGAGGAATAAGGAATTCAACTTGGATTAAATTATATTGCAAATATATTATCATTTCTCTAATTTTCCAAACTTTGGAGTCACAAGGATTACTCCATCAATTTTATTTTATTGGAAATTAGAAATAATCCAAGGGACATAAAAGAGGTTATTAGGGTTTCTATTAAGGTTATATATATATATATATATATATATATATATATATATATATATATATATATATATATATATATATATATATATATATATATATATATATATATATATATATATATATATATTAGCTTGTATCAAATCTTCAAAAAGGGACAAAAGAATTCCAATATCAAAACCTCTTCAAATTAAAAATAGTGCTTAGTTCAATTAAGAATAATAAGGTGTTAAAAAGTTGATTTTTGACTCTTACAAAACTTGTACAAAATCAACCAAAATTGAACTATATTCTTATAAAAAGCACTATATCATACTTCAAAACACTAAAGAGACATTCTATCTCAATTCTTCAGGTTCAACCTTTCAAATTGGTAAAGGAATGTCATACAATGATTGTAAAACTTCCTTCAATAGGAACCAACTCACAAAGCATAATCACAGGTGGTTTATTGACTCAGGAGCTAGTCATCATATGATAGGAAATATACAATGGTTTGAATGTCTTGAGGTTACTAAAGGTTACAGGTTAAGAATTGCAAACATACAAACTTATCCTATTCATGGATATGGATGTGTATCTCCCAATAAATAATTTCTAAATCTTCTACTACAAAAACTATTGTATGTTCTTGGATTACCCTTCAATCTCATCTCAGTGAGCAAGCTAGTAGAAAACAGCTACATGATTAATTTTGGATATATGAATGGGATCAATACATGTCTCATTATGAATCAATATGAAATAAAATCAACATGTTCAATCCATGAAAATACCTATATCCTAGACTCAATGGAAATTCCACAAGATATTGTGATGTTACAAAATGCTTCTAACTTATTTGCAGAAGAATAGGTTGAAGAAAATGAAGAACCAGTACATCAAAAAGGTAAGTACATAAGAATAAAAAATATGAGAGGACAATTGCATCATGCTCTACTCATTCATAAACAATATGAATCAAATGAAGACATTTGCAAGGAGGACTATAAAGGTGGCTAGACAGAAGATGAATCTGAACATGTCGAAGATCATTCAATGAGAATATAAGGCCTAGCTACAGCCTACTTGTTGTGGCCTTGCCACAACTAGCCCCAAGCATTGGGGACCTGCCTTTAAGTTCTTACCTCCTCGGGTGGCACTTTCATGAGTTCTTACCCTTGGATTTCACCATGTAGGGACCAAAGTCCATTTTTGGTGTGTGTCTTTTCAAGTTGACCAAAGGGTCTTGTTGTTGATTAGTAAAAGTTGTGTTGTTTTGGTTTGCTTTGGTATTCTTTGGTTAAGTGTTTAGTATCTGTCATTTTGGTTTGCTTAGGTTGGTTGTGGTAATACTTTTTATTTAAAGAAGAAGGTATTTTAATGTTCATTTTTAGGACATTATAAAATAAAGTTTGTATTTATATATAACATATATATAAATATGAATTATGTATGCACATATATATTATATATTCATATAAATAAAATAAATAAATAAATAAAATATAATATGAAAATAAAAAAATAAAAATAATAAAATATATATAAATACCTATGTGTATTTATGGGCAGTTTTAATTATTCTTATTTTAGCTTTGGTCTGTTTGTTATAGAGTTTTAATTACCTTTTAGTAATTTAGTCAATTTTGTTTACTTTAGGAAGTGTTAGTGGTGATTTTAATTTTTAATATTGTTAAATTTTGTTGTGTGTGCAGGAGCCTATTGGGCGACGGCGGCGAGACTCGGCGACAAAGACTACTCAAATTTCGATAGAGATGCATCGATTAATTAGAGCGATTACAAGCAGCGACGAAGGCATATGGGTGTAAATAGCAACCTGATTTAAACGCTGACTTTACAACATCGGATATAGACGTCGGAGTGCGGTGGGGATTGCAGCGGTCGCGTGCCATTATGACAAGTTGGCATTAGGCCAACGATGACAAGAAATCTGGACAAACAAGCGATTCACAACGCTGGAAGGAACGCACAGTTGGAGATTACAATACGGTCTCATAGACTAGATTAGCACTCGTTGGTAGCGTAGGGAAAGCGCATCAAAATAGTAGCTTTTAACTTTGGTTGGTTGGACGTAGTGAATTCAAATTACCAACAGTGAAGGATTGACGCCAAAAATCTTGCAATGGGAATCAAACACAACATGCATGATACGGGCCCCATACATAGGATTTATAGGGTGATATCTACATTGGTAAATTTGAATCGCAACAGTTGGGAGACAGTGATTTGACGTCATAGCTAACGCAGAGAAATGTACGGGTTAGAGAACAACAGTGTTCAAAGTAGTTTCCAATGAAATACTGACGAAGATCCGGATCGCGGATGACTGTGCATCATGAGCAATAGGGATCGATATCTCAGTGGATAAGGTAAACTTTGAACAGATTTGGATAGACGAAGAAATGAAACTGGATGACTGACTTAGACTTAAGCTGGACGTGGATAGCCATCAGCAATGCGACAATTGGAACGGGTGCGATGCGATATTATTGGTTTATTGTTGACAGCAGACAGTTGAGACATTCGAAATTATCTTAATGTAGATACAACAAACATCGGCTACATGATTTTGACGTGGTCACCCGATGCGGATGGCATGAGGTGAGTCTATGTGGCAGCATGTGCGAACGCAGGATTGCGTGATAGGGATGTTGGATGATTCACATTATAGCATGGATCAAGCAGTTGGAAATGAATGACAGGGAGCTATTTTTACGAGGATGAGATCATGAGGGAAAAATTGTCACCGAGGATGGATCGATGCGATAGGAACATGGGCATGCATGGCCATGTATGCAAATTTACAATAGCAGAAGGCCCTTCTCGAAGGGGTTACGATATGGATTCCAAATCCTACAGGTAGAGAGTCAGCAGAAATATGGACTGCATCTCGCATCTATAACAAGAGGTTTATGGCAACAAAGGTGGGTGGGATTTTTGAATCGCACGGGCAGCGTATCTCAATGAACAACGTAGACCTTCACTAGGAATGGATGGATGGATATACATGTGAAACAGTGATAAAATGTTAGGCATAACACAGAATGAGCTTTTATAGGCTGCTCGATAAAGCTGGAGGTCAATGTGGGAATCCACAAAGCGATCGATGACACATTTGGGATGAAACCCTGGTGATCCAGCGACGATGAGTGCGTCCACGTCACACGATGAAAATGATAAAATGACATGGCGGTCTGTAGTAGTGGCCGGTGAAAAAATAGGCATAGGTGAGCATTTGGTGAACCTTGAGTGAGCTTCTGCGGGGCGTTTTGGGAAACACAAAAATAGTGCAGAATAGGTCGTATGGTATTTTTTGTTAGCTCGCATACGATGGACCAGTCCTTCAGGTTACCCAGATTCGTCCACATGGTTGTTACATGTCTGGTGACGCAGCACCCAGACCATGAGGACAGTCAGCGGCGACGCTCGAACAACACGGTAGAATGAGGTTTGACAGATGATACATGTCCGAAGGATATGTAATGCCAGTGAAAAAATACAACACAAGTTGATATCATGAAAAGAAGATTCGAACAGGGAGATCGACGCAGTCTGAGTTAGGCTACGTGTATGCCATTGTATTGGATGCCTTGATTTATTATAAGGCCAAGCATACATTACATTGAGGGCCAGGGAAGGCTATGATATATATGGTTCATGGGTCACGAGCTCCCACATGGAGGAATAGCATGGAATATCATCGATGCATTAGCATACTCAAGTAGGGGCGAATATAAGTTTGACATTGAGAACGTTGGACAAAGCGTTACTCGAAAAGAGTGGAGATGGGCAGAATAAATGCGTTATTAGAAACAGTATGCAACCTTACTAAATAAGGGATGATTGTAGGAAGTTGTTATGACAAAAGAAAATAAATGGATGCAGGAGAAAAATATTTAAATACGTAGTTTTAGAGCATAACAGGGTTGGAAAATTAATGAAGGAGAAGGAGAACTCTGAAGGAAGAAAAGGAAGATTTCGACTGCTGTGAAATGGGGGTCGCTCTTTGTTTGTATTAAAAACCAGGACTCTAAAGCATATTGGCAAAATATAAAATGACTTTTTCTCGTTATATTTGGTGTCGTTTTTTTAATATATTGGATTTTAGTTGATGTTTATGCATACAAATGGTTACATCAATATTTAAAATTTCAATATGTTTGAAAAAAACTTTTGAATCTTGCCATAACTATTGTTGGGATTGCGCTTCTATAGGTCTAACATGGTTGTGTATTTTTCTAATCTAATTTGTGTATTACAACAACTTTCGGTGATCTTTACAGGGTTATATCTTTAATTTATGGGTACTTTATCATCTAGTCAATCTTCTAGAGGCTTTTATTTCTAGTCCTTGTCGAGAAATTTAACTTTTGGTCTTGTTCCAGATTGGCTAACTCCTTATCTGTTCATTAATCATTTCAAACATCTGGTCATTTTCCAGATTCTGCTTTTCATTATGTTATTTCAAGTATTTTAGTTAATTTTTGTTCCCTCTCCAGAACTTGTAAAATTTTGGTCCTTTTCCAAATTTGTTAGCTTCTGGTCACCTCTAGAATCTTCAAGCATCTGGTCCTTCCTTCTAGATTTTGGCTTTCCACTACTTCTAATTGTACCTTTTTTATTTGTTATTATTAAAGTGTGTTTAAGTTCCAAACATTTCCTTTTGTCACCTAAGTTCAAGATAAAATGAATTTGCAAGGCAAAGAGGGAGTTGTTTATGTGTGTATCATATTAAAACATAGATAAAATGAAGTGGGTTTCCCACAATACTGGATGACTATACACATAAATTCAAAGTGAAAATGAACCATCTAACTCCAAATGCTAACACAGATTTCATTTCAAAACGAAGATAAAAGGAAGTGGTTATTCCACAACATTAGTTAGCAAAACAATTTTTAAGCAAAGGATAAAAAGAACTACTAACCGAGCTATGATGAATTTCACAATTAAATCTAACGCAAAATATGCTAAGATTGATTCTTAAGTATTCAAATTTTGATTTCTGCATACAGGGGAACTCAAGCCCTTTCATTGTTTAAAGCATAAAATCATATTAACCAGAAGACCCCTTATTAATGGTTATTTGCATATTTTACTAGGATATTCTTAGCTTTGTCTCATAAACTAAATTTAAAGAACCTTGGAGAAGTTTAATATTTCTTTGCAATAGAGGGTGTTATTTAATGTAGAATTCTAGTTGTGAGTGTGGTTTTGCACTTGGGAAAAATCACCCCTCAACATTTTGGTGCTAGAAGGAGGGTATTGAATGATTTTTATGCTAATTTGATTATGAAAAATGGTTTTGGAACATATGGTTGTGGACTAATGTTGTTTTGTTATAGGGTGTGATTGATGTTGCGATGTTTATTTCATAATGCATTTAGACTAACAATTTGTTTTCAAATATTTATCCATGCTATGGTTTGATGTATTATTGATAAATATTTTCAGTCATTTAGGTTAAGTTGGAGCCGCAACATATCATCACTCGATCCAAGGCTATAGAGAATACTATTTTTTAAATCTTATCATCCAATTACAGACCTAAGAGAACCTAGACTTAGGTAGTGGTCATACCATATAGCGGGGTCTCGGTTGGTTTCCCTAGTTTTCATGTTTTACCTATTATCCCTCTAGTTACCCCTTAGCCTAATTCGATTGCGACAAACACACCAGCTAATGCTGCTTGGTACGGGGTACACAATAATCCTTTACTCTTGGAAAGAGTTTCCCATGATATACCTAAGGGTATAGAAAAATTTTTGCCAAGGTATAAACACGATGGTATTATATTAGATGAAGAATATATTCGTGCTTATAAGGATACATTGATCAGATTGTAGGTTGAGCACAAAGACGTAGCTTGTCGGTTATTCCCTTTGACCTTAGATGAGCTAGCATATGATTGGTACATCAGTTTACCTACAGGTTCTATTACGTCATGGGCCCAATTAGAAACAACTTTCATTAATCAATTTAGGTTACCTTTAGATCCTATTGTGATTTATAATCAATTTGTGACCTGTAAGAGAGGGCCTAATGAACCTATAAGAATATTTAACACCAAGTTTCAAAAGCTTTACACTAGGTTAATGGGTCATTTCGTTGTGACAGTAGACGTGGCTCTCCAAATTTATTTTGGGGCCTTAGATCCTTTGACGACCATGTTTGCCAAAAGGAATCCTTTGGTTACTTCTTCAGCATTAGCTTACATAGAATCCATGACCATTGAGCAACAATGAAATATAAGAGGAAGATGAGATTTTAGAAGAAGAAGTTCAATATTTTGGACATGCCCAAAAGGGAAATCACAATTATCATTTGAGGAGTAGGAATAAGTCCTCGAATATGTTTTCTACTTCACCTAACAACTCTATCATTCCACCATATGCTAGGGCAAACAATAACCCTGCACCTCCCACTAGGATAAGTTAATTTGAACCACATCAAAAGGAGCAAAGGGGAGATAAAATAGCTAATGATATTGTCGAGGATTTGAAAAAGATAAAATCTAATATCACTCTGTTTGAGGTGGCACAGATGACAAATCAACAAGATTCGTTGATTAAATCATTGGAAAATTCGGGTAGAAGTAATGCAAAGAATCCCATAGAAGTTAATTTTGCCTTATGAAAAGATAAAGGAGAGGTTCCTCCTTTTGTGTTGATAGTTCGAATCATAGGAAATAATTTTCATAATTGTTTGGTAGATCGGGCACTTTAGGAAATGTCATGTCATATGTTATTTGTAAGAGACTAGGCTTGAAGCCTAACCCTTCAAATAGAACAGTCATCCAATTGGACAGGACTGAAGTGAATGTAGTTGGGATGCTTTGCAATGTTTTTATGCAAGTATCATCCGAACCGAGGATTTAGTATTACATAGATATTCACGTTGTTGATATTCCAAACAAATACGGTATCTTGCTAGTTAGGGACTAGAGCAGAAACTCTATGGTTATCTTACCACAGATTGATCATACATGTGGTCACCCTGGAAGGGGGTAGCTAACCAAATCAGGGTGGAAAGGAAACCTAGATTAAAAGAGATGATAATAGACTACAATAAACCTAATGATATTTTGTACAACGAGTCTGAGCTAAGCATTTTCACGTTGGATAATATTTTGGTCACAAAGGAGTCTGATATTGAAATATTACCTTGTGATGCTTATGTTGATGATAATCTTATGTGGACCCTAAAATTTATTGTTTCTAGATCTAAACAAGGTAGTGGAGCTATATTAGAGCTCATAATATCTAAAGGGAAGTCTTGTCTTGCAGCGTATAGGTTGTAGTTTCCATGCACTTGCAATGTGGAGGAGTATGAAGCTCTGATTTATGGTTTACGATTGGCGTTGAACAAGAACATAAAATTCTTAAAGGTATTGGGAGATTTTGTATTGGTTGTTAAGCAAGTAAAAGGAGAATATACATGTCATGACGAAAGAATATCCTATTATAAAACTAGAGTTAGAGATTTGATTGATGAGTTTGATGCTTTTAATATTGCTCTAATCTCTAGAAAAGGTAGTTGTGTGGCAGATTATTTAGTAGTTACTACAAGCACCTTAAGACACATTGATAAGAGGAAACAAAAGAAGTTTTCAAGAGATTTGGTTCCTTTCCCGTCCATACCTGACAACATTAAAATCCTACAAGTTTTTGAAAGTGATAGACATCTTTTTTATTTTGTGACTAATTCATGTGTCTTTGAGAACCAGGTCATTGATGAAGATGAAATGTTGCATCAGGAGGATGAAGAAGAAGAGAAAATATCAAAGAAAGATAACTCCATCCCAAAGGATATTGTATCTCTTGATAAGTTGTTTGAAATTGACTATCAAGGTAAGAAATCGATCAAAATCTCACCAAAGTTTGATGCCTTTGATAACGTCAATATTGGAAGTAAGGGTGAATCACATAATGTACACATTGGAAAGGTTTGTACACCTCAATAAAGGGATGAAAAAACACATTTGATTAGAGAATATATGGATTGTATTGCTTGGACGTATGATGATTTGAAAACCTACAAACAAATTATTGTTATGCACACTATTCTGCTAAATCTTGATTTAAAACCTTTTAGGTAGAAACAATGTACGGTCAACCCTTTGTTGGAACCCTTGATTGAAAAGAAAATAAATAAATTGCTAGATGCTAGAATTATATTTCCTGTTCACCATTCCACTTGGGTTGCTAATATAGTGCATGTTAGGAAGAAAAATGGTGAAATCAGATTATACATCGATTTTATAAATCTTAATAAATATTCATCAAAGGATAATTATCCCCTTCCTTCTATTGAAAACATCTTACAAATGGTCAACGGGTCTGAAATGATGTCATTTTTGGATGGGTATTATTTATAAAATCAGATCCTCATTGACCCTAAGGACAGAATAAAAACCACTTTTACCACAAAATGGGGTACATTTATGTATACAAGAATACCATTTGGTTTGCTCAATGCAGGTGCAAAATTTCAGTGAGCCATGGACTATGTATTTAGAGATATTATTGGTAAGTGCATAGTTGTTTACGTAGATGAAATACCCATGTTTTCAAATAAAATAAAGGATCACATTGGGGATTTGATAAAAGTCCTTCAAAGATGTAGAGAACATGGAATATCGCTTAACCCAAAAAAATGCATCTTTGGAATGATGAAAAGAAAGTTTTTGGGACACGTGATATCAAAAGAGGGAATATCTATAGATCCCGAAAAAATAGAGGTCATCCAAAAGATACCTTTCCCGGGCAGTAAAATGGAGTTAAAGTCTTTCTTTGGAAAAATCAACTTTAGCAGGAAATTTATTTTTGAATTTGCCGAAATAGTCAAACCTCTAAACGACATGCTGAAAAAGGATGTAAATATCAAATGGACACAGGAGGCTAGGATTAATTTTTAGGGTGTAAAAGATGCTATCTCAAATGCGCCCGTGTTAGTAAGTCCTGATTCTATGAAACCTTTCTTTATTTACACTTTTGCATCTGACCATTCGTATGCTAGCGTGCTAACACAAAAGAGCAAAGGTAATATTGAAAATCCAATCACATTTTTGAGTTCACCACTAAAATATTCTCAAGTAAGGTATACCATTTTGTACAAGCAAGCATATGCTCTATTTAAGACTGTTAAGAAAGTTAGACATTACATCTTGCATAGTAGATTTTTTGCTATTGTTCTTGAACCGACTGTAAAAATATGTTAATGCAGAATGAGTTGGGTGAAAGGAGAGGGAAATGGATGTCTACTATTCAATAATTTGATCTCTAAATTCATCCGATGAAGCTTGTTTGAGGTCAAGGATTGACCAAAATCTTGGCAGAAATAGATCCTCAAATTTCCTGTCAACATTACAATGTAGGAGACATTACTCAATACAAGTGGTATGTTGATATTGTCTACTTATTGCTGAAGGTATGTGTCCTCAAAACTTGAACTCCATGCAAAGAAGGGCTTTACGTTTAAAATCCTCAAATTTTATGATTAATGCTAGTGTTTTATGCATAAAAATCATAAGCAATTTTTTTTGCATTGTCTAAATAAAGAAAAATCTACACAGGTTTTGCAAGAATTCCATGGAAAATATAGAATAGGACATGGTTCATCCAATGCTGCTACTCATCAGATTCTAAGATCTAGTAATAATTGACCCCATATATTCAAATATGCCCATACCCATGTGAGGTCTTGTCATACTTGTCAAGTTGCTGCCAATAGAGAGAGACGTGCACCAATTCCATTATAGTCTGTAATAAAAATGATACCCTTCGCCCAATGGGGGTTAGCATTTGTAGGGGTTATAAGTCCTAATTCATCAACTCTTCATAAGTATATCCTTACTACTTCTGATTATTGCACTAGATGGACTGAAGCCATCCCTACTAAAAATTGTACAACATAGGTCGTCATCCAATTCCTAGAAGATTATATTGTAATCAGGTTTGGAATACCTCGTTCTATTATTTGTGATAATGAATATGAATTTATTTCATCACATTTCGTAGAGTGGCCATATGATAACAAGGTAAGCATTAAGCACTCATCCAATTACTACCCTTAAGGTAACAAACTAGTTGAATCTTCAAATAAAAACTAGTTGTCGGTTATTAAAAATTTTCTTGAACATAATCCTAGATATTGGCATAATAAACTAAAGTTTACATTGCGGGCCGATTGGATAATAACTAAGGAATATAGTAGAACATCACCATACCATTTGGTTAATGGCCAAGATCTAATTTTTCCTACTCATCTAAAATTGCAAACTTTACAGTTCATGGACTATCTTGGTACTGATGACAAGATTGAAGCACACCTCACTCATTTAATACATTTGGATGAAAAATGAGAAGAGGTATTACTCCACTTTAGTAAACATCAAGACGTAGTCAAAAGATGGTTTGAAAAAAGGGCAAAAATTAAATATTTTAGAATTTTTGATTTGGTGTTGCTTTGGGATAAGGCACATGAAAATAAGGGTGATCATGAAAAATTTGATTGTCTATGGCTAGGTCCTTACCAATTTTTTGAGATTCTTGGTGAAAATACTTTTCGTTTGAAAACTCTAAGTGGAGAAGATGTTCATTTACCTGTAAATGGGCAGTTTTTGAAGCATTATTTTCACCCATGAGAGGACCCAAAACTTGGGGCACCTTATACAATAGTGTATATTGTTGTTTGGTTTTTGTATCTTGGTTTTGGTTTTCGATTCTTATCTCAAATTTTGGTTTCGATGAGTTTATGTGGTGTTTTCTGGATTGGTTTGCTCTAAGTCAGGTTTGAATTGGTTGTGCAGATTTTGGTGTGCAAGTTTTATATTTCGGTTTGGTCCCTTTATAGGTGGTTGTGTTCTATAATGATCACTAACTTATGGACTCTTGGAGGATGGAAATCTCATCATATATATACAACCAATAAAGGGATGACATTATTTAGTAATCACTCCTAGATTGTGGGGACTAAGATAGTGAATGTTGGAAGCCATGAATCATTTTCGCTAAAGCTACACATTAACACATCACATTAAGGTGTATTTTTGGAATCTTGAAAGAGAAAGTTACTTGTTTTACATATTAAGGAAAAAGAAATTATATACTCAATATTTAACCTTATTTGAGCTCTAACCTAGGTGGCAGGGGAAGTTCGCCAAGCAACATGTTTGAAAAAAAAATGGGAGCCAAATCAATCAAAAGACTCTAGGTATCTCCACTAGGGGATATAGACACTTGGTTGGTAGTGGAGCAATACCAATAAACATTCAAGTGCAAATGTGATCCAACACCTGAGTGAGTGAAACATCTCCACCGGGGCTATAAACGTCTGGCTGGTTGTGGAGCAATGCGAAGGTACATCTTTAATGAATAATTTTTATAGCCTATTGCAAAACGAGCAATAGAATTTGAATAGTTTTTGGGAATGCTAAAATGAAAGCAATTGCACACACTTAGCTAAAGTAATGGTTCATGTGTTTTCGGTTGAAGTTGTCTATTCTCATAGTTTTGGATATTGCTGAATAATGTTGTTTCTAATCCTCAGTTTGTTGGGTTTCTGAACCAGAGATTCTGGATTTTCGTCTGGAACGCTCAAGAGCATTCCCAGCACAGTCGCCATTTTTTGTTGCCTCTCCACAACTAACCCCAAGCATTGGGGACCCACATTTAAGTTTTAATTTTAGGGGTTTCGATTGTCTCCCGGGTGGCACTTTCATGAGTTCTTACCCCCGTATTCTGCCATGTAAAGAGCAAAGCCCATTTTTGGTGTGTTTTTTTTCAAGTTGACCAACGGGTCTTGTTGTTGGTTAATAAAAGTTATGTTGTTTTGGTTTAATTATTCTTATTTTAGCTTTGGTCATGTTTGTTATAATTTTAATTACCTTTTAGTAATTTAATCATTTTCGTTTGCTTTAGGAAGTGTTAGTGGTGATTTTAATTTTTAATATTGTTAAATTTTATTGTGTGTGCAGGAGCCTATTGGGCGACGACGGCAAGACTCGATGACAAAGACTACTCAAATTTTGACGAGATGTAGCAATTAATTAGAGCGATTACAGGCAGCGACGAAGGCGTATGGGTGTAAATAGCAACATGTTTTGAACACTGATTGTACAACATCGGATATAGACGTTGGAGTGTGGTGGGGATCGCAGCGGTCGCATGCCATTATGACAAGCTGGCATTGGACCAAAGATGACAAGAAATCTGTACAAACAAGTTATTCACAGCACTAGCATGAAAGCACAGTTGGAGATTACAATACGATCTCACAGACTATATTAGCACTCGTTGGTAGCGGAGGGAAAGCACATCTTGACTTTGGTTGGCTGGACGTAGTGAGTCTAAATCACCAATAGTGAATGATTAATGCCAATAATATTACAATGGGAATCAAACACAACATGCATGATGCGGGCCCCATACATAGGATTTATAGAGTGATATCTACATTGGTAAATTTGAATTACAATAGTTGGGAGACAGTGATTTGACGTCATAGCTAACACAGAGAAATGTACGTGTTAGAGAACAGTAGTGTTCGAAGTATTTTCTAATGAAATACTGACGAAGATTCGAACAGCGGATGACTGTGCATCATGAGCAGCCAAGATCGATATCCCAGTGGATAAGGCAAACTTTGAACAGGTTTGGATAGGCGAAGAAATGAAACCGAATGACTGACTTGGACTTAAACTGGACTCAGATAGCCAACAACAATGCGGTAATTGGAAGGGGTGTGACGTGACATTATTGGTTTGTTGTTGATAGAAGACAAGCGAGGCATTCAAAATTATATTAATCTAGATACAACAAGCATCGGCTATGTTATTTTGATGTGGTCACCTGACGCGGGCAGCATAAGGCGAGCCTATATGACAGCATGTGCGAACGTAGGATTACGTGACAAGGACGTTGGATGATTCGCATGATAGCATGGATCGGAATGACAAAGTTGTTTTTGCGAGGATGAGATCATGAGAACTGATGAGGGTAAAACCATCATCGAGGATGGATCAACGCGACAGGAACATGGGCATGCATGGCCATGTATGCACCTTTACAACATCAGAAGACCCTTCTCAAAGGGGTTGCAATGTGGATTCTAGATCCTACAGGTAGAGAGTCGACAACAATATGGACTGCATGTCGTGTCTATAACAGGAGGTTTATGGAAACAAAGGCAGGTGGGATTTTTGAATCACATGGGCAACATATCTCAATGAACAACGTAGACCTTCACCAGGAATGGACGGTTGGATATACAAGTGAAACAGTGATAATGTGTTAGGTATAACAGAAAATGAGCTTTTATAGGTTGCTCGGCAAAGCTGGAGGTCGATGCGGGAATCCAAAGAGTGACTGCTGACACATTTGGGATGATACCCTGGTGATCAAGTGACGACGAGTGTGTCCACGTCACACGATGAAAATAAAAAAATGACCTAGCGGTCGGTAGTAGTGGCCGATGAAGAAACGGGTATAGGCGAGCATTTGGTGAACCTCGAGTGAGATTCTGTGGGGTGTTTTGATATACATTTGCAATGTTATGCCAATAAAATGCGAACACAACATAGAATAGGTCATATGGTATTTTTTGTTAGCTTGGGTACGGTGGACCAGTCCTTCAGTCGCCCATATTCATCCACATGGTTGTTACGTGTCTGGTGATGTGGCACTCGGACCACGAGGACAGTCAGTGGTAATGCTCGGATAGTGCAACAGAATGAGGTTTGATAGATGATACATGTTCGGAGGATATGTAACGCCAGTGAAGAAAAGACAATGCAAGTTGATGTCGTCAAAAGAAGATTCAAACAGGGAGATCGATGCAGTCTGAGTTAGGCTACATGTATGTCGTTGTCTTGGATGCCTTGATTTATTATAAGGCCAGAATATGTTACATTGAGAGCCAGGGAATGCTATGATATATGGTTCATGGACCGCGAGCTCCCACGTTGAGGAATAGCATGGAATATCATTGGTGCATTAGCATATTCAAGTAGGGGCAAATGTAAGTTTGACATAGAGAACGTTGGGCAAAGCGTTACTCGAAAAGAGTGGAGATGGGTATAATGAATGCGTTATTAGAAATAGGATGCAGTGTTACTAAAGAAGGGAGGATTGCAGGAAGCTATTATAAAAAAAAAAAAAAACGAACGCAGTACGAAAATCTTTAAATACGCAGTTTGAGAACAGAAAAGGGGTTGGAAAATTGATGAAGGAGAAGGAGAACTCTGAAGGAAAAAAAAGAAGATTTTGACTGCTGTCAAATCGGGGTTTACTCTCTGTTTATATTAAAAACTAGGACTCTAAAGCAGATTGAAAAAATATAAAACAATTTTTTCTTGTTATAGCTGGCATCGTTTTTTTTAATATATTGGATTTTAGTTGATGTTTATGCATACAAATTGTTACATCAATATTTAAAATTTCAATATGTTTGAAAGAAAAGCTTTGAATCTCATCATAACCATTGTTGGGATTGTGCTTCTGTAGGTCTAATGTGGTTGTGTATTTTTTCTAATATGATTTGTGTGTTACAACAACTCTCGATGATCTTTATAGGGTTATCTCCTTAATTTGTGGGTACTTTATCATCTAGTCCATCTTCCAGAGGCTTTGATTTCTGGTCCTTGTCTAGAAAGTTAACTTTTGGTCCTATTTGAGATTGACTAACTCCTTATCTGTTCATTAATCATTTCAAACATCTGATCCTTTTCCATATTCTACTTTTCATTATGTTATTTCAAGTATTTTAGTTAGTTTCTGGTCCCTCTCCAGAACTTGTAAAATTCTAGTCCTTTTCCAGAATTGCTAGCTTCTAGTCACCTCTAGAATTTTCAAGCATCTAGTCCTTCCTTCTAGATTTTGGCTTTCCACTTCTTCTAACTGTACCTTTTTTATTTGTTATTATTAATGTGTGTTTTAGTTCCAAAAATTTCTTTTTGTCACCTAAGTTCAAGATAAAATGAATTTGCAAGGCACAGAGGGAGTTGTTTATGTGAGTATCATATTAAAACATAGATAAAATGAAGTGGGTTTCCCACATCATTGGATGACTATACACATAAATTCAAATTGAAAATGAACCATCTAACTCCAAATGCTAATGCAGATTTCATTTCTAAAAAAAGATAAAAGGGAGTGGTTATTCCACAACATTAGTTAGCAAAACATTTCTTAAGCAAAGGATAAAAAGAACCGCTAATCAAGCTATGGTGAATCTCACAATTAAATCAAAGGCAAAATATTCTAAGATTGATTCTTAAGTATTCAAGTTTTGATTTCTGCATACATGGGAACTCAAGACCTTTCATTTTTTAAAGCATAAAATCATATTAACCAGAAGGCCTCTTGTTAATGGTCATTTGCATATTTTATTGGGATATTCTTAGCTCTATCTCATAGACCAAATTTAAAGAACCTTGGAGAAGTTTAATATTTCTTTGCAAGAGAGGGTTTTATTTAACGTAAAATCCTAGTTGTGAGTGTGTTTTTGCACTTGGGCAAAATCACCACTCAACACTACTCTACATCATATGGAGACATAGATTACCTGTTGAACCTGAATACAAAGAGTGTAGAGAAAGAAGACTACACATATCAAGCAGAAGAAGACGAATAAAATCCATATTTAAGACTAAAGTCTTTGATACCCAAATAATATAATACAAGGGATGTTGGAAATAGAGTTTATTCCATCATTTGGGTCATGTAAATGTATCCTCCAAGATACATATCTATATTAATTCCTATGCAAGTTATCTAGTTACTTCATGTAATGTAATAAATGCACAAGTGTCAATGTGCAAGTTGTACATGTGCAAGTTGTCCCTTGCACAACTAGATAGAGTGTTGGCCAAGTATCATATTTTGCCTATATAAGGATGGCCTCTTAGATAGATAGTAGAGAGAGTCAGAGGACATAGTCAGATAGCGTAGCTTAGTGGATAGTGTAGTTCTTTATGCCACACCATTCAATGGTTATGGATACAATGTAGATCTATAGCTTTGTTAATGGAGCACTCACTTCCTCTATAGCTACATTGTAATATTTTATATGATTTATATTTCTAGCATACTTCAGTAATCTAGCAGATTTAATTTCTTTCATGTTATTTTGCATCTTGTGATTATTATCTCTCAAAGCTCATTCATCAAAATTTAACATATATCAAGTCTATTTTCTCAAATTGTAATGGGGATTTTCTTCCTAGAAGGTTTCCCCCAGACAGAGGCCTAGATATTATTTTTTTGATTAGTAAAGTTGTAATTCTATTTTAGTATTTTTTGACCACTTATGTTATCTCTTTTCTCATATTTCTATTGAACATTTTGAGTAGAAGAGTTGTCATTGATATCAAGAGTGAGTGATCATTGATGTCAAACTTTCAGCACCAATTAGTGGTAATTTCAGTGGGCAGCATCAGTTATAGGTTCTCCAATAAGTGCAAAAGGATAGTCCAGTTTCAGTTAATCATGACCCGATTCCAAGAAATCAAATATGGTCCAAAGTGCAAAGAAGAAGCCAGGTGAATAATATTATAATAATTTTTTATAATATTATAAAGGGAATTTTAAATTAATTATATATTAATTAATATAATTTTTACTATAAATTAATTTATTAATTAATCTACTTAACTTATAACTTATTTAAATTAAGTATTAATTAATTTTAATATTGGTTATAAGTTAATTTATATTAATTTTAACTAACCCTAAGGTGGGTTATTAAATTAAATTCGAATTTCTAATTTGAATTCTTAAGCACTGACATGGGGAGCAAATACCCATGTTTGTATAAAAAGGAGATTACCCACCTTACCCAAAACTACCAAGCCTTTGAATTTAATTAATGTGAGCTTGTACGAATCATGTTGCAACAAAGAGGACTGCTTTTTGATTTTTATGGGAAGTCAACGACACACGAAGGTATAAGAGGAAGGAAGTCCTCTTTCCTTCATGTGGGAACCAATAGCCCACGCGGTGGGCTCCAAAGCACTAAGGCGCTTGGACTTGGGGAGACGACGGATAAAATCACGCTGAAATCCTTTTGGGTGAAAATAAAGGTATTCTTTAAGTTGAGCACCAAAAATTTTGGGGGTATTAGTTGAGCATTTAAAAAATAATTTTTGCATATTTAATTTGGTTTGTAAGGTTGTAAGGGGAGTTATAAGGCTTATGAAAAATTAAATTTTTGGTGTTATTTGCTTTAATGTTTGGAAAGGGTAGTAAGGTTTTTTAGGAAGATTGTTTGAAGTTTTGTGGTGTTGGATATTATTTAAGTTGGAGATTATAAGGTGTATCAAAGTGATTAATTTTTATGTATGATTTGATGGATGTTATTTCTAAAAGGAAGCAATAAGGCATAATTGAGTTTTGATTATTTTTGTGTCTAAGGAATATTTTGAGAAATTGTTGTTGAAGTGATATTTTGTCATCTAACCAATGAAATTGGAAAGAATAAAATTGTGATTGAGACAGGTTTTCTAAGGGAACTTTTACATCAAACAAAAGGTATGGGCACATCTTCCTAGTGAGTGTTTTTTTAATGTTGTGGATGCAAATTTGGAGTGAAAAGGATTGTTTGGTAAGCATTTTTGAGTGTGTTTTGAATTAATGCTTCAAGGTTTTCTGGAATAAAAAGTTGTTAACAATTTTTTTTTTTTTTTGTGGAAAACATCCCAAAAGGGATGCCACTTTCGGGTAAGACCCAAGGAGGCAGGGGTATCCATTCCACCAAAAATGCCCAGGACTCGGACCTGGCCTACCACATTTGACATACTCAAGGAGCAAAAAAACACACAAAACCAATTTAAAAATAAGTAAATAACAAAAAATAAATAAAATAAAATAAAAACATGCTCCTTGAGTGTGTCAAAACCAAAAGCACAACCAAAAATGCACAATAAGATAAAATAAATCACAACACAAACCACATAGAAAAATACAAGAACCACATAACAAAACACAAACAAGACAAAAACAACAGAACACTACAAATACAACCCAAAAAAACATGAAAAATAAAAAATAAAATAAAAATAAAAAAATAAAAAACAACCAACAACAGACAATAAACAAAAACAAAAAACATAGAAAACACTCACACATAAAAACACGAAATAACACAAACAAAGAGAAACCCAAGAACAAGAATGAAAAAAACATAAGAACAATAACAAAAAACATAAAAAAAAACATAAAAAAAACAACAAAAACACATGAACAACAAAAAACAACACAAAGTACACAAAAAAAAAAACAAAAAAAAAAAACCCACCCACCTTAAAAAACTAAACAAAAAAAAACAAAAAACAAAAAAGGAAAAAAAAATGAACAAAACAATGACCTATCTAGACCAGAAGACTATTAAGATAAGAACTAACAGAGGAAACAAAATAAGGAATAGAATGATCTAGGGAACTAAAAAAAACTGAATGAACCAAAGAGAAGCAAAAAAAAAAAACAAGAAGAAACTAGGTACCTTCAGAACTAGAGCCATCCAATGAAATGATAGAAAGAAGAGCTTCCCTAATTTGAGAATCCCACCATATAGGAGGGTGGCCATAAAAAGTAAGATCACCTTTGTCCAAAGCCCAATTAGCTAAAGCATCAGCACTCTTGTTTTGATCTCTGACCACATTATTGTAATCAACTTTCAAAAATCTCATCTAGATTAATTGAATCTTCTCAATAATTCTTTTTATTCTCCAATCCACCTTATGATTCTTAGAAGGAGTATTCAAGAGATTAATCATAAGTTGAGAGTCAGACTCAACTAACACATTTTCCCATCCAACCTTAGTAGCCTCCTGAAGGCCTCTAAAGATACCATACCCCTCAACAAGGTTATTGGAAAGAATATCCAAATTCTCAGAAAAAGTAAAAACCAGGGAGCCATCTGAAAGTCTACCAATTCCTCCCACACTGGCTTTTCTAGGTTTCCCTCTAGAGGCTCCATCAGTATTGAATTTTCAAAAATCCTTAGGAGGAGGTTGCCAATTTCTAGTCCTATCCATCTTACTAATACTCATATTCCCTTTAAGTTGGTTATCCTTAGAAGATTTAATCTTTAATATTTGCGTTAATTGATCCAATATTTGGTGGGAGTTTTGGGGGTGATTAAGGAGTTTATTGACTGATTCAACTAAGTTGGCTATAGTATTTTGCCAAATATAGTGAATATCCTTCCTATCTTGATTAAAAATTTAGATGTTCCTTTCATTCCAAATATTCCAAAGAAGAATGGTAGAACCCATCCAAAATAACTGCCTAATAAAATGATAAACACCCTCTTGATTAGGCCAATCCCTCCAAAGCTATTCAAAAGTAAAACAATTTGACCACTATAAGCCAAGTAAAGTAGCCATTCTCCTCCATAGATCAGAGGCTAAAGTACACTCAATAAAAATATGGTTAATATTTTCTACATTCTCTTCACACATTTCACATCTAAAAGGACCTTGAAAACCACGCTTCATGAGTTGATCACCAGTAAGCACCCTATGATGCAATAAAAGCCAATTAAAGAACCTCACCTTAGGCCAGAGCTTTTGAGCCCACAATCAAGAAAATATGTTAGAGGAATGGTTGGGATTATTATGGCATAAGGACAAATAACCTTGAGCAACTAAATACTCACCCTTAGTAGTGTTGCTTCATCCAAAATAATCTTTTTCATGGGACCAAGAGAGGGTTCTCATATGAAGTATGCCTTGGATATCTTGTCTTTGCATTTCTGGGATTTGAATAGGCTAGTCCTCAATAGGGATCCAATATCTACCAACCTTTGAATTACCAGTATGGTACCGAAAGTAATTAGCCACCTTTATCCAATTAGCTCGGTGAAGCTCCTCCATCCAAGGCCTCCAATCGGGAAACTGAGTTATCAAAGGCTTGTGACCATCCCAAGAATCTATCCAAAAATTTGCATGTTGACCATTATGAATTATCCAAAACAATTTTTTCTTTATCAAATCCTCACCAGTCTTAAGAACTGCTAAAATGGGATAACCTTTGGTAGGAAGTTGATAGCAAACAAGGTCTTCAGGACTTTTGTTCTCGGCATATTTAGCACGGAGATTATTGGCCCAAAGAGCATTGGAGTTATGCAACATCCTCCAATATAATTTAGCAGTTAAAGCTTTATTTTTATTAATTGAATACCGAAATCCTAACCCCCCTTCACTCTTAGGAAGACATAAATTATCCCATTTCACCAAGGCCCATTTTCTTTTCTCCTTAGTACCACTCCAAAGGAAACGATGACTGATTTGATCCAATTCTTGAAGAACAACCTTTGGGATATTCAAAATGAAAGAAACATAAATAGGAATAGCTTGAAGGACTGATTTTACCAAGGTGATTCTACCCCCATAAGAAAGCCACTTTTTGGTCCACTTTCCAATTTTCTTCTTGACTTTGTCCAACAACCAATTCCAATATTTATTTTTCTTCCTTTGAATATTTATGGGAATACCTAAATAAGGTATTGGAAGAGAGGTATTCTTATATCTTAATTTATCCAAAACCATGGATTCCTGTCTAGTAGAGCAGTGAAAGAAAATAACTTTATATTTGTCTTCATTGATCAACTTCATAGTAGCCTTAGAAAAATAGCTAATGATTTGCTTAATATTAGAAGCTTCCTTAACTATAGCTTTACCTAAAAGAGTAGAGTCATCCACAAATTGAAGATCAGAGATAGGTCTAGCTCCATGAGAAATGGTAACTCCATCAAGGTTTTGTTTTCTCTCTTTTTGGTTATAGTCCTACCCAAGCATTCAACAAGAATGATGAATAAATAAGGGGATAGCGGGTCACCTTGCCTAATACATCTGGAAGCTGGGAAATACTGAGAAGGACTGCCATTGATAATAACTAAGTAGGAAACTAAAGAGATACATCCCATAATACAATCCATCCAATCCTTAGAGAATCCAAATTGCCTCAAAACTTTGATAAGAAAGTGTCAATCCACTCTGTCATAAGATTTGGATATGTCTAACCAAATGAACATGGAAGGAGAATTTTGCATATCCATGGAATGGATGGCTTCTTGAGCAAGAACTATATCATCTACTATTTGGCGTCCTTCCACATAACCCCCTTACTCTAGAGAAATAATCTGGCTTCAACCTTTCTGCAATGATTTTAGTAATGATTTTGAGAAGAACATTACATAAAGCAATAGGTCTAAAAGCTAATATATGATCAACCTCTTGAGATTTTGGAACAAGAGTAATATAAGTTTTATTGATAACCTTCAAAATTTATTTGGCTTTCCTGGCTTCTTCCACCACCTCTAATAAATCAACATGAAGGATATCCCATAACTCTTGGTAGAACTCAATGGTAAAACTATCAGGACCTGGGGTTTTCCCTTTTTGCATTTTAAAAACTACTTGTTGAAGCTCATTGATAGTAACATGGGTAGTAAAAATAGAGTTCTCCTCAGAAGTGATAAGAGAAGGGATTGCTTGAAGAACATTTTGTTGTGAAGCTGAGTCAAGAGGAGTAGCAACAAAAATATTGGGAAAGTAATCAACAACAATAGAGTTCATGCCATACCAAGTATAAACAACATCTCCAGAATCTGATTTTAAGGAAGGAATAAATTTGTGAGATCATCGAGCTAGAAGAGATTTATGGAAGAAATTTGTGTTTCGATCTCCTTGGAGTCATTGAATTCTAGATTTTTGCTTCCATAAGATTTCTTCTTCTTTTTTCCCATTCCTCTAACTAAGTTGTGAGTTTAATTTCATCTGCACTTATCTTCTCTGTGAGGCCATATAAATGGATTTTCTTATTCAAATTTTCAATATGAGCAATAACTTCATGTTTTTTTATGAACATCCCCAAAATCTTTCCAGTTCCAAGTCTTGATTTTGGATTTAATGTATTGCAATCTTTTGGAAAAACAGAACATCTTAGTCCTATGCCTAGGTTTACCTTCCTTCCACCATCTTTGCACATGAGGTTTGAAGGAAATGTCTATAAGCCACATTAATTGAAAATGAAAAGGAGAAACTCACATTGGTTTTCCACATTTCCACCATGACTAGCCAATGATCTGAACCACCATTATTAAGAGTCTTCACTTTAGGAATGTGACCATGTCAAAACCTATCCAATCTCTCCATTATACAAGCTAAGCCTTGCCTTCTGTTAGACCAAGTCATAAGGCCATTATCTGGTTGGATATCCACAAGATGGAGGTGTAGACACCAAAACAACAACAATCTGATTATGTGACAACAAGCATCGATCGCATTGACACAATAGCCCCTAGGGCAGCCCCCAGAGGTTAAATAGTGGTCCTAACCACTCCCAACAGCAGTTTGGAAGGTCAAGAGTCAATTTGGCACCATTTGGCACTTTGCTCTCTACTCGCCCCACCCTGGGACGAATACAAACTAGTATTCGCCCCACCCAGGGATGAATAGAAGCATTCACCCCAGGGTGAGGCGAATAGCAGGTTTGACTGGCAAAAAGTCAAACCTCGACAGGTCCGCCAGTTAACTACAACTTTAGGACATGCAATTACGAGGAATGGCTTCAAATCAAGAAGAGAGACTTCAGTCATACATGTCTTTATTTTAGAGACCTCATGCAAGGAGACTCTAAATCAAGGAAAAATATTTTCTCTCAAAATAGGACAATCAACTCAAGTGGCGCCCTCGCATGCGCATTCAAACAAAGAGACCCTACGTCTATAAATTGGTGAGTCTTCTCACCCAAAAGGATATACAAAGAGGATATTTTGGTGGAATGAAGTACTACTAAAATATATCCTCACCCATTGTTTGTGCTTTCACATCCTTGATCTCTCTTATGGAGGGAGGTTATTGGGTGATCATTGGAGGCGCATTCTAGACGCAAACTTGAACATTTGGCCACAATATTCCAAAAAAATTGTTGAAAACACCCCATAAGAGGTTTTGGACCCATCCCAAGCGGATTGGTACTGAAACAGAGTCCCCAAAAATGGGTGTCCTGCCCCCGAGAACCCCCCAAGTTGTCATAGTTCTAAATGCCCCACCCCGGAGTGATTAGAAATGTGTGGTAGATTTCATTTATTTTATTTTTGCATCTTATTCTAGGTCATTTAAATAGGTTGTAGTTTAAATTTCATTTCATTCTGATCATTTTTTACCATGTTTTTATCATTTCCTGCCTTTACTAACTTGTAGATAGTATCAACTAAATCTAGGTGATAGAGGTAAAATTGGAGAAATATGATCTTCTGGGTCTTCCCAAAACACCCCCAATTAGCTAACCCCAACTTTGTAGGTCATTTGGAGCTTCTTGGATAGGACATTGAAGAGGGTGTTTTCTGATAATTTATTACAGGTTTATTCGTCCCGCCCCAGAGCGAATACAAATATGTGAGGAATTTCTCGACTGTTCCAATTGTAGTGCCCTCCTGGTGCTATATTTTCTATTTCCTTGAATGCAGGTCTCTGAAATTAGAGGAGCAGTAAGGAGTCAACACTCATATACACAAGCGGCGGTGACGTTTTGGTCCGCCCATATTACATGTGGGCACACGGAAGAAGGATTGCTATCCATGGATGTGATAAGAAACATATTTAACGGTCCTATACCCTAAAATGGAAGGAGATGTATTGTAACACAAATTTAAAAGCATATCAATAAAGAGGGCCTTATTCCATATTGCTTTTATCTTGTGTCGATTCGCTTATGCTCTTTCCTTTCATGCATGTTTCAATATATAGGCTTTTGGCGTTAAGTTTGGTTTTATATGCACCGTTCTTGGAATTTTCCTTTTTGTTTTTGTATCCTCGTGCTTTCAGTGGAAATCACGATGGGACCTTTGTACCTTGATTTTAAGATTAACTTTCTGATCAAAGTTGCTTGTTTTTGCTTACAGGTACCAAGTTTCCAAATGCTGGACTGTTGTTCGTTTTAGTCTGTGACGAGTACAAAGCTGGAATTTGTCTCATCTAGGGATGAATAGGCATTCATATCACCCTGAAACGAATACAGATTTGTTATTCATCTCACCCCGGGATGAATAGCTCCCTATGCAATTTTAGGGAAAAAATTTAGAGACATCTAATTTAGGCAGAGAAGAGGTAGGAGTTCTAAACGTATTCTATCAATTTTTGCTTTTCGTTCTCTGGTTATTTTCTTGCATAGGAGAGTTTGAATGTTTGTTTCCTTAATTTACGCAACTTAAAAAGAACCCCACACACCACATGGCAAGTTAAAACAATAAGGAGTTGGTCGTAAAACCCCAAACCTTGAGCAAGACCTACGGTGGATTTCATCACCACCTTGGCTTGAGATACTGCATACATAACCCCGATCGTGACTGTTGCTAGACATAAATCCTAACAAAAGCTGACCAAGTGTAGTTGGGGTGATTCCCAGTGCATGAGGATAAGTCTTCTATGGTAGGTGTCATAAACAGAGCGATTCCCCTTTCGTACTACCTATGTTCCACGTACCATCTGCTCTCACGTACCAATAGTTTCCCTCACATAAGGGCGGGTATATAGAGAGGTTGGTATATCGGCCTGGAAATGGTATATCGAAGGGGCGACCATTTTTGGGAGTCATAAGAGCCATCATATTGCATTTAAACGTTCTTTACAAAAGCTTTCAAAACAAAATAAAAACACACTAAACCAGATTTAGGGCACACTTTTAATCTTTAAACGAGATAATCATTGCTTTTGCATGTGTGTGATATTTTCTGTTTAGTGTAGCATAAAAATCATAAAAATACATAAAAATCTACGCATCTTTAGGTAAGCATCACCATGGTGTACACCCGTAGCCAAGCCCAATCACGGGCAAGCACTGCAGAAAGTGTACAAAGGGGGACAAGTCACCTCCGATATAGTCCTGAGGACTTGGTCATCCCGCCTTGGCGGCATGACACACAAGATAGTCCACATCATGCCATTACAGAACAAGACTATAGAGTCACCTCTTTGAGGGGCACCCCCACTCAGCATAGATCCTTTCAAGAGGAGAACCTACACATGGCACTCAACATAGATAGGAGGCCTCCCTTAGACGCTCATTATGAGTGGCCTAGTGATGAAGTGCTAGAGCAACATAGGGTCCATAAGGAGGGGCCACATGATTTTGTCATCCCTCCTTTACATCGTTTTACTGTTAGAAACACTAGACCAAATCTAGAGCACGAGGCTCTCTAGATAGGGTGAGACAATTCTACCCACACCTTTCACGCATACGAAGGGCAGTACAAGGAAGAATATTATGTTCCTCAAGAGCAGCACACAGCGTGGGAGCAATGCACCTCTGCACATGCTATGTATCAGGATCACCCATCGAGGCCAGAGCCTCAGGTGAATGCCACTAACCTCGATAGATGAAAGCAACCCATAGGGATCTCAAATCACCACGACCGAGATAGACATGTAGGAGAGGCATCTAGGCTTCCTAAACAAGAGATGATAGAACAAATTGACTTGGCATTTTCCAAACATGCTACCCGCCAAGCGCAAATCACGCAGCTTAGGCAAGATCAAGAATAGTTAGAGCATCTATACCACCTTAGCAAAGAGTGCATTTAGCATCAGACAACTACATTGCTTCATAACACCGTTTCTGAGAAGGTCCCAACCCCTCACGCGCATAAGGTAGAAGTATATGAGAGGCACAACCCCCTGGTGCGAGACAGGTCTCCACGACCTCACCAAACATTACCTCCGAGACCTCCTAGACCTGAGCGGGAGGCCACTCCCAGAAACAACAATGGGCACCCTCCGTGGGGACCCACCCATGTTTATAGGTCTCGTCCATGCACTCCTCGAGAAGCCTATGAGGAGTATGAATAAGAAGAAGAGCGAGCTAAAACGCCCTACCAAGGCAGAGGGGCTACTATCTAGCCACCCCTCCATAGGCCTCAAGTTCCCCACAACCTACAACGGGAGCCAACCAAGGAGGAAGAGATCAAATATTTTGATGCATATAAAGCGTTGCTAGAGTGCTTAGAGTCTATGAAGACCAAGACTTTTGGGCCCCAAAAGCCTACTTTATGCCAACTCCGTAGTCATCCTGTGCATCCGTCAGTGTCGGCACCTCCATACCTTGAACACTTTAAACTACCCCAATTGGCACTCTTTAGAGGGGAGTAGGATGCCCAAGAGCATGTGACTAGATTCCTGAGCCAATGCTTTGGCATTCAGGATAACGATGCTTTGTTGTTAAGAAAATTTATAACCACATTCGCAGGCCCTGCCTCGGATTGGTTCACTCAGTTGCCAAAACATAGCATTAGTAACTTGGATCAGCTAGTGGATGCGTTCCTCGAACGCTTTGCCTTAAACACCAAGAAAAATGCATCACTAAGCGACCTAGCTAGCCTCAGGAAGTATGAGGAAGAAACCATGGTGGCATATGGGAACCGATGGAGGACGTTGATTTCAAAGCTGCCCTACCTCCCTCCCATGTCCGACCTGACCCAAATGTTCTCAAAGAGCTGTTCGAGATCGATCTCCGTGCAATTGTAGCTACAGCAATATGCCATTCTTGAAGAAGCTCTAGCGCAAGCCAGAATCATCAAGGAGATCAAGATACAAGATGGCGAGATTGCTAAGCCAAAGAAGAAATAATGGCCTAAGAACACCAAAACAGGGACCACGCAATAGAAACTAGCTGTGGTCAATCAGGTTGCTATAAACATCCCTAAGCCTACACAAGCATCACAGCCTCAAAAGGCTAACTATTAGGCGGTGCCTCTTAATAGTTATGACAAAGAAAATCAGAGGTAAGAACAAAATCAGCAGTGTCGTCCTAGGCGATAATTCACACCTTACACAGAGTCTAGGGACTCCCTGTTTGATTGCTTGTCAGCGGTGAACTTGATCAATGCTAGATATTCAAACCATAGACCCCAATGCACCAAAGCCTAAGGGGTACCAGGAGGACTTGTACTGTAGGTTCCATAGACGGAAGGGACATGACCTTAATGCATGTTGGAAGTTCAAAGGCTTGGTGCAAGACCTAATCGACAACAAGACGTTGGCGGTGGACAACCCCGTAGCGCCAAACAACCAACATATGGGAGTTTTCAGAGACCCCCTGCCTGCCCATGATGCGCAAAAAAAACCCCTTCAAGTCAATGAGGTGCAATAGAATTACCCCATGTAGGGGTATGTAGGGATGATAAGTATAGTGACTAGGAACAAGAGGTACTCAAGAGCTACCCCTACGATAGCCACAAGAGAGGTCCCATCAACGTCACAACCTCAACAGCACCCTACGCAACCTCCCCCGCCTAGACCAGTGGCCACGATTTGCACTAGACTTACCCAAAATCTAAGGACCACGTCAGATAGGCTCTCCATATACGAGCTCATTCAATAATCAGCGCCCCATCGGGAGGCTCTAATGGAGATATTAAAAGCCATTGAGCTGCAGCCCCACGAAGAAAACTCTTTCAACAAATTTATGGGACATGTAAAACAATGTACATAACCAGTCATCACATTTAGAGAATATGAATTGAAATCAGTGACTGGTGATGTGGCTGATCCACCCCTGCATGTCATTGCACAGGTCAATGGGATTTCGTATAAGAGGGTGTTGGTGGACAATGGTTCGTCTAGTAATATAATTACAACAACAACATTGAAACATCTGAAGTTGTCGACATCTCACATCGTGGCCTCCACTTATACTCTTCGAGCATTCAATGATGCAATATGCTCGACGGTTGGCACAATTGTCCTACCCATCCAAGTGGGACAAAAGACTATTCATACATTGTGCCACATCTTGGAAGGTGAGATGGCCTATAATATGTTGTTGGGCCGGCCTTGGATTAGGGACATGAAGTGTGTCCCTTCAATAACTCATAAGTGCCTAAAGTATACATTTGAAGGACAGGTGCATGTAGTCCTGGAAGACTTGGAGCCCTTCAAATACTACAATACAATGCAGCTAATTCCGCAGTCAACCCTTCCATCAACGCATTTGGATTTTCAATTGAATCCATCTAAACAGGGTCCGATTCCGCAGGCATCCTCATTGACAAGTCCATCAAATCCCCAGCAGGGTCCATCTTCCTCATCTGGTCCTTCAACAATGATGCCACCTACGGTGGCCACACCAAAGGACAAGGGAAAGAAACCCCTAGAAGAGGAACCACCCCTAGTCTCAACCATCTCTACCGAAGAGATGCCTAATCGAATGGAAGTCGAGATGCATAGTTCACCCTACATGGAGTGGACTCCGAAAGAACTCCCATTTGCTCCCCCTCAACCACCAACAATCACCGTTGAGATGGCCAACATGGTCTTGAGGGAGTATTTAGTGCGAAACATTGTAGCAACCCCTGCACTTGAGTCCATGCAAGACATGGGGCGACCTCGACTCCCCATTGGCTCTGTGGTTCCTCTAGGCTACCCAACCAATCAGACAAACTTTGTTTATGGGGGCTTGGATAATGGTATTGAACCTTACATGCAAGAAGATGAATATGAAGAGCCCTTTGCTAAGGACATCAACTATTTTTCCAACCCAAATTTTGCTTTGAGATATCTTGGCCAATGTAATTGGCATGGATATGGGTTGGTCTAGTATGAACAAGGTGTGTGTGTTCTATGCCAACCGAGATATCAAATGTCGTATGACAAGTCAGGAGTAGGATTCAACCACCCCTTGCCCCTGGACATCTTGGTAGAGAACATGCAAGGCCTAGGGATAGGAAACAAGGATGGGTTGGCATTAGATCCATATGCCAATCCTAACACAACATACACATTGGGAGATTATCTCCCATTGCTAACAACCAACCTTGTTGACCGTAACAACCCTTTCCCTTCGGTCAAAAATGGAGAAAATTCGAGGACTCACCTACAAGAGGGATATGGACAAAACCAAGAAGGGTCTTCAGAAGATGAGTCGAAATACGAGATAGCACCTTAGGATCCTTTTGAGTCTGATAGCAATCATTCACAAGTGACTCCCATGGATGATGATCAGGAGAGCTTCCTGACAATGTTCCCTTTGGATGCTCCAATTGAGCATATGCCACCTCAAGAGAATCAGGTCCCCCCCGTAGAGAGCGAATCAACCTCAAAGGGACCACATTAATTTGCTCAAGCAAGATGAGCCTCATATGTCACAAACAAATGTTGGAGCCAACAAAGGCCTTTGGATCTTTGATAGTGATTATGAATATGAAATTGAGATGGCTTATCTCAATCATATGCGACAACAGCAATATCCCTTGGACATAGATGACATGTTTGAACAAATGCACATAGGGCCCAGGCATAGGTGGCACTTAAACTAGGTACAGTTATAGCAATTACTGCATCAACCACTCTCGACATACAGAGAGCACCTTCTGCCTGGACACCCCATAGAACCATCACTATCTAGGGTAGATCCTATCCTCTTATCCGCACACAAGGCCGATCCATTTGTGACAGTACCCACATATCCAGATCCAGAGCACAAATATCATCTAGGATGTCTGAGTCATAACACCTGTGGTAATGGAGACCACAATAATTTCATTAACATGATCTCCATTGATTTAACCTCCCCCATCCATGATCCAGCTGACCCGAAACAGTCACTGCATCTAAACCTAGATGCTATAGACTAGGATCGCGCTGACGCATCGCCATCTCTAGGAGAGTACTGGCCATGTGGTGCGATGTTCCATTTCACCCCAGGACAGAATCAGGATGTCTTCCATGTTGAAGAGGAACCTGATGTTCCAAATGATGATCTAAATTCAACAAACGATATCCACTTGATCCCAACTCCACACCAGTTGGAGGACGGGTCCCACATGTCAGTCAAGGAGATGACTGACATAGACATCGGCTCAGATCCAATGAATTTGCAAATCATCAAGCTGGGGGTAAGTCTATCCCCCAAAGAGTAATCCGACTACATTGCCCTTCTCAAATAGAAGGAGTTTTTTGCATGGTCTTATAAAGACATGTCGGGGCTAGACCCATAGCTAGTCATGCACAATCTTACGCTTGATCCAACAGCCAAGCTAGTAAATAAAAAACTATGTAAAATGCACCCAACAGTAGCCTTAATGGTCAAATACAAGCTATAGAAGTTGTTGGATGCATAGTTTTTCATCTACGTGGATTACCCACCATGGTTGTCTAACATGGTACCCATCAAAAATCCCAATGGGAGGATTCGTATATGCACCGATTTTTGAGATCTAAACAAAGCGAGTCCTAAGGATGATTTTCCCTTTTCGAGTGTCGACGCATTGGTAGACGCTACAGCGGGCCATGAAATTCTTTCCATCATGGATGGTTTCTCGGGATACAATCAAATTCGTATCAATCCCGAGGACCAACTAAAAACGGAATTCACAATGCCTTGGGGGACATTTTGCTATAAGGTCATGCCTTTTGGCCTTAAAAATGCCGGTGCCACCTACCAACGTGCCATGACGTACATCTTCCACGATTACATTCGCAAAACTTTGGAAGATTACATGGATGATTTGTTGGTCAAATCTCTTTTGCGCCCAGATCATCTCGATGACTTAAGAAAGATCCTCGATCGCCTCATGGAACATAAAGTCAGACTAAATCCCAAGAAGTGTGTATTTGGCATCACATCTAGAAAGCTCTTGGGTTACATAGTCTCCAAATGAGGAATCGAGGTAGACCCACACAAATTCAAGGCAATCCTTGAAATGCTTCCCCCAACTACCATCAAGAAGCTCAAAAGCTTTTAGGGAAAGGTCACGTCAATCAAGCGCTTCATAGCGCAGCTATCTAACAAGTGCCAACCCATGAATAAATTATTGCACAAGGGGGTAGCATTTCACTGGGATGACGAGTTCCAATCATCCTTTGATGACATTAAACAATACTTGGCTTCGCTGCAAGTATTGTCACCATCTAGACAAGGAGTGCCATTCTACTTATACATCTAAGCTACTGAGGTGGCACTAGATGCCATGTTGTCCTAGAAAAATGAACTACATAAAGAATAGGCTACTTACTATCTTAGCCGCACCCTGTTCAGTTATGAACTTGACTATGCATACGATGAGAAGCTCTGCTTGGTAGTGGTGTTTGCTACCAAAAAGCTATGCCACTACATGCTCAAAAATACGATGTATGTTGTGTCTAACGAGAATCCATTGCGATACATGATGAGTCATACTTATCATAGTAGCCGCACGGTGAAATGGATCATGTTGTTAATGAAGTTTGACATAGAATTCATTGGAAAAAAATCCATAAAAGGTCAAGTCATCGCCGATCAACTGGCAGAGGGTCCTATTGAAGACGATCAGCCTCTGACCATAGAACTACATGATGATGAGGTCTTCCATGTTTCAGAGTCACCAGATTCTGATGAGCCTGAGTCATAGGCTGACAAGACCCTATTCTTTGATGGTTCTAAATGTGAGCAAGGAGGTGGCACGGGAATTGTATTCTTCACTCCACAAGGGGCTCCAATGCCTCTATCATTTAAATTAGACTTCCCATGCACCAACAACAATGTAGAATATGAAGCCTTGCTCATAGGTCTTTAGACAACAATCACCATGAACATTAAATGTTTAAACATCTTTGGTGATTTATTTTTAATTGTCAATCAAGTAAAGGGGATATTCCAATGTAAATGCCCAGTTCTACAGGCCTATAAAGCCCTTGTGGACAAATTCCTGGCACAACTTGAATGGTATGACATCGAGGCACTCCCTCGATCATCGAATCATTTTGTGGATACTATGGCCTCCTTTGGGTCACTAATCTCGTAAGACCCTTCTAGTGAGATGAAAACCATTCAGGTCAAAACATTATCACACTCCGTGATGGAGTGTGCAAGCTCTGACCTAATGCCAGGAATCCACCTGATCTAGATTGAACCGTCTCAGGATAGGTTCTCTCGAATCCATGATTGTTTGACTCAAGACAACTGGGGGTTCTTGTTCTCCCTAAACCCTCTTAATAGCAACACAATGTTTTTTTTACAAGTTCTTTCTTGCTCAGCTTTTGCTAGGGATGAACTTCAAGAGGTATTGTCCATTCATACCATTAAGGTTTTTTATTAGTAGGATTGGTACACACCCATAAGGGATTACCTCAAGATAGGTAACCTCCCACTTGGATTGACACAAGTCGCTAAAAGATCATTTAAATAGAAAGCGACAAAACATGTCTTGGTAGGAGACATTTTGTATCATCGAAGATATGAAGGAATCCTCCTTTGTTGCTTAGACCAGCAATAGTCCGCTTGGGCGATCACCCAAGCTCATGATGGTACATGCGATGGCCAGTTCAGCGGTATGGCCATCGCAAAGCGCATTCTTTGCATGGGCTATTATTGACCATCTTTAGAGCAATATTGTTGCGCATATGTGATGAGGCCTGGAAATGCCTCAATCATAACATGTTTTGAACACTAAAAATGCCTATAAACTCTTATTTTTTATCTGATATGTTAGTTAAGTTGATTCAATATGCTGTATATTAACCATTTTGCATGATCAAAGTATTTGAAATATTATATGCTGATTTTACAGCTTTTTGCATAGTTTTGTGTCCTTTTTGCTATGATTTGCTAAAATGGGATATGCTTAGAATAATAGCAGCATTTCACTAATCATGTTTTATTTGTCTCAAGCATTTATTTCACCTAAATCTGGCAACAGTGCAAGCAAACTATTGCTGTGCAGCAAAAACTAGTCTTTCCCATGTAAATTCCAGCTAGCTGTCCATAAATAGCAAGGCATGGAATTCACATGAGGAAAGGGATGAAGACCATTGGAATTTGATCTTAGGATATAACCCACCTGAGAGATGTAGAAGAAATCACTGGAAAAGCATACATTTGTTTATTTTGAATTATCTTCGGAATGAACAGATATCTTCAAAATGAGAGAACACAACGTCTTTGGAATGAGCGGATCTTCGGAATGAAGAATGCAGTATCTTCAAAATGAGCAGATCTTCGGAATGAAGAATGCAGTATCTTTGGAATGAGCGATCTTCGGAATGAGAATGCAGTATCTTCGAAATGAGCGATCTTCGAAATGAGAATTGCATTGTCTTCGGAATGAAGCCACTTATCTTCGGAATGAAAACAGTGTGCTTTTTGACTTGTTGACCGATTTCTAAAGCCAAAAAAAAAGGGAAATAAAGGTTGAAAAAAGTAAAGTAAAAGATCTTCCATTTGTCTTTGCCGTAATTTCTGACTAAAGCCATCATTAAGGGAAAGATCAAGTTTTAATCTTCTTCTAGGATAAAACCAGAATTTGTTGTAGCATTGTAGGATTAGATCTTTTGAGATATTCTTTGTTTGTAATTAGACCTTAGGACATCTATAAATATTGCTCCCATTCAGGTTGAGCCTAGTAGTGGAATATAGAGGTAGAAGTAGTAGAAGCAACAGGAAGTAGAAAGTAAGGAAGAAGCAGAAAATAGATAGAAATTGACTGTTACAGTCCAATAACAGTTTTTCAGTAGAATTATTGTAATCATGTCTTTTAATCAATAAAGTGCACCAGTTCTATTTCATATTGCTTGTAAATGAGTGTGATTAAGATTTAGAAAGAGAGAGAGACTTACACATTCTTTTGGACAAGGAGGCTGGCCACTTCCAGACCTAGGAGGAGGACTAACAAGCAGGTTTTTATTCTGATTTTGCTACAGCAAAATGAGTTGTAGAACTTGTTATTTCAATTACTTGTAAATAGTTGACAATAATTGCAGTATTAGTTTATTTATGCTTAGATTAATCTTGTGCTTAGTGTTTTATTTGCAATCTTACTTTCAGCAAAGCTTCCACTTTATTTCAAATTGTTATTTCTAGAATTTACTATTTTTCAACAATTTTCTGCATTTTATGTTTTGCTGTCAAATCCTGCATAGAAGATTGACAACCTTCTGTTACAGAACCTTGAAAGTTTTCATTTCCATGTTAGAAATAGACTTTCATTACTATAATAGTAATTATATTTCCTTTCTGCAATTAGGATTAGACTTTCAATTCTACAATTGTTATTTCTACAATATAATTAGGTCTCATTCTGCAATTGTAATTAGGACTTCATTTCTGCAGTTAATGATTAGTTTTCAATTTTGAAACTTAGATTAAGGTTTATTTTATGCAATTTAGAGATAGGAGTGTCCTAAAACCCCCCACACAATCGGTTCCACCAATAAGACTTGTTGCTTTAGATTGACCTAAGTTATAGCTATTTCACTTCTTCCGTAGATAGCCTTGTACACTACCCTGGATTGACAGATTCATTGAGAATTAATGATGGTATAACGACTATGCATAATTTTGGTGCCATTACCGGGGAATAGTGTTGTCAAAAGAAAACAAATAGTCCAATAGCTATAATCAGACTAAGCTGTGAAAATTCAGGTTAAAATATGAATACAACAGCTGAGGAAGATAACAACTATTGACTTAATTTATGTCATTTAGGAGTAAACATGAATGAATAAGTCTAGGGATGAAAAAGGTAAAACTACCCCAAAGGATCCCTGGCTTGTTCCATTAAGGATATCTTCACGCCTAAGGGGTGAATCACCTGTGTTTGAATTACCAAAAATATTGATATAAAAATCACCAGTCTCACCATCATTAGAACATTCTGAGAAAGGAAAATCACCAATTTTATCATCATCAGAATATCCTAAGAAAGACAATTCATCAGACTCATCATCAACGAGATAGGCTTGGACCTCTTGAGAGAACAATTTGGGAAGCTTTAACTTCTCCCAACAAACAGGAAACTATGGCAGAAGGAGGCAATATAGATGGCCAACATGGCTATGTTCATAATGAAGGAGATGATTAGGATATATTCCAACCTTTCAGAACATTTGAATATCCTATTCGTCTAAATCCAACACAAAACTCTCCCATGAAGACCATTTCACCTTCGGTACTTCCAACCTTCCGAGGTGTTGTATCTAAAGATCCTGATCAGTTTTTGTTTGAATTCAAGGTAGTGTGTCAGACCTATGATTATATAAATGACAATAAAAAACTTAAGGTTTTTCCCTCAACTCTCAAGGATTCAGCATTGCACTGGTTCATGAGCTTAGAGCCTAATTCCATAAGAACCTAGGATCAAATGGAGACTGTCTTTTTAGACAAATATCAGGAATATTGTCATGTAAAAAATAGAAAATATGAGTTATTCAAAATCAAGCAGGAAGATGATGAGACATTGGAATATTATCTTGATAGGTTCTCCTTTGTTTAAAGGAGATGTGGACTTGTAAAACCAGAATTATGTAAAACCATCTTTTTGAAAGCAAGATGAATCCAGAGAAGTTTTGGATTTGATGGGAAAAGGGGATGTAACCACTCTTAGTAATGAAGAAATTATGGATCTCTGCAGGAATTACTCTCGCACTAAGCAGATAAGAAGAAAAAGTCGCACAAATGGCACTGATGTAAAGGACCTGATAGAGGAACTTGCAAATTTCAAAACTGATATTCTAGTGCACTTAAACACTACTTTGGTGGAAATGTCTGCAAAAGCAAAAAACATAGAACCTTTGGCAATTTATTGCCCAAGATGTAGAAATAAACATGCTTTGCAGGAATGTCCTTTGAATAAAACATCTATCTCAACCATTTGTAGTATCTGTTCAAAAAGGCATTCAACTGATCAATGCCACCTGCTACCACAACTCAAAACTGTGTTAGAAAACTAGACTGAGGAACTCAACTATATTGGACCAAAAAAAGGGGGAAATTTCTCTCAATATCAAAATCCCCCTCGTTTTCCTACAAATTGGGGGCATAATCCTGGTACTATGCCTTGGGGACAATCAAAACCACCCCAACTTCCTTGGAATTATCCTCAATGGATAAATTCCCAAGAATGGCCACAAGCAAATTGGAGTAACCTATCCTGGAATCAGAGTCAAAACAACCCCTCATGGAATCAAAACAACCCATCTTGGAATCAAAAAAATCTAGCATGGAATCAAAATCAGACTAATCCACATTGGATGCAAAACCAACCACAGTGGAATCAGCAATACCAGTCCTATCCAAGGCAGCAAAGGAATCAGGGTCAAACTTAGCATTTGTTGCCTACACCTAATCAAAATTTTCAAGAAAAACAACAGCAAACACAGCAAGTGAAACAATCTCAATTGCCAACTCAGCCAGTCACTAATCCAAACAGCATAATACAGACACCTCCTGTCTATGTGGCTAAGAAAATGTTGAAATTAATGTTCTTGATTGTAGTAACATCCAACTTTGTTCAGGGAAAGTTGTACCTGAACCAGTTTCAATTGAAATCAAAGAAAATGAAGAGCAAGAATCATCAGAACCAGAGAAAATTCAACCAACAATGGAGACAGAAGAAAAATTGGAACCAGAGAGAATCCAACCAACAATAGAGAAAGAGACACAAGTAGAACAATTACCAAGGATAATTCCATATCCTAAAAGACTTAATGCAATACCAGAAAATTTTGAGTCAGAATTGGTCAAAGAACTCAAAAATTTGACTATATCATTGCCCTTATTGCAAGCCATTATGGAAATACCAGATATTAACAGTACTGTCTAAAATTTGTGCATTAAAAGAGCAGGAAGAAAGAAGAAAGCATTTCCTAAAACTGTGCAGGTTGAAGGAAAGATAGCTAATCTCTTATCTGTAAAACTACTACCTCCAAAGTATAGTGACCCGGGAAGTCCAGCTTATCACAGTTACCATAGGTGCAGTACCAATATCAAATGTTTTAGTAGATCTAGGAGCTGCAATAAATGTCATGACCAAGGATACAATGGAACAATTACAGCTCAAACATCTCAGCCCCACATTTAGAGTTTTAGAAATGGTTGATAGGTCAGTTGCAAAACCTGAAGGAATCATTGAAGATGTCCCTATAGAAGTTTCTTCTTGGGAATTCCCTGTAGATTTTTTGGTTTTACTGACCAAGAAATTCAGCACATGGATATCCCATTATTTTGGGAAGACCTTGGCTTGCAACTGCAGCAGCCTTCATAGACTGCAGATCTGGAAATATGACTATTTCAAATGGTATTGATCTGAAACAGATTTCTTTATACCCTCCTGCAAAACCATCCAACAAATTTTTAGGTCAGTTATGGTTTTCTGACTCAGAGGAAGAACCAGAAGAGGTCATTTCTACACTAGCTACCTTAGTAGTAAGAGAACACACAGAAGACCTTAGTGACACAGAAAATTTAGAAAATGAAACAATCCTGATGAATGTTCTGCATGAACAAAGTTTAGAAGGGGAAGCAACAAATATCCAATAGTTGATAAGGAATGAGGAGAATCAAAAATCTAAAGATGAACCATCTGTACTATCATAGGGAAACTCTGTTTCACTACCACATGGATGGCATCATCATCTAATTTTTCTTTCTCACTGTTCCATACAAGATATGCTTCCCTCAAGCAGTAATAAAATAGAAACTACTTATTTTCTCCCATCTCAGCAATGTCCTCTTAATCCCTTAATCACCAGGTATGAAGGAGTGAATTCAGTCCTTCTAAATACAAAACAAATAGAAGTCCAACCAGGCAAATTTTTGAACATCTACAACCAGCTTACTAGGGAAGAGGAAGAAAAATTGATAGTTGTCTTGTAGAAGCATGTTCATGCTTTTGCTTGGAACTACAAAGATATGTCAGGAGTTCATCCTGATATATGTACCCACAGAATCTATACTGAAGAAGTCAAGCTAGTTAGACAACCCCAAAGAAGATTGAATCTTGCCTTAAGAGATATTGTGAAAGAAGAAATTGAAAAACTTTTGGAAGTAGGATTCATTTACCCAATTTTTGATAGCCAATGGGTTTCTCCATTGGTAATAGTTCCTAAGAAAAATGGAAAAATGAGAGTATGTGTAGACTATAGAGAGTTGAATAAGGTGACATACAAAGACCATTTTCCATTACCTTTCATAGATCGGGTGTTAGATACTCTTGCTGGAAAAAAGATACTTTTGTTTTCTTGATGGATTTAGTGGATATAATCAAATTCAGATTGCACCTGAAGATCAAGAAAAGACAACTTTTACATGTCCATGGGGAAAATTTGCCTATAGGGTTTTACCTTTTGGTTTGTGTAATGCCCCAGCAACTTTTCAGCGAGCAATCCTAGCAATTTTTGTTGATCTGACCACCAAAAGCGTTGAAATATACATGGATGATTTCATAGTATGTGGACAAACTTTTGATTTTACATTGGAAAATATTGATAAAGTCTTAACTCGCTGTGAAACATACCACTTATCCTTGAATCCAAAAAAATGCTTCATGATGATGAAGGAAGGGATAGTTCTTGGTCATCACATCTCTCCTGAAGGGATCCAAGTTGATCCAAAGAAGGTTGACATTATCAAGAATCTCCTTCCTCCTAAAACTCAAACTAATGTCAGAAGCTTCCTAGGACACACTGGTTTTTACCGTAGGTTTATTCCCAACTTTAGCACAATAGCAAGTCCTATGTTTGCCCTATTGACTAAAGATTCTGAATTCTCCTGGACTACAAAGTGTCAGGAAGCATTTGAAGCTCTGAAAGAGAAATTGATAACTCCACCTATGCTCAGAGGACCTAATTGGACATTACCATTTCACATACAAATCGATGCCTCCAATACAGCAATTGGAGTAGCATTAGGACAAATTGATAATGGTGAACATTATACCATCTACAACATTAGCAAGAACTTGACAGGAATCGAGAAAAATTATACAACAACCGAGAAGGAATTCCTAGCGATAATTTATGCCATCAACAAATTCAGGCATTATATCATAGGTTATCAAATATTTATTCACATAGATCATATAGCCATTAAGTATTTGATGAATAAACCTATGGTAAGTGCAAGAATTATTCGTTGGTTGCTATTGCTGCAAGAATTTGATATCACTATAATCAAAAAACTAGGAAAAGCTAATGTTGTGGCAGATTTCTTGTCCAAGTTGCAGAACACAGATGAAGGAGAATTAGTTGATGACACTTTTCCTGATGAAAAACTATTTGCTATATCAGTCCAATCACCTTGGTTTGCAGATATAGCCAATTATTTGGTCACAGGGAAAGTTCCTCCACATTTCACTTCAAAATAGAAAAAACAATTGATCAAACAGAGTTCTTCTTTTGAATGGATTAAGGGTATGTTTTTTAAGTGTAGTCCTGACCATGTGTTACGTAGGTGCATCCGCAAGGATGAAGTGTATGATATCCGTAGAGCTTGTCATGATGAACCCTCAGGTGGACACTATTCTATAAAAAGCACAGTTAGGAAAATCTTAGGGATAAGATATTATTGGCCATATCTTCACAAGGATGTGAGAAAGTACATCAGGCATTGTGATGCATGCCAAAGAATGGGGAAACCCACTCATACAAATGAGATGCCACTTGCAGCCTCAAATGGTTTTAGAACCATTTGAGAGGTGGGGGGCTTGATTTTGTAGGACCTATTGATCCACCTTCTCAAGGAAAGGTGCATATTCTAGTATGCACTGATTACCTGACAAAGTGGGTAGAGGTGCGTGCTTTCAAACATGCTTGTGAAGAGAAGGTCACCGATTTCTTGTATACTCAGATTTTTTAGAGATTTGGAGCTCCACGGTCTATCACCACAGACCAAGGACCCCAATTTGCATCCAAATTCATAAAGGCATTTACAGAATTGTATGAAATCAAACATAGGAAATCATCACCTTACCACCCACAAGCAAATGGCCAAGTTGAAGTAACAAATATGGAATTAGAATGCATCTTGACAAAAATAGTAGCTTTTCGTAGGAGAAATTGGCTAGATAAATTACCTAAAGCAGTTTGGGCCTATAATACTACTTGGAAGTCCACTATTGGATTCACACCTTATGAACTAGTCTTTGGTAAAAAGCCTCTCTTACCTATTGAATTTGAGCTATTAACATTGTGCACAGCACTGGAAATTGAAATTGAATTGTCGTAGGCACAGACAGACAGGATTTTGCAGCTGAATGCATTGGATGAACTTAGATTGGATTCTCTACACCAAACTGAGGTAATTCAGGAGCAGAGGAAGCTGTGGCATGATAGTCACATTCAGCAGAGGAAACTTCAACAAGGAGATTGGGCTTTACTGTTTGATTTTCAATATGAAGACTTCCCTAGAAAACTAAGAACTAGATGGTTGGGACCTTACTAGATTGAGGAGGTATTTGATAATGGAGCAGCTCGTCTATCCCCTATTGATGGGTCATGAAGAAAGTTGGTAGTGAATGGACATCGCCTCTGGGTGTACCATACACCTCTGACTAAAGAAGAATTCTTGCAGCAACTTGATAGTTTGGATACATAGCAGGTGGAAGAGATTCCCTCTTCCACTTCGAAACAATCAACATGATCAGTGGATTTCAAGAAAAAGCAAAAAATACAAAAAAATTAGAAAAAAACAAAAAACAAAAAGACGAATAAATTCTGAGTATGAATTCCTTCACGGGCATGGTTTCAGGGGAAATCATGAAATTCCTTCATGGGCATAGTCAGGATCAAGAAAAATAAAAATAAAAAAGAGAAAAGGAGAGGTAAAAATAAAAAATAAAAATAAAAATAAAAGAGAGAAAAGGAGAGGTAAAAATTAAAAAAAAAAGAGAAAAAAAGGGGAAAATCAAGAAAAAAAAGAAAGAAAAATGAATAACTCAGTAGTGAAAACCTTTTCTTAAGGCACTACTGAGTTTGTGTGCATGAAAACCAGTTTTCTGGCATGCATAACCATGAGAAATTTCTAAACCATCATTGTACAAATTCACCAAGTGCACTTGTTTTGAAATGTTACAAAAAATCTCAACAGAATATCAACAAAGGCAGTCATTCTTCAAAACTGGCATTAACTATTTTTATCAGGTATATATTTCTTACATTTCTTCATTGTAAAATGATTGGTATATAGTATGTGACAATTAACCATTAGCATAAAAGGTATTCATAAGAGTTGGCATACTTAAGACATGTTTTGAAAATGAAAATATTGATTTTTGCCTAATCTTCAGAACAAGAATGCCAAAAACAGTGCCTGCTATATTATCTTCGGATTGAAATTGTCTTCGGAATGACAACAAAATGAATGTTGCACTTTGTCTTCAGAAAGAAACTTTGTCTTTGAAATGACAATTTGTCTTCAGAATGAAACTTGGTCTTCAGAATGACAACTTGCTGCATCATCTTCGAAATGAAGATCTGTCTTTGAAATGAGGATCTGTCTTCGAAATGAAGATCTGTCTTCGGAATGAAGATCTGTCTTCGAAATGAGGATTTGTATTCAAAATGAAGATCTGTCTTCGAAATAAGGATCTGTCTTCGAAATGAGGGTCTGTCTTTGAAATGACGATTTACCTTCACAATATAGCCTGATCTTCGAAATGAGGATTGATCTTCGGAATGAGGATTAATCTTCGAAATGAAAATTTTGCAAAGAAGATTTGTCTTCGGAATGAAGACCTGTCTTTGGAATGAAGTCATAATCTTCGGAATGAAGACTTGTCTTTGAAATGAGGTCATAATCTTCGGAATGAAGTTTTGTCTGCGCAATAAGTTATAATCTTCGAAAAGAGCATTTCCACGTGGCATCCAAGAAAATAAGGTACGACAAAATCAAACTCTTTTTTGCATGCGATGAAGGAACACATGTCAGTCAGCACATGGTTTGTTTTTGCACCCATTGGAAATACGAAGGACATGACCAACCATATGCCACCAATTTTTAATGCCAATTAACATGCACGTGAGAATTTGCAAAACTAATGAGGTGGATCTGACGGCAAGGACATCCATGCAATCATCAACGAACAGGTGTACAATGCAAAAGTAGAAATGTGTGCCACCTTTCTTTTTGAAGACGTGTTTGTGAAGTATAGTGCACAAGTTACGGTTCATTCTGAAGAAGAAGATGAGAAATAGGGCAACAAAGGTTTTAAACTAAAACTCTGCAAATCTGCAACATAAAATAGCCAGAAATCCAGCAGAAGAACAACAGTCACAGTGTACAGTTTTTAAAATAGAAAATATGGGGCGAAAGATCAGAATAGAACCTGCAAATACGACTTACCTCCGAGAAAATCTGATAGTCATGCAGATTTTTGAAGATGGAGGGTTTATGCCATTTCTAGATAAATTCAATGGGTCTTCTGAAGATTTGGCTGGCATGTTCGCCCATATATTCAAAAATAATCGAGCACATGTTAATGGCATGACTATTAAGGTAAGCCCTAAAATTTTAAGTTAGATTATGGAGCTGCCCTTAGAAGGGATTTCAATTTCTAGATCTGGCAAGAACACATTGGCAAATGTAGTTAATCAGTTTGTAGAAGAAAATGATAGAGAACCAGAGTATTTAACCCATAACAACACATGCAAAGGGTTAAAAAGGGCCAGCCTACAGGAACCCTGGGATGAAGTAGCCACCTGGGTAATTAAATTCCTAACCTGTGAAGGGCAGTATGTGTTGTTGTTAGGGCACCATCTGTGAATTTTGAACCATCTCAGACATGGTGGGCAATAACCAAAAGTTAGGGTAAATCTTCCCCTGTATATGTATCAAGAATTAAAGAACATGGCAAAGAGATATCAGGAGGGTAAAGGAAGCCTTTGCCATCATGGCCTCATCAAACTAGTTTGCCAACACCATTTTAGAGGAAACCCTAGGAGTTTTGATAGGTTTTACTCTACCCTAAATGATGTCATTTTTGGGGATGAAAGTGAGGAAGAAGAAGAACCAAATGTTGCTGATGTTGCTACAGAAGAGGAAATAGCTACTACAAAAAATGTTGCAGAAGATGCTACAGAAGAAATTGCAGAAGGTGCCCCTGAAGCTATTATAGAACTACACCCCACAGCAGTAGCAGTAAACCTTGCTCTTGAACCCTCAACTTCACAAGCCAAGAAACAAAAGAGAAGAGGATCTGGAACTGACAACAGAGCAAAAAAACAAAAAAAAGTTCATTTTTCTGGAGTGACCACTGATTTGTCAGAACAGAGAAGTGAAGCACTTAACCAAACAGAGGCAGAAACAACAAGGGAAACAGAGGCATCTGAAACTAACCCCATGACCCCTATTGTCACCAAAAAAAAAAAAGCAAAAAGAAGAAGTTTGCATTTGGAACTAGGAGGTCCACAAGAATCCATTTGAAAGAAACTGCAGAATAGGTCATGGAGGAAGAAGATAGACCAAGCAGCCCAGATGTCATAGAGATACAACCAGCCTCTGAAAACTTTCCAAAATTCCCTGAATATATAGTTGAGGTAGAAACTGAGCAGGATGGTTTGGAGGAGGCTACAGTTCAACATGCTACAGATATGGTAGATACCCTTATAGACAGTCTCACAGAGCCTCCTAAACAAGAACAAATTGTTGTATAAGAAGAGGAAATATTGGTTGAGCAGCCAACTACAGTTGATTTGTCTGCATCAGCTTTTGAAGCAGAAACAGAAGTGGAAGACATCACAGAGCAGCTAAGGGCAGCAAGGAGTGTTGTCAAAACACAGACCATATGGATTTCAGAGAAAGAAAGCATCATTGATATGCAAGAAAGAAAAATTGCAGAGCTTCAGCAGGAAGTGGCAGAATTGAGAAAATTATTGTCATAATCTAAAAAACATCCAGCTATATCCAATGATGAAGACAATTTGGCTCAATTGCTTCTGGGTCTATCAAGGACAGATGACTCTGTTGATGCAGACATAGGAGTTCATCCTGAAATAACACTCCATTTTGAAGAAGTGCCTGTTCATTCTAAAGCAGCACCATCTTATTCTGAAGCATTGCCTTTTTGTTCTGAAGATGCTTCAAAAATGGTAAAGAGCATAGCAGAGGATGTTGAAGATAAGCCACCAACACAGGAACAGTCCCAACAGTAAGAAAATGTTCAAGTAAGTACTATTGAGGTCCCTGCATTTCAACTTGTTACACTTCCAGTAGAAACAGCAGATAAGGGGGTACAAGTAGAAATACTATCTGATGACAACCCCATGGAAATAGCAAATAATGGGGTGCAAGTAGAGTTATTGACAGATGAACAGCCAATGGAAGTGGCAGAAAAAGGATTTCAGATAAATTTGCTGCCTAGGATCCCCCCTGTAGTAAGACCACCTAATACTATGTCTCTAGAGTAGTACAATGCAGACATAGCTAGCTGGATGATTAGATATAAGCAGCTTGCCACTAAAACTGAAAAGTTCAAATTGGAAGCAAAACAGCTAGAAGCCAAGGACACAAAAATTCAAGCATTGAAAGAAAAGGTATCTGAGTTATGCCAAATTGCTAAATTTTTAGTCCAATTTAGATGACCAGCCAAATTTTACAGCCTTATTTTGAAGGAAAAATGCCTCAGATGGCAGGTCATGAGGATTACTTCAAACCTCCCATATAAATTGGACACTATTGTAGATTTTTTGGAGGCATATTTTGACAGTCCTTTTGAGTAGAAAAATCTCCTGTGTGAACTGTTTTTACATAGTTTCTTCATTCTAGAGGAAGTTGACTCTCATCCTCAAATCTACATTGGAGATGTTCAGTTGAGAGCATTTATGTCTACTTTGTAGAATCAACTTTACTGGGATCAAGAGAAAAAGTAGAATAAAGTGATTGAAACAAGGGTTGAGTTGTTAGTCAGAGCAATCCAACCAAACCACCTAGTTATCACCAGGAAGCACTTCTCAATGATGAATAGGGATGATATAAAGAGAATGTACTTGAACAATTTAAGGGATCGTGTGGCGGATTTAACAATTTTTGTGATCATAATTTCTTCCCAACATTGTCAGTATGCAGAGACAGATGGGCTGAACTTTCCATGTCTTTGAGGAAAAGAGAACCTATCTCCCCCATCAACTTAGAATGGTCCAGAAGAAGAGCAAAAGGTGTAATCCAGTTGATTTAGATCATGCAACATAACTGGATAGGTCTCAGGTTCAGGACTCCGACCATCATTACTCTAGTTCCATTCTACTTTGAGGAAGATGCCCAGCCTGATGAACAATTTGAAGACTGGCTTAGAAATATTCAGGAAAATAGGGGGTATTACATAGGCAAGAAATTATTCTACAGGTCATGGAATCTAAACATGGACATATGTGATTCCATATCCCAACAGAATGCATGAGGGCATGCATTAATATAAGTTGGGGGGAAAATGATGAGGTGTGGAAATGCCTCAATCATAACATGTTTTGAACACTAAAAATGCCTATAAACTCTTATGTTTTATTTGATATGTTAGTTAAGTTGATTCAATATGTTGTATATTAACCATTTTGCATGATCAATGTATTTGAAATATTATATGCTGATTTTACAGCTTTTTGCATAGTTTTGTGTCTTTTTTGCTATGATTTGCTAAAATGGGATATGCTTAGAATAATAGCAGCATTTCACTAATCATGTTTTGATTTTTCTCAAGAATTTATTTCACCTAAATCTGGCAACAGTGCAAGCAAACTGTTGCTGTGTAGCAAAAACTGGTCTTTCCCATGTAAATTCCAGCCAACTGTCCATAAATAGCAAGGCATGGAATTCACATGAGGAAAGGGATGAAGACCATTTGAATTTGATCTTAGGAGATAACCCACCTGAGAGATGTAGAAGAAATCACTAGAAAAGCATACATTTTTTCATTTCGAAGTATCTTTGGAATGAACAGATATCTTCGGAATGAGAGAACACAGCGTCTTCGGAATGAGCGGATCTTCGGAATGAAGAATGTAGTATCTTTGGAATGAGTGAATCTTCGGAATGAAGAATGTAGTATCTTCGAAATCAGTGATCTTTGGAATGATAATGCAGTATATTCAGAATGAGCGATCTTCAAAATGAGAATTGCATTATCTTCGAAATGAAGTCACTTATCTTCGGAATGAAAACAGAGTGTGCTTTTTGACTTGTTGACCAATTTTTGAAGCCAAAAAAATGGAAATAAAGGTTGGAAAAAGTAAAGTAAAATATCTTCCCTCTGTCTTTGCCGTCATTTCCGACCAAAGCCATCATTAAGGGAAAGATCAAGTTTTAATCTTCTTCTAGGATAAAACCAGAATTTGTTGCAGCATTGTAAGATTAGATATTTTGAGATATTCTTTGTTTGTAATCAGACCTTAGGACATCTATAACTATTGCTCCCATTCAGGTTGAGCCTAATAGTAGAATATAGAGGTAGAAGTAGTAGAATCAATAGGAAGTAGAAAGTAAGAAAGAAGCAGAAAATAGATAGAAATTGACTGTTACAGTCCTGTAATAGTTTTTCAGCAAAATTATTGTAATCATGTTTTTTAATCAATAAAGTGTACCAGTTCTATTTCATATTGCTTATAAATGAGTGTGATTAAGATTTAGAAAGAGAGAGAGACTTACACCTTCTTCTGGACAAGGAGGCTGGCCACTTCCAGACCTAGGAGGAGGACTAACAAGCAAGTTTTTATTCTGATTTTCTTTGCAGTAGAATGAGTTGTAGAACTTGTTATTTCAATTGCTTGTAAACAGCTGACAATAATTACAGTCTTAGTTTATTTATGCTTAGATTAATCTTGTGCTTAGTGTTTTAGTTGCAATCTTACTTTCAACAAAGCTTCCACTTTATTTCAGATTGTTATTTCTAGAATTTACTATTTTTCAGTAATTTCCTGCATTTTATGTTTTGCTGTCAAATTCTGCACAGAAGATTGACAACCTTCTGTTACAGAACCTTGACAGTTTTCATTTCCATGTTAGAAATAGACTTTCATTACTGCAAGAGTAATTAGATTTCCTTTCTGCAATTAGGATCAGACTTTCAATTCTACAACTGTTATTTCTACAATATAATTAGGTCTCATTCTACAATTGTAATTAGGACTTCATTTCTACAGTTAATGATTATTTTCCAATTTTGCAACTTAGATTAAGATTTATTTCATGCAATTTAGAGATAGGAATGTCCTAAAACCCCCCACACAACCGGTTCCACCAATAAGACTTGTTGCTCTAGATTGACCTAAGTTATAGCTATTTCACTTCTTCTTCCACAGATAGCCTTGTACATTGCCCTGGATTGACAGATTCATTGAGAATTAATGATGGTATAACGACTACGCATCAATATGTAAAGAAGTGCATGAAGTGTCAACACCATGCTAATTTGACACACGTACCTTCTCAGGCCTTGCAGTCAATTCAATTAGCTTGGCATTTTTCATAGTGGGGCTTTGTTCTAATCGAAAAGGTCTCCCTTGCATCGTTAGGTCGTCACATGTTCATCATAATGGCCATATAGTACTTCACCAAGTGAGTGAAAGCAATTTCGCTAACCTCTACGACTGGAACCCGCATTACAGAGTTTATTTTGCATAACATCATATGTCATTTTGGTATTCCATCCAAGATCCTCTTAGATAATGGGTCGTCATTCAAGAATAAGGATGTGCATGCTTTGAAAACAAAGTACAAGATTCAGCACAGTTTTTCAACACCCTATTATCCGCAGGCAAATGGGCAAGCAGAAGCGTCAAACAAAATGCTAGTCGCCATCCTCAAAAAGACCATCGCAGATAGTCATAAGGATTGGCACATTCAAATCCCACTTGCCCTATGGGCTTATCGCACTATCATTCGTATGCCCACTAGGGCAACTCCATTTTTTCTGGTGTATGGCTCCGAGGCAGTCATGCCTCTCAAGTTGGAAATCCCTTCACTGTGCATTTCAATGCAAGAGTTCATCGATGATCACACTGTGTGATAGGTTTGGTTAGACCAACTTACATTGCTTGACGAATGACGCATCAATGCTCTCAAGCATTTGCATATTTATCAAGAGTGACTTAAGAAAGCATACAACATGAAGGTTCACCTAAGGGACTTTCAGGTTGGTGACTTGGTCTTAAAAGAGAACCAACAAAATTCTAATTTGTCATCCCATCTAAGGGACAAGTTCACAGCAAACTAGTTAGGTCCTTATGTTATTGACAGTAGAATAGGACCTGAAACGTACCGGCTCACCTATATTGAAGGAATCAAGGAACTAAAACCCTTTAACATCAGTCATTTGAGGCCATTCCACATCTAGAGAGCCATAGTCCAGCCAAAAGCTCCAAGGATTCTCGCAATCGCTTGGTCAATACCAAAATGCCCCAAAGGTCCCCATAAACCCTTTGGTCAAACCAAAAGCTCCAAGGATTCTCGCAATCGCTTGGTCAACCCCAAAAATGCTCCAATGGTATCCATAAACCCTTTGGTCAAAACAAATGCCCCAAAGGTATCTATAAACCCTTTGGTCAACCCAAAAGCTCCAAGGATTCTCGTAATCTCTTGGTCAACCCAAAAAGCTCCAAATGTATCTATAAACCCTTTGGTCAAACCAAAAGCTCCAAGGATTCTCGTAATCGCTTGGTCAACCCAAAATACCCCAAAGGTATCTATAAACCCTTTGGTCAAACCAAAAGCTCCAAGGATTCTCGCAATCACTTGGTCAACCCCAAAACGCCCCAAAGGTCCCCATAAACCCTTTGGTCAAACCAAAAGCTCCAAGGATTCCCATAATCATTTGGTCAAACCCAAACATGCCCCAAAGGTATCCATAAACCCTTTGGTCACACCAAAATCTCCAAGGGTTACCATAACCGTTTTGTCAACATAAATATTCAAAAACAAACAAAAATAATAAAATCATCAAAAATAAACAAAAAAAAAAAATTGCATCCCCATTCCATGCATATTTGTAAAAATCAAAATACAAAAATATAAGTTGCATTAGGCATCACATCCACACATTGCATATTTGCTGGTTATACATGTCACAAGAACCATAATTGCTCGACAATTCCTTCATTTTCCACATTCCATCCATTTTATAAACACATACATCCAGAATAACACCATCCACATTTTTAGCATAATCAGTTGTCTCCTAATGTATATAGGGTTTTTCGTCATTCAGTTGTCTTTAAATTTCTAGCCAAAAACTGTACGAAGTTCAATGGATTTTACAAGGGAAAGTTTTACTTGGATCATGCCTTGTTATGTAACATCCTTACACAAGTTAAAACACATAAAATAATTCCTAAGTTGTGTGAATGCAAGATAAACTTACGAAGCAGTCTAGGGTACCATAGGTGAAATATTAGCCTATTCATCCCCCTGTGCGAATGGTTCAAGAGCATTGAGAATTGACAAAAGGACAAGCTCTTCCCCATCAATTCCCCCTAATAAATAGTGGTTTTCACCACTACTCGCAAAAATCCCAATCACCATTGGTCCTTAAGGTTGTAAGGATTCGTACTACATGTCCCTGCCAAGGATGGGTAGTCATCCCTAAAGCCTAAAAGGATCGATGCCATTCAAAAAAAAATTCCCACAAGCCATCACCATAATCAACTTTGGTCTCCAAAGTTGTAAGGATTCGTACTACACATCCCTTACAAGGATGGGTAGTCATCCCTAAGGCCTAAAATATCAATGCCCTGACTTCATCATATCCCTAATCCCATTTGGTTTCCAAAGTCGTAAGGATTCGTACTACACATCCCTAAACAGGATGGGTAGTCATCCCCAAGGCCTAAAAGGATCGATGTCACTCACAAGCCACAAAATTACAAGATCAACCTTACAAATCTAAAAATCCAAATTCAAATAACAATGGTTATTACCACTATTCACAATCCTTGCTCAAAAAGAAAAACAAGAAAAATACACAGTGATTTTCATCACTATGTATACGAGCAAGTATCATAAACCATTGAGCAAATAAAAGGCCTGGACTTGAATCCCTGGAATTCTCAGCATTCAAAAACCATCTAGGTGATCCTCTTTACAGGTTTGGTGGATAGCCTACCTGGCAATGGCGGTATCCTAAATGCATGACGATATGTCTATCACATTAGCTTTGCGTGTGAGCGGACCAATGTTTGCTTGTGGATGAGCTAGCTTATGGTACCTTAGATTATCCCATGGATTAATCTTACTGAATAGAACAATGAAGTTAGTGGAGTTAATTGGGTGATCCTCAGTACAGGTTTGGTTGACAGCCTATCTGGCACTGGCGATATCTTGACAAATACCACATAAACAAACTCAATTACACACATAGGGATGTGAAATAACTTGGTTAAATTCAAGTCGGATTTATACCTTGTTCAAAAGTATTGCAAAATAAATGTACAGTCTTGGATAGTTAGTTAAAATATTTGAATCCCAAAAAAGCTTAACTACATTTTAAAAACAACTGGAACATTTCATTACGTACATCACCATAAGAAAATATGCAAAATACAAAACCAAAGTTATCCCATGGAAAGCCATTCCACAAAGCCATCCCATAAGTACAGAAGCCAGTAAATTTTGTACAATCTATGGTGCCATCGACCAAGTTATCAATAAATCATTTCATTCATTCTATATGCATACATCATATAATTAGAAACATAGCATTCATAATGTCACATGCATACATCATCATAAAAAACTGCACAAAAAGCACCAAAAACAAGCAAAAAAAGTTTCTGATAAGAGTGCTTTTGCACTTAACATTTCGGGCATGCAAAATAGATGTTGGGGTCACAAATCCTCACTATCCTATTCCCCAAGAAGGCTACCATAGTCAGACCGCTCCACGGGAAGACGGATTTTTGAGAATTTCATCCCAAAAGGCATCACAAAAGGGTCAAAACCCAACCAAAAATAGCAATAACATTATCGAACGAAGGCGCCTTTGCACCTGACATTATTGGCATCCAAAACAGACGTTGGGGTTATAAACTATCACTATCCTACTCCCTAATAAGGCTATTATAGCCGGACCACTCCCCGGGAGGACGAATTCTTGACAATTTCAGCTCCAAAATGCATCACAAAAAGGGTTAAAACCCACTAAAAATAGGTCAGAATGTTCAAAAACTGCTTAAGTATTCAATGGTAAAACAACTGATGACACCCTTACCTAATTCATCTTGGGTCAAGCGACTCATCACTTTTCTCATGTTGGTCATTCCCTCATCAATTCATTGCTTGAGGGGGTAGTCACACTTAGTCACCAATTAACAAAAATATACCCAATCAAGGAAATAACACACATTCAAAGGATCATAGACAAAGACAATCATGCTCCCGCTTGGGGTAGCAAATAAGCAATAATCACAAGCTAATCACACACTTGGCATTCGTGAATCATGAACTCAAGGTTCCCATAGACAAAAGGTTGCACCCTTTGCCTATTCATGACTGATCAATGTCCAAGCTCAAGTAATACCTCACCGAAAAAGGTTAACACTTGAATTAAGTTCCTTAGCTCGTCAAAAGCAAGGATTCAAGAATGTGTGCCCTTTCCATACTTGGGGCATCAAGAGTTGGTTAGGTTACTGAGAAGCCCTAATCATTAGTGCTTTGGTTATCTATTTTTTCTCAGCACTGTGCCTTGCATAGCACTTCCCAAAAAGGGGCATCTGTAGACACCAAAACAACACCAATCTGATTATGTGACAACAAGCATCGATCGCATTGACACAAACAACCCCTAGGGCAGCCCCCAAAGGTTAAACAGTGGTCCTAACCACTCCCAATAGTATTTTGGAAGGTCAAGAGTCAATTTGGCACCATTTAGCACTTTTCTCTCTACTCACCCCACCCTGGGATGAATACAAATTGATATTCACCCCACCCAGGGACGAATAGAAGCATTCGCCCCAGGGTGAGGCGAACAGCAGGTTTGACTGGCAAAAAGTCAAACCTCGACAGGTCCGCCAGTTAACTACAACTTCAAGACATGCAATTGCGAGGAACAACTTCAAATCAAGAAGAGAGACTTTAGTCATGCATGTCTTTATTTTAGAGACCTCATGCAAGGAGACTCTAAATCAAGGAATAATCTTTTCTCTCAAAATAGGACAATCAAATCAAGTGGAGCCCTCGCATGCGCATTCAAACAAAGAGACCCTAGGTCTATAAATTGGTGAGTCTTCTCACCCAAAAGGATATATAGAGAGGATATTTTGGAGAAACAAAGTGCTACTAAAATATATCCTCACCCATTGTTTGTGCTTTCACATCCTTGATCTCTCTTTTGGAGGGAGGTTATTGGGTGATCATTGGAGGCGCATTCTAGACCCAAACCTGAACATTTGGCCACAATATTCCACAAAATTTGTCGACAACACCCCATAAGAGGTTTTGGACCCATCCCAAGTGGATTGGTGCCGAAATAGAGTCCCAAACAGTGGGCATCCTGCCTCCAAGTGCCCCCTAAGTTGTTGCGGTTCTAAACGCCCCACACCCGAGTGATTGGAAATATGTGGTAGATTTCCTTCTTTTTCCTTTTGTATCTTATTCTAGGTCATTTAAATAGGCTATAGTTTAAATTTCATTTCATTCTAATCATTTTTGACCATGTTTTATCATTTCTTGCCTTTACTAACTTGTATATGGCATCAACTAAATCTGGGTGATAAAGGACAAATTGGAGAAATATGATATTCTGGGTCTTCCCAAAAAACCCCCAATTAGCTAACCCCAAATTTGTAGATCATTTGGAGCTTCCTAGATAGGACATTGAAGAGGATGCTTTCTGATAATTTATTACAGGTTTATTCATCCCGCCCCGGAGCAAATACAAATCTGTGAGGAATTTCCTGACTGTTCCACTTGCAGTGCCCTCCTGGTGCTATCTTTTCTATTTCCTTGAATGTAGGTCTCTAACATCAAAGGAGTAGTAAGGATTCAACACTCATATACACAAGTAGCGTCGACGTTTTGGTCCGCCCATCTTACATGTGGGCACACGGAATAAGGATTGCTATCCATGGATGTGATAAGAAACATATTTAACGCTCCTATCCCCTAAAATGGAAGGATACATATTGTAACATGACTTTAAAAGCATATCAATAAAGAGGGCCTTATTCCATATTGTTTTTATCTTGTGTCCCTTTCATGCATGTTTCAATATATAGGCTTTTGGCATTAAGTTTGGTTCTATACACACCATGCTTGGAATTTTCCTTTTTGTTTTCGTATCCTCATGCTTTCATGAGGTTTGAAATATATTCGCTCATGAGGTCAGTGATTTTGTCCAAATTTCTATTTCTCCCCCTTTTCTCATCCAGAGAGAGGATGGTATTGAAATATCATCAGATCAAGATCCAAGCTTTAGGAAAATGAGAGATAATATGAGTAATATCCTTCCACTGTCTTCTTTTTTCCTCCAAAGAAGTCGGAGCCTAAACAGTAATGCAGAGCATAATCTGGTTGGAATATCTACTCTTAATAGCTATAGCCAACAAACCCCAATTGCCAACCATATGGTGAATAACTATCTCTTTTGGATCCCAAAGACAAGCAATGCCACCCGAAGTCCCTTGGGAAATGAGGGAAACCACTTTTCCAGCAGGCCAAATTTTATTGGCAATTAAGTCCATATCCTCCATTGACATCTTTGTTTGTTGAAGAAAAATAATATGTGGATGATTTATCTGAATCATTCTTCTAATTTTATTTTGTTTTGAAAGACTCCCTTTGAGTCCTCTAATATTCCAAGTGATGATCTTCATTAATACCAGGGCTAAAAAATTTGGAAAGGGCATTAATCTTACCTTCCTCTACAAGCTTTTCACCTTCTTTTACCATATGATATTGATTGTTCTTGCGACCTACTTTTTTATTAGAATCCATCTTCAATTTTTTTTCCCTGTTTCTTGAATCATTCCAATTGGATCTGAGATGGCTTCTAACCTTTAAGAATGCTCATACACAGCCAAAATTTTACTAGATGGTTCAACAGAGTCTATATTGGGACCTGCATTATTTGAAATTTTGACATTTGAAAAATTGTTTTTCTTGTGTAAATTTTCTCCTTTTTTTCTGTTGAAAACCTTTGATTTGTTGGTTTGTCTCTGAGTTCTTCCCTTCATATTTAAATTGTGTTTCTAAGATTTCAGTTTCCATTATTTCCTCTTCCTCACTTGGGACATAATTTGTGGAAAGGATTTCAAACATATTAGTAGATGACTTTGATTGATCCTTCATAACTGGTTTTTTATGAGTGTTCTTCTTCTTAGGTATTTGGAAACCTGCTAAGTTTATATCTTATTTCTTTTGATCAGGAATTTTATTTGGGCAAGCACTGGCCAAATGACCATATTCATAACAAATTCTACAATGAAAAGGAATGTTCTCATAGTGCACTACTTGCTCCCAAGTGTCTTCGCCAAATTTTAATGTGATCTTTTTAGGTAGGGGTTTGTCAAAATCCATTAAAACACAAATATGAGCATAAATAATATGTTCAAAATTTTGAGTACAATCAACAGTCATCATAAAAATTCCTAAAGAGTTTCCAATTGAAGAAAAAATAGTAGGATTCCAAAATTCAATAGGGAGGCCAAAGAGTCTAACCCACACGAGAGCTATAGAAGGCATCTCTTCTTTGGCTTTAAATTTAGTATGTCAGGGCTTCATGAAAATCCCTGCCCTTCCAAAAAACCAAGGATCCCCTTGAAAAGTTTTATCTCTATCTTAATTATTAGCAAATAAAATAAGAAAATAACCATTTGGATAAATAGATATTTGTAGCTCACATTTAGTTTTCCAGATTTTGCAGCCCATACTTTAAAAGCAGATAGACTCAAACGAAAACCCACGAATCAACAAATTAGTCCTCTTTTTTCCAAATCTTCAATGCCAGTCTGAATGTTACTCATATCAAGCTTAACAATAGGAGTTCCATCAGTTGTTTTAAGACATCCTGACTCCATTTTCCTGGGATCAATCTTAGGCATTCTTATAGGTTTATGGGAAGCCCTAATATTGATATTAGAATTGGGATGAGGTTGTCTACCATGAAGGGCATCCCTAAAAAAAAAAATTGGGATTGAGTCTTCGAAATTCTTACCCTTGACAGGGATTTTCATAGTAGAATTATTTTGTGGGTGCACCTTAGCACCAGATTCACTTGAGATATGATCCATTTTTTGATCAACTTCTTGAAACTTGTTTTATGATCTCTTTAATCCTTGCCTTAGACATCGTGGAAAGATATGATTTTCACTTTTATTTTGTGTAGCAAATTGGAAGCCGTTGTCACTCAAGTTCACAGTATGATTTGTTGAAAGATAAATTTCTAACCCATCTTGTATCCCCTACAACATTTTCTGCTAAAATATTGAGCATAAACCATAAAAATATTGGCCGATAGGGCCTGAAGGCCCTAAAAACCAACCTCTAGAGTTGCTTGCACTCAACCCAGATGAAACCCTCGCATAGTCGATTGCCAAATATCTCGTTTACACATAGGGATGCATTAGGATTTGTGTTGCTCCAAATGATATGAAAATTTGTGGAGACATTCTAAGGTTTTTCAAGAATCTACCCTCAAAATTTTAGCTCAATTTGAGTTCGTATGAGTGAGATATGGCCGAAATGAGTTTGAAGTTTTGGGCAGTCCTACGAAAAAATGTCTAATCCTTAAATCTAACAAAACCTTTTTTGATAAGCATTATTGTTGAAGTGATTAGTTGAGTGAACTTGAACTAGAGGTTGTGCAAATATCATGAGTATCATTGTTATGCGAGATTGATTGATAAGCATTATTGGAAACATTTGAGTGAGTGTTCATATGCTTAGACTAGGGTTTGTGAGTAAGGATTATTTCATTGAGTGATTGGTTGAGTAGAGTTGGTTGATCCTAGTCACATGGATGTGTTGATGTGATAGTTCAATTTCTTTGAAACAAATTGTTCTATATCCTTAATTGAATTGAGAAAGAGATTGAGTGTTTATGGATGTGAAACATATTGAGTCTCTAACAATTCTTTATGTGTTTCTGCGAGTGAAAGTGATTGAGAGTTTGTGAGTGTGAAGCATATTGAGTCTCTAACAATTATTTATATGTTTCTATGGTAAAAGAGTGATTGAAAGTGATTGAGCATTGTGATGAATGTGAAGCATATTGAGTCTCTAACAATTATCTTTATGTTTCTATGATATTGGACAAGTTCTAGTGAGGACTTGTTGAGAAAATTTGGACAAGTTCTAGTGAGGACTTGTTGAGCAGATTTGGATAAGTTCTAGTGAGGACTTGTTGAGAAGATTTGGAAAAGTTCTAGTGAGGAATTGTTGAGTAAATTTGGACAAGTTCTAGAGAGGACTTGTGGAAAAATTAGTATGAGCTTTTATGGAAGCTTACAAGGCAGGTTTGAGATAAGTCTCTGAGAAGACTTGAGAGCAGATTTGATTGATTGATTTGTTCAAACCTTGAGTTACGGTTTGGGGAAGATATTGTAGAGTTGATTTGATATTAAGTCAAGCTTTGTGTTAAGGCTTGAGGATAGATATTGAGGATATATTTGTGATAGACTGAAGGACTGTGTTTAGTGCAAATCAGAGGACAAAGATTGAGGATAGATTTGTGCTAGATCGAAGGACTGTGTTTAGTGTAGATAAAAGGATAGAGATTAAGGGTAGATTTGTGCTAGACTGAAGGACTATGTTTTATGAAGATCAAAGGATAGAGTTTGGTGTATATTTGAGGATAGGTTTTTGCCAGAACAAAGACAGATATTGAGCATATTTGTGTAGATCGAAGGATTATGTTTAGTGCAGATTTAAGACAAAGCTTTGAAGGTGACAGAGTATAGAGGATGACAGTCTCTAGTGGATAGAGATCCATTAGCTAAGGTAGTGAGGACAAGTGTCTTCAATGGATAGAGATCCATTAATCATAGCAATGGGGGCAACAATTATTCTAGAAGATCACCAGTCAAAGCTAAGGAGAAAGAGTTATCTTGTGGATAGAGATCCATGAACTTGATTAGGGAATTGGTGTCTCCTTTGGACAGAGGTCCATAAATATTGTAATAGGGAAAGGATTCCCAAGATATTGATTGAGAAAATATTACTGAAATATTTTCTTCGTGGAGTATCCCACATTGGGTGAAACACATAAAATTGGTGTCTCGATTGTGTGTGGTGATTTATGCATTGCTTTGATTACTACTATTGATATCGTTATATGTACATTGCATAATATTTATTGGGAAAGAAAAGTAAAATGTGATTTTATATTGTTCACCCCCCTCTTAGTATAAACTTATGTTCTTCAATTGGTATCAAAGCGGATTCCTTCAAAAGATTTTAACATCTTGAAGGAAAAGCTTTCAAGAACACAATGGATTCTAAGAATGTGTCCTCAGATAATTCAACACCAATATTTTATGGAAGTGATTATATATTTTGGAGTATGAGAATGAAGATTCACCTAATGGCACTTGGTAATGAAATTTGGGAAGTAGTTGATAATGGATACATACCACCAGCTGATATACCTACATATAAGGAAGGTAAGCTTCTACAACATTACAATTCAAAAGAAATAAATACAATTTTGAGAGTCTGGCATAGAACAAAATAAATAAAGGTTATGCATTGTAAAGATGTAAAAGGAATTTGGGATAAATTGCAAAGCATATATGAAGGATATAAAAGTTTCAAAAAGGATAATTTGAAGAATTAAGAATGAAGGATGAAGAAAACATTAGGACTTATCTACTTCGAGTACATGAGGTTGTTAATGCCATGCAAGGACTTGGACTTAATGTTGAAGAATCAGATGTTTCTGATAAAGTCTTAAGATCTCTTACAAAAATATTTAGTGAAAAGATCTCTGTTATAGAAGAATCAAAAGATGGTCATTCTTTGACAAGAGATATGTTACTTGGTATTCTTACGATTTTTGATTTAATAACAAAAGAAGAACCTAATCTTCTAAAGGAAGCAACATTCAAAGCTACTAAGAAGACAAAGGGAAAAAATTCATAATAAAACAATGAGTCATCCAGTGATAAAGAAGCTAATTATGGTAGAAGGAATAAGGATTCAATAAGATTTAAAGATGCAAAATTTGTTAGATGTTTCAATTTTGAAAAGTATGGTCACTATGCAACTAATTGTCAAGATGCTAAAAATAACAATGATGAAGAAAAATAGGATCATGGGAATAGGGAATCAAAAAAATATAGGTACCAAAAGAAAGGGAAATATCGACAAGGTAAGCAAGGAAAGAAGTTATTTCAAATATAGAAGAGGAGTTACTATGAAGATAAGGCAAGTAAGTACTCAAGTGATAGTGATGCTAGTTATTCAAGTAATGATAAATATGATGTTCTATTTTTGATTGAGGAAAAAGAAGAAGCAAATAAAATGTCACTAATAATTATCATGTGTTTTAGATGTGGTAATTTTGGGCATCTTGAAGATAGTTGTACAAGCAATGGTTTCAGTTTCAGTGATGATGAATATGAGGTTGCACTTGAAAGACAAGAAGAGAATATTCTAATGGCACTAGAAGAAGAAGGAGGTGATCCTATAGAAGAAAAGTCAAAATAAAATGAAGATGTTGACAAAGGCAAACAAATAGTGGAAGAATGAGAAAAAGAACGAGTTGATCTTGAGGGAGAGCTTATTTATGGTCTTAAAACTTTAAAGAAGGTAAGAAAGTAAAACTCCCAACTTGAGATACAGTTTCAAGCATATTATGAAGAGAGAGGAAAGCTTATAAAGGATCTAAACAATTCAATGGCTAAGACAAAGAAGTTCAAAGATAAGCTAGAAGAAAAGGTCTTAGAATGTGAAAAGTTAGAACAAGAAGTAGCTCTACTAAGGGAAGAATTAGAAAAGTCCAAGGAAAAGCTACACAAGTTTGGAAAGATCTCAAATATTGTAGATAATATGATCAAGGTACAAATAAGGTCAACAAATAAAACAGGTCTTTGTTTTCAACAAGCTCAAAAAACAAGAAAAGTCAACCTCAAGTTTTGAAGAAGAAGAAACTTCAGAATAAGACAATGTAAGAGAAAGTGAGACTTCTGAGGATGAGTTGGAAAACAGAAAGTTCATCAAGGAAATGAACAATGTAAAAATAAAAAACATATGGAACAAGAACCAGCATAGAGAAGAATTGTTGAGTGTGTTTTGAATTAATGCTTCAAGGTTTTATGGAATAAAGAGTTGTTAACAAAATCTTGTTTGATAAGCATTGTTGTTGAAGTGATTAGTTGAGTGAACTTGAATTAGAGGTTGTGCAAAAATCATGAGTATCATTGTTATGTAATATTGATTGATAAGCATTGTTAGAAGCATTTGAGTGAGTGTTCATATGATTATACTAGGGTTTGTGAGCAAGGATTATTTCATTGAGTGATTGGTTGAGTAGAGTTGGTTGAGCCTAGTCAAGTGGATGTGTTGATGTGATAGTTCAACTTATATAAAACAAATTGTTCTATATTCTGAATTAAATAGAGAAATATATTGAGTTTTGATGGATGTGAAACATATTGAGTCTCTAACAATTCTCTATATATTTCTGTGAATGAAAGTGATTGAGAGTTTGTGAGTGTGAAGCATATTGAGTCTCTAATAATTATCTATATGTTTTTATGGTAAAAGAATGATCGAAAGTTTTTGAGCATTGTGATGAGTGTGAAGTATATTGAGTCTCTAACAATTCTCTATATGTTTCTATGAGATTGGAAAAATTCTAAAGAGGACTTGTTGAGCAAATTTGAACAAGTTCTAGTGAGGACTTGTTGAGTAGATTTGGACAAGTTCTGGTGAGAACTTGTTGAGCAGATTTGGAAAAGTTCTAGTGAGAACCTATTGAGCAGATTTGGACAAGTTCTAGTGAGGACTTGTTGAGCATATTTGGACAAGATCTAGAGAGGACTTCTGGATAAATTAGTGTGAGATTTTATGGAATCGTACAAGGCATATTTGAGATAAGTCTTTGAGAAGAATTGAGAGCATAGTTGATTGATTGATTTGTTCAAACCTTGAGTTAAGGTTTGGGGCAGATCTAGCAGAGTTGATTTGAGATTAAGTCAAGCTTTGTGTTAAGGCTTGAGGATAGATATTGAGGATATAATTGTGCTAGACCGAAGGACTATGTTTAGGGTAGATCAAAGGATAGAGATTGAGGACAGATTTGTGCTAGATCGAAGGACTGTGTTTAGTGTAGATAAAAGGACAAAGATTGAGGATATATTTGTGCTAGACCAAAGGAATGTGTTTAGTGTAGATTAGAGGATAGAGTTTGATGCAAATTTAAGGATAGGTTTGTGTCAGACTAGAGACAAAGATTGAGCAGATTTATGCTAGACTGAAGGACTGTGTTTAGTGTAGATTTGAGACAGAGCTTTAAGGGTGATAGAGTATAGAGGATGAAATTATCTAGTGGATAGAGATCCATTTGCTAGGGCAATGAAGACAAGTGTCTTCAAGGGATAGAGATCCATTAGCCAGAGAAATGGGGGCAACAATTATTCTAGAAGATCACCAATCAAAGCTAAGGAGAAAGAGTTCTCCCGTGGATAGATATCCACAAACTTGATTAGGGGATTGGTTTCTCCTTTGGATAGAGGTCCATAAATATTATAATAGGGAAATGATTCCCAAGGTATTGATTGAAAAAAATTTAGTGAAATATTTTCTTTGTGGAGTAGCCCACATTGGGTGAACCACATAAAATTATTGTATCTATTGTGTGTGGTGATTTGTGCATTGCTTTGATTACTACTATTGATATTGCTATCTATACATTGCATAATATTGATTGGGAAAGAAGAGTAAAAAATGATTTTATATTGTTCACCCCCCTCAGTATAATCTTGTGTTCTTCAATTTTTGCTAATTTTTTGAATTATTATTGTGAATGTGGTTATGTTTACCTAAAGGTTTGTAACAAGCAGTATCAAAGCACTTTCTAGTGCCATGTTTGTTTGTAATAGCAATAGTTATTATCCTGTTGTCTATTCCCTGTTAGGTATATTTTCTTTTGTTCTCTTCATTTTTACAACATATCTTCGATGAAAATAATATAAATATTTTTTTCTATTTTTAATGGGTTAGGATAAAAGCCTCTTCAACCTCTTCCTTGTATTTAGATTCTTATAACTTGTTCTACCACTTCTTCACTTCATTTCTTAGAGCTTTATCTACATTTATTTGTTCCCTTAATGATGTCTCCAATTTATAATTCTTCTCCTCAAACTACTCATACTTTCCTTTGTAGTAATCTTCTTGCAAATAGATAGTGTCCAGGTGAGCTTTAGCAGCAATTAATTCATATTCCATTGGCAGTTGTGTTATGTCTATCGTGCTTTCTTCTACATGGTAATCTTCCATGGTCATATCCTTCTCAGGATTTTCCACCAAGGGTTTGATAGTTACTTTTGTTCATTGAAGGGTGGTCAGGTCGACTTCCATCATATCCCTTGGATGGATAAATTTTTTAAAAGGTTGAGAAACCTTCTTATTCCACCAATCCTGAGCATTTATGGTTTTCCTTTGATTTTTTGGATGGTGGAAATGGTGGGATGATTTGGAGTACTAGAAGTAGCTATTGTATAATACAAAAAAAAAAGAGGGGGAGATAAAATGATAGAGGTAATTACCATGGCACCATCTACAAATGTTATAACAATTGCTACCAAAGTGGATTGGGATGATGATGATGGTGTGAGATATGGTGGGAAATATACTACAAAATGTGGGATGCGAGGTGAAGATGATGAAGAGGCTTGTGGAGAAGTGATGTGTTGAGGAGGTGGTGACTTAGTGCCCTATTGTTTAGAAGGGGAGAGATGATTCTTTGGAGAAATAAGAGAAGAATATGGAGAGTAAGAAACATTTATAATACCTAAATCTTTGAGAGAAAGTTGGTGTGTTGGGTCAGTGAGATCCAGTTGTTGTTCTTATTATGTTGATTGACTAAAATCTATAGGACACACATGTTAAACAACTTCTTTCTCCTACTTCAACTTCCTTTTTTTGCTAACATATTTTGTTGCGTCTTTCTTGATTCCATATTTTGTTTTTATTTTGGATATTTTTGGAGGAGGATGAGCAATTATGATCATAAATTTTTGTTGAGCCAATAGCTCTATGGATTTTACTAATGCAGATTCTTGCATTGAAGCAACTAAAGTTACAAACCTACTCAAGGAGGTGGTAGGTCTATAATCTTCTTTGCCTAAGGCTTTTGCTCCTAATACCAAGTGCTTAGGTCTCTTTTGCACATGTATGATTTTAGTATACCGTTTTGCATATTTTACCACACCTTTACCTGTATAACCCATCTTCTACATCATTTCAGCCCCCTTTGTGTATGTTTCTAATTGTTGTTGCATAGGGGTGTAAATTGAAAATTTCTCAATAGTAGGGGAAGAGGGAGCTACCTTTTTAGCAATTTGCTTCTGAGCTTGGAAACGAGATTTTTTAATTTCCTTTCCTTTACCTGTAGTCCCCTTGTCTACTCAACCTTTCATCATTTCTACTTGATTTGTCATTTTACGAAAGCTTGGGGCTAGTTTCCTTCCATTATGTGCTTCTCATGATTTATAGAATTCCTCATATTTTTTATAGAAATCATTGTTCAACTTGATGCCAAATATTAAGAAAGTGGTGTTTATTTCAACCCTCATAGTCCACCACTATAATATCTTGGCATCAGTCCATTGATGCTTCTTCTACATATTGGTTATTTTAGCTTCTCCTAGGAAGTGTTCAGGGTGATTTTCAAGATCATATTCCACAAGTTGTTCATAGAAATCCCTCCATGGTGGCGACACCTGTATTTGACCCACATTCCACTCTAGCTCATTATTTTCCTTTTTATTTCTACATTAGTTAATCTGGACCCTTATTATCCTCTCAAATTTTGGGGGTCTAGCAAAATTGATTACACTCAACCTCTCAAAAATCTAGTAATGGGGTCATACTTCCATCTCTTATGAAGTTCTATCAAGCCCAATTCCCTCATGACATGAGTGACATTATCATGTTGGCCCTTTCTTGTTATTGTTATATCTTCAAAATTGAAAGGGTGATTACAAATTACTTTCTTATTTATTCTAGTACCATATGTAAAATTGATGTATTCAATTGATCTACAATAATCCATTACAAATATTTGATCTGTTACATAATGTGGAAGCAAAAATAGCTTACTTTTGACTCCATAAAATCGTATGATTGTACCTTGTGTTAAAAATAACCAATCCCATTCCTCTACATGAGGTTTTTGAAGTACACTCTTTGCTTTAGGGGATAATCTATTCATTTTCCCATGTAAAATTTTGAGCAGACCCCAAAACTTCCCTATTGAAATCATAGTAGGACTCAGTCTTGGATAACACATTGGTCCATGTGTAAACCAATAAAGTAGCCCTCTTTTCATCCCTTGTGGTCGCAACTATATAGGGTATATCTTATTCCAATAAGTAGAAAAAAAACCAGAGTAGATGAGAATAGTATCTGAAATAAATTTAAAACCCCCTTCTTAATTTACATAATTGGTCATGAATTTGCTGACATAGGAAGGAAGGTCAGTCAAAAAATAATAGCCTGGTATTTTAATTCATAAGGGATGGGTCATAATATTTGGGACTGGAGATGCTAAATTTTGTAGCTATATACCAATCATGAACACCTTCATCTAATTTTAACCCCACTATTATGATCAACATGGAAAATATTTCATGGTTGGTAAAGTTTGTTATCTCAATAGGGATTTTGGGCATGTTTTCCCTATATTTATAGATTTTAGCTGTGACCCTAGCCAATTCTTTAAATATTTCTTGTTATCTAAGTGAAATTTTAGGTTATAGTATTTTTCCTGGTCAATGGGATGGAAATATTTAGGTTTTATGTTGGGCACCATGTCCATAGCAAAAGTTCTAGAGAAGACATCGAGAGTGAGCTTGAAAAAGGTTCTTCCTTGTGCTTTTTGGATGACCCTCTACTTGGAATAATAGTATTTTGTAATACCATGGACTAAATCAATATAATGGTGGACTAGTGTAAAAATATTACAATACAAGGAATGATAAGGAAAATAATTTGAGCTTGATAGCACACCTTGTAGAATTTTATTTTCAACATCCTCTCTTATCTTCTCTACATCTTTCCATGTCATTGTCATGTCTATAATTCTTGGGTCCTTGACTTGGAAATTTATTTCTTTGCCAGCTTCAACTTCTATGGATTTCCTAATAATTGAGGAAGCAATGACCATTGTTCTCTATTTATGTCCACAGTCTTCTACATCAAACTATGAAGATGCTCTAAGAATGTTCACAAATTTTGCATGTACTTTTCAAATTCTCTAGGCTTTCTGGAAGTCGAAGGCTTTGGAAATGTAGTTATCAACTCAACTTCTAACTATATAGCTGACTCCAAACTTCTACCCAAATTTTTTACCATTAATTTGGTAGGTAATCTGCCTTCTAGAAGTCCAATCAACATGCATTTCTACTTTGGTTTGTGTGCCCACAAGCTCTTTAAATAAAAATTCTTGGCATATTTATCACTTTTGTGGAACTACCATTGTCTTTGTATTATAAATTTAAATTTATTTTCCCTCTCATTGATTCATACCTTGTTGACCATTATGACTATGATGGAGAAATAATTGAAATTCATGGTTGACAAGAGATGTTGATATGTTTGGTTACATTCAACATGACCTGTAGATGAATTGTGGTTGTGGCTTGGCGATATGTTGTGTTATTTTATGAGGTTGACCATGACTTGGTGACATGTTACATGATCATGATCCATTTCATAGCTTAGCTTGTTTTGACTAGGTGGATCGCGACTTTGTGACCTAATGTACTAAACTTCTACTCTTCTTTTTTTGTTATATACATATATTCAAATTTGGTGTCATCCCATCTAGGAATAATGCTTCAAATATTGACCATTCATTAGAATTGATTGCAATCGTTCGAATAGGTCACATAACTAGAATGTATTTACATCCTTGTGTTACTTTATAAGATATGGTCCAGACCACATAGATTCAAATTTATCAAGTAATCTTGGCTTTGCTCAATTAGTGTCCCACTTTAAAACTAGATTCCCTTCATTGAATATCTTTGATGCTACTCTCTTATCAAACCAATGTTTCATAATTTTCTGATGATGGTATAGGTTGTTGTATGTTTTTTCACGTTTTTCCTCCAACTATACCAATTTTGACAACCTTATTTCCATTGGATGAAAAATTTTAGGTTCCATCTCATTGATAAACCTAAGTGTTGGAAGATCCAAGTCGATTGGAAGAACTGCCTCCTTTCCATATACTAGCGCATATGGCAATATTTTTAGATATTTCTTAGGTGTTATCCTATCAACCCATAATTCTTGATCAAGCAGTAAGTGTCATCTTATGGGGTTCTCTTAAATTCTTCTTTTAATAATTTTTAACAACTTATTATTTGTGGATTCTACAAGGCCATTTCCCTGAGGATAGTAGTTTGAGGATGCATTCCAATAAATACCATACTTTTTGGTAAAATCCATTATCTTAGCACCAATAAAAGATCCAACACTATCTAACATAATAGTATTTGGAATCTCAAATTTTGTAATCAATCTTTCAATAAATTCAATAATTGTGTCTTGGTCAACATGCTTGGTAGCTTCTACTTCTCTCCATTTAGTAAAATAATCCATTGCTATCAAGATGTACTTGTGCCTAGTCGATGAATTAGGGTTGATCATGCCAATAAAGTCTAATCCCCTTTGTTTAAATTATTCCTCTACAATTATTGGCTTAAGTGGCATGGTAGGATGCTTGTTCTTTCCAATAAATATTTGGCATTTGTCACATGTTTTGACTAGCTTGAATGCATCTGAGAATATTAATGGCCAGTAGTATCTAGCTCTCAAAATTTTTGTTGTTGTATTTTGTCTTGAATAGTGTCATCCTAAGAAACCAACATGGAATTCTATGAGGACTTCTTCTACCTTGTTTGGATGTAAACATCTCAATAACACTCCATCAAAATTCTATTGGTATAGATTACCATTGATCAATGCATATTTTTCTACCTATAAACTATATTTGTGTATTTAGGATGAACTTAGGACCTCTGGGTATCTTCTATAATTGAAATAATATATTAGTTGTTCAATCCAAGTATCTGGCAATGTCTATGCCTCTTTGTGATCTCCTTCTTGCCTAGTAGGTTGTTGTTGCTCTCTTAATAGCAGTTTTGTAGTCTATACAACAGACTCAGCCAACTATTAACATAGAGCTATTTCCCATATTAGTTCGTTTGGCTTGATATCAATATCAGAATCTTAAATTTTGGTTACCCAACCAACTCTTTTGTCCCTCAACTCTCCTTGAATCACAAATTTTTGGACATCTGGATGTACCACATATACCAATGTTTTGCTTTGGGAAACCAAATACCTAATTTTTTGAAGGATTTAATTATCGAATAAACCTGCTTTTCAATAAAATTATACCTTTTTTCATGATCATGCAAGGTTTGGCTTAGAAAATCTATTGTCCGCTCATTGTCTTCTACATAATTTCATTGTCTTTTCAATGAAATTATACCTTTTTATTGATCATGCAAGGTTCCCCTTTTTGAGTAAGAACAACATAGCTCTCTTCTATCCCAAACACATAAAGAATGAAATATTTGGAGTAGTCAAGATTAACGAGGATAGGAGCTTGATATATTGCTTCTTTAATATTATTTAAATCATTCCTCCATACATTTTATCCATTTGAAACCCACTTCTTTTTTTAGCATCTTAGTTATAGGTTTCATTATCTAAGAAAAATATGAAATTAATTTTTGAATCAAATTGATCTTGCCAAAAAATAAATGGAGTCCTTTCTTGTTTAGTGGTAGAGGAAATGTCAGAATGGATTTTACCATATCATAGTCAATGGCCAAACCTATTTTTGATACCACATGTCCTAATAACTTGCCTTCATGTATTGTACAAATTGAATTCTTAGGATTTAATGAAATCCTAAATTCTATGTATTTTTCAAACACCCTCATAAGGTGCTTTGTATATTTTTTTTATCATGTAAAAAGCTAGTCATGTCATCTAAATATGAAACTATTATCTTGTTTCCTAGCACCCCAAATGTTGAGTCCATAGCTCTTTCAAAGGTAGCACCTACATTGGATAGGCCAAAAGGAATTTGTTGCTATGCAAAGGTACCCCATTTGGTGGTTAATATAGTTTTGTATTAGTCTTCATCCCAAACCCATATTTTATTAAATTATAAAAATCCATCCAAGAAGGAGAATATCTTAGCTTTAGCTATAGTATCCAAAATCTGATCTATTTTTGGAAGAGGATAGTGCTCCTTCAAAGAATATTGATTCAAGTTATTAAATTCCACATAGATACGAATGTCTCCATTTCTCTTTCTTATCAAGACCAGGTTGACCACCCATATAGAATGCTTGATGGGTTATATGATATTGGCATTTAGCAAATTTAGTAGCTCTTGTTTAATTATGTTAGTCTTACAATGGCACTGAGAGGGGGGGTGAATCAGTGTGGTACTTTAATCATGAATTTACAGCTCTTTAAATTAGCAGCAATTAAAAACTTATAAATAGATACAGAAAGTACAACAAGAGAACATCACACAACACAATATTTTAATGAGGTTCACCAATTTGGCTACTCCTCAAGAATGACTGCTTGGACTACCATCCAAATCCAGCCTTTGCAAAGCACCAACTTTACAAATAGTTTACCAGCTTCCACTGGAAGGAGCATCAACCCCTGATTTATCTGTACCAACAGAAAGGAGCAACAACCCCTGATTTACTAGCACCTACTAGAAGGAGCACCAACCCTTGATTTACCAGCACCAACTAGAAGGAGCACCAACCCCTTGATGCCAGACTGCAACCTGGACTTCAATTTTTAATCTATAAGTTTGATGATAAAATACCTTTGTTTTTAACAAGACCCTAACTGGTCTGCTTCACCTTTGCGTTCTCTACACACTCTGCTCTCTCTGCGCAATCACTTCACACAATCTGCTACTTCACTGTCGAGCTTCATGATTGTCTTCTCCCTTTTGCGCACTCTGCTTCCTTTGAGAATTTCACACTTAGCACGATTTGACTTCTTTTCACTTTGTGCACTTCGCCATCATCTCACCGCTTCTATGCTTTTTGCGCTCTTATGGCCACATTTCCCACTTCGACACTTATTCGATGATCTCTTCGACAACTTCGCACTCTACACCCTATCTCTGAACTTCGCACATTTCAACATTTTCAACTCTTCAAACAACCTTCCTTTTATAACAATATTTGCATGATGAAAAACTCTAATCTTAGTCGGTTGTAACCCTAATCTTAGTCGGCTGCAAACACTAATCTTCGTCGGCTGCAAACCCTAATCTTTGTCGGCTAACATTGGTCTTCGTCGACTTCAACTGCCTCTGTAACTCTTCTATTGTTGTTGCCGCAAAAACACAACATGTCACGATATCGCGACACTTTCGCCTCCGTATGCTTTCTCTTAGCTTTGGCCCGCGAGAATACAACATGTAGCGATATCGCTACACTTTTTCCTCCATACACTTTCTCTCAATTTTGGCCCGTAAGAATACAACATGTAGCGATATCGCTACACTTTTTCTCTTTGCTCTTTTTCTTAGCTTTGGCCCCGCGAAAACATAACATGTCACGATATCGTGACACTTTCACCATCGTACCTCTTTTCTTGGCTTGTACCTGCAAAAAAGTAGCATGTCATGAAATCACGACACTTTTGCCTCCTTGTCTCTTTTCTTGGCTTGTACCAGTGAAAACACAACATGTCATAAAATCGTGACACTTTCGCCTCCTTGCCTCTTTTCTTGGCTTGTATCAGCAAAAACATAGCATGTCATGAAATCACGACACTTTCGCCTCCTTGCCTTCTCTCTCATCATTGAGTCAAAAATGCGACATGTCATGATATCGTGACACTTTCTCTCCTTTGCTTTTTCTTTTGCCTCCGGGTCGTGAAAACCCGACATGTCGCGATATCGCGACACTTTTTCTATCGGACTCTCTCTCCTGCATTATGTCGTGAAATCGCGACACTTTTTCTCTTGGACTCTCTCTCCTGCAACATGTTGTGAAATCGTGACACTTTTTCTTTTAGACTCTCTCTCCTACGTTATGTCACGAAATCGCGACACTTTTTCTTTTGAACTCTCTCTCCTGCAACATGTCATGAAATCGCGACACTTTTTCATTCGTACAACCTTCCTTGCAATATGTTGTGAAATCGTGACACTTTTTCATTTGTACAACCTTCCTTGCAATATGTCACAAAATTATGACACTTTTTTGTCCGTACAACCTTCCTTGCAATATGTCACGAAATCGTGACACTTTTTCTTTCTCTTCCTTCCTGGCCTTTCGAGTCGCGAAAATGCGACATGTCACGAAATCGCGACACTTTTCAAACATACTTTCTCTCTCATGTTCTAGTCATGAAAATGCGACATGTCGCGAAATCGCGACACTTTTCCAACTTACTCTCTTTCTTTGAACTTGTCGCAAAATCGTGACACTTCTTCCTGCTTTCTCTTTTTCTTCCAACATGTCGTGAAATCGCAACAGTTTTTCCACTTGCCTTTTTCTCTGCCAACATGTCGCAAAATCACGACAGTTTTTCTTGCTTCTTCTCTCTCTTCCAAAATGTCGCAAAATCATGATAGTTTTTCTTGCTTGCGCTTTCTCTTCGAACATGTCACGAAATTATGACAGTTTTTTCTGCTTGTGCTTTCTTTTCGAACATGTCACGAAATCGCGACAGTTTTTCCTGCTTCTTCTCTCTCTTCCAATATGTCGTGAAATCGTGACAATTTTTTTTGCTTCTTCTCTCTCTTCTAACATGTCATGAAATCGTGACAGTTTTTCCAGCTTCTTCTCTCTCCTCTAACATGTCGCGAAATCGTGACAGTTTTTCTTGCCTGCTATATATGTCGTGATATCGCGACACTTTTCTTACTTGACTTTTTCTTTGATCTTTTGAAAATGGGCCACTATGGTCTTCTTGGAAACTTACTGTCCATACTCTGAATAAACTTTGAACTCTTGTCCTCTGCATCTGAATGGATTTTGAACTGCCTATCCACTGCATCATTAGATCTAATTGACTGTGTTGACAACAATGACAATACTCCTGCTGCACCTTGCTCAACAATCTCCCCTTTGGAATTGTTGGCAACACATGTGCAATTTCCTGTAACTCTTCTCCCCCTTTGACAATAATACCAAAGGGCTACTGCAGACTCCCCCTAAGTCCATGCACAACATTTTCAGGCAAAATTGATTACACTTAGCAAAAATCATGATCATGAGAAAAAAGATAATCAAATATTTAAATGCTCCCCCTGAAAATGTGATCCCTATGGCTAGCCAATTCTTGGGAAGTTTAACCACTCGACCAATCTGTCTCCAAGATAGAATGCACCTCCACTGGTACTCTTTCTGTCATCAACACATCCTACCCAATCTGCATCTAAAAATGAAATAAGGGTGAAGTCTTTACCTTTTAGATATCATAACCCATACTTCATAGTACCCTTGATATTATAGAAGACTCTGTCTCTCTGCTACACTGACTGGGGGACCTCTCTCCACTTAAAGAATCCTCACTCAGATCTATCTTCAACTGTGTTGGCTATTGAATCTCTATCCATTGAGACTCTGTCCTCTGTACTCTGTCACCTCCAAAGATATGTTAATGGGCTCACTAAGAACCTGCTCAATAGGCTCACATAGAACTTGCTCAAATCTGGTCTAACAAGCTCACCAAGAACTTGCCCAAAACTTCTCTAGCAATATCACCAAGAACTTGCCCAAATTTGTTCTAGAAACCTATCCCAACACTGTCCTCAAATTTGTCCCAGCATTGTCCTCAAATATTTCCCAAAGGCCTTCTTCAAAGGCTCAATCAATCATGCTCAAGTAGTACTCAAAATGAACTCAACAAAGACTGATAGTCTCAAATGATATCCACTTCATAGAAGCATAAAGAGAATTGTTAGAGGCTTAATATCTTCTATTCTCAAATTTCAAACTCAATTCAAATCAAGGAAATTTTATTTTATGGAACTTGAACAACTGCATGCATCCAATCACTTAACTAGGCTCAATCAACTCTACTCAACCAATCACCTTAATGAACAAATATTTATCACAAACCCTAGTCGAAGCATGTATCAACCAACTCTAAATGTTTTTCTCTGACTCAAGTTCAAGTTCTTTGCACAACCAATGGGTTTCAACAACAATGCTTATAAAATATTCTTCACATAACAATGATACTCATGTTCTTATCAAACCCTCACTCAGGTTTTTCACACAACTAATGGCTTCAACAACAATTCTTATAAAATAAAGTTTAATAACAACTCTCAAACTAGAAAACCTTGAAGCATTAAACCAATTACTTTTGAAAAAGAAACCACAATCAATCCTGTTTACTCCTATCACATGAGTCTCCTTGGGATTAGCCTAAAATCATGCTACCATGCATACTATGCTCGGTTTGCCTGTTTCAAGCCATATATCTTCAACTTACAGACCAGGTGGGTATCATCACCAAGATGGGAACCATTTGGCTGCTCAATATAAACCTCTTCTTCAAGCTTCCCATTCAAAAATGCTAATTTCACATCTGTCAACAAAATTGACAAGTGATTCACACTTGTACCAACTTTTGTCCAACACTGTACCAACACTGTAGTTTTACTATCAACTCTGTGCAAGCATCAAACACAGTACCACAACACCAACCAAATCCTTTTTTACATTTTTAGCTTGGTCTATGTTTTCTGCAATCACCACTAGTCACACCTTACTGTCAACTATTCGAATCAGAAAACAATATTTTGTTAACCACTTCACGACCAACTATAGTGCACCTTACTCAAACTCATACTTTTGGACCTTGGATAGGTATGATTCACAAAGCAAAGTTGCTCATCTTGATGAGCTAAACATGAATCAATGATCAAACTTCAATATTTTTCACCACAACATCAAAATAGATCTAACAATCTTCATATCAATGTGTAGTTCAAATACCCACTGCTTTTATCGAAATACATATATACGGCTAGAGCAACAATCTTTTACTAACCAACTTATCTGAACTATTATAATCCTTAACTTTGGATAGTGGTAGTAAGAATCATCACCAGAACAATAATGACATATAGCAATACTACCAATAATGACAACTCTCAATTTAATCACCACCCTTCATGGCACTTTCACAAATTACATGAACAAAAAAACACACTTTGACAACTATACAACAACTTCCTTGACTACTTGCATTTCATCCTCAGGTACTCAGATAAATACATAGGAGCATTAAAATGAAACTTTCAAGATTTCTCCCCCTGAGGATGTGCTACTTGGATTTGCTTAATGCAATATCGGAGTAGTCTCCTTCAGCCCAAGGAGACATGAATTCCTTTCTTCTATCTTTCTCCAAACTTTCTTGAACTCAGGCTTGGATTTTTTAGCTGCATCCCTGTTTTGCACCTTTTTGTGAAATTGAACATTTCTATTGTGTGGTTGTCTCTTGTGCATCCTTGATGAATGATTATTTTCCTTTCTTTTATGTACATGATTTATTCCCTGTCTGTGTTGCGTTCTTTGTGTCTGGTGAAATCTACTGTTTTGCCTTAGATAAGATACAAAAGTGCTTGGACAAAACCTTGCTATGTGCCCATGACCATTACATTGAAAATATTGTACATAGTGTTTACTCAGAAATGCAGATGTATTTCTACCATCATAACTCTTTGATTTATTATTCAATCCACAATAAGTTGCTTTGTGACCATACTGGTTGCATCTGAAACAATAGCCATTAAAAGTATTATTATGAATAGAGTGAGAGTGATAGAACCTCTTTTGTTGTGGCTGCTTTGCTATAGATCTCCTTTGATATATTCTTCCTTTTGAAGATTCAGCTTCAAACTTTTCTTGCTTCGAACAGTGAACTTCTTATCTGTAGAGTTGGAAGATGAAGATTGTTCAGCTTCATATCCAAGACCATTCTTATTCGTGGAGCTTCTTTGTTGGCTTATCATTTTATCTAGCAACTCTGTACTCTTCTCAAATTTGAGATTTGTATTGGCCTCTTCTAGTTGTTTCTTCAATAAAACAATCTCTTCCTCTTGTTTGCAGCAACCAATATCTTTCTCATTGATCTGTGACCTGAGAGTTTCTTCAATCCTTTTGAATTCTTCCACCTATACTTTCAAATTGGTTATTATTTCATTTGCATCCTATAGCTTTCTTGAGATTTCCTTATTCCTTTTTCTTTCTATCTTCAATTCATCCAGAGCTGCAATTAGTTCCTCTTTCAAATTTATTTTTGCATCAATTTCTTCTTCATCACATTTCTGTTCTTTTTCTGTTTCTCTTTTAGAATCATCCTCTAGGACTTCATTAACTTTCAACATATATACCTCTATGTTTTCATCATTATTCAACTTTAAAGCTTCGACCTGAGCTTGATGTGTTTGTAACTTGACCTCCTTGATCTCATCGTCTCCTTCATAAATACTCCTCAGTTTGTCCCATATTTCTTTTGCCATTTTACAACTCTTGATTTTTACCAGTTCACTGTCTACTAATCCGCACCTGATAGCATTCCTTGCTTTTGAGTCATTTTCAAACAGATTCTTACCGACAGCATCGGTTGGAGGAGTGATGGGTATTGTGCATTCATTGATTACTGAATCCCAGATGTAGTATCCCAAATAACATAGATATGCTTGCATCCTGATTCTCTAGGTCATGTAATTTGTTTCATCAAACAAAGGTGCTTTGTTTGATAAAAAACCTTCAACCTCTTCTAGTTCAATTTTCTCTTCTATAGGAACTGAAACTGACTGAGATGCCCTTTTGGAGGAAGATCTATTCTTTTTACCCATTGCATACTAATCCAAGATCAACCCTAGCTGATTTAGCCTTTGAAGGGAACCTAGCTCTGATACCAATTGTTAGTCTTACAATGGCACTGAGAGGGGGGGTGAATCAATGTGGTATTTTAATCATGAATTTATAGCTCTTTAAATTAGCAGCAATTAAAAACTTATAAATAGATACAAGTACAACAAGAGAACATCACACAACACAATATTTTAACGAGGTTCACCAATTTGGCTACTCCTCAAGAATGACTGCTTGGACTACCATCCAAATCTAGCCTTTGCAAAGCACCAACTTTACAAACAGTTTACCAGCTTCCACTGGAAGGAGCATCAACCCTTGATTTATCTATACCAACAGAAAGGAGCAACAACCCCTAATTTACCAGCACCTACTGGAAGGAGCACCAACCCCTGATTTACCAGCATCAACTGGAAGGAGCACCAACCCCTTGATGCCAGACTGCAACCTGGACTTCAATTTTTAATCTATAAGTTTGATGATAAAATACCTTTTTTTTTAACAAAACCCTAACTGGTCTGCTTCACCTTTGCATTCTCTATGCACTCTGCTCACTTCACACAATCTGCTGCTTCACTTTCGAGCTTCACGATCGTCTTCTCCCTTTTGTGCACTCTGCTTCCTTTGCGAATTTCACACTTAGCATGATTCGACTTCTTTGCTCACTTTGTGCACTTTGCCATCATCTCACCGCTTCTGCACTTTCTGCGCTCTTACGGCCACATTTCCTGCTTTGACACTTATTCGACGATCTCTTCGACAACTTCGCACTCTGCGCCCTATCTTCGAACTTCGCACTCTATGCCCTATCTTCGAACTTTGCACATTTCAACATCTTCAACTCTTCAAACAGCCTTCCTTTTCTAACAATATTTGCATGATGAAAAACTCTAATCTTAATTGGCTGTAACCCTAATCTTAGTCGGCTGCAAACCCTAATCTTCGTCGACTACAAACCCTAATATTCATCGGCTAACATCGGTCTTCATCGGCTTCAACTGCCTTTGTAACTCTTCTATCACTGTTGTCGTGAAAACACATGTCATGATATCACGACACTTTTGCCTTCGTATGCTTTCTCTTAGCTTTGGCCCACGAGAATACAACATGTAGCGATATCGCTACACTTTTTCCTCCATATGCTTTCTCTCAATTTTGGCTTGCGAGAATACATGTAGCGATATCACTACACTTTTTCTCTTTGCTCTGTTTCTTAGCTTTGGCCCCGTGAAAACATAACATGTCGTGATATCACGACACTTTCACCATCGTACTTCTTTTCTTGGCTTACGAAAACATAGCATGTTGCAAAATTGTGACACTTTTGCCTCCTTATCTCTTTTCTTGGCTTGTACCAATGAAAACATAGCATGTCGCAAAATCGTGACACTTTCGCCTCCTTGCCTCTTTTCTTGGCTTGTATCAGCAAAAACATAGCATGTCGCGAAATCATGACACTTTCGCCTCCTTGCCTTCTCTCCTCATTGAGTCGCAAAAATGCGACATGTCGTGATATCGTGACACTTTCTCTCCTTTGCTTTTTCTTTTGCCTTCGGGTCACGAAAACCCAACATGTCGCGATATCACGACACTTTTTCTATCGGAATCTCTCCTACATTATGTCGTGAAATCGTGACACTTTTTCTCTCGGACTCTCTCTCCTACAACATGTTGCGAAATCGTGACACTTTTTCTTTCGAACTCTCTCTCCTACATTATGTCGCGAAATCATGACACTTTTTCTTTCGGACTCTCTCTCCTACAACATGTGAAATCATGACACTTTTTCGTCTGTACAACCTTCCTTGCAATATGTCATGAAATCGTGACACTTTTTCGTCCGTACAACCTTCCTTGCAATATGTCGCGAAATCGTGACACTTTTTCGTCCGTACAACCTTCCTTGTAATATGTCACGAAATCATGACACTTTTTCTTTCTCTTCCTTCCTAGCCTTTCTGAGTCGCAAAAATGCGACATATCACGAAATCGTGACACTTTTCAAACATAATTTCTCTCTCCTATTTTAGTCACGAAAATGCGACATGTCGCGAAATCACGACACTTTTCCAACTTACTCTCTTTCTTCAAACTTGAAATCGCAACACTTCTTCTTGCTTTCTCTTTTTCTTCCAACATGTCGCGAAATCGCGACAGTTTTTCCACTTGCATTTTTCTCTGCCAACATGTCGCGAAATCGCAACAGTTTTTCTTGCTTCTTCTCTCTCTTCCAACATGTTGCAAAATCATGACAGTTTTTCTTGCTTGCGCTTTCTCTTTGAACATGTCGCGAAATCGCGACAATTTTTCCTGCTTGCGCTTTCTTTTTTAACATGTCGCGAAATTGCAACAGTTTTTCCACTTGTCTTTTTCTCATCCAACATGTTGCGAAATCGTGACAGTTTTTTCTGCTTCTTCTCTTTCTTCCAACATGTCACAAAATTGTGACAATTTTTCCTACTTCTTCTCTCTCTTCCAATATGTCACGAAATTGCGACAATTTTTTCTACTTCTTCTCTCTCTTCTAACATGTCACGAAATCGCGATAGTTTTTCTAGCTTTTTCTCTCTCCTCTAACATGTCGAGAAATCACGATAGTTTTTCTTTCCTGCTATATATGTCGCAATATTGCGACACTTTTCTTACTTATCTTTTTCTTTGATCTTTTGCAAATGGGCCACTATGGTCTTCTTGGAAACTTACTATCCATACTATGAATAAACTTTGAACTCCTGTCCTCTGCATCTGAATGGTTTTTGAACTGCCTGTCCACTGCATCATTAGATCTAACTGACTGTGTTGACAACAATGACAATACTCCTACTGCACCTTGCTCAACAAATTAGGGCATCTATTTTAGGATTTACTGGCATTTGCTTTTGCTAGAAAGGTTTTGCATATGGTGTGATCTCAATGGTATGTTGGATGGTCTCTTTGCTATATACTTTGAGGTCATCATAGGTCCATGCTATGATATCATTAAATTCCTTGCATAAATCCAAAATTTGGTTGATTTCTTCATTTGAACAATGTACACCAATCTTGATGTTTCTACTTGGTTTAATTTGTATATCCTTGTAGTTTTGGCTATCAACCTCAATTCTATAAGTAGTTGATCTGTCACTGCCATCAAATAAGATTTCTAGCACTATCAATCCTTTTGAGATATGATTTTTTGTAAGTTGTATAAATTTATTTTCCTCATCCTCTTCTAGAATTTGGTCTTCTGCACAATTCATTTTTTGAATCAGGAAATCAATCAATTGTTCATCATTATCAAATACTTGCCAAAAGGTGTCCTTATCAAGCACAAAAGACCTATACTCAAGCCTCACTATTTTTTACTTATGTATAACATTAGATACTAGGCAGAAGTTATCTCCCATAGATGCTAATATATCAGCATGGGTGTTATGCTCTCTGGGGATGGATTTGATATTCAAAGCCTAATAATTATCTAGTAAGTCCCACACTTTATTTTTGTAGGCTTTGAGATAATGTTTGCTTACATATTTTTATGTAATTTGACTGACTATTAATTTAGAATCATCAAATATATGCAGTTTTTTGATAACCATATTTTTATCCTATGCATAGTACCTCATATTCTACTACATTGTTTTACAACTCCATGTCAACCTATATGAGAATACCTTTTCTACTCTAGTAAGTGCTATCAACACTATGCCATCTCCAGTACCATTTTTTACATCTAGCTTCATAAAATAAGAGCTTCCACATTTGGTTATTTTGGGGACTTTGGTCCTTTGAGATTGCAATATTTTTTTCTTCAAGATTCACGATTGAATAGGTACCAATCCCTATCTCGATCATAGCATTGAAGTCCTTTAAAGAAAACTGATCTTCAATTTAAAAATATTCTAGTACTTCCTCCATTAGATCCACTTCTTATATCATCATGATGAATGTGTTGGCTTGTTGATTTTCCTTTTTAAGCTTCTCTATATGGAAGGAGGATGGTTTATCAGAAAATACCTTAATTTTTTTACCTTTAAATAGGATTTCCATGTGAGAGTAGTCAGAGATAAGAATTATCTTGATAAACACATCTCAAAATAAGGTTCAAACTCAACCACCACAATTTGTTGGATAACAGTGATCTAAGATAGTCTGTGTAACACCATGGGCACATCCTTGATTACACCTACTATCTTTACTGATGTACCATCCATTTGCGACACACCAAGGTTGATCCTTGTGTATTCCATGTCCATTATTTCACACATTGCCTTGGGAATTACTATGGTAGCTACTTCTAAGTCAATCATGCAATTGTGAACTAACCATCCTTCTATTTTCAAGGATAAATAAAATGGTGATGGTCTATTTTTTCTTGTTATTGAGGTAGGATGAAATTGAGCTATATTAAGCTCTGCTTGGTTATTTCTTTGAATTTTGATAGATTTAAGTGAATCCTGTAATATATCAATCTATCCTGAAAGAATGAGTGTATAACACAAACTAGCTTTTGATGAAGTTTTTTTAATTATTTCACTATGTTGAAACCAAAAATATTAGGTTATTTTCTCTGTTCCTTTGTAGGTTCATCATATTTACTCTTGTATTCCTGACTAGACTCAATCCTCTAGCGCTTGGTTAAAGAAAGGTATCTCAACTTATCTCTTGTCTGCTCTTGGGTTTCATCTTCCTTAGTAATATTTTGGTGTTGTTGTGTTGTCTTTCAAGCTAGGATAGCTTGAGGGATATATTTATTTGGCCGATCTTTTATTTCATAAGGTACTTAAAAAGGGCTCATTATCTTATGATCAACAATAAAAGGTTTCTTCCCTAATCTTGTTAGGATCGATACATGTTCAACATATGGTATCATGAAGTTATAGTCCATTTCCCTTAGCATATTTACTTGATCTTTCTAAGTCATTTTAGCCTTCTCAATAGCAACCTTTTGTATGTGATGTTGGTGTATCAAACATGAACTTTCACCATGTAGGTCATTGCAATTTGAACAGCAGTAGTTTGACTTAGAATCTAAGGCACCTTCTTGATTGTTGTATATTATATCAAATTTTTCTAGAGGTTTGCTAGTAGAAACAACTTGATCCTTTGTGACATATGGAAATCTTCTTGGTTGAAAGTTCCTCTCAACCTCCCTTCTCTTCATGGTAGTGACTTCATTGGTGAGATTTTCATAAGTGTGACCATTTATTGCAAGGCAACTATCTAATAATCAGGAGTTGATAATGCAAGGATAAAAGAAGGTGTTGGTAGCAATGGTGTTATAAAAGGTGCATGGAGTGATTGAGTGATTGGTGTAACTGGCCATGTCAAAAAGTTGAGGGCAGGAGTAGTTGTTGAAATAGAATTGTGTGTAGCAGAGGTTTGCATGTGTTGTTGAGGAAATTATGGGAATATTGGGCTCATCATTTTAGGGGGTAGCCTTCCTATAGAAATTAAATCCTTCTCTACTATTAATGCTTCTTGAAATATCCAATAAAATGTAAGCACATTGAATTGCCTTATTACCATACCCAAATCTAACTAAAATGCCCTCAAATAGTAATACATGGCTTGTTCATTTGTTAGTTTAATACCCTAGGACACTCTTCTCCATGTTCAGTTGAACCTAATGTTGAAATTGGATATCTCATCCTATGGGTACCTTTGTATTATGGTGAATTGTGTTAACAGGGAGAATGCATCTACTTGTTCATTGAATTCTTCCACTAATTGGCTAGCCATATATACCCATGTATTTGTTGTTTTATCTGGCAAGGTTCTACACTAGTACAATATTTTACCCCTTAGTGATATATCCAATAACTTGATCATAACATCTTCTTATTGAATGTTATGAATGACCGCTAATGATGCTACATCTTGACAGTGCTCATAGGTAGTCCTTTCGGTGTCATCATATGTTGGTAGTGCTTTTAAGATTACCTAGGGAATAGGATTTTGGATGAGCAAATTTAGAGGACCTATATGATTCCAAGTTGGGTAGTCTTGAGAATTTTGATTATCATTTTCAACCATTTGTAATGGAATACTTATTGAAGTGGATGAAGTTAGGTATGTAGGATATTGCTCTAGTGAAGGATTTGAAGAAGAAGATGATTCAATGGGAGCAATGTAATTTTATTTTTATGAGGATGGAGAGGTAGCTCCAGGAATTCTAATTGTTAATCCAATCCTTTGGTAGCCTGTCTTGTGAGCATAAAAATATATTAGGTGACAAGGCAATAATTTTTTTTAAAGGAAAATTTAAAATTGATCTAGATTGGATTTAAATGGAGTTTCCAGGTGATTTAAAAATATTCATATAAAATAGAGTATCATCGTAACTCTGATTTTACAATAATAGCGGGACAATGTCCCATTGGGCATGTCAAAAACTATTGATCTGAAAATTGGCCTATGGAAAAATTGCATGCCCAAAGACTTAAACCAACATTGAATGACCTTCAAGCTATGGGGCTTTGATGTCAATATTCTGAGGAGGCTGATTCGTATGGAGTTGTAACTAACTAAACTTGAAAATAAAAGGGGGGAAAGGGTGCTGAAAGAAACAAACACAGTTGAAGCTAGAACTTATAAAAGGTATATTTTTTTTTTATTTGTGGAAAACATCCCAAAAGGGATGCCACTTTCGGGTAAGACCCAATTAAAAATAAGCAGATAACAACAAAAATAATAAAATAAAATAAAAAACATGCTCCTTGAGTGTGTCAAAAACAAAAGCACAACCAAACACACACAATAAGATAAAAGAAACCACAACACAAACCACATAGAAAAACACAAGAAACACATAACAAAACACAAACAAGACAAAAACAACAGAACACTACAAAGACATAACCCCCAAAAAAACAAGAAAAATAAACACAACCAAAACCTTAAAAATTAAAAAATAAAACAAAAATAAAAATAAAAAACAACCAACAACAGACAATAAAAAAAACAAAAAATATAGAAAACACTCACCCATAAAAACACAAAATAACACAAACAAAGAGAAACCCAAGAACAAGAACGAAAAAAACACAAGAACAATAACAAAAAACATAATAAAAAAAACAAAACAACGAAAACACAAGAACAACAAAAAACAACACAAAGAACACAAAAACAAAACAAAATAAAAAAACCCACCCACCTTAAAAAACTAAACAAAAAAAACAAAAAGGAAAAAAGAAATAAAAAATGAACAAAACAAAGACCTATCTAGACCAAAAGACTATTAAGGCAAGAATCAATAGAGGAAACAAAATAAAGAATAGAATGAGCTAGGGAACTAAAAAAAAACTGAATGAACCAAAGAGAAGCAAAAAAAAAACAAGAAGAAACTAGGTACCTTCAGAACTGGAGCCATCCAAAGAAATGATAGAAAGAAGAGCTTCCCTAATTTGAGAAGCCCACCATATAGGAGGGTGGCCATAACAAGTAAGATCACCTTTGTCCAAAGCCCAATTAGCTAAAGCATCAACACTCTTGTTTTGATCTCTCGACCACATGATTGTAATCAACTTTCAAAAATCCCATCTGGATTAACTCGATCTTCTCAATAATTCTTTTTATTCTCCAATCCACCTTATGATTCTTAGAAGGATTCTTCAAGAGATTAATCATAAGTTGAGAGTCAGATTCAACTATCACCTTTTCCCATCCAACCTTAGTAGCCTCCTGAAGACCTCTGAGGATACCATACCCCTCAACAAGGTTATTGGAAAGAATACCCAAATTCTTAGCAAAAGTAAAAACCAGGGAGCCATCTGAAAGTCTACCAATTCCTCCCACACTGGATTTTCTAGGGTTCCCTCTAGAGGCTCCATTAGTATTGAATTTTCCAAAATCCTTAGGAGGAGGTTGCCAATTTCTATTCCTATCCAATTTACTAATACTCACATTCCCTTTAAGATGGTTGCCCTTAGAAGGTTTAATATTCAATATTTGCATCACTTGATCCCATATTTGGTGGGAGTTTTGGGGGTGATTAAGGAGATGATGGACTGATTCAACTAAGTTGGCTATGGTCTTTTGCCAAATATAGTGAATATCCTTACTATCTTGATTAAAAATTCGGTTGTTCCTTTCATTCCAAATATTCCAAAGAAGAATGGTAGAACCCATCCAAACTAATTGCCTAATAAAATGATCAACACCCTCTTGATTAGGCCAATCCCTCCAAAGTCTGTTCAAAAGTAAAAAAATTGGACCACTGTAAGCCAAGTAAAGTGGCCATTCTCCTCCACAGCTCAGAGGCTAAAGTACACTCAATAAAAATATGGTTGATATTTTCTACATTCTCTTCACACATTTCACATCTAAAAGGGCCATGAAAACCACGCTTCATAAGTTGCTCACCAGTAAGCACCCTACGATGCAATAAAAGCCAATTAAAGAACCTCACCTTAGGCCAGAGCTTTTGAGCCCACAATTGAGAAAATATGTCGAAGAATGGTTGGGATTATTATGGCATAAGGTCAAATAACCTTGAGCAACTGAATACTCACCCTTAGTAGTGTTGTTCCATCCAAAACAATCTTTTTCATGGGACCAAGAGAGGGATCTCATATGAAGGATGCCTTGGATATCTTGTCTTTGCCTTTCTGGGATTTGAATAGGCCAATCCTCAATAGGGATCCAATATCTACCAACCTTTGAATTACTAGTATGGTACCGACAATAATTAGCCACCTTTATCCAATTAGCTTGGTGAAGCTCCTCCATCCAAGGCCTCCAATCGAGAAATTGAGTTATCAAAGGCTTGTGACCATCCCAAGAATCTGTCCAAAAATTTGCATGTTGACCATTATGAATGATCCAAAATAATTTTTTCTTTATCAAATCCTCATCGATCTTAAGAACTGCTAAAATGGGAGAACCTTTGGTAGGAAGTTGATAGCGAACAAGGTCTTCAGGACTTTTGTTCTCAAGCATATTTAGCATGGAGATTATTGGCCCAAAGAGCATTGGGGTTATGCAACATCCTCCAATATAATTTAGAAGCTAAAGCTTTGTTGTTATTAATTGAAGACCGTAAACCTAACCCCCCTTCACTCTTAGGAAGACATAAAGTATCCCATTTCACCAAGGCCCATTTTCTTTTCTCCTTAGTACCACTCCAAAGGAAACGATGACTGATTTGATCCAATTCTTGAAGAATAGCCTTTGGAATATTCAAAACGAAAGAAACATAAATAGGAATAGCTTGAAGGACTGATTTTACCAAGGTGATTCTACCTCCATAAGAAAGCCACTTGTTGGTCCACTTTCCAATTTTCTTCTTGACTTTGTCCAACAACCAATTCCAATATTTATTTTTTTGCCTTTGAATATTTATGGGAATACCTAAATAAGTGATTGGAAGAGAGGTCTTCTTATATCTTAGCTTATCCAAGACCATGGATTCCTGTCTAGAAGAGCAATGAAAGAAAATAACTTTAGATTTGTCTTCATTGATCAACTGCCCAGTAGCCTTAGAAAAATAGCTAATGATTTGCTTAATATTAGAAGCTTCCTTAATCGTAGCTTTACCTAAAATAGTAGAGTCATCCACAAATTGAAGATGAGAGATAGGTCTAGCTCCATGAGCAATGGTAACTCCCTCAAGGGTTTTGTTTTCCCTCTTTTTGGTTATAGTCCTACCCAAGCATTCAGTAAGAATGATGAATAAATAAAGGGATAGCGGGTCACCTTGCCTAATACCTCTAGAAGCTGGGAAAGACCGAGAAGGCCTGCCATTGATAAGAACTAAGTAGGAAACTCGAAGAGATACATCCCATAATCCAATCCATCCAATCCTTAGAGAAACCAAATTGCCTCAAAACTTTGATAAGGAAGTGCCAATCCACTCTGTCATAAGCTTTGGATAAGTCTAACCGAATGAACATGGAAGGAGAATTTTGCATATCCATGGAATGGATGGCTTCCTGAGCAAGAACTATCTCATCTACTATTTGACGTCCTTCCACATAACCCCCTTGCTCGGGGAAATAATCTTATGCAAAAGAGGCTTCAACCTTTCTCGCCATGATTTTAGTAATGATTTTGAGAAGAACATTACATAAAGCAATAGGTCTAAAAGCTGAGATATGATCAACCTCTTGAGCTTTTGGAACAAGAGTAATATAAGTTTTATTGATAACCTTCAAAATTTCTTTGGCTTTCCTGGCTTCTTCCACCACCTCTAATAAATCAACATGAAGGATATCCCAGAACTCTTGGTAGAACTCAATAGGAAAACCATCGAGACCTGGGGTTTTCCCTTTTTGCATTTTAAAAACTACTTGTTGAAGCTCATTGATAGTAACAGGAGTAGTTAAAATAGAGTTCTCCTCAGAAGTGATAAGAGAAGGGATTTCTTGAAGAACATTATATTGTGAAGCTAAGTCAAGGGGAGTAGCAACAAAAATATTGGAAAAGTAATCAACAACAATAGAGTTCATGCCATCCCAAGTATAAACAACATCTCCAGAATCTGATTTTAAGGAAGAAATAAAGTTGTGAGATCTTCGAGCTAGAAGATATTTGTGGAAAAAATTTGTGTTTCGATCTCCTTCTTTGAGCCATTGAATTCTAGATTTTTTCTTCCATAAGATTTCTTCTCTTTTTTCCCATTCCTCTAACTGAGTTGTGAGTTTAATTTCATCTACACTTCTCTTCTCTGTGAGGCCATCTAAATGGATTTTCTTATTCAAATTTTCAAGATGAGCAATAACTTCATGTTTTTTTTTATGAACATCCCCAAACTCTTTCCAGTTCCAAGTCTTGATTTTGGATTTAATGTATTGCAGTCTTTTGACAAAACAGAACATCTTAGTCCCATGCCTAGGTTTACCTTCCTTCCACCATTGTTGCACATGAGGTCTAAAGGAAATGTCTCTAAGCCACATTAATTGAAAATGAAAAGGAGAGAAACTCACATTGGTTTTCCACATTTCCACCATGATTGGCCAATGATCCGAACCAACATTATTAAGAGTCTTCACTTTAGGAATGTGACCATGGATTAAGAAATTTTCAGAGAGCAAAAACCTATCCAATCTCTCCATTATACAAGCTAAGCCTTGCCTTCTGTTAGACCAAGTCATAAGGCCATTATCTGGTTGGATATCCACAAGATGGAGGTTTGCAATATATTCTCTCATGAGGTCAGTGCTTTTGTCCAAATTTCTATTTCCCCCCATTTTCTCATCTAGAGAGAGGATGGTATTGAAATCTCCTCCGATCAAGATCCAAGCTTTAGTAAAATGAGAGATAATATGAGTAATATCCTTCCACTGTCTTCTTTTTTCCTCCAAAGAAGTCGGAGCATAAACAAGTAATGTAGAGCATAATCTGGTTGGAATGTCTACTTTGAATAGCTATAGCCAACAAACCCCAACTGCCAACCATATGGTGAATAACTACCTCTTTTGGATCCCAAAGACAAGTAATGCCACCCGAAGTCCCTTGGGAACTGAGGGAAACCACTTTTCCAGCTAGCCAAATTTTACTAGCAATTAAGTCCATATCCTCCATTGACATCTTAGTTTCTTGAAGGAAAACAAGATGTGGATGATTTACCTGAATCATTCTTCTAATTTCATTTTGTTTTGAAAGACTCCCTTTGAGTCCTCTAATATTCCAAGTGATGATCTTCATTAATACCAGGGCAAAAAAAGTTGGGAAGGGCATTAATCTTACCTTCCTCTACAAGCTTTTCACCTTCTTTTACCATATGATATTGATTGGTCTTGCGACCTACTTTTTGATTAGAATCCATCTTCAATTTTTTTTCCCTCGTTTCTTGACTTATTCCAATTGAATCTCGAGATGGCTTCTAACCTTGAAGAATGCTCGTACACGACCAAAATTTTACTAGATGGTTCAATAGAGTCTTGGGACCCGCATTATTTGAAGTTTTGACATTTGAAATATTGTTTTTCTTGTGTAAATTTTCTCCTTTTTTTTTTGTTGAAAACCTTTGATTTGTTGGTTTGTCTCTGAGTTCTTCCCTTCATATTTAAATTGTGTTTCTAAGATTTTAGTTTCCATTATTTCCTCTTCCTCACTTGGGACATCATTTGTGGAAAGGATTTCAAACATATTAGTAGATGACTTTGATTGATCCTTCATAACTGGTTTTTTCTGAGTGTTCTTCTTCTTAGGTATTTGGAAACCTCGCTAAGTTTATATCTTCTTTCTTTTGATCGAGAATTTTATTTGGGCAAGCACTGGCCAAATGACCATATTCATGGCAAATTCTACAATGAAAAGGAATGTTCTCATAGTCCACTACTTGCTCCCAAGTGTCTTCCCCAAATTGTAATGTGATCTTTTTAGGTAGGGGTTTGTCAAAATCCATTAAAACACAAATCCGAGCATAAATAATATGTTCAAAATTTTGAGTACAATCAGCAATCATCATAAAAGTTCCTAAAGAGTTTCCAATTGAAGAAAAAATAGTAGGATTCCAAAATTCAATAGGGAGGCCAAAGAGTCTAACCCACACTGGAGCAATAGAAGGCATCTCTTCTTTGGATTTAAATTTAGTATGCCAGGGCTTCATGAAAAGCCTCGCCCTTCCAAAAAACCAAGGACCCCCTTGAAAAAATTTCTCTCTATCTTCATTATTAGCAAATAAAACAAGAAAATAACCATTTGGATAAATAGAGATTTGTAACTCACCTTTAGTTTTTCAGCTTTTTGCAGCCCAAACTTTGAAAGCAGATAGACTCGGACGAAAACCCATGAACCGACAAATTAGTCCTCTTTTTTCCAAATCTTCAATGCCGATCTGAATGTTATCCATATCAAGCTTAACAATAGGAGTTCCATCACTTGCTTTAAGACATCCTGACTCTGTTTTCCTGGGATCAATCTTAGGCATTCTTAGAGGTTTATGGGAAGCCCTAATATTGATATTAGCATTGGGCCGAGGCTGTCCACCACGAAGGGCATCCCTAAAATTCATTTTTGGGACTCGAGTCTTCAAAATTCTTACCCTTGATAGGGGTTTTCACAAGTAGAATTTTTTTGTGGGTGCACCTTAGCACCAGATTCACTTGAGATATGAGCCATTTTTTGATCAACTGCTTGAAACTTGTTTCGTGATCTCTTTAATCCTTGCCCTAGACATCGTGGAAAGGTATGGTTTTCACTTTTCTTTTGTGCAGCAAATTGGAAGTCGTTGTCACTCAAGTTCATAGTATGATCTATTGAAAGAAAAATTTCTAACCCATCTTGTATCCCCTACAACATTTCTTGCTAAAATATTGAGAATAAACCACAAAAATATTGTCCGCTAGGGCCCGAAGGCCCTAAAAACCAACCTCTGGAGCTGCTTGCACTCAACCCAGATGAAACCCTCGCATAGTCTCTTGCCAAATATGTTGTTCACACATAGGGATGTGCTAGGATCTGTGTTGCTCCAAATGATATGAAAATTGGTGGAGACGTTCTAGGGTTTTTCAGGCATCTACCCTCAAAATTTTAGCTCAATCCGAGTCCGGATGAGTGAGATATGACCGAAATGAGTTCGGTAGTTTGGGTAGTCCTACGAAAAACGTCTCCCTTCCAAAATCCTCGGACCATCTATAAAAGGTATAAATTAAGCCACATAAAGGTACATGCAATATAAAATCTTTAACCACTGAGAAAATAGCTATTTTAGTTAACATACCAACTATTTTTTCTTTAATCAGAACACATTATCATTTATTATATCTATTTTGAGTAGGAATTTCAGAACCAGAGAATGAATACACAAATATCCAGATAACAGAATAACAACACAATCATTCAACAAGTTATGCAAAAATAAGTAAACATTCATACATACATGTTCTACGTAAAGAATCAACTAGAGGTTGAACACTAATTCACTTGTATGTCTTTAAAAGCTAAAAAAAAATTACATTTAAATTGTAAAAGCCTAAGAGCCGATTTTTTTTAGAGGTTGCAACTCTATTTATATATTTTTACAGTTGGATCTTTACAATGCAAAATTTGGAATTAGAAGTTGTTACAAAGAAGTTAGTGAGTTGAGCTTTGATATGGGTCATCCCTTGTTCTTGAAGCAATTCTTCGTTGTAGATTTGTGAGAGTTTTTTAGTTGAATATTCTTGAAGTAATTCTTTGTAGCTGAATCTATCTCGAAGACTACATCGTGCGATCGTGATTCCTTTCTACCTTTATTGATTCTCGGCTTGCTCGACCGCGACATGGAGACATGTTGCGTGGTTGTAACTCTTTTTATCCTTCATTGCTTCTTGGCTTGCTCGATCGTAGCATGGAGACATGTTGTGCAACAGTGACTCTTTCATCCTTTAACACTTTTCATCTTGCTCGACCACGACATTGAGATATGTTGCATAGTCGTGACACTTTTTAGATTGACTAGTCTTCATCTGAGATCACCATCTATCCTAACAAGTATGCATTGGATATTTGATAGCATTTCAAGATGGAGGATTGCAAGTATGCATAGACTCCCTTTACCTCTAGCTTACAACTAAGATTGGCTTATATTGATCACTAATGGAGGACTTCTCTACCTTATTCACACTCAGTAAGATATTGCATTTGTTGTTAACTATTGTTCTATGTTCATGCAAGCACCTCGTGAGAGTCACTACATAGTGGCCAAGCGGAGACTTCGATATATTAAAGGTACATATCATATGGGTATCTACTACTCAATTGGAGCATCTTTAATTTTGATATATTTTTTAAATGTAGATTGGGTTGGTGAATGGATCAATACTGCTCCACTACAAGTTTTGTTACCTATCTTGGTTCTAGCCTAACCTCTTGATGTTATAGGTAACAATCCACTATATCTAAGTCTTCTATGAAAGCTAAATACTATAATGCTAATAAGACTACCAAGTACCACCGATGGATGCTCATAATTTTCAAGTAAGTCAGTATTCTCAAGTCACTTCTCATTATAGCAATTAGAACACCATTAAATTTGTAAGGCCATCTACAAATAATTCATTATTATTTTTACCATTTAACAAATGTAAGGTCATTTGAAGGTAACCAATGTTGACAGAGATATGATCACTTTGACTATAAAAATCTATGAAAATGTTGAAACGTGATTGGCGAGTTAGGACGAGGATGTGACATTTATATTAATTTCCTGCCTACCCCCAAGGACTAGGAGGATTAGTAAGTGCTAGTCTAGTTGAGCACTTACCAAGAAAAGACTCCGGTTCAAACCTTGGAGGAAGCCTGTTGCAAAGATAGTAGTTTGATCCAAATATTTTGAGTGCGTACCAAACTAACGATAGTACGGATCTCAAGCACCCAATGGTCCATTTCACACTTGGCTATAAAACAACGAGGTGAAATAGGTTTGATGGATGCAACCCCTATGATTTGAACCCTGCGCTTACCAACTACTAAAAATAATATAATTATAACACAATAATAGTAATTAAGACTAATTACTATATATCCACAAGCCTCGAGAGCTACCAACCTAACCTAATGTAGAAGACGAATGAAGGTATTGGCCCCGATTAAACTACTGTCCCAAAAAAATGTGGAAGATAACGCAACCATATAATTAAGGAAATGTATTTGATGTCCGTGTGAGGAATCGCCTTGGCTTTGGTAATTCATTTTAAAGATCCATGGTGTATAAGAGTGTTAAAAAAAAATGTATTTGACGTGTAATGTTTGAAAAGAAAACACGCAGCACATGGGCCACCCATAGCCAAATTACGAAAAAGAAAGAATGAAACAGGGACCCTACATCAATGCCTTGAAAGGCGCGAACCATCTGCCCTTTTTTCCGTTCCATGGAATTTTCTACAAGAAATTCTGAAGATAAACACATGGATTTCAACATCCATAAATAGAATTCTTGACCGCTGATTTGTTGGCAGGCTGTTTAGTCTGAATGAAGATCTTGCAAACCATAGAATAAAGAGGACGTACTCTAGAAAAACAGAGTTTGAATTTAACTCTCACCTCAAATCTCTTTGTCTATGCATAACATCTTAAAACATAATATCTACCATTCATTCCCCACACCATGTGCAGGTGGGAGTCGGGACTCTCTAAGGGACCCCTGCCATGTGCGCCATAAGCGACAACGAACATTTTCTCTCTGATACATCGACTCACGAAGAAAAAGACTAATATATTCAAACTTGAGGGGAGTGCTGACTCTCTATATATACCGCCTAATCTGCATGAGAAATCAAACCAAAGAAGAAGTTTCTTTCTGGTCCTTCAGATCTGTCTCTTTCTTCTTCAGATCTTCTCGAGATCTCGACTTTGAATTAGGTATAGGCCTGAACTTCTTGCAGTGACTAACAATTGGGTGGTGTTTGGATAAAATTCATCCAATAGGTTGCTCTGAGATAATATTGTAAACAGCAGAAAATAGTCTAGGCATTTTTTTTAATATTTTTTTCTTTCTGTTTACATAATTCGTAATATGTACACGCCATGGAGTTTTAAGAGTTAATTTTTTATGTTTCACACAGGGTGGCTTCAATTGCTTTGTGCAGGGGAAAATGGCCCTCCTCCAGACAATGATTTTGGCTTCAGTGCTATCAATGCTGTTGTTATTTCCTCGAGTTTATGGACAAGATGGTGGCTGGCAATCTGCTCATGCCACGTTCTACGGTGGGAGCGATGCTTCCGGCACCATGGGTAGGTTTTACTTAGATTAACACAAAGTTCTGTTTCGGTTATTATTCTTCGTTGAGAAAGGCTGAATCGCTGGATTCTGTCATGAAATGTTGCAGGTGGAGCTTGTGGATATGGTAATTTGTATAGCCAAGGATATGGAACCAACACTGCTGCTCTAAGCACGGCTCTTTTCAATAACGGGCTGACCTGCGGAGCCTGCTATGAAATGAAGTGCAATGATGATCCGCAGTGGTGTCTTCCTGGGACGGTAACTGTAACTGCTACCAACTTCTGCCCACCCAACTTCGCACTTTCCAACGACAATGGCGGATGGTGCAATCCCCCGCTTCAGCACTTCGATATGGCGCAGCCTGCATATCAGCAGATCGCCAAGTACAGAAGCGGCATCGTCCCTATCCTCTTCAGAAGGTATGCTAATTCAATCACATCAACAATTCGACAGATGAAATATCTTTGTCCGTCATTCTCACTACCAGCCCGAATATGAAATCAAATAAATACTGTAACGTGTTTGCAGGGTTCCATGTTTAAGGAATGGAGGAACGAGGTTCACCATAAACGGGCATTCCTACTTCAATTTGGTGCTGATAAGCAACGTGGGAGGAGCAGGGGATGTGCAGAGTGTGTCGATCAAGGGTTCCAACACTGGTTGGCAATCGATGTCAAGAAATTGGGGGCAGAACTGGCGGAGCAATTCATACCTGAATGGACAGAGCCTCTCATTCAAGGTGACCACCAGCGACGGAAGAAGTGTAGTGTCATATAATGTGGCTCCTTCTAACTGGCAGTTTGGCCAGACCTTCCAAGGAGGACAATTTTGAGTACAGCCAGGCATTAGGCACCCGTTCAGTTTGTGTTAAGCTACTATGCCTAACATTGTTAACTAGGAATCCGAGTAAGTATAGTTTATTGACAAGGATGTCAAATCAATATTCAATTCCACCCAGAATATGTATAAAAACAATTAAGAAGCTTCATTAGAAAAGGAAGTGGGGATGACGTGGTGACTCGGAACAAACACCCTTTCCTCCTTCGTTCTTGCGAATCGTGTGTACAGACGACCCACTATAAGTAATATCAAGCAATGGCTTGATTTAAGAATTTTTAAGTGGTGAATAAAAAATTGAATTATTATAAATTAATTTTTTAAATATATTTTTTATTCGGAATTGATTTGTTTAATATTAAACCTGTATACGGTTCTAAAATAGTGGTCACAAATATTTGTTCTGCTTAAGATCATTAAGCAAGGCGAAATCCAGGTCTTGTTGATGTTTATTAGTCTATAGAGAAGATATTGGGCAAATGGTTTAATGTCACCGAATGCGTATTTAATTTCAATAAATTTGATTACATTTATATTGCCCATCATTAATATTGTGTATTTATGATTGATTGTCTAGATTTTCAAGCGCACCTCTTCCTTTCTCCCTAAAATTTGGAGCATCATCTTGTCATGATAGTAACAAGCATGGACACAATATAAAGTGATAAGATTCGAATTGATAGTAACAAGCATGGACACAATATAAAGGTATAACTCGTTATTAAAATTGTTTTATTAGATGTATTTGTTGAAAAGAAAATTAGGATTTTGTTTTATATTTTAATTGTTATTTGTATATATCTTTATATTTGTGGAAAACATCTTAAAAGGGATGCCACTTTCAGGTAAGACGTAGGGGTATCCATTCCGCTAAAAACGTCCAAGACATGGATTTGGCCTACCACCTTTAACATACTCAAGAAACAAACAAACACACAAAACCAATTTAAAAATAAGTAAATAACAACAAAAATTTATTTGTATATCATATGTATGTTTATTGTATATATCTTTGTATTTGATTAGATTTTTTCATTGAAAAATTAAAATATTTTTTTGTGTTTTATTTAAAATTAATTCGGTAATAAATTTTGTAATAATATATTACAAACTATATTTGTTTTTTGGATGTATTATCTTTCTTGTAGAAATTTTTAGTTATGTTATAATATTTTTCTTTTAATATTTATTATTGCATTCAAATTTAAAGTTTGTAATGGATTTGCAATATGTATAGTGTTAGTAAGAGCGAAAAGAGATTAAGTATAGAAAGAGGGCCTTAATTGCATTTAAAATCGTGTTGGATCAAAGATCAAAATATTGGAGGGTAATTATAAACCCTAAAATAACTTAGAAGTATCCCTCATTATAGATGTATCCAATTGTTTCATCTAAATGCATACATTTTAAACTTATGTAGAAAGTGAATGATGTAATGTGTCTTTATACTAATTTACCTAGAAACCATACGTGTTAGGACTGATTCCTATCATTATGTAATTGTCTAATGTGGGTCTTTGTGCATCTTGGGCGCCTAGTGCATATGGGTATGTTATGATGTAACCATTACTTTATTGTAAGCAAAAATAATAATGATGTAACAATAACAATTTCTTGTAAGTAGGAGTTACTAACTCGGGTCCCCCTACCATATGGATCAACCCTTGAGCATTAGGGTTAGGGTAAACAAAAGTCTATAAAAAGGAAAGGGGTAAATAGAATGTATCAAATCTATTTTTCATTTGCTTCCTAGAATATTTCTCCCTTGAAGAGGCCTACAATATGATTTTTGTGATTAGTAGAGTTTATCATCATGAAGCATTATGCATAAATCAAACATATACTTTAGGATATTCATAGCATTCTATATAAACAACATATTTAGCTTACATTTATAGGTAAATTTAGTGTTAATATATTATTTCTATAGCCTAATATAGATGTCATAATGATGTTTGGGCATCGACCCTATAGATCGTTGGGAAGAAATATGAAAAAAAATTGTGTGTGATTCTTTGCATTTCATTTTTATCCTATTTATTACTATTTTTAAACATAAATTCTGAAATTGAGGAATTCCAAATATAAAGGGAAGTTATGCCTACATACAAGGATTTCTCTTTAAGTAGGTCTCATTGATAGGGAGAATTTTTTCAAAAACTACCTTGGAACCATGTATCATTCTCTTTCATATACCTTAAGGTCTCTCTCACGTATGACCGTGTATATGGAGAGAACTAGTTGCTTCCATGTACCAATTAGTATATAGGAAGGATGGACATAAAGAATGAATTGATACATGTGACTGGTGGTATATAGAAGGGGGGCCCAATTGTCATACCCACCCTGGAAGGATATTTTTGGCTAACAGACTATGTATTTATGAATTATTAATGGATGCTTAGTTTTAATGCTTATATAATTGTTGCATTGCTATTATGATTTATTTTGAAGAATTTGGAATTGCTAATGTGATGTCCATGTGCAACACCAAGTACATTCGTGAGTGGAAGAGGTAGAATCAACCACCAAGGATGGGGTACTTAAAAAGGAAAGTGATGATTAAGATGGCTCAGGGTAACATGAATGACTACCCTCATATAGGCATGCATTGTTGCTTTAGGGATAATCATCAACAAGCCAACCACCTAGAGCCAAAGTTGGTAGCCTAGAAGCTATTGTAAATTCTTCGACTAAGACGGGTGACTAGGTTGATGGAAAAACTCCCACCTTGTTTGATGCACTTGATTGTTTATCTTGTCTAATTGTGTGTTGTGTGTAAAAATGTCTGGCTAAGAAACTTTATTGGAAAAAGGATCAATGGATATAGAGGTTCCATTACCCCAATTCCGTTTAAATATATCATACTAATGGTTGATATTAGTATGGGTATATAATTTTAAAATAATAAATTAATTTTATTATTAAAATAAAATATATTTATTTTTTTATTATACTAGAGGAATCGGTAACTCGTTACAATTTTCTACGACTCTTCGTGGGTTCGGATCTTGCTCCTTGTCGCCACTATAACCTCTAGTTGCATCGGGTAAACCTTTTACGTAGCCGGCTATGCTAATGCAACACACCCATCGGTACTACGGGTCCCAAGATATTGGAACCCTGGTCTCCATGCTCCTACAAAAGTGTTATTTATCGTTGAAGCAAGCCCTCGGACCCAATGAAATATCTTTATTTAAATAATAAATGAATTAGATTTATTTTTTAAATAATTAGAATTTATAATAAATAAATAAGATTATTTATAAAGAAAGAACTTTATAGAATAGGTTTTAATTAGAAATTAGATATAAGAAAAATGAGTTTCTTTTTATTTAAGTGCATATTAGATAAGTCTTTTATTGTGCAAATTGAAGGTATGATTTCTCTTTACAAAAAGAGAAGAGAAAGTTTCTACATGAAGCACGACAATGATTAAAAAGGTTTTAATAAAAATATATCCCTTGCTATCATGAAAGGATAATAATGACTTGAAGACGATGAATGACATTGATGGGGGAGTAAGAATTCTATAGAGTGACAAAAAAATTTCCCTTGTTAAGAAGACTGATATGCAAAAAGGAAAAGAGGTTTTTTTGTAGAAGGCAAAAGAAAAAATGAGACTAGATGGATTCAGAGAAACGATTTGGAGGCTATTCAAAGGAAGGAGCATTCTATACCAGGTTGGAGTTTCATAGCCTAGTTTAATGTGTTTTTTTTTAATTTATGAATTGTGCTTGTTTTAAATGATCTTGTTATTTTATATCAACCTTTATCGACGTTGAATATAATCTATTGGAACCGACTCCTATGAGGATTTTTGAATTCTAGCTAGCAATTGTTTCAATCGTTTGATTGTTTTAAACTCTTAATTTAGTGGTTAAATAGATCCCTAAGATGTGAAGGAAAGGGTGAAAAATAGATTTCATCAAAATCTAGAAGGTAGAAGGTGCATTGGTTAACCCAAATGGCATAACCAGGAATTCATAATGCCCTTCATAAATTTTGAAAGTTGTTTTTGGAATGTCCTTATCATTGATGATACCCTCACCATAAATCCAACTTGGAAAAATATTGAGGCCCATGCAACTCATCAAGTAGTTCATCAACCATGAGAATTGGAAATTTATCTTTAATAGTGATCTTACTAAGGTCTTGATAATCCAAACACAAGCACCAAGTGCCTTTTTTTCATACTAGTAACACCGGTGAATAATAGGGGCTAACACTAGAATGGATAACCCTGATAGCATGAAGCTATTGCACTATTTTCTCAATCTCTAATTTTTATATATAAGGATACCTATATAGATGGATATTAGGAGGAAGACTACCAAGAAAAAGTATCATTCAATGGTCATGTGAGCGATGAGGAGGTAATCCCGTGAGTTCCTTAAAAACTTGAGCATTTTTATTTTATAATCCTTCTAACTACATTGGATTGTCTTGTTCTCTTTTTGCAAGGCCATTGATAGCAAAAATTTGTGCCACCACTCAATGAGAAGAATTTGTTAATAAATTTTCCATCTTCTGGGTAGAAATAAACTAAGCTGCACTATCCTTTATACCATGTAAAGTATATTCCTACCCATCTTGACTAAACTTCATCCACAAATCAGTGAAATCCCATAAAAGTGATCCTAACATTCGCAAACATTGTGCTCCCAAAACTATATCACACTCACCTAATGGTAGGGCAAGCATGCCTATCTTGAGATTATAGTCCCCAATTTGAAGTTTGACATTATGACATTTTTCTTTACATGTTAGGGTACCTCCATTAGCAATCACGACTTTAATTAATATAACAGTTTCCTTATTTGGCCACATATGGATTAATGAAGTTATGTGTAGTGCTAGAGTCAATGAGAATGATGACCCATTATCCTTTACAGTAGTCGATCACTTTTATTGTTTGGGGAGTGGATACTCCTGCTAAATCATGCACAAATATTTCTAGTTGGGAGTCCTCTAGATGTGTTGTCTGATCTATGGTTTCTTACTCTTAAGGATCCTCCTCTTCCTTTGAATATTCTATGGTGGGTGCTTCTTCCATATCTAGCAGATACAATTTTTGTTGCACATACTTGTGCTCCCTAGAATACATTTCATCACAATTATAACATAATCCTTGTGCCCTTCTACTCTCCATATCTTCATGAGTCAATTTGTTTTATAGTGGGAGATTTAGTGGTAAGACATGGCATAGACTTGGATGAAAAATATGGCTAATATTGAGAAAATTTAGAGGTGTTTCCTAGAGCCTTGAATTTATCTTCTACCAATTTAGCCAATTGTATTGTCTATGGTAATGTTTGGGGTCTCAACAGTTTAACCTCAACCCTAATGTCATCCTTTAAACCACTCACAAAATAACTTTGAAACGCGATGGCACTTAGACCAATGGTATGATTGGAAAGTTTTTCAAATTGAATTTGATATTCTCAAATGGTTGAGGCTCATCTAAGTTTAAAAATAGATCCTATAAAATATTTAAACTCACTAGGATCAAAGTGAGTGAGTAGACGATGTTCAAAGTCTTGCCAAGAAAGGTTAGGTTCGGCCTTCCTAAGCGACTGAAACCAATGTAGTGCATCTTATTCAAAGTTGAAAGAGATAATTATCAAGTGCATGTAGTGTGGGACATTATAAAGACTAACATATTATTCGGTCTTATAAATCCACCCCTTAGGATCTTTTCCATCAAATTTTGGGAAGTCTAATTTTGGCAATTTAAATCCATTATTATTTGGTACATTTTTTTGGCAATGACTTGTACGTGTATCTTGTTGACCCTGATGATCCAAGGAATCAATAGAAATATGACTATCAAACTCTGCCTTCATTTCCCTCTATACCTCAGTGACCACACCTCACATATTCTTGGAAGTTTTTGATGTGTCTTTATCTCGTCTAAGGTGTTGGAGAATGAGCACCATATTTTTTTACTATAATTCTCCACTTGTTTAACAATATGGTTATATAATTCTTATTATCAGGTACCTAAAGCCATGTTCGAAGAGTTATGACATGTTGGTTATACTACTAATATAGACATATAAAATTAACAATTTTGCTAATTTAATAAATCAAATAAAAATACCTAAGCAAGACTTTGAAAATTAAAATTAATCTAAATTAATCTAATATTGCTTCATGAAACCTTAGAAACACCTTAAATATTAATGTAAATAATTAATCCAATTTTTGAAATATTTTCTACAACTATAAAAGTAACAAATAATAATTAAAATCAACTTTGAATCTACCCCCTACACCCCCAAAATAATAAAATATTAAATAAAACTCCTACACCCCCACATGTCACTAATATTTAATAAATATGCTATTAACCCCAAATTTTGTTAATTAAGTATAATTAACATCCCCATCATAACATTATTTATTATTCCCCCTTGCATAGAAAACAACAAAGCAAATAAAATAATAAAAATCCTAATTAATCTTAATTAAAATACTAATTAATGCCCCTTAAACATAGTTATGCCATGTTCTAGGCACCATAATAAATGAGAAATCTAGAAGCCCCCTTTCTTGAGAATTAAAAAATTACCCCTAATTTAATATGTCACCTCACATGGTACCCCCCCTCATGGCATAAAAAGTAATTTTAAATTTAAAAATGTGCCTAGTCAAAATCCTAATTAATGCCACTTGGCCCAAGGACATGCCACATGATTATCCTCCTAATTTTTAATCCTTTCCCATTCTCCCATAACCCAATTTTAAATTAATATCCCATCCCCCTAGGACACCCTACCCAAAGCCTTTTAATGTGCCACCCTCCCCATGGGACACCTCACCATTTTTAGGAATTTTAAATTCCTCCACAAACCCCCATGCATCTAGGAACCAAATTTAAAAATAATATTCATTCTTCTAGACCCATTCCCCAAGGCACTTAAATGCAACCCTTCACCTCACCCTCTCTAGAGTTTTTCCTCAACTACCTGAAAGCACGAGGATACGGAAACAAAAAGGAATATGCCACAAGAAAAGAACAAGAAATAACGTATGCAAATTGACACAAGATAAAAGCAATACGAAATATGGTAATCTATTTTATTGATACGCTTTACAAATTGTGTTACAATACGTCTCCTTCCTTTTTAGGGGATAGGAGAGTCAAATGTGTTTCTTGTCACAAGATCCATGGCTAACAATCCTTCTTCCGCGTGCCCACATGTAAGATGGGCGGACCAAAACGTCACCACCGCTGTTGTACGTGATTCTTTGCTCTTTCCTACTCCTCTGCTGTCGGAAACCTGCATTCAAAGAAACAAAAAATATTAGTAATACCTGCAGACCAAATGAAACATGTATTTCCCAAGGCCTACTGTCAGTAAAAGCATGAAAATAATAAAACGACTATCAGATGACCTCTGATTGACCTGAAAATTTGATAGAAGCATAAAAATATCATCAGAAGACCATTGCAAAAAGAACAGTCTAAAAATTCCTCACAGATCTGTACTCGCTCCAGGGTGGGACGAATAGGACTATGAGAATTGGCCAGAAAGCACCCTGTTCAATGTCCTACTTAGGAAGCTCCAAAAGACCTACAAACTTGGGGTTAGCTAATTGGGGGCGTTTTGGGAAGACCCAGATGCTCATATTTCTCCAATTTTGCCTCTAGAACCCATATTTTGAAGATGGCATCTGCAAGTTAGTGAAAGCGGGAAATAGCAATAACCTGGTCAAAAATGATCAGAATGACATGAAATTTGAACTGTAACCTATTTAACCTATCTAGAATCAGATGCAAAAGAAAAAAACAAGAAATCTATCACATATTTCTAATCATCCCGGGGTGGGGCGATTAGCACTGTGATAGTTTGGGGAGCGCCCGGGGCAGGACGCCCACCGATTGAGGCACTGTTTTGGCACCAATCCACTTGGGATGGGTCCAAAACTGGTTATGGGGTGTTGTCGAAAAATTTGGTGGATAGTTGTGGTCAAAAATTGGGTTTTGGGCATGGATTTGCGCCTCCAATAGTCACCCAATAACCTCCCTTTCGAATGAGAGATTAAGGATGTAAAAGCACAAATCGCAGTTAGGTATGAAATTGGCAGCACTTCGTTGCTCAAATGCTCCTTCTCTGTATATATTTTGGGTGGGAAAACTCCCCAATTTATAGACCTTAGGGTCTCCTTGTTTGAATTGCGCATGCGAGGGCGCCACTTGAGTTAACTCTCCTATTTTCAAAGAAAAGCTAACTCCCCGATAAAAAAGCTTCTTGCATGAGGTTTCTAAAATAAAGACACTCATCACTGAAGTCTCTCTCCTTGAATAAAAGCTACTCCTCGCAATTGCATGGCCTGAAGCCTCAGTTAACTGGCGGAGTTACCGAGGTTTGACTTTTTGCTAGTCAAACTTGCTATTCGCCTCACCCTGGGGCGAATGCTGCTATTCGTCCCTGGGTGGGACGAGTGCCAGTTTGTATTCGTCCCAGGGTGGGACGAGTAGAGAGCAAGGTGCCAAAAAGGTGCCAAATTGACCTGTGACCTCTAAAACTACTTTTGGAAGTGGTTAGGACCACTGTTTAACCTCTGGGGGCTGCCCTTGGGGCTGTTTGTGTCAATGCGATCAGCGCTTGTTGTCACGTAATCGGATTGGTGCTATTTTGGTGTCTATAGATGCCCCTTTTTGGGAAGCGCTATGCAAGGCGCAGCGTCGAGCAAAAATATATAACCAAAGCACTAATGATTAGGGTTTCTCAGTAACCTAACCAACTCTTGATGCCCCAAGTATGGAAAGGGCACGCATTCTTGAATCCTTGCTTCTGACGAGCTAAGGAACTAAAGTCAAGTGTTAACCTGGTTCGGTGAGGTATTACTTGAGCTTGGACATTGATCAATCATGAATAGGCAAAGGGCGCAACCTTTTGTCTATGGGAACCTTGAGTTCATGATTCACGAATGCCAAGTGTTTGATCAACTTGTGATAATTGCTTGTTTGCTGCCCCAAGCAGGGGCGCGATTGTCTTTGTCAATGATCCTTTGAATGCGTGTCATTTCCATGATTGGGTATATTGTTGTTGATTGGCGACTAAGTGTGACTACCCCCTCAAGCGACGAATCGATGAGGGAGTGACCGACATGAGAAAAGCGACGAGTCGCTTGACCCAAGATGACTTAGGTAAGGGGGCCTTCAGTTGTTTACCATTGAATGCGAAAGCAATTTTCGAACATTCCGACCTATTTTTGGTGGGTTTTAACCCTTTTTGTGACGCATTTTGGAGCTGAAATTGACAAAAATCCGTCCTCCCGTGGAGCGGTCCGGCTATGGTAGCCTTCTTAGGGAGTAGGATAGTGACAATTTGTAACCCCAATGTCTGTTTTGGATGCCAAGAATGTCAGGCGCAAAAGCGCCTTCGTTCGGCAATGTTATTGCTATTTTTGGATGGGTTTTGACCCGTTTTGGTGACGCCGTTTGGGGATGAAATTCTCAAAAATCTGGCTTCCCGTGGAGCGGTCCGGCTATGATAGCCTTCTTAGGGAGTAGGATAGTGAGGATTTGTGACCCCGACATCGGTTTTGCATGCCCGGAATGTCCAGTGCAAAAGCATTCTGATCGGACACTTTTAGGGCTTGTTTTGGTGCATTTTTGTGCATTTTTTGTTGTTTTTGAAATTTTTGCTCTGTATTCGTCCCAGGGTGGGACGAATTCCTATTTAGTATTCATCCCAGGGTGGGACGAGCGCTAACCAGAGTGCTCGTCCCAGGGTGGAACGAGTACAGGCTCAAAAAGCCTATTTAAAGGCCAAAACTGAGTTTTGGGCTCATTTGCAATTGTTTTTCTGGGTGATTTGGAGCTCTGAAGAGGAGGAGGTCAATTCTGCGAAGCGAAGCACTGCCAAAATTTTTCTGCGACCATGAGTGCTCATACCGGATCGAGTGGCGGAGCCGAAGCGACGCCAGTGAGTACTTGTCCTCTTTATTACTTTTTGTTGCAATTGGAAAATCGCATTTTGCTTATGTTTTTTTTTTTTTTTTATGGTTTAAAAATGAAAACCCTAGTCTATGAACACTTAACTGAAAACGGAATTTAACCCTAGTTAAAACACAGATCAAAAGTTTAGTTGAAAACCGAACTTAGAAAGTTAGTTTAGAACAGAACTTACAAACTGCGTTGAACCTGAATGGAACCAAAATCTAAACTGTAAGTTAAAAAACGTAGGGTACCACTAAGCGGAAAGCGTAGCGTGAACCCTAGTTGACTATTGTTTTTTTTTTGTTTAATTAATCAGTTAAAGTTAAAAACCCTAGGTCTGACAAATTATTTTTTTGAATTTTTGTTGTGTTTTTGAGTTTATCAGTTAGGATTAGAAACCCTAGGACCGACAAATGAATTTTTTAATTAATTTTAAAATAAAAATTTTTTTTTTTTAATTTTTTTGTTTAATTAATCAGTTAAAGTTAAAAACCTTAGGTCTGACAAATTAATTTTTTTGAATTTTTGTTGTGTTTTTGAATTTATCAGTTAGGATTAGAAACCCTAGGACTGACAAATAATTTTATTGAATTTTTGCTTTGTTTTTGGCTGTACAGTTTTAATGCATTATTGTATATACATGTTAGGGTTGTACAGTTTTTCATTGTTTTTAATGTTTTTGTGTTGTTTTCTTTTGCAGGTTGTGAAGAGCCGGTACCGGGTGCCTACTATTTTTACTGAAGCACGTGCGACGCTGACCTTGGCTGACTGGGATTGGCTTGACGCCCTTGGGCTCAAGTAGGTGACTCGCCTGGAGCCGGTAGTCGGGGATCGGGCCTATCTGATGGCCCTGATCAATCTGTGGGATCCCCGGACTAATACCTTCCATCTCCCGACAGGGGAGATAACGGTGACCTTGGAGGATGTTTATCGGATCCTACGGATTCCAATAGACGGATTGCCGATCCAGACGACGCCACGAGCTCGGAGGACAGCGGTACTGATACGCTATTTTGGGCATGGGGAGGAGTTGGGTGTGGAGAGCCCCATGGAGAGGGCGGAGGGCGATTGCCAGATTGGTGGCATACTGGTGCGATGGTGGCTGGAGAGGGGTGTGTTGGGAACGAGGCATGCATTACTCATGAGCCTCATTTCCAACATGCTTGCTCCTCGACTCTTCTGGCGCGAGGTTCCCGTGGAACCTGCTAGAGGTGGTATTCAGGTTGGTGGAGTGTCCGACGGATACTCGATGATTATGAGATGGGGACAGACGCTACCGGCATAGCTCTATGATGAGTTGTACGAGGTCCGCTGTCGAAAGCGAAAGGGGATCGGTTGTAGCTACTTGTTGCAGTGCTGGGCTTGGCAACACATAGCAGTGGAGAGGCCGACGGGGCTGCCCTGGATGACGCAGGCGAAGATGGCAGATCGAGAGATTGGATATGGGGTACTATGGCGGAGGTCGGAGGAGCGAGGCCAGAGCCGACGATGGGCAGGTGTCGTAGGGCACTATGCCGATGCCTTTGCTCGGCTTACTCCTGGAGAGGTGTTCTGGCGCCCCTACCGGGACTGTCTAGCCTGGCCTGAGGCTGGAGAGTGGCTTCGATGGGTACGGAGGGGGCGGTGGCTGATTGGGAGGCATGGGACGGAGCAGGAGTTCTTCCCATACGGCCGGGTGACCCGACAGTTTGGGGTGCGCCAGGGGATGCCTGGTGAGCCCGTAGTCTATCGACGTCGGGGAGATGAGAGGACGCTGGACCGGCCAGTCATTGCGCCACTTGGCGAGGATTCAGATACGATGATTGACATCCCAGATGTGGATGACGTCGGGACGACTGCGGAGTATGAGCAGTGGTGGACTCTACGGCGATGGCGAGGCGAGGGGCCTCTAGGGGGTGCCACAGCAACAGCAGGGGATGAGGGTACAGAGGTACCAGATGAGGGTTGGGGTGCTCCACGTGATGATGCGGACATGGTAGAGGTTGAGGATGTTGGAGGGGATTTTGGGGTACCGGACCAGCCGGAGATGCAGGACGTCCCGAGCAGGTGGGAGCCAGAGCAGGCTGCTGTCCCGGATTCGCCTATGCCTCAGGCAAGTTCGGAGGAGGTGGAGGCGAGGCTCAACGCTAAGATAGCACGATTGGAGGACCTGCTACGGATGCGAGATGGGGAGCTGGGAGAGGCTTTGCAGGAGAGAGATCTCTTGCGGACTCAGTTGGCAGAGCGGGAGAGCGCATGGGCTGCGTCTCACCGGTAGGAGGGGGATACTGATGCTGCACGGGAGAGGGATCTCCTGCGGGTGCAGCTAGCACAGCGCGATGATGTAGTAGCTTACTACCATCGACGGGAGGTAGAGTGGGGTCGACGAGAGGCAGATTGGGGCCGACGAGAGTCAGATTGGGAGTGACATCGGCTGGATATGGAGGGAGAGATTATCCGCCTTGGTGGGCGAATACCAGAGCCTCCTAGAGGTGGCTCGTCGTATCGGACGAGAGACAGCGGGACTGAGCAGTCAGCATCATCCCATCGCAGGTGGCTAGATGAGGGAGGTGCTAGTGGGCGCGATGCAGGGGCGAGCAATAGTCACCCTGAGAGGTCCCATAGGACCCACACTACAGGGGGTAGTTCCCGTCGCACCGATCCTGCGTGATCATGGTGGCCGACGCCCTAGGCTTGGGGTTTTTGAGTTTTTGGGTTTTGGTAGCGAGGTCCGAGGACCGGTTCATTGTAGCCTACGGGCATTTTTGTTATGATATATATATACAGATGACTCTTTTTGGTGTTTATACATTTTTCATGATTTGTTTTTATGTACATGTTTTTACATTGATGTATGCATATGCGATTATGAATGCGATGGTTCTAATTTGTATGATGTATGCATATGGAATGAATGAAATGAGTTGTTGATGTTTTGTCGATGCACCATAGACTGTACAAGATTTGACTGACTTGCTATATTAATGGGATGACTTTGTGGAATGACTGTGCATGTGAAAACTTTGTTTTTGTATTTTGCATTTTTTTTTGAATGGTGATGTACGGAATGAAATGTACCAGTTGTTTGAAAATGTAGTTAAGCTTTTCTGAGATGCAGATATTTTAACTAACTAGCCAAGACTATACATTTATCTCGCAAGACTTTTGAACAAGGTATAAATCCGACTTGAATTTAACCAAGTTATTTCACATCCCTGTGTGTGCAATTGAGTTCGTTTATGTGGTATTTGTCAGGATACCGCCGGTGCCGGATAGGCTATCAACCAAACCTCGTACTGAGGATCACCTAATTAGCTCCACTAACTCCGTTGTTGTATTTAGCAAGATTAATCCATGGGACAATCTAAGGTACCATAAGCTAGCTCATCCACATGCAAACATTGGTCTATGCACACGCAAAGCTAATGTGACAGACATATCGTCATGCGGTTAGGATACCACCATTGCCAGGTAGGCTATCAACCAAACCCGTAATGAGGATCACCTAGATGGTTTTTCGAATGCTGAGAATTCCAGGGATTCAAGTTCAGGCTATGTGTATTGGCTCAATGGTTTGGGATACTTGCTCGTCTATATAGTGATGAAAATCACTGTTTATTTTTTGTTTTGTTTTTCTTTTTGAGCAAGGATTTTGAATAGTGGTGAGAACCACTGTTATTTGATTTTGTATTTTGAGCTTTGTAAGGTTGAGCTTGTGAATGGCCTTGATCCTGTTGGCCTTGGGGATGACTACCCATCCTGTTCAGGGACGTGTAGTACGAATCCTTACGACTTTGGGAACCAAGGGGATGATGGAGATTATGAAGTAAGGGCATTGATCTTTTAGGCCTTGGGGATGACTACCCATCCTGGTTAGGGGCGTGTAGTACGAATCCTTACAACTTTGAGACCAAAGGTGAGTGGAGATGGTTGTGATGATGGTTTGTTGGAATTGTGTTTTTGAATAGCGTTGATCCTTTTAGGTCTTGGGGATGACTACCCATCCTTGGCAGGGACGTGTAGTACGAATCCTTACAACTTTGGGGACCAACTATGATTGGGATTTGTGGGAGTGGTGAAAACCACTATTTATTATGGGGAATGGATAGGGAAGAGCTCGTCCTTTTGTCAATTCTCAGCATTCTCGGAACCATTCGCACAGGGGGATGAACAGGCTAATCTTTCACCTATGGTACCCTAGACTGCTTTGTAGGTTTCTCTTGCGTTCACACAACTTAGGAATTATTTTATGTGTTTTAATTTGTGTTGGGATGCTACGTAACAAGGCGTGATCCAAGTAAAACTTTCCCGTGTAAAATCTGTTTAACTGTGTACAGTTTTGGCTAGAAATTTAAAGACAACTGAATGACGAAAACCCTATATACATTAGGAGACAACTGACTATGCTAAAAATGGCGGTGGTGTTATGCTGGATGTATGCGTTTATGAAAATGGATTTGATGTGGAAAATGATGGACTTGTCAAGTAATGACAGTCTATGGTGCTTTTGACTTGTATGACCTAGCAAATATATAATGTATGGATGCGATGCCTAATGCAACCTATATTTTTGTATTTTGATTTTTATGAGAATGCATGGAATTGAAATGCAATTTTTTTGTTATTTTTTTTTATGGGTATGCATGGAATTGAAATGCAATTTTTTTTTTTTTTATGGGTATGCATGGAATTGAAATGCAATTTTTTTTGTTATTTTTGATGATTTTATTGTTTTTGTTTGTTTTTGAATATTTATTTTGACCAAGCAATTATGGTAACGCTTGGAGCTTTTGGTGTTGACCAAAGGGTTTATGGATACCTTGGAGCGTGGTGACCAAAGGGTTTATAGATACCTTTGGGGCATTTAGGGTTGACCAAGCGATTATGAGAATCCTTGGAGCTTTTGGGTTGACCAAAGGAAGACCGGGGCAGGGGCCAAGCGATATGAGAATCTGGAGCTTTTGGTTGACCAAAGGGTTTATGGATACCTTTGGGGCATTTTGGGTTGACCAAGCGATTATGAGAATCCTTGGAGCTTTTGGGTTGACCAAAGGGTTTATAGATACCTTTGGGGCATTTTTGGGTTTGACCAAGCGATTATGAGAATCCTTGGAGCTTTTGGTTGGACTATGGCTCTCTAGATGTGGAATGGCCTCAAATGACTGATGTTCAAGGGTTCTGTTTCCTTGATTCCTTCAAGAGAGGCAAGCCGGTATGTTCCAGGTCCTATTCTACTGTCAATGACATAAGGACCTAACCAGTTTGTTGCAAACTTGTCCCGTAGATGGGACGACAAATTAGAATTCTGTTGGTTCTCTTTTAAGACCAAGTCACCAACCTGAAATTCCCTTAGGTGGACTTTCATGTTGTATGCTCTCTTAAGTCGCTCTTGATAGATACGCAAATGCTCGAGAGCATTAACGCGTCGTTCATCGAGCAACGTCAGTTGATCTAACCGGGCCTATCGCGCAGTGTCATCATCGATGAACTCTTGCATTGAAATGCGCAGGGAAGGGATTTCCAACTCAAGAGGCATGACTGCCTCGGAGCCATACACCAACAAAAATGGAGTTGCCCCAGTGGGCGTCCGGATGCTAGTGCGATAAGCCCATAGGGCAAGCGGGATCTGAATGTGCCAGTCCTTATGATTGTCTGCAACTATCTTTTTGAGAATGGTGACTAGCATTTTGTTTGACGCCTCTGCTTGCCCATTTGCCTGCGGATAATAAGGGGTTGAAAAACTGTGCTGAATTTTGTACTTTGTGGTCAAAGCACGCACATATTTATTCTTGAATGGTGTCCCATTATCTGACAGGATCTTGGATGGAATACCAAAATGACATATGATGTTATGCAAAATAAACTCCGCAATGCGGGATCCAGTCGTAGAGGTTAGCGGAATTGCTTCCACCCACTTGGTAAAATACTCTGTGGCCATTAAGATGAACGTGTGATGACCAGACGATGCAGGGGAGATCTTTCCGATTAGGTCAAAGCCCCACTACAAAAAAGGCCAAACCGATTGGATCGGCTGCAAGGCCTGAGAAGGTACGTGTGTCAAATTAGCATGGTGTTGACACTTCACGCACTTCTTCACATATGCGCAACAATCTCGCTCTAAAGATGGCCAATAATAGCCCATGCGGAGAATGCGCTTTGCGATGGCCATACCGCTGAAGTGGCCACCACATGTACCATCGTGAGCTTGGGTGATCGCCCAAGCGGACTCTTGCTAGTCCAAACAACGGAGGAGGATTCCTTCATAGTTTCGATGATACAAAATGTCTCCTAACAAGACATGCTTTGCCGCTTTCTATTTGAATGATATTTTTGTGGCTTGTGTCAATCCAAGTGGGAGGTTACCTAGCTTGAGGTAATCCCTAATGGGTGTGTACCAATCCTGGCGATCAGAAACCTCGATAGTATGAATGACCAATCCCTCTTGAAGTCCATCCCTAGCAAAAGCTGAGCGGGAAAGAACTTGTAAAAATAGCGTTGTGTTGCTATTAAGAGGGGTCGGGGAGAACAAGGACCCCAAGTTGGCTCGAGTCAAACAATCATGGATTTGAGAGAACTTATCCGAAGATGGTTCAATCTGGATCGGGTGGATTCCTGGCGTCAGATCAGAGCTTGCACGCTCCATCGTAGATTGCGATAATGTTTTAACCTGAATGGTTGTCATTTCACCAGAAGGGTCTTGCGGGATTAATGACCCCAAGGAGGCCATAGTATCCACAAAATGATTCGATGATCGAGGGAGTGCCTCGATGTCATACCATTCAAGTTGTGCCAGGAATTTGTCCACAAGGGCTTTGTAGGCCTGCAGAACTGGACATTTACATTGGAAAATCCCCTTTACTTGATTGACAATCAACAACGAATCACCAAAGATGTTTAAACATTTAATGTTCATGGTGATTGTTGTTTGAAGACCTATGAGCAAGGCTTCGTATTCTGCATTGTTGTTGGTGCACGGGAAGTCTAATTTAAATGACAGAGGCATTGGAGCCCCTTGTGGAGTGAAGAATACAATTCTCGTGCCACCCCCTTGCTCACATTTAGAACCATCGAAGAATAGGGTCATGTCAGCCTGTGACTTAGGCTCATCAGAATCTGGCGATTTTGAAACATGAAAAACCCCATCATCCGGTAATTCTACGGTCAGAGGCTGATCGTCTTCAAGAGGAGCCTCTGCCAGTTGATCGGCGATGACTTGACCTTTTATGGATTTTTGTCCAATGAACTCTATGTCAAACTCCATCAACAACATGATCCATTTCGCCGTGTGACTACTATGATAAGTATGACTCATCATGTATCGCAATGGATTCTCCTTAGACACAACATACGTCGTATGACCGAGCATGTAGTGGCATAGCTTTTTGGTAGCAAACACCACTGCCAAGTAGAGCTTCTCAACGTATGCATAGTTAAGTTCATAACTGACCAGGGTGCGGCTAAGATAGTATGTAGCCTGTTCTTTGTGAAGTTCATTTTTTTGGGACAGCATGGCGCCCAGTGCCACCTCAGTGGCTGAGATGTATAAATAGAATGGCACTCCTGGTCTAGGTGGTGCCAATACGGCGGTGAAGCCAAGTACTATTTAATGTCATCAAAGGTTGATCGGCACTCGTCATCCCAATGAAATGTGACCCCCTTATGCAATAATTTATTCATGGGTCGGCACTTGTCAGATAACTGCACTATGAAGCGCTTGATCGACGTGACCTTTCCCTGCAGACTCCTGAGCTGCTTGATGGTAGTTGGGGGAGGCATTTCAAGGATTGCCTTGACTTTGTGTGGGTCTACCTCGATTCCTCATTTAGAGACTATGTAACCCAAGAGCTTTCCAGATGTGATGCCAAAGACGCACTTCTTGGGGTTTAGTCTGACCTTATGCTCCATGAGGCGATCGAGGATCTTGCTTAAGTCATCGAGATGATCTGGGCGCAAAAGAGATTTGGCCAACAAATCATCCATGTAATCCTCCAAAGTTTTGTGCATGTAATCATGGAAGATGTACGTCATGGCACGTTGGTAAGTGGCTCCGACATTTTTAAGGCCAAAAGGCATGACCTTATAGCAAAATGTCCCCCAAGGCGTTGTGAACGCCATTTTTAGTTGGTCCTCAGGATTGATACGAATTTGATTGTATCCTGAGAAACCATCCATGAGGGAAAGCATTTCGTGGCCCGTTGTAGCGTCTACCAATGCGTCGATGCTCGGCAAGGGAAAATCATCCTTAGGACTCGCTTTATTTAGATCTCAAAAATCGGTGCATATGCGAATCCTCCCATCGGGCTTCTTGACAGGAACCATGTTAGACAACCATGGTGGATAATCCACGCAGATGACAAACTGTGCATCCAACAGCTTTTGTAACTCGTCTTTGACCATTAAGGCCACTGTTGGGTGCATCTTACGTAGTTTTTGCTTTACTGGCTTGATTGTCGGATCAAGCGTTAAATTATGCATGACTAGTTGTGGGTCTAGTCCCGGCATGTCCTTGTATGACCATGCAAAAACCTCCTTCTTCTCTTTGAGAAGGGTAATGTAGTCGGCTCGCTCTTCGAGGGATAACCCTACCCCCAACTTGATGATTTGCAAATTCATTGGATCTGAGCCGATGTCTACGTCAGTCATCTCCTCGACCGACATGTGGGATCCGTCCTCCAACTGGTGTGGAGTTGGGATCAAATGGATATCGTTTGCTGAATTTAGATCATCATTCGGAACATCAGGTTCCGCTTCAGCATGAAAGACATCCTGAGTCTATCCTGGAGTGAAATGGAACATTCCTCCGCAAGGCCAGTACTCTGATGGGGATGGTGGTGTGTCAGCGTGATCCCAGTCGATAGCATCTAGATCTAGATACAATGACCATGTTGGGTCGGCTGGATCATGGATGGGTGCGGTCAAATCAATGGAGATCATGTTGATGGAATGATTGTGGTCTCCATTACCGTGGGTGTTATAACTCGGACATCCTAGAAAATCTGTGTGCGTCGGATCTGGCTCTGTGGGCACTGGCACAAAGGGATCAGCCCTATGCGCGGAGATGAAGACAGGATCCGCCCTAGGCACTGATGGTTTGATAGGGTCTCCAGGTGGAAGATGCTCTCTGTGGACCTAGAGTGGCGGGTGCAGTAATTGCTATAACTACACCAGGTTGAGATGCCACCTATGTCTTGGACCTATATGTAAGTGTTCAAACATGTCATCTATGTCCAAAGGGTATCGTTGTTGCATTTGTCGCATGTGGTTGAGATAGGCCATCTCAGTTTCATCTTTTGAATCACTATCAGAGATCCAAAAGCCTTCGTTAACTCCAATGGTTGCTTGCGACACATGGGGCTCACCTTGTTTGAGCAGATTGATGTGGTCCCATCTAGGTTGTTTCGCTCTCTACGGGGGGACCGGATTGTCTTGAAGTGGCATGTGCTCAACTGGAGCAGCCAATGGGAACATTGTCAGGAAGCTTTCCTGATCATCATTCATTGGATATTCTTGCGAATGATCGTACTCCGACTCATCTTCGGAAGACCCTTCTTGGTCTTGTCCATATTCCCCTTGTGGGTGAGTCCTTGAGGTTTCTCCTTGTTCGGCCGAAGGGAAAGGGTTGTTGAGGTCAACAAGGTTGTTTGTTTGTAATGGGAAATAATCCCCCAATGTATAAGTTGTGTTTGGATTGGCATATGGATCTGATGCCAACCCATCCTTGTTGCCTATCCCTAGGCCTTGCATGTTTTCAACCAAGATGTCTAGGGGCAAGGGGTGGTTGAACCCTACTCCTGACTTGTCATATGGCATTTGATATCTCGGTTGGCAAAGAACCCGCACTCCTTGCTCATATCGACCCAACCCATATCCGTGCCAATTGCATTGGCCTAGATATCTGAGAGCAAAATCGAGATTGGATAGATAGTTGACATCCTCCACAAAGGGCTCTTCGTCTTCATATTCTTGCATATGAATCTCAATGCCATTATCCAGGCCCCCATAAACAAAGTTTGTCTGATTGGGTGGGTAGCCTAAAGGAACCACTGAGCCGATGGGGAGTCGAGGCCTCCCCATGTCTTGCATGGACTCGAGTGTGGGCGTTGCTACAATGTTTCTCACTAGATACTCCCCTAGGCCCATGCTGGCCATTTCAACGGTGACCGTTGGCGGTTGAGGGGGAGCGAATGGGAGTCCTTCCTGAGTCCACTCCATGTGGGGTGAACTAGGCGTCTCAACTTCCATTCTACTAGGTATCTCTTCTGTCGAGATGGTTGAGACTAGAGGTGGTTCTTCTTCTAAGGTTTTTGTATCTTAATCTCTTTTGTCCATTCTTTTTTCTTAGGTTTGGCGATTTCTCCATCCTGTATCTTAATCTCCTTAATAACTCTGGCTTGCGCCAGAGCTTCTTCTAAACTTGCATATTGCTGCAGCTGCAATAGCACGGAGATTGACCTCAAACAACTTTTAGAAAACATTTGAGTCAGATCTGACATGGGAGGCAAGTAAGGTAGCTTTGCAAGCAATGCCCTCCATCGGTTCTCGTATGCCACCATGGTCTCTTCCTCATACTACTTGAGGCTAGCTAGGTCACTCAATGATGCCTTTTTCCTAGTATTGAAGGTGAAACGTTCGAGGAACACGTCCACCAATTGATCCAAATTAGTGATGCTATGTTTCGATAATTGGGTGAACCAATCCGAGGTAGGTCCTGCTAATGTGATTATAAATGTTCTCAACAACAAAGCATCATTATCTTGAATACCAAAACACTGACTTAAGAACCTGGTCACATGCTCTTGGGCGTCCTCCTCCCCTCTAAAGAGTGCCAACTAGGGTAGCTTAAAGTGTTCTAGGTATGGAGGTGCCGGAACTAACGGATGCATAGGATGGCTATGGAGTTGGCGTAGAGTGGGCTTTTGAGGCCCAGAGGTCTTGAGCTCCATAGAATCTAAGCGCTCTAACAATGCTTTATATGCATCAGAGGATTTAATTTTGTCCTCCTTAGTTTGCTCCCGTTGTGGGTTGCGGGGAGCTTGAGGCCTATTGAGAAGTAGCTAGGTAGCACCCCGTCTGTCTTGATAGAGCGTTTCAACCCTCTCTTCTTCTTGGTCATATTCCTCATAAGCTTCCTGAGGAGTGGTTGGCAAATTCCTATGCATAGGGGTAGGTGCCCGTGGAGGGTGCCCATCATTGTTTCGGGGAGTGGCCTCCCGCTCAAGTCTAGGAGGTCTCGGAGGCAATACTTGATAAGGTCACGTGGACCTCTCTCGTACTAAAGGATTATGCCTCTCATACACATCTACTTTGTGCGTGCGAGGGTTTGTAACCTTCGCAGGCACATTGTTCTATAGCAATTCGGTTGTTTGACGCTGAATGCGCTGTTTGTTAAGCCAACAAAGATGCTTTAAATATTCTTCATCTTGTTGAAGCTACGTGATTTGCACTTGACGGGCGGCTTGTTTAGCAAATGCCAAGTCACTTTGTTCTATCGTCTCTTGTTTTGGAAGCCTAGATGCCTCTCCTATATGTCTACCTCGATCGTGGTGACCCGAGACCTCTATGGGCTATTTCCCTCTGTTGAGGTTGGCTGCATTAACTTGAGATTGTCGCCTCGATGGGTTATCTCAATACAAGGTAGGCACGAAGGTACATCGCTCCCGTGCTATGTACTGCTCTTGAGGAACATGGTAATCGTCCTCATCCTCTCTTTCATATGCATAAAAGGTGCGGGCAGAATTGTCTTGCCCTGCTTGGAAAGTTTGATACTTTGGACACTGTCTAGTATTTCTAACAGCAATGCGAGGTAGAGAAGGGAGGACAAAATCTTGTGGCCCCTCCGTCTGGCCCCTTTGTTACTCTAGCACTTCATCATTAGGCCACCCATAACGGGCTTCTAAGGGAGGTCTCCTGTCTGCATTAAGTGCTACATATAGGTTCTCTTCTTGGAAGGACCTATGGTGAGTAGGGGTGCCCCTCAAAGAGGTGCCTCTATAGTCTTGTTCTGTTATGGCATGGTGTGGACTCTCTTGTGGGCCAGGCCGCCAAGGCGGGATGGCCAGGTCCTCAAGACTATATCGAAGGCGACTTGTCCCCCTTGGTGCACTTTCTGGAGCGCTTGCCCTTGATCGGGCTCGGCTACGAGTGAACACCATAGTGATGTGCTCCTAAAGACAAATAGATTTTATCTCTTTTAGGATTTTTTACGCTACACTTAAACAGAAAAGAAACACACAATCAATGCAATGGTTATCTCGTTTAAAGATTTAAAAGTGTGCCCTAAAATCTGGTTTTAGTGTGTTATGATGTTGTTTTGAAAACTTTGTGAAAGAACATTTAAATGCAAAAATGAGGGCTCTTATGACTCCCATAAAATGGTCGCCCCTTCTATATACCATTTCCAGACCGATATACCAACCTCTCTATATACCCGCCCTTACGTGAGGGAGACTATAGATACGTGAGAGCAGATAGTACGTGGAACATAGGCGGTACTGAAGGGGGATCGCTCTGTTTATGAAACCTACCATAGAAGACTTATCCTCATGTGCTAGGAATCACCCCCGCTACACTTTTTCAGCTTTCTTCAGGATTTACGTCTAGCAACATTCGCGATCGGGGTAATGGATGCAATATCTCAAGCCAAAGTGATAATGGAATCCACCTTTGGTCTTGCTCAAGGGTTGGGGTTTTACGACCAACACCTTGTTGTTTCAGTTACCACATGGTGTGTGGGGTTCCTTTTGAGTTGCATAAATGAAGCATGCAAGCATTCAAACTCTCCTATGCAAGCAAATAAACAGATAACACAAAGCAAAGAATTGACAAAAGGTGTTTAAGACCTCTACCTTTTCTCTGCCCAAGTCAGATAGCTCTGAATATCTGCTCTGAAATAGCCCAGTGTTGGAAAAATTGGTACCTGTAATCAAAAGAACAAGAAAATTTAATCAAAAACTTAATTTTAAAAATCAAGGGACACAGGTCCCACCGTGATCGCCACTGAAAGCACGAGGATACGAAAACAAAAAGGAATATACCACAAGAAAAGAACAAGAAATAACGTATGCAAATTGACACAAGATAAAAGCAATACGAAATATGGTAATCTCTTTTATTGATACACTTTACAAATTGTGTTACAATACGTCTCCTTCCTTTTTAGGGGATAGGAGAGTCAAATGTATTTCTTGTCACAAGATCCATGGATAGTAATCCTTCTTCCGCGTGCCCACATGTAAGATGGGCGGACCAAAATTTCACCGTCGCTGTTGTATGTGATTATTTTCTCTTTATTTCTCCTCTTCTTTTGGAAACCTGCGTTCAAAGAAACATAAAATATTAATAATACCTGCAGACCAAATGAAACATGTATTTCCCAAGGCCTATTGTCAGTAAAAGCATGAAAATAATAAAACGACTATCAAATGACATCTGATTTACCTAAAACTTTGACAGAAGCATAAAAATATCATCAGAAGACCATTGCAAAAATAATAGTCTAAAAATTCCTCACAGATCTATACTCGCTCCAGGGTGGGACGAATAGGACTATGAGAATTGGCCAGAAAGCACCCTATTCAATGTCCTACTTAGGAAGCTCCAAAAGACCTAAAAACTTGGGGTTAGATAATTTGGGGTGTTTTGGGAAGACCCAGATGCTCATATTTCTCCAATTTTTCCTCTAGAACCTATATTTTGAAGATGGTATCTACAAGTTAGTGAAAGCGGGAAATAGCAATAACCTGGTCAAAAATGATCAGAATGACATGAAATTTGAACTGTAACCTATTTAACCTATCTAGAATCAGATGAAAAATAAAAATACAATAAATCTAGCACATATTTCTAATCATCCCGGTGTGGGGCGATTAGTACTGTGATAGTTTGGGGAGCGCCCGGGGGCAAGACGCCCACCGATTGAAGCACTGTTTTAGCACCAATCCACTTGGGATGGGTCCAAAACTGGTTATAGGGTGTTTTTGACAAATTTTGTGGATATTTGTGGCCATAAATAGGGTTTTGGGTATAGATTTGCGCCTCAATAGTCACCCAATAACCTCCCTTTCGAATGAGAGATTAAGGATGTAAAAGCACAAATCGTAGTTAGGTATGAAATGGGCAGCACTTCATTGCTCAAATGCTCCTTCTCTGTATCTATTTTGGGTGGGAAAACTCCCCAATTTATAGACCTTAGGGTCTCCTTGTTTGAATCGCGCATGCGAGGGTGCCACTTGAGTTAACTGTCCTATTTTCAAAGAAAAGCTAACTCCCTGATAAAAAAGCTTCTTGCATGAGGTTTCTAAAATAAAGACACTCATAACTGAAGTATATCTCCTTGAATAAAATCTACTGCTCGCAATTGCATGGCCTGAAGCCTCAGTTAACTGGCAAAGTTACCGAGGTTTGACTTTTTGCCAGTCAAACTTGCTATTCGCCTCACCTTGGGGCGAATGCTGCTACTCATCCCTAGGTGGGACGAGTGATAGTTTGTATTCATCCCGGGGTGGGACGAGTAGAGAGCAAGGTGCCAAAAGGTGCCAAATTGACCTGTGACCTCTAAAACTGCTTTTGGAAGTGGTTAGGACCACTGTTTAACCTCTGGGGGCTGCCCTTGGGGTGTTTGTGTCAATGCGATCAGCGCTTGTTGTCACGTAATCAGATTGGTGTTGTTTTTGTGTCTACAATACCCTTGCCTATGTGGAGTCCACATGGCATCCCTCTCATCCACCCTAATTTTTCCTATAAATACAACTTTCCACAACCATTCTAAAGGAGCCTAAGTTATGCTAGCCAAATGCTACCAAAATTTCTCTATAATCTTGCCTTAGTCATTTTATTTCCTACCTTATACCTCCAACATATCTGTTTTGAGCTCCTACAAGTATATTTATCATTTTCATTGCATTTTATAGTAGCAAAATTTGTGTTTTATTATAAATCAATGTGCATGAACAAAAACCCAACTAAGGTGGGCTCTTTAACTACTAAACTTTCTCTTGGATGCTTGTGTGTAGATCTTTGAAAAACCTCAAATCAACTCAACTTTGGTGATGATATCAAGGAGGATATGTTTTGGTAATGTGATAGGCCCTTGGAAAAAAATGATTTGTGTAAATATCACTACATCATGTGAGTTTTCCACTAAATGTATTATTAATATTGTTATCCTACTATAATTATGAGTTGGACATTTCCTACAAAACATAGATAATCATATAAAAATATATATCATTTTTTTTTACAAAAAAATGTATAGGGTTGGTGCTTTGATCTCCACTTGAATTCTAGTCCATACCTATGGGTTAAAATATTTTACTATGATCAAGATCCTAAGTTTTTGTATCCCCTTTCTCTAGTTGAATAAAAGTATATTTTCCAAAGGCCTATTTGATTCTAGTTGTTGCTCCCCTATTTCAAAATTTTATTCTATGTCCAATTCAACCATGTGAAATAACTCAATGTGATGTTGGTAGAGAGGCTTTACTAGAATATATATCTTGATCCCATCCTTGGTTCTTAATATCATTAACATCCAATATATCTATAGGTATCCCATTAGCTTAGCAGTGAAGTCTCTCAAAAGATAGATGTCAAAGGATGTTGAGAGATGAATCATCATGATATCTTATGAAATAGTAAGGCTAGGGAAATCATAAATCATTAGTGCAAGGACTCTTGCCACCCCATGAATTGTTATTAAGATTCCATCCAACTATAGAACCATTTTATTAGTAAGCTAAAATGCTAGACCAATTGCATTTTCCACTACGTTTGGCATTACCATGGTGCCCATCCTAGAATTTACCATGAAGTTATGTATGAGCTTGCTATTGTAGATTAGAATTAGGTAGAATGGATCTAGCCTAGATGATATTGCTATTAGAACAAAAGTGTATATAATTTTTTGTTCTTTCCCTTGATCTAGTTCCTCCTAATATGCTAGAATTTCCTTTAGGTCCTTCTACTCAATGATAGCTACCAAGTATGATATGAATCTACTCATGCGTGACCTCTCTACATGTTTCATCATGTTAAATGATTCTTGAAGATTAATCTTTAGGGAAGTAAGCCAAAGTTGTGATTCAAGTCGATCTTCAACTAATTGAAGAACTTTTAATACCCTTGATCAAAGTGTGAGTTGCTCTAGGATTACTAATACTTCTCACTTAATCACTAAAGTTTACAATGTTCTTTGGCTTGGTGTGTTTATGGTGGGGATACCTCCTAGTCTGATTGGTCAGCTCCAATTGCTTTGGGGTATATAGTTGCCCTCATATTTTTTTGTTACTTTCGTTCTTGTTAGTGCCACATAGTAAAGTTGGACTTTGGGCTTATGAAGCACTAGAGAACTAATCCAACTGGCCCTAACATATGTGTCCTCCTCTTCCCAAGTTACTATACCTTTATTTGGGTAAGCAACATTTGAACCATAGATGACCAAGGAGTGGAGTGGTCGACTTGATACTAATGTCTCTATCCCTAGAAAAGGGATATATGCCTAGATGGGTACTTATTCATTTGGTACCACCATGGATTGTTGTAAAATCTCTCTAAGATAGGTATTCTAGGGGTAGGTATTTAGATATGGGAAAGACCATATTATAGATTCCTCTACATAATTATTTTGTATAGGGGTAATATATCTCACTTGGTTAAGAGGGATTTAGTGTAATAGGATTAAGACAAACAATAACTATTAGCCATGGCCCTAACCCTGATTAGCATTTTTGTTGGCATAGATTTGGGGTGGTTGGTACCAACTATGAGGGAGCCTATAGCCTTGAATATTTAGTTAAAAAGGAGGTCTTAAATTATTTTGACATTGAAACATCTCAGCATCGTGTTACCTTCTTAGATCGAATATCTCATTTGAGAGTATTTGGATCATCATTTTCATCTCATTCATCTCAGCTATGGATTGGGAGTTTGGAGTTGGATGATTGGGAGAGGGGAATGTAGTTAGGATAGAAATTGGGCTTACAATTGGAGTAGATTGAAATATGAAAGGTTGTATAACCAAATATAGTTGAATTAGGGGTTGGATGCTTGGGAATAGGGGCATTAGGGGTTTGGAAGAGACCTTCCTAACTGTATGAGGTCATTTTATATTTGGATGGCTATCCCATAGACTATGAAAAAAGAATTTCCTCCCATAAACTTGATCATCATGGCAGTATTTGAGTCAAAATAATTTATATAATATATGAATGCCATAACTGGGGAGTCGAATATCATCTAAGGTTATATAGAAACTTTTGTGAAACTAGTTATTAAATTCATCCATAGTATCCATATGCACTCTCTTGATAGTTGTGAGTTGCTCTAGCAGAGACACTCCATTAGCCTTCTCTCCAAATCGATTCATTATCTAGTCAACTATTTGATTCCAACTTCTAATTGAGTGTGAGGAGAGAGTTATATACCATTCCCTTACTTTTCCCTTGAAATATGTCACCAGTAGTCTTAGTGCCATATTTTATTTATCGATGTCATGGATCATGCATAGGCTTACCATGTGATGCAGGTGTTTAGTTGGTGTAGTTACATATTCCCTAGTGTAGTAGGGTAATGACTTCAAGGTTAAAGTTAGGATTTGATCCCAAGTAGTATGTGGGGTAGGGGAATTAGGGGACCTCTTTTCATTCCATGCCAAAATCTCCTTATTTTATGATTTTGGTGGGCAACAATATTCTGGTTTTGAGTTATTTTTATTTCTCTTTGAATGGGACTAAGAGGCTATGAGAGTACCTAGATATTTGACATTGGTATTATTTTTGTAAGGTTATGAATCCATTTGATCTAATCAAGGTCACCACATGATTATTGGTGTTGCTTCAACAAGAAGATAGATTTAGACCTTCATCAAGATATCAATCTAATATTCTTCATATGGTTAATATTTGTATCATTCTAGTGAAGTCACTAAAAACTTTGGATTCTTCATCCAAGGGAGTTGCCAGGTGAATATTTGTGATGCTTCAACAAGAAAAGTATTTGGGGATTCCACTAAGACCTCACTTCTATATTTTCTTTATTTGTATGGTCCCATTGAACATGCCAAGAAAATAATTGTCTATACCCATATCATAATGGCCATATAATGCATCTAATAAATTTACCTAATGTTTACACTTCATAGAGAGTGCATAGTATGAAATTCCAAGGAGCATGGGATGTGGATTTAAGGTTGACCTTTGAGGTCTTTTGCAAGGTTGACTCCATGTTCTGATGTGATCTTTAACACTTTGTCTAAATTAGCTTAGTCTATTAGGCTTAGTCAAAGGAAAATGAGGTAAGGATAGAACAATAAATAAAAAACAAAATAACATGAAATAAAATTCTATTCTAAATGAGGAAATGCACCAAGAACCTAAACCTCTTCTACACAATAGTGGGATTAATAAATGCATGTATAGTTAATTGACAGTGTGCAAGAAGTATGCTTCCACCAAGCATAAAAGATCACTAATAAGCATACACAAAAACCAAGACATAAAATAAGTAGTCACAACTTCGTATATATCACAACCAAATTACATTCATGATTAAGGAAGAGGTCCTAAAATCATCAATAAACTGACTTAAGGTTTAAGTCATATTGTTATACAAAATAAAGAATGAAAGAAAAACTACATACAAGACCAGATATTAAGCATGGATACAACAATGTTTTTATGTATTAAAATAGAGAAGAGGTGGATATTTATAAATGAAGACAAAAAAAATTTCCCTCCAAAACTTGTGCAGGAAATTCAAAAGTTTGACTCAATTCTTTTCCAAGATCATTGGGCATTCACTTTGAACGACCCCAAGACCTATGGATCTAGAGCCCTACATGTTTCAAGTGTGATGGTTTGGTCAGACAAAGATTTTTTTTGTTATTCTTCTAATCACCCATACTATAAATCTTTTATGATTAGACCTTAATATATTCCTTAATTAATATCATCAAGCTTAGGATTGCTTTTGGTGTTGTCTCCATGCTGCTTCTTAGATGTGCCATCCATTATTTTGGGTACCATACTTGGGTGTTGACGGTGATGGGATTGGAACTAGATCACTACTCTTTTCTTGTGCTTAGTCATCCTTGGATTTGTTTGATATTCCAATTTTATATAGTGGTTCATCTTCTTTTTATCTTGATTAGCATGATATTCCTTGCATGCTGATGAGAGCTTCAATTTACATCCTCTTCATGAATTTCTCAGTTTGACAAACATTTTTCATTTCTTAGCCACCTATTTCCCCCTTTTGGTGTTTTGGTGATGGCATTTCAATTGGGGCTACTAGATATTTTAATTTTGTGGATGCGTCAAAGTCATTCTCCTCTCCAAACCTTAGTTGAGTTGCTTCATTTTATCTCTTGCCATCATATTTTCAAGGTGGTATTCATATGGACTAGCAAGACTTGTTAGTTTGCATTGAATCTACATCTTGAAGTGCTCCAGTAATATTCTTCTTAAGCATACTATCAATGTTGATATCCTATTGATAGAAATATAGGTGTGAAAGGACCTACTTTGTTAGTTTCCTCATCAAACACCTTGGGTTAGCCCTTCTTTCTCTTGCATCTATTGGATTTCTACCCCTAGAGTTTCTTTTTGGTGCTATCTCATAAGCGCACTGACAAGAAGTGGCTATATGGATAGCCACCACAAACGTAATTAGATATGGAAAATGGTCCAACTTGTAGACTCACTATTTTGGGTGAAGGATGAATATGTAGGCTATATATAGGTCAAAATCATATTAAAGGTGGATCCCTTTTAGTTATCACCAAAAAGGCTCTAAAATAGGTTAATCCCTCTTCTTAAATCCATCCATGAATAGGTTAGCCAGTTGATCCCATTCATAGATCAAGTGTAGAGGGAGGAAGTTGTATCCTTTGTGAATTTTCCCTTTGAATGATGTTATGAGTAACCTCAAGGCTATGTTGTGCTTTTAGATATCATGCAGTTGGCGGAAGAAAGCCATAACTCATAAATACATTATTAGGTCTGACATTCTTTTTCTAATATAATTTAGAATTATTTCAAGTCCTAACATTATAATCTTATCATATGTATCTAGTGATACGAAAGGTTGCAAGGGGTTCTTCTTACTCCATGTGGTAAAGCTCACAAAGTGTAAAGCAACCATATTTGGGTACATGAGTTTGGTAGCATGCTTCTTATGACATTCTACTTGGGGCAGGGTCATTGAGTGAATTATCTTAGTTCTCTTGGAAGTAGATGGATTGAGGCCTTCACTGAAACCTTAATATTAGGCTTTTCTTAATGGCTTCTTTAGGTCTTTCTTTCATAGTGGAGTCACCAAGTGGGAGATGTTACTGGTACGGCAAAGGTTCCCACTATAACCTCAATCTAGAGATGGTGAATTCTTTTGGTTATTTAGCAATAGCTTTTCCAAGTGAATCTACAGAGTGCTCCGTTAAGCTAATGATCATGGTCTTCATAGAAACCAATTCCTGACTTCAGGTCAAAGGACATAATTTTTAATTTTTGTTCCATTGGGTATGCTAGTCTGAACTATTGGGGACCAAAAATGACCCCTTGCACTCCCTACGTGCCACAACCACTTGTAGTTACAGTTTTATATTTTTACCTCTACTGAGTGGGTGCATCTAGTGCCTATGTCTCATGTGGATACACCAATATTGGAAAATATGGGGAAGCATGGGATGCAGCTCCACCAAATAACCTTTGAGGTTTTTTACAAGGTCATCTCCTTGCTTTGATGTGATCTTTGATTCTTGTATTTTCTTACTTCCTACTCTAGTCCTATTCTATCAGATCTTCGGCTTCAAGGGAAAGAGAAAGGAAAGGAAAACAATAAAATGGAAAGCGGAAAATGATAGATATCATAAGTTGCAAAAACTAAAATAAAACTACGAAAATATAGGAAAATAAAGTATAGGAAGTAGAACTTATCTAGCCTATTATATAGGTGGAAATGCGCTAAAGATCTAATAAGACCCCCCATTCCTTAACAAGTTTAAGTGAACACATGCATAATGATCGATGGTGCATGAGGAAGATAGGTACCTCTGAGAACATGCAACAAATTGGAATACCTACACCAAAACTAGGATAAGAATTTTGTAACTAGTCAAAAATTCTTATTAGTGTGAACTCTAAGTTACATACATGCAAAGATAAGAGGTTCAAAAAATCCTTGGTCGATTGTGCAAGGCTCAAGCCAGGCTAGGACATAGGGGAGAATGAAGGAAAACACTCAAAAGAATAGAGAACTCTCAATATTTACAATAAGAAGAAAGAAATATTTGTAGGAAATACATGGGACCCTTCCTCCAAAATATTCAAAAACAATTCCTTTCAAATTTCTTGCTTATAGTACTTTTGCATTAACAACACATAATATTAAAGCTTTAAAATCTACAATTACTTGAGATGAAGTCTTATCACCCATGATGAAGATCTATAACAAGGATATTTTCTATTAATACATCAATTTTGTGGTCATTCCCTTGAATATCTCATGATGATGTATTAATTATTGTATCTTTTTTGCACGTGGAGGGTTGGATACTCCTATAATATGCAGAGGTCCACAGTCATGGCTTTGGGTGGGAAGAATTAAGTTGTGATCCTTGAGACAAAATAGGTTCTTTAGAATATGGGGGCATGGTTGAAGGTAGTCTGACGGGTATTGCCCTTTTTGTATCCCTTGGTTTAGTTAACACTCCTCATGGTGGACTTTGCTTTCTACTCTAGTTGCTCTAGTTACTAATACTTGTTGGATGGAACCAATTGTTTGATCGTGTGTCCCCCAACCAAACTTTTGTTTTGATCCTGGTGCATTTCGATGTCTTATGGTCTTATCAAAATTTTGGTCATGTCTTTCATTGAGGGAGCTTTGATTCATCAAGGCTTTTTGTGTCTGCCTTGGTCTATGTTTCTTTGAAGCTTTGGTTCATCTAGTTCTTGAGCCTTTATCTAGTCCTTGGGTGGTTTGGTCTTCTACCAGGACTAGCCTCCAAAACTTAGGCCAAAAGGCCTTACTCCACCCTAGTGTAGTGAGAATTCACTACAATACTTAACAATGAATAAACAATAGGACAATAATTATTGTTATTGTAACAAAACATGATATTAGAAAGTGCTTTGATACCACTTGTTATAAACCTTCAAGTAAAAATAAGCAAATTTACAACAATAATTACAAAACTTACAAAAATTTGAGAAAAGAGATAACTAAAGTGATCAAAAATACTAAAATAGAATTACAACTTTATTAATCACATAAATCAAATTGTAGGCCTCTTTAAGGGGGTAACCTTTTAGGAAGCAATACTCCATTACAATTTGAGAAAATAGACATAATACATTCCATTTCTATCTCTTTCCTTTTTATAGGCATTTGTCTATCGTAACCCTAATGCTTAAGGGTCATTCCACATGCAAGGGGGGACCTAAACTAGTAACTCTTACTTACAATAAAAAATTAATTGTCACATCATTATTAACTCTTGCTTACAATAAAGTAACGATTACATCATTATCGGCCCATATGCACTAGGTGCCCAAGATACACATACACCCACATTAGACAATTACATAATGATGTTAGGATAGGGTCCTAACACATGTTTTCTAGGTAAACTAGTATAAATGGTTAGTTTTTCAACTTGAATTGAAAATTGATCTATGGTCATTTATTATTCCTTAGCTTTGTACTCTATATGTTTATATTTGTAGAAAGTAAATAGATACTTATCTCATTTTATTATAAATAATAGTAGCATAAACTTAATTGTTTTTACACAAAATACAACATAATGAATTTGAGAACCATATCCTTCTTCTCTCCTTATTAAAAGTATTATTTACATATTGTCAAATAGATTCCAAATTGCACCATGATGAATGTTGCTATTAAATGATATGAAATTAATCCATGAACAAAATCAATCTATGTGACCAACAAATTTAGAGAATCTCCAGTAAGTCTTGTTACATCATTCACTTTCTACATAAGTTTAAAATGTATGCATTTAGATGACACAATTGGATACATCTATGATGAGGGATACTTCTAAGTTATTTTTGTGATTTATTATTGTCCTCCAATACTTTGATCTCTAACCTAGCATGATTTTAAATGCATATTAAGGCCCTCCTATGCTTCTTAATCTCTTTTTTCTCTTACTAACACTATACATATTACAAATCCATTGGAAACTTTAATTTTCAATGCAACAATAAGCATTAAAAGAAAAATATTAAGACACAATTAAAAATTTATAAAGAAAAGATAAAACATCCAACAAAAATGTGTTATCCAATATATTATTACAAAATTGTTACCAAATAAATTTAAAATAAAACATAAATTTTTTTCTAACAAAATTTTTTAATCTAATACGAAAATATATGCAATAAACATACATATCTATAATATAATATACAATTGTCCCTTTCCTGGTGCTTTCAGTGGCGTAAAAGGTTTAAAATGATTGTGGCATGGTGGTTATAGGGGCGGACTACGCGAAGATCTGTGTGGCGGCTTTCAAGGTAGACTATGCGAAGATCTGTGTGGCGACTTCCGGGGCGGACAACGCAGAATACTGTGACGGCCATAAAAAGTTGGGCAGTCTACTCGGATTTGTGACGGCTATTCGATTCCATCATGTAAATTCAAAAAAATAAAAATAAATAAAAAAATAAATAAAATATATATAATATAAAAATAACCATTAAAATAAAATATAGTACCAAAATGCTAAATTTCAAAACAACAACAAACACATTTAATAAAATAATTTTAATAACAAACCATACCTTTCCGTAATTTATTATAAACATGAATAAACACCATCATAAGATCGTCAATTTGAATCTTATCGCTTTATGTTGTGTCCAGGCTTGTCACGATACTATCGTGATGATGCTCCAAATTTCAGGGTTGTTATTGTCGTGATGATGCTCCAAATTTTAGGGAGAATGGTAGAGGTGCACTTGAAAATCTGGACAATCCATCATAAATTATTGTTGTCATTTACCACATATATGATGTGAGAGTCAATTAGACAATATTTTGTATTTTAATTTATTTTAAATTAAATATATATTTTATTGTTTGTAATGATGGTATAATGGTTAAGATTTTAATTTTTTTTTGAAAAGTTTAAAGTTTAAATTAAAACATAAATGTAAGGTTCAAACTATAATATACTTGCATTTATTCCATTAATTTTAAAACATAAATTTAAAGTTCAAACTATAATATACTCCAGTTTATCCCATTAATTTTATTTTAATTAACTAACTTAAAATTGGTAGAAGAACTAAATTAAGAATGGTTGGGAGTAGCGAGTTTACGGAGCCATTCCTTGATATTTACTTATGGTGGTCGTCTGCACACACGATTTGTAAGAACGAAGGGGAGAGGGTCTCTACTTCCAAGTCACCACGTCATCCCCACCTCCTTTTCTAATGAAGCTGTCTAGTTAACAATGTTACGAATAGTTGCTTAACACAAAACGAACGGGTGCCTAATACCAGGCTGTACTCAAAATTGTCCTCCTTGGAAGGTCTGGCCAAATTGCCAGTTAGAGGGAGCCACATTATATGAAACTACACTCCTTCCGTCGCTTGTGGTCACCTTGAATGAGAGGCTCTGTCCATTCAGGTATGAATTGCTCTGCCAGTTCTGCCCCCAATTTCTTGACATCGATTGCCAACCAGTGTTGGAGCCCTTGATCGACACACTCTGCACATCCCCTGCTCCTCCCACATTGCTTATCAACACCAAATTGAAGTAGGAATGTCCGTTTATGGTGAACCTCGTTCCTCCATTCCTTAAACATGGAACCCTGCAAACACGTTACAGTATTTATTTGATTTCATTTTCAGGCTGGTAGTGAGAATGACGGACAAAGAGATTTTATCTGTCGAATTGTTGATGGGATTGAATTAGCATACCTTCTGAAGAGGATAGGGACGATGCCGCTTCTGTACTTGGCGATCTGCTGATATGCAGGCTGCGCCATATCGAAGTGCTGAAGCGGGGGATTGCACCATCCGCCATTGTCGTTGGAAAGTGCAAAGTTGGGTGGGCAGAAGTTGGTAGCAGTTACAGTTACTGACCCAGGAAGACACCACTGCGGATCATCATTGCACTTCATTTCATAGCAGGCTCCGCAGGTAAGCCCGTTATTGAAAAGAGCCGTGCTCAACGCAGCGGTGTTGGTTCCATATCCTTGGCTATACAAATTACCATATCCACAAGCTCCTCCTGCAACATTTCATGACAGAATCCAGCGATTCAGCCTTTCTCAACGAAGAATAATAACCGAAATAGAACTTTGTGTTAATCTAAATAAAACCTACCCATGGTGCCGGAAGCATCGCTCCCACCGTAGAACGTGGCATGGGCAGATTGCCAGCCACCATCTTGTCCATAAACTCGAGGGATAAACCAAAGCATTGCTAGGAATGAAACCAAAATCATTGTGTCGAGGAGGGCCATTTTCCCTGCACAAAGCAATCGAAGCCACCCTGTGTGAAGCATAAACGATTAACTCTTAAAACTCCATGGCGTGTACATATTACAAATTATGTAAACAGCAAAATAAAAACAAAACAAAAAAAAAGTCTAGACTACTTCCCGCTGTTGACAACATTAAAACAGAGCAACCTAGATCACAGCTATGAATTTTACCCAAACTCCACCCAATTCTTAGTCACTACAAGAAGTTCAGGCGTATACCTAAATCAAGGTCGAAATCTGAATAACAAAGAGACAGATATGAAGGACCAGAAAGAATCTTCTTTGGTTTGATTTCTCATGCGGATTAGGCGGTATATATAGAGAGTTAGCACTCCCCTGAAGTTTGAATACTTTTCTCTTTTTCTTTGTGAATGGAGAAAACGTTCGTTGTCGGTTAAGGCGCACATGGCAGGGGTCCCACAAAGAGTCCCGACTCCAGACTTCCACCTGCACGTGGTGTAGGGAAAGAATAAGAAGTTCTAAGATGTAATGCATAGACAAAGAGATTTGGGATTCAGACTGAATAACCTACCAACAAATAAACGGTCAAGAATTCTATTTATGGATGTTGAAATCCATGTGTTTTATCTTCCGAATTTCTTGTTGGAACGGAGACGAGGACATTGATTTAGGGTCCCTATTTAAGTCTTTCTTTCCGTATTTTAGCCATGGAAATCATAGCTGCCGAGACGGTGGCCCATGTGCTGTATGTTTTCTTTTCAAACATTACACATCAAATACATTTCTTTAATTATATCCTTACGTTATCTCCTCCATTTGGGAACTGTAATTTATTTTTCCTTAATTATATGCTTACGTTATCTACTACATTTTTGGGGACTGTAATTTATTTGGGCTGATACATTCATTCATCTCCTACATTTAAGTTGGTTGCTTGTCTCTCCTATTTAAATAGATATATGTTGGCCATGCCAATCAAAATACATGTCGGATTGTGTTTAGCCATCATTCTTAATTACCACTTTTGAGTTCGACATGTCTGACCCGCAAGTTTGTAGGCAGGAATTTCATATGCATGTCCCACCCCGCGAACCGCGATTCAACAATTTTGTAGATTTTTAACTCTGTTGTTATAGTCAGACTTATCATATCTATGTCCACATTGGTTACCGTCCACATTTGGTACCTTCAAAGGACCTTACATTTGTTAGATGGTAAAAATAATAATAATAAAAATACAAGTTCTGACATCTATGACCGGGACATAGCTGCGACCTTAAATTCCTAAGCGAAAAAACAAACAGTAACACGGGAACAAAATTTCCATGAAAGCTCTTAGATTAGGTAGCCAACCACGGCCATGTGCGCGTTGCGGCCATGTACCCTAATATTTACGGTTGCTTCACGTTATAATGTCTGACGTGACGTCTAAAATACGTGAATAAAAATAGCTTTGACGAATATGCTAATCCTATCGTCGTGGTAGAGAATGTTACATTTCTTTAAACACCATGAAAATGTTACATTTCTTTAAACATTATAAAAGAGGAATATAATGTCTTCGTACAAAACTAAACATATTGGTTCATTCGAGATCATAGCGTTCTGATGCCAAGCACATTTTACATATCAATAAAATTTAGTATTTTTTTTTTTAATAATATTATGCAATCACATGAAAATCTCGCGTTGAGATTGAGATTACAAGAGATATTGGACGTAAACCCTTAGCCGCCGCTTGATGATGATCACTCCTCATTCACTACACCAAAACTATGTTTTTGTACAGGAGGTGTGATTTCTCCCACCTAGCAGTTTTTATGGTTTGTAGGGTATGTTAATTTTACCTGTCTTTTTTTAATAGATTAATTTTAATTAATATAAGGTTTTTCATTAAAAAAACTATAAATTGAACCTTATCTTTATTTAGTTACATATATTTAAATTGACCTTTTATTTTCTTGAATATTAGAAGGTTCAGTCCCAACCACTTTTTGATATCAATAATTTGCTTGTTAATTTTTTATAAAGTTATAAAATTGTTTTGATCATATTTATTGTTAATTGTCATTAATTTGTTAAGATTAGCAATATTACTTTCGATCATATTTTGCTCTATTTTGATGGCCACCAAAAGAATTTGGATATCAAAAAATTGTTGCTTCATCTTTTTATTTTAGTTATCTCAATTCTGAAGTCCTTAGAAAGAGTAACAAACAAAAATGGTTAGAGTAGAGTTTGATATTTATCTAAAGTAGTAACGTCAAATTAAAACAAGCTACATCTAAAAAACCAAGTATACTTCAAAAATGTTAATTTGTCTCAAATATGACACTCAAATTCTTATATAATCTAAAAAAGTAAATGTCCAAATCAAATGTCATAAAACATAACAAGCCATATAGAAATAAACGTATCACAAATTCTTCTAACCCTTTCACAATTTCAAATAATATGTTTAATAGTTTTAGCTCTTGTGTAAGGGCTACAATTTACAATAGTGATTCATAACTTGGTAAGATTGGTCTATGAAGGAATTGTTTTATGGAAAATCCTCCGAGTTAACATGGAAAAGTGTTTGCATTAGACCTCTAAATTTAACCACATAGTTGTATTCAAGTTGGTTTAAAGATACAAACAACAACATATGCCTATGTATAATTTTAATTAAAAATAATATTATTCCTTGTGTTGAAATTTGCAATGGTTTCAAAAAATGAATGGAATCAACACGTTTCCCAAATGAAAAAAAAAAGTTGATAGAATTAATATGCATAATGTGAAGCGTGTATGTAAACACAAAATATCTCACTAAAGGAATAGAATTACACTTCAACCAATGATAAAAATGGCTGGTAAAAAGGGACATAAATACTCAATTACAAGAGACCAAGGCACTAAGTAGACAAAAGTAGTAGCCACAAAGTTGACAAATCAGGATACAATAATTGAGTTCTTGGAAAATTTAATCACAAGGTTTGGTATCCTAAACACCTTAGTAACAAATAATGGATTTATAGGGGTAAAAATCATTAATTTTTCTGGTAAATATGGCATCTACTTAAAAGCATCCTCAAAATATTACCCGTAAGGGAATGGATTAGCCGAATCCATCAATAAAAACTTGTTGAAGATCATCAAAAGGGTAATCAAAGAAAATAAGAATTGTTGGCATTTACTACTTGATCAAGCTTTATGGGAAGATCAGATAACAACAAATAAGACATTGAAAGCTTCACTATATTCTCTAGTTTATGGGAAAGAAGCCATTCTTCCCTTGCACCTTGAATTACCTGCTATGAAATTTATAGATCACAAAATGTTCCTAGAGATTGAAGTCAAAGAAATCTGAATGATAGAGCTTACACTCTTGGAGAAACAGAGAGAAAAATCCTATAATAACTATAGTGATAAATCACTACATTTTTTTAAAGTAAAATTTTTATTTGAGGACAAGCACATAAGAAAATCTTGATTAAAAAAATTGATGATTGAAGGCCAAATCTCATAAGCGAAGACAGTTTGAAATTCAAAATTTCCTAAGTCACAAATATAAGACTAGGAGTAAAAGTCCTGATAAAGATACAAAAAGGCAAAAGTCCCAAAGATATTAAGTTAAGCGACCCCAAGTGGCAAATAAAAAATTCTCGAAGAAGACAACATTGATGCCCTAAAATCCAAACTAATGAGGTGTGCATTCTTTGAGGAATATTGTCCTTTCTTGCAAAAAATATCTCTTATATCCTCCTTGATATCATCACCAACAATCCATTACCATTTGATCGATGAAAAGATACTCACCATGGTCAAGCAATAAGTAAAATTTTGGATGATGATATTTTCACTACCTAGGCATGTAGGAGGGGTCCTTCCATATAGCCTTTCCAAAGGAGGTATCAACAAAAGATTTATAGATAGGAGGGGATGAATCCAATAGTCCCCTCAATGAAAAAATCTACAAAAGGGGTGCCTCCCCCTTAGTATCCCATGAACTCCTAAGAAAATTTATCCTAAAAAAGTTATATCCTCCTCTCATTACCTTAAGTTGAGTAGTGTCTCTGGTATTTCTCCTCATAAGCTCCATGTCCAATATATAATGCCCTTATTTTTGGGTTCCTTGTCTCTTATAAGTAGAATATCCTTATGAGTTACCAAAGCTATAATAAAAATTCACTACATCAAGAAAATATTTTCAACAAGAATAATTTTGAGTAAGGTGACATCTAGTGTTTATTTTTAAAGAAACACAAGATGATGGGACCTAAGGCTTCCACAATTCACCAAGAGGACATCACAAAGAGACCATCAAAGATACCTTTAAGAAAAGTCCCTCATCATAAGTCAAAATCAAACTTCAAGCTCCATATGCCACAAGGCCATAATAACCAACTATACTAGATGAACAATGGCCCATAGCCTTTCTAGTGGAAACTAAGCTAATGCCTTCCATTGGTATGAGTCTTGAAGCTCTTTTAGTTATATCTAAAAGATATCCACCTTTGGTACAATTTCAACCCATACAATAGTTGCATACTCATCCTTCACCCAAAAGAGTGAGTCTATGATTTGTACTATCTTCCACATCTAATTAGATTTGCGATGACTATCCATATAATCAATTCCCTCTATTACATTTATGAGATATCACCAAAAAGAAACTCCAATGGTAGAATTCCAACAAACATGGGAGAAAGAAGGGGTAACCTAGGGTGTTTAGTTAGGAAACTGGCAGGGTAGGTCTTTCTACACACATCCTTCCATCAAGAGGAGCTAAGCACTAATAGTCTACTAGAGAAAATTCTTATTACATCACTTCAATATGTAGAGTTTATGCAAACCAATCAGGCTTGTTGGTCCATACCAGAACCACCTTAGAAATCTGATGGTAAGAGAGCAAAGAAAGTGAGTTAGATAATATTGGGATAGGGGAATGACTTTGACACATATGTTAAGTCAAAAAAATTGGTAGACTCGTTTGAAAGGCCATCACCAAAAAAAAAAACAATGGTTGGGTAAGTGACAAATGACATTTGTCAAACTAGGAAATGCATGAAGAGGGCAAAACCAAAACTCTTGTTAGCATGTAAGGAATATCACATGAAAAATAAGTAATCAAGATACAAAGGAGGTAGATCACTAGAGAACACAATAATACTAGATGGAACTGAGGATGTCTGAGCATAAGAAAAGAGTGGTGATCTAGTTCCAATCCTATCACCATTGGTACCCAAAGACGGTGGATAACGCATTAAAGAAGCAACATAGAGACAATCCCAAAAGTAATCTTAAGTCTGAGGACATTAATAAAAAAAAATCTTAGGGTCTAATCACAAGATATTTATAGTTTGGGTGACTAACAAAATAGAAAAATAATTCTTCATATGAACAAACTAGTTGACTTGCAACATTTTATGGTTCTAATCCATAGGTCATAGGATCATCTAAAGTGAATGTTAGGTATCCTAGGCAAGATTTTGAGTTAAAATTTTGAATTTTCTAAACAATTTTTGAGGAACATTTCCCCATCTTCATCTATAAATATCCATCTCTTCTCTATTATAAGACATCAAAAAAATTATATTCATGCCTAATATTTGACCTATGTAGTTTTTCTTTCATTCTCTATATTGTATAACAATATAGCTCAAACCTTGAGTCATTTTATTTTTGTGTTTTGGGCCTCTTCCTCAATAATCAATGTAATCCAGTTGTGATATATAAGAAGTTGTGACTACATTTTTTTCCTAGTTCTTGTGTATGCTTACTAATGATATTTTATACTTGGTGGAAGTGTACTTTTCATGCACTGTCAATTAATGATGCATGTGTTTATTAATCCCATTTTTGTGTACATGAGGTTTAGGATCTTGGTAGATCACCTCCATTAGAATAGAATTTGCTTTCATGTTATTTGCATTCCATTTATTGTTCTCTCCTTACCCATTTTTTATTTGACTAAGCCTAGTAGACTATGCTAATTTAGATAAAGTCAACATCAAGGATCGCATAAGAACAAGGAGCCAACCTTAAAAAACCTAGAGATCATCCTCAAAGTTGTATCCCATGCTCCCTATACTTTCATATTGTGTGCTCTCTATGAGGTGATAATATTGGGCGCATCTGTTAGATGCATCATATGCTCATTGCGCTCTTAGCATAGAAAACAACCATCATATCCAACATGTATAACTTTGGATCCCTAAGGAGATGGAATTGATCCTATTGAGCCTTGTGTGATTGTAATGGATGTTGAGGTAGATGATGGGTTTGGATTGGGTGTTATAGATTTGGTGTGATATGTGGCTCCCCTATAGAATATGCCATAGTCTTCCATGGTTTGTTTGATATCCAAGTGGATTGGGACTCTTCTTTATGATGATTAGCCAATTATCTCTTAGGATCACTATTGAAAGACTCCCTCTCATGCCTTTCTATTAAATATTGAGTACTTTATAGATTACCTCACATATTCCTAGGCTAAGGAATGCACAAAGTGGGAATATTTTATACTTGTAGAGTATGAGTTCCTAATGTAAAATCATACATACAAGCTTGTTCCTATTCAAGAATGGAAGAATGTTGTTGGGTGTAAATGGATGTACAAGACCAAGTATAATTTCAATACTTGGGTGGAGAAGCATGAATCATGTCTTATTGCTAAAGAGTTCTCTTAGGAGAGAATTGATTATTTGGAGACATTTGTTATAGTTGCTTAGATGGATTTTGTTTGAATGATTCTTTCCATAGTTACTTCTTATGGTTGGAATGTACATTAGATGGATGTAAAGATTTTATTCCTTCATAATGATATTTAGGAGTATATTTGTAAGCAAAAAACATATGGTTTTAAGCTTGATAGAAAAATCTCTTTAGTGTGTCATCTAATCAAGTCCTTGTATGGGCTTAAGTAGGCACCTCATGCTTGGTAAGAGAAGATTAATTCCTTCTTTATCAATTACAGGTTTTTATATTGTAAGGTAGATCATGATATCTATATCAAGCATCGAGATGGTAAAACATTAGTGATTGTGTTGTACATTGATGACCTACTCATTACTTGCATTTTTTCCTCATTGGTTTAATAGAAAAATGATAGTTTTGAGAGGGTAAACTTAGGCTTGTGCATTATATTTGGGTAATTCAAATTGACTAGCCTTCGTCTAAGATCACCATCTCTCATGCCAAGTATACCTTGGATCTTTGATAACATTCCAATATAGAGGATTGCAAGGATGCTTAGACTCCTTTTGATTCTAGCTTAAATCTTTGAGCAATTTGTATCGATCACTAATGTGGGACTTCTCTACCTTATTCACACCTAGTTAGATATTGTATTTGTTGTTAGTTGTTATTCCACGTACATGCAAACACCTCATGAGAGTCACTAGATAGTGGTCAAGTGGATCCTTCGGTACATTATAGGTACATATCAGATGGGTATTTACTACTTAGCTAGAGCATATTTTATTATGATCTATTTTTTAGATGGATATTGGGTAGGTGATTTGGACCAATAGTGCTCCATTCCAAGATTTTTTACCTATATTGGTTTTAGCATAACCTCTTGGTGTTGTAAGCAACAACCCACTATATCTAAGTCTTTTATGGAAGCTAAATACTATGATACCAATGAGTCTACCAAGTACATTTGATTGATGCTTATAATTTTGGAGCAAGTCAATATTTCTCAATAGTTTATAGCCACTTTTTACTATGATAATTAGAACACCATTAAGTTTGTGTATAGTCTAGTGTTTCATCAATAGACCAAGCATATTAAGATTTGGATGTACGATGTGTAATGGCTTTATACCCATGGGAACTTGATATAGTCTATGTATCATCAATGGAGAAAACAATTAATATCTTGACCAAGATCATGCTTGAGGTACCTTTTGTATGACTATTAAAGCATATTGGAGTAAGAGAGTCTCCCTTAAGGAGGGATGGCTAATAAGGGTCTCTCTCCATGTTGCTCATTCAACATAAGGGGGTTTGTAAATATTTGGTGTTAAGCTTCACTTGGGGTCATGACTGATTTTTGTATTATATTCTTTGTATAGCCATTTGGGCCCTTGTATGCCTTGTATATTTGAATTTTATTGTAATATTTTATTATTTAACCTAAAATTCAATCCCTTAACATCCACCTAAAGGTCTCTTGTAATTGGGTGCCTATGCCCCTTTCTACTAGCCATTTTTATCATTGGTTTGAAGTGTAATTATATTCCTTTGGTGAGATATTTTGGTGTTTATGTAAACCCTTCACATCATGCATATTATTTCTATGAGTTATTTTTGTTTATCTTGGAAATGTGTTGATTCCTTTCGTTTCTATAAATCATTGTGAAATCCAACACAAGGAATAATCTTCTTTTAAGTTAGAGTTATACATAGGCATATGTTGTCATTTGTGTCTTTAAACCAAGTTGAAGACAACCGTGTGGGTAAATTTAGAGATCTAATGCAAATAATTTTCCATGTTAACCTACAAGATTTTCCATAAAAAAATATTTCACAAACAAAACATACTAAGCTAGAAATCACTATTTTCAATTGTAGCCCTTACACAAGAGTTGAAACTACTAAACATATTTTTTGAAATTGTGAAATGGTTAGAAGGATTTGGAATGTGATTGTTTGTATGTGGCTTGTTATGTTTTATGAAAAATGATTTATACATTTACTTTTTTGGATTATGTAAGAATTTGAGCATCGTATTTGAGACATATTGACAAGTATTTTTGAAGTATATTTGGTTTGTATGATATAATAACTTGTTTTAATTTGAAGTTATTACTTTAGATTGGAAATAACAAATTATACTCTAACTATTTTTATTTGTTTCTCTTTATAAGGACTTTGGAATTGAGATAATCGAAATAAAAATACAAGCAACAATTTATTGACATCCAAATTATTTTGGTAGCCATCAAAATAGACCAAAATGTACTCAAAAGTAAATTTGCTAAGCTTAACAAGTTGATGATAGCTAACAATGAATTTGACCACAACAATTTTATGACTTTACAAAATATTAACAAGCAAGTTATTGATATCAAAGAGTGCTTGGGACTTAACCTTCTAACATTCAAAAAGAAAGAATCAATGTTAGAAAGGATCAATTTAAATATATGTAACTAAATAAGAATAAGGTTCAACTTGTAGTTTTGGAATAGTGAGTGAAGGGTGCTCATTATAAAGAGGCAGTCAAGGGTTTAGGTCCAATATATTTTGTAATCTAAATCTCAACAAGAGCCTCACATATATTTGCATAATATTATTAGAAAAAGAAGAATACTAAATTCTATTGATATGTTATTTGTATCCTCTAAATCTCAACAAGAGCCTCACATACGATTTGCATAATATTATTAGAAAAAGAAGAATACTAAATTCTATTGATATGTTATTTGTATCCTCTCCTTTCTCTAAATGTGCTTGGCATCGTAACGCTATGATCTCAAATGAACCTAGTGTGCTTAGTTTTGTGCGAAGACATTATATTCCTCTTTTATAATGTTTTAAGAAAACTTACCCTTTTTTTTGTATTTTAATTTTTTATTGTGCTTATTAACTTCAATATTTTTCCTCTACCACGAGGATAGGATTGGCATATTTGTCAAAGCTATTTTTATTCACGTGTTGTTGATCTTCTTTGTATTTTAGACGTCAAGCAACCGAAAATATTATTTTTGGAGTCTAAGGAGTACGGTGCATGGCATCAACGTGCACATGGCTGTGTTGGCTACCATGGAAATTCTGGGAAGACTGACATATTGTGTCTTGGAATTTAATGTTCGCAGCCATATCCCTTCTAGATGTCCGAACTTGTATTTTAAAATTAATATTTTTACCATTAAACTTTGATGGTAACTAATGTGGATAACAACAAAAATATATGAATCTACAAAAATGTTGAAACGCGATTCGCGGGTTAACTTCCTCCCTAGAATGACTGCTATATATCTATTTGACGTGTATTTGAACAGAAAACATGCACCACATGGGCTACCGTCTCGGCTGTTATGATTTCCATTGCCAAAATAAGGAAAGAAAGAATTAAATAGGGGCCCTACATCAATCAATGCCTTGAAAGGCGCCAATCCTCTGCCCCACATCCATGGAATTTTCTAAAAGAAATTCGGAAGATAACACATGGATCTCAACATCAATAAATCGAATTCTTGACCGCTTATTTGTTGGCAGGTTGTTCAGTCTGAATGAAGATCTTACAAACCATAGAATATAAAGAGGTTGTACTTTAAGAAAATAAAGTTCGAATTTTACGCTCATCTCAAATTTCTTTGTCTATGCAATTACATTTTAAAACATAATATGTTCCCTTCTTTCCCCACTCCACGTGCATGTGGGAGTCGGGACTCTCTAAGGGGCCCCTGCCATGTGCGCCTTAACCGACAACGAACGTTTTCTCTCTTCGATACATCTATTCACGAAGAAAAAGACAAATGTACTCAAACTTCAGGGGAGTGCTAACTCTCTATATATACCGCCTAATCTGCATGAGAAATCAAACCAAAGAAGAAGTTTCTTTCTGGTCCTTCAGATCTGTCTCTCTGTTCTTCAGATCTCGACTTGGAATTAGGTATAGGCCTGAACTTCTTGTAGTGACTAACAATTGGGTGGTGTTTGGATAAAATTCATCCAATACGTTGCTCTGTTATAATGTTGTCAACAGCGGGGAAGTAGTCTAGACATTTTTTTTTATATTTGTTTATTCTGTTTACATAATTCGTAATATGTACACGCCATGGAGTTTTAAGAGTTAATTGTTTATGTTTCACACAGGGTGGCTTCAATTGCTTTGTGCAGGGGAAAATGGCCCTCCTCCAGACAATGATTTTGGCTTCAGTGCTATCAATGCTGTTGTTATTTCCTCGAGTTTATGGACAAGATGGTGGCTGGCAATCTGCTCATGCCACGTTCTACGGTGGGAGCGATGCTTCCGGCACCATGGGTAGGTTTTATTTACATTAACACAAAGTTCTATTTCGATTATTATTCTTCGTTGAGAAAGGCTGAATCGCTGGATTCTGTCATGAAATGTTGCAGGAGGAGCTTGTGGATATGGTAATTTGTATAGCCAAGGATATGGAACCAACACTGCTGCGCTGAGCACGGCTCTTTTCAATAACGGGCTTACCTGTGGAGCCTGCTATGAAATGAAGTGCAATGATGATCCGCAGTGGTGTCTTCCTGGGACAGTAACTGTAACTGCTACCAACTTCTGCCCTCCAAACTTCGCACTTTCCAACGACAATGGCGGATGGTGCAATCCCCCGCTTCAGCACTTCGATATGGCGCAGCCTGCATATCAACAGATCGCTAAGTACAGAAGCGGCATCGTCCCTATCCTCTTCAGAAGGTATGCTATTTCAATCACATCAACAATTCGACAGATAAAATCTCTTTGTCCGTCATTCTCACTACCAGCCCGAATATGAAATCAAACTAATACTGTAACGTGTTTGCAGGGTTCCGTGTTTAAGGAATGGAGGAACGAGATTCACCATAAACGGACATTCCTACTTCAATTTGGTGCTGATAAGCAACGTGGGAGGAGCAGGGGATGTGCAGAGTGTGTCAATCAAGGGCTCCAACACTGGTTGGCAATCGATGTCAAGAAATTGGGGGCAGAACTGGCAGAGCAATTCATACCTGAATGGACAGAGCCTCTCATTCAAGGTGACCACCAGCGACGGAAGGAGTGTAGTTTCATATAACGTAGCTCCTTCTAACTGGCAGTTTGGCCAGACCTTCCAAGGAGGACAATTTTGAGTACAGCCAGGCATTAGGCACCCGTTCGTTTTGTGTTAAGCAACTATTCGTAACATTGTTAACTAGACAGCTTCATTAGAAAAGGAAGTGGGGATGACGTGGTGACTCGGAAGTAGACACCCTTTCCCCCTTCGTTCTTGCGAATCGTGTGTACAGACAACCCACTATAAGTAATATCAAGCAATGACTTCGTAAACTCTACTTCTCAATTTAGTTCATCTTCTGCATTTCTTTGGAATTATTTTTGGAACGTGGTGTAAAATTTTATTAGCGTGCGTGATTGGTCATCCTTTCCCAGGAAGCTTCTTTTGATTCCCGAGTAATTTCTTTCCTTTATTTTTAAATGGTAAATAAAAAATTGAATTATTATAAATTGATATGTTAAATATTAGATCTTTGTACGGTTCTAAAATAGTGGTCACAAATATTTGTTCCACATAATATCATTAAGCAAGGTGAAATGAAGGTCTTGTTATAGAGAAGATATTGAGCAAATGGTTTAATGTCACCGAATGCGTATTTAATTTAAAATGAGTTACATTAATATTGTCCATCACAAATATTGTGCAATTGTAATGGACTCTCACATTATATATGCGCTAAAGGACAACTACAATTTATGATCGATTGTCTAGATTTTCAAGTGCACATCTTTCCTTCTCCCTAAAATTTGGAGCATCATCTAGTTATGATAGTAACAAGCATGGACGCAACCTTTCTAGTCCCCGTGGGACATTTCAATGGTTTGGAGTTTGATTTTTTTTGACAAGTTTAAAGTTTAAATTATAATTTTTGGTTGTGTTAATTCCCTTTTGATAAGGGCAGCTCTCAGGTTTACAAGAGGCTATGGCTGTCATGTTTGAGAGAAGACTGCTCAACCCTATACATCTCTCGTAGGGGTTTATCACACTACCCATTTATTTACTAAAAATACTGTGGTTGTAAACTCTCCTATGTATATTAAAAAAAAACAACCATAAACACAACATAAAGTAATAAGATTTAAATTGATAATTTTATGATAGTGTATGTTAAAGTTTAAAATAAACTATGAAAAGGTTATTAAAATTGTTTTCTTAAATATATTTATTGATATCATTTTAAATGAAAATAAATTAAGATTTTGTGTTTTATATTTTATTTTAATTGTTATTTGTATTTTATAATATAGATTGTATGTTTATTGTATACATTTTTTATATAATTAAAAAAAATTGTTAAACAATTAAAATATATTTTTTGTTTTAATTTAAATTTATTTGGTAACAAATTTTATGATAGAATATTACATCCTTTTTATTGGATGTATCCTTCCTCTAAAAATTTATAATTGTGTCTTAAAATTATTCTTTTAATGTTTATTATTCCTTCAAATTTAAAGTTTCTAATTGATTTGCAATATGTATAGTGTTAGTAAAATTAAAAAGAGATTAAGTAGTATAGAAGGACCTTAATATGTATTTAAAATTATGTCAGGTTAGAGATCAAGATATTGGAGGAAAATTATAAATTATAAAAATATTGTAGAATTATTCAATCATAGATGTATCCAATTGTGTGCATTTTAAACTTATGTAGAAAGTGAATGATGTAATAGGTCTTACTAGAGTCTGATTCTTTAAATTTATTGATCACTGTTGGTGTAAAATCTACCTAAGTCTATGTAAAGCACCTTGAACTTTAGCCAACATTGGATGAATGAGATTTATCTTATTTAATCTCTAAAGAATGCCAACTCCTTAAAATACTTACAGAATTAGAATAAGGGTTTTAGCTAAAAGTGAGAGATGGAAGGATTAGGAGGGAGTAAGGGTTATAAGAAATTGCTAAAATATGGATGGCTTATACTATAACAAGATTGGATGCTTACTTCAAAAAAATTAATCAATATCAAGACTTAATGAAAAGTAATCCAAAAACGATCCAAAGAACAGATATAGCTTTAACAAAATAAAATCATCACAAGTGTAACAAAAATGAACTAAAACATAATCATTCATACATAAAAACCTATGATCACAATTGCAATGGAGGCCAAACAACTTTCACTTTTCCATTAATTAGCAAAGATTTTATAGTGTGCACTTAGGCAAATTGCTATAGATTCGACCCTTATTTTGAGGTTTAGCCATCTATTTATAAGCTACTTTTTGAACTTTGTAGCGTAAGATTTATAGTTACAAGTCTGTTAGACAAACAACTTGGCATAAGGTCTTCTCAGAAGCTTATGTTGCTGAGGTGGTTGGTTCAAATTTTACCTTTTATTTGAATTCAAATGTATTTGTAATTTGCTCCATAAATCTTCAAGTATCTTCTACAAATTGTTGAGTTACTATAATCGATTGTCAAAAATATTACTTTCAAGCTTAATGGTCTTAGCTTGGACAACTAGAAGGCACCAAAGTAGTTGCAACTCTAAAAGGGACATTCCAAGATGATAATTATCAAAGTTAATCTTATGATGATATCAGACTTCTTGATTGCTTGGAAAAATTATTGAATCAAATCTAGAATTTCAAGATGCTCTAAAGACATAACCATTGGATAAGTTTTGTTTTCGTTCATCTTTGGCAATTTTGTCTTTGTGCGTTCTTGGATTCATCGACATCTCTGCATTGGAGGCTTGGGTTTTGTTCTACCATAGTACCTTTGATGCATTTTCAAACTTTTATTAGAGAGTTATAACATCATCACTTGAATATGTTTGAGACCTTTTCATTTTTTCTTTGGGTTAAGGGTGCATTCTTCGACCAATGTTGAAGATGTGATTGCTTTATCTTCGTGAAATTAAAATTTATTCAATTTAATGCATACTTACGTATTTTTGGACTTCTAATGTGTCATGTTGATGTCATTGTTGAAAATTGTCCAAAATCATTCCATTCCTTCTTTGCTCACTTCTAGAATTTCTTTTGAAACTTAGTCATTTTTGGGGGAAATGCCCAATTCCTCTAAGACATGTTTCTGGGATGGAATACACATTGATTAGGATTTTGAGACATTTTCAAGGGTATCTTTCTTCAATGAGACTTAGGAAACATTCATATGAAAATAATTTATGAATCATAATTTAGGGCATGAATTTGACCTATGATCTTATTGCCTCCCAAGGATTTTTGCTTGCAAAAACTGAGGACCCAAAAAGCCTTACCTCATTGGGTATGGAGTTAAAATTTTCTAAAAATATGAATGAATCATTGAATTGGTATAATAAATGGTTGTTATAGAGATGAAGGGTGTGATGGGTTGGTGATGTTGAATGGTGAAGACTAGGGATGTGAATGACCAAGAGACGAATATAGGTAATTAATTAGGTAGATGTGGAGGTGGGATGGATATGGATTATATTTGGATGAATTTTCCATGCGGCTATAGACTGGGTTTCTCTTCCTAAGTTGGTGCTCTACTCTAAATATTTTGACTTTTTGCAGCTAGCCTTATTTTGTGCTTCACTTTTTGATAGCCAATGGGATTCTATTAGCATGTCTTCCTTAATTTTGACACCTTGTGCTTATTTTATCCTTGTTTTGAAGTGTCATGTTCTATTCTTACAATATTCTCTTCTTTTTCTTGTATACCAAGTATATTTTGACCATATTTTCCCCTTATAGTCTTGGTGTTAGAGGCCTCAACAACTTCATTTTATTCCCCCTATTTAGTCTCTTGTTTTCTTCTTCAACCTCTAGGATGCTCTCCACTTTCTAGAGTACTTGATAGACCATTTTCCATATCTCTAAAGTAGGGTGTTAGATTTTTTTGATATATTCATCGATAGTTTTCAACTAATAGGTCTTTTCATATGAAGGGTCATCATACCTCCTAGTCATTTCTTGGAGTTTAGCTTGTATTATAGCTAGATTGCTTAGGAAATTGAGTACTTAGACTTCATTAATTGGTCCCTAACATTGAATTATTGCTTCTTCATCATTGGCTATTGCCTCTATTTGGGCTTGAGGCTCTTCTCTGGTGCATAGTTGAAGCTCTTTATCCCAAGAAATATAGAAATCCAAGTTATTTGAATTCCCTTGCTAGGCCCACCATTTTATTTGCCTTTTATTCTAGTTTATCTACCATATTCCATCCTTGTTGAACTAGTTTATTTCCTTTTATTACATTTTGAGAGATATACATTGCTACACTTCATTCTCTATTTTCTACAACCCTTATTGTTGGTTCAAATCTTCTTTTGATTAAATAAATTAAAGTCTTTAATTGCTTTATCTTACCCTTAAGTTTAGTTTGAGTGTATGCTAGATCCTTTTTTGTTGTTTTTGCAACCCCTATGCTGAAGTGCAAATAGTCAATGATTGGATAGGATTCAAGGAAAATCTGAAGGACTTTGCTCCAACTTTTTATCTTTGTTTATATTAACATTTCTCAAGAGAAACGAGAGACTTGAGCCCTTTTGTTTTCTTCTTCCAACTACTATCGTGTAGTTTGGATTTGTCTTGATAATATTTGATTCATATCTTCTTTTTCCTACATTTTTTGAGGAGTTGGAAGCTTCATAATCATCTTTTTAATCTCTAGATTTTATTTTCTAGGGATTTCTTCACATTCTGCTCCTCTTTCACCATTGCTTTCAAGCTCTTTATTTTTTCTTCAAACTTATTGCATTTGTCTCTCAGCCTATCACACTAGAGGTATATAGTGTTAACATAAGTCTTCATGATGAATAGAGAATATTCTATTGGTAGCTATACAATATCTATTTCTTGTGTCTCTATATGATAATCATCTAACATTATTTAGATTTTAGCTTGTTAACGTTTGGGTGGCTATGACCCTTAGTTGTTGGAAAGTAGTTGGATCAAACACTACCATTAGCCTAGAAGGTGCTTACTCTTCTACTTGCCTTGGTGGTTTATCTTTCCACCAGTCTTGTGCATTTTTTCTCATCTCTTTCAGCCTATTAATGGTGACTATGAATGGATGTTCGGGAGGTGGTAATGTTGGGAAGATGTGTTGAAAACACAAAAATAGATATGGAGAAACTTTATAAATGGTTGGAATGATGGTACTTGTGGGAATTTGTTTTTGTGGGGTGGATATCATGGGAGGTGGTTTAGGCATTATTGTTTCTTGAATGATTGTCCTTGGTGGAGAATTATATGGTAGGGTAGAAAAGGAGGGAACATCAATAGGGATGAGAATATTAGGAGTAGTTGCAGTGACCTAAGAAATCATACATGTTCATATTACTTGTGGCTGCTCCAAATCTTGCTTGGTTACTAGTATAGTTTCTAGGGGTAGCTCTTAAATTTTGCACTTCTTATTAGCCCTTTCCTACAACTACCTTAAATTATTGGTATTCATTTTTTCTACCTCTTGTTATTTTATTAGATTATAATGATTTGACGATGGTGTTCTCGATAATTGTTGTAGATATGACCTTATACTCACATTAAACCCCTTGTTGCCTTATATGGCTTGATTCATTTCTTGTGTAGTTTTCATTGGTGTCTCATATTCTAGGTGGCTTTGATGTTCCAATGATCCTAATACAAATTTAGGTGTTGGCTCTAGTGGGGGTTTGACCATTGATCCTTTTCTCCTATTCCCTTTTATTTTAGGAACACGAGATTTAGGAAATGGAGCTCCTAAAGCTATATTTTGAGGTTGTTGTTGCACTTTGGGTAGCTTTTATGACCTGGTAGTTGCCTTTCCTAGACCTCCTCTAATATATCCTATTTAACTGATAATTTTAGACCCTCTTGGATATATTTCTTATTGAAACTTGGTTGGAAAAAAAGTTGAATTTTATTAACCCAATTTTAGCTTTTTCTTTGTAGGTTTTTGACATTTTGATTTTGTCACAGTATCACTTCCAACTTGTTCTAAATCCAAAATCAATACATTCCTTTCTACGTGCTCTTCTCTAGGTATTTTTTATTTAATTATTATTTATTCCCTTTCTTCCTATATCGAGGACTCTTCCTCTTTTACATCCTCACCTTCATTGTCAATAACTCTAGCTCTAACTTATTATTCCTTGCACTTCCAAGTCTTTATATTTGTATTGTATTCCTACGAAAATATTTTATCCATCGATAGTGGGTATCTAGAATTTTAAGTGTCGTGCTCACATACAAAGATCCACCATTCCATAATTTTACCTTCTTCCTATCCTGTTTTATTCATCATAGAATCTATTTAATCTTGAGTTAGTATGTGGTCTTTGTATTTATTTGGGTCATAATCATACTTTGATTCATAGAAGTCTCTCCAAGGAGGCAACTCCTGCAACTTGCTTATATTCTAGTTTAGATAATTTTCTTCAAAATTCATTTGGATTTGTTCAATGTTAAGTCAATTGACCTTCTTGAATGTTTGTGGCTTGCCTTTGTACAAGTCTACCAATATACTTTTGAAGTTATCAACTGGATCATACTCCCCTTTATGTGGTATTGCACGTAATTTTAACTTTTTGATACTACTATTTATACTTTCTCCTTACCCTTTCATTGTTAGTGTAATTAGCTTTAACCTAAAAGGATACTCACATGTGCTAACATTATTTAAAACCGTATTGAAAGCTATATTTATCTTGTCTATTTTTTGACAATATTCCATGGTGAATATCCATTTGGTGACATAATACGGTAGTAGAAAAGGCTTTCCCATAAAACCATATAATATTATCATAGTTCTCTCTGTTAGGAAGTACCAATTTCGTTCTTCTATATGGGGTCTCTATAATGTCTCAATTGCTACTTAGGGTAGTAAAGGAACTTTTCCATATATAATATTCAATGTTGATCCTAAGAATTCTCTACTGAAATCATAGTAGGGTTCAAAAGTCCTAATTAGGAGCATCCAATCCACTAATGCCATATTTATCGTTTGGTAATTAATTTTGTTCACACTTATTTATGGCATACTTTATATTATGATATACCAAAATAGCCAAGCCAAGTGTGAAGGGTATTGAAAGGTTCAATATTTTATAATTTGTAGTTGCATGAACTACTCATGTATTCTTTCACACAAAAATCCAGCCCAGTCAAAGAAGAGAGAATTATTTGACTGGTTAGAGTGGGATTCATCGTAATAATATAGATTGAAGATGGCGTATGCCGTGACAATTTGATAATCATGGACTTCTTTATCTATGGTAAATCCAAAATGATGGCTAACATGGAGAACATGTCAGAGATATTGAATTCAAAAATTAGAATTGGGGTGCCAGGGAAATTATTACAAGATGTAGGGTGGTAAAATTATTGGTCTAGCCAATTTTTGAAATACCTACCCCCATCCTTGTGCCTTTTGAGGATATAGTATATTTTTTGTTATTTAATAGTAAAGGATTTGGAGGGTGTCCTAGGCTTAACTCCTAAGGCAAATGTGTTTGTAAGGAGGTTAGTCATAAGATGAAATAATACTTGGTCTTTGTGGTTTTGGAATATCCTCATTTGATGATTATAAAACTAAGTGACTGCTAATACTAGTATTGGACAAAGATGCACAAGTTTATAAATGTAATATGATAAAAATGAATACCATGCAAACAAACTTGGGAAAATAGGTGACATTTTGAATAAAAATACATCTTTGTTCGCTTTTCAACCTAATTTTTCTTGTCACTTGCTGCATAATTCTTGCTTGAATCACTTTGTCAACTCAAGAATTTTTGTACTCAAAATTTTGATAGAAAGATTTCATGTTGGGACACTCTTTTAAAATAGTGCAAAAATAGTCGTTAGTGTAGTAAATGCAATAGCTGGAATAAGCTTTTGCTTTCTTGGAAAACTAGCTTTTGCATTTCTTAGAAATATGTAAAAAAATTGCATGTCCTTTAAATTGTAGTTGTTGGGAAAAAATAATTTGACGTTTTTCGCAGGACTGCCCAAAATTCCAAACTCGTTTCGGCCATATCTCACTCATTCGGACTCGGATTGAGCTAAAATTTTGAGGGTAGATGCCTAAAAAACCCTAGAACATCTCCACCAATTTTCATATCATTTGGAGCAACACAGATCCTAGCGCATCCCTATGTGTGAACGACATATTTGGAAAGTGGCTATGCGAGGGTTTCATCTGGGTTGAGTGCAAGCAACTCTTTAGGGCCTTCGGGCCCTAGCGGCCAATATTTTTGTGGTTTATGCTCAATATTTTAGTAGGAAATGTTGCAGGGGATACAAGATGGGTTAGAAATTTGTCTTTCAACAGATCATACTGTGAACTTGAGTGACAACGGCTTCCAATTTGTTGCACAAAATAAAAGTGAAAACCATACCTTTCCACGACGTCTAGGGCAAGGATTAAAGAGATCACGAAACAAGTTTCAAGCAGTTGATCAAAAAATGGCTCATATCTCAAGTGAATCTGGTGCTAAGGTGCACCCACAAAATAATTCTACTATGAAAACCCCTATCAAGGGTAAGAATTTTGAAGACTCGGTCCCAAAAATGAATTTTAGGGATGCCCTTCGTGGTGGACAGCCTCAGCCCAATGCTAATATCAATATTAGGGCTTCCCATAAACCTCTAAGAATGCCTAATATTGATCCCAGGAAAACGGAGTCAGGATGTCTTAAAGCAGCTGATGGAACTCCTATTGTTAAGCTTGATATGGGTAACATTGAGACTGGCATTGAAGATTTGGAAAAAAGAGGACTAATTTGTCGGTTCGTGGGTTTTCGTTCGAGTCTATCTGCTTTCAAAGTTTGGGCTACAAAAAGCTGGAAAACTAAAGGTGAGTTACAAATCTCTATTTATCCAAATGGTTATTTTCTTGTTTTATTTGCTAATAATGAAGATAGAGAGAAAACTTTTCAAGGGGGTCCTTGGTTTTTTGGAAGGGCAGGGCTTTTCATGAAGCCCTGGCATACTAAATTTAAAGTCGAAGAAGAGATGCCTTCTATAGCTCCCGTGTGGGTTAGACTCTTTGGCCTCCCTATTGAATTTTGGAATCCTACTATTTTTTCTTCAATTGGAAACTCTTTAGGAACTTTTATGATGATTGCTGATTGTACTCAAAATTTTGAACATATTATTTATGCTCGAATTTGTGTTTTAATGGATTTTGACAAACCCCTACCTAAAAAGATCACATTACAATTTGGGGAAGACACTTGGGAGCAAGTAGTGGACTATGAGAACATTCCTTTTCGTTGTAGAATTTGCCATGAATATGGTCATTTGGCCAGTGCTTGCCCAAATAAAATTCCTGATCAAAAGAAAGAAGATATAAACTCAACAGGTTTCCAAATACCTAAGAAGAAGAACACTCAGAAAAAACCAGTTATGAAGGATCAATCAAAGTCATCTGCTAATATGTTTGAAATCCTTTCCACAAATGATGTCCCAAGTGAGGAAGAGGAAATAATGGAAACTGAAATCTTAGAAACACAATTTAAATATGAAGGGAAGAACTCAGAGACAAACCAACAAATCAAAGGTTTTCAACAAAAAAAAAGGAGAAAATTTACACAAGAAAAACAATATTTCAAATGTCAAAACTTCAAATAAGCCCAAACAAAAAAAAAAAAAAAAAAGGGAAAAAAAATTGAAGATGGATTCTAATCAAAAAGTAGGTCGCAAGACCAATCAATATCATATGGTAAAAGAAGGTGAAAATCTTGTAGAGGAAGGTAAGATTAATGCCCTTCCCAACTTTTTAGCCCTGGTATTAATGAAGATCATCACTTGGAATATTAGAGGACTCAAAGGGAGTCTTTCAAAACAAAATGAAATTAGAAGAATGATTCAGGTAAATCATCCACATCTTGTTTTCCTTCAAGAAACAAAGATGTCAATGGAGGATATGGACTTAATTGCCGATAAAATTTGGCCAGCTGGAAAAGTGGTTTCCCTCAGTTCCCAAGGGACTTCGGGTGGCATTGCTTGTCTTTGGGATCCAAAAGAGGTAGTTATTCACCATATGGTTGGCAGTTGGGGTTTGTTGGCTATAGCTATTCAAAGTAGACATTCCAACTAGATTATGCTCTGCATTACTGTTTATGCTCCGACTTCTTTGGAGGAAAAAAGAAGACAGTGGAAGGATATTACTCATATTATCTCTCATTTTCCTAAAGCTTGGATCTTGATCGGAGGAGATTTCAATACCATCCTCTCTCTGGATGAGAAAAGGGGGGGAAATAGAAATTTGGACAAAAGCAATGACCTCATGAGCGAATATATTGCAAACCTCCATCTTGTGGATATCCAACTGGATAATGGCCTTATGACTTGGTCTAACAGAAGGCAAGGCTTAGCTTGTATAATGGAGAGATTGGATAGGTTTTTGCTCTCTAAAAATTTCTTAATCCATGGTCACATTCCTAAAGTGAAGACTCTTAATAATGTTGGTTCGGATCATTGGCCTAGTCATGGTGGAAATGTGGAAAACCAATGTGAGTTTCTCTCCTTTTCGTTTTCAATTAATGTGGCTTAGAGACATTTCCTTCAGACCTCATGTGCAACAATGGTGGAAGGAAGGTAAACCTAGGCATGGGACTAAGATGTTCTATTTTTCCAAAAGATTGCAATACATTAAATCCAAAATCAAGACTTGGAACTGGAAAGAGTTTGGGGATGTTCATAAAAAAAAACATGAAGTTATTGCTCATATTGAAAATTTGAATAAGAAAATCCGTTTAGATGGCCTCACAGAGAAGAGAAGTGCGAATGAAATTAAACTCACAACTCGGTTAGAGGAATGGGAAAAAAGAGAAGAAATCTTATGGAAGCAAAAATCTAGAATTCAATGGCTCAAAGAAGGAGATCGAAACACAAATTTCTTCCACAAATCTCTTCTAGCTCGAAGATCTCACAACTTTATTTCTTCCTTAAAATCAGATTCTGGAGATGTTGTTTATACTTGGGATGGCATGAACTCTATTGTTGTTGATTACTTTTCCAATATTTTTGCTGCTACTCCCCTTGACTCGGCTTCACAATATAATGTTCTTCAAGCAATCCCTTCTCTTATCACTTCTGAGGAGAACTCTATTTTGACTACTCATGTTACTATCAATGAGCTTCAACAAGTAGTTTTTAAAATGCAAAAAGGGAAAACCCTAGGTCTTGATGGTTTTCCTATTGAGTTCTACCAAGAGTTCTGGGATATCCTTCATGTTGATTTATTAGAGGTGGTGGAAGAAGCCGGGAAAGCCAAAGAAATTTTGAAGGTTATCAATAAAACTTATATTACTCTTGTTCCAAAAGCTCAAGAGGTTGATCATATCTCAGCTTTTAGACCTATTGCTTTATGTAATGTTCTTCTCAAAATCATTACTAAAATCATGGCAGAAAGGTTGAAGCGTCTTTTGCATAAGATTATTTCCCCTAGAGCAAGGGGGTTATGTGGAAGGACGTCAAATAGTAGATGAGATAGTTCTTGCTCAGGAAGCCATCCATTCCATGGATATGCAAAATTCTCCTTCCATGTTCATTCGGTTAGACTTATCCAAAGCTTATGAGAGAGTGGATTGGCACTTCCTTATCAAAGTTTTGAGGCAATTTGGTTTCTCTAAGGATTGGATGGATTGGATTATGGGATGTATCTCTTCAGTTTCCTACTTAGTTCTTATCAATGGCAGGCCTTCTCGGTATTTCCCGACTTCTAGAGGTATTAGGCAAGGTGACCCGCTATCCCCTTATTTATTCATCATTCTTGTTGAATGCTTGGGTAGGACTATAACCAAAAAGAGGGAAAACAAAACCCTTGAGGGAGTTACCATTGCTCATGGAGCTAGACCTATCTCTCATCTTCAATTTGTGGATGACTCTACTCTTTTAGGTAAAGCTACGGTTAAGGAAGCTTCTAATATTAAGCAAATCATTAGCTATTTTTCTAAGGCTACTGGGCAGTTGATCAATGAAGACAAATCTAAAGTTATTTTCTTTCATTGCTCTGCTAGACAGGAATCCATGGTCTTGGATAAACTAAGATATAAGAAGACCTCTCTTCCAATCACTTATTTAGGTATTCCCATAAATATTCAAAGGCAAAAAAATAAAGATTGGAATTGGTTGTTGGACAAAGTCAAGAAGAAAATTGGAAAGTGGACCAACAAGTGGCTTTCTTCTAGGGGTAGAATCACCTTGGTAAAATCAGTCCTTCAAGCTATTCCTATTTATGTTTCTTCCATTTTGAATATCCCAAAGGTTGTTCTTCGAGAATTGGATCAAATCAGTCATCGTTTCCTTTGGAGTGGTACTAAGGAGAAAAGAAAATGGGCCTTGGTGAAATGGGATACTTTATGTCTTCCTAAGAGTGAAGGGGGGTTAGGATTATGGTCTTCAATTAATAACAACAAAGCTTTAGTTGCTAAATTATATTGGAGGATGTTGCATAACCCCAATGCTCTTTGGGCCAATAATCTTCGTGCTAAATATGTTGAGAACAAAAGTCCTGAAGACCTTGTTCGCTATCAACTTCCTACCAAAGGTTCTCCCATTTTAGGAGTTCTTAATACTGGTGAGGATTTGATAAAGAAAAAATTATTTTGGATCATTCATAATGGTCAACATGCAAATTTTTGGACAGATTCTTGGGATGGTCACAAGCCTTTGATAACTCAGTTTCTCGATTGGAGGCCTTGGATGGAGGAGCTTCACCGAGCTAATTGGATAAAGGTGGCTAATTACTGTTGGTACCATACTGGTAATTCAAAGGTTGGTAGATATTGGATCCCTATTGAGGACTGGCCTATTCAAATCCCAGAAAGGCAAAGACAAGATATCCAAGGCATCCTTCATATGAGATCCCTCTCTTGGTCCCATGAAAAAGATTGTTTTGGATGGAACAACACTACTAAGGGTGAGTATTCGAGTTGCTCAAGGTTATTTGACCTTATGCCATAATAATCCCAACCATTCTTCGACATATTTTCTCGATTGTTGGCTCAAAGTCTCTGGCCTAAGGTGAGGTTCTTTAATTGGCTTTTATTGCATCGTAGGGTGCTTATTGGTGAGCAACTTATGAAGCGTGGTTTTCATGGCCCTTTTAGATGTGAAATGTGTGAAGAGAATGTAGAAAATATCAACCATATTTTTATTGAGTGTACTTTAGCCTCCGAGCTATGGAGGAGAATGGCCACTTTACTTGGCTTACAGTGGTCCAATTTTTTTACTTTTGAACAGACTTTGGAGGGATTGGCCTAATCAAGAGGGTGTTGATCATTTTATTAGGCAGTTAGTTTGGATGGGTTCTACCATTCTTCTTTGGAATATTTGGAATGAAAGGAACAGCCAAATTTTTAATCAAGATAGGAAGGATATTCACTATATTTGGCAAAAGACCATAGCCAACTTAGTTGAATCAGTCCATCATCTCCTTAATCACCCCCAAAACTCCCACCAAATATGGGATCAAGTGATGCAAAGATTGAAGATTAAACCTTCTAAGGGCAACCAACTTAAAGGGAATGTGAGTATTAGTAAGATGGATAGGAATAGAAATTGGCAACCTCCTCCTAAGGATTTTGGAAAAGTCAATACTGATGGAGCCTCTAGAGGGAACCCTGGAAAAGCCAGTGTGGGAGGAATTGGTAGACTTTCGAGATGGCTCCCTGGTTTTTACTTTTCTTGAGAATTTGGGTATTCTTTCCAATAACCTTGTTGAGGGGTATGGTATCCTCGAGAGGCCTTTAGGAGGCTACTAAGGTTGGATGGGAAAAGGTGTTAGTTGAGTCGACTCTCAACTTATGATTAATCTCTTGAAGAATCCTTCTAAGAATCATAAGGTGGATTGGAGAATAAAAAGAATTATTGAGAAGATTCAGTTAATCCAGATGGGATTTTTGAAAGTTGATTACAATCATGTGGTCAGAGATCAAAACAAGAGTGTTGATGCTTTAGCTAATTGGGCTTTGGACAAAGGTGATCTTACTTGTTATGGCCACCCTCCTATATGGTGGGCTTCTCAAATTGGGGAAGCTCTTCTTTCTATCATTTCTTTGGATGGCTCCAGTTATGAAGGTACCTAGTTTCTTCTTGTTTTTATTTTTGCTTCTCTTTGGTTCATTCAGTTTTTTTTAGTTCCCTAGCTCATTCTATTCTTTATTTTGTTTCCTCTGTTGATTCTTGCCTTAATAGTCTTCTGGTCTAGATAGGTCATTGTTTTGTTCATTTTTTATTTCTTTTTTCTTTTTTGTTTTTTTGTTTAGTTTTTTAAGGTGGGTGGGTTTTTTTATTTTGTTTTGTTTTTGTGTTCTTTGTGTTGTTTTTTGTTGTTCTTGTGTTTTTGTTGTTTTGTTTTTTTTTTTTATGTTTTTTGTTATTGTTCTTGTGTTTTTTTCGTTCTTGTTCTTGGGTTTCTCTTTGTTTGTGTTATTTCATGTTTTTATGTGTGAGTGTTTTCTATGTTTTTTGTTTTTGTTTATTGTCTATTGTTGGTTGTTTTTTTATTTTTATTTTTATTTTATTTTTTAATTTTTTAGGTTTTGGTTGTGTTTATTTTTCATGTTTTTTTTGGGTTATGTCTTTGTAGTGTTCTATTGTTTTTGTCTTGTTTGTGTTTTGTTATGTGGTTCTTGTGTTTTTCTATGTGGTTTGTGTTGTGGTTTCTTTTATCTTATTGTGCGTGTTTGGTTGTGCTTTTGTTTTTGACACACTCAAGGAGCATGTTTTTTATTTTATTTTATTATTTTTGTTGTTATTTACTTATTTTTAAATTGGTTTTGTGTGTTTGTTTGCTCCTTGAGTATGTCAAAGGTGGTAGGCCAGGTCCGAGTCCTGGGCATTTTTGGCGGAATGGATACCCCTGCCTCCTTGGGTCTTACCCGAAAGTGGCATCCCTTTTGGGATGTTTTCCACAAATAAAAAAAATTGTAGTTGTTGTGCTTGTTTGAAAGTTCATCGTACAAGATTTCAAAAATCATTGTTGGCTAGCTTTAGCTTTAGCAAATGGGCTTTCAACGTTTCAAAATTTTTGTGGATTGTTTATTTTTTGTTGTTCTATGTACATATATTACAAAAGGTGTTGGCACTTTAAACAAAACACTTTAAATGCAGACCATTTATTAGTATCAATAAAATTTAGTCATTGATGTCTAACAATGCATATGCATTATGTGGTATTGATGTTATATGCATGATATTTTATGTTTGGTGTTTTATTATTTTTGTTCTATATTCATACCATTTGACCACAAGGTTGCCAACTTGATAGTCTTGGAATATATTTTTTTTGTCAAACCATTAATTCATTCTATCTTGATGTTTTTGAAAGTTATTGTTGTCATCTTTGATTGTCCCCACCTAGGACAATCACACCTTATGGGAAGCGACACAGTGGGGCCACAACCGAGAGAATGGGGTTTGGATAAATCAAGGGTCTTTAAGAGTTTTTATGAGGTTAACTTCTTGTTAATATGTGATCTTCAAGGCGTGCTTGTGCTCAACAAAGGAAAAAGAGATGCAAGAAATTAAAAGTATAAACAACTCAATAAAATAAAATAGAGGACAATGCACCAAGAGATTCACTAAGATCTTCCTAGAAAAAAATACCTAATTACTATATACCAATGGTGAACACTTCCTCTCCTTGACACAATGAAGCACAAATGACAATTACTAGTTATACATATGCATAAGAAGGTGGGTCCCACTAGAGATCCAATCAACTTACTCGATTTAAAAATAGATGCAATTCCCTCACAAATATATACACTTAATAAAACCTAATATTTAGGCAAACGGTCATAGATAAATACATACACACAAATGCACTCCTCATTAGTTTAACTTTCGAGACACCGATATTGTCTTATTTGGGAGTTTTTTCTTTGCCAATTGGGGCCACTTGACTTTAGATATTTAAGACTTTTGCCTTTTTGTACCTTTATCAAGACTTTTTCTCCTTGTCTTCTATCCATGACTTAGGAAATTTTGACTTTCAAACATTCTTTTCTTATGAGATTTGGCCTTTGATCATCAAACCTTTTGATTGAGCTTTTCTTATGTGCTTGTCTGCGACTCAAAATTTCACTTTTGAAATGTGTAGTGATTTATCACTATAGTTCTGGTAGCTCTCAAGGGATATTTAGCCCTCTAAAGATAAGAAGCCCAAAAACTTGTGCCTTGGTCCATTGGGCATAGATTCAAAAAAAAATTCTTTCTTTTTCTTTAGTTTCTTAGGTGAAAAATGGTCACCTTGATGAAACTGTGACCCTTTTATAGCTTTCCCACCCCAAGTAGGAATGTTATAGATATAATGATATGGTTGGCACCATTGGGATGAGGCCCATGTTTGTTAGTCAATCCTTAGAAATTCCTTTCACCCTCATAGATGAAGATGTTATTTGCATATGCGTGCTTAGCGTCTTCAAAAGGGGTATCCAAGGTAAAAAAATGTTTGATGTCTTGATTGATCACCAAAAGGGTAGAGGAGGTCTAACCCAAAAATTTTCTCCTTATCATGAACCTTTTAACCTCTAGACAATTTATAGACTCATGTACTTCATGATGTATGTGGAGGACCTCCTGTAAGATCTGATCTTGTTGTTTAGGGAGGTGCAAGATATTGTTTTTATCCTCCACATGGATGCTCTACATCTCCCCTTTTGATGCATATTTTGGGGGAGTGTCTGGCTTAGGTTTCAATCTGTTTGCTTCTTCTGTGAAGTTGCTCATGACCAAGGTAACAAGTTAGTTCCAAGTAGAGATTGAATATAGAGATAGAGCATTATACTTTTGGTAAGCCTTACCTTTTAGATAACCCACCAAAAACCTAAGGGCCACATCCTACTTAGTGATGTTGTGCATTTGGTAAATTAAAACTATTTCTTATAAGTACTCTAATGGGGATGTTTGGCCTTCGTTAGTATATTCAAGAAAATAATTTAGAAGTGATATTAGATTTTTTCTCTAAATAGCTGATGGATCTAGAGGTTGTAATGGGTTCTTTTCTCCCTAGGTAGGGGATAGCTCTTGAGACAAGACAATGATTTTGGACCTATGGGTCCTTTGGATTGTTGTAGAGTCACCAGGTGAATACAACTTCTTACTTTTTGAAAGCAGATAGACAGAGCTCTTTACCTGAACCTCAACCTGATATCTTCAATAGCGACTTTTTCTAGTGTTAATTTTGAGAAAAGTTGCCAAGTGAGAAAAGAGGGGCTACAACAAGTGAGAACATACTAAGATCCTCACCAAGTATCAATCCTAGTCCTTGTTATGATTTTGAGACTAATGATGTATCACTAGGGTCCCACTAGGCATGCCATTAAATTATTATCATATCTAATTATCCTTGCTTGGAATAATCATACCTCGTAGGAAGTGACATAGTAGGGTCGTAGTTGAGAGTGTAGGGTTCAACTCAATTGGAGGCTTTTGAAAGTTTTTACAAGTTTGGATCCTTGTTAAGATGTGATCTTAAAGGTGCGCTTATGCATAACAAAAGGAAAAGGAATGCAAGAAAGTAAAATAAAAAACTACTTAACAAAAGAAAAGGGGGACCGATATGCCAAGATATCTGCTAAGATATTTGTGTAAAAATAGGCCCGAATGCTATGTGCTAGTGATGAACACTTCATCTTATCGATAGATTCAAGTACATATGAGAGTTGCCAATTATATGTATGCATAAGAAGATAGGTCCTGCTAGACAACCAAGCAAGTGATTTGATCTAAAAATAGACCCAAGCCCCTCACACACACATACACTTAATAAAACCTAATATTTAGGCAAAAAATCATAGACAAATACATATACACAAAAATGTATTTGTAGGTTATGCCAACAAATAGACACAGACTCTCGTGTGTGTGTGTGTGTGTGTATATATATATATATATATATATATATATAAGCAAGATTTTATATATATTGTGCTAGAAGTGGGGGTTCAAGATTTCCCATAAGTTGCTCAAGAGCTAACTATTTTTATAGAAATAAATGAAAGGAAATCCTACAAATGCATACATTTGAAATCTCGTTGATCCTTACAAAACTATTGCTACTCCTATATATAGATTACAAAGGAAGGGTTTTCCCCCCAAAACTCATGTATGGATTTCTTGGTAGATACTAAGTTCTATCTTGTCTAATTATTTGTCCCTTTGAGATACTCTAGATTTAAAATTATGTCAATTGATCTTGAGCCCTTGGATGAGCAACTACTATTTTTGTTGTCGTATACCCATTTATGGGAATTCCCATCACTTGGGCATTGAAGATTGCTTTTACTAATACTTTGGATGTTTGAGTTGCTTCTATCGTTGCTCCATGTTATTATCGTCCTTTCTCAAGGATAGGAGATATTTTTTGCAGGAAAGGACAATCTTCCTAAAATAATGCACACCTCATTAGTTTGAATTTTTGGACATCAATGTTGTCTTCGAGAATTTGTTCTTTGCCACTTGGGGTTGCTTAAATTAAGATCTTTGGGACTTTTACCTTTTTGTATATTTGTTGGGACTTTTAATCCTAATCTTCTATCTGTGACTTAGGAAATTTTGAGTTTCAAACATTCTTCACTTATGATATTTGGCCTTCAATCATTAGATTTTTTTATAAATATTTTCTTATGTGTTTGTCGTCAAATCAAAATTTCACTTTAAAAATGTGTAGTGATTTATCACTATAGTTATTATACGCCTTTTCTCTCTGTTTCTCCAAGAGTGGAAACTTTATCATTCAGATTTCTTTGACTTCAATATTTGGTAATTCTTTGTGATCTATCAATTTCATAGCAGGTAGTTCAAGGTGCAAGGGAAGAATGGCTTCTTTTCCATGATCTGAAGAATATAGTGAAGCTTTCAATGCCTTCTTTGTTGTTATTTGATATTCTAATAAATATTGATCAAGTAGTAAATGGCAACTCTTCCTATATTCTTTGATTATCATTTTGATGATCTTCAACAAGTTTTTATTGATGGATTCAGCTAATCCATTCCCTTGCAGGTAGTAGTTTGAGGATGTTTTTAAGTAGATGTCATATTTACTAGCAAAATTAATGTTTTTGACCCCTATAAAAGCAGATCCATTGTTTGTTACTAAGGTGTTTAGGATGCCAAACCTTGTGATTAACTTTTACAAGAAATCAATTATTGTATCCATATTTCTCAACTTTGTGGCTACTACTTTTGTCTACTTAGTGCGTTGGTCTCTTGTAATTGGGTATTTATGTCCCTTTTTACTAGCCATTTTGATCATTGGTTGAAGTGTAATTCTATTCCTTTAGTGAGATATTTCGTGTTTACATACACCCTTCACATCATGCATATTATTTCTATCAATTTTTTTTTTAATCTTGGAAACGTGTTGATTCCATTCATTTTTTGAAACCATTGCAAATTCCAACACAAGGAATAATTTTATTTTTAATTAAAATTATACATAAGCATATGTTGTCATTTGTGCCTTTAAACCAACTTGAAGACAACTATGTGGGTGAATTTAGAGGTCTAATGTAGACACTTTTGCATGTTAACCCGAAGGATTTTCCATAAAACAATTCCTTCATAGGCCAACCTTACTAAGCTATGAATCACTATTGTCAATTGTAGCCCTTACACAAGAGCTAAAACTATTAAACATATTATTTGAAATTTTGAAAGGGTTACAAGAATTTGGGATATGTTTATTTCTATGTGGCTTGTTATGTTTTATGAAAATTGATTTGGGCATTTACTTTTTGAGATTATGTAAGAATTTGAGTGTCATATTTGAGACATATTGACAAATATTTTTGAAGCATATTTGGTTTGTTAGATGCTATAACTTGTTTTAATTTAAGCTTCCTACTTTAGATTGGAAATATCAAACTCTACTCTAACCATTTTTATTTGTTACTCTTTCTAAGGACTTCGGAATTAAGATGACCAAAATAAAAAGACGAAGAAACAATTTGTTGATATCCAAATTCTTTTGGTGGCCATCAAAATAGAGTAAAATATGATCGAAAGTAATATTGCTAATCTTAACAAATTGATGACAATTAACAATAAATTTAATCAAAACGATTTTATAAATTTATAAAAGATTAACAAGAAAATTATTGATATCAAATAGTGGTTGGGACTCAGCCTTCTAACATTCAAGAAAATAAAGGATCAATTTAAATATATATAACTAAACAAGGATAAAGTTCAATTTATAGTTTTTTTGAATGAAAAACCTTATATTAATTAAGATTAATCATATTAAAAAAGAAGAAGTGGAATTAGTACACCTCATAAACTATAAAAACCGTTAGGTAAAAGAAAACACACCTTCCCACAAACTATAAAAATGGTTAAGTGAAAGAAATCACACCTCCATGTAATAAAAAACAGAGTCTAAAAAACAGAGTTTTGGTGTAGCGAATGAGGAGTGCTCATTATGAAGCAGCGGCGGCCAAGGGTTTACGTCCAATATCTCTTGTAATCTCAATCTCAATGCGAGATTCTCATGTGATTACATAATATTATTAAAAAAGAAGACTAAATTTTATTGATATGTTAAATGTGCTTGGCATAGAACGCTATGATCTCGAATGAACCAAGTATGCTTAGTTTTGTACGAAGACATTCTATTACTCTATGATGTTTACCAGAAAATTTACATTTTCATGGTGCTTACGAACCTCAATATTTTTCCTCTACCACGGGGATAGGATTGGCATATTTGTGAAAGCTATTTTTATTCACGTATTTTAGACGTCAGACTTTATAATGTGAAGCAACCGAAAATATTGTTGGAGTCTAAAAGATAGGTTACATGGCCTCAACGTGTACATGGCCGTCGTTGGCTACCTAATCTGTTCCCGTGTTACTATTTGTTTTTTCTCTTAGGAATTTAAGATCGCAGAAACGGTCATAGAGGTCAGAACTTGTATTTTTTTATTATTATTTTTACCATCTAACAAATGTAATGTCATTTGAAGGTACCAAATGTGGACGGTAACCAATGTGGACATAGATATGATAAGTCTGACTATAACAACAGAGTTAAAAATCTATAAAATTGTTGAATCGCGGTTCGCGGGGTGGGACATGCACATGAAATTCCTGCCTACAAAATTGTGGGTGAGACATGTCAATTAAGAATGGTGGCTAAACACAATCCGACATGTATTTTTAAATTGAAAATCTTACACATTATTAATAATAAGAAAATATTACAATCAATTTCAAAAGGCGAACAAGTTTTATTAGAGAACCATCACTTACAGAGCTAAGGACTAAAACCAACAGCCACTGCATATCCTAATAACACTGTTGATCATATAAAGTATTGAAAGCATAACTACAAGACTAAAAAAAAATAACAGTTACAGCCATATAGGCCATATACATACTATAAAATCATTACATATTTTGTAAATTACATACATTATTAGATTTCATTTGGGACATTCGTAAACAAAATTGGACAAAACTGAAATAAACATCACCACAAGTGGTACTAGAAGGCACAACGCCACGAACACCATGAACCTGCTCCTGGAAGGCATCAAATAGCTGAGAGAACCTATCTTTGTAACATATCATCGATCGGGCCACCTGAAGGGAAATTTTAAAAATTGTGAGTCTCCTAAGAGACCTAGTAAGAGTCCTCTGACAATCCTGAAAAATGTCCTGATTTCTAGCCAACCAAATATACCATAATATCTCAGTTGATAGCAATAACCAGAAATAATTATAACATCTTGGCAGATTAGGAATGTAACCAAACAAAATATATTGCCTATACATGTTAACATCTATATCCCAGCCAGTAGTGCTGAAAGAAAATAAACACCAAATTTCTTTTGCAAAGAAGCAATCAAAAAAGATATGACTGATGGTTTTTGGCACCCTGCATAATGAACATGTCATAGGAACTTTAGGATTCATAGAGATAGGCAACCTCTGAAGCAGCAATAACCAATGAAAACACGTTTTTTTAGGCTCAAGGAAACTGGACCAAATATACTACAAGATATTATGCCCAAAATTAGTGAAAATATCCAAAGATCGGTTGTTATTTATATGATTAATAATATCATCTGAACAGTTAAGCAAATTATAAAGTATCTTTAGTTTAATATTGAAAAGTTGTAAACCATTCTACCATTGAATATTCTCATAAAAAGCCTGCTCATTGTCAATTAACACAGGACTATTAAGCTGCTTGAAGGATTCACAAATCAAGGAATAGGTCCTCCAATGTGTGCGAGGAATATCAAACTGTGAGCAAATAGAATCCCAAGATTTTAAAGAACCATTTTCCATAATATCAGCAAATGAAACAATTCCTTTACTTGCCCATTTCCTAGCAGAACAACCTTGTGTTAATGCAAGCAGCTTATTTTTGTTAGATAAATTCCACCATATAGAACTGTATTTAAACAAAACTGTATTATTCATATTTTGAGAATCAACAACAAACAAAACTCCTCTAACTCTTTCCCAAGCCTTCCATAGGCTCCTAAAGATAGCTGAACCAGCTGGAACAACCGAGAACTTTCCAAAAAGAACATCAATGATGTGAAAACCTTTCCATGAATGAGATTTTTTCGGAACAACATTAACAATATTGTGCCTAACCAAAATTTTCCAAGGCTCCTCCCCTGAAATGCAGTTAACAATCCATTTAATGGCTAAAGCCATGCCTTGCACCTCTATATTTTTTAAGCCCATTCCACCTTTACATTTATTCAAAGTACACCACTGCCATTTGACATTATGTTTTTTCTTATCCATAATATTACCTGCCCACAAAAAGTTCCTAATATGCTTCTGAATAACATTAATTTGATAAGAGCAGAAAAACCAGGCAGAAGTAAAATATATACTGTATGATGAGAGAATTTTTTGACATATTTGAAATCTGCCAGCTAAAGATAGGTGCCTGTTATTCCATTTATTAAATTTATTAACAATTCTATCCTTGACCCAAATCCACATGTCCTTAAGACATGGATCAACAACAAAAGGAATGCCTAAATATCTGACCTGTTTGGAAGGTCCTCCCCACTGCAAATCAAACTTAGATAACCACGGAGGAGCCACAAAATCCCAAGTCAAAAGTATAGATTTGGAATAGGCTATTTTAGCACCTGAAGCATTGCAAAAACGAGCAAGTTTTTCGAAGAGAGAAACAAAATTCTCCTCAACCAGCTTAACGAATAAAGAAGTGTCATCAGCAAAATGAATGTTAATTAGATCATTGCCATTTGGAAGATAAATACCTTGTATAGGCGGACTGATTGAACTTTCCCTTAATAAGTGAAAGCACGAGGATACGAAAACAAAAAGGAATATGCCACAAGAAAGAACAAGAAAGGACTTATGCAAATTGACACAAGATAAAAGCAATATGAAATATAATAATCTCTTTATTGATACACTTTTCAAAATGTGTTACAATACATCTCCTTCCTTTTTAGGGGATAGGAGCATCAAATGTGTTTCCTATCACAACATCCATGGATCACAATCCTTCTTCTGCGTGCCCACATGTAATATGGGCAAACCAAAATGTCACTGCAACTTGCGTATATGATTCTTTGCTCTTTCTTGCTCCTCTGCTATCGAAAACCTATGTTCAAAGAAATAGAAAATATTAGTAGCACCTGCGGACAGAATGAAGCATGTATTTCCCAAGGCCTACTGTCAGTAAATGCATGAAAATCTTAAAACGATAATGAAATGATCTCGGATCGACTTGAAAATTTCACAATAACATAAATATGTTAACAAAAGACCACTACAAAAATAACAGTGTGGAAATTCCTCACAGATTTGTATTCGCTCCCGGGTGGGACAAATTCACCTACAATAACCTGTCAAAAAGAACCCTCTTCAATGTCCTACTTAGGAAGCTCTAAATGACCTGAAAAGTTTTTTTTAGCTAATTGGGGGTGTTTTGGGAAGACCCAGATGGTCAGATTTATCCAATTTGGCCTCTAGAACCCAGATTTGGTTGGTACCATCTGCAAGTTAGTGAAAGCGGGAAATGACAGAAACTTGGTCAAAATTGCTCAGAATGAAATGAAATTTGAACTGAAACCTATTTAACCTATATAGAATCAAATGCAAAAGAAAAACCATAGAAATATATCACAGATTTCTATTCATCCCGGGGTGGGGCGAATTTCACTGTGACAGATTGGGGAGCGCCCGGGGGCAGGACGCCCACCGTTTGAGGCACTATTTCGGTACCCATCCACTTGGGATGGGTCCAAAACTGGTTATGGGGTGTTTTCAAAAAATTTTGGGAATTTTTGTGGCCAAAAATCGGGTTTTGGGTTCAGATTCACGCTTCTAATAGTCGCCCAATAACCTCCCTTTCGAATGAGAGATTAAGGATGTAAAATCACAAATCACAAGTAGGTATGTAAATTGGTAGCACTTCTTTGCTCAAATGCTCCTTCTCTATCTATATTTTGGGTGGGAAAACTCCCCAATTTATAGACCTTAGGGTCTCCTTGTTTAAATTGCGCATGCGAGGGCGCCACTTGAGTTAACTGTCCTATTTTCAGAGAAAAGCTAGTTCCCTGATTTAGAATCTCCTTGCATGAGGTCTCTAAAATAAATACATGCATGACTGAAGTCTCTCTTCTTGAATAAAATCTATTCCTCATAACTGCATGGCCTGAAGCCTCAGTTAACTGGCGGAGTTGCCGAGGTTTGACTTTTTTTGCCAGTCAAACCTGATATTCGCCCCACCCTAGAGCGATTGTGTAATCGTCCCTGGGTGGGACGAATACCAGTCTGAATTCGTCCCTGGGTGGGACGAGTAGAGAAAAAGGTGCCAAAAAGGTGCAAAATTAACCTTTGACCTTCCAAACTACTTTTGGGAGTGGTTAGGACCACTGTTTAACCTCTGGGGGCTACCATGGGAGCTGTGTGTGTTAATGCGATTAGCACTTGTTGTCACATAATCAGATTGGTGTAATTTTGGTGTCTACACATTTTGGTGTCTACAATAAGTAGAACAGAGCATCATTAGCAATAAAAAATAAAGCAGGGGCAAGTGGGCAGCCTTGGCGAATAGATCTTTGCAAAAAAATAGGATCAAAAAGTGAACCGTTGACCTCCACAAAAGCAACAACATCTGTGAGAAGAACTTTAACCATTTTACAGAACATCATGGGAAAGCCAAAAGCTTCAAGAACCTTCATGATGTAGTCCCATTCGACTCTGTCGTAAGCTTTTTCAAAGTCTAACAAAAGCATGCCAACATTTTGCCCAGAAACTTTGGCCCAGTTCAAAGCCTCCCAGCTGGTTAACAAGTTCTCTAAAATGTATCTCCCTTTAATAAACCCAGTTTGAGTGGGATTTATAAATTTAGGAAGACATTTAGCAACTCTTAAAGCTAGCAGCTTAGCAAGAATTTTATAAGATACGTTTAAGAGAGTTATTGGTCTCCAATTTTTTATTAAAGTTTTATCACCTCCTTTAGGTAGCAGTATTATGATGCCCGTGTTAATTTCTCTACCCAAAGAACCTGTATTAATCGCCTTTGTATAAAGCTGAAATAAATCGTCACAAATCCAATGAATATTCTTTTTATAAAATTCTATAGGTAGCCCATCAGGCCCAGGAGCCTTATCATTATTGATAGACAAAATAGCCTGAGAAATCTCATCTCTGCTGATAGGAGCATCCAACATAAGAGCATCCTGAGCAAAAATATTTTTGGGAATAAGAGAACAACATAACTTCCTGTCATCCAACCTTTCCTCATTATCTTCAGAAGAAAATAAAATCTGACATGTATTTTGATTGGCACAGCCAACATATATCTATTTAAATTATGGGAGAGTCAAAGCTACCAACTTAAATGTAGAAGATGAATGAATGTATGGGCCCAAATAAATTATAGTTCCCAAAATTGTAGGAGATAACGTAAGCATATAATTAAAGAAATGTATTTGACATGTAATGTTTGAAAAGAACACATACAACATATGGGCCATCGTCTCAGCCGGTATGATTTCCATGGCTAAAATAAGGAAATAAATACTTAGATAGGGACCCTAAATCAATCCTTCATCTCCGTTCCAAAAAGAATTTTGAAAGATAAACACATGGATTTCAACATCCATAAATAGAATTCTTGGCCGCTTATTTGTTGGTAGGTTGTTCAGTTTGAATCTCAAATCTCTTTTTCCATTAAAACATAATATCAACCATTCTTTCCCTACACCATATGCAGGTGGAAGTCGAGACTCTCTGAGAGACCCCTGCCATGTGCGCCTTAGCCAACAACGAATGTTTTCTCGATTCACAAAGAAAAAAAGAAAAGTATTCAAACTTCAAGGGAATGTTGACTTTGTATATATACCACCTAATCCGCAATGAGAAATCAAACCAAAGAATAAGTTTCATTCTGGTCCTTCAGATCTATCTCTTTCTTCTTCAGATTTCGATTTTGAATTAGGTATAGGCCCAAACTTCTTGTAGTGACTAACAATTGGGTGGAGTTTGGCTAAAATTCACAGCTGTGATCCCATAGGTTGCTTTGTTATGATGTTGTCAACAGTGATAGGATTTTTTATTTATTTTTTCCTTTTTTTGTTTACATAATTTGTAATATGTACACGCCATGGAATTTTAAGAGTTAATCATTTATGCTTCACACAGGGTGGCTCCGACTGCTTTATGCAGGGGAAAATGGCCCTCCTCGACATAATGATTTTGGCTTCAGTGCTATCAATGTTGTTATTTCCTCGAGTTTATGGACAAGATGGTGTCTAGAAATATGCTCATGCCATGTTCTACGGTGGGAGCGATGCTTTCGGCACCATGGGTAGGTTTTATTTAGATTAACACAAAGTTCTATTTTGATTATTATTCTTCATTGAGAAAGGTTGAATCGTTGGATTCTGCCATGAAATGTTGCAAGGGAGCTTGTGGATATGGTAATTTGTATAGCCAAGGGTACGAAACCAACACTACTATGCTAGGCAACGGGCTTACGTGCAGAACCTGCTATGAAATGAAGTGCAATGATGATCCGCAGTGGTGTCTTCCTGGGACAGTAACTGTAACTGCTACCAACTTTTGCATGCCAAAATTTACACTTTCCAACGACAGTGGCGGATGGTGCAATCCCCCGCTTCAGCACTTTGATATGGCATAGCCTGCGTATCAGCAAATCGCCAAGTACATAAGCGACATCGTCCCTATCCTTTTCAAAAGGTATGCTAATTTAATCACACCAACAATTCGACAGATAAAATCTCTTTGTCCATCATTCTCACTACCAACCTAAAATATGAAATCAAATAAATACTGTAATGTGTTTGCAGGGTCCCATGTTTAAGGAAGGGAGGAACGAGGTTCACCATAAACGAATATTCCTACTTCAATTTGGTGCTGATAAGCAACGTGGGAGGAGCAGGGTATGTGGAGAGTGTGTCGATCAAGAGCTCCAACACTGGTTGGCAATCGATGTCAAGAAATTGGGGTCAGAACTGGCAAAACAATTCATAATTGAATGGACAGAGCTTATCATTCAAGCTGACCACGAGTGATGAAAGGAGTGTAGTTTTAGGTAATGGACCCAAATTGATAAGAAAGGAATTATTTTCCAAGGAGTATTGTTGATGGGCAATGATCAACAATAGGCCTTTGAACGAGGTTCCAAGGGGTAGTATTAAATATTTAATTAAAATTAAATATTTAATTACCATTAAATATTTAATTAAAATTAAATATTTAATTACCATTAAATATTTAATTATCATTAAATATTGTTGATGGAGAAATTTTTTATTGAAAATTTATGACTGGCAATTTAATTGTATTTTCTTGGTGAAAAAAACTTGTCATAAGAACGTGATAAGCGTATAGGTGGTTATTAGCCCATGTTTTTGGCTCATTGTATTCTGACACCACTATGTGGTTTCAGGTAGATGAAAAGCCATAATTCTTTATATATTTTGTAAAGACTGCCTCTATGGCAGAATGCTCTTTTCGGGTTTGGAGGAAGAGAGGGGAGGAGACATTGTACAAGAGGAGAAGATTGTTGTATTGTTAATAATACAAAGAACTGATTGTTTCTCCATGGACGTAGGGTACACTTCCCGAACCACGTATATCTTGTGTCTCTTACATTTGTGTGATTTCTTATTGTTTATTGTACTGCTTAACTAGGGTTTGAACTATTTTTCCATTGTCGCTATTATTATTTGTTTTTTCACATAGGTTGTGTATTGTTTGTAAATTGTGAATTCCTAACTAGTATCATAGCAGTATTGTTGGAAAAGGGCACTCACAGGAGAGTTTTCTATTCGAGTGGGATAAATGAGAGAAAGTTCAAAGTTTAAACTAGAGAAGTTTACTGGACAAAATTTTGGTATGTGGAAAACCAAAGTGGAAGATTTTATGTATCAGAAGGATGATTTGTACTTGGCTCTGAAAGGAAAGACTGATGGTAAACCTAGGACGATGGATGATGATGAATGGGATATGATAGATAGGAGGGCACTGGGGTGATCCGGTTGATCCTGGTTGATTCTGTTGCATACATCGGGAAGGAAAAGACCACCAAAGGAGTCATGGATACACTAGCTAAGTTGTATGAAAAACCCTCAGCTTCAAATAATTTTTACTTGATTAAAAAACTATTTACTATGAAGTTACAAGAGGGTGGATCTATCGAATAATACCTTAATGATTTTTATGTTGTTTGGGTTCTTTAAAATTTGTAGGGCTTGATTTTGATGATGAGGTTATGGCTTTAGGGTTTCTTTGTTCACTACCAGACTCGTGGGGTAGCGTTGTAATGGCAGTGAGTAATTTTGTGCCTGGATTTGGAAAGTTGGTGTTTGATGATGTGATTAGCACAATACTCAGTGAGAATATGAGGATAAAATCCTTAGGAGAGGCTTCATCATCTAGAGTAGCACTATCTATAGAAAGCAGAGGCAAAAGCAGAGAAATAGGAAAAGACCAAGCTAGAGGAAAAATCCAGAATAAAGGAAAATTGAAGGGTAGATCTAAAATCAAAGAAAAAAGCAAGACTGATTGTTGGCATTGTGGGAAGAGTGGATACTTCAATATGGAGTGCAAAGACAGAAAGAAGAATGAGGAAAATAGTGGAAATGATGCTCAAGAGGTAAACATTTCACGTGCAATTTATCAGGATGCCCTAATTCTTACAAAAAATTGCACGAGTGAGTATTGGGTTATGGACTCTAGAGCTTCTTATCATGTCACTTCTCATAGGGAGTACTTTGTTGATTATAATCCAAGTCATTATGGAGAGGTTTGGTTGGGCAATAACTGTCCATGTGAGATTGTGGGTATTGGCATGGTGAATGTAAAGTTTCAAATGAAAATATTTGGGTGCTTAAAAAGTTTAGGCACATTCCTGATCTAAAGAGAAACATGATTTCATCCAGTGCACTTGATTTGGAGGAATGCAACACTAATTTTAGAAAATGGCAATGGAGAGTGACAAAGGGTTCAATGGTGATTGCAAAAGGTGAGTTGACTGGAACTTTGTATCTACTGCAGAACTCATCTTATTGTACATTGAACTATGCTGCTCAAGTTGATGCGAAAGCATGGCATTTGCAGTTGGGTCATATGAGTGAGAAAGGAATGAAAATCCTTCACTCCAGAAAAATATTGCCAAAACTCAAGGAGGTTGATTTAGGTTTCTGTGAAGGTTGTGTATACGGTAAAAAGAAAAGGGTAAGATTTCTGAAGGTTGGTCCAAAAAGGAAGAAAGAGAAATTAGATTTAGTTCACTCAGATGTGTGGGGTCCCTCACCGGTACTTTCTCTTAAGGGCTAATCTTATTATGTTACCTTCATTGACAATTTTAGCAGGAAGACATGGATCTTCAAAATCAAGCATAAATATGATGTTTTCGATATTTTTGGAAGTGGATAGCATTAGTGGAGATTGAGGCAGGTAAGAAAGTTAAATGCCTTAAATCTGATAATGGTGGTGAATGTTACAACAAGGATTTTGAGGACTATTGCACAAAGTAAGGAATTATGAGAGTCAAGACTACTCCTAGGACACCACAGGAGAATGGAGTCTCAGAGAGGATGAACATAACTATAATGGAGCGTGCCAGAGCCATGAGACTACATGAATGGTTGCCATTGTTTTGTTGGGCTAGTGCAGTTGATACAACAATTTATTTGATAAATAGAGGACCTTGTACTGCATTGGATGGAGGCATTCCAGAGGATACTTGGAAAGGTAAACCTGTAAACTACTCTTTCCTTAGAGTATTTGTTTGTGAGGCTTTTGCCCACATAGATAAAGAAAATAGGAGTAAGCTTGATGCAAAGTCTAGAAAGTGCTTTTTCTTGGTTATGGTGTGGATGTGAAGTAGGGAAAAATAGTGCACAAAATTATGTGGAACAATAAGCATATCTACCCCATCTCACTAATGAGCATCAAAAAGGAAGCATGCATGCAAAAGTACAAGAAAACCAACAAAGGAAAATGAATCAAAGCAAGTATTTTCTCATTAATTTGTTGGATCCAATACAAGGTTACAGTAGTCCCCTTGAGGGATCAAAAGGGTGATACAATTGTTACAATATTGGGTGCCCAAAGACCAAGTCTTTCACGGAATCTGGGTGCACATCCAATGTTTCTCTGCGTACCCACAATCGATATGGGTGAGCCAATGCCACCACTGCTTGTATCTAGGTTCTCTGATGTTTGATATTGCTTCCAAAAGCCTTCTGAGGACCTGCACCTACATGCAAGGAAGCAAAAATGGGTCAAATAGCAAAGGTGTATGGTGAAAATATGCAATCCCCACAAGGGCAAAATGGCATATGAATTAAAAGTGCATCAAATGATATCCAAATGACTTGAAAATTTGCAGAGATATTAAAGAGGATTTTTTGGGAGGATATCATCCAAAATATATTGGAAATTGCATTTTTATACCCCTTGATTTAGCGTCGCCCGCCTGCAACCTACGAAAAGTAAGACAACAAAATATTGAACCTGCACTCATCCAAAACTCATGAAATTTGGTAAGTATGCATAAAGTGGCATTTCACGACAACCAATATGATCATATTTTCCAATTGGATCCCATATCCACCTACATCAAACTGGGGTGCCCGGATGGGCCCTACGAGCCTGTGAAAACTTAAAAATAGCATAAATCCTTCATTTTAATTCCAAATTACCTAAAATTTTAACTGTAGAATCATGGTATAATGTAGAAAATAAATAATTAAAAATAGTAAATAAATTGCTTAATAATTTACCCTTCTCTCGGGGGGAGGGGTCGATGGTGACTACAACTATTTGGGGGGCACCCTAGGAGGGGATACCCACCAAATCCAGCCACTTTTTGTTACCAAACCACTATAAGATGTTCCTAAACAACCTAAGGTGTGTTTTCATTGAATTTTGTGAATAAATTCACCCGGATGGAAAAGTTACGCTTGGATTACCTTCTTGAAGTCACAAAGATAACCTCCTTGGCAAAAGGGAGATTACGAGGGCAAAAAGGTGCAATAAGGTGAGGGGAGATCTCGGCATAACTCTATTGCATATCCTAGAAATACTCTATATGTTCTTGTGTGGATATTGAACCCATTTTATATCCCAAAGGGGCTTATGTGCAAAAAGGCATGGAAGGGCATGCATGGCAGGAGGTGCCACTTGTCAAACGGGAGGTATGCACTGGATGGGAAAGAGAATATCCATTTTGGGCCTCCATTAAGAAGTGTGTCATAAGGCTTCAGTGCCATCTAACCCACATGCTCCATATGAAATACTAAATGGTAGTTTTTGGGTGCCATTTGGCCCATATTTGACTTTTTTTGGATCAAACTTGCTCACTGTCCCACCCTGGGACGATGGCTCACCACTGTCCCAGGGTGGGATGGTGGGAATCTACCACCATACCAATGTGGGACGATGGTTAATTTTGGGCCAAAACCTCCCAAAATTGGGTCGGTAGCCTCCAAAAACCTTTCTAAAGTGGTTAGAACCACTATGAGCCTCTTGAGGGCTGCCCAAGGGGCCATATGATGCCAATTTGATCATTTTTTGTGGATGATTAATCGGGTTTACCATATTTTAGTGTCTATAGATACCTATTTTTGAGATGCGTTGTGTGTAGCACAACACTGAGCAAAAATAGATGACCAAAATGTTTAATGATTAAGGCTACTCGATAACCTAACCAACTTTAGATGCTCCAATCATGGAAAGGACGTGTGTTCTTGAATCTTTGCTTCTTACTCAGTAAAGACATTGGTCTTGGTTTCTCTTTAGCTTCTAGGTATGCTCAAGGGACTTATAACCCTGGCATTTAGAGAAAACCAAGTATTTTGGTAACTTTTGAGGTTACCAACAGGCAGGTTCATCTGCACTGTTATGTGCTTAATTGATATATTTGCTTGTTTTTTGCCCCAAGCAGGGGCATGATTGTCTTTGTCAAAGATTCATTGGACAAATGCAACTTGCATGATTGAGTGTTTTATTTTTTATTTTTTATTTTGAATTTGTTAAGCATGACTACCCCCTCAAGCGATGAGTCGATGAGGGAATGACCAGTGAGAAAAGCGACGAGTTGCTTGACCCAGATGACATTTGTTAAGGTTACCTTCAGTTGTTCTCATTGAAAAATGGCACAGTTTTGAAAGGATTTGGATGATGCTATGGAGATTTAATGGAAGCAAAGAGTTGAAAACCTCCTTCCCATGGGGCGGTCTAGCCATAATGGCCTTCTTGGGGAGTGAAGTAGTAACTTGTCCATGCATCCATGAGAATTTTGCATTCCATATTGACCCTGAATGAATTCCATCATATGTGACTTGTTTTGGTGGGTGTTGAACCCTTTTCTTTGGCTTTTGTGTTGTTTTGTTGTTTTTTTATTAATATATATGTATATGCATTTGACCCATGGGATTATTGGATGCCATTGGGGCATTTTGAGTAACCAAAGGGTTTATGGATACCTTTGGGGCTTTTTGGGATTGACCAAAGGGTTTAGGGATACCTTTGGGGTTTTTTGGGTTGACCAAAGGGTTTATGGATACCTTTGGGGCTTTTTGTGTTGACCAAAGGGTTTATGGATACCTTTGGGGATTTTTGGGGGTGACCAAAGTGTTTATGGATACCTTTGTGGATTTTTGGGGGTGACCAAAGGGTTTATGGATACCTTTGGGGCTTTTTGGGGTGACCAAAGGGTTGATGGATACCTTTGGGGCTTTTTGGGGTGACCAAAGGGTTTATGGATACCTTTGGGGCTTTTTGGGGGTGACCAAAGGGTTTATGGATACCTTTGGGGCTTTTTTGGGTGACCAAAAGGTTGATGGATACCTTTGGGGCTTTTTGGGGTGACCAAATGGTTGATGGATACCTTTGGGGATTTTTGAAATTGATTGCTTAACTATTTGATCGATGATTAGGGGAGGTATGGTACCAATAATGCCCCAGTTGATGCTTGAAAATATTTGTGTGATGTGCAATTGTGCAATTGTGGACCATTAGGTGCATTAGGTGTTATGATGCATTAATGGATGCATGTGTTGTGCTATGATGTCATTTGATGATATGCAATGATTTTATTTGATCTATGATATGACGATGGATGTCTATCATGTATGCATATGTTTTAATGTGATTTGATTTGATTTTGTACATGTATGGATGTATGATGAGATGGATAACTATATGTCATATTATGCTAGTACCATAGATGATATAGAATGCATCAATTCATGTGTAATGTTGTCTTGAGACTATATAATGGATTTGTGAATAATGTAATTAAAATGAATATGGTGAAGTGATATGATGTTTAGAAGATGTTCATGAGGTTTCCACGAAACTCAAACACTCTAGTAAATTGATCAAAAGTTGTATACTAACTATGCAAGACTTTTTAACAAGGTATGAATTTGTTAGGATGACCAAGATACTCAATATCCCTGTGTGTGCAAGTGAGTTCATTCCTGCGAGATGCATAAAGATACCGCCATTGACAAGTAGGCTATCCACCAAACCTATAATGAGGATCACTCTATGAATGCCACAATCCAAAGTTCTATACTCATTTGGATTAGACCACTAGGTAGTATAGGTGACCAAAAGCTAGATCATCCACATGCAAAAATTGGTCTATACACACGCAAAGCTAATGTGATAGACATATTGTCATGCGTTTAGGATACCGCCATTGACAAGTAGGCTATCCACCAAACCTATAATGAGTATCACCTAAATGGTTTTTCAAATGCTGAGAATTCCAGGGATTCAAGCTCAGGTGTATTTTGGTTATTCAATTGATTGGGATTACTTGCTCTCATATATAGTGATGAAAATCACTATTTTTTTTTTCTCTTTTTAGTGACTATAATCACTATTTATTTTGAGTTCTTTATTTTTTTCTCTTGAGCAAGGGGTTTGAGTAGTGGTGATAACCACTATTATTTTTTATTGTTGTTTTTTGAAGATTTTGATTTCAAAGTTGAACTTGTGGGATTTTTGGCTTGTGGATGACATTGATCCTTTAGGCCTTGGGGATTACTACCCATCCTTATCAGGGGCGTGTAGTACGAATCCTTACAACTTTAGGGATAAAAGCTGTTTGGAAATGTTGATGGGAAGCTTTTGGGATTTTACTTTGGAATGGTGCTGATATTTTAGGCCTTGGGGATGACTACCCATCCTTCGTAGGGACGTGTAGTATGAATCCTTACGAATTTAGGGATCAAGGGTGTTTGGAAATTTTGGTAGTGGTGAAAACCACTATTTATTTTGGGGAATTATGTTAGTCTTACAATGGCACTGAGAGGGGGGGTGAATCAGTGTAGCTCTTTAATCATGAATTAACAGCTCTTAAAACAGCAACAATTAAAACTTATAAACAGATACAGCAAGTACAGCAAGAGAGCATCACACAACACAAGATTTAACGAGGTTCACCAATGTGGCTACTCCTCAAAAATGACTGCTTGGACTACCATCCAAATCTAGCCTTTGCAAAGCAACAAATTTTACAAACAATTTACCAGCACCCACTGGAAGGAGCACCAACCCCTGATTTATCTGCACCAACAGAAAGGAGCACAAACCCCTGATTTGCCAGCACCAACCCCTTATGCCAAGCACCAACTTGGACTTCAATTCTGAAACTAGAAGAATGATAGTAAGATACCTTTGCTTTTACAAGACCCTGACTGGTCTGCTTCACTTTTGCATCCTCAACGCACTCTGCTCTCTCTGCACTATCACTTCGCACAATCTGCTTCTTCACTGTCGAACAATCGTCTTCTCCCCTTTTTGCACTCTGCTTCCTTTGTGATATTTGCACTTAGAATGATTCGATGACTTGCACACTGCACACTACAATCGAACTTCGCACTCTGTGCACTATCTTCGAACTTTGCACTTCTCGATTTCGTCACAGTCAAACTTCATGATCGTCTACTCCCTCTCTATGCACTATGACCAAACTTCACACACTCTGCTTCGTCATAGTCGAACTTCATGATCGTCTTCTCCCTTTTGTGCACTCTGTTCTCTCTACGCAATCGTAGCGCACTTAGGACAATTCGATATGACTCTTCGCTCACTTTGCGCACTTCGCCATCATCTCGTCGCTTCTGCACTTTCTGCGCTCTTACGGCCGCATTTCACACTTCGACACGCATTCATCAACATATGCAACACTTACTCAATTCTCCAAATAGCCCTGCTTTTATAACAACATTTTCATGATGAAAAACTCTAATCTTAGTCGGCTGCAAACCCTAATCTTCGTCGGCTAACATCGGTCTTCGTCGGCTTCAACTGCCCTTGTAACTCTTCTGTTGTTGTTGCCGTGAAAACACATGTCGCGATATCGTGACACTTTCGCCTCCGTACGCTTTCTCTTAGCTTTGGCCCGCGAGAATGCAACATGTAGCGATATCGCTACACTTTTTCCTCCGTACGCTTTCTCTTAGCTTTGGCCCGTGAGAATACAACATGTAGCGATATCGCTACACTTTTTCCTCCGTATGCTTTCTCTTAGCTTTGGCCCGTGAGAATACAACATGTAGCGATATCGCTACACTTTTTCTTTCGTACGCTTTCTCTTAGCTTTGGCCCGTGAGAATACAACATGTAGCGATATCGCACACTTTTTCTTCCATACTCTCCTTCTTTACTTTTCCCTGTCGACGATATCGCGACACTTTCGCCTTCTTACTTTCTCTCTCCTCCTTTAGTCGAAAATGCGACATGTCGCGATATCGTGACACTTTTTCTCCTTAGCGCTTTATCTTGCCTTTGGGTCACAAAAATGCGACATGTCGCGATATCATGACACTTTTTCTCCTTAGCGCTTTATCTTGCCTTTGGGTCATGAAAACGTGACATGTCATGATATCGTGACACTTTTTCTCCTTAGCGCTTTCTCTTGCCTTCGGGTCGTGAAAATGTGACATGTCGCGATATCGTGACACTTTTTCTCTTGGACTCTCTCTCCTGCAACATGTCACGAAATCGTGACACTTTTTCTCTCGGACTCTCTCTCCTACAACATGTCACGAAATCGTGACACTTTTTCTTTCGGACTCTCTCTCCTACATTATGTCGTGAAATCGTGACACTTTTTCTTTCGGACTCTCTCTCCTGCAACATGTCACGAAATCGTGACACTTTTTCTCTCGGACTCTCTCTCCTGCAACATGTCACGAAATCGTGACACTTTTTCTCTCGGACTCTCTCTCCTACAACATGTCACGAAATCGTGACACTTTTTCGTCCGTACAACCTTCCTTGCAATATGTCACGAAATCGTGACACTTTTTCGTCCGTACAACCTTCCTTGCAATATGTCACGAAATCGTGACACTTTTTCGTCCGTACAACCTTCCTTGCAATATGTCACGAAATCGTGACACTTTTTCTTTCTTCCTTCTCCTTGCAATATGTCATGAAATCGTGACACTTTTTCTTCCGTACAACCTTCCTTGCAACATGTCGCGAAATCGTGACAGTTTTCTTTCTTCTTCTCTCTCTTCCAACATGTCACGAAATCGTGACAGTTTTTCTTTCTTCTTCTCTCTCTTCCAACATGTCGCGAAATCGCGATAGTTTTTCTTTCTTCTTCTCTCTCTTCCAACATGTCGTGAAATCGTGACAATTTTTCTTTCTTCTTCTCTCTCTTCCAACATGTCGCGAAATCGTGACAGTTTTTCTTTCTTCTTCTCTCTCTTCCAACATGTCACGAAATCGCGATAGTTTTTCTTTCTTCTTCTCTCTCTTCCAACATGTCGCGAAATCGTGACAGTTTTTCTTGCCTTGTATATGTCGCGATATCGTGACACTTTTCTTACTTGTCTTTTTCTTTGACCTTTTGCAAGTGGTCCACTTCGGTCTTCTTGGAGAATCACTGTACATACTCTGAGTAACCTTTGAACTCTTGTTTTCTGCATCTGACTAGCTTTTGAACTTCCTATCCACTACATCAACAGATCTATCTGACTATGTTGACAACAATGACAATACTATTTGTTGCACCTTGCTCAACAATCTCCCCCTTTGGAATTGTTGGCAACACATGTGCAATTTTCCTGTAATTCTTCTCCCCCTTTGACAATAATACCAAAGGGCTACTGCAGACTCCCCCTGAGTCCATGCACAACATTCTCAGCCAAAATTTATTACATTTAGAAAAAATCATGAACATGAGCAAAAAGATAGACAAATACTTAAATGCTCCCCCTGAGAATGTGATCCCTGTAGCTAGTCAATTCTTGGGAAACGTGACCACTCCACAATCTATTGTTGGAATGAAAATCCAACTTAACCTCACTTTCTGCAACTTTCTCCTACGTACAACACGTTGTCGTTGCAATATATTCTGCCTCTGTTGTGGATAAGGAAACTGACTCTTGTTTCTTACTGTTCTACGTGACCAAACTGTCTCCAAGATAGAATGCACCTCCACTGGTAATCTTCCTGTCATCTACACATCCTGCCCAATCTGCATCTTTAGGATACCATAACCCATACTCCATAGTACCCTTGTGATATTATAGAAGACTTTGTCTCTCTGTCTGCACTGACAGGTGGACCTCTTCTTCACTTGAAGAATCCTCACTCAGATCTATCTTCAACTATGTTGGCTGCTAGATTTCTATCCATTTAGACTTTGTCCTCTGTACTCTATCCAAGTCTGCTCCACCAAGCTCACTAAGAACTTGTCCGAATCTTCTCTAGCAATCTCACCAAGAACTTGCCCAAATCTGCTCTAGAAATCTGTCCCAGCATTGTCCTTAAATATTTCCCAAGGGTCTTCTCAAAGGCTCAACCAATCATGCTCAAGTAGTACTCAAAATGAACTCAATAATGAATGGCGATCTCAAATCAAATCCACTTCATAGAAATTTAAAAATCACTTCACACATAACTTGACTAGGCTCAATCAAATCAACTCAACCAATCATCACAAGGGACAACTCTCTCTCACACAACCCTAGTCCAAGTATGTATCAACCAACTCAAATAATTCCAACAATGCTCAACCACAAATATCACATAACAATGATACTCATGTTCTTTTCTAACTCAAGTTCTTTCACAACCAATGGGCTTAAAACCACTATGCTTATAACACAAGGTTTAAACACAATTCTCAATTCAGAAAACCTTGATGCATTCAACCAACTACTTTCGAAAAAGGAAACCACAAACAATCATTTTCCCTTCAATGATATTTCAAAAATCAACCACCATAATGTTGTCACATGAGTCTCCTTGGGATTAGCCTGAAATCGTGCTACCATGCATACTGCCTACAAAATATCTAGTCTGATAGTTGTCAGGTACAGTAAGCTTCCAATCAAAAATGCTGATTTCACATCTGTCAACAAAATTGACAAGTGACTCACACTTGTACCGACTTTTGTCCAACACTGTATCAACACTGCAATTTTACCGCCAACTCTGTGCAAGCATCAAACACTGTACCATAACACAACCAAATCCCTTTTTACATTTTCAACTTGGTCTATGTTTTCTACAGTCACCACTGGTCACACCTTACTTTCAACTGTTCGAATCAGGAGACAACATTTTGTCAAACACTTCACGACCAACTAGTGCACCTTACTCAAACTCATACTTTGGACCTCGGATAGGTATGATTCACAAAGCAATGTTGCTCATCTTGATGAGCTAAACATGAGTCAAAGATCAGACTTCAATATTTTTCACCACAACGTCATAAAGATCTAACAATCTTTACGTCAATGTGTAGTTCCAATGCACACTGCTTTTATCGAAACACATATATGCGGCTAAGGCAACATTCTTTCACTAACCAAATTATCTGACCTGTTGTAATCCTTAACTTTGGACAGTGGCAGTAAGAACCATTAACAGTACAACAATGACATATAGCAATACTGCCAATAATGACAACTCTCAATTTAATCACCACCCTTCACGGCACTTCCACAAACAACTACATGAACTAAAAACACACTTCGACAACTATACGACAACTTCCCTAACTACTTGCCTTTCATCCTTAGGTAATCAAACAAATACATAGGAGCATTAAAATGAAACTTCAAGATTGCTCCCCCTGAGGATGTGTTACCTGGAGTTGCTTAGTGCAATAGCGGAGTAGTCTCCTTCAGTCCAAGGAGACACGATTTCCTTTCTTCTATCCTTCTCCAAACTTTCTTGAACTCGGGCTTGGATTTTTCAACTACATCCCTGTTTTGCACCTTTTTGTGAACTCGAACATTTCTCTTGTGTGGTTGTCTCTTGTGCATCCTTGATGAATGATTATTTTCCTTTCTTTTATGTACATGATTTATTCCCTGTCTGTGTTGCGTTCTTTGCGTCTGATGAAATCTACTGTTTTGCCTTAGATTAGATACAAAAGTGCTTGGACAAAACCTTGCTATGTGCCCATGACCATTACATTGAAAACATTGTACATAGTGTTCACTCAAAAACGCAGATGTATTTCTACCAACATAACTCTTTGATTTATCATTCAATCCACAATAAATTGCCTTGTGACCATACTGGTTGCATCTGAAACAATAGCCATAAAAAGTATTATTATGAATAGAGTGAGAGTGATAGAACCTCTTTTGTTGTGGTTGCTTTGTTGTAGATCTCCTTTGATATGTTCTTCCTTTTGAAGATTCAGCTTCAAACTTTTCTTGCTTCGATCCTTCAACAGTGAACTTCTTCTTCTATGCAGAGTTGGAAGATGAAGGTTGTTCAGCTTCATATCCAAGACCACGCTTATCCGTGGAGCTTCTTTGTTGGCTTATCATTTTATCTAGCAACTTTGTGCTCTTCTCAAATTTGAGATTTGTATTGGCCTCTTCTAGTTGTTTCTTCAATAAAACAATCTCTTCCTCTTGTTTGCAGCAACCAATCACTTTCTCACTTATCTGTGACCTGAGAGTTTCTTCAATCCTTTTGAATTCTTCTACCTGTATTTTCAAGCTGGTTATTATTTCATTTGCATCCTCAAGCTTTCTTGAGATCTCCTTATTCCTTTTTCTTTCTATCTTCAATTCATCCAGAGCTGCAATTAGTTCCTCTTTCAAATTTATTTCTGCATCAATTTCTTCTTCATCACATTCCTGTTCTTTTTCTGTTTCTTCTTCGAGTGTCATGAAAAGACCTTCACCTATTTCCTTTTTAGAATCATCCTCTATGTTCTCATCGTCACCTTCATGAATACTCCTCAGTTTGTCCCATATTTCTTTTGCCATTTTACAACTCATGATCTTTACCAATTCACTGTCTACTAATCCGCACCTGATAGCATTCTTTGCTTTTGAGTCATTCTCAAACAGATTTATTTCGTCAGCCTCTTCTGGAGGAGTGATGGGTATTGTGTATCCACTAACTACTGAATCCCAGACACCATATCCCAAAGCACAAAGATATGCCTGCATCCTGATTCTCTAGATCGCATAATTTGTTTCGTCAAACAAAGGTGCTTGGTTTGATAAGAAGTCTTCAACATTTTCTGGTTCAATTTTCTCTTCCACAGGAACTGAAACTGACTGAGATGCCCTTTTGGAGGAGGATCTATTCTTCTTACCCATTGCGTACTAATCCAAGATCAACCCTGACTGATTTAGCCTTAGAAGGGAACTTGGCTCTGATACCAATTGTTAGTCTTACAATGGCACTGAGAGGGGGGGTGAATCAGTGTAACTCTTTAATCATGAATTAATAGCTCTTAAAACAGCAATAATTAAAACTTATAAACAGATACAGCAAGTACATCAAGAGAGCATCACACAACACAAGATTTAATGAGGTTCACCAATGTGGCTACTCCTCAAAAATGACTGCTTGGACTACCATCCAAATCCAGCCTTTGCAAAGCAACAACTTTACAAACAATTTACCAGAACCCACTGGAAGGAGCACCAACCCCTGATTTATCTGTACCAACAGAAAGGAGCACCAACCCCTGATTTGCCAGCACCAACTGGAAGGAGCACCAACCCCTTATGCCAAGCACCAACTTGGACTTCAATTCTGAAACTAGAAGAATGATAGTAAGATACCTTTGCTTTTACAAGACCCTGACTGGTCTGCTTCACTTTTGCATCCTCTACGCACTCTGCTCTCTGCACTATCACTTCGCACATCCTCTTCACCCCCACCCCCACAACACACCATCCAAACTTCCTCTCTCCCTCCCACCAAACTTCGCACACTCTACTTCGTCATAGTCGAACTTCATGATCGTCTTCTCCCTTTTGTGCACTTTGCTCTCTCTGCACAATCGTAGCACACTTAGGACAATTCGATACGACTCTTCGCTCACTTTGTGCACTTCGCCATCATCTCGTCGCTTCTACGCTTTCTACGCTCTTACGACCACATTTCACACTTCGACACACATTCATCAACATATACAACACTTACTCAATTCTCCAAATAACCCTGCTTTTATAACAACATTTTCATGATGAAAAACTCTAATCTTAGTCGACTACAAACCCTAATCTTCATCGGCTAACATCGGTCTTCGTTGGCTTCAACTGCCCCTATAACTCTTCTATTGTTGTTGCCACGAAAACACAACATGTCACGATATCATGACACTTTCACCTCCGTACGCTTTCTCTTAGCTTTGGCCCGTGAGAATACAACATGTAGCGATATCGCTACACTTTTTCCTCCGTACGCTTTCTCTTAGCTTTGGCCCACGAGAATACAACATGTAGCGATATCGCTACACTTTTTCCTCCGTACGCTTTCTCTTAGCTTTGGCCCGCGAGAATACAACATGTAGCGATATCGCTACACTTTTTCTTCCATACACTTTCTCTTAGCTTTGGCCCATGAGAATACAACATGTCGTGATATCGCGACACTTTTTCTCTCCGTACTCTTCTTCTTTACTTTTGTCGTGATATCGTGACACTTTTGCCTTCTTACTTTCTCTCTCCTCCTTTAGTCACGAAAATGCGACATGTCGTGATATCGTGACACTTTTTCTCCTTAGCGCTTTATCTTGCCTTTGGGTCACGAAAATGCGACATGTCACGATATCGTGACACTTTTTCTCCTTAGCGCTTTATCTTGCCTTTGGGTCGCGAAAATGTGACATGTCGCGATATCGTGACACTTTTTCTCCTTAGCGCTTTCTCTTGCCTTCGGGTCGTGAAAACGCGACATGTCGCGATATCGTGACACTTTTTCTCTCAGACTCTCTCTCCTGCAACATGTCACGAAATCGTGACACTTTTTCTCTCGGACTCTCTCTCCTGCAACATGTCGCGAAATCGTGACACTTTTTCTTTCAGACTCTCTCTCCTGCATTATGTCGCGAAATCGTGACACTTTTTCTTTCGGACTCTCTCTCCTGCAACATGTCACGAAATCGTGACACTTTTTCTCTTGGACTCTCTCTCCTGCAACATGTCACGAAATCGCGACACTTTTTCTCTCGGACTCTCTCTCCTGCAGCATGTCGCGAAATCGTGACACTTTTTCGTCCGTACAACCTTCCTTGCAATATGTCACAAAATCGTGACACTTTTTCGTCCGTACAACCTTCCTTGCAATATGTCACGAAATCGTGACACTTTTTCGTCCGTACAACCTTCCTTGCAATATGTCGTGAAATCGTGACACTTTTTCTTCCTACAACCTTCCTTGCAATATGTCACGAAATCATGACACTTTTCTTTCTTCCTCTCCTTGCAATATGTCATGAAATCGTGACACTTTTTCTTTCTTCTTCTCTCTCTTCCAACATGTCGCGAAATCGCGACAATTTTTCTTTCTTCTTCTCTCTTCCAACATGTCGCGAAATCGTGATAGTTTTTCTTTCTTCTTCTCTCTCTTCCAACATGTCGCGAAATCGTGACAGTTTTTCTTTCTTCTTTCTCTCTTCCAACATGTCGCGAAATCGTGATAGTTTTTCTTTCTTCTTCTCTCTCTTCCAACATGTCACGAAATCATGACAGTTTTTCTTTCTTCTTCTCTCTCTTCCAACATGTCACGAAATCGTGACAGTTTTTCTTTCTTTTTCTCTCTCTTCCAACATGTCGCGAAATCGCGACAGTTTTTCTTTCTGCTGTATATGTCGCGATATCGCGACACTTTTCTTACTTGTCTTTTTCTTTGACCTTTTGCAAGTGGTCCACTTCGGTCTTCTTGGAGAATCACTGTACATACTCTGAGTAACCTTTGAACTCTTGTTTTCTCGCATCTGACTAGCTTTTGAACTTCCTGTCCACTGCATCAACAGATCTGTCTGACTGTGTTGACAACAATGACAATACTGTTTGTTGCACCTTGCTCAACAAATTGGGTGGGTAGGAACTTGTCCTTTTGCCAATTCTCAGTATTCTTGAACCATTCGCATAGGGGGATGAGCAGGATAAAATTTTCGCTCAAGGTACCCTAGACCACTTTGTGGGTTTCATATTTCATTCATGAAACTTGGATTTATTAGTGTGAAATGTGTTAGGATTTGATGTATACGAGGCACAATCTAAGCAAGACTCTACCTCCTAAAAATCTCGCTAGCCTTCTACAAAATATGAGAAGAAACTAGATGTGGTTGAGTTGCCAAAAACCATACTGACATTTAAAACAAATGTCTAAGTGAAGGGAATGGACACGACTATGGAAATATATAAAGTGTGGATGTAAATGATAAGTAACTATGCAATGAGGTGAATGATGACCTTGAAAACATTTATTGTGAATTGTGACTAGTGTACAATCCTAGTGCTAGACATGTATGAGCCACTCTAAAAATGCAAAGTGCCAACGATGATTATGCCAAATGCAAATGATAATGCAATGGTATGCAACTTGATGGGAACGCAATATTTTTTTGAATTTTTGAAATTTTGATGATGTTTTTTTTTTCTTTTATTTTTGAAATTTTTATTGATATATATGTATGAAAGTGCAATGTGATGCAATGTTTTTGTATTTTGATGTTTTGATGATGTTTTTGAAATTTTTATTGATATATATACATGTGACCAACGAGCTTATTTGAGGGCCATTGGGGCATTTTGGGTTGACCTAGATGATCGTAGATAGTCTAGGAGCATTTTTACTTGACCTAGACAGTGAAAACCTGCTAGGAGCCTTTTGGGAGACCTAGGCGTTCAACTACACTTAGAAAGTGTCTACGACTGCCTAGGGACATTTTTTTGTGACCAAAGGGCTTATGGATGCCTTTGGGGATTTTAGGGTTGACCTAGATTATCGTAGATAGTCCAGGAGAATTTTTACTTGACCTAGATGGTGAGAACCCGCTAGGAGCCTTTTGGGTGACCTAGACATGCGACGACACTTAAAAAGTGTCTACGACTACCTAGGGGAATTTGGCTATGATAAAAGGGCTTATGGATGCCTTTGGGGCTTTTGGGGTTGACCTAGATGATTGTATATAGTCTAGGAGAATTTTTACTTGACCTAGATGATGAGAACCTACTAGGAGCCTTTTGGGTGACCTAGATGTGCAACGACACTTAAAAAGTGTCTATGAATGCCTAGGGGTATTTGGCTATGACCAAAGGGCTTAGGGATTCCTTTGGGGCTTTTAGGGTTGACCTAGATGATCATAGATAGTCTAGGAGCATTTTTACTTGACCTAGATGGTGAGAACCCACTAAGAGCCTTTTGGGTGACCTAGATGTTCAGCGACACTTAAAAAGTGTATATGATTACCTAGGGGCATTTGGCTATGAACAAAGGGCTTAGGGATGCCTTTGGGACTTTTAGGGTTGACCTAGATGATTGTAGATAGTCTAGGAGCATTTTTACTTGACCTAGACAGTGAGAACCTACTAGGAGTATTTAGGGTGACCTAGACATGCATCGACACTTAAAAAGTGCCTACGACTGCCTAGAGGTATTTGGCTATGATCAAAGGGCTTAGGGGTGTCTTTGGGGATTTTAGAGTTGACCTACATGTTTATAGACCACATAGGGGTGCTATGGGTTGACCAAGAGGTATGTAGATACCCTTGGAGCCTTTTGTAACTTTGTTTACTTTGTGTTCTTAGGAGGAAGGTGCAATACCTTGTATACCCCCAGCATTTGTGGTGATCAAAGGAAGCAAGGAAGGTGTGATACCTTTAGAATCCCCAGTTTGCTTCATTGCTTGTGATGTAAATAGTGGGGAAGGTGTTACACCTTGGATACCCCTAGTATGTACTATGATTGGTGCAATGTTATTTTCTTGGCTAGAAGGAGCAATAGAAATTGACCACCTCGATTGTGCTAGGGGATTTTGGGTAATGCCCATGTTTTGATGGGGTGAAATGAGTTCTCCACTCATGGATAAAGCTCCCTCATAAATGAGATATTAGACCTGAGGATCATTCCTATCGATTATATCCTATACTAGGTGTTTGAACATGAAGCACCTATGGATGTCATGCCCATTTTGCTTATGGTACTTGCAATATAGGTCTTTGTGATATGTTTTGGGCTTTGGTACATTTCAATTGATAGGTTGACACTCAGGAAGGTTGATCACATTAGCTACTAAGATGCACTCAAACAAAGTGTCCATGGACTTGACAATGGATGTAAATTGTCGCTTAGGACAATGCTGTCGGTTTAGCCCTTGATTTGTTTGAGACTTAATATTGGATTGCATAGGAGTTGGTTGGTCCAGATACTCACGGGGTTGAGATTTAAGATTACTCAACTGTAACTCAATGCTTGTGAGTTGACTCAAGATCTATTGTAAATCATTGTTTTGTTGATTCATGTGTAACTCCACATTGGCTAGCCTATCCAAGATATGTTGTGGAACTGACGGGGGCGATGACTAGATGATTATTGAAGAACCTGGATGGTAATTGATAGTTGGTGGAGGTGAACTAGGTTTGGGAGCTGGGAGATAGTTGATCGAGGGTGGATAAAAAGTCCCTAATGTCTGAGAAAATGTGGATGCTTCATGATTATTGGAGCTGGCGATTATATCCACATGTTCTTGTTCTTGATTTGGCTCATGCTCATGTTCTAACTCAGAGTTTTCAACTATGGCAGTTGGGTTACCCCCACTTTGTTCTAGAGGGTACACATATTCTTGATCTTGTGGAGATGTTGAGTGAGATGGAGTAGGTGTGACTGAATCCATCAATGGTATCTCTTGTGGTGTGGATGGGATGTTGGATGGAGTTGCAAGTTGCATAGATGGATTCAGAGTACTTTGGTTCTCTGTCATCACATTGATCATTCCCACAAACTCATGAGAAGATGCATTTGTATTTGAACAAGTTATGGTTGCCTTGTCAACTTGTCCAAGATGATCTGATTGGCCTCCATGTTCGGAGGGCGCATCCAAAATTCTATAAATGGGTGGCAACTTGGTAGGCAGACTACCTAGATCTTTGATCGAATCGATGATAGGTGTGAATGCAACATTGGGTACTATGCACTCATCGAGTTCTAGGTAGGTCAATTGAATTGTGTCCTCAACTATGGTGGGTGAATATGGTACGATATGATTTGATTCATCCGTATCAGCAGTGGGTTCTTCCTCCTTTTTGGTAGGAGTGATAAGATCTTCTATAGGTGTACTGATGACAACTATGGGAGCTTCTACAATTGGCTCTTATGATTTTTCCTTGCTTGAAGAGATAGAGGATGGTACTAGCTGTGGGGAAGGTAGCTTCACGACTAACTGTGGGGTTGCATCTAGAATTTGGATAAAGCCGTTGGGTTTAATATCCAAATGCTTGGGTGACACTGTAGTCCTTTGTGGATGATACACTTGCTTATAATACTTGAAAGGGTCTGGGTCAGCATTGATCACATGTACCTTACCTTCATCAATGTATTTAATGCATTGATGCACTATAGATGGAACACGTTCCATATCTCTTATCCATGGTCTTCCAAGAAGTATGTTGTACTGTGTTTCATCCTCCAAGATGTAGAACAACGTAGGCACAGTATTTTGTCCAACTTCAACAAGTAGGATTATTGTACCCACAGTGGAGGATAAAGCATCATTAAATGCTTGTAATGTGAACTTGGAAGGTGCAATGCACGAGGATGGAAGGTTGAGATGCTTTAGTGAAGTTGTGGTAATAATGTTTATCGAGGAACCTATGTCAACCAATACTCGTTTATAGGGGACCCTATTGATACTCGTGATGATATGCAAAGCAGGATCTGGTGAATTGGTAGGCACGGGTTTGACCTCATGATTCTAAAAGGATATAGCAGGCTTCTTGTACATTTGTATGTATTCCATAAAGTTGGTGAAAGGATCAGAGTCATGATGTTGTACCTCAATGGAATCCAAGACCCTCATGAAAGGTTCCCAATATTTGGAGGACTGTAGTAGAAGTTCGCTCATGGTCACTTTTGTTTATGGTGCATGCGAACTTTGCACAAGCCTACTCTAGTTTGCTAACACTTTTTGGATGGGAGTTCTAGCTGCTGAAGACCACGATGTAGAGGGAGTGTAGACCTCCTTGCTAGGCCCTTTGGAAGGCTGATTATATCTGGTTTGTGATTGGAATCGGTGTTTTCTAACCGAATAATCCACTTGATCATGTGGGTAACCCATTGATGTTCTCTTGGTAGAGGTACTTTGGTAGTCAGGTCTTCTATGTGAGGAGTGGACCTCACGATGACTTTCAGGGTGTCGTGCAGGGATGATGAGATCCTCAGGAGAATAGTGAAGGTGACTACTATCAAGGCTCCATGCAAGAGTGAGGAAATCCTCATACCTATAACGATGGTTCTCAAGGCTTCTCCTAAAGCTTTCTGCTTCACTAGCTCGTGATCGAGCGCGGCCATGCATAGTTGTCATAATGTGTTGGCTAGGCAAACCTTGAAGGAAACCCACACTAAAGAAAATTTTGACTTCCGAAAAAGGCTATGTTATATATCAAAATGATCAGTGCGACGAGCTAATCATAATGGGCTAGGTATCTAAAATTTGATTTTTGGATCAAAAATCTGTATTTTTGGAAAATTTGGCCAACCGAGGCCTATGGGGAAATTCCCACTTTTGGGATTTTTTGGAAAATTTTACACCGTGAATATTTAGGACTCAAAATTTCTAGGAGAGGTTCCCTAGGGGCTAACTAAGAGAATAAAACAAATTTAGCACTTTTCGGAGTTGTCTAGCCCACTTTATGACTATTTTAATGTAGTTTTTCGCTATTTTCGGGGTCAAAAATAGAGTAAAAATAAAACCAAAATAACTATTTTGTTATAGCTCTGTTTTGCACGATTCTTGAAGCATTGGATGCAGAATCAAAAAGTAGATTTTTAGTTGTTTTATTTTTTGAACCATATTTTTTGAAAAATTAGGGTTAGGATTTTGTCCCAAATAACAAAGAAACACACAAAGAAGACAATATGATTATCTTTTTAATGATTAAATGTGTGTCCTAAACTGGTTTCAATGTGTTTAGATTTGTTGTTGTTCTTTGCTCTTTTTGTAGGATTAGAATGAGGGAACTCAACCAAAGTGGTGACTAGGGACACTAGTGCCAAACATGATTTCTCAAAAGAGTCTAGGGTACACGGCTTAAATCCCAATGGGGGGTTCGCCTAGCTCTTCCACTCTAAAATAGTGTTTCCAACAGTGGGAGGCAGTTTGAATATTAATGACCTATTCCACCTTGAGAGAGTGCCCTATTCTATCTAAGGCTCTAGAGGGCAAGCTGGTGGAAGGAGGTGAAATCCAACGTCACCAGTCTGAATTGGGGGTTGGTGATTAAATCCAACTTTACCAATATTATAGTGAAACGTCCAAGTGTGTGATTCCTTTTAATCCAAAGAAAGTAAGCAAATAAGCATTCAATGATCATTCACTAAATGCATGCAATAGGTGTGTTTTAATTTCAAAAGCTATGATAAAAGGAACCTACAAATGTCACTCATAGATGCAAGCCCTAAATGCTAACCTACCCATTGGGTAAGCCACAAGCAATCAAGCCATAAAGATGCATTGCTACTTTAGATTTATTTTGATTTTTCTTCTTCCTTTTTCTATGTGATGTTATAATAAAAGAAAAAATATAACTTTTAACCTTTCTATGCAAGAAAATGAAGCAAGAAAACTGATTTTTGATAGTTGCTAAAAATGTAGCAGAAAAACAGAGGTTTTAGGCACTTACTTTGTCCATTTTGAGGCCTCCAAATTTTGATTTTTTGGGAAAAAATATCTCTGTTTCACAACCGCTCTAGGGTGGGACGATTAGAAGAATCACCAACATTGCACGGTGGAACGATTAAGCAACTATCCTATGTTGTGCCAGATAAAGGCTCTGCCACCATTCCAGGGTGGGGAGGGGAGCACCTACAACACAAAAAGGGCAACAAATGCAAGAAAGAGGTCAAATTCTCCCCCAAATAAAAAGAGACAATAGTACCACCATGATAGAAACTTAAGTAGGGAAAAATTATGCACCAAATTATGTGGAAAAATAAGCGTATCTACCCCATATCGCTAATGAGCATAAAAAAGGAAGCATGCATGCAAAAGTACAAGAAAACCAACAAAGGAAAATGAATCAAAGCAAGTATTTTCTCATTAATTTGTTGGATAAAATCCAAGGTTACAGCAGTCCCATTGAGGTATCAAAAGGGTGATACAATTGTTACAATATTGGGTGCCCAAATACCATGTCTTTCATGGAATCCAGGTGCACATCCAATGTTTCTCCGCGTACCCACAATCGAGGTGGGTGATACAATGCCATTTATGCTTGTATATAGGTTCTATGATGTCTAATATTTCTTCCCAAATCCTTCTTAGGACCTGCACCTGCACACAAGGAAGAAAAAAGGGTTCAAATAGCAAGGGTGTATGGTGAAAACATGCAATCCCCACAGGGGCAAAATAGCATATGAATTAAAAGTGCACCCAATGATACCCATATGATTTAAAAATTTTCATATATGTTAAATAGTATGTTTTGGGATGATATCATCCAAAAAATATTGGAAATTACATTCGTAGACCCCTTTATTTAGCATCGCCCGATTGCAACCTACGAAAAGGAATACAACAAAATATTGAACCTGCACTCATCAAAAGCTCATGAAATTTGGTCAGTATACATAAAGTGGAATTTAAAGAAAACCCATATGATCATATTTTCCAATTGGATTCTGGATCCACCTGCATCAAACTGGGGTACCCGAATGGGCCCTACGAGCTTGCGAAAACTTAACAATAGCATAACTCATTCATTTTAACTCCAAATCACCTAAAATTTTAACTGTAGCATCATGGAATAATTTATAAAATAAATAATTAAAAATAGTAAATAAATTGCTTAAGAATTTACCCTTGTCCCAGGGGGGGTGGGGGGCGATGGTGACTACAACTATTTGGGGGGCACCCTATGAGGGGATACCCACAAAATCCAGAAAATTTGTGTTACAAAATTACTATAAGATGTTACTAAATAACCTAAGGTGTATTGACATCGAATTTGGTGAATAAATTCACCCATATGGAAAATTCATGCTCGGATTACCTTCTTAAAGTCACCCGCCTCCTTGGCAAAAGGGAGATTACGAGGGAAAAAAGGTGCAATAAGGTGAGGGGAAATCTCGAAAGAACTCATTTGCATATCCCAGAACTCCTCCCTATGTTCTTGTGTGGATATTGAACCCATTTTATAGCCCAAAGGGGCTTATGTGCAAAAAGACATGCAAGGGCATGCATGGCAGTAGGTGCCACTTGTCAAACGTGAGGCATGCACTGGATGGGGAAGAGAATATCCATTTTGATCCTCCATTAAGAACTGTGTCATAAGGATTTAGTGCCCTCTGACCCGCATGCTCAATATGGCATGCTAAATGGCAGTTTTTGGGTGCCATTTGGCCCAGATTTGACTTGTTCTGGGTCAAACTTGCTCAATGTCCCACCCTGGGACAATGGATCACCACCATCCCAGGGTGGGACGGTGGTGAATTTTGGACCAAAATATCCCAAAATTGGACCGATAGCCTCCAAAAACCTTTCCAGAGTGGCTAGAACCACTGTGAGCCTCTTAAGGGCTGCCCAAGGGGCCATATGATGCCAATTTGATCATTGTTTGTGGATGCTTAATCGGGTTTACCATATTTTAGTTTCTACAAGATGAGATGTGATATAGGCTATGGGATAACATTGCTCGAAATGTTATCAGGAGTAGAGATGTGATTTTAAATGAGGATAGGTTGTACAAGGATAGGCACATACATGTTGAAGAGGATGCACCTGAGTTTTTTGACTTGGATGCAATCCCAAAGCATGGTGTAAAAATACAGCCTCTTGTTTATATTGATGAACATGGTGCTCATTTTGAAGAGCATGGTGACCAAATGATTGAGCAAGTTCAAAATGAAACACCTCAAACACCCCCACCACCACTAATATCAGAAGGTTGGAGATCTACTCGGGTAAGAAGAGCACCAAATAAGTATTCTCCTTCTTTGCATTACATTCTATACACTGATGCAGGTGAGCCTGAATGTCTTCGTGAGGCTTTGCAATTGGAAACTAGGAGCAAGTGGGAGAATGTTATGAAGGATGAGATGGACTCATTGACTGAAAACCAAACTTGGGATTTGGTTGAGCTTCCCAAGGGCAAAAGGGCATTGCATTGCAAATGGGTGTACAAAGTGAAGGACAAAGTTGATGGCAACAAGAGGTACAAAGCAAGACTTGTTGTGAAAGGATTTGCACAGAGAAAAGGTATTTATTATGATGAAATTTTCTCACTTGTAGTAAAAATTACTTCAATTCAGACTATTTTGAGTATAGTTGTAGTAGAAGATCTTCATCTTGAGCAGTTAGATGTGAAGACAACATTCCTTCATGGGGATTTGGAGGAGGATATCTACATGCACCAACCAGAGGGGTTTGAGGTCAAAGGCAAGAAGAGTCTTGTGTGTAAACTAAAAAAGATCTTGTACGGTTTGAAGCAATCTCCAAGGAAATGGTATCTCAAGTTTGACAGTTTCATGATTGAGCATGATTTTACTAGGAGCCAGAGTGACCATTGTGTTTATTTTTGGGCTACAGGAAATAGTAACTTCCTTATTCTCTTATTTTATGTTGATTATATGCTTGTGGCAGGATCCAATATGCAAGATATTAAGAAATTGAAAAGGGAGTTGGCAAGTGAATTTTCCATGAAGGATTTGGGGGAGGCCAAACAAATCCTTGGAATGCGAATCACTAGAGACAGGAAGGAGAAAACACTAAAGTTGCCTCAGGAGGATTATGTGGAAAAGGTTCTTAAGAGGTTTAGTATGCATGATGCAAACTGGTAGCCCAACCTCTTGCAAAGCACTTTAAGCTCTCAAAGAAGCTATGTCCCAAGACAAAGGAGGAGGAAGAGTACATGAGGAAGGTACCCTATGCTTCAGCAATTGGGATCTTCATGTATGCTATGGTGTGTACAAGATCGAACATTGACCAAGCAGTGGGAGTTGTGAGCTAGTATATGAGTAATCCAGGTAAATCTCACTGGCAAGCAGTGAAATGGATACTCATGTATTTGAAAGGGACTTCAAAATTCTGTTTGAATTTTGGAGGTTCCAGAGTTGTTAAGATTCACACTTCCCAAAATTTTGCTGATATGCTTACTAAAATTGTAACTAGAAAGAAGTTGAGATTTTGCTCTACTTCGGTTGGCCTTAAGGATTAAGGTCATGTTATGAGAAAATTTTAGTCCTAGGGTGTAAGGATGTTGCATCAATCTTGTCTTCAAGTGGGAGATTGTTAGGTAATGGAGCCAAATTGATAAGAAAGGAATTAATTGCCAAGGAGTATTGTTGATGGGCAATGATCAACAATAGGCCCTTGAACATAGTTCCAAGGGGCAACATTAAATATTTAATTAACATTAAATATTTAATTACCATTAAATATTGTTGATGGAGAAATTTTTTATTGAAAATTTATGGTTGGCAATTTAATTGTATTTTCTTGGTGAAAAACACTTGTCAAAAGAATGTGATAAGTGTATGGGTGGTTATCAGCCTATGTTTTTAGCTCATTGTATTTCGACACCACTATGTGGTTTCACGTAGAGGAAAAGCCACAAATATCTATATATTTGTACTGTAAAGACTGCCTCTATGGTGGAATGCTCTTTCTGGTTTGGAGGAAGAGAGGGAAGTAGACATTGTACAAGAGGAGAAGATTGTTGTATTGTTAATAATACAAAGGACTGATTGTTTCTCCATGGATGTATGGTACACTGGCTGAACCACGTATATCTTGTGTCTCTTACATTTGTGTGATTTCTTATTGTTTATTGCACTGCTTAACTAGGGTTTGAACTATTTTTCCATTGTCGCTATTATTATTTGTTTTTTCGCATAGGTTGTGTATTGTTTGTACATGGTGAATTCCTAACATTTAGTTTCATATAATGTGGCTCCCTCTAACTGGAAATTTGGCTAGACCTTCCAAAGAGGACAATTTTAAGTACAGCCAGGCATGAGGCACTCGTTCGTTTTGTGTTAATATACTATTCATAATATTGTTAACTAGGTAGACTCATTGGAAAAGGAGGTGGGGATGATGTGGTGACTTGGAACTAGACACCCTCTCCCCTTCGTTCTTACAAATCGTGTGTACAGAAGACCCACCATAAGTAAATATCAAGGAGTGGCTCTGTAAACTCATTACTCCTAACCATTATCAATTTAGTTTCTCCGTAAATATCAAGGAGGACAATAATAAATCATAAAAATAACTTAGAAGTATCCCTCATTATAGATGTATTTAATTGTGTCATCTAAATGCATACATTTTAAATTTATTCCTTACTGGAGTCTGATTCTCTAAATTTGTTGGTCACATAGATTGATTTTGTTCATGGATTAATTTCATATCTTTTAATAGCAACATTCATCATGGTGCAATTTGGAATCTATTTGATAATATGTAAATAATACTTTTTTTAAGGAGAGAAGGAGGATATGGTTCTCAAATTCATTATGTTGTATTTTGTGTAAAAATAATTAAACTTATGCTACTATTATTTATAATAAAATGAGGTAAGTATCTATTTACTTTTGACAAATATAAACATGTAGAGTATAAAGCCAAGGAATAATAAATGGCCATAGATCAATTTTCAATTCAATTTGAAAAACTAGCCATTTATACTAGTTTACCTAGAAAACATATATGTTAGGACCCTATCCTAACATCATTATGTAATTGTCTAATGTGGGTGTATGTGTATCTTGGGCACCTAGTGCATATGGGCCCATTATGATGTAATTGTTACTTTATTGTAAGCAAGAGTTAATAATGATGTAACAATTACTTTTTCTTGTAAGTAGGAGTTACTAGCTTAGGTCCTCCCTTGCATGTGGAATGACCCTTAAGCATTAGGGTTAGGGTAGACAAATACCTATAAAAAGGAAAGAGATAGAAATGAAATGTATTATTTCTATTTTCTCAAATTGTAATGGAGTATTGCTTCCTAAAAGGTTGCCCCTTATAGAGACCTACAATTTGATTTATGTGATTAATAAAGTTGTAATTCTATTTTAGTATTTTTGACAACTTTTGTTATCTCTTTTCTCACTTTTTTGTAAGTTTTGTAATTATTGTTGTAAATTTTCTTATTTTTACATGAAGGTTTATAACAAGTGATATCAAAGCACTTTATAATTTCATGTTTTGTTGCAATAACAACAATTATTGTCCTGTTGTCTATTCCTTGTTAAGTAGTGTAGTGATTTCTCACTACACTAGGGTGGAGTAAGGTCTTTTGGCCTAAGTTTTGGAGGCTAGTCCTGGTAGAAGACCAAACCATCCAAGGACCACATAAAGGCTCAATAACTAGATGAACCAAATTTTCAAAGAAACATAGACCAATGTAGACACAAAAAGTCTTAATGAATCAAAACTCCCTCAATGAAAGACATGACAAAAATTTTGATGAGACCACAAGACATCAAAATGCACCAGGATCGAAAAAAAAGTTTGGTTGGGGGACACCCGATCAAAAAATTGGTTCCATCCAACAAGTAGTAGTAACTAGAGCAACTAGAGTAGAAAGCAAAGACCACCATGAGGAGTGTCAACTGGACCAAGGAATACACAAAACTTAATACCCGTCAGACTACCTCCAACCATGCCCCCATATTCTAAAAGAGCCTATTTTGTCTCAAGGATCACAACTTAATTCTTCCCAACCATAGCCATGACCGTGGACCCCTGCATATTAAAGGAGTATCAAACCCTCAACGTGTAAAAAAGGTACAATAATTAAAACAACATCATGAGATATTCAAGGGAATGACCACATAATTGATGCATTAATGGAAAAAATCCTTGTTATAGATCTTCATCATGGGTGATAAGACTTCATCTCAAGTGATTGTAGATTTTCAAGCCTTAATATTATGTGTTTTTAATGCAAAAGCACTAAATCAAGAAATTGAAAGGAATTGTTTTTGAATATTTGGGAGGAAGGGTCCCATGTATTTCCTACAAATATTTCTCTTCTTCTCATTATAAATATTGAGATTTCTCTATTCTTTTGAGTGTTTTCCTTCATTGTCCTCTATGCCCTAGCCTGGATTTAGCCTTGCACAATCAACCAAGTATTTTTTGAACCTCTTATATTTGTATGTATGTGACTTAGAGTTCACACTAATAAGAATTTGTGACTAGTTACAAAATTCTTGTCCTAGTTTTGGTGTAGGTGTTCCAATTTGTTGCATGTTCTTAAAGGTACCTATGTTCCTCATGCACTATCGATCATTGTGCATGTATTCACTTAAACTTATTAGATATTTAGCGCATTGCCACCCATAGAATATTCTAGATAGGTTTTACTTCCTATAATTTATTTTCCTATCTTTTCGTTGTTATTTTTTGTTTACAACTTGTGTTACCTATCATTTTATGCTTATCATTTTATTGTTTTTCTTTCCTTTTCCTTTCCCTTGAAGACAAATATCTGATATAATAGGACTAGAGTAGGAAGGAAGAAAAGAAAAACATCAAAGATCACATCTAAAGCAAGGGGATGACCTTGTAAAAAACCTCAAAGGTCATTTGGTGGAGCTGCATCCCATGCTTCCCCATATTTTCCAAGATTGGTGTCTCCATATGAGATGTAGGGCACTAGACGCACCCCTATGGTACGATTTCAACCCATACAATAGTTGCATACTCATCCTTCACCCAAAAAAGTGAGTCTATGATTTGTACTATCTTTCACATCTAATTAAATTTACGATGACTATCCATATAATCAGTTCCCTCTAGTGCATTTATGAGATATCACCAACAAGAAACTCCAAGGGTACAATTCCAACAAATGTAGGAGAAATAAGGGGTAACCTGGGGTGTTTAGTTAGGAAAATAGCAGGGTAGGTCTTTCTACACACATATTTCCATCAAGAGGAGCTAAAAACTAATAGTCTACTAGAGCAAATTCTTATTACAACACTTAATTATGTAGAGATGATGCAAATCAATCAGGCTTGTTGGTCCATACAAAACCACCTTAAAAATTTGATGGTAAGAGAGAAAATGAAGTGAGTTAGCTAATATTGGAATAGGGGAATGAATTTGACACACCTGTTAAGTCAAAATGTTTTGTAGAGTCAGTTGAAATGCCATCACAAAAAAAAACAATGGGTGGGTAAGTGACAAACGATATTTGTCAAACTAGGAAATGCATGAAGAGGACAAAACCAAAACTCTTTTTAGCATGTAAGGAATATCACATGAAAAAGAAATAATCAAGATACAAAGGAGGTAGATCACTAGAGAACACCATAATACTAGATGGAGCCAAGGATGCCTAAGCACAAGAAAAGAGTGGTGAGCTAGTTCCAATCCTATCACCATTGGTACCCAAAGACGGTGGATAACGCATTTAAGAAGTAACATAGAGACAATCCCAAAAGTAATCTTAAGCCCAAGGACATTAGTAAAAAAATATCTTAGGGTCTAATCACAAGATATTTATAGTATGGGTGACTAAAAAAATAGAAAAATAAATATTCATCTGAACAAACTAGCCCACTTGCAATATTTTATGGTTCTAATCCATAGGTCACAGGATCATCCAAAGTGAATGTTAGGGATCCTAGGCAATTATTTGAGTTAAACTTTTGAATTTTCTACACAATTTTTGGGGAACATTTCGCCATATTCATCTATAAATATCCATCTCTTCTCTATTATAAGACAAAATAAATTATATTCATGCCTAATATTTGACCTTTTATGTAGTTTTTCTTTCATTCTCTATATTGTATACCAATATAGATCAAACCTTGAGTCATTTTATTGTTGTGTTTTGGGCCTCTTCCTCAATCATAACTGTAATCCAGTTGTGATATATAAGAAGTTGTGATTACATTTTTTTCCTATTTCTTGTGTATGCTTACTAGTGATATTTTATACTTGGTGGAAGTGTGCTTTTCATGCACGCTCAATTAATTATGCATGTGTTTGTTAATCATATTTTTGTGTTCAAGAGTTTTAGGATCTTGGTGCATCGCCTCCATTAGAATAGAATTTACTTTCATGTTATTTGCATTCCATTTATTATTCTCTCCTTACTCCTTTTTCCTTTGACTAAGCCTGGCAGACTAGGCTAATTTAGATAAAGTCAACATCAAAGATCACATAAGAACAAGGATCCAACCTTAAAAAACCCTAGAGGTCATCCTCAAATTTGTGTCCCATGATCCCCATACTTTCATATTGTGTGCTCTCTATGAGGTGATAACATTAGGAGCATCCATTAGATGCATCGGATGGCCATTGTGATCTTAGCATAGAAAACAACCATAATCTCCAACATGTATAACTTTGGATCCCTAATAATATGAACTTAAACCTATTGAGCCTTGTGCGGTTGTAATGGATGTTGAGGTAGATGATGGTTTTGTATTGGTTGCTATAGTTTTTATGTGAGATGTGGCTCCCCTATAGAATATGCCATAGTATTCCATGGTTTGTTTGATATCCAAGTGGATTGGGACTCTTCTTTATGATGATTAGACAATTATCTCTTAGGGTAACCATTTAAATACCCCCTCTCATGCCTTTCTATTAAATATTGAGTACTTTATAAATTACCTCACATATTCCTAGGCTAAGGAATGCACAAAGTGGGAAGATTTTATACTTGTAGAGTATGAGTTCCTAATGTAGAATCATACATACAAGCTTGTTCCTCTTCAAGAATGGAAGAATGTTGTTGGGTGTAAATGGTGTACAAGACTAAGTATACTTTCAATACTTAGGTGGAGAAGCATGAATCATGCCTAATTGCTAAAGAGTTCTCTTAGGAGAGAATTGACTACTTGGAGACATTTGTTATAGTTGCTTAGATGGATTTTGTTTGAATTATTCTTTCCATAGCTACTTCTTATGGTTGGAATGTATATTATATGGATGTAAAGAGTTTATTCCTTCATAATGATATTTAGGAGGATATTTGTATGCTAAAACCGTATGGTTTTAAGCTTAATAGAAAAATCTCTTTAGTGTGTTATCTAATCAAGTCCTTGTATGTGCTTAAGTAGGCACCTTGTGCTTGGTAAGAGAAGATTGATTCCTTCTTTATCAATTATAGGTTTTTATATTGTAAGTAGATCATGATATCTACATCAAGCATCAATATGGTTAGACATTAGTGATTGTGTTGTACATTGATGACCTACTCATTATATGTATTTTTTCCTCATTGGTTTAATAGATAAATGATACTTTTGAGAGGATAAACTTAGGCTTGTGCATTATATTTTTGCAATTCAAATTGATTAGTCTTTGTCCAATATCACCATATCTCATGCCAAGTATGCCTTGGATATTTGATAACATTTTAATATGGAGGATTGCAAGTATGCTTAGACTCCCTTTGCTTCTATCTTAAAGCTTTGAGCAATTATTATCGATCACTAATGTGGGACTTCTCTACCTTATTCACACCTAGTTAGACATTGCATTTGTTGTTAGTTGTTATTCCATGTACATGCAGGAACCTCATGAGAGTCACTAGATAGTGGTCAAATGGATCCTTTGGTACATTATAGGTACATATCAGATGGGTATTTACTACTTAGCTAGAGAATATTTGATTTTGATCTATTTTTTAAATGGAGATTGGGTAGGTGATTTGGATCAATAGTGCTGCATTACAAGATTTGTTACCTATCTTGGTTCTAGCATAACCTCTTGGTGTTGTAGGCAACAACCCACTATATCTAATTCTTCTATGGAAGCTAAATACTATGATACCAATGAGGCTACCAAGTACCTTTTATTGATGCTTATACTTTTAGAGCAAGTTAATATTTCTCAATAGTTTATAGCCACTCTTTATTATGACAATTAGAACACCATTAAGTTTATGTATAGTCTAGTGTTTCATCAATAGACCAACCATATTAAGATTTGGATGTACTATGTGTAATGGCTTTATGCCCATGGGAACTTGATATAGTCTATGTATCATCAATGGAGCAAACAATGATTATCTTGAACAAGATCATGCTCAAGGTACCTTTTGTATGACTATTAGAGCATCTTGGAGTAAGAGAGTGTCCCTTAAGGAGGGATGACTAATAAGGGTCTCTCTCCATGCCGCTCATTCAACATAAGGGGGTGTTGAAATATGTGGTGTTAAGCTTTACTTGGTGTCATGATCGATTTTTGAATTATATTCGTTGTATAGCTCTTTGGGACCTTGTATGCCTTTTATATTTGAATTTATTGTAATATTTTATTATTTAACCTAAAAGTCAATCCCTTAACATCCACCTAAAGGTCTCTTGTAATTGGGTGTCTATGCCCCTTTCTACTAGCCATTTTTATCATTTGTTTGAAGTGTAATTCTATTCCTTTGGTAAGATATTTTGGTGTTTATGTACACCCTTGACATCATGCATATTTTTCTATGAGTTAGTTTTGTTTATATTGGAAACGTGTTGATTCCTTTCATTTCTAGAAACAATTGTGAAATCCGACACAAGGAATAATCTTCTTTTTAGTTAGAATTATACATAGGCATATGTTTTCATTTGTGTCGTTAAACCATGTTGAAGACAACTCTGTGGATAAATTTGGAGATCTAATGCAAATAGTTTTCCATGTTAACCTATAAGATTTTCCATAAAAATTCCTTCACAAACAAATCTTACTAAGCTAGGAATCACTATTTCCAATAGTAGCCCTTACATAAGAGCTAAAACTATTAAACATATTTTTTGAAATTGTGAAATGGTTAGAAGAATTTGGGACATGTTTGTTTCTATGTGGCTTGTTATGTTTTATGAAAAATGATTTGAACATTTACTTTTTTGGATTATGTAAGAATTTGAGTGTCATATTTGAGACATATTGACAAGTATTTTTGAAGTATATTTGGTTTGTTAGATACTATAACTTGTTTTAACTTGAAGTTATTACTTTAGATTAGAAATATCAAATTCTACTCTAACCATTTTTATTTATTGCTCTTTCTAAGGACTTTGGAATTGAGATAACCAAAATAACTATACAAGCATCAATTTATTGACATCCAAATTCTTTTGGTGGCCATCAAAATAGACCAAAATATGATCAAAAGTAAATTTGCTAAGCTTAACAAGTTGATGACAACTAACAATGAATCGGACCAATACAATATTATGACTTTACAAAAGATTAACAAGAAAGTTATTGATATCAAAGAGTGCTTGGGAATTAGCCTTCTAGGAGAAAAGATGAATTTAAATATATGTAACTAGATAAGAATAAGGTTCAATTTGTAGTTTTGGAGTAGTGAGTGAAGGGTGCTCATTATAAAGAGGTAGCGAAGGGTTTAATTCCAATCTCTCTTGTAATATCAATCTCAACAAGAGCCTCACATATGATTACATAATATTATTTGAAAAAAAAAAAAAAAGAATACTAAATTCTATTGCCGAGTGTGCTTAGTTTTGTACGAAGACATTCTATTCCTATTTTATAATGTTTAAAGAAAATTTACTCTTAAGCCCCGAGGGCTGGGTTGATTGGTAAGTGCTTATCTGGCCAGGCATTTATTAAGAAGACACCTAGGTTCAAACCTCGGGAGTAGCCTGTTTGCAAAGGTAGTAGTTTGATATGAATCGTCTGAGTGCGCATTAGACCAACGACAACGGTACGAATCCCAAACGACCAATGGTCCCCTTCATGTTGAGTCAACAATAACGAAGCGGAATAGGTTTGGTAGAAGCAGCCCCTTGGTTTGAACCCTATACTTGTCCGTTACTAAAAAAAAATAGTGTGAACCTTGCACTTGTCAATTATTAAAAAAAAAGTGTAGTTGTGACCAACTCTCTTATGTAACTGAAAAAAAAAAGAAAAATTACGATTTCTTTTTTTGAATTTTTATAATGGTGCTTGCGAACTTCAATTTTTTTTTGGTGGAAGCAGCCCCTCGTTTGAACCCTATACTTGTTAGTTACTAAAAAAAATGTAAACATTGCACTTGTCAATTACTTTAAAAAAAAAAAAAGTTGTGGTTGTGAAAAAAAATTTACGTTTTGTTTTTAAATTTTTTTAATGGTGCTTACGAATTTCAAAATTTTCCCTCTACCGTAGAGGATACGATTTGAATTTTTGTCAAAGCTATTTTTGTTCACGTGTTGTGTTGTTGATCTTCTGGGAAGACTGATGTGGACAGAGATATGAGCACTCTGACTGTAACAACAAAAACTATATAAATCTATAAAATTGTTGAAACGCGATTCGCGGGTTAACTTCCTCGCTAGAATGATTGCTATATATATATGGTAGGATTTCCGTTGCAACCGTCTCAGCTGGTATGATTTCCATGCCAAAATACGGAAAGAAATAATTAAATAGGAGCCCTACATCAATGCCTTGAAGGGCGCGAACCCTTTGGCCTGCATCCATGGAATTTTCTAAAGAAATTCGGAATGGACTTCAACATCCACAAATAGAATTCTTGACCGCTGATTTGTTGGTAATGAAGATCTTGCAAACCATAGAACAAGGACGTTGTACTCTAAAAAAAAAAAAAATAGAGTTTGAATTTAACTCTCAGCTCAAATCTCTTTGTCAATGCAATTACATCTTAAAACATAATATCTCACACCATTCTTTCCTCACACATGTGCATGTGGGAGTCGGGACTCTCTAAGGGGCCCTACCATGCGCGCCTTAACCGACAACGAACGTTTTCTCTTGTCGATACATCAATTTACGAAGAAAAAGACCGAACTACGCAAACTGCAGGGGAGTGCTGACTCTCTATATATACCACCTAATCCGCGTGAGAAATCAAACCAAAGAAGAAGTTTCGTTCTGGTCATTCAAATCTGTCTCTTTGTTCTTCAGATTTCGGCTTTGAATTAGGTATAGGCCTGAACTTCTTGTAGTGACTAACAATTGGGTGGAGTTTGGTTTAAATTCATAGGTTGCTTTGTTATGATGTTGTCAACAGTGATAGGAAGTTGTCTGGACATTTTGTTTTATTTTATATTTCTGTTTACATAATTTGTAATATGTACACGCCATGGGGTTTTAAGAGTTAATCGTTTATGCTTCACACAGGGTGGCTCCAACTGCTTTGTGCAGGGGAAAATGGCCCTCCTAGACACAATGATTTTGGCTTCAGTGCTATCCATGATGTTATTATTTCCTAGAGTTTATGGACAAGATGGTGGCTGGCAATCTGCCCATGCCACGTTCTACGGTGGGAGCGATGCTTCCGGCACCATGGGTAGGTCTTTTAAAGATTAACACAAAGTTCAATTTCGACTATTATTCTTCGTTGAGAAAGGCTGAATCGCTGGATTCTGTCATGAAATGTTGCAGGAGGAGCTTGTGGATATGGCAATTTGTATAGCCAAGGATATGGAACCAACACCGCTGCCTTGAGCACGGCTCTTTTCAATAACGGGCTTACGTGCGGAGCCTGCTATGAAATGAAGTGCAATGATGATCCGCAGTGGTGTCTTACTGGGACAGTAACTGTAACTGCTACCAACTTCTGCCCGCCGAACTTTGCACTTTCCAACGACAATGGCGGATGGTGCAATCCCCCGCTTCAGCACTTCGATATGGCGCAGCCTGCATATCAGCAGATCGCCAAGTACAGAAGCGGCATCGTCCCTATCCTCTTCAGAAGGTATGCTAATTCAATCACATCAACAATTCGACAGATGAAATCTCTTTGTCCGTCATTCTCACTACCAGCCCGAATATGAAACCAAACTAATACTGTAACGTGTTTGCAGGGTTCCATGTTTAAGGAATGGAGGAACGAGGTTCACCATAAACGGACATTCCTACTTCAATTTGGTGCTGATAAGCAACGTGGGAGGAGCAGGGGATGTGCAGAGTGTGTCGATCAAGGGCTCCAACACTGGTTGGCAATCGATGTCAAGAAATTGGGGGCAGAACTGGCAGAGTAATTCATACCTGAATGGACAGAGCCTCTCATTCAAGGTGACCACCAGCGACGGAAGGAGTGTAGTTTCATATAACGTAGCTCCTTCTAACTGGCAGTTTGGCCAGACCTTCCAAGGAGGACAATTTTGAGTACAGCCAGGCATTAGGCACCAGTTCATTTTGTGTTGAGCTACTATTCGTAACATTGTTAACTATGCAGCTTCATTAGAAAAGGAAGTGGGGGTGACCACCAGCGACGGAAGGAGTGTAGTTTCATATAATGGTGACTTGGAAGTAGACACCCTCTCCCCTTCGTTCTTACAAATCGTGTCTACAGAAGACCCACCATAAGTAAATATCAAGGAGCCTCATTACTCCCAACCATTATCAATTTAGTTTCTCTTCTGCATTTCTTTGGAATTATTCCCACTATACCATCGTTACGGACAACAAAATGCCTATACTATAGTAAAAGAAATGGATATCATCGTTACGAATAACCCAATGCACATTTACTTTAAAATATATTAAAATACAAAATATTGTCTAATTGCAATTGACTCTTACATCATATATATGTTAAATGACAACTACAATTTATGATCGATTGTCCAGATTTTCAAGTGCACCTCTTCCCTTCTCCCTAAAATCTGGAGCATCATCACGATAGTAACGAGCGTGGCCACAACATAAAGCGATAAGATTCAAAACAACATAAAGCGATAAGATTCAAATTGACGATCTTATGATGGTGTTTATTCAATTTTAAAATAAATTATGGAAAGGTATGGTTTGTTATTAAAATTGTTTTATTAGATGTATTTGTTGTTTTCACTGTAAATGAAAAGAAATTTAGCATTTTGTGTATTCCATTTTATTTTAATTGTTATTTGTATATCATATTATAGATATGTATTGTTTATTGCATATATTTTTGTATTAGACTAGATTTTTTTTGGAAAATTAATTTTTTTTTTATATATTTAACTTTAAATTTATTTGGTAACAAATTTTGTAATAACATATTGGATAACATATTTTTTTTGTTGGATAATTTATCTTTTAGAAATTTTCTTGTTTTATTTTAGTTTTTGCAACTTTTGCTACCTGTTATTTCCTACTTTTCATTTTATTGTTTTCTTTTTCCTTTCCCTTTTCCCTTGAAGCCAAAGATCTAATAGAGTAGGACTAGAGTAGAAAGTAAGAAAAGACAAGCATTGAAGATCACATCCAAAGCAAGGAGATGGCCTTGGGTAAAAAACCTTGAATGTCATTTGGTGGAGTCGCATCCCATGCTTCCCCATATTTCCCAGAAATGGTGTCTCCACATGAGGCGTAGGGCACAAGATGCACCCACTCGATAGAGGCAAATAGCTAAAACTGCAACTATAGGTGCTCGTGGTACCTAGTGAGTGCAAGGGATCAGTTTTGGTCCCCAACAATTCAAACTAGCATGCCCAATCAAACACGAATTAAAAAAACATGTCCTTTGACATGAAGTTGGGACTTGGTTTCGATGAAGACCATGATCATTAGCTTACTGAAGCACTCTACACATTCACTTGGCAACTCTTTTGCTAAAGAAGAACCAACAGAAGTCACCATCTCTAGATTGAGGTTATGGTGGGAACCTTTGTCTTGCCAGTAACATCTCTCACTTGGTGACTCCACTACGAAAGAAATACCTAAGGAAACCACTAAGAAGATCCTAAGATTGAGGTTTCAATGGAGGCCTCAATCCATATACTTCCAAGAGCACTAATAGAATTCACCCAATGACCCTACCCCAAGTAGAAGGTCATAAGAAGCATGCTATCAAAATCATGTGCCTAAACATGGTCGCTTCACACTTTGTGAGCTTTACCACATGGAGTAAGAAGAACTTCTTGCAACCTCCAGTACCACCAGATGCATGTGAAAAGATTCTAATTTTAGAACTTGAAATAATTCTACATTATACTAGCAAAGGAATGTTAGACCCAAAAATGCATTTATGAGTTATGACATGCTTCCTCCAACTGCATGATATCTGAAAGTACAACATAGCCTTGAGGTTAATCATAGCATCATTCAAAGAGAAAGCTCACAAAGGATATGACTCTCTCCCTCCACACTCGATATATGAATAGGATCAAATTGCTACCCCATTCATGGATGGGTTTAAGAAGAGGGAGTAACCTATTTTAGAGTCTTTTTCGTAATAACTAAAATTGATCCACCTTTAAGATGATTTTGACCTATATAAAGGCTACATACTCATCCTTCATCCAAAATAGTAAGCCTACAAGTTGGACTATCTTCCATATCTAATTAGGTTTGTGGTGACTATCCATATAGCCACTTCCCCCGAGTGTGCTTATGAGATATCACCAACAAGAAACTCTAGGGATAGAAATCTAATAGATGCAAGAGAAATAAGGGGTAACCCAAGGTGTTTGGTGAGGAAACTAACAGGGTAGGTCCTTCCTCACCCATATTTCCATCAAGAGGATCTCAACATTGATAGTATGCTTAAGTATAATATTACTAGAACACTTCAATATGTAGATTCAATGCAAACTAACAAGTCTTGCTAGTCCATATGAAGATCACCTTGAAAATCTGATGGCAAGAGAGCAAATGAAGCAAGTTAGCTACGACAGGGAGAGGGGAATAAATTTGACACGTCCACTAAATTAAAATATTTGGTAGCCCCAGTTGAAAGGCCATAACAAAAAAACCAAAAGGGGGTAATAGGTGGCTAAGCAACAAAATATGTTTGTCAAACTGAGAAATCCATGAAGAGGATAGAAATTGAAACTTCCATCAACATGCAAGGAAGATCATGCTAACGAAGCTACAAATAAGATGAACACGAGGGGGTCACTTAGTTGAAAGCCTTCAAAACATGTGTGTTCACGAGCTTCTTAAAAAATCCCCTTTTTAAAATTTACCACCTTCCATTTTAATTTAGTAAATCCCTCGTGGTAAACCCCTATATAATAAATAATAACCTCTTTGCAAAACTTACCATTTTGCTAAAAATATTTGAATCAATTTTTAATATCCCTTGCTAGGTTTACCATTTTATGAATGTATATCCATTGAGCATGTTTGACTCCATTGAACTATCAAGTCTTTATGAGCATAACAAAAATTAGTGGTTTGAGCTCTAACTTGAAGTAAAAATATGTATATTATTTCTCTTCACACATTAATATACAGGAGCAAGTTTTGATTATATTCTAGGTATCCCGCTCTGGGTAGGAGGACCACATTTCAATTTTCTTCCTTCCCCTTGCTCCTATCCTACTGATCTCCAACTAGGTAGATCTTCCTGGGATCTCCCTACTGCATTTCCAGGACCTTCACAGGATCCTCTTGGGCTTCTGAGGATGTGTCATCTTATTTTTAATGTGATTACAGTGGCTTGGGTGGATTGACCCGAATATTCTTTCTATGGTGGTCTTTGGTGGTGGTTGGATTTCGTATGGCTTGTTTTGGGATTTGGAGAAGAAAAGCCTTTCCTAGTGGACTTTTTTGGTCTTCAGGAGGACCCCATGCTTTATTTTTCTTGAAAATCAAGGCTACCTCTATGTATTCTTAAAATTTTAGGTCTCTCTAGGCTTCCTATATTTGGAAATGAGACGTTCAACAATGTTTTCAGATAGTTGCAAATAAGAAAAAAATTATAGACATTATATATCAGTATATTTATGCAATATCTCAAACTTGATGTCAAACTCAAAAAATATTTCCATGCACTGAATAACATTTTCCAACTCCAAGCATACTAAACTTGAACTTGAATACTTATCTTCTCACTAAATGCCTCAATGCAATAGACCATAACTCATTGAAAACTTGAAAGAGTATACTAATTTGTGATTGTGTTATTGCACAATTGTATTCAAATTACCCCATGGATTTCATCAATCACAAAATTTTTGCATAAATTACATAATCAAAGCCACTGTCTACTAACTCTCTCAAAGTCCCTATTAAACTAACAAGTCTTATACAAACTAGAAATTGATAAACTTAATCTAGATGTTGCTAGTTATTATTTGGTGCTTATTACCAAAGTAATAGATCTCTACCAAACCCATATTTTGTTGGAAAAGTGTAAGCAAATGATAAACCATAAAGCAACCGATAAAATTATGGGACACTTTTATTGTTTTGTTGATAAATGAACTATCTTAGGGAGATGAACAATCACTCATTAACACGGACTATTTGAGGAAACACTTGATTCATAGATTTTCAAAAACTTCTCGATTTTGATTATGTTTGCTTATCATAGGTGTCCATGTTTACTCTAGTATAAAAAAAATTCTCACATATTCCTAGGAATAGAGACTTCCTGGATCAAGAAAGGCCTCAATTTCTAGCAAAGGGTATGAGATGCATCTTCTATCAAGGAAAATGGACCCACCTCAAAACCCACAATTGGGTGCAGGTTAGGAACAAATCGATCAAACCACCACTCCAAATTTCACCCTAGGGATGTGAGAGTTCCACAAGAAGTATCCTATAACATTGCACTTTATTTTTACTTTTCTCAAAAAATATTCCTTTTTAGAGCAAAACTTACCTTGGCCCTTTTGAATTTTATATATGCTCCTTTAAGTATTATCAAATTTGAATTTGAAACAAATTCTGCCATTAACATTATAACCTTTGGAAAAATAAACAATATTTCCATAAGTCTCAACCAACTATTTACATTTTCTATATCAAGCCTATAATTAAACACATCATTTTTTTCCCCAAGTTCAAGTTTAGATAATTAAATTGACTAGAGAATGACAACATGCAGGTCAAAAATTTAGAACAAAGCTCTGCAAGGTTTCTTTAGATAATAGTGATCATTTAAGAATGTAAAGACACTATTAACTTCAACAAAATAGCTCCAAGAGAGTCATCATCATAATATCTTAGGCCCCAAATCATGGCATGAGGCAATTTGTAGTTAAGGTATATTATTTTTAGTTGGCTAACATGGGAAGAGTCTTACAGTGATGCAATTACCTTCTGGTACTAACCATATCTATTTTATTTCCAATAGGTATAACTTTAAATAAATTGAGAGATTTACACAAAAGAACGATATAAATAAGATATCCATTCATTGATTCTGAGTACATTCACTTTAATGGTTTTTAATTAACATAGAAGTAATGAGCAAGTGCAACTAAGACACAGATTCTTGGGCTAAAAACCTTGAAAAAATAGTAAATTGTTTTGAAAGAGATATATGTTAGGAACCTAATACTAAAATAAAGCACACTCACACAAAATACTGAAAAATAACTCACATACATCAAATAACTCAATATCACTATGTAGAAATCAATTACATAAATGAAACAATCTCACAGTAACACTGAATCGTGGGCCTCTTCGAGGGGGCAACCTCCTTCAATATTTCATTAGCTTGCAAAAGGATAATCTTGTACATGGCTTCATATATTTTTAAAGAAAAACTACATGCAACCCTACCTAAATTCTCAAGAGGTGGGTTACATGCAAAATGCCACTCGAGCTAGAATCTCCCATCAAATGGTAGTTACAATCTTGATAAAAATGGTTACATGAAATGGTACCACTTGGCAAGGTATCTTACTACATCGGTTACAATATTGATAAAATGGTTACATGAGATGGTACCACTTGGCGAGGTACCTTTATTGCCACCTACATTACTAATTATTGCATAATAACATTAAAATAGGATCCCCGCGTTGGAAGTGGGTTATTACATAGGTAAATGAGAATTACAACATGGTGTTAGGATAGGATCCTAACAAGATATTTGTTTCCACATGCCTTTAGCTGACCTGAAACCCACCCTGTTAGAAAGGCTATTCCAATTTTTTTTAAAGATATATATGGTGACACTTTAGATTAAAATTGATAGACTTATGGTTGCTTATATTTGACTAGCTTCATAGTTGGTTTGACATCTGACTTGCAAATTTCACACCTGGCTCATTTTTATTAAAGAAAACAAACAAGTTGGATCCTAGTCGTTAGGATAGAAAATCACAGGATTGATGGGACAAGAAAAAATAAAATGCAATCAAGAACCACATAAATTGATTTCATACAGTTGTTAGAGAGCATTAAAGACATATTCAAAAGGATTGACATTACAATTGAAGAATCCAATAATTACCCCTAAAAAATCCATGAATATAGCAGGTTTTAGCATCTAAGTTCTTCATATTGTTACACCATCAATTTGAGGTTGAATTCTGCAAGATAGCATATTTTCTAGTCAATAGTGTGTGCAACTGTATTTACATGTGGTAACAGTCAACTAGGTGGAAAAGGAGCTTGATCACTTGCTTACTCTCTTTTGACACCAAGGTGTTGTATTTCATTAAATATAAATCAAATACCATAGACTCAAGGGGCCAGCGTATACCCCTGTCCCATCCAGTAGACTAGCATAGGAGTTTAGTGAATAACAATGCTAACTTGGTACTTCAATGGACATATTAAAGATATTATATTTGGCTTCAGCTGAAAATTACTTCCTAGAGGTATTTTATTGAGTGTCTTGGAGATATGTGAGACCTGAAAGGAGCCATTGAAACTATCTAATGGTTGGATGAATAACAATGGTTGTGTTGCAAGGCAGAGTGTGTGAGCATCTTTGAACAGTTGGTCCCTAGCTTGTATTGGTCATTGGATCATTGCTAAGCTCCTGGATGGTGCCAGATGCATTTTGGTCCAGTAGTGCCACTCATTTCCTAGTGTTGTTGCTTCAGGTTTGAGATAGGTTCACCCATAGGTGTTTTAGTTATGCTTTATGTTTATTCAAAAAGTAGATTGCTTCAAGATGAGCAAATTGAAGGTGCTTTCATATGCTCTTTTCTTTCTATTTCATTTAGCATTGGATTGAGTTCACACAAGCTTGAATGAATGCCTTTTATAATTGCATGTGATGCTCTTGCATGATGCACCTTAAGAGTAAGTGTTGGTCACGAATCTACCTAAGTGTAAAAATACGCGTCCTAGACCCGATAAACATTGAAATACCAAAGGAAAGATATTTACTTTAGGCCAATCTCCAGAGAGGGCTGGTTCCCTTACTAATCTAAAATTTGGTATAAATCTTAGAGAGATAAATTGACAAAAATAAATGGGAAATATGGCTGTGAGCCAGAGAAACAGAGTAAAGATGAACTAGCAGCTAAATAAAAAAATTTAAATTTTAATCAGAATGACACAGGAATCAATCACAGATTGTAAATGTAAAACTTCCAATAAGCATTTCAACATCCACTTCTTCATCAAAAATTAAATTCAACTGTAGAATTTAATCTACCTAACAAAAGCATGAATGAAACATAAATGACAGGCATAAAGTAATTGCATACACAACTGATCCAGGAACCAGAGTCCAACAATATTTCTATTAAGGCAGAAGCTTAAACTTAAAGTATTTTCCTTCAACTGAATGTACATAATTTTTACATCAAGTTTCTTAGTTTTTATAGAGGATTTCACCTCCAAAATTAAATTCTCATAAAAAAAAACTATGGGAAATGACAAAATGGTCGATCGTAATTCTCTTCTTGGTAGAAGTAACGAACCAATATGGTGGTACCTTGGGAAGCAACGAATGATTTTGGGAGATGGTGCATCTGGACCTCGTAGGTATCATCAACAAAATTCATCTTCATGGTGGCACCTCGAAAATGACATAATCGCACCAGAGTCAAAAGTGAACAACATTCTATTCAGGTAATATTTTGGTTATCTGCCACCTTGATTTTAATCAGTAATAATTCTGAGAACTATAACTCTTTTCGCCCCAATAATTAAATTTACTGGCCTTGAAATCCCCTCTAGTCTTATTTTACTTGGAGCACCTTTGACCATGATTTTTGCCTAGGAAAATATTATAGATTGATTTTGCCAAGGTGAAAACTGAAAAGGACTTTCGGTAGGCTTCGAGTGCAAAAAAACATCAAGTGTTTTTGTTCCTTTTGCCCAGGGTGTGCGAAAAGGAATTTCACCCAAAACTACTCCTGAATGAAGATTTTACCACTAAGATGGGCAAAAAGGAATTTCACTCCGACAACGCGCTTGAAAGTCAAAAAATGTATTTTTGCCAAGGCAAGACGCGAAAGGACGTCTTCGCTCCAGCAACGCCCGAAAAGGAAATTTTGTTACCAAAATAAGAGTTTTGCTGGAAAATAGAATTTTGCTGCCAGAATGGGCGAAAAGGCATTTTGCTGCAAAAATTGGTGTTTCGTGGGAAAAGAGATATTTTGCTAGAAAATGGGATGAAAAAGCATCTAGCTGGTGATTTTACCCATTTGAACGTTTGTCATGAATTTCGCTAGAGGATGTGCTTGAGATGGAAATTATTTGGCAACTTCACCCAAAAAGGTGGTTTCACTAGAAGATGGAGCGAAAGAGAAATTTCGTTGAAAAAACAAGTGAAAAGGGCATTTCACCAAAAATTGGATGAAAAGGAAGTTTCACCAACAATTGGACAAAAATGGAGTTTCACCAGCAATTAGGTGAAAAGGGATATTCACCATCAACTGGGTGAAAAGAGAGTTTCGCCAACAACTGGGTGAAACTATTTGGAAACTAATTTCGTAGTGAATTTTCCCAAAAAAGACTTTTGTTGTGCCTAGGGGCAAAAAGGTATTTCACTGCACCTGGAGGTGAAAATAAATTTCACTCAGATTTTTCCCGAAATGACACCCATCGAACACTCAAAATGGATTTCATTGGCAAAATTGCATACATATTTGGGAAATTTTTTTAACAAAATCAATTACCAATCAATCCTATTGTAGGCTTTCTCAAAGTCAATTTTGATGAACATGGATCATTGGTTAGAATTCCAAGCCGACTCCATGCCTACCCAGAAAATAATAATGTTGTCAAGGATGAACCTACCTCGAATGAAGCCAGTTTACTCTGGGTATATGATAACAAGGAGATGGTGGATGCACAAAGCCAAGGCTTTGACAATGATCTTATAGGAAATATTAAGGAGATTAATAGATCTCAAATTATTGATTATTTTTGGATCACTAGCCTTGGGGATAAATTTAATAATCTCCTTATTAAAAAGAGGGTCTAGAGAACCCCTCAAGAAGACCTCCTAATAAACTTTAAGAAGATCATGTTAGATAGTGTCCCAAAGGGACTTATAGAATTCATAAGGAAAGCCATCAAGACTAGGAGATTTATTGTTAGCCATTTGAGAAAGAGCTTCCTCTAGATCCTTCAAAGAGAGGGCTTTTTCACAAGGAAGTCTTTAATACTCAAAAAGTCACACTAGTAAAATAGAGAGGTAGGAGTTAAGAGCTTGGTCATGTTGAGGGGAGTAGGCCATATTTACAATCTGGTAATGTTCTTCAAAAGCAAAAATAATGTGAGGAAGCTCAGAAACCTGCTCTATGTTAATGTTAAGGGTTTTAATGTCCAAAAATTGATTGCAAGGATGTAGGTACTAGAAGAACTCATTGGTTACCTTATCACCAATTTTAAACTAGTGCTCGCCTTGATTTGTAACCCGTTGGCATAATAGTGCTTTACCATAAAAATCCACAAGGTGCCTTTGAAGCTTCTCGTTAAAAATATTAGACTACAATTGAGTTGAGGCCACCTCCAACTTCTGCTTGAGAGTAGTATTGGAACGATGATGAAGCTTGAAAATCTTACACCCTAGTGAGAGTAGGAAGTTGGTAGTGCACTAGATAGCAAAATTCCACTAATCAATCTAGTTGGAGGTCCCTTTTGATCTAGGGACTAGGTTCTAATTTTGATGACATAGGCTCTCAACATGAGGTAGTGTAGAATAGAATTATTAAGGTAGAATTATGACTAAGAAAGAGGAGGGGGGTGAAAGAAACTTGTATGGAAAAGGAAATGGGAGAATTTTCAAACAAACAGAGCTCGAGGTGGATAAAGACAAAGGGGGAAGAGGTCTAGGGCCACTCAAAGGAGAAAATATAAAAATATGAGAGTGTGGCTCTATCCAATATTTTTAGCACATGCCTCTTGCCCTATTGATTATTAGACCACATGAACCAGGCATTAGCAAGGAACAAATATGGTAAGAAGAAGATATTGGGGTCAAAGAGCCCCAAATTTTCTTTCATGAAAATCCATGCTTCTCTTTCCTCAATGGCACATCGCATGGGAAGAAGACCCACCTTTTCATGCAAGAATTCAATCACATCGAAGTCCTCGTAGAGCATCCAAACAACAGGAGGGAGAGAGCATCACCCACCACCAAAGCACACAACAATAATTAGTATCATTAAGCGCATAAATGTTGAGCATATTGAGGATATGACCATCAATTTCCATCATAACATAGACAACATGATTGGAAGGGTTACATCCCCAAGAGATCAGTTTGGAATTGTAGGTTTTGAAAGGTATATGATTGCCCCTCGTTTACCTATGTCATGCATAGTATGAAAGGTGTGGCCTTAGGTCCAAAGAAATGAGCAAGTACTTGATAGAATGAAGTTAGTGATTTTGACTTCCTAAAGGTATAAAATATAAATACTGTCGAATATGATCTTGAAGTCATCCAAACACTCATGCACAAAGTACTTGCACATAGGATATGTCAAACCCCTCACATTCTAGGACATGCATTTCATGAGACATGATCAAGGAGCATATTTCCTTCAATGACCATAAATTCCTCAAAATCCACAAAAGATTCAAAGGTATTCATGAGAAACCTATTATGGTTTTCCCAAAAAAATATTGTCTATATTCGCTTCTCTAGAGGTATTCCCAAGGACTCCCTAGAATACAAGAGCAACGAGGGTTTTGTGAAGGAATTTTGCCAAACGAACTAGGAGGAGAGATAGGTCATCCGCTTGAGGGGATGAACTTTGGCATAGTTGATGGTTGAACCACCTGGGAGCCTTGAGGAGTAAGGGAGTCTTGTTGGGTACTACCATTAAAAGTACCTATAGGAGGAGAAATATAAGTTTCTTTTGTAGTAGCTGCATGAGAGATCCCTGGTTGAGAGATAGGTTGAGACTTCTTTTTACCAGCTCTCGTAGAAGGCTACAGTTGATTGTCTTTACCATTTTTCCTATTGATAAATGTCCATTCCTCCCCTCCATGAGAAGGAGGGGTAGATTGAACTATGGCCAAATGCATTGATGCTTTTATTAGAGATTGATTTTTGAACTGACCATCCATAAGAAGGTAGTCTTTTATCTTATGAGTTACAAACTAATAATGGTAACAAGTGTTGGGGAGATTTATATAGACCACCTATTATTGAAAATGGGTCTCACCAACCTAAATATCAATAAATTCCTTGAGGTCCTTTGAGAGATCAATTTCAACATAGATGCATTTGTATGGTTGCACAACATAGAATTTATGTGGATCCATGCACAAATACTTGTGAATGGGTATAACAAGTTGTGGTAGGAACGACCAAAGGGGTAAGGGGAGACCCAAGAATTCCACCCAAATAGGGAGACACAGGGAAACATTGATAGAGACAGTAAAACTATGATGTCAGGAATACATAATTAAAAGTGTATTTCTAATATACAAAGGACCTTTGCTCATAATCGCAATGACATGTTGCAGTTCGATAAAATAGAAATGAAATAAGCCTTTGCATGTGGTCAATTTTTATGCCTTATGGCTACCAGACGTTTTGAATCCATTTACAAATTAACAAGTCACTAGGAATCCTCCCCAAAAAATACCCAATGAGGGTGTGACTCTCAAGCCAGTTGTAGGCTTTATCAAAATCCTACATGGGAAAGACTATGTCCAACTCAAAGGAATTACCTCATGGAAAACCCTCAAGACAAACTTCCTAGGTCTATTGACTAGTGCCATGGATTTCCGTAACTGCAACTTCACTAAAGTTGGAATAAGAAAAAGGAAGAGTCAAGTAATTAAAAAGTCATCCTACAATGGCTATATATTACTCCATAGCCTACATTACCTACATTTTCTACATAGTCTACATAGCCTTCATAGTTTACATTGTCTACATTGTGAGCATTGTTATTGTAAGAGTTTTATGATACATTTGTAAGAGAGGAGTAATAAAGATTACATACATTTGAGAAACTAATATTGTAAGTTTTGCTACATGCTTTGTACATGTATGATTCAGGCTATTACATTCATATTGTTGTTTATTAATGAATGTTATTTGATATATTATTAGCCTTGATTTACATATTAGTTGGATCATATTATTCGGTTACATTATTATCTTGATAGTATTATATTGTAGATATCATATATTTGATTCTGTGAAAATTTATCCTATGAGTTTACATTACTATTAAAGCTTCAAAAGCCATCATCATTATCCCATTTTACTTTAACTAAGCCTAGTAGACTAGGCTAATTTAGACAAAGTGAGCATCAAAGATCACATCATAACAAGGATCCAACCTTGAAAATCCTAGAGATCATCCTCAAAGCCAAGTACCATGATTCCCATATTTTTGATTGTGCACTCTCTGTGAGGCACAAGCACCAAGTACATCTATTAGATGAGTCAAATGACCATTGTGCTCTAAGCATAGACAACAACCATCATATCCAACATCTATAGTTTTGGATCCCTAAGGAGATGAGCTTGATCCTATTGAGCCTTGTGTGATTGTGATGGATGTTGAGGTAGATGATAGGTTTGGATTGGATACTATAGTTTTGGTGTGAGATGTTGCTCCCCTATAGAATGTGCCATGGTCTTCGATGGTTTGTTCGATATCCAAGTGGGTTGGGACCCTCCTTTAAGATGATTAACCAGTTTTCTCTTAGGATAATTATGAAAGGTTCCCTCTCATACCTTTCTCTTGAAGATTGATGATTGTATAGATTACATCACCTATTCCTAGGCTAAGGAATGCACAAAGTGGGAATATTTTATACTTGTAGAGTATGAGTTCCTAATGTATAATCAAACATATGAGCTTGTTCCTCTTCAAGAATGGAAGAATGTTGTTAGGTGTAAATGGGTGTACAAGACCAAGTATATTTTGAATCCTTAGGTGGAGAAGCACAAATCATGCCTTATTGATAAAGATTTCTCTTATAAGGATGAAATTGACTACTTGGAGACATTTGTTATAGCTATTTGGATGTATTTTGTTTGAATGATTCTTTTCATAGTTATTTCTTATGGTTGGAAGGTACATTAGATGGATGTAAATAGTGCATTCCTTCATGGTGAGCTTTAGGAGGAGATTTGTATGCAAAAACCATTTGGTTTTAAGCTTGATAGGAAAATCCTTTTAGTGTGTCATCTAATCAAGTCCTTGCATGGGCTTAAGCAGGCACCTTGTGCTTGGTATAACAAGAACCATTCCTTCTTTATCAATTGAAGGTTTTGATATTGTGAGGTAGAGCATGATGTTTACATCAAGAATAAATATGGTCAAACATTAGTGATTGTGTTGTATGTTGATGACCTACTCATTACAAGCAATTTTCCCTCCTTGGTTTAAGAGGTAAATGACACTTTTGAGAGGATAGACTTGAAGCTTGTGTATTATATTTGGGCAATTTAGATTGACTAGTCTTCATCTGAGATCACCATCTCTCATGACAAGTATGCCTTGGATCTTTGATAGCATTTCAAGATGGAGAATTGCAAGTATACATAGACTCCCTTTGCTTCTAGCTTAAAACTATGAGTGGATTGTATCGATCACTAATGGGGGACTTATCTACCTTTTTAACACTCATTCATATATTGCATTTGTTGTTAGCTATTGTTCCATATACATGCAATCACCTTGTGAGAGTCATTACATAGTGGCCAAATGGATCCTTGGGTACATTAGAGGTACATATCATATAGGTATTTACTACTTAGTGGGAGCATATTTAATTTTGATATATTTTTTAGATGCAATTGAGTTAGTGATTGGATCAATAGTGCTCCACTACAAGGTTTATTACGGTTCTAGCCCAACCTCTTGGTGTTATAGGCAACAATCTATTATATCTAAGTCTTCTATGGAAGCTGAATACTATAATCCTAACGAGGCTACCAAGTAACTTCGATGGATGCTAATTTTCAAACAAGTTGGTATTCTCAATAATTTATACTCTTTATTATAGTAATTAGAACACTATTAAATATGTAAGGTCATCTACAAATAATTCATTGTTTTTTTTTTTTTGTATTTTTTTTTTTGTTACATAGGAGAGTTAGTTACAACCACTATTTTTAGTAACTGGCCAGCGTAGGATTCAAACCACAAGAACTACTCCCAATAAACCTGTACACCTCGTTCTTGTTGACCCGACGTAAGATTGGTCTAATGTGCCTCAAATAATTCATTATTATTGTTACCATTTAACAAACGTAAGGTCATTTGAAGATAACCAATGTGGACTATTTGACGTGTAATGTTTGAAAAGAAAACGCCGCAGCAGATGGGCCACCGGGTCAGCCAGTATGATTTTCAAGGCCAAAATAAGGAAAGAAAAAAATTAAATAGGGACCCCACATCAATGCCTTGAAAAGCGCAAACCCTCTGCCCTTGTCTCCGTTCGGTGGAATTTTCTATAAGAAATTTGAAAGATAAACACATGGATCTCAACATCAATGAATCGAATTCTCTACGGCTGATTTGTTGGCAGGCTGTTTAGTCTGAATGAAGATCTTGCAAACCATGGAATAAAGACGCTGTACATTAAGAAAAATAGAGTTTGAATTCATAATATCTACCATTCATTCCCCACACCATGTGCAGGTGGGAGTCGGGACTCTTTAAGGGACCCCTGCCATGTGCGCCTTAACCGACAATGAACGTTTTCTCGATTGACGAAGAAAAAGACTAATGTATTCAAACTGCAGGGGAGTGCTGACTCTCTATATGTACCGCCTAATCCGCATGAGAAATGAAATCAACGAAGAAGTTTCATTCTGGTCCTTCAGATCTGTCTCTTTCTTCTTCAGATTTCGACTTTGTATTAGGTATACCCCTGAACTTCGTGTAAACTCACTTCTTGTAACAAATTTTATAATAAAATATTATATCTTTTTATTAGATATATCCTTCCTCTAAAAATTTATAATTGTGTCTGATAATTATTCTTTTAATGTTTATTATTCCTTCAAATTTAAAGTTTTTAATTGATTTGCAATATATATAGTGTTAGTAAAAGGAAAAAGAGATTAAGAAGTTTAGTTAATTTGGACAACCATTCCAAAAATATGGTTTACGAGATTTGTGCTCCAATGTGATTTTTTTTTATAGTTGTAAATAGGTGAACAACCATTGTAGAAATATGGTTTAAGAGATTTGGCTCCAATACAAATCTTATTTTACTATTGTAAACATGTGTTCTCTTTGGCTAAGGGTGGGAGAAGTCTCATTTCAACTTGTAAATGATTTTTGTTTTAATACAAGTTAAAAAAAAAAAAAAACATGAGATTAAGAAGCATAGAAGGGCCTTAATATGTATTTAAAATCATGTCAGGTCAGAGATCAAAATATTGGAGGATAATTATAAATTATAAGAATATTGTAAAATTATTCCTCATCATAGATGTATCCAATTGTGTCATCTAAATGCGTGCATTTTAAACTTATGTAGAAAGTGAATGATGTAATAGGTCTTACTAGAGTCTGATTCTCTAAATTTGTTGATCATTGTTGGCGTAAAATCTGCCTAAGTCTATGTAAAGCACCTTGGACTTTAGCTAACATTGGATGAATGAGATTTCTCTTGTTCAATCTTCGAATAAGGCCAACTCCTTAGAATAGTTATAGAATTAAAAGAAGGGTTTGAGCCAAAAGTTAGAGATGAAAGGATTAGGAGGGAGTAAGGGTTATAATAAATTGCTAAAATATGGATGGCTTATAATATAACAACATTAGATGCTTACTTCATAAATTTTAATCATTCTAAAGACTTAATGAAAAGTAATCCATTAATGATCCAAAGATCATAATTAGCTTTAACAAAATAAATTCATCATAAGTGTAACAAAAATGAACTAAAATATAATCATTCATATATAAAAACCTATAATCACATTTGCAATGGAGGCCAAACAACTCTCACTTTTCCATTAATTAGCAAATATTTATAGTGTGCACTGAGGTGAATTGCTATAGAGTCGACCCTTATTTTGAGATCTAGTTCTCTATTTATAAGCTACTTTTTGAACTTTGTATTGTAATATATATAGTTACAAGTGTGTTAGACAAACAACCTGGCACAAGGTTTTCTTAGAAGCTTGTGTTGTTGAGGTGGTTGGTTCAAATTTTACCTTTTATTTGAATTCAAATGTATTTGTAATTTGCTCCATAAATATTCAACTATCTTCTGCAAATGGTTGAGTTACTATAATCATCTATCAAAAATATCACTTTCAAGCTTAATGGTCTTAGCTTGGACAACTAGAAGATACCAAAGTAGTTGCAGCTCTAAAAGGGACATTCCAAGATGATAAGTATCAAAGTCAATCTTATGATGATATCAGACGTCTTGATTGCTTGGAAAAAATCTTGAATCAAATCTAGAATTTCAAGATGATCTAAAGACATCACCATTGGATAAGTTTTGTTTTCATTCATCTTTGGTCTTTGTGCATTCTTGGCTTCATCAACATATCTATATTGTGGGCTTGGGTTTTTTTCTACCATAGTACCTTTGATGTATTTTCAAACTTTGATGTGAGAGTGATGACATCATCACTTGAAGATGTTTGAGACCTTTTTATTTTGCCTTTGGGTTAAGGTGCATTCTTTGACCAACGTTGAATATGTGCTTGCTTTATCTTCGTGAAATTTAATTTTATTCAAATTAATGCATACTTACGTATTTTTGGACTTTTGACGTGCCATGTTGATGTCATTGCTGAAAATGGTCCAAAATCATTCCATTTCTTCTTTGCTCAATTCTAGAATTTATTTTGGAACTTAGTCATTTTTTGGGGAAATGCCTAATTGCTCTAAGACAAGTTTTGGGGATGGAATACACATTGATTAGGATTTTGAGACATTTTCAAGGGCATCTTTCTTCAATGAGACTTAGAAAATATTCATGTGAAAATAATTTATGAATTAGGGCATGAATTTGACCTACAATCTTAGTGCCTCCCAAGGATTTTTGCTTGCAAAAAATGAGGACCTAGGAAGCCTTATTTCATTGGGTATGGAGTTAAAAAATTCTAAAAATATGAGTGAATCATGGAATTGGTATAATAAATGGTTGCTATAGAGATGAAGGATGTGGTGGGTTGGTGATGTTGAATGGTGAAGAGTAGGGATGTGAATGACCAAGAGATGAATGGAGGTAATTAATTAGGCAGATGTGGAGGTGGGATGGAAATGGATTATACTTGGATGAACTTTCCATGTGCTTATACACTAGGCTCCTCTTCCTAATTTGGGCTCTATTCAAAATATTTTGGCTTGTTGCAGCTAACCTTCTTTTGTGCTTCACTTTTTGATGGCCAATGGGATTCTATTAGCATGCCTTCCTTAATTTGGACACCTTGTGCTTATTTTATCCTTGTGGTGTTGAAGTGTCATGTTCTAATCTTACAGTATTCTCTTCTTGTTCTTGTATACCAAGTGTCTTCTAGCCATATTTTTCCTTTATAGTCTCGATGTTAGAGGTCTCAACAACTTCTTTTTGTTTCTCCTATTTAGTGTCTTGTTTTCTTCTTCGACCTCTAGGATGCTCTCCACTTTCTAGAGTACTTGATACACCATATTCCATGTCTCTAAAGTAGGGTGTTGTATTTTTTGATTAATTCATCGATAGTTTTCAACTAATAGGTCTTTTCATATGAAGGGTCATCATACCTCCTAGCCATTTTTTGGAATTTAGCTTGTATTATAGCTAGCTTTCTTAGGAACTGGAGTACATAGGCTTCATTAATCAATATCTACCATTGAATTAGTTCTTATTCATCATTAGCTATTGGCTCTATTTGGGCTTGAGGCTCTTCTCTAGTGCACAGATGAATCTCTTTATCCCAAGAAATATAGAAATCCAAGATCTTTGACTTCCCTTGCTAGGTCCATCATTTTATTTGCCTTTCATTCGAGTTTATCTATCATATCCCATTCTTGTTGAACCAGTTTGTTTCCTTTTATTACATTTTGACAGACATACATTGCTACACTTCATTCTATATTTGATACAACCCTTGTTGTTGGTTCAAATCTTCTTTTGGTTAAATAAATTCAAGCCTTTACTTGCTCTATCTTACCCATAAGTTTATCTTGAGCTTGTGCTAGGTCCCTTTTTGTTGTTTTTGCAACCCCTATGCTGAAGTGCAAATAGTCAATGATTGGATAGGTTTCAAGTAAAATCTGAAGGACTTTGCTCCAACATTTTTTCTTTGTCTATAATAACATTTATCAAGAGAAGCGGGATACTTGAGCCCTTTTGTTTTCTTATTCCAACTCCTATCATGTACTTTGGATTTATCTTGATAATACTTGATTCATCTCTTCTTTTTCCTACATATGTTGAGGAGTTGGAAGCTTCATAATCATCTTTTTAATCTCTAGATTTTATTTTCTTGGGATTTCTTCACATTCTGCTTCTCTTTCACCATTGCTTTCAAGCTCTTTATTTTTTCTTCCAATTTATTGCATCTATATCTCAGCCTGTCACCCTAGAGGTATATAGTGTTGACATAAGTCTCTGTGTTGAATAGAAAATCTTCTAATGGTAGCTAGACAATATATATTTCTTGTGTCTCTATATGATAATCATCTAACATTATTTTAGATTTTGGATTGTTAATGTTTGGGTGGCTATGACCCTTAGTTATTGGAAAGTAGTTGGATCAACCACTACCATTATCCTAGAAGGTGCTTACTCTTCTGCTTGCATTGGTGGTTTATCTTTCCACCAGTCTTGTACATTTTTGCTCATCTTTTTTAGCCTATTAATGGTAACTATGAAATGATGATCGAGTAATGTTGGGAAGATGGATTGAAAAACAAAAAATGGATATGGAGAAACTTTCTAAATGGTTGGAATGATGGTACTTGTGGGAATTTGTGTTTGTGGGGTGGATATGATGGGAGGTGGTTCAGGTATTGTTGTTTCTTGAATGATTATCCTTGATGGAAAATTATGTGGTTGGGTAGAAAAGGAGGGAACATCAGTAGGGATGAGAAGATTATGAGTAGTTGTAGTGACCTAAGAAATCATACATGTTTCTATTGCTTGTGGCTGCTCCAAAGCTAGCTTGGTTACTAGTCTAGTTGCTAGGGGTAGCCCTTAAATTTTGCACTTCTTATTAGCCCTTTACTATAACTACCTTAAAGTATTGGGCTTCCATTTTGCCATATCTTGTTATTTTATTAGAGTATAATAATTTGACGATGGTGCTCTCGATAATTATTTTAGATATGACCTTATGCTCGCATCAAACCCCTCGTTGCCTTATATGGCTTGATCCATTTCTTGTGTAGTTTTTGTTGGTGTCTCCTATTCTAGGTGGATTTGATGCTCCAACGATCCTAGTACGAATTTAGGTGTTGGTCCTAGTGGGGGTTTGAAAATTGATCCTTTGATCCTATTCCTTTTTATTTTAGGAACAAGATATTTAGGAAATTGTTCTCCTAGAGCTATATTTTGAGGTTGTTGTTGCACTTTGTATAGCTCTTATGACCTAGTAGTTTCCTTTCCTAGACCTCCTCTAATATATCCTATTTTATTGATAATTTTGATCCTCTTGTATATATTTCTCATTGAAACTTGGTTGGGACAAAAGTTAAAATTTATTGACCCAATTTTAGCTTTTTTTTGTAGGTGTTTGACCTTTTGGGTTTATCACAATATCACCACCAACTTGTCCTTCCAAAATTAATACATTCCTTTCTACGTGCTCTTCTCTAGGGCTTATCTATTCAATTATTGTTTCTTCCCTTTCTTCCTATATCGAAGACTCTTCCTCTTGTACATCCTCACCTTCATTGTCAATAACTCTAGCTTTAACTTATTCTTCCTTGGACTTCCAAGTCTTTATATTCACATTGTATTTATATGAAAATGTTTTATCCATCGATAGTGGGTGCCTATACTTTTGAGTGTCATTCTCACATACAAAGATCTACCATTCCATAATTTTACCTTCTTCCTAGCCTATTTTATTCATCATAGAATCTATTTTATCTTGAGTTAATATGTGGTCTTTGTATTTCTTTGGGTCATAATCATACTTTGATTCATAGAAGTCTCTCCAGGGAGGCAACTTATGCAACTTGCTTATATTCTAGTTTAGCTCATTTTCTTGAAAATTGTTATGGAGTTGTTCAATGTTAGGTCAATTGATCTTCTTGAATGTTGGCGGCTTGCCTTTGTTCAAATATACCAATCTAATTTTGAATTTATCAACTATATCATACTCTCGTTTATGTGGTATTGCATGTAATTTTAGCTTTTTGATATTACTCTTCACAATTTATCTTTACTCTTTCATTATTAGTGTAATCAACTTGAAGCTAAAAAGGATACTCACATGTGCTAATTTTATTTAAACCCGTATTGAAAGCTATATTTATCTTGTCCACTTTTTAACAATATTCCATGGTGAATATCCATTTGGTGATATAATACGATAGCATAAAAGGATTTCAACAAAACCATACAATATTATCATAGTTCTCTTTGTTAGGAAGGACCAATTCCCTTCTTATAAACAGAGGCTCTATAATCTCTCAATTGCTACTTAGGTTAGTCAAGGAAATTTTCCATATATAAGCTTCAATGTTGGTCCTAAGAATTCTCTACTGAAATCATAGTAGGGGTCAAAAGTCCTAATTAGAAGCATCCAATCCACTACTACCATCTTTCTCCTTTGATCATTTAGTTTGTTCACACATATCCATGGTATACTTTCTATTATGCTATACCAAAATAGCCAAGCCAAGTGTGAAGGGTATCGAAAGGTTCAATATTTTGTAATTTGTAGCTGCATGAGCTACTCATGTATTATTTCATACAAGAAAATAGCCCAATAAAATAAGAGAGGGTTATTTGACTGGTTAGAGTGAGACTCATCGTAATAATATAGATTGAATATGGGGTATGCCATGGTACTTTTATAATCATGGAATGCTTTATCTATGGGAAATCAAAAAATGATGGCTAACATGGAGAACATGTTAGAGATATTGAAGTAAAAAATTTGAATTGGGGTGCCTAGGAAATCATTACCAGATGTAGGGTGGTACAACTATTGGTCTAGCCAATTTTTGAAATACCTACCCCCATCCTTGTGCCTTTTGAGGTTATAGTATTTTGGAGGGTGTCCTAGGCTTAACTCCTAAGGAAAATGCATCTGTAAGGAGGTAAGCCATAAGATGAAATAATACTTAGTCTTTGTGGTTTTGGATTATTTCCATTTGAGGATTATAAAATTGAGTGATCACTAATACTAGTATTGGATAGAGATGCACAAGTTTATAAATGTAAGATGATAAGAATGAATACCATGCAAACAAACTTGGGAAACTAGGTGACATTTCAAATGAAAATACCTCTTTGCTCGCTTTTCAACTTAATTATCCTTGTCACTCGCTGCATAATTCTTGCTTGAATCACTTCATCAACTCAAGAATTCTTGTACTTAAAATTTTTGTGGAAATATTTCATGTTAGGACACTCTTTTAAAATAGTGTAAAACTAGTCGTTAGTGTAGTAAATGCAATAGTTGGATCATGCTTTTGCTTTCTTGGTAGATTAGCTTTTGCATTTCTTAGAAATATGTAGAAAAAATGCATGTTCTTTAAATTGTAGTTGTTGTGCTTGTTTGAAAGTTCAGTGTACAATATTTCAAAACTCATTGTTGGCTAGCTTTAGCTTTAGCCAATGGGCTTTCAACATTTTAAATTTTTTGTGGATTGATTATTTTTTTTTTGTTCTATGTACATATATTACAAAAGGTGTTGGCATGTTAAACAAAGCACTTTAAATGCAAGAAATTTATTAGTATCAACAAAATTTGGTCATTGATGTTTGATAATGCATATGCATTATGTGGTAGTGATGTGATATGAATGGTAGTTTATGTTTGGTATTTTCTTAGTTATGCATTATGTGGTATTGATGTTTGATATGTATATTATTAATGATATTTTATGCTTGGTGGATGCATACTCCTTGCACACTATCAATTAACTATGCATGCATTTACTAATCCTACTATTGTGTGGAAAAGGTTTAGGATCTTGGTGCATTTCCTTCTTTAGAATATAATTTACTTTCATGTTATTTTATTTTCATTTATTGTTCTTTCCTTACCTATTTTTCCTTTGACTAAGCCTAATAGACTAGGCTAATTTAGATAAATTAAATGTTAAAGATCACATCAAAACATGGAGCCAACCTTGAAAAAACCTCAAAGGCCAACCTCAAAGTCACATCCCATGCTCCTTGGAATTTCATACTATGCACTCTCTGTGAGGCATAAACATTAGGTAGATTTGTTAGATGTATTAGATGGCCATTGTGATACGATTGTATATAATTGTTTTCTTGGCACACTCAATGGGACCATACAAATAAAGAAAATAGAGAAGTGAGGACTTAGTGGAAGCTCCAACTCTTTTGATTTTTGAAGCATCACAAATTTTATCTTGACAACTCCCTTGGATTAAGAACCCAAAATTTTTAGTGACTTTGCTAGAATGATCCCAAGATTAACCATACGAAGAATATTATATTGAAATATTGATGAAGGTCTCAATCTATCTGCTTGATGAAGCAACACAAATAATCATGTGGTGATCTTGAATAGATCAAATGGATCTATAACCTTACAAACATAAGACCAATTTCAAATATTTATGTACTATCATAACCTCTTAGCCCCATTCAAAGAGAAAGCAAAAAAAATTAAAACCAAAATATGGTTGCCCACCAAAATCATAAAATAAGGAGGTTTTTGCATGGAATGAAAGAGGTCCCCTAATTCCCCTACCCCACCTACTACTTGGGATCTAATGCTAACTTTAGCCTTAATTATTCTACTGCACTAGGGAAGATGCAACTACACCAACTGAACACTTGCATCACATGGTAAGCCTATGCATGATCCACAATGTCGATGAAAACAATGTAGCACTAAGACTACTGGTGACATATTTAAAGGGAAAATTAAGGGAATGGTATATAAATCTCTCCTCACACTCAATTCTAAGTTGGAATTAACTAGTTGACTAGATAGTGAATAGATTTGGATAGAAGGCTAATGGAGTGTCTCTACTAGAGAAACTCACAAGTATCAAGAGAGTACGTATGGAGACTATGGATGAATTTAATAGCCAGTTTCACAAAACTTGATATAGAATCTTGGATGATATTTGATCCCCCCAATTATGGCATTCATATATTATCTAAAATATTTTAACTCAAAGACTACCATGATGATAAATTCTATGGAAGAAAATTCCTTTCCCATAGCCTATGGGATAGCCATCCAAGTAGAAAATGACCTCATCCATATAGGAACGCTTCTTCCAAATCCCTAAATAAACTATATTTTGTTATACAACATTTCATATTTTAGTCTAGTCCACTTGTAAGCCCAATTTCTATCCCAACTATATTCCCCATTCCCATTCATCCAAATTCATAATCCCAACCCATGGCTAAGATGAATGAGATGAAAAGGATGATCCAAATACTCCCAAATGAGGTATTGGCTCTAAGGAGGAAACAAGATGCTGAGAGGTTTTAATGTCAAAATAATCCAAGATATCCTTTTTCACTAAATAGTCAAGGCTACAAGCTCCCTCCTAGTTGGTACCAACCACTCCAAATCTAGGCCAAAAAAAGCTAATCAAGCTTAGGGCCATGACTAATAGTTAGTTTTTGTCTTAATATTATTACACTAAACCCCTCTTAACCAATTTATAGATATTGCCCCTATGCAAAATAATTATGAAGAGGAATCTACAGTATGGTTTTTCCCATCTCCAAATGCCTACCTCAAGAATACCTATCTTATAGGGAGTTTCCAACAATCCATTGTGGTACCAAATGAAGAAGTGCTCATCGAGGAATCTATCCCTTTTAGATAGATAGAGATATTAATATCAATTTGACCACTCCAATCCTTGGTCGTCTATGGTTAAAATTTTATTTTCCCAAAGTAAAGTATAGTTACTTTGGAAGAGGAGGAAGCATATTTTAGGGCCAATTGGATTAGTTCTCTAGCGCTTCATAAGCCCAAATTCCAACTGGATTAGTTATAGGGCACTGACTAGAAGGGAAGTAACAAAAAAATATGAGGGCAACAATACACCCCAAAGCAATTAAAGATGACCAATCAAACTGAAAGAAGTTATTCCCACCATAACCACACCAATCCAAAGAACATTGTAAACTTTGGTGACCATTAAGTCATAAGTATTAGTAATCCTAGAGCAACTTGCACTCTGATCAGTGGTATTAAAAGTTCCTCAATTAATTAAAGATCGACATGAATAACAACTTTGGCTAAGTACTTCTCTAAAGATTGATCTTCAAGAATCACTTAACATGATGAAACATGTAGAGAGGTCACTCATGAGTGGACTCATACCATACTTGGTAGCTATCCTCAAGCAGAAGAAGGACCTAAAGGAAACTATAGCATATTAGGAGGAACTAGAGCAAGGAAAAGAATAAAAAATTATACTTACTTAATGTCTAATAGCAATATCATATAGTCTATATCCCTTCTATCTAATTTTAATCTATAGTAGCAAGCTCATACATAACTTCATGGACAATTTTGGGATGGGCACCATGGTAATGCCAAAGGTAGTGGCAAATGCAATTGGTCTATCCTTTTAGCTTACAAATAAAAGGGTTATATAGTTGAATGGGATCTTAATACCAATTCATGGGGTGGCAAGAGTCCTTACACTAATGATATATGATTACCCTAGCCTTACTATTCTATAAGATATCATAATGATTGATCTCTCAACATCGTTAAACATCTATCTTTTGAGAGACTTCACTGCTAAGCTAATGTGATACCTACAAATATATTGGATGCTAATGATCCTAAGAACCAAGGCTGGGACCAAGATCTAGATTCTAGTAAAGCCCCTCTACTAACATCACATTGAGTTGTTACCAATGGTTGAATTGGACATAGAACAAAATTTTGAAATAGGGGAGCAATAGCCAAAATCAAATAGGCCTTTGGTAAAGACAATTTCCTTCAACTAAATGAAGTAAGGGGATACACAAGCTTAGGATATCAATCATAGGAAAAAATTTAACCCATAGGTATGGATTAGAATTTGAGTGGAATCAAAGCACCAACCCTATACAATTTTTTGTAAAAAAGAGGACATATTTTTTATTAGATTATATAAGTTTTGTAGGAAATGACCATATCAGAATTATAGTAGGATAATAATATTAATAGCACATTTAGTGGAAAACTCACATGATGTAGTTACATTTACACAAATCAAGTATATCCAAGGGCCAACCACATTACCAAAACATATCCTTATTGAGATCATCATCAATAATGCAAAACCATTTGATCAATGAAAAGATAGTCACCATGGTCAAGCAGGAATTAAAATGGTGGATCATGATATTTTCGCTACCTAGGAATGTAAGAGGAGTCCGTCTATACAACATTTCTAGAGGAGATATCAAAAAAAGAGTGATAGATAGGAGGGGATGAATGCAATAGTCCCCTCAAGGAAAACATCTACAAAAGGGGTGTCCCACCCTTAGTATCTCATGAACTCCTAAGAAAAATTATCCTAAAAAAGTGATATCCTCCTCCTGTTCCCTTAAGTTGTAGTGTCCCTAGTATTTTCCCTCATAAGATCCATGCCCAATAGATAAGGCCCTTGTTCCTTGTCTTATGTTGTTGGCAATTTTGGGTACTTTGGGTACATTGCCCTTGCTCAAGTGTATAAGTTGTCATTGATGTCAAGAAGATCTTGAAGGAATTTGGTTTGATGTCAAATAATTTTGTTTAATGAAGGTTCGGCATGACAGTTTCAAAGATCTTTTGTTAACCCCAAGTTGACAGGTTTAAAGATTTCAGGTGGATGCATTAATTTAATGCAATTGGGTCCAGGAGGAAATATTTATTTAAATAATTAAAACCTTGCTAAGGTTCCCTTTAATTATTTTTAAATAAATATTAATTTATGGTTTGCAATGGGTTCTCCTAATCCATGGCACAAATGTCTAGGTGGGCACTATGTTTTAAACTTGGTGGGCGCTAGCCCAAGACCTTCGTTGATGTGGTAAACTCCCCATCGACGTCGAAGAGCTCATGCAAGGATTCATATTAATACCCCTCAATGAAAACAAAGATGAATCCCATCCGATTTTTGAAGATTTGCTCGCTGATCATTTCTGTGTCTTCGCAATTTTTCATAATCCACTGTTCGTTTGTTTGTCTCACCGTTTATCGAATCCATTGTATAGCTTGTCGTCTGCGAGTTCGTGTCAGAAGGAAGAGAGGACTGTGTTTTATTTTTCCTAACGTAGAAGGGACAAGTGTAACAACATGAGGTTTTAACCTCACCGGGTGCCTTTGGCACACCGATAGCAGCTAGGCTGTTAGCGCGCTACCCGAATGGGAGGTTCTACATTCGAATCACACAGAAGGGTTTTTCGTCGTGGACGCAGCGGGTGGTGTTACATTTCGGGCACAAATTTCCCCAAAGCGACTTTTGATGTTGGCTAAGGTATTTTCGAAATTAATCTTTTGCTAAGTGTATGTTGTGGATGGAGGAAGTTTGTTAAAAGAAAAACAGCTTAGGAGTTATAAGGAGTTTCAAAGCTTGTTGTTATTTTGATAAAAGATTATTTTGAAAGTGTTGTTGAAATATCTTTTTGCATTCTTATGAGAGATAAAGTTTATTTTTGATAAGACTATAAGGGAGAAATAAGGTGTATAATGGATAAATTTTTCTTGTAATGTTGAGAGTGCTTTTGGTTGATTATGGAAATGAAAGCATGATGTGTTAAGGTTAATTGCTTCTTGTGTGAAAGTATGAAACCTTAAGTGGACAGCTCTGAGATTGACATTTTCTTTCATTAAGTTGGTTATAATCAAGCTATTCTTTACTTGGTTAAAGTGTTGGGCTTACTCCTTTGTTGATGAATTGAAAAGTTGTTTTATGCTATTGTGAGTTGAGTTGGTGGATGCTTTTGTTAAATCAATATTGGAGAGAAAAGGAGTTATACTTGTTTCCTTTTCTTATGTTGATTGTGAAATGCTTCAAGGTTGTGTTTTGAGCTGAATGGTGTTGATTGAACCTTGTTTTATGAGCATTGTTGTTGAAGCCCTATTTGATGGTGAAAAGAACATGAGTATCATTGTTATGTGATTCTTTGCATAGTTGGCAATTGTTGGGGTTTCATGTTCTTGAAAGAAAGCATTCTATCCTATCCATTTTAGATATTGAGTTGAGTTTTCAGATTTGATATTGAGATTGAGCTGAGTTGATTTGAGTTGAGTTTTGAGATTGGGATTTGAGTATAGAACATATTGAGTCTCTAACAATTCTCTTTATGCTTCTATGAGTTTGAAAAATCACATTGGGTCTCTAACAATTCACCTTGTGATTTCCTACTAAGAAAGTTTTTCTTGGTGAGCTTGCTGAGGTTTTGGACAGGTTTCGGTGGGGACTTGTGAGTAGGTTATGGATAGGTTCCAGTGGGGACTTGTGAGTAGTTTTTTGGATAGGTTCCAATGGGGACTTGTAAGCAATTTTTTGGACAGGTTCTAGTGGGGACTTGTGAGCAATTTTGGATAGGTTTCGGTGGGGACTTGTGAGAAAATTTGGACAGGTCCTAGCAGAGGACTTATGAGCTGAGTTTGATAGTTCTATTAGAGAACTTGAGGATAGAGGAGCATTGGTTCTTTGAGAAGAACCTGAGGACAGATTTGGTAAGTCTTTGAGAAGGCTTGTGTGTAGAGGATTGATTTGTTCAAGTGTTGAACAAATCTGATAGATAGAGGAAGACTTGTACTAGACCGAATGACTATGTTTGGTACAGGTTGCTGAGCTGCTGTGGACATGATCATAGAAGGTAGAGGTCTCTTAGGCTAAGCATTGAGGACAGGAGGTCTTCAATGGAAAGGAGTTCCACATGCTGGCAAGAGGTAGAGGCAGTTGATCTTTTGAGGGATCATTTCTAGAGCAGAGGGGAAGGTATCTCCTTTGAGCAGAGGCTCATAAATTTAGATTAGGGGAAGGTATCTCCTTTGAGTAGAGGCTCATAAATTCTGATTGGGGGAAGGTATCTCCTTTGAGCAGAGGCTCATAAATTTTGATTGGGGGAAGGTATCTCCTTTGAGCAGAGGCTCATAAATTTTGATTAGGGGAAGGTATCTCCTTTGGGCCGAGGCTCATAAACATTGTAATTGGGAAGGATTCCCAAAGAAATTTGAGATAAATTTTAGAGAAAATTTTTGTGGACATAGCCCAGCCATTCTGGGTGAACCACGTTAAAATTGGTGTCACTTTGTGGATGATTTTGTGCATTGTTTTGATATTGCTTTTGGTATATTGCTTTACAATTTTGAAGTATAAAGGAAAAAGTAAAAAGAGGTCTTATACTGTTCACCCCCCCTCTCAGTATAAGTTTGTGTTCTTCAATTGGTATCGGAGCGGGTGCCTTCGGAAATTTTAACGACTTGAAGGAAAAGCTAGTAAAGAACACAATGGATCATTCAAGTGGCAATGCAACACCTATTCTTGATGGGTCATATTTTGGTATTTGGAGTGCAAGGATGAAGGTTCATCTAATGACACTTGGTAATGAGGTATGGGAAGTGATTGAAGATGAGTACACTATTCTCGTACATGGTCCTAATACTAAAGAAGAAATGCTCCTACATCACAGCAATTCAATAGCAATGAATGCAATCCTGAAAGGCTTACAGAAAGCAGATCTCACCAAAGTGATTCACTACAAGACAACTAGTGAAATGTGGAAATAGTTGAAGGTGGTTCATACAGGTGATACAAATGTCAGAAAGGCCAAGTTGAGACACTTCAAAGGTATGTTTGAACAAATCAAGATGAATGATGATGAAAATATTAGTGACTACATGCTTCGTATGGATGAGGTTGTTAACTCCATGAAAGACTTAGGTCTTGAGCTTGCTGAAAATGATGTTTGTGATAATATTTTAAGATCTCTTCCTAATAGATTTAGTGAAAAGATTTCTGCTATTGAGGAAGCTAAAGATTTGGATAAGTTAAAAAGGATGAGCTCCATAGTATAATTGCAGCATTTGAGTTGAGAACTCAAGTAAAGGTTGATTTCAAGAAAGAGGCAGCTTTCAAGGCTACCAAGGAATCCAAGGGTAAACAACTTCAAGATAGTGATGATTCTTTTAGTGATGAAGAGACATATTACAACAAGAAAGGCAAGTTCTCTAGAAAACACAAAAGTATGAAAAATATAAGATGTTTCAATTGTGGAAAGTTTGGTCATTATGCTACTGACTGTACTGTTCCCAAGAATGAAAGTGATGAAGATAAATAGGATTCTGAAAAGCACAAGCATCATGGGAAAAACAAAGATGAGCACAGCAATCAAGGAAAGAGGTATTATCACAAGCACAAGAAGAGTTTCTACCTAGACAAAGCAATTAAGTGTTCTAGTAGTGACAGTGAGAGTTCTTCAAGTGATAATGAAAATGAGATGTTGTTCATATCAGAAAAAGAGGAAGAACCGAAACATAGATTCATTATCATGAAATGTCTTAGATGTGGAAATTTTGGTCACCTTGAGGATGATTGCACAAATAATGATTTGGTTTCTAGTATGTATGAATATGCTTTAGAAAACTATAAGGAAGATGCACGTATGGTTTTTGAAAAAGGTAGCACCTCTAGTGATAAGAAATCTGAAAAAGGCTTTGATGATTCAGAAAGCAAACAAATAAAAGATCTTGAAAGTGAACTTATTAGTGCTCTTAGTGCTTTGAAAAAGGAAATAAAGAAGAATGCTAGACTCAAGGATAAGTTAGATGAATGTTGTATGGAGAGAGATGATCTTATAGAAAGTCTTGATTTCTCTATAGCTAAGACACAAGAACTCAAGGATGAGTTAGAGTCTAAGGTTCTTGAGTATAGTGAGTTAGAACAGAAAATGGCTTCTTTGAAAGAGGAAACTAAATAGTACAAGGATAAGCTTTACAAGTTTCAAGATAGCCCCAAAAAGGTTAAGTCACTCATCAAAGGTCAAAGAAAGACAACAGATAAAACAGGCCTTGGTTTTGTTAAGCCACACAAGGAACAAGTTGGAGAGTCTAGTAAGAGACTCCAAAAGGAAGAGAGTTCTTATGAGGAAAGTATTTCAGATCATGAGTCCTTGAATGATAGATGCACAGAAACAGAAAACAAAATTCAGAATGAGAAGAAGTTTTCAGAACCTAAGAGGTCAAATAAAGGAAATTTTCAAGGCAAATGTTTTGCTTGTCATAGGTTTGGTCACATGGCTTCACATTGCATGGCTCAAGTGAAGAAGGTAAATGACAGTTTAAGAAGTGTTAGTTTCTTTCAAGGGTATTGCTACTCTTGTCAACATTTTGGGCACAAGGCAGTCTATTGCAATGTAAATAACAGGAACAGGTTTGATCAAAACAGGTTTGGTTAGAACAGGTTTGGTCAGAACATGTTTGGTCAGAACAGGATTGGCCAGAACAGGTTTGGTCAGAACAGGTGGATTCAAAGATCAAGTTTACCTCAGAGAAACAACATCGTCAAGTGTTTCAAGTGTAACAATGAAGGTCACATAATCAGATAGTGTAGAGCTGAAATTCTAGAATAGAGGAATAGGAACAGTAGCATGATTAGGTCCAAGGATCAAGGCATGGACAAGAACAGGGATGAGAACAAGAACAAGAATAGTGACAAGAATAGGAATATGGACAAAGAGTTCAAGAGAAGGCCCGATAAGGAAGTTATAGACGTTGATGATGATCAGTGCCTAATGGGAGTTTTACTCCCACCCCAGAATTAATCACATCATCAGGAGGAGGGGGAGGGACTAAGCTAAGAGGCTCATTCTTAGTCTCGAGCCCCAAAGGTGGCCCTTTGCCATTGATGACAAAGGGGGAGAGATATGAGTAAGGGGGAGAGCTTTAGAGTGAAGAGGAGAGATTCAAGTTAGGGGGAGCAAAACTTCAAAGGAAGATTCTTAGTTGTGGGCACAGTTGGTCAGTTGTTAGCACAGTTGGTTTCAGTTTTGGCTCTTGAGATGTGTTTTCAGTAAAGGTTTGCCATCAATGACAAAGGGGGATATTGTTGGCAATTTTGGGTACTTTGGGTACATTGCCCTTGCTCAAGTGTATAAGTTGTCATTGATGTCAAGAAGCTCTTGAAGGAATTTGGTTTGATGTCAAATAATTTTTTTTAATGAAGGTTCGGCGTGACAGTTTCAAAGGTCTTTTGTTAACCCCAAGTTGGCAGGTTTAAATATTTCAGGTGGATGCATTAATTTAATGCAATTGGGTCCAGGAGGAAATGTTTATTTAAATAATTAAAACCTTCCTAAGGTTCCATTTAATTGTTTTTAAATAAATATTAATTTATGGTTTGTAATGAGTTCTCCTAATCCATGGCGCAAATGTCTAGGTGGGCATTATGTTTTAAACTTGGTGGGCGCTAGCCCAAGACCTCCGCCGATGTGGTAAACTCCCCGTCGACGTCAAAGAGCTCATGGCAAGGATTCATATTAATACCCCTCGATGAAAACAAAGATGAATCCCATCTGATTTTTGAAGAGTTGCTCGCTGATCGTTTCTGTGCTTCACCATTTTTCGTAATCCACTGTTCATTCGTTTGTCTCATCGTTTATCGAATCCGTCATATAGCTTGTCGTCTACGAGTTCGTGTCAAAAGGAAGAGAGGACTGTATTTTATTTTTCCTGACATAGAAGGACAAGTGTAACAGCATGAGGTTTTAACCTCACCAGGTGCCTTTGGTGCACCGGTAGCGGCTAGGCTGTTGGCGCGCTACCCAAACAGGAGGTTTTGCGTTCGAATCACGTAGAAGGGTTTTTCGTACACAACGAGTGGTATTAATATTTTGCTAAGTGTATGTTGCGGATGGATGAAGTTTGTTAAAAGAAAAACAACTTAGGAGTTATAAGGAGTTTCAAAGCTTGTTGTTATTTTGATAAAAGATTATTTTGAAAGTGTTGTTGAAATATCTTTTTGCATTCTTATGAGAGATAAAGTTTATTTTTGATAAGACTATAAGGGAGAAATAAGGTGTATAATGGATAAATTTTTATTGTAATGTTGAGAGTGCTTTTGGTTGATTATGGAAATGAAAGCATGATGTGTTAATGTTAATTGTTTCTTGTGTGAAAGTATGAAACCCTAAGTGGACAGCTTTGAGATTGACATTTGCTTTCATTAAGTTGGTTATAATCAAGCTATTCTTTACTTGGTTAAAGTGTTGGGCTTACTCCTTTGTTGATGAATTGAAAAGTTGTTTTATGCTATTGTGAGTTGAGTTGGTGGATGCTTTTGTTAAATCAATATTGGAGAGAAAAGGAGTTATACTTGTTTCCTTTTCTGATGTTGATTGTGAAATGCTTCAAGGTTGTGTTTTGAGCTGAATGGTGTTGATTGAACCTTGTTTTATGTGCATTGTTGTTGAAGCCCTATTTGATGGTGAAAATAACATGAGTATCATTGTTATGTGATTCTTTGCATAGTTGGCAATTGTTGGGGTTTCATGTTCTTGAAAGAAAGCATTCTATCCTATCCATTTCAGATATTGAGTTGAGTTTTTATATTTAAGATTGAGATTGAGCTAATTTGATTTGAGTTGAGTTTTGAGATTGGGATTTGAGTATAGAACATATTGAGTCTCTAACAATTCTCTTTATGCTTCTATGAGTTTGACAAATCACATTGGGTCTCTAACAATTCACCTTATGATTTTATACTAAGAAAGTTTTTCTTGGTGAGCTTGTTGAGGTTTTGGACAGGTTCCGGTGGGGACTTGTGAGCAGGTTTTGGACAAGTTCCAGTGGGGACTTATGAGCAGTTTTTTGGACAGGTTCCAGTGGGGACTTGTAAGTAGTTTTTTGGATAGGTTCTAGTGGGGACATGTGAGCAGTTTTGGACAGGTTTCGGTGGGGACTTGTGAGCAGATTTGGACAGGTCCTAGCAGAGGACTTATGAGCTGAGTTTTATAGTTCTATCAGAGAACTTGAGGATAGAGGAGCATTGGTTCTTTGAGAAGAACCTGAGGACATATTTGGCAAGTCTTTGAGAAGGCTTGTGTGTAGAGGATTGATTTGTTCAAGTGTTGAACAAATCTGACAGATAGAGGAAGACTTGTACTAGACCGACTGAATGTGTTTGGTATAGGTTGCAGAGCTGTTGTGGATGTGATCATAGAAGGTAGAGGTCTCTTAGGCTAAGCATTGAGGACATGAGGTCTTCGATGGAAAGGAGTTCCACGTGCTGGCAAGAGGTAGAGGCATTTGATCTTCTGAGGGATCATTTCTAGAGCAGAGGGGAAGGTATCTCCTTTGAGTAGAGGCTCATAAATTCATATTGGGGGAAGGTATCTCCTTTGAGTAGAGGCTCATAAATTCTAATTGGGGGAAGGTATCTCCTTTGAGCAGAGGCTCATAAATTCTAATTGGGGGAAGGTATCTCCTTTGGGCTGAGGCTCATAAACATTGTAATTGGGAAGGATTCCCAAAGAACTTTGAGATAACTTTTAGAGAAAATTTTTGTGGACGTAGCCTGACCATTTTGGGTGAACCACGTTAAAATTGGTGTCACTTTGTGGATGATTTTGTGCATTGTTTTGATATTGCTTTGGGTATATTGCTTTACTGTTTTGAAGTATAAAGGAAAAAGTAAAAAGAGGTCTTATATTGTTCACCCCCCTCTCAGTATAAGCTTGTGTTCTTCATATGTAAGCTGAAGATCCCCTATGAGTTACCAAATCTATAATAAAAATTCACTACATCGAAAAAATATTATCATCAAGGATAATTTTGAGTAAGATAACATCTAGTATTTATTATTGAAGAAATACAAGATGATGATACCCAAGGCTTCCACAATTCACCAAGTGGACATCACCAAAAGACCATCAAGAAAAGTCCCTCATCATAAATCAAAATCAAACTTCAAGCTCCATATGTCACAAGGTCACACTAACCAACTAGACTAGATGAACAATGGCACATAGCCTCTCTGCTGGTAACTAAGCCAATGTCTTCCATTGGTAGGAGTCTCAAAGACGTTTTAGTGACACCTAAAAGATATCCACCTTTGGTATGAATTCAACCCATACAATAGTTGCATACTCATCCTTCACCCAAAATAGCAAGTTTGTAGTTTGTACAATCTTTCACTTCTAATTAGATTTACAATGACTATCCTTATAATTAGTTCTCTCTAGTGCACTAATGAGATAACACCAAAAAGAAACTCCAAGGGTAGAATTCCAATAAATATGGAAGAAAAAATAGGTAACCTGAGGTGTTTAGTTAGGAAACTAGCAAGGTAGGTATTTTCACACACATATTTCGATCAAGAGGAGTTAAGCATTGATAGTCTACTACATAAAATTCTTATTAGAGCACTTCAATATGTAGAGTTGATGCAAACCAATCAGGCTTACTAGTCCATACAAAAATCACCTTAGATATATTATGGAAAGAGAGCAAAGGAAGTGAGTTAGCTAATATTGGGATAGGGGAATGATTTTGACACACCTGTTAAATTAAAATGTTTGGTAGACTTAGTTGAAAGACCATCACCAAAAATTCAAAAGGGAACAATGGGTGGGTAAGTGAAAAATCACATTTGTCAAACTATGAAATGCATGAAGAGGAAAAAACCAAAACTCTTGTTAGCATGTAAGGAAGATCACATGAAAAATGGTTAATCAGGAAACAAAAGAGGTAGATCACTAGAGAACACCATAATACTAGATGGACCCAAGGATGCTTGAGCACAAGAAAAGAGTGGTGAGCTAGTTCCAATCCTATCACCATTGGTATCCAAAGACGATGGATGATGTATTTAAGAAGCAACATAGAGACAATACCAAAAGTACTATTAGGCCTAAAGAAATTAATAGAAAAAATATCTTAGGGTATAATCACAAGATATTTATAGTATGGGTGACTAAAAAAATAGCAAAATAAATCTTCATCTAACCAAAATATCCCACCTACAACATTTTATGGTGCTAGATCCATAGGTCGCAGGATCATCCAAAGTGAATGTTAGGGATCCTAAGCAATATTTTGAGTTGAACTTTTGAATTTTCTACACAATTTTTGGGGGAACATTTACCCATATTCATCTAAAAATACCCATCTCTTCTCTATTGTAAGACATCAAAAATATATTATACTCATGCCTAATATTTGGCCTTCTATTTAGTTTTTCTTTCTTTCTCTCTATTGTATAGCAATCTAGCTCAAACCTTGAGTCATTTTACTAATGAGTTTTGGACCTCTTCCTCAATCATCAATGTAATCCATTTGTGATATATAGGAAGTTGTGACTACTTTCTTTTTTATGCTTACTAGTGATATTTTATACTTGGTGGAAGCATGCTCTTCATGCATTATCAATTAATGATGCATGTGTTTATTAATCCCATTTTTATGTACAAAAGGCTTAGGATATTGTCACATAATCTCTAGTAGAATAGAATTTGCTTTCATGTTATTTGCATGCCATTTATTTTTCTCTCCTTACCCCCTTTTACTTTGACTAATCTTAGTAGACTAGGCTAATTTAGACAAAGCCAACATCAAATATCGCATAATAACAAGTAGCCAACCTTACAAAAATCCCTAGAGATCATCCTCAAAGTTGTCCCATGCTCCCCATACTTTTAAAATGTGTACTCTTTATGAGGTGATAACATCAGGTGCTCCATTAGATGTGTCATAAGGTTATTGTGCTCTTAAAAACCATCATCTCCAACATGTATAGTTTTGGGTCCCTAAGGATATGAGCTTTATCCTATTGAGCCTTGTGTGATTGTATTGGATGTTGAGGTAGATGATAGGTTTGGATTAGGTGCTATAGTTTTTTTGTGAGATGTGGATCCCCTATAGAATGTGTCATGGTCTTCCATGGTTTTCTTGATATCCAAGTGGATTGGGACTCTTCTTTATAATGATTAGCCAATTCTCTCTTAATATCGTCATTGAAAGGCTCCCTCTCATACTTTTCTATTGAATATTGAGGACTCTATAGATTACCTCACATATTCCTAGGCTAAGGAATACACAAAGTGGAAAGACTTTATACTTGTAGAGTATGAGTTCTTAATGTAGAATCATACATACAAGCTTGTTCCTCTTCAATAATGGAAGAATTTTGTTGGGTATAAATGAGTGTACAAGACCAATTATACTTTCAATACTTAGGTGAAGAAGCATGAATCATACCTTATTGCTAAAGAGTTCTCTTAGGAGGGAATTGACTACTTGGGGATATTTTTTATAGTTGGTTGGATGGATTTTGTTTGAATGATTATTTCTATAACTACTTATTATGGTTGGAAGGTACATTAGATGGATATAAAGATTTAATTCCTTCATGATGATATATAGAAGGATATTTATATGCAAAAACCATATGGTTTTAAGCTTGATAGGAAAATCATTTTAGTGTGTCATCTAATCAAGTCCTTGTATGGGCTTAAGTAGGCACCTTGTGCTTGGTGAGCGAAGATTGATTTCTTCTTTATAAATTATAGGTTTTTATATTGTGAGGTAGATCATGATGTCTAAATCAAGCATCGATATGGTCAGACATTAGTGATTGTGTTGTACATTGATGACCTACTCATTACATGTAATTTTTCCTTGTTGGTTTAAGATATAAATGACATTTTTGAGAGGACAAACTTAGGTTTGTGCATTATATTTTGGCAATTCAAATTGACTAGCCTTCATCTAACATCACCATATCTCATGCCAAGTATGCCTTGGATATTTGATAACATTTCAATATGGAGGATTGCAAGTATGCTTAGACTCCCTTTGCTTCTAGCTTAAAGCTTTGAGCAATTTGTATCGATCACTAATGTGGGACTTATCTACCATATTCACACCTAGTTAGATATTGCATTTGTTGTTAGTTGTTATTCCATGTACATGCAGGCACCTCATGAGAGTCACTAGATAGTGGCCAAGTGGATCCTTCAATACATTAGAGGTACATATTAGATGGGTATTTACTACTCATCTAGAGCATCTTTGATTTTTTCAATGCATATTAGGTAGATGATTTGGATCAATAGTGCTCCAATACAAGGTTTGTTGTCTATATTGGTTCTAGCCTAACTTCTTGGTGTTGTAGGCAACAATCCACTGTATCTAAGTATTCTATGGAAGCTAAATACTATGATGCCAATGATGCTACCAAGTACCTTTCATTGATGCTTATAATTATGGAGCAAGTCAATATTTATCAATAGTTTATAGCCACTCTTTATTATGACAATTAGAACACCATTAAGTTTATGTATAGTCTAGTATTTCATAAATAGACCAAGCATATTAAGATTTAGATGTACTATGTGTAATGGCTTTATGCCCATGGGAACTTGATATAGTCTATGTATCGTCAATGGAGCAAAAAATGAATAGCTTGACCAAGATCATGCTTGAGGTACCTTTTGTATGACTGTTAGAGCATCTTGGAGTAAGAGAGTGTCCCTTAAGGAGGGATGACTAATAAGGGTCTCTCTCCATGCCACTCATTCAATGTAAGAGGGAAGTTAAAATATGTGGTATTAAGCTTCACTTAGGGTCATGACTGATTTTTGTATTATATTATTCGTATAGCTCTTTGGGCCCTTGTATGCCTTGTATATTTGAATTTATTGTAATAATTTTATTATTTAACCTAAAAGTCGATCCCTTAACATCAACTAAAGGTCTCTTGTAATTGGGTACCTATGCCCCTTTCTACTAGCATTTTTTATCAGTGGTTTGAAGTGTAATTCTATTCCTTTGGTGAAATGTTTTGGTGTTTATGTACACCCTTGACATCATGCATATTCTTTCTATGAGTTATTTTTTTTTATCTTAGAAACACGTTGATTCCTTTCGTTTCTAGAAAACATCTAGAAATAATCTTCTTTTCAGTTAGAATTATACATAGGCATATGTTGTCATTTGTGTCGTTAAACCAAGTTGAAGATAATTGTGTGGGTAAATTTAGAGATCTAATGCAAATAGTGTTCCATGTTAACCTATAGGATTTTCCATAAAATATCCTTCACAAACAAACCTTACTAAGCTAGGAATCATGATTTCCAATTGTAGCCCTTACATAAGAGCTAAAAAAACTATTAAACATATTTTTTGAACTTGTGAAATGGTTATAAGAATTTGCAATATGTTTGTTTCTATGCGGCTTGTTACGTTTTATGAAAAATGATTTGGACATTTACTTTTTTGGATTATGTAAGAATTTGAGTGTCATATTTGAGACATATTGACAAATATTTTTGAAGTATATTTGGTTTGTCAAATACTATAACTTGTTTTAATTTGAAGTTATTACATTAGATTGGAAACATCAAATTCTACTCTAACCATTTTTATTTGTTGCTCTTTCTAAGGACTTTGGAATTGAGATAACCAAAATAAAAATACAAGCAACAATTTGTTGATATCCAAATTCTTTTGGTGGCCATCAAAATAGACCAAAATGTGCTTAAAAGTAAATTTGCTAAGCTTAACAAGTTGATGACAACTAACAATGAATTGACCAAAACAATTTTATTACTTTACAAAATATTAACAAGCAAGTTATTGATATCAAAGAGTGCTTGGGACTTAGCCTTCTAACATTTAAGAAGAAAGGATCAATTTAAATGTATGTAACTAAGTAACAATAAGGTTCAATTTGTAATTTTGAAATAGTGAGTGAAGAGTGAAGGGTGCTCATTATGAAGAGGCAGCCAAGGATTTACTGCCAATATCTCTTGTAATCTCAATCTGAACAGGAACCTCACATAAGATTACATAATATTATTAGAAAAAGAAGAATACTAAATTCTATTGATGTTATTTGTATCCTCTGTTTTCTCTAAATGTGCTTGGCATCAGAACGCTATGATCTCAAATGAACCAAGTGTGCTTAGTTTTGTACGAAGACATTCTATTCGAAAATTTAAGTTTTTTTTTTTTTTATAACGAATTTTAATATTTTCGATTTGTATTTTTTGAAAGCTATTTTTTTATTATATAAGAGTTGGTTAAATTTAGTAATTGGTTAGGGCCAGGTGGTTCAAACTTGTTAAAGCTATTTTTATTCACGTGTTGTTGATCTTCTTTGACGTCAGACTTTATAATGTGAAACAACCCAAAATATTATTTTTGGAGTCTGAGTACGGTACACATGGCTGTAGTTCTGAAAATATTATCAACGTGCACATGGCTGTGTTGGCTACTTAATATTAAGAGCTTTCATGGAAATTCTGGGAAGACTCACACTTCTTCTGAGGAATTTAATGTTCGCAGCTATATCTCTTCAGAAACGGTAATAGATGTCCGAACTTGTATTTTTTTAATTAATATTTCTACCATTAGACAAATGTAAGGTTATTTGAAGGTAACCAATGTGGACAGAGATAAGAGCATGAACACTCTGACTATAACAACAAAAATATATAAATCTATAAAAATGTTGAAACGCGATTGGCGGGTTAACTTCCTGGCTAATGTTTGCTATATATATCTATTTGACGTGTGTTTGAAAAGAAAACATGCAGCACATGGGCCACCGTCTCAGCCTTGCCAAAATACGGAAAGAAAGAAAGAAATAGGGACCCTACATCAATGCCTTGAAAGGCGCGAACCTCTGCCGTTGTCTCCGTTCCGTGGCATTTTCTAAAAGAAATTCGGAAGATAAACACATAGATCTCAACATCAATAAATCGAATTCTTGACCGCTTATTTGTTGGTTGTTGGCTGGTTGTTCAGTCAGAATGAAGATCTTGCAAACCATTGAATAAAGAAGTTGTACTTTTAAAAATAGAGTTTGAATTTAACTCTCATCTCAAATTTCTTTGTCTATGTAATTACATCTTAAAACATAATATGTACCCTTCTTTCCCCACACCACGTGCATGTGGGAGTCGGGACTCTCTGAGGGCCCCTGCCATGTGCGCCTTAACGAACGTTTTCTCTCGTCGATACATAGAATTACGAAGACAAATTCGAAAGTATTCAAACTTTAGGGGAGAGCTAATTGTCTATATATACCGTCTAATCCGCATGAGAAATCAAACCAAAGAAGAGGTTTCTTTCTCGTCCTTCAGATCTGTCCCTTTGTTCTTCAGATCTGTCTTTTTGCCCTTCAGATTTCGACTTCGAATTAGGTATAGGGCTGAACTTCTTGTAGTGACTAACAATTAGGTGGAGTTTGGATAAAATTCATAGCTGTGATCCCATAGGTTGCTTTGTTATGATGTTGTCAACAGTGATAGGAACTAGTCTAGACATTTTATTTTATTTTATTTTTCTGTTTACATGATTTGTAATATGTACACGCCATGGAGTTTAATGAGTTAATCGTTTATGCTTCACACAGGGTGGCTCCGACTGCATTGTGCAGGGAAAATGGCCCTCCTCGACACAATGATTTTGGTTTCAGTGCTACCCATGATGTTGTTATTTCCTCGAGTTTATGGACAAGATGGTAGCTGGCAATCTGCCCATGCCACGTTTTACGGTGGAAGCGATGCTTCCGGCACCATGGGTAGGTCTTTTTTAGATTAACACAAAGTTCAATTTCGACTATTATTCTTCGTTGAGAAAGGCTGAATCGCAAGATTCTGTCATGAAATGTTGCAGGAGCTTGTGGATATGGCAATTTGTATAGCCAAGGATATGGAACCAACACCGCTGCGTTGAGCACGGCTCTTTTCAATAACGGGCTTACGTGCGGAGCCTGCTATGAAATGAAGTGCAATGATGATCCGCAGTGGTGTCTTCCTGGGACAGTAACTGTAACTGCTACCAACTTCTGCCCACCCAACTTTGCACTTTCCAACGACAATGGCGGATGGTGCAATCCCCCGCTTCAGCACTCGATATGGCGCAGCCTGCATATCAGCAGATCGCCAAGTACAGAAGCGGCATCGTCCCTATCCTCTTCAGAAGGTATGCTAATTCAATTGCATCAACAATTCAACAGATGAAATATCTTTGTCCGTCATTCTCACTACCCGCCTGAATATGAAATCAAATTAATACTGTACCGTGTTTGCAGGGTTCCATGTTTAAGGAATGGAGGAACGAGGTTCACCATAAACGGACATTCCTACTTCAATTTGGTGCTGATAAGCAACGTGGGAGGAGCAGGGGATGTGCAGAGTGTGTCGATCAAGGGCTCCAACACTGGTTGGCAATCGATGTCAAGAAATTGGGGGCAGAACTGGCAGAGCAATTCATACCTGAATGGACAGAGCCTCTCATTCAAGGTGACCACCAGCGACGGAAGGAGTGTAGTTTCATATAATGTGGCTCCTTCGAACTGGCAGTTTGGCCAGACCTTCCAAGGAGGACAATTTTGAGTACAACCAGGCGTTAGGCACCCGTTCGTTTTGTGTTAAGCAACTATTCATAACATTGTTAACTAGGCAGCCTCATTAGAAAAGGAGATGGGGATGACGTGGTGACTTGGAAGTAGACACCCTCTCCCCTTCGTTCTTGCGAATCGTGTGTACAGACGACCCACTATAAGTAATATCAAGGATGGTTGTAACCAACTTTCTTAGATTAAGAGAATGGTTGTAACCAACTTTCATAGATTAAGGAATCTCTTCGTAAATTCAATTTAGCTCCTCTTCCGCATTTCTTTAGAATTATTCCCCAAGCGTGCGTGATTGGTCCTCCTTTCCGGGGAAGCTTTTTTAATTTTAAACGGTAAATAAAAAATTAAATTATTATAAGTTATATGTTAAATATTAAATCTTCGTATGGTTCTACAATAATGGTCACAAATATTTGTTCCACATAAGATCATTAAGCAAGGCGAAATCCAGGTCCTAATTTTTATTACTCTATATTGAAGATATTGTGCGAATAATTTTTATTTTTTATTTTTGAAAAGTAAGGAGTTGTGATAAATCACAACTTTTTTTAGAGTTTGAGAGTTTATAAATAAATTTAATTTTCATTTTAATTCATTTACTATAAATTTTTGAAAGTCTAAAAAATGTTTCTGGTAAACCCTTTAATCCCCAACCCCTAAGTGTAGAGGATATAACATACTCTCACAATCACCTCGGTTCCTAGTGGATCCAGCCAAAAAACATACGTGGTAGAGTAGTTTTCCCCCTCTACATTTTTGGTGAACTTGACATGAAACATGTCCTTAACGACCATTTAAGAAGCCTTTTCTTTCTACTCTTCTTTATTTTTATTTTAAACCATAAATAAGAGCATTAAAATTTATTTGTTTAGATTAAAAATATAAAAACGCTTAATAATATCTTGTGTGTTCTTCACTAGTTTTAGCTCTCTCTTTGTCTCTTTTATCCTTTCTCTTAATCCTAATGGCTTCCAAACTTAAGAGTAAGCAAAAACTTTTGGAATATGATCAAATTCCCCAAGAGGATGATTAGATTGATAGGGAGAATCCCAATTTAGATCTGAAAGAGGACATAAAAACTAATAATGACCTTGATGTTAGCTTTTGAGGATGTATATTGAAGGAAATGCAACCACAAAATATGAAATAAGCAAGCTATGATAACTGTATGATAATGACACTATAATATGTAAGAAAATAATGATATAGACTTTTGCAATAACTCAGTAATATACCATTAATGAAAGCTCACGAAAATAGTACCATTAATGCAATGTAATGGAGGATTTGAACACTTCAAAGCTTTTAATGAAGAACCACATTGTACCTACACAATACTATAATCTAACTCTCTATAGTAACATTGTCTCTCACTCTCACTCTTTACCTTAAAGGCCTATATATAGGAAGATATGTACCTTGGCCTTTACTTTACCCATGACTCTTCATATACCTCTCCTATGAGTCATGTACATGTGTACTATATGACTATTTATCTCTCACTCTCACTCTTTACCCTAATCATTAAGTGCTTTGGTTATCTATTTTTGCTCAGCACTACGCCACGCATAGCGCATCCCAAAAAGGGGCATATGTAGACACCAAAACAACACCAATTTGATCAGGTGGCCACAAGCACTGATCGAATTGGCATACATAGCCCCTAGGGCAGCCCCCAGAGGTTAAACAGTGGTCCTAACCACTCCCAAAGCAGTTTTGGAAGGTCAGAGGTCAATTTGGCACCTTTCAAGCACCCTGCTCCTTACTCGTTCCACTCTGGGGCAATTAGAATGTTATTCGCCCTACCCCGATACGAATAGTAGCAATCACTCTGGGATGGGGCGAATAGCAGGTTTGACGGTAAAAAAGTCAAACCTTGACAAATGGTAGCCCAGATCCGCCACTCAACTCCACCTTCAATGCATGAGAGTGCGAGTGAGCGTTTCAAAGCTCAAATAGGTAGTCATATAGGCAGTCATGGAGCCCTTAATCAGGGAGGAATCTCCTCTCCCCTGAAAAGGCATGATGGCCAAGTGGCGCCCCTACATGCACATTCAAAGCAGACCTTCAGGTCTATAAAATGGTGCATCTTCTCACCCCAAAAGGAGGACATAGCAGGACCATTTGGAGCAACGGAGTGTTGTCGAATTATACCCTCACCCTCACTGTGCTTCCTACATCCTTGATTTCTCGTTTGGAAGGGAGGTTATCGGGTGAACATTAGGAGCATAATCTAGACAAAAAACCTAAACAATTGGCCATAATACCACACCCAAATTTTTGACACAACCCCCTAGGAGGTTTTGGACCCATCCCAAGTGGATTGGTGTCAAAACCAAGCCCTAAACGATAGGCATCCTGCCCTCGAGCGCCCCCTGCACTATTGTAGTCCTAATCGCCCCACCCCGGAGTGATTAGAAATATATAGTATATTTCCTCAATATTTATTTTGCATCATGTTTTATGTGTTTCGTATATGCTGCAGTTCAATTTTCAAAGCATTCTGAGTTGTTTTGACTGGGTTTTCATTGTTTTACGCTTTTACTAACATACAGGAAGCGCCTTCGGATACAGGGCTATCAGGGCAAAATATGCAAAATCCAACCTTCTAGGTCATCTCAAAATACCCTATTTTGTCTAACCCCAATTTTTTAGGTGTTTTGGAAGCCTCTGGATGGGACATTTGGGAGGTCACTCTTAGGCATTTTATGACAGTCCTAATCATCCTACCCCGAAGTGATTAGAAATCTACAGTAGATTTCTCAACTGTTCTTTTTACAGTGTGTTCCTAATGATGTTTACATGCTTATGTTCAAGTTTCATCTTATTTTGATATGTTTTAATCACTATTTTAATTATTTCATGTATGCATTAATTAGAGGCCTTGGGGATTGCATGTTTCCCTCCATCCGCATGTGCTATTAATCATTTGTTGTTTCTCTGAACATAGGATCTCAAAACCGGAGGGGAAGCAAGGAACTATAGATGCATTCATGCAAGCGGCGATGACATTTGGCCCACCCATTTCAAATGTGGGCACGCGAAAGATCACGAAGGGAAGCGTACCATTTGTTGGTGTAACAAAACTATATCTAACGCTCCGAGCCCCTGAAAATGGGGGAGAAATATTGTAACCTGATCACAAGAAAAATTAATAAAAGAGGTTGCACTCTAATTTTGCTTTATATCTCGTTTCATTCATGCTTCACTTTCCCTTTTCATGCACTTGTTCTTTGTTCATTTGTAGGACTTAGAGTTACATTTGCCTTTGTTTGCATCACAACTGGTGCTCCTGTGCTTCTGTAGACATGATTTCAGTGGCTATCATAGTGGGACTCTATCCCCTAATTTTAGGATCAAGTTTCTGATCAAAATTTTTTGTTTTTGCTTGTAGGTGTTAATCCTTCAGGCACTGGACTTCTGCTCGTGCCACCCTATGATGAATACAAAGCTGGTATTCATTTCACCCAGGGACGAATAAGCATTTGTCTCACCCTATGATGAATACAGATCTGCTATTCATCCCACACTAGGATTATTAGCTCTTTATGCATTTTCTAAGCAGAAACTTAGGGACATCCGGTTTGGGCGGAGAAGAGGTAGGTTTTCTGAACATCCTTTGTAATTTTATGTCTCTGTTTCTATGATTTTTTTGCTTTCTTTACTTGCATGGAAAATTTTACTGCATGTTTTCTTTCATTGCGCAAGTAAAAAGAACCACACATACCACGTGATAATATAAACATCAAGTAGATGGTCGTAAAACCCCAACACTCGATCAAGACCAATGGTGGATTTCATCACCACCTTGGCTTGAATTTTGCATACATAACCTTGATCGCGACTGTTGCTAGACGTAAATCCTGACGAAAGCTGACCAAGTGTAGCTAGGGTGATTCCCAGTGCATGAGGATAAGTCTTCTATGGTAGGTGTCAAAAATAGAGCGATTCCCCTTTCGTACCACCTATGTTCCACGTACTGTTCTGCTCTCGCGTACCAATAGTTTCCCTCACGTAAGGGCGGGTATATTGAGAGGTTCGGTATAATGGCCTGGCAATGGTATATTGAAGGGGTGACCATTTTGGGAGATATAAGAGCCTTCATATTGCATGTACAACAAAATTTTCTTTACAAGGCTTTCAAAACAAAAATTAAAACACTCTGAACCAGATTTAGGGCACACATTTAATCTGTAAACGAGATAATCACTTCTTTGTTTGTGTGGCCCCTTTGTTTAGTGTAGCATAAAAAAATTGTAAAGAAGATAAAAACATACATATCTTTTAGAGAACCACCACCATGGTGTACACCCGTAGCCAAGCCCAATCACGGGCAGAAGCTACAAAAAGTGTACAAGGGGGCACAAGTCACCTCCGTTATAGCTCCAAGGACTTGGTCATACCACCTTGGTGGCCTGACCCAAAAAATAGTCCACATCATACCATGATAGAATAGGACTATAGATAAGCCCCTTTGAGGGGCACTCCCATTCAAAACAAACCCTTTTAGGAGGAGTACATACATAGGAATGCCCCCTTAGACACTCATTATGAGTGGCCACCGCGTGATGAAGCGCTAGAACAGCATAAGGTCCATAAGGAGGGGCCACATGATTATATCATCCCTCATCTACCCCTCATTGATGTCAAAAATAATATGCCAAATCCAGAGCGCAAGGCTCTTCAGATAGGGTGAGCCAACTCCGCTCGGCCCCTTCACACATATGAAAGAAAGCATGAGGAAAACCACTATATTCCTCAATACACAACGTAGGAGCAATGCGCCTCCACACCTGCTATTTATCAGGATCACCTACTAAGGCCAGAGCCTTGGGTGAATGCTGTTAACCTCAATAGAGGGAAGTGACCTATAGAGATCTCGGATCACCACAACCGAGATAGACATGTAGGGGAAGCATCTAGGCCCCCTAGACCTGAGACGGCAAAACAAATTGACTTGGCATTTGCCAAACATGCTGCCTGCCAAGTGCAAATCACATAGCTTGAGCAAGATCAACAATAGTTAGAGCACCTGTACCGTCTTAACAAAGAGCGCATTCAACGTTAGACGGATGAGTTGCTCCAGAACACTATGCATGAGAGGATTCCAACCCCTCGCACACAGAAGATAGAGTTTTATGAGAGGCCTAATCCCTTGATACGAGATAGGTCTCCATGACCTTATCAAGCGTTGCCTCCAAGACCTCCTAGAATTGAGCGGGAGGCCACCCCTAGAGCCAATGATGGGCACCCTCCGCGGGCACCCACCCATGTTTATAGGTCACATCTAGGAACTCCTCAAGAAGCCTATGAGGAATTCGAGCAAGAAGAAGAGCGGGCTGAAACGCCCTACCAAGGTAGGGGGAGCGCTATTAGGCTACCCCTCCATAGGCCTCAAGTTCCCCGTAATTCACAACGGGAACAGACTAAGGAGGAAGAGATCAAATCCTCTGATGCATATAAAGCATTGCTAGAGCACTTAGAGTCTATGGAGACTAAGACTTCTGGGTCCCAAAAGCCCACTTTACGCCAGCTTCGCAGTCACCCTGTGCATCCTTCAGTGTCGACACCCCCATACCCTAAACACTTCAAAATGCCTCAATTGGTGATTTTTAGGGGGATGAGGATGCCCAAGAGAACGTGACAATATTCCTGAGTCAATGCTTTGGCATTCAGGACAACGATGCTTTGCTTCTATGAACATTTATAACCACATTCGTAGGCCCTACCTTAGATTAGTTTACCTAGTTGCCGAAGCATAGCATCAGTAACCTGGACCAGCTAGTGGATGCGTTCCTCGAACATTTCGCCTTCAACACCAAGAAGGAGGCATCATTAATCGACCTAGCTAGTCTCAGGCAGTATGAGGAAGAGACCATGGCGGCTTACGAAAATCGATGTAGGACATTGCTTTCAAGGATTCCTTACCTCCCTCCTATGGCCGACCTGACCCAAATGTTCTCAAAGAGCTGCCTAAGGTTGATCTCCGTGCTATTGCAGCTACAACAATATGCCACTCTCAAGGAAGCCCTGGCGCAATCTAGAATAATTGAGGAGATCAAGATACAGGATGGTGAGATTGCTAAGCCACGCAAGAAAGAGTGGCCCAAAAATGCCAAAACTGGGTCCGCACAATTGAAACCCGTTGTGGTCAATCAGGTTGCCATAAACAGACCAAATCCTACACAGATGACATAGCCCCCAAAGGCTAATAATCAGGCAGTTCCTCTTGACAGCTATGAGAAGTAAAATCATAGGCAAGAGTAAAATCAGCAGCATCGCCCTAGGCGACAATTCACACCCTTCACAAAGTCTAAAGACTCATTATTTGACTATTTGTCAGCGGTAAACTTGATAAACCTGCTAGAAAGTCGACCCGTAGACCCCAACGTGCCAAAACCCAAGGGCTATAGGGAAGACCTATATTGTAGATTTCACTAGCAGAAAGGACATGACCTTTACGCATGTTGGAAGTTCAAAAGCTTAGTGCAAGACCTAATAGACAACAAAATGCTAGTGGTGGATAATCCCGTAGCACCAAGCAACCAACAGATGGAGGTCTTCAAAGACCCCCTGCCTGCCCATGATATGCAGGCAAAGACTCTACAAGTTAATGAGGTGACACAAAACTACCCCATGCAAGGGTTTGTAGGGATGATAAGCATAGTGACACGGAACAAGAGGTACCCAAGCACAGCTGCCCTCGCTACAGCTACAGGAGAGGTTCCATCAACGTCACAACCTCAACAACACCCTACGCAACCTCCCCTACCTAGACCAGTGGCCATAATTCGGACTAAACTTACCCAAATTTTAAGGACCACGTCGGCTAGGCTCTCCATCTATGAGCTCATCCAACAATCACCGTCCCATCGGGAGGCTCTAATGGAGATACTCAAATCCATCGAGCTACAGCCCCATGAAGCAAACTCTTTCAACAACTTTGTGGGACATGTAAAATTATGTACAAAACCAGTCATCACCTTTAGAGAAGACGAACTAAAATCGGTGACTGGTGATATGGCATATCCACCCCTGCACGTCATTGCACGGGTCAACAGGATTCCATTTAAGAGGGTGTTGGTGGACACTGGCTCGTCCAGCAATATAATCACAACAGTGACATTGAAACACCTCAAGTTTCCAGCATCTCACATTTTGGCCTCCACCTATACTCTTTGAGCATTCAATGACGTGATATGCTCGACGGTTGGCATAATTTTCCTACCCATCCAAGTGGGAAAAAAGACTATTCCTATGTTGTGCAACATCCTGGAAGGTGAGATGGCCTACAATATTTTGCTAGGCTGGCCTTGGATCAAGGACATGAAGTGTGTCCCTTCGATAGCCCATCAATGCCTAAAGTACACATACAAAGGGCAAGTGCATGTAGTCCCAGTAGACTTAGAGCCCTTCAAGTATTGTAATGCGGTGCAACTGATGCCACAGTCGACCCTCCCATAGACACATTTAGACTTTTAGTTGAATCCGTCCAAACAAGGTCCGATTTCGTATACATCCCCGCTGTTAAGTCCCTCAAATCACCAATCAGGCCCATCTTCATCATCTGGTCCTTCACCAACGACACCACCTACGGTGGCCACACTGAAGGACAACGAGAAGAAGCCCTTGGAAGAGATACCACCATTGGTCTCAACCATCTCTATCGAAGAGGTGCCTAGCCGAATGGAAGTCGAGATGCCTGGTTCACCCAACATGGAGTGGACCTAGGAAGAACTCCCATTCCCTCCCCCTCAACCACAAATGATCATCATTGAGATGGCCAATACGGGCCTGGGGGAGTATCTAGTGCGGAACATTATAGCAACACCCGTGCTTGAGTCCATGCAGGACATGGGGAGACCTCGCCTCCCCATTGGCACTATTGCCCCTATGGGATACCCACCAAATCAGACAATTTTTGTATATGGGGGCCTCGACAATGGCATTGAAACTTACCTGCAAGAGGAAGAGGACGAAGAGCCCTTTGCTGAGAATGTCAATTATCTATCCAACCCGGACTTCGCTTTGAAATATCTTGGCCAATGTAATTGACATGGATATGGGTTGGGCAGATATGAACAAGGAGTGCACATTCTTTATCAACCAAGATATCATATGCCATACGACAAATCAGGAGTAGGGTTCAACCACCCTCTGCCCCCTTGACATATTGGTAGAAAACATGCAAGGCCTAGGGCTAGGCAACAAGTATGGGTTGGTATAAGATCCATATGCCATTCCTAACACAACATACACATTGGGGGATTATCTCCCATTGCTAACAACCAACCTTGTGGGCCCCAAAAACTCCTCCCCTTCGATTGAGAAAGGGGAAAGATCAAGAACTTGCCTCCAAGAGGGATATAGACAAGGCCAAGAAGGATCTTCAGAAGACGAGTCAGAGTATGAGGTAGCACCTTGGGACCCTTTCGAGTCTGATAGCAATCACTCGCAAGTGACGCCCATAGATGATTATCAGGAGAACTTCGTCGCAATGTTCCCCTTGAATGCTATAATCAAGAAATTGCCACCTCAAGAGAATTAGGTCCTCCTGCAGAGAACGGAACAACCCGAATGGGACCAAATCAACTTGCTCGAATAGAACAAGCCTCACATGCCACAAATAGTTTTCAGAGCCAATGAAGTCCTATGGATCTCCGATAGCGATTATGAAGATGAGAATGAGATGGCATATCTCAACCATATGCGATAGCAGCAATACCCCATAGACATTGATGACATGTTTGAACAACTAAACATGGGGACAAGGCATTGGTGGCATTTTAACCAAGCATAGTTGGACCAAGTGTTGCACCCACCACTTCAGGCATACAGAGATCACCCTCTGCCCAAAGACCCTATAGAGCCATCAGTGCCAAGGGTAGACCCTGTCATTTTATCTGCACATAGGTCGATCCATTTGTGCCAATACCCATAGAGCCAGATTCGGAGCACAAATATCACCAAGGATATCCGAGTCACCACCCGTGCGGTAATGGAGACCAAATTCACTTCATCAACATGATCTCCATTGACTTAACCACCCCCATCCATAATCCAACCGATCCAGCACGACCATTGTATCTAAACCTAGATGCCATAGACTGGGATCGCGCTAACTTGCCACCATCTCCATTAGAGTACTGGCCTTGCGATGAGATGCTTCATTTCACCCCAGGACCAACTCAAGATATCTTCCATGTTGAAGAGGAACCCGATGTTCCAAATGTAGATCTAAATTCAGCAAATGATATATACCTGATCCCAACTCCACACCAGTTGGAGGATGGGTCCCACATGTCAGTCAAAGAGACGACTGACGTAGACATCGACTCTGATCCAATGAATCCACAAATCATCAAGCTGGGGGTAAGTCTATCCCTCGAAGAGCAAGCCGATTACATTTCCCTTCTCAAATATAAGAAAGAGGTTTTTTCATGGTCCTACAAAGACATGTCGAGGCTAGACCCGTAGCTAGTCACGCATAATTTAACGCTTGATCCGACAGTCAAGCCAGTCAAGCAAAAACTACGTAAGATGCACCCAACAGTGGCCTTGATGGTCAAATACGAGCTAAAAAATTTGTTGGATGCACAGTTTGTCAGCTGCGTGGATTACCCACCATGGTTGTCCAACATGGTACCCATCAAGAAGCCAAATGGGAGGATTCGCATATGCATCAATTTTTGAGATCTAAACAAAGTGAGTCCCAAGGACAATTTCCCCTTGCCTAGCATCGACGCATTGGTAGATGCTACAGTGGGCCATGAAATTCTCTCCCTCATAGATGGTTTCTTGGGATACAACTAGATTTGTATCAATCTCGACGATCAACTCAAAACAACGTTCACAATGCCTTAGGGGACATTTTGTTATAAGGTCATGCCCTTTGGCCTTAAAAATGTTGGCACCACCTACCAATGCGCTATGACATACATCTTCCATGATCACATGCATAAAACTTTGGAAGATTATATGGATGATTTGTTGGCCAAATCTCTTTTGCGCCCACATCATCTCGATGACTTAAGCAAGATCCTTGATCGCCTCCTCGAACACAAAGTCAGACTAAACCCCAAGAAGTGCGTATTTGGCGTCACATCTGGAAAACTCTTGGGTTTCATAGTCTCAAAATAAGGCATCGAGATAGATCCACATAAAGTCAAGGAAATCCTTGAAATGCTTCCCCAACCACCATCAAGAAGCTTAGAAGCTTGCAGGGTAAGGTCGCGTCAATCAAGCGCTTCATAGCACAGCTATCTGACAAGTGACGACCCATGAATAAATTATTACACAAGGGGGTAGCATTTCATTGGGATGATAAGTGCCAGTCAGCCTTAAATGAAATTAAACAATACTTGGCTTCGTCGCCAGTATTGGCACCACCTAGACCAGGAGTGTCATTCTACTTATACATCTCAGCTACTGAGGTGGAACTGGGTGCCATGCTAGCCCAAAAAAATGAACTACATAAAGAACAGGCTAATTATCATCTTAGCCACACCTTGGTCAGTTACAAACTTAACTATGCATACGTCGAGAAGCTATGCTTAGCAATGGTATTTTACACCAAAAAGCTATGCCATTACATGCTGAGCAATACGACGTATGTTGTGTCTAAGGAGAATCCATTGTGGTACATGATGAGTCATACTTATCATAGTAGTCGCATGGCAAAATGGATCATGTTGTTGACAAAGTTTGACATCGAATTCATTGGACAAAAGTCCATCAAAGGTCAAGTCATCGTTGATCAACTAGCAGAGGCTCCTCTCACAGATGATCAACCTCTGACCATAGAGTTTCCCGATGATGGGGTCTTCCATGTCTCAAAATTGCCATATTCTGATGAGCCTAAGTCATAGGCCGACAACCTTATTCTTAGATGGTTCTAAATGTGAGCAAGGGGATGGCATAAGAATCATATTTTTCACACCGCAAGGGGCTCCAATGCCTCCATCATTTAAACTTGATTTCTCATGCACCAATAACAATGTTGAATACGAAGCCTTGCTCATAGGTCTTCAGACAACCATCACCATGAACATCAAATGCTTGAACATCTTTGGTGATTCGTTGTTAATTATCAACCAAGTGAAAGGGGTATTCCAATGCAAATGCCAAGTTCTGTAAGCCTACAAAGCCCTTGTGGATAAATTCTTGGCAAATCTTGAATGGTACGACATGGAGGCACTCCCTCGATCATCGAATCGTTTTGCGGACACTATGGCCTCCTTAGGGTCACTAATCCTGCAAGACCCTTCTGGTGAAATGACAACCATTCAATTCAAAAAATTATCGCAATCCACGATGGAGCGTGCAAGCTCTAACCTAACACCAGGAATCCACCTGATCCATATTGAACCATCTTAGGATAGGTTCTCTCGAATCCATGATAGTCTAAATCACGCCAACTGGGGGTCCTTGTTCTCCCCGACCCCTCTTAATAGCAACACAACGCTATTCTTACAAGTTCTTTCCTGCTCAGCTTTTGCTAGGGATGAACTTCAAGAGGGATTGGCCGTTCATACCATTGAGGTTTTTGATTAGCAGGATTGGTACACACCCATAAGAGACTATCTCAAGTTAGGTAGCCTCCCACTTGGATTTTTGCATACCGCAAAAATATCATTCAAACAGAAAGTGACAAAACATGTCTTGCTAGGAGACATTTTGTACCGTCGAAGCTACGAAGGGATCCTCCTCCGTTGCTTGGACTAGTAGGAGTCCACTTGGGCGATCACCCAAGTGCACGATGGTACATGTGGTGGCCACTTCAGCGGTATGGCCATCGCCAAACACATTCTTTTCATGGGCTATTATTGGCCATATTTAGAGCGAGATTGTTGCGTGTATGTGAGAAAGTGTGTGAAGTGTTAACACCATGCTAAATTGACACACGTACCTTCTCAGGCCTTGCAATCAATCCAATCAGCTTGGTCGTTCTTGCAGTGGGGCTTAGATCTAATCGAAAATATCTCCCCTGCATTGTCAGGCTGTCACACATTTATCATAACGGCCACAAAGTACTTCACCAAGTGGGTGGAAACAATTTCGCTTAACTCTATGACTGGGCCTCGCATTGCGGAGTTTATTTTACATAACATCATATGTCATTTTGGTATTCCATCCAATATCATCTCGGATAATGGGACGTCATTTAAGAACAAAGATGTGCATGCTTTGACAACAAAGTACAAAATTCAACATAATTTTTTGACACCTTATTATCCGCAGGCAAATGGACAATCATAGGCGTTACAATCATAGGCGTTAAACAAAACACTAGTTGCCATCCTTAAAAATACAATCATAAATAGTCATAAGGATTGGTACATTCAAATACCACTTGCTCTTTAGGCTTATCGCACTAGCATTCAGACGCCCACTGGGGCCGCTCCATTTTTGTTGGTGTATGGCTCCGAGGCAATCATACCTCTCGAGTTGGAAATACCTTCCTTGCGCATATCAATGCAAGAGTTCATCGATGATGACACTGCATGGCAGACTCGGTTAGACCAGCTTACGTTGCTCAACGAACGACACATCAATGCTCTCGAGCATTTACGTATCTATCAAGAGCAACTTAAGAAAGCATATAACATGAAAGTTCACCTGAGGGACTTTCAGGTTGGTGACTTGGTCTTAAAAGAGAACCAACAAAATTCTAACTTGCCGCCCCATCTAAGGGACAAGTTCACGAAAAATTGGTTAGATCCTTATGTAATTGATAGTAAAATAAGACCTGGAACATACCGGCTAGCCTCTCTTGACGGAATCAAGGAACTAGAACCCTTGAATATCAATCATTTGAGGCCATTCCACATTTAAAAGAGCCATGGACCACCCCAAAAAGATCCAAGGATTCTCGCAATCGCTTGGTCAACCCAAAAACACCCTAAAGGTGCCCATAATCCCTTTGGTCACCCCAAAAAGTTCCAAGGATTCCCGCAATCGCTTGGTCAACCCAAAAATGCCCCAAAGGTGCCCATAATCCCTTTGGTCACCCCAAAAAGCTCCAAGGATTCCCACAATCACTTGGTCAACCCCAAAATGCCCCAAAGGTGCCCATAATCCCTTTGGTCAAACCAAAAGCTCCAAGGATTCCCGTAATCGCTTGGTCAACCTAAAAACACCCCAAAGGTGCCCATACTCCCTTTGGTCAAACCAAAAGCTCCAAGGATTCCCGTAATCGCTTGGTCACCCCAAAACGCCCCAAAGGTATCTATAAACCCTTTGGTCAAACCGAAAGCCCCAAGGGTTCCCATAATCGCTTGGTCACCCAAAATGCCCCAAAGGTACCTATAATCCCTTTGGTCAAAACCTCCAAGGATCCGAAAGAATCACTTGGACCGCACCCACTCGAGATAAACCAACCATAACAAATTTTCAAAAAAATAATAAAATAATAAAAAATAACAAAAAAAATTGCATCTCACTTCCATGCATACTCTTAAAAATCAAAACACAAAAAAATAAGTTGCATTAGGCATCGCAAACATACATTGCATATTTGTTGGTCATATAGGTCAAATGCACCATAGATTGTAATTACTCGGCAATTCCATTATTTTTTGCATTTTTCTACTTTGTAAATAGTCCAACAAAAATAAACGCCATCCACAATTTTCACCATATCATAATCAGTTGTCTTCTAATGTATCCAAGGCTTTCGTCATTCAACTGTCTTTAGATTTCTAGCCAAAAATTGTACAAAGTTAGATAGATTTTTACAAAGGTAGAGTTTTTCTTGGATCACACCTTGTTACGTCGCATCCCAACACAAGTTAAAACACATAAAAAAATTCCCAAGTTGTGTGAAAGAAAGATGAAACTTGCAAAGCAATCTAGGATACCATACAGTGAAAAGGTTATCTCGCTCATCCCCCTGTGGGAATGACCCCAAGAATTTTGAGATTTGGCAAAAGTACAAGCATCTTCCCTACCCAATTCCCCAAGAATGTTGAGATTTGGCAAAAGGACAAGCATCTTCCCTAAATTCCCCAAGAATCCCAAATTCTCAAAAAGTTGCAAATATCCAAAAAAAAATTCAAAAAGTCAAAGTACAAACTCCAAAGTTTGACATCAAAACCCACACAGTGCATACATCAAAAAGCACAAGAAATAGTGATTCTAATCACTCAAAATTTCAATCCCTTGCTCAAAGGAAAAAATAAAAAAATAAACAATGATTTTTATCACTACATACGTGAGCAAGTATCCCAATAAAAGTAAAGAAAATAAGGGAGTCGAACTTGAATCCCTGGAACTCTCAGCATTCGAAAGGTCATGAGGTGATCCTCAGTACCGGTTTGGTGGATAGCCTACTGGTTACTAGCGGCAAACCTCCCTCATGATGATATATTTGCCGCATTAAACTATGTACAGATCAATGTTTACATGCGGATGATCTAGCTTATGATATCCTAGATTACACCATAGATTAATCTTACTAAATACAACAAAGGAGTTAGTGGAGCTAATTAGGTGATCCTCAGTACAAGTTTGGTTGACAGCCTATCTGGCACTGGCGGTATCCTAACAACTACCACATAAACGAATTCAATCACACACACAGGGATGTGAAATAACTTGGTCAAACTCAAGTCTGATTCGTACCTTGTTCAAAAGTCTTGTGAGATAAATATACAGTCTTGGATAGTTAGTTAAAACATCTGAGTCTCAGGAAACCTTAACTACATTTTAACACAACTATAACACATTCCATTATTACATCACCATCAAAAAATACAAACAAAAAAATATATATTACACATGCAAAGTCATTCCATAAAGCAATCACATAGTACAGAAAGCCAGTAAATCCTATACAGTCTATGGTGCCATCGCCAAGTTATCAACAAACCATTTCATCCCTTCCATATGCATATATTATATATTAGAAACATTCACATTCATAATAACATATGCATACATCAACATAAATAAATGTGCATAAAAGTAACAATAAATCAAGACAAGTGTATAATCAATAATAAAGTCATGTATATATATCACCAAAAATGCCCATAGGCTACAATAAGTCGGTCCTATGACCTCACAAAAAAATCAAAAACTCAAAAAGCCCAAGCCTATGGATTCATCCACCATGATCACGTAGGATCGGTGTGACTGGAACTACCCCCAGTGGTGTGGCTCCTATGGGACCTCTCAGGGTGGCTGCTGCTAGCCCCCGCATCATGCAAACTAGCGCCACCCTCACCTAGCTGCCTACGATGAGAGGATGATGACTGCTCAGTATCATTGCCTCTCGTACGGTGTGACAATCCACCGCTAGTGAGCTCAGGTAACTGTCCATCAAGGCAGATAATCTCTGCCTCCAACTCCACCTGACATCGACCCCACTCCACATCCCACTGGAAGTACACAATCAATGCATCATCCCGCTGTGCCAACTGAGCCCGTAGGCGATCCCACTCGACGCTGTGCTCATCATCCCATATTCATAGTAGGTCCTCCAATCATGCTATCTTAGTATGAAACCAAGCCTCCATATCCCCCGAGACTGCTTGAGGCATGGGCAACTCTAGGATGGCATGCTGCTCTGGCACCCACTGCTTCGAGACGTCATGTGTATCTGAATTCTCTAGAACCCCTAAATCATCCCCAACCAAGTCATCAACCTCCACCATATTTGCATCATCAAGCGGAGCCCCCCAACCCTCCCCTAGTGCCTTCAAAACCCCACCACCTGCTGCTGCTGCATCTAGACCTCTTAGAGGCCCCTCACCCCGCAATCGTACCATCGTCCACCATTGGTCGTACTCTGTAGTCACCCCGACATTGTCCACATTGGGGACATCAATCACTACATCAGACTCCTTGCCTAGTGGCTCAATAATCAACCAGGCTAGAGTCCTATCGTCACCCTAACATTGATAGATCAAGGGCTCACTAGGAAATCCTTGGTGCACCCCAAACTCTCGAGTCACCCGGACGTACAATAAGTACTCCTGCTCGGTCCCATGTCACCTGATCAAACCACCACCACACCATAATCTCACCAATCAGGTAGTCCCCCTTTTCTCTCTCCACTACCCTATCCACCCCCATCTCTTTTGCATGCCCAAAGCATCGTGTTAGCACTGTCGTCCGCTAATCATGAGGACTCATCCAAATGGACAGCCTGTCTATCAGAATCTATAGAATCTGATACACGTCCTCTAGAGTCACTGTCATATATCCTATTGGGATATGAAAGGTGTTGGTGTGGGGATCCCACAAATTGATCAGAGCAGTCAAATATGCCCGATCCCCCTCCACAGGCTCCAGTCGCATCACCTGCTTGAGCCCAAGGGCATCAAGCCACTCCTAGTCCGCCATAGTCAATGCATCCCATGCATCAAAAAATACCGTCGGCTGACGGTATCGACTCTTCACAACCTGAACAACAAAAACACCACAAAAATATTAAAACAAATGTACAACAGTCTATACAAAAATAATAAAACAACAAAAAACAATAAAACAACAAAAAACAATTAGGGTTTCAACCTTAATTTAAACAAAAACATTCAAATAAATTGTAAAGACAACAAACAATGTACAGAAAAATGAAAGTACAGAATGATACAACCAAAGTACAAATAAATCAACTAAATTGTACAATCAAGAACAAAAAAAAAATCAAATAACACAAACAAAATCATACTAGGGTTTTTAACCTTACGTGTGGACAAAAAATAAAAAACAAAAACATTAAAACTATACTAGGGTTTTTAACCTTAAGTGTAAACAAAAAAATCAAATAAAAAAAACAAAATCATACTAGGGTTTTTAACCTTACGTGTGGACAAAAAATCAAAAACAAAAACATTAAAACTATACTAGGGTTTTTAACCTTAAGTGTAAACAAAAAAATCAAAACAACAAAAAAATCATCTAGGGTTTTTAACCTTATTATGAACACAAAAAAACAAATTAAACCACAAAAATCATCTAGGGTTTTTAACCTTAATGATGAACAAAAAACAAATCAAAACAACAAAAATTCAAACTAGGGTTTTTTAACCTTATGATGCACAAAATAAAACAAATAAAACCACAACATTAATTTAGGGTTTTAACCTTAATGTGACAAAAAACAATGATAAAATGTGAGTTTTAAAAATTCATATAAAAACAAACAAAAAACAAGAAGGAAGGAGCACCTACCGGTCTCGCCTTGGCTCTGCCACTCGAGGATCCGGTCCTTGAACTCATGGTGTCCACAAAAATTTGGCAGTGCTCCGCTTCGCAAACTAGCACTCCTCCTCCCCACAGCTCCAAATCACTAGAAAAAACAATTGCAAATGAGCCCAAAACCTAGTTTTGGCCCTTCTATAGGCTCTTAGGACTGTAATCGTTCCACATTGGGATGAGCACTCAAGTTAGCACTCATACCACCCTGTGATGATTAAAAAATTGGTATTCGTCCCACCCTGGGACTATTACAAAGCAAGAAAGTAAAAAATAACCAAAACTGCATCCAAAATGCACCAAAAACAACAATAAAACTACCGAGCAAAGGCACCTTTGCGCCTGTGATTCTTGGCATACAAAACCAATTTTGGGGTCACAAATTGTCACTATCCTAATCCTTAAGAAGGCTACCATAGTCGGACCACTCCATGGGAGGATGGATTTTCAACAATTTCATCCCTAAAAGGCGTCACAAAAAGGGTCAAAACCCACCAAAAAACAACAATAAAACTGCCGAGCAAAGGCACCTTTGCGCCTGTGGTTATTGGCATAAAAAATAGACATTGGGGTTATAAATTATCACTATCCTACTCCCTAATAATGGTACCATATCTGGACCACTCCACGGGAGGACGGATTTTCGACAATTTCATCCCCAAAAGGCATCACAAAAAGGGTCAAAACCCACCAAAAAACAATAATAAAACTGTCGAACAAAGGCACCTTTGTGCCTATGATTCTTGGCATACAAAACTAATGTTGGGGTCACAAATTGTCACTATCCTACTCCCTAAGAAGGCTACCATAGCCGGATCGCTCCACATGAGGACGGATTTTTGACAATTTCATCCCCAAAAGGTGTCACAAAAAGGGTCAAAACCAACCAAAAAAACAATAATAAAATTGCCGAACAAAGGCACCTTTGCGACTAACGTTCTTAGCATACAAAACCAATGTTGGGGCCACAAATTATCAATATCCTACTCCCTAAGAAAGCTACCATAGCCAGACCGCTCCACGGGAGGACAAATTTTTGACAATTTCAGCCTCAATAAGCGTCACAAAAAAGGGATAAAACCCACCAAAAATAGGTCCGATTGTTGGGCAACTGCATAAGCGTTCAACGAAAAACAACTGAAGGCACCCTTAAAAAAGTCATCTTGGGTCAAACGACTCATCACTTTTCTCATGTCGATCATTCCCTCATCGATTCGTCGCTTGAGGGGGTAGTCACACTTAGTCACCAATCAACAAATACACACCCAATCAAGGAAATGACATGCATTCAAAGAATCATTGACAAAGACAATCACACTCCTGCTTGGGGCAAAAAACAAGCAATAATCATAAGCTGATCAAACACTTGGCATTATAGAATCATGAACTCAAGGTTCCCATAGACAAAATGTTGTGCCCTTTGCCTATTCATGACTGAACAATGTCCAAGATCAAGTAACACCTCACCGAAAAAGGTTAACACTTGAATTAAGCTCCTTAGCTCGTTAGAAGCAAGGATTCAAGAATGCGTGCCCTTTCCATACTTGGGGCATCAAAATTTGGTTAGGTTACTGAGAAAACCTAATCATTAAGTGCTTTGGTTATCTATTTTTTCTCAACACTGCGCCATGCACAACGCATCCCAAAAAGGGGCATCTATAGACACCAAAACAACACAAATCTAATCAGGTGGCCACAAGTACTAACCGAATTGGCATACATAGCCCCTAGGGCAACCCCCATAGGTTAAACAGTGGTCCTAACCACTCCCAAAGAAGTTTTGGAAGGTCAGAGGTCAATTTGGCACCTTTCAAGCAACCTGCTCCTTACTCGTTCCACCCTGGGGCAATTAGAATGCTAATCGCCCCACCCCAGGACGATTAGCAGCAATCGCTCTAGGGTGGGACGAATAGCAGGTTTGATGAGGAAAAATTCAAACCTTGAAAAATGGCAGCCCAAATCCGCCACTCAACTCCACCTTCAATGCATGGGAGTGCGAGTGAGCATTTCAAAGCTCAAAGAGGCAGTCATAGAGGCAGTCATGGAGCCCTTAATCAGGGAGGAATCTCCTCTCCCCTGATAAGGCATGATGGCCAAGTGGTGCCCCTGCATGCACATTCAAAGTAGGCCTTCATGTCTATAAAATTGTGAGTCTTCTCACCCCAAAAAGAGGATAGAGCAGGAGCATTTGGAGCAACAGAGTGCTGCCGAATTATAGACCCTCACTGTGCTTCCTACATCCTTGATCTCTCTTTTGGAAGGGAGGTTATCGGGTGAACATTAGGAGCATAATATGGACCCAAAACCTGAAAAATTGGCCACAATCCCACACCCAATTTTTTTTCACAACCCCCTAGGAGGTTTTGGACCCATCCCAAGTGGATTGGTGTCAAAACCAAGCCCCAAACGGTGGGCGTCCTGCCCCCGGGTGCCCCCCGCACTGTTGCAGTCCTAATTGCCCCACCCCAGAGTGATTAGAAATCTATAGCAAATTTCCTCACTATTTATTTTGCATCATGTTTTGTATGTTTCATATATGCTACAGTTCAAATTTCAAAGCATTATGACTTGTTTTCACTGGGTTTTCATTGTTTTACGCTTTTACTAACATACAGGGAGTGCCTTTGGATACAGGGTGATCGGGGTAGAATCTACAAAATATGACCTTTTGGGTCATCTCAAAATGCCCTATTTTTCCTAACCCCATGTTTGCAGGTGTTTTGGAAGCCTCTGGATGGGACATTTGGGAGGTCACTCTCTGGCATTTTATGACAGTCCTAATCGTCCTACCCCAGAGCGATTAGAAATATACAATAGATTTCTCGACTGTTCTTTTTGCAGTGTGTTCTTGATGATGTTTACATGCTTATGTTCAAGTTTCATCTTATTCTAATATGTTTTGATGACTATTTTAATTATTTCATATATGCATTAATCGGAGGCCTTGGGGATTACATGTTTCCCTCCATCCACATGTGCTATTAATCATTTATTGTTTCTCTGAACATAGGATCTTGAAATTGGAGGGCCAGAAAGGAACTATAGACGCATTCATGCAAGTGGTAGCTACGTTTGGCTTGCCCATTTCAAATGTGGACATGCAGAAGATCCCGAAGGGAAGTGTACCATTCGTTGGTGTAAAAAAAATATATCTAACACTCCGAGCACCTAAAAAGGGGGGAGACGTATTGTAACCTGATGACAAGCAAAATTAATAAAAGAGGCTGCACTTTACTTTTGCTTTATATCTCATTTCATTCATGCTTCACTTTCCCTTTTCATGCACTTGTTCTTTGTTCATTCGTAGGACTTAGTGTTACATCTGCCTTTGTTTGCATCGCAACCGGTGCACCTGTGCTTTCGTAGACATGCTTTCACTAACACTTATGCATTTGGTACTTGCTTTAAATAACTACTCAAACCTTATTCTAAAGTAAACTCCTACTCTAGTTATGTACCCAAGGTGGTACATTGGTAAGTACCAAATAATGTAATATACTCTAACACTTGATCCTATTGAAGGGTCTAATAGACACCTCATATTTAAATCATATGATCATATCTAGGGTTTCATTAAACATCATAGGGATGCTTTTATTAAGGCTATGGATGAAGAATCCCAACTCGAAGAGGTTGGGACATCTCATCATCAAACCATTCCTCCTTAAAATATTTGAGTCAACCCTGTTCGAACATTTTCATAATATTAACCCATTTCATAAACCAACATATGCCACTATTGTAACCACCAATGTTGAGGGAATTTTGCAAGTTATTCCAAGTATTATTGCACCTAAAAATCATGTCCAATTTTCTCCTTATTCTATTCCCCCTTCTTGTAATATTTATTCTATTCCACCAAATGTCCGTTATCCTCCACAACAAGATATCATACAAAATATTCCATATCATAGCCCATATCATAATAGTGTTAAAGTTTCCAATATTAACCAAAATACTTTTCAACAATACACCTATAATCCTCTAGGGAATCTAGGGGCATTGTACAAAAATAATCTAGATATGTAAAGCTTAACAAGTATAGTGAAACAATTGGCATTAAGAATGGACACACTTCAAGCTCCAAGTTTCACTTACAACTATAATAAAATGTGCAATCAACCCCTACATCTCATGGTAGCTGCTAGGCCCTACCCTAAGCATTTACCAATATTATTCTTACCTATTTATAAGGGAACATAGGACCCAATAGAATATTTAAGGATGTTTAGAAAAATATACCATATATGATGATATGTTGTTGCTAAAAACATTATATATGATGATATGTTGCTAAAAATGTTCCCTAAGAGCCTTGGTGGTATGGCATTGGAATAATATTATCAACTACCTTATCATTCTTAAAGGAATTTTGAAGATACAACTAAGTTATTAGTTCAACAATTTAGAGCTTATGTGGAGAAAGGAGTAACCATTCAATATTTATACCTTTTGAAGAAAGGTAAAGATTAAAATTTACCATATTTTCTATCTTGTTGGAGAATTTTAGTTAGATGGTTAAGATACACCTTACCTCCTTAAGACATGCTAGAGATATTTATTGGTAATTTGCAAGAGTAGATCTCATATGAGTTGGAAATAGCAACTGATACCTCTTTTAAACAAGCAATTTATTTGGCAAGGAGAGTAGAGAAGGCTCTTATTTGAAGAGATCAACTGAAGTTAAGAAAATAAGAGGATAGGACCACAAAAAGGTAGTATAAGAATAAGCATTTAGTTGTTTATGGGGTAACACATAATAGGTAAACCAATAATGTTAATGCTGCTAGTACCTTGTAAAATATGGTAGTTAGTAGGCCTCAAAAACCCCCACCAAGGAATTTTAAAAGACTCAACCAACCTATTCCGTTGGTCCTCAAGAAAATTTTATAGGATAATATGATTGAGTTACCTCCCATAAGGTAACCCAATACCATAGTAATTTGGTATAAGTGTGATCAATATTGTATCCTAGGGTGGAAGGGCACATGATAGGATCATGTAAGAGGTTGAAACATTTGGTTCAAAAATTAATAAATGAGGGTCATCTTGTCATAGAGGACTCCCAACCTGCTCCTAACCACAAACCTCCAAATAATCAACCTTCTACTCAATAGACACCTACTACTAATCGATATATGGTGATCTTCCAAAATCCCCTATCTAATAATTGACAACAGACAACCAATCAAGTATCATATCATAATGTGCCACCTCCCTACAACAACATGGTTGGTATGATAGCAACTACTACAAGGCAACAATATCAAGCTCAAACGACTCAAAAATCTTAGAAAGAGATAAGTTCTACATACAAAAAACCTTCTAGACCACATTTAGTTTTGAAGAGTACCCAAAAAAGGAGAAAAAGCATAGAAAAACCAACCTTAATGTTGAAGCCACAATCAAAAGTCTCCTTCAACATTCAACAACTAAGTAACGAATTGTGGGTGAAATTTTTCTTGTATTCACCCACTTGAATATTTTTGTAAACAAGATGATTAATATCTAAGAAAGGTAATTTTGTGGGTTTAACATGACAATTACTGTATGCATATCACCAAAAATGATAGTAAATATTAGAGACCTGCAAAAGGTTTCATTTATCATAAGATAAGCTAGAAGACCCTAGCGGTATGGGTAATTTTCTTCATACCCACTAGATTTTGTATTCAAGCAAAGGAGAAGGCTTAAAGCATGTAAAATTTGGTTGTGTCCTGCTTGATAGAAAAATAGACAATTACGAACTTTGGGCAGTTCCCAAAAACCTGTCATAGTCATACTTAAAAGAAAAATGGGTCACTATCAAACCCCAGAGGAGTCTCGAAGGCCCACCATAAAAATGTAAGAAAATGGCTAAGTATTAAATCTGGCAAAAAAAGGGGTCGTTGCCATTTCCTAGAGGAGTCTCGAAGACCAGTCACGAAAATGAGAAAATGGCTAAGTATCAAATCTGATAGAAATATGGGTCACTACAAGAACCTATAGGAGTATCCAAAACCTGTCACATAAAATATAGAATTTGGCTAAGTATCATGCTTGATGAAGAAGTAGGCAATTGCATACTCTGAAAAACTCCTAGAAACTCGTAATAGTTGTGCTTGGTGAAAAAATGGGTCGCTACCAAACCCCGGAGGAGTCTCGGAGGATCGTCACAAAAATATGCAAAAATGACTAAGTGCTAGACCTAGTGGATAAATGGGAAGCCATAAAACTTTGGTCGGGTTCCAAGGACCCGCTAATGCTTAAGACTCTCGATAGGTCCCCAAAATCTATCAATACTAGCAATATCACACGGATACCATAGACCTATTATGAAATTTCTTGATGGAAAAATGGATTTCTATCAGACTTCGAATGGATCCCAAAGATCCACCAATGCTGAAAACCCCTGACGGGTCTTAAAAACCAATACAAAAAATTATGGATGAGTCCCAAAAGTCCACCAACACCTAAAATTTTACTCTTTAGGGCATGAGGGATATGTCAGGGAGAGGAAAGTTTGCAAGTCTAAGAATGAAAATGTGCAACATATGACTGGAAAAGAGAACCCAACATGCATCTAATAGGTAGTGGATGCAAATGTAGCATCATGGGAATGGTCAACGCCAAGAGTTATATTGTGCAGTTGCATGTAGATAAACATTATGGAGCAAAATAATCGTTAGATAAGTCAGATGAATCAAATGACTAGATGCATCCAACAAAGCCTACTTCCATATAATGCAAGCATTTAGCTACAAAATGCAGGGCAACAAACAAGAATATACAACTTGACCACTATTTTGATATAACAACGTTCTACCACTAGTCATTATGATTGTTAGTAACATAATCCATTGTAAAAACTATATATCAAATTATAAAGCATTTTTTAGGGTTGACTCTTAGGCTTTTACAATTTACATGTACGAAGCATACTGCTCATTGGGAAATATAAATGGATTATCATTTAACCTCTGGTTTAACCTTGTTACAGAACATGTATGTATAGATGATTTTTCATTTCTAATTTAGGCTTGTTAAATGCTCATGGTATTAATTTTTCTAGTTGGATTTCTATTCATGATTCATTCTCTAGTTCTAGAATTTATAGTCTAATAGCTATATCATAAATGAGTGAATGTTTTGTGATCAGTAAAAAATTGGTTGATTAGGTATTTTACTTGCTTTCTCAATTGTCTAATCCTTGTTTATATATGTATCTTGATGTGGCCTAATATATAACATTATAAATTCTAGCTTCAGCTATATTTATTTCTTTCAGCCCCTTTTCACCCTCCATAAATTTTTAATAGTTAGCTAGGACTCCCCAAGAACCGACCTTCTCTGGAGATTGACTCGAAAGCCTCACAATCGTAAGGTCATTCAATGTTGGTCAAGGTATGTGAGTACACAAACCTTTCCATAGGAATATTTTTAGACCAATTTTTGGCATGCTTGATGGGATGTGAGGTCCCACAATTTTAATAAATTAGGGTTTGGTGATGCCCTATTTTAAGTGATCATATTTTGTAATCACCTGGCAAATCTATGTGAATGCAAAACCTAGATTCATGATAGGTCACCTTTGTAATCCTAATACCTCATCTCATAAAGCGTAAACCCACCATGCTACAAATAATTTTTGGCACACTCAATGGGATGCATGGTCCCATAGTTTGAATAAATCAAGGTTTGGTGATGCCTAGTTTTAAGTAATCATTTTTTGTAATCACCTAGCAACTCTATGCGAATGCAAAAATCAAATCCATGATAGGTTATCTTTGTAATCCTAATAACTCAGCACATAAATCATAAACCCACCATGCTACAAATAATTTTTGGCATGCTCGATGGGATCGAGGTCCCATAGTTTGGATAAATTAAATTTTTGGTGATACTCTATTTTAGCAGTATTTAGTTCAATCACCTAGTGAATCTACTCAAAATCAACCCAGATATGTGATAAATTGCCTTTTATAAACCCAAGTTATATTTTTACTTTTCTTGGAGAACTCAAGATTTGATAAGTAGTCTTGACCTCATTAGCAAGGAAATTATGATTATTTGGCGACTCCCACCTAAAGGAAGAATCCAATAATTTTGAAAGAATAATGCCATCATAGGATCTATGGCTTGGTAAAATTATCCTTGGTGGAATTATTCCAACCCCCTTAGTATCCAATATATGCATGGAATCCCCAATACTACTCGTAGGACCTTACCAAGATTTGATGACACATAAAAGACTACACTGGAACATTGTTAGGATGTAGCTTCACTATCTATTATTCATAATATTACATTTGAAGATGTGATGATAAGGTTGCTCTCTCTCAAAGAAAGTGTATTTCTATAGTATAAATCCCTAGATAATAGAAGCTTCTACACGTGGGTCAAATTGGTAGAAGCTCTTATTGATACGTTTGATGACTTTGGAGACCCATTTTTGTTACTGACTTAGCTCTAATTCATTAAACGAGTACCTCATGAAAGTATCTTTGACTTTGATATCTGATTTAAAAGAATGTGGAGAAGAATTTCCCATGAATTCTAGCCATCCCTTACCCAAGCATACATGTATTATATCCATTCCCTCCACTCTGATATAAGCATTCTTGTCTAGCAATTTGGAGAAAAGAGAATTTTGTAAATTTTCAAGGAGTCCATCCGAGCTAAAAATATATTGATCCAAGTAAGAAAAATTATCCCTAGGGAAATTACCCATCCTCTCCAACCTTTCATAGGTTCATTTCATACTGCATTCCCTGAGGAAGACATATCATGCCCATATCAAGCAACAAAAAGTGATATTCTTGCCTACCCCCATATGAGCAGGCACCAAAAATAGCAAGAATTGAAGGTGAACATTTAGTGGTTGGTTAAAGAAGTTAAAAGTATAAAAATATAGCTCTCAAATAGCAAAAGACATGTTCTCAATATCTATGAGCCAGTTACACAACTCCAACAACCTATCCATTTTTAGCTAACAACAAATGTGAGGACAAATTCAAAAAAAAGGAGGTACAATAGGGTAATGATAAAGAATAAAAAGCTGATCTAATATCAATACCAATCACATATTTTATCCATAATGAACTTCAAATTGAGGAAGATGATAACCATTATGAGCAAATGAGAATATTTTCTTTGATGGATGACATAATTGCTTGTAGTTCATCACAAATCATGGACACTGGGAAGATGCAAACCTAGTAATATCTCAACCTAAAGGATATGTGGATGGAGGTACCTTATCCCCACCATTACGGGGCATCAAGGCAAGGGATCAAACAATTTTACATATTCCCTCCTCACAAGGATAATCATTATGATAGAAAAGGCTGAAAGCATAAAAAAATTTGTACTTCCCAGATATCAATGTTGAGCAAAGAGTAGAAAGGATGGAGCAAATTTATAGCTTATTCAAAAGATCTATCTTGATGCCATCAAGATTAATGAGATATTTGTTGGTATCTAAAGAGGTTGACCTGATCAACATTTCCCTCAAGAAAACATCAATGGTCAATGATGTACATGCACTTACTAGAATGTTCCTCTTCAATTATTCAGAAGGTGATTCTCCTCCCTTCTTCCTATCTCTTTATTTAGAAAAATATATACTCCATAATTGTGTGGTAGATCTAAAAGCCTAGGTCTCAATGTGCTAGTAGAAATCTACAAAATTTTGGGTCTGAATCTAGTTGCACGGAGACTATAGGTGTTGCACTTCAAAGAAGAGCAGTTAAAAATAATGGTAAAACTACCTAAAATCCCAATGTTAATATGTGGGCACCCATATTTGGCTATCATCCAATATATAGAAGTTTTTGATGTACCCCCACTATTTGGGATATGTTTATCCCTAGACTTTTTGAAATAAATGGGAGGATGTACAACCCAAGAACATGATCGTATGCTAATTCCATTTTCTGGGAAGGCCATTATGGTACCAAATCAAAGATTATACCCTTTCTGCATTAAAGGACATGAAGAGCAAAAAATGAGCCCTAATAAGGATCTCATGAGCAAACCAAATATTATCTTTTAAATTCAATGGGATGCAAAATATTGCAACCATCACCACTGTTGGAGTAGGTTGTTTACCTTAGCTCATGTTCACCTAGGTAATTTATTTCCTTTTTATTTAGTTATTCCATGTATTTTCTCCACCCACTTATGTGTGGATATTTCATTTATCTTATTTAGATATTATGAGAAATAACATATTTATTTCTTAGATATTATGGGGATATTTTTAGGTTTGACTATTCCTAGGTGTTATGAGGATATTTTTTGGTATATTTGGATGGTTGAGATTCTTTATCCCCATAGCAGTTATAGATATATGGACAATATCACATATTCCTTTTGTATGGTGGATATTTGTCCTTAGCTTGATCCTATGACTATGGTTTATTATCCTTACCTTTATAATCAAGGCACCTTCATTGTACTTGTATTCATTTTTTAGATCTAATACATGATATTGTTTCTCTTTGTTTTGCATATCTATTTGTAAGCTTATGCTTTACATTTGCTTTTAGATTCTTGTTTTGGTTGAATGTGGTGTTCTGTTAACACCTGAGATCCTTGCAGCTTGAAAATAATTTGATTATTATTCCTTTAATACAATTATATCAATAGGTATTGTAGTCATCCATTTGTGAGTGTTGTGCAGTTGTTTCTCTTGCAGGTTTGAAGATTGGTGTGGAAGTTTAATTTTTGTGATCAGGTCCTTGGTGGAGTTTTTGGCCAGTTTTGTGTCTCTCTTTCCATTTTCATATTATCATCAACCTTCTGAAATCTCTTTTACTCATAATACAATAGCTTCATCCCCTTGGATCTGTCCTAAGTATTTTATTTTAGCATTTCCCTTTTTTGACAAGGTCATGAATACAACCCATTTTTGTATTTTGCATATATCATCTGATAGAATGTAAAAATTTTCACAAAAAAATGTAGAGGTATGTAGATGAATTCATATTATTTGTGCCCAAAATTTTAGCTCATTTGGATAAGTATTCTTCTAGGTATTGCAATTTTACAGAAACCTATCCATATTTAGTAATCTCCATATATCTTCATCAAAGATTCAATTTTTTTGTAATTTTTTTTATAGAATTCATAAAATTAGTTGATAGACCGGCCCATAAAATTTCAAAGCATTTAGAGTCATATTAGGACCATTATAATGATTTTACTATGTTTAGTAAACTCGTTCTTCTGTAAAATAATTGGAGTTAGGGAATTTTTTTCAGGACTGAAATCTTGTTTTTGATAAGTCTCTAAAATATTAGATTGTTTGGATCTATATTTATATATTTATGATGATTTTATGATGCACTCATTATATTGCATTTTAAAAAAAAGGTATTTTTATTTTTTGCACTTGAACCTTGTATATGGACTATTGTTCTAAAGTCCCATCTTCCTTCATTTGCTATTTGTCCACTTAGTTTAGATCTTTGTGATCAGCTTACTTGGTGTTCAATATTGGCAGAGCCTACACATTGTTGTGCTTGAGGAGTCCTTTATCTTTGACTACCCTTGCTTTGTTGTGGTGCATCCTCTTGTGCCAATATTCCTCATTGAGGCACTTAGTTTGAAGGAGGGGATTATTTTGAGAATTTCTTTGGAGCTTTTCTAGAGTTTACATGCTTCATTTATGCATTGGTGTGTTTGTGGTATTTTGCACCACCTTGTGACATCACACTAGACCTCTCACTTTATAATGGCATTTGATTTTGGAGGGGGGCTCTTCTACTTTTGAGGACTTCTTGGAAATTTATTTTTTGAAACTCAACATAGATGCAAATGCTGAAACTTTTGAAGCATGGTTTTTAAGGTACTTTGTTCATTATGTAAAAGTGAAGGTTGATCCTTTGTTCATAACTCCAAAACCCAAACCAATGGTGAAAGATAAGGAGTATAGGACATGGTTCATGAATAATTTAAGGACCTCTAGCATGCTTTATTATTTAGTTTATGGGGATCTTCAAAAATTTATTGGAGTTCACAAGAACACACCTCACCTTGCTTATCATAATGTTCTTTTATTGATGATAATGTATATATTGTGTCTCCTCCATGTACTTCCTTTGAGTACCCTTTTTTGGTGTGCCCTCCTTGTTTGTATGAACCACCTTGTACACTATTTTCTTCTCATGTTTCTTTCACATTGGATGATGTACTCCTACAAGATTTGGATACAAAGATTTTGTCTTTGGCTAGACTCTCACTTGGAGATCCTGAAGATCATGTTGATTCTTTTGAGGCCTTTAAACCTTAAATTCTTTCTCTTTCTACTTCCATGGGCTCTTCATCACTTATGTAGTAGGATATTGGTGATTCTTCCTTTATGGATTCTCTTCACACATCTCTTCCACTTTTGTACACTCATGGTTTCATGCACATTGATCTTTTGGATGTTGATTGGGACTATATTCTGCCCCATTTTGGTGTTGGTTTGGGATTCTACATTCCTAGAGATTAATTTTATAATTTATTGGTGATATCTTCTTCACTTCAGCTCTATTTGAAGGAATATATATCATCATTCTACATTTTTTCCCATATTCTCACACTCACTTAGAGTGGGAAGACATTTGACGGATGCTTCATGGCTACTTTATTCCTTGTGGGAGACACATTGTTCATTACAAAGGTATCCACTTCTTCATAGGACTTATTCATGGAGCTCATCATCCTAGGGGGTGTTGGGAGCACTCCTTGGCTCCATTCTTACTTCTCTCTTTCTAGCAGGATGGGTTTTTTCCACATGGTTTTCTACCTTCTAGTTTGAGAGCTTTTGGATACACATTATACATGAGTACCTAATCAGGTCTTGTTTCTGGGACTCTTACTGTGGATATGCCACTTTAACTTCACTTGTAAGGGGTATTAGAGTAGGTTATTTACCTTAGCTCATGTTCACCTAGGTAATTTATTTCCTTTTTTTTATTTATTCCATGTATTCTCCCCATGCACTTATGTGTGGATATTTCATTTATCTTATTTAGATATTATGAGATGTTACATATTTTTTTATTAGATATTATGGGGATATTTTTAGGTTTTACTATTCTTAGGTGTTATAAAAATATTTTTAGGTATATTTGGAGGGTTGAGATTCTTTCTCCCCATAGCGGTTATAGATCTATGGACCATATCACATATTCCTTTTGTACAACGGATATTTATCGTTAGCTTGATCCTACAACTATGGTTGATCATCCTTACCTTTGTAAGCAAGACACCTTCATTGTGCTTGAAGTTAATTTTTTCAGATCTAATACATGATATTGTTGCTTTTTTTTTTGCATATCTATTTGTAATATTATGCTATCAATTTGCTTTCAAATTCTTGTTTTGGTTTAATGTGGTATTCTATTAACACTTAAAATCCTTGCAGATTGGAATGATCTGATTATCATTCCTTTCAACCACTATATGATGACTCAAAATTTCATATCAACACAATAAAATAAAGTATGGTTGATAAAATAGGCATAATTTAGGAAGAAGTAATGCATGTATCCATCATTAGAAGAACCAATTATCAGACACAAGGTTAATAGGATAACATTAGGTTTTGTGTTGTCCATTTGTGTCCAAAATACAAAAATTCTAGAGTAAGGGGTAAAATTATCATGGAACCTTACTAGGGCTGATGATGACCAGGAACCATGGCAAACTAAACATAGAGAGAAACTCAAGTTTGGAGTCATATGGTCTAGACATTGTAGGTTCATAGGATAATCCATGGGAGTCCTACACTAGGCGTGTTAGTCATGCTATAATTTTGTGTACATAGTCAACAAGTAAATAAGAAAATATGGTAGGCACATAACCGCTTGGTATATGACAACATCTTGTACAAAGGATCTAAGTATATTTAAAAAGAGGAATTATTACAATAACTTATTGTAGACTGACCAAATCATCATTATTTTTGGGATAATGAACACTATATAAATTTTAAGTGCCTTCAATTGTTTTCATTAAAGCACTTTTTGGCCTCCTCTCGATGTCTTCCATTTCTATTTTTCTTTTTGACTTTACAACCCAATGGATAAAGAACAGAGTAATACAAAAGCTATAGATAGTGCACCTAAAAACTTGCATTCACATGAGGTAGAACTATCATGATACATGTAAGCAAGACAACACATATTTTTGAGTCAGAATATGATGTCATGAGATTAAAAGGCTCCCAAAAGAAAGGATTTAGGTTTATATGATGAGAACACTAGAAAAATATTCACATTAAACCAAATATCTTGAGAAAAGTGGCCACCTACCTACTGGTAGAATTACCCTATATATAACACCTCATACACAGTAAGTTAAGAAAATGTTTGGATAAGGATGAATAAAAGAGTGAAGCTAAATATTCCCATGGAAAATTATGATCAACATAACAAGTTCCTGCTGGACTATGTAATAATGAAAATAGGATGCACAAATAACAAATGCTCTTAGCAATCTATCTATTCTTGAAGCAACTATTAGGTGTAGCAGAGTGTGCTCATGAAAGTGCAGTTTGTGGGGGTGTCTCATGAACTAGGTAAGATCTCTTATTTTTGTGGGATAATTTTAAAACTACCTTCCCTTTTGTTTATTTATTTTGTTAGGATATTCTATTTCTTCTTTTGTTCCTTTGTTAATTGTGCTAAAAAATCCTTGGGTTGGTGGTACTTTTAGCGCTTCTTCTTTTACCTCCTCTCCTCCTTTTTATCCTTGGTGTAATTTTTATATCTTCCAATTTGTTTTCATCCCATTATTTTTTCTTTTTTCTCTACCTCACCATCACTTCCCACACTTTTGCATGTGTAACCCCCACTTCATCATACACCACCCTCCTTTATCTTGTGGTAAGTATCAATTATTTTTTCTCTAGATTTTATTCTATCTCCTTCTTTCCCTTCCCTCTCATTAGAGAGTGCTAAAAACCAAAAAATGGCCATCTGAGTTTCTTATTTCTACAAAGTGAAAATCCCTTGTGAGTTGCCAAGAATATGGGTGAAATTTTACTTGTATTCACCCACCTAAATATTTTAGTAAACAATATGATTAATAGTTAAGAATGGTAATTTTATGGGATCAACATGACAAGTATTGTATTCATATCACTAAAAATGAATGGTAAATATTAGATACTTGCAAAAGGCTTCATATATCATAAGATAAGCTAGTGGACCCTAGTGGTATGGGTAATTTTCTTCATACCCACTAGCTTATGCATTCAAGCAAAGAAGAAGGCTTAAAGCATGCAAAATTTGGCTGTGTTATGATTGACAAAGAAGCAAGTAATTGTAAACTTTGGATAACTCCCAAAAACCCGTCATAGTTGCAATTGGAAAAACAAATGGGTCACTATTGGACCCTGAAGGAGTCTTGAAGGTTCCCCACTAAAATATGACAAAACGTCTAAGCATCAAATCTAACAGAAAATTGGGTCACTATCGAACCCCGAAGGAGTCCTGAAGGCCCACCATAAAAATGTAAGAAAATGGCTAAGTTTCAAATTTGATGAAAATATAGGTCACTACATATAGAGGGGGAAAACTACCCTACTGTATACAATTCTCGGATGGATCCACTGGGAGCCAAGGTGACTAAAGAGGTATGTTATAACTCTACACTCGATGGACAAGGGGAAGGGTTCACTAGGAATGGTTTTAGGACTTGCTCCAAGTCTGGGGTGGAATATTTTTGAATGTGTCAATTAAGCATGCACCTATGTTTGGCCTTTCTACAATTATACTATAAAATGAAAAGTAATGCAAGACACTCAATATACATTAAGAAAATCATTAACCCTAGTATGATTCTTTGTTTGAATGATCACTAACCCTAAGTTGCAAGAGATAAAGTTTATTTTATTTAAGCAAGGGTTCAAGTAAAATGCACAAACAAGATTAAAAACCCTATATGCACACTATATGCTTTTATTATTTCAAATGCCTAGAAATTTGATCAAATGCTTTTCCTTACTTGTGATCTAGATTTTGAATAAAAATGAATAAAAAGAAAACACCAAACAACCAAAATATCTATTAGGGCACTTAACTAATTTGGTGGTTGTTCCAAGTTTTATCTTACATCCAACAATGTCCCACACTTTCAATCCTGCAAAATAGATTTACAAAATTCTCAAAACATCTGATTAGCGTTAGGGGGCCTACTTAGGCCTCTATATAATTGTGCTTGGACGTACAAAAATAAAGCCCCCTAGGTCCTTTTAGCTGACCTTTTGAATACAAAAGTGAAAGTTGACCTTTTTGGAAAATGAACAAACAAAATGTAATGCTACAAAATAGTATGATTAATATAGTGCAAATTATGCTTTTATGCTCTAAATATAACATGAAATGCAAATATAGGGTTTGGAGGTGAATTTATACCCCCAGGCTTGACACAAATGAAATTGTACCCTATATAGGGTAATTGTGATTTCACTACTAACAAAATCATGCCCTATAATTATGCGACATAATTTCACAAAAAAAGAGTAAAAGCAACAGATCAATGCAAATGAACTAATGGGGATGCAAAATCAATAATATATAAATGCAAATGAGTGAAAAAAACCTAGTGATAGTGAAAAAGTAGACAAAAGGATGAAAACCTCCAGTATAGTAGACTCCTCAAGACTCCAACACTTATAAACCAAGGGCAACAACACAGTCAATATAGCAGAAGAGAACTCCACAAATATTGAAAAGCTTCTACAAATCACTTGGAACTTTAGCAATTGGGAACTTCTTGCTTGCTTTTATGAATCTATTGTCACTTGTCATAAAATTCTTGGGGGGAAAATAAGGCTTCAAACCCCCTATTTATAAGGGATTTGAAATGAGGATAGGTGGGAAAACCTAAGGGGAATTGATGTCAAAGAAGTTAATTTAAAAATTAGGGTTTTCTTAAGAAAAAATCCAAACACGATGAAATCACACCCCACAAGAACAAACCGCGATTTCATAAAAAATATAAAAAAAAAGAGGGAAAAGAAGGAGAGAGGTACAAAATTGCTTTGGGGAAGTTGGAGGGTCTCTCTAGGGATCTAGGGAAAATGACTCACTTGAGTGGGTCAATTTTTTGTGTCTACATTTTTCCCCCTTTTTGATGCATTTATGGCATAATAAATGCATCAAAGAAAGATGTAGACACCTATGGGTGAAGGACAAAAAATAACAAAAAAGAGGTGTTTGGATTAAAATAAAGGAGTGGTGTAGAAACGATGTCATTCCAGATATTTTCTTGTTTTACATGCAAGTCAAGGAATTAGGGACATTAATGTCTCTCGGGCTAGGTTACCCCTTGAATTTTGAAAGGAATGCAAAATTCCCAATAAAAATTGAAATGATATATGTAGAAGAAAGAAGAGCAAAAGAATTTAAAAAAAAGAGGAGAGAGAAAATAAAAGCAAAACACAAGAACAAAAGATCCAAAAAGGGGGAAAACGTGTGTGTGTGCTTATGTGTGATTTTTTTTTATTATTATTTTATGTTTAATTAATGATGAGTACAAACATAATGGATGCAATGCATGATGGACTTAACTAAATGGAATGAATGAATGAATCTAACTAACATAATGCCTAAAATTCAAGCTAAAATGAAAGCGAGAGTGGAATGCAAAATGAAATGCAATGGATGAGTGGGGTGATGAGACACAAAGAGGCGAAGTGAAAACAATGGAAGAGAAAGCAGGAATGAAGAAATAAAACTCCAAAGAGGTTAAAGAAAAAGAAAAGAACAAAAAGTCCACATGCATGTATACGTGAAAATGATCAAGATGGATGTTGCTCTTCACGTATGGCCATGAAGCTATCCTACATGAGTTTCAAATATGGATAGATGTGGAGCTATACCTGCTATAAGTGTAATGCTTGCTAAGATGGAAAAAAGAGAAAGAGATACCCACTAGGATGTATGCTCGTAAATGATCAAGATAGAGGATACCCCTCACGTGTGGCCATGAAGTTATCCCATATGGGGTGTGTTGTGTGTGAGTGATAAATTAGTGAGTACTACCCAATAGGTGTATGATGTGTACAAAATGTATATGAACAAGGCCAATGGAGCAAAACAAGAACCATATCCCTTGAATTGGAGAGATAAAGAAATGAAAAATTTCAAGGTCAAGGAATAAGAAAAATATGAGATGGGTGGATAAAATGATGGAAAAGCACAATGGGCCCTAGTTTGGGGCTTTTCTAGACATTAGAGTCCTAGTGAAAGTGCAATGCATGTGAGCTATGACCTAACTAGGTGTCATCACTTTCCATTGTTGCAAATTCCCCAAGAATCTATATGAATAAGCAACCATGCAAACATGAGCAAGCAAAAAGAAATGCAATTATGACAAGCAAAAATGCAAGTGGAATAGAATGTCAGGCAACCATACAAAATATGACATGCAACCATGTAGAATGATCAAGAAAAAAATGCAATATGAGATGCATTATGTTCATTGGTTCATTAAGATCTTTACCATATTGAAACGGGTAGAAAATGACATTTGATAATTTAACACAAAACATAATGATGCATTAAACAAAGAAATTGTAATTCCATTGATATTAAGAGATATGAGTTACAATAGGGACATGATGCCCTTTATCCATTTATTTTCCTAACAATATTACAATCAATTTGATGTCTTCTTCAATCGTCCCTCAATGTAGGTGGGCTTCTTTGTACGTGGGCCACCGTCAGATTGTTGTTTATTTGATGTTGTTATTCCTCTTAAGATTTGCTAAATAACCTGTGAAGAACCTGCAAAAGGGGGTTAGTGTGATGGGGGGCTTGCCTTAGTCAGGCCCCATATTTATGAAGACGAAATGACCATGAAAACATAACAAAAATTGAAATAAATTATGTAGAAGGTGACAAAATAGTAAAACAAAGCTTACCTACCAAATCTAGGGTGATTTGGGGCCTATAGACCCAATTCGCCACCTAGGGGGCGAATTGATGTCTGATTCATGGGGCAAGGGGTGATCTAAGCTATAAGGTCTCTTTTGAAAAATACTTCGATGGATCGATTCCTAGGTAGTTGGGGTACCTCTATATACTGTTGAAATCTAACTGTGTGCACCGAGAACTGACTGTTCAATGTTCACTTTCCATTTACTACAAAGTTTATGTGCTTTGTTGAATTTTGGAGAGAGAGGTAATTAGGGGTTTAGGACCCACTATTTATAGAAAAATGCAAGGTGCAGGGGGGGAGTTAGATAGAATTAGCCTAGATTTGATTTTAACTAGAGTTAGGTTAAGAAATGCAATGTGGCAACATCACATTCCTTATGAGAAATATTTCATCCTCACACATGTGTGAGGATGGATTAGGGCTAATCTTGATTAGGAGGTCTTTAAGTCAATTTAGGACATGATTAAAGAAATATCCTAACAAACCCCAATTTCACACATGTGAGAGGATGTAATTAGTGTTAATCAAGATTAAGGGTTCTTTTAATCAATTGTGCCCTAAAAAGGTGACTTATGTGAAGTCAACATTAAATTAGATTTTAGGTATTGACTTGTTAATTATTTTGGTCAATTAATACCCCGTGGGGGCCTCAATTGAGTGCAAATAGGCTATCGGATGATATCCCAATGCACTGGATGTGATTTGGAAGGCTTATTAGGGTTTTGGACCTGAAAGCCGATGAAGTAGTATATGGAAGTCTACATACTGCTATGGCGAACTATGGCAATCTACATATTACTACACATGACTACGCATGACTACACCTGACTACGCATGACTATGATAGCCTACAATAGCCTAGGGATGTCTATAATCACCTATGGATACATAGAAGTAGCAATGTGTGACTTTTGGGTGTCTACATTTACCCATTTTTGTACTATACTGTGTGGAACATAGTTTAATACAAAAATGTGAAGGGTTTGTGTAGAAGGAAAAGGGATAGAAGGGGAATGGAATCCAATTGAAGGTATGTAGCCACTCGAAGCATGACCATACAACATTAACTGGGGATCCAGGGGAAAAAGGGAAATAATGGAATCTAATTGAAGGTATGTAGCCGCTCGAAGCGTGACCATACAACATCAATTGGATGTCCTAGGGAAAGAAGAGAAAGAATGGAATCCAATCAAAGGTATGTAGTCGCTCGAAGCGTGACCATACAACATTGATCGAATATCCAAGGGAAAGGAGAGAGGAAGGAAAGAAGGAGAAGAGGAAAGAAATAAAGAACAATGTTGGTAAATTAAAATGAATGATTGTGGATGCAATATAATTTTTTTAAGTCCGTATGATATTTTCAATGCCATACTAGTTGCTTGAGAACAACTTTTGACTACTTTGCTTTTGCAACCAGATTAGCGTGGTCCAAAAGTATGAATAGGACAAAAGCCTATCTAAATTTTTGTTGTTGATTGATTGATGGGAACATGGTGACAAGTGTCAAACCACTCGAGTTAGTTGACATTTGGATTATTAAATCATGACCAGATCAACATGGTCGAAATCCTTTTCCAAATGTTGCACTAGGATTATGTCAAATGTATCATCCATTATGTACTTGACGTACATGAATGCTAGATTGATTTATCCATGGAAACACATAACTCTCATGATGTAACCCATGTCTGTTTGGGATTGAGATTATAATTATATGATAATCTTCAGCAAAAAATTTCGTAGACCAATGTGCTAATCACACTTGGATTTTCGATGTTGTGGTTGCATGCAAAACTGACTTTGGATATGAATACCCCTCAAACGAGGAATCAACAATGAGGTGAATGAAGTGTGGTGAATAGGTGATGCATCAATTGATAAGATACCAATGCATGATGAATATGATTACAAATGAAGTTAAAAGACAATTTTGGAAGGTTCCCAGGGTTTTAGGGGACATGTGCCTACTTTCCTAGGGTTTTGGGTGCATTTTGGGGTGTTTTGGTTGAGTTCACCACCTAGGAGGCGATTTTGACCTAAATTGCCACCCGAGGGGTGAATTGGATTTTAGTTCACCCCTCAAGGGGTGAATCGGTGATTAAGGTATATTTAAGCCCTAATTTGCATGGAATGGGCTCATTTTGACGATGCACGACATTGGAAAGTGACTTGTGGAGGCATTCGACAATATGAGAAGAGCACTGGCGATGACTTTGAGAGTGACGATGAAGAGGGGACGCTGGGTGGCTAGCAGTAGGCACAGGGACCCATCGATAAGTGTTCTTTTGCTTTGTTTTGATTTTGTTTTATTTTTCGAAGAAATGTGAATGAGGGGCGGGAGGTTTTCGTCTCGATTTAAAAAAATTTCATAATTTTTTAGTTAAAATTTGAATACGTAGTGATAAAAAAGCCAAATGGGTATCCAAAAATGTGATCAGTTTTTGAATTAGACTTTTTTTATCGCCAATTTGATCGGGTAATGGGTAGAGTACGTGTGAGGTTTGACCATCAGTTTTTAAAGTAACGGTGTACTGACATTGACATGTTATTGTATTTTGTTTGCTAAAGTAGGAAATGGGTATCCCATTATGTGGCTGTTATATTTTTTTGTTTTCATTTGGTATGATTTCTAAATATATCACTTTTAGGTGTAATTTATCAAACCTAGACTGTTAGATTTACCATGTTAGAGATAAAAGTTTTGTAAATCGATCAAACATAGCGATCGAGAGGCCATCTTTATTGCCTCATCCAGTAAATATGGAGGGCAAATAGTATTTACCCTATGCTTTGTGGTGGATTACGATGGCATAGTAGTGTATTAAGAGACCACATGAGGGTGACCCACTGTTATAGAGGGATAAGTTTGGAGGCATGACTCTAGGTGATATCAAATGGAGACCCTGGTTGGGTGGGGTGAGTTGGGGTGAGGACGATGAATAGTTGTGGGCCATCCAACATGGCAGATGGTTGGTGGGGTGGTACACTCGATATATTGAGTATTTTTAGTTTGATAGAGTGAAGTGACAGTTTGGGTTATAATAGGATGTTCCAAGGGCTCCTATGATTTACTATAGGCAATGGGGAGATAGAGGGGATTGACCTGTGGTGTTGCCTTGGGTTGGGGAGAGGGATCCTCCTATGGATATCCTAGCTGTAGGAGATTTTGGGACAACTTCAAATTTTGATGCGTTGTGGGCATTGCAGAGTTGGGAGCCTGGGAGAGGTGTAGTTGATTGATGGGTGGCACCTATTGCTGGGGAATCTACACCAAAGGGGAGATTTGGTAGGGTATCTCAAGCTAGGGTAGAGGATGTGGCTGGTGGCAAGGAGGAGGTTCCTCTGTGATGGTCGTGGCATCACTTGGGCAGTATGGTGAGCACCCAAAGTGTGAGGGTGGAGGAGGTGCATGTGGATGCAGACATGGGTATAGGACAAGCTGTTGGATCTGAGGCTTAGGGAGATGAGGTAGTCGGTATAGGTGGTATCAATGATACCCTAGATATTGGTGCATTTGCTAGGATGGCATAGCATATTCCTATCGATATCCCAGAGAGGTAGGCTACAAAGGAGGAGGCATGGGGACTGCATAATAGAGTTCAAAAGTTAGAGGCTGAGATGGTGGAGATGAGGGCTGCTATGACTAGGTAGGAGCAAACGATTGATAATTTGACTAGTCAGTTAGTGGTTGAGTCTACCAAGAAGATTATGTGTGAGACTGCTCTATCAATGCATGGGACTCCTCTCCCTGACTATGATCGAGTGGTGTCATAGTCTAGGTAACGATTGTGAGTGTGGGTACTGTTGAGAAGCAACACACCCCCACTGAAAAATGAGATTCCATCCTTAGAAAATTCTGAACTTTCATTTTTGCAGCAGGGACCCTCTTGATCCTTTCCAGTTTTAAATCCAGTTTTGCTTGTTTCCTTTTTAAGTTGTGCTTTTCCTGTCTTTCTAGCCTGTGTTTTCTTGGACTTAACTTTTACATGCTAGAAATCATTCGTCTTTCTAGCCTGTGTTTTCTTGGACTTAACTTTTACATGCTAGAAATCATTCATGCTTAAGCCAAATCCTGCACCGGTACCGAGAAAAATGCTCAAAACAGTTGCATAAATTCATGAAAAATCAAACTTTCCATTTTTGGTAGTGTCGCGATATCGCGACACTTCCATTTTCGGAAATGTCGCGATATCGTGACAAGAAAATACAAATGCAGCTAAGTCGAAAAAACGTAGCGAAATCGCGACACTTTCCATTTTTGGAAGTGTCACGATATCGCGACATTTCCATTTTTGGAAGTGTCGCGATATCGCGAAATTTCCATTTTTGGAAGTGTCGCGATATCGCGAAATTTCCATTTTTGGAAAGCGTCGCGAAATCGTTGCAGGATGAGGAGAGAGAAAGCTAGGGAGAAAAATGTCGCGAAATCGTGACATGTCGCATTTTCACGATAGGAGAGAGAAAATGCATGAAAATCGGCTAAGTGCCAGAAAGGTCACGATTTCGCGACATGTCGCGAAATCGTGACAGTTTTTGGAGAGAGAAGCAAGCTGTACGGAAGGGCACGATTTTGCGACATGTCGCGAAATCGTGACATGTCGCATTTTCGCGGTAGGAGAGAGAAAATGGGCTGAAGAATCAAAAATCCGCCAAGTCATTTTTGTGTAGCGAAATCGCGACACTTTCCATTTTTGGAAGTGTCACGATATCGCGACATTTCCATTTTTGGAAAGTGTCACAAAATCGTTGTCTGCCGGAGGAGAGAGAAGAAATCAGTACGGACCAGCGCGATTTCGCGACATGTCGTGAAATCGTGACATGTCGCATTTTCGCTGAGGATAAATGATAAATTGACCAAGTCCAAAAGTTGCAGCGATGCGCTGCATGTCTCAAAATCGCGGGCTAAAGGGTGCAGCGATGCGCTACATGTTTCGAAGTCAGGGGTGAAAAGTGGCAGCGATGCACTGCATGTTTCGAAGTCAGGGGTGAAAAGTGGTAGCGATGCGCTGCATGTTTCGAAGTCGAAGGATGAAAATGGTAGCAACGCGTTGCACGTTTTGAGGAAGTCTTGCAAGACAAGCATGTCACGAAATCGCGACATGCTGGAGCAAAGTTGTACGGCCGCTGGCAGGAGGCGCGATTTCGTGACATGTCGTGAAATCGTGACATGTTGCATTTTCGTGGCCGACAGGGAAGAAGCAGCGCGGTCGCTGGAGACGTCACGATTTCGTGACATGTCGCGAAATCGCGACATGTCGCAGAATCGCGACAGGAGAGAGAAAGTCCTCAAATGAGCCGAAAGTGCATTTCAGCTGAAACAGAAGGCATCCTGGGGTAGCGACACATGTCAAAGCATGAGGCAGACAAACAGAAGCCGACATGCAAGCTTGTTTTGTGATTTTTAATCTGTTTTAACCTTTAATGCTTTAATTTAATGTTTATTAAAGTGCTAATATAATATTTTTGTCTTTCATGCAGGATTCCATCTGGCACTTGCGGGACAACCGGGAAAGGCCATAAAGTCAAATTTAAAGTGCAGATTTGATCAAGGACCGCCATGCTAGAGGAAAAGAAGCCAGTAAATGCATTTAATGGAGATTTATTGCAAAATTTATAGCATGGAGACCATTTCAACTCAGAGATCGATTTGCGGAGATCAAATTGATGGAGAAGTGGTGACTCATCCGGCTCACCAGAAAAATTAATGGAGGCATTTATTTGCAGCTGTGGATGAATGCAAGTGGCTTTAGATTTTATCTTCTCCATTTATGGCAGCTGACTCCCCTGATTTGCCGAAGGGTTAAGTTCTATCCGGACTTTGGTCTTAAGATGGATTTTTATTGTAAAACCCGGGTCCTAGGGTTTAGATGTGATAATATTTGCAGTTATGAGAAGAAGATATTTCTGAAAAGATCAGGGTCTGTCCTGAGTCTATAAATACTTCTCAATGTAATCGCGAGAGGCGGAGACTTAGAAATAAAAGGCTTATAAGCAATTTCTTGCAAATCTTGTGAAATCCTTTGTTTCTGGACTTGGAGTTGATGTGCTTTAGCTTTTCTGTGATAGCATGGCCAGGAGCCTAATCTTTTGTAGAGTGTGATAAGTGTATCTTCTTTTGTTATCCGTTCCATTTAAAGTTTATTAGATATATGCTGTAAATCTGAGTTATCAAGTTTAAATATGTTGTTAGGCTTCAGTTGTTCTATTGTCTGCTAGGGGAAATTACAGATTTTAGGTGTAATTTTGTTCTAATTGCTCTGTCTTCACTGTGTGAGCTAGGTCATCGGTGAAAGATACCAGTTTTAACCAATTGCCCTTGGATTTATAATTTTTTGCTAGATCTATTTCACTCGCCTTGTGCTCTTAGTTGAAAGTGATCTTAGACTGACTGGACACTTTCTTCTTTGATTTGTTCTGTTGTGAAGCTGATAGCATAGATAAAATTGACAGTTTAGGGTTTTACAGTTGATGTTTGATAAACTTCTCTTTCTGCCCTACCCTACCCTCTCTTTGTTTTTGGTGAATGATCCATTTTTATTTTCTTTGTTTGTCTTTTATTTAAATCTGCTGACCCATGAGAGCTAGATCTAGAATTCAAGTTAAATCTGATCAACTTTTGCAACTATCGAACAAGTTCAAGAACCCCCTGTAAGGTAACAGAGCAGTCCATATTGAAATCTATTCCAAAAGTGGAAAAGAGTGAATTGCCATTCGACCCAACTCTGTAACTCGCACCTTGGATAACCAGCTAGATCCTAAAGTGAGTGGGATCCGTCCCGTGGGTGTCTTCGGAGCTTCCTTGCTTCATCCTTTCCCGGGGTGTGCATGAAAGCCGGACCAACAACCTAATTGGTGCTAGAAGGAGGGCCGAGAACATCTATTCTTAGTGCACTTGAGTTGAGAAATCTAACTGTATGTGGTACTTGACAAATACTGTATTTTATCCAAAGTTTGGTAGCCAATTTTCCCCTCCTCCTCAGCCAACAACCTAATTGGTGCTAGAAGGAGGGCCTGAACTCAGTTCAAGTTTTGTAAGGGCATAACAACAACATTTGAAGGACCCAAAGTGAACTCCGGACAGTTTTGTAAATTGTCAGTACAGTTTTGTAAATTGTCAGTACAGTTTTATAAATTGTCAGTACAGTGTTTTGTGAATTGTCAGTGCAGTGTTTTAAATTTCTAAATTCAGAACCTGTTCAGAACTGCAGAGTTATAAGTGCCTATGAAAACTGGATTCTACATACAGGGTAACAAGGTCCCACCCCAGAGCTGGAGAGCTCCTTGTCCCTAAATTAGAAACTCTGAGAAGAAGTAGCCACAGAAGGGCCACATCTCTATCATAGATAGTTTTATCACCATTGATAGTCACTCCAACCAGAGCTCAGAATACCCCTGTTAATCCATTAGCTATGGAAAATTGGTTGGGCTCCACAGCTTTGAACATTCCGGGGATAGCCCATGACTTGCCCGTAAATCTAGAAAGATACCTCCCTAGGTATAAACATGATGGGACAAGAATCTGCAGAGGAACACTTAATTGCATTCAAGAATGCACCGAAGTTATTAAATGTACAACATGAGGATGTTTCCTGCAGACTCTTCCCGTTCACTCTCCAGGAGGGAGCCTATGATTGGTTTCTAAATCTTACCAATGATTCCATCACCAGTTGGAATGACTTAGAAAAAGTCTTTGTGTCACAGTTCAGGGAAGTGATAGATCCCAGCATTTTATATCAACAGTTTTCTAGCATCAAAAGAGAACTAAATGAGTCTATCAGATCCTATAATGTCGATTCTAGAAAGCTTATGGTAGACTCACTGGCTATTATGTACCGAATGCTGACCTGGCATTAGAGATTTTTAGGAACTCTCTAGACCCAATGACCTCTGTCTTCTTGAAGAGGGATGCCATTGTTACCAACTTGACAGAAGCTTATAAAGAAGCTTTAATCCTAGAAAGACAGTTGGGACCCCAGCCTTTAAATATTCAACAAACTCCTCTGATCACTCAAGTTGCTCCTGTGTTCAATCCCATTCCACATCAGATGATGTTGCCAGTTTGTCAGACTTTACCATCAGCAGCACCAGTGGCTGCTACACCTGTTGAGAATGTACAGAACCCGATAAAAGAGGCTGACAATGCTAGGATTGAAGAAATTTCAATGATTGTTCAGAAGCTGGCCAATGATTTTTTGAGTTTTAAAAGGCAAACTTCTACTGGAGACAATCCCAACAGATACTCATATCAGCCAAACAGATTTAACAGGCCCCCATATGAACCTAATAAAGATTACAAAGGTAAAGCTCATGATGTGAACATCTGTGATTTGGCTCTGCCCAACTGGTGCAGAATTCATGCCACTTCTCAGCATGGGGAGTTAGATTGTGTGGAATTTTGCAATGCATTTGAAGCCTTGTCAGGAGATTTGATCTCCCCTGAAAATCAAAGAACTGCTGAGGGCCCAAGTTCATCTGGACACAGTGCAGCTATGGTCTTGGATTCTTTTTATTTCCCGGATGAATCTGAGAATGTAGTTGAAATGCCCATGGATGAAGTACAGGATTTCCAGCAGTACAGAAGAGATAACTACAACCTGAGGAACAGGAATCCAGAGCCAAATACCACATCAACTCCTCTTGACAATTCTCATAATATTCCTCCTGACCCCTCTCCAAGAAATAATCCACCTCCACCAAAGGGAGGAGCTCAAAGAGTACCAGATGTTGTTGTTCCTCCACTTAACAAAGGATATAACATAGTGGAAGACATGAAAAATATTAAGGCTAACATTACTCTGCATGAGCTGGCACAGATTTCAGAGCAGAGAGATAATCTGATAAAGACATACTCTAGCCCTGCTGCTAAATCTGTGGATAAAGGGAAGAAAATAGCCAATGCCAATTTGGCCATGTACAAGGAAAATATTGAAGTTCCCCCATTTTTACTGACTGTCAGAATTTTTGGGAAGAATTTACATAATTGTTTGGTAGATTCAGGTGCATCTGCTAATGTCATGCCACTGGCAATTTGTCGACAGTTGGGGCTGACCCCAATGAAGTCTGAGAGGAGAGTTGTCCAATTGGACAAGTCAGAAGTTAAGGTTGTGGGAGAGCTACAAAACATTCACATTCAATTGGCATCTGAGCCAAGGGCTCAACATAAGATCGAAATCCAAGTTGTGGATATCCCAGTGGGGTATGGAATGATGTTGAGTAGGGATTGGTCTAAGTCTCTAAATGGATATCTGGCAACAGAATTTTCACACATGTGTTTGCCATGGAAGGGTGTGGCCAATCAATTGTGGGTTGACAAAGAACCCAGGTACAAGCACACCATTACAGAGTACAATGCTGCAAATGAAACTGTCAATGTTGCAGAAGTAGACATTGGAGTCTACAATTTAACAACTAGGCACAATAATAAATTTAACAAAGCTCATCCTATACATACTAATGAAGTTTGGACACTTCATGTGGATGGAGCCAGATGTAAGCAGGGTTCTGGAACAGGGGCAGTCCTCAAAGGGCCTCAAAGTCAGACATTTTTTATGTCTTACCGCCTGCAGTTCCCATGTACTAATAATTTAGCAGAGTATGAAGCTCTGATTTTAGGTTTAAAATTTGCATTGGATAGAAATGTGAAAAACATTCAAGTTTTCACTGATTCAGAATTGGTGGCAAGTCAAGTCAGGGGTAAGTTTCAATGTAAAGCTTCTTATCTGAAAGGGTACAAACACAGAGCTTGGGATCTTGTGGAAGACTTTGATGCCTTTAACTTAAAACATATACCCAGGGAACAAAATTCACATGCAGATGTCTTGGCATCTTTAGCTGCAAGTTTAAAGCCATTGGAAGATTTTAAGTGGGATAAGTTTTCAATTGAGCTAGTCCCCTGTCCTTTAGTTCCAAACAATGTAGATAGCTTTCAAGTTTTCTCAGATGATCAGCAGATTGTGCACTTCTTACAGAGTACTAATACCTTTGAGAATGCTATAATTGATGAAGGCCAAAGGGACACCCTGATGGAACAGTTAGATGATGACAGGGGAATCATGAGATTGAAGGACAACAGAATCCCAAAGGGAATGGTAGAGCTGGAGAGGTTATTTGATGTTGACAAGATCAGGCAGAGGGTGAATCCTGAAGATTATGTGGGCACCACAGACAATGAGACTAAAAATTTGAATGTAGGAACTGAAGAGGATCCAAGGAACATCAAGTTGGCAAAGGACTGTGATCCAGAGATAAAGAGAAATATGATTGATTTCCTGCACAAGTCTAAGGATGTAATGGCCTGGTCATACAAGGATTTAAAGGTATTTGATCCAAAAGTTTACACCCACATCATACCTTTGAAAGAATCTTGCAAGCCTTTCAGAAAAAAACAGAGGCATGTTAATGCTCTGTTAGAACCCCTTATTCAGAAAGAAGTGGAGAAGCTCTTGAGTGCAGCAATTATTTTTCCTATTAGGCATTCTACTTGGGTGGCAAATCTAGTTCCAGTCAGGAAGAAAAATGGGGAGATCTGCCTTTGTGTGGATTTTAGGAATCTGAACAAAGCATCTGAAAAGGACAACTATCCCTTGCCTTCTATGGATGAAGTCCTGCAAATTGTTAATGGATCAGAGATGATGTCTTTCTTGGATGGCTTCTCAGGCTACAACCAGATTTTGGTTGAGAAAGAAGATAGAATGAAGACTGCTTTTACCACCAAGTGGGGGACTTTTGCTTACAAGAGGATGCCATTTGGTTTGATAAATGCAGGAGCAACATTTCAGAGAGCAATGGACCATGCCTTCAAGGGGCTTATGGGCAAATGTATTGTAGTTTACATGGATGATCTAACAGTCTTTTCCAAATCCAGATTTGACCATGTCAAGCATTTAGATTCTGTGTTTAACAAGTGCAGAGAGTTTGGCATCTCTTTGAATCCAAAGAAATGCATATTTGGTGTAACAGAAGGCAAACTGCTTGGGCATTTGGTCACAAAGGATGGCATTTCTATGGATCCAGGCAGAGTTGAGGCCATATCTGGCATACCATTTCCCAACTCCAAGAAAGAGTTGAGATCATTCTTTGGAAAGATTAACTTTGTCAGAAAGTTTATCTCAGGCTTTGCAGAGATAGTTAAACCAATGAATGATATGTTAAAGCAAACTGCCTGCATTTCCTGGACCACTCGAAGCTAAGACTGCTTTCAAGAAATCAAGACAACCATTAAACAAGCACCGAGTCTTAGTAAGCCCGGATTTCGAGTGCAGATTTCTATCTGTACACATTCTCTTCTGAACATACACTTGCTGCAGTGCTGACTCAACAGAGATATACATGAGAACATCCAATTGCTTTTAAGAGCACTAATTTGAAGGGAGCTGAACTGAAATATTCCAGATTAGACAAACAGGCTTATGCTTTGGTAAGGGCAGTGAAACAGTTCAGACATTATATACTCAGAAGCAAAACTCATGCCATAGTGCCAGACCCAGCTGTGAAGTACATTCTAAGTCAGAATTAGTTGGAGGAACTCCCAGGGAATCCAAGAAAAGCTGGTTATAAGAGGGGACTATGGTTCATGCAATTATTTGGGTGTCACCAGAGGCTATCAATACCTAGACTGAAACAGTTCCAGATTGATCAAATGATAAAAGAAAATTATAATTTCTCTAAGGTCTTCCAGATAGTGATATATTTCAAAAAAAAAGAGAGAGATACCAAAAAAAAAAAAAAAAGAGAAAAGGAAAAAGAGAGAAAAGAGTTGAACAATTAAAAGAGGCAGCCAATACTTCCAAAAATATTTTCTTCTAAAATATTAGATTCTGCCCTGCAGTTGTAAATTGGGTCATGTAAATCTAAAGGGTAACTTTGTCTAGGCTGTAAAAGGCTAAACAAGTAAACAGAGCTCTACTCGGTTTCCCCTTTTACAATCTAGAAAAGCTGATCAGTCCAGAGTTCATCAATCAATTCAGTCATCCTTGAAGAAAGTTTTATACCTTTTGAAATTGCACATCAAAAATCTTCCTTGAAGTAATTCAGCCTAGTATGTCCTTGGGAAATTTTAACAGCTGGCAGTTAACAGCCAATTTATTGTGAAGAATGTCTATGGCAAGGCATGATGCATGGTCTTTTTGTTTTGAAACCAGGGTCTTGGGTTCTAAAATAGTGCTACTATTTTACCCGCAGATATCGCCATTTGTTGAGAAGCAACACACCCCCACTGAAAAATGAGATTCCATCCTTAGAAAATTTTGAACTTTCATTTTTGCAGCAGGGACCCTCTTGATCCTTTCCAGTTTTAAATCCAGTTTTGCTTGTTTCCTTTTTAAGTTGTGCTTTTCCCTGTCTTTCTAGCCTCGTGTTTTCTTGGACTTAACTTTTACATGCTAGAAATCATTCGTCTTTCTAGCTTCGTGTTTTCTTGGACTTAACTTTTACATGCTAGAAATCATTCATGCTTAAGCCAAATCCTGCACGGTACCGAGAAAAATGCTCAAAACAGTTGCATAAATTCATGAAAAATCAAACTTTCCATTTTTGGTAGTGTCGCGATATCGCGACACTTCCATTTTTGGAAATGTCGCGATATCGCGACAGGAAAATACAAATGCAGCTAAGTCGGAAAAACGTAGCGAAATCGCGACACTTTCCATTTTTGGAAGTGTCGCGATATCGCGACATTTCTATTTTTGGAAAGCGTCATGAAATCACTGCAAGATGAGGAGAGAGAAATCTGGGGAGAAAAATGTCGCGAAATCGTGACATGTCGCATTTTCGTGGCAGGAGAGAGAAAATGCATGAAAATCGGCTAAGTGCCAGAAAGGTCGCGATTTCGCGACATGTCGCGAATTCGCGACAGTTTTTGGAGAGAGAAGCAAGCTGTACGGAAGGGCACGATTTTGCGACATGTCGTGAAATCGTGACATGTCGCATTTTTGCGACAGGAGAGAGAAAATGGGCCGAAGAATCAAAAATCCGCCAAGTCATTTTTGTGTAGCGAAATCGCGACACTTTCCATTTTTGGAAGTGTCGCGATATCGCGACATTTCCATTTTTGGAAAGTGTCGCAAAATCGCTGTCTGTCGGAGGAGAGAGAAGAAATCAGTACGAACCAGTGCGATTTCGCGACATGTCACGAAATCGCGACATGTCCCATTTTCACTGAGGATAAATGATAAATTGACCAAGTCCAAAAGTTGCGATGCGCTGCATGTCTCAAAATCGTGGGCTAAAGGGTGCAGCGATGCGCTGCATGTTTCGAAGTCAGGGGTGAAAAGTGGCAGCGATGCGCTGCATGTTTCGAAGTCGAAGGATGAAAATGGTAGCGACGCGCTGCACGTTTTGAGGAAGTCTTGCAAGACAAGCATGTCGCGAAATCGCGACATGCTGGAGCAAAGTTGTACGATTGTCGGCAGGAGGCGCGATTTCGCGACATGTCACGAAATCGCGACATGTCGCATTTTCGTGGCCGACAGGGAAGAAGCAGCGCGGTCGCCAGGAGACGTCGTGATTTCGTGACATGTCGCGAGAATCACGGTAGGAGAGAGAAAGTCCTCAAATGAGCCGAAAGTGCATTTCAGCTGAAACAGAAGGCATCCTGGGGTAGCGACACGTGTCAAAGCATGAGGCAGACAAACAGAAGCCGACATGCAAGCTTGTTTTGTGATTTTTAATCTGTTTTAACCTTTAATGCTTTAATTTAATGTTTATTAAAGTGCTAATATAATATTTTTGTCTTTCATGCAGGATTCCATCTGGCACTTGCGGGACAACCGGGAAAGGCCATAAAGTCAAAGTTAAAGTGCAGATTTGATCAAGGACTGCCATGCTAGAGGAAAAGAAGCCAGTAAATGCATTTAATGGAGATTTATTACAGAATTGATAGCATGGAGACCATTTCAACTCAGATATGGATTTGCGAAGATCAAATTGATGGAGAAGTGGTGACTCATCCGGCTCACCAGCAGAATTAATGGAGGCATTTATTTGCAGCTGCGGATGAATGCAAGTGGCTTTAGATTTTATCTTCTCCATTTATGGCAGCTGACTCCCCTGATTTGCCGAAGGGTTAAGTTCTATCCGGAATTTGGTCTTAAGATGGATTTTTATCGTAAAACCCGGGTCCTAGGGTTTAGATGTGATAATATTTGCAGTTATGAGAAGAAGATATTTCTGAAAAAATCAGGGTCTGTCCTGAGTCTATAAATACTTCTTTTCAATGTAATCGCGAGAGGCGGAGACTTAGAAATAAAAGGCTTATAAGCAATTTCTTGCAAATCTTGTGAAATCCTTTATTAGATATATGCTATATATCCGTTCCATTTAAAATTTATTAGATATATGCTATAAATCTGAGTTATCAAGTTTAAATATGTTGTTAGGCTTCAGTAGTTCAATTGTCTGCTAGGGGAAATTACAGATTTCAGGTGTAAGTTTGTTCTAATTGCTCTGTCTTCACTATGTGAGCTAGGCTACCGGTGAAAGATACCAGTTTTAACCAGCTGCCCTTGGATTTATAATTTTTTGCTAGATCTATTTCACTCTGCCTTGTGCTCTTAGTTGAAAGTGATCTTAGACTGACTGGACACTTTCTTCTTTGATTTGTTCTGTTGTGAAGCTGATAGCATAGATAAAATTGATGGGTTTAGGGTTTTACAGTTTGATGTTTGATAAACTTCTCTTTCTGCCCTACCCTACCCTCTCTTTGTTTTCGATGAATGATCCATTTTTATTTTCTTTGTTTGTCTTTTATTTAAATCTGTTGACCCATGAGAGCTAGATCTAGAATTCAAGTTAAATCTGATCAACTTTTGCAACTATCGAACAAGTTCAAGAACCCCCCGTAAGGTAACAGAGCAGATCCATATTGAAATCTATTCCAAAAGTGGAAAAGAGTGAATTGCCATTCGACCCAACTCTGTAACTCGCACCTTGGATAACCAGCTAGATCCTAAAGTGAGTGGGATCCGTCCCGTGGGTGTCTTCGGAGCTTCCTTGCTTCATCCTTTCCCGGGGTGTGCATGAAAGCCGAACCAATAGGTACCATCACATTAGATCGAGCATAGTGCTTCTACGGTGGGACAGGTTGGTTCCAGGACCAACTTGTTGTGGATCCAATTCTGGAGTTCAAGGTAGAGTCGAGCTGAGCTACAAAGATGCAAGCAAGTCGTGAGGGCTATAGGGAGACTCCTCATGGGAGTTTGGATATTCTTATGTTGATTGTAGCCTGCGAGTATTTTTGATTGCTAGATGATGATGGGCATGGTCCCAGATTGTAGCCTTCGAGTATTTTATATTGATGATATATATATATATATTGATTTTGGCTATTATATATACATGTATCATTTTTATGGTTTGAAATGTGTTCTTGTTTATGTTCACATGGATTAGCGTATCATAGTTTGTAGGTATATATGATAAATAAATATACATGCATGACATGGTTTAGGTCTATTTCATTCTATTATATGAATGAATTTTAGAATAGTATGTATGATTGTGTTTTGAATGCAGTATGGTGTCATATCAGATGTGAATTTGTAGTGAATACATGTAGAGTAAATGTAATGTTGCGATTCGATTTTGATATGTATGTAGAATGAATGCAATAACTATAATGTGTACTAAATGTCTATGGCATAGATGCATGGATGCATGTATGGACATATTGAAATGCACCAAGGAAGCACTTGTATCGTGGCATTTACCAGTATGGATGTGATCCATTCCATGATTTTAGGGATGGTGGATAATATAAGGCATGCATAATTGTTTTGACCAACATAGTTGTGACAATAAAATATCAAACCCTTAGCTATACAAGTGTTTGTGGCAACTTATAACATAATCGAGATAGTTAAAAGTCTATCTTGGACCTATGTGTGTGAATGTGTAAGGTTCATTTATCCATTTTGAGGGAGGTAGGATTAACCTGTTATAGATGCTATCAGACTAGCTAGCTCATACGTTTGTAATAGTGATCTATACACAAGTGATATGTTAATGTTATAGATGTGTTGCCACATGTAATACTATCCCACTGGTAGGTAGGCTCTTGGAGCCTATTGCTAGCGATGGAAATCATACCATGTTGTTATGTTGAACATTAGGACCAAAGGAAATAAGCATAACATTGGTGATATCAATAGGCATTGCCTTTTGTTTTCTACCCCTCATCTAGTGTTGGCCTATTTTTGTGGTGCTCTTTTATTTATTTTTTCTTTTTTTTGTATTCTCGTGGTGCTCTTTTATTTATTTTTTATTTTTTTTGTATTCTCGTGGTGATATTTTTGTATGGGCGATGAAGTTTGTTTTCTACCCAATAATTTATTTTTGCTTATGCTTGATCCCTTTGTTTATCCCCAGGTCGTATGTTGACCATGTAGGCGATAGGATGAGCAGGGGATACCGTTCGCTAGATGGCGATATCTACTCAAGATGTCCTCTTTCCTAGGTTCAAAATTTTTTAATGTTAACCTATTGTGAGTGATCCATGAGAGAAGTTGAACCAGCCTAAAGGACCATAAGAAGAATGTACAAGATTCAGTTGCTATGGGTGACATTGGATTGCCTGAACTACAAAGTGGTCAAAATTAAACCCGAAACCTATGTATACCCTTATCCTAAAAAGGGGGAATGGACATCCAGGTGGTGATGCTAACAAGTGCATGTATTACTCCTGCTGAGGTGCATTTTGGGGGAGAATGTACAAAAATGAATTAAAATTCTAAATATAAAGCATATGAATATGTTCAATGGATGTAAATAGAAACAATGAAAGTGGGGGAATGCAATATCTACAAGAGGAAAGTTTTTTTGTGTAGAAGGAGAATTTTAGAAAATCCTATTTACATATGAGTAAAGTGTGTACTGATGACAAAAAGCGTGATGCTATTATCATGGTTTCCCTAGTGTGTGGGGTGTGTGTGTGCAGTAGATGTATAAGTTATGAGTTGTATAGATGTATGTAGTAGTTGCCAAGAGAAGGAATATGTGAGAGTGGAATGTACAGACAGAAGAAGTGAGAAGCAATAGACTTTGGTAACCAATAAATAAAATGGGGTTACCAAAAGCCAACGAATATAGGAGAGAAGAAATGAGTTAACGTAAGTAAGAAGTAGAATAAATAAGATAGAAGAAGGGAATTAATTTGAACTATTGTCAAGTGAATTGTCATGGGTTCAGTTGGGAGTGGGATGATGAAGTGATGATGCGGCTTGGGTTGCGATTGCTACTGTAATTGGATATGCAATGGATGTAACAGGATGGCACTGTCAGAGTGTTGCGAGGTGGTAAGATTCTAGGGGCAATGTGATGTGGAGGACTTAGAAGTTAGCTAAATAGGAGGTTGTGCTTCGATGATGGGGTACGCTCACCATGCAACATGTTGTGCACCAAGTTTTTGAATGATCTGCACTCTTCAAAATCGTAACCTGGTTGGTGATGGTAAATACAAAATTGATTCTTGTTGTAGTTGCATGGTTTAGGATGTGAGGGATCAACAGGCCAAATATTAGGTATGTCAATGAGGCCTTGATGCGTGAGATGGTAAAATATTTTGGATATCGACGTGTGTGGAACAGGCATAGGATAAATGTATGGGTTCACTAGAGGTCAGCAAGGCCTGGGTGAAGGGTGATATGGTAATGGAGGCATGGGTTTGGGATCTGGCATGGGTCAAGTTTGGGGTCGAAGGAGGGATCTATGTGGTGGTGAGGATGTATGGGTTATGGGAGACTATCGTGGGTGAACATGACAATGGCAGTGGCTCATCTACAACTCTAGAGCCTCTATGCAGGAGAAGATATGTTGTATGTCATGATGATTTGGTGATAGTGTTGGTGAAGGTGGTGATCAAAACCTTGATATGTGTTGTATGGCATGATATGCATGGGATAGTGGATGAGGTCTCGATGATGAGGGGGAAAAATAAAAAGATCTTGGGTATTAGAGAGATTTCCAAAAATACAAGCCTCATAGGGGGGAAGATGGTGTCTTGAGGATCGATGGCATAGGTGATGTCTCTAAGCAGTGACATGAATGGGAAGGAGTTATGTTTGTGCGACCAGCTTGAGCAGCTTGGGCCACATGGGCTTGCAAAGCTTGAGAGTAGGTGGGCTCACCATTGGGAATTGGGACGGATAGGCATGATGTACGAGTCGGATGGTGGATGTATCCTCTATTATGAGGATGATAATCTCCTAGGGGGTGAAGAGGATGATTTTTTGATGAATACCAACATCTGATATCATCAAAAATATGGTAGGGTGACCCTTTTTCTTGGGGTTGGGTGGATTCTTCTTTTTCATCAAAAGAGGATAGGGTGACTTGGCTGTCTCTAAAGCATGGTGAATAGGATGGACCTTTCTGGCAAGGGGAATGGTGTAGAGGTGAGGTATGATGGCCTGAATGGGATGAATGCAAAGAGTGCCTAGTGTGAAGGGTAATTGGTGGTCGGGCTAGATCAGTTGGTGTGATTGGCATATGTTGTGGTTGTGGATGGTCCTGCATGGTGGTGAGTGAGGATGCTGTAGTACTCTCCTGCTAATGATGTGGATCCTAAAAAAGGAAAAACAAATACCTATAGCATAAAAATAATAAAAATATGAAATTACATGTATAGTGAAATAATAAAGCAAAGTAACAGATCTACACGATGATGTGCTTAGTGATTTACTACTAGTACTATGTGGCATTCGTGATGGTGAATATGTTTGTGCATCATGAATTGAATGCATAAAGGTGTAAGTTTTTTATGGGTTCAGGGTCATTAAGGCCTTCAATATTGGCTAGACTATATGCTCTGGAGCTATATTTATGTGTAATAATGAATGGGCCCAACTAGTTTGGGGTAAATTTATCACGTTGCTGGTGAGGTTGACTTGTGATTTGTTGGTTCTCTTTGAGAACCAGGTCACCAATTTTGAACTCGTACTGATGTACCTTACTATTGTAGGCATGAAAAAGGTGATATTGATAAACTCATGTGTGATCAATGGCATGAATGTGATGTTCATCGAGAAGCATTAGTTGATATAGATGAGCTTGGCAAGCAGTATCATCATCAATGAAGTCCTTAATAAATATCCATAAGGAAGGTATCTCAAGCTCGAGGGGCATGATAGATTATGCCCCGTATACAAGTGAAAAGGGTGTTTCCCCAATAGGAGTACAGATGCTCGTACGATATGCCCACAAGGCTAGGGGTATCTGATTATGCCAATCCTGATGGGACTCTACTACAATTTTATGAAGGATGGAATAGATAGTTTTATTCATGGGTTCTACCTGGCCATTACCTTGGGGATAGTATGGGGTATAAAAACTATGGTGTATATGAAATTTGTTACACAAGGCTAAAACAGTCTTGTTTTTAAAGGATTTCCCATTTTTAGAAATAATTTGTGAGGGAATTCCAAAGTGACATATGATATGATTTGTGATGAATGCTATAATTTTGGCTCTTGTAGTTTGGACCAGTGGGATGGCTTCGACCCACTTGGTAAAATATTTTTTTGCTATGATGATAAATTTGTGATTGCTAGAGGAGGTAGGTGTAATTTGTCTAATTAGATCCAGACCCCATTGGGAAAAGTGCCATATGGACTGGATTGGTTGAAGTGCTTGGGAGGGTAAATGTGTTAGGTTGGCATATTGCTAGCATTTGATGCAACACTTGACATACTCATAGCATTCATGCTCCATTTTGGGATAGTAGTAGCCCATACGAAGGATGCATTTGGTGATCGTCATGCCACTAAAATGGCCACCACAAGTACCATCATGGGTTTCTTGTACAACCCATTGCGATTCTTGCAGTTCTAGACAATGCAAGAGCATGCCGTTATAGCTGTGATGATAAATGATGTCCCCCAACAAGGTATAGTGAATCACTCTTTATTTAAAAGTTCGACGTTGAGCGTGGGGTAAATCACATTGTAGGAAACCTAGTTTGATGTACTCTTTGATCTGTGAGAACCATGGGTCGTGAGATTCAGTGTTTACCACATACACATCACCATCGTATGTGGGGAGGTGTGGGTGATATAGCAAATTGTGTAAGTGTGTGAATGGATACATATGTTGTGTCAAATGTTGGGTTTTATGGAATAAGGGACCCTAAGGAGGTCATAGTGTCTGCAAAATGGTTTGATGATCATAGATCGGTTTTTAGGTCGTACCACTCAAATTGAGATAAGAGTTATTGGGTGATTTTCTTATACTACTAGAGTATTGGGCAGTTGCATAGCCATAGTTCTTGCACTTGATTTACTATCAAGAGTGAATCACCTATGATGTGGAGGCATTTGATGTGCATAGAGTGTGCTTGTTTTAGTCCTAGGATTAGGGCTTCATATTCTATGTTGTTGTTAGTACAAGGGAAATCGAGTTTGAATGAAAAGGGGAGTTGTTCTTCTAGTGTAAAGAAGACAATGCCTACAACCCAGCGTGGAGACACCTAGAACAATTGAAGAACATGGTGATATCAGCCATGAATTTGGGTTTGACATATTCTTCCTCTTCGATTATGTGGAATATGGAATCGTCGGGGAGTTGAATGAGTAGGGGTTGATTGTCAGTTAGAGGGGCTTCAACGAGTTGGTTGGCGATGACTTACACTTTGATGGATTTTGAGATACAAATTCTAGGGCGAATTCAGTTAGGAGCATGATCCATTTGGATGTGCGTAAATTGTGATAACTTTTGTTCATCATGTACCAAAGGGGATTATCTCGGGTGATGACAAAAGTTGTGTGGTTTAACATGTAGCGTCTTAACTTATGAGTAGCAAATACTACTGCTAGGAATAGCTTTTCCATGTATCTGTATCTCATTTCGTAACTAACTAGTGTGCGGATGATGTAGTAGATAGCCTGCTCTTTGTCGAGAGCATTATTTTGATCTAGGAGTGTACCTAGCACCAGTTTTGTAGTTGACATATATAGAGTCATTGGTAATTATGGGTGTGGTGGTGACATGACCAACGGTGATATAAGGTACTCCTTTTTGTAGGAGATGATTGAATGGTTGACATTTTTTTGATAATTGCACTATAAATCTATGGATAGAAGTAATCTTGCCATGGAGGCTGCACAATTGCTTTAGTGTAGTAGGAGGAGGCATATCAATGATGGCTTTCATATTACTAGGATCTACCTCAATGCCTCATTGGGAGATAATGAACCCTAGTATTTTACCTGATGTAACACCAAGCACACGCTTCTTAGGGTTGAGGCACACGTTTTCTAATAATTGATCAAAAATCTATCAAAGATCTTTGAGATGGTCAACATGTTTCTTGGACTTAGCGATAAGATTGTCCACATAGTCCTCAATGTTTTTGTGCATTAAATAATAAAAGATGTATGTCATGGCTCGTTGGTAGGTTGCCTCAAATTTTTTAAGGCCAAAGGGCATGACCTTGTAGTAAAATGTCCCCCAAGGTGTTGTGAAGGAATTTTTGTGTTGATCAGCTGGGTTGATTCTAATTTGATTGTATCATGAAAATTCGTCCATGAGGGAAATAATTTCATGACCTATGATGGAGTCAACAAGGGATTCAATGTTGGGTAGAGGGAAATTTTCTTTGGGACAAGCTTTGTTTAGGTCACAAAAATTTGTGCAAACATGAACGTCATCGGATGGCTTGGGTACAGGGATCATGCTGGATACCCACTCGGTATAGTCGATAGGTACTATGAAATCAATGTCTAGGAGCTTTTGGAGCTTGAATTTCACTATCAAAGTGATAGTTGGATGCATGAATCATAGATTTTGTCTTACTCATCTAGCATTGGGATCTAGTATAATATTATGAACCACTACAGCAAGGTCGAGTCCTAACATGTCTTTGTATGACCATGCAAAAATGTTTATGTACTTGCACAAGAAGTTCATGAAGGTGATGCGCTCGTCGGGTGAGAAGCTATCGACTAATTTAAGGATGTGTGGATTTTCTAGATCATCATCGATGTCAACGTTGATTGTTTCCTCGATGCGCATGTGAGATCCATCACACAATTGTTCAAGGATAGAAATGAGGTTGAAGTTATCAATGGCGTCGTTGAACTCGTATTCATCATCTATGTAAATGCACGTGTGATGGACCTAAGGGGCTTGGGATGAAGTGTATGAGGAAGGGGCATTTATTGCATGCAAGACATGAGGATAAAGAAGGAAATCTCTAGGTACTAGTATGTGTGAGATATGTGCGAGATCGATAAATTTTGGGTTTGAAGGATCATCTCAGATTTGCTGGTGGCTATAGCAGAGGGGAGAGCATAAGTCTACTTTGACCATGTGGACTGATGTTGTAGGTGAATTAGGTGGGGAAGACTCTAGTGAGGGATATTCAATGATTTATGTGCATCTTAAGAGGGTCAAGGGAGGTCATAGAACAATTGGCGATGAATGTAGATGAGAGGCTGCTCTTTGGAGTTGCTTATGTATAGGTGGGAACATGACTATCTACACCGGTGGTGGATCAGTTGGGATTGGATTAGGCTCTATTGGTAGGGAAGCCAAGGATAAGGTAGCAAAGTGTTCTGCCAATATCTCAAAATCACATAATAAAGAGGTATCGGTTGTAGGAGATTCTTGGAAGAAGTCACAGGGGACTATGAGAGTGGAAGTGGGCAAAGGCGTGTCTTCTAATATATCCATATCAATGTAATCTTCCAAGGTGTGTGTTATATGTGGAGGAGGATGTAGAGATAAATATTGAATCTCGTATTCTAATTTATAGATGGTGGTTGGGCGATAACCTAGGCCAGTTTTTTTGATGGGTGATTGGACACATGGATTTATGGGTGTGCATAAACCTTGCTCACAATGACCTAGCCTGAACCTATGCCAATGAAAATGCTATAAGTAGCGCAAGGTAAATTGAGGGTTGGCTAGATGTGTAATTGCATCACTAGAGCTATATTGTGGTATTGGAGCAGTTGGTGGAGGGATCGAAGAGTCAAATCCTGCATACACAAAGTTGGTGTGGTTTTTGGGACTTCCTAACTATATGAAAATTCCAATGGTAAGGATCGAAGCTGAAGGGTGACCAAAATTACAGGTGGATTGGATCAGAGGGTCACATACATGAGCATCACATACATTATAGTCTCTTGGGCCAAAATTTGTCATGAATATGGATATGCATGGTGTGGTACACTCTGGTGACTGAGGTGGGGTATCAGAATCAGTTGAGTAAGGAGAAACTCTAGGGATACAAAAATAAACATGAAACTTTGACAAAAAGGCAAAGAACTAAAGCTACCTTTTTGTCAATGAGGGGAAACTCAACTTTTCCCTAGCCTGTTCTTGGGTTTCATTTTCCCCCTGAGGAAAAAATTCTTTGTGTGTTTCTTGCCCTTGAATTTTGGATGGAAACTGATATTCTCTTTCCTGAGGGAGACTTCCTTTAGGATTTTCTTTGGGAACTTCCTTGGGAGCAGGGGAAACATCCAATGGCTAAAGCTCTTTAGGGTCTGCTTGCAGTGGTTTCTTACCTGATATTGTCAAAACTAAAACCTATTCTACTGTAGGCATCATGAAGTTGTGGTCCTCATCTCTAATTATACTTACATGGATTTTCATTTTTTCTTTACTCTTTTCAACTGCTATACTTTGTACATAATGCTGGTGTATTATACACGAACTTTCTCCATGTGGATCGTTACATGTAGTACACCAAGAGATAGAATCAGTGGGAGGCTCATCGGCATCCACTGTGTCATTTGTATATATCGTGCTCGATCTTACATGTCCCCAATTGCTTGATTGTGCTGCATCTCCTGTTACCTGAGGGAACCTTCTTGGCAGAAAACTCCTTTCAGCCTCTCTCTTTTTCATGGACGCCATTTCATTTGACAATACCTTCATTGTATTAATTATGGTCATGTATTGATCACTGGGGGGAGCTGATGCAAGGGGTGTAGCTATAGCTGGGAGGGCCTACGTTGATGGGAGTACAGGTAGTTTAGAGATTGACGCTTGGGAAAACTCTGGTAAAATTGGCAATAGAGTTTTTGATGGATATCTTTTTGTAGCGATGAGATCAGCTTCGCCCTTTTCTGCCTCTTCATAGATCCCAGGAAAAGTGGTTACACGGGATTGCCTTATTATCATACTGAGCTTTGAATCAAAATCCCTTAGATAATAGCATGTAGCTTGTTCTTCCGTGGGCTTTAGGCCTTGCGGTACTCTATCACAATTTTTGGTAAACCTGATGTTAAAATCTTGGATTTCTTCTTGTGGATGCCTCTCAATGACAGTGAATTGATTCAGCAATGTGAAAGGATCCGCATGTATATTGAATTCATCGACCAGACAGCCGACTAGTACTACCCAAGAAGGAATGGATCCAGTGGGAAGCGCTCTATACCAATAGAGCATATTTCCTTTCAAAGATATAATCAACAATCTGACCATTACATCTTCCTGAGTGATGTTATAAATAGATGATTAGCACTGAAACATCTAAACAGTGCTCATATCCTATTTTGCCTGTTCCATCAAAGGTCGGTAAGGCTTTTAATGCAGCTTGTGGAATTTGGTGGTGCATTCCTAAGTTCAAAGGGCCAGTTTGATTCCATACAAGATGCACTGGGGCAGGGGTGGCTACCATGATTGCTAAAGGAGTTACAACTACTATAGGATTGCTTGCAGACACTCCTACAGTGGGTTGTAAAGAGGTGCTAATGGTGCCGGGAGGATTTGATCATGCGGCTAGCACAGGGTGTGCTTTTAGGCTTCCGAGATGTAGTTCAAAAAACTCGATAGGTTCTTCAGAGTTTCTAGCTCGAGATCTGGTTATCATATGGCTATATAACCAGAAGGCTTCTAGACAAGGTCTTTCTTTTATGGTCTAAATGCAACAGAGTCACCAGGTGATTTTTTTCTTGAGATTTTGCAAACAAAAGGCTCTGAAGGTAAAACACCAAAACTTATACAATACTGTGGGATTTTTTGTCCCACCGGGTGTGCCAAAAACTGTTGGAACAAAATCTGCCTTCGATTACTAGTGATGCGCCTTAGACTTTGCCAACATTGAATATACAGATCTTGCTTGAGATCATCTGTCTAGTCTACAAAGAAGGCTGGTTTCTTTGAAGTTTTTTAGAGAAAATGGGAAACAATAGATAAGGGAAATATAGCCTAAGATAGAACTTTTATATGGTGCAGGTTAGACAACATCAAAGACAGATTTACTTACTTCTATCCAAAGAATTTAAAAACACATTCCAAAGCAAAAATTATATAATTCCAGATATGATTTCTGATGTTTCGTTTAGCATGCGTATATATTAGATTCTTATTCTAACAATATGATTTATGTATTGCAAAATTTTAGATACAAGAATAGACTCAATCTACAATTCAATATTGTGAGCAGAAATAAAGAACATTAATACATACACTTGCACGATATGAACCAGAAGCCAATGGGAGATGTGATTTTATTGCTTGTATTCGAAGTATGTACACACAGTCTTGTAAACGTCCAAGAGCTGACCTTTTTTTTGGAGTTGCTCACCCCTATATATACCCTAAAAGAGTATATTCCTAAGTACATCTTACTTATTTTACAAGAAATCATCTACAGTTTATAACAATACACAACGGATTTCCCATAGATTGGATAGATTGGCAATCATCCAACGGACCTGCCAGGTTATAATCAATAGACCATTCTTCAAAAATCGGCACCTGATGTCAGTGCTCGTCTCTAGTTTCCAAAAATATACTTTATTCCTTTACAACTGGCATGTCACGAAATCACGACATTCTTTCCTTGCTTTGGTCTTCTACTGCTTCCCGTCGCGAAAATGAGACATGTCACGAAATCGTGACATTCTTTCCTTGCTTGGCTCTTCTGTCGCTTCCAGCCGTGAAAATGGGACATGTTACGAAATCACAACATTCGTCTCTTCCTTTGCTCCTTTGCAACCTCTCGCCACAAAAATGAGACATGTCACGAAATTGTGACATTCTTTCCTCGCTTGGCTCTTCTGTCGCTTCCAGCCTCAAAAATCGGACATGTCACAAAATCATGACATTCGTCTCTTCCTTTGCTCCTTTGCTGCCTCCCACCATGAAAATGAGACATGTCACGAAATCGTGACATTCTTTCTTGCTTTGCTCTTCTACCGCTTCCAGTCACAAAAATGAGACATGTCACAAAATCGTGACATTTTTTCCTTGCTTGGCTCTTCTGTCGCTTCCAGTCGCGAAAATGAGACATGTCGCGAAATCGCGACATTCATCTCTTCCTTTGCTCCTTTGCTGCCTCCCACCGTAAAAATGAGACATGTCACGAAATCGTGACATTCTTTCTTGCTTTGTTCTTCTGCCGCTTCTAGCCACAAAAATGAGACATGTCACGAAATCATGACATTTTTTCCCACTTTGCTTTTCTTTCGTTTCTAGCCACAAAAATGAGACATGTCGCAAAATCATGACATTCTTTCTTGCTTTGCTCTTCTGCCGCTTCCAGCCGTGAAAATGAGACATGTCGCGATATCGCGACACTTTTTCCTTTTGGCTCTTTCTCTTTGCTTTGGACCGCGAAAAAGCAACATGTCGCGATATCGCGACACTTTTCCCTCTTGGCTCTTTCTCTTGCTCTTTAGCCGTGACAAAGCAACATGTCGCGATATCGTGACACTTTTTCTCTTTTGGCCACGACAAAGCAACATGTCGTGATATCGCGACACTTTTTCTCTTTTGGCCGCGACAAAGCAACATGTCACGATATCACGACACTTTTTCTCTTTTGGCCGTGACAAAGCAACATGTCGCGATATCGTGACACTTTTGCCACCTTGTGCCTTTTGCTGCTCTTAGCCGTGAAAATGAAACATGTCGCGATATCGCGACACTTTTTCTCCTTGCTCCCTTTTGCTGCTCTTAGCCGTGAAAATGAAACATGTCGTGATATTGCGACACTTTTTCCCTTTTGCTTTTCTTTTTGCTTTGAACCGCAAAAATGCAACATGTCACGATATTGTGACATTTTTTCCTCCTTGCAGTGTTTTGCATTTTCTTTGATATTTAGCATATGGGCCACTTCGGTCCTCTTGGAAAATACGCAAAAAGGAGCATCAGATGTTTTTATGTAGTTAGTCACTTTTTTGACTAACATAAAGGCAAAGAACTGAAGCTCCAGGGATACAAAAATAAGAATCAGAATCAGTATCCCTGGTGACTGAGGTGGGGTATCAAAATTAGTTGAGTACACTCTGGTGACTGAGGTGGGGTATCAGAATCAGTTGAGTAAGGTAGAAAGGTAGCTCCAGGGATACAAAAATAAATGTGAAACTTTTTCCAAAGAAAGAGAAAGGATAGTTGATTCACCTATATTCAGTATAGTGGAGGAAATGAAAAAGACTCCTTCTAAGGCAAGTATGTATGATGCTTTTCAAATCCCAGGTCAAATCAATCTCCTACAGGAATCTCTAAAGACAATAAAAAATGGAGGTGGAACTGCATCATCTTCAAAAATGGTTCTAACGAACTTGACATCTGCCACTGGTAAGAATAGGCCCCCCCCTTTTATTTATCCCTTCAAATGGAAGGATGGGTTGTCCACAACTGCATGATAGATTCAAGCACTGCTACCACTGTGATACCCAAAGCAGTATGTGATATTATGGGAATGGAGTACACTAGGAGCAGTGCAAGCATCCTATATTTAGAAGGTACTCCAAGAAAAATTGTAGGAGTGATAAAGGATATTCCCATATGGCTGCATAATTTGCCTTAGATGACAGTCATACAAGAGTTAGTATTCGTAGACTTGGAGCCCTATTTTGGTATGTGTCTATCCAGAGAGTTCACAACAAAGATATGAGGATACTTATCCTTAGATTATTCTCATTTTGAGATACATTTCAAAGGTAGAAGGGTCAAGATTTTTAATGAGAAACCATCGATGTTTCATGTAGAAAGGATTGGTGAAACTGATCGTGTAAATATGATGACTGAAGAAATAATAGAAGAAGACCTGATGGAAGAAACATTAGAAGAGCTCCAATATGAGGACGGGTTTTCTCTACGGAACTTTAATGCCATGATAGAAAAAGAAATAGGAAACTATTCTATTGATAAACCAAAAAGAAAATTGGTACCCTCCCTAGAAGAGGATGGTTCTGTGAATCATTTGTGGAAGCTTTTCTTTGATGGGGCTAGGTGCAAGAATGGAGCTGGTTCCGGAATAGTTTTGATTTCTCCCACTAGAGAGGAAAAGGTTTTCTCTTACAGGTTGACTTGGAGTTGCTCCAGCAACACAGCAAAATATGAGGCCCTGTGCTTAGGGTTAAGAAAGGCTGAGAAATTGAGAATCAAATAGTTACTCATCTATGGATATTCAGAACTTATTGTGAATCAAGTCACCAAAAAAGGTTTAAGTAAACAAGATTATTTGAAGGCTTACAGGAACAAAGTGTGGGATATCTTAGAGGCCTTTGAGACCCTAAATATAAAGTTTATCCCTAGAGAACAAAATACCCACGCAGATTTGTTAGCTTTAGTAGGAGCTAATTTTTGTCCTGTAAGTAATGTTATTCAGAAGTCTAAAACTGTTAGACTTGTATACAGGCCTTCAGTACCTGATAAAAATATTTTTCGGTAAGTTTTTGAAAATGATGAACAGGTACTGGATTTCTTAATCCTTGAAATGAATTGCTCAGCCAACCGGGATCTATAGGATGAAGAGGAAGGGAACCATATCAAAGAAGTGCGTAAAAAAGGAGCTAAGCCTTTTAGGCAAAAGCAAAAAAGGAATTATATGTACAGTATAATATAAGCATATTCAAACAATATTTGTAAATATTACCATTTTTTTGGCCTTAACACACAAAAAAATATTTTCAGTCGCAGCCAATCAGAAGTCGACATTTTTTTTTGAATAGAGATACTAAGGTATAAAGGGAGTTTTGGCGAGGTAATGTTCACGTTTGATCTAAGTGCATTTCCTTGTGTTCTTTGTATTTATCTGAAAGATTCTTTTTACAAATGTGTTGTTGACTCCGATACCCAATGGATAAAGGCTTGGTTCAAAATTTTTGCAAGCAAAAAATCCCCCAGAAGGCGCCAAGAATGTTAGTAAAAAAAGTGACTAACTACAGAAAAAAATCTGATGCTCCTTTTTGCGTATTTTCCAAGAGGACCGAAGTGGCCCATATGCTAAATATCAAAGAAAATGTAAAACACCACAAAGAGGAAAAAGTGTCACGATATCACGACATGTTGCATTTTTGTGGTTCAAAGCAAAAAGAAAAGCAAAAGGGAAAAAGTGTCGCGATATCGTGACATGTTTCATTTTCGCGGCTAAGAGCAGCAAAAGGGAGCAAGGAGAAAAAGTGTCGCGATATCGTGACATGTTTCATTTTTGTGGCTAAGAGCAGCAAAAGGCACAAGGTGGCAAAAGTGTCGCGATATCGCGACATGTTGCTTTGTCACGGCCAAAAGAGAAAAAGTGTCGCGATATCACGACATGTTTCATTATGGCCAAAAGAGAAAAAGTGTTGCGATATCGCGACATGTTGCTTTGCCGTGGCCAAAAAAGAAAAAGTGTCACGATATCGCGACATGTTGCTTTGTCACAGCTAAAGAGCAAGAGAAAGAGCCAAGAGGAAAAAGTGTCACGATATCGTGACATGTTGCTTTTTCATGATCCAAAGCAAAGAGAAAGAGCCAAAAGGAAAAAGTGTCACGATATCGCGACATGTCTCATTTTTGTTGCTGAAAGAGGCAGATGAGCAAAGCAAGAAAGAATGTCGCAATTTCGCGACATGTCTCATTTTTGCGATTGGAAGCGGCAAAAGAGCAAAGCGGGAAAAAATATCGCGATTTCACATGTCTCATTTTTGCGGCTGGAAGTGGCAGAAGAGCAAAGCAAGAAAGAATGTCACGATTTCGTGACATGTCTCATTTTCACGGTGGAGGCAGCAAAGGAGCAAAGGAAGAGACGAATGTCGCAATTTCGCAACATGTCTCATTTTTGCGGCTGGAAGCGGCAAAAGAGCCAAGCAAGGAAAAAATGTCGCTATTTCACGACATGTCTCATTTTTGTGGATGGAAGCAGCAGAAGAGCAAAACAAGAAAGAATGTCACGATTTCGTGACATGTCTCATTTTCGCGGTGCGAGGCAGCAAAGGAGCAAAGGAAGAGATGAATGTCGCGATTTCATGACATGTCCCATTTTTGTGGCTGGAAGCGACAGAAGAGCCAAGCAAGAAAGAATGTTGTGATTTCATGACATGTCTCATTTTCGTGGCGGGAGGCAGCAAAGGAGCAAAGGAAGAGACGAATGTTGCAATTTCGTGACATGTCCCATTTTCATGGTTGGAAGTGGTAGAAGAGCCAAGTAAGGAAAGAATGTTGTGATTTCATGACATGTCTCATTTTCGTGGCTGGAAGCAACAGAAGACCAAAGCAAGGAAAGAATGTCATGATTTCATGACATGCCAACTGTAAAGGAATAAAGTATATTTTTGGCAACTAGAGATGAGCACTGACATCAGGTGTCGATTTCTAAAGAATGGTCTGTTGATTATAACCTGGCAGGTCCGCTGGATGATTGCCAATCTATCCAATCTACGGGAAATCCATTGTGTATTGTTAGAAACTGTAGATGATTGCTTGTAAAATAAGTAAGATGTACTTAGGAAGATACTCTTTTAGGGTATATATAGGGGTGAGCAACTCCAAAAAAAAGGTCAGCTCTTGGACATTTACAAGACTATGTGTACGTACTTCGAATACAAGCAATAAAATCACATCTGCCATTGGCTTCTGGTTCATATCGTGCAAGTGTATGTATTAATGTTCTTTATTTTTGCTCACAATATTGAATTGTAGATTGAGTCTGTTCTTATATCTAAAATTTTGCAATACATAAATCATATTGTTGGAATAAGAATCTAATATATACGCATGCTAAACGAAACATCATAAATCATATTTGGAATTATATAATTTCTGCTTTGGAATGTGTTTTTAAATGCTTTGGATAGAAGTAAGTAAATCTATCTTTGATGTTGTCTAACCTGCACCATATAAAAGTTCTAGCTTAGGCTATATTTCCCTTATCTCTTGTTTCCCATTTTCTCTAAAAAAATTCAAAGGAACCAACCTTCTCTAGAGACTAGATAGATGATCTCAAGCAAGATCTGTCTATTCAATGTTGGCAAAGTCTAAGGCGCATCACTATTAATCGAAGACAGATTTTTTTCCAATAGGTATAAGAATCAGTTGAGTAAGGAGAAATTTGAGATTCCCTGATGGTCACAATTGAAGGGTATGGGAGTTATTCCTTTGAATTTGATGTTGGTTGTTCCAGCTCATGATGTTTAGTTATTGTGGCTTGAACAGGATGTTTGGTCTTGTAGCACCCTAAAATTGGTGCAGTTAAACCCTTAGTAAAAAGATAAAATTTGATTTTAACCCCGAAATCACCTGTTAACCGCTCACCCATTTTTCATGCCATTTTTAGGAGTTGTTTTGATTGTTGGATGATATCATCGCCGATCAAACGAAATCGTCCCAGATCGAACGATTTCGTCTAGAACAGAACATCCAGACGATTTCGTCCCAAAACCCAATTTTCATAATTAGATTCTATTTCAACAGCCTCTCCAACTTGGGTAGAAGCATTTCTACATAGTTGGAGATTCCTCCACTGAGGATCTCCTAGATTGGGATGATCCCAAACCTCTTAACCTCCCCCTAATTCTATATAAACTTGGGATTTTCCTAGTTTATTCTCCTGGTTGATCATTCCCCTGCAATTCTAGTCTTGTTGTATTAGAACATCCTCGCCCCCATCATTTGCATTTGTATTTTCAAGTTTTTCATTGTAGTTTTTCACTATGCTTCAACTGGAGGATGCTCGGATCATCATAGGCGATTCCAAATGATTTTAGACGATCTTGTTGCAGATCGACGATGATCTTATACGATTGGAGGTGATATCGATAGCAGTTCATACTAGGGGAAACTAGAGCCCTGAGTTTGCATTTCCCATATTTATTCTTTATTTTACTATGCATTAGCTTGATTTATTTTCATTCTGCATCCTGGAGTTCACCTCATCTAGCATAAATGCATGATAAAGTTAAAATAAGTTATTAAAACAATGTATTTCCTTTAAATCTGCTATCTAGATTTATCAATTAAGCATTCATATTGTCATTTCCATTATTTTACATTATTCTTGCAATAGCATTTTTAGTTTTTGGTGTCTGTTTCTGTGATTGTAGGCTTCTGACAGATTCGTCCGATGAATTTGTCAGATTGACGATGATCTTATCTGATTTCATACGATCGACTGTGATTTGAGATGATTCTGTTCAATTACAGATGATCCTGTCATATTCGAGATGATCTGAACTCCTACAAGCTTTAGAATCTTCATCAGACATCTAGAATTAGGTGCATTCTTTCTTATTTAAGTATATTCCTGGTATTTAAGATTCATTCATGCTTTTTGTATTCATATAAATTGGCATTTCATATATAATAGCTTAGATTCATTCTGGCCAACCTAGGGATATGAATGATTAAAGTACAAAATGAACACATCAAACCCATTCTCAACCTAGGCATGGAAACTGCCACTTAAAGTTTCTTGGTGAACCCCACCATCCATCGAAAATTCACCTTTATACCCCTCCCTGAGAACCGCGACCTTCAAAGGGCCTCTCAGTCCGAGGTATTGTTCCATCCTTCTCGCATCCCCCTTTTGGGCATGGATACTTTAGCCTGAAGGTAAGGGCATGAAAAATCTGGGTCGATACATTTTGGTGAACCCGACGTGAAACTAAAAACATTTTGAAAACAACCCAAAAAAAAAATTATTATTATTAATATCTAGAATCATCAGACAAACAATTAAAGTTGTATATCATATTTAGATGGTAGATTATAATAAAATGGGAGCTATAATAATAAATGTTGAAAATCAATTAACGACCATAGAGATTACTTTTATACTTAGAGTACCTCAAACAAATAGGGTTCAACCTTTGTGGGATGAACTTGATAGGAGATTTGGTATCATTGAATCCAGATCTACAGAATGTAGGCAAATTAAGAGGTTTGTCCTAGATAGAATCCTGGATCCTGATCAAGTAACCTTATATCATGAACTTCAGAGAGCTTGCCATAGGTGGTTAGCAGATAAAATAGCACTTGTATCTTCTGAATTGTACACCTTTGAAGAATACCTTGAGAATGCAGTTGTAGTACATAAGTTTCTATCTCGTATAGAGGATCAAGAAGTTGTTCTTATGAATAGAAAAATATGGAATAGAGTTCCTCGAGCTATGTTATATTGAGAGTATTTCCATGAGCTTTATTTCTACAGGTCAGAATCTAAGACAGATCATATTACCATAGCACACTTTGTCAAATTTTTGAAAAACCATTTCCAATTTGAAGAGGAGCATTTCATGACTCTTGATGAACTTGATCCTATCAACGATATCCATAAACTATTTATAGAAAACTAAATCATTATTCTTATTATTGTTATTCCTTTTGTAACTAGAATGTTATTTGTTATCTTTATAATAATATTATAAAACAATAAAAACAAAACAAAAAATCAAAACATTTCCCTTTTTCTAGTAGGTATATAGTTAAAATATATACCTCTCAAACCTATCACATATATATATAAATATATATATTTGCTAAAATATAAGTTTAAGCACAATGCCTAGACTTAGGAATGGAAAAAAAACTGAAGAAGAAGATTGGTTAGGAAAACCATTAAATAACCCAGATGTCCTTCCTGAAGATCAAGTTTAGGAAGAAGAAATCCTACACTAGCAATATGAAGAGCTTGCTGTAAAAAATGAACAAGAACAAAATGTTAGAGAGGAAGGATCCTCATCCCATAAAATGTCTCCGGGAGGATCTGTTACTTTTGAAAACATGGAACAATTCTAGAAGTTCATTAATACTAATATTGGTGTTCTTAATAGATCTTTCCATATGTACGAGGATCGAATTAGTGACACTCAAGAAACTCTAGAAAACGTATTTCACACACGCACTAATCCCTTATCCTTTATCGATCAAGAGAGTGATCAAGCTGGACCATCCAATTTGGATATGGCAGCTATAATCCAGAACATGCAACAACTACAGGTTACCCAACAATCTAAAGTGCTTGTTAGCAAGCCTAGGGTCATTCCTGCACATAAGAAACCATGATTTATTGCTCTATTTTACCAAGCTATTGAGCATACCTCAAATCAGCAAAAACCCAAAACAAAACCAAACACCACTTACCAACAATCTGGGATACAACATAATACTACTACAAATCCTCTTACTAATACTCTTCCTACCAACGCTTTGCATAATAGTAATATAGTGTCTAATCCTCATGCCACACCATCATACACTCATAAATCCCATACCTATGTCCCACCAAACCAATATGGTGAGCGGGCAAGCTAGTAATCTTGAAACTATGGTGAAACAGTTAGTTTCCCGCATGGATCAGATAGATCCCTACCGTCCCTCGTACAATTATCAAGAGATGTGTAGTCAACCTCTAGATCCTATAGTTGTAGCACAACCGTATCCTAAACATTTTCCCATGCCTGTCTTGCCCATATATAATGGAACCAAAGATCCCATAGAGCATCTTCATATGTTTAGGATAGCATGTCATGATATATCACATGATGACTTATTATTGCTAAAAATGTTCTCGAAAATTTTAGGAGGAATGGCATTAGAGTGGTATTATCAATTACCCACTAATTCTTTGAGGAATTTTGAAGAAACTGCTGAGTCTTTTGTGCATCAATTTAGTTCCTGCATCGAAAGGCATGTGACCATTAAAGACTTGTACAACTTAAAAAAAGACAAAGATGAATGTTTTGCCAATTTCCTAGCTAGGTGGAGACAATTGATAGGAAAATTACACTTTGTATTACCTTATAGGGAGATGTTGGACATCTTTATTAATAATTTACAAGACCAACTATCTTATGAATTATCAACTGCTACCTTGACCACCTTCTATCAGGCTATAGAATTATCCAGATGAGTGGAATAATGCTCTTATTAGGAGAGGTCAGCTTAAAAAGAAAGATGATGAGAAAACATCCAGAAATCAATATAAAAATAAACAAGTTGTGGGTGATGGAGTCATTGATAATAGAAATGTTGCTACTGTTAATGTTGCGAAGACAACAGAGAAGTTTATACTAAAACCTCATGATAAACCTCCTCGAGAAATTACCAGATTAAATCAACCTTTATCAACCATTCTACCACAATTATTAGAACGAGGTTTGATTCAATTACCAACTATCCGGGAACCTGATCCAACTATACCTAGATACAGAGCTGATTTACACTGTGACTTACATAGAAGAGCTGGACACACTACCAACTCTTGTAAAAGATTAAAACATAAAATACAGGACCTGATTTATAACAATGAGATGGAGGTACAAGCCTTTCAATCTAAGCAAAATCCTCCTAATAATACTCAAAATAACATTCCTAAAAACCATAATCAGAATGCCAATTAGTCATTGGACATATTTCAACATCCTTTACCAAATCATGGCAAGGAAGTGGCTAATCAAATTGAACATCATAATGTTCCCCCTCCTACCCGATATGTAAGAACTATTAGTGGGCATTTACCTGCTCATGATTTGGAAATATTTGACACAACCTTATCCGTGGTTACAACTAGGCCTCTACACAATATCCAGACACCTAATCTTAGTGATACGAAATACGAGACTGAGAGTGATATGGAAATCACATCAAATCAATCGAATAGCTCTGAAGATGAATCAGAACCTATTCTCCCCATCACAAGTTCTATGGTTCCATAAGAACCATTTCCAAGAAGAGTCACTACTCGACCATCATCTCACCAATTAATCTCTATTGAGCAAGCCATAAATGCTAGACCAACACCCATTCATCATCCATAGAATAATATTGTGGGTACCATTGGAGCTGTTACTAGACAACAGGCTCAAAACTCTCCACAAGATCAAATACAGAATGATGGATCAGCCCCATTTGTTTTGAAAGCTCCTAATAAAGGGAATCAAGAACCTAATGTTCAACCTAAACCTCCTTATAATATTAATGAGCAACTATCAAATATTATAGCTAGAATCTCTCTTTTGGACCTTTTAAGATCTTCCCCTACACATAGAGATGAATTAATGCTCACATTAAGCCAGATGATGGTACCACAAGACATTCAACCTGAAGCCATGGCTAATACTATAATAACTCGTGAAGTTGATTGTATTGACTTTCGAGATAGAGACATACCTCAACATAGTTTACATAAGGATAACCCCTTATATATTACTGCCTTAATTGGAGATGTAGCAGTTAAACGAGTCTTCATTGATAATGGTTCATCTTTAAACATCTACACTTTTGACTTCTACCAAATATTTGGGTATAGAACTGATGAAATGAAAAGAACTGATATGATCATAAAAGCCTTCAATGACGAAACACAAGAAATGTGTGGAGTTATTACCATCCCATTGCAGGTTGGTCCGAGAACCTTGGGTACGACCATGTTTATTGTACATTGCCTTGCATAATACAATATACTCTTGGGTCGCCCTTGGATCAACGCAATGCGAGTTGTTCCCTCAACTTTACATCAATGTGTTAAATTCAAATTTAAGAATCAGTTGGTTACCATTCATGGTGATCCTAGACCCTTTGATATGTGTGCTTTGGTAGAACCTGTTGGAGTTCAATTTTTCCCTACTTTATCATCCACACATCCTAATTCTCATTATCCATCTAAACATGTGAAACACACACCCATAACACCATATACTTCTTCTCCATTAATTCCACCTCTATATACAACTCAGCCATCCTCTAAACAAACCACATTAGGACCTTAGAAAGATCCTAATCCCACAACCAAGGCTTCTTGCTCTACTCCTATAACTTTTATACCTATAATAGAATCATCCATCGACATCTCTACAACATCTACATCCACCAAAGGCATAGTTTCCACATCAGAATATGTAGGAAACGTTCCTTCTACCTTTTATGCTCTTACTGACGAGCTCTTACCCGATTTATCTAAAATCCTTATATCAGAGAAAACGAATGCTGCTATGCAAGATTCCCTTATTTTAAATAATTTGCCACCATCTCCTCATACCAACCTATGGGAAGTACTTACCAAGTTGGGACCTATGCATTTATTTATAAGGGATATGACTGGGGTAGAATACCTAGAAACATCAAGACTCATTATGATGGATATTCTCAATGTTATTTTACTAATGAATATGTTAAAGCCAAATCTATAATGCTTAAATTGGGATATAAAGGTAAAGGTTTGGGACCTTTCCAAAATGGTATGAAAGAACCTTTTGAGATAGAACCATGGCCTGCCTGATGTGGTGTGGGCCTATTTCCTAGTAAGGGTCAGCCTTTCCCATTTTAGGATGATGACCATTTCATATGTTACCAAGATTATTTACATAAACGTGATGCTTTACATTTAATGAATAATCCATTTACATGTAATATGCTATCTATAGACTATCCTGATATAATCGTCAAATCTGACGATGATTTGGATGGAGATATCTTCCACGATGTCTCCATTGAGGAATTGTTACATCATGAATTTTATTTTGATGGCTCTATACCTAGTATAGCCCGACTTGAGGCCATGACTCCTCAAGATGAATTATCCAAGCTAACCTTGGAAGAATTACAAGAATTGGGCGTTTCACCCGCCCCACCTAATTTTGAGAAAAATCTACACATGGAAGTAGAGAATGTCATAAAAATTAACATTGGAACTGAGGATAATCCTCACCTAATCAACATTGGATCAGAATTAAGTTAAGAAAAACAAGATAAATATATTGCATTTCTTAAATAATATGAGGATGTCTTTGCTTGGACATATGAATATATGCCAGGATTAGACCCTTCTGTAGTTATGCATCACCTAGTAGTCCATCCGGATGCTAAACCTGTTAAACATAAACTTAGAAAAATGTATCCTAAAGTGGCCTTACTGGTCAAAGGGGATTTAGAAAAAATCTTAAATGTTATTTTTATACAAGCCATTGATTATGCTAAATGGATCTCGAATGTAGTTCCAGTAACTAAGAAAGAAGCTACCAGGGTTAGGGTTTGCACAGACTTTAGAGATATTAATGCTGCATGCCCTAAAGATGATTTTCCTCTTCCCAATATGGATCAGATCATTAATTTTACTATTGGGAGTGGAATTATATCCTTAATGGATGGATTTTTTGGTTATAATCAGATCAGGATAGCTCTTGAATATCAGGCTAAAACAACATTTATTACCCCTTGGGGGAAGTTTTGTTGGAAAGTGATGCCATTCGGTTTGAAGAATGCAGGTGCAACCTATCAACAAGCCATGACTTATATATTTCATGATATGATGCATGATATACTACATGATTATGTAGATGACATTATAGTTCGTTCTACTGACGAAGATGACCATTTAGCTGATTTGAGAAAATTATTTAATTGGTTAAGGGAATATCTTATCCGATTGAATCCAGCTAAATTTATATTCAAAGTTAAGTTCGGTAAATTATTGGGGGTTATAGTTTATTTACGTGGCATCGAAATTGATCCTCTAAATATTGCGGCTATCACTGATATGCTTGCACCCACAAATATATCAGAATTACGAAGTTTACAAGGTAAGATTCAAGCTATCCGTCGCTTCATCGATAAGCCGGTGGATAGAACTAGACCCTTTCTTAATATTCTTAAGAAGGATGTCTTTTTCCATTGGGACTACGAATGTCAGTAAGCATTTGAACTCCTCAAACAATATCTTCTTAACCCACCTGTGCTTTCACCACCTAGACCTAATCGCCCATTTATCTTGTATATTTATGCTTCAGATTTTGCCTTAGGAGCTATGTTAGCTCAACTTGATGATGAGAAGAAAGAACGTGCTAATTATTATATCAGTAGAACATTAATTAGTTATGAAACCCGCTACACAACATTAGAAAAATTATGTCTAGCAGTCATATTTTCTACACAAAAATTATGCCATTACATGCTCAGTTAGAAAACCTATGTTATTGCTAAATCCGATCCTTTGCGGTATCTCATGAGTCGACCTTATTTATCTGGTCATACAGCAAAGTGGGTTCTTGCCCTAAGCGAGTTTGAACTCACATTCATAGGACAAAAGTTTGTTAAGGGTCAAATCATAGCAGATCAATTAGCTGCTGCACCCTTAGAGTCTACCCATCCCCTCATCATTGAATTTCTTGATGAATGCCTTAAACTAGAGGTAGACCATCTAGAGCAATGGTCCTTATACTTTGACGAAGCTCGATGCATGAGTGGGGCTGGTGTAGGTAATATATACATAGAAACATCTTATACCTCTGTCCTTTAAATTAATTTTTGCTTGTACTAATAACACTGCTGAATATGAGGCTCTAATCCTTGGCTTATGAGCTACCTTGGCACTAAAAATTAAAAATCTATTGGTTTTCGATGATTCTCAACTTGTTATAAATAAAATTAATGATGTTTATTAGACCAAAGATGATAAATTGTGTCCATATAAAGCATATGTATTACAATTAATATCTTTATTTGATCAAGTTACCTTAGAAGCTATTCCTCAAACTAGCAATCGTGCGGCTGATGCTATGGCTACAGTTGTATCTCTTTTACCCTTGGAGTTAGAGGATGAATATGCTACCATCATTATTTGTCGACTCCAAGAACCTGATTCAAATAAATCATGCTTAGAACCTTTGGATGTGTTTCTAATAAATGAAACTACTCTTGAACTTTGGTACACTGATATCTTTAATTTTCTTCAATATGGGACCTTCCTTGAAGGTTTTAATAGAAACCAGTGCCTGTTATTATGTAGAGGAGCAAGTCACTTCGTCATAATTGGCAATACGTTATATAGGATATCTTTTGAAGGTATCCTTCTGAGATGTTTGAATCTAGAAGAAGGTAGATCAGCTTTGAGTGAAGCCCACAATGGATCTTGTGGGGGACACTTTAGTGGTAGCGCCATTGCTAAGAAGCTCCTTAGGATAGAATATTTTTGGCCTACCATGGAGAATTATGCACATGATTATGTGTGCCATTATGACAAGTGCTAGAAACATGCTGAACTTGTCCATGCGCCTGCACAAGAGCTACAGGCTATTTCATCTCCTTGGATCTTTTCAAAATGGGGCTTATACATCATTGGCAAAATCAACCCTGTGTCATTCATCATAACCGCCATCGAGTATTTCACGAAGTGGGTTGAAGCTATGCCCTTAGCTTCTTGCACTAGAACCCAAGTTTCCAAATTTATTTTTAATCAAATTATTTGTAGGTTCGAAATTCCTGCAAATCTCATCTCGAATAATGGAACTTGTTTAAAAAATAAATATGTCAATAAATTATGTCAAAAATATAAAATTCAACATCGTTGGTCCACTCCCTATTATCCTCAAGGTAATGGCCAAGCAGAAGCATCTAATAAAACATTAATTAAAATCCTCAAAAAACTAGTCAATAAATCTGGCCGAGATTGACACATTCAACTATATCCTACTTTGTGGGCTTATCGAACTAGCGTTCATACCCCCACAGGCACTTCACCTTTTATTTTGGTTTATGGCACTGAAGTAGTTTTTCCCTTTGAATTAGAAGTTCCTTCTTTGGCTCTGCTACTTCAAGATACTAAAGTAGGAGATGAATATCGTGCTGGCAGATTTAGTCAGTTGGAACTCCTAGATGATAAGTGCATCAATGCTTTGGAGCATCTTTGAGCCTACCAGAACAAGCTTAAACGAGCATACCTCAAGAAAGTTCATCATCGATCCTTTGAGATCCGCGACCTTGTCTTGAAAGAAAATAAAAAAAATACTATTGCAACTAAAGATCTTAAAGGTAAATTCGAGCCCAACTGGCTTGGACCGTATATTATTACTGCCAAATTCGGATCGGGAGCATACATATTAGCTACCTTAGATGGTAAAGATCTTAAATAACCTATGAATATTATGCATCTTAAACGCTATTATGCATAAATCTGGTCATTTCATCATTTGTATATATTTTGCATATTGTTTCATTTTAGTCATTCATATAAAAATTTCAAAAAGACAATAATATTATTTTTTCTTTCAAGTCATAAATTAAAATAAAAAAAATCAAAATATTCAAAAACATCTTTTATTTTTGCACCCATCAATTCTAGAAGTATTGCAGTCATATTTTCAATTATTTTGGATAAATTAGCATTTATTTGGAATCTCACACTTTCACACTCACATGAATAGATATCTTAATTTTATTTGGTATGATTATTAATCTCTCTTATATCAAAGTCCACAGTTGAATTAAATAAAGTTTTGAGCATAGAGAATTGATCTTGGTATTTACTTGAACCAAGTATATCTCTTCACATTAAAATGATTTCATTGCAAATTCAATATGATGCTACATAGTAGAAGTTTCTTGAGAGAAAAGTTTCCCCTGCTATCCTATCATGCACATGGTCTAGAATATTTGAGAATTGACAAAAGGACAAGCTCACCCCTACCAAGAATAAAAATCCCTTTCTCTACAGCCAATCCGAGCAAGTATCCCTAGTATAGAAAGAAAAAGAAAAGTCAAAGAAAATGAGAAAAAGAAAAATATCATTTTGTACCATTGTAGCAATATTTCAGCATTATCTCAAGTTTCAAGCAAAAATACAAAAAAAAAGGAAAAGAAGAAGCAAGAGAAAAGAATAAGCAAAATGCAATAGATCCCTTTCCCTACCCCTTGAAAAGAAAATAAGGGTGAATGAGCTTGAATCCCTGGAATTCTCAATTATTCGAAAAATGTGAGGTAAGCCCCATCACAGGTGGTTTGTGCCCAACCCGCTTGGCCTTGGGTAATTCCTAGCGTGGTGATATGTCTGTCACATTAGCGACCTTCTTTTGTATAGACCTATGTCTTCTTATGGATCGGCTAGCTCTTGATGACCCGACTTACATAGTAGTCTGGTATGGTTACATGCATATAAATCATGGTCAATGAACACTTATTTGGTTAATTCAAATTACTTGTATCAAATTATCTTGCTCAAAATTGGTAAATGAACAATACAATTGCACACACATTTGTATTTGAGAGATTTTGTATCATTATGATAAATCAAGATTGGTAATGAACCCATATTTGCACATGAGGGTTCCTTATAAATCTACATTTTGTCTTTGATATAATTTAAGATATTTATGCAAATATTTTAGAATAATTTCATCTTCTTATTTGAGAACATTTTCTTAGCATAAAAACAATTAAATACATTTCTTTCCAAAATCCAAAATTTTCTTTCACAACATCTTCAAAAATCTAGTAAATAAAAGTCACATTTATATAATACTTTCGACTTCTGCAACGATGGTATAGTTCCTAAAAACCTAAATTGGAATTTTATGCTTAGTGCAAGTCATCTTATATATTTTCTGTTTATCTCAAAATAAAAAACCAATTATGCAATAAAAATATTTTTGGATTTCGCGATGATGGTATAAGTCTATACCTATAATTCTATGCCTAGCGCAAACCATTGTTCTAATTTTATTTCCCATTTATTTAATTCATAAAAACATATGGCTTATATCATTATGTTACACAATTGTGCTTTAAAAAGAACGAACACATTTTTTTATTTCATTTCATTATGTCAACATTCAATTTCACAACCATGGTATAATTCCTAAGGAATTGTTCAAAATTTTCTCACACTTAGGAATTTTATGCCTAGCAAAAAAAAAAAAAAATCATATTTTTTAATATTTCATGCATAATATTTTTATGAAAAATCTGAAAAGAAATCATCACCATCATCATTTTTCATCATCACAACACAAAGTCTTAAGACAGTCTCTTAAGCACTCTTTTAGGTTTAGCAATATTTCTATACTGGGATTAGCTTGATGACCTAGCAAGCGGCGACTCCATGAAATGGTCTATAACAATGACAATGTCCTTTGAAATTATTGTTATAAGTCCCTTTTATTTTTCATCAAATCACACCACAACAACCAATTTGTTTATATCATATTATTTCATTTAAATTTTATGTCATGACATAAAATTATAATTTTTTTCAACGACATAATTACATGAATAATCAATCAACAATTCCAAAATTGAAGCATCATCAAACATATGGACAAGTCATATCACATATATATATATATATATATATATATATATATATCAAAATATATGTACATCATAACATAACTGGATTGGTATGCCACAATATATACCCTGGCATACTCAATCCTATCAAAAATATACAGTCCAGCCAAAGAGCAGCTAGTCTCGAGAAGCCCTCGAGCTCTCAAACTCATCTCCTCTCCTACCCTAGCATGGAGGAGGTGGTCCCATCGAGGTCCGTGCTATATCATGGGTCCTCGCAGTCGATTGTGAGGATGTCCTCAATGATCCCATCATGATCGGATCCGTAATAGGGGCTGGCAACGGTATCCTCTAGTTCTCTGGAACCACATGATAGTACAATCCCTAATAGAATGTAGTCTAAGCAATAGACCGTGCTAGATCCTAAGTGGTCACCCCTCCACTCTAAGCCCTAAGTTATGTAGCCTCATCCTATAGTGTCTGCACCTGAGCCTGGAGGCAGGCAACTTTAGCCCAGAGAGCCGCCATCTCACTGCTCTCCCCCACCTCGATACCCTTTCCCTTATCAGGCGATGGTGGCCTCTCCCTCTGTTGAGAAGGGAGTCCCTCCTCCCTCCTCTTTGGCTACCACGGTCTCTCCAAAGCCTATGGTGCTCTTTGACGTCTCTCCTGAGGAGACCATCATTGCTCCCTCCCCTTGTGATCCCTCGTTGTATCGATAGCAGCATAGTGCCACCTCCCCATCTGTAGCACCATGGCGTTCATCGAACCCTATGCTCTCATCATCCAAGGAGGGCGGATGCTTGCGTACCAGGCATCATATCCGTATATCACCCTAGTGTCATCCCCATCCACTAGCTGAATGGGGGCATCATCCATGTTTTGAATCCAGAATCGCTGCATATCTGGAGCCCCACTCAGTGTAGTACTATCTCGGATAGTCTAGGAGTACTTGTAATCCTTGAGAGAAGGGATCCCCTACTATAGACCAAATTGTCACAAAAATCGATCATAGCGGTGGAGCTCTACCTCTCCCTGCTCCATCCTCAGCTAGAAGACTCACTTGATGTGAGTCAACTCTTGTCCATCCTCTCCCCACCCTGGGTGCTCTCTCCATGGCCTCCATGTGATCTAGTTAGGGATGAGGTTGTCTAGCAACCTCTGGGACATCGACAGATCTATCTGCCACTGTGACCCTCTTTGGAGCCACCAATAGAAAACCTGGGGTCTCTCCTGGTCAACCCTTGTTAGTGGAAGCCCTATAGGCCTCCACATTGCAATGTGCTCCCAACACCAAACCTATAGCAGCGATGTCAAAACCATACATCGACCTCCCTTTTATACGACCTCGTATAGGATCCTATACAAGCAAAATAGTACAAAGTTGCCCCAAGTGAATCTATAGCCATGGTCTCTCATATTGCATACCACATCTGAGAGCAGCTATGGTAACATGCATCCACTTTGGTGGCATAATAGTAAGCCACATACTACCCCTGCCAAAACCCGAGTTAATCGAGATGCCCCAAGAATTTTCCATAATATCTCGATGTTCACTCTACCCTTCTCCAGGGTGAAGCTAGGATCTCCACACAGTCGCATCATGGCATGGCCCTGATTTGCCACAGGAGTCATCAATCGTCCCTATATTGGGATCCTCAAGATCCTCCATACATCCACTAGAGTGGGAGCCATCTCCCTTGTCGATAACTAGAAGCAGGACGACCCCGGATACCACCTCTCTACTAGGGCTGTCAGTAGCCCCATGTCTGTCGATATTTGTGGCATCTTTGCCACATGCTGTAGCCCAAACTCTGCTAGTTAGCCTCGCTCTGCCTGATCGAGTGCGGCTACATCATCTCTTAACCCCCGTATTTCCATTCTCGACTTTTTAGTAATCCCCTCTGCAAAATAAACAAACAATAAAAATCATTAATAGATAATAATTAAAATCAATTTCATCTTATAAAAAAAAATGATGATATTGTCAACTATTGGACGATATCGTCCTAAATTGATTCAAATCATCCTTTGTAGGATGAAATCATCTTCAATTTCTCAACTTGGGGATCGCCTCTTTTTGGACGGGATCGCCCCTATTTCATCGATTTTACCCCTAGACGAAATCGGCGATCTAGGGACGATTTCATCCCGACATCGTCAACGGCCTAAAAATGGCCGTGATGCCCCAAAAATAGTCAAAATTTCAATTAAAAACCACACAAATCAAAATTAAAACATAATTCACCAAGTTTAGATCCTTACCCGTAACCCGTGTCGGACCTCTATCGATCTGTGCGTTGTTTCCACCATTTTTCCTGCAGAGCTCTAAAACAGCCAAAATGAACAGTAAAAATGAATTAGGGTTTTACCTTATTTTTCTTAATTTTATTTAAAAACAACATTTTTTTTTTTTAATTTTGCTTTTTCGCGCTTTTACCTCAAACGTTCGATTTGGGTAAAAACTCGGAGGGGGCACCATAGTAAGCAATTGTACGATTCGACCTAGAATCGTCGTCTAAAAAATTGAGTAAATTTTTGCTTTCTTGTAAAGCGGAAAGAACTTGTCTTTAACGCATTTTCTTCAAAAAATTTGCTAAAGAGGGGGCAAAATGTAGCACCCTAAAATTGGAACAGTTAAACCCTTAGTAAAAAGATAAAATTTGAATTTTAACCCCAAAACCGCCCGTTAACCGGTCACCCCTTTTTTTGTGCCATTTTTAGGAGTTGTTTTGACCGTTGGACGATATCATCGCCGATCAGACGAAATCATCCCAGATTGGACGAATTCATCTAGAACAGAATGTCCAGACGATTTTGTCCCAAAATTGAAGTTTCATAATTAGATTCTGTTTCAACAGCCTCTCCAACTTGGGCAGAAGCATGTCTGTGCAGTTGGAGATTCCTCCGCTGAGGATCTCCCATATTGGGATGATCCCCAACCTCTTAACCTCCCCCTAATCCTATATAAACTTGGGATTTTCCTAGTTTATACCCCTGGCTAATCATTCCCCTGCAATTCTAGTCTTGTTGTATTAGAACATCCTCGCCCCCATCATTTGCATTTGTATTTTCAAGTTTTTCATTGCAGGTTTTCACTGTGCTTCAGCTGGAGGAAGCTTGGATCATCGTAGGCGATTCTAGACGATTTTAGACGATCTTGTTGCAGATCGACGACGATCTCATACGATTGAAAGCAATCTCGAAAGCAGTTCAGACTAGGGGCAACCAGAGCCCTGAGTTTGCATTTCCCATCTTTCTTCTTTATTTTACTATGCATTAGCTTGATTTATTTTCATTCTGCATCTTGGAGTTCACCTCATCTAGCATAAATGCATGATAAAGTTAAAATAAGTTATTAAAATAATGTATTTCCTTTAAATCTGCTATCTAGATTTATCAATTAAGCATTCATACTATCATTTCCATTATTTTGCATTATTCTTGTAGTAGAATTTTTAGTTTTTGGTGTCTATTTTTGTGATTGTAGGCTTCTAATGGATTCTTCTAATGAATTTGTCAGATCGACGATGATCTTGTCTGATTTCAGACGATCGACTATGATCTGAGATGATTATGTTCAATTGCAGATGATCCTATCATATTTGGGATGATTTGAACTCCTACAAGCTTCAGAATCTTCATCAGACATCCGAAATTAGGTGCATTCATTCTTATTTAAGTATATTTCTAGTTTTTAGGATTCATTCATGCTTTCTGTATTCATATAAATCGATATTTCATATAGAATTGCTTAGATTAATTCTGGCCAACCTAGGGATATGAATGATTAAAGTAAAAAATGAACACATCAAACCCATTCTCAACATAGGCGTGGAAACTGCCACTCAAAGTTTCATGGTGAACCCCACCATCCATCAAAAATTCACCTTTATACCCCTCCCCCGAGAGGCGTGACCTTCTTGCATCCCCATTTCGGGCACAGATCCTTTAGCCTAAAGGTAAGGGCATGAAAAATTTGGGTCGATACAGGTCTATGTAGGGGATGGTATCTTTGCAGGTACTAGGATACGTGGAGATGTGAATGTCTTAGGTTTCATTCAAAAGGTAAGAGGAGGTGTTTATGGTGTAGGAAGGATAAGGGCTTCTGTATGCAAAGGTGGGGAAGGTACGGTGACAGGTTGTGTAATGGGTGATGATTATGGTTAGGGTACCACGGGTGGAAATTGGAATGGTAGAGGTTGGGATGATTGTGGAGGCCATAAGGATGGTGGTGAAAAAGGTATGGTAGAGGTTTTGGGTCCCTCAAAATATGGCACTAATGGTGCAAACATCGAGGTTTGTGCTCTTGATGAACAATGGGATGTTGAGGTGGAAGTTGAGGAGGATATCGATGCTCCTATTAACTGGTGAGAAGATACAAGTAACAGTTGGGAGGATGAAAATGAAGGTGCAGGCAGAAGGTCTACCACATTGCAAAACTTAAATGGGTCTCCATCATTTGGGATACAGTGAACTAGTCTGTTGTGGATGTACTTAAGGCACTAGTGTAGTGTGGATGGGATACACTGCATATCTCTAATCCAAGGGCAACCAAGGAGAATATTGTATTGCATTTCTCCTTGGATTATATGAAAGAGGATGGGGATCGTATGGATGCCTATATGAATAGGCAAATCTATGGATCCTACGGTAGGTCTCATGGAGCCATCGAAAGCATGCAGGTCTAGGGAAGGCATGGCAAATGGGTTGGAGGGAGGTTTAGGTGATGCAAGGCTGCTATGGATATAATGCTAATGGATGAGCTCCTGTCAACGAGTACCCGCTTGTAGGTGATACTGTTGATATTTGCTTGTATGTGGAGAGGGGGTCCTACTCCTTCTCCTACAAGTTCTATTATCTCATGGTAATGAAAATTAATCAAGGGTTGTAGGTAGCATAGGATATTTCCAAAAAAATTGACAAAGGTATTTGTGTCATGTGTATCTAGGTCAATGGAACGTAGGATGTCATTCAACACCTCACAATGGGGTTGAGACTATTGTAGGAGATCAAATATGGATAGCCACATGGGGGCATTGCATAACTGATGGGTTAGGCTACCACAGATGGTGATCACATTTTGAGGTGGTGGTGGCATAGTAGAAGACATTTGTGGTACTTGTAGTTATGTGAACTAAGCTGATGGGGAAATGATGGGTGATGTCTAGCGAGATGGGTATTTTTGGTTCCTCGTAGTAAGGTTGATCATACCTATTATGCCACATTATGGAGGATCATGTTTTACATTGTTCACTTGGTGAGGTGGAGCCAGGGGATTGTTTAGAGTTCTAGGAGAATTGGATCCTCTATGATCTGGAAGGGGGTTTTGTAAAATCCCTAGGTTTTAATTTTATAGGGCTATAGGGTTTGCTACCTAAATAGTACCCCTATCGATTTGGTCTTGGACTTACCCACGGAATGAGTGACACAAATCGATATTGTGGCCACATCGCCTATGGAAAGGACAAAAGAGCTGCTCGTTATAGTCATGAGGCTTGGATGAATTTGGATCCAATGGGCAGATGTTAGGTATAACAAGATGGTTTCCCTCATACAATCTATGGAACATGGCCGATAACGGTTCGAATAAGGGTGTAAATTTATATGATGGATCCTATGGGTGCATGCCTCAGTATTGCTACAGTCAAGGTGAGGCAGGAGCATTAGCTTGGAATACTTATGACTATGATGTATAGGGTGGAGGAGTCGATGCTAGTTCTAGGGTAGTAGTTGTGACTTGGTTGGATTGCGGTGGCCATGGGTAAGGTTGATTTGGTCTGGGTCTATTGAAGTGAAAGTTGGAGTTATAGTTGGATTTATCTCTCAAATTAATCTTCCCAAACTAAACCTTAATGTCTTCAATTACTTTTTCTTGTGAGATGGCATCTTCAAAAGTATGACTTTGGTGAATTTGGTAGGATGTGGAAATGTGTTTGAGTAAACTCTTGGAAAATAGTATCACAAGCTCTAAATTAGGGAGGCTATGGGTGAGGCCATGGATAATCGCTCTCCATATGGCAAAAAACTTAGTAATGGGTTCATCATCCAACTGTCGTAAGGTGTAGACATCAGAGAATGTGGTCTTCTTCTTGATGTTGATGGAAAAGTGTTCTAGGAAGGAATTGGCTAGCTTCTCAAAGGTATACAAGCTATGGTGTGGGAGCATGTTGTACCAATCTAGTTCTGGAATAGCGAGGAACAGGGAGAAGGTACGCAACATGAGAGGGTTACTACTATGAAGTTGGTAGCAGGAGGAGCGGTAATTGCTCACATGCTCTCTAAGGTCTTCCTTACCTCTATACTTGTCAAATTTTGGTATTTTTAAGCGATAGGTATAGGGAGGAATGGCAACTAAGGGGTGAACTGGCTCGTTACACAATTCATCATAACAAGGCTTTTGTGGCCCATAGTTATAGGTACATAGGTTCAACATATTGACTTCATCTTGTAAGAGTTGAAGTTCGGGTGTCATAATTGTAGGGGATTGAGTTAGGGTAGGCTGACCCTATGGATGTGGCAGATATTGGTATTGTTGTTCTTCACAATATTATGGGGAATACTTTTGTGCCTAATCATGATAAGGCGAACACTAGGCGATATGTGTTTTCATATCCACTAGTACACTAGGTTGTGGGGTAGGTGTCTGTTGAGGATAATAGTATTGTGATTGGGAAATGTGCGGTTGTGGCACATGTACTTGTTGGGTTGGAGCCTACTGTAATGGTTGGGCCATAGGCGATGATGACCAAGCTGGAGGAGGCATAAAGAAGGTAGGTGCAGCTGGTGGTAGTGTAGGTGTCGAAACCACCCATACTAGGGGTGGTCAAGATGAGGTATCAAAGGATGGGATCTATCTCTGCCCTGGAGGGTAGGTAGTAGGAAATCTAAACTATGTAGAATAGCCTAGCTGAGTGGGTGGGTAAGTTGCCAATATAGATCCATAGGTAGGATTGATATTGGTAGTGGAAGCCTAAAAAGGAGGAGGTGGAGGTATCCTAAAGGTTGCCATAGGCAAAGGTGGCTCTAAAGGTTGGGTATCGTACACTCCGGATACTTGGGAGATTGATGGAAAAGGTACTAAAAATGTGGGATAAGCTACCAAAGTAGGAGCTTGGGTTGAGGGGAAAGTATATGTGTATACTCCCGCTTGGGTTTATGCATCTTGTGTTTTAAGGGACTACTAGGAAGTACCTTCAAATATGGTGAAGAATGGCTCTTAGGAAGATGATGGTTGGTACTCTTGTGAAGAGTATGGGTGTGAGGTTTGATGGAATTCTTGTGGTTCCTATTGGGAAGGGATCTATTGTGCAATATAGAAGGATGGATTTTGGCTTCTTGTAATAGAGGAGGATGGGTCAGACACCATTCCTATGATAGGAGCGAATGGTGCGACCTCAGGATGAGTATGTTTTAGGAGGGAGCAATCATTCTCAAAAAGGGATTGAGATAGATTTTGGAAGAAAGGATGCACAAATGTGGGTGAAGTAGGCATGACCTCCTCATATATGGTAAATAATGGAGGAGGTTGTCCTGGTGCTATGTAGATTACATGGTCATAGAATGTGGTCGATGGATTAGGTGAGGATGGGGCTGAAAGGAGCAGGTAATCCTCTGCGAGTGAAGTAGAAAGGGCTTCACTCAAGGTTGACACATCATCATGTGGCATCATGTGTGTGAGTTTTACATTGGATTCTATGCGTGAATCATATGTGTCTATGGTCTTCCCCTTCATGATATAAGGAGTAAGAGTGGACTGACTAGAGTAAGGGGGAGGTCATTCCTCCATAGATCATGCTTGATCACACACTCTACTACAAGTGACCACAGGCATAGTAGCATGTGTAAAAGGGGTTTTAGGAATAAACCCTATGTGATACAGACTCAACTGTATCTAATGTAAGTGTAAATTAAGTGACATGTTGTGTGTAGCAAGACAATATATAGTGTACTGTGTTGAGACCGGTCCGTGATCATGCAAACAATGGTAGACCATAATCGGTTCTAACTAGTGAAAAAGTAAAAGTGTTTTGTTCATTTTGTGTATTGTGATGTTGATACTCCCTATGTAGAATCACAGATAATGGAGTGAATATCCTAGCAAATTTGGAATGTCATCAATATAAAATATCCTACAACACCCAAAGATGCACAAAATAAAATGGTATCGCAATGTACAAATGATGAGTTGTCTGGAAGGCATAGTAAAATGATATCCTAAAGGGAGAGAACCCACTATGTTGAAGTGAGTTCACTATATCCTCTCATGAAAATAGGTGGTAATGTATGAGACCTTCTATCGGCATACCCATGCTTTCACTTCACCCTTGGGTGGGCTTAGTCAAGAATGACAGTTACCATGTCCATGAATTATATTAGCCTTGTGTATGAAGGTGTCTAATACTATCCCACTCTGCAGGTAACCACTGGTGATGAAATATAGGGCCCAGTCACAAAAGTGGATGATTTTTCAGTGATGAAATCTAGCAAACTGCTCTTGTGGGGTTGCTAGGTGTCTAGAGGGTGAGCTGATGGAGAGTGAAACTTGATCCACACTAGTCTCGAGTGATGGATTGGGGATGAAGTCCAATCTCACCACTTGTTTAAATACCACATGAGTGTGTGTGGGTTTGTGTTTTGGTAAATATGTAAGCAAGGTAAGAAACTAACTAGTTGCATTTTCAAAAGAAAACTAATCCTAATGCCTTTTCGAAATCAAATGATTAGATAACTTGTATTCTTTATAAAGAAATGGTCTAGTCCTAAATGACTTTATAAAACAAATCAATCTACTTTGTAAAGCATGGAAACATGCAATCCAAATATGTGAAGTAAAAGGGTATTAGGAAACCCTGATTTAAGCTATAGATTACAATATACTTCAAAAATTAGATGACATAGAAGAAGAGGATTAGGAAACCCTAAGTTTAACCATTAGAATGTACACTTATTTTAGTGATAGATGCTATAAACAAAGGGGGAAAATAAGGTAGGCTTGTACTACATGAAAACGACTAAAGGAAATGTAAATTTATTTGAAAATAAATTTTAAGAACTTGCTGGAAAGTTGTAGGTCTTGAAACTTTAGAGAAATTTAACAATCCTACGAACTTGAAATGAAAGCAAATCTACACCTAGAAATTGTTATTTGACTAGTGCATGCTTTGTGATTTCAAAATATTATAGAAAAGAGGTGTAAAATGAGGCATACTTGCATTATTATGCTATGGAGGGTTTGCTTGGCCCCTAAAAGAGTCACCCCTATGGATTTGAGGGTTTTTGAGGCTTCTATGCTCAAATCACCACTCGGGGGGTGAATTAGGGTTTGAAGGCTTAGATATGATATTTGATAGTTAAGAAGGCCTCTAGAGGTTGCAGGGAGGTTTGAGAAACCAAAATTATGAGGTTTTGGGGCTCTTATATGCATATCGCCACTCGGTGGGTGAATTGGTAACTAGTTCACGAGGCGGGAGGTGAATCTAGTTTAGAAGCCCCAAATCTGAAATATGATGGCCTAGGATGATTTCTAGGGTTTCACAGATCTCTGTGAAAAACATATATAGTACCTAAAAACATAGAAAATAGAAAACAAATTTAGATTCACTTGAAATAGTTAACCTAGCATTGTTCATTGTGGGGGTCCCACCAGGCGTGCCAGAATGAAACAGGTAGAAAATGACATTTGATAATTTAACACAAAACACAATGATGCATTAAAAAAAAAAATTGTAATTCCATTGATATTAAGAGATACATGTTACAAGAAGGACATGATGCCATTTATCCATTTCTTTTCTTGACAATGTTACAATCAATTTGATGTCTTCTTCAATCATCCCTCAATGTACTTGGGCTTTTTTGTATGTGGGCCATCGATGGGTTTCTGTTTGTTTGATGTTGTTCTTCCTCTTTAGATTTTATAAATAACCTATTAAGAACCTACAAAATGGGGTTAGTGTGATGGGGGGCTTGCCTTAGTCAGGTCCCATATTTATGAAGATGAAATGACCATGAAAACATAACAAAAACTGAAATAAATTGTGTATAAGGTGATAAAACAATAAAACAAAACTTACCTGTAAAATTTGGGGTGATTTGGGGCCTGTAGACCCAATTTGCCACCCGAGGGTGAACTGATGTCGAATTCATGGGGCAAGGGGTGCTCTGAGCTATAAGGTCTCTTTTGTAAAATCCCTCTGGTGGATCGATTCCTAGGCAGCTAGGGTGCCTCTATATACTGTTGAAATTTGACTGTGTGCGCTGAGAACTAACTGTTCAATGTTCACTTTCCATTTATGTAGAGTTTCTATGCTTTATTGAATTTGGGAGAGAGAGGTAATTAGGGGTTTAGGACCCACTATTTATAGAAAAATGCAAGGTGCAGGGGGGGAGTTAGATAGACTAAACCTAGGTTTGATTATGACTAGGGTTAGGTTAAGAAATGCAATGTGGCAACATCACATTCCTTATGAGAAATATCTCGATTAGGGCTAATCCTGATTAGGAGGTCTTTAAATAAATTTAGGACATGATTAAAGAAATATCCTAACAAACCCTAATTTGACACATGTGGGAGGATGTAATTAGTTTTAATCAAGATTAAGAGTTCTTTTAATCAATTTTGCCCTAAAAAGGTGACTTAAGTGAAGTCAACATTAAATTAGATTTTAGGTATTGACTTGTTAATTTTTTTGGTCAATTAATACCCCGTGGGGGCCTCAATTGAGTGCAAATAGGTTATCGGATGATATCCCAATGCACTGGATGTGATTTGGAAGGCTTATTAGGGTTTTGGACCTGAAAGCCGATGAAGTAGTATATGGAAGTCTACATACTGCTATGGTGAACTATGGCAATCTACGTATTACTATGCATGACTACACATGACTACGCCTAACTACGCATGACTATGATAGCCTAAAATAGCCTAGGGATGTCTGGAATCACCTATGGATACATAGAAGTAGCAATGTGTGACTTTTGGGTGTCTACACATCTAAAGAAGATAAACGATAGGTGTGTGAGCCAAAATTAGCCGTTATGACAAAGGGCCCTAACCAATTGACCTAGAACTTGCCTTTACGATCAAAATGAGCATTGGTGTTCTTCTAGTTTTCTTTAAGGACAAGGTACCTAACTTTAAAATATGATTGTGAACTTTCTTAGAATAAGATCACCTAAGGTTATTCGTATAGGCTCACAAATTATCTAAGGCATGAATCTGCTTTTTAGCTAGTAACTCCAACTAGTGCAAATGATCTTAGTGATACTCATCATCGACTGAGTCATCTTGCAACAAGATGTATAATGAGGGAACCTTAAGCTCAAAAGGAAATACTATCTTGGACCCATATTCCAAGACATAGGGTGAGGCACCTATAGGATTACGCATGCTAGTACGATAGGTCCACAAGGGTAGGATAAAGTTGGATATGCTAGTCACAATCGGTATTACAAACTAACTTCTTCAATATCTTGATCAAATACTTATTGGATGCTTCAGATTACCCATTACCCTGAGGATAATATGGAGTTGACCACTTATGCTGAATTTTGTACTTAGCACAAAATTTATGAACATCCTTATTCTTGAAAAGAGTGTCATTTTCAAAAACAATCATCGATGAAATCCCAAACCTATAGAGAATTTTATTAAATATAAACTTGGATGCTCGAGTTCTAGTCACCATAGCCATAGGTATGGATTTGACTCATTTAGTGAAGTACTCTATCACTATTATGATAAAATTATGACCATCAGACGATGTTGGGTTAATCTTCCCTATAGTGTCCAATCCCCACATGGAAAATGACCAAGGATAAGAAATAACCTAAAGGTTTTAAGAGAGATCATGGACAAGGTTCTCATGGTGTTGACACTTTTCGTAGCATCAAACATGGTCACATGCATCTTTCTCCATGGTAGGCCAATAGTACCATATTTGAAGGAGCTTATTGGCAATAGCATTACCACTAAAATGGCCTCAAAATGAACCTTCATAAGCCTCACTAAGAGTAAGCTAGACTTCATCAAAGTTAAGATATCACAAGAGGATGCCTTCAAAAGAATGTTGATACAAAGTATTACCAAGTATAATGAACTGGCATGCTCTTTTGTGCAAAATATTACTCTAATTACTATCAAAACCATCATATATCAAATCATTCTTAAGAAAATTAAAGACATCAGTGTACCATGGCTTATATGGGGTAGCTTTTATGGTCAAAACATATAATGGAATAAGATAAAAATCAAGCGATGCAGGCTCCCAGAGTTGTCTAATGATAATCGATGCTTGATCATCTTCCAACATCAAAGAAAATAAGGATGCAACAATGACCATGGGATTTGCATGGTGGTTGGAGGATTTAGGGATAAATTCTATGGTTACTTGATCGAATAAGGATAACAAATTGGTAAAAATATCCTTGTAAAGCTTTAGTCTATTATCTTGAGTTTGATAAACATCACTAATCTTATTGACCACAAGTTGAGAGTCACTAAAGATCGAAAGGACTCTAACCTACAAGGCTAAATTTGCTCTAAGACCAAGGATCAAAGCTTCATATTTTATAGTATTATTCATGCAAGAGAAACAAATCTTGAAGGACAAAGAGATAAGCTATTTTTATGGGTTAACTAGAACCGGTATTGGGCTCCATCAAAAAACATAGTCCAAGACTTTGTCTCTTCAACTTCAATACTGAAGAACTCATTGGGAAACTCAACAATCAAAGTATGTGTAGCTTCTATGGGAGCAAATGCTAATGGATTGATGATTATCTGACCCTTGATATCCTTCTAACATATGAAAGTTAGATCAAACTCATTAAGGGCTAGAACCCACTTAGCATCTCAACCTGAAAGGTGGAGTTTAGACATTAAATAATGCAAAGGTTCAAACTTTGCAACTACCAATATATTATGGTTGATCATGTAGTGTCTTAGCTTATAGGAAGCAAAAACCATAGCAAGGCAAAGCTTATCTAAGGGAGTGTACCTAGTTTCATAGCTGACCAAAGTTCTACTGATATAGTAGATAACTTATCTTGTTCAATAAACATGGCTCTCAAAGCATGAGCTATGGTCACTATGTAAAGCATCAAATTCTTACCAAGCATAATAGGAACTAAAATATGCAGGGAAGTGAGATACCATTTGAGGTCTTCAAAATATTTTTGATACTTAAAATCACATTAAAATATATTTCTTAAGAATATTAAGAAAGGGCTGACACTTATCGACTAACTAGGTAATGAACCAATGAATATCCTAAAGCTTGCCTTGTAGGCTACATAGTTTGATTAGGGTGCAGGGAGGAGGCATGTCAGTGATAATTGCTATCTTAGCGGGGTCCACCTCGATACATCACCTAGATACTAAAATCTAAAAACTTGCTAGATGTGACTTTAAACACACATTTAGTGGGTTTAAGGTGAACCTTGAAATATTGAATCATTTCAAAAATGTGCCTTAGATATGGACATGATCCTGTTGATGTATGGAGTGACTTAAAATATTGTCCACATAGTCCTGGAGAATATCATGCATCATTTCATGAAAAATATAAGTCATAGCCCACTGATAGGTGGCACCAACATTTTTCAATCCAAAAGACATGAATTTTGAATAGAAGGTACCCCATGGAGTGATGAAAGCTATATTGGTCTAATCCTCAGGGGAAATTATAATCTGATTGTATATTGATAAACCATCCATGAGAGATAACATACCATATTTGGCAATGAAATATACGATCTGATCTATGTTGGGCAAGGGAAATTCATTCTTGGGACATGCTAAGTTAATATATTGAAAGTCGATACATATTCTTATTGTTCCTTCCTTCTTAGCCACTAGGATAATATTGGAGATCCAATCAAAATAGTCGATAACTTCTATAAAAACAACATAAAGGACTTGTTGGAGCTCCTCCTTAACCAAAAGTGTGACCTTAGGATGCATATTCTTAAGTTTCTACTTAACATGCTTAGCACTAGGGTGAACTACCAAATGATGCATAACAAGGAAGGGATCAAGAACTAGCATATCAACATATGAACAAGAAAAAATATCATGAAATTCTCTTAACAAATTGGTCAACTACCGCTGCCCATCCATGGACAATGCTTTACCTAGATTAAGGATTCTAGGGGTCTCCTCAGAATATATGTTAACATCTATGGTCTCCTCAATGAGAATGGATGACTCATACTCAAGAGGAGGTAGGGCAGGCTTTACTCCTAGTTGTTCAAGATCCTCGAGAGACATAGAACCAAATTCCTCTTGATAACTAGAAGACTCAACCTACATAGTGCAAGGGACTGACCTATCAAAGTAGATGCCACTTTGAGGGACATCCTCATGAGTCACATCACAAGAAGTATCACCTTTAGCATACTACTTTGGAATCATGACCAACAGAGAGGGAGAGAGTGGCCCCTCATCCTCAACACTCCACTCCAAACCTTGATGAGATATCCTCAAAAGAGGCTTATAATGAGAAGGATTGACTTGATCCTATGATGAGACATTAATTAATGATTCTTCTATCATGTTCAATTTTTTAAATTATTTAATTGTGTGAGATGAGGAATCAGATGAATATGAATGAGTACCATATAGAGCCAATGAACAATATTTGAATGGATGAAGATCACGCATAATGGTGATAAAATGATATTTAAATTCAAACTTCAAACATTGGTGAAATTTAGAAGGGATAGCCTGCACCACAAGGATCCAAGGACATTTGAGAAGTAGATTAAAATATGTAGGGAAAGAAACCACATAGAATAAGGTATCTAAAATCTTGGGTCCAATCCTAAGGGGGAGAGATACAATGTCATAAGCTTCTTGGGACTTGTTGTTGAAAGTTTTGATGATATCATCAGATTTAGTTAAATTTGATAGGTGGCAAGCTAGAGAAGCCAAGTGGTAGGGACTAGGTAGCCACTATCTTTGGAAGTTAGAGTGAGTCACTTAAAGTGTCTCACTTAGGTGGAGTGGTGGCATGTGGGTAGGTGGGAGTGGAGTGAGGTGTGTGAGATGTGGCAAGGGGAGGGGTAGTGGTGGTTAGGACACTTGTCAAGGGGAGAGACAAGGTATCCTAGGGGATATTTTCTAGATTTTATAAAATCTAGAAAATATATTAATGTGTAGGAAAATACACCTAAGTTAGACCTTAGGCATATTATTTTATTATGCAGGGGTTAGGTTATGCAATGTGGATGGGTTTTTTGGAGTGTCAGTGTTTGGTGTCTATAGATGTTCCTTTTTGTACCACATTGTGCAAAATACAATGTGGTACAAAAATAAGAGACACCTAGCTTATTCGATGGATGAATTGATTTTGTTGCCCTGGCGTGAGGACTAAATGACTTGTGAATTTTTTTATTGTCTTACCCCCTCAAGTGATGAATGGGTAAAATATGAAATAGATGAAACCCATAAGCTACTTGATATATTTGTATGGTGGAGTGATGTGATTTGATGGATGAAAATATCATAAATCCTCAATGAAAGTGGATTACTCATCCTCAAGAGGAGGTAGAGCAAGAATTAATCCTAGTTTCTCAAGGTGCTCGGGAGACATAGAACCAAATTCCTCTTGAGAACTAGAAGACTCAACTTGTATAGTGCAAGGGACTGACCTATCAAAGTAGATGATACTCTGAGGGACATCCTCATGATTCACATCACAAAGAGTGTTGCCTTTAGCATACTACTTTGAGATCACGACCAACAAAGAGGGACCAGGTAACCCCTCATACTTAGCACTCCACTCCAAACCTTGATGAAATATCCTCAGAAGAGGCTCTTGATGAGAAGTATTGACTTGATCCTATGATGAGACATTGATTAATGATTTATTTCTCATGTTAAAATTTTTTAATTGCTTAGTTGTGTGAGACGAGGAATCATATGGATATGAATGAAGACTAGATTGAGCCAGTGAACAATATTCGAATGGATGAAGATCACCCAAAATGGTTTTAAATTGATCTTTAAATTAAAATTTCAAACATTGGTGAAAGGTAGAAGGGACAACCTGCATCACATAGATCCAAGGAAATATGAGAAGTAGATTAAAATATGCAGGACAAGACACCACATAGAACAAGGTATCTAAGATCTTGGGTCCAATCCTAAGGGGGAGAGATACAATGCCACACGATTCTTGGGACTTGTTGAAAGTTTTGATGATGCAATCAAATTTAGTTAAATATTCCTCTTTTAATCTAAAATTTTGGAAAAATAGATATGTGCATAAATTGAGAGAAGAACCATTATCAATAAAAATCCTCTTGATAAAAGTTTCCCCAATAAATGTAGTAATGTAGAGGGAATAATCCCCCCATAAGTTTGAGGAAGAAATATCGTCATCCAATAATGTGATATGATGTATCCCAAGAGAGCTCACAACGTTATCCATAGCACTAGAGGAAACATATTGAGGAACAAATTGTTGTCTTAGAAGTTCCAACAAAGCTTCCCTATGAATAGGAGAAGTTTGAAATAGTTCCAAGATAGAGATATTGGTTGGGGTACTGGCTAACTACTATTGAATATCAAAGGAGAATTCAAGTTGTGGATTTAACACTAAAGGTGGGGTTTCTAATCTCATGCTCCTTTTTTAGATATTCTTCAAATTTAAGGGAGGTTTTGAAGGTGGGTTGGATGAAGAACTCATCTCCTACTAAGAACATTGGGTTGGTTGAACCTGTGCTTGTTGTATTGTAGTTTATACTATCATACCAAAAATATTATCATAGAGATGTGGCACATTCTGATAGGACACTTGCTTCACTACCTACTAACCATGCTTAGGGAGAGGATCTTGAAAAATCCCCATGTCCTGATTTGTTGTAGGTTTTTTTATGTAGGAGGTTGATTATTTGTTGGAGGATTAGGGTGAGAACCTTCTATAACAAGGCATCCTACATTAATGAGGTCCTAAACCACATGTTTCAACCTCTTACAAGAATTTGTCAAGTGTCCCTCCACTTTATGATACTCATAGTGTTGACCAGCCTAATACCAATTAGTTGTGGTATAAGGTTACCTTATGTGAGGTAACTCAATAATATTAGCTTCCAAAAGCTACTTTAGGACCACTGCCATAGTTATGTCGAGTCTTGTGAAATTTCTTTGTGGAGGTTGACTAGGCACCATATTTTTTAGGTTGTTAACAATACTATTAAGAAGCCTACTATTTTTGAATCTATCACCTACCAAATGCTTGTTTTTATACTAATTTTTAATGGTCCTATCTTATTTTACTTTAATATGTCCTCTTCTGATAAGATCTTGTTCTACCTTTCTTGCTAGGTCAATTGCTTAATAAAAAGATGTGATATTTGTTGTTTCTAATGCATAAGATAGTTGCTCTTGCAAATTTCCAATAAATTTTTAAGCATGTCTCAAGGAGGTAAGGTATATTTCAAGAGTCGAACTAGACTCCTCCAACGAGATAAAATTCTAAAAAATTTCCTCTTTACCTTGTTTTAACATGTAAACATATTTCATGGTCACATTCTTTTTAACATAAGCACCAAACTATTGAACAAATAATTTAGCCGTATCTTCAAAATTCCTCAAATAATGGTTGGGAAACTAATAATACCACTCTAATTCCATGCCACCAAGACTCTTAGGGAATGTATTTAGCAACAACATGTCATCATATATGATATCATGACAAGTTATTCTAAATATTCTTAAATGCTCAATTGGATCTTTCATTCCCTTATATATAGGAAAAACTAGTTAGGATAGGTCCTAGTGATGACGATAGGATATAAGAGTTGATTATATTAGAATATATTACATAATTTGATTATGCTAGATTAATTTTGGGGGAAGTTATCTAGTTACTTCATGCAATATAATAAATGCACAAGTGTCAATGTGCAAGTTGTAAATATGCAAGGTGTCCCTTGTACAACTAGGTAGAGTGTTGGCCAAGAAATCTATCTTCCTATTTAAAGGGCCACATATCTCTAATTGAATGTATCACTTTTATTCATTCAATATTTTCTATTGCTTTGATCTCTATCTTGTAGTGTAATGCAATGCTGCTAAAGTCATCAGTGGTATCAAAGCTACGGTCCTATATAAGAATAAGGAAAGTCATTACTACGAGTTTTTAAAAATAGATGCACCTTTGGACCTACCAATTGTAAATTCCATTACTTTGAGATAATTTGAAGAGCTTTAAACTAATAAGGATATTAGATAAGTTTTAAGTAGAATATTTAGGACAATTATCGCCATCTAACAACAAGCCCAAAAAGAAGAAGGTAAAATACCAAAAGAGGATCTACCAAATCCATAGAAAATAAAAACTTGGAAAGGAGTGCCGAATCCCTAGAAGAGAAGGTTTTTGCAAGGAGTGCCAAACCCCCACAAGAGAAGAACAAGATAAGTAGTATCAAAGAAGATACAAAAGATCCTATTTGAAGTTTGAATTCGACAAGGAGACTTGAAGAAAAAAGGAGTTGTTCAGGGAAACCTACTCAAAGCAACAACTTGGTGATATTAGAAACCAATATTCACATACTCTATAGAAGAAAAAAATGAGCTACATAACTCTTAAAAATGTACACAACCTTCGGTGAAAATAGATTTGTTAATTATATTTGTTAAAGCACCTTAGTCTAGATTAAAGTTGCAACCTAAATTACAGTCTTCAAAAGTACAAAATAAAAATGTTCCTTTTAGAGGTTCATTTGCACACTAGGAGTTGATTAGATTCCAAATATTAATTATCTATCAACTACTTATTATCTAATTTGTAAAGGAAAAATAATATTGAATCCTACAATACTAATTGTAGTGAAGTTGCAAAATATTTGAAGGTTCATTTCAAATTATTCTTGATTAGTTCCAGTGAAAATATAAGTGCATTCTCTTGAGAGTGTATTGTAGTGATAAGGTGAAATTTTTTAGTGCATTAAAAAGTAGAATTTTTTAGATTCATTTGCAATATTATTACTCTCAAAAGAAATTAGTTTTGTGCATTAAAAAGAAGGTACAAAATCTAGTTTGCATCAAGTGTCTAAAGACACTGTTAAAGCACAAAAACCTACAACCTTTTGTGGCCAATAGAAGCCACCAAAATTGGTTAGTACAAGCAAATAAAAGCTAACAAAAAAGAAGCTTCAAATATTGAGTTTTGGTGAGTCTCAAATCCAAAGAACTTAGGGGTTAGTGCAACTGAAATAAAGCTTATATTTTATAGTTTTTACAAAGTTTGGATTCACCATCAAATATGCAAGCAAAGAATGTAAGGAGTCTACTCAAAAGAACATCCTCAAAATCCTCATTTGTGCATTCAAAAAATTTTCTACAAAATCAGAATACAAAATCTAAAAAAAAAAGAGTACAAAAAGGATGCAAAAGAAAGTGTATTATTCACAAGGTATTGCACTACATTTTTTGTAGAAATGAAGTAGATAGAAGTTTCCATTAAAGGCACAAAGGTCACAGGAAATATAACCAAGAAGAACATACGAAAAGCACTCCATATCCACAGCCCAAGGATCCATAAAAAGGGCTCATTACTCATGTATCTTAGATAGAAGAACTTGCACAATACAAGTACACAATAAAAGATCAATCTTCTATAGTTATGTAGACGAAGAAGGAGCCATACTACAAGAAAATGTGCCACTATTACCTCATCCAAATATGCATGAACAATGCTACAATCTGCACGTCAAAGAGAACAAAAAGTGAGGAGATAATGTGCTAAAAGCAAAGGTCTATAACTTGGTGAAGAAAATCCACCAAAGACATCATCTACCACACCATTCAGAGCTCCAATACTGCCTCAAGGATTGACTACAAGATAAAATAGTTGCTTGCACTTCAAGGAATGTAGAAAGCAAAGGTAGAGGCATAAAGGAGTTATATTCTCTTTGGAGGCATTACAGTGATATACACCTTGAGTGCCACTTGGTACAACCTCTCAAAAATATTCAAACATCCAAGAAACCTTACAAGGAAGGTTACAAGTGCCTACTCAAGTGCTAAAAGAACTGGAAAAAGCATTACTAAAGGTTGGCAAGGGCGTTGCATAAAATATGCAAATGTTACATAGGTCAGAGGAATGTAAGTGACACTTGAAAACCTTTATCTCCATTAAAATCATGTAAAACTAAAGCAAATGGAGCAGAAGTGGAATAACATTTTTGTAGTCAAGGTTTTTGGAGAGGAAAATGCAGTCAAACTATTCTCGAGCACAACATTTAAGAAAGGAAAGAAGGAGCATTTAAAGCTCTATTAAAGGGAGGTCAAATCTACAGTGAACATCTCTCTAGCATCTAAGAAACACTCAGCCAATAATCTCTCAAAAGATCCACACTTGTTCAAATTTATCTTACTATATCAAGCGGCATAAGTTGTGTCTTAATGCTATTACACTTAGCAAAAATCAGTGTTATACAAGTGTGAAGATAAAAGGCCAACGTAAGTTTAATTATCTCATTTATTTTTGCTTTATAACATTGGAGAACTCAGGTTTTAAATAAAGGATAAATATTAAGATTATGAAAGCAAATTATATAGGAAATAATTTACCTAGATCAAAATAATATTTACAAAACAACCTTAGAGATATAAGGAATTCTACTTAGGTTTAATTATTTAATACTTTGCAAATATTGTTATCTTTTCTAATTTTCCAAATTTAGGATCCATAAGGTCTACTACATCAAATTGATTTATTGGAAATTAGAAAAATTAAAATCAAATTTCAAAGGGCCATTATAAGAGGTTATTAAAAACATTTTAAAGGTTGGAAATTTATAATATTTACTTGTCTCAAATCTTATAAAATAAATATAAAATATCCAACATTAAAACCTATTTAAATATGGGAAAATTGCTTAGTTCAATAGGAGCAATAAGTATAATAGAAATTGATTTTGGTATTTTCAAAAATTTACACAATTAACCAAAATTGAACTAAAATTTACAAAAGCACTTTATATATTGTCCAAAACATACTAGGGAGTTAAAAGGTATTCTACGAAATCTAAAAATTGATACAATAAACATGGATTATTAGTATATAGACTCAGGTGCAAGTAAGCATATGACATGAAACATACATTGGTTCAAATCTCTGAATAAAATAAATGAAAAACTAGTTGCTTTAGAAGATAGTAAAACATATGAAGTAAAAGGAATAGGAAATATTCCAGTAAATCTTAAGGATGGGAGAGGTGTGATAAAAATGTATTGTATGTTTTAGGATTAACTACTAATCTTATTTTTGTTTCTCAACTCATGGATCAATATTTAATTATTGAATTTAAGGTTCTCACTGGTAGAAAACAATATCACATCTCTATACAGGGAAGAATGATAGGATTAGGATCATACAAAAATGGTCTATTTGCCTTAGAAATTACCATTTACTCAGCACTTTCAATCAATGCTTTAGAACTTTGGCAAAAAGACTTGGATATACTAGTGAGACATCAATGAAGGAATTATCCAAATATCAAATTGTAGAAGGACTACCCAAATTATCTACAGAATTTATTGTATGTCAAAAATGCCTAGCAGGAAAACAACATAGAATTCCTTTCAAACTTTGTCAACACATATCTCAACATCCTCTGGAAATAATATATACAGAATTATGTGGACCAATGAAAGTTGATAGTTTTGGGGGACATAAATAATTTTAGTTATTTATTGATGATCACACTAGAAAAATATGGGTATCCTTCATGAAGTACAAATCATAAGCATTCAATAATTTAAACAGTTCAAAATTCAAGTGGAAAAATAATTAGGGAAGATGATAAAAGCACTTCTTTCAGATAAATGGGGAGAATTTATTTCCAAGGAATTTGACTCATTTCTTAAAGAAAATTGAATTAAGAGACAACTAACTATAACATACTCACCTCATAAATATGGAATTATACAAAGAAGAAATAGATATATAATGAAAATGGTAAGTTGTATTTTAAAAGCACAACTTGATCACAAATACTGGGATGAAGAAGTACAAACAACAGTATACATACAAAAAAAACTACCAACAAGAGTACTCAAGCATATTACACTAGAAGAAGCATGGTCAGGGCAAAATCCCAATATAGAAAAACTAAAGATCTTCGGATGCAAAGCTTAAATGCATATTCCAAAACAAAAGAGGACTAAACTAGATGACAAGACTATGACAAGAATATTTGTTGGCTACGACAATGAATATACAGAATATAAAATTCTAGATCCTTCTACAAAGAAAGTTTACATTAGTAAAGATGTTATATTTGATGAGAAATCCAAGATCAACATAGATGAATCCATTGGTTACACATGAGTCCTCCTAGATCTATCAGAAAAATATACAATGAGTATAGAGTTAGAAATAGAATCTCAAGAATGAGATACAAAGCATCACTAGTATTACCTATAAAAGAACCAATATGACTCAGAGATACTCTTAGAGAATCAATTTTGGAAAGAATATCAGATATCACTTGTACATGACCACAAACTTGTAGTATGACAAGAATAAATAGGGTAATGTTAAGTAACTCAGTAGAACCAAAATCAACTTCTCAAGCACTAGAAAACTCACACTAGAAAGCAGCTATGGAATATGAATATGCATCACTCAAAAATAATAAGATATGGAATATAGTAAATCTACCTCTAGGGAAGAAAACAACAGGATGCAATTGGGTTTACAAAATTAAATACAAAGTAGATGGAACACTTGACTGAAGAACACAAGCTTATACTTAGAGGGGGGGTGAACAACATAAGACCACTCTTTACTTTTCTTTCCCAAACAATATTATGCAATATATATCAATGGTAATATCAATAAAAGTAATTAAACTAATGCATAAATCACCACACACAGTAGAGACACCAATTTAATGTGGTTCACCCAATGTGGTCTACTCCATGGAGAAAATATTTCACTAAAATTTTCTCAACAAATATCTTGGGAATCCTTCCCTATTATAATGTTTATGGACCTCTGTCCAAAGGAGAAACCAATCCCCTAATCAAGTTCATGGATACCTATCTATAGGAGACACCAATCCCTTCAATTGGTTCATGGATCTCTATCCATAGGAGAACTCCTTCTCCTTTTCTTTTGATGGTGATTCTCTAGAAGACTACTACCTCCACTGCACTGGCTTGTGTATCTCTCTCCACTGAATACCTTTGTCCTCACTTAGAAGACCTCTATCCTCACAATCCCAGCTAATGGATCTCTATCCATTTGAGACTAATATCCTCTGCTCTATCACCTACAAATCTTGCTCTCAGCTCTGCTCAATATCTATCTTAAATATGCATTAAACATTGTCCTTCAGTCTAGCACAAATCTGCTCATAATTCTGTCTCTAGTATGACAAAAATTTACCCTCAAATCTACACCAAAATATTTCCTCAAATATATCCTCAAATATGTCCTCAAGCCTTAACACAAATATTGATCCAATCACAAATAAACTATGCTAGATCTACCCCAAGCCTTAACACAAATCTTGAACAAATCAATCAATCAATTCTACTCTCAAGTATTCTCAAAGACTTGCCTCAAATCTATCCACAAGTCCTCACCAAGACTTACCTCAAATTTGCTCAACAAGTTCTCTCTATAAATTTTCCAATATGCTCAACAAGTCTTCACCAAGACTTACCTCAAATCTACTCAACAAGTTCTCTCTAGAACTTGTCCAATCTGCTCAACAAGTCTTTACCAAGACTTACCTCAAATTTTCTCAACAAGTTCTCTCTAGAACTTGTCCAATCTGCTCAACAAGTCTTCACCAAGACTTACCTCAAATCTGCTTGTAAGCTTCCACAAAAGCTCACACAAATATATCCTTAAGTCCCCTCTAGGACTTGCTCAAATCTGTCCACTAGATTTCACAAAAGATTATTCAAATTAATTGCAAAACTTGCATACAAAACTCAACTTCATCTCTTTCAAAAACTTCAATCACACAAATAAATTTCACTCAGAATTTTGTTTAACCACATAAACATATAGAGAATTATTAGAGACTCAATATATTTCACACTCACAAAATACTCAATCACTTTCAAACTCTCTTACAAATCAATTTAGGATAAAGAACAATTTATTTCATAGAACTTGAACTATCACTCCAATGTATTCAATCAATAATTCTCATACAACTTCACTCAACCATTCACTCAATGAAACACAACTTGCTTACAAATCCTAACCAAGTGTTTCACTATACTTCTAAAAAATCACACTATGAATCTCAAACCTTGACTCAAGATGATTCCAAATTCACATAACAATGATACTCATGATCTTTCACAAACCTTAGCTCAAGATAATTCTCAACTTCACATAACAATAATACTCTTGATATTTCACAAACCCTAGTTCAAGATAGTTCTCAACATCACATAACAATGATACTAATGTTCTTTCACAAATCCTAGTTCAAGATAGTTCTCAACTTCACACTCAAATGTTCTCACAAATATTCACCAATCATGCATATGAAAGCTTCCTTAAACATTTCCAACAATGGTTATCAAACAATCCTTTTCACTCCAACTTTGCATTTCACAACACTCAATCCAACAATATTTCACTCATAAGGAAGATGTGACCTTTTGTTTTTATGGAGATATATCTTCAAAACTTGTCTTAATCACAATCAACTCCTCTTTGCCAATTTCAAGATTAGATATCAACAATCTTTCTCAAAAACTTTACTCAAATATTTCCCTCAAAAATTATTTCATCATACAAAAATATTAAATCTCAAGTACACCTTATAATCTCCAAACTTCAAAAATAATTAGCAAAGATTCAAATAACTCACTTTCACAATAATTTCCTTTATGCACCTTATTTATCCTCTCAAAAATAATTATCACAATGTAACTTTATTTCAAAATACAAAATATAATTTTCCTTGCATACCTTATCACTCCTACTTTATAAAATAAATTATAACCACCAAAAATCAAAATAAAATATTTTAATTTTATTATGCCTTATAACTCCCTCAACAAAATTGTAACTTCATTTTAGAACTCATGAAATCCTCTAATGCAATTTCTGAATTTCAAAAACTTTGGATAAATTAGAACGTGTATAGCATACCTTTAATTTATTTTTCCCAACAAAATGACTTCAGTGAAATTCGAACACACGACCTTGCCTTTCTAAACACCTTAGCACAAAGCACATCCGACAGTTGGGCTACGTGCCCACACAAAATTAAAAGCGCACGATCTCCTATATGTTCCTTTTCTCTTCTCCCACTAGGCATAAACGAAAAATTATTTCCTCTTTGCAAAAGACAATCGCGTGAATCGAACCCATGATCTCACCCTCACAAATACCTTAATGTAGCCCTTGGCTGCCACTTGCGCTACCAAGCACCTTTAGAATTTCTTGGCACTCCATGTCGATTTATCACCACGTCTTCCCTTCAGCGTTTAACACATGATAATTTATCCTTACTCCCTTAATGAATGCAACACATGAATTAATTAGACTTTTTGGACGCACTTCGCATGGATGAGTTTTAATTAAAAACTTTTGCCCTTTTTATACCATATGCTATGCATTCCAACACATCGACGATTTAGGAAATTCGATTTTTAATTCGAATTTAACATTTAAAATTTTGGCGCCTTTATTATTTATTTAAATTTTAATTTTAACCTATGGTTAAAATATTTAAATTTAAATAAATTAAATAATAACCTTAAAATATGCCATTTGGGTTTTTTGAGGATTTATAATTTAATAACTCCTTGGACCTCATTTTTATTCAACTCAACTTGTTGACCCCAAAAGGGTAGTCCCCCTTTTTGAGAGTCCAACTTGCATTTCCCTTGGGGTACATAGAGTTGTGTTCCCATGTCTGGCCCTGTGCTCTCCAAAGAAGTGGAGAGCACTCAAATAGCCTCGAGTGCACAAGGTGTGTGCCCCAAGTTGAGCTTGTACGCTCCACTAGTGGAGCACACAAGTACCCAGTCGAGTGCACTCCCTTGTGTGCCCTCCCATAGCCTGCACGACCCATTGGGGATGGGTTGCATAGATCCCCCTAGGGGTATGCCAGTTGTGCACCCTACTAGAAGTCAGTGCACTCCACGAGGAGGTGGAGTGCACATCAGTCCCTTAGTGTGCACAAGTAGTGCACCTCGACATGAATTCATGTGCCTCAAAGAGGTGGGGCATGAATTAAGCTAAAAGGGGTGCACCACATAGTGCACCCCAAAGAAACCCATGCACTACACTCCAAAGGAGTGCACAAAGACCCCACGAGTGCATAGCCTAGTGCACCCGTACCCACCTCGTGTGCTCCACTCGAATGGAACATGCATGAAACCTTAGAGCACACAAGCTATGCACTCCTCTCCTAGCCAGTGCACTTTGCTTTCAAGGTGGAGAACACAACTTCCATTGGGGTACACAGGGTTGTGTGCCCCAATATCGTTAGCACGCCCCACCTCCTCAGGGCACGCAAGTGTCCAAGTAGTGCATGCTAGTTGTGTGCCCACCTCTGGGTGGTGCACTCCACTACAGTGAAGCACATAAGGTCTATTAGAGGTGCATAGTCTATGCACCCAACTCCCTTGGGATGTACTAAGGTCAAGCAGGTGTACAGGCCAATGCACCCACCTTGGAAGTCATGCACTCCACTCCCCAATGGAGCGTGCATACAAATATTAACTTCAAGGTGCTCTACACCTATGCGCACTTAACGATGTTTACCTTTTCCACTCCAGAACCACCATGTGTCCAACCTGCTGCCCCTAGCCGCAAAAAGGAAGATGACATGGTGTGCTCGACCAATCAAATAACATCATCCCATGAAAAAGTGCATACACCCATATAATGAATTTAATGCACATGTTTTAAAAGGAATATGGCAGATATGTTTTGTGCCACTCGCGCATGCATAATTATCCATCAATGAGGTCAAGCACAAAATGAGAATGAAGAGAAAGATCAAAATATTACTTCCTGATTCCAATGGCATACACCAATTATTTTACTTGAGAGACATCCATTTTTAGCCAAAGGATAGGTAACATTATAGGGGTGTGGCCCGTGGTGAGAAAAACTAGGAGAGCATAGAACCCTAAGGCGCTCAATAACATATCAGACACAAGTAGAGACATTACTAAGGAGCAACAGAAGGAGGTAGAAGGGGTCACCATCTATGCCTTTGACCCTACTGAAGAGGAAAACCAGCATCATACTACCCTCTCGAGGAGTATTTACACCCAAAAATATAGAGATAGTGCCTCACCTACCCAAGTCTATAATAAATGGAATACGAACCTGGGGTGATTGACATGCCAAAATGTATACCACTCTTCGGACTTGTTGTCATGGCTCATGGTATCCTACATTCTAGGGCACACATAATTCATGATTTCAAAGGCCAGGTGGTGGCTCGAGTATCAGCAAACAGGATTAGGCAAGTCTTTGGGTTGGCCACTACATCCCAGGTGGTACAATTTTAGATGTTGGCTCTCCAGGCCAATTATATGCTTAACACAACTTTACCCCAGAGCCTGTTTTAAGAAAGGAAGAAACAGGCCCACTGATTTCCCCATTAAAAAGTTTTTGCTTCACCCCTGGGCACAGGACTACACTGACATGATAAATCTAGCATTAGGGGTGAAATAATTAGAATTAATCATGAAGGAGGTTATGTTATTTATTATCTAATGCAATAGGACCAACAAGACTCCTCTCTATATATGGGAGGACGTCATCAGCAATAATTTGGACAGGGAGTTGCAACAGTTGCAGGAGGCCATATTGGCCAAAAAGGAGGAAATGCCTCCCTTTTCTTATTATTCCTTTTTATTTATTTTTTCATAACACAGTTAGATAAAAATTTGTTGGCCCAACTAGGAGGAGTGATGGCACCAAATATGCAAGACAAATTATTATGCATCCAGGAAGGTTGCACCAGTTACACAACCTTCTTCTAGAAGGTCCTCCCCGTGGTACACTTCAGATTCTATGGGAATTTCCCAGATAAAATTGGGGTGGGGGTTCAAAATTTTTTGCATCATACTAAGGCAGGAGACTACTTCTATGTAGAATATTTCTCCCACGTTAGAATATATGGGTTGAAACTGCCTCCAAAAGTGCTCCCCCTACACTGCCCAACTTCCATTGCAATCTTGGAGATCACCCGACAGATAGCCAAGGAAAGTAAAATTAGGCACATGAGGAAGAAAGTACTAGTGAAGTGGCTACCCATTCCTTGTTCAATGGGCCATTACACTTATCATGGTAACTTTTCTGTGCTATGGGCTATCTAGAACATGGACATGTACTATTTTCTAGAAGTCACTTAGAGGACCTATGATTCAGAAGGTCACCACAGAACATATGTTGCAAACAAACTCGTTCTTCAGCAAGTTACACACAACAAAGAAGACTTCAAAGACAAGATGCAAAAGGATTTTAGGAACAATCAAACCTTGGATTTTGTGTGGAGGATGGTTAACCGACCTTACAACAAATTGGAGGTTGTTGGTGATTATAGTGCTCAACTGAAGTTGCATCGCAACTTTTTAGTTGACAAGATGGCTCCAGTGGTCCCCCCATAATAATTTTAGGATCCCACTTTTCAAATTTCTCAGCAAGATGCTGACCTCTTTGAGGTCATGATGAATATCATGGACGATGCTCAATAGGAGCAGGCAAGGCTCCCATCCTCTTCCAACTCACCATATACTTCTTTGAAAGGAAAGGAGTTGGTCATGGGTCCTTCTCAACTAACTGCCACATCATCTGCACTGACTTTAATAAATCCATAGGAACAAGGCCGATTGGTAAAAAGACAATGTTCATTATATTCCATCACCCTAGTGATAAATCAAGAAGAATGTCAAGTACAACCCAAGGTGATAAAAAGGATAACTGAAGCTGGGGGACTATCTAATATTTTGAGAGGTTATGAGGTGCAAAGCCCCACGCAGTCCCTTACTCACAAAAATGCTAGGACTGAGTCCTCAAATAAAGGATTTGAAATTTTGACAATGGCAAGGATCACTGACATCTACCAGTTTATGGCTGATGAGGAGGATAATATTCAAGACATGGAAGAGCAAATATCTCCTAGCAAGGGGATAGTCAAGCATAGAGAGATAGATGGGCAAGGGGCCACTAACACACCTGCTGCCACCTCTGAGATCCCCTTTCCACCTAGCATGAAGGAGGTCACTGATGAGGCCCAAAAATGCCTCATTATTGCACAATGTTTGACTCATTATTGCACAATGTTTGACTACCATATGATAAGTTAATTGCCAAATAGTTGACTAGAATATACTATTTGTTAAGTGTTTGCATGATTTTATGTTAGGAATACTATATCTCTGTTTTTGACTATTTTCAGCATTTTATGACTGATTTTGCGTGATTAAGTAGCAAGTAATAACATGCATTTCAATTAACCAAATGTGGTATGCTGATATCCATTAACTTCTCAATGGTTTTTGAATGTTTTCCTGCCCTTCAACTTGTTTCAAATCCACATTTAAGCCAAAAGTTTAGGACTGTCATAAATCTGAAAATCTGAGAAAAACAGCCATATAAAAATCAGCAAGCTGTCACTTTATAGGAACACCTTGAAGTTGTCAAGCAAAGCATGAGAATATGGATGGAATGAGTTTAGAAGGACTACAGAAGACATCTGACCTATTTAGAAGCATTCCCACATGATCTAAATAGGCAGCAACAGGGTATAACGAGCGAGGGACAATTGTGCAAGACCTTGTTGCACTATTTCAGCATGGTTACTTGGTGAATGAAGTGTATAAATTCAGTAGCAACTTGATGTACTCCTTCATGTTGATACTTGAATAATTTTTCCATGTTCTAATTTGTTTGAATTTGCAAGAAATGCCAATATTTTACAACTGTGCAGCAGAACTGGAAAATGCAGTAATTTACCATGTAAATTCCAGCAAGCTACAAATAAACAGCAAGGCATGGAATTCACATATGAAAAGAGATGAAGACCATTGGAATATGATCCTAGGAGATAACCCACCTGAGAGATGCAGAAGAAATCACTTGAAAAGTACACATTTGTTCATTTTGAAGTATCTTTGAAATGAGAAAACACAGTGTCTTCGGAATGAGCAGACATCTTCGGAATGAGAAATGCAGTATCTTTGGAATGAGCGGATCTTCAGAATGAGAATTGCAGTATCTTCAGAATGAGAATTGTAGTATCTTCAGAATGAGAATTGCAGTATCTTCGAAATGAGCGATCTTCGGAATGAGAATTGCATTGTCTTCGGAATGAAGCCACTTATCTTCGAAATGAAAACAGAATGTGCTTTTTGACTTATTGACCGATTTTTGAAGCTGGAAAAAGGGAAATAAAGGTTGGAAAAGGTAAAGGAAAATATCTCCCATCTGATTTTGCCGTCCTTGCCGTCCAAAGCCACCATTCATGGAAAAGATCAATTCAGATCCTCTTCTAGGATAAACCCAGAAAAACTGCAGCATAATAGAAAGTTGTTTTCAAGATAGGAATGGCATATTCTGAAGTGGAGAATGATGTGTGAGATATTTCTAGACTCCTCCCATGTACTCCCACCACTGAAGATGCTTTCTAAGGGCCAATGACTACTGCTGCAACACAAACTGTCCAGATTTGCATTTATTTCAGATCCAGAATTATTGGCAAATGACTGTAAAATAGCACATAGGCTGATTTGAGCATGGGATATATTGTAAATATTTATATAAATAACACAACTCCCTCCTTGGTTGAGCCAGTTAGGAATTAGAATAGAGGAGAGTTTTCGATAGCAACAATTAGGACTGTACAGTGATTTTTTGTAACAATTTTCAGCATGTTTTGTCATCAATAAAAGTGCAGTATTTTATCATTTTATGTTCCGAGTGTTAATTAGTTAAGGAGTGCTTTTCACCTCCTTCTAGATCAGGAAGTATGGGCCCACTTTCAGATCTAGAAGGAGGGATTTTATGGCAGGTTTTAATCTGTAATTTTGCTGTAACAAAATTAATAGATTGCTTGCCAGATTTCATTTTCTTGTTTTTATTTTGTATTGTGTGATTTATGTTTCCTATTATGTTTGTGTACAGAATTTGTGTGTATGTCAGGTGACAAATTATATTAAGCATTTTTCCTTTTCTTTCCATGTTTTCCCTGCTTTCTATTTTAGCAACTTTCCATTTTCAGCATATTTCATTTTGTTGTCAATTCCTGTAGCAGAAGCTTGACGACCTTTTGTGGCAGGGCATTGACAGGTGTTTTAGAATAAGTTTCATTTCAAGCATCATTTCAATTTTGCAAGAGTAATTAGATTTCAATTCTGCAAAAGTAGATTAGATTTCAATTTAGCAATTTCAATTATGCAAGAGTAACTAGATTTCAATTCTGCAAAAGTAACTTAGGATTTCAATTTAGCAATTTCAATTCATGCAATTGTAGTTAGATTTCAATTCTTGCAACTTAGATTTAGTTTTCAATTCTTGTACTTTATTTTAGTTTCCATTCTTTAGACTAGGTTTAGTGTGACACCAAAAGGCTAAACCAAAATCTGCTTCACCAATAATTGCTTGAAATTTGAATGCCTGAATTGTACTCTGCCCTAACCTTCTATCGTAGACAACCTTGGACACCACCCCGGATTGATAAATCATTGAGATTAAATGATGAGACTCAATGACACTCATCATTTTGGCACCGTTGCTAGGGAACATGGTGTTGTTAGAGGGTAAAAGTAGTCAAATAATTATTATTGTGCTAAGTTATGAAGTTCAGAGTTAAATCTGAATGTAATAGCTGGTATAAATAATAATTATTGATAGTTGCATTTCAGTCCATTTAGAAAACAAGCAACCACCACCTTCAGCCCAACCTGGACAGCAACCCCTGTCTATGTAAGCTGAATCTATTAAAAAAAAAAATCACAAAAACTTTTGCACAATCAAAATAGGAGTTTACAACTTAATGATGATCCTAGAGTTTTTCATTATTACTTAAAGATTGTTTGGATTTTACCGCGCTAAACCGCAACCTAGCAATTCTTAGCCTACACAGACAATAGTTGATCTCATTAGAGGTGATCCTACCTGACAAGTAGTTGATCTGCTAAAGTTGTACACTTCTTGTCTTATTGTGCAAACCAAAAATATTTTTTTAGCCCAACCTGTGATCATTCTGAATAATACAGGATAGGCAACCCCTGTCTATGTAGCTGAATCTGGTATAAAAAGAAAAAAACCTACAGGAAATGTTATTGACTGCAGCAACATCCAACTGTGCTAAAATAAGAACTTACCTGAGCTTGAAGAGACAAAAATCAATGGAGATACACAGAAAACCTTTAGTCCAAACACACAGAAATTAGCTTTGGATAAAGGAGAAAAACTAGAAAAATTGCACATAGAAAATTTACTTCCATTTTACAAAGGGGTAAATTCTGTCCTCCTAGGAATGAAACAAATTGAAGTGCAGCCAAGAAAATTCTTGAACATTATTAGCTGGCTGACTTATAAACAAAAAGCAAAATTGTTGCTATTTTGAAACAATATTTCAATCTCTTTACATGGAATTACAAGGGTATATCAAGATTTTATCTTGATGTAAGCACTTAACATATTTTGGGAATTGGTATTTAATTGTTTCAAGAACAGATTGACAAGATTTTGCAGACTAGGAGCCATGGACAACACTTGATTGAAGAAGTTTTCAGATATGGAGCAGTGCTTCTTTCTCCCATTGGTAATTCATGGAGGATGCTAGTGGTGAATGGACATTGCCTTCGGGTATACCATGCACCATTAACTAAGGAGGAGTTCTTGAAGGAGATTCCATTGGATGTACACATAAGGGAAGAGAATTTCTCTTCAATATCAGATTCAGAGTGATGATAAAAAGTCTAAAAAAAAAAAAAAAGGAAAAAAATACAAGAAAAGAAAAAAGAAGAATAGTCTTGTTTGTGAACTTCCTTTTTGGGTACAAGCAAGACAAGAAAATTTGAAAAAAAAAAAAAAAAAATTTGCAGCAAAGGCATGTCCCACAAAATGGGGATACATGAGGACAAGCATCAATTTCAGCAAGAAAGAGGAACAATGGAGCCAATACTTCATTTCCAGCAATAAGGAGGCAATGATGATGTAAGAAGATTCTTACTGGTCATCTAGTAAGGAAGGTTGCATCAATGTTGCAGGTTTCAACAGAAAGAGATGGTGTTTTCATACAACAATTGACATGTTTTTGCAGAATAAGGATTGGTCTTATCCAAATAAGAGTGAGATATGTTCTCTCTGATTGAAGCACTTGAAAAAAAAAAAAAGAGGACAGAAGTTGGTTGAAAACCAGAAATGGCAGCCTCTTTGATGAAAAAAATGAAAAAAAAAGAGAAAAAAAAATGAAAAAAAATATATATAAAAAATGAATAATTCAGTAGTGAAAACCTTCTTGGAGGCGCTACTGAGTTGGCTTGCATGAAAACCGATTTTTCGGCATGCATTGCCTTGTTGATCTACCCATCATTGTTCCACCATTGTACAAATCTCACATTGCACATGTATTATGTTTGTTTATGATTTCAGATAGCCTGCTAACAATCATCAAAAGCAGCTTGTAAGGTGCATGACTAATTTTCAGGACAGTAAGGTATGTGTTTCTTGCATATAATTCATAGTAAACATTTAGCATTTAGTGTATGATAGTCGGTATTTGGCATAAACTATTCATACAATAGTGACAAGTTGAAAAAGGAACATGTTCAAGATGTCAAGAAACACCCCCTTATGCCATTAATTGCATGGAAATTCCAAAACTATGCAAAAACCTGATTTTGGGACAGACATGGCAGCAATTCTATTTCAATTTATAGGGCAAATTTTAGAAGAAGAACTGCAAGTTTATATCTCACAATTGTCTGATAAATTGAAGGAGGATAATCAACAAAATGCACCTGAAGGTTCTATTTTAGTACTACTGGAATAAAACAACAACATACAAAACAAAGAATAACATCTAAACAAAAGGATGAAGAAGGGATTTTTGATGTTATGGAAGGCTTATACACTCTAGAGATGGACCCACAATAGAATCTGTAGCTAACTTTTGCATAGGAGGTCATTTTTGCATTTTTTGAAGATCTTCGGAATGAGAAATGCAGTATCTTCGAAATGAGCAGGATATCTTCGAAATGAGCAGAAACTATACCAGAATTGCTGGAAATGCTATAGAATAGCAAAAAGAGTAGGGTACATCAAATATTGAGGTTTATAAGGCTCTACCACAAGTAAGTACATCCCTCAAGCATTTCAAATCAAATATTTTATCAATTTTGTTCAAAAGGTGCAAACAACAAAAATAAGCATTCAAGCTGAAATGTTGTTAAGAACAGAAAATTCCATCAATAGTAGTGCATCTCGCAAATACGGTTCCACAATAAGACTATTGCAAGATGAATCATATGATATCAAGCCTTTAAGAGGTACCTTGCAGCACTAAAACTTGTAGAAAAATAGAAAAAAGTCATACATGTGCTTAATTGCAAAATACTTGATATAGTGCAGCAAGGAGGAATTTCTCAGTTAGCAGGTAGCAAAGTATGTTGTTCACAAGAATAAAACCTGCATATTACTATGGCCTACTAAGATGCATGAGGGCATGCATCAGTTCAAGTTGGGGGGATGATGAGGCCCAAAAATGCCTCATTATTGCACAATGTTTGACTCATTATTGCACAATGTTTGACTACCATATGATAAGTTAATTGCCAAATAGTTGACTAGAATATACTATTTGTTAAGTGTTTGCATGATTTTATGTTAGGAATACTATATCTCTGTTTTTGACTATTTTCAGCATTTTATGACTGATTTTGCGTGATTAAGTAGCAAGTAATAACATGCATTTCAATTAACCAAATGTGGTATGCTGATATCCATTAACTTCTCAATGGTTTTTGAATGTTTTCCTGCCCTTCAACTTGTTTCAAATCCACATTTAAGCCAAAAGTTTAGGACTGTCATAAATCTGAAAATCTGAGAAAAACAGCCATATAAAAATCAGCAAGTTGTCACTTTATAGGAACACCTTGAAGTTGTCAAGCAAAGCATGAGAATATGGATGGAATGAGTTTAGAAGGACTACAGAAGACATCTGACCTATTTAGAAGCATTCCCACATGATCTAAATAGGCGAGCAACAGGGTATAACGGAGCGGGGACAATTGTGCGACAGCTGTTGCACTATTTCAGCATGGTTACTTGGTGAATGAAGTGTATAAATTCAGTAGCAACTTGATGTACTCCTTCATGTTGATACTTGAATAATTTTTCCATGTTCTAATTTGTTTGAATTTGCAAGAAATGCCAATATTTTACAACTGTGTAGCAGAACTGGAAAATGCAGTAATTTACCATGTAAATTCCAGCAAGCTACAAATAAACAACAAGGCATGGAATTCACATATGAAAAGAGATGAAGACCATTGGAATCTGATCCTAGGAGATAACCCACCTGAGAGATGCAGAAGAAATCACTTGAAAAGTACACATTTGTTCATTCCAAAGTATCTTCGGAATGAACAGATATCTTCGGAATGAGAAAACACAGTGTCTTCGAAATGAGCAGACATCTTCGGAATGAGAAATGCAGTATCTTCGAAATGAGCGGATCTTCAGAATGAGAATTGCAGTATCTTTAGAATGAGAATTGCAGTATCTTCGAAATGAGCGATCTTTGGAATGAGAATTGCATTGTCTTCGAAATGAAGCCACTTATCTTCGGAATGAAAATAGAATGTGCTTTTTGACTTATTGACCGATTTTTGAAGCTGGAAAAAGGGAAATAAAGGTTGGAAAAGGTAAAGGAAAATATCTCCCATCTGATTTTGCCGTCCTTGCCGTCCAAAGCCACCATTCATGGAAAAGATCAATTCAGATCCTCTTCTAGGATAAACCCAGAAAAACTACAGCATAATAGAAAGTTGTTTTCAAGATAGGAATGGCATATTCTGAAGTGGAGAATGATGTGTGAGATATTTCTAGACTCCTCCCATGTACTCCCACCACTGAAGATGCTTTCTAAGGGCCAATGACTACTGTTGCAACACAAACTGTCCAGATTTGCATTTATTTCAGATCCAGAATTATTGGCAAATGACTGTAAAATAGCACATAGGCTGATTTGAGCATGGGATATATTGTAAATATTTATATAAATAACATAGCTCCCTCCTTGGTTGAGCCAGTTAGGAATTAGAATAGAGGAGAGTTTTTAGTAGCAGCAATTAGGACTGTACAGTGATTTTTTGTAATAGTTTTCAGCATGTTTTGTCATCAATAAAAGTGCAGTATTTTATCATTTTATGTTCTGAGTGTTAATTAGTTAAGGAGTGCTTTTCACCTCCTTCTAGATCAGGAAGTATGGGCCCACTTTCAGATCTAGAAGGAGGGATTTTATGGCAGGTTTTAATCTGTAATTTTGCTGTAGCAGAATTAATAGATTGCTTGCCAGATTTCATTTTCTTGTTTTTATTTTGTATTGTGTGATTTATGTTTCCTATTATGTTTGTGTACAGAATTTGTGTGTATGTCAGCTGACAAATTATATTAAGCATTTTTCCTTTACTTTCCATGTTTTCCCTGTTTTCTATTTTAGCAACTTTCCATTTTCAGCATATTTCATTTTGTTGTCAATTCCTGTAGCAGAAGCTTGACGACCTTTTGTGGCAGGGCATTGACAGGTGTTTTAGAATAAGTTTCATTTTTTCAAAAGTAGATTAGATTTCAATTCTGCAAAAGTAGATTAGATTTCAATTTAGCAATTTCAATTATGCAAGAGTAACTAGATTTCAATTCTGCAAAAGTAACTTAGGATTTCAATTTAGCAATTTCAATTCATGCAATTGTAGTTAGATTTCAATTCTTGCAACTTAGATTTAGTTTTCAATTCTTGTACTTTATTTCAGTTTCCATTCTTCAGACTAGGTTTAGTGTGACACCAAAAGGCTAAACCAAAATCTGCTTCACCAATAATTGCTTGAAATCTGAATGCCTGAATTGTACTTTGCCCTAACCTTCTATCGTAGACAACCTTGGACACCACCCCGGATTGATAAATCATTGAGATTAAATGATGAGACTCAACGACACTCATCAGTCACTATTTATGTGAGTAAAGGTGTCATCAGGGCATCTACTACACCTATTGAAATGATGAAGTCCAAGATGTCCTCTCAAGCACAGGTGGCCGAGGCGATAGAGAAATAACTTGAAGAGTGGAAAGCCAAGGCTACAAAAGTTTTAGGAGGACTACGTACCCATTTTTGGAATGACAACCACCTTTTCTGATGACTCTTTTTACTTCTTTATAGAGTAATATATCAAGGTATTCTTATTTTTGTGAAATGAGCAGGGCTGGCTCAAATGGAACCAGGAGGTGGAAAATGCTAAGAATGAGGCCAATGATGAGTTGGTAGACTACAATGTCTCCATCGAGGACTTTGGGAAGGCCCCAATAATTAACGATTTTTTTTTCAAAGGATCCAAAATTTTGACTTAGAATATGGTGACAAACCGTCTAAGCGCTTTGTGGCTTTAGTGGATATGGTAGACTGCCTATGTAGCTTTACCGATAACCATGTATAGTGGGCCAGGGATAGAATAAACAAGGCCACACAAGATTTGAACCTTCTACTTTTATCACTTACTTTTCACGACGAGGCTTGGGAATTCATTGACCAAGCCATTCAAAACTTGAGAGTAGGAGTGGGACCCACTATCATAGAAACACACATGCCAGGAGGACCACAACCGCCAACGTAGGGTAGTACTAGTAGTGATACACAACCACCACCTGCATGAAGAGGAACATGGGCTACGTGCCCATTTTTGAATGCATCCTAATTTTGGTACAGTAGGATTCCTCCATCCAAGATAGATGATTACAACAACCAGGTGGTCTTGCCCTATAAAGGAGAGGAGTGCTGCAGCTAAAGATTTTTTATCGAACCTCTTAGAGATAAAATCTAGGTATAGTTTTGTTTCTTATTGGAGTCATATTTTCCCTTGTATCTCTTGTCTATGTGTCTTATCACCCTTTCTCTCATCATTCACCAAGAACTATTGAGGTGCGCTATTTGCTGTGATTATTTCCTGTGGAATGCACCAGATTTGAGGACTCTTACATCACTACAATCAGGACGGAGAGGAGATATCCCTTATTTTGAATATTCAAACTGGGGGTTTACTGTAATCAAATGGCATATGAGGATCAAGCACTCTGCTGATCTGTTCTATGCACATCTTTTATTAATGAAAATCTCAACTCTTCCCTTGGCATATTTTTGTGTGAATGTCTTGTGTTAGCTTATTTATGTATTACTGCAATCAGAATCCATAAATAACGCCTTCTATCGCTAGTTTAATTATTTTATTTACATTACATCATTTGAATGGAGTAAAATGGACTAGTTCTTCTTCTTGTTATCTTTTCTAAGATCATTTATCAACCTGCTACAACTCTGTAATGGATAAGGCACCGGTCTGGGTTTTATAGGCTTTAATATTGATAGGTTTGGTCACTAAAAATATCAAAACAACAAAGTAACAACATTTTGTCTGGCATAGTGGGCATGTGCACGATAGAGAATTAGTAAAAGGACCCATTGCTTGGGGTTTCCTTACCCAACCTGGTCGGTTTAGAGTTGTCTAAGGTAGTCTATTCCTAGGTTAATAAGGTGGATCAGCCAGAATCCACAATGTTGGTTGTGATTTTAAGAGTTCCTCATGACATGATAGATCTTTTAAGGGTAAGCAAGAAAACTCCACAATAGTATTTGGCATCGTTATCGAGGATATCCTTATGTAGTTATCTATATATCCTTTATGGTTTATCTCCTTCAACATATATCTTTCTCTTTATTTCTACTGTGAGGTTTTTTGGGCTGAGCAATCTTAGCTAGAGAGAGTATTCTATTTTGCACCCAATGCTAGCGAGTCTGAAAACAAGGAAGGTGATCTGGCGACCACAAGGCGAAGTGATGAGGAGCTCTACCTGGAACTACCAGACCCACAGGTACTTTTTTGAATAAGTAAAATACAAAAGTGCTCTTTTATTTTTGTTCCTTCCAGTAGTCATAGTAGCAACAGTCCCCCACATATTCCTCAAAGTCCTTGAAATAGTACTTCACCTTTTATATTTGTTGTACCAAGGGGTCCACTTCCACCAGTGGCAAACCCACCTTTGAATAACTAGCATTTGAATAGGTATAGACCCTTTGTCTTGCCTCAAGTTTTAAACCCCCTACCCCCAAAGGCTCATAAATACTTACCCAAGTTTCTAGGGGACAATACCATGATTGGGGAGGATCACATGAAGGATTTTTTGTATGCCATGGATAGTTTGGAGGTAGAACATGAAGATGTTGTCCTTCGATTATTTTTGTAGACCCTAGAAAAGGATTCTAGGGAATGGTTTAATAGCCTCCCATCCGACTCTGTTGGAACTTTCCACGACTTGGAAGAGACCTTACTAAGAAATTATGGGGAAAAGAAAAATGAACAGAGCTAGCCACTATGAAGAAGAAAGATAATGAGATAGTGGATAATTTTAACAAATGATTCACTAAACTCAGAAACCGAATCCTCATTGCCCTCAAACCCAATGACAACCAATCTATCTATTTTTATTAAAATGCCTTCTCGGGAGATTTTAACTATGAGGTAAGACAACATCCAATACTTACTATTGATGCCTGTATGGAGAGGGCCATTGTAATAGAGAGAGACATGATAGACAATAGGAAAATGAAGTCTGCCTCCATGGATTCTAGTCTTAGCCATTAGGATAGAAAGAACAAGAAGGTAGGGTTTGGGATATTAAAAAAATCAGAACCAAACCCCATTGAAAAACTATCCTCCCAGGTTACTAAAATATTTTTATCAATGAATAATAGGCTGTCCAAAATTGAGAGAGACAAAAATGACAGTGGGGAGCCCTCTCAGCACTAGGACAACAATAGACCTCCATTTAGAATAAATTTTAATAGAAGTTGGAGCAATGAGGGGGGCATAAATCCAAATAACAACTGGAAGAGGAAAGAAACTCAAAAATATCCAGATGCTATTCCAAATCCTATGGCCTCTATCAATGTAACCTCTAATTTCCCATTATTTTGCCTAGCCTATTATGCTCCTCATAATCCTGTTGATTATGGTGTTTTCCATGGCCTACATTCAAAGGTCAATCTGGACGAAGAATTTGATGACGAGATTAAAATAAATACCTGTTGTACATGGGAAGAAATTGTGGATAGTCCCCCAATCAAAAAATATGTGAACTAGTCATTGTATCCTGATAGCTTCCCCACTGTCTTTTCCAATGATGATGTAAAAATTCTAAGAAGACCCCAAAATAATCATTTTGAGCAAATTAGGCAAGGCAAACTGACTCCCATAGCTGAAGAATTTGAAACTTTCGAGAGAGTCCACGCTACTAGGTTACGTAATAGGACTATTCCTGATAAGGTTGATAAGAAAAATGAGGAAGAGCCTGCTAATAAGAAAAGAAATCATGAGACTAATCCATCCCCTCCTCCTAAAAGAGCATACCTTGTTAATATTGCTACGGGGCCTAAGGGGGCAGAATTCGACATAGGAATGAAATTGGAAAATCATAAAATTAACATCACTTTTGGGGAATTAATGACCATACCAAAGTATAGAGAACAAATATGTAAGGCCTTTAGGCTGACTGATCAATGGGAGAGTCATGTATTGGCAACCTCAAGTTCAAACCCCCCAGGAAGAACCCCTACCTATGTTAGGCCATTTTACATCTCCCTCAGGTATACATCTGGCTATGGGGACCACTATGTAATCCACAATTGTATGCTTGACAATAGGGTGTATCACAATGTTATGCCAAAACAAATGGCCGACCAGTTGGGGTTTATGTGCACTAAAGACTCTCCCCCTATTTTTGTCATGGAAAATAGGCAAGTTCCTTGTGTGGGGATAATTACGGGCCTCCTAGTTTTCCTAGACCAATATCCAAAGAAAGGAATTGTCATGGATGTGGTAGTTGTTGATGTAGACCCATTCTTCTCCCTGTTACTATCTAGACATTGGGAAGAGCAGTTAGGGGGATAAATTCAGTTAGATTGGTCATTTGCTACCATCCCTCTTTCCTCCAAATAACAAGCCACATTAAGAAGAGAACCTTTCAACAAAATGTTAGTAGAGCTAATGAAGCCTGACAACACTACAATAAATCTGGTTAGCTCTATAGAAGAGGAGTTAGGGGTCTATTCCATTTGGCACACCCCCTTTCTCAAAGAAGTACCCAATGCTGAAGGTTTGGATCCTCTACTCAAGGTGGCTACAGATGCTGAGTCAGACAGGGTCCTCACTACTGAAATATGGACTTTAACATTTTATGGAGCCAAGTCACAAGCAGGAACTGGGGCCGGAATTAACTTAACTGATATAAAGGGTAACTATCTAGGAGTACCCTATATATTGGAGTTCCCCTATACCAATAATTTGGCATAGTACGAGGTCGTACTACTGGGGTTGAGGAAGGAAAAAAAGCTTGGAATCAACTATTTGACTATGTATGGAGATGAAGAATTAATTATCTAGCAGATAAAGGGCAGGTACCAAACCAAACACCCCAAATTAAAAAAGTACAAGCAAGCTGTCCTGGATGAAATAAGTAGATTTTTGGCCTTCAATATCTCGCATAACCCAAGGGAGAAAAATCATGTGGCCAACCTACTGGTTGTAAATGCCTCTAGGGTTGATGACCTTGAAATTTATACTGAGTTCATGGATATATTTTCCACCATATCCGTTTATCATCCCTCTGTCCTAGATAATTTAGTGTACCTACAAGTCTTCCAGGATGATTCTGATATAAAGGACTTCATGATAGTACATAACCAATTTTTTGGGGTAATTTGTGATGAAGAGGATGAGGAAAGGATGCAACATGTTATAGGCACCCCCACTGAGGTGATACAGTTGAAAACAAATAAAATCCCAAGAGTATTGGTCTCCTTAGAATCTCTGTTTGATGACTTTGACAAAGCCTATAAGACTACACCTAGTGAATCAGAAGGTGAGGAGGTCAATGTGGGGATAAATGGTAATCCTAAAATGGTCAGAATTGACAAAGCATTACCAGCCAAAGAAAAGAAACAATACATAGAATAGCTAAGAAAGAATAGAGATAACTTTGCTTAGGGGTACGATAAGTTGATAACTTTTAATACAGAAGTAATGACCCACATTATTCCATTGAAGGAAGGTGCCAAACCCTTTAGGTAGAAATAGAGAAATTTCAATCCCACACTACACCCTATTATGCAAAAGGAGGTACAAAAGTTGCTTGATGCAAAAATAATCAAGAAAGTGAGGTTTTCCTCATGGGTAGCAAACCTAGTGTCGGTTAGAAAGAAAAATGGTGAGATCAGGCTGTGTGTGGATTTTAGAAAATTAAACAAGAGCTCCCTCAAGGATAATTACTCCCTTCCCAATATGGATTAGCTATTGTAAGCAGTGGTAGGGTCATCCCGAATATCCCTCCTGGATGGTTTTCAGGGTATAATCAAATTTTAGTGAATCATGAGGACTGTTTTAAAACTACCTTCACCACACATTTGGGAAATTTTGAATACCAAAGGATGCCATTTGGATTGATGAATGTTGGGGCCACTTTCCAAAGAGCTATGGATTTTGCTTTCAAAGGGTTGATGTTTAAAATAGTGGTGGTTTATCTAGATGATATTACTGTATTCTCCAAGGATCCTGCAGATCATTTTTCCCACTTGTCCCAGGTATTTCAAAGATGCAAAGAGTATGGGATCTCGTTGAATCCAAAGAAGTGTCTATTTGGAGCCACCCATGGTAAGATATTGGGACATGTAGTCTCAAAAAGGGTGTCAATTTTGATCCTAAGAGAACAAAAGAAATTGTAAAAATACCACCCCCCAAGAGCGTCAAAGGAGTCAGGTATTTCTTCGATAAGATAAAATTTGGTAGAAGGTGTGTCCCAAATTTTGCTGAGATCACCAAGCCGATAAATGATATGATTAAAAAGGATGTCAAAATTAAATGGGAAGAGGACAACCTCAAAGCATTTTAGAAGATTAAGGATGCCATTACTACTGCCCCAGTCTTGACTTGTCTAGACCATTCAAAGAGTTTTAACCTGTACTCCTTTGCCTCAAAGCCTACTATAGTAGTTGTACTATCTAAAAAATATGAAAAGGGGAATGAGTGGCCAATAGCATTCATGAGTTTGAGCATGAAAGGAGCTCAGCTGAGATACAAGCCGATTGAAAATCAAGCTTATACCCTCATACAGACTTTGGAGCTCTTTAAAAGCATCTTTGGAGCTTGCAAGGTAGTTTCCTGTATATCCTATATTTCTATTAAAGATGTTCTTACCCAACCCAAGTCCATAGGTAGTTTAGCCAGATGGATGATCAAACTGCTGCAATATGATGTGGAATTTAAAATAATAAAAATCATTAAAGGTCAAGGATTGGCCAAGTATATGGCTTGCAAAGAGGGGCAGGGGGCAGATGATGTTGTCCTCATGCAAGATGGACAACATGATGGACAACCATGGCATGAATCCTTTGAATGGTATAAATACATCCTATTTTATCTAGAAAATCTATCCTTCTTACCTGAAAATACTACCAACAGAATAAGAAGCATCAAACAACAGTCCCAAAGATACCATCTCCAAGGAAACTGACTATACTGGAGACATCCAAGTGGAGTGTTACTTTTGTGTGTGACTGAAAGAGAGGTTCCCAAAATCATCAAGGAATTTCATTCTAGATTTTGTGGTGGCCATTTTTCTCCCAAAGCAACTGCTAATCAAATTATGAGGGTAGGGTATTATTGGCCATCATTGTTCAAATATGTTTACCAAGCAGTCAAGAGTTGTTATAGCTGCCAAGTTTTTACCAGGAAGAAGAACTTGCCTGCTATGCCACTCCAACCAGTAATTTTTGAAACTCCATTTTCTCAGTGGGGGATAGATTTAATTAGGGAAATTAATCCCAATTCTTTAGGGGGCATAAATGGATTATTACTGCCACATATTACTTAACCAAATGGGTAGAAGCCGCCCCTCTAAGAAGATCAAAAATAGCTGCAATTATTAATTTCTTGGAGGAAAATATATTAACCAGGTTTGGGTTACCCAATAAATTGGTAATAAACAATACCAAATATTTTACCTCCTATGAGATGATTGACTTTTGCAATGAATATAGCATTGAACTGTCTCATTCTGCCAATTATTATCCTCAAGGCAATGGGCTAGCTGAGTCCTCAAATAAGAACATCATCACAAGGATTAAGAGGTCATTGGGGAATAATAATAAAGGATGGGATAGTGAGCTCAAGTATGCTTTATGGGTAGATAGGTTGTCAATCAAGAGAGCCACCGACATGACACCATATGAGCTAGTTTATGGAGAAAGAGCATTGTTACCACCATAGATGGAAAGGGCATCCATCTCCTTACTGTTGCAAGACCATGAAAAACCAAATGAGTTGCAAAGGAGGATGGACCAACTAAAAAATTTGGAATAATATAGGAGGGAGGTTGTTGCTAGAATGATCAGTCAAACAGGAAAAATAGTAGAACTGTTCAACAAGAAGGCCAAAGGACAAACCTTTGCCATCGAATATGTAGTATTATATTGGGATCCAAAGAATGCAAATCCTGTGGAGAAGGAGAAATTTGATCCAAATTGGCTAGGACCCTACCAGGTTGCTAAAGTATTGGGGCAACATACTTACAGGTTGAAAGACATGTAAGGAGAAGAGCTGCCTATACCAGTCAATGGGCAACATCTAAATATTCTTGGCCCCACTGGCTAAGAGAAGTGTGTGTGTGTGTGTGATAGTCCTCTGTTGGTCTACCTGGAGAATTTTGAGTCCTCAAGTTGATGTCTTCCATCCACCTCCTTGTCCCAGTCAGAGCTGATGTTGACCCCCAAAAGGGTAGTCCCTATTTTTGGGAGTCCAACTTGTGTTTCCCTTAGGGCACACAAAGTTGTGTGCCTCGATCTGGCCCTGTCTACTCCAAAAGAGTGGAGCGCACTCAAATACCCATGGGCACACAAGGTATGTGGCCCAATATGAGCTTGCACACTCCACTAGTGGAGTGCACAAGTATCGAGTTGAGCGCACTCCCTTGTGCACCCACCCATAACTCATGCACCCCATTGGGGATGGGGTGCATAGAGTACCCTAGGGGTGCATGAGATGTGTGTCCTACCCGAATTCAACATGTTGCATAAGGAAGTGGAGTGTACATTAGTCCCTTAGGGTGCACAATTAGTGCACCCTGATATGAAGTTGCATGCTCCATAGGGTGGAGCATGCATTAAGCCAAAATGGGCACACCGCCTAGTGCGCCCTAAAGAAACCCATGCACTCCACTACAATGAAGCACACAAAGACCCTACGGCCATACCCACCCCACATAATCCACTCAAATAGAGCATGCATGAAATATTGGAGTGCATATGTTGTGCAATCCTATCCTAGCCAGTGTGCTCCACTTTCAATGCAGAGTACACAACTTCCAGGGTTGTGCACCCCAATCCTGTCAGTGCACCCCACCTCCTCAAGGCGTGCAAGTGTCCAAGTTAGGTGCACTAGTTATGTGCTTGCCTCCGTGTGGTGCACTCCATTACAGTGGAGCGCATAAGGTCTATTAGGTATGCACAACCTGTGCACCCCAAAATTTTTGGTGCACCCCACTCCCTTAGGGTGCACGAAGGTTGAGTGAGCACATAGGCTAGTGCATCCACCTTGGAAGCCATGCGTTCTACTCACCAATGGAGTACACACAAATATTAACTCTAGGACACTCTGCACCCATGCACACTTAACGACATCCACCTTGTCCTCTCCACAATCACCCGTGTCCAACCCGTTGCCCCTAGTCGCAAAGAGGAAGATGACATGGCATGCCTAACCAATAAAAGAACATCATCCCACAAAAAATAGCATGCACCCATCTACTAAATTTAATGCACATATTTTAAAAGGAAGGTGGTAGATCTATTTTGTGCCACTCGTGCATGCAAAATTATCCATCAATGAGATAGAGTGTAGAAGGAGAGTGAAGAGAAAGATCATAGTATTACTACCTGAGTCCAATGGCATCCACCAGTTCTGCTCCAGAGACATCCACTGTTAGGCAAAGGATAGGTAACATTACAAGGGCATGGCCCGTGGTGAGAAAAATCATGAGAGCGTAGAACCCTAAGGCGCTTGATAACCTACCAGAAACAAGTAGAGACATTACTGAGGAGCAACAAAAGGATGTGGAAGGGGTCACCATATATGCCTTTGACCCTACTGAAGAGGACAACCAATATTAGCAGATAGGATTAGGCAAGTCCTTGGGTTGGCCACTATGTCTCGGGTGGTAGAATTTTAGACGTTGGACCTCCAGGCCAATTATATGCTTAACACCACTTTCCTCCATAGCCTGTTGAAGAAAGAAAGAAACAGATCCACTAATTTTCCAATCAGAAAGTTTCTACTTCACCCCTGGGCACAAGACTATGCCGACATAATAAATCTGGTGTTAGGGATGAAATACTTAGAACCAATCACAAAGGAGGTGATGTTCTTGATTCTCCAATGCAATAGAACCAACATAACTCCTCTCTACATATGGGAGGATGTCATCAACAATAATTTGGATAGGGAGTTGCAACACTTGCAGGAGGCCATATTGGCCCAAAAGGAGGAAATGCCTCCCTTTTCTTATTATTCCTTTTTTATTCATTTTTTCATAGCACAGTTAGATAAAACTTTGTTGGCCCAGCTAGGAGGAGTGATGGCACCAACTGTGCAGGACCGATTATTATGCATCTAGGAAGGCTGCACTAGTTACACAACCTTCTTCGAGAAGGTCCTCCCCGTGGTACACTTTAGATTATGTGGGAATTTCCCAGATAGAATTGGGGTAGGGGTTCAAAATTTTTTGCATTAGACTAAGGTAGGAGACTACTTCTATGTAGAATATTTCTCCTACATTAGAATATATGGGTCGAAACTACCTCCAAAAGCGCTCCCCCTACATTACCCAACTTCCATTACAATCTTGGAGATCACCCACTAGATAGCCAATGAAATTAAAATTAGGCACCTAAGGAAGAAAGGACTAGTGAAGTGGCTACCCATTCCTTGTTCAATGGGCCATTACACTTATCTTGGCCACTTTGCCATGCTACGGGCTATTTGGAACATGGATATGTACTATTTTCCAGAAGTCACTTGGAGGGCCTATGACCTAGAAGGCCACCACAAAACAGATGTTGCAAATAAACTCGCCCTTATGCAAGTTACACACAACAAATATGACTTCGAATATGAGATGCAGAAGGCTTTCATGAACAATCAAACCTTGTATTTTGTGTGGAGAATGGTTAAGCAGCCTTATAGTAAATTGGAGGTTGTTGGCGATTATAGTGCTCAGCTGAAGTTACAACGCATCTTATTAATCGACAAGATGACCCCAATGGTCCTAATGGCCCCCCTAGAAGAATTTTAGGATCATACTTTTCAAATTTCTCATCAAGACGTTGACCTCTTCGAGGTCATGATGAAGATCATGGACGATACTCAACAGGAGTAGGAAAGGTTCCCCTCATCTTCCAACTCACCATATACTTCTTCAAAAGGAAAGGATTTGGTCATGGGTCCTTCTCATTCGACTACCACATCATCTATATTGACTTTATTAAACCCATAGGAACAAGGTCGGTTGGCAGAAAGCCAACACTTGTTATATTCCACCACCATGGTGATAAATTAATAAGAATTTTGGATACAACCCAAGATTGAAAAGGATAATTGAAGCTGGGGGACTATCTAATATTTTGAGAGGTTATGAGGTGCAAATCCCCATGTGGTACCCTACTCAAAAAAATGCTAGGATTGAGTCCTCGGATCAAGAAGTTGAAAGTTTGACAATGGCAAGGGTCACTAACACCTGCCAGTTTATGGGTGATGAGGAGGATCACATTCAATACATGGAAGAGCAAAGATCTCCTAGCAAGAGGATATTCAGGCATAGGGAGATAGCTGGGCAAGGGGCCACTGACACACCTACTGCTACCTTTGAGATACCCTTTCCACCTAGCATGAAGGAGGCCACTATTTATGTTAGTAAAGGTGTCATCAAGGCATCTGTTGCACCTATTTAAATGATGAAGTCCAAGATTGCTTCTCAAGAATAGGTGGTCGAGGTGATAGAGAAAGAACTTGAAGAATAGAAAACCAAGGCTGCAAAAGTAGGGCCATTTTAGCTCCAATTCAAGCAACTTCAGGGAGAATTCGATAAACTAAAGATGCCCTCTCCTTCCACTATGCAGGCTGGGTATCCAGCTTGGCTTGGTAGATGAGCTCAAGCAATAAATGAAGGAAAATATCCAATAGAATATGAGGGATTTAGAATCCAGTATTATGGAAATCTATGCTATTCAACATGCAGTAGGCCTCATATAGAACAACATAGAACAAGGAAGGCAAAGGATAAATATGATCATGCAGATATACCAAAGATTTTAGGAGGACTACGTACCCATTTTTAGAATGAAAACCACCCTGTATGATGACTCTTTCTACTTCTTTGCAGAGAAATATATCAAGGTCTTCTTGTTTTTGCAAAATGAGTAGGGTTGTCTCAAATGGAACCAGGAGGTGGAAAATATTGAGAATAAGGCCAACGATGAGTTGGTAGATTGCAATCTCTCCATCGAGGACTTTGGGTAGGCCCCAGTAATTAAATATTTTGTTTTCCAAAGGATCTATAATTTTGACTATGGTGAAAAACCGTCTAAGCGCTTTGTGGATTTAATGGAGATGGTAGATCGCTTGTGTAGCTTTTTCGATAACCATGTAAAATGAGCCAGGGATAGAATAAACAATGCCACACAGGATTTGAACTTGCTACTTTTCTCACTTACTTTTTATGAAGAGGCTTGGGAATTCATTGACCAAGCCATTCAGAACTTGAGAGAAGAAGTTGGTCCCACTATCATAGAAACACACATGTTAGGAGGACCATAGCTGCCAATGCAGGGTAGTACTAGTAGTGATACGTAGACACCACCAGCATGAAGAGGAACATGGGCTACATGCCCATTTTTGAATGCATCCTAATTTTTGTATAGTAGGATTCCTCCAGCTAGGACAAATGGTTACAATAGTTAGGTGGTCTCGCCCTATTAAGGAGAGGAGTGTTGGAGTTGAATATTTTTTATCGAACCTCTAAGAGATAAAATCCAGGTATATATTTGTCTGTTGTTGGAGTCATATTTTCCCTTGTATCTCTTATCCATGTGTCTTATCACCCTTTCTCTCGTCATTCACCAAGGACTTTTGAGGTGCGCTATTTTATGTGATTATTTCCTGTGGAACGTGTCAAAGTTGAGGACTCTTACATCACTACAATCAGGACGGAGAGGAGATATCCCTTGTTCTAAATATTCAAACCAAGGGTTTACTATAATCAAATGGCATATGAGGATCAAGCACTCTGCTGATCTATTCTATGCACATATTTTATTAATGAAAATCTCAACTCTTCCCTTGGCATATTTTTGTGTGAATGTCTTGTGTTAGCTTATTTATGTATTACTACAATCAGAATCCATAAATAACACCTTCTATCGCTAGTTTAATTGTTTTATTTACATTACATCATTTGAATGGAGTAAAACAAACTAGTTCTTCTTGTTATCTTTTCTAAGATCATTTATCAACCTGCTATGACTCTGTAATGGATAAGGCACCGGTTTGGGTTTTATAGGCTTTAATATTGATAGGTTCGATCACTAAAAATATCAAAATAACAAAGTAACAACATTTTTTCTGGCATAGTGGGCATGTGCACGATAGAGCATTAGTAAAAGGACCCACTGCTTGGGGTTTCCTTACCCAACCTGGTTGGTTTAGAGTTGTCTAAGGTAGTCTATTCCCAGGTTAATGAGGTGGATCAACCAAAATCCATAGTGTTGGTTGTGATTTTAAGAGTTCCCCATGATGTGACAGATCTTTGAAGGGTAAGCGGGAAAACTCCACAACACAACCTTTAACCTGGAATATTATAATATTAAATATTTTAATATTATTATTTCTTTTTAAACATGCTTCTCCTTCCTTGGGTCTTCAATATTTTTAGGCCTTTTAGCCATATAATATTAAAAAAAATATTTGTTGGCAATTTTGGGTACCTTGAGTACATTGCCTTTGCTCAAGTATAGTTGTTGTCATTGATGTCAAAGGAGCTCTTGGTAGTTGTTGTCTTTGATGTCAAGGAATACTTGAAGCAATTTGATTTGTTGTCTAAGTATGTGTTTTGATGAAGGTTTCAGCTGGTCAGTAAGTCTCCAAGAAAATTAGAGTAGCCCAGTTGCAAAAGATCAAGAAAAAGATAAGTTAGAAAAAGTTTGCAGGCGGCTAGAAAAACTGTCATGATTTCATGACATGTTTTAGGAGAGAGAAAGTTTTGGCAAAACTGTCGCGATTTCGTGACATGCTGGAAGGCAGAGGCAAAGCTGGCAAAACTGTCATGATTTCGCGACATGTTTCAGGAGAGAGAAAGTTTGGGCAAATCTGTCACGATTTCGCGACATGCTGGAAGGCAGAGGCAAAGCAGGCAAAAGTGTCACGATTTCATGACAAGTTTCAATGAAGTTGTACGGATGCAGAAAGTGTCACGATTTCGTGACAAGTTGAGTTGGCAGTGTTGAGTTGTAGAAAGTGTCGTGATTTCGCGACAGGTTTCAAAGAAATTGTACGGATGCAGAAAGTGTCATGATTTCGTGACAGGTTGAGTTGGCAGCATGCAGGTGGCGAAAGCGTCGTGATTTCGTGACATGTTCTAGTTTCGTGAGTAGTTGGCAGAAAAGAGCTTAAGGTAGCGAAAGCGTCGCGATTTCGTGACATGTTCCAGTTTCATGAGCAGTTGGCAGAAAAGAGCTTAAGGCAGCGAAAGCGTCACGATTTCGTGACATGTTCCAGTTTCGTGAGCAGTTGGCAGAAAAGTGCTTAAGGCAACGAAAGCGTCGTGATTTCGTGACATGTTCCATTTTCGCTAGTGCAAACCGAGAAAAGGTTGAAGAAGCAAGAAGTGTCACGATTTCATGACAAAGTTGCAGATGACGTCAGCAAGAGGCAAAGGTGTCACGATTTCACGATAGAAGCTGAGGAGAAGGCTTTGGAGTCTAAAGCGTCGTGATTTTGCGATAGAGTTGTTGATGACGTCAGCAAAAGCAGATGTGTCACGATTTCATGACAAGAGCAGAGAGTAAGGCCTTGCAGACTAAAGCGTCACGATTTCGTGACAAGAATCATGATGACATCAGCAAAGTCAGAAGGCGTAGCGATTTCGTGACAACAAACCAAAGAAGGCGCACAACAGGCAGTAGTGTCACGATTTCACGACAGCAAGTAATACAAGGTGTACGGTAGACAAAGGCGTAGCGATATCACGACATGTTTGAGTTTCGCGCTAGGAAAGCTACAGAACAGCAGAGGCGGTTGAAGCCGACAGAGTTAACCTTTGTCGACGAAGTGTAAGGTTGTGCAACCGACGATTGTTTTAAGGATATACAGTCGACTAAGATCAAGAATTTAATCATGAATTATTGCTATAAAAGGAGGACTATTTTCGAGTGTCAAGTATCGAATGTGCGTGTTGAGTTTGCGCAAGTGAAGTCTGCTATGCGCAAAGAGCAGTCGTATCGAATCGATCGAAGTGTGCATTCGTAAGTGTGACTTTCGTAGAAGTAGAGTGCGGGAAGAAGTTCGATCGAGGAGAAGCAGACTGTGCGAAGAGAGTGCTGTTGTGATTACACATAGGCGCATAAGTTGCTGTGCGATAGAGTGTTGCAGTGTTTGCAAAGACTATGTAGAGGTTGGAATTTGAACAAGGGCAGCTGTGATTGCGACTGAGTTCACGCAGTCTGTGTAAAGAAAGCAAAGTGTGCGAAGTAGATGTTGCTGTAATTGTGAATTGTTGTGAAGGACGAACTATGATCAATTGCTGTTGTATATTTTACAAAGACTGTGCTGCTGTGTTTTTCATAGAAACACGTGAAGTCTGTGCTACTATGTTTTTGCAAAAGCAAATAAGTTGATTGAGTGCTGCTGTATTTGCACAGTCAGTGAAAAATTGTTTTCGACCAAGTGCAGAAAAGAACAGAGGAAGAGGATAGAATTTTGCCAGACCGAAGGACTGTGTTTGGTACAAAAAAGAGGACCAGCTTTGCAGTGATAGAGTTGAGGACAGAGATCTCCAGCCAGAGTAGGGAAGACAGGTGTCTTCTATGGATAGAATTCCACTTGCTAAGGGCAGAGGAGGTAGAGGTCTTCTAGAGGATCACCAAAGCAGAATTAGGGGAAGGTGTCTCCTTTGAGCTGAGGCTCATAAACATTGTAATCGGGAAGGATTCCCAGAGGACTTTGATACAACTTTTATAAGAAAATTTTTATCCGTGGAGTAGCCCACCTTGGGTGAACCACGTAAATTGTTGTGTCTCTTTGTGGATTGCATTTTGTGCATTGTTTTACTGTTGTTATTACTGCTATCTTTATTTTGCATGTTAATGGTTTGAAAGCTGTATTGATAGATAAAGTTAAAAGTGGTCTTATACTGTTCACCCCCCCTCTCAGTATAAGCTTGTGTTCTTCAATTGGTATCAGAGCAGGTTCCTTCGAAAAGGTTTTACAGTCGGAAGGAAGAACTGGTTAAGAACACAATGGATTTCTCAGGTGGCAATGCAACACCTATTCTTGATGGATCAGATTTCGGTCTGTGGAGTGCAAGAATGAAAGTCTATCTAATGGCTCTTGGTAATGAGGTATGGGAAGTTATTGAAGATGGGTACACCATTCCTGCAAATGGTCCTTATACTAAAGAAGACAGGCTCCTACATCACAACAACTCAAAAGCCATGAATGCAATCCTGAAAGGTTTGCAGAAGGCTGATCTTACCAAAGTTATTCACTGCAAGACAACTAGTGAAATGTGGAAACAATTGCAGGTTGTTCATACAAGTGATGCAAATGTTCGAAAGGCCAAATTGAGACATTTTAAAGGTATGTTTGAACAACTCAAGATGAATGATGATGAAAATATTAGTGACTACATGCTTCGGATGGATGAGATTGTGAACTCCATGAAAGACTTAGGTCTTGAACTTGCTGAAAATGATGTGTGTGATAAGATTTTAAGATCTCTTCCTAAAAGATTTAGTGAAAAGATTTTTGCTATTGAGGAAGCCAAAGATTTAGATAAGTTGAAAAAGGATGAGCTCCATAGTATTCTTGCAGCTTTTGAGCTAAGAACTCAAGTGAATATTGATATTAAGAAAGAGGCAGCTTTCAAAGCTACCAAGAAATCAAAAGGCAAACAGATTCAAGAGAGTGATGAGTCTTCTAGTGAGGAAGAAGCATATTACAGCAAGAAAGGCAAATTCTCTAGAAAGCACAAAAGCAAGAAAAATATAAGATGTTTCAACTGTGGAAAGTATGGTCATTATGCTACTGACTGTACTGTTTCCAAAGATGAAAGTGATGAAGATATACAGGATGTTAAGAGCAAGGATTCTGAAAAGTACAGGTATTACAAAAGGAGCAAAGATGAGTACAACAATCACAAGAAAGGCAAAGATGAGTACAACAATCATGGAAAGAGGCATTCTCACAAGGATAAGAAGAGCTTCTACTTAGACAAAGCAAGTAAGTGTTCTAGCAGTGATAGTGAAAGTTCTTCTAGTGATGATGAAAATGAGATGTTGTTCATTTCAGAAAAAGAGGAAGAACCGAAACATAAATTCATTATCATGAAATGTTTTAGATGTGGAAATTTTGGGCACCTTGAGGATGATTGCAAAAATAATGATTTGGCTGCTAGTATGTATGAGGATGCTTCAAAAAACTACAATGAAGATGCATGTATGGTTTTTGAAAAAGGTAGCACCTCTAGTGATAAGAAATCTGGAAAAGGCCGTGATAATTCAAAGTGCCATCAAATAGAGGATCTTGAATGTGAACTCAATAATGCTCTTAGTGTTCTGAAAAAGGAAAGAAAGAAGAATGATAGACTCAAGATTAAATTAGATGAATGTTGTATGGAGAGAGATGAACTTATAGAAAATCTTGAAGTCTCTATGGCTAAGTCACAAGAACTCAAGAATGAGTTAGATTCTAAAATTCTGGAGTATAGTGAGTTAGAACAGGAAATGGCTTCTTTGAAAGAAGAAAATAAAGATTACAAGGATAAACTCTATAGATTTTAGGACAGCTCCAAGAAGGTTAAGTCTCTCATCAAAAATCAAAGAAATCCAACAGATAAAACAGGTCTCGATTTTGTTGAGCCGCACAAGAAACAGGTTGGGGAATCTAGCAAGAGATTTCAAAAAGAAGAGAGTTCTGTTGAAGAAAGTATTTCAGATCATGAGTCCGTAAGTGATAAATGCGCAGAAATAGAAAACAGAATTCTGAATGCCAAGAAGAAGATTTCGAGACCCAAGAAGTCGAATAAAAGAAAATTTCACGGCACATGTTTTGCGTGTCACAGATTTGGTCACATGGCTGTACATTGCATGACTCAAGTGAAGAAAGTAAATGACAGTTTCAGGAGACGTAATTTCTTTCAAGGGTATTGCTACTCTTGTCAACAATTCGGGCACAAGGCAATTTTTTGCAAGGCAAATAACAGGAACTGGGTTAGTCAGAACAGGCGGATTCAAAGAACAGCCATGCCTGAAAGAAATAATATTGTTACTTGCTATAAGTGCAACAATGAAGGTCACCTAGCTAGACAGTGTAGAGCTGATCTTCCGAGATACAGGAACAGGAACAACAGTATGAACAAGTCCAAGAATCAAAGCATGGATAAGAACAAGAATGACAACAGAAACAAGAAAAGTAATATGGACAGGTTCAAGGATCAAGGTATGGAGAAAAATAGGAATGATGAAAGGAACAGGAACAACAGTATGAACAGGTCCGAGGATCAAAATAGTAACAAGAACAACAATGTGGAAAAAGAATTCAAGAGAAGGCCCGACAAAGAAATAGTAGACATTAATGATGATGAGTGTCTAATGGGAGTTTCACTCCCAACCCTATTTTAAATCACCTTAATAGAAGGTGGGGGAGGGACTAAGCTAAGAGACTCATTCTTAGTCCCAAACCCCAAAGGTGACCCTTTGCCATTGATGACAAAGGGGGAGAGATTTGAGTAAGGGGGAGAGATATGTGTAAGGGGAAGTGCTTCAAGTGAAGAGAAGAGCTTCAAGTTAGGGGGAGCAAAAAATTCAAATACAGATTCTCAGTTGTTGGATCAGTTGGTTCAGTTTTGACTCTTGAGATATGTTTTTAGTTAAGGGTTGCCATCAATGACAAAGGGGGAGATTGTTGGCAATTTTGGGTACCTTGAGTACATTGCCTTTGCTCAAGTATAGTTGTTGTCATTGATGTCAAAGGAGCTCTTGGTAGTTGTTGTCTTTGATGTCAAGGAGTACTTGAAGCAATTTGATTTGTTGTCTAAGTATGTGTTTTGATGAAGGTTTTAGCTGGTCAGTAAGTCTCCAAGAAAATCAGAGTAGCCCAGTTGCAAAAGATCAAGAAAAAGATAAGTTAGAAAAAGTTTGCAGGCGGCTGGAAAAACTGTCACGATTTTGCGACATGTTTTAGGAGAGAGAAAGTTCTGGAAAAACTGTCACGATTTCGTGACATGCTGGAAGGCAGAGGCAAAGCTGGCAAAACTGTCACGATTTCGCGACATGTTTTAGGAGAGAGAAAGTTTGGGCAAATCTGTCACGATTTCGCGACATGCTGGAAGGCAGAGGCAAAGCAGGCAAAAGTGTCATGATTTCGCGACAAGTTTCAATGAAGTTGTACGGATGCAGAAAGTGTCACGATTTCACGACAAGTTGAGTTGGCAGTGTTGAGTTACAGAAAGTGTCACGATTTCATGACAGGTTTCAAAGAAATTGTACGGATGCAAAAAGTGTCATGATTTCGTGATAGGTTGAGTTGGCAGCATGCAGGTGGCGAAAGCGTCGCGATTTCGTGACATGTTCCAGTTTCGCGAGCAGTTGGTAGAAAAGAGCTTAAGGCAGCGAAAGCGTCACGATTTCACGACATGTTCCAGTTTCATGAGCAGTTGGTAGAAAAGAGCTTAAGGCAACGAAAGCGTCACGATTTCGTGACATGTTCCAGTTTCGCGAGCAGTTGGCAGAAAAGTGCTTAAGGCAGCGAAAGCATTGCAATTTTGTGACATGTTCCATTTTTGCTAGTACAAACCGAGAAAAGGTTGAAGAAGCAAGAAGTGTCACGATTTCGTGACAAAGTTGCAGATGACGTCAACAAGAGGCAAAGGTGTCACGATTTCATGATAGAAGCTGAGAAGAAGGCTTTGGAGTCTAAAGCATCATGATTTCACGATAGAGTTGCTGATGACGTCAGCAAAAGCAGATGTGTTGCGATTTCATGACAAGAGCAGAGAGTAAGGCCTTGTAGACTAAAGCGTCATGATTTCGTGACAAGAATCATGATGACGTCAGCAAAGTCAGAAGGCATAGCGATTTTGCGACAACAAACCAAAGAAGGCGCACAACAGGCAGTAGTGTCACGATTTCACGACAACAAGTAATACAAGGTGTACGATAGACAAAGGCATAGCGATATCATGACATGTTTGAGTTTCGTGCTAGGAAAGCTATAGAACAGCAGAGGCGGTTGAAGCCGACAGAGTTAACCTTTGTCGACGAAGTGTAAGGTTGTGCAGCCGACGATTGTTTTAAGGATATACAACCGACTAAGATCAAGAATTTAATCATGAATTATTGCTATAAAAGGAGGACTATTTTTGAGTGTCAAGTATCGAATGTGCGTGTTGAGTTTGCGCAAGTGAAGTCTGTTGTGCGCAAAGAGCAGTCGTATCGAATCGATCGAAGTGTGCATTCATAAGTGTGACTTTCACAGAAGCAGAGTGCGGGAAGAAGTTCGATCGAGGAGAAGCAGACTGTGCGAAGAGAGTGCTATTGTGATTACACATAGGCGCATAAGTTGCTGTGCGATAGAGTGTTGCAGTGTTTGTGAAGACTGTGTAGAGGTTGGAATTTGAACAAGGGCAGCTGTGATTGTGACTGAGTTCACGTAGTCTGTGTAAAGAAAGCAAAGTGCACGAAGTAGATGTTGCTGTAATTGTGAATTGTTGTGAAGGACGAACTATGATCAATTGCTTGTTGTATATTTTACAAAGACTATGCTATTGTGTTTTTCATAGAAACACGCGAAGTCTGTGCTACTGTGTTTTTGTAGAAGCAAATAAGTTGATTGAGTGTTGCTATATTTGCACAGTCAGAATAGAGGAAGAGGACAGAATTTTGCCAGACCGAAGGACTATGTTTGGTACAGAAAAGAGGACCAGCTTTGTAGTGATAGAGTTGAGGACAGAGATCTCCAACCAGAGCAGGGAAGACAGGTGTCTTCTGTGGACAAAATTCCACTTGCTAAGGGCGAAGGAGGTAGAGGTCTTCTAGAGGATCACCAAAGCAGAATTAGGGGAAGGTGTCTCCTTTGAGCTGAGGCTCATAAACATTGTAATCGGGAAGGATTCCTAGAGGACTTTGATACAACTTTTATAAGAAAATTTTTATCCGTGGAGTAGCCCACCTTGGGTGAACCACGTAAATTGTTGTGTCTCTTTGTGGATTGCATTTTGTGCATTGTTTTACTACAGTTATTACTGCTATCTTTATTCTGCATGTTAATGGTTTGAAAGCTGTATTGATAGATAAAGTTAAAAGTGGTCTTATACTGTTCACCCCCCCCTCTCAGTATAAGGTTGTGTTCTTCAATATTATATCCTATTCCTTTAAACTTCTTCCTTTCCTTTTGGAAAAACCACCTAATGACATTAATGATGAAGAAACTGGGACATCAACCTCTTGACATCAATGACAACAAAACTTGCTCATATTTCCAACATTGACAAATACAAAGCTTGACTAGTAGCCAAAGGATATACTTAGATAAAGGGAATTTATTATGAAGAAACATTCACACCAACAACTCAAATGACCACTATTCAAATAGTCTGCATGCTAGCAGCACATCAATGATTGAAACTTCATCAAATGGACGTGAAAAGTTCATTACTTAATGGTGACTTAGAAGAAGAAGTCTATATGACACAATTTTAAGGCTTTTTTATTCAAGGACAAGAAAACAAGGTATGCAAACTGAATAATTTTTTTTATGAGTTGAAACAAGCTCCCAGAGCATGGAATATAAAGATCAATGATCACCTATTACATCTTGATTTCAAAAGAAGTTCATCAGATCCTAGTATATATACCAAGAAAAATGGAAATGACATATTGATTCTCATAGTATATATTGATGACATAGTGATTACTGGAATTTTAGAAAAGTTAATAAATGATATCAAAAGGAATATGGAAAAGACATTTCAAATTATAGATCTAGGTTTAATGAACTACTACATTGGTCTATATATTTATCAAGGAGAAGACATAATTGTTATCAAACAATCAAAGTATGCAAAATATCTCCTTGAAAAATACAAAATGAAAGAATGTAAGCCCAAAGATACACCAATGCAACAAGGAATTCAACCATCTAAAATTGATAAAACACCATTGGTTTAAGCAACAATGTATCGTCAGTTGATCAAAAATATTCTAGATCTACCAAATAGCCGACCAAACCTAGCATTTGCAATAAATTATATTTCTTTGTTCATGCAAGAACCAAGGGAAAGTCATTGGAAAGCTACAAAAAGAATACTACAATTTATCAAGAAGACTACATACTATGGATTAACTTATATGAAGGATGTCAAAGATGTTTACCTACAGGGATACTCAGATTCAGATTATGATGGATCTATTGATTATAGGAAATCCACCTCAGGTTATGTCTTCTATCTTAGATCAAGACCCATATCTTGGCATAGTAAGAAGCAGAATACAATAGCACAATAATCAACTAAAGTAGAATACCAAGTAGCAAGAGATACAACATGTGAAGCTCTATGTCTATAATACATACTATATGACATGCGAATCAAATGAAATCCTACTATGATATTATGCGATAATCAAGGTGTGCTAAATCTGATCAAGAATCCAATCATACATGAAAGAAAAAAACATATTGAAGCCAAATTTCATTTCATTAGGAAATATTTTAGAGCAAGAATATCATCCTCAAGTACGTTCCTACAAAAGATCAGCTAGTAGACATATTTACAAAGGCACTTGGGAAAATCAAGTTTCAAACATTTTAAGATCATCTATGTAATTTAATAGAACTTCATACCAAATAATGTAATACAGGGGGGTGTTAGAATATATTACATCATTTGGATATGTTAGATTACTTTTGGGGGAAGTTATTTAGTTGTTTTGTGCAATGTAATAAATGCAAAAGTATCAATGTTCAAGATGTAAATGTGCAAGGTGTCCCTTGTACAACTAGGTAGAGTGTTGTCCAAGGAATCTATCTTCCTATTTAAAGGGCCACATATCTCTACTTGAATGTATAACTTCTATTCATTCAATAAGATATTATATTCCTTTGATCTCTATATTATAGTGTAATGCAATGTTGCTAAAGCCACCATATTGCACATTTCTCTATAGTTGTAGGTGAAACTATGAGGTTGAATCATATCCACACTTGAGACCAATTATTTCACCATATTAGTTAAAATTTGCACCTTGAGATTGTTGCTTTTTAATACCCCTAGATTCCCTGAGGGAGGGGTAGAGGTAGGCTATTGAAAGGGTACTTGGAATATGTTGGAGGTATTGACACTATTAAAGTATGGGTTATGATATGTGGTATATTACTAGAGAGGGTGACTAATAGTTGGTGGAATAGAAGCAAGAATGTTGAGTTTAGAAGAATGAGGAGGAAATTAAAAAAAATATTGAGTGTCACTACTAGTTGGAAGAACTTGTCAACTCCTTCCAACATTGGTGGTTACAGTAGTGACATAGGTTGGTTGATGAACAATATTACCATGTTTTAAAGATTCGATCAAGGGGTTGTTATGAACATATCAAGGGTAAATGGTTTTATTATGATATGTTTCAAATTCCTTGAGTGGGGATTCCTCTTCAATAGATTTATCTAAGGTATCCTTATGATGCTTGTAGAAATTCCAAACATGTTCAAATGATTTAAAGATAAGGTTCCCATTGGGTCCCTTAGTAGGATCAAGGTCATTCTCAATTTCTTCATTTTCCTCTTCTTCTAGATTATGATTTTCTCTATCAATTTGATCATCTTCTTGGAAAATCTCATCAGACCCTAAAATCCTTTGCCTACTCCTAAGTTTGATAGACATTAGGAGAGAGAGAAAGTATAGAGTGGAAAAGGAGGAAATCTAAAGACCAATGAAAAAAAAAAAAAAAAAAATTAAGGTATTTTTTAAAAATATTTTTTAATCTAAACAAAAAAACTTAGTGGTCTTGTTTAAGATTTTCAAAATAAAAGTAAACAATAAAAAGGATTCCTAATTTAGCCACTAAGATGCACATTCATGTTAGGTTCACCAAAGATATAGAGGGAAAAACTACACTACCACATACGATTCTCGACTGGATCCGCTAGGAGCCGAGGTGACCGCGGAGGTATGTTATAACTGTACATTCAATGGGCAAGGGGAAGGGTTCACCAGGAATGGTTTTAGGACTCACTCCAAGTCTAGTGTGGAATATGTTTGAATGTGTCAATTAAGCATGCACCTATGTTTAGCATTTATCCAACTATACTATAAAAGGAAAAAGCAATGCAAGACACACAAGATGCAGGAAGACAATCACTAACTCTAGTATGATTCTTTGTTTGAATGATCACTAACCCTAAATTGTAAGAGAAATTTCCTTTTCTTTAAGAAAGGGTTCAAGTAAATTGCACAAACAAGATTAAAAACCCTAGATGCACACTATGCTTTTATTCTTTCAAATGCCTATAAATTTTATCAAATGCTTTTCCTTACTTGTGATCTAGATTTTGAATAAAAATTAAGAGAAAGCAAATACCAAACAATATAAATATCTATTAGGGAACTTATCTAATTTGATGGTTGTTTCAAGCTTTATATTACATCAAGTAATATACCACAACTTCAATCCTACAAAATAGGTTCACAAAACCTTTGAAAAATATGATCAATGTTAGGGGGCTTGCTTAGGCTACTATATAATTATGCTTTAAGGCACAACAATCAAGCCCCCTAGGTCCTTTTAGCTAACCTTTAGAATACAAAAGTGAAAGTTGAAATTTTTGGAAAATGAACAAATAAAATGTTATGCTACTGAATATTATGATGAACATAGTGCAAATTATGCTTTTATGCTCTAAATATAATATGAAATGCAAATATAGGGTTTAGAGGTGAATTTCTACCCCTAAGCTTGCACAAATGAAATCATGCCTTATACGGGGAAACCACGATTTCACTGCTGATAAAATTGTGCCCTATAATTACGAGGTAAAATTTTGTAATAGAAAGTAAAAGTACTATATCAATGCAAATGAACTAATGAGATATGCAAAATTAGCAATATATGAATGCAAATGAGTGAAAACAACCTGGTGGTATTAAAAAAGCAGAAAAAAGAATGAAGACCTCCAAGATAGTAGAATCCTCCTTAGGGCTTCAACACTTATCCACAAAGGGCATCAACACACAGTCAATGCAGCAAAAGAGAACTCCACAAATATTAAAATGCTTCTACATATCACTTGGCACTTTAGCAATTGGGAACTTATTGCTTTCTTCTATGACTCTATTTACACTTGTATTATGCTTCTTGGGAGTAAAAGAAGGCTTCATACGCTCTATTTATAAGGATTTTAAAATAAAAATATGTGGGAAAACCTAAGGGGAACTGACATCAAAGGAATTGATTCAAAAATTATGGTTTTCTTAAGAAAACCCAAACATGATGAAATCACACTTTTCAAGGACCGATCGTGATTTCCTCAAAACTAGAAAAAAGAGGGAAAAGGAGGAGAGAGGCCCAAAATTGATTTGTACAAGTTGGAGGGTCTCTCTAGGAATCTAGAAAAAAATACTCACTTGAGTAGGTCATTTTCCATGTCTACACTACCAGATCCTGGAGGAGTCTCAAAACATTGCCACATAGAATACACAATTTGGTTGTGTCATGCTTGACGAAGAAGCAGGTAATTGTAGACTCTGGAAAACTCCTAGAAACTCATCATAGTCATGCTTGGAAAAATAAATGGATCACTACCAGACCTCGAATGAGTCCTAGAGACCCATTACAAAAATGTGCAAAATGACTAAGTGTCATACTTGTCAGCTAAATAGGTAGCCATCAAACTTCGAATGGGTCCCAAAGACCCACTAATGCTTAAGACTCTTTATGGGCCCCAAAAACCTATCAATACTAGTAATATCACATGGATCCCAAAAACCCATCATGAAAGTGCTTGGCAGAAAAATGGATTGCTATCAGACTTTGGATAAATTCCAAGGACCTATCAATGCTGAAAACCCTTGATGGGTCCCCAAAACCCGTTAATACTAGAAATTTTAGATGAATCACAAAAGTCCACCAATGTCTAAAATTTCACTCTTTAGGACATGAGGGACCTGTCAGGTAGAGGAAAGTACATGAGTCTAATTATAAAAATGCACAACATATGACCGGTAAAGAGAACTTGACATGCACCTTGCAAGTAGTAAAATGGAAATGCAACATCATGGGAATGGTCAACATCAATATTTATATTGTACAAGCACATACGTATTAGAAATCATGGAGCAAAAAAAAATTAGATGAATCAAAGGACTAGATACATCTACAAAATCCCACTTCCATATAACATGAGCATTCGACTACAAAATGTAGGGCAATAGATGGAAATATACAGTCTGGCCACTTATCTGATATAAAAACATTCCACCACCAGTCCTTATGATTGATAGTAATGGAATCCATTTTAAAAACTATATATCATATTGTAAAGCATTTTTTGGGGTTGGCTCTTAGGATTTTAAAATTTGCATGTATGAATCATACTGCTCATTGATAACTATAAAGGGATTGTTTCTTAACCTTTAGTTTAAGCTTGTGTAGAACATGTATGTATAGATGATTATTCATTTCTAATTTAGGATTTTTGAATTCTCATTGTATTAATTCTACTAGATAGATTTCTATTCATTATTCATTATCTAGTTCTAGAATATACATTTTGATAGTTATATCATAAATGAGTGAATGTTCTATTATTGATAAAAAATTGGTTAGTCTATTAGATATTTTACTTGATTTTTGGATTGTATAATCCTTGTTCATGCATGTATCTTGATGTGGCCTAATTAGTACCATTATAAGTTCTAGCTTCAACTATATTTGTTTATTTAAGCCCTCTTTCACCCCTCATTATTTTTTAACAATTACCTAGAACTCCTTAGGAACTGACCTTCTTCAAAGATTGACTTGGAAGCCTCATAGCTGTAAGGTCATTCGATGTTGGTCAATATTTGTAGGTGCACAAACCTTTCCATAAGTAGATTTTTAGACCAAAAATAAGTATGAAGAACACAAGCTTATATTGAGAGGGGGGTGAACAGTATAAGATCACTTTTTACTTTTCTTTTCAAATCAATATTATATAGTGTATAGATAGCATTAATAAAAGCAATGCACAAAAAACCATACACAATAGAGACACAGATTTAACGTGGTTAACCCAATGTGGGCTACCTCCACAGAGAAAATATTTCTTCAAAATATTTCTCAAATAATATTTTGGGAATCCTTCCCAATTACAATATTTATGGATCTTTGTCCAAAGGATATGTTGATCTCCTAAATATGGTTTGTGGATCTCTATCCACAGGAGAAATCCTTCTCCTCTACTCTGGCTGGTGATCCTCTATAAGACACTGCCTCCACTGCACTAACTGTGGATCTCTCTCCACTTGAAGACTCGTGTCCTCACTTAGAATACCTATCCTCAATGTCCTAGTTAATGGATATATATCCAATAGAGACCCTATCCTCTCTACTCTATCACCTCCAAAGCTCTGCTCAATAGGTTCACTCAGAACCTTATCAAATATTCTCAACAGGTCCACTCATAACATGCTCAAATTTGCTCAATAGGTCTACTTAGAACCTGCTCAAATCTGCTCAATAGGTCCACTCAGTTTCTACTCAAATATGCTCAATAGGTCCACTTAGAACCTTCACTACTCTGCTCAACATGTCCACTCAGAACCTGTTCAAATCTGCTCAATAATTCCTCTCTAGGACTTGCTCAAATATGCATTGCAAGCTTCCACAAAATCTCACACAAAAATAGTCCACAAGCCTTCTCAAATACTTGCCTCAAATCAGCTTAACAAGTCCACACAGAACTTGTCCAATCTCATAGAATCATAAAGATAATTGTTAGAGACTCAATATGTTCTATACTCAATGCTCAATCACTTTCTCAACTCAATATCATAGAAGCATAAAGAGAATTTTTAGAGACTCAATATGTTCTATACTCAAAGCTCAATCTCAACTCAAATCAATATCATAGTAGCATAAAGAGAATTGTTAAAGACTCAATATGTTTTATTGTCAAATATCAATCTCAACTCAAATCAATATCATAGAAGCATAAAGAGAATTTTTAGAGACTCAATATGTTCTATTCTCAAATCTCAATCTCAACTCAAATCAATCTCATAGAAGCATAAAGAGAATTTTTAGAGACTCAATATGTTCTATTCTCAAATCTCAATATCAACTCAAATCAATATCATAGAATAGTTTGTTTCATGGAACTTGAACAACCACTTCACACATTCACTTGACTAGGCTCAATCAACTCTACTCAACCAATCACCTCAAGGAACAACCCTATCTCATGTATCAACCAACTCAAAATGCTTCCAATAATGCTCAACAATAAATCTCACATGACAATGATACTCATCTTATTTTCTAACTCAAGTTCAAGTTCTTTGCATAACCCATTGCCTTCAACAACAATGCTAATAAAACAAGGTTTTAATCACAACTCTAAATTCAAAAAACCTTTAAGCATTAACTCAATGTACTTCACTCAACCAATGGTCTAAACAACAATGCTTATAAAACAAGGTTCAATCACAACTCTCAATCCAGAAAACCTTGAAGCATTAAACCAACCACTTTCAAAAAGGAAACCCTAATAAATTTATTTTCACTCCAAACTTAATTTTCAACCAAACCAATTAACCAACTCAATAGAGAAGAATTTTGCCCATACCTTTTTTGATGCAGGAGCATCCAACGAAATTTGGGAAATTTTATTTTTTTTCCTAAATTTTAGTGCATTTTTCCGGGGCCATAACTTCTCAACCGTAGCTCTGTAGAGTCCTATTTGTCCAAAAAATCTAGTTTTTGGGGCCAAATTCCATCATCTAGTGCCCCAAAATTAGGTTTTAAAATTTCTTACCTAGTTTTTTATGTTTTTTGAGCTGTTCGGAGGTTAATATCTCCTAATGTATTTAGAGTTAGGACTGGAAACTTTATTTTTGGCTTGTCTATTGTAAGAGGGATGCACACCCCAATTTTGGGCCCCATACGACTCATTTTTAGTTTTTAGGGTTTTTTGGCTATATAGCCACAGAATGAGGGTTTGTGAGGGAGTCTTTCCAAGTTTTTGAATGAGAATTAGTTTGAGCAAGTTTGGATCTCCATAATTTTTGTTGCCAAGGAGTTTTCCACAAAATATATCACACTTCACAAAAACTCTTTTCCAAACTCACATAAGGGTTAGAGGATAATTATTATATCACAAAAATAATACCACAATTACACCTTATCACTCCAACTTAAACAATAAGCAATATCCTCACAATAATCAGAAAACCCTTTATAACATACAAACCACAAAGTCTTAACCTTCCAATATTTCACAATAGCAAATTTTAAGACTTTAAAATAAAAATAGAATTCTCCTTATAACTCCTAATGGTATTTATCAACTACCAACCTTTATCACAATGCAAAGACTTCAACCACCAAATACCTTATACCTCCAACTTAGGCATTAATAAAATAAAACATAAAAATGTACCTTTGCCTTTGGAGAGTTTCAAACTCTCAACGCAGCCCACACAAACGTCTTTGCCCATGGTGCAAACCACCATATGAGCTACAAGATTTTTAAGAAGGAAGAAGCACCACGTGCTTCAACACCCCTTCCTTGCCTTGCAAAATGTATGCGCCTAATGATTGGCACCTTCAACACGTAAACCAAAAGCTTTTATGGGATTCAAACACTATCCACCATGCACACCAAAACGTAAGCTTGCAGCCCTCTTGAAACTAGGCCAAGGTGCCTTGTTGGCTTCCAACTAATCAATGCGCTTGCTTTTGTTTCCTTTCGTCCTCAAGCAAACATGAATTTCGTAATTCTATATCATGAGTTCTGCATTTAATTTGTATGCTTTCTCTTTTCAATTCTATCAAGGATAATTTGGAAATCAACTTTGGGCATGGTATTTATATGCATTTCCACTAAATAAGAAATGTCGGCGCTTCCCTTTGGCTTCTATGCGTCGGCAAAAATAAAATTTACCTTGTTTAAAACTTTAAATTCAACCTTTGGATTTATTAAAATATTCTTTGGTCTTAAACCTTTAAACCCAACCTTTGGGTTTATTAAGATATTTTTAGACTTTATAAACCCACTTTTGGAATATAAAATATTGTAGTGAAAATTACAAATATTTTATTTGGGTTTTCACCATGGCACTTCTAACCATTATAATATTTCACCTTTGATAAAGTACCTTTTAATATTTATTTATAGAATTAAAATTCATCGTGAATTTAAATAATTTATAAAATAAATATTATAACTCCTTTTCAACTTCTGTCTTTTGCACTATTTCACTCGAACTTCTGCCTTCTTGATGAATATAAAATGACCATCTTTGTCACCTTTATTTCCTACTAAAATCTTTGGTATTAATGATGACTCCATCTGGTGGCATCAATGGTGACATCAATGAAAAATTTGACTTAGGGACTCAAAATGTCTAACAAAGGACCCTAAATCTACTTCTATTTCCTTGAATGTTCATAAAGGTAATAAAACTAGAAAGTGGAACAAATACAACTATAAAGGTAAGAATTAAACTAGTTCTTCTAAACCTAAGTTTGAGAAGAAATTAAAGAGCAATAATCCTAAATTTAATGGGAATTGTAACTTTTATGGCATTTTTGACCACAAAGAAGAAGGCATCCTCCAAAAATATAAAGAGCAAGAAGAGAGGGAACCCAACTAATATTGTTGCTTTAGTTCATGCATTGATTTCCATTCATGATAAATAGACCATAATTCTTGGATTATTGATTCATGCTATACTAATCATATGACTAATTTTAAGTAATCTTTTACTTCATTAAATTTATATTACAATGATGTAGTTGCTATTGGAGAAAATTCCCAAATTTTTGTAGAAGGAATTTGCAATATTAAAATAGGTACAAAATTATATAATGGTATTTTGTTTGTTTCTAATCTTGCAATTAAACTACTTTCTATAAGGTAATTAGCTTCTCAAGGAAGAATAATTCAATTTTGTGACAATAGGTGCATCATTGAAAATAATTTGGGAGAGATTGTTGGAGAAGGTATGCTTTCCAACAACTTGTATGTATTCTATCCACATCAAATTTTAGGTAAGCATTGACTTGCTATGTATGTTGACAATTATTGTAAATTGTGGTATAATAGATTAGAAAAATTATTCTAAATTATGGTATAATAGATTAGAACAATATTTCTAAATTGTGGAATAATTGAGGCTTGCATTTTATCCAAGCAACCTAGGACTAAGTTTGATGAAACTTCTTTTTAAACTTCTTATATATTACAATTAGTCCATTTTGACCTTATGGGTCCATTTCAATTTAAATCATTAAGTGGATTTTATATTCTTTAACTTTTATTGATGATTTTTCAAGGTACACTTGGATTTAATTTTTGAAAAACAAGTCTCAAGTATTTAAATATTTTAAAATTTTTAAGGCACTTGTTGAAAATGAAACCTCTTCCTCCATAAAATTCTTAAGGACTATAATGGGGGAGAGTATGTGAGTAATTATTTTAACTCTTATCATCTTGATATGAATATTTCAAGATAATTCACATGTATGTAGGATAGGGGTGTAGTATTCTCGAGAGGGAGAGGTGATTCAGAAGGTATGGGAATGATTTCCAAGGTTTTGGAACAATCTTGCCTAAATCGTATAAGATGTACGATTTGTTTTGTACAAGTTATCAATCTTGCAAAATTTCTTGTATGGTTGCCAAATCATATAGTTGTATGATCCAAATCATACAACACTACAACTTGTATGATTTTCCACTTATACAATTCGCCAAATGGTTTTGTAACCCCAATCGTTCAGTTTTGTAATCGATTTCTCCAAAACACCAAAATTTCCATAAATGGCAAGTTTTATCATGCAAGTTTACTTCCAAATTAGTAAAACAATCATTGGTACGGTCTGGGGGTCAAGTTATATAATTTTGATAAACTCTTGTTGAATACCTCATTCAATAATTTGGAAATTTACAGTACAAATATCTTGAGGAAACGTTTGGGGATTATTTCCTATAGCAATTGTTAACTTTCCTTCCAACATGCAAACCCTAATTTAATAACATTCAATTATTATCATCACCAACATTTTCAAAAATAATACAACTAACCTATGATGTCTTTGTACAACTGTAATTCATAATTTAATCATTCCTCACTCTCACATCCGGGTTGTAGGGACATCAGAAGCCATTTTCATTGTAATTACATCAATCTAACATAGCAATTTAGTCATTCAAGACATAATCTGTAATATGCAATAATAATAACATACAATGGAATTCACAAAAACCTAGAATAAAAGATGTTTTTATATTCACATTATAGATATTCCTATACAATATCCATCATTACTGATTAGAATAACCATACACATAGCATCAATGGGCCCAACAATGGACATCAACAATGAATACATTCAACAACATGGAACTCATACCATGAACAACCAAGAACTCTAGAACAACCTAAAAAATTGAATGGGGGGCTATATAATGTATGTGTAGGTCATTCCAAAGTGGTTCTTGATACATTGCATTGCTTACAACTACCATTTTGAATTATCTAAAAATAATTAATTACAAGGTTTTACTAAGTCTAATTTGATTTTTTTATCAAATTCATCCCAAATGCGCGTTTCACCTAATTTCACTGACATTTTAAGTTGTACATTTGTAACCTTGTACATTTACACCTACTTGTACATTTTGACCAGTTGTACATTTTAATCAAAATTGAAAAAATTGAGCAAAATTGTGCAAATCCAATAATCATTTCTTCTTCTTATTTTGGGAGGTGGATTTGCTGCCCTCTCCTTTAAATTAGTCAGTGTCCTCACTGACTAAGTCTTCATGGTATTTTCCGATGAATCTTTTTGGTACTCATTAAGCTGAAGATGAAGAGCAACACACCCATCCTTCAATTAAGTTATATAGTTACTAATTTGTAGAGCTTTTAACCCATATGCATTGGCCTTCTCTTCTATAGTAGCCAAAAGTTGGCTCCTTCTCTCGCTCGGATGCTCCCTTGGATAACTTCTCATCCAATAGGGCTTCTGTTATAACTGCTATGATTAACTCCTCATTATTTTTCATAATGACCTAAATATTCTAATGGATAAGCTTCACAAATTGCAATATGCTCATCCTTAGCCCAAAGTCGAGCCTTATGAGCTATCTCATTGTATTGCTTGGACTCCATATCTATATTTGCAATATTACAATTTTTCACTTACAGTTGTTCTACAACCTCCTTCAATTGGTCCACTTTTTTGGCTAATTGTTCATTTTGTGCTACTAGCTATGCTTCTAACTGCTTCATGCACTCTTCTGCTTGTTGAATCACATACTACTTTTCCTCCTCTCGTGAGTGTAGTCTATATTCATAAACCTGCTTTATATAATTGCGTTCCACTGCTACCTACTTAAATATTTCCTTGGCCTCAGTCTTGCTACATACTCGTTCTTCTTCCATCACAACCATTTCCTTTTGAGTAAGCTCCACTTTTTCCCTTTGTGCTTCCTTGGCTTGATAAATCTATTCAAGACCCAAGCTAAGCCACTTAATCTAATATTTCAAGAAATTCAATTTCCTCAAGGTGAATGTCAATTTCAAAGGTACTCTTTGAAATTCTATACCCGATGTATTCAATGGACAAGTCTAACATATTTTCCTATCCAAGTACAAGTTTGGATACTCATGGTAATTTGTCTTCACTCCATCTGGCATATCATGTCTTCCTAACATCATAGTTACCTCTCCCCTAGGTAACAACCATGGATGTTGTACATGAATCTATACTATCTGCTTGGTACAATATTCATTGCATACCCACTCTACAATATTCTCCAATTCATTGAAGGTGTCCTCCCTCCACTATTTCAACTATCCAACACCTCCAATAGAAAATTATAACCTAACACTGGTGAACATTTCACTAGCTTGTTGGAAGAAGTGATCCACCTATCCATCTATGTCATCTCCATCATCTCCTAGGGTACCAAACTAAGGTACTTCAAAAAAGAAACTTGTGTGAAGTCTTACATCCTTCTCCTATGGTGGAGTATGTTATTCTTCTTCCTCTTCTTATGGATTTGAACTTACTTTGACTTCTTTTATCGTACTTGCTACTTTATTTCTTGTAGTGAACTGTGTGCTACTGTCTTTTTCATCTATTCTTTTTCAAGTGATCTGATCTTCTCAATATTAATGATCTCCTGTAAATTTTGTTGCTTTGTTTTTTATTATTGGAATTCCTCTTGTGGGTTAGGTAAGTCCTATTGCATTTATACCAACCCTTCATCCTATGGGTTCGATTGCACTCCCCTTAGTGTTGCAACTATCATATTTGGATCAAACTCTTCTAGTGGTGATTGCATGCTTGCTTGCTCCTATTCACTGTTACCTTGTCACATCACAATATTTATCTAAGGCTTCTTCTTCCCCTTGGATTCATCAAATTGTACTTCCACCATTGCTTTATATTTCTATGTTGGTGGTAGCATTGTTATTTCTACCAAATATTTGGATGAATCCAAAAAATTAAAATCTATGGTCTGAAGCAATGTGAGAGATCCCATTACTCCTCCCACTTATTCCATATCAAAAATATTAAAATTTAGCAAATCCAACCCTTTCTATTCTAAGTACCCTTCCTTTGGATTAACTAGTATAGGCTCTGATTGCTCCTTATACATGAGATTCTTCACATTCATCTGTTTCTCCCATTGCCTATGTGTTTGAATCTTTACATTATTAGATTTTAGTTCCACTATCTCCTCCTATTTATGATATGATGGCTGCTCCTACAACTATTGGCCTAGTGCCTACTATTCCAAGGTAGGTTCCTACTATCTTCATCTTTTCCTCCTAGGATGGACATCCTCATTAGATGCAATCTCGACCTCTTCCTGCATCAGAGGTATTATCTGCTTTGCACCTTTCTTCACCTTAGATTTCTTTGGAGTCACCTTTGGTAGAGGCATAGTCTTTACTCATCACAATATGCTAGGTTGATCTGGTAGCAATTCTCGAGATTGTGTCCTACCAAGAAAAAAAATGCCCATTTAGGATATTGTGTCCAAAAAAAATAGCAATGACATGAAAAGTCATGGTAAAGGTCTTTCTCCTGGTTATCAATAAATTTTGAATTCGTTGCTCTAAATTGGTTACCCAATCATACTTCACCCCCTTGGAGATACCTTCCACATATTGTGCTATCTAGATCAACATTTTATAAGCCTATGATTCTCCTGAAAAATGAGCCATGATAATATTCATTGTACATGCCAATTCATCAGTCTTCAACTGACTCTGCTTGATTTTGTGACTTCAAGAACCAAAAATATTAGCTGCAATAGGTGACTTCATAGTTATGAGTATCATAATAAACCTATGAGCTTCAATCGGATCTTCCATCTTCTTCACAACTAGAATTACCTCCTTGGGAAATCTGAATGTTCTTCAAAATACCTCCACTAAAAAATTTACCTTAATGTTCTTATTACCCACTCTCACAAAGGTGTGATTATCAGTGGGTTCATATGACTATAAAATTTGTAACAAGTATTCATTGAAGAATACTTTATCCTATGGTGGGATTTGCATGATGATGCTCACTCTGACCTTCTTGAGTATAATATTCAATGGATGCTTTTACTCATTATTGTCCCACCATTTTTGAAACAAATCTACTGTCGGTTGTCAAAAAATGATTTTTTTGACATTCACTTGATCTTCCTCTAATTCATTAAGCAACTCATCCTGTTTTTCTCGAGTAGCTTACCAATTAATTTCACTATGAAGCTCCTATTAGTGTGCCCTTGGTGGCTCCATATAATTTCTCTAAAATCACAATAGTGCACTACCTCTACCACCACTCCAATATATTTGACCTCTCCACAACCTATACCCTATCCCTCTCTAATGATGATTACCATGCCTCCCGTGTGACTAAAATTATCAGCCTTGGTATTGAATGAGGTAAACTGTGTTAGATCACTTGGGTTGTGAATCTCTCTGGTGTAGTGGTCCTAGTGATAGTTCCACTCTAATTTCTGTAATACAATCAAAATGAGCTTGGAAATATTGCTTGGAGCTCATGCTTCTACCATAGTTGAGTTGAAACCACATTCGCACAATCTCTGGTCAACTTGGAAAATTAGGACAACTTAGCACAAATGACTCCAAAATATATACAACTAATTCAAAAATTTTTAGAGACTATTGGAAATTGTACAATACCTCTATCAATTGTACATGTACATTTTGAAATCGTACAATCAACTACCAATCTGTACAATTCTACCTAGAATCGTTCAACTGCACCCGATTATGTATTTCATGAAATCGTATAATCGAAGCTCTAAATTATACAATATCACCATAAAATCAAAAAATCAGCCCCAAATTGTACAAGGATATATCCATTTTGTACAATTGCATCAAAATATATACAACTACAAAACATTTCATATGATTACCTCTGAATTGCACAAATTGGGTCCCCAAAAGCCTTGAAATTGTACAATCTACCTCAAAATAATACAATCACACCTCCAAATCATACAAAAATCCATAGAAAACTTCACTTAGTTGAAAACCCATGTTTTTGTCAAACTGGTATGATTTTTAAAATACCCATTTGCCGAAAGCGTGCAATTTTGATGTAGTTGTGCAATTTATCCTTCAATCTGTGCAATTTATCTCCAAGATGAAATTTATGGATAATATGGCAGCATTGGACATATATTATTTTATAAATTTACTTATATGCAAAGTCAAATAAATCCTTATTTGATTTTATGGTTAATTTTTTACTCTAGGGTTTGTCGTTTTACCTCTTTTATTTCCAACAATTCCCTTACTTAAGCTATTTTCCAAAAATTAAACCCTAGTCATGATTTTTCTGAAATATGAGTTTCCTTTGGTGCCTCCCTACTTAAAACCCTTGTTTTTATAGAAAATTTTCTCCACCTGTAACATGATATCTAAAAATAACTTAGATTTTTCCAGAGTAAAACCTTATGTTGGCTATTTTTTCCCAATCGGGTTTGCTTTTTTGAAAATAAAAATTCCTGTGGTACAAATATGAAATGGGTCAAGAAAATTTGTAGCAAAGTGATGAATCTCAAACTCCCATATGGAAATATTTTTGTACTTACACCCTTTTTGCTTTCGAATTCTAGTGTTGCATGTGTACGATTTGTAAGCGAGAAAAATAAATTATGCATGGTGCCTTACTTTTTATAATTTTTGAAACCCTAAGGTCTCATTGCACAAAATTTTACCATCTTACCCTACCTTACATGTAAATTTTTCCTTTTGTATGGATGATTGACAACTCATCTTCTTTTGTGCATGCGATTGTCTTTTTGTCATTTTTGTCGTCTCTTTGCTTTTTAATTATTTTATTTTACTCCATAAAGGGTCGCCATTTTTGTTTTTCAACCACCCTCCATATTAATTGCATCCCAAGGGATTTTTACAACATATATATATATATATATATATATATATATATATATATATATATATATCCTATCAACTTACCATCGTGGAAATCGTATAGTGACATTCACTTGTACGATCCCCTAGGTTGACGTGTTGATTGAGGATCCCATTTCTACATTACAAGAAATCAGGTCATTAGGTGCCAACATATCATTTGAACAATCCTTTATTTCTTATGGGGTTTTATAATTTACTATCCTCTCATTGCCATGTGTACAATTTGTGATTGTACAATTACAAGTTACAAGACTTCCTATTGACAATACTTCATTTCATCATTGATTGACCACAAGGTGGGGGTGCTCTTACTGCTCTACTATCATTTGAGTAACTCATCTACCTATCTCCTCAAATCAAATTAGCTTCCAAAATTGGTGAATGAATCCTTTTCCATCCTTGACTTTATCTGCAAAGCACATTCTTGTCGTACCAGCAAGTCTTCCTTACATATTTCTTCCATGACCTCGTCCTCTCAACACAGGACCTCTTCAAATATTAAATGAGACTTCTATTCCATTAAAAAATCCTCTTCTAGATTCAATAATTTTTGGTCCTTGTCATATCAATGGTAGTCATTCAAGTGGGTATCTTATTTTAGATTTCGATGCATATGATCTCAGCCAAGGAATACCTTGTATATTTTTGATCCAATTCAAACAAGCCAATGGTGTATCTCATTGCCATATAGGAGTAGGAGGTCAGATCCTCCCTCATCCTCTACCTCCTCTAGGTGAGACATCCCAAATACTCCTTCCAATATTTAGTGGATGTACTCCTCCTCCACGACCTTACTACTACCATGGGGGTCCTTGTTGGTTCATTCCTCTCCTTTCTTGAGTACTAGGATTTATATCCATCAAATATATGTTGAACAAGTGGCCTTCATTTATTTGCACTCTAGATGAAAACTATCGTAGTACTCGTATTCGATTATCTACATGTAATAACTGATGTGTCCATCATTTTTCCTCCAAGTGTTGTTGTGGAGACAAGGTTTCTAGAGTTTCCGTATATTCTTCTAAAAATTTAGACTTAAAACTAGAATCATTACTATCGTATTCCATTTTTCTAACCAATCTACTAGCAAATTCATTATCCTTTGAAGTCTCCTCACTTTCCTTATTTTTCATATCATCTTTCGATAGGTTATTGCATAGGTTTTAGGGTTAGGATGAGCATGAAGTCTTATGGTCATCTTAATAAGTAATCACCACTACTATCTAAACTATCATATATTACTAACCAAGGCATCCTCCGTCACTGGATTCACTTGAATCCTCATGTACATTACCTTGTGGTTCAGGTGATGTAGTATCTTATTCAATTTTTTGCTAAACTATCTTAGCAACTTATTCTGTATTGGTGGGTCATTCATCATGCCATGTGGTGCTATCTATGGTACTCCTTCCTCACTAGTGCTTGCACCCTCATGGTGTGTACCACTTTCTTGTTGTGTTACCTCATTTTCATCTCCTTTGACTTCTAATTCTCGTAACCTAACTATCCTTTGCTCATCCAAAATTTGCATTGTCTCATCCAAATATTGGATAGTTTATTCATGGAGTCTTGCAGTATGAACTTATAATGTTTTAGACTCCTCTTGTAGCTGTTGGATCTGATTTCACATCCTTTACTGCAATAGCCCTATTTGAGCTAATGGAGTAAGTCCGATGAGCTCTTCATCCATAATTTCATTTTTGTTCCTCTAGAACTTCCATATCAAAGGTATCTATCCTATCTTCATATTGTATCGTTAGTCATATCCTTCATCGACCTATTTGTTAAGGTATTTCTGTATGCTCCAACTATGGGTACATAATTCCTTGCTCTAATTGGGTTGCTAACGGTACTACTTCTTTATTCTCTCTCTCATTTGGAGGAATCTATTATTCATATTCTTCTTCACTCTGTTTAGTCCTATATGCGAACCTTACATGTACTCACATCCTTCTTCTCTCATAGTATTGAGGTACCAATTCTTGTTGTTCGATGATTGGTCTTGTCTCCTCCCCTTCTACAAATAAATGTGCAAGTCCCATGTTAGGGTCCTCTCGTAATAGATCTTGAGTTATTATTTGCAGTTCATCAAACTAATCTTCCTCCCTTTGTCTTCTTTCAATTTCCTCTAAGGAAATAAACAAACACTACACTTTATAAGACTTAAAATTTGAGCCTTCATAGTGTCATGCATATCCATTCCATTCAATTTTTTTAGTTTTAATACCTCATTATCCATAACTTTAACAACTTGAAAGGGATCAAGCCATAAAGTCTTCAACTTACCTGGCTTTATTTTCCTTTTCCCATTAAATTTTATAACTAAATCACCTTGATTAAATTCTAATTTCTAGAGTTGTTTATCATGCCACAACTTCCTTCTCTTCTAGGCAACTTATTTCCCATTGTGCCATGACTCTTCTCTCATATAAATTGATTAGTGCTTTCAATATTTCCTCTAGACTTTCTTGTTCACCTTAGTGATGCTCCATGACTACTCACAAACTTGGTACTAATAACTCCACTAGAACTAATGCCTCTTGAGCATACATTAATTGAAATTATGTATGATATATTATTGGTTTAAATGTGGTCTAGTATGCCCAAAGAATATATGGTAACATTTCCTCCCAATTTGCTCCTTTTATCCCACAATTTTGTACAAAGTTGAAACTAGGACTTTGTTAGTTGCCTTCACCTTCCCATTGGCTCTAGGGTAAGATATACTAGACAAGGAATGCAAAATCCTAAAATTAGTTGTCAGATTTTTTATAATCGCATTCACAAATTTTCCTCCCTAATCACTTATTATTTGTAGTGGAATACCAAATCTTGTAATCATGTTTTCATACAAGAATCAGGCTATACTCTTTGTTGTGTTATTTAGTAGCACTCTTGCTTTGACCCATTTTGTTAGGTATTCATTTGCGACCATGATGTATCGAAATTTACTCCTATAGGTAGTTTTTAATGGTCCAAAAAAGTTCAACCCTCATATTTTGAATAACTCCTATGGTTGTGATGGATGCAAGGACATAAAGTCTCATCATACTAGTTTTCCTACTCTTTGGCAAGTATCACATGCTTGTACATATTATTTTACATAATTGTATAGTGTGGACCACCATAATCCTACTAATAGTATTTTTTGAGCGATGGCATCTGGCCCCATGTATCATCTTGCCAAACCTTCATGAACTTCTCTCAATGTTACTTTAACTTCCTCATCCATTGCACATCTTCGTAGGATACCATGGATACCCATTTTGTACAACAATCCAGCTATCAGCTGAAAAGGTGCTAACTTCATGGTTACCTTATTCTTTTCTATTACCATCAACTCTTATGGCCAATCACCTATTAATAAGTATTGACCAATCAACTTGTACCAATATGGAACAACATTTTACAAATAACTGTGCATTAGGTGTTAGCGTATATTATTAATAGATGTTATTATTCCATTATAGTTGGGATATTATGGAATAATTTGGTTAGCTTATTTTTAGCCTGTAGTTAGCGCTAGTTTTATTTTTTTCTCTAATAGGTTAGTAGATTCTATATCTACGAGCTAATATGGGCCTATTGTAACCTATTTATTCCCCGCATGATTAATCAAAGTCATTCATTGAGTCTTCTAATATAATATCATGGTATCAGATCTACTTTGTTGAGGCTCATCTTGTAGCCCTCGAAATTCTGGTTGACCTGGTCCAAACATGCATGCTACCTAGGCTCTCAGGCCTAGATCTGATGTAGATGCAGATAGTCGGTGGATATGACAATGCAGCATGAATTTCCACACTTCCAGTTTGTTCCTAGATTGTAGGTGGACATTGCTTCCAATGATCTACTCTAATCAATGTATATCTAGACTCATACAACTTTGGGTAACTTCTACCTTCTAGACTGACCTAAGAACTTAGGCGTGTGAGTTGCATGGACACTGGACTGACTCAGTGTCACTATGGAGGGACCTGACGGATCCTAGGACTGACCTAAGCACTCAGAAGTGTGAGTCACGTGGATAGGATACTGAATCAAAATCATTGTGGAGGGACCTAATAGATCCTAAGTGATGGGTAGATACAAATAGATAGAGATTTGTGTAGACTAGGACTAGACACACTAGTCTATATGGACTTAACAAGTGGAATGAAAGGACGATGATAAGACCAACCACATTGGACAGGAAGACTTGGAATAAACCCTACTGATGATTCTTAGACAAGACACACTAGATGCCATGGACAAGAGGACCTGGAATAAATCCTACTAACAATATCCCTAAGCTAGACCGACAAAACCTAGACAACTACTTGAGGGAGCTCAACATTGAGCAAGTCGACGTTTTGGGCACTATATTCTACCCAAAGGTAGACACTCTCTAAGGTGAGTGATTTTATTTTTAAATTATTGGATAGGTTCCTGCACGTTCCATGTGGTACTAAATCCTAAAGCGATCATCTATCACATTTTGTTTCTGCACGTGCATACATTGGTGATCAGGCAACAATAAGATCAAAATCCTCTCTATTGCAGATAAGATCACTTCTTTGTGAAATGGAAACTTCATTTTTTTCTACCAAGATAGACATTTACAATAAAACCTAGTGATACAAATGGTGGGTGCAGGAGATCATACATACGGTGATTACAGTTGGTGGATCATAGCCGACTCTACCACCAGGAGACACATTGTTGACGAAGATTACCTGCATTGTAAATCGGATCAGCTCGACTATAGGTTGTTATGCATAGAGTAGCCACAACCATAGATCGACTGCAACCATTTGGATGAAGCCTGTCACACAAATTAGTCAAAGGCAACAATCCTACCAGAGCAAATCCTGAGTTGCAAGGTGTTTTTTGGTGATTGTTGAACTATACCAGTTCGTAGATGTAATTTTTTGCATGTATTACCACGTTCGAAGCACCAAAAACAATAGGGAGATTGATACCAAGTGCAAATAAAAATATACCCCAATATCAAAGGATGCAACAATAGATTGATTTTGTTGTTTACTGATCATTCTCTAGGAGTATCAATTTTGCAAGACATCAAGCTATAAGGCCTTCCCACATCCAGTCTTCGATTCTTGTAGTGTAGTTCTCATAGCCAGCTTGTCCAAATCGCCTTTTTTATAAGCCTATGGAGGATTTGATAATTTGTAGATGATTTTTAATATTCATCATGGTTGTAGAGAACCAAACATTTTTGGTTGCTATCGTAAACATTGTTGATGCTCCCCAACATATAGTGTTGCATTCCTACAAAGGACCCAATCCAATGGAAGTAGAAAAAGGAGCCATTTTTTTCTTATCGATGAGAAAAAAATGCTAAGCCATCACATCCAGAAGTATTTGATCATAGAAGCAAAGCGCAAATGATCACACCATAAGAACTAAAAAAATAAAATATTTGGCAAAGTTTTTATTTCCTCCTTATGGAAGATGTTAGAAGAGGCACCACCCGTCGAACATAGAGCAACATTACCAGTGTGCAACCCACCACTAAGAACATTGAGGTAGCCAACGCTATGCGATCAGGAGATTAATGCCTCAGATTTTTTTTTTCACTACATACATCAGGTTGATAAGTGCAGCAACACAGTATCATTGCCCAGGCTTGGCAACCAAGATCTATGCTAGTTTGAGAGTAGCGAGTCATCAAAATTCGCCTACTCAACCAGTTGAATATAATTCTTTGATGTGCACACAAAAAACCCCCAGCATGTAGGTGCTACTAATTGAGTGATGTTGTAGAAACCACAGGCCTCAAGCTGACAATGGTCCTAGCTGACGACATTGTAGCAATTTTGTAGATGAAATTCTATTGAATGCACACCAAAGCATTATTGTACACAAATATGGCAGGTAATTTTTAATCTATGAATAATAAATGGGTTTCTTCAGATGTAGAATTAATTAAATGAACACCATATTTTTAATCTTCATTTGTAGAAGGTTTTACAACTAACGGTGATAGGGGAGTCTTATGAACCTACCTATCGTGCACTTCAGTTCATGTTGCAGAGCGATACGCCCAGGATCCTCAAACCAGAGGTGGCTCATGCAACATAAAACAAATAATTTTTTTTTATCATCACCTATCGAAGGAGAGCCACCATCACCCGAAGGAGAGCTATCACCTGCTAGGTGAAGCAAAGAAGTGGTTGGCCAACATGCCACCCACCCACCCACCATAGCCAATAAAATTAGGCGGCTACCTGTTCATACCCATCTGTAGTAGTAGTTGGGATGGTCTGATAGCCTTGCTTAAGGCTCTAGCCTACAAAAATGTTGTGGGTTCAAATCCCACGAAGGTAAAAAAAAAAAATTGCTTATTTTACTAAAAATTGATAACAATTTTTTTTGTCACACAAAACTTGTTGCCAATTTTTTCAAAAAAAAAAACTTGCTGACAACAAATTTAAGGCACAATTTTTTTTGTTGAATTTTTTTTGTTTTTTTTTTGCAAAATATTTCTACACACAAATATTTTTATCAATTTTGAGCAAATTAGATTGTACCAATCCTAGAGGCTTCATCACCGCAATTTATTTTGCACTAAGGGAGGCAAGCTTCCGCCATTGCCTACGAGGCAAAATTTGTCAAAAGCCTTAAGAGACTTTATTTTTTTTTGCAAAATTAAGGGGGGATTCACATTTTTCTCCATCCAAGTACACTTTGAAAAACTAAGGGGGGACAACTTCACAATTTGCCTAGGAGACAAGATTTGTAAAAATCCTTAGCGACTTAATAGTTGCAATTTTTTTGCACTAAGGGGGGATAATATTTTTCTCCACCATCTCATATTTTACACATATGGAGGATATAATTTTGCAAAAAAATGGGGGGATAACACATTTATTTCCTACCTCACATTGTAAAATATTTTTAGGCTTCATAGTTGCATTTTTTGCACTCAGGGGGGATCATTATTTTTCTCCTCAAAGAATATTTTTCTAAAAAATGAGGACGACTTAAAAAGGTGCATTTTTGGTAGATACCTGAAGAACTCAATATTATACTGAGAGGGGGGGTGAACAGTATAAGACCACTTTTAACTTTATCTTTCAAAACAGCTTTCAAATCAATAACATGCAGAATAAATATAGCAGTATTAAGAACAGTAAAACAATGCACAAAATGTAATCCACAAAGAGACATAGCAATTTACGTGGTTCACCCAAGGTGGGCTACTCCACGGATAAAACTTTTTTTCTAAAATTTATATCAAAGTCCTTTGGGAATCCTTCCCGATTACAATGTTTATGAGCCTCAACTCAAAGGAGACACCTTCCCCTAATTTTGCTTTGGCTGGTGATCCTCTAGAAGACCTCTATCTCCTATGCCCTTAGCAAGTGGAACTCTTTCCACAGAAGATGCCTGTCTTCCCTGCTCTGGCTGGAGATCTCTGTCCTCAACTCTGTCACCACAAGCTGATCCTCTTATCTGCACCCAAACACAGTCCTTTGGTCTGGCACAATTCTGTCCTCTTCCTCTTTTATTTTTTGTTATAGTTGTACTTGGTCGAAACCAACTTTTCATAGTCTATGCAAACACAGCAGCATCCGATCAACTTAAACTCTTATGCGAAAACACAACAACATAGTCTTTGCACATATAGCAGCACAGTCTTCGCATGAATAGAAGCACAGTCTTCGCATGAACAACAACACAGTATTCGCATGAACAATAGCACAGTCTTTGCATGAACAACACAAACACAATAGTATCGACTTCGTTCACTCTGTGTCCTTACAGTATCCTACACTTAGACAATTCGACAAAATGCACTCTTATATTGCAATCGATCTTTGCACTCTGCTTTTTCAAAAATTGAACCTCACTTTCACACTGCATCTACGAACGCCACTCTTCAAACGCACACTTCGATCGATGCCCAAACTACTCAAACAACCCTCCTTTAATACTCACAATCTCAAGATGAAATATTTGTTCTTAGTCGATTGTTTTACCCTTCAACCACATCGGTTGTAAAACCTTGTGCTGCGTCAGCCCAGATTTAACTCTGTCGACTTTACAGCCTCCCTGAAGTTTCTGGCACAAAACTTCAACATGTCGCGATATCGCGACACCTTTGCCTGCCGTACACCTTCTATACCTTGCTGTAGCGATATCGTGATGCTTTTGCTTTTGTTTGCTTCCTTTGCTCTTCTATCATGAAATTGTGACACTTTTGCCTTTTGCTGTCGTCATCTCACTTCTGTCATGAAATCATGACGCTTTAGACTTCAAAGCCTTCTTCTCCGCTTCTGTCATGAAATCGTGACACCTTTGCCTCTTGCTGACATCATCAGCAACTCTATCGCAAAATTGTGACACTTTAGACTCCAAAGCTTTCTTCTCAGCTTTTGTCGTGAAATCGTGACACCTTTGCCTCTTGCTGATGTCATCTGCAACTTTGTCATGAAATCGTGACACTTCTTGCTTCTTCAACCTTTTCTCGGTTTGTACCAGCAAAAATGGAACATGTCACGAAATCATGATGCTTTTGCTGCCTTAAGCTCTTTTCTGTCAAAGGCCCGTGAAATTGGAACATGTCACAAAATTGTGACGCTTTCACTGCCTTAAGCTCTTTTCTACCAAATGCTCATGAAACTGGAACATGTCACGAAATCGTGATGCTTTCGCCAACTACAAGCTGCTAACTCAACCTATCACAAAATCACAACGCTTTCGCCAACTGCAAGCTGCCAACTCAACCTGTCACGAAATCACGATACTTTCTACATCCATACAACTTCTTTGAAACCTGTCGCAAAATCGTGACACTTCCTGCAACTCAACACTGCCAACTTAACATGTCGCAAAATCATGACAGTTTTGCCTGAACTTTCTCTCTCCTCAAAACATGTCGTAAAATCGTGATAGTTTTGCCTACTTCGTCTCTGCCTTCCAGCATGTCGCGAAATCGCGATAGATTTGCCATAACTTTATTTCTCCTAAAACATGTCGTGAAATCACGACAGTTTTTCCAGCCGCCTGCAAACTTATTCTAACTTAACTTTTTCTTGATATTTTGCAACTGGGCTACTCTGAATTTCTTGGAGACTTACTGACCAGCTGAAACCTTTCAACAAAACACATTCTTTGACATAGAAAAAAATTGCTTCAAGAACTCCTTGATATCAAAAACAACAACTACCAAGAGCTCCTTGACATCAATGACAACAACTATGCTTAAGCAAAGGCAATGTACTCAAGGTACCCAAAATTGCCAACAATACCGACACCTTAGTTGAAATTATTGTAAAATTCTATCAAAGAATATTTTACAACCAAATGGGAAAACAACTTATAAGGGTGCATTTTTTGTAGATACCGATACCTTAGTTATACTTCTTGCAAAATTCCTTTGTAATAGGTGCATTTTTGGTAGATATCAACACCTTCAAAAATGGGCAGATCAAAGAAAAAGCAAGTCCCAAAATCAACTGATGTTGCTAAATCAGTTAAAGACCAATACTTTTTCCCATATATGGATATGATAGATTTTTATGAGGATGGCACATTTCTCACACTCTGCAATGGTGTAGATGCTATACTCGATGATTTTATGTCTTGTGAAGAAATTCAGACCAATGGTGTTCTAATCCCTATTGGTGTTGTAAGGGCAATATACATGTCATTGGTTTCTCTTTAAATTACTTAATGTAAATTAACAAGGGACATTAGTGAGGATACATAGGTCAAAGCTCTAATGGTTGATGCTTGTTGTGACACAAGTGACCTTTAGCCCATTGTGGCAAATACTTGTTGTGACACGAGTGACCTCCACCCCATTGTGGCGAATTCTTGTTGTGATACAGGTGACCTCATACCTTCAATGGTAGATATCAGTTGTAGCACAAGTGATCTCATCACAGTAGAAGATTTTTCTTGTGACACTAGTGACATAAAAAATGAACCTCCTAAAAATGAGCTCCATAATATCATCAATAATGAAAAATTCCATATTTTTAAAAGTATTTATGAATATTATGAAATTGGGTGTTTTTAAAAACACACCAAAGGATTTGGATCCAAACTAATGAAGAAAATGGGATTCAATGGTGAGATATTAGGTAAACAGGAACAAGGCATTAAAACTCCAATAATGCCAAATGTAAGGGTAAAAAATGAAGGCCTTGGCTATTCTAGACAAGCAAGTACCAGTAAAACCATATTTGTAAAACCTAAATCTCATACAACTCCTAAAAAGCATTGTTGCAGTCATTGTGGTAGAATAGGACATGTAGTAGCTAGGTGTTGGAAATTACATCCTTGTGACTCATGTAGATGTACAAACCACTCTTCTTAAAAATTTTGGTACAAACTAAAAATGGCCAGCAAGGTTCATATAGATTGTGGATGGACAGATCACACACAATGGACCAAGATGAAAGAAATTTTGTATGACTTCTATAGAATAGGTAAAACCTATGGTATACCTTGAGGTAGTTCTGATGACATATTGAGTGGTAGTCCCAGAGGTAATTACCTAGAGATAGACCTAAAGATAGACCCAGAGACAAATTTCTAGAGGCAGATCTACAGGCAGATCCAGAGGCAATGATCTAGAGGTAGATTCATAAGCAGATCCAAATATAGAACCAGAGGTACTCATCTAGTGGTAACCTTAGAGCTAGAACCAGATCCAGAGCCATGAGCTAGAGCCAGAGCCTGAGATAACATATTTAATTTTTCTTATTCCTCATTGTATGGGTACAGTTATATGTATTACCCAAATAATGTAATAAGGGGGATGCTAGCGTATATTATTAATAGATATTATTATTTCATTATTTATTTGGGATATTAGGGAATAATTTGGTTAGCTTATTGTTAGCCTATAGTTAGTGCTAGTTTTATTTTTGGCTCTAATAGGTTAGTAGATCCTATATCTACGGGCTAATATGGGCCTATTGTAACCTATTTATTCCTCGCATGATTAATCTAGTGTATATTATTAATAGTTGTTATTATTTCATTATTTAGTTGGGATATTAGGGAATAAATTAGGTTAGCTTATTGTTAGCCTATAGTTAGTGCTAGTTTTATTTTTGGCTCTAATAGGTTAGTAGATCCTATATCTATGGGCTAATATGGGCCTATTGTAACCTATTTATTCCATGCATGATTAATCAAAGTCATTCATTGAGTCTTCTAATATTAGGGAATTCATTTGGAATCCTCATCCCTACATGTTCTCCTAATTGTATTCGAGATAACTAGTCTACAATCACATGCTTCTTACCAGGTTGAACTACTACTCAAAATATGAATTCTTGTAAAGTGACGAGCCACCTATTGACCTATCCTTGTATGACTAGCTTATTTATTCGGTACAACAAATCTTGATGATATATATAGAAGGCAAAAGGGTTTGCCAATAGGTAACACCTAAATTTTTTTATGACATATACCATCCCTAAAGCTTCTCGCTTTGTTGTACTATAATTCCTCTATGCTCGTGATAATAGGTGACTTGCAAAAAATATAGGCTGATCTAGCCTAAACTATACTTCTTGAGCTAACGCACATCCAATCGTAAAGTTTAAGACATCAATATGGACATGGAATTCCTTATCCCAATTAGGGAACACCAAAATGGGACTGCTAACAAGTTTAGCTTTAATTATTCAAAAGCTCCTTGGTTCTCTTTTGTCCATTTGAAAGGAATATTCTTCTTAGTCAAAGAATCCAATCGGTAGGACACATGTGCATAGTTCCTTATGAACCTTCAATAGTATCCCATGGATCCAAGGAAGTTTTTTAATGAGCTCACATCATATGGCTCCTCCATGTGTAATATAACACAAATTTTATCAGGATCAGTCTTCAACCCTTCACTACACATTATATGTCCTAACAGTTTCCCATAAGGTACCATAAGAAAACATTTTCATAGATTTAGATAGATTTGTGCATTTCTACACATACTCATACATTCACTGAGACCAGGTATAGTCCTTGATATTACCATAAATAGAGTAATCTTCAAGAAATATCTTGAAGTTCCCTGTTGCCAATTGATCAAAGATGTAAAAAATAATGTTATGGAATATGGTTGGGGTGTTACATAGCCCAAATAGCATTCGATTGTATGCATAGATACCATTTTTCATAATAAATATGATCTTCAACTTATCTTCCTCAATTATACTTATTTGATTGTACCCAAAAAAACCATCCAAAAATGAATAAATTTTATGTCCTACGACCTCTTCTAGAATTGAGTCTATGAAAGGAATTGGGAAGGGGTATTTGATTGACACTACGTTCAAAATCCTAAAATCCACACATATTCAGATCTTATCCACTTCCTTCTTCAAGGTGACCACAATTCAGAAAACCCAGTCACTAGTAGTGACTCTAAAAATAAATTTCTACATCTAGCATCTTTTCTATTTCTATATTCACCAGTGTGACATACTTGAGGTTCATCCTATAAGACCTTCTTCTCACTGGATATGCTCAAATAATTAGCATGATGCTATGGAAACATAACTCTGGTGGTATACCTTTTAGGTATTTATACGTCCAAGCAAAGATATATTTGTACTCCAAGAATATCTTGAAATATGTTGCTTTCAATACTGGATCCCAATCATCGCCACAATGGATCATTCTAGGTTCTTCCTTTGTTCCTATATTTACATACATGCCTTTGATCAAGGAACACACTTGTAGAGCAAGGAACCCTTGACCAAGGCACCTACTTGTATAGAAAGGCACCCTTGACCAAGGTGCCTACTTGTAGAGCAAGGTACCCTTGAGTAAGGTGTCTACTTGTAGAACAAGGAACCCTTGATCAAGGTGCCTACTTATAGAGCAAGGTGCCCTTGACCAAGGTGCCTACTTGTAGAGTAAGGCACCCTTGACCAAGGTGCCTACTTTTAGAGCAAGGTGCACTTTACCAAAGCACCTACTTGTAGAATAAGGTTCTCTTGATCAAGGCACCTACTTGTAGAGCAAGACACCTACTTGTAGAGCAAGGTGCCCTTGGCCAAGGTGCCTGCTTATAGAGCAAGGTGCCCTTGAACAAGGTGCCTACTTGTAGAACAAGGTGCCCTTGATCAAGGTACCTACTTGTAGATCAAGGCACCCTTATTACTATTGAAAATATAGAAGTTGTTGATGTGTCTATTGTTGTAGGGTTGATCAAGTCCTCCAATGTTTCTTCCTCGTGCTGCATCAGTGTTTGCTTCATCCAAACATGAAGGTGGGTGTTTTTTTTCTTTGTAGGAAATCAACACCCACTTCCATATCGATATGGGTAATATCTCCTTCATATGGAAATAGTCAAATTTCTATCTCTTAAAAGAACATGCGATTTCATGGATGCTAAGCCAGTTAGGCCTTGTCTCCCAAGTTGTATATTTCATGTAATCAGGTCATTTCACCTGCAAAAGAAAATGAAAAAACTAAAAATATGCAGTTTAGTGCAATTCGTGCCTATTAGGCCATGGATCTCAAAATACCTACAGCTTGCATGCAGGCACTGTCCCTACAAAATACATAGTAAACTAGAAAGTAGTAGAATTAATTTTGGTGCAATCCATGCCTATTAAGCCCTAGCTCTCAAGATGCCTGTAGATTGCATGCGAGCATCATACCTGCAACACATAAAAAAGAAAAACTAAGAATTAAACTATTTTTAGTGGACAATCCTATGTCAACTATACTGCTAATAAGTTGAAACATTTTTCAGTTGGATGGGGTCTCTCCCATGCCTATTTTGGACTCCATCATTAATTTTTTAGACATGTGATATGGACGCAGTCGGTGATCGTTAAATTTCAAGATGGTGTTGCTGATGTCAATTATCTTGACACTCACAACACTATTTTTGATCAGTTCGATCACCTCATATGGTCCCATCCACCTCTGCATCAGCTTACCCTTCCATTACTAGAATTTGGAATCGTACAGTAACACCCAATCTCCTACTTTGAACTGCTTTAGCTTAATGTGGTGATCATGCCACTATTTCATTTGCCTTTGGATGACTTCTTTTATTTGTAGGACATCCACTCAATATTCATCCAACCGATTTAGCTATTGAATCCTCTTCCTATGTGCATCGTCTAGGCTTAGGTTTAATTCTACTACAGTTCTAAGAGTTTTGATTTCAAACTCGATAGGCATCATTGCACTCTTCTCCTATACCAATTAGAATGAAGTAAAACCTATGGTTGTCTTCCATGTAGTTATGTATGCCCATACCACCTCTGGTAGTATCACAACCCAATATTTTCTATGTTGTTGCATGGTATTCATAAGGATGTTCTCTAGCTCTCAGTTGGTCACTTCTACCTGTCTATTCATTTGCAGATGGTAGGGGGTGGTTTTGTTGTGCCAAATCCTGTATTGCTACATTAGCTCTTGAATTAATTTGGAGGTGAATTGAGGCCCCTGATCCATTGTAATTTCTCTGGGTACCCCGAACCTCATGAAAATATAAGAAAATAGGAATTCTACCACTGTTCCTTATTTGGAGTCCTTTAGTGCCTGCACTTCGATCCATTTTGTTACATAGTCAGTGTAGACTAGAATGTATTCTTTTTTTGTTGATGGTGGGTTTATTGGCCCCAAAAAGTCCATACACCATTTGTTGAAGGGTTTGATGTGGATGTGTGGTTGGAGAGGCATTTCATCCCTAGGGGTTTTCCTGCCCATCCTTTGGCACTCATCATATTGACTGGTGTATTTGATTGCATCTTTGAACAATGTAGGCCAATAATATCCAGTCCTTCTCCTTGCAAAATGTCTTCTACATGGTTCATTGTGGTAAGCTTTGAGAACTTCCAAAAATTCATGCTCAGCAATGCATCTTATCATAATTTGGTTAGGCCCTATTTTGAATAGGAGGTCATCAATCCATGAGAAAGATGCACACTTTTCCATTACTATCTACTTCTCATAGGGTGAAAGAGCAAGGGATGTTCTACCGATGGTCAAATAATTGACTATCTACATACCATGGTGTATGCTCGCTGATGATGAAAAGATGTTCATTTAGTAACTGGTCTTCTACAGCTGTGTGATCTGATGGTATCAATCTAGACAATAATTTTTCTACTACGTTGTCTCTACCAGGTTTATCCATGATGGTGATATTGAACTCCTATAGGAGTAAGAGCCATCTAATGATTCTACCTCTAATTATGGGTTTGCTCATTAAATATTAGCTAGCTGCATGGTTCATGTGGATGAACACTTTATAACCTATAATGTAGTGGCAAAACTTGTTGATTTTATGAATGACTACGATGAATTATTTCTTCATCACCATGTAATTAATATCAGATCCAGCTATATTATTACTGATGTAATAGATGACATATAATTCTTCACCATCATTCTATCCTAGGACTTCTCCAATCGTGTTGTTGGATGCGTTAGAGTAGATATGGAATGGGACGACCCATTTTGGGCCTCACTTAACTAGGTTAGTAATAAGCTTTTATTTTAATGTTTGAAAGGCTCATTGGCAATATTCTATCTAGATGAATCTCACATTCTTGGAAAGCAATGTGTGTAGGGGCATAGCTATTTTGTTGAAGTTGACAATGAATCACCTGTAGTATCCAGTGGAGCCAAGAAAGCTCCTCACATTTCTTTGAGTCTCAGGACTAGGTAGATCCCTAATGACTTCAATTTTATTTTTTTCCACCTTAATCCCTTCTGATGAAATATTCCTTCCCGCATCTGTTGGACATTTTGAGTCCTAAAAGTTAAAGTTGTCATTGATGTCAAGAAATGAAGTCAACATTATTATCAAGATTTTTGTCAAGGAACAAAGTTTTCAAAGTTGTTATTTGATATCCAGGAAGAAGGCCAAAGGTCAAGATAATAAGTGCAAATTTAAAAAGGAGATATAATATTTTTTATAAATTATTTAAATTCAATGAGAATTTAAATTTTATAAATAAATATTATTTACACCATGGTATGCAATGAGAAGGAAGCAATAATATTATAATGGTTAAAATGATATAATATTATAATGTTTGATATTATAATATTAAGTGATTTGGTTAAAAGCCCAAAGTAAAATATTTAATATTTTACAATACCCAAAGATGGGTTTGGAGTTTAAAATATTCAAAGCGCTTTATCAAGGTTCTAATATTCGTCGATGTCTCATGGTAATGAAAGATTCAAAGGCACTGACGTTTTACAAAGAATGGAGGAATTTAATATAAATACCTATGCCCAAATGGCATTAAACTTTATTCTTTCTTGATCGATTAATTGTATATGAATTGTTAAAGAGAAGAGCTCATGAAAAAAGGATTGCAAATTTTGTGTTTGATTTGCCAGTGAACAGAAACAAAGTAAAAAGGCATCGAATGGTCGAAGGCCAACTGGGTATCTTGGCCTAGTGGCAAGTGGGTAGGTGGTAAAAAGTTTGTTGGCAAGGAAGTCAGAGTTCGAAATGCAACGGTGTGCATTGGCAGTCATGTTTGTTAAAGGTGCCAAAGGCACACCTTTTTGCAAAGGGGCAAAAGAGTGATACGTTTTTAAGCACATGGTGCTTCCTCTATCTCAAATGAGTGCTTAGATCGTGCGGCTATTGGAGCCACGACATGGCGTACGTCATGGAAATTATTGAGGGTTCGAATCCATTCGAAGGTAAGGTAAATTTTTTGCATTAAATTTTTATTATTTGCCTAAATTTGGAGGTATAAGGGTTGTTAGTGAAATTGTTTAGAAAGGGTTTTTTTTGGATAGTGGTGGTAGTTGAAAATTATCACTTGGAGTAGTAAGGAGATTTTTGGTTTTAATTATTTTTGATAGGCTTAAATTACTATATTGGCATATTGAAGGATTAATACTTTTTGAGTATTGTTTAATTTTAATAAGGGGTTTTTGTGTTAAAGAAGATTATTGTGAAGGTATTGAATACTATTTAAGTTGGAGTGATAAGGTGTAATTTTGATATCATTTTTTATTGTGTTTTGTTGAGGAAATTATTATCTTATAACCCTTATTGAGATTGGCATAGAAGTAATTGTGAGTGTGGCATATTTGTGAGATCAACTCCTTGTCAAGAAAAAATTTATGGGTAGATTCTTCCTTGGTTGAGTTGATTGATTGGCTTACTAGAAAATAAAGTTTGGAGTGAAAAGGATTTGATTAGAGTTTCCTTTTCGAAAGTGCTTGAGTTAATGCTTCAAGATTTTTTGGAATTAAGAGTTATGATTAAAACCTTGTTTGATAAGCATAGTTGTTGAAGCCATTGGTTGTATGAATAACTTGAGTTAGGGTTTTGCAAAGATCATGAGTATCACTGTTATATGAAGATTGTTTTATAAGCATTATTGTTGAAGTGAGTTACTGTGTAAAGAACTTGAACTAGGGTTTTTGAAAAGAACATAGTATCATTGTTATGTGAGATTTGTTGTTGAGCATTTTTGGAAATATTTTGAGTTGGTTGATATATGCTTAGACTAGGGTTCATGAGAAAGGGGAGTTTATTTAAGCAATTGATTGAGTTGAGTTGGTTGAGCCTAGTCAAGTGGATGTATGAAGTGATTGTTCAATTTCCATAAAACAAACTATTCTATATTATGATTTGATTTGAGAAAGTGATTGAGCATTGAGTATAGAACAATTCTCTTTATGCTTCTATGAGATTGAGTAAGTTGAGAAAGTGATTGAGCATTGAATATAGAACATATTGAGTCTCTAACAATTTTATTTATGCTTATATGAGATTGAGTAAGTTGAGAAAGTTATTGAGCATTGAGTATAGAACATATTGAGTCTCTAACAATTCTCTTTATGCTTCTATGAGATTGAGTAAGTTGAGAAAGTAATTGAGTACTTAGTATAGAACATATTGAGTCTCTAACAATTCTCTTTATGCTTATATGAGATTGAGTGAGTTGAGAAAGTGATTGTGCATTGAGTATAGAAAATATTGAGTCTCTAACAATTCTATTTATGATTATATGAGATTGGACAAGTTCTATGTGTAGACTTTTTAAGAAGATTTGAGGTAAGTCTTAGAGAAGACTTGTGGACTGATTTTGTGTGAGCTTTTGTAGAAGCTTACAATACATATTTGGTTAAGTTCTAGAGAGGACTTATTGAGCATATTTGGACAAGTTATGTTTGAGCTTATTAAGAAAATTTGGATAGGTTCTGAGTGGACTTGTTGAGAAGATTTGAGTAGGATCTAAGTGGACCTGTTGAGAAGATTTGAGCAGGTTCTGAGTGGACCTGTTGAGCATATTTGAATAGATTCTGAGTGGACCTTGTTGGCAATTTTGGGTACATTGGGTACATTGCCTTTACTCTAGGTGTAGATGTTGTCATTGATGTCAAGAAGGTCTTGAAGCAATTTGGTTTGATGTCAAAGAATGTGTCTTGATGAAGGTTTCAGCATGGACAGTGAGTTTCCAAGAAGATCAGGGTAGCCCAGTTGCAAAAGATCAAGAAAAAGACAAGTAAGAAAAAGTATGCACAGGCTGGAAAAACTGTCGCGATTTCGCGACATGTTTGAGGAGAGAGAAAGTGCTGGCAAAACTGTCATGATTTCATGACATGTTTGAGGAGAGAGAAAGTTTGGGCAAAAGTGTCACGATTTCGTGACATGCTGGAAGACAGAGACAAAGCAGGCAAAACTGTCGCGATTTCGCGACATGTTGGCAGGGAAGAAGAGCAGATGGAAAGTGTCGCGATTTCGTGACATGTCGCATTTTCGTGACTCGAAAAGTGCAGGAAGGCAGAGAAGGAAAAGTGTCACGATTTTGTGACATTCTGCAAAGTAAGTTGTTCGGATGAAAAAGTGTCACGATTTCGCGACATGATGCTGAAGAGAGAGTCCGCAAAAAGAACTGTCGTGATTTCGTGACAAGTTCGAAGAGAGAGAAAGTTACATGTAAAATGTCACGATTTCGTGACATGCAGCAAAGGGAAGAGCCTGAAAGGAGAAGCATCGCGATTTCGTGACAAGCTGCAAAAGAAATCGTACGGAAGCCAAAAGTGTCATGATTTCATGACAGGAGAGAAAGCTTTCGAAAGCTAAAAGCGTCACGATTTCATGACAGCTACAAAGAAGTTGTACGGATGCAGAAAGTGTCATGATTTCATGATAGGTTGAGTTAGTAGCTTGCAATTGGAGAAAGTGTCACGATTTCATGACAAAAATAGTTAGCAAGTCTTAAATAGAAGAAGCATCATGATTTCATGATGAATTGAAGAAGGAAGAGCTCGAAAGTGAAAGCGTCACGATTTCATGACATGTTCCATTTCGTGGCATATGGCGAAAAGAGCTTAAGGCAAAAAGCATCACGATTTCATGAGAGTAGATGACGTCAAGAAGTGTCACGATTTCTGACAAATAAGAGGAAGGCCATGAAGACTAAAGTGTCACGATTTCACGGAGTTGAGATGACGTCAGAAGCAGATGTGTCACGATTTCATGACAAAAGCTGAGAGGAAGGCCATGAAGACTAAAGTGTCATGATTTCATGACAGAAGTGAGATGACGTCAGCAAGAGGCAAAGGTGTCACGATTTCATGACAGAAGCACAAAGGAAGTCGACAAAGGCCAAGGTGTCACGATTTCGCGACAGCAGGCTATAGAAGGTGTACGGCTGTAAAAATGTCATGATATCATGACATGTTGTAGTTTCACAGGGACAGCTATAGAACCAGAGGCGGTTGAAGGACAGAGTTAACTTTGAGCCGACAAAGTTAAAATCTAGGCCGACGCAGCACAGGGTTTTGCAGCCGACGCAGTTGAAGAGTAACAGCCGACTAAGATTGAATGTAATGATCTTGAATCTTACTCTATAAAAGGAGGGCTGTTTGAATAGTTTGAGCATCGATCAAGTGTGCGTTCGAAGTGCGACTTTCGTAGAAGCAGAGTGCAGGGAGAAGTTCGATCGTCGAAGAGCAGAGTGTGCGAAGACATTGCTGCTGTGTTTGCACAGAGGTGCATAAGTGGATATTTGATCAAGTGTTGTAATTGCGCAGAGGTGCAAGTTCGAGGACAATAGTGCCAGACCGAAGGACTGTGTTTTGGTGCAGATAAGAGGACCGACTGTGCGGTGATAGAGTTGAGGACAGAGGTCTCCAGCCAGAGCAGGGAAGACAGGTGTCTTCTGTGGATAGAGTTCCACTTGCTAAGGGCTGCAGAGGCAGAGGTTTTCTAGAGGATCACCAGATTAAGCAGAGCTAGGGGAAGGTATCTCCTTTGGGTTGGTGCCCATAAACTTTGTAATCGGGACATGTTTCCCAGAATTTGAGGTGATAAAATTTAGTAAAAATTTTATCCGTGGAGTAGCCCGCGTTGGGTGAACCACGTAAATTGTTGTGTCTCTATTGTGGATGATATTCTGTGCATTGCTTTGATTTCTATTTTGATACTGTTATATATTCACTGCATAATTTTGAACTGCAAGTTGAATCGAAAGAAAAAGTAGAAAGCGGTCTTATACTGTTCACCCCCCCTCTCAGTATAAGCTTGTGTTCTTCAATTGGTATCAGAGCGGGTTCCTTCGAAAAGGTTTAACAGCCGGAAGGAAGAACTGGTTAAGAACACAATGGATTTTTTAGGTGGCAATGCAGCACCTATTCTTGATGGATCAGATTTCGGTCTGTGGAGTGCAAGAATGAGAGTTTATCTAATGGCACTTGGTAATGAGGTATGGGAAGTGATTGAAGATGAATACACTATTCCTGAACATGGTCCTTATACCAAAGAAGACAGAGCTCATGCTTCACAACAATTCAAAAGCCATGAATGCAATCCCGAGAGGCTTACAGAAAGCAGATCTCACCAAAGTTATTCACCGCAAGACAGACTAGTGAAATGTGGAAACAATTGCAGGTGGTTCATACAGGTGATGCAAATGTCCGAAAGGCCAAATTGAGACATTTTAAAGGTATGTTTGAACAACTCAAAATGAATGATGATGAAAATATTAGTGACTACATGCTTCGTATGGATGAGGTTGTTAACTCCATGAAAGATCTAGGTCTTGAGGTTGCTGAAAATGATGTGTGTGATAAGATTTTAAGATCTCTTCCTAATAGATTTAGTGAAAATATTTCTGCTATTGAGGAAGCTAAAGATTTAGATAAATTGAAAAAGGATGAGCTCCATAGTATTCTTGCAAGCATTTGAGCTGAGAACTCAAGTGAAAGTTGATGTCAAGAAAGAGGCAGCTTTCAAAGCTACCAAGAAATCAAAGGGCAAACAGATTCAAGAGAGTGATGAGTCTTCTAGTGATGAAGAGGCATATTACAGACAGAAAGGCAAGTTCTCTAGAAAACACAAAAGCAAGAAAAACATAAGATGTTTCAACTCGTGGAAAGTTTGGTCATTATGCTACTGATCGTACTGTTTCCAAGAATGAAAGTGATGAAGATATACAGGATGTTAAGAGCAAGGATTCTGAAAAGCACAGGTATTACAGAAAGAACAAAGATGAGCACAACAATCAAGGAAAGAGGCATTCACACAAGAATAAGAAGAGCTTCTACCTAGACAAAGCAAGTAAGTGTTCTAGCAAGTGATAGTGAAAGTTCTTCTAGTGATGATGAAAATGAGATGTTGTTCATTTCAGAAAAAGAGGAAGAACCGAAACATAAATTCATTGTCATGAAATGTTTTAGATGTGGAAATTTTGGGCACCTTGAGGATGATTGCACAAATAATGAATTGGTTGCTAGTATGTATGAGGATGCTTCAGAAAATGATAAGGAAGATGCTTGTATGGTTTTTGAAAAGGGTAGCACCTCTAGTGATAAGAAATCTGAAAAAGGCCTTGATATTTCAAAATGCAATCAAATAGAGGATCTTGAATGTGAACTTACTAATGCTCTTAGTGTTTTGAAAAAGGAAAGGAAGAAGAATGCTAGACTCAAGGATAAGTTAGATGAATGTTGTATGGAGAGAGATGAACTCATAGAAAGTCTTGACATCTCTATGGCTAAGACACAAGAACTCAAGAATGAGTTAGAATCTAAGATGCTTGAGTATAGTGAATTAGAACAGAAAATGGCTGCCATGAAAGAGGAAAATAAAGAATACAAGGATAAGTTGTACAAGTTTCAAGATAGCTCCAAAAGGGTTAAGTCTCTCATCCAAAGTCAAAGAAATCCATCAGATAAAATAGGTCTTGGTTTTGTTAAACCACACAAAAAATAGGTTGGGGAATCAAGTAAGAGATTTTAGAAAGAAGAGAGTTCTGATGAAGAGAGTATTTCAGAGAAAGAGTCCATGAGTGATAAATGCGCAGAAACAGAAAACAGAATTCTGAATACGAAAAAGAAGTTTTCGGGACCCAAGAGGTCAAACAGAAGAATATTTCACGATAGATGTTTTGCGTGTCACGGGTTTGGCCACATGGCTTCGCAGTGCATGACTCAAGTAAGGAAGATAAATGACAATTTTAGGGGCCGTAATTTATTTCAAGGGTATTGCTACTCTTGTAATCAGTTCGGGCACAAGGCAATTTTTTGCAAGGCAAATAACAGGAACTGGGTTAGTCAGAACAGGCGGATTCAAAGAACAACTATGCCCGAAAGAAATAATATTGTTACTTGCTATAAGTGCAACAATGCAGGTCACACAGCCAGACAGTGCAGAGCTGATCTTCCAAGGTACAGGAATAGGAACAGTGGTATAAACAGGTCCAAGGATCAAGGTATGGACAAGAAAAGAGATGAGAACAAGAACAAGAAAAGTGACAAGAACAGAAACACTGACAAAGAGTTCAAGAGAAGGCCCGACAAAGAAATTGTAGACACTGATGATGATGAGTGCCTAATGGGAGTTTCACTCCCACCCTTGTTTTAAATCACCTCATCAGGAGGTGGGGGAGGGACTAAGCTAAGAGGCTCATTCTTAGTCCCGAGCCCCAAAGGTGACCCTTTGCCATTGATGACAAAGGGGGAGAGATATGAGTAAGGGGGAGAGCTTCATAGTGAAGAAGAGAGCTTCAAGTCAGGGGGAGCAAAAACTTCAAAGGCAGATTCTCAGTTGTTGGATCAGTTGTTTTTAGTTTTGGCTCTTGACTTGTGTTTTCAGTTAAGGTTTGCCATCAATGACAAAGGGGGAGATTGTTGGCAATTTTGGGTACATTGGGTACATTGCCTTTACTCTAAGTGTAGATGTTGTCATTGATGTCAAGAAGGTCTTGAAGCAATTTGGTTTGATGTCAAAGAATGTGTCTTGATGAAGGTTTCAGCATGGACAGTGAGTTTCCAAGAAGATCAGGGTAGCCCAGTTGCAAAAGATCAAGAAAAAGACAAGTAAGAAAAAGTATGCAGGCGGTTGGAAAAACTGTCACGATTTCATGACATGTTTGAGGAGAGAGAAAGTGCTGGCAAAACTGTCATGATTTCGTGACATGTTTGAGGAGAGAGAAAGTTTGGGCAAAAGTGTCACGATTTCATGACATGCTGGAAGACAGAGACAAAGCAGGAAAAACTATCACGATTTCGTGACATGTTGGCAGGGAAGAAGAGCAGATGGAAAGTGTCACGATTTCATGACATGTCGCATTTTCGTGACTCAAAAAGTGCAGGAAGGCAGAGAAGGAAAAGTGTCACGATTTCATGACATTCTACAAAGTAAGTTGTTCGGACGAAAAAGTGTCACGATTTCGTGACATGATGCTGAAGAGAGAGTCCGCAAAAAGAACTGTCACGATTTCGTGACAAGTTCGAAGAGAGAGAAAGTTACATGTAAAATGTCACGATTTCGTGACATGCAGCAAAGGGAAGAGCCTGAAAGGAGAAGCGTCATGATTTCGTGACAAGTTGCAAAAGAAATCGTACGGAAGCCAGAAGTGTCACGATTTCACGACAGGCAGTAGAGAAAGCTTTCAAAAGCTGAAAGCGTCACGATTTCATGATAGGCTACAAAGAAGTTGTACGGATGCAGAAAGTGTCACGATTTCATGACAGGTTGAGTTGGCAGCTTGTAGTTGGAGAAAGTGTCATGATTTCATGACAAAAATAGTTAGCAAGTCTTAAATAGAAGAAGCGTCATGATTTCATGATGAATTGAAGAAGGAAGAGCTCGAAGGCGAAAGCGTCATGATTTCGTGACATGTTCCAGTTTCACGGGCATATGGTAGAAAAGAGCTTAAGGCAAAAGCGTCACGATTTCATGACAGAGTTGCAGATGACGTCAGAGAGAGTGTCATGATTTCATGACAAAAGCTAAGAGGAAGGCCATGAAGACTAAAGTGTCATGATTTCACAATAGAGTTACAGATGACGTCAGCAGATGTGTCACGATTTCATGACAAAAGTTGAGAGGAAGGCCATGAAGACTAAAGTGTCACGATTTCATGATAGAAGTGAGATGACGTCAACAAGAGGCAAAGGTGTCACGATTTCATGACAGAAGCACAAAGGAAGTCGACAAAGGCCAAGGTGTCACGATTTCATGACAGCAGGCTATAGAAGGTGTACGGCTGTAAAAATGTCATGATATCATGACATGTTGTAGTTTCGTAGGGACAGCTACAGAACTAGAGGCGGTTGAAGGACAGAGTTAACTTTGAGCCGACAAAGTTAAAATCTAGGCCGATGCAACGCAGGGTTTTGCAGCCGATGCAGTTGAAGAGTAACAGCTGACTAAGATTGAATGTAATGATCTTGAATCTTACTCTATAAAAGGAGGGCTGTTTGAATAGTTTGAGTATCGATCAAGTGTGCGTTCGAAGTGCGACTTTCATAGAAGCAGAGTGCAGGGAGAAGTTCGATCGTCGAAGAGCAGAGTGTGCGAAGACATTGCTGTTGTGTTTGCATAGAGGTGCATAAGTGGATATTTGATCAAGTGTTGTAATTGCGCAGAGGTGCAAGTTCGAGGACAATAGTGCCAGACCGAAGGACTATGTTTTGGTGCAGATAAGAGGACCGACTGTGCGGTGATAGAGTTGAGGACAGAGGTCTCCAGCCAGAGCAGGGAAGACAGGTGTCTTCTATGGATAGAGTTCCACTTGCTAAGGGCTGCAGAGGCAGAGGTTTTCTAGAGGATCACCAGATTAAGCAGAGCTAGGGGAAGGTATCTCCTTTGGGTTGGTGCCCATAAACTTTGTAATCGGGACATGTTTCCTAGAATTTGAGGTGATAAAATTTAGTAAAAATTTTATCCGTGGAGTAGCCCGCGTTGGGTGAACCACGTAAATTGTTGTGTCTCTATTGTGGATGATATTCTGTGCATTGCTTTGATTTCTGTTTTGATACTGTTATATATTCACTGCATAATTTTGAACTGCAAGTTGAATCGAAAGAAAAAGTAGAAAGCGGTCTTATACTGTTCACCCCCCTCTCAGTATAAGCTTGTGTTCTTCAGACCTAATGAGAATATTTGAGCAGGTTTTGAGTTGACCTGTTGAGCAGATTTGAGCAAGTTTTGAGTGGACCTATTGAGTAGATTGAGCAGGTTCTAAGTGGACCTATTGATCATATTTGAATAGGTTTCGAGTGGATCTATTAAGCATATTGGAGCAGGTTCTGAGTGGACCTGTTGAGCAAATTTGACCAGGTTCTGAGTGGACCTGTTGAGCAGATTTGAGCAGGTTTTGATTGGACCTATTGAGAAGATTTGAGTAGTTTTTGAGTGGACCTATTGAGAAAATTTGAGCAGGTTCTGAGTGGACCTGTTGAGCATATTTTAGCAGGTTCTGAGTGGACCTATTGAGAATATTTGAGTAAGTTCTGATTGAACTTGTTGATAATATTTGAGCAAGTTCTGAGTGAACTTATTGAGAATATTTGAGCAAGTTCTGTGTGGACTTGTTGAGAAGATTTGTGCTAGACCGACTGGACTATTTTTAGTGTATATTTGAGTGGACTTGTTGAGCATATTTGTGCTAGACTGACTAGACTATGTTTAGTGCATATTTGAGTGGACTTGTTGAGCAGATTTGTGCTAGACTAACTGGACTATGTTTAGTATAGATTTGAGATAGATATTTGGAGGTGACAAAGTAGAGAGGATAGTAGTCTCCAATGGATAGAGATCCATCAGCTAGGGTAGTGAGGACAAATATTTTGAGTGGGGATAAGAGTCTTCAATGGAGAGAGATCCACAAGCCAGTGTAGTGGAAGCAATAGTTTTCTAGAGGATCACCAACCAGAGCAAAGGAGAAGGATTTCTCATATGCATAGAGATCCACAAACCAGATTTAGGGGATCAAAATCTCCTGGATAGAGGTCCATAAATATTTTAATTGGGAATGATTCCCAAGAGATCATTTGAGAAATATTTAGAATAAATATTTTCTCTATGGATGTAACCCACATTGGGTGAACCACATTAAATTGGTGTCTCTATTGTGTGTGATAATTTATGCATTAATTTGGTTATTGCTATTGATATTGCCATTAATTATATTTATCAATACTATTTGGGAAATAAAATTAAAAAGCGGTCTTATACTATTCACCCCCCTCTTAGTATAAGCTTGTGTTCTTCAACATCATCATGAAGCATTTCTCATTACTAAGGAATAAATTATTTTCTTTGCACCATTGGGGTGCTCATTTCAAATTGGTCATCGCTTCATTGAAGATCTCACCATAAATGGTGAAATCATCCATATAGACCTCCACTGCTTCTCCCATCATATCTGAGAAGATGCTCAGTACCACCCTATAAAAATTGGCTAGTGCATTGTACAATCCAAAGGGTAGGACTCTATAGGCAAACGTCCCCCATGGACAAGTAAATATAATTTTGTCTTGGTCCTCTTCTCTAATATATATTTGGTTATATCTGCTAAATCCATCCAGAAAGGAGAAGTACTTCCTCCCTGACAGTGTATCCATGTTTAGTGACCTATACTCGACACATATCCACCATTTCCCATTTTTCTTGGGCACCACCACTAGTGGTGATACCCATTTACTATCAGATATGAGATAGATAAATCCAACTAATAGGTTCTTTTGTAACTCTACTTTTATGACCTCCTTCGTGGCAAGATTCATCCTCCTTTATGGCTATCTGATCAGAGTCGCCTGCTCTTCGAGGTAAATTCGATGGGTACAAATTTTTGGGTTGATACCTTTCATTTCTGAGTAGTCCCAGGAGAAATATTTTTTATGCCTGGTCAATAACTCCTTTAATTCAATCAACTACATGGGTTTCAACCCACTATTTATGTTTAATGTCCTACCAGACTTTATTTCAATCTTCTTGATGTGGTTATCTTGGACACTGGCAAATGGTGATTCTAGAATAATAGGAGAGGATTATTCATGGAGGAAACTCATAATAATGTCATCCTTGTTAGCTTCTTCCTCAAATTCCTTCAATACCATCACCAGTTGTAGCATTGAAAATATTCATTCATCCTAGTTATCCCACATGGGCTCTCCCAATGTGTCCACGGACTGTGCAGGTAAAGATATTGTCAATATTTTGTTATTTTGACTATTTGAAATGGTCATTTGTTTGTCTCAACAACTTATGTAGGCATAGAATGTTGCTAGCCATGGCCTCCCTAGGAGGAGTGGGTAGCCACTAAATCCTGATTTGAATTACAAGACCAATAAATCTATTGGGTATTCATATGCATCTACCGTCACAATGATATCTTCTAGCATCCCTTCTAGTGCTATAGTTGACCTATAGGCTAGTTGTAGCACTATACAAATCGAACTAGGTGGCAATAAACAAATCTTTAATTAAAATGCTGTAGAGCTATTACATCAAAAAAAAATTAACCTAACATAGGGAATAGCTACTAATTTATATGAATAGGGAAGGGAGGAAGTCGGCAGAGAGGAAAATAAGGGAGGTTGGAGGAATAAGGGGAAAGGAGATGGAGTGATAAGAAGGAAGAGGGAATAAAGGAGGGAATGGAGGGATAAGGAGGAAGAAGAGATATTCAAATGAAAAATCATGCCGACATTTGCCGACAACTAAACTAAACTAACCTAGCCTTGTTCACACTGCTACATTCTCCCCCTTAAAGGTGAGAGGACTGACAATACAGTCTCTCAGCTTTACAAATTGAGCTTTAGCCAGCACCTTGGTGAAGATGTCCGCAACATTCTCCAACATGTGGCAATAGTGAAGCTCAACAATTTTAGTTTCCACCATATCTCTAATGAAGTGGTACTTCATATCAAAATGCTTTGATCTACTATGGTGAACAGGATTATATGCCAACTGAATGGCACTAATGTTGTCACAGAATATCCTTGTTGGACCACTTTTCTGCTCTCCAATTTCTTCTAATACCTTTCGTAGCCATAGAGCTTGAGTACTATCATGAGTGACTGCTATATACTCAGCTTCTATTGAAGATAGTGCTACTACTATATGCTTCTTGGAACTCCAAGTTATTAGTCCTGATCCCAGACTAAAATAGTTCCCTGAGGTTGATTTTCTGTCATCAATGTTGCTACCCCAATCACTATCACTGAATCCTTTAAGCTTGATAGTGTTACCTTTATGGTAATGGATTCCAAAATCCCATGTACCCTTTACATATCTAAGAATTCTCTTAGCTGCATGCAAATGCAACTCAGAAGGGTTAGACATAAATCGAGAGACAAGAGAAACATCATACTGAATATCAAGTCTGGTGTTGGCGAGAAACATCAAACTCCCAACCATGCTTCTGAAAGTGGTCACGTCAACTTTTGATGCTCCATCATCTTTGCTTAATTGGATCCCATGTCTAACTGGAGTTGCAACTGGTTTGCAATGCTCCATAGAAAACTTCTTAAGCATATCCCAAACATACTTATGTTGACAGATGAAGATCCCTGTATCTAACTGATGAACCTCCATTCCAAGGAAGTAGTGCATTAAGCCAAGATCCTTCATCTCAAACTTCTCCATCATGGAGTGTTTGAACTTCATATTCAGTTTTTCATTACTACCCATGAATATGAGATCATCCACATACAAGCAAACTATGAGGATGTCATTTTCTTGTTGTAGGTAGTAAAGAGTGGGTTCATTTCTACTTTTGGTGAACCCAAATTCTTGAAGTACCCATCAATGTGTGAGTACCAAGCTCGTGGTGCCTTCTTGAGACCATAAAGTGCCTTCTTCAGTTTGTAAACAAGATGTTCCTTGTATTTCTCTTCAAATCCTTGTGGTTGCTCAACATACACTTCTTCTATCAAGTAACCATTTAGAAATGCACTTTTCACATCCATGTGTTGGACTTTCCATCCCTTATTTGTAGCTAAGGCAAGAACTGTTCTAATAGTCTCCTGTCTGGCTACAGGAGCAAAAGTCTCTTCATAATCAACTCCATATTTTTGAGTGAATCCCTTTGCAACTAGTCTCACCTTGTGCCTTTCAATGCTACCATCAACATTAAACTTGGTCTTGTAGACCCACTTACATCCAACACATTTTTTGCCTTTAGGAAGCTTTACCAGCTCCCAAGTGTCGTTGTTTTTTATAGAGGTTATCTCCTCTTTCATGGCATCTTGCCAAATTTTTTGAGTACATGCCTTCTCATAACTAGAAGGTTCAAGCTGTGCACTAGTTAACAAAGCATAGTTAACTTGATCTCCCCTAGGTTCCTACTGGGAGACATCATCACCATAGAGGTGCATACTTTCTAATCTGTGTAAAACAGAATCCATTTCACTAGCTTGACTCCTAGTGTATCTTCTTGAAAATTTTTTATCCAAAATCTGATATGATGGATGATACTATAGAGTTCTCTTACCTTTGGATGGAGAATCAATGTCCATTAGTGAGGAACATATAGATCGCAGTGGAGAAGGACTTGGTGAAGAATAAGAGTCAGAAGATGAACTTGGACTTGTTGGAGGAGACTGCTTTCCTTACTGTGGTGTCTGTTGTTGCACCTATTGAGAAACTACATCAGTGGATTCAACATCATTGAATATTTGGGGCTTACCCCATTCTCCCCCTTCATCAAAAATTACATCCCCCGGAAATCACAAACTTTCTAGTCCGAGGATTGTAGAGTCTGTAAGCTTTTGTATTCTCACAGTATCCTACAAAGATACATGCCTGACTCTTTGGATCGATCTTCTTCTTAATCTCATCAGGAATGTGAGAATAGGCCAGCGAGCCAAATACTCTGAAATACTTAACATTTGACTTTCTACCATACCAAACTTGGTAAGGTGTTAGTCCTTTCAAACTTGAAGTAGGACTTTTGTTCAAGATATATACGCTGGTCCTAGCTGCATCTGCCCAATATGAATTAGTCAAATGCTTCGTCTGAAGCATAGGCCTTGCCATCTCCACAATGGTGCAATTTTTCCTTTCTGTAACACCATTCTGCTGTGGAGTGTAGGCAGCAGTGAACTACCTCTTAATGCCATGTTGCTTAAAAAAATTCACAAACTCATTAGAGGAATATTCTCCTCCCCTATCTGATCGAAGACATTTTACAAAATATCTACTCTCACTTTCAACTCCTATTTTGAAATCGATAAAGCATTCATATGCTTCATCCTTATGTTTCAAAAAATATATCCAGAACATTCTAGAATTGTTGGCAATTTTGGGTACTTTGGGTACATTGCCTTTGCTCAAGTGTATAAGTTGTCATTGATGTCAAGAAGCTCTTGAAGGAATTTGATTTGATGTCAAACAACTTGTTTTGATGAAGGTTACGGCATGACAGCTTTCAAAGGTCTTTTGTAAACCCCAAGTTGGCAGGTTTAAAGATTACAGGTGGATGCATTAGTTTAATGCATTTGGGTCCAGGAGGAAGTATTTATTTAAATAATTAAAAACCTTGTTAAGGTTCCTTTTAATTATTTTTAAATAAATATTTTGTTTGCATTGGGTTCTCCTAACCCATGGCGCAAATGTCTTAACTTTGATGGCGCTATGTTCTAAGTTTGTGGGCGCTAGCCAAGACCTCCGTCGACGTGTTAAACTCCTCCGCCGACGTCAAGAGTTTATGGGAAATATGCATATAAATCTCCCACGATGAAGATCAAAGATTATCCCATCCGCATTTTCGAAAAGTGTTGCTCGCTGTGAATTCGTGATCTGATGTTCGATTTCTTCCTCGCTGAGATTTCGTGATCCGCTGTTCGGATATCCGCCGTTCATTTTTTGTATCCGCCGTAAGGTTTCGTCGTCGTCGTTCGCGTCAGAAGACAGGGAGGCCTATTGTTTATTTTAGCCCTGGCATAGAAGGTACAAGGGAAACAGAGTGAGGTTTAAACCTCACCGGACGCCTTTGGCGCACCGGTAGCGGCTAGGCTGTTGGCGCGCTACCCGAACGGGAGGTTCCACGTTCGAATAACGTGAAAGGGTTTTTTCTTCATTGAAGTGGACGCAATGGGTGGTGTTAGAGTTCGTGCGCAATTTCTCCATAGCACGATTTTTGGTGTTGGCCAAGGTATTTTCGAAATTAATTTTTGCTAGTGTATTTTGTGGATGGAGGAAGTTTATTAGAGAGAAAAATAGCTTAGGAGTTATAAGGAGTTTGAAGCTTGCTTTATTTTGATAAAAGATTCTTTTGAAAGTGTTGTTTGCATTATCTTATTGCATTCTTATGAGAGATAAAGTTTATTGTTGATAAGACTATAAGGGAGAAATAAGGTGTATAAGGGATAAATATTTCTTGTAATGTTGAGAGTGCTTTTGGTTGATTATGGAAATGAAAGCATGATGTTTTAAGGTTAGAATTGCTTCTTGTGTGAAGTTGTGAAACCTTAAGTGGGCAGCTTTGAGATTGACATTAGCTTTCATTAAATTGGTTATAATCAAGCTATTCTTTACTTGGTTAAAGTGTTGGGCTTACTTCTTTGTTGATGATTTGAAAAGTTGTTTTGTGCTATTGAGATTTGAGTTGGTGGATGCTTTTTGTTCAAACAATATTGGAGAGAAAAGGAGTTCTACTTGTTTCCTTTTCTAATGTTGATTGTGAAATGCTTCAAGGTTGTGTTTTGAGTTAAATGGTGTTGATTGAACCTTGTTTGATGAGCATTGTTGTTGAAGCCCTAATTGATGGTGAAAAGAACATGAGTATCATTGTTATGTGATTCTTTGCATAGTTGGCAATTGTTGGGGTTTCATGTTCTTGAAAGAAAGCATTCTATCCTATCCATTTTAGATATTGAGTTGAGTTTTCAGATTTGAGATTGAGATTGAGCTGAGTTGATTTGAGTTGAGTTTTGAGATTGGGAGTTGAGTATAGAACATATTGAGTCTCTAACAATTCTCTTTATGCTTCTATGAGTTTGAAAAATCACATTGGGTCTCTAACAATTCACTTTGTGATTTCCTACTAAGAAAGTTTTTCTTGGTGAGCTTGCTGAGTTTTTGGACAGGTTTCGATGGGGACTTGTGAGCAGTTTTGGACAGGTTCCGATGGGGACTTGTGAGCAGTTTTGGACAGGTTTCGGTGGGGACTTGTGAGCAGTTTTGGACAGGTTCTGGTGGTGAGCAATTTTTGGATAGGTTCGATGGGGACTTGTGAGCAGATTTGGACAGGTCCTAGCAGAGGACTTGTGAGCTGAGTTTGATAGTTCTATCAGAGAACTTGAGGATAGAGGTGCACTGGTTCTATGAGAAGAACCTGAGGACAGATTTGGCAAGTCTTTGAGAAGGCTTGTATGTAGAGGATTGATTTGTTCAAGAGTTGGACAGATCTGATAGACAGAGGAAGACTTGTACTAGACCGACTGACTATGTTTGGTACAAGTTGCTGAGCTGCTGTGGACGTGATCATAGAAGGCAGAGGTCTCTTAGGCTAAGCATTGAGGACAGGAGGTCTTCGATGGAAAGGAGTTCCACGTGCTGGCAAGAGGTAGAGGGATCATTTCTAGAGCAGAGGGGAAGGTATCTCCTTTGAGCAGAGGCTCATAAATTTTGATTGGGGGAAGGTATCTCCTTTGAGCAGAGGCTCATAAATTTTGATTGGGGGAAGGTATCTCCTTTGGGCCGAGGCTCATAAACATTGTAATTGGGAAGGATTCCCAAAGAACTTTGAGATAACTTTTAGAGAAAAGTTTTGTGGACGTAGCCCAACCATTCTGGGTGAACCACGTTAAAATTGGTGTCACTTTGTGGATGATATTGTGCATTGCTTTGATATTGCTTTGGGTATATTGCTTTACTATTTTGAAGTATAATGGAAAAAGTATAAAGAGGTCTTATACTGTTCACCCCCCTCTCAAGTATAAGCTTGTGTTCTTCAATTGGTATCGAGCGAGTGCCTTCGAAAAGTTTAACAGACTTGAAGGAAAAGCTAGTAAAGAACACAATGGATCATTCAAGTGGCAATGCAACACCTATTCTTGATGGGTCAGATTTTGGTCTTTGGAGTGCAAGGATGAAGGTTCATCTAATGGCACTTGGGAATGAGGTTTGGGAAGTGATTGAAGATGAGTACACTATTCCTGAACATGGTCCTAATACTAAAGAAGAAAGGCTCCTACATCACAAGCAATTCAAAAGCAATGAATGCAATCCCGAAAGGCTTATAGAAAGCAGATCTCACCAAAGTGATTCACCGCAAGACAACTAGTGAAATGTGGAATCAGCTTGAAGGTGGTTCATACAGGTGATACAAATGTCGAAAGGCCAAGTTGAGACACTTCAAAGGTATGTTTGAACAACTCAAGATGAATGATGATGAAAATATTAGTGACTACATGCTTCGTATGGATGAGGTTGTTAACTCCATGAAAGACTTAGGTCTTGAGCTTGCTGAAAATGATGTTTGTGATAAGATTTTAAGATCTCTTCCTAATAGATTTAGTGAAAATATTTCTGCTATTGAGGAAGCTAAAGATTTGGATAAGTTGAAAAAGGATGAGCTCCATAGTATACTTGCAGCATTTGAGTTGAGAACTCAAGTGAAGGTTGATGTCAAGAAAGAGGCAGCTTTCAAGGCTACCAAGAAATCCAAGGGTAAACAACTTCAAGATAGTGATGAGTCTTCTAGTGATGAAGAGGCATATTACAAGCAAGAAAGGCAAGTTCTCTAGAAAGCACAAAAGTATGAAAAATATAAGATGTTTCAATTGTGGAAAGTTTGGTCATTATGCTACTGACTGTACTATTCCCAAGAATGAAAGTGATGAAGATAAACAGGATTCTAAGAGCAAGGATTCTGAAAAGCACAAGCATCACAGGAAAAACAAAGATGAGCACAACAATCAAGGAAAGAGGTATTCTCACAAGCACAAGAAGAGTTTCTACCTAGACAAAGCAAGTAAGTGTTCTAGTAGTGATAGTGAAAGTTCTTCAAGTGATAATGAAAATGAGATGTTGTTCATATCAGAAAAAGAGGAAGAACCGAAACATAGATTCATTATCATGAAATGTCTTAGATGTGGAAACTTTGGTCACCTTGAGGATGATTGCACAAATAATGATTTGGTTTCTAGTATGTATGAGGATGCTTCAAAAAACTATAAGGAAGATGCATGTATGGTTTTTGAAAAGGGTAGCACCTCTAGTGATAAGAAATCTGAAAAAGGCTTTGATGATTCAAAAAGCAAACAAATAGAGGAAGATATAGAGAAAGGTGAAGTAGATCTTAAAGGTGAACTTATTAGTGCTCTTAGTGCTTTGAAAAAGGAAAGAAAGAAGAATGCTAGACTCAAGGATAAGTTAGATGAATGTTGTATGGAGAGAGATGATCTTATAGAAAGTCTTGACTTCTCTATAGCTAAGACACAGGAACTCAAGGATGAGTTAGAGTCTAAGGTTCTTGAGTATAGTGAGTTAGAACAGAAAATGGCTTCTTTGAAAGAGGAAACTAAAGAGTACAAGGATAAGCTTTACATGTTCCAAGATAGCTCCAAAAAGGTTAAGTCACTCATCAAAGGTCAAAGAAAGACAACAGATAAAACAGGCCTTGGTTTTGTTAAGCCACACAAGGAACAAGTTGGAGAGTCTAGTAAGAGACTCCAAAAGGAAGAGAGTTCTGATGAGGAAAGTATTTCAGAAAAGGAGTCCTTGAATGATAGATGCACAGAAATAGAAAATAGAATTCAGAATGAGAAGAAGTTTTCAGAACCTAAGAGGTCAAATAAAGGAAAGTTTCAAGGCAGATGTTTTGCTTGTCACAGGTTTGGTCACATGGCTTCACATTGCATGGCTCAAGTGAAGAAGGTAAATGATAGTTTTAGAAGTGCTAGTTACTTTCAAGGGTATTGCTACTCTTGTCAATAGTTTGGGCACAAGGCAGTTTATTGCAAGGCAAATAACAAGAACAAGTTTGGTCATAACAGGTTTGGTCAGAACAGGTTTGGTCGAACAGTTTGGTCAGAATGGAGGTTCAAAGATCAGGTTTACCTCGGAGAAACAACATCGTCAAGTGTTTCAAGTGCAACAATGAAGGTCACATAATCAGACAAGTGTAGAGCTAAAATTCTAGAATACAAGAATAGGAACAGTGGCATGATCAGGTCCAAGGATCAAGGCATGGACAAGAACAAGGATGAGAACAAGAACAAGAATAGTGACAAGAATAGGAATATGGGCAAAGAGTTCAAGAGAAGGCCCGACAAGGAAGTTATAGACGCTGATGATGATCAGTGCCTAATGGGAGTTTTACTCCCACCCCAGAATTAATCACCTCATCAAGAGGTGGGGGAGGGACTAAGCTAAGAGGCTCATTCTTAGTCCCGAGCCCCAAAGGTGACCCTTTGCCATTGATGACAAAGGGGGAGAGATATGAGTAAGGGGGAGAGCTTCAAAGTGAAGAGGAGAGCTTCAAGTCAGGGGGAGCAAAACTTCAAAGGAAGATTCTCAGTTGTGGGCACAGTTGGTCAGTTGTTAGCACAGTTGGTTTCAGTTTTGGCTCTTGAGAAGTGTTTTCAGTAAAGGTTTGCCATCAATGACAAAGGGGGAGATTGTTGGCAATTTTGGGTACTTTGGGTACATTGCCTTTGCTCAAGTGTATAAGTTGTCATTGATGTCAAGAAGCTCTTGAAGGAATTTGATTTGATGTCAAACAACTTGTTTTGATGAAGGTTACGACATGACAGTTTCAAAGGTCTTTTGTAAACCCCAAGTTGGCAGGTTTAAAGATTACAGGTGGATGCATTAGTTTAATGCATTTGGGTCCAGGAGGAAGTATTTATTTAAATAATTAAAAACCTTGTTAAGGTTCCTTTTAATTATTTTTAAATAAATATTTGTTTGCATTGGGTTCTCCTAACCCATGGCGCAAATGTCTTAACTTTGATGGCGCTATGTTCTAAGTTTGTGGGCGCTAGCCAAGACCTCCGTCGACGTGTTAAACTCCTCCGTCGACGTGTTAAACTCCTCGTCGACGTCAAGAGTTTATGGGAAATATGCATATAAATCTCCCACGATGAAGATCAAAGATTATCCCATCCGCATTTTCGAAAAGTGTTGCTCGCTGTGAATTCGTGATCTGATGTTCGATTTCTTCCTCGTTGAGATTTCGTGATCCGTTGTTCGGATATCCGTCGTTCATTTTTTGTATCCGCCGTAAGGTTTCGTCATCGTCATTCACGTCAGAAGATAGGGAGGCCTATTGTTTATTTTAGCCCTGGCATAGAAGGTACAAGGGAAACAGAGTGAGGTTTAAACCTCATCGGACGCCTTTGGCGCACCGGTAGCGGCTAGGTTGTTGGCGCGCTACCCGAACGGGAGGTTCCGCGTTCGAATAACGTGAAAGGGTTTTTCTTCATTGAAGTGGACGCAGTGGGTGGTGTTAGAGTTCGTGCGCAATTTCTCCATAGCACGATTTTTGGTGTTGGCCAAGGTATTTTCGAAATTAATTTTTGCTAGTGTATTTTGCGGATGGAGGAAGTTTATTAGAGAGAAAAATAGCTTAGGAGTTATAAGGAGTTTGAAGCTTGCTTTATTTTGATAAAATATTCTTTTGAAAGTGTTGTTTGCATTATCTTATTGCATTCTTATGAGAGATAAAGTTTATTGTTGATAAGACTATAAGGGAGAAATAAGGTGTATAAGGGATAAATATTTCTTGTAATGTTGAGAGTGCTTTTGGTTGATTATGGAAATGAAAGCATGATGTTTTAAGGTTAGAATTGCTTCTTGTGTGAAGTTGTGAAACCTTAAGTGGGCAGCTTTGAGATTGACATTAGCTTTCATTAAATTGGTTATAATCAAGCTATTCTTTACTTGGTTAAAGTGTTGGGCTTACTTCTTTGTTGATGATTTGAAAAGTTGTTTTGTGCTATTGAGATTTGAGTTGGTGGATGCTTTTTGTTCAAACAATATTGGAGAGAAAAGGAGTTCTACTTGTTTCCTTTTCTAATGTTGATTGTGAAATGCTTCAAGGTTGTGTTTTGAGTTGAATGGTGTTGATTGAACCTTGTTTGATGAGCATTGTTGTTGAAGCCCTAATTGATGGTGAAAAGAACATGAGTATCATTGTTATGTGATTCTTTGCATAGTTGGCAATTGTTGGGGTTTCATGTTCTTGAAAGAAAGCATTCTATCCTATCCATTTCAGATATTGAGTTGAGTTTGAGCTGAGTTGATTTGAGTTGAGTTTTGAGATTGGGAGTTGAGTATAGAACATATTGAGTCTCTAACAATTCTCTTTATGCTTCTATGAGTTTGACAAATCACATTGGGTCTCTAACAATTCACTTTGTGATTTCCTACTAAGAAAGTTTTTCTTGGTGAGCTTGCTGAGTTTTTGGACTAGTTCCATGGGGACTTGTGAGCATTTTTGGACAAGTTTCAGTGGGGACTTGTGAGCAATTTTGGATAGTTCCGGTGGGGACTTGTGAGAGTTAATTATGGGGACTTGTGAGCAGATTTGGACAGGTCCTAGCAGAGGACTTGTGAGCTGAGTTTGATAGTTCTATCGGAGAACTTGAGGACAGAGGTGCACCGGTTCTATGAGAAGAACCCGAGGACAGATTTGGCAAGTCTTTGAGAAGGCTTGTATGCAGAGGATTGATTTGTTCAAGAGTTGGACAGATCTGACAGATAGAGGAAGACTTGTACTAGACCGACTGACTGTGTTTGGTACAGGTTGCTGAGCTGCTGTGGACGTGATCATAGAAGGCAGAGGTCTCTTAGGCTAAGCATTGAGGACAGGAGGTCTTCGGTGGAAAGGAGTTCCACGTGCCTAGCAAGAGGTAGAGGCAATTGATCTTCCGAGGGATCATTTCCAGAGCAGAGGGGAAGGTATCTCCTTTGAGCAGAGGCTCATAAATTCTGATTGGGGGAAGGTATCTCCTTTGAGCAGAGGCTCATAAATTCTGATTGGGGGAAGGTATCTCCTTTGGGCCGAGGCTCATAAACATTGTAATTGGGAAGGATTCCCAAAGAACTTTGAGATAACTTTTAGAGAAAAGTTTTGTGGACGTAGCCCAGCCATTCTGGGTGAACCACGTTAAAATTGGTGTCACTTTGTGGATGATATTGTGCATTGCTTTGATATTGCTTTGGGTATATTGCTTTACTATTTTGAAGTATAATGGAAAAAGTATAAAGAGGTCTTATACTGTTCACCCCCCTCTCAGTATAAGCTTGTGTTCTTCTAGTATAATCATCAATAAAGAGTAGAAAGTAAGAGTTGTTACCCAAACTCTGTGTCTACATCGAACCACAGATGTCGGTATGCACTAGTTGGAGTGGATAGCTAGTCCGCCATGCTTGTCCATGAGGAAACTTTGATCTGGCATGCTTCCCAAGAGCACACCCTTCACAGACTTCTTTACTATCCTGAACTTTAGGAAGTCCAATGACCATGGCTTGGGAAGTTAGCATTTTCAAACTAGCAGAATTCAAATGGCCATATCTCAAGTGCCATAGAACACTTGGATTGGAAATAGCAACACTATATAACTTATCTCCCCATGGCTAGCCAAAATTTAAAGGAAATAATCTATTTTTTGACATTGGCACTTGAGTAATGATTCTATTATTGTTATTTTTATCAAAAATAGTGCATTTACCCTCATCAAAAAGCAACTTGTAGTTCTTTTCTAACATTTGTCCAACATTTAAAAGATTATGTTGGAGATGGGGTGTATAATATATATCACTTACTTGTTTGACTCCTTTAGTTGGAACTGCCATAGCTCCAATGCCTTCTACTGCCAATGATTTATCATCTCCCAATTTGATGTTGGATTTATAGGAGGAATTTGGAGTAGCAAAGAGCTCTTCTTTGCCACTCATATGGTTTGAACACCCAGTGTCTAAGATCCATGTATCATTCATGTTCTGATCTGCCTGACCATATGAGAGAAAGAGATTTGAGGCCTCTTCCTCTTCTCCAAAGTTTCCAAACTGACTGCTCTACCTGCTACTAGATCCTTGTGAAGTCTTAGTCCAATAGTCACAAGCATAATGGCCAAGTTTGCCACAATTGTAGCAAGATTGTTTTGACTTATCTCCTCCTTTACCTTTGCCTGATTGTTTCCCTCTATTTTGCTATCCTCCTCTATTCTACTGTTGTTTACTGTTGTTTGAGACTCCTCCTTTGTTCTGATTTCCTCCTCTGTTAGGAGTTCCACCTATCTGATTATTTTTGCCTCTTCCTCTAGACTTTCCTCTGCCATGACCTTTATCTTTGCCTTCTTGAGAAGCAAAGGATTTATCATATCCTCCATAACTTATGGAAGAAGATGGTTGTAATCTCTCCTCATGTGAGAGTAGTGAGCCAATTAGGGATTCAAAAGACAGAGAAGTTAGGTCTTTAGATTCCTCTATAATGATGGCTACTGAATTCCACTTAGGAAGAAGTGTCCTCAACACTTTCTTCACTATAACTTTAGGCTTTACATCTTCTCCTAAAGTGACCATATTATCTACTACGACTTTCACATGCATGCAGTAATCACTAACCTTTTCATTTTCTTGCATTTTAAGAGTTTCAAACTCTCTTTTCAAGGTTTGGAGTTTAACTTGTTTGACTTGGTCACTACCCCTATAACTTTCTTGTAAAGCATTCCAAGAAGATTCAGCAGTTTTAAAAGAAGCTATTCTAGGAAAAATACTTTTATCAAGGGCGGCGTGAATGTGATAAAGGGCAAAAGAATTATTCTTCTGTGCTTCTTTTCTAGCCCTTTTATCAACACCACTCAAAAATGCCCACTCAGCAGCTGAAGGTTCAGTATATCCCTCTTCAATCACATCCCAAAGACCTTTGCCAATCAATAGAGTTTTCATTTTAATTGACCAATACTCGTAATCACCACCATTGAATTCAGGGATTGGTAAACAAGTATTGGAAGCCATTTTAGAAAGAAACTTTTATTTCAACTTCAAACAAGCTATACAAAGAAGTACAAAATAGATTACTGATTTACTGATTTAAATCAAATCTAGCTTTCTTAAAATGCTCACTGATTTGGCGTTCTTCTTCTTGAGGATTTCCCAAGACTAGAAAGGTGAAATTGTCTGCTTCGTCATCACTGATTATAATGACTTCTTTTGCTGTTGCTGCTGGCTCAAGATGCCTTTTGAGAACAACTCGTTCTTCAATTGCAGATTTCACCTCCACTGGTTATTTTTCCTCTGCTTCTGCTTCTGCTTCTGCTGGTTCTAAATCAAGAGAGCGAGGTGTATAGCTCTCACTCATTTCAACTTCAAGCACTACAGGAGTATAACTGTCACTTGATTGTCCTTCAGGTACTATTTCAACTATCTCAGATTCAACTACTCCTTGCCCGAAGATATTATCTTCAGAATCCGCCTCGTATCTAGAATCTGGTTTTCTCTGATGTGCAATCACTTGGTTTTCCAACTGACAAAACACTATATGAAGTCCACTCTGCTAGAATTTCCTATCAAAGGAATCAAGATTCTCTCTTCTCAACAGAGAGAGCAATGCATAATAGCATCCAGATGACCAAATCATCTACCCAAAATTACACCGCATGCACTGGGTTACAATAATGATGCCAAAAAAAAAAAACTTTTCACCCTTTTAATTTTTTTAAACAATTTTCCAAAATTTGTTTTAATAAAACCCTTAAAATTTTTAACAATTTTCTATATATATTTTAAATTAGTTTTTTAAAATAAAAGTTTATTTTAAAAAAACATAATAAAAAATATAAATAAAAATTATTAAATATTTTTAAAAAACTTTAATTAAAAAAACAAATAAGAAAAATTGAATAAAAAAAACCTTTTTTTTTCGTGAAACCCTGACGGGATTCGATCTAAGGACCTCCGCGTCCTACCCGCAAGCACTAGCCACTGCACCACGTGGCTCCGGTGAGAGGAATGCAACCCTTCGCCTATGTTAACCTTTCAGATGCAGGCATTAACAAAAAAAATAAAAAAATTGTATCTTTTTACCCCAGCGGGATTCGACCCCGAGACCTCTGTGCCACAACCAAACAAACAAACCAACCGCGCTAAGTGCTTCGGCGGATAGAGGAAGGAACCACCTATTCCTTATACCCTCTACCGCGATGTTTTAAAAAAAAAACTTTTGTGGATTTATCCCACATTCAGTGGGAGGAAGACAAACTTGTCTTCAAATATGCGCGAAGGCGCATTAAGCTTTGATTGCCTTCGGGCAATCACTCCCCAATGCTATGCTTGCACGGCCAATCTACGTTCACCACATACACTACTTCAGGTGAATCTGCTTTCGCCATGTGTTCCAACCAATTTTTGCCATGTCATCGCACACATTCGACCGCCATATCAGATTCGCCACATCAACTCTCGGCTCGCCACGTCAGCTCCTAGCTCACCTAGTCAGCACTCTATCAGCGCTTGCCATGTGTTAGTTACTGCCATATCAGCATCCACCTTAGCTCCTCGAGCTGCATGTTCGAGTCAGCTCTCAGCTTCGCCTACCATGTGTCACCTCAAAAATCATGCAACCTTGAAATTCGTGCCCTAGCTCTACGCTCTGCCACCTCCTCGATCCAATCGCCTAGCTCCTCGAACACGATGTGCCCTTGAGATACGTGCCCAGCACGCTCGCCAGCTAGTCACCATGTGACCTTAGTATTCATGCCCATGTGACCTCAGGATTCATGCCCAACATGCTTGCCTGACCTACTCTGATACCAAATATACAAATCGAACTAGGTGGCAATAAACAAATATTTAATTAAAATGCTGCAGAGCTATTACATCAAAAAATTAACCTAACATAGGGAATAGCTACTAATTTATATGAAGAGGGAAGGGAGGAAGTCGGCAGAGAGGAAAAGAAGGGAGGTTGGAGGAATAAGGGGAAAGGAGATGGAGTGATAAGAAGGAAGAGGGAATAAAGGAGGGAATGGAGGGATAAGGAGGAAGAAGAGATATTCAAATGAAAAATCATGCCGACATTTGCCGACAACTAAACTAAACTAACCTAGCCTTGTTCACACTGCTACAAGCACTGTCTTGGTGGGTTTTAAATATGTGATTCTCAACTTCTACATAGTTTCCTTCAGCATGACGTTGATGGTTGCACACAAATCAACTAGAGTGTTGGCCAAAAAGCGACCACCTATTTTTATGGTTAGAATTGGACTACCTAGATTTGCATAGTTAGGGTGGCACATATTTCCTAGCATTAAATCATCCAAATTCCCTACTACATTGATGGTCTATGTTGTCTTACATCCTGACCTCATCAGAAATAGTTCTTTGATCACCTTGGTATAAATATGAAAATATATGATAGCTTGAAAGAGTGGGATGGTAATTGTTAAATTTTTCAAGCACAAAAGGATATCAATCTCAGGTTGTGTTGTCTTCTTCTTCTCCTGTAACCTCTTGGGAAAAGGAGTTTCTATTTTCTCAACAACTAGTTCTTCTTCAAACTATTCTACTAGAGGTTATTATTCTATGTTATCCTCCTCTTCTATTAGGGGAGTAACCTCTACTCCTAATTGTTTATCTGATATAAGTTTAATTGGATTACAACTAATATTGTACATTGGAAACATCTCTCCTTCCAGTTGGTACATGGGCTAATTTATCTTGCTATTCAGATTGATAGTTGGTTGTGCTGGAAGTTGTACAAGTCTCACTACAAGGGGAGTTGGTAAGATTTGCTGTGGTGGAGCTTACACTACGTTCTATGGAGCTAACTTCCACAAACTATAATTTCTCCATTGTTGCCTAGATTGCTAGTACAACATCCATGGGTGGTGGTTGGAAAATGAGGCTCCTGGATGTGCATTCATCTATGGTGATGGTCCCCACCATACCATATTAGGTGGTTGGACCTAACCTTGTGGCATGTAAGGTCCTCCTCCATAGGGAAACATTCCAATTGGTATATTTCCCATAAGGGGTTTCCACCAGTTACTTCGGTTACCCATGAAATAAAATTTGGTAATTTCAACATCTTCCTTAATATTTGGCAACTTCAGGCATAGTCGGGTCTTAATATTTTGCTGAAAAATAGCACACACCCTCACTTTTTTTTTTGGACACACATTCCTTGCATGTTTTCCTTTGCATTCAGATAGAAGTAGGCTAGTTTAACATCATTTTCTTATTTCTTTTTCTCCATCAAGAGTGTGTCCATATGCAATGCTAGGGAGGAAAGAATATCACTTTTAAAATCCTCCAACATATTACCTATCTTCATATTCATAACTGAAGTGATTGCCTTCATGGTCTTGGAGGTTATTTTGCTTCTTCTTCATGAGTAATTCTAACACAGTTGTCAGATGTCTGCCATTGGGTGCTGGTAAATGTCCCCTCTAGATATCATGTTGAGTGCTTCGAGAGACTCATTGTTAAGTCCCCTCAAGAAAATACTCCTAAGGGACTTGTCACCTCACTTTGTATGGGGTGATCTCTATAGATTAAAATTGAATCTTTCCTAGTATTCCTCCAAGTATTCATCCTCTCTCTGCATCATGCTTAGAACCTCCTCCTTGGAATCTTGCACTCTACCAAAATCTTGGTACTTCTCTAGGAATATTTTTCATCTCCTTCCATTAAGTGATATGGTTATTCTCCAAGCCAATAAACCAGCATAAGGCTGAGTCATCCAATGTTGAAGGGAAGAGATTCAAATTTTGGGTGTCTAATTTATAATCTACATACCTTCATAAGACATCAAACTTAAATAAAATAGAACATGATATTCTTCTGGGTATCCCCTGAAGGTAGGAAGGTAGGTAGGGTATATGTTTTTCATTTTGGTGTCTCCCCCACCTTCTTCTATCAAGAAGTTAAAAGCAATTGAAGCCTCTTCTACTTTAGCCAATTTTTTAGGAAATGTGGTCTCTAACATAGTTTCTATAGCCTTTCGATCATTTTGAACTTTTTTTATGAGAGCCTACAAGTCAACTAGTGTTATGGTTTTATCCTCTATAACTTTCCACAACAATACTATTTGGAAGGTGTTCTTTTAAATAGATAATTTTGTATAATCATCTCTTTTCTTGGATGATAGGAAGAGGAAGAGCTTTGTGCAAATATGGTTTTTTCACTCTAGTGTACTATTGGTGGTGATTGAGGAGATTCTAACTCAGGTTCAAAATTCTCAGCTAGCTCAGGATTTTCCTGTGGACTCTTCTTTATGAAATGATCATCGGGTCCTCTTTTCCTCAATGGACTCATGCAAAGTTAGGTGGAAGGTTTAAGGTATTGTAATTAAATCTATTATTGGCACTTCCCTAGAAATGGTGCCAAAATGTTGGGGTAAAAACATTGGTTAAATATGGTCCTATTTATGTCACATCCCTTTCATTTAAATTGTCAAACCAGGAAACTCGTAAGATTGTGAAGTACCATGTTCAAGGCTAACTACAACACCGTTTTTAGATGAATCCGCTAAGTATATCATTGGGGGAGTTTTTGTGAAATATCATTTGTTCATCCACACCAATTAAATCATGCATAAATAAAATTACGGAAAAATAAATCACACCACACCATGCTTGGAAAAAATAAAGGAAAGCAATAAAATCACACTTGTAAAAATAAACATACAACACACTAAAAATAAATTACCTAATCTAGAAAGCAACATAAATAAGGGGAGGAATACTAGCTTGGAGTGGGTCCAGGCTCCAACAGCTTCCGCCTGGCTAATTTATAGAGATCAAATGTGAATAGAAGAAATCATGAGCAAGCTTTTTTAATAATATTGTAGTACATAAAAAATGATAAATTCTTATGTATGCCACTTATTATCTTTTCAGAGAGGTATGTGTGTTTATATAGTACATCCAGAAATCCCTGTACAATGTTGTTACAATGGAAGATATGGTTATAACCTAAACTGAGATAGTTTAGTTACTTTAATAGATGCATGATAAAAACAATCAACAACTTTCGTATATTTTTGGGGATAGTAGATTTTTAGGTTCATCTACTTTGTTTCCCGTGTTCTACTTCATCAAGTGGTTGTACATTTCTCCAATGCAACTGGTATAACTCATGTATTTGGTATCTATCCAAAGATAGTTAGCGTGATGTGGAGTCAAAGGTCTACTGCGATCAATGGGGTCTTCCTTAGTTGCAAGTTCAAGGCACTTAGGATCGAAGCACCTTCTTGAACATCAAGGCACCATTGATGCATGAAATAAAGGCACCTAATTGAAGATCAAGGTGCCCTTGATGTATTATGTCAAGGCACCTACTTGAGGATCAAGGTGCCCTTGATGCATGATGTCAAGGTGTCTACTTGAGGATCAAGGCACCCTTGATGCATGACATAAAGGTGCCTACTTGAAGATCAAGGTACCCTTGATGCATGACATCAAGGTGCCTACTTATAGAGTAAGGTGACCCTAACCAAGGCACCTACTTGTAGAGTAAGGCATCCTTGACCAAGGCACCTACTTGTGGATCAAGGCACCTACTTGTAGAGTAAGGTACCCTTGATCAAGGTACCTACTTGAAGGTCAAGGTGCCTTCCCATATATACATTAGGTCCATTGAAGCAGAACATGCCAGGTCCACATAGGACCTTGACTAAGCAGAAGATGCCAAAATTAGTAAAATTCTACACAAAACACACTTCAAACACAAATTAGGTGATGCACATAGTTTTATTAAATATATACATAATATTTCATAAAAATATACAACTCTTATAATACTGCCACACAAAACCGTTAGAAACTCATATAAAAATATGAGCATTTCTGATGCTCATCATTACCACATTTTCCACATTTATTGGATGCATTGGTCTTGCATCAATTTCAGCATCTCCCATAGTATATTTTGCAAAATGTCTAGGGAATGTCCATTTTTTCTCTTCTTCTTTCTTTTGTTTAGGGTTGACCTTCATCTCATATTATTTTTCTATGGTATCCTTTGTATTAATACAGAGGTAGGTGGGCTGAAAAACCTTGTACTCCTCTATTTTCCAATGAAGGAGTTCACTATCAGATCAAGCTTCATCTTTGATATATTCATCCAAATACATCATCCCTTCTTCATTAGGCTCACAATCCTCTTCACCAGAAGAACTGTCTTACTCATCGATTGTGGCCACATCCTCACTGATCATTTTATTATTCAAGTTGATCATGTATTTATGCTATCCTTTCTTTAAGGTGATGTGGTACTTTCCCCAGTTGTGATTAACTTTGGCTATTCGTAGCCATCCTCTTCCTAAAAAAGCATCATATGCCAACTTTTTCATGGTAATCATAAAAAAATCCAAGATGAATTCTTGGTTAGCTATTATAACTTGTTGTGTTGTCAAGACATCCTTTGTATTAATAGTATACTAGTCAGCACCATACAATCGAAAGCTAGGTGCCCATAATTATGGAGTGTCAATATCTTACCAAGTCTTCTCGGGTAACACATTAACACTAGATCCTCCATCCATAATGACTTGTGTCAACTTGTGCTCCAAGATCTCCATATGGACTTAATGGAAATATTGAGCATATTGAGTTGTCATTGATGTCAAAGGTGGAATAGTTGGGAATTATCTTCAAGGTTGAAATTTTAAAGTGAAAGACAAATATCATCGAAAGGTACACAAGGTAGAAATATGTTTATGAGAAGTGTGAAATGGTTTTCAAGGAAATATGTATCTCCAAGTTAATTTTTTTAAGAGAAATGTTATAATATTTAAATGAAAATTTAGGCTGAAGTAAAATACAATCATGCAAGAAAAAATATCAATGCACTCGACACTACAATGATGAAAAGATAGATGAGACATTTTTTCGCAGGACTGCCCAAACTACCGAACTCGTTTTGGCCATATCTCACTCATCCGGACTCGGATTGAGCTAAAATTTTGAGGGTAGATGCCTGAAAAACCCTAGAACGTCTCCACAAATTTTCATATCATTTGGAGCAACACAGATCCTAGCACATCCCTATGTGTGAATGACATATTTGGCAAGCGACTATGCGAGGGTTTCATCTGGGTTGAGTGCAAGCAGCTCCAGAGGTTGGTTTTTAGGGCCTTCGGGCCCTAGAGGCCAATATTTTTGTGGTTTATGCTCAATATTTTAGCAGGAAATGTTGTAGGGGATACAATATGGGTTAGAAATTTGTCTTTCAACAGATCATACTGTGAACTTGAGTGACAACGACTTCCAATTTGCTGCACAAAAGAAAAGTGAAAACCATACCTTTCCACGGCGTCTAGGGCAAGGATTAAAGAGATCACGAAACAAGTTTCAAGTAGTTGATCAAAAAATGGCTCATATCTCAAGTGAATCTGGTGCTAAGGTGCACCCACAAAATAATTCTACTATGAAAACCCCTATCAAGGGTAAGAATTTCGAAGACTCGGTCCCAAAAATGAATTTTAGGGATGCCCTTCATGGTGGACAGCCTCAGCCCAATGCTAATATCAATATTAGGGCTTCCCATAAACCTCTAAGAATGCCTAAGATTGATCCCGGGAAAATGGAGTCGGGATGTCTTAAAGCAGTCGATGGAACTCCTATTGTTAAGCTTGATATGGGTAACATTCGGACTGGCATTGAAGATTTGGAAAAAAGAGGACTAATTTGTCGGTTCGTGGGTTTTCGTCCGAGTCTATCTCCTTTCAAAGTCTGGGCTGCAAAAAGCTGGAAAACTAAAGGTGAGTTACAAATCTCTATTTATCCAAATGGTTATTTTCTTGTTTTATTTGCTAATAATGAAGATAGAGAGAAAAATTTTCAAGGGGGTCCTTGGTTTTTTGGAAGGGCAGGGCTTTTCATGAAGCCCTGGCATACTAAATTTAAAGCCGAAGAAGAGATGCCTTCTATAGCTCCCGTGTGGGTTAGACTCTTTGGCCTCCCTATTGAATTTTGGAATCCTACTATTTTTTCTTCAATTGGAAACTCTTTAGGAACTTTTATGATGACTGATGATTGTACTCAAAATTTTGAACATATTATTTATGCTCGGATTTGTGTTTTAATGGATTTTGACAAACCCCTACCTAAAAAGATCACATTACAATTTGGGGAAGACACTTGGGAGCAAGTAGTGGACTATGAGAACATTCCTTTTCATTGTAGAATTTGCCATGAATATGGTCATTTGGCCAGTGCTTGCCCAAATAAAATTCCTGATCAAAAGAAAGAAGATATAAACTCAGCAGGTTTCCAAATACCTAAGAAGAAGAACACTAAGAAAAAACCAGTTATGAAGGATCAATCAAAGTCATCTCCTAATATGTTTGAAATCCTTTCCACAAATGATGTCCCAAGTGAGGAAGAGGAAATAATGGAAACTGAAATCTTAGAAACACAATTTAAATATGAAGGGAAGAACTCGGAGATAAACCAACAAATCAAAGGTTTTCAACGAGAAGAAAAAAAAAAAGGAGAAAATTTACACAAGAAAAACAATATTTCAAATGTCAAAACTTCAAATAATGCCGGTCCCAATATAGACTCCGTTGAACCATCTAGTAAAATTTTGGTTGTGTACGAGCATTCTTCAAGGTTAGAAGCCATCTCAGATTCAATTGGAATAAGTCAAGAAATAGGGAAAAAAAAATTGAAGATGGATTCTAATAAAAAAGTAGGTCGCAAGACCAATCAATATCATATGGTAAAAGAAGGTGAAAAGCTTGTAGAGGAAGGTAAGATTAATGCCCTTCCCAAATTTTTTAGCCCTGGTATTAATGAAGATCATCACTTGGAATATTAGAGGACTCAAAGGGAGTCTTTCAAAACAAAATGAAATTAGAAGAATGATTCAGGTAAATCATCCACATCTTGTTTTCCTTCAAGAAACAAAGATGTCAATGGAGGATATGGACTTAATTGCCAATAAAATTTGGCCAGCTGGAAAAGTGGTTTCCCTCAGTTCCCAAGGGACTTCGGGTGGCATTGCTTGTCTTTGGGATCCAAAAGAGGTAGTTATTCACCATATGGTTGGCAAGTGGGGTTTGTTGGCTATAGCTATTCAAAGTAGACATTCCAACCAGATTATGCTCTGCATTACTGTTTATGCTCCGACTTCTTTGGAGGAAAAAAGAAGACAGTGGAAGGATATTACTCATATTATCTCTCATTTTCCTAAAGCTTGGATCTTGATCGGAGGAGATTTCAATACCATCCTCTCTCTGGATGAGAAAAGGGGGGGAAATAGAAATTTGGACAAAAGCACTGACCTCATGAGCGAATATATTGCAAACCTCCATCTTGTGGATATCCAACCAGATAATGGCCTTATGACTTGGTCTAATAGAAGGCAAGGCTTAGCTTGTATAATGGAGAGATTGGATAGGTTTTTGCTCTCTGAAAATTTCTTAATCCATGGTCACATTCCTAAAGTGAAGACTCTTAATAATGCTGGTTCGGATCATTGGCCGGTCATGGTGGAAATGTGGAAAACCAATGTGAGTTTCTCTCCTTTTCATTTTCAATTAATGTGGCTTAGAGACATTTCCTTCAGACCTCATGTGCAACAATGGTGGAAGGAAGGTAAACCTAGGCATGGGACTAAGATGTTCTATTTTGCCAAAAGACTGCAATACATTAAATCCAAAATCAAGACTTGGAACTGGAAAGAGTTTGGGGATGTTCATAAAAAAAAACATGAAGTTATTGCTCATATTGAAAATTTGAATAAGAAAATCCATTTAGATGGCCTCACAGAGAAGAGAAGTGCAGATGAAATTAAACTCACAACTCGGTTAGAGGAATGGGAAAAAAGAGAAGAAATCTTATGGAAGCAAAAATCTAGAATTCAATGGCTCAAAGAAGGAGATCGAAACACAAATTTCTTCCACAAATCTCTTCTAGCTCGAAGATCTCACAACTTTATTTCTTCCTTAAAATCAGATTCTGGAGATGTTGTTTATACTTGGGATGGCATGAACTCTATTGTTGTTGATTACTTTTCCAATATTTTTGTTGCTACTCCCCTTGACTCGACTTCACAATATAATGTTCTTCAAGCAATCCCTTCTCTTATCACTTCTGAGGAGAACTCTATTTTGACTGCTCCTGTTACTATCAATGAGCTTCAACAAGTAGTTTTTAAAATGCAAAAAGGGAAAACCCCAGGTCCCGATGGTTTTCCTATTGAGTTCTACCAAGAGTTCCGGGATATCCTTCATGTTGATTTATTAGAGGTGGTGGAAGAAGCCGGGAAAGCCAAAGAAATTTTGAAGGTTATCAATAAAACTTATATTACTCTTGTTCCAAAAGCTCAAGAGGTTGATCATATCTCAACTTTTAGACCTATTGCTTTATGTAATGTTCTTCTCAAAATCATTACTAAAATCATGGCAGAAAGGTTGAAGCCTCTTTTGCATAAGATTATTTCCCCGGAGCAAGGGGGTTATGTGGAAGGACGTCAAATAGTAGATGAGATAGTTCTTGCTCAGGAAGCCATCCATTCCATGGATATGCAAAATTCTCCTTCCATGTTCATTCGGTTAGACTTATCCAAAGCTTATGACAGAGTGGATTGGCACTTCCTTATCAAAGTTTTGAGGCAATTTGGTTTCTCTAAGGATTGGATGGATTGGATTATGGGATGTATCTCTTCGGTTTCCTACTTAGTTCTTATCAATGGTAGGCCTTCTCGAGTCTTTCCCGACTTCCAGAGGTATTAGGCAAGGTGACCCGCTATCCCCTTATTTATTCATCATTCTTGTTGAATGCTTGGGTAGGACTATAACCAAAAAGAGGGAAAAAAAAACCCTTGAGGGAGTTACCATTGCTCATGGAGCTAGACCTATCTCTCATCTTCAATTTGTGGATGACTCTACTCTTTTAGGTAAAGCTACAGTTAAGGAAGCTTCTAATATTAAGCAAATCATTAGCTATTTTTCTAAGGCTATTGGGCAGTTGATCAATGAAGACAAATCTAAAGTTATTTTCTTTCACTGCTTTGCTAGACAGGAATCCATGGTCTTGGATAAACTAAGATATAAGAAGACCTCTCTTCCAATCACTTATTTAGGTATTCCCATAAATATTCAAAGGCAAAAAAATAAATATTGGAATTGGTTGTTGGACAAAGTCAAGAAGAAAATTGGAAAGTGGACCAACAAGTGGCTTTCTTCCGGGGGTAGAATCACCTTGGTAAAATCAGTCCTTCAAGCTATTCCTATTTATGTTTCTTCCATTTTGAATATCCCAAAGGTTGTTCTTCGAGAATTGGATCAAATCAGTCATCGTTTCCTTTGGAGTGGTACTAAGGAGAAAAGAAAATGGGCCTTGGTGAAATGGGATACTTTATGTCTTCCTAAGAGTGAAGGGGGGTTAGGATTACGGTCTTCAATTAATAACAACAAAGCTTTAGCTGCTAAATTATATTGGAGGATGTTGCATAACCCCAATGCTCTTTGGGCCAATAATCTCCATGCTAAATATGCTGGAGAACAAAAGTCCTGAAGACCTTGTTCGCTATCAACTTCCTACCAAAGGTTCTCCCATTTTAGCAGTTCTTAAGACCGGTGAGGATTTGATAAAGAAAAAATTATTTTGGATCATTCATAATGGTCAACATGCAAATTTTTGGATAGATTCTTGGGATGGTCACAAGCCTTTGATAACTCGGTTTCCCGATTGGAGGCCTTGGATGGAGGAGCTTCACCGAGCTAATTGGATAAAGGTGGCTAATTACTATCGGTACCATACTGGTAATTCAAAGGTTGGTAGATATTGGATCCCTATTGAGGACTGGCCTATTCAAATCCTAGAAAGGCAAAGACAAGATATCCAAGGCATCCTTCATATGAGATCCCTCTCTTGGTCCCATGAAAATGATTGTTTTGGATGGAACAACACTACTAAGGGTGAGTATTCAGTTGCTCAAGGTTATTTGACCTTATGCCATAATAATCCCAACCATTCTTCTGACATATTTTCTCGATTGTGGGCTCAAAAGCTCTGGCCTAAGGTGAGGTTCTTTAATTGGTTTTTATTGCATCGTAGGGTGCTTACTGGTGAGCAACTTATGAAGCGTGGTTTTCATGGCCCTTTTAGATGTGAAATGTGTGAAGAGAATGTAGAAAATATCAACCATATTTTTATTGAGTGTACTTTAGCCTCTGAGTTGTGGAGGAGAATGGCCACTTTACTTGGCTTACAATGGTCCAATTTTTTTACTTTTGAACAGATTTGGAGGGATTGGACTAATCAAGAGGGTGTTGATCATTTTATTAGGCTATTAGTTTGGATGGGTTCTACCATTCTTCTTTGGAATATTTGGAATGAAAGGAACAACCAAATTTTTAATCAAGATAGGAAGGATATTCACTATATTTGGCAAAAGACCATAGCCAACTTAGTTGAATCAGTCCATCATCTCCTTAATCACCCCCAAAACTCCCACCAAATATGGGATCAAGTGATGCAAAGATTGAAGATTAAACCTTCTAAGGGCAACCAACTTAAAGGGAATGTGAGTATTAGTAAGATGGATAGGAATAGAAATTGGCAACCTCCTCCTAAGGATTTTGGAAAAGTCAATACCGATGGAGCCTCTAGAGGGAACCCTGGAAAAGCCAGTGTGGGAGGAATTGGTAGACTTTCAGATGGCTCCCTGGTTTTTACTTTTGCTGAGAATTTGGGTATTCTTTCCAATAACCTTGCTTGAGGGTATGGTATCCTCAGAGGCCTTCAGGAGGCTACTAAGGTTGGATGGGAAAAGGTGTTAGTTGAGTCTGACTCTCAACTTATGATTAATCTCTTGAAGAATCCTTCTAAGAATCATAAGGTGGATTGGAGAATAAAAAGAATTATTGAGAAGATTCAGTTAATCCGGATGGGATTTTTGAAAGTTGATTACAATCATGTGGTTAGAGATCAAAACAAGAGTGTTGATGCTTTAGCTAATTGGGCTTTGGACAAAGGTGATCTTACTTGTTATGGCCACCCTCCTATATGGTGGGCTTCTCAAATTAGGGAAGCTCTTCTTTCTATCATTTCTTTGGATGGCTCCAGTTCTGAAGGTACCTAGTTTCTTCTTGTTTTTTTTTTTGCTTCTCTTTGGTTCATTCAGTTTTTTTTAGTTCCCTAGCTCATTCTATTCTTTATTTTGTTTCCTCTGTTGATTCTTGCCTTAATAGTCTTCTGGTCTAGATAGGTCATTGTTTTGTTCATTTTTTATTTCTTTTTTGTTTTTTTTTTTGTTTAGTTTTTTAAGGTGGGTGGGTTTTTTTATTTTGTTTTGTTTTTGTGTTCTTTGTGTTGTTTTTTGTTGTTCTTGTGTTTTTGTTTTTTGTTTTTTTTTGTTTTTTGTTATTGTTCTTGTGTTTTTTTCGTTCTTGTTCTTGGGTTTCTCTTTGTTTGTGTTATTTCGTGTTTTTATGTGTGAGTGTTTTCTATGTTTTTTGTTTTTGTTTATTGTCTATTGTTGGTTGTTTTTTATTTTTATTTTTATTTTATTTTTTAATTTTTTAGGTTTTGGTTGTGTTTATTTTTCATGTTTTTTTTGGGTTATGTCTTTGTAGTGTTCTGTTGTTTTTGTCTTGTTTGTGTTTTGTTATGTGGTTCTTGTGTTTTTCTATGTGGTTTGTGTTGTGGTTTCTTTTATCTTATTGTGCGTGTTTGGTTGTGCTTTTGTTTTTGACACACTCAAGGAGCATGTTTTTTATTTTATTTTATTATTTTTGTTGTTATTTACTTATTTTTAAATTGGTTTTGTGTGTTTGTTTGCTCCTTGAGTATGTCAAAGGTGGTAGGCCAGGTCCGAGTCCTGGGCATTTTTGGCGGAATGGATACCCCTGCCTCCTTGGGTCTTACCCGAAAGTGGCATCCCTTTTGGGATGTTTTCCACAAATAAAAATAAAATATTATGAAAAAGAAGATAAATATTTAAAGACAATTATTTCCAATACACCAAGGTTTCAAGTATTAACATTATAATATTTTAATATTATAATGCAAAGGTTTCAAAAGTTAAAAGAAGCACAAGGAAATAGAAATCAAATTAATTGAGCACCGACGTCAAAGCATGATATGAAAAGCATATTTAAGGGAGTGAAATATTTGATTGGCACTAAGATTTGGAAGATAGTGCTAATCAAAATCATTCATTGATCAAAATCGTTCGCCATTCATTGGAGGGCAAAAGAGAGGAATCTGCACGTAGTTCTAAGCAGATCCAAAGTCGTAGATATTATAGAGGTAGTAAGTGTAACATCATAGCTGGGTGGCTAGCCTAGATGATAGAGGATCCTATGCTAAGGTGCTTGCAAGGAGGAGGTCACGGGGTCAAAACCCATCGATAATGTTTTGATTGAGTTTTTGGTAAAAGAGAAGGCGCAGAACAGGTCAAAATGAAATTCATGCCCATTGGTTCTTGTGTGGGTAGCCAATGCACATGACAATTGAGCCTATGCTAGGGTGTGGGCAAGCCGGAGGTGGCAGGTTCGAGTCGCAATGGTAGCATGTCGAGAGGGCGCAAAATTTTTTGATTAAATTTTAAGGTATGCAATAGTGTTTGCCCTAGGGAGACATAAGGTATATTTTAATTTAATTGCATTTGATTGAATGGTTATTAGATGGTATAAGGGACATTGTGGCATATTGAATTTTATAAAATTTGGAGGTATAAGGTGTATGTGATTGATTTAAATATTGTAAGTTGTATCTTTGGTTATTGAGTGAAACATTGTGGTGTGTTGAGAATTATTTCTTGTGAAAGTAGGAGTTATAAGGTGTTATTGTGGTTTAATTTTTTATTGTATTTGTGGTATGATGAAAAGGAATATTTGAGAGGTTTTGATCATTGTTAGAGATTTATCTTGTGAAGATAAAAAGAGTCTTAAAATATTATTTTTCAGATCCTATTGTGCACATCTTTTGAGGAAGAAATTTAATGTGGATGATTTGAAAGATAGATCTACTAACTAGTTTTGAAGTGGCACTTTGAAAGGGAAATTCTTTTGAGATAGGTTTTTGAGGGCACATCTTCATCAAAGCAAGTTAAGAGGTATGGTGATATTATTCCTTCTTTAAGGTGTTTGGTTGAGCAAATATTTCTGAATCATAAGGTGGAGAAATAAGGATTATATATGTGCATTGTTGGAAATATAAGTGCTAGAGTTTGAGAATAAAATTGTGCTTCATTGTTGAATGAGATTGGAAACACTTGTGCTAAGGGTTTGAAAAATGTGCATCATTGATTAGTGAAATTGGAACCACATGTGCTAGGGTTTGAGAACAAATTGTGCAACATTGTTGAATGAATTTGTGAAGCATTTGGGCATTGATTTGAGTGACATTGAATGTGAATGGGCAAGTGTTAGAGACCAGTTTTGTGAAGCAAATTTGTGCATTATTGTGTTTGATCTTTGAGAGAAAATTTGCAAGGAACATAAACCAATTTTGTGAAGCAAAGTTATACACTAGCATGATTTGATTTGAAAGGAATTTGCAAGAAGTAGAGATCTGATTTGATGAATGTGAGACATGTGAAAGTGACAGACTTAATGAATGTGAAGAGAACATATTGAGCATTTGCATTGCATATTATTCTTTATATGTTCTTGAAATAATTTTAGGAAGAATATGTCTGAATTGCCTAGTTGAAGAAAGCATTTTTGAAAGAGATACAAGCATTATTTTGAACATCATTTGTGTGCAAGATTTGGGATTGGTTGAGCATGTGTTATGAGCATATTTGAGTATGTGTTATGAGAAGATCAAGTAGGTTAGAGAGGAGAGGAGAGATAGAGAGGATGAGCATATTTGAGTATGTGTTATGAAATTTGAAGATATGAGCATATTTGAGCAGGTATGAGAAATTGAGAGAAAAAAGAGAAGAGAGAAGAATTAGAGGAAGAATGAAGAGAAAAAGAGGTTATGAGGTAGATTTGAGGTATGCAATGCATATGAGAAGATTTAAGTAGGTTATGAGACGATTTGAGCAAGTGTTAGGAGAAGAGTTGAGCAAAGATAGTGAGGCAGATTTGAGCAAGTCTTGTGAGAAGACTTGAAGCAGGTTTGAGGTAGATTTGAGCAAGTCTTGTGAGAAGACTTGAAGCAGGTTTGGGTAGATATGTGAGCAGGTTTTGTTGCTTATTTGAGCAAGCCTTATGAGTAGGCTTGGTGTAGGTTGGAGTAGTGAGTTGAGAAAATTTTATTGCATATTTGAGCAAGCCTTGTGTGAAGGCTTGGAGCAAAGTTGTGCAGTGATTTGAGTAGGTTTGAGAGATAATTTGAGCAAGCCTTGTGTGAAGGCTTGGATCAGAGTTGTGCAGTAATTTGAGCAGGTTTTTACGAGATGATTTGAGCAAGCCTTGAGTGAAGTCTTGGGGTAGATTGGAGCAATGATTTGAGAATATTTTTAGTAAGCCTTGTGTAAATGTTTGGAGCATTTTTGAGAAGAATATTGAGTTGGATTTGGAGAAGACCAGAGCTAAGAGGAGAGGTGTATCCTATGGATAGAGGTCCACAAACCAAAGTAGTGGGGATAGAGGTATCCTATGGATAGAGGTCCACAAAATAAGAGTAGTGGGGATAGAGGTATCCTATGGATAGAGGTCTACAAACTAGAATAGTGGGGACAGAGGTCCTCTATGGATAGAGGTCCATAAACTAGAGTAGTGGGGATAGAGGTCTCCTATGGATAGAGGTCCACAAACTAGAATAGTGGGGATAGAGGTCTCTCGTGGATAGAGGTCCACAAACTAGAGTAGTGGGGATAGAGGTCTCCTATGGATAGAGGTCCACGAACTTGAGCATAGGGGATTGAGATCTCATTTGGGTAGAGGTCCATAAAATTGTAATAGGGAATTGGTTCCCAAGAGATTTATTGAGAAAGTTTATAAGAAATATTTTCTTCGTGGATGTAACCCACATTGGGTGAACCACATTAAATTTATGTCTCTCATTATGTGTGATGATATATGTATTACCTTGATACTACTATTGATGATATTGGTTAATACTACTTTGAAGAATTATTATAATTGATAACATTGGATATTATATTTGGAAAGAAAAGTAAAAATTTATCTTATATTGTTCACCCCCCTCTCAGTATAATCTTGTGTTCTTCAATTGGTATCAGAGCGGGTTCCTTCAAAAAATTCTAACAACTTGAAGGAAGATCTTACAGGAACACAGATGGCTTCTCAAAATGGATCTTCAACAAATAAGGCTCCAATGTTTGATGGGAATAATTATGCTTTCTAGAGTATGAGGATGAAGACTTATTTGATGGCACAAGGATATGAAACATGGCAATCTATTGAGGATGGTTTCAAACCTACAACTACTCCTCCCACAGATAAGGATGGCAAGCAACTATATGTAAATAATGCCAAGGCTATGAATGGAATCTTAAGTGGATTACATGAATCAAAGTTTGTGAAAGTTATGCAATGCAAATCAAAAAAAGAAATATGGGATAAATTGAAGCAAACATATGAAGGAGATAGCAAGGTTAAGTTGGAAAAACTTCAAACTCACAGGAGGAGGTTTGAAGAGTTGAAGATGAAATATGAGGAAGATATTGCTAAATACTTACTTTGTGTTGATGAAGTTGTTAATACCATGCGTGGACTTGGATTTGAAATTGAGGACTCTAGTGTTGCTCAGAAAGTATTAAGATCACTCCCTATGAGGTATGATGCAAAGGTTTCAACAATAGAAGAGATGAAGGATCTCGATAAGTTGACAATGGATGAGTTACATGGAATTCTCACAACTTATGAGATGAGGATAGAAAAAGATCAAAATTCCAAGAGAGAGGCAGCATTCAAAGTTTCAAAGAAGATAAAATATAAGAAACCAGAATCAAGTGATGAGTCAAGTAGTAATGAAGAAGCTAACTATGTGAGAAGAAATAAGAAGGGCTCAAGAAAACACAAAGATATGAAGACTGTGAAATGTTTTAATTGTGGTAACTTTGGTCACTATGCATCTAATTATCCACAAGCTGGAAGTAGTAGCAGTGAAGAGAAACAAGATTATAAGAAAAAGGAAGAAAGAAAATTTAGGTATGAAAAGAAAAATAGGTATAGTCAAGGCAAGCATGAAAAGAAGATTTTTCAAAGGCACAAGAAGAGTTTCTATGTTGAAGAAGCAAGAAGTGCTTCAAGTGACAGTGATGAAAGTTTCTTAGATAGTGAAAAAGAAGAGATTATATTTTTGGAAATAGAAGAGGAAGAGGACACTCCTATTGAAGATCAAGTAGAAGATGTTTCTGACCAAGTAGAAGAAAAAGAAGATGCTCCTATAATTGAAGACCTAGAGGAAGGTTCAGAAAAAGAAGAAGAAGCCACAATTGACCTAGAAGAGGAACTTATTATTGCTCTTAGAGAGTTGAAAAGAGTTAGAAAGAAGAACTCAAGACTGAAGGCTCAAGTTCAAGAAGATGAGGAAATAAAGGAAAAGCTTCTACAAGATCTCAAAAACTTAAAAGTTAAGGCAAGGAGATTTAAAGAAGTTATGGTTGAAAAGTTAGAGGTAAAAGAGTTAGAATGTGAAATATTAGAACATGAAGTGGTTTCTCTAAGGATGGAAGTGAAATATTCTAAGGATAAGCTGCACAGGTTTGGGAAAAGTTCAAAAACTTTGGATAACATTATCAAAGCACAAAGATCTTCATTTATCAAAACAAGACTAGGCTATGAAGAAGGTCAAGAGGTACAAAAAGAGGAGTCAAGCTCAAAAGAAAAGGAAGTCTCAGAGGAAGAGATTGAAGAAGAACCTAAGACCTATGTTGATAAGTTGAGGAGTGAAAGCATCATTGAGGAAGAAAACAATGCACAAACAAGAAACAGGGATCATCACAGAGAAGGCAAAGAAAGGACCAAGAGACCATATTTTTCAAGGCAAGATGAATATTTCTTCCAAGGGTATTGTTTCTCATGTAATAATTTTGGTCACAAAGCTATACATTGCAGGATTCATGGCAGAAATGATTATGGCTTCACCAAAAGAAATTTCAGGTCATTTGCACCATTTAGAAACTACAACATCAGGTGTTACAATTGCAATAATTTTGGGCATAAAGCAAAGTGGTGTAGAACAGAGTTTCTAGAACCTTCAAAGACAAGCAAGGAAAGAAATGACCAAAAGGTTCAAAGAGGTATGACTACAAAAATGTGGAAGAAAGTTGAGAAAGGAGAAGAGCATTGTAAGTTGGGAGTAGATTTACTCCCACCCCAAAATTGATCACCTCAAGAAGAGGAGGTGGTGAGGGGGCTGAGCTAAGAGTCTTATTTTTAGCCCCAAAGGAGCCCTTTGCCATTGATGTCAAAGGGGGGAGATTTTTCAGTAAGGGGGAGAGAAATCAGTAAGGGGGAGTAGCTTCTCAAGGGGAGCAGATTTGGAATCTAGTGGTAGTAAAAGGAAATATTCTAGAAGGGTTGCCATCAATGACAAAGGGGGAGATTGTTGGAAATATTGAGCATATTGAGTTGTCATTGATGTCAAAGGTGAAATAGTTGAGAATTATCTTCAAGGTTGAAATATTAAAGTGCAAGACAAATATCATCAAAAGGTACACAAGGCAGAAATATGTTGATGAGAAGTGTGAAATGGTTGTCAAGGCAATATGTATCTCCAAGTTATTTTTTTAAGAGAAAGGTTATAATATTTAAATGAAAATTTAAATATTATGAAAAAGGAGGCAAATATTTAAAGACAAAGAATTATTTCCAATACACCAAGGTTTCAAGTATTAACATTATAATATTTTAATATTATAATGCAAAGGTTTCAAAAGTTAAAAGAAGTGCAAGGAAATAGAAATCAAATTAATTGAGCACCGACGTCAAAGCATGATATGAAAAGCATATTTAAGGGAGTGAAATATTTGATTGGCACTAAGGTTTTGGAAGATAGTGCTAATCAAAATCATTCACCATTTGAAATCATTCATCATTCATTGGAGGGTAGAAGAGAGGAATCTGCACGTAGTTCTAAGTAGATCCAAAGTCGTAGATATTATGGAGGTAGTGAGTGTAACGTCATAGTTGGGTGGCTAGCCCAGATGGTAGAGGGTCCTATGCTAAGGTGCTTGCAAGGAGGAGGTCACAGGGTCAAAACCCATCAATAATATTTTGATTGAGTTTTTGGTAAAAGAGAAGGTGTAGAACAAGTCAAAATAAAATTTGTGCCCATTGGTTCTTGTGTGGGCAGCCAACACACATGGCAACCGAGCCTGCGCTAGGGTGTGGGCAAGTCGAAGGTGGCAGGTTCGAGTCGCAGTGATAGCATGTCGAGAGGGCACAAATTTTTTGATTAAATTTTAAGGTATGCAATAGTGTTTGCCCTAGGGAGACATAAGGTATATTTTAATTTAATTGCATTTGATTGAATGGTTATTATATGGTATAAGGGACATTGTGGCATATTGAATTTTATAAAATTTGGAGGTATAAGGTGTATGTGATTGATTTAAATATTGTAAGTTGTATCTTTGGTTATTGAGTGAAACATTGTGGTGTGTTGAGAATTATTTCTTGTGAAAGTAGGAGTTATAAGGTGTTATTGTGGTTTAATTTTTTATTGTATTTGTGGTATGATGAAAAGGAATATTTGAGAGGTTTTGATCATTGTTAGAGCTTTATCTTGTGAAGATAAAAAGAGAGTCTTAAAATATTATTTTCAGATCCTATTGTGCACATCTTTTGAGGAAGAAATTTAATGTGGATGATTTGAAAGATAGATCTACTAACTAGTTTTGAAGTGGCACTTTGAAAGGGAAATTATTTTGAGATAGGTTTTTGAGGGCACATCTTCATCAAAGCAAGTTAAGAGGTATGGTGATATTATTCCTTATTTAAGGTGTTTGGTTGAGAAAATATTTCTGAATCATAAGGTGGAGAAATAAGGATTATATATGTGCATTGTTGGAAATATAAGTGCTAGAGTTTGAGAACAAAATTGTGCTTCATTGTTGAATGAGATTGGAAACACTTGTGCTAAGGTTTGTGAACAAATTATGCATCATTGATTAGTGAAATTAGAACCACATGTGCTAGGGTTTGAGAACAAATTGTGCAGCATTGTTGAATGAATTTGTGAAGCATTTGGGCATTGATTTGAGTGACATTGAATGTGAATGGGCAAGTGTTAGAGACCAGTTTTGTGAAGCAAATTTGTGCATTATTATGTTTGATCTTTGAGAGCAAATTTGCAAGGAACATAAACCAGTTTTGTGAAGCAAAGTTATACACTAGCGTGATTTGATTTGAAAGGAATTTGCAAGAAGTAGAGATCTGATTTGATGAATGTGAGACATGTGAAAGTGATAGACTTAATGAATGTGAAGAGAACATATTGAGCATTTGCATTGCATATTATTATTTATATGTTCTTGAAAGAATTCTGGGAAGAATATGTCTGAATTGCCTAGTTGAAGAAAGCATTTTTGAAAGAGATACAAGCATTATTTTGAACATCATTTGTGTGCAAGATTTGGGATTGGTTGAGCATGTGTTATGAGAAGATTTGAGTATGTGTTATGAGCAGATTTGAGTATGTGTTATGAGCAGATTTGAGTATGTGTTATGAGAATATTTGAGTATGTGTTATGAGAAGATTTGAGTATGTGTTATGAGCAGATTTGAGTATGTGTTATGAGAAGATTTGAGTATGTGTTATGAGAATATTTGAGCAAGTCTTATGAGAAGATAAGTAGAAGATATGAGTAGTGTATGAGCATATTTAAGATGTTTATGAAGACTTGAGAATGTGTTATGAGAAATGGTATGTTATGAATAGTCTTGAGCAGTGTTAGAGCAGAGTTGAGTAGAGATAGTGAGGCATATTTGAGCAAGTCTTGTGAGAAGACTTGAAGTAGGTTTGAGGTAGATTTGAGAAAGTCTTATGAGAAGACTTGAAAAAGATTTGAGGCAGATATATGAGTATGTTTTATTGATAATTTGAGCAAGCCTTATGAGTAGGCTTGGTGTAGATTGGAGTAGTGATTTGAGAAGATTTTACTACAAATTTGAGCAAGCCTTGTGTGAAGGCTTGGAGTAGAGTTGTGCAATGATTTGAGTAGGTTTGAGAGATAATTTGAGCAAGCCTTGTGTGGAGGCTTGGAGCAGATATATGCAGTGATTTGAGCAGGTTTTTGTGAGCTAATTTGAGCAAGCCTTGTGTGAATTCTTGGGGTATATTGGAGTAGTGATTTGATTAGATTTTGAGCAAGCCTTATGTAAATATTTGGATCATTTTTGAGCAAAATATTGAGTTGGATTTGGAGTATACCAAATTTTAGAGGAAAGGTGTCTCATGTGGATAGAGGTCCACAAACCAGAGTAGTGGGGATAGAGGTCTCCTATGGATAGAGGTCCACAAACTAGAGTAGTAGGGATAGAGGTCTCCTATGGATAGAGGTCCACAAACTAGAGTAGTGGGGACAGAGGTCTCCTATGGATAGAGGTCCACAAACTAGAGTAGTGGGGACAGAGGTCTCCTATGGATAGAGGTCCACAAACTAGAATAGTGGGGATAGAGGTCTCCTATGGATAGAGGTCCACAAACTATAGTAGTGGGGATAGAGGTCTCCTGTGGATAGAGGTCCACGAACTTGAGCATAGGGGATTGAGATCTCCTTTGGGTAGAGGTCCATAAAATTGTAATAGGGAATTGGTTCCCAAGAGATTTATTGAGAAAGTTTATAAGAAATATTTTCTTCATGGACGTAACCCACATTGGGTGAACCACGTTAAATCTGTGTCTCTCATGTGTGTGATGATTTGTGTATTGCCTTGATACTGCTATTGATGATATTGGTTAATACTGCTTTGAATAATTATTGCAATTGATAACATTGGATAATATGTTTTTGGAAAGAAAAGTAAAATTTTTGTCTTATATTGTTCACCCCCCTCTCAGTATAAGCTTGTGTTCTTCAGGACTAATGCATATTTCTTCCAAAAATCAATAATCAATATGGTTGGATCCATAAAACAATCCTTTTTTTCTTATTTATTGATTGAATGGCTCTATACTTCCATCATATTTTGAGGTTGTACCTCTCTCTCCATCACTTTATGTAATGATGGGATGGCTTATAACTAACTAGCCACCTTAATCTTGATAGTTGTATTTAGAACTTGTGCTGCCAAATTTTGCACAACTACTTTGTATTCTGATGCGCATGACTTCTTTAACTCTTTTTCTTTTGTTATTCTCAAATGCTTTGCTTTTTTTGCCTCTTCCTCAAGTAACATTTTCACCATTTGCCATCGATTCTTTTATTTGGTAGGTTTATGATACTTGTATTTATTATATCGATTCCTTGTCATGGCTAGGACTTCTTTGGTTTCCTCTCTAACTGGAGGTACCTCAATGTCCAAAAAGTTCACATTCTACAAGTTACTAGAACTCACTTGCTTTGGATAATTTATTTCTTTGTGGTTTCTTGTACCACACGATCTACACATGTGTGTAACATTGGTTTGTTGTATTTCTTGTTTATGAGGTGAAGGAAAATTCTTCACAAGATGCCTCCACTCTTGGAATTTTTGGCACTATATGATTGGTCTTCCTTCTGAATCATACTACAAGTGAATTTGTCCTCCCTATTGGTTGCCTTGGTATTGTATTCCCTTTCTTTGATTATTATTATAACATCCAATAGTAGCCTGCTGGCCACTCCCTTGAGGTTTGGGTTTCTCCTCCTACTCTTGGATTGAGAGAACCTATGGATGCACCTTTGTGTTAAATGGACATTATACCACTTCATGTCCAAGTACATTGTAAACATGACAATAGTTATTCTGAGGATAAGTCACATTCATGTGACCTTTAGAATTGTATTCTGTACACCAGATATCCTTCCTATCTTGCTTAAATTTACATTTTTCCTCTTTTATTATATCATAAATTTATTTTTAGAATGATTGTACTAGCTATTGTATGGTATCATCTTCATCATTATCTAAATCATTACACTTAGAATATGATATCATTCCCACAACTGTTTGTTTCACCTTGTTTTCAAAATTATTCACATTCTCCTTCATATTCTTCTTATATCTACGTAGCAACCCATGTATAAACCATAATTTCACCAATACATCTACTAGAGGCATTTGTATATTGTCCACCAACTACTTTAATCGATGATTGTATGAATTTACATATTCAGTAGCTCTTTGCTTAGTGGTACAAAGTTTAATTACAATATCTCCATCATCATTCAAAGGACAAAACTAACCGATGAATTCATCCTTCATTGTGTTCCATGCCTAAAACTTTGGTGTATTTTATTGTTTTAAATACCAATCTATGGCGAGTGCTCATAACGTAGTAGGAAATAATTGCAACCACTCATCTGGTTGGTCCACACCATTTGCTTTTCAAATGGTTATACATGTCTTGATGTGTCTCATCGGGTCTTCCTTTCCTTCACCCATAAAGAGTGGACATATCTTCTTTCCTTATCAATTTACTAAGTTATGTTGAGCAAGGTGCAGAAACAATATTGTCATTGTTGTCAACACAGACAGATAGATCAGTTGATGCAGTGGACAAGAGTTCAGAGGTCAGTGAGAGCATGTACAGTAAATTTCCAAGAAGACAGAAGTGGCCCAGATTCACAGAATCAAAGAAAAAGACAAGTAAGAAAACTGTCGCGATATCGCGACATGTTTTCTGTCACGATTTCGTGACATATCGAAGGAGAGAAAAAGCTAGAAAAGCTGTCACGATTTCATGACATATCGAAGGAGAGAGAAAAAGCTGGAAAAGCTATCGTGATTTCGTGACATATCGAAGGAGAGAGAAAATGCTGGAAAAACTGTCACGATTTTGTGACATGTTGGACGAAAGAGAAAGCGCAAGATAAACTATCATGATTTCATGACATGTTGGAAGCAAAGAAGGCAAGTAAGAAAACTATCACGATTTCGTGACATGTTTGAAGAAGAAGCGCATGCAAGGAAAACTGTCATGATTTCATGACATGTTTGGAGAGAAGGTGCAGGCAAAGAAAACTATCATGATTTCATGACATGTTCGGAGAGAAGGCACAAGCAAAGAAATGTGTCACGATTTCATGACATGTTTGAGAGAAAGAGCTTGCAAAGAAAAGTGTCATGATTTCATGACAATTTGCAAGAGGAAGCGCTAAGGAGAAAAAGTGTCACGATTTCGTGACATGTCGGGTTTTCATGATCCGATGAGAAGAAAAACGCTAAGGAGGAAAAGTGTCACGATTTCATGACATAATGTAGGAGAGAGAGTCCGATAGAAAAAGGTGTCACGATTTTATGACATGCTTCATTTTTGCGGTCCAAAGTGAAGAGAAAGAGGAGAAGGATGAAGTGTCACGATTTCACGACAGAAGCAAAATGAAGGAGCATGGAAGCAGAAGCATCATGATTTCATGACAAATTCAAGGAGGAAGAGCTCAAAGGCGAAAGCGTCACGATTTCGTGACATGTTCTATTTTCGTGGGCCAAAGACAGAAAAGGCACAAGGCAGCGAAAGTGTCACGATTTCATGACATGTTCCATTTTTACGGGCCAAAGACAGAAAAGGCACAAGGCAGCGAAAGTGTCACGATTTCGTGACATGTTCTGTTTTCACGGGCGAAAGGCAAGGAAGTGCAAGGAGGCAGAAAATGTCGTGATATCGTGACATGTCATGTTTTCATGGGTAAAAGGTGAGAAGAGCACAAAGAGATAGAAGTGTCATGATTTCGTGATAGGTCGCAACAACACGATTACAGACAGTTAACTAAAGTAGAACAATAGTTAAAGGGGTAGTTGTAGAAGAAAAGCATGCAGCCAAAATAAGAAGAGTTAACTAGAGTCAGTGTGATAGTTACAGGTGTAGTTATAGATAGAAATCATGCAAGCTATTTTAAGAACTGTCGAAGAAGGAGAAATCGAATAGTCGCATAAATAGAATCAAAAAATGCATGCATGCATAGAAAAGAATACGAACAGTCATGACCAAGAAGACGAACAATCATGGTAGAGGTATATGTTGCATGTAACGTGTTTAACGAAATGCCCATTCTATATATACAAAAGGAGTTACATAAAGAAGGAGTTACAGTTGACAAGTGGTAGAAGAGAATATTAAAGAAACAGTTACAATTGACAAGTGGCATATGAGGAATGAAAGAAGGCATCGTAACTAGAGTTACAAAGCAAAAGGTTTGTTATAAAAGGAGGTCTGCGTGAAGAATAAGGTTGTCGTCGAATGTGTGAAAGTGCTACCGAAAGAGGGTTAGAAGAGTGCTGTAAGAGAGAGACAAGAAGAGTAGTAAGGGTTTACTGAGTTTTGATAAATTGGAGACCAGTCAGGGTCTTGTAAAAGTGAAGGCATTTGTATGTCATTGATATAGCTTTCAAAACTGTGATCCAAGTTGGTGCTTGGATAGGGGTTGGTGCTCCTTTCTGTTGGTGCAGATAAATCAGGGGTTGGTGCTCCTTCCAGTGGGTGCTGGTAAACAGATTGTAAAATTGGTGTTTTGCAAAGACTGGATTTGGACCGTAGTCCAAGCAAGTCATTCTTGAGGAGTAGCCAAATTGGTGAACCTCGTTACATTGTGTGTTGTGGTGTGCTCTCTTGTGATAATTGCTTTATCTATTTTTAAGTTCTCTTTGCTTCAGCTTTAAGAGTGGTAGATTTGAATTTAAATAGCTACACTGATTCACCCCCCCTCTTAGTGTCATTGTGAGAATATCAATTGGTATCGGAGCAAGGTTCCTGAACAAGCTTAATCAGCTAAGGTGATCTTGGAAGGAACACAATGGCAGGTGGTGAAGGATTCTCATCAAACAAAGCTCCTTTGTTCAATGGAACTAATTACTCATTCTGGAGACTCAGGATGCAGACATATCTGAGTGCATTAGGATACGACATTTGGGAGTCAGTAGAAAGTGGATACACAGTACCCGCTACTCCTCCAACAGATACTTTTGAGAAGAAAAAGTTTGAGAATAACTCCAAAGCAAAGAATGCCATAATGTGTGGGCTAGTAGACAAGTGAACTGATAAGGATCATGAGCTGTAAATCGACAAAAGACATATGGGACAAACTGAAGAGCATCCATGAAGGAGACAACAAGATCAAGGAAGCCAAGCTGCAAACGCATCGAGCTCAGTTCGAAGCATTACAAATGAATGACGATGAGAACATAGAGGCCTATATGCTGAGAGTCAATGGAATCATTAATGCAATCAGAGGACTCGACGAAGAAATCGAAGATGCGGTTGTCGTGAAAAAGGTACTTAGAACTCTTCACAAAAGATTTAATTCTAAAGTTTTTGCAATAGAAGAGGCTAAAGATCTAAATAATTTTAGCATGGATGAGATGCATGGTTCTTTGACTGCATACGAAATGAGAATAGGACAAACTAAGCCCATAGACAGAGAAGCTGCTTTTAAAGCACACAAAAATATAAAAGCTGAACAAGAATCTGAGGATGAAGAGACATCGGATGAAATGGAAGCTAACTTTGTTCAAAAACTTACAAAGGGAAAAGGAAAATATAGAGGAAAGTTACCATTTAAGTGCTTCAATTGTGGAGGGGTCGGTCACTTTGCAGCTAAGTGTCCAATGAATGAGAAAACCAAAAGTGATGAAGGGTCACACCAAGAAAGAAGTGAGTGGAAGAAGAAACCAAATTTTAGAAAAAGCAACTTCAAAAAGAAAAGTTTCATATCCAAGAATGTCAGCTCTTCTGAAGATAGCTCGGGTGAAGATTCTGAAGAAGAAACAGGTGAAGCTCTGTTCATGGCATTTGAAGAAGACAAAACAGAAGAAAAATAGGAAGGTGACACAAACATTAAGGATGAGGCTGAAGTATATCCGGAAGGTGAGTTGGTTGCTGCACTTAAAGAGTTGAGTACAGAAAGGAAAAAGAATAAAAAGGTCTCAAGAAAGCTTGAGGATGCGAATGACATAATAAACACTTTGAAAGTACAGACAGAAGAATTTAAGAAAATGTCTGAAGAACTCGAAGTGCAGTTAACCATGAAAATAGATGAGTGCAGCAAACTGGAAGAAGAGATTGTTGTCTTAAGAATGCGGCTAGAAGAAAAGAATCAAAAATTGAGTTGCTATCACAAACTTGAAGGAAGTTCTATGAAGCTTGAAAAGATTATAAATAGTCAGAGGACTACAAGCATCAAATTTGGCTTGGGCTTTGTCGAAGGAGAATCGTCAAGTGCATCAAAGGCCATAACTGTAGAACAAGTAAAGAAAGAAGATAAGATCAAGGTTGATCAAGGAAAAATGAATCAGGCAAAAGAAAGCAATAGTGCCAGGCACGAGAAGAGTGCTGACAATGAGGGATTCATAAAAGTCACACATCAAAGGAGAAGAAAATTTGTGGCTCCTACTACAAAATGGCAAAGACCAATTCCCAGGTTCAATCATTCCTTTTCTGGTTATTGTTTTAAATGCAATGCTTACGGTCATAAGATTTTAGACTGCATTCATAATATAGGACAAAGAAATTTCACCAGTAGAAATGTCTTTTCACCCTTGATGGATTATGCAGTAGAATGCTATAACTATCATAACTTTGGACACATTGCAAGAAACTGTAGAAGCACATATGCAGCAAACAGATATCAGGGAAGAAGATCTCAACCAAACAGTTTAAGGCAAAACAAAAAATTCCTAGAAAAACATGCACAGGCTACTGACAAAGAAAAGTCTAAACAAGTGACCAAAACTATAGCCAAACCAGAGTGGAAAGAAAAGGAGCGACCCAAGGAAGAAAAGGAATCCTTGATTGTTCAGACAACATTCAAAGCACAGAACAAATCTGCACCATGGATATTGGATAGTGGATGCTCCAGCCACATGACAGGAGATAAACAAAAATTTGAAAAATTACAGAAATATGAAGGGGGCTCTATAAAGTTTGGAAATAATGATGGAGCCAAGATAGTTGGCAAAGGATCAGTCAAGATAAGTGATGGAAAGATCAATTCCAAAGAAGTTCTATTTGTGATTGGTTTGAAGCACAACTTACTGAGCGTAAGTCAAATCTGTGACAGAGGTCATGAAGTCATCTTTAAGAAGCAGGGCTATGAAGTCAGAAAAGCACACAGTGGGAAGCTGATAGCTACTGGATCGAGGACTTCTAGAAATCTATATACTCTCTCAGAAACTTCAGAAGGAGCATGCTTGATTGGACAGGAAGATGAAAATTGGTTGTGGCACAAGAGGCTCGGTCATATTAGCTTTGACAATCTGGTAAAAATAAGTTCAAAAAGGGTAGTAAGAGATATACCCACCATTGGCAAACCAGTAAATAGCATCTGTGCTTCATGCCAAAAAGGGAAGCAAACTAGAGCCACATTTAAATCAAAGGAATACTTCACCAATAAGCCTTTAGAACTAATACATACTGATTTGTGTGGACCCATGAGAACACAAAGCATAAATGGTGACAAATACTTTATGTTGTTCATAGATGACTACTCCAGGATGACATGGGTACTATTTTTAAAGCTTAAATCAGATGCCTTTGAGATGTTCAAGATTTTTAAAAAATAGGTTGAGAATCAAACTGGAAAAAGAATTAAATGCCTAAGATCAGACGAGAGGAGGAGAGTTTATCTCGGGAAGAGTTTGCAGAGTACTATCAAAAATATGGGATCAGAAGACAAGTTTTCAATAGCAAGGACACCTCAAGCAGAATGGTGTTGTAGAAAGGAAGAACAGGACAGTGCAGGAAATGGCACGGACAATGTTGGTTGAGAACAAAATAGCTGATAGATTTTGGAAAGAGGCAGTCCATACTGCGGTTTACATCCAAAATAGGTGCATGCTAAGGACGCATGAAAGCAAAACACCTTATGAGCTGTGGTTCGGCAGAAAGGCAACAACAAGATATTTCAAAGTGTTCGGCAACAAGTGCTACATCAAACGAACTGAAGATAATCTCGATAAGTTTGAAGATAGAGCTGACGAAGGTATTTTTCTTGGTTACTCGACAAAAAGCAAAGCCTACACATGTTACAACAAGAGGCTAAAGAAAATTGTGGAGAGTGCTGATGTTAAAGTTGATGAAGGTAGAGAACGAGAAATTACTTATCAAGAAAACTACCCTATTTATGAAGAAGTCATTGAAGGAGATGAAGAAAAGGAAACAGAAGAAAATCAAAAAATTGACCCAGATGATTTAAGAATTGACTCAGAAGAAGAAGAAAACAAGAAATTCAAAACAAGCAGCTGGCAGAAAAATCATCCCAGAGAACAGATTATTGGGGACCCAACAGTTGGTATTCAGACAAGAAGAGCAGTAGTACGGAACTACTCTCTATTATCCAGCATTGAGCCCAAAAATGTTGTTGAAGCAAGCACAGATGAAAGTTGGATGAAGGCTATTAATGAAGAACTAGATCAGATTGAGAAAAACAAAACCTGGGAGTTAGTACCAAGGCCGACAAATAAAAATATAATCGGTACTAAATGGATTTTTTGAAATAAATTGAACGAAGATGGACAGGTTGTAAGGAATAAAGCAAGACTGGTTTGTAAAGGCTATGCACAGGTTGAAGGTATTGATTTTGAGGAAACCTTTGCACCAGTAGCTAGACTAGAGGCAATCAGAATGTTTCTGGCTTTAGCAGTTCATAAAAATTTCAAAGTATATCAAATGGACGTAAAATCAGCATTTTTGAATGGAAAACTGGAAGAAGAGGTTTACATTGAGCAACCAGATGGTTTCCAACTCGGTGATAATCCCAACTTTGTTTGCAAGTTGAGGAAAGCTTTGTATGGTTTGAAACAGGCACCCAGAGCATGGTATGCAAGGCTGGATAACTATCTGATTCAACAGGGGTTCAAGAAAGGTTTGGTGGACAGCAATATGTATGTCAAAATAGAGAATGGCCATCTTATTGTCCTTGTTGTTTATGTAGATGATATCATTTTTGGCAGCAACAATGATAAGTCCTGTAGAGACATAGCAAATAAAATGAAGAAAGAATTTGAGATGTCTATGATTGGTGAACTTTCTTATTTCCTCGGACTGCAAGTCAATCAAAGTGAAAAGGGCATTTTTATCTCTCAAGTTAAATATGTGAAAGAAATGTTGAAAAAGTTCACAATGGAGGATAGTAAACCTGTTAGCACTCCCATGACAATAGGTTGCAAGTTGAGCAAGGATGACAAATCTCCAGATGTAGATCAAACCATGTACAGGTCTATGATTGGAAGCCTATTGTATTTGATAGCTACCAGACCAGATATCTTACAGGCAGTATGCATGGTAGCAAGATTTTAGGCTAGTCCCAAAGAGACTCATGTGACAGTTGTGAAGAGGATTTTTAGGTACCTCAAGGGTACTATGGAGTATGGGTTGTGGTACCCAAAAGGTAAGGACTTCACTCTTATTGCATATTCTGATGCAGATTGGGCAGGATGTATTGATGACAGAAAGAGTACCAGTGGAGGAGCATTTTATCTTGGAGACAAGTCGGTAGCATGGCACAACAAGAAACAAGAATCAGTCTCTCTATCCACAGCAGAGGCAGAATACATTGCAGCAACAACATGTTGTACATAGATATTATGGATGAGACAAACCTTGAAAGATCTTGGTATTCACTTCAAAGAGCCAATTTCTATTAAATGTGATAACACCAGTGCTATTAACATCTCAAAGAATCCGGTTATGCATTCTCGAACCAAACATATTGCAATCCGGTATCACTTCTTGAAGGATAAAGTTGCAGAAGGTGAGGTCAAATTGGATTTTGTTCCAACTACAGAGCAAGTAGCAGATATATTCACAAAACCATTGCCCAAGGAAGTTTTTGAGTACCTTCGGAGTAAGTTGGGAGTGGTCACGTTTCCCAAGAACTGACTATCAATTGGGACCACATTCTCAGGGGGGAGCATTTATGCCTATGTTTATAGTTTTGCTCATATTCATGATTTTTGCTAACTATAACAATGTGTGTCTGAGAATGTTGTGCATAGACTCAGGGGGAGTCTGCAGTAGCCCTTTGGTATTATTGTCAAAGGGGGAGAAGAATTACAGGAGATTGCATGAGTGTTGCCAACAATTCCAAAGGGGGAGATTGTTGAGCAAGGTGCAGAAAAAGTATTGTCATTGTTGTCAACACAGACAGATAGATCAGTTGATGCAGTGGACAAGAGTTCAGAGGTCAGTGAGAGCATGTACAGTAAATTTCCAAGAAGACAGAAGTGGCCCAGATTCACAGAATCAAAGAAAAAGACAAGTAAGAAAACTGTCGCGATATCGCGACATGTTTTCTGTCGTGATTTCGTGACATATCGAAGGAGAGAGAAAAAGCTGGAAAAGTTATCATGATTTCGCGACATATCGAAGGAGAGAGAAAAAGCTAGAAAAGCTGTCACGATTTCATGACATATCGGAGGAGAGAGAAAATGCTAGTAAAACTATCATGATTTCATGACATGTTGGATGAAAGAGAAAGCGCAAGATAAACTATCACGATTTTGTGACATGTTGGAAGCAAAGAAGGCAAGTAAGAAAACTGTCATGATTTCATGACATGTTTGAAGAAGTGCATGCAAGGAAAACTGTCATGATTTTGTGACATGTTTGGAGAGAAGGCACAAGCAAAGAAAACTATCATGATTTCATGACATGTTTGGAGAGAAGGCACAAGCAAAGAAATGTGTCACGATTTCATGACATGTTTGAGAGAAAGAGCTTGCAAAGAAAAGTGTCATGATTTCACGACAATTTGCAAGAGGAAGCGCTAAGGAGGAAAAGTGTCATGATTTCGTGACATGTCGGGTTTTCATGATCCGATGAGAAGAAAAGTGCTAAGGAGGAAAAGTGTCATGATTTCATGACATAATGCAGGAGAGAGAGTCCGATAGAAAAAGGTGTCACGATTTTATGACATGCTTCATTTTTATGGTCCAAAGCGAAGAGAAAGAGGAGAAGGATGAAGTGTCGCGATTTCATGACAAAAACGAAGGAGCATGGAACGAAGCGTATGATTTCTAAAAATTCAAGGAGGAAGAGCTCAAAGGTGAAAGCGTCGTGATTTCGTGACATGTTCTATTTTCGCGGGCCAAAGACAGAAAAGGCACAAGGCAGCGAAAGTGTCACGATTTCGTGACATGTTCCGTTTTCGTGGGCGAAAGGCAGGGAAGTGCAAGGAGGCAAAAAATGTCGCGATATCGCGACATGTCATGTTTTCACGGGTAAAAGGCGAGAAGAGCACAAAGAGACAGAAGTGTCATGATTTCACGACAGGTCGCAACAACATGATTACGAGATAGTTAACTGAAGAGAACAACAGTTAAAGGGGCAATTGTAGAAGAAAAGCATGCAACCAAAATAAGAAGAGTTAACTGGAGTCAATGCGATAGTTACAGGTGCAGTTATAGATAGAAATCATGCAAGCTATTTTAAGAACTGTCGAAGAAGGAGAAATCGAACAATCGCATAAATAGAATCAAAAAATGCATGCATGCACAGAAAAAGAATACGAACAGTCATGACCAAGAAGACGAACAATCATGGTAGAGGTATATGTTGCATGTAACGTGTTTAACGAAATGCCCATTCTATATATACAAAAGGAGTTACATAAAGAAGGAGTTACAGTTGACAAGTGGCAGAAGAGAATATTAAAGAAATAGTTACAATTGACAAGTGGCGTATGAGGAATGAAAGAAGGCATTGTAACTGGAGTTACAAAGCAAAAGGTTTGTTATAAAAGGAGGTCTGCATGAAGAATAAGGTTGCCGTCGAATGTGTGAAAGTGCTACCGAAAGAGGGTTAGAAGAGTGCTGTAAGAGAGAGACAAGCAGAGCAGTAAGGGTTTACTGAGTTTTGATAAATTGGAGACCAGTCAGGGTCTTGTAAAAGTGAAGGCATTTGTATGTCATTGATATAGCTTTCAAAACTGTGATCCAAGTTGGTGCTTGGATAGGGGTTGGTGCTCCTTTCTATTGGTGCAGATAAATTAGGGGTTGGTTATGGTAAAAAGATTGTAAAATTGGTGTTTTACAAAGACTGGATTTGGACCGTAGTCCAAGCAGTCATTCTTGAGGAGTAGCCAAATTGGTGAACCTCGTTACATTGTGTGTTGTGGTGTGCTCTCTTGTGATAATTGCTTTATCTATTTTTAAGTTCTCTTTGCTTCAGCTTTAAGAGTGGTAGATTTGAATTTAAATAGCTACACTGATTCACCCCCCCTCTCGGTGTCATTGTGAGAATATCAAGTTAGTAATTGCTAGTGGTCCTTCTTCTTCACTTGACAAAGTATCTCTTAGGATCCTTGATTGATTTCTCCTTGTAGGTGATTCACTATGCTATTCCTCATCGAAAGTGTCTACTTGAGGTATCATATACTCATCAAACAATCATCTACCAATCTCCTATGCATCTTCACTTTGTGACCTCTATAGTTGGTGTCTAGATTATGGACCTGGTCTTTTATCCTGAGACCTCATGCATTGTTGCTCTGGTGCTTGACTCCCATCCACCACACTCCTTTGTAACCTATCTACCACTTTATCAGGTGTCACCATCTGCTCACCTTGACCTCGCATAGTTTTACATTAGCCTCTTCACTTACATGAACCTTATACTTACCTACAGGTGATTATTGACCCTCTTCTTCCATTTTGATCAACAATGTATCCAACCTCTCAATATCTCTTTCGTTAGATGTCCATACTTGTTCTATCACTGGTTCATGCATATTGTGTTCAAAACTATCCACATTCACTCTTTGAGAAATTCTCATGCTCCTCATAACTAGGATATATTCTCTTTTATCCTATATCCTATGCCATTGCACACTTGTTATATCATTCACCTCTAATTTAGTACTACTCACAATTTATCACTTTGCAGGATCTTCTCGACTGCAATAATTTTTGACCCATTTTTAACAAAAATGTGAAGGTTCAATAAGGCAATGGTACCAAATGTAGCCTAGGGGTGTAGTATTCCTAGGAGGGGGAGGTGATTCAAAAGGTATGGGAATGATTTCCAAGGTTTTGGAACAATCTTGCCTAAATCATACAAGTTGTACGATTTATTTTGTACAACTTGTCAATCTTGCAAAATTATTTGTACATTCACCAAATAGTATAGTTGTATGATCCAAATCATACAAAATTATAACTTGTATGATTTTACACTTAGTCAATTTGTAGACACCTAAAACATGTCATGTCTAGGGGAGCTACTCACATAGACATATTCATAAGATCATATGACATAATATTTGACTTTCCAAGCATCAAAAGTGGTTCTCACCACTCATATGGGGCATTCTAATCCCATCCAAGCTTAGCCGATTAAGACAAGAGTGACCATACCTTAGCCACTCAAGCCTAGAGTGGTCAGATCTTATACATTTCATATGACAGCAACCAGATCTTAGCCACTACAGACGACAGTGGCTAAGCCATAAAAAGCATTTTGTTGATAGATATGCCCAATCATGGGTGGAAGTGGCAGTCTGCATGCAATAAAGGTGATCGAGAGTAACTTTGCATTCCCTTTCATGGCCAGTTTACATAGGAGACTTGAGTTTGCATTTAGACCTCAGTTAATTGGTCTTTAAACATAGAAAAGATAAAAGCTTCTCATGCTAACCTTCAATACACATGAGGGATTCAATCCTAGGGTTTTGAGCATAGAATTTAGGGTTTCACACACTTTAAAAGGTGCAAGCCTAAGAGCACTAGGGATATCAGATAATCATCAGAGATCAATATCAGAGCATAATAAGTCCAAATTTGAGAAGAGCTTTCAAGACTTGGAGAGTTTCTCTTCGATATCATGTTTATGGTGAAGCCCTAACAAATTGGAGAGCAAAGCGATCACCATTTTAGAAACATCAGGTACAATATTTTATCCATAGCTTTGGAGTAAAGATAACGAGATTTACTTTAGCGGTCACTGTCATTGGCAGTGGCCCATAGGCCTAGCTTAGGGTTTTAGACATTAGTTTCATTATTCTGTTTAGCATATCATTAGCATAGCATCATTTTATTAATTCACATTCATAGCATTAGTTTAATTTGCACTTGCTTTCATTTGAGTATATTCATTGCTAAAAACCTCATCTGGGGAGGCAATATCAAACATCTAAGTGTGTGTTGTTGTTTCATTGCTCACAGGGCTACAGGTTCATTGAACAAAAGCTACAACATACGAGAGAAAAAGGATCTCTCTAGGAAACAAGCTTAGAGAAGGAGGCATATGTAAGCCCTCGTACATTTCCATGTGTGGAATCAAGAATCTTGTGATAGTGCACCACCACTTCACAAGGGGACATTTTACACACTTGTAACCTTATTGTATCAAAATGGGTATCCCTAAGAGGGACTGACATGTAACCAAGTTTCAATACGAATAAAGAGATCTATATTTTTTACTTCCATGTTATATTATTTTTCATGGTATTTCATTTCATTTTGAGTTTAACACATTTGCAAGTAGAGTAAGAGCAGTGTGTGCTCCCTGGGGTCACTACAGATGGCAATCATGGTGGGAAATCCACTAATTTTTCATTTTTCTGCCTAGATACTGACTTAGTTTTATGTGCAGGCTTAGCCGCTCTGGTCTACGACGACCAAAAATTAGCCGCTTTGAGCCACAGCAGCCAATAGATCCTTAGCTTCTCTTGCTAACAGCGACCAAAAACCAACCGCTCTGGTCGACAAAAACCAACACTGGAATGTAGCAGAGGACAAAACCTTGGTTCTCTGAGTTGGATTAGAGGTTTGTACAACTTCTTTGATATTTTATAAATTTTTGTCTACTTATATGTGTCTAAAATAGTGAACTTAAAGCACATTTTTGTTTGGGAATTGAAAGAATAAAAGGAGAAGGAATTAGGTATTTTAAATATCTTAGATAATCTTTTATATTTCCACTAGGCATTGCTAGGAATAGCGGCTTATGCTTGAACAGTTCACCCTAGGATCCAACGTGCTAGACATTGTATGTTGTTTGCTTGATTTGAGGCCTTAAAAGAGGCCATATTTATGTGAAATAAAGTGCACCCATACAAATCATAGTAGTTCATGCATATTTCTAAAGATTGAAACATATTTTACACTTAGGCATATAGGAAAGAGTCATTTCTGCTATATTATGCACTTTCCTTCATGCAAGCTTAAAATGAACACCATACACACACGTATCATTTAAACATTAGGGAGTTGGATTTCATCACCATCCCTCAATTCAGTTCGATGATGTTGGAATTCATCTCCTTCCATCGGTTTTCCCCCTAGATTCTCCTAGAAACGGATTGAATAACTTCTTCATATTGACACTAAGTTACTTGTGTTCAAACTGTCTCCCACTATTGGAACATTCTTTGGTTAAGAGTGGAAGATGATGAGGCCTGGAAATGCCTCCATCATAGCATGTTTTGAACAACTAAAACTTGCCTAAAACTCTATGATTTACTTTATATACTAGTTAAGTTGATCTAATATGTTGTGTATTAATTGTTTGCATGATTGATGTGTTTGGAATATTATATGCTGATTTTTACAGTTTTTGTGTAGTTTTATGTCACTTTGCCATGACCTGTTACATAAGGGATATGCTTAGGATGATAGCAACACTTTACTATTCTTATTTTTATGTTTCTCAAGCATTAATTTCTTTGAATTTAGCAAATAGTGCAAAGAACTGTTACTGTGCAACAAAAACTGGTTTTCTTGTGTAAATTCTAGCCAACTACCAATGAATGGCAAGGCATGGAATTCACACATGAAGAGGAATGAAGGCTATTGCAATATGATCCTGAGGACTAATCCACCTGAGAAATGCAGCTGAAATCAATTGAAGAGTACATAGTTGGTCATTTCGAAGATCTTCGGATTGAGAAATACGAGTCTCTTCGGATTGAGCGAATATCTTCGGATTGAGCCACTTAGCTCCGGATTGAGAACAGAAAGCACTTTTTGACCTGTTGACTGATTTTTGATGGTGGAAAAAGGGAAAGAAGGCTGAGGAGGTTAAAGGAAAATATCTCCCATCTAACTTTGTCATCCTTGCCATCCAAAGCCACAATTTATGGAAAAGATCCTCTTCTAGGATAAACCCAGGGAATACTGTAGAATAACAGGAATTGATTTGCAGAGTATATTTTCTGTTGTAATTAGATTTTAGGCATCTATAAAAGATAGCTCCCATCCAGGTTGAGCTAATAATAATAATAGTAGAAATAGTAGTAGAGAAAATATAGATAGAGAATAAGTGAGAAAACTAAGACTGTTACAGTTTTGTAACAGGTTTTAGTAGCAGATTTGTAATCATGTTCTGAATCAATAAAGTACAAGTTTTTCTATTCATTCTATTATGTTTGAGTGTGAGTAATATTTAGAGAGAGAGGAACTCATACCTTCTTCTGGAAAAGGAGGCTGGCCACTTCCAGACCTAGGAGGAGGACTAACAGACAGGTTTTGTTTTGATTTTGTTGTAGCAGAATAAGCTGTGAAACTTGTCAATTTCATTCTTTTGTAGTAGTTAACATCCATTTCAGTCCTAATAATTTATTTTTTATTCAAGATACTTTTGCGATGTGATTAGCAGTAGATCTGATTAGTCTTTTTGCTTTCCAACAACTTTCCAATTTACTGCAATTTCCATTTCTAGCAATTTATAGTTTTCTGCAATTTTCCTACATTATTGTTTTTGTTGTCAACCCCTGCACAAAATATTGACAACCTTCTATTACAGAGTATTGACAGGACTTAATTTTAGTTTTCATTATTGCAAGAGTAAATAGACTTTCATTTTGCAATTGTAATTAGGTTTCCAATTCTGCAACTGTAACTAGGGTTTTAATTCTGCAATTTAATCGGATTTCATTCTTGCAACTGTAACTAAGGTTTCATTTCTGTAATCAGCAATTAGTCTTCATTCTTGCAATTAGATTAAAGTTCAATTTATGCAATTTAGAGGTAGAAGAGACCTAAAAACCCCCACACAATCAGTTCCACCAATAAGACTTGTTGCTCCCAATTGACCTTAAATTATAGCCTTGTTCACTCCTTTCATAGATAGCCTTGTACACTACCCTGGATTGACAAATTCATTGAGAATTAATGATGTGCTTAATGACAACCCATAATTTTGGCACCATTTCTAGGGAGAGTGTTGTTAGAAGGTGTCAATAGTTCAATAGCTGTTAATTAGACTGAGTTGTGAAAATTCAGGGTAAAATCTGAATATAACAGCTGGTTAAGTAACAATTATTGACTTATAATTTATGTCATTAAGGAGTAGGCATGAATGAGTAGGCCTAGGGATGAAGAAGGAAAAATTATCCAAAGATATCCCTGGCTTATTCCATTAAGAAGATATTCATGCCTAAGGGGTGAATCACCTGTGTTTGAACTACCAGAAAAACTAAAACAAAAACCACCAGCTTCATCATCATCAGAATCTCCTGAGCAAGAAAAATTACCAGACTCATTATCAACAGAAGGTTTTGGACCTCTTGAGAAAGAAATTTGGATAGGTTTAACTATTTTTGAAGAACAAGAAATTATGGCAGAAAGAGGTAATCCATATGGGGATGACCAACATGGCCGTGTCCATAATGAAAATGATCAAGATGATCAAGATGTGCTCCAACCTCCTAGAACATTTGAATATCCTATTATTTTGAATCCCACACAGAACTCTCCCATGAAAACAATCTCACCTTCAGTGCTTCCAACCTTCCAGGGTGTTGCATCTGAAGATCCTGATCAGTTCCTGTTTGAGTTCAAAGTAGTGTGTCAAACCTATGACTATATAAATGATAATCAGAAACTCAAGGTTTTTCCTTCAACACTCAAGGACTCAACATTACGCTGGTTCATGAGCTTACAGCTAGATTCCATCCAAACCTAGGATCAAATGGAGACTATGTTTTTAGACAAGTATCAAGAGTATTGTCGAGTAAGGAACAAGAAATATGAGTTGTTCAGAATTAAACAAGAAGATGATGAAACATTAGAAGATTACCTTGATAGATTTGTGTTTATTCAAAGAAGGTGTGGACTAGGAGAACCAGAATTGTGCAAAACCATTTTTCTAAGAGGATTACAAGATGAATCCAGAGAGGTATTAGATTTGATGGGAAATGGGGATGTAAGTACTCGTAATATGGATGAGATTGTGGATCTTTGTAGAAATTACTCTCGCACTAGGCAGAAAAGAAAGAAAAAGAGTACAAATGGCACTGATGTGAAGGACCTAATAGAGGAACTTGCAAATTTTAAGACTGATATCCTGGTACAATTAAACACAACTTTGGGAGAAATGTCTGCTAAAGCAAAAACCATAGAACCTTTAGCAATTTATTGCCCAAGATGCAGGAATAAACATGCCTTACAGGAATTTCCTCTAAACAAAACATCCATTTCAGCCATTTGTAGTATTTGCTCAAAAGGACATTTGACTGACAAATGTCATCTGCTACCACAACTAAAAATTGTCCTAGAAACTCAAATAGAAGAACTCAATTATGTGGGACCAAGACAAGGGGGAAAATTTCAACAGTATCAAAATACCCCTCATTTTCCTACAAATTGGGGAAACAACCATGGAAACATGTCTTGGGGATAGTCAGAACCACCCCAACGTCCTTGGAATTATTCTCAATGGACAAATTCTCAAGAATGGCCACAGATAGGTTGGAATAATCCATCCTAGAATCAAAACCAGAATAACCCATCATGGAATCAAAATAACCCACCATGGAATTAGAATCAAAGTAATCCATCTTGGATGCAAAATCAACAACAGTGGGGTCAACAATACCAGTCCTATCCAAGGCAACAAAGAAATCAAGGTCAAACTCAGAATTTGCTGCCTGCACCAAATCAAAATTTTCAAGGAAAACCAAATCAACAAATGCAACAGGTGAAACAACCTCAATTACCAGCTCAACCTGTAATAAATCCAAATAACATAAGGTAGGCAGCTCCTACCTATATGGTTGATTCTGAAGGAAATTCAGATATGCAAATTCTGGATTGTAGCAACATACAACTACGTTCAGGGAAAGTTTTACCTGAACCTATTATAATTGAAGTGAAAGAAGATGAAATTCAAGAACCTATTGAACCAAGCAAAGTCAAACCAACAACGAAAAAAGAAGAAAAAAAATAGAACCACAGGCAGAACAGTTACCTTCATCGGGGATAATTCCATACCCTGAGAGACTTAACACTACAACAAAAAATTTTGAATCAGAGTTAGTGAAAGAACTCAAAAAATTAACCATATCACTGCCCTTATTGCAAGCCATTAAGGATATACCTGTGATTAAAATAACTATCCGATATTTGTGCAACAGAAGAGCAGGAAGAAAAAAGAAAGCATTTCCTAAAACTGTTCATGTTGAAGGAAAGATAGCTGATCTCTTGTCAAGAAAACTAGTACCTCCAAAGTATAGTGACCCAGGAAGTCCAGTTATCACAGTGATCATAAGCTCAGTACCAATATCAAACATCTTAGTTGATCTAGGAGCTACAATAAATATCATGACCAAGGATACAATGGAACAATTATAGCTCAAACATCTCAGCCCCACATTCATAGTTTTAGAAATGGCTGATAGGTCAGTTGCAAAACCTGAAGGTATCATTGAAGATGTCCCTATAGAAGTTTCTTCTTGGGAATACCCTATAGATTTTTTGGTTTTACAACCAAGAAACTCAGCACATGGCTATCCCATTATCCTAGGAAGACCTTGGCTTGCAACTGCAATAGCCTTTATAGACTACAGATCTAGAAAAATGACAATTTCAAATGGTATTGACCTAAAACAGATTTCTCTATATCCTCCTGCAAGACCTTTAAGCAATTTCACGGGTCAGTTATGGTTTCCCGACTCAGATGAAGAACCAGAAGAGGTTATTTCCACACTAGCCACCTTGGTAGTAAGGGAACACACAGAAGACCTCCATGACACAAAAATTTTAGAAAATGAAATAGTCCTAATGAATGTTCTGCATGAACAAGGGTTAGAAGAGGAAGCAACCAATATCAATCAATTGCTAGTGAGAGAAGAAGGTCAAATTTCTGAAGAAAGGCCATCTATACCATCACAAGAAACATCTATTTCACTACCACATGGGTGGCACCATCACTTGATCTTCCCTTCTCATTGTTCCATACAGGATATGCTTCCATCAAAAATCAATGAGACAGAAACTTCTTATGTCCTCCCATCTCATCATTGTCCTCTTAATTCCCTAGTCAACAATTGTGAAGAAGTAAATTCAGTCCTTCCAAATACAAAACAAATAGAAGTCCAGCCAGGCAAATTTTTGAACATAAATAGCCAGCTTACTAGGGAAGAGGAAGAAAAATTGATAGCTATTTTGCAGAAGCATATCCATGCTTTTGCTTGGGATTACAAAGATATGTCGGGATTCACCCTGATGTATGTACTCATAGAATTTATACTTGAAGATGTCAAGCTTGTAAGACAACCTCGGAGAAGACTGAATCCTGCCTTGAGGGATATTGTGAAAGAAGAAATTGAAAAACTTCTGGAAGTAGGATTCATTTACCCAATTTTTGATAGTCGGTGGGTCTCTCCATTGGTTATAGTGCCTAAGAAAAATGGAAAAATGAGAGTATGTATAGACTATAGAGAACTGAACAAAGTGACATACAAAGATCATTTTCCATTGCCATTCATAGATCAAGTGTTAGATACTCTTGCTGGAAAGAAATATTTTTGTTTTCTTGATGGATTTAGTGGATATAATCAAATTCAGGTTGCACCTGAAGATCAAGAGAAAACAACCTTTACCTGTCCATGGGGAACATTTGCCTATAGGGTCTTACCTTTTGGTTTGTGTAATGCCCCAACAACATTTTAGCGAGCAGTGTTAGCCATATTTTCTGATCTGACTACCAACAGTGTTGAAATATACATGGATGATTTCACAGTCTATGGATAGACTTTTGACTTTACATTGGAACACCTTGATAAAGTTTTAACTCACTGTGAAACCTACCAGTTATCCTTAAATCTAGACAAATATTTTATGATGATGGAGGAAGGAATAGTTCTTGGTCATCACATCTCTCCTCAAGGGATCCAGGTTGATCCAAAGAAGGTGGAAATTATCAAGAACCTTCTCCCTCCTAAAACTCAGACTGATGTTAGAAGCTTCCTAGGACACATTGGTTTTTACCGCAGGTTTATTCCTAGCTTTAGCACAATAGGCCATCCCATGTTTGCCCTATTGACTAAAGATTCTGAATTCTCCTGGACTGCAAAGTGTCAGGAATCATTTGAAGCTCTGAAAGAAAAATTAGTAACTCCACCTGTGTTAAGAGGACCTAACTGGACATTACCATTCCACATACAGACTGATGCTTCCAATACTGCAATTGGAGCAGCATTGGGACAAATCGACAATGGTGAACACTATGCTATCTACTACATTAGCAAGAACTTGACAGGAGCTAAAAAAATTATACCACAACTGAGAAAGAATTCTTGGCAGTAATCTATGCCATCAATAAATTTAGGCATTACATCACAGGTTATCAAATATTCATTCACATAGATCACACAACCATTAAATATTTGATGAATAAGCCTATGGTGAGTGCAAGGATTATCCATTGGTTACTGTTGTTGTAGGAATTTGATATCACAATAATCAATAAACCAGGAAAAGCTAATGTTGTAGCAGATTTTTTGTCTAGGTTGCAGAACACAGAGGAAGGGGAATTAGTGGAGGACACTTTTCCTGATGAAAAATTATTTGCTATATCTGTCCAATCACCTTGGTTTGCAGATATAGCCAACTATTTGGTCACAGGGAAAGTTCCCCCACATTTTACTTCCAAACAAAGAAAACAATTGATCAAACAGAGCTCTTCTTTTGAATGGATTCAAGGTATGCTTTTCAAGAGTAGTCCTGACCATGTGTTACGTAGGTGCATCCGAAAGGATGAGGTATATGATATCCTTAGGGCTTGTCATGATGAACCCTCCGATGGACACTATTCTGTAAAAAGCACAATTAGGAAAATTTTAGGAACAAGATATTATTGGCCATCTCTTCACAAGGATGTGAAAAAGTACATCAGGCATTGTGATGCATGCCAAAGAATGGGGAAACCCACTCACACAAATGAAATGCCACTACAACCTCAAGTGGTTTTAGAACCATTTGAGAGGTGGGGGCTTGATTTTATGGGACCTATTGATCCACCTTCTCAAGGAAAGGTGCATATTCTGGTATGCACTGATTACCTGACAAAGTGGGTAGAGGTGCGTGCTTTCAAACATGCTCATGAAGAGAAGGTCATTGATTTCTTGTATAACCAAATTTTTTAGAGATTTGGAGCTCCACGGTCTATCACCACAGACCAAGGACCCCAATTTGCATCTAAAGTTATTGAGGCTTTTACAGAGTTGTATGAAATCAAACATAGGAAATCATCACCTTACCACCCACAAGCAAATGGCCAAGTTGAGGTAACAAACAGAGAATTGGAATGGATCTTGATGAAAATAGTAGTTGTTCATAGGAGAAACTGGCTAGATAAATTACCTGAAGCAGTTTGGGCTTACAATACTACTTGGAAATCCACTACTGGATTCACACCTTATGAACTGGTTTTTGGTAAAAAGCCCCTCCTACCTATTGAATTTGAGCTACTAACATTGCGCACAACATTGGAAATTGGAATTGAATTGTCACAGGCACAGGCGGATAGGATTCTGTAGCTGAATGCATTGGATGAACTTCGGTTGGATGCTCTGCACCAAACTGAAGTAATTCAGGAGCAGAGGAAGTTGTGGCATGATGGCCACCTGCAATAGAGAAAATTTTAGCAAGGAGATTGGGCTTTGTTATTTGATTCTCGCTATGTGGACTTCCCTAGAAAACTAAGGACTAGATGGCTTGGACCATACCATATTGAAGAAGTATTTGACAATGGAGCAACTCGCCTCTCTCCCATTGATGATTCACAGAGAAAGTTGGTAGTGAATGGACATCGCCTTCGAGTGTACCATACACCTCTGACTAAGGAGGAGTTCTTGCAACAACTTGATAGCTTGGATGCACAACAGGTAGAAGAGATTCCCTCTTCCACCACAATTGCCACAGATTGAGCATAATCATGGATTTCAAGAAAATAGAAAAATACAAAAAAAAATTAGAAAAATCAGAAAACAAAAAGATGAATAAATTTTGGTTGTGAATTCCTTCATGGGCATAATTAGAATAAAAAAAAAAAAAAAAAGAGAGAAAAGGAGAGGTAAAAAAAAAAAAAGAAGAGAAAAATGAATAACTCAGTAGTGAAAACCTTTTTCTAAGGCACTACTGAGTTGGTATGCATGAAAACCAATTTTTTGGCATGCATAACCTTGAAAAATTTTGAGTCACCATTGTACAAATTCACCAACTACATTTATTTTTGAAGTATTGCAGTAAGCCTCAACAGAGCATCAACAAAAGCAATCATCTTTCAAAAACTTGCATTAACTTGTTTTAACCAGGTATATGTTTCTTGCACTTTTCTCATTGTAAATATTTGATATATAGTATATGACAATTAACCATTAGTATAAAAGTGTTCATAAGAGTTGGCATAAGCAAAACATGTTTTAAAAGAAGAATGTTGGTTTCTGTTGTATCTTCGGAATGACTACTGCATTGTATCTACGGAATGACTATTGCATTGTATCTTCGAAATGAAGCTTTGTCTTCGGATTGAAAATTGTCTTCAGAATGACAAGTCCAACCTTGTCTTCGGATTGAAAATTGTCTTCGAAATGACAAGTCTAGCCTTGTCTTCAGATTGAAAATTGTCTTCGAAATGACAAGTCCTACTTTGTCTTCGGAGTGAACCTTTGTCTTCAAAATAAAATTAAGACATAATCTTAACTATAGAAAGATGAGAGGAGAAAAATTTTAAAAAAAATTCTCATAGATATTGCTGCAAAAGCAATAGAGTACCTTTCCCCAGAACCTTCAACCTCACAAACTAAGAGAGGGTCTGGAACTGGCAACAAAAAAGGAAAACAGAAGAGGGTCCATTTTTTTGAGAATATTGTTGATCTGACAGAATAGGGGAGTGAAGTTCCCAACAAAATTAGAGAAGAGACAGAAGTGGAAGCAGAGGAAATTCCACTAGAACCTGATACAATTCCTATAACCCCTGTTGACACAAGAAAATAGAGTAAGAAGAGAAAGTATACACTAGGAACTAGGAGGTCTACAAGACTCCACCTGAAAGAAACAGAAAAATAGATGATTGAAGAGGAAAACAACCAAGGCAGTCCTGATGTCACATAAATACAACCAACCACTATAAATACCACCTTGGAGGATTTTTTAGAATTTCTTGAACAGTTGGTTGAGGAAGAGTCTGGACAAGATAATTTTGAAATTGATGCAAACTTGGATGCAATCATAGATAACCTTATGGAACCTTCTGAACAGGACCGAATAATTGAAACAGAAAGTGAGATAATGGTTGAGCAACAAACTATAGATAATTTATCTGCATCAGATTCTGAATTAGAAGAAGAGGAGGTGGACATTGCAGAATAGTTGAGAGCAGCCAAGAGTGTGATTAAAACACAAACCATATGGGTTGAGGAGAAGGAAAATATCATTGAAAAACATGAAAAAAGAATTGTAGAGTTGCAGTAGGAAGTGGAGGAACTAAAGAGCAGACTGTTACAATTTGAAAAATAGTCAACTACAATAGATAATGAGGAAGAGTTGGCTCAATTACTGCTTGGATTATCTAGGGTAGATAATTCTTCCCCCTTGATAGAGGCATCTTTGGATGAAAACACAAGAGCTCATTCCGAAGTAGTGCCCTTCCATTCCGAAGCAACACCTTCTCAATCCGGAGATGCTCCAGAATCGATCAGGAGCCCAGAAAAGAATATCTATGGAGAGTCACAATAGTTATGTCTACAAGAAACACCAACATAGGAGCATTTTGAACAACAAAATGTAAATAATCAAGTGCTCCTCTGAATAAGATTTCTATAGAAGTAGGGATACAAGTAGAATTGTTGTCAGATGTCCAACCAGTGGAAGTAGCAGAAAAAGGGATACAAGTAGAATTGCTATCAGATGTCCAACCAGTAGAAGTGGCAAAAAAAGGGGTACAGGTGGAACTGTTGCCTAAGTTTCAACCTGTAATTAGACCACCCAATACTGTATCCCTGGAGCAGTATAATACAGACATTGCTAACTGGATGATCAAATATGAAAAGCTTGCCACACAGGTTGAGAAATTGAAACTGGTAGGAAAACAACTGGAGACAAAGGACATAAAAATCAGTGCATTGAATGAAAAAGTAATTGACCTATGTCAAATTGCTGAATTTTTGGTTCAATTCAGAAGACCTGCCAGGTTTTACAGTCTCATTCTGAAGGAGAGATATCTGAGATGGCAAGTTATGAGAATTAGCTCAGGTCTCCCCTATAAACTAGAAAAAGTTGAAGAGTTTTTGGAAGCTTACTTCAACAGTCCTACAAAGCAGAAAAACTTGCTATGTGAGTTATTTCTGCACAAATTTTTCATTCCAGAGGATGTAGATTTCCACCCCCATATTTGCATAGGAGATGTGCAATTGAGAGCTTTTATGTCTACCTTACAAAATTAGTTTTACTGGGACCAAGAAAAAAGGTAAAATAAGGAAATTGAATTAAGAGCTGAATTGTTAGTCAGAGCAATTCAGCCAAATCATCCGATTATCACCAGACAACATTTTCTCATGATGAACAGGGACGATATCAAAAGGATGTATTTGAGAAATTTGAGGGACTGTGTAACTAAATTCCAGAATTTCTGTAATGACAATTTTGTTCCAGCATTATCACATTGCAGAAATAGATGGGCAAAACTTTCCATGTCTTTATAGAAAAGGGAGCCTATCTCCCCCATTAATCTGGAATGGTCCAGAAGAAGAGCAGAAGGGGTGATACAACTTATTGAAATTATGCAACATAACTAGGTAGGTCTCAGATTTAGGCCTCCAACCATCATTACTTCAGTTCCCTACTATTTTGAAGAGGATCCTCAACCAGATGAGCAGTTTGAAAATTGGCTCAGAAACCTTCAGGAGAACAGAGGATACTATATAGGCAAAAAGTTGTTCTACAGATCATGGAACTTGAATATGGATATCTATGATTCTATAGCCCAACAGAATGCATGAGGACATGCATTAATATAAGTTGGGGGGAAAATGATGAGGCCTGGAAATGCCTCCATCATAGCATGTTTTGAACAACTAAAACTTGCCTAAAACTCTATGATTTACTTTATATACTAGTTAAGTTGATCTAATATGTTGTGTATTAATTGTTTGCATGATTGATGTGTTTGGAATATTATATGCTGATTTTTATAGTTTTTGTGTAGTTTTATGTCACTTTGCCATGACTTGTTACATAAGGGATATGCTTAGGCTGATAGCAACACTTTACTATTCTTATTTTGATGTTTCTCAAGCATTAATTTCTTTGAATTTAGCAAATAGTGCAAAGAACTGTTACTGTGCAACAGAAACTGGTTTTCCTATGTAAATTCCAGCCAACTACCAATGAATGGCAAGGCATGGAATTCACACATGAAGAGGAATGAAGGCTATTGCAATCTGATCCTGAGGACTAATCCACCTGAGAAATGCAGCTGAAATCAATTGAAGAGTACATAGTTGGTCATTCCGAAGATCTTCGGATTGAGAAATACAGTCTCTTCGGATTGAGCGAATATCTTCGGATTGAGCCACTTAGCTCCGGATTGAGAACAGAAAGCACTTTTTGACCTGTTGACTGATTTTTGACGGTGGAAAAAGGGAAAGAAGGCTGAGGAGGTTAAAGGAAAATATCTCCCATATAACTTTGTCGTCCTTGCCATCCAAAGCCACAATTTATGGAAAAGATCCTCTTCTAGGATAAACCCAGGGAATACTACAGAATAACAGGAATTGATTTGTAGAGTATATTTTCTATTGTAATTAGATTTTAGGCATCTATAAAAGATAGCTCCCATCCAGGTTGAGCTAAAAAATAATAATAATAGTAGAAATAGTAGTAGAGAAAATATAGATAGAGAATAAGTGAGAAAACTGAGACTATTACAGTTCTGTAACAGGTTTTAGCAGTAGATTTGTAATCATGTTCTGAATCAATAAAGTACAAGTTTTTCTATTCATTCTATTATGTTTGAGTGTGAGTAAGATTTAGAGAGAGAGGAACTCATACCTTCTTCTAGAAAAGGAGGTTGGCCACTTCCAGACCTAGGAGGAGGACTAACAGACAGGTTTTGTTCTGATTTTGTTGTAGTAGAATAAGTTGTGAAACTTGTCAATTTCATTCTTTTGTAGTAGTTAACATCCATTTCAGTCCTAATAATTTATTTTCTATTCAAGATACTTTTGTGATGTGATTAGCAGTAGATCTGATTAGTCTTTTTGCTTTCCAACAACTTTCCAATTTACTGCAATTTCCATTTCCAACAATTTATAGTTTTTTGCAATTTTCTTGCATTATTGTTTTTGTTGTCAACCCCTGCATAGAAGATTGACAACCTTCTATTATAGAGTATTGATAGGACTTAATTTTAGTTTTCATTATTGCAAGAGTAAATAGACTTTCATTTTGCAACTCGTAATTAGGTTTCCAATTCTGCAACTGTAACTAGGGTTTTAATTCTGCAATTTAATCAGATTTCATTCTTGCAACTTGTAACTAAGGTTTCATTTCTATAATCAGCAATTAGTTTTCATTCTTGCAATTATATTAAAGTTCAATTTATGCAATTTAGAGGTAGAAGAGACCTAAAAACCCCCACACAATCAGTTCCACCAATAAGACTTGCTGCTCCCAATTGACCTTAAATTATAGCCCTGTTCACTCCTTCTTTCATAGATAGCCTTGTACACTGCCCTAGATTGACAAATTCATTGAGAATTAATGATGTGCTTAATGACAGTGCATCAGAAGAGCTAGGCGAACCCCCCACTAGGATTTTAATGGTGTACCCTAGTATCTTTTTGGAAATCATGTTTGGCATGAGTACTCTTGATTATCACTATGGATGAGTCTCCTCATTTCCAAATCTAGAGCAAGAAACAAGAAACAACAAAACATCAAAATACAGAAAACAGTTTAGGGCACACTTAAAAATCGTAAGCAAGATAAACATTTGCTTGATATTGTTTGTGCAACACAAAATCCAAAGTTTCCAAAAATGATGGTCAAAACAATAAGTAAACAACCTTGATCTGACACTGAAGAGGGATCTAAGGCAACTCATACCCTTAGGTGAAGCCATAGTAACATTGAAAGACCTACTCAAAATACTGTGAGACACAGTTCCACGAGTCTAAGAGGTGATAATTCAACCCTTGGGGGATCTCCTCGAGAAACCCCAAATAGGGAACCACAACATGAAACTACATCTCATAAACACAAAGAGACCTCATGACCATCATCATCAAGGAGACATGAGAAAACCTCAAGGGCTTCCTCTAAATGCACAAAAACTTCTTAGAGACATGAGGAAGCTTCAAGAGCTTCCTCCTCACATAGACATAAAGAGGGTTCTAGAACCTATTCTTCACACAGAGACAATGAGGTTTCTCCATCTCCATCCTCATGGAGGGTAGAGATGGTTGTAAAACCCTCATCACCATAAAGACACACAAGAGTCAAAACATATTAACATTCATATGCAAAACTTAGTACAGATCAACCCACTAAGGGGCAGGAAACTAGAAATACATCCAGTCATAGACATAAAATAGAAGATATCATTCAAATAAGAGGAAAGATTCCATTAGACTATGACCTCATTGGAGTGAATGGGACATCATAGGATCAGCCATGGAAAAAAATAGTTGGATGAGTTGGATCGGTTGCACCCGAGGCCACCATCTGAAACTGTAGCCATAGAGAACTTTGCATCCAGAAGTTCATGAAATGTGACTTCTAAACCCACTTCTCAAATTGGTGGTGCCTCAGGGTGACCCCATAGTAAACATATAGAGTCTGATCATAGAGACACCCAAAAATATACTGAATATGTCACACTAGCTAGCCAAAGCAAAGAGATCAAAAACCTTTTTGAGGAATCTATTCATCAGAACTACAAGAATGGAGTTAGATAAGTATGAGTCTTCTATAACCATGCAAGTCAAACGTGTGACGGTTAGAAAATACCTTGCATAAGGAGTGAGAGCTTGTAGAATATCTTGAACATGATAAACAAAGAGAATGGTTGCTACACAAACATGAGCAATGCTTAAGAGAGCAAGCTAAGCAACTAGCTCATAGAAACCAACAAGCAAATAGAGATCAATGTGCTGACTCACAATAGAATGGGTGCACTAGATAAGAAAGTGACCCACACCAAAATCACCCTCCAAATCATGATTGGAATCCAACTAGGTGGAAAATGGTAGATTTAATAAATCAAGATCAAGCGTATCCTAGATCCCCTCGTAGGAGGGAAGAAAATAGAGTAAATAAAATGGATAGAGTGCTACCTCCACCATCACCATGGGGGAGTTTGTTGAAAGAGAAAGAACTCCTTGCTTCAAAGGCATTCCAAGAGCTTACTAAAAATATGAAAGCCTTTGAGAAACAAGATGTTGCTAGGAGCCATCCAACATTGAGAAAAATACACAACCAACCATTGTGTCCATCAGTTCCTAGCCCTCCCTATCCTAAGAATTTTGAGATGCCTAGGCTAGAGAAGTTTAAAGGTGAATAATATGCACAAGAGCATGTCACAAATTTCATCAACACATGTTTTCATCTCAAAGACAATGACGCTCTTATGCTAAGGACATTCATCATGACATTTTTGAGTGCAACCACTCAATGGTTCAACCAATTGCCCAAGCACATCATATCCAACTTTGAACAACTCGTGAACACTTTTCTAAAGTGTTTCTCCTTTGGTGCTAAGAGGAAAGTAAATATCTTAGACCTGGCCAATTTAAGACATTATGATGATGAGACAGTAATGGATTATGGGAATAGATGGAGAAAAGTCATGGCAAAATTATCATTCTTTGTTCCCACAGAGGAAATCGTTCGGATGTTCGCCAAGAGTTGTTCCAAACACATTTTACTCTTGCTAAAAATACAACAATACCCCTCATTTGTGGAAGCTTTGGCATAAGCCAAACTCGTTGAGGACATCAGAGTAGATGAGGGAACCATAAAACTCTAAACCAAGAAGGAGTGGAGCAAAAAAAGACAAGAATGACAAATATAAGCAGAAGCAAGCAAACCCTACCCTAGTAAATCAAGTGGTGTTGGCTAGGCCTAAGGATTGGGATGCACAACAGCCCCAAAATTATCAAGCACAACCCCCACCAACCAACTATGATCAAAAGAATAATCAGGGTCAAAACAAAGAACACAAACCCATCACTATTTTACGCCATTGATAGAATCAATGCAATCAATCTTCAATCAATTGAGCGAGGTGGGAAAGATTAGATTTCCTGATATACCTCTTATACATCCCAACCATACCAAGAAAAATAGATATAGGTAAGATCAATTATAACCGTATCACAAGATACTGTGGCATAATATCAAAGTTTGTGTTGGTTTCAAACATCAAATGCAAAACATGATTGATGTAGGAGAACTAAAAGTGGACAACCCACTGGCCCTTGAAAATAGTGATATGGGCATCTATAGAAACCTGCTACCAAATCATGAGGTCCCTAGAGATCAAGGGGCCCAATTCAATCAGGTCCGAGTTGATATACCTACCCACGCATGTGTTGGGATGGTCAAAATTATCAATATAGCAACCAGGAGTAGACAATATGGTCAACCACAACCTTGTACAACTCCTATGAATGTACCAGCTGCACCAAGAAAAAGGTAGGGGTAAAAAAAGCTTCCAAGTCTACCAACTCATCCCGTGGTAACTATCCGGAGTAGACTTGAGAAAAAGTTACAAACGACTCTGGCTAAGTTATCCATTTATGAGCTCATACAACAGTCCCCAAAGAAAATGAAGACCTTGATGGATATTTTAAGGACAATTGAGATCCAACCGCAAGATCCAAATGCATTCACCCATTTTGTGGGAAAAGTACAAGAATGATAGGAACCTATAATTTGATTCTACGATTATGAGATTAAGACAGTAGCTACTACCTTACCAGACCCTCCACTGAACATTGTGGCATCAATCAATGATTTACCTTTTAAGAGGGTCTTGATCGATACATGTTCATCAATCAATTTCATCAAAAAAATAACAATATAACACCTTAAGATCCCCAAGTCCAATATCATTTTGATAGCCTATACACTAAGATCTTTCAATAATGCTTTATGCAATACTGTGGGAATGATAGTCCTACATATCAATGTGGGACATAAGACCATCCCTGTGATGTGTTATGTCTTGGAATGGACCATGCAATATAACATCCTCCTAGGGAGACCTTGGATAAGGGACATGAAATGTGTTCCTTCAATTTTACACCAATGTGTCAAGTATGTGCATGATAACAAAGTCTACATGGTGTTGGCTGATGAGGAGCCATTCAAGTATGTTCATCAAGTGGATTGTCTAGGAGAGTTTTTGATTTCTTATGCTCACCTGTCTATAGGACCATCATATCCAGCTGGGTAACTGAGTAACAAAGACAAAGGGGTATGAAAAAACCTGTCTACATTAACACATCATCTTGCTCACAAAGTGGCCAATGCTTCTAATCAACCATCAATTCCTAAACTGAAAAACAATCAGAAGCTAAAGGCACCTATGATTGAGGAAAATAAACTCAAGGAAATGCTAACCATAGCTATTGAAGAGGGTCCAAATCCAATGGATGAAGAAGATCATCAAAACCAATTCAAAGATGATGACTACCACCCCACTTTACAGTGTCATCCATGGGGTCATCCGCATCACATACGACTATACATTTAACAAGCACAAGGATAGAAGAGTATCTTGTGCTAAACATAACCTTTACACATATAATAGAGTCTGTGTAAGATATGGGATGTCTAAAGGATCTAAGGCTACCAGTTGGAACAGTGGTTTCGCTTGGAATCCCTCCCAACCAGACAAATTTTGTCTACGCTAGACTAGACTGCACCCATAAGTATACAAAATAAGAAGAGGACAATGATGAATTACTTACTATTAATGTTCATTAAATATCTAATACTGAGTTCACTTTAAGATACTTTGAGCTCTGCCATTGGCATGGTTACAGTCTTGGTATCTATGAGCACGGACGTAGATGGCCACTCGAGCCGCAATACTAGCTTCCCACTGACAGATTTGGGGTAGGCTATCACATCAGAGGTTGAGATGACTCTCTAGTAGCAACCTTAGATAGATTGAACTTAGGGTTAGGAGAAGATATTGATTTTATTCCTTATCACCCACTAAGTTCAAGACTTATGTGCAATAGATAAGTGGCCGTGGTGAACATCCTGTTGCCTAAGACTTATCATCCAAGACTCACAATTGAGGCCATCCCAATGGGTTACAACTCATGGGATGATGAGCAAGAAGAAAATAGATATGTGCCAAGTGATGATGAAGCACAAGAGGGCTCGACCTATCATGGGCCTCTCTACTTACGAAGACTTACTTGGTCCATCCACAATGAGAGTGGATACATATAGGATGAAAGTGACTATGATTCAGAGGACTCAATAGAGAGAGCCTACTTAGGGCTAAGCCAATGGCCCCATGACTTGGGGCAACATACTAATGCAAATATATTATTCATAAGTGATGAAGAGTATGAGGATGAAATATAGATGGCTTACTTAGAGCCAAGACATGAGCCCCTCGTCTTAGGGCTGCACACTAATGCTAATGGCTTCTGGATAAGTGATGATAATTTTGAGTACGAGACTGATATGGCCTATCTTGGACCTTGCCATTTATGACAAGTCAATATGTTGATGAAAATAGAGACACTTCACGCCATAGACCCTAGCTTGCAATTTTTAGGGAGCCCTGTTGACTTAGTTGTCATTCATCGCATGGTCAATCCCCCTCTACCAACATTCAAGGAATTCTTAGAACCCAATGATCCTATTGTCAGCCCAACTCATGGACTAGATACAAAGATTACCATTCCTCTAGAGCCTCATCGTGAGCATGGAAGTCAAACCTCTAAGATAATATTTCACCCATGTGGTCCTAGAGATTTCATCCCATCCATAAATACAATCTCCATTGATTTGACCACTCCACTTCATAACCTAGCTGATCCCACAAAAACTTTGTGTATTGACACAGATACGATTGATTGGGACCATGCTAATTCACCCATAGATCCTAAAGATATTTTCTCTAATGAAAATATATTACAACCATTTCATTTTGCACCAGGTTGTGCCCATGACATATTCCATGTTGGTTTGGATCCTGAGTCAGTAGGACCTATAAATCTCGTCGATGACATTCAATTGATACCCATGCCTCACCATTTGTAGGATGGGTCACATATGGCTATAGAAGAAACTTTTGAAGTGGACATTAGCGATGATCCTACTCAACAAAAGAAAGTAAAGTTCAGAGAAAGTCTATCTCCAGAAGAACAAGCCATCATAATTCCTCTCCTGAAAGAGAGGCCAAGTCTATTTTCTTGGAATTACAAGGATATGCTTGGGATAGATCCAGAGTTACTCGTTGAAAACCTTTCCTTGGAACCCATGAAGAAACTAGTCAAATAGAAGTTGATAAAAATGCATCCCACTATCACTTTGATGGTAAAGAACAAATTGAAAAAACTATTGGATGTAGTTTTCATAGTTCCTATCGACTACCCTGAGTGGGTATCGAACATGGTTCCTATGGGAAAACCTAACGAAAGAGTTCGTATATGCACATAATTTAGAGACCTAAATAGGGCAACTCCAAATTATTAGTTCCTATTGTCAAACATATATGCTCTTATGGATACGACCACATGTCACAAAATGCTCTCCCTAATGGATGGTTTTTTGGATACAACCAGATCCAGATTAAACCCGAGGATCAACATAAAACCATTTTCATTACTCCATGGGGAACATTTTATTACAAAGTGATGTCATTCGGTCTCAAGAATGCTAGTGCCACATATCAGTAGGCCATGACATACATATTCCATGACTACATGCATACAATCTTAGAATATTACATGGATGACTTACTTGCCAAGTCCCTGTTGTGGTAAGAGTATGTTGAAGTCCTTAGAAAAGTCTTTAATCACCTCACTGAGCACAATGTCAGATTGAGTCCTAAAAAGTGTGTTTTCAGCATAACTTCTGGAAAATTTTTAGGATTCATAGTTTCCAAGAGATGCATTGAAATCGATCCTGTAAAGGTAAAAGGTATACTGGAAATGGCCACCCTACTAACATTAGGGAATTAAGAATCCTACAAGGAAAAATAACATCCATCAAAAGGTTCATTGCATAATTATCATATAAGTGTCATTCCATGAACTTGTTGCTATGCAAGGATGTCTTGTTTCATTGGGATGGAGAGTGCCAACAAGACTTTGCAGAGATAAAAAATTATTTGGCAATGCCACCAGTGTTGGCTTCACCAAGGCTAGATATACCGTTCTTGTTATATGTATCGGCTACTGATTTTGCTTTGGGCACCATGTTGGCCCAAAAGAATGTGCAAAACAAAGAGCAAGCCATATATTACATAAGTCACACATTGGCGAGTTATGAGCTAGGGTATGCGTATGTAAAAAAGTTGTGACACTACATGTTGAGCCATACGACCTATGTTATATCAAAATAAAATCCTTTGCAGTACATGATGAGCAAGACATATCACAATACGTGTACCGCAAAGTGGATCATGCTATTTATAGAATTTTATCTAGAGTTCATAAGCCAAAAGTCCATCAAGGGATAAGTCATAGCATATCAATTAGCAGAGGCACCTCTTTAGGATAGCAAGCCTCTCACCATAGAGTTACATGATGATGCGGTCTTTGCACTATCAGATTCACCAGAACTCGAAGAACCTAAGAAGGAAAGAGACATATCATTGTTCTTTGATGGTTCGAAGTGTGAACAAGGGGGCAGAGCAGGGATTGTATTTATCACACCATAGGGTGCTCCATTACCCTTATCATTCAAACTAGAATTCCCTTGCATAAACAACAACATGAAATATGAGGCATTAATCTTGGAACTTCAAACAGTCATAGCAATGGGCATTAAAATATTGAATATCTTTGGTGACTCCTTGCCCATAGTAAACCAAGTTAAAGGATTGTTCCAATACAGGTGGCCACTCCTGAAAGCTTATAAGGAACTTGTTGATACTTACATAACTTGACTAGAATGGTATGACATCGAGGCAATCCCTCATATATCAAACAGATTTGCAGACACCATGGCATCTTTGGGATCCTTAATCCCTTAGAATCCATCTACTAATTTCACAACTATTCATGTGAAAGTGCTCACATTTTTTGCAATACAACATGAGGTTATTGACAACCTAGAGTCATTCAACATGATACAAACCGAGCCAAATCAGGATTGGTCATTCAAAATCAAATATTACTTGCAAATAACTCCTTGGGAATATTTGATCTCTCAAGGTCCCATAGAATATGGAACAACCATTCTATTGTGGCTGATCCACAACACACCCCAAAATTGGGGACCCACATTTTTTGCATGCTTTCAAAGAAGACCTCAGTGACCCAGATGCTAAAAATCAAGAAAAAAGCAAAATTGCACAAAAATGAAAAAGTGTCGCGATATCGCGACATGTTGCTCCGTCACGGCTGAAAATAAAAAAGTGTCACGATATCGCGACATGTTGCTCCGTCGCGACCGAAAATGAAAAAGTGTCACGATATCACGACATGTTGCTCCGTCGTGATCGAAAATGAAAAGTTGTCGCCATATCGCGACATGTGACGTTTTCGTAGCTCAGACAAGAGAAGTTGTACAGAATGGAAAGGTGTCATGATTTCACGACATGTCGCTCCGTCACTGCTCAGAAATGAAAGTTGTCACGATTTCGTGATGTATTGCGCTATTGCTGCTCAAAAATGAAAAGTGTCATGATTTCGTGACGTGTTGCTATAGTGAAACTGGAAGGTGTTGCAATTTTGCGACGTGTTGCTGCTATGAAACTGGAAGGTGTCACAATTTCACGACAGGTCACGTTTTCATGGCTTAGACAAGCAAAATGCAGCGAAGGATAAAAAATGTCGTGATTTCATGACATGTCACATTTTTCGTGGCTCTAAGCAGCGAGATGGTACGAAATAGAAAAGTGTCACGATTTCGCGATAGAAAGCCGCAAGACAGCTCCAAACGAAAAGCATCGCGATTTCACGATAGAAAACTACCAAAGTGAAAGGAATGAAAAGGTGTCACGATTTCACGACAGAAAGTAGTAAGACAGCCAGGAATGAAAAGTTGTCGCGATATCGCGACATGTCGCCATTTCGCGACCTAAAGACGAGATGAAGGGCAAAGATGAAAAATGTCACGATTTCGTGACATGTCGGAGTTTCGCGACCTGGATTAGCCAAGTGGTACGAAACGAAAAAATTGTCACGATTTTGCGACATAAAGCAGCAAGACATGCCAAATGAAAAAGTGTCACGATTTCATGACAGAAAAGAGCGAGACAGTATACAGAATAGGAAATATCGTGATTTCATGACATGTCGCGTTTTCGCGGCCAGGAACAACAAAACACAGCAAAATGAAAAGGCATCGCGATTTCACGACAGGCGGCATCCTCGAGACTCGAAAGAGAAAAATGTCATGATTTTGCGATAGGTTGCAGCGAGACAGCCTGAAAGGGAAAAGCGTCACGATTTTGTGGCATGTCGCATTTTTGCGGCTAAGTGCAACAAAGCCCAACGATAGAGAAAAGCGTCACGATTTCGCAACAGGTTGCACCTGCATGGCTCGATAGCAGAAAAATGTCATGATATCGTGACATGTATCATTTTCATGATGCATGAAGAAGAGTTAAGTTGCTAACGGAAGAACATCGCGATATTATGACATGCTATTTTTGTTGCGATTCATGGCTAGCCGTTACAAAGTATGTAGGGAAGCACATAACACGTGGAAAAAAGGCATAAGGGTTATGATAATGCTTCAGATCGACAGTTATAGTTAGCTGAGAAGACCGAACGTTTCATGACCAAGCAGAAAGCCAGAATAATGAAGGAGCAAGAGATGAAACGAATCGATCTGGAAGATGAAACGAAGCATCACAAGGCAAAGTAGAGAGCCATAGCAAAAATTTTAAAGGCACAAGTGAAGACAGGTACGGGGGTCGGAAACCGCTGCGAGCGAGGTTGCAGAGTTGAGGGTGATTAGCCATTCTGGGCCTGCTGTGGAGTGTTTTTCTTCCCCTTTTGCTAGTTTTGAGAAAAACTAGAGATTCTGCTATTGTAACAGGACATATTTTTAATGCAGAATTGTTCAAAAATTTGCATTTTATGGGCAAGAAAGGAGTCATTTTCTGCATGCAAGATTAAATGTCTATTTTCCCTTTTCATATTTTAGGCTTGTAAATGTAGTTGATGCAAGTATTTTCTTGGTTGTTGCATGCGAATGCTTAAATCTGAAAACCTCATTCAAATCCTTAGGAGCCAACACTTAGCTTATCCGGATTGTGCTTGTTTTGCAGGTCCAATAGGTTAGGTTGCATGCATGAAAACCTCATATCTTCGGTTTTGTCGGAATAGGATAGCATCATACTGAATGCATTTTCATTTTTTCTGCATTTTACTACAAGAAATTTTAACTTTATTTTAATATTTAGACATTAAAAAAAAAAAGCTTCAAAATACAAAAAAATAATGTAACCATTGCGTAGGTTATAATTCATACTTCAAATATGCAATTTGAAATTTCATTTTCGAAGTTGTTTAGTATTTAAAAATAATAATAATAATTCACCGAAGTTGTTGTTTTATTGCAGATCTTTAAAAAATCCGAAAATGGAAATCTTCATTGCTGGGCCGATTCACATTTGTTTATTCTGGTTTAATGAACAATCACTAAAGTTTCATGGTAAAACAAACCAACATTGCCCCTTGTTTACAATTACTTGCAATCACTAAGGTGTTCCAAGCATTTAAATTGAATATCTTTATTTGAGATTACCATTACACATGTGCAAATGCTAATATAGGGGAGACCTTGGAGAAGTTGTTTGTTTAACTTCTTTGCAAGAGGGGATTTGGAACCCAAATCCTAAGGGAGAGTTTACTTTCACAATTGGGTGAAAATACCACTCAACACATTCATCATAGGGTTGTTTCCTAGTCAGTGTTCACAAATGATAGATTACAAGAAGAGCATACCGTCCTATCCATAGAGGTTATAGCTTATCAGGATTGGCTTTACCAGTTGTGAGACTTCCTAAAGCTCAGAATAGTACCTCAAGGTCTGTCACATACTGAAAGATGAACATTCAAAAATAAAGTAACAAGATACATATTTCTAGGAGAAATTATCTACAAATGAGGATATGATGGGATATTACTCTGTTGTGTTGAGCCCCAAGAAGCATCCTGGGCAATTTCACAAGCTCATAATGGTACATGTGGAGGACATTTCAGTGGCATGGCCATCATTAAGCACATCTTGAGAATGGGTTACTATTGGCCCACCATGGAAAATGACTACTATGAATATGTCAAGAAATGCATTAAGTGCCAACATCATGCAAATCTCATGCACTTGCCATCACAAGCCTTACAACCCATCCAGGCAACATGGCCATTCTCGTAGTGGGGACTAGACTTGATTGGGAAGATTTCACCCCCGTCTTTGGGATGACACAAATTCATCATAACGACCACTGAGTACTTCACTAAATGGGTGGAAGCGATCCCCCTAACATCGATAACTAGACCAAGGATTTCAGAGTTTATACTCCGTAATATCATAAGTCATTTTGGGGTCCCTTCAAAGATAATATCGAGCATTTCAAGAACAAAAATGTGCATGCTTTAATGAACAAATACCATATTCAGCACAATTTTTCAATGTCTTATTACCCGCAAGAAAATGGGCAAGCAGAAGCCTCAAACAAAACAATAGTCTCCATATTGAGGAAAATAATGCAATAAAATCACAAGGATTGGCACATACAGTTACCTCTGGCACTATGGATATACAGGACTAGTATACGAATGCCCATTGGGGAAACATTGTTTTTACTTGTATATGGCACTGAGGCCATCATGCCACTAGAGCTAGAAATTCCAATCCTATGCATAGCATTGAAAGACTTCATAGATGATGATACCATGCGAAAAGACCACCTTGATCAGTTGACACTTCTTGATGAATTACGAGTCAATGCTTTAGAGCATCTTCGCGTTTACTAATATCACCTTGCACGAGCTTACAATAGTAAAGTCCACTTAAGAGATTTAAAAATTGGGGATCTTGTGCTCAAAGAGAACCAACAAAATTCTAATTTACCGTCGCACCTACGAGACAAATTTGTGGTAAATTGTATAGGCCCCTACATGATTTCAGAAAGGGTTGGGCCTGGAGCATATCACCTTACATAATTAGATGGTGTTGAAGAGCCTGAACCTCTCAATATCATTCACTTGAAGGCATTCTACACAAAAAAAATCAAAAACACAAAAAAATCAAAATGTCAAAAACACAAAAATATTGTAAATATAAAAAATACAAACAAATCATAAAAACAAAAAAAACAACTCATTTCAATAAAAATGCTCCAAGGGTATTCAAGATGCTTGGTCAAAATCCAATCAAAATGCTCCAAGGGTATTCAAGTCGCTTGGTCAAACTCCAATCAAAATGCTCCAAGGGTATTCAAGCCACTTGGTCAAACTCCAATCAAAATGCTCCAAGGGTATTCAAGCCGCTTGGTCAAATTCCAATCAAAATGCTCCAAGGGTATTCAAGCCACTTGGTCAAACTCCAATCAAAATGCTCCAAGGGTATTCAAGCCGCTTGGTCAAATTCCAATAAAAATGCTCCAAGGGTATTCAAGCCGCTTGGTCAAACTCCAATCAAAATGCTCCAAGGGTATTTAAGTCGCTTGGTCAAATTCCAATCAAAATGCTCCAAGGGTATTCAAGCCGCTTGGTCAAAATCCAATCAAAATTCTCCAAGGGTATCCAAGCCGCTTGGTCAAATTCCAATAAAAATGCTCCAAGGGTATTTCATGCTACTTGGTCAAAAATCAAAAGCCCCTAAAAATAAAAAGCCCCAAAGGCACAATAAGCCCTTTGGTAACATTAATAAAAAATACAAAAACAAATCAAAAATAGAAAAACAACTGCATCTCACATATTGCATCCACATAGTTGCATTACATTGTCATTTCCATTAAATTCACATATGGTATAATCACAGCCTTACAGGTAATGCCATAATTTGTATCATAAATCAAAACAAAATCTACCATCATCTATTCATTCATGTGTGTAATTATGTTTGTCAACACAACCATATCAAAGTTGCTATAAGGAATGGGCTAAGATTTTTTGGTTAATCAACCATATCCAGTGGTCTTATCATTTTTTGTGAAAAGCCATATTGATTAGTAGAGAATAAGGAATAGTCATAAAAATCGTAGATATTCAGAATCCCATCACTAATTTTAAACACATAAATCCTAGCTAGACAAGGGAAGATGATAGTTGCATATAAGGTCCTAAGTTACCTTAAGTGAAAAGGGTCATCCTTGCTTATCTCATTGTGCAACTGGTTCAAAGGTTCTTAGAATTGGCAAAAGGACAAGTTCTACCCTACCCAAAAATGAGTGATTATCATCACTGCATACATCCCTTGCTTACATAAAAATAAGCAAAATCCTAGAACAAAATCCAAATAAAAATATCAAAATTCAAAATCTTCAAAAGTTGAACATCAACATCCAAAGTCATAGTTCAAAATATAAAAATAACAAAAGCAAAATAAACAGTGATTGCCATCACTACAAGAATCCCTTGCTCAAACAAAAAAATCATTTAAAATAAACAGTGATTTTCATCACTAGATATGACCAAGTATCCCGAGTCGAAATGAAGAAAAAAAGGAAATGGAACTTGAATCCCTAGAATTCTCAACACAACTGAACCAAAAGAACGATGATATGTCTAATACAAAGGCATTATGCATTTGTGTAGACCAATGTTTAAATGCAGATGAGCTAGCTTTAGGTAACCCAAGGTCACCTAGTGGTATAGTCAAAATGAGTCCAACATGGGATAAGATGAACAATTGGGGTTCCCAGATATTAGAAATAGGATGAAAGAATCCCACCTGACATCGAAGGAAAATATTGCGTTCTATCTAAATATATTCATTTTCACACACAGGGACAAAGAATCCATAGGTCCATGATGAAAGCCTTGCTTCTTCAAAAGTCTAGTATGGCCAGTACGCAACTATTGATAGGGTAACTAGAATGTTTGAATCTCAAGCAGAGCCCAAAAAATTCTTATATAGCAACAAATCATATCATCAATCATACCAAAATTTTCTTTATAAGATTCTATAAATTAGGGGGTATCAACATAGTAGGATAGATACCGCATATATATTAGAAGTAATATATAGACGACCACTGAATACTTTATATATTTTAATTTACAAAAATTATCAAGAAAATACATACATTTCACACCATTACATCTCACATATGAATACTTAATCAATTCTTATGATAGGAGTGATTATTTAAATTCATGATTATTTTTTTACTTTCTGTGGTATCACCCATTAAGATTGTGAATATCATATGCATTCCTTATGTTTTAAGTGATTAAAGCATACATGTTCATTCATATTATACCATCACATAAGCTAGATGCATACAATTAAAGCAAAAATTAAACATGCATTTAACAATAACATTGCATCCATAAATACATAAGTCATCAATCATCCATCATTATGTCATAAATCACATATTAAAACATATAAGCACTATCCATTTGCATATAACCATAAATCCATCCTTAGATCAACTCATAATAACATCACATCATATCATATGAACATCTATAGATATACACACATTAGCATCTATTTCAAATCCACATCATCATAAATATCATCTATCACCTAACACATACATACATCAATTCATCATCATCCATTGCATCATAAAATAGAATAAAACAAAAACATAAGAAATAGTGATACACATAATGAGTCATAAAGCAAAGATGTCATATAAATGTGTGTATCAGGTCCATAAGGGTACAAAAATTCCTATCGGATATAGTCAGGTAGGTCAAGACGACCTCAAAAATAAATCAAAAGAGCACCATAAATCAAATACAGGAGCTAAACCCTTGACATCACCTCCCCCAGTGCCACCTCCCCCTGTGGCGGTGTCACGGGTTGAATGATGTGAACCTACTGGTCTCTCTATCTAAGCTCAGGTCCTCTGGCTAGGACGGGTAGAAGACTACCCTAAGGTAGAGCACCCGTTGACCTGTGAACCACCTGCACTAGGTTCCTCCCTAGGAACAAGCCTATACCTCATGATCTACATCTGAATAGTGGTAATGTGACCAACATGCTCCTAAATCCACCCCTCGTACTCATCCAATAGTAACTATAGGTGTAGAACCTCTACCCCTAAATCTGTCCCTAGATCCCCCTATGGTGTAGGAGGGACAACAAACTACATACTAGTAATACTACCCTCGATAGTAGCCTACAGAGCCTATATATATGTCATGAGCTGCTCTATGGTGGCGTCCCACTGTGCTATGATAACATCTCACTGCTACACCTGGATCTTGGTCGACTAAAGCTCAACCTTGACCTCGTGCAACTATGCTCTTAGAGGAGAATCTCTCTCCTCGGGCTCTAGCTCCTCCACATACTCCTCAGGAGCCTCTTGCTACTCAATTACCACCTGCTCTACTGGATGGCCCCATACTTCAATCCTGGCTCAGAATCTACACCCTATAAGATATGTGCCATCATACCCGCCATCACCCTTGTGACCTAGGCTTTTGGTACCACACCACATCTGATCCCCCCACCATTGAGTGTATGCATCTATAATGCCCACAGTGACTCCTAGGTCAACTACTGGGGCATCCTCCTTATATGAGAGCTTTGTAATCTGCTATAGGGGTAGGTCCTTATCCACTACGAGGTGCCTATAAAAAATGGAACTAGAGGCACATCCTACTGTAGCTCATACTGACAGAGAAACTAAGAGTAGAAGAAATAGTCCTAGATGCCAACCTTGCAGTCAAGGACCCATAGATCACACTACGTCCTAGTAGTAAAACTGGTTAGATCATCCCACGATGGGTACTCATGATATGGGTGCCACATAACATTTCTGGCCTACAACCTAGTGAAAGTAGCAGTATAAATGGGAAGCTCCCTCGCATGATGATGACTCTTGCATAGCTCATGCTCTCAAGCCCATATAGCAGCATAGCACTACATATGCTCCTCCATAGTTGTAATCTCAGTAGGAAGCCCTCTAGGGTGATCTACCTAGACGTGCTCCCATACCCAAACCTATAGAAGCAAATTGTAAGCAATGCTGACATGATCTCACCGATGGATGTGGTACAACTCATCATAGCACTGAGCCAACAAATAACTTCCCCATGTGTATATTATAGGATCCTAACTATCCAAAAAGTCTTGAACCATTGCCAAGAGGTTCCACAAAAACCTCAAACTTGAGCAATCTGGAATCAAGATATTGTTGATGACCATCAGCAACACTGCATGCCTTGCAAAGAAGTTACCCTCGTCATACCACTACAAAAAGTGACACTCCCCTATATTTTGTCTTGAGAGCCTTCGTAGAGCGCCCTCTAAACACCCGAGTGAAAACAACAACCTGATGATTAGTGGTCGAAGAGACAATAGCCACTTCATCAAAGGGGATTCGAAAGATCCTATACACATCTTTCAATGTGATGGTCATCTCACCGATAGAAAAGTGGAAGGTATTGGTCCGAGGATCCCATCGATGGACCAAAGCTGTAAGGTAGGTATGATATACCATAATGGTGGATAGTCTTGTGACATACTGAAGCCTACGGGCTTTGAGCCAAGTCCAATCGTCATCATCCAAGAGGGACAAAAGTGTATTCATGAGCTTCGATCCTGAGCCTAAGCAATAAGAATCTAAGCAAAAGAAAAGAAAATGAATCATAACTACAATGCATCTAAGGCATAAATCACAATAAACATGAAAAAGGTGCAAATAATGATGGGCTATCCTAAGTCTAGGTAAAAGAACAAAGTTGCACCTAATCAAACAAGTCAAAATTTCAAAAAAATCAATAAAACAACCTAGAAAATTTCAAAAAAAACAAAATTTTTATTAGAAAATTAATTTTTTATTTTATTTTTATTAAGTGTTCTTGGTCGTTGTTGCCTACAGCGGCTAGAAATCGGTCACTGAAGCTGATAGTGGCCAAGCCCCAATGGTCAATTTTTTGACCATTGGGATTCAAATTGGTCGCTGCCAATGATATCGGCCAAGTTGCAGGCCTTCCTGGCTACTCTGATCAATAGCGGCCAATGGGTAGCGAAGCAGATGCATCGACCCTAGGCCAAAAAATACCAAAAAAATATAATAAAAGCAACAAGACAAAATGGGTACAAGACCACCACATAAAAACCTAAACTAAGCCTAGCTACAAGTTTTGATTCGTTGCTAGTAAGCTTAATGGGGTTCAATTACCAATTACTTAATGTGGTTCAATTTTACCCAAAATAAAAATAAACAAGTAGGGTTAAGGTTTGAGGGAGTACTCGAGAAGCATCGACTCCTCCACCCGAAGACGCTTCACCCCGTGTAGCCATGATCTTCCATGTCACAGAAACGCTCCAAATCACAAAAATCATTTTCACCTCAAAGCTCAAGAAGATAAATTAACAACTGGAAATGTAAAAAGATAAAACCTTAGGTTAACTTTTATAGTGCCTTGGCCATTGCTGACATCAGTAGCCTGCATCGTTTGGCCGCTCAGGACTGAAGCTGCCAAGGCCAGGCCTTTGGTGGCCACTGGACCTGACAGCGACCGAGACCCTAAGAAAAAATAAGCAGTTTCCCTCCATAAGAAGCAACCAAAAACATAAAATAAACATATTTTGGTGGTTCATAATCACCATAATGATCAAAATAACATAAAAATCACATAAAAACAAATTCTCAAGTAAGCCTCGTATCCAGTCACTTACTCTATCAACTTAGCGATTGCAGCGACTTGCACTCCATGTAATTTGGTAAGACGAGTAAGTCACCATAAGGCTACTTTGGGAAAAAACATTCATTTTGGAATCATGATGTATTTATTCAAATCTAAAAAATACCAAAATGGTTGGACTGCTCCACGGGTGCGATAAAATCATCTTCATTCCTTTATGAAATAAAAAACACTAAGCCAAAGTGATGCAATATGAGCATAAACATAATCACTCATCCTAACTCCCTAAGAAGGCTATTGATGGTTGTACCACTCCTCGGGATAGGGATGGATGGTTACCATAAAAAATTGGAATCACACTTGGACGTGGGTTCACCCATTGAAGGAAAAAATGCTAGAAAGAAACCAAATTAGTCATATTGGTCAAGCGACTTGTCGCTTCATTCATGGTCATTTATTCACCATTTGTTGAGTGAAGAGGTAGTTCAAATATTCAAAATAATCATAATCAAAATCAACAAAAGATCACTCGATCATAACAAAATTGTGTTCATCCTATGAATCATTGCATACAACAATCACATAATTTCCCTTGTTTGTTGGGAACATAAGTAGACATGACATTTTCAATTGTAGCTCTCCTACCGATTGAAACTATTGTAGCAACTGAAGCTACCCAATTGAGTTTGAGGAATGAGTGCAACTTAACATGCCCAAGCCACTGAGCTAAGTCCTCCAAACATTGAGGCAATGATTCAAATAGTGCATGCCATCTTTCATGATAGGGCCATCCAACATTGATCAGACCACTGATCACCATACACCCTACAAACAGATCAGTCTACGATTTTGCTTAGCGTTGTGTTTTCCACATAGCACATCACAAAAAAGGGCATCTGTAGACATCTAAAACATGTCATATCTAGGGGATCTACTCAAATAGACACATTCATAAGATCATATGACATAATATTGGACTTTCCAAGCATCAAGAGTGGTTATCACCACTCATATGGGGCATTCTAAGCCCATCCAAGCTTAGTCACTCAAGACTAGAGTGACCAGACCTTAGCCGCTCAAGCCTAGAGTGGCCCTAACTTAGTCACTACAAACAACAACAACCAGATCTTAGCCACTACAGTCGACAACGACTAAGCCATAAAAAACATTTTGTTGACAGATATACCCAATCATGGGCGAAAGTGGTAGTCTACATGCAATAAAGGTGAGTGAAAGTAACTTTGCATTCCATTTCATGGCCAGTTCACATAGGAGACTTAAGTTTGTATTTAGACCTCAGTTAACTGGTCTTTAAACATAGAAAAGACAAAATCTTCTCATGCTAACCTTCACTGCGCATGAGGGATTCAATCCTAGGGTTTTGAGCATAGAGTTTAGGGTTTCACACACTTTAGAAGGTGCAAGCCTAAGAGCACCAGGGATATCAGACAATCATCAGAGATCAATATCAGAGCAGAATAAGTCCAAATTTTAGGAGATCTTTCAAGACATGGAGAGCTTCTTTTGGAGATCACGTTTACGATGAAGCCCTAATAAATTGGAGAGCAAAGCAATCACCATTTTAGAAACATCAAGTACAATATTTTATCCATATATTTAGAGCAAAGAGAACGAGATTTACTTTAGTGACTGTTGTCATTGGACAGTGGCCCACAGGCATAGCTTAGGGTTTTAGACATTAGTTTCATTATTGTGTTTAGCATATCATTAGCATAGCATCATTTCATTCATTCATATTCATAGCATTAGTTTCATTTGCACTTGTTTTCATTTGAGTATATTCATTGCTAACAACCTCATCCAGGGAGGCAATCTCGTACATCTAAGCATGTGTTGTTGTTTCATTACTCACAAGGCCACAGGTTCATCGAACGAAAGCTACAACATACGAGAGCAAAAGGATCCCTCTAGGAAACAGACCTGGAGAAGGAGACATCTGTAAGCCCTCGTACATTTCTGTGTTCGAAACCGATAATCTTGTGATAGTGCACCACCCCTTCACGAGGGAAATTTTACCCACTTGTAACCTTATTATATCAAAATGGGTATCCCTAAGAGGGACCGACATGTAACCGAGTTTCAATACGAATAAAGAGATCTATATTTGTTACTTCTATGTTATATGCTTTTTCATGGTCTTTCATTTCATTTTGGGTTTAACACATTTGCAAGTAGAGTAAGAGTGGTGCATGCACCTCGGGGTCGCTACATAATTCACCAAAAATGATTTTGTAACCCCAATAGTTCAGTTTTGTAATCGATTTTTCTAGAACACCAAAATTTATATAAATGAGAAGTTTTATCATGCAAGTTTACTTCTAAATTAGGAAAACAATCATTTGTATGGTCTAGGGGTTAGGTTGTATGATTTGCATAAACCATTTTTAAATACCTCATTCACTGATTTGGCAATTTACACTACATATCTCTTTAGGACAAGTTTGGGGATCATTTCCTATGGCAATTGTTAACTTTCCTTTCAACATGCAAACCCTAATTTAATAGCATTGAATTTTTATCATCACCAATATTTCCAAAAATCATGCAAATGACCTATGATGTCTCTATACAGCTATAATTAATCATGCAATCATTCCTCACTCTCACATCAGGTTCGTAGGGACATCAGAAGCCGTTTCCATTATAATTCCATCAATCTAACTTAGAAATTTAGTCATTCAACACATAATATGCAACATGCAATAATAATAACACATAATGGAATTCATAACAACCTAGAATCAAAAAGCTTTTGTTGATATATTCACATTATAGATATTCATGTTCAATATCCATCATCACTTATTAGAATAACCATACACATAACATCAATGGGCTCAACAATGGACATAAAAAATGAATACATTCAACAACGTCGAACTCATACCATGAACAACCAAGAACTCTAAAACAACATAAAAAATTGAATGAGGGGGCTATATAATGCATGCCCAGGCCATTCCAAAGAGGTTCCTGAGACATCACATTACTTATGACTGCCATCCCGAATTATCTCAAAATAATTAATTACAAGTTTTTACTAAGTCTAATTTTATTTTTTATCAAATTCATCCCAATTGCACATTTCACCTAATTTCATTGACATTTCAAGTTGTACATATGTGACCTTGCACATTTACACCTACTTGTACTTTTTGACCACTTGTACATTTTAATCAAAATTAACAAAACTGAGCAAAATTATGCAAATATAATAATAATTTCTTCTTCTTATGGGAGGTGGATTTGCTACCTACAATTCCCATATTCATCCCAATTCAATAGGGTTTCTGAGAGGAAAAATAGATCCTTTGTAAATATGGCAAGGATTTCCTCCAAAACTTACCTAATTTATTATGGAATGAATGTTTTTTTACTTCTATATATTTTCTTATAGGTGTGCCACTAAGGCACTAAATGGAGTCACTTCATTTGAGGCTTGGTTTCAAAGGAAACTATCAATTGAGCATTTGAGAGTAATTGGGTGCATTGCTTATGCACATCATAATAATTCAAATAATATTAGAAAATTAGATGATAGATATTTGAAATGTGTGTTAGTAGTTTATGATAATCAATCCAAAGGATATGTATTATATAACCCTAATACTAGGACTATATTTGTGAATAGGGATGTCACATTTGATGATTCTACTATATATATATGTAAGTGTAGAGGGGTAAAATTGCCCTACGATGTATTATTATCAAGGTTGGATCCACAGGGAAGCCTTGAGGTGATCATAGAGGCACGTTGTTCTCTACAATCGATGTAAAATAGGGAGGGAAGGGTTCTTAAGGAATGTTTTAAGGACTCAATCCAAGTCCTCTAGTTTTCAAGAATGTTTGATGTATTTGATTCAAGATAATCATCTATGTTTGGCCTTTCTAGGTCTATGCTATGAAAGATAAAGGACAATGTAGAAATATAGTAGATAATAAGACAAGAGGTAACCCTAGAATTATTCTTTCTTTGAATGCTTTTATAAACCTAGGATTTCAAGATAGAAATCCTTCAAGCAATGGTTCAAGGGGAGATGCACAAACAAGATTACCCCTAAGTTCACACTATATGTTATTTATTTTCAAATGACTAGAAATCAATTAAATATATTCCTTTTAAACCAAATCTAGGGTTTGTAATAGAAATAGAAGGCATTCAAAAAATAGTCTTAAGACTAAATATAGAACTTATATTATCCAGTGGTTGATCCTTATTTTTTATTCTTTATCCAATGATATCCAATTATTCCTGTTCCCAAAAGATAACTTGGCAAACACTTTGAATATATGATTAGCGTTAGGGGGCCTACTTAGGTTTCTCTATGATAATACTTGGAGGTGCAACAATAAATCCCCCTAGGTCCTTTTAGTTGATCTTTGAAAATAAAAGCATAAGTTGACCTTTGGAATATGAATATGCATAAACAGAATATAGCATAATATAATGATAAATTTCAACACAGAATAAAATGTAGCAATATGTCTTATATGTAACCTAGAATTTAAATCTAGGGTCTAGGGATAGTAGCTTACCCCCAAATATGATATGGAAAAAATTATACCTCGCAATAGGCGATCGCTATTTCACAGACCGAAAAAATCACGCCTTGTAGAGATCTAGCACAATTTCGTAGAAACTATACAAAAATAAAATAATGATGTGAGAAGACAATTACTTTACAAATAAAATTAATTCATGTATGAAAGAAGGAAAAAATACCTGGTAGATAGAGAAAAAGCAAACAAAAGGGTTGAGACTTCCCAAATAGTCGATCTCTCCTTAGGGCTCCAACACAAATCCACCAAAGCAAGTAACAACAATAGATAATCCAATGTAGTAGAAAATAGATCACACTTCACAATTATGAGTTAGCTTGCTTGTAGAAGAAGAAGGAAATATAGATCACTTAGTGAGCACTTAGATATCACTTGAATAAGAGAGCTTGCATGAGATTAGAATCACAAAAATAACTTGTTGTCTTATTCTCTTCAAGATGATTTAAAACCATCCTTATATAGTGCATCTGAAAGTGGAATGGAAGGGAAAAACCAAGCAGAGTCGATGCCAAACAAACCAACTTTGAAAAATTAGGGTTTCCTGGGAAGAAAACCCTAAAATGTGAAATCATGCCCTGTTAGGGTCGACCACGATTTCACCTTATGTGAAGTCACACCTCGTCAAGGGCAACCACAATTTCACATAAAGGGAGAGAAAAGTGAAAGGAAGAGGGGAGAACTAGCCCTTGCCCTAGGCATGTGTAAGGAGTCTCCCAAGAGGACTTAGGGAAGATTACTCAGTAAAGTGGGTCAATTTATTTGTGTCTACATTTTACCCCGTATTTGACGCATTTATGGCCTAATTTGTTGAGAAAAATCCTAATTGATCATAGGCACTAAGTACCTGGTTATCCTATGGAAGGTAACTATCCTATCCCAAAACCTTGTGGTATCCACTATTGTTCTACATTCAAAGCCTCACTATATACCATGGAAAGGGTAGTGATGTTAAGAGTTCTCCTTACAAACATAGATGTTAAAGGGTTCAATTCTCTAAAGTACATATGTATGGCAACATATACCTAAAGAGCATAAGGACAACTAACCTATTGTACAATTTGTGGAAATGAGTATTGAATAATCTCAAAGGTTCATTAGGTTCTCTTTTGGCTGAAGCAAATTTATGATAGATTATAATAGGATCTATGGATAGCCTAAATTTATTTACAAAGGCTATTTACAACTAGGCCCAAGACATAATAGAATTGGTAGGAAATCTAATGTACCAATCATATGCTATTTTATCTAGGGTAAGAGGAAAAATTCTACAAGCAACATCCTCATGTTCAAATTGCAGTCTAATCAAGGTATCCTTGTAGGCTTGAATATGCTCTTCAGTAATTCTAATTCCATTATATTTATATTTAGGTAAATATTTTTTTGTGTTTTTGGGCATGTCATGAGTTGCTCCAACATTGTTTAAAGGATTGCTATGGGTACCTAACCAAGTTGCATTTTCTATCATTAGAACTACTGGTGGGGGAACAAATGGGATGATGGGTAGATATGAATAGCTATTGGGTGGAATAACAACCGTCTGACTCTTAGACCATTTTATTTTCTTGGTAGGAGAAATACTATGAAAAATAGTATCTTTAGAAGCTTCAAATATGGTGATGATGATCTTTGGTTCCAGTTTTAATGATGAAAACAATAAATTTTTAATGACTTTAGAGTGAAAAGAGTCTCAGTTTTCAAATGGTTAATTGATAAATCATCATGTTCATTAAAAATGCATCAATTAAACCATAACAATAAGGAATATTCCTAAATTTGTAAAGAATCAATGTATCATGAATTAGAGAATTTCCAAAAATAAATGTGAACAACTGTAAAGAAAATTAATTACCTTCAAGTGGGCCTTCCTTCTAGCGCCAATTCTGTTGAGTGATATTTTTGCCCAATTGCAAAATTATACTCACAATTAGGATATTATTAGAAAATCTTCTTGCAAATAAATTTAAAACTTCTCCAAGGTTCTATTTGCTTAATTTCTTGAATGCTATTGTATGCTTGTGAAATGTAAAAATGTGTTGAATACCTCAGAGGTGCAAGTAACTGTTAACAAGGGGCCTGTGAAAGTGGTTTGCTTTGTAATGCTTTAAATTTGAAAAAATGTTTGATTAATAATCAAATATTGCAAATAATAAAACCTTTGGAGTGCAAATATTTGAATTTTAACCTTAGAAAATGATTTTAATTAAATTTATCCAAATACATTATTGTTTTTAATAATTATTATTTGAAAATTAAACCCTTAATGTCTATTTCAAATCTATAATATCACAATTTTATTGAAATGAAGTAAACATTTACGTTAATATGAAAAATTAAAACTTTGCATCAAATTTAAGGTTTTAATTTTTTTCTGTACGATAAAATTAAATAAAAAGACTTACGAAAATTTGTAAAACAAAATGGAACAAACATAAACTATGAAGTCTGAACCCAAAATATTCTGAAAAATCTAACCTAATTTACAATAAAACGTAAAATAAGTGCAATTGATTTGATTTCAGAAAACCTACACTCTGTAGGTAGTACAATAGATGAAGTCTCTCAAATAAATCAAAACCAAGGAAATACCGTAAGGAAGTCTTTTGACCATTTCCATTAGTCTTAATTTTTTATTTATAATTTGAAAATTTAGTTCGTTCATTTTTGTGACAGTTGTTGAACGGGTTTCATAACTATTTATCCACTGAACTTAATTCTCCTTCATTCTCATTTCTTTTGCCTTTGGATTTTCCTTTTAAAAACTTTTCAATATTCCATCGGTGCAATGATTTAGGTTTGGTATTTAATTATATGTTTATAAGTAACCATCTATGTATGCTTATCGCTAATAGAGATGTGGGGCTTCAAAATTATATTTTATCATCACTTTAGCATAACCTTTAGCTATTCGAAGGAAAGTGATGAAAACAAAATGATGTTTCCTCCAATTAGGATCAGTCAAATAACTAAGAATAAACTCATAGTCTTCCATGGTGTAATAACATACTCCACATCTTTTATTTTTGTACAATTTTCTATTTCTTAGTATATTATCGAAGCTACACATATACATTGCGCTAGACCTTCCAAATTAGTGAAATGCAACTTCCACCATTTTCAACAAGTGTTATATTGCTACATTATGTACTGTTATTTCCTCCGATGCTAGCAGAGTGAACGTCTCTTTTCATATACCTCCATGGATGCAATCACAGAATCCACCATTCCATCGAACAAATATATACATATAAGTTTTCATCTTTCACTACTGGAGCCAATAATTTAAACAACGCATAGTCCAAGAGTACATCCGCCTTGTCGCCAATGTAAGCAAAGTAGGGGTACACATTGGCCATGAAAGGAGCCTCGACCTATTTGAGGAAGTCTAGTATAAACTTCATGGTGTCCTTCATATCGTCACGAAAGGCTTCTAGAACGGTTTGAATGTTTGTCATGGCAGGAACCAATAATTGGACGAATTGGTTGTTTGCTAATATATCGTTCCCCACAGCGATATATTTGATATTTATGGCTGGGTAAAACCGGAGAATGTTGTTAATTCAGCCATTTGCTGCCTCCTGGTCCTATGAAACTTTCTTCGGTTCTTCGTTAGTCACTCCCACTATCACCTCAATTCCTGTTTTTCCAGCACTCTCAGGGTCTGTGTTGAGCATTGAATATCCCCACCTTCCGATGTTATACGATTTTTTAACAAATTCACCATAAGGTATAGGGTGAACTAAAATTTAATTTTCCCATTGTGAACTAGGCATGGCTAATTCACGCTCGTCTGCTCTTTCTCTCACAAACCTCACCCGCTGCCCACAAGATTAGCACCCACTTGTCGTCAGCGCTGACCACTACCTTTACTTCTGTATTTGCGTCCTCATCTTCTGAAAATTTTCCAAGATATTATAAACACCATGTACATCATATATTTAAGGTGTATTCATTGCGTATGTCCACGTGAAATACAAAGTCTCCCTTCAATTTGAAAAACGTAAAATCTCTACCCAATTTAGTTTGAAGAAAAAAAAAAAAAAAAAACTCCATAAATCTCGATGTTGGCTAGCCCCAAACTCGTAAAAACCTACTCCTCTCTCCCATCTTCTGTTTTCCTTTCGTTATTCGTGTACCTATGACAGTATACTTTGGCTTATGGTGAAAAAAAAATAGTTCAGTGCTCACCTCTAAGAACGAACCAGAAACTCCAAACCTTCTAATCTTCTTATTATGACATCCAGTATGCAATGACCACACTGGCGCTGTTCACTCTAAAATGCACTTATTCAAACACAATGGCACTGAAATTTATACGAGAATTGTCTTTACTACCTCCAATACCTACAAATATATTCCAATGATATTTTCTCTGCTGTAACCATGGCACCGAAGATATCTATGATCTCTCCAATAAGCACAACAACATGTTTCAAAATAACGAGTACATAATTGTCATCCACACGTCGTCGAGAGGGTTGGCACAATGTTATTTCGTTGGGAGCCATCACTTTCTTTAATAAATTTTTTATAAGAGGCTCGAATTAAGTATAGACAAATTGCTGAGTTGAGTAGATGCTCTGACATCAATTTTGAAATTTCATTCAAACACACATCGGGTCCTACATGTAGATGAAAAATGTTGAGCAAATGTCAAAACCACAGTGCAAGAGAGAGATTTAAATAATCCACCCTGAAATTACAACAAAACCCAAGTCAAATAAATCAAAAACCAAGGAAATACCTTAAGGAATTATTATTGGTACACTTTATTATCATGTTATATCTCGTATTTAATTTTATTATCACTTTGGACCAATCTGGGTACGATAAATTCACTCATAAACTTAAACATTCAACTTATTGCTCTTTTCGAAATAAAGTCAATCAAAATGTGTGATGCTTGTTTTCATAACTTGTCTTAAACAGATTTTGAAATAATAACGAGATAAAAGACAAGTTAGTGGGCTAATAAAAGCAAAATTTATCAAAGAAAGTAAATATTTTGATATGAACATTTTCACTTCTGAAATTGAAATTGAATTCAACTCTTGCCAATTGTTATAACCACTATTACCAACATATTCTAATTTCGTCATCGCGTAGTAATGTAACATGGTGACTGACTTATTTATGACATCAAAAGTTATAACTCCAAAAATGCAAACAAAAATTCACATAAATATTAAAAAAATTGAAGTGGGTCCCAAAATTATGGTAAGTTGTGCAACGATAATAAAACCTAGTGACGATGAAAGAGAAATACAAAAATTTAAAGAAAGTGATGCAAAGGCACTCATGTTAATTACATTTAGAATAATTGATGAAATACAACCATACTTAAGTGGAGTAGAAACTTCTACAAATGCATGGAATACATTATGCAAAATATTTGAAGGGAAAAACAAAGCTACAATTCTAAATTTACAATCTCAATTATATTCTCTAAAAGTTAATAGTGGAGAAAGTATAGAACTCTTTCTTCGAAAAGTAGCAGATATAAAGATAAAACTTTTAACTCTAGGAGAAAAGGTAGAAGATATATTTCTTGTCCAAGTAATGCTAAGAGAACTTCCAAAAAGTTATAAATGTTTAGTTAATATTATTCAGGAATATGAAGTAGAGAATTTAGTCAAAGATGAAATGACCAATAATGCCTTGGTATCTAAAGAAAATACATCAAGTAATATTGCTACAACATCAAGGTATAGATCTAAATGGAATTCAAGATTTTGTCATATATGTAAGAGAAAGGGTCATAGTACAAAATTTTGTAGATATAATCAAGGAAATCAGAATCAAGGAAGTCAAATGAATGAATTAGTTCAACAAAAACAATATGAATCTCAATATTGATATAATCCTTAATGATAACAATAATTTCAATTACAAATATCAACATAAATATACTCCTTAGTACCAATATGGTTGTCAATAATAACCTTAGCTACAACTCAAACAATAAAATAAAAAATAAAACTTAGTTTAAAAAATTCATGAAATTCAAGAATTATAAGAAATATCTAAAGGAAATGAGTTCAAAGCTCTTACAGTAAAACTCTCAGTCAATGAATATGTACAGTTTTTAAAAAATTATAAAGATACTAATGTTGAAAATATTATAGAACATTAAGATATAGGAGGGGATACTTTAAAGGGATGACATGGAAAAATCAAGACTTGGAGTAAAAAGAACATAATAAAGAAACAAAAGAACATCAAGAATGTACAAAAGAAGAAATAAAAAAGAGATACAAATCAAAAGCAAGTACTAGAACAAGAACTTTATGGATCATATGCTGAAAATGTAAACAAAATATTAAATATGAAGATGAAGATTGAAGAATAAAATCTTCAATAATCAAATAATTTAATACAGGGGGGTGTTGAGTAATATTACATTATTTGATATATACTAATGTACCCCCATGGTGAAAATCTAATAGATAAGGGTTGAGTCTATAGTTTAGGTGCATGATTTATATTTTCTGTTTTATGTAAGTGTCAATGTGCAGGTCATTCACAAGTGTCATGTAAGAGTGCAATATGCAGAAAATGCACAAGTGTCATGTAAGAGTGTAATATGGAGGAAATGCAGAAATGTCATGTAAGAGTGTAATATGCAAGAAATACACAAATGTCATGTAAGTTAGAGTGTAAGTGTGTATTGAGACAATGTGCATAAATATCATGTATGTAAGTGTGCAAATATATAATGTGAGGATGTGCACAAGTTTCCTAGATTAGGAGTGCATGTAGAAGTGTGCAAGTGTTATAGATTCAAGTATGCATGTAAGAGTAAAGTTAAGAGTCTAGTATATAAGTGGCAAGATGATAAGCCAAAGTTCATGGGAGTTTTCCTATGGAGAGCAATAGTCAAGTACATGAAGATTCATCTTCTATGTCTATATTATGGAGACAAAGCTCCATGAAAAGATGTATGATTATTTTATTATAAGAAATAAGATATAGAAAAGTGAATAAAGCTTGTATATAGATTTTGAGCAATTAATATTATAATTTTTCTTCATGCTTGCACATGAATGATTTTGTCCATTTACATTCATATTTGATATTATAAGTGAACATTATTTTATTATTATATTGGCCTTGATATACATATTAGATTGCTCATATATAATTCTACTCTTCATTATTGATATTTTGACCTTTAATATTATGGCTTATTTATATTGGGATTTGGGATATTGTAATAGTAAGGTTTGAAAGCCAATAAAAAAAATTATGAGCATCATTGCAAGCACTAGGAACTTAGGTATCTGATTAGATTTTAGTTCCTATAATTTTGAGATAAATCCCATCAAAGTATAATATTTTTTTAATACACTAAATACTACTAAGAAAACACCAAGCTTTGAGAAGTAAGTGAACCTACTTCAAAAAGAAGAGGTCTCACATACTATAGAAGAAGAACAATAGTTACTAGTTACAATTCAAAGAGGTAAGCAACCATTTAGAAAAGGTATGAGACCTCCATAAGTATTCTAACAAATAAGTAATTTCCAAAGATATCAAAATCATATAAATTATTTTCAAAGAAGTAATTTACATATGCAAAATATATGTGAACATTGTGGAAAAAATAGACACATCATGAAGGGTTGTTGGCACATTCCATTTAAAAATGAATCACCTTCAGGAGATGAACCAATAGAAAAATAGGTCATATTCAAAACAAAAAAATTAAAATTGGAGAAAGGCACATGAAAGTAATGTAGCTAAAGGGAATCAAGTCAAATAAGAAAAAAATGAAGTTCAAGAAGAATAAGAACATGTTTTTGTCACACAAGAAGATCTAAGATAATATAATAATGTTTCGTATGAATCTAAATAGATGACAGATCAAGAAACTTGGATACATTCAAATCATCCAAATTATTATTAGTACAATGCAGCTAGAAATATCAAGAATCAAACACCTAAGAATGAAGATGTACACTCAAAATGTGAGTCTTCATCGTCAATAGAAGTTTTTGAAGATAGCAAAGAGAATGAGAAATCAATCCAACATGCCTTGAAGATTCAATCATCAATAGCACATCAAAGAAAGTGCAACAACATTACATACCACAAGCAATGTATTCTACAGATGAACAATACTAAGAAGAAGCATAATAGTGATTTATCTCACTCCATCAAGAGATAATCAAAGTTTAAATTGAAAACTATTTTGAATAGAAGATATGACAATGCACAAGAAATATTGAAAACCAATCAATTAAATGATTGATACAGGTTGCATGGTAACACACCACACAGAAGATCAAAGGAAGTAGGAATACATCATATATCATAAGAAAATACTTAATAAAATAAGTTAATCCATGGAAACAAATAAATAAGTCATTAAATTTGACTCAACATTACACATTGATCAAGACAAGATTTAGGAACAAGTCTACATGATAGGAGAACACTTGATCTCATCAACACCTGACATATTTAATGAAGATCCTCCACATTGAGGAAACACATGCTTCACTTGAATACATTGAAGAAACACACTTCAAGAATTAAATTCTACAAGCATTTGAATATGTATTTTAAAAACAAATGTATTTGAAGTGCATGATTAGTAGAACTCCACACTCATAAGTATCAAAATAGTAAGTCTACATTAAGTAAGGGGTGAGGAATTTATCTCTCAAATTTCAATATCACCCTAGATATTATTCTTTTGTCATAAGCAACATAGAGATTTTATTATGTAATAATGAGGGTATGTTAAGAGTTATTACTTCATAGGCCATATGAGAAGATAAGTGGTATAATTAACCCTCATAACACATATGAATGTAGTATAGGACAAGGTAGTTACAAGTTTATTTGAGGGTTTGTTATTTCTAAATTAGGCATACTATGTACATAAACACCCTTCACTTCTACAATGAAATCATTCTAAGCATTAAGATATAACATATAAATCATGTTATCATTGATGCAATGGATGTCACACTACTCATTGACACAAAATCATTGAGCCTTTTTTATTCTAGGTTAAACACGTTTGATGGGTGGAAGCACTATCATTATGATTTTAGGAGCTACTCTAGGATGGCTAAAAGACGTGCATCTAGTCAGGAGTATCTCTTTTGGTATTTTGTTGTTGGGGCTACCCTAAGATGAGCTTTTGAAGGTTTTTAAAAATATTAATGTTGTTAGCATGGAATAAGCCTGACTCCATCACCTTTAATGTGTTTGTTTTTGTTTTAACCCTTTTGTTTGAGGAATATATTTCCTCCTCTTTATTGGACTTGGTCTTTATTTGCCCTCATTTGATGAGAGTGGCCTCTACTCTCCTCGTTATTGCGAATGTATCTTTGAAGAAAGACACATTTAATATCTCTAGGTAGAATGTTAGTTTCCTAGTGAGATTATTGATGATAATGTCTAGAAGGTCCTCCTTATTGATTTTGGTGATAAGTAAATAATATTAATAAATAAATAATGTAAATATGTAAATATAAAAACATAAAAGAAGACCATAGTTTAAAAATAGGTGCATGGCCACCTTTATTTCATGTAAATAAATATTTTCAATTATTCTTAGTGGCCACCTTTGTTCATAACCATGTAACCAATTACGTGGCTTACCAATCATCCTTGTAATATGTTTTATGTGGTCACCCATCCAACTTTGTAACTAGCTATTTATAGCCCATTTTACTAATGGAAATCTCAGGTTGGTATTTTGTAACTTGTCTTGTCTATGTGTCTAGAATATCCATATCAGTTTGGTATAAGAGTGGAAAAACTAATTGGAAGGAAGTATCCTATTCCTTTAGGCCATTTTGTTTTAGACAGAGAATGAGACAAATTCCACCAATATATTCAAGAATTGGCATCCTAGAATTGGTATTTGTCTTGTTTTATCTGCCAATTTTATTTTTCTGATCTATATAGAGCTATTTGGAAAATTTGAAATATTGTTGCAGTGTTGCAATAATAGTTCTATGAAGAATATTTTTATTCTCTAGAATCAGTGATGAAGCCATCTAAATTTTCCTTTACACAACATTGTTGTAATTATCCATATAAGCCACGTCGCCTATATTTTTTTCATTTGCTTCCCATATCACGTGCTTAGATGATTTTAACATCAATATAGCCATGCACTATTACATAATTATTGGTTCCTACTAAGTTATAACTTGGTGTACCCAGGTTTTGTAGGTGAGTTGGAGAGGAGAGGGCAATCCTCCAAGGGAGGTCCTAGGTTCAAATATCCACCCTACCAAAAAGCTGAATTGTGTATCCAAAATCCAATTGATAATGTTGGTGCGTGCAGGGTCGGGTGCGACTCCCGGGTGATTTTTATGGTGTAGAACCCCATTTTCATGGTATCTAGACCAAGGTGGCCCCACAAGGGGTTTTTCGCTTAAAAAAAAAGTTCTAACTTGGTGCTTTCCACATCTGAGCAATCAAATATTATTTGTTGTCAAGTATTTTTATGGTTGACTTGAATGAGCTATGATCAACAAGAAAGCTTGATGTTATCTAGTACCAGCATGTCATGTTACTCCTCAAGCCATGATGGTAGATTATACAAATGATATTAAAAAAAACTCACTATTTCACCTCTCCTTATGATTCCTGCATACTATCGACATAGTCTATCTCTATTTCATTAAAGATAATGTATGTTTTGTTAATGACAAAGTGCATACCTCTTGAATATGGGTGATAGTAGTTGAAGAACATGGAATTGACATATTACATCAATTTTCACCATGTACCCCTTTTGAGTTAGCCATAAAGCCTTTGTTGACATCGATGTCCAACTGATATTTTGCTATGCATCCACCTATCCAATGTCAAGCTCATGAAGAACCTTTATGAAGAATTCAACTTAAGGTATGCAATTTTGGAGATTTAAAGGGGTAATGGTGAATGTTTGTTTCAAAAACTAGCATCAAACTTGGTCATTAATTATTTCAGTCTCATATCCTATTACTTGTTGTTGAGGAATTTATAAATATGCCTAGAGCTACCAATTTTTCAATATTTTTTGTCAAGCCCAATAAAATTTCCATGGAGTTACCTACTTGAACAGGGCCCACAAAGTGGTCAAGATCACGTCTTGTTTTATGTCACATAGCCATTCCATTGTCTAGTCCACATCAACTGGTTACATGTTGACATGAACTAGTATTTGGAGGTATCATCGAGGTTGCAAAAGGATGTTCTTTTTCTCTTCACTTAAATCAAAGGCATAATATGTTCCTTCCTTAAGAGTCTTATAGTGGGGCCTTTTTCATTTAGTTTGAATTTTTATCTCTTAACAAGGCCTTATAGATTATTGCATACTTTTAGTGGTTTTAACCTAACTAGGGGTCTTATTATATTTAAATGAAGGCCATATAATTTTGTGTAATTGGAGGGTATTTATCTTTGTAAAAAAGGATTAGAAAAACATGTTGAAATGATTTATTACATGTATTTTGAATTTGTAATGATACACACCCAAGAACACCCTTTCAGCTATCTCTCAGCAACATAGAGGTAGTTTGTTTATTGTACAAAGATGACATAGTTGTTCTTGTCTGAACATAGCCTTATTTATAGCCATTGGAAAGCTCATTTCGAGCTTGATCCATTGGATGTGAAATATTTCACTTTTTTAATAATTTGATGTATATAATTGTACCTCAAATTTGATCTTGTAGAAAAGAGTTCATTTTTTATTATACTCGACACTCTTGAGTGGTTTACTTATAAATTTTACCCATGCTCTTGACCCTATTCTCATGTCAAATGTGAGGTCAAGGTCTATTATGGTTCTAGAGATCCTAAATTTCTCAATTATTGGATCCTAGACATGGACACTTGGTTTACCTACATCCAAATCCTACTGATAATAAGGTTCTCTTTTCTAAGTTGAAATTGTCTAGTGTTGCAAATATTCTAGTCACTAAGAGGAAAACTATTCAAAATACCATCACCACTTGGGATGAATTGGTCTTAGCCTTGAAGGCTATTTTCTATCCATCCAATCACGATGAGTATTTTATCATCAATTGGATTTGTTTAATGAAAGGAAGCCAAATATTCATTCAAGAATTATTTATCAGTTCAATTACCTATTTAATATCATATGCCTACTCTTGTTGCTATGTTTAAGAGTGGTCTCTAGATTGACTTATTTCATGAGTTAAAATATACTCGACTTGATACACTTGATGTAGCTTTTAATCAAGCTTAGCTTGTAAAGGAGAAAATTTCTACTCAATCTTGTGCACTTTTATATCCTCTATCTAGTGCACCTTGATCACCTTAATTATCTTATGTAGCCGCTCCTTAGTCTACTTCTTCAGCAGACACATTTTGATCTTAGGGATCTCATACTCAACAAACTCATTCCTATTAGAAGAAGTATTCTTCTCCTTCTTCTCACTCTTATCCTTCTTCTCCTTCTTTAGATTCTTCTATTCATGTATCTGTAGCGACCTCGAGACGCACCCATCGATTTAATCTACTTGCAATGTTATTAAAAACCCAATATGAAATGGAAGACAATGAAAAAACATATAACACGGAAAAAACAAAGATGGATCTTCTTATTCGTATTGAAACTCGGTTACATGTCGGTCCCTATTAGGGATACCCATTTCGATACAATGAGGTTACAAATAGGTAAAGAGTGTCTCTTTCGTAAAGAGGTGGTGCGCATTCAAAAAGCTTCCCGGTTCGCACACGAAAATGTATGAGGGCTTACAGATGCCTCCTTATCCAAATTTGTTTCCTAGAGGGATCCCTTTTGCTCTCGTATGTTGTAGACTTCATCTGATGAACCTGTGGCCCTATAATAAATGTAACAACAACACACACTTAGATGTCCTAGAATACCTCCCTGTATGAGGTTGTTAGCAATGGATATAAAAAATGAAAGCAAGTGCAAATTATACTAATGCTATGAATGTGAATGAAATGATGCTATGCTAATGATATACTAAAATGATGAATCTAATGTCTAAAACCCTAAGCTAAGCCTACAGGCCACTATCCAAGACAACGGCCGCTAAAGTGACTCTCTTCCTCTTTGATCCAAAGCTATGGACCAAAGCTTGTATCCGATGTTTGAAATAATAGGTGCTATTCTCTTCAATCCATCAAGGCTTCACCGTACTCGTAATATCCAAGGAAAATATCCAAGTTTCAAAAGCTCTCCTCAATGACCAAGATTGATGGATAAAATATTGATGTTGGTGGATGGATGGATGGATTGATCTCTCTTAGATAAAATATGTCTCTCTTGGTGCTCTTAGGATTGCACCTTTTATAGTATGAAACCCTAGGTCTATTTCCAAGCCCTATGAATGAATTTCTAATGCATAGTGCAAGTTAGCATGAGAGGCTTTTTGTATTTTCTATATTTGAAAGCCAGTTAACTGAAATATAACTGCCAACTTGAGTCTCCTATGCAAACTAGTCGTTAGCATGAGAAGATTTTGTCCTTTGTTTATGTTTGAAAGCTAGTTAACTAAAGTCTAAATGCAAACTCAAGTATCCTAGGTGAACTAGTCGTGAAAATGAATGCAAAGTTACTCCCGCCCACCTTTATTGCATGAAGACTACCACTTTCGCTCGTGATTAGGCCTGTTTGTTGGCAAAACTGCTTTTAGAGTTTAGTCATTGTCGTCTACAGTGACTAATACCTGGCCACTATAGCCTGCAGCGGCTAAGGTCTGGCCGCTCTAGGCTTGAATGGCTAGGATATGGTTTCTCTTGGCTTGAGCGGCTAGGCTTGGATGGCTTGAAAAAGCCCCAAATGAGTGGTGATAACCACTATTGATTCTTGGAAAGTCTCAGATTATGTCATTTGATATTATGAATGTGTCTATGTAAGCAGCTCCACTAAGCATGACACGATTAGGTGTCTATAGAGACCCCTTTTTGTGATGCACTGTGTGGAAAACACAACGCTAAGCAAAAATGTAGACTGATCATTTTTTAGGATGTATGGTGATCAATGGTATGATCAACGTTGGATGGCCCAATCATGCAAGATGGCGTGCATCCCTTGAATTATTATCTCAATGTTCAGATGACTTAGCTTAGTGGCTTGGGTATGTTAAATTGCACTCATTCCTAAAACTCAATAGGGTAGCTTCAGCTGCTACAAAAAATTTTATCGGTAGGAGAGCTACAATTGAAGATATCATGTCTGCTTACATTCCTAGAAAACAAGGGAATTTTGTGATTGTTGTATGCAATGATTCATAGGACGAACAAGATTTTACTATGATCGAGTGATATTTTGTTGATTTGTATTATGATTATGTTGAATTTTTGAACTAATTCCTCACACAATGAATTGGTGAAGAAATGACAATGAATGAAGTGATAAGTTGCTTGACCAACATGACTAATCTGGTTTCTTTCTAGCATTTATTGCTTTTAATGGGCGATCCCACATCCAATCGTGATTTCAATTATTTATGATAATCATCTATCCCTATCTCGAGGAGAGGTCTAGCTATCAATAGCCTTATTAGGGAGTTAGGATGAATGATTATATTTATGTTTATATTGTATCACTTTCGATTAATATTTTTGATGTCATAGTGGAATTAGGATGATCCTTTCACACCTATGGAGCAGTTCGACCATATTGGTCTTCTTCGGGATTGAAGGGTGGCACATCATAATTCCAAAATTAAATGCTTTTGCCCCAAGTGGCCTTATGGTAGCCTACTCATCTCATCGAAATGCATGGAGTGTGAATCACTGCACTAGACGAGTGGAAAGAGCAAGTAACTGGGTACAAGGCTTGCTTGAGATTATGCTTTTATGTTGATTTTTTTGTTATTTGAACATTCTGATGATCTTAAACCATAAAAGTGTGTATATTTTCTAATTTTGTGTTATCTCTCAAGGAGGAAACCTTTTGTTTTGATCTGTGGATCTAGCTGCTGTCAGGTCCAGTGGCCTCTGTGTTCCTGCTTGTGGCTGCTATCACCTTGAGTAGACAAGAAGTTCGGGCTGCTGATGTCAACAGCAGCCAAGGCATAATTAAGAAATATAAAATTTGCAATTTCTAGGATTTGACCTTTCATTTCATTGTTGAAGATTCACTTTTTAGAGCTCTGGTGTGACAATGACGATTGTGACTTTGGAGTTTACTTGGTGTCGAGGACATGGCTGTGCAGGGCAAGACATCAGCTGCTAGAGGAGCCAGAGCTTCTCGGGTATTTCTCTTTTTCTAAACCCTAACCCTCTTTTTATTTGGGTAAAACTGAACCTCACTAAGCCTGTTGGTAATGAATCAAAACCCATAGCTATATTTAGCTTACTTTTTTCTCTGGTGGGTTAGTCCCCATTTTTTATTTTGTTGCTTTGCCTTGGTAGTTTTTGGCCTAGGGTTTCTAAATTTTTCTGTTACTCACCTGATGGTGCCATTTTAAGCGTGTTTAGACTTAGATTTGATATAATACCTGAGTGAGAATTTGCCTTTAATTTAATTTTTTTGTTTTTCCTTCTCTTTTGATCTTTTTATGTTATTTTTGCAATATTTTGATTTTTTGTGTTCTTTTCTGGCCGAGGATTCACAATTTTGCCATGTCGTCCCTCAGCCGTTGTCACTCAGAGTAGCCAGTTCTAAGCCATTGTTGCTTAGAGCGACCAGGTTTGAACCTCAATGGTCAAAAATTTGATCGTTGGGTCTTGGCCAATGCTGTCTCTAGCAGCCAATTTTCGGTCGCTATAGGCAACAACGGTTAAATCCCTTAGCCATTTTTTTGCATAATTTTTGCTTTTTATTGGATTTTGTGATAGTTTTTAAGTTTTTTTGAAAATTTTGAACTACTCTTTAGCCTATATTGTACTTTAGTTATGTTTCATCTTTATTTTTCTTTGTTTAGATCCTTACTGCTCAGGCTTGGGACCCGAGGCTCATGAGTGACCTCCTACCTCTTCTGGATGACACATATTGGAGGTGGCTTAAGGCTCGTGGGTTCCAGTATGTTACCATATTACCTCACCTTATGTCATACCAAGCTTACCTTATGGATTTGGCCCATCACTGGGACCCTCTGACTAATACCTTCCACCTCCCGACTGGCGAGATGACCATTACGTCGGAGGATGTGTACAGGATCTTTCGGATCCATTTTTATGGGGTGGCTATTGTTTCTTCGACTAATAATGCTAAGGTGGTTGTCATCACTCAGGTGTTTAGGAGGCATTCTAAGGATGCTCTCAAGGACAACAAGTCTGGAGGAGTGTCTATCATCCACTGGTATCGAGAGTGTGTTTTCATAGTGAGGCATGCAGTGCTACTAATGGTCATCAACAATGTCCTCATCCTAGATTGCACGAGCTTGAGGTTCCCTTGGAACCTCCTTGCAATGGTTCAAGACCTGATAGATAGCGAGGAGCCTATCATATATGCATGGGGTAGGTCTCTATTGGCTCAGTATTATGACGAGTTGTACCACTATCATTGGAGGGGTCGTGTCAGCACCGCCTGTAGTTGGCTTTTGCAGGTCTGGGGATGGGAGAAAATTAGGGTAGATTACCCTAAGGGGCTTCCTATTGAGATCATAGCAGTGGATAGGAGGATGCAGTGTTATGGTGTTAGGAAGGCCAGATAGAGCGAGGAGTGCAAGAGCCACACTTTTGTAGGGGATCTGACTCATTACACTGATACTTTCACTGGACTCTAGGATGGATATATCATATGGCATTCATATCATGAGTGTCCTGCTTGGGATGACCCTGATAGCTTTACTGCTAGGATGTGGTGCGAGCAATGGCTCATTGACCATAAGGTTAACATTTAGGAGAACTTATTCTACTCTCGAGTTCTTCATCAGTATGGATTGCAGTAGGATGTGCCACTAGTACCATTTCTATATAGGCACATCAAACTAGAGAGAGACATCCCTCTCCAATAGGTTATAAAGCTAGCTGATGAGGAGGATGCCCCAACTATTGATCCTAGAGTAGCTGGTGGAGTCATAGAGGCATTTACGTGGTGGTGGGGTGACCTAATGTGGTATTATGAGGGCAATATGTGCTAAGAGGATGATGGCAGATATGTGGTAGATCCATCAAGACACAAGGTTCATGCTAGAACTGTAGCATGGGACCAACAAGTAGAGCAGGTAGCAGCAAAGCAGTAGGAGGCTCTTGAGGATGCAAAGGAGGAGATGGAGCCTAAGGAGAGAGATTCTCCTCTCAGGTCATAGCTACATGATGTGGAGGTCGATCTCTAGTCGGCCAAGATATAGGTACGACAACGTGACACCATCATAGCTCAGAGGGATACTACCATAGTGCAGTTATCAGACCAGATACAGGCTTTACAGGCTGCTCTAGGAGGATCTACCCAGATGTAGGTTGTTTTTTCCCCTTCTACTCCCAAGGATCCTTCTATGATATTTATCGAGACTGAGATCAATCATATACAGGGTCTATTGGATGAAAGTGATGTTCAAATTACTGAGGACGTAGCCCAGATTATCTCTCTCTCGAGGCAGATCAGGAGGCTAGGAGCCATCCCTAGGGAGAGAGGGGCTATAGGTGGGTCACAGGTCAGTAGGAGGTCTACAGTAGGGTAGTCTTCCATTTGGCTTGGTCATGGGGCTTGAATTTGCACTGAGAGACTAGCAGGGTCCAGCTCGCACCATTATCCCAAATATTCATCCATAGGGGGCGGTGCTGCAAGGGGTGCAAGCCCTATATTTTATTGATGATACTTTTGGTTTTGATTCATTTTAAGGTCGACTAACCTATATGATTGTCGCTCATGGGCATTTTTGTATATCCATGGACTTTGACACACATACTTTTATGATATCTTTTCATTATGACTCATTATGTGTATTGTTTATTGCTCATATTTTTGTTGTTATTTTATTTTATGATGTGATGTGATGATGGCATTATGATGATTTGATGTATATGTTAGATGATAGATGATATTGTAGATGCTTATATGGATGTGTAAATTCTTATATAACATGATGTATTTTGATGATGAATAATGAATTCATGATTGTATGCAAATGAATATTGCCTATGTGTTTTATGATGTGCTTTATTATGTGATGATGGATGATTAATAAATTGTGTTTGTGGATGCGATGTTATTGTTAAATGCATTTTAATTTTGCTTTAATTGTATGCATCTAACTTATGTGATGGAATGGTATAAACAAACCTATATGCTCTAATCACTTAAAACATAAGGAATGCTTATGACATTGAAAATCTTAATGGGTGATACCACAGAAAGTAAAAAAAATAATCATGAATTTAAATAATCACTCTTATCATAAGAATTGATTAAGTATTCATATCTAAGATGTAATGGTGTGTAATGTATTTTATTAATAAGTTTCTATAAATTAAAAGATATAAAGTAATCAGTGATCGTCTATATGCTATTCCTAGTATATATGCAGTATCTGTCCTATGTTGATACCCCCTAATTTATAGAATCTGATAAAGAAAATGATGGTGTGAATGATGTTATGATTTTTTGCTACTTAATAATTTTTGGGGCTTTTCGGAGATTCAAAAACTCTAGTTACCCTATCAATAGTTGTCTACTGACCACTTAGACTTTTGAAAAGTAAGGCTTTTACCATGGACCTGGTTTTTCATGATCTCTATGTGTGCAAGTGATTGTATATTTTGAGATAGAACTCAAGCATTTCCTCCGATGTCAAGCAAGATTCTTTCAGGCCATTGCTAAGATCAGAAATCCTCAAGTGTTTATCTCATCCTTATTTTGGACATAGTTTTATTGGGTTACCTAAGCTAGATCATCCACATTCAAACATTGGTCTACACAAATGCATGAAGCAATTGTGGTAGACATATCATCATGGGTAAGGATATCTCCTTTTGATTTTGTACAATGTTAAGAATTCCAGGGATTCAAGCTTTATTCCTTTTTTGGCTTCCTTTTGGCTTTGGATATTTGCTCATATGTAGTGATGAAAATCACTTTTTATTTTTGATTGATTTTTCTTTGAGCTAGGATTTTTGTAGTGATGATAATCACTATTTATTTTGCTCATATATAGTGATGAAAGTCACTGTTTATTTTTTATCGATTTCTTATTTGAGCGAGGATTTTTTTAGGATTTCTGATTTGTGTATCTGATCATTGCTTTGAAATCTGGAATGTATGCTTGGATTTTTGAATATGTACTTTGCTTCGGGTTTTTTCTTATTTTTATTTAAGCAAGGGATTTGGATAGGGCAAATATTGTCCTTTTGCCAATTCTTAGCACCTTTAAACTGGTTGCATAGGGGGATAAGCAAGGAAAACCCTTTTCACTTAAGGTAACCTAGACCGCTTTGTAGCTTTCATATTTTCCTTGTACCAACTAGGAATTTAGTGTTTCAATTAGTGATGGGATCTTGAATATCCAAGGCATTATCACAGCTAGACCTTATCTTCTACTAATCAAAGTTGTTTTCCACAAAATTTGATACGATCACTAGGTGTGGTTGATTAACCGAAAAACCTTAGTATATTATTTATAGCAACAAATAATGGTTATGTTGAAAAACACAATTACACACGTGTTAATGGAGGTATGGATTTGAATTATTTGTGTGAAAAACTGCGGTATCACTTTTAAAGCTCTCATGACATATGCAATTGTAGTGGATATGAAAATGCAATGCAATGATATGGATGCAATATGTGAGATGCAATTATTTTTGTATTTTTTATTTTTATGTTGTTTTTGTATTTTTGTTTAATTTTGACCAAAGGGCTTACTATGCCTTTAGGGCTTTTTGATTTTTGACCAAGTAGCATAATGTACCCTTGGAGCTTTTGATTTTGACCAAGTGGCACGAAGCACCCTTGGAGCTTTTTGTTTGAATCTGACCAAGCGGTTTGAATACCCTTGGAGCTTTTTGAATTGATTTTGACCAAGCGGCTTGAATGCCCTTGGAGTGTTTTGCATTGATTGGATCTGACCAAATGGTTTGAATATCCTTGGAGCATTTTGAATTGATTTTTACCAAGCGGGATGAATTACCCTTGAAGCCTTTGATTATATTTTGAAATTTTATATTTTTATGATTTGTTTTGCATTTTTGACATATTTGAATGTTTTTGTTTTATGACATATTTGAATGTTTTTGTATTTTTGACATATTTGATTTTTTTTTGTATTTTTGACATATTTGATTTTTTTTGTGTTTTATGTGTAGAATACCTTTAAGTGAATGATATTGAGAGGTTCAGGCTCCTCAAAACCATCTAATAATATAAGGCGATATTCTCCAGGACCAAATCTCTGTGAAATCATGTATGGACCTATCTAGTTTACCGCAAACTTATCTCACAGATGCGATGACAGATTCAAATTTTGTTGGTTTTCTTTGAGCACTAGATCTCCAACATTGAATTCCCTTAAGTGGACTTTACTATTGTAAGCTCACACAAGGAAATATTGGCAAATGTGAAGATGCTCTAAAACATTGACTCAATGTTCATAAAGAAGCATCAATTGATCTAGGTGGCCTTGACACACGATATCATCATCTATGAAGTCATTTAATGCTATGTATAGAGTTGGAATTTCTAACTCTAGTGGCATGATGGCCTCAGTGTCATGTACTAGTGAAAATAGTGTTTCCGCAGTGGGCATTCATATACTAGTCTTGTATGCCCATAGTGCAAGAGGCAACTGCATGTACCAATCCTTGTGATTGTCTTGCATCGTCTTCCTTAAGATGGAGATTATTGTCTTGTTTAAGGCTTCTACTTGTCCATTTGCTTGCGGATAATAAGGCATTGAAAAACTATGATGAATATGGTATTGTTCATCAAAGAACGCATATTTGTGTTATTTAAATATGGCTCATTATCTGATATTATCTTCGAATGGACCCCAAAATGACTTATGATATTGTGGAGTATAAACTCCGCAATCCTTGGTCTAGTTGTTGATGTTAAAGGGATCGCTTGCACCCATTTAGTGAAGTATTCTATGGTCATTATGATGAATGTGTGTCAACCTGAGAATTGGGGTGAGATCTTCCCAATCAATTCTAGTCCTCACTACTAGAATGACCATGCTGCCTGGATGGGTTGCAAGGCTTGTGATGGCAACTGCATTAGATTTGCATGATACCGGCACTTACTACATTTCTTGACATACTCGTAATAGTCCTTTTCCATTATGAGCCAATAGTAACTCATTCTAAATATGTGCTTAATTATGGCCATGCCACTGAAATGCCCTCCACATGTGCCATCATGAGCTTGCAAAATTTCCCAGGATGCTTCCTAGGGCTCAAGAAAATGGATTAATACTCCATCATATCCTCATATGTAGAGGATTTCTCCTAGGAATATGTATCTTGTTGCTTTTTGTTTAAAAGTTCACCTTTCAGTATGTGATAAAACCTGAGGCACTATTCCAAGTTTTAGGAAATCCCACAGTTGGGAAAGCCAATCCTGATAAGCCATGACTTCTATATAAAAGATAGATTGCTTTTCCTGTATTTCTGAGCTAGTGAACACGGATTGAGGAATGAATATATGGTGTATTGTTGCACCACACTCCACAGGTCCTTGGGAGATCAAAGACCCCCAAGGTGCTATTTGCAAGAAATATCTAGCTACAAAGGACCAATCCTTATTTGGCTTGATGTTGATCATGTTTACTGATTCTTTATTTTCAGGAGCCTCATGGCATATTTTTGAGTGTGAAAGCACTTTTACATGAACGGTTATAAACTTAGTAGATAGATTCTAAGGGATTAAGGATCCCAAAGATGCCTAGTGTCTATAAATATTTTTGATGTACAAGGGATTGCCTCGATGTCATACCATTCCAGCCCAGCTATGTAGGTGTCAACAAGTTCCTTGTAAGTCTTCAGGAGTGGGCACCTACATTGAAATAGTCCTTTGACCTAGTTTACTATGAGTAAGAAGTCACCAAAGATATTCAGTCTTTTAATACCCATTGCTATGATCATTTGAAGTCCTGGGATTAGTTTTTCATATTTTGTATTGTTGTTTGTGTATGGGAAGTCTAGTTTGAATGATAACGACAATGGAGCACCCAGCGGTGTGATAAATACAATCCATGTTCCACCTCCTTTTTCACACTTTGAACCATTGAATAACAATGACATGTCTCTTTCTTTCTTAGGTTCTTCAAGTTTTGGTGGATTTGATAATGCAAAGACCGCATCATCAGGCAATTCTATAGTGAGAGGCTTGTTATCCTGAAGAGGCACCTCTGCTAATTTATCTGCTATGACTTATCCTTTGATGGACTTTTGGCTTATGAACTCTAGATCAAATTTTGTCAATAGCATGATCCACATTGTGGTACATTTATTGTGATATGTCTTTCTCATCATGTACTTCAAAGGATTTTGTTTTGATATGACATAGGTTGTATGGCTCAACATGTGTCGCAACTTTCAAGTTGCAAAGACCACTGCTAAACACAATTTCTCAACATACGCATATCCTAGATCATAACTCACCAAGGTACGACTAATGTAATATATAGCTTGATCTTTGTCTTGTGCATTATTTTGGGCTAACATGGTGCCCAATGCAAAATCAATAGTTAATATATATAGTAAAAATTGTATGTCTGGCCTTAGTAGAGCCAATACTGGTAGCATTGCCAGATAAGTTTTGATCTCTGCAAAGGCTTGATGGCATTCTTTGTCCCAATGAAAGGGAACCTCCTTGTGTAGCAACCAATTCATAGGTCAAAATTTATCTGATAATTGCATGATGAATCTTTTGATAGATGCTATCTTACCTTTTAGGCTCCTCAACTCTCTAATGTTGGTAGGGGCGACAATTTCCAATATAGCCTTTACCTTTGCAGGATTGACTTCGATGCCTCTCTTGGATACGATGAATCCCAAAATATTGCCAGAATTTATGCCAAATACACACTTCTTAGGATTTGATCGGATATTCTATTCTATGAGGCAATAAAAGACTTGTATAAGGACTTCGACGTGTTCTTTGTGCAACAGGGACTTGATCAGTAAGTCATCCATGTAATTATCCAAGATCTTATTCATATAGTCATGGAATATGTATGTCATGGTCCTTTGATATGTGGCACCAGTATTTTTAAGATCGAATGGCATCACTTTGTTATAGAATGTCCCTCATGGAGTAATGAAAGCAGTTTTATGTTGATCTTCAGGATTAATCCAAATTTGGTTGTATCCAAAAAAATCATCCATTAGGGAGAGCATCTAATGACCTGTGGTTGCATCTACAAGAGCATCTATGTTTTTCAATAGGAATGAATCCTTTTATGTTACCCTATTTAAATCTCTGAAATTATTGCAAATACTGACTCTTTCATCAGGTTTCCCCATGGGTACCATGTTTGACACCCACTAAGGATAGTCGATAGGAACTATGAATACCACCTCCAATAGTTTTTGCAATTTTCTCTTCACCATCAAAGCGACGATTGGGTGCATTTTCCTTAGCTTTTGCTTTACTGGCTTCTTCATGGGATCCAATGAAAGGTTGTGAACGACTAACTTTGGATATATCTCGGGCATGTCTTTGTAAGTCCAAGCAAAAATATTTGGCCTCTCTTTAAGGAGACGAATTAGGATGGCTTGTTCCTCTGGAGATAGAATTTCTTCAAACTTGAATTTTCTTGGTGGGTAGGATCATCGCTGATGTCCACATCAAAAGTTGCTTCTATAGTCATATGTGACCCATCCTCTACCTGATGAGGCATGGGTATCAAATGAATGTCATCGGCGGGATTTAAAAGACCTACTGACTCAAATTCAAAACCAACATGGAAGACATCATACACACAACCTGATGCAAAATTAAATGGTTGTAACATCTCTTCATTGGGGAAAAGGTCTTCAGGTTCAATGGGAAAATTACCGTGATCCCAATCAATAGCCTCTACATCAAGATGCCATGATTTGGTAGGATTTGTTGGATTATAAAGTGGAATGGTCAAATCAATGGAGATCATATTGATATATGGGATGAAATATCTAGGACCACATGGGTGTAATCTTGTTTTAGAAGTTTCCTTTCCACACTCGTGATGAGATTATGGAGGAATGGGAATTTATGGATTTGGCCCATGAGTAGGGTGGATAATAGGATCATTTGGTTATAATCACTCTCTAAATTTAGGTGAAAGGGGATTGACCATCTTGTGAATGGCAACTAGGTCAACAAGTCTCCCCAAAAATCATAGATGAGGGTCTATAACATAGAGTGTCACATCTCTCTCTACTAGCTTGTTGACTTGTTGCAAGTGGTGAGGTCCAAGATAATCCATATCGGTCTCATCCTAAAATTCATCATCACTTATCCAAAACCTGTTAGCATTGGTATGCGGCCCTAATACAAGGGGCTCATGTATTAGCCCCAAGTAGGCCATATTCATTTCATCTTCATATTATTCATCACTTATGAATAATCCATTTGCATTTGTCTCTTGCCCCAAAGTCAGGGATTGATGGATTATGCCTAAGTGGGCTCTTTTTGTTGAGTCTTTTGATTCATAGTCACTTTCATTTGATGCATACTCACTCTCATCGTGGATGGACCATGTGAATATTTGTAAATAGCGAGGCCCATGGTAGGCTAATCCAAGTTGCACCTCATCATCACTTGCTTCATATCCATTCTCCTCATCCCATGAGTTGTACCCTGTTTGGATCATAAATTTTTGGTGGTGGTACGTTCACTGTGGCCACTTGTCTGTTGCTCAAATTTCTTGTTCTTAGGGGGTGATAAGAAATGAAATCGATGTCTTCTCCTAACCCTAAGCTTAGCCTATCCAATGATGCTACAAGAGAGTCATCTCAACCTCCAATATAATAGCCTAACCCAAACTTGTTGAAGGGAAGTTGATATTGTGGCTCATATGACCGCCTACACCCCTGCTCATATATACCAAGGCCATATCTTAGAGAAAACTCAATATTAGAGAGGTAACGAATATTGATCACGAATAATTCATCACTACCCTATTATATCTCTGAAAACTTATGGGTGCAGTACAGGCCGGAATAGACGAAATTGATTTGGTTGGGAGGGATTCCAAGTGGAACCACTGTTCCCACTAGAAGCATCAAGTCCTTAGGTCTTACCATGTTTTGTGTAGACTCAATGATAGGATTAAAGGTAATGTTTTGTACAAGGTAATTCCCTATGTCTGTGCTTGCCAAGTGTATTGATGCATACGACGTGGATGACCCTATGGATGATACTGGTGAAGCGGGATGGTAATCACTATCTTGATCTTGATATTGAAGATCTTCTTCTTCCATAGGACTTGGCATTTTAGTAATGGCTATAGTTGAAAATTCCTTGGGCATTTCTTCCTTGACTAAGGGTGCCTTAAGCTTTTGATTGTCTTTTGGTTTTGACATTGATGGTACTTTAGAAGCATTGACTACTTTGAGTGCACCAGGAGGTGTTGATGTGCATGGGTCTTTTCTTACCCCTTTGTCTTCGTTATCCACTTGTGTGGTTGGGGATGAAGGCACTACGTATAGGTGGGTAGAAGGGATTACAAATTATCCTAAAATGTCCACCTGATGGATGTATTTAAAAGTCTCTTAATCGGTCAGAACCACATAGACTTTATTCTCGTGCACATACTTGACACACTAGTGCAAGATCTAAGGCACACACTTCATGGCCCTTATCCAAGGATTCCCTAAGAGGATGTTGTACTGCATAGCTCCTTCCAAGACATGACACATCACGGGGATGGTCTTGTGCCCTACCTTGATGGGTAGGACTATCGTTCCCATAGTATTGCATAAAGCATCATTAAAAGCTCTCAATGTGTAAGCTCCTAGAATGATATTGGACTTGGGGATCTTGAGGTGATCTATTGCAGTTGTTGTAATGATGTTTATTGATGAACTTGTATCGAACAAGACCCTCTTGAAAGGTAAGTTGTTGATTGCTACTACAATATTTAGTGGAGGGTCTGGTAAGGCAGTAGGAACTGTCTTAATCTCATGATCATAGAATCAAATTACAGGCTCCTGGAATTCTTGTACTTGTTCCACAAAGTGAGTGAATGCATTCACATATTGTATTTGGAGCTCAATTGTTCTTAAAATTTCCATTAAAGTCTCCCTATGCTTTGGGGATTATTTTATGAGCTCATAAATGGATAACTTAGCTGGAGTCGTTTGTAGGTTTTGCTCCAATCTACTCCAAATAGTTACCATAGGTCATGTTGGTGGACCTGGAAGGTTGTCTTACCTCTACCTAGGTGTGACTGGGACATTCATGGGAGCTATAGGAGGTTGCAGTTGACCATACCACCTAGTCCTTGTTGGTATGTTAACAATATCAACCATCCCAATGCATATGTGGATAGGTATGTCAGTTCGAACCTGATTGACTTGGGTCCCTTGCTCTCTAGGGGTCTCATGATTGGGCAATGGGTTTCTGTATATACCCATGTCTCTGTTATCAAGATCTATTGGGTTGTCAACTTTGAGTTCTCCCACCTAAATCATGTTTTGCACTTGATGCTTAAAACCAACGCAAGCCTCAATGTAATGCCCCGATATCCTGTGATAAGGGAAAAATTAATCTTCCCTATATCCTTTCATTTTAGGATGGTTGGTATCTATAAGAGGTATATCAGGAAATCTTATCCTCATGGTCTCACTCAACTGATTAAATATTGATTGTATTGACTCTATCATAGGTGTGAAATAACAAGGTGGTTTATGTTCTCTGTTTATTCCCTAATTATTCCTTTGGTCGTAATTGGCTGGCATGGGATGTGCTTAATAGTTCTAGGGTTGTTATGTACCTACATCCTTGGGTGTAGCCAATACGACTTGATTTACTAGAGCAGGGTTAGCCTGCTTCTATTTATACTTGTCATTCTTACCATTCTTGTTCCACTCCTTTTTGTTTTAGAGTTTAATGGTTCCCTCATTTACTTTTATTTCTTTTATGAGATTGGTCTGTGCCAAATATTCCTCAAATGAAGGATACTACTGAAGTTGTATCAAGAGAGAGATGTGTTTAGAGCAACTTTTGGTGAACATGCAAATGATCTCTTTTGTGGGAACAAAGAATGATAATTTTACCATGACTTTTCTCCATCTATTCCCATAATCCATTACTAGCTCATCATCATACTATTTCAAGTTGGCCAGGTCTGAAAGGTTCACCTTCTTCTTAGCACAAAAGGAGAAACACTTTAAGAATGCATTTACTAGTTGTTCAAAGTTGTTTATACTATGCTTAGATAGTTGGTTGAACCATTGAGTGGCAACACCTGAAAATGTCATTATGAATGTTCTTAGCATGAGAGTGTCATTGTCTTCAAGATGAAAACAAGCATTTATAAAATTGGTGACATGCTCTTGTGCATCCTCTTCACCCTTAAATTTCTCTAATCTAGGCATATCAAAGTGCTTAGGATATGGAGGTCTAGGGATTGATGGGCACAATGGTTGGTTGTGTATCTTGCTTAATGTTGACGAGTTCCCAATTGCCTCTTATTTCTCAAAGGCTTTCATCTTTTTAGTGAGATCTTGAAATGCCTTTGATGCATGGATTTATTCCTCTTGTAGGCCTACCCGCAGTGGCAATGGAGGTAACTCTCTATCCATTTTATTTGTTCTATTTTCCTCCCTCCTACGAGGGGACTCAGGATTGTGATCCTGGTTTGTTGTGTTTAACCTTTCCCCACTAGTTGGATTTTGTTCATGGTTTGGTGGGAGATTTCATTGTGGGTTATCTTGTCTAGTGTACCTCTCCTTAGGCGAGTTAGTGCATCTAATAATTTGGTGGTAACCATGATTTATCTATAAATTTTTAAGAGCTAGCCACTCAACCTGCTCTCTTAAGCACTTCTCATGTTGGTGCAAGAGTCTTTCTCTTTGTTTATCCTATTTGAGAGCTTCCACTAGCTATCGCTCCTTACGTAATGCATTTTCTAACCACATCATTTGGTCAATTTATGTTGTCATAGAAGACACATTTTTATCTAACTCTGTTCTTGTTGTCTTGACTCACATATTCCTCGAGGAGGTTTTTGATGTACCTGTAATATTGCTAGCTAGTGTGACTTGTTCAGTGTACTACTGGGTATCCCTACGATCAGACTCTATGCGTATACTATGGGGTCACTCTGAGGTTCCTCCAAACTAAGATATGTGTTTAGAAATCATGTTTCATGAGCTTCCCGATGTAGAGTTCTCAGTAGATACAGTTCTTTGAGTTGGTCATGTAGGAAATGAATCCAACCTATCTAGCTGTCTTGTTTTCCATGGATGATCCCATGGGGTGCCATTCACTCCTATGAGGTCATAGTCTATGGGAATATTTCATTTTGTGTGAAGGGTTTATTCTATTTTATTTCCATGGCTAGATGTATCTCTAGTTTCCTACCCTTCAATAGGCAGGCTTGTTTCATATGTTTCTTGTGAATATTGAGGTGTTGCAACTCTTGCTTGCCTTCTTGATGAAGAGGGCTTTGTGACATGTTTTCTCCATGTGGATGGAGATGTAGAAGTCTCGTCATCCCTATGTGAAGAATCAGTTTTAGAACCTTCTTTATGTCCATGTGATGAGGAAGCCCTTGAAGATTCCTCATGTCTTTTAGATGTTCCTATGTGTTTAGAGGAGGCCCTTGAGATCTTCTCATGTCTCCTTGATGAGGATGGCTATGAACCCTATTTTTGTTTATGTGACTTTGTTTCCTAATTTGGTTCCCTACTTGGGGTTTCTCGAGGAGATCCCCAAGTGTTGAGTTATCACCCCTTAGGCTCGTGAAGCTACGCCTCACTGTATTACGGGTGGGTCGTTCAATGTTACTACGACTCTGCCTATGGGTATGAGTTACTTCAGTTTCTCCATCGATATCAGAATGAGGGTTTTTACTTATTGTTTTGACCATGTTGTTGATGAATTGATTTTGTGAGTCACAATTTAGTAATAGCCACACCATACCAAACAAATGTTTATATTTATTATCGATTTAAGTGTACCCTAAACTGTTTGGTATATTTTGATGTGTTGTTTTTTCAATTTCTTGCTCTTGTTCTTGGATTAAGAATGAGAAGACTCATCCATTGTGACAATCAAGTACACCTGTGCCAAACATGGTTTTCTAAAAAGAAGCTAGGGTACATCATTGAAGATGCAGTGGGGGATTCACCTAGCTCTTCCACTCTGAACCAATGATTGTTCCAACAGTGGGAGACAGTTTTAGCACAAGTAACTTAGTATCAATATAAATAAGTTTCTCAATCTGTTTCTAGGAAGCTCTAGGGGTAAAAATAGTGGAAGGATATGAATTCCAACGTCACTGGACTGAATTGAGGGTTGGTTATGAAATCCAACTCCCCAATGTTTAAATGATACGTATGTGTGTGGTGTTCATTTTAAGCTTGTGTAACATAAATTGCATCATATAGCAACAATGAATCTTTCCTATATGCCTAGGTGCAAAAATACGTTTCAATATTCAGAAAGATGCATGAACTACTATGATTTGTATGAGCACAATTTATTTTGTGCAACTATGGCCTCTAACAGGGCCTCAAAGCAAGAAAACAACATATAATGTCTAGCACATTGGATTCTAGGGCAAAACTTTTAGGCATAAGCCATTGTTCCTAGAAACGCCTAGTGGAAATCTAAAAGAAGATCTAAGATATGCAAAATGCTTAATTCTTTCTCCTTTTATTCTTTCAATTTCCAAACATAAATGTGCTTTAAGTTCTCTATTTTAGACACACATAAGTAGACATAAAGCTATAAAATATCATATAAGTTGTACCAACCTTTGATCTAGCTCAGAGAGTCGGTGTTTTGACCTCTGTTGCACTCTAGTTCTGGCCACTGTTGACTAGAGTGACTAGTTCTTGGCCGCTGTTAGGGAGAGCAACTAAATCTCTATTTCTTGTTGTAGCTCAGAGCAATTTATTTCTGGCCACTATAGCTAAGAGAAGCTAGAACTGCAAACATAACTAAGTTAGTATTTCAGAAAAAAATGAAAAATTAGTGGAGGTACCATTGTGATCACCATCTGTAGTGACCTTGGGATGCATGGAATGCTTTACTCTACTTGCAATGTTATTAAAAACCCGAGATGAAATGGAAAACAATGAAAAAGCATATAACACGAAAAAAACAAAGATGTATCTCTTTATTCATATTGAAACTCGGTTACATGTCGGTCCCTCTTAGGGATACCCATTTCGATACAATGAGGTTACAAATAGGTAAAGAGTACCTATTTCATGAAGAGATGGTGCACTTTCAAAATGCTTCTTGATTCTGCACACGGAAATGTATGAGGGATTACAGATGCCTCATTCTCTGGGTCTGTTTCCTAGAGGTATCCCTTTTGCTCTCGCATATTGCAGACTTTGTCCAATGAACCTGTGGCCCTATAAGCAATGAAACAACAACACATGCTTAGATTTTTGAGAATACCTCCTCGGATGAGGTTGTTAGCAATGGATATAACAAATGAAAGCAAGTGCAAATTAGAATAATGCTATGAATGTGAATTAAATGATGCTATGCTAATGATATACTAAAATAATGAATCTAATGTCTAAAACCCTAAGCTAAGCCTGCGGGCCACTGTCCAAGACAGCAGCCGCTAAAGTGACTCTCATACTCTTTGCTCCAAAGCTATGGACCAAAGCTTGTATATGATGTTTTAAATAATAGGTGCTATTCTCTTCAATCCATAAGGGCTTTGTCATACTCGTGAACTCCAAGGGAACTCTCCAAGTCTCGAAAGCTCTCCTCAATGACCAATATTGATGGATAAAATATTGATGATGATGGATGGATGGATGGATTGATCTCTCTTAGATAAAATATGTCTCTCTTGGTGCTCTTAGGCTTGCACCTTTTATAGTGTGAAATCCTAGGTCTATTTCCAAGCCCTAGGAATGAATTTCTCATGCATAGTGCAAGTTAGCATGAGAGGCTTTTTGTCTTTTCTATGTTTGAAATCCAGTTAACTGAAATATAACTGCCAACTTGAGTCTCCTATGCAAACTGGTCATTAGCATGAGAAGCTTTTGTCCTTTGTTTATATTTGGAAGCTAGTTAACTAAAGTCTAAATGCAAAATCAAGTCTCCTATGTGAAATGGTCATGAAAATGAATGCAAATTTACTCCCACTCACCTTTATTTTATGTAGACTACAACTTCCACCTATTATTAGGCCTGTTTGTCAATAAAATTGCTTTTACGGTTTATCCACTGTCATCTACAGTGACTAAGATCTGGTTGTTGTTGCCTGTAGCTGCTAAGTTCTAGTCACTCTAGGCTTGAGCAGCTAGGATCTGGCCAATCTTGGCTTGAAAAGGCCCCAAATGATTGGTGAGAACCATTGTTGATGCTTGGAAAGTCTAATATTATGTCATTTGATCTTATGAATGTGTCTATGTGAGTAGCTCCCCTAAGCATGACATGATTTAGGTGTCTACATTATCTTGTAATTATTTTAAAAATATAGGTCATATAACATATGCATATCCAAAGAAGAAGAAGAAGAAACAATTGTATATATAGAAAAAGAAATTTTAGAGCTAGGAAACTCATAAAATCCTATCGAGACTTATAGTAAGGATCAAATTTATCTTTAGTTAAAAGGAAAACTAGATAGTGTTTCCTTACTAAATCATCATTCTCTTGCTAGAGGTTGTGATCATTGTTTTATCACTCATGCTCATCTTACATATAATTTCTTTATGGATTGTATGATCAATAATGTCTCACAATAAAAATTGATTGCATAGTCCATTATCAATACGTTGCAGCTACCAGTATTTCCTCACTCTTATCCATACCCACTTAGCTAGAAATACCATAACACTTCTTCCATGATCATCTATGCTTGCACTTTATATTTTTCTTTTGAACCTAAGTATATCGATATTATCACATGTGATGTCACTCCCATGGACTATTGTGGTCTATTGTTAGGTAAGCCTTATTAGTATTATAAGAGGGTCCAATATGATGCATATCATAACAACTTTTACTTTATATCATGATCATCACTCTTTCCTCAATTTTAGTTGTCCACCGCCTCATCTTTCTCATCTCACTTACCTAACACTACATTAGTATGTAGTCACCCACAACCTCATCCTTCCCAAACTAAACCCTCTTGTCCACTCGATATACTACTCTTGTACAAGTAAATACTCATCAAGCATTCCTAGTACTTCTCTTTAGTTCTTTTTGCTCTTTCTCCACTTGTTGATGTTCTAGTTGTTCCAAACATGCCACCTATTTTGGTTGTTTTATTACTTGCTCCTATTGTAACTCTTATACTTGGTATTGCTCATGTTGTTGTTGGTCCTCTTATTCTAGCCTTGGTTGCTCCTATTGCTCTAGCATTGATTTTTCTCATTTTGACTCCTATACCTCTTGTTGCTTTGATCACCACTTTAGTTCTATTTGTTCCTTTTATTCCACATGTTCCTTCTCCCCTTTGTTCAACCTTTTGTATGCATTGGATTCCAATGCTCATATGGTAGGAAGGAATGATAAGGAAATAATATTAATAAATAAATAATGTATATATGTAAATACAAAAACATAAATAGCCATATTTGAAAAAAGGTGCATGGCCACATTTATTTCATGTAAATAAATATTTTCAAATCTTCTCAATGGCCACCTTTGTTCATAGACATGTAACAAATTACATGTCTGACCAATCATCCTTGTAATATGTTTTACATGGCCACCCATCCAACTTTGTAACTAGCTATTTATAGCCCTTTTTGCTAATGAAAATCTCATACTAGTGTTTTGTAACTTGTCTTGTATATGTGTCTAGAATATTCATATCATCTAGTCATATTTCTAAGAAGATGAAAATTTCTTATCTTTTAATTTTTTAAGTAGCTATAGGTCACTAATAGTGACATTTTCCTCTATATAGACTAATAATTATTTTATTAACATCTTAATGAGGTCCCTCAATCTTTTCAATGAATGCCTTGGGATATGGTAGTACTATTCTATGGTAGGACCACTAAGACTCTTAGGAAAACTTTAAGTAGAAAATTTTTATCATATGTCACCACAAGTAGTCCTAAATAGTATATTATGGTTAATCCTCTTTCTCTTTCTACATTTGAAACTTGATCATTTTAAAGTTAGGTGGGAAGGTACGACTAGCTAGAATGGGATATAAAAGTAGTTGCACAAGTTGTCATATGAGTAATTGTGTCTAAATGATGACATCTAAATAATGGTCATTTGTTATTTCAATTTCTCTAACTAGGTGGTCAAGGATCGAAGTTTGGGAGAAATGGAATTTGATGGTACAAAATGTCATGTTAAGAGATAGGAGAAATTTATTGATTATTGATGAAGAGAGGATGTTGATATAGCTAGGCATACAATATTCAAACTAGCATTGTATGATCTATACCCAAGAGGTTTGAGATAAAAGGATTGGAGGATTGGTGATGAGAATTTATTAAGCTTTGTTTCTGTTGTGGAGATTTCTTGCTTACCCTTTTTATCATATGTCACATCACAGGGATCTCTAAAGTCACAACTAGTTTGTAGACTCTAGTGGATCTACCTCTTTGACCCAGGAATAGATTATCTAAGTGAATCTAGACAGACTAGGTCAGATAAGGAAACCCCATACAATGGGTTCAAAAGTTTACCATTATGATACTATAACCCATATCTCTACCATATTTGATGATATTATATTTAGTTTTTGTTATTTTTGACCAAACCAAGCAATATTCAGACCATCAATACTAGACCGGTGCCATGTCCATTGAGAAGTCATAGCATATTTATATTTCTCATGAACTAAGAAAAGAATAGGAAAGAGGAACTAGTTCATCCACATTAATTCAAATGATGTAATCAACAAAAATGATTAAAATAGCGAAGGAAAGCATCATCCACACATTCAGATTTCTATAATATGTAAATAAGTGGACACATGCCATAAATGTAGGAATTGTTAGGAATAGAGTGGGAGTTTATATTATATGAAATGATTTACATAAAAAGCTTCACAGAGTGCTTGGGTCTTATATGATAATAGGTACAATGCCACCCCTATTCAAATATCACCAAAAGGGGGTGTTTCTATCATCCTGATTGCAATGATGCAAGAGTCTCCAACTCTGGTGTGTCCACAAGAAATAATCTCAGTAGACAAAGCTTCCTGGACAATCCTGGAAATGGTAGAAGAAAGGGCAAGATAATAAATATAGGATACATACACAAGTGAAAATATGACTAACTTTTAGACATAGCGATACCTAGACTCAAATTTTCTCTCTTTGGGGTTTTATGACAAATCTCGTTGCTACGATGGTCTTCTATATATAAGGCCAGATGCTCAAGCTGGTTTGTAACTATTTTTCCATCGACCCTCCACTTGGCATAATCTCCTTTCTCATGAAAAAATATGATAGGAAAAAAAATGGACAGGTGGCCCACATCTTTCCCCCTACGAGTGTTGTCGTTGTTGTTGTGTGCCAAATTTTTCACCAGCTAGAGAAGACGGATTTGTCGTGCTTTGGTCTGGTGTATCTTTTTTTGTGTTGAACCCCACTCTATTTTTTTTGTTCTTCATTTCTTTCTTCCTTTCCCTACCTTTCAAAAAATTGGTAATATTATTTTCTTACTTACCCATGTGTAGTGCCAGGTTAGCAAGTTTCCTCCACAATCTCGCACCATCACCTTTTCATCATAGCCTTTCTGCTGACTTGTCACCTTTCTTTAAAAAATTTCAAATGATCCTGCACTCACAGATGCTATCAATAGTACCATGTTTCTCAAATATAGGTAAGTATACATTTATACAAATATATATTTGCTTTCTTTCAATACTGGATTGAGGAGGGTTACTACACCTATTCAATTTTTTGTTGGGAGCCTCTGCAAGACCGACCATCCACCTATCTCTTTCTTAAAACATGGGGTGCATGACTTTAAAATAGGGTGCATGAAATCACGTGCCCCTTAAGACCTTTGTGCACTCCATATGAAATGGGGCACACAAATTTAAAATGGGGTGCATGAACTCATGCACCCCTTAGACTTTTGTGCACTCCAAAAATAGGGTAAATTTCAAAGTGCTCAGAATCCAATAAAAATTCTTAGGCATCTAAATGGGCCAAATGGGTACTCAAATCAGTTGAGATCATCAAACAATTCATCACGACATGAGATACGTCACTTCAAAGTTTTATGTGAATTGAGGTACACGAGTTTAAGACCTTTGTATGCTCCATATTAAATGGGGTGCACAAAATCACATAACCTTTAAGAAATTTTTGCGCTCCATATGAAATGGAGTGCATGAACTTGTGTGCCTCTTAGACTTTTATGCGCTCCAAAAATAGGGTAAAATTCAAAGTGTTCAAAATCCAACAAAAATTCTAAGGCATCTAAATGGGATAAATGGGTACTCAAATTAGTTGAGACCATAAAAACATTCATCATGGTTCATGATATAAATCACTTCAAATTTTTACGTGAATCAGGGCGCATAAGTTTAAGACCTTTGTGCGCTCCATATGAAATGTGGCACACAAATTTAAAATGGGGTGCATAAAATCACGCATCCTCTAATAACTTTGTGCACTGAAGAACACAAGCTTATACTAAGAGGGGGGGTGAACAGTATAAGACCACTTTCTACTTTTTCTTTCGATTCAACTTGTAGTTCAAAATTATGCAGTGAATATATAACAACATCAAAACAGAAATCAAAGCAATGCACAAAATATCATCCACAAAAGAGACACAGTAATTTACGTGGTTCACCCAATGCAGGCTACTCCACGGATAAAATTTTTACTAAATTTTATCACCTCAAATTCTAGGAAACATGTCTCGATTACAAATTTTATGGGCACTAACCCAAAGGAGATACCTTCCCCTAGCTCTGCTTAATCTGGTGATCCTCTAGAAAACCTCTGCCTCTGCAGCCCTTAGCAAGTGGAACTCTATCCATAGAAGACACCTGTATTCCCTACTCTGGCTGGAGACCTCTGTCCTCAACTCTATCACCACATAGTCAGTCCTCTTATCTGCACCAAAACATAGTCCTTTGGTTTGGCACTATTGTCCTCAAACTTACACCTCTGTGCAATTACATCACTTGATCAAATATCCACTTATGCACCTCTGTACAAACACAACAGCAATGTCTTCGCACACTCTACTCTTTGATGATCGAACTTCTCCCTGCACTCTGCTTCTGTGAAAGTCACACTTCGAACACACACTTGATCGATCCACAAACTATTCAAACAACCCTCCTTATATAGAGTAAGATTCAAGATCATTATATTCAATCTTAGTCAGTTGTTACTCTTCAACTGTGTCGGCTACAAAAACCCTACGTTGCGTCGGCCCAGATTTTAACTTTGTCAGCTCAAAGTTAACTCTGTCCTCCAGCCACCTCTGGTTCTGTAGCTTTCCCTACGAAACTACAACATGTCACGATATCATGACATTTTTACAGTCGTACACCTTCTATGGCCTGCTGTCACGAAATCGTGACACCTTGGCCTTTGTCGACTTCCTTTGTGCTTCTGTCACGAAATCATGACACCTTTGCCTCTTGCTGACGTCATCTCACTTCTGTCATGAAATCATGACACTTTAGTCTTCATGGCCTTCCTCTTAGCATTTGTCATGAAATCGTGACATATCTACTTCTGCTGATGTCATCTGCAACTCTGTCGTGAAATCGTGACACTTTAGTCTTCATGGCCTTCCTCTCAGCTTTTGTCATGAAATCATGACACATCTGCTTCTGCTGATGTCATCTACAAATCTGTCATGAAATCATGATGCTTTCACTGCCTTAAGCTCTTTTTTGCCATATGCCTATGAAACTGGAACATGTCACGAAATCGTGATGCTTTTGCCTTCGAGATCTTCCTTCTTCAATTTTTCATGAAATCATGATGCTTCTTCTGTTTAAGACTTGCTAACTATTTCTATCATGAAATCATGACACTTTCTCCAACTGCAAGCTACCAACTCAACCTGTCACAAAATCGCTACACTTTCTGCATCCGTACAACTTCTTTGTAGCCTGTCACTAAATCGTGACGCTTTTAGCTTCTGAAAGCTTTCTCTACTGCTTGTCGTGAAATCATGACACTTCTAGCTTCTATACATTTTCTTTACTGCCTGTCACATAATTGCGACACTTCTGGCTTCCGTACGATTTCTTTTGCAGCTTGTCATGAAATCGTGACGCTTCTCCTTTCAGGCTCTTCCCTTTGCTGCATGTCACGAAATCATGACATTTTACATGTAACTTTCTCTCTCTTCGAACTTGTCGCAAAATCATGACAGTTCTTTTTACGGACTCTCTCTTCAGCATCATGTCGCGAAATCGTGACACTTTTTCATCCGAACAACTTACTTTGCAGAATGTCGCAAAATCGTGACACTTTTCCTTCTCTGCCTTCCTGCACTTTTCGAGTCACGAAAATGCGACATGTCACGAAATCACAACACTTTCCATCTGCTCTTCTTCCCTGCCAACATGTCACGAAATCACGACAGTTTTGCCTGCTTTGTCTCTGTCTTCCAGCATGTCGTGAAATCGCGACACTTTTGCCCAAAATTTCTCTCTCCTCAAACATGTTGCGAAATCGCGATAGTTTTGCCAGCACTTTCTCTCCTCAAACATGTTGTGAAATCGTGATAGTTTTGCCAGCACTTTCTCTCTCCTCAAACATGTTGTGAAATTGTGACAGTTTTTCCAGCTGCCTGCAAACTTTTTTTTACTTGTCTTTTTCTTGATATTTTGCAACTGGGCTACTCTGATCTTCTTGGAAACTCACTTTCCAAACTGAAACCTTCATCAAAACACAATGTACCCAAAATTGACATCAAATCAAATTGCTTCAAGACCTTCTTGACATCAATGACAACATCTATACTTAGAGTAAAGGCAATGTACCCAATGTACCCAAAATTGCCAACATGCACTCCATATGAAATGGGGTACATGAATTTAAAATAGGGCACACAAACTCACGTGCCCCTTGGACTTTCGTGTGCTCAAAAAATAGGGTAAAATTCAAAGTGCTCAAAATTAATCAAAAATTCTCAGGTGTTTATATGGGCCAAATGGGTACTCAAATCAATTCATATCATAAAAACATTTAACGGTTCGTGAGATACATCACTTTAAATTTCATGTGATGCCATTGTAAATTACTATCTCTAGAAAAACCTAGTAGTTAAAATTCTTAAAATTCAGTGCCATTGTGAAGATTAGATCAAGCTATTTCCCCCAGTTTTTGAATTAGCTCAAATGGAGTCTTCTAGCTCAAGTTATGGCCATATCAATTTGCATCCAAATGTAGGGCAAAAGTGATGAAATTGGAGCAGCCCTAAAATGAAATTCAATTAATTAAACCTTTGACAGACTTTAGAACTTGAATTTTTTGCAGCATTTAATTTGGAATAATGTGTTTAAGCTATAAATGTTCAGGAATGCTCAATACAAATTATTGCCACTAGCTCCAGGTCTTTGATATGCATAAATATCAGCAGTTTTACAAACCAAAATTTTATATTAAATCCAAACTTTAATTCTTTTGAATCATCAAAAAATTGAGCCTTGCACCCTAAGCTCACCTAGACATCAATTTGATGATATGTTTCAAGAAATTAGGATAAAAACTAAGTTGTAACTATGGGGTACAACATTTCCAACCCTATCGACACACTTGTGGGGTTAGTATAACACCATAGAAAAAATTATTATAGGATTTTAGACATTCTTCATACACTTTGATTGAGAGTGTAATTGGTGTATGCCTATTGAGGTGTAGGATATTTCCTTCTAATAACTCATCAAGGATAGGCATAGATTAATGGTGTACCAATAGATGCAAGAGGACTTAAGTCCCATAATCCATTGATGTAGTGATGGCAAGTAGACTTGACTTGATGAGGTGATATGTTGATGCATTAAGGTATATATTCATATACTAAAAGGCTAGGTCCATTTGAATTATCAATAAGTAGTTTGAGTTAGGCTATTGGGGATGATCTAGAACCATCCCCTATAATAAAACCTTAGATTTCACATCCTTCTCTAAAGAAGGCTTCTTATGAATTCCCTATGTTTTCACAAAAAATGTGCCATATAATTAGGATATTGAAAGACCAAATACCCATTTTTTTCATAGTCAAGGCTTAAGAAACCTTAAGGGGTTGATTCTTCTTCTTCTTGATCAAATGCAGGGTTCTCAAGGTCAAGGTGTTCATCATGTCCCTCGCATGAGGATTAGGGATAGTAACTAACTAATGAGGTATGCTATGAGCCAGGTAGAATTTCTCAACCATAAATCCATGGTAGGAAATAAGGGGGATTTGTTAATTATTTTGCTTGTTTAGAGAGTTGATTAGAGAAGAAAGAGAATATGTTTTTGAATCCTTATGTCTCACTCCCTTGATATGTCTAATCTGACCTATATACCTCAAGGTAATCCTTATATACCTAAAGGTCCCCATATATTTGATCACTCTCTATATACCCATTTGTATGTGAGAGATAGTTGATACACAAGACAATAATGATACATCGAAGTCACCTCTTATATGTATGGATGGAATGTGAGGGGTAATAATATATCTCCATACGACTCCCACTAACTCACCACAATATACTTCTCGTTAGGCATAAGAATGTGTGAGACCTTATGTGAGAAATTGACAACCTAGGCTCATAATATACCCAACCTATCCTAGTGATTCATATAATAGTTACTCAAAGAATTATATATGATCCCTAGTAGTACTAGCACTTGGTAAGCTTGTTATTTACATATTATATTTGCTAATTACACAAAAAAATTTAATGGTATTACTTAAGTTTTAATAAATTTTAGTCTTTGATTAAAGTTTATTTTAGTCAAGAAAGAATATTGGGACCCACAATGGTGTTCGTGTTGAGTTCACCAAAGTATAAGACGAATAAGTTTTAGGGGCCTCCAACTCGACCTATGGGACTAGGTGCACTGGCTCCTTGGTTCCAAAGGGGTTACAAATCTGTGATGTCTCACCTTGATGATAGGGATAGTTGTGAGCCTAAGATTGTGTTTTATGGATGCAATATAAAGTATACCTATGTTTTTCCTAAGACCTTTTGTTGACTACCTTAAAATTTAATCTAATTCTATATTAACTTCAAATACAAAATATAATTGTAGTAGACAAAACCTATGAACATTATGATTTTCCATTTTAATGAATAATGTAAAAGATGACTTATTTCTAGGGAAAGGGTTTAGGAAAATATAATATAGCTAAGAATACCTTGATGTCTACATGTAATTTAGGTTTAACTTTGATTCAAGACTATAATGGTCACATTTTAGACACAAAATTTTGACCCACCAAAATAGTTCAAATTTCCCTTACATCCCTAGCTAGCCACCCAAACTTGCTAAGTGTAAATTTTGGATCTTTTTGCCTTCTTCCTTTGTATTTTTACCTAACTTTACCGAATTCACACTCGATCCATATTGGGCATGAATTTGGATTTCCAGATTCATTCCATGTATAGAGAGGGCATGAATTTAGCCTTTTAGGGGTTTCTCTCACTTAAATCCCTCCCCTAGTTGGCCTATTTTGAGGTTGGATTTTCCCAAATTAAAATTTTACGTTCTCACCAATTTTGCCCTCCAATCCTCTTTTAAGTAAGGGTTTGGATCACCTTATTTCTCCAAGTGGTTTTTGGTGGTAATTCTAATTCTTGACTTGTTCACATGCTCATGCTTTCAAGTGGATTTCTGCTACAAGTTGTTTTGGCTATTTTGGTGCTTGGTGATTGCTACCCTTTGGGATTGAGTAAATAATTCTTGATGATTGGATAGATCAATAATTTTGGAGTGCTTATTCCATATATTCATTTATTATTTATTGCTTTATTAGCTCATCAGATTTCACATATGTTTTATTATCATTTAGTATTCTATTTTCTGCATTTTGCACCTTATTTTTCGTTGTCTTAGGTCTTGAAAAGGGCATCTAAACTAGATTCATACCCAGTCCATACAGGGTGTGAATTTGGTCAACCAAATTTATGCCTCCTAGTTACAAGACATGAATTTGGTAAAATTAGAGTTTTGGAGGTATGATTTGCACTTTGAAACCCTAATTTGCACCCCATATTGAAGCTTTATGTTGTGTCCATATCTACTACATTTAAAATTACTATTGCATACCTATTTTCTATACTTATGCATGTTCCAAAGTTCAAATATCATTTTATGTTCAAATAGGTCAGCTAAAAGGACCAAGTGAGCTTGACTATTGTGCCTCCAAACTTAGCTATATAGCAGCATAAGTAGGCCCCCAAACATTGATCAAATTTTCTAGGATTTTGTGAAGCTAGGTTTTGAAGCTATTGGATATTATGTATGAAATCCTGGATCAACCACCAGATAAGATAAGTGCCCTAATAGATCTTTAGGTTGATTGTTGTTTGCTTTTTTCCCACTTTTGTGGAAAACCTAGATAATAAACAAAGGTAAATATAAACTTAAAATTCTAGGCATTTGAAAATGTAAAAGCATATTGTTTGCATCTAGGGTTTTAATATTGTTTGGATCCTTGCTAAAAACATTTATATTTTGCAATCTAGGGTTATATATCATTGAATCAAAGAATCATACTAGGATTAGCTCTTGTATTCTAGCATCTTGTATCTTGCATTGTTCTTTCATTTCCATAGCTTAGTATAAAAAGGCCAAACATAGGTGTATGCTTAAATTGAACATATTCCATCCTTGGACTTGGATTGATTCCTAAAACCATTCTTGGTGAACCCGTTCCTCCCCCACATTGAGTGTAGATTTATAACAGCCACTGCGACCACATCAAGGCTTCCCTATGGATCCAGCCTTGAGAATTGTACATCGGTGCACGATTTTCCCCTTATACACACCTAATATTTTTAAAATAAATAATTTGCTCCTATTTTCCTCTTTATATCTCTTAATGATACAACAATAGATAAAATCATAGAGTAAATAGAAATTTGTCTACCTAACCTATAAGGATAGAGGGAGAATTAGAATCTATTACATGTTGTTTCCTTAGTGGTAGAAGCATTGGCAAGAAGATGGAAGTATTTTTGGTGCTATCTCTATTTGGAGATACTTTTGTTGATGAATTCCTACTTTCAAACACCAATAATAAAAACAAAAAATGATAGATTTAGTAGAAAATGGTTCTATCTAGTTTAGTGGAGAATGTGTAACTCACTTGAATCTTCATCAGATCCCTATTTAGAAGATAATCATAAATGATATTCAAATGTTTTAATTATGATTGTCTAATAAATGGATAAATCATCACTTATGAGATATAGTTTCATTGTTGGTTATTCAAGTGTGGCTCTTTTGTTCTTTATGATAGACCTAAACTACAAAATCTTAGTCTTTTCTATAATATAAATAAAGTGCACTGACACCATTGAGACTATAGTTTTTCAATGCTTTTGCCTATATATAGAGTAGGATGGGTATTTGAGGAAATAATCTTAGAATTACAATGGACTTAATGATATTCCTTGGCTAATAGGGATAGGGACACTAAAAGAAACAATAAGACTTCCTAACTAGTAATGAAAATGTAAAAAATGCTATTATGATAAAATCTGGTAACAAAACATAATTGTTAATCTACTTGTTAAATAAAACTATCATGTGTATATAATAAAAATGGAAATGTAAGGAAAATTACATTCAAATAGTGACATCCAAATAAATTTGATTGGTACTAAAACCTATAACTATAATGACAATAAAACAATAACAAACAAGTTATATGATAGATAATCACAAAGTTAGTAGGTAAATATAAAGTGATTATAAAATAATAAATTAGAAGCAACAAGTTAGGGGATGGAATGGCACAACTAGTCAGGTATGAGTAGGTTTATAACCTCAAAACCCTAGTAGATACCCCACATAGTAATTATAGGATGAAGGCTTGTTGTTGCTATAGAAAAGCCACTAGTAGAGTTCACAAAACACTAGTGGTAGGATCAAGCAGTGAATTTTTGTCATAGGATAGCATACAAGTGTTGTTTCTAGCAGATATTTCACCCTAAAAAGTCTAGATGAGGGATGATACCAACAAATTTTCATTATCACAAAAAGTAGATGTGAGAAATGATTTCTATAGAAATTTACTAACAAAGAGATATTATTTTTAAGGAGTGATTCTTGTAAAGCTTCACTATTGAGAATTTTCATTGCTTTTTTCTCCCTCAAGGGTTGGATTTATATAAAATAAAAGCTCCATAAAAGGGTACCCTATAGAATATATCGAGATTGATAGATGCCTAGGTGGTATCGTCTACATGGCTTGGTGAGTTCCAAGACCATGACATACATAGGGTGATGGTGGACATGGTTAAAGTGACCTAATATAGGTTTCATAGGCAATGGATAGTAGCCTTTTTATTTTATTTTTGCTATTGGTAATCAATAATACTTGCATCATAATCACCAGTGACACTAATGACCTAGTGCTAGTTCCAAATGACCACTGCTAGGCTTCATTGGGCAAGAAATGAGAAAATTTAAAAGTTTCATAAAAACATTGTATGGCAAGTAGAAGCATCATTGGTGCTATTGCTTCTATCCCCAAAAAATTTCTTATGGAGAAATAAATATCACTAGTAAGAGATTGAATATGACTAAATTGATTTGGCTATTTTATTGACTAGTTTATGAGGGTGTTGGTATATTTTAGAGACTTGATGATGTGCTTAAAATTGGGTGTCTATAATTTTATTTGTTTTTCCTCCATTTTAAACTTGTCCCTCTTTTGCGTCATTTATTACAACCTCTACCTTAATAATATTAACTATTAGTAGTTATTGGGTTGACTATTAATTATCAACTCCCCATTCTAATATGTTATCCTTTTTTTGTCTACCATGACATAGAATTTTACACACATCCTAGCCACCCTTGCAAGTCATTATTATCTATCAAATTAATTTCATTTCAATAGCATCATTATTCTTATTTTTTTTACTAATCCATGGTGACTTAATATTCACCATGTTGTCATTTAATCATGTTCTTATTATTTGACATGTTATAGATCCAACAAAAATCGTATTTATTTCACAATGCATTCCATTTTTCATTACATTATATGGCAAAATGGTCACTTATGGGGTGGGGGAATGTATACTATAAATTTGGATAACAAAGGTATTCATTGCTTTAAAAAACATATATCATGGATGTGGAAAAATATCCTTGAGATAAGTTAGCCATAGAATCCCTCATGAGTTCTCAATTATCCCTAACATAGCCTTAGATACCTACCTTTTCCTTTTCTTATATTTATTGGTGATAATGCTTAAATTTTAAATAATATGATGCTATGTCAATCAATAAATCTCTATAGTGTCTCATAAGGTGGGGATCAACACAAGAATATAAAGGAGTAACATCAAATATTATCAAAAACATTCACGGAGAAAATATCAATATAAAGCACCACTAAAAAAATGTCTTCAATATTATTATATTTAAAGGGTAATACTTTTTTCCTACAATCCATTTACTTTACTAAATTTGTATTCTAATAATTTCAATTATACAATCCCTATATCCTTTATATTTACCTACATCCAAATGTTACCTCTAAAACTACCTATATTCATGGATCCAACTTAAATTTACTTATTTTATACATTATCATCAAAATGTGACTTAATTAAAACTAAATACTCATATTATCTTCACTTAATTTAAAGTGAATATTAGTTTTATCGTCACTTAAAACTATATTTTTCTCTCTAAAATTGTCCTAGTTCAAATAAAAAAAAATCTAACCTGTGTTGATAATAAATATTACATAATATTCACTTAAATTTTCCTAATTTAATATTAATAAAACTAAGGATCCTTATAAGAAATGCACGAGTATACAACCTCTAGTAACCCATCTTAGAGCAAGCATGCCAATGTAAGGATATTGTGGATAAAATGTCACTTCACCTTGAATAGTCAGTGTAAAACTCATGGGAAAATAGTTTTCTCCCACAAATTGCATAAAAAAATAAAGGATGGCATCCTACACACAAAATTCTCCTCCCATCAAATAAAAGAGTGAACTTTATCAATAATTTACAACTAATTTTTTATGGTAATTAAAAAACCCTTTAATTTATATTAAAAATGAAGAGTGTAAGACTTTGGCACATACTATAAGTGCCAAATCAAGAAAATCATATATGCTACATGTTCTACACTTGCCACTACTCCTTGTGCCACATGTGCTACACTTACCACTACTCCTTGTGCCATATGTGCTACATGCACCACTATGATAGGAAATACTCTAATGCACCACTATTATCTACTCTACATGCACAATATTTGCCACTGCTACATGCACTACATGTGTTGCATGATCTACTATTACCTCTAGATATGAAGCATGTAATCTTATTTCTCCTCTCTCAGGCACCACTGCTACATGATCTACTTTCACTACTATCTTGAATTTGTTATCAAATTCCAGCTTCATACATACTGATGTAAAGCATGGTGTCTTCAGGGGAAACAAACTAGGTATTGTAATTGAGAGAGAATACATTAAGCAACATCATTTTAAATCAACTCTAGTAATATTCTCAAGTCATTTCTTTGCTTGAAATCTATTGTCAAGGGCCTGATTGGACAACTAGTCGATCAGGTTGTTGGCTAACTAGTCAACTAGTAGAATTATTTCAAGACCCTCTCACACTTTTTGATCTCGATCGCTAGCATCCAATCCTAAATTTTTCTTTTGTTTAGATCAAGGATTGTTTATAAGTCTTGTTATACAAAAAGTGCATGGGGAGACATACAAAGAGATCTTAATACAACCCTCATAATAACTTTTGCTTTAGAAAGGTTAGTGTTCTAGCCAAAGTAGCTAGCTCCAAGGGTAATGATGTTAGGATCTTACTATTAAAATAAATCACACTCACACAAAATACTGAAAAATAACTCAAATGCATCAAGTAACTCAATAACACTATGCAAAAATTAAATGTAAAAATGGAACAATCTCACAATAACATAGAATCACGGGCCTCTTCGAGGGGGTAACCTCCTTCAATATTTCATTAGCTTGCAAAAAGATAAATTTGTACATGGATTCATATATTTTAAAGAAAAACTTCAAGAACCCCTACCTAAAGGCTCAAGAGTTGGATTACATGTAAAATGACACTCGAGCTAGAATCTCCTACCAAACATCGGTTACAATCTTGATAAAAAATGTTACATGAGATGGCACCACTTGGCTAGGCACCTTACTTGCCACATACATTACAAAGTATTACAAAATAACATTATAATGGGATCCTCCATGTTGGGAGTGGGTCATTACATAAGTAAATGAGAATTATAAAATGGCATTAGGATAGAATCCTAACATTTCCTTCCCCTTAGAAAATCTTTTTCCTCAAAGCTAAAATGATGGAACTGGTGTTGGAGCTGATGGAGAGACTCCCATGTAGTATCTTCTAGCTAGAGCCCGTACCACTGAACAAGGACTTTCGTGATGGTACAGTTACAGAGAATGCAGGTTTTATGATCCAACAATTTTTTAGGTTGGAGTAATATGGAAACTTCTTCATCCAATTATGGTAATGTTGATTTAACCTGTACCTCTGTGCCCATAAAATTTTTGAGAGAGAAAACATGGAAAATAGGATGGAGCTTGGAGGTGGGTGGAAGAGCCAATTTGTAAGCTATGGTACCAATCCATTGTAGAACTTGGTAGGGTCCATAGTATTTTGTAGCAAGTTTTTGGCACCTTTAGAGTTGTAGAGATGATTTTTTGTATGGCTGCAAGTGAAGGAATACCATATCACCAACATCAAAGCTACACTCAAAATTATATTGGTTAGCCTGTTATTGCATCTGATTCTAGGCCATGTACAAATTCTTCTTCAGCTAGCTAAGAACATCGATATGTTGGTTGAGAGTAGTGTCGACTTACTAGACCTTGGAACTTCCTGGAATGTATGAAGAAGGTGTGAGTGGAGGGTACCCATAAACAATGTCAAAAGGGGTGAGTTTGGTTGTTGTATGATAGAAAGTGTTGTACCATCATTCAGCTAAAGTAAGCCACTTTGTCTATTGAGTAGGATGATCTAAAGCAAAGCAACGAAGATAGGTCTCCAAAAATTTATTGACAATCTCAGTTTGACCATCCATTTATGGGTGGTAGGTTGAACTCATTTTGAGTTGAGTTCCTTGCAACTTAAACAATTATTGCTAGAAATTACTAGTGAAGGTTGGGTCTTGATCGAACACAATGGAGGTGGGCATACCATGAAGGCTAAAAATAGAATCGAGGAATATTTGGGCAATGGTGGAGGTGGTGTAAGGATGGGCAAGGAAATAAAAATTAGCATACTTCAAAAGGCGATCCACTACCACAAGAATAATATACTTACCACTAGATTTAGTTAACACTTCTATAAAATCCATGGAAATATCAGTCCAAACCTAATCTAGAATGGGAAAGGGTTGAAGAGTACCCGGTGTGAAGCAAAAATACAACACTAAAGAAAATATGAAAGTAAAATAATTTTAATGAACAAGAGACTACACAAAATATGATTTTATTCAATAAATGGGAGGGGGAGCTAAGAAACTCTTTTGTTACAATCCATTTGTTCAGAAGAACTTATTTTGATATAGTAAATACAAGTGCTATGGTTATTTGAAACCCTAGCTACAAAACAAGTAGTGTCTCCAATGTATCTTGCTTCCAACAAGATGAAGGGGCTTCTGGTTATTCATAATAGGGCCACTCTAGCTTCAGCATATACTCAAAAATCCTTGATGAATGCTACCCGATCCTGTACACACAACAAAAATAGAGTCGTTAGCAAACAAAATGAGGGTTCCATAGTGTGAACCATAAAAAATGCAAACTAAAAATCCTAGATATAAATAAACAAAACATGCAAAATATAAATAACATCAAATAAAAATGCATAAAATACTTACTTTGTTGTTTTGTTGCTCCATTGTAGATTGATGATAGGATGCCTCGATGAAACATGATGATCTTATACGGCAAGCTCTAGTTTACGATTATGGGGACAATAGGTACTATGGTGTACCTACAGAATACAACAAGTGCTCGACAACACTTGTGGGATGAGGCAGGCACTCAACAGTTCTTACGAATTAGGGTTAGATCTGCAAAAGTAGATCGAGGGGATGCGAAGGGCTCGATGGATGAACGACAATGGCGGTGGTAGAAATGGGTTGTGGAGATGGCTGGAATCCAAAAATCCTAGGGCAAGCTAGGGTTTTTGGGGGAGGCTATGCTAGGGCACAACTAAGGCAATGTAGGTCGAATTCACTCAGAAAGCAAGAGCTCCAATCAAAGCTAGTTCGAACCAATTAGCAAAAGATTTAGGGGTTGAGCATTGAGAATGCTCCTATTTATTATCAAGCCTAGGATTTTCTTAGGGTTTTAGCTTAACACTTTTGATCATGTGGCTAATATTAAAATGGATCTAAAGGCTGATATTAAAATTTAGGTGTGACACGAATTATGGATGATGGATAGCTGAGATTAGATTAGATCGGATGGTTGAGGTTAATTTGGATTATAAATATATATTTTATAATAAATATATTAAAATATAATATAAAATATTATATTTAAATATAAATAATATAAAATAAACATAAATAAGTCAAATAGGGGTCGAAAAATGGTGAGAAAAGGCTAAAGTGGGCCATTGGATGGCAAGAAAGGCATGGAATGGCCAATTGAATGGCGAGAAAGGGTGATGGTGGACAAGTGGCTAGGATTTGGTGTCTACAGATGCCCCTTTTGTACCATATTGCATGAAATGTAATATGGTACAAAAATACAAGACACCTGGTTGGGATTTGGGTGCAAAACCAACTTCTCTCTTGTTGATTTTTTTTAGAAATAATGTTGAAGACAAAAGAATAAAGAATTTTAGAATTTGTGTAGCTTACCCTGTCAATTGGTGAATGAGATTACAGATGAATCTCATGCGCCAATTGAAAAAAATGTGCAAATTATGAATGATGTGATACAATTTTTGCCCCAATGGTGTGAAGGGAGTTGGTGTAAAATATGATGTGATGTGGGTAATATGAATGATGTAAAATGTGATATGATGTGGACGATATGAATGATGTAAAATGTGATATGATGTGGACGATATGAATGATGTAAAATGTGATATCATTTTTACCCCAACGGTGGGAGGGGGGTTGTGTCAAATGTGGATGTCATGATCATGTAATATGTATCCCATAATGGGAGGATCAAAATCAAATGTGGTTGCCCCCAAATTTGGGTGATTCAATGATGTTGAAGAAAATGCCTTATTGGCATCATTGAGTATGTAGGTTATGAAGATGCAGGATGACAAAGTCAACGTAGGGGCCAGGTAATGATTGTGGAAAACTCTTTGTATAATTCCATCATGGAACCAATAAACCTACCAGGCTTGCCTATCTTGTGACTATGGTCAAATGAATGAGTGATTGTGATATTAATTATCCATGTTTTCTTGCCCCACAAAAAAGGACATCAATGATTGCTTTTGTGCAAATTGTTCTTGGTAATGTTTCACTCAAAATGTGAAGTACCAAATGTGATTGTGATCTCGATCAAGGAGATAAGTGATGATGATGATGACCAAGTGTTCTTATGGTAATTCATTCATATTACCAAATTGCATGGATGCAAATCGTTGCAATCACCAAGTATATAGAATAAACCACTATATACAAGATTCACTTGTAAATTTGACATGTGTTGGAAGAACTGATGGTGGATTATGATAATGGAAGAATGTTGATGGAATAATGTGATATGAGAAATGTGATGATGTCACCAAATAATGGTTGATTTTGCACTTTTTCAAATGAAAACAATTGATTCAATGGTCAAATCAACTCTAATTTTCATGAAAATTTATGGGATGATGAAGAATATGAATTAGAGTCGTCAAGTGTTGGTTTTGTGAAAATTTATATTAGTGTGATGTGTTTTATAACTCAATTTGGGCATTTTACAAATTTGTGCCGTGATTGGAAAAATATGCGTGCAAAATAATTTTTGTTTTCACAAAACCTAATTGTATGATGTGTGGATGTAATTTGGTGAGATTTTGAGGAGGCAAGCTACTATTTTGATTGATTTTGTTTTTATGTAATTTTGGTGCCAGGTGCCCTACTGCACCTGTTGTATTCTACAGATGATCGGCTACACCTCGATGTACCTATAGGTGCCCAGATGTACCTGTGGATCGTAGGTGTCATCCTGTGTCTGAGTGCGCTTGTTGTAGCTATAAATAGATTGTAGGAAATATTTTAAGGCTTATTTATGCGCTTGAGAGTTTGTGAAGTTGCACCTGAGGAGAGGAGTGGATAGGTGACGGAAGTGAGGTTGATGGAAACCTATGTGAGAGCTATGTTTGTAGAGGGCACGAGTGTTGCTGGTGGAGTTGAGGCACGATTTGCCTCGATAATGTTGAAAAATACTTTGTTCTTTTGTGCAAAAATTTTGAAGTTTTTTTTTTAAATTAATAATAATGTAAAATTTTTATTGTTGTAGTTGCAAGAGATAGAGCCTCGACATTAGTTATCTCCTCTCATTCTTGGGATGAGGAAGAATATTACAGAGGGTGACTGGGAGCTTTTTCCAAATGTGGGTTTGGAGGGAATGGCTCAGTTGGATGTGGTGAGGGTGGACGATGGGTACCTCTCATCTCTAATAGAGATGAGGGATTTAGATAAGGGGACTTTTTAGCTGTCGACTAGGGAGGCTACTATCACACTTGAGGATATATATCACATCCTCAAGGTACCAATAGAGGGTGTGAAGGTGACAGTTTGGCATGATAAGAATGTGAATATGATGAAGATGTTTGGTGAGCGATGGCAGGAGGTGAGGATGGGGGACAGGGGGATTTGCTATTTGATCATGTACAAGGCTAAGGATTTGAATGCACTTCCAGCCTTGATTGTGTTCATGTTAGCGAATATAGTGCTCCCTAATAGCACAAGGTGTAGGTTCCCTTGGAACCTATTGGTATTGGTGAGTGACCTACTCACCAATCCAAGGGCGTATGCATGGGCTTCTACTTTATAGGCATAGTTATACCAGGATCTATATGGTATTACACAAATAGGGATGAAAGGGATTGGATATAGCTTCCTTCTTCAATGTTGGGTGTGGGAGCACTTTAGTGTAGCTCGGCCCAAGGGGTTACCTTGCCAGGCATGACAGATGGGTGAGCCCTATGCTTGGATATGGTTAGCGGTTGAGGAGGTGCAACCAAGTTGGAAGGTGCATACGAGCTAGTGGTATAGGGATATGTGGGTAGGGCTTACTTTGGCTCAGGTGAGATGGAGGTCATGGCAGGAAGCCATGTGGGAGGGTGATGAGGAGCAAATATGGTGGGTGAGGTAGGCATTATGGCTAGTTGGGAGGAGAGATGATGATGTGGAGTACTTTAAGTACTCACGGGTGTTGAGGCAGTTTGGTTTGCCTCAGGGTGTGACTGATGAGCTAGTATTGTACCAACATTGGCAGGATGAGGTGGGGCTTCCATGTGCAAAGCCATGGAGATTTTAGATAGAGGATGATGATAAATTGGAGGTCTTAGATGTAGATGATGTAGAAGCGACCTTGAATTACACATCATGGTTTGGTACCCAACCAATATGGGTACCAAAGGTGGTGATGGGTGGGGATGCGACAACTTTGGAGTCGAGGATGAATCCAAAGAGGATGAGGTTTCAGTGATCAGTGAGTTGGAGGATATCGAGGAGAGCGTCACAGTAGACTCTTGAGGTGGAGGTAGTGGAGGGCAAGGGGGAGGATTATGAGGATATGGGAGAGATATCTGATGTGGCTAGGCTATGAGCTAAGGTGGAGCAGCTTCATGAGGAGTGAGAGACTACATTGGAGGATCATAGGGAGTATCTAGCAGGACGGGATATAGTCATAGCTATGTTGCGGGCTACCATAGACTGAATGGAGGTAGAGTGGCCAATAGATAGGGATGATGTGGGTGATCAGGATATGGTCATGAGGCTCTAGGCAAAGATATTGATGAGAGAGCATCATCATCAGATTGACTTACAATAACTACAGGCTAGTGAGACCTATGCACACTTTTTTGAGTTGTGCATGGCTTATCACATTCCTTTTCTAGATTCGCGTTGTCTTCTAGGATTGAGTCATTGAGGCACATGATATATAGGTATATTTCTAGGTCTAGGGCTCCTACTAGGTCTCAAGGGTCCTCTCATAGACATTAGCGGAGTGCTTAGATGCACTTTTGTATATGAGCCTTGGTGCTCCATTGTATCCTTTTTAGCACTCATTATACATGCGATATTTTTTATATATACATGGCTTTTATGTTTGTGTTATCTTTTATGTGAAAGTTTTGTGTATGCAATGCATGTTTTATGATTTTTTTTTATGAATGTTTTATGGATGATGAATGCAAGCTAATTATGATGTGTATGTGTAGTGCTTATTGTTGGCAATTTTGGGTACCTTGGGTACATTGCCTTTGCTCAAGTGTAGAAGTTGTCATTGATGTCAAGAAGCTCTTGAAGGAATTTGATTTAATGTCAGATTATTCAGAGCATGGACAATGAGTTTCCAAGAAGATCATAGTAGCTCATTTGCAAAAGATCAAAGAAAAAGACAAGTTAGAAAAAGTATGCAGCAGGCTGGAAAAACTATCATGATTTCACATGTTAGAGGAGAGAGAAAGTGCTGGAAAAACTATCACGATTTTGTGACATGTTAGAGGAGAGAGAAAGAGCTGGCAAAACTATCACGATTTCGTGACATGTTGGAAGAGAGAGAAGAAGCAGGGAAAACTGTCACGATTTCGTGACATGTTGGCAGAGAAGGAGAGCAAGGTGGAAAGTGTCACGATTTCATGACATGTCGCATTTTCGCGACTTGAAAAGAGCAGGAAGGCCGAGAAGGAAAAGTGTCACGATTTCGTGACATATTGCAAGGAAGGTTGTACGGACGAAAAATTGTCATGATTTCGTGACATGTTGTAGGAGAGAGAGTCCGAAAGGAAAAGTGTCATGATTTCGTGACATAATGCAGAAGAGAGAGTCCGAAAGAAAAAGTGTCATGATTTCACGACATAATGCAGAAGAGAGAGTCCAAAAGAAAAAGTGTCACGATTTCGTGACATGCTGCAAAAGACGAAGTGAGGACTGTCACGATTTTGCGACATGCTGTAGAACTCAAAGTGAGAACTGTCATGATTTCGTGACATGTAGCAAAGGGAAGAGTCTAAAATGAGAAGCGTCATGATTTCGCGATAGGCTACAAAGAAAGCGTACGAAAGCTGAAAGCATCGTGATTTCATGACAAGATGAAGGAAAAGCGTATGGATGTAGAAAGTGTCATGATTTTGTGATAGGCAGAAAAGATAGCGTATGGATGCAGAAAGTGTCACGATTTCATGATAGGCAAAAAATATAGCGCACGGATGCAGAAAGTGTCACGATTTCACGACAGGCAGAAAATATAGCAGACGGTAGTAGAAGTGTCATGATTTCACGACAGAAACTGAAAGCATGTCTTCCATAGGTGAAGTGTCACGATTTCGTGACAAAAGCAGAGAGGAAGGCTATGAAGACAAAAGCGTCGTGAGTTCCACTTTTGCGGGCGTAAGGCAGAGAAGAGCTTAAGGCAACGAAAGTGTCATGATTTCGTGACATGTTCCAGTTTCACGGGTGTAAGGTAGAGAGAATCTCAAGGCAGTGAAAGTGTCACGATTTCGCGACATGTTCCAGTTTCATGGGCATAAGGCAAAGAAGAGCTTAAGGCAGTGAAAGTGTCATGATTTTGCGACATGTTCCAGTTTCATAGGTGTAAGGCAGAGAGAAGCTCAAGGCAGCGAAAGTGTCATGATTTCATGACATGTTTCATTTTCGCTAGTGCAAGCCAAGAAGAGGATAAGAAAGTGAGAAGTGTCGCGATATCGTGACAAGAGCTTAGTCAAAGTCGTCAAAGGCTAAAGTGTCGTGATATCACGACAAAAGCCAAAAGAAAGTGTATGGCTGCAAAGGTGTCACGATATCGCGACATGTTGTAGTTTCGTGGCAGAAGCTACAAAAAAGTTGTAGAAGTAGTGAAGCCGAAAAAGTTAAATTTGGGCTGACGACGATTAGGGTTTGCAGCCGACGTAGTTTAGGGTTGTGCAGCTGACTAAGATCAAGGTTTTGATCTTGAAAGTATCAGTATATAAGGAGGGATGTTTGGAGAGTTAAAGTATCAATTTTGGTGTGCGTTCGAAGAGCGGCGTTCATAGACTATGCGAAGAGAAGAAGTTCGATCATCGAGAGCAGAGTGCATTCTATCGAATCTTCCAAGTGAGAGAGATCGCAAGGAAGCAGAGTGCACGAAGACTATGTGGTTGTGATTGCGCAGAGGTGCAAAGGTCGATGTTTGATCAAGTGTAGCTGTGATTGCACAAAAAGAGTGAAGGACTGTGTTTTTGTGCAGACCAAAAAAAGAGGACAAAGACATTTGTGCCAGATCGAAGGACTATGTTTGGTGCAGATCAGAGAAAGAGATCAAGGACATTTGTGCTAGACCGAAGGACTGTGTTTAGTGCAATTTTGAGGACCAACTTTGGAGGTGATAGAGTTGAGGACAGAGGTCTCCAGCTAGAGCAGGGAAGACAGGTGTCTTCTATGGATAGAGTTCCATTTGCTAAGGGCAGAGGAGGTAGAGGTCTTCTAGAGGATCACCAACTAGAACAGAGCTAGGGGATTGGTGTCTCCTTTGGGTTGGTGCCCATAAACATTGTAATCGGGAAAGGTATTCCCAAATTTGATTTGATAAAATTTAGTGAAATATTTTATCCGTGGAGTAGCCCGCATTGGGTGAACCACGTAAATTGTTGTCTCTCTATTGTGGATGGTGTTTTGTGCATTGCTTTGATTACTGCTATTGATATTGCTTTCTATACACTACATAATATTGAATTGAAAGTTGATTTGAAGGAAAAAGTAAAAAGCGGTCTTATACTATTCACCCCCCCCTCTTAGTATAAGCTTGTGTTCTTCAATTGGTATCAGAGTGGGTGCCTTCGAAAAGTTTAACAACTTGAAGGAAAAGCTAGCAAAGAACACAATGGATTATTCAAGTGGCAATGCAGCACCTATTCTTGATGGATCAAATTTTGGTCTTTGGAGTGCAAGGATGAAGGTTTATCTAATGGCACTTGGGAATGAGGTTTGGGAAGTGATTGAAGACGGGTACACTATTCTTGAAAATGGTCCTTATACTAAAGAAGACAGGCTCCTACATCACAACAATTCAAAAGCAATGAATGCAATCCTAAAGGGTTTACAGAAGGCAGATCTTACCAAGGTGATTCACTGCAAGACAACTAGTGAAATGTGGAAACAGCTGCAGGTGGTTCACACAAGTGATGTAAATGTCTGAAAGGCCAAGTTGAGACACTTCAAAGGTATGTTTGAACAACTCAAGATGAATGATGATGAAAATATTAGTGACTACATGCTTCGTATGGATGAGGTTGTTAACTCCATGAAAGACTTAGGTCTTGAGCTTGCTGAAAATGATGTTTGTGATAAGATTTTAAGATCTCTTCCTAATAGATTTAGTGAAAATATTTTTGCTATTGAGGAAGCTAAAGATTTGGATAAGTTGAAAAAGGATGAGCTCCATAGTATACTTGCAGCATTTGAGTTGAGAACTCAAGTGAAGGTTGATGTCAAGAAAGAGGCGACTTTCAAGGCTACCAAGAAATCCAAGGGTAAACAACTTCAAGAGAGTGATGAGTCTTCTAGTGATGAAGAGGCATATTACAACAAGAAAGACAAGTTCTCTAGAAAGCACAAAAGCATGAAAAATATAAGATGTTTCAATTGTGGAAAGTTTGGTCATTATGCTACTGACTGTACTATTTCCAAGAATGAAAGTGATGAAGAGAAAGAGGTTTCTAAGAGCAAGGATTCTAAAAAGTACAAGCATCACAGGAAGAACAAATATGAGCACAACAATCACGGAAAGAGGTATTCTCACAAGCACAAGAAGAGTTTCTACCTAGACAAAGCAAGTAAGTGTTCTAGTAGTGATAGTGAAAGTTCTTCAAGTGATAGTGAAAATGAGATGTTGTTCATATCGAGAAAAAGAGGAAGAACCGAAACATAGATTCATTATCATGAAATGTTTTAGATGTGGAAATTTTGGTCACCTTGAGGATGATTGCACAAATAATGAATTGGTTACTAGTATGTATGAGGATGCTTCAGAAAACTATAAGGAAGATGCATGTATGGTTTTTGAAAAGGGTAGCACCTCTAGTGATAAGAAATCTAGAAAAGACTCTGATGATTCAGAAAGCAAACAAATAAAGGATCTTGAAAGTGAACTTAGTAGTGCTCTTAGTGCTTTGAAAAAGGAAAGAAAGAAGAATGCCAGACTCTAGGATAAGTTAGATGAATGTTGTATGGAAAGAGATGATCTTATAGAAAATCTTGATTTCTCTATAGCTAAGACTCAAGAACTCAAGGTTGAGTTAGAGTCCAAGGTTCTTAAATATAGTGAGTTGGAACAGAAAATGGCTTCTTTGGAAGTGGAAACTAAAGAGTACAAGGATAAGCTGTATAGGTTTCAAGATAGCTCCAAAAGGGTTAAGTCTCTCATCAAAGGTCAAAGAAAACCAACAGATAAAATAGGCCTTGGTTTTGTTGAGCCGCACAAGGAACAGGTTGGGGAATCTAGCAAGAGATTTCAAAAGGAAGAGAGTTCTGATGAAGAAAGTACTTCAGATCATGAGTCCATGAGTGATAGATGCGTAGAAATAGAAAACAAAATTCAGATTGAGAAGAAGAAGTTTTCAAGACCTAAGAGGTCGAATAAAAGAAAATTTCATGGCAGATGTTTTGCATGTCACAGGTTTGGTCACATGGCTGTACATTGCATGGCTCAAGTGAAGAAAGTAAACGACAAATTTAGAAGTGCTAGTTTCTTTCGAGGGTATTGCTACTCTTGTCAACAGTTTGGGCACAAGGTAGTTTATTGCAAGGCAAATAACAGGAACAGGTTTGGTCAAAACTGGTGGATTCAAAAAGCAGGTATGCCTAAAAGAAATAACTTTGTTACTTGTTATAAGTGCAACAATGAAGGTCACACAACTAGACAGTGTAGAGCTAAACTTCCAAGGTACAGGAACAAAAATAGTAGTATGAACAGGTCCAAGGATCAAGGCATGGATAAGAATAGTGATAGGAACAAGAATAGGAATATTGACAAAGAATTCAAAAGAAGGCCCAACAAGGAAATTGTAGACGCTGATGATGATCAGTGCCTAATGGGAGTTTTACTCCCACCCCTGTTTTAATCACCTCATCAGGAGGTGGGGGAGGGACTAAGCTAAGAGGCTCATTCTTAGTCCCAAGCCCCAAAGGTGACCCTTTGCCATTGATGACAAAGGGGGAGAGATATGAGTAAGGGGGAGAGCTTCAAGTGAAGAGAAGAGCTTCAAGTCAGGGGGAGCAAAACCTCAAAGGTAGATTCTCAGTGTTAGCACAGTTGGTTTCAGCTTTTGGCTCTTGAGATGTGTTTTCAATAAAGGTTTTCCATCAATGACAAAGGGGGAGATTGTTGGCAATTTTGGGTACCTTGGGTACATTGCCTTTGCTCAAGTGTAGAAGTTGTCATTGATGTCAAGAAGCTCTTGAAGGAATTTGATTTAATGTCAGATTATTCAGAGCATGGACAATGAGTTTCCAAGAAGATCATAGTAGCTCATTTGCAAAAGATCAAAGAAAAAGACAAGTTAGAAAAAGTATGCAGCAGGCTGGAAAAACTACCGCGATTTCGCGACATGTTAGAGGAGAGAGAAAGTGCTGGAAAAACTGTCACGATTTCGCGACATGTTAGAGGAGAGAGAAAGAGCTGGCAAAACTGTCGTGATTTCGTGACATGTTGGAAGAGAGAGAAGCAGGGAAAACTGTCGTGATTTTGTGACATGTTGGCAGATAAGGAGAGCAAGGTGGAAAGTGTCACGATTTCGTGACATGTCGCATTTTCGCGACTTGAAAAGAGCAGGAAGGCCGAGAAGGAAAAGTGTCACGATTTCGTGACATATTGCAAGGAAGGTTGTACGGACAAAAAATTGTCGCGATTTCGTGACATGTTGCAGGAGAGAGAGTCCGAAAGGAAAAGTGTCGCGATTTCATGACATAATGTAGAAGAGAGAGTCCGAAAGAAAAAGTGTCATGATTTCGTGACATAATGCAGAAGAGAGAGTTCGAAAGAAAAAGTGTCATGATTTCGCGACATGCTACAAAAGACGAAGTGAGGACTATCGTGATTTCGTGACATGCTACAGAACTCGAAGTGAGAACTGTCACGATTTCGCGACATGCAGCAAAGGGAAGAGTCTAAAATGAGAAGCGTCACGATTTTACGATAGGCTACAAAGAAAGCGTACAAAAGCTGAAAGCGTCACGATTTTGCGACAATATGAAGGAAAAGCGTATGGATGCAAAAAGTGTCATGATTTTGCAATAGGCAAAAAATATAGCGTATGGATGCAAAAAGTGTCATGATTTCGTGATAGGCAGAAAATATAGCGCACGGATGCAGAAAGTGTCATGATTTCGCGACAGGCAGAAAAGATAGCAGACGGTAGCAGAAGTGTCACGATTTCACGATAGAAACTAAAAGCATGTCTTCCATAGGTGAAGTGTCATGATTTCATGAAAAAAGTAGAGAGGAAGGCTATGAAGACAAAAGCATCATGATTTCGTGACATGTTCCAGTTTCGTGGGCGTAAGGCAGAGAAGAGCTTAAGGCAGCGAAAGTGTCGCGATTTCGTGACATGTTCCAGTTTCACGGGTGTAAGGCAGAGAGAAGCTCAAGGCAGCAAAAGTGTCACGATTTCGTGACATGTTCTAGTTTTGCGGGGATAAGGTAGATAAGAGCTTAAGGCAGCGAAAGTGTCATGATTTCGTGACATATTCCAGTTTCACGGGTGTAAGGCAGAGAGAAGCTCAAGGCAGTGAAAGTGTCATGATTTCACGACATGTTTCATTTTTGCTAGTGCAAGCCAAGAAGAGGATAAGAAAGTGAGAAGTGTCACGATATCGCGACAAGAGCTTAGTCAAAGTCATCAAAGGCTAAAGTGTTGCGATATCACGACAAAAGCCAAAAGAAAGTGTACGGCTGCAAAGGTGTCACGATATCATGACATGTTGTAGTTTCATGGCAGAAGCTATAGAAAAGTTGCAAAAGCAGTGAAGCCAACAAAGTTAAATTTGGGTCGACGACGATTAGGGTTTGCAACCGACGTAGTTTAGGGTTGTGCAGCTGACTAAGATCAAGGTTTTGATCTTGAAAGTATCAGTATATAAGGAGGGATGTTTGGAGAGTTAAAGTATCGATTTTGGTGTGCGTTCGAAGAGCGGCATTCGCAGACTGTGCGAAGAGAAGAAGTTCGATCGTCGAGAGCAGAGTGCATTCTGTCGAATCTTCCAAGTGAGAGAGATTGCAAGGAAGCAGAGTGCATGAAGACTATGCGGCTATGATTGCACAGAGGTGCAAAGGTCAAATTTTGATCAAGTGCAGCTGTGATTGCGCAAAAAGAGTGAAGGACTATGTTTTTGTGCAGACCAAAAAAAGAGGACAAAGACATTTGTGCCAGACCGAAGGACTGTGTTTGGTGCAGATCAGAGAAAGAGATCGAGGACATTTGTGCTAGACCGAAGGACTGTGTTTAGTGCAATTTCGAGGACCAACTTTGGAGGTGATAGAGTTGAGGACAGAGGTCTCCAGCTAGAGTAAGGAAGACAGGTGTCTTCTATGGATAGAGTTCCATTTGCTAAGGGCATAGGAGGCAGAGGTCTTCTAGAGGATCACCAGCCAGAATAGAGCTAGGGGATTGGTGTCTCCTTTGGGTTGGTGCCCATAAACATTGTAATCGGGAAAGGTATTCCCAAATTTTATTTGATAAAATTTAGTGAAATATTTTATCCGTGGAGTAGCCCGCATTGGGTGAACCATGTAAATTGCTGTGTCTCTATTGTGGATGGTGTTTTGTGCATTGCTTTGATTACTATTATTGATACTGCTTTCTATACACTACATAATATTTAATTGAAAGTTGAATTGAAGGAAAACGTAAAAAGTGATCTTATACTGTTCACCCCCCCTCTCAGTATAAGCTTGTGTTCTTCACTTATATGGATGATTAATGCAAGCTAATCATGATGTGTATGCGTAGTGCTTATATGGATGATTAATGCAAGATAAATGGTAAATTTATGGATGATTAATGCAAGCTATATGAGGGGAATGCATGATGTTAGAATGATCATTTATAGTTCAGAATTTTGTTGGCCATTTTTTTTGTTCATTGTTTTTACAATCGAGGGCACCGGACTTGGTGGCGTTATGTGGGTTGATCCATGATGAAGACATGGATGTTGATATGGAAGAAGATATGGATGTTGATATGGAATACTAAAGGATTTTTAGAGACTCAAACATACTAGTGTTATCAACCAAACTCACTAAATGTTGTCTAACTTTCTTTAGGACCAATGTGTGTGCAAGTGAAGTTCATGTACCAAATATTGAGCATGACAATGACCCTAGGAAATCAAGAACCAATGTGTGTGCACGTGAAGTTCATTAACCCATTATGAGTAAATTAGGCATGACCTATTATGGAGAGGACCAAGAAGCTAGCTTGTTTGTATGTGTGGTCAGAGGTCTCCCTTTTGGAAGAGAGACATGTCGCATCCGCATGAGCTTACTCCACTACCAGTCAAGCATCTATAGCCCGGTGGAGACTCACTCCATAGTCCAATGATATGATATTTAGGCCTTGGGGATGACTACATAACTTTCTGAGGTAAATGTAGTATGATCCTTACAGCTTTAGGGATCTGTGGTGTGTGCATAGAAATTGTTAATTTTGGATAGAGCTTTGGGGAATCATATTCTCAATCGAAGTGTGATGAGAATGTGACCCTATCCTTACTACTCTATATTTTGTGTTTATATTTGGAGAGCAACTATGATAGTGGTGAAAACCACTATTTTTTATTTTGGACTATGTTGCATGATAGGACAAGCGAGGAATACCCTTTTCACTTCAAGGTGCCACCCAAGTATGGTGTTATCCCTCTTTGACTCAAAATTTTTTTAAGATGTGAAGAAGTGTGGTTGGTGCAAGATTATTTTTGGAATCAGTTGACAAGACTCAAGATTTTATTAATGTGGAAAAGTGCTTTTGGTCCTAAAGAAAATTGGACATCTTTTTGGAGGTTGCTAGACACACTAGTAGTGGTTGAGTGACTAAAAACTTGGGGTTTATGATTTTTGAAAAATGGGATTGTTGGCTTATGATATTGGGGAAAATTGCATAAATGCCAAAAATAGGTACCCCCAAATTGCGGAAACTTGAATTTTTTTATTTGGCCATATCATCACTACTATAGAAGATCATTGAACGTGGGATGGGATGAATGCAATTTGCAAAATGAAGGGATGTAGTGAAATGCCTATGATATGTAAAATGTAGTGGAATGCATGTGGAATGAATGCAAATGGAATATGTATGCAGTATGTATGAATGTAATGAAAAATGCATGTAAAGATACCTATATGTAAATGCAAGATGTATGCAATGGGAACATGCCTATGTGAATGATCTATTTTTTATTTTTATTTTTTTTTAGCCATGTATATATATACATATAAACATCATATTAACAATAAAATACCTTCAAATGGAGACATAAATATAGAATGGGACCCCTAGACGAGGAGGAGCTAAGATTGGCGAAGAAGCTAGGTATTGCTTGATATCATCAAAGGCTTTTTGACATTCATCTGTCCATGCAAATGGCACCCCCTTTTGTAGAAGGTAATTGAATGGCCTGCATTTATCAGAAATTTGCACAATAAAACATTGGATTGATTGAATATTTCCTTGTAAACTATGCAATTCCTTAATGTTAGTTGGGGGAGGCATTTCCATGATGGCCTTGACCTTGTTTGGGTCCACTTCAATGCCTCTTTTGGAGATAATGAATCCTAAAAGTTTACCTGAGGTAACACCAAAGACACACTTTTTGGGATTTAACCTCACCTTATGTTCTAGAAGTTGGTCAAAAATATTTTCCAATACACTAATGTGCTCTTGTCAAGTTTTAGATTTATCCAAGAGATCATCCACATAGTCTTCGATAATCTTATGCATGTAATCATGAAAGATGTAAGTCATGGCTCGTTGATAGGTAGCTCCTACATTTTTGAGGCCAAAGGGCATAACCTTGTAACAAAAGGTCCCCCAAGGTGTTGTGAATGTTGTTTTGTGTTGGTCATCAGGATTTATGCGAATTTGGTTGTATCCTAAAAAACCGTCCATGAGGGAAAGCATTTCATGGCCAGCGTAGGTATCGACAAGAGTATCAATGTTTGGAAGAGGAAAGTCATCCTTAGGACACACCTTATTAAGATATCAAAAATTAGTGCAAATGCGTATCGACCCATTAGGCTTACGAATGGGTACCATGTTTGAAAGCCACTCAAGATAGTCAATAGGAACAATGAAATTGACATCTAGAAGTTTTTGAAGCTCTTCCTTGACTAAGAGGGCCATGGTAGGATGCATCCTTCTAAGATTTTATTTGACCGGTTTGGCATCGGGATGTAAGGTGAGGTTGTGGACCACAAGACTAGGGTCAAGACCAGGCATATCCTTATAGGACCATGCAAACACATATTTTTCTTCTTGAGGAGAGCAATGAATTGCTCTTGTTCATCGGATGATAGGCTTTTTCCAAGCTTGACAATTTGGGGATTGTCAGGATCTGAACTAAGGTTCACTTTGATGGTATCTTCAATAGACATATGTGAACCTTCCTCAAGTTGATGTGGTGTTGGGATCAGATGAATGTCATCTAAGATGTCATCCAACTCTTCCTACTTATCGTCATCTAACTCTTCCTGAAAGACCTCGGGATTCTTGGTAGAATATGGGGGTGAAGGTGGAGGGGAAGGAGGAATGTAGTTGGTAGAAGCCCTTAACAATTCCTTAGATAGGATGAACTCCAAAAAGGAGGGTGGGGAAGAAATTTGGTCCATGTCAACAAGGCTTATGTCAATTGGAATTGGCTTAGCCAGATTGTATGGATTGCAGAGTGGGGTGAATAAGTCAATAGGATTCATACTAACTTAGTAGAAGAAGATATGGATTGGAAGAATGGACGGGTGGGATGATTGTATTGGAACCGATGTTGAGTCTTGTTAACCCTGGATAGCAACAACAAAACATGAAATTAAATGCTATGTACATGCAAAGAAATATTTTGTTTTTGATTTTGTTTTGAATTTTTTTTTATTATTTTATTTGAATTTTTGTTTATATACATATGTTACAAATTTTGGCTTGGCTGAATGGCTCAATGGAACTCAGGTGGGGGTGGTTCACCAAGTGGGTCATCTTGTTCTTATGGAAGAAGCAAGCGAAATATGGGCTGATGGATGGGAAAAAGTCTGAGGTAAAACTCATCCTATTGGGTAAGGGGAACAATGGGCTGAAATTCCTCTTCATAATCGTTAGAAGCATTGGACATAAGTTCATACTCTTCATAACTTTCATCATCAGAATATGGAAGTGGGTAGGAAAAATTTAGTGGATCTTCTTCTTCATTGAAGCTAAGCTCTTGAAGAGCTTGTTCAAGAGAAGTGGTTGAGGAAAATGGAAGGGGGCTTTGTCTTCTTCATTGAGGCTAAGCCTTTGGAAGGCTTTCTCAAGGGAAGCGATTGTGGAAAGTGGGGTATATCCCAAGCTTGAACGATCATGTGCTCCTCGATATGGGAAATAAATTATGTCATGTATCCCTTGTTCATGGGAACCTAGACCTTGACCTTGCCAATTGACTATATGGAAGTAACGAGATGGAAATCCCGTCATATTTTGTATGTTGGCATGTCTTGGCTCTTTTGGTTCTTCGGGTGGATTTGCCTCAATTGAGGAATCAATCCCTCCATAGACAAAGTTAATACTATTAGGAGCAGAACTCATATCGTAGACAACACCTATGGTTAAAGGAGGGTCACGTGGGTGACCGAAATCCTTGGCTATAGGGATGGCAAGTGGGGTAATGGTAACATCTTGGACCACGTATTCACCAATACCAGGACTAGTGATGTGGACCTCGACTTGGGATGAGGTGGTGGATGATGTGGAAATGGATGGCTCAGGATTGGAGGGGGCTGTGGAAGGTGGTGGGGAGTTGAATATTTCACAATCTAAAAGTTTGACTTGTGAAACATCGACTGATGGAGAAATATTGGGTGATGGCTTGGAATTAGAAGAAGGTGGATGAGGCAATGATGATGAAGAAGAAATGGTTGTAGAAGAAGGAGTGGTTGAGGTGGATGATGTGGTGAAAGTGGATTGAATTTGACCACATGTACAAGAAGAAATGGATGATTGAGGGGGTTTGGTGATGGGTAACTCCTCAAAAATAGGATCTTTGGAAGAAGATGTGGATGGATTAGAAGATGAAGTGGATGGATTCAAATATGATGGGGATAAGAATAGGTGGGTGGAAGGCAACATGGATTCATAGGGGTTTGAAATGAAATTACAATACTTGAAAGGTTCTACATCCGTAGGGATGCAATGGACTTGACCATCATGAACGTATTTCAAGCATTGGTGGAGAATTGATGGAACACATTTCATCTCCCTCATCCAAGGTCTACCAAGGAGTACATTGTACGCCATGGCCCCTTCCAATATGTGGAACATAGTATGCAATATTTTAACCCCTACTTCAATGGGTAAAACAATAGTGCCAACTATGGTACACAAAGCATCGTTAAATGCTTTGAGGGTGAATGAGGACTTGGAAATATGGGAAGGTGGAAGTTTGAGGTTGCTAAGGGCAGTGGTAGTGATAATGTTGATGGATGAGCCGGTATCAATTAGGACTCTCTTAAATGGCTTTTTGTCTATTAGGGCCATGATATGCAATGGAGGATCTATGGATTCTGAGGTCATTGACTTTATTTCAAAGTCATAGAAGGTGATGGATGGCTCCATGCATGTTCTAATGCTCCCTATAAAATTGTTGAAGGCATTAGAGTCTTGAGCTTCAAACTCAATAGATTTAAGAATTTCCATTAGGGCATCTCTATGCCTAGGGGATTGTTGGATGAGCTCATATATGGACAATTTGGCTGAAGCCATTTTCAAACTTGTAGTTAACCAGCTGCTTAAGGATACCGCTGGCCTTAGAGGATGATGGATGGGCTGATTGGGTGGACTAGAAATATGGATTGATGGGGGGATGGATTTGGAGAGGTTTGAATGGGTGGTGGATTTGAAGGTTGTGACATGTTTGGTTTTTGGGCATTTTTTTGATTTTGCCTTTGACCTCTTGTGACCACATGGACTGCTCCTACAAAATTTTGGTAATGTTGGACATGATTAACTTGGTTAGGAGGTGTGTGATGATTGTTACCTCCTACATTAGTTTGGGCCTCTTCATGGTTGGGGAGAGGTGTTTGAAAAATTCCCAAATTCTGATTTTGTGGAGCTAGGGGGTTATCTACCTTAATGACCCCCAAGTCTATGAGGTCTTGAATGATATTCTTAAAAATATTGCAAGTGTTGATATCATGACCATTTTGCCTATGGTATGGGTAAAATAGATGTTCCTTATAACTTTTGCTATGTTTGGTAGGGTCATCGGGCTTGATTTCTAGTAAAGCCAACTTGTTTGTTTCATACAACCTTCGGAATATGGAAGAATACGACTCCGTTAAAGGAGTGTATTGGCATTGGGGTCAAGCATATTGTCGATGGGAGGGGTTTTCCATAGTTGGTATTGTGTTTTGTATCATGAGTGCTTGAGTTACCGAGGGGACCGCATGATAAGCAATTTGTTATGGTTGTTGCATGGGTTGTTGAGCCATTATGGGCTGGCTCATCACCACTTGATTTACTTGATTAGATGGACTAGCCGAAGAGGCTTGTGATGACTTATTTTGACCTGATTGATTACTTCTAAATTGGCCCTTGTTTTTCCATTCTTTATTTTTAGGCTTAATTATGCCCTCTTGGATTTTTATTTCCTCAATGACACTAGCCTATGCTAAGGCTTCTTCAAATGAATGATAGGTTTGAAGTTGAAGCATCCAAGAGATGGGTTTTAAGCAACTCTTGGTAAATAATTTGATGATTTCATCCATTGGGAGGGAGAATGGCAATTTGGTAATGATTGCCCTCCAACGGTTTCCAAAGTCATAGATAGGTTCATCATCCCATTGTCTTAAGGCGTATACATCTGATAATGAAACCTTCTTTTTGATGTTTAGGACAAAACACTCAAGGAATAGGTCAATCATTTGGGCAAAAGTATAAATACTATGAGTTGGTAGCTGATTAAACCACTCTATGGTATCTCCTCCTAATGTTTGAGGAAATGTTTGGAGCATGAGAGCATTTTCGGTTTGAATCCAAAAGCATGCATGAAAAAATGAGCTAACATGCTCCTTAGGGTCCTCGGTTCCCCTAAATTTGTCAAACTTTGGTAATGTAAAGTCTATCGGATATGGCGATGATGGTACCGAAGGATGGATTGGTTGATGGATCAGTTGGCTTAAAGTTGATTTTTGGCTTGACATGCCAAGAGTGTTTTGCATCAACTGATCTATTTGTTTTTGCATGGCCTAAATCCTAAGATCTTCCCCAGGAATGTGGAAGCCTTGGATAACCTGATGATTTGGAGATGGACTAGAAGAAAAATATTGGGGAGTGATTAGATGGTTGTGATGAAACTGATTGGTTTGAAATTGATGGGGGGAATATTGATGGTTGAAAGAAGGAGAAGATTGATGAGGAAGAATATTTTGGAAGAATTGGTTGGGTTTTCCAGAAGAAATTATGATTGGAGGGGTTGGATTTTGAATTGGAGGTGGATTGGGGATGGATACTATCGAATATTGGGGTACCCAAGTGGAATTTTGGTTGGCCATGGTTGGTTGGGTTGAAACTATAGGAAGCGTAGGATTTACATGAACTTGTTGTCTAGCATTTTGATGTTGTAGAAGCAATTTGTTCATGAGACCCGATATGTCCTGAAGTTCTTGTTTGGACATAGAAGAAATTGACAAGGCTGTAGATAGATTAGAAGATGAAGGTATGGATGTGGATGGATTGGAGGAAATGGGCATGGGGCAAGTTGCACTTGATGTGGCAACTTGGGAGGTTGGTACCTATGAGGCAACATTAACATACTCCTCATACAAAGGATTGGAATGGGTTTGGGTATAGCCAGATGGAGGATGAGTGTTAAAAACACTTGGATTTTGTTGGGTTGGACTAGGAGAAGAGGGCATACCATATTCATAAGCAGAATTAGGATATCCTTGGGTGGGGTTGGATGGATAGGATGTAGCCAATTCTGGTTGTTCAACATAGTCTTGGCTAATGGGTTCTAGGACATAGTTAGAAGACCTATAGAGGACCTCTACCTTGTCCATGTCAATTTGGATGGATGGTTGCTCAATATTTTGGGGAAGGGATCCCTCTTGTGGGAGAGATGGGTGAATGGGCCTAGATGGACTAGGTTGGATAGAATTGGAAGGGTTGGCTACTGAAGTAGTGGGTGTGTTTGTTATATTTTCCATTAAATTATTTTGATTTAATACCTTTGTTTGATTTCGAGTTAGAACCATAAAATAATTAAATCAAAATGCAATTTTAGGATTGTCAAATTAAATCTCCAAAACTAAAAATAAAGCTAAAGAATTTAAAAACAAAGAAAACAATCAATCCTAAGTTTCACCTTGTGTGGCTTACCTTATTCATTGATTATCTCTTTTTAGTGTAAATTCCTTTTAGAAATGATAATTTTGTGTGTTTGATGTATCCTAATCTTGCTTAATGAAAAATAAAGGTGAAAAACTATGGCTGGATGGGGCAACAAGATTCTTGTTGGTGATGAAATCCAACAAGTTTTCTCGGGGGTAGTCCTAAGGTGTCTAAGGGTAGATATTGGTGGATGGAAATGACTGCCACCATCACCAAATCTCAAGCAATGGTTGGTGATGAAATCCAGCCACTACTATTTAAAGTGCAACGTGTTGTGTGTGATTAATTTTAAATTTTTCTATTCTCTATTGTAGACAAACAATGTTAAAGGTAACATATTTCACAAATCTAAATTAGAATCCAACACATAAATGCAAATTTCTTCTAAAGAGTGTGAAGTACACCGCTTAAAACCCCCTACCTAGATAGCAACCGGAGGGTTCGTCCACCTCTCTGCCAAAGGAGTCACCCAAGGGTAGGAATAATTTTTGCATTTAAGTATTGTTCCTACTTAGATAAGTAAAATAAGCAACCCTTAACTCCTAAGATGCAAATTCTAATTAATGCTTTTTACTTTCAAATGCAAATAGAAAGATGCAGGAATTATTTGAATTTGCAATTCTTTTCAAAATAGAAAACTCAAAATATGTGATGAATGAATGCACAGATGCCCTAGATGCAATCTAAAATGAATTTATTTCTAGATTACTTAATGTGTGTTCATTTTAAGCTTAACATCTGAAAATAAATAGTGAAATAATGAAATACGTAGAAACAAAAATTGAAATAGAATGGTTGTAGGGCTTACCCAGAAGCCTAAGCTCTACTCCAAATTACTGCCAGGCCTAGTTGGGCACTTGTGTAGGTGCAATAGGGTGCCTATGGGGATCAATAGGTGCTGCAGAGCACCTACGCACCTTCTACAAACTATCACAAGACCTTCCAAAAACCCTAACTAGTGATTTTGGCTAGTTTTTTGCTCTAGAAAACCCTATAAAATGGAACAACAGAATGAAATTAGTACAACAAAGTAAATTAGAAAGTAGAACCATTGTGGGGTCCCACAGTGATCACCATTTGTGAAGCGAAAACATGACACTAAAGCAAATATGAAAGTAAAATAATTTCAATGAACAAGAGAATGCATGTAATATGATTTTATTCAATAAATAGGGGGAGCTAAGAAACTCCTTTGTTACAATCCATTTGTTCAGAAGAACTTATTTTGATACAACAAATACAAGTACTAGGGTTCTCAAACCCTAAGCTACAAAAAAATAGTGTCTCCAATGTATCTTACTTCCAACAGGATGAGTGGGCTTCTGGTTATCCATAATTGGGCCACTCTAGCTTCAACATCTACTCAACAATTCTTAATGAATGCTACCTAATCCTACATACACAATGAAAATAGAGCCGTTAGAAAAAAAATGAGGGTTCCACAGTGTGAACCCTAAAAGATGCAAACTAAAAATCCTAGATCTGAATAAACAAAACTAAAGAACACAAGCTTATACTGAGAGGGGGTGAATAGTATAAGACCACTTTTTACTTTTTCTTCCAATTCAATATTATGTTGTGTAAAGATAGCAGTATCAATAGCAGTAATCAAAGCAATGCACAAAAACCATACACAATAGAGACACCACAATTTACGTGGTTCACCCAATGTGGGCTACTCCACGGAGAAAATATTTTACTAAAACTTTCTCAATCAATCTCTTTGGGAATCACTCCCAATTACAATGTTTATGGATCTCTATCCAAAGGAGATGTTGATCCCCTAATCTCAAGTTCGTGGATCTCTTCCATAGGAGAACTCTTTCCCCTTCTGCTCTGGCTATGTGATCTTCTAGAAGACTTTATCTCTCTATTGCACTAACTGGTGGACCTCTCTCCACTTGAAGACTCCTCACTCAGATCTATCTTCAACTATGTTGGTTGTTGGATCTCTATCCATTGAGACTCTATCCTCTATACTCTATCACCTCCAAAGCTCTATCAATAGGCTCACTAAGAACCTGCTCAATAGGCTCACAGAACCTACTTAACAAGCTCACACAGAACTTGTCAAATATGCTCAACAAGCTCACCAAGAACTTGCCCAAATTCCTAAATTCTTAACAAGCTCACACAACTTGTCCAAATATGCTCTAGCAAGCTCACCAAGAACTTGCCCAAATCTACTCTAGCAAGCTCACCAAGAACTTGCCCAAATATGCTCTAGCAAGCTCACCAAGAACTTGCCCAAATCTGCTCTAGCAAGCTCACCAAGAACTTGCCCAAATCTCTACAACTCACCAAAACTTTCCCAAAACTATCCTCAAATCTATCCCAAAGGCCTTCTCAAAGGCTCAATCAATCATGCTCAAGTAGTACTCAAAATGAACTCAACAATGAATGGCAATCTCAACTCAAATTAACTTCATAGAAGCATAAAGAGAATTGTTAGAGACTCAATATGTTCTAATCTCACTCTCAACCCAAATCAATCTCAACTCAACTCATAGAAGCATAAAGAGAATTTTTAGAGACTCAATATGTTCTAAACTCACTCTCAACCCAAATCAATCTCAACTCAACTCAAATCAACTCATAGAAGCATAAAGAGAATTGTTAGAGACTCAATATGTTCTAATCTCACTCTCAACTCAAATCAACCTCAACTCAATTCAAGTCAACCTCAACTCAACTCAAGTCTTATAGAACCATAAAGAGAATTGTTAGAGACTCAATATGTTCTAACCTTAATCTCAACTCAACATAGAATGATGGAATAGTTTGTTTCATAGAACTTGAACAATCACTTCACACATCACTTGACTAGGCTCAATCAACTCAACTCAACCAATCATCACAAGGGACAACTCTTTCTCACACAACCCTAGTCCAAGTATGTATCAACCAACTCAAATGTTTCCAACAATGCTCAACCACAAATCTCACATAACAATGATACTCATGTTCTTTTCTAACTCAAGTTCTTTCACAACCAATGGGCTTCAATAACAATGCTTATAAAACAAGGTTTAACCTCAACTCTCAAACTAGAAAACCTTGAAGCATTAAACCAATCACTTTCGAAAAGGAAACCACAATCAATCCTTTTCTCTCCAATGATATTTCAGAAATCAACCACCATAAACAATCAATAGGAGAATGTGCCCATACCTTTTATGAAGATGAAAAACCTCTTTGTAAATCTGCCACAATCACAAAATTCTTTTGCCAATCTTCACAAGGGTTAGTAGATCACAAAATAATCAACATTACTCCACTTTTCAATAATCATCACCAAGGCCTTTAATTGCACAACTTCCTTATCTCTCCTAAAACCACTTGTACCATAAAATAAAATAAATCAAAACATTGCATAACCTTTTCACTCCCAAAACCACTTATACCATAAAATAAAATAAATCACAATATTGCATACCTTGTCACCTCATGAAAGAATTAATCCTCTTGAAAAAGAACAAGGCAAACTTCACTTTTGGAACCCCTTTGCAAAATCAGAAATATCTCTTTATACACACCTTATTTCTCCTTCTAAATAAGTTAGTCAAATAGCCCTCGAAATAAGCTTTCTGACGATATATAATATGCCCCTTTCCAAAATAAATTGAAACCTTTATATATATATATATGCCACCCTCCATTAATTGCACATAGGTCGGCCCTCCATTAATTTAAACTTAAACTTTAAACTTTAATATCTTCATCACCGGAGGTCCTTTTTCGATGAAACAAAATTCCACCTTGGCTTTTAAGAAAAGCCCTTTCCACATAAGCCCACCATGGTTTTAAATAAAACCTTTTATTTTGCCTGCCTTGGTTTTCATAAAAACCCTGTATATATCCATGCTCTCCAAAATATCATAGATGATTATCTATGAAGTGCTTTTGCCACCAAAACTCAATGTGACATCAATGATCCATGTGACATCAATGACAACATAAAATACCTCAAATTAACTCAAATTTCCAACAATCTCCCCCTTTGTCATTGATGGCAACACCTCTAATGCAAACACCACAATCATTGCAAAAACCATCTCTGAGAATCAAAGCTACTCCCCCTGACTCAATACTCTCTATGGAGGCTGCTCCCCCTAACTCAATACTCTCTTTGGAGGCTGCTCCCCCTAACTCAATACTCTCTTTGGAGGCTGCTCCCCCTAACTCAAATCTCTTCCCCTTACTCAAATATCTCCCCCTTTGACATCAATGGCAAAAGGGACACCTATGGGGCTAAAATATATGACTCTTAAGCTTAGCCCCCTCACCACCTTCTCTCTTGAGGTGATTAATTTTGGGGTGGGAGTACATTTACTCCCATATTACATTGTTTCTTTCCTCTATCAACTTCCTTCCACATATTTCTGATATCCTTTTCTCGATGAGTTACTTGATCTTCTTGTTTTGAACTTGTTTGACCTTCTTGTCTTGAAACTATTTGACCTTCTTGCCTTGAACCTATTTGGAATTGAGTCCTACACCATTTTGCAATATGCCCAAAGTTATTGCAATTAAAACACTTGATATTGTAGCCTTTGGATGGTGCCCATGTCCTAAATTATTTCTTAAAATAATTTCCATATCCATTCCTTTCTTGAACCCTGTATTGTGAAGCTCTATTTTCATGACCATTATGACCATGACTTCTAAATTGTGTAGCTCTAAAACCAAAACCATGTTGCTCATTTCCTTTGCACTGAAAAGCTCTATGACCAATCCTGTTGCATGAGAAGCAATGTCCCTAAAAACCATACCTTCTTCCCTTGAAGTTTCTTCTAGCAAAATCAAACTTCTTTGATCCATGGATCCTGCAATGTATAGCCCTGTGTCCAAATCCATTACAAGAAAAACAATATCCTTGAAAAGCCCTTTGTTCATGCCTTGGTTCCTCATACCTTTCTTGACCATTATCCTTATGATCATCTTCAACTTGTGCATTGCATTCTTGAACCTTCTTTGTAGCATCTAAAACCTCTTCCTTAGTTTCTTCCTTGCCTTTCTCTTCAAAAATTTCTTTTCCCTTTGAGCTTGATTCACCTATCTCAAAACAAGAACCAAACTGAATATTTGGAGCCATAGGAACTTTGGAACTTTCCTCACAAATCTTAGGTGCTTCCTTGCTTTCATCTTTTAGAACTTCCTTTCCTTTTGAGTGTGACTTTTCTTGGAAGTAAGATACAACCTTAAAATAAGTTTCCACTCCTTTTTGAATCTTTTCATCTAATGTATCATGTCTTGTCATGGTTACCCTTAGTTCTTCATTCATCCTTTCTTCTATCCTTTTTGCATTTTGAAGCTCTTCTCTAAGATTACTGATTGTTTGAAGTAGTTCTTCTCTGATTTTGACATCTGTTCGAATCTTGTTTTCAAGATTCTTGTATTCTTCTTTTAGCCTTTTGATTTCTAATTTTTGTTTACTTGGATCATCCTCTTCCTTTTCTATTACCAAAAATGAGACTTCTTTATTTTCACTACTTCTGGAATTGTCACTAGAACTGCTTGCTTTCTTTTTCAAATACACTTTCCTTGTTGTAATTGTTGTAGTATGTGCAATCATCATCTATATGCCCAAAATCTCCACATATGAAGCATTTTAGTATCCTTAGACCTTTCTTGTACCTATCTGCTTGCTCAATGGCTATGGCAAGCTCTTCATGTCTTTCTTCAATAGGCACATCCTCTTCTTTAACTTCAATACCTAGGAATAGGTGTTCTTGATTTTCTTCACTTATTCCAAAGAATGTACATTCTTCTTCATCTGACTGATCTTTATCACTATAATCTGAACTATCACTTGCTTCTACAATGTAGTAAGATTTCTTTGCCTTACAAAAATTTTCTTCTTCTCATACCTGTTTTGCTTGAATTTATCATCTTTGTCATGCTTATGCTTTCCATCTTCTTTTCTTCTTTGACCCTATTTTTCATCATCATTAATTTCTTCATGTGGACACTTGTATGCATAGTGACCAAGATCACCACACTTGTAGCACCTGACTTTCCTTATATCTCTGAAATTCCTTGAGTCCTTATTCCTTTTGATGAAGTTAGCTTCCTCATCATTTTCTAAAACTCTATCTATTTTTGAAACTTTCCCTTTCTCTTTTTATGAAGCCTTGAATGCAATCTCTTTTATTGGAGCTTGATGCTTACTTACCCTCATCTCATAAGTTGTGAGAGTACCTTGCAATTCTTCCATTGTTAACTTGTTGATATCCATTGTCTCTTCTATTGCTGAAACCTTAGCATCATATTTCATGGGAAGTGATCTCAAAACCTTTTGAGTAACTTATGATTCTTTCATCTCAAAACCTAGGCCTCTCATGGTGTTAGTAATCTCATCAACTCAAAGTAAGAACTTTGCAATATCTTCAAAATCTTCCATTTTCAATTCCTCAAATATTTTTCTATGAGTTTGTAGTTTTTCCAACTTTACCTTGGAATATCCTTCATAAGTATTCCTCAACTTGGTCCACATCTCATTAGCTGAAGTACATACCATGACCTTTGCAAAATCTATCTCACGTAGCCCACTCAAAATATAATTCATTGCTCTTGCATTGATCTCAACCAATTTCCTGGTAGTCTTATCTTCCTCGGGATCACCTTCAACCTTATACTCTTTTTCAACCATTTGCCATACCTCATATCCTTGTGATATCAAGTAGTTCTTCATCCTCATGCTCTAGAAAGCATAATTGTTACCATCAAACAATGGAGCCTTATTTGAAGATAATCCATTCTGTGAAGCCATCTGTGTTCTTTGTAGAATCTGCCCTCAAGTTGTTAGCCTTTTTGAAGGAACCCGCTCTGATACCAATTGAAGAACACAAGCTTATACTGAGAGGGGGGTGAACAATATAAGACCACTTTTTACTTTTTCTTCCAATTCAATATTATGTTGTGTAAAGATAGCAGTATCAATAGCAGTAATCAAAGCAATGCACAAAAACCATACACAATAGAGACACCACAATTTACGTGGTTCACCCAATGTGGGCTACTCCACGGAGAAAATATTTTACTAAAACTTTCTCAATCAATCTCTTTGGGAATCACTCCCAATTACAATGTTTATGGATCTATATCCAAAGGAGATGTTGATCCCCTAATCTCAAGTTCATGGATCTCTTCCACAGGAGAACTCTTTCCCCTTCTACTATGGCTATGTGATCTTCTAGAAGACTCTATCTCTCTACTGCACTAACTGGTGGACCTCTCTCCACTTGAAGACTCCTCACTCAGATCTATCTTCAACTATGCTGCTATTGGATCTCTATCCATTGAGACTCTATCCTCTGTACTCTATCACCTCCAAAGCTCTATCAATAGGCTCACTAAGAACCTGCTCAATAGGCTCACACAGAACCTACTTAACAAGCTCACACAAACTTGTCAAATCTCTCAACCCAAGAACTCCCCCAAAACAAGCTCACCAAGAACTTGTCCAAATCTACTCTAGCAAGCTCACCAAGAACTTGCCCAAATATGCTCTAGCAAGCTCACCAAGAACTTGCCCAAATATTCTCTAGAAAGCTCACCAAGAACTTGCCCAAATCTGCTCTAGCAAGCTCACCAAGAACTTGCCCAAATTCTCTACAACTCACCAAGAACTTGTCCCAAAACTATCCTCAAATCTGTCCCAAAGGCCTTCTCAAAGGCTCAATCAATCATGCTCAAGTAGTACTCAAAATGAACTCAACAATGAATGGCAATCTCAACTCAAATTAACTTCATAGAAGCATAAAGAGAATTGTTAGAGACTCAATATGTTCTAATATCACTCTCAACCCAAATCAATCTCAACTCAACTCATAGAAGCATAAAGAGAATTTTTAGAGACTCAATATGTTCTAAACTCACTCTCAACCCAAATCAATCTCAACTCAACTCAAATCAACTCATAGAAGCATAAAGAGAATTGTTAGAGACTCAATATGTTCTAATATCACTCTCAACTCAAATCAACCTCAACTCAATTCAAGTCAACCTCAACTCAACTCAAGTCTTATAGAACCATAAAGAGAATTGTTAGAGACTCAATATGTTCTAACCTTAATCTCAACTCAACATAGAATGATGGAATAGTTTATTTCATAGAACTTGAACAATCACTTCACACATCACTTGACTAGGCTCAATCAACTCAACTCAACCAATCATCACAAGGGACAACTCTTTCTCACACAACCCTAGTCCAAGTATGTATCAACCAACTCAAATGTTTCCAACAATGCTCAACCACAAATCTCACATAACAATGATACTCATGTTCTTTTCTAACTCAAGTTCTTTCACAACCAATGGGCTTCAATAACAATGCTTATAAAACAAGGTTTAACCTCAACTCTCAAACTAGAAAACCTTGAAGCATTAAACCAATCACTTTCAAAAAGGAAACCACAATCAATCCTTTTCTCTCCAATGATATTTCAGAAATCAACCACCATAAACAATCAATAGGAGAATGTGCCCATACCTTTTATGAAGATGAAAAAACCTCTTTGTAAATCTGCCACAATCACAAAATTCTTTTGCCAATCTTCACAAGGGTTAGTAGATCACAAAATAATCAACATTACTCCACTTTTCAATAATCATCACCAAGGCCTTTAATTGCACAACTTCCTTATCTCTCCTAAAACCACTTGTACCATAAAATAAAATAAATCAAAACATTGCATAACCTTTTCACTCCCAAAACCACTTATACCATAAAATAAAATAAATCACAATATTGCATACCTTGTCACCTCATGAAAGAATTAATCCTCTTGAAAAAGAACAAGGCAAACTTCACTTTTGGAACCCCTTTGCAAAATCAGAAATATCTCTTTACACACACCTTATTTCTCCTTCTAAATAAGTTAGTCAAATAGCCCTCGAAATAAGCTTTCCGACGATATATAATATGCCCCCTTTCCAAAATAAATTGAAACCTTTACATATATATATGCCACCCTCCATTAATTGCACATAGGTCGGCCCTCCATTAATTTAAACTTAAACTTTAAACTTTAATATCTTCATCACCGGAGGTCCTTTTTCGATGAAACAAAATTCCACCTTGGCTTTTAAGAAAATCCCTTTCCACATAAGCCCACCATGGTTTTAAATAACCTTTTTTTTTTCCCCCCTTTTTTTTTAAAAAAACCCCTAAAATACCCCTTTCCCCAAAAAAAAAAAAAAATTTTTTTTTAAAGTGATTTTGCCACAAAAACTCAATGTGACATCAATGATCCATGTGACATCAATGACAACATAAAATACCTCAAATTAACTCAAATTTCCAACAAAAACATGTAGAATCTAAGTAAAATCAAATAAAAATAAATAAAATACTTTGTTGTTATGTTGCTCTATTTCAAATTGATGGTAGGATGCCATGGTGGTACCTGATGATCTTATGTGGTAAGCTCTAGTCTACGGATGTGGGGATAGTAGGTGTTGTGCTACACTTGCAGAATGTAGCAGGTGCTCGATAGAACCTATGGGATGAGGTAGACACTCAACAACACCTATGAATTAGGGTTAGATATGTAGAAGCATATCGGGGGGATGCAAAGGGCTCGGTGGATGAATGACAATGGCGACAATGAAAATGGGCTTTGGAGATGGCTAGAATCTAAAAATCCTAGGGTAAGATAAGATTTTTTGGGGAGGCTATGCTAGGGCACAACTAAGGCAATGTAGGTTGAATTCACTTAGAAAGCAAGAGCTCCAATAAAAGCTAGTTCGAACCAATTAGCAAAATTTCTAGGATTCAAGGGTTGAGCATTGAGAATGCTCCTATTTATTATCAAGCCTAGGGTTGTATTATGGTTTTAGCTTAACACTTTTGATCATGTGGCTAATATTAAAGTGGATCTAAAGGCTGATATTAAACTTTAGATGTGACACAGATTATGGATGATGGACATCTGACATTAGATCAGATCGAAGGGTTGAGGTTAATTTGGCTTATAAATATATATTTTATAAACAATATATTAAAATATAATATAAAATATTATATTTAAATATAAATAATATAAAATAAACATAAATAAGTCAAATAGGAGTTGAAAAATGGTGAGAAAATACTAAAGTGGGTCATTAGATTGCAAGAAAGGCATGGAATGACTAATTGAATGGTAGAAAAGGATGATGGTGGACAAGTGGCTAGGATTTGGTGTCTACACCCAGAGAATGTACCATTTCATATTTCATTCATTGATAGTTATCACAAGCTATCATAAAATCATGGATGTCCTATTTCATACCTTTCTAGAAGAATGTGTGCTTAAGGAGTTCATATATTTTGAGAAATCCTGAATGACATGCAGATGGAGCAGTATGTAGTTCCTTCATGAAAAGCTCACGGAGTGGGGACGTACGAGGAAGAATAAGGTTTTGGTGATAACGCAAGTCATGGCCATCACAAGTGTAACCTGGGTATGAAGTAGGATCATCATGGAGCGAGGCCACCAAATCTATCAAGTCTGCATCCATAAGTACCTCCTATCATAAGAAATCTATCCATTGGGGAATAGGTGAGGAAATGAAACATGACATACTGAGGACCTCAAATTAGTGAGAGAGAGCATCAACCATAATACTCTCTTTACCCTTCTTATAGGTGATATCATAATCATATCCCATGAGTTTATAAACCCATTTTTATTGTTCTGGGATAGTAACCCGTTGTACTAAGAAGTATTTGAGAATTTGATGGTTTTTTTTAATGGAGAAATGGTACCCAATCAGATATGGTCACCAATGGGTTACAACATGTAATATTGCCAACATCTCCTTGGCATATGTATATTTTCCCAAGTTACGATCAAAGAGTGCCTTACTAGTGAAAGCCAAGGGTCGCCCTTCTTACATCAACACTGCCCCAATGCCATGACCTAAAGCATCACTTTAAATAATGAATGGCTTGGAAAAATATAGCATGGATAAAACTGGCATGGTGGTCATAGCATGCTACACTTTAAGAAAGGCTTGGTTAGTGGGCCCCGTATAGGTAAAAGAGTCCTTCTTTAACATGGATGTGAGGGGGATTATATTATACCATAATTATGAAAAAATTTGTAGTAATAACCTATAAATCCTAAAAATCCTCAAAGTTTCTTTAGAGTGTGAGGTTTTGACCAGTCCTAAACTGCCTGAATCTTCTTAGCGTCGACCTTGACACCATCTTTGGAGATAATTTGTCCTAAATGTAGATCCCCAAGGGCAAGCAGTGGTCCTAACCACTCAGGAAGGGTAGTTCTAGCCCATCTAGGCTTGGCCGCTCTCAAGTAGAGCGGCTAGCACATCTGGCCACTAGAGACTACAATGGCTAGATCTGGCCGCTAAACCTGATAGCGGCCAGGATCACATTTAGTCTGGCCATGAATACGGGCCCAGATCACGTAGTCTGACTGCACCTTTGCATGGATAATAGGTGGATTTTGGTGAGGAACTCCCTGAGCTCCTCCTAACTACCCCTTCCATGCTAGTTTGGGACTGATGCTTCCCACCCAGAATGGTTAGTCGCATGCATTTGGGACTGAAGCTTCTCCAGGAAGCCAAAGTTCCAGATCTGAGAGGGAAGTCTACATATAGACTCTCCCACAAGAAGCAAAGGATCCAAAAAGTTTGAGAGTTAAGAAGCGAAGCCCTATCAAAATGGAGAACCGATCTTCAGCACTTTGAGGAGCATTGGAGCACCATTCAGCTGAGCTACGCCAACATAATACATTGTCATATTCACTATTCCCAACCACCAATCAATGTAGGAGACACACTCGGTGACCCTTGAACATCAATTTTGGAAAAGAGGGTAGCACACAAATCCCTGAACCACAAGGAGGAGAGCTTCACATCGCGATCGTTATCTTGGACAGTGGCCCATAGGCATATCTTAGGGCACAAGTGTTATTCCTTCTTGCTTTTAGTTTAGATTTATTACTACTTAATGTATGTCTTGATCCTAGTTTAAATCTGGTTTCATTCATGCTTTTATTTCATATTTCCATAGCTTACCTTGCATTTATTATTCTATTCATGTTCATATTTCATTATCAGTATCATGAGTATTCAGATCCACTAACAAAGGCCTCATCCAGAGAGGTGGCCCATCCTACTGAGCGTGCTTTGTTGTTTTCATGAGCGTAGGTACAGATCCTCAAGACCAGATTGAAGCAACAAGAGCACAAATATCCCTTTAAGACCAGATCTGGAGAAGGGGGCATCTATAAGCCCCCATATAGTTTCATGTGTGGGACCAGGAGGCCTACGTAGATGCACCATTCCCTTATGGGGAACATATCCGATCACTGCTCCATATTGTGTAATATTTGTATCAAAGTGATGGGTATCCCTCAGAGGGATGAACTTGTAACTGAATCCTGGAAAGATTAATAAAAAGGCTTCATTATTTGTTTTCTTTATCTTTGGGTTACATGTGTGTTTTCATTCTTTTCATTTTATTGCAAATAATAATGAATAAATCAAACTACAAGTAGGGCAGTTAGGGTGCACGCTTCTCGAGGTCGCACAGATGGTGATCACGATGGGACGCCCACTAGGTTTTTATTTTTTAGCTGATTCACTAATGTTTCGGGTGTTTTTCTCTATGTAGGTCTAGCCGCTCTAGTCAATAGTGGCTAACAGACCTTAGTCGCTACAGTTATTAGTGGCCAGATTCAGCCACTCTGGTCAATAGTGGCTAGCAATAGAATAGAGATAGAGATCATCCAAGTCATCATCAGATGAGGAATTGAGGTTGGTACACATTTTTGATTCTCTGTGACTTTCTATCTACATTTATTTTCTAGAAATAGCAAGCAAGAACATAGCTAAGTAGGGAAAAATGAAGAAAATGAAAAGAAAATTGCATGATATGTTTCTTAGATTTCTTTAGTTTCCTCTAGGCACTGCTAGGAATAGTGGACCTCTGCTTGTAAGGTCTACCCTAGTCTCCAGTGTGCTAGGCCATTCTGTGATAAGCTTGCTTGCATGTGGCCCAATCAGTGGCCGCCCATTCACAAAGTAGGAAGTACATTGCATGGAAAATCATCTAGATTACATTAGATATGCATCTTTATGAAAGAAAAATGTTCCTTTTAGGCATGTAGGGATGTAAAGCATGAATGTTGGTTGATGCATCATTTTATTTTTCAAAAGCTAAAAAGAACACCACACACTTGCACGTTACATCATAACATTGGTAAGGTTGGATTTCATCACCAACCCCCAATTCAGACCGGTGACATTGGAATTCATCTCCTTCCATCGGCTTGCCCCCTAGCTATCCTTAGATGGAATAGAGAACTCCTTTTTAGTTGATGCTGGTCACTTGTGTTCAAACTATCTCCCACTATTTCATAGTGGAAGAGCTAGGTGAACCCCCCACTAGGATTTAAGTGGTGTACCCTAGACTCTTTTGAGAAATCATGTTTGGCACTAGTGTTCCTAGTATCCACTTTGATTGAGTTCCCTCATTCCAAGTCAAAAGTGCAAACAAGAAGTCAAGATCAACAACAAATCCAAACACACCAGACAGTTTAGGGAACACTTTAATCCTTAAAAGAGATAAACACTTGCTTGCTTTGGTTGAGTAGTTTGGAAACTAATTAACAAGATAACACACAATCAGGATGGTGTACACATGTAGCAACCACCCCTAGTCCAACACCGAGGGGGAAACTAATGACCCTCACACTCACCATCACACAAGTGTTGAGCCACCCACTCACAGTGTCATCGAATGAAGTTCGACAAGTCTTAGGGGTGACAATTCAACTCTTGGGGGGACTCCATGAGAAACCCTAATGAGAGAGCCACTTCTTAGTTCTCCATCACATAGACATGAGAAGGCCTCATGGCCTCCCTCATCATAGAAGTGAGGGGTCCTCATGGTGCCTCTCATCACGTAGGCACATGGAGGCATCATGACCTCCTTCATCATGTAGATGTGAGGAAGCCCCAAGGCCTTCCTCACCACACCAGCAAGCGGAGGTATCATGCCCTCCCTCTACACACCGATGTGCAGAGGCATCATGACCTCCCTCATCGCATAGACCTACAGAAGCTTCAAGACCTTCATCCTCATGCAGGCATGAGGAGGCATCCAGGCCCCCATCATCACATAGGACTGCAGGGGTTGAAATACCCCAAGCTTCATAGGACACACATAGGACAGATCTACCCACTAAGGGGTAAGACCATAGGGCTACACCCAGTCATAGGCCCAGAACATCTTATAGCCTCCCTATAGATGGGAGTGTACCTTTGGACCATCAACTCATTGGCATCAATGGGACACCATAGGATCAACCATGGAGGACCCGACAACTTGATAGGTTGGATCGAGTTCCCTCAAGACTAGCCCCTAGGAGCATCACTACCACATGTTCTACTTTGGGAAGTTCACGTAGTGTAGCCACTAGATGCACCAGCAAGCCAAGGGGAGCTTTAGAGTGACCCCATAATACATACACTACTTCAGATCATGAGTGTACTCAACCCTTAACACAATACATAGAGCAAGTCACCCTAGAAGATAAGGGTAGGCACACAATAGAAATCTCCTCGAGAGGCCACAACATTAGAACTCCTTGCACAGAGGTAGAAGGACATGAGCCCTCGATAGTAGGTCACTCTGACCACCTACGTAGATTGGAAGAAGAGCTACGCATTGAGCGGGAACACATGGAAGACCTTGAGAAAAAAGAGCACAAGAAAAGGTGCTTACGCTTACAAGAGAAACTTGCAAGAGAAGAATGAGAGGAGCATGAAGAGCTAGTAGAGAGGCTAGCTCGAATAGACATGCATAGCTAGTGAAAGGTATCAACCTGGATGGCATGTTGATTCTCTACAAGGGAGAGGTACCAGGCCAAGGTAGGAGAACACCCAACAAGCTCCACAACATCACCAACACCTAGACCCCAAGAAAATGCAATGCGATGAGGACCAGACAAGGATGGAGGATCAAGAACAGACCCATCCTTTCCGACACCCGATTGGGGAAAACATCGGTTTACCTCCTTTACCACCATGAGAAAACCTTTAGGAACATGAGATTATTTCCTTGAAGGCATACCAGATGCTCATCGAGAGAGTCAAGTCTCTCGAGAAGGACACAAGTGGACAAAATCCAATAGTAGACAAGATACACAACCAACCTTTGTGCCCATCAGTCCCAAGTCTCGCATATCCTAGGCACTTTGAGATGCCTAGACTGGATAAATTTAAGGGAGAGGGAGATGCGCAAGAACACATGACCAACTTCATTAATGCGTGCTTTCACCTCGAGAAAAATGATGCCCTAATGCTGAGGACATTCATCATGACATTCTCGAGTGTAGCAATGCAATGGTTCAACCAGTTTCCCAAGCATAGCATCACCAGATTTGAGCAGTTGGAGAATGCATTCCTTGAGCGATTCTCCTTCGAAGCTAAAAATAAAGTGAACCTGTCTGATCTAGCCAACCTAAAACAATACGATGATGAGCCAATGATGGACTATGGGGACAGATGGAGAAATATTATGGCAAAACTATCATTCTCCATCCCCATAGAGGAACTTGTTCGGATGTTCATAAAGAGCTATGCAAAGCACATTTCTCTGCTATTATAGTTGCAGCAATACAAATCATTCGAAGAAGCCTTGGCTCAAGCCAAGCTCATAGAAGACATTAAGGTCGATGAAGGAGACCTTAAGCTCTGCAACAAGAAAGAATGGAGCAAAAATAATCAGAACAACAAGAACAAGTAGAAGCAGGCCAAGCCTGCTCAAGTTAATCAAGTCGTATTGGTTGCACCAAAGGAGGGGAATGGACAACAACCCTAGAATTACCAAGCTCACCCTCCACCAGCCAACTATGATATGAGGAACAACCAGGGCCGAAACAAAGAAATATGGCCACCTCATTATTACATACCTCTGAATGAATCAATGCAATCGATGTTTAATCAACTAAATGAGGCACAGAGGATAAGGTTTCCTGATGTACAACTTTTGGACCCTAATCATCCCAAGCCAAGGGGATACAAGGAAGATCAATACTACCCCTACCACAGGATACAAGGGCATGATATCAAAAATTGCATCAGATTCAAGAATGTGGTACAAGACATGATTGAAAAGGGAGAGCTCAAAGTTGACAACCCGCTAGCTCCCGACAATAGGGATATGGGTATATACCGGAACCCGTTGCCTAATCATGAGGTCCCTAGAGATCAGGGTCCCCAAGTTAACCAAGTTTGGGTTGAGCCACCCATTCAAGGATGCATCAGAATGGTCGAATTGGTCAATGTGGTGACCAGGAGTCAGAGATATGGGCAACCATAGCCTCCAATGGCTCCCATCAATATCCTAGCTGCACCTCGATAGAGATAGGCATAGGACAATCTTCTAGGTCCACCAACAAGACCTATGGTGACTGTTCGGAGTAGACTAGAACAAAATCTACAGATGACTCCAGCTAAGTTATCCATTTATGAGCTCATACAATAGTCCCCTAGGCATAGGGAGACTTTAATGGAGATTTTGAGATCAATCGAGCTCCAGCCCTAGAACCCAGATGCATTCACACATTTTGTGGGGCAAGTTCAATAGTGCCAAGAGCCCATGATTCATTTTTATGATCATAAAATTAAGGTAGTCCCTACTACCTCAATAGATCCACCTTTGCACATTATTGCATCAATCAATGATATTCCATTCAAGTGGGTCCTGATCGATATAGGCTCATCGATCAACATCATCACCACCAAGGCTATGGGGCACTTGAAGATCCCTAAGTCCAACATTATCCTGACTTCCTACACACTCAGGGCTTTCAATGATGCATTGTGCTCCACCATGGGTATGATCATTCTGCTAGTGAAAGTAGGACACAAGACCATCCCCATGATGTGCCATGTGTTAGAAGGGGCAATGCAGTATAACATCCTATTGGGGCATCCCTAGATTAGGGACATGTAGTGTGTACCCTCAATCCTGCACCAATGCATCAAGTATGTGCATGAGGGACAAGTACACGTGGTCCCATTCGATGAAGAACCATTCAAGTATGTGCATCAAGTTGACTTATTGAGAGGTTTTGACCTACCATCAATGCACTTGTACATCAGACCTTCATCCCCAACCATGCAGCCAGGTAGCAAAAACAAGTCAGTGCGAGGTGACCCATCTACGTCAGCACCACCTCCTACATCCAAAGCTACTGGCACTTCTGGAAAGCCTTCTATAGATAAGGCAAAGGACAAATAGAAGTTGAAGGCACCCCTGGTGGAGGAAGGGCCCAAGGAACTTCTGACAATAGCAACTATAGGAATCCCTACTCCCATGGAGGAGGAGCATTCCCAAGAAATAGCTAAGGAGGTACCACAACCTACCTCACCTACATCATCAACAACGTCATCTGCACCATAGGTGACAATTCACCTAGCCAACACAACACTAGGTGAATATCTTATGCAAAATGTGACTTTCATGCCAATCATTGAATCGACACAAGACATGGGGTAGCCAAGAGTCCCAAATATACTAGTAGGGATAGTGGTTCCCTTGGGGGTTCCACCCAACTAGACTAATTTCATATATGTTGGTCTGGATTATACCCACACTACTCCCAATCTAGAAAGGGATGAGGATGAACCTTTCACCACAAATATTCATTACTTGTCAAATATAGAGTTCACTCTAAAGTACTTTGAGCAGTATCACTACAAAAGCTTTCCCCCCCCCCTTTATAACCAAGGCATCCTTTTCCCCCCCCCCCCACAAAACCACCCCCCCCCCAAAGTGGGTTTTTTTGTCAAAAAAAAACACCCCCACAACTTCTTTTTCTAGCCCCCCCCAAAAAAAAAAATATTATAGAAAAAAAAAAAAAAAAATACCCCCCCCCCCCCCCCCCCCCCAAGAAGAGGGGGGGGAAAAAAAAAAAACCACCCCACCACACCCCCCCCCCCGGGAGCACCCCCCAGACCCACCCCATGGGAGTGAGTATATGAGTATGTTACAAGTGAGGATGAAGATAGGACTGTCTGGCCTACCATGGGCCTCGATATGTGCAAAACTGCACTTGGATAGGCCACGCAGAAAGTGGTTACATATCAGATGAAAGTGAATACACCTCGGATGAGGGTGGATACATGTCTGATGGAAGTGGCTATGAGTCAGAGGATGCAACAGAGATGGCCTACCTATAGCCTAGACACTCGAGCCATGTAGTAGGGCCAGAGACAAATGCCAATGGGTTCTTCATAAGTGATGATGACTATGAAGATGAGACTGAGATGGCCTATCTAGGGCATCAACAAGCCAACCACCAACTCATCCTAGGACCAGAAACCAATGCCAATGACTTCTAGATAAGTGATGATGACTTTGAGGATGAGATCAAGATGGCTTATCTTGGACCTCAACACTTAAGACCAGTCGATCTGCTTGTGGAAAGGGAAGTGGCACTCCATGCCATCTACCCCAATATTTGATTCCTAGGGAGACCAGTAAACCTAGATGTCATCCATCGCATGGTCAACCCAGAACCACCAACATTTAGAGAGCAGCTACTACCAAATGATCCCATTATCTCATCTATCCATAGACCAGATCCTGAGATCCCTATACCCCTAGAGCCTCATCACGAGTATGGAAGGCACACCCAGGATATAGAGTTCCACCCATGTGGTCCTAGAGATCCCATTCCATCCATCAACATGATCTCCATTGATTTGACCACTCCACTCCATAACCCAACAGATCCTGAAAAACTATTGTGTCTTAATCTAGATGCTATTGATTGGGATCATGCTAATTCACCCTTAGAGCCTGAGGATTTCCTCCCTAATGAGGAGATGTTGCAACCATTCCATTTCGCATCAGGTTGTGCCCATGATGTCTATTTTGCTGGTCTCGACCCCGAGTCAGTAGGAACTATAAATCTAGTAGACGACATTCATTTAATCCCCACTCCTCATCAGCTTGAGGATGGGTCCCATATGGCAATAGAGGAGACTTTTGAGGTAGACATCAGCAATGATCCCTCTCAACCAAATAAATTCAAGTTCGGAGAAAGCCTATCTCTAGAAGAGTAGGCCATCATAATTCCTCTATTGAGAGAGAGACCAAATCTCTTTGCTTGGACCTACAAAGACATGCTAGGGTTAGATCCTAAGTTGGTTGTCCACAACCTATCGCTAGACCCCACAAAGAAGTTGGTCAAGAAAAAACTTAGAAATATGCATCCAACCATCACTTTGATGGTTAAAAATGAGTTGCAAAAACTATTGGATGTAGTCTTTATTGTCCCCATCGACTATCCAGAGTGGGTATCAAACATGGTGCCCATAGGAAAACCTGATGGAAGAGTCCGCATTTGCATGGACTTTAGGGATCTCAATAAGGCAACCCCAAAGGACTCATTCCCATTGCCCAACATAGATGCTCTTGTAGATGCAACTACAGGTCATGAGATGCTCTCCCTAATGGATGATTTTTTTGGTTACAATCAGATTCAGATTAAACCCGAAGACCAACATAAAACCATGTTCACCACTCCATGGGGGACATTCTACTACAAAGTGATGTCATTTGGCCTTAAGAATGTTGGTGCCACATATCAATGGGCTATGACATACATTTTCCATGACTACATGCACACAATCTTGGAAGACTACATCGATGATTTGCTAGCCAAGTCATTATTGCATGAAGAGCATGTTGAGACCCTCACAAAGGTCTTTGATCACCTGATTGAACACAATGTCAGGTTGAATCCCAAGAAATGCATCTTTGGCATGACTTCTAGAAAACTCTTGGGATTCATCATTTCTAAATGAGGCATCGAGGTAGACCCAGCTAAGGTAAAGGCTATCCTAGAAATGGCTCCACCCACAAACATCAAAGAACTAAGAAGCTTACAGGGCAAAGTAGCATCCATAAAATGATTTATCGCACAACTATCGGATAAATGTCGACCCATGAATCGACTACTACACAAGGGGGTCCCTTTCCAATGGGATGAAGAATGTCAGCAAGCCTTTGCTGAAATCAAAGAATACCTAGCAATGCTACCAGTTCTAGCTCCACCGAGGCCAGACATGCCATTCTTGTTATATATATCCACTACATATTTTGCGTTGGGCACCATGTTGGCTCAAAAGAATGTGCAAGACAAAGAGCAAGCGATATATTATATTAGTCATACCCTGGTGAGCTATGAAATTGGATACACATACATAGAGAAGTTGTGCTTAGCGGTGGTCTTTGCAACCAAGAAATTGTGCCACTACATGTTGAGCCATACGACATATGTGATATCCAAGCAAAATCCTTTGTAGTATATGATGAGCAAGACATATCATAATATACGCACTACAAAGTGGATCATGCTATTGATAGAATTTAATTTAGAATTCATAAGCCAAAATTCCATCAAGGGACAAGTCATAGCTGATCAGTTGGCTGAGGTGCCTCTCTAGAATAGTAGGCCCCTTACCATAGAGCTTCCTGATGATGTAGTCTTTGCATTATCAGAAGCACCCAAACCCGAAGAACCAAAAAATAAAGTAGACATGACTTTGTTCTTTGATGGTTCGAAGTGTGAACAAGGAGGTGGCATAGGGATTATATTTTTCATGCCACAAGGTGCTCCAATGCCCTTGTCATTCAAGCTAGACTTCCCTTGCACCAATAACAACACCGAATATGAGGCCCTAATCTTGGGTCTCCAAACAGCCATCACCATGAAAATCAAGAGGTTGAATATCTTCGATGACTCCCTCCTCATAGTCAACCAAGTCAAAGGACTATTTCAATGTCGAGATCCAATCCTGAAAGCTTACAAGGAGCTTGTTGACACATATCTAGCCAAACTAGAATGGTACGACATCGAGGCAATCCCTCATTCATCAAAAATATTTACAGACACCATGGCATCTTTGGGATCCTTGATCCCTCAGAATCCATCCACCGATTTCACTACCATTCATGTCAAAACACTCTCGCATTCAGCAATTCAGTGTGAGGCCTTTGATAACAAGGAATCAGTTAACATGATCCATATAGAGCCAAACCATGACTGGTTCTGTAAAGCCAAAGACTTCTTAAAGAAGGCACCTTGGGGGTCCTTGATCTCCTAGGGTCCTATGGGGAATGGTACCACTATTCACCACAAGGTTGTGTCTCAATATATGTTTGTGCAAGTCGAATTGCAGGAGGCACAAGTCATCTTATCCATTGAGGTTGTAGCCTATCAAGATTGGCTATCCCAATTACAAGACTTCCTTAGGCTTGGAAGTGTCCCACAGGGACTGTCGCATGCTGAGAGATGAGCATTCAAGCAAAAAGTGACTAGATATGTCTTTCTAGGAGGCATATTGTATCGTCGAAGCTATGATGGAATTCTCCTACGTTGCTTGGAGCCCCAAGAATCAGCTTGGGTGATTTTGCAAGCTCACGATGGTACGTGTGGTGGCCACTTCAGTGGCATGGCCATCATCAAATGTATTCTCTGAATGGGCTATTACTAGCCCACCATGGAGAAATACTACTGTGAGTATGTCAAGAAATGTATTAAATGTCAACATCATGCAAACCTGATGCACTTGCCATCTCAGGCCTTACAACCCATTCAGGCAGCTTGGCCATTTTCTCAATGGGGTTTCGATCTGATTGGAAATATTTCTCCCCCATCCTCAAGCCTAACACACATTCATCTTAACGACCACTGAGTATTTCACCAAGTGGGTGGAAGCGGTCCCCTTGACATCAATAATTGGTCCTCGGATTACGGAGTTCATACTTCATAATATCATTTGTCATTTTGGGGTACCCTTCAAGATAATCTCGGATAATGGACCATCATTCAAAAACAAAAATGTGTGAGCTTTAACAACCAAATACAACATTCAACATAGTTTTGCGACACCATACTATCCGTAAGCAAACGGGCAAGCAGAGGCCTCAAACAAGACAATAGTAGCCATCTTAAAGAAGATGGTGAAATAAAACCATAGGGATTGGCATCTACAATTACCCTTAGCATTATGGGCTTACAAGACTAGCATACGGATGCCCACTAGGGCAACACCATTTTTACTTGTATATGGCACTGAGGCCATTATGCCTTTAGAGTTGGAAATTCCAACATTGTGCATCGCATTGAAAGAGTTCATCAATGACGACACTGCATGACAAGCTCACTTGGATCAATTGACCCTTCTAGATGAATGATGCATCAATGCCCTTGAGCATCTTCGCATCTACCAGGATCATCTAACATGAGCTTACAATGCTAGAGTCCACCTAAGAGACTTTAAAGTCGGTGATCTTGTGCTCAAAGAGAACCAGCAGAACTCAAATCTACCATCGCATCTGCGAGACAAATTTATGACCAACTGGATAGGGCCCTACATCATCTCTAAGAATATTGGGCCTAGGGCATATCACCTAACAATGCTAGAAGGCATTGAGGAGCCAGAGCCTCTCAATATCATTCATTTAAAGGCATTTCACACATAAATCACAAAAACACAAAAACATTCAAATAACTTCAAAATATTCAAAAACAATAGAAAACATTAAAATCAAAACAAATCATCAAAAGGCTCCAAAGGCATCTTCAAGCCATTTGGTCAAATCATCAAAAGGCTCCAAAGGCATCTTCAAGCCATTTGGTCAAATCATCAAAAGGCTCCAAAGGCATCTTCAAGTCATTTGGTCAAATCATCAAAAAGCCCCAAAGGCACCATAAGCCCTTTGGTCAACATCAAAAGCACAAAACAATTCAATAATCAAAAGCACAAAAACAATTTAAAATCAAAATATCAAAAACATTCAAAATAATCAAAAACTCAAAAACAATTGAAAGCATCAAAAATACAAAAACATTTGTAGTATGCATTCCATATTTGCATTCATGTAGTTGCATTGCATATAGGCATGACCATCCATTACATTTGCATTTAGATACATTTATGTTTACAATCTTACAAATGACACCATGTTTGTACATCAATCATGCATCTTCAAAATCCATCATCATCCATCACCCATGTGTGTAACTATGTTTTTCAACACAACCCCTCCTATTGCTATAAGGGATATACTAGGGTTTTTTGGTCACTCAACCATACCTAGTGGTTTTATCAAACTGTGTAGAAAGTTATCTTTGCTTTTGATAGGTGAGGTTTAGTTTTGATAGCACCTGGTATATTTCAGAATCCTATCACTAATCAAAACACTAAAATCCTAGTTGAAACAAGGGAAATATGAACACTTATGAAAGTGGTATTAGGTATCCTAAGGTGAAAATTTTATCTTGCTCATCCCCCTATGCGACCGGTTCAGAAATGTTGAGAATTGGCAAAAGGACAAGTTCACCCCTACCCAAAGAAATCCCTTGCTTTAATCAAAACAAGCAAAATCCTGAACAAAGAAAAATTCAAAAACAAAATAAACAAGTGATTATCATCACTACATAAATCCCTTGCTCAAAGAAAAACAAAAATTCAAAATAAATAGTGATTTTCATCACTAAATCATGAGCAAGTATCCCAAATAAATATGAAGAAAAGAAGGGAGTATGAACTTGAATCCCTGGAATTCTTAGCAAAATGAATGAGTCTTACGCACGATGATATGTCTGTCACATTAGCATCTCGCTTTTGTATAGACCAATGTTTGCATGTGGAAGAGCTAGCCTTAGGTGTCCTGTATTGCCTAGTGGTCTAATCCAACTAAGTCCAACTTAGGATCAAGATAAACATTTGAGGATCCCCAATACAACAATGGGTTGAATGAATCCCTCCTAGCACTAGGGTATGCTTATGTTCTATCTAATATATTCATTTGCACACATAGGGATAATGAATATCTAGGTCTTCATAACAGGAACTTTATCCTTCAGAAGCTCTATATGGTCAGTATACAACTTTTGATCGAGTAACTAGGGTGTTTGAGTCTCATGGAAAACCTCAAAAATCCCCTCATAGCAACAAATCATTCCATCAACAAATCATCATCAACTTTATTTATGAGGTTTTATTCATTAAAGGGTGTTCATATATTATAAAGAAAGTACATACATATCACATCATCTCATCTCACATCTAGATGTGTAAATCATTAAATTCTTATGCTAAGAGTTATTATTTACATTCATGATTGATTTACATTCTGTGGTGTCACCCATTAGATTGTTAAACTCATATCACATGCATACCTTATGTTTTAAGTGATTAAAGCATACAAGTTCATTTACATTAGATCACCATCATAACATAAAATATTCCATTTTCCATACCATAACAACATAAGATTAAATGCATACAATCAATTCAAAATTAAACATGCATATTAAATAAGCACTGCATCCATATATACATACATCATAAGTAGCCCGCCTACATCTAAAGATCATAATATCTAAGCATACATCCATCATGGCATATCAAATACATTACATCACATAACAAAAATCAATGCATATAACCATAAGCTTATTGCATATGCATCCATCATCATCACCTAGATCATAACATCTAAAGCATCACATCACATCATAAAATCATAATACTACATCACATAAACATAAAAACATAAACATAAAGATACACATGGTGAGTCTCAAAGTCTAAGTCTCATATAAACATGTGTCAAATAAGTACATGTAGGTACAAAACCACCATCCAGGCTACAACTATGTAGGTCAGCTGACCTTACACTAAAAAATAGTACAAGTATCAAATGAGCCATAACAAATCAAGAGTGGCCTACACCACTAGTCTCACCACCACCCTCACCACCCCCTCTAGGAGGCGGCATAGAGCTGGCACCTCTAGTACGCTCTATCTAGGACCTAGTCCTATGGCTCGATCGAGTTGAAGACTGCCTAGAAGTGCTCCATGTGCTATGCACTAAACCCCCTACTATGGGCCTCTCCTGAGGAGTAGCACCTAGAAGTCCATATCTATGACATGAGGGTAGAAATGTAGGTAGCATCTGAGGTCATCTGAGCATCATCCTCCTCTATGATCCCCTATAGACATCTCACCTTAGCCCCAAGATCTACACTTGTACCTAAGGCAACCTGACTTCGAGCCTCATCACGCTCAATAGTAACCTAGACAAGCTATCCCTGAAGATCTGCAATAGTGGCATCCCACTACTGTACCTATATCTAGGTAGTCTATAGCTCAACCTCAACCTGGTGCAACTGAGCCCAGAGAGGAGACTCCTACTCCTCAAGATCTAAATCCTCCTCCTCATCCTTAGGGGAAACCTACTCCTCTACCACCTGCTCCTACTACCCTGCCTACCCCCAGTCATCAGTCTAAGCCCACACTCAGTGCCCATCAGGATCCATAGCCTCAGCCTCATCCAAAGACCACCCTAAATGACCACCACCATGCCATAGTCGTGTACCCCACCAAAGGGTGTACGCATCTATCACCCCAGCATCAGCTACACCAGGATCAACTATAGGAGGATCATCCTCCTCAAGCACTACTATAACATGGGGTGGTGGAAGGTTCTTCTCGATGACAATCTGATGATAGACAACCAGCTCGAGAGGAACATCCTATCGAATCCCAAACTGATGGAGTACCCTAGAATAGTAAAAGAACTCCCTAATACCGACCTTATGACCGATCAACCATCGATCATGGTGAGTCCTCATAGTAAAGCTAGTAGGATCATCCCAAGCAGGACACTCATGATAGGGTCTCCATATAATGTCAGCAACCCGTAAACCTATCAAAGATGCCCTATAGTGAGAAAGCTCCCCTGCATGACATCGACTCTTGTGCTCCTCGAGCACCCTAGGCCACCTAGATCCATAACACTAGACATCCTTATCTAAATCAGCAATCTCCACTGAGAGTCCTCTAGGGTGGTCTATCCTGATATGCTCCCATCCCCAGACCTAAAGAAGCAAGCTACACACTATACTGGCTCATCATAGCATTGTGCCAATAGTGCACTCCCCTAGGCATAGATGATGGGCTGCTCACTATCAATCAGGTCTTGTACCATCGCCAAGAGGTTCCATGGGAACCTCAGTCTAGAGCAATCAGGTATAAGGCTATTGTAGATGACCATCAACAACACAACATGCAGTCGGGTGAAGACCTCCTCATCATACCAATGAGAAATAGAGATTCCCCTCGAGCGAGTATCCCTAGAGGCAGCATCAACATGCTCACCAAAGACCCTCACAAATACAACATCCTATGCAGTAGTGGGGGAAGAAACAATGGGCACTCCATCAAAGGGGATCCTGAAGATCCTATAAACATCCTCTAATGTAATGGTCATCTCACCGGTAGGAAGGTGGAAGGTGTTGGTCCTATGGTCCCATCGATGGGCCAGGGCCATCAAGTAGGCCTGATCTGACATAATCATGGGTAGGCCAGTGATATACTAGAGCCCATGAGCCTTAAGCCAACCCCACTCTATATCAGTCATCTCCTGAAAAAGATCACAAAGTAACTTTGAGTCTCGAGCCCGAGATGATAAGATCTAAAGTATATAAAATAAAAAAAAAAATTATAAAACTAAGAAGAACCCATATATCTAAAACCTAAATGGAGCCTAACTACTGGTGAAATTCATTGCCAACAGGTTTAATGAGGTTCATTTACCGAATATACTTAATTTGGTTCATTTTACAAATAATAACAAAGGATGTAAGGTTTAGAGAGGTACCCATGAAGCTATGACTCTGCTTCTTGTCGAAGCCTCAACCTGCTCAGCCATGGTGTCCAATCAGTAGAGCTTCAGTTAGAGTACTCTCTCTCACCTTAAAGCTCCAAAAGCAAACTTTACAACTAGCAACAATGATAACTTGAAACCCTAATTTACCTTTTATTTTTCCAAATCATGCCTTGGCTACTGCCAACACTAGCGGCCTAAACTTCATGGCCGTTGGACCTAACAATAGCCACGCATGATAATTGGGGGCTGCTAAACTTGAAAGCGGCCAAAAAATGAAGAAAATTTTCACCAAATTGTCACCACATAGCACTTCAAAATAGGCCATAAAAAGCACTTATAGGTTCAAAGCATTGCAAACCTAAAGAAAATACCCAAAAATATCCAAAAACATCATAAAGATCAAAACTAAAAATCAAATAACAAGCAAAACCCAAATGAGCCTCGTACCCAGTCATTTGCTCTATACACTTGGTGATTGCAGCGACAAGTGCTCCATGCAACTTGGCATGATGAGCAAGTAACCATAAGGCCACTTGGGGTAAAACAATTATGGTAGAGTTGAGATGTTTCACTAACCCAAAGAAGGTTGTAATAGCTGGACCACCCCATGGGAGTAGGGATGCATCTCAGTTCTCCTATAGAAAAATAGTGAGTCAGCAAAAGCCAAAATAGAATTGCTATCACCTTGATTCCCTAAGAAGGCCATTATGGTCGGACCGCCCCATGAGATAAAGGTGTGCAAAAACCAAGTGGAGTTAAAATCACTCCTGGATGGGAACTACTCTATAACAATAGAGCAATCCTCTAAAGAGGTCCAGATATTTCATTTTGGTCAAGCGACTAGTCACTTCATTATTTTGTCCTTTCCTCATCGACTCGTCGCTTGAGGGGGTAGTCAAAATTTTTCAACAATCATACTCAAAGTCAACAAAATATCATCTCGATCATGTCAGAGTCGCGTTCATCTTATGAATCATTGCCAACAACTATCATAAGCTTACCCTTTTTTGGGGCAAAAACAAGCAAATATGACAGTTAGTTTGTAGCTCTCCTCCTTTCGGATCTGTAGTAGCATTGAAGCTACCCGATCATCGATGGACGAGTACAAACTTCCACAAATTTAAGCCTTCCATTCTGTTGGAAGCAATTATTATAGGATTTGTGCCCTCTCGCATGACTGGGGCATCCTATGTTGATCAGATCAATGATCATCATGCAACCTACAATATGGCCCTAGGTGGTCTACTTTTTTGCTCCGCGCTATGTTTTGCTCATAGTGCATCCCAAAAAGGGGCATCTGTAGACACCTAAAACATGTCATGTTGAGGAGACTACCCATATGGACACATCCATAGGCCATATGAACCCTCTTGGATCTCCCCAAGGGCAAGTAGTGGTCCTAACCACTCAGGTAGGGTAGTTCTAGCCCATCTAGGCTTGGTCGCTCTCAAGCAGAGCGGCTAGCACATCTGGCCACTGGAGACTACAATGGCTAGATCTGGATGTTGAACCTGATAGTGGCCAGCATCACATTCAGTCTGGTCATGAATACGGGCCTAGATCATGTAGTCTGATTGCACCTTTGCATGGATAATGGGCAGATTTTGGTGAGGAACTCCCTGAGTTCCTCCTAACTACCCCTTCCATGCTAGTTTGTGACTGATGCTTCCCACCCGGAATGGTTAGTCGCATGCATTTGGGACTGAAGCTTCTCCAGGAAGCTAGAGTTCCAAATCTGAGAGGGAAGTCTACATATAGACTCTCCCACGAAGAAGCAAAGGATCCAAAAAGTTTGAGAGTTAAGCAGTGAAGCCCTATCAAAATGGAGAACCGATCTTCAGCACTTTGAGGAGCATTGGAGCACCATTCGGTTGAGCTACGCCAACATAATCCATTGTCATATTCACTATTCCCAACCACCAATCAGTGTAGGAGACACACTCGATGACCCTTGAACATCAATTTTGGCAAAGAGGGTAGCACACAAATCCCTGAACCACAAGGAGGAGAGCTTCACATCACGGTCGTTATCTCGGATAGTGGCCCGTAGGCATATCTTAGGGCACAAGTGTTATTCTTTCTTGCTTTTAGTTTAGCTTTATTACTGCTTAATGTATGTCTTGATCCTAGTTTAAATCTGGTTTCATTCATGCTTTTATTTTGTATTTCCATAGCTTACCTTGCATTTTATTATTTCATTCATGTTCATATTTTGATATCAGTATCATGAGTATTCAGATCCGCTAACAAAGGCCTCATTCGGAGAGGTGGCCCATCCTACTGAGCATGTTTTGTTGTTTTCATGAGTGTAGGTACAAATCCTCAGGACCAGATTGAAGCAACAGGAGCACAAAGATCCCTTCAGGACCATATCTGGAGAAGGGGGCATCTGTAAGCCCCCATACAGTTTTGTGTGTGGGACCAGGAGGCCTGCGTAGATGCATCGTTCCCTTATGGGGAACATATCCGATCGTTGCTCCATATTGTGTAATATTTGTATCAAAGTGATGGGTATCCCTCAGAGGGATGAACTTGTAACCGCATTCTGGAAATATTAATAAAAGGCTTCTTTATTTTGTCTTCTTTACTTTTGGGTTACATGTGTGCTTTCATTCTTTTCATTTTGGTGCAAATAATAATGAATAAATCAAACTGCAAGTAGGGCAGCCAGGGTGCGCACTTTCCAGGATCACACACTAAATACTCCACTTTGATTAGAACAAAGGAACACTTGGACCACTTAGAAAAAAATTTATGTTGTGCCAACAACTATAATGTCTGATCCACATGAATAAGGTGTTCTTCTCACAAGTGGCTATAAACCAAGATATCTTCAAAGAAAACCAAGATGAAATTCCATAGGAGAAGGCAAAATATGTTCATAAGGCTTTGAAATATGGAGGGAGAATTTGTTAGACAAAAAAACATTACCAAGAAATCATAGTGACCTTCATGAGTACAAAAAGTAGTTTTGAGAATATCCTCATCCTTGAGCCGGATTTGATGGTATCCAAAATGAAGGTCTAACTTGGAGAAGTGCATAGCTCCATGTAATTCATCAAAAAATTCATCCACTACTAGAATGGGAAATTTATCCTTGATGGTAATTTTATTGAGCTCACGGTAGTCTATACACAAGCACCAAGAGCCATGTTTCTTGAGAACTAGTAAAACTAGAGAAGAGTAAGGGTTGGTACTGGGTCGAATACCATTAGCTTTGAGCAAATATTGTACCATATTCTTGATTTATAACTTGATAGCATGAGGATACCGATACAGTCTAATATTGGGTGGTGCATTACTTGGTAGTAGTAGAATAGCATGGTCATGTGAGCGACGAGGTGGTAGGGTAGTTGGTTATGAAAAAATGCCATTGTGCTTAGTCAAAACAAGTTACAAATATGCTAGAATTTGGTCCTTTGTGGAAGTGGTTGGTTGAATTGAAAATATTTGTGCAATGACCCCGCGGGATGACTTTTTCAACAACTTCTCCATATGATTGGGAATGCTAATTTATGTAGGGCATATTTTGGTACCATGGAGGGTGTGTGTTTTTCCATGTTGTGAAAACTACATCCATAGTTTTGCAAAGTTCTAAGAGATAGTGCCCAAGGTGCCCAACCATTGAGCTCCTAACACAATGTCACATCCTCCCAATTGGAGGGTAAACATGTCTTGCTTGAGTTCATAATCTCCCATATTTATTTTGACATTGTGAAATTTACCTTTACAAGGTAAAGTACCTTCATTTGCCAACATGAATTCAAATGAATTACATGTGTATATAACAATTGGCCTTCTTAGAAACTCAATGATCAATAAAGTTATGTGTACTACTTGAATCAATAATAATATTAAGGCACTGGCCTTTGAAAAAACCCACAACTTTCATGGTTTGTGGAGTGGTAATCCCAGCAAGAGCACGGACAAATTTTTTTTCCTACGGTTCTTGTGTTTCCTCTTCCTGTTGAGTTGGTGCTTTAGTTGTGTCACTCTCCTCATCACTATGGTCATTGCTATCGGGTTCCTTTGCATCTATTAAGAACAATATCTTATTTGCACATCTATGCCCCTTCACAAAATTTCCATCATAATTATAACATAGCCCTTGGGTGCGACACAAATACATGTCCTCTGTAGTCATTCGCTTGGGAGTAGAAGGTTTATTATCAGTATTATTTTAGAATCGAGGAGGAAATGGAGGTCAAGCTTGAGAAAATATCGATGTCTTCTTTTGATATGAGAGTTTATATTTGGCCAATTAGGCTAAAATGATAGCATGCATCATGGTTTGGGGTTTAAACATATTAAATTCATCTTGGAGATCATATTTCAACCCACTAATGAAATAACTCATAAAAAATCCCTCATTCAAGACCTTAGTTTTATTGGTCAATTTCTCATATTGTATCTGGTAATCACGAACTATAGCTATTTGTTTCAACTTTGTCAATGCTCCTTTAAAGTCTTCATAGTCACTAGGGCCAAATTGGATGAGTAGTTGGGACTCAAAGACCTCCCAAGATAGATAAGGGGTAGTGGCTCATAGTCATTGGAACCAGTGTAAGGCCTCAAATTCTAAGTTAAGGAAGCCATATGAACCTGATGATATACAAGGACATTGTGAATTCTAAAGAATTGATCAACCCGACATAACCACCCATCGACATCCTTTCCACTGAACTTAAGGAAATCCAATTTAGGCATTTTGAAGGTTGGATCACGATCATAGTGAGTGTCTTCTATTTCCCTTCTTTGGTCTTCTATTTTTTTTCTTCAATTACGTTCAGATTTTTTACCTTTGTGCTCAAATGTGAGAGTACCCTACAATTGGATATCAACCTCTTTAAGTTATTTTTATAAGCGGATTCTAGTGGTATCATGATCCGCTCAAAGCTCTCAAATATCTTCTCTCATGCTGTGGTTTGTAGTGGTCAAGGAGTCAAGGGATTTTTGCATGTCCTCCAATATTATGGTAAGTTTTAACTCCTTTTATTGTCCACGAGTGTCGCTTGCCATTGTGGGCCCTATTTTACTAAGTTACTAAAAATAAATGCAGAGTTTTAGGAGTTACTATTTTTAGTAAGGCATCCAAAAAAGTGCTTGGGTGTCGTATATCAAAATGATTAGCTCAAAAAAATAGTCGCAATGAGCTATACTCCACAACACTAAATTTGGGTACCCTAGACTTTTTTTTATACTGTTGTGTTGACGAGTCTACTGGTGTTGTCGATTTCTGATTTAGAGTTACGGTTCAAAAGTTGGGGTCTGAGATCAACTCTCTCTGATTTTTAGTCTACCCCCTGACCACCCTATCACTATCTTGTCTCTTCCCATGTCACTTGTACTGTGATTACTAACATAGTTCCTATCATTGACCCAGGGGATTCTTTGACACTAATAGTTCTATTTCTTATACTAGAAGTCTGTAATTCTTAACTATTACAGAGGGCTATTACTATCGACCTGACTATTATTGTTACTGACCAGACTATTACTATCACTATCTTGAATATTATGTCTCTAACCATGGGCTATTGCAGATACTTATAAAATTTATCCTGACTGTTGGTGCATGTAAGTTTATTTTCTATGATAAGGAATGTCTTCTATGTATGTTCACTTTTGCGGTTGTAAATGTAGGTTAGCAGAATAGGGATGGTGTTGATTTGCAGGTGGAATTTGTGTTTTTTTTAACCAAGGTATGCTAATTAAGGGAGTATGTAATACCCATAGGCCCTCTGTTATACTACAATTATGAACAATAATGCTTGGACCAATATTTCAGGCCACTACCCAAGGAGGATTCCACACATATCCTTGAGCACACTATCTACCTTTCTGATAGTAAGGGAGGGTTATAGTTTGGGATGTTGTGTCTCGTGGACTATGGATAATACAAGGTCGAAAAGCTTCCTAATAGATATTTTTTTTTAGCCTATATTGTCTCCTGATACACCTAAAGATGTGTGGGAGCTTAATTTCATGCACGAGTGTTGTCTAAGGCCTTGGTATTGGAGCATGATCGCCTCTCACTTCACTAGACGCTTTATGGGCTATCTAGCTTAGCCAATAACAATAACTCCTTCGCGATATTTTAAAACCCCAAGCATAGGTTTTCTAACCTACACAACTACTGAAAAAGAGACTATTTTTTTTGTGTTTTCTGGCTTTTTTGGTCGAAAAAAAATAGACTGTATTTTTTTTGGATTTTTTTAATAAAGGAAAAATAGAAATGAAAAACACACAAAAAATTATACCTAACATGCTAAATGGATGGCAAAAATTGTCTCAGTTGCAGAAGAACTTGACCCTAGACAGCACTCTGATACCACTTGTTAGGATCTTACTATTAAAATAAAGCACACTCACAAAATACTAAAAAATAAATCAAATGCATCAAGTAAATCAATAACACTATGCAAAAATTAAATGCAGAAATGGAACAATCTCACAATAACACATAATCGTGAGCCTTTTTGAGGAGGCAACTTCCTTCAATATTTCATTAGCTTACAAAAATATCAATTCGTACATGGCTTCATATCTTTTAAAGAAAAACTTCATGCAACCCTACCTAAAGGCTCAAGAGTTGGCTTACATGTAAAATGCCACTCGAGCTAGAATCTCCTACCAAACATCGGTTACAATCTTGATAAAAACGGTTACATGAGATGACACCACTTGGCTAGGCACCTTAATTACCACATACATTACAAAGTATTACAAAATAATATTATAATGGGATCCCCCACATTGAGAGTGGGTCATTACATAAGTAAATGAGAATTAAAAAATGGCGTTAGGATAGGATCCTAACAAATGGGAGAGCCATGATCGTTTTGCAAGATTCAACTATTAGCTACTAGGCTAGGGTTACCCTTGCTAAAATCATTAAAAATAAGCTTTCAATATTCTCAAATAGGCTTGATATAAGAGAGATCCATAATTTTCTCATCAATGTTTCTATTTATTTTGGAGTCAGACTAGTGTTTTTTCACAATAGTTCTAATAACCTCCCATGATTTTAAAATTCTTATCTCCTATGTTGATGGTTGAATGTGGGGTTAGTATACTTCATATTGTTTTGCAAGATGGTCCTCAAAAATACTCTAGAATTTCTTTTATTTGATATGATTTTCGTAAATATCCTTGAATTCATTTCCATCCATATGCACCATGTAAGCATGGGGGGATCATGTTCCATAGGAATAGGAGAGCCTTACCCTTAAAGGGATTTTTCCATTAAGTCAAAAATGACTCAAATGACACTAGCATAATCCAAGAGATTTTTGAATTTATCCATCAAAATTTCCCTAATGGAGGAGAATATAAGGACCAATTTCATTTGCATTATCACACATAACACATTTAAGTATTTTAGGTCAATCCCTTTTTTCATTTGTTCACCTAATAGAAATTTCTCATGTACATCCTACCAAAGAAAAAAATAGCTTTTGGTTAGGTTTTAGAATACCAAACCCTTTTTCACACTAGTGAAGGAGTAGTGTTAATCTCTTTCTCTATGAAGGTAAAATGAGTTGATTTGATAGTGTAGTCCCTCGAAGACATGGAACTCCATATTAGTTTGTTTTCTCCCCTAGAAGCCATTAGTCTATGATTGAGCATGAGGAATTCAAAATTTATCCTTTACTAACTAAACTCGGGTGGAATAGTTGCAAGGATATTTCATTTTCTCATAGCTCTTCCATTTCTTCCTCCCAATTCCAATAGTTCTCTATAGGTTCTCCCTAGGTCCTACAAAGAAATCTTTGAATATTTTTTAAGTCTTCCCTGAAATCAAGAGGTTGGTTTTCTAGCTAGGCATCTTTCCAAAAGTTAACCTTTGAGCCTATTCTAACATCCCATTTGAGAAATATTGGCATTAATTTCCTAACCTTCCTAATATTATTCCAAATGAGTTATCCCTAGGGGTGTCTTTAGTAGTGAATATTCTTTCAAGTTCATCCCCATATAAATATTTTTCTCTAAAGACCTTGCTCCAAAGGGAGTCATGATCTACATAGATTCTCCAAATTAATTTTCCTAGCATTACCTTGTTAACTGTATAAAAGTTTTTGATTACCAAGCCTCTTGAATCTTTCTATTACAAATTTTACCCTAGGCTACCATATGGATTCTTTTGTTTTCAATATTTCCTCTTCATAGGAATTTTCTCTTGATATTTTCTATTCTTTTGACGATCTCATTAAGGAGTCAAAATGCACCAATCCAAAAATGGGTAGAGCTCTAAATATTGCTTGCATCTTAACCAATCTACCTTGTCACAAATAACCATTTTGATTTCCATGAGATCATTTCCTTATGGAATTTAGAGATGATATACTCCCAAAACTCTCTAATGTTGCCCTCACTAAATAGGGGCATACCCACATAGGTGCTAGGGAGGGCACCGATGCCCATACCAATATGGTGAGCATATAATCTAATGTGTCTCTCTTCTAGATTTATTCCATACAATTTTGATTTTGTTTTATTGGTCTCTTGTCCCAAAGTAATCTTATATGTAGTAAGTAGACCCTTGACTCTATTGATATCCTTTAGGGTTGGGTTTACAACTAGAAGGGTATAGTCTCCAAATTAGGAGTGAGTAATTAGGTGACACCTACTATTTATCTTTAGTCCTAGGATATGTCCTTTTGACTAAATATGCTTCAAGCCCCTACCCACGACTTCTGCAACAATGATGAATAAGTAGGGGGAGATGGGGTCTCCTTGCCTAAGACCTCTTGAACTTCTAAAGAAACCTCTTCATCTTCCATTGATTAGGACTAATAAGGAGGTCCTTATATAAGAAGGCTAGCTATTGTCTCCCATTTGAAACCAAACTTTTCCATCAGTCTATCTAAAACATTCCAACATGCTTTGTTGAAGGCCTTTTTCATATCTAGCTTCATGAGTAGGCCCAGGATAGAGACTCCATCATGTATGTTTCTTCCTTTAACAAAAGCGTTTTTCTCATTAAAAGTAATATTTGGAATAATCAAATTAAGTCTATTTGTAGTGACCTTGAAAATGATTTTATAAATTGCAAAGAGACAAGTTTTAAGATTATCCATAATGGAAATGAGTGCAAAAAAGTGTGGTTTAACTTACCCAACATCCATTTGCTTGTGAAGGATTCCTAAGCCAGAGCTACAATTTTATTTTTCAATAGATACTAGAATTGTTGAAAAAGCCTAGAGGAATTCGTCCGGGCCAGGTGCCCCAAAGCCCTTTATTTAGAGCAGGCCTTCTTTCACTCACTCTTCTTCCATTTTGTTTGTTAACCACGCATTTGAGATTGAGTGATCAGTTTTGAGATGAAATTAAACCAATAATTTTGAGCATGGGCCCTATTGATGTTCTCTTTGAATAGCAGATCAGAGACTTCAAGAAGAGATTATGTGATCTTCCACCTATACCTAAAATTTTAATGCCACTAGCCTATATACTTGTATCTTCTGGATAAAGCACGGTTCTGGACGTTAGTCACATTCTCTGTTGACGTGGAGACGATGGTGATGAATATCATTTACCAAAAGGAATAATGAGGACTGAATACGAGGGCCCTCGGTCCTCCTTCCAACCCAACAATTATTGTCACCAAAATTCAAGTTTCTGTTAGCCTCAAGTTACGGTTGTGAATCTTCTGAAACAGAAAGAAATTATTTGATTAGTTCCGACACTTACACCTCTTATATATATATAAAAGAGTAGACCTGTAGATATTCGTCGTAATGTCGGCGAAGGTATGGTCAGGTCTAATATATATAAAAAAGTATGAAAGTAACATAGAAAGAAAAAATTGCAGAACTGAATACAGTTGAGGATTTGCCACGTATGTTTACTTTAAACTTGGAATCCTGCATCGTGAGCAGGAAAATAAATCTGAAAAGGCAGTGTGTAACAATGAACGCTCGCATAAAAGCTGCCCACTACATATTGTCAGTCCAATTTACGTTTTGTTTTTTTTGCAGTAGGAGGGAGCGTCCAACATTTATGCACTTTTTTTTAAATTCTGCAGAGCGCAAAGCTGCCAAAAGCTAAGACAGATAAACGACGGAGTTAAATAAATGGCAGACGCATTGTAGGAAGGAGATGATAAAGCCAAAATTCAATAAAGGCGCGGGATAAAAATAAATAAATTGGGTTAATATTTGTAGGAAGAACTTGCAGCACATGGGCCGGCTTGTCAGTGGATACCGTCCCATTGTCGAGATTTAAATGTATCTCAAATTTGAACCAGACAAAATAAAAAATTGAAGAGAGGAATTATATAGAATCATTAAATACATGCATGAATCATTATTCTTTGCTATGGTAAGGCCTGTAATTTGACAGTCTGTATATCGTATTGAAACAGTAAGTTACTGACCGTAGATTTTTGAGGACAGTAGATTTTTAATTGTTATAATTTTTATATTGATCGTAGATTTTTGAAGACAATAAATTTATAAATTATATTTTTTATATTACCAGTAGATTTTTAAGGGCCGTAGATTTTTAATGGTTATATTTTTTATAAACCTTAAATTTTATATGTGAATATATTTGAAAATCATATATTTTTTTATATTAATTTTAAATTTTATATAGGTTAAAAATTGCAAAGTTTGTATTCTTTTCAAAAAGTTTGAAATTTTATTGGTAGTGGTACCTGTTTTCAGATTATGGATTGGTATTATTAAATTTGGTTCATTTGAGTGTTCACTCTAGAGGTTCCACCTTCATAAAATTGTTAGTTTCTTAGAAGTTCCTTAGTCAAGTCCAACTTTGCTCTCCACCTTCATAAAATTGTTAGTTTCTTAGAAGTTCCTTAGTCAAGTCCAACTTTGCTCTCCGCTCTTGTCTCTTATCTCTCAAGTCTTTCCTTTTAACTTTCAAGTCTTTCTTCTCATTTGTTGTATGTCCGATTCTAAATTTCTTCTACCTTCGAAGCTACAACTTTGATCTCAGCTCTTGTCTCTTATCTCTCAATTCTTTCTTCTCATCTATTGTATGTCCGGATTCTAAATCTCTTCCACCTTTAAACCTCCAAGTTATATGCATATATTTTAACTTGCTTGGTGCCTTTTTGTTCTGAGTTTGCCAATAATTAGTTGGTGTACTATTTGCTATTACAATATAGAACAGTTGCATCCTCATTTCAATATTTTTATTATTAAACATCATAAACCAAAAAATACAAATAATTGAATGCTATATTATAATATAGAACAATTGCATTATCATTTTAATAGTTTTATTAATTTAAAGATCATTAAAAAAAACTTGCTAGCGAAAAAAAATTAATTTAAAGATATAAACAGCTGGCAAAAAAGTTTTAAACGATAAACGGAAAGTCAAGAGGATAATCCTTTTTTGAAATTCCAGCCCTGGTCCGTATTCCATGGAGTTGCTATAAAATAACTTTACATATACCTAACCAAACACACAGAATCTCCTCATCATTCCCCGTGGAAATCAAACATACCTCTCGAAAGATATATGCGCCTGTCTTGTGGCCACCTGCTCAAAGAGATAGGATATCAAATGTGAAGAAAAACGAAGAGAAAAATTAATACAGTCATTAAATACATTAATGAATCATGATTCTTTGCTATCGTCTATATTCCATGGAGTTGCTATAAAATACGTTTAGGTATACCTAACTAAACACAGAGAGTCTCGTCATCATTCCCTGTGAAAATCAAACTCACCAATGGAAAGATATATGCGTCTGTCTTGTGGCCACCTATTCAAAGAGATAGGATATCAAATGTCAACCATACAAAATAGAAAATCGAACAGGGGAATTAAATACAGTCATTAAATAAATGAATCATGATTCTCTGCTATCGTCTGTATTCCATAGAGTTGCTATAAAATAACTTTAGGTATACCTAACTAAACCGACAGAATCATTCCCCGTGGAAATCAAATATAACTTTCGAAAGATATATGCGTCTGTCTTCAAAGAGATTGGGTAACCCCATTACTTCATCGCCCACACCATGTGCAGCTGGATCCGCTAAATATAGCTGTACGCCCCATGTGCAACTTTAACTAAACAAAAAAAAAATTCTTCGGTCATTTGGTTGGTACATGGAATGGGCAAGAAGCGGAGAAATATTCAAAGGTCAGAAGCGGAGAGCACTGACAGTTGTATAGAGCCCAATCCGCGTAAGGTCCAACCCAGAAAGTTTCTTCCAACTCATGTCTGTGGCATTCTGATTTCAGCCTCAAACTTGTGATTAAATCTGTATGAGTATATTTGTATGCTAAAATGTATATCATTTGTAAATATATTTTTCTTATCAAATATCATTTTAAAAGGATATTAGATTGGTAAGTGTTAGTTCAGCTTAGTATTTATCAAGAAATGATTTATATTCAAATTTTGGGGAAAACCAGCTGTAAAGGTAGTAGTCTGATCTGAATCCCAAGTATTTGATGGTCCAGTTTAAGTCAGTAAATAAGAACCACATAGAATAGACTAAATAATAAGGGTTATTGAGAGCAGCCCCAAAATTTAAACTCTGCTTGATAATAGAAAAAGACTGTGAATGTAACTAATTTCCTTATGTATCAAAATATATATATATATATATATATATAAATATAAATTATCTATTTAAAAACTAAAAACTTAAAAATCTTAAATATACATATAAGCATATATCTTTTAAATTAATTTTATGTTATTCTTTGTCTTTATTTCCGGTTTCAATGGCGCAAATTCACTTTTCCAAAATTGGTATAAAAAAATATAGAATTGGTTAAACATGCAGCACCCCTATCTATAGGAATGCATAAATTTTTACATATATTTAAATTATAATTTTTATATTTTTTAAGAATTTAAACAAATTAAAATTATAATATTAAAAAAAACATCTATCCAAAAGGTGTCATTTGCTACACGGATAGACGGCTACGAAAAAATACAACACGTGCAAATTCAAAAGATATATCCACTTCTTATGAGTTAAAATATTTCAAATTTGTATAGGAAAACGCACCCTAGACATGCTATGTTTTACTAGAAGTGCCATTTATTACAAGAATTAAATACTTCAAGAAATACAAGCCACATATATAAATCCAAAAGCTTTATCGTTTATATATAGAGGGGTGTGAGAATATGAGTTGGTCGACACTCTTTTTGAGAGATTTTTTTAGAAAATAAGGAACACAAAAAAAAATATTGATTGTAGAGGAAAAACAGAGTTGTGTATAATGAAGTTTTTTTAAGCTAATGAGTAAAAAATAGAACTACCAACTTTCTTAAAGACATGAAAAAAAAGAAACGATTCAATTAAAAAAAAAATTAAAATTAATTGGAATTAATGATGTATCTCCAACGCCCTCCTTATCCTTCTACTGCTGGTAAATTGGTTTTTTTCCTTTTATTTTAATCCTTATCTTTCTATTCCTGGCAGTTTGCTTTGTCATTGCTTTTCACCATGCTTATCCGGCAAAAGTACACCCATGAGATCAAACAGATTTTTCAATCTCCCCCTTGAGCGAAATGGGATGTACGCGTAGGCAGTCTCTGATATAGTAAAAGAGAGCTTTTGGCAGGGGCTTGGTGAAGATGTCTGCTAACTGAGCATCAGTAGAACAGAAGGTAAATTGAAGAAAACCATCATCGACCAAGTCTCTCATGAAATGGTGCCTGATATCAATATGCTTGGTTCGACTATGAAAGACAGGATCTTTGTCATTGCAATTGTGCTTTTATTATCATAGTGAATAGAAATGGGCAGCCCAAGCTCCATACCAAGCTCACCGAATAGACGCTCCAGCCAAATAGCCTGAGTACAAGCTGAAGATGCTGCAATATACTCTGCCTCCATTGTAGAAAGAGCTACAGTCTGTTGTTTCTTGCTACTCCAAGAGATAAGAGATTCACCAAAGAAGAATGCATACCCGGAGGTGCTCTTCCTATCATCAAGAGACCCGACCCAATCAACATCGGTGTAAGCAGTAAGTAGATTGTTGTCAGTGAATTTATACCACAATCCATGGTCTTTGGTGCCACGAACATATCTTAAAATGTGTTTGGCTGCCCTCCAATGAGACTCATGAGGAGAATGCATAAACCGTGCTACCAAACTCACAACATACATGATGTCAGGACGAGTAGCAGTCAAATACATCAAGCTACCAACTAAGGAGCGATACGAGGTTGCATTGACAAGTGGTGAAGAATCATCTTTCATGAGTTTGCAACCAACAACGGCTGGAGTATCAACAGGGTGGCAATCCTTCATGCCAAATTTGACAAGCATATCCTCAACATACTTGGATTGTGAAATGAAAATGCCAGAAGAAGATTGTTGAACTTGCATGCCAAGAAAGTAACTCATCTCCCCTAAGTCACTCATTTCAAATTCATTAACCATGGCAGTCTTAAACTGATTTAACAAGAAATCAACATTGCTCAAGAAGATAATGTCATCAACATAAAGGTAAATAATGATGAAATCATTACCTTCAACCTTGGTATACACCATGCTCTCCGTTGTGCATCTTTGATAACCATGTTGCCTAAGATAGCCATCAATCCGAGCATACCAAGCCCGGGGTGCTTGCTTCAAACCATAGAGAGCCTTCTTCAAGCGGTATACCTTGTGTTGTTGGCCAGCCACCGTGAACCCTTCTGGTTGCTCCACAAAGACCTCTTCCTTCAAGTAGCCATTCAAGAAGGCAGACTTGACATCCATTTGATAAACCTTCAAACCAAAATGAGATGCAAGTGCCAAGAGAGAACGAACAGTCTCCAAGCGAGCTACAGGAGCAAATGTTTCATCATAGTCAAGTCCCTCTTTTTGAGCATAGCCTTTAGCAACAAGATGTACCTTGTATTTTGCAACTGTCCCATCAACATTATGCTTTATCTTATAGATCCATTTTACACCAATGACCTTTCTATTATTGGGAGCATCAACTAGTTCCCAAGAGTCATTCTTTTGGATCTGTGTTATCTCTTCTTCCATGGCCATTTTCCAAACATCATGAGCAACAACTTCTTGAAATGATGAAGGCTCAAAAAATGAAGGAGAGATAAGAGCATATGTGATATTTACCTCTTGATTACCCCCTCTAGTTTGAGATCGAGTCACTCTCTTGTTGAAGTCTTCATCCAGCATTAGTGATGGAGGATGATACCACTCACTAATCCATTTATTCTTAGTCGATGGGAATGTAGGAGCAACAGGGGGACTATTTGGTTGGGCTTGTTATGGTGAGGTGGTGGCCTGTGTGGGAGGTGATGAAGGCTGAGGTTGAGAGGCCAAATCAGAATCATCGGGAGCAACATCATCATCAAATGTAAATGTAGGAGGATTGTCAACAACAGTGTCCTCCCCCTTCTTGTAGACTCCCCCTTCATGGAAAATCACATCCCTGCTAATATGTAACTTGCCAGTAACAGGATCGAAGCACCGATATGCCTTAGACTCATCAGAGTATCCAACAAAGATACATTTGATGGACTTTTCATCAAGTTTCTTCCTGTTCTCCTTGGGGACATGAACGTAGCAAGTGGATCCAAAAATCCGGAGGTGGGAGATGTTTGGTTTCTGGCCAAACCAAGCTTCATATGGAGTGGAATTTGTGAGAACTTGAGTAGGACAATGGTTAAGAATATATACCATAGTATGAACAACCTCCCCCCAAAGATTGTTATGAAGATGCATCTCTTTGATCATGCATCGAGCCATATCCAAAATAGTTCGGTTCTTTCACTCAACAACACCATTTTGTTGTGGTGTGTAAGCAGTTGTGTACTACCTCTGATTCCCATGTTTGCTACAATATTATTTAAATTCATTGGATATAAACTCTCCCCCTCTGTCAGTCCTAAACTTCTTAATGAAATAACCAGATTGCTTCTCAACATAAGCTCTAAACTTAATGAAGCAATCAAAAGCATCTGACTTAGTTTGTAGCAAATAACACCAGCTCATTCTGGAGTGGTCATCAGTGAAGAGTAGCATATATCTGCACTTACCTCCAAGAGTAGGAGTCTGCATTGGTCCACATAGATCAGCATGCACCAGCTCAAGAGGAGAGTTTGCCCTATAATTATGCTTTGGAAAGGACTCCCTGTGTTGTTTACCAACAATGCAACTTTCACACAAAGGATGAGAGGGATGGGAAAGGGTGGGCAAACCTTTAACCAGCTTCTACAAACTAGTCAAGGATTTAAAGTTGAGATACCCAAACCGTTTGTGCCACAACCAAGGAAGGTCTTCAATGGCTTTCAAGCAATTTGTAGCTGGTTGCATCCTCAACATGTACATTCTATTCTCAGACATGAGAATAGTAGCAATCACCCTATGATTTGTCTCATTCGTGATCTTGCAGCTCCTCTTTTCAAAGACAACCTTGTAGTTTTTATGGTAGAGTTGTCCAATGTTGAGAAGATTATGCTTCAGCCCAGGAACATAGTAGGTGTCATGCATATGCATAATCTGACCGGATCTTGCTCTAAAAGCAATTGTTCCTTTGCCAACAATCTTTACCTGGTTGTTATCTCCAAACTTGACATGACCACCAACCATTTCCTCAAGTTTGACAAACAAGTTTCTATTGCCAGACATGTGATTAGAACAACCACTATCAAGGTACCAAATACAGTCATCTACAACTTCAAAGTTGTTATGACTGAGCAAGAAAACATTGTGGTTACCTTCTCCTTCAGTGTAGTGGGTTGACTGTTGTGTTTTCTTCTTCTTCCAGCAGTATTGTTCAGTGTGGCCATCCTTACCATAAAAATCACAATGTCGGGGAGTCAAGCTCTGAGATCTACCACCAATAGAACGTCCTCCCCCACGACCTCTACCATGGGCTCTTCCATGCCCAGATCTGCCATGACCTCTGGAGGAAGATGTAGAACCAGAGGGAGGAGCTTCGTTTCCTGATGTAGACCCCTGATCACTAAAACGAAGCTTCCCTTGAAATGCCTAATCGAGGGCCTCAGCTCTATCATGAATTTTGTGCTCATAGGTAGTCAAACTACCAAGCAACTCTGCTACTTTTAGTTAAGAAATATCTTTCAATTCCTCAATAGCTATGGTGATGGGGTTGAATATTCTGGGTAGACTATGCAGTACCTTTTCCACGATCCTGGTGTCACCCAGCTCCTCTCCATGAGAGTGTATAGCATTGACCAAGTCCTGAACCTTTGCAAAGAAACCATCAATGGTCTCCTCCTCAGACATGCGAAGAGATTCAAAATCCCTATGCAACATTTGCAATTTAGCCACACAAACTTTGGTCAATCCCTTGTAAGCAGCTTCAAGGGTATCCCAGGATTCCTTAGAAACCTTGCACTCTACAATCTTGGGAAAGATAACAACATCAATCCCACTCTGGATAGCAAAAAGAGCCTTAGCATCCTTTTTTCGGGTCTCTAGGAGCTCCTTCTTCTCATCCGTAGTCATACCAGCAAAGATAGCTGCATCCACCTCAGTATAGCCTTGTGAAACCAAATTCCACAGGTCTTGAGATATCAAGAGGGTCCTCATATGAATACTCCAGTATTCATAATGATCTCCACTGAACATGGGTATTTGCAACTGCAGAGAACTAGGTTTTGCATCCATTTAACCCTATAGATTGAGAAGCTCTTATACCAAATGAGAGATTTTTTAGAAAATAAGGAACACAAACAAAAAAAATATTGATTGCAGAGAAAAAACATAGTTATAAGAAAAAAAATAGAGTTGTGTATAATGAAGTTTTTTTAAGCTACTGAGTAAAAAACAGAGCCACCAACTTTCCTAAAGACAAAAAAAAAAGAAATGATCCAACTAAAAAAAAAACTTCCAAAATCAGTTGGAATTAATGATGTTATCTCCAACGCCCTCCTTATCCTTCTATTGCTGGTAAATTGGCTTTTTTTTCTTTTATTTTAATCTTTATCTTTCTATTCTTGGCAGTTTGCCTTGTCATTGATTTTGACCATGTCTATCTGACAAAATTTAGACCCATGATATCAAACAAATTTTTCACTTTTATCCAAAGATTTAAATTATATAAAACTATTTCATTCTAGAGTTTATAATATATAGGTTAATGCATTATGGTGTTAAAAATAGAAAAAAAAATAAAAATAAATTATACTAAAATAAAATTATTTATAATTTGGGATGAGATTTTTCTCAACCTTAGTCAATAAGAGCATTCATTTCCTCTTTTTAAATTTTTAATAAACTTCTATAACTCTAAAACATAATATTCTAAGAAATAACCAATTTTTGTGATAACACTAAAAGGAGATTTGTATTGAAGCCAAATATTTTAAACCATATGTCTCCAATGACTATCTAAATTAGCTAAAAATTGGATTTGCTCATCAACTTGCCTAATCCTCTAATCCTCAATAGTCATGTCACTATGCCACTAAACCCCTACCTCCTTCTCAATACTCATATTAGCTAGGAAGTCTACCACTTTATTTAGAGCTCTACCCACATAAATTAGAATCACATCATCCAATTCCCTCTACAACTCCTTAATTTGGGTGACAATAATCCTTAACATCAATGTCTCTAAAGAAAAGTTCCTCATACAATCTAGAGCTCCTACCAAAATTTGAGAATCCGATTCTATGATTATCCCCCTATAACCTGATTAATGTTTAGAGTTGTTGTAGTTGTTTTTTTGAGTCTATTCATGGGTGTCCAACATGAGTGTTTGTTATTACAAATAATAGTCTGAAAACAACCAAGTTTATTGTGAATAAAAAATGTAATGTATAAATCTTTTTATACATGAGTAAAAATTAAAGTTTTACATTTTCCAACATAGTATTAGAGTCATGGATCTTTGTGTTTTCTTGTTAGATTTAAAAAGTGTTAACAATGTAGTATTCTTCCAGAGGATTTAGCATTTTGTTCTTTTTTCAAGTCATGCATTGCTAACGCCATAATCTACCCCACTGTCAGAGGGTCCTATTATGTCATTAGAGGATTTTTCTCCAAGAGTAGTGAATGCTCCATCTTCTTTACTTGCATCATATTCTTCGATGGAATCCATGGCTTCCTCAAGTAGTGTGGTAGGAGCTATGACATCTAACAATAGTTTTGGTTCTTCCATCACATCTACCACAACTGATGTTATGTTTATAGTGGCCCTCTTCATAGTTGTCACCTTTATTATCTAATTACCATCTGCATTGTTCCTTGCAACACTTTTTTTTACCTTAATGTAGGATATTGAGATCATTTTTCAATCAAAGTCACAATTATTACAAAGCGTTGGCCATTTAGATATTAGCTACATTATTTTTTATTACATATTCTTTATTTTTTTATTAGTTGAGTAAATTATAGTAATCTATCAAGTCTTTTGGTTGCATTGTCAGTGGTACCCAATACCCTTATGACTTATTTTGATTGAGGGGGACAAGTTTTGTTTACCATGGAAAATATAGTTGTTATTGAAAAGTTTGAAAGCTAAGATTTCCATACGTGGCAAGTTAAACTTCAATTGATCCTAATTAAAAAATATGTATGGTATGTCATGAAGGGAGATCACACCAAAACCACAAGACCTTGATGCAACGTTAGAGTGGACCAATAAATATTGAAAAGCTATAATGATAATTGTACTTGGACTCTTTGATTTATATCTACACCAAATTGATATCACAAATATGACAAAATAATTTTAGGATTCACTTAATACATTGTTTGACTTGTTAGAAATATGATGTTATTTCTTCATAGGATTAATTTACAAGATCTCAAAATAATTTTAGACAATAAATCTCATAAACAATGCACAATAAACTCATTAAAATATTTATTGAAAATATACATACTACAAGCAATGCATAAATGCAATGCTTCTTCAATACATATTATAAGGTTTTGTCTTCAATATATAAACACATGAGACTCTTCATATGCACACGAATCTTGACCTTTATACTTATATAGACTCTTCATCTCATCATACTCATGGGAGATCCAACTCTTCACATTTATCCCTTACATAATAGTAAATCTCACATATTATATAAATATAAAGTCTCTCATGAGTGCACATAACTCCTCATTTCTAAACCTGACACTTCACTCATTTAACTCACACTTAACAAAATGACACCTCTCACACATCACTCCACACTTATTTACATGACACATACTCTCACTTAATGACATGATACATACTATCAACTAATATATCACACACGCCATAATTTAAAGTATTTACAAGGTACCAAAGAATGTAATACTTTGTCCACATCCCATATTACATTATTTGGTATGAGGGTATTTTTTTTTTTTAGCTTTTGGTGAGCTTTTGATATAGGAAATGCAACCACAAGATGTAAGATAAGCAATATAATATGACTATATGATAATGGCACTACAATCACTCAAAAATATGACATTAATGAAAGCTCACAAAAATATTACAATGCAACATAATGGAGGACATGAAAACTCCATAAACTATTTTAAAGGAACTATATTGTACTCCTCTACCAATATATACTCTTCATTCTCTATATTATCTATTCCCATTTCACTTACTATAAGGCCTATAATAGGAAGATAAGTTCCTTGGCCCTCACTCTAACCTATGACTCATGTATATGTGGACTACATGCACATTTACATCATTGCACATTCTAACACTTGTGCATTTATTGCATGCTAAAGTAACTACCCAAAATTTAATCTAAAGTAAACTCCTACTATAGTAATGTATCTAAGGTGGCACATTGATATGTACCCAATAATGTAATATACTCTAACACCCCCCTGTATTACATTATTTGGGTATTGAATACTTTAGTCTTCAATATGGATCTTCATATTTAGATTTTTTTCAACTTGGTCTAGTCCTTTGTAATATATTTTAATTCACCTTGCACTATATGCTTCCTTGATATAGTTCCTCTTCTTCTTTATTCTTATATTTGGATCCAGTTACTACACTTTCAAAGGTGGTCATATTATCACCCGATTCTTGCAAAAGCATATTTTCTTTACCTTTGTACTTTGTATCATTTTCCAGGTTTTGTATAGGGTTTCTGAACAAACATTTAAGGCATCATGATAATATTTTGAGTTAGTTGAACTTGAAGTATCAATACTGCATGAGGATTGAAATATCTTCTCTAGGTATGATTCATCCATTTGTATTTTTTTTAAGTGATTCTATCAATCCTTTTTGTTCAACATTCTCATATTTGTAATATATGAATGTAAGTAATATTATACATAATATGCTACCAAAGTCTAAAGATATTTGAATGTCACACTTTCCATTATCAATTGCTTTAGTGAGGCAAACATGTAAATAATATTCCATGGTTTCAAAGTTGTCTTTTAAAACTTCACTATGAATCACTTTTGAAGTAAGGTCTAAGTCTCTTCAAACTTTATAAGTAAATTTTTTATTATGATTTTTATGACACTTACCCTTTAATTTCTAATAGTGTTGTTCATATAATTGTTCATTGTATTATTTGAGGTATACATATTTCTTTCTCCTTAGATTTAATAGATTTATTTTAGCTCTTTACTATTTTTGAGAATATTTTTGATAGAGCCTTTGAAGTAGTCTACCTTATGACTCCCTAGTTTAGAGTATGTGAATTAATTTGATAAAACCTTTCAAGACTTAGGTTTTGTATAATTATTGTGTCTTCCTAGTGATTATAATATACTCTAATATTGGTAAAGTGCTTAGCAAGTAATAGTTCACATTTTTTAGTTAATTTGGTAATTTTTTGGGAATGATAATAATCAACACCTATTCACCTTATTTATCCTATTGAAGTATTCACTTTTCAATTTAATGGAGTTATCTATGGTTGGATTCCTTTTGTCTCTTTAATGTAACTATGATACAAGTGTAATAAATTCCAACTCTTTTAGCAAGCAATAATTTAGCTTCTCTATCCATAAATTACAATGATTCAATTTTTAAATTCCAATTAACTAAAGTTTGATGTAGCACTCCTTGTATATCCCTAATTTGGAATTATAGAAATTGATGATATTTGCAATAATAATTTGTTTTACCAAGTAGAAACCCTTATATCTCCTATGATATTAATTGCAAATATTAATATTCTTGTATTTCAACTAATGTGTTTTGAAATACTATTTAAGGATAAACTCCTTTTATTTGCTTTCAATTTACTAAGGTTGATTTTGCTTGTATATTAAACATAAATGATAAATGGATTTAACCTTAAGTTATACACATTATCACTCCTTCATGAAATTAATTTTAATCAAAATGAAACCTTACCTTTATAACGTTGTATCTCCTTGATGGTGGGCAATATATTTCCTCAACAATGAATATATGGAAGTGAGTTCACTAGGCATGTCTTATATCAGTACTTAGTGCACCTTTGAATCCTCTTTTGATCCTTGAATTTGTGCCTTGAATACTCACTCAATCACCCTTTAATTCTCTCTTAATCACACCTTTTAATTCTCTCTCAATTGTGCCTTTTATTCTCTCTACTCATCTTCAACTTGGTCGCTTTAATAGGACCTTTGTCCCTTATTTATGCTATGGACAAATGACACATACATTTCTTAGGTATCCAATGGCGGTTGATAAGAGTTATTTATATGCCTCTAATAATCAAGTCTCCCTTGAATAATGTGCAATCATGAGTATATGTTTTAACCTTTGAAGTATATATTTAATGGTTCAACATAAGTGTTATACTATTATGAGCACTTATTTATCCTATGCAGACATTATAAAAAGTATATAATCATCTAGTTTGAATGTACCAAGTGGCACAAGATGCCTTGGTTGTAGATTTCAAGTGTCACTCCAATATTGTACATGTAGGGCTTCCTCAATGTCTCTTACTCTATGTCTATTTCTTACCAACAAATACCCTCTTGTATCTTATCTTCAATGCTTTATTTCCAAGCAAATGGTGTTGTGATGAGGTTGGATTCAGCTATGGTGGTTCTTAAGCACTATAATAGAGATTATATGGTGTGTTCCAATCATATTTTATGGTGCATTCCTCGACTTATGGTTCATCTATGTTATAGCTTTAGTAATGCTCCTTCATTTTTACCTTATACCTTTCTTCTCCTTGTTTGCAATGTGCTATCCTTAGCACTATCCTTTTATATTGTATGCAATGGATGATATTAACCTTATGTATATCCTTATTATGTTGTAGGTTTATGTAGCCATAAGCAATAGATTCAACAATGAATGTTGGTGTCTTTAGACACCTTGAGTCTTGGCTAATGTGAGCCCTTCATTGGCTCTCTTCCCTGCTCAAAGTTTACTACTGAGATGGCCACTTAGTAGATGTGTCTTGCTGGCTATTGTAGTGTCTTTGTGACACTCTAGCTTTGTCCTCTTTTGCTATGTAGGACAAGGATATTATGGTGCAATAATCTAATGCAAATAAATTTGCAATAGTTAGAATAGAATACTTCAATTTGCACCTATATTTGAGATCTTTAAATCTCCTTTTGCAAGCTTTCCTTCTTTGATGAGGTGGCTACTTGTTCTACTCTTTGATAGCAAACTTGAGATTTGATATTGCCCTCCTTACTAGACAACTCTTTCAATTGATTGGTTAACTTAGTAATAATGAATCCAAGATATTAATCATACACCTAATATGCCCTTAACTTTAAATGCTTAGTGCACCTTTAAATACCTTTAAGAATAACAAGTATAATGCAACAACAATATCTCCTTATTACTCCTATAAATGAAATCTTAAAGGTAACTCGAAATATGCACTATAATCTAAGCAACTTGCACTTACAGATATTATCTACTTGCTTCCAATGGATAATAGAAAGTGGATATTTTTCTTTCTCTAAAAAAATACCTAACTTCTATTTTTAATGTGCAAGTATTAACCTTATAAGAAACTATCCTCTGCACTACCATAAAGACTTTAATATTTAACCTTTGCCTTCAAATTTTAAAACCTAATAATGTGCCTAATGGAACTTGATAACAAATCAAATAATTAAAGTTCAACTAATGAACCCTATTGCACCAAATTTGCTTACCTTAATGAATTATGTAGATAAAGGATTTCAAGGTTATTAGATTCACCTTATTGTTGTCTTTTACTAGATGAAATTGTAGATCTTCTTGAATATCTAAAATAGTTCTTTACCTCACCTATTTGTAGCTTTGAAACCCTCTAACCTGCTACCCTAAATCTATAGTAGGTAACTTTAATTATACTTTGGAATGCACTCTGTAAATCTAAAGTTTCACTGTTAGTAATGGTGTCCTAATTGCTGCCCTTTTGCAATCAATTATTTTACTGAAATGTTGTCCTTAAATCTCAAACATTTGGTAGATAAATCCTACAAATCATAGTTAAGATTTTTCTTCAAGAACTCTTTAGTATTCCACTATAAATTAAGCAAACCCCTATCTTTGAATAAGCCTTCTAGGATTCAAAGGTAATCTTCAAATATCTCATATTTGGTAGCTCCTTCTATCTCCTTTCCCTTTCAATATCCTTGTCAAACTCTAAATTCAATCTAGGCCTTCATATAAAGAATATAAAATTCTTGATGTCTTCACCAATCTCCTCCAAAATTTGCAAGCTTCTTTCCAAATCTATCTTTGTTTGGTCTTGTTGTCAAATGGTGATAATTGTCCCAACAACTTTCTTTCTCAGGAACTTCTCCTTGGTGGTAAATTTTTCCAATAATTTCTCCTTGGAACTCCTTCAATGGTCTTCTCCTTAAATGAGGCTCTCCAAACCTTCTGCTTGTTTCTCCTTGAGATGTCTTCTCTAGAATCTTCACTCTTGCAGCTTCTTTGGTCTTTCACAATGAGACATTTCTTCAACCTTCTACTGTGGAAGTTTGGTAATGAGATATCCCTCTCAAATATTTTAAATCTATTGTTTCAAGAATAGAAATTTTGTTAGTCCTTCTCTATCTCTTCCAAAATTGGAGGTTCTTCAATGGGACCTTCTATGGGTCTCTTCAATTTTGAATTAGAGATCTCCAATATCTAATATTTTTTAGGACTCTTTTCCTTGAGTCTCTTCCTACTTCAATGGGGTCTTCTTTTTAGGACCTCCTCATTGATTTACAGTCTTCAATATTCAATGGAGATCACCAACCTCAAATATTCTCCTAGATTCTTTTTTTGAGTCTCTTCAATCTACTATTTATAGTATTCAATGGAGACCACCAACATTAAATCTTCTCCTAGACTCTTCTCTGGAGTATCTTCCTCAAATCTATAACAAGGCTCCTATGGTATTTTCTTATTATACACTCTATAGGTCTGCAATCTCTATCAATGGGCCCTTTTCTTCAGGCCTCTAAATATTTGATCTTTCATTTGTTGCTTTTGGTGTTGGATTGATTCTAAAGAAGGTATTCTTCCTAGATCTATGTAGGAAGCTTTCCAAATTTATTTGAATCTCCTTTTCTTGTAACAAAGTATTAGGACTATTATGGAAGAAATTCTAAATCTAGAGATGATCAATCTTCACTAGATTTGTTAATCTAGTGGAATCAATGTTGAGTCTTAGTCTTCATAAGTTTTTTTGCAACCTTGTGGAAATACTCTAGCCAAATGCAATCTCAAAAATTCTAAAAATAATATTTTTGGATTCCTCTAAATCTCACTTGTGGCTCTCCCTATTTCTTATCGATCTATCGTGTGCTTTGATACCACTATTAGCTTTTGATGAGTTTATGATATAGGAAATGCAACCACAAGATGTAATATAAGAAATCTAAGATGACTATATGATAATGGCACTATAATATGTAAGAAAATAATAAGATAAACATCTACAATAACTTAGAAATATTCCATTAATGAAAGCTCATGAAAATAGTACAATATAGTATAATGGAGGACATGAACACTCCATAAACTATTTTAAAGGAACTACATTGTACTCTACCAAACTATACTCTTCACTCTCTATATTAGCTATTCCCATTTCACTCACTATAAGTTCTATATATAGGAATATAAGTTCCTTGGCCCTCACTCTACCTTTGAATCTATCCTATGACTCATGTACATGTGGACTACATACACATTTACATCATTGCACATTCTAACACTTGTGCATTTATTACATGTTGAAGTAACTACCCAAACTTTACTCTAAAGTAAACTCCTACTCTAGTAATGTACCAAAGGTGGTACATTGATATATACCCAATAATGTAATATACTCTAACATTTCCTTCATGTTATTCCATTTTCTTTATCTGACTTAGATGTATTTTGACTTGTTCTAATTTTGTCGCAAGTTTTATTTCTTTTGGATTGTTTGTTGAAGGGCATACCCTTTTTTTTGGCCATATTTGAGGTTGGAAATAAATTCCAAAGTATTATTATTGTTATTATTTATTTCATATTATCTCATTTTTGCATGCTTATCCATACATAATTTGTATTATTATTTTCTTTGTGCCAATAATATTTTTTAGAGTAAATGTTACCTCCACAAATTTCACAACAATGAATATTTTAACATTTTCTATCTTGTGTCCATGCCTACCACAATATCCATGTTTGTTACTTAAAGGTATTTATTATTTTGTTTTATAATATTTTCTTGCTAATCATTTTTAGAATTTGTGCCACTATATCCTATCAAAACCTCTATGCTAATATCTCTATCACTATTATTGATATCATTACAATGTCTTTTGTCACATATTTTTTCTGCACACTCCTTGTCTTCACTAACAATGTTTAAATCCCTTGTGTCACATCCAATATATGTTCTTGGAACAAGATCTTATGTATTTATTGTGGGTCCAAAATCACAAGCATCACAACTTGCATCTCAATTCTCATTTTTATTTTGATGAAGATGACTATTATCACAACAAGCATTTGTCATCATGGGTCTTTAATCATTTGTGTCATAGATGACATCTTTCATCATAGGCTTATTCTTCAAACTTTTAATTATTTCTTCTTTTCTTTTATTCTTGTCTTCCAGAGAGAGTAATGTCATATATTATTCTTTCTATGTTAGTAGATAATGCAATAATAGAGTGATCATCAAATTTATCGATAATAGTATTGAAGTAGTTTTTTACTGTTGAAAAATCTTTATATTTAGCTTCTTCAAGAATTATTTGTGAATACAATAAAAATTCTAGTGACATATAATCTTCGTCTTGACCATTTAAGAAATGTTTAACTTCTTAAAATATGAATTTGTAGCTTGTTTCTTTTCTTCATTTGTTTTTTATAATTAATGTTGTAGCACCCTAAAATTGGCACAGTTAAACCTTAGTAAAAAGATAAAAATTTGAATTTTAACCTCCAAACCGCCCGTTACCCGCTCCCCTTATTTTTCGTGCCATTTTTAGGATTTATTTGGACCATTGGACGATATCGTCATCGATCAGACGAAATCGTCCCAGATATGACGAATTCGTCTGAAACAGAACGTCCATACGATTTCGTCCCAAAACCAAATTTTCATAATTAGCTTCTATTTCAACAGCTTCTCTAACTTGGGTAGAAAGCATGTCTGCATAGTTAGAGTCTCCCCCATTGGAGATCTCCCAAATTGGGATGATATCCAACCTCCTAACCTCTCCCTAATCCTATATAAACTAGGATTTTCTTAGTTTATCCCCCTGAACCCCCTGGCTGACTGACTTCTCTGCAAATTTAACTTTTCATACATTAGAACACCTTCATAATTTCATTTTCATTGCATATTTCAAGTTTTCTTGCAGGAATTTTATTGTTTTTCAGTCAGAACAAAGCTCAAATCGTTGCAGACGATTCCAGATGATTTTGAACGATACTATCACAAATCAATGATGATATCATATTATTTGAGGTGATCTCGACTATAGTCCATATTGGGGGCAATCAGAGCCCAAAGTTTGCATTTTCTTATCTTTTCTCTTCATTTTCTTATGCATTAATTTTGTTTATTTTATTTCTGCATCCTAGAGTTCACCTCATTTAGCATCGATGCATGATAAAGTTAAAATAAATTATTAAATTAATGCATTTCCTTTTAATTGCTATTTGGATCTATCATTTAGGCAAATTTACTATTATTTCTATCATTTCCCCTTGCTTTTGCAGTTGCATTTTTGGTTTTTGGTATCTGTTTCTATGACTGTAGGTTTCTAATCGTCAGATCAATGACAATCTCATTTGATCTCAGACGACTGACTAAGATCTGAGATGATTCTATGCAATTTCAAACGATTACGTATGATTTGGACTTCTACAAACCTCAGAATCTTCATTAGACATCCGAAATCAGGTATATTCTATCTTATTAGCATACTTTTTGTGTTTAGCACTTATTCATGTTTTATGTATTCATACAAATCAGCATTGACATATAGAATAGCTTAGATTCATCTTGGCCAAACCTAGGATATGAATGATTAAAGTACAAAATGAACACATCAAACCTACTCTCAACCTAGGCATGGAAACTACCACTCAAAATTTTCCTAGTGAACCCACCATCCATTGAAAATTCACCCTTATACCCCTCCCCCGAGAGGTGCGACCTTCAAAGGGCCTCTCAGTCCGAGGTATTGTCCCATCCTTCTCACATCCCCCTTCTGGGTGTGGATCCTATAGCCTAAAGGTAAGGATGCGAAAAATTTGGAGCGATACATTTTGGTGAACCCGACGTGAAAACTAAAACCTTTTGAAAACAATCCATAAATATATATATATATATATATATATATATATATATATATATATATATATATATATATATATATCAATGCATTTAGAATCATAAAAAAAAAAAAAATTAAAGTTGCATATCATATTTAGGTGGTAGATTATAATAAAAGACGAGTTGTCACCATTAATATTGAAAATCAATTAGCAGCCATAGAGACTACTTCTTTGCTTAGATTATCTCAAACATATAGAGTCCCACCTTTATGGGACGAACTTAATAGGAGATTGAATATTATTTCATCTAGATAAACAGAACTTACGCAAATTAAGAGGTTTTTCTTAGATATAATCTTGGATCCTGATCAAGTGACCTTATATCATGAACTTCAGAGAGCTTGCCATAGGTGGTTAGCAGATAAAAGAGCCCTTGTGTCTTTCAAGTTGTACACCTTTGAGGAATACCTCGACAATGCAGTTGTAGTACATAAATTTCTATCTCGTATAGAGGATCAAGAGGTCGTTCTTACGAATAGAAAGAGATGGAATAGATTTCCTAGAGCTTTGTTATATCGATAGTATTGCCATGAGATCTATTTTTACAAATCAGAGTCAGAAGTAGATAATATCACCATAGCACACTTTGTCAAATTCTTGAAAAACCATTTCCAATTTGAAGAGGAGCATTTCATGACTCCTGATGAACTTGATCCCATCAATGACATCCATACACTATTTATAGAAAACTAAGCCATTCTTTTATTATTATTATTTCTTGCATTTAGTATGTTTTTTGTTATCTTTATAATATTATCATAAAAACAAAAACAAAACAAAAATATAACAAAAATCAAAACGTTTTCTTTAAGTATTATAGTAGGTATATAATTAAAATATATACCTCCAAAGCTTGTTGCAAATATATATATATATAGAAATATATATTTGCTAAAATCTAAGTTTAAGCATAATGACTAGACTCAGGAATGGAAAACAGATTGAGGTAGAAGAAGATTGCTTAGGAAAACCAATAAATAAACTAGATGTCCTTCCTAAAGACCCAATTCAGGAAGAAGGAACCCTATATCAACAAGAAGAAGAGTTTGTTGAAGGAATTGAACAAAGAGAAACTGTTAGAGAGGAAGGATCCTCATCCCCTAAAATATCTCCGGAAGGAGCTATTACTTTTGAGAACATGGAACATTTCTGGAAGTTCCTCAATACTAATATTGGCACCCTTAATAGAGCAGTCCATATGGACAAGGATCAAATTAGTGACACTCAAGAAACCCTAGAAGAAATATATCACACACGCACTAATACCTTGTCCTTCATTGATCAATAAAGTGATCAAGCTGGACCATCCAATTTGGATATGGCTACTATAATCTAGAACATGCAACAACAACAGGTTACCCAACCACCTAGAGTGCATGTTACCAAGCCTAGAGTTATTCCTACACAAAAGAAACCTTCATTCACTGCTCTATTTCACCAAGTTATTGATCAACATACCTCAAATCAATAAAAGCCCAAAACAAAACCAAACACCAATTTCCAACAATATGGGATACAACATAATGCTACTACAAATATTCTTCATAATAATATTCCTACCAACCATTTGCATAATAGCAATATAGAATCTAATCCTTACGTCACGCCATCATATGCTCACATACCACAAAACCAATATGGTGGACAAACTAGTAATCTGGAAGCCATGGTGAAATAGTTAGTCTCCCACATGGACCATATAGATCCCTACCGTCCCTCGTACAATTATCGAGAGACATGTAGTCAGCCTCTAGATCCTATAGTTGTAGCACAACCATATCCTAAACACTTTCCTATGCCTGTCCTACATATATACAAAGGAACCGAAAATCCCATAGAGCATCTTCGTATGTTTAGGATAGCATGTCATGATATATCACATGATGACTTGTTATTACTAAATATGTTCTCGAAAAGTTTAGGAGGAATGACATTAGAGTGGTATTATCAACTACCCACTCATTCTTTGAGGAATTTTGAAGAAACATCCGAGTCTTTTGTTCATCAATTTAGTGCCTACATCGAAAGGCATGTAACCATTAAATATTTGTACAACTTAAAAAAATACAAAGATGAATGTTTTGCTGATTTCCTATCTCGATGGAGATAGTTGATAGGAAAATTACACTTTGTGTTACCTTATCGGGAAATTCTGGATATCTTTATCAATAATTTACAAGAACAATTATCCTATGAGTTATCAACTACTACCTTGACCACCTTCGATCAAGCTATAGACTTAGCTCAAAGAGTGGAAGATGCTCTCATTAGGAGAGGACAGCTTAAAAAGAAAGATGATGAGAAAACATCCAGAAATCAATATAAAAACAAACAATTTGTGGGTGATGGAGTCACTGATAGCAGAAACATTGCTAATGTTAATACTACAAAAACAACAGAGAAGTTTATATTGAAACCTCCTGATAAACCACCTTGAGAATTTACTAGGTTAAACCAACCTCTATCAACCATTCTTCCACAATTACTAGCATGAGGTTTGATCCAATTACCAAATATCCGGGAACCTGATCCAACTATACCCGGATATAGAGCTGATTTACACTGTGATTTCCATAGAGGACCTGGACATGCTACCAACTCTTGTAAAATATTAAAACATAAAATACAAGACTTAATTGATAACAATGAGATGGAGGTGCAAGCCTTTCAACCTAAACAAAATCCTCCCAATAATGCTCAAAAGAACATCCCCCAAAATTAGAATCAGAATGCCAATCAATCGTTGGACATATTTCAACATCCTTTACCAAAGCATGGTAAAGAAGTGGCTAATCAAATTGAACATCATAATGTTCCCCCTCCTACCCGATATGTAGGGACTATTAGTGGGCATTTACCTACTAATTATTTGGAAATATTTGACACAACTTTATCCATGGTTATGACTATACCTCTATATAACATTCAAACACCTGATCTTAGTGATACAGAATATGAGACTGAAAGTGACATGGAAATAACTTCAAATAAATCGAATAGCTCTGAAGATGAATCAGATCTTATTCAACCTATCACAAGTTCTATGGTTCCAGAAGAACCATTTCCAAGAAGGGTCACTACTCGACCATCGTCTCACCAATTACTTTCTAATGAACAAGCCATAAATGCTAGACCTAGACCCATTCATCATCCACAAAATAATATTGTTAGTACCATTGGAGCTATTACTAGACAACAGGCTCAAAATTCTCAACAAGTTCAAACTCAAAACAATGGATCAACTCCATTTGTTTTGAAAGTTCCTAATAAAGGGAATCACGCACCTAATGTTCAACCTAAACCTCCTTATAATATTAATGAACAATTATCAAATACTATAGCTAGAATTTCCCTTTTGGACCTTTTAAGATCTTCTCCTACACATAGGGATGAATTAATGCTTACATTAAGCCAAATGATGGTACCACAAAATATTCAACCTGAAGCCATGGCCAATACTATCATAACTCGAGAAGTCGATTGTATTGACTTCCAGGATAGAGATTTACCACAACATAGTTTACATAAGGACAACCCCTTATATATTACTGCCCTAATTGGAGATGTAGCAGTTAAACGAGTATTTATTGATAATGGTTCATCTTTAAACATATGCACTTTTGGCTTCTACCAAAGATTTGGGTTTAGAAGTGACAAAATGAAAAGAACTGATATGATTATAAAAGCCTTCAATGATGAAACACAAGAAACATGTGGAGTTATTACTATCCCATTGCAAGTTGGTCCAAGAACCTTAGATATGACCGTGTTTATTGTACATTTCCCTGCATCGTACAATATACTCTTGGGTCACCCTTGGATCAACGCGATGTGAGATGTTCCCTCCACTTTACATCAGTGTGTTAAATTTGAATTTAAAAATCAGTTGGTTACCATTCATGGTGATCCCAGACCCTTTGATATGTGTGCTTTGGCAAAACCTGTTGGAGTTCAATTTTGCCCTGCTCTATCATCCACACATCCTAATTCTAATCATCCGTCTAAACATGTGAAAAACACACCCATAACATCATCTACTTTTTCTCCATCAACTCTACCTCTACATATAGTTCAACCATATACTGGACAAACCACATTAGGACTTCCAAAATATCCTAAACCCACAACCAATGCTTCTTGTTTTACTCCTATAACTTCCATACCTATAGAATCGTCCATCGACATTTCTACACCATCTACATCCACTAAAGGTATACTTTCCACATCCGAAGATGTAGGAAATGTTCCTTCTACCTCTTACGCTCTTACTGATGAGCTTTTACCCGATTTATCTAAAATTCTTACATAAAAAAAATAAACGCTGCTATGCAAGATTCCCTTATCTTAAATAATTTGCCACCCTCTCCTCGTACCTTGGGCCTCCCACAGCCTATGGGAAGTATTTACCAAGTTGGGAGCTATGCTTTTATTTATAAGGGATGTGACTAGGGAAAAATACCTAGAAACATCCAGACACACTATGATGGATATGCTCGATGTTATTTTTCTAATGAGTATATTAAAGCTAAGCCCATAATGCTTAAATTGGGATATAAAGGGAAAGGTTTGGGACCTTTCCAAAATGGTATGAAATAACCTTTTGAGGTAGAACCATGGCCCGCCCGATGTGGTGTGGGCCTATTTCCTAGTAAGGGTCAGTCCTTCCCATTTGAGGATGATGACCATCTCATATCTTACCAAGATTATTTGGATAAACATGATGCCTTGCATTTAATGAATAAGTCATTTACATGTAATATGCTATCCATAGCTTACCCTCAGATGATCACCAAATCCGACGATGAGTTGGAGGGAGACATCTTCCATGATGTCTCCATTGAGGAATTATTACATAACGGATTTTATTTCGATGGCTCCATACCTAGTATAGCCCAGCTTGAGGCCACGACTCCTCAAGAGGAATTATCCAAGCTAACCTTGGAAGAATTACAAGAATTGGGCGTTTCACCTGCCCCACCTAATTTTGAGAGAGATCTACACATGGAAGTAGAAAACGTCATAAAAATTAACATTGGAACCAACAATAACCCTCACATAATCAACATTGGATTAGAATTGAGTCAAGAAAAACAAGATAAATACATTTCATTTCTTAAAAAATATGAAGACGTATTTTCTTGGACATATGAAGACATGCCAAGATTAGACCCTTCCGTAGTTATGCATCACCTAGTAGTCCATCCGGATGCTAAACCTGTTAAACAAAAACTTAGAAAAATGCATCCTAAAGTGGCCTTACTAGTCAAAGGGGAACTAGAAAAACTCTTGAAGGTTATTTTTATACAAGCCATTGATTATGCTGAATGGATTTCGAATGTAGTTCCAGTAACTAAGAAAGAAGCTACCAAAGTTAGGGTTTGCACAGACTTTAGAGATATCAATGTTGCATGCCCTAAGGATGATTTTCCTCTTCCCAACATGGATCAGATCATTGATTTTACTTCTGGGAGTGGAATGATATCCCTAATGGATGGATTTTTTGGTTATAATTAGATCAGGATAGCTCCCGAAGATCAGGTTAAAACAACCTTTATTACCCCTTGGGGGACTTTTTGTTGGAAAGTGATGCCATTCGGTTTAAAGAATGTAGGTGCAACATATCAACGAGCCATGACTTATATCTTTCATGATATGATGCATAATATTCTACATGATTATGTAGATGATATTATAGCTCGTTCCATCAAAGAAGATGATCATTTAGCTGACTTGAGACAAGTATTTGATCGATTAAGGGAATATCTTATCCGAATAAATCCAGCTAAATGTATATTCGGAGTTAAGTTCGGTAAATTATTGGGGGTTATAGTTTCTTTACGTGGCATTGAAATTGACCCTCTCAAGATTACGGCTATCACTGATATGCCCGCACCAACAAATATATCTAAATTACGGAGTCTACAAGGTAAACTTCAAGCTATTCGTCGCTTTGTCGATAAGTTGGTGAACAAAAAAGGACCCTTTCTTAAGCTTCTTAAGAAATATGTCTCTTTTCATTGGGACGATGAATGTCAGGAAGCATTTGAACTTCTCAAACAATATCTTCTTAACCCACTTGTACTTTCACCACCTAGACCTGATCGCCCATTTATCTTGTATATTTCTGCCTCAAATTTTGCCTTAGGAGCTATGCTAGCTCAACTTGACGATGAGAAAAGAGAGCGTGCTAATTATTACATTAGCCGAATCTTAATCAGTTATGAAACCCGCTATACAACATTAGAGAAGTTATGTCTAGCAGTCGTATTTTCTACATAAAAATTATGACATTATATGCTCAGTCAAAAAACGTATGGTATTGCGAAATTCGATCCTTTGCAGTATCTCATGAGTCAACCGTACTTATCTGGTCGCATCGCAAAGTGGGTTCTTGCGCTAAGTGATTTTGAACTCACGTTTATAGGATAGAAGTCTATTAAGGGTCAAATCATAGCAGATCAATTAGCTGCTACACCGTTAGAGTCTACCCATCCCCTCATCATTGAGTTTCCTAATGAATGCCTTAAAATAGAGGCAGACCATCCAGAGCAATGGTCCCTATACTTTGACGAAGCTCGATGCATGAGTGGGGCTGGTGCAGGTATTATTTTAATATCTTCATAGAAACATATTATACCTCTGTCCTTTAAATTAACGTTTGCTTGTACTAATAACACTGCTAAATATGAGGCTCTAATCCTTGGATTACGAGCTGCCTTGGCATTGAAAATTAAAAATTTATTAGTTTTCAATGATTCTCAACTTGTCATCAATAAAATCAATGATGTTTATCAGACCAAATATGATAAATTATGTCCATATAAAGAATGTCTTATAATTAATATCCCTATTTGATCAAGTTACCTTGGAAGCTATTCCTCGAACTAGCAACCATGCGACTGATGCCATGGCTGCAACTGCATCTCTTTTGCCCTTGGAGTTAGATGACGAATATGCTACCATCATTATTCATCGACTCCAAGAACCCACTTCAAATAAGTCATGCTTAGAACCTTTGGATGTGTTTCTAATCAACAAAACTACTCTTAAACCTTGGTACACTAATATACTTAATTTTTTCCAAAATGGGACCTTCCCTGAAGGTTGTAATAGCAACCAACATAGTTTATTACGTAGACGAGCAAGTCGCTTCGTAATTATTGGTAATACCTTGTATAGGAGATCTTTTGAAGGCATCCTATTGAGATGTTTGAATCTAGAAGAATCTAGATCAGCTTTGAGTGAAGCCCACGATGGATCTTGTGGGGGACATTTTAGTGGTAGCGCTATTGCTAAGAAGCTCCTTAGGATAGGATATTTTTGGCCTACCATGGAGAATGATGCACATGCTTATGTGTGCCATTGTGATAAGTGTCAAAAACATGTTGACCTTGTCCATGCGCTTGCACTAGAACTGTAGGCTATTTCATCTCCTTGGCCTTTTTCAAAATGGGGCTTAGACATCATTGGAAAAATCAACCCTATGTCATCTGATGGACACAAATTCATCATAACCACCACTGAGTATTTTATGAAGTGGTTTGAAGCTATGCCCTTAGCTTCTTGCACTGGAACCCAAGTTTCCAAATTTATTTTTAATCAAATTATTTGTTGGTTCGGAATTCTTGCAAATCTCATCTCAGATAATGGAACTTGTTTCAAAAATAAAGATGTTAAAAAATTATGTCAAAAATATAAAATTCAACATCGTTGGTCCACTCCCTATTATCCTCAGGATAATGGCCAAGCAGAAGCATCTAATAAAACATTAATTAAAATCCTCAAAATACTGGTCAATAAATCTGGCCACGATTGGCACATTCAACTATACCCTGCTTTGTGGGCTTATCAAACTAGCGTTCACACTCCCACGGGCACTTCACCTTTTGTTTTGGTTTATGGTGCTGAAGCAGTTTTTCCCTTTGAATTAGAATTTCCTTCCTTGGCTATACTACTTCAAGATACTGAAGTAGGAGATGAATATCGTGTTGGGAGACTTAGTCAGCTGGAACTCCTAGATGAGAAGTGCATCAATGCTTTGGAGCATCTTCGTGCCTACCACAAAAAGCTTAAGCGAGAATACCTCAAGAAAGTTCATCATCGATCCTTTGAGATCGATGACCTTGTCTTAAAATAAAATAAAAAAAATACTAATGCAACTAAAGATCTTAAAGATAAATTTGAACCTAACTGGCTTGGGCCATATGTCATCACTGCTAAATTTGGATCAGGAGCATACCGATTAGCTACCTTATATGGTAAAGATCTTAAATAACCTATGAACATTATGCATCTTAAATGCTATTATGCATAACATTTGGTCATTTCATCATTGTATATATTGTTATTTTGCATATTGTTTCATTTTTAGTCATCCATATAAAAAAATTTCAAAAATAGTAATAGTATTTATTCTTTCCATTCATAAATTAAAATCAAAATATCAAACTTCAAAATCATCAAAATCTTCAACAATACCTTTTATTTTCGTACTTGTCAATTATTGCATTATTGCAGTTATATTTTTGATTATTTTTGGATAAATTAACATTTATTTGGAATCCCGCACTTTCACACTCACATGAATAAATATCTTGATTTTATTTGGTATGATTATTAATCTCTCTTATATCAAAGTCCATAGTTGAATTAAATAAATTTTTGAGCATAGAGAACTGATCTTGTTATTTACTTAAACCAAGTATATCTCTTCACATTAAAATGATTTCATTGCAAATTCGATATGATGCTACATAGTAGAAATGGTTTCTTGAGCAAAAAGTTTCCCCTGCTATCCTATCATGCACATGGTCTAGAATCTTTGAGAATTGGCAAAAAGACAAGCTCACCCCTACCCAGAATAAAAATCCCTTGCTCTACATCCAATCCGAGCAAGTATCCCTAGTATAGGAAGAAAAAGCAAAGTCAAAGAAAATGAGAAAAAAAAAAGAAAAATATTATTTTGTACCATCGCAGCAATATTCCAGCATTGTATCAGTTCCAAGCAAGAATACAAAAAAAAAAAAAACAAAAGAGAAAATCAAAGAAAAAGCAAAATGCAATAAATCCCTTTCCCTACCCCTTGAAAATAAAAGAAGGGTGAGTGAGCTTGAATCCCTAGAATTCTCAATTATTCAAAAATTGTGAGGTAAGCCCCATAATAGGCGGTTTGTGCCCAACCCGCTTGGCCTTGGGTAATCCCTAGTGTGGTGATATGTATGTCACATTAGCGACCTTCTTTTGTACAGACCTATGTCGGCTTATGGATTAGCTAGCTCTTGATGACCTAACTTACATAGTAGTATGGTACGGTTACATGCACATAAATCATGGTCAACGAACACTCATTTGGTTAATTCAAATTACTTTTATCAAATTATCTTGCTCAAAATTGGTAAATGAACCATACAATTGCACACACATTTTTATTTGAGAGATTTTGTATCATTATGATAAATCAAGATCGACAAAGAACTCACATCTACACATGGGGTTCCTTATAAATATACATTTTGTCTTTGAGATAGTTTTAAATCTCTGCAATTCTTTTAGAATCATTTCATCTTCTTATTTAAGAACATTTGTTTAGTATAAAAACAATTACATACATATTTCTTTCCAAAATCTAAAAACTTCCTTCAAAACATGCAATAAAGTCACCTTTCTTTATATATTTGACTTCCGCAACGATGGTATAGTTCCAAAACCTAAACTGGAATTTTATGCCTAGCGCAAGTCCTTATCTTATATTTTGTTTATTTATCAAAAATCAATCATGCCATAAAACTATTATATCAATTTCCTTTTTGGATTTCGCGATGATGGTATAAGTCTATACCTATAATTCTATGCCTAGCGCAAACCATTGTTTCAATTTTATTTTCCCATTCATTTTAATTCATAAAAACATATGGCTTACATCATTATGTTACACAATTATGTTTTAAAAAGAATGAACACTTTTTCTATTTTCATTTCATTATGTCAACATTCAATTTTGTAATGATGGTCTAATTCCTAGGGAATTATTCAAAAATTTTATCACACTTAGGAATTTATGCCTAGCAAAAATCATATTTCTTTTATATTTCATGCATAATATTTTCATGGAAATCTAAAAACAAATCATCACTATCATCATTTTTCATCATCACAACACAAAGTCTTAAGACAGTCTCTTAAGCATTCTTTTAATTTTAACAATATTTCTATACTAGGATTAGCTTGACGACCTAGCAAGCGGTGACTCCATGAAATGGTCTATAACAGCGACAATGTCCTTTGAAATCATTGTTAGAAGTCCCTTTTATTTTTCATCAACTTACACCAAAACAACCATTTTTTTACATCAGATTATTCCATTTAAATTTTATGGCATGACATAAAATTATAATTTATTTCCAATGACATAATTACATGAATAATAAATCAATAAATCCAAAATCGAAACATCATAAAACATGAGGATAAGTCATATCATAAAAATATCATCTATATATATCAACAAATTATGTACATCATCTCAAAACTAGATTGGTATGCCACAATAAATACCCTAGCATACTCAATCCTCTCTCAAAAAAAAAAATAATATAATAATAATATATACAATCTCTATCCAATCTGTAGAAGCTAGCCTCGAGAAGCCCTCGAGATCTCTACCTCATCTCATCTCCCACCCTGGTGTGGAGGAGGTGGTCCCATAGAGGTTCGTGTTGTGTCTCGGGTCCTCATCGTTGATCGTGAGGATGTCCTCGACGATCCCATCGTGATCGGATCCACAATGGGGGATGGCAATGGTATCCTCTAGTTCTCTGGAACCATGTGATAGTACAACCCCTGGTAGAACACAGTCTGAGCAATAGACCGTGCTAGATCTTGAGTGCTCACCCCTCTACTTTGAGCCCTGAGCCATGTAGCCTCATCCTGTAGTGTCTGCACCTGAGCCCAGAGGTGGGAAACCTCAGCCCATAGAGCCACCGTCTCACTGCTCTCCCCTACCTTGACACTATTTCCCTTATTAGGCGATGGTGGCCTCTCCCCTTGCTGAGAAGGGAATCCCCCCTCCCTCCTCCTTGTTTGTTGCAGTCTCTATGGATCCTATGCCATCCTATGGCATCTCTCTTATGGAGACCATCACTGCTCTCTCTCACCATGACCCCGTGCTACCTCAATAGCATCCTGGTGCCACCTCCCCATCTGTCACACCACGGCATGCATCATACCCTATGCCCTCGTCATACAAGGAGGGTGGATGCCTGCATACCAAGCATCGTATCCATCAGTGACCCCAACATCGTCCCCATCCACTGGTTAGATGGGGGCATCATCCACGTCTTGGCTCTAGAATCATTGCATATCTAGAGCCCCACTCAGTGTAATACTATCTCAAATAGTCTGGGAGTACTCGTAATCCTTGAGAGAAGGGATCCCTTGCTGAAGACTGAATTGTCATAAAACTCGGTCGTAGTAGTGGATCTCTACCTCTCCCTGCTCCATCCTCAGCCAATAGATTTGCCTAATGCAATCCAGCTCCTGCCTGTCCTTTGCCCACCATAGATGCTCTCTCCATGGCCTCCAGGTGATCTGGTCTAGGATGAGGTCATCTAGCAACCTTCGTGACATCGATAGATCTATCCGTCGTTGTGACCCTCTCTAAAGCCACCAATAAAAAATTTGGGGTCTCTCCCGATCAACCCCTGTTAGTGGGAGTCCTACTAGCCTCCGCACCGCAATGTGCTCCTAACACCAAACCTGTAGTAGTGATGTCAAAACCAGACATCGGCCTCCCTTGTATACGACCTCGTGTAGGATCCTATACAAGAGGCACAGTACAAATTTTCCCCATGCAAATTTGTACCCGTGGTCTCTCATGTCGTAGACCACATCTAAAAGGAGCCAGGGTAATCTGCACCCACTCTGGTGGCACAACAGTAGGCCACCCACTATCCCAACCAAAACCCGAGTCAACCTAGATGCCCCAGGAATATACCTCAGTGACTCGATGTTCACTCCGCCCTTCTCTAGGGCAAAGCTTGGGTCTCCACTCAGTCACATCATAGCCTGGCCCTGATTGGTCGTAGGAGTCATAAATCATCCCTGTATGGGGATCCTCAAGATCCTCCATATGTCCTCTAGTGTGGGAGCCATCTCCCCTATCGATAATCGAAAGCAGGACAACCCCGGATACCATCTCTCTGCTAGGGCTATCAGTAGCCCCATGTCTGTTGGTACTTGTGGCATCTTTGCCACATGTTGTAGTCTAACCTGTGCTAGTCGGTCTTGCTCTGCCTGGTTGAGCATGACCACATCATCCCTCAGCCCCCCGTATTTCCATTCTCAATTCTTTAGTAATCCCCTCTACAAAACAAACAATAAAACAATAAAATTCATTAATAAACCAATCATTAAAATAAATTAAATGCAATTCAAACAAACTTAATTTCATAAAAATAATGATATCGTCCACCATTGGACGATATCGTCCTAAATTGGATAAAATCATCCTTTGTAGGATGAAATCATCTTCGATTTCACAACTTGGGGATCACCCCTTTTTGGACGGGATCGCCCCTAGTTTGTCGATTTCGCCCTCAGACGAAATCGACGATCTACGGACGATTTCAATGAAATTGGTACGATTTCGTCCCGATGTCGTCGATGGCCTAAAAACGGCCACGACATCCCAAAACAGTCAAAATTTTAATCAAAATTTGCACTAATCAAATTACAAACTTAATTCACTAAGTTTAGATCCTTACCCGTAGCCTTCACCGGACCTTTGTCGATCTATGCGCTATTTTAACCATTTTTGTCTGTAGAGCTCTAAAACAATAAAAAATGAACAATGAAAATGAATTGGGGTTTTACCCCATTTTTCTTAATTTTATTTAAAAACAAAAACATTTTTAATTTTGCTTTTTCGCGCTTTTACCTCAAATGTTCTATTTGGGTAAAAACACGGAGGGGGCACCATAGTCAGTAGTCGTACGATTCGACCTAGAATCGTCATCTAGAAAATTGAGTAAAATTTTGCTTTCTTGTAAAACGAGAAGAACTCATATTTAACGCATTTTCTTCAAAAAATTTGCTAAAGAGGGGGCAAAATGTAGCACCCTAAAATTGGCACAGTTAAACCTTAGTAAAAAGATAAAAAAATTTGCTATCGTGACATCTTTTCCTCCTTTGGCCGCAACGGTACAACATGTCGCGATATAGTGACACCTTTTCCTCCTTGCTTTTTTCCTATGCTTTGGACCATGAAAATGCAACATGTCGTGATATCGTGACACCTTTTTTCTTGTGGTGTTTTGCTTTTCTTTGATCTTTAGCTCTTGGGTCTCTTCGGTCGGTTTGGAAAACATGTAAAAAATACTTGTACAAGGTTCAGGGACCTTTCAACACCCTTTCAACCAATCAAAAACAAAAGATAAAAATTTGAATTTTAACCTCCAAACCGCCCGTTACCCGCTCCCCTTATTTTTCATGCCATTTTTAGGATTTGTTTTTACCGTTGAACGATATCCTCGCCAATCAGATGAAATCGTCCAAGATCTGATGAATTCATCTGGAACAGAATGTCCAGACGATTTCATCCCAAAACTAAATTTTCACAATTAGCTTATGTTTCAACAGCTTCTCTAACTTGGGTACAAAGCATGTCTGCACAGTTAGAGTCTCCCCCATTAGAGATCTCCCAAATTGGGATGATATCCAACCTCCTAACCTCTCCCTAATAAATTGGGATTTTATCAGTTTATCCCCCTGAACCCCCTGGTTGACTGACTTCTCTGCAACTTTAACTTTTCATGTATTAGAACACCTTCATACTTTCGTTTGCATTGCGTATTTCAAGTTTTCTTACAGGAATTTTACTATTTTTCAACCGGAGCAACCTCAGATCATCACAAATGATTCCAGACGATTTCGAACGATCCTATCGCAGATCAGTGACGATCTCGTACGATTTGAGGCGATCTCGACTGCAGTCCAGATTGGGGGCAATCAGAGCCCAAAGTTTGCATTTTCTTATCTTTTCTCTTCATTTTCTTATGCATTAATTTTGTTTATTTTATTTCTGCATCCTGGAGTTCACCTCATTTAGCATCGATGCATGCTAAAGTTAAAATAAATTATTAAATTGATGCATTTTCTTTTAATTTCTATCTAGATCTATCATTTAGGAAAATTTACTATTATTTCTATCATTTCCCCTTGCTTTTGTAGTTGCATTTTTGGTTTTTGGTATCTTTTTATGTGACTACAGGTTTCTGACAAATTCGTCTGACGAATTTGTCAGATCGACGACGATCTCATCTGATCTCAGATGACCGACTGAGATCTAAGACGATTCTGTGCAATTTTAGATGATTATGTATGATTTGGACTTCTACAAACCTTAGAATCTTTATCAGACATCCGAAATCTGGTATATTCTGTCTTATTAGCATACTTTCTGTGTTTAGCACTTATTCATGTTTTCTGTATTCATACAAATCAACATTGGCATATAGAATAGATTAGATTCATCTTGGACAAACCTAGGATATGAATTATTAAAGTACAAAATGAACACATCAAACCTACTCTCAACCTAGGCATGGAAACTGCCACTCAAAAGTTTCCTGGTGAACCCACCATCCGTCGAAAATTCACCCTTATACCCCTCCCCCTAGAGGAATGACCTTCAAAGGGCCTCTTAGTCCTAGGTATTGTCCCATCCTTCTCGCATACCACTTTCGGGCGCGGATCCTATAGCCTGAAGGTAAGGATGCAAAAAATTTGGAGCGATACAAATGTACTTGTAAATTCAAATCAATTTCTAATTTTTTATTGTTCACCTTTTTGTTTGCTTTCTTCTTTTAATTGCCATGTTAGCAATATCAACCTTATAATTCCAAAATATTTTTTCCTTCTTCAATTATATTCTTCAATCATTAATTTATTTATTAAATTTAATTTCTTCACCTTGAATTTCACTTTTCTTCTTTATTCAACTTAATTTCCTCCAAACAAATTTTCCCTTCTTTAATTTCATTTTTTTCTTCTTAAAATTCCCATCATTTCATTCTTCTTCAATTTATTTTATTCTATATCTTTAATTATTTATCTTTTTATATCTCCCGACAATATTCCCTTTATAATTCCTACAATTTTTCTTTTTCACTTAATGTTTCTCCCAATATTTTTCTTCCAAAAAAATAATTTCCTCTAACAATAGTCAAGTTTTCATTGGATTTAAATAAACCAAATTCAATTGTAAATCCTAACTTTATTTCATGCACAATTCCTGCAATTTAATAATTCCTCTTCCTTTTTAAAATGCACAAAACATTTTTAAATAAATAAAGGTTAATAATTTTGCATACCCTAGCTCTTCACTACATGTGTAACCTTTTCCATTGGTGCTTACAGATACTTCAATGCCAACCAAAAAAATTTGTGTTATGAGATGTGCATTATCTTTAGCAAACTTTACAATTATCCCAAGTCCTTCACTATCATGATATTTTTTCCTTGGTAGTGCATTTCTCCAACGATTTCTCCTAGGAACTCCTTTGATGATGCTTCTACGAGCTCTACAATAATGCTCACCAAGCCTTATTCATTTTCTTCTTGAGACCTCTCCTAGGTATTCTATCTTGCAGCTTCTTTGGTCTTCCAATTAAGACATTTTATTCAAATTTTGGCTTCTATAAGTGTTGATTATGAGATCTTCTTCTCGAATCTCTAATTCTACTACTTCTAGATTTTAAAATAGGAATTTGTTGGTCCTTTCTCTTTCTTCTATAATTTGTAGGCTTTTATGGAGATCACCAATCTCCTCTTTCTTGGAATCTTCTCTAGAGTCTTCTTCTAAAATAAGAACTTTTTCTTCTGAATTAGGAAATTTATTCAAAATAAGGAATTCTTCTTCTAAATCAGGAATTCTTCTTCTCTAAAATTTTCTTTAGAATTAAGGCTTTTATGGCCTTTTATGGATCTCGGATTTTTTGGCCTATTCTTCTTCAAGGCTTCTCTGGAATGTTCTTCTTCAAGGCTTCTCTGGACAATTCTTCTTGAAGGTTTCTCTAGACTATTCTTATTCAAGGCTTATCCTACCTATTTTCCTTCTTGACTCAAGTTTTGGAGTCTCTTCTTTCTTAAGTTTGCTACGAGGCTATTGTGGCCTTTTTCTTAACTTTTTTACTTTGCAATATTGCAGCTCTTGTAATGAGACCTTTATCGAGGTATTTGAAATATTCAGTATTCTCCTTATTGATGCAAAAATTGGAATGATTCTTGAAGATGTTCTTCCTAAATCTCTTGTAGGAAGCTTCCCAAATTTTTACTGAATCTCCTTTTCCTGCGACAAGCTATTAGGGACTAGAACGAAAGAACCTATAAATCTGGAGATAAAATCTTCACTAGTTGATTTATCGAACTAGTGGCTTGAATGTTGAGTCCTAGTCTTCACAAGTTTTTTTGCAACTTTATGGAAAGACTCTAGCAAAATATAATCTTAGATTTTATGCAACTAAGATTTAATCCTCACTTTTCTAATCCTATTGACTCTCCCTATTCCTCTTGACCTACTAAACTTATCTTATGATAGATGTAGGTCCTCTTATTCCCATATTAATTAATCGTGGCTCTGATACCATTATTAGCTTTTTAATATGTATGTAGAGGGAGAGATCTAATACAAGCCCTAATAATATAAAAGAAGTAAGTTTACAATATGAATGAAATATACTATAAAGAGAAAGTGGAGAAAATACAATGCATTATGGAGGATAAGGTCACTCCATTATGTAGCATAAGGGTGCATTATTCCTGATGGGGAGGTGATTTATAATGCCTAATATGGTCAATTTACTAATCCCAACTTGTTCACCAAATTGTATGACCGTACGATCTCTAAAACTACTAGTTTACACCCAATGAACAACTTGTACGGAGGCCAAATCGACACATTGTATAGTCTAAAATCATATAGTGACAGATTTTGTATTACTCCACACTTAACCAATCCTTTAGGTTCAATTTTTTAGGTTGTTGTACACAGTTTTGTAACTCAAAAAATCAAATTTTCTAAACTACCAAATCGGGTTTCTTCCAATCGCATAAACTACCAAATCGGGTAACTATCTTCTGTACGATTTTTACGAACTTTAATGTACGATATGTATAAAAATAAGATGTAATCAAGTTCAAAATTGGGTACTCTAATGGACCAATATCTCTCATATAGGTTTTTTAAGGGTTTAATGTAGTAATTAATCCTTTTCTAGTAACATGTAAAACATATCAACGAGACTTTGAGAGAGTTGCAAAGCTAATTGCAATGCCCAAAAATTGTACAGCAAGATTCAATGCATCTCCCTTAGGATTACCATCATTATAGATCATTCCATAAAGTTACACCAATGCTAGGTCCATCCATTATTCCATAACAATGCATAAATTAGCCAAACAATCAAACAGAAGTACATACAACATAACTAAACCATAAATTATTATTCAACTATTTCATAATTGTAAAAAACATGTGAGAAGCCATAAGTTTTGATTATTATTCAATATATTTCTAGACTATCAATCCTTTTCTCAGAGCATAGTCTAACTCCTAACACTTTCTAGATTAACCAGAAGAATCCAACTCTATCAAATTATATTCAATATATGTCCATACTATCCAAATAAAAAATGGGGCCTTATATAATGTTGCCTAGGCCATTCCAAAATGGTTCTTGATGCAATTAGTTATTTACAACCACCCATGCATAACATAATACATTAATTAAGACTTTTACTAAGTCTAACACCTTAATAATAAAATACATGCACAATTACAACCTAAAATTATATTTCCTATGCATTTCCCTTCATTTCATTATGTCTTGTACCATTACCTCCATCTTGTATGGTTTGCCTTCTCGACTGTACGATTTAATCCTACCTGTAAGATTTAAATTTTTTTCAAAACTATCAAAATTGGGCAAATCCATTTATCACTTCTTCTTCTAGGAGGAGGATTTGTCGCTTACATATTCCCTCCCATTTACTTTGGTCGATATCTTCATCGACTCGCCCTTTTATTTTAGTCATTCTTCATAATTCGTGACCACCTCTTTCAAGTCGTTCACTTGGGATTGAATAATTGCATGTTTGTTCTTCAACCTGGCTACATAGTTTCCCATTTCCACTACTTTCATGCCATAGTAATTTGCTTTCTCTTTGGTAGTCTTTAGGAGTTCTCTCATTTGATTTTCATGATTGGTGGCACTCTTCTTCAATTTCTCCTATAAATAAGATTTTTTGTGGGTTGTAACCTGAAGCTCCTCATTCTTCTTTCTAATTATCTTTAGGTGGTGGTCAACATCAACTTCTAAGGCATGAATAGTATCTTCTCTGACCTTCAATTGTGCTTGCTTCTATAGTACCATATCATTATATCTTTATTTGTCCTTCGTAATATCTTCTATATTCTTGGCATGTGCCACCATTTTCTCATATTTTTCATCCAACTATGTTTTCACATATTCATCCTTTGCTCTATGTTGAGCCTCCAACTCCTTTATCCTGTCTTCTATTGTTTGCAAGACCTGTCGCTTCTCTTCTTCAAGTGAGCTAAGTCTGGCCTCAAAATTTGTTCTAGTGCTTAGCAATTCTTCTTCCAATTTATTTATTTTCTCCTATACCATAGCCTTACACTTTTGTAATTCTTCCTCCATTGCAATCATTTCCTTTCGAGTGGATTCTATCTCCAACTTCTAAGATTCCTTGAGCTGATGAATTTGCTCCAATATGATGCTCAACCACTCTATCCAATATGTTAGGAAGTTCAAATTCCTCAATGTGATAGCCAATTCTGTAGTGATGCTCTTGTGTTCCAAATCCACTATATTCATTGGACAAGTCATATGATTGGTTCTATCCAAGTACAACCTCGGATACTGCTTGTAGTTGGTTTTCACTCCCTTTGGCAAGTCATCTCTTCCTAACATCATGGTTACCTCTTCCCTAGGTAACTTCCATGGGTTTTTTACATGAATGTCTACAATTCTCCTTGTATGCTCCTCATTGCTCACCCATTCCGTTATCTTCTCCAATTCGAGAGACACTTTTTCCTCCCACATCTTCAATTTTCCCATGCATTCAATACAAAACTATAATTTTGTGCTAGCTATGGCATCACCTATTTAAGAGAAGAAATGTTCTACGTCATCTTATACTCCTTGCACTGCCTCCTTCATTTCAATATTTCCAAACCACGGTACCTTAAAAAGGTAATTTTTTTGCATTCTCCGTCGTTCCTCTTCTATAGGAGTTCATTCTTCCTCCTCCATGTGGTGACTAGAGCTTCCCCTAAGCTCTAGTAGTGCTTATTAGAGTAGGTTGTTTACATTATCTCATGTTCACCTAGGTTATTTATTTCCTTTTATTTAGTTATTCCATGTATTTTCCCCACCCACTTATGTGTGGATATTTCATTTATCTTATATAGATATTATGATATGTTACATATTTATTTCTTGGATATTATGGGGATATTTTTAGGTTTGACTATTCCTAGGGGTGAAATTTGGAGGTTTGATATTATTTCTCCCATAACGGTTACATATCTATGGACCATATCACATATTCCTTTTGTACGACAGATATTTATCCTTAGCTTGATCCTATGGCTATGGTTGATCATCCTTGCCTATATAAGCAAGGCACCTTCATTGTACTTTGTGTTCCATTTTTAGATCTAATATATGATATTGTTGCTCTCTTATTTGCATATCTATTTGTAAGCTTATGCTGTCAATTTGCTTTCATATTCTTGTTTTGGTTGAATGTGGTGTTTCTGTTAACACTTGAGATCCTTGCAGCTTGAAATGATCTGATTATCATTCCTTTTAGTGCTCTCTTTGTATTTATATTTTCTTTTGGTGGATTTTGTTCCACTATTTTATCCACCTCCATATCATCTTCTATATTTACAATATCCTACTAAGATTGCTTCTGCTCTATATGTTTCTAGGTTTCTTTCTATTCAGTGGAGCTTGTCTGTTGCTCTTCAGTCACTTGTTCTTCTTTCTAATTCTATTGTGTCTCCAATATTGTGATATTTTCAACAATATATTCTTCTTTTTCTTGTGATTATTTCACTTCTTCTTGCACATCACTTGGGTTATTTTGTTTTGAACTTCCCCCCATCACAAATTTAAAATGGGACTTCTTCTTTATTCTAGACTCTTCCTCTGAGGTTTCCACTCTCACTTCAGTTTCATCCTTTTCCTCTGGAGTTGTGGCTGCCACTTCCTGTGCTATCTACCCCACCTCTATGTCCTCCCATAATTTTGAAGAGTCTAAAATTTAAAATTTGTTATGTTGGAAGATTTGTGGGGATTCCAGTATATTCTCTACTTCTACCCAGTTCCACTCATGCAGATCCATCTTCTCCGAGTTTGACTATCTATTTTCCTCTTGCTAATATTTTTTTTGGTAGATAAGATACTATAGCATTAATACCGAGTTTTAAAAGTTGACCAAAAACCTTTTACAAAAATTAGCCCAGGGTTGTTGATGAACATATCTTTACTAAGGATCCTATATATGTAAAATCTACATGTCATCGAAGCCATTACATCCGGTAAGGCACATAGCTTGTTATCAAAAAGAAACTTCCCATACAACATTTTGGGTATACCCCAAGAAAACACACCTGCATCATAATTATAAAAAAATAAACAGACACAGATCCCTTCCTCTTTCTAATATTTCTGTACAGTCTTAGTTTATTTTTTTGGAGCATGATTTTTTTCCATTCTTTTATGTTGTCTCATGTCCTTATTTTTATTGGGTTGGATTGCCTCCCCATAATTTCCTTCCTTTCCTGAACTAATGGCAGCTCCTAATGTCATTGTTGCATCACTTGTTGCTCTAGTTTAGGTTCCAACCTCCTAGGAATTTTTCTTTGGGGGTGTTCATCCTCATCATTTGAAGGAGTATCCTCTTGTACCTCTGTGACCTATTGCTCCTTCTTCGTTCAAGAATTCTCTGGAGTATCCTTCTAAACTGGTACTAAATTTTCCCACCTCAAAATGGTTGGCTATGCTACCCTCACATTCCTAGGTTCTTTCAAACCTGGAAAAGGGATTCCCATTTTTGTAACCACATTTAATGACAATCCAATGGCATGGAAAGTCATTCTAAATTTATTTGATATTTTCATCAGTACCTCATGCATATTTATTTGTAGATAGATACACCAATAATACTATATACCTTGGATAATACCTTCTACATACTGAGCCATCTAGATTGGCATCTCTGTGGCCCATGTATCTCATGACAGTCGAGTCATCACAGTATTCATCGCACATGGTCAATCATTTTCTTTCAACTGTCTATGTTCCCTGCACCTAAGATCTTTACATTAGTTGGTGACTTAATATCGTTAAGTGAAGCGATGATTGAATATGTCTCAATCAAATCAACCAAATTCTTTACTATCTTTGTGTTGTATGTTGGCAATTCAAATGTCTTCCTGAATGCATCTGCCATAACTTCTATTCTCACTGATCTCTTACCCACATTAAAAAAGGTAGTTCTGGTTGTAGGATTATAAACTTGAACCATCTGTAACAGATAATTTTAGAAGGTCTTTTGGTGTGGTGGAACCTATGCTATTATAGCTGCACCAGCCTTCTCAAACCATTTCCTCTAGGGGTGGTTCTTATTCTATTCATTATTCCACCACCTCTTGAATTTTTCTCCTCCATGTTGTGCGAATGTTATATTTATTATTTCCACATGACCTTCCTCAGGTTCGCTACTCGAATCCTCTTCTAGATCTAGAACATGTACCTCACTTCTCAATTCCCTCCTTGTAAGTATTTCTTGTTCTATCCTCTCTTGGTATCTTGGTGGTGTTATCCTTCTATCAGCCCTCTAGTACCTTTGACCTCTCCACAACCAATATCCTCCTCTTCTCCAGTTATGAGTACCATACAACTCGTAGTACTAAGACTATTACCCTTGGTACTACTATAGCCATGACTCTCTCATTCAAGGATCCTTGTGATTGTTCCACCCTATTGGCTATAATGTTTCTTAACCGGTATCCAAAATCTTAGGCTGAAATAATTTTCTCGCCATGCCTTCAGTTATCTTACTACTTGAACATCACCAATTCCATAATTAGGAGTGTCTTATAAATTGTATAATCTACTACAATCATACAATCTGCACTTCTTAATCCTGTACGATTTCCTTATGAGCAACCCTTTCTAGATCGTACAATCGTTCAATATTTCATTGTTAGGTCTTCAAACTATTTTATTTTTTGCAAATCGTACAACTGTAGCCTAAAATCATACAAGGGTATACTACTCTATACAGTCTCCCTCTCTAGTAGATACCCTTTGTCAAATCCGTATGATTCCATATGATTTGTTCCAAATGGCTAAAAATAGTTCAAAAACTATCAAAATTGTATACTCTTCTTCATGAGACTATACACTCTATCACAAAATTATACAGTACATCTTTTCAAACCCTTATCCAATTAAAAATCATGTTTTTCATTTTCCTTCTACGATTTCTCTCCAATCCAATTGCCGAAATGCCCCGATCTATCTTTTCAATGCTTTTTGGGAGCGATTTTCTAATTTTTCCACCCTTGGCATAATTTATCCTCAAAAAAAATTCTTGGATGTCAATTATGGTTATACGGTCTGCTACTTCCTTTTCTCCATCTTCTCCCTTTTTTTTTTGGTTGCTTTTATCTTATTTAGGGTTTGTAATTTCCTTTTCCCTGTAATTTCTTTGCTTTGGTTCCAATCTATCACTTCTTCAAACCCTAAGTACATTTTTTCAACAACCTAGTTCATGTTTGGATGTCATCTACTACAAACCCTCCTTTCCTTTTGGTTGAGCTTGAATTATTCCTTCCATGGAGTCAAACCCTCACTTTTCTACTTTTTCCTTTTTTGGTTTTATTTATTTGAATGTGAAAAGTCTCCCTGGTGCAAATTTGAAAATGGGTCACAATTTATTGTAGCTTACTGGTGAATTTTGATGCCCATGTAGTTGCCTCCATTTAGTTGCATGCTTGTCACCTTCAATCTCTTGAAAAAAATTCAAACTCTTCTTTGTACGATTTAAAAATTGCTAGGGTAAGCCTTCTATTTAAACTATCTCCAAAACCTAACCGCTCAAAATTTAAAATTGTACCATTATGCATGTCTCTTCATCTTCCCTACTTGGATGATTGACAATTCATCACTTTCCATGTGATTTTTAACATTTTCCTGCACTTATTCGACAACTCATCGATCCACACATGCGAACATTTAATGCGACGATTGAAGATTGTACATTGTGCCTAAAATTGTACATTGTACGACCTAAATCATACAACATACCTTCTTGAATGATTTCCAATGTACTTTTTCCAATTTCACTTGTACGATCTTTCTTTTATGCTTTTTGACTTCAAAAATTGGCTTGTACGATCTATCACTTGTGCTTTTTCATATTAAACTTGATTTGTACATTTTATCACTTAGAAATTTTTTTGTCTATTTTCTCTCTTGAAGAGGTCATCATTTCCAGTTTTCAACCCACTTACTTCATAATTGCATCCTAAGGAATTTTCACAATAAAGACATTTTATTTTCTTTTCTTTTGCTTTTTCTTTTTCTTTTTCTTTTTCTTTTTCTTTTCTTCTTTTTTTTTCTTTTTCTTTTTTTTTCTTTTTTTTTATTTTTTTTATTTTTTTCTAACCTATTTACACTTACCGTCATGGAAATATTACAATGACATTCACTTGTATGATCCCATCGAATTCTTCTCTTGAAGGTTTGACTATGACATTTTGATTGGTTATGTCACCTAGCGGTACTTGCTCTCTAGGATGATTCATCTCCACTTGTGATGTTACTGAATTCCCTAGCCTTACGCTACCATGTGTACAATTTGGAATTGTACAATTACAAGCTGGAGTATATTCACCTGGTGTCCTTTCTCTTATAGTACAGGTGATTGATCCCTTGGTAGCGATGTCCTTACTACTCTATTATCATTCAAATGACTTCTCCACCTATATCCTCAGATCAATTCTATATCCACACTTGGTGATCAAATCCTTAGTTATCTCTGGTTCGTTTCATATAAAAAATGTATTCTTCCGCTACTAGCAATACCTCTCCTGCATGAGTGTCTTCCCTGTCCTATTCCTCTTGACATCGGGTTTCTCTACGTAAATGGTGATTCCTCCCTTTCTTGGAGTAATCCTCTACCAACTACCACTCTTTGATGTCCTTGTCATATTTGTGGTGGTCGTCCTAATGGATACTTCCTTGCAGGGCTAGGTAAGATTCCTCTCATCCATGGTAACCCTCACAAATTTCTTAGCCAATTCATAAAAGCTAAAGGTGTATCTCCTGTCCATCTAGGAGTAGGGGGTTGAAACCTTCCTTGTCCTCTTCCTCCTCTAATTGTAACATCATATTGTCCTTGTTCACTTCGTAGTAGAATACTTCCTACCCTCCCTTGCTAAAGCCTTAGGGGTCCTTCTTTGTTCCTTCCTCCCATCACTCGGTTATCAGGAGTTATCTCTACCAACTCAATGTTGGCTAGTGGACTTCTACTTCTTCTTGTACTTGGTCATAATTTTTGTAATTCTCTGATTCTATGATCTACACATACTAAGTGACGTCTTCATCTTCTTTTATTGAAGCACATACTATGCGTTAGAAAAGTCTATCTCAAAACTTGAGTTATTTTGATTCTATTATCTTTATTCCACCCAATATGTTGGTAAATTCATCAGTCTCTCCAATATCTATACTTATCTCCTTTATCTTATCAACTATCGATGGGCTATTATATATGCTTGTGGATCAAGTTTGGTTCGATGCTCCTGTGATCTCCCTAGTTGGGGGATCACGATCATCTTAAGGATTCTAGGGGTTCCCTGAGAAATCATCATCATCACTAATTTTTGTGCTAGGCTCCCTTACTAGCCAAGGCATTTATTTGTTACTGGATTCACTCAAATCCAATCGTTCATGGCCCTATGATTTTGGTTATGTACTTTCTTCTTCAATATCTTGCCACAATATTTTTGCATCTTCATCTGTAATTGGTGGTTCATTTGGTGGTACTTGTAAACTTGTGCTCACTATATAATTTCTTACACTACTTCTTGGAGATATCCCCCCATTATCTTCAGGTTCTTCTTCTAGCTTATGCGGTCTAGATGTTATTTGGTCATCCAATATTTGTATTGTACTATCCAATTACTGGATGATTTGCTCTCTTAACATTGCATTATGACCTCACAACATTTGGTATTCTTCATGTAGTTGTTGAGTTTGTAACCACATTCTTTGCTATAATAGCCCTATTTGAGCCAATGGAGTAAGTCCAGCCAATTCTTCATCGATCATCTCATTCTTGTCTTCTTTCGAAACTTCCATTTCAAATGTGTCCACTCTATCCTTGTACCATACTATTAATCGTATCCTTCTTTGTCCTTCCACTTGTTGGGGTAGTTCTCTATGCTCCACCTGAGAGTAAATCATATTTTTGCTTACTTGGGGTGCTTCTTCTTACATTTCCCTATTTTTGGGTAATAGTACTATATCTTGATGTATTCTTTCATTTGTAGGAATCCATTATTCATCTTCCTCCTCTAATCATTTGGTCCCATACGTAAATCTGACATGTACTCACAATCTTCTTCTTTCTCTGGGTCAAGGTGCCAACTCTTGTTGTTCTATGGTTGGTCGTATTTCCTCCTCTTTTGCAAATAAGTATACAAGTCCCATGTCAGGATCCTCCTATGATGGACCTGGCTCATCTTGAGTCCCTCGTTGAGCTTCTGCTCATCTTCTTCGGTCAATCTCTTTTGAATAAATGAATAAGCATTGTACATTGTAGGGCTTCGAATTTGATCTATTTACAGTGTCAGGTTTCTCCATCCCATTCAAGTTTTGCAACTTTAATTCTTCATTATTCATTACATCAACTACTTTATAGGGACCAAGCCATAATGTCTTCAACCTACTGGACTTTATTTCCCTCTTTCCATTAAACTTTAGAACTAATTCACCCAGACTGAGTTCTAACTTTCTCAAATGTTTGTCATGCCACGCCTTCCTTATTTTTTGAGCTACATCAATCACCCATTTTGCCATGACTCTTCTTTCATCTAATTTTATCAGTGTTTCCAGTCGCTCTTCCAAAATTTCTTGATCACCCAAGCGATGCTCTACCACGACTTTCAAACTTGGTATCAAGAATTCAACTGACACCACTACCTCCTATCCATGCATTAACTGGAAAGGTGTATGCTCTGTTGTAGGTTTAAAAGTTGTTCTATATAACCACAAAATAGATGGTAATATTTCCTCCCAATATGATCTCTCTATTCTGTAGGTTTTATACAAAGTGGATACTGAGACTTTGTTTTTTGTTTTCGCCTATCCATTTGCTCTGGGGTAATACGAACTAGAAAATGAGTGAAAAATCTTGAACTCCATTGTAGGCATTTTTATGATTTCATTGACAAAGTGTCCTCCTCAATCACTTGTGATTACATGCTCATACAAAAATCTCATTATAATTTTTGCTGAGTTATCAGGTAATACTCTCACTTCAACCCATTTTTTCAAGTATTTTGTTGTTACTATGATGTATCTACACTTCCTTCTCCGATATATCTTCAATAGTTTGATGTAGTCTAATTCCCACCTTTAAAATAGTTCCTAGGGTTGTGATGGATGCAATGGCATAAATTTCCTCTTTACCAACATTCCTGCTCTTTGAAAAGTATCGCATGCTTTCACATACTCTTTCACATCATTATACAGTGTGGGCCACCATAGTCCATCTAGTAATATTTTTCTAGTTGTTACATCTAGTCCCATGTGCCCTCTTGCTAAACCTTCATGATCTTCTTTCAATGTTGCTTTCACTTCTTCTTCCATCACACATCTTCGTAAGATACCATCGCTTCCCATCTTATACAACAATCCTGATATCACCTGGAAGGGTGTTGACTTCATGATCACTTTATTTTTTTTAGTTTCTCTTGTTTCTTGTGGTAACTCACCTATTTATAGGTACTAGCCAATCAAATTATACCATGATGGAACAAAATTGATGGAAAATAATTGCACATCTGAGAATTCATTCAAAACTTCTATTCCTGTAGGCTCTCCTGATCGTATCTGAGACAACTGGTATGCAATGACATGCTTCAACTAGGTCTCACTACTACTCGAAATATGAACTCCTATACGGTGATGAGCCACCTACTAACATGTACTTGCATCAATGGTTTATTTACCAAGTACACAAAGCTTGGTGATCGACATAGAAATTGAAGGGATTTACCAATAGGTAATGCATAAAATTTTGGACTACATATACCATTCCCAAAGCTTCTCTTTCTATTATACTGTAATTTTTCTCTGGCCTTGACAATAGGTGACTAGCAAAGAAAGTAGGTTGATCTAACCTAAACTGTCCTTCTTGTGCTAAAGCACAGCCAATTGCAAAATTTTAAGCATAAATATGGACATGGAATTCCTTATCCTAATTCAAAAACATCAAAATTGGGCTACTCACAAGCTTAGCATTCAACTCCTCAAAGGCTCCTTGGTGCTCCTCTATCCATTTGAAAGGAACATTCTTCTTCGTCAATGAATCCAATGGGTAGGATACACATGCATAATTCCTGATATGCCTTCGATATTATCTTGTCAATCCTAAGAATATTTTAAGTTAACTCACATCATATGGTTCTTCCATGTGTAATATCACATGAATCTTATCAGGGTTTGTTTTTAATCCTTTATTGCACACTATGTATCCTAATAATTTCCCATATGGTACCATTAGGTAGAATTTCCCATGATTTAATGATATTTGTTCATTTTTACACTTTCTCATACATTCACTAAGGGCAAGAATATGCTCCTTGATATTTCCATAAATGGACCAGCCATCCAAAAATGCTTTAAAGTTCCCTATTACCAACTAATCAAATATATACAGTATGATGCGTTGAAATGTAGTTAGGGTATTACAAAGCCCTAATGACATTCAATTGTATGCATAGATATTATTATCCATAATAAATATGATCTTCAGCTTATCCTCGGCTATACTAATATGATTGTAGCCCGAAAATCCATCCAAAAATTAATAGATCTTGTGTCATGTGACTTCCTCCAAGATAGAATCCGTGAAGAGAATAGGAAAGTGGTCCTTGATAGTTACTACATTTAGACTTATAAAGTCCATGCATATTCTTATTTTATCCACTTCCTTCTTCAAGGTGATTACTATAGGTGATACCCATTCACTAGTTGTCACCCTGAAGGTGATCCCTACCTCCAGCATCTTCTCTATCTCTGCGTTGACTAATGTAACATACTTTGGATTCATTCTATATGGTCTTCTCTTTATGGGTTGTGCTCTAGGAATTAGTGTAATCTTGTGGACATATAAATTAGGTGGTACTCCCTTTAGATCCTTATACATCCATGCAAAAATGTCCTTATATTCCAAGAATATCTTAAAATCCACTACTTTTAGTATAGGGTTCCAATCATCACCATAGTGAATCATCCTAGGTTCCTCCTTCATTCCTAGATTGATATCCACTATCCGAGGTCCTTCATAGTTGATATTATTTGGCTCACTCACTACTTTCTTTATATTATTTGGGTGTGCCAATATTTTATCAATCTCCACATCTCCTACTGTACACTCTGAAAAACGTTTTGGGAATGTCCATTTCTCTTTTGCCTCCTTAAGTTCCTGGCTAACTTTTGGTTCGTCTTGTTTTTCCTTGATCTCCTTTGAATCAATATAGAGGTAGTTGGACTAAAAAAATTTGTACTCCTTCATTTACCAATGAAGAAGTCTGCTATCATATCTAGCTTCATATTCACTACATTCATCTAGGTATAGCATTCCTTCTCCATCAGGTTCATACCCTTCATCTCCTGAGGAATTTTTTGATTCATCCATCGTAGCTACATCCTCACTGACTTTTTGATTAGATAAATTAATCATATATTTATGCTATCCCTTCTTGAAAGTGATCTGATTCTTTCCCTGGTTGTGATTAAATTTAGCTACTTGTAGCCACCCCTTCCCAATAGAGCATCATATGCAGGCTTCTGCATTGTAATCACAATGAAATCCAAGACAAATTCTTGGTCAGCTATCAACACTTTTTGTGTTGTCAAGACTCCCTTTGTATCAATAGCATACTGGTCAACACCATATAATTGAAAGCTCGATGCCCATAAATATGGAGCATCTAATTCTAGCCAGGTTATTTCAAGTAGCACATTGACGATGGATCCTCTATCCACAATAATTTGTGTCAATTTGTGCCCTAGGATATCCATATGAACTAATGCAGGTTTCTTTCCCACATCAATCATCAATATAGTCGAATCCATAAACTAATATTTTATTTCCTTCTCCTAAATCAGTTGGCTCTACACTTTCATCACCGTATGCGATTGTATTTCTTCCACCATTGCTTTCAGCAACGTTGGAATAGCTTCCAACAGGTTTGACACTTTAATCTCTATTGTAGTGTCCAAGACCTTTGCTACCATACTCTGCACAATCACCTTCTCTTATGATGGTTTTTTTGACTCCTTCTCTTCAGCTAACTTTACTTGTTTAGCTTTCTTTGCTTCATCTTGTAGTATTTTCTTTGCTACTTGCTAGTGTTGTTTTTCCTTTGCCAGCTCTGGGTACTTATCATTCTTAGCCTAATTTCTTATCACAGCTAAAACTTCTTGGGTATCCTTCTTAAATTGAGGGACCTCAATGTCCAAATAATTTACATTCTGCAGGTTACTTGAACTCACCTATTTTGGAAAATTTGCTTCTTTGTGGTTCCCCAGACCACACCACCTACACATGTGTGTAGTGCTTGCTTGCGGTGTTTCCTACCTTTGAGGTGAAGGATAATTTTTGACAAAATACCCCCATTATTGGAAGTTGCAACACTATATTATTGGCCTCCCTTTCAATTCATACTGCAAATGACTATGTCCTCCTTACCAATTGCCCTGGTTCAGCCTGCCACCTCACCTGTTATTTCTATAACTGCCATTTGTTACATGTTGCCTGATTCCTAGGGTCTTTTGCTTCTCTTCCTGCTCCTATATTGTTAGGATATATGGACGTACTATTACATTATATGGACAAAGAATTACCTCATATCCCATATTATTATAGATGTGACAATAGTCATTTCATGGACACTTTACATTTGTATGCCCTTCAGTTTTACATTTTGTCACCAATTGTCATTCTTGTCCGATTTTTTCTTTTGCTCTTTCATGATCTTATCAAACTCTTTATGAAATAATGCTACTATCCTCTGTATAGTGTCATCTTCTCCACTATTTGAATCGTTAGACTTGAGTGAGATAAAATTCATGTATACGTCTATTTCGATTCACTTTCAAAATTCTTTGCATGCTTCAAAGCTTCTTCATACGTTTCTAATGGTACTGACTTCATATTTTTCTTATATTTTGATAGTAATCCATCAAAAAACCACTATTTTACAAGGACATATGCTAGAGGCATCTGCATCTTATCTACTAACTGCTTTAGTCTGTGATTGTATGATTTTACATGTTCATCCTGATTTTGCTTCATCATGCAAATATTAGTAACAATATCTCCATCATACTTCAAAGGATGAAATTATTCAATGAATTTCTCCTTCACTTGAGTCCAAATCTAAAAATCTATCGTATTTTTCCTTTTCAAATACCAATCGATCGCCAATATTTTAAGGTAGCAAGAAATAAAGTTACCCAATCATTTGGTCAATCTACACCATTTGCCCTCCAAATGGTTATACAAGTTCCAATATGTTTTTTAGGGTCTTCCTTACCCTAACCTGTAAAAGGTGGACATCTCTTCTTGGCTACCTTATTAGTCATATTCGAAGAATCGTCACTATCACTTGAGGTATCCCGTGGAATATCTGTCTGATTCCTCCTTGGGGGTGTCTTACTACAATCATCATCAAAATTTTATATTGGAGGTATCTTATTTTACCCCACTAATAATTTAACAAACTCATGTGCATCTTCACTTTATGATCTCCTTCACTGGTGTGAGGGAGATGGTCCTAGTCCTTCCTCCTGAGACTTCGTGTCCTGTTGCTCTGATGCTTGACTCTCATTCTTTGCACTACCTTGCAACCCTTCCATCACTTTCTTAGGTGTCACCATCCACTCTCCATCCTCCTACACTACCTTTCTATCAACGCGTGCCTCTACTCTAGGTGGTTCTGATATCTCCTCTTCTATTTCTATCAACAATACCTCAAAGTCTCCTTATTTCGATGTCCAAACTTGCTCTATTTCTGGTTTGTGTGTACTATGGTTTGAGTTACTTGCATTATCTCCTAGATAAATCCTCATGCTTCTTCTTATTAGAATTTTTTCTCGTACTTCCAATATCCTATGCCTTTGTACACTGGTGTTTGTCATTCACCTCCAAATTTTGTAGTATTCTTACTTTTTCAATTTGACCTGTTTTAACAAAAAAATTAAATTCGATAAGGCAATGACACCAAATTTAGCACAAGGGTGTATTATTCCCAGTGGGTAGGTGATTTCTAATGCCTAATATGGTCAATTTACTAATCCCAACTTGTTCATAAAATCATACAACTATACGGTCTCTAAAACTACTACTTTATGCCCAATGAATAGCTTGTACGGAGGTCAAATTAATACATTGTACAGTCTAAAATAATAAATTTATGGAGATTTTATGATTACACACTCAACCAATCCTTCAGATTCGGTTTTTTCAGGCTATCGTACACATTTTTGTAACTCAACAAATCAAATTTTCTAAACTGCCAAATCGGGTAAGTTTCTTTCAATCGCATAAACTGCCAAATCGGGTAACTATCTTCTGTACGATTTGTATGAACTCTGATGTATTATTTGTATGAAAAAAATATGCAACCAAGTGCCAAATTTGGTACTCTAATGCACCAATCTCTCTCAGATGGATTTTGTAATGGTTTAATGTAGTAATTAATCCTTTTCTAGTAACATGTAAAACATATAAACGGGGCTTTGAGAGAGTTGAAAATCTAATGGTGATGCTCAAAAATTGTATAGAACGGTTCAATATGTCTTCCTTTGTATTACCATAATTCCATATCATTTCATAAAGTTACACCAGTGTCGGTTCCATCCATTATTCCACAACAATGCATAAATTAGCCAAATAATCAAACAAAAGTACATACAATAGAACTAAACCATAAATTTTTATTCAACTATTTTAGAATAATACAAAATGAGTGAGAAGCCATAATTTTTAATTATTATTCATTTTTTTCAGTAATGACATACAATCCTTTTCTCAAAGCATAGTCTAACTCCTAACACTTTCTAGATTAACTAGAAGAATCCAACTCTATCATATTATATTCAATATATGTCCAAACTATCAAAATAAAAAATGAAACCTTATATAATATTTCCTAGGTTGTTCCAAAGTGGTTCTTGAGGCAATTAGTTATTTACAACCACCCATGGATAACAGAATACATTAATTAAGTCTTTTACTAATTCGAACACCTCAATAATAAAATACATGTGCAATTACAACCTAAAATTACATTTCCTATGTATTTCCCTTCATTTCATTGTGCCTTGTACAATTTACCTCTGCCTTGTATGGTTTTCCTTCTCGGTTGTACGTTTTACTCCTACTTGTATGATTTACAAAAATTTTCAAAACTATCAAAATTGGGCAAATCCATTTATCGCTTCTTCTTCTTCTAGGAGGAGGAGTTTTTGCCTACACATTAATATAAGCTAAAGAACTACATTGTGCTCCATACAGGAGCTCTACCACAAACTACTCTCTACAAAAATAAACTTGATATCTATATTCTCTGCTTTCCTATGCTATGCTATGAGGCCCTTTATATAGGAAAAGAGATTCTTTGGGCAACACTCTGAATAATTGTACAAGTGGACACCTTACACATTACAACATGCACATTGACACTTGTGCATTTATTACATTGCTTGAAGTATATAACTAACTCACCCCTAAAGTAATATCTACTCTAACTATGTACCATAGGTGGTACATTTACATGATATAAATGATGTAATATAATCTAAATCTAATAAAAAGAGGTTTGTAATCCGATGCTACTATTTTCAAAGTCTTCAAGTTACAACCATGAGTATTCAAGATCCAACTTACGAAAACTAGGGCTCTGTCATTTCTGGATTGAATCAATCCTCCTCCAATTCTTCTATTGGACCAAGTATATTTGGATCCTTGAAGCTCTATGTCCATCAATCCTAGGGAAACAATGAACTCACCAAACTCCTTCATGTTTTCATAGAACAAGTTAGACCCTCCTTGATTCTCACCCAAAGAAACGATAGAATTGAAATCTCCCAAAAGTAGATAAGGTACATCCATAAAAGTACCTAAGTATTTGAGGTCTCTCTATAGCCTCCTTCTATCTATGAATAAATTATGAGCATATGCATTCATTACTAACCAAGAAAATTTCAACTTCTTACATGTAAATATAATCGAGAGAAACTTGTCAGCTTCTTGGATTAACTTGTCTTTCATTGTTCTTGGATCCCAAAGTGTCCATAGCCCACTTGATACTCCTTGAGCTAATCTACAAACTCTTTTAGATTTTTTTTATTTGTGGAAAACATCCCAAAATGAATGCCACTTTCGAGTAAGACCTAAGGAGGCAAGGATATATCTTTTACCAAAAATACCCATGGCTCGCACCTGGTCTACCACCTTTGACACATGCAAGGAGTATGCCTGAAACAATAAAAAACAAGAACACACAATAATATAAAACAAATAAAGCATACTCCTTGAGTGTCTCGACAAGATAAAGAACAACCAAACACACACACAATAAGATTTAAAAAAACATGAACCACATAGAAAAAACACAAAAACAACATAAGAAAACACAAACAAAAAAATACATAAAAATAAATAAATAAATAAAAACAAAAAATAAAATAAAATAAAATAAAGACAAAAATAAACAACACCAAAATACGAAACACAGAAAAAACCACAAACATGGCATAACAAAACACTACCATAACAAAAAAAACAAAAAGATACAAATACACCACAAACAAAAAACCATAGAACACAAAACACATAGAAAAAACCACAAAAAAACAAACAAAATAGATCCAAAATAGAAACAACAAAATGATTCAAATACACCACAAATAAAAACATGAAAAACAAATACAACAAAAACTAAGCCAAAAGAGTTATTGACAAATAAAATAATAATAATGTAACACTAAAAATAAACCAAAGCTTAACAAATTACCAAAAATATCAGAAATTGCTTAGAAAATTAACCAAAGCTTCCAACATTGCCATCAAGAGACTGAAGGATAACACCCATTCTATAAACCCTTGGGATTATGGCATTCTCATCCTTTTATTTGTATCTTGCTTCATTCTAGCTAGGATTATAGGCTACTTACTTAGAACCACGACACTACTATTGGAATTTATATGGTCTTTTTGAGGATCCATTTTGTTTGTAGTTTGAATATGCTCATTTTTTTTGCACTTGGGTTGGTTTTTTACATTGTACTTTTTTTCCCTTTATTGTTATTTCTCAGCATCAAGGTAGGCTCTTTTAGTGATTTCTCATCATGCAATACTTCATGTTCCCTCTCTTCATCAAATTATATTTCCATAATAATGATTTTCATTTGACCATCCTCATCATCTGCTTGCTCATCTGTGGAGAGAATTTCAAAGGTGTTAGGTGAAATTACTATTTTCTCTTTTGTTTCTATTTTTTTATGTCTTTTGTTTAGGTATTTGAAATCCTTCCAAGTCCCCATCCTCTTTATATTTTTTAGGGATATTATGTGAACAACTCTTGTCTAGATTTCCATATTCATGATAGATTCTACATCTAAATGGAATATTTTTAGTCTGTTACTTGATCCCATATTTCTTCCCCATGTTGTAAAGTAATCTTCTCTGGAAGTGGTTTGTCAAAATCAATAAAAACACAAATCCTTGCATAAATTATATGCTCTATGTTTTGGGTGCTATTAGAAGTCATCACGAAGACTCCTAAATAATTTCCAATTATTGCGAATATCTTTGTATATCAATATTCTATCAGAAGACCAAATAAAAGGACCCAAACAGGGGTAGTTTATGGTATTTCTTCCTCAAATTTGAACTTGGTATGTCAGGGATTCATGAAGAGTCCTTCCCTACCAAAAAACCATGCATCCCCTTGAAAAATATACTCTTATCTTCTTCATTAGCAAAAAAATAAGAAAGTAGCCATTAGGGTAAGTAAAAATTTAGAACTTACCTTTAGTGCTCTAGTTTTTGGTAGCCCATTGCTTGAAGGTAGCAAGAGTCGATTGGAATCCCATGAATCGACAAATTAGACCTCTCCTCTCCATATCATCTATTATTCCTTATAGGACATATGTTGTTTCCAACTTCACTAATGGGGATCCATTAGTTACTTTCATTCAACCCATCTTTATTTTCCTTGAATTGATATTTGGCATCCTCAATGGTTTCCTTGGTAATCTTTGATTGTGTTTCCCTCCTATTTGAGGTAATCCTCCATAGATTGCTTCTTTAAAATTTATTTTTGGCTCAATGCATGCATCTCTATTTAAACCCTCCATCCCAGAATCCAAAAATTAATGTTGCAGGAAACCCTAAATTTCCACTATAAATCCTAATGGAATTATGAATCTCTTTGATGCAGTCACTTTCATCCTCAAAGGTCATTCTGCTAAAATTGATTTCCTAATGTTGTTCACTCCTTCCCTTGTCCATCCACTCTCTGCCATACTCACATTCATCCCAAATTAGTTAACTTTCCTTTCCATGCAAAGTGTGCAATTTAGTGTAGTTTTGCAAAGATATTATGATTCCCAACTTTCTTAAGGTAGTATAGTATCTTGATTCTGAGTTATCATTCCAGCAACCTCTATCTCCACAAACTCCTTTACATTTATTCCAAACAATTTTTTTTATTTTGTTAAAATTATTGTTACCTACTTTAGTTTCCTACAATAGAAAAATATCAACTCTAAACTTCTTCCTAAAGTCCTTCATTACCCTTTGCTTTGATGGGGCATTTAATCCTCGAATATTCCATGATATGATCTTCATTTTCTAGAAGATTATGGTACTTTTCTCCTACTCAAATGTAATGTTTGTTGTGTGCCATTAGCTACTTTCTAGGTTGCTTTCCTACTTCTCACCTCTACAATTGGGTCTTCCATACTTTTTACCACTTCCCAGATCCACTATTTTTTTTGTGCTTCTAATTATTCGCATAGAACTTATTCCCTCCTTGTTTTGTTTATTTTTTGAAGATTGGATCTACTATTTCTTAATCCCTCTTTTACTCTTATTCATTTTTATTTTATTCACTACCTCTTGGAAACCATATTCTTCTTTTAAAAAGGACCAAATATCCTCTAATTCTTCTTCTTGTTCATTGGGTAATACTTCACCCTCTTCACCACCCCATTGAGTCTCTCTTACCACTTCCTCCTCTTCCCCTTCTTGGGATAACTTTGTTTCCTCTCCCTCTGAAATTTGACCTACTTTATTGGGAGTGTTTTGTTCTTGAGATCTCTCTTGGACAACCAATTGGTTCTAATCTAGTTGTTGATGGGCCATATTTCCTTCATTATCTCCTTATTTTCCTATTTCCTATTCATTTAGCTCACCTAGAACTTCAAACTTATTTTCATTATCTTCTCTTATCTTGGAAGATTCTCCTTTCTCCAATAGAGCTAATTTTTCTTTTGATTGAAACTCTTTTCTCTTCTAGATCTGAGTATTTCCCTTCTTCTTTGACTCTTTTCACTCTGGAAATTTTTCTTGCAAGTGGCATGCCTTCTTGTTATGTGAAACTTCTTGTTAGATATTAATTTAGAGTTGAACTAGATTTTCTTAAGATACTAAGAATTTTTTTATTGTGCTTCCCATGATCTAAGGCTTTAAGACTCCTATTTATGAGATTGTTGTTATTAGAGAAGTTGATAGCAACTTATATACTTATCAAATATTTTGTAGATATATTCATGAAGTATTTATCAAGGATGCCACCCAAGAAAGAAATATATTTTACTAGTGTTTAAGACACCATATCAAATGATCAGTTAATTTTTTGTGAACTAAGATTCTAGTTGTAGGAGTTTTCATATTAGAATTTTTTTAAACCAAGTATATCCCTCGAGAAAAACTAGGTATATTCATGAAGAAATATGATTCTATGATGTTGTGGGTTGATTATAGACACTTAAACAAAACTATGGATAAGAACCACTATTATCATGCATGTACAAAGACTCATTTGATTAGGAAATAAGGGATAGGATGTTATATAATAGTGATTTGAGATAAATATATCAATAAATTTGTATTAAGAAATAGGATATTATGAAGATCAACTTTCATACATGAAATAAACACAATGTATTTATAGCAATATCGTTTATTTTGATCAATGCTCTAATGATTTTTATGAGACTAATGAATGGTGCTTTTGTCAATAATATGGTAAGTTTATGCTTATATTTTTAATAGTATTCATATATACTCTTGGACTTAGAACACAAGAACCACCTATAAATTTTACTTTAATGTTTATAAGGTAATGAACTATATGGAAAATTCTCTAAGTGCTATTTTCAATATAATATCCATTATTTAGGAAAACAATATTCAAAAATATCACTTTAATGGATCTTAATAAGGTTATATCCATAGTAGATTGATCTGCACCTATTGATATTGCATATGTATATAGTTTTATGGACTCATAGGGTATTTAGAAAATATTTACAGTTGGATTTTCTATAAGGGTTTATCCTATATCACGTAAAAAAGAGAGAGAAGTTTGAGTGAACAAATAAGTGTAAGATGGTTCAAACACTTAAAGAAGTGCACACTATTTCTTCAGTCATTAGTATCAAATCCTAGTAAGAACTTTTAAGTATGTATATATGCTTCCATGAACAATTGGAAGGAGTTCTCATAGAAGATAACATAGTTACTACTTATGATATTAAGAAGTTCAAGGATCACAAGATTAAGTATTAAAATCACAATCTTAAGTTTGAATGCATAATGCATGCTCTTCATATGTGGGGAAATTATCTGATAGGACAACTATCTGAGCTTATGACTAATAATCAAAGTCTTCATTATATGTTTACTAATGTTGACCTAAATGTAAGATAGAGGAGACAAATAGATATTTTGTATGTATAACTTGATATCACTTATATCAACTAAAAGGAGAATATAATCATAAATGGTTTGAATAAGTGTTGACATGTTTATACAACTATTCAATTGTAATTTGACCTAAAAGAGGTACATCTTGGAATGGTTACCTCATGATAAATTATATTAAAGAATACTATGGATGATATCTTTTAGTGATGTTGAAGGGAACAATAATGCAAAGTATATTTTTAAGAGAGAATGTTTACTTCACTTTTGTAGGTGAATTTATGTACATAGTACATGAGATAAGCTTGAGCTAACTCTCTTAAAGGAACCTTGGTGGACCTAATTATGAAAGCTAATCACAATATCTAATGTTGATGAAGATAATATGAAGTCTAATTGATTATTTTAATGGACTACCATGGATTTTAGTAAATAGTGAGATTAAAACAACTCAATTAAGGGTCAAATACCCACCACTCACATACACATACCCACCACTACACAAGTTTCATGAAAGATTTCTAATGTTTACTACTTAAATTCAAGTCAATAAATATATTTAACAAAACCATTATTATCTAACAAAAATAATTAATTATATATAATACGTAAATACCAAATAATAAAACTATCATAATCTTAAGTTTATAAATATTTACTGAAGTTTATAAATAATATTAATATATATATGAAGTCAAATGTATGTTTGCAAACTGCAATTAAAAATGGTCATGTAAATAACAAAACAATCGTAATCTAACCAAAAAAAAATTCAAATATATACCATTATTTTACTCTAACCCAGCAAATGAAAACATCTACTAATGTTTATAAATATACTGCAATTTAAAATGTCCATATGGGGTTGTTGTCTCCCGATCATTAAAGAAGACGTTTTTTAAATTTAAAAAGCAAACAAACAAAACTAAACTTAGGAGGAGACAGAAGAAAAAGCATAAATCAGATTGACATAGTCATGGAGTTTATGATTTAAGAACTCATTTTATAAGAGAAGAAAAATGGGTGATGAATTTCTTGCAGAAGTTTTCTAATTTGCAAAATGCGATGTCCGGTATCGATCACTAACCTCTCAAGGTAACTCTCCAACATAACACAAAACATAACCAAATAAACTATTCATTTCCAGACACGATGCATTGTACATAAATAGATTATATATCGTGAGTTTTCGAATAACAAGAGGACAGGTTTAAAGAAAATGTTACCACAATTACGAGGTATATTACACAGAATGGAAAAAAACAAGCAGGTTGCTTCATGTAATATGAGGATTGAGAATCTCACGTCGTGCATCAGTCTCCCCAATAAAATAGCAGTTCCTCTTGAGTTTGCAAGTTAGGATATACACACGTGGCCGGTGTCTTAATACGCGCTCCATTATTCGATTATGTTAAAGGCAGAAGTCTTTTTTCATTTTCCCTTAAGAAATTATAATATATTATTTTTAGTATAAAGTTTAAATTACATAAATTTTTTATTAAATCTATTTAAGGATCATATTATTGATTGTGGGTCATTTATACCGTCATCATCTTCCATCTCACGCACATTCAGAAAACTACTTTGTAAACAGACTGAGTACACCAAAATTTAAAGCTGCCCCACCAAAATTTAAACATAGTGTTTTGGAAGGCTGCCCCAGTGAATGTCCTTCCTTTTAAGCGGTGTAAATGTAGTCTGTTGGAGAGTGCGACAAAGGGTAAAGGCGCGCACATGGGTGTGTTGGCTTGTCAAAAAGCTTTGTTTGTATTCTGTATTCAGCTCATTTCGACATTTCCTTGAGATTTAATGCCATAGACCTCCCGATCCTGGACAAAACACAGGCCTGGTAGTCACATTTCACATTCTGCCTGTTTTGATGGAGACAACAGATAGATAACCGCTACCCAATCGAATAACAAGAACTGAAATATTAGACCCTCCAATACTTCTACCCTCGAACAATGCCTGACTAATAAAATTCAAATATGTTTCTCGTGTATAGTGACAAATCATCTTACATTAAAGAATACTATGGTTAGTTTTTTTTTTTAATATTAAGAAAGGAGGGTTTTGAAAGTATTCTCAATCTTTTACATCAATTTTATTAGCGGAGGAAAACAACAAAACACAACTAAACAAGATTGTCAGCCAGCCCCAAAAAAGGGGCCTAAAAGCGAACATAAACAAGACAAGATATTATTAACATCACCATCAACAGAAGGAGGAAACACAGACCAAGATACAAAGAAACAACGGTAAGTTCAGAACCAAGTTAGTTTTGGGAATTCTTACCCATTTTTGTATCAAGCAAAATCTCGCCCACAAGACGATTCACCTCCTTAGAATAATTCATAGTGATCTTCAACGAACCCAGAATGAACCGTTGTTTAATTTCCACCATCTTGAGTTTTTCAGTAATGTTGCACTATCCATCGTTGATAGGATCGGGGCTATAGATCTCCTTAATAAATTTTCTTTTCTACTTATTCTTGGACAAGTTATCAAATTCTAATTGTATTAGGATAACTTGGGGATCATAGTTCTTTGAAAATTTCTCTGGTAGACATTTAGACCTCTCACCATGCTCCCTCTTACACCTCTGGTAGAAATAGAAACTTCGTCGAACCTTCTACTATTTTCAACCTTTTTTGGGGATTTAGAAAGACTATCCCTCTCTTCAAAAGTTGGAGACTTGGGTCTCAAAGCCTTGGACCATCTAGATTTTCCCTATACTCCCCTAGATGAGATGTATAAAGTTATAATCGTTTTACCATCTCTCGTCCCTTTGAATGTAGAATATAATTCATCCCCCTCTAGGAACTCACTCAAACCTCTAGAAAGAAACTTTGAGGACTTATATTAAGAAAAAAAGGGATTCAAATTGGTTGAGACTCAATGGACTTGAGAACATCCTATGCAATCAATCCTTCTTCTTTGGAAAATTGTTCAAATACTAGCAAGGCCAAGCCCTAATGGATGGGATTAAAACCTTTGCTACCCTACACATCAATCATGGATTTCTTCATAGACTAGAAAAGGAACATAGGAATATTCATCCAATTCTAACATATTTGAAGATTCAGAAACATCACGTGGAAGCTCCAAACCACCTCATAAGAAGGATCAAAAGTAAAGTAATTCATAATTACAATTATCACCCTAACCCAAGTCGGAGTGAGAGCCTTGGTTCTAAAGTAATTTTATTCCCTTGGAAGATACTCATTCACGCCTAAGAAGAGACTAATTTCCTTGAGGAGAGAATGTTTCTCCCTATTGTGACAGGTGCCATTCAAAGGAAGACTCATGTTTTAGCTAATTAACTCACGAGAAAAATTGAATTCCCAATTACCCACTTTCACCCAACCATCCTTCCATGAATTTGTCATCCATATTGAGAGAGTCAGGTTGTGGCCATGAAATTTTTGAAAACAACTCAAAATTCCCCCATCCTTAAGAATTAATTTAACCTCCTCATCCACCACCAATGAATCCGGTTCCAAATGAAGTTTTCTAGGGCGTTATCTAGGGCTTGATTTCCTTGGCTTCTCCATGAAGAATGTAGAGCACATTCAAAACCAACAACCAGCACTAGTAGTCATCCACAAAAGTTGACTCAACTCCCTCCTAAGAGAAAACTGGAAGGCAATGCAATAGTCCAACAAAGCTCCCAAGCAATAAATGGCAGCAGAGGAGACCGAGAGTGAGACAACCATGAGAGTTGACCACTCAAAGTCCATCATATGCAAAAAATAAAGTACAAAGATATCTCAAGAAAGCAGGTACCAATGCAGGTTTAGAATCCCCATGACTAACTTGCACCTGCAAAGGATAAGGAGGCATGACCACCTCTCTCTACACCAACAATCAAGCCTTCTCAAAAGTATTAAGTATTAGAAATTGAGAACGAAGGCACAAAATATACAACAATAAGGTTCCTCAACCTCCACAATCTTGTGACTCACAAGGAAGAACCACCTCGTCCCCATACTGATAGTAAAAAAACTAAGAAATCAACGTAGGATGGGTCGCTTGAATTGGGGAATGTAATCCTCCCACAATGATCAAGATAGTCAACAACTTCACCCTCTTGAATGTGGGCCATACACCAATTTAGATTTCCACCTAAATCCACCAACAAAGGGATTTTGGAAATCGGGATGTCAATATGGGCATCAAATTTAAAATGGGTGCCACTCCACCAATTTGAATTTGAAATTGAACAAATATTGGAGGAAGTTAATTGCAACAATTATCGAGAGTAAATGAGATGACAAATAGGGTGTTGCGCCCACAATGTTAGTCCTTCTAGCAATTCAAATCTAAATGAGAAACAACACTTATGGGATAAAGACAATGGTTAATATATTTTAGTGATGTTGAAGGAAACAAAAATGCAAGGTAGAATTTTAACATAGAATGTTTACTTCACTTTTGTAGGTGAATTTATGTACATAGTACATGAGATAAGTTTGAGCTAACTCCCTTAAAGGAACCTTGGTAGACCTAATCACAATATCTATGAATGTTGATGAAGATAATATAAAGTCTAATTGATTATTTTAATAGATTGCCATGGATTTTAGTAAATAGTGAGATTAAGACAACTCAATTAAGAGTCACCACCACTTACATACACAAATTTCATGAAAGGTTGTCACTATTAACTACTTAAATTCAACTCAATAAATATATTTAACAAAATATTCATAATCTAACCAAAATATATATAACAAATAACAAAACAATCCTAATCTAATCCAAAAATAATACAAATATATACCATTATTTTACTTTTACCATCTACTAAAGTTTATAAATAATATTAATATATATGAAGGCAAATGTTTGTTTGCATGTATATAACAAAACAATCATATTCTAACCAAAAAAAAATTCAAATATATACCATTATTTTACTCTAACCCACCAAATGAAAACATCTACTAAAGTTTATAAATAATATTAATATATATGAAAGCTAATGTTTGTTTGCAACACTGCAATTAATATGGGGTTGTTGTATCCAAACATTAAAGAAGAAGACGTTTTTTAAAATAAAAAATAAAAAACAAACGTAACAAAACTTAGGAGAAGACATAAGAAAAGCATAAATCAGATTGACATAGTCATAGTGTTTATGATTTAATAAGGGAAAAAAATGGGAGAGGAATTTCTTGCAAAAGTTTTCTAATTTGCAAAAGCAATGTCCGGTGTCGATCACTAACCTCTCAAGGTAACTCTCCAAAATAATGCAAAACATAACCAAATAAACTATCCATTTCCAGAATGGATGCATTGTACATTAGTAGATTATATATCGTGCGTTTTCGAAAATCAACAGGACAGGTGTAAAGAAAATTTACCACAATTACGAGGGATATTACAAAGAATGGAAAAAAACAAGCAGTTTGCTTCATGTAATATGAGGATTGGGAATCTCACGTCGTGCATCAGTCTCCCCAATAAAATAGCAGTTCCTCTCGAGTTTACAAGATAGGATATACACACGTGGTCGGTGTCTTAATACGCGCTCCATTATTCGATTATGTTAAAGGCGCGCAAGTCGTTTCGTTAAAAGTTAGTTACAACTATATTATTTTTAATTATTTTTCTTTAGTAATTGATAAGTATAAGGTTTAAATCACATGGATTGCTTCCACTTTCTTACAATCACATTACTTTTAGTAAGGTTTAAATCACATGGACTGCTTCCACTAAATCTATTCGATTTAATTATTGTTGAACAGACTTGAAGGGGGCTTGTTGAACAGACTTGAAGGGGACCACATCGTAGGTCATGGGTCATTGTTGCTTAAAATTTATAGTCATCGATAATTGTTACTTGGGATTTATACCATCATCGTCCGTAAGAGATACAAGCCCTGCCCCAGTGAATGTCCTTTTAAGCGGTGTAAATGTAGTCTGTTGGAGAGTGTGACAAAGGGTGAAGGCGCGCACATGGGTGTCAAAAAGCTTTGTTTGTATTCTGTATTCAGCTCATTTTAACATTTCCTTGAGATTTAATGCCATAGACGTCCCGATTCTGGACAAAACACAGGCCTGGTAGTCACATTCTGCCTGTTTAGATGGAGACAACAGACAGATAACCGCTACCCAATCGAATAACAAGGACTGAAATAGTAGACCCTCCAATACTCCTTCCTCCCGAACAATGCCTGACAATAAAATTCAGATATGTTTCTCATGTATAGTGACAAATCATCTTACAAAGATTGATCAGAAAAATAAAAGAAACATAAAATACTGGCATTGCCTTATACGGTAGTAAATTTGACACGTCCTAGAATACCGATGCTTGGATAGTTATGTCATTCCGCCGGAAAGACGGATGAATGTGGTATAATATACTAGCACAAAAAGACCGCCGACGCAAAGTTAAAATAATGATGTAGATAAAGGATATAAGAAAAGTCTGTCCATTATAAAATGGTTTTCAGATTCGATGTGTACAGGGAACTTCCATCACATGGCCCGGCCGGCGTGTTAGCCGACTGAGAAAAGACAATAAAACGAAGACTTAAAATACAAGCATTTCACAGATGCCTTGAATTCTTCCTATTGTCTCTATTCTATGGAGTTGCTATAAAATAACATTGAGGCAAAAACACATGCATTTCAACATCATTCCGGACCAGAAACGGACATTCTCACTGGCTGAAAAGGCAGATATATCCTCCTTTTTGTGGGCCTCGTCCTAATCTGAATTAATTTCCACCATTACTTAATTGGTACACCATGTGCAGGTGGGCCTGCTGAAAGGACCCATCCCATGTGCGCCTTAATAAACAACGACCCTTTGCTTTCGTCGGTAATTGAAGCACAGCGCTGACAGTCTATATAAGCAGCCAAATCCTCATGAGAAATACAACAAAAGAAGCTTCTGTCCAGTAGTTCAGATCTCTCTCTGAACTACCTCTTCTTCTTCTTCTCTGGCCTTCAGATTTCGATTTTCGAATCAGGTACGATCAAGTCCACGATTTAAGAAACCCCACCAATGGACCTAGCTTCCCGTTTCTTAGAAGTCGCTGCATGACAATGTTTAGGCCATAACAACTACAATTTAATTGTTATAGTAACATAGTTTAACCTGTTAGAGTAATTTAACATTTGGGTCGAGATGTGGAACTGTGGTTTCCGATGGATTATCAGATATATCACTCTCTCTGACAGAGTTTGGCTGTGATTGCTTTCGTGCAGGAGAAAGATGGCCTTCCAACACATAAGCGTGACAGTGGCTTCGTTGTTATCGATCCTGTTGTTTTTCCCTCGAGTCTATGGACAATATGATGACTGGCAATCGGCTCATGCCACCTTCTATGGTGGCAGTGATGCTTCTGGCACCATGGGTAGGGCTTTTAACTTTCAGAAGGATAGGAAACCAATATTTCCTAAAATTGCCTGCTGAATTTTGTTGTCAAATGTTGCAGGGGGAGCTTGTGGATATGGAAATCTGTATAGCCAAGGGTATGGAACCAACACTGCTGCTCTAAGCACGGCGCTCTTCAACAACGGACTGACCTGTGGAGCCTGCTATGAAATGAAGTGTAACGATGATCCTCAATGGTGTCTGCCGGGGACGGTCACTGTCACTGCTACCAACTTCTGTCCCCCAAACAATGCCCTTCCCAGCAACGATGGCGGATGGTGTAATCCCCCACTACAGCATTTCGATATGGCACAGCCTGCCTACCAGCAACTTGCCCAGTACAAAAGTGGCATTGTCCCAATTCTCTTCAGAAGGTATAGAAATCAGGCCAATACTCGAATCATTAAAATTAGATAGTTTGGCTCTGTTTTTGGAAACGGGAAGAAAACTGACCTTGTAAAGCAATTGCAGGGTACCGTGCGCGAGGAAGGGAGGAATCAGGTTCACTGTAAATGGGCATTCTTACTTCAATCTGGTGCTGGTGAGCAATGTGGGAGGAGCAGGGGATGTGCAAGCTGTGTCCATCAAGGGATCCAACACTGGGTGGCAGACAATGTCAAGAAATTGGGGACAGAATTGGCAAAGCAATTCCTACCTCAACGGACAGAGCCTATCATTCAAGGTGACCACTAGCGATGGGATGACTACAATTTCATATAATGCAGCTCCTTCTAACTGGCAGTTCGGCCAGACCTTTGAAGGAAACCAATTCTGAGCATAGCCGTTCACTACCAAGACGATGCATATTATTATTATTAGAGATGTTATCTAATGGGGTTATCCAAATTATAGAAGGATAACATCAAGCATGGAAGGATTGGAGTCTTCAAAATATTCCATTCACTTTCCATTATTATTACTTGGGACGATGGGGTGACTCGAACTTTGACACCCTCTCCCATCTATTAGGTATTGTAGTCAGTATACATGAATCATGTACACTGTACAGTCTACTAAGTTGTCCGATCTCCGATGGAAAATGTCCACGGAAATCCTCCTGTGTTTGGGTTTGAAGCTTTTGGTTCTCGCAGTGTGTCATAGCGTAGTGTACAATTTACTGGGCAGGGTCATGGATTATGGTTTATCATTTTAATTAATCCAACAATAAAATATCTCTTTTAGATAAGTTTATAATGTTATTTTAAATATATATTTTCAATTTGTTTAATGTCAATATTATTTATAATTCATATACCTTGTTATCCATTCATTATCTAAAGGTATGTATAAATATTAGTATGTACAATTTACTGGGCAGGGCCATGGATCATCAGTTTCCACACAATGCATATTACTCTTTTGTCATATCTGTCGCGGAACGTAAACAAAGTCGGGTTCATTTTATCTCAAGTCACATAATATGTCGACATAAATGTACGATGAAAATTAATAAAATGAAATTAATTTTTCTTTAAGTAATTAAAAACATATTAAACTAATATAATACAGTAGTAAACATAAAATGTTTATTGAGATAAGAAATTAGGTTTGAGCCTATCCGTTAGGTTTTATGCGTATATGTGGATATACTCAATCTTAAGTAGGATCTCGATTGGCAAGTAACGAAGGCTTGCTGGAATGAGGAATTAACTACGAGTCCTATTGAATAGGTCCAATGTGCATGTTGGTGCTTTAACATAAAAATTAAAAAAAATATACTATATAATTTACTATTTTTTTAACAACTTTAACAAGTTTATTTATACATATATACATTGGGTTGTTTAAATTTGTGTTTTTGAAAGAGAGGATAATATATAATTAATATTATATAATTATGAAATATTATATTATATTTTTTTTTTTAAATAAAGGGGTAAAAATTTATTGATAAAAAGTCTGGATTACAAAGTACAAACTGAGCCCCCACCCAGGACTCAAATAAGCAACAAGACAAGCTAAATCACCAGACAAGGTCAACTCCCAAAGAAAACCAAAAAAAACAAACCACATTAAGTCTGAACATCCTTATGGATCAACTCCCGTAGGTGTTGAGAATCCCTAGACGGGAGACTCTCCCAGTTATCAATACTCTGAGTATCCAATAGCTCGGAAGCCCTTTTGGCCAGGTAATCAGCAACCCCATTCCATTCCCTTGGAATGTGCACAAAGGATATAAATTCGAACTCTTCACTCATTCTGAGAATCTGAATGGTCACAGAGGCCAACTGCCAATTAACATCCTCCACTCTTTTGCTGTTTAAAAGATTAACCAAAATTTGAGAGTCAGACTCGCAAAGAATCCTGCGCCAACCAAGAGAAAACCCCTTTGCAAGGCCTCAAGTATCGCCGGAGCTTCCATAAGATTGTTGGAGTGAACACCTTTATAAATGGAAAAGAAAAGCTGACCATGCTAGAAGAATCTCTCCCAACACCACCAATTCCAAGATGTCCAGGATTGCCCCCGGATGACCCATCAGTATTAATTTTTAAAACTCCTCTAGGGGGCAGCCTCCATCTACCCTCTCTCCTAACCTTCTTGCTAAGCTGAGGAATCCTACTAGGGCTAGAAGAATTCACACCAACCCCAAACAAACCAAGGGCCTGTCGTACCTTCTCCTCCCTAGAGTCCAAATGAGGGTCCACATCACATTTACTATGGATAGTTTCTTGAACCATACACAGGATCCTTTGCCAGATCTGTTGAACAACCAAATGACTTCCCTCAAAAATGCGTCGGTTTCGTTCGAGCCAAATCTGCCAGATGATGCAAGAAGGGCCCAAATTCCAAGCCACTTGGAGGAAGGGGGCCTTGGCTGGAGGTCTGCCCAGACTACTCCAAAACTCCACCAGGGAGAGCACATGAAAACAAGGATGGTTCCAGGCACTCCACCAACAGTGCCAAATGTCTCTGGCAAGGGAGCATTGGAAAAATAAATGAGAAGAGTCATCCTCATTCTTACCACAAAGGACACATAAAGAGGGACCCTGAAATCCCCTCTTCCTCAAGTTATCCCAAGTGAGGCATTTATTACGAGCTACCAACCAGAGAAAAAAGTTACATTTCGGCCAAGCAAATCTATTCCACACCTTTTTCCACCATGTGACAGGGAGACTCCCAAACTTTTGCTTATCAAGAACTTGATAACCATAGGCTACAGAGTAGGTTCCCTTGGGATTAGGGTTCCAAGCCATAATGTCTTTATCCCTCAATGAAGAACAATACCTCCCTGCAAGAATAAGAGCAAGCACATCTCTATCCTCAGCCAATCCCCCTTGGGGCCATTCCTGCGGATCTTTCCATCTGTACATCTCCATATTTCCAAAATACTAGATTTTTTTAAAGTCCTCCACATGAGACCAGCCCGCTTCCAAGAAACAAATGCTTAGGGAATGTAACCTGGGATATTGAGTCAAGATAGGAGGGTGGCCATCCCAAGAATCCTCCCAAAAAAGAACATCTGATCCCCGATTGCAAATCCAGAACAAACCCTGCTTAATTAAATTAGCTCCTCTTTTCAGAGTGTCCCAAATAACAGAACCTTTCCCAACCAAACTGGCTCTAGGGATATCTGCCTCAGAAATACCTCTCAAGTATTTATAAGATAATATTTTAGCCCAAATCTGATCTTGAGAGGTACACCATCTCCAATAAAGTTTCGCAGCCAAAGCCTGCCCAGAAAGAGTTGCCTGTCGCAACCCAAGGCCTCCCTCTTGAACTGGCCTACAAATGGAATCCCATCTAACCAAACTCCATTTAGATTGATCAAGTTTTCCAGACCACAAAAACTGTCTTGACAAAGCATCCATGTCCTTGATGAAACGAGAAGGAGTTGTTTGCACAAAACATCTGTAAATGGGTAAAGCTTGAATAACAGATTTTAAAAGCAATACTCTACCTGCAGAGGATAGCCATCTGACAGTCCAGAGATTTACCTTCCTTCTAAACTTATCAAGTATAGACTCGCCAAGAAGATCTAGGCAGAGGATGAGATGAAATCGGGATCCCAAGATAAATGAAGGGGGAGTCCCGACCTGGAATCTTAGAATGCGAGCAATCCCGGCTTGAATAAGAGGGGGGGTATTGAAGAAGAAAATAAAGGACTTGTCCTCATTAATCACCTGTCCATAAGCACCAAGATATATGTCAAGAGACTGTCTAATGTTTCCAGCTTCCTTGATAGTGGCAACTCCCAACAAAGCAAGATCATCAACAAATTGAAGGTGGGAAAGAGGTGGCAAACTGTTATCCCACTTCCACCCCTGAATGAGACCATGCCTGACCCGAGACTTGAGTAATCTGCCCAACCCTTCTGCCATAATGATAAACAAATAAGGAGATAGAGGATCTCCTTGCCTCAATCCCCTTGAGGCCTCAAACAACTTCGATGTCTCGTTATTAACAAGAACAGAGAATGAGGAAGAAGAAATACAACTCATCACCCATCTAATCCATTCCTCCTCAAAGCCAAAAGCAGTAAGAACTTTTTGAAGAAAGGACCATCTAACTCTGTCATAGGCTTTTGCCATGTCCAACTTAATGAACATAGTTTTCTCCTTAGAAGTTTCCATTGAGTGAATAGCTTCTGTAGCAATAACAACCCCATCCATGATTTGTCGGCCAACAACAAACCCACCTTGCTCCTCAGAGATGATTTTGCTCAACCATATCTTCAGCCTCTCAAAAATAATTTTTGTGATGATCTTATATACAACATTACAGAGAGCAATAGGCCTGAACATATCCAGGGAATTCGCTCCCTCTTTCTTGGGAATAAGCACCACAAAGGTAGCATTTAGGGCCCTTAGCATCTGTTTGTTCTTTTGGGACTCACGGACCACTTCCAAAAGGTCAAATTTGATTAACTCCCAAAACTCTTGATAAAACTCAATCGGGAATCCATCCGGACCCGGGCTTTCCCTTTTTTCATCTTGAATACAACACTTTTTAGCTCCTCAAGGGAAATTGGATCCATCAAGTGCTCATTCATCTCTCTAGAAACAATCGAGGGAATACAGTTTAGAATAAGTTTTTCTTCCTCATCATCTGAGAGGGCATCCTCCTTGAAGAGAGAGGAAAAATACCTCTTAGTCTCTTCTGAAATATCCCTGAAAGAAGAAAGCAGGGCACCCTGAGAATTAACAAGAGAGGTAATCAAGTGTTACCATTACGACGAGCCTTAACAGAGTTATAAAAGAAGGTTGTGTTCCTATCCCCTTCCTGAAGCCAATCTACTCGAGCTTTTTGTTTCCAAAAAATTTCTTCCCTCGCTCCCATTCAAGCAAGGTCTTTTACAGCCTCAGATTCCTCAACAAGAAGCTCCTCTCTGAGTCCCTGATCTCTAATCTTCCTTGAGGCTTATTCCACCCTCCTAAGAGCTGCCAACTTAGCCAAGGAAAGGTTCCCAAAATTTAGTCTATTCCATCTCTTCAATTTATGCTTAACAAATTGAAGCCGCTTCATAAAGGAGTACATAGCGGTGCCATGAGGAGGTTTGCCATTAGTCCACCAGCCTCGCATGAAATCATGAAGCTTAGGATCTCGCAGCCACATAAGTTGAAACTTAAATGAGGGATTCTTTTTTAGCCCTAACTCTAGAGCAGAGAGTTTGATAGGCCAATGATCAGATCCTCTACCCTCCAGAATCATAGAACTAGCGCTTCTATTATTGCCAATCCAAAAACTAGAGATCAAAAACCTATCCAGTCTCTCTGAAATGGAATATTCCCCACATCTTCTATTATGCCAGGTAAATATCCCATTATCCGGCTTGATGTCAACCAAGTTCAAGGCCCGGATATGAGCATTGAAGACAGAAGAAAAAGGCTCAAGACGATCAATCCCACCATGTTTTTCCTCCAGACAAGTGATAGAATTGAAGTCTCCAACCAAAATCCATGGGTACAGGGGAGCCAGACTTCTCACAAAGCCAATGTGCTCCCATAAATTCACTTTACCATTGTAATCAATAGGAGCATACACGTTTGTAAGTAGGATGGTCTCACCGGATTCATTATCATGCCCGATCATCGAAATAGACCACCTGCTGGAAATCCAGGTAAGAGGAGAGATCTTAACTGGATCCCATAAACAAGCAAGGCCACCAAAATATCCACATGCACCAATACACTGACATTGCCCCTTTCTCCACAACTTGGGAGCAATATTGAACAAACTATCAATAGCTAATTTAGTCTCCTGAATAAAAACCACATCCGAAGAATGAACACGAATCAAATCACGAACAACTTTTTGTCTGGGGATGTTGTTCAACCCCCTTACATTCCATGAAAGTATAATCATTTTTGGGGGTTATAAAAATGGGAGTCCAATGTTCTCACCAAACCTGACTCTACCAAAGTCTCCCCCATTAACTTAATTTTATCCCGGTCTTTCTTCCGACCCACCTTCATATTCTTATCTCAAGCATTTTTTTTAATTATTTTATGCTGCAATCCCAAAGACCGTAGGAGTTTTACAGTCCATGGATGACTGCATCAGTGCCTGGGTAGGAGAGGGCATATCTAAATCTGTGCCATTTTCTAAGATAACTTCACTTCTAGGGCTAGGGCCAACCATATCACCTATACTCGAAACCAAAGCCCTCTGTTCTTCATTTAAACCCCCTATATCTGGTTCCCTTGGTTCCACCTCATGAAGAGACAACTGATTTGGTCCTGTTATATCTATAACGGTAGCGATGTTTCGGTATCTCCACGCACCGATCAAGATTCTCTAGAATTTCAAAACGGTTGAGCTGAGCATCTGGTCTGGTTATCCTTAATGTCTCTTTTTGCCTTTCTTCCTTTGTTTCGAGGTTTTACCGTAACAAAGCCTTCCTTATCCTGATCCCCCTCCTTTATCGGGGCTTTTCCTTTATCCATATTTTGTACAGCTCGAGAGGGCCCAGGATTTGAAGCCACAAGCAGGACAAACTTAGGGCATTTTCTTTGTAAGTGGCCATATTCATGGCAAATCCGGCAACGAAATGGAAGAGCTTCATAGTCAAGTTTTTGAACCCATTTGGTTGATCCGAACTGTATTTCAATAGAATCTGGAATAGGATTGTTTAAATCAATTTCAACATAGATACGGGCAACAGAGATTACCTTTTTATCCAACGTCTGTCGTGACGGCCCAACCGGCTTCCCAAGTAGAAGGGCAATCATATGCAAGATGTCATTTCTCCAAAATTCCAATGGGAGCCATGGAAGCCGAACCCACACCGAAACCCGTGACGGCCGCTCCTCTGATGGGTTGAAACCCACATGCCAGGGTTTAAGAAAGAGTCCCGCTTGGTTACAAAAATAGGGACCTCCTTCAAATGCTTTGTTACGATCCGCAAGACAAGAAAAACCACCATAAAATAGCTGTTTGCACTCAACATCACCTCCACATCACCTTCAGGGTTCCAAGTCTTCCTAACCCAAGCCTCCACAAAGGGAAGAGAAATTCGGATGCCCATAAATTTACCAATAAGCGCATGTTTGGTTAAATACTCCACATCTTCTCGCCACCGAGTCCGGTTGAACCACTAGAACCGGCCTGGCTTCACATCGTTCCAAACATCCATTGTTCTTTAACAAGCGATTCCCGGCATGCAATGGGAAATCCTGTTCCTTCCAATCATTTTTAAAAGAAATACCAGCCCTAGCATGCACGCTCCGTGACGGACCCGATGCCATCACTACATTCCTCCAGTTGTTCATACCTCCTCTAGAAACTGCTGCCATCCCCGCAGAGCCCACCAGATAGGTCTCAAAAAAATTCCAGCAAAGCGGCTTTTTATTATATTATATATTATTTTTATAATTGTTATATAATTTTTTTTGGATAAAATATTTTATTTTATATTTTTATATTTTTTATTTTTTATATCATAAAATGTTTTTAAATTTCAAAATAGTTCATAAGTCAATCATGGAGATGTGTCCTTCAACCAACGATCTTTTGCAGAAATAGTTAAGGGTAACAATAGGAGAGAGGTCCACATAGAGGCACAAGATGAAAAACAAATGCAAGAATCTAACAAATAAAAAGATACAAAACGAGAGCAAACACGAAGAAATGGGTGTTTTCCTCAAGCAGACTCAATTCCTATTTTTAAGATTGTAGAAGAATTAATTGTAGAAGACATCATGTACAAATCCACCCATGTTTTGATTTGTAAATTTTTGGGGTTGAGACCATCCCATCGTTTCTTCTATAATTGAGCAAGGAAACATTGAGATCCCCAAGGAGAAGTTGATATTTTGCTTCTTTCAAATGGGTACTTTGTACCAGATTTTATATTGGTTTCAAATAGAAACAAGGCTTTTGAAAGGGGACCATACAACATTAGACCGATGGGTTTATCCATGCAACCTTGGTGACCTCCATTCAGTCCTCATGTGGAGTCATCGATCATCCCAATATGGCTAAAGCTCTTTGCTCTCCCACTTGAATTTTGGTGGATATCCTTGGGATGATTGGTAATATCTTGGGCACATATATAGGTGTAGAGGGAGAAAACTGCCCTACCACATACAATTCCCAAAAGTTATATCTACAAGAGAGAAGCCTCTAGGGTGAACCACAGGGGTATGTTGTTCTTTACACTCTATGCTAGGGGGGGAGGGTTCACCAAGAACGGTTTAAGGACTCATTCCAAGTCCTCAAGAATTTTGGAAATGTTTGGTGTGTTCAGTTAAAAGCAATCACCTGAATTTGGTATTTCTAGATTTATGCTATGAAATATAAAGGACAATGTAGAAATATATAATGTAGGAATACATGAGCTAACCCTAGAATGATTCTTTCTTTGAATGCTTTCTAACCTAAGATTTTAAATAAATAATATTTAAGCAAGGGATCAAGAAAGGATGCACAAATACAAGTAACCTTAGATACACACTATATGCTATTATCTTTTAAATGCCTAGAAATTAATATAAAATTAGATCTAGGATTTTAAACCCGAAATATAAGCACTCAACAAACAACCTATAGTTTAATGGGAACACTTATCTTAACCGGTGGTTGATCCAATATTTCATCCTCTTATCCAATGATATCAACAATTCTTGTTCCTATAAGATAACTTAAGAAACACTTGAAAATATGATTAGCGTTAGGGGATCTACTTAGGCTATTGTACAATAATGCTTGGAGGCACAATAGTCAAGCCCCCTAGGTCCTTTTAGATGACCTTTAAGAATAGAAACAAAAATTTACCTTTGGATATTAATCATAAAATAGTAGTGCAACAGAATACAAATAGAATGTATAGCATGCAACTATGATATAATGCAGTCTAAGATACTATCATGCAATTAAAAATATCAAATTACCCCTAGATTGATTTTGGGTGAAATCATGCTCCTTAGAGAGCTGACGCGATAACATAGAAGATAAATTCATGCTCCATCTAGATCGGGCAATATTTTACCTTTGTAGAAAAGAAGCCCTAAGTTTAAGCCTACGAGGTCACACCCCATAAATACCTAGCATGACTTTGTATAAGACATGAAGAAAATAAAAGAAAAATGTGAAATGCAATGCAAACATCTAAACTAAATGAAAACACCTAGTGAATGGTGTAGAAGTAGGCAGAAGGGCCGATACCTCCGAGTAGTTGATCACTCCTTCGAGCTACAACATAGATCCATCAAAGTGAACAAAAAATCATATCAATACAACATAAGACAAAATTTGCACTTACGAGTTAGCTTGCTTGGAGGAGAAAAGAAAGCAGATATAAAACAATTGTGAGCATGTTAGAATAATCGCATGTAAAAATTATCAAATCTTTTCAATTAAAATTGAGAGATCAAACCCTCCTTTTATAGTAATTTTGAAGGTAAAAAGAGCAAGAAAAACCTAGGAAGGCCGATGCCAAAACACGCTAGTTGGAAGAATTAGGGTTTCTGTGGGAGAAACCCTAAAAAGGTGAAACCGTGCCCCATCTCAGCTGACTACGATTTCACCTATGCAAAGTCATGCCCCATCTTAACCAGATGTGATTTTACATAGAGGAGGAAAAAAATAAAAAACAAAGGGAAAGAGGCCTATCCCATGCCTTGGGTAAGTGTTGGAGGCCTCTTAGAGGGTTCAAGGAATATTACCCACTAAAGTGGGTTAATTTTCTGTGTCTACATTTTACCTCCTCTTTGATGCATTTATGGCCTAATAAATGTGTCAAAGAAGAGATGTAAACACACACTCAAACAAGAAACAAGAAGCAAAAATATGGTAGTTAGTTTATAAGAAAGGGATGATGAGAAAACGGTGTCATTCCAGACACTTTCTTATTTTACACGCAAATCGAAGCATTAGGGATTTTGATGCCTCTATAGGGCAAGGTGCCCCCTCAATTTTTGTGAGGGATAAAACACCTCATAAAAATTTTAAAAGGCAGACATGAAAGAAGAGAAAGAAAAAAAATTAAAAACGAAGAAAGAGAGGGCAAACGAAGCAATGTTAAAAGTGAAAAGGGTAAAACCCTAATTTATTTTCACTATGCGAAAGGGGAAAAAGAGAGCTCAGGGAAAAAATTATGATGGTGCTACCAGTGAATCATTTAGTTATTGCAAGAGGTAAGGCCAACACAGAGGTGGACTAAGCACAGGCATCACCTTTATGCAAATTTTTTGTTTGTTCAATTTGCATGTTTTTTCGAATTTAGGTTTTTTTTTAGAAATTCATCACTGTGAAGGATGATAATTTTACGTTCGATTGGGACATGACTTCACAGTCTGGCTGGAATTTCACCCTGGTCGATGCACTATGAAATCACATATTTTAAGCAAGAGGCACGATTTTGCTTCGACAAAATCGTGCACCCAAAAAATCGGGTGTGATTTTATCGAACGAGAAAGAAAGAAAAAAGAAGAGGAAAAAAAGAAAATAAAGAAGAAGAAGAGGGAAAGGCAAGCAAGCTAAGAGAAGTAAAAAATACTCAATTTAGTTGACTGTTATTTTTATTAAAAGTATTTTTTGATGTATTTATGATTTTATTAAATTTATGAAACTGATAAATTTTATTTCATTTTGCGGATGCAACTTGGTGTACTCGAGAGCTGGGAGTGGCGAGCAGGCTCACTGGAGGTGGAGCTAGATGCACTGGGGCCTGTAGAGATTGCTTGACTAGAGGTATTTGGGCTATACCACCTGGCGAAGATGCTTCGCATTGAGATAGACAAGGTTTTGCTGACAACCCTAGCAAAGAGATGGTACCCGAAGTCATCTACCTTTCGGTTACCAACAGGGGAGTTGAGTATCATACTGGAGGACGTGTGGTGGATTTTACGTATTACCATTAGGGGAGCGTCAGTTTACAGGGTGTGAGGATGACCATCCACTCTTCAACAATTTTTAGGAGGTTAGGCCCACCAAGTGTGAGAGAGCACCATTGTAATCGATGATTTGGTGGGTAGATATGGGGCAGACCCACTAACAATCATGCTTTGCGAGGTGATGGTGGGGCTACTAATGTGCCATACTAGTAGGTGATATATACCATGGACCATGGTAGGAGTAGTGGCAAACATGTGAGACTAGGGAGTGAGGTTCACATGGGACCCATATGTATTGGCCCATTTATATAGAATATTGTACAATATCATGTACAAGCGGTGTACAGGGTTAGTTTGTATGACTTTGCTCCAAGTGTGGTGCTAGGAGCACATAGCATTATAGATTTTGCATGCACTACTAGGTCCACTACCCAGATTGGAGTGGAAAGCAACATATAGGTGGTTAAGGTCCCTTGAGAGGTCTGTGATAACCTATGTTAAAACCTGCCACTAGCTAGGCGAGTGATCGATGAGCTTTAGGAGGTAAAGATCATCTAGTGACCATGACATATTCACCTTGAATGGGTTGAGGATAGGATGGATCTAGCCAGGTTAAGGAGGATGAGATAGCTGATGATAGAGAAGGGGGAGCTAGAGGTATTTCACTTTTATAGAGTCCTAAGGTAGTTCAATATTTTAAATGGAGTCCAAGACATGGGGGACTACTAGTACCGAAGGGTATATCAGGATCCAGTAGGGGTCGAAGGTGAGATAGACCTCACCAGGTGGTTCAAGGAGGACTTGGATGATCCTCCTTATATTTACCCAAGATTAGATGATGCAAGAGTGGCTTTCAAGTACAGGTGTTGGTATAGAGGAGTTATGCCCTAGAGGATCTCCTCACTTGTCTCAAGATGCCAGGTCATGAGTTTGGGCATATAGTGGGATTTTTGATAAGTTTCTTATCGAGCCATAAATAGCGTATAATAGGGTCCTACAGACCGCATATAGAGGTAGACACATGCCTAAATTGTGTTGGTGGTGGAGGCCACCAACTCTATAGGAGTCGGAGAGGTAGCGACAATGGTAGTTGCCCCCATAGAAGCTAGGAGGCTACAATGTAGAGATCTTGGAGAGGCCTTGACATCTACCAGGGCCAGGGGTGAGGATAGATAGAGGAGATATGAATGTAGGTAGCCTAGATCCATAAGGATAGGGCTAGGAGGCTAAAGGTATTGAAAAGCTCACTAAGTTCTATAGAGATAGAGAGGGACGCGAATCAAGCAAATGCTGATCGATTTTGAGGGGAGGGACCCATCTGGACAAGGAGCGTAAAAGGTTCAGGTCTAATGGGATGGCTATCATTAGCATCAACCAAGCAGGCAATGAAGCCTAGCTCTTATAGGTAGAGCTATAAAGAACAGGAGAGAGGCTGGAGATAGCTATTCAATAGGCTACATTTTTGAGATAGTGTACTATGCAACGGTCTTGATGAAGTGGAGGTTGCCACTCCCTCTATCCCTTTATTCGAATAGCAGGTCATGATCTCGATCCTAGATAGTGTTAGTTGCATATTCTTTGGGCATGCAACAGCCTGGGCTACCTCCTCATCAAGGCAAGTCAGAGGGAGCAAGCTCCTAGAGCTAGGGCTAGGGATCAATATGATGCACCAATTTTGGATTATGGTGTGAATCCCTAGGTTGAGTGTACCAAGTTTAAATTGTGGTACACCAACCAACCACTATGTTGTATATATTTTTATCTCAAGTAATACAAATTTACTCCTTTATTTTACTTTGTGTTATACATGTATGATGGTTTAATTTATTTTGATCATTACTTTATGTTTCACGTTTTATGTATGCAAAAACTATCTAAATGCAAAACTACATGAAATGCATGGATGAAAAAGAAAGAAGAAGAAAAATGAAGAAGAAATAATAAGAATATGGAATATGTAAGAAGGAGGAGGAGGAGGATAAGGAAGAAGAAGAAGAAAAATAAGGAAGAAGGAGAAGAAGGAGAAGAAGAATAAGAAGGAGAAGAAGGAAGTAGAAGAAGGAGATGAAGAAGGTCCAAAGGTCAACCATATAAAAAACATAGAAGGATGAGCGATTCAAAGTATAAAACTAGCATAGGTTGCAAGGAACCAGTTTAGTTAAATACTATGGATCGTACTAGAAAATAAGGGCTAAACCCGCTATGGGCCTAGCACTTTCTTGTGGTGCAAAAATTCTTAGAGTCCAATCCACTATGGGTGGTTGCTCCCTTATTTGCTATTGTGAGGTGATTACCCGCTAATATGTATGTCGAGGTCTACTGCTACCAACCAAGGAGCTTATCCTATAATGGGGTGTTGATCCTACTGATTCAAAAGAGAGTATGACTTGATAGAATATCATAGATGATGTAATACCCACTAGGATGTACAAGTATCCCATATGGGGTGTAGTGTGAAATTTTGCAAGTGCTATCCCAGATAGGGGTTTTAAGAATACAAAGGACACTGTGAGTGTGTGCTAGTGTGAAAAAGAGGTCAAAGAGGAAAATAAAATAAAGTTGTGTCTTTACAAGAGCAAGAAGAAATAAGGGGAAATAAGCAGCACCAAAGAGAAGACAAAATAATAATCCCTAGGTGGGGATATAGCTAGGCATTAGAGTCCTAGTGATAGTGTAATGCATGTGAGCTATGACCTAACTAGGTATCATCATGCGTCATTATCACAATATCCCCAAAAAGATACATGGTCAAGAAGTCATGAACAACCAATCATGCAATTTTATGACACTAAATCATGCAAGTTATTTTAGATGTCAAGAAATCATGCAAGTATGAAAGGCAACAATACAATATGAGCAAGCAAGTGGATGCAAATGTAGCTAAATGATGATTTTTCTTTTTTTTTTCTTTTTTTCTGAGTGAGCAAAATTATACTCAATGCAAAATCTGAATGCACCATTTATCTTATTATAATGAATAAGTGTGCCATGATCTATCATATCGAGGATATTCTCAAAAATTATGTCCTCTCGGTAATAAAAATCATGGAGGAGTTCCTCTAAGGCTTCTCTTTTGAAAATCGTGGCACGATAGTCATTACATTTCCAAAAAACACCATTCTTTTTAACATAAGAAACACCATATAACAAATCATGATTTTATTTTAAAGTAGTAGGTTTAGTGTTAGAACAAATAGAACCAATCATATTACAAAATAAAATTTTTGAAGAAAAAGGAGAACCCTCATTTTTAATTTTATTTTTATTCATTGTTGAATTCTGATAATCTATATATTATGCATAAGTTATAATATGGTCATCATCCTCAAATGGTAAAAGTTGGTTTTTATTAGGTATAAAACCTATGCCACATCTCCCAGGCCAAATCTCGACATCCAAGGGTTCTTGAATATCATTATGTTGTGGCCCCAAACCTTTACCTACATATCCCATACTAGATAGGATCTTCTTAGGAAGAGGGTAATCATTAGTGAGGTAACATTGACCAAAAGAGCACTCACTAGGAAAGGGATTGCTATCACAAATACTTTATTCAAAGGCAGTTCCTCTGAAGAAAAAGGTACATGCACCAATATGTACAACATCACCTTTCTTATGGGGTAAGCCCATGGTTCTTGGTGAAGGTGGTAGCTTGGCCAGATCCAGAAGAGGTTCTTGAAGAAACTGATTATCATGATCCATAGATGAAAAATTGGAGATATGTTCCTCACTCACTTTTAGACTTTGAAAATATTCTAATATTTGAGATGAGAACATGATAAAATTTTTTAAGAAATAGGACATGAATTGACTTTAGATTGAGGATTACCCGAAAGGTGGAATCCTTGTAGTTGAATATTTTTTTATTTTCCTTTAAAACTAAGCTAGGATACGAAACTAAACTTTTTCCTTGCTAATTCTATTGATTCTTAGCTTATTTCCTTGTGGTTATTCCAACCATGTCGACCATATTATTATGGCATGGGATCTCATTATGGTAAGCCACCTGGTTTACCATTTTTTGGTTATGTTTTGGTAGTGGATCTTTGAATATTCCCATGTCTTGATTAGTAGTTGGAGCTTGTTGAGTGGGAATATGATTGTTCATTGTTTGAGAATTCCTTAAATCAATACATCCTGCATCAATCAAATCTTGAACTACATGTTTCAACTTTTTACAAGAATTTGTTCAATGTCCTTCTACTCTGTGATATGCATAATATTGACCTGCCTTATACCAGTGAGTTGTAGTATCTGGTTGCCTTATGGGAGGTAACTCAATTGCATTGACTTCTAAAAGTTACTTCAAAACTGCTTCCATAGTCATGTTAAGTCTTGTAAAATTCCTTTGAGGAGGTTTTTGAAGTATTATCTTTTGTTGTAGGCTATTAGTGACATTGTTAATAGGCCTACTATCATTATCACCTCTTGTGTGTTTATTATTATGCTAGGATTTAGTGGGCTTATCTTATTTAACCTTAATTTGGCATATTTTAATAAGGGCATGTTCCACTTTTCTAGCTAACTCAATTGCTTGATCAAAATATGTGACAGTAGTAGTTTCTAACATGATATTTTTTCTTGTAGATTACCAATAAATATTTCAAGCATATCTTTCTAAGGTAGAGGATGTCTTAACCGACCCGCTAAACTTCTCCAACGAGCTAAATTTTTTGAAAAACTTTCTTCTTTGTTCTACTTTAAGTTATAAATATCTTCCATTGACACTTATTTGTCAATATATGCACTAAACTAATGAACAAATAATTTTGCAGTCTCTCCAAAATTGTTCAAAGAATAATTAGGTAACTGATAGTACCATTCTAATGTTGTGCCAACAAGACTCTTCGGAAAAGTTTTCAATAATAACATATCATCATAAATGATATCATGGCAAGTTGTTTTGAACCTTCTTAAATGCTCTATTGGATATTTTGTCCCTTTGTAAATTGGTAACACTGGCATAGAAAAATGCTTAGGATAAGATCTAGCAGCAACGATGGAATCCAATGGCTTATTACACATATCTTTATAACTATAAGTGAAACCTGAGAGCTGAATCATTTCCATATTTGAAGCCAATTGTTTTACCATATTTTCTAAACTTTGCACTTTTGGATTACTGCTATGTGTCTTTCCTATATTCCCTAAAGAAGCAATGTATGTATATCAAGGATTTAAGTTGGGGAATTGGATACTTTTAATATTTATGATGCTTTGTGAAAATGGATGACTAAAATTTGGTGGGACAGAAGCAAAAGTGTTGACATTTGGATATTGAGAAGGAAATTGAAAACAATTATGGGTGCCATTACTAATTGGAGGGACTTGTATATTCCTTCCAATGTTGGTGGTTGTAGTAGTGGTACTAGTCACTTGGTTTTTTAGATTATCAAAATGCATTGATTGGGATGTAGGGTTATCTTGATTAAGAAAATAAGACCTAATTGGAGAAGAATTAGGAACATCCTCTTTTCAAGACGAGTTTCTTGTTCTATACATTCCAATAGCTTATCTTTATTAGCTTTCATGAAACCCCAAATATGGTCAAATGATGAAAAGACAAACCCACCATTGGGTCCTTCATAAGGATCAAAATTTGTATCAATTTACATATCCATATCATTATGCTCTTCTAGATATACATTAGGGTCTTCCCTATCGATATGATCATCTTTCGAAGGAACATAATCATATTCCAACTGTCTCTGCTGACTTCTAAGGAAAGAAGTCATTAGAAGGAATTAATAAGGATAGAGGAAAACACTAACACAAGGGTTTAAATAATGTTATTAAAGGTTTTCAACCACACACAAGCAAAATTAATGATATTGATTAATATTTTACAAGAAAGGAGGTGTTCACGTCGGGTTCACCAAAGATATAGAGGAAGAAAAATGCCCTACCGCGTACAATTCCCAAAATTTTGATCTACAAGAGAGAAGTATTTGGGGTGAACCACAGGGGTATTTTGTTCTCTACACTTAGTTCTTGGGGGGAAGGGGTCACTAGAAACGGTTTAAGGACTCGCTCCAAGTCCTTGAGAATTTTAGGAATGTTTGATGTGTTCAGTTAAAAGCAATCACCTAAATTTTGCCTTTCTAGATCTATGCTATGAAAGATATAGAATGTAGGAATACAAGAGCTAACACTAGAATTATTATTTTAATTCTTTCTAACCTAGGGTTTTAAATAAAAAATCTTTAAGCAAGGGCTCAAGAAAGGATGCACAAACATAAGTAACCCTAGATACCCACTATATGATATTATATTTTAAATACCTAGAAATTCATATAAAATTAGATCTAGAATTTTAAACCAAAATTATAAGCACTCATCAAACAACCTATAGTTTAATGGGAACACTTATCTTAACCGGTGGTTGATCCAAGGTTTTGTCCGCTTATCCAATGATATCAACAATTCTTGTTCCTGCAAGATAACTTAAGAAGCACTTAAACATATGATTAACGTTAGGGTACCTGCTTAGGTTGATGTACAATAATTCTTGGAGGTGCAACAATCAAGCCCCCTAGATCATTTTAGATGGTCTTTAAGAATAGAATTGAAAATTGACCTTTGGATATTAATCATAAAATAGTAGTGCAGCAGAATACAAATAGAATACAGAGCATGCAACTATGATATAAATGCAGTCTAATATGCTATCATGCAGTTAAAAATATAAAATTACCCCCATATTGATTCTGGGTAAAATCATGCTCCCTAGAAAGCTAGCGTGATAACTTAGAAGACAAAGTCATGCCCTGTATGTACCGGGCATAGTTTCACCTCTACATAAAATAAGCCCTACATTCGAGCCTACAAGGTCACATCACATTAATACTTGGTGTGACTTTGCCTGAGACAAGAAGAAAATAAAAGTAGAATGTGAAATGCAATACAGATGCCTAAACTAAATGAAAACACCTGGTGAATGGCATAAAAGTAGGCAAAAGGGTCGAGACCTCTAAGTAGTTGACCTCTCCTTTGGTCTATGACACAGATCCACTAGAGCAAACAACAAATCAGATCAATGTAGTAGAATATAAAATTTACACGTAGATGTTAGCTTACTTACATGAGAAAAGAAAGCAGATATAAAACAATTATGAGCGTGTTAGAATAATTGCATGTAAAAATCATCAAATCATGTCTCTTAAAATGAGATATCAAACCCTCATTTTATAACGAGTTTGAAGGAAAAAAGAATGAGAAAAACCCAAGAAGGTCGATGGCAAAACATGTCAGTTGGAAGAATTAGGGTTTTGTGGGAGAAACCCTAAAAAGGTGAAATCGTGCCCCATCTCGACCGATTGCGATTTTGCCTATGCGAAGTCGCACCCCATATTAACCGAGAACTATTTCACATAGATGAGGAAAAAAAGGAAAAACAAATGGAAAGGGGCCTATCCCATGCCTTGGGTAAGTGTTTGAGGCCTCTTAGAGGGTTCAACGAAGATTACCCACTAAAGTGGATCAATTTTTTGTGTCTACAATAGGAAGATCATGAGAATCAATAGAGGGGGATCAGTAGCATATGCAAGGATATGTGTGGATATGGACTTGGAAAATCCACTCCTGGTAAAAATTGAATTTCAAGTGGGAATAAATACATCGAGACAATAAGTGGATTATGAATCAATTCCTTTTAGGTACAGAGCTTACCTTGAGTATGGGCATCTAGAAATAAACTACCCTAAAATAGGGAGAGAGGAGATGCATAAACCTAGAATTTATATTAAAAACCCTCCCCCATAGAAATAAAATGATGAAGGGTTTCAAATAGTAATAATGAGAGTCCAAAGAAATAATTATTAAGTAAGAGGATGAAATCCAACTAAAGCGGGAAAAATGAACCAATGCCCAGATTGGAGGGTGTCTTATAATAATTATGAAATCCTTAAATTAGATGATCCAATAGAAAGACAAGAGTATTTAGAGGTGGAACCAGTCAATGACAAGGGCCAAAACCAAGAAGGATAACATCATATCCATCCAAAGCACACCCTCATCCCATGGGAGACAAACTCCTCCCAAATTATAATTGTTCAAAATTTTAAAATTTGGGAGGGTTAAGAAAATTAGAATATTATGACACAACAACAAGTATCAGAGACATCTAGGCCCCAAAAAATTAGCAATAAAAAACACCATAAATATCTATGTTTCAATAAATTGATATGGTAGGGGCAATGATAGTGCATGTACAAGATCAAAATCCATAAAAATACATCATTATGGGAGTGGCATAGAAAAATAGAGAGAATCCAACACTAGGAATCAACCAGATAGAGAAGCAACCAAAGAATGCAAGTTCACAAAGGGTGGGAAGAAAAAAAAATAAGGACAAAATATAGCAACAAGAAGAACAAATGAGATAATTTGGATTGGTGAAGTCCATTTCCAAATTCTACAATACATACCCTCAATGATTATAAATACATGGAATGTAAGGGGTTTAAAAAACTACCCTATACAATTGGCTGTTAAGAAAATTATTTTAGAAAACAACCCAGATGTGGTTTTGCTATAGGAAACTAGAACTTCTTTAGAATCTATGGACAATATTTCCAAGAAATGTTGGGGACAGGCAGATTTTATGGCCCAGGCCTCTCAAGGATTTTCAAGAAAAATTACCTCTTTGTGGAATTAAAACTGCTTCCAATTGATGGACTCGGCTTCAATCAAAAGAATCCTTATGAATAGACTTAGGGAGAGAGACTCTGGGCTGGTTTGTATGATAATTAATTTTCATGGCATGATAGAGGTACAATCTCAAAAAATCCAATGGAAGGTAGTAAAAAATGAGGGAAACCCATCTGAAATAATTTTGGATAGTGGGAGGGGATCTTAATGCTAAAATGTCAGTGCAAGATTAAGAAGGAGGTTTTACCCATCTTAATGATAAGCATAGGTTGTTTTTGGCTCAATAAAAGTACCTAGATTTGATTGACATACCCCCACTAGGATGCAACAACACATGGATTAATAATAGAAAATAAGCATTCACAATAAAATCTAGATTAGATAGGTTTCTTGTGGGGGGATAAATTCTCCACCCTTTGACACTGTAAATCATAAATTTTGAACTGGTCAGCATCTAACCATTTTCCAGTATCTATCTACATAGAAAAAGACCTCAGGTTAAGAATCATCCTTTTAAATTTGAGACTTTTTGGCTCTAAAATAATGACTTACCAGAGCTAATGCAATAGTGGTGGGAACAAGGAAAACCAGAACATGGGGTAGCACAATTTTAGCTTCACTCCATATTAAATTTTATCAAAGGTAAATTAAAAATAGATTAAATCTCATCAGACATATTTCCAGCAATAGATAGCAAATATTTCAATTTGAGTGCAAGAAATAGAAAAAAGGATCTACTTAGAACCTATCTCTGAAGAGCTTCTCCATAAATAAATTCTTTTGATGTAATAGGAAGAAGAGTTAGACAAGAAATAGGAAGCCTACTGGAGACAATGAGCAAGAATAATCTAGTTGCAATAGGGAGATAGGAATACAAAGTTTTTCCATCACTCAACCACAACACATAATCACTATAATTGGATTGATGCCTTATCCATAGGGGATGGAAATAGGGAAACTACTACCCTAGGTATGCAAGAAACTGTAAATAAATACTTTTCAACTTTATTTACTACAAATCCACACCTTTCCACTCAACACCAAGAGGAAATTTTAGAAAGCATACCAATGTTAATTTCATAGAAACAAAATGAGGAGCTCTTAAAATATATTAGAGAGAAAGAAGTTAAAGAAACAATTTTTGATATGCAATAAGGTCCCATGTTCATATGGATTTCTAGTAGAGTTCTATAGAGCCTATTGGGATATAATTGCAAATTATGTAACCCAAGCAGTAGAAGAAGTCAAGACTAATGGAAGAATCCTTAAAACCTTGAATCACACCTTTTTGGCTCTCATCCTGGAAGGTGGAGATATGGAAAATATCACTAACTATAAATCATTTGCTCTATGTAATGTGGTTTATAATATCATAAGCAAATTGATTGCAAATAGGTTAAAAAAATATTACCACGGTTAATCTCTCCAAAGCAAGGGGGATTTGTGTAGTGTAGACATATTCTGTATGGAGTTGTATAGCACAAGAAACTATTTATGAGATTTACCAAAAGAGAAACAAAGTTATGTTCCTTAAGCTAGATTTATCCAAGGCATATGACAGAGTAAGCTAGGAATTTTTAGCCCAAATACTATAGAAAATTGATTTAGAATGGATAAAATGAATTATGGAATGCATATCTACAGTTTCTTTCTCAGTGCTCATCAATGGTAATACATCCCAACTATTCAAATATTTTAGAGGAATTCGGAAATGGGATCCACTTTCACCATTTTGGTTCATCATTCTTGTGGAGGGCTTGGAAAGACTCATACAGAAGAGAAAATCAAAGAATACCATTTCAGGGGAGGTTCATCATTTAATGCTACCAAAGGATAAGTAGGAACATAAATATTACTCATCTCCAATTTGTGGATGACACAGAAATGTGGGCAGAAGCAACAATAAGAGAAGCAACCAATATCAAAAAAATGTTGGAGTGCTACATAGCGATGATTGGACAACTACTAAATGAAGAAAAATCAATAGTGGTTTTTTTTAATGTGATAGAAAAATTAAGAGAGTGGATAACCCACATCCTCATATTCTCAGAGGCATCATTGCCCTTAGAATATTTTGGTATCCCCTTAATAGATAAGGTCCTCAAAAATAAATATTGGAAATCAATAGGAGATAGAATCCACTCGAAACTTTTGCATTGGACCAATAGGTGGTTATTTTTTGTAGGAAGAGTATAAATTCTCTTAAATCAATTTTTAAAGCAATTTTAGTGTATGAATTCTCCATTTTGGCTACCCCAAAGAGCATCCTAAAATATTTGGATAGGATGATGAGACACTATTTTTGGTTTGGAGTGCAGGGTAACCACATAAGGGCACTAGTCAGTTGGGACAAGGTTTGTAAGCCTAAGTAAGTTGGAGATTTTGCAATTAGAACATCAATGACAAACAACCAAGCTATAACAACCAATTTGTATTGGAGATGGCTAACTCATCCTAACCAACTCTAGAGCAAAGTATTGAAATTTAAATACTATTTCTCACAAAATACAAAAGATCCTCCTTGTATTCTAGTTTCAGAAAAAGGATCATTGACCTGGAAAGATCTAAATAGAGGAGCATCACTTATAAAATAAGGGTTACACTAGAAAGTGATAGATGGTAAAACTGTTAAACTATGGGAAGATTCTTGGGAACATTCCTCTCCCATAATTGATCAATACCCTAACTTAATAGAACTCAAGGAAAACTTGTATAGGAAATGGTGGAATCTCATAAGCCACTATTTTAAAATGCCAGATCAACTGTAGAACAATCTTATTCAGTGGCAAGTCCCAAAGGAGTTGAGGGAAGAATGGGCTAAGAAAAAAAAAGAACTAAAAAAAATATTGGATATACGAAAGTGGCCAAGGAGTAATGGACCTTATCAACTTGGTTGGGGATATACCCAATTCAGAATTTATACTGTCAAATAAGGTTACAACAAGCTTATACAAAGCACTCAAATTGGTCCAAAACCCCATTGGTTGCAATTATGACAACACAAAGGATGATCAAAGATAAATTTCTTTATGTGGTTGGTTGCACATAACAATATTATGACTTAGGAAAACATGATGAGACGTGGATTTATTAGACCAAACTAGTGTGTAATGTGTCACCAAGAAGAGGAAACAATGAGCCACCTCCTTTTTTGTGTCCCTATGTCAAAACAGTCTGGAGTTTGTGGTACAATATTTTTTGTCAATCAAAAATATCCATTCTCAATAAGAATAACTTTTGGGACTATTGGAAGACCAATAGATTCAAATCAAAGACCTTGAAGATAGCTTGGTATTTGGGTTTGGGTTGCATCTAATGGTAGCTTTGGTTGGAACGTACTAACAAGATTTTCAATGAGGAATTTAGACCAAAGAAAAGAATCTGGGGCACTCTAATTAGGAAAATTTTAGATACAGTGCAGGCTAAAACCAAAGAGGACTCTCAAATGGCAGAGGATGAAGCAGATATATGGACACAACTCTAGAAACAACTGCAATATGGGAACTAATAAGAATAGAAAGAGGGCTTTATAGACTCAATATGAATTCTATGGATTCAACATGAAATGGTAAATGGAACACCTTTAGGGGTCATCCAACAAGGACTAAAACTTCTAAAAGTTGGATAGTAAAAGGAATAGAGTTGTATCGCATTTTAAGCCTTGCCAAGAAAAGCAGGTTATCAACAGTAAATGTATAATTTGAGTTTTTTTCAATAGATTTTTTACCTTTTTCTCAAAAATAATAATCCAATATTTTTATGGATTGTTGGTACCATGACTTTCAAACAATGAAATGACAACACTAGTTACCCAATGTTTTGGAAAAAAATTTCAAATGCTATTATTAACATGTTTTTTTGTGTGGTTCTAAAGATTCCATTTTCTATTTGAGATATTCCACTAGTAAATAATCTCTATCCTTTGTAAATATTCCACTAGTAAAATTTAGAATACCATATTTATTTTTCCTTTAGGAAACCAATTGTTCTTATGTTTCAATTACCATAGGAGTAAATCTAAAATTTTTGTATTTATATAATTATCTTAAATATTCTAGATATTAACTTTTTATCATGCTATTCTCTTTTTGTATTTTTTTAATGTAAAAAAAAGTATTATTTTAAAGAAGTAATAGAATACATTTTTACAAAAAAAAAAGAGGTGGATAAACACACCACATGGCCAATGCCATCAACAAAAAAAACCATCACCGTCAAAAAATATGGGAAACTAAGAAACCAACTAACAGCTAAAAAAACTACCTTATAGAATTGGCAAGCAAACACTATCAACTAGCTAACAAATTGATTACATACTAAAAATGATGGTTGAGTGCACGCAACAAGAGAAAAAGAAAAAAAAGGAGGAATCCCTATGATGATGAAGAACTATTACACAACAAAATCATCAGGAGAATTTTTCCAAAAGAAGAAGTGTCGAAAACATCTTCCTAGCCATAAATAGATAGATCCTCATTAGCAGTAAAGCATCCAACTTGACCCAATCATAGATCTAAAGAGCCAATGGAGAGAGATAAGTATTTAGGTTACTAAGGGTAGCTCTATAAGGAGGGGGACCTTAAGCTAGGGTAGGAGTGTGATTTAGGGTTGAGTGATGATATTACCTAGACCTAGAGCAGCTTCGGGATAATATTTCTTAGGAGAAACCTAGCTGACTATGCATGGAGTATTCCCCCAATGATAAATAAGCTCTTGAAGATGAGAGAACTTCATAGTCACCTTACAAACCTAAAATACAATCCAAAAATACATATAAAAAATAATATTAGATTTCTCAAAAGTAGATATGTGAAGAGAAGAATAGTTACCAAATATACAGTGATTTCTAGCTCTCCATATGTTGTTCAAGGTCACCATATAAAAAAAGTTCCACACATCCAAAAAAAAAAACTGATAAGGATGGGGAGTCTCCCAAGATGATATGCTTCCACTCAAGCGTGGCATAGGAATAAGGTCTAAAAATAGAAAAAATCCACTCCCAAAGGGAGTGAGCACGAACATAGATCCAAAAAATATGGATAAAGTCCTAAGACTAAAGATAAAACTGGAAAGAAAGGTTATATATGTCTATATGTCATAATATGCTCCCCAACAAGAAGTCCTTGGTGAAGAAGACTCCAAAAAAATAGGAAATATTGGGCTCCAGGAAAGAGCCCCTAAAAATATTGGCTTCTCTGCGCCCATTTCTCATTTTGCCTCTGAGCCCCTTGCCTTAATTTATGTCACGATATCGCGACATGTCGCGATATCGCGATGGAGAGAGAAAAAGGCGCGGGAGGAGAAAGCGATGGCGGGAACGGCATTTTCGAGGACCATTCAAAGATGACACATGGCACAAGCTAAAGTTAAAGCGGGGGATTACCCAGAAGCGCAGGATATGAAAAGGATGGGCGTGCAGAGAATCTAACAGAATCAGCAGTGACAGAGACCATTGGGAGAGGGGTCTTTAATCAGGTTGGTGCCCCGATTTTTGTGTTTTTGTTCCAGAGGGTCGGGGCCTCTTTAAAAAACCCAATCCTTGTAATTAATCGGGTTGGTGTGTCCCGATTAATGTGGTAGGAAGTTTCAGAGGGTCGGGGCCTCTATAAAAACCCAGTTTGATGTTTTAGTCGGGATGGTGGATTCGGGTAAGATTGCACGCAGAGCATGAGTGAGAAAGAACCAAGCCGAGCGCTGGTTAATGTAAGCCTATGGGCTGTTTGCATGTAATTTCCAGATTTTAATGAAGAAAGCTTCGAGTTGAGCAAGTGTTGTGTGTGTGATTAACGAGTGATCTTCCCGGGTCTGTCGTCAAGAGATCATTTGGAATGAAGTTTGGGTTGCAAAATCAAGAGAGTGTCTTACAACAAGGAATATTGTTCACTATTCAACAACGAAGACATAGTATTTTGTCCAGAATAGTGCAAATCCATATTTTTGAGGTAAATTATCAAGTTTACTATTTTATTTATACAAAGGATTGGAGTAATAAGGAATATTTCATAAATTATGAAAGCTTGAAGTTGATTTATAAGTTTTTCACATTGATTGATTAATGCTATTGGAGATATAAGGTTTATGAGTGAAAAACAAAGAATAGAAATTTTATTATTGCTATTTGAAAATATTTATGAATAATTTTAAAATTGATTTGAAGATTTGAGAAATTAAATTGAAATTTTGTAATTTGATTATTTGAGTTTGAGAAATTTTTTGAAATATTTACAAACTAATATTTTTAGATAAATAAGGAGTTCAACATAATAGGAATACAAAACTTGTGAATATCATATAATTTCTAAATTTCCTATTTGGGAGCTATAAGTATTTCAACATCAAATTAGATTTTGGGAAATTTAGAATTGAGAAATTATATTATTGAAATTTGGGAGACAAAAGGTATTCAACCTAGAGATTTGAAGAATAGAAACCTTTATCAAAATTATTGATTGTTATTCATATATTGGGAGAAATAAGATATTTGTCTTGAAGAATAGAAATTGAATATTATATTAATATTGTCATCCAAACATTAGGAAATACAAGATATACTACAAGATTTGAAGAATTAAAAGTTAGTAGTTGATCATATACTCAAATTCAACTCAAAGGTTAGAAGTTGAAAATATTTCATCAAAGTTGATTATTATATTCAAAATATTCAAGATTTGGAGATATAAGGTTTACAACATAAAATTTTTTATATTTCATCCAAACACTAGGGAGACATAAGGTAGTCAACCTCAAAGGTTTAGATATTTGAAAATTTTATCATAATTGTCCTACATTTTTTAGACAAGGGAGTTACAAGGAAGCCTTCTCTAGATGAACTATAGAAGAACTTATTAAGTATACAGGATTCAAGGATAAAATGGTTTGGAGATTGATTCAATGGATAATAATATGTAAAAAATTTATAACAATAGAAATATAAAAAAAAATATCATTCTCAAAATATAGCAAAAAATGTTAGTCAAGAAGAAATTTTTTAGATTTATGAAAGAAGCAAAGGCAAAATTGCCTCAATTATACACAAATGGTTGTATCAATTGATCAAGAAAACATATGAAATTAAAGTTTACAAAACAATAAAAGAAGATTTGAAATGCACATATTGTAATAAATATGGACATGAAGAAGTTGATTGTTGGAATTTACATCCTTGTAAATATTGTGGAAAAGAATCACATTCATCTACTTTCTATTATTACAAGGAAGAATATTACAAAAAATTTGAAAAAGTATTAACATACAGGTTAGAGTATTTATTTCAAAATATTATTTCTAAAGCACAACGGAGACAAGCATGAAGAGTAGGCAATAAGGTTATCCAAAAAATAGAAAAAACAAAAGTGGACTAGAGATATAATTAGATCTCTTATGCAACAAGACTATCTGATGATAGACTATATTGAAAGTCCAAGATGAAAGAAGAATTCAAAGACAAAGAAAAGGAATCAGATCAAGAGAGGGAATATGGAGACTAAATCAAAAGAAGATATTTATTTGAAGACTCTAGATATAAATTTACTAGAGATAAAATTGAAGACTAAATATGAAGATCCATATTGAAGACTAAAGTCTTCAATAACCAAATAATGTAATATAGGGAGGTGTTAGAGTATATTACATTATTTGGTAATGTACCACCTTGGGTATATTTTTATATTAGGATAGCTTCTTAATTTAGAGCATGAGTATTTACTTTATGCAATGTAAAAAATGCACAAGTATTATTAGAGTGTGCATAGTATTTTGGTAATGTAAATGTGCATAGTAGTCCATGTGCACATGAGTCCATAGAGTAGGAAGATGAGGAGTCTCAAGAAGAGTGAAGGTCAAGAGTACTCTATATGAAGAATCACATTACATTATATATGTCTGTGTGCGAGAGAGAGAGAGAGAGAGAGATACAATATAGAGTAAGAGTGTGTGGAAGTATTGTGTATTGGAGATCTTTATTCTATATGAGAATGTTATTTTTATGAACAGTTATTAGTGGCTATTTTATGAGTTATTGTAGAAGTTATTTATGATTTTTATATGTTTAGAATATTTCCATTATCTTATATTTCATCCTACAATATTATTTTAGATATTCTATTCATTTTATTTTAAGTTTATAGCATCAAAATCTAACAAAGGTGCCTTTGAAGCTCCTCATTGAAAGGATTGGACTGTAACTGAGTTGAGGCAACCTCAAACTCTCACATAAAAATAGCATTGGAGTGGTGATGAAGCTTGAAAGCACCCTAGCAAGCAAAGGAAGTTGGTTGTGCACTGGATAACTTTGTTCCACCGATCAATCCAACTAGAGGTCCCTTTCAATTTGGGTATTAGGTTCTAAATTTTTATGACATAGGCTCTCAATATGGGTTGGTGCAAAATAGTAGTGTTAAGGTAGAATTGAGATTGAGAAAGAGGATGGGATGGAATAAATCAATATGGAAAAGGAAATGGAAGAATGGTTAGACAAATAGAGATTATGGTGGACACAGACAAAGGAGGAAGAGGATGAGGGCTACTCAAAGGAGAAAATATCATAATCTAATATTATGGCTTTGTCTAATAGTTTTAGCACATGACTCTAACCCTACTTGTTGTTAGACCATGTGAACCAGGAATTAGTAGGGAATTAAGAGGGTAAGAATAAACTATTAGGGTTAGATAGCCCTAACTCTTCTTTCATGAAAAGCTATGCTTCTTTTTCCCTGGTGGCCCATCACATGGGAAGAAGACCCACCTTGTCATGTAGGAATTCAATCATATTAAAGTCCCTATAAAGCAACAAAATAGCAAGGGGGGAGAAATAATCATCCATTGTCAAAGAACACAATGATCATTAGAATAATCAGGTGCATAGATGTTGAGCACACTGAGGAGATGGCCATAAATCTCCATTACAACCTAAACAACATGATTGGAAGGGTAACATCCCTAAGATATCATCTTGGAATCATAGGTTTCTAAAAGTAAAATAATTGACTCTTTTCCTATATCATGCAAAGTAATAAAGGTGTGGCCTTGGGGCTTGAGAAAGGAGTAAGTAATTGATAGAATGGAGCTAGTGAATTTGACTTCTTGAAGGCATAAAATATTAATACTACTAAATCTGATCTTGAAGTACTCCAGACCTTGATGCACAATGTACTTGCACACAAGATCTATCAAACCCCTAACATTCTATGACATGCACTTTATGAGAAAATCAAGGAGCATATTTAATTTGATGATCTTAGAGTCCTTGAAATCTACCAAATATTCAAAGGCAATTATTAGAAACCTATTACGGTTTTCCTAAAAAAAAATTGCATGTCTCCACTTTTCTAAAGGGATGCTCAAGGACTCCTTAGCTAGACTACAAGAGCAACGAGGGTTTTGTGAAGGAATTTTTCTAGAAAGACTAAGAGGAGAGGTAGGGCATTCACTTGAGGAGACACAATCTGGTATAGCTAATGGTTAAGTCATCTAGGAGCCTTTAGGAGTTAGGGATACTTATTGGGTACTACCATTAGAGGTACCTACAAGAGGAGAAACAAAAGTTCCCCTTGTAGTAACTACATTATATCTACCTACATGAGAACCCGATTGAGACTCCTTTTTACTAGCTCCCTAAAAATATTGTTGTTGGTTGCCTTTACCATTTTTATTGGTGATAAAAATTTGTTCCTCCCCTTTATTAGTGAGGGGAAATTTGAACTATGGTTAAAGGTGCTAATGTTTCTACTGGAGCTTGATTTTTGAACTAACCCTCCATAAGAGGATAGCATTTTATCTTGTGAGCTACAAACTGGCAATGATAACAAGTGATAAGGAGATTTATATAGACCACCCATTGTTGAAAATGGGTCTCACCAACTTGAATATCAATAGATTCCTTAAGTTCCTTTGAGAGATAAATTTAAATATAGATGTGTTTGTAAGGCAACATAATGTAGAATTTATATCGCTTCATGCACACATACTTGTCAATGGGCATGATAAGATATGGTAGGAATGGCCAATAGGGTAATGAGAGACTTGGAAATTCCACCCAAATAGGGACATGCAAGGAAACATCTACAAATATCATCAAATTATGGTGCCAAGGTTGAAGACATAAAAGTGTATTTATAATATACCAAGGACCTTTGCCTTAATCTTAATGACATGCTATGGTTCAAAAAACTAGAAATGAAAGAAGTCTTTAGTAAGGTTATGAATGTGGTCAAATTTTGTGCCATATGGCTATCAAACTTTATGAATACATTGAAATATTAGCAAGTCACTAGGAATACTCCCCAAAAATACCTAATTAGGATGTGACTCTCAATCTAGTTGTAGGCTTTATCAAAATCCTACATGGTCAGGATTATGTTTGGCATAGAGGATTTGCCTTTTGGAAAAACCTTGAGACAAACTTCCTAGGTTAATTGATTGGTGACATGGCTCTTCGTAGCTACAACTTCACTAAATAGTGAAGTAGTGGCCTAAGAAATGACCATAACAAGGGGAGAAGCCCCCCACACTAGGTAGATTTAGCACATAAAATTATGTAGTAAGAGAACCTAGATCCCTAAAGGTATGGTGGTCAAAGAAAGAGTAAACAGACAACAAAATACGACCAAAAAAACCTAATAGAGCCTCCATAATAAACCCTAATATGAATGAAATTGAATATATTGGAAATATAAAAAATAGACCATTCTCAAAATATAGCAAAAAATATTAGTCAAGAAGATATATTTTAGATTTATGAAAGAAGCAAGGGCAGAATTACCTCAATTATACACAAATGGTTGTACCAGTTGATCAAGAAAATAGATGAAATTAAAGTTTAATAAAAACAAAAGATTTGAAATGCACATATTGTAATAAATATGGACACGAAGAAGTTAATTGTTGGAATTTACATCCTTGTAAATATTGTGGAAAAGAATCGCATTCATCTAGTTTTTGTTATTACAAGGAAGAATATTATAGGAAATTTGAAAAAGTATTAACATATAGGTTAGAGTGTTATTTCAAAATATATTTTTTAAAGCCTTTACTAACAATGGATACAAGCATGAAGAGAAGGTAAGAAGGTTATCCGAAGAATAGAAAAAACAAAAGTGGACTAGAGATATAATTGGATCTCTTACTCAACAAGACTATCTGATGATAGACTATATTGAAAGTCCAAGAAGAAAGTAGAATTCAAAGATAAATAAAAGGAATCAGATCAAGAGAGGGAATATGGAGACTAAATAAAAAGAAGATACTTGTTTGAAGACTTCATATATAAATTTCTTGGAGATAAAATTGAAGACTAAATATGAATATCCATATTGAATACTAAATTCTTCAATAACCAAATAATGTAATATAAGGGGTGTTAGAGTATATTGCGGTATTTGGTACATGCTAATGTACCACCTTGGGTATATATTTATATTAGGAGAGTGTCTTATATTAGAGTGTGAGTATTTACTTTATGCAATGTAATAAATGCACAAGTATTATTAGAGTGTGCAAAGTATTTTGGTAATGTAAATGTGCATAATAGTCCATGTGCACATGAGTCCATAGAGTAGGAAGATGAAGAGTCTCAAGAAGAATGAAGACCAAGAGTACTCCATATGAAGAGTCACATTTCATTATATATATATATATATATATATATATATATATATATATATATATATATATATATATATATATGTGTGTGTTTGTATGTGTGTGTGAGAGAGATATAAAATATAGAGTAAGAGTGTGTGGAAGTATTGTCTATTGGAGATATTTATTCTATATGAGAATGATATTTTCATGAGCAGTTATTAGTGGCTATTTTATGAGTTGTTGCAAAATTTATTTATGATTTTTATATGTTTAGAATATTATCATTATCTTATAGTCCATCCTACAATGTTATTTTAGATATTCTAGTTATTTTGCTTTAAGTTTATAGCATCAAAAGATAACAAAGGTGACTTTGAAGCTCCTCATTTAAAGGATTAGACTACAGTTGAGTTGAGGCCACCTCCAACTCTCACATAAAAATAACATTGGAGTAGTGATGAAGCTTGACAATCTTACACCCTAGCGAGTGAAGAAAGTACTTGATAGAATGGAGCTAGTGACTTTGACTTCTTGAAGGTATAAAATATCAATACTATTGAATTTGATCTTGAAGTCATCCAAACCCTGATGCACAATGTACTTGCACACAAGATTTGTCAAACCTCTAACATTCTATGACATGTACTTTATGAAACATAATCAAGGAACATATTTCCTTTGATGATCTCAGAGTCCTTGAAATCTACCAAATATTCAAAGGCATTTATGAGAAACCTATTATGGTTTTCCTAAAAAAAATCTGCTTGTATTTACATTTCCAAAGGGATGTCCGAGGACTCCTTAGCTAGACTACAAGAGCAATGAGTGTTTTGTGAAGGATTTTTTCTAGAAATACTAAGAGGAAAGGTAGGGAATTCACTTGAGGAGACAATATCTAGAATAGATAATGGCTAAGTTATCTAGGAGCCTTGAGGATTCAGGAAGACTTATTGGGTACTACCATTATAGGTACCTACAAGAGGAGAAACAAAAGCTCCTTTTGGAGTAACTGCATTAGACCTCCCTGGATGAGAGCCTGATTTAGACTCCTTTTTACTAGCTTCCACAAAATATTGTTGTTGGTTTTTCCTTCCCTTTATTAGTGAGAGGGGAAATTTAAACTATGGTTAAAGGTGCTAATGTTTCTACTGGAGCTTGATTTTTGAACTAACCCTCCATAAGAGGGTAGTATTTTATCTGGTGAGCTATAAACTGGCAATGATAAAAAATGATAGGGATATTTATATAAACCACCCATTGTTGAAAATGGGTCTCACCAACTTGAATATCAATAGAGTCCTTAAGGTACTTTGAGAGATCAATTTCAATATATATGTGTTTGTAAGGAAACACAATGTAGAATTTATATGGCTCCATGCACACATACTTTTCAATGGGCATGATAAGATATGGCAGGAATGGCCAATAGGGTAAGGAGAGACATGGAAATTCCACCCAAATAGGGACATGCAAGGAAACGTCTAAATAGATCATTAAATTATGGTGCTATATTTGAAGACATAAAAGTGTATTTCTAATATATAAAGTGTAAGAAAAATAACACAACACCAAACAAATAATAATGAAGACACAAGCGATTGTAATGGAATAATATTTATATTAAATTTATATTAAAATACACAGAAGCCTTGGCCTCCTTTTCTTTTACAATGATTTACCCCAAAGCATGAGGGGTCATATTACAATGCTTGCTTGTTTCATAATATCACAAACAAGGCCAAAGAAGAGTGGCCTCTTTGGTACATCAATGGGAGGTGGTGTCTTCAGTCTTCTTTCGCTCCAATCCAATTGGTGAGTGGGCTTTTGTATCCTGGATGTGGGGACCACTCTAGCTTCAATAGCTCTCCAAATACCTACCTCTTGCACACATGAAATTCAAACAAGGGTTAGTAGCACCTGTATACATGATTAGAAACAAGTACATATAAAAACCCTTGAAGAAATGCTTGCAGAAAACATAGAAATAGTAATTAAAAATGCCTTTATACAAAATGAATAAATTACTAATCTCTACTGCTCTAAATATCTTGAAAATTTGTGGATATTTTCTTGAGGATTTTAGGAACCTACCCTCAAAATTTTAGCTCAATCCAAGTCCGAAAGAGCAAATATATGGCCAAAACAAGTTTGGCAGTTTCTACAGAACCGCGATTCTAACTGTGTAACCACGGGTGTGCGGTTTGGAAATCGTGGGATTGCAGTTGGGACTGTGTAACCACGGATGTGTTATTTTAAAACCATAGGAATTCGGTTGGGACTATGTAATGCATGGTTGTGTAAATATGGTAGAAAACCTTGAGAACTCGGATCCGGGACCTTGATGGCTCGAACTATGTGATTGTTGACAATTCCCTGCAGTGATTTCACCAATGTAACGATGTATTTTCCAGCCCTCCTTTGCTTTATGGAATGGTGTTTATTTTATAGGAATTTTTGGTTTTTGATGAAACTGAGATGTGGCAAGCCAGGGCTGCCAAGTGGCAATCCTGGACTGCCAAATGGAGGGGGGCAGTTAGAGTGAGTCACCCATGGTGTCTCACTTAACTGGTGTAATGTGGGTGCAAGTGAAGTGAGGTTTAAGGGTTATCCCATGTGAAGGGACAAAGGGTACAAGGGTTTATGATATGTGGCAATATAGGGTAGTGAGATGGCTAAGACACATGTCTAGTGGATAGGTAAGGTATCCTGGGGGGATTTTCCAGATTTATTAAAATCTAGAAAATAGGATAATGTGCAGGATTTTTATGCCTAAGTTTAGACTTAGGCATATATTATTATGCAGGAATGTGGACTGCAATGTGGGTGAAGTGTACATGAATTAATATACCTAATTTTAGACCTAGGTATATATTTTATCATGCAAAATTATGTGGTGAATTGTAAATGCCTAGATTTTGGTGTCTACACAAAGAACCTTTGCTCTTAATCTTAATGACATGCTATGGTTCAGAAAACTATAAATGAAAGAAATATTTAGTAAGGTTATGAATGTGGTCAACTTTTGTGTCATATGGCTATCAAACTTATTGAATCCATTGAGATATTAGCAAGTCACTAGGAATATTCCCCCAAAAATACCTAATGAGGATGTGACTCTCAAGCTAGTTGTAGGCTTTATCAAAATCCTACATGGGTAGGATTATGTTTGACATAGAGGATTTGCCTTTTGTAAAACCCTCAAGACAAACTTCCTAGGTTAATTTGTGGCACGTCTCTTCGTAGCTAAAAATTCAATAAATAGTGAAGTAGTGGTCTGAGAAATGACCATAAAAAGGGTAGAAGCCCCCCACACTAGGTAGAGTTAACACATAAAATTATGTAGTAAGAGCACTTAGATCCATAAGAGTATGGCAGTCGAAGAAAGAGTAAATAGACTACAACAACATATGACCAAAAGATCCTAGTAGAGCCTCCACAAGAAACCCTAATATGCAAGAAATTGAAAATAATGGAAATATTAAAAATAGACCATTCTCAAAATATAGCAAAAAATATTAGTCAAGAAGATATATTTTAGATTTATGAAAGAAGCAAGGGTAGAATTACCTCAATTTTACACAAATGGTTGTACCATTTGATTAAGAAAATAGATGAAATTAAATTTTACAAAACAACAAAAGAAGATTTGAAACGCACATATTGTAACAAAGATGGACACAAATAAGTTGATTGTTGGAATTTACATCCTTGTAAATATTATGGAAAAGAATCGCATTCATCTATTTTTTGTTATTACAAGGAAGAATATTATAGAAAAATTTGAAAAAGTATTAACATATAGGTTAGAGTGTTATTTCAAAATATTGTTTCTAAAGCCTTTACTAACAATGGAGACAAGCATGAAGAGCATACAAGAAGTTTATCCGAATAATAGAAAAACAAAAGTGGACTAGAGATATAATTGGATCTCTTACTCAAAAAGACTATTTGATGATAGAATATATTGAAATTCCAATACGAAAGCAAAATTCAAAGACAAATAAAATAACTCAGATCAAGAGAGGAAATATGGAGACTAAATCAAAATAAAATACTTATCTGAAGACTCCAGATATAAATTTACTGGAGATAAAATTGAAGACTATATATGAATATCCATATTGAAGAATAATTCTTCAATAACCAAATAATGTAATATAGGGGGGTGTTAGAGTATATTACAGTATTTGGTACATGCTAATGTACCACCTTGGGTATATCTTTATATTAGGATAGTGCCTTAGATTAGAGTGTGAGTGTTTACTTTATGCAATGTAATAAATGCACAAGTATTATTAGAGTGTGCAAAGTATTTTGGTAATGTAAATCTACATAATAGTCCATGTTCACATGAGTCAATAGAGTAGGAATATGAAGAGTCTCAAGAATATTGAAGGCCAAGAAATTAGAGTAAGAGTGTGTGGAAGTATTGTGTATTGGAGATATTTATTCTATATGAGAATGATATTTTGTGAGTAGTTATTAGTGGCTATTTTATGATTTATTGCAAAATTTATTTATGAGTTACATAATTAGAATATTTTCATTATATTATATTTCATCCTACAACATTATTTTAGATATTCTAGTTATTTTACTTTAAGTTTATATCATCAAAAGCTAACAAATGTGCCTCTAAAACTTCTCATTGAAAGGATTGGACTGTAGTTGAGTTGAGACCACCTCCAACTCTCACATAAAAATAGCATTGGAGCAGTGATGAAGCTTGAAAATATTATGCCCTAGCGAGAAAAGGAAGTTGTTAGTGCATAGAAAATATTGTTCCACCGATTAGTCCAACTAGAGGCCCCTTTTCATTTGAGGACTAGGTTCCAAATTTTGATGATATAGGATCTCAATATGGGGTGGTGAAAATAGTAGTTTTAAGGTAGAATTAAGACTAAGAAAGAGGAGGGATGGAAGAAACCAATATGGAAAATGAAATAGGAGAATGCTTAGACAAACAAATATCGATGTGGATATAGATAAAGGAGAAAGAAGACGAGTCCTGCTCAAAAGAGAAAATATCAGAATCTAAGAGCATGGCTCTGTCTAATATTTTTAGCACATGAATCTCATCCTACTTTTTGTTAGACCATGTGAACTAGGCATTATTAGGGAATAAAGAGGCTAAGAAATAGCTATTGATGTTAGATATCCCCAAATTTTCTTTCATGAAAAGTTATGCTTCTCTTTCCCTAGCAACTCATTGCATGGGAAGAAGACCCACCTTGTCATGCGAGAATTCAATCATATTGAAGTCCCTACAAAGCAACCAAATAGAATTAGATATAGAGAGCATCGTCCATCTCCAAAGAGCATAATAATCATTAACATCATTATGTGCATATATGTTGAGCACACTGAGAAGATGGCCACCAATTCCTATCACAACCCAAACTACATGATTGGAAGGGTCACATCCCTAAGATATCAACTTGGAATGGTAGGTTTCGAAAAGAAAAATAATTGCCCCTCTTCTTGTGTCATGCAAATTAAGAAAGGTTTGGCCTTGGGTCTTGAGAAAGAAGAAAGTACATGATAGAATGAAGCTAGTGACTTCGATTTCTTGAAGGTATAAATATCAATACTTTTGAATCTTATCTTGAAGTCATCCAGATCCTGATGCACAATGTACTTGCACACAGTATCTGTCAAACCTCTAACTTTCTATGACATACACTTTATGATACATAATCAAGGAGAATATTTTCTTCTATGATCTCAGAGTCCTTGAAATTCAAAGGCATTTATGAGAAATATATAATGGATTTCCTTAAAAAAATTGCATGTCTTTGCTTTTCCAGAGGGATGTCCAAGGACTCCTTAGCTAGACTACAAGAGTGAAAAGGGTTTTGTGAAGGAATTTTGCTATAAATACTAAGAGGAGAGTTAGGGCATTTACTTGAGGGGACATAATCTACCATATCTGATGGCTAAGTCATTTAGGAGCCTTGAGGAGTCAGGTATACTTGTTGGGTACTACCATTAGAGGTACCTATAAGAGGATAAACAAAAGTTCCTTTTGGAGTAACTGCATTAGAGCTCCCTAGCTAAGAGCCCGATTGAGACTCCTTTTTACCAACTCCCATAAAATGTTGTTGTTGGTTTCCTTTACCATTTTTCTTTATGACAAACATTAATTCCTCCCATTTATTAGTGATAGGGATAAATTGAACTATGGCTAAAGGTGCTAAATTTTCTACTAGAGCTCAATTTTTGAACTAATCCTCCATAAGAGGGTTGTCTTTTATCTTATGAGCTATAGACTGGAAATGATAACAAGTGTTGGGAAGATTTATATAGACCACCCAATATTGAAAATAGATCTCACCAACCTGAAATCAATAGATTCCTTGAGGTCCTTTGAGAGATCAATTTCAATACATATGTGTTTGTAAGGTAGCACAATGTAGGATTTATGTGGCTTCATGCACACATGCTTTTCAATGGGTACAACAAGTTATGGTAGGAATGACCAACAGGGTAAAGGGAGACCTAGAAATTCCATCCAAATAGGGACATGTAGGGAAATATCTATAGAGATCATCAAATTATGGTGCTAGGGTTGAAGATATAAAAGCGTATTTCTATATACCAAGGACCTTTTCTCATAACCGTAATGACATGTTGTGGTTCAGAAAACTAGAAATCAAATAATCCTTTAGTAAGGTTATGAATGTGGTCAAATTTTATGCCATATGGCTTCTAGAATTGCAAAATTATTAACATATTAGAAATTCACTGGGAATCCTCCCCCAAAAATACCTAATAATGGTGTGACTTTCAAGCTATTTGTAAGCTTTATCAAAATACTGCATGGATAGGACTATGTTTGGCATAGAGGATTTGCCTTGTGGAAAACCCTTGAGCCAAAATTTCTAGATATGTTAATTTGTGTCATGGCTCTTCGTAGGTACAACTTCACTAAATAGGGAAGTGGTGGCCTGAGAAACAACCATAACAAGTGGAGAAGACCCCTACACTAGGTAGAGTTAGCACACAAAATTATGTAGTAAGAGCAATTAGATCCCTAATAGTATGGCATCTGAAGAAAGAGAAAATAGACAACAATTACATGTGACCAAAAGGCCCTAGTAGAGCCTCCACAAGAAAACCTAGCAAGTTTTGTTTATTTTTAGTCTTTTTGTATTTTTTTCTATGTAGTTCTTTCCTAAAAATTATGATTGTTCTTTCCTAGTAGGATGAGTTCTTTATTTTCCTACTATATTCTTCTTCTTATTCTTTCATTATATTTTCATAGTTGTTTACCTGAATTAATGCTTATAGGAGGATATTACACCCCATAGGCAAAGTTAGCACTTATAGAAGTCCAAATAATGTAAAACTATGAAAGATAGATACAAATATAGAAAATATTTGGTTGAAGACAAAGATATGGGTATCCTTAGGAATGATCTAAGTATAAGGTAGATACATAAGTGAAATACACACAATATAACTAGTGGAAATCAATATAAAGCAAAATAATTTGTTAGAAACCTTTGGATAAAAATAAGCATAACCACAATAGAAATGCAAGAACTAATGGAAATGCTTATAACTAAATGACCATCAAAATGAATTATAGAAGTGATTACAAAATAACTAATTGGAAACACAAAAAACTTATATTAAAGTAGAATATATATTGTATGCCTCTTAAAGGGGGCAACCTCCTTGGAAGTATATTTTTGATGAAATTTGAGAAAAATATGAAATACATTCTACTTCAAACTCATGTCCTTATATAGACTCTTATTTACCTTAACCCTAATGCTTAATGATTGGACCACATGAAAGAGTGAACCCAACTACTAATTCTTAATTGTAATAAAAGTAAATATTATATTATAATGGGCCTATAGGCATATTTTTGAGTTATTGCATAAGTTTATCTTTATTTTCCTACATATTATAGTGTGATTATCATATAGATATCTTAGATTGCTTATCTTACATCTTGTGGTTGCATTTCCTATATCATATACTCATCAAAATCTAACAGTGGTATTGTTGTGGCTGCTCCACAACACACCCCAAAATTGGGGACCCCCATTTTTTGCACACTTTCCAAGAAGATTGCAGTGGCCCAGATGTTAAAAGAGCAAAGAAAAGCAGAAATGATAAGTTGTCGCGATATCGTGACATGTTGCTCCGTCACGACCAGAAATGAAAAGTTGTCACGATATCGCGACATGTTGCTCCGTCGCGACCAGAAATGAAAAGTTGTCGCGATATCGCGACATGTTGCTCCATCACGACCAAAAATGAAAAGTTGTCACGATATCGCGACATGTTGCTCCGTCGCAACCAAAAATGAAAAGTTGTCGCGATATCGCGACATGTTGCTCTGTCGCGACCAAAAATGAAAAGTTGTCGTGATATCGCGACATGTCGCGTTTTCGCGGCTTAGACAAGCGAAGCACAATAGAACGAAAATGTGTCACGATTTCATGACATGTCATGTTTTTGCGGCTAAGAGCAACAGAATGCAACACAAAGTGAAAAATGTCGCGATATCGCGACATGTCATAAAATCACGGTCAAAGCAAGCAGGAAGAAGTGTTGACCGAAAATTGTCGCGATATCACGACGTGTCATGAAATCGCGGGTCAAAGAGGAGAGAGAAGATAAGGCGCTAGAATTGTCATGATATCGCGACATGTCATGAAATCACGATCAAAGCAGTCAAACAGGGCAAAGTATAGAAATTGTCGCGATATCGCGACATGTCTCGGTCTCGCGGCCCACAAGGAAAAATTGTCGCGATATCGCGACATGTCATAAAATCGCGGTCAAAGGCAGCAAGAGAAGAGTCAATGCAGAAGTTGTCACGATATCGTGACATGTCGCCATTTTGCGACCTGAAGATGAGATGAAGGGCAAAGATAAAAAAACGTCGCGATATCGCGACATGTTAGGTTTTTGTGGCAAGAAAGTGAGGAAGGAACAAATGAAAGAAAGTGTCACAAAATCAAGACATGTCTCATTTTCACGGTACTTGAGGACGAACAAAGCTACGGGTATAAAAATGTCACGATATCGCGACATGTCTTGTTTTTGCGATATAGGTGGAAGAACAAAGCTACAGATAGAAAATGTCATGATATCACGACATACTATTTTTTGTCACGATTCACAACGGGCCATTACAAAACATGCAAAAAAGTGCAGAACACGTGGCATGAAGATGTCAGGGCTATGATAACGCTTCAGGATCGACAGTTACAGTTCACAGAGAAGATCAAATGTTTCGACGTAGAGTAGAAATTCAAAAATGATGAAGAGGTGGGGAAGATAAAACGAAGCGATCTGGGAAAGTTTAAAAGCAGAAGCAGAAGCAGAGTCACAGAGCAAAATAGAGAACCACACCAGAAAGTTTAAAAGCAGAAGCACAGGATAGGTACAGAGGTCAGAAACCGCTATGGGCAGAGTTGCAGAGCTGAAGGTGATAGGCCATTATGAGCCTGCTTAGGAGTGTTTTCCTTCATTTGTTCTGGTTTTGATAAACTGGAAGCTTCTGTTGTTGTAAACTGACATATTTTTTTAATACAGAATTACAGAGAGTTGCATCTCATTGACAAGAAAGAAGGAGTTATTTTCTGCATTCTGGATTTAATGTTCATCTTTCCCCTTTTCAGATCTTTAGGCTTATAGGTGAAGTTTAATGCAAGTTTTCTTGGTTGCTTCATGCGAATGTCTAAATCTAAAAATCACAGTTAAGATCCCAGAAACTAGCACCTAACTTATCTGGATTGTGCGAGTTTGCAGGTTCAATAGGTTAGGTTGTATGCAAAAAACCTCATATCTTCGGTTTTGTCAAAATAGGATTGCAGCCCCTGAATGTATTTTAGTTTCATTTTTCTTTACATTTTATTTTTATCTTTTCTGCACTTTTATTTCCAAAAATTTTAACTTTTATTTTAATTTACAGTCATTAAAATAAACACTTGAAAATTCGTCGAAGCTGAAAATGGAATATTTCATCGTTAATATCAATTCACATTGAGTTCATTCTGATTAAATGAACAATCATTAAAGTTTCACAATAAAATAAACCAGCATTGCCCGTTGTTTACAGTTACTTGCAACCGCTAAGGTGTTCCAAGCATTTAAATTGAATATCTTTATTTGAGATATATTAATATACCTACACAAATGCTAACATAGCGGAGACCTTGGAGAAATTACTTGTCTAATTTCTTTGCAAGAGGGGATTTGGAACCCAAATCCTATCGGAGAGTGTGTTTTCACAATCGGGTGAAAATACCACTCAACAGATTGGCACTAGAAGGAGGGCTAGATGGGTTTATTTTAGTGAGATTTAAAAATTTTGTATATTTCATGCTATATTGATTGTTATCTTTACTCCTCTAACACTCGGCAGACTGTTAAAAGGAGGGCCTGAATTGGTTTACTTTTTTCTATTTACGTTAAACAATTCAGGTATGTTGTATATCATTCTAACGCTTTTTGATTGTTCATACAGAAACAATGTGATTTGATTTAATTTTGAAAATTTTGGTTTTGACTAACGAAGTGTTGTTTCCATACAATTACTTTCATTTGATTTTAATGAATACATCTCTTGGTTGATGCTAACTTGATTTTTTATACATTACAGGTTGAATATTCAACAGATTTGGTCTAAAGTTATATTCTGAGTTCACTAATGGCAACATTTGAGGAGAAAATTGTATCCCTAAGAGCTGAAATAGTGTCTCTAAGTGATGCAGGAGCATCCGGTGAGGGAAAAGCAATCTTGCATCTTCCAAATATTTTTAGTTTCCTTTCTAAGATCTTTGCACTTAGATCTATTATTTTCAAGTACTGTGAAAGGTTTGTGAAGCAAGTTTTGGTTTGGAAGGTTTTGAGAGGCAAGGAAGGGAGGGGTCACGAAATCGCGACCCCAACGCAGCGTTGCAACTTTGGTGAAGTTTTGTCGCGATATCGCGACGTCGTGATATCGCGACGTCGCGATATCGTGACAGTAATGAAAGGAGGAGGCGAGAAGTCTTCAAACGTCGCGATATCACGACGTCGCGATATCGCGATAGTTTTGAAAAGAAAGAGCGAGGGTCTTCAAACGTCGCGATATCGCGACGGTAATTCAAAGAAGGGGAGGAGGAGCTCTAGACGTCGCGATATCACGACGGTCTTCGAAGGCAAAGCGGAGGAAGGAGTCCTGTCACGATATCGCGGCCAGTGTGAGGCCGACACGTGGCCGGTATTCCGATAGTGGTGAAAGTCAAAGAGAGTTAGAGAACAAGACCAAGGGTAAATGACGAACGACCGGGCAAAGCCAAGCTGGACACGTGGCGGTCGTGAAGGGCACGTGGATCAAATTTGTGGCAACAGGGGGAGAAGCTTGGAAAGATGAACACGCAGCCGGCCACGTGTGTTCAAGCTAATTTATGGGTCACTTTAACTGTTAAGGGAGGAGTCGACCGCGTTTTTCTTCTCGACATTTCTGGCATTGTAACATTTTACAGTTGGTAATTTAATGGAGGAGCCGACAGTGCAAGGACGGTCAGAACGACGCGGCCAGTGCAGGAAGACCATTAATGCCGGTACCTTGGTAGATCGGGCAGATGGCCGTTTAAGACTGATATTTCGAAAATCCCGGAGGAGGGAAATTTGAATTTGAAATTATATTTGGTGGAGGCATTGATTGCCTGGAGGGAGGAGGCCTCGTTAAAAACTCGGAAATTTCTTGTAAAAGAGGGGAAAAAAAAAGGGGGAAAGGAGTTCGGGACCGGAGAACAGGGAAGTAGAACAGGGGAGAACAGAGCCGAAGCCGAGACCGGCCATTGTAAGCCTGCGGGCTATTTTTTTTTTTAATGCATGTAAATATTTGAAATGGCAATGAGAATGCAGAGTTTTTAAGGTCCCTATTTTTTTCCCGTCCCCGTCAGTGGTATCAGAGCGGGAGTTCTTGAGTGCGTAAACAGACCACCGGCCGTGAGGCAGTTTGTGCCAGGACGTGTGGGAGGGTTTGAGTTTGGGTGAAGATGCCTCCGAGAAGAAACCCGATGGGTGGAAGAGGCATGGCAGCGGAAGATTTCCGGGCTTTGCAGCGGCAAGTCCAGGCCCTGCAAGAAGAGCTACGCAGAGGACGTGAGCCGAGAAGGGATGCAGATAGTGAGGATGAAGTGGAAGAGGAGAATGAGTTTGAAGAAGAGGAGGAAGATGTAGACCCGACACAGGCCCGGCTATACAAGGCCATCTCCCAGATCGGGAAGAGGCCGAAGTTAGAGGTTCCCACGTATTTCGGGAACTTGAACCCAGAGGAATTGATAGACTGGGTGAATGAATTAGAAGAATACTTCGAATACGAAGAAGTTGAAGACCCTAACCGGGTCAGATTTGCTAAGACCCGACTGAAGGGTCATGCTAGCATTTGGTGGAAGGGGGTGCAGCTGGAGAGAAACCGAAGAGGAAAGGAGAGAATAACGAGGTGGGACAGAATGGTGGAGAAGTTAAAAAGGTAGTTTATCCCCGTTGACTATGAGCTGGATCTGTTACGTAAAATGCAAAGCTTGAGGCAGATGAACAGAACAGTTCAAGAATATACGGAGGATTTTTATAAAATTTCCATCAGAACCGGACACTTAGAAGCCAACAAAGAAAAGGTGGCCCGTTACATTAATGGGTTGAGACCGAGTGTGCAGGAGGAGTTGAGCTTGGTTCGGGTAAGCACCATCGAAGATGCTTACCAATTTGCTTTGAAAGTGGAAGAAAAGTTGAACCGAAAGTTTGACAGCAAGCAAAAAGTGAAAGGACCGGGAGGAAAGAACGGTGGAAAGAAAGAGAAGAAGGAAGAAGAGAGCAGCATCCGGGATCAGAGAGAAGAGGAAGACCCAAAACCGCAAGTTCAGAATGATAACTACCCGAGAGGAAGGGGTAGATCTGGACGCGGGAATGAAAGGGGAGTATTCCGTGGAACATGTTTCCACTGTGGTGAAGAAGGGCATCGTGCATTCGAGTGTCCACAACACCAGGAAAAGATGAACAAGAAACCGGTGGGTCCCGCCAGAGCAGTTGTGGCAGTTGAAGATGCTGATTCAGAACATTCTGAAGAAGCTAAAAAGGGGGAAGCCATGATTGTGAGAAGGACCATGCTGGTGGATGAAGACAAATCTGAGCAGAGAAGAAGCCTGTTTCGCACCCGATGCAAGAGTGCGGGCAAAGTTTGTAATGTCATTATTGACAATGGAAGTACAGACAACTTAGTTTTCGAGGAGATGGTTACTAAGTTGCAGTTGGAGAGAAGGAGACACCCGCATCCATATCGGATTGCGTGGTTGCGGAAGGACCACCGAGCTTGGGTCCGGGAATAGTGTTTAGTCACGTTCCAGATTGGGAGATACCAGGATGAAGTCCTGTGTGATGTATTCCCTATGGATGCATGCCATTTGCTATTGGGCAGGCCATGGCAGTTTGATCGGAGTGCAGTGCATGATGGCCGTGCAAATACTTATTCCTTGGAGAAAGATGGAATGCGGCACAAGCTGAAGCCATTGCAGACCGAAGATGAGAAAATGTGCAGTAATGCCAGAATTTGTCTGGTAGAGGGCAAAAAATTTTGCCAGGAAACAAGATTTGAGCAAGTTGTAAAGGTTGATGAATGTTCGGAGATATTGCAAGGGACGCAGCCCGAACAGCGTAGAAGTGAAGGTCACTTCTCCTTCTTACCCGGGGTGTCTGATGCAGGAGCATCCGGTGAGGGAAAAGCAATCTTGCATCTTCCAAATATTTTTAGTTTCCTTTCTAAGATCTTTGCACTTAGATCTATTATTTTCAAGTACTGTGAAAGGTTTGTGAAGCAAGTTTTGGTTTGGAAGGTTTTGAGAGGCAAGGAAGGGAGGGGTCACGAAATCGCGACCCCAACATAGCATTGCAACTTTGGTGAAGTTTTGTCACGATATCGCGACGTTGCGATATCATGACAGTAATGAAAGGAGGAGGCGAGAAGTCTTCAAACGTCGCGATATCGCGACGTCACGATATCGCGATGATTTTGAAAAGAAAGAGCGAGGGTCTTCAAACGTCGCGATATCGTGACGGTAATTCAAAGAAGGGGAGGAGGAGCTCTAGATGTCACGATATCGCGACGGTCTTCGAAGGCAAAGCGGAGGAAGGAGTCCTGTCGCGATATCGCGGCCAGTGTGAGGCCGACACGTGGCCGGTATTCCGATAGTGGTGAAAGTCAAAGAGAGTTAGAGAACAAGACCAAGGGTAAATGACGAACGACCGGGCAAAGCCAAGTTGGACACGTGGCGGTCGTGAAGGGCACGTGGATCAAATTTGTGGCAACAGGGGGAGAAGCTTGGAAAGATGAACACGCAGCCGGCCACGTGTGTTCAAGCTAATTTATGGGTCACTTTAACTGTTAAGGGAGGAGTCGACCGCTTTTTTTTCTTCTCGACATTTTTGGCATTGTAACATTTTACAGTTGGTAATTTAATGGAGGAGCCGACAGTGCAAGGACGGTCAGAACGACGCGGCCAGTGCAGGAAGACCATTAATGCCGGTACCTTGGTAGATCGGGCAGATGGCCGTTTAAGACTGATATTTCGAAAATCCCGGAGGAGGGAAATTTGAATTTGAAATTATATTTGGTGGAGGCATTGATTGCCTGGAGGGAGGAGGCCTCGTTAAAAACTCGGAAATTTCTTGTAAAAAAGGGGAAAAAAAAAAGGGGGGAAAGGAGTTCGGGACCGGAGAACAGGGAAGTAGAATAGGGGAGAACAGAACCGAAGCCGAGACCGGCCATTGTAAGCCTGCGGGCTTTTTTTTATTTTATTTTAATGCATGTAAATATTTGAAATGGCAATGAGAATGCAGAGTTTGTAAGGTCCCTATTTTTTTCCTGCCCCGTCACTAAGAGAAAGAATGGTATCTATGATGGAGGATCATTATAAGGGTTTGTCTATACATGTGATACCCTATCAAATTCCTAAAATTTTATTGGATTTTTACGGTGTTTTAATCAAGATGTGCCACTAGGATACTTGCAAAAACTACATGTCTACAAGAATACATTATGTCAATTCCAGGTTTTCTATGAGGAGGTAGCTTGTAAGTTATTTGCATACATTTTGGATGATAAACCATTATTTTGGTACAACCAACTACCCATGGAGGTTAGGACTTCTTGGATACAACTAGAAGTAGCCTATCTTTATCATTTTGGTAATCAGGTTGACTTAGAAATGTTGAAAAATCAGTTTACCTCCATATGTAAGGAGCCTAATGAATCCTTGAGTCAATTCAATGGAAGATTTTGTGAGTTGCACTCCCAAATGTGGGAAAATTTTAACACATTAGAAGAGGAAGCCATGGAAGTATACTTGGGAGCCATACACCCCACACTTGCTTCACTCATTGAGGAAAAAATGGGTGGCTTGTCTCTAGAGAAAATCTATGAGATCTTAGAAGAGGTAGAATGACAAGGTCTTGAAGAAGAAAAGGCACAACATGTTCACATAAGAGATTGTCCTTCTAAATATATTGATGCCAACCTACACCAACCATTAAAAATAGCACCCTCCACTCCAATGATACCTAAGGTGAAAGATCAAGGGAATGAATTTGAAGATATGATAGAGTTTCACCACTTGTTCTTGGAAGATACTGTTGATGAGATGCATAAAATTAATGATCAAGAAATTCTTCACCCTCCAAATTATGATAAAACTGAATCATGGGTTACTAATTTGGACGATGATAGCCTTATAAATTTGAATTCAAGAAATAACCCACTTTTGGAAATAATTGAACCATCTAAGGAAGGTGAAGATGAATTTGATGAGAAACACATTGATGAAGTGGAAGATGTTGAAGAAGTAGTTGAACGTCACCACTTGATTTTGAAAGATGATTATTATGATGCTTGGAAGAAGTGGGAATATTACACTCACTCCAAAACTACTAATGAAACTTGTGTGCCAATTGATATACAGGACAACATAATCGTCTACTCGAAGGAAGATATTACAACTCCTATACAATTTGAGGATGCTTTGGAAGAGGGTTTCAAATCTCATCAAATTTTGGAAGAGTATAATGATTCTATTGATCAGGCCACAAACATCATGGAATTTCATTCCATGGATCCGGATGATGATTTTTACAATGGTTGGGGGAGATATGATGATGCATTCTTTTCTCACACCCCTATAGATGAAACCCATATTGCACTTGATATACAAGATACTGAAATTTCTACCTCACATGAAGAGATACCATGGATAGTGAACAAAGAATTAGAACCAAAGGACAAAGAGATTGATCAATTGGAAGCAACTCAAATAAGTGATCATCAAAACAGATTACTTGACATACACTTTGACCAAAAACATTTGAGGGTTGAAAAGGAGGGCCATGTTTTCAACTGGGTACATGACCATGTTTTGAATTTGAATGATGTTTATGGTGAAATGTCATTAAAGGTGAATGAAAAACAAGGTATGATTTCTAATCACACCTTTGACAACATTGTTTTAATGAATGGAAAAGAAGTTGATGCACTTGAATTGTTAAGTCAAATTCATCAACAATTACTAATTGAATCTAGGGTAAAAACTATTAATGATCCTAATTTAGTAAATATCCTAGATGCTTGCAAACTATTACACAAATTTGATTGGCCTAAAAATTTGGAAAATGATTTGGCTTTAAAATTTTTAGAAATAGGCTCTTGCTTACAAAGTCTCATTTTGGATAAAGAGATCCTACTTCTAAATCATGAATCGAATTATGAAATGGATACTTTCAAGAATAGACAAGATAAAATTGAATATCATTTATTGTCTAATCATTTTAGTATTTTAACGCTCACCTATGAGAGCACTAATGGAATTAAATCTAATTGGTGGGGTGAGCAAGGGAAGTTAAAATTTGTTGCATGGTGTGGTATAATATTGTTTTTTTTGGATTCCTACAACATTTGGCATGCACATCACGTTATATTTTTGTTGAAATGTTCTAATCATGTTTGGGATCCAGGAAAGTGATAATCCAAGCTTTGCATCATCTTGTATTATATTGTACATTTGTATATAGATTTTGGTTTTTGGGTTTTTGTTTGTGTTTTCAAGTTCGTTTTTGAAGTTACTTTTGGGTTTGGTTTTAAGTTTTGTGTGTTAGTCCTTTGGACATGTTTGGTTCGTTTTTTTTTTTTTTTTAAAAAAAAATGAATAAAAATTTGAGATGTCAACTCATGCTTAAGATCAGGAAAATATGAAACATTGGAATTATGTTGTAAAAGCTCCGCAAGTAACACAAATATTTTAAATAATATCGTTTGAAACTTGTGATGCATGAAATTGTCAGTTTTACAAATTATGGCAATACTTTATCTGCAATTCAAAAATGCAATGCATTCATATTATATCCCACTTTGCATATACATGCCATCTTAGTTGCATATGCATTTCAGATACAAATCATTAAAGTGTGTCAAATCCTCTTAGGGTTATGCTATAACATAAATAAGAAAAAATCCTAAGGTTGGGAACTGAGGCCCGAGATATCTAGAACCAAGCACATTTTATTCACATTAAAAAGGATCTTGAGCAAAATGATCAAAACCTTGCTTGGAAGAAAAGGTTAGGCGAAAGAAGTATTTCATGTCTATCCTATTATGCAACATGATCCTTAAAATAGTGGTTTTTACCACTTCCATAAAGCTTAAAGCCTAAAATCAGAGTAGTAAGGATAGGGTTAAATCCTCATCAAACTTAGGTTGAGGATCCAACTCCCCAAAGCTCTGATTTAACCTACATGGAGTAGTAAGGATAGGGCATAATTCTCATCTCTCCTAGGTTGAGAATCTGATTCCCCAAAGCTCCTATGTCTCATTTCATCATAAATATTGGATTGGAAGGATCGTACTACATGTCCTTTGCAAAGGATGGGTAGTCATCCCCTAAGTTCCAAGAAATAAAATTAATATTTCCCATTTCATCTAAATCTTGGATTGGAAGGATCATACTACATGTCCCTAGCAAGGATAGGTAGTCATTCCAAAGGTCCAAGAAGTAAAAAATTAATATTTCTCATTTCATCTTAATATTGGATTGGAAGGATCATACTACATGTCCCTCGCAAGGATGGGTAGTCATCCCAAAGGTCCAAGAAATAAAAGAAAAAGAATGAATGAAGCCAAATCATGGATTATGGGGTTAAGTATGCCCATGCGTGGCAGCATGTCTTGTCTAAAACAAGACCATTGATTGTTCAAACGGATAGACTAGCATGACCATTTCATCCATAACTGGTTAAATTATTTTGTTCAAAGTGAGGTAATGAATTCCAGATCAGAGTAGTAAGGATAGTTTTAAGCTCCCATCTCGCTTATTTTGGGAGTCTGATTCCCCAAAGCTCTGATTTTACTTTCACTTTCACATGGGTTCAAGATAGTAGTGACTCATAACCAACTTTGGGATCTAATAAATCAATTCATTATACATATAGTTGATCCTAAGAGGGTTTGATAATTTTAAATATTTGTATATGATATTAGAAGGTTTAAAGCTTTTATAAAGTAGGTAGTTATATCTCTAGACCATTAATTAGGCTATGCAAATCATTCACAACCTCACATATGCATTCATGTAAAACTGACAATGGAATGTGGATCAATTTCAAACGATAAAGAATGGAACACACTGCACACATCGAGCTGATACTGAATGATTCTAATGGTTCATGTATTTCTGATCTATCGACATTTGTTTTTTATGTGTTGACGCTTGTATCTAAGCTTGTGTATTTCAGGTTAGGTTCTCACCGAAATGCTTAGGAGCATTTCCCAGCAGAGTCACCATTTGTTGTGGCTGCTCCACAACACACCCCAAAATTGGGGACCCCCCTTTTTTGCACACTTTCCAAGAAGATTGCAATGGCCCAGATGTTAAAAGAGCAAAGAAAAGCAGAAATGATAAGTTGTCGCGATATCACGACATGTTGCTCCATCACGACCAAAAATGAAAAGTTGTCGCGATATCGCGACATGTTGCTCCGTCGCGACCAAAAATGAAAAGTTGTCATGATATCGCGACATGTTGCTCCGTCACGACCAAAAATGAAAATTTGTCGCGATATCGCGACATGTTGCTCCGTCGCGACCAAAAATGAAAAGTTATCGTGATATCGCGACATGTTGCTCCATCGTGACCAAAAATGAAAAGTTGTCACGATATCGTGACATGTCGCGTTTTCACGGCTCAGACAAGCAAAGTACAACAGAATGAAAAAGTGTCGCGATTTCGTGACATGTCACGTTTTTGTGGCCGAGAGCAACGGAATGCAGCACAACGTGAAAAATGTCACGATATCACGACATGTCATAAAATTACGATCAAAGCAAGCAGGAAGAAGTGTTGACCAAAAATTGTCGTGATATCGTGACGTGTCATGAAATCGTGGGTCAAAGAGGAGAGAGAAGATAAGGCGCTAGAATTATCGTGATATCACGACATGTCATGAAATCATGGTCAAAGCAGTCAAACAAGGCAAAGAAGAAATTTTCGCGATATCACGACATGTCTCAGTCTCACGGCCCATAAGGAAAAATTTTTGCGATATCGTGACATGTCATAAAATCATGGTCAAAGGTAGAAAGAGAAGAGTCAATGCAAAATTTATCGTGATATCGCGACATGTCACCATTTCACGACCTAAATATGAGATGAAGGGCAAAGATAAAAAAACGTTGCGATATCGCAACATGTCAGGTTTTTGCGACAGGAAAGTGAGGAAGGAACAAATGAAATAAAGTGTCACAAAATCGTGACAGGTTGCGTTTTCAAGATCTATCAACGGTAAAGGAGGTAAATATAGAAAGATGTCGTGAAATCGTGACATGTCTCATTTTCACGATTCACAATGACTGATAAGCTAAGCAAGGGAAATATGTCACGATTTCACGACAGAAAGCAGTGAGATGGTATGGAATGAAAAAGTGTCACGATTTTGCGACATGTTGCATTTTTGTGGCTAAGTACAACAAAACACATCGAAGGAGAAAAACATCACGATTTTACGACAGGTTGCATCCACGCGGCCCAAAGGATAAAAATGTCGCGATATCGTGACATGTCTAATTTTTGCGATGCATGAAGGCGAACAAGGCTGCTGATAGAAAAACATCGTGAAATCGTGACATGTCTCATTTTCGTAGTGCTTGAGGATGAACAAAGCTGCGGGTATAAAAATGTCGCAATATCGCGACATGTCTTGTTTTCGTGATACAGGTGGAAGAACAAAGCTGCAGATAGAAAATGTCGCGATATCACGACATACTATTTTTTATCGTGATTCATAGTGGGCCATTACAGAACATGCAAAAAAGCACATAACATGTGGCATGAAAATGGCAGGGCTATGATAACGCTTCAGGATTGACAGTTACAGTTCACAGAGAAGATCAAATGTTTTGACATCGAGTAGAAAGTCAAAAATGATGAAGAGGCGAGGAAGATGAAACGAAGTGATCTGGGAAATGAAAGGAAGCATCACAGAGAGAAATAGAGAACCACACTAGAAAGTTTAAAAGTAGAAGCACAAGACAGGTACAGAGGTCAGAAATCGTTGCGGGCAGAGTTGTAGAGCTGAAGGTGATAGGCCATTCTGGGCCTGCTTAGGAGCGTTTTTCTTCATTTGTTATGGTTTTGATAAACTGGAAGCTTCTGTTGTTGTAAACTGACATATTTTTTTAATACAGAATTACAGAGAGTTGCATCTCATTGATAAGAAAGGAGTTATTTTCTGCATGCTGGATTTAATGTTCATCTTTCCCCTTTTCAGATATTTAGGCTTATAGGTGAAGTTTAATGCAATTTTTCTTGGTTGCTTCATGCGAATGTCTAAATCTAAAAATCACAGTTAAGATCCCAGAAACCAACAACTAAATTATCTAGATTGTGCGAGTTTGCAGGTTCAATAGGTTAGGTTGTATGCAGAAAACCTCATATCTTCGATTTTGTCAAAATAAGATTGTAGCCCCTGAATGTATTTTAGTTTCATTTTTCTTTACATTTTATTTTTATCTTTTTTGCACTTTTATTTCTAGAAAGTTTAACTTTTATTTTAATTTACAGTCATTAAAATAAACACTTGAAAATCTGCCAAAGCTGAAAATGGAATATTTCATCGTTAATATCAATTCACATTGAGTTCATTCTGATTAAATGAACAATCATTAAAGTTTCACAATAAAATAAACCAGCATTGCCCGTTGTTTACAGTTACTTGCAACCGCTAAGGTGTTCCAAGCATTTAAATTGAATATCTTTATTTGAGATATATTAATATACCTACATAAATGCTAACATAGAAGAAAATTTGGAGAAATTACTTGTCTAATTTCTTTGCAAGAGGGGATTTGGAACCCAAATCCTATCGAAGAGTGTGTTTTCACAATCGGGTGAAAATACCACTCAACACAATAAAATAAATAGGAAATAGGGAGAGCCACAAGTGAAATTGAAAGGAATCCAAAAATATCATTTTTAGAATTTTTGAGATTGCATTTGGATAGATCCTTTCCATAGGGTTGTAGAAAAACTCATGAATACTATAAATCGATATAAATTCCACTAGATTGACAAATCAACTAGTGAAGATTTATTATCTCTAGATTTAGAATTTCTTCCATTATAGTCCTAATACTTTGTTGTAGGAAAAATGAGATTCAAATAAATTTGGGAAGCTTCCTACAAAATAACTAGGAAGAATATCTTCTTTAGAATCAATCTAGCACCAAAAGAAACAAATAAAAGAACAAATATTTGAAGGCCTGAAGAAAATGTCCCATTGCTAAATATTTTAGACCTACAGATTATAGAAGAAGAAAATGTCATAGGATCCTTGTTGTAGATTTTAGGAAGATAATCCAAAGAAGAGTCCAAGAGAATATTTGAGGTTGGTGATCTCCATTGAAGACTACAAATAGAATATTAAAGAGACTCTATAGAAGAGTCCCGGTGAAGATAAGAGATTGGTGATATCCATTGAATATTGAAGACTTCACCTTGAAGGAGTAGAATAAATCAACCTAAGAAGCTAAAGAGACCTAAAGAAGGTCCATTTAATAACTTCTAAATTTAGAAGCTTGAAGATAGAGAAGGACTAGAAAAATTCCTATTTCTAAAGTAGTAGATTTTAGAGATCCAAGAGGGAGATCTCATTGCCAAGACTTCCATAGTAGAATTTTGAAGGAAATATCTCATTGGGAAGACCATAGAAGCTATGAGAGTGAAGACCCTAGAGAAGAGGTCTCAAGGAGATAGAAGGAGAAGGCTTGGAGAGCCTCGTTGAAGGAGATTCAAAGAAGGCCATTAAAGGAGTTCCTAGGAGAACTCATTGGAGAAATTTACCACCAAGGAGAAGTTCCCGATAAAGGAAGAACATGGGATAATTATTACTATCCGAAAACAAGCCCAAGGGAAAAGGATTTGGCAAGAAGCATGACAAAATTTGGAGGAGATTGGTTAAGACCTCAATACTTTTAGATCCTTGAGAAGAAGGCCTGGATTGAAGTTAGAATTTGACAAAGAGGTTGAAGGATAAAGGAGTTAGAAATTACTACCAAACCTAAGAGGTTTTAATATTACCTTTGAAGGATAGAAGGCTCATTTGAAGAAATGATATTTGCTAGTTTCTAAAGTAGAAAACTGAAGGGTTCTTGAAGGAAAATCTCAACTATGATTTGGAGGAGTTTCCTACCAATTTTTTGAGATTCAAGGACAACATTTTAGTGGAAATATTGACTGCTTTGCAATCTAAATATTTTAGATTTACGAACAGCAAGAAAGCAACAACTTAGGTAGAATCAATATTTGTTAAGTTTTATATTTATAGGTTACATCTTGAAGGTTGAAGCCACCAAACTATAGTATCAGGAAGAAAGATATAAGGAGCTACAAAGCTATGAATTAGTGTGTTGAGAAGCTATTTTTGACAATAAATAAGAGTTTCAAGTTCATTTAGCTAAGGGTAGCAATAAGGTGAATCTAATCACCTTGCAATCCTTCATCTACAAAGTTTGTTAAGGTAACCAACTTTGGTGCAAAAGTTTCATTAGTTAAACTTTAGATTTTTGGTTCATTATTAAGATTCGTTAAGAACCATATTAGAGTTAAAAGTTGCAAGGATAAGGTTACATATTAAATTCTTCAAGAGAGTGCAAAATATAGTTTTTTTTAAGTTTAATACCTGCACATTAAAATTAGAGTTAGATATATTTTGATAGAAAGAAAAATATCATCTTCCTATTGTTTAGTTGAATCAAATAAGACTACATTAATTTTACATAGTTTATAGTGCATATTTCAAGTTACTTTGAGAGTTCTTTTACAGGAGTGATAAGGTGAGATCAATATTGCACTATACTAGTTATACTTAAGAGATATTTTTAAGTGCATTAAATATTTTTCAAAGGTGAGAATTATTGCACAAGCAGGATTAAGTTGAAGTGTCAAAGGACACTATTGAGCACATAAAACCTACAACATATCTTGGTGAAAGCAAGTCACCAAAATAATAGCATATTACTTGCATTATTAAGAGCTTGGATTCGTTGTTACTAAGTTATCCAAGAAAATAAGTTAGAGGTTAGTTTTTTCTAGTAAGGAAGGCAACAATACATTACTATTTGCTCTCAAGGATTAGAGCAAAGAGTCGCCATATCTAAGAAGCAAGGAATAGCTTCAAAAGGAGACGTATAAATTTGGTACAAAATAAGGGACTTAATCCTACCAATTGCAAATGTGTTTACATTATATTAACACTACTTTGTCCTTTCAAATATAGTACATAAAGACAAAATATATAGCCTCTAAAGGTATTAGAATGGCTATCAAAACATAGTATTCAAGTGGCCATTTCAAATCAAAGGAGAGAGCCAAAAAAAGTCTCATCAAACCAGCATTTGAACCATGAGATTCAATATTTATTGGTCGCATATCAAGAAACGTTCATGGTGTAAGTCAATCTACATCACAAGGAGACCAAGTTGGACAAGCATAACCACGTAAGCAAGGTAAATCTAACGCAATATTTGTAAGAGAAATAGCATAAAAAATAGCAAAATCAAGGTGCAAGGAAAGAGCTTATTACCCAAGCGAATTTTATCAAAAGCTTGGAAGAACAACATTAGGGCTAAAACAAACACCTTCAAACCATCAAGAATGAAGCACCTTGTAACCACCTACATTGGATAATACCACTATTAGCTGGAGAAAGCTAAGCAAGAAGTGTTGGAGAGTCATCATTAGTGGACAAAGCAAATAAATAAGCATTGGAGAGATCCACCATTAGTTGGAGAAAGCTAAGCAAGAAATCATTGAGAAAATGATCAATAGTTGGCACGAAGCATTGGGCTAATAAAAAAATGAAAGGGCGTAGATACATGCAAAGTTGAAGGCATCCACTTGCCATCTTGAGTGAAGAAACATTGTGCCATTTGGTGCAAGAATTAAGTAGCAAAGGGATATTTTTAGATTCTTTCATAATGCCTTAAGTCATAATGCAAGTAAAGGAATAGGAGTGATTAAGTAACTCTCTACATAGACTAAAAAATTTTAGTCATCATTCAAGCATATAGATGTTGTAATAATGTCTGTGTTACCAAGAGTGATATCTTCTAATGTACCTCATAAATTAGAAATGAGATATAGGCTTAAGAAATAATGTATATGTCATTTGGCATATGTTATATAATGAGATAAGGTTCATTAAATACCTCTACCAATAAGAGGAATGTAGGATATTTTTGCTACACAGTCAAACAATGATTAAGAAGGGAGAGAGTGTAGTCTAAATAACACCGAGAACATCACCAAAAGCAGTGATTTATACCATACATTATGGACCATGAATATTTAGCTTTCAAGAGGTTGAAATTCATAGTCAAAACCTACATCGAATGTTAAAAAATGAGCAACAAGCAACAAACAATGAGCAACGCATTATTAAAAGGTATAAGCCATAGTATATCATTAATTGCTTTCTATAAAGGTTATTCAATTCCTAATTTTGGTTTATTAAAGAATAGAAGGAATAAGGATATAAAACTTTAGACATTCTATTAAGTTCTAGAAAGCTAATTGAAGGGTGAAGTTTATTTTGGAAAAAGCATTTCAAATTATGTTGCTTGAAATTCCAATAACATAGTATTTGCAAAATAATAAAATTAGTATCTATAAGGGTTTCCACCTTAGATAATTAAATTATTTTGCAAATATTATTGTCTTCTAAATTATACAGTAGGGAGATATAAGGATACTACACCAAACTTTAACTAATTAGAATTTAGAAAATTGAACTATTGAGAACTAAAGGTTGAAAAGAAGCAAAATTATTGTTTTCTTGAAACACTTGGAATTAATTGCGTATACTTGTATCATAGACACATTAAAGATATAAAATAAATACAACCATAGATAACTCCATAAAATTGATAAGTGCATATTTCAATAGAATAAATAAGGTGAAATAGGAGTTGATTATTATCATTCCCAAAACATTACCAAATCAACTCAAAAGGTGAACTATTACCAATATTAGAGTATATTCTAATCACTAGGGAGACATAAGGATCCTAAAAAACCTAATCCTTAGAAATGTTTAATCAAATTAGTTCACATACTCTAAGCTAAGGAGCTATAAGTATGTCCAATCCAAAGAACTCATTAAATAATGTAATTAGAAAAGGAGCAAGGAAAATACCAATATGGCTTAAAAGCATGATTGATGTTTCACAGAATTTAGTGGATAATAAGGAAGATGCATATGGAAGAGGAGAATCAATGGAATTTAAAAATATTTTTGAAAACTCACAAACTAATAGTCTGGTGGAAGTATATTCTTCAGGAACATCTTCTAGTAAGATAGTAAAAGGAGTTAATGATAATTATACTAATGAAGATATTGAAGATCATATTCAAATTGTAGAAAATAATATTGATGAAAAATACCTCATACATATTTATGAAATAAGTAAATATGGAATAGCTTCAATTGTACACACATGGTTTAACTATTTCATCAAGTAAATAAATAAACATGATATTCCTAAAACAAACAACAAAGGAGTTGGGATATTTTTACTATGCTCCTATTGCAACCAATTTGGTCATGAGAAGGTAAACTGTTGGAGTTTCCATCCCTGTAAATATTGTGGAGGAAAATCTCATTCATCTTACTCCTATTACTACAAAGACAAGTACTATAAAATATTTGAGGAGAGACTAATATTTATATTAGATTATTTCCTCCAAGTTCTTATTTTAGAAGCATCCACTAACAATGAGTTTAAGCTTGACATTTTTGAAGATAAAGGTAATAGACCATACAGAAAGCCAAGGAACAAAAATGAAAGAAGTTATGATCCTCTTATGACTTGTAATATTATGATATCACTAGTTCATCAAGGATACCTAGAAGACTACATGGTCAGAGACTCTTCCAAATACCCTAAAACAAAAAAATATAGTGAAATTAAAATGACAAGAAGAGACAACATGAAGATAGAAGTAGAAGAAGAAGAAGAAGAACCAAAACAAGATACTCATCTAGATTCAGACAAAGAAGACAATGAAGGAAGCAAGAGAGAAGAGCTCAAATTCTAAAACCAAGATGAATATCCATATTGAAGACTAAAGTCTTAAATACCCAAATAATGTAATACAGGGGTGTGTTAGAGAATATATTACATTATTGGGTACATATCAATGTACCATCTTTGGTATATTACTAGAGTAGGATTTTACTTTAGAGTAAATTTAAGTAATTACTTTAGCATGTGATATATGCAAAAGTGTTAGAATGCGCAATGATGTAAATGTGCATGTAGTCCACATGTACATGAGTCATAGGATAGAGTCAAATGTAGAGTGAGGGTCAAGGAACTTATCTTCCTATATAAAGGCCTTATAGTGAGTGAAATAAAAGAGGAGATAATATAGAGAGTGCATAGTATAGATTGGAAGAGGAGTACAATGTAGTTCCTTTAAAAATAGTTTGTGGAGTGTTCATGTCCTCCATTATACTGCATTGTACTATTTTTGTGAGCTTTCATTAATGGCATATTTTTGAGTTATTGCAAAATTTTATCTCTTTATTTTCATGCATATTATAGTGCCATTATCATATAGATATCTTAGATTGCTTATCTTACATCTTGTGGTTGCATTTTCTATATCATATACTCATCAAAAGCTAACACTATTTATTTGTATAATATAAAAAATTGATTTATATATACACTCATAAGTAAGGATATGGTGCAAATACTTGGAGGACTAACCTAGTGCATGAATGATAAATGAATCTAGGAATAAAAAAACAACTATTTATCTTAAGTCTACTTAATTTATAATTCATGAGATCTATTGTTGAAATCCAACTGCTAAATTATTTGTTTGTAATTATATTTTGATAAACTAAAGTGTGTATTTCATTTGAGAGACCCAACTAATACTTGTGTTGTCATCAAGTAGGACAATATAAAGACTAAAAATGCAACAAAAAAACCAATTTGAGCTTAATTTTATGTTTTTTAGTATATTTTTGCAATAATGTCTACCTAACATAATTGATAAAATGATGACACTTTAGAGTGGTTTTATTACTCTCACAAATAGCACTCTTACTAAAAAGTAGTGTTATTTCTAATAATACAAAAATAATTAAATAGACTACCTTAAATTACTTATAGGACTATCTAATGCATTTAATAGGTGTTGTAGATAATTTTTTGTGCACCTTTATTCTTTGATGTAATAATATATATACAAGAAAGGATTTCGTTGTACGCATATTGGTTACAACTACCTATAACTATCTATTACCTCGATACCAAAAAAATATAATATTCCTTTCTTTTTTACATCAATATAGAACTAGGTATAATTATTTAAAGACCTATACAATAAAATTGAACACACACATCCCACGCTCCAAAATTCATGGATTAGGATGCATAGTATCCATGACTAAACAAGGACACTTCATGACTGATAGAGACACACTCAATTATACATCATATAACAAAGTATAAACATAATTATCCATGTATTTATATCAAATATGGATAAGGACACACATATCATCCATCATCAAGGTTGTAGACATGGAAAAACACAACCATTTGTAACACATCTATGATTAGGGACACACTCAACCAATCATAGGTATATTTGTATCTTGTGAATAGGTACACACACAACTACTTACAATTATATTCTTTGTTGCAATTCAAAAAGTGGGTTTCCCTTACTACACTCAAGAAGAGGTTCTTCATTATGTGTCACAAATCTACATTCTTCATCATCATTTTCATTGTTATTAGTGAACACCATTACATTATCTTTCTTGAACTTCCCTTCTATGAGATCCTTTGCTTGTTGAATATATTTCATGATAGAATGGCCTCTTTGATTACAATAGAAACACATGAATATATTATTTGATAATTGATTTACCTTTGAGGATAACTAACCAATTCCAAAGGTGACACTAAGTGCATTCTTCATTAACAATGTAGTTTCTTCTATAAGTGCATATTGTTTCTTGATTCAGTTTTCTTCATCAATTAATGAAGAAATTATTTTTTATAATTTGGGATTTATATTGGTCAATGTGAATACCTTACTAGCATAACTAGTGGGCATGTTATTCAGCAAAACACTTTGTCATAATTATTGTCTACTATAGCATTAATTACTATAATTTGATTCAAAAGAGAACAAAACTTGCTTATGTGTTGAACTATAATTTTACCTTCAACCATTTTCAATCCAAATAATTTTTGCATTAAAATCAACTTTGCACTTGATTCTTGTAAGCCAAATAAAACATTAAGTCCACCCTAAACTTCTTTTGTGATATTTGAGAGATCTATGTGATGTAGATAAGCACTGGAGATCCAAATTCTAATAATAACCATTGATTTTCATATTTTATTATCCATTTTGTGACTTTGTCAATGTCCATTGGCTTTGGTAAATCAATGACATCCTATAAATATTTTACAATTAACAATATCTAGAGCTTGACTTTCCATATATGAAAATCTCATCCTTCAATCTTCTCAATATTATTTATTTATTCCATACTAAACAAAAATAGGTTACCAATGTTAAATTCAAAAAGATATTTCTAATGAGTGTATATATATATATATATATAACATAAATTATTCTTCAAAACTACAATACATTGCGAAGCAAAACATCAAGTGTAGTGATTGATTGCAATCAATATTCAAAGCTGGTAACAAATGCCAAATTACCATCTTGTCATCTACTTTTAATAGCAATAAAAATAAAATTAATTTCTAAAGGCTTCAAATAGCCTACCCATGAAGCATGTAAACTGTTTTTTATTTACTTATTTATTTATTTAAATGCATTGGTATTTCCTTTCCATTTTTTATGACACATTGTTTGCATGTAATAGATCATGCACAACACTTTTCCACTAAAAAATTACAAGTAACAAATATTTTTTTAATTTATTTATAATGCATGACACAAGTTTTTAGTTGACAACACTTTACTAAAAGATAAATTTTAGATGACCCATGGATTTATTAGACAACAACTTTAAAATAGATGGTCCTCATGCATATTTAGATGATATTGTTGTTAGGTGGCCCTTTCTTGGTTGATAATATTAAACTTCACTTTAGATGTCCCTTATTTATATGGAAAGTTATGTGATGGTACCCATATCTTTAGATAACTCATTTTTTTAGACAACAATATCTTTAGATAGTTTTTCTCTAGATTATAAATTCAAATATTAGCTCTTTTCCAAAAAGAAACTTTGCTAGCTCTATTTGACATCTCCATACAATATTTTTTTAGATGGTCCTATTTTTTGATGACACAATATTTAAATGGAAGTAATCACATATAATTAATCTCTCTCAACTCTTGTGTGTCTCTAGCATAGGCAAAAGACAACAAGCCATGAATAATATGAAGCTTTGAGCCACATTTAAATATTCTAGTGCACAACTTCAAACTATAGCAAGAATTATGACAACTCTTATGAACAAAGTGCTTCTTGATGACTCCAAATCCAAATATTGGTAAGTCTTTCTTTGATATTAAAGTAGAATGCTTTGAAATCTACAAATAGAAACAAGTAAAAAAAAAAGTAATTCCTCTAATCCTTATGCAATTGATCTAAAATCAAATTCACATAGTCTTATCTTCATAAAGTATCACCTCCTTACAAAAATATAAAAGACATTAAACTAATCTAGACTAGCAGTACGTATGCAACATTCTCATGTATCTTCTTCTTTTCCATAGGATGATAATGCTTCAATAACAAATATTGTAGATAATTTTATGTGCATATTTATTCATTGATGTAACAATATATAAAAGAGAGGATATTTTCCATTGTACACTATTACTTATAACAACCTATAATTGTCTATTAACTTGACACCAAAAAATCATAACAATAAGCATTTAAATTTATGAACAATGATAATCTTGACCTAGTGGTAGCTTTCTTAGAATGGAAGACACCTAAAAGTTTGACTATGGCGTATGAACCTCAAGGCCTATGGTCCCTTTCCTAATATCTACAAACTAATGAAGGAAAGAAAGCATATATACCTTGTATGTGGAATTTAAATGTGGAGTTAGAAATTTTCTTTATATACATCTTACTCCCACAAGGTGCTCATTTTGCCACAAAGCGGAAGCAAAGATAGAGCACCTTGGGAATAAGTGATGAGAAATATTGTATAGCTATGCCAACTTGTGTTAGGATACCTAAGAATATGTATATGGAGATATGGTATTATATTGTATAAGGGTTTGAATGGGCCACACAAAACCCAAGGCTGATTATATTATAATATTATATTATATTAGTACTCAGCTCCCCAAAGTAGAATTAGAAGATGGGTATATAAATAAGGGATATTGTCATTGTAATCATCATGGATATTAATCATATGTAATCACCTTTTTCCATGAAGTTGCTTATGGGACTTTTCTCTCTCTAAGTGGTTCTCTTATCTTGGGAGATCTTGTGGAGTTATTTCTTCCTTAAAGATTTTTATTGGTGTTACCCTACCTTAAGGGTATTATCTATCTTTGTCTCATTGTGTGAATTGTTATTATGGATAATTATTTGTGGATGAATGATTTGATATTTTTGCATATTGATGAATGACTTTTGTTAATGAATTTAAAGCTTTGTAATAAGTGGTATCAGAGCAATAATTTTATGGTTATACATGGAATCAAAAGGCTACCAAGAATGGTAGTATTTGTTAGAGAAAGCATGGTGATATTGGTTTTTAGAGTGGTTCAATAACATCAAGGAACAAATGGACCCATTATTTGAATTATCATAATAAAGTAGTAGAAGTGTGGAGCCAAAAAAGTATTTTTGGATACGCAAGTGGAAAAATGGTATACCAACATCAAAAAAGACAACCAAAAATAAGAGTTTCACTAGGATGGATGCATGATTAAGATCAATACGAGTTGCTAATATTTCTTAGCAAATCATATTATCTTGTTTCTTCATACATTTTGAGGATGAAATATTTGTAAGGAGGGTGGAATGTTAGGGTACATAGGAATAGGTATATGGGGATATGATATTATATTGTATAAGGATTGGCATGGGCCACACATAATCCAAGGTTAATTATATTATAATATTATATTATGTTATATTAGTAGTTGAGTCCCTAAAATAGAAGTAGAAGATAGGTATATAAAAAAAGGATATTGTCATTGTAATCATCATGGATATCAATTATATGTAATCATATTTTCCCATGAAGTGGCTTATGGTAATTTAATATCTCTAAGTGGTGCTCTTATCTTAGGAGATCATATAGATTAATTCCTTCCTTAAGGAGTATTATTGGTGTTGCTTTATCTTAAGGGTATTATCTATCTTTGTGTCATTGTGTGCATTTTTATTGTGGATGAATTATTTGATATTTTTACATATTGGTGAATGATTTGTGTTAATGAATATAATTTTTTGTAATGAATTGTTTTATATGTTGTTTCAAGTATTTATAAATGGTTTCTATGTAGTTTTTGTTTGTAGATGTTTTATTACAAATACTTAAACCATGCAATCCCCATTTCAAAGATTTTATTCTTCCTTTGCAAATATATTTAAGGCATATTATTATGAATAAAGAAAATTTTCTAGATTCAATGCCATATAATTAGAATTTGAGTAGTTCCAGTACTTGTTAGGATTTGAGTTGCAAAGCTCTTAAAAAGTTTTTCTAAATTGTGTCATTAAAAGTTTGAATTTATAGACATAATATTGGACTTGGAGGTTTTTATACGTGTCCCATAGGATGATATTGAGCATAGATAAGATCAAATCTCAAAATATTGTCAGCTATCCAAATCATACCTAATGACATTATGGTGGATCGAAGCAACTAAATTGGAAAAATATCTCCTTGAGGATATAACAACCATGATCCCATTCTCTAGATAGAGGTACAATAGTTTCTATAATGCCCAGTGATGAGGATGCTAGGAGTGTTAGTTTATTACATGTTCTAGGCTTATTATATTATTTGTTTTAGGATTATTATTACGTAATGTGTGATCCTTAAATGTTCACATTGGTTTTTTAGATGTACGTTGTTAAGTCTTCTTCTAAAATTATTTTCTAAGTTTTTTGTTAGCTTAGGTTAGCTTAGGTTTTTTTTATTTATCTTTTTATTATGGACGATCTCATATTTTAAAGAGATACATCACCTGTTGTTTGTTATATTTGTTATATATATATATTGAATTTTTAATAAACTACTATGTGGGATTTTGTTTTCTTATCATTTCTATCAGAGTAGTTAATCAATTTCATGGTGCTTTTCAACCTTAGTTTTGCTCTTGCTTGTATTTCATGCACAACATTTGGGAAAAAACTAGTTTGGTTGCAGATTTTATTTTTTGAATTTACATGGTGGAATTGGTAGCCACCATGAACCCGGGTAGGTTGTCCAGATTTTATGGTTGCCATAGTATTTTGTGTTATCCACCCTAAAATCCACCACATAGTTCTTCATGTATTCCACCCCTATAACCACCATGCCACAATCATTTTAAACCTTTTACATCACTGAAAGCACTAGGAAAGGGACAAGCATTCAGTCTGGTGAGGCCCAAGATTTAAGCCTTGGACCTCCACCCCCTTACAGGATTTGGTAGAACCAATTGGTCTACACCTAGGACATGTTTGATTGCAGACTTTAATTCTGCATGAGTTTTGTTTTCCAAGGATAAACATCTTGTAGAAATTTTAGAATGTGTTTGAATGGTGTGTTAGTTACTATGGAAATAAATAACCACCATCTTAAGTTGAAAGCAAATATACTATATTTTGAAGTTGTTGGAGGAAAACACACATTGGGACAATCTCATAGTGGATGTTGGTATTTTTTGAACAGACGTCAACTTGGGCACCATGACATCCAATTCTATTTCATAGCTACTAGCCATGTAGATCCCACCAGTGCTATCACATTGGTAGATTGTTTCCTACTTTAAGAGAATAGTGTCCATAGGCCTTTGGCTTTTGAGAAGGAGACGACCTCTTGTTAACTATGTAGTCATACAATGAGTGCCTTCTTGCAAGAACCATTGGTATTTCCAATAGAAGGAGACTATTAATGATTTATTTTCCATTAGATGTCTCCTTTTATGGGTTATTTTATGTTCTATCTATGCTAAAGTGCCTCACTTGTCCAAGCACTCCAACTTCACTAGCCCACACCTACAAAGAATTGTATCCCATTCACTCTGCTTGGTGATAAAATCATACTAAATTTTACATTGATATTACGTATATTTACTTTGGCTTTGTTGTGATAAATATATTTTAGAGAGCATCTTACCAACATTACCCTCATGTTGTGTCAATATTAGGCATTATTATTTAATGAAATGATCCTTTTCCAACCCATTTGGACATGATTGAATGTCCTTTGTTCATGAGAGTCATATTACTCCCCGTTGTCACCTCTTCCCCCCAAAGATAAATAGAATGTTGGTCATCCATGTGCCACCCCCATACTAATATGTGTACATTTTTGAAGCTTGATTCTTTAGGTAATTTGAATGGGTATCTCCAGTCAATCAATGTGATTTGGAGTAATAACAATGCATCATCATCAACCAAGGAGATTAGGTTCCTTTCTTGGAAAAGTGTCATTCAAACATGGTAACATCTATATAGAGGTGGGACTCCTAGTCTTGAGTTTGCCCACTAGAAAAATAAAATTATCGAGACACCCAACTTGAAAGATAGTGTCATCATTTTTAATTTCATCACTCCTGACAACCTATTGTACTTTGCAAGCCCACCTTAATCAGGACCTACAAGTTGTGATGTAACCAAAGCATGCATTTTGAGGGATGGATGGACAATGAGGATTGGCTATCCATTTTCAAATATGGCAAAATCTATATGAGAGCTCACGTTGACACGTGAAAGATAAAGCATCCTAGGTGTTTTTTGGGTATTTTTCTTCCCATTTATCATTGCACTTAGGATGACCCTATGGACTACCTCAAACTCTACATCGATGTCAGATGACAGATTGACTAGTGATGTTGATTTTCCATAAATTGGTCATGCAAGGAAGGTATAAGAATAGCAACTAAATTTTAAAATTCTATTTTCAATGCAAGAGCGAGCAATATAGCTACTTATTAAAATAATTAAAATCAAATTGTAAATTATAAGGATTTTTATGCACAATCCTTAATTAAATTGAGTGACTAACTTAATATTTTATAAAAAATATATCAAATTATTAAATTAAATCAAGTATCTAATAAATTGATGTTATCCTCCTTGAAGATAGAGCATACCTTTTGTTTGTAAGAGCTCAAAAAAGGCTAATTTGTTGAGATTTCTTGGGAAAGGATATTGTTGTAATTTTGTCACCATAGGAAAATTTTGGCTTTCACTCATTTAGATATGGCCACAAATTTGGCTAAAATGGTGGTTGAATTAGCCCATATTTTAATTGCCTTGGTTTACAAGGTCAATAATATAGTTTTCCAAACTAGTCCAAGTGGTTTAAAAATTTATAATAATGACCTTTGCTCTAAGACAAAATGTGAGGTCAAATTATATAATGGTTTAATATATCTAGACATCTTGAGTAGTTGGATCCTTGATATAGAGAAATGGTTCTCTTATACCCAAAATCCTGACAAAGAGAGAGTTCTTTTTGCTAAACTCAAGGTTTCTAGGTTAGACAAAATTTTGGTGATGGAATTTTAGGAGGGTGAAAACTTGCTTCACACTTGGGATGACATCATCAATGCCTTAAATAATTCAAATTATGAGCATTGATCTTATTATTAAATGGTTTTTATTATGACAAAGTAACAATATGTCTATGGAAGAGTATATTTTCTAATTCAATAGGTTATAAATTCTACTTGGTGTGGTAGATGTGGCTTCAGCACTCATCGTCAAGTTCAAGAGTGATTTGCAATAGAACCTATAAAAGAAGTTGAAGTACAATCCCTTTGACACATGAGATGGTGCCTACAATTATATACAACTTACTAAAGAGAAACATGTTGCTCAATTAAGAGGTTCTTAATCTTAATTTATGCAAGAACTTCAGAAATAACCTCCAACTCCTTTATGTGAAAATCCATCTACTGTTTTTTATTTTATAGAAGAGATCTGGAGTCTATAAAATGAACATACCTAATCCTGTGCGCGTGCATGTTATGTGAATATCTCCACTCGTTATTAGTTTCTGCACAATGTTAATTGGAATCTGATCCATTGTTATTAGTTGCCTGAGCGCATTGTGCCATGGATTGAAAACCACATGGGATGGTTGTGACAACGAGAAATTCTGCTCTAATCTGATAGTTGTGAGAGCAGTCATCGTATGCGATGGCGATGAAGGTGTGATTTTATAATACATGCTCCGACATTCTGACATTCTAAAAATACTAGTGGTGCTATTATTATCGGTATTATTTGTCGTAATATTTTTTTAACAACCTTTTCTCGGGAGAGAATCGTAGAAAAGCCGTTGTGAAACCATTGCAGTACCAATCCAGAATCATGGTTGTCAACAAAATCTCGAAGATTGTCATCCACCTGTGGCTAATGGAGGAAACATTGTTGCAGAAGCTATGCCAGATCGCATGGGAGCAGCGGAAAGTCTCAAATATGATCCAGTGAACTGACATTTAAGCTGACGATGCCTGCGAGAAAAGATGCGTCTCGATCCGTGCTGGCGAATATTGATGAGACGAAACTGCAATGCGCTAAACCCAGTATATTTCTCCAAAGACGTAGTCAAATGATATGGTCAAGAAATCTATATGGAGCACTAAATTTTTTTTATTCTACCTACCCCGTCTTCTTCTATGATTTATTGTTCCACTCGTTCGCTCGCCAAGGAGTTCATCAGTGCCACGTCAACGACTTACGGGAGGGAAAGTAGAGGTGTGTACAGGAAACGGGTTCAGCTCCACAGTAGCATGGAGACTTACAACATGGAGATGGTCATTGACAAGTATCACGTAGAGGTGTGGTAGCCTCAGCCTCACATCACATGTGGCCTCAATTTTTTTTCCAAGTGGTTCACCTATTTTTTGCCTGCGCAAGATCGCTCAAGCCGTGGAGAGGCGATTTTCTTTCTTCCCACTCCTTGCTTTCTAGTTGGCAATTCAAATTTTTTTCTCCACGCCATGATCTTTTTTAAATTTTCCATGATCTTCTTTAAATATTTACTAAATGGAGTAACATTTTCAATGTGATTTGTAGTGGGACATTTTATTTAAAAAGGTCAATCTCATAGGGGACTATTTAAAAAAAAAAGAGTGAAAGGGCATATTTTATTAAAGTGGAAAGAAGACCACTTTATTTGTTAAATTGTATGGGGAGAAATTACATGCCCAAGAAGTGCTGGTGACTTATTGGCTGACAAACATCATTGGCCATTTTTTTAAAAATATTTTCCACATGGAGGTGGAATAGAATGTTTGCTCTTTTGAAGGTTTTTTTTATTGGCCGATAATATGGCCCCTTTGGCCAATTTTTTATGTTTTCTTCACATGCTGCTAGAAGGGGAAGTGGAAGGGCCACATGGCCCCCTTATTGCATTTTTCATATGATGGCCCAAGTAGACCCATGTAATTCCCCAGTGAGGGAAAAATGAGATGTTTATTTTTATTCCACCAGAGAGCGATGCCGCCACAGTGCGAGGTTTATTTGCTACTTAGAGAGGCATGTTGTTGTTTTTCCCATGGATGGAGGACTTATTCAGATCTGACTATAGCCATGTTTATAGTCATTGGAAATATTTTTTCGAGCCGAACCTAATGGTGGGGTCCATTTTCAGTTTTGAGACTATTTTCTATGATGTTTTTAGGCTCGAATATTGTTGTATTCTAGAGTGCATTTTTGGTTGAACCCGACACTCTATGTAAGTGAACCTAGTATCTAGTATTCTCCTCTATCTCACTTGGTGGATGTAGCAGCTGGTTACCCTTGCATTCTGGTAATATGAGGTGATTACCATAAGAACACTTAATCAAGGAACTACATACATAGACACCCTAGACTTTATTCGAGGTTTTTTTTTATCTACTTTTGAAGACTACAGACGAAGACACTTTAGAAGATTCTATTCTTCTTTTTTCTTATTCTCCGCATTTGGTTTCTATGGCTCATTTTATTGTATTTCATGGATCGTATTTATTTTGTATTAAGGTGCATTTTCGGTGGAGACCAACACCTTCTAGATTGAGTTCACCATGATGGGGGATGATATTCATGGTGAACCTAGTTAGTGACCTAAAAGAGGCAACATCCTCTAAGAATGACCTGCAGAGGCAACATACCCAGAAGTGGCTAACCCTGATGCACTTAGATGGTTGATCTAGTGGCAACAGATCTAAGGAAGTGGTTGACCCTATGGCAACAGACTAGGATGTATAAATCGTTGATTTAGCATTATTCACAGTTAGAGATCCAAGCACAAAGAGCATAAGCCTAGACCAAATCATGTAATAAAGGAGGATGATATGGTTCTTTTAGTGAAGCCAACATTAAGGGGGAATGTTACCTAATGTTAACTTTTTTTTTCTTTCTTTAGTTAGGATAGTGTATATTAAGTGGGAATGTTAGAATATTATTAATGTGCACTATACCTACTTTTTGACACTTGTCAGTTTCATTGATACTTGTCATATAGGCATAACAACGGATGGTTACCCATGCATTTCGGTGGGATGAGGAGGTCACCATAAGGACACTTATTATAGGGACTACAAATAAATATACCCTAGAATCTATCCGGGGATTTTTTTGGATCAACTTCTGAAGACTACATACGAAGACACTTCAGAAGATTCTATTCTCTTTTTTCTTCTTCTCCTCCATATTTGACCTCTATGGCTCATTTTATTGTATTTCATGGCTCTTTTTCTATTGTATTAAGGTGTATTTTTGGCAGATACCAACACCTTCTAAATTGAGTTCACCATGAGGGATGTTATTCATGGTGAATCTAGTTAGTGACCTATGAGAGGCAACATACCTGGAGGATGACCTGTTGAGAAAACAAACCCAAAATTGGTTGACCCTGAGGCACATAAGATGACCCTAAGGTACTTAGATGACTAACCCAAAGGCAATAGACCTGTGGAAGTGGTTGACCTTGTGGAAATAGATTGAAATGTATACATCATTGATCTAGCATTATTCACAGTTGAAGAGCCAAGCACAAATAGCACGAGCCTAGACCAAATCCGCAATAAAGGAGGATGATAAGGTTCTTTTAGTGAAGTCAACATTAAGGGGGAATGTTACCTAATTTTGATTTATTTTTTTCTATAGTTAGGAAAGTGCACATTAATGGGGAATGTTAGATTATTAATGTGCACTATACCTCAGTTTAGTTTGACACTTGTCATTCTCTTTGACACTTGTTATATCTTGTATATAGGCTTATGCCTATATATTGTAACACTTTTCTTGTATAATATATCTCATATATTGTCCATTTCCAATAGTTCAATGGTATGAATAAGAATTTAGCAAAAAATTAATCTAAAAAGGTCAAAGTCTCACAGAATAATTTAGAATTAAGATAACATGTTGAAGGTCAAATTACTACATCTTTTATTTAAACTTATTTAATTCATTGATTCATTCCCTAGCCCAATGGGAATATAGTAATATATCGTTGAGTGTCAAACTATTCATCTTATTAACAAGGTTTATTTTAGGTAGTGACATATCTTCTAGTTTAATACATAATCCTGCATGTTAAATCTAACCAATTAGATTATAATATCAAATTAACTCCTTATTTTTGCAATCTCTTTGGTTGTTGACTAGTTTAGAAAAAAATGAAATGAATCTAAAACCTCCAATGTGTTCCCTTAGCTCCGTTCTACATGCACTAGGTTTCTTTTCATCATGCAATTGCATTTTATTATGACACAAAATAACTCTAGAATAGTCAATAGGTCAACACCCATATTCATGCATATAATTGTATATTTACACCATGCTATTGGTTAGAATTAATTTCAATCATGTGACTCATAGCCTTGACCAAATGCTTCCAAGGTAGGTTGACCACATGGTTTATATTTTCTTCCTATGTGTGGATATTTTGGAGTGCTCCACATCCTCCTATTTTGGTGCGATACTCATGCCTTATTATTCTAATACCCAGGTTATTATGGCCCTAGTTGGTGCATAGATTATTCTAGTCCATAATAGGCACCAAATTTTCTCTTAGGCATGGCAACATTATAAAATAACTCCAAAGCAATGGTTTGCCAAACACTTTAAGTTTATGAATTTATTCACAAAAATTTGCAAAATTATTACTAATTTATTCTATCTGTCAATAAGAATAAAACCAATTCAAAATAGCTAAAGAAAATATTTTCTCTTATTTATTTCATTCAACATTATAAATAATGATTAATACTTGGTAGATATTATGTTATTTTAATAAAAAAGAACAAAAAAGAGTTAGACTATTTGAAAATAAGATAGTTTTATAACTTCATCCATCTTCCCCACTGATTCTATTGCTTGTCCTGATGCATTCTACCTAGCTAAAGTTGCATGCATATCCAGTTCCTTATAAAGGTTAATCCAAAATATATTTGCTATAGAATGGTATCCCTTATTTTTTTGTATCTTTGATAACCATTCCTAAAAGTGATGTTTTGGATATGGCTCAATATTAAAATAGTTATGAATAAGGGTGAGCATAGTAGGTGGGTGAAACCATAGGCCTATCCATTAATTTTGTAGTGCTCTAATTACTTCAATCATTTTCAGTAATCTCTTATGGGACCACATCAAATTTATTGGTGAAATGGGCTTCCTTTTCTACAAAGTGATAGACAGTTCATCCCACTTCTGCCTACATGCTGCTTGGACCCTATCAAATTTATCACTATAGACATTCTAAAAAATTTCCAAACACACATTAACATAAGTAAGATATATTTATTTGACAATTGTATTTCCCATTAGAGAATAATATTCACAAATAAAATCCATTGGGTTTGTAATGACCACTATTTTTGAGGGTAGATGAATGACTCGAAGAATTTTATCTTTGGTAGTGACACTCGAATCGAATCCATGAAAAATAAGTGTGGATAGTGAGAATAAATTTTACTTAAAATCAGGTATGTATAGAACATCAAGTAGCCAAAAATTAGGTAATCCAAGAAATTTCAATCAAACAGTTCTATCTCCTTCAATTGGTTGAAAGGATTTTTTAGCCATGTGAACTACACCAAGTACTTTTGAGTTGAATTCTTCAAAGAAGTCCTTATTGGAAGTCATGTGTTGGGTGGCTCTAGTATCCATGATCCATGAATTGCTAATGGAGGCTATATTGTGGGTAAATTCAATGGGTTGTGATGTGGGATGAGAAATTTTTATAGCCAACATATCCTAAATGTGCCTCAATGAATGTTTTGGGATGGTCAAAATATGGTGATATAGGTGCCCATGTATTGATGATTCATAATTGAGCACTATAGAAGATGTCTAGATCAGAGTCATATTCATTTATATTATGCACACTATGATTTTAAAACTACTTTATCTTGTGTGTGGTAGTTTGAGAATTAGTGGCATAGTGCCCTTTGTGTTACAACATTTACACATGAAATTTGAGTTGCTAGTTCCTTGAGAGGTAGTAGGTTGTTTTATTTGTCCTTGATTATGTTGTACTTGACTAGTTTTATGTCATGAGTGTTCATTTTGACCATTGCTAGAACCTTATACTTGTCCTTTAACTTTGCCTTGACCATGGCCTCAGCCATGGCTTCTGTTACCTTGATTATTTGAAAAATTTGCATCTTCATCCACCTGAAAGGCTGAGTCGCCAGGGGGAAAAACTGGTGAAGTTTATGTCAAAGGTTTTTCAAGTTCAATTAACTTTTATGCTAAGTTTTCAAAGTTGAGATTTTTTAAGGTTCCACTAGCTGATAAACTAGCAAGCAAATTTTAGTAGTTTGGAATGTGAAGACATTATTGAATGAGGAAATCCCATGTGATACATTGATTTTTTAAGTCTTTATCAATGACCTATTTAATAGGGTGAAGGAGGTTGATGGTGGAACTAGAGTGTATTTTTTACATTTTTATTTGATTCATCTTAAGGACAAGATGAAAAAATTCTAGGTCATATTTGGTGTCAAAGTTTTTCTTGAAGACTTTGAGAACTGACCATGTTGTGTCATGCTTGGCTTCATCAATCAAATTATGAAGGTGATATTTTGTGACAAGTAGGATATTGACACAAATTCAATCATAATCTATATACCATTTTTTAGAGCAGTAACATCTATCGGTGGTGTGGGATTTCTATCCAAATGGTTGTGCCATAGATTCTCAAATTTTGTAGTTGTCCTAAGGCTTATGGACCATTGATCCAAATTATCCTTATCTTTGAGGGTACATCCAACATTTTATTTTAAGTTGGAAGTCATTGTAACCTATGACACTACAAATACCTAAAAGAGGTGATTCAAGGTGTGAACAAGGAACATATGACTATGTGAGGTAGAATGTACCAAAACATAATGAACCAAGTGATGATAATGAATGAATGTGATCCACTAGACCTTGCTCATCATCCAAGTGGAATCTCTTTTACAAATGATTAATTGTACAAGTAAGTGGCTATGACTCCTAATGCAATAGGATGATGATGTGGCTAAATTTAAAGTACTAAAAAAAGGTGTGTAGCCCAAACTAAAATACTGTATATGAATGTAAAATCTAATATCTCTAATAGATGAATATGTAGACCAATATCTTCAAAACTAGATTACACAACTGAATACCATAGTGTGTAATATGAAAAAATAGTAACCTCAATCTTATGACTACAAGTAGGTGAGACGCTAAAAGTTGGAGAGGCATAATGATTTTGTCTCAAATTAAGGCCTTCACATGGATGCCCACATATAGATGCTCGATGATGAAATCTAAGCCATGATAGATCCCAAGTCCTACCAGTCATCACCTAGTTTATTGTGGCTAGTGATATACTCTCTAAAGAGAAATATGTGCTTTATTCCACAACTATGACATATATTGGGCTAACTTAATTTAAAATTTATTAAGAGTTTTTAGTTTTTTGAGCATAGGAAAAAGGATGATCCCTTTCCAAAGGTTTGTGGGTATGGATAAACCCCTTCATTGTGTATTCTCATTAAGTCCAGTCCAACTTTGACTTAGAGGGCCTTTAATACGGATTTCCCACCATCAAGGAAGTGTCACCCTATCACGAGGCTAGGCTACAAAATGAGCCATTGAATATATTTTTTTTAGGGATGATGCAAATATGTTAATCGATTTAAAATGAAATAAAGCAAATAAAAACTAAAAATAGACTTGGAATATAGATGTAGTACTACTATAGTGTTAATGTGGTGGTATGTATGTTAGGTGTGATCCACTAGACCTTGCTCACCATCCAAGTGGAATTACTTTTACAAATGAGGGATATAAGTTAGCCAAAAGCAATGTGGAAAATTTTGTAAGCCACTTATATGAGTACAATGGAGAGGCTAAAAGCATGTTGTGTTGTAAAAAAAACACGGTTAGTTTACACAGAGGTCGATCTGACTGTATGGCTATGTAAAAATAAACACAGTCAATTTACACAAAGGATATCAAACTCTATCAGATCCAAAGTTCGGATAATGTATGGTTGTGTAAAAATGAACATGATCAATTTACATAGAGGCCACCAAAATTAATCAAATCCCAATTTTAGATATTGTATGGCTATGTAAAAATGAACATGATTAGTTTACACAAAGGTTGTGTTGAGGTATGATTTTTTCCAATTACAAAATCACCCTACAGTTAGGATCAAAATCCTCTCTTGCAAAGAAAACGTACTTCTCCAAGGTTCTTTCACTTAATGTTTTTATGTATCATGAATATGTATTAAAAATAAGTTCTTGAACTACTTCAATGGTTCAAGTATCTGATAACAAGGGTCCTAGAGTTTAAGTATTTAACTTTATATTCATCATGTGCTATGCATCCTTTAATCGGATTCTCTCTCTAATGAATAATAAATAAATTTACCTTTTGAGTTTAATTATGAAAACTATGCAAACTTAATGTGCAACTTCAAAAAAACGGTTAATTAAAATGCTTCAAAATATTTTGAAATAGATTTTAACTTAGCATTTTTAATTAACATTAAAATTCAATAAACTTTAATAAAAGCAAAGTTTATAAAACTTTAATAAAATTGATTAAATATAAACCTTAATTATAAAGTTTGAACTTTATAATATTCAAAATTAAGGTTTTATTTAATATAAATATCTGTTCATCCAAATATGAAACTGAAATTCAAATATTTGAAGAATGAACAAATGTAAAATCAATTAAACCCTAATAATAAGGTTTTGAACCTTAATAATTATGAAAATAGGGTTTAATGTAAATCTTGTCTATGAAAATTTAATTTTATCATATTAAAACAAAGTTCATAAAAATTTCCTATTTGAAAATAAATATGAATCTCAAATGTAAAGTTTGGACTCTTCAATGATTTAACATAAAATTATAATAAGCCAAAATTTTAAATATGAACCTTATGAAATTAACATTGGAATCCAAATAATCATTTATCCTCGGTAAATTTATTTTATTCAAATATTAATTGAATTTAATATTTGAATAATAAATAAATTTAAAACCTAATTATAAAGTTAAACTTTATAAAATCAAACTAGGTTAAATGCTTGCAAATTTAATATGAAATAAATTTCAAAAGTTTAAAGTAAAGAAAATAAATTAAATCTCGGACAAATAACTACAGAATGAATGGAATGCACATAAACTTAAAAACTAGATTTACACCAACCAGTAATCACACAGTACAATAATAAAAATGGTGTTATCTTCAATGGAAATTTAAATTAAAACTATATCAAATAATTTAATTAAAATCAAATATCGTATTCACGCATATTTGAACAAAAATAATTTTGATATTATTATTGGATATTACAATAAAGCCTTCTGAAATCTCTGTAGATCTTTCGCTTTCACCTTTTGCTCCTTTCAATCCTTTTATCCTTCCTTCACCCTGCAATTTTCTAACCCTTTTATAACCCTAAGAGAATTCGTTGCTTTATATTCTCATTTCGTTGGTTCTATTTTCATATCAATTTCCAATAACTATTATCCTCCAACGAATTTCCTTTTCACTTATATTTTTCTTTCCAAATATATTTCTTTCGTGACATATAATATATCATTTCAAATCATATAAATTACATTATAATTTATACACACATAAGTCCACATTAAAATGATAGTATATAATACTCATATTCCTCATTATCTTGTTTCGCATCTGAAAATATCTTTTGGAAAGGTATGGATTAAATTATTATATTAAGCAATGAAAATTTCATTGTTCAGAGATGAGCTACCTCTCAAAATATGAATTCAAACCAGTTTGTATAGTAGCCATACTCACGTTAATCTTAATCAACCATCTATGCACTGCATAGTCAAAATTTATCTTGAACATCGTGCTGTTTTTCATAAAAATAGACTTCACCCTGTTGTAAATGATATTTCACTCTAGCCATGCCAATTCTGAAGACAACCAATATTACTCTACAACTCCCATGAGTCATTTTTATCTTTACTATTTATATCACACCGTTCAGACTATTTTCTATATCCTCCACATTCTATGATTAGTGCCAATACCATATTCGTGTTGTCTTATCCTGGCTATGGAACCCACTGTATTTCAACAAGCCAATGAAGGATTATCTTTTTGAAGATAAACTAAATATTCTAAACACCATAATTATTTATTTTTCATTGATCTAGATTTATAACAGCATATACCCAGCATCCTTAATATTTCCCTTTACCTGTACTTAATCATTTGCAAGTTATACTCGAATGAATTCTTACTTTCATCACGCACTTGTTTTTTAACTTTCATATAATGTATATGCCATCCCAATATTTTATCTAAACTTTGGCCCTGAAATTCATATACTTCTCTCGATGGTCACACCTGATCATCGAGCAACATATTGTATGTCGTGCCACTGCTCCACTCCAATATTTTATTACGAATCACTATGATACCAATGATCCACCTTATACCATTGAATTATTATCGATATGCTGCACTCAAATAAATTATCATCACTATTTTGAATGTAAATTTGTGCATCATTTGAATTTTTAACACAACTTTCAAGTCGTACACCATCTCATTACCACACTACGTAACCACCTCGTTGTCACAGGTTTCTGGATTTAAATTAAACATTGCACAATAACAACTCAGTTGGGATCATACTAACTTTCAAATCCACCTAATTAATCTAGATATATGCCATGTGAAGCCTTTTCAAATTCGAGCCACCGCTGTGCATATTTGTGAAAACACTTCAAACTACTATGATTCTACCGAGAATATATAACAATCAAACCCATATTAATACTTTTTTCGTATGCCACATCTTAACACCAACCATTCGATTAATAGCATCACATATTATGATTTCATCTGTCATCCCACATGCATCGGATGAAAACACCAAACGTGCTTTATGAAATAAAACACTCATCATTACTCATGATAAGTCGTTTACTTTGTGGCACCTCTCGTATACTCGTTCAAAAACTGTGCCACTCTATGGTGACCGCCAATCAATTTTTACCCTTTCGTATAATCATACTCAAACACCTACAAAACACCTTTTATTAAAACAATAACTAATTTGAATAAAACAATATGACCTAATCTACATTCTTTAATAAAATATAATAACAAACAAAATTACAAACATAACAAACAAACACTAAATAACATAACACTTCATAAAAATGAATACAATAAAAATAACATATAATATAACCTAAACATAGAAAACAACATAAAGTAAAAGAAAATAAAAACAAAACAATTAAACATAACAAATAACATATAACATGAAGAAAAAATAAAACATAATAACACTAAAATTTTTAACATACCATAAATAACATAACAACAAAACATGACACGTAAACCTTACAAACATATCATGACCACACAACAACAAGGAAAACAATCATTGAATCATGAAAAAAAATCTAAGAGTGAAACCATTATAAGACACAAATTCCTGAAGATCGATTTTTCAACACTAGATGATGAAAACAGTCAACAACATACGAAGACTAAGATTGGAACAATTTTTCAAATTTCAAGTGGGTCCCCAATTTTGGGGTCATTGTGAAGGAGTCACAACAGACCGTCAAACTCAGTTAGATTCAAATTTTAAATACTTGTAAATAAAGATACAAGCTAATATCTATAATAAAAGGAAAATCTATGGAGATTTTATGAAATCTCATGCAACATCCTCATGCTCTCCTTCAAATAAAGACATAAATTTGTGGTGGAGAGGAGAATAATTTAATGCTTCTCCAATATTGGTTGTGGGAGGGGTAAGCATCCAAGCTTTGATACCACTTGTAGCAAGGATCAATGCTATGTACCCAAGCTCAACCACATGAAACAAGAAAAAAAGAAGAGAATATTTTTGATAATGGAGAGAATGAAAAATCACATCTCTCCCTTTGTGTTATGGAATTATATATTTAGAAAAATGAGATTATGGTTGGGTTCCCAAATCCATATTACATGAAATTCAAATAAACATGAAATGATGTTACACATTAAAATGACCTATTCTAATGATGTCTTATTAAAGCCTTATAACAATCAATATGGAACCTAACTAATAAACATGACCTTGTAGCATTAACTCATCAGAATTACTAGACATACTACTTTTAAAGTTCACATTATCAACTCTAACATGGCACTTAATGCCACCCTGACTCCCAAGAAACTTTTTGTTGATGCATTATGGCATACTCGCATGGGTCATGTCAAACTTGACTGATTGAGACAAATGGAGTTAACCATAAAGGGACTACCACACTTCTCTTCCAAACCCATAAAATGTGAAGCATGCATAATTTCCAAATCCTCTTGATAGCCTTTCCAAAGAGTCAGTGGAAGTCCATACAAAAATAGGAGCTAGTACACTCAGATATTTGTAGACCAATGCCTATTACCTCATTAAAATTCAAAACGTATTACATCACCTTCATCGATGACTTCTCAAAGAAGTTATGGATTAGTTTTTTAGAAAATAATTTTGAAGATTTGAATTCTTCAAAGCATTCAAGGCTCACACAAAACAGGAATCATGTTGTAGAATCAAAACCTTATGGACTAAAAATGGTGATGAGTACATGTTAAATGAATTCACATAGTACTTGTCCTCACATGGGATCAAACATCAATTGACAATACCATGCACACCTCAACAAAATGGTATTGTCGAGTGCATGAAAATGAAAATTATGAACATGGATCATGCCATTCTTGTCTACAAAAATGTTCCTTCATATCTTTATGCCAAAGCCACCTAGTCTTTTATGCATGTACTCAACACAGTGAGTCCCTCAAAACTTGTCATGTTAGCTCATGAAAAATGGATTGGACACCCCCCACCATCAGCCACTTTAGAATATTTGGCTCCATCTACTATTCTCATCTTCTTGTAGAGAACAAAATTAAACTTTAAGCTTGAATTATTAAAGGCATATTTTTTGGATACCCTATGGATTAGAAGGGGTACAAGGTATTCATTCCTTCATATCAAAAAGTGATTATGACATGTGATGTTGTATTTATAGAAACTGAAGAACAACTTGTTACATTGTATACCAAGGGATACAATATTAAATCTAGATCAAAATATGTAAACATATATGATGTTTAGATTCTAGCCTTTGGGAGGAGACATTGAAAAGTTACTCAAAACTCTAGAATCTATAAATCAACCCATAAGTCTAGAGGAACTAAACTATGATACTGATTAGATCTCTATATCTTATGCACCTTCTACCCCTTCACACAATAATGTTGATCAAAGTAAAAGTATTGTTTCACATCCATATTCATTAGCATCATACATACCTAATGATCTAGTCTAGGATCATGATAAAAAAATTGAGGTAGGTGAGACATACACACTACTCCCCACTCGATGAATTCATGAAGCTTACCAATTCTTAAAGGACATCAAACCAGATGAAGTGGTAAAAATAGAAACAAGAGGTGCCCTCACAGCAAGAGTGCATGAATCATTACTTGTTGAACTAGAACCTATAGAACTATACCTCATTCTAAATAATGAATCTCTCACATACCAAGTTGTAAAACACACATCTTGGAGACATGCAATGAACAAGGAGTGTGAATATTTGATCATAATTAGTACTTGGGAGTTAGTTGATCTACCAATTGGAAGAAAGGTAGTTTGAAACAAATGGGTGTACAAAAACAAGTATAAATCATATGGCACCCTTGACAAACACAAGGCAATATTAGTGTCTAAAGGCTTCACACAAAATCAAGGTATTAACTACACTGAGGTATTTGCACCTACTACAAAATGGCCCATAATCAAGAATCTTTTAGCCTTAGTTGCACAACAAGGTTGGAAGATGCATCGATTAGATATAAAGAGTGATTTATTTAATGGTGAATTGGAAGAAGAAATATACATTGTACATCTAGAAGGTTTTTAGATTGTAGGATAAGAGCACAAGGTATCCAGACTCAGAAAGTCTTTATATGGATTGAAGCAAGCCCCTTGTGGTTGGTTCAACAAGTTTTCAGATTGGATGAAGCAACTTAAATTTGAAAGTGTGTAATTACCAAGACATTTATGAAACACTATTCATCAAGCACAACAAATACAAAGTCACATACCTCATAGTCTTTGTGTATGACATTCTTCTAATAGGTTACAGTGAACACATCATCAACACAGTGAAAAAGGACCTTGTAAAGACTTTTGACTTATCTAATCTAGGATTGATGAAATTCTATTTGGGCATAGAAGTAACTCAAGAAAATGGGAAAATATTCTTGATCCAAGAGAAATACATCAATGATATTTTGGATAAGTTTCAACTCAAATATGCATGTTGTTAGCCTTTTATGTAGTATGCAATGGGAGATAGTAATCACAAGATGCAGAATAATATGAAAGAAAGTAAATCTGTGAGATGACTAAAATATGCTATAAATAGAAATGATGAAAATGAATACAATGTAGCTATGGAGGAAATGGACACTCCATGAATAAAGCTACTGAACTACATTGCACCCATCACCAATATATGGTGATGTACACAACACTATGCTACTACCTACGAATATGCTCTGAGCTTCTATATCCTACTTGTTACAATGAGGCCCTTTTTATATAGGAAGATAGGTTCCTTGGCCAACACTCTACCTAGTTGTGCAAGGGACAACTTGCACATATACAACTTGCACATTGACACTTGTGCATTTATTACATTGCATGAAGTAACTAGATAACTTCCCCCTAAAGTAATCTAATATCCTAAGTATGTACCTAGGAAGGTACATTTACATGACCCAAATGATGTAATATAATCTATTTCTAACACCCCCTGTATTACATTATTTGGGTATTGAAGACTTTAGTCTTCAATATGGATCTTCTTCTTCATCTTGAACTTTGTACTCTTCCTCTGCATTCTTTGTAACATGTTCAAGCAAATAGTTAGTGTCTCTGTAATATGTTACATTTGCTGATAGAGCTTTCACCTCATAGTCTTCTATGGGTTCTTCCAGTTCTTCAATTTCTTCTATCCTTTGAACCAGGTGTCCTTTCTGATTTCTCTTCTGATATTCTAGTTGAGGATAATTGGTTGGTCATTGAGATTGTTGTTGATGAGGATTCCTTTGATATTGTCATGGTTGAAATTGATTCCCATTATTCATCTAATTTCCTTGGTTCTGGTTTTTGGGATTGTATCTGCAATAGTTGGTACTATGACCTTTCTTTCTACATATCTGACAATACCATGTTTTTTGTCCTCTTGCTGATGAAGCAATATTTCCTTGTGGATTATCTTTTGATGCCAATGTAGTGTTAGTCATCTCATCTTTCACAGTGTTTTCCACTTCATATTCCTAAAGTATATTGACTAGGTCATCAAAAGAAGTATCTTTACTTAAAACTTGTAAAGATGTGACCAAATGCTTATAGTTGTCTGGAAGTGCTCTCATGGTTACTTGAGTAAGAAGTTCATCCTTAACTATTTCTCCTAAGGTCAATAATTTCCCTTTAATATCTGCTACCTTCCTTAGGAATAGTTCTATGCTTTCTCCACTATTCATCTTTAATGAGTGAAGTTGAGTTTGAAGATGAAGAATAGTTACCTTATTCTTTCCTTCAAATATTTTCTCTAGGCTTGTCCATGCATCTGAAGATGTTTTTGTTGAACTAATATAGGGTTGTATCTCATCAGTGATAGCAAAGGTTATTATCATTAGAGCCTTTGAATCATTTTCCTCAAACTTTAGGATTTTAGTATCACCTATGGTAGGTCTCTGTGTTTTCCCTTTGATAATATCCCAAAGTTTTTCATATACCAAGATTGCTTTCACTTTATTCTTCCAGGAGAAATAATTAGGACCCTTGAGTAGTTGAGATTCTGCTAGGAAGAATTTGTTTGATGCCATTTAAATTCCCTAATATCAATCCTTAGATTTTGTGGACTTCCTTATGTCTCCCTAGTAATGAGAGTATATGATATAGTGCTCTTGTAAAATATAGTTCAATTTTTGGTTGATTTTGTAAATTTTTGTAAATATCAAAAATCAACTTTTCTAACACCTTATTACTCCTATTGAACTAAGCACTTTTCCAATTTTGAAGAGGTTTTAATGTTGGATTTCTTTTGTCCCCTTTTGAGAAATTTTGAGACAAGAATATTATAAATTTCCAACCTTAGAAAAAACCTTAATAACCTCTTTTAATATCCCTTAGGATTTGATTTTAGTGTTTCTAATTTTCAATAACCTAGTTTGGTGTTGTAACCCTTATAACTCCCAAATTTGGAAAATTAGAACACAATAATATTTGCAAATATTAATGGATTAATTCCAAGTAGTATCCCTTATTTCTCCTAGGTTGTGTTTTGCAAATATTAGACTACTTTGATATTTAATTTCCCTAAGTTTTGCTTTCAAATAAATATTGATTTCCTTTAATACTTCAACCTTAGAATATAACCTTATAACTCCCTTTTTAATGAAAGCAAATTAGATAGGGGAAATTTTACCTTAATAAAGCTTTGCACCTTTATGAAATCGGATGTGTATGGTTGTAATCTATCCTTCTTGGGCACTATGAGTAATGACAGATTTTTCAACGTGCTCCTTCAAAACCCTTCTTTAATGCTTCCCTTGACCTGTTTGATCGAGAGTTCTTACACTTCTCTTTGCTACTTCTGAATGCTCCCGAATTCTTTGTTCTCCCTGGTCCAAGGTACCTTTAATAGGTGGTCAATATTTTGATGAGTGACAAGTGTCACAGTGGTTTTATTCAATGCTCCAAGGATGCTTTGGACATTTGGTGGAGTCACCAACTCTGTTCTAACACCTGTTACAAGTGTCACCTTTTCTTGGGATGTTTTTATTCCCTCTTTGTGTGTTGTCCAAGTGGCTTCTCTGCTTCAACGTATGTGAGGCCTCTTACTGTAATGCTTCTGGCTGAAAGTAACTCCTCTTTCGCATGGAATATGGGTGCCAAAACAATGTTGTAATGTCTCCTTTCACATGTGTGAAATTCAACGTTCCTTTGTGGGCATTTTTTAGGGTTCTTTTGGAGAATGACAAGTGGCACCTTCTTTCCTTTGCATGCCCTTGTCTTATCAATACCTTCTTGCAAGCCCTTCAATGTATTTTTCCACCTTGTTCTTTGTTGTACTTCATTGGTGTTGAGATGTTTCCAACCAAGCAATGCTTATGGTGGAGCTTTGGTGGAGATATGGAGGAGCTTTGGTGGCTCTTGAATGGAGTTTGAATGGCAGTGCTTTGGTGGAGACTTCTTGATGCTCCACTGATGGTATTGAATGCTCCTTGATTGGACGTATGATTCCAATTTGCTTGCTTTGATTTCCCTTGCTTATATGCTGCTTGATTTCTCCCTTTCTTTGTGCCTTGTCTTTTGTAGGTTTGGTCATCCAAGATATGAAGAATATGAGCCTTCTTGAGTGGCTCTTTTGCTATGCTTGGGAGAATGCTAGCGTTCGGCCACCTTTGGCTGGTTTACCCTATGGATATTGTGCCTTTGAGGCACCTTCAAATCTGCCCTCTTTCTTGCATAGAATGAATTAGAGAAGTGCAATACAATGTAACAATATTTGTAAATAATATGCCTTTATTGCACCCTTTCTTGCACTCCTTTTTGCAGGTCTGATTTTTTAGTTTTTATGGCAGAATTTTTGAATGCAATGTAGGGGTTTTGAGGTTGTCTCTTTGATTAGACACCTTCCCTTTTTTGCTTGGATATTTTGATGACAAATCCAAGCTTAGATAGAAGTAGATAGAAGCTCCTTATTTGATGCAATTTTCTGCACTTTTCTCCTTGCAACTAACCCTGTAATGCTTTGGATTTGAGACTCACCAAGTCTCAATATTTGAAGCTTCTATTTCTTATTTTGGTTAGTCGTCTTCTTCTCCAAGTTTTGGAGGATTCTAACCTGTTTTGGTGGCTTCACTTGGCCACTATGTGTTGCAGATTTTTGTGCACTAATAGTGTCTTTAGACACTTTGACAAATTCTGATTTTGTGCCTTTCTCAGGAACACAAACACTAAGCCTTTTGAGAGTAATATAGTAGTGCAAATGAACCCACTAATATGCACTAACAATCACACCTTATCACTCCAATCAACTCTCAAAATAACTTATAAGTGCACTTAATCAATTTACTACAACTAATCAAGAATAATCTAAAATGAATCTTCAAGAGTTATTCTACAATTAATATTGTAGGACTTAGTCTTCTTTTTCATTTTTCAAAGTAGATGATAGGTAGTTGATAGATGTAATTCTGAAATCTAATCAACTCCTAACTAATGTGCAAATGAACCTTAAAAGGAAATTTTCTCTTTTTACACTTTTGAAGACTGTAATCCAATTTTCCTTCTTGCAACTTTAATCCAAATTAAGGTGCTTTAACAAATCTGATAAGTAATCCAATTAATGAATCTACTTGCACCAATAGTTGCTTACCTTTTTTTGAAAGTTTTTGTAGAGGATGTAGATCTTGGTGTCTAAGATCACCAAGTTTGCCTTGAGTAAGATCTTGTAACTCTTTGTAGACTGTCCTAAACAGCTCCTTCTTCACCAAAATATGATCTTAAACTTTCTTTCACGAGCCTAGGATTTGGTGGCTTGTTCTCCTCTTGTAGTCTCCTCCTTTTTGCTATAGATTTTTAGAAGTCTTTATCTCAGCAAATAATACCTTCTTTTTGTGAGAGGTAATCTTCAAATCTCCTAGATTTGGTAGGCTTCTTCTATCTTCAAGTCTTCTTATCGAATTCTAACTTCAAGCAAGATCTTCTTCTCAAGATTATGAATGTCTTGAGGTCTTCTGATATTTGGTACTCCTTGCCAAATTCTTCTTCTTATTTTGGGCTTGTTGTCGGATGGTGAAAATTGTCCCAAATCTTTCACTATCTTCTGTAGTGAATTTCTCCAATGAGTTCTCCTTTGATGATTTCTTCAGTAAGGCTCTCCAAGCCTTTTACTAGATGCTCGTTGAGACCTCCCCAAGGTCTTTGATCTTGCAGCTTCTTCTGGTCTTCCTTGAGACATTTTCTTCAACCTTCTACTCCTAGAAGTGTTGGTGGTGAGATCTTCTGGATCTCTGATTCTGCTACTTCTAGATTCGAGCAGGACTCTCCTAGTCCTTCTTCTTCCAAGACTGGAAGTTCTTCAATGAGATCTTCTCTTGATCTCTTTATCTTCAATTTTACTTCAGGTGTTGGATTGATTCTGAAGAAGATACTCTTCCTAACTTTCTTGTAGGAAGTTTCCCAACTCACTGAATCTCCTTTCCCTACAACAAAGTATTAGTACTAAAATCTTAATTTACTTCTAAATCAGATACTCTCTTCTAGGAGTCTTCTTCAGGATCAAGGCTTCTATGGCCTTTTCTTCAGTATCAAGGCTTATGTGGCCTTTTCTTTAGTATCAAGGCTTCTATGGCATTTTCTTCAATATCAAGGCTTTTGTGGCCTTTTCTTCTAGATCAAGGCTTCTATGGAATTTTCTTATGGATCAAGGCTTCTATGGCCTTTTCTTCTAGATCAAGGCTTCTATGGCCTTTTCTTCTTCTATGAAGTTCTCAATCTAGCAATGGAGATCTCTAGTCTCCTAACTTCACCATGACTCTTCTCTAGAAGTCTTCTTCCATAGTATTCTTTTCTTGCACAAGGAACTAATCTCTGCACTATGAAGGCACATTGACCTTCGAGCAATGAAGTTGAAGTCTCCTAGATTTCTATTGTAGGAGGAGTCCCAATCATCTGAGAATTAATTTTCTACAACAAAAGAAAATTTGGGCAATAGTTAACAAATTCTAGATATCTTGAATGATCTTCACTAGATGATTTGTCAATCTAGTGGATTGAATGTTGAGTCCTAGTCTTCATGAGTTTTTCCTACAACTCTGTGGAAAGACTCTAGTCAAATGTAATCTCAGTATTTTTGGAACTGAGATTTCTTTCAGTCCTCACTTGTGGCTCTCCCTAATTCTACCACCTAGACTCTTCTGAGAGTTTTTGATAGTGGTTGGTCTAGCAACGCGTCAGGTTGACAAAAAACTTAGGCTCAATGATAATGGTGGTTTTCCTATTGATCTATCATGGCTCAATCTACCATGGCTCTGATACCACTATTAGATTTTGATGCAGTATGCAATGGGAGATAGCAATCACAAGATGTAGAATAATATGAAAGAAAGTAAATCTATGAGATGACTAAAATATGCTATAAATAGAAATGATGAAAATGAATACAATGTAGCTATGGAGGAAATGGACACTCCATGAATAAAGCTACTGAACTACATTGCACCCATCACCAATATATGGTGATGTACATAGCACTATGCTACTACCTACGAATATGCTCTGAGCTTCTATATCTTCTGCTTGTTACAATGAGGCCCTTTTTATATAGGAAGATAGGTTCCTTGGCCAACACTCTACCTAGTTGTGCAAGGGACAACTTGCACATATACAACTTGCACATTGACACTTGTGCATTTATTACATTGCATGAAGTAACTAGATAATTTCCCCTAAAGTAATCTAATGTCCTAAGTATGTACCTAGGAAGGTACATTTACATGACCCAAATGATGTAATATAATCTATTTCTAACATGCCCTATGACAACACCAATGGAATTAAATCTAAAACTCACCATGGAAAATGACACACCAGAGGTAGATGCAACAATTTATAGAAGGTTGGTTGGTATTCTCATCTATGTTATCAACATAATACCTAACATTGCTTATGCAATGGGGATTCTGGCAAGGTACATGACCAAGCCAAAGGAGAGTCACTGGCAAGTGGCAACAAGGGTGTTAAGGTACCTAAAGACAACTCACAATGATGGAATGTTGTATGAAAAGAATGTATATTTCAAACTCGTTGCATAAACAAAATTAGACTTTGTAGGATATACACTGGGAGATCTACATCTGGGTATTTGATATTTCTTGGCTTAGCACCAATTTTATGGAGATCAAAGCAACAAAATACTGTAGTAGATTCTTTAGAAGAAGCTTAATATATTTATACAACTAAGACAAGTAAGTAAGTGGTATGGTTGAGAAAGCTATTACACCCTCTTTATATCACTCAAAAAATTCCTACAAGACTACATATGGACAATCAATCAGTAATCCACATGTAAAGAATCGTGTGTTTCATGATAGAACCAAACACATCAATATAAAAGTCCATAGGATCTGAGAACTTGTTCAATATGGTACATTACAAATGCACTACTGTCCAACAACATGTCATATTATTGACATCTTCACCAAGCCACTCTAGAGGGTGAAGTTTGAATAGTTTAGACAATATATAGGCTTGAGAACCTCCATCTCCCCTTGAAAATGGAGATGCAATAGGACCATCAAGGCTAATGTTTTAAAACCTCCTTCAATTGGGTAAAAATTATTGGTCAATCTTTGCTCTATCCCATTCGTGAAAACCCCTTGTGGGCATGAAAGGATAAGGGTTATACTAGTTTTGGAAAATAAAAACCTATGAAAACCTGAAAGGGCATGGGGGATGACCAAATGATGTATAGAGACCCAATATATTGGAGCTACATTTCATGGATAATTAGCTAATCGACTACACAAAGAGCCACCTAAACCACTCATCTACTTGTTGAGTGTGCAAATGACACATTGTCAAGGGTATTTGGAACAAAGATCTGTTCCCTCTTGAAAAGAAAATTTATTTCCCCCAAGGTTCTGGTTTGCCAATTCTTGGCTAGTGCGGATAGACTCAAAGGTTGTTGATAATTTTTCCTTCAAGGGGCCTTTTCTAGTTCTATCTAAAAAATATAAATTTTCCTAGTACAATGCTTGAAAATAAAATGTTTGATTGTATGAAAGCCAATTTTATTGGGAGTGTTGAGGGCCTGGAGGACTTAGAAAATCAATAATTCATTACCCTCATAGTGCCAGTTCATTGCAATTAAAATACATCACATATATACCTGCAATGATTCTATTGAAGCTATATGGAAATTTAGAATGTGTTGTAGAAAATAGCTTCAATTCTTCAAATGCAAACTAATCTAATCCTAATATAAATAAGTTTCAAATAAAATTCAAAGGTTGAAGGGTTAGAGAAAATAAAATAAAACAAGTGATACTGCCCTAAACTCCAACCCCGATTTGGTAAAGCAACAAACCCAAATTAAAACTAGTATTCACATAGCCTGAGGTCCAATATGGTGCAATATTTAGAGGAACTACAGAATATGAAATCGACTAAGAACAACCACCATCAGCATGCGCAGATTGAACACAACAAATTCTAGAGCCTTTATATTAAAATATAGTCATTAAATACATAGTTTTAGGTTTACCCACTTTAGTGGATTACAAATAACCGAGCTCAAAATAATAGCCACTTGGTTCAGAATTACCATATGACTACCAAGGAAAATATGAATGTTAAAAAATAAAGAGGCATGCTCATAGATGGTATCTGACCCTTATAATCAACTAGGGAGCCAATATTTATATAATTTTTTGACCTTCACCTAGCGTTACAACTTTGCAATTAATTCCCCATCTGCCTCCAGGATGGACTTTTTGAAATTGGGTTTCCCTCCATATTGCAGCCATGCCTCCATTAAATGGGAAGTACTCTAGCCATGCCTTGTAAAGTCCTCATCTATGCAATGTACTTGAGAGCTCTAGGATGAGCATACTTCATTAAATTTTAACTTGTGTGATGCTCAAGAAATCTAAGATGACCACACCGCATTAATTCTTCCTTACTCTACAAAATCTAGGTGGATCAAATATTTCTCACTTCTTGCATCTCTGCACTATCGTACTTCACCCAGGTTCACTTTAAAATTCTATGCTTTCCAATCTATCTGCCATTAAACACAGTCACCAATAAAAATCTGCAAAAAAATGAAGAACACAAGCTTATACTGAGAGGGGGGGTGAACTGTATAAGACCACTTTTTACTTTTCTTTTCCAATCAATATTATGCAATGTATAGATAGAAATATCAATAGCAGTAATTAAAGCAATGCACAAATCACCACACACAATAGAGACACCAATTTAACGTGGTTCACCCAATGTGAACTACTCCACAGAGAAAATATTTCACTAAAATTTTCTCAATCAATCTCTTGGGAATAATTTTCTTATTAAAATGTTTATGGACCTCTATCCAAAGGAGACACCAATACCCTAATCAAATTCATGTATCTCTATCCACAAGAGAACTCTTTCTCCTTAGCTTTGACTGGTGATCTTCTAGAAAAACTACTACCCCCACTGCTCTGGCTAATGGATCTCTATCCACTAAAGACACTTGTCCTCACTACCCTGGCTAATGGATCTCTATCCACTAAAGACACTTGTCCTCACTACCCTGGCTAATGGATATCTATCCACTAGATACTATCATACTCTATACCCTGTCACCTTCAAAGCTCTATCTCAAATTTGCACTAAACACAATCCTTCAGTATAACACAATTCTGCTCAATATCTATCTCTGGTCTAGCACAAACCTGCACCAAAATCTATCTTCAAATTTGTACTAAACATAGTCCTTAGGTCTAGCACAAATATATCCTCAAGCCTTAACCCAAAGCTTGACTTAATCTCAAATCAACTCTGCTAGATATGCCCCAAACCTTAACCCAAGGTTTGAACAAATCAATCAATCAACTCTGCTCTCAAGTATTCTCAAATAATTGTCTCAAATCTACCTTGTAAGGTTACACAAAAGCTCACACTAATTTATCCACAAGTCCTCTCTAGAACTTGTCCAAATCTACTCAACAAGTCCTCACTAGAACTTGTCCAAATCTGCTCAACAATCTTTGTCCTCAGACTGTATTGTAAGCTTCCATAAAAGCTCACACAAATTTGTCCACAAGTCTTCTCTAAGACTTAGCTCAAATATTCTCAACAAGTCCACACTAGAACTTGTCCAATATCATAGAAATATATAGATAATTGTTAGAGACTCAATATGCTTCACATTCACAAACTATCAATCACTTTCAATTTCTCTTTTATCATAGAAACATATAGAGAATTGTTAGAGACTCAATATGTTTCACATTTATCAACACTCAACCTCTTTCTCAAATCAATTAAGAATATAGAATAATTTTTTTCACAGAAATTGAACTATCACTTCAACACATCCACTTGACTAGGCTCAACCAACTCTACTCAACCAATCACTCAATGAATTAATCCTTGCTTACAAACCCTAGTCCAAGCATATGAACACTCACTCAAATTTTTCCAACAATTCTTATCAATCAATCTCACATAACAATGATAAAATCCTACTTCAAGTTCACTCAACTAATCACTTCAACAACAATGCTTATCAAACAAGGTTTTATCAACAACTCTTTATTCCAAAAAACCTTGAAGTATTAATTCAAAACACACTCAACAATGCTTACCAACCAATCCTTTTCACTCCAATTTTTCATTCATAGCATTCAACAATCACTCACTACGAATATGTGCCCATACCTTTTGTTTGATGTAGAAGTGCCCTTAGAAAACCTGTCTTAATCACAATTTTCTTTTTTCCAATTTCAATGGTTAGATGATAAAATATCACTCTAACACTTTCTAAAAATATTCCTTAGACACAAAAATAATCAAAGCTCAAATATACCTTATTGCTCCTTCTTGAAATTAGCATCCATCAAATCATACATGAAAATAATTATTTAGATACACCTTATAATATCCAACTTAAAATAATATCCAACACCACAAAACCTCAAACAATCTTCCTTAATCACCTTATTACCCTTTTCAACCACTAAAGCAAATATCACCAAAATTATTTTACATCAACCTTATAACTCCCCTTAAAACCTTACAAACCAAATAAACTATGCAAAAATTAAACTTTAATAGCTCAACTTAATTCCTCCAAAATTTTGGTGTCAACAACAAATAACATACCTTTGTCCTTTACCCCAAAAGGGTTTCGATGAGTTTTGAACCGCCATCTCCCCAAGCGCCAAGTACCTTAGCGCTTTGGTGCCCACCATGTGGGCTATAGGTGCCCATGTGAAGGAAGGGAAGCCTCCTTCCTTTTAAACCTTTGTCCACCATCAATTCCAAACAAAAATAAAAACACACTATTATGGATTCGAACCTCCACCACTTGTTGCCCTACTCTTTGCTTCCTCTATGGTTGCCAACTGCGCTACCAGCGCTTGGTGACCAAGGCACCAACCTTGGTGAATCAAAAACTCTGCCTCCTCTTGACACTTTAAAAAAATAAAATCCTCTTTGATCGTATAGCACAATTCGCACGTTTTCGCATAGCATGGAGATTAATATCGAAGGCATATATTATTTCTTGGCTAAGGTGGAGTCCTCCTTTTATACACATAATTATTTTACTCCCCATGTCGGTGCTCGAATTCGAATTTGAAATTTGAATTTTGATTTAATAACCCACCTTAGGGTTATTTAAAATTAACATAAATTAACTTATAATTAATATTAAAATTAATTAATAATTAATTTAAATAACTTATAAGTTAAGTAAATTAATTAATAAATTAATTTATAATAAAAATTATATTAATTAATTTATAATTAATTTAAACTTCCCTATTTAATATTATAAATAAACATTATAATATTATTCACTTGGGCTTCTTCTTTGCACTTTGGACCACATCTAACTTCCTGGAACCGAGTCTTGATCAACTAAAATGCACTGATTGGAGAACCTGAAACTGATACTGCCCACTGAAACTTCCACTGACTGGTGTTGAAAGCTTGACATCAATGACCACTCACTCTTGACATTAATGACAACTCATCTGCTCAAAATTTCCAACAAAAAAATAAAAAATATGCGAGGGTAAAACATTAATAATAATACTAATTTGATTATTTTAATATTTCCTAAGGTTTGATTTTTAATTTTTTTTTCTAAGGTTTTGAAACCTTTGATTTTTTAATTTTTTAAATATTTTTCTTTTGGCATTGCCTGCAAATTATTTCCCAGGTTTAAGATCACACTTTCATTGCTAGAGATTAATTTCTATTGTTTTTAGGTTTTATCTTCTAATCTAAATGGCTAAACTTCCATGGGTGGAGCTTTGGGTCTCTTCTTTGACATTGGATTCCCAAAATCCTGACACTACTTTTATACTTATCACTTTTAATTCATTCAAAAATTAGAGTGGGTAGTGTTTTGAGATGTTCACTTCTTTGATGGAATCCTATTTTTTCAGCAATGAGAGTGAGGGTGTACTTTCGGGATGTTATTTCTATTATCGATGCCCCATATTTCCACCCAATATTTTTCCTTAGCATTTTTGCATGTTGAGGGGCAGACTTTCGGGATGCTATGGAAGTGCAAGGGAGTCCCATTTCTCCACCCAAGATTTTACTTAACCAAATTTCTCTATTTCTTGAAGGTTGGGATTTTAGGTTTTATTGCTTTGTCGGGAATGATTTTCCAACTTCCAAGCTTAGTAAATTTTCTTCTTTAATTTTTTTGAACAATTTTCTTCTTTCCTTTGCAAAGTGGTGGGGTCTTGGGATCTCATTTTCTCCACCAAATTCCCATTTTTATGTCCAATGCAACTTTAATCCGATGGACTTTTGGGACTCACGAAAGTGCAAGAGCAACCCATTTCTCTTCCCAAGGCAACATTAATCTTACTCTCAATTTTATTTTTAAAGTTGTTGGCCTTTATTTCCACGTTGAGTGTAGGCAGGGTTTTGGGAAAGCCACTCTTTTTCTCATGTCACATTTCTTTACCCTAATCTTCCATACTTGGCAATTCCTTATTTTATTTTCTTCAAGGTGGGCGGAACTTTGGGACTCCATTGGGGCATAGTGACCTCTCATTTTTTGCTCTCCATTAACACTTTGCAACTTTTTCTTTGATGTTAGACATTGGTTTCAAAGACATTCGCCCTTATGTAATTTATACTCTAAATGCTTGCAAAGGATTTTTACTGGCCAGCAATGATTTTCAAACCTCAAAAATAAATTTGAAATTTCCCGTAGAGAAAAACATGAGGAGCAAAATTATGGAAAAAATTATTAGTTCTAGAATTTAATGAAACTTTACATACACATAAATGAGCCAAATGGATACTCATTCGAAAAATCACTTTGAATCATGAGATATCACAATTAGAAGTTCCAGGGCTGCAAATGGAAACTACCATTTTTGGAAAATATTTCAGGTCTAAAAATCTGCAACTTTGGTACTATTGCAAATATGAGATCAATACAGTCCTACCAGGCTTTGAATCACTCAAAACAGATTTTCCATTCAAAAGATATGACAATTTCAAAATTACATCAAAAATAGGGCAAGATAGTGAAAATCAAATAAACCTAAAATTGAAATTAATAATTTCAAACCTAAGGATAAACCTTTAAAAATCAAAATTAGATCTCCAAGAGGTAAAAATTAATAGTAATCGAGGAGAGGGATTAGACATTTTTCGTAGGATTGCCCAAACTGCCGAACTCGTTTCGGCCATATCTCACTCATCCGAACTTGGATTGAGCTGAAATTTTGAGGGTAGATGCCTGAAAAACCCTAGAACGTCTCCACCAATTTTCATATCATTTGGAGCAACACAAATCCTAGCACATCCCTATGTGTGAACGATATATTTGGCAAGAGGCTATGCAAGAGTTTCATTTGGGTTGAGTGCAAGCAGCTCCAGAGGTTGGTTTTTAGGGCCTTCGGGCCCTAGTGACCAATATTTTTGTGGTTTATGCTCAATATTTTAGCAGGAAATGTTATAGGGGATACAATATGGGTTAGAAATTTGTCTTTCAATAGATCATATTGTGAACTTGAGTGACAATGACTTCCAATTTGTTGCACAAAAGAAAAGTGAAAACCATACCTTTCCACGGTGTCTAGGGCAAGGATTAAAGAGATCACGAAATAAGTTTCAAGCAGTTGATCAAAAAATGGCTCATATCTCAAGTGAATCTGGTGCTAAGGTGCACCCACAAAATAATTCTACTGTGAAAACCCCTGTCAAGGGTAATAATTTTGAAGACTCAGTCCCAAAAATGAATTTTAGGGATGCCCTTCGTGGTGGACAGCCTCGACCCAATGCTAATATCAATATTAGGGCTTCTCATAAACCTCTAAGAATGCCTAAGATTGATCTCAAGAAAAAGGAGTTAGGATGTCTTAAAGCAGCTGATAGAACTCCTAATGTTAAGCTTGATATGGGTAACATTCAAACTGGCATTGAAGATTTGGAAAAAAGAGGACTAATTTTTTGGTTCGTGGGTTTTCGTCCGAGTCTATCTGCTTTCAAATTCTGGGCTGCAAAAAGCTAGAAAACTAAAGGTGAGTTACAAATCTCTATTTATCCAAATGGTTATTTTCTTGTTTTATTTGCTAATAATGAAGATAGAGAGAAAACTTTTCAAGGGGGTCCTTGGTTTTTTGGAAGGGCAGGGCTTTTCATGAAGCCTTGGCATACTAAATTTAAAGCCGAAGAAGAGATGCCTTCTATAGCTCCCATGTGGGTTAGACTCTTTGGCCTCTCTATTGAATTTTGGAATCCTACTATTTTTTCTTCAATTGGAAACTCTTTAGGAACTTTTATGATGACTACTGATTGTACTCAAAATTTTGAACATATTATTTATGCTCGAATTTGTGTTTTAATGGATTTTGACAAACCCCTACCTAAAAAGATCACATTACAATTTGGGGAAGACACTTGGGAGCAAGTAGTGGACTATGATAACATTCCTTTTCGTTGTAGAATTTGCCATGATTATGGTCATTTGGCCAATGCTTGCCCAAATAAAATTCCTAATCAAAAGAAAGAAGATATAAACTCAGCAGGTTTCCAAATACCTAAGAAGAAGAACACTCATAAAAAACCAAGTAATGAAGGATCAATCAAAGTCATTTGCTAATATGTTTGAAATCCTTTCCACAAATGATGTCCCAAGTGAGGAAGAGGAAATAATGGAAACTAAAATCTTAGAAACACAATTTTAATATGAAGGAAAGAACTCAAAGACAAACCAACAAATCAAAGGTTGTCAACAGAAAAAAAAAAAAAAAATTACACAAGAAAAACAATATTTCAAATGTCAAAAATTCAAATAATGCAGGTCCCAATATAGACTCCATTGAACCATCTAGTAAAATTTTGGTTGTGTATGAGCATTCTTCAAGGTTAGAAGCCATCTTAGATTCAATTGGAATAAGTCAAGAAACAGGGAAAAAAAAATTGAAGATGGATTCTAATCAAAAAGTAGGTCGCAAGACCAATCAATATCATATGGTAAAAGAAGGTGAAAAGCTTGTAGAGGAAGGTAATATTAATGCCCTTCCCAACATTTTTAGCCCTGGTATTAATGAAGATCATCACTTGGAATATTAGAGGACTCAAAGGGAGTCTTTCAAAACAAAATGAAATTAGAAGAATGATTCGGATAAATCATCCACATCTTGTTTTCCTTCAAGAAACAAAGATGTCAATGGAGGATATGGACTTAATTGCCAGTAAAATTTGACCAGCTGGAAAAGTGGTTTCCCTCAGTTCCCAAGGGACTTCAGGTGGCATTGCATGTCTTAAGGACCCAAAAGAGGTAGTTATTCACCATATGGTTGGCAGTTGGGGTTTGTTGGCTATAGCTATTCAAAGTAGACATTCCAACCAGATTATGCTCCGACTTATTTGGAGGAAAAAAGAAGACAGTGGAAGGATATTACTCATATTATCTCTCATTTTCCTAAAGCTTGGATCTTGATCGGAGGAGATTTCAATACCATCCTCTCTCTGGATGAGAAAAATGGGGGAATAGAAATTTGGACAAAATTACTAACCTCATGAGCGAATATATTGCAAACCTCCATCTTGTGGATATCCAACCAGATAATGGCCTTATGACTTGGTCTAACAGAAGGCAAGGCTTAGCTTGTATAATGGAGAGATTGGATAGGTTTTTGCTCTCTAAAAATTTCTTAATCCATGGTCACATTCCTAAAGTGAAGACTCTTAATAATGTTGGTTCAGATCATTGGCCAGTCATCGTGGAAATGTGGAAAACCAATGTGAGTTTCTCTCCTTTTCGTTTTCAATTTATGTGGCTTAGAGAAATTTTCTTTAGACCTCGTGTGCAACAATGGTGGAAGGAAGGTAAACCTAGGCATGGGACTAAGATGTTCTATTTTGCCAAAAGACTGCAATACATTAAATCCAAAATCAAGACTTGGAACTAGAAAGAGTTTGGGGATGTTCATAAAAAAAATGAAGTTATTGCTCATCTTGAAAATTTGAATAAGAAAATCTGTTTAAACGGCCTCACAGAGAAGAGAAGTGCAGATGAAATTAAACTCACAACTCAGTTAGAGGAATGGTAAAAAAGAGAAGAAATCTTATGGAAGAAAAAATATAGAATTCAATGGCTCAAAGAAGGAGATCGAAACACAAATCTCTTCCACAAATCTCTTCTAGCTCGAAGATCTCACAACTTTATTTCTTCCTTAAAATCAGATTCTGGAGATGTTGTTTATACTTGGGATGGCATGAACTCTATTGTTGTTGATTACTTTTCCAATATTTTTGCTGCTACTCCTCTTGACTCAGCTTCACAACAAAATGTTCTTCAAGCAATCCCTTCTATTATCACTTCTGAGGAGAACTCTATTTTGATTGCTCATGTTACAATCAATGAGCTTCAACAAGTAGTTTTTAAAATGCAAAAAGGGAAAACCCCAAGTCCTGATGGTTTTCCTATTGAGTTCTACCAAGAGTTCTAGGATATCCTTCATGTTGATTTATTAGAGGTGGTGGAAAAAGCCAGGAAATCCAAAGAAATTTTGAAGGTTATCAATAAAACTTATATTACTCTTGTTCCAAAATCTCAAGAGGTTGATCATATATCAACTTTTAGACCTATTGCTTTATGTAATGTTCTTCTCAAAATTATTACTAAAATCATGGCAGAAAGGTTGAAGCCTCTTTTGCATAATATTATTTCCCCAAAACAAGGGGGATATGTGGAAGGACTTCAAATAGTAGATGAGATAGTTCTTGCTTAGGAAGCCATCCATTCCATGGATATGCAAAATTCTCCTTCTATGTTCATCCGGTTAGACTTATCTAAAGCTTATGACAGAGTGGATTGGCACTTCCTTATCAAAGTTTTGAGGCAATTTGGTTTCTCTAAGGATTGGATGGATTGGATTATGGGATGTATCTCTTCAGTTTCCTACTTAGTTCTTATCAATGGTAGGCCTTATCAGTCTTTCCCAGCTTCCATAGGTATTAGGCAAGGTGACCCGCTATCCCCTTATTTATTCATCATTATTACTGAATGCTTGGGTAGGACTATAACCAAAAAGAGGGAAAACAAAACACTTGAGGGAGTTACCATTGCTCATGGAGCTAGACCTATCTCTCATCTTCAATTTGTGGATGACTCTACCCTTTTAGGTAAAGCTACGATTAAGGAAGCTTCTAATATTAAGCAAATCATTAGTCGTTTTACTAAGGCTACTGGGCGATTGATCAATGAAGACAAATCTAAAGTTATTTTCTTTCACTACTCTACTAGAAAGGAATCCATGGTATTGGATAAATTAAGATATAAGAAGACCTCTCTTCCAATCACTTATTTAGGTATTCCCATAAATATTCAAAGGCAGAAAAATAAATATTGGAATTGGTTGTTGGACAAAGTCAAGAAGAAAATTAGAAAGTGGACCAACAAGTGGCTTTCTTCTGGGGATAGAATCACCTTGGTAAAATCAGTCCTTCAAGCTATTCCTATTTATGTTTCTTTCGTTTTGAATATCCCAAAGGTTGTTCTTCGATAATTGGATCAAATTAGTCATCGTTTCCTTTGGAGTGGTACTAAGGAGAAAAGAAAATGGGCCTTGGTGAAATGGGATACTTTATGTCTTCCTAAGAGTGAAGGGGGGTTAGGATTACAGTCTTCAATTAATAACAACAAAGCTTTAGTTGCTAAATTATATTGGAGGATGTTGCATAACCCCAATGCTCTTTGGGCCAATAATCTCCGTGCTAAATATGCTGAGAACAAAAGTCCTGAAGACCTTGTTCGCTATCAACTTCCTACCAAAGGTTCTCCCATTTTAGCAGTTCTTAAGACTGGTGAGGATTTTATAAAGAAAAAATTATTTTGGATCATTCATAATGGTCAACATGCAAATTTTTGGACAGATTCTTGGAATGGTCACAAGCCTTTGATAACTCAGTTTCCCGATTGGAGGCCTTGGATGGAGGAGCTTCACCGAGCTAATTGGATAAAGGTGGCTAATTACTATTGGTACCATAGTGGTAATTCAAAGGTTGGTAGATATTGGATCCCTATTGAGGACTGGCCTATTCAAATCCCAAAAAGGCAAAGACGAGATATCCAAGGCATCCTTCATATGAGATCTCTCTCTTGGTCCCATGAAAAAGATTGTTTTGGATGGAACAACACTACTAAGGGTGAGTATTCAGTTGCTCAAGGTTATTTGACCTTATGCCATAATAATCCCAACCATTCTTCTGACATATTTTCTCAATTGTGGGCTCAAAAGCTCTAGCCTAAGGTGAGGTTCTTTAATTGGCTTTTATTGCATCGTAGGGTGTTTACTGGTGAGCAACTTATGAAGCATGGTTTTCATGGCCATTTTAGATGTGAAATGTGTGAAGAGAATGTAGAAAATATCAACCATATTTTTATTGAGTGTACTTTAGCCTCTGAGCTATGGAGGAGAATGGCAACTTTACTTGGCTTACAGTGGTTCAATTTTTTCACTTTTGAACAGACTTTGGAGGGATTGGCCTAATCAAGAGGGTGTTGATCATTTTATTAGGCAGTTAGTTTGGATGGGTTCTACCATTCTTCTTTGGAATATTTGGAATGAAAGTAACAACCAAATTTTTAATCAAGATAGGAAGGATATTCACTATATTTGGCAAAAGACCATAGCCAACTTAGTTGAATCAGTCCATCAACTCCTTAATCACCCCTAAAACTCCCACCAAATATGGGATCAAGTGATGCAAATATTGAAGATTAAACCTTCTAAGGGCAACCAACTTAAAGGGAATGTGAGTATTAGTAATATGGATAGGACTATAAATTGGCAACCTCCTCCTAAGGATTTTGGAAAAGTCAATACTGATGGAGCCTCTAGAGGGAACCCTGGAAAAGCCGATGTGGGAGGAACTGGTAGACTTTCATATGGCTCCCTGGTTTTTACTTTTGCTGAGAATTTGGGTATTCTTTCTAATAACCTTACTGAGGGGTATGGTATCCTTAGAGGCCTTCAAGAGGCTACAAAGGTTGGATGGGAAAAGGTGTTAGTTGAGTCTGACTCTCAACTTATGATTAATCTCTTGAAGACTCCTTCTAAGAATCATAAGGTGGATTGGAGAATAAAAAGAATTATTGAGAAGATTCAGTTAATCTAGATGGGATTTTTGAAAGTTGATTACAATCATGTGGTCAGAGATCAAAACAAGAGTGTTGATGCTTTAGCTAATTAGGCTTTGGACAAAGGTGATCTTACTTGTTATGGCCACCCTCCTATATGGTGGGCTTCTCAAATTAGGGAAGCTCTTCTTTCTATCATTTCTTTGGATGGCTCCAGTTCTGAAGGTACCTAGTTTCTTCTTGTTTTTTTTTTTCTCTTTGGTTCATTCAGTTTTTTTAGTTCCCTAGTCATTCTATTCTTTATTTTGTTTCCTCTGTTGATTCCTTCATTAATAGTCTTCTAGTCTAGATAGGTCATTGTTTTGTTTTTGTTTTTTCTTTTGTCTTCTTTGTTTTTTTGTTTAGTTTTATAAGGTGGGTGGGTTCTTTTGTTTTGTTTTGTTTTTGTGTTCTTTGTGTTGTTTTTTGTTGTTCTTGTGTTTTTGTTGTTTTGTTTTTTTTTTATGTTTTTTGTTATTGTTCTTGGGTTTTTTTTGTTCTTGTTCTTGGGTTTCTCTTTGTTTGTGTTATTTCATTTTTTTATGTGTGAGTGTTTTCTATGTTTTTTGTTTTTTTTTATCGTCTATTGTTTGTTGTTTTTATTTTTCATGTTTTTTTGGGTTATGTCTTTGTAGTGTTCTGTTGTTTTTGTCTTGTTTGTGTTTTGTTATGTGGTTATTGTGTTTTTCTATGTGGTTTGTGTTGTGGTTTCTTTTATCTTATTGTGCGTTTTTGGTTGTGCTTTTGGTTTTGACACACTCAAGGAGTATGTTTTTTATTTTATTTTATTATTTTTGTTGTTATTTACTTTTTTAAATTTGGTTTTGTGTGTTTTTTTGCTCCTTGAGTAGGTCAAAGGTGGTAGGCTAGGTTCGAGTCCTGGGCATTTTTGGAAAAATGGATACCCCTGCCTCCTTGGGTCTTACCCAAAAGTGGCATCCCTTTTGGGATGTTTTCCACAAAAAAAAAATCAAAATTATGAAATATTAATCCAAAATAATGTCCTTGAAGAGCCAAAATTCAAAATTTTCAATGCAATCCACTTCAAAATGCTATATGAAAGCAATTTCAACACCTTGATGCAAGCAACTTTCAAAAATGACGTGAGCAAAATTTAAAATCCTAATGCAAACCAAAAAATTTGAGATTAAAACCAAAAATTTTAGTGGGTACCCAGTCCAAACTGGGGTGTGTTGTGCAAGCGCAACAACACTACTAAAGTAAAATGACCTTCTACCATTAAGGGGGGATTGAATACATGTAAATTCTACAAGGTCATGTTTATTAGTTAGGTTCCAAATTAATTGTTATGAGACTTTAATAAGACCTCATTAGAATAGGTTATTTTAATGTGTAATGTCATTTTATGTTCATTTGAATTTCATGTAATATAGATTTGGGAACCCTAACCCTAATCTCATTTTTCTCAATATATAATTCCATAACACAAAGGAAGAGATGTGATTTTTCATTCTCTCCATTATCAAAAATCTTCTCTTTTTTTCTTGTTTCATGTGGTTGAGCTTGGGCATATAACATTGATCCTTGCTACAATCTAATCATGTCTTAACAATAAACCAAGTCCTAATTTAGTTGACTTATACTATTTTACCTTTTTCTTTCCACTATAACTAATTATAAAGAGTGGATGTGAATGAACATATCTAAACACTATCGTATATATATATATATATATATATATATATATATATATATATATATATATATATATATATGAGGCAAAAATTGGACATCATCCAAAAGTTCAAATTTATGCAAATAAAATTTGCATAATAAGTCCTTTTATTCCACTGGACTATGCAAGAATGCTTCACAAAAATCTTGATAGAAATCAACTCATATGGGAGATTAGATAAAATCCTCATTACTTGCTAGTTGTAATATTGTTCTCTTAGGAACAAGGTATAAATTCTGCTAGGTGATCTACATTAAATCAATTATTTTTCAATGTGGCATAGATCCTTAACCTTAGCCTTAAGACTAGTTATATCTTCACCCTATTTTTGTTATGTTATTTTAAATATTTTAGTGTTGAAATTAACCCTTCTAAGTTATGGCATCATCTCATCCATCTTGATACTATTGCATTATAATTGTCTAACATGACCATACCCTATGGAATGACAATAATTGGGTGAGAGACAATAATTTCTAGGGGTTAATTTTGTGTTCCCATTTTTGTTGATTGTACATTGTCCATTATCTCAATGATGATATTCTTGACCACTACTTATAGATCTATCTCAAGCTAATCTAATGTGTCTTTCTATTTTGAAACTCTAAATATTATGGTGCTTTGTTTTGGAGCTCTTCTCTATTCACCTTATTTTGGAGCTTGTTATGCATTGTCTTACCTTGATATCAATTCTAGTGCATCTTGTTTTGGCACTTATTCTAGCACATCTCTTACCTTTGTGGAGGTCTCTCTAATCTCCATAGGTGCCTTTCTTTCATGTCGTACAAAAACTTATTTTGAAGCATCTGACTCCAATCCTTCTGAAATATTTCTATTTGTAGTATCTACATTAGGGTCAAATGGTATTTGGACCTATTCTTGATCCTCATAATTATTTTTAAACTCAACAACCAATCCTAGAAAAATATATTGATTTTTCTTGAGTAATTGAACCAAAAGATAAATCTTTGTCTAATTTACTTTTTAGTTAATTCAATTCTTAAAGTAGTAAAGATATGTATATGAATTTTTCCTAGAATGTCATCTAAGCTTTTTGAAATCATTTTTGTTGAGTCCTAATAATAGCCTAGGTATGTGTAGTACTTAAATGTTCTATGAACTCGACCTCTTTATCTACCATATATTTATTATATTTCTCACTCATGTGTTGAGACTCTTATATATAATCACTACCAGCAGTGTCTTATTATTTTGTTGGGATGTTGATATTAATTGGAGGAGTTTGCACTAATTCATTAGTCGATTCTACAATATGGGAATCACTCTATTGTAGCTCCTATGTTTTTATGGGAACATCTAGGATATGTGCATCCTCATAATCATCAATAATTAGCTTTTATCTTCTTTGTTTTTAAATACTAGAAAATATTAGTGCTTGATCTAGAGTAGCTAAAATCTATCTTATCTTTGAATTTACCTAATGGAAGGTTATTTCCATGCAACCTATTCTTTACAATGTTCTTTTCATGCCTCTTATTCCTCACCATTGGAAATAATATTGACTCTTTTTACCACTTTTATTTGTGCGTCAGATTATTTTGATGCTTGTTCTTGTGCACTAGACTATTTAGGCACTTTTTCTTATGCACCAGACTATTCTAGCACTTCATTAGGTTGTTTTACTACATGAGTAAAATACCTTGTTCTACCTTTATTTTTTTATTATCTTATTTTTGGTAGCCCTAGTCTTATTCGTTTTGCTTCTAGCAACACTTCTTTGAGCTTGTGTAAATTATCATCTAGTATAGGGGTTAATTTATGAGACTATTGGTAAACTTCCTCCTACTTAGTGGTTTCTTCTAGAATCCCTATAGATTCTTATGGTGTAGGTATTTCCTCCTACATAGATATTTCTACTTGGGCACATGTTTCTTTTTATATTGGGGTTTCCCTCTACATAGAAATTTCTTGGACAATTATTTTTTTGTCACTGCATTGGATGACAACTATACACCACTTCTATTACACTAGTGTGGATTGCTCTACTATAGATGTTTCTTTAGTTTATTTTTTCTTGTTGGTTCTAGGCCTCTTCCCAGTAGACACAAGTTTCTTTGATGGATAAGTTTCTTCCCGAACATACATTTCAATATCCCTAGGGTGCTTTTTAATATTTCCCATAGATAATCTTCACACAACTAATCTTTTATTCCTAGGGTCTTTGTAGCTCTTGATTTCTTTATACTCCCAAATGTTTCTCCTATTTCTTTCTTGTAATTTTTGGGAGTAGAAACCTCCATCCATGGGTCTAGAAACCACTTCAATGAATGCTCACTCCCACCAAAGTGATTTTTACATAATAATTTTATTAGTCCATGGTTCTTCACATAACCTATCCCTCCTAAACTCTTCTAACCATATCATGCAAAGCATGATGATAATACAAGGATAAGTTGATCCTTTGTTTAGGGTTATGAATACCATGCCTAACATAGGTCAAAATATATATATAATGCCATGATAGGATAACAAATAGACCTTCACAAATCACATACTTTATAACCTGTATGGCAACTTCATCCCATGGTTTATTTAGGCAATATCGTTTAATGCATTTACAAATCTTATTTTAAATCTCAAATTCGAGCTCCAGATTTTCCTCTACTCTAAAAGCATTAACAATGTTGGGGAGAGTGGCTCTAAACATTTTCATTATTTCTTCTCTTATAATAAACTTCACAAATTGTACTAAGGATTTTGGTAATTACCTTAATGATAGTTCCATCAACCTTTGCACAATTATTTTGAAGTTACTATACAAAATTTACCACTAACACCTCCACATGACCTTAATTTTTTTAAAATATTCATCCATCTAGCCTATTAAAATACTAAAACAAGCTCAGGATGCTTCTATAATTTAATAAAAGTTTCTAGTTTAGATTTTTCTTTCAGACCATCCATGATGTTGCTTTTTTCTACATGCTCCAAATTACATGGGTTTTACAAGAACATTATAATTTCTATCTACAACTCTTGTTGATTTCCCTTATACCAACAAAATAAAAGATAACAACTAATTTTCCATAATCTTGAAACATGTAAATAGCTTTTTGGTTATTATGCAATCAAGTCTCAAAAATTTCCATGTACTTTAAAAATAATACCAATCAAACACATGCAACGATGTAATCACATTCCAATGCATGATGAATATTTTGCATGACTTTAATGCATATGATGAGATATGTGGAAAATCTAAGGTAAATATAGCATAATGATGGTTCATGCCTTCTTAACTTGATATGATTATAAAATTTCTTGTAATCTACAATCAACCACTTTTACACGTTTAATATGCCATTTTACCATGTGATATGATTTTAATAGTTGATTGACTTTCATGGCCCTGATTATGCCACCTCATATCTTAACATGTGTCCTTGATAATATCTACTCAGTCACTCTTTCTATTAGTTGCTATTGAGGTGCCATGTATGCCTTGTAATCATGCAATCACATGGTCTCAAAATGATGCTTAATTATGTGTTATCCAATGGTAATGAATGCAAATTAGGGCAAGTGCTTTTAGTCATTGTATTTCTAACAAGGTATGAAAACTAAAAAATGGTTGACACCTATATTTGATGGTGTGTGTACCCAATGTTTTCCCTCTACCTTTTTGTATGGCCTTTTTTGTCTTCTTTTTTATTTATATAAATATTTTTTTTTACTATACGAGCATGTACTTAGTCTGGTGCAAACAAATAATCTTATTCCTATGCATAGAGGTTGTTATTCTAGAGCAACATTTTATTTTTGGTGCTTTAAATTCCACATTCCAAAGCAAATTAGGATTGAATCCATCATAACTAAGGGTATTCCAAATTATCTTTTGAAATACCATTTTTCCATTATATATATTCCAAGGAATTGATCCTAATTTATATAACATTAAAATCAAATAATAGTAAAGTCAAATAAAATGCATATATTATTATCAGTAAGGTTCCATGCATCATTTTGGATGCATTTCTTATTACATACTTAGGAGTCCTAAAATATGAAAAGTACATAGAAGCAATCATTATAATTTTACAAATACTAGCAAATTTTTTGTAAGGCAAACAAGTTAATAATTGATTTTCATATAAGCCTTATTTCAATAGTTCCTCAAAGAGGTTTTCACTATCAAATCATCATTATTTTTTAGATAAAGATATGATCATTCTAAATTTGTGGTAAAATAGAAAGGCTTTTATAAAATATATAAGTTTGAATGTAAAAGAAAATATTAAGAAAATTCCATCTTTATAAGTGGCTTATGGTACAATAATTAATGATGTCCATTGACCCTAATTTCCTCTTTGAATCATCAATAGAAAAAATTGTTGGAATATTTACATCTTCCCTTAATGTCTAAAGTCCTAAGTCATTAGACTTAGTATTTAGGAAGTTTTATTATTAGCTTATTCCATGTTTCTATTATTGTAACAAGTCATTTATCTTGTAGTAGATTAGAATACTACGTATAGGCTGAGTTTGTTGGTCAAGTATTATTCTTGGTTGATTTTTGAATCATGAGAGGATTTATCTCATGTCTATTCTAATGATAGACTATTTTAGCGATAATGGTTAGAGCATTATAAGGATTCTAAAATCTATATAAGATTATAAATCCTTCATTTTAATATATGATGAGCATTGTTTTATCTCATTTTGGTATCAAATCCTGTGGAAGATCAAAGCATGTGGAATGGTGCACATCTGGTTGTTCATCACGTTGTTGTGAGCACATTTGATTGTTCATCACATTGTTATGAACACAATCTACATGTTGGACAAGTTTGAAAATACTTGGACAATCAAGGTCCTACATATTAAAATTCCAAGGTTTTGCATGTATAGAAATTTGGTGCATATGATGGTATAGCATGTGTTTGGTGTTATTGTATACTATATACTGCATGGAGGAGGACGTGCTGTGAGAATCGAAAAGCATGGAGAGAAAATGTGGAGAGGTCATGTCAATTTTTTCAATCCTACGTAAGAGCACATAAATGTCCATTGTAAGAAATTTGAAAAGGCGATCGAGGGATCAAGCGTAGATTTACATCATCATTTCCTGTCGTGAAGAGATCATACGAAGTATCATGATCGAGCAGGAGAGGTCAAGCATGCAGGAGATCATCCAAGAGTGTAGTGTAATTTATTTTTTTTGTTGCAAACATCAAGGCCAAATGCAGGCCTGGAGAACACGTGCTTCAAAAATCAATTTGCAGAAGACCTGATAATCACGTAACGCCAGCAAGACCTGATGATGAGTTAGAACGTTGATGCAAGTGAGAACATTTATGCGAGCGAGATCACTGTTTGAAATTCTATTTTTTGTAGATGGAGTGTTTCAAATATGTCCAATGATTGATTCGTAGCTGAAGTTAGACCTGTTGGTTTGTGGAGAAGCATGTAGATCATCTTACAATCAAAATTACCTTATTTTATTACATCCAGTTAAAGAAATTGTAGGTGACATGGACTGCAAGTTCATTTGCTGTAAATCCAAGTGATTACCGACCTATCATGGAGCCAAATGATCACACAAGGTGGAATTGAAAGGCTTTGAAAAGCCCTGTGGGACATAATCTCATTTTTACACTGCAAAGGACACCATTTATGATGTCATAGGATATTCAGGAGTCGATGCTACAGAAATATCTATTGCAGGCGGTCAGAATTCTATTCAGCGCTCGGTACGAGTTGTAGATATCTGCTCCTTCTGGTGAGACTATTTGCAAATCATTGGAGAAGTTTTCTTGTAACCTATTGAGGCTTGTAAAAGTAGATCTGAGTTGCCACCATAAGACATAGGCATATACAGGTGTATCCCCCCTTTTTGACATGTTGAGCCAACAAGCCAAGCACCACAAGAATTTGACATCATAAAATAGTTACAAAAAGAAAGTATATTGCTCAAGGGAATTATTTGAGGAGTGTCGTGATTAGGAAGTCATCGTGCACAATAGAAGACGTATTTTTATTCACCAAATAATACCTTCCAAATTGAGTTTTCTTGTTGTTACAAAAATTGTTGTTGATTGGTGCAATTAAGACATAGAGAGGTAGTTTGTTATTCCAAAACTCTTGTTGATTAATTAGAGAGCAATGACTGCCAATAATAACCTTTATATTCCTAAGTTCAATTTTTTGGACTATGAGTATTGGTCTATCAATATTAATACATTACTCATAGTCAAATTTTTGTGGGACATTGTAGAAGAAGGCTACATTGAACCAGCAGATTGGACTATTTTAAATGCAGCTGATAGAACTTATAAGAAAGATACCCAAAAGAAGAAATATTTTTCTCTCTACCATCTCCAAGATGCTTTGGAGAAAATTATATTTTTGAGTATTGCTTCTTGTTAAACAGCCCTAGAAGCATTGGGTGCCTTGAAAGATAGCTATCAAGGGAGCAATCAAGTGAAGCAAGTGAGGCTTCAAACTTTGAAAAGATATTTTGAGAATCTCAAAATGCAAGAAGATGAAAGAGTGGGAGATTATTGTGTGAGAGTCAAAGCAATTGTAAAAAAAATGGAGACACTTGGAGAAGATATAAAAACTGAAGTAGTTGTGAATAAAGTGTTGAGAACACTTCTTCATAAGTGGAATCATATTGCTATTATTATTTAATAATCTAAAGATATTTCTACTCCAACCTTTGATTCACTAATTGGTTATTTTATGTCCCATGAAGAGAGACTCCAAGGTTCTAATCATCAAGCTTTGGAGGTGATGAAAAAGCATTCTCATCTAAGGAAGGTGAGAGTCATGGCAATAGACAAGAAAGATAACAAGGACGAGGACAAAGGAGAGGAAAATATTCAAGAGGAAGAGGAAGAGGTAGATCAAGAGGTGGCTACCAAGGAAAAGGAAGAGGAAGAGGAGGTGACAAATCAAACAAGTATTGTTATCATTGTGGTAAGCTTGGTCACTTTGCTAGAGATTGTAGACTAAAGGCTTCTCAAGAAGGGAGAAGTAGTACTTATGGAAACTATGGAGAAGAGGAAGGAACTTCTTCAAATTTGTTCCCCACATATGGCAAATCAGATCAAAATATTAATGAAACTTGGATTTTGGATACTAGTTGCTCAAATCATATGAGTGGTCAAGAAGAGTTATTTGCTACGATGGATTCTACATACAAGTCCAAGATAAAATTAGGAGATGAAAAGGCACTACAATTTGAAGGCATAGGAGCCATGGAGGTTCCAACAAATGAAGGCACCAAGAAGGTAAACAATATCTATTACACTCCTAAACTCCAACATAATTTTCTTAGTGTTGGACAAATCATGGAAAAGAACTATAAACTTGTTTTTGAAGATGGAAAATGTGTAATTTTTAACAAAAAAAATTGTAATAGAATTGTCACAAATGTACCTATGACCAATAATAGGTTATTTCCTCTTAAGTTTGGGGAACAATGAGGTGATCAAATTTCTAGTGTGGCAATAGCTAATCCAATTTTACTTTGGCACTTGAGATATGGTCATATTAATTTTTTAAGATTGAATTTTTTGACTTCACAATTTATGGTGTGTGGATTACCAAAATTTGAGGAGCACAAGGAGGTGTGTGAAGGATGTGCTTTGGTAAAGCACTCAAGAATAAATTTTCCAAGAGGTCAAGCATGGCGAGCAAGCCATCCACTACAATTGGTACATTCGGATATTTTTGGTCTAATGCATACCAAAATCTTGGGTAACAATTCATACTTCCTTACTTTTATTGATGATTTCTCTAGAATGTGTTGGATTTATTTTTTGAAAACTAAGGATGAAGCTTTTGAATGTTTCAAGGATTTCAAAAATAATGTAGAGAATCAAAGTGAGTATGTTGTAAAAATTTTAAGGACTGATAGAGGAGGGGAGTTTTTCTCAAATGCATTTCTCAAATATTGTAAATATTGTGGGATCAAAAGGCAATTCACTACTGTCTACACCCCGCAACAAAATGGTGTGGCTAAAAGGAAGAATCACACTATTATAGAAATGGCTAGATAAATTCTTCAAACAAAGAAACTTAGTAACATGTATTGGTTTGATGATGTTAGGACAAGTGTTTACATTTTTAATAGGAGTCCCAATTCTAGTTCATATGGGATAACTCCATATGAGGGATGGTATGGCAAAAATCCAAATGTAAAGCACTTCAAATTTTTTGGTTGTCTTGAATATGCCCACATTCTTGATGACATAAGAAAGAAACTTGATCCCAAAAGTCAATAATGTATTTCCATTGGGTATTGTGAGTCTTCAAAGGCATATAGACTCTACAATCCAAAAACACACAAATTTTTAATCTCAAGAGATGTAATTTTTGATGAAGGAAGAGAATGGGATCATCAAAAACATTTTTTTGATGATGGATCTCAAGATGAAAGCTCCTCTCAAGTGCAGCCCATTAACAAGAACAGCAATTGAATTCCTCTTCCAAGTCCAAGAAAGAGTTCTACTTCAAGTACAACAAGTGCTACTCCAAGTACTCCACATAGACCACAAAGATCATCAAGTTCTCCAATGCAAGTATATCCACCATCAAGAGGTAAGATAACACTTTAGTACCATCCTTCTTTTCAAATTATGGACAAGAATTTTCAAATAAGGTACACTAGAAGCCAAGCTAGTGAGATGAATGAAGTCTTGAAAAGACTTGAAAATTTGCACATGTATGGTGATGAAGACTCCCAAGAACCTAAGGGAGATGTTGTAAACTATGATTTAATGACTAGTTTAGAGCTAGAGACATCTAGTTATGAAAAAGCATGTAATCGTGATGTATGGCAACAAGCCATGAAAGAGGAAATGACCTCTATAAAAAAGAATGACACGTGAGAGCTAGTGGAGCTTCCTAAGGGAAAGAAATGTATTGGATGTAAATGGGTCTATAATACCAAGTTCAATGCTGATGGGAGTATTGAAAGACACAAGGCAAGGCTAGTAGCAAAAGGATTTACTCAAAAGTATGGTATTGACTATGAGGAAAACTTTGCTTTGGTTGCTAGACAAGAGACCATCAAACTAGTTCTTTCCTTGGTTGCCCACAAAGGGTGGAACATTAAACACATGGATTTTAAGAGTGTATTCCTTAATGGGTACTTGAAATAAGAGGTTTTTGTGCAACAACCTCAAGGATTTGAAGAACAAGGTAAGGAGAACCTTGTCTAAAAATTGAAAAAATCATTGTATGAACTAAAGCAAGCACCAAGGGCATGGTACTCTCACATTGATGGCTACTTTCAAGACTATGGGTTCACTAGGAGTAAAATTGAACCTACTATGTACTACATGAAACAAGTTAAAGATATCCTTATTGTGTGATTTTATGTGAATGATCTAATATTCATGGTTAGTAGTGCTAAAATGAATGAGGAGTTCAAAAACTCCATGATGAAAGAGTTTGAAATGAAGGATCTAGGGTTGATGTATTACTTCCTAGGAATGGAGGTACATCAAAAATAAAATGGGATCTTCATATGTCAACATAAATATGCTTAGGACATGATAAATAAATTTTCTATAGAGCAGTGCAAGTCAGTTGCAACTCCAATAGGTCATGGGATCCAATTAAGCAAATAATATGGAGCATCAAAAGTTGACAAGACCACTTACAAAAGCATGGTTGGGAGTCTAATGTTCCTCACCAACACACAGTTGGATATTCAATATGTTGTCTCTCTAGTATCAAGGTATATGGTTGATCCATCTAAAATTCATCTACAAGCAACTAAAAGAATTTTGAGATATGTAAGGGGTACAATGGATTATGGGATCCATTACCACAAAAATAATGATGTAAAATTAGTTGGATTTAGTGATAGTGATTGGGGAAGCAACATAGATGATAGCAAATCCACTTCAGTGAATTGTTTTAGTCTTGGGTCACGACTAATTACTTGGAGTTATAAAAATCAAACTACTGTAGCACTATCATCTATTGAGGCTGAGTACATAGCAATCATAAATGCTAGTGCCCAAGCCTTATGGTTGATAAAATTTCTTGAAAAAATAGGTGAGATACGAAGTGGTCCTACCATATTGTAATATGACAATTTGAGTGCCATACAATTGGCACATAATTCTATCCACCACATCAGGTCAAAGCACTTCGACATGAAGTACCACTTCATTAGAGATATGGTGGAGAAAAATGTGATTGAACTAAAAGATTGTAGCACTTTGGACAACATAGCAGACATCTTCACCAGATGAGTTTCTAAAGCTTAGTATTTAAAGCTGAGAGACTTTCTGGTCAGCCCTCTCAATTTTAAGCGGGAGAATATTGGAATATTCACATCTTCCCTTAATGTCTAAAGTCCTAATTCATTAGAATTAGTATATAGGAAGTTTTATTATTAGCTTATTCCATGTTTCTATTGTTGTAACAAGTCATTTATCTTGTAGTATATTAGGATACTACATATAGGCTGAGTTTGTTGATCAAGTATTATTCCTGGTTGATTTGTGAATCATGAGAGGATTTCTCTCATGTCTATTCTAGTGATAGACTATTTTAGCGATAATGGTTAGAGGATTCTATGGCTTCTAAATTCTATATAAGATTGTAAATCCTTCATTTTAATATATGATGAGCATTGTTTTATCTAAAAATTTCAAATAGCTCTATTCTTGAATACTTATTCAATTTGGTATAGTCCTAATCACCAAGTTTGTAGCTTGCTTGGAAAATCAACATAGCGAGAATCTAATAGCAATGCCCAATCACTTGGTTTGTACTTGTTTCTCCTAATGTGACTATCATGACATCTTTTTTGTTGCTATTAAATTACCTCCATTTGGTAAAGTACCTCCAATCAAAGTTTATCCAATGTATTCAACTGTATAATTCTCTCTTATTGTACCTATGACAAATCAATGCCTACTTCCAATGATGTACAAAGTGCTAATAATTCAAATTCAATTGGAAAAATAGGTTTCTTACCAAAGATCAATTCATAAGGTGTGAATCCTATGGTGGATTTCCATATAGTATTGTATTCTCATGTGGTCTCTAGCACCTATTCATCCAATCGTTTCTATGAGAAACCACTATTTTCATTATTATATTATCTAATTCTCTATTTGTGACTTCTACTTGACCATTTTTTGGGGGTGATAAGGCAATGATTTCTTAAATTAGATTTCATAAGATTTAGTAAATGCTTCTATGAGATTGGAAGTAAATTGGGATCCTTGGTCTAAAATTATAGAGTGTGAAGCACCAAATCATTGAAAATTTTGGGTATAGAGTAAATCAACTACCTTTTCTTCATGAACATATTTAAAAGCAAGTACTTTAGCTCACTTTATCATATAATTAGTGCATACTATAATGTGTTGCTTTCCTTGAGAAGGTGGGTCAATGGATCTAATAAAATTTAGCCTCCATATTTTGAATGGTTTTAAAACCAGTTAAGGTTGTAAAAGGGTTTTGTTTATTTTAGTTAGTTTACCCATTCATTGGCATGGATCATAATACCATATGTATTTCTTTACATATTGATGAAGCGATGGTCGATAATATCCTACACCCAAAACTTTTTGAATGGTACACTTTACTAAATAATGTCATTTTATTGGTTCATCATTATATGCATAGAGGATATCATACACCTCATCTTATTGAATACATTGACACAAAATATAATCAGATCCACATGTAAATAGTAGACCATTAATCCACTTGAATGATGAAATTTATTTAATTAATCATCATTTCCCCTATTAGTGAAATGAGGAGGACATTTCTTGCTGCTAGATAGTTGGTAATATTAGCAAACCTTGGTGATTATACTAATATTGCAAATAATAATTTATTAGAAAAGGAATCCTCTATTGGCTTGTCTTCTCCTGTGATGTTTAGTCTTGATAGTAAGTCAGATATTACATTAGCTTTGCCAAGTTTATCAACTATAGTTATGTCAAAATCCTGTAGTAGTAATAACCATAATATTATTCACCCACTAACTAATGGTTTATTCATGAGGTATTTAATTTTAACATGATCAATATGAACAAACACTTGGTATCTAGTAATGTAGTGAAAAAATTATTGATGGCATACACCACAACTAAGAATTATTTTTTGGTAGCCAGTAATTCTTCTCTGATCCTATTAAATTCTTACTAATGTAGTAAATGGTATGATTTTTGTTAGCTTTTTATGCTATATTTTTAATAAAATAACTACTACAAGGTATAAAATGAGCATGCAGTATTGCATATAAGATAATGGTAATATACTAAGCATGTAAAAATCATAAGAAACTTTTGTAACTACTCATAAAACTGCCATTCATAAAAGTTCATGAAAAAATATTATAGAATGGAGATATACTAATTCATACTATGAGTAATACATTTTTTAATATATATTACAATACTTAGTCACAAATATATAATAGTATGTGACTCTTCACTTTCCTACTCTAAGGACACATGTGCACTCTACATGATGGACACTTGTGCACATGCACACCTAACTACAAGACACTTGTGCATTTCCTGTACATTATTACATTACATAAAGTAAAGACTCAAATACTAACTTAAGACACTTAACCTAATCTAACCATGTACCCATGGTGGTACATTGACATGTACCAAATAATGTAATTTATTCTAAAAAAATTCTCCATGTATTACATTATTTGGGATGAACTTTTCTTGATCTAAATAGATAATATCTGAATTTTTGAAACTTGTTCCATCCTAGAGATTTTGTAAATATATTTTTCGGTTGTTCTTCTATAGGTATATACTTCAAAATGATATGAAATTTCTGAAAATGATCTATAATGAAATGACATTGTGCTTCAATATGCTTAGTTTATTCATGTATAATTGGATTTTTGATCATATTGAGCACTCCTTGATTATCACAATATATTAGAGTTGGAGTTTGTTTGATTCCCATGTTATATAATATATATTGTAACCACAAAGCTTCACAAGTTGTATCTCTTGTTGCACGATATTCTATTTTAGTGGATGATTGTGGTACTGTATGTTGTTTCTTACTGTGCCAAGATATTGGTCTTGACCCAAGATAAAAAAAATATACCCTGAAGTAGATTTTCTATCATCAATAGAAATAGCATAATCAAAATATAAATAACCCTATAGATAAATAGTTTTAATACTCTTCATAAATGTTAGTCCATAATCAGTAGTCTTCTTGATATATTGCAATATTCTTTTTGTAGCTTTCCAATGACTCTCTCTTGGATTTTGCATGAATCATGAAAGATAATTTACAGCAAAAACTAGATCAGGTCAAGTATTAGTCAAACTTCCAATTAATTGGTGGTACCTTGTAGCTAAAACTAAAGGTTTTCTATGATTTCTAGATAATTGAAGCCCTTGTTTCATAGGTGTATATTTAGGCTTGCAGTCCTTTATTTTATATTTTTCAAGTAGATATTTTGCATATTTTGTTTGTGAAATTGTAATATTACCTTCATTTTGATAAATTTCCAAACCAATAAAATAATTCATCTGTCATTTCAAATGCCTTCTCAAGATATTTTTTTATCTCACTTATTAGTTTTTTAGAACTTCTAGTAATTATTATATCATAAACATACACTATAAGAATTAATATATCATTTCCAATTTTCTTTGTATATAGAATTGGATTGGATGTACTTCATTTGAAGCTATGCAGTAAAAAATGATTATTAATTTTTATATTTTATGCTCTAGGGGCTTTCTTCAAACCATATAAGGATTTTTTTAATTTGTAAACCTTATGTTTTTGACCTTTAACAACAAATCCTTCTGGTTATGATATGTATACCTCCTCTTCTAATTCACCATTAAGAAAGGCACTTTTTACATCCATTTGATAAAATTTCCAACCTTGATGAGTTGTTAAAGCACATACTGTTATGATAGTAGTCATTCTAGATGTTGGTGCAAATGTTTCTTCATAGTCAATTCCCTTTGTCTAAGTATATCCTTTGGCTACTAACTGAGTTTTATACTTGTCAAGTTTCCCATCTACTTTAAAATTAATCTTGAAAACCCATTTGTAACCAAAAAATTTATTCCCTGGAGGTAATTCTACTAGATTCCATATTTTATTCTTTTGTACTAAAGAATATTTGGACTCCATAGTTGTCTTCCAATGTAAATGATTTAGAGCTTGAAGTGTTGATTTTGGCTCTACTATAGTGCTTAGTAATCCTCTATTCATTCTAATTTAACTATGATTTTGAGGTTTTATAGTAGTAATATTTGGTATTTATTCCAAGTTTGATTCCCTAAGTGTGTTTCTCAGCCATATTAGTTCCTTCCTTTGAGAAATTGTGGAAATATTTGTACTTTCACTTCATCTTGGGATTCTAACTATGTCTCTTTTTTTATCGAGTCTTTCTCTGAGAAATTTAGAAATTTTGTATCATTACTTTATTTTTTAGTGTTACTCTTGGTTTTTTATCAAAAACATCTCTACTTATATATACCTTCTTTGTACTTGGATCTATTATTTTATACCCTGTAGATTCATCATCATAGTCAAAAATATACCATCCATAGTTTTTTCATCTAATTTTATCCTTTTCTATTTTAGAATATGCATATAAGCTTTGCATCCAAATATTCATAAATTTTCAATATTTTGTTTTTGTCCTGACCATACTTCTTTTGGAGTAATATGATTGAGTATTATTGTAGGTAACCTATTTTGTAAATATATTATTATTTTTACTGCTTTTGCCCAATACTGATGATCAATATGAGCTTCTTTTATCATACATCTTACCATTTCCATTATAGACCTATTTCTTCTTTCTACAATTCTATTTTATTATGGTGAATATGTTGTAGTGAGTTGTCTTTTAATTCTATTTTCTTCTAAAAATAGATCAAATTCTTTTGATACAAATTCAACTCCTCTATTTGAACAAAGAATTTTGATAGTCTTTCCTAATTCCTTTTCTAATTGATGTTTGAATTGTTTAAAATGACTAAATGCTTCTAATTTGTACTTCATGAAGTATACCCACATTTTTATAGTATGATCATAAACAAATAGTTGATAATACTTATGTCCTCCAATACTACTAACCTTCATTTTTTTTTTTTTTGTGGAAAACATCCCAAAAGGGATGCCACTTTCGGGTAAGACCCAAGGAGGCGGGGGTATCCATTCTGCCAAAAACGCCCAGGACTCGGACCTGGCCTACCACCTTTGACATACTCAAGGAGCAAACAAACACACAAAACCAATTTAAAAATAAGTAAATAACAACAAAAATAATAAAATAAAATAAAAAACATGCTCCTTGAGTGTGTCCAAAACAAAAGCACAACCAAACACGCACAATAAGATAAAAGAAACCACAACACAAACCACATAGAAAAACACAAGAACCACATAACAAAACACAAACAAGACAAAAACAACAGAACACTACAAAGACATAACCCAAAAAAAACATGAAAAATAAACACAACCAAAACCTAAAAAATTAAAAAAAAATAAAAATAAAAATAAAAAACAACCAACAACAGACAATAAACAAAAACAAAAAACATAGAAAACACTCACACATAAAAACACGAAATAACACAAACAAAGAGAAACCCAAGAACAAGAACGAAAAAAACACAAGAACAATAACAAAAAACATAAAAAAAAAAAAAACAAAACAACAAAAACACAAGAACAACAAAAAACAACACAAAGAACACAAAAACAAAACAAAACAAAAGAACCCACCCACCTTAAAAAACTAAACAAAAAAAGAAAAAAAGAAATAAAAAATGAACAAAACAATGACCTATCTAGACCAGAAGACTATTAAGGCAAGAATCAACAGAGGAAACAAAATAAAGAATAGAATGAGCTAGGGAACTAAAAAAAACTGAATGAACCAAAGAGAAGCAAAAAAAAAAAACAAGAAGAAACTAGGTACCTTTAGAACTGGAGCCATCCAAAGAAATGATAGAAAGAAGAGCTTCCCTAATTTGAGAAGCCCACCATATAGGAGGGTGGCCATAACAAGTAAGATCACCTTTGTCCAAAGCCCAATTAGCTAAAGCATCAGCACTCTTGTTTTGATCTCCGACCACATGATTGTAATCAACTTTCAAAAATCCCATCCGGATTAACTGAATCTTCTCAATAATTCTTTTTATTCTCCAATCCACCTTATGATTCTTAGAAGGAGTCTCCAAGAGATTAATCATAAGTTGAGAGTCAGACTCAACTAACACCTTTTCCCATCCAACCTTAGTAGCCTCCTGAAGGCCTCTGAGGATACCATACCCCTCAGCAAGGTTATTGGAAAGAATACCCAAATTCTCAAGCAAAAGTAAAAACCAGGGAGCCATCTGAAAGTCTACCAATTCCTCCCACACTGGCTTTTCTAGGGTTCCCTCTAGAGGCTCCATCAAGTATTGACTTTTCCAAAATCCTTAGGAGGAGGTTGCCAATTTCTAGTCCTATCCATCTTACTAATACTCACATTCCCTTTAAGTTGGTTGCCCTTAGAAGGTTTAATCTTCAATCTTTGCATCACTTGATCCCATATTTGGTGGGAGTTTTGGGGGTGATTAAGGAGTTGATGGACTGATTCAACTAAGTTGGCTATGGTCTTTTGCCAAATATAGTGAATATCCTTCCTATCTTGATTAAAAATTTGGTTGTTCCTTTCATTCCAAATATTCCAAAGAAGAATGGTAGAACCCATCCAAACTAACTCCCTAATAAAATGATCAACACCCTCTTGATTAGGCCAATCCCTCCAAAGTTGTTCAAAAGTAAAAAAATTGGACCACTATAAGCCAAGTAAAGTGGCCATTCTCCTCCATAGCTCAGAGGCTAAAGTACACTCAATAAAAATATGGTTGATATTTTCTACATTCTCTTCACACATTTCACATCTAAAAGGGCCATGAAAACCACGCTTCATAAGTTGCTCACCAATAAGCACCCTACGATGCAATAAAATCCAATTAAAGAACCTCACCTTAGGCCAGAGCTTTTGAGCCCACAATCAAGAAAATATGTCAGAAGAATGGTTGGGATTATTATGGCATAAGGTCAAATAACCTTGAGCAACTGAATACTCACCCTTAGTAGTGTTGTTCCATCCAAAACAATCTTTTTCATGGGACCAAGAGAGGGATCTCATATGAAGGATGCCTTGGATATCTTGTCTTTGCCTTTCTGGGATTTGAATAGGCCAGTCCTCAATAGGGATCCAATATCTACCAACCTTTGAATTACCAAGTATGGTACCGACGAGTAATTAGCCACCTTTATCCAATTAGCTCGGTGAAGCTCCTCCATCCAAGGCCTCCAATCGGGAAACCGAGTTATCAAAGGCTTGTGACCATCCCAAGAATCTGTCCAAAAATTTGCATGTTGACCATTATGAATGATCCAAAATAATTTTTTCTTTATCAAATCCTCACGAGTCTTAAGAACTGCTAAAATGGGAGAACCTTTGGTAGGAAGTTGATAGCGAACAAGGTCTTCAGGACTTTTGTTCTCAGCATATTTAGCACGAAGATTATTGGCCCAAAGAGCATTGGGGTTATGCAACATCCTCCAATATAATTTAGCAGCTAAATGCTTTGTTGTTATTAATTGAAGACCGGAATCCTAAACCCCCTTCACTCTTAGGAAGACATAAAGTATCCCATTTCACCAAGGCCCATTTTCTTTTCTCCTTAGTACCACTCCAAAGGAAACGATGACTGATTTGATCCAATTCTCGAAGAACAACCTTTGGGATATTCAAAATGGAAGAAACATAAATAGGAATAGCTTGAAGGACTGATTTTACCAAGGTGATTCTACCCCCAGAAGAAAGCCACTTGTTGGTCCACTTTCCAATTTTCTTCTTGACTTTGTCCAACAACCAATTCCAATATTTATTTTTTTGCCTTTGAATATTTATGGGAATACCTAAATAAGTGATTGGAAGAGAGGTCTTCTTATATCTTAATTTATCCAAGACCATGGATTCCTGTCTAGTAGAGCAATGAAAGAAAAAAACTTTAGATTTGTCTTCATTAATCAATTGCACGATACCCTTAGAAAAATAGCTAATGATTTGCTTAATATTAGAAGCTTCCTTAACCGTAGCTTTACCTAAAAGAGTAGAGTCATCCACAAATTGAAGATGAGAGATAGGTCTAGCTCCATGAGCAATGGTAACTCCCTCAAGGGTTTTGTTTTCCCTCTTTTTGGTTATAGTCCTACCCAAGCATTCAACAAGAATGATGAATAAATAAGGGGATAGCGGGTCACCTTGCCTAATACCTCTGGAAGCTGGGAAATACTGAGAAGGCCTGCCATTGATAAGAACTAAGTAGGAAACTGAAGAGATACATCCCATAATCCAATCCATCCAATCCTTAGAGAAACCAAATTGCCTCAAAACTTTGATAAGGAAGTGCCAATCCACTCTGTCATAAGCTTTGGATAAGTCTAACCGAATGAACATGGAAGGAGAATTTTGCATATCCATGGAATGGATGGCTTCCTGAGCAAGAACTATCTCATCTACTATTTGACGTCCTTCCACATAACCCCCTTGCTCTGGGGAAATAATCTTATGCAAAAGAGGCTTCAACCTTTCTCGCCATGATTTTAGTAATGATTTTGAGAAGAACATTACATAAAGCAATAGGTCTAAAAGCTGAGATATGATCAACCTCTTGAGCTTTTGGAACAAGAGTAATATAAGTTTTATTGATAACCTTCAAAATTTCTTTGGCTTTCCTGGCTTCTTCCACCACCTCTAATAAATCAACATGAAGGATATCCCAGAACTCTTGGTAGAACTCAATAGGAAAACCATCAGGACCTAGGGTTTTCCCTTTTTGCATTTTAAAAACTACTTGTTGAAGCTCATTGATAGTAACAGAGCAGTCAAAATAGAGTTCTCCTCAGAAGTGATAAGAGAAGGGATTGCTTGAAGAACATTTTGTTGTGAAGTTGAGTCAAGAGGAGTAGCAACAAAAATATTGGAAAAGTAATCAACAACAATAGAGTTCATGCCATCCCAAGTATAAACAACATCTCCAGAATCTGATTTTAAGGAAGAAATAAAGTTGTGAGATCTTCGAGCTAGAAGATATTTGTGGAAGAAATTTGTGTTTCGATCTCCTTCTTTGAGCCATTGAATTCTAGATTTTTGCTTCCATAAGATTTCTTCTCTTTTTTCCCATTCCTCTAACTGAGTTGTGAGTTTAATTTCATCTGCACTTCTCTTCTCTGTGAGGCCATCTAAATGGATTTTCTTATTCAAATTTTCAATATGAGCAATAACTTCATATTTTTTTTATGAACATCCCCAAACTCTTTCCAGTTCCAAGTCTTGATTTTGGATTTAATGTATTGCAATCTTTTGGCAAAACAGAACATCTTAGTCCCATGCCTAGGTTTACCTTCCTTCCACCATTGTTGCACACGAGGTCTGAAGGAAATGTCTCTAAGCCACATTAATTGAAAATAAAAAGGAGAGAAACTCACATTGGTTTTCCACATTTCCACCATGATCGGCCAATGATCCGAACCAACATTATTAAGAGTCTTCACTTTAGGAATGTGACCATGGATTAAGAAATTTTCAGAGAGAAAAAACCTATCCAATCTCTCCATTATACAAGCTAAGCCTTGCCTTCTGTTAGACCAAGTCATAAGGCCATTATCTGGTTGGATATCCACAAGATGGAGGTTTGCAATATATTCGCTCATGAGGTCAGTGCTTTTGTCCAAATTTCTATTTCCCCCCTTTTCTCATCCAGAGAGAGGATGGTATTGAAATCTCCTCCGATCAAGATCCAAGCTTTAGGAAAATGAGAGATAATATGAGTAATATCCTTCCATTGTCTTCTTTTTTCCTCCAAAGAAGTCGGAGCATAAACAGTAATGCAGAGCATAATCTGGTTGGAATGTCTACTTTGAATAGCTATAGCCAACAAACCCCAAATGCCAACCATATGGTGAATAACTACCTCTTTTGGGTCCCAAAGACAAGCAATGCCACCCGAAGTCCCTTGGGAACTGAGGGAAACCACTTTTCCAGCTGGCCAAATTTTATTGGCAATTAAGTCCATATCCTCCATTGACATCTTTGTTTCTTGAAGGAAAACAAGATGTGGATGATTTATCCGAATCATTCTTCTAATTTCATTTTGTTTTGAAAGACTCCCTTTGAGTCCTCTAATATTCCAAGTGATGATCTTCATTAATACCAGGGCTAAAAAAGTTGGGAAGGGCATTAATATTACCTTCCTCTACAAGCTTTTCACCTTCTTTTACCATATGATATTGATTGGTCTTGCGACCTACTTTTTGATTAGAATCCATCTTCAAATTTTTTTCCTTGTTTCTTGACTTATTCCAATTGAATCTGAGATGGCTTCTAACCTTGAAGAATGCTCATACACAGCCAAAATTTTACTAGATGGTTCAACGGAGTCTATATTGGGACCTGCATTATTTGAAGTTTTGACATTTGAAATATTGTTTTTCTTGTGTAAATTTTCTCCTTTTTTTTTTGTTGAAAACCTTTGATTTGTTGGTTTGTCTCTCGAGTTCTTCCCTTCATATTTAAATTGTGTTTCTAAGATTTCAGTTTCCATTATTTCCTCTTCCTCACTTGGGACATCATTTGTGGAAAGGATTTCAAACATATTAGCGAGATGACTTTGATTGATCCTTCATAACTGGTTTTTTCTGAGTGTTCTTCTTCTTAGGTATTTGGAAACCTCGTTGAGTTTATATCTTCTTTCTTTTGATCAGGAATTTTATTTGGGCAAGCACCGGCCAAATGACCATATTCATGGCAAATTCTACAATGAAAAGGAATGTTCTCATAGTCCACTACTTGCTCCCAAGTGTCTTCCCCAAATTGTAATGTGATCTTTTTAGGTAGGGGTTTGTCAAAATCCATTAAAACACAAATCCGAGCATAAATAATATGTTCAAAATTTTGAGTACAATCAGCGAGTCATCATAAAAGTTCCTAAAGAGTTTCCAATTGAAGAAAAAATAGTAGGATTCCAAAATTCAATAGGGAGGCCAAAGAGTCTAACCCACATGGGAGCTATAGAAGGCATCTCTTCTTCGGCTTTAAATTTAGTATGCCAGGGCTTCATGAAAAGCCCTGCCCTTCCAAAAAACCAAGGACCCCCTTGAAAATTTTTCTCTCTATCTTCATTATTAGCAAATAAAACAAGAAAATAACCATTTGGATAAATAGAGATTTGTAACTCACCTTTAGTTTTCCAGCTTTTTGTAGCCCAGACTTTGAAAGTAGATAGACTCGGACGAAAACCCACGAACCGACAAATTAGTCCTATTTTTTCCAAATCTTCAATGCCAGTCTGAATGTTACCCATATCAAGCTTAACAATAGGAGTTCCATCAGCTGCTTTAAGACATCCTGACTCCATTTTCCTGGGATCAATCTTAGGCATTCTTAGAGGTTTATGGGAAGCCCTAATATTGATATTAGCATTGGGCTGAGGCTGTCCACCATGAAGGGCATCCCTAAAATTCATTTTTGGGACTGAGTCTTTGAAATTCTTACCCTTGATAGGGGTTTTCATAGTAGAATTATTTTGTGGGTGCACCTTAGCACCAGATTCACTTGAGATATGAGCCATTTTTTGATCAACTGCTTGAAACTTGTTTCGTGATCTCTTTAATCCTTGCCCTAGACGTCGTGGAAAGGTATGGTTTTCACTTTTATTTTGTGCAGAAAATTGGAAGTCGTTGTCACTCAAGTTCACAGTATGATCTATTGAAAGACAAATTTCTAACCCATATTGTATCCCCTGCAACATTTCTTGCTAAAATATTGAGCATAAACCACAAAAATATTTGCCTCTAGGGCCCGAAGGCCCTAAAAACCAACCTCTGGAGCTGCTTGCACTCAACCCAGATGAAACCCTCGCATAGTCGCTTGCCAAATATCTCGTTCACACATAGGGATGCGCTAGGATCTGTGTTGCTCCAAATGATATGAAAATTGGTGGAGACGTTCTAGGGTTTTTTAGGCATCTACCCTCAAAATTTTAGCTCAATCCGAGTCTGGATGAGTGAGATATGGCTGAAACCCTACTACTAACCTTAATTGGACCACATAAATTTGTATATATTAATTCTAATGGTTGATGAGACCTATGCTAATGAATTTTAAAATGAATTCTATGTTGTTTTCCTACTAGACATTCTGGACAAACAATGGATTCCCAAGATATATTTGGTATCCCTTCTACCACTTTATATTTGACCATTTCATTTATAGATGATGCAGTGGTATGTCCTAAATATTTATGCCATAGATCTGATATCTTAGCTAAAAACGCCAAATGTGTAGTAGTATCCAAAACAAACATACTACCTTTATTGGAACCTAAAGCTATCATTTTCTCTTGTTTGATGATATGACATTGTTTGCTTCCATTGATAACTTTGAATTCTATTTTCATGTCTTGATCCATGAGTTGGGAAACTGAAAGAAGATTGGTAGTCAATCCAAGAACATAAAACACATTATTAATTATTCCTTTTCCATTTATTATATTGAATAGAATATTTACTATTCCTCTTACTTCATAAGTTTTATTGTCTACTATAGCAACCGGTTTTTCTTTTTCTTGTAGAGAATCAAACCATTGTTTATTTCCAGTCATATGGTTGCTTGCTCCTGAATCTATGTACTAATAATCCATAATTCTTTTATTTTTCAATTTTATTATAAATCCCTAGTTTGGATAAATTCTAAATTTCATAAATATAATTTGGTGTTGAAGTCCCTAGGGATCCCAAATAAGAAATTTAGAATTTTTTCAACTAATATATGCAAAAAATATTATACTAGTTTGATGTTGAAATCCTTATATCTCCAAATTAAACTATTTGCAAATATTTCTATGCAATATGAATTTCAAAATTGAATAGAGTAATTTCAAAATCCTTTCAAAAAGCTTCTTACTTCAAATATCTTCTAAGGCATTCAATAATTCTTCTAAGGTTATAATTCATCACCTTATTTCTCCTATTATTCAAATAACCTTAAGTATAATTAATTAATCTTGACTTCAATAATATTATGCCTTATATATCCTTAATATTTTGAAAAGGTTTTAAATAAATTTAAATATTTCATACCTCCTTGAATACAACACATAAAACTTCAACTTGCTTCTCTTTGACTCTGCAACCTACACTCTTCAAGGTAATCTTCCTTCACTACAACGTATTTAATGCTCCTTGATGCTTATTAAACTCAATATTCAATAGTTTGATTCTCCTCTACATCATCTCTATATTATCTAGACAAAAATGGGCTTAATACATATTTAGAAAACATTTGAGCTCCTCCAATATTACTAGTGTTCCTCTTCTCATGTGCCACATGGCACTCAATGTCTTTTCATAGTGCTTAATAATTTGTATTTTTCAGGTGTTCTTAATATTCTTTCTACATTACTCACTGTAATGGGTGCACGTAAATCATGATTAGTGGAAGTTAATCTCCTCAATATTCATTCCTCCTCCTAATTCTCATTCAAATAATCTATCACTTCTTGTATGTTCTAAGTTTAGTCTTGTAAATCAAAACTAATCAACACAAATAAAAGCAACAAATCAAAGCAGATAACAATGTATATATAAAATGAAAGATCTCATATATTATAAACTCATGGAACTTTGATCTCCACTTTGTACATATATGTGACTCAAATCAGGGGTTATAGAGCAACATTTGCTTTGATACAATGGTTTACAATAGGAGGGGTATAATCCTCAATGAAACAATGGTGGTGTCTTCAGATCTTCTTCGCCTTAAACAAGGGTGAGTGAGCTTGTGTATTCGTACAAGGCCACTTGAGTTGCAATAGCCATCAATGAAGATATCTCCTATACTTGCATACAAACAAGCTACATGGCATATTAGTAGTATATGTGAGGGCTCCACTGTTTGAGGCCCTCTTCAAAAAGCAGATCTATTAAACCCTAAGTGCAACATTGATAAAATGTAAACTAAATATAGAAAATGTAAGGTAGAAAGCAAATAACAACCTTTTCAATACCTAAGTCACTAGATCTATGCTTTTTTTGGTTCATTTTGGTATATTTTGAATACCTTGAAGCATCTAGAGGCTAGATAGATACCCTATGGTATCTCTTAAATTCCCTACTACATTTGAGGATGGCTATGGATGCCTGTAGAATTCTAAAAATGCCTTGTAGTGTTTGAGGAATACCCTGGAGTGTTTGTGGGCTATGGGGGATGCCTTGTGGAATTTGGATCTGATTTGTAAATGTCACGAATGTCAAATGGTGGATGTGAAAATGATGAGGGTTTATGTGAATGTGAAGGAGAAGTGAGATTATAGAATGTTAGGGCTTATGAGATGATGGATTATCAACCTCTTTTCATTCATGACAAGTAAATGATCTTTTGATGATTACTCTTGATTCATGTTAGGGTTTTGATGACACCAACAGGTGGTCGATATTAAAACATGATGAAGGGTTGTGATTGCGATTTGATAAGTAACATGGATCATGTTAAATGAGTATTCAGGATTAAGATATGATGGGTAGCTAAGATTTATTAATGTATATATGATGAATGGCTATGATTTGATGATGAGTGGATGATATATATATGATGAATGGCTATGATTTTATGATGAGTGGATGACAAGTGGCTAGGATTTGGTGTCTACATATACCCCTTTTTGTATTATGTTGCATGAAACACAATACAGTGTAAAAACAAGAGACACCTAGTTTGGTGGAATGGAATCTTTCCTCAAGTGAATATTAATATATTGAAAAAAATTGTGGTCGTAGCTTACCCCCTCAATTGGTGAATGAGTGAAGAACGAATCTCACCACCCAATTGATAGAAAATAGATGATATAGTGACTAGGAATGATGTAATGATTGATTCTACTTTTGCCCCAATAGAAAAAGGGGTTTTTGATTGGATGATGCAATGAATGTGTATGATGCAATGATTGATTCTTGTTTTGCCCCAATAGAAAAAAGGGTTTTTTTATTGGATTATGCAATGAACGTGTATGATATATCCTGATGTTAGAAATTGAATTCAAATTTTGTTGTCCTAAGGGATGATTTTGTGTTGTGGAAAAATATACCTTTTAGCGTCATTGAAATGCAAAGTAAATGAGGAATTTTCCAATGACCCCACATATTCCTTAATGCAAAAATGATGTAGGGATTTTTTATATTTGTAACCCCACGAAGAGGGTATCAATAATAACATTCATAAAATTAGTTTGAACACATTCTCACTTGAGAAATGAGGGATCAACATGATTTTTTTTTTAACAAGAGGATGCTAGATGATGATTTGAGCAAGTGTCCTTATGGTGATCTATCCATCCTACCGAATTGCATGGATAACCAATCACTGTAACCACTAGGGGAATAGAGTAAATCACTAGATACATGGTCCACTTGATGATGTAAGTGGATTTTACAATGTTGAATGAATATGTAAATGCATTTATAAGTGGATTTGACAATGTAAATGCATCAATGAGTGAATTTAATAGTTTTTGTGAAATTTGAAACTACTTTGGGACATGAGTGAAGAATGAATCTCATGAGCCAATTGATAAGATGTGGATGATGAAATGGATAATGCAATGAATGCATATGATGTATGTCAATATTGAAATCAAATTCAAGTTTTATTACCCCAAGTTTGGGGATGTTTCCATGTTTTTGAAAATTTTCTCTTAGCACAATGTGCAATGTTATTGTTGTAGATAAATTAACCAACATTGGTGAACATGTGGTGGAGGTAGGGATACCACCTCACTTCATGCAACCACACTTTTGAACCTAACTATTGGCCTAATGCAAGGGAAATTTGTAAAGGAATTTCCAATTTTTACCCATGAAGAAGGCTAGTAATGCAAATGGAATTTGTAATAGAGTTCCACATTTCACCTACGAAAAGGGCTAATGATAGCTTTGAGTAATTTTTTGTGAACATGGTTTCATTCACAAATGTATTGACCATATTGATTTTATGTCAAACATGGCATGAGATGATGATTTTAAACAAGCATCCTTATGGTGATATACCCATCCTACCAGACTGCATGGATAGCCCATCGTTGCAGCCACCAAGGGACTAGAGTAAATCACTAGATATGAGGTTCACTTGATAATGTAGGTTGACTTGATGCAAAATGATGAGGTGAATGCATTGATGAGTTGATTTGAGGGGTGTTGTGGAATGATATGGGGTAAGTGCATTTCATTCTTGCAAAGTAAAATAGGATGATTTTACCTTTACCTTGGTAGGATAGGGTTGATGATGGATTGATTGGTTCTACTTTTTGCTATAAATAGAGTATATTACATAATTTAGGTCATGTAAATGTATCTTCCAAGGTACATACTTAGGACATTAGATTACTTTAGGGGGAAGTTATCTAGTTACTTCATACAATGTAATAAATGCACAAGTGTCAATGTGCAAGTTGTATATGTGCAAGTTGTCCCTTGCACAACTAGGTAGAGTGTTGGCCAAGGAACCTATTTTTCTATATAATAAAGGCCTCATTGTAATACATATATAGATTCAGGGGACATAGTTAGATAGTGTAGCTTAGAGCATAGTATAATTTTGTGTAGATCACCATCCATTGGTGATGGGTGTAATGTAGTTTAGTAGCTTTATTAATGGAGTGTTCATTTCCTCCATAGCTACATTGTATTCTTTTATGTCATTTCTATTTATAGCATATTTCAATCATCTCGTATGTTTACTTTCTTTCATATTATTCTGCATCTTGTTATTGCTATCTCCTAGTGCTCATTACATAAAAAGCTAATACTTTTGCTCGATTAAGATAGGATTTTTAATTGGATGATGTTGCCTTTGCCCTAGCAGGATAAAGTGGATGATGGATTGATTGATTGTGAATGCAAGGCAAAGGGTATAACCTTTGACAAAAGGATACAACCTTTTACAAAAGGATACAACCTTTTGAACCTAGCAACTAATTTGATGAAGTAGTTTTTTGGACTGATGGGGAAGGTGTGATACCTTGAACATCCTCAAGTGGATTTTTTTGACTTGATGTGATTGATGGGGAAGGTGTGATACCTTAAAAACCCTCAAGTTACTTGATTATTATTTGATGTATGCAAATAAATGAATGGAATCATATTCTAATGATCATTTGTAAAATGTTTTTAGACTCTTGCTTGACCAATTTTATCTTTGTTTCTTAATCAGGGACACAAACATCAAATGGTGTGATATGGAATGGAAGGATCATGTAGTAATGTGCTTATGGTATCAATTTTGTTTTGGCTTGTGAATGATAGATCTAGAATTATTTTACAAAGACTCAAACATCCTAGTGATTTCAAACAAACTCATTAAATTATGTCAAATATCTCAGAGACCAATTGTGTGTGTAGTGAATGTTTATTTACCAATCATGTGTATGGTGATAACTCAAGTCAATCAAGAACCAATGTGTGTGCAAGTGAATTATTTTACCCATCTTGAGTAAAGTGAGATAAAACCTATCATGGATAAGACCAGGAAGCTAGCTTATCCTTATGTGCGATTAGAGGTCTCTTCATGAGATATGTGTCACCATGCATGAGCATACTCCACTACAAGTCAAGCGTCTATAGCCCTAGAAGATATTAGATTCATAGTCTAGTGAAATGGTCTTTAAGCTTTGGATAATCGAACTACATAACCATATCGATGGAAATGTATCACTATCCTTACTACTTGGAGATCTATGATGTTTGATTTGTAAAATATTTAGAGATTTGGGGAGTCATATTCTCAACCTAGGTGTGATGATAATTTTAACCTATCCTTACTACTCATTCTTTTATTTGGAAGTGTTTTTATTAGTGAAGACCACTATTTTGATTTTGGACTATATGCATAATAGGACAAGTAATTATGAGTTGTTTGCTTTGAGGTTCAACCCAATCATGGTGTTATCTCTCTTGGACACAATATGTTAGTAATAGATGTTATATGTGTTTGGTTCAAGAATATTTAGATTCAACTCCCAAAAATCAAGATTTTATTAGTGAAAATGTGCTTTGGTCCTAGAGGAAACTTGACATGCAATGGAGGTTTCCTGAAGCACTAGGAGTGACTGAGTGACCAAAAACACCTAAGGGTGATGGAATTTTATGGAAAATGATGACATGACTTATGAAATGGTAAATTGTGATGGATGTGAAATCAAAGGTGCCCCTGATTAAGGCAACAAGACTTATTGCATTAACAATTATTCTCATTATGCAAATGACCACTAATATAGTGGATTAAATGCACTAAAATAACATGAATGCAAAGATTATGCAAAATGAATATATGGAATGAAGTGTGGATGAATGATACTTTTGTGTTTTTTATGTTTGGGGAAGGTACGATACCTTAAGCATCCCCAATTTGATTGATGGTTGATGATGTGGATGATTTTAAAGGTGCAATACCTTGAGAATCCCCAATTTGTTTGATGGTTGATAATGTGGATGATTGGGAAGGTGTGATACCTTGAGAATTGCCAATTAGTTTGATGGTGGATGATTGGGAAGGTGAGATATCTTGAGAATACCAATTTTTTTTATGGTGGATGACATGGATTATTGGCAAGGTGTGATACCTTGAGAATCCCTAATACTATTTGAGTTTCTACCAAGGTTTGGACAAGATGAGGTGAATGAATCATCTATGGAAAATACCCTCATATCAATAAGATCTTGGACTACCTCTTTAAATGTGTAGTAATTGTTGATGTCATGGCCCACTTTCCTGTGATAGATATAATAATGATCTTCCTGATATGATTTGGATTGAAGTTTGTGCAGATCGATAGAGTACACATTAGGTAAACAAATTACTTTTACCTCCTACAAATTTTGAAATATGGTCAACATGGGCTTGAAGAGAGTGGTATAGGTATGGTGCTAGCATTTTGAATGAGATGAATGAGGTGAACTAGGAATGGTGATGCCCCCCTTATTGATAAGATCTTGGACCACATATTTAAATGTGTAGCAATTGTTGATGTCATGGCCCACTTATCGATGATAGGGATAATACAAGTATTTCTTATAGCCTTTGCCATGTGGCCTGTTGGGATCTCTTGGTTTTATTATTGGTAAGGTAATTTCATTTACCTCATACAACCTTTGTAATATGGATGAGTAAGACTCTAAAAGTAATGCATGGTCATGAAAAAATTACATAGGATGCTTGGTACATTTGTTCTATTGTGGTTGATTTTGAGTTTGTTCCACAGATAGTGTAACCTGAGATGTGGATTACGAAAGTGGATGTTTCAATTGTTGAGTTTGATGAGATGGATGGTGATGAGATTGATGATGACTCAACTATAATTCAATATTTATAATTCAAGTTAAATTTTTTTGTAGAATTGGAATGTGTTGGCAACTTGATTGTAGCTCGATGTTAGCTACTCGCTCCAAGATTTTTTGTAAGTCCAGTGGTTGTGGCTATTGGTATTATTGAGGGGGTCTTTGGATGGATGTTGATGAAATTTGTTGGAAATTGGTGGGTGGTGGAGGTGGATTGGGTGCAGGTGACGGAGAATAATTAAGCTAATGTGGATCAAAAGTCCTCAACATATGAGCTGGTGTGGATGGTTCATGATGCTTTTGTCTAGTGGGTATATCTATGTAGCACCCTAAAATTGGCGTAGTAAACCTTAGCAAATAATTAAAATTACCTTAGTAATAATTCAAATTCAAATTTTAACCCCGAACCGCCTGTTAAACCGCTTTCCTTATTTTTCATGCCATTTTTAGGATTTGTTGTGACCATTGGATGATATCGTCGTCGATCAGACGATATCGCCTCAGATCGGATGAATTCGTCTGGAGAAGAACGTCCAGACGATTTCATCCCAAAACTAATTTTTCATAATTAGCTTATGTTTCAACGACGTCTCTAACTTGGGCAAAAGCGTGTCTCGCACCGTTAGAGACCTCCCCATTGGAGATCTTCCAGATTAGGATGATCTCCAACCTCCTAACCTCCCTCCTAAGCCTATTTAATCTTAGGCCCTCCCCTTGACATTCCCCTGGCTGAATTTTACTGCACTTCGAGTTTTACATGCATTAGAATGTCTTAGACTACTGTTTGCCTTTGTCCCTTTTCGAGTTTTCTTGCAGGAACTCTGTTATTCTTCAGCCGGAGCAAGCTCAGATCATCACAGATGATCTTGTACAATCTCGGATGATCACGCCCCAATTCGAGATGATTTCGCACTCTACAGACGATTTCGACTACAGTCAACATTGGGGGCAATTAGTGCCCAGAGTTTGCACTTTTCTCTTTTTATCTCATTATTTCATTCTGCATTTAGATCAGTTTATTATTATTTTTTGCTATTCTGCATTTTGGAGTTCACCCATATAGCTTAAGTGCATGATAAGATCATAATTTGTCATTAGAATACTATAATTTACTTGAATTTCTATTCGTAATTATCATTTTAGTATCTATATTGTCATTTTACACCATTTTCCTCTATTAGTATTGCTGCATTTTCTATGTTCTATGTCTATTTCTCTGATTGCAGGTCTCTAACGAATTCTGATGAATTCGTCAGATCTCAGACGATCCTATCTGATTGCAGATGATCCTGTCAGATCAGAGGCGATCTTGACTGCTTCAAAAATTAGAACCTCCATCAGACATCCGGATCAGGTATGACCTTTTCTAATCTAGTATATTTCTTGTATTCTCTATTTAATTCTATTTTTGTATTCATTTAAATCTGCATTTCATATAGAACAGTTTAGATTCATTTGGCCAAACCTAGGACTTGAATGATTAAAGCTAAAAATGAACACATCAAACACATTCCCAACCTAGGCGTGGAAACTGCCATTCAAAAGTTTCCTGGTGAACCCCACCATCCATCAAAAATTCACCCTTATACACCTCCCCCGAGAGGCGGGACCTTCAAAGGGCCTCTCAGTCCGAGGTATTGTCCCATCCTTTTCACATCCCCCTTTCGGGCATGGATCCTATAGCTTGAAGGTAAGGGTGCAAAAAATTTGGAGCGATACATTTTGGTGAACCCGACGTGAAACTAAAACCTTTTGAAAAAAAAAAACATAGATGCATTTAAAATCATTAAGTTGCATATCATGTTTAGATGGTAGCTCCTAAGAAAAGACTAGTTGTCACCATTAATGTTGAAAATCAAATAATAGCCATAGAGTTTAATTCTTTGCTTAGACTATCTCAAACATATAGAGTTCCACCTTTGTGGGACGAACTTAATAGGAGATTGGGTATTATTTCATCTAGATCAACCGAACTTAGGCAAATTAAGAGGTTTGCCCTAGATAGAATCCTGGATCCTCATCAACTCATTTTTTATCATGAACTTCAGAGAGCTTGCCATAGGTGGTTAGCTTATAGGAGAGCTCTTGTGTCTTCAGAATTGTTCACCTTCGAGGAATACCTCGAGAACGCAACTGTTATACACCAATTCCTAGGTCATGTAGAAGACCAAGAGGTCATTCTTACGGATAGGGAAAGGTGGAGGAGAGTTCCTAGAGCTGTGTTATATCGAGAGTATTGCCATGAACTTTATTTCTACCAACCAGAGTCTGAGACAGATAATATCACTATAGCACTTTTTGTCAAATTCTTGAAAGAAAATTTTCAATTTGAAGAAGAACATTTCATGACTCCTGAAGAACTTGAGCCCGTTAATGATATTTATAAATTGTTTATAGAAAACTAGATCATTGCTTTCATTATTATTATTTCTTGCATTTAGTGTGTTGTTTGTTATCTTTATAATATTGTTATAAAACAAAAAACAAAAAAAAAACAAGAAAAACCAAAAACATAACAAAACCAAAACATTTTATTTTAAATACTATAGTAGGTATATAATTAAAATATATACCTCTTAAGCTTGTTGCATATATATATATATATATAAGTATATATATATTTTCTGAAATCTAAACTTAAGCACAATGCCTAGACTTAGGAATGGTAAACAAACTGAAGAAGAAGAAGAAGAAGAAGAAGAAGATTGGCTAGGAAACAAAACAAAAAACCCAAATGTCCTTCTTGAGGATTCAATTCCGGAAGGAGGAACTCTAGAACAGCCAGAAGATGAGCTTGTTGTAGATGAACAAGAAGAAAATGTTAAAGAGGAAGGATCCTCATCCCCTAGAATGGCTCCAGATGGAACTGTTGCTTTTGATAATATAGATCATTTCTGGAAATTTCTTAGTAATAACATTGGTGCTCTTAATATGGCAGTTCGTATTGATAGAGGACAAATTAGTGACACTCAAGCAGCCATGGAACATATGTTTAACGTGCACACTAATCCTTTGTCTTTTATCGATCAAGAAAGTGATAAAGCTGGACCATCCAATATAGATATGGTCACTATGATTCAGAACATGCAAAAACAACAGGTTACCCAACCCCCTAAGGAACCTGTTATTGAGCCTAAAATCATTCCCACACAAAAGAGACCTTCATTCACTGCTTTATTTCGCCAAACTATTGATCAATATGCTTCAAATCGACAAAAACCTAAAATGAAGCCAAACACCAATTTTCAACAATCCGGGATACAACATAATACAACTTCAAAACTTCTTCATAACACCCTTCCTACCAACAATTTACACAATAGCAATATAGCATCTAATCTTCATGTCCCTCCATCATATGCTCACAAATCCCATATTAATACCCTACCGAACCAATATGGTGGGCAAACCAATAATCTGGAAGCCATGGTGAAACAGTTAGCTTCCCGCATGGACCAGATAGATCCCTACCGTCCCTCGTATAATTATCGAGAGATGTGTAGTCAGCCTTTGGATCCCATAGTTGTAGCACAACCATACCCTAAGCACTTTCCCATGCCCGTCCTGCCTATATATAAAGGAACTGAAGATCCCATAGAGCATCTTCGCATGTTTAGGATAGCATGTCATGATATATCACATGATGACTTGCTATTACTAAAAATGTTCCCAAAAAGTTTAGGAGGAATGGCATTAGAGTGGTACTATCAATTGCCCACTCATTCTTTGAGGAATTTTGAAGAAACAGCTGAATCTTTTGTCCATCAATTTAGTGCTTACATCGAGAGACACGTGACCATTAAAGATTTATACAACTTAAAACAAGACAAAGATGAATGTTTTGCTGATTTCTTAGCTAGATGGAGGCAGTTGATAGGAAAACTGCACTTTGTGCTACCTTATAGGGAAATGTTGGACATTTTTATTAATAATTTGCAAGAACAAATATCCTATGAATTATCAATTGCTACCTTAACCACCTTCGATCAAGCTATAGACTTAGCTCGAAGGGTGGAAGATGCTCTCATTAGAAGAGGTCAGCTCAAAAAGAAAGATGATGAGAAAACATCCAGAAATCAATATAAAAACAAACAAGTTGTAGGTGATGGAGTCACTGATAGTAGAAACATTGCTAATGTTAATACTATGAAAACAATGGAGAAGTTTATATTAAAACCTCCTGATAAACCACCTCGAGAGTTTACTAGATTGAATCAACCATTATCAACTATTCTACCCCAATTACTCGAAAGAGGTTTGATTCAATTACCAGCTATCCGGGAACCTGATCCAACTATACCCGGATACAGAGCTGATTTACATTGTGATTTTCATAGAGGACCTGGACATGCTACAAACTCTTGCAAAATATTAAAACATAAAATACAAGACTTGATTGATAATAATGAAATGGAGGTGCAAGCCTTTCAACCTAAACAAAATCCTCCTAATAATACTCAAAAGAACATTCCCCAAAATCAGAATCAAAATGCTAATCAATCATTAGATATATTTCAACATCCTTTACCAAAACATGGTAAAGAGGTGGCCAATCAAATTGAGCATCATAATGTCCCTCCTCCTACCCGATATGTAGGAACTATTAGCGGACATTTACCTAATCATGATTTACAAAAATTTGACACAACTTTATCCATGGTTACGTCCAGACCCCTATATAATACTCAAACACCGGATCCTAGTGATGTAGAATCGGATACTGAAAGTGAAATAGACATCACCTCAAATCAATCGAATAGTTCTGAAGATGAATCAGATCCTATTCAACCTATCACAGATTCTATGGTTTCGAAAGAACCATTTCCTAGAAGAGTTACTACTCGACCCTCTTCTAATCAGTTCCTTCCTAATGAACAAGCCATAAACGCTAGACCGAGACCAATTCAACGTCTTCAATATAACATTGTAGGTACCATCGGAGTTGTTACCAGACAACAGGCTCACAATTCTCAATAGGATCAAACTCAGAATGATGGATCAGCTCCATTTATTTTGAAAAATCCCAATAAAGGGAATCATATGTCTAATGTTCAACCTAAACCTCCTTACAATATTAATGAACAATTATCCAATACTACAGCCAGAATTTCCCTTTTGGACTTGTTAAGATCTTCTTCTACCCATAGGGATGAATTAATGCTCACATTAAGCCAAATGATGGTACCTCAAAATATTCAACTCGAAGCCATGTCCAATACTATCATCACTCGAGAAGTCGATTGTATTGACTTTCGAGATAAAGATATCCCACAACATAGTTTACATAAGGATAACCCCTTATATATTACTGCCCTAATAGGAGATGTAGCAGTCAAAAGGGTCTTGATTGATAATGGTTCATCTCTAAACATTTGCACTTTTGACTTCTACCAAATATTTGGGTTTAGAAGTGATGAAATGAAGAAAACTGACATGATCATAAAAGCTTTCAATGACGAAACACAAGAAACGTGTGGAGTTATCACCATCCCATTGCAAGTTGGTCCGAGAACCTTAGACACGACCGTGTTTATTGTACATTGCCCCGCATCATACAATATACTCTTGGGTCATCCTTGGATCAATGCAATGCGGGCTGTCCCATCAACTTTACACCAATGTGTTAAATTCGAATTTAAAAATCAGTTGGTCACTATCCATGGTGATCCTAGACCCTTTGATATGTGTGCTTTGGTAGAACCTGTTGGAGTTCAATTTTGCCCTGCTCTGTCATCCACACATCCTAATTCTTATTTTTCATCTAAACGTGTGAAACACACACCCATAACTTCATCTATTTCTCCTCCATTAATTTCACCCTCATATATAGCTCAACAATCTTCTAAACAAACCACACTAGAACCTCAAAAAGATCTTAAATCCACAACCAATCCTTCATGTTCCATCCCTATAATTTCAAAACCTATAGACCCATTTATTAACACCTCCACATTATCTACATCTATCATACCTTCCACATCTAAAGATATAGGGAATGATCCTTCTACCTCTTATGCTCTTTTTGATGAACTCTTACCTGATTTATCTAAAATTCTTATATCAGAAAAAACAAATGCTTCTATGCAAGATTCCATTATCTTAAGTAATTTGTCACCTTCTCCTCGTACCTTGGGCCTCCCACAACCTATGGGAAGTATCTACCAAGTCGGGAGTTGTGCTTTTATTTATAAAGGATATGATTGGGGAAGAATACCCCGAAACATCAAGACGCATTGTGATGGATATGCTCGATGCTATTTTGCTAATGAATATATTAAAGCTAAACCCATAATGCTTAAATTGGGATATAAAGGGAAAGGCTTGGGACCTCTCCAAGATGGTATGAAAGAACCCTTTGAGGTAGAACCATGGCCCGCCCGATGTGGTGTGGGCCTATTTCCTAGTAAGGGTCAACCCTTCCCTTTTGAAGATGATGATCAACTCATATGTTATCAAGATTATCTAGATAAACAAGATTCTTTGTATCCCAAGAATAATTCTTCTACCTGCAATATGCTATCCATAGCCTATCCTGAAATGATTGTTGAATCCGACGATGAGTTGGAAGGAGATATTTTCCATGATGTCTCCGTGGAAGAGATGTTACACAATGGTTTTTATTTTGATGGTTCTATACCTACTATAGCCCAGCTTGAGGCCACGACTCCTCAAGATGAATTATCCAAGTTAACCTTAAAGGAATTACAAGAATTGGGTGTTTCACCTGCCCCACCTAATTTTGAAAGAGATCTACACATGGAAGTAGAAAACGTCATTAAGGTTAACATTGGAACTGAGGATAATCCTCACATCATCAGTATTGGATCAGAATTAAGTCAAGAAAAACAAGAGCAATACATTGCATTCCTTAAAGAATATGAAGATGTCTTCGCTTGGACATATGAAGATATGCCAAGTTTAGACCCTTCGTAGTCATGCATCATCTAGTAGTCCATCCAGATGCTAAACCTGTTAAACAGAAACTTAGAAAAATGCATCCCAAAGTGGCCTTGCTAGTCAAAGGGGAGTTAGAAAAACTCTTGAATGTTGTTTTTATACAAGCTATTGATTATGCTGAATGGATCTCGAATGTAGTTCCAGTCACCAAGAAAGAAGCTACCAAAGTTAGGGTTTGCATAGACTTTAGAGATATTAACGTTGCATGCCCTAAAGATGATTTTCCTCTTCCCAACATGGATCAAATCATTGATTTTACTACGGGGAGTGGAATGATGTCCCTAATGGATGGATTTTTCGGTTATAATCAGATCAGGATAGCTCCTGAAGATCAGGCTAAAACAACCTTTATTACCCCCTGGGGTACCTTTTGTTGGAAAGTGATGCCATTTGGTTTAAAGAATGCAAGCGCAACATATCAACGAGCCATGACTTATATCTTTCATGATATGATGCATGATATCCTACATGATTATGTAGATGATATTATAGCTCGCTCTATTAATGAAGATGATCATTTAGATGATTTGAGAAAAGTATTTAATCGGTTAAGAGAATATCTTATTCGATTAAATCCAGCTAAATGTATATTCGGAGTCAAGTCCGATAAATTATTAGGGGTTTTAGTTTCTTTACATGGTATCAAAATTGACCCTCTCAAGATTGCGGCTATCACTGATATGCCCGCACCTACCAATATATCTGAGTTACGAAGTTTACAAGGTAAGCTTCAAGCTATCCGTCGCTTCATCGATAAGCTAGCGGACAAAACCAATCCCTTTCTTAAGCTTCTTAAGAAGGATGTCCCTTTTAATTGGGATGATGAATGTAAGGAAGCTTTTGAACTTCTCAAACAATACCTCCTTAACCCACCTGTGCTTTCACCACCTAGATCTGATCGTCCTTTTATCTTGTACATTTTTGCTTTTGATTCTGCCTTAGGAGCTATGTTAGCTCAGCTGGATGATGAGAAGAAAGAACGTGCTAATTATTACATTAGCAGAACCTTAATCAGTTATGAAACTCGTTATACCATATTAGAGAAATTATGTCTAGCAATCATATTTTCTACACAGAAACTATGACATTATATGCTCAATCAGAAAACCTATGTTATTGCCAAATTTGACCCTTTGCGATATCTCATGAGTCGACCGTATTTATCTGGTCGCACAGCTAAGTGGGTTCTTGCGCTAAGCGAATTTGAACTCACCTTCATAGGACAAAAGTCTGTTAAAGGTCAAATCATAGCTGATCAATTAGCTGCTGCACCCTTAGAATCTACTCATCCCCTCATCATTGAGTTTCCTGATGAATGCCTTAAACTAGAGGTAGACCATTCAGAGCAATGGTCCTTATACTTTGATGGAGCCCGATGCATGAGTGGGGCTGGTGCGGGTATTATTTTAATATCTCCACAAAAACATCTTATACCTCTGTCCTTCAAATTAACATTTGCTTGCACCAATAACACTGCCGAATATGAAGCTCTTATCCTTGGATTACGAGCTGCTTTGGCATTGAAAATCAAAAGTTTATTGGTTTTCGATGACTCACAACTTGTCATAAATCAAATCAATGATGTTTATCAAACCAGAGATGATAAATTACGCCCATATAAAGCATATGTTTTACAATTAATATCTCTATTTGATCAAGTTACCTTGGAAGCTATTCCTCGAACTAGCAACCGTGCGGTTGACGCTATGGCCGCAGTTGCATCTCTTCTGCCCTTGGAGTTAGATGACGAATATGCCACCATCATTATTCATCGACTCCAGGAACCCGCTTCAAATAAGTCATGCTTAGAACCTTTGGATGTGTTTCTAATCAATGAAACTACTCCTGAACCTTGGTATACGGATATATTTGATTTTCTTCACAATGGGACTTTCCCTGCCAGTTCTAATAGGAACCGTCGGTTATTACGTAGACGAGCAAGTCGATTTGTAATAATTGGCAATACTTTATATAGGAGATCTTTTGAAGGTATCCTATTGAGATGTTTGAATCTAGAAGAATCCAAATCAGCTTTGAGTGAAGCCCACGATGGATCTTGTGGAGGACACTTCAGTGGTAGTGTCATTGCTAAAAAGCTCCTTAGGATAGGCTACTTTTGGCCTACCATGGAAACTGATGCACATGATTATGTGCGCCATTGTGACAAGTGCCAGAAACATGCTGACCTTGTCCATGCCCCTGCACAAGAACTGTAGGCTATTTCATCTCCTTGGCCCTTTTCAAAATGGGGCTTAGACATTATTGGCAAAATTAATCCTGTGTCATCTGATGGACACAAATTCATCATAACCGCCATTGAGTATTTTACGAAGTGGGTTGAAGCTATGCCTTTAGCTTCCTGCACTGGAACACAAGTCTCTAAATTTATTTTTAATCAAATCATTTGTAGGTTCGGAATTCTTGCAAATCTCATCTCAGACAATGGAACTTGTTTCAAAAATAAAGATGTTAAGAAATTATGCCAAAAATATAAGATTCAACATCGCTGGTCCACTCCCTATTATCCTCAGGGTAATGGCCAAGCAGAAGCATCTAATAAAACATTAATTAAAATCCTTAAAATATTGGTCAATAAATCTGGCCATGACTGGCACATTCAATTATATCCAGCTTTGTGGGCATATCGCACTAGTGTTCGTACTCCCATAGGTACTTCACCTTTTGTTTTGGTTTATGGCACTGAAGCTATTTTTCCCTTTGAATTAGAAGTTCCTTCTTTGGCTCTACTACTTCAAGATACCGAAGTAGGAGATGAATATCGAGCTGGTAGACTCAGTCAGTTGGAACTCCTAGATGAAAAGTGCATCAATGCTTTGGAGCATCTTCGTGCCTACCAAAACAAGCTTAAAAGATCATATGCTAAGAAAGTTCGTCATCGATCCTTTGAGGTCGACGACCTTGTTTTAAAAGAAAATAAAAAAAATACTAATGCAACTAAAGACCTTAAAGGTAAATTTGAACCCAACTGGCTTGGACCATATATTATCACTGCTAAATTTGAATCGGGAGCATACAAATTAGCTACCTTAGATGGTAAATATTTAAAAGAACCTATGAATATTATGCATCTTAAGCGATATTACGCATAAAATTTGGTCATTTCATCATTTGTATATATTTTGCATGTTGTCTCATTTTAAAAATGTATAAAACTGTTTAAACAAAAACAAACAACAATATTATTGACTCTTTCGAAACCAAAAAAAAATAGAGAAGAAAGAGAGAGTCAAAATTATCAAACTCCTCAAAAATATTTGTTGTATATATTTCTTCTTAAAGTATTGCAGTTATATTTTCAAATTATTTTGGATAAATTAGCATTTATTTGGAATCTCTCACTTTTGCAAACACAAAAATAAATATCTTGATTTTATCTGGCATGATTACTAATCTCTCTTATATCAAAGTCCACAAAATTCAATTAAATAAAGTTTGAGCACAGAGAATTGATCTTGTTATTTACTTAAACCAAGCATATCCTTTCACAATAAAATGATTATATTTGTAATGTCCATGCTATGCTACATAGTAGAAGTGGTTTCTTGAGCGAAAAGTTTCCCCTGCTATCCTATCATGCACATGGTCTAGAATCTTTGAGAATTGACAAAAGGACAAGCTCACCCCTACCCGAATAAAAATCCCTTGCTCTACAGATAATCCGAGCAAGTATCCCTAGAATAGGAAGCAAAAGAAAAAGAAAAATCAAGCAAAATCATGAGAAAAAGAAGCATTATTTCAGAATCATTTTGTACTCTCTTAGCACTATTTCAGCATTATCTCAAATATCAAAGCAAAAGATACGAAAAAGAAAAATACAAAAAAAAAAAAAGAAAAGAAAAAAAGCAAAGAAAGCAAAACAAGCAAAAGCAAAAGCAATAAAATCCCTTTCCCTACCCATTGAAAAGAAAAGAAGGGTTGATGAGCTTGAATCCCTGGAATTCTCAATTATTCAAAACTGTGAGGTAAGCCCCATAACAGGTGGTTTGTGCCCAACCCGCTTGGCCTTGGGTAACTCCTAGCGTGGTGATATGTCTGTCACATTAGCGACCTTCTTTTGTACAGACCTATGTCTGCTTATGGATTAGCTAGCTCTTGATAACCCGACTTACATAGTAGTCTGGTACGGTTATATGCATCTAAATCATGGTTAATGAACACTTATTTGGTTAATTCAAATCACTTGTATCAAATTATCTTGCTCAAAACTGGTAAATGCACAAAGCAATTGCACACACATTTGTATTTGAGAGATTTTGTGTATCATTATGATAAATCAAGATCGGAAATGAACTCACATACGCACATGGGATTCCTTATAAATCTAACTTTTGTCTTTAAGATACTTTGAAATATTTTTGCAAATTGTCTGGAATAATTTCATTTTCTTATCTGAGAACAGTTGTTTAGTATAAAGACAACTACATGCATTATCAAAAAAATCAAAATCATTTTCAAAAAACATGCAATAAAGTTACATTTATATATAACTTTTTGACTTTCACGACGATGGTATAGTTCCAAAACCAAAATTGGAATTTTATGCCTAGCGCAAGTCCTCATATTTATATTTTCTGTTTATTTTCAAAAATTAAAAATCAACCATGCAATAAAACTATTATTTTCTTCTTTGGATTTCGTGATGATGGTATAAGTTTATACCTAAATATTCTATGCCTAGCGCAAACCATTGTACTAATTTTATTTCCCATTTATTTAAAATCATAAAAACATATGACTTAAATCATTATGTTACACAATTATGCTTTAAAACAACGCACATTGTTACTATTTCATGTCATTATGTCAAACTTCAATTTTGCAATGATGGTATAATTCCTAAGGGAATTATTCAAAAAATTTATCACACTTAGGAATTTATGCCTAGCAAAAATCATTTTTTAAAAAATATTTCATGCATAATATTTTCATGGAAATCTGAAAACAAATCACCATCATCATCATCATTTGCATCATCACAACAAAGTCTTAAGACAGTCTCTTAAGCACTCTTTTACTTTTAGCAATATTTCTATACCAGGATTAGCTTGACGACCTAGCGAGCGGCGACTCCATGAAATGGTCATAAATAGCGACAATGTCCTTTGAAATTATTGTTAAAAGTCCCTTTTATTTTTATCAAATTATCCCACAAACAACCAATTTGTTTACATCAGATTATTTCATTTAAATTTTAAAAGCATGACATTCAAACCATAATATTTCCAAATGACATAATTACATGAATCATCAAATCAATCACATCAAAACATTAAAGCATCATACAAACACATAAGACAAGTCATATGATCAAAAATATCTCATCTATATATATATCAACAATATATACATCATCTCAAAACTGGATCGGTATGCCACAATCTGTACCTCGGCATACTCAATCCTCTATCAAAAATAATAAACACTATGTATCAATATGTGCAGTGCAGTCAGTAGCTAGCCTCGAGAACCCCTCGAGCTCTCGACCTCATCTCCTCCCCACCCCGAGGTGGATGAGGTGGCCCCATCGTAGTCCGTGTGGTGCTATGAGTCCTGGACTCTGATCATGATGATGTCCTCGATGACCTCATCATGACAGGCTCTGCAATGGGGGTTGACACTGGTAACCTCTACTCCTCTGGCACCATATGGTGGTATAGCGTTCTGATAGAATGTGATCCGGGCAATAGCCCATGCTAGGTCCCGAGTGCTCGCCCTCTGCTCCATGCTCGAGGCGTGCGACCTCATCTCCGAGCCGTGTGGCCTCCTCTCGGTGTCGTGCAGCCTCATCCTGCAAGGACTGCACCTGAGCCTGGAGACGGATAGTCTCTCGCCCGGAGAGTAGCCATCTCGCTACTCTCTCCTACCTCGACACCCTTGCCCTTATCGGGCGATGGTGGCCTCTCTCTCCATGGAGAAGGGGGTCTCTCCTCCCTCCTCTCCCACTGTCATGGCCTCTACTGAGCCTGTGGCCTCCTCTGCTCTCTCCCACCGTGACCCTGTGCCACCTCAATGGCCGCCTGGCACCGCCTCCCCATCCGATGCACAACTACATGAATCGGACCCTGAGCCCTCGTCATCCGAGGAGGGCGGATGCCTACGTACCAGGCATCATAGCCATCAGCAACCCCTACGTCGTCCCCATCCACTGGCTGAATGGGGGCATCATCCGCGTCCTCACTCCAGAAGCGCTACATATCTGGAGCCCCACTGACTATAGTGTTATCCCGGATGGTCCAGGAAAACTCGTAGTCCCTGAGAGATGGGATCCCCTATTGTAGACCGAACTGCCTCAAAACTTGGTCATAGCGATGGAGCTCCACCTCTCTCCTCTCCATCCTTAGCCAACAGGTTCGCCTAACGTGAGCCAGCTCCTGTCCATCCTCGGCCCACCCTGGATGATCTCTCCAAGGCCTCCAGGTGATCTGGTCGGAGACAAGGTCGTCAAGTAGTCTCTGGGACAGTGGCAGATCTATCCGCCGTTGTGACCCTCTCTGGAGCCACCAGTAGAAAACTCGGGGCCTCTCCCCATCAATCCCTATTAGTGGGAGCCCTACCGGCCTCCGCACCATGATGTGCTCCCAACACCAAACCTGTAGTAGTGATGTCATGACCAGACATCGATCGCCCTTGTATACGACCCCATGCAGGATCCTATACAATCGACATAGTACAAAGCTCCCCCAAGCAAACCTATACCCGTGGTCTCTCATGTCGTAGACCACATCTATTAGTAGCCATGGTAGTCTGCATCCACTCTGATGGCATAGCAACAGACCACCTACCACCCCAGCCAAAACCTGTGTCAGTCTAGATGCCCCAGGCATCTGGCGTAGCGACTCGATGTTCACTCCGCCCTTCTCCAGGGTGAAGCTCGGATCTCTGCACAGTCGCATCATCACGTGGCCCTGATTGGCCATGGGAGTTATTAGCCATCCTTGTATGGGGATCCTCAAAATCCTCCATACATCCTCCAATGTGGGAGTCATCTCCCCTGTCGGTAACCAAAAAGAAGAACCCGGATACCACCTCTCTGCTAGCGCTGTCAATAGCCCCATATCTGTAGAAACCTGTGGCATATCTGCCACATGCTGCAAGCCGACTTGAGCCAACTGATCTCGCTCTACCTGAGATAGAGTGGCCAAGTCATCCCTCAGCCCATCGTATTTCCATTCCCGGCTCTTTAGTAATCCTCTCTGCAACATAAACAACAAAACAATAAAAATCATTAATAAAACAGTGATTAAAAATGCAAGTAAAACAAGTTCAATTTCATACAAATGATGATATCGTCCACTATTGGATGATATCGTCCAAAATTTGAGCAAATTCATCTCCGATTTCGCAAGAGGGAATCATCCCTTATTGTACGAAATCGTCCCCATATCGTCGATTTCGCCCTTGGACGAAATCGGCGATATCGAGACGATTTCGATGAAATTGAGACGATTTCGTCCCGACGACGTCGACGGCCCAAAAATGGCCGCGATGCTCAAAAATCATTCAAAATTAATCTAAAAAGCATGAAATTCAAAATTAAAGCATTCTAAATTAAGTTTGGACCCTTACCCGTAGCCCGCGCCGGACCTCTGTCGATCTATGCGCTGTCTCGACCATCTTGTCTGCAGAGCTCTAGAAACCAGGAAAATGAACAGTAAAAATGAATTAGGGTTTCTCCCTATTTTTCTTAATTTTATTCAAAAACAATTAAAAACATTTTAAATTTTGCTTTTCCATGTTTTTACCTCAAACGTTCGATTTGGGTAAAAACACGGAGGGGGCACCATAGTAAGTTGTCGTACGATTCGACCTAGAATCGTCGCCTAAAAATGGGAATAAATTTTTGCTTTCTCGTAGATCGAGAAGAACTCATCTTTAACGCATTTTCTTTGGAAAATTTGCTAAAGAGGGGGCAAAATGTAGCACCCTAAAATTGGCGCAGTAAACCTTAGCAAATAATTAAAATTACCTTAGTAATAATTCAAATTTAAATTTTAACCCCGAACCGCCTGTTAAACCGCTTTCCTCATTTTTCATGCCATTTTTAGGATTTGTTGTGACCGTTGGACGATATCGTCGCCGATCAGACGATATCGCCTCAGATCGGACGAATTCGTCTGGAGAAGAACGTCCAGACGATTTCGTCCCAAAACTGATTTTTCATAATTAGCTTCTGTTTCAACGGCGTCTCTAAGTTGGGCAAAAGCGTGTCTGCGCCGTTAGAGACCTCCCCCATTGGAGATCTTCCAGATTAGGATGATCTCCAACCTCCTAACCTCCTTCCTAAGCCTATTTAATCTTAGGCCCTCCCCTTGACATTCCCCTGGCTGAATTTTACTGCACTTCGAGTTTTACATGCATTAGAATGTCTTAGACTACTCGTTTGCCTTTGTCCCTTTTCGAGTTTTCTTGCAGGAACTTTGTTATTCTTCAGCCGGAGCAAGCTCAGATCATCGTAGATGATCTTGTACAATCTCGGATGATCACGCCCCAATTCGAGATGATTTCGCACTCTACAGACGATTTTGACTACAGTCAACATTGGGGGCAATTAGTGCCCAGAGTTTGCACTTTTCTCTTTTTGTCTATTGTTTCATTCTGCATTTAGATCAGTTTATTGTTATTTTTTGCTATTCTGCATTTTGGAGTTCACCCATATAGCTTAAGTGCATGATAAGATCATAATTTGTCATTAGAATACTATAATTTACTTGAATTTCTATTCGTAATTATCGTTTTAGTATCTATATTGTCATTTTACACCGTTTTCCTCTGTTAGTATTGCTGCATTTTCTGTGTTCTGTGTCTATTTCTCTGATTGCAGGTCTCTGACGAATTCTTCTGATGAATTCGTCAGATCTCGGATGATCCTGTCTGATTCGAGATGATCTCGTCGAATCGAGGCGATCTTGGCTGCTTCAAAAATTAGAACCTCCATCAGACATCCGGATCGGGTATGACCTTTTTCTAATCTAGTATATTTTATGTATTCTCTGTTTAATTCTATTTTTTGTATTCATTTAAACCTGCATTTCATGTAGAATAGTTTAGATTCATTTGGCCAAACCTAGGACTTGAATGATTAAAGCATAAAAATGAACACATCAAACACATTCCCAACCTAGGCGTGGAAACTGCCATTCAAAAGTTTCCTGGTGAACCCACCATCCATCAAAAATTCACCCTTATACACCTCCCCGAGAGGCGGGACCTTCAAAGGGCCTCTCAGTCCGAGGTATTGTCCCATCCTTTTCGCATCCCCCTTTCGGGCACGGATCCTATAGCCTGAAGGTAAGGGTGCAAAAAATTTGGAGCGATACAATCCATATGCTCATGTTCTTGATTTAGCTTGGAATTTTCAATTATGATAGCTAAATTATCCCCATATTGGTGTAGTGTGTACACCAATTCTTTATTTTGTGGAGATGTCAAGTGAGATAGAGTAGGTGTGACTTGATTTTGTGACAACAACACTTGTGTGTTGATGGAACATTGGAAGGAGTTATAGGTTGTGTAGATCAATTTGGGTATTCCTGGTCCTCTATCACCACATTGATCATTCCCACAAACTCTTGGTGAGGTGGACTATCATGCATATAATTTACTTGCTTAGGTTACTTTGCTTTATTGGCCAATATTGCATTAGTTTCATGTGTTGGCAAGGTGTCTTTGAAGACTCCTATTAGTTACAGATAACTTGGAGGATGGATGGGTTGAGGTGGAGGACTTGAAAGAGGAATGGATTGAGATGGATTGGTGAAACTTGGAAGATGTATGGGTTGAGGTGAATTAGCAAGTTGTGAAGATACATTTTTTGGTGGGGCCATGGCAGGTTGAACTACTTGAGGTTGTTCATGTTGGTGATTTGTTCTTTGTTGACGTCGGGTGACTACATGAATAACACATAAAACCTTGGTATTGTTGCACATGATTGACTTGATTAGGGGGAGTCATAGCATTTGATCCCCTCATTGTCTATTGTGTTTCCTCATGATGAGGAAGGGGTGTTTGGTAGATACCAAGATTTTAATTTTGTTGTGCTAGTGGGCTATCCAATTTAATGGTCCCTAGGTCTATCAAGTCTTACACCATGTCTTTGAATGAATAGCAATTATTAATTTCATGCCCCTTATATTTATGGAAAGGATAAAATAAATTCTCCCTATAGCCCTTATTATTTTTGGTCGTATCATCCGATTCAATTTTAGGTAAGGTGATAGCATTGGTATCATTCAACCTGTGAAAGATGGAGGTATATAATTTAGATAATGGTGTGTAAGTGTGAGTCTGTCAAGCATATTGTCAATGTTGATAGTTTTCCATAATTGGTGCTATGTTGTGTAATTATTATGGAGGTGGAACCACTTGATAATATATTGATCTAACCAAAAAGCGTGCACCCATCTACTGTATTATATCATATTCAATCATTCAAAGCATAAAATAATGACAAGATTGCATAGATTCAACAAAATAAGTGTTTCTTGTATTAATATTTGCAAAGAATCCCCAATTACAATCATGCCCCTCTTAGGGTCACTCAAATGATGATACAATTAATACAATGCCAAAGCCCTCAACAGGGTAGGCACACTAATGTTGCTTTTCAACTAGTCACAAACTGCTCTAGGGTGGAGTTGCCCTCTTCTTCGCATTGAGGAAGGAACTTGATGGTTGAATCTCCTTCGAATCTGTTCCCTACGATCAAGAAACAACATAAAAGTGTCAAAAATATAGGTAGCCTCTCATGATGAGGCCCTTTTGGGAAAAATGCATAAAGATACCATTAAGAATGTATAATCAAGAAAGCATGAAAAGCATTTCTAAACTATGTTAATTGGATCAAGATTTATGGAATTGCATAAAGAAAGATAACAACTAAACAATGAATGGACTAATTACGTGAAATAAAGCATGAAAGTGCATAAAGAATCCATTAATGCCTACTTGATGCTTAATACAAAGAAACTATTCTAACCTAATTCTACCGGTCAAAAATCTTCTAAACTACAATTGAACCATAGAAATAGCTAAACTAAGCTAACTAGCCGGACAAAAATAGAAAAAGGTAAGGTGGTGATACCTCTATTGCAAACCGTAGCTCTGATGAGCGGTCTGCACTATAAACCATGGTTGAAAGCCATGGTTAGCAATCTGATAGGTTTTCCCTCAATTTCAAGGGTAGTGGGCTTGACCTCCTTGTCCAAATTGATGTTCAATGGTCGCCTTCGGTGTCCTCAAACTGATTTGGTGGTTGATTCACTGTGAAGGGCCTTCGTTTGCCCGAATATGTGCTTCTTGGCTCTCCTAGGCTCCTAGGGCATCCATAATGCAATTCATCATGAATCTTGGCAAGTAGGTAGGGGATAAGTGCAATAGCTCTCTCTTAGTATACTCGATTGAGTGTACAATTCGATAGGGCTTCACTGCTCAAATCTCCAATGCTCTCTATGATAGTTTGCCCTAATTTTGAGGGGTACTTATAGGACTACCCAAGGGCTAGGGGTGGCTTCATGGAGAAGCCAAGATCAAGAAGGGGTGGTTAGGATAGTTGGATTGGAAGCTTTCATCCTCTAACCACCTTCTTCTAGATCAAATGGTCATTCAAACCGATTTGGCTCGGATGAAGGCCAACTGAACTTCAGTTAAGACCGTAGGTTACAATTGTGGTCTAGACTATAAACCGTAGGTCTCAGCCATGGTTCAGCCTATAGACCGTAGGTCTGGGCTATGGTTCAGACTGATTAGGCCAAGGAGCCCAAATTGAGTGGTTAGAACCACTGCTCTATCTTGGAGTCTATCCAAGATCCTCCATATGGTCTTGTAGCATGTCCATATGAGTAGTCGCCCTCGACATGACGCATTTTAGGTGTCTACAGATGCCCCTTTTGAGATGCGTTGTGAGATCGAACAACGTTGAGAAAAAATATACCTCCTAAAATGATGTCGAAGGTTCTATGATGATCATTAGTCAGATCAACATTAGATGCCTCTTGTCCAACAAAAGGATGTGCATCCTAGAATCATTGCTTCCAACTCGGTGAAAGGCTTACATTTGAAAAGTTTGTACTCATCATCAGACATTCGGATAGCATCAATGCCAAGTAGGATTTCATGCCTATCAATCCGAAGGGATGAGAGTTACAAATAAATTATCATATTTGCTATTTTCCCCAAGCAAAGGGGTAAGCTTATGATAGTTGTTGACAATGATTCGCAAGGATGAACACAATTTTGACAAGATCAAGGGATCTACGATCTCCAGGATCTTCTATTGATTTTGATTATGATTTGATATTATGACTACCCCCTCAAGCGACGAGTCGATGAGGGTAATGACAATGATTAAAGTGACGATGTCGCTTGACCACCATGGATGATCTAAACAAATTTAGATTTGAGCATATTAATGCCTTGGCTAGGCCTAGTTCAGCTTTTGATTCCAACTATTAATAGTAATTGCACATTCCTATCCCATGGAGCAGTCAGGCTACAATAGTCATCTTAGGGAATCGAAATGATACAAATCCAATTAGATTTGTGTTGAATCAAGTTATCGATGATTTGCTGAAAATATGTCATAGGAGACATGACATGAAACGCCTCATTCCCATGGAGAAGTCCAACCGCGAAGGCCTTCTTAGGGATTGAAAAGAAGCATATCAGATCAACGATGACAATTTTACCCCAAATGTCCTTATGGTAATTTACTCATCTTGTCGGATTGCATGGATCGCAAGTCGCTACAACCGCCAAGTGTATAGGGTAAATTACTGAATACGAGGTGCATTTGGTGTTTTTAATTATTTGATTTTTTTGTTAATTTTGATTTTTTTAATTGATCCTGGTGCTTTGAACATCACCAAATTTGCAACATTGATTGCTCTTTTTGAAAATTTGATCCAATGGGAGTCATTAATTTACCTTTTTAGACCTTCCCACGGTGGGATTTGACTAAATTTGCTACCATTTGCAAACCATGGCTAGGGTCTACGGTTCCCAATTATAATTTTGGGAACCGCGGCTAGGGCCTACGGTCCGCGTGGAATAAGAAAAGCTTATAAAAGGTTCAATTTTCAAATTTATTTCATTATTCCTTGAAAACGACTTGACAATTGGAGAGCTCTGACAGTGACAAGCTTGTAAACTGACCTAACCCTACACCCACACCCTACACACCGCACGATGGTAGACCATGGGCAAGCTTCATCTAGCCGAGGTAGAGGTGAGGGCAAGGTAATTCGAAACTAAGACCTCGCATCCATTACCAGTAAAATTAACCTCATTAAGAAATGGGCTAATTGAACCTAATTAAACTATTGGTAATGAACCTCATGTTAGATTAGGCTAGTTTAGGTTTTATTTTTTATTATTTTTTTGTTTTTAGCCAGGGAAATGACCCGGTGGGATCTTAGTTGGAGACCGTAGGTACCAACTACGGTTCCCAATTGATCAATTGGGGACCATAGCTACCAACTATGGTCCACATTTAAAATCCCAACGGTCAATTTTTGACCGCATGCGGACCGTAGGGTTGACCCGCGGTTCGCAAACTTTAGGAAAATTTTATCAAATTTTTAATTTTTCCAAGGTTTTATAGGCAATTAATGTTAATTAATGCATTTTTTACTTGTCTAAGTGACATTTTTTATTTTTATGACTGCCTGATGACATGTTTTTGTACTTTTATCAGTTTTTAGATGTTTTTGATGATTTTTAGGTCATTTTTAAATGTTTTTGCTTGTTTTTAGTTAGATTTTTCCTTATACTATGCTTTTATTTCAGAGGTTGACCTCTAGAGCTCGTGAGCCCGACATCCTTAAGACTCTTCGAGGATAGCTCACTCCCGAGGAGCGGAGATGGTTTGGAGCCATCGGATTTGGCTACATCCTAGATCTACCCATGATTAGGGTGGATCAAGCTTACTTGACTGCGTTGGCCCGACGTTGGAATGCATGGACCAACACATTTCACCTACCTACAGGTGAAATGACTGTGACCCTAGAGGATGTCTATAGGATCTTCAGGATCCCCATTGATGGTGAGGCCATCGTCTCTTCTACTTCTGGGGCTAAGGGGCCCATTTTTTATGCTATCTTCGATGATCGGAGCCAGGAGGCTCAGCGCAGTATCGATCATGGAGGAGTCCACATCGGATACTGGTAGGGGAAGAACATCTTCTCTGTATGGGAGGTCATATTTATGCACCTGGTGGTGCAAGTTGTTCTTCCAGACTCCTCGAGTGCGAGGATTCCCTAGAACCTCCTAGCCACTATCCGGAGAGTGGTTCAGAGCTCAATGGATCAGCCACTGTGACTAGCCTAGGGGAGCACCCTACTCTACCAGCTATACAGAGAGCTATATCAGATCACTGACCGGAGCCATCGAGGCATCAACTATAGCTTGCTACTTCAGATTTGGGGCTGGAAGCACATCAGGATAGAGCATCCTAGAGAGCTACCACTACACATCTCAGAGATCGATGATGACCACCAATGTTATACCACCTACTAGCCTCACGAGGAGGAGGGGTTCAAGAGTAGGACCCATGCTGGTGACATCCAACATTACATTACATGGTTTACATCACTCAGCCCAGATGATATTGAGTGGTGATCATACATGGATTGCCCAACATGGGCTGAGGTGGATGAGTGGCTTCGATAGGCTCATAGAGATAGGTGGCTACTCAACCGAAAGGCCAATATTAGAGAGTATCAGTTCTACTCTCACATCCTGCATTAGTTTAGCATAGTGTAGGACATCTCGAAGATCCCATTTGTGTATTGATGCTTGGCTTTAGAGTGGGATCTACCATGGATTCGACCTTCGACTCTAGGGGATGAGCCAGATGACTTCTAAGAGTCTAGGGTTGATAGGGCTGCTACCACCCCAACATATGATGGATGGTGGTCCATGCTCCGATGGCATGGATCGAGGCCTCTAGGTAGAGTGCCAGACCAGGTAGAGGTAGAGGTGGATCCTAACGGGTGTAGGGTGCGCTAGTGGATAGAGGGCGGATGGGGCATAGAGGCCACCACCGAGGAGGCTCCTGAGGTCGACCCAGATGATGAGGCTCTAGAGGAGGGTGAGGTCCCTCCTAACAGCGTAGAGGGGCTGCTCCTAGCTCAGGTTGCTGACTTGTAGAGTCAGCTCGATAGATACATTACATAGTAGATGGAGTGAGACACCACTATTGCCACTCTAAGGGCACAACTAACTGATAGAGATCATAGACTGACTCAGAATAGTAGATCACTAGCCTGACTACACAAGCTATGATAATAGAGGGGAGGGTCTAGGAGCTCACTAGTGCACATGACTTGGTAGAGGCATGACTGGGTATAGCTATAGTGAAGAGGGACTTAGCCCAAGCTTAGAGGGTAGATCCTTCATCTTCCTGTACTATCATGACACCACCCATAGCACTAATGCCAATTCTAGGGTGATGATCCCATGTCAGAGATCTAGCACTTCCCTCATAGAGGAGGGAATTGACCTATATAGGAGGGTAGCTTGCATATACCAGCTAGAGGGTTACATCAAGTTGATAGGTGGGTAGGTCCTAGAGGATTATCATGCTACAATAAGTTAGTCAAGACTATAGGGCAGTCCATGGCTAGCTCCAGCTAGAGGACTCATAGATTAGAGAGGACACATAGGTCCTCTAGCACACATGGTGGTAGCTCTCACAGGAGCCACAGGGAGATAGGTGAGACTTCTAGCCATAGGACTAGCCACCTAGACATACTAGTCTCTCATGTGCTAGGCCTCTTTAGGCTAGGTGGTACATAGGGCCCTCAGAAGGGTGCACAGTAGGCACCAGAGCCGACTACAGAGTAGGCTCCAGGTCACAGGGCTGAGGGAGGTGGTGAGAGCTCCAGTTTAGGGGGAGCTAGCCAGAGCTAGGGCTCTTATCAGATCACAGCTACATTTTGCATATGTACCATTTTTGGTGTAAGGTCGAGGACCTACACGATTGTAGCCTACGAGTATTTTGTACTCTTGATGTACTTTGAGACACATATATATATGATATGATCATTTATGGCTCATTATGTGTACTTGCATATATATTTTTAATTTTATGTTTATGTTATGCACATGGATGCAATGCTTATGTTAATTTGATGTTATATGATGTGATGTATGGATGACATGCACTAGATAGCTATTTAATTTATGATGATGATTATATGCAGTGATCTAGATGTTTAGATGTGCGATTTATGATGGATGCATATGGATGCAATGTTTTCTCTTAACGCATATTTGATATTGCTTTATTGTATGCATTAATGTATGTAATGATTTATTTACATGATGGTAATCTAATGTAAATGAACTTGTATGCTTTAATCACTTAAAACATAAGGAATGAATGCAAATATGTTTATCAATCTAATGGATGACACCATAGAATGTATAAAAATCATGAATGTAATTGAAAATCCTTAAGATAAGAATTTAATCAATTAATCACCCATATATGAAATGCAATGAATGCAGTTGTTTGATGCGAATGATATAATGTGTCATTCTATTTTCTTTTCACAAATTTGATTTGAAAGATATGCATGATATAGTCGGTGGTCATCTAAATATTATTTCTAATATCCATCCGGTATCTATCCTATATTTTTATTGTGCTCTATATGATGATGTATCATGGACTCGATACTTTGCAATTTGATGATTTTATATGGTTTGCGATATTTGATATTTTGTTGCTATGAGAGAAATTTTTGAGGTTTTCCATGAGACTCAAACACCCTAATAGACTTATCAAAAGTTGCATACTAACCACACTAGACTTTGAGATAAAAGGCTTTTGCTAGGATAGGCCCTAACTGTTCATTATCCCTGTGTGTGCACATGATTATTTTAAGATAAGACACGAGCGTTCCCCGATGTCAAGCGGGATTCTTTCAGCCCATTGCTAAGATAGGGGTACCACAAATGTCTTATCCAATCCCAAGTTTAGATTTTAGTTGGACTAAGCCACTAGGCAATGCAGGACACCTGAAGCTAGCTCTTCCACATTCAAACATTGGTCTGCCCACAAGCGAGATGCAAGTGTATCAGACATATCATCATGCGTAAGGTACAGTAGTGCCGACAATTCTAGGGATTCAGGCTCATTCCTTTCTATCCTTCAATTTTTGGGATACTTGCTCATATGTAGTGAAGCAAGGGAGTCGATTCCATCTTCATTCTGAACTATCTTTGGATCTTCATTTGATCTCTCTTCAATAACTGGATTTTGGATCTTCATTTGATCTCCACTCAAACTTTTATTTATGATCTTCACTTTGAACTTGATTTAAGCCTATTTTCTGATCTTCATTCGATCTTCACTTTTTGGCATTTACATTTGATAATTTTCTTCAAAAACTTTCCTTTGGGGGATTTACTTGGGAAAACTATTTCTGGTATATCGATTGAGAATATCGATCTTATGATATCAATATGGGATATCAATCTGGGAAGTCGATCTATGATATCGATCTAGGGTATCAATCATGAGGATTGATGTGGGATATCACTTTGGGATATTGCTCATTTTATCATAAGAAAGGGATTCTAAATAGGGAACTAACCTATCCTTTTGCCAACTACCAACATTTCCCATACCATCCGCACAGAGGGATAAGCAAGAATAACTCTTTTCGCTTCAGGATACCCGGTCCTGCTTCATAGCTTTCATCTTCCCCTAGTCCTTGTTAGGATTGTTTAATTTGTTGATTAGTGATAGGATTATGATATGCTAAGGGCTATACTAACTGAACCTTAGCTACAAAAGCAAAGCAAGCTTTCTACCAACTCTTGATAAGACCACTAGGTATGGTTGAGTGACAAGAAAACCCTAGTATATCTCCATAGCAACATTATAGGTTGTGTTGAAAAACACAATTACTCACATGAATGATGGATCATGATAAATGTAGAGATGCATGATTTAAACACAAACGTGGTGTCATTTGTAAGACTTGACAAACATAATCCCTCCTACTATGGAATGCAATGGATGATGAATGCCTATATGCAATGCAGTAATGCAGCGAATGCATGTGTGAATGCAAAATTCAAATGCAAAATGCAAATGTTTTTGGATTTTATTGATTTTATTATTTTTATGAGTTTTGAGCCTCATATCTGACCAAACGGTGAGTACATGCCTTTGGAGCCTTTAGATTGACCAAGCAATTTTTTAGCAAAATCCTTGGAGCTTTTTAGGATGATCGAGCGGTTTTAAGCAAACCCTCGAAGCTTTTGGGGTTTGACCAAAGGGTTTATGAGCACCTTTGGGACTTTTTGGGATGACCAAGTGTATTTTAAGAATCCTTGGAGCTTTTGGGTTGACCAAAAGCAATTTTTCAAAAACTCTTGGTGCCTTTTGATTGACCAAACTACTCATAGATGAGCTTGGAGCCTTTTAGGATGACCGAGCGATTATAAGCAAACCCTCGAGGCCTTTAACTGACATGACCAAGCGGTTTCTAGAACCCTTGGAGCATTTTGGGAAAAGGGCATGTGCCCCAAGTGGTGTAAGACCATTCGACGAGGTGAGGGGGGGAGGTGCAATACCTCTAGATTCATCATTTTTCCTTATCGAATTTGGTGTGGCTGGTGGGAAAGGTATGCTACCTTGAAGACCCCTAGTGTGCATGCTATTTACTAAAAATTAATCAGCTTGTTTAGGAAGAGTGACAAAAATTGACTCCCAAGTGAAGATCGGACCTCACCGGTGTGCCTATGCTTCGGCATGGGTGAACGAGAGAACCATCCTCATGGATCTCATCCCATTCTACTAGGTCTTCGATGACCCTCTTAAATGACTGGCAACTCCTAATGTCATGTCCATGTACTCGATGATACACACAAAAGGGACCCCTATCAGGTGACCCAATCTTGGATGCCCTATGCTTGACTTCGGGCAATATGAATGCTTGTGCCTCGTGTAACTTTTGGAACAAAGTTAGAGTAGTCATCTAAAATGAAACTACTCATTGCACTGGCCTATTGGGCCTACGAGGTGACTGACGACCTCGAGGTCGCTCTTGAGGAGGTGTGACCTCCACTTTAGCATGTTGGGGCACTCTGAGAGAACCATCTACATGATAAACCCCCTTATCTATCAAATTTTGCACCACACTCTTAAACTCATGATAATCTCGAATGCCATGACCCTCTATTCGATGGTAGAGACAATAGTGATGCTCCTTGTAACCCATAGGTTTAACTCTACTTGGGTTTAGAGGGATGACATTAGGCAAGGTGATGACCTTAGCCTCTTGCAGCTTCTAAAAGATATCAGACATAGACTCTTGTAATGGAGTCCCACTATGTTGTGACTATTTTGGGCTCTTGCCCCGCATTGGTTTGCTTTGAGAATCCAATGGTTGGGTTGGCCGCATGGGCTTTTGCTTTCACTGAGGCTTTTCTTGTACTTGCACAGGAAGCGATTCGGCCTCAGACAAGGGTTGCTTTTGTAATTCTAGATTTTCAATCTGGTTCTTGATAAAATGCAATGCCTTATCTTGCTCATCCATTCGATGCTCCATCCATTCTAGACGGCTTAAAATGGATCGCAAGACTGACAAAGAATTCATATGTATTTCCAATGACTGATTCGAAATACCTTTGTCATTTGAAGGAAATAGAAAAGTGGATGCTATGGATCCATTAGGTAATTGCAAATCACCTATTTCCTTCACTTGAGTTGATGTGGAAGCTTCTTGATGACACACTTCATCAATGCTGTCCACATGCTCATGCCTATGACTCAGCTCAAGCTGTTGTTTCACTTCGTTGTGTTGAACTGTGTCACTTTTGGTACCCCCAATCTGATGTGAGGAACCTACTTGTTTGTGCTCTCGAGATGGTGCCATGAGAAATGAGTCAGGAGTGACCAATTTCAAAAGTTTTGGCCCTGGCAATGTGGAAACACCACTGGATTACCCCATATTTGGCTCTATGTGATTAGGAATCACTTGATCTTCTGGCCTAATGTCGACCATTCCCACAAACTCGTGAGAAGTCTCCACAACTGCATGCATCGTAGGTAATTCGTCAACATACTGAGGTTGTTCTATTTTAGTCATGATAACTGAACCTTCCTCATGCTCATACGATGTCTCCAGGATAGGATCCACAGGTGGAGACTCGATGAAAAGTTGACCTAGATCCTCAGTGGACTCTATGGTGGGCAGCATCGTAATGTTGGCCTCTATAAGCTCTTCATATTCACCATCATCCTCATGAGAACTATCTGGTGACATGATGGATGAAGAGGGTGTGATACACTCAAGTGCATCCATGACCATGCTAGGTTCTTCCTCCTTGATAGGAGTGTGAAGATCCTCTAATGATACCTCCAAAGTGGCTGTGAGCAACTCCATAAGGGCATTCATCAATCCTTCCCTGCTAAGCGGTGTCGAGAGTGCAGGGGTTGTAGGTGACTCCATAGGTGATAGCGGTGGGGATGGTAACTCCACCACCATCTGTGAGGCTACATCCAAACTTTGGATAGACTCATCCAATTTAACTTGTAGATGCATAGGTGCCTCACCAGGTTCCTACGGATGATCCTCAGGCTTATAATACTTGAAGGGATCTGGGTCCACCTCAACTACATGAACTTCACCTCCATGGGTGTACTTAATGCATTGATGCACTATTGATGGTATGCACTCCATGGCTCTTATCCATGGTCTTCCAAGCAATAGATTATACTGTCTTGATCCCTCTAAAATGTAGCACAATGTAGGAATAATATTTTGTCCCACCTCGATGGGGAGGACTATTGTGCCTACTGTAGGGGATTCCACATCGTTAAAGGCTTGCAATATGAAATTTGTTTCCTTGATGTGGGAAGGTGGAATTTTGAGATGTTTGAACGTTGAGGTGGTGATGATATTAATCGATGATCCTGTATCCACCAACACTCGCTTATACGCAATCTATTGTATCCTCGCTATGATATGCAATGGAGGATCAGACTCCCTGATAGGGATAGGTTTGACTTCCTATTTATGGAAAGTAATCACAGGTTCCTTATATGGTGGAATAGACTATATATACCCCAAGGATTGTGATGACTTTCAAGCATTGACATTGCTCACCTATCGGACTTGACTACTCTCGACCTCACGCTTACGCATGGGATCCTTAGACATCTCTTTTTATTGCTCTTCGATAACCCTAGGCATGTCTATCTACCTAGAAGAATGGCTATCTACTTGCTTAAGTGGCAACTCTTGACGATGCACTGGGTGCATCGCGTTGACTTGTTGCCTAAGCACTCTAGGTATGAGCTTCTTTTTGAGAATTACCTCACATGATTGTTCTTCACATGCTTTCTATTGGTAAATCCTCTCTTCACGTCATTGGAGTTCATCCAACCTTTGTTGATGCGCTCTCTTTCTCTCTGTGGACTCACGCTCTAGGTGCTTACACTGATGGCGCGCCTCCTCCAATTGGTCTTGGAGTAGTCGCCTCTCATGGGCTGCATGAGACTCAGATTCCCTATAGGACTGACTCATGGAGTACGATCCACAACTCTCTATCTCACTAGGTGGAGACCTAATGACGTGGGTTCTCACCATATGTGAAGAAACCCCATGATCTGTATGGGTGAACCCCCTACGTGATGAAGGGAGCTCGCGATGACTCTCAGAATGTCATGCTAGGAGGATTGGATCCTCAGGTGCATGATGAGTGTGATGCCTAGAAAGGAGGTGTACGAGGTTTGAAAGCTCCTCTAGAGAACATCGAGAGCGTTCAGAGCCTCTCCATGAACTCTCCGACTCATTAGCTCATGATTGAGCTCTATCATGCCTAGTCGTCATGATGAACCGACTAAACAAGACTCGAGAGGTTTCCTCTCTTACTAAAAATTATGGCCTCAAGGAGGGCCTTATCTTGATGAATTAAGCAATAAAGAAGCATACAAAGTAAACAATGTGATTATCTCCTTTACATTTTAAAATTTGAGCCCTAAACTATTTGATGTGTTTTCAATATTTGTTGTATCAGTGTAGAAACTCTTATCATGTTTTGCAAAACTTGTTGGATTTTATTCTCAGTTTAATGGCTTTCACCTGTACGCTCATAGCTCGACAACTTGGCTATGAACTCCAAGTCACGTAATCCAACCTATAATGTGTGGTAATGAAGCCCACACATGGTCAGGGAGCACAGGTCCTCCCAGATCCTCACCCATTTTCCCCCAGTCAACGTTATACCCTCCAAAGAGAATACATGCAAATTTTCTAGGGTACGAAAGGTTCTCGGATCCGGTATTGGTCTAGTATCCAAAAGGTTCATGGGATTTGGGCCAACGGATGGAAGTTACGCCCACCATCATTGAACCCTACTAGTGGTTGGATGTCAAGCCCAACTCACTAGCGTTTAAGTGCCAAGTGGTGTGTGTGGTTCCTTTTAATTTGCATGAAAGAGAAATGCATAAGACAACATTCAAATGATTCTTCTCTATATGTAATGCAAGAAAAAAGAACGTTTCACATTAAGAGAGTATGCATGATTAATTTCATATGATATTTAGACAATGCATACTAACTATGAAATGGCCACTGATCGAGCCTCAAGCAAGCAAACAGAATACAAAAGACATCCTAGCACGTTGGAGACTAGGGTAGACTGCACTCAGAGGTCCGTTGTTCCTAGCAGTGCCTAGTAAAAACCTAAAAATGAAAGACCTAAGGACTTATGTGCATATTGCCAATTATGTTGTCTTTCCTAATTAGTCAAATTTATTTTGCATTCTAGAATTTAACAGATAGTGAAAATAGATACAGAGAGTGACAGTGGGACCTACCTCAAGTCCTCATCCGAATAAGCTTTATCCCTCTATTATTTGTTGTATCTATTGGAAACCGTAGGTCTAGTCTACGGTTCTGACTGTGCCTCGTAGGTTGAACCTACGGTTCAATTATTGGCTCATAGTTGATAGCTACGATCTATACCTACAATTTCAAAAACACAAGAAATACATAATCAGATTGCTATAATTGTGGAGTTCCACCATGATCACCTTCTGATCTAACCAAAAAGCGTGCACCCATCTACTGTATTATATCGTATTCAATCATTCAAAGCATAAAATAATGACAAGATTGCATAGATTCAACAAAATAAGTGTTTCTTGTATTAATATTTGCAAAGAATCCCTAATTACAATCATGCCCCTCTTAGGGTCACTCAAATGATGATACAATTAATACAATGCCAAAGCCCTCAACAGGGTAGGTGCACTAATGTTGCTTTTCAACTAGTCACAAACTGCTCTAGGGTGGAGTTGCCCTCTTCTTCGCGTTGAGGAAGGAACTTGATGGTTGAATCTCCTTCGAATCTGTTCCCTGCGATCAAGAAACAACATAAAAGTGTCAAAAATATAGGCAACCTCTCATGATGAGGCCCTTTTGGGAAAAATGCATAAAGATACCATTAAGCATGTATAATCAAGAAAGCATGAAAAGCATCTTTAAACTATGTTAATTGGATCAAGATTTATGGAATTGCATAAAGAAAGATAACAACTAAACAATGAATGGACCAATTACGTGAAATAAAGCATGAAAGCACATAAAGAATCCATTAATGCCTACTTGATGCAAACACAATGAAACTATTCTAAACCTAATTCTACTGGTCAAAATCCTGCTAAAATACAACTGAACCATGGAAATTTCTAATCTAAGCTAACTAGCCGGACAAAAATAGAAAAAGGTAAGGTGGTGATACCTCTATTGCAAACCACAGCTCTGATGAGTGGTCTGCACTGTAAACCATGGCTGAAAGCCACGGTTAGCAATCTGATAGGTTTACCCTCAATTTCAAGGGTAGTGGGCTTGACCTCCTTGTCCAAATTGATGTTCAATGGTCGCCTTCGGTGTCCTCAGACTGATTTGGTGGTTGATTCACTGTGAGGGGCCTTCATTTTCTCGAATATGTGCTTCTTGGCTCTCCTAGGCTCCTAGGGCATCCATAATGCAATTCATCATGAATCTTGGCAAGTAGGTAGGGGATAAGTGCAATAGCTCTCTCTCAGTATACTCGGTTGAGTGTACAATTCGATAGGGCTTCGCTGCTCAAATATCCAATGCTCTCTCTGATAGTTTGCCCTAATTCTGAGGGGTACTTATAGGACTACCCAAGGGCTAGGGGTGGCTTCATGGAGAAGCCAAGATCAAGAAGGGGTGGTTAGGACAGTTGGATTGGAAGCTTCCATCCTCTAACCACCTTCTTCTAGATCAAATGGTCGTTCAAACCGATTTGGCTCGGATGAAGGCCAACTAAACTTCAGTTAAGACCATAGGTTACAGCTACGGTCTAGACTGTAAACCGTAGGTCTCAGCCATGGTTCAGCCTGTAGACCATAGGTCTGGGCTACGGTTCAGACTGATTAGGCCAAGGAGCCCAAATTGAGTGGTTAGAACCACTGCTCTATCTTGGAGTCTATCCAAGATCCTCCATATGGTCTTGTAGCATGTCCATATGAGTAGTCACCCTCGACATGATGCATTTTAGGTGTCTACAGATACTTGTTATGGTAATTACAATGATGGTTGTCATTGGTGATGACTTTGGGTTTGTTGAGTCATTTGTGGTTGACTCAATACCACTTGATTGACTTATCTAGATTTTGATTGGCCAGTATAGTTTCCTTTGGATTAGCCCTTATTTTTCCATTATTTCTTTTTGGGTTTAATCTCACCCTATTGGATGTTGAATTCTTTGATAACTTAGGCCTAGGCAAGAGCTTCATAGAATGTTCTATATTGTTGTAATTGCAACAACAAGGAGATAGATTTTAGATATATCCTTATGAATATTCATGTTAATTATTCCATTGGGAGGATGAATGGTAATTTGGTAATGGCTATCCTCCAACGGTTTCCAAATTCATAGACCGACTCTTCAAATTGTCAGATTATACAAATCAATCAAGGTAGTTTTCTTTCTAACATTAAGGGAGAACCTTTCTAATAATTTGTCTACCAATTATTTGAATGTATAAAAATTGTGGTGTGGAATATGGTTATAACTTTCTAAGGTATACCCCCTAATATTTGAGGAAAATTTTAGAGCATTAATGCATTGTTCTCTTGGATTCTGAAACACGAATGAATGAATTCACTAATATTCTCCCTAGGGTCCTTAGCCCCTTTGAATTTATCAAAATTTGACAATGTAAAACCTATAGGATAATATGGTGATGGTAACAAAGGATGAATGGGCTGATTGACTAGTTGTCTTAGAGTGGGTTTCTAGTACATCATACTAGGCGTATGCATGATCAGGCTATCAATATATTGTTGCAAAGCTTGTATTTTAGAGTCTTCCACTTGTGTGTGGAATCCTTGGTTTGCTTTATGGGTGTATGTGGGTGGTGTGTGTTGGGTGATGAACTTTTGGGATGAAATGTGGTTCTAATTGGTTGATGGATTTATGGGTATCTGATGATTTTGGATGTGTTATTGGACTTGTTTATGGAATGACTGGTGTTGATGGAGTGGGGATGAAGTTTGAGATATTTGAACATGTTGAGTTGTGGAAGTGGTATTGTTATGGTTAAATGGAGGTGTGGGTATAGTGACCTTAGAATATTGTGATACCCAAGATGGATCAAGTGTGAAAAATGTGCTTTGGTTAAAAATGGATTGAGGTTTGAAATCTTCTACCTACGATTACTGTTGTGGGTAAGAAAAAATGTCTTGGTGGTCCATAAGCACTTTATTGAGATGTTGTTATGCTTGTTGTATGGCAATTTTAAATGCAGATTGTGTGGTTGTGTTGGAATCAAATGTGTGTATGGTGTGAGTGTTTACAATGTGGATTGAGGTTAATAGAGGGTAAGTTGGGAAAGGTATCACAACTCAATGAGGTGTGGTAGATAGGATGGTGGATGAAATCTATGAAGTAGCATTAACTTATGCTTCGTAGAGTGAGTTGGAGTGGGTAGTGGTATAAGTAAGTAGTATGGAGGTGCTTTGGCTAAATGTTTGTGAAGGAATTTGGTGTGGGAAGGCAAATATGGCCTCAAAAAGAGGGTTGGTGAGGACTTGGTTATAACTATCGGGGTGTGAGTGAGCAAGTTCCTACTGAGAAGAAGGAACATGTCTAGGAGGGATGTTAAGTGGTTCTAAAATTGGATTGGTGGATCTTAAATAGTCTCTAAGTTTGTCATAATCTATGTAAGTAATGTAGTTGTCGGTTGGTGTGGATGGTTCAATTTTTGGAATGATAATGTGTATGGCTTTTTGTAACACATCTAACATTCGAAGTGAATATTGTGTGATAAGGTCCAATAGACAAGTCAAAATACCTTATCTATTTCATACTAGCTAGGTTAGCCATATAAGTGATTGGGAAATAAGTGGAATACTCCATGGATGAAGTTGATTGGTTAGCAGGTGCCTGACTCGCAAGTTTGGCTTAATTTCGGGTAAATTCCATAAACTAGAAGTAGGCTAGGATAATGTATGTGTAGGATGCATGTGTGAAAAGTGTAATCATAGTGAAAAACACACAAATCAAGCAAATGGATGTATCCTATGTCTTTGCAATAGTTTTTTTTTTGTGTTTGATGTTAAGACTCCCTAAGCCTAAAAAAAATATGTAGGGTGAATGATGAAATGCAACTAAAATGGTATGTTCAAACCCACCCTTCTGATAAAGAATGAATTACAAACAACTTAAAAGTGGCTTCCTAACGGTATGATTGGGTCAAGGTAAAAAATAAGAAATCAACATTACCCCTCGAGGGAGGCCACACTATTTGAGTCATGCTACTTGCCTAATACCTTGGGTAAGGTCTCATAGGATTTCATTTCACACTCAGGTGTGCTTGGACAAAAATGATAGTTGCATTCCACTAATTATTTCACCCTGTGGTAAAAGAGCACTACTAATCCTTTCTACCCTGGGTGTACCCAAGATTAGTGGACCTTTCAGTGATGAAATCCAAAAAAATAACTTGTATGGGCTACTATGATGGCTAGGTGGCAAGCCAGGGGACGGAGATGAAGCCCACTATCGTTGGTCTCAATAAAAGGTTGGTGATGAAATCCAACTCATTGATGTTAAAAGTGGAACATGTAATATGTATGATTCCTTTTAAATTTTTGTTCTCTATGGTGTTTCTTTTTTTTAAATTTAAGGAAAATTTAGCCTCAAATGCAACTAATATGCTTTTTAGTTTGTTACCTAAAGCATAAGCAAAATATATACATGGCACACAAGGTAGAAGGCAAAACACCATAAATAATAAAAACTTGAACCAAATGCAACAAGTGTATTTCAGATAAAACTTAAACTTATTCTAACATACAAATTCAAAAACAACATAAAATTAATATGAAATATCTAATGCAACTAAAAATGGATTGATAAGTGTAGATCTACCACTATATGCAATCATATGACAAATGAATTGCTACTCTAAAATGCACTTCATTTTATCTCTTTTTTTTGTAAACAAAAATGCCTAAAAATACCTAAAATACCCAAAAATGCATGATATATTGCTTCTTAAATAGAAATATGAACATTTATTTTCCCTATTCTCTTTTGAAAAACAAAAATGTAAGTGGGTTTCGAAAATAAACTTACCAGGAAGCCTACGTATTCTTTCCCCAACTTCACAGATGTGGCATCGAATCTCTCGAATACTCTACGATGTCTCTTAAACATGGTGTGGCATCCCTTAGACATAGTGAGGCATCCCTCAGATGTAGTAAAGCATCTATAAAACCACAAATCAAATACCCATAGCTTCTAGAAACCCTAGTTTTTTATTTTTGTGATTTTTGTGTGATCAAGTTATTGTAAACCTATAGTAAATATATAAAAAATTATATCAGTGAATCAGGTAAAAACAATGCAAATAAAAAAATGAAACCCTTTGGGGGTCCCACCATGATCGTCATTTTGTAAAGAAAAATTTATCAATACCAATAAAAGATGGTAAATCAAAGCAGATAACAATGTACACATAAAATGAAAGATCTCATATTTTATAAACTCGAGGATCTTTGATCTTCACTTTGTACATATATGTGCCCCAAATCAGGGGTTACAAAGTAATATTTTCTTTGATACAATGGTTTATAATAGGAGGGGTAAAACCCTCTATCAAACAATGGTGGTGTCTTTGGATCTTCTTTGCTTCAAACAAGGATGAATGAGCTTGTGTATCCCTACGGGGCCACTCAAGCTACAATAATCATCAATGAATATATCTCTTGTACATGCATACAAACAAGCCACATGATGGATTAGTAGTATAGTGAGGGCTCCACTGTGTGAGACCCTCTTCAAAAAGTAGATCTAATAAACCCTAAGTGCAGCGTTGATAAATTGTAAACTAAATATAGGAAACGTAAGTCAAAAAGCAAATAACAACCTTGTCAATACTTGAATCATTGGATCTACGCTTTTTCTAGTTTGATCCGGTGTTGCACTAATGTCCTGAAGCATATGGGAGCTAGATAGATACCCTATGGTATTTTTTGAATGCCCTGTAGTGTTTAGGGATGGCTGTGGATACTCTATAACATTCTAAAAATGCCATGTAGCATTTGAGGAATGCCCTAGAGCATTTATAGACTTTGGGGGATGTTCTACAGAATTTGGATCTAATTTATAGATGTCACAGAGGTCAAAAAGTGGATGCGATGGCAATGAGGGTTTATGTGAATGCGAAAGGGAAGTGATATGATAGAATGTTAGGGCTCATAATATGATGGATGATCAACCTATTTTCATTCATGAAAAATGAATTATCTTTTTATGATTACCCTTGATTCATGTTAGGGTTTCGATGACACCAATAAGTGATCGAGATTAAAACATGATGAAGGGTTATGATTGTGATTTGATAAGTGACATAGATCATGTTAAATGAGTGGTCAAGATTATGATGTGATGGGCGGATAATATTTATTCATGTATATATATAGATATATATAAATATATAAATATAAATATGTAAAATATTTATATTTATATTTATATATTATACGAATAAATATACACATATATAAATAAATAATGAATGGCTATGATTTTATGATGAGTTGATGACAAGTGGCTAGGATTTGGTGTCTATAGATCTTACCCGATTAATACATGTAAGAGACATTTCACCTTGGTTGCATTATGGTTGGCACTCCTCCTCTGATGACATGTGGCATGTGGATTCTTCACATGCTTTTGAATGGTGCTCTTTCCTCCTAGGCATTATGGTTTTTTTATTCTCTTCACCTATAAAATGATCTCTTGCCAACTCTCCAATGATGGCACTCTTTTCAAATATGTTTTAAGCCTTAGATGAATAGTTTCTACTTGATATTTTTGCCTACCTTAATGTTGTTTGGCTGTAGATGCTATATTACTCTATTTTGTTCATGTTCCCTTAAGTGACTCTTCAATGACTAAATGTAACCATGGCTCTTCAACTCTTGCACTGATTCACTTTCCAATGGCACTTTAGTGACTTTTCCTTATTGTTTCGTGGCTACTTGTTGTCTATTTTTAACTCATGGTGTTTTTTTGGCTATCGTTTGTAGCTCTAGTGAGACACTTAGAACATGGATTTTGAATTCTTACCCCCCCGTACTTAGTTCTACTTGAACTCTACTTTCACTCTTTTTTGCTTCCTTGAAATGGTGGCTACCCCTTTCCAAACTTGATGGCAGTTTCCAATGCTCTATTTTGGCATAATGGTGAAAATGGCTATCTCCTTCAACATGGTGGTTCTTCTATGCATTTGGTGATTTTTCCACCAAAATATTTCAATTTTTAGCACACCTCTTGGTTTCTTTAGACACCTCAAGTCTACCTTACCTTTGATCACTATTAAATCTCTTTCTTTTACTCAATAGGACTTAAACAAAAATATGCACTTCAATTATAAAAACAACATATGCTACTTCTTCTTATCACTTCCTCTCAAGTAATATTTATTGTTGTGTTTTTGCATATTTCAAGATGATAATGATGTCTCCTTCCTTGGTTTGGAGATACTTAACTTAAAATAGATTTTACTCTTTAAAATAATTCTAATATGGTGCTTTAAAAAACCTTATAATGAACTAGTTTTAATGCTTAAATAATAAAATTTCATAGCACCACTATTACACACCATTTGGCCTCCTTTTGTAGCTAGTCTTCTTGGTGATTTGATTCACCTATTTGCTTCCCTAGATTTGTAAAAAAATTAGCTCTAAATCCTTTTTCTTTGCTACCCAAATCTCTCTCAAATATGCCCTTAAATATTCCAAAAATACAACTTTCTTTTATGCTTCTTATGCTGCCTCCTTTTGTTATCCTCTAACTCTTCAAGTTTTGTTGCAATATCAGCAATCTTATTCTCTATAAATCAGCCTTCAAATTTTTAATGGCAGTCTTAAAATTTTCAATTTGGTGGCCTCTTCTATCTTCTTTCAATCTCCCTTATGGATCTGATACCACTATTAGCTTATGATGCTATATATTTAATGAAATAACTACTACAATGTATAGAATGAGCATGCAATATTACATATAAGATAATGGCAATATTGTTGAAATACGAACTATATTTCATTCATGAAGCAGCATTTAAATAATACATTTGCAGCTTAAAATAAACCCAGAGGTTGGGGAACCACCCGAGGTAAAAATAGGGATTGTTATAGAAAATAACAATACGCCTAAAATAAAAACTAAATAATGAAATAAATCAGATATCCCTAAGATATGCTAACATCCCCCCTTATTACATTATTTATGTAATTGAAGAACTACTAATATCCCCCCTGATTACATCAGTTGGTAATACAAAGAGAGCTGCGAAACAATTCAAATTTGACACGTGCAAGTGCCTTAGTGAAAATGTCTGCAACTTGAGCATTGGTGGGAATGTGCTGAAGCTGAATTCGGTGCCTTGGAACTTCGTCTCGAATGAAGTGACATTGTGTGTCAATGTGCTTGGTTCTTTCATGATGTACTGGATTCTTGACAAGATTCAAAACACCCATGTTGTCGCAGAACAAGTGTATTGGAGATTTTGATGGAAGACCCATACTTGTGAGGATGCGACGCAACCATATCACTTCGCACACAGCTTCACGTGCGGCACGATATTCTGCCTCTGTTGATGAAATAGCAACCACCTGTTGCTTCTTGTTGTGCCAAGAGACAGGACCAGATCCAAGATGAAACAAATATCCCGAAGTTGATTTACGGTCATCATATGATCCGGCATAGTCGGAGTCCGTGTATCCCCGTAAGAAGAATTTGTTGTTCCTCTTATATTCTAGGCCATATTCCATTGTGCCACGGACATAGTGAAGAACGCGCTTTGCTGCTTTCCAGTGTGTAGTCTTAGGCTCCCGCATGAACCTCGAAAGATAGTTGACAGCAAATACGATATCTGGCCTAGTGTTGGTCAGATATATGAGACTCCCAATCAACTGGCGATAGAGAGTACCATCTACTTGAGGTGAATCATCATATCGCGATAACTGAATTCCTGTTTCCATCGGAGTAGACATTGGCTTGCAATCAATCATGCGATATTTTTCCAATAGGGTCTTGGCATATTTTTTCTGAGACACTTTGATGGAGTGCTCCTTCCGGCTGACTTCCGGACCAAGACAATAATGGAGAAGTCCGAGATTTGACATCTCAAAATATTGACACAAGTCTTTTTTGACAGTAGAAACCATTGTTTCTGAACTCCCCATAATGAGCAGATCATCAACATAGAGTACAAGCAACACTATTTCAGAACCCTGTTTCTTAAAATAGAGGTTTGCATCTGACGGACATCTCTTAAAACCATGCTGCAAAAGGTGATGATCCATTTTTATATACCAAGCCCGAGGGGCTTGTTTCAAACCATATAAGGATTTTACCAATCTACAAACTTTCTCGCTGTTGGCCTTCCACTTCAAATCCTTTCGGTTGAGTCATGTAGACTTCTTCTTGGAGATCACCATTTAGAAAAGCACTCTTGACATCCATTTGGTGTACTTTCCACCCATATTGCGCTGCCATAGCACAAAGAACTCGAATGGTTGTCATCCGAGCAAGTAGGTGCAAAAGTTTCCTCATAGTCAATGCCTTCTCTTTGAGCATAGCCCTTTGCAACAAGTCGGGCCTTATGCTTATCTATTGTACCATCTGCCTTATACTTCACTTTATACACCCATTTGCAGCCTATGGGCTTCTTTTCGTATGGCAGATCGACAAGCTTCCAAGTTTTGTTTTTCATCAAAGACTTATACTCTGCATCCATAGCAGCCTTCCACTGAGGCTCACCAAGAGCAACTTGCACTGATGCGGGTTCAAGATCGTCTATGGAAGACATAAATACCCTGTCACTATCAATATCCATATCTTCTGTATCTCTCTCTGGATCTACAGAAAGTTCCTCAAAAGATTGACACAACTCATCAACCCCAAGTATTCTCTGTTGCAAGCTTTCTCCTGTCGAGCCATGCTGCGAGTACGAGGCCTATCCAATGTCAAATCTGGTGGAGTGGATAGCTTAGAGTCTTTGATTGTATTTGTATACCACTTTGGATTCTTCTTCTGAGGTGTTGAAGAAGATGAAGACGGACCTCCAACTTTTGAGGAAGGAGATTTATCAACCTTAGGTTCCACAAGGTCTAGGTATACATCTGATGTGGGTTCTGATGTGAAAGCCTCATCAAAAACTACATCTCTACTGATGTGTATCTTCTTGGTTAAGGGATCAATCAAACGATAACCCTTAGAGTGCTCATCATACCCAAGAAGAATACACTTCAATGTCTTCACATCTAGCTTCTTCCTTTTCTCTTTTGGTATGTGCATGAAAGCTTTACATCCAAAAATGCGTAGATGAGAAATGGAGGGTTTCCTACCACTCCATGCTTCCTGTGGAGTCATTCCTTGTAGAGCCTTTGTGGGTGCCCTATTCAACAGATATACTGCTGTGGTGACAGCTTCTGCCCAATATAGTTGCTCAATACTAGCTCCTGTGAGCATGCAACGAACCATTTCCATGATGGAACGATTCCTCCTTTCAAGCAACTCCATTTTGCTGAGGAGTATAAGCAGTAGTTAACTGTCGTGTGATCCCATTTTCTTTCAAGAACTCAGAGAATTATTTAGAGGTGAACTCCCCCCCTCGATCTGAGCGGAGGGTCTTTATAGAAGTCCCTGACTCCTTTTCAACAGATTTCTTGAATTGCTGAAAGAAGCCAAATGCTTCAGATTTCAGTTGAAGAAAGAATACCCACATCTTTCGTGAGTAATCATCTACGAATAACTGAAAATACCTCTTACCCCCATAACTGTTGGGAGTGAAGGGACCGCACAGATCGGTGTGAATCAACTCCAGAGGTTTCTTTGCTCTTGTAGAGCTCCTTTCAAAAGGCACTCTATGCTGCTTTCCTGCCAAGCAATCAGAGCAAACTGGTAAAGTGGTAGAAAGGGAAGGAAGACCTTTTACCATTTCATACTTACTTAACTCAAGTAAGTAACCAGAACTCAAATGTCCATATCTCTTGTGCCATAGGGAAGTTGCCTCCTTTGTAGAGACTGTCATGGCAACATGTGGAGTAGAGATAGCATCTAAGGCAAATAAGCCATGCTTATATGAAGCAGTGGCAATGTTCTTACCCCTCCTGGTAATAGAACAACACTTCTTGCCTCCCTCAACACTAAAGTGCACAACCATATCTTTGTCCAGAATCTGTGTGACTGACAACAAATTGTTTGCCAATCCTGGAACATAGAGAACTTTGTCAATCTGACACTTGCCATCAGGAAGAGTGACTGAAATAGTACCTTCTCCCTGAACCTTGTAGGTTTTATCATCAACAATAGTGACAGGTTTGCCCTCTTTGGCCTCAAAAGACTCAAACCATGATTTGTCACCAATCATGTGCTTACTGGCTCCAGAATCAACATACCAGATAGGATCCCTCTCGCTTGGACACCGTGGTAGTCATGAGAACTTTGTGGGCTCTCTCATAATCCGTGTCAGATTCTTCAAAAACAACATTCACTTGTTGTTTGTTCTTTTGTGGTTTGTTTCGGCCTTTCTGTTTTGATTGTTTATTCTTATGCCAACATCTGTTTGTATCATGACCTTCTTTGTCACAGATCTTGCAATAGCGCTTTTTCTGTTGAGGTTGTTGAGTTTGTTTCCCTTTTGAATCCTTTTGTGAATTCCCTCCCTTCTAAAAATTACCCTTCTTCTGGTTCTGCCCTTTCCTGTTGATGTAGAGGGCAGTGTTAGAAGAATCATCTCGCTGTAGTTGGCGTGCCTCCTCCTCTTGAAGCATATTAACCAATTCTACAAAAGTAACTTTTCGTTGTGACACCTGAAGGGAAGTAATCAACACCCGATAAGAATCAGGTAAAGCTCTCAATACAATTGAGGTAAGGAGCTTATCTTCAACTGGTTCTCCTAAAGAATTCAACTTTGCTTTCAATTCTGACACTCTGCAAAGAAAAAATTCAACTGTCTCCCCCGCTTCATGCTTAGACTGTGTAATTGAGATTGAAGAAATAGAATAGTGGAATCATTCTTTCCCTCATAGATAGTATTAAGGGCATCCCATGCCTCTTTACTATTTGCACAGTCAGCAATATGGGGTTGAACTTCATCAGCCACAACAAGCAAAATGAGCACCTTTGCTTTGTTGTCTAGCTTGTCAAAGTCTCTTTGAGCAGTAGATGGAGTTGTAGCACCAGCAGCAGATGAAGGTCTTGTTGTTGCTCCAGATACAACATCCCATAAGTCATCCATGACTAGGATAGCCTTCATCTTGTTTTTCCATGGTGTGTAATTAGGACCTTTCAACAACTGATGAGAATCAGTCATTAATTTTGTAGACATGGTGAAGGTTCCTTATAACACCAATTGGTCCCCCTTTCGATATACCTTTTGCTAGGCCGATATACCGTACAAAATACCCGCCCTTACGTGAGGGAAACTATAGGTATTTAGAAAGATCAAAAAAATCACCCGCCCTTACGTGAGGGAAACTATAGGTAATTTTTAGAGATCATACGATACGTGGAACTTAAGCAGTACTGAAAGGGAATAGTCTTGTTGATGGCACCTACCATAGAAAGTCTGCAATCCTCATGCGTGGGGCGTAACTTCCCCTAAACACTTTGGATTTCAGAACTTTCGTCAAGATTTACGCCTAAACACAAGAACTATTAGGGTAATGGATGGAGTAAAAAAATGCAAAATGGCAAACTTATCTCTCCCCGACGATTTATAGAGAACAAGCTCAGACGTCGTTTTGGCAGCTATATTAGGCGGCGGATACAGTAGCGCAATCACGACAACTTTACCTGTAAGTGCTGGCCAGAGGTATCACAAATACCGAACGCTGCAGTGCAATAAATTGCACGGATGGGTTTTAATTATTTTGAGGACTTAGGAGTGAATTTCATTTTAACTTTTAATGTTATAGTGCAAAAAATGAAATATGCAACATACAACATAAAAGTGCCCACAGAAATAACCCACTAGGTGTCAAGCGCAGCCGAAAATGCACCTTTACAATAATGCCAAAATTGCTTTTCAAAAAATTACTCACTTTCCCCCTGTGATTTTTGGAAAAAAATACCCCCTAAAAAATCTCTTAACAAAGCATTTTTTTTATAATTATTATATATTTTTAAAGTTAAAAAAAATAATTTTAATTTATATAGTTTTAAAAACTATGAAAATATAAATTAAAATCAAATTTTAATTTATATAGTTTTAAAACTATAGAAAAATAAATTAAAATTAAAATTTAATTTAACTAAAAAAATAATAATTAAAAAAAACTTTGAAATTTTTTTTTTACCTTTTTTTCTCCAAGGGGGAGTCGACGGGATTTGAACCCCCGACCTTGCAGGCTCCCTGAGCCTTACCGCATAGTCCACCACCAGGTGGACTAGCGGGCTGATCCGAAAGGATCAGGGACCCCCTCCTATTTGAGGAGGGTCCCCAGCCCCTTTCCCGTGCGCGGCCGCCTGGCCGCGGCTTCCTCCGTGGCTGGTGCGGCGGGAGGCCCGTGGTGGCATCCGTAGTGCGTGGCTACAGCAGGCTACCAACGGCTGGACAACGCGTGGTTGCTGCTGCTGTAGGTGGTCGCGGCCACGTATTGGTCGTGGCCGCAACAGCGCTCGTCGTGCGCGCGACGTAGGGGAGGGGGGAGGTGGGCGGTAAGAAAAATCATGTCGGGAAGGGGGTGGGTGGCACGGCGCCGCGCATGATTAAAATCACGTCATGATGGGGGGGGGGTGCACATGGCCATACATGATTAAAATCACATCGCGACGGGGGGGTGGAGGATGCACGCATGATGAAAAAAATCACGTGCGGGGGGGAGGGGGGCCGTGGAATTTTTTTTTTTTTATATCACGTGGGGGGTGCTGGAAAAAATTTCCCAAAAAAATTTCCAGACCAGCACTGGAAAAAAAATTCCTAGACCAGTACTGGAAAAAAATTTCCAGACCAGTGCTGGAAAAAAAACAGACCTGCAACCTTCCGCTTCCTTCAAAAAAAACTTTTCTCCAGGCAAGACCAGCCAGCTTCCGCCTCCTCTCTCTCTCACCCTTCTGGCTCTGATGCCATGTTGAAATGCGAACTATATTTCATTCATGAAGCAACATTTAAATAATACATTTGCAGCTTAAAATAAACCCGGAGGTTGTGGAACCACCCGAGGTAAAAATAGGGATTGTTATAGAAAATAACAATACGCCTAAAATAAAAACTAAATAATGAAATAAATAAGATATCACTAAGATATCATTATAATGAAATAAATAATGAAAACTTGGCCCAAATTTTCCCCAATTATAGTATTTGATGCATCGATTTGGATGTGAAATGGAAGTTTCCAATTTGGACCTCATAACATAGGTGGAGTGGGTAAATTTTTCTTTAATGTGTCAAATGCAATTTGAAAATTTTTTATCATTTGAATTAAAAACCTGTAGTAAATAATATATACATGGGACCTACGATTGTACTAAAGTTCTTGATAAAATGATAATAAAAATAAATATGACCCAAAAAGCTTCTAGAATCTATTTGAGTTTTAGGTAGAGGAAATTTTTTGATAATCTTTATCTTCTTAGGATTTACCTATATTCCTTTAGAAGATATATGGTGTTCAAAAACAATGCCTTCATCCATCATCATGAAATATTTCTTAGGATTTAGGGTCAAATTGTAGGTTTTACAATGGGTTAATACTTTATCAAGATTTTCTAAGGTTTCATCAAAAAAATTTCCACATAATATGAAATCATCCATGTAGATTTCAATGTGATAATTGGTCAAGTCAGAAAACTTGATAAGCATAAATCCCCCATGGGCAAGTAAAAGTTGCTTTCTTTTGATCTTTAGGAGCAACCTAACTTTGATTGTATCCATTAAATCCATCAAGAAAATAAAAATATTTTTTTCCAACAAGTGTATCTAACACTTGATCTATAAATAGAAATGGAAAATGGTCCTTGGGTGTGGCTTTGTTCAATTCTTGATAATCAACACACACTTGCATATTCCACTATTTTTTTTTAATTATAACTAATGGGAAAAGCCATCAACTATCAAAAATAGGGTAAATGAATCCCACTTCTAATAATTTCTCAATTTTATCTTTAACAACATCTCATAGAGTATAATTCAATATCTTGTATGGTTGTCTTATAGGTTTAAAATCCTTGACATAAATATGATGAGTATATATGTCTGGATTAATTCCTATCATATCTTTGTATTCCCATACAAAAGCATTGGAATGTTAGTTTAGCACATCAAACAATTTTTCCTCCTAGTCATTATACAACCAATTGTTGATATTCAAAAATTTTCCTAGCTGTATTTCAATTTGTTTTATACTAGGATGTATTGAATTGATTCCTTCAAAGTTAGTAACCAAAGAGTTGAGAGGGAAATGGTGCGGTAAAAGAGAATGAAATATTATAGTTTCTTAATCACAAGAAATCCTTGAAGGGATTAAATTTGATAGAGGGAAATAAAAATATGAGAGGAGATGATGGTGTCATCCATGTGGTAAGTTAAAAGATCTATATTGTATTGGGATGGGTGATAAATACTTAGACTTTTGTTCTTCATCCTTCCATAGTAATCAATTAATAGTAACCAATTTATCTTCACGTCTTGAGTCATATAATCTATTGAACAAAATAGTCTTATCCTCAAAGATGACTTTTTCTAATGGGTCCAATTCCTTTGCATGATATTTTACAACTATGGTACATATAGAGGTCCACATATCAAAAGATACAACTCAATTGGCAGAAGAGAAATTTTTTAATATATATAGAGGTCCACATTCTTTTTCTTTTCATTTGGCACCTTTAGATCATCATTTTAATACTAACAATTATTGATAATATATAGGTAGTCATTTTCTTCTCCAACAAGGCAAGCTTCTTCTACAATGACACCTTCCTTTCCTTCACCAAGAAGACAATATTTCTCTCATACAAGAAATAAATATTCTTATTCTTCTCATTTTTTTGATACCAAGAAATTTGGTAAGTTTTATAATTATTGTAACAAGTGAGAACATATAAGGTTTGAGTGTTTCAAATTAAAGCAGACCTTAATTTTATCATCTCATGATGAGGTAATGAGTAATGTTCCCATTGAGTCCAATGTTTAAGATAGGCCATATGAGTAATTAAAAGGTTAATTCAACAAGTTCACCTTGATGCATCACCATTTCACTTAAAAGGGACAATATTGTTTGTCCCTCATGCCCACATCACACATGACTTTCTAGTGGATTGTATCATTGATAATGGCTCGTAGCAAAATTTGATAATGATATCCATGGTTAATAAATTGTATTTATTCATGGATTCTCATTCTCATCCATATGCATTCAAATTTAAATATCTTGGCTCATTTACACCAATCACACAAACATGCACACTATATCATTTGCTTTTGATCCTAAGTATGTGAAAAGGTCTTATAGGATGTGACCAATCTAGATTATTTTTTATTATTACTTGGGAAACCCTATCAATACACTGAGAAATGCCATTATGATGCTAGACAGAGGAAATTTGAGGAGTTTCCCTGGCAGAGGCGATTTATTAGGTAAACTATGTCTACCAAAAAAAGAAAAGAGAGGGTGCAGGGTCCCAGCAAGACAAAGGAAAACAATAGGTTGTTGGCAACAAAAATACTCAAGTAAGTTCCAATCCTCTAGTTTCAAAAAAAAAATCAATTCTATCCAATATGGAAGTAGGAGGATTATTAGAATACATGGAAGCCCAACACCTTCAAGCTAACCTTTCTGACTCTCTCGAATCCCCATCCAAGTTAGGATACTCAAACCCTAATGTTGAAATTACTGTAAGCCCCGTGGGCATCACAAATCCAAACCCTAATGCACGATATCTAGAATCCACATCCAAGTTAGGATCCTTAAACCCTAATTTTGGAAATACTTCAAGCCCAGTGGGCATCCCAAAGCCAAACCCTAATGCTGAAGAACTTAGGAAGAAAGTTGAGGCATTGGAAAATAAAAAATCTCATCTCCCTAACATCATCACTAGGATCCAAGTGAATCCTACTAAGGGGTCATCCCGCAGACTAGGGGAATACAGGAAAAAAGGAGAAGATTTGGATGTAGGGGTGAATATATGTGAAACTCTTCAGACTGAGGAATATGGCAGTCCGGTTCTGCAACAAATTACCTCCCCTCAGTTTAGTCCTAAACAAACCAGGAGCATTGTGAAGTCTCCTATAGATTTTTGTAGTGAAAAAAGAAGAGGGAGAATATCAAATGTTGAGCATCAAAAAATTAAAACTGATAATGAAATTGCCAATGGAAAATAGAGAACCTTGTTTCAACAGGTTATTCTAGGTTTTGAAGACAACAAATTAGGAAAACCCCCTCAAGGGAGGGGGAGAGGAAGAAATCCCAAACAATATAAATGAAGTTCCTCTCATGGAATGTGAGAGGCCTCAATGGCCTACCCAAACATAGGGAATTCAATGCAATAAGAAATCAAGTGAATCCAACTATTATCATGTTGTAAGAAACAAAAACTGATGAGATTCAGTCAAAAAAAATCTGGAATCAAGGGGAGATGGTTTACAAATTAGCCAGAGGAGCATCTGGAGGCCTTATGACTTTGTGGGATCCCCGGGTAGTAGAAGGTATCATTATTCAGAAAGATGACAGTGTTCTTAGTGTTTTATTTAAGGAAATAAACAACAACAGGTCATGGATCCTTTCAAATATTTATACCCCGACTTCAATTCAAGGGAGAGCTCTACCGTGGGAGTACTTAGGCAATCTGAGTGAAATCTTCCATAATGTCCCCTGGATTTTGGCTGGGGATTTTAACACTCCTCTTTACCCTTCAAACAAAATGGGTGGAAATGGACCACCTGTATCGCTCCAAATTTTTTGCATCCTTACATTCAGGCTATTGGATCCGTGCCCGGAAGGAGGATGGGAAAAGGATGTCGCGGTACCTCGGATTGAGAGGACTTTGCGAAGGTCCCGCCTCTCAAGGGAGGTGTATTTTGATGATTTTTCGACGGATGGTGGGTTCACCAGGAAACATTTAAGGGCAGTTTCCACGCCTAGGTTTGGAATGTGTTTTAATGTGTTCGTTTTTAACCTTAAGCATTCATATCCTAGGTTTGGCCAAATGAATCTAGATTAATCTATATGAAAATGCAAGTTCAATGAGTACAGAAAATAGATTTAAAGACATAAAACAGAGAATTGACAGAGTACAAATGCGGAATACCTGATCCGGATGTCTGGTGATGATTCTGATGTTTGAAGCGATCAGGATCGTCTGGAATTCTATAGAATCGTCGATCGAATCATCCGAGATCCGACAGAATCGTCGAGATCCGACGAATCGAGATCTGACGAATTCGTCAGACAATTCGTTAGAGACCTGCAAGCAGAAAAATAGATACAAAACACAACGAATACTACTGTACTAACGAGAGGAAACGACACCAAATGATTGTATGAATACTGAATAACAGTTATGAACATAAATTCAAACAAATTACAATATTATAATGACAAATCATGATCTTAATATGCAATCTAAGCTAAATGGGTGAACTCCAAATGCAAAATAACATAAACACTGAATTAACTATCTAATTTGCAGAATAAAATAGTAGAGAAAAGTTTGAAAAGTGCAAACTTCAGGCACTGATTGCCTCAATATGGACTGCAGTCGAGATCGTCTCGCATCAGTACGAAATCGTCTCGAATTGGACAGGTTCGCCTCCGATCTGAACAGGTTCGTCGACGACGATGTGTGCTGGCTCCGGCTGAAAAACAGTGATGTACCTGCAACAAAATTGGTATGGGACCAGTGCAAATGAAAATTGGGATGTTTCAACGTAGATGGAGTTAAATTGCAGATAATTTCAGCCAGGGGGGTGCTAAGGGAATAGTTTAGGATTAAATAGGCTTAGGGGAGTAGTTAGGAGGTTGGAGATCATCCCAATTTGGGAGATCTCCAACGGGGGAGGGTCTCTAACGGCGTAGACACGCTTCTGCCTGGATTGGAGACCCGTTGGAACAGAAGCTAACTTTGCAAAATCAGTTTTGCGACAAGATCGTCTGGACGTCCTAGTCCAGACGAAATCGTCAAATCTGGGGCGATATCGTCTGATCGGCGACGATATCGTCAAACGGTCAAAACAACCTCTAAAATTGGCACGGAAAAGGGGGAAACGGATTACCCGACGGTTAACGGGCGGTTTGGGAGGTTAAATTTGAATTTTAAATTATTTACTAAGGTGAATGTAATTATTGTAATTTTACTGCGCCAATTTTAGGGTGCTACATTTTGCCCCCTCTTTAGCGAATTTTTCGAAGAAAATGCGTTAAAGATGAGTTCTTCTCGATCTACGAGAAAGCAAAAATTATTCCCATTTTTAGGCGACGATTCTTGGTCGAATCGTACGACAACTTACTATGGTGCCCCCTCCGTGTTTTTACCCAAATCGAACGTTTGAGGTAAAAACGCGAAAAAGCAAAAAATTATTTTTAAATAAAATTAAGAAAAATAGGGTAAAACCCTAATTCATTTTTACTGTTCATTTTCTGGTTTTTAGAGCTCTGGAGCAAAAAATGGTGGAGACGACGCACAGATCGACAGAGGTCCGACGCGGTCTACGGGTAAGAGTCTAGACTTAACTAGGATGCTTTAATTTAATTTGACATGCTTTGTAGGTAATTTTTAGGTGATTTTTGAGCATCGCGGCCGTTTTTGGGCCGTCGACGTCGTCGGGACGAAATCGTCTCAATTTCGGCAATTTCGCCCGAGGGCGAAATCGTCGAAAGGGGGACGATTTCATCAAATTAGGGACGATTTCGAACTGCGAAATCGGAGACGATTATGCTCAAATTTGGGACGATATCGTCCAATAGTGGGCGATATCATCAATTGCACAAAATTGAATTTTAACTTGCATTATTATTTACTTGAATTGTTATTAATGATTGTTTATTGTTTTGTTGTTTATGTTTGCAGAGAGGATTACTAAAGAGCAGGGAGTGGAAGTATGGAGGGTTGAGAGATGACTTGGCCGCTCTCACACAGGCAGAGCGGGATCAGCTGGCACAGGCTGGCTTGCAGCATGTGGCGGAGATGCCACAAGTATCCACAGATATGGGGCTCCGACGGCCCTAGCAGAGAGGTGGTATCCGGGCTCTTCATGTTTTTGGCTACCTACGGGGAGATGACTCCCACTTTGGAGGATGTATGGAGGATTCTGAGAATCCCCATACAAGGACGGCTGATTACTCCTACGGCCAATCAGGGCCGTGCTATGGGACGACTGTGTGGTGACCCGAGCTTCGCCCTGGAGAAGGGCGGAGTTAATATCGAGGCACTACGCCAGATGCCTGGGGCATCTACACTCACACGGGTTCTAGCTGGAGTGGTTGGTGGACTTTTGCTGTGCCACCAGAGTGGGTGCAGGGTGTCGTGGATGCTCGCAGATGTGATCTACGATATGCGGGATCACGGCTATAGATTCTCTTGGGGCAGTTTTGTTCTATGTCGATTGTACAGGATCCTGTATGGGGTCGTGTACAAGGGCGGTCGATGTCTGGTCATGACATCGCTCCTACAAGTTTGGTGCTGGGAGCACATTGCAGTGCGGAGGCCGATAGGGCTTCCTCTACAGGGGTTGACGGGGAGAGGCCCCGAGTCTTCTACTGGTGGCTCCGGAGAGGGGCACAGCGATGGATAGATCTGCCTATGTCCCGGAGGCTACTAGATGACCTTGTCCCGGACCAGATCACCTGGAGGCCATGGAGGGAGCATCCAGGGTGGGCCGAGGATGGACAGGAGTTGGCTCGCGTTAGGCGAGTTTGTTGGCTGAGGATGGAGAGGGGAGAGGTGGAGCTCCATAGGTACGACCGAGTTTTGTGGCAATTCGGTCTACAGCAGGGGATCCCATCTCTGAGGGATTATGAGTTTTCTCGGACTGTCCGAGATAACACTACGGTTAGCGGGGCTCCCGACATGCAGCGGTTCTGGAGCCAGGACACGGATGATGCCCCCATCCAGCCAGTGGATGGGGATGACGCAAGAGTAGCCGATGGCTATGATGCCTGGTACGTAGGCATCCACCCTCCTCGGATGACGAGGGCACAGGGTCCGATCCATGTGGTTGTGCATCGGATAGGGAGGCGATGCCAGGCGGCGATGGAGGCAGCCCAGGGTCACGACGGGAGAGAGGTGAGGAGGCCACAGGCACAGGAGAGGCCATGACAGAGAGAGAGGGAGAGGAGGGAGGTGAGACCCCCATCTCCATAGAGGCCACCATCGCTCGATAAGGGCAAGGGTGTCGACACAAGAGAGAGTAGCGAGATGGCTACTCTTCGAGCAGAGAGAGATCATCTCCAGGCCCAGGTGCAGACGCTACAGGATGAGGCTGCACGCCACCGGGCTGAGGTGTCACAGCTACGGGATGAGATTGCATGCCTCAGGGCATGGGGCGGAGGGGCAAGCTCTAGAGAGCTGACACGGGCTATCGCCCAGCTGACCTTTTACCAGACATTATACTTCCAGCTGGTGCCAGAGGCGGATAGACTACCCCTGCCAGCTAACATCGTAGATCCGATCAGGATCGGGTCATCGAGGACCACGTCCCGATCGAGGACGAGGACTACACAGACGGTGATGGGGCCACCTCGTCCACCTCAGGGTGGGGGAGGAGATGAGGCAGAGAGCTCGAGGGGCTCTCGAGGCTAGAGGGCTGCACTGACATTGTATAGACTGTCATTGTTGTATTATTATTTTTATAGAGGATTGAGTATGCCGAGGTACAGATTGTGGCATACCAATCCAGTTTTGATGATGTATATATGTTGTTGATATATATATGAGATGATATAATTTTGATCATATGACTTGTATTATGTGATGCTTATGATGCTTTTATGTTTGATTGATTGTTTTGATAATTGGATTGATGATTCAAGAAATTATGTTGTTTTTTTTATTTTAAAATATTATAATTTTGATGTCATGCTGGTAATATTTGAAATGAAATAATCTGATGTAACAAATTGATTGGTTGTAATGTGATGTAAAAATAAAAAGAGACTTCTAACAATAATTTCAAAGGACATTGTCGCTATTATAGACCATTTCATGGAGTCGCTGCTCACTCGGCCGTCAAGCTAATCCCAGGATAGAAATATGGTTAGAAGAACAAGAGTGCTTAAGAGACTGTCTTAAGACTTTGGTGCAATGGGGCAAATGATGATGATGATGGTTTGTTTTGCAGATTTCATAAGAAATATTGTGCATGAAATAATGTTTTAAAATGATTTTTGCTAGGCATAAATTCCTAAGTATGATAAAATTTTTGGATAATTCTTTAGGAATTATACCATCATTGCAAAATTGTAGGTTGACATAATGACATGAAATAATGAAAATGTGTTTGCTTTTGAAAAGCATAATTTGTGTAACATAATGAATTAAGTCATATGGTTTTCATGTTTTTTAATAAATGGGGAATAAAAATTGTTACAATGGTCTGCGCTAGGCATAGAATATGTAGGTATAGACTTATACCATCATCGCGAAAATCCAAAAAAGATAGTTTTATTGCATGGTTGATTTTTGATGAACAGAAAATATGAAAATGAGGACTTGCGCTAGGCATAAAATTCCAATTTTGGTTTTGAAACTATACCATCGTCGCGAAAGTCAACCAGATATATATGTATATGTTTTGTGTAGTTTGAAAGAAATTTTTGATTTTTCTATTATATAGTTGTCTTTGTGGTAAACAAGCTGTACTTGATTTATTCCAAACAAGTTGCAAAAATAATATTTCAAATTATTTTGAAGACAAAAGTTAGATTTATAAGGAATCCCATGTGCATATGTGAATTCATTTCCGATCTTGATTTATCATAATGATACACAAAATCTCTCAAATACAAATGTGTGTGCAATTGCATTGTTCATTTACCAGTTTTGAGCAAGATAATATGATACAAGTGATTTGAAGAAACCAAATAAGTGTTCATTAACCATGATGTAGATGCATATAACCATACTAAACTACTATGTAGGTCGGATTATCAAGAGCTAGCTAATCCATAAGCGGACATAGGTCTGTACAAAAGAAGGTCGCTAATGTGACAGACATATCACCACGCTAGGAGTTACCCAAGGCCAAGCGGGTTGGGCACAAACCACCTGTTATGGGGCTTACCTCACGATTTTCGAATAATTGAGAATTCCAAGGATTCAAGCTCATCAACCCTTCTTTTCTTTTCAAAGGGTAGGGAAGGGATTTTATTGCTTTCTTGCTTTTGCTTTCTGTTTTCTTTTGCTTATTTTTCTTTTTGTATTTCTTTTGCTTGATAATGCTTGGAACATTGCTGAAATGATATAAAATAACATTTTTCTTTTCTCTTTTTTTCTTTCTTGAACTTTTTCTTTTCTTTTTCTTTGCTAGGGATACTTGCTCGGATTAGTTGTAGAGCAAGGGATTTTTATTCTGGGTAGGGGTGAGCTTGTCCTTTTGCCAATTCTCAAAGATTCTAGACCATGTGCATGATAGGATAGCAGGGGAAACTTTTCGCTCAAGAAATCACTTCTACTATGTAGCAAAACATGGAAATTACAAATATAATCATTTTATTGTGAAAAGATGTGCTTGGTTTAAGTAAATAACAAGATCAATTCTCTATGCTCAAACTTTATTTAATTGAATTTTGTGGACTTTGATATAAGAGAGATTAGTAATCATGCTAGATAAAACCAAGATATTTATTGTTGTGAGTGTGCAAGTGAGGGATTCCAAGTAAATGCTAATTTATCCCAAAATAATTTGAAACATATAACTGCAATGATTGTAAGAAAATATATATAAATGATTTTTTGAGAAGTTTTTGAGAATGTTGACTCTCTCTTTCTTCTTTATTTTATTTTGGTTTCGAAAGAGTCAAGTATATAGCTGTTATTATATTTTTATCATTATTTTGATTTTTGGTTTTATTTTTGTTTTTGAGCAAAAAGAACTTAACAAGTGCTTTAAATAAATGCAATAGATAGTTTTTGAAGATTTTGGATGATTATGAATATTTTTGATGTTTTTGGATTTTTATAAATTTGAAAGAAATATAAGATAAAATTTTTGAAAACAATTATATACAAGGATGAAACGACCAAATTTATGCATAGTAACGTTTAAGATGCAAAATATTCATGGGTTCTTTAAGTTCTTTACCATCTAAGGTAGATAATTTATATGCTCCTGATTCAAATTTAGCAGTAATAATGTATGGTCCAAGCCAATTGGGCTCAAATTTACCTTTAAGTTCCTTAGTTGCATTTGTATTTTTTTGATTTTCTTTTAAAACAAGGTCGCCAATCTCAAAGGATCGATGACGAACTTTCTTAGCATATGATCTTTTAAGCTTGTTTTGATAAGCACGGAGATGCTCCAAAGCATTGATGCATTTTTCATCTAGGAGTTCCAGTGGTCGAGTCTGCCAGCACGATATTCGTCTCCTACTTCGGTATCTTGAAGTAGCAGAGCCAAAGAAGGAACTTCCAATTCAAATGGAAAAACTGCTTCAGCACCATATACCAAAACAAATGGTGAAGTTCCAGTGGGGGTTCGAACACTAGTTCGATAGGCCCACAAGGCTGGATATAATTGAATGTGCCAGTCACGGCCAGTTTTATTGACCAATATTTTGAGAATTTTGATTAAGGTTTTGTTAGATGCTTCTGCTTGACCATTACCCTGAGGATAATAGGGAGTGGACCAGCGATGTTGAATCTTATATTTTTGACATAATTTTTTAACATCTTTATTTTTGAAACAAGTTCCATTGTCAGAGATGAGATTGGCAAGAATTCCGAACCTGCAAATGATTTGATTAAAAATAAATTTAGAAACTTGTGTGCCAGTGCAGGAAGCTAAAGGCATAGCTTCGACCCACTTCGTGAAATACTCAGTGGCGGTTATGATGAACTTGTGTCCATCAGATGACACAAGATTGATTTTGCCAATAATATCCAAGCCCCATTTAGAAAAGGGCCAAGGAGAAGAAATAGCCTGCAGCTCTTGTGCAGGCGCATGGACAAGGTCAGCATGTTTTTGACACTTGTCGCAATGGCGCACATACTCATGTGCATCTGTTTCCATGGTAGGCCAAAAGTATCCTATCCGAAGGAGCTTTTTAGCAATGACACTACCACTAAAGTGTCCTCCACAAGATCCATCGTGGGCTTCACTCAAGGCTGATTTAGACTCTTCTAAGTTTAAACATCTTAATAGGATACCTTCAAAAGATCTCCTATATAAAGTATTGCCAATTATTACAAATCGACTTGCTCGTCGACGTAATAACCGACGCTTGGTTTCTATTAGAATTGGCAGGGAAAGTCCCATTTTGGAGAAAATCAAATATGTCTGTATACCAAGGTTCGGGAGTAGTTTCATTGATTAGAAACACATCCAAAGGCTCTAAGCATGACTTATTTGAAGCGGGTTCCTGGAGTCGATGAATAATGATAGTGGCATATTCGTCATCTAACTCCAAGGGCAGGAGAGATGCAGCTGCGGCCATAGCATCAGCTGCACGGTTGCTAGTTCGAGGAATAGCTTCTAAGGTAACTTGATCAAATAAAGACATTAATTGTAAAACATAGGCCTTATATGGGCACAGTTTATCATCTCGGGTTTGATAAACTTCATTAATTTGGTTTATAACCAGTTGAGAATCACCAAAAACTAAAAGGTGTTTAATTTTTAGCGCTAGGGCAGCTCGTAATCCAAGGATTAGAGCTTCATACTCAACAGTGTTGTTGGTGCAAGCAAATGTCAATTTGAAGGATAGAGGAATAAGATGTTTTTGCGGAGATATTAAAATAATACCCGCACCAACCCCACTCATGCATCGGGCTCCATCAAAGTATAAGGACCATTGTTCGGTATGGTCTGCCTCTAATTGAAGGCATTCATCTAGAAACTCGATGATGAGGGGATGGGTAGACTCTAAGGGTGCAGCGACTAATTGATCTGCTATGATTTGACCCTTAACAGACTTCTGTCCTATGAATGTGAGATCAAACTCGCTTAGAGCAAGAACCCACTTGGCTGTGCGACCCGATAAATAAGGTCGACTCATGAGATACCTTAAGGGGTCATATTTAGCAATGACATAAGTTTTTTGACTAAGCATATAATGTCATAATTTTTGCGTAGCAAACATGACTGCTAGACATAGCTTTTCCAACGCTGTGTAGCGGGTTTCATAACTGATGAAGGTTCGGCTAATATAATAATTAGCACGTTCTCGCTTTTCATCATCAAGCTGAGCTAACATAGCCCCTAAGGCAGAATCTGAAGCTGAAATATATAGGAGAAATGGGCGATCAGATTTAGGTGGTGAAAGCACAGGTGGATTAAGGAGGTATTGTTTGAGAAGTTCAAAAGCTTCTCTACATTCTGTGTCCCAATTAAAAGGGACATCTTTCTTAAGGAGTTTAAGAAAGGGACCAGTTTTGTCCGCCAGCTTATCGATGAAGCGACGGATGGCTTGAAGTTTACCTTGTAAACTTCGTAACTCAGATATATTAGTAGGTGCGGGCATATCAGTGATGGCCGCAATCTTGAGAGGGTCGATTTCAATACCACGTAAAGAAACTAAAACCCCTAAGAGTTTGTCGGATTTAACTCCGAATATGCATTTTGTTGGATTTAATCGAATGAGATATTCTCGTAATCGATTAAAGACTTTCCTTAAATCATCTAAATGATTATTTTCAATAATAGAGTGAGCTATAATATCATCTACATAATCATGTAGGATATCATGCATCATATCATGAAAAATATAGGTCATAGCTCGTTGATAAGTTGCACCGGCGTTCTTTAAGCCAAATGGCATCACTTTCCAGCAAAAGGTACCCCAGGGGGTAATAAAGGTTGTTTTAGCCTGGTCTTCAGGAGCTATCCTGATCTGATTATAACCAGAGAATCCATCCATTAAGGACATCATCCCACTCCCGACAGTAAAGTCAATGATTTGATCCATGTTTGGAAGAGGAAAGTCATCTTTAGGGCATGCAGCGTTAATATCTCTAAAATCTGTGCAAACCCTAACTTTGGTAGCTTCTTTCTTGGTGACTGGAACTACGTTTGAGATCCATTCAGCATAATCAATAGCTTGTATAAAGATAACATTCAGGAGTTTTTCTAACTCCCCTTTGACTAGCAGAGCCACTTTGGGATGCATTTTTCTAAGTTTTTGTTTAACGGGTTTAGCATCCGGATGGACCACTAGATGATGCATGACTACGAAGGGTCTAGACCTGGCATATCTTCATATGTCCAAGCGAAGACATCTTCATACTCTTTAAGGAACGCAATGTATTGTTCTTGTTTTTCTTGACTTAATTCTGATCCAATATTGATTATGTGAGGATTGTCCTCAGTTCCAATATTAATTTTAATGACGTTTTCTACCTCCATGTGTAGATCTCTTTCAAAATTAGGTGGGGCGGGTGAAACGCCCAATTCTTGTAATTCTTGTAAGGTTAATTTAGATAATTCATTCTGAGGATTAGTGGCTTCAAGTTGGGCTATAGTTGGTATAGAACCATCAAAATAAAATCCATTGTGTAACATTTCTTCAACAGAGACATCATGGAAGATATCTCCTTCCAACTCTTCATCGGGGTCAGCAATCATTTCAGGGTATGCGATGGATAGCATGTTGCATGAAAACGATTGATTTTTAAGAGGCAAATCAACATGCCTATCCATATAATCTTGATAACATATGAGATGATCATCATCCTCAAAAGGAAAGGGTTGACCCTTACTAGGAAATAAGCCCACGCCACGGCGGGCAGGCCACGGTTCTACCTCGAAAGGTTCTTTCATGCCATTTTGGAAAGGTCCCAAGCCTTTCCCTTCATATCCCATTTTAAGCATCATGGGTTTAGCTTTAATATAATCATTGGTAAAATAACACCGAGCATATCCCTCATGATGAGTTTTGATATTCCGAGGGATTCTTCCCCAATCATATCCTTTATAAATGAAGGCACAACTTCCGACTTGGTAAGTACTTCCCATAGGTTGTGGGAGGCCCAAAGTACGGGGAGATGGCGGCAAGTTATTTAAAAGGTTTGAATCTCGCATGAAAGCATTCATTTTTTCTGATATTAAGGTTGTAGATAAATCTGGTAAAAGTTCATCAAAAAGGGCATAAGATGTAGAAGGCTTATTACCTATATCTTTAGATGTGGAAGGTATGATAGGTGTGTCTATAGGTTTTGAATTTATAGGGATAGAACTTGAAGGATTGGTTGTAGACTTAAGATCTTTTTGAGGTTCTAAAATGATTTGTTTAGAGGGTTGTTGATCTATATAGGAGGATGAAATTAATGGAGAGGAAATAGGTGAAGTTATAGGTGTATGTTTCACAGTTTTAGATGAAAAATAAGAACTAGGATGTGTGGATGACAGAGCAGGGCAAAATTGCACTCCAACGGGTTCTGCCAAAGCACACATATCAAAAGGTCTAGGGTCACCATGAATAGTGACCAACTGATTTTTAAACTCGAATTTAACACATTGGTGTAAGGTTGATGGGACCGCTCGCATGGCGTTGATCCAAGGGTGACCCAAAAGTATATTGTACGATGTTGGGCAATGTACAATAAACACGGTTGTTTCTAGGGTTCTAGGACCAACTTGCAATGGGAGGGTAATAACTCCACACGTTTCTTGTGTTTCGTCATTAAAAGCTTTGATAATCATATCGGTTTTCTTCATTTCATCACTTCTAAAGCCAAATCGTTGGTAGAAGTCAAAAGTGCAAATGTTTAGAGATGAGCCATTATCAATCAAAACTCTTTTGACGGCTACATCTCCAATTAGAGCAGTAATGTATAAGGGATTGTCCTTATGTAAACTGTGTTGTGGGATATCTTTATCCCGGAAGTCAATACAATCAATCTCTCGAGTGATGATAGTATTGGCCATAGCTTCAAGTTGAATGTTTTGAGGTACCATCATTTGGCTCAATGTAAGCATCAACTCATCCCTATGGGTGGGAGAGGATCTTAATAAATCCAAAAGGGAAATTTTGGCCGTAGTATTGGACAATTGCTCATTAATATTGTAAGGGGGTTTAGATTGAACAGTAGGAACATGATTCCCTTTATTGGGGTTTTTCAAAACGAATGGAGCTGATCCATCATTCTGGTTTGGTTCTTGTTGAGAGTTTTGAGCTTGTTGTCGAGTAACGACTCCAATGGTACCTACAATGTTATAGTGAAGACGTTGAACTGGTCTCGGTTGAGCATTAATGGCTTGTTCATTAGAAAGGAATATATTAGAAGAAGGTCGAGTAGTGACTCTTCTAGGGAATGGTTCTTCTGGAACCATAGCATCTGTGACGGGTTGAATAGGATCTGATTCATTTTCAGAACTATTCGATTGGTTTGAAGTAATGTCTAGTTCACTTTCACTATCTGATTCTATATCACTAGAATCAGAAGTTTGAAAATTATGTAAGGGCCTGGTCGTAACCAGGGATAAGGTCGTGTCAAATATTTGAGGATCCTGAACAGGTAATTGTCCGCTAATGGTCCCTACATATCGGGTAGGAGGGGGAACATTATGATGTTCGATTTGATTGGCTACCTCTTTACCATGTCTTGGTAAAGGGTGTTGAAATATGTCTAGAGTTTGATTGGCATTTTGATTTTGATTTTGGGGAATGGTCTTTTGAGTATTATTGGGAGGGTTTTGTTTAGGTTGGAAGGCTTGCACTTCCATTTCATTATTGTCAATCAAATCTTGTATTTTATGTTTCAACCTTTTACAAGCGTTGGTAGAATGTCCAGGTCCTCTATGGAAATCACGAGTGCAAGTCGGCTCTGTATCCGGGTATAGTTGGGTCAGGTTCCCGGATAGCTGGTAATTGGATCAAACCTCTTTCGAGTAATTGAGGTAAAATAGTTGATAAGGGTTGATTTAATCTAGTGAATTCTCGAGGAGGCTTATCAGGAGGTTTCAATATGAATTTTTTCTGTTGTCTTCGTTGCATTGATATTAGCAACATTCCTGCTGTCAGTGACTCCATCACCGACAACTTGTTTGTTTTTATATTGATTTCTAGATGTTTTCTCATCATCCTTCTTCCTAAGTTGGCCTCTCCTAATGAGGGCATCTTCTACTCTTCGAGCTAAATCTATAGCTTGATCGAAGGTAGTTAAAGTAGCAGTTGATAGCTCATAAGATATCTGTTCCTGTAAATTGTTGATGAAAATGTCCAACATTTCCCTATAAGGCAGCACAAAGTGCAGTTTTCCTATCAATTGCCTCCATCTAGCTAAGAAATCGGCAAAACATTCATCCTTGTCTTGTTTTAAATTGTATAAATCTTTAATAGTTACATGCCTCTCGATGTAGGCACTAAATTGATGGACAAATGATTCCGTTGTTTCTTCGAAGTTTCTCAAAGAATGAGTGGGCAATTGATAGTACCACTCTAATGCCATTCCACCTAAACTTTTTGGGAACATTTTTAGTAATAGCAAGTCGTCATGCGATATGTCGTGACATGCTATCCTAAACATGCGAAGATGCTCTATGGGATCTTCGGTTCCTTTATATATGGGTAGGATGGGCATGGGAAAATGCTTAGGGTATGGTTGAGCTACAACTATGGGATCCAAAGGTTGACTACAGATCTCTCGATAATTATACGAGGGACGGTAGGGATCTATCTGGTCCATACGTGAAGCTAATTGTTTCACCATGGCTTCCAGATTACTAGTTTGCCCCCCATATTGGTTCGGTAGGGCATTGACATGAGTTTTATGGGCATATGATGGAGGAACATGCAGATTAGATGCCATGTTACTATTGTGTAAAGCATTGGTAGGAACAGTATTATGAAGGAATTTTGAAGCTGTATTATGTTGTATTCCAGATTGTTGAAAGTTTGTATTTGGCTTTGTTTTAGGTTTTTGTTTACTTGAAGCATATTGCTCAATAGTTTGGCGGAATAAAGTAGTGAAGGGAATTTTCTTTTGTGTGGGAGTGATTTTAGGTTGAATAACAGGTTCCTTAGGAGGTTGGGTAACCTGTTGTTTTGACATGTTTTGAGCCATAGTGACCATATCCGTATTGGATGGCCCAGCCTTGTCACTTTCTTGATCAATGAAAGACAAGGGGTTAGTGTGTATATTACACATATATTCCATGGCTGCTTGAGTGTTACTAATTTGCCCTTTATCAATACGTATTGCCACATTAAGGTCCTCAATGTTATCACTGAGAAATTTCTTGAAATGCTCTGCATTGTCAAAAACAATAGTTCCATTTGGAGTTACTCTAGGGGATGAGGATCCATCCTCTTTAACACTTCCTTCTTGTTCCTTATCTTCACCTAAGTCTTCGTCTGATTGACCTAGAGTTTCTCCTTCCGGATTTGTATCTCCAAGAAGGACATTTGGGTCTTTAGTTGTATTTTGTAACCAATCTTCTTCTTCTCCTAAAGTTTCTTTACCATTCCTAAGTTTAGGCATGGTGCTAAGTTTTGATTTCAGCAAATATATATATATTTATATATGTATATATATATGCAACAAATTAAGAGGTATATATTTATTATATACCTACTGCAATATTTGAAATGAAGTTTTTAAATTTTTGCTAAGTTTTTAATTTTTTAGTTTTTTGAAATAATATAATAAAGACAGCAAATAACACAATAAATGCAAGAAATAATACTGAAGTAATAATCTAGTTTTCTATAAACAATTTATGAATATCATTAATAGGTTCGAGTTGTTCAGGAGTCATGAAGTGTTCTTCTTCAAATTGAAAGTTTTCTTTTAAAAATTTGATGAAAAGAGCTATAGTGATATTGTCTGTTTTAGATGCTGGTTGATAAAAGTAAAGCTCATGGCAATACTCTCGATATAACACAGCTCGCGGAACTCTACTCCATATTTCCCTATCTGTAAGAACAACCTCTTGGTCTTCTACACAACCTAGGAACTGGTGCACAATGGCTGCGTTCTTGAGGTATTCCTCGAAGGTGAACAATTCTGAAGATACTAGAGCTCTCCTATAAGCTAACCATCTATGGCAGGCTCTCTGAAGTTCATGATAAAAAACTAATTGATGAGGATCCAGGATTCTATCTAGGACTAGCCTCTTGATTTGCTTAAGTTGTGTGGACCTAGATGAGATGAGACTAAGTCTTCTATCAAGTTCGTTCCACGGGAATTGATTTCTACTTGTTTCAGGCACACTAAGGACAGAATTGACTTCTATAGCTGCCAATTGGTTTTCTACGTTTATAGTAACTGCTAACCTTTTCTTAGGAGCTACCATCTAAACATGATTTCAAAGTTAAAGGATCTAAAATGCATCTATGTTTTAGTTGTTCTGTATATATTTTATATATATATATATATATATTTGTTTTATTTTTGTTTTGTTTTCAAAAGGTTATGATGCATTCACGTCGGGTTCACCAAAATGTATCGCTCCAAATTTTTCGCATCCTTACCTTCAAGCTATTGGATCCGTGCCCGGAAGGAGGATGGGAAAAGGATGTCGCGGTACCTCGGATCGAGAGGACTTTGCGAAGGTCCCGCCTCTCAAGGGAGGTGTATTTTGATGATTTTTCGATGGATGGTGGGTTCACCAGGAAACATTTAAGGGCAGTTTCCACGCCTAGGTTTGGAATGTGTTTTAATGTGTTCATTTTTAACCTTAAGCATTCATATCCTAGGTTTGGCCAAATGAATCTAGATTAATCTATATGAAAATGCAAATTCAATGAGTACAGAAAATAGATTTAAAGACATAAAACAGAGAATTGACAGAGTACAAATGCGGAATACCTGATCCGGATGTCTGGTGATGATTCTGATGTTTGAAGCAGTCAGGATCATCTGGAATTCTACAGAATCATCTGAGATCTGACAGAATCATCTGAGATCTGACGAATTCATCAGACGAATTCGTCAGAGACCTGCAAGCAGAAAAATAGATACAAAACACAACGAATACTACTGTACTAACAGAGGGAAACGACACCAAATGACTGTATGAATACTGAATAACAGTTATGAACATAAATTCAAACAAATTACAATATTATAATGACAAATCATGATCTTAATATGCAATCTAAGCTAAATGGGTGAACTCCAAATGCAAAATAACATAAACACTGAATTAACTATCTAATTTGCAGAATAAAATAGTAGAGAAAAGTTTGAAAAGTGCAAACTTCAGGCACTGATTGCCTCAATATGGACTGCAATCGAGATCGTCTCGCATCAGTACGAAATCATCTCGAATTGGACAGGTTCGCCTCCGATCTGAACAGGTTCGTCGACGACGATGTGTGCTGGCTCCGGCTGAAAAATAGTGATGTACCTGCAACAAAATTGGTATGGGACCAGTGCAAATGAAAATTGGGATGTTTCAACGTAGATGGAGTTAAATTGCAGATAATTTCAGCCAGGGGGTGCTAAGGGAATAGTTTAGGATTAAATAGGCTTAGGGGAGTAGTTAGGAGGTTGGAGATCATCCCAATTTGGGAGATCTCCAACGGGGAGGGTCTCTAACGGTGCAGACACGCTTCGCCCGGATTGGAGACCCGTTGGAACAGAAGCTAACTTTGCAAAATTAGTTTTGCGACAAGATCGTCTGGACGTCCTAGTCCAGACGAAATCGTCAAATCTGGGGCGATATCGTCTGATCGGCGACGATATCGTCAAACGGTCAAAACAACCTCTAAAATTGGCACGAAAAAGGGGGAAACGGATTACCCGACGGTTAACGGGCGGTTTGGGAGGTTAAATTTGAATTTTAAATTATTTACTAAGGTGAATGTAATTATTGTAATTTTATTGCGCCAATTTTAGGGTGCTACACCACCTATTAGGAGCATGGATGAGTTCAATGACTTTGTGAACTCCAACATGTGTATGGATGTTAAACTTAGAGGAGAAAATTATACCTATAGAAATCGGTGGATAGGGTGTCATCTCATTCAAGAAAGGCTTGATAGGTTTTTCTATCAAAGGATGCTACAACTTTGTTCGGTGATTCTACCCAGCAAGCCCTTCCTAAAATTGCCTTTGATCATAATCCCATTTTGTGTGAGATCCCTAACTCTCTTTCCTTCAAGAAACCTTTCAGATTTCAATCTATGTGGATCAAACATTCCAGTTTCAGAGATAACTTAAGTTAGTGGTGGCAGTAGCCTGTCAGGGGTAGTGCAACTTTTAAACTTGCTAGAAAATTAAAGTTTGTTAAGGAAAAGCTTCGAACTTAGAACAAAGAGGTCTTTGGGAATATCTTTGAAAATAAAAAATAGGTTGTTGAAATTTTGAAGATAATTGATCAGAGGATCCAACATGGTGATGCTGATGAAACTACTAGGCAAGAGGAACGAACAAAACTAGTAGAGTTTCATAACATTTTGGCCTATGAGGAAATCTATTGGAGGCAAAAATCAAGGGCTCTTTGTTTGAAATATGGAGATTCAAATTCCAAGTTTTTTCACATCACCACGCTTAGAAATAGAAGCAATAACAAGATAATTTTTTTTTAAAAAGTAGATGGTTCTATTACTCGAGACTTAACAGAAATTAGAAAGGAGGCAGTAACTTATTTCAATTCTATCCTTGGTCAGGAATCGTAGTGTAATGAGGAGGCCAAAGATATTCTCTTGCAATCCATTACTAGCATAATAAATGAGGATATAAACCTTAAGCTTTTAGCTCCCTTTTTTGATGAGGAAATTAAGGAATCTTTGTTTAGCATGGAGCCAAACAAAGCCCCCGGACCCGATGGCTTTCCCCCTCATTTCTATCAAGCTTTTTGGGACATCGTAAGTGAGGATGTAATTTTTGTTGCCAGATAATTCCAAGTAAGGAATCATATCCTAAAAGGTATCAACTCTACTTTTATTTATCTAATTCCTAAGAAGCAAACCCCTGAATCTATGACTGACTTTAGGCCAATCAGTCTGTGCAATATTTCTTACAAGATCCTAACTAAAGCCATTGCAAATAGAATGAGAGATATTCTACCCCATATCATAGATCCATGCCAGGGAAGCTCTTTCTAGGGTAGGTTAATATTGTATGGAGTTATCATAGTTCATGAAGCTCTGCACTCTGCTCATAAGACTAACAGGTTTGTTTTTACCCTCAACCTTGATATGAATAAAGCATTTGACAGGCTAAATTGGGACTTTCTGATTGCTACCCTCCTTAAGTTTGGTTTTCACCACCAATGGGTTAATTTGATCAAAGAATGTATTTCTAAAGAATGGTTCTCAATTCTAGTTAATGGAACAACTGTTGGTTACTTTCAAAGTCGTAGAGGAATTCGGTAGGGGGACCCTATCAACCCCATGTTATTCATCATTATGGCAGAATATTTAGGTAGAACCATCAAAAATACTTGCAGTTCAAGGCTAATATCGGGAATCAAGGCAACATCTCTCACTAGGGTTTTTTCTCACCAACAATTCATTGATGATACCCTTATATTGACTAAGGCATCAGTGGTTGAGGCTAAAATAATTAAATACATCCTGCAACTCTACGAGGACGTTGTTGGTCAGAAAGTTAATTTCAGTAAAAGCAAGTTATATTTATTGAACACCCCCATTCAAAGGCAAGGAAGGATTGCAAAAATTTTAGGGTGTGATATAGCAAACCTCCCCACTTCATATCTTGGTCTTCCTCTTTTCATTGGTTCTTCGAGAGAGTCAATGTGGGACAGGGTTATTGACAGAATTCAAAAAAACTTACTTGATGGAAAGGTCATCTTCTATCTCAATCAAGAAAATTGACCCTCACTAAGGCCTCTCTTTAGATAATTCCAGTCTATTTACTCTTCGTTTTCAAAGCCCCTGTGAAGGTTTTCTAGAAAATTGAGAAACTCCAAAAAGAATTTTTATGGACTGGATCAAAGGAGAAAAAAAGGATACACCTTGTAGGATGGACCAAAGTGTGCAGACCTAAGGAAAATGGGGGCTTAGGTCTGAGGAGAATTGCTCATATAAATTTAGCTTTACTAGCTAAGCAGGCATGGCGTCTCATTTCTGGTGAATAAAATGAATGGACAACTATCATCAAACGAAAGTATCTTCAAAATATGAAATTTCTAAGTGACTCAGTTCCAATCAAAGGTTCTACTTTTTGGAAAGCAATTCTTAATTGTAAGGAAATCATCAAAAAAGGTTTAAGATGGGTTTTAGGCAATGGTGAGAGGATAAATTGTTGGAATGATAGGTGGGCTAAGGATGAACCACTGATGCAATATCCTAACTTAGCTCGAATCAAAGATATCATAGAAGAACTCATTGGCAGAAAAGTCTTCGATTATATGGTTGAGGACAGAGGTAGAATGAAGTGGAAACAAATAAGAATTCAGGGATTTCAAGCAGAATCAAATGATATTTGTAACATTCTCGGGTAACAATTTATCCCCATGATACCCAAGGAAGATCAAGTGACCTAGGCTCCTACGAAAAATGGGCAGTTCACTGTTAAATTAGCTTACAAGCTTCTGCTTGATGACGAGGATTTTGTCCTCCAAAAGGACTTAGTTTGGATAAAAAATTTAATTCCAAAAATTGCAGTCTTTTCATGGTTGGTTATCCAAGGAAGAATTCTAACCATTGATAATATGATGCATAAAGGTATTTGTATCACTAATCGTTGTTATCTGTGTAGGGCTAATTGGGAGACCATTTATCACATTTTCCTTGAGTGCCATTTTTCCTTGACTGTCCTAAGTGGGGTTTTTTAGGCCTTCAATATTTCATGGGTTAAACCAACCACCGTACTTGATTTGTTCATCCAGTGGCCTTACCTCTTTTCAAGCCAAATACTTAGATACATGTGGAAAATTTGTCTCAATCACTATCTTTGGTAGGTGTGGTTAGAAAGGAACCATAGAGTCTTTAATGAGTCTATCCATGATCATCAAACTATCATTGCCATGATCCTATCCTTTGCCAATGAGAATGTGAACCTTATCCCTTTTGATAGTTGTAAACCTCATCTGCAGGAGACCACGATTGCTCAATATTTAAGCTTAACCTTGTTAGATGAGTCTATGCCTAGGGTAGTCAACCCTAGAGCCAATGTTAAGTGGTCTCCACCTCCTACGGGTTGGTTTAAGCTTAATTTTTATGGAGCAACTAAGGACAATCCTGGCAGAGCAGGCACTGGTGGTATTGTGCGAGATCATAATGGGAATATGATGCTTGCATTTTCTAAATATTTGGGAACAAGGACGAACAATGAAGCTGAAGTTAGAGCTATGTGGAGAGGCCTTCAAATGACTCAAGACTTAGAAGGAAATTTGATCATAGAAGGAGACTTTATGCATGTTATAAATCTCCTCAATAATTGGAAAATACCTCCTTGGAGGATTAAAATAATTATTGAAGAGGCTAGGATCCTTTTCCAGGGAATACAGGACATAAAATCCCAACATATCTTTCGGGAAGCTAACAAAATTGTTGATAAGCTGGCAAATTTGGGTGTCGATGGTGAAAAACTTTTCAAATGGGAACACGGTGTCCCAAGTGAAGTAGAGGAGCTTATTCAACAAGAATTCCAAGAATGATAGTCGAATTTACCAACAAGGAAGGCACTATAAGTTTGAAGGCTAGGAGTATTCCCGTATCTTTTTTGAATTGGACTCACAATAAAAATTATCTGAGTTGTCAGTCTTCGTGGATGTTGCTTGGAAATACCACAAAGAATAATGGGTATAGTCACATGTCAGATAATATGGCTCCTAGTCATCTTAGTAATTTGAGGTTGGTTGATAATCATAGGGAAGGAAATAAATGGCAATATAAGACTTCGAACCAAAGCCATGTGGACCACCAGATAGCCACCGCCATAAATCTAGCTAGCAGGTTCACTTCTCCAAGGCTGATTGGCCAAGATAGTATGTGGTACCAAAGCATGTCATATACGAAAGAAAGAAATTACCAAAGAATTATTAAGAGTAATTGTCAATACAGAGCTTGTGGGAGTTTTTTCAGTACTCTGCTATGTGTATCTGTAGCTTTTTGTTTCTCCATTGTCTCAAGGAAGGGATCCGTGTCTATTTCATTTTTGTAATTATGATGCATGTGTATTTTCTTGGGTTATACCCAAAATGTTGTATGGGAAGTTTCTTCTTGATAACAGGCTATGTGCCTTACCGGATGTAATGGATTTGGTGGCATGTAGATTTTACATATATAGGATCCTTAGTAAGGATATGTTCATCAACAACCCTGGGCTAATTTTTGTAAAAGGTTTTGGGTCAACCTGTAAAACCCGATATTAATGCTATAGTATCTTATCTACCAAAAAAAAAACACCTATACACTATAAATATATGATCAAAAGCACAATAAAAATTACTATAAAAACAATAAATTTGGTACTCACTTATAAGTGAGAATGCAAAGCAATGAAGCAATCCACATCACTACTTTTTATCAGGGTATAAGATAATTCAAAGCAAGTCATGACCACATTCTCCACATGAAATGCAAATCTTAAACATTTTTTTGTTGTGTTTTAAGAACCCAAAGCACTTAGGAGTCCACAAGTAAAAAATTAAAGTTGAAAATAAACTATATTTCTCTATAAAGAAAATTGGAATATCTCCAAGATAATAAAATGGCCTTAGGATAGGAATATATCATCCTCTAGTTTGAATATGGATCCCTAAAAAAGTATATTAAAAACCTACAATCACTAATTTTTTAATTGAATTTAGACAAGGAGAAGAAATCCAAGTCTCTATTCCAAGACCATGAGCACACCCAAAGTCTAGAAATCATAGGGGAGGTGATTAAACACCTGAATAAGTGCATAAAGTCTAAGAAACAATTTATTGAAGTTGACTAGCAACTTATAAGTTAACAATTCAAATCCTCTTAATCCAAGCTCAATAAGCTACAAGAATAGTACTTTGGGTATTTTTATGAAAGGAATAGTTTAGTTTTGGATGTGCATCTACTTCAAAGGGAAAAATGATGAATTTTGACATAAGGTACATAGTAAGGTAAGCCTTTTCACTATGTCCCTTATATTATCCCTCAATATTGTTTGAGAATACTTTTTAATTTGTTCTTCTAGATCATTTTGGGATTCTTAATGCTGTGAATTTTGACATCCTCAAACCATACTATGAATCAACATTGGATTATGAGCTTCCCATCATCCATATTATAAATTTTCTTTATTCCACTTTCATCTTGATGTAGATCAATTTTTGACACACACTCTCATTGGATTTGATGTGGTTAGATTACCTCTTACCTTGTAGCCAAATAAGAAAAACTTCCTCATCAGTTCTAATGGATTTCTCAACATCAAATCTCTTAGGTATCCCCTTCTTTTTTACAAGCATTAGAGTCCAATGTTTCTATTTTTGGAAGGTATGATGAAGAATAATATAGTCATGTCAGCTTGTTTTTATTTCTATTGTTGTACCTATTTATAATTGGTTGTTGACACGTGTCATTAATCCCCTTTATTTTAGTTTGTTAATTCTAGGCTGGTATCCAATAGTTGTATGTGCTAAAGTCTATAGGAGGTACTTTGGTATGGAATTTATAAATTTTTAGGTAAAAAATAACTCATGGAAAATTAAAGCTTTGCAGAAATAAAATGACATACATACAAACAACAATGCTTGCTAGAAAATAAATAAATAAATTATAGCTAGTCTACAAGAAATAGAAAAAAACTCAATTTATTTTAAAATAATTTATCTAACTAAATTCTTCACTTTAACTTATTGCTCCAAATATATGTAGGAAATTATAGAACTAAAACATTACTATAATGGAAAATTTAAACATTAAACATACTAAATTAGAAAGTAGAAAAAAATATCTTTATTAGAGCAAGAGAGGGGGCCCTTGCTCCTCATCTAATAAAGAGGAAAAATAATTCAGAATTAAACTAATCTAGCACACAACATAAATATTTGAAATTATACACTTTATTGTAGTTGTGGAATACTAAAATAACATACAATAATATTCAATCTAAAATTTTTCTCATTACCAACCCCATGACTTTCATCTAGGGTGCATATTTTTTTTTTTGGTAATTATTATAGTAGATTAAAAAAGGGTTTTTATAGAGGATCCCAAAACCTTATGTACAAAATCAACCTTGCATCATGCCTCATGGCTTTATGTATAAGCCTATTACGTAAAAACGTAACCCCTAAAAAAAACCCGATTACATAAGCAATGGGCCTAGGGCATCAATCCCTTGAAACCGAACACCAAAATGCAAATCCCGCCAACGATAACAATGAAGCATGAAACAATCCCTGTCAGCGGAAAACAGACAAATAAGAAAGGAAGTAGTTTTGGAGATCCCGCCCAGTGGGGAGTAGCCAAAAACCACCATCGAGAAGATCCCGCCCAACAAGAAGCAAATAAAAACCGTTACAATAAAATCCCACCTCGCGGGAAGCAGTCAAAACCACCACAAACAGTCCCGCCTAGTGGGAAGCAACAGGGAAATCCCGCCATCCGGGAAACCAGCAAAAAATAAAGGATCCCGCCTCGCGGGAAAACTAGCGGATTTGGCGGATCCCGCCCTGTGGAGAAACCATCCCGCCCACCGGGAAAACATTCCGTTCAGCGAGAGCCATCCTCGCAGAAGCCGACGACCCAAGACAGAGAGGATCCAGCCCATCAGGAAGTGACCAAAGAGTTGCACCACAAAGAACCCGCCTCGAGAAAATAGAAGAGGATCCCAGCAGCAGGGACCAAGAATCCTGTCCAAGCATAGAGCCCACCGAGGATTCACAAGAAAAAGGGGAAGTTATCCAAACCCTAAACCATCACCTCCACCGCATCGAGAAACGCAGGGGACCAGATCCATGCGAATAACCTGCAAAAAACCCCAGGGGGAAGCCTGAGGGAAAAAAGGAAGGGATCCCTAACCAAACAAGGATCCCTGGGAAGCACCAGTCCAAAAAAACAACCAAGGAAACCCTAGCCGGTCGGGAGGGGCACAGATAGTGGAGAAGGATCTTCCCCAGGAGATCATCTGCAAACAACCACTCCCCCGGAGGGATGACCTGGGTTGAGCCAGGAACTGGGCAGGAACCAGGAGCCATGGGAGGGGGAGCAGGGGAGGGACCAGAGCCCTCCCCTCTCTACTTTCTTCCCTCTAAATGAGACTTGATCTAGGGTGCATATTTATAATAATGTTCTTAATATATTTTTGCTACACCTTCCAAAATGCGGGGCCACTAGCCTAGGGAAAATATTTCTAAAAATGTCATCTTCATAACAATTCTTCTAATATTATCCTATAGTTGTTAAGATGGTTTAAAAAAACACTTGACTACAATTACTCATTGGTTAACATTGACAGAAATGACAACAATGTAGCATTAGAATAGTAATCCTCAAATGGAAAGAGGAAACTTCTCGTGTTCTTGATAATAATTTCTTTATTCTAGGTAAATTCCAAATCTAGCCAACCATAAACATGCTCATCAAGGTATCGACCATTATGGACAACCTCTTACCAAAAATCAAGCCAAAATATGTATTTTTCTATATTGGACCATCTTCCTCATGCAACAGAGTATCCACACAATCAATTATGTTGGCATCCTTCTCCATTTCCAGTGCATCCTCATGCTAGTCATAATTCTTCGAGTGTAGTAAATGCTTTGAAATATACTTAGGAACCTGTAGTTTAGAGTATTTCTACATGATCCTAAAACATTAGTCAAAATTACTATAGGAAAAATTTTCTTACAACCCTACTTCACTCCAAGCTAGACTACTCAAAAAAAGGGATAGGCCAAGGCTACACTATCGAAAGGTTCTTCCTATCTTTAGTCAAAACAATGGAGCTTCAAATAAATTCCTACATGTTTAAAATCCATGTCGATCATTAGATCTTCCATCTATGACTAGTGCTCATCTTCTGCTTTACCTAACCACATCAAGGGTGCCAAGGCCTGTGGGCTATTTATTTTCAATCCAATGGCTCATAAGGTCCTTTTGATAGACAAAAGTGCCAATGAGAAGGGGAAGCTTTGACAGAGGTCAAATAAGGACATGTGGGGACCAATTGGAATCTTGAGAAAGGAAACAACTAGCACCTCATAAAGAAGTCTTGTCATTGGTTAAAATAGATTCCACCTTGTTTGAGGATACATGGCAGTTGTATGCATGAAAATAAAAGTAGGAAAAATAGCATTAAAGAAGATTTTTTCTAGTGGCTATAAAGCTTGAATTTTATAGCCAAGCTTTTCAAATCCAAAAATGCATCAACCATGGCCACCATCCACCATACATGTGAGCCTACCTTATGCCTATACGAGTTAATGAGACCATATATGTCATGTTAATGAAGTGATGCACCCCAAGAGAAACATGGTGGAAGAGAAATAGCATAGCCACCCCAACATGTTAGTGGAGAGCCAAGTCAGACCCATATGATTATTCAAATACCTATAAGCTTTTAGCATTTATGGCCCCAAATATAGATACCTTGAAGCTACTATCACACAAGTTGTAAAATTATTTCTTGGTTGTAGGAATAGAATATATTTGCAAGCCTTCTACATAGATATTTGGAGGGAAGGAACCCTCCTCTTAGCTTATAAATAGACCTGATTTCATTTCTAAAAGGTATTAAAAAAAATTTGCTCATGATTGGTACTAGCCTTGTAGACTCTTTCTTTTACCCTTATTTTCTACTATAACAAAGGGATCCCAAACCTTTTTCATGCCTAGGAAGCATCAAACCCTCCTGACCTCATTATCTTGTAATCATCTTATGCATGTTAATTGAAACCATGATTAATTTTATTTTTTCCTCCTCTTGACTTGTCTTGATTCCTAGTGATGTGTTTTCTTGGTTGTGTTCACTAGCCATAGGTGATATTTTTCATGTTCAATTATCATTTATTATAATAAAAATTTGGAAGCTTTATTTTTTGGAACATCACCCCTATAGATTAGGACTATATTTTTCTACAAACATTTAATTGTTTGTTTTTACTTTCATTGCAATTCTATCCCTAGCCTCAACTAATAGAGGTCATTTTGTATCAAGGACTTAGATTCTATGAGGAGTCAGACATGATTAAAAACATTGAAGTTTTTGTTATAGGTGGTTTCCCCATCCATGACACTTCCTAATATTTTTCTCTACATGAGGTATGAGTGTATTTGTCTCATCTAGCCCCCTAGCCCAGGATCTATAGGTGCGTTTTGAGATGAGAATAGTTTATGTGGAATACCCAGTGGAACAAGCTTATATGTTCACCCCACCTAGATTGAAGAGTTTTGATTATGACTCTGATGAAGGTCATAGTATTTTTTCTTTAAGATAAGCACCTGGACTATTCACCTAGAAACTTTGCTTGATAACTCAGACTAAAAATATAGACTTTTAAGAAGTCATCCAACAAAGACAGACTAATATTTTTGTTTGGGGTCTCTGCCTCATCAACTTGTTGAAGCAAAATTTCCCTACTAGGTGATTTTTTTCTCAAAGGGAAGGCCCAAAGTTATATGATAAAATGACCTATAAGTAGAGCCTTCACCAAATCTAGTCAACAAGAGATGGTCCCACCCCTATATAAAAGATAAAGAAGAAGGAACCAAAAGTGTGATATATCAACCATGGTACATCAACCTCCTAGAAGCTTTTTGACATAGAATGATGAATGTCTTATGATTCCACTAGTTTGACTAGACACATGGGATTCGGTTCCCATATTGATGCTCAAAATTTTACCCTACTTCTCCAACAAAGTATTTGCAACAACTGGTATCTTATGTGCTATGTATTTTATTAAAAAGAAAGATATATCCTTTACACTATTAGTGGCTTCTTTTTTAGGGAGATCTCATGAATGGTTCTCAATCTTATCCCATAATTAGCCAAAAGCTAGTACCAATTGGTAGATCTCCTGGCAAAGTGGTTAAGAGAGAAGGCAAATTGAGCATCACTCCTAGAAAAACTCACAACTATCAAGAGGGTACCTATGGACGCAATATATTATTTAAATGTCTAATTCCATAAGACTTGGAAAAGGATTTCAAAAGAGATTTGACCATCTATTGATGAGTGTCATTAATGCTCTCATTTTAATTTATTTTTTCAATCCAGGGTGACATCCTAAGGCTGTATGTGATAGAGGTCTTAGAATTGTAGCTTAGATATCAATACTCTAGACTATCCTAAGAAAACTATGAATCACAATGTCTTTGCAAAATAAAGGAAACTAGGCTAAATTCCACACTTTGAAATAAAATAAATTCTATCTAATTGCAAAATTAAACCAACTAAAATTAAAAGAATTATGCTAATTTCAACTAAAATGAAATCTAATTTATACCAACATAAAGATAGAATTTAAATGTTTAAACTAAAACTATTTTATTAGAATGGAAAGTGTAGGAATTAACTAAAACCAGCTAATAGAAATAAAACAAGACAAAACAAAATTGAAAATAGGATGAAAACAAGATTTAGAAGCAAGGGAGAACATAATTTAAGCTACAAAAATTAAATGATAAGAATGGGGAGAATGAGAAGGATAAGAAGAAACAACATGAAGCTTTTAAGCTATAGGAAAGCATAAATTAACATAAGTAAAATTATAGTAAATAAATCTACCTTTATGTTGTTGAAAAATAAACCTATAACTATGTTAGTAAACCTTCCATTGATCCTTAGAGTGGGCTTAAGCTCTAGGTTCAACGAAAGGGGGAAAGATTCAACAAAAAATAACTAGCCTATAAAGTCAACAATTTCATGCAAGAAAACTGAAATAGTCAACTTGAGATAAATTACTACAATTTATTGAATTCTTCCAATGTTCTTATAAATAGCTACTTTTCTAACTCTTTCCTACTAACTTTCTATAATGGGAATACAACATTATTTATAATTTTATTCCTAACTTAATTGCCTATGAATGAGGGTTAAATTGGGAAAAAATCTATCCTACATTAATTACATAGTCTTGCTATCAAATCTGACCAATTAGAATTAAGAGAGCAAGTCAAATTGTATGAGTTTCCCTATTTTTACACCTTTGTTTACTATTGACTACCTTGAAATAGACCTAGGAAAAATCCATGGCAAATCTGAATCTTCCAACTTGCAATCTCCTATGATTTTGTTCTATTTTTAGTACAGGTTGATTGTAATGCTCCGTATCATACAATAGAGTTTACTGTACACATAATTTTCCTCTTGATGGTTGATTGGTTGATTCTAAATTTAATCGTATGACTCCCTGTTGTGGTGATTTTCTGTGTCCTTAAAATCTGGGTTGTCACGCCACAGGAAAATAACTGGTTCACAAACAACATTGTGGACTCTGGTGGATCCACCTCTTTAACTCATGAAAATATTATCACAAAGACTCTAGACAGACCGAGTAAGGTAAGGAAACCCTGGAGGTGAGCTTACAATATTTATTATATGCTCATGCTCATCCATATTTGCAAAAATGAAACACAACTACAATATTAAAAATGACCAAGCCTCGAAGTAACTCCTAGCTAATGCTTCAAGCTATAGATCGGTGCCTTATCCATTGGGTAATTGTAGCCAGACTTAAAGGATGATGAAGAAAGAAGGGGAAGGAGATAAAACTGAGCCAATCACATCCATTCAAGTAATTTAATAGAGATGATTAAACATACCAACAAAGAATATGTCATTTATACATTCAAATAATGTAACATATAAATGGTACAACAAGCAAAACTGCACATGAAATTCCTAATAGGAGGAAGCATGATAGAATTGATCAACGGATCATTACAATGGAGTCTGTTCAGTGTAACCAGATCTCACTAAGCAAGTATAAATAAATATTCCATTCAAATAATGTAACAGAGAACTACGAATCTTCATTCAAATAATGTAACGAAGAGCCTCCTAGCTTTTGGTCTCAGTCATTGAAAATGATCTCAGCAAACTAGACATCTCCTCAGCAAAACTTGTACAGTGATAGAGAAGAAAACGAGGTGACTAGACAAGACACAAAAGAAAAATACAACTACTTATGACGGGCACTCTGGTATGCCTCTTGCAAAAGTATTGTACAAAAACTTGATCATCGATGTTGTTGCAGTTGCTCTCTTATATAACCTTTAGATTGGTTATCATTCAAAGTTGATGATGGCCCATAATTGTCACAAATGCAACTGCTTAAGTGATGGCTCATAACTACGATTGTTACTAAAAATTGGGTGAAGGCCCAAAAAAACTGTAACTACCTCCAAAATTGATCCACTATATTGTTTGCATTAAATGGTTTTCATTCATGGTTGGTAGTGGTCTCCACTGATCAAAACGTCTCCATTCATATTGAAAATGGGCCAAAAATGACTTCAAAAAATCAATTCTCTGTTGTTGAAACTCGTCCAAAAATGAAACTGGTTTTTATTTAAATAATAATTTTAAACTATTATTATTGATAATAGTAATATTATCGTTTAATTATTTAATTAAAAACATACAAAATTACATATACATATATTATATATTATATATTTTACATGATATATATATATATATATAACCTTAATATATAAATAAAGAAGGGCTCACGTGGGCCACCATGGAAATGGCCACGTGACCCTTTATTATTTATATATTAAGCTTATATAAATAATAAAGGGCTCACGTGGGCCACCATGGAAATGGCCCACGTGACCCTTTAAAGGAAAAATTCCCTTTATAGGAATGGCCATGGCCATTCCCTTGTATTGTAAAGGGAATAATTCCCTTTACAATACAAGGGAAACCGTCAGCGACCGATTCCTATTATAGGAACGACCGATGGCCATTCTCACCGGCCAAATGATATCTTGGGTCGGTGGCAATGGCCATCGGTCAAAAACAAATTAATTAATTTTTAGGGATGGCCGATCAACCATTTCTAATGGCTAATCGGCCGATGAGAATGGTCGATCAGAAATTGGATATGGCCGATCGGCCATCCCTAGAAATTAATTAATGATGAATTTTTTTTAATTAATTTTTAGGGATGGCCGATCGGCCATTTCCAATGGCTAATCGACCAATGAGAATGGCCGATTGGAAATGGCCAATCGGTCAAAACTTTTAAAAAAATTAAATTTGATTTTTTTTAATTTAAATTAATAGGAATGGCCAATGGCCATTTTCAAAGGATATTTCCTTCGGTCGATGGTAATGGCCATCGACCAAAAAAAATTTTTTTTTTTTTTCTTTTTTTAAAGGGATGGCCGATCGGCCATTTCCAATGGCTAATCGACCAATGAGAATGGCCGATTGGAAATAGCCAATCGGTCAAAACTTTTAAAAAAATTAAATTTGATTTTTTTTAATTTAAATTAATAGGAATGACCAATGGCCATTTTCATCGACCAAAAGACATAAGACATTTCCTTCGGTCGATCGTAATGGCCATCGACCAAAAGAAAATTATATATATATATTATATTATTTTTCTCATAGGTCGAAGGACATTCCAACTGAAAAATTTAAAAAAAAATTATTTTTATTTTTTTATTTTTTAACTTGCATTGTAAAAAAGTATGAAAGGCCAATCGGCCGACTTCTCTAGGAATTGGTCGATCGGCTAAACTTAATGAAAACTTGATTTTAATTAACATACTATTATCCTATATAATAACGCTATTAATATATATAAAGTTTAATTAAATATTTAAATAAATTTAATTAAAAACTATCAAATTTACTTATAAAAAATTGTTTGGAACTCTTTGGACGGTTGTGGCCAACTACGACAAATACGAAGGGACGATTATGGCCAGCTACGACCAACGTGAAGGGATGGTTGCAACCAGCTACAACCAACACGGAGGCTATGGTCAACTATGGTGAGCGTGGAGGCAGAGGTTATGGAAAGCACAATAATGGATATGGACAGCGTGCTACGACAAATGCAAAGGCTAGGGCAAGCACAAAAATGGACATGGGTAGCATGCGACGAGCTGCGGTGAATGCAAAGGCTACGACAAGCACAAAAATGGACATGGGTAGGAAGGATCCTACAGAGATGCAGAGGTAGGCAAGGGCAAAGTTCACAGGAAACCAAAAATATCATAAGAAGCACCAGCAGTTGCGATGCGGGTTGGATGAACTATCCATCGTGTGTAAACCCTAGGTTTTCGATCAGAAGAAATATCTCTGAAGGATCTTTGGGTTCTCGGGTGGATGAAACTCTACCCTCTATCAAAATTTCAGAGGATGAATTTGGGTTGGATCTGATTGATTATGAAGCACGAACAATTATCTGCAAACTCAAGGGAAAAAGACTAGGCTTGGAGGAGCTCAAAGGATACATTAAATTTTGGTGGAGTACATAATTCCAAGTAACTCTCCTACCCAAAAATTTATTTTATGTTTCCTTTTCTAATTTAGCGGATAGAGATGAGGTAATGGACTATAGATATAATTGGTTTTTTGGACAAAGGGGTGTCTATATAAGACCTTTGACTCCTATTTTCAACCCCTTTACAAAAAAAGTTAATGGCTTTCTAGTATGGGTGAATCTTTATGCTCTCCCTGTGGAGTTTTGGGGAGAGAAGATATTCACCAAAATTGGTAATGCCATTGGTGCATTCCAGTATATGGATACCCAAATAGAGGAAAATTTATCCAATAAAATTAATGAGTAAAACAAGATCGGTTGTTTGGATGGATGTTTCAGTTCCTAAGCCTCAATCCATTACTATCTCCTCAAGCAAAAGGGAATGGATCCAAAATATTGAATATGAGAACTTCTCCATAAGATGTTATGGTTGTCAGCAATATGGCCACATGAAAAATATATGTCCGAACATTCGATCATGCTTTGATTACTCCATGGTGGAGAAGGCCTTGCATGTGAATGATTCAAAATCTTCAAATGTCCTGGTTCAAAAAAAAAAGCTCATCTTCCAAAGGCACCAATTATCCAGAAAGAATTAGGGGAGCAACAGAAGACTCAACACCAAAAGGAGAATTTGAAGTAGATCATTGATGAAAGCCAAACAGTTACTAAAGACCATCTAAATGGTTCCATGGAAAATATTAGCACCTTAGATGGTATTATTGAAGCTAATTATGAAACAATCGATGACAATCAGTTGTCTAAAAATGAATACCCTACAAAATATATTACAACTATATACTACCTTAGGAGCTTGAAGTGCAAAAATACGTTCTTAGATCTTGTCACTCTACAGGAGGAAGAACCTATGATATAGAAGAAAAATAGTCAAAATGGATGACTGAAGGAAACTAGTAGTTCAAATTTGGTAAAGTGGACTATGATAGTGCGATGTTTTGGAAATATTACTCTACTAAGATGCAATGCATAGATAGTAGATGTGAAGTTTTGGTATTCATATAGAAAATTGAAGATCTAGAAAATAAAAATCAAGAATTCAAACATTTTATGTACAATATTGTAGGTTTCTAGCTATAGCATCTCAATTGAGATGAGAAGTGTATCTATTTGTAAACTCTCAAGGTCTAAAAAATAGAGCTGTAATTTTTCAAGGGTGCGAGACCCGAGTACAACCCCTTATTATCCAGCAAAAAATAATAATCAAATTTAATTAAATACCTAATTAAACATATAACCGAACTTTATTAAAAAGGAAAATATTTAATTAAATATTTAAGACCCTAGAGGTCAAAAATAATTAATTAAATTTTATTAATGCCCCAAAAAAAGATGACAAGAGACCAAAACGACGATCTGACTTTGGCAACAAATTTTCAAAGACACTTTCAGAAGGCGAGACAAGCCTGGAAAAGACCCAAGGAGCCGAAAATTTATTGAATAGAGATGGACTGGAGCAAAAATGCAAGGACTCATAGGACACCAAAATTTTAAAACTTGGGCGTTTTAAGTTGGATTTTTGAGGATCCAACACAGGCTCCTACTAGGACATGTGATGAAAAAGACTTTTGGGTAATGAATCACCTGAGAACTCCTGAATCTTCAGCAAACCAAAAAGATAAAACTTGCCTAATCACCTACAGAAAACACCTTAGTCACCTACAAGAACTCCTTAATCACCTACAAGAAACACCTTAGTCACCTACAAGAACTCCTTAATCACCTAGAAAGGACTCCTTAATCACCTAAGGAGTGAAACACTCAAGCCCTTTGTAAAAGATGATACAATTTCAAATGTTGGTCATTGATATGAATTGAAAATTTCTTGTCATCCAAAGTTTACAACTTGTAAGTATGTTGGCCTACCATTTACAGGATTTGATAGGGACCAAGCTATTTTGGTTCCAACTTATCTTTTTCCCCATGCTTGTCATTATTAGGATCACAGTACAACACTATATCTCCTTGAAAAGTTATGCCTCTTTTCTTCTTATTGAATAACTATGATGTTTTATGAGCCTGCTCAATTATCTTCATTAATGCATCTGTTTTATCTTCCTACAGCTTCACAATTTGATCAAGTCTTCTTTGCAAGATATTTGGATTTTCATGATCCTGTAGAAGCAAATGCAAAGTATGACTTTCTAACTAAGGGGGCAATAGAGCATTTTCACCATAAACTAGCTTATAAGGAGATTTTCCTGTGCTTCTTTTTATAGATATTCTATTTGCCCATAGAGCAAACTGTAGTTCACTATCCCAATTTCTCTTTTTCCTACCCAATGCTCTTGTGATTATTGTGATCAAATTGTTTTTTGAGGATTCTACTAATCCATTCCCTTAAGGATAATAGTTTCCAAAATGAGAAAGCTCTATGTTGCACCTAGCACAAAATTCAATCATTTCAAAAGAAGTGAAGTAGTTACCAGTGTCTGTAACTAACTTCTTAGGGACCTGCTCTTTCAAAAACTTGATGACCACCCCTGTAGTAGTAAAATATTTTATTGTTGTGATGATCCACATATGACCTCCAGAAGAATTGGGGTTAATATCACCTGTGAGATATATTCCCCAATGAGCAAAAGGAGCTTCAACAATCATTGGATTCAAGGGTATGGCTGGTAAATTCTTCTTCCCTACAAAAATATGATAGTTATAACAACTTCTAATAAAATGGTAGACATATTTAAACAATGAGGGCCAATAATAACCAGATCTCATGATTTTTTAAGCAGTGGCCTTTGGAGCAAAGTGGCCTCCACAAAAATCAAAATGATATTCTTTCAACACTTGAGGGACTTCTTTCTCAAACAAATAGAGAAGAAACACTCCATTTGGATACCTCCAATACAGTCTACCTTCCTGAATATAATACCTTTGAGCCAATTGCTTGATAGACCTTTTGATTTGGCACATATCTCTTGGAAATGAAAATTTCTTGAGGTAGAAGATTATATCATCATACCGTATACAATTAGAATTATCAATTGCTCTAGCTTCTTACTGCTCATCTACTATAATAGTGTTATTCATATCTTCTCATTCTTTGTTAGCCAAGTACTTTTCCAGTCCTTTTCCTTTGATAATCTGCACTACCTTGAACTCCACATCATACTGCAGTAATTTGGCCATCCACCTTACAGGACTACCTAAGGGTTCAGGCTAAGTGAAAACATCTTTAATAGCAATGTAGGGGATACAAGTTATTACCTTATTGGACCCAAAGATATACTTGAAATGATCCAATGCTCTGATTAATGCATAAACCTATTTTTCTAAAATGGAAAATATTAGTTGAGCACCCTTCAATCCTGTATTCATAAAGGCTATGGGCCTTTCATTTTTATCTTCATCTTGTTGAGCTAGAACTATAGCAATAGTGTATTCTAAAGCAAATGAGTAGATTTTAAAATCTTTGGAGTAATCAGGGCAGATCAATACTGGAACCTTAGTAATTGCATCTTTGGTATTCTAAAAAGCTATAGTGTTTTCCTCTATCCACTTTATTTCTTCATTTTCTTGATCATGTTATTTATTGGCTTGCCATTCTGAGCATAATCAGGGATAAACCTCCTAATAAAGTTAATTTTAATCTTTCCAAAGAATGATCTAACTCCCTAAAGATTCTTAGAAGGGGAAATTTTAGCAATGGCTTCTATTCTTTGTGGATCAATGCTAATTCAATCTTTTGAAACAATGTGCCCAAGTAGTTTACCTTGTGTTGCCCCAAAAACACATTTTCTAGGATTCAAAGATATGCCAAACTCCTTGAACCTATCAAACACTTGAGTTAAATGTGCAAAATGATCTTCAGGATTATTTGTAAAAATTGTAATATCATCAAGATATACTACCACTATCTTGAACATCAATCCATTGCTCTCTAAAATGTTGCCCTTGCATTCATCAATCCAAAGGGTATCTTGAGATATTCAAATGTTCCCCATGATGTAGTGAAAGTTTTTTTGTGCCTATCTTCTGGATTCACTGCAATTTTATTGTAACCTAAAAAGCCATCCAATAAAGACATTATTGATGACCCAACCACTACTTGAAGCAATAATTCCATGTTTGGAAGTGGATAGTTGTATTTGAGAGAGCTCTTATTCAAATTTCTAAAATATACACAAAGTATGATCTCACCATTCTTTTTTCTAACTAGAACCAGGTTTGCCTACCAAGTAGAAAATCTCATCTTCCTGATTATCTTGGTATCCAGTAATTTTTGCACTTCTTTCTACATAATTGGATGCAAAGTGAGATTGAACTTCCTTTGTTTCTACCTGAAAGGCGTAGTATCTTTTTGAAGAGGTATTAAGTGAATCATTACCTTTGTGTTGAAGGTATTTAGATTTTCATAGCTCCAAGCAAAAGCATCCATGTTCTTTTTCAAGAACTTGATATATTGTTGCTTATCGTTTCCTGATATGGCCTTATTGATCCTAACAATCTTGAGCTCTTCCTCTATTTCAATATTAACTTCATCAATATTAGATTCTTGGACCAGAGATTTATATGCCCTATAAAAGTCATCAAACAAACTCTCTAAAGATACCAATCTCTTAGGGATCTTGTTGGTCTTCAGTTGTATGACCTCTGCAGACTCTCCGATAACATCCTTCAGTTTTTCTTCATCCCTTTCATCACAAATGACATCATAAAATTCATTCTGCATAGTCATAAAATCATTGAAGTGTATATCATCATGAAAAACTTGTAAAATACCACATTATCATGAACAAATAGCTTATAAACATTTATGGTTGGGAACATTTCCATAAACCAAGTGTTTATCTCAATATTTTTTGCTCCAAAAGCATTAATGGCCAACATATTACCATTGTGATTCTATGTTGTAGGAATAAATTGCAGATCAAAATCCAAGAATCTATCTATTTCATCCAACATTGCCTACTTATATTGATTTAGTCTAGGGTGATTTATTTGATATTTCCCTTTTATTTGTTGTATTATTAGTTCAACATCCCCACTAACTATGAGGTAATTAATACCCAACTCTTTGGCCTTCCTTAGCCCTAGCAATAAGGCTTCATATTCTGCAACATTATTTGTACAATAAAACCTAACATGTATGGTATGCCAAGATAGTTGCCATTGATATCTTTCAACAATACTCCAGTTCCTACTCCTGCTTTAGATTTTACCCCATCAAAGGTCATAGTCCACATATTAGAAGTTAGAATTATATCAGTCATCTACTTCAGCCTCCAGTTTTGGATCCATATTCTTAGCATCAGAGGTACTTCCAACAAGAAAGGAGAATGCTAGATAGAGTAAACCCCCATATTTTTTTTCTCAATAGAATTCATGATATTAACCATATTATCATTAGGATCTTTGAATTCAACTAAATACTTGTTGAAGGGTTATCTTTTTAATATCACTTTCTCCTTACCCTACATTGAAATAGTGGCATATGGCCAATCTAACCGAATAGTACCACCCAACTGCTATACCCAATTCCTAGAGAGTAAGATAGAAAATAAAGGGTCCACATCTATACCTGAAACATCCATCACCACTCCTTTCTTATGATATTGCTCAATATGGACAATAAGTCCAATGATATTGCCTACATAAGGCACACTCCCGTTATCAATGACAGAAAGAGGAGGATGCTCTTTCTGATAAATTATGCCTAATTGATTAGCTACTTGTTTTGGCATCTATCAAGCATGCAATTATGAATAACATGTTTGTCTTCATAGACTGATGTATACCTTAGTGAGATATAAAATGGCTAAACTGAATATGGGGCTCTAAATGCATTATTCATAAGGCCTATGGGGTTTTAAGACTTTCCTCCTAATTGATCAATTGATTTGAAGGATTTACATACCTGATACTAGTACTTTGGAATAGTCATTATTTTCCCAAAAGTGATGTTGACCTTCTACTTGGCAACCTCTATCAAACTGATCTTTCTTATCATCAATTACTTTTGTATTTTTCTCATTATCAAAGTCACTTTGCTACTTCTGAATAATTTCTTCTACATCAGGCTCTTCAGAAATTATTTGCAGCTTCATCTGATTTAATTTTTCTATGAAATCACTCTAGTAGATTTCTCCTTTTGTGCAGGCCCTTTATCAACTTTATCTTCCATTTTTCTATTCTTGAGATTGATAGCATGTATATTTTCTAAATATTCAACCTCTTATGTTGTAGGTACAAACTTCCCCTGCTTCATTCTATCAAATTTGGTACTATGAGGCTCACTTGAGGTTTATGCCTCTCCAAAGACTAAGGCTATTTGCTCAAGATCATTGGTACATATGTCCATGTCCCTTTCAAATTCATGTTCTCTAGTTTTATTCTCCTGAGTTTAGCATACATTAATTCTAATATATTCATCTTCAAATTCAACATTAGAATGCATGCTTAGATAAATGCCATAATCAACAGGGTTATGCGGTGCATCACAAGTAGAGCAATAAAAGGTATGATCTAATGCTATATTATTTAATGGTATGGGATTTGGAATAGAATCTAGATCTCTTTCTACTTCTTTATTTTTCCAATTTCCATTTTGATTTTTGTTTCCCTCTTCATTTCCATTATTATTCCAGTTTCTATTGAAATTTCTCCTAAAAGGTCTGTTATATTCCTGTTGTCTATTATTTCCCTGTGCAGTTTTTGCAGTGTTGTCCTTTTTTCAAGTCTAGCCAACATATTATTCAAAGTAGTAAACATCTCACTCAACTGATTAGCTATCTTGTTCATAGGATCCTAATTTTTTTTTTTAGGTATAGAGAACTCAACCTTCTTAGGCTTTATTTCAAGTTGATTGGGCTCCAGGGAGTATAATTTCATTTTACCACTATCAATCATGTCTCTTTATTTCAGTAGCTCTTTCCATACATATATCAATGGTGTTTGTTTCTTGTTGCCTTAGCACATAACTGAAATCTCCAAGGAAAGCATTCTTGTAGAAACAAATAGACTAATCATTATTTGGCCTTAATGCTACAGGAATCTTATTTATGGTCTTGAATAACCTTCTATTGAATATTCTACTAATTAATTTTCTTTCTTTTTCATGGTAGCCAATTCTATTAGCAAATTGATGCGCCTAAAAAATGCTTATATTTTGTATGGGTTTCATCGATTATTATGCAACAATATAATAGGAACTATGTACTTTTATGAATGATTATGTAATTATTTAATAGAATTGTGTGTTATCTAATTTGTGTGTTTTAGTTTGTTTTTGTGGAAATGTGGTTGGTTTTGACAGATTTGGATTAGTCAAGGTCTTTCATTGACCTGGCACTCTATTTCTTTCAGGATCAAGGCATGATAAGTAGGCACATTCCTCTTCAAGAAAGGTGCCAAGAGAAGATAGTCATCTTCCTCTTCAAGGAAGGTGCCAAGAAAAGGGTAGGCACATTCCTCTTCAAGAAATGTGCCAACATAAGGTACGCACCTTTCGTATACATAAGACACCCGACATACTTAGGTGCCTTCTACATAGGGAAGGCACCCCATAAAAGGTAAAGCGCCTTTCATATAGATAATGCACCCACATCAGTAGGCGCCTTCTGTAGGAAGAAGACGCTCAACATTATTATGCATCTTTCGTATACGGAAGGTGCCTGTCAAAAAGCACATGACGAAGGCACCTTCCTCAAAGAGAAGGCACCTCCATTCTTCGCTAGTTGACCAAGTAAAGTGATGTGGGCAGAGTTGACCGATGTCATTTCGATTCCACATCACGCAAGATAATTCTAGAAATTGTACCAACGAACGTCTTACCTATGCCAGGTGAAGCATGCACCAATTAGCGAATGCGCTACTGCTAGGAACAAATCCTATTTTAGCAGATGTCGATTGCGTTTACCAGACTGTCCCAGTTTAGTCTGAACTAAACTACTATTGTAACTTATTTGTAACAGAATATCTATGTGTGTGCTATATAAACACACATATACCTCTCTAATAAAGATCAAAAAATCTAGAATCTAGATTGAGAATACATTTTTCATTCTAAGGAGATAGAAACATTGTAATAATTCTTTGGTGAATACAATAAATTTTGAGAGTTCCTAACTGTGTGTTCAGCTAGAAGGGAGCTACTGGAGCCTAGGCCCACTCCAAGACAATATTATTTCCCTTTTATTTATGCTTTCCTAGATTAGTTTCCTACTTTCATAGATTTATTTCCTGCACTATTATTTTCATTTCTGCAGTAGGTTTAGTTTTATGCATGTATGGATATTTACATTCTTAGAATTTAATTATTCATACGTAAATTATTGTGGTGTGGATGAATGATTGAAAATATTTTAAATCCCCCAATAGTATAATTATAAGGACTCATCTCAAAGTGGGTATTGTAAGTGATCTTGTATGAGACACTTCTAAAGTTTACGAAGCTCCTTGGGTTGACAATTTAAATGATCGCCAGTGACAAAATAGGAGAAAAATTCACCTGTGTTTGGCCCGCAACATTTTGGTGTCATTATCGGAGAAGCACCTCTATTAGATTAATTACAATGCTTGAAAATCTTCTATCTAACTTTGTATGAGTTCTTAGAGAATAAGAGGACTTGACGGTCGGTTCATAAAACAAAGTCCACCAAAATCTGATATAGTCAAACATTCTGAGTTTGAACTAGATTCACCCGACTCACCACCAACAATCCACTGGAGTGAGGATCCTCACTTTGTACAAAGTGCTTCCTCATCCCATCAACTTGGATAAGTACGAACCATTGTAAAACCATTTTTTAAGAGAAAACCCTCAGAGGAAGCTTTGTTGTGGAAAGCTATAGAATATCAGACGATAACACCAGCCGATTTCGTAGCCCTAACTCAGAAATTTTTGAACGACTGTGAGGCCATAATAACTGCATTAGAGACCACATTTCCTAAAAAAATTGTCAGCGAAGAGACTTAATATGGCTTTAGTTTCTCGATTGAGGAAGGAGTAGGAGAAACCAAAATGAAAAACATATCCCTTGCTCACCTTCCTACCTTCACAGGATATTCGATCAAGGATCCTGACCTATTTTTATTTAATTTTGATGTTCTATGCAGGTGTGTGGACTGCAAATATGATACACAAAAGCTAAAGCTCTTTCCTTCCACATTAGATGATACAGCTCTATGGTGGTTCATTGGTCTGGGAGACACACATTGCCACATGGGATCAAATGAAGAGGCTATTTTTAGAGCAATATCAAGACTTCGGGAGAGCAAGAGACTCTAGAGAGGAGGTCTTGAGCATGATGCAAAAGTAATATGAGTCTCTTGAAGAATACTGGGAGATATTCAACTTCAATCTTCAATGATCTCCTCATGCGAAGCTAGCTGATAAGTCTCTTAAAAGCATTTTTTTGAGAGGACTTAACAATGAATCATTAGAAGCTCTCAACATGATTTCTGGAGGTGACGTCTACCAACATGCTATGGAAGATATCCAACAATTATGCCAAAACTACTCAAGAAGGAGAGGCAAGACCACTTCTAGAACCATGAAAGCAACTACTTCAATCACAAAAATAGAAATAGACAACATGCTAGAAGATTTGAAAAGTGAGATGCTTTCGTCTCTGGAATTACAGATGGACACACTACTGTTGGAGAAAAAGAAGCAATAAAATGAAGCAGAATTGGCTTATTTCTACCTAAAATGTAGAGGAAATCATGCAAATAATGCATACCCAGAGAACAAAGTCATAGTATGCACGATCTGCAAACTAGATCATAAGACCCGATTGTGCCTGCAATTTCCCAGTATCAAGGAGGATGCCGATGTTATGGAAGCCTATTTTATAGGCAATCGAAGGAGTTGGCAAAAACCCCCTACAGGAAATATGCCAGTAGGAGCACCATCATATGGGGGAGGACCATACATGCCACAAGGCCAGCATCAACCACCTAACATGGGGTGGTGGTGACCATCACCTTGGTCCAACGCACCCCCAGGAGCAGCGTTTCTGAACCAACAGCCCTAGATGCCATATCAATACCCTAGGAAATAGTGGAGAGGCCATACTCCATGGAATCTAGCTCCATATAATATAGCGTCAGCTCACCCCCAATGAAACTTGTCGGCCTTGCCTACAGTGAGATCTACGTAGCTACCCGCACAACTAATGGTAAATCCAAATAACATAGTAAATCAATCGACATACAATGTAGAAGGTGAGATGTACCTAATGTATAATATTAGTTGTAATCCTATTCAACTTAGATCAGGTATACAACTAGGAGTAGAGACACCTCCACTGATAGAAGAGGAGGAAGATGTAGAAGAAACACCTCTTATAGAAGAGGTGGAAGAAGAAGTGGCTGAGAGAACAAACGCTTCATTTCTTAATCAAATGCAAGAATAGAGGAAACTAACGCAACCAGAGTTTGATATAATTTCTATCTTGAAAAATCTCATAGTGACAATTCCACTTTTTCTAGCTATCCGAGACGCCTCAATATATTCTAAAGCGATAAAGGAGATGTGCCTAAGAAAGTCAATATGGAGAGCAATCCAAACTATCAATGTCATGGGTAAGTTGGTGTATTTAATGATGGGAAAGACGTGTCATCCTAAGTACGCAGACCCAAGCAGACTAGTGTTGACTATAAAAATTAGGGGACATTCCTTGATAAACAAGTTGGTCGATCTCGGGGTAGCCATCAACGTAATGCCTCAGGAGACCATGCAGAGGCTACAGCTCACAGACCTGAGACCTACCTCAATGGTGCTACATATGGCTGACAAATCAACCATAGCATCAAAATGAATGCTTTGAGATATCATAGTGACAGTTGATGCGTGGGAATATCCAATCGACTTCCTGGTTTTGCAATCTAAAACCAGGCTAGGTGGCTACTCGCTTATATTGGGAAGGCTATGGTTGGCAATAGCTAATGCATACATTAGCTGTCGTGATGGGCTGATGACCATATCCAATGGACAGAACGTAAAAATGTTGACTATTTCACCCCCCGCGTAGTCTGTTGATTCATTGGGAGAGTCCATGTTGACCAAGCATGAAGAGAAAGAGTTGTCCATCATCCAACCAGTGATGGCATTAGACAAATTTGTAGAGGAAGAAGATGAGGATGGTGCTATCATAGAATTCCTCCAAGGAGAATCCTTTGATACCATGCCCGAGTCATCATTAGCTGGCACCCAAGACCACCACATTTAGCAGATAAACATTGGTCCAAGAAAGATGTTGAATATCAACAGTGGGTTGACCCCCACATAGCTAATGAAGGTAGAAGAACTCCTAGTTAAACACCAATGGGTATTTGCATGGGATTACTCGGATATGAAAGGTATCAGCCCAAAAATATGTACCCATCGCATATACCTTAAAGAGCAGGTGACTCCAAGCAGGCATCAACAAAAAAGAATGAATCCGACAATGAAAGACATTATGAAGGTAGAATTACAAAAACTCTTGTTTGTCAGATTTATATATTCGATTTCTGACAGTGAGTGGGTGTCATCGCTTGTGGTGGTCCCCAAGAAGAATGGGAAGTGGCATATTTGTGTGGACTATAGGGAGTTGAACAAAGTGACAAAAAAGGATCACTTCACACTCCCATTTATCGATCAGGTCTTGGATACACTTTCGGGGTGAAAATACTTCTCCTTCCTAGACAGATTCAGTGGATACAACCAGATTCAGATAGGAGAAGAAGATCAAGATAAAATGTTCACCTGCCCTTGGGGAACGTTTGCTTATCAGGTATTGCCTTTTAGGTTATGCAACGTACCTACCACCTTCCAAAGGGCGGTGCTTAGCGTATTCTCAGACATGATAGGATATGCGGTTGAAGTATACATGGATGACTTTTTTGTTTATAGAGAAACCTTTGATGAAGCAATGATGAACTTGGAAAGAGTGCTCAAAATAAGTGAGGAAAATAATTTGTCCCTTAGTAATGAAAAATAATTTATGATGATGCAAGAGGGCATTGTATTGGGACACCATCTCTCCATGAAAGGAATAAATATTGACAAAAGTAAAATAGAGGTCATCAAGGACCTACCCATCCCTAGAACACAATGAGAGATGAGAAGTTTCCTTAGATATTTCGGGTATTACCGACGATTTATCATCGACTTTAGTAAAATTGCAAGACCACTGCACACTTTATTGTCTAAATATGTGGAGTTCAACTGGACGAAAGACTGTAAAAGAGCATTTCAATCGCTCAAGGAAAAGCTAATATCTACACCAGTTCTAAGGGGACCAAACTGGGCCATACCCTTCCATATCTATTGTGATGCATCCAATAATGCGATTGGAGAAGTCCTCAGGCAGAAGGATGGCGAGGAATTTTACGCTATCTACTACGTCAACAAAAATTTGGCAGGGGTTGAGCTCAACTATACCATGATAGAGAAGGATTTCCTTTTAGTTGTGCATGCCATAAATAAATTCCACCATTATATCATCGAATATTAGGTGTTTGTCCATACAGACCACGCAGTTATCAAGTATTTAATGAGCAAATCGGCTATTGGCAGAAGAGTTATAAGATAGATTTTACTATTGCAAGAGTTTGACATAACAATAGTAGATAAGCCAGGCAAGAAAAATGTCATAGCATATTTTCTATCCGGATTGACGCCAACAGACCATTTGGTAGTGGAAGACCAATTTCCTGAGGAACATTTATTCACCATCAGCAAGCAGACACCATGGTACGTAGACATAGCCAGTTAATTGGCCACCAAAAGAACCTCGTCTGATCTCTCCTCATGAGAAAAGTAGGTGGTAGTAGAGAAGAGTGCCTCCTTTCTATGGTTTGATGGCCTCCTATTTAAAATAGGATGTGATTATATTATAAGGAGGTGTGTAGCAGAGCAAGAGTTCTCAGAAATACTCAAAGCTTGCCACCATGAACCATGCGAAGGATACTTTACGGGAAATCAAAATGCCTATAAAATCCTATAGGCTAGGTATTTTTGGCCAACTCTATTCAAAGATACGATCGCCTATGCCAACAAGTGTGACGAGTGCCAAAGAATGGGCAGACCAACCCATCGGGATGAGATGCCCCTTCAACCGCAAGTGCATATAGAGCCCTTCGATAAGTGGGGCATGGATTTTGTGGGGCCAATTAATCCGCATTTGATAGGTAGGAGATTTATTTTAGTCTATACAAACTATGTCACAAAGTGGGTGGAATTCCAAGCACTAAGGGATTCAAAGGAAAGAACAGTAGCTGATTTCTTATTTGCTTATATTTTTACATGATTCGGGGTCCCTAGAGAGGTAACAATAGACTAGGGCCTCAATTTACCTCCAAATTGATCGAGAAGTTGATGAAGCAATATGGTATTTAGCACCAACAAGACTACGTCCTACCACCCGTAGGCAAACGGGCAAGTGGAGGTGACGAACAGAGAGATTGAGAACATCCTCACAAAAATCATGCTGCAACATAGAAAAGATTTGGTGACAGCTTTTGGAGGTAGTATGGGCATGAAACACCATGTGGAAGTTGACCACCAGATTCACACCCTTCCATCTAGTCTATGGGAAGAGTGCAATGATGACCATCGAGTTTGAGATTAAGACACTGAGAACTGCTTTAGAATTAAATTTGATCTTGGAAGAAGCTCAAAAAGAGGGTTCGATAGCTAAACCAACTATATGAAATATGAATGGATGCTCTACAAAGAACAAATATCTTACAAAAGCAAAGAAAAAAATGGCATGATCGACACATCAAGTTGAAGCAGTTCCAGGAGGGAGAATGGGTGTTGTTGTACGATTTTAGGTTCTAGGAACGGAAGGGTAAATTAATGCAAATATGGATGGGATCGTATGAGGTGGTAGAGCTCATCAAGAATAGTTTTGTGCATGTCAGAACCATTGACGATAGCAACATTGTATTGACAGTGAATGGCCACCGACTATGGCCCTACAACACATCCAAAAATTTACTGGTGGAGTCTAGAATAGGCATGGGGGAGACCCCATCCTTGTAAATCTGAACTAAACTCTTAGTAAGAAAAATAGTGGACATGGAGGTGTCCACAAAAATCAGTTAGTGTAGGCTTGTTTTATTTCTTACGATGTGTTTTGCAAGGACAACGCCCACATGCAAGCTATAGGTATCCTAGTAGAGGGCCTACCAGGCATGGAATGTGTCTAACTGCCTGTAATTTTCTTTTATTTTTGTTTGCTTTTGCAAGTGAAGGACCAAATAGAACAAAAAATAAGTATTTGAGAAACCAGGCCTAAACTGGATTAGCATCCTGATACCTATGCACGTAGTTTAGAAGTAGCACCTATCCAATCTTGGGCGAAGGTAACAAACTCATGGTTGGCAGGAGGACATTGCGGGAGCATGAAGAAAATTTGAGGAGGCTTGATCACCCTTGCCCAGAATATCATGACATGTTGCTAAGAAAAACACCTTGCATAAAGTCTTCATATTCATATTAGACTCTCCACAGGAGGAATGGCACCTTCCTCTTCGAAGAAGGCACCTAATGAGGGTGGACGTTCCCATCGTGAAGAAGGTATCAAGCTGGAGGTAAGGCGTCTTCTTTATAGGAAAGGCACCCCATAAAAATAAGGTGCCTTCCTTATAAAGAAGGCACCCCAGAGAAGGTAGGCACCTTCCTTATAGGGAAGGCACCCAATTGAAATAAGGCGCATTCCTTATAAAGAAGGTGCTCGTAGGAGAGTTAAAAAAAAATTGAGAAGGCGCCTTCCGCATCATGAAGGCACCATGAAAAAAAGAAATAATGATCAAGGTGTCTTCCATTCCAGGAAGGCACATCCATTCAGAAGCACCTTTCGCAGCAGGAAGGTGCCTTTCTTTAAAATCGCCTTCCACAGTGGGAAGGTGAATTTTCAAAAGCACCTTCCACATAATGAATGCACCATTCTTCAAATGCACCTTCTACAGTGGGAAGGCATCACTCTTCAAAAGTGCCTTTCGCAGTGGGAAGGTTCCATTCTTCAAAAGCGCCTTCCGTAGTGGGAAGGCACCACTCTTCAAAAGTGCCTTCCGCAATGGGAAGGTGTCATTATTCAAAAGCGTCTTCCATAGTAGGAAGGTGCCATTCTTCAAAATTGCCTTCTGTAGCAGGAAGGCACCAACATGCAGAAGCGTCTTCCACCTAGGGAAGACACCATTCATTTAAAGTGCCTTTCGCATCGGGAAGGCACCAAAATAGCACCTTTCGCATACAACCAATGTTTTGGTTTCACGTGTGCCTCAATTCAAACAAGATCAACACACGATTGGGCATCACCATATTACCACCAAACCCACGTGATGAAAAATATACCCCAATATAAAATTTTGCAGAGTTACGGGGTGGGATCTTCGTGCACACCCCAAATATGATGGACAGTTTTTTAAGATCAATCAAGATCCGGTATTCGACATTGAACCTTGAACAACGTAGTAGTGAAGTTCAACGTAATCCGCACATGTGAAATACCCATCGTCTATGTCATAGACCGACAAATTACTACTCTCCGCGACACATGAAGCATCCAATCAGGTTCGCACATAATTTTAATTAAATTTTTATATAATATTTCATGAATTATGCAGTACCAAAAAATAGCGCTGCCATAAAAATCATGCACCCCTCCATGGCCAAAACATCGTGCTGAAATTATGGCTCGAGAAACATACCTTATCAACCCCCAAATAAAAAGAAAAAGAAAAAAAATTGAATTAATGCCAGGAGTAGGCACCTTTTGTATAAGAAGGCACCTCCCTAAGAAATCTAAGGTAGTAAAACAGTGGATGTAGTTGTCAGACCCTAGGATGTCGATCTCTGGTAGGTCGTAGAAGCTACATTCTAGGCAGCAAGGACTACATTAGTTGTACCACCTCTAGTAGCAGTCGGGGTGGGAAACTCGAACAGGCAAAGCCAGTGGATTGAGTAGAGGTATACAATAGAAGTTGGTCGCCCCAACACCACAACTCCACGTAGAAAAATAAAGACCACACCTCTCAATGCCAGTCCATAGAAGAAGCAGTCATAGGCCGCAGGTACAACCAGATCCACTAGAAAATGATGATGATGAAGAAATATGAAGAGCTACTTGTAGTTTTGATGCCACGAGGGTGTGGCATATGTTAGGCATGGGGGGATGATGAGCCTAAAAAATGCTCATATTTTGTATGGGTTTCATCGATTATTATGTGGCAATATAATAGGAACTGTGTACTTTTATGAATGATTATGTAATTATTTAATAGAATTGTGTGCGTTATCTAATTTGTGTGTTTTAGTGTATTTTTGTGGAAATATGGTTGGTTTTGACAGATTTGGATCAGTCGAGGTCTTTCATGGACCTGGAACTCTATTTCTTTTGGGATCAAGGCATGATAAGTAGGCGCCTTCCTCTTCAAGGAAGGTGCCAAGAGAAGATAGATGCATTCCTCTTCAAGGAAGGTGCCAAGAAAAGGGTAGGCATCTTCATATTCAAGAAAGGCGCCAACAGAAGGTAGGTGCCTTCCATATACAGAAGGTGCCCGACATACTTAGGCACTGTAGCACCCTAAAATTGGCACGGTTAAAACATTAGTAAAAAGATAAAATATTAAAATTTGAATTTCAACCCCAAAATTCCCGTTAAACCGCCTTTTACCCTCTTTCCTCATTTTTCATGCCATTTTTAGGATTTGTTTTGACCGTTGGACGATATCGTCTCATATTAGACGAAATCATCCCCGATCTGACGAATTTGTCTAGAACAGAACGTCTAGATGATTTCATACCAAAACCAAATTTTCATAATTAGATTCTATTTCAATAGCCTCTCCAACTTGGGTAGAAGCGTGTTTGCACAGTTGGAGATTTCCCTGTTGGAGATCTCCCAGATTGGGATGATCCCCAACCTCCCAAACCTCTTCCTAAATCCTATATAAAATAGGATTTTTCTAGTTTATCCCCCTAATTCCCCCTGGCTGGCTGGCTGATTCTCCCTGAACTCCCAACCCCTTAGTTGACGGATTTCATTACAGAGTTAGCTCCTTATTCCCCTCGCACTACTTTGCTTGCATTCGGTATTTTTACATTTTTATTGCAGGAACTCTACTATTTTCAGTCGAAGCTAGCTTGGATCGTCGCGGACGATCTCGAACGATTGCAAACGATATCGTATGATTGGAGGCAATCCTAGTTGTAGTCCAGATTGAGGGTTGTCTGAGTTTAGAGTTTGTATTTTTGTAGCTTTTTTTGCATTTTTCATATTAGATCTCTGCACTATTTTAAGTTATTATGTTTTATGCATCTTGGAGTTCACCTCATTTAGCACAATTGCATGATAAAGTTAAAATCAACCATTAAAACTACTGCATTTCCTTATTTTTTATTAGAATCTATTATTCAGGCATGTTTGTTGTTATTTCTACCCTTATCCTTTGCTTCTACACTTGCATATTTGGTATTTTGTATCTGTTTTTGTGATTTCAGGTTTCTGACGAATTCGTCAGATTTCAGATGATTTTGTCTGATTTCAGATGACCTTCTGTGATTTGGGATGATTATGTACAAATTGAGATGATCTGAACTGCTACAAGACTCAGAATCTCCATCAGACATCCGAGATCAGGTATGACACCTTCTAGTTAGCATATTCTCTGTTATTTGCATCCATTTCTGTTTTCTATATTCATTTAAATCAGCATTGGTATATAGAATAGTTTAGATTCATATCGGACAAACCTAGGAGTTGAATGATTAAAGCACGAAATGAACACATTAAACATACTATCAACCTAGGCATGGAAACTGCCATTCAAAATTTTCCTGGTGAACCCACCATTCGTCAAAAATTTACCCTTATACACCTCCCCCAAGAGGCGGGACCTTCAAAGGGCCTCTCAGTCCGAGGTATTGTCCCATCCTTTTCCCATCCCCATTTCGGGTGCGGATCCTATAGCCTGAAGGTAAGGATGCGAACAATTTGGAGCGATACATTTTGGTGAACCCGACGTGAAACAAAAAACCTTTTGAAAACAAAAACCTTTCTAAAAATAAAAAAATAATAATAATAAGAAAACAAAACATAAATGCATTTAGAATTAAGAAAATTTGCATGTCATATTTAGATGGTAGACTATAATAAGAGATGATTTGTCACCATTAATGTTGAAAATCAATTAGCAGCTATAGAGATTATTTTTGTGCTTAGAGTACCTCAAACAAATAGGGTTCAACCTTTGTGGGACAAACTTGATAGGATATTGGATCTCATTTCATCTAGAGCAATCGAACTTAGGTAAATCAAGAGGTTTGTCCTAGATAGAATCCTGGATCCCGATCAAGTAATTTTGTATCATGAACTTCAGAGAGCTTGCCATAGGGGGTTAGCAGATAAAAGAGCCCTTGTGTCTTCTGAGTTATATACTTTTGAGGAATACCTTGAGAATGTAGTTGTAGTACATAAATTTTTGTCTTGTATAGAGGACCAAGAGGTCGTTCTTACAGATAGAAAAATATGGAATAGAGTTCCCAGAGCTGTGTTATATCGAGAGTATTGCCATGAGATTTATTTTTACAAAACAGAATCCGAAACAGATAATATCACCATAGCACACTTTGTTGACTTCTTGAAAAACAATTTCCAATTTGAAGAGGAGCACTTTATGACTCCCGATGAACTTGATCCTATCAATGATATCTATAAACTATTTATAGAAAACTAAGTTATTATTTTATTATTGTTATTTCTTGTATTTAGTGTGTTGTTTATTGTCTTTATAAGCATAAAAACAAAAATAAAATAAATAAAAAAACGCGCAAAAACAAAAACAAAATAAAATCATAACAAAAAAAAAAAAATCAAAACATTTTCTCTTTTAAGCATTATAGTAGGTATATAATTAAAATATATACCTCCCAAATCTATTGCAAATATATCAGTATATATTTGCTAAAATTTAATATTTAGACATAATGACTAAACTCAGGAATGGAAAACGAATTGAAGTAGAAGAATATTGGTTAGGAAAAACCACAAATAAACCAGATGCCCTTCTTGAAGACCCAATTCAGGAAGAAGTAACCTTAAACCAACAAGAAGAAGAATTTGTGGACGCAAATGAACAAAAAGAAAATGATAGAGAGGAAGGATCCTCATCTCCTAAAATAACTCCAGAAGGAGCTGTTACTTTTGAGAACATGGACCATTTTTGGAAATTCCTCCATGATAATATGGGCACCCTTAATAGAGCAGTTCATATGGACAAAGATCAAATTAGTGACACTCAAGCAACCCTAGAAGATATATATCACACACGCACTAATCCTTTGTCCTTTGTTTAACAAGAGAGTGATCAAGCTGGACCGTCCAATTTGGACATGGTTGCTATAATCCAAAACATGCAACAACAACAGGCTACCCAACCACCTAGAGTGCCTGTTACCAAGCCAAGGGTTATTCCCACACAAAATAAACCTTCATTCACTACTTTATTTCGCCAAACTATTGATCAATATACCTCAAATCAACAAAAGCCTAAAAAAAAACCAAATACCAATTTCCAACAATCTGGGATACAACATAATGTCACAACAAATCTTCTTCATAATACTCTTCCTACCAACCATTTGCATAACAACAATATAGCATCTAATCCTTATGTCCCACCCTCCTACGGTCATAAATCCCATACTCATGTACCACCAAACCAATATGGTGGACAAACTGGTAATTTGGAAGCCATGGTGAAATAGTTAGTCTCTCGCATGGACCAGATAGATCCCTACCATCCCTCATACAATTATCGAGAGATGTGTAGTCAACCTCTAGATCCTATAGTTGTAACACAACCATATCCCAAACACTTTCCTATGCCTGTCCTACCTATATATAAAGGAACTAAAGATCCCATAGATCATCTTCGTATGTTTAGGATAGCCTGTCATGACATATCACATGATGACTTGCTATTACTAAAAATGTTCCCGAAGAGTTTAGGAGGGATGGCATTGGAGTGGTATTATCAATTACCTACTCATTCTTTGAAAATTTTTGAAGATACCGTTGAGTCTTTTGTGCATCAATTTAGTGCATATATCAAAATGCATGTAACCATTAAAGATTTGTACAACCTAAAACAAGACAAAGATGAGTGTTTTGTTGACTTCTTAGCTCTATGGAGACAGTTGATAGGAAAATTACACTTTGTGTTACCTTATCGAGAAATGTTGGATATTTTTATCAATAATTTACAAGAACAACTATCCTATGAATTATCAACTACTACCTTGACCACCTTCGATCAAGCTATAGACTTAGCTCAAAGGGTGGAATATGCTCTCATTAGAAGAGGTCAGCTCAAAAAGAAAGATGATGAGAAAACATCTAGAAATCAATATAAAAATAAACAAGTTGTGGGTGACGGAGTCACTGATAGCAAAAACATTGCCAATGTTAACACTGTGAAAACAACAGAGAAGTTCATATTGAAACCTCTTGATAAACCACCTCGAGAATTTACTAGGTTAAATCAACCTTTATCAACCATTCTCCCGCAGTTACTAGCACGAGGATTGATCCAATTACTAGCTATCTGGGAACCTGATCCAACCATACCCGGATATAGAGCTGATTTGCATTGTGATTTCCATAGAGGACCTGGACATGCTACCAACTCTTGTAAAAGATTAAAACATAAAATACAAGATTTAATTGATAACAATGAGATGGAGGTGCAAGACTTCCAACCTAAACAAAATCCTTCTAAAAATGCCCAAAAGAGTATTCCTCAAAGTCAGAATCAGAATGTCAATCAATCATTGGACATATTTCAACATCCTTTACCAAAACATCGTAAAGAGGTGGCCAATCAAATTGAGCATCACAATGTTCCTCCTCCTACCCGATATGTAGGGACTATTAGTGGACATACCTGTTCCTAATCCTCAAATCTTTGACACAACTTTATCCATAGTTACGACTAGACCTCTACATAATATTCGGATGCTTGATCTTAGTGACACAAAAAATGAGACTAAAATTGACATGGAAATCACCTCAAATCAATCGAATAGTTTTGAAGATGAATCAGATCCTATTCAACCTATAACCAGTTCTATGGTTCCAGAAGAACCATTTCCTAGAAGAGTTACTATTCGACCCTCCTCTCATTAGTTCCTTTCTAATGAACAAGCCATAAACGCTAGACCGAGACCAATTCATCATCCTTAAAATAATATTGTAGGTACCATCGGAGTCGTTACCTGACAACACGCTCAAAACTCTCAACAGGATCAAACTCAGAATGATGGATCAGCTCCATTTGTTTTGAAAAATCCCAATAAAGGGAATCATATGCCTAATGTTCAACCTAAGCCTCCATATAATATTAATGAACAATTATCCAATACTACAGATAGAATTTCCCTTTTGGACCTTTTAAGATCTTCTCCTACCCATAGGGATGAATTAATGCTCACATTAAGCCAAATGATGGTACCACAAAATATACTATCATAACCCGAGAAGTCGATTGTATTGAATTCTGAGATAGAGATATACCACAACATAGTTTACATAATGATAACCCTTTATATATTACTTCCCTAATTGGGGATGTAGCCGTTAAATGCATCCTAATTAATAATGGTTCATCTTTAAACATATGCACTTTTGACTTCTACCAAAGATTTGGCTTTAGAAGTGACGAAATGAAAAGAACTGATATGATCATAAAAGCCTTTAATGACGAAACACAAGAAACGTGTGGAGTTATTACTATTCCATTACAAGTTGGTCCGAGAACCATAGACATGACCATATTTATTGTACATTGCCCAGCATCATACAATATACGTTTGGGTCGCCCTTGGATCAACGCGATGCAAGCGATTCCATCCACTTTACATCAGTGTGTTAAATTCGAATTTAAAAACCAGTTGGTTACCATTCATGGTGATCCTAGACCCTTTGATATGTGTGCTTTGGCAGAACCGGTTGGAGTTCAATTTTGCCCTGCTCTATCATCCACACATCCTAATTCTCATCATCTGCCCAAACGTGTGAAACACACACCCATAACCTCATCTACTCCTTCAACTACACCTATACATATAACTCAACCATCTTCTGAACAAACTACATTAGGACCTCGAAAAGATCCCAAAATTACAACCAATGCTTCTTGTTTTACCCCTATAACTTCCATACCGATAGACTCATCCATCGATATCCCTATAACATCATCATCCACTACAGACATTCTTTCCACATCAAAAGATCAAGGAAATGTTCCTTCTACCTCTTATGCTCTCACTGATGAGCTCTTACCCGATTTATCTAAAATTCTTATATCAGAAGAAACCAACACTGCCATGCAGACTTCCCTTATTTTAAATAAAATCCCACCCTCTCCTTGTACCTTGGGCCTCCCACAACCTATGGGAAGTATCTACCAAGTCGAGAGTTGTGCTTTCATTTATAAGGGATATGATTGGGGAAAAATCCCCAGAAATATTAAGATACATTGTGATGGGTATGCTAGATGCTATTTTGCTAATGATTATCTTAAAGCTAAGCCCATAATGCTTAAATTGGGATATAAAGGAAAAGGTTTGGGACCTTTCCAAAATGGTATGAAAGAACCTTTTGAGGTAGAACCGTGGTCTGCCCACTGTGGTGTGGGCCTATTTTCTAGTAAAGGTCAGCCCTTTCCATTTGAGGATGATGACCATCTCATATGTTATCAAGATTATCTAGATAAACAAGATTCTTTGTATCTAAAGAATAATTCTTTTACCTGCAATGTGCTATCCATAGCCTACCCTGAGATGATTGCCGAATTTGATGATGAGTTGGAAGGGGATATCTTCCTTGATGTCTCCATTGAGGGATTGTTATATAATGAATTTTATTTTGATGACTCTATTCCGAATATAGCCCAGCTTGAAGCTACGACTTCTCAAGATGAATTATCCAAGTTAACCTTGGAAGAATTACAATAATTAGGTTTTTTATCCGCCCCACCTAATTTTGAGAGAGATTTACATATGGAAGTTGAAAACATTATAAAAATTAACATTGGAACCGAACATAACCCTCACATAATCAATATTGAATTAGAATTGAGTCAAGAAAAACAAGATAAATACATTTCATTTCTTAAAGACTATGAAGATGTCTTTGCTTGGACATATGAAGACATGCCATGTTTGGACCCTTCCATAGTTATGCATCATCTAGTAGTCCATCCAGATGCTAAACCTGTTAAACAAAAACTTCAAAAAATGCATCCTAAAGTGGCCTTACTAGTCAAGGGAGAACTAGAAAAACTATTGAAAGTCATTTTTGTACAAGCCATTGATTATGCTGAATGGATATCAAATGTAGTTCCAGTAACTAAGAAAGAAGCCACTAAAGTTAGGGTTTGCATTGATTTCAAAGACATTAATGTTGCATTCCCTAAAGACGATTTTCCTCTTCCCAACATGGATCAGATCATTGACTTTACTGCTGGAAGTGGAATGATATCCTTAATGGATGGATTTTTCGGTTAAAATCAGATCAGGATAGCTCCTGAAGATCAGGCCAAAACAACCTTTATTACCCCTTGGGGAAACTTTTGTTGGAAAGTGATGCCATTTGGTTTAAAGAACGCAGGCGCAACCTATCAACGAGCCATGACTTATATCTTTCACGATATGATGCATGAGATTCTACATGATTATGTAGATGATATTATAGCTCGTTCTATCAAAGAAGATGATCATTTAAATGACTTAAGGAAAATATTTGATCGGTTAAGGGAATATCTTATCCGACTAAATCCAGCTAAATGCATATTCGGAGTTAAGTTTGATAAATTATTAGGGGTTATCGTTTCTTTACATGGCATTGAAATTGACCCTCTCAAGATTGCGGCTATCACAGATATGCCTGCACCCATCGATATATCATAATTACGAAGTTTACAAGGTAAGCTTCAAGCTATTCGTCGCTTTATTGATAAGTTGGCAGACAAAACTAGACCCTTTCTTAAACTTCTTAAGAAATATGTCTCTTTCCATTGGGACGAAGAATGCCAAGAAGCATTTGAACTCCTTAAGCAATATCTCCTCAAACCACCAGTGCTTTCCCCACCTAGATCTGATCATCCTTTTATCTTGTACATTTTTGCTTCTGATTTTGCCTTAGGGGCTATGTTAGCTCAGCTTGACTATGAGAAGAAAGAACGTGTTAATTATTACATTAGCAGAACCTTAATTAGTTATGAAACTTACTATACCATATTAGAGAAGTTATGTCTTGCAGTCATATTTTCTACATAGAAACTACAACATTATATGCTCAGTCAAAAAACATATGTTATTGCCAAATTTGACCCTTTGCAATATCTCATGAGTCGACCATATTTATCTGGTCGCACAGCCAAGTGGGTTCTTGCGCTAAGTGAATTTGAACTCACATTCATAGGACATAAGTCTTTTAAAGGTCAAAATCATAGCAGATCAATTAGTTGCTGCACCTTTAGAATCTACTCATCCCCTCATCATTGAGTTTCCTGATGAATGCCTTAAACTAGAGGCAGACCATTCAGAGCAATGGTCCCTATACTTTAACGGAGCCCGATGCATGAGTGGGGCTGGCACAGGTATTATTTTAATATCTCCACAAAAACATCTTATACCTCTGTCCTTCAAATTAACATTTGCTTGCACCAATAACACTGTTGAATATGAAGCTCTTATCCCTAGATTACGAGCTGCCTTGTCATTAAAAATTAAAATTTTATTGGTTTTTGGTGACTCCCAACTTCTCATAAACCAAATCAATGATGTTTATCAGACCAGAGATGATAAATTATGCCCATATAAAGCATATGTTTTGCAGTTATTATCCTTGTTTGATCAAGTTACTTTGGAATCTATTCCTCGAACTAGCAATCGTGCGGCCGACGCTATGGCTGCAGCTGCATCTCTTCTACCCTTGGAGTTAGACGATGAATATGCTACCATCATTATTCGTCGACTCTAGGAACCCGCTTCAATAAAATCATGCTTAGAACCTTTGGATGTGTTTCTCATCAACGAAACAACTCCTAAACCATGGTATACTGATATATTTATTTTTTTGCAGAAAGGAACCTTCCCTGATGGTTGTACTAGCAACCAGTGTAGGTTATTATGTAGACAAGCAAGTCACTTTGTGATTATTGGTAATACCTTGTACAGAAGATCTTTTGAAGGCATCTTATTGAGATGTTTGAATCTAGAAGAATCTAGATCAGCTTTGAATGAAGCCCACAATGGATCTTATGGGGGACATTTTAGTGGTAACGCCATTGCTAAGAAACTCCTTCGGATAGGATATTTTTGGCCTACCATGGAAAATGATGCACATAATTATGTGCGACATTGCAAAAAGTGCCAGAAACATGTTGACCTTGTCCATGCACCTGCACAAGAGCTGCAGCTATTTCATCTCCTTGGCCCTTTTCAAAATGGGGCCTAGACATCATTGGAAAAATCAACCCTGTGTCATCCGATGGACACAAATTCATCATAACCACCACTGAGTATTTCACGAAGTGGGTTGAAGCTATGCCATTAGCTTCTTGCACTGGAACACAAGTTTCCAAGTTCATTTTTAATCAAATTATTTGTAGGTTTGGAATTCCTGCCAATCTCATTTTCGATAATGGAACTTGTTTCAAAAATATAAAATTCAACATCGCTGGTCCACTCCCTATTATCCTCAGGGTAATGATCAAGTAGAAGCATATAATAAAACCTTAATCAAAATTCTCAAAAAATTGATCAATAAAACCGGTCGAGATTGGCACATTCAGTTATATCCTGCTTTGTGGGCCTATCAAACTAGTGTTCGAACCCCCACTGGAACTTCACCTTTTGTCTTAGTTTATGATGTTGAAACCATTTTTCCCTTTGAATTAGAAGTTCCTTCTTTAGCTCTACTACTTCAAGATACTGAAGTAGGGGATGAATATCGTGCTGGCAAATTTAGTCAGCTAGAACTTCTATATGAAAAGTGCATCAATGCTTTGGAGCATCTTTGCGCCTACCAAAAAAAGCTTAAGAGAGCATATCTTAAGAAAGTTTATCCTTGATCTTTTGAGATCAGTGACCTTGTCTTAAAAGAAAATCAAAAAAATACTAATGCAACTAAAAACCTTAAAGGTAAATTCGAGCCCAACTGGCTTGGACCATATGTCATCACTGCTAAGTTTGGATCAGGAGCATACAAATTATCTACCTTAGATGGTAAAGAACTTAAAGAACCTATGAAAATTATACATCTCAAATGGTACTATGCATAAAACATTGGGTCATTTCATCATTTGTGTATACTGTATTTTGCATATTGTTTCATTTTTAGCCATTTCTATCAAAATATTTTTCAAAGAACAGTAATAGTATTTCTTCTTGCAAATCATCAATTAAAATCAAATACAAAAACATCAAAAGTGTCAAAATCTTCAAAAACATCTTTTTTTTTATACCTGTCAATTCTTGGAGTTTGCAGTTATATTTTCAATTATTTTGGATAAATGAGCATTTATTTGGAATCCCGCACTTTCACACTCACATGAATAAATATCTTGATTTTATTTTGTATGATTATTAATCTCTCTTATATCAAAGTCCACATTGGCATTAAATAAAATTTTGAGCATAGAGAACTGATCTTGTTATTTACTTGAACTAAGTATATCTTTTCACATTAAAATGATTTCATTGCAAATTCAATATGATGCTACAAAGTAGAAGTGGTTTCTTGAGCGAAAAGTTTCCCCTGCTATCCTATCATGCACATGGTCTAGAATCTTTGAGAATTGACAAAAGGACAAGCTCACCCCTACCCAGAATAAAAATCCCTTGCTCTTTAGCTAATCCGAGCAAGTATCCCTAGCATAGGAAGAAAAAGAAAAGTTCAAGAAAAATAGAAAAATAAAAAGGTTATTTTGTATCATCACAACAATATTTCAGTATTTTCTCCAATATAAAGCAAAAATACAAAAGTACAAAATACAAAAATAAAAATAAAAAAGAGCAAAAGAGAAAAGGAAAAGCAAAATGCAATAAAATCCTTTCCCTACCCCTTGAAAAGAAAATAAGGGTGAATGAGCTTGAATCCCTGGAATTCTCAATTATTCGAAAACTATGAGGTAAGCCCCATAACAGGTGGTTTGTGCCCAACCCGCTTGGCCTTGGGTAATCCCTAGCGTGGTGATATGTCTGTCACATTAGCGACCTTATTTTATACAGACCTCTGTCAGATTATGGATTAGCTAGCTCTTGATAACCTAACTTACATAGTAGTCTGGTACGGTTACATGCATATAAATCATGGTCAACGAACATTCATTTGGTTACGGCAAATTACTTGTATCAAATTATCTTGCTCAAAATTGGTGAATGAACAATACAATCGCACACACATTTGTATTTGAGAGATTTTGTATCATTATGATAAATCAAGACCGGTAATGAAGTCACATTTGCACATGAGGATTCCTTATAAATCTACATTTCTCTTTGAGATAATTTAAAATATTTTTGTAACTCTTTTCGGAATAATTTTATCCTTTTATTTCAAAACATTTTGTTTGTATAAAAGCAATTACATACATCTTCTCACAAAATCTTAAAAATATATATATATATATATATATATATATATATATTTTCAAACAAAATTTTCATATTATTATTTTTCTATTTATCAAAGGTCAAAAATTCATGTTGCAATAAAACCAACAATCTATTTTCTTCTTTGGATTTCGCGATGATGGTATAAGTCTATACCTATAATTCTATGCCTAGCGCAAACCATTGTTCTAATTTTTTTTTCTTTAAAACCAAATTCATCAAAACATATGACTTGCATCATTATGTTACACAATTATGATTTACCAACGAACGAACACCTATTCTATTTCATGTCATTATGTTCAAATTCAATTTTGCAACCATGGTATAAATTCTAAGGAATTGTTCAAAATTTTATCACACTTAAGAATTTATGCCTAGCAAAATTATATTTCTTTTCGTATCTCATGCATACTATTTTTATGAAAATCTGAAAACAAATCATCAAACCATCATTATCTCCATCATTACAACACAGTCTTAAAACAGTCTTTTAAGCACTCTTTTACTTTTAAACAATATTTCTATACTAGGATTAGCTTGACGACCGAGTGAGCAGCGACTCCATGAAATGGTCTATAACAATGACAATGTCCTTTGAAATTATTGTTAGAAGTCTCTTTTTATTTTTATATTTTTTATCAAATCACACCACCACAACCAATTGTTTACATCAAATTATTTCATTTAAAATCTTACAGCATGACATCAAATTATAATATTTCAAAACGACATAATTACATGAATCCTCAATCAAATAAGCAAACAATTCAAACATTAAAGCATCATAAAAACATATGAACAAGTCATATCATCAAAAACAAGATCATATATATATATATATATATCCAAAAATTATATACATCATATCAAAACTGGATTGGTATGCCACAATCTATACCCTGGCATACTCAATCCTCTCAAACAATCTCTACAAAATCTATAGTCCATAGACACCTAGCCTTGAGAAGCCCTCAAGCTCTCAACCTCATCTCATCCCCCACCCTGACGTGAAGGAGGTGGTCCCATAGAGGTCTTGGATGTATCTCGGGTCCTCGTCGTCAATCAGGAGGATGTCCTCGTCGATCCCAACCTGATTGGTTCTACAATGTTGGCTGGCAGCTATACCCTCTTGCCCTCTGGAACCAGTTGGAAGTATACCCCCTGGTATAATGTGGTCTGCATCATAGATCGCACTAGCTCATCCCTGCTCGCCCCTCCGCTCCGTTCCCTGAGCTGTGTAGTCTCATCCTGCAGTGTCTATACCTGTGTCCTCAGCTGAGTGGCCTCGTCCTGCAGTGACTGCACCTAAGCTCGAAGGTGGGCAGCCTCAGCCTAGAGAGCCATCGTCTCGCTGCTCTCCCCTACATCCACACCCTTGCCCTTATCGGGCGATGGTGGTCTCTCCCCCTGCTACGAAGGGAGTCTCTCCTCCCTCCGCCCTATCTCTCATAGCCTCTATAGAGCCCGTGCCATCCTCTGGCGTCTCTCCTATGGGATCCACCGTTGCTCTCTCCCCTCATGACCTCGTGCTACCTCAATAGCAACCTGTCGTCGCCTCCCCATCTGGCACACCACAGCGTGCATTGGACCTTGCACCCTCATCATTCGAGGAGGGCAGATGCCTACGTACCAGGCATCATACCCATCCGTGACCCCAACGTTGTCACCATCCATTGGCTGGATGGGGGCATTGTCCATGTCCTGACTCAAGAATTGTTGTATATCTAGAGCCCTGCTCAGTGTAGTACTATCCCGAATAGTCTAGGAGTACTCATAATCCTTGAGAGAAGGGATCCCCTACTATGGACCGAACTGTTGTAGTACTCGGTCATAGCGGTGGAACTCTACCTCTCCCCGCTCCATCCTCAGCCAGCAGACTTGCCTGATGCGATACAGCTCCTGCCCATCCTCTGCCCACCTGGGGTGCTCTCGCCATGGCCTTTAGGTGATCTGGTCTGGGATGAGGTCGTCCAGCAACATCCGAGACATCGACAGATCTATCCATCATTGTGACCCTCTTTGTAGCCACCAATAGAAAACCCGGGGTCTCTCCCGGTCAACCCCTGTTAGTGGGAGCCCTACCGGCCTCCACACCGCAATGTGCTCCCAGCACCAAACCTGCAGTAGTGATGTCAAAACCAGACATCGACCTCCCTTGTATACGACCCCATACAGAATCCTATACAAGCGACAAAGAACAAAGCTGCCTCATGCAAATCTGTACCCATGGTCTCTCATGTCACAGACTATGTTTGAGAGCACCCACGATAGTTTGCATCCGCTCTAGTGGCACAGTAGTAAGCCACTGACAACTCCTACCAAAACCCAAGTCAGCCTAGATTCCCCAAACATCTACCGTAGCAACTCGATGTTCACTCTGCCCTTCTCCAGGGCGAATCTCGGGTCTCCAGTGAGCCTCATCATTGCCTGGCCCTGATTTGCCATAGGCATCATCAACCATCCTTGTATGGGGATCCTCATGATCCTCCATATGTCCTCTAGAGTGGGAGCCATCTCCCCTATCGATAACCAAAAGCAGGACGACCCCGGATACCACCTCTCTGCTAGGGCTGTCAGTAGCCCCATGTCAGTTGGCACTTATGGCATCTCTGCCACATGCTGTAGACCGACCAATCCAAGTCGGTCATGCTCTGCCTGGTCAAGCGTGGCTATGTCATCTCTTAACCCGTCGTATTTCCATTCTCAGCTCTTTAGTAATCCCTTCTGCAAAACAAACAATAAACAACAAAATCATTAATAAACCAATCATTAACATCAAATTAAACAACTTAAAATCAAGTTCAAAATGATATCGTCCACCATTGGATGATATCGTCCCAAATTGGGCAAAATCGTCTTTTGTGAGGACGAAATCGTCTCCTATTTTGCAACTTGGGAATCGCCCCTTGTTGGACGAAATCGCCCCTAATTCGTCAATTTCGTCGTCAGACGAAATCGATGATCGAGGGACGATTTCGACGAAATCGAGACGATTTTGTCCCGATAACGTCGACGGCCTAAAAACGGTTGTGATGCCCCAAACAATCAAATTTAAATTAAAAAAAATTGCACAAAGTTAAATTAAACCTAATCTACTAGGATTAGATCCTTACCCGTAGCCCGCGCTAGACCTCTGTCGCTCTGTGCACTTTCTCCACCATTTTTCTCTCTGTAGAGCTTTGGAACAGTAAAAGTGAATAGTAAAAATGAATTAGGGTTTTCCCTATTTTCTTTAATTTATTTATTTAAAAAAAAAAAAAATCAGCATTTTAAATTTTGCTTTTCCGCATTTTTACCTCAAACGTTCGATTTGGGTAAAAACACGGAGGGGGCAACATAGTCAGCATTCGTACGATTCGACCAAGAATTGTCGTCTAAAAATTTGAGTACATTTTTGCTTTCTCGTAAAACGAGAAAAACTCGTCTTTAACGCATTTTCTTCAAAAAATTCGCTAAAGAGGGGGTAAAATTTAGCACCCTAAAGTTGGCACGGTTAAAACATTAGTAAAAAGATAAAATATTAAAATTTGAATTTCAACCCCAAACTGCCCGTTAAACCGCCTTTTACCCGCTTTCCCCATTTTCTACGCCATTTTTAGGATTTGTTTTGACCGTTGGACGATATCATCTTAGATTAGACGAAATCGTCCCCGATCTAACGAATTCATCTGGAACAAAACGTCCAGACAATTTCATCCCAAAATCGAATTTTCATAATTAGCTTCTGTTTCAACAACCTCTCCAACTCTGGCAGAAGCGTGTCTACGCAGTTGGAGATTTCCCTGTTGGAGATCTCCCAGATTGGGATGATCCCCAACCTCCCAAACCTCTTCCTAAATCCTATATAAACTAGGATTTTTCTAGTTTATCCCCCTGATTCCCCCTGGCTGGCTGGTTGATTCTATCTGAACTCCCAACCCCTTAGTTGACGGATTTCATTGCAAAGTTATCTCCTTATTCCCCTCGCACTACTTTGCTTGCATTTGATATTTTTACATTTTTATTGCAGGAACTCTGTTGTTTTTAGTTAAAGCTAGCTTGGATCATCGCGGACGATCTTGGACGATTGCGGACGATCTCGGACGATTGCGGACGATCTTGACTATAGTCCAGATTGGGGGTAGTCTGAATTTAGAGTTTGCATTTTCATAGTTTTTTTTGCATTTTTCATATCAGATCTCTGCACTATTTTAAGTTATTATGTTTTATGCATCTTGGAGTTCACCTCATTTAGCACAATCGCATGATAAAGTTAAAATCAACCATTAAAACTACTGCATTTCCTTATTTTTTATTAGAATCTATTATTCAGGCATGTTTGTTGTTATTTCTACCCTTATCCTTTGCTTCTGCACTTGCATATTTGGTATTTTGTATCTATTTTTATGATTGCAGGTTTCTAACAAATTCGTCTGACGAATTCATCAAATTTCAGACGATTATGTTTGATTTCAGATGACCTTCTATGATTTGGGATGATTACGTACAAACTGAGACGATCTGAACTACTACAAGACTCAGAATCTCCATCAGACATCCGGGATCAGGTATGACACCTTCTAGTTAGCATATTCTCTGTTATTTGCATCTATTTCTGTTTTTTGTATTCACTTAAATCAACATTGGCATATAGAATAGTTTAGATTCATATTGGCCAAACCTATGAGTTGAATGATTAAAGCACGAAATGAACACATTAAACATACTATCAACCTAGGCATGGAAACTGCCATTCAAAAGTTTCCTGGTGAACCCACCATTTGTCAAAAATTCACCCTTATACACCTCCCCCGAGAGGCGGGACCTTCAAAGGGCCTCTCAATCCGAGGTATTGTCCCATCTTTTTCCCATCCCCCTTTCGGGCGCGGATCCTATAGCCTGAAGGTAAGGATGCAAAAAATTTGGAACGATACAGGCACCTTCTACATAGGGAAGGTGCCCCATACAAGGCAAAGCACCTTTCGTATAGAGAAGACACCCACATCAGTAGGCGCCTTCCATAGGAAGAAGGTGATCAACATCAGTATTCACCTTCTGCATATGAAAGATGTCTATCAAAAAGCATGTGAGGAAGGCACCTTCCTCATAGAGAAGGCGCCTCCATTCTTCACCAGTTGACCAAGTAAAGCGACATGGGCAGAGTTGATTGGTGTTGTTCCAGTTCCACATCACATAAAATTATTTAAAAATTGTACCAACGGATGAGAACGTCTTACCTATGCCAGGTGAAGCATGCACCAATCAACGAATGCGCTCCCATTAGGAACAAAACCTATTTTAGAAGATGTTGATTATGTTTACCAGACTGTCCCAGTTTAGTCTAAATTAAACTACTATTGTAACTTCTTTGTAACAGAAGATCTGTGTGTGTGCTATATAAACACACATAGACCTCTCAAATAATGATCCAAAAATCCAAAATTCAGATTGAAAATACATTTGTCATTTTGAGGAGATAGAAACATTGTAATAATTCTTTGGCGAATACAATAAAGTTCAAGAGTTCCTAACTATGTGTTTAGCTAGAAGGGAGCTGTTGGAGCCTGGGCCCACTCCAATCCAGTATTCCTTCCCTTTTATTTATGCTTTCCTATATTAGTTTCCTACTTTCATAGGTTTATTTCCTACACTGTTATTTTCATTTTCGCAATAGGTTTACTTTTATGCACGTATGAATATTTACATTTTCAGGATTTAATTATTCATATGTAAATTATTGTGGTGTGGGTGAATGATTGACAATATTTTAAAGCCCCCAATAGTAGAATTAGACGGACTCATCTCAAAGTGGGTATTGTAAGTGATCTTGTATGAGACACTTCTAAAGTTTATGAAGCTACCTAGATTGACAATTCAAATGATCGGGCAATGACAAAATAGGAGCAAGATTCACCCGTGTTTTGCCTGCAACACAAATACTATTCATTCTTCCTCTATCCATATTTCCTAAGGAAAGTGTTCTCTAGCTCTTTAAAATTATGGATAGTACTAGCTCCAAGGTTGTTGAACCATTATTGAACATCCTTCTCTAAAGTTTGAAATAAGAATATGAGGATAACATCTTCATCATCCACCTCAAGACTATCCATGACATATAGAAAATCTCTAATATGATCTTCACTAGTCACAATATTTTTCCCTTGGAACTTAGGTAAGTATTTATAAGCTTTACCAGGGAGAGGATTCAGATTTGTAGGTAAAACAAAAGCTCTATATCTATTTGTCCTCCAGTGATTAACATTAGTATTGTCATTTTGAATGATATTTTGATTTGCATTAAGAGTTTCCATACTCACTACAGGTTGATTCACTATAGGTACTTGATTTACAACAAGAGAAGACTGATTCAAACCAAGATTTGGGCTAAAAACAAAAATTGGAATTGAATATTTTCTATGAGACTTGAAAAATACCTTAGGATTTGGCACTCCAACAAGCACTTGTTTGCCACTTCTTGTAGACACCATATCCAGCTCCTATTTTTTTTATTTTTGAGTTCATTCGAAGTCGTCAACACAAATGTGCAAAGAAAGAGTAATATCTTCAATAATACTTGGGCTAATATTGCTTAGCCTAATATTCACTCAAATCTCACAATTTCCACTCTATGAAAGATAGAAAAACAAAACACACAAAAATACTAAGCCACCAAAAACTGTTGGCTGACTACTGCAATATAAAAAGTTCTAGAATCGTCCTCGACAACAGTGCCAAAAATTATTGTGGTGATTTTTTGTGTCCTTAAAATATGGGTTGTTACGCCACAAGAAAATCATTGGTTCACAAACAACACTGCGGACTCTGGTGGATCCACATCTTTAATTCAGGAAAAGATTATCATAGACTCTAGTTAGACCGAGTAAGGTAATAAAACCCTAGAGGTGAACTTACAATATTCCTTATATGCTCATGCTCATCCATATTTGCAAAAATAAAACACAATTGCAATATTAAAAATGACCAAGCCTCGAAGTAACTCTTAGATAATGCTTCAAGCTTTAGACCGATGTCTTATCCATTGGAAAATTATAGTCAGACTTAAAGGGTGATGAAGAAAGAAGGGGAAGGAGATAAAACTAAGTCAATCACATCCATTCAAATAATGTAACAAAGATGATTAAGCATGCCAGCGAAAGAAGATGTCATTTATACATTCAAATGATGTAACATATAAATGGGACAAGAAAAAATATACATGAAATTGCTAATAGGAGGAAGCATGATAGCATTGATCAATGAATCATTACAATGGAGTCTGCTCAGTGTAACCAGATCTCACTAAGCAAGTACAAACAAATCCTTCGTTCAAATAATGTAACAGAGAACTACAACTCTTCGTTCAAATGATGTAACGAAGAGCCTCCTAGATTCCAATCTCGGTCACTGGAAATGATCTCATAAAATGGGACATCTCCTCAATAAAACCTGCACAGTGATAGGAAAGAAAATGGGGTGACTAGACAAGACACAAAAGAAAAATACAACTACTTATGACGGGCACTCTGGTATACCTCTTGCAGAATTACTACCCAAAAACTTGATCATCAATGATGTTGCAGCTACTCCCTTATATAGGATGTAGATTGGTTCTCATTCAAAGCTAGTGATGGCCCATAATTGTCACAACTATAACTGCTCCGATGATGGCTTATAATTGTGACTATTACTAAAAACTGGGTGAAGACCCAAAAAAACTGAAACTACCTCTAAAATTGATCCACTATATTGCTTGCATTAAATGGTTCTCATTCATGACTGGTAGTGGTCTCCACTAATCAAAACGTCTTCATTCATATTGAAAACGGCCAAAAACAACTTCAGAAAACCAATTCTCTCATCCACAAAAATGTGACTATATTTTAATTATTTATTTTTTCATTTTTATAAAGTTTTAACTTTAACCAATTTTTAATTTTTATTTAAATAATAATAATAAACTATTATTATTGATAATAATAATATTATCATTTAATTATTTAATTAAATACATGCAAAATTATATATATATATAAAATATATAATAGTAAATAATATATAATATATATTATATAATACATAATATACATTACATGATGTATATCCATGCACAGGGAGGTTGGGGACATGACAATTTTACCTACAATGATGGATGGAATGCACAACCAATTCAATCACCATCATGTTCTCCACCCAGAGGTGCCTGGGATGAGCTGGTGGAAGTTAATGGTGGCACACAGGATCGTGCCTGGAATGTAGGGGATATAAGTGCACATAATTGCCAGCTTGATAGATCTCGAGGACAGGGATGGGGAGATTCAAATGTTCATGAGGATCAGGGACACACAGATGGATTACCGCATACCTTGGCCATTCCATGGGACTCCAACGTAGACGTGCAGCCACAAACTTTTTGATTGCATGCAAGTTTCACTGCCTGTTTGATTGATGTTGCCTAGTTTGTAGTGAGCTCTGGTTTGTGGTTTCCCAACCCATGGTTAGGGTTGGTTTGTTTCTTCCAGGGGTGTGATCATTGCCACCCGCCACTTTTTTTCATGTTAAACTTTATTATTAATATAATTTAGCTTTTCATCAAAAAAATATACTATATACAATATATATAAGCTTAACTTATAAATAAAGAAGGGCTCACGTGGGCCACCATGGAAATGGCCCACGTGACCCTTTTAAAGGGAATAATTCCCTTTATGGGAATGGCCATGGCCATTCCCTTGTATTGTAAAGGGAATAACTCCCTTTACAATAGAAGGGAAATGGTCAGCGACCGATTCTTATTATAGGAATGACTTATGGCCATTCTCATCGGCAAAAAAATATTTTCTTCGATCGATAGCAATGGGCATCGATCAATTTTTTTTTTAATTAATTTTTAGGGATGGCCGATCGACAATTGGAAATGGTCAATTAGCCATTGGAAATGGCCGTCCCTAGAAATTAATTAGAAATTAATTAGAAAAAAATTCAATCGATGGTCATTACCATCGATTGAATTTTTTTTTTTTAATTAATTTTTAGGGATGGCCGATCGGCCATTTTCAATGGCTAATTGATCAATGAGAATGACCAGAAATGGTCAATCGGCTAAAACTTTTAAAAAAATTTAAATTTAAATTTTTGTATTTTTTTCAATTTAAATTAATAGGAATGGTCGATGGTCATTCTCATCGACCAAAGGACATTTTCTTCGGTCGATGGTAATGGCCATCGACCATTCCTATTAATTTAAATTATATATATAACTTAAGTTAATAGGAATGGACGATGGCCATTCTCATCGATCGAAAGACATTTCTTTCGATCTATGGTAATGGCCATCAGTCAAAATTTTTAAAACTTTTTTATTTTTTATTTTTTATTTTTTATTTTTCAACTTGCATTGTAAAAAAAGTATGAAAGACCAATTGGCCGACTCGTTTTAGGAATTGGTCGATCGGTTAAACTTAATGAAAACTTGATCTTAATTAATATACTATTATCTTATATAATAACACTATTAATATATATAGCACCTGGGGTGCAATGCAACGACTTCGACTTTGGCTCTTTTTCGGGAGGTCTAAGGTTTAAACCGTAGCGTGGGTGAGTGTGTGAGGGGGTGGGTGTGTGTCTCCCTAGTGGAGTTGTAACAGGTTGGGCGATTCTTGGTCAAAACCCCCACTTTTTAATATTACAAAAAAAAATGCTATTAATATATATAGATTTTAATTAAATATTTAAATAAATTTAATTATAAAAAATTGTTTGGAACTCTTCGGATGGTTGTGGCCAGCTATGACAAATGCGAAGGGATAACTGCGACCAACTACGACCAACACAAAGGGACGGTTGCAACCAACTAAAGACAACACGAAGGCTACGGTCAACTATGGCAAATGCGGAGGCAGAGGTTATGGAAAGCACAATAATAGATATGGGCAGCATACGACGAGCTGTAGCAAATGCAGAGGCTAGGGCAAGCACAAAAATGGACATGGGTAGCATGCGACAAGCTGTGGTGAATGCAAAGGCTACGACAAGCACAACAATGGACATGGGTAGGAAGGATCCTACGAAGATGTGAAGGCAGGCAAGGGCGAAGTTCAAGGGAAACCAAAAGATTATAAGAAGCACCAGCAGTCACGATGCAGGTTGGATGAACTATTCGTCGTGTGTAAACCCTAGGTTTTTTATCAGAATAAATATCTCTGAAGGATCTTTGGGTTCTCGGGTGGATGAAACTCTACCCTCTATCAAAATTTTAGAGGATGAATTTGGATTGGATCTGATTGATTATGAAGCCCGATCGATTATCTGCAAAATCAAGAGAAAAAGACTAGGCTTGGAGGATCTCAAAGGATACATTAAATTTTGGTGGAGTACAAAATTCCAAGTAACTCTCCTACCCAAAAATTTCTTTTATGTTTCCTTTTCTAATTTAGCGGATAGAGATGAGGTAATGGACTATAGATATAATTGGTTTTTTGGATAAAGGGGTGTCTATATAAGACCTTGGACTCCTAGTTTCAACCCCTTTATAGAAGAAGTTAATGGCTTCCTAGTCTGGATGAATCTTTATGCTCTCCCTATGGAGTTTTGGGGAGATAAGATATTCACCAAAATTGGTAATGCCATTGGTGCATTCCAGTATATGGATGCCCAAATAGAGAAAAATTTATCCAGTAAAATTAATGAGTAAAGCAAGATTGGTTGTTTGGATGGATGTTTCAGTTCCTAGGCCTCAATCCATTACTATCTCCTTAAGAAAAGGGGAATGGATCCAAAATATTGAATATGAAAACTTCTCCATAAGATGTTATGGTTGTCAACAATATGGCCACATGAAAAAGAGATGTCCGAACATCCGATCATGCTTTGATTCCTCCATGGTGGAGAAGGCCTTGCATGTGAATGATTCAAAATATTCAAATATCCCGGTTCAAAAGAAAGAAGCTCATCTTCTAGAGGCACCAATTGTCCAACAAGAATCAAGGGAGCAACAGAAGACTCAACACCAAAAGGAGAATTTGAAGCAGATCATTGATGAAAGCCAAACAGTTACTAAAGACCATCCATATGGTTCCATGGAAAATATTAGCACCTCAGATGGCATTCTTGAAGCTAATTATGAAACAATCGGTGACGATCAGTTGTCTAAAAATGAAGATCCTACAAAATGTGTTACAACTAGATACTACCTTAGGAGCTTGAAGTGCAAAAATGCATTCTTAGATCTTGTCACTCTACAGGAGGAAGAACCTATGCTATAGAAGAAAAATAGTCAAAATGGATGATTGAAGGAAACTAGCAATTCAAATTTGGTAAAGTGGACTATGATAGTGCGATGTTTTGGAAATATTACTCTACTAAGATGCAATGCATAGATAGTAGATGTGAAGTTTTGGTATTCATATAGAAAATTGAAAAGATCTAGAAAATGAAAATCAAGAATTCAAATATTTTATGTAAAATGTTGTAGGTTTCTAGCTATAGCATCTCAATTGAGATGAGAAGTGTATCTATTTGTAAACTCTCAAGCTCTAAAAAAGAGAGTTGTAATTTTTCAAGGGTGGGGGACCCGAGTACAACCCCTTATTATCCAGCAAAAAAAAATTAAATTTAATTAAATACCTAATTAAACATATAATTGAACTTTATTAAAAAAGGAAAATATTTAATTAAATATTTAAGACCCTAGAGGTCAAAAAATAATTAATTAAATTTTATTAATGCCCCCAAAAATAATGACAAGATACCAAAATGATTTTCTGACTTTGGCGACAAAAATTTTCAAAGACACTTTCGGAAGGCGAGACAGGCCTGGAAAAGACCCAAGGAGCCGAAATTTTATTGAACAGAGATGGACTGGGGCAAAAATGCAAGGACTCATAGGACACCAAAATTTTAAAACTTGGGTGTTTTAAGTTGGATTTTTGAGGATCCAATACAGGCTCCGACTAGGACAAGTGATGAAAAATACTTTTGGGCAATGAATCACCTGAGAATTCTAGATTCTCCAGCAGACTAAAAACATAAAACTTGCCTATTCACCTACAAAAAACACCTTAGTCACCTACAATAACTCCTTAATCACCTACATAAAACATCTTAGTCACCTACAAGAACTCCCTAATAACCTAGAAAGGACTCCTTAATCACCTAAGGAGTGAAACACTTTTTTTGGGGGGTGGCTTCTCAAGCCCTTTGTATAAGATGATACAATTTCAAATGTTGGTTATTGATATGAATTGAAAATTCCTTGTCATCCAGGGTTTGCAACTTGTAAGTATGTTGGTCTACCATTTGAATGATTTGATAGGGACCAAGCTATTTTGGTTCCCACTTCCCTTATTCCCCATGCTTGTCATTCTTAGGATCCCAGTACAACACTATATCTCCTTCTTGAAAAACAATTTCTCTAGTCTTCTTATTGAACAACTATGATGTTTTATTAGTCTTCTATTGTAAAGGGAATAATTCCCTTTACAATAAAAGGGAAATGACCAGCGGTCGATTCCTATTATAGGAATGACCGATGGTCATTCTCATCGATCGAAGGACATTTCCTTCAGTCGATGGTAATGGCTATTGGCCGATTTTTTTTTAAATTAATTTCTAGGGATGGCTGATCGACCATTTCCAATGGCTAATCGATCGATGAGAATGGTTGATCGGACATTGGAAATGGCTAATCAACCTATGAGAATGGTCGATCGGCCATTGAAATGGTCAATTGGTCGAAACTTTAAAATTTTTAAAATTTGATTTTTTTCTTAATTTAAATTAATAGGAATGGTCGATGGTCATTCTCATCGGCTAATGGCAATGGCCATCGGTCAAAAATTAAAAAAAAAAATTATTTTTAATTTTTTTTATTTTTTTAACTTAAGTTAATAGGAATGGACGATGGCCATTCTCATCGACCAAAGGACATTTCCTTCAACCGATGGCCAAATTTTTTTTTTTTCTTTTTTTTTTTTTTAATTGCTTTGTAAAAAAACAGTGTTCCATGGGGACGCGTCCCCCCGTTTCCCGTGTCCCCCAGGATGGGGGGATGACAAGGGGGACGTTTCCCCTCGTCCCCCTTTTTGGGGGATGACTGGGAAGTGTCCCCGGGATGACTGAGGCCTGTGGCCTCCTGTCCCTAGGATTTCCCCCTTTTTGGGGCATCCCTAGGGGAGCCCAACCGTCCCTAGGGACGGTTGGGCCCCATGGGGGCCGCTCGGGTCATCCCTAGGGATGGTTGGGCATCCCCGGGGATAGCTGGGCACCTTAAAGGTGCCCAGCCATCCCCGAGGACGCCCAACCATCCCCGAGGATGCCCAGCCATCCCTAGGGATAGTCTGGGCATCCCCCATGGGGCCCAACCATCCCCCATGGCTGGGCATCCCCACCAAAGGGGAAAACCAAAAAAAAAAATACTTTTTAAAAATAAAAGGGGTGGGACCCATTTTGAGTCTCACCCCCCCAAAACCCTAAACCTAAAAGTATGTTATATAAAGTGAAAACAAAAAACCACTTACACTCATCTTTCATTTTTCAAGAGAGAATAAGAAAAAGAGAGCTGGAGAGCAAAAGGAAAAAGTAGCAGTAGGCAACAAGGGAAACAAGGGCAGCATAGTAGTAGCAATAGGCAACAAAGGCAGCAAGGGCAGCCAGGGCAGCATAGCAGCAGTAGTAGGCAACAAGGGCAGCAAGGGTAGCAAGGGAAAAAAATTTATGGGGGCTCAAGAACATCATTGTGTAATATTTGCAAAACTACATTTAAGGGCAGCTATACTAGGGTTGAGTCTCATCTCACAGATAAGGCAGGAACAGGGGTTAGATCTTGCCAAAAAATGACCCGGGCACAAGTTAATGAAGTCCATAAGATTGTGCAAGAGTCTAGATTTAAAAATTCTGGTTTGTCTTTATCTATAGGTAGCCCATAATTTAGAGAGGACATTGGGGCCTCCTCAGAACAACCACAAGAATTAACCCAAACATCCAGTATGCCACCGTTGCCCTCAAAGAAAAGGGGAACTGTAAATGAAATGTTTAATGTGCAAGGAAGAGAATCAGCAGATGATGCTATAGTAAAATTATTTTTTGCACATGGGCTGCCTTTCCATATTGCATGCTCCCCCTACTTCAAGGACGTAGTAAGAGAAATAGCCAAGGCAGGGACTTCATATCTACTGCCTAGAGAAACTAGGCTGCGTACCTCTCTTTTAGACAAACACTATTCCAAATGCAGTGTGGTTATGGAGTAGATGAGGAACACATGGTTGACTCATGGATGTTCTGTCATCATGGATGGGTGGACTGACATTCGTTAACGTCCACTCATCAATATCATTGTCACATGTAAAGCTGGTCCCTATTTTCTCAAAGCCATTGATTGCACGGGAAAAAAAAGGATGTTGAGTTCTAGTTCCTTCAGTTGAAGGATGCTATTGAGGAGGTTGGAGCCTCCAATGTTGTATAGGTAATCAATTCGATAATTTCTGTTTTACTTTTAAGTTTTAATCAAATTTTTTTATGAAAATCAGAATATTTAAATTTTAAAATTACAAATCTAGATTCTAAATGGTTGTTAAAAACTTAAATGAGACCATTTTAATTTTTTGATGTACACTACAGGTAGTTACAGATGTAGCCCCTATTTACCAGCGTGCAAGAAAAATGATAGAACAAGAATATAAACATATTTTCTAGACCCCGTGTTGTGTTCATGCATTGAACAATGCATTGAAGGACATTGGGAGGATATATTGGGTGAAGGAGATGGTTACACAAGCCAAAGATATGCAAATGTTCATTTGCAACCATCACACTTCGTTAGCCCTCTTTCGGTCCTTCTCAAAGGAGTTCATCAAACTGGGAGACACTAGATACGCCACCTACTTCATTTTATTGGAGAGGATGATTGATGTGTAAGATGCTCTACAATCCATGGTAGTATGCACGAAGTGGAAGAGGTGGCTAGAATCAAGGATAGAGGAGGGCAAAAAAATTAGAGACAAAACATTGGATGATAGTTGGTGGTCTCAAGCCAAGTAAGAAACCAAAATGTTATTTATGATTTTTCAATTTTCATTGTTTGTTTCAAATTGGAGTGCTCATATGACAATGTGACATATAAGTTTCTAAATTTTGTTTTTGATTTCTTGTAGGTATATTGTGTCTTTTGTTGCCCCTATTGTTGCTGTCATCAGATATGCTGACATAGATGCTCCTAGTCTAGGAGAAATATATGAGACTTTTGACAACATGTTGGGGGAGATTAAAAAAGTCATTTTTGCTAGAGATCCATCCCTGTTATTCTATGAGGCCTACATCAGGCCTATTATACAAAGGAGGTGGGATAGGATGAACACCCCCCTTCATATGGTAGCATATTCAGTAAACCCAAAGTGGTATGAGCCTAGGCCTGGGAGAGTGTCTCCCCATGAGGATCTAGAGGTGAGAGAAGGGTTTTTTGAGGCCATTAGAAAGATATATGCGAGGGAGGAAAGCTCAAATATTAGAGATGAGTGGCTCAAATTTTCTAATCTCAAGGGCCCTCACTTTAGCCACCTAGAGTTTAAGGAGGATAGGGCTACCATTGCCCAAAGAAATCCCATTGGATGGTGGCAGCTATATGGGGACAGCACACCTAACTTGAAATATTTTGCAATTAGGGTTCTTTCACAGGTTGCTAGTTTCTCTGCTGTTGAGATGAATTGGTCTACATACAACTTTATCCACAATGTGAGGAGGAATAGGCTTACCTCTCACAGAGTGGAGAAGCTAGTTGCAGTGCATAGCTATCTTCATATTTGTGAGAGAGTTAAGCCAGAGTACAAGCAATCTCCAGCTACACGATGGGATGTTGATCCATAGGATGTAGGATAGATTTATGAGGATGAGAGTCATGAGGGGTTGGTTGGAGTTTCATTGGAGGATATTCACTTAGATGATGAGGGCATCTCATCAAATAGTGATATAGATTTTGATAGTGATAGCCCAACAGGAGTTCCATAGGAGTTCTATTACATTGTATACTCCTTTACTATTTTAGTTTTGAGTCTTTTTGTTGCAAATGAGCATTGATACTATGACTATTTCAGATTTCTTATTGCTTTCATATTTGAACAGTTAGTGATTGAAATTTGTTAAACATGATAGTCTTTGTTTGAACATTGGTGGCTGAAAAAATGATGACTATTATTACTTAAAATGTTGACTATTTGAACATTGTTTGCACTTGATATCCTTGGCTGAACCTTCAAGTTATAGTTGTTGAACTTGAAACAATTAAATGGCTGCAAATTAGTAACTAATATGAACATGAAAATGTTAAATGAATCAATTATGGCTACACTTATGTGTTAGTAACTAATCTGAATATGAATGGCTGCACTTACATAATTGATTAGTAATATGAAATATCATTTTTGTTGCGTGTAGAATTTTGAATGTGTAGATTATTCTAAATTTCTAAAAAAAATCATTTTTTATAGTATTATACCAGCCATCCCCGAGCCATCCCCTAAAATCGACCTGTCGTCCCCCGCCGTCCCCGAAAACCCGTCCCCCCATCCCCTAGGCTCGTGGAACCTTGTAAAAAAAGTATGAAAGGCCAATCGACCGAATCTTCTTAGGAATCGGTTGGCCAATCGCTAAACTTAATGAAAATTTGATTTTAATTAACATACTATTATCCTATATAATAACGTTATTAATATATATAAATTTTAATTAAATATTTAAATAAATTTAATTAAAAATAATCAAATTTAATTAAATACCTAATTAAACATATAATCGAACTTTATTAAAAAAAGAAAAATATTTAATTAAATATTTAAGACCCTGGAGATCAAAAAATAATTAATTAAATTTTATTAACGCCCAAAAAAAGACGATAAGAGACCAAAACGATGACCTAACTTTGACAACACAAAAATTTTCAAAGACACTTTTGGAAGGCGAGACAGGCCTAGAAAAGACCCAAGGACTCAAAAATTTATTGAACAGAGACAGACTGGGGTAAAAATGCAAGGACTCATAGGACACCAAAATTTCAAAACTTGGATATTTTATGTTGGATTTTTTAGGATCCAACACTCCCCTCTTTTCTCATGAATTAAGAAGGTTGTTTGACCACTCATTTTGGAGAATTTTCCTTATTTACCACAAACATGCAATTTTTTTTATTTTTTTTTATGAACACACACCCATCTCCTCACACACTCACCCACACCATGGTTTGAACCTTGGACCTCCCGAAGAAGAGCCAAAGCCCAAACCATTGCATTGTCCCCCATGGGAGCATGCAATTTTTTGCCCGGATGATCTGATGCATTTCCTATAGTTTCTATTATATAGGCCTATGATGATCCGAATCATGTGTAAAATATATAGTCTAGCATCATATCACTACAACAATGTAATATATTGGTGGGGGATGGTCTAAACACATCAACTTAATAGATTTTCATATCCATAAACTTGTCCATAAATTTTGATGCATTTATTTCTCACTTTATTCTATGCTTTTTCAAGCTAAAATCATGCAAATTAATCTTAAAAATGCATAAAAATCAGTTCAAATAACAATTAAAATATATATTACAATTTACTACATCTACATTAATATTAACAGTAATAATAATCAAAATACTTAGCAAATATTATAGTATTTAAATAAAAGTGACAAAAAGATTTGAAATATTTTTGAAATAACGAGACATTTTATAGTCTCATCACTTTTAGGTATGGCATTTATTTACTATCTCAAAGCTTTTAATTATAATATTGTCATGATGGTCATGTCTAAGGGTGGTAATTCATTACTAGAGGTCTATGGGATAACTATCCAAGAGGAGAAAGACCTAATCTAGATAGGAATGCTAGCTCCTAGACCACCTTTTCCATTATTTCCCTTTATTTAACATCCTATCATTACTCTCTGACCATACAACCCACCAATAGTGCAACTACTCCTACATACCTGGAGCAAAATTAAGCTTCCTCCTGTATAGAAGCTAAAATGGTTAAAGTTTTTAATACTATAAGGATCCTCACTAATGATATCATAGCTTTCAAAAGGTAGTTTAACATCCAAATGTTTACCTACCAAAGTTATCTAAAGCCTTATTTTTGATAGGGAAATCCAAGCTTCTAATTGGCCTTAGATGGATATCATAAGCCTCCAATTTTGACCAACAAGAATCCTAGTCATCCCAAGATATAACTTACAAGATAGTACCCATGTTGGTCCCAACCCATCAAGTGCCTACAAGTTTAGCTAGGGATCTATTTTCCACCCAAAACAACTATGTCAAAGATCCCAATGCTTGGTCCTATCATGCTCTTGAATAACCTCTCTTTGACTATTATGTCAAATTGGAATCTCAAGTTTTTAAGACTTCCTCTTTTTACCATAATGATACTCATCCTTCTCAGTCAAAAGTCTTGGTGTTAAGTCAAGAACCTATTACTCAGTCTCTAACTTCATCATTAGTTTCTAACTTTTCAACCTTGGAGTAGACCTTTGATACTTGGGATGGAGTGAAAGTATATATTATGTTAGATGAAGTAGATCCCTCAAGAGAGAAACTACAAGTCTAATTAGAGTATAATACATGGACCAAAAAAAAGGCCATTAAATAATAAGGACCACCTAGCTTGACTAAGGCTAGACCTTAATGGAGAGAAGTAGATAAATTGAAGGACCCTTCCAGCACAAGTTGCACCAGTAAATTAGGGCCAAGTAGTCCTCACAGTGATAAGATCTACCTCTAAACCACCAAGGTAGCCTATTATTACTCTATTAAGGCCACCTCCAATGATAGAAAGGACAAGGATTTTGATAATGATAACCATTCCAAGAGCCTCTTCTATTGAAACCTTCAATGTGGTGGAGTACCTAAGGAAGTCTATTATAGTCATGCCTCTTTGGTAGGTCCTCTCTATTCTAGAATAGATATGTTAGAGAATAAATTATATGATTGGGTACATATCAATGTGCCACCTTTGGTACATTAGTAGAGTAGGGGTTTACTTTAGAGTAAAGTTAAGTAGTTACTTCAACATGTAATAAATGCATAAGTGTTAGAATGTACAATGATGTAAATGTGCAGTTCACATATACATGAGTCATAAGATAGAGTAAGGGCCAAGAAACCAATCTTCATATAGAAAGGTCTTATAGTGAGTAAAACTGAGAGGAGAGAATATAAAGTGTGGTTAGTATATATTATTAGTATGGTACAATATAGTCCTTTCATATCATTTTATGGAGTGTTCATGTCCTCCATTATACTGCATTGTACTATTTTCATGAGCTTTCATTAATGGTATATTTCTAAGTTATTGCATAAGTTTCTCTCATTATTTTCCTGCATATTATAGTGCCATTATCATATATATTATAGCTTGTTTATCTTACATCTTGTGGTTGCATTTCATTTACAAAAGATTTGAGATTGCATTTGGCTAGAGTATTTCCATAGGGTAGTAGAAAAACTCGTGAAGACTAGGACTCAACAAGGATTCCACTAGATTGATAAATCAACTAGTGAATATTTGTCATCTCTAGTTTTAGAATTTCTTCCATTATAGTCCTAATACTTTATTGTACGAAAAAAGAGATTCAAATAAAGTGGGGAAGCTTCCTAAAAAAGAGTTAGGAAGAATATCTTCTTTAGAATCAATCCAGCACCAAAAGCAACAAGAGGAATTTTGGGAAAAATACTGGTTAGTTTTCTATAGTTCAATTAATTACCTCTATTTAATTGTCAACCCGGGGTAGCTCGTAGACTTATGAGCATCGCATATAGTATATGCCTATTGTATCGCCCAAATTTTTTGCACCCTTACCTTCAGGCTAAAGGATCCGTACCCGAAAGGGGGGTGAGAAAAGGATGGAACAATACCTCGGACGGAGAGGCCCTTTGAAGGTCGCGCCTCTTGGGGGAGGGGTATAAAGGTGAATTTTTGATGGATGGTGGGGTTCACCAGGAAACTTTGAGTGGCAGTTTCCACGCCTAGGTTGAGAATGGGTTTGATTTGTTCGTTTTATGTTCAATCATTCAGATTCCTAGGTTGGCCAAAATGAAGCTAAGCTATTCTATATGAAGATTCTGATTTATATGAAGACAGAAGACATAAATGAATCCTAATGTGATTGAATACAGAGAATATATAAAATGGAGAAGAGTACACCTGATTTTTGATGTCTGATGAAGATTCTAAAGCTTGTAGGAGTCCAGATCGTCTCGGATATGACAGGATCATCTGTAATTGTACAGAATCATCCCAAATCATAGGAGATCATCGAGATCACCCAAGATCGTCAGCGACCTGACGAATTCATCAGAAACCTGCAATCAAGAAAACAGACACCAAAAACCAAAAATACAATTGCAAGAATGATGCAAAATGATAGAAATAAGAGTATAGATGTTTGAATGATAAATCCAGATATCAAATTAAATGAGATGCACTATTTTGGAAACTTATTTTGAATTTTATCATGCAATTATGCTAAATGAGGTGAACTCCAAGATGCAAAATAGAAGTAAATTAATCTAATGCACCAATAAATAAGGAAAATGAGATAGAGAATGCAAACTCAGGGCTTTGATTGCCCCCAAGCTGAATTGTAGACCAGATCATCTGTAATCGTACAAGATCATCGCCGATCTTGATAGGATCATCTAAAATTGTAGTTGAATCACCTGCGATGATCCGAGCTACCTTCGACTGAAACACAGTGAAATCCTGCAACAAAACTTGAAAACACAAGTGCAAATGATGGGAGATCACAGCAAAAACTAAAATTGTAGGGAAATAATCAGCCAGGTAGGGAGTCAGGGGGATAAACTAGGAAAATCCTAGTTTATATAGGATTAAGGGGAGGTTAGGAGGTTGGGGATCATCCCAATCTGGGAGATCCCCAACGTGGGAATCTCCAACCGCGTAGACATGCTTCTGCCCAAGTTGGAGAGGTCGTTGGAACAAAAGCTAATTGCGAAAATTTGGTTTTGGGATGAAATCGTCTGGACGTTCTGTTCCAGACGAATTCGTCCGATTTGGGATGATATCGTCAGATCGATGACGATATCGTCCAACGGTCACAACAACCTCTAAAAATGGCGCAAAAAATGAGGTAAGCGGTTAACGGGCGGTTTCGGGGTTAAAATTCAAATTTCTACTTTTTATTGATGGTTTAACTGTGCCAATTTTAGGGTGCTACATTTTGCCCCCTCTTTAGCAAATTTTCTAAAAAAATGCGTTAAAGACGAGTTCTTCATGCTTTACGAGAAAGCAAAAATTTATTCCATTTTTTTAGACGATGATTCTAGGTCGAATCGTATGATTGTTTGCTATGGTGCCCCCTCCGAGTTTTTACCCAAATCGAACGTTTGAGGTAAAAGCGCGAAAAAGCAAAAAATTTAAAAAAATGTCATTTTGAATAAAAATAAGAAAAATAGGGTAAAACCCTAATTCATTTTTACTGTTCACTTTCACTGTTTCAGAGCTCTACAGGCGAAATGGTGGAAACGACACACAGATCGACAGAGGTCCGACGCGGGTTGCGGGTAAGGATCTAAACCTAGTTTACTATGTTTTTAACTTGATTTACTTGATTTTTGACTTGAATTTTAAGTTTTTTTGGGCGTCGCGGCCATTTTTAGGCCATCGATGAAATCGTCTCTATATTGCCGATTTCGTCTAGGGATGAAATCGAAGAAATAGGGGCGATCCCATCCAATAAGGGGCGATCCCCAAATTGAAGAACGAAGACGATTTCGTCCTATTAAGGATGATTTTATCTAAATTTGGTACGATATCGTCCAATAATGGGCGATATCAACTTTTATGGGATGATTTGATTTTAATTGATTTTTATTTTTAATGATTATGTACTAATGATTTTTGTTGTTTTATTGCTTATTTTGCAAGAGGGATTGCTAAAGAGTCGGGAGTGGAAATACGGAGGTCTAAGAGATGATTTGGCCATGCTCGATCAGGCCGAGCGAGATAGATTGGCAGAGGTAGGACTACAACATGTGGCAGAGATGCCACAAATTCCTATAGACATGGGGCTACTGACAGCCCTAGCAGAGAGATGGTATCCGGAGTCGTCTTGCTTTCGGCTATCGATAGGGGAGATGACTCCCACTCTAGAGGATGTATGGAGGATCTTGAGGATCCCCATACATGGTCGATTCATGACCCCTTTGGCCAATCAGGGCCATGCTATGATGAGATTGTGCGAGGACCCAAGCTTCATCCTGGAGAAGGGCAGAGTGAACATCGAGGCTTTGAGGTGGATGCCTAGGGCATCTCGGTTGACCCGAGTTTTGGCAGGGGTGGTGGGTGGCCTTCTTCTATGCCACCAGAGTGGATGCAGATTACCATGGCTACTTTCAGATGTGGTCTGTGACATGAGAGACCATGGATACAGGTTTGCTTGGGGTAGCTTTGTACTGTGTCGCTTGTATAGGATCCTTTATGGGGTCGTATACAAGGGGGGTCGATGTCTGGTGCTGACATCGCTTCTATAGGTTTGGTGTTGGGAGCACATTGTGGTGCGGAGGCCGATAGGGCTTCCACTGATAGGAGTTGACCGGGAGAGACCCCGGGTTTTCTATTGGTGGCTCCAGAGAGGGTCACAATGGCGGATAGATCTGTCGACATCCCGAAGGTTGCTGGATGACCTCACCCCAGATCGGATCACCTAGAGACCATGGAGAGAGCATCCAGGGTGGGTAGAGGATGGACAAGAGTTGGCTCGCATCAGGCGAGTCATATGGTTGAGGATAGAGCGGGGAGAGGTAGAGCTCCACCGCTATGACCAAGTTTTGAGGTAGTTCGGTCTATAGTAGGGGATCCCTACTCTTAGGGATTATGAGTACTCCTGAACTGTGTGGGATAGTACCACATTGAGTGGGGCTCTAGACATGCAATGGTTCTAGAGTCAGGATGTTGATGATGCCCCCATTCAGCCAGTGGATGGGGATGATGCGGGGATATCAGACGGATATGATGCCTGGTATGCAGGCATCCGCCCTCCTCGAATGACGAGGGCATAGGGTCCGATGCACGTTGTAGTGCAACGGATGGAGAGGCGGTGCCAGGCTACCATCGATGCAGCGAGGGGTCACAGAGGGAGGGATCAATGATGGCCTCCTCAAGAGAGACATCAAAGAGTACCATAGGCTCTAGAGAGACAAACAGCGAAGAGGAGGGAGGAGAGGAGAGAGGAGAGGAGAGAAAGACTCCCTCCTCAGCAGAGGGATAGGCCACCATCACCCGATAGGGGCAAGGGTGTCGAGGTGGGGGAGAGCAGCGAGATGGCAGCTCTCCGGGTGAAGAATGCCCGCCTATGAGCTCAGGTGCAGACTCTATAGGATGAGGCTACACGGACTCAGGGCTCGGAGTGGAGGGGTGAGCATTCTAGAGCTGGTGCGGTTGGTTGCTCAGACCGTGTTCTATCAGGGAGTGTACTACCAGCTGGTTCCAGAGGGCCAGAGGATACAGTTGCCAGTCGACATTATGGAGCCGATCAGGATGGGGTCATCGAGGACATCATCACGATCGACATCGAGGACCCATGACACAGGATGGGCTTCGATGGGACCACCTCCTCCACCTCAGGGTGGGAGAGGAGATGAGGCTGAGAGCTCGAGGTCTTCTCGAGACTAGATGCACATTGTACATAGACTATTTTTGAGATGATTGAGTATGCCAGGGTATAGATTGTGGCATACCAATCCATTTTGATATGATGTATATACTTCTTGATATATATATGATGTTCTTTTTGTGATATGACTTGTGCATATGTTTTATGATGCTTTAATATTTTAATTGTTGATTGACTATTCATGTAATTATGTCGTTGAAAATATTATAATTTTATGTCATGCTATAAAATTAAATGAAATAATCTGATGTAAACAAACTGGTTGTTGTGGTGTGTTTTGATGAAAATAAAGTGACTTCTAACAATAATTTCAAAGGACATTGTCGTTGTTACATGACCATTTCATGGAGTCTCCGCTCGCTAGGTCATCAAGCTAATCCCGGTATGAGAGAAATATTGCTAAAAGTAAAAGGGTGCTTAAGAGACTTTCTTAAGACTTTGTGTTGTGATGATGAAAAATGATGATAGTGATGATTTGTTTTCAGATTTCCATGAAAATATTATGCATGAAATATTAAAAATATGATTTTTTCTAGGCATAAAATTCCTAAGTATGATAGAAATTTGAACAATTCCCTAGGAATTATACCATCGTCGCAAAAAAAAATGAATGTTGACATAATGAAATGAAATAGAAAAGTTTTCGTTCTTTTTAAAGCACAATTGTGTAACATAATGATTTAAGCCATATGCTTTTATGGATTAAATAAATGGGAAATAAAATTAGAACGATGGTTTGCGCTAGGCATAGAATTTTAGGTATAGACTTATACCATCATCGCGAAATCCAAAGAAGAAATTGATATAATAGTTTTATTGCATAGTTGATTTTTGATTTTGAGATAAACAAAAAATATAAAAATGAGGACTTGCACTAGGCATAAAATTCCAATTTAGGTTTAGGAACTATACCATCGTCGCGAAAGTCAAAAATATATAAATGTGACTTTATTGCTAGATTTTTGAACATGTTTTGCAAGAAAATTTTGGATTTTTGAAAAAAATGTATTTAATTGATTTTACGCTAAGCAGATATTCTCAAGTAAGAAAGTCAAATTATTCCAGAATATTTGAATAAATATTTTAAATTATCTCAAAGACAAAATTTAGATTTATAAGGAACCCCGTGTGCATACGTGAGTTCATTGCCGATCTTGATCTATCATAATGATACAAAATCTCTCAAACACAAATGTGTGTGCAATTGTAATGTTCATTTACCAATTTTGAGCAAGATAATTTGATACAAGTAATTTGAATTAACCAAATGAGTGTTCGTTGACCATGATTTATATGCATGTAACCGTACCAGACTACTATGTAAGTCGGGTCATCAAGAGCTAGCTGATCCATAAGCGGACATAGGTCTATATAAAAGAAGGTCGCTAATGTGACAGACATATCACCATGCTAGGAGTTACCCAATGTCAAGCAAGTTGGGCACAAATCACCTGTTATGGGGTTTACCTCACAGTTTTTGAATAATTGAGAATTCCAGGGATTCAAGCTCATTCACCCTTCTTTTCTTTCAAAGGGGGGGGGATTTATTGCTTTTTGCTTTTTCTTTTCTTTTCTTTTTCTATTTTTTTTTTGTATTTTTTTGCTTGACACTGAGATAATGCTGAAATATTGCTGAGATGGTACAAAATGATACTGAAATAATGCTTTGAATAATTTCTCTTTTTCTCATGATTTTTCTTGATTTTCTTTTTCTTTTTTTTTTCTTCCTATACTAGGGATACTTGCTCGGATTGGCTGTAGAGCAAGGGATTTTTATTCTGGGCAGGGGTGAGCTTGTCCTTTTGTCAATTCTCAAAGATTCTAGACCATGTGCATGATAGGATAGCAGGGGAAACTTTTCGCTCAAGAGACCACTTCTACTGTGTAGCATCGTTTTGAATTTGCAATGAAATCATTTTAATGTGAAAAGGTGTACTTGGTTCAAGTAAATAACAAGATCAGTTCTCTATGCTCAAAACTTTATTTAATTCAACTGTGGACTTCGATATAAGAGAGATTAATAATCATACCAAATAAGATCAAGATATTTATTCATGTGAGTGTGAAAGTGAGGGATTCCAGATAAATGCTAATTTATCCAAAATAACTAAAAATATAACTGCAATACTTCAAGAATTGACAGGTGCAAAATAGAAGATGTTTTTGAGGATTTTGATGATTTTGATTTTTTTATATTTTGATTTTAATTTATGAATTGAGAGAATACATAATATTACTATTTTTGAAATTTTTATATGAATTACTAATATGAGACAATATGTATAATATATATAGTGATGAAATTACCAGATTTATGCATAATAGCGCTTAAGATGCATAATGTTCATAGGTTCTTTAAGATATTTACCATCTAAGGTAGCTAATCTGTATGCTCCCGATCCAAATTTAGCAGTGATAATATATGGCCCAAGCCAGTTAGGCTCAAATTTGCCTTTAAGGTATTTAGTTGCATTAGTATTTTTTTGATTTTCTTTTAAGACGAGGTCGTCGATCTCAAAGGATCGATTATGAACTTTCTTGAGATATGCTCGTTTGAGCTTGTTCTGGTAGGCACGAAGATGCTCCAAAGCATTAATGCGCTTCTCATCTAGGAGTTCCAGCTGACTAAATCTGCCAGCATGATATTCATCTCCTACTTCAGTATCTTGAAGTAGCAGAGCCAAAGAAGGAACTTCTAGTTCAAAGGGAAAAACAGCTTCAGCGCCATAAACCAAAACAAAAGGTGAAGTGCCCATGGGAGTACGAATGCTAGTTCGATAAGCCCACAAAGCAGGATATAATTGAATGTGCCAATCACGGCCAGATTTATTGACCAGTCTCTTGAGGATTTTAATTAATGTTTTATTAGATGCTTCTGCTTGGCCATTACCCCGAGGATAATAGGGAGTGGACCAACGATGTTGAATTTTATATTTTTGACATAGTTTCTTTACATCTTTATTTTTGAAACAAGTTCCATTATCCGAGATGAGATTTGTAGGAATTTCGAACCTACAAATAATTTGATTAAGAATAAACTTGGAAACTTGCGTTCCAGTGCAAGAAGCTAAGGGCATAGCTTCGACCCACTTCGTAAAATACTCGGTGGTGGTTATGATGAATTTGTGTCCATCAGATGACACAAGATTTATTTTTTCGATGATGTCTAAGCCCCATTTTGAAAAGGGCCAAGGAGATGAAATAGCCTATAGTTCTTATGCAGGCGCATGGACAAGGTCAGCGTGTTTCTGGTACTTGTCACAATGGCACACGTAATCATGTGCATCATTCTCCATGGTAGGCCAAAAATATCCTATCCTAAGACTTCTTAGCAATCCTACCAGTAAAGTGTCCCACACAAGATCCATCATGGGCTTCACTAAAAGCTATCTAGACTCTTCTAGATTCAAACATCTCAATAGGATACCTTCAAAAATCTCCTATACAATGTATTCCAATTATTATAAGCAACTTGCTCATCTACATAATAACAATATTAAAACCTAAACCATTTAAAAAAGAAATACCAAATAAATATATAAAACACGCAACCAAATATAAAAATAAAAACAACCACAAGGAAAAAACATCCACCATATCAACCACATATTACTAGTTCTAGGAATAGCTTCTAAGGTAACTTATCAAATAAAATATCAATGTAATACATATCTTTATATGGGCACAATTTATCCATCTCGGTACATAAACATCATAATATATTTATACAATTGAAATCCAATAACTATTTTAAATTTTCCCCATAGGTCTGTGGGAGGCCCAAGGTATGAGGATATGGTGGCAAATTATTTAAAATAAGGGAATATTGCATAGAAGCATTCGTTTCTTCTGATATAAGAATTTTAGATAGATCGGGTAAGAGCTCGTCAGTAAGAGCATAAGAGGTAGAAGGAACATTCCCTACATCTTTCGATGCAGAAAATATGAATTTGGTGGATGTAGATGGTGTAGAGGTGTCGATAGATGGGTCTATTAAAGGTATGGAAGTTATAGGAGTAGAACAAGAGACATTGGTTGTGGGATTAGGATCTTTCTTAGGTCCTAATGCGGTTTGTTCAAAAGATGGTTGAGCTATATGTGGAGGTGCAACTGATGGAGAAGAAGTAGATGACGTTGTGGGTGTGAGTTTCACACATTTATATGGATAATGAGAATTAGGATGTGTGGATGACAGAGCGGGGAAAAATTGAACTCCAATAGGTTCTGCCAAAGCACACATATCAAAGGGTCTTGGATCACCATGAATGGTAACCAACTGATTCTTAAATTTGAACTTAACACATTGATGTAAAGTTGAGGGAATAGCTCGCATCGCGTTGATCCAAGGACGACCCAAGAGTATATTGTACGATGCAGGGCAATGTACAATAAACATAGTCGTATCCAAGGTTCTTGGACCAACCTGCAATGGAATGGTAATAACTCCACATGTTTCTTGTGTTTCGTCATTGAAAGCTTTTATGATCATATCAATTCTTTTCATTTCATCACTTCTAAACCCAAATCTTTGGTAGAAGTCAAAAGTGCAGATATTTAAAGATGAACCATTATCAATCAAAACTCGTTTGACTGCTACATCTCCAATTAAGGCAGTAATATACAAGGGGTTATCTTTATGTAAACTATGTTGCGGTATGTCTCTATCCCAAAAGTCAATACAATCAACTTCACGAGTTATTATAGTATCGGCCATGGCTTCAGGTTGAATGTCTTGTGGTACCATCATCTGACTTAATGTGAGCATTAATTCATCTCTATGTGTAGGAGAAGATCTTAAAAGGTCCAAGAGAGAAATTCTAGCTATAATATTTGATAATTGTTCATTAATATTATAAGGAGGTTTAGGTTGAACATTAGGTGAATGATTCCCTTTATTAGGAACCTTCAAAACAAATGGAGCTGATCCACCATTCTGAATTTGATCTTGTTGAGAATTTTGAGCCTGTTGTCTAGTAACAGCTCCGATGGTACCCACAATATTATTCTATGGATGATGAATGGGTCTTGGTCTAGCGTTTATAGCTAGCTCATTAGAAAGTAATCGGTGAGACGATGGTCTAGTAGTGACTCTTCTTGGAAATGGCTCTTCTAGAACCATATAACTTGTGATAGGGTGAATAGGATCCGATTCATCTTTAGAACTATTCGATTGATTTGATGTGATTTCCATATCACTCTCAGTCTCATATTCTGTATCACTAAGATCAGGTATCTGAATATTATATAGAGGCCTAGTTGTAACCATGGATAAAGTTGTGTCAAATATTTCCAGATCATGAACAGGTAAATGCCCACTAATAGTTCCTACATATCGGGTAGGAGGAGGGACATTATGATGTTCAACTTGATTAGCCACCTCCTTACCATGTTTTGGTAAGGGATGTTGAAAGATGTCCAATGACTGATTGGCATTCTGATTCTAGTTTTGTGGGGTGTTCTTTTGAACATTATTAGGAGGATTTTGCTTAGGTTGAAAGGCTTGCACCTCCATCTCATTGTTATCAATCAAGTCCTGTATTTTATGTTTTAATCTTTTACAAGAGTTGGTAGTGTGTCCAGGTCCTCTATGGAAGTCACAATGTAAATCTGCTCTGTATCCGGGTATAGTTGGATCAGGTTCCCGAATATTTGGTAATTGAATCAAACCTCATTCTAATAATTGTGGTAGAATAGTTGATAAAGGTTGATTTAACCTAGTAAATTCTCGAGGAGGTCTATCAGGAGGTTTTAGTACAAACTTCTTCGTTGTCTTTGCAACATTAACATTAGCAGTATTTCTGCTATCGGTGACTCCATCACCCATAACTTGTTTATTCTTATATTGATTTTTGGATGTTTTCTCATCGTCTCTCTTTTAAGCTGGCCTCTCCTAATGAGAGCATCTTCCACTCTTCGGGCTAAGTCTATAGCCTGATCGAAGGTGGTCAAGGTAGCAGTTGATAATTCGTAAGATAGTTGCTCTTGCAAATTATTAATAAATATGTCCAACATCTCCCTATAAGGTAACACAAAGTGCAATTTTCCTATCAACTGTCTCCACCTAGCTAGGAAATCAGCAAAGCATTCATCTTTACCCTGTTTTAAGTTATACAAATATTTAATGGTCACATATCTTTTGATGTAGGCACTAAATTGATGAAAAAAAGACTCGGCAGTTTCTTTGAAATTCCTCAAAGAATTAGTGGGTAATTGATAATACCACTCTAATGCCATTCCTCCCAAGATTTTTGGGAATATTTTTAGTAATAACAAGTCATCATGTGATATATCATGACATGCTATCCTAAACATACGAAGATGCTCTATGGGATCTTCGGTTCCTTTATATATGGGAAGAACAGGCATAGGAAAATGTTTAGGATACGGCTGTGCTACGACTATAGGATCTAAAGGCTGACTACACATCTCTCGATAATTGTACGAGGGACGGTAGGGATCTATCTGGTCCATGCGGGAAACTAACTGTTTCACCATGGCTTCAAGATTGCTAGTTTGTCCACCATATTGGTTCGGTGGCACATAGGTATGGGATCTATGAGTGTATGATGGTGTGACATAAGGATTAGATGTTATATTGCTATTATGCAAAGTGTTGGTAGGAAGAGTATTATGAAGGGGATTTGTAATAGTATTATGTTGTACCTTAGATTGTTGGTAATTGGTGTTCGGTTTTGTTTTGGGTTTTTGTTTATTTGAGGTATGTTGATCAAGATCTTGGTGAAATAGAGAAGTAAATGATGGTTTCTTTTGTGCGGGAATGACCCTAGGCTTGTTAACAGGCACTTTAGATTGTTGGGTAACCTTCTGTTGTTGCATGCTCTGGATCGTAACTACTATATCCAAATTGGATGGTCCAGCTTGATCACTCTCTTGTTCAATAAAGGACAAGGGATTAGTGTGTGTTTGAAATACTTCTTCTAGAGTTGCTTGAGTGTCACTAATTCGATCCTTGTCCATATGGGCTGCTCTATTAAAAACACCAATATTAGTGTTAATGAACTTCCAAAATTGTTCCATGTTCTCAAAAGTGATAGCTCCTCCTGGAGACATTTTAGGGGATGAGGATCCTTCCTCTCTAATAGTTTCTTCTTGTTCATTTCCTACAACAAGCTCTTCTTCTTGCTGGTCTAGGGTTTCTTCTTCCTGAACTTGGTCCTCAGGAGGGACATTTTGGTCGATTAATGGTCTTCCTAACCAATCTTCATCTTCTTCGGTTTGTTTTCCATTCCTAAGTCTAGGCATTGTGCTAAACTTAGGTTTTAGAAAATATATATACTTATATATATATATATATATATATATATATATATATATGTGATAGGGTTGAGAGGTATATATTTTAACTATATACCTACTATAATACTTTAAAAGGAAATGTTTTGTTGTTTTTTTTTTTGTGTGATTTTATTATATTATTATTTTGCGAGAATAAAAATAACAAACAACATGCTAGTTGTAAGAAAAACAATAGTAGAAAGAATCACTTAGCTTTCTATGAATAGTTTATGGATATCATTGATAGGGTCAAGTTCATCAGGAGTCATGAAATGCTCCTCTTCAAATTGGAAGTTGTTTTTCAAGAACTTGACAAAGTGTGCTATGGTAATATGATCTATTTCAGACTCTGACATGTAAAAATAAAGTTCATGGCAATACTCTCGATACAACACAGCTCTAGGAACTCTATTCCATCTCTTTCTATCCGTAAGAACGACTTCTTGATCCTCTACATGAGATAGAAATTTATGTACTACAACTGCGTTCTCAAGGTATTCCTCAAAGGTGTATAATTCAGAAGACACAAGTGCTCTTTTATCGGCTAACCACCTATGGCAAGCTCTCTAAAGTTCATGATACAAAGTCACCTGATCAGGATCCAGGATTCTATCTAGGACAAACCTCTTAATTTGCCTAAGTTCTGTAGATCTAGATTCAATAATACCCAATCTCCTATCAAGTTCATCCCACAAAGGTTGGGCTCTATATGTTTGAGGTACTCTAAGCACATAAGTAATCTCTATGGCCATTAATTGATTTTCAACATTTATGGAGACAACTCGTCTTCTATTATAATCTACCATCTAAGTATGATATGCAAATTTAACAGTTTTCTAATGATTCTAGATGTTCTTAATAATGTGTTTTTTTTTTTGATTGTTTTCAAAAGGTGTTTTTAGTTTCACGTCGGGTTCACCAAAATGTATCACCCAAATTTTTTGCACCCTTACCTTCAGGCTAAAGGATCCGTACCCGAAAGGGGGGTGAGAAAAGGATGGAACAATACCTCGGACGGAGAGGCCCTTTGAAGGTCATGCCTCTCGGGGGAGGGGTATAAAGGTGAATTTTTGACGGATGGTGGGGTTCACCAGGAAACTTTGAGTGGCAGTTTCCACGCCTAGGTTGAGAATGGGTTTGATTTGTTCATTTTATGTTCAATCATTCAGATTCCTAGGTTGGCCAAAATGAAGCTAAGCTATTCTATATGAATATTCTGATTTATATGAAGACAAAAGACATAAATGAATCCTAATGTGATTGAATATAGAGAATATATAAAATGGAGAAGAGTACACCTGATTTCTGATGTCTGATGAAGATTCTGAAGCTTGTAGGAGTCCAGATCATCCCAGATATGACAGGATCATCTGTAATTGTACAAAATCATCCCAAATCATAGGAGATCATCCGAGATCACCCAAGATCATCAACGACCTGACGAATTCATCAGAAACCTGCAATCAAGAAAATAGACACCAAAAACCAAAAATACAATTGCAAGAATGATGCAAAATGATAGAAATAAGAGTATAGATGTTTGAATGATAAATCCAGATATCAAATTAAATGAGATGCACTATTTTGGAAACTTATTTTGAATTTTATCATGCAATTATGCTAAATGAGGTGAACTCCAAGATGCAAAATAGAAGTAAATTAATCTAATGCACCAATAAATAAGGAAAATGAGATAGAGAATGCAAACTCAAGGCTCTGATTGCCCCCAAGCTGAATTGTAGACCAGATCATCTGTAATCATACAAGATCATCGTCGATCTTGACAGGATCATCTAAAATTGTAGTTGAATCGCCTGCGACGATCCGAGCTACCTCTAGCTGAAACACAATGAAATCCTACAACAAAACTTGAAAACACAAGTGCAAATGATGGGAGATCATAGCAAAAACTAAAATTGCAGGGAAATAATCAGCCAGGCAGCCAGGTAGGGAGTCAGGGGGATAAACTAGGAAAATCCCTAGTTTATATAGGATTAGGGGGAGGTTAGGAGGTTGGGGATCATCCCAATGCGGAGATCCCCAATGTGGGAATCTCCAACCATGCAGACACACTTCTACCCAAGTTGGAGAGGTTGTTGGAACAGAAGCTAATTGCGAAAATTTGGTTTTGGGATGAAATCGTCTGGACATTCTGTTCCAGATGAATTCGTTCGATTTGGGACGATATCGTCAGATCGATGATGATATTCTCCAACGGTCACAACAACCTCTAAAAATGGCATGAAAAATGAGGTAAGTGGTTAACGGGCGGTTTCAAGGTTAAAATTCAAATTTCTACTTTTTACTGATGGTTTAACTGTGCCAATTTTAGGGTGCTACACCTATAGTGCGAGGAATGAGTCCCTTTCTACCTATTGGTTTGGGGGGTGTTTGATGTTCATTGAAGTTTTGATTCTAAATTCCAAACCAATAATCTATCCTACGTTTATGAAAACAAGACTAAATGCATACATAAATTAAAATGGTACTTTGCTAGAAATCACAAAAAATAGGAAAAATAACAGGGAAATAAACTAAAAAAAATAGTAAATAAATTAACTACATAAAGCAAGGTAAAATGGGAGGAGTACTATTTAGAGTGAGCTCAACCTCCAGCATTCTTTTGCCTGATCAATTCATTCATCGGACGCTAGTTTGAGATTAATAAAAACACTCAAATGAATATATTACAATTTCAAAAAATTACAGAATAATTCTCACATCCAGGATATCTTTATCAGGGGTGGCCTACATATTTATAAGATATGCAGCCATACCCTATTACAATTGAGATCAAATCAATTCCTAATTTTTTTGTTACAACAACACGCATGAATAAAGGAGATAAAGCAAAAATATTTAATTTCACACTGATTTAACATATTTTGTTTTTATCAAAACAAAATACATTTAATATTATGCTTTATCTATTTACATTGTTTTTTACGTATTACTAAAAATAGATAACACATGGTATTTGATATTGTACTTTATCTTCATCTTTACTAAAATATCATCTGCATCCATCGCTGAAATATCTGTTCTATTCTTTCGATAACAAGAGTCGTGTTGTAATTTTATGTCAATATAAGTTGGGCTATAATTGTATGTCAACAGGAAGCAGATGCCTAATGGGAAGCAGGCACCTACGGGAAGCAGGTGCCTAACGAGAAGCAAGCACCCATAAGTTAAGTGTCAAATGGAAGTCAGGCGCTTCAAAGGAAATCAGGTGCCTAACTTAGCGCTTCATATTGTTGTACTACAAATGTTTTACCTTCATAAAATTAAAAGTGTTAGGTCCGAGTGAGACCTTGATGTAAGCATGCTAAAATATCATAAAAATCACTAAATCTGCACACACTTCACTTAAAAATAAATATTATATAGTATACATAATTTACTATTAAATATATATATATATATATATAAATTTCATAAAACCTACATTCTATAATAATAATACCACATAATATGTTAGAAATCCATGTATAAATATGAGAATTTTTTGTTCTCATCATCCCCCCATGCTTAAAAGAGTGGCACATCCTCGTGACACCCCCCATGCTTAAAGAGTGGCACACCCTTGTGACAGTCGATGCTTATAATTTCTAGTTTTAGCAACGGTTGTCCAATAAGCTCTATTTTTCTTTCTCCTCTTTCTGTTTGTGCAACTCATTCTTTTTCAGCAAATGACTTGTGGATTTCCCCCATGGTAAATCTCTGTGTTTTTTCCACTTTCTGATTTTTTTTTCTAATTCGAAAACTATGTTATTATGCACAAATTCTTGCTAACTTATAGTTTTTCTGAACCAACTACATCCATGAACGTAGGCAGTCATTTACTATAATTAGAACTAATTAAAGTTATTTGTGTAAGATATATTTAAAGCATGTTTTGGATTTTAAGTGGATGATGACCATGAGTGTTCTCCCAACAGAATATTTGCATGTGGATAAAATACCAAATGGGGTAAAATGGTTGGATGAACAATTTAATGAGGATCATGTCGGCACTATTTTACAAAAATATATTTCTATGAAAAATATATATATACAAAATAAAAAATTAAGTACACACCTATATTATGTTTTGTGCATGTATAATGTGTAAACGTTCGTGGTGCACTTGTATTAGTTGTTTGATGATGACCATGTGTACTGGAACAAAGAATGATGGGTAATTTTCCCATGTGACAAATTTTTTCCTTTGCATGATTGGTTCTCAGTTGTTGTAATTTATTCATTTGACATTTCCTAAAAAACTTCAAGAAAGTATTAAAAAACATGTCTTCGTAGGATGACAAAAATCCCCTCCTCAGAAGTTGTTCATTGATGACCTTGGAACGTGAATAAATCTCTAATGGAAAAATTAAGATAATTTTATCCATGAGATATTTTAACTTTATGCACGTGGATTAGTTGTTGATGTGGCATGGGCCACTTTCCAATATTGAATATTATTCATACTAGGTAAAAACACCCATTAGAATATAAAGCAGACACCTTCATATGGGAATCAGACATCTTCTTTTAACTCATGACATGTAGGTGTTTTTAAAAAAAAAAAGCAGATGCCTTTTGCTAGAAATCAGGTGGCGTGCTTTAAAATAAACTTTATACATACTCAAAATTTATATGCAACTCTTTTTTTTTTAACCTCAGGAGATTCGTGTTGCTTTCCCAAATATGGAATTTGGACGTCCTCTTCTTGGAGAAGCCAAGAATCAGGTGTTGGTCTGCTAGAAGATGAGACACAAGCGTCATCTCCTTAACATGTTGGGATTCAGGCACCTTCTTTCATAAAATGAGAATCAAGCGATGTTTCCTTGAAATATAGGAGTCAGGCACCTTCCATCGTAAAAATAGGAATAAGGTGCCTTCTCTAGAAAAATAGGAATCAAGTGCCTTCCCCTATAGAAAATAAAATGCAAGTGCTCCTCCTTTATTTCAATATCTGCTTGATATGCCCACTTATGTACGCTTAAGGTTGATCAGGCCTTTAACACTCTGGTTGAAGAATAGGGATAAAATTAGCATCCACCCTTGAACCAATAGTTGTGTATTTTATTGTCCATAAATACCAATTCAAACACTCTTGTGTAGATTCAGGTATTGTTTTCCCCTTCTGAGTGGGGATGAGCTACTCCTACTCCTAAAAATTTGGGATTGTGCAAGTTCATGGATCTTGTGCTTGTTAGGCCTAGGTTTCCAAGGTTGCCTAACAACTGCACTTAGGGTATAGTTCCTGCAAAATAAAACTTTAAATTAGTAAAACACAGGCTCGTGGAGTCTATGCCTGATAGACCTAGGTTTCCCAAGCTGCCTACAGATTACATTTAGAGTATGATACCTGCAAAAGAAAAACACAAATAAAAGAAAATATATGTTAAGCAAAATAGGTTCCATGTCGTCTTTCCTTTTTTTTATATATGACAAATACGTGAACATTCGTCAAATGGCTGGTATGGATTTAAAAATATGGAGTCCCCCATGCTTACGTTTGATTCAATATTGCATATATGAGGTGCATGGAAAGGCTATAAATGGAGCCTATTGACTGTTACTCGTATTATTTCATTGTGTTGTTATGGACTCCCCGTAAAATCCCCTCACTTTGTGAATTCTTCATAGCCAAATTTTTTTATTTTTTTCAAAAAAATTCTAGATTATGGAATGTTTTTCCATAATTTTTCATAATTTTCCAGATTTTGGAATTTTCTAGAATTTTTTCAGTTTCTAGAATTTTTTCATAATTTTCCAGATTCTGGAATTTTCCAAAAAAAATCAGTATCTGGAATTTTCCAGAATTTTTTAGATTTTGATTTTTTTTTTATGATCAGAGATGTACTACTCAACAGAGTACTATGAACCATCTGACCTCATATTTTGTTCACCATAGTTGGTGCTGCCATGGCCGAGTGTTGTACATTTTCTCGTGGTGCCAAACCGTATGCAACAAATGTGTTTTATTGAGTGCTTGGTAGTAGATCCCATTAAAGCTCTAAATTTAAGCATTATATCATGGAGTAGAACTGGGATGGGTGACTACCTAGGAAGTCTCATGGATTGTGCCCTTTGTTTTTTCTTTGGAAAATAGAATGGAATGACACATGCTAGTAGGTCGGATTGCCTTGGATGCCTACAATATGCACTGAGCCTCTTACTATCTGCAAAACATAACAAAATAAAAATAAAAACCCTAAAATAATGGCACTAAAGAAAATTCTATTTAATTGTTTTTTTAATTGAACGCTATAATAGCGTTCATCGTGTTGTGGGTGATAACATTGAATATGGGGTCTCCCCCATGCTTGCAATCAAGCAAGCCTTTGGAATTTGGGGCTTGTAATAAGATCTTAGTCTATGTCAAAAATTTGATACAACTAAGTCTTTGTTTGTCCCATCCCCTTCTTTATTTAGTTTTGTGATATATTGCAGCATAGGAAGAGAATCTTCCTGGTTGACCTCAAAACCATATTTGTCCAACTCATTGGCAGATTGTGTAGGTAGGTGGATGACTATTTTTTTTACATTTTTTTCATTAATTGTCATTTTTCTTGTTCTGCAACTAATATCAGCATTAATATTTACCAAAGTGTTGGGAAATGTTAAGCCTAAAATTTTTATTATTAAACTTGGGCTTTTGAGATAGGTTTTGTCTACTATTAGATCAGCATGTTGACCTATCACATTCATTGTTTCTTATTATGGTTTCCATCTCGGTATTCTGAGGCAAAAATCCCTAATGGATTTAGTGTAAATAGGCATAGCCTTGATAGTTTGAGGAATGATATCAGTAAGATTTCTTAATTGTTCCATAATCAAACTTAGGTGGTGTCATTTCTCTGGTTTTCCATAACCTTTCAGGATACATAGAAGTCCTTCATTACTTGATTGTTCAGTAGAACGATTTATTTCTACACTATTATGACACATTGGCCTGGTAGAAGGTGAAACTGGTAAACTGAGATTTTTTGATAGTTGTCTATGGAGTTAGATCCACAAAGTAAGTTTCTACTTCTATATTTTCATTTATAATTTGTGAAAACGACTTGTTTTGATGATCCAGGTGACAGTTTCCATAAAATTCTACTATATTCTTTGGAAATTTATTTTTTTCATGATTTTCTCTACACCTCAAACAAGAAAAAGACATAAATTGCTTCAGATTATTGCTTCTTATTTGGTAATGTGTTTGAATGTAAAGCAAGAGATAAAATTTCACTCTTCACACCATTAAAAAATGTTTCTATTTTTATTTTAATTGTGGAGGTTATCCCTCGTACTGGCAGTTTTTCCTCTTTGTTGAAAAACTTCTGAAATAATTGCTGAATTTTTCTTATCCTATCACTAAAATATTCCATATAATAAGTTTTTGTGATGACTCAAATGGATGGTATTTTATCTTTAATAACTATTTCCAAAATATTCTAAGCTTGAGGTGTTTTCTATTTTTCAATAAATTATCCATTGGATTTTTTTATGCTCTTGGTGGACTCATGCTTCTTAGGTAGATGATCTACAGGCAAGAAAATATGAAACTAATTTTTAAACTAACTGACCTATGAATCATACACTATAGTTGTGACACTCCCTAGCAACGATGCCAAAATGTTGGGCAAAACATTGGTTAGTTTTCTATAGTTCAATTAATTGCCTCTATTTAATTGTCAACCTAGGGTAGCTCGTAGACTTATGAGAATCATGTATAGTATATGCCTGTAGTGCGAGGAATGAGTTCCTTTGTGCCTATTATTTTGGGGGGTGTTTGATGTTCATTGAAGTTTTGATTCTAAATTTCAAACCAATAATCTATCCTACGTTTATAAAAACAGGACTGAATGCATACATAAATTAAAATGGTACTTTGCTAGAAATGACAAAAAATAGGAAAAATAACAGGGAAATAAACTAAAAAAAATAGTAAATAAATTAACTACATAAAGCAAGGTAAAAGGGGAGGAGTACTGTTTAGAGTGAGCCCAACCTCCAGCATTATTTTGCCCGATCAATTCATTCATCGGACGCTAGTTTGAGATTAATAAAAACACTCAAATTAATATATTACAGTTTCAAAAAATTACAGAATAATTCTCACATCCAGGATATCTTTATCAGGGGTGGCCTACATATTTATAAGATATGTAGCCATACCCTATTACAATTGAGATCAAATCAATTCCTAATTTTTTGTTACAACAACACGCATGAATAAAGGAGATAAAGCAAAAATATTTAATTTTAGACTGATTTAACATATTTTATTTTTATCAAAACAAAATACATTTAATATTATGCTTTATCTATTTACATTTTTTTTTACGTATTACTAAAAAATAGATAACACATGGTATTTTATATTTTCCTTTATCTTCATCTTTAATAAAATATCATCTGCATCCATCGCTAAAATATTTTTTTTGTTCTACCGAAAACAGGAGTCATGCTATAATTTTATGACAATTGGAGTCGGGCTGTAATTCTACGTCAACAGGAAGCATACACCTAACGGGAAGTAGGAACCTAATGGGAAGCAGGAACCTATGGGAAGCAGGCACCTATGGGAAGCAAGCACCTAACCAGAAGCAAGCACCTATGGGAAGCAGGCACCTAACGAGAAGCAGGCGCTCGTCAGTTAAGCATCAAACGAAAGTTGGGTGCTTCAAAGGGAATTGGGCACCTGACTTAGCACTTCATACTGGTGTACTATAGATGTTTTACCTTCATCAAATTGAAAGTGCCAGGTCCAAGTGGTACCTTGACGTAAACATGCTAAAATACCATAAAAACCACTAAATCTGCACACAATTCACTTAAAAACAAATATTAGATAATATACATAATTTATTATTAAATATATATATATATATATATATATATATATATTTCATAAAATATACATTCTATAATAATAATGCTACATAATATGTTAGAAATCCATCTATAAATATGAGCATTTTTGGTTCTCATCAAGGAAGAATGAATATTTGGGAAGCCTGAAGAAATTGTCCCATTGCTAGAGATTGTAGACTTGTAGAGTGTAGTAGAAGAGAAGGACATAGGATCCTTATTGTAGATTTAAGAGAATCTAGAAAAAAATTTAGGAGAATATTGGAGGTTGGTGATCTCCATTAAATACTACAAACAACAGATTGAAGAGACTCTAGAGAAGATTCATGGTGAAGATAGGAGATTGATGATCTCCATTGAATATTGAAGACTTCACCCTGAAGGAGAAGAAGATATTATCCTAAGAAGTTGAAGATACCTACAAGATATCTCAAGGAGAAACAAGGAGAAGGCTTGGTGAGCCTCATTAAAGGATATTCAAATAAGTTCATTAAAGGAGTTCCTAGGAGAACTCATTGGAGAAATTTACCACCAAGGAGAAGTTCTTGATAAAGGAAGTTTTTGGGACAATTATCGCCATCCAACAACAAGCCCAAAGGAGAAGGATTTGGGAAGAAGTTTTCCAAATTTCATAGGATATTGGTGAATACCTCAAGACTTTTAGATTCTTAAGAAGTCCTTGATTGAAGTCATAATTCAACAAGGAGGTTTAATAATAAAGGAGCCAAACATTACTACCAAACTTGAGAGGTTTGAAGATTGCCTTTGAAGGCTAGAAGGCTCATTCTTAGATAGGGGTTTGCTAAATATTTAGTAGAATACTAAAGGGTTCTTGAAGTAAAAACTCGACTATGATTTGGGAGAATTCTCTATGAAATTTTTGAGATTCAAGGACAACATTTTAGTGGAGAGATTGACTGCGAAAGGGTAGAAATTAGGACAAAATTACTAGCTGCAAAACTACAGATTTACAAAGAGCATCCTGAAGGAGAATTGAATTCACAGGACAACAAGTTAGAGGATTTTCATAGCTGTAAATAGGTGACTTAGAGAGATATTTTGAACAACCAATAAGAGCTTCAAGTTCATCCTGTTAAGGGTAGCAATATGGTGAATCAAATCACCAAGATATCAATCATCTTCAGAGATCTTAAAAGTAAGCAACTTGGGTGCAAAAGGTTCATTAGTTGAACTTTAGATTTTTGGTTTATTAAGATTCATTAAGCACTGTATTATTTTAAAATTTACAATGAGTGGATTCATTTTAAAGTATTCAAGGGAGCACAGAAGAGAGTTTCTTTTAAGGTTATTACCTACACATTAAAATAGGAGCTAGATATATTTTGATAGAAAGAAAAATATTATCTTCCTATTATCTAGTTACCACAAAGAAGACTACATTAAGTTAGAGAGATTATAGTACATTTAGGATCAATTACTAGTGCATGATTTAAGGTTCGTTTTAAGGAGTAATAAGGTGAGATCAATATTGCACTATACTAGTCGTTCTTAAAGAGTTTTAAGGTGCACTAAGTATTTTAAGTTGTAGTGAAAATTAAGTGCATATTTCAAATTAATTTAAGGGTTCATTTATAGGAGTAATAAGGTGAAAATATTATTATCCTTAAGTGCATTGAGTTAGATATACTATTAGTACATTAAGTATTTATTGCACTATTCTAGTTATTCATCAAACTAGTTACTCTCAAAGGATTATTATGTGCATTGGGTTTTAAGCTAGAGTGGAAAACCAAAGTGCACAAATCAGCATTTATCAAAGTGTCTAGAGACACTATTCAATGCCTAAAACCAGTAACTTATTATAGCCTAGATAAGCCATCTTACAGGGTTATATTCCTCCAAGGTGTGGAGAATAAAGTTTTCATTAAAACCAATGAATAGAGCTACAAAAAATTACTAGGAGAGTCTTAGGTTTCAGGTGCAAATAAGGAGGTATTATAGGTTGTTATTTGAGCACCAAACTTTTCTTCTATTACATAAAAGGAAGAAAAAATATAAGTGTCTTAAAGAAACTCTACGTAGTCTATCATCCTAACTACAAGCAACCACCATTGGTAGTGGATAAGCACAACCAAAGTGCTCATAGAGGAGCCATCCTAAGGGGCTCAACATCCATCATTACAAAGGAAATCATGACTCAAGGTGCTTGAGTGAAGAGCCACCCATAGGGCTCGGTGTTTACCTTGTTAAGGTGTTAGAAGACACCATATCCTGGTGCAACTAGCTACATGTGAGAAACACCATTGTAAAGTACCACTACCACATCAAAAACCTACAACATCGAAGGATACATAGCACTTGTTAGGAAAATAGCACTAAAGAGAGTGAAGTAAAATATATGTTAAAACAAAATATAGATTGGTAATACATTAATCAATAATTTTCTTGGATAAACTACCAACTAAAGTTATCAAAATCTACCATTGATTGGATATAAATCACTAGGTAGGAAGAGAGTGAAGTCGCCACTGATTGAAGACATATAATCAGCCAAAAGGGTTGTGTTGGAGCCATAGTTGGAGCCAACCTTGAAGAATATATCTTCATTGATTCATTAGAAAATGCACATCTTACACTCATTGGCAAGAAGGATAAGAGCGGTAAAGCCAAGATTAAAAATCTTGCACCTGTTGGGGAAGAAATATTGAAGGATAAGGAGATGTTGAGGATATCCTCTCATGCAAGTTCCATTTGGAATAGTGAAAGTAAGTGTTATATAACTTGACTAACGCCTACACAAGGAGAAATAATTCAAAACAGACTTAATGCTCATCTTGGGAGCATTGAATATATATTTCGAAGGTTGAAAGGTGTAGTAATCATTTCATCCAGAGAGAGTGTTGAAGACTCATAAACCAACTCTTGAAAATACTATAATGTCTACTTGCCACATAATTGTTCGAGCAACATATGTAACAAGTTTCAAGAGCATCAAGAAGATAGAATAATTAGTAACACATGAAGTAAAGGAGGCTACACTATTAATAGCCCAGGTTGAAATATGTGTATAGATTGAAGCAAGAAGATCAAAATTAAAGTGAAGAAAGCACATCTAGTGCAAGCATTGAATGTAGAGGAGTCAAGGTGAATTTAAGTGGGATTAATATTATATTTAAGGTATTATTAAGAGCGAGCATCCAAGGAGTTGAAGAGGATTCAAAGGAGAATTTATATCTCACTGCCATCACTATCATGCGTCCACCATCAAAGGAATACAATGCCTAAAATTTAGGATTTGCAGCATTATAAAGGTAAGGTTTCACCTTACATTTCTTTCATTAAAGGAGTAATAAGGGGTATATCATAAGGTTGAGTTTATTATTTATAGTGGAGAAACAATCAACCTTAATACATTGGAAAGCAAATCAAAGGAATTTATCCTTAAGAGTATTTCAAAGCACATTAGTTGAAATGTAATTATATTTGCAATTAAATGTCATAGGAGCTATAAGGGTTTCTACTTAGTAAACCAAATTATTATTATTGCGAATATTATTGATTTATAAAAATTCTAAAATTAGGGAGTTATAAGGTATACTACATCAAACATAGATTATTGGAATTTAGAAATATTAAACTATTGGATATTAAGGGGTATAAAAATAAGTAGATTATTTACTTAAAGGAGTTGGAATTATTTACTTACACTTGTCTCATACTCATACTAAAGGGACAAAAGAATCCAACCATAGATAACTTCATAAATTGATAAGGGCATGTTCAATAGGAGAAATAAGGTGAAGTAGGGGTTGATTATTATATTACCGTCATCAACTCAAAATGTGAACTATTACCAAGACTATAATATATTCTAATCACTAGGGAGTCATAAGGTAGTCTGCTACAAAGGATCTATCAAAAGTGTTCTTAAAATACTAAAGAACTAAATAAATCCTATCATATACTACAATGGAAAAAATAACGAGGGACATTTCATCACAATGCATACTACAAGAGGACTCAAGATCAAAATCCATCCAATATACCATATCAAAGATGCAAAATCACTTCAAAATAAAACAAATTTATAGGTCAAACTAAAAAAGGACATTTGATATATTGATTCAGGTGCAAGTCATCACATGATAGGAAATCTACAATGGTTTGATTGTCTTGAAGTCACTAACAATTACAGGTTCAAAATTGTAGATGGAAAATTATATCACATACATGGATATGGGTGTGTAACACCTAGTAAATTATTTCTAAATTTTCTACTACATAATGTAATGTATGTCCCTATATTATCATCCAATCTTATTTTAGTAGCAAAGAGAGTAGAGATCAAAAGGATAATTGACTACATACACATAAATGGAACTAATATGTTATAAATTAAAATGAGATTGAAGTCACTAGATCAATCCATAGAAATATATATGCTCTAGATTCTATCGAAACTTCACAAGATATTGTTGTATTTCAAAACAATACTAATGCATTTCTTGAAGAACATATTGGTGAGAATGAAGAACCTATATATCATAAAAGCAGAAGAAGAAATAGAAGGTTCAAAATTAAAATAATGAGAGGTCAACAAAACTATGCACTACTTGGAAATCTACAAACTAAAGAAGAAGAAGAAGAAGAAGAAGAAGAACCAAAATATGATACTCTTCCAGTTCCAGATAAAGAAGACAATGAAGGAAGCAAGATAGAAGAGCTCAAATTCTAGAACCAAGATGAAGATCCATATTGAAAACTAAAATCTTCAATACCCATATAATGTAAAATAGGAGGTGTTAGAGAATATATTACATTATTGGGTATATATCAATGTAGCAACTTTGGTACATTACTAAAGTAGGGGTTTACTTTAGGGTAAAGTTAAGTAGTTACTTCAGCATATAATAAATGCACAAGTGTTAGAATGTGAAGTTATGTAAATGTGCATGTAGTCCACATGTACATGAGTCATAATATAGAGTAAGGGCCAAGGAACCTATCTTCCTATATAAAGGCCTTATAGTGAGTAAAATTGAGAGGAGATAATATAGAGTGTGGTTAGTATAATTCTTAGTGTGGTACAATGTAGTCCTTTCATATTATTTTATGGAGTGTTCATGTACTCTATTATACTACATTGTCCTATTTTTGTGAGCTTTAATTAATGGCATATTTCTGAGTTACTACAAAATATTCTCTCTAAAATATGCAAAATGCAACACACAGACAATGCTTTGAACAAAATAAAATACAAGGTAACACAATATTACACAATAGAATAATTTTATTTATTTATGAGGGAGCCTAGAAACTCCATTTTTACAAGCTTGGATCCTTGAATCCTTTTGATACAATATTACAACAATTTAAGGTTCTCCGAAATCCTAAGAAGCAAGGTCATGGTGTCTTCAAGCGCGTCTTGATCCCAAAAATGTTGAGTGGGCTTTTTGATATCCAAGGCTGGGCCACTCCAAGTGCTAATGTAGTATTATAGATATGCACACAAGGACACAACAAAATAGTTAGTAATATGTGTGAGGGCTCCACAGTGTGAGGCCCTCTATAAGCAATGTAAACCCTAACTAAATGCTACAAATAAAGTGAACATAAATAGAAACACATGCATAAAATAAACAAATAAAGGATTGATTTGTTTTACTTACTTTCTATGTTATTATGTAAAATTTTTGATGCAGGTGACTGGTGCGGTGATGCCCTAACATCACCTGGAAGCTAGGGGGTCTTCAGGGATGAAAGCGTAAAATTCCCGCGGGCACTTGGCTACTACAAGAAATATATGTGGGTGCATAGGGCTGAGGGGAAGGATTATACAAAAGTAGATTTGGCGAGGGAGAAAGGATGGTGACAACAATGGGGGTTTATGATGAGTGATAATGGTGGCAAAAGTGGTGCGAGGTGACCTAGGGCACTTAAGGATTTTAAGCACTCAAGGAGATCACGAACTTAGGCCAATCAGGAAAATAGAGGATTTGAAAACTCAAGCACATAGGAAACTCCAGGGAAATCAGACATAGAAAAATCTAGGGGTTGAGCCATCAAAAATGTCTCTTATTTATAATCTAACCTAGGGCATGCTAGGGTTTCAATGACACTAATCGTGTGGTTGAGATTAAATCACATCCAAGGGTAGATAATAAATCTAGGGTGTGGCAATGGCAGGAAGACTAAACAAAATTGGATGGTTGAGATTATTTCAATGACACTAATCGTGTGGTTGAGATTAAATGTAAATGGATTTTCGAGATTAAACAAAATTGGATGGTTGAGATTAATTCACTTAAATAAATACATATTTATTAAATATATTAAAATATAATATAAAATATTATATTTAAATATATATAAATAAATGTGAATAATGATCGAAAATGGTGGGAAAATAGGAATAGTGGGAAAATTGGCTATGCTTTGGTGGTGGAAATGGCAGGAAGGCTAAGATGGAAGGCAAATGGCTAGGATTTGGTGTCTATAGATGCCCCTTTTTGTACTGTGTTGCGTGAAACACAATTCAGTGTAAAAACATGAGACACCTATTTTAGCCAGGTGCAGAAGCAACTTCTCTTTCTTGTTGGAGTACGAGCTTGAGGATAAAATAATAAAAAAAATTGGAGTTTTATGTAGCTTACCCCCTCAATTGGCAAATGAGGTTATGGATGAATCTCATGAGCCAATTGAAAAATTTGTGCAAATGGAATGATGGATGATGTGATACCATTTTTACCTCAATGGTGGGAAGGAGGTTGGTGAGAAATGTGATATAATGTATCTATTTTTGCCCCAATAGATGAAGGGTTTTTTGAAAATGTAATGATCATGTTGTTAGATGTGTCTTATCCTTTGTCGAGGAAATACTATACAGCAGGCACGAGAGGGTAAAGAAGAGCAGAGCTCCTCAAGAGGAGGGCAAAGCCCTACCTGGGGGTGCTGGAGGGTTTTGGGGGACGGTAGCCCCCCCAGCCATGTCGAAGGCGTCCACCGAAGGCAGTTTCGAGCAACGCAAAAAAAAAATTCCCCCTTTTTCTAGAGCAATTGGTGGAGTGATTTCCGGGATTCCCACGGTTGGTGGGTGGTTGGTGGGTGTGGGTGGTTTAGCCCACGGTTTTGTTCCCATTGTATTCTAATACCACATAGTGGTTTAGGGTTGTGAGAGTTTCTTTTATATTTTATTGTAATGTCCCATTTTCGAGTAAGAAAGAGAATAATAATATCAAGGAGTGGCTCTTGTTTTGATGGAGTAGTCCACATCGGGTGAACCAGGGTAAATATCGTGTGTCATATGTGCATTGTGTGGTGTAATTTCATCTAAGTTATTTATTTCTACATTATTTATGAAATAAGTTTATGTAGATCTCTTCATTTGGTATCAAATCCAAGTTGTTAGCCATAGGGGGATGCCTTTATTGCTAGGGTTTCATTTCATTTGAAGGGTTTATAGGGTTTCTAGGAGGGAGAGAAAACATATTTCGGAGTGTGAGTTTTTCGCAGAAGGAGCTTGAAGAAAACTGATAGGAAATAATTCAAGGATAGAGATCGAGAAATTTGATAGAAAAATCTTTGAGCTATGGAAGTTGAATATGGAGGATCTGCTTGTGGACAGAGATCAGTGGGCTATTATTTCTGAACAAACGAAACTAGCAAGAACATCCGATGAAGATTGGGAAAAGATGAATTAGAAAGCAATGAGTCTGATTTGACTGTGTCTTGCAGATTTATTCCTAATAAATATTTCTATAGAAGCTACTGCAAAGTATCTCTGAGAGAAATTAGGGGCTTTGTATCAATCTAAGTCCCTGGTGAACAAATTGTTTCTCCAAAATAAAATGTACAATCTCAGGTCGAATGAAGGAGATTTAGTTGCAGATCATCTAAATTCATTCAATACAGTGGTAAGTCATCTTACATCTATTGATATTAAGTTAATTAAGGAAGATAAATGTATTACCTTGCTATGCTCTTTACCAAATTCATGAGATAACCTAGTTGTAGCAATTTGTAGTACAATTTCATCTGCATTGAAGTTTGAAGATATTGTGGCATCTCTAATAGCAAAGGATATGAGGAGAAAATCCATGGAGGGCACTTCAAAGTAAGCCCTAGCAGTGAGAAGGCATGCCAAGGAAAAGGATAAAACAAGATACGATGATAGATCTAAGTCTAGAGGTATATCTGTTGAGAAGCAACACACCCCCACTGAAAAAATGAATTTCCATCCTTTGAAAATATTTAGCTTTTATTTTACAGTAGGGACCCTCTTGATGTTTTCTAGGTTTTTATTCCAAATTTTGCTTGCCTCTTTCTTCTTCAAGTTTTGCCTATATCAAAGTATCTAAGTAGTCTTGCATGTGATTTTAATTTCAATTTAGAATTCACTTCTTTAAAAGTTATAAACATTCTGAGTAAAAAGATCTTTCACAGATATGTAAAAATGCAAAATACAGATGAATGAATTCATTAGAGTCAACCTACAATTTCTGGAAATTTTGCTAAGTGCTGAGAGCGTCGCGAAATCGCGACACTTCCATTTTTGGAAAAGTCGTGATATCGCGACACTTTCCATTTTTGGAAATGTCGCAAAATCGCGACGGGTCTTGAAAAAAATGGCTAAGTCCTGGAAACGTCGCGATATCATGACACTTCCATTTTTGGAAAAGTCGCGATATCGCGACACTTTCCATTTTTGGAAAAGTCGCGATATCGCGACACTTTCCATTTTTGGAAAGGTCGCGAAATCGCGACAGGTTTGAGTCGGAAGCCAAACTTGATGAAAATGTAGCGAAATCACGACGTATTTTGGAAGAAAAGACCAAGTGATGAAAACGTCGCGATATCACGACATATTTGGAAAGACAGTGCCAAGTAATGAAAACGTCGCGATTTCGTGACGTGTTTTAGAAGAAAAGTGCAAGTGATAAAAACATCGCAATATCGCGACACATTTTGGATGAATGCAAGTCTTGATGAAAAGGGCACGATTTCGTGACATGTCGCAGTTTTGCGGCCAAAGGGAGCAAAAAAATGGTTAAGGCATGGAGGTGTCGCGAAATCGCAACATCACGATTTCGCGACATCGCGAAATCGCAACAAGGTTCGAAGCAGAAAGTCTAAGGCACAAAGGTGTCACGAAATCGCGACGTCGCGATCTCGCGACGTCGCGAAATCGCGACACGATTCGAGGAAACGGTCGAAGGCACAAAGGTGTCACGAAATCGCGATGTCGTGATTTCGCAACGTCGTGAAATCGTGATACAGTCGGCGAAAGGCAGAGCAAGGGCGAAGAAAAGGTCACGATTTCATGACATGTCACGAAATCGTGACATGTCGCGGTTTTGCGGCTGAAGCTCGCCAGAGAGCCAAGTGCAAAGAAAAGGTCACGATTTCGCGACATGTCATGGTTTCGCGGCAAAAGAGACAAAGAGGCCAAAATAAAAAATAACTGGAGGAAAGCGTTGGGTTATCACGACACATGTCAAAAGAAAATAAAGCCGACATATAATGAACATTAAGGTTTTGATTTAATAATATTAAAGTACTAATCCTTGCATGTCTTTTGCAGAAAGCCATCTGGCAGTTGCATACTAATGAAAGTAATGGCGGGAAAGACAAAATAAGCACAGATTAAATGAAGGCCGTCAGATGGAAATTGGAGATGCCGAGAATTGCTGGTTCATCCAGATTTTACAGATTTGGTTGCAAAGAGACTTTACGGTGACTAAGCAGTTGCCCATTTAATGGAGTATGTCGGCAATTGACCGGAAAATGAAAATATCTACACATAGTTACCGGAATTTGCCGATGGACGCATTTAACAGAAAAATTTATGGTGAAAGTAATGGCATGTGGAGAATTTCAACTCAGAAGCGGCTCTACGAAGATAAAGTGTCAGAGAAATCGATGACTCATCCGAATTTCTCTGAGGAATTAATGAGACCCTCCCGACAAGTGCACCAAAAAGATGAAGATATTTACTTATAGTTACAGATGGATGAGAATAACATCAAATCATGCCTTTTCCATTTATGGCAAGTAACTACACTCAGATTTGCAGAGTGGTTAGGGTTTTATTCAAAACTCTATTTTTAAAAGGGCTTATATTGTAAAACCCGAGGTAGTAAGGTGAAGAGGATAAAATTTAGGGTTTGAGAAGAAGATATTTTTGAAAATATCAGGTTCTGTCCTGAGTCTATAAATATTTCTTCTGAATGTAATTTTCGGAGGCGAAAACCTAGAAATAGAAGCTATTGGAGCAATTTACTACAAATCTTGTTTGAATGCTTTGTTCTGGACTTAGATTTGGTGTGATTTTTCTTTTTCTGTGATAGCATGGCCAGGAGCCTAATCTCTTTCAGATTATGATAAGTTCATCCTCTTTTGTTTTCGTTTCATTAAGGTTTATTTAATTTATCGTTGTAGATCCGTGTTACCGGGATTGGATATGTCTGTTAGGCTTCATTTTCTTTATTGTATGTTAGGGAAAATTACAGATTTAAGGTTCAGGCCTGTTCTAATTGCTCTGTCCTCACTGTGAGAGCTAGGCTGCTAGTGAGAGATACCAATTTTAATCGACTTCCCTTCTGTTTATAATTTTTTGTTAGATATATTTCATCTGTCTTATGCTCTTAGTTGAAAGTGATCTTAGAAAGCTAGAAACTTTCCTCTTTGATTTGTTCTATTGTGAAGCTAACCGACATAACTAAAATTGGCAATTTTGGTTTTGCAGCTAAGTTAGATAAATTTCTCTTTTCTACCCTACCCTACTCTCTTTGTTCCACTGTGAAATGATCCATTTTTATCTTTCTTTAAATTTGTCTTTTATTTAAATCTGCTAAAGCATAAAGAGCTAGATCAAAGAACTTATTGTAAATCTAATTATCCACAAAGATAACCAACTCCAAAAACATTACTGAACTGAAGTCCCGAGCCCGTTGTAAGGTAACAGACAGTCCACTTGAAACTATTCCAAAAGTGGAAAAGAGTGAATAGACATTCGACCCGACTCTGTAACTCACACCTTGGATATCCAGCAAGATCCTAAAGTGAGTGGGATTTATCTCGTATAAGTGTTATCGGTATTTTATGCTCATTCTTCACAGGGTGTGTATAAAAGTTGAACCAACATTTAAAATTGGTGCTAGAAGGAGGGCCAGAACTTACGTTCTTAGTGCGCTTGAGTTGAGAAATATGATTGTATGTGGTATTTAACAAATACTATATTTTATCCAGAGTCTGGTAGCCTTTTTCCCTCCTCCTCAGCCTTTTAAAATTTTGTTGTTTGAGTTTTTGCCTAAACAGCGAAACTCAACACCAACATTTAAAATTGGCGCTAGAAGGAGGGCCTACTGAACTCTGTTCAGTATTGTAAGTTGTCTGTGCAGAGTCTGGTATTTTATCTTTTGAATCCTTTTCCCTCTTCCTCAGCCTTTTAAAACTTGTTTGTTTGAGTTTTTGCCTAAACAGCGAAACTCAACACCAACATTTAAAATTGCTAGAAAGGAGGACCTGAAGTTCAGTAGTTTGTTAAGGATTGTAAGGTTGTAAGTGCTGAAGAAAAGCTGGATTCTAATTATAGAGTAACAAGGTCCCACTCCAGAGCTGGAGAGCTCCTTATGCCTGAGTTAGAAACTCCCGGAAGAAGTAGCCTCAGAAGGGCCAAGTCCTTGTCTGAAATAGTTTTATCACCACTGGTAGTTACTCCAACTACAACTGAGAATATCATTGCTAATCAAGTAGTAATGGAAATCTGGTTGGGTTCCACTGCCTTAAATATCCCTGGTGCAGCCAATGATCTACCCAAAAATCCGAAGAGGTATCTTCCCAGATACAAGCATGATGGAACTAAAACAGTAGAAGAACACCTGATGGCATATAAGAATGCTCTAAAATTGTTAAATATACAACATGAAGATGTGGCTTGCAGATTATTCCCGTTCACTCTCCAGGAGGGAGCGTACGACTGGTTCTTGAATCTCACTAACGATTCTATTACTAGTTGGGATGACCTAGAGAAAGTTTTTGTATCACAATTTGGGGAAGTGATTGACCCTAGTGTGTTATATCAACAATTCTCTAGCATTAAGAGAGAGTCTGGTGAAGCTATCAGGTCTTTCAATATGAGGTTCCAAAGAGCTTATGGTAGAATGACTGGTCATTACATCCCAAATGCAAATTTAGCCTTAGAAATCTATAAGAATGCATTGGACTCGGTGACCTCTATTTTCCTCAAGAGAGACATCAATATCACAACCTCGGCAGGAGCTTATAAGGAAGCTTTAATTCTTGAAAGACAGTTAGGACCTCAAATTTTGAGCAGTCCTTTGATATCCTATGTTACACAGAACATTCCTATTTTGAATCCCATTCCACATCATGAGTTAGTGCCAACATGTCACGCTCTACCCAAGGAACTCCGTTAACCGTGACACACACTCAGCATGTGCAAAATATAGAGAAAGATTCTGACAAGTTCAAGGTAGAAGTGCCTGAAGTAAAAATTTGTGACCTAGCATTACCCAACTTTGAATCTTTTCCTGGTGAGTCAAATTTTTTGAAAAATCAGAGAAATATTGATAGTTCTGGTTCATCCAAAAATAGTACGACTATAGTTTCAGATTCATTCACTTTTCCCAAAGAGTCAGAAAATGTTGTAGAAATTCCTATGGATGAAATACAAGATTTTCAACATTTCCAAAGGGACAGTTATAATTTGAGATGTGAAAATCTAGAACCTACTCCTGATGATGATCCTCCCTCACCAAAGGATGATGAAAATAAGATTCAATATCACTATGCAGAAGTAACTAGGAAGGAGTATAACATCATTGAGGATATGAAGAAAGTTAAAGCTAACATCACCCTCCATGAGCTGGCTCAGATTGTTGAACAAAAGGATAACTTGATTGAAACTTACTCTGGACCACCTATTGAATTTCAAAAAAAGGAGAAAAAGATAGTAAATGTGAATGTGGTCAACCAACTCGGAATAGATAAAGAGTCTCAGTATAAGCTTGTGATTACTGAACATAATATCAAATAAAAGGTTGTAAATCATGTTGATGTAGATATTGGAGTTTATAATTTGGCAACTAAGAAGGTAAGACCAGTTACAGCTCTAACCAATTACAACAATGATATTTGGACATTACACATTGATGGGGTTAAATCTAAGCAAGGCTCAGGTGAAAGAACAAATTATGAAAATTCTACTAAAGGGACAAAAATTGAAATCTTGGATATTGGAACAGTAGAGCAACCACAAAATGTTCAAGTCATTAGGAACTATGACATACAAATAAAATATGATCTCTCTGATTTATTACATAAATCTGAATATGTGATGATCTGGATCTATGAAGGCTTTAAGGTATTTGATCCTGGGGGGGTTTTACATTCCGTCCCTTTGAAAGAATTCTGCAAACCCTTCAAGTAGAAGCATAAACATGTTATTAAATTATTTGATTAATTTACAGGGTGAAGGACTTGCAGATTTGTTTTTTCAATGGGACAAGATCCATAAAAAAAAATAAAAAAATAAAAAAAGGAGAGAGGGAAGACGGTAAACACAAGTCTTTCCCAGGTAGCAAAATTTTTTTGGAAGCATAGTCTAGAGTGCATTTCGTCAACAGGACCTGAAAGGTAATTTTTCTAAATTTACTTGCAAATGGTCAAAAACATTTTAAGGCACTATTTCTTTGCTTTTCCATCTACTACATTTGTTGAGTGATTGAAGGGACTTTGTGCATATGTATATATTGTAAATAAAGTTTGAAGTAGTGTGTTGTTATTTGGTTTTATTTAAAGGTCTGAAGTTCTGTGTTTTGTCTTTTGAGGTCTGTACAAATTTCTTTTAGCTTTTAAAGCTTTGTTTCTTTCTTTAGTTTTGCCTGGGCAACAAAGAAAAGTCAGCCTTCTAAAATTGTTTTATTCTGAGTTCAAAATCCAGTGTTCATTATTCTAATTGAGAGATAGTCTGCTTAAACTGAACAGTGGAACTATTTTGTTATTCAGAACAACAGTAGAAATATGATTAGATTTGTGTTTTTCTTGCCACAGTTATTTTAATTATAAAGAAACTGCTATACTGTTTGGCTGGAGAACTCCCAGGGAATCCAAGAAAATTTGGTCGTAAGAGGGGACTCTGATTCGTGAAATTATTTGAGTATCCATAGAGGCTATCAGTACCTAGGCTAAAGCAGTTCTAGATTAATGAAATATTAAAAAAAAAAATTGTTGTTCTTTTTTAAGGCTTTTCAGATTTCGATATATTTCAAAGGAGAGAGAGAGAAGGTGAAAGTTGAGCAAGACAACATAAAACTGGCACTCTGTTATTTCCTATAAAAAAAAAAAAAAAAAAAAAAAAAAAAGAGAAAAAGTTATGTAATGAAAGAGATAGCCAAGGCTTCAGAAGATGTTTTCTTTTACCAAGTTGTAGATACTACCTCACAGTTGTGGATCAGGGTCGTGAAAATCTAAAGAGTAACTCTGTCAGGGCTGTAAAAGGCTAAACTAGTAAACAGAGCCCTACTCGGTTTCCACTTTCACAACTCGTTTTCCCTTTCTAGAAAAGCTAATCAATTCAGAGTACAACATTCGAAGGCCCAATCATTCTTGAAGAAAGTTTTATACGCTTATAATTGCACATCAAAAATCTTCCTTAAGTGATTCAACCTAGTATGTCCTTGGAAAATTTTAACAACTATCAGGTAGTAGTTAAATTATTTTGAAGAATATTTGTGGCAAGGCATGGTGCATGGTCTATATTGTTTTGAAACTAGAGTCCTGGATTCTAAAATAGTGCTACTATTTTCCTCGCAGATATCGCCATTTTTTGAGAAGCAACACACCCCCACTGAAAAAATGAATTTCCATCCTTTGAAAATATTTAGCTTTCATTTTACAGTAGGGACCCTCTTGATGTTTTCTAGGTTTTTATTCCAAATTTTTCTTGTCTCCTTCTTCTTCAAGTTTTGCCTATATCAAAGTATCTAAGTAGTCTTGCATGTGACTTTAATTTCAATTTAGAATTCACTTCTTTAAAAGTTAGAAACATTCTAAGTAAAAAGATCTTTCACAGATATGTAAAAATGCAAAATACAGATGAATGAATTCATTAGAGTCAACCTACAATTTCTAAAAATTTTGCTAAGTGCTGAGAGCGTCGCGAAATCGCGACACTTCCATTTTTGGAAAAGTCGTGATATCGCGACACTTTCCATTTTTGGAAATGTCACGAAATCGCGACGGGTCTTAAAAAAAATGGCTAAGTCCTGGAAACGTCGCGATATCGCGACACTTCCATTTTTTGAAAAGTCGCAATATCGTGACACTTTTCATTTTTGGAAAGGTCGCGAAATCACGACAGGTTTGAGTCGAAAGCCAAACTTGATGAAAATGTAGCGAAATCATGACATATTTTGGAAGAAAAGACCAAGTGATGAAAACATCACGATATCGCGACATATTTGGAAAGACAGTGCCAAGTAATGAAAACATCGCGATTTCGTGACATGTTTTGGAAGAAAAGTGCAAGTGATAAAAACGTCACGATATCGTGACACATTTTGGATGAATGCAAGTCTTTATGAAAAGGGCGTGATTTCGTGACATGTCACGGTTTCACGGCCAAAGGGAGCAAAAAAATGGTTAAGGCATGGAGGTGTCGCGAAATCGCGACGTCGCGAAATCGTGACAAGGTTCGAAGCAGAAAGTCTAAGGCAAAAAGGTGTCACGAAATCGCGACACAGTTCTGGAAGAAAGTGCAAGGCATGGGGGTGTCACGAAATTGTGATGTCACGATTTCACGACGTCGCAAAATCATGACACGGTTTGAGGAAAAGGCCGAAGGCACAAAGGTGTCGCGAAATCACGACGTCGAGATTTCACGACATCACGAAATCGTAACACAGTCGGCGAAAGGCAGAGCAAGGGTGAAGAAAAGGTCACGATTTTGTGATATGTCACGAAATCATGACATGTCACGGTTTCACGGTTGAAGGTCGCCAGAGAGCCAAGTGCAAAGAAAATGTCACGATTTCGTGACATGTCACGATTTTGCGGCAAAAGAGACAAAGAGGCCAAAATAAAAAATAGTTGGAGGAAAGCGTCGGGTTATCACGACACGTGTCAAAAGCAAATTAAGCCGACATATAATGAACATTAAGGTTTTGATTTAATAATATTAAAGTACTAATCCTTGCATGTCTTTTGCAGAAAGCCATCTGGCAGTTGCATACTAACGGAAGTAATGGCGAGAAAGACAAAATAAGCACGGATTAAATGAAGGCCGTCAGATGGAAATTGGAGATGCCGAGAATTGTTGGTTCATCCAGATTTTACAGATCTGGCCACAAAGAGACTTTACGGTGACTAAGCAGCTGCCTATTTAATGGAGTATGTTGGCAATTGACCGAAAAATGAAAATATCTACACATAGTTACCGAAATTTGTCGATGGACACATTTAACAGAAGAATTTATGGTGAAATTAATGGCATGTGGAGAATTTCAACTCAGAAGCGGCTCTGTGAAGATAAAGTGTCAGAGAAACCGGTGACTCATCCGAGTTTCTCTGAGGAATTAATGAGACCCTCCTGGCAAGTGCACCAGAAATATGAAGATATTTACTTACAGTTACAGATGGATGAGAATAACATCAGATCATGCCTTTTCCATTTATGGCAAGTAACTACACTCAGATTTGCAGAGTGGTTAGGGTTTTATTCAAAACTCTATTTTTAAAAGGGCTTATATTGTAAAACCCGGGGTAGTAAGGTGAAGAGGATAAAATTTAGGGTTTGAGAAGAAGATATTTTTGAAAAGATCAGGGTCTATCCTGAGTCTATAAATACTTCTTCTGAATGTAATTTTCGGAGGCAAAAACTTAGAAATAGAAGCTATTGGAGCAATTTCCTACAAATCTTATTTGAATGCTTTGTTCTGGACTTAGAGTTGGTGTGATTTTTCTTTTTTTGTGATAGCATGTCCAGGAGCCTAATCTCTTTCAGATTATGATAAGTTCATCCTTTTTTGTTTTTGTTTCATTAAGGTTTATTTAATTTATGCTATAGATCTGTGTTACTAGGATTGGATATGCTGTTAGGCTTCATTTTCTTAATTTTATGTTAGGGAAAATTACAGATTTAAGGTTCAGGCCTGTTCTAATTGCTCTGTCCTCACTGTGCGAGCTAGGCTGCTGGTGAGAGATACCAATTTTAACCGACTTCCCTTATGTTTATAATTTTCTATTAGATCTGTTTCATCTTTGTCTTATGTTCTTAGTTGAAAGTGATCTTAGAAAGTTGGACACTTTTCTCTTTGATTTGTTCTATTGTGAAGCTAACCGGTATAACTAAAATTGGTAGTTTTGGTTTTGCAGCTAAGTTAGATAAATTTTTCTTTCTGCCCTACCCTACTCTCTTTGTTCCACCGTGAAATGATCCATTTTTATCTTTCTTTAAATTTGTCTTTTATTTAAATCTGCTAAAGCATAAAGAGCTAGATCAAAGAACTGATTGTAAATTTGATTATCCACAAAGATAACCAACTCCAAAAACATTACCGAACTGAAGTCCCGAGCCCGTTGTAAGGTAACAATGCAGATCCACTTGAAACTATTCCAAAAGTGGAAAAGAGTGAATAGGCATTCGACCCAACTCTGTAACTCACACCTTGGATATCCAGCAAGATCCTAAAGTGAGTGGGATTTATCCCGTATAAGTGTTATCGGTATTTTATGCTCATTCTTCATAGGGTGTGTATAAAATTCGAACCAACAATATCCAAGTCTCGTGGAAAGTTTGAGAGAAAGTGTTGGAAGTGTGGCAAGCTTGGTCACATGAAGAAGGACTGTAGATCAAATAATGTTGATTCTAGAAAGAGGTCTAATGAATCCACTTCCACAGAGACACATAAATCTATTGATGAAGGAGGGGATGCATATCTGGCATCCTACTCCACACGATTAGATAAAAATGATTGGTTGATCGATACTGGTGCCTCTTTTCATATGACTCCTCATAGGGGGTGGTTCAATGAATATGAAATATATGATGGAGGGGAGGTACTTTTGAGATATTATTCACCACTTAATATAATTGGTCATGGAAGGGTGAAAATACTATTGCAGGATGGTAGGGTTAAGACCCTTCCAGGTGTGATGCATATTTTGGGCCTTGTTAGAAATTTAATTTTTGTAAGAAAAATGGCTGATGCAGTAGTAAATGTTAGTTTTAGCAAATATTCATGCAAAATGGTTTGAGGATGAATGGTGTTAGCAAGAGGAGTTCATATTGGAACTTTGTACAAGCTATTGGAAAGAACTATGACAAATGAGTGTAATAGCTCAACTATTTTTTAGGTTGAATCAGATAAAATCTCAACACTTTGGCATCAAAGAATGAGACATATTGGAGAAAAGGGATTGCATACCCTGCACACAAAAGGTATGGTTCATGGTATCCCTTATTGCTCAATGGTTTTTTATTTATGTGAACACTGTATTTATGGAAAGTAGAATCATGTGATTTTCCCATATGGTGCTGCTAGAGCAAGAGGGATATTAGATTTGATTCACAGTGATATATTTGGTCTTGTCCCTATACCATCACTTGGAAAATCATGGTATTATGCTTCTTTTGTTGATGATTTTTCAAGATATGCATGGATTTATTTTCTTAAGAGTAAAGATGAAGTGTTTGATAAATTTAAAGAATTTAAAGCACTTGTTAAAAATCAAACTGATAAAAGGATTAAGGTGTTGAGGTCTGATAATGGAGGAGAGTATTGTTCAAATAAATTTGAGGATTTTTGTAAGCAGTGTGGTATTGCAAGATAGAAGACTACTCCATATACACCTCAAAAAAATGGAGTTGTAGAAATATTGAATAGATCCCTGATGGAAAAGGCTAGAAGTATGCTCAGTGGTGCAGGTTTGGCATAAGAATTTTAGGTTGAGGCAGTGAGTGCAGCATGCTACTTTCAAAATCGATCTCTTACATCAACAATACTAGATCAAAATCTATTTGAAGCATGGTTTGGTAAGAAACCTTCTCTCTCACATCTTAGATTTTTTGGTTGTGATGCATACATGCATATTCCAAAGGAGAAAAGAAGTAAGCTTGATAATAAGGTTGTTAAATGTATCTTTATTGGTTATAAATATGGTGTTAAAGGATATAAAATTTAGAATCTAGAAACTAAAAGAATAGTGTACAGTAGAGATGTGGTGTTTAGGGAAACTAAAAGTGATCACAGGAAGGAAGTAATAGAAGAAGAACCTGAAAAGGTCCAATTTGATCTCATGGAAGAAGATCATACATAAGAGGGTCTGGAAGAGGAGCAGATAGATGAGGATCTTGATGAGGATGAACAAGATTTTTATACACCTGTGGTAAGGATATCAACATGGGAAATAAGGCAACCTAAAAGGTACAGTCCATTTGTATTTCCTACTTATTTTGTATTATCTATTACTGATGAATATCCTAGAACTATTAGAGAAGCTATAAATTTTGAAGAGGCAAACCTTTGGTAAGAGGCCATGGATGAGAAAATGATGGCCCTAAAAAATAACAGAACATGGGATTTAGTGAAATTACTTGGTGGAAGAAAAGTAATAGGTTGTAAATGGATTTTCAAGAAGAAGCAAAATGTTGAAGGTAAAGTGAAGAAATACAAAGCTCGCTTGGTTGCTAAAGGTTATTCTCAGGTAGAGGGAATTGATTATGGTGAAGTATTTTCTCTTGTTGCAAAACTAACCTCAATTAGATTTTATCTATTGCTGGTGCTTTTGATCTTGAAATAGAGCAAATGGATGTAAAGATTGCATTCCTTCATAGAGATTTGGAGGAAGAAATCTATATGAGACAACCTGAAGGTTTCATTGTTGTAGGAAAGGAGGATCTTGTATGTAAGTTAAAGAAATATCTGTACGGACTGAAATAGTCACCTAGAATGTGGTATCAGAAATTTGATACTTATGTCTTAGGAATTGATTTTATTTGTAGAAATGCTGATCACTGTGTATATTCAAATAAAATTGGTAATGTACTTGTCATTATAGTTTTGTAAGTTGATGACATGTTACAAATTGGAAACATTAATAAAATGATCAGGGAAGTGAAGTCTCAGTTACCATCACATTTTGATATGAAATATCTTGGCATTGCAAATTTTATTTTGGGTATGCAAATAAACAAAGATCATTCTAACAAAAAGCTATAGCTGGATCAAAAAAAAAATGTTGAGACAGTATTAAAGAGATTCAATATGTAGGATTGCAAACTAGTGAAGGTACCTATTCCTTTGGGGGAAAAATTGTCTATTGAACACTATCCAAAAATAGAATAATAGGTAGAAGAAATGTACCATGTTCCTTATGCAAATGTTGTAGGTATTTTAATGTCTTCCATGGTTTGTACTAGACCAGATATTGCCCATGTAGTGGGAGTTTTGAGCAGATATATGTCCAAACCTAATAAAGAGCATTGGACTACTATGAAAAGGGTTTTTAGATATTTGCGTGGTACTCCTAATTTTTCAATCTATTATGAGGGTAAAGGTAAAGAAGATAGATACTTAGATATAGAAGGGTTTGTTGATGTAGATTGGGCTAGAGATATAGACAATAGAAGATCTACTAGTGCTTATGTATTAAATTTGTTTGGAGGAGTTGTCATTTGGATGAGCAAAAGGTAAACTATTGTTGCTCTTTCAACCATTGAAGCTGAGTACATGGCAACAACCGATGCCAGTAAGAAAGTAGTATTGCTACAAAGACTATGTGCTAAAACTGGGTTCTTTCAAGGAGTTGTGAAAATAAATTATGATATTCAAAGTGTTATATTTCTATCAAATTACCCTGCTTACCATTCTAGAATGAAGCACATTGATACAAAGTTCCATTTTAGTAGGGACATGATTGAATAGAAGAAAGTGTTGTTGGAGAAAGTGGATACAAAGGAAAATGTTGCAAATGCTTTAACCAAGGCAGTTAGCACAAAAAAGTTCAAATTTTGTACAGTTGAAATGGGTTTGGCAAAGTATTCAACAAGTGGGAGAATGTTGGATGTGTCTCATCATTTTTTGATAAAATACTATATGGCAGGTACGAGAGGGTAAATAGGAGTGGATCTCCTCAAGAGGAGGGTGAAGCCCTCTTTGAGGGTGTCAGGGGGTCTGGGGGGTGGCAGCCCCCCCGACCATGCCGAAGGCATCCGTCGAAGGCAATTTTTGGCAACGCTAGAAAAAAAAATTCCCCCTTTTTTTGGAGCGATTGGCGGACCGATTGGCAGAGCGATTGTCGAGATTCCCATGGTTGGTGGGTGGTTGGTGGGTGTGGGTGGTTTAGCCCATGGTATTGTGCCCATTGTATTCTAATACCACATAGTGGTTTAGGGTTGTGAGAGTTTCCTTTATATTTTATTGTAATGTCCCATTTTTGGACAAGAAAGAGAATAATAATATTAAGGAGGAGTGGCTCTTGTTTTGTTGGAGTAGCCCACATAGGGTGAACCAGGGTAAATATCGTGTATCATATGTGCATTGTGTGGCGTCATTTCATCTAAGTTATTTATTTCTGCATTATTTTTGGAATAAGTTTTTGTAGATCTCTTCATTTGGTATCAGAGCCAAGTTGTTAGCCATAGGTGGACGCCTTCGTGTAAGATGCATCCCATCATGAGAAAATCATAATCAAATTTTGGTTGTCCAAAATTTGGGGTGATTCCATGATTTGGAATAAATTTCATCGTATGGCATCATTGATATGAAATATGAAGATGTAGAAGAAAAATAAAGAAGTCATCTTTGGAGGGCTTGCTAGTGACTGTAGAATAATTCCTCTCAAATGGAACCAATCATCCTAGCTATTTCCTATCTCTGTGATGAATTTAAAGGATATTCGGAATGATGTATTTTTATTTTGTCCATGTGTTAAGCCCCATGAACTAGACCATCAATGATAGTTGTTTAGCAAGATTCATATTTGTCAAAGATTTTACTTAGAATGTGAGGAACCAAATTTTATTATGCGTTTTGGACTAGGAGATATGGAGTAATGATGATGACCAAGTGTTCATATGGTAATTCATTCATCTTACCAAATTGCATGGACGCAAATCATTGCAATCACTAATTATATAGAATGAATCATTATGTACAAGATTCACTTGAAATTCGGCACATGTGAGAAGAAGTGGATGATGGAAAAGGTCAAGTGTCCTTATGGTGATTTATTCATATTACCAAATTGCATGGATGCAAATCACTGAAATCACCAAGAAGATAGAATAGACCACTAGATATGAGGTTCACTTGAGTTTGTATATGGACTTGGCAAATATTGAATATAAATGCAATTTGTTGATGGATTTGATGATGACATGGAGACGTGATGATAACAAATGTATTGATGGATGCAATATGGAGTGATTTTGTGGAGGTAAGCTACCTTTTAGGATATATGGATGCAAATGACTAAATCTATTTTGTGCTCCAAAAAATGAAAGGGGTTTTTGACATGTGTATGCTACAATAATTGTGAAAAATGCAATGATTGTGTTTGTTCTTTGCCCTAACATATGAAGTATTTTTGAAAGTGTCCTTATGGTGATCTATCCATCCTATCGGATTGCATGGATAACCAATCGCTGCAACCACCAGGTTAAATAGGATAAACCACTAAATACGAGGTTCACTTTGTATTTGTGTATGTTATTTGTCCTAACAGATGAAGGGATTTTAAAATGAGGAAAATACGATGAAATTATTGTGTATGTTCTTTGCCCTTAATAAATGAAGGGACTTTTGAAATGGCAAAATGAAATAATTGTGTCTATTCTTTGCCCTAACAAATTAAGGGTTTTTTGATGATGTAAGTGTCCTTATGGTGATCTACCCATCCTATCAGATTGTATGGATAACCAATCACTGATGAGTCCCAGAATTACCTATATTTTTGTATGAGTCTTAGCAGATATTATGCGGTGATATATTAGGAATTGTATATTTTTATCAATTATTATGTATTTATTTAATGAGATTATGCGTATTATCTGATTTGTGTGTTTTAGTGTGTTTTTGTGGAGATATTGTTGATTTTGTCAAATTTAATCAGTCGAGGTATTTTTCATGGACCTAGCACTTTGTTTACTGCAAAACTAATGCATAATGGACAGGCGCCTTCCTCTTCCAGGAAGGTTCCAGAAGAATGTAGGTGCCTTCCCCTTCCAGTAAGATGCCAATTGAAGATAGGCACCTTCCTATTCCAGGAAGGCACCAATAGAAGGTAGGCGCCTTCCACAAAGGAAGGTGCCTCTATTTTTACATGTTGACCAGATCAAAAATGACATGGGCGATAATAAATGGTGTAGTTACAACTCCACACCACACAGGATATTTGCGGGAGTTGTGCCGCCCATGCCAAGTGAAGCATGAGCCAATTACGGAACATGCCAATATTAGGAACAAAGCCAATTTTTGGTAGACGATGGTCGAAGCTTACCAGATTACCATCGTCGAGTCTATAATAGACCGATGGTTGTAATCGAGTTGTAACAGAAGACCTATGCATGTGCTATATAAACACACATAGACCTCTCTGAGAATATAGAATATAGAATATAGAACATATAGCAATTGTATAGAAGATATAGAATACAAATTGTAATCCTTTGATTGCATAATAAAGTCTACAAGTTCCTAAAGCGTGTTCACGTTGGGAGGGATCTGTTGGAGCTTGGGCCCACTCCAAGATAGTATTCTTCCCCTTATTTTCTATGCTTTGTATATTTTATGCTTTCATAGTTTCATTTCCTGTATTTATGTTTTATTATTGTAGTAGGTTTGATTATTTCTTAGATGCACGTATGAATGCTTTCTTTCTGAATATTTAATTGTTCATACACTTTTTATTGAGGAGTGCATGAGAGATTTCATTTCATATATTTTAGGACTCATCTCAAGGTGGTATTGTGAATGATCCTGTAAGATATCCTTCGAAAATTTACGAATCCCTGGTTGATAATTAATGATCGGGCAAGTGACAAAATAGATAGAAAGTTAACCTTGTTTGGCCCAAAACAGTCACTACAAGCACCAGGTTAATAGGATAAACCATTAAATACAAGATTCATTTGTACTTGTGTTTGTTCTTTGCCCTAATAGATGAAGGGTTTTTGATAATAAAAATTTGTATTGTGTCTGTTCTTTGCCCTAACAGATGAAGGGGTTTTTTATGATGAAAAATGAAATGATTGTGTCTATTATTTGCCCTAATATATGAAGGGTTTTATGAAATGGGAATATGTGCAAATTCCATATTTTTAGCCAACGTATAAGGATAGGAAACTCCATGTTTTTAGTTGAAGGGTAAGGTTAGAAAACTTTATGTTTTTAGCTGACAGGTAAGGCTAGGAAACTTCGTGTTTTTAGCCGATGGATAAGGCTAGGAAACTCCATGTTTTTAGCCAATGGGTAAGGCTAGGGAACTTCATGTTTTTAGCCTACGGGTAAGACTAGGGAACTCCATGATTTTAGCCAATGGGTAAGGCTAGGGAACTCTATATTTTTAGCCGACGGGTAAGGCTATGGAACTCCATGTTTTTAGCTGATGGGTAAGGCTAGGGAACTCTATATTTTTAGTCAATGGGTAAGGCTAGGACAACGATTGAAGCTTACCAGATTTTCGTCGTCGAGTTTGGAATAGACCGATGGTTGTAACCGAGTTGTAACAGAAGACCTGTGCATGTGCTATATAAACACACATAGACCTCTTTGAAGAATATAGAATATAGAATATAGAACATATAGCAATTGTATAGAAGATATAGAATACACATTGTAATCCTTTGATTGCATAATAAAGTCTACAAGTTCCTAAAGCGTGTTCACGTTGGGAGGGATCTGCTGGAGCTTGGGCCCACTCCAAGACAATATTCTTCCCCTTCTTTTCTATGCTTTGTAGATTTCATGCTTTCATAGTTTCATTTCCTGTATTTGTGTTTTATTATTGCAGTAGGTTTGATTATTTCTTAGATGCACGTATGAATGCTTTCTTTCTAAAGATTTAATTGTTCATACGCATTTTATTGAGGAGTGCATGAGAGATTGACAACCTTTTGAACACCCCCAATAGTAGAGTTAGAAGGACTCATCTCAAGGTGGTATTGTGAATGATCCTGTAAGAGATCCTTCGAAAGTTTATGAATCCCTGGTTGATAATTAATGATCGGGCAAGTGACAAAATAGATAGAAATTTAACCTTGTTTGGCCCACAACATTTTGGCACCATTTTCGAGGAAGCATCTTTTAGATCCATTCCAATACCCAAAACCTTCTACCTAAATTTGTATGAGTTCTTCGAGAAGAAGAGGACCTGATGGTCGGTTCATAAAACAAAGCTCTTTAGAACTAGAGTCGCCTGACTCGCAACCAGCAATCCACTGGAGTGAGGATCAACACTTTGAATGAAGTGCTTCCTCATCCCATCTACTTGGGGAAGAACGAACAGTTACGAACTCATTGTTTAAAAGAACACCCCTAGAAGAAGCCTTGTTGTGGAAAGTTGTGCAAGATCAGAAAATAACTCCAGATAATCTTAGCGCTTTGACTCAAAAAGTTTTAAATGACCATAAGGCCATAAGTGCTGCATTTGAGACCACATTTCCTAAAAAAATGGCTGACATAGAAGAAGTCTCATCTGGATTTAGCTTCCTGATTGACGAAGGAGTAGGAGACACCAAGATGAAAAACATATCCCCTGCTCATCTCCCTACCTTCAGAGGATACCCGACCGAAGACCCTGACCTATTCTTATTCAAGTTTGATGTTTTGTGCAGGTCTGTGGATTACAAATCAGATACGTAGAAGCTAAAACTCTTCCCTTCTACACTGGATGATGCAGCTCTACGGTGGTTCATCGGTCTGGGAGAAAAGCACATAGTGACATGGGATCAAATGAAGAAGCTCTTTCAAGAGCAATACCAAGATTTTGGGAGAGCAAGAGATTCCAGAGAAGAAGTCCTGAGCATGATGTAGAAAGAGGATGAGTCTCTCGAGGAGTACTGGGAGAGATTTAATTTTAATCTTCAATGATCTCCCCATGCAAAGTTATTCGATAAGTCCCTCAAAAGCATCTTCTTGAGGGGACTTAATAATGAATCATTAGAGGCTCTTAATATGATTTTTGGAGGTGATGTCTACCAGCATGATATGGAAGATATCCGGCAACTCTACCGGAATTACTCAAGAAGAAGAGGCAAGACCACTTCCAGAAGCATCAAAGCGACTACTTCGGTGACAAAGATAGAACTTGGCAATATGCTGGAAGATATGAAAAGTGAGATGCTCTCTTCTCTAGCATTGCAGATGGACACATTGTTGTTAGAGAAGAAGAAACAAGAGAATGAGGCAGCATTAACCTATTTCTACCCAAAATGCAGAGGAAAGCATGCAAAGAACGCATGCCCAGAGAACAAGATTAGAGTATGCACAGTATGCAAACTGAATCATAAGACTCGATTGTGCCCAAAGTTGCCTAGCAACCAGGAGGAGGCTGAGACATCGGAAGCCTATTTCATAGGTAACCGAAAGAGTTGGCCACAACCCCCTGTGGGGAGTATGCCAGTTGGAATGTCACAATATGGAGGAATGCCATACATGCCACAAGGTCCACCTCAACCGTCCAACATGGGATGGTGGGGGCCATCACCTTGGTCCAACGCACCCCCAGGAGCGGCATTCATGAATCAACAACCCTGGATGTAGTACCAATATTCGGGGCAATAGTGGAGAGGCCACACACCATGGAATCCGGCCCCACAGAATGTAGCGCCAGCTCAACCCCATCAAAACTTGTTGGCTCTACCAGTAGTGAGACCTACGTAGCTACCAGCACAACCGATGGCTAATCCAAACAACAGAGTAAATCAGCTGGCATACAACGTCGAAGGTGAGATGTATCCTATGTACAATATTCAGCTTAGGTCAGGTAGGCAGTTAGGAGTAGAAACACCTCCACTGGTAGAAGAGGAGGAAGAAGAAGAAGAAACACCTCTTGTGGAAGAGGTGATAGAGGAAATAGCTGAGAGAGCAAAGGCTCCATTCCCTTATCGACTGCAAGAATAGAAGAAACAAAAGCAACCAGAGTTTGATATCCTATCGAGTCTGAAGAACCTCACAGTGATGATACCACTATTTCAAGCCATCCGAGATGTTCCAATATACAGCAAGGCAATAAGAGAAATGTGCTTGAGGAAGCCAGGGTGGAAAGCAACCCAGACTATCAATGTCATGGGTAAATTAGCGGACCTGATGATGGGCAAGATATGTCATCCCAAGTACGTGGATCCAGGCAGTCCAGTACTGACTGTAAAAATCAAAGGGCATTCCTTGTTTAATACGTTGGTCGATCTTGGAGCAGCCATCAACGTAATGCCTCAAGAAACCATGCAGAGGCTACAACTCACGAACCTGAGACCCACCATGATAGTGCTGCAATTAGCTGACCGATCGACAGTAGCACCAGAGGGAATGCTAGAGGATGTAACGGTGACAGTTAGCACGTGGGAATACCCAGCCGATTTCCTGGTCTTGCAGTCCAAGACTAGGCTGGGTGGCTACCCGCTCATTTTGGGGAGACCATGGCTGGCAATAGTCGATGCCTACATCAGCTATCGGGATGGGCTGATGACCATCTTCGATGGCCAAAACATCAAGAGATTGACCATTTTGCCCCCTACGTAGTCTGTCAACCCATTGGGAGAAGCTACGTTACCCAGGCATAATTATCAGGAGCTATCCATAATCCAGCCAATAATGGCGTTAGATGAGTTAGCAGAGGAAGAATATGAGGATGGGGCTATTGTAGAATTCCTCCATGGAGAGTCCTCTACCAGCACACCTGGATCGCCATTGGCTGGCGCTCATGATCATCACGTCCAGTAGATAACTGTTGGGCCAGGAAGGACGTTGAATGTCAGTAGTGGGTTGACTCCTGCATAGCTGGCAAAAGTAGAACTCCTGGTAAGACACCAACAGGCATTTGCATGGGACTACTCGGACATGAAGGGTATTCACCCAAAAATCTGCACTCATAGAATATACCTTGATGAGCAAGCGACTCCAAGCAGGCAACCATAGAGGAGAATGAACCCGACAATGAAGGACATTGTCAAAATAGAGTTACAGAAACTCTTGGCTGTCGGATTCATCTATCCAATTTTTGATAGTGAGTGGGTGTCACCACTTGTGGTAGTCCCTAAGAAAAATGGGAAATGGTGAATCTGCATGGACTACAGAGCGTTGAATAAAGCAACTAAGAAAGACCACTTCCCGCTCCCATTCGTTGATCAAGTCTTGGACACACTTTCGGGATGAAAGTACTTCTCCTTCCTGGATGGGTTCAGTGGATACAATCAGATCCAGATAGGAGGAGAGGATCAGGATAAAACAATGTTCACCTGCCCATGGGGAATGTTTGCTTACCAGGTATTACCCTTTGGGTTATGCAACGCACCGACCACCTTTTAGAGGGCGGTGCTTAGCATATTTTTGGACATGATAGGAGAAGCGGTCAAAGTATACATGGATGACTTCACCATTTATGGAGAGACCTTTGAAGAAGCAATGTTGAACCTGGAGAAAGTGCTCGAAAGAAGCGAGGAGAACAATCTGTCCCTGAGCAATGAAAAATGCTTCATGATGATGCAAGAAGGCATCGTGCTGGGACACCATATCTCTGCAGTAGGGCTAAAAGTTGATAGAAGGAATATTGAGGTCATCAAAGACCTACCCAGCCCCAGGACGCAGAAAGAAGTGAGGAGTTTCCTCGGATCTATCGGGTACTACCGATGATTTATCATCGATTTCAGCAAGATTGCAAAACCACTGCACACTCTATTGTCTAAGGACGTAGAGTTCAACTGGATGGAAGACTACGAAGAAGCTTTTCAATTGCTTAAGGAGAAGTTGATAACTGCACCAGTTTTAAGAGGACCAGATTGGGCCATACCCTTCCACATTTATTGTGATGCATCCAATAATGCGATTGGATCGGTCCTGGGATAGAAATATGGCAAATATTTCTACGCCATCTATTACGTCAGTAAAAACTTGGTAGGAGCCGAGCTCAATTATACGGTAATAGAAAAGGAGTTTCTTGCAGTGGTGCATGCCATAAACAAATTCTGCCATTACATCATCGGCTATAAGGTGTTCGTCCATACGGACCATGCAGCCATCAGATACCTGATGAGTAAGCCGAATATTGGTGGGAGAGTGGTTAGGTGGCTCCTACTATTGCAAGAATTTGATATCACCATAGTTGACAAACCGGGCAAGGACAACGTGGTAGCAGACTTCCTATCCAGGTTGACACCAACAGACTATACGATAGTGGAAGACCAGTTTTTGGATGAACACTTATTTACCATCGGTGAGCAAATCTCGTGGTATGCAGACATAGCCAATTACTTGGCCACTGGTAGAACCTCACCTGCTCTCTCATACCGGGAAAAGCAGGGGGTGATAGAGAAGAGCGCACCCTACCTATGGATCGATGGCCTCCTATTCAAAATAGGACGTGACCAAATCATAAGGAGGTGCATGGCAGAGCAGGAATTCTCAGAGATACTCAAAGCCTGTCATGATGAACCTTGCGGAGGACACTTTGTAGGGAAACAGACTGCATATAAAGTTCTACAGGCTGGGTATTTTTGGCCTAACCTATTCAAAGATGCAGCCGCGTATGTCAGCAAGTGCGATGAGTGCCAAAGGATGGGTAGACCAACCCATCATGATGAAATGCCCCTCCAGCCTCAAGTACACCTGGAACCCTTTGATAAGTGGGGTATGGATTTTGTGGGGCCAATTAACCCACCTTCAATAGGGAAGAGGTTTATCTTAGTCTGCACAGACTATGTCACCAAGTGGGTTGAAGTCCAGGCACTGAAAGATTCAAAAGAAAGAACAGTTGCCAATTTTTTGTTTGCTCACATTTTTACACGGTTCGGGGTCCCCAAGGAAATAACAATGGACCAGGGACCTCAGTTCACTTCAAATTTGATTGAGGAGCTAATGGAGCAATACAAAATTTGGCACAATAAGACTACACCCTACCATCCGTAGGCAAACGGGCAAGTGGAAGTAACAAACAGGGAGATTGAGAATATCCTGACGAAGACCGTGCAACAACATAGAAAGGATTGGGCTACATGGCTACTAGAGGTAGTATGGGCATACAACACTACATGGAAGTCTACCATAGGTTTCACACCCTTCCTACTGGTCTACGGGAAGAATGCAATGATGCCCATTGAGTTTGAGATTAAGACGTTAAGAACAACTTTAGAATTGAATTTGAGCCTGGATGACGCTCAAAAAGAAAGGATTCGGTAGCTGGATCAGCTAGACGAAATCCGAATGGATGCTTTGCAGAAGACGAAAATCACACAGAAGCAAAGGAAACGGTGGCATGACCGCCACATCAAACTGAAGCAGTTCAAAGAAGGAGAATGGGTACTGTTGTATGATTCTCGATTCCAAGAAAGGAAGGGAAAGCTTATGCAGAGATGGATGGGACCGTATGAGGTGGTAGAACTCATTAAGAATGGAGTTGTGCATGTTAGAACTATCGATGGCAGCAATGTTCTGTTGACTGTCAATGGCCACCGACTGCGTCCCTATAGCACGTCCAAAAATGTACTGGTGGGATCCAGAACAGGCATGGGGGAGACCTCATCCCCATGAATCTGGATCCAAACTCTCAGCAAAATAGAACGGTGGGCATGAAAATGCTCACCAAAAAAAAATAGTAGATAGGTGTAAATAATTTTCTTACAGCATGTTTTATTTTGTAGGGACGACGCCCGCATGCAAGCTGCAAGCATCCTGGCCACAGGGCCTAACAGGCACGGAATGCGTCTAACTGCCCGTATTTTTCTTTTTTTCTTTTGCTTTTTGTAGGTGGAGGAACTGATAGTTCGACGGATAGGCATCTGGGACACCAGGCCTGGTTCGGCTCAGCACCCCGACGTCGACACTAATAGAATAAAAGTAGGCATGAAGTCAGCCCGAGGAGGCCTGATCACCTTTCTCGATCAAATACGACATGGCTACCGATAAAATAAGGTGCCTTCCTCTTCCAAGAAGGCACCCTGTGTAAATAAGGCACCTTCCCCCGCTAGAAGGTGCCCCTCAATAAGGTGCCTTCAGCCACCAAGAAGGCGCCCACCGAAATAAGGCGCCTTCCTCTCCCAGGAAGGTGCCCCATGTGAATAAGGTGCCTTCCACTGTCGGAAGACGCCCCACCGAAATAAGAATGTGCTAAAAAAAAAAAAAGAGTAGGGGAGCGCCTTCCTCATCAGGAAGGTGCATCCTAAAAAAAAAAAAATGGGAGCACCTTCCTCATCAAGAAGGCGCATCCTACAACAAAAAAAAATCAAATCGAAGCACCCTCCTTTTTGGGTGTAGCATATGGAAGGCGCATGCATTTCAAAGCGCCTTCCATACCAGGAAGGTGCATCCATCCATCAGGTGCCTTCCACACCAGGAAGGCGCATTTATACAGAAGGCGCCTTCCTCTCCCAGGAAGGTGCACGTGTCCTTAAGGGCACCTTCCTCTTCCAGGAAGGCGCATTCATTAAAGGTGCCTTCCCTCATCGGAAGGTGCATCCATGACTATATCGGGAAGGTAGCCCATCAGGTGCCTTTCACATCGGGAAGGCACCATAACAGGTGCCTTCCGCATCGGGAAGGTACCAAAGTAGGTGCCTTTCGTATGCAGCCAACGATCAAGTTTCACACATGCCTCAATCATCACGTGACACATGGCACAAATTTATCTCTAGGAGCATGTAAGTAGAATCCACCCCAATCAAAGCAAATCTCGAAGAATTATGGGGTGAAATCGGTGCACGTTCCAACAACAATCAGTTTTTTTGGTTTGTCTTCAACACCTATCATCAAAGCAACTCAACAACATAATCTGCACCAACAAGGTACCCATCCCCCATAAAGAATCGACGAATCGATGATCCCCATGACACACGAGGCATCCAATCAGGTACGTGCATACTCTACTTAGATTTATATGTAATCATTGTTAAAATATGCGAGTACCAAAATATCACCACCATAAAACAAAAAAAATCATACACCCCCCATGGCCGATCGTGCCAACGTGTACCTCGAAAGGCATGCCTGGCAAGGATTGGGAGTTAGCTGTTCGGCACCCTCCTTATAAGGAAGGTGCCTCCCTGAGAAAGCAAAGAAGAGAAATAGTAGCTTGTAGGAAGGCACCATGGGAGGTCGATCAAAGAATCATTCGATAAAAAAGAATGAGTCGAGCAGCATAGATGGGATCAAGGGGGCGGTGAGAGCCCAATTTCAGGCAGAGGGATGGCTCGGATACTATGCCCTGGTTAGCCAGAACTAGGACGCAGAGGCAGCAAGGGAGTTTGCTACCTCCTTAAGGGGAGATTCTACTCAGGTGTGGGGGATGGCAATTCCAGTCACCCCAGAATACATCTCAGAGGTGACTGGCTTACCCCTGACAGGTGAATGTGTGTACAAGAGTGGGACATTGAAATCCTACATCGAACAACTACTACCTAGAGAGAATCCATAGATAGATAGATATGGGCTGATCAAAAGCACCCTCCCTATAAATTTATAGGAGATATTCGAGCAGGTTGCTCGATTCTTCACTTGCACCAAGAAATACACCCACCTGCACGTCCACCATGTGCAGTTTTTGAACCACCTGGTGCATGGGAGAAGAATTAACGTGCCCTTCTACCTGGCGCAAACCCTTAAGGAAGAAGCGACACGATATCAGAAGGGAGCACCTACAGCTTTGGCCCACCATGGGCTCATATCAGCACTGGCCCACCACGCAGAGGCACAGAGGTAGGACCCTGATGCAGGAGAAGATGGAGGCCAGGCAATGGAAGTTGTCGAGGTAGGGCAAGTAAAGCCCTACAATTCAAGTGGCAGGGAGCCCCGTAATGCAAGTAGAAGAAATCCCTACAAGGGAAGTAGGGGATATCGGGCCGCCAACGCTGCCCGAATGCATAGAAGAGAGAGGACACTCCCCTATGCCCGAACATGAAGATACAGGGGCACAACTCACCAGCAGTGTGATCGAGTCGTAGCAGCCAGAATTGGCCCCTAGGAGAAAGTGCCTACGGTGACTCCTCCTCTCCTCATAGGAAGAGGAAGAAGACTCGGAGGTCGGGGCTGCAGCACAGGCCCTACGAGAATTGATGGGCCAGGACCCACGAGAAAGAGAAACCCCTAGGGGCAACAGTGAGATTGACGTGGCCCTAGAGGAAGCATTAGACTGGCAAACCAACTACTGGATGGCCCAGCAGATGTTGGAGGATTGCCAAAGTAGTCAGAGAGGTGAGCTGGAAGAGCAGGCAAAGAAAATTTCCCACCTCGAGCAGCTGATTCAATAACTACAAAAATAAAATCAAGAATTGAAGGTAGGGCGAGTGGAAAGGAAGGACGCATCAACCCAGACTGACTGGGTGATGGAGGTTCGAAAAACTCTCCCACTTCCAGAGAGTGAGTAGTCTCTATGGGAGAGTTCCAATCAGATGCATGGTAGAACAGCCCAGAGGTAGGGGAACAGTCCTCTATTTTTGGGAGCCAGGAGCGCAAGAGCCCCGTAGAGCCCCCTATTATTGACCTAACCGACTCAGATCAGCCCTCGTAGATAGAGCTGGAACTCAGGGAAGAACCTGTTGAACCTACAGGAGAAGAAGCTAAAACATCAGCAGTAGTGGGGACAGTAGAGCAGGTCCCCAACAATGAAAGAATGGCCGCTAGAGAGCCCTCTGACCGAGCTACCATAGTTCCTGCATAGGCCACAGCCAAAAGGCCTAGGACTGCTCGAAAGAAGGCCAAGGAGGCTATCATAGAGCCGAAAGATGATGACTGGGATATGCATCCATTTGTCGATAGGAAGAAAGTGTTTGAACGGCTACGTAGAGAGGTGAGGGCAGCTAAGCAGGGGAGAAAATCCTCTTCGAGGGTCCGAGGAACCTTTGGCATCAGTATTGATCCGGCACATAAGAGTAAATTTTGGAAAATTTATGGCTCAGCCCTAGGGCGACCCTCAAAAATAAGGAAATGGTTAGAGAGATGGGGGATATTCGGCCTAGAGTCGGAGGCTGCAGCTAAGGCCGAGGAAGATCCAAGGCCTGATCCTGAGGAGGCCAGAACATATAAGGCCCAGGTGGTTCATCAAAGGGGAAGTGATTCAGATATCCCCCTTGCGGTTCCCAGGACCGAAGAAACCGACCTGTGGCAGGCTGCAGAAGCAGCATTTTAGGCAAGGACACCCACAGTAGTCATGTCGGCCCCAATAGCAGCCAGAACAAGGAGAGCAGATCGACAAAAATCAACAGCAACAGGAACGTCCAGATACAGGCGATGACCAGAGTGCCTACGGTTTTGATGCCACGAGGGCGTGGCATATGTTAGGCATGGGGGGATGATGAGTCCCAGAATTACCTATATTTTTGTATGAGTCTTAGCAGATATTATGCGGTGATATATTAGGAATTGTATGTTTTTATCAATGATTATGTATTTATTTAATGAGATTATGCGTATTATCTGATTTGTGTGTTTTAGTGTGTTTCTGTGGAGATATTGTTGATTTTGTTAGATTTAATCAGTCGAGGTCTTTTTCATGGACCTGGCACTTTGTTTACTATGGAACTGATGCATAATGGATAGGTGCCTTCCTCTTCCAGGAAGGCGCCAGAAGAAGGTAGGCGCCTTCCCCTTCCAGGAAGGCGCCAATTGAAGATAGGCGCCTTCCTCTTCCAGGAAGGCGCCAATAGAAGGTAGGCGCCTTTCGCAAAGGAAGGTGCCTCTATTTTTGCACGTTGACCAGATCAAACATGATGCGGGTGATAATAAATGGTGCAGTTACAACTCCATGCCACACAGGATATTTGCGGGAGTTGTGCCGCCCATGCCAAGTGAAGCATGAGCCAATTACGGAACACGCCAATATTAGGAACAAAGCCAGTTTTTGGTAGACGATGGCCGAAGCTTACCAGATTGTCATCGTCGAGTCTGGAATAGACCGATGGTTGTAACCGAGTTGTAATAGAAGACCTGTGTGTGTGCTATATAAACACACACAGACCTCTCTGAAGATATAGAATATAGAATATAGAACATATAGCAATTGTATAGAAGATATAGAATACACATTGTAATCCTTTGATTGCATAATAAAGTCTACAAGTTCCTAAAGCGTGTTCACGTTGGGAGGGATCTGCTGGAGCTTGGGCCCACTCCAAGACAGTATTCTTCCCCTTATTTTCTATGCTTTGTAGATTTCATGCTTTCATAGTTTCATTTCCTGTATTTGTGTTTTATTATTGCAGTAGGTTTGATTATTTCTTAGATGCACGTATGAATGCTTTCTTTCTGAAGATTTAATTGTTCATACGCATTTTATTGAGGAGTGCATGAGAGATTGACAACCTTTTGAACACCCCCCAATAGTAGAGTTAGAAGGACTCATCTCAAGGTGGTATTGTGAATGATCCTGTAAGAGATCCTTCGAAAGTTTACGAATCCCTGGTTGATAATTAATGATCGGGCAAGTGACAAAATAGATAGAAAGTTAACCTTGTTTGGCTCATAACAGTTGCTACAACCACTAGGTTAATAGGAAAAACCATTAAATACAGGGTTCACTTGTGTTTGTTCTTTGCCCCAATAGATGAAGGGTTTTTGATAATAAAAATTTTGATTGTGTCTGTTCTTTGCCCTAACAAATGAAGGGGTTTTTTATGATGAAAAATGAAATGATTGTGTCTATTATTTGCCCTAATATATGAAGGGTTTTATGAAATGGGAAGATGTGAAAATTCCATATTTGTAGCCAATGGATAAGGATAGGAAACTCCATGTTTTTAGCCGAAGGGTAAGGTTAGAAAAATTTATGTTTTTAGCCGACAGGTAAGGCTAGGAAACTTTGTGTTTTTAGCTGATGGATAAGGCTAGGAAACTCCATGTTTTTAGCCAATGGATAAGGCTAGGGAACTCCATGTTTTTATCCGATGGGTAAGGCTAGGGAACTCCATGTTTTTAGCCGATGGGTAAGGCTAGGGAACTCTATATTTTTAGCCGACGGGTAAGGCTAGGGAACTCCATGTTTTTAGATGATGGGTAAGGCGAACTCTATATTTTTAGTCAATGGGTAAGGCTAGGAAACTTCATGTTTTTAGCCGATGGGTAAGGCTAGGAAATTGAGTGAATGTGGAGATGTAATTGATGCATTATATTTTTACCCCAATAGAAAAGGGGATTTTGATAAGGTGTGATGCAATGAAATGGTTCTATTTTTACCCTAATAGAAAAGGGATTTTTGCAAGTGTGGATGGTGTGAATGTTAGGCAAAGTGCATAACATTTGACAAAAGGACGTAACCTTTTGAACCTAGAAATTGACTTTTTGATGATGTGATGTGATTGAATGATTGAATTGTTTGTTGAATTGGTTGGGAAGGTGTGAAACCTTGAACACCCCCAAGTTGTGATCTTATTTTCTTAATTGGGGAAAATGTGTGAAACCTTGAACACCCCTAAGTTGTGATGATGTTTAGTTTATTGGAAGAAAGGTGTGAAACCTTGAATACCCCCAAGTTGTGATGATGTTTGGTTGATTGGGGGAAAGGTGTGAAACCTTGAACAACCCCAAGTTTTGATGATGTTTTCTTGATTGGGTGAAAAGTGTGATACCTTGAACACCCCCAAGTTGTGATGTTGTTTGAACTTTTTTTTGGCGATCTTTGCATATGCAAAATATATATAGATATATATATATATATATATATATATATATATATATATATATATATATATATATATATATATATATATATATATATATACATGGCTTTTACTTTTGTGTGAATGCTTTTATGTGTGAATGCATATTTTCTATTGATGATGAATGCATATGATATATTATGGATAATTAATGCAAGGTGGAATGTATGGATGATTAATGCAATATGAATGCTAATGATCATTTATGGTTTAGATCTTTATTTTGGTCGTTTTCTAGCAATTTTGTTTAATCAGGGGCAAAAAACTTGGTGGCATATGGGATGAATGACTCATGAAGTGATATGGATGTTGATATGGAAGAAGATATGGATGTTGATATAGAAGAAGACATGGATGTTGATATGAAAGAGCATCTATATGTTGATATTGGAGACTTCCTAATTTACAGAGACTCAAACATCCTAGTGGCATCAAACAAACCTACTAAAATTGCCTAATCCTTCTAGGACCAAATGTGTGTGTAGTGAATTCATTTACCGAATCAAGAGTATGTTAATAACCTAAGACAATTAAGAACCAGTGTGTGTGCAAGTGAGTTCATTAACTCGTCTTGATTAAATTGGGTAAACCTATTATTGAAGAAACCAAGAAGCTATCTTGTCTATATGAGCGATCAGAGTGTTGAGCAAGGTGCAGCAAAAGTATTGTCATTGTTGTCAACACATACAGATAGATCAGTTGATGCGATTGAAGCAGATGGACGGGGGTTTAGAGATCGATCGAGATCATGTACAGTGAAATTCCAAGAAAACAGAAGTGACCCAGATTCAAAAAATCAAAGAAAAAGACAAGTAAGAAAACTGTCGCGATATCGCGACATGTTTTCTGTCGCGATATCGTGACAGGTTGAGAAGTTAGAAGGCAGAAAGAAAAACGTCATGATTTCATGACATATCGGAGGAGAGAGAAGGCGCAAGTAAAATTGTCACGATTTCGCGACATGGATGAGGAGAGAGAAGGCGCAAGCAAAACTGTCGCGATTTCGTGACATGTTGCAGGCAAAGAAGCCAAGTGGAAAAACTGTCATGATTTCGTGACATGTTGGCAGAAAAGAAAGCAAGTAGGAAAACTGTCACGATTTCATGACATGTTCGAAGAAGAAGCGCTAAGGAGAAAAAGTGTCATGATTTCGTGACATGTCGGGTTTTTGCGACTCGACAAGGAAGAAAAGTGCTAAGGAGAAAAAGTGTCACGATTTCATGACAAGTTGCAAGAGAAAGTGCCAAGGAGAGAAGATGTCACGATTTCATGACAGGATCGAAGAGAAAGTGCCAAGGAGAGAAGATGTCACGATTTCATGACAGGATCGAAGAGAAAGTGCCAAGGAGAGAAGATGTCATGATTTCACGACAGGATCAAAGAGAAAGTGCCAAGGAGAGAAGATGTCACGATTTCGCGACATGTTCCATTTTCAGCGGAAGGCAAAAAAGGCACAATGCAGTGAAGATGTCACGATTTCGTGACATGTTCCATTTTCGCGGGAAGAAGGCAAAAAAGGCACAAGGCAGAGAGAGATGTCACGATTTCGTGACATGTTCCATTTTCACAAGCGAAAGGCAGAAAAGGCACAAGGCAGCGAAGATGTCACGATTTCGTGACATGTTCCATTTTTGCGGGCAGAAGGCAGAAAAGGCACAAGGCAGCGAAGATGTCACGATTTCGTGACATGTTCCGTTTTCGCGAGAAAAGGCACAAGGCAGCGAAGATGTCATGATTTCGTGACATGTTCCATTTTCGCGACGGCAAGACAGAAGGAGAACAAGGAGGCCGAGAATGTCGTGATTTCGCGACATGCTATTTTTTCACGTGTTAAAGCCGAGAAGGGCAGAAAGAGACAGAAGTGTCATGATTTCGTGACAGGCACAACACACGTAAAGCATTAACCGGCACAAAACGATAGTTAAAGGGGCAGTTGTAGAAGAAAAACATGCGGTTGATTTTAGAACAGTTAACTGGAGTAAATGCGATAGTTACAGATGGATTTATTGATAGAATTCATGCAACTTTTTAATAATAATAAAAGGAGAAATCGAACAGTCGTATTTATAGAATCAAAAAATGCATGCATGCACGAAATAAAAACGAATCATGTTCAAGAAGGTATAAATTGCATACTAGATATACTTTGTAACGTAAATGCACACTCTCTAATTACAAAAGGAGTTACACAAAGAAGAAGTTACAGTTGACAAGTGGCAGAAGTAAAAATTAAAAAGAACAGTCACGGGTTGCATGCGAATTTATGAAAGCTAAAAATAGAGACTTACATGCTATAAAAGTAGGTCTGCGTGAAGAATATTGTTGCTGCTGTAATTGTGAAAGTGCTACCGAAAGAGGGTGAGAAGAGTGTTGTAAGAGAGAAACAAGCTGAGCAGTGAGTAATTACTGTGTTTTAAATTGGAGACCAGTCAGGGTCTTGTAATAGTGAAGGCATTTGTATGTCATTGATATAACTTTCAAATCTGTGATCCAAGTTGGTGCTTGGATAGGGGTTGGTGCTCCTTTCTGTAGGTGCAGATAAATCAGGGGTTGGTGCTCCTTCCAATGGGTGTTGGTAAACAGATTGTAAAATTGGTGTTTTGCAAAGGCTGGATTTGGACCGTAGTCCAAGCAATCATTCTTGAGGAGTAGCCAAATTGGTGAACCTCGTTACATTGTGTGTTGTGGTGTGCTCTCTTGTGTTTACTGCTTTATCTATTTTCAGTTCTCTTTGCTTCAGTTTTAAGAATTGCAGATCAAAATTTTTAGCTACACTGATTCACCCCCCCTCTCAGTGTCATTGTGAGAATATCAATTGGTATCAGAGCAAGGTTCCTGAACAAGCTTAATCAGCTAAGGTGATCTTGGAAGGAACACAATGGCAGGTAGTGAAGGTTTCTCATCAAACAAAGCTCCTTTGTTCAATGGAACTAATTACTCATTCTGGAGACTCAGGATGCAGACATATCTGAGTGCTTTAGGATACGACATTTGGGAGTCAGTAGAAAGTGGATACACAACACCCACTACTCCTCCAACAGATGTTGCCGATAAGAAACTATCTGAGAATAACTCCAAAGCAAAGAATGCAATAATGTGTGGGCTAGTAGACAGTGAACTGATAAGGGTCATGAGCTGTAAATCGGCAAAAGACATATGGGACAAACTAAAAAGCATTCATGAAGGAGACAACAAGATCAAGGAAGCCAAACCGCAAACTCATCGAGCTCAGTTCGAGGCATTACAAATGAATGACGAAGAGAACATTGAGACCTATATGCTGAGAGTCAATGGAGTCATTAATGCAATCAGAGGACTCGACGAAGAGATCGAAGATGCAGTTGTCGTGAAAAAGGTACTTAGAACTCTTCACAAAAGATTTAATTCTAAAGTTTCTGCAATAGAAGAGGCTAAAGATCTAAACAATTTTAGCATGGATGAGATGCATGGTTCCTTGACTACATACGAAATGAGAATAGGACAAACTAAGCCCATAGACAAAGAAGCTGCTTTTAAAGCACACAAGAATACAAAAGCTGAACAAGAATCTGAGGCTGAAGAGACATCGGATGAAATGGAAGCCAACTTTGTTCGAAAACTTACAAAAGGAAAAGGAAAATATAGAGGAAAGTTGCCATTTAAGTGTTTCAATTGTGGAGGGGTCGGTCACTTTGCAGCTAAGTGTCCCATGAATGAGAAAACCAAAAGTAATGAAGGGTCACACCAAGAAAGAAGTGACTGGAAAAAGAAACCAAACTTCAAGAAAAGCAATTTCAAAAAGAAAAGTTTCATATCCAAGAATGTCAGCTCTTCGAAGATAGCTCAGGTGAAGATTCTGAAGAAGAAATAGGTGAAGCTCTGTTCATGGCATTTGAAGAAGCAAAAATAGAAGAAAAATAGGAAGATGATACAAAAAATAAGGATGAGGCTGAAGTTTATCTGGAAGGTGAGTTGGTTGCGGCACTTAAAGAGTTGAAGTCAAAAAGGAAAAAGAATAATAAAGTCTCAAGAAAGCTTGAAGATGCGAATGACATAATAAACAGTTTAAAAGTACAGATAGAAGAATTTAAGAAAATGTCTGAAGAACTTGAAGTACAGTTAACCATGAGAATAGATGAGTGCAGCAAACTAGAAGAAGAGATTGTTATTTTAAGAATGCGGCTAGAAGAAAAGAATAAAAAACTGAGCTGCTATCACAAACTTGAAGGAAGTTCTGCAAAGCTTGAAAAGATTATAAATAGTCAGAGGACTACAGACATCAAGTTTGGCTTGGGGTTTGTCGAAGGAGAATCATCAAGTGGATCAAAGGCCATAACTATAGAACCAGTAAAGAAAGAGGATAAAATCAAGGTTGACCAAAGAAAAATGAATCTTGCAAAAGAAAGCAACAATGGCGAGCACGAGAAGACTGTTGACAATGAGGGATTCACAAAAGTCACTCATCAAAGGAGAAGAAAATTTGTGGCTCCTACTACAAATTGGCAAAGACCAACTCCCAAGGTTCAATCATTTTTTCTCGGTTATTGTTTTAAATGCAATACTTACGGTCATAAGATTTCAGACTGCATTTATAATATAGGACAAAGAAATTTTTCCAGTAGAAATGTATTTTCACCCTTGATAGATTATGCAGTAGAATGCTATAACTGTCACAACTTTGGACATATTGCAAGAAACTGTAGAAGCACATATGCAACAAATAAATATCAGGGAAGAAGAACTCAACCAAACAGTTTAAAGCAAAACAGAAAATTCCCAGATAAACATGCACAGGCCACTGACAAAGAAAAGTCTAAACAAATGACCAAAACTATAGCCAAATCAGAATGGAAAGAAAAAGAGCAACTCAAAGAAGAAAAGGAATCCTTGATTGTCCAGACAACATTCAAAGCACAGAACAAATCAGCACCATGGATATTGGATAGTGGATGCTCCAGTCACATGACAGGAGATAAACAAAAATTTGAAAAATTACAGAAATATGAAGGGGGCTCGGTAAAGTTTGGAAATAATGATGGAGCCAAAATAGTTGGAAAAGGATCAATCAAGATAAGTGATGGAAAGATCAATTCCAAAGAAGTTCTGTTTGTAGTTGGTTTGAAGCACAACTTACTGAGCGTAAGTCAAATCTGTGATAGAGGTCATGAAGTCATCTTTAAAAAATAGGGCTGTGAAGTAAGAAAAGCACACAGTGGGAAGCTGGTAGCTACTGGATCGAGGACTTCTAGAAATCTATACACTCTCTCAGAAACTTCAGAAGGATCATGCTTGATTGGACAGGAAGATGAAAACTGGCTGTGGCACAAGAGGCTCGGGCATATTAGCTTTGACAATCTGGTAAAAATAAGTTCAAAAAGAGCAGTAAGAGATATACCCACCATTGGCAAACCGGTAAATAGCATCTGTGCTTCATGCCAAAAAGGGAAGCAAACCAGATCCACATTTAAAGCAAAGGAATATTTCACCTAGCAAACCGTTAGAGCTGATTCATACCGATTTATGTGGACCCATGAGAACACAAAGCATAAATGGTGACAAATACTTTATGTTGTTCATAGATGACTACTCCAGAATGACATGGGTACTATTTTTAAAGCTTAAATCAGATGCCTTTGAGATGTTCAAGATTTTTAAAAAGCAAGTTGAGCATCAGATTGGAAAAAGAATTAAATGCCTAAGATCAGACAGAGGAGGAGAGTTTATCTCAGAGGAGTTTGCAGAATACTATCAAAAATATGGGATTAGAAGACAGTTTTCAGCAGCAAGGACACCTCAGCAGAATGGTGTTGTTGAAAGGAAGAACAGGACTGTGCAAGAAATGGCATGGACAATGTTGGCTGAGAACAAAATAGCCGATAGATTCTGGAAAGAGGCAGTACATACTACAGTTTACATTCAAAACAGGTGCATGCTAAGAACACATGAAAGCAAAACACCGTATGAACTATGGTTCGACAGGAAAGCAACAGCAAGATACTTCAAAGTGTTCGGCAACAAGTGTTATATCAAACGAACTGAAGATAATCTCGGTAAGTTCGAAGATAGAGTTGACGAAGGTATTTTTCTCGGTTACTCAACTAAAAGCAAAGCCTACACATGTTACAACAAGCGGCTAAAGAAAATTATTGAGAGTGCTGATGTTAAAGTTGATGAAGGTAGAGAACGAGAAGTTACGTATCAAGAAAACTACCCTATTTATGAAGACGTCATTGAAGGAGATGAAGAAATAGAAAAAGAAGAAAATCAAAAAATTGACCCAGCTGATTTAAGAATCGACTCAGAAGAAGAAGAGAACAATAAATTCAAAACAGGAAGCTGGCAAAAAAATCATCCCAGAGAACAGATTATTGGGGACCCAACAGTTGGTATTCAGACAAGAAGAGAAGTAATACGGAACTACTCTTTATTATCCAACATTGAACCCAAAAATATTGCTGAAGCAAGCACAGATGAAAGTTGGATGAAGGCAATTAATGAAGAACTAGATCAGATTGAGAAAAACAAAACCTGGGAATTAGTACCACGACCAACAAATAAAAACATAATTGGCACTAAATGGATTTTTCGAAATAAATTAAATGAAGATGGACAAGTTGTCAGAAATAAGGCAAGATTGGTCCGTAAAGGCTATGCTCAGGTTGAAGGCATTGATTTTGAGGAAACATTTGCACCAGTTGCAGACTAGAAGCAATCAGAATGTTTCTGGCTTTAGCAGTCCATAAAAACTTCAAAGTATATCAAATGGATGTAAAATCAGCATTTCTGAATGGAAAACTGGAAGAAGAGGTTTACATTGAACAGCCAGATGGCTTCCAACTCGGTGACAATCCTGATTTTGTTTGCAGGTTAAAGAAAGCGTTGTATGGTCTCAAACAGGCACCCAGAGCATGGTATGCAAGGTTGGATAACTATCTTATTAAACAGGGGTTCAAGAAAGGTATGGTGGACAACAATTTATATATCAAAACCGAGAATGGCCATCTTATTGTACTTGTTGTTTATGTAGATGATATAATATTTGGCAGCAGCATGGATAAATATTGTAGAGACATAGCTAATAAAATGAAGACAGAATTTGAGATGTCAATGATTGGTGAACTTTCTTATTTCCTCGGATTGCAAGTCAATCAAAGTGAAAAGGGGATTTTTATCTCTCAAGTAAAATATGTGAAAGAAATGCTGAAAAAGTTCACAATGGAGGATAGTAAACCTGTCAGGACTCCCATGACAACAGGTTGCAAGTTGAGCAAGGATGACAAATCTCCAGATGTAGATCAAACCATGTACAGGTCTATGATTGGAAGCCTCATGTATTTGATAGCCACTAGACCAGATATATTACAGGCAGTATGCATGGTAGCAAGATTTCAGGCTAGTCCCAAAGAGACTCATGTGACAGCTGTAAAGAGGATTTTTAGGTACCTCAAGGGTACTATGGAGTATGGGTTGTGGTACCCAAAAGGTAAGGACTTCACTCTTATTGCATATTCTGATGCAGATTGGGCAGGATGTATTGATGATAGAAAGAGTACCAGTGGAGGAGCATTTTATCTTGGAGACAAGTTGGTAGCATGGCACAACAAGAAACAAGAATCAGTCTCTCTATCCACAGCAGAGGCAGAATACATTGCAGCAACAACATGCTGTACTCAGATATTATGGATGAGACAAACACTGAAAGATCTTGGTATTCACTTCAAAGAGCCAATTTCAGTTAAATGTGATAACACCAAGTGCTATAAACATATCAAAGAATCCGGTTATGCATTCTCGAACCAAACATATTGCAATCCGGTATCACTTCTTGAAGGATAAAGTTGCAGAAGGTGAGGTCAAATTGGATTTTGTTCCAACTACAGAGCAAGTAGCAGATATATTCACAAAACCATTGCCCAAGGAAGTTTTTGAGTACCTTCGGAGTAAGTTGGGAGTAGTCACATTTCCAAAGAACTGACTATCAATTGGGATCACATTCTCAGGGGGAGTACTTATGCCTATGTTTATAGTTTTGCTCATATTCATTATTTTTGCTAACTATAACAATGTGTATCTGAGAATGTTGTGCATAGACTCATGGGGAGTCTGCAGCAGCCCTTTGGTATTATTGTCAAAGGGGGAGAAGAATTACAGGAGAGTGCATGAGTGTTGCCAACAATTCCAAAGGGGGAGATTGTTGAGCAAGGTGCAGCAAAAGTATTGTCATTGTTGTCAACACAGACAGATAGATCAGTTGATGCAGTTGAAGCAGGATCAGTTGATGCAGTTGAAGCAGTGGACAGGAGTTCAGAGATCAGTCAGATCATGTACAATGAAATTCTAAGAAAACAGAAGTGACCCAGATCCAAAAAATCAAAGAAAAAGACAAGTAAGAAAACTGTCGCGATATCGCGACATGTTTTCTGTCGCGATATCGCGACAGGTTGAGAAGTTAGAAGGCAGAAAGAAAAACGTCATGATTTCATGACATATCGGAGGAGAGAGAAGGCGCAAGTAAAATTGTCATGATTTCGCGACATGGATGAGGAGAGAGAAGGCACAAGCAAAACTATCGACGATTTCATGACATGTTGGAGCAAAGAAGCCAAGTGGAAAACTATCACGATTTCGTGACATGTTGCAAAAAATAAAGCAAGTAGGAAAACTGTCACGATTTCGTGACATGTCGAGTTTTCGCGACTCGATGGGAAGAAGAAGCGCTAAGGAGAAAAAGTGTCACGATTTCATGACAAGTTGCAAGAAAAAGTGCCAAGGAGAGAAGATGTCACGATTTCACGACAGGATCGAAGAGAAAGTGCCAAGGAGAGAAGATGTCACGATTTCATGACAGGATCGAAGAGAAAGTGCCAAGGAGAGAAGATGTCACGATTTCATGACAGGATCGAAGAGAAAGTGCCAAGGAGAGAAGATGTCACAATTTCGTGACATGTTCCATTTTCATGAGCGGAAGGCAGAAAAGGCACAAGGAAGCGAAAGTGTCACGATTTCGTGACATGTTCTATTTTCGCGGGCAAAGGAAAAAGGCACAAGGCAGAGAAGATGTCGCGATTTCATGACATGTTCCATTTTCAGGGCAGAAGGCAGAAAAGGCACAAGGCAGCGAAGATGTCACGATTTCATGACATGTTCCATTTTCGCGAGCAGAAGGCAGAAAAGGCACAAGGCAGCGAAGATGTCATGATTTCGTGACATGTTCCATTTTCGCGGGCAGAAGGCAAAAAAGGCACAAGGCAGCGAAGATGTCATGATTTCGTGACATGTTCCGTTTTCACGACGGCAAGACAGAAGGAGAACTAGGAGGCCGAGAATGTCACGATTTTGTGACATGCTATTTTTTTGCATGTTAAAGTCGAGAAGGGCAGAAAGAGACAGAAGTGTCACGATTTCGTGATAGGTCGCAACAACACGTTAAACAAGCAGTTAACTGGAACAAAACGATAGTTAAAGGGGCAGTAGTAGAGAAAAGGCATGCAACTTTTTAATAAGAGTTAACTGGAGTAAATGCGATAGTTACAGGTGGATTTATAGATAGAAATCATGCAGCTATTTTAATAACAGATGTAGAAGGAGAAATCGAACAGTCGTATTTATAGAATCGTAAAATACATGCATGCACAAAAATAAAGACAAACAGTCATGTTCAAGAAGACGTACAGTCATACTAGAGATATACGTTGCATGTAACGTAAATGCACACTCTCTAATTACAAAAGGAGTTACACAAAGAAGAAGTTACAGTTGACAAGTGGCAGAAGTAAAAATTAAAAAGAACAGTCACGGGTTGCATGCGAATTTATGAAAGCTAAAAATAGAGACTTACATGCTATAAAAGCAGGTCTGCGTGAAGAATATTGTTGCTACTGTAATCGTGAAAGTGCTACCGAAAGAGGGTGAGAAGAGTGTTGTAAGAGAGAAACAAGCTGAGCAGTGAGTAATTACTGTGTTTTAAATTGGAGACCAGTCAGGGTCTTGTAATAGTGAAGGCATTTGTATGTCATTGATATAACTTTCAAATCTGTGATTCAAGTTGGTGCTTGGATAGGGGTTGGTGCTCCTTTCTGTAGGTGCAGATAAATCAGGGGTTGGTGCTCCTTCCAGTGGGTGCTGGTAAAAAGATTGTAAAATTGGTGTTTTGCAAAGGCTGGATTTGGACCGTAGTCCAAGCAATCATTCTTGAGGAGTAGCCAAATTGGTGAACCTCGTTACATTGTGTGTTGTGGTGTGCTCTCTTGTGTTTACTGCTTTATCTGTTTTCAGTTCTCTTTGCTTCAGTTTTAAGAATTGCAGATCAGAATTTTTAGCTACACTGATTCACCCCCCCTCTTAGTGTCATTGTGAGAATATCATAGAGGTCTCTTGTTAAAGATACATATCACCATGCATGAGCATACTCCACTTCTATTCAAATGTCTATAGCTCTAGTGGAGGCTAACTCCATAGTCCATGACTTTTATTTTTGATCTCTTAATTTTTGGGGATGACTACCTAACCGCCTGACTAGAAATGTAGTACAATCCTTACAACCCAATGATCAATGGTGTGTGATGTAAAATATTTAGAGCTTTGGGAAATCAAATTCTCAACCTAAGTGTGATGAGAATTGTACCCTATCCTTACTACTCTGTATTTTGAATTTGAATCCATTGTGATAGTGGTGCAAACCACTATTCTTATGGACTATGTTGCATGATGGGACTAGCAAGGATGACCCTTTTCACCTCAAGGTTTAGACCAAGTATGGTGTTATCTCTCTTTGACACAAGATGTTTTTAAGATGTGAAAATTATGCTTGGTTCAAGAATTTTTTTGGAATAAATTCCCTTGACTCAATATTTTCTTAATGTAAGATTGTGCAATGGTCCAAAAGGAACTTGACATGTATTTTGGAGTTTTCTTAAAACACTAGGAGTGGCTGAGTGACCAAAAATACCTAGTACTTTGTGAATGTGGCTTGTGTGTATGACAATTTGACTTTGTGGAATTGTGTGGATGACTTTGTGAAGGTGCCCCTGATTAAGGCAACATGACTTTTGTTGGACCAATTAAGACCTTGAAATTAATAAATGATCCCTATATGAAATGTGGAATGTGAATGCAATGTATGAAATGCAATTTATGAGCATGCATAATGCATTTTTTTAAAATGTGAGTGTGGGTGAAATCCAATGTTATAAATGAAATGTATGCAAATGTTTTTGTGTATTAGCCATGTATACATATATATAAATCTCACTAAGCATAGACTACTCTAGAGGGAGGCGGTGTTCAAAGGTTTTGAATTATTTTTCTCTACTAGCCTAGCAAGCTTGTAAACAACCAACATGTAAAAATGCAAGATGATAAAATAATGGGAATGCAACACAAGAATTTTTAGAGTAATCCAAGGATTGCTTCTATTTTTACCCTAATAGAGAAGGAATTTTTTATTTGTAGAATGAAATTATTATGGATGAAACTGAATGTGATTGTAATGAACTAATTGTGGAAATGTAATGGTGGATGTGAACATGTCATGGTAATGAATGATGGAATAATTGTGAAAATGCAAGCGATGAGTTTTTTTTTTGCCTCAACAGAAAGAGGAAATGGTGTGGAACCATGTTAATGATGGAATGGCTAAGATGAAGCCATGTTAATTTGGAATGGCTGATATGAAGCCATGTTAATGGTGGAATGGTTGTTGAAGCCATGTTAATGATGAATGGCTGAGATGAAGCCATGTTAATGGTGGAATAGCTGAGATGAAGCCATGTTAATGGTGGAATGGTTGAGATGAAGCCATGTTAATGTGGAATGGTTGTTGAAGCTATGTTAATGGTGGAATGGTTAAGATGAAGTTATGTTTATTGTGGGAATGGTTGATGTGGAGCCATGTTAATGTGGAATGGCTATTATGGAGCCATGTTACTGGTGGAATGGCTGAGATGAAGCCATGTTAATGATGAATTGCTGAGAGGAAGCCATTTTAATGGTGGAATGGCTAATATGAATCCATGTTAATATGGGAATGGTTGTTGTGAAACCTTATAGCCATGTTAATTATGAATGGCTATTGTGGAGTCATGTTAATGATGAATGGATGTTGTGGAATGGCTAATATGAATCCATGTTAATAAGATGAAGCCATGTTAAAATGTGAGCAAAGAGATTAGGTACCTTTGGAGATTTTTTATTTGGTGATGTGAGTGACTAGGAGGATGTGATATCCTAAGAGTCTCCACTTTTCTTGGTGATTGATTTGGTACTGATTTCCTAATCATATGAGTTGGATGGACCATTTTTTGAAAAGACTTTTAGATCAATAAGATCTTGGACAATGTCTTTGAATACTCAGAATTTTTTGATGTCATGGCCCACTTGTTGATGATAAGGATAGTAAAAATGCTCCTTAAAGTGTTTGCCTTGTTTAGTTAGGTTTTTTGCTTGATTTCTATAAGTGAAATTTCTTGTGCTTCGTAAAGCCTTTAAAATTTTTTTGAAGAAGATTCTGAAAGTACTGTGTATTTGTGAGGAGGATTTGTAGGGTGCTTGGTGCATTTGTCCAATTGTGTTGGATGTTAAATTTTTGGTACAGGTATCAAAACCTAAGATGTGGATTGTGAAAATGGATTTATCAACGGTTGTGGTTGTTGACACTGATGATGACTCAATTGTAACTCAATGTTAGTGAGTCGAGTTAAAATTTTTTGTAAAATTTTAGTGTGTTGACAATCTAATTGTAAGCCTTGGTTGGATTGTTGAATGTATTGGGATGTGATGAATGGATGAGATTGAGTGTGTTGTCGGAGGTGTGATGAATGGGGGGGCATGGAGTGAATTTGATGATGGTGAGGTTGTAAATGAAGTGATTGTGAATTAAGAAAAGGATATGATGTATGAGGACTATGGATGGGTTGAATCATGGGAATGGAATAGGTATGGGTAGATTGAGGTGTTGGAATGGAAACCACCAAATATTATTGTACCCAAGAAGGGCTTTGGGTGATAAATGAGGGTTGAGTGGAAATAGGTTGAGGCATAGGGTTCACTTGAACTTGTTGTTGAGCTATCTACTACTTCTTGAGAAATTTTTTCAAATGTTCCCATGCTTCAATAATTTCCATATCATCAATGGAGGGCATGGAGGAATATGGAACATATGATGTGGATGGGGGACAAGTGGCAATGGAAATTGCAACTTGATTGGATGAAATGGGTGCTTTTAAAGCAATATTGACTCGTGCTTCATACCAAGGGAGGGTCGAGGACTAAGGTGAGATAATTTCTTACTATAAATAAGGATCATGTCTAGGCGAGTTGGGCATGGATCCTAAGACATAACTAGAAGACTTCATGAAAGCTTCTACTCTTGCCATGTCTATATGGGTGATATGGTTATCTATTGTAGGGGAGGTTGAATCCTCTTGGGTTATGGTCATGTGGAAGGTTATGGAAGGTAAAGAATATGGAAGGTAAAGAATGTGAGGTACCTATAGATATATCTACCTGTGTCACATTCAAGGTATCTACCACTGAAGTGGTTGGGAAGGTGGATGAAGGTTCCATTAATTTTTCTTGACTTATTGCTTTCTTTTGATTTTGATTTAATACCATAAGCAAAATAAATCAAGATGTAAAATTAAAACACCAAATATAACACAAAAATTGGAATGCTTAAGGAAATAAAAAAACAATGCTAAGTCTCAAACAATGTGGCTTACCTCATTCATTAATTATCTCCTATTAATGTATATTCATTTTATGTGCCAGTTTTGTGTGTTTGGATATTCTAATCTTTCTTAATGAAACAAAGGTGAAAAACTATGGCTAAGGTAGGGCAACGAGATTCTTTTTGGTGATGAAATCCAACAATCTTGGTCAAGGGTATTCCTAAGGTGTCTAAGGGTAGATATTGGTGGATGGATATGAATGCCACCATCACCAAATATTAAGTAAAGGTTGGTGATGAAATCCAACCACTACTATTTTATATGAATCGTTATGTGTGTGAATTCTTTTTAAGGTTTATGTTTTCTATGTATACAAACAATGTTAAAAAATAATTAATTTCATAAACCTAAATTAGAAGCCAAAAAAATACTGCCAAGTTCTCCATAGGGCATGAATTACACCACTTAAGACCACCTATCTAAATAACAATCAGAGGGTTTGTCCACCCCTCTACCTGGAATCACCCAACTAGAAGGAATAATTTTGGAAATATAATATTGTTCCAACTTAGGTAGAGAAAATAAAATATCTTTAACCCTAATATTCAACACTAGATTATGCAAGTTTCAGTTCAAATACAGACAAAACGTAGTAGTTTGCACCCAGAAAACAAAAATCCTAATCTAAATATGTAAATGAATGTAGATCTAAAAATGTAAACTAATATGGATTCATTTCCATATTTCTTAATGATGATTCATTTTATTGTTTAAAATCTAAAAAATACAGAAGATACCCAAAATATGTAAAACAAAAAAGTAGGGTTTTAAATAGTCAACTTACTGAAAATCTTACATTTTTGCTCCTACCTCTCTGTAAACACCTTTGGGCACTTTTGAACGTTGCTAAGACACTTGTGGAAACTTCTGGATGGCTCTGAATACCTCTGGTTATTTTTGGATTACCTTCAAATATCATCAGGTGCTTTGTGCACCTTCTGCAAACTACTACAGACTTCAAAAACCCTAGATTTGGTGAAATATGCAAGATTCATGCTTTTGAAAAACTGTGTTCTGATGCATGATGTCTAATGCAGGTGACTGGTGTGGCGATGCCCTAACATCACCTAGAGGCTAGGGGGTCTTCAAGAATAGGAGCATAAAATACTAGTGGGTGCCTAGCTACTATAGGAAATGCCCGTGGGCACCTAGTTTGGTGAGGAGGTGCCCGTGAGGTGCCTAGTGTTGATAGAAAGCACCCGAAGGTGCCTAGAAATTGATGGGAAATTCTACAAAAGTAGATCAGACGAGGGCACGGGAGGCGGTGGTAGTTATGGTGAGTGAGGAAAGTGGAATATGATGGATGGAATGGGGCTAGGGCACAAAAGGCTTGGTACAAGACTTAAGGCACTCAGGGAATCAAGGTATTTGAGAGCTCAGAAGACTCGAGAACTTGGAATCAGGAAATCAAGGGTTTAGACTTAGCAAAAAACTTAGGGGTTGAGCCATAAAAAATGGCTCTTATTTATAATCTAACCTAGGGCATGCTAGGGTTTCAATGACACTAATCATGTGGCTGATATTAAAGCACATCCAAGGGTAGATAATAAATCTAGGGTGTGGCATAGATTGATGTAAATGGGTGGTCGAGATTAAATGAAATTGGATGGCTGTGATTAATTCACTTAAATAAATACATATTTATTAAATATATATTAAAATATAATATAAAATATTATATTTAAATATATGTAAAATAAATATATATAAATAAATGTGAATAATGATAAAAATGACGAGAAAATAGGAATAGTGGGCAAATTGGCTATGCTTCAGTGGTGGAAATGATATGAAGGCTAGGATGGAAGGCAAATGGCTAGGATTTGGTATCTACACTCTCATTATTTTTTTGCATATTATAGTGTCATTATCATATAGATATTGAAGAACACAAGCTTATACTGAGAGGGGGGTGAACAGTATAAGACCACTTTTTACTTTTCTTTCCCAATCAATATTATGCAATGTATAGATAGCAATATCAATAGTAGTAATCAAAGCAATGCACAAATCACCACACACAATAGAGACACCACAATTTATGTGGTTCACCCAATGTGGGCTACTCCACGGAGAAAATATTTCACTAAAATTTTCTCAATCAATCTCTTGGGAATCCTTTCCCTATTACAATGTTTATGGACCTCTTTCCAAAGGAGATACCAATCCCCTAAATCAAGTTCATGGATATCTATCCATAGGATAACTCCTTCTCCTCTGCTCTGGCTAGTGATCCTCTAGAAGACTACTGCCTCCACTACACTGGCTTGTGGATCTCTCTCCACTGAAGACTCTTGTCCTCACTCAGAAGACCTGTCCTCACTACCCTAGCTAATGGATCTCTATCCACTAGAGACTATTATCCTCTACTCTCTGTCACCTCCAAAGCTCTATCTCAAATTTGTACTAAACATAGTCCTTCGGTCTAGCACAAATCTGCTCAATATCTATCTCTGGTCTGGCACAAACCTATCCTCAAATATACACCAAACTCTATTCTCAATTATGCACTAAACACAGTCCTTTGGTCTAGCACAAATTTATCCTCAATCTCTGTCCTCAAGCCTTAACTCAAAGCTTGACTCAATCTCAAATCAACTCTTTTGGATCTGCCCTAAACCTTAACTCAAGGTTTGAACAAATCAATCAATCAACTCTGCTCTCAAGCCTTCTCAAAGACTTGTCTTAAATCTACCTTGTAAGCTTCCTCAAAATCTCACACTAATCTATCCACAAGTCCTCTCTAGAACTTGCTCAAATCTGCTCTACAAGTCCTCTCTAGAACTTGTTTAAAATTTGCTCTACAATTCCTCTCTAGAACTTGCTCAAATATGCTCCACAAGTCCTCTCTAGAACTTGTCCAAGTTTGCTCTCAATTTGTATTGTAATCTTCCACAAAATCTTACTCAAATCTATTCACAAGTCTTCTCAAAGACTTGCCTCAAATCTGCTCAACAAGTCCACACAAGAACTTGTCCAATATCATAGAAACATAAAGAGAATTGTTAGAGACTCAATATGTTCTACACTTATCACAATACTCAATTACTTTCAATCACTCTCTTAGAAACATAAGGAGAATTGTTAGAGACTCAATATGCTTCTTATTCACCTCAATGCCCAATCACTTTCTCAAATCAATTCAGAATATAGAATAGTTTGTTTTATGGAACTTGAACAATCACTTCACACACCCACTTGACTAGGCTCAACCAACTCTACTCAACCAATCACTCAATGAAATAATTCTTGCTCACAAACCCTAGTCCAAGCATATGACATTCACTCAAAATATTTTCCAACAATGCTCAACAACCAATCTCACATAACAATGATACTCATGTTCTTTTCAAACCCTAGTTCAATTTATTTGCTCAACAACTCACTTCAACAACAATGCTTATAAAACAATCTTCACATAGCAATGATACTCAAACCCTAGTTCAAGTTCTTCACACAACCAATGGCTTCAACAACAATGCTTATAAAACAATCTTCACATAGCAATGATACTCAAACCCTAGTTCAAGTTCTTCACACAACCAATGGCTTCAACAACAATGCTTATAAAACAAGGTTTTAACAACAACTCTTTATTCCAGAAAACCTTGAAGCATTAACTCAACACACTCAATAGGAAATCCTAATCAAGTCCTTTTCACTCCAAACTTATTTTTCAGAAAACCAACCAATCAACTTAACTATGGAATAATGTGCTCATACATTTTTCTTGATGATGAAGGAATCTCATAAATCTTCCACAATCACAAACACTTCTTTTCCAAGCTCAAAGAAATTATAAGATGATAAACTCCCTCAAAAATACAATGTAAATATCAAGACACATATACACCTTATCACTCCATCTTTAAGAAAACAATCATCAACATTTACAAAAAATAATTCACCACTTACACCTTATAATCTCCCAATTAAAATAATATTCAATGTACTCTTCTTTTCAAAATAATTCAATGCAAGAAGTTCCCTTTATCCTTTTAAAACTTCAACAAATCAATGTGACACAAACACTTTATTCAAAAATAAAGCTAACTCCTTATTCCTCCAACTTATCAAAAATAATAATCAATAAATATTTTAAGCAACCCTTTTAACTCCCTAAGACCTCATGTCAAACTTTAGGCAACACAAAAATAATAATCAAAATTTATTACCTTGGCCTTGGTGGGAATCGAACTCACAACGCAGCCTCAACCAATGCCCTAGCCGTGGCTCCAACCACCGCACGAGCTAGGCGCTCGCTTGGGGAGTGGAGAGCACCACGTGCTCTATGAAGCTCCCTGCTTTGCCAAGAAAAACGTGCACCTTCCCCTTTGGCACTTCCAACACAAACAAAATCACCAAAACATGTTGCCATCGCATTTCGAACGTAGGTCACCGAGTGGCCAAACACTCTAACCACTGCCTTCTTGCCACTAGGCCACGCTGCCCATATGGCTTCCAACTTTTGGTGCTTTTTATTTTTGTCTCTATTCATTGGCACATAAAACAAAATTCGCTTCTCTTTTTCCGCATGAGCTCTCAACACAATTGCACGCATTAACGTTCGAGCAAAAGGATAAATTTAATGCCTCTAAGGCATGGGTATATATATTGATTTCCTCCTTCATGCATACACGTCGGCGCTCAAATTTCCTTCAAACTTTTAGATGTTGACGCTTTTTATTTTCCTTTAAACTTTATTAATTTATAAATTATTTAAATTCTTTTGAATTTAAATTTTATAAATTAATTCTTTAAAACCCTTTGGTTTTATTAAGGCCATCTCTCATTGTACAACTTTGTATAAATAATATTTATTTATAAAATTTAAATTCAAGTTGAATTTAAATATTTTATAAAATAAATATTAAACCTTCCTTTAGCTTTGCAATAAGCTTCCTTGGGTTTTTATGAAAAACCTTTTAACTTATGCTTCCACATAATATTAAAAATATTATGAAACCCTTTTGCCTTTAACCTTTGCATTGTTCCTTGACATATTCCTTGACATCAATGATGACTTCATTCCTTGACATCAATGACAACTTTGACTTAATGACTCAAAATGTCCAAAAGATATTATAACTTGCTTATCTTACTTCTTTTGGTTGCATTTCCTATATCATATACTCATCAAAAACTAACAAGATGAAGAACTTAGAAGAGGCTCTAAATAAGTAGGATTTGAGCATATAAGGAATGCACTCTATGCTAAATATTTTAATCCCAAATTCTAGCAAGCGCAAGCCTACACTATTCTACTTAACCCTAATATGTAGAGATCACCTCATACATAATTGTATAGTTGAATCAGGGTATAACATATCGATAATGCCAAAAAATGTGGTAGAAGCACTTGGTCTATATTTAGAACACACCAACAACAAGGTGGTGTGACTATATGACACTCGAGTGCTAGTATTCTAGCTCATTTGAGACCTTCCTTTGACACTCCAAGAATATCATAACCTGATGGTTCATCAAGACACAACAATGATTGACCTCCCAATATTATTTAAATATGCCTTTCAAGATACTTTACCACTAATATTGAAGTATACCTATCACTTTACTAGACCCACATGTTGCTTTGAAATAGATATGAAACCAAGTTCAATATCTTGTCGAAACCCCTACACACATACCACATATAAAACCCCTTTCAAAATAGGAAAGGATCAGGTCTACTTAGTAGAATAAGAGTTATTAAACTCTAACTACTCCATCAATAAGGTGCACCCATACATTCTCAATTACTACCTCTAGTAGTGGGCATCTAAGACATGGACACTAGATTCTGGTAAAGAATTCAAGCCAGTTAGCATGGGATGATTCATCATTGGGTATTTTCATCTTTACTTAGTATACATAGTAATATTTATCTATGTTTATATTAATATCTATCTATATTTCTATATATATATATATATATATATATATATATATATATATATATATATAGATATATATATATATATGATAGGAAACTAATAAGGATGATTGGAGAGGTAGAAGTGTGAGAGATGATCCCATTATCCTTATAATCGAGAAGAGGTAGGAAAACCATGTTAGTATTAGGACTAAGTGCAAACCATGCTAAAAATAAAATAGGGTCTACCATTAGATCCCATGTCATTAACTAAAATGCTTAGAAAATTCAATGGCACATGAATTGAGACTAAGTTATCAAAATGTGTTGACTCTTAGACATTGCCTAGAGAGAGGTGTCCTAAAAATCTACCACATGGTACAAGATTAAAGGCCACGATGGTTGATATATGGTAGATACCACCTAGATCTCAAAATTGTAACATCCCATCAAAAGCCTATAAATCACCACACACCATCTTGAGGACTTAATAAACAGACGATAAGATGACCATCGCACCTAAACATAAGAAGAAACAATAGAAAACTAAATCTTTGTATATGTAGCATGATGGTCTATATGAGAAGGAAATTCCTATCTTAGCCTTGTATATTACCACTTCAAGGGGACCATCCTACCATACATAATAGGTTTTGAGAAAAGCATTGTGTTAAGAGGAAAGACTTGAAATTATCATAGTATATATGGTACCAAATATGGCAACAAGTAAGAACCATCATAGGAGGCTATTAATATAATTGAAACTATAAATACCATGAGGAAACGATAACCATCTAGACTTGGTGAGCAAGAGAAATGTAACCTTTCCAGTGGTATCTAAGATGACCCCTATTACAAGGAATACCACATAACATTTTTAGTGGTATCTAAGAGGGATCTACCATAGACTAAATTTTAAAATATTTTATGGCTCCTAACCTACCCTCTTATTAGGAGCATGGTAATGGAAACAATACTAACCCCTCCTAGTGATATGATTTTAAGAGAATATGTATTCTAGGGTAGTTACAAGAAAACCTAAGCAACATACCCTACCATCAAAATCCATAAAGTAGGAAGGGAAACAAGAAAAATATCTTAGAATATGAGGTTGAGGTTAGTAAGCTTATCAAAGCTTGCTAATCCATATAAAAAATCTCTTCTAAAAGTAGTAATAAAATATTGAGGGTTGCTAGTTCATAAAGCAGTAGCCTGAAGGTATTGGATATCAAGTAGAAGCAAGGTCATGGGTAGGAGAAAAAACTCTACATTTTCCTTCTCACTCCAAAAAGAAAGTGTTTGTTCAATAATTTTGAGCCTGGGTTGATAAGATCCTATGTTTCCTCTTCTTATCCTTCCTCTATTTTTATTTTTTGTATTTTATATTTATAGCTTCTAAATTTTGACTCTGCACCCAATGGATAAGAAGGCAAGAGGTCTAGGATCACTCCTTCAATAGACTAAGGAGCCTTGGGAATAACCAAAGATATAGAGATATTTTCCCTATAACCCCACTTCACTCCAAGCTAGACCATTTAAAAGAGGGATAGGCCAAGGCTACACTATCATAAGGTACTTCCTTATTTTAATTAGAGTACAGAGCTTCATAGAAAGTAAGACAAGCTTAGGATCGATGCCAACCATTAGATCTTCCATATAAGGATGACACTCATATTTTTCCTGACCTAACTACATAAAGGGCACCACATATTACAAATTATTGATTTTTAATCCAATGGCCTATGCAGTCCTTTCGATAGAGGAAAGCACCAACAAGAAGAGGAAGCTCCAATAGAGGCTAAAGCAAGACACATGGTGACCAGTCAGGATCCCAATAAGGGAATAGAAATAGCACTTCATAGAGAAGTCCCACCATTGTCCAAAGGAGGTTCCACATAATCTGAGGACACATGGAAGCCACACATGTGAACATAAAATAAGAAAAAAAATTATTAAAAAAGATATTCTTTAGTGGCCACTAAGCTTAATTTTCACAACCAAGCCTATTAGATCTAATCATGCATCCCACAACCATCACCCACCATATGCATGACCCTATCCTATCCACCTACAATAGTCAGGGAGGCTATATTTGTTGTGTTAACAAAGCAATACATCCCATGAGAAATGTGATAGAAGAGTAATAATGTAACCATCTCAATGTAGTAGTAGAGAGCCAATTCAACCATATTTGATCATCCAAAGGCCTAGAAGATTTTAGCCTTTATGGACCTATATCTAGAGACCTCAAAGTTGTCATACAAGTTGTAGAAGGATTTCTTAGCTGTAGAAATATAATATATTTGTAGACCTTTTGCATAGAACTTTGGAGGGAAGGTACCCTCCTCTTTGCTGATAAATAGGTCTAATTTCATTGTAAAAGGTATTGGAAGTTATTTTTTCATGCTTGGTACCTAGTCTTGCAGGTTCTTCCTTTCACCCTTATTTTCTATTGTAACAATAAAAGCCCAAACCTATTCTTGTGCCTAGGGAGCATCGAACCCTCTAGGTCTCATTATCCTATAATCACTTAAAGCATGTAATAGAAGTTGTGATTAATTTTACTCTATCCTCCTCTTGAATTGTCTTGATTCATGGTAGTGTGTTTTCTTGGTTGTGTTCAGTAGCCATAGGTTATATTTTTGTGTTCAATTGCCACTTGTAGTTGTAAATTGGGTCCCTAGTTCTTTGGCACATCACCCCCATAGCTTAGGAGTTTATTTTTCTACAAGCATTTAATGCTAGCTTTATAACTAGATTATCTCAAGGTCTCTTATCTAGGATCAAGTATAAATCACATAAATATCACTCAATGAATAACATTAAATAATAATGAATCACATTCATATAATAACAACAATATCTCATAGATATATTCAATATCAATAAATTACATCAAGAATTATTCTAAAAGAGTTATATTGCATGGAGCTTTTATATTTTATTACATGACTTTTCAATACTCTTAACTTTTACTCTCCTCATTTATCTAGGATATGCATCCTTTCATATTTCTCTCATTAAGATAAAACTCTCATGACTCTTTACTTTACATATTTCCATATATCATGTGACTTTGCACTCTCTCTCTTGACACTTTGCACTTTCTCACAATTTAACACATTAATTAGATAAAACATACTTCCAAACTAATATTTACAAGGGGGAAAAATAATGTAATATTTCCAAAACCCCCTCATATTACATTATTTTCTAAGAAGTATTTTTTAATTCATTCTCTAATTCTTCTTTCTCTTGTCCTTGTTCTTTAGCTCTAACTTTGGTAGTATTGAATATATGCAACCTTCATTAGGTCCATATTTATAAACTTTCTATGTCTACCTTTGGATCAGTATATTTGATTCATCTCTAGTTCTCTACCTTTGGGTCACTGCCTCTAGGTCTCTACCTCTAGGTTACCTTTGGATCATCATTACCTCTAGGTCATTCATTGGAACAATCGTAAGACTATCATATTTGTAGAATCACCACTATAGGTCATCTTCCAAGCTATACTTGGGTCATAATCACATTTCTTCATGGTAATACTAACATTATTATTTACATTCAATAAACTTTGATCACACTTGGTTTCCTTTTGTAGAAACCATACAACATTATTTTCATCTTATCTTATTCATTCATACTTATTCATCCAAAATCTATTTTTAACCTGTAATTCTTCTTTTATTTATGTAGAAAAGGTTTTTGAGAATGATTATGTCCTCCACAAATTTCACAATAATGGAGATTCCAATATTTCTCTATCTTATGTCCATATCTACCATAATTATTACACCTATTTTCTGTTACATTATTTCTTTTCCCTTTATTTAATTTATTATTTTTGTTTATCCTTTATTGTTACTAGTTTTATTAGTCTCTATCATATACTTAATATCATTATTTTTTGTCATAAATTTAATCCCTAAATAATTACTACTTGATAATCCTATATATCCAAGGCCTTCACATTTTGGTCTTATTTTTGGTACAATTATCTCTTTAATTTCTTGTCCATGTTTTCTCAAACCAATGTTTTTGTATCCCATTTTATTTAACAATTTTGAGCCAATCCCTTTAGTCTGCATTTTAAAATAACCAAATTTATCATTACAGTGATCAAGAAAAATTTGAGAATTGTTATCCCTAGCATCATTTGGATATATGTTACTACCGTTATCAATTTTGATAGCATAAGCTTTATCTGAACAATCATGAACCTATTCAAATCCTCTTCTTTTTTTTGGAAAACATCCCAAAAGGGATGCCACTTTTGGGTAAGACACAAGGATGTAGGGGTATCAATTCTGAAAAAAATGCACAGGACTCGGACCTGGCCTACCACCTTTGACATACTCAAGGAGCAAACAAACACACAAAACCAATTTAAAAATAAGTAAATAACAACAAAAATAATAAAATTAAATTAAAAAACATGCTCCTTGAGTGTGTCAAAAATAAAAGCACAACCAAACACACACACGCAATAATATAAAAGAAACCACAACACGAACCACATAGATAAACACAAGAACCACAACAAAAAACAACCAAGACAAAAACAACATAACACTACAAAGACATAACCCAAAAAAAAACATGAAAAATAAACACAACCAAAACCTAAAATATTAAAAAAAATAAAATAAAAATAAAAATAAAAAACAACCAACAATAGACAATAAACAAAAACAAAAAACATAGAAAACACTCACACAAAAAAACATGAATTAACACAAACAAAGAGAAACACAAGAACAAGAACGACAAAAACACAAGAACAATAACAAAAAACATAAAAAAACACAAAACAACAAAAACACAAGAACAACATAAAACAACACAAAAACAAAAGAACATACACACCTTAAAAAACTAAAAAAAAAAAACAAAAAAGAAAAAAAAATGAACATAACAATAACCTATTTAGACCATAAGACTATTAAGGCAAGAAACAACAAAGGAAAAAAAAGAAAGAAAAGAGTGATCTAGGGAACTAAAAAAACCTGAATGAACCAAAGAAAAACAAAATAGAGCAAGAAGAAACTAGGTACCTTCAGAACTGGAGCCATCCAAAGAAATGATAGAAATAAGAGCTTCCCTAATTTGCAAAGCCCACCATCTAGGAAGGTGACCATAACAAGTAATATCACCTTTATCCAAAGCCCAATTAGCTAAAGCATCAACACTCTTGTTTTGATCTCTGACCACTTGATTGTAATCAACTTTCAAAAATCCCATATGATTAATTGAATCTTCTCAATAATTCTTTTTATTCTCCAATCAACCTTATGATTCTTGGAAGGAGTCTTCAAAATATTAATCATAAGTTGAGATTTAGACTCAACTAACACCTTTTCCCTCCAACCTTAGTAGCCTCTTGAAGGCCTCTGAGGATACCATACACCTTAGCAAGGTTGTTAGAAAGAATACCCAAATTCTCAGCAAAAGTAAAAACCAGGGAGCCATCTGAAAGTCTACCAATTCCTCCCACACTGGCTTTTCTAGGGTTCCCTCTAGAGGTTCCATCAGTATTGACTTTTCCAAAATCCTTAGTAGGAGGTTGCCAATTTCTTGTCCTATCCATCTTACTAATACTCACATTCCCTTTAAGTTGGTCGTCTTTAGAAGAGTTAATATTCAATCTTTGCATCACTTGATCCCATCTTTGGTGGGATTTTTGGGGGTGATTAAGGAGTTGATGGACTAATTCAACTACATTGGCTATGGTCTTTTGCAAAATATAGTGAATATCCTTCCTATATTGATTAAAAATTTGGTTGTTCCTTTCAATCCAAATATTCCAAAGAAAAATGGTAGAACCCATCCAAACTAACTTCCTAATAAAATGATCAACACCCTCTTGATTAGGCCAATCCCTCCAAAGTTGTTCAAAAGTAAAAAAATTGGACCACTATAAGCCAAGTAAAGTGACCATTCTCCTCCATAGCTCAGAGGCTAAAGCACACTCAATAAAAATATTGTTGAGAGTTTCTACATTCTCTTCACACATCTCACATCTAAAAGGGCCATGAAAACCACACTTCATAAGTTGCTCACCAGTAAGCACCCTACGATGCAATAAAAGCCAATTAAAGAACCTAACTATTGAGTGGTATTTTTACACACTTGTGAAATTACACTCTTCCTTAGGATTTGGGTTCCAAATCCCCTCTTGCAAAGAAGTTAAACAACCAACTTCTCCAAGGTCTCCGTTGTATTAGCATTTGCAACTGTGTATTAGTAATCTCAAATAAAGATATTCAATTTAAAATGCTTGGAACACCTTAGTGATTGCAAGTAACTGTAAACAAGGGGCAATGTTGGTTTATTTCACCATGAAACTTTAGTGATTGTTCATTATTTTACTTTTTTTTAGATTTTGTAATTTTTATGTATTTATTTTAACTAAGTTGAACCTTCTGGAAAAATAAAATAAAATGAAAAGAAATGCAGAAAATTAAAAATTGAACACGTTCAGTCTGATGCTATCCTATTTCGACAAAACCGAATATGTGAGAGTTTCGTACATGCAACCTAGCCTATTTGACCTGCAAAACAAACACAATCAAAGTAAACTAGGTGCTAGCTCCTAGGGTTTAAAATAATTTTCAGATTGCAGACATTCACATGAAATAACCCAAAACAATGGCATGAATTTCATTTATAAATCTGAAATCTGAAAGGAGAAAAATAGAACAGCTAAAATGAAGCATGCAAAAAATTTCTCATCCTTTCTTGCCCATAAAATGCAAATTTTTGAACAATTCCGCATTAAAAATATATCCTATTACAATAGCAGAATCTCTGGTTTTTCTCAAAACCAGCAAAAGTGGAAGAAAAGCACTCCACAAGCAGGCCCAGAACGGCTAATCACCATCAACTCTGCAACCCCGCTCGCAGCGGTTTTCGACCCCTATGCCTGTCTTCGCTTGTGCCTTTAAACTTTCTGCTACGGCTCTCTGCTTCGCCTTGTGATGCTTCATTTCATCTTCCCGATCGATTCGTTTCGTCTTCCAGATTGCTTCGTTTCACCTTCCCCGCTTTTCCACTGCTTTTGACTTCATGCTCGAGATCTACTCTGTGAACTGTAACGCCTCTGCAGCCCTTACACATGTACGCCATGTGTTTCGCACTTTTTTGCATGTTCTGTAATGGCCCCATGTAAATCACGACAAAAATAGCATGCAGCTTTGCTCCTTTACTTTCATCGCGAAAACGCGACATGTCGCGATATCGCGACATTTTCCTGCCAACAGCCTTGTCCGCCTTTATGCACAGCGAAAATGAGACATGTCACGATATCGCGACGTTTTTCTGTCAGCAGCTTTGTTTCTCATTATGCATCACGAAAATGATACATGTCGCGATATCGCGACATTTTTCTGCTTCGGGCCGCGTGGATGCAACCTATCGCGAAATCGCGACGCTTTTCTCTTTCGGGCTGTCTCGCTGCTTTCTATCGTGAAATCGTGACGCTTTTCTCTCTCGGGCTGTATCACTGCTTTCTGTCATGAAATCGTGACGCTTTTCTCTTTCGGGCTGTGCAGATGCAATCGTCGTGAAATCGTGACGTTTTCTATTTCGGGCTATCTTGCTGCATTTGGCCGCGAACGTGACATGTCACGAAATCATGACATATTTTCTCTTTCGTACCACTTCGCTGCTTGGAGCCATGAAAACGTGACCTGTCACGAAATCGTGACATTTTTTTGCTTCGTACCCCTTTACTGCTTCCTGTCGCGAAATCGCGACGCTTTTTTGCTTCGTGCCCCTTTGCTGCTTCCTGTCGCGAAATCGCGACGCTTTTAGTGCCTTGCCCTGTTTGACTAGTTTGACCGCGATTTTGTGACATGTCACGATTTCGTGACAATTTTCCATTCTATCTTTCTCTCTCCTCTTTGGACCGCGATTTCACAACACGTCACGAAATCGCGACAATTTTCGATCAATGCCTCTTCCTACTTGCCTGGGCCGCGAAAGCTTGACATGTCGCGATATCGCGACATTTTTTCATTTCAGGCCGCGACGGAGCAACATGTCGTGATATCGCGACACTTTTTTATTTTCGGCCGCGACGGAGCGACATGTCGCGATATCGCGACAACTTTTTCATTTTCGGCCGCGACGGAGCAACATGTCGCGATATCGCGACACTTTTTCATTTTTGTGCAATTTTCCCTTTTTCTTGATTTTTTAGCATCTGGGTCACTGAGATCTTCTTTGAAAGCATGCAAAAAAGGTGGGTCCCCAACTTTGGGGTGTGTTGTGGATCAGCCACAACAAATGGCGACTCTGCTGTCAAATGCTCCTGAGCATTTTGGTGAGAACCCAACCTGAAAGTATACAAACTCAAAAGCATGTGTTAGCACATAAGAAATATAAACCAATGCCCAAAGATCAGAAATATATGAATCATCAGAATCATCAAGTATTAGCTCGGTGTGTGCAATGTATTTCATTCCCTATCGTTTGAAATTGATCAACATTCCATTGTCAGTTTTACATGAATGCATATGTGAGATTGTGAATGATTTGTGCATTTGATAACTATGCTTAGAGATTTTTCTCTTGTAAAGGCCTAAACTTCCTAGTATCATGCACAAACATTCAAGATTACCAAACCCTCTTAGGATCCACTAATGAATTGCTTATTATATCCCAAAGTTGGTTATGAGTCCCTACTATCTTGAACCCATGTGCAAGTGAACGTGAAATCAGAACTTTGGGGAATCAGACTCCCAACCTAACCGAGATGGGAGTTTAACCCTATCCTTACTATTCTGATTTAGAATTCATTACCTCACTTTGAGCAAAATAATTTAACCAATTATGGAAGAAATGGTCATGCTAGTCTAACCCTTTGAACAATCAGTGGTCTTGTTTTTTAGACAAGACATGTTGCCATGCATGGGCATACCTAACCCCATAATCCAAGACTTACCTTCATTACTTTGGACCTTGGGGATGACTACCCATCCTTTGCAGAGGACAAGTAGTACGATCCTTCCAATCCAATATAAAGATGAGATGGGAAAAATTAATTTTTTTACTTCTTGGACCTTGGGGATGACTACCCATCCTTGTTAGGGACATGTAGTACGATCCTTCCAATCCAAGCTTTGGATAAAAATGGAAAATATTAATTTTTTATTGCTTAGACCTTGGGGATGACTACCCATCCTTTGTAGAGGACAAGTAGTACGATCCTTCCAATCCAAGATTTATCATGAAAAGAGACGTAGGAGCTTTGGGGAATCAGATTCTCAACCTAAGCGAGATGAGAATTTATGCCCTATCCTTACTACTCCATGTAGGTCAAATCAAAGCTTTGGGGAGTTGGATCCTCAACCTAAGTTCGATGAGGATTTAGCCCTATCCTTACTACTATGATTTTAGGCTTTAAGCTTTATGGAAGTGGTCAAAACCACTGTTTTAAGGATCATGTTGCATAATAGGATAGACATGAAATACTTCCTTCGCCCAACCTTTTCTTCCAAGCAAGGTTTTGATCATTTTGCTCAAGATCCTTTTTAATGTGTATAAAATGTGCTTGGTTCTAGATATCTCAAGACTCAGTTCCCAACCTTAGGATTTTCTTCTTATTTATGTGATAGCATAACCCTAAGAGGATTTGACACACTTTAATGATTTGTATTTGAAATGCATATGCAACTAAGATGGCATGCATGTGCAAAGTGAGATGTAATATGAATGCATTGTCTTTTGAATTGCAGATGAAATATAAAACTGACTACTTCATGCATCACAAGTTTCAAACGATACTATTAAACTGTTTGTATTTCTTGAGGAGCTTTCTACCACATAATTCCAATGTTCCATATTTCCCCGATCTAGAACATAAGTTAGCATCTCAAGGCAATTTTTTCATCATTTTTTTTTATAGACAAACAAAACATGTCAAATAAACACACAACTTTAAATCCAAATCCAAATAGCAATCCCAAAATGAAACTTGAAAACACAAACCCAAACCAAAACTAAAATTTATATACAATATAGTACAAGATGATGCCAAGCTTGGACTATTACTTTCCTGGATCCCAAACATGATTAGAACATTTCAAAAGACATATGTCATAATACACATGCCAAATGTTGTAGGAATCCAACAACAATAAGATCAAACCAAGCAATGCAACAAATTTCAACTTGCCATGCTCACCATACCAATTTGATTTAGTTCTATTAGCAACATCATAGGTGAGATTCAAATCAAATTGATTAGACAACGATTGATTTTCAATTTTATCTTGTCTATTCTTTAAAGTGCAAGTTTCATCATTCCATTCATGATTTAGAAGTAGGCTTTCCTTTTCAAATGTGAGATATTGCAAACAAGAGCCTATTTCTAAAAGTCTTGAATTCAAATTATTTTTCGAGATTTTAAAACCATCAAAATCAATCAAAGCTTGACAAACATCACCAAGATTTGACATTTCATCATCAATGACATTAGCATCCAAAGGGACATCATGTAACCCATCACTTAAAATTTTTGTGGCTACTACCAAAGGTAAATATTTCACCTTGTCACCCATACTCAACCCATCATGATTAGAATTTATCACAACTTGATGAGTGTTAGTAGCTTTTTCTTTTTCTTCATTGTCTTCTTCATCATCCAACACCTGTTCAAAAACACCAAAGTTAGGCACCCAATCAAACATGCGTCCATCTTTTTCAAAACAAGAGCCTAATTTTTCAAGATATGTGTCACGTGACACCTTTCCATGATCAATGGCTTGAGTTGCCTCAAAATCCATATTTTCATTAGGATCATCAATAGTATCAAACCCACACCACTTAGGCTTTGTAATTTCATCATTTTGAGATGGCATAGACATTGTAGAATCAATAGGTGGATCAAGATTTTTGATTTCTTGCCCCTCAAGGGGAACAAAAACAATTGATTCTCCTTCTTCATCCATGGTAGTAAAATCATTATCCTTCTCCAACCTTTGATGAGATTCCAACCCTTCTTCCAAAACATTCTCAGATTGTACAGGACTTGTAATATCCTCATGTGAAAGGGCAATTGTATTATCCTGCATATCAATAGGCACACAAATTTCATTAGCAGTTTTGGAGTGAGCATACTCTTCCCAAGAATCATAATGATCATCTTTCAAAATCAAATTGTGATGCTCAACTATTTCTTCTTCATCTTTTAATTCATCAACATGTTTCTCATCAAATTTATCTTCACCTTCCTTAGATGGTTCAATTACTTCCAAAATTGGGTTATTGCTTGTATTCAAATTGATAAGGCTATCATAATCCACATGTGTAACCCATGATTCACGTTTAACATGATTTGGAAGGTGTGAATTTTCTTGGCCATCATTTTCAACAATGTCATCCGAAACAGATTCATCCTCATAGAATTCATCTTTTGGTGAGTCAAGGGTTTCCAATTTGTCACATGTTTCAATACTAGTTGGATCTAGTACTCCTCCCTTGCCTAAAATCATATTCTTATGAAAATCATTAAAATTGATTTTAGAAATATCCTTTGAATCAAGATGAGTATTTTGAAGTTGATTCATACTTAAGAAAGATGGTTGATCTTGCATAGTAGGTTGAGGATTTTGAAATTGATTGAAGCTTGGGAATGATTGTTGATTCTGAAATTGATTTACACTTGAATTTGGTTGAGGTGGATAAATCATTGGATGGGTAAAGGAGGTATTAAATGATTGAAGATTATACGATCCAAAACCCACACCATAATTTTGACAACTCAATTGTTGCTCAATTGCCATTGCTTGAGTATAGGCTTGTGACAAAGATGTGATTTGAGGCATCCCTCGCAAATATGTGGAAATGAGTGGGTCAAGAGCATTTACATATATTTGGAGAGCCATTTCTTCTTGAAGAGCATAAAATGTCACTAATTGAGCATATAATCCAAAGAACCTTTCAGAAAATGACTTCACATTTTCACTTGGTCCTTTTTTAATAGTGAAAAACTGCTCATACATGCGGATTGGGTCAACTTGCTTTTTGTTGAATTGATTAAGAAATGTTGCCTCTAGCTGAGCCCAAGAAGTGATAGACCCTAAGGGCAGACTTGTAAACCAATCAAATGCCACTTTGTCCAAGGTGTAAGGGAACATTTTACAAACAACATCATCATGCCAAATTGTTAAGTGATTCACAACAAATTTGAATGCTTGAATGTGTTCTCCTGCATTATTTGTCCCGTTAGACAAAAATCGAGGAAGACATCTCTCAAAACCAACGGGAAAATAATGTTGAACTCCCGGTATGTTCAATGGGCTACCTGTCATCCACGGTGAAAACATAGCCATTAGTGAATCTTAAAGAATATAACTTTAATACCCAAAATTTTTTTTTATTTATATTATTATATTTTTTTTTTTTAAATCAAATTAAATCACATTATTCTTGTATGAACAATCAAAGCGTTAGAACAGTGCATAGCAATTCATGTCCTCCTTTTAACAGTACAAAGTTGTATTGTTAAAAGAGGGCTAAAGATAATAATCAATAGGGCATGAAATATTCAAAATTTAAATCCCTATAGCATTTAAATCAATCTGAAATAAACCGGTTCAGGCCCTCCTTCTAGCGCCAAAATGTTGAGTGGTATTTTCACACACTTGTGAAATTACACTCTTCCTTAGGATTTGGGTTCCAAATCCCCTCTTGCAAAGAAGTTAAACAACCAACTTCTCCAAGGTCTCCGCTGTATTAGCATTTGCAACTGTGTATTAGTAATCTCAAATAAAGATATTCAATTTAAAATGCTTGGAACACCTTAGTGATTGCAAGTAACTGTAAACAAGGGGCAATGTTGGTTTATTTCACCATGAAACTTTAGTGATTGTTCATTATTTTACTTTTTTTTAGATTTTGTAATTTTTATGTATTTATTTTAACTAAGTTGAACCTTCTGGAAAAATAAAATAAAATGAAAAGAAATGCAAAAAATTAAAAATTGAACACGTTCAGTCTGATGCTATCCTATTCCGACAAAACCGAATATGTGAGAGTTTCGTACATGCAACCTAGCCTATTTGACCCTGCAAAACAAACACAATCAAAGTAAACTAGGTGCTAGCTCCTAGGGTTTAAAATAATTTTCAGATTGCAGACATTCACATGAAATAACCCAAAACAATGGCATGAATTTCATTTATAAATCTGAAATCGAAAGGAGAAAAATAGAACGAGTTAAAATGAAGCATGCAAAAAATTTCTCATCCTTTCTTGCCCATAAAATGCAAATTTTTGAACAATTCTGCATTAAAAATATGTCCTGTTACAATAGCAGAATCTCTGGTTTTTCTCAAAACCAGCAAAAGTGGAAGAAAAGCACTCCACAGCAGGCTCAGAACGGCTAATCACCATCAACTCTGCAACCCCGCTCGCAGCGGTTTTCGACCCCTATGCCTATCTTCGCTTGTGCCTTTAAACTTTCTGCTATGGCTCTCTGCTTCACCTTGTGACGCTTCGTTTCATCTTCTCGATCGATTCGTTTCATCTTCCAGATTGCTTCGTTTCACCTTCCCCGCTTTTCCACTGCTTTTGACTTCATGCTCGAGATCTACTCTGTGAACTGTAACGCCTCTGTAGCCCTTACACATGTACGCCACGTGTTCTGCACTTTTTTGCATGTTCTGTAACGGCCCCATGTAAATCGCGACAAAAATAGCATGCAGCTTTGCTCCTTTACTTTCACCGCGAAAACGCGACATGTCGCGATATCGTGACATTTTCCTGCCAATAGCCTTGTCCGCCTTTATGCGCCGCGAAAATGAGACATGTCGCGATATCGCGACGTTTTTCTGTCAGCAGCTTTGTTTCTCATTATGCATCGCGAAAATGATACATGTCGCGATATCGCGACATTTTTCTGCTTCGGGCCGCGTGGATGCAACCTGTCGCGAAATCGCGACGCTTTTCTCTTTCGGGTTGTCTCGCTGCTTTCTGTCGCGAAATCGCGACGCTTTTCTCTCTCGGGCTGTATCGCTGCTTTCTGTCATGAAATCACGACGCTTTTCTCTTTTGGGCTATGCGGATGCAATCTGTCACGAAATCGCGACGTTTTTCTATTTCGGGCTGTATCGCTGCTTTCTGTCACAAAATCGTGATGCTTTTCTCTTTCGGGCTGTGCAGATGCAATCTGTCATGAAATCATGACATTTTTTTGCTTCGTACCCCTTTGCTGCTTCCTGTCGCGAAATCGCGACGCTTTTCTGCTTCGTGCCCCTTTGCTGCTTCCTGTCGCGAAATCGCGACGCTTTTAGTGCCTTGCCCTGTTTGACTAGTTTGACCGCGATTTTGTGACATGTCGCGATTTCGCGACAATTTTCCATTCTATCTTTCTCTCTCCTCTCTGGACCGCGATTTCACAACACGTCGCGAAATCGTGACAATTTTCGATCAATGCCTCTTCCTGCTTGCCTGGGCCGCGAAAGCTTGACATGTCGCGATATCGCGACGTTTTTTCATTTCAGGCCGCGACGGAGCAACATGTCGCGATATCGCGACACTTTTTATTTTCGGCCGCGACGGAGCGACATGTCGCGATATCGCGACAACTTTTTCATTTTCGGCCGCGACGGAGCAACATGTCGCGATATCACGACACTTTTTCATTTTTGTGCAATTTTCCCTTTTTTTTATTTTTTAGCATCTGGGTCACTGAGATCTTCTTTGAAAGCATGCAAAAAAGGTGGGTCCCCAACTTTGGGGTGTGTTGTGGATCAGCCACAACAATAACCTTAGGCCAAAGCTTTTGAACCCACAATTGAGAAAATATATCAGAATAATGGTTGGGATTATTATGGCATAAGGTCAACTAACCTTGAGCAACTAAATACTCACCCGTAGTAGTGTTGTTCCATCAAAATAATCTTTTTCATGGGACCAAGAGAGAGATATCATATGAAGGATGTCTTGGATATATTGTCTTTGACTTTCTGGGATTTGAATAGGCTAGTCCTCAATAGGGATCCAATATCTACCAACATTTGAATTACCAGTATGGTACCGATAGTAATCAGCCACCTTTATCCAGTTAGCTCAGTGAAGCTCCTCCATCCAAGGCCTCCAATCGGGAAACTAAGTTATCAAAGGCTTGTGACCATCCCAAAATTTTATCCAAAAATTTTCCTATTGACGTTTATGAATGATCCAAAATAAATTTTTATTTATAAAATCCTCACCAGTATTAAGAACTGCTAAAATGGGAGAACCTTTTGTAAGAAGTTGATAACAAACAAGGTCTTCAAGACTTTTTTTCTCAGCATATTTAGCACGAATATTATTGGCCCAAAGAGCATTGGGGTTATGCAACATCCTCCAATATAATTTAGCAAATAAAGTTTTATTGTTATTAATAGAATACTAGAATCCTAACCTATTGAAGCTCATTGATAGTAACAAGAGCATTCAAAATAGAGTTATCCTCAGAAGTGATAAGAGAAGGGATTGATTGAAGAACGTTTTGTTGAGAAGTTGAGTCAAGAGGAGTAGCAGCAAAAATATTGGAAAAGTAATCAACAACAATAGAGTTCATGATATCCCAAGTATAAACAACATTTCCAGAATCTGATTTCAGGGAAGAAATAAAGTTGTGATATCTTCGAGCTAGAAGATATTTGTGGAAGAAATTTGTGTTTCGATCTCCTTTTTTGAGCCATTGAATTCTAGATTTTTGCTTCCATAATATTTATTCTCTTTTTTCCCATTCCTCTAACTGAGTTGTGAGTTTAATTTCATCTGCACTTCTCTTCTCTATGAGGCCATCTAAACGGATTTTCTTATTCAAATTTTCGAGATGAGAAATAACTTCATATTTTTTTATGAACATCCCCAAACTCTTTCCAGTTCCAAGTCTTGATTTTGGATTTAATGTATTGAAGTATTTTGGCAAAATAGAACATCTTAGTCTCATGCCTAGGTTTACCTTCCTTCCACCATTTTTGCACATGAGGTCTAAATGAAATGTCTCTAAGCCACATTAATTGAAAACAAAAAGGAGAGAAACTCACATTGGTTTTCCACATTTCTACCATGACTGGACAATGATCCGAACTAGCATTATTAAGAGTCTTCACTTTAGGAATGAGACCATGGATTAAGAAATTTTTAGAGAGCAAAAACCTATCTAATCTCTCCATTATACAAGCTAATCCTTGCTTTCTGTTATACCAAGTCATAAGGCCATTATCTGGTTGGATATCCACAAGATGGAGATTTGCAATATATTCGCTCATGAGGTTAGTGCTTTTGTCCAAATTTCTATTTCACCCCCCCCATTTTCTCATCCAGAGATAGGATGGTATTGAAATCTCCTCCGATCAAGATCCAATATTTAGGAAATGAGAGATAATATGAGTTATATCCTTCCACTATATTTTTTTTCCTCCAAAATAGTCAAAGCATAAACAGTAATGCAGAGCATAATTTGGTTAGAATGTCTACTTTGAATAGCTATAGCCAAAATACCCCAAATGCCAACCATATGGTGAATAACTACCTCTTTTGGGTCCCAAAGGCAAGCAATGCCACTAGAAGTCCCTTGGGAACTGAGGGAAACCACTTTTCCAGCTGGCCAACTTTTATTGGCAATTGAGTCCATATCCTCCATTGACATATTTGTTTCTTGAAGGAAAACAAGATGTGGATGATTTATCTGAATCATTCTTCTAATTTCATTTTGTTTTGAAAGACTCCCTTTGAGTCCTCTAATATTCCAAGTGATGATCTTCATTAATACCATGGCTAAAAAAGTTAGGAAGGGCATTAATCTTACCTTCCTCTACAAGATTTTCACCTTCTTTTACCATATGATATTGATTGGTCTTGTGACCTGCTTTTTGATTAGAATCCATCTTCGGTTTTTTTTCTATGTTTCTTGAATTATTCCAATTGAATCTGAGATGGCTTCTAACCTTGAAGAATGCTCGTGCACATCCAAAATTTTACTAGAGGGTTCAACGGAGTCTATATTGGGACCTATATTATTTAAATTTTTGACATTTAAAAGATTGTTTTTCTTCTGTAAATTTTCTCCCTTTTTTTTTGTTGAAAATGATTTCAAACATATTAGTAGATGACTTTGATTGATCCTTCATAACTAGTTTTTTTTTTTTTGTTCTTCTTCTTAGGCATTTGGAAACCTGTTGAGTTTATATCTTCTTTCTTTTGATCAATAATTTTATTTGGGCAAGCACTGTCCAAATGACCATATTCATGGCAAATTCTACAACAAAAATGAATGTTCTCATAGTCCACTACTTTCTCCCAAGTTTCTTACCAAAATTGTAATGTGATCTTTTAGATAGGGGTTTGTTAAAATCCATTAAAACACAAATTCGAGCATAAATAATATGTTCAAAATTTTGAGTACAATCAGCAGTCATCATAAAAGTTCCTAAAGAGTTTCCAATTGAAGAAAAAATAGTAGGATTCCAAAATTTAATAGGGAGGCCAAAGATTCTAACCCACATGGGAGCTATAGAAGGCATCTCTTCTTTGGCTTTAAATTTAGTATGTCAGGGCTTCATGAAAAGCCCTGCCCTTCCAAAAAACCAAGGACCCCTTTAAAAAAATTTCTCTCTATCTTCATTATTAGCAAATAAAACAAGAAAATAACCATTTGGATAAATAAATATTTGTGACTCACCTTTAGTTTTCCAGCTTTTTGCAGCCCAGACTTTGAAAGCATATAGGCTCGAACAAAAACCCACGAACCGAAAAATTAGTCCTCTTTTTTCCAAATCTTCAATGTCAATATGAATGTTACCCATATCAAGCTTAACAATAGGAGTTCCATTAGCTGCTTTAAGACATCCTGATTTCATTTTCCTGGGATAAATATTAAGTATTCTGTGGGGTTTATGGGAAGCCCTAAGATTGATATTAACATTGGGCTGAGTCTATCCACCACGAAGGGCATCCCTAAAATTCATTTTTGGGGCTGAGTTTTCAAAATTCTTACCCTTTACATGGGTTTCCATAGTAGAATTATTTTGTGGTTGCACCTTAGCACTAGATTCACTTGAGATATGAGCCATTTTTTAATCAACTTCTTGAAACTTGTTTCGTGATATCTTTAATCCTTTCCCTAGACACTGTGCAAAGGTATGGTTTTCACTTTTGTTTTGTGTAGTAAATTGGAAGTTGTTGGCACTCAATTTTATAGTATGATCTATTGAAAGACAAATTTCTAACCCATATTGGATTCCTTGTAATATTTCTTGCTAAAATATTGAGCATAAACCACAAAAATATTGGTCGCTAGGGCCCGAAGGCCCTAAAAACCAACCTCTGGAGCTGCTTGCACTCAACCCAGATGAAACCCTCACATATCCGCTTACCAAAAATCTTGTTCACACATAGGGATGCACTATGATTTGTATTACTCCAAATGATATGAAAATTTTTGGAGATGTTATAGGGTTTTTCAGGCATCTACCCTCCAAATTTCAGCTCAATCAGAGTCCTGATGAGTGAGATATGGTTGAAACAAGTTCGATATTTTGGGTAGTCCTCTGAAAAACGTCCCTCCTCTAAAGTGAATTGCTATGGGTTCCTGCATATACTTCTATAATACTCCTCACCTATTCAAATCCTTTGTGTTAGAAATAAGTTCTCCTATATTTTTCATGGGTCCCAAATCAAAAGTATCACAACTTGCATCATAATTCTCTTTTTCATTTTGATGAAGTTCACTAGTATCACAACATGCATCCTTTTCATTTTTATGAAGGTCACTAGTATCACAACATGCATCTATCATCATTGGTTTTAATTTTATGGAATCACAACATACATTTGTTGTCATAACCCTTAAATCATTTGCTTCATAGGTAACATCTATAAGCTTGTTCTTCAAATATTTAATTATTTATCTATCTTTTATTCTTTTTTTTAAGGACTTCATTAGAGAGGAGTTATATATACATTATCTTTCCTATATCAATATGTTATAAAAACACCTTTAGAGTCTTCATATACTTCATCAAGCTTTGAGCTTAGATAATTACCAAGCATTGAAAAATTTTCATCTTTGGCTTCTCTCAAAATTGATTGTAAGATCCTCTTTACCTTTATTGATGTATCTTTTTGTCCTTCAATATTTTCTATCATGCATTGTGTACAACACTTTAGATCTTTCAAAATTTCCTTAGTCTCTTCTAGTAAAGCATATTGAATGTTTGTTTGTTCTTCTTGAATATTTCGTTTCTCTTCTTCATTTATTTTTGGCAATCCAAGTTTTTGTATATCTGATTTTTTATTATTATTTTTTTCCTTGCTTTTTCTTTGCCATATTGTGTTCCAATTTTTTCACTTTTTGAATTTCAAAGTTCAAATAAAAAAATTTCTTTAATTCTTCAGATTAATTCCTTTGAAGTTGAAATATTTAAATTTCCCTAATTTCAATCAATTATTAATCAATCAACTTCTTCACAAAATAATAATGAATCTAGAATTATTTTCTTTTCTAATTTTTTCTATCTTATATCTCCAAAAAAAAAAAATTCTAATTTTGTTTCTATCTTATATATCCCCTTTTCTTAAAGTCTAAATGCAGTAATTTTTTAAATATTTTTAAACAAACTCTTAAATATTTTGTATTAAATGCAAACCTCAATAAATAATTAACACCAAGAAATAACTTTCAAAGACTTAACTCCCCCCAAAAATGATTCTAAAATCTATTTTAATGCCTTTATCTAAGCATGCAACGTGTAGTAAAAAATATTTAATATGAGAGTAATGTACCTCATATTGCAGCAAATACTATAGCATTTTCCAATTTTTGATGAATGAACTTCAACCGCTCAAGTGCATTCATTATCTGATAAGAGTTTTGAGCATTTTTTACCCAAGTAACACAAATCCAACCACTAGACCTTCCAATCAAATATTTAACATGGTAATTTTACTCAAGATAGATTTCACCTACAATAGACGTTTTACAAAACTACATTTCTCCTCTATGTGGTCAAAGTTTGTAATGATAAGTGACACTCTTCTTTCAAAATATTATTCATTTTGGCATTTAGTATGAAAAGTTCCTTTTAATAATTGGCACAATCTTAAGCATAGATATCAAATAAATTAACTTGGTTTGATAATTACCTCATAGTAATTCTATTTCCCTTATAATTTCACCTCAAATTATATTTATGTCTCTCCACATTAACTAGATTATTCATATTGTAAGCAAACGTTTAAAATTTTTCTCATAATCAATAACTGAAGAGTAAAACATGTCCAACAAGAACTTCAAAGAGTCACTTTCTAGCCTAAGAGAGTGTGATCATGCATGATTTTTTGAACCTTCTCATTTTAAGGATTAAAATATCAATAGTAAAGTTTGAAAAAATAGGGCCCAACTATACTATTCATCGTTGTTTAGTTTTGTAGCAACATCCACTTACTAGTGTGGATGCCAATGGAAATTGCAATTTTATTTATTTTTGTGTCGGTTAATTGATTGGCATTAAAAACTAAACCTCCCTAATATTTTGTGCCTAAAAATCAAATTAAACTCTATGCATTCACCTATTTATGTACATGTGGCAATAATTAACCTGATATAATTTTGCTTCACAATCGAGCCTTTCTACTTCTCAAGTTCTAGATTCACTAGCATTACTTCCAAAAAAATACTACCTAAAACTTTCCTTTATTGGTTTATGTGAATCAAAAATCAAGCAACACCAATACAAAAGATATAATGACAATAAGCATAGTAATACACAAATATTGCACAAGATAGATAACATTTTTATTAAAGCGGGAAGATCTCAAAATGATGCAATCAATGTACCCCAATGTAGGGGTTTTACAATGCTTTTTGTGTGATAATTTTTTTTTACAATTGCTAGGATTTTTCAAAACCCTAGCTCAAAATAATAATTGGTGTCTTCACGCTTGTCTTTGATCCCAACGAGGTTATGTCTGGGCTTGTGTATCCTAAAAATGCCACCCTAGCTTCAATAGCTTCCAAAAATATGATCCTTATACATGCAAACAAAAAACAACACAAAGGACTTAGTAATACCTATGAGGGCTCCACTACGTGAGACCCTCAAAAGAATAAAAATCACTAAACCCTAAATTTTGTAGAATAAAATACAAATAGAACATAATAATGTAAAATAAACACCAATAAATTTATTGCCTTGCCAACACAATGATTTCTATTTTTGCTTCAATCAGTGATAGTTGTGAGGATGCTAGAATGATGACCGAGGGTCATAGGAGTGCAGATCTACTACAAAAAACACCCAAAGGTGTTTTGTGATGGCAATAGATGCACCATGGAATTTTGTGATGACAAAATATGCACCAGGGTATTCTATGATGGTATAAGATGCACTAGGGTGTTTGAGGGCTGAAGAAGGTATTATAGAACCAGATTTGGTTCTACGCAGGTTATGTGATGACGGTGCAAAAAATGCAAGGGCAACGATGAAAGGCAGGAGTGATGGCAAAGTGGTTAGGGCAAATTTTTAGGGGATTAGAAATTTTAGGAATTCTTTTCTAATGTTCATAAACAAAATTCAACCTCAAAAAAATTAGGGACTCAGGATTAAGGGAGAACTTAAGGTATTGATTCATCAAAATGACTCCTCTTTTATAATCTTCCCTTGAACATGTTAGGTTTTTGACAACAAAATGAGTGTTCGATATTAAAACATGAATAAGGGTGGAGATTAAATCTAGGCAAGTGGTATGGATTGATGTGTTATGTGACGACGGTGCAAACAATGCAAGGGCAACGATGAAAGGCAGGAGTGATGGCAAAGTGGTTAGGGCAAATTGTTAGGGGCTTAGAAATTCTAGGAATTCTTTTCTAATGTTCATAAACAAAATTCAACCTTAAAAAAATTAGGGACTCAGGATTAAGGGAGAACTTAAGGTATTGATTCATCAAAATGACTCCTCTTTTATAATCTTCCCTTGAACATGTTAGGTTTTCGACAACAAAATGAGTGTTCGATATTAAAACATGAATAAGGGTGGAGATTAAATCTAGGCAAGTGGTATGGATTGATGTGGATGGATGGTTGACATTAAAACATGGTGGAAGGCTAGGATTAATTCATATAAATACACATTTATTAAATATATAAAAATATAATATAAAATATTAATATTTAAATATATATTAAACAAATACATATATATAAATAATGGAGGGTTGTGATTGAAGGACATGGATGGATGATAAGTGGCTAGATTTTGGTGTCTACAGATGCCCCTTTTTGTACTATGTTGTGTGCAACACAATGCGGTGCAAAAATACGAGACACCTAGTTTTGACCTGATGAAATATTCTTACCCCCTCAATTGGAAAATGAGTGAAGAATGATTCTCACAAGCCAATTGATAGAATTATGCGATGAAAAATACAATTGAATGGTGTAAGTGCAAGTGTATGATGTAAGTGTGGATGATATGAATGATGTAAAATGATTTTATTTTTGCCCCAATGGAGGAAAGGGGATATTCTGAAATGCAAGTGAGTGATTTTATTTTTGCCCCAACAGAGAAAGGTTTTTTACCAAGTGTAAATGCCATGATCATGTAAGATGTATCCCATTGTGGGAAATCAAAATCAAATGTGGTTACCCCAAGTTTGGGGTGATTCCATGCTATTGAATAAAGTGTCTTTTGGTGCCATTGAAATGCAAAAATGCACATGCATAAAAAAATAAAATAGTCTAACCTCGGGGCCACTCATGATTGTAGCTAATTCCCACATGGAATTCCTAAATGGTTGCTCAATCACTTTACTCGGCCTGTATCCTCAAAGACTGGTGTAATTGCAAAGGAAATGATGAAAGTTATCCATGTTGGGAACCCCATAGAAAAGGGCATCAATGATAGTTGTTGAGAAAATTGGTCTTGGCATAGTCTCACTCAAAATATGAGGGAATCTAGACACTAATATCATGTAAATCATATAATATTGTTATGTGCCACTCTTATCGACATCATATGTCCCCATTGGGCAACCCTCAGGGGTTAATTAGGGCTCCCAACAACTTTTGGGAGGGTTTAAACCACTTTTGGGAGGTTTTGGGTCATGTAGCCATGGTCATCCCACCCTGGGACAACCACAGTTCATGGTCATCCCACCTAGGGACGGCCACATGTATCCATCCTTGGGTGGGCTGACCATGCACCAGACCCCTCAAAAGTCAAATGATAGGACAAATGGAAATTAATACTTGCCATTTATCCCACCCAATCACCCAAAATTCATTGGGAGGCTATCATAAACATCAAGTCCTATAAATTGGAGGTCCCAAATAGGTGGGTATGGTGCATGGTCGACCCACCCAAGGATGGCCACATGCAGCCATCCTTGGGTGGGCCGACCATGCACCAGACCCCCAAAAAGTCAAAGGGTAAGACAAATGGCAATCAATACCTGCCATGTATCCCACCCAATCACCAAAAATTGATTGGGAGGCTATCATAAACATCAAGGCTTATAAATTTCCCACCCTATGCATGGCAATGGCATTTACAAGTGGCAACACTTGCCCTACATGCCAACCCTTTACACTTTTGGGGGGTCATAGTTCATGGTCATCCCACCCAGGGATGGCCACATGCAACCATCCCTGGGTGGGACGACCATGAACCAGACCCTCCAAAAGTCAAAGGGTGGGAGAAATGGCAATCAATTCCTACCATTTATCCTACCCAATCACCCAAAATTGATTGGGAGGCTATCATAAACATCAAGACCTACAAATTGGAGGCCCCAAATGGGCAAGCTCTTCCCTCCTATGCATGGCAAAGGAATGGACAAGTGGCAACACTTGCCCTGCATGCCAGAACTTGCCCTTTGCACATTTTCCCTATTTGGGCTATAAATTGAGGTGCTCTCACCCAATTTCAAAAAGAGACAATAACAAGCATTGCTCACGAAGTGCTGCTCACATTTGTCCTCACATTTGCCCAAGTATTTTCCTTGAAAACCTCTTCATTCGAAGGTGCTTTCAGGGGCATCCCAAAATACACCAAATCCATTCCAAAACCTATCAAATATGAGATTTATTTGACCAAATTGATGACAACACATTTAGGAGGGTTCTAAACCAGATCCCCTTGAAATTGGTGGCAAAAACCACCCAGTTTTGTGACCATCCCTACCAGGGATGGATAACAGTCCTAGTTGCACTTGCCAGGGATGGCCATGAAATGGCTAACAATTTTGATGTAATTTCACCATAGATCAATTCTAAATCATTATAATAGCCTTGTATTCAATTTTGGTTAAGTTTTGAGTAGATTTGATGGGTCAATTTAGGTTTTTGTGATTGTAGTCTTAGTTGTTCCTGCCAGGAATGACCACAAGTTTTGATCACAATTTCACTTTAATTTATGCTCAGATCCTTCCAAAATCATCTTAATAACATCATATTAAATTTTCAAGTCATTTGGAGTTGTTTTGATTTGTCATAAATAAGTTTTATATTCATTATTGCATACTTTTCAAGGTTTTCTATATAAAATGCATATGCTATTAACTATTTTCAATATCTTGTGTGTAGGTGTAGGTATTCTAGGCATGAGGGAGGATCTAAGAGGTAGATTAAAAGAAGCCCAATATTAGCTCTCAAGTGTGGGTTGCGAGAAGAACATTGAAACACGCCATTAAGCTCATGGAGGGATTCATTCCCTTGTAATTTGTAATTTAAAATGTATCAAAATGATAAGCCCTCAAAGGGGATGTATTGTAACCTTTTGGAATTGATGAATTTATAAATACAAGGAGAAATCCCCCTTTTTACTACAAATTATTCATCATTTCAATAGTTTACATCTTTTGCATCTTTCCTTTGAATGCTTTCTTATAAACAATAGATACCATTTCAGTTTCAATCATTTAGGCATATCATTTTTTATGCTTCTTTAGTGGTGATCATGGTGGGACCCTTGTCCCTTGTTCCATTTCATTTTTTTCATTTTTGACATCCTTTTTATGTTTTGTATGTTGTAGGTTCTAGCCATTTTGAGCAGAAACAACCCTAAATTCCTAGTTGGAACTGCCAGGGATGACCACTATAAACGTCCCACCTAGGGATGGCCCCAAAATTTATAGCCATCCCACCTAGGGATAGCCACAAAACTAGGGGGTTTCTATAAAAATTTCTAGAAACAACAAGTTTCAGAACAGAAAAGGTAATCTTCCAAACCTTCAATTTGCATCTAGGTTGTTTCAAAAAGCTTAAATTTCAAATTTTCTTGTCTTTTGTGTGCAATTGAAAGTTAGATTTCATATTTCTAAATTTTACATTAACAAAATTAAAGAAAAATAGGAAAAATAACAGCCTTTAAAAATGCATTTGTTTGGTTTACTTGCGTGTGACCTACCTAAGGGTTAGGTTTTCATATAGTTTACAAATTTTGTAGTTTCCTTTTATATATATGCTTATGATTCTGAAAGTAAAATGTAATTTCATGCATTTAGTGAATAATCATTGAATGCTATCTTGTTTTCTTTCAATCATTTTAAAAGGAACCACACACACCACACTTCTTTTTAATATTAGTGAGTTGGAATTCATCCCCAACCACTGATAGAGTTCAATGATGGTGGGTTTCATCTCCATCCATTGGCTCAAATCCCATGTACCCTATTTTTGGCCAAAGTCAACTCCAAGATCTGATGTAGCTTGGAAAATTTGCATGTATTCCTCTTCAAAGGGTATAACACTGACCAAGTGAGTATTGGGTGAGGACTAGTAGGACCTATGCTCCCTGATCGGGTATGGATTTCATCTCCATACTTTGGTTGGTTCACGTGATCAGAATTTCATTGTCGATTGTCGAGCTATGAGTATATAGGTGAAAACCTTTAAACAATTGAGAATTACATCAACATTCAAAACATGTGAAAGAGATTCTTTACAAAAGCAACAAATTTGAAACACATCAAACAATTTAGGAACACATAATATTTAAAAGAGATAATCATTTGTATTCTTGTGTGTTTCTATTGATTGTGTATTTGAATCTATAAAAATTGTAAAGGAGATAATCACATAGAGGTTTAGAGTAAGTAGCTATGGTATATACCCATAGCCAAGCCCACTTAAGGGTGGACATTATGGGGAGTAGGCAAGAGGACATAGAACATCTTCATTTTGACCCCAAGGACATGGTTATACCTCCTTGGTGGTCAACTACTCTCCCAAGTCACCGAGTGGTAGATGAATGGATGGTTAGTCCTAGAGTGTCAGAGAGGGGACCTAGCCTACAAGGGACTCCTACATGGGGTACCCCCATAGGTCATAGTCCCAATCTGGGAAATCATATCCCTAATATGGATACTTCAAATGCCTTCTTTCAAGAAGAGCAACCATGCAATGAGGCACCTCCAAATAGAGAAATACCATGCATTCACATGCCTGCTCGATCTACTCCACACACTAGTGTGTAGGATCAAGACTACACACCTAGGGTAGGGTTAAATGATCATCTTATGCTTTCAAATCACCCTTCCCCAAGGTACCAAAACCTATATGAGTATGATACTCATCACAATGGGTGAGCCAATTCTACCCTACCTTTCCTCATTTATGAGGGAAGACCTAAGGAGGATCCTGATTATCCTCACTCACATCATTCCATGCAAGCACGATGTGCCTCTACACTAGTAGAATATCAAGAATATATATTTAGGAGAGAACCTCAAGTAAATGTGACTTCTCTCAATCGAGGGAAACTCATAGTAGATCTCATAAATCCTCCTAAACAAGATAGGTATCAAGGCAATAGTGCTAGGGCACATAGGCCTAATACAACTGATCAAATTAATCAATTAGTCAAAAAGTATGTTGATCATCAAGCTAAGTTTAATCAAATTTGATATGATAAACAATGCTTGGATCTCTTAGAGCATCGACAATAATTAGAAAGACAAATACTTGAACAATAGATTCAAGAAACATTGCGTAATGGAGTTCCTACTCCAAGCATGCATAGACAGGAGGCTCGCTAGAGGCAACCTACTTTCCATAAGAATAGGTCTCCTAGACCTAATCAAATGTTGCCTCCTAGACCTCCTAGGCCTGATCAGAACTTACATAATAGGCCTAATATAGATCACCTACAATAGGCTTTCATTCCTCCTTGTAGGCCCATTCCTGAAACACCTTATGGGGCTTATGATGATTTGGAACAAAATGAGGATTACTTAGAAGCACCTTTTGGAGGTATGGGTGATGACAATCAACCACCTCAACATATGCTTAATATTCCTCATCCCCCTCCATGGGTCCAAAACAAAGAAGAGGAGATTAAATCCTCTGATGCATATCAAGCATTGCTTGAATGCTTAGAAACTATAGAGAGTAAGACAACTAGGAATGGGCTTCAAAATCCCACCTTGCACTAGTTGCACAATCAACCACTGCATCCATATATACCTTCCCCTACATATCCTGAGCATTTTAAAATGCCCAAATTGGACAAGTTTAAAGGGGAAGAATATGCTCAAGAGCATGTTACAAGATTCATGAATCAGTGCTTTAGCATATAGGAGAATGATGCATTACTCCTGAGAACATTTTTAATTACCCTCTCTGGCCCTACCATTGAGTGGTTTAACCAACTTCCAAGGCATAGCATCTATACATTTGAATAGTTTGTAGATGCATTCTTGGAATGTTTCACCTTCAATACCAAGAGGAAGGTGACCCTAACCAACCTTACGAGGTTGAAACAATATGATGATGAGTCTATCACTGACTATGGAAATAGGTGGTGAATGCTCTTAGCTAAGCTACCCTATCTATTGCCAATGATCGAGTTGACTCAGATGTTTTCAAAGAGTTGTTTGAAACCAATATCTTTATTGTTACAACTCCAGCAATATCCCACTCTTGAGGATGCTCTAGTGCAAGCTAGAACCATAGAAGAGATCAAAATCCAAGAGGGGGAGATAGCTAAACCTCAAGAAGGAGTGGACAAAGAATCCAAAGAGTAATCTGATACCATCAAAGATAATGGTCAATCAAGTGGCCATTAATGTCCTAGGGCCTGCACAAATGATGCCTCCTCAAAAGGTAAATTATCAGGCCCAACCTCCTCCTACGAGTTATAATAATAATACTCAAGTGAATCAGGGTCAAAATCAGCAATGTCACCCTAGGCGATAGTTTACACCCTTTGTTGAGTCAATGGACTCCCTATTCGATCATTTGTGGGCTACCAAAATGGTTAATTTACCAGAAATCAAGCCTATAGACCCGAATATAGGTAAACCAAAGCCTATGGGATGTCGAGAAGACCAATTTTATTGATATCATCGATAGAATGGCCATGACTTACCTACATGCTATGGTTTCAAAAACATAGTGCAAGACATGATAGAGAGGAATGAGCTCCAAGTGGATAATCCTCTCACCCCAAATAATCAATAGATGGGGGTTTTCAAAGACCCCTTACCTACTCATGAGGTACAGGTAGCTCCTACAAAACCAATGAATGAGGTCAAGATGACACCTCCTTTACAAGGGTACATCAGGATGATAAGTATTATGACTAGGAATAGATGCTACCCAAGTCAAGTTGCACCACCTGCAGCTTCAAGTGATGTTCCATCAACATCACAACCTCCACCACCTCTAGTACAAAGCCTTCCACCTAGGCCAATAGTAACAATAAAGAGTAATCTTGCACAAATCTTAAGGACAACATCAGCTAGATTGTCCATTTACGAGCTCATTCAACAATCTCCACCTCATAGAGAAGCTCTAATGGATATTCTTAAGTCGATAGAGTTGCAACCCTAAGAGTCTAACTCCATCAATTTTATGGGGCATGTGCAACAATGTAAAGAACTAGTGATCACATTCCATGAGCATGAACTCAAACCCATAGCAAGTGATGTGGTAGACCCTCCTTTGCACATCATTGCATGTGTGAATGATATACCATATAAGAGAGTTCTAATAGACACTAGTTCATCAAGAAACATAATAACCACTAGTGCTCTTAAATACCTAGGACTTCCAACATCTCATGTTGTAGCATCCACATACACCCTTTAAGCATTCAATGATATGATTTGCTCCATAGTCGATACTATAGTCCTACCCATCTAGGTGGGATGCAAAACTATATCGACACTATGTCATATTTTAGAGGGTGCAATGGCCTATAACATATTTCTAGGTAGACCTTGGATTCAAGACATGAAGTGTGTCCCATCCATTGCTCATCAATGTCTCAAATATACTTATGAAGGGTAGGTGCACGTAGTCTCTATAGATCTAGAGCCCTTTAAGTATTGTAACATGGTGCAACAATTCCTCGAGTTGACATTACCATCGACTCATGTGGACTTCCAACTAAACACATCCATTCAGAGTCCACTTCCACCTCCATTACCTTCCATTACACCATTACCATCTTCATCCATACCATCATCATCATTGGCAACTTCAGAAATACCTTCATCATCATCAGATCCTCCATAGAGGAACATGTCGAAGAGGCCAATCGATGAAATCCCTCCCATCATTTCCACCATATCTATGAAAGATATTCCTTGTCTACAAGATGAGGAACCATATCAAGAGGTACACATTGAGTCATCTCAAGCCTCACTTCCATCCCCTACACCTTCACCATCCTAAGTTACCATCCAGATGTCTAGTACAGGGATAGGAGAGTACTTAGTGAGAAATATCACAATAGTTCCATCCATAGAGACAGTGCAAGATATGGGATGACCTCATATCCCCATAGGTAGCATTGTACCTCTAGGTATACCACCCAACCAAACAAATTTTATATATGGGGGTATCGAGTATGGAACATTGCCAGTTCCTCAACAAGAAGAAGATGATGAACCTTTCTCTAAGGATATAAACTACATGTCAAATCCTGACTATGCCATGTGATATCTACATCACTATAATTGGTATGGTTATGGGCTAGGGTTATATGAGCAAGGTACTCATGTTCCATGTCAGCCACAATATCAATTACCATATGATAAATCTAGGTTGGGACACAATAAGCTAGTACCTTTAGATGTCCTCATAGAGAGTCTAGAATGCCTATGTCTAAATTATAGGGATGAGCTTGCATGTGATCCCTATGCCAATCCACATCATGTCCATTCATTGGGAGATTATTTTCCCATAAACATGGTAGATCAAGGGTTATCTAGTGATGTCGCTCAACCTCATGAAGTGGGAGAGAGTTCGCATACCCTTCAATATGATAGTGAGGAAGAGGATCAAGGTCCTCCTCATGAATGGACCATAGATGATGAGGAAGACTATGGCATAGCACCCATAAATTATCCAAGTTTAGATGAGGAATATGAGAGAGTTATCCCTTTGGATGATGAAGAAGAGTTCTATATTCGCATGTTCCCAATACAACATCCCATTTGGTGATATATTTTACCACTTGAAGAGCAAGATCATCACCTTCCCCATCGACCACCACCATTCATTCCACTTCCACCACAACCACCCCCATGAGTTAAGAGACAACATCAGATCTCTAGACCCACTCGCCCATGGAAGGGAGATCATGTATCCATCAACATGATTTCCATAGATCTAAGTGCACCATTGAGAGATCCTAATAACCCATCAAAGCCATTGCACCTCGACATTGAGGCAATTGAATTTGATCGAGGAGATTCTCCCCCATATCCATCAGAGTATTGGCCTTGCGAGGAAATGTTACAACCATTTCATTTTTCTCCAAGGACTACTCAAAATATCTATCAAGCTGAGGTTGAGCAAGAAATGCCAATTGAGGGTGTAAACCCAGATGATGACATTCACTTAATCCCTATTCCACATCAGTTGGAAGATGGATCACATATGTCAATTGAGCCAATAATTGATAGGGATATCGATACAGATCTTGATAATCCCCATAACATCAAATTAGGGGAAGGTCTATCCCCTGATGAACAAGTTGATTATATAAAGTTGTTAACAGAGAATATAGAAGCTTTTGCTTGGTCTTATAAAGATATGCCAGGACTAGATCCTAATATGGTCATGCATAATCTTACATTGGACCCAAATGTCAAACCAGTTAAGCAAAAGTTACGTAAGATGCATCCAACAATCACCTTGATGGTCAAATATGAATTGCAAAAACTATTGGATGTCGAATTTATTATATCAGTAGATTATCCACCATGGGTTTCAAACATGGTACCTATCAAGAAACCCGATGGGAGGATTCACATTTGCACTGATTTTAGAGATCTCAACAAAGCGAGTCCTAAGGATGAGTTTCCTTTACCAAACATTGATGCATTGGTAGATGCCATAATAGGACATGAAATGTTATCCCTTATGGATGGTTTCTCTAGATACAATCAAATTTATATTAATCTAGAAGACCAGATCAAAATGGCGTTCACAATGCCTTGGGGGACATTTTATTACAAGGTCATGCCTTTTGGCCTTAAGAATATTGGTACCACCTACCAACGAGCCATGACATATATCTTCCATGACTACATGCATAAAATTTTGGAATATTACATGGATGACTTACTAGCCAAATATCTATTATACCATGAGCATATCAATGTATTGTAAAAGGTTTTAGATCACCTCATTGAGCATAATGTTAGGCTAAATCCCAAGAAGTGTGTATTTGATGTCACATCTGGTAAACTCTTGGGATTCATAGTCTCTAAGTGAGGCATAGAAGTAGACCCAAATAAAGTCAAGGTAATTCTAGAAATGCCTCCCCCACAACTATCAAGTAGCTACATAGCTTGCAAGGAAAGGTCGCATCCATAAAGTGCTTCATAGCACAATTATCGGATAAGTGTCGACCCATGAACAAGTTACTACACAAGGGGGTCTCATTTCATTGGGATGAAGAATGTCAAGATGCCTTTGATGAGATCAAACAATATCTAGCTTCACCACCAGTATTGGCTCCTCCATGACTAGGAGTGTCATTCTATCTTTACATCTCAGCTACTGAGCTTGCATTGGGCACCATGTTGGCCCAAAAGAATGAATTACATAAAGAATATGCTACATATTATATTAGTCACACCCTAGTCAGCTATGAGGTAAAATATGCATACATTGAGAAGCTATGCTTAGCAGTGGTCTTTACCACTAAAAATCTATACCATTACATGCTCAATCATACCACGTATGTAGTATCAAAAGAGAATCCATTGTATTACATGATGAGTCAAACTTATCATAGTAGTCGCACGATGAAATGGATCATGTTGTTGATGGAATTTGACCTAGAGTTCATTGGATAGAAATCAATCAAAGGATAGGTCATAGCCGATCAACTAGTAGAGGCTCCTCTCTAGGATGACCAACCTCTCACTATAGAGCTTCCCGATGATGGAGTTTTTCATGTCTCAGAATCACCAGATCCTGAAGAGCCTGAGTCACAAGCTGACATAACTCTATTTTTTATGGTTCTAAGTGCGAGCAAGGGGGTGGCATAGGAATCATGTTTTTCACACCGCAAGGGGCTCCAATACCCCTTTCATTTAAACTCGATTTCCCATGCACCAATAACAATGTCGAGTATGAAGCCCTTCTCATAGGCCTTCAAATGGTAATCACCATGAAAATAACAAAGCTAAACATTTTTGGTGATTCCTTGCTCATAGTTAATCAGGTCAAAGGAATATTCTAGTGTAGGTGCCTAGTCTTGCAAGCCTATAAAGCCCTAGTGGATAAAATTTTGGAAAAGTTTGAATGGTATGATATTGAGGCACTCCCTCATTCATCTAACCATTTTGTGGATACAATGGCCTCCTTAGGGTCATTAATCCCGTAGAACCCATCTGATGATATCATGACTATTCAAGTGAAAATGCTATCACAATATATGACTAAGCGTGATGAGCTTAACTCTATGCTAGAAGTCCACATGATTCAGATTGAACCTTCACATGAAAGGTTCTCTCAAATACACAATTATTTGAATAATGCCACTTGGGGGACTTTGTTCCCTCAAAATCCTTTTGATACTAGCACAATGCTATATCTACAAGTTCACTCTCAATCAACATTTGCAAGAGAGGAACATCAAAAGGATTACACAATTCATACAATTGAGGCTTCTTTAAAACAAGATTGGGCCATACAAATAAAATATTATTTAAAACTAGGAAGTATTCCTTCTAGATTGTCACATGCCATAAAATGAGCATTTAAGCAAAAGGTGGCAAAGTATGTCTTACTAGGAGACATAATGTATCATCAAAGCTATGAGGGTATCCTCCTTCATTTCTTAGACTCTCAAGAGTCAGCTTGGGCCATTGCCCAAGCACACGATGGTACATGTGGTGGTCATTTTAGTGGCATGGCCATCACAAAGCGCATTCTTTACATGGGCTATTATTGGCCAACTTTAGAGCAATATTGTTGTGCTTATGTCAAGAAGTGCATAAAGTGTCAACATCATGCAAATTTGACACACGTACCTTCACAGGCCTTACAACCGATTCAATCGGTTTGGCCATTTGCACAATGGGGGTTTGATTTAATTGGGAAAATCTCACCTACCTCCTCAAGCCATCACACATTTATCATAATGGCTACTGAGTACTTCAAAAAATGGGTGGAAGCAATTCCCCTTACCACTATGACTAGACCTCGCATCACGGAGTTCATATTACATAACATCATATGTCATTTTGGTATTCCATCCAAGATAATTTTAGATAATGGGACACCCTTTAAGAATAAGGATGTGCATGCTTTAACAACAAAATATAATATACAACACAACTTTTCTATGCCCTATTATCCACAAGCTAATGGGCAAGCAGAGGCATCTAATAAAATAGTAGTTGCAATCTTAAAGAAAATCATTAAGGAAAATCATAAGGATTGGCATAATCAATTACCTCTTGCCCTTTGGGCCTATCACACTAGTATTCGGACTCCCACTAGGGCAACTCCATTTTCACTAGTGTATGGTGTTGAGGCTATCATACCTTTAGAGTTAGAGATACCATCATTATACATATCTATGCAAGAGTTCATCGATGATGATACTACATGACAAGCTCATCTAGATCAACTCACTTTGCTTGATGAGTGATGCATGAATGCTCTTGAGCATCTACGTGTTTATCAAGAGTACCTCAAGAGAGCTTACAACATGAAATTCCACCATAGAGACTTTTAAGTTGGTGATTTAGTTCTAAAAGAGAACCAACAAAACTCAAATTTGCCACCCCATCTATGGGATAAATTTATGGTAAACTAGTTAGGTCCATACATCATTACTAGTCATATTGGACCTAGAACTTATCACTTAGCATCTATTGAAGGAAGTGAAGAGCTTGAACCATTGAATATCAGTCACTTGTAACCTTTCCATGCTTAGAGCACCATGCCACCCTAAAATACCCCTAGGTAGTCTACGACCATCTAGGTCAACCTAAAATACCCCTAGGTAGTCTACAACCATCTAGGTCAACCTAAAATACTCCTAGGTAGTCTACAACCATCTAGGTCAACCTAAAATACCCCTAGGTAATCTACAACCATCTAGGTCAACCTAAAATACTCCTAGGTGGTCTACGACCATCTAGGTCAACCTAAAATGCCCCTAGGTAATCTACAACCATCTAGGTCAACCTAAAATACCCCTAGGTAGTCTATGACCATCTAGGTCACCCTAAAATACCCTAGGTATCTACAATCTAGGTCACCCTAAAATCCTAGGTGGTCTACGACCATCTAGGTCACCCCAAAAATACCCCAAAGGCATCTATAAGCCCTTTGGTCACCCTAAAATACTCCTAGGTGATCTACAACCATCTAGGTCACCCCAAAATCCCCAAAGGCATCTATAAGCCCTTTGGTCACCCTAAAAATCTCCTAGGTGGTCTACGACCATCTAGGTCCAACCCAAAATCCCCAAAGGCATCTATAAGCTCTTTGGTCACCCAAAAAGCCCCAATGGCATTCATTAAGCCCATTGGTCAACCTATATATACATATATATCAAAAATATAAAAACATCATTAAAATATCAAAAACACAAAAATATTGCTTCATTGCACTTCATATCATTTGCATTACAACATCAATTGCATTAGGCATACTCATCATTGCATTGTGCATTATTAGAAGTTGATCATACATGTCTAGCACCAAGTATATATACTAGGCATCTATCAAATTCATTATTATCATAAGTCAATGTTACCACCTATTTACATTACATTTATCATTTACATTTACACTCCATATTATATGTCTATTTCCCATCACTTAGCCATTGTTCATAAGACATAGTTAGGGTTTTCGATCACTCAACCATATCTAGTTTTCTTTTCAGATTTTGTAGAAAGCTATCATGATTTTTAGAAGGTAGAATCCTGCTTAGATTATACCTTGTATACATCAAAATCCCAACACATTTTCACATTAATAAATCCAAGTTTAGCACAAGGAAATATGAAACCTACAAAGTGGTCTAGGTTACCTTAAGCAAAAAGTTTATCTCGCTCATCCCCCTATGTGAATGGTTCAAAGATGCTGAGAATTGACAAAAGGACAAGTTCCTCCTTACCCAAACAATCAAAATCCCTTGCTTCACACCAAATTGGGGCAAGTATCCAAAATAAAAATAAATAGTGATTATTATCACTTCACAATATGCAAAAAGAAATAGTGGTTTTTACCATTAGAAAAAATAAATAAATAGTGGTTCTCACCACTACCAAAATCCATTGCTCACCATAACAAAAATGAGCAACTCCCTTGAAAAATTAAAATAAAAGAAGGGAGTATTGAACTTGAATCCCTAGAATTCTCAGCATTAGAGAACCATAAGGTGATCCTCATTACAGGTTGGGTGGCATCAAGCCCACTTAGCAATGGTGGTATCCTTATGCATGATGATATGTCTATCACATAAGCAACTTGCTTTTGTATAGACCAATGTTTGCATGTGGATGAGCTAGCTTTTGGTAGCCTATATTGCCTAGTGGTCTAATCCAACTAAGTACAAAACTCAGGATAATGAGACTCATAGGGTGATCTCTAGTACAGATGGGCTGAATCAATCATATTTGGAACTAGGGTAACTTTATGCGTTATCATAGTAATGAACTCACATGCACACATAGGGATATTGAATATCTTGGTTATCTTAGCAGATTTATACTTTGTTAAAAAGTCTTGCATAGTTACTATACAACTTTTGATTAGGTAACTAGAGTGTTTGAGTCTCCTAAAAATCCCAAACATATCATAAAACATTATACTATTCATTCCATTTCACATCATGCCATCACATGTTTGTTAGTGTACATTTACACAAGCCATTTACATAATGTCATAATAACATGAAAATGATGAGATAAATTTTGTATAATCTATGGTGCTAGCATATAATGTGTCAACTAGTCATCATAATACATCATACAAATTAAATCAAATCATCCATTTCATTATGCATTTACAAATATACATATCATCAAATCACATCATAGGACAAATACATGCATACATGATAGACATCCATCATAACATCATAAACATATAAGCATTGCATACATCTCATAAAATATAAGCAACACATGATGATAACAAAACACATATATTATATTATTTTATTTTTTAAAGCTACATCATCATCCATAAACTACCCATAGGCTACAATAAAGTGGGTCCTCAGACCTCATAAATCCAAAATATCAAAAGAGCCATCAGAGTCTCAAAACCATGGTCACGTAGGACCGATACTATGACTCTCACCCCTACCCTCAATTGGAGTCCATAAAGAACTCCCAGATCTACTACCACCTACCCTATCTAACCTCCATGTAGAGCTAGGAGGCCCCATCCATGTAGAATACTATCCTGTACCACTCCTCCAACTCTAGTGTGACCCACTAGATGGAAGCTAGTAAGCACCCCTAAGGTGCACTATCTCATCCTCCAACTCATTAGTATAAGTCTACTCCTATCGACAATGAGTCTGGTAGGTTCCCACTAAGGACTGAAGTTATGCCACCTCCTCCTATAGCCTAGCCATCTCACCACTACTAGATCCCTCATGGCTAGGGCTCCATGCTCCAACCTATGCCTAAAGCATAGCTATCAATGTTACCTACCTATCCATATTAGCTTGAAATAGATCTCTCTCCCATTGACCTCTAATAAGATCACCCCATAGCTCAGTAATCATAGCATCTCAAGCTACCAACTATACCTGCATCCCTGATCATCAAATTCAGCCTCACCCAAGTCACCCTATAGATCCCCTAAGTCAAGGAGCTCTATCCACTCATCTACTACGTGATGATGCACATGTCACTCGCCTTTGTCTACCTCCTCATCATCTAGAGACTCATCCTAACCCTCCTCCTCTAGAGCATCCTTAGGTGCCTCCTCTAACCTAATATCTCCTCCTAGTGGCCCCTCTCCTCACCACTATCATGTCACCCACCAAGAGTCATACTCCTCTATTACCAACATCATCTAACTTAAATATGTCTACTATAGGATCTGAATCCTCTCCCAATACCTCCACTATAGGCCAACTAAGAGTCCTCTCATCCCAAGATATGATAGATCATCGAATCACTAGGAAACCCTAGCATAGCCCAAACTATCATAGGACTCAAGCATAAGGAAAGTACTCTCACTCAATCCCATGTCACCCAACTAGCCATCTACCTCACCTCACCATGTAGCTATGTCTCAGCCTCAACCCATACTAGACAATCTCTATAAGATCTCCAGGTAATCTCCTCTACCCTAAGTCATGCAAAGGACTCTACATAGTGCTCAACCTCACCTACAAAGTGATGGCTCTAACCTATCTCTTAAGCCCTCTACCATAGTATCCCATAGCCTATATCCCTATCAATAAGCTATGCTCAGGTCATCCAAGGTAATCCCCATGGTCGATCCACAAAAATATGTTGCCATCCCCAAACCTATAGTAGAAAGCTACAACCCAATCCCTTCCACCCATGAGAGTGGATCTCATATAACTCATCATATAGATATGCCAATAATGTAGTACCCCAAGCCATCACTATAGGCTCCTCCTTAGTGCACTCCACAAGTGTAAAAACCAACTCTATAAGGTTCCAGGGGAACCTAGCACCTGATGAGTCTGGGAGCAACATGTTGGAGATCAAAGTCATCAATAAAGAATGTCTAATACCCAATACATCAGCCCCAAACCATGACTCTACTAATATCCCTCCACTAAGTAGGTCACTTACTACCTCCTCCTAGTTTCCCCTAAAGTATCTCTACATCACTACATCTCTCTAGTCTCAATGAGTGGATACGATAGGGTGCCCCTCTATCAAAATGTATAATATCTGATAGATATCCTCTAAATTCATCATCATCTCTCTTGTAGGTAAATGGAAAGTGTTGGTGCGAGGATCCCAAAGGTCTATCAAGGCAATCAAGTAGGCACGGTCACCCACCATGAGCTCTAACCATGTCACATGCTTAAGGCCAATGGCATCAAGCCATTTCCAATCATCCTCTATCAAAATGTCCCTAGAAACCTAAAAGAGAGTCAGAACTTGATACCGACTCTTCACCACCTGATAGAGCTAACTAAGTGTCAAAAATACACTAAAAATGCATTAAAAAAGTCCAAAAATACCCAAAAAATGACCAAAAAGGGCCCTTTTACCCAAGTTTTTGACCATCCCACCCAAGGATGACCCCCAATTTGGTAGCCATCCCACCCAGGGATGACCCCCAAAAATGGCTAAAATAGGGTCATTTTGACCCCTAAAATAACCCTAAAAATACAAAAAATAGCTAAAAATAAAATAATGCATATAAAATAAAAATAAAATCTTGCATTCCTAAATTTAACTATTATTATGGTTCCTTAACCAATATTTAGTGTATTTTATGGAAAAAGCACAAGAAATTAACATTTCACATTAAATAAAGAGGAGGAAAATGCTCATACCCATCTCGCATCGACTCCACCACTTGATGAGTCCTGTTGCTGGCTCATACTGATTATTAGATATTTTAATAGTGCTCCACTTCAAAAAATCACACTCCTACTCCTCACCTCTCAAATTCCTAAATTCAAACATGCACAAATGAGCTCATTTGCCTCATTTTGGGCTTATATAGATGCAAAAAGCATGGTTGCTCCTAGGTGGGATGGTCAGCTAATTGTCTGAACATCCCACCTAGGGATAGCCATAGAATATTTAGCCATCCCACCCAGGGATGACCACCAAAAAACCCTACAAAAATAGCTTAAAATGATCAAAAATAGGGCCAAAAACCCACCAAAAATAAGTCAAAAATGGTTAAAATTAACAAGGGATCAAGATTAAATCAAAAGTATTTATGGATGCTCTAAAAATTATTTATTTCACTCCCCAATAAGGCTATTATGTCTGGACCACTCCACGAGAATGAAGTATTTAGGCTCTTGCTTCCATAAATCATCATTAAAATGATCAAAATCCTAGCAGAATTGATAGGGTTTGCAATGGGTAAAACTGATGGTTATCCCAATTAAGTCATATATGTCAAGTGACTCATCAATTTCATCATTATTCATGCCCTCATCGAATCATCACTTGAGGGGGTAGTCATAACAAATATTTCATAAATCAAATCAACACTTAAACACTCAAAAGTGCAATTTTCATACATTCAAAAGAATCATTGCCAAAGACAAATTTGCAAGCCCATGTTGGGGCAAACAATCAGAAAATGCAACAAAACAAAGGCTTGGCCTCCTTGAAGCCTTAAGAATTCACCCATGTAAAGGCTTACAAGGAAACAAGGAACCAAGACCAAGTATACCCTAAGCCCCAAAAATGCTATGCACAGCGTGGTTGAAAGGTATACCAAAATCAATCCTTCAACTATGTCAAAAGCAAGGATTCCAAGAATGTATGCTCTTTCCACAATGGAGGCATCTAAATTTGGTTAGGTTAATGAATAACCTCAATCATTTAATGATTTAGTCATCTATTTTTTCTCAATGCTCTGTTGCACACAATGCATCTCAAAAAGGGGCATCTATAGACACTAAAATCATGTAAATCAGATAAGACTACTATGCGCCACTCTTATCGACATCATATGGCCCCATTGGGAAACCCTCAAGGGTTAATTAGGGCTCCCAACCACTTTTGGAAGGTTTACCCCACTTTTGGGAGGTTTTGGGCCATGTAGCCATGATCATCCCACCCAGGATGGTCATAGTTCATGATCATCCCACCCAGGGATGACCACAAGCAACCATCCCTGGGTGGGATGACCATGAACCAGACCCCCAAAATTCAAAGGGTGGGAAAAATGGCAATCAATTCCTACCATTTATCCCACCCAATCACCCAAAATTTATTGGGAGGTTATCATAAACATCAAAACCTACAAATTGGAGGCCCCAAATGGGCAACCTCTTCCACCCTATGCATGGCAAAGGAATTGACAAGTGGCAACACTTGCCTTGCATGCCAGAACTTGCCCCTTTGCACATTTGCCCTATTTGGGCTATAAATTGAGGTGCTCCCACCCAATTTCAAAAAGAGACAATTTCAAGCATTGCTCATGAAGTGTTGCTCACATTTGTCCTCACATTTGCCCAAGTATTTTCCTTGAAAACCTCTTCATTCGAAGGTGCTTTCAGGGGCATCCCAAAATATACCAAATCCATTCCAAAACCTATCAAATCTGAGAGTTATTTGACCAAATTTGATGACAACACATTTAGGAGAGTTCTAAACCAGATCCCCTTGGAATTGGTGGTAAAAACCACCCAATTTTGTGATCATCCCTACCAGGGATGGATAATAGTCCTAGTTGGACTTGCTAGGGATGGCCATGAAATGGCTAACAATTTTGATGCAATTTCACCATAGATCAATTCTAAAGCATTATAATAGCCTTATACTCAATTTTGGTTAAGTTTTGAGTAGATTTGATGGGTCAATTTAGGTTTTTGTGATTGCAGTCTTAGTTGTTCCTACCAGGGATGGCCATAGGTTCTGATCACAATTTCACTTTAATTTATGCTCATATCCTTCCAAAATCATCTTAATAACATCATATTAAATTTTCAAGTCATTTGGAGTTGTTTTGATTTGTCGCAAATAAGTTTTATATTCTTTATTGCATACTTTTCAAGGTTTTCAATATAAAACGCATATGCTATTAACAATTTTCAATCTCTTGTGTGTAGGTGCAGGTATTCTAGGCATGAGGGAGGAGCTAAGAGGTAGATTAAAAGAAGCCCAATATTAGCTCTCAATTGTGGGTTGCGAGAAGAACATTGAAACACGCCATTAAGCTCATGGAGGGATTTGATCCCTTGTAATTTGTAATTTGAAATGTATCAAAATGAGAAGCCCTCAAAGGGGATGTATTGTAACCTTTTGAATTGATGAATTTATAAATACAAGGAGAAACCCCCCTTTTTACTTCAAATTATTCATCATTTCAATAGTTTACATCTTTTGCATCTTTCCTTTGCATGCTTTCTTAGAAACACTAGATTGCATTTCGATTTCAATCATTTAGGCGTGCCATTTTTGTGCTTCTTCAGGGACCAAAAGTTATTTTGTTTTTTAACAAAGAGATATTGGATTATGAATATTACCACGTGTACTTATGGTGATTTGCTCATCTTACCGATTTGCATGGACAACCAATTTTTGCAATCACCAAGGAGATAGAATAGACCACTAGATACGAGGTTCACTTGAAATTGTATGTGAACTTGGAAAATGTTGAATGCAATTATTTATGGATGAAAATGATATTGAAATGAATATTTTATGATGATAATGATGATTATGGTTGTTTTGTGAAAATTTGGACCGTTTTGGTGCGTTTTGAAGTTTGCAAGGTGATTTTACGACTTTTAGTCGCAAGCAAAAATTATTCGTCCAAATCAATTTTGGTTTTCACAAAACATGATATGATGATGAAATAAATGTTTGGATGCAATTTCAATTGATTTTGTGGGGGTAAGCTACCCTTTTGGATTATTTTGTTATTTTCCTCAAATTTTGATGCTAAATGTTGTCTCACATTTGAAGCAACTTCAGACGCTCGTGGGCATCTAATGATCTACAAATGTTGGTGTGTATTCCAATGCACCTATGAATACACATGGGCGTTCCAATGCACCAAAATGGCTATAAATAACTTGTAAAGTTGAAATAAGATTCATTATTGGATTCATGAATTCAAGAAGTTGTGTTTAATGGAGTGAGTGAATTGAAGTGGAGTGAAATGGAGTGAAGGATTTGTGTGGTGCAGAAGCTATGGCAAAGGATGGTGTGGATGTGGCAGTAGGAGTAGAGGTGTATGTTCCTAAGGTAAGTGTCCTTGGTACCTTTTTTTTGTATGCAAATGAATTTGACTTTAATGTAATTGCTTTGTGAATTTTTTATACTACATTTGAGTATTTTTGAGGCTCGGCATTAGTTCTCACCTCTCATATCGGGGGTGATAAAGGCATTGTGGGATGACCAGTGGAAGTGGATGGAGTATGTGGGGCTGGATAGGGTAGCTAAGGTATATGTGGTGAGGTCTGATGAGGGATATATCTCTACTTTAGTGGAGATATGGGATCTAGATAGAGGGACCTTTCAGCTCCCTACTGGAGAGATGATAGTGACACTTGAGGATGTATATCGTATCCTCAAGTTATCAATGGAGGTATTGTGTATCGAGGTTGGACATGATAAGGGGAATGAGATGAGCCATATATTTGGAGATGGATTGCAAGGTGTGAGTGTGAAGGATGGAGGGATAATATTCTTGGTAATGTATGTTGATAATAAGTTGGATGCACTACCCACCTTAGTCATGTTCATGTTGGCCAACATAGTGACCCTAAATAGCACTTGTTGTCGGTTCCCATAGAATATGATCGAGCTGGTGTATGACATGATCAATATGCCTTGAATGTATACATGGGAACCTACTTTATTTGTACATCTATACCAGTAGGTATATGATATGAGGAGGTGAGGGCATAAGGGGTCGGGATGTAGTTTGCTACTATAGTGTTGGGATTGGGAGCACTTTAGTGTGGCTCTACCTGTAGGCTTGTTGACTGAGGCATGGGATAGGGAGAAGTCTTATGCTATGATATATCCTATGGTAGAGAAGGTGCAACCAAGTCATCCTATCTGAATGGATAGGATTACAGGGATATATGGGTTGGACTAACATTGGCTCAAGTTCTCTAGAGACCATAATGAGGTGTCACTAAGACTGGTGATGGAGAGCAACTATGGAGGATACGACAAGCTAGGTGGGTGGTTGGGAGGCACAGGAGTGAGGTGGAGCACATCTAGTTCTCATGGGTGCTACGATAATTTGGGTGAAGGTAGTGAGTTCCTAAGGCACTAGTGCTCTACAAGCATCATCAGGATGAGACGGTTCTACCTTATGCTAAGGCATGGAGGACAACTTATGAGGATGACGAGGAAGTGAATCTCCCTAATGTGGATGATGTGGGGACTACCATGGATTATGATGCATGGTTTGTTGTATAGCCACCATAGGTATCGATTCCAAAAATGAATGATGTTGGTGGGGATGAGGGTGAGGTAGAGGTTGATATGGAGGAGGTAGATGAGGCTCATAGACATCATATATGCCTTCAATATAGCAGTCAAATGAGATGTATGAGGGACACATTAGAGCAGGCTCCAAGGCTTGGAGGTGATGGATATGGTATGGATGATATGGAGGAGGTTCTAGAGGGACCTCCAAGTCAGAGTGAGAAGGATTGGGTAAGGCTAAAACAGCTAGTGGTAGAGTGGGATGTAGTGATAGTGGGTCAGATTATGGAGATAATATCTTGGGATACAAAGATAGTGGCTCAGGATGTAGAGATGGCTCAGCTACAAGTAAAGCTAGAGGTACAAGCAGCTACAATGCGAGGTGAGGATAGGATTGCAAGGCTCTAGGTAGAGCTACTTGAGAGGGACCATCATCAGAGACATGATGTATGATGCCTTCGAGCCTAAGATGGATATATCCAAGTTTTTGAGGATCGATTGATGGAGCACCACATTGGGCTGCTAGATCCACCCTCCTCATCCATATCCAATTCTATTAGGCATAGTGATTCTAGGCATATATCTAGGTCTAGGGCTCCTTCAGGGTCATAGGGGTTCTCTTATGGGCATTAGCTAGTGTTGAGATGCACTTTTTGATATGAGCCTTGGTGCTCCATTGTATATAACCTTCGAGCATTAATTGTACATGTGATATTTATATATATATATATATATATATATATATACATGGATTTTACTTTTATGTTATGATTTTTTGTGAATGCATGTGTATATATGTGATGGATGATAATGTAATGCTAATGTGAATGAATGAAAATAAATTAATGCACTAATGATCATTCATAGTTTAAATTTTTCTTGACCATATATAGCATTGTTGTTTAATTAGGGGCACCAAAATGGTGGCATGTGAGATGGAAGACTCATTTAATGATATGGATGTCATTATGGAAGAATATATAGATGTAGATATATAATAAGATATGGATGTTAATATTGAATAAGATATGGATGTTGATATAGAAAATTGAATATTTTGTAGAGACTCAAACATACTAGTGATATCAAATAGACTCACTAAATATTGTCTAATTTCTCTAAGATAAAATGTATGTGCAATGAATTCATGTACTGAATCATGAGTATGGTAATGACCTAAGTCAATCAAGAATCAATGTGTGTGCAAGTGAGTTCATTAACCCATATTGATTAAATTAGACAATATGGTGGTAGGGATAAGGGTGAGGCAAATGTTAAGATGTAGGAGGTAGATGAGGCTCCTAGACATTAGATATACCTTCAATCTATCAATCAAAGTATATGGATGAGGGACATAGTAGATTAGGCTCTAGCAATGGATGATGGTGGTGGTGATGAGGGTGAGGTAAATTTTGAGATGGAGGAGGAAAATGAGGCTCCTAGACATCAAATATACCTTCAATCTAGTAGTCAAAGGAGACAGATGAGGGACACAGTAGAGCAGGCTTCAGGGCTTGGAGGTTATGGAGATGGAATGAATGATATGGAGGAGGTTCTAGAGGGACCTCTAGGTTAGATTGAGGAGTATTGGGTAAGGCTAGAGCAACTAGTGGTAGAGAAAGATGCGGTTGATAGTGGCTTGGATTATAGAGCTAGCAACTTGGGATATGAAGATAGCGGCTCAGGATGCAGAGATATCTCAGCTATGGGTAGAGCTAGAGGTACAAGTAGCTATAGGTGGAGGTGAGGATAGGATCACGAGGCTCTAGTTAGAGCTACTTGAGAGGGACCATCATCAAATACATGATGTATGATACCTTAAATCCCGAGATGGATACATCCAGGTTTTGGAGGATCGATTGATGGAGCACCACATTGGGCTGCCTGATCCACCTTCCTCATCCATAGCTCTAGTTCTAGGGCTCCTTCAGGGTCACATGGGTCCTATTATAGGTGTTATCTAGTGATTAGATACACTTTTTGTATATGAGTTGTGGTGCTCCATTGTATATAGCCTTTGGGAATTCATTGTACATGTGATATTTATATATATATATATATACACATGGCTTTCACTTTTATGTTATGCATTTGTGTGAATTTTTATGTGTGAATGCATGTGTATATATGTGATGAATGATAATGCAATGCTAATATGAATGAATACAAATAAATTAATGCACTAATGATCATTTGTAGTTTAGATTTTTCTTGATCATATATAGCATTATTGTTTAATCAGGGGCACCAAAATTGTGGCATGTGAGATGGAAGACTCATGTAATTATATGGATGTTGATATGGAAGAAGATATGGATGTTGATATGGAAGAAGATATGGATGTTGATATTGAAGAAGATATGGATGTTGATATAGAAAACTGACTATTTTGTAGAGACTCAAACATACTAGTGATATCAAACAAAATCACTAAATACTATCTAATTTCTCTAAGACCAAATGTGTGTGCAGTGAATTCATTTACCAAAATATGAGTGTGGTAATGACCTAAGTCAATCAAGAACCAATGTATGTGCAAGTGAGTTCATTAACCCATATTGAGTAAATTAATATGAAACCTTTCATGGATGAGATCAATAAGCTAGTTTGTCCTTATGTGCGGTTAGAGGTCTCTTCAAGAGAGAAGTTTCACCACGCATGAGCGTACTCCACTATCAGTCAAGCATCTATATCTCCAGTGGATATTAGCTCCATAGTATAATAATATGATATCTAAGATTTGGGGATTCAAACTATCTAATCGTCTGACTAGAAATATAGTTCTATCCTTACAACTTAAGGATTTGTGGTGTGTGATGTGTAAAATATTTAGAGCTTTGGGGAATCAAATTCTCAACTAAAGTGTGATTAGAATGTAACCCTATCCTTACTACTCTATATTTTGTATTTGGAAATTGTGATAGTGGTAAAACCATTGTTTTTTATTTTTGGATCATGTGCATAATGGGACAAGCAAGGATTACCCTTTTTACTTTGAGGTTCAACCCAAATTATGGTATTATCCCTTTTTGACACAAGATATTTTTAAGATGTGTGATTGTTTTTTGTTCAATAATGTTTATATTCAATTCCCAAAACTCAATATTTTCTTAGTAAAAATGTGTCTTGGTCCTAAAGAAAACTCAACATGTATTGGAGTGTTGCTATAGATACTAGGAGTGGCTAAGTGACTAAAAACATCTAGATATTTTATGAAAATGTGATTTGCAAATTACAATCTAACTTTATGGAATGGATTAATGACATGGATGATAATTTTGAGGTACCCCTGATTAAGGTAACAAAACTAAATTGGACCAATTATTATCTAGACTGAATAAATGACCCCTAACATGTGTGAAGATGGTTGTGAATGCAATGTATGAAATGAAATTTGTGAAATGAAATGTATGTAATGCAATATGTGAAATGTAAGGTGTAAAATGCAATGTATGAAATGCAATGTGGTAAAATGTAATGTGTGAAATGCAATTTATTTTTGTGTATTAGCCATGTATATATACATATAAATCACATTAAGCATAGAATTCTCTCAAATGGATGATGTTAAGTGGTTTGGGCTCTTCAACTCCCTCTATAATGGCAAGCCTATAAGTTCCTTTACCCACTTTTTGAGTGACAATGTATAGACCTAACCAATTAGCCATGAATTTATCACGAAGATGTGGTAATGCATTGGTATTTTGTTGATTCTCTTTAAGAACAATATCTCCTACTTTAAATTCATGTAGATGAACTTTTGCATTGTAATAAAACTTGAGGCGATCTTGATAAACTCATAAATGCTCTATAGAATTGACTCTTATTTCATCAAGAAGTGTGAGTTGGTCAAAATGTGTTTGTCTAGTAATATCATCATCTATGAATTTTTGTAATGAAATCACAATGAGGGGATCTCAAGCTCAAGAGGCATAATACTTCGGCTCCATAGACCAATGAAAATGGTGTTACCCTAGTAGGTGTGTGGATGCTTGTTTGATAAGTCCATAATGCCAAGGGAATTTGTGTATGCCAATCTCTATGATTTTCTTTAACAAGTTTCTTGAGAATAGCAATTAAGGTCTTGTTGGTAGCCTCAGCTTGTCCATTTGCTTGTGGGTAGTAAGGAGTCAAGAAACTATGTTGGATATTGTATTTCTCACAAAGTGCTTGAACATCCTTATTCTTGAAAGACTTTCCATTGTCAAATATTATTTTTGAGGGAATGCCAAAATGATAGATGATATGATGAAGTATAAACTCCACAATTCAAGGTACTATCGTATAGGTTAGAGGAAATACCTCAACCCACTTTGTGAAGTATTTAGTGGTTGTGATGATGAATTTATGTTATCCCAAGGAAGGAGACAAGATTTTACCAATAAAATAAAGATCCCATTGTGAAAAGGGACAAATACTTTAAATAGGCTATAATTCTTGTGATGGCACATGAGTTAAATGAGCATGTTGTTGAAATTATTGAAAATGCTTGATATAAGTGCAATAGTCATGTTCCATCATGGGAAAAAAATAACCCATACATAAAATATGCTTTACAATGGCCATTCCACTAAAATTACCACCACAAGGACCATCATGAGCTTCAGCTATGGCTCTTTGTGCCTCTGCAGACTTGATACAACAAAGGAGGACTCCATCATAACCATGTCTATACAACATGTCCCCCATGAGAATAAAATGAGCTACTTTTTATTTGAAAGTGTGTTTAACAGTCTATGACATGTCTAGTGGGAGTGTTCCAAACTTGAGGAAGATTATTATTTGGTTTGACCAAGGCTCATATGGATCGTAATGGATACAGTAAACATATTTCTCATCCTTAGATTTAGTATAGACAATTGCAAATTTATAGATCATTGTGACAATGAGTGGTTGTACCTCTCTTTCAAAGTTCTTTGGAATCAATGATCCTAGAGAGGCCATCGCATCTACAAATATATTGGTTGAACATGGTACACTATCGATTTCATACCAATAAAATTTTGCTAGCAATTTCATTGCTACTTCATGGTAAAGCTTTATGGTAGGTTCTTTGCATTGGTATTCTCCGTTGATTTGTCTAACAAGTTGAGAATCATCAAATATCTTGATACACTTTATGCTCATAGCAATGGTTTCTTGAAGACCTAATATTAAGGCTTCATACTCTACATTGTTTTTTGTGCATTGGAAGTCAAGTTTGAATTATAAGGGGATAGGTATCCCTTGAGGTGTATGAAACACGACTCTAGCACCTTGACCTTTTTTACACTTAGAACCATCAAAGAAGAGAGTGATATCGATGTCTTCCTCTAAAATGATATCTTCTTCTTGTTTAGTGATAGTGAATACTGAATCATCTGGGAGCTTAATGATCAAGGTTTAATCACTAAGAAGTGGAGCTTCCACAAGCTGATCGACTATGACCTGACCTTTAATGGATTTTTTTCTAATGAACTCAAGATCAAATTCAATGAGAAGCATTATCCATTTTATAGTGTGAGTGTTACTATAAGTGTGAGACATCATATAACGTAGAGGATTTTCATGAGATATGACATAAGTGGTGTGACTAAGCATGTAATATTTGAGTTTTTAGTGGCAAAAAACACTTATAAGGATAATTTTTTCATGTAAACATATCTAGTTTCATAGCTTACCAACATTTGCCTAATGTAATAGACAACTTGCTCTTGATTATTTTCATTATTTTGTGCAAGCATTACCCCTAATGTAAATTCCATTACTAAAACATAAATATGGAAAGGAATCCCCAGATGAGGAGAATTTAAGACTAGTGGAGAAGCTAAGTTTTGCTTGATGTCATCAAAGACTTTTTAGCATTCATCTGTCCATGAAAATATCACTCCCTTTTGTACTAGGTGCTTGAATGGCCTGCATTTGTCATAAATTTATACAATGAAATGACGAATTGATTGAACCTTTTCTTGTAAACTATGCAATTCCTTCAATTTTGTTGGGGGAGGTATCTCCATGATGGCCTTGACTTTGTTTGGATCCATCTCAATGCCTCATTTGGAGACAATGAATTCTAGTAGTTTACCAAAGCTACCATCAAAGACATGTTAGTCTTACAATGACACTGAGAGGGGGGGTGAATCAGTGTAGCTCTATAAACTTAAATTTATAGCTCTTAATACCGCAGCAATTAAAACTTATTACTAGATACAACAAGTATAACAAAAGAGCATCACACAACACAAGATTTAACGAGGTTCACCAATGTGGCTACTCCTCAAAAATTGACTGCTTGGACTACCATCCAAATCCAGCCTTTGCAAAGCACCAACTTTACAATCAATTTACCAGCACCAACCGGAAGGAGCACCAACCCCCGATTTATCTGCACCAACAGAAAGGAGCACCAACCCCTGATTTACTAGCACCAACTGGAAGGAGCACCAACCCCAATTTATTTGCACCAACAGAAAGGAGCACCAACCCTTGATTTACCACACCAACTAGAAGGAGCACCAACCCCTGATTTACCAAGCACCAACTAGAAGGAGCACCAACCCCTTATTTATCTGCACCAACAGAAAGGAGCACCAACCCCTGATGCCAAGCTGCAACCTGGACTTCAATTTGAATCTATAAGTTTGATAGTAAGATACCTTTGCTTTTGCAAGACCCTGACTGGTCTTCTTCACCTTTGCATTCTCTACGCACTCTACTTTCTCTACGCTCTCCCTCTCTCTATGTAATCACTTCGCACACTCTGCTTCGTTACAGTCAAACTTCACGATCGTCTTCTCCCTTTTGCGCACTCTGCTCTCTTTGCAAATTTTGCACTTAGCATGATTTGACATGACTTGCTCTCTACGCACAATGATCGTATTTCACACACATTCGACCATATCCTCAATTCTCCAAACAACCCTCCTTTTATAACAATATTTTTTATGATGAAAACCCTAATCTTAGTCGGCTATAAATCCTAATCTTAGTCGGCTTTCATAACAACTGTAAACCCTAATTTTAGTCGATTGTCATCGGTCTTCATCGGCTTCAACTCAAGAAGATGTTCGGTTTATCCATCGCTTGATGATTTCATTCTGGACAGACCCTGTAACCGCCATACTGACTTTTGATCACTCTTCGTATTTTAGCAGTATGAAATCACTCTGTAACTACCCCTATAAATGTCGTAGTGATGTCGGTCCACTGTCATACTTCTCATTTCAGTCGGGTTCTCCTTCTTGACTTGCGCATTTATGACCTATCACGAAATCATGACATTTCTGCCTCTGTAGCTTCTTTTGTTGTTGTTGCCATGAAAATACATGTCACGATATCGTGACACTTTCACCTCCGTACGCTTTCTCTATTATTTTGTCGTGATATCATGACATTTTTGCCTCCGTAGACTTCATCTTTTCTTTTGTCATGATATCGCGACATTTTTGCCTCCGTATACTTCGTCTTTGCTTTTGTCGCGATATCGCGACACTTCTGCTTCCATAGACTTCGACTTTGCTTTTGTCGTGATATCGCGACACTTCTGCCTCTGTAGTCTTCAACTTAGCTTTTGTCATGAAATCGTGACACTTCTGCTTTCGTACTTAGCTTCTTTGCTTTTGTCGTGAAATCGTGACACTTCTGCCTTCGAAGTCTTCTTCTCTGCTTTTGTCATGAAATCATGACACTTCTGCTTTCGTACTTTACTTCTTTGCTTTTGTCATGAAATCGTGACACTTCTACTTCCGAAGTCTTGCTTTCTGCTTTTGTCGTGAAATCGTGATAGTTCTGCTTTCGTACGCTTCCTCTCTTTCTTTTGTCATGAAAATGCGACATGTCGCGATATCGTGACACTTTTCAAACTTACTTTCTCTCTCCTATTTTAGTCACAAAAATGCGACATGTCACGAAATCGTGACACTTTTCCAACTTACTTTCTCTCTCCTATTTTAGTCGCGAAAATGCGACATGTCACGAAATCGCGACACTTTTCAAACTTACTTTCTCTCTCCTATTTTAGTCGTGAAAATGCGACATGTCACGAAATCGTGACACTTTTCTTACTTGTTCTCTTTCTTCGAACTTGTCACGAAATCGCGACACTTTTTCCTGCTTTCTCTTTCTCTTCCAACATGTCATGAAATCATGAAAGTTTTTCCACTTGCCTTTTTCAAATTCTCTCCTCTTCAACATGTCGCAAATCATCACTTTTTCCTACTTTTTCTCTCTTCCAACATGTCACAAAATCGTGATAGTTTTTCCTGCTTTTTCTCTCTTCCAACATGTCGCGAAATCGTGACAGTTTTTCCTGCTTTTTCTCTCTTCCAACATGTCGCGAAATCGCGACAGTTTTTCTTGCTTTTTCTCTCTCTTCCAACATGTCACGAAATCATGACAGTTTTTCCTGCTTTTTCTCTCTCTTCCAACATGTCGCGAAATCATGACAATTTTTCCTACTTTTTCTCTCTCTTCCAACATGTCATGAAATCGTGACAGTTTTTCTTGCCTGTTGTATATGTCGCGATATCGTGACACTTTTCTTACTTGTCTTTTTTCTTTGATCTTTTGCATATGGGCCACTTCGGTCTTCTTGGAAAATCACTGTACATACTCTGAATAACCTTTGAACTCCTGTCTTCTGCATCTGAATAGCTTTTGAACTTCCTATCCACTGCATCAATAGATCTATCTGACTGTGTTGACAACAATGACAATACTGTTGCTGCACCTTGCTCAACAATCTCCCCCTTTGGAATTGTTGGCAACACATGTGCAATTTCTTGTAACTCTTCTCCCCCTTTGACAATAATACCAAAGGGCTACTGCAGACTCCCCCTGAGTCCATGCACAACATTCTCAGGCAAAATTTATTACACTTAGCAAAAATCATGAACATGAGCAAAAAGATAATCAAATACTTAAATGCTCCCCCCGAGAATGTGATCCCTGTAGCTAGTCAATTCTTGGGAAGTGTGACCACTCCCAATTTATTGTGAAGGTACTCAAAAACTTCCTTGGGCAATGGTTTTGTGAAGATATCTGCTACTTGCTCTGTAGTTGGAACAAAATCCAACTTAACCTCACCTTCCGCAACTTTCTCCTTCAAAAAGTGATACCTGATAGCAATGTGTTTTGTGCATGAATGCATAATCGGATTCTTGGAGATGTTAATGGCACTGGTGTTATCACACTTAACTGATATTGGCTCACTGAAGCTAATACCAAGATATTTTAGGGTTTGTTTCATCCACAATACCTACGTACAACATGTTGTCGTTGCAATATATTCTGCCTCTACTGTCGATAAAGAAACTGACTCTTGTTTCTTATTGTGCCACGTGACCAATCTATCTCCAAGATAGAATGCACCTCCACTGGTACTCTTTCTATCATCTACACCTCCTGCCCAATCTGCATCTGAATACAAAATAAGGGTGAAGTCTTTACCTTTCGGATACCATAACCCATACTCCATAGTACCCTTGAGGTACCGAAGAATCCTCTTCACTATTGTCACATGAGTCTCCTTGGGATTAGCCTAAAATCGTGCTACCATGCATACTGCCTACAAAATATCTGGTCTGGTAGCTATTAGGTACAGTAAGCTCCCAATCATAGATCTGTACATGGTTTGATCAACAGGTGGAGATTTGTCATCCTTGCTCAACTTGCAACCTATCGTCATGGGAGTGCTAACTGGCTTACAATCCTCCATTGTGAACTTTTTTAACATCTCTTTCACATATTTAACTTGAGAAATAAATATGCCCTTCTTATTTTGATTAACTTGCAACCCGAGGAAATATGAAAGTTCACCAATCATTGACATTTCAAATTCTTTCTGCATCTTATTTGCTAAATCTTTACACGACTCATCTTTGTTGCTGCCAAATATGATATCATCTACGTATACAACAAGAACAATAAGATGCCCATTTTCTGTTTTGACATACAAATTACTATCCACCATACCTTTCTTAAACCCTTGTTGAGTGAGATAGTTGTCTAGCCTTGCATACCATGCTCGAGGTGCCTGTTTTAAGCCATATAATGCTTTCTTCAACTTGCAAACCAAGTTGGGATCATCACCAAGTTGGAAACCATCTCGGTTGCTCAATATAAACCTCTTCTTCAAGTTTCCCATTCAAAAACGCTGATTTCACATCCATTTGATAAACTTTGAAATTCTTGTAGACTGCTAAAGCCAGAAACATTCTAATTGCCTCTAGTCTAGCTACTGGTGCAAAAGTTTCCTCAAATTCAATGCCTTCAACTTGTGCATAACCCTTACATACCAATCTTGCTTTATTTCTGACTACCTGTCCGTCTTCATTCAATTTGTTTCAAAAAATCCATTTAGTCCCGATTATATTTTTATTTGCAGGTCTAGGTACTAACTCCCAAGTTTCGTTTTTCTTGATCTGATCTAATTCTTCATTTATTGCCTTCATCCAACTTTCATCTTTGCTTGCGTCAACAACATTTTTGGGCTCAATGTTGGATAATAGAGAGTAGTTACTTACTACTCTTCTTCTTGTCTGAACACCAACTTTGGGGTCTCCAATTATTTGCTCTCTAGGATGATTTTTTTGCCAGCTGTCTGTTTTGAATTTCTTATTTTCTTCCACTTCTGAATCACAACTTAAATCATCTGAGTCAATTTTTTGTATCTTTTTCATTTCGTTTTCCTCATCTCCTTCAATAACCTCTTCATAAATTGGGTAGTTCTTTTCATAGCTAATTACTCGTTCTCTACCTTCATCAAATTTAACATCGGCACTGTCCACAATTTTCTTTAGCCTCTTGTTGTAGCATTTGTAAGCTTTGCTTTTTGACGAATAACCAAAAAAAATACCTTCATCCGCTCTATCTTCAAACTTACCAAGATTATCTTCAGTTCTTTTGATGTAGCACTTGCTGCCAAAAACTTTGAGGTATTTTGCTGTTGCCCTTTTACCGAACCACAACTCATAAGGAGTTTTGCTTTCATGTGTTCTCAGCATGTACCTATTTTGGATATACACCGTAGTATGGACTACTTCTTTCCAAAATATGTCTGCTACTCTGCTTTCATGACATGTCGACCTGTGTTGTATGTTCTATCTCAGATAATGCCTATCAGCTGTTGCATCAAAAACCTAGTTGTTCACCATGTTGTTCTGCTGAAGCACATCAGTTTGACACTATCTCCACAAACATCTACATGAACTGAAACACATTTTGACAACTATACGACAACTCCCCCTGACTACTTGCCTTTCATCCTCAGCTAACCAAACAACATAGGAGCATTAAAATAAAACTTTAAGATTGCTCCCCCTGAGGATGTGCTACCTGGAGTTGCTTAGTGCAATAGAGGAGTAGTCTCCTTCAGTCCAAGGAGACATGATTTCCTTTCTTCTTTCTTTCTCCACTCTGGTTTGATTACAGTTTTGGGCTCTTGTTTTGACTTTTCTTTTTCAGTAGCTTGTGCATGTTTTTCGAGAAATCTTCTATTTTGTCTCATTCCATTTGGTTGAAATTTTCTTTCCTGAAATTGATTTGATGCAAATGTACTTCGACAATTTCTTGCGATGTGCCCAAAATTATGACAGTTATAACATTCTACTGCATAATCCATCAAAGGTGAAAAACCATTTCTATCTGGGTGGTTGTCTCTTGTGCATCCTTGATGGATGATTATTTTCCTTTCTTTGATGCACATGATTTCTTCCCTATCTGTGTTGCATTCTTTGTGTCTGATGAAATCTATTGTCTTGCCTTAGATTAGATACAGAAGTTCTTGGACAAAACCTTGCTATGTGCCCATGACCATTACATTTAAAACATTGCACATGGTGTTCAACCGAAATAATAGATGTATTTCTACCAGCATAACTCTTTGATCTATTATTCAATCCACAATAAATTGCCTTGTGACCATAATGGTTGCATCTAAAACAATAGCCATTAAAAGCATTATTATGAATAGAGTGAGAGTGATAGAACCTCTTTTGTTGTGGTTGCTTTGTTGTAGATCTCCTTTGAGATTTTCTTCCTTTTGAAGATTCAGCTTCAAGCTTTTCTTGCTTTGATCCTTCAGAAGTGGACTTCTTCTTCTCTGCAGATTTAGAAGATGAAGGTTGTTCAACTTCACATCCAAGACCAAGCTTAACCATTGGGCTTCTTTGTTGCCTTATCATTTTATCTAGCAACTCTGTGCTCTTCTCAAATTTGAGATTTGTATTGGCCTCTTCTAGTTGTTTCCTCAATGAAACAATCTCCTCTTCTTGTTTGCAGCAAACAATCTCTTTCTCATTGATCTGTGACCTGAGAGTTTCTTCAATCCTTTTGGACTCTTCTACTTGCAGCTTTAGATCACTAATAACTTTGTTAGATTCCTCTTCACGTTTGCTACATACATCGCCTTTATCATCCAGGCGTGACTTCAAGGCTTCTTCTATTTTCTTGGCTTTCTAAATTTGTAAGAAGAGATCTTCAATATTATCCCCATATTCTTCCAACTTCTTGGACAGTCTTTTGTTCTTTTTCCTTTCTATACCCAATTCTTCAAGTGCAGCGATCAACTCACCTTCTAGATCTACTTCAGCCTCAAGGTTTTCATCATATACTTCAGAATTCACTCCTATCTTTTCTAGTTCAATTTTCTCTTCCATAGGAACTAAAACTGACTGAGATGCCTTATTGGAGGAAGATCTATTCTTCTTACCCATTGCGTACTAATCCAAGATCAACCCTAGCTGATTTAGCCTGATAAGGGAAACTGGCTCTGATACCAATTGTTAGTCTTACAATGACACTAAGAGGGGGGGTGAATCAGTGTAGCTCTATAAACTTAAATTTATAGCTCTTAATACCGTAGTAATTAAAACTTATTACTAGATACAACAAGTATAACAAAAGAGCATCACACAACACAAGATTTAACGAGGTTCACCAATGTGGCTACTCCTCAAAAATTGACTGCTTGGACTACCATCCAAATCTAGCCTTTGCAAAGCACCAACTTTACAATCAATTTACCAACACCAACTGGAAGGAGCACCAACCCCTTATTTATCTACACCAAGAAAGGAGCACCAACCCCTACCCAATGGAAGGAGCACCAACCCTTGATTTATCTGCACCAATAGAAAGGAGCACCAACCCCTTATTTACTAGCACCAACAAAAAGGAGCACCAACCCCTGATTTACCAACACCAACTAGAAGGAGCACCAACCCCTGATTTATCTGCACCAACAGAAAGGAGCACCAACCCCTGATGCCAAGCTACAACCTGGACTTCAATTTGAATCTATAAGTTTGATAGTAAGATACCTTTGCTTTTGCAAGACCCTGACTGGTCTTCTTCACCTTTGCGTTCTCTACGCACTCTACTCTCTCTACGCAATCACTTCGCACACTCTGCTTCGTTACAGTCAAACTTCACGATCATCTTCTCCCTTTTGCACTCTGCTCTCTTTGAATTTTGCACTTAGCATGATTCGACACGACTTGCTCTCTACGCACAATGACCGTATTTCACACACATTCAACCATATCATCAATTCTCCAAACAACCCTCCTTTTATAACAATATTTTTTATGATGAAAACCCTAATCTTAGTCGGCTGTAAATCCTAATCTTAGTCGGCTTTCATAACAACTGTAAACCCTAATTTTAGTCGGCTGTCATCGGTCTTCGTCGGCTTCAACTCAAGAAGATGTTCGGTTTATCCATCGCTTGATGATTTCATTCTGGACAGACCCTGTAACCGCCATACTGAATTTTGATCACTCTTCGTATTTCAGCAGTATGAAATCACTCTATAACTGCCCCTATAAATGCCGTAGTGATGTCGGTCCACTATCATACTTCTCATTTCAGTCGGGTTCTCCTTCTTGACTTGTGCATTTATGACCTGTCATGAAATCATGACATTTCTGCCTTTGTAGCTTCTTTTGTTGCTGTTGTCGCAAAAATACATGTCGTGATATCGTGACACTTTTGCCTCTGTACGCTTTCTCTATTCTTTTGTCATGATATCATGACATTTTTGCCTTCGTAGACTTCATATTTTCTTTTGTCGCGATATCGTGACATTTTTGCCTCCGTATACTTCGTCTTTGCTTTTGTCACGATATCACGACACTTCTGCTTCCATAGACTTCGACTTTGCTTTTGTCACAATATCGTGACACTTTTGCCTCCGTAGTCTTCAACTTAGCTTTTGTCATGAAATCGTGACACTTCTGCTTCCGTACTTAGCTTCTTTGCTTTTGTCATGAAATCGTGACACTTCTACCTTCGAAGTCTTCTTCTCTACAACACACTTTTGCTTTTGTCGTGAAATCGTGACACTTCTACTTTTTACTTTACTTCTTTGCTTTTGTCATGAAATCATGACACTTCTACTTCTAAAGTCTTGCTTTCTACTTTTATCATGAAATCATGACAGTTCTGCTTCCGTACGCTTCCTCTCTTTCTTTTGTCACGAAAATGCGACATGTCGCGATATCGTGACACTTTTCAAACTTACTTTCTCTCTCCTATTTTAGTCATGAAAATGTGACATGTCACGAAATCGTGACACTTTTCCAACTTACTTTCTCTCTCCTATTTTAGTCATGAAAATGCGACATGTCATGAAATCGTGACACTTTTCCAACTTACTTTCTCTCTCTATTTTAGTCCAAAATGCGACATGTCACGAAATCGTGACACTTTTCTTACTTGTTCTCTTTCTTCGAACTTGTCGTGAAATCGTGACACTTTTTCTTGCTTTCTCTTTCTCTTCCAACATGTCGTGAAATCATGACAGTTTTTCCACTTGCCTTTTTCTCTTCCAACATGTCGTGAAATCGTGACAGTTTTTCCTTCTTTTTCTCTCTTCCAACATGTCGCGAAATCGCGACAGTTTTTCCTACTTTTTCTCTCTCTTCCAACATGTCGCGAAATCGCGATAGTTTTTCCTGCTTTTTCTCTCTCTTCCAACATGTCGCGAAATCGCGATAGTTTTTCCTACTTTTTCTCTCTCTTCCAACATGTCACGAAATCGTGACAGTTTTTCTTGCCTATTGTATATGTCGCGATATCGCGACACTTTTCTTACTTGTCTTTTTCTTTGATCTTTTGCATATGGGCCACTTCGGTCTTCTTGGAAAATCACTGTACATACTCTGAATAACCTTTGAACTCCTGTCTTCTACATCTGAATAGCTTTTGAACTTCCTATCCACTTGCATCAACAGATCTATTTGATTGTGTTGACAACAATGACAATACTGTTGCTGCACCTTGCTCAACAAGACACACTTTTTGGGGTTCAACCTTCATTATGCTCTAGAAGTCGATGAAAGAATTTTTCCAAGACACCAATGTGCTCTTGTTGAGTTTTGGATTTTGCTAAGATATCATCCATATAATATTTGATGATCTTATGCATGTAATCATGGAATATTTCTATCATGGCATGTTGATAAGTAGCACCTACATTTTTGAGTTCAAAGGGCATAACCTTGTAACAAAAATTCCCCCAAGATGTAGTGAATGATGTTTTGTGTTGGTCATTAGGATTAATTTAAATCTAGTTGTATCCTAAAAAATCATCCATTAGAGAAAGCATTTCATGACCAGCGCAAGTGACAATAAGAGTATCAATGTTTGGTAGAGGAAATTCATCGTTAGGACACGCTTTTTTAAGATCTTGAAAGTTAGTGCAAACGCGTATCACCTCTTTAGGCTTGTGAATAGGTACCATGTTTGAAAGCCACTCTAGATAGTCAATGGGTACAATGAAACCCACATCTAATAGCTTTTGAAGCTCTTATTTTACCATGATGGCAATGGTAGGATGCATCCTTTTTAGTTTTTGTTTGATCAAATTAGCATTAGAATGCAAGGTGAGATTATGGACAACCAAATTAGGGTCAAGGCCAGGCATGTCTTTGTAGGACCATGCAAAAGTGGCCTTCTTCTTCTTGAGGAGAATAATTAATTCTCTTGTTCATTAGTGGATAAAATTTTACCAAGTTTGACAATTTGGGGATTGTCTGCGTCTAAACTAAGGTTCACATAGTTGGTATCTTCAATAGACATGTGAGAACCTTCCTCAAGTTGATGGGGCATTGGGATTAGATTAATATTGTCTATAATATTATCAAAATCTTTTGAATCAACCTCTTCTATGTCTGTCTAGAAAACCTCATGATCTGAAGGTGAAGGTGAAGGTGAAGATGGAGGTGACGGAGGAATGTAGTTGTCTGAAGCCCTTAAAAATTCCTCAAAAAGGACAAATTCAAAAAAGGATAGAGGTAATAAAATCCATTCCATATCAATAAGGCTCATGTCAATTGGAATTGGCTTTTGTACTTTTACTTCTTCGCTTTTGTCGTGAAATCGTGACACTTCTGCTTCTAAAGTCTTGCTTTCTACTTTTGTCATGAAATCATGACAGTTCTGCTTCCGTACGCTTCCTCTCTTTCTTTTGTCACAAAAATGCGACATGTCGCGATATCGCGACACTTTTCAAACTTACTTTCTCTCTCCTATTTTAGTCATGAAAATGTGACATGTCATGAAATCATGACACTTTTCCAACTTACTTTCTCTCTCCTATTTTAGTCGTGAAAATGCGACATGTCATGAAATCGTGACACTTTTCCAACTTACTTTCTCTCTCCTATTTTAGTCGCGAAAATGCGACATGTCACAAAATCGTGACACTTTTCTTACTTGTTCTCTTTCTTCGAACTTGTCGTGAAATCGTGACACTTTTTCTTGCTTTCTCTTTCTCTTCCAACATGTCATGAAATCATGACAGTTTTTCCACTTGCCTTTTTCTCTTCCAACATGTCACAAAATCATGACAGTTTTTCCTTCTTTTTCTCTTTCTTCCAACATGTCGCGAAATAGCGACAGTTTTTCCGACTTTTTCTCTCTCTTCCAACATGTCGCGAAATCGCGATAGTTTTTCCTACTTTTTCTCTCTCTTCCAACATGTCGCAAAATTGCGATTATTTTTCCTACTTTTTCTCTTTCTTCCAATATGTTGCGAAATCGCGACAGTTTTTCTTGCCTGTTGTATATGTCGCGATATTGCGACACTTTTCTTACTTGTCTTTTTCTTTGATCTTTTGCATATGGGCCACTTCGGTCTTCTTGGAAAAACACTGTACATACTCTTAATAACCTTTGAACTCCTGTCTTCTACATCTGAATAGCTTTTGAACTTCCTATCCACTGCATCAACAGATCTATCTGACTGTGTTGACAACAATGACAATACTGTTGCTGCACCTTGCTCAACAAGACACACTTTTTGGGGTTCAACCTTCATTATGCTCTAGAAGTCGATGAAAGAATTTTTCCAAGACACCAATGTGCTCTTGTTGAGTTTTGGATTTTGCTAAGATATCATCCATATAATATTTGATGATCTTATGCATGTAATCATGGAATATTTCTATCATGGCATGTTGATAAGTAGCACCTACATTTTTGAGTTCAAAGGGCATAACCTTGTAACAAAAATTCCCCCAAGATGTAGTGAATGATGTTTTGTGTTGGTCATTAGGATTAATTTAAATCTAGTTGTATCCTAAAAAATCATCCATTAGAGAAAGCATTTCATGACCAGCGCAAGTGACAATAAGAGTATCAATGTTTGGTAGAGGAAATTCATCGTTAGGACACGCTTTTTTAAGATCTTGAAAGTTAGTGCAAACGCGTATCACCTCGTTAGGCTTGTGAATAGGTACCATGTTTGAAAGCCACTCTAGATAGTCAATGGGTATAATGAAACACACATCTAATAGCTTTTGAAGCTCTTATTTTACCATGATGGCAATGGTAGGATGCATCCTTTTTAGTTTTTGTTTGATCAAATTAGCATTAGAATGCAAGGTGAGATTATGGACAACCAAATTAGGGTCAAGGCCAGGCATGTCTTTGTAGGACCATGCAAAAGTGGCCTTCTTCTTCTTGAGGAGAATAATTAATTACTCTTGTTCATTAGTGGATAAAATTTTACCAAGTTTGACAATTTGGGGATTGTCTGCGTCTAAACTAAGGTTCACATAGTTGGTATCTTCAATAGACATGTGAGAACCTTCCTCAAGTTGATGGGGCATTGGGATTAGATTAATATTGTCTATAATATTATCAAAATCTTCTGAATCAACCTCTTCTATGTCTGTCTAGAAAACCTCATGATCTGAAGGTGAAGGTGAAGGTGAAGATGGAGGTGACGGAGGAATGTAGTTGTCTGAAGCCCTTAACAATTACTCAAAAAGGACAAATTCAAAAAAGGATAGAGGGAATAAAATCCATTCCATATCAATAAGGATCATGTCAATTGGAATTGGCTTTTGTACTTTTACTTCTTTGCTTTTGTCGCGAAATCGTGACACTTCTGCTTCTAAAGTCTTGCTTTCTACTTTTGTCATGAAATCATGACAGTTCTGCTTCCGTACGCTTCCTCTCTTTCTTTTGTCACAAAAATGCGACATGTCGCGATATCGCGACACTTTTCAAACTTACTTTCTCTCTCCTATTTTAGTCATGAAAATGCGACATGTCATGAAATCGTGACACTTTTCCAACTTACTTTCTCTCTCCTATTTTAGTCGTGAAAATGCGACATGTCATGAAATCGTGACACTTTTCCAACTTACTTTCTCTCTCCTATTTTAGTCGCGAAAATGCGACATGTCACAAAATCGTGACACTTTTCTTACTTGTTCTCTTTCTTCGAACTTGTCGTGAAATCGTGACACTTTTTCTTGCTTTCTCTTTCTCTTCCAACATGTCATGAAATCATGACAGTTTTTCCACTTGCCTTTTTCTCTTCCAACATGTCGCAAAATCATGACAGTTTTTCCTTATTTTTCTCTCTCTTCCAACATGTCGCGAAATCGTGACAGTTTTTCCTACTTTTTCTCTCTCTTCCAACATGTCGCGAAATCGCGATAGTTTTTCCTACTTTTTCTCTCTCTTCCAACATGTCACAAAATTGCGATTATTTTTCCTACTTTTTCTCTTTCTTCCAACATGTCGCGAAATTGCGACAGTTTTTCTTGCCTATTGTATATGTCGCGATATTGCGACACTTTTCTTACTTGTCTTTTTCTTTGATCTTTTGCATATGGGCCACTTCGGTCTTCTTGGAAAAACACTGTACATACTATGAATAACCTTTGAACTCCTGTCTTCTGCATCTGAATAGCTTTTGAACTTCCTATCCACTTGCATCAACGGATCTATCCGATCGTGTTGACAACAATGACAATACTGTTGTCTGCACCTTGCTCAACAAGACACACTTTTTGGGGTTCAACCTTCATTATGCTCTAGAAGTCGATGAAAGAATTTTTCCAAGACACCAATGTGCTCTTGTTGAGTTTTGGATTTTGCTAAGATATCATCCATATAATATTTGATGATCTTATGCATGTAATCATGGAATATGTCTATCATGGCATGTTGATAAGTAGCACCTACATTTTTGAGTTCAAAGGGCATAACCTTGTAACAAAAATTCCCCCAAGATGTAGTGAATGATGTTTTGTGTTGGTCATTAGGATTAATTTAAATCTAGTTATATCCTAAAAAATCATCCATTAGAGAAAGCATTTCATGACCAGCACAAGTGACAATAAGAGTATCAATGTTTGGTAGAGGAAATTCATCGTTAGGACACGCTTTTTTAAGATCTTGAAAGTTAGTGCAAACGCGTATCACCTCGTTAGGCTTGTTAATAGGTACATGTTTGAAAGCCACTCTAGATAGTCAATGGGTACAATGAAACCCACATCTAATAGCTTTTGAAGCTCTTATTTTACCATGATGGCAATGGTAGGATGCATCCTTTTTAGTTTTTGTTTGATCAAATTAGCATTAGACTGCAAGGTGAGATTATGGACAACCAAATTAGGGTCAAGGCCAAGCATGTCTTTGTAGGACCATGCAAAAGTGGCCTTCTTCTTCTTGAGGAGAATAATTAATTACTCTTGTTCATTAGTGGATAAAATTTTACCAAGTTTGACAATTTGGGGATTGTCTGCATCTAAACTAAGGTTCACATAGTTGGTATCTTCAATAGACATGTGAGAACCTTCCTCAAGTTGATGGAGCATTGGGATTAGATTAATATTGTCTATAATATTATCAAAATCTTCTGAATCAACCTCTTCTATGTCTGTCTAGAAAACCTCATGATCTGAAGGTGAAGGTGAAGGTGAAGATGGAGGTGACGGAGGAATGTAGTTGTCTGAAGCCCTTAACAATTCCTCAAAAATGACAAATTCAAAAAAGGATAGAGGTAATAAAATCCATTCCATATCAATAAGGCTCATGTCAATTGGAATTGGCTTTGCCAAATCATATGGATTATGAAGTGGGGTGAATAAGTCAACAGGATTCATGTTGACTTAAAGGGGAAAATGGTGTGTTATTGGAAAAGTGGAGAATAGATAGATCCTTTCTGCAAGAACCGATGCTAGAGATTTGGTAACCTAAAAAACAATAAGCAACATAAATAAATATAATTGGCAAAAATCCATGTTCATGCAATGCAATGATTTTTGTTTTTAGAATTTTTTTTGTTTTTTTTTTTGTTGAATTTTTTTTTGTTATGAATTATGTACATATGCTACAAATTTGGCTGGTGATATGGATCAATGAAGTGGAGGTGGTGGTTCACCGGTTGGTTTAGCTCACTCTTGTGGAAGAAGCAAGTGAATGATGAGCTGATGGATGGGGAACATTCTAAGGTAAAATTCATCATGTTCAGTGAATGGAATGATGGGCACCTATTCCTCATTAGATTCATAAGAAGTTATCGACATAACATCAAATTCTTCATAGACTTCATATTCAGAGTCAGCAAGGTGATGGGTTTCTTCTTCTGAATTCAAATTAAGACTTTGAAAAGATTGTTCAAGAGAAGTGGAATAAAGTGGATGATAGCCTAAACCTGAATAGTCATGCGCTTCCCGATATAAAACATTGATGATCTCATGCATTCAATGTTCATGTCGTCCTAGGCCATATCCTTACCAATTAACTATATGAAAATATCATGATGGAAAACCCAACATGTGTTGTATATTAGCAGGATTTGGTTGCTTGGGTTCATCTAGGGAAGATAGGTTGGACAATGAATCAATCCCCCCATACAAAAAAATAAATGCTATTGGGAATTGAACCTATGTTGTACATCACTCCTATAGATAGTATTGGGTCATGTGGATGATCATAATCCTTAGCAGTTTGGATGCTAAGCGGTGTGACGGTAATGTCTTGGACCACGATTGACCAATACCAAGATTAGTGAGGTGGACCTTAACTTGGTATGATGTGGATGTGGATGACTTGGGACTGGCTTGGGTCTCTAACAATGGGAGAGGTATGGACTAAGATGGCATCTCATAATATGTTAGTTCAAATTTTGAGACACTGACTGATGTGTATGAAGGTGGATTTGGCTGAGGTGGTTATTGGATGGGTGATGATGTGAAAGTAATGATGGTGGAGGATGTTGATGTTGATGATGTGGCTGAAGTGGATTGGGTTTGACCACATGTGCATATATTCAAAGGTGATGAATATGGGGGTATGGAGGTGGAGTTTTGATGTGAAGTGGTTATGAGGAGCTCCTCATGAAAATGATATTTTGATGAAGATTGTGTGGTGGATGTTGTGGTTGATGGTGTGAGGAAAATATGGGTGGATGGAAGCATGGATTCATAAGGATTTGAAATAAAATTGCAATACTTAAATGGTTCAACGTCCATCGGTATGCAATGAACTTGTCCTTCATGTATATATTTTAAGAATTCATGAAGTATAGAATGGAAACATCTCATTTCCCTCATAAAAGGACATCTAAGGAGTACATTATGTAGCAAGTGTGAACATCTCTTCTAAGTCCTAGTTAATTTAGTGGCTAGGCTAGGTTAGTTGTCGGAAAATTCTTTTATTGTCGGCAATATAGTTTAGTTGGATATCTCTTCTTCCCCTTATCCCTCCATTCTCTCCTATATTCCCTCTTCTACCTTATCACTCCACCTTCCTTCCCTCTTCTCCTCCAACCTCCCTTATTTTTCTCTCTGCCAACTTCCTCCCTTCCCTCTTCATATAAATTAGTAATTCTATCCTATGTTATGTTAATGGTTGTATTGGCTCTGCGTAGAAATTAATAAAGAACTATTAGTTTCAACTTATTCTATAGTCACCTGATCCGATTTTCAGATTTGGTATCAGAGCTTGGTCGGGCGAGCGTGCTGGGCATGAATCTCGAGGGCGCACGGTGATCTAGCTGGCGAGCGTGTTGGGCATGAATCCCGAGGGTGCACCATGATCGAGGAGCTGGGCAAGCGGATCGAGGAGGTGGCAGAGCACAGAGTTGGGCACAAATTCTAAGGTGACACATGGTAGGTAGAGCTGAGAGCTAACTCAAACACATAGCTCGAGGAGCTAAGGTAGACGCTGACGTGGTGGTAGCTGACACGTGGTGGGTGCTGGTCGGGAGCTGACGTGGCAGAAGTCGGGCACTGACGTGGCAGATCGGGCATGTGGTGATGTGGCAAAATTTTGTTTGTGCACATGGCGAAAGCAGATTCATCAGAGCAAACACGTGGCGGAAGAAGATTCGTCTGAAGCAAGGATAGAGTTGGGGAGTGATTGCCCGAAGGCAATCAAAGTCTTATGCGCTTGCACGCATATTTGAAGACCATTTTGCCTTCTTCCCACTGAATGTGGGATAAATCTACGCATATTTTTTTTTAAAAAGCCGCCCGTAGTCGGAATAAGGAATAGGAGGTTCCTTTTACTACCCGCCAAAGCACGTAGCGCAGTTGGTTGGGTTGTTTGGTTGCGGCACAGAGGTCCCGAGGTCGAATCCCGTCGGGGTTAGAAACAATACAAAAAAATTTTTTTTGTTTTTTGTCGATCAAGGATTTATTAATCCTTGTAGCCTTTGTCCTACCATCGGAGCCGCGTGGTGCAGCGGCTAGAGCTTTCGGGTTGGAAGCGGAGGTCAGCAGATCGAATCCCGTCGGGGATTTCAAAAAAAAGGTTTTTTATTTAATTTTTTCATTATTTAGTTTTTAATTAAAGTTTTTAAAAATTATTTAATAATTTCCATATATTTTTATTTTTATTTTTTTTAAATAAACTTTTATTTAAAAAAAGATAATTAAAATATATATAGGAAATTGTTAAAATATTTTCTAAGGGCTTTATTAAAACAAATTTTGGAAATTTTTTTTTTTTAAATTGTGAAAAGTGGAAAATTGTTGTTTTTTCCCGGAGGGCAAATTTTTGGTATCACAAATATAAGAACCAGCGAAATTGGAAACCAAGGGCAAAAAGATATGGGAAGTCTTCCGGAACGTTCGTTTAGCACCTCCAAAAAAATTTGGACTCCGCCAGCGGGGGCACACAGCGCCCTTGGAACCTCGTTCAAGGTTAAATATTTGTGTTGTAATAGCCTTAGCGACTGTAAAAGGGTGAAAATTTTTAACCATAGAGACTCTAATGAAGTTGTTTTTTGCATTGATGAGTAGATGATCAGATCAATCTGGATGCTATTATGCATTGCTCTCTCTGTTGAGAAGAGAGACTCCTGATTCCTTTGATAGGAAAGTCCAGTAGAGTGGACTTCATACAGTGTTTTGTCAGTTGGAAAACCAAGTGATAGCACATCAGAGAAAACCAGATTCTGGATACGAGGCGGATTCTAAAGATAATATCTTTGGGCAAAGAGTAGTTGAATCCGAGATGGTTGAAACAGTACCTGAAGGACAATCAAGTGACAGTTATACTCCTACAGTGCCTGAAGTTGAAACGAGTGAGAGCTATACACCTCGCTCTCTTGATTCAAAACCAGAAGAAGCAGAAGTAGAAGCAGAGGAAAAAGAACCAGTGGAGGTGAAACCTGCAATTGAAGAATGAGTTGTTCTCAAAAGGCATCTTGAGCCAGCAACAGTAGCAGAAGAAGTCATTATAATCAATGACGACAAAGCAGACAATTTCACCTTTCCAGTCTTGGGAAATCATCAAGAAGAAGAACGCCAAATCAGTGAGCATTTTAAGAAAGCTAGATTTGATTTAAATCAGTGATCTATTTTGTACTTCTTTGTACAACTTGTTTGAAGTTGAAATAAAATTTGCTTTCTAAAATGGCTTCCAATACTAGTTTACCAATCCCTGAGTTCAATGGTGGTGATTACGAGTATTGGTCAATTAAAATGAAAACTCTATTGATTGGCAAAGGTCTTTGGGATGTGATTGAAGAGGGATATACTGAACCTTCAGCTGCTGAGTGGGCAGTTTTGAGTGTTGCTGATAAAAGGGCTAAAAAGGAAGCTCAGAAGAATAATTCTTCTGCCCTTTATCACATTCAAGCCACCCTTGATAGAAGTATTTTCCCTAGAATAGCTTCTTTTACAATAGCTGAATCTGCTTGGAATGCTTTAAAAGAAAGTTATAGGGGTAGTGACCAAGTCAAACAAGTTAAACTCCAAACCTTGAAAAGAGAGTTTGAAACTCTTAAAATGCAAGAAAATGAAAAGGTTGGTGATTACTGCGTGCGAGTGAAATCCGTAGTAGATAAGATGGTCACTTTAGGAGATGATGTAAAGCCTGAAGTTATAGTGAAGAAAGTGTTGAGGACACTTCTTCCTAAGTGGAATTCAGTTGCAATAATTATAGAGGAATCTAAAGACCTAACTTCTTTGTCTTTTGAAACCCTCATTGGCTCACTTCTCTCACATGAGGAGAGATTACAACCAACTCCTTCCACAAGTTATGGAGGAGATGATAAAGCCTTTGCTTCTCAAGAAGGCAGAGGTAGAGGTCGTGGTAGAGGAAGGTATAGAGGAAGAGGCAGAAATAATCAGAGAGGTGGAACTCCTAACAGAGGAGGAAATCAGAACAGAGGAGGATTTTCAAACAATAGTGAACAACATAATAGAGGAGGACAGCAAAATAGAGGGAAACAATCAGGCAGAGGCAAAGGAGGAGATAAGTCAAAACAATCTTGCTACAATTGTGGCAAACTTGGCCATTATGCTCGTGACTGTTGGACTAAGACTTCACAAGGAGCTAGTAGCAACCAGAGAAGTCGGTTTGGAAACTTTGGAGAAGAGGAAGAGGCCACAAATCTCTTTCTCTCATATGGTCAGGCAGATCAGAACATGAATGATACATGGATCTTGGACACTGGGTGTTCAAACCATATGAGTGGCAAAGAAGAGCTCTTTGCTACTCTAAACTCCTCCTACAAATCCAGCATCAAATTGGGAGATGATAAATCATTGGCAGTTGAAGGCATTGGAGCTATGGCGAGTTCCAACTAAAGAAGGAGTCAAACAAGTAAGTGATATCTATTATACACCCCATCTCCAACATAATATTTTAAGTGTTGGTCAAATGTTAGAAAAGAACTACAAGTTGCTTTTTGATGAGGGTAAATGCACTATTTTTGATAAAAATAACAATAATAGAATCATTACTCAAGTGCCAATGACAAAGAATAGATTGTTTCCTTTAAAGTTTGGCCAGCTAGGGGGAGATAAGTTAGCAAGTGTTGCTATTTCCAATCCAAGTGTTCTATGGCACTTGAGATATGGCCATTTGAATTCTGCTAGTTTGAAAATGCTAACTTCCCAAGCCATGGTCATTGGACTTCCTAAAGTTTAGGATAGTAAAGAAGTCTGTGAAGGGTGTGCTCTTGGGAAGCATGCCAGATCAAATTTTCCTCATGGACAAGCATGGCGGGCCAGCTATCCACTCCAGCTAGTGCATACCGACATCTATGGTCCGATGCAGACATAGAGTCTGGGTAACAACTCTTACTTTCTACTCTTTATTGATGATTATACTAGAATGTGTTGGATATATTTTTTGAAACATAAGGATGAAGCATATGAATGCTTTATCGATTTCAAAACAAGAGTTGAAAGTGAGAGTAGATATTTTGTAAAATGTCTTCGATCAGATAGGGGAGGAGAATACTCCTCTAATGAGTTTGTGAATTTCTTTAAGCAACATGGCATTAAGAGGCAGTTCACTACTGCCTACACTCCATAGCAGAATGGTGTCACAGAGAGGAAGAATCGCACCATTGTGGAGATGGCAAGGTCTATGCTTTAGATGAAGCATTTGACTAATTCATATTGGGCAGATGCTGCCAGGACTAGCGTATATATCTTAAACATAAGTCCTACTTCAATTTTGAAAGGGAAGACACCTTACCAAGCTTGGTATGGTAAAAAGCCAAATGTTAAGCATTTCAGAGTGTTTGGCTTGCTGGCCTATTCTCACATTCCTGATGAGCTTAGGAAGAAGCTCGATCCAAAGAGTCAGGCATGTATCTTTGTAGGATACTGTGAGAATACAAAAGCTTACAGACTCTATAATCCTCGGACTAGAAAGTTTGTGATTTCTAGGGATGTGATTTTTGATGAAGGGGGAGAATGGGGTAAGCCCAAGATATTTAGTGATGTTGAATCCACTGATGTAGTTTCTAAGCAGGTGCAACAACAGACACCACAAAAAGGAAAGCAGTCTCCTCCCGATCCAAGTTCATCTTCCGATTCCACTTCTTCACCAAGTCCTTCTCCACGGTGATCCGTAAGTTCCTCACCAATGGACATTGATTCTCCATCCCGAGGTAAGAGAACTCTACAGTATCATCCATCATATCATATGTTGGATAAAAATTTTTCAAGAAGATACACTAGGAGTCAAGCTAGTGAAATGGATTATGTTTTACACAGATTAGAAAGTATGCACCTGTATGGTGATGATGTCTCCCAGCAGGAACCTAGGGGAGATCAAGTTAACTATGCTTTGTTAACTAGTGCACAGCTTGAACCTTCTAGTTATGAGAAGGCATGTACTCAAAAAATTTGGCAAGATGCCATGAAAGAGGAGATAACCTCTATAAAAAACAACGACACTTGGGAGCTGGTAAAGCTTCCTAAAGGCAAGAAATGTGTTGGATGTAAGTGGGTCTACAAGACCAAGTTTAATGATGATGGTAGCATTGAAAGGCACAAGGCGAGACTAGTTGCAAAGGGATTCACTCAGAAATATGGAGTTGATTATGAAGAGACTTTTGCTCCTGTAGCCATACAGGAGACTATTAGAACAGTTCTTGCCTTAGCTGCACATAAGGGATGGAAAGTCCAACACATGGATGTAAAAAGTGCATTTCTAAATGGTTACTTGACAGAAGAAGTGTATGTTGAGCAACCACAGGGATTTGAAGAGAAAGATAAGGAACATCTTGTTTACAAGCTGAAGAAGGCACTTTATGGCCTCAAGCAGGCACCACGAGCTTGGTACTCACGCATTGATGGGTACTTCAAAGAATTTGGGTTCACCAGAAGTAGAAATGAACCCACCCTTTACTACCTCCAACAAGGAAATGACATCCTCATAGTTTGCTTGTATGTGGATGATCTCATATTCATGGGTAGTAATGAAAAAATGAATATGGAGTTCAAACACTCCATGATGAAGCAGTTTGAGATGAAGGATCTTGGCTTAATGCACTACTTCCTTGGAATGGAGGTTCATCGGTCAGATACAGGGATCTTCATCTGTCAACATAAGTATGCTCGGGACATGCTTAAGAAGTTTGCTATGGAGCATTGCAAACCAGTTGCAACTCCAGTTGGACATGGGATCCAATTAAGCAAAGATGATGGAGCATCAAAATTTGACGTGACCACTTTTAGAAGCATGGTTGGGAGTTTGATGTTTCTCGCCAACACCAGACCTGATATTCAGTATGTTGTTTCTCTTGTCTCTCGATTTATGTCTAACCCTTCTGAGTTGCATTTGCAAGCAGCTAAGAGAATTCTCAGATATGTAAAGGGTACATGGGATTTTGGAATCCATTACCATAAATGTAACACTATCAAGCTTGTAGGCTTCAGTGATAGTGATTGGGGTAGCAACATTGATGACAGGAAATCAACTTCAGGGAACTATTTTAGTCTAGGTTCGGGACTAATAACTTGGAGTTCCAAGAAGCAGATAGTAGTAGCACTATCTTCAATAGAAGCTGAGTATATAGCGGTCACTCATGCTAGTACTCAAGCTCTATGGCTACGAAAGGTATTAGAAGAGATTGGAGAGCAACAAAGTGGTCCAACAAGGATATTCTATGACAACATTAGTGCCATTCAGTTGGCATACAATCCTGTCCACCATAGTAGATCAAAGCATTTTGATATGAAGTACCACTTCATCAGAGATATGGTGGAAACTGATACTGTTGAGCTTCACTATTGCCACACTTTGGAGAATGTTGCAGACATCTTCACCAAGGCGCTGGATAAAGCTCAATTTGTAAAGCTGAGAGACTTTCTCGTCAGTCCTCTCAACTTTAAGGGGGAGAATGTAGCAAGTGTGAACATCTCTTCTAAGTCCTAGTTAATTTAGTGGCTAGGCTAGGTTAGTTGTCGGCAAATTCTTTTATTGTCGGCAATATAGTTTAGTTGGATATCTCTTCTTCCCCTTATCCCTCCATTCTCTCCTATATTCCCTCTTCTACCTTATCACTCCACCTTCCTTCCCTCTTCTCCTCCAACCTCCCTTCTTTTTCTCTCCGCCAACTTCCTCCCTTCCCTCTTCATATAAATTAGTAATTCTATCCTATGTTATGTTAATGGTTGTATTGGCTCTGCGTAGAAATTAATAAAGAACTATTAGTTTCAACTTATTCTATAGTCACCTGATTTTATTTTCAGACATTATACACCATGGACCCTTCCAATATATGAAACATGTTGTGCAATTTTTACCCCCACTTTGAGTTCCAACTGTGTAGCAGAGAGAATCATTAAATGCTTTCAAGGTGAAAGTGGATTTGGTGATGTGGGATGGTGGAAGCTTAAGGTGTTGGAGATTTGATGTAGTGATGATGTTGATAGAGGATCCAGTATCAATCAATACTTATTTAAATGGATTCCTATCAATTTGGGCCATGATGTGCAATGGAGGTTTCATTGATTTCGATGATATTGGTTGAATTTAAAAATCATAGAATGTAATGGAAGGCTCCATACATGTTCGGATGCTCCCCATAAAATTTCTAAAGGCATGAGCATCTCGATATTGAAGTTCAGTGGATTTTAATATACCCATTAATGCCTCATGATGTGGGGAAGATTGTTGAATAATCTCATAAATACATAGTTTAGCTAAAGCCATTTTAATGCTGGTGGTCAGTCGTCTACTCAAAGAGATGATTTGCCTTGATGGACAATTGGGAGGATGAATGGATGAAGATGGATGACTTGGAATATGAATGGGTTGGGAAGGATTGACAAAACATTGGATGGGTGATGATGATGTGGTATGTTGAGACACACTTGTTTGTGTTGCTATGAGAGATTGAACATGATGTTGCTATAATTTTTTTTTATTACTAGTGTGTTGTTGACCTTGGGTAACTATATGGATAGCACCCACAAAACCTTCGTATTGTTGCACGTGGTTAACTTTATTAGGAGTTTTGGTATTTTACCCTCCTATTGTTGATTGTACCTCCTCATGATGAGGAAGTGATGTCTAATAGATGCCAAGTTTTTTGTTTTTTTGAGCTAGGGGAATATCAAGCTTGATGGCCCCTAAGTCAATAAGATCTTGCACAAAGTCTTTGAAGTTGTAGCAACTATTTATATCATACCCATTATACCTATGATAAGAGCAAAAAAAAATATTCCCTATAGTGTTTACTATGCTTAGTAGGGTCATCTAGTTTAACCTCAGGTAAGGAAAGTTGGTTTGTGATATACAACTTATGGAAGATGGAGGTATATGATTTGGCTAAGGGGGTGTATTGATGATTTTGTCAAACAGATTATCAACATTGACGGTTTTCCATAGTTGGCATTATTTTTTGGACTGATTGTGAAGGTGAGGAAACCACATGATATGTGATTTATTATGGTTGTTGTTGCATGATTTTTTTTTAATCCATTATCGACTGAATCATGACCACTTGATTGACTTGATTGGCTTGATTAACCTGATTGACCTGAATTTTTTTGGATTGGCCGAAATAATTACCTTTGTATTGGCCCTTATTTTACCATTATTTTTTTTTGGTCTTAAGCACACCTTCTTGGATTTTGATCTCCTCAATTGTGCTAGCCTGGGCAAGAGCTTCCTCAAATGATTTGTATTGTTGTAATTGTAACAACCAAGAGATGGGTTTTAGGCAAATCTTGGTAAAAAAATAGGTTAGCTCTTCCATTGGTAGGGCAAATGGTAGTTTTATGATAACAGCCCTCCAATGGTTGCCAAATTCATATACTAACTCATCGTCAAATTATTTTAAGCCATACAAGTCAGTCAATGATACTTTCTTTCTAACATTGAAGGAAACCTTTCAATAAATTGGTCAACCAACTATTCAAAAGTGTAAATAATGTGATGAGGTAAATTATTGTACCACTCTATGACATCTCCTAAAGTATGAGGAAAATTTCAAAGTATTAGAACATCATGATGTTGGATTCTGAAACAAGAGTGAATGAACGTAACGTACTCACATGCTCTCTAGGGTCCTCAGTTCCTTTAAATTTATCAAATTTTGGCACCATAAAATCTATCAGATATGGCGGTGATGGTACTAAAAAGTGAATTGGTTGATTGATCAGCTATCTTATAGTTGGCTTCTAGTTCATCATACCAGGAGTATGTTGCATCAGGTTGTCAATCTATTGTTGCATAGATTGAATTCTAGGGTCTTCCCCGGGTATATCAAAGCCTTGAATTACTTGATAATTTTGTGAAGGTAGAGTGGTGAGATATTGGGGTGTGATGATATGGTGATGATTTGGTGGAGTGTATTGAATTTTATGATGAGTTTGATGAAGAAATGAATATGAATCTTAAAAATGAGATGATGTGTGAGGATTACGAATGTGATGACTTGTGGGAATGGCATGGGTGTAAGTTAATTGCGATGTGGGAATGAAAACCATAGAATATTGTGGTACACATGATGGATCTAGGGTGAAGAATATGGGTTGGATGGAAACAGGCTAAGGCTTAAAATTTACCCTTTGTAATTGTTGTTAAAAATAGGGTTGAATATCTTGTTGAACCATAAGAAATGAATTGATATTTTGCCATGCTTTTTGTATGGCCACCTTTGAGGTAGATGGTGTGGATGTGGAGGGAATGGATGAGGTAGGTGGGGGATAGGTTGCAATGGGAATTACAATTGGATGGGAGACATTGGATGGGGTGAAGGCTGGCATTTGTGAAGCAGCTTTAGCATGTGCTTCATACAAAGGATTGCTATAGGTGGTGGTGTATGAAGGTGGAATGGACCAATGCTAGGAAGGTGTACATGATGCCTTAAAAATAGATTTAGTGTACACCTAGGTAAATTTGGAAGGCTAGGAATGGGTAATTTCCTACTGAAAATAAGTATTATGCCTAGTTGGACTATGGATTTATTCTAGAACATAGTTAACGGGTCATTGAAAAGCTTCCACTTGGTCTATGTCTATGTGGGTTATGTTATGGTTGGTGGGGGATGATGGTTCTATTTCTAGAATGGATGTATGGATGGATCTATGCAAAACATCAACATTTAAAGTATGCACAGCATGTGAGGGACCCATAGAGACAAATCTAAATAATTTATCTGTATCACACTAATGGGATTAATCATAAAAGTGGTAGGGAAATATGTTGAAAACTCTATGGATGAAGTGACCTAGTTGATGGAAATTTGACTCGATTTTTTTTTATTTCAAGTTAAAACCATGAGCTGGTGAATCAAATATAAAATGTGCAAGAAAGAAATGCAAAAAAAAATACAAAATTAAACAAGCAATTCAATCCTACGTTTATGCAACAAATTTTCTTACCTCTTTTTTTTATCTCTTTATATATATATATATATATATATATATATATATATATATATATATATATTGTGAGGTTTATATGTTGTGAATTTTCTCATCATCGCCATTTGTGAGGTTTATATATATATATATATATATATATATATATATATATATATATATATATATATATATTGTGAGGTTTATATGTTGTGAATTTTCTCATCATCGCCATTTGTGAGGTTTATATATATATATATATATATATATATATATTGTGAGGTTTATATGTTGTGAATTTTCTCATCATCGCCATTTGTGAATCAAGAAACACCAATACAAAAGATAAAATAACAACAAGCACAATAATACACAAATATTGCATAAGATAGATATTTTTTTATTAAAGCGGGTGGATATCAAAATGATACAATCAATGTACCCCAATGTGGGGTTTTACAATGCTTTTTGTGTGATACAAATTTTTACAATTGCTAGGGTTCTCTGAAACCCTAGCTCAAAATAATAGTTGGTGTCTTTGTGCTTGTATTCGATCCCAATGAGGTTGTGGGTGGGCTTGTGTATCTTAAAAATGCCACCCTGGCTTCAAAAGCTTCCAAAAATATGATCCTTAAATCTAAAAAAGCAAAAAACACAAAGGAGCCAGTAATACCTATGAGGGCTCCACTGCATGAGACCCTCAAATGAATAAAATTTACTAAACCCTAGATGTTGCAGAATAAACTATAAAAAGAACATAAGAATTTAAAATAAACACCAATAAATCTATTACCTTGTCAACACTATGATTATTGTATTTTCTTCAATCAGTTATGGTCGTGGGGATGCCCGAACGGTGCCTGAGGGTTGTAGGAGTGCATATCTGCTACAAAAAATACCTAGGGGTATTCTATGATGGTAGAAAATGCATCAGGGCATTTTTTGATGATAGAAGATGCACCAAGGTGTTCTATGATGGTATAATATGCACCAAGGCATTCGGGGACTAAAGAAGCTATCGCAAAACCAGATTTAGTTTTGTGCAGGTTATGTAATGGCGGATGCAAATGATGAGAGGGTGATGATGGAGGGCAAGAGTGATGGTGAAGTGGTTAGGGCATATTGTTAGGGGTTTAGACCTTCTAATAATTCTTTGTAATGTTCATCAATAGAATTCAACCTCAAAAAAATTATGGAATCAAGATTAAGGGAGAACATAAGGTCTTGATTCATCAAAATGACTCCTCTTTTATAATATTCCCTTGAACATGTTAGGGTTTCGATGACACAAAATGAGTGGTCGAGATTAAAATGTGAAGAAGGGTGGATATTAAATCTAGGCAAGTGGCATGGATTGATGTGGATGGATGGTTGAGATTAAAACATGGTGGATGGCTAGGATTAATTCATATAAATACACATATATTTATTAAATATATAAATATAATATAAAATATTAATATTTAAATATATATTAAACAAATACATACATATATATATATAATAGAGTGTTGTGATTGAAGGACACAGATGGATGACAAGTGGTTATATTTTGGTATCTACAATTTACAAACTACTTTCTTTCCAAACTATTCATGGAGGCTCTCAACCGACTCTCTCTCAAAGGCATTGCTTTGAATTTTTTTTAGATTCTTAGTCCTTTTATTCTTATTATATGATCCTATAGACACCCAAAATTAGTCATTTTTACAATCATCTGAGCTCATCTCCCAATTGACTCATCAATTACCCAAATTCCTTCAATTCCTCTAATTTTCCCAAATTTCTCTAAATTTTCTAATTTCTTTAATTTTCTCCTACTCTATTTAATTCTCTTAATCCTTTCTTATCCTCTTCCTAATCCTTTAATTCCCACTTAATCCCTCATTTATTATTTCATCTTCCTAATCCTCCCATAATCTTTATTACCCACTAATTAAACTTACATTTCCCCCTAATATTCCACCTAACACCCACATTAAATGCATAAACCCCCTTTCACACCCCATGTGATTTAAATTTGAATTTATTCAAATTTAAAATTCACATGGGTGGCCCAAAGTCCACATTCATTAATTATCTTTCACTACCCAACTAAATAAAAACACACACATTAAATGCCAAACCTCTCCACACCCTTCATTTCATAATTTCACATTGCCACATCAATATTTTTTAAATTTAAAATTACCTCACACTTTCCAAGGCCACTAATGTGGGAAGGTGCCCATTTTTCCTAATAAATGTGCATTAAATTCTCAAACCCCTTTTCACACTTGGTAAAACTACCACTTCATATCTTGGGTACCCTCCCCTCTCTCTCGTAATTTCCTATAAATATCCCCTTCCTTTTCCTCATAAAATAGGCATGAAGACACTATGACACACACCCTCATGCTGCCAAAATTTTGTTAGCCTTGAATGAGTGTCCCACTGTGATTGCCATTTTGTAGTAAGAAAAAATGCACCATGTATGAAAATAAAAGGAATATGATATTATAAATAAATTTTTTGAGTACAATGAACCCTCCTTAGGGTTTTTACAAATGATGTTTTTAAAGAAGGGAGTGACCCCTTTTACAAAGCAATAACTATGGTGCAATATTGTTTCCTATGCCACAATCAAGAGGTAGATAGATTTTATGTTGAGCTTGAGTGTTTTGGGACCATCCTTAATGGACATACCTAAATCCATAGAGCTGCACACCCATGACCCCAATTCCTTTGCTCATTTTTTGGGTGTTCAAACCTCCATGTCATCGTCCATTACTTTTTATGATCATGAAATTAAAACCATTTTGATGGAAGGACCAAATCCACCCTTAAATATAGTGGATTACATAGAAGAAAAATATTTTAAATATGTTTTGGTTGACATAGGATCATCAATAAATATTATCATAGTTACTGCACTCAAACACCTCAATCTTCCAGCCATCTCTATAGTTGATTCCACTTTCACTCTACAGGCCTTCAATAATGCCCTTGCCTCACTCTTGGAATAATCATTATCCCTATTCAAGTAGGGGTAAGGGCCATCCATACCTTGTGTCATGTCTTGAATGAAGAAATACAATATAATGTGCTCCTTGGTAGACCATGAATATGAGATATGCGATGTGTACCCTCAACATTACATCACTACCTCAAAAATATCTATGAGAGTCACATACACTACATTTTAATAGATAAAGAACCTTTCAAATATTGTTATATGATCACCCATCTATATGAGTCTTCATTACCTTCCATACATTTATCCCTCACATGTCTTCCATCCATCTCATCTTACCAATCAATCATATCTCACTCTATCTCATATGTATCACCTGCACCCAATTCATAACCTACCCATTCGATTCCACCAAATCTAATGTTTCTAGAGACTAACCACACTCTTCATCAAACTCATATATCCCCTTTATATTCAGCATCTCCTTCTTCCCACCATTATTAACCTTCATCCTACACCTAGCCTATTCACACCAATAACCCTTCACCTTTTTTTTTTTTTCAAGAACCCTTCACCTTTTTTCCATCCTTCTCCCAATGCCCAAGAATTATATCCTTCTACCAATGCCCAAGAATTCCATCCTTCTGCCAATGCCCAAGAATTCCATCCTTCTCCTAGTGCTCAAACCTTCCATCCTTCTCCTAACATCCAACATCCCCACATTTCTTCCAACACTCAAGTCACTCACCCTCCTACCCGACCACTCCATTATCCACCTCCTTATCATCACTTTTTTTCATCCATAGCCACCTGACATTCCTTTTCAACACCTCCTCTTCTACCCATACCATATTATTCTCCCATTCATCCCTCTTCAACCCCCATTATATATCACCCTAATACAATTACCTCCTACCAATTCCATTCCACACCTTCCTGACATCCTAATACCCAAACCACAATCTCTATTTCTACTCCATTTACATCCACCACTAGATATGTTTGTTAAAGTAATAATCCATTCTTTGGGATATTTACCCTTTTACTCCACTAGGTAAAATAGTAGTATTCTTCATTATACTAGCTATATTATTACAGTTACTTTTTACCATTTACCATGTAGATATTTATCGTTTCAAATATCTAATGGTTACCCAGGTTAATACTTAAATATCCTAGGTTAGTTGGTTAGGTTTAGTGCTATCTTCTCATAGCATGTTTGTTAGCAATTAGTTAGGGGAATATTATTTTACATTTATTCTAAAGCCTATTTTGTAACCTATTTAAGCTAAGTGGAACCTATGCTCCAACCTAATGTTCAAATATATTTTATTCAATTATTTTGGACCTTTTGTTTACATTGGCATCAGAGCCATTTTTTTGCCCACCAAGAGGATGAGCTGGTGCCATTTGGTAGCCCCTGAATCCACCTCGATAGGTGAGCTAGATGGTAGGAGCGATCGCAGGCCCACTTTTGGCCAGGTCAAATCAACCTGCAAGGGCCTAGCCTACCGTGGGGTCAATCGACCATGATCGATCACCACGGTGATCGGCACTGACTGACACCCCGTAGTGCTTTCGACCTTCACGGTCGAAGCCTTCTAGGCCCATGATCCTGTGGCCATCACTAGCCAAATAGGATCGAGGCCCCCGTAGACCAGCAAATGAGATTTTTAGGAGGGCAGGCGCACCCTCACGATCCCACATGGTTGTGGCCCACAAGCTGAGCAACCGGGACCCCATAGACCAGCCAACTGGATCATGAGGAGGGTAGGAGTGCCCTCCTGATCCCACATGGTTGTGGCCTATAGGCTAATCCCAGATGGTAGGAGAGCCCTCTAGGCAAGCCGATCTAGATCGATGACCCCACTAGACACAAAAATAGTGACCTACTGCATGGTGACACGTGGCACTGACATTGGACCGATGAGCTAACTGGGACGGATGAGCTGACTGGATCTGTTGGGCATTGAGGGGTGATTGGGTAAACTTTTATTAGGACACATGGCGGTGGTGAACTCCACCATGTGGATCTTGACTGGGTTACCTCCACCGGCAAAACAAGGGCAAACTTGACTTCTCGCAGGCAGTCAAGAAATTACTAGGCGTCTCGGCCTTATAATTAGTCCCATGACTTTTCTAAGGCTTTCACATTTCCGCTAAGAAGTGAAAATTGCCTTCAATACAAAGGCCGCCTTCCTCAACTCCCATCGGGCTTGCTAGCCCGACCGGCAAGAGGAGCCAATGATAATGCTCCCAACAAGAGGTTAGGAGTTCGACTCCCACCGAGGCTACCCTTGCACTCAAATTTTTTTGACCACGCAACATTTGATTTCAAAAATAAATAAAAAAGGTACAATTTTTTGTTCTAAGGTTTTAATTAATATTTTTTTTTATATTTTATTATCTAACTTAGAATTTTTTGAAGGAAATTGATTAATTTGAGTAAATCTAAGATTTCTTTTCCTAAAAATTCTTTGTTATATATTTTTTATCATTAATTTTTTTTTTTAAATATTAGACCTTACAAATTGTTATCTTTAAAACCAATCCTTTGCAAAATCAAGCCATAGGAAATTTCTTTAGTTTTCTTCGAAATTGGGAGATAAAGAGACAGAAAAATAAAATTTTGCTAAAACAAGGATTTCTTCAACATTTTGCAATAAAATTGTCAAAGTTCTATAGTTTTCTTCACACTTTTTTGGAGATAAAAATACATAGCAACTCAAAATTCTATTGCAAAACAAAGATATTTAAAACATTGGGCAAGGAAACAGATCATTTTTCTTTGCAAAAAAATCTAAAATTTGCATTTGTTTTCTCCTTCACAAAGGAGATATAAGACATAAAATTGCAACTTTTTTGTTGTAAAATTGAGACATATTTTGAACCTATTTTTTGGATCCTCATGCTTGAGTGTTGAAGACATAAACTAAAGTCGTGTGTCGACTGGTCTGGAAGCCTTTCAAACACGGGTCGTGTGTCGACTTGTTTTGAAAGGAGTGCTCAAGTTTTTCAATTTTGTAAAAGTTAAAGGGGGATAGAAGTCATATTTTGTGATTCTATTTTTTGAAAAATTGTAAAGATAAAGGGGGGATATTTCAGAGGAAGAAAGGTGCATTCTCGATTGTACTCGACACCTTTTCTTAAACTTGACTACACTAGGTGCATTTTTGGTTGCATCCGACACCTATAGTGATAACAATTTGGGTTGCTCTCTTTTTTATTATTGCACTAACCATCATGTTTTTTGTGTGCAATTAAACAATCATAAGAACATTGAAGAGCATTTTAAAAAATCCAAAATTCACTACAATCGTGCTACACCTAGCATAGGTTAAACAAGTCAATTTTCATTCCCCATCAAAGGTCAAAATACAAACACCTTGATTCACTCTCTTTGTTTTGCTTAATTTCCTCAAACTTTCCATCCTTCTTGATGGGTGTTAATGCAGGTGCCATTAAATATCCTAGAGAGCAAAATCAAAAGTTTTCAAAAACCTACCCCTTTAATTTGCTCTATTTGTTTGGCTTAAATTTCCTCAAACTTTTCATCCCTTGTTAAGTGTGTTAAGGCAGGTGCCATTAAATATCTTAAAGAGCAAATTAAAATATTCCATATACTCTTTTGAGGGTATATTGAAAGAAAGATCATCTTAGTACAAATTGTAGGACCTTCATCATGGAAATTATCAATAAATACTTAAGTGATACATAATTGCTAAAAGGTCCTAACTATTCAGCATGGAAAACTAAGATGAAAGCCATATTGACTATAGAGGACTTGTGGGATTTAGTTGATGGCACTGAATCAAGACCTACAATAGTAGGAGTAGATCAAAAAGCATGGGACAAAAAGAACAATCATCTTCTCATGTTAATACTCCTAGCAACTACTGATGAAATCCAGCCTCACATAAGTGAAGCTAAAACTGGTAAAGAGGCATGGGATGCTCTTTGTACCATTTTTGAAGGTAAGAATCAATCAACTATTCTAAACCTTTAAACACAACTTCATACACTCCATATGAATTCAAGTGAATCAGTAGAACTATTCCTCTACAGAGTGGCAGATCTGAAGTCTAAGCTTAATGCTTTAGGGGCCAAAGTTGAAGACAACATTTTGACTTTAGTTATCTTGAGAGCCCTTCTCAAATCCTACAAAATTTTGATTACATACGTTAATGTTTCACAAATATCAGTCACCTTTGTGGAGTTACAATTTGCTTCAAACTGAAGAAGCAAATCAAATCCAAAGCGATGAATTGTCAAACAATGCATTTTATTCAAACTATAAGGGTGATAAGAAGAAAGGAAACTTTCAAAAGGGAGGATCATCCTCAAAAGGTAAGGGAAAGCAATATCAAAAGAGGTTTTTTTGTATTGTAAAAAGGACAACCATGACACTAATCGATGTCGGTTCAAAAACAAGCAAAAAAAGTAAGACAAAGGCACAACACAGAAGCAAAACAAAGGCAATATTGCTAGTGAAGTGTCTAGTTTTGATTCTGATTTTGGTTCAAAAAAAGCACACAGAGTGCTTATTGCTAAGACAATATTGTAGAGGGAAAACACATTTGTCACCTTGAGAAAAACACCATTTTTTTTTTTCTCTCTCTCTCTCTCTCTCTCTCTCCCCCCCTCTCTCTCTCTCTCTCTCTCTCTCTCTCTCTCTCTCTCTCTCTCTCTCTCTCTCTCTCTCTCTCTCTCTCTCTCTCTCTCTCTCTCTCTCTCTCTCTCTCTCTCTCTCTCTCTCTCTCTCTCTCTCTCTCTCTCTCTCTCTCTCTCTCTCTCTCTCTCTCTCTCTCTCTCTCTCTCTCTCTCTCTCTCTCTCTCTCTCTCTCTCTCTCTCTCTCTCTCTCTCTCTCTCTCTCTCTCTCTCTCTCTCTCTCTCTCTCTCTCTCTCTCTCTCTCTCTCTCTCTCTCTCTCTCTCTCTCTCTCTCTCTCTCTCTCTCTCTCTCTCTCTCTCTCTCTCTCTCTCTCTCTCTCTCTCTCTCTCTTTTAGGCTTCATAAATAGCATAAGTTTTTGTTTGAAGTACTTGTAATAAAGGGGTGTTTTTACCTCTTTTAGCTTCATAAATAGCTAACTCTCATTTTTTGAAGTTATTGTAACAAAAGGAGAGAATTTTCTGATGTAAAATTTCTTAGGAGGCGATTTCAGAGATTGGATAGGGGTTTTGGCAGGAAAACGAGCTCTGGCGATTTTCTCCTCTGAACCAGGGTTTCTGCATCCTTGAATTTTCTCTGGTTTTTGCGGACTTGCTGAAGTGCCTTTAGGGTACGGGGGATCTGAAGATCCGATCGGTGCCCCAGGAGGGTCCAATGGGGACTTCTCCGGCTCCTGACTCAGGAAACACTAGCTCTTACGCTGATCTGTTTAAAGGCGATTCTTCCCCGAAGACTGCTGAAGCGCAAAATATGGCATACAAGAAGATCTTCACGGCTGTTGGGAATCGGCCGTCAGCTCATCGGGTGAATGGTTGTCTGTCGCAGGCCGAATCCAGGCCAAAAATCGTCATTGAACCCAACATGGTTGAAGAATCAGTTCTCTACAGAGCGAACCATGACCTAATCTGCAAGTTCATGGGCATTCGCCCCTCCCTGAACTTCCTGCATTCATGGATCCATCAAAACTGGGAACCCCACGGTGAGTACTCATTGTGGTTTATTAGTAATGGTTATTTTATTGTCAGCTTTTTGGCTCTGGCCGACAGAAATAAGGCTTTTGAGTCAAAAAAGAAGAACCATGGCCCGACAGGGCTTTTTGTACAACCATGGCGGGTGGGCTTCGACCCTCGTGTTGAACCTACTACTGTACCAGTGTGGATTAGATTATACGCCCTTCCTATGGAGTTCTGGGGTGAGCAGGTATTGGCCATGATTGGCAATACGATTGGTAGACATATTGGTGTTGCCAGAGACACTATTGAAGGGAGCATGGCAGTATACGCTCGAATCTGTGTTGAGATGGATCTCAGCCAGCCTCTGCCGGCTGAGTTGGATATTGAACTGGCAGGTCATACCTGGATCCAACAGCTAGACTATGAGGCCCTACCCTTCAGATGTCGGGTTTGCCATAAGCATGGGCATCTAGCCCGTTTCTGTCCTATTAATATGAATGCCAAAATGGAGGCCCCTTCAGATATGCCAAACCTGCCTAAGGAGGATAAGGCTGCTCCTAATACAGATCCTAATAGCTCTGGTCAGAGTCAGAATGCTCCGAGAGAGGGTTTTGAACAACCCAGAAGAAGAAGACGGACTAAGAAAAAGGAGGGAAAGGAGCAATCTAATCTCAGACCTGCCAATAGGTATGAGATTTTTAAGTCATTGGTTGATGAAGAGGATCACTCTATGGAGGGCTTGGAGGGTTTCAAGGAAACTTCTAATATTCCTGGGCAGCCCCCCTCTCACCTTCTCCTGTCATACAACAGATAGTTGATCCCTGTGAAGTATCACAACCAGTGTCTTCTGGTGCCTTAGTAGTCCATAATCCGGAACAGTCAGTATCTCAGGATGTCCACATGGGTATAGCAGAGAAGAACAGGGAAAGGCCATCTTTGGGGATAACCCAGCTTGAAAAAAGACCAAAAAATAGCAATTCTCAGGGAGCAGGTCGAAGATCTAATAAGGAGCTGCTAGCAGCTCAAGGAGACAAATTGATCATGGGAGGATCAATGAGGACAATTGATTCTTATTGCTCTCAGGGTAACCCATGATTATACAATCTTGGAATGTGAGGGGTTTAAACAAGTAGAACCCATCAATCTGTTGTTCAAAGGTTATTAGAAAATAGCAATACTGATTTCTTGCTTTTACAAGAGACTAAGATGTCTTTGGATCTTATGTCTAAAACAGTCAACAGAATCTGGAAGGGTGTTGGTCACATGGATGTGGCTGCCCAAGGTGCCTCAGGGGGGATTGTTACTCTGTGGAACTCTCTGGAATGGTCTGCTATAGATCACCTTGCCTGGAGGGGTGTTCTCACTTCTCTTTTTAGGAATAATGTCTCGGCGGAAGTCGTTTTAATTACTAACTTTTATGGATCTCAAACCCTGGAGGGCCAGAGGCGGCAGTGGAAGGTTGTCCATGACATGAGAGCGTCTAGGGAAGATCTAGACTGGATTGTAGCAGGGGACTTTAATGCTAAATTATCTTCTAGAGACCAGGAAGGGGGAACACCTTTTTTGGATCCAGGGGACCGTTTCATGATCGCTCAAGTCCAGGCTTTACACCTAGTGGACATCAAATGTCCTGGCAATAACTTCACTTGGACTAATAAAAGGAGGGAGCCACATAGTAGGAAGGTGAAACTTGATCGCTTTCTGCTTTCAGAAGAGACGTTTGTAAAATGGAACATTAACTTTTAGATTTTAGCAGGCCCTGTTTCTGATCACTGCCCTATTCTGTTGGAAGGGGGGGCTGGGAGGGGACACCATCACAAACCTTTCAGATTTGAGAATTTTTGGCTGCAGAAAGAAGAACTTCGGGAGAAAATCCCGCAATGGTGGGAAGAAGGCCGTCCAGCTTATGGAAGAGCAATGTTCAGAATTCACAAACAACTTCAATATGTCAAAACTCAGTTGAAATATTGGAGGCGCTCTAATAAATCTGACTTCCAGGCCCAAAGAGCTCCGTTGGTGGCCCGCTGGGATGAGGTCCAGAAATAGTTCAGAGAAGGAGTTATTTCAGATCAGCTCAAGGATGAGGATGATGCCTTGCGTAGAGCGGTCGAGGACATTGACAACCAGGAGGAGATTTATTGGAGGCAGAGAGCAAGAACTACCTGGTTAGTGGAAGGGGACCGAAATACAAAATTCTTTCATCGGACTGCTTGTGCCCGAAGACAGATGAACAAGATGGAGGTCCTTCAAGATGAGAATGGTCATTCCTTTGACACTCTTCCAGATATACACTCCCATGCTATGGATTATTTCTCAAAGATTTTTAAGGAAAGTGCGGTTCAAGATGCTGCGGCCCAAAATGAAGTTATTTCTGTCATTCCTGCTCTCATTTCTGAGGATGAAAACCAGGCCCTCCTCAAACCCATTGATAGAGATGAACTGACAGTTGTGGTCTTTGGAATGAGTACTGGTAAAACTCCAGGTCCTGACGGTTTCCCCATTGAGTTTTTCCAGGCCTTCTGGGATTGCTTAGAGGAAGATGTTAGAGCTGTGGTTGAAGAATCCAGAGAAAACAAGAGAATGCTTAAAGCTCTAAACCACACTTTCATTACCTTGATTCCAAAAGGGGAGGAGGGGAGCCATATTTCAGATTATAGGCCTATTGCCTTATGTAATGTGTTGTATAAAATAATCACCAAGGTAATGGCTGAGCGACTAAAACCCCTTCTTCACAACATTATCTCCTCTGAGCAAGGGGGTTTTGTTGAGGGTCGATAGATTCTGGATGGGGTGGTTCTGGCTCAGGAAGCTATTCATTCAATGCACACTTCTGGGAATAAAGGGATGTTCATAAAACTGGACATGTCCAAGGCTTATGACAGGGTTGAATGGAGTTTTCTGGCCAAAATGATGGCTGCCTTTGGTTTCTCTCAGGACTGGATTGAGTGGGTCATGAGCTGTGTCTCTTCCCCGACCTACTCTGTTCTAATTAAGGGCCTTCCTTCGTAGCCTTTTGGAGCCTCTCGGGGTCTCCGCCAGGGGGATCCTTGCTCTCCTTATCTATTTTTGATTATGGCTGAAGGTCTTGGCAGACTTTTCTTGAGGAGAAGACAACAAGGCAGATTATTGGGTGTTAGGGTGGGGGACGAAGTTTTATCGCATCTGTAGTTTGTGGATGATACTGGTCTGATGGGAGTTGCCAGCCTCAGGGAAGCAAGATCGATTAGGGATACTCTTAATGTATATCTCAGGGCTACCCAACAGGTCATTAATGACAAGAAATCCAAAGTGGTCTTTTTCAATCTGGAGCACAGGCTTCAGAACAGAATTTTAGAAATCCTGGGATTTACTAGGACTGCTCTTCCTATGGTTTACTTGGGGATTCCCTTGCACTTCAAGAAGCTGAAACTTGACACTTGGAGGCACTTGCTTGAGGGTATCAAGGAAAGAATTAATCACTGGTCTCACAAGTGGTTAAGCTATGGTGGCAGAGTAACCTTCTTACAGTCAGTCATTCAAGCCATGCCTATCTACAAATTCTCTATCTTGGCTGCCCCGCTTACAATCTGGAAAGATTTGGACAGGATGGCTAGAAAGTTTTTGTGGGAAGGACCAAAGGGAGAGAGAAAGTGGGCCTTAGTGAGCTGGGATAAAGTTACCCAACCCAAGGTAAAAGGTGGGCTGGGACTGAGAGGATCCAGGTTAAATAATAAAGCCTTGGCTGGAAAGTTGTACTGGAGGTGGATTTCCCAGCCAACTTCCTTATTCAGTAGAATTCTCACTAGTAAGTACTTGGGTCATGTCAACCCCAATGAGGTGGGTCGCTTCTCCTTGGAGGGTGTTGGATCCTTATTATGGCAGGCTCTCAAGCTTGGATCTCAGGTTATTAAAGACCAGCTATTTTGGAAAGTGGGGAGGGGGGAGAAGGCCCATTTTTGGTCTGATTCTTGGGATCAGTTTCCACCCATCATGGTTGAATTCCCCGAGTTACTCCCAATAAAAGCTGCCATTGAATCCAAGGGTTGGGTCCAAATTGAGAGTTATTTCAATACTACTCAGCTGGGGGGGTATAAGTTTAAGAAGTTTAAGAAGTTGGAGGAGTGGCCAATTTCAATCCCTCCGGAGCTAGCACCCATCTTGTCCAGAATCTTGAAAGAAAGGTTTCTCACTGGGAGAGACGAGGAGGATGAATTAGCTTGGGGCTATGGGAGCCTTGGCATTTATACTATTAAATACGGATATGATAACATCCTCCCTGAGCCTCCCCCCTGCTTATCCGATTGAGGACTGGAGACAGATTTGGCAATCCAAGGGCTGGCCGAAAGTGAACTTTTTTGCCTGGCAGGTTATGCACAATGGAATTCTCACTTTCGACAACCTCAGGTGTAGAGGTATCATCGGTCCATCTCAATGTGTTCTATGCCATAAGAACGAGGAAACAGCTGATCATCTGATGTTTGAATGCCCCTTCACGCGCCAGATCTGGAAGCGCTGGTTCTCTCACTATAAAATCTAGCTTAATGGTGATTTGAATCGGATTAACATTCTGGAAAGATGGAAGAGGGGTAGATTTAAATCTAAAGCTCTTCGAATCGGTTGGGAGCTCGGCTTAAATTTCATTTGGTGGCAAGTGTGGTTGGAGAGAAATGCAAGAATATTTTGAGAAACGTTTTCCACGCTTGATGGTGTTTGGCAGGTCATCTGGAGCAAAGTCACTGAAACAGTTGCCGTCCACGCAAATGAGGAATCTCAGGTTGATTCGGGGCCAATGGATGAGGGAGTTGAAAAGCAAGAGGAACAGGTCAGAGCCAGCTGGAAACCTCCTCCCGACGGTTGGATTAAAATCAATACTGATGGAGCTGCTAAGGGCAATCCGGGCAGTGCTGGCATTGGTGTGGTCTGCCGAAATCACGAGGGCACCGTGCTCTACTGGGAACTATAGGGATTGGGCAGAACCACAAATAACGAAGCTGAAGCCATTGCTATCAAAGCTGCTTCTATTTGGGCAGTTAATCAGGGCCATAGGAGGATAATTCTAGAATCTGACTCTCAAATATTGGTTGGAGCCCTTGACTGCATGAGGAACTTTGCTTTGAAAGCATGGAGGTTGAGGATTTTGGTCTCTCAAATCAAGGAACTATGGAGAGAACTAGATGACGTGATCCCTGTTTATGTGAGTAGAAATCTAAATAAAGCGGCCGATTTCCTTGCGAAGATGGGTGCTGAGAAAGAGGTAGGGGTGCAGCTGCACAGTGACATGCCTTTGGAGGATGAAGTGATTAGGCAGGGCCTGGAACGATCCTTGAGACAATGAACAAAGAAAATGCTAAGGGTGGTTTTTGTCGCGATATCGTGACCTGTCATGCCGTCACGGCCTTTGGTGGCAAGTTGTCACGATTTCGTGACATGTTTCACTGTCGCGGCCGTTGGAGAGAAGCTGTAGCGATTTCGTGACCTGTTGCACCGTCGCTGCCTTTGGAGAGAAGCTGTAGCGATTTCGTGACCTGTTGCGCCGTCGCGGCCTTTGGAGGGAGACTGTCATGATTTCGTGACCTGTTGCACCGTCGGGGCCTGTGGCTGGAAGCTGTAGCGATTTCGTGACGCTTTTGGAGAATGGGCGCTAAGGGGGAAAATCGTCGCGATATCGCGACACTTTTGGAGTATAGGCGCCAAGGGGAAAATCCGTCGCGATATCGCGACATTTTTGCTGAATGGTCGCCAAGGGGAAAAATCGTCGCGATATCGTGACATTTTTGGAGAGCTGGTACCAAGGGGAAAAACCGTCGCGATATCGCGACACTTTTGAAGGTTGTGCGCCAAGGAGAAAAACCGTCGCGATATCGCGACACTTTTGCTGAATGGGCGCCCAGGGGAAAAATCGTCGCGATATCGCGACATTTTTGGAGAGCTGGCACCAAGGGGAAAAACCGTCGCGATATCGCGACACTTTTGAAGGTTGGGCGCCAAGGCGAAAACCCGTCGCGATATCGCGACACTTTTGCTGAATGGGCGCCAAGGGGAAAAATCGTCGCGATTTCGCGGCATTTTTGGCAAGCTGGCACCAAGGGGAAAAACCGTCGCGATATCGCGACACTTTTGAAGGTTGGGCGCCAAGGAGAAAACTCGTCGCGATATCGCGACAATTTTGAAGGTTGGGCGCCAAGGGGAAAACTCGTCGCGATTTCGTGACAGTTTTGGGGAATTGGCGCCATGGGGAAAAATCGTCGCGATATCGCGACACCTTTGATGAATGGGCGCCAAGGGGTGAACTCGTCGCGATATCGCGACACTTTTGCAGTTTGGCCGCCAAGGGAAAAACTCGTCGCGATTTCGTGACACTTCTGGAGAATTGGCGCCATGGGAAAAACTCGTCGCGATATCGTGACTCTTTTGCAGCACTGGCGCCAAGGGGAGAACTCGTCGCGATATCGCGACACTTCTGGTGATCAGGCACCTTTTGGAAATCTCGTCGCGATTTCGTGACACTTTTGGTGATTGGGCGCCTTGAGGTTTTGCCGTCGCGATTTCGCGACGCTTGTGGTGTTTAGGTGCCTCGGGGCTTGGCTGTCGCGATTTCGTGACATGTCACGATTTCGTGACTTGTTTCTCTGGCGCGGCCTCGGTTGGGTTGCTGTCGCGATATCGCGACATGTCACGATTTCGTGACATGTCGCGTTTTCGTGCCTTGTTGTAATCTTGCTTCTTGCTCTCGGCTGGGATGTGTTTACTCCCTTATGTAATTGTTCTTTGTTTTAATACAAGTTTTTTCAATTTTTTCAAAAAAAAATTTCCTCGGAGGCAATATTTGTAAAATCCTTCACAAAGCTTCTTGAGTTGTGCATTTTCTACAATTAAGGGACTATATACATTTCTTTTCTTCACAATTTTTTGTAAAAATAGAAGAAGAATTATAAGGGTGCATTTTCGGCAGTGACCGACACCTTAGTCATACTTTCAAAAAGTAATTACAACATGTTTTGCAACAAGAATGGGGGAACTTATAAGGGTGCATTTTCAGCAATGACCGACACCTTAGCTACCTTATCTTTTGCAAACTCATATTGTAAATGAATGAACCTCATATGAAGTGATCTATTCTGCTAAACCTAGCGATTGTAGTGGTTGGTTATCCATGCAATTTGGTTGGATGAAGTTATTACTATAAGGACATTCATTGGTGTGAATACAAAGTGAGGAATGACCCAATTTTTTTCTTAGAAGTAGCCATAGTACTGTGACAGAGCAAGAACCAGTAGATCGACATCTTCTTCACTATATTGGGGTGGTTATATTCTTTACCCAAAATATTTTTGTATAAGGGTATATGTGTGTATTACCCAAATAATGTAATAATGGGGGATGTTAGAGTAATATTCCATTCTTTGGGATATTTACCCTTTTACTCCACTAGGTAAAATAGTAATATTCTACATTATACTAGCTAGATTATTACAGTTACTTTTTACCATTTACCATGTAGATATTTATTGTTTCAAATATCTAATGGTTACCTAGGTTAATACTTAAATATCCCAGGTTAGTTGGTTAGGTTTAGCGCTATCTTCTCATAGCGCGTTTGTTAGAAATTAGTTAGCGGAATATTATTTTACATTTATTCTAAAGCCTATTTTGTAACCTATTTAAGCTAAGTGGAACCTATGCTCCAACCTAATGTTCAAATATATTTTATTCAATTATTTTGAACCTCTTGTTTACAATGTTACCACCCCTACCATTCCTACCACCATTATTGTCACTTCATCCACTTAATATTCCTCATCCACATCCCATTCCATAGTTCCTGAACCACCCCCACCTCTAGACCCATCAAATGTGAACCCCTCCATCCTTGATATCATTCATGGGATACACATATACTCATCCACCCCCTATTCCCTTTAGTGGAAAATATTGAATCTCCATCTCCATCTACCTCTCAAACGCCTTCATCCCAACCTGCCAATATTGTTGTACATATGACCAACCCTAGTATTGGTGAATATATTATACATAGTGTAGAATTTATTCATCCTATAGAGTTAGTTAGGGATTTTTGTCACCCTAGACATCCTCCATTAACCATTGGTTCTATTGTCCCCATGGGACCCTCCTTCAATTTTTTGAATGGGAGAGTTGATTCATCTTCTAACAAACTGCATGACAGAGCATCTAAAACACCATTTTGTAGAAACACCAATTTTTTTACCAACTCCTCCTTCACCATGAGGTATTTTCAACATTTAAATTAGCAAGGATGTAGTCTCGATCAATATTAACAAGGAATTTTCCATCCCTTGGAGCCTCATTGTTATCCTGCTACAGATAAATCTGGTTTAGGGTAAATTTATCATTCTTTGGTCGACCTTCTTGAACATGATCTATGATGTATCACTCTTGGTCTTGAGGAAGATACAAATAATGATTATATTACTCCCGAGTGTGTATGACTCTTTTCAAGTTGCCACCATTGACATCATTCCATATTATACCTCAAGATATGACTTTGATGAGCAATTTGAGGCACTTTCGATTGCCTCTGATAGCTCTATAGAAGAATCATCCCCCATTATCCACATCCCTAATTTCTTAAATGATGGTAATGTTTACCTATGTTTATTCTCTATTTTGCATCATATATTTCCTATGCTCCTTATATTGGAGCACCCCAACACACCCCCCACCTCCACTATTGCCAATCCAACCAAATCCTTTCCCACCCATTCTCGAACAACTTCTCCATTGTGAGCATGTACATGAGAACCTACCATCTAATACACAAGTTCCTTCCTTCTACCAAGTCAACATAATCTTCATTGACTTATTCATTCCCCTCTATAATCCAAATGACCCTGACCACCCCATCCCCATCAATCCTAGTATCATTGACCTCAAGAAAATCTCATCTCCCATGTCCATCACTAATTTCCTTACCTCTACCTAATTACTCAGGGAATCTAATTTTTATGTTCCTCCTTCCCCTCCTCTTTCTCCTTCTATTTATCATGCGAAATTTAGTGATGCCAACCCATCCCTCCTAAAAAATTTCATCGATGAAATCCACCTCATTCCCACCCTTCACCAACTTGAGGAGGGTTCCCACATGCTCATCAATGAAACCATTGACATCAACCTTAGCACTAAATCTAATAACCCCAAAATTATTGAACTTGGAAAAAGTATCTCACTCCAAGAGCAACCATGTTTTGTCACCCTCTTTGACCGAAAATGAACAAGTCTTTGCATGGTCCTACAAAGACATGCTTGGCCAAAATCCAAATCTTGTTATCTACAATCTCACATTAAATCCTAATGGCAAACCGATCAAACAAAATTTGAGAAAAATTCATCCCACCATTGTGCTCATGGTCAAAGAAGAATTGCAAAAACTCTTAGAAATGGGTTTTATTCAACCCATTGATTATCTAGAATGGATTTCAAACATGGAAAATCCCAATGGAGGGATACACATCTGCACTAATTTTTGTGATTTAAATAAAAAATGTCCAAATAATGATTTTTCTCTTCCCAACATCAATATGCTCATGGATTTCACTATTTGCCATGATATTATCTCCCTAAGGGATGATTTCTTGAGATACAACAAAATCCATATCAATCCTAACAACAAATACAAGACATCTTTCATGATGCCTTGGGGGATATTTTGCTATAAAGTCATGTCATTTGGTCTTAATAATATTGGAGCCACTTATCAACATGTCATGACTTATATCTTCCATGATTATATACATGAAATTGTTGAATATTACATGGATGACCTTTTGGCCAAAACAAAAACTTGGCATGAGCACATCGATGTTTTACAAAATGTTTTTGATCGATTACTCAAGCATAATGTGATACTCAACCATAAAAAGTGTGTATTTGGAGTCACTTCCTAGAATATTTTTAGGTTTTATAGTCTCCAAACAAGGTATTGAAGTGGACCCTAATAAGGTCAAGGCCATTGTCAAAATGCCACCTCCTACAACCCTCAAAGAGTTGCATAGCTTAGAAGGAAATATCCAAGCAATTCATCACTTCTTAACTCAATTATTAGATAAATGTAAGTCATTCAACCATATTTTACAAAAAGGGGTTGAATTTGCATGGACCATAGAATTCCAATCTATTTTTGAAACTATTAAGCATTACCTCACTTCACCAATAGTTTTATCACCAACTCAACCAGGCATTCCATTTCACCTGTATATATCTACCACTAACTTCACTTTAGGAACTATGTTGGCACAAAAAATTGATGCTAATCAAGAATGGACCATTTATTATATTTGTAGACACCAAAACAACACCAATCCGATTATGTGGCTACAAACACTGATCGCACTGGCATACACAGCCCCTAGGGCAGCCCCAGAGGTTAAACAGTGGTCCTAACCACTCTCACAGTAGTTTTGGAAGGTCAGAGGTCAATTTGGCACCTTTCAGGCACTCTGCTCCTTATTCGTTCCACCCAGGGATGATTACAAACTGGTATTCGTTCCACCCAGGGACGATTAGCAGCATTCGCCCCTGGGTGGGGCGAATAGCAGGTTTGACGGGAAAAAGGTCAAACCTTGACAAATGGCAGCTCAGATCCGCCACTTAACTCCTCCTTCATTGCATGGGAGTGCGAGTGAGCATTTTTGAGCTCAAAGAGGCAGTCATGGAGTCCTTAATCAGGGAGGAATCTTCTCTCCCCTGAGAAGGCATGATCGCCAAGTGGCGCCTCTGCATGCTCATTCACAGAGACCCTCAAGTCTATAAAATGGTGAGTCTTCTCACCCCAAAAGAGGAATAGGTCAGGAGCATTTGGAGCAATGGAGTGCTGCCGATTTACGTCCTCACCCTTTTGCTTGTGCCTTTCACATCCTTGATCTCTCTTTTGGAAGGGAGGTTATTGGGTGATTATTGGAAGCACAATCCGGACCCAAAACCCGACATTTGGCCACAGTATCCCACCCAAATTTGTCGACAATACCCCACAAGAGGTTTTGGACCCATCCCAAGTGGATTGGTGCCAAAACCGGGCCCCAAACGATGGGCGTCCTGCCCTCGGGTGCCCCCCGCACTACTGTAGTCCTAATCGCCCCACCCTGGAGCGATTAGAAATCTGTAGCAGATTTCATTTCTATTTTTCTTGCATTTGTTTCTAGGTTGTTCAGATAGGCTTTCATTCAAATTTCATGTTATTCTGAGCAGTTTTGATCATGCTTTTGTTATTTCTCGCTTTCACTAACATGCAGGGAGCATCATCAGATTTTGGGTGATAGAGGCCGAATTGGCAAAATCTGACCTTTTGGGTCTTTCCAAAATACCCCGTTTTACCTAACCCCCAACTTTGTAGGTGATTTGGAGCCTCCCGGATGGGACATTTAGGAGGGTGCTTTCTAACATTTTGTTGTAGGTCTAATCGTCCCACCCCGGAGCGATTAGAAATCCATGGTGAATTTCCTGACTGTTCCTTTTGTAGTGCCTTCCTGGTAATGTTCTCATGCCTCTATCAAGTTTTTAGCTCATTCTGATATGTTTTAGTTATCATTTTATTTATTTTACGCATGCACTAATCGTAGGCTTTGGGGATCGCATGTTTTACTTCATCCGTAGGTGCTACTAATCCTTTTCTGTTTCTCTGAACGTAGGATCTCGACACCGGAGGAGCAGCAAGGAATCAAAGATGCGTTCATGCAAGCGGCGGTGACATTTGGCCCGCCCACTTTACATGTGGGCACGCGAAAGAAAGCGTACCAATCCATGGTGTAATAGAGCCCTACTTAACGCTCCTAGCCCCCAAAAAGGGAGGAGACGTATTGTAACCCGATTTTAAAGAAAATTAATAAAAAGGGTTGTACTCGACATTTGCTTTCTATCTTGTTTCAATTCGTTTATGTTTCTCTCCTTTCATGCATTTCAGTTCGTAGGACTTAGCGTTACGTTTTGCTTTTGCATACATCGCACTTGGCATTTCCGTTTTGTTTTCGTATCCTCGTGCTTTCAGTGGTGATCACGGTGGGACCCTGTCCTCTAATTTTGAGATCAAATTTCTGATCAAAAGTGTTTGTTTTTGCTTGTAGGTACCAATATTTCAAGCGCTGGACTGCTGTTCGTTCCAGTCTATGACGAGTACAGAGCTGGAATTCATGTCACCCAGGGACGAATGGGCATTCGTCCCACCCTATGATGAATACAGTTCTATTATTCATCCCACCCCAGGATGAATAAGCCCTCTGTGCACTTTCAGAATAGAAACTCAGAGGCATCCGATTTTGGGCAGAGAAGAGGTAGGGGTTCTGAATACCTTCTGTCATTTTCTATTTTTTGTCTCTGTATTTTTTAGTTTCTTTGCTTGCTTAGGAAGGTTTTACTGCATGTTTAATTTCCTTGCATAAGTAAAAAGAACCCCACACACCACGTGGTAATTTAAACAACAAGGAGTTGGTCGTAAAACCCCAACCCTTGATCAAGACCAACGGTGGATTTCATCACCACCTTGGCTTGAATTTTTGCATCCATAACCCCGGTCGCTACTGTTGCTAGACGTAAATCCTGATGAAAGCTGACCAAGTGTAGTTGGGGTGATTCCCAGTGCATGAGGATAAGTCTTCTATGGTAGGTGTCAAAAATAGGGTGATCCCCCTTCCGTACCGCCTATGTTCCACGTACCATTCTGCTCTCGCGTACCAATAGTTTCCCTCACGTAAGGGCGGGTATATTGAGAGGTTTGGTATAATGGCCTGGCAGTGGTATATTGAAGGGGTGACCATTTTGGGAGACATAAGAGCCATCATATTGCATGAACAACAACATGTTCTTTACAAAAGCTTTCAAAACAAAAAATCAAAACACACTAAACCAGATTTAGGGCACACACTTAATTCTATAAACAAGATAATCACTCCTTTGTTTGTGTGGCTCCTGCTTGTTTAGTGTAGCATAACAAATCATAAAGAAGATAAAACGTGCACATATTTTAGAGAAACACCACCATGGTGTACACCCGTAGCCAAGCCCAATCATGGGCGAAAGCTGTAGAGAGTGTACAAGGGGGCACAAGTCACCTCCGCTATAGCCCCGAGGACTTGGTCATACCACCTTGGTGGCCTGACCCACAAGATAGTCCACATCATGTCATTATAGAATGGGACTATAGAGGCACCCCTTCGAGGGGCACGCCCATGCAACATAGACCCTTTCAGGAGGAGTCCATACACGTGGCACTCAACATAGATGGGAGGGCTCCCTTAGACACTCGTTATGAGTGGCCACCATGCAATGAAGTGCTAGAACAACATAGGGTCCATAAGGAGGGGCCACATGATTACATCATCCCTCCCCTACCCCTTATTACTATTAAAAACAATAGGCCAAATCCAGAGCGCAAGGCTCTTCAGACAGGGTAGGCCAACTCTGCCCGCCCCTTTCACATATACGAAAGGGAGCATGAGGAAGACCACTATATTCCTCAAGAGCAATACATAGCATGGGAGCAATGCACCTCCACACCTGCTATTTATCAGAATCACCTACTGAGGCCAGAACCTCGAGTGAATGTCGCTAACCTCGATAGAGGGAAGTGACCTATAGAGATCTCGGATCACCATGACCGAGATAGACATGTAGGGGAAGCATCTAGGCCCCCTAGACCTAAGACGGTGGAACAAATTGACTTGGCATTTTCCAAACATGCCGCCTACCAAGCGCAAATCATGTAGCTTGAGCAAGACCAACAACAGTTAGAGCACCTGTATCACCTTAGCAAAGAGTGCATTCGGCATCAAATAGATGAGCTGCTCCATAACACTATGCCTGAGAGGGTTCCAACCCCTCGCACCCAAAGGGTAGAACTGTATGAGAGGCACAACCCCTTGGTGCAAGACAGGCCTCCATGACCTTACCAAGTGCTGCCTCCGAGACCTCCTAGACCTGAGCGGGAGGCCACTCCCAGGAACAATGATGGGCACCCTCCATGGGGACCCACCCATGTTTATAGGTCTCACCCAAGAACTCCTCAAGAAGCCTATGAGGAGTATGAGCAAGAAGAAGAGCGGGCTGAAATGCCCTACCAAGGCAGAGGGGGTGCTATCCGGCCACCCCTCCATAGGCCTCAAGTTCCCCACAATACGCAATGGGAACAAACTAAGGAGGAAGAGATCAAATCTTTTGATGCATATAAAGCGTTGCTAGAGTGCTTAGAGTCTATGGAGACCAAGACTTTTGGGCCCCAAAATCCCACTTTATGCCAACTCCGTAGTCACCCCGTGCATCCGTCAGTGCCGGCACCCCCTTACCCTGAACACTTTAAACTACCCTAGTTGGCAATATTTAGAGGGGAGGAGGATGCCCAAGAGCACGTGACTAGATTCCTGAGCCAATGCTTTGGCATTCAGGACAATGATGCTTTGCTGCTAAGAACATTTATAACCACGTTCGTAGGCCCTGCCTCGGATTGGTTCACTCAATTGCCAAAGCACAACATCAATAACTTAGATCAGCTAGTGGACGCGTTCCTCGAACGCTTCACCTTCAACACCAAGAAGAAGGCATCACTAAGTGACCTAGCCAGCCTCAAGAAGTATGAGGAAGAAACCATGGTGGCCTATGGGAATCGATGGAGGACGTTGCTTTCAAAGCTGCCCTACCTCCCTCCTATGGCCGACCTTACCCAAATGTTCTCAAAGAGCTATTTGAGATCGATCTCCATGCTATTGTAGCTACAGCAATATGCCACTTTAGAGGAAGCTCTGGTGCAAGCCAGAATCATTGAGGAGATCAAGATTCAGGATGGTGAGATTGCCAAGCCAAAGAAGAAAGAATGGTCTAAAAATGCCAAGACAGGGACCACGCAACCAAAACCCACTGTGGTCAATCAGGTTGCTATAAACATACCTAAGCCTGTACAAGCAATGCAGCCCCCAAAGGCTAACTATCAGGCGGTCCCTCTTGACAGTTATGAAAGAGAAAACCATCGGCAAGAGCAAAATCAGCAGCGTCACCCTAGGCGACAATTCACACCTTACACCGAGTCTAAAGACTCCCTGTTTGATCGCTTGTCAGTGGCAAACTTGATAAACCTACTAGAGAGTCGACCCATAGACCCCAATGCTCCAAAACCTAAGGGCTACAGGGAAGACTTGTACTGTAGGTTTCATCGATAGAAGGGACATGATCTTAATGCATGTTGGAAGTTTAAAGGCTTGGTGCAAGACCTAATAGACAACAAGATGTTGGTGGTGGATAACCCCATGGCACCAAGCAACCAATAGATGGAGGTCTTCAAGGACCCCTTGCCTACCCATGATGCATAGGCAAAGACCCTACAAGTCAATGAGGTAACACAGAACTGCCCCATGCAGGGGTATGTAGGGATGATCAGTATAGTGACTCGAAACAAAAGGTACCCGAGCACAGCTGCCCTCATGGTGGCTACAGGAGAGGTGCCAACAATGTCACAACCACAACAGCACCCTACGCAACCTCCTCCGCCTAGACCAATGGCCATAATTCAGACCAAACTCACCTAGAGTTTGAGGACCACGTCGGCTAGGCTCTCCATTTATGAGCTCATACAACAATCATCGCCCCATCGGGAGGCTCTAATGGAGATACTTAAAGCCATCGAGTTGCAGCCCCATGAAGCAAACTCTTTCAACAACTTCATGGGGCATGTCAAGCGATGCACCGAGCCAGTCATCACCTTTAGAGAGGATGAATTGAAATCAGTGACTGGTGACATGGTGGATCCACCCCTGCACGTCATTGCATGGGTCAACGAGATTCCGTATAAGAGGGTGTTGGTGGACACTGGCTCATCCAGTAATATCATTACAACAATGGCATTGAAACATCTAAAGTTGCTAGCATCTCACATCGTGGCCTCCACCTACACTCTACGAGCATTCAATGATGCGATATGCTCGATAGTTGGCACAATTGTCCTACCCATCCAAGTGGGACAAAAGACTATTCCTACATTGTGCCACATCTTGGAGGGTGAGATGGCTTATAACATTTTGTTGGGCCGGCCATGGATCAGGGACATGAAGTGTGTCCCTTCAATAGCCCACCAATGCTTAAAGTATACATTCGAAGGGCAGGTGCATGTAGTCTCGGTGGACTTAGAACCCTTCAAGTATTGCAATGCGGTGCAGCTGATGCCGCAATCGACCCTTCCATCAACACATTTGGATTTTTAGTTGAATCCATCTAAATAGGGTCTGATTCCGCATACATCCCCACTGTTAAGTCCATCAAATCCCCAGCCGGGTCCATCTTCATCATCTGGTCCTTCACCAATGATGCCACCTACGGTGGCCACACCGAAGGACAATGGGAAGAAACCCCTAGAAGAGGCACCACCATCAGTCTCAACCATCTCTACCGAAGAGATGCCTAGCCGAATGGAAGTCGAGATGCCTAGTTCACCTAACATGGAGTGGACTCAGGAAGAACTCCCATTCCCTCCCCCTCAACCGCCAACAATCACCGTTGAGATGGCCAATACGGGCCTAGGGGAGTATCTGGTGTGGAACATTGTAGCAACACCCACACTTGAGTCCATGCAGGACATGGGGAGACCTCACCTCCCCATAGGCACTATTGTTCCTCTAGGCTACCCGCCAAACCAGACAAACTTTGTATATGGGGGCCTTGATAATGGCATTGAACCTTACATGCAAGAAGAAGAAGATGAAGAGCCTTTCACTGAGGACGTCAACTATTTGTCCAACCCAGAATTCACTTTAAGATATCTTGGCCAATGCAATTGGCATGGATATGGGTTGGGTAGATATGAGCAAGGAGTGCATGTTCTTTGCCAACCAAGATATCAGATGCCATACGACAAATCAGGAGTAGGGTTCAACCACCCCCTACCCTTGGACATCTTGGTAGAGAACATGCAAGGCCTAGGGATAGGCAACAAGGATGGGTTGGCATTAGATCCATATGCCAATCCTAACACAACATACACATTGGGGGATTACCTCCCATTGTTGACAACCAACCTTGTTGACCTCAACAACCCCTTCCCTTTAACCGAGAAAGGAGAAAGTTTGAGAACTCACCTACAAGGGGGATATAGACAAGGTCAGGAAGGATCTTCAGAAGATGAGTCAGAATATGAGGTAGCACCATGGGACCCTTTCGAATCGGATAGCAATCACTCACAAGTGACCCCCATGGATGACTATCAAGAAAGCCTCTTGGCAATGTTCCCTTTGGATGCTCCAATCGAGCAAGTGCCACCTCAAGAAAATTAGGTCCCCCCGTAGAGAGCGGAACAACCCCGATGGGACCATATCAATTTGCTCGAGCAGGACGAGCCTCACATGTCGCAAATAGTTGTTGGAACCAACGAAGGCCTTTGGATCTCTGATAGTGATTATGAAGATGAAACTGAGATGGCCTATCTCAATCATATGCGATAGCAACAATACCCCATGGATATTGATGACATGTTTGAACAACTAAACATGGGGCCAAGGCATAGGTGGCACCTAAACCCAACATAGTTGGACCAAGTGCTGCATCCACCACTTTGGGCATACAGAGAGCACCTTCCACCCAGAGACCCTATAGCGATATCAGTGCCGAGGGTAGACCCTATCCTCCTATCCACACATAGGGCCGATCCATTCATGCCAATACCTCCAGAGCCAGATCCAGAGCACAGAGATCACCAAGGAAGTCCGAGTCACCACACCCATGGTAATGGAGACCAAAATCATTTCATCAACATGATCTCCATTGACTTAACCGCCCCCATCCACAATCCAGTCGATCCAACATGGTCATTGTATCTAGACATAGATGCCATAGACTGGGATCATATCAATTCACCACCATCCCCATCAGAGTATTGGTCATTCGATGAGATGCTTCATTTCACCCTAGAACCAACTCAGGATATCTTCCATGCTGAAGAGGGACCCAAAGTTCCTAATGCAGATCTGAATTCAGTGACTGATATCCACTTGATCCCAACTCCACATCAGTTGGAGGATGGATCCCACATGTCAGTTGAGGAGACGACTGACGTAGACATCGGCTTTGATCCAATGAATCCATAGATAATCAAGTTAGGGGTAAGTCTATCCCCCAAAGAGCAAGCCGACTACATTGCCCTTCTCAAAGAGAAGAAGGAGGTTTTTGCATGGTCCTACAAAGACATGTCGGGGCTAGATCCGTAGCTAGTCATGCATAATCTAACGCTTGATCCGAAAGTCAAGCCAGTTAAGCAAAAACTACGTAAGATGCACCCAACAAGTGGCCTTAATGGTCAAAGATGAATTGCAAAAGTTGTTGGATGCACAGTTTGTCATCTGCGTGGATTACCCACCATGGTTGTCCAACATGGTGCCCATCAAAAATCTTGATGGGAGGATTCGCATATGCACTAATTTTTGAGATCTAAACAAAGTGAGTCCTAAGGATGATTTCCCCTTGCCTAGCATCGACGCATTGGTAGATGCCACAACAGGTCATGAAATACTTTCCCTCATGGATGGTTTCTCGGGATACAATCAGATTCGTATCAATCCCGAGGACCAACTAAAAATGGTGTTCACAATGCCTTGGGGGACATTTTGTTATAAGGTCATGCCCTTTGGCCTTAAAAATGCTGGCGCCACCTACCAACGTGCCATGACATACATCTTCCATGATCACATGCATAAAACTTTGGAAGATTACATGGATGATTTGTTGGCCAAATCTCTTTTGTGCCCAGATCATCTCGATGACTTAAGCAAGATCCTCGATCGCCTCATCGAACACAAAGTCAGACTAAACCCCAAGAAGTGCGTATTTGGCATCACATCTAGAAAACTCTTGGGTTTCATAGTCTCAAAGTGAGGCATCGAGGTGGACCCAAACAAAGTCAAGGCAATCCTTGAAATGCTTCCCCCAACTACCATCAAGCAGCTCAGAAGCCTGTAGGGAAAGGTCACATCAATCAAGCGCTTCATAGCACAGCTATCTGACAAGTGCCGACCCATGAATAAATTATTGCACAAGGGGGTAGCATTTCATTGGGATGACGAGTGCCAATCAACCTTCGATGACATTAAACAATACTTGGCTTCATCTACTAGTATTGGCACCACCTAGACCAGGAGTGTCATTCTACTTATACATCTCAGCTACTGAGGTGGCACTGGGCGCCATGCTAGCCCAAAAAATGAACTACACAAAGAACAGGCTACTTACTATCTTAGCCGCACCCTGGTCAGTTATGAACTTAACTATGCATACGTTGAGAAGCTATGCTTGGAAGTGGTGTTTGCTACCAAAAAGCTATGCCATTACATGCTGAGCAACATGACGTATGTTGTGTCTAAGGAGAATCCATTGTGATACATGATGAGTCATACTTATCATAGTAGCCGCACGACGAAATGGATCATGTTGTTGATGGAGTTTGACATCGAATTCATTGGACAGAAGTCCATCAAAGGTCAAGTCATCACCGATCAACTAGCAGAGGCTCCTCTCGAAGATGATCAGCCTCTGGCAATAGAGCTACCCGATGATGGGGTCTTCCATGTCTCAGAATCGCTAGATTTTGATGAGCCTGAGTCATAGGCTGACATAACCCTATTTTTTGATGGTTCTAAATGTGAGCAAGGGGGTGGCACGGGAATCATATTCTTCACACCGCAAGGGGCTCCAATGCCTCTATCATTTAAACTTGATTTCCCGTGCACCAATAACAATGCCGAATATGAAGCCTTGCTCATAGGTCTTCAGACAACCATCACCATGAACATCAAATGCTTGAATATCTTTGGTGATTCGTTGTTAATCGTTAACCAAGTGAAAGGGGTATTCCAATGTAAATGCCCAGTTCTACAGGCCTATAAAGCCCTTGTGGATAAATTCCTGGCAAATCTTGAATGGTACAACATCGAGGCACTCCCTCGATCATCGAATCATTTTGTGGACACTATGGCCTCCTTGGGGTCACTAATCCCGCAAGACATTTCTGGTGATATGACAACCATTCAAGTCAAAACACTATCGCAATCCATGATGGAGCGTGCAAGCTCTGACTTAACGCCAAGAATCCACCTGATCCAGATTGAACCATCCTCGGACAAGTTCTCTCGAATCCATGATTGTCTGAATCATGCCAACCGGGGGTCCTTGTTCTCCCCTACTCCCCTTAATAGCAACACAACGCTATTCTTACAAGTTCTTTCCCGCTCAGCTTTTGCTAGGGATGAACTTCAAGAGGGATTGGCTATTCATACTATCGAGGTTTTCGATCAGCAGGATTGGTATACACCCATACGAGATTACCTCAAGCTAGGCAACCTCCCACTTGGATTGTCACATGCCACGAAAAGATCATTCAAATAGAAAGTGGCAAAACATGTCTTGCTAGGAGACATTTTGTACCATCGTAGCTACGAAGGAATCCTCCTTCGTTGCTTGGACCAATAGGAGTCCACTTGGGCGATCACCCAAGCGCACGATGGTACATGCGGTGGCCACTTCAACGGTATGGCCATCGCAAAGCGCATTCTTCGCATGGGCTATTACTGGCCATATTTAGAGCGAGATTGTTGCGCCTATGTAAGGAAGTGCGTGAAGTGTCAACACCATGCTAATTTGACACACGTACCTTCTCAGGCCTTGCAGCCGATCCAATCGGCTTGGCCATTCTCATAGTGGGGCTTAGATCTAATCGAAAAGATCTCCCCTACATCGTCAAGCCATCACACGTTCATCATAATGGCCATAGAGTACTTCACCAAGTGGGTGGAAGCAATTCCGCTTACCTCTACGACTGGAACCCGCATTTCGGAGTTCATTTTACATAACATCATATGTCATTTTGGTATTCCATCCAAGATAATCTCGGATAATGGGACGTCATTCAAGAACAAATACGTGCATGCTTTGACCACAAAGTACAAAATTTAGCACAGTTTTTTGACACCCTATTATCCGTAGGCAAATGGGCAAGCAGAGGCGTCAAACAAAATGCTAGTCGCCATCCTCAAAAAGACAGTCGTAGATAGTCATAAGGATTGGCACATTCAGATCCCACTTGCTCTTTGGGCGTATCGCACTAGCATTCGGATGCCCACTGGGGCAACTCCATTTTCGCTCGTGTATGGCTCCGAGGCAGTCATGCCTCTCGAGTTGGAAATTCCTTCCCTATGCATATCAATGCAAGAGTTCATCGATGATGACACTACATGGCAGGCCCGGTTAGACCAGCTTACGTTACTCGATGAACGACGCGTCAATGCTCTCGAGCATTTGCATATTTACCAAGAGCGACTTAAGAAAGCATACAACATGAAAGTTCACCTGAGGGACTTTCAGGTTGGTGACCTGGTACTAAAAGAGAACCAACAGAATTCTAACTTGCCGCCCCATCTAAGGGACAAGTTCATGGCAAACTGGTTAGGTCCGTATGTGATTGATAGTAAAATAGGACCTGGAACATACCGGCTAGCCTCTCTTGATGGAATCAAGGAACTAGAACCCTTGAACATCAGTCATTTGAGGCCATTCCATATTTAAAAGAGCCATAGCCCAAACCAAAAGCTCCAAGGATTCCCATAATCGCTTGGTCAAACCCCCCAAAAGCTCCAAGGATTCCCACAATCCGTTGGTCAAACCAAAAGCTCCAAGGATTCCACAATCACTTGGTCAAACCCCCCAAAAGCCCCAAGGATTCCCACAATCACTTGGTCAACCCCAAAAATGCCCCAAAGGTGCCCATTATCCCTTTGGTCAAACCAAACACCCCAAAGGTGTCCACAAACCCTTTGGTCAAACCAAAAGCTCCAAGGATTCCCATTATCACTTGGTCAATCCCAAAACACCCCAAAGGTGTCCACAAACCCTTTGGTCAAACCAAAAGCTCCAAGGATTCCCATTATCACTTGGTCAATCCCAAAATGCCCCAAAGGTATCCATAAACCCTTTGGTCAAACCAAAATGCTCCAAGGATTCCCGCAATCGCTTGGTCAACCCCACCAATGCCCCAAAGGTGCCCATTACCCCTTTGGTCAAACCAAAAGCTCCAAGGATTCCCGCAATCGCTTGGTCAACCCTAAAACGCCCCAAAGGTGCCCATAATCCCTTTGGTCAAAACCTCCAAGGATCCAAAAGAATCACTTGGTCCGCCCTCACGCGGAATGAACCAACCATAAAGAAAATTCAAAAACAACAAAATCATCAAAAATAACAAAAATTTGCATCTCATTTCCATGCATACTCAAAATCATCAAAACAATAAAGAAAACTTTTGCATCTCATTTTCATGCATACTCAAAATACTCACAAAAATCAATCAATCGAAAACACAAAAATAATAGTTGCATTAGGCATCCCATACATACATTTGCATATTTGTTGATCATACGGGTCAAAAGCACCATAGACTGTAATCACGGGTAATTCCATCAGTCTCCACATTTTTCCACTTTGTAAATAGTTCATCGCAAATAAACGCCATTCACATTTTTTTGCCATATCATAGTCAATTGTCTTCTAATGTATCTAGAGTTTTCGTCATTCAAGTTATCGTTAGCTTTCTAGCCAAATACTGTACAAAGTCAGACAGATTTTACAAAGGTAGAGTTCCACTTGGATCACACGTTGTTACGTAGCATCCCAACACAAGCTAAAACACATAAAAAAAATTCCCAAGTTGTGTAAACGAAAGATGAAACCTGCAAAGCAATCCAGGATACCATCTAGTGAAAAGGTTATCTTGCTCATCCCCCTGTGCGAATGACCCCAAGAATGCTGAGAGTTGGCAAAAGGACAAGCATCTTCCCTACCCAATTCCCCAAGAATCCCAAGTTCTCAAAAAGTTGCAAACATCAAAAAATTTGCAAAAGTCAAAACTCCAAAATTTGACATCAAAACCAAAGTGCATACATCAAAAGGCACAAGCAATAGTGATTCTCATCACTCAATATTCAAATCCCTTGCTCAAAAGAAAAAAAACAAAAATAAATAGTGATTTTTATCACTATAGAAGAGCAAGTATCCCAATACAATTGAAGAAAAGAAGGGAGTCAAACTTGAATCCCTGGAACTCTCAACATTCAGAAGGTCATGAGGTGAACCTCAGTACCGGTTTGGTGGATAGCCTATCGGTCACTGGTGGCAAACCTCCCGCATGATGATATATCTGTCACATTAACTTGTGTGCAGATCAATGTTTGCATGTGGATGAGCTAGCTCATGGTATCCTAGATAGCACCATAGATTAATCTGACTAAATACAACAAAGGAGTTAGTGGAGCTAATTAGGTGATCCTCAGTACAGGTTTGGTTGACAACCTATCTGGCACTGGCGGTATCCTAAAAAATACCACATAAACGAACTCAATTGCACACACAAGGATGTGAAATAACTTGGTCAAAGTCAAGTCAGATTTATACCTTGTTCAAAAGTCTTGTAGGATAAAAGTACAGTCTTGGCTAGTTAGTTAAAACATCTGAGTCTCAGAAAACCTTAACTACATTTTAACACAACTGCAATACATCCCATTCTTACATCGCCATCAAAAAATCCAAAACAAAAACAAAAAATATATATCATGCAAAGTCATCGTATAAAACAATCGCATAAGTACAAAAAGTCGGTAAGTCTTGCACAGTCTATGGTGCAACCGCCAAGTTATCAACAAATCATTTCATACATTCATATGCATATCATATATATTAGACACATTTGCATTCATCATAACCTGTGCATCCATCAAAATAAATTAACATGCATACATCAACATCCATCAATCACATAAGAATAACAATAACTCATGACAAGTGTATAAATAAAAGAAATTCATGTATATATATATCATCAAAATGCCCGTAGGCTACAATAAACCGGTCCTCTGACCTCACAAAAAAGCAAAAGTTCAAAAACCCCCAAGCCTAGGGCATCGGCCACCATGATCACGTAGGATCGGTGCGACGGGAACTACCCCCGTGGTGTGGGTCCTATGGGACCTCTCAGGGCGGCTGCTGCTAGCCCTCGCATCACGCCCACTAGCGCCCCCCTCATCCAGCCGCCTACATCGAGAGGATGTTGACTGCTCAATATCGCTCCCTCTCGTGCGACGTGATGATCCACCTCCAGTCAGCTCAGGTATCCACCCATCGAGGTGGATAATCTCTGCCTCCAGCTCCAACCGATGCCGAACCAAGTCCATCTCCCACTGACGGTACATCACCAATGCATCATCACGCTGTGCCAGCTGAGTCCATAGGAGATCCCTCTCTCGCATGGCATCTGTATCCCCATCCCACCGGTGGTACGTAGCCAATGCATTCTCCTCTCTGCCAGCTACGTCCATAGGAGATCCCTCTCCTACAGTGCATCCCCAAGCTCCTCATCCCATCTCTAGAGTAGACCCTCCAATCATGCTATCTCAATGTGAAACCCCACCTCCATACCCTTCGGGACCGCCTGAGGCATCGACATCTCCGAAATGGTAGGCTGCTCTAGCTCCCACTGCTCCAGGACGTCCTGCATCTTCGACTGCTCCAGAACCCCAAAGTCATCACCCACAAAATTTTCAACCTCCACCATGTCCTCATCCTCCAATGGAGCCCCCCAACCCTCTCCCGATGCCTCTGCACCCTCCCTGCCTACTGCTGCTGCATCTGCCCCTCCTAGAGGCCCCTCTCCCTACCACCGCCGCAACGTCCACCACTGCTCATACTCGCTGTAGCCCCGACGTTGTCCACATCAGGGACATCAATCATAGTATCCGACTCCTCCCCTAGCGGCTCGATGATCGGCCAAGCCGAGTCCTCTCATCGCCTCGACATCGATAGATCAAGGGCTCACCAGGAAACCCTCGGTGCACCCCAAACTATCGCGTCACTCGAACGTACAGGAAGTACTCCTGCTCGGTCCCGTGCCGCCCGATCAGCCATCTCCCCTATGCACCCATTGAAGCCACTCTCCGCCTCTAGGCCAAGCTAGACAGTCCAGGTATGGCCGCAGACTACCTCCCTAGGAGCAAGCCAAGAGAAGGCATCAACATAGTGACCCACGTCACCTGCCCACCATCGATTTGCCCCCGCTCCTTCGACCTATGCCACAGTGCCGCATACCCTATCTCTCTGTCAACCATCTCCGCTCGAGTCATCCATGGCAAACCCAATGGCCTCTCCACAGCTATGTGCTACCAAGCCCAACACTACAATAGGTAACTGCAACCAATACCCTTCCACCTCCGATAGTGGACCTCGTACAACTCATCATAGAGCTATGCCAGTAGTGTCTGACCCCATCTCATAATCAGGGGCTCTAAAGTCGGACACTCCACCAGTCTGAAGACCACCTCCAAAAGTTCCATGAGAACCTCACACCTGAAGAGTCAGGCAGCAGCATGTTGGAGATGAGGCTCATCAGTAATGCATGCCTCACCCCCAACATGCCCCTCTCTAACCACCACCGTACCAGAATACCACCAATCTGGCAGTCACCCTCTGCCCTCTCCATCGGGCTATCCACACCCACCTTCGTCCCATGCCCAAAGCATCATGTCACTACAACACCGTCCGTTGATCACGTGGCGTAGTCTCGATAGGAAGCCCATCTATCAAAATCTATAGAATCCGATAGACGTCCTCGAGAGTCACTATCATCTCCCCTATTGGGAGATGGAAGGTATTGGTGCGAGGATCCCATAAGTTGATCAGGGTGGTCAGATATGCTCGATCCCCCACCACAGGCTCTAGTCGAGTCACATGCTTGAGCCCAAGGGCGTCAAGCCACTCCCAGTCCACCATAGTCAATGCCTCCCGAGCGTCAGAGAATACCGTCGACTGACGGTACCGGCTCTTCACCACCTGAAAAACAAAAACAACACACAAACATTAAAAACATGAAAAACAACAAAGTTGTACAACAATAACATAAATATACAACAATGCATAAAAACTATACAACAAACATAGTTAAATAAACTGTACAACCACATCTAACAAATGTACAGCTAAAAATAGTCCAAAAACAAATAGATAAATTCAAAATCATATTTGTCAATACCTAGGGTTTTTAACTTTTGGTTCAAACTGATAAATACAAAAAAACAAACAAATTCAAAAAACAATTTTTCAGTTACCTAAGATTTTTAACTTTAAAGTTTAAACTGATAGATAAACAAAAAAAAAATAAAATCAAAATCAATTTGTTAAGGTTTTTATTTTTTTTTATTTAAAATTAAAAAAATAAAAAAAAACAAATAAAATCAAAATCAATTTGTCAATACCTAGGGTTTTTAACTTTTGTTCAAGTATAAATACAAAATTTTTACCTAGGTTTTTAACTTTTGGTTCAAGCTGATAAATACAAAAAAAAAAGACAAATTCATAAAAATCAAACTTGTCAGTTATCTAGGGTTTCTAACCTTAGTTTGAACTGACAAAGCAAAAGCAATAACAAAACTTAAACAATAGAATAAATAAATTTTTAAACTAGGTTTTTTTTAACATAACTAGGGTTTTATTTTCTAGTCTCAAATAAAAACAACTACACAACTAGGGTCATTTCAATCTAGGGTTTTTTAACCTTAAACGAAAATAAAACAAAAAAACAAACTAAGACCAATTTTTTAAGCTAGGTTTTCAACCTAAGTTTAAACTAGGGTTTTAGTTTAAAAACAAAAACAAATAACAAAGAACGCATTTAAATCTAGGGTTTTATATAACCTTAACGAAAATACAAAAAATAATAATCAACTAAAAGCAATTTTTTTTTAGCCTAGGGTTTTACCTTAGTTTAAAACGGAAAACAAATTTCAAAATAAATTCATTACATTTTTTTCACAAAATAAATTTGAACTAGGGTTTGTTTTAGTTTAAATTACAAACGAAATACAAAAGAAAGAAAAAAAATCATTACGATTTTAAAACTGTCAAATAAAACAGCCAAATAAACGAGAAGGAGCACTCACCGGTCTCGCTTCGGCTCCGCCACTTGATCCGGTTCATGAACTCATGGTGTCCAAAAAAATTCGACAGCGCTCCGCTTCGCAGACTCGACCTCCTCCTCCTCACAACTCCAAATCGCTAGAAAAACAAGTTGCAAATGAGCCCAAACCCTAGTTTTGGACCTTAATCATTCCACCCTAGGATGAGCACTCTAGTTAGTACTCGTCCCACCCTAGGATGATTACTAACTACTATTCGTCCCACCCAGGGATGATTACAGAGCAAGAAAATAAAAAAAGCAACAAAAAAGCAAAAAAATGCACCAAAAAAGAGCAATAAAATTGCCAAATAAGAGTGCTTTTGCACTTGACATTCTTGGCATTAAAAAACGATGTCGAGGTCACAAATTGTCACTATCCTACTCCCTAAGAAGGCTATCATAGCCAGACCGCTCCATGGGAGGACGGATTTTTGACATTTTCAACCCCAAATGGCGTCCCAAAAAGGGTTAACACCCACCAAAAATAGGTCTAAATGTTGGGAAACTGCATAAGCATTCAAAGCAAAACAACTGAAGGCACCCTTACACAAGTCATCTTGGGTCAAGTGACTCGTCGCTTTTCTCATGTAGGTCATTCCCTCATCGATTCGTCGCTTGAGGGGGTAGTCACACTTAGTCATCAATCAACAAATACACACCCAATCAAGGAAATGGCATGCATTCAAAGAATCATTGACAAAGACAATCACGCCCCTGCTTGGGGCAGCAAACAAGCAATAATCACAAGTTGATCAAACACTTGGCATTTGTGAATCATGAACTCAAGGTTCCCACAGACAAAAGGTTGCGCCCTTTGCCTATTCATGACTGATCAATGTCCAAGATCAAGTAACACCTCACCAAAAAAGGTTAACACTTGAATTAAGTTCCTTAGCTCGTTAGAAGCAAGGATTCAAGAATGCATGCCCTTTCCATACTTGGGGCATCAAAATTTGGTTAGGTTACTGAGAAACCCTAATCATTAGTGCTTTGGTTATCTATTTTTGCTCAGCACTGCGCCATGCACAACGCATCCCAAAAAGGGGCATCTGTAGACACCAAAACAACACCAATCCGATTATGTGGCTACAAACACTGATCGCACTGGCATACATAGCCCCCAGGGCAGCCCCCAGAGGTTAAACAGTGGTCCTAACCACTCTCACAGTAGTTTTGGAAGGTCAGAGGTCAATTTGGCACCTTTCAGGCACTCTGCTCCTTATTCGTTCCACCCAGGGATGATTACAAACTGGTATTCGTTCCACCCAGGGACGATTAGCAGCATTCACCCCTAGGTGGGGCGAATAGCAGGTTTGATGGGAAAAAGGTCAAACCTTGACAAATGGCAGCTCAGATCCACCACTTAACTCCTCCTTCATTGCATGGGAGTGCGAGTGAGCATTTTTGAGCTCAAAGAGGCAGTCATAGAGGCAGTCATGGAGTCCTTAATCAGGGAGGAATCTTCTCTCCCCGAGAAGGCATGATCGCCAAGTGGCGCCTCTGCATGCTCATTCACAGAGACCCTCAAGTCTATAAAATGGTGAGTCTTCTCACCCCAAAAGAGGAATAGGTCAGGAGCATTTGGAGCAACGGAGTGCTGCCGATTTACGTCCTCACCCTTTTGCTTGTGCCTTTCACATCCTTGATCTCTCTTTTGGAAGGGAGGTTATTGGGTGATTATTGGAAGCACAATCCGGACCCAAAACCCGACATTTGGCCATAGTATCCCACCCAAATTTTTTGACAATACCCCACAAGAGGTTTTGGACCCATCCCAAGTGGATTGGTGCCGAAACCGGGCCCCAAACAAGTGGGCGTCCTGCCCCCGGGTGCCCCCCGCACTACTGTAGTCCTAATCGCCCCACCCCGGAGCGATTAGAAATCTATAGCAGATTTCATTTCTATTTTTCTTGCATTTGTTTCTAGGTTGTTCAGATAGGCTTTCATTCAAATTTCATGTTATTCTGAGCAGTTTTGATCATGCTTTTGTTATTTCTCGCTTTCACTAACATGCAGGGAGCATCATCAGATTTCGGGTGATAGAGGCCGAATTGGCAAAATCTGACCTTCTGGGTCTTTCCAAAATACCCCGTTTTACCTAACCCCCAACTTTGCAGGTGATTTGGAGCCTCCCGGATGGGACATTTAGGAGGGTGCTTTCTGACATTTTGTTGTAGGTCTAATCGTCCCACCCCGGAGCGATTAGAAATCCATGGTGAATTTCTTGACTGTTCCTTTTGCAGTGCCTTCCTGGTAATGTTCTCATGCCTCTGTCAAGTTTTTAGCTCATTCTGATATGTTTTAGTTATCATTTTATTTATTTTATGCATGCACTAATCGTAGGCTTTGGGGATCGCATGTTTTACTTCATCCGCAGGTGCTACTAATCCTTTTCTGTTTCTCTGAACGTAGGATCTCGACACCGGAGGAGCAGCAAGGAATCAAAGACGCGTTCATGCAAGCGGCGGTGACATTTGGCCCACCCACTTTACATGTGGGCACGCGAAAGAAAGCGTACCAATCCGTGGTGTAATAGAGCCCTACTTAACGCTCCTAGCCCCCGAAAAGGGAGGAGACGTATTGTAACCCGATTTTAAAGCAAATTAATAAAAAGGGTTGTACTCGACATTTGCTTTCTATCTTGTTTCAATTCGTTTATGTTTCTCTCCTTTCATGCATTTCAGTTCGTAGGACTTAGCGTTACGTTTTGCTTTTGCATACATCGCACTTGGCATTTCCGTTTTGTTTCCGTATCCTCGTGCTTTCAATATTATCATACTTTGGTGAGTTCTAAAACAAAATATGCATATGTGGAGGATTTATACCTCACTGTAGTATTTGCAACCAAAAAAATTTTCTATTACATGTTAAATCATTCCAACTATGTCATTGCCAGGGAGAATCCACTATGTTATATAATGAGTCACACTTACACAAATACTCGAACCACCAAACAGATAATGCTCTTAAAAAAACTCAAAATTGAATTCATAAGTCAAAAATCCATAAAGTTTTAGGCCATTACTGACCACCTTGTAAAATATTCCCTTTAAGACAACAAACCACTTATCATCGAGCTTTCAAATGACTACATCTTGAGAGTTACTGAACTCGAAAAACTTGTTGAACCTGAGGATGAGGTCGATCTTACCCTTTTCTTTGATGGTTATAAGTGTGACCAAGGGGAGGTTCTAGAATTATTTTCTTCATGTTGCAAGGGGTCCCTTTCCCTTTTTCATTCAAACTCGGCTTCCCCTATACAAACAATAACATAGAGTACAAAGCATTAATCTTTGGAATCCAGATCATTGTCACTATGGGCATCAAATGTATCAACATCTTTGGTGATTTCCTTCTTATTTTTAATCAAGTTAAGGGGGTCTACCAATACAAATGCCCAGTCTTAAAGTCCTACAAGTATATCATGGATAAATTTCTCACCAACTTCAACTAGCATAACATTGATAACTCGCCATGATCATCTAATCATTTTGCAGATACTATGGCCTCTCTCGGGTGCCTTATTTCACAAAGTCCTACTGATAGCATTACTAATTTTCATGTTACCATGCTTTCTCAATCATTTATTTCCCATGAATATTCTAAAAATGAATGAGATGCCCATATCATTTGTATGGGCATCAAATGTATCAACATCTTTGGTGATTTTCTTCTTATTTTTAATCAAGTTAAGGGGGTCTACCAATACAAATGCCCAGTCTTAAAGTCCTACAAGTATATCATGGATAAATTGATCACCAACTTCAACTGGTATAACATTGATAACTCGCCATGATCATCTAATCATTTTGTAAATACTATGGCCTCTCTCGGGTGCCTTATTTCACAAAGTCCTACTGATAGCATTACTAATATTCATGTTACCATGCTTTCCCAATAATTTATTTCCCATGAATCTTCTAACAATGAATGGGATTCCCATATCATTTGTATGGGCATCAAATGTATCAACATATTTGGTGATTTCCTTCTTATTTTTAATCAAGTTAAGGGGGTCTACCAATACAAATGCCCAGTCTTAAAGTCCTACAAGTATATCATGGATAAATTGATCACCAACTTTAACTAGTATAACATTGATAACTCACCATGATCATCTAATCATTTTGCAGATACTATGTCCTCTCTCGGGTCCCTTATTTCACAAAGTCCTAATGATAGCATTACTAATATTCATGTTACCATGCTTTCCCAATCATTTATTTCCCATGAATCTTCTAACAATGAATAAGATGTCCATCTCATTTAGGCATAGCCATATTAGGACTTCTTATTTTTAATCAATTTAAGGGGGTCTACCAATACAAATGCCTAGTCTTAATGTCCTACAAGTATATCATGGATAAATTGCTCACCAACTTCAACTGGTATAACATTTATAACTCGCCATGATCATCTAATCATTTTGTAGATACTATGGCCTCTCTCGGGTCCCTTATTTCACAAAGTCCTACTGATATCATTACTAATATTCATGTTACCATGCTTTCCCAATCATTTATTTCCCATGAATCTTCTAACAATGAATGATATGTCCATCTCATTTAGGCATAGCCATATTAGGACTTGTTTGCTCAAATAAAGGATTTTCTAAACCTTGGTGTCCTTCCTATAGAATTTTCATCAACTGCTAAATGCACTTTCAAACAAAAAGTGGTTTGATACATTCTCTTTGGGGATATGATTTATCGCCATGGATATGATGGTGTTCTTCTTTATTATCTCAAACCACAAGAAGTAAATTAGGTAATATCTCAAACCCATGATGGTACATGTGGTGGTCATTTTAGTGGGATGGCCATAGCAAAGTGCATTTTGTGCATGGGTTATTATTTTCCTACAATAGAATAGTATTGTTGTACATATGTTAAGAAATTCTCTAAATGCCAACATCACATCAATTTAACCTATGTTCCATCACAAGCATTGCAACCCATTCAAGCTCTATGGTTGATTTTATAATGGGATCTTGATCTTATTGGAAAAATCTCCCCTCCATCCTTGATATATCATACATTCATCATCAAGTCCATAGAGTAATTTACCAAGTGGGTTGAGGCTATTCCTCTTACCAATACAATAGGAACTCAAATTATGGAGTTTATACTCCAATATATCATTTATCGCTTTGGTATCCCTTTAAATATCATATCCAATAATGGTCCCCCATTCAAAAACAAGGATGTTTGAGTGGTTTATAATAAGTATCATATCCAATATAGCTTCTCAACACTGTACTACCCCTAGAGCAATGGCTTTGAAACCACCAACAAAACTATCTTAGTCATTCTCAATAAAATAGTCAAATAAAATAATAAATATTGGCACCTTCAGATCCCTTTGACACTTTGGGCTTATTGAATGAGCATTTGCATTCTAATAGGGGCAACACCCTTTTCATTAGTCTATGGTATTGAAGCTATCATACCTCTTGAACTCAATATCCCATAATTACGTATATTCTTGCAAGAATTCATGGATGATGACTTAGCATGCCAAGCACAACTCAGTCAACTTACTCTCCTTGATTAACACTTAATCAATGCTCTAGAACAACTTTGAATTTATCAATATTGAATCAAAATAGCTTATGATCATAGAGTGAATACCCATGAATTCCAAGTTGATGACCTTGTACTCAAACAAAATTAGGAAAGCTCAAATATTCCACCTCATTTACATGATAAGTTTACTACCAACTGGCTTGGTCCATTCATTGTCACATAGACATTTAGATATAGCGCTTATAATATTGCCACTCTCGAGGGCATTGAGTAACTTGAGCCCATGAATATCCTTTATTTGACTACATTTTATACCTAGATTCTATTCCACTTTATCTTTTTGTACATAATCAACAACCAAATATATATTTATATATATATATAATAAATAATCCCCAAAAAAACACAGTATCAAACAACCACAAACTCTTGTCACAAGCACTCTCCAGTTTCCATTCAGTTTCCCTCCACTCCATATTCATATTATTATTATTTTTCTCTCTCCTTCCTAGCATATCACTCCTAGTTGTATGGTCACGCTTTGAGCGGATACATACCATGGACTATTGTATTTTTCCCTCCCCCTTTCTTCTCCCCTTCTTTCTAAATCAGTATCACTTCTATTCTTGCATTCCTCTACTTATTTTTCATTATTCTTTCTTCTCTTTTTCCTCATCTCATAACCACTTTCTCCATATTTTGTACACTCATTTTTTAATTCCATGTTACTTTGATTCTTGTTCAGTTTATTTTAGCTTGCTTTTTTTAGTTTGGTTTTGTTGTCTTAATCAAGGGTGTCTACATCATTGTATTTGTATCACCTCTTTGTATGATCATTCTTGTCATGTTCTTTGCTCCCACAACCATCTATAACATCCTTTTATTTCTTAAAACTACCCCTATGACACCTTATCTCTTTCAAAATATTTGATTTGAAGAATCTCTAGGTTCTTTCAGTCACTCAACCATGCCTAGTGTCTCAATAAATTCTTCATTGAATGTCTTTTGATATTTGAATGCTATAGTCATTTTTTTTTTACCTTGAGTTTTCTCTTGGACCACACACATATCACATATTAATAAAATTTTGAATTTAGGAAAGACGATTCCATATGTCACTCTATCCATAAAGTGAACGGTTTTCCCTACTCATTCTATCATGCACATAATCCAAACTTGAGGATCCAAATGGCATATATGTTACAAAAAAATCAAATCAAGCTTCCAAAAAATAAAAATCATAAAAATAAAAATCAATAATGATATATATTATCTTGGATCCTTGGGTATTTTAGACATCTCCACTAGGGCTATAGACGTCTTGCTAGCAGTGGAGCAATATTGAAGGATTGTGGGGCTATCTCTATTAGGGCTATAGATGCCTAAATGGTAGTGGAGTACACCCTCCATGTGGTGACATGTCTATCACTTTAGCAATAATATTTTGTACATACCTATGTATGCTCATGGATGAGCTATATTATAATGGTTTGAGTTGCATACGATTAGTCCTACCTTACTCAAAATTAAAAATAATTTTTTTTGCACACACTTTGGTCCCTGAGAACCTTGAGTTGCTAGAATGGTCTCAATATCTTCAAGCACCTACTTGATTAGTAGATGAGTTTGATTGATGTCACTAGGGTGTTTGAGCTTCTTGAAAGCACTTTGAGATTCTTTCTCCCTAGGACACATGAGTTGACAAGTTGTGTCACCTTCACTTCTCCATTTTTCTCATTGCATGTATATTTTGCATCTCACTATCTATCATTCATTCTATAGTCACATCATTACAATTATATTGATGTCCTTGATTAATCCATTAAAATCATGAATAGCGATATGTGTCTAAGCATTTTTTGAATGATAATCTAATGTGCATACAAGAATTTATTCTATTATATCTATCACATTCACCATAGTCAGTTCTTATCTATTCTACTTCTATCATCTAGAACATCTACCATGCATAATTCAACACATCTTCATCATCATCCACTATTTGCATCATAATTCATACCATCTAACACATCATTATTATCTAATCACATATGTCTATCCAACATTACACATCAAATAAATAAATAAAATAATCAATCAAATCAAATCAACCACATAAAAAAATAAATCCTCCAAAAGCAAATAGAGTCCTTGCACTTCATCATCCATGCACTTCAGTGTATCAAGTCCATGTCATCTCACATGTCATATCTATTTAGCCCCATTCCATCAGCAAGCATACCAACCTAAAACACATACATAACACCATCCATACATCACATCATATCATGGCACCCATTCGCTCATCATTGTATTTCTATCATGAATCAATCAAGCCAACCCTTCACATATCCATGCCCATACCTCATCCTCATCTCAAACAAAACAATATTAAAATGACAATAAAATAGAAGCCTCTCAAACCTCAACCATAAATATCATCTCTCTTGTTGTCCCCGAATACAAAATCAACTGCCAGGTTCAAAATATTGTGTCCTTTTATCAAAGGTTGTGTTTTTTTCCTCGCATTCACATATCAAAGCAAATCAAATACTAGGCTTAAAATACTACATCCTTTTGTCAAAGGTTGTGTCTTTTACCTCACCATCTCAATAATCACATTTTTGTTCAAAGGCTCTAAAGGCACCAAACCCCTTTAGTTGCATTTCAATTCAAAGGCTCCAAAGGCACCAAACCCCTTTGGTCACATTTTAATTCAAAAGCCCCAAAGGCACCAAACCCCTTTGGTTAACATCTAGAATAGCTTTTTATTTCTTACAAAAGCTTAGGATTTACTTTCCTATTATAGATCAGCTATCCTAGATCCTCAAGTGAACCTCATATCTAGTGATCCGCTCTAATCACCTGGCGGTTGTAGCAACTAGTTCTTAATACAATCTGGTAGGATGGATAGATTACCATTGTGAGACCTTGGGAAGCTTGCACCCCTACTCTAATTGCAATGTTATTATATAAAATGAATATAAATAAGCACACAAACACATATAACATGAAATTAATAAGCAAAGAAAGATTTTTTTTATTAATGCTTCCAGATCTCGGTTACATGTACGTCCCTCTGAGGGATACTCATTTTGATACAATAGATTACAAGTGGAATAACAATGAATGTATCCCCCACAAGTAGATGGTGCACCTCTGTAGACCTCCCGATCTCGTACACCAAACTATCCAAGGGCTTACAAATGCCTCCTTCTCCTAATTTCATCCTGGAGGGATCTCATGCTCTAGATACTTTGAATTGATCCTATGAACCTGTATATGTGTGTATGGAAACAACAAAGCACAATAAGTAGTATAGGTCGCCTCTCTGAAAGAGGCTCTTGTTAGCAGATCTGATAAATAGGATAAATAAACATGATAATATTAAAATGCAAGCATAAACTAAGTAGTAAATGCATAGAAAACTTAGAAATATGAAGTAAATGCGCTAATGAAATCATATCTATGCTAGAACTAATTAAAAAATCAAAGTAGTAATGGATCTAAGCTATAAAAAAGGAAAATAATATCTAATGCCCTAATATATGCATGCAAACCACTTTTTGTGATAGCGGCCACAAAATGAAGCTCTTTTTCTCACGAACTAGGGGTTGTAGCACTAAGCTCTTTTTCTCACGAACTAGGGGTTGTAGCACTATCTTCCATGCTCTAATTGATGTTCAAGGGTTGCCTATTATGTCTAGTACGTTGATGGGTGGTGGAGAATAAACATATCTAAAATTAGGTGCATAGACGTAGCTCAGTAGGACAGTTTTTTTTTGCTCCTCAAAGGGGGCATGGATTTGCTCTCTGATCTATCAGGGCTTCATTGCACAATATTTGAATATTCATGGATCTCTTTGCTTACTTGGGAGAGTCCATATGTAGACTCCTCTGTTTCAAATCTAGGTCAAAATATTGGCTTCTTGGAAAATCCAAAATCCAAATTGTATGCAATTGACCATCCCAGGTGGAAAGCATCAGTCACAAATTAGCATTGAAGGGGTAGTTAGGAGGAACTTTGGGAGTTCCTTACCATAATCCACTCATAAGAAATACAAAGTGCAGTCAGACTACATGATTTGGGCTCGTATTCATAGCTAGACTATGCATGGTGCTAGCCAATATTCAAAGTAGTGGCTAGGTGTGGCTATTGTTAGCTTCAGCGACCATATGTGGTGGCCACTCTGCCTGAGAGCGACTAAGCCTAGATGGGCTAGAACTACCCTTTTTGAGTGGTTAGGACCACTACTAGATCTTGGAGAGGTCCAAGATGATTCATATGGTCTTTGAATGTATCCATATGCATATTCTCCTAAACATGACACATTTTAGGTGTCTATAGATACCCTTTTTAGGGATGCATTATGGGAAAACACAACATGGAGCAAAAATAGACCACCTAGGGTCACATTGTAGGTTGTGTGATGATCATTTATCTGATCAACATTAGATACCCCAGTCATGAGAAAGGAAGCACTTCTTAGAATTATTGCTTCCAATAGGGTGGAAGACTTAAATTTTTAAAAGCTTGCACTCGTTCATCATACAATCAGGTAGATTTAGTACTACTATATATCCGAAAGGAGGAGAGCTACAAACTTAACTATCATGTTTACTTTTTTCCTTAAAAAAGGGTAAGCTTATGATAGTTGTTGGCAATGATTCATAAGATGAATGCAATTTGACATGATCAAGTGATATTTTTTATTTTGATTATGATTGTTGATTTATGAATACCCCCTCAAACAACGAGTCGATGAGGGAAGGACAATGACATAAGCAACAAGTCGCTTGACCAATATGAATGATTTGGACCCCTTTTGAGAGGTTTTCTTTGTTGTTATAGGGTAGATCCCATCTCAGGTGTGATTTCAACCATTTTTAGTAATTGTACATCTCTATCCCATGAAGTGGTCTAGCCACAATGGCCTTTTTAGGGAATCAAGGTGATAGCAATTCCATTTAAGCTTATGTTAAATCACTACATTCGAACCATATTTCAAATAAAATGAGGTGAGTCTTCATTCTTGTGGGGCAGTTCGATCGCCATGTCTTTCTTTGAGATGGGAGTGAAACTTCTCAATTCTTCCATAACTAATTTACCCCAAGTGGTCTTATGGTAGTTTACTCATCTTGTTAGGTTGCATGGAGTGCTAGTCGCTACAACCACCAAGTGTATAGAGTAAATTACAAAATACTAGTCTCACTTGAGATTTTTGTTGTTATTTAATTTTTTTGTTAATTTAACTTTTATGATGTTTTTAGATTTTTGATATATTAATGCTAGGAGGTGCGGTGTTAAAGAGAGTTTTGTTGGCTCTCCACCGTGGCATGTGATGCCCTCCCAACGCTATTGCACATGCATGTGGAATGATGTCCTGGAATAAATTTATGCAATGTTGCAATTTATATTGTTTTTTATTTCAACTTATGTGATTTTTTGGGTATTTGTGTGGTTTTTGATTATTTTGGACCAATAGGTATAATTAATGGTCCATTTTTAGGTGCCTTATGGTGAGAAATTAGGTAACTTTCTCTTTGTTTCTTGGACACTGTTAGGTCTAGTGACCCCTAATTGCCTCTTCATGGCCACTGTTATGTCCAACGGTGAGTAAGTGTGGGCCACTAATGGCAGCAGCAGCCAAAGCAAAAATTGAAAATATAAAAGAATTCTAGGGTTTTTACTTGTCATTATTGCCAGCTAGAAATTTACAACTTTGAGCTCTGAGTTGATAGTGACTAATTGTGACCCGAGACACTGCCAACTGGACACCATGGCTGAGCAGGGTGAGGCTTTGACAAGCGGAGGAGCGAATGACTCACGAGTATCTCTCAAATTCTAGCCTTTTATTTGTTTTAATAGGTAAAATAAAACTCACTAAATAATCAATAAATGAACAAAACTAAACTTGTTGGCAACGAATTGAAACTATAGGTAGGCTTAGTTTTAGGTTAATTTTAGTGGGTCTAGCCTAATTTTAGGATTTTTTTTCAAAAAAAATTATGATTTTTGGTAGATGGGGGACATCGTCGGTGTGCTAACCTGTGGCCATTGATTCTTAGAGCATCCCCTAAATGCCAAAGAGGGTTCACTGCCGCCATCAGTGACCAACCTAAATTCCATCACTCTACACAACTCAGGATAGATGAGCTCACTTCTAAGAGAGATGTTTCTAGGGGATAGGTTGTGCCAGCTATGCTAGCACCTCAAGGGCCTAGTGGGCTAGATGCATATGTGGAGATCAGACGTTTGCATGGACTCCTATCAAAGGACTTGGAGTAGTGCACCCTAAACAATGCTTAGATCCTTGCACTGGAGCATGATGTCAAGCTTCAAAGAGGTCATCTACCAGATAGGCCCACAATAGGAGGGTCACAAAGGACTAGGAAGAGAACATCAGGGCAATCATCAGTGCAACTAAGCCATAGGACTCGGACTCATATAGAGCAGACCACATGGACTAGATCCTACCATACTCATAGGGATAGAGCCGAGGGTGGAGGCAAGGCTATAGGTGCAGGTGCAGGCTAATGACTTTGATTGTACTGGCTTTATTTTTTAGTGTAATGTTAGATGACCTATATAGTTGTAGCCTACAGGCTATTTTGTACCCTTATGTACTTATTGGACACACATATATATGATATCTACACTTTGAGACTCATTATGTGTACTTATATGTTTTTGCTTTTATGTTTATGTGATGCAGTATTATGATTTTATGCTACATGATGTGATGTATTGATATGCATTTAGCTAGATGATAGATGTATGCTTTAGATGATGTGATCTATATGTGTGGATGCATTATGATGATGGATGCATATATGGATGCACTACCTAGTCTTAAATGCATGTTTAATTTGATTCTATTGTATGCATCTAACTTATGTTGTTATGATATGGTGAATGCAATATGTGTAATTTACTATGATGACGATCTAATGTAAATGAGCATATATGATTTAATCACTTAAAACATAAGGAATGCATGTTATATGAGTTCAAAAATCTAATGGGTGACACCACAGAATGTAAATCAACCATGAATAAATAATAACTCTTATAATAAGAATTAATTATTTAAACATCCAAGTGTGAGATGAGATGATGTGATATGTATGTACTTTCTTTATAAGCTTCTGTAAGTTAAAAGATATAACAAAAATAGTCAGTGGTAGTATAATTGTCATTGTTGACATTCATCCGATATCTATCCTATTTCATGCACACCGTTTAATGAACAAAACCTCCTAAATAAAACTGATGATTTGATTGATGACATGATTTATTGCTATGAGAGGATTTTTGAGGTTTTCCATGAGACTCAAACACCCTAGTTACTCTATCAAAAGTTGTATACTGACCATATAGAGCTCCTGAAAGATAAATTTCCTATTATGAAGATCTAGATACTCACTCTCCCTATGTGTGAAATGAATGTATTAGATGAACCATAAGCATACCCCGATACCAAGCAGGATTCATGCAGCCCATTATTGTATTGGGGATCCTCAAATGTTCATCCCGATCCTAAGTTGGACTCAGTTGGATTAGACCTCTAGGTGATACACGACACCTAAAGCTAGTCCTTCCACATGCAAACATTGGTCTGTACAGTAGGATGCTAATGTGACAGACATATCGTCGTGCATAAGGATCACCTTACGATTTGTCAATGCTGAGAACTCCAGGGAGTCAAGTTCAATACTCCCTTCTTTTCTTCATATTTATTTGGGATACTTGCTCATTCTTAGTGATGAAAATCACTGTATATATTGAAATTTTGTTTTCTTTTGAGCAAGGGATTTATGTAATAATGATAATAACTATTTATTTTGAATTTTGAATTTTGTTTTGTTCAGGATTTTTTCTTGTTTTTATTAAAGCAAGGGATTTATTTGGGTAGGGGGAACTTTTCCTTTTGCCAATTCTCAGCATTTTCAAATTGGTCACACAGGGGGATGAGCAAGATAAACTTTTCACTTAAGGATACCTAGTACCACAATGTTCATCTTTCCCTTGTTCCAACTAGGATTTTAGTTTTTTGATTAGTAATAGGATTTTGAAATATACCAGGTGCTATCAAAACCAAACCTCATCTATTAAAAGCAAGGATAAATTTCTACAAAGTTTGATAAAACCATTAAGTATGGTTGAGTGACCGAAAAACCCTAGTATATTCCTTATAGCAACAAAATGGGTTGTGTTGAAAAACACAGTTACACACATGGGTTATGGATGATGATGGATTTTTATGATGCATGATTGAGGTACAAATGTGGTGTTGTTTGTAAGATTTGTGAAATACAATGGATGCAAATGCCTATATGCAATGCAACTACATGAATGCAAATGCGAAATGCAAATATTTTTGTATTTTTTGATGCTTTCAATTGTTTTTGAGTTTTGATTATTCTGAATATTTTTTAACTTTCTGATTTTAAACGGTTTATGTATTTTTATGTTTTGCTTTTGACCAAAGGGCTTATGGTGCCTTTGGGGCTTTTATGTGATGTGACCAAAGGGCTTTAAGATGCCTTTGGAGCATTTTGTAATTTGACCAAATAGCTTTAAGATGCCTTTGGAGCCTTTTGTGATTTGACCAAAGGGCTTTAAGATGCCTTTGGAGCCTTTTGTGATTTGACCAAAGGGCTTTAAGATGCCTTTGGAGCCTTTTGTGTTTTGACCAAAGGGATTTAAGATACCTTTGGGGCCTTTTGTTTTTACGGTTTTCTATTGTTTTTATGATTTTGAAATTTGTGAATGTTTTTGATATTTTGTTGGTTTAATTGAATGCTTTTATGTTTTGTTGTGCTTATGTGTAAAACTCCTTTAGATGAATAATTTTGAGAGGCTCTGGCTTCTCAACACCTTCTATCGATATTAGGAGATATGCCCCAGGTCCAATCTTCTCAGAGAAGATGTAGGGACCTATCCAATTGGCCATAAATTTTTCTCGTAGGTGCAGGGGTAGATTTGGGTTCTATTGGTTATCTTTAAGCACAAGATCCCTGTTGGACATTTTGAGTGTTTTTGTTCATTGATGTTAAAAGAATTGTTGTGATATGTTCATAATCTTTGAGGATATTTAAGTGTTTCCTCCAAAACCAAGAAGGTCTTGAAAAACAATAGGTTATAATATTTATTTTTAAATATTATATACCCAGGAGGGTTCAAAGAATAAAGAACCAAGGAAGGAAAAGCAAAGTCAAATTAGACAATAATATTTTATTATTATTATTTTGGAACAAAAACCAAGTTTAAAAAGATTAAGGATCAAGTTGAAAAGACCCATAAGAGGATTTAATTTAAATTAAAATATTTTAATCTTTGATTAAAATTTTAATTTAAATAATAATGGATGTTAAGGTTAAGTTAAATATTTATTTAATATTTAAATTAACTTTAATTATTCAAATTCAAATAAAATTGGAATAATCACCGACATGGGGAACAAGGTAAGGGTTGCATATAAATAATGCCAAAGTTGGCATTTGGAAGATCATCCATGCAATTTGTATTTTGGCTCGTGCAAAAGAGAAGAATTTTTGCATGTGTATTCGAGCAAAGGAAAGGACAAAGGGTAATAGCCTCTAAAAAATCTTTGAAGTCCCTCGTAGCTGATTTTGCAGCCAAGGGCTGCGTAAGACACATGCTAGGCATCTTACACAGCCCTTGGAATGCTAGGCGTCTTACGTAAGACGCATGCTAGGCATCTTACGTAAGGCGCATGTAGGTTCAAATCTTGTGCACACTATTTTGGTTGAAGGAGGTTTGTATTTTGAGTTTGTGATGTTCAAGGGAGAAGGTCAAAGGTATGCTCATGCTATTTGGCTCTTGTGGAGCCACGTGGTCCAGTTGGTGGGTGCGAGCACTATGAAAGCGCTTGGGAGAGAACCAATGGCGGTTCGAATCCTGCCAAGGCATTTTGGGCAACACTATTTAGGTATGTGCATTGTGAGGTTTTATTTGACTTGCAAAAAATGAAAAGGGGAAATATTTTTTGAGTTTATGTTGATTAAATTTTTTGCATAATTAATTTGATTATAAGTTGTTTAGGGGAGTTAAAAGGGAATGCAAAACTTTGATTTCTGGATTGAATTTTTAAGTGTTAAGGAGTTATAAGAGAGTAAGGAAAGTTTATTTTTGAGATTCAAGGGTGTTGGATATTATTTTAAAATTTGGATATTATAAGGTGTATTTGGATATTATTTTTGTATTGAAGAAATATTTTGAAGAAGTGTTAGGGTGATAATTCTTGTCATCTAACCTTTGTGCTTGGCAAGGAAAGTGGTTATAATTGAGATAGGTTTTGAAGTCTATTCTTAAACAAATAAAAGGTATGGGCATATTCTTCCTTAGTTGATCTCAAAACAAGATTGGAGTGAAAAGGATTTGGTTAAGTTTTCCTTTGTGATTTTGTTGAGTTGATGAGTTTTCTGAAATAGAAGTGAATGTTATAAACTTTGTTTGATTAGCATTGTTGGATATTGTGAGTGATATAGTGCATGCTTCATGCTTGTGTGGCTTAAGATCATTTGAGGTTGAGTTTGAAGATTGGATTAGAGTTTAAAAGAACATGAGTATAATTTTTATATGAGTTAAAGCATTATTGTTGAAGTGGTTAGTTGAGTGAATAACTTGAACTAGGATTTGCAAAGATCATGAGTATCATTGTTACTGAGATTGTTTGATAATCATTGTTGTTGAAGTGATTGATTGAGTGAATAACTTGAGCTAGGGTTTGCAAAGGTCATGAGTATCATTTTTATGTGAGATTGGTTGATAAGCATTGTTGGAAACAGTTGAATGTTCATAAGTTTGGACTAGGGTTTGTGAACAAGGATTATTTCATTGAGTGATTGGTTGAGTAGAGTTGGTTAAGTCTAGTCAAATGGATGTGTTGAGGTGATAGTGCAAGTTCTACAAAAAAAATTATTCTATATTGAGAAAGTGATTGAGTGTTTATGAGTGTGAAACATATTGAGTCTCTAACAATTCTCTATATGTTTTTGTGGTAAAAATAGAGATTGAAAGTGATTGAGTGTTTATGAGTGTGAAATATATCGAGTCTCTAACAATTCTCTATATGTTTCTATGGTAAAAAGAGAGATTGAAAATTATTGAGCATTGTTGTGAATGTGAAGCATATTGAGTCTCTAAAAATTCTCTATATGTTTCTATGATATTGGACAAGTTCTAGTGAGGACTTGTTGAGCATATTTGAGGCAAGTCTTTGAGAAGACTTGTGGACAGATTTATGTGAGCTTTTGTGGAAGCTTACAATATAGAATTAAGGACAGATATTATTGAGCAAATTGGACAAGTTCTAGTGAGAACTTATTAAGCAAATTGGATAAGTTCTAGTGAGGACTTGTTGAGCATATTGGACAAGCTCTAGAGAGGACTTGTGGATAGATTAGTGTGAGCTTTTGTGAAAGCTTACAAGGCAGATTTTAGATAAGTATTTGAGAAGACTTGTGAGTAGATTTGATTAATTTATTTGTTCAAACCTTGATTTAAGGTTTGGGGCAAATCCAATATAGTTTATTTGTGATTAAGTCAAGCTTTGTGTTAAGTCTTGAGGATAGATTTGTGCTAGACAAAAGGACTATGTTTAGTGCAAATTTGAAGATAAATTTTGGTATAGATTTGAGGACAGTTTTGTGCTAGACCAGAGATAGAGTTTGATCAGATTTGTGCTAGATCGAAGGACTATGTTTAGTGCAGATTTGAGACAGAGCTGAGAGCAAGCTTTGGAGGTGACAGAGTACATAGAATGATAGTCTCCAATGGATAAATATCCATCAACTAGGGCAGTGAGGATAGGTCTTTTGAGTGAGGAAAAGAGTCTTCAATGGATAGAGATCCATTAGCAAGTGCAGTGGGGGTAACAGTTCTATAAGATCACCAGCCAGAGCATAGGAGAAAGGAGTTCTCCTATAGATAGAGATCCATGAACTTGATTAGGGTATAGGTATCTTATTTAGACAGAGGTCCATAAACATTGTAATAGGGAAAGGATTGCCAAGATATTGATTGAAAACAAATTAGTGAAAGATTTTCTTCGTAGAGTAGCCCACATTGGGTGAACCACGTTAAATTGATGTCTCTATTGTGTGTGGTGATTTGTGCATTGCTTTGATTACTATTTTTGATATTTCTATCTATACATTGCATAATATTTATTAGAAAGAAAAGTAAAAAATGGTCTTATATTGTTCACCCACCTCTTAGTATAAGCTTGCATTCTTCAATCCCCAACCTTAAAGTCTCTCAAGTGGACTTTATTGTTATAAGCTCATGTTAGACGATCCTAGAAAATGTGAAGATGCTCAAGAGCATTGATGTAACGTTCATCCAGAAGGGTCAACTAATCCAAGTGAGTTTGTCATGCAGTGTCATCATTGATGAACTCTTTCAATATGATGCGCAATGTTGGAATTTCTAACTCTAAGGGCATAATGGCCTCAGTGCCATATACAAGCAAAAATGGTGTTGCCCTAATGGGAATTCGTACACCCAAGATTAGGGCCTCGTATTCGGTGTTGTTATTGGTGCAAGGAAAGTTTAGCTTAAATGACAAGGGTATTGGAGCACCTTGTGGCATGAAAAAGACAATCCCTACACCACCTCCTTGCTCACACTTTGAACCATCGAAGAACAAAGTCATGTCGACTTCATTTTCAAGTTCTTCAAGTTTGGGTGCTTTTGATAATATGAATACTGCATCATCAAGAAGTTCTATGGTGATGGGTCTACTATTCTAAAGATTTGCCTTAGCCAGCTGATCGGCTATGACTTGTCCCTTGATGGACTTTTGGCTTATGAACTCTAGATCGAATTCTATCAACAACATGATCCACTTTGCAGTACGTGTATTATGATATGTCTTACTCATCATATACTACAAAGGATTTTGTTTGGATATTACATATGTCATATGGCTCAACATGTAGTGGCATAATTTCTTGGTTACAAATACCACTACTAGGTACAACTTTTCTACGTATGCATATCCTATCTCATAGCTCACCAAGGTGCGGCTGATGTAATATATCACTTGTTCTTTATCTTGCACATTCTTTTGAGCCAACATGGTGCCCAAAGAAAAATAGGTAGCAGATATATAGCAGGAATGGCACATCTAGCCTTGGTAGAGCTAGTACTGGTGGTGTTGTCGGGTACTTCTTGATCTCAGCAAAGGCTTGTTGATATTCTTCATCCCACTAGAATGAGAAGTAGTAAATTCATGGGTCAAAATTTGTTCAATAGTTGTGCAATGAATCACTTTATGGATGCTACTTTACCCTATAGGCTTCTCAGATCTTTGATGTTAGTGGGTGGGACCATTTCCAAGATAGCTTTTACCTTTGCTAGGTCTACCTCGATGCCTTGTTTAAAAACAATGAATCCCAAGAGTTTTCCAAAAGTTATGCCAAAGACGCATTTCTTGGGATTCAACCTGACATTGTGCTCAATCAAGCGATCGAAGACCTTTTTGAGGATCTCGGCATGCTCTTCATGCAATAATGACTTGGCCAGTAAGTCATCGATGTAGTCTTCTAAGATCTTGTGCATGTAGTCATGGAAAATGTATGTCATAGCCCACTGATATGTGGCACCAATATTTTTAAGACTAAATGGCATTACTTCATAGCAAAATATTCCCCATGGAGTGGTGAATGCAGTTTTATGCTGGTCTTTAGGTTTAATTTGAATCTAATTATAACCAAAAAAACTGTCCATTAGGGAGAACAACTTATGACCTGCAGTTGCGTCTACAAGAGCATCTATGTTTGGCAATGGGAATGAATCCTTAGGTTTTGCCTTATTTAGATCCTTAGAATCTGTGCAAATATGGATTCTTCCATCAGGTTTTCCTATGGGCACCATGTTTGATACCCATTCTGGATAGTCGATGGGAAAAATAAAGACTACATCCAACAGTTTTAGCAACTCATTCTTTACCATCAAAGCGATGGTTGGATGCATCTTTCTGAGATTTTGCTTTACCGATTTCTTTATGGGGTCCATCAAAAGGTTATGGACAAGCAATTTTGTATCTATCCCTAGCATATCTTTGTAGGTCCAATCAAAGAGACCTGGTCTCTCTCTCAATAGAGGAATAATGATGTCCTACTCTTCTGGAGATAATATTTTTCTGAACTTGACTTTCTTTCGATTGGAAGGGTCATCGCTGATGTCCACTTTGAAATTTTCCTCTATTGCCATATGTGACCCCTCCTCAAGTTGGTGAGGAGTGGGGATTAAATGGATGTCATCTACTAGGTTTAAAGGTTCCATTGAATCATGGTCAAAATCATCATGATAGAAATCATGCACGTAGCTTGGTGCAAAATGGTAGCATCTCTTCATTAGGGAAGAAATATTTAGGCTCTAATGAAGAGTCAACGAGATCCCAATAAATAGCATCTAAATTAAGACACAATGGCTTTGTATGATCTACTAGGTTGTGATGTGGAGTGGTCAAATCAATAGATATCATGTTGAAGGATGGTATGGAATATCCAAGACCACATAGGTGAAACTCTTTATCAATGGTTTGCTATCCATACTCATGATGAGGCTTTGGGGGCATAAGGATCTTAGGACCCGATCTATGGACAGACAAGATGATGGTATCATTGGGTTGTAGCAGCTCTCTAAATGTAGGCAGATCATGGTTGACCATGTGATGAATGACATCTAGATTTACTGTTCTCCTTAGGAAGTGAAGGTTAGGATCTATGGTGTGAAGTAATGCTTCTCTTTCAACAAGCAGATTGACTTTTTAAAAGTGAAACTCAAGGTAAGCCCTCTCGGCTTCATTCTCAAAGTCATCATTGCTTATAGAGAAACCATCATTCTTGCCCACTAGGATTGGGTGTTGACTTGCCTATTGATGCCTAAGATAGGTCATTTTAGTCTCATCTTCATAATCATCATCGCTTATAAAGAATCCATTGGCATTTACTATTAGCCCTACCATTTGGTGTGTGCATCTTATGAAGGCCATCTCAATTGAGTCCTTTGTCTCATAGCCACTCTCATCCGAGATGTATCCACTCTCTATATGGCCATACCAAGCGAGGTTTCATAGATATTGAGGCCCATGATGGGCCAATCCAATTTCATCTTCATCCTCACTTGAGACATATTCATATTCCTCTCACTCATATCCATGGATTGGCTCATCCTCCCATAGGATGGCTCCTAATGGGCATGCTTCAAGAGAGGAATTATGGTGATACTCATTGGATGGTTTGACATTGACCATAGACACCCGTCAGCCACCCAAGTAGTTTCTTCTAGGGGGTTGATAGGGATTCCAATCAATGTCTTCCTCGAACCTTAAGCTTAACCTATCTAGGATTGCTACCAAAGAATCATCATGACTCTATATTTGATATCCTAGACTGCACCTATCAGTAGGCATTTGGTACTACAACTGGAATGGAAGTCGGTGCTCTTGCTCATACAAACCTAAGCCATACGCATACCAATGGCACTGCTAAAAGTACCTTAGAGAAAACTCAGGATTTGACAAGTAGTGAACATTCATGGTGAATGGTTCATCCTCATCCTCTTCAATATTAGAAGCAGTATGGGCACAGTCCAAACCAACATAGATGAATTTAGTTTGGTTAGGGGAACCCCTAACGGAACTACTATCCCTATTGGAAAATTTGGGACCCTTGGCCATCCCATGTCTTGTACAGACTCAATAATAGGTATGAAAGTCACATTCTACACAAGATATTCACCTAACCTTGTGTTGGCTAAGTGAATTGTCACATGTGGTGCAGATGATGTTGTTGATGAAGCAGGTGAGGCAAGTTGAGGTACCTCCTTGGCTATGTCTTGGGAATATTCCTCCTCCATGGGATTTGGAATTTTTGCAACTGCTATAGTTGTAAGTTCCTTACTAGGGGTACTTTCAACTTCTGATTATCTTTTGCTTTAGATGTTGAAGGCTTCTCAAAATCACTAGTAGTCTTAGATGCAAGAGGTGGTTTCAATGTGTATGGGTCACCTCGCACTGATTTGCTCTTATTTTCTAGCTATGTGGTCAGGGATGAAGGCCTTATGTATAGATGTGTTGATGGAAGGACAAAGTCTCCCAGCAAGTCAACCTGATGTACGTATTTAAATAGCTCTTCATCGAATTGAACCATATGAACTTATCCCTTATGCACATACTTGATGCATTGGTGAAATATTGAGGGCATGCACTGCATGTCCCTTATCCAGGGATGCCTTCGAAGGATTTTGTATTACATTGCCCCCTCCAACATGTGACACATCATGAGGATGGTCTTTTTTCCTACCTAAATAGGTAGAATGACTGTACCCACTATGGATCATAGTGAATCATTGAAAGCCCTTAACATGTAGGAGATAGGGACAATGTTGGACCTAGGGATCTTCAGGTGCCCTATAGCCTTTATTGTGATAATGTTGATTGATGATCCCATGTCAATTATAACCCACTTGAAGGATATGTCATTGATTTATGTGATGATATACAAATGCAGGTTTGCTATGGTAGTAGGTACTACCTTGATCTCATGATCATAGAAATAGATCATAGGCTCTTGGCACTGCTGCACTTGCCCCACAAAATGTGTGAATGCATTTTGGTTTTGGGGTTGGAGCTCAATTGATCTCAAAATCTCCATCAAAGTCTCAATGTGCCTAGGGGATTATTGTATGAGCTCATAAATTGACAACTTAGTCGGAGTCATTTGTAGATTCTATTCTAGTCTACTCTGGACAGTCACTACAGGTCACACTGACAAACCTAGAGGATTGTTTTACACTTATCTCTGTCGAGGTGCAGCTAGGATATGAATAGGAGTTGTTGGAGGCTTTGGTTGACCATATCATTAACTTCTAGTTTCCATGTTGACTATCTCAAACATTTCTATGCATCCATGAGTGGGCAGCTCAACTCAGACTTGGTTGACTTGGGTGCCCTGATCTCTAGGGGCCTCATGATTTGGCAATGGGTTCCTGAATATACCCATGTCTCTATTATTGGGTGCTAATGGGTTGTCAAATTTTAGCTCATCCTTCTCAATCAAGGTTTTACACAATATTCTTGAATCTGATACATATTTCAATGTCATGCCCTTGTATTCTATGATATGGGCAGTAGTGATCTTCCCTATATCCCTTGGGCTTGGGATGATTAGGTTCAATAATTTGTACAAAAAGAAATTTGATTCTTTGTGCATTTCTCAAATGATTAAATATCAATTGCATCAATTCATATAGAGGTGTGAAATACTGAGGTGGTCAACGTTCCTTGTTTTAGCCCTGGTTTTTCTTTAGGTTGCTATTGGCCGACGGGGGATGAGCCTGATAGTTCTATGATTTCTGGTCATTTTCTCCCTTTGGTATGCTTAAAATGACCTGGTTGACTTGAGTAGGCTTGGAATGCTTCTATTTATTCTTGTTACGGTTGGCATTATTCCACTCCTTATTCCAAATCTTGAGGTCTCCTCCATCAATCTTTATGTCCTCTATAAGCTTGGCTTGATCCAAGGCTTATTTGAATGATTTATACTATTGTAGTTGTAATAGCAATGAGATGTGTTTGGTGTAGCTCTTTGTGAACATTTAGGTGAGCTCTTTAGTGGGAATGGAGAATTGTATTTTTACCATTATTTTTCTCCATCTATTCCTATAGTCCATAACTGGCTCATCGTCATATTGCTTTAAGTTGGCTAGATCAGATAGGTTCACCTTCTTCTTGAAGACCTTGTGTGTTTTTATGCATTATATATAAATAAGACCTTGTGTCATGTGTTTTGCATTTCGTTGGATGGTATTCTTGTGTTCAAATGGATTTCACCTATATACTCATAGCTCGACAACCTGGTGATGAAATCCAGGCTACGTAATCCAACCTATAATGTGTGGTAATGAAGTCCACACATGATCAAGGAGCATAGGTCCTCTTGATCCTCACCCAGTTCACCCGCAGTCGGTGATATACCTCTTCGAAGAGAGATACGTGCAAATTTCCCATAGGTTATGATGGATCTTGGAGTCGGTATTGGCCAATAATAATGGGTACATGGGATTTGAGATAGCGGATGGATATGAAAGCCACCTCACTTATCTCTACTAGTGGTTGATCATGACCTCCAACTCACTAGCATTAAAGTGATATGTGGTGTGTGGGGTTCTTTTTATATTTTTAAATTAGAAATTTATTCATCAAAAAGCATTCATGACTATTTCCCTACATGCCTAAAAATAACGTTTGATTTCAAAAAATGCATCTATAACTGATCTATATGACTTTGATGCAATTTCTACTTTATGATGTAACGACCTCTAGTTGGGCCACATGCAATAAAACTTAAACACACAAAATCCTAGCATGCTAGAGACTAGGGTAGACCTTGAAAACAGAGGCCCACTATTCCTAGCAGCACCTAGAGGAAAGCTAAAAAAACTCTAAGAAGCATCAAATACATTTTATTTTTCCATATTTTCTTATTTCTCATTAATAAAAAATATGATTTAAGTTGTTTTCTAAAAAAAATTTGCAGACAGAGAAAGACAAAAAATCAAAGAATCCTACCAACCTCAAATCCTCGTCTGATGATGAAATGGCTGCCCTTTGTTATACTTTTTTTGTCGATCGTTGTCGACTAGAGTAGTTGCTACTAGTCATTGACTATAGGAGCAGCTAATATTTTTTGGTCAATGTTGACCAGAGCGGCTAAACTTGCACACAAAACAATTCTCAAAACATTAATAAAACGATCGAAAACAAAAAACCGGGGGGGGTCCCATCGTGATCACCATCTGTGCGACCCCGAGAAGTGCACACCCCTACCCTACTTGCAATATTATTATATCAAATGAAAATAAAGAAGCACACAAGCACATATAACGTGAAAGTAATAAGCAAAGAAAGATTATTTTTATTAATGCTTCTAGATCTCGGTTACATGTACGTCCCTCTAAGGGATACTCATTTTGATACAATAGATTACAAATGGAATAGCAGTAAATGTATCCCCCACAAGGGGATGGTGCACCTCCATAGGCCTCCCGATCTCACACACCAAACTGTTTGAGGGCTTACAGATGCCTCCTCTTGATTTCATCCTAAAGGGATCTCGTTCTCTGGATACTTTGAACTGATCCTATGAACTTGTATATGTATGCATGGAAATAATAGAGTACAATAAGTAGTACAGGCTACCTCTCCGAAAGAGGACTTGTTAGAATATTTGATAAACAAGATAAATAAGCATGATAATATTAAAATGCAAGCATAAACTAAGTAATAAATGCATAGAAAACTTAGAAATACGATGTAAATGCGCTAATGAAATCAGATCTATGCTAGAACTAATTAATAAATCAAAGCAGTAATGGATCTAAGCTAGAACAAAGGAAAATAATATCTAATACCCTAAGATATATCTGTGGGCCATTGTTCATGACAACAGCTACAAAATGAAGCTCTTATTCTCATAAACCAAGGGCTATAGCACTATCTTCCTTTCTTCAATTTATGTTCAAGGGTCACCTATTGTGTCTGGTACACTGATGGGCGATGGAGAATAAATGGATCTGAAAGTAGGTGCGTAGATGTAGCTTAGCCAGACAATGCTTCACTGATCCTCAAAGGGGGCATGGATATGCTCTCTGATTGACCAGGGCTTTGTTGCACAAGATTTAAATATTCATGTATATGTTTGCTTACTTGGGAGAGTCCATATGTAGACTCCTCTGTTTCAAATCTAGGTCAGGATATTGGCTTCCTGGAGAATCCAAAATCCAAATTATATGCAACTGACCATCCCAGGGGGAAAGCATCAGTCACAAATTAGCATTAAATGGGAAGTTAGGAGGAACTCTAGGATTTCCTCGCCAGAATCCGCTCGTAAGCAATGCAAGGTGCAGTTAGACTACGTGATCTGAATCCATATTCATGACTAGACTGTGCATGGTGCTAGCCATTTTTTAGAGCAGTGGCTAGGTGTGGCCACTATCAACTTCAGAAACCACATGTGGCATTCACTTTACCTAAAAGTGACTAAGCCTGGATGGGTTAGAACTACCCTTTTTGAGTGGTTAGAACCACTGCTAGCTCTTGGAGCGGTCCAAGATGATTCATATGGTCTTCAAATGTATCCATATGGCTAGTCTCCTAAACATGATGTGGTTTAGGTGTCTACAACCGTAAGGACACTTATTTTATAAAAAAATAGTAAACCAAAAACAACACACCACCATTTTCCCTCCTCATCTACCACATTTTATTCTTTGCCTATCCCCATTACCTATACCACCTTTTATCAATCAGCTCATCAATGTTATCCATTTTGTCTTCCACCCACTTGCCACTTGATGGGTAGACAATACCCATAAAATTTGGTACTAAATCAACTCAATATACAAACACCCAATTTTGGAGTCGCATGTGTCTGAGAATATTTGCCCAAGGCTTTAATAAACACCTTTTGTTGAGGCAAATAGGAGAATGTCTCCCCTTCAATCAAAACTCTAATAAAATCCTAATTTGTTATGCCCCATATGTCTATGCAATATCTACATACCTATGCTACACTAAGGTGGCAATACAGTAGACCACTTACAATCTATAGTAGCCTCATGAAGATACCTACCATATGGTTGGTCAACATATCACATCAAAATGATCTCATCAATCCATCAAAGGTGAATATTCAAGGGTATTTATCCATACTATGATTGGGGTATCCTACATTATCCTTGATTTGGGGTAACCTTACATCACCCTCCTCAAGCCCAAAAGTTGCTTTCATCATGCACTAGCCAGTCATCATCACCTATTCATTATCATGCATCATCAATCCAACTAACCAGGTGTCATTTGTTTTTATAGCGCTTAGTGTTTTCACACAACATGATACAAAAAGGGGCCTATGTAGACACCCAAAATAAGTCATTTTTACAAGCATCTAAGATCATCTCCCAATGGACTCACCAATTTTCCAAATTCATTCAATTCCTCCAATTTTTCCAAATTCCTCTAAATTTTCTAATCTCTCTCCATTTTTCTCCTACTTTGTTTAATTTTCTTATTCCTTTCTTATCCCCTTCCTAGTCGTATAATTTCCACTTAATCTCTCATTTATTCTTTCATCTACTCAATCCTCCCATAATCCCACTTACCCACTAATTAAACTCACATTTCCCCCTAATATTCCACCTAACACCCACCTTAAATGCATAAACCCCTTTTCACACCCCATGTGATTTAAATTTAAATTTATTCAAATTTAAAATTCACATGGGTGGCCCAAAGTCCACATTCATTAAATATCTCCCACTACCCACCCAAGTCAAAACACACATAAAAAATCCAAACCTCTCCACACCCTCCATTTTATTGTTTCATAGTACCATTGTTGGGTGCCAAACACTGGTGAATTTGTCCTATATTTGTCACAACACTTCTCATTTAAATTGTCAATCCAGGGAACTCGTAAGCTTGCGAAGGGTCACGGTTGAGACTAGTCACACTACCACTTTAGAGATGATCCATTCAACTACCATTGGGGGGTGTTTGTATAACATCAATAAGATCATTCGCCTCAATAAAACTCACTCATAAATAATAATGCGAGATAAAATAAACACACCAACTGATACGAAATGAAAATGCTTCTTATAAATAAACACACCTCTAAGATAACTAAGCTTAAGCCTAAGACATAAACATACTACCATGCATAATGAAATTACGTAAATAACTAAGAGGGGAGGAATACTGGCTTGGAGTGGGCCCGAGCTCTAGGCAGATCCCGCTCGATAAATCTCACAAATGAAACGTTGCTTTGACGAACGTTCACACTTTATTAATGATGCAATGAAATATTACATACAACAATGCTCTATCAAATATGTCTCTCCTACTATAGGGAAGTCCGTGTGTTTATATACTACACACACAGAACTTCCTACGGTAGTTCTGTTACAACCGACATCTCGGTTTAGCCTAAACTGGGATAGTTCAGTTACTGCAACCGATGCACGATAAGCAGCTCTACATCATTTCTTGGTATTCGGATAAATTCCACTTCATTACGATTCGGCTTCGTGAGTAGTTGCGTGTCCACCCACTCTAGTTGGGACAACTCGTCCATCCGTGGTTTCCCATAGATGACGTGGAACGGTGGTCAATAGGATCCTTCTCCAACCATTTGGTCAACACGCATAATTTGGGCATCGACCTTGGTAAGGCGCCTAACTCGATAAGGTGCCTACTCGAGTAAGATGCCTACTTCAGTAAGGTACCTAACTTAGTAAGGCACCTACTTTAGTAAGGTGCCTAACTCAGTAAGGTGCCTAACTCAATAAGGTGCATACTTTGATTTACCTTTATTTGATTGAGTAGAACCATGCCAGGTCCACGTAGGACCTCGACTGAGAAAAAGATGACAAAATCAAGGAAATAGCTACACACAACACACTTCACACATGGATTAGATAATACACATGATTTTATTAAATATATACATAATACTTCATAAAAATATACAACTCATGATATAATGCTGCACAAAAACCATTAGTACATATACAAAAATATGAGCATTTCTAGTGCTCATCATCCCCCCATGCCTAACATGTGCCATGCCCTCATGGCACCTAAAATCGGTAATCACCTCCTCTCTATAGGCCACTACTTTTCATTTCCTTTTCTTGTTAGTGGCCTTGGCTTGCTCTCCTCCTTGAGGCTTCCATTTCTACTGAGGGGCCTTGGCTTGTTGTGGGGCATCCCTGGGTTGTACTACCCTCTGGCTACATCGAGGTCTGGTTGTGTTGGGTTGAACTTCATTCTATACTGGCCTCTTATTGTATTGGCTCTATCTCCTACTTGGCCCAGCACCTATACTAGGCCTAGCTACCATAGTCATCACCCCCTTTTGGAAGGTTGCTTCTGCTTCCTGCCATAGGTCAGCATGTTGAGGGCGCAACTCTTCGAAGGGAATGTCAGAGTCATCTCTCTTCCACTTAACCACATTGGCTTTGTATAGCCAAAGTTCCTCAAGGGTGAGGCCAATATTTTCTACTACAATTATTGTTGCCTCTACCTCTGGTCCATATACTCCCCATCTTGCCAGCCACTTCTTCATTTTAGAGGGTCGACCCGACGATGAACCATAGATGTCCCAAAATTGGTCATCATCTATGGGGTCCACACAAATTCCTAGCCCTCTTTCTTTCTTTTTGGTAGCTTTCCTAGCTGCCTTTGCCTCCTCGAACTCCTTACGGAGCTATTCAAATTTCACCTTCCGCTCAGCGAAGGCCTGCACACCTTCTTCCCATTCTTCATCCGAATGAGGGTTCGGTTCGACAAATGTCACCCTGGCCTTCCTTTTGGCCCTCTTCTAAGTCATCTGAGGGGCCTTCCCCTTTCCTTTGTTTGGTCTTGCGAGTGGCCTATGTGGGGAAGTCTTCCTACCCCATGGAGGTTACCTCCCTATTGGATGACTCAGGGAGTTGTTCCTCTGATCGGAGGTCCCCCGTGGTTGTTCCCCCTGGTGCCTACTTCCTTGGTCCCTCGGGTGGTGGCTCCTCAATTTTAGGTGCCTGGAACCCTAGAGAATCCTCCTTGGCCTTGAGTTTAGGGTTTTTCCCTTGGCTCTACCCCGAAGGCTCATCATCATCCTCGATGTTGATAATAGGGGTTTCTATTTGAAAACATAAATTCCCTATTCCTCTAGAACTATCTTATCTGAGGCACACGAACCCTCCCCTACTTCCAATTCCTCATTTCTAGCATCCAACCTGAATGCCCCAGATGAGACTACTCTCTCTGGTGAGGTCAGAGAGTTCGTGGGCACTTCCATCACCCAATCGATCTGGGTAGAGGCGTCTTGCCTCTCTATTACCCTAGCCTACAACTATTGGTTCTCCTCCTTGAGTTGTTGGATCAATTGCTACAATTGAGCAATGGTGGCCTCCTATCTCTAAAATTTCCTCATGGTCATCTCTTTATACTCCTCGAATAGCACCTGCATCAGGGATTTCTCACTTTGTTTGGCATGGTCCTCTTCCATTCGATCCTCGAGCTGTTGTTGCATGCCTGCTGAAGACTACGGGTCTTGTAGGCTATGAGTGGCCAAATTCTATAAGGTTTGGGCCATGAAGCCAAGCTCTGCATCTTCCTTCTCTTCCTCACTTGAGAGGATTAGGCACCGTAGTCATCTTCGACCTTGCCTGCATTCTATTTGGCATCCTACGACCTCTAGGCTGGAGGATTTTGGCCTCTCTTCCATGAAATTGGGTAGAGAGCTCTACCCTTCCTCTACAATCTCTGGTGAAAATTGGGGGTGTTCCTCCTTAAACATTCCCCCCAATTTAGCATCATGCCCTGCCTCTATGGTTGTCTACTCCATTGCATCGGATGGCTCAGCCCTAATCTCCTTGATTATTCCCCTTAATTCTGGTTCATGCCCTACTTTAGCCATCGTCTATTCCTATGCACCAGAGGGTTTAGCTTCTACCATCGATGAGCTTCCCCTATGCTCCTCTGCATGGCGTATCAAGGCTATAATTAGCCCATGATGGGCTAAGGTAGAGACTACCCCTCTTTGGTACCATGATGCCTCATCCTATAGGGCCTTCGCTAGATAGAACGAGATGTTGATTTCTCTCTCGTGCACCAGATGGCTCATGAATTGCATGTGGTTCGCATTCAGGTGTGAATACTTCCTAGTGCATGTGAAGTATCTTGCAACCTGCTCAAAAATATTTTATAGGTGCATTGAGATCTTCTACTTGGGAAGCCCTCCTTGGTCACAGGGGACATTCCCCTATCCGAGCAACACTTCGACACATTTCTTTGCCATACCATCCTTGTATGTACATTCCCTAGTGAGGGGGAGGCCAGTGACCTGAGCAATGTGCTCTAGGGTGACTAGAATTACCAGTCCATGCAACTAGGCCACTTCTCCATTCAGAGTGGTGGCGAATTCTTTGGCTGCCTCCACATCTTGTTCCTGGATGACCAGGCGATAGTAGTTCATCCACCCTACCGCTTCGAACCGATTGTGGACTTCCCCCCTAATTCCTTCAGTGCCACTAGGCTCCTGCTTCTTAATCGCGTGATTCTTCGTAGGTCCTCCCATGGTGAATTCCCTACTGAGTTCGAGTTCTATACTCAGTAAGGCACCTTTTTATAACCTGAGGTGCCTAACTCTAGAAATTGTTTCCATATTGGGTTTAGTAGGGTACGCCACCCAAATTAATTTTTGGCATGACGTATTAGGCATGAGGGGTGATTTTCTATTCTTGCGCCATCATCATTTTAGAGAGCATATTATATGAAAATTACATATATATCTAATTAAAATCATGTGCATACCTGATTGGTCATTTTTGAGCTACATGGAGCGTGCTAATTTGGTACTTGGTAAGATTTTTCCCATGTGCTGATTAAGTCACCTTGGGTACTACATTTTTGGTTCACTTCGAGGTCCTTCACTGAAGATGTGATGAATCCTATTGGTTTCAGTTGGGATGCATATCTTCTTGATGGTTGGCCTTGGGATGAGCAAAAATCTCCACCAATGATTTCAAAATATTTTTGTATGCTTTCCATCACATGAGATGATGGTATTAGCTTCGACTGCTCCACATACTACCAAGTTGTGCATGTGTTTCTTGATCGAGGTGCCTGCTTGAGTAAGGCACTTAGTAAGGCGCCTAACTCAATAAGGCATCAGTAAGGCACCTAACTCGATAAGGTACCAATAAGGCACCTAACTTAGTAAGGCGCCAACAGGGCACCTAACTCAGTAAGGTGCCAATAAGGTACCTAACTCAGTAAGGCACCAGGGTAAGGCACCACTTTGACCATCATATATATATATATATATATATATATATATATATATATATATATATATATATATATATATTTACATGAACGTTCGGGGGTGGCCTGGTTGGCAGGGTAAGGTGCCTAGAGTAAGGCACCACTCCTTTAGAGTAAGGTGCCAAAGTAAGGCATCGCTCCTCTAGAGTAAGGCACCATTTCCCCCCACATTTAAGGATTGTCACATCCTCGTGACAATGACCCCCTAATTTTTTTTTATTAAGACATCGCTCCTCCGGTAAGCCGAGTAAGGCATCACTCCTCCAGAGTAAGGCACCTGAGTAAGGCATCGCTCCTCCTAGCTAAGATGCCAGAGTAAGGCACCGCTCCTCCAGAGTAAGGTGCCACTCCTAGGTAAGGCGCTAGAGTAAGGCACCACTCCTCTAGAGTAAGGCACCAGAGTAAGGCACCGCTCCTCCAAAGTAAGGTGCCAAAGTAAGGTGCCGCTCCTCTAGAGTAAGGCACTCGAGTAAGGCACCGCTCCTCCAAAGTAAGGTGCCACTTCTTTATTGTTGAAAAAGTTAGTGGTGATTGACGTGTCTTTTGATGTGAGGTTGATCAAGCCTCCTAAAATTCTCCTCATATTATGTCAGCATCCACCTCATTCAGGCATGGGGATGTTCGATGAGGAATTTGGCATCCCCCCATGCTTGAATCATTGTTATCCTCCTAGTGCATAGGTACATGGATGTTGAGCCGATCTAGGCCTTGTTTTCCAAGATGCCTATTATTCGAACAATCAGGCCATGTCCCTACAAAAAGAAACAAAAAAAAAAGAAAAAAAGTGTAGTTAAATGGGGTCCATGCTTGTTAGGCCCTAGCTCTCAGGATGCCTGCAGCTTGCATGCGGGCATTGTCCCTGCAAAACACACCGTAAGCTAAAAAATAGGAAACTACTCTAACTTATCTTTGGTGGACGTCCTTGTGTCCACCATGTTGTTGAGAATTTGGGAGATTTTACTTGGATGGGGTCTCCCCCATGCCTATTCTAGTTTCCACCAACAATCCCTCAAACGTATGGTATGGCCACAACCGATGGCCATTGGCTATTAGGATGGTGTTGTTATCATCAATCATCTTGACCCGTACAACATCATTCTTGATTATTTCCACCACCTCGTATGGTCCCATCCATATCTACATCAACTTCCCCTTTCGCTCTTGGAACCTAGAGTCATACAATAGTACCCAATCTCCTTCTTTGAACTATTTCTTTTTAATGTGGTGGTCATGCCACTACTTCCTTTACCTCTACACAATTTTTGTTCTCTATAGGGCATCCATGCAAAATTCATCCAACTAATTTAGCTATCGAATTCATTCCTTCTATGCATCATCCAGGTTCAGATCCAATTCAATCATCGTTCTGAGTGTCTTAACTTCAAATTCAATGGGCATCATTACATCTTTCCCATAGACCAATCGAAAAGGGGTAAAACTAGTGGTCGACTTCCACATCATATTATATGCCCATACTACCTCTGATAATCTTGCAGCCCAATCCTTCCTATGCTGCTACACGGTCTTCGTCAAGATGTTTTCTATTTCCCTGTTAGTGACCTCCACCTATCCATTCACCTATAGATGGTATGGGGTAGTCCTATTATGCCGAACCCTGTACTATTCCATCAACTCCTCAATTAATCTGGACGTGAATTGGGGTCCCTGGTCTATTGTAATTTCCCTAGGCACTCCAAATCTCGTAAAAATGTGGGAGAATAGAAATTCGATGACCGTTCATTCCTTGGAGTCTCTTAGCACCTAGACTTCGACCCATTTAGTGACATAGTCTATACAGACTAGAATGTACCTCTTCCCAGTTGAAGGTGGGTTGATGGGTCCCATAAAATCCATACCCCATTTGTCAAAGGGCTCGATGTGCACATGAGGTTGTAGGGGCATTTCATCCCTATGGGTCGGCCTGCCCATCCTCTGGCATTCATCACATTTGTTGGCATATGTGGCTACATCTTTGAATAGTGTGGGCCAAAAATACCCAGTCTGTAATACCTTATATGCAGTCCTTCTCCCTGAGAAGTGGCCACCACAAGGCTCATTATGGTAGGCCTTGAGTATCTCTATGAATTCGTGCTTGGCCATGCACCTTCTTACGATCTGATCAGGCCCTATTTTGAATAGGAGGCCATCAATCCATTGGTATGATGCACTCTTTTCTATTACCCCTTGCTTCTCCCGATACGAGAGGGTAGGGGAGGTTCTCCTAATGGCTAGATAATTGGCAATGTTTGCATACCATGGTGTCTATTCATTGATGACAAATAGATGTTCATCCAAGAACTGGTCCTCTACTACTATGTGATCTACTAGAATTAGTTTGGATAGGAAGTCCATGACTACATTATCTTTCCTGGGCTTGTCGACTATGGTAAGGTCAAATTCCTATAGCAACAAAAGCCACCTGATGATCCTACCACTGATCGTTGGTTTGCTCATCAGATACCTGATGGTTGCATGGTCCATGTGGATGAATACTTTGTACCCAGTAATGTAGTGGTAGAATTTATTGATGGTGTGTACCACTATGAGAAACTCCTTCTCTATTACCATGTAATTAAGCTCAGCCCTTGCTAGGTTCTTGCTGACGTAATAGATGGCGTAGAACTCTTCACCATATTGCTACCCGAGGACCGCTCCAATTGCATTATTGGATGCATCACAATATATGTGGAATGGGATAGACCAATTTGGGCCTCGCAACACTAGGGTAGAGATCAACTTCTCCTTCAACATCTGAAATGCCTACTCATAGTCATCTATCCAGATAAATTCTATGTCCTTCATCAGAAGGGTGTGTAGCAGTTTGGTGATTTTTCTGAAATCGATGATAAATCACTTGTAGTACCCGATAGAGCCGAGGAAACTCCTTACCTCCCTCTATGTTTTTGGGTTGGGTAAGTCTTTGATGACTTCTATCTTCTTGTGATCCACTTTAATCCCTTCTATCGAGAGATGATGCCCTAACACTATGCCTTCCCACATCATCATAAAACATTTCTCATTGCTGAGGGATAGATTGTTTTCCTCGCACCTCTAGAGTACACGTTCCAAATTTTTCATCGCCTCTTCAAATGTTTCCCCGTAAATGGTGAAATCATCCATATATACTTCGATCGCTTCGCCTATCATATCCAAAAATATGCTAAGCACTACCCTCTAGAAGGTGGTTGGTGCGTTGCATAGCCCGAAAGGTAGCACCCTATATGCAAATGTTCCCCATGGGCAGGTGAACGTTGTCTTATCTTGGTCTTCTTCTACGATCTGGATTTGATTGTACCTACTGAATCCATCCAGGAAGGAAAAGTATTTCCTCCCGGACAACGTGTCTAGCACTTGGTCAATGAAAGGAAGTGGAAAATGGTCCTTTTTAGTCACCTTATTCAATGATCTGTAGTCAACATAGATCCTCCATTTCCCATTCTTCTTAGGGACCACCACGAGTGGTGATACCCATTCACTATCGGAGATCGGGTAGATGAATCCCATCGTCAGGAGCTTCTGTAGCTCGGCCTTGACAATTTCCTTCATGGTCGGGTTCATCCTTCTCTATGGCTGTCTGATGGGGGTTGATTGTTCTTCTAGATAGATACGGTGAGTGCACACCTCTAGGCTGATTCCTTTCATATCCGCATAATCCCATGTGAATGCCTATTGATGTTCGGTTAGGAGCTCTTTCAATTTTACCAACTGTGCGGTGGTCAGCTCACTATTGATGTTCAACATTCTGCTAGGCTCGACGTCGATTTGCTTGGTGTGGTGGTCCTGAGCACCCACCAATGGTGACTCAAGAATTGGGAGGGAGGATTCTCCATGGAAGAATCTTGAGATGATGCCATCTTCTTCGACTTCATCCTCCACTTCTATTAATACCATTACCGACTGGAGCATAGATAGTAGATTATCCTCTTAATTTTCTATTTTAGGTTCTCCCAGTGCATCCATCGATTGGGTCAAGGGAGAGATTGTTAATCTCTTGACATTCTAGCCATCTAAAATGGTCATCAGTCCATCACGGTAGCTGATGTAGGCATCAATCATAGCTAACCATGGTCTCCCTAGGATGAGTGGGTAACCACCCAGTCCAATTTTGGATTGTAGCACCAAAAAATCCATCGGATACTCCCATGCATCGATTGTTACTATGACATCTTTGAGCATTCCTTCTAGTGCCACCATTGATCGATCGACCAATTGTAACACCATTTTGGTAGGCTTCAGGTCGGTGAGCTCCAACTTCTGCATGGTGTCTTATGGCATTACATTGATGGCTGCCCCCAAGTCGACCAATGTATTCGCCAATGAGTGCCCTCCTATTTTTATCATCAATATCGAGCTACCTGGATCTGCATATTTGGGATGATATGCATTCCCCATCATCAAGTCGGCTAACTTTCCCATGACGTTGATGGTTTGTGCTGCCTTACATCCCAGTTTCCTTAGGCATATTTCTTTTATCACCTTAGTGTATATGGGCACATCTCGGATAGCTTGGAAAAGTGGGATAGTTACGGTGAGATTTTTCAGGCTTGATAGGATATCAAATTCGGGTTATGTCAACTTCTTCTACTCTTGCAACCATTTAGGGAATGGGGCCCCTATCTTCTCAACAACTTTTTCTTCCCCTACCTCTTCTATCAGAGGGGAGTCTCCTACTTCCTCCTCCACTTCTACTAGAGAAGGCATTTCTACTCCTAGCTGCTTGCCTGATCTAAGTTGTATTGGATTACAACTAATATGGTACATTGGATACATCTCTCCTTCCACCTGGTATACCGATTGGTTTACCTTATTGTTCGGGTTCACCATCGATTATGCTGGTAACTACGTAGGTCTTGCCATAGGCAGGGTCGGTAAGCCTTGTTGAGGTGGTCCCTACACCATGTTCTATGGAGGTGTATTCCATGGGATGTGGCTCCTCCATGGCTACTGATATGGCATCCATGTTTGCTGATTTGGGAATGTTGCACCTGGAGGTATGTTCATCCAGGGTGGTGGTCCCCACCATCCCATGTTGGGTGGTGGTGGCTACCCCTATGGCATATATGGTCCTCCTCCATAAGGTGGCATCCCCATGGGCATATTTCCCATAGGATTTTGTTACCAATTCCTCTGATTGCCCATGAAGTAGGCTTCGATTACGTCAGCATCTTCTTTGGCATTGGGTAGTTGTGGGCACAGTCGAGTTTTATGATTCTTCTAGAAAACCGCACATACTCTGACCTTGTTCTCTAGGTAGGCATTCCTGGCATGCTTCCCTCTACATTTGGGGTAGAAATAGGTTAATGTTGTATCATTCTCCTATTTCTTCTTCTCCAACAATAATGTATCTAGCTATAGAGCTAGAGAGGATAGCATTTCACTCTTTAAATCCTCCAACATGTTGCCTATCTCTATTTTTGTGACTAACGTGGTCACTTTCACTATTCTAGCGGTTGGCTTACCTCTCCTCCATGAGTAATTCCAACATAATTTTTAGATATCTTCCATAGCATGCTGGTAAACGTCTCCTCCGAAGATCATATTCAGTGCTTCCAGTGACTCATTGTTCAGTCCCCTCAAGAAAATACTTTTGAGGGACTTATCCCCTAACTTTGCATGAGGGGATCATTGTAGGTTAAAATTAAACCTTTCCCAGTATTCCTCCAGGGATTCATCCTCTTTCTGCATCATGCTGAGGACTTCCTCTCTGGAATCCCATGCTCTGTCGAAGTCCTGATATTGCTCCAGAAAGAGCTTCTTCATCCCATCCCATGTGGCGATCTGCTTGTTCCCCAACTCGATGAACCATCGTAGGGCTGAGTCATCTAATGTCGATGGGAAGAGTTTCAGCTTCTGGGCATCCGATTTATAATCGATAGACCTACACAATACATCAAATTTGAATAAAAATAGGTCAGGGTCTTCGGTTGGGTATCCCCTGAAGGTAGGGAGATGGGCAGGGGAAATGTTTTTCATTTTGGTGTCTCCTACCCCTTCCTCTATCGGGAAACTGAACCCAGATGAGACTTCTTCTTCTACCATTTTTTCAGGAAATGTGGTCTCTAATACAGCGTCTATAGTCTCTCGATCGTTCAAAACTCTCTGGGTCAGGGCCTTGAAGTCAGTTGGCGTTATAGTCCGATCCTCTATGACTTTCCACAGTAGGGCTTCCTCTGAGGGTGTCCTCTTAAACAATGGGTTTACAATAGTTTGTTCTTCCCCAGGTCGGTGAGATGAGGAGGCACTTTGCACGAAGTGAGGACTCTGACTCCAGTGGACTATTGGCGATGAGTCGGGAGAATCTAATTCAAACTCTAGGTCTTCTGCTGACTCTGACTGATCTGGTGGACTCTATTTTATAAAATGACCATCTGGTCCTCTTTTTCTTGGTGGACTCATACAAGGTCAGGTCGAAGGTCTTAAGGGGTAATGTAATTAGTCTACTAGTGATGCTTCCTCGACAACGATGCCAAAATGTTGGGTGCCAAACACTGGTGAATTTGTCCTATATTTGTCACAACACTTCTCATTTAAATTGTCAATCCAGGGAACTCGTAAGCTTGCGAAGGGTCACGGTTGAGACTAGTCACACTACCACTTTAGAGATGATCCATTCAACTACCATTGGGGGGTGTTTGTATAACATCAATAAGATCATCCGCCTCAATAAAACTCACTCATAAATAATAATGCAGATAAAATAAACACACCAACTGATACGAAATGAAAATGCTTCTTATAAATAAACACACCTCTAAGATAACTAAGCTTAAGCCTAAGACATAAACATACTACCATGCATAATGAAATTACGTAAATAACTAAGAGGGGAGGAATACTAGCTTGGAGTGGGCCCGAGCTCCAAGCAGATCCCGCCCGATAAATCTCACAAATGAAACATTGCTTTGATGAACATTCACACTTTATTAATAATGCAATGAAATATTACATACAACAATGCTCTATCAAATATGTCTCCTACTACAGGGAAGTCCATGTGTTTATATACTACACACACAGAACTTCCTATGGTAGTTCTATTACAACAAGCATCTCGATTCAGCCTAAACTGGGATAGTTTAGTTATTGCAACCAGTGCACAATAAGCAGCTCTACATCATTTCCTAGTAATCGGATAAATTTTACTTCATTACGGTTCGACTTATTGAGTAGTTGCGTGTCCACCCACTCTACATGGGACAACCCATCCATCCATGGTTTCCCATAGATGACATGGAACGGTGGTCAACAGGATCCTTCTCCAACCGTTTGGTCAACATGCATAATTTGGGCATCGGCCTTGGTAAGGCACCTAACTCGGTAAGGCACCTACTCAAGTAAGGCACCTACCTTAGTAAGGTGCCTAACTCAGTAAGGCACCTACTTCAGTAAGGCACCTAACTTAGTAAGGTGCATACTTTGATTTACCTTTATTTGATTGAGCAGAACCGTGCTAGGTCCATGTAGGACCTCGATTGAGCAAAAGATGACAAAATCAAGGAAATAGCTACACACAACACACTTCACGCATGGATTAGATAATACACATGATTTTATTAAATATATACATAATACTTCATAAAAATATACAACTCATGATATAATGTCGTGCAAAAACCGTTAGTACATATACAAAAATATGAGCATTTTTGGTGCTCATCAGCCATATCAATATTTTTTGAATTTGAAATTACCTCATGCTTTCCAAAGCCACTAATGTGGAAAGGTGTCCATTTTCCCCAATAAGCATGCATTAAATTCTCAAACCCATTATCACACTTGGTAAAATTGCCACTTCAGATATTGAGTACCCTCCCCTCTCTCTCGTAATTTTCTATAAATACTTCCTTCATTTTCCTCATAAAAATAGGTATGAAGACACAATGACACACACTCTCATGCTACCAAAATCTCATTAGCCTTGATTGAGCACCCTATTGAGAGCCAAAGTAAAAGAAGGTGTATTGCTAGTATTTACATCATTTGCATGTATTTTGGGTTATTATATTAGCATCTTGTAGTTCTTTGTTTACATCTTTCTTGGCTTGGGCCCAACTAGGGTGGGCCCTTTTGGTATTAGACTTGTTGTTAGTTTGTGTGCAGGTATTTCAGAGCTAAAGACAACAAAATGATAGTCCCAACACACTCAAGCTCAACATAAAACCCATCTACCTCTTGATTGTGGCATAGGAAACAAGATTGCACCATAGTTATTGCTTTGTAAAATGGGTCACTTTCTTTTTTTAAAATATCATTTGTAAAAACCCAAAGGGTTCATTGTACTCAAAATATTTATTTATAAATCTTCTTGTTGTGGTGCAGTGGTAAATGCCCTGGGTGCTGGTAGAGGCCGACCCAGGTTCCATTCCCCTTGTCTCCATCCTGCAAATATATGGTATAGTTAGGAATGTCCTATGTGTTGGTAGAGGCCGACAAGGCTCCATTCCTCCTATGCCCAACATGTTGAAAGTGGCACCTCGAAAGGGGTGTTTTCCACTATAAATTAGTTTACTCAGGTGTTGGAGGTGATTTGGAGAGGAGAGGGAAATCCTCCAAGAGAGGTCCCAGGTTCAAATCTCCACATTTCCAAAAATCTGAATTGGGTATCCAAAATCCAATTGATAATGTTGGTGCGGGCAGGGTTAGATGCGACTCCCGAGTGACTTTGACGGTGTAGAACCCCCTATTCATGGTCTCTCAGACCAAGGCGGCCCTGTAAGGGGTTTTTTGCTTTAAAAAAAAAAAAAAAATATATATATATATATATATATATATATATATATATATATATATATATATATATATATATTTATAATATTATATTCCATTTATTTTCATACATGGTGCATTTTTCCTTACTACAAATCTAACATACATTCAAATGCATGTAGCCAACAATATCCTTCAATATTCTTCACTCTTTCTCACACTCTTGGATATTGTAAGCTATAGTGGATCTAAATCAACCTTACCCTTTTTTAAATGAAATTTGAGTGTGTCGTTGGATGGTGATGATTATCCCATCTCACTCAAATCCCTCACATAATTTCTATCCAACATTATTTTTTCACGAGGTCCGAGGTGTAGACCAATTGGTTCATCCAAACTCCATAAAGAGGGTAGAGGTCCAAGGTTCAAATCTCGAGCCTCACCGAACTGAAATCTCATCCCTTTCCTGGTGCTTTCAGTGGCATAAAAGGTTTAAAATTATTGTGGCATGGTGGTTATAGGGGCGGACTACGCGAAGATCTGTGTGGCGGCTTCTAGGGCGGACAGCGCAGAATACTATGGCGGCCATAAAAGCTGGACAGCCTGCTCGAATTCATGGTGGCTACCTATTCCACCATGTATATTCAAAAAAAAAAACATCATTTTTCACAATACTTCATGTCTCTAATACCAATGTTAGATTTAAAACTAGATTATCTCAAGGTCTCTTATCTAGGATCAAGTATAAATCACATAAACGTCACTCAATAAATAATATTAATAACAGTGAATCACATTCATATAATAACAACAATATCTTATAGATATATTCAATATAAATAAATTACATAAAGAATGATTCTAAGAGAGTTACATTGCATGGATATTTTTCTCCAATATATAGTTTTACATGACTTTTCAATACTCTTAAATTTTTCTCTCCTTAATTATCTAGTAGATACATCCTTTCACATTCCTCTCATTAAGACAAAACTCTCATGACTCTTTACTTTACATCTTGCCATATATAATATGACTCTTCACTCTCTCTTGACACTTTGTACTTTCTCACATATTGAAATATATATTAGATAAAATATACTTCCAAACTAATATTTACAAGGGGGCCAAATAATGTAATAATTCCAGCATTTAATTTCCCATTTTTACTTTCATTGCAATTATATCCCTAGCCTCAATTCATGGAGTGAACTCAATAGAAAATGGGCTTAAATTCTATCAAATATATTAATTCAAAATGGGGTTACAAAGAGGCCCTTCTTTTTACTAATTTTCCTTAGAAGGCTACAATGCGGGATTCAGCATGATGAATGTCCATTTTCTTTCAATAAACTAGTCGACTACGCCTTGGATCGGTCTTCCAAAGATCCTCAAATTTGGGTGGGCTTAATGCAAGAGAGCCACCAATGATCAAACCTATCCTCCAGACCTGTATGACCTACAAACTGGGGTTAGTGTGTTTGGGGACCTGTCATGGATCATACCCCATAGTTATGAAGACAAAAGACACTAAATAAAGTTTTCAAATGCATGATAAAAGTTGTTGTAAATGACTGTAAGTGCTGAAAATAGTAAAGGTTACCTACTGGGAGGGTTTTGTGGCCTACTATCACCTAAAACTACACTCTTTCTAGAGTTGGAGGGTAGGGTGCGACTGATTTGGGTCAGTAGGTACCTAGCAACTAAGCTTGTAGCTAATTTTTTTTTAATTTGACATAGGATAGTGATATCCTGTGACTGTAGTAGCTCCTGGTCAATACTGAATATGCTCTCATACCTGTCAGAACCTGTCAATAAACCACACAAAGAGGGAAAAAAAGGGTTGATTTTCATGGTGATTTGATGGTTGATTGATGGTTGATTGATGAGTGGAAGTTTGATGTAATTTTGATAGAGTTTTGGTATATAAAATGAGGTGGATGGATTTATGAGAAAAAGTACTACTATTTATAGCATTTTGGAGAGGTTAGGGGGGTGAGGTGTCCCTTGTGAGGTGGCATGAACCCTGGGTTAGATCCCAACCATGGTGAGGTCAAAGGTGAGGTGTAAGGTGACTCACCCTTTCACATGCTTTGAAAAGGGATCTTTTAAATATCTACAAATATCCTATGTGCACACATATGTGAGATAAGGTTGAGGTTAACCCTGATTGAGTTGATCTTGTGTTTAACCAAGGTTAAAGAGGTGAGGTGGATGCTGACTCACCCCTTCCCATGTCTTGGGAATAATCATATTTTAAATATCTATGAATATCATGGGTGCACACATGTGTGAGTAAAAGGTTAGTGTTAACCTTGATTAAGCTTAATTAAATCATGTGTTTAACTCTTAAAGTGCACTTTAATGATAAAGTGACTTTAAACCAAGGTTAGGGTTACCATGATTAGGCTTTTGATGGTGGTCACATGGGGACCAAGGTTAGGTGTAGGAAAGGGCTTGAATGGCCCAAGGAGCTTATGCATAACCCTTTTTAATAAATGTAAAGTGTTTTGAGATTAATTAATGCAAATGTATAGTGTACATGACTCAACCTCCTGGATTTACTGAGGAAGGCCATGAGCAACAAGTTTGCAAGTTGGTCAAATCATTATACGGGCTAAAACAAGCCCCAAGAGCATGGTACATAAAAATGGATAGTCACCTACTATAGCATGGATATAAGATAAGTCCATCTAATGCAAATATCTATATCAAGAACACGAGTTCTGAAATAGTGATTCTTGTGTTATATGTAGATGATCTGATCATCACTGGTAATTTAGAGAAATTTATTAAAGCCATGAAATATGACTTGAAAGAGTCATTTTATATGATAGATCTAGGACTTCTCCACTATTGTCTTGGCCTTGAGATAGAACAGAAGAATCATCTTAGGGTGACTCAGAAAAAGTATGCCAAGACTTTAGTAGAAAAATATTGTATGACTGATTATAAGCCTAAAGCAACACCGATGGAATCAGGGCTTCAGTTATCATGATATGATGACTCATCACAGGTATATGGCATACTATATAGACAGATGATTGGAAGCCTTATCTAAATTACTTATGTTGTAAACCATATTTCATGGTTCATGCAAGAACCAAAGGTCTCTCATTGGAAAGTAGCTAAGAGGGTTCTTCACTACATTCAAGGTAGTGCAGATTATGGTCTAGAGTATAATAAGAATAATTCATTCTTCTTACAAAGTTACATTGACTCTGATTACGTTGGATACATAGATGACATAAAATCAACATCAAGGTATGTATTTCATCTTGGATCTGGTCCTGTCTCATGGCATAGTAAAAAGCAACGGGTGGTTGCTTTATCTTCAATAGAGGCAGAGTATCACGCTGCACGTGGAGCTGGGTGTGAAGTGATATGGTTAAGTCACATCTTGGCTACCATGGGCCTACCAAAGAAACTTCCTATTCACATTTTTTATGACAACTCATGTGTTTTAATCTTGGTCAAGAATCCAGTCCATCATGAACGCACAAAGCATATTGACATAGATTATCATTTCATTCGTGATGAAGTTCCTAAACATAGCATCATGCTCCAATACATTCCCACCGATGAATAGGTTGCTAACATCTTCACAAAGGCACTTGGACGTGTCAAATTTGAATTGTTCTGAAATAAACTTTGTATATCAAAGTAATGTAATAAAGGGGGATGTTAGGGTAAAATAGGTAGTATATTGCATTATACTACCTATTTTACTCTAACAGTGGCATGTTTTATAGTGTGCATGCATGGGTGTAATTTGACACATGTGGGGATGGAGTTTTTAATTTTTTTGTCATGAGGGTATAAAATGATGAAATGGGTATCCAAAAATATCAAGATCTCAATGGTCTTTGGGTACCCCATGACTGTACGATTGTACAAAATTTTTAGTTTTGTTTGGATGCCTTGAAGGGAGGGCATAGAGTGGAATGTATGAATGCATGAATGAAATGTTTGCTTGATGTAGTTTTATTGTTTGTGTACTAATAAAAATATGTTATGTGAAATAGGTGGTAGAGATCAATTTGAGGCATCGCTTTTATCTATTGTTAAAGGATCTGAAGGAGACGATAGGTGCTAGTGATTTACAGTGGTTATGAGATGTGGGATTGCATGGGGTGTATGATATGAGGGTGTGACCATGCCTATGTGGATGCATTATGTGAGTGATGAGATCCAAGTCACAACACTTTCCATATCTTGACAGGGGAGATGACTATTACCTTAGAGGACATCTTCTAGATTTACATATTACCTATAGAGAAGTTGATCGTGATCACCACTGGAGGGAGGTGAGGGTCACCAGTGGAGGAGTGGATTATGAGTAGTTTTTACATGATAGGATGATCTCATTGAGACATTTGGTGGCTATGACAGTGATAACCAACCATATGATCTCAAATGTGTGGGGATGTCAATTACCATGGAAGATGATGGGGGTGATGTGTGATGTGGTAAAGTGGGAGCATCAGTATGCATAGGTTTCCACTTTGTTGATGTAGACCTATAGAGAGTTACATGGGGTGTGACTGGTAGGGTGATGAACTATAGGAGTGGGTGTGCTCCTCCAAATATGGGGACAGGAATACATTATCATGAAGCGACTAGAGGGGTTGCCCTATAAGGTGCAAGAGTTGATGGAGACTAATATACCCTATGCATTGTAGTGGTGAACAAATATGGCATAGGCCACATAAAGGACATGGTTTGTATTACAGGGATGCATTCAGTTGATTGATTCCAAATGACATCATATGGTGATCATGGAGGGGATCACCAAATTGGGATGATATTGGGTGAGAGCTATATTGAGTGATGATGAGGTTGGGCGAGAGCTATATTGAGTGATGATGAGGTTGGGAATTGCCTCATCCATGGACTATTTTTGATAACTTATAAACTCTTTGAAACACCTTATGTTATTTTTTGATGTTTATTATGGTGATAGAATGCATTATGTATTAGCATTTACATGTTCTAAATGTTGAAGAGCATATATTCTATTTTGACTATTTTTTTGCATTTTTTGACCTATTTCAACTGAATTATCTAGCAAATTAGGATTTATTTGAAGTTGTAATAATAGGTGTTGATATGTATTCAGTTCTGAAATAATTCCATTTGCTTTCATTACCTTTTTAACAAATTCAAATGCTAAAAAGGGTGCCAAAACCTATTCAAATTAAGCTGACTGTGCAGAAACAAAATATTGACCATATAAATTCCAGCTAGTTGTGCATACACAACATGGCTTGGAATTGGTCAGCTCCAACACATGCCAATGGTGGAATAGGTCTTCTGAGAATGGTAGGAGGATTTTCACATAGTCAAAACCACTTTCCTGCACATCGAATGCATTGATAAGCGCAAAAATTGTTATACTGCCTGATATTTCGGAGCAACTCCGGAATGAGCGGAGCAGGAACAATTTTGGTCAAAATCAGCCACAAAATGGTCAAGACAATGGCAATTGGTGAGATAAGGTTGGTTTCAGCTGTCTAAGGGGTTTTTTTACTCCTTCCAACATCTTTCTCCCAACGGTTGCAGCCCAACAAAGCAAATGGATAAACTGTAGCAGAACAAATTCTTGCATATTAGGAAAACAATTTTGAAATAGTTGATGGCATCCCTAAAGAATAACAACAACTCATATCAGCATTGTAATAGAATAATATAAATAACCTAGCTCCCATTTGGTTGAGCATATAGGATGGAGGATATAAGTGTGGAAGAATTCTAGAATAGATAAGTTGTTTTTATTGTAGCAGAACAGTATTTTGCAGATATTTTCCTGCACTACTGTAATGCTACTGCAGAATCAATAAAGGTGTAATTTTTCCATTCTATTGGCATTATGAGTGAATGTGTGTGAGATTTAGATATTTTAGAATAGTTATTTCCACCTTCTTCTGGTTCAGGGAGCAAGGGCCACTTCTAGGCCTAGGAGAAGGAATAACTTTGATAGGTTTTCTGCTCATTTCTTATTGCAACAAATTAGCAAGAACCTGACAGTTTATATTTCATGTTATTAGCTGTGTTAGATTACATTTTGTAATGATTAATGCATGTTAGTTGAACACCTAGAGTATATCCCTGCATCTTACAACATTTTCTGATATTCCCTGTTTTCAACAGTTGTTCCTCAGATTTTGGCATTTCTATTTTGTGTCAATTAATTTCCTGATGTTCCAGTTGTGCAACATTTTGATCCCTGTATTTTGAATTATGTTCTTATAACTAGGTTTAATTTATGCAAAGTGTGACTTTTAATTTTGCAAGTCTACTTTTTTTTGTTTCCATTTTTGCAATATTTTATTTCTGTCAATTCAGATTTTGTAAAAGTAGATAGTTTCCTTTTCTTGCAAAGTTTTAATTCCTGCAATTTCCATTCTATAAGGGTAAATAGGAGTCAATTTTGGTTTTTAGATTAGAGGTGACACCAAACCCCCAAAATCTAACTGTTCCACTAATAAAGCCATTATCTAAATGAACTGATCCTTAAACTGCTCACATCTACTATCGCATACAACCATTGGACACTACCCTAGATTGACAAGTATAATGATTAAATGATGAATCATTAACGATACTCATCATTTTTGGCACTATTTTCGGGGACCCTAGGTGTTGTTAGGAGAAGTAAGTAGACCAAGAATTATTGTCTTGATACAAGTAATAGTTCTTGGACACTTGTACTTCAGTTTATTTAGCAAATGAGCATGAATGCATAGGCCAAGAGATGAAAGAGGAAGGTTTATAAGAACTGGCTCTTTTCCACCAAGGCGTTCTTCACAAGATTTTCCTGTGTATGAACTCCCTGAAAGACTTAAACGAGAATCATCTTCTTCATCAACTAAAATTTTAGGATCTTTGCAAGAAGAACTCTTAGAGGCACTTGCTTCTAGACATACCCATAGGGCTGATCCATCTGAACCAGTTGAACAAGTCAAATTTGAGGAAGCACCTATGGTAGAACAAGGAGAACATGATAGGGATATTGTTGGTCATAATGTTGATAACCCTATTAGAACTTTTGAATACCCTATTCATATAAATCCTACTCAAAATGCTCCTATGAAAATAATTTCACCCTTAGTATTGCCAATCTTTAGGGGAATTGTTTTTGAAGATCCTGATCAGTTTCTGTTTGAATTCAAAGTTTTGTGTCAGACTTATGACTATGTCAATGACAACCAAAAATTAAAGTTATTTCCCTCTACACTCAAAGATGCAACCTTGCGATGGTTTATGAGCCTTGAACCTGATTCAATACGCACTTGGGATCAAATGGAAACTGCATTTTTGGATAAGTATCAGGAGTATTGTAGAGTGAGAAATAGAAAGGATGAGTTATTTCGTATTAGACAAGAAGAGGATGAAAACTTAGAGGATTATCTTGATAGATTTACCTTTATCCAAAAGAGATGTGGTCCTATGGAAACTGACTTATTAAAAACTATATTTCTGAGAGGTTTGCAGGATGATTCCATAGAAGTATTGGATTTAATGGGAAAAGGAGATATAAACCAGCTTGAGATTAATGATATTGTAGAGTTATGTAGAAATTATTCCCACACTAGGCAAAGAAGAAGGAAGCGAAATCTTGGTAATACTGATATAAAATATTTGATGGAAGAAATGGCTAACATGAAAACTGATATTCTTGTACAATTAAATTCTGCATTAGGGGAAAGGAATTCAAAATCCAATTCTTCACCACCCCTAGCTATCTATTGTCCTAGATGCAGAAATAAGCATGCCCTACATGATTGTCCTTTGGATAGAACCTCTATCTCAACTATTTGTGGCATATGTTCAAAAGAGCATAAAACTGATAGGTGTCATCTATTGCCTCACCTGAAAACTATTTTGGAAACTCAAACTAAAGAACTTAATGTTATTGGGTAGAGGCCAGGTGGCAACTTTTCACAATACCAGAATGCCCCTCATTTTCCTACAGGTTGGGGACAAAATCCTTGGAATATGCCTTGGGGATATTCAGAACCACCTTCACAACCATGGAATCAATCTTGGGCATCTTCCCAAGATTGGTCACATCCTCCCTTAGAATCCTGTTAATCCACCTTGGACACATAATCAACAATATGGGAAAATATGGGGGCCACAATACCCATCATATCAAGGGCAACAAAGGTATCAAGGATAGACTCAAAACTTGCTTCCAACTCCTAATAAAAATTTTCAAGGAAGAATACAACCTCAACAAGCACAACCAGTTAAACAACCCCCACTTCCAGCTTAGCCTGTGGCTAACCCAAATAATACTAGACAAGCAACTCCTATTTATGGAGCTAAGTTTGAAGAAACTATTGTAGTTCATGTACTTGGTTGTAGTAATATCCAATTGCATTCAAGGAAGGTCTTACCTGACCCTGCTCCACCCACCATTGAAGAGATTGATGGAAAGCAAGAGTCTCCACATTTAGAACAAGTGCAAACAAAGGAAAAAGAAGAAAACCAAAAAATGAGCAGAAAAAACATGTACCCCCTGCAGGAGTAATACCATACCATAAAATATTTAATCAGATTGAAACTATTACTGAATTAGAATTGGTTATAGAACTCAATAAAATGACTATCTCTTCATTTTTTGAAAGCAATAAAGGATGTGCCATTAATCAAGAAAACTATTCAAGAGTTGTGCATTAAGAAACCTGGTAGAAAGAAGAAATATTTCCCTAAAACTGTGCAAGTAGAAGGAAAATTGGCTGACCTGTTATCTGGGAAACTTTTTCCTCCAAAATATAGTGACCCAAGAAGTCCAATTGTTACAGTCACTATTGGTCTAGTTCAGATTCCAAATGTGTTGATTGATCTCGGTGCTACAATAAATGTTATGACTAAAGAGATAATGCAAAAACTACAGCTCAATAATCTCAGTCCTACAACTACAGTTTTGGAGATGGCAAATAGGTCAGTTGCCAAACCAGAAGGAATACTGGAAGACATTTCCATTGAATTTTCTTCTTGGGAATATCCTATAGATTTCCTAGTATTACAGCCTAGAAATTCAGTTAATGGCTATCCCATCATTCTAGGAAGGCCTTGGCTAGCCACTATAGCTTCTTTTATAGACTGTAGATCTAGAGAAATGACTATTTCAAATGGCATTGATCTTAAAAAGATTTCCCTTTATCCACCTGCCCAACCTTCAACCAAATTTTTTGGACAAATATGGTTTCCTGAATCTGATGAAGAACAGGAAGAAACTGTTTCCACTTTGGCCACCATAATAGTGAAGGAACACATTGAGGAAATCAACTCACCAGAAAGAGAAATTTTTGAAGATGAGATTGTCCTAGTTGAAACATTACAAGAGGAAGGACTTAAAGATGATCAAATCATTGTTCATCGCTTGTTGTGGAAGGATGAAGAGCGTACCTTAGAACATGTCACCCATTCCAATACAAGAATGCTCTTTCACACTACCACATGGATGGCACCAACATCTTCTTACTTCTTTCACATATCCTCTGCAAGGAATGATTCCATCAGGTATTACTTTTGAAATGAGAATCTAGAGTATTTCATACTCTGCAACCACATCACTATCCATTAAATTCCTTAATCACCAAGTATGGAGCAGTCAACTCTATTCATCCAGGGATTAAAAAAATAGAAGTACAACCAAGAAAATTTTTAAATATTAATAGTTGGCTGACTGATGAACAGGAAGCCAAATTATTTGTTGTTCTACAAAAACATGTTCAGGATTTTTGCTGGAGTTACAAGGATATGACTGGCATTCATCCTGATGTATGTACACATAGGATATTCACTGAAGATGTTAAACATGTGAGACAACCTCAAAGACATTTGAATCCTTCTTTGAAAGATATTATCAAAGAAGAAATTGAAAAACTTTTAGATGTAGGATTAATCTATCCAATTTTAGACAGTAGATGGGTTTCTCCATTGGTCATTGTTCCAAAGAAAAATGGGAAAATGAGAGTGTGTGTGGATTACAAAGTTAAACAAAGTGACACATAAAGACCATTTTCCATTACCATTTATAGACCAAGTGTTAGATACCCTTGTTGGTAAGAAATTCTTCTATTTTCTTGATGGTTTTAGTGGTTATAATCATATATAGGTTGCACCAAAAGACCAGGAAAAGACTACTTTCACCTGCCCTTGGGGAACATTTGCTTACAAATTTTTGCCCTTCGGTTTGTGTAATGCTCCAACAACATTTCAAAGAGTTGTTTTGGCCATATTCTCTGATTTGAAAAATGAGAGTGTAGAAATTTACATGGATGATTTCATAGTATTTGGGGATAGTTTTGAATATACTTTGGAACAACTTGAAAAAATTTTAATACGTTGTGAAACATACCATTTATCTCTTAATCCTGAGAAATGCTTCTTAATTATGGAGGAAGGGATTGTCCTTGGTCATCATATTTCCTCTTATGGGATCAAAGTTGATCCTAAAAAGGTGGAAGTCATCAAAAACCTTCCTCCTCAAAAAACTCAAACTGATGTAAGAAGTTTCTTAGGACATATTGGTTTCTACCGCAGATTTATTGCCAATTTCAATACCATATCCAATCCAATGTTTGCATTACTAACGAAGGATTCTGAATTTACTTGGTCTATTGAGTGTCAAAAAAAATTTGAAGTATTGAAAGAAAAATTAACAACTCCCCCTGTATTGAGAGGACCTAATTGGGAACTGCCCTTCCATATTCAGATTGATGCTTCTAATACTGCTATTGGAGCTGCATTAGGAAAAATTGACAATGGGGAGCATTATGCCATTTATTATATTAGTAAAAAATTGATAGGAGCTGAAGATAATTACACTACCACTGAGAAGGAATTCTTAGCTGTGGTATACGCTATTAATAAATTCTGACATTATATCATAGGATATCAAGTATTCATCCATACAGATCATGCTGCCATAAAATACTTGATGAATAAACCTTTGGTTAGTGTAATAATTATTCGTTGGTTAATACTATTGCAGGAATTTGATATCACCATAGTTAATAAACTAGGGAAAACTAATGTAGTAGCATATTTTCTATCAAGATTGCCAAATGCAGATACATGAGAGTTGGTTGAAGATGCATTTCTTGATGAAAAATTTTTTGCTATTTCTGTGTAGTCTCCATGGTTTGCAGATATAGCTAATTACTTGGCTACAGGAAAATTTCCTCTTCACTTTACTCCTAAACAAAAGAAACAATTAATCAAGCAAAGTTCTTCTTTCAAATGGATAGGAGGTTTACTTTTTAAATGCAGTCCTGACCATGTTTTGCGTAGGTGTATCCGCAAGGATGAAGTATATGATATCCTACGGGCATGTCATGATGAACCATCAAGAGGACACTATTCAATCAAAAGTACAATTCAAAAAATTTTGGGTACTGGTTACTACTGGCCATCTTTGCATAAAGATGTGAAAAATTATGTTAGACATTGTGATGCATGCCAAAGGATGGGAAAACCTACCTTCACTAGTGAAATGCCATTACAACCTCAAATAGGAATAGAACCATTTGAGAGGTGGGGGCTAGATTTTGTAGGACCCATTGAACCTCCTTCCCAAGGGAAAGTGCATATCTTGGTATGTACTGACTATGTAACCAAATGGGTAGAAGCCCGTGCTTTTAAGCATGCTCAAGAAGAAAAAGTTGCTGATTTCTTCTATTCATAGATTTTCCTATGTTTTGGAGCCCCACAATCCATCACCACAGATCAGGGACCTCAGTTTACTTCAAGATTTATTGAAGCTTTCACTCAACTATATGAAATCAAGCACAGGAAATCCTCACCTTATCATCCACAAGCCAATGGTTAGGTTGAAGTAACAAATAGGGAATTAGAGAGAATTTTAACCAAAACCATAGCTTCCCATAGGAGGAATTGGTTGGACAAACTACCTGAAGCAATTTGGGCTTACAACACTACTTGGAAATCCACCACTGGATTTACACCATATGAATTGGTTTATGGTAAAAAGCCTCTTTTGCCTATTGAATTTGAGTTACTGACTCTTCAAACTACTTTGGATGTAGGTATTGATTTGTCATAGGCACAAATGGACCAAATTCTATAGCTCAATGCATTGGATGAGCTACGAATGGATGCATTGTACCAGACTAAGATGATCCAAGCATAGCAAAAACTGTGCAATGACAGTCACATTCAGCAACGAAAATTGTGGCATGACAGTCACATTCAACAATGAAAATTTTAGCAAGGTGATTGGGCTTTGTTGTTTGACTCTCGCTATGAAGACTTTCCTAGGAAGTTGCAGACTAGGTGGCTTGGGCCATATCATATTGAGGAAGTGTTTGAAAATGGAGTTGTTCGCCTTTCACCCATTGATGATTCACGATAAAAATTGGTGGTTAATGGACATCGTCTTTGGATATATCATAAACCACTAACGAAGGAGGAGTTTCTCAAGCAAGTGGAGAACTTGGATGTACACATTTTGGAAGAAAACACTTCTTCCACACTGGACTCAATAGAGTAACATAAAGAAATTGAAAAATAATAATAAAAAAATTTTAAAAAATGATAAAAAAAATGAATAATTCAGAAAGTGAAAACCTCTTTGAGGTGCTTCTGAATTAGGCTTGCATGAAAACTGGTCTTCCAACATGTTTGCCTTAATGACTCACCATTTGGACCCACCATCATTGTTCCATATTTTCTCACAACCACTGTTTCACTGTTTCTCAGATTGCACCTGTCTTATTTAGTAGAGGAGCTAGCTGGGAATCAGCAGGAATAGTCATCTGTACAAATGTGGATAAATGGTTATATCAGGTATGTGCCTTTTTCATTTTAGAACATTATTGATGTCTAGTATGTAGTGTATAATATCCCTAGTTAGTATATGAGGCATACATAAGGTTAATTCAAAAAGTTATCCATCTAGTCAATGGAAGATGTGAAAAGGGCATAAAACTTTTATCCGGTGCCTTCAAATGCTTCAGCATGATAACACTCCGGAATAAGAATGTTGCTCATAATAGTTTCAGAATGATGGCTGGAAATTGAAAGTAACACGTGGCCTCCCAAGTTTTTTTCACCATTGGGGTTGGAAATATGAAACAGAGCACGAATTTCAACTACAGGTTTCGAGGCAGCATATGGTTTCAAGGTTTAAGACATGAAAACTTCTTTGTAAAATTGATTATTCTACGTCACCTCACCAAAGCCGTAATCATTCAATGACATGCAGTAAAATAGATTATTGATGACTCCTATGTACAATAAAACTCTTCCATGTGTCCAATTCACGTTCTTAGACACATTCTGAAGTCGTTCATGTGTTGCCAAAATTTACTTCTCAAAGCCAAACATAACCTTCGAATGAAATTGATCATTCCAAATTGGAGATAATTTTTACTGCCAAAATTTTGTAGGGCTAAAATACATATAGCACAAGAAATTTATAATTGGGGGTAAGAAAAATAGGGTTGAACCAAAAAATATTGAGTATTTGCAAAAGGATTCTGAATCCCTACGGGTCTTCACGGAAGGTGGGTTCATGTCATTTTTGAGCAAGTTCGATGGATAATCTGAGGGGTTGACATTTGAGTTCGTTCATACATTTAGAAACAACCAGGTCCATATTAGCGACATGACCATCCAGGTAACTCCAAAAATTCTTAGCCATATTACTGAAATGCCTTTGCAAGGAGTTTAGATTGTGAAAACTGGTAAAAATGCTTTAGTAGAAATTGTTAACCAGTTTAGGGAAGAAGGAGACAAACCAATTGAATTTTTAATGAATAAGAATGTCTACAAAGGGGTTAAATTATCCAGTCTACCACCTCCCTAGGATGATGTAGCTATGTGGGTTATTAGGTTTTTAACTTGTGATGGACAATTTCCTATTCTGTCTGGACATCATGTTAGAATTTTGAGTCATTTACGGTATGGTCATTCAAACCCGGAGGTCAAGGTAAATATTCCCTTATACCTTCACCAAGAATTGAAAAATATGGCTAGAAAATACCAGGAAGGAAATGGCACTCCCAAACACCATGGGCTCATCAAGCTCATCTGTAAACATCACTTTAGGGGAAACCCTAGAAGTTTTGAATGATTTTTCTCTGCATGGAATGAGATGGAAACTGAAGATCCTGAACCTGCATCTGACGAAGAGGCAGAGGGTGAAAGTCCTGAGGAGGAAATTCAAGATGAAGAGCCCCCTAGGAGTAAAATTCCCCCTTCTCCAGAAGGACCTCCATCATCAAGGACCAGAAGACAAAGGAAATCTATAGCTGGTCCTGAGAAGAAAAAGAGGAAAGTGACATTTTTAGAGAATGTGTCAGTATTCCAGGCACAATCTACTGAAGAATTTGGGAGCTCAAGCAAGTCAGAATAGATGGAGGTAAAAATATTTGAACCAGAGTTTGCTCTAGAATCTCCAAGCTCTATTCCAAAATCTACAAAGAAACAAAAACAACCTGCTCTAGGGTTACAGAGGTCCTCAAGACTTTAGAAGTCTAGTGCAATAGAAAATATGGTACATGTATATTTGATAGAACATATTGATTTATCTGGTGAAGACACATTGCAAGAAGAATTCATGGAGGAATATAAAAATACAGGTACCCAAGATGAATATACAGGTCCATAAGATGTAGGAGTAGGTACCATAACAGATTTAGATGCAGAAATGCCTATTGTAGCACCTTAAATTTGATGCACTTAAATTGATTAACTCAGTAAAAACATTAAAATTGATAAAAACATCAAATTTACCTAAGTCTACCCGAAAATCATTCAAAATTAGCAAAAATCCATTTGCCTTGATTTTTGTGCCCTCAAACCAATGTTGTTTTGACCGTTGGGAAAAATCACCTGACTTCCAGCAAAATCGCTTAAGCGGCTAGCAAAATCATCAAGCGATTTTGCTCAAAAATAGAACTTTCCCAAGTTTTTAAAATGCCAAAAATCCATTTCAAACTGCATTTTTGAGTTTGGAAAGAGGTTGTAACGACAGATTCTGGCGAGATTAGGCAGGGGGCAAACATAGGAGGGATCCCAAATCCCTCCCTATTTTGGCCTAACCTCTTGATTTCCCATATTTGCCCCTAATCCTATTTAATCCCCCCTCTAATTCATTTTTTAGGGATGACTCCCTTATTGCAAAGTGTGTTAAATGATCCCCTAAAGAGATAGAAAATTTGAGAAGCCATTAGTATAATATTCCCATCTTCAATTTGCCCGTATTTGCCTAAAATTCATCATTATCCCATTACCCTCTTTAGCAAATTTTCACTTGCAGGTTGCAGTCAAAATTGCATAGCGAATGGTAAAATTGTAGAACAATCGACATAATCGTACTACGAGCAGGCGGAGTAGGTGTGTGATTTCGTAGAAAATAGCAACGATCATGCTGACTTGGCAGCGATCGTACTGACTTGGCAACAATTTTGCTCACAGATCATCTAGGGGCAAAAACATGTATTCTGTTTGTTCTTATTCCTTCTCTTCCATTTTATTTAGTTATTTAATTATATTTTCATTAATTTAGCAATGCATCTCGGGTATTCACCATCATGTTAATAAATTTTTAATTTAAATCTGCATTTTTCTTACATAAAATTCATGAACATTTAGACTCTTGTACTTACATATATTATAAACCTTTTCTATCTTTCATTTAGTTGAAAAGGAATGCTTAAATAGGAAACATATCAAAGTTTGAATCATATTTGTGCCAGAAAACCATTTTGTGTCTTGTGTTTTGTTGCTACAAAATTGCAACGAAATCGCTTGCGATTTCAGTAAATTATTGAACGATTTTTCCTGGAACAATAGTGATTCTGCCAAAATAGCAATGATCCTACTCTGTATCAAAAAAAGTAGAATCTTCATCAAACATATCGATTCAGGTATGTTTTGAATTTCTTTTAAGCATAGAATTAGCAACTGCATTTGTCATTTCTATTCCTGTCTGTTGTTTTCATCAAAAAAGTAAAAAAAAAATTGCATCATAGATAGGTTAGTTGCATTTCAAAGTCCAACCTTAGGTGTTTGTATGAGTGATACAAAAATAAATATATTAAACCTCATTCTCAACCTAGGTGTGGAAACTGCCATCAAAAGTTTCCTGGTGAACCCACAATTCGTCAAAAAATCACCACAAGAAGGCACGATCAAGTGCCTCTCTTTTGAGGTGTAGCTCTATCATTTTCCATTCCCCTCTAAGGCGTGGATCCATCAGCCTAGAGGAAAGGAGTGTGAAAATTTTAGGCCTACATTCTTTGGTGAACCCGACGTGAAACATTATATTATCTTCTGATTCTTAAATTAAATATTAAAATCAAAATTAAAACAAAAACCAAAATCAAAATAAAAAAATAATAGTTAAATTACATTTGCATTTTAGATGGTAGATTATAATTATAGGAGAGCTATTCGTCTTAATGTGACTACAATCTTAGCAATTCAAGAAGTCTCATACTTTAATAAAAGTGAAAATATAACATCTGGAGAGTCCTCGATTGAATTAGATAGAAGACTAGACGTTATTAAAAGTAGACAAGAAGAATTTAAACAAATCTGTAGGATAGACTTGGCTATAATATTGGATCCTTATAGAAAACCTGCTTATTTTGACCTTCAAAGATCTTGCGAAAGGTGGTTGACTAATAAGAGAGCCTTGATTTCACCTAATTTCTACTCCTTTGAAACCTACCTAGATGACATCGTAGCGACACAAGTTTTTAGCTCACGTAGAAAGTCAAGAAATAATCCTAGATGATAAGAGAAGGCTTAATACCATCCCTAGAGCTGTATTCTATAGAGAGTATTGTCACGAGCTATATTTTTATAGGTCTAACCTAGAAGTAAATTGCATTACCTTAGCATAATTCATAAGGTTCCTACAAGACAACTTCACATTTGAAGAAGAGCATTACATGACACCTGATCAATTGGAGCCCATTAATGATATCCATAGATTATTTCAAGAATAAAATCTACTATTACCTAGCGAGTGATTATTTGTGTGTTTAATTGTTTGCTCTACGTGTCCTAGATAAACAAAAAAAAAATCAATCTAAAAATAGTAATTTAATTTAATTAGTTAGGTATATATAAATAATATATATATACCCCAAAACCTAGCACATATATATATATATATATATATATATATATATATACGAAATCAACTTAATTCAAAATGCCTAAATTAAGGAATGGTAAAGAAACTGAGAATGAAATAGAAGATCAAAAACTAGAGCAAGAACGAGAACCATACCGAGAACAAAATAATAATGAAGAAACTCGGTCTAAAGAAGAATATGCTTCTTTAGATCATGACAATGACAGTGAGGATGTAGAACTTAATAAACCTAAATTAAATTCTAAAGGCAATATTAAGTTTGATTCCGTTGAAAATTTTATATCTTTTATGAGAGATGATAGGGATGATCTTAATCAAGCAATAGAAGTGGAGAAGCAAGGAAAAGGAAACCTAGCATATGCTTTTATATCCGCACTTAAAGTGCACACCAACACCTTACATTACACAGAATCTAGTGAGGATCAAGATGAAACATCGAGATAAAATATGATACATATAAATCAGAGGCCTCGAAAACAAACAACTCAAGCCTTTAAGATTCCTCTTAATAATGCTAGAACAAATGCTAAGCAACATACCTTTGCTTCTATAATTTCCCAAGCCCTTAATCAACAACGAAAGGGAAAACAAGTGCAAAAGAATAATTATCAAAAGATAGTTCCACCAAGAAATACTTTGCATAACACTATCTCAATGGGAAATCCTAATACAGTTGCACCTAATTATTATCAAGGATATAATGATACGATGCAACCAAACTAGTTTGGTGGACATCAAGGGTTGCAAGCTATGGTAAAGCAATTTGCTTCCCGCTTAGACCAAATAGATCCTTACCGTCCCTCATACAACTATCAAGAGATGTGTAGTCAACCCTTGGATCCCATTGTAATAGCTCAACCTTACCCTAAGCATTTCCCTATGCCAGTTTTCACTATATATAAGGGAACTAAAGATCCCATCGAGCATTTACACATGTTTAGAATAGCATGTCATGATGTCTTGCATGATGATTTACTGATGCTTAATATGTTTCCTAAAATTTTAGGAGGCATAGCCTTGGAATGGTACTATCAAATTCCTAACAACTCCTTAAGGAATTTTGAAGAAACAGTTGAGATGTTTGTACATCAATTTAGTGCCTACATAGAGAGGCATGTGACTATTAAAGATTTGTACAATATTAAGCAAGGTAAAGATGAAATTTTTGCAGAATTTCTAACTAAGTGGAGACAACTTTTAAGCAAGTTGCATTTTGCATTACCACAAAGAGAAATGCTAGACATATTCATAAATAATTTGCAAGAACAATTGTCCTATGAACTTTCCACGACTACTATAACATCTTTTGACCAAGCTATTAACCTAGGGAGAAGGGTAGAGATCAACCTTATTAGAATAGGTCAATATAAAAAGAAATATGAAGATAAGAATTCTAAAAATCAGTATAAGAACAAGCAAGTAGTCGGTGACAGAGTTGCCGATAGTAGGAATAATCAGAATATCAACCTTACTAAAGTTGTGAAGAAGTTCATACTAAAAGCTCCTAATAAACCTCCAAGAGAGTTTACCAGATTAAATCAACCATTACATATGATTTTACCTTAATTATTAGAACAAGGCTTAATTTGGTTTCCTGAAATAAGGCAACCTGATACAATTGTAGCGGGGTTTAGAGCTGATTTGTACTGTAATTTTCATAGAGTTGATGGACATTCAAAAAAATTGTGTAAAAGGTTAAAGCATATGATTCAAGATTTAATTGATAAAGGAGATATGGAGGTAGAGAAATTTCCTCCTAGAAATGTCCAAAATGATGCTCAAAAACAACCCCAAAAATAGAATGCAAATCAAAATCTGGATATTTTTCAACATCCTTTACCAAAACACGGTAAAAAAGCTATAAATCAAGCAGAACAGCATAATGTTCCCCATCCAACTAGATATGTGGGAACTATTAGTGGTTTTATGCCTCATCAAAATTTACAAAAGCTATATGCTACTACGGCATCTCAGATGACTGTCAGACTCTTAAGAGATTGTCAAATAACAACTACAGAGAGTAATTAATGGAATAGTGAAGGAAGTGGGATGATGAAAGTGAAATGGATATCACTTCAAATAATTCAAATAGTTTAGAAGATGAATCTGAAGCAATCACTCCTATTATAGATCAGATAGTTCCAGAAGAACTATTTCCAATAAGAGTGACCACTAGACCATCATCGCAACAATGGCTCTCAAATGAACAAGTGCAAAATACAAGACCTCGTAGCAATTTTGTGGGGACTATAGGAGTGGTTACAAGGCAACAGGCCCAAAACTAGAATTCACAAGACCAAAGTGATAAAGCAAACCCATTTATTCTAAAAATTCCTAAGGAAATAATGCGTTCGGTTCGCAACAGAGAACACCCTATGATATTAATGAACAATTATCTACCATTACAGTGAGAATTTCTCTTCTAGACCTTTTGAGAACTTCTCCCACTCATAGAGATGAATTAATAAAAACTCTAAAAAAAATGATGGTTCTAGAAGATATTGAACCAAACGCTATAGTAAATGTTGTAACTTTAAATGAAGTAAACTTCATATATTTCAAAGATAAGGAAATACCTCCTCAAAGTATGTTTGGAGATAATCCTTTATATATTACAATAATTATTGGAGATGTAGGAGTTAAAAGAGTTATAATAGATAATGGATTTTCACTGAATATATGCACTTATGATTTTTTTCAAATATTTGGGTTTAAGAAAGAAGACATGCAAAAACTGAGATGCTTATTAAGGCATTTAATGATGAGACTCAAGAAACGTGTGGAGTAATGAAAATCCCATTGCAATTTGGTCCACGGATTTTGGATACAACTATGTTTGTTTTACCCTACTTTGCATCGTATAACATTCTTTTGGGTTGACCTTGGATCAATGCAATGAGAGCATTTCCTTCCACATTACGTCAATGTGTAAAATTTGAATTTAAAAATCAATTGGTTATCATCCATGGAGACTCTAGACCTTTTGACATGTGTGCTCTGGAAAAACCCATAGGAGTTCCATTTTGTCCAGCCATGACTTCTATCCCTCAGAATCCAAAAACACCCATAAAGAACTATAAGCCTAAATCACATTCTAAATCACCATCACCTAAAGCATGTGATAAAGTATCAATAAAAATAAAAGAACCATCCCCTTCTAAAGGAATATCTAATCCTTTTCCTAAACCTGTAGTGACTGAATTACCTATAGACCCTACAGAGTTTAAATTTTCAACATCTAAGGAAAATGATAAAGAACATAAGCCATCTACCTCATATGCAGTTTCGGAAGAAGGATTAGCGGATTTATCCTCAATTTTGGCACCAATTGAAGAAGTTAATCTAGCTACGCAAGATTCTAAGATATTATCCGAGTCTTCCTCATCTCCCCGCACTTTTGGAGTACCTAAGAAAGGGAGCATTTGTCATATTGGGAGCTCTATATTTATATCTGCAGGATATAATTTTGGAAAGTATTCAATATTACAAATTTCAATTGATCAAAATGAATTTGCCAAATGTTATTTTTCTGATAAATATGTAATACCAAAAGAAATAATGTGCAATTTGGGATATAGAGGTAAAGGATTAGGACCTTATCAAAATGGTATAAGAGAACCTTTATAAGTTATTGAATGGCCAGCCCGATGTGGTCTTGGACTCATCCTCACAAAAATTGAGCCATCATACAAGGATGATGACAATCTCATGACATATCAAGAATACATAGAATTAAAAGCAATGTCTAGAAAAGTGCATAAATGTAACATGTTAACATTAGTATATCCAGATATGATTGCTTCTATGGATGAATTTTTAGAAGGGGACATATATCATGATGTGTCATTAGAAGAAATTTTTCAAAACCAATATTTCTTTGATAGATCCATGCCATGCATAGCCCATATAGAATAATTTAATCCTCAAGAGGAATTAGCTAAATGCACTTTGGAAGAATTACAAGAAATGGGTGTATCTCCTGCACCACCAAATTTTGAAAGAGACTTGAACATTATTGTAGACAATTTTCTAAAAGTTAACATTGGTACAGAAGAAAATCCTCATATGGTCAAAACTGGATCTGAATTGAGTGAAGAAAAACAAATATTATACATAGAATTTCTCACAGAATATTCAGATGTCTTTCCATGGACATATGCAAATATGCCTGGCTTAGATCCTTCTGTAGTCATGCATCATCTAGTAGTGCACCCTGATGCTAAACCAGTAAAGCAAAAATTAAGAAAGATGCATCCTAAAGTCACACTATTAGTCAAAGGTGAATTAGAAAAGCTCTTAAACGTCATTTTCATACAAGCAATTGATTATGCAGAATGGATTTATAATGTTGTTCCAGTCACTAAGAAAGAAGCCACAAAAATTAGGGTTTGCATAGACTTTAGAGATATTAATGTGGCATGCCCTAAAGATGATTTTCCTCTCTCTAATATGGATCAAATCATAGAATTTACAGTTGGGAGTGGAATGTTATCTCTTATGGATGTTTTTTTAGGATACAACCAAATCAGAATTGCTCCTGAAGACCAAGAAAAAACGGCTTTCATCACACCTTGGGGAATTTTCTGTTGGAAAGTTATGCCTTTTGGTTTAAAGAATGCTGGAGCAACATATCAAAGAGCCATGACGTATATCTTTCATGATATGATGTATGATATTCTACATGATTATGTTGATGACATCATAACTAGATCCAATGAATAAGATGATCACATTAGAGATTTAAGGAAAGTATTTGATAGACTGAGAAAGTATCTAATACGCTTAAATCTAGATAAATGTGTATTTGGGGTGAAATATGGCAAGTTATTAGGAGTTATCATTTATATAAGAGGTATATAAAGAGACCCTCTAAAAATTAAAGTTGTTCATGATATGCCATCTCCTAAGAATATATTAGAATTAAGAAGTTTGCAAGGAAAATTACAAGCTATTTTCCGCTTCATAGATAAGTTGGCGGATAGGACAGAACCTTTCCTTAAATTGCTTAAGAATAATGTATCCTTTTAGTGGGATAAAGAGTGTCAAGAAGCTTTTGACAACATTAAGCAATACCTTCTTAATCCTCCAGTCCTTGTTCCGCCTAAACTAGACCAACCTTTTATTTTGTATATTTTGGCTTCAGAACTTGCACTTGGAGCTATGTTAGCTCAAATTTATAAATAAAATAAAGAATAAGCAACATATTATATAAGTAGGACTTTAATAAATTATGAGACAAGGTATACTCCATTGGAAAAATTATGTTTAGCAGTAGTATTTTCAACGCAAAAATTACGCCATTATATGTTAAGTCAAACGACATATGTCATTGCTAAATCTGATCCATTAAGATATTTAATGAGTAGACCATATTTGTTAGGACGCATAGCTAAATGGGTTCTTGCTCTTAGTGATTTTGAACTTATATTTATCGGCCAAAAATCTATAAAAGTTCAAGTTATAGCAGATCAATTAGTTGTTGCTCCTGTGGAATCTACTCAGCTTATGAGCATTGAGTTTCCTGATGAATGCCTCAACTTGGAAGAGGATCACTCAAAAACATGGATATTATTTTTTGATGGAGCTAGATGTATGAGTGGAGCAGGTGCAGGTATTATATTAAAATCTCCTCAAAAGAACCTAATCCCTTTATCCTTTAAATTACAATTTACTTGTACTAATAACACTACAGAATATGAAGCTCTAATCCTTGGATTACGAGTCACTTTAGCACTAAAGGTAAAAACATTATTAGTTTTTGGAGATTCTCAGCTCGTCATAAATCAAATTAATGAATTTTATCAAACACGAGATGAGAAACTTCATCCTTATAAGGAATATGTGTTAAAACTTATATCATTGTTTAATAAAGTAACTTTAGAAGCTATTCCTAGAACTAGTAACCGCGTTGCCGATGCTATGGCTGCGGCGGCTTCTTTGTTGCCTTTGGAGTTGGACGATGAATATGCTACTATTATCATTAGAAAACTCTAGAAACCTGCTTCTCCTAAGTCATGTATGGAACCATTAGATGTTTTTTTTATTAATGAAGTTACCCTAGAATCGTGGTACATAGACATTTTTAATTTCTTACAAAATGGAACCTTCCCTGAAGGATTTGGTAGAAACCAACATAGATTGTTACGCAGGCGAGCTGTTCACTTCATAATAATTGGTAATACCCTTTATAGGAGATCCTTCGAAGGTATATTATTAAGGTGTCTAAAATCTGAAGAGTCTAAGAAAGCCCTAAGTGAAGCTCATGATGGGTCTTGTGGAGGACATTTTAGTGGAAGTGTTATTTCCAGAAAACTTCTTAGAATAGGTTATTTCTGGCCTTCAATGGAGAAAGACGTAAATGATTATGTGCATCAATATGACAAATGCTAAAGGTATTCTGATCTTGTCCATGCTCCTACCCAAGAACTCCAAACCATAGCATCCCCTTGGCCTTTCTCTAAATGGGGTTTAGACATTATTGGTAAAATCAACCCTGTTTCATCTGATGGTCACAAGTTTATCATAGCTGCAACTGAATATTTTACAAAGTGGGTTGAAGCTATGCCTTTAGTTTCTTGCACAGGAATCCAAGTCTAAAAATTCATATTTAATCAAATCATCTGTAGATTTGGAATTCCATCTAATCTTATTTTTGATAATGGAACATGTTTTAAAAATAAATATATTAATAAATTGTGTCAAAAGTATAAAATCCAACATAGATGGTCCACTCCTTACTATCCACAAGGAAATTGCCAAGCCAAAGCATCTAACAAAACTTTAATCAAAATATTTAAAATAATGGTTAATAAAATAGGCTGTGACTGGCACATCCAATTATATCCTGCTTTGTGGGCTTATCGAACTAGCATTCGTACTCCCACTGGTGCTACACCTTTTATCTTGGTATATGGTGCTGAAGCAGTTTTCCCCTTTCAATTAGAAGTTCCATCCCTATCATTTTTACTTCAATATGTTGAAGAAGGAGATGAATATCATGCTAGCAAACTCAGTCAGCTAGAACTTCTGGATGAAAAATGCATTCATGCTTTAGAGCACCTTCGTGCTTACCAAGACAAACTTAAAAGATCATATGCTAAAAAAGTTCATAACAGATTATTTGAAATTGGAGATTTAGTTTTAAAAGAAAATCAGAGGAATACTAATGCAAGAAAAGACCTTAAAGGAAAATTCCATCCCAACTGGCTGGGACCATTTAGCATCACTGCTAAATTTGGGTCAGATGCATATAGATTGGCTACCTTGGAAGGAAAAGATCTCAAGGAACCCATGAATATTATGCACCTCAAACGATATTATGCATAGATCCAAATTTTTATCTTTGTACATATTTGTAAATAGGTTTGTCATGCACTTTCAAAATTGTTCCTCAAAATAGCCAAACAAATTACAAAATAAGAAAAATATAAAAATATTCCCAAAAGCTTTAATGAAATTTTGCTAAAATAGCAAGTAACATTTTTTGTTATCTAGCATTAAATTCAAAAGTTATCTTGAACCACGCACTTAAAAATTCGTAAAATTAAATAATTTTTTATATATGTTATTTTGATTATAAATATCTCTTATATCAAAGAACACTATTTTCACTAAATAAATTTTATGTTTATGAATGATGTTGCTACTTTTTGGAACCAAGACCCACACGTTACACATTAAAGATGATTTATTGCAATCTTCAAATAATGGTACTACATAGAGAGTTTTAATGCTTTAAGAGAAAAGTTTTCCCTGTTATCCTATCATGTGCATGATCTAGAATGAATGAGAAATTAGAAAAAGGACAAGATTCCATCCTACCCAAATAAAAATCCCTTGATCCACATCTAAGCTGAGCAAGTATCCCAAAAGACAAATAAAAAAAATAAAAAGATAAAAATAAAAGCAATAAAATCCCCTTGTTAAAAAAAAAATGAACAAAATCCCTACCCCCTGAAAGTGAAGAAAAGAAGGAATACAGAACTTGAATCCCTGGAATTTCTCATTTAGTCAAAAATCATGAAGGTAAGCCCCATAACAGGTGATTTGCGCCCAATTTGCTTGGCATTGGGTAATTTATTTTTGCGTGGTGACATGTCTGTCACATTAACGACCTTCTTTTGTACAGACCAATGTCTGCTTGTGGATTAGCTAGCTTTATGGTAATTTGACTCACATAGCAGTTCATTCCTAATGCATGCACAAAATCATGGTTAAATAACATTTCACTTGCACACACATTGGTTTCATTAAGTTTGCTCCATCATTTATCTACTTAAAATCAGTAAACAAACTTTACAAAAGGTACACACATTTGCTATTTGAGAAATTTTGTATCATTATGATAGCATCAAAATAGAAATAAATGCACTTCACACACAAGGGTTCTAGATAAATTTGAATTTATTTATTTTTTATATAAATTAAAATATTACGTTGATATTTTATTAAATTTCTACATATCAAACTTAAAATTACAAAAATTCAAAAAAATATATCTTTTTTGCAATGATGGTATTATTCCTAAGCAATTAGGGATTCCTTGCCTAGCGAAAACCATCTTCATAAATTTGTCATGTTAACAAAATATTCCAAATAACTCAAAAATATTATATCTAAAGTTACATATTCATCCTGCATTGCATTTTGGTTTTACTGTGGTGATGGTATTATTCCTAAGCGATTAGGAATTCCTTACCTAGCGAAAACCATTATTCTAATTTTTCATGCCCAAAAATTCATTGTAAGCATCTATAAAACCTTTTGCATATGTGATACAATGGTTTACACAATATTAATTTTGCATTTTACAAAAATATTTTTTATCCTGCATTTTCATGATGAATTTTTGCGATGATAGTATTATTCCTAAGTAATTAGTGATTCCTTGCTTAGCAAAAGCCATCGTTCGACGTTTGTATGCCCAAACTTACATCTTTTTTATCAACAATCAATACATCTCATCCTATCAAAAAGCCTTAAGAATTTTCTTAAGCACCCAACCATTTCATTTAGCAATATCAAAATACACCTCATAACAGGATCAGCTTCGTGACTTAACAAGCTTAGATCTCCACAATAGTCACATAACAACGCCACATCCTTCGAGGTTTATTGCTAAATTCACATTTCCTATTTTTAGAAAAAACAAAACCATTTTACACATCTTAATGCAATTTTACATCAAATCATTTTATAAAATTTAAAATACAACTCTTTAAAATCAAAATGCAAAATTAAGCATCAAACACATTGACACATAAGGTAAAAGATCAAAATCTATATATATCATCGAAAAAGTATATATATACAATAGTATATTGGTATACCAAAATAGCCATCATCGGCATACTCAATCATCCAAAAATACATCATCAAAATTCCAATCCTCATGACTGTCCAACACCCCTGGTGCTCTGTGCATCGTCACCTCCAGGAGGTGGAGGAGCCTGAGCCGTAGTAGTCTCTTGATTGGAATACTGGGATATCTGACTTGCCCGAGTCGGTGGCTCGTACATCGCTAGAAGAGGTACTCTTTGTCCCTCTAGGACAGTCGCAAAGTACATTGCTTGGTAGAAAGCTTGCCCAAAATCCTTGGAGAGCATATTCACTATCCCTCCCACTCCTCTCTATGCCTGCGCCCTCGCCTGGGCTAACTCTGCCTCTAGCGTCTCAATGTGCATCCTCTAGGAGGCATTAGTCTCCCGTAGCATGGCATTCTCTGCCTGAAGAGCAGCCATCACACTGCTCTCACCCTCCTCCTCCGTGGTTATCCCCTTCCTAGGGGAATCTGGTCTAGGCTCCTGAGGAGAGGGTACCTCCATCTCATCTCTCCCTTGGGTCCATGGGACCCTCAATGGTCTTAGTGGAGGCCCACCATGGCCCCGCAATCCTATAGTATGAGGATATGGCATCCTCCCTCTACCATGCAAGTGATCATCCCTGGTCCTTGCATCTCTGCCTCAAGCCGCAAACTCTACATTGGCCTGCTCACTGGCCGCTCTATGATGTCAGAGCACCCGCTCCACATCCCTATGCATTGGCCCCCTTTGTGTTGTCAGTATCGGAGGGTAGACTGAGGCATACCATGTCGTGTAGTCTATTGTAACCCCTACGTCATATCTAGTGGCTGTAACAACAAGGGCATCATCTAGAGCTATATCTAGGAAGCGCCTCATGTCAGGTGCACCGTTGATAGAGGTCGGATCCCTAGTGGTCCGAGCGTAGTAAAAATCTCTAATAGTAGGGATCCCCTGTTGTAAGCCAAACTATCAAAGCACCTAATCTGCTTGATGGAGCTCCATCTCCCCATCATGCATCCGCAACTAGATAGCGTGTCTGACATGATTTAGCTCTATCCTATCCTCAACCCATCCTAGGTGGCCCCTCCATGATCTCTAGGTGATGGCATCCCACATCAGCTCATCAAAAATTTGCTTGGCATCATCGAGGCTAAACCTCTGAACTCCTCCTACTCGGACTACTCAGCAGTAAATTCAGAGCCTCCCTGCCTCTGCTGTTGCTACCAGTAACCCCTCAAGCCTCCACATTGTGATGTGCTCCTAGCACCAGACCTATAAAAAATAGGTAAGCACCAGAGCCACCCCCTCCCTATAGACAATCATGTATAGTGTCATATACAAGCGACACAAGTAAAAAGGACCCCATGCAAATTGAATCTGGTGGTCCCGCATATCGACCACTACCCCTGCAAGTAGCCAAGGCAATCTGCACCTACTCTGGTGGCACAACAACAAGCCACCAACTACTCCTAACAATACCGATGTTAGAGGAGAAATCCTAGGTTTCTGTCTCATAGCAGTAACAAAGACCCCACCTGACTCCAGCCTCATCTGAGGATCCCTGAATAATCTCTGAAGCACCTAAGCTCGGTGATATGACCCTGTAACCTGCTGGCCTTGAATGGGGATCCGTAAGATCCTCTAGACGTCCTCTAGGGTGGGATCCATCTCCCCAGTCGGTAGTCGGAAGGTGGATGAACTAGGATACCACCTCTCTGCCAAAGCTATAAGCAAAGTGAGGTCGACAAGAATTTGTGGCATCTCAACCACATGACGCAGTCCCATCGCGTCCAAGGTCGCCCGATCACCATCAGATAGGTTTCCTAGGTCCGCTTGGAAACCATCATAACACCACTCTCGGCTCTTCAAATTGCCCAATTGCACACACAAAAGTCAAAAATTTAAAGTTAATTACCAAAATTACATTAAAACCCAAAATCACATTCAAGTTGTCAAAATCATTTCAATTTTGATGAAATCGTTCCTGTTTCTGGCAAAATCACCCTCGATTCGTCAAAATCGCTTTGGAAGTCCTAAATTGCTGCATTTTTTTGTAGCGATTTTGCCAAACCCTATGCGATTTTGTGATCTCGAGGTGATTTCACCGAAACAGAGGTGATTTCACCTCGCACCAAAAATTACGGCATACCCGAATTTAAAGTCCAAATTAAAATTCAAAGAAAATCATAAAAAGCATAAAAATTGCATTAAAAAGTTAAAAAAAAAAAAAATTAATGCTTACCCTCTCTCCTCCGTGCACTAGATCCGCTCTATGTTTCAATCCTGCCATCGTGCACTCAGAGCTATTTTTCTCTCTGGAAAGTGAACAGTAAAAATGAAAATGAAATTTCTTATTTTATTTCTCTACTTAAGTCAACCTGAAAATTTCCTTTTTTTCGAATTTTCATTAATTTGTCGAATTAATGCAAAAATTGAAGGGGGCAGCATAATAAGACGTCAAAATAACAAAGTTAAAACAATGAACTAAAAAAGGCATACAATTTTTTTTGCTACCTCGAAAAACATGCCATTTCATCTTTAATGATATTCTCACAATGACACTGAGAGGGGGGGTGAATCAGTGTAGCTATTTAAATTCAGATCTACAGCTCTTTAAAACTTAAGCAAAGAGAACTTAAAAATAGATAAAGCAAATAAACAAGAGAGCATTCCACAACACATGATTTAACGAGGTTCACCAGATTTGGCTACTCCTCAAAAATTAGACTCGCTTGGACTCCCATCCAAATCCAGCCTTTGCAAAGCACCAACTTTACAAACAATTTATCTGCACCAACAGAAAGGAGCACCAACCCCCTAATGCCAAGCACCAACTTGGACTTCAGTTCTGAACAGATTTAATGACATAAAAATGCCTTCTCTTCTACAAGACCCTCACTGGTCTAATTCCTTTTAACAAGAACTGCATATACTTACAGCTCTACTATTCTCTCTTACAACACTCTCTTTTGTATATTTTTTAGCACAATACACTCTACTTTTTCACAGTTCCTTTTTCCTTTTATTCGGCAATACACAACACTCATGCCACGTGTAGAGCTCAACCCTAACCCTAACTTCCTGCACACGAAAACATTCTTTTGGCTCTACTTACTATACTTTTAATAGCCTTAAAAGCTTACTTACGTCTCCGATAGCCTTAACTACCCACTTTACGGCTCTGACAACCTTTTCGATGCTTTGTCAGTATATCCGTTGTTCTGATAGATTTATCTTCTCATTTACGACTCTGACCGTCTTACTTGCTTATTTACATCTCTGACAGCCTTACTTTTTCGCTATTCTCTTACACTTACCTTGCTCTGACAGCAGAACCGCCGCTCTGACAACCTTTTGTCTTCTTCTCGGCCTGCATGCACGAAAACACATGTCACGATATCGTGACACTTTTTGCCTTCGTACACTCTACTTGGCATGCACCCATGAAAATGTGACATGTCATGAAATCGTGACACTTTTTGCTTCCTTGCACTTCTCTTTGCATGCACCAACGAAAACGGAACATGTCACGAAATCGTGACACTTTTTGCTTCCTTGCACTTCTCTTTCGCATGCACCAACGAAAACGGAACATGTCACGAAATCGTGACACTTTTCGCTTCCTTGCACTTCTTTTTCGCATGCACCAGCGAAATAGAACATGTCACGAAATCATGACACTTTCGCTGCCTTGCACTTCTTTTCCGCATGCACCAGCGAAATGGAACATGTCACAAAATCGTGACACTTTCGCTACCTTGCACTTCTTTTCGCATTCACCCACGAAATGGAACATGTCACGAAATCGTGACATCTTTCGCTCTTACTCTTCCTCCTTGAATATGTCACGAAATCGTGACACTTCTCCTTCTCTTTTCTATCAAATCGTGACACTTCATCCTTCATCTTCCTCTCTTTGTCGAAAATGCGACATGTCACGAAATCATGACATCTTTTCTCCTTAGCTCTTCTCTTCTCTTTAGGTCGAAAACGTGACATGTCACGATATCGCGACACTTTTTCTCCTCAGCTCTTCCTCTAATGTCACAAATTACTCCCTATGTCAAATGACACTTTCTTACCTTTCTCAATCGACACTTTTTCTCCTTACGCTTCTTCTTGCAAATTGTCACGAAATCGTGACACTTTTCTTCAGCTCTTTCTCTCAACTTCAAATCGTGACATTTTTTTTTCTTAATTCAAATCTGACACTTTTCTTTGCAAGCTCCTTCTCTCAAACATGTCACGAAATCGTGATAGTTTTCTTTGCTTCCCTTCTTTCCAACATGTCAGAAATCTAATTTTTTCCACTTCTTTCCAACATGTCACAAATCACACTTTTCTTCCTTCTCTCCAAAATGTCGCGAAATCACGACAGTTTTTCTTCTTGCCTTCTTTCTTCCAACATGTCATGAAATCATGATAGTTTTTTCAACATTTTCTCTCTCCTCCGATATGTCACGAAATCGTGACAGTTTTTCTATTTGGATTCTTTTCCTCCTACATGTCGCAAAATCGTGACAGAAACATGTCGCTATATCGCGACGATTTTATTCCTTGTCTTTTTATTTAATCTTTTGAATCTGGGCCACTTTTGTCTTCTTGGAAATTCACTCGTACATGCTCGACCGACCTCCGAACTCCTGTCCACTGCATCATCAATTGATCTATCTGTCGATGTTGACAACAATGACAATATTGTTTTGCACCTTGCTCAACAATCTCCCCCTTTGGAATTGTTGGCAACACATGTGCAATTTCCTGTAATTCTTCTCCCCCTTTGACAATAATACCAAAGGGCTGCTGCAGACTCCCCCTGAGTCCATGCACAACATTCTCAGGCACACAATATTACAGTTAGCAAAAAATACAAACATGAGCAAACAAATATATATCAAAGGGCTGATAATCAAATATATAAATGCTCCCCCTGAGAATGTGTTCCCGAAAGCTAGTCAGTTCTTGGGTAGTGTGACCACTCCCAACTTACTGCGGAGATATTCAAAAACTTCCTTGGGCAACGGTTTAGTGAAGATATCCGCTACTTGCTCTGTAGTTGGAACAAAATCCAATTTAACCTCACCTTCTGCAACTTTATCCTTCAAAAAGTGATACCGGATTGCAATATGTTTGGTGCGAGAATGCATAACCGGATTCTTTGAGATGTTAATAGCACTGGTATTATCACATTTAACCGAAATTGGCTCTTTGAAGTTAATACCAAGATCTTTCAGGGTTTGTCTCATCCATAAAATCTGTGTACAACATGTTGTTGCAGCAATGTATTCTGCCTCTGCTGTGGATAGAGAGACTGATTCTTGTTTCTTGTTGTGCCATGCTACCAACCTGTCTCCAAGATAGAATGCACCTCCACTGGTACTCTTTCTGTCATCTATACATCCTGCCCAATCTGCATCGGAATATGCAATAAGAGTGAAGTCCTTACCTTTTGGGTACCATAACCCATACTCCATAGTACCCTTGAGGTACCTAAAGATCCTCTTCACAACTGTCACATGAGTCTCTTTGGGACTAGCCTGAAATCTTGCTACCATGCATACTGCCTGTAAGATATCTGGTCTTGTAGTCGTTAAATACATGAGGCTTCCAATCATAGATCTGTACATGGTTTGATCTACATCTGGAGATTTGTCATCCTTGCTCAACTTGCAACCTGTTGTCATGGGAGTGCTAACAGGTTTACAATCCTCCATTGTGAACTTTTTCAGCATTTCTTTCACATATTTAACTTGAGAAATAAAAATGCCCTTTTCATTTTGGTTAACTTGCAGTCCGAGGAAATATGAAAGTTCACCAATCATAGACATTTCAAATTCTTTCTGCATTTTATTTGCTATGTCTCTACATGACTCATCATTGCTGCTGCCAAAAATTATATCATCAACATAAACAACAAGGACAATAAGTTGGCCATTGTCTATTTTGACATATAAGTTACTATCCACCATACCTTTCTTGAACCCTTGTTCTAGTGAGATAGTTGTCTAGTCTTGCATACCATGCTCTGGGTGCCTGTTTCAAGCCATACAAAGCTTTCTTCAACTTGCAAACAAAGTTGGGATTATCACCGAGTTGAAAACCATCTGGCTGCTCAATATAAACTTCTTCTTCAAGATTTCCATTCAGAAATGCTGATTTCACGTCCATCTGATAAACTTTGAAATTCCTGTGGATTGCTAAAGCCAGAAACATTCTGATTGCCTCGAGTCTAGCCACTGGTGCAAAAGTTTCCTCAAAATCAATACCTTCAACTTGAGCATAGCCTTTATAGACCAATCTTGCTTTATTCCTTACAACCTGTCCGTCTTCATTCAATTTGTTTTGAAAAATCCATTTAGTACCGATTATGTTTTTATTTGCAGGCCTTGGTACTAACTCCCAGGTTTTGTTTTTCTCAATCTGATCTAGTTCTTCGTTTATTGCCTTCATCCAACTTTCATCTGTGCTTGCTTCAGCAATATTTTTGGGCTCAATGCTGGATAATAGGGAGTAGTTACTTACTACTCTTCTTCTTGTCTTAACACCAACTATGGGGTCCCCAATAATTTGCTCTCTGGGATGATTTTTCTGCTAGCTTTCTATTTTGAATTTATTGTTTTCTTCTACTTCTGAATCAATACTTAAATCATCTGGGTCAATTTTTTGATTCTCTTCTATTTCCTTTTCTTCATCTCCTTCAATAACTTCTTCATAAATAGGGTAGTTTTCTTCATAGCTGATAGCTTGTCTCCTATCTTCATCAAATTTAACATCGGCACTGTCTACAATTTTCTTTAGCCTTTTGTTGTAGCATTTGTAAGCTTTGCTTTTTGATGAATAGCCAACAAAAATACCTTCATCAGCTCTATCTTCAAACTTACCAAGATTATCTTTAGTTCTTTTGATGTAACACTTGTTGCCAAAGACTTTGAAGTATTTTGTTGTTGCCTTCTTGCCGAACCATAGCTCATAAGGGGTTTTGCTTTCATGTGTCCTCAACATGCACCTGTTTTGGATATAAACTACAGTATGGACTGCCTCTTTCCAAAATCTATCTGCAATTTTGCTTTCAGTCAACATTGTCCGTGCCATTTCCTGCACAGTTCTGTTCTTTCTTTCTACAACACCATTCTGTTGAGGTGTCCTTGCTAGTTGAAAACTGTCTTTTGATCCCATATTTTTGATAGTATTCTGCAAACTCCTCTGAGATGAACTCTCCTCCTCTATCTGATCTTAAGCATTTGATCCTCTTTCCTGTTTCATTCTCAACTTGGTTTTTGAAAGTCTTGAACATTTCAAAAGCTTCAGATTTTTGCTTCAAAAAGAATATCCAGGTCATTTTGGAATAGTCATCTATGCACAACATAAAGTATTTGTCACCATTTATACTTTGTGTTCTCATGGGTCCACATAAATCAGTATGTATTAGTTCTAAAGGTTTGCTGGTAAAGTACTCCTTTGATTTAAATGTGGCTCTAGTTTGCTTCCCCTTTTGGCATGAAGCACAAATACTATTTAGTGGTTTGCCAATGGAGGGTATATCTCTTATTGCCCTTTTTGAGCTTATTTTTACCAAATTGTCAAAGCTGATATGACCGAGCCTCTTGTGCCACAACCAATTTTCATCTTCCTATCCAATCAAGCATGCTCCTTCTGAAGTCTCTGAGAGAGTATACAGGTTTCCAGAAGTCCTTGATCCAGTAGCAATCAACTTCCCACTGTTAGCTTTTCTCACTTCACAACCCTGCTTCTTAAAAATTACTTCATGACCTCTGTCACAGATTTGACTTACGCTGAGCAAGTTATGCTTCAGACCAATCACAAACAAGACTTCTTTTGATTTGATCTTTCCATCACTGATCTTGACTGATCCTTTGCCAACTATCTTTGCTCCATCATTATTTCCAAATTTCATAGAACCACCTTCGTAATTCTGTAACTTCTCAAATTTTTGCTTGTCACCTGTCATGTGACTGGAGCATCCACTATCAAGTATCCATGGTGCAGATTTGTTCTGTGCTTTAAAAGCAGTCTGAACAATCAAAGATTCCTTTTCTTCCTGGAGTTTCTCCTTTTTTTCAAAGTTTCTCCTTTTCTTTCCATTCTGGTTTGATAGCAGTTTTGGCTACTTGTTTTGCCTTTCCCCTTTCATTAGCTTGTGCCTATTTTTCAAGAAATTTTTTGTTTTGTTTCAATCCATTTGGTTGAGATTTTCTACCCTGATAATTATTTGCTGCAAAAGTGCTTCTATAGTTTCTTGCAATGTGTCCAAAATTATGACAGTTATAACATTCAACTGCATAATCCATCAATGGAGAAAAGACATTTCTACTGGTGAAATTCCTTTGTGCTACATTATAACCGCAATCTGAAATCTTATGACCATAAGCATTGCATTTAAAACAATAACCAGAAAAGGAATGATTAAACCTGGGTGAAGGTCTTTGCCATTTTGAAGTAGGAGCCATGAATCTTCTCCTTCTTGGATGTGTGACTTTTGTGAATCCATCTTTGTCAGTACTCCTCTTGAGTTTGGCATTATTGCTTTCTTTGGCATGATTTTTTTTTTCTTGATCAACCCCTGATCTTATCTTCTTTCTTTATGGGTTCTACATTTATGGCCTTTGATCCCTTTGATGATTCTCCTTCATCGAAGCCCAAACCAAATTTGATGCCGGAAGGCCTTTGGTTATTTAAAATTTTATCCAACTTTACATAACTTTCTTCAAACTTATGATAACAACTCAATTTTCTATTCATCTCCTCTAGCTGCATCCTTAACCTAACAATGTCTTCTTCTAGCTTGCTGCACTCATCTATTTTTATGGTTAATTGTACTTCGAGAACTTTAGACATTTTCTTAAATTTGTCTGTCTGTACTTTCAAGTTGTTTATTATTTCATTGGCATCCTCAAGCTTTCTTGAAACCTTTTTATTCTTTTTCCTTTCTGTGCTCAGCTCTTTAAGTGCAGCAACCAACTCACCTTCCAGATATACTTCAGCCTCATCCTCAGGTTTTTCATTACATTCCTATTTTTCCTCTGTTATTCTTTCTTCAAATGCCATGAACAGAGCTTCACCTACTTCTTCAGAATCCTCACCGGAGCAGTCTTCAGAAGAGCTGACATTCTTGGATATGAAACTTTTCTTCTTGAAGTTGCTTTTTCTAAAATGTGGTTTCTTCTTCCAGTCACTTCTTTCTTGGTGTGACCCTTCATCATTTTTGTTTTTCTCATTCATTGGACATTTAGCTCGCAAAGTGCCCGATGCCTCCATAGTTGAAGCACTTAAACGGTAACTTACCTCTGTACTTTCCTTTTCCCTTTATTAGTTTCCTAACAAAGTTTGCTTCTGTTTCATCTGAAGACTCTTCTTCTATAGATTCTTGTTTAGCTTTTATATTTTTGTGTGCTTTAAAAGCAGCTTCTCTATCTGAGGGCTTAGTTTGTCCTATTCTCATTTCATATGCAGTTAAAGAACCATGCATTTCATCCATGCTAAAAGTATTTAGATCTTTAGCTTCTTCTATAGCAGAAACTTTAGAATCAAATCTTTTGTGAAGAGTTCTTAGTACCTTTTTCACGATGACCGCATCTTCTATTTCCTCATCGAGTCCTCTAATCGCATTAATGATTCCATTGACTCTCAACATATAGGCCTCTATGTTCTCATCGTCATTCATTTTTAATGCTTCGAACTGAGCTCGATGCGTTTGTAGCTTGGCTTCCTTGATCTTGTCGTCTCCTTCATGAATGCTCTATAGTTTGTCCCACATGTCTTTTGCCATTTTACAGCTCATGATCCTTATCAGTTCACTGTCTACTAACCCACACATTATAGCATTCTTTGCTTTAGAGTTATTCTCAAACTTTTTCTTCTCAGCAGCATCTGTTGGAGGAGTAGAGGATATTGTGTACCCACTGTCTACTGACTCCCAAATGTCATATCCCAAAGCACACAGATAAGTCTGCATCCCGAGTCTCCAGAAAGAGTAATTAGTTCCATCGAACAAAGGAGCTTTGTTGGATGAAAATCCTTCACCATCGGCCATTGTGTTTCTTCCAAGATCACCTTAGCTGATTGAGCTTGTTCAGGAACCTTGCTCTGATACCAATTGATATTCTCACAATGACACCGAGAGGGGGGGTGAATCAGTGTAGCTATTTAAATTTAGATCTACAACTCTTTAAAACTTAAGCAGAGAGAACTTAAAAATAGATAAAGCAATTAAACAAGAGAGCATTCCACAACACATGATTTAACGAGGTTCACCAGATTTGGCTACTCCTCAAAAATTAGACTGCTTGGACTCCCATCCAAATCCAGCCTTTGCAAAGCACCAACTTTACAAACAATTTATCCAGCACCAACAGAAAGGAGCACCAACCCCCTAATGCCAAGCACCAACTTGGACTTCGATTCTGAAACAGATTTAAATGACATAAAAATGCCTTCTCTTCTACAAGACCCTCATTGGTCTAATTCCTTTTAACAAGAACTACATATACTTACAGCTCTGCTATTCTCTCTTACAACACTCTCTTCTATATATTTTTTAGCACAATACACTCTATCTTTTTCATAGTTCTTTTTTCCTTTTATTCAGCAATACACAACACTCATGCCACGTGTAGAGCTCAACCCTAACCCTAACTTACTATACATGAAAACATTCTTTTGACTCTACTTACTATGCTGTTAATAGCCTTAAAATCTTACTTACGTCTTTGACAACCTTATCTGCCCACTTTATGGCTCTGACAGCCTTTTCGGTGCTTTGTCAATATATCCACTATTCTGACAGATTTATCTTTTCATTTATGACTTTGACCGTCTTACCTGCTTATTTACGTCTCTAACAACCTTACTTTAATTCTCTCTCCATCTCTAAAAGAACCTCGCTCTGATAGCCTTTTGTCTTCTTCTCGACCTGCATGCACGAAAACACATGTCACGATATCGTGACACTTTTCGCCTTCGTACACTCTACTTGGCATGCACCCACGAAAATGTGACATGTCACGAAATCGTGACACTTTTTGCTTCCTTGCACTTCTCTTTGCATGCACCAGCAAAAACAGAACATGTCACGAAATCATGACACTTTTTGCTTCCTTGCACTTCTCTTTCGCATGCACCATGAAAACGAAACATGTCACAAAATCGTGACATCTTTCTTCCTTGCACTTCTTTTTCGCATGCACTAGCAAAAATGAAACATGTCACAAAATCGTGACATCTTTCATCTCCTTGCACTTCTTTTTCGCATGCACCAGAAATCAGAACATGTCACGAAATCGTGACATCTTTCTCTACTTTCACTTCTTTTCGCGTCCGTGAAAATGAAACATGTCACAAAATCATGACATCTTTCTCTCTTATCTTCCTCCTTTTCAACCCTTCAAAATTGACACTTCATCCTTCATCTTCCTCTCTCTTTGTCCAAAATGTGACATGTCACGAAATCGTGACATCTTTTCTCCTTAGCTCTTCTCTTCTCTTTAGGTCACAAAAATGCAACATGTCACGATATCGTGACATCTTTTTCTCTCACCCTCTTCAAAATGTCACGAAATCGTGACATCTTTTTCTCCTTACCTTTCTCACATGTCACGAATATCCTGACACTTTTTCTCTTACCTTCTCTAATTAAATCGATTCATTTATTTCCTTCTTCAAACTTGTCACGAAATCGTGACACTTTTCCTTGCAAGCTCTTTCTCACAACATGTCACAAATCGTCAAACATGTCTGAAATCGATTTTCTTCTTCTTCCAACATGTCATCAAAATCATGATATTTTTCATTTTCTCTCTCCTTCATATGTCACAAATTTCTTTTCTCTCCTACATGTCACAAATCACGACATATCATTGATATCGTGACAGTTTTCTTACTTGTCTTTTTCTTTGATCTTTTGAAACTGGGCCACTTTTGTCTTCTTGGAAATTCACTGTACATGCTCTGATTGACCTCTGAACTCCTATCCACTGCATCATCAATTGATCTATCTGTCTGTGTTGACAACAATGACAATACTATTTCTGCACCTTGCTCAACAATCTCCCCCTTTGGAATTGTTGGCAACACATGTGCAATTTCCTGTAATTCTTCTCCCCCTTTGACAATAATACCAAAGGGCTACTGCAGACTCCCCCTGAGTCCATGCACAACATTCTCAGGCACACAATATTACAGTTAGCAAAAATTACAAACATGAGCAAACAAATATATATCAAAGGGCTGATAATCAAATATATAAATGCTCCCCTTGAGAATGTGTTCCCGAAAGCTAGTCAGTTCTTGGGTAGTGTGACCACTCCCAACTTACTACGGAGATATTCAAAAACTTCCTTGGGCAACGGTTTAGTGAAGATATCCGCTACTTGCTCTATAGTTGGAACAAAATCCAATTTAACCTCACCTTCTGCAACTTTATCCTTCAAAAAGTGATACCGGATTGCAATATGTTTGGTGCGAGAATGCATAACCGGATTCTTTGAGATGTTAATAGCACTGGTATTATCACATTTAACTGAAATTGGCTCTTTGAAGTTAATACCAAGATCTTTCAAGGTTTGTCTCATCCATAAAATCTGTGTACAACATGTTGTTGCTAGCAATGTATTCTGCCTCTGCTATGGATAGAGAGACTGATTCTTGTTTCTTGCTGTGCCATGCTACCAACTTGTCTCCAAGATAGAATGCACCTCCACTGGTACTCTTTCTGTCATCTATACATCCTGCCCAATCTGCATCAGAATATGCAATAAGAGTGAAGTCCTTACCTTTTGGGTACCATAACCCATACTCCATAGTACCCTTGAGGTACCTAAAGATCCTCTTCACAGCTGTCACATGAGTCTCTTTGGGACTAGCCTGAAATCTTGCTACCATGCATACTGCCTGTAAGATATTTGGTCTTGTAGTTGTTAAATACAGTAGGCTTCCAATCATAGATCTGTACATGGTTTGATCTACATCCGGAGATTTGTCATCCTTGCTCAACTTGCAACCTGTTGTCATGGGAGTGCTAACAAGTTTACAATCCTCCATTGTGAACTTTTTCAGCATTTCTTTCACATATTTAACTTGAGAAATAAAAATGCCCTTTTCATTTTGGTTAACTTGCAGTCCGAGGAAATATGAAAGTTCACCAATCATAGACATTTCAAATTCTTTCTGCATTTTATTTGCTATGTCTCTACATGACTCATCATTGTTGCTACCAAAAATTATATCATCAACATAAACAACAAGGACAATAAGTTGGCCATTGTCTGTTTTGACATACAAGTTACTATCCACCATACCTTTCTTGAACCCTTGTTCAGTGAGATAGTTGTCTAGTCTTGCATACCATGCTCTGGGTGCCTGTTTCAAGCCATACAAAGCTTTCTTCAACTTGCAAACAAAGTTGGGATTATCACCGAGTTGAAAACCATCTGGCTGCTCAATATAAACTTCTTCTTCAAGATTTCCATTCAAAAATGCTGATTTCACGTCCATCTGATAAACTTTGAAATTCCTGTGGATTGCTAAAGCCAGAAACATTCTGATTGCCTCGAGTCTAGCCACTGGTGCAAAAGTTTCCTCAAAATCAATACCTTCAACTTGAGCATAGCCTTTACAGACCAATCTTGCTTTATTCCTTACAACCTATCCGTCTTCATTCAATTTGTTTCAAAAAATCCATTTAGTACCGATTATGTTTTTATTTGCAGGCCTTGGTACTAACTCCCAGGTTTTGTTTTTCTCAATCTGATCTAGTTCTTCGTTTATTGCCTTCATCCAACTTTCATCTGTGCTTGCTTCAGCAATATTTTTGGGCTCAATGCTGGATAATAGGGAGTAGTTACTTACTACTCTTCTTCTTGTCTTAACACCAACTATGGGGTCCCCAATAATTTGCTCTCTGGGATGATTTTTCTGCCAGCTTCCTGTTTTGAATTTATTGTTTTCTTCTACTTTTGAATCAATACTTAAATCATCTGGGTCAATTTTTTGATTCTCTTTTGTTTCCTTTTCTTCATCTCCTTCAATAACTTCTTCATAAATAGGGTAGTTTTCTTCACAGCTGACAACTTGTTTCCTATCTTCATCAAATTTAACATCGGCACTGTCTACAATTTTCTTTAGCCTTTTGTTGTAGCATTTGTAAGCTTTGCTTTTTGATGAATAGCCAACAAAAATACCTTCATCAGCTCTATCTTCAAACTTACCAAGATTATCTTTAGTTCTTTTGATGTAACACTTGCTGCCAAAGACTTTGAAGTATTTTGTTGTTGCCTTCTTGCCGAACCATAGCTCATAAGGGGTTTTGCTTTCATGTGTCCTCAACATGCACCTGTTTTGGATATAAACTGCAGTATGGACTGCCTCTTTCCAAAATCTGTCTGCAATTTTGCTTTCAGTCAACATTGTCCGTGCCATTTCCTGCATAGTTCTGTTCTTTCTTTCTACAACACCATTCTGCTGAGGTGTCCTTGCTGCTAAAAACTGTCTTCTGATCCCATATTTTTGATAGTATTCTGCAAACTCCTCTGAGATGAACTCTCCTCCTCTATCTGATCTTAAGCATTTGATCCTCTTTCCTGTTTCATTCTCAACTTGGTTTTTGAAAGTCTTGAACATTTCAAAAGCTTCAGATTTCTGCTTCAAAAAGAATATCCAGGTCATTCTGGAATAGTCATCTATGCACAGCATAAAGTATTTGTCACCATTTATACTTTGTGTTCTCATGGGTCCACATAAATCAGTATGTATTAGTTCTAAAGGTTTGCTGGTAAAGTACTCCTTTGATTTAAATGTGGCTCTAGTTTGCTTCCCCTTTTGGCATGAAGCACAAATACTATTTAGTGGTTTGCCAATGGAGGGTATATCTCTTACTGCCCTTTTTGAGCTTATTTTTACCAAATTGTCAAAGCTGATATGACCGAGCCTCTTGTGCCATAGCCAATTTTCATCTTCCTATCCAATCAAGCATGCTCCTTCTGAAGTCTCTGAGAGAGTATATAGGTTTCTAGAAGTCCTTGATCCAGTAGCAATCAACTTCCCACTGTTAGTTTTTCTCACTTCACAACCCTACTTCTTAAAAATTACTTCATGACCTCTATCACAGATTTGACTTACGCTGAGCAAGTTATGCTTCAGACCAATCACAAACAAGACTTCTTTTGAATTGATCTTTCCATCACTGATCTTGACTGATCCTTTGCCAACTATCTTTGCTCCATCATTATTTCCAAATTTCATAGAACCACCTTCGTAATTCTGTAACTTCTCAAATTTTTGCTTGTCACTTGTCATGTGACTGGAGCATCCACTATCAAGTATCCATGGTGCAGATTTGTTCTGTGCTTTAAAAGCAGTCTGAACAATCAAAGATTCCTTTTCTTCCTGGAGTTTCTCCTTTTCTTTTAGTTTCTCCTTTTCTTTCCATTCCGGTTTGATAGCAGTTTTGGCTACTTGTTTTGCCTTTCCCCTTTCATTAGCTTGTGCCTGTTTTTCAAGAAATTTCTTGTTTTGTTTCAATCCATTTGGTTGAGATTTTCTACCCGGATAATTATTTGCTGCAAAAGTGCTTCTATAGTTTCTTGCAATGTGTCCAAAATTATGACAGTTATAACATTCAACTGCATAATCCATCAATGGAGAAAAGACATTTCTATTGGTGAAATTCCTTTGTGCTACATTATAACTGCAATCTGAAATCTTATGACCATAAGCATTGCATTTAAAACAATAACCAGAAAAGGAATGATTAAACCTGGGTGAAGGTCTTTGCCATTTTGAAGTAGGAGCCATGAATCTTCTCCTTCTTGGATGTGTGACTTTTGTGAATCCATCTTTGTCAATACTCCTCTTGAGTCTGGCATTATTGCTTTCTTTGGCATGATTTATTTTTTCTTGATCAACCCTGATCTTATCTTCTTTCTTTATGGGTTCTACATTTATGGCCTTTGATCCCTTTGATGATTCTCCTTCATCGAAGCCCAAACCAAATTTGATGCCGGAAGGCCTTTGGTTATTTATAATTTTATCCAGCTTTACAGAACTTTCTTCAAACTTATGATAACAACTCAATTTCTGATTCATCTCCTCTAGCTGCATCCTTAACCTAACAATGTCTTCTTCTAGCTTGCTGCACTCATCTATTTTTACGGTTAATTGTACTTTGAGAACTTTAGACATTTTCTTAAATTTGTCTGTCTATACTTTCAAGTTGTTTATTATTTCATTGGCATCCTCAAGCTTTCTTGAAACCTTTTTATTCTTTTTCCTTTCTGTGCTCAATTCTTTAAGTGCAGCAACCAACTCACCTTCTAGATATACTTCAGCCTCATCCTCGGGTTTTTCATTACATTCCTATTTTTCCTCTGTTTTTCTTTCTTCAAATGCCGTGAACAGAGCTTCACTCGCTTCTTCTTCGGAATCCTCACCGGAGCAGTCTTCAGAAGAGCTGACATTCTTGGATATGAAACTTTTCTTCTTGAAGTTGCTTTTTCTAAAATGTGGTTTCTTCTTCCAGTCACTTCTTTCTTGGTGTGACCCTTCATCATTTTTGTTTTTCTCATTCATTGGACATTTAGCTGCAAAGTGCCCGATGCCTCCACAGTTGAAGCACTTAAACGGTAACTTTCCTCTGTACTTTCCTTTTCCCTTTATTAGTTTCCTAACAAAGTTTGCTTCTGTTTCATCTCGAAGACTCTTCTTCTACAGATTCTTGTTTAGCTTTTATATTTTTGTGTGCTTTAAAAGTAGCTTCTCTGTCTGAGGGCTTAGTTTGTCCTATTCTCATTTCATATGTAGTTAAAGAACCATGCATTTCATCCATGCTAAAAGTATTTAGATCTTTAGCTTCTTCTATAGCAGAAACTTTAGAATCAAATCTTTTGTGAAGAGTTCTTAGTACCTTTTTCACGATGACCGCATCTTCTATTTCCTCGTCGAGTCCTCTAATCGCATTAATGATTCCATTGACTCTCAACATATAGGCCTCTATGTTCTCATCGTCATTCATTTTTAATGCTTCGAACCAAGCTCGATGCGTTTGTAGCTTGGCTTCCTTGATCTTGTCGTCTCCTTCATGAATGCTCTACAGTTTGTCCCACATGTCTTTTGCCATTTTAGAGCTCATGATCCTTATCAGTTCACTATCTACTAACCCACACATTATAGCATTCTTTGCTTTAGAGTTATTCTCAAACTTTTTCTTCTCGATAGCATCTATTGGAGGAGTAGAGGATATTGTGTACCCACTGTCTACTGACTCCCAAATGTCATATCCCAAAGCACACAGATAAGTCTGCATCCTGAGTCTCCAGAAAGAGTAATTAGTTCCATCGAACAAAGGAGCTTTGTTGGATGAAAATCCTTCACCACCGGCCATTGTGTTTCTTCCAAGATCACCTTAGTTGATTGAGCTTATTTAAGAACCTTGCTCTGATACCAATTGATATTCTCACAATGACACTGAGAGGGGGGGTGAATCGGTGTAGCTATTTAAATACGAGATCTACATCTCTTTAAAACTTAAGCAGAGAGAACTTAAAAATAGATAAAGCAATTAAACAAGAGAGCATTCCACAACACACGATTTAACGAGGTTCACCAGATTTGGCTACTCCTCAAAAATTAGACTGCTTGGACTCCCATCCAAATCCAGCCTTTGCAAAGCACCAACTTTACAAACAATTTATCTGCACCAACAGAAAGGAGCACCAACCCCCTAATGCCAAGCACCAACTTGGACTTCAATTTTGAATAGATTTAATGACATAAAAATGCCTTCTCTTCTACAAGACCCTCACTGGTCTAATTCCTTTTAACAAGAACTGCATATACTTATAGCTCTGCTATTCTCTCTTACAACACTCTCTTTTGTATATTTTTTAGCACAATACACTCTATACTTTTTCACAGTTCCTTTTTCCTTTTTATTCGGCAATACACAACACTCATGCCACGTGCAGAGCTCAACCCTAACCCTAACTTCCTGCACACAAAAAACATTCTTTCGGCTCTACTTACTACGCTTTTAATAGCCTTAAAAGCTTACTTACGTCTTTGACAGCCTTATCTACCCACTTTACGGCTTTGACAGCCTTTTCAATGCTTTGTCAGTATATCCACTGTTTTGACAGATTTATCTTTTATTTTATGACTCTGACCATATTACCTGCTTATTTATGTCTTTGATAGCCTTACTCTTTACGCTCGACAAAACCGTCCTCACAACCGCTCTAACCTTTTGTCTTCTTCTCGGCATGCATGCACGAAAACACATGTCATGATATCATGACACTTTTTACCTTCGTACACTCTACTTGGCATGCACCCACGAAAATATGACATGTCACGAAATCGTGACACTTTTCGCTTCCTTGCACTTCTCTTTGCATGCACCAAAAACGGAACATGTCACGAAATCGTGACACTTTTTGCTTCCTTGCACTTCTCTTTGCATGCACCACGAAAACGGAACATGTCACAAAATCATGACACTTTTTGCCTTGCACTTCTCTTTCGCATGCACCAGCGAAATCGAAACATGTCATGAAATCGTGACACTTTTGCTACCTTGCACTTCTTTTTCGCATGCACCAGCGAAATCGGAACATGTCACGAAATCATGACACTTTCGCTGCCTTGCACTTCTTTCTCCACATGCACCAGTGAAAATGGAACATGTCACGAAATCGTGACACTTTCGCCTTAGAGCTCTTCCTCCTTGACTTTTCAAAATCTCTTCCTTGCTCTTTCGTTTTGATTTTGTCGTGAAATCGTGACACTTCATCCTTCGAAGTCTTCCTCTCTGTTGTTGTCACGAAAATGTGACATGTCGCGAAATCGTGACATCTTTTCTCCTTAGCTCTTCTCTTCTCTTCAGGTCGTGAAAATGTGACATGTCGCGATATCATGACACTTTTTCTCTCGAGCTCTTCCTCATGCAATATGTCACGAAATCGTGACACTTTTTATCTTCCCTTCTCTCTCGCAATATGTCGCGAAATCACGACACTTTTTCTCCTTAGCGCTTTCTCTTCTTGCACATGTCGCGATATCGTGACACTTTTTCTCCTTAGCGCTTCTTCTTGCAAATTGTCGCGAAATCGTGACACTTTTCTTTGCGAGCTCTTTCTCTCGAACCTGTCATGAAATCGTGACACTTTTTCATCTGTACCATCCTTCTTGCAAATTGTCGTGAAATCGTGACACTTTTCCTTGCAAGCTCTTTCTCTCAAACATGTCACGAAATCGTGACAGTTTTCTTTGCTTGCACCTTCTTTCCAAACATGTCACGAAATCATGACAGTTTTCTTTGCTTGCGCCTTCTTTCCAAACATGTCGCAAAATCACGATAGTTTTCTTTCTGCGCCTTCTCTCCAACATGTCACGAAATCACGATAGTTTTTCTTCTTGCCTTCTTTTCTTCCAACATGTCACGAAATCATGATAGTTTTTCCAGCATTTTCTCTCTCCTTCGATATGTCGCGAAATCATGACAGTTTTGCTATTTGGCTTCTTTTCCTCCTATATGTCACGAAATCATGACAGTTTTCTTGTCGCGATATCGCGACAGTTTTCTTACTTGCCTTTTTCTTTGATCTTTTGAAACTGGGCCACTTTTGTCTTCTTGGAAATTCACTGTACATGCTCTGACTGACCTCTGAACTCCTGTCCACTGCATCATCAATTGATCTATCTGTTTGTGTTGACAACAATGACAATATTGTTTCTGCACCTTGCTCAACATTTAATGACTTTTTCAAAAAGTCGCTAAAGAGAGGGTAAAATGTAACACCTTAAATTTGATGCACTTAAATTGATTAACTCAGTAAAAACATTAAAATTGATTAAAAAAACAAATTTACCTAAGTCTACCCGAAAATCATTCAAAATTAGCAAAAATCCATTTGCCTCGATTTTTGTTCCCTCAAACCAATGTTGTTTTGACCGTTGGGCAAAATCGCCAGACTTTCAACAAAATATCTTGAGCGGCTAGCAAAATCGTCAAGCAATTTTGCTCAAAAACAAAATTTTCCCAAGTTTGCAAAATTCCAAAAATCCGTTTCAAACCGCTTTTCTAAGTTTGAAAAGATGTTGTAACGACGGATTCTGGCGAGATTAGCCAGGGGGTAAACATAGGATGGATCCCAACTCCCTCCTTGTTTTGGCCTAACCTCCTGATTTCCTAGATTTACCCCTAATCCTATTTAATCCCCCCTCTAATTCATTTTTAGGGCTGACTCCCTGATTGCAAAGTGTGCTAAATGATCCCCTGAGCAGATATCAGAATTGAGAAGCCATTAGTATAATCTTCCCGTCTTCAATTTTCCCGTATTTGCCTAAAATCCATCATTATCCCATTACCCTATTTAGCAAATTTTCACTTGCAGGTTGCAGTAAAAATCACACAATGAATGGCGAAATCGTAGAACAATCGACAGAACCGTACTACGAGCAGGAGGAGTAGGTGTACGATTTCACAAAAAATAGCAGCGATCATGCTGACTTGGCAACGATCCTACTGACTTGGTAGCGATTTTGCTTATAGATCATCTAGGGGTAAAAACCTTTATTCTGTTTGTTCTTCTTCTCTTCCATTTTATTTAGTTATTTAATTATATTTTAATTAATTCAGCAATGCATCTTGGGTATTCACCATCATGTTAATCAATTTTTAATTTAAATCTACATTTTGCTTACATAAAATTCATGAACATTTAGACTCTTGTACTTACATCTATTATAAACCTTTTCTATCTTTCATTTAGTTGAAAAGGAATGCTTAAATAGGAAACATATCAAAGTTTGAATCACATTTGTGCCATAAAACCATTTTGTGTCTTATATTTTGTTGCTATAAAATTGCAACGAAATCACTTGCGATTTCAGCAAATTATTGAGCGATTTTGCCTGGAACAACAGTGATTCTATCAAAATAGCAGCGATCTTGCTCTGCATCAAAAAATTAGAATCTTCATCACACATCTCTATTCAGGTATATTTTGAATTTCTTTTAAGCATAGAATTAGCAACTGCATTTGTCATTTCTATTTATGACTATTGTTTTCATCAAAAAAGTAAAAAAAAAAATCGCATCATAGATAGGTTAGTTGCATTTCAAAGGTCAACCTTAGGTGTTTGTATGAGTGATCCAAAAATGAACATATTAAACCTCATTCTCAACCTAGGTGCAGAAACTACCATCAAAAGTTTCCTGGTGAACCCACAATTCGTCAAAAAATCACCACAAGAAGGCACGATCAAGTGCCTCTCTTTTGAGGTGTAGCTCTATCATTTTTCATTCTCCTCTGAGGCGTAGATCCATCAGCCTAGAGTAAAGGAGTGCAAAAATTTTAGGCCTACACCTACAATCCCACTTGTTGATTATTCAGATTCTGAAGATTCTTGTTCTAACGAAGGATCCATAAGAGAAGAAGAAGAAACAGACATGCAAACCCAATTACATGCTGCCAGAAGTGTCATCAAGACACAAATGGGTTGGATTGAGAAAAATGAGGCCTCCATTAAGGAAAAAAGATGACCTCATTACTAAATTATAGCAGGAAATAGAAGCAGTAAAGTCTAGACTGTCAATTCTAGAGCAAACACCCCCTCAATATGATTCTGGGAATGAATTGGCCAAAATTTTGCTAGACTTAGATGTAGAACATGGAAATGCAGCTTTACCTAAAAGAAACTCACCCATAAGGGAAGTGGATACAGAAGGAGTGGCCATACAAAAAACCTAGCATGATGTGGATAGAACAGAGCATTAAAATTTAGGGGTACTTGTACAATCTTCTAAGGACCTGTAACAACAAGAATAACAAGCAACAAATATTGATGCAGGGATAGAAGTACAAGAAGAGGTAAATCCACATTCTCCTCACATTTTTGTTGACTTGATTTCATTTGTTACACCTGAAGTTGAAACAACAAAAACTGGGGTACAAATAGATTTACCCACTGTTGAAATAGCAGAAGTAGACATACAAGTAAATATTATCCCACAAATGCAAACTATAATTAGGCCTCCAAATACAGTGACATTAACAAAATACAATGAGGATATAGCATACTGGATAGGGTAGTATCATAAGCTGGAGACACAAATATTGTCCTTAAAACCTCTAAAAAAATAGTTGGAAGCTAAAAATATATACATTAGTAAGATGCAGGAGCAGGTACAAGAAACATGCCAAATTGCAGAGTTTCTAGTGCAGTGTAGGAGACCGACAAGATTCTATAGTTTGATATTGAAAGAGAAATATCTTCGATGGCAAATAATGAGAATTGCTTCTGGTCTTCCTCATAAGCTAGAAACTCCTTGAGAGTTTTTAGAAACATTTTGGCAGATTTCAGTAGCCCAGTAGAACCTATTATGTGAGCTATTCTTACATAACTTCTTCTTACCAACTAAAGTGATATTCTTGCCACACATCTTTACAAGTGATCTCCAATTAAGGGCTTTTATGTCAACATTGCAAAACCAAATTCACTGGGAACAAGAAAAGAAAGTAAGGAGATGGAGCTACAAGTAGTGTTACTCATAAGACCTGTTCATCTTAACCACAAAGATTCCACCAACCAACATTATACTCTGATGAGAGATACAAGGATCAAAAATATGTATATGTGCAATCTTCAGAGGTGTATGACTCATTTTTAGGTTTTATGTGCAAAATATTTTGTTGACGCTTTATCAGCATGCAAGATTAGATGGGAAGAATTACCCATATCACTGCAAAAGAGGGAGCCCATCTCTCCAAACAACATGTTGTGGTCAAGACGAAGAGCAGAAAATATTATCCATACCATCTTGGAGGTAAAGGAACAATGGATCGATCTCAGGTACAGGTCACCCACAGTCATCACTCCTGTCCTTTATTTCTTTGACAATGATCAACAACCTGATGAACACTTTCAAGAATGGCTTAGAGAAATAAATGAGCACAAAGGATATTATAAGGTTGGGGGAAGACTGTGGGAGTATCATGAAAGATATCTTGACATAGATCTTTGTATCTCTGTAGCTGCACAAAATGCATGAGGACATGCATTATAACAGGTTGGGGGGAAACGATGAAGCTGGCAATTTCCTCATCCATGGACTATTTTTGATAGCTTATAAACTCTTTGAAACACCTTATGTTATGTTTTTATGTTGATTATGGTGATAGAATGAATTATGTATTAGCATTTACATGTTCTAAATGTTGAAGAGCATATATTCTATTTTGACTGTTTTTCTGCATTTTTTGACCTGTTTTAGCTGAATTATCTTGCAAATTAGGATTTATTTAAAGTTGTAATAATAGGTGTTGATATGTATTCAATTATGAAATCATTCCATTTGATTTCATTACCTTTTTAACAAATTCAAATGCTAAAAAGGGTGTCAAAACCTGTTCAAATTATGCTGATTGTGCAGAAATAGAATATTGACCATATAAATTCTAGCCAACTGTGCATACACATCATGGCTTGGAATTGGTTAGCTCCAACACATGCCAATGGTAGAATATGTCTTCTAAGAATGACAAGAGGATGTTCACACAGTCAAAACCACTTTCCTGCACATCAGATGCACAGATAAATAAAGGAACTGTTATACTGCTTGACATTTCGGAGTAGCTCCGGAATGAGCGGAGTAGGAACATTTTGGTCAAAATCAATCACAAAATGGTCAAAACAATGGAAATTGGTGAGATAAGGTTGGTTTCAGTTGTCTAATGGGTTTTTTTACTCCTTCCAACATATTTATCCCAACGATTGCAGACCAGCAAAGCAAATGGATAAACTATAGTAGAACAAATTCTCGCATATTAGGAAAATAGTTCTGAAACAGTTGATGACATCCCTGAAGAACAACAACAACTCATATTAGCATTGTAATAAAATAATATAAATAACCTAGCTCCCATTCGGTTGAGCATATAGGATAGAGGATATAGGTGTGGAAGAATTCCAAAATAGATAAGTTGTTTTTATTGTAGCAAAATAGTATTTTGCAGGCATTTTCCTGCACTACTATAATACTACTGCAGAATCAATAAAGGTGCAATTTTTCCATTCTATTGGAATTATGAGTGAATGTGTGTGAGATTTAGATAGTTTAGAACAATTACTTCCACATTCTTTTGGTTCAAGGAGTAAGGGCCACTTCTAGGCCTAGGAGAAGGAACAACTTTGATAGGTTTTTTGCTCATTTCTTGGTACAACAAATTAGCAGGAACCTGATAGTTTATCTTTCATGTTATTAGTTGTGTTAGATTACATTTTGTAATGATTAATGCATGTTAGCTAAACACCTAGATTAGATCCCTGCATCTTACAACATTTTTTGATATTCCCTGTTTTCAACAATTGTTCCTCAAATTTTGGCATTTCCATTTTGTGTCAATTAATTTCCTGATGTTCCAGTTGTGCAACATTTTGATTCCTGTATTTTGAATTTTGTTCTTATAACTAGGTTTACTTTATGCAAAGTGTGACTTTCAATTTTTCAAGTTTACTTTCCGTTGTTTTCATTTATGTAATATTTTATTTCTATCAATTTAGATTTTGCAAAAGTAGATAGTTTCATTTTCTTGCAAAGTTTTAATTCCTGCAATTTCCATTCTGTAAGGGTAATAGAAGTCAATTTCGGTTTTTAGATTAGAGGTGACACCAAACCCCCAAAAGCTAATTGTTCCACTAATAAAGCCATTATCTAAATGAACTGATCCTTAAAATGCTCACATCTGCTATCACATATAGCCATTGGACATCACCTTGGATTGACAAGTATAATGATTAACAACACTCATCAAATGAGACATGGATGATGGGTGATTGGGTGAGAGGTGACCCAAGCAGAGTGGTTCCCATTCAGTTGTGTGTCATGGTAGTTTATGTTACGATAGGGGGTACCTGATGCATCCATCATGATTTGGCAAGTTAAGGGAGATCTAGGGCAACAACCAATGATGGAGCCTCCAAATCTAGCAGTGGATGCAAATATTGATATCCTAGATGTAGAATATGTAGGGACTACACCAGGGTATGATGCATGGTGGACTACGCAGAGCTGGGAGCCTGGAGTAGGTGTGATCGATAAATATGTAGAGACCATAACAACTAGGGTATGTGGTGGTTTGGTATGGATTGGAGGAGGCATTAAGGGCGAAGCAGGGAGTCTGGGTGGATCTCCTAGTATAGGAGCAAGTAGTCCTCTATAATGTCCCTTTTTTAGGAAAAACAAACCCTTACTACGAAAATGCAAAAATTAAGTACAGCAAGGAAATAACTTAGAAATTGCTCATAAAATAACACAAATATGAGGAGAAATCAGCCAGTATTGATATTCTCACAATGACACTGAGAGGGGGGGTGAATCAGTGTAGCTATTTAAATTCAAATCTACAACTCTTAAAGCTGAAGCAAAGAGAACTTAAAAGCAGATAAAGCAATTATCACAAGAGAGCACACCACAACACACAATGTAACGAGGTTCACCAATTTGGCTACTCCTCAAGAATGACTGCTTGGACTACGGTCCAAATCTAGCCTTTGCAAAACACCAATTTTACAATCCGTTTACCAGCACCCACTGGAAGGAGCACCAACCCCTGATTTATCTGCACCAACAGAAAGGAGCACCAACCCCTATCCAAGCACCAACTTGGATTACAGTTTTGAAAACTATATTAATGACATAAAAATGCCTTCACTTTTTCAAGACCCTGACTAGTCTGCAATTTATGAAAACATAGTAAACACTTACGGCTCTGCTTGTCGCTCTCTTACAGCACTCTTCTAACCCTCTTTTTGGCCACACTTTACAATTCTGAATAGCACTTTACTTATACATGCAACTGCCCTCGCGACGCATTTACTCTTTCAGCAGTGACACTTTAACTCTTTACGACGGCACTCTTTTCAATTCTAAGCCAAACTTTACTTTTGCACGCAACTGCCCTCGTGGCACATTTACTCTTTCAACAGTGGCACTTTAACTCTTTACGATGGCACTCTTTTCAATTCTGAGCCGCACTTTACTTCTGCACGCAACTGCCCTTTTATAACAATATTTTCATCTTGAAACCCTAAGTCTTCTGTAACTGCCATAATCCCGCATGCAGCCTATTAATAGCCACTCCTGTAAGTAACTCCTTTCTGACACACTATTCTTATACGCAACCTATTAATGGCTCTGTTTCTTGTGTGGGACTTTCAATATAACTGTCGCTCGACGGTTACACTGCTTTACGGGCCCTGTAACTACCGCTCTATCTTTAATGCATTGTGCTTATTTTAGCTTGCATGATTTCTATCTCAACGCCTCATAACTTGCACTAACTTTAGTTGACTCTTCTTATATTGGTGCATGATTTTCCTCTACAACGCCCTTAACTGTCGTTCTACTTCAGTTAACTATCCATAATCGTGTTGTTGCAACCTGTCGCAAAATCGTGACACTTCTGTCTCTTTGTACTCTTCTCACCTTTTACCCGTGAAAACATGACATGTCGCGATATCGTGACATTTTTGCCTTCTTGTCCTCTTCTCAGCTTGCACCCACGAAAACATGACATGTCATGATATCGTGACACTTTTTACCTCTTTGTCCTTTTCTCGGCTTGCACCTGTGAAAACATGACATGTCACGAAATCGTGACACTTTCTCTTTCGTACTCTCCTTCTTTCCTTTTGTCACGATATCGTGACACTTTTTCTCCTTGGCGCTTTTCTTCTCATCAGGTCACGAAAACCCGACATGTCGCGATATCGTGACACTTTTTCTCTGCTAGCTCTTTCTCTCAACCTGTCGTGAAATTGTGACATTTTTCTTTGCTTGTGCCTTCTCTCCGAACATGTCACGAAATCATGACACTTTTCTTTGCTCTTTCTCTCTCTTCCAACATGTCACGAAATCGTGATAGTTTTCCTTGTGCTTTCTCTCTCTTCGAACATGTCACGAAATCAGTTTTTCTTGCGCTTTCTCTCTCTTCGAACATGTCACGAAATCGTGACAGTTTTTCTTGCACTTTCTCTCTCTTCGAACATGTCGCGAAATCGTGACAGTTTTTCTTACACTTTCTCTCTCTTCGAACATGTCGCAATATCATGACAGTTTTCCTTGCGCTTTCTCTTCAAACATGTCGCGATATCGCGACAATTTTTCTCTCTCCTCAACATGTCGCGATATCACGACAGTTTTCTTCCTTGTGATTTTTCTTTTGATTTTTAGTATAAGGGCCACTTCTATCTTTTGGAAAACCACTGTACATGCTTTGACTGACCTCTGAACTCCTGTCCACTGCATCAACTGATCTATCTGTCTGTGTTGACAACAATGACAATACTGTTTCTGCACCTTGCTCAACAATCTCCCCCTTTGGAATTGTTGGCAACACATGTGCAATTTCCTATAATTCTTCTCCCCCTTTGACAATAATACCAAAGGGCTGCTGCAGACTCCCCCTGAGTCTATGCACAACATTCTCAGACAAACATTGTTATAGTTAGCAAAAATCATGAATATGAGCAAAACTATAAACATAGGCATAAATGCTCCCCCTGAGAATGTGGTCCCGATTGCTAGTCAATTCTTGGGAAACGTGACCACTCCCAACTTACTCCGTAGGTACTCAAAAACTTCTTTGGGCAACGGTTTTGTGAAGATATCCGCTACTTGCTCTGTAGTTGGAACAAAATCCAATTTAACCTCACCTTCCGCAACTTTATCCTTCAAAAAGTGATACCGGATTGCAATATGTTTGGTTTGAGAATGCATAACCGGATTCTTTGAGATGTTAATAGCACTAGTGTTATCACATTTAACTGAAATTGGCTCTTTGAAGTGAATACCAAGATCTTTCAGGGTTTGTCTCATCCATAATATCTGCATACAACATGTTGTCGCTGCAATGTATTCTGCCTCTACTGTGGATAGAGAGACTAATTCTTGTTTCTTGTTGTGCCATGCTACCAGCCTGTCTCCAAGATAAAATGCTCCTCCACTGGTACTCTTTCTGTCATCTATACATCCTACCCAATCTGCATCTGAATATGCAATAAGAGTGAAGTCCTTACCTTTTGGATACCATAACCCATACTCCATAGTACCCTTGAGGTACCGAAGAATCCTCTTCATAGTTGTCACATGAGTCTCTTTGGGACTAGCTTGAAATCGTGCTACCATGCATACTACCTGTAAGATATCTGGTCTTGTAGCTGTTAAATACAGCAGGCTCCCAATCATAGATCTGTACATGGTTTGATCAACATCTGGAGATTTGTCATCCTTGCTCAACTTGCAACCTATTGTCATGGGAGTGCTAACAGGTTTACAATCCTCCATTGTGAATTTTTTCAGCATTTCTTTCACATATTTAACTTGAGAGATAAAAATGCCCTTTTCATTTTGATTAACTTGCAGTCCGAGGAAATACGAAAGTTCACCAATCATAGACATCTCAAATTCTTTCTTCATTTTATTTGCTATGTCTCTACAAGACTTATCCATGCTTACTTGCCAAATATGATATCATCTACATAAACAACAAGTACAATAAGATGGCCATTCTCTATTTTGACATACAAATTGTTGTCCACCATACCTTTCTTGAACCCCTGTTGAATAAGATAGTTATCCAGCCTTGCATACCATGCTCTGGGTGCCTATTTCAGACCATACAAAGCTTTCTTTAACTTGCAAACAAAATTGGGATTGTCACCGAGTTGGAAACCATCTCGGCTGCTCAATATAAACTTCTTCTTCAAGTTTGCCATTCAAAAATGCTGATTTCATGTCCATCTGATAAACTTTGAAATTCTTGTGTATAGCTAGAGCCAGAAACATTCTGATTGCCTCGAGTCTAGCCACTTGGTGCAAAGGTTTCCTCAAAATCAATACCTTCAACTTGAGCATAGCCTTTACAGACCAATCTTGCCTTATTTCCGACAACCTGTCCGTCTTCGTTCAATTTGTTTCAAAAAATCCATTTAGTACCGATTATGTTTTTATTTGCAGGCCTTGGTACTAACTCCCATGTTTTGTTTTTCTCAATCTGATCTAGTTCTTCGTTTATTGCCTTCATCCAACTTTCATCTGTGCTTGCTTTAGCAACATTTTTGGGCTCAATGTTGGATAATAGAGAGTAGTTCCTTACTACTGTTCTCCTTGTCTGAATACCAACTGTGGGGTCCCCAATAATTTGCTCTCTGGGATGATTTTTCTGCCAGCTGCCTATTTTGAATTTCTTGTTTTCTTCTACTTCTGAGTCAATACTTAAATCATCTGGGTCAATTTCCTTATTCTCTTATGTTTCCTTTTCTTCATCTCCTTCAATAACTTCTTCATAAATAGGGTAGTTTTCTTCATAGCTAATTTCTTGTTCCCTACCTTCATCAACCTTAACATCGACACTCTCCACAATTTTCTTTAGCCTTTTGTTATAGCATGTGTAGGCTTTGCTTTTTGTCGAATAGCCAAGAAAAATTCCTTCATCAGCTCTATCTTCAAACTTACCAAGATTATCTTCAATTCTTTTGATGTAGCACTTGCTTCCAAAGACTTTGAAGTATCTTGTTGTTGCCTTTTTGCCGAACCATAGCTCATAAGGAGTTTTGCTTTCATGTGTCCTCAACATGCACCTGTTTTGGATGTAAACCGTAGTATGAACTGCCTCTTTCCAGAATCTGTCTGCTATTTTGTTCTCTGTCAACATTGTCCGTGCCATTTCTTGCACTGTCCTATTCTTTCTTTCAACAACACCATTCTGCTGAGGTGTCCTTGCTGCTGAAAACTATCTTTTGATCCCATATTTTTGACAGTACTCTGCAAACTCCTCTGAGATAAACTCTCCTCCTCTATCCGATCTTAAGCATTTAATTCTTTTTCCTGTTTGATTCTCAACCTGGTTTTTGAAAGTCTTGAACATTTCAAAGGCATCTGATTTAAGCTTTAAAAATAGTACCCATGTCATCCTGGAATAGTCATCTATGCACAACATAAAGTATTTGTCACCATTTATGCTTTGTGTTCTCATGGGTCCACATAAATCAGTATGTATTAGCTCTAAAGGTTTTTTGGTGAAATATTCCTTTTATTTAAATGTGGATCTAGTTTGCTTCCCTTTTTGGCATGAAGCACAGATGTTATTTAATGGTTTGCCAATGGTGGGTATATCTCTTACTGCCATTTTTGAACTTATTTTTACCAGATTGTCAAAGCTAATATGACCGAGCCTCTTGTGCCACAGCCAATTTTCATCTTCCTGTCCAATCAAACATGCTCCTTCTGAAGTCTCTGAGAGAGTATACAGGTTTCCAAAAGTCCTCGATCCAGTAGCTATCGCCTTCCCACTGTGAGCTTTTCCGACTTCACAACCCCGCTTCTTAAAAATGACTTCATGACCTCTGTCACAGATTTGGCTTACGCTCAGTAGGTTGTGCTTCAAACCAATCACAAACAGGACTTCTTTGGAATTGATTTTTCCGTCACTTATCTTGACTGATCCTTTGCCAACTATCTTGGCTCCATCATTATTTCCAAATTTAACTGAGCCACCTTCATATTTCTGTAACTTTTCAAACTTTTGTTTATCGCCTGTCATGTGACTGGAGCATCCACTATCTAGTATCCATGGTGCAGATTTGTTCTGTGCTTTGAATGTTGTCTGTACAATCAAGGATTCCTTTTCTTCCTTGGGTCGCTCCTTTTCTTTCCACTCTGGTTTGACTACAGTTTTGGTCACTTGTTTAGACTTTTCTTTGTCAGTGGCCTGTGCATGTTTTTCTAGGAATTTTATGTTTTGCCTTAAACCATTTGGTTGAGATTTTCTTCCCTGATATTTATTTGTTGCATATGTACTTCTACAATTTCTTGCAATGTGTCCAAAGTTATGACAGTTATAGCATTCTACTGCATAATCCATCAAGGGTGAAAAGACATTTCTACTGGTGAAATTTCTTTGTCCTATATTATAAATGCAGTCTAAAATCTTATGACCATAAGCATTGCATTTAAAACAATAACTAGAAAAGGATTGATTGAACCTGGGAGTTGGTTTTTGCCATTTTGTAGTAGGAGCCACAAATCTTCTTCTCCTTTGATGTGAGACGTTTGTGAATCCATCATTGTCAGCGCTCTTTTCGTGCCTGGCATTATTGCTTTCTTTTGCATGATTTGTTTTTCCTTGATCAACCCTGATCTTATCTTCTTTCTTTATGGGTTCTATAGTTAAGGCCTTTGATCCATTTGATGATTCTCCTTCGACGAAGCCCAAGCCAAATTTGATGCCTGTACTCCTTTGGCTATTTATAATATTTTCCAGCTTCACAGAGCTTCCTTCAAGTTTGTGATAACAACTCAATTTTTGATTCATCTCTTCTAGCTGAATCCTTAAACCAACAATTTCTTCTTCTAGTTTGTTGCATTCATCTATTTTCACGGTTAATTGTACTTCGAGTTCTTTAGACATTTTCTTAAATTCGTCTATCTGTACTTTCAAACTGTTTATTATGTCATTGGCATCCTCTAGCTTTCTTGAAACCTTTTTATTCTTTTTCCTTTCTGTACTCAACTCTTTAAGTGTAGCAACCAACTCACCTTCCAGATATACTTCAGCCTCATCCTTAAGGTTTTTATCACCTTCCTATTTTTCTTCTATTTTTTCTTCTTCAAATGCCATGAACAGAGCTTCACCTGTTTCTTCTTCGAAATCCTCACCTGAGCTTTCTTCAGAAGAGCTGACATTCTTGGATATGAAACTTTTCTTCTTGAAGTTGCTTTTTCTAAAATTTGGTTTCTTCTTCCAGTCACCTTTTTCTTGGTGTGACCCTTCATCATTTTTGGTTTTCTCATTCATTGGACATTTAGCTGCAAAGTGCCCGACGCCTCCACAGTTGAAGCACTTAAACGGTAACTTTCCTCTGTATTTTCCTTTTCCCTTTATAAGTTTTTGAACAAAGTTAGCTTCCATTTCATCCGATGTCTCTTCATCCTCAGATTCTTGTTTAGTTTTTATATTTTTGTGTGCTTTAAAAGTAGCTTCTCTGTCTGTGGGCTTAGCTTGTCCTATTCTCATTTCGTATGCGGTCAAAGAACCATGCATCTCATCCATGCTAAAAGTATTGAGATCTTTAGCTTCTTCTATAGCAGAAACTTTAGAATTAAATCTTTTGTGAAGAGTTCTTAGTACCTTTTTCATGATGACCGCATCTTCCATTTCCTCGTCGAGTCCTCTAATCGCATTAATGATTCCATTGACTCTCAAGCATATAGGCCTCTATGTTCTCATCGTCATTCATTCTTAATGCTTCAAACTGAGCTCGATGCGTTTGTAGCTTGGCTTCCTTGATCTTGTCATCTCCTTCATGAATGCTCTTCAATTTGTCCCACATGTCTTTTGTCATTTTACAACTCATGATCCTTATTAGTTCACTGTCCACTAAACCACACATTATAGCATTCTTTGCTTTAGAGTTATTCTCAAATGGTTTCTTACTAACAGCATTGGTTGGAGGTGTGGCGGGTATTGTGTATCCACTTTCTACTGACTCCTAGATGTCGTATCCCAGAGCACAAAGATATGTCTGCATCCTAATTTTCCAAAATGAATAATTAGTTCCATCGAACAATGGAGCTTTATTTGATGAGAATCCTTCACCACCTGCCATTGTGTTCCTTCCCAGATCACCTTAGCTGATTAAGCTTGTTTAGGAACCTTGCTACGATACCAATTGATATTCTCACAATGACACTGAGAGAGGGGGGTGAATCGGTGTAGCTATTTAAATTCAAATCTACAACTCTTAAAGCTGAAGCAAAGAGAACTTAAAAGCAGATAAAGCAATTATCACAAGAGAGCACACCACAACACACAATGTAACGAGGTTCACCAATTTGGCTACTCCTCAAGAATGACTACTTGGACTACGGTCCAAATCTAGCCTTTGCAAAACACCAATTTTACAATCCGTTTACCAGCACCCACTAGAAGGAGCACCAACCCCTGATTTATCTACACCAACAGAAAGGAGCACCAACCCCTATCCAAGCACCAACTTGGATTATAGTTTTGAAAACTATATTAATGACATAAAAATGCCTTCACTTTTTCAAGACCCTGACTGGTCTACAATTTATCAAAACACAGTAAACACTTACGGCTCTGCTTGTCGCTCTCTTATAGCACTCTTCTAACCCTCTTTTTGGCCGCACTTTACAATTTCGAACAACACTTTACTTATACACGCAACTGCCCTCGTGATGCATTTACTCTTTCAACAGCGACACTTTAACTCTTTATGATGGCACTCTTTTCAATTCTGAGCCAAACTTTACTTTTGCACGCAACTGCCCTTGCGGCACATTTACTCTTTCAGCAGTGACACTTTAACTCTTTATGGCGGCACTCTTTTCAATTCTGAGCCACACTTTACTTCTGCATGCAACTACCCTTTTATAACAATATTTTCATCTTGAAACCCTAAGTCTTCTATAACTACCATAATCCCGCATGCAACCTATTAATAGCCACTCCTGTAAGTAACTCCTTTCTGACACACTATTCTTATACACAACCTATTAATGGCTCTATTTCTTATGTGGGACTTTTAGTATAACTTTCGCTCGATGGTTACACTGCTTTATGGGCCCTGTAACTGTCGTTCTGTCTTTAATGCACTGTGCTTATTTTAGCTTGCATGATTTCTATTTGTAAGCTTTCTTCCTTCCTTCTGCCCCTTAACTGTCGTTCTACTTCAGTTAACTATCCGTAATCATGTTGTTGCGACCTATCGCAAAATCGTGACACTTTTGTCTCTTTGTACTCTTCTCGCCTTTTACCCGTGAAAACATGACATGTCACGATATCATGACACTTTCCACCTTCTTGTCCTCTTCTCAGCTTGCACCCGCAAAAACATGACATGTCGTGATATCGTGACACTTTTTGCCTCTTTGTCCTTTTCTCGGCTTGCACCTATGAAAACATGACATGTCACGAAATCGTGACACTTTCACTTTCATACTCTCCTTCTTTCCTTTTGTCGTGATATCGTGACACTTTTTCTCCTTGGCACTTTTCTTCTCATCGGGTCACGAAAACCCGACATGTCACGATATCGCGACTCTTTTTCTCTGCTAGCTCTTTCTCTCGAACCTGTCGTGAAATCGTGACACTTTTCTTTGCTTGCGCCTTCTCTTCGAACATGTCGCAAAATCATGACAGTTTTCTTTGCTCTTTCTCTCTCTTCCAACATGTCGTGAAATCATGATAGTTTTCCTTGCGCTTTCTCTCTCTTCGAACATGTCGCAAAATCGTGATAGTTTTTCTTGTGCTTTCTCTCTCTTCGAACATGTCACGAAATCGTGACAGTTTTTCTTGCGCTTTCTCTCTCTTCGAACATGTCGCAAAATCATGATAGTTTTTCTTATGCTTTCTCTCTCTTCGAACATGTCATGAAATCATGACAGTTTTCCTTGCGCTTTCTCTTTAAACATGTCACGATATCGCGATAATTTTTCTCTCTCCTCAACATGTCGCGATATCGCGACAGTTTTCTTCCTTGTGATTTTTCTTTTGATTTTTAGTATAAGGGCCACTTCTATATTTTGAAAAACCACTGTACATGCTTTGACCGACCTCTGAACTCCTATCCACTGCATCAACTGATCTATCTATCTGTGTTGACAATAATGACAATACTGTTTCTACACCTTGCTCAACAAGTATCATATATTAAATATTGCTAAACCAATATAACAGCTGGAATGGACAAATGGGTCCTCAAGGAACTCAAAATGCAGATACAAACTCCCACAAGTGGGACGAACTAACCCCAAGGCTGAACAAATGCAAAAACTCCTCAAAAATGACCCCAAATACAAGCGTAGGGTTTGGGGCTGCCAACAGATCTGAAACACATGACACAAATGCTCCCAAAAATGCCACGAACTCCTCAAAGATGCCTCTTTTTGTATTTTTGATATTTTAGGGCAATAACACCTGCAATGATATTGCCAAGACCCCAACCATGCACCTCCAATGCACTATGGGAATGAGCAAGACCTGCAATCTCAACTCATGGAACCTCTAGGGTTTCAATATTCAATTTTGATATCAACATAACATGCCCAAAATGGGACGTCTCACTCCCTTATATAGGGTGAGGTTCTAATTTGGAGTTGACATCTCCCAACCCTAAAATCACTTAAAGTGCCTTATTACAACATAAAAACATAAAACATAAATAAACACAACTTAAGTTATGTCTCCTAGTCACATGAACCCCTTTTTCACTTTTATAATTAAGTGTAGGAGACATTTACAAAAAATATTTATTTTTGGGACATTACAAGTCCACCCTCCTCAAATTGCTTGTCCTCAAGCAAAGTCAAAGCTGGAGCATCTAAAATTTCTGCACCTTCCCAAGTAGCATCCTCCATAGGCAAGTCCTTCCACTTCACAAGATATTCTTTGACAGTCCTACTCCTAAGCTTTCTCTCCCTTGTCTCAAGGATCAATTCAAGTTCAAGAATGAGCTTTCCTTCATCATCAAGGGGTGGCAAATCTGAATATGGCTGAATATGTTGGCCCAAGGCCTTCTTCAAACAAGAAACATGGAAGACATTATGTATTTTACTTCCACTTGGAAGTTCCAAAGCATATGCAACCTGTCCAACCTTACTCAACACCTTGTAAGGTCCATAAAATTTGGGTTTGAGTTTTTTTGCTCCACTTCTTTTCAATGTAGACTGTTTGTAGGGCTGCAACCTAACATAAACCAAGTTTCCCACCTCAAATGAGTGCTCACTACGCTGCTGATCTGCATACTTCTTCTGCTGATTTTGTGCCATAAGAATATTGTCCTTCAAAGCATTAAGAATATCTTGATTTTTTGTTGCAAAGTCTCTAGCTTTTTGGACCCTTGAATCACCAAAAATCAGATCTGAAAAGTGTGGGGCATCATAACCATAAAGTGCCTTGAATGGAGACATTTTTATGGACATATGATAAGTAGAATTGTAGCAATATTCACCAAGGTGCAGCCATTTAACCCATGCCTTTTGTTGACCTGAAACATAATTTCTCAAATATCCTTCAAGCCATTTGTTAACAATTTCAGTTTGCCCATCAGTTTGGGGATGGTAGCTAGTACTAGGAGTCAATTTAGTACCACATAGCTTAAACAATTCTTGCCAAAACATGCTCAAAAATCTGTTGTCCCTATCACTCACAATGGATTTAGGCAAACCATGCAATCTGAAAACTTCTTTAAAAAACAAATCAGCAACTTGTATGGTTGTACAAGTTGTTGAAATGGCATAGAAATGAGCAAATTTTGTCAATCTATCAACAACAACAAATATGCAATCCTTCATGTATACCTTGGGCAAACCAATAATGAAGTCCATGGAGATACTTTCCCATTTTTGATTGGGAATAGGAAGTGGCTGAAGTAAACCAACTGCAAATTCATGTTCCCCCTTGTTTTCTTGGCAAATAACACATTCCTGAACATGCAAGAAGACATCCCTTTTCAAACCCTTCCAATAGAATCTTTCTCTAACCTGTTTGTAAGTCTTGTAGAAACCTGGATGGCCTACAAGTGGAGCATCATGCATGGCTGTAATTAAAGCTTGTTTCAGCTTTGATTCGGGTACTAAAAACACTCTTCCCTTGCAAAAAATCAGTCCTTCTTTATGGCTGAACCTGTCATCTTCAACTTGCCCATTTATTAGTTTAGAACAAAAATCATTCTTTGCATATTCAGCCATAATTTTCACCTTCCAATCAGCAGAAATAATGGAAAGAGAATGAAAAGTAGGGTGCCTAGAAAGTGCATCAGCAGCTGAATTCTTCTTACCCTTTACAAACTCAATTTCAAAATCATATGATTGCAACTTTGTTACCCATTTATGTTGTCTTTCATTCAGTTCAACTTGCCCCAAGAAGTATTTCAAACTATTATGATCAGTTTTGACCACAAACTTGCCACACACTAAGTATTGCTTGAATTTGGTCGAGGCATGCATGATAGCTAGCATCTCTTTATCATAGATGCTGAAAGTTTTCTCCACATTTGAGAGCTTTCTACTCTCATAAGCAATGGGGCGTCCTTGTTGCATAAGTACAGCTCCAACTCCAACACCTGAAGCATCACAAGCAATAGTAAAAGCAACAGAAAAATCAGGAATAGCAAGTAAAGGAGTGGAAGTCATTACATCTTTCAGCTTTAGAAAAGCTAAAAGAGCCTCATTGGACCATGAAAAGGCCCCTTTCTTAGTTAATTCAGTAAGGGGGGCAGCCAAAGAAGAAAACCCCTTAATGAACCTCCTGTAGTAACTGCATAAACCCACAAAACCCCTCAATTCCATTAGGTTGGATGGTATAGGCCATCTTTGTACAGCTGAAACTTTAGTTTGATCAACCTTCACCCCATATTTGCAAATAATGTGCCCACTCTCAAGTAAATCAGCAATGGTCTTTTCAATCTCATCTTTGAAAACCTTAGGATGCCTATAAGGTTTAATTATGACAGGTTTACTATTTGCTTCCAATTCAATAACATGCTGAAAACCTCTACTAGGTGGCAAACCTTTAGGTAGGTCAAAAAATACCTTAAGATGTTTTTGTAGTAAACCTTGAATTTGAGGATGATAGGTGGCTGATTTTTTCCCTTCCGAACTGAAAATTACAGCTGCCCACTCAACGTCCTTATGCCTTATCATCTTCTCCATTCTTTTGTATGAAACCTCCAAAATTTTGCAAGAATATTTTGACCCATTTTCCTTGATTCCTTGCAACACCACATCTTTCCCTTCAAGCACAAATTTCAGTTCTAATTTTTGATAATTAGTAACATAATCACCAAGTGAATACAACCATTGCACACCCAAAACCATATGTGGAATACCTCCTAAGGGAAAAACAAAGAATTGCTCATCTACTTCCATGTTGCCAAAATTAATTTTTATGTTTCTTACCACTTTGTTGCATGTGATAAGATCACCATTGCCAATAGCAACACTAAAACCAGGAATGATAGTTGTAGGAAGATTCTTTCTAGTGGCAAACTTCTCATCAACAAAATTGTAAGTAGCACCACCATCTATTAAAACAATAACCTTTTCATCAAAAGATCTACCTGGTACCTTAATAGTGCGAAACTGATTCAGCCCACTTAAAGTGGCTAGGGAACCTTCAGGAACTTCCTCATACTCCCTTTGTGCTTCCTCTTCCAAGGGTGTCTCATCTGCCTCATAAAAATCAGGATTATCAGAATCAGAATCAGAATGTAATTCAATGATTTTCATACCTCCTTCTCTGCATTTATGACCTCTTTGCCAAGGAGACTTGCAAATGAAACACTTGTTTTGTTTCCTTAGCTCATATTTCTCTTCTTGTGTCAAGCGTGGGCCATTTGGGGGCTTATTAGGTGGCTGAAAACCAGATCTGAAACCTTCTCCATGCGTGGGATTCCTGCCATAAAAATTTCTCTCATTTCCACCTTGTTGCGTGAGGTTTCCTTGCTGCCCATACTGCTGTCCAAAAACTATTTTTTTGGCTGCAAAAGGTGGTCTAGCAGGTGGATTATGTGCAAAATATTTTTGTCTAGGAGGTAAAATAGATTCTAAGCTTAAAGCTCTCTTAATGGCATCTTCAAGAGTGGTTGGTTCAAAAGCTTTAACTAATCCCTTCACGGGTTCCAACAAACCATCCATAAAAAGAAAAATTACCCTCTTGGGTGAAATATTTTGTACCTAAACTGAAAGTTGTTCAAACTCCTCCACATAGGCATGAATGGATGAAGTTTGCTTCAAAGTGGCAAGCTCCTTGAAATACTCTTCCACATTCCTCCTTTCAAACCTGTTCAAAACCCTGGTACAAAATTCATCAAATGTATCAATATCACCATGCCCTTGGGTTACTAACCCATGATGCCACCATGAGTAAGCACTACCCTCAAGGTGGAGTGTAGCAATCTGAACTGCATCAGCTTCAGAAATAGGCTCCAAGGTAAAATAAGTCTACAATTTTTGAAGCCATGCCCTAGCTGTAAGACCATCTTGACCATTAAATGAGGGAATGGTCACCTTTTGATGCAAAAAGGGCTTCTTTTTCTCTTTTTTAGCCTCAACAACAGATTTACCCACAATCTTCAAATATTTATCAAAAGAAACTGCTGCCCTAAAACCCTCAGATTTATTACTATAAGCAGCAAACCATTCATCTAATTCATCAGTTACCTCATTTTCCTCCGGTGGAGGTGGTGGAACAAGGAACATAGGCTTGGACGGCCTAGGCAAGGGAGGGTGTGAGTTAGATGATGACTCATGCCCATTGTTGTTGCCTCCCCTTTCTCCTTCCCTCCTTGTGCCATTTGGGTTGCCCAAAGCTGCCCTCAATTCTTGTTGATTTGTCTCTTGTAAGGACACCATTCTTTGCAGCATGTCAAGTAGGGCATCAAATTTTTGCTCAGTCCTATCAACTGGCCTTTGGGGCTCCTCAACCTCTTCCCTGTTTGACATTTCCAAAGCGAGTCTGTTTCTCCTAGTAAAATACTGATGAACAGGAGGACGATGCATAAAACCCTATCAAACCCTAAAAAGATGGAAATCTAAAATTCTAAAAATTTTGACCACCAAAATTTTTTTTGAAACCACAGAACTGCAAATTGGTCAAAAGGGTATCCAAATCTGCAATTTTTATTTTCTAAAAAAAATCCCTAAAAATCCGTGAATCCCCTAAAAATCCACGATTTTCACTAGGGCACAACTTTTCACCACAGAAACACACTTATCACCACGAATCACAAGCTGGCAAGATTCCAGCTCTGATACCACTTGTAATGTCCCTTTTTTAGGAACAACAAACCCTTACTACGAAAATGCAAAAATTAAGTACAACAAGGAAATAACTCAGAAATTGCTCATAAAATAACACAAGTATGAGGAGAAATCAGCCAGTATCATATATTAAATATTGCCAAACCAATATAACAGTTGGAATGGACAAATGGGTCCTCAAGGAACTCAAAATGCAGATACAAACTCCCACAAGTGGGACGAACTAACCCCAAGGCTGAACAGATGCAAAAACTCCTCAAAAATGACCCCAAATACAAGCGTAGGGTTTGGGGCTGCCAACAAGATCTGAAACACATGACACAAATGCTCCCAAAAATGCCACGAACTCCTCAAAGATGCCTCTTTTTGTATTTTTGATATTTTAGGGCAATAACACCTGCAATGATATTGCCAAGACCCCAACCATGCACCTCCAATGCACTATGGGAATGAGCAAGACCTGCAATCTCAACTCATGGAACCTCTAGGGTTTCAATATTCAATTCCGATATCAACATAACATGCCCAAAATGGGACGTCTCACTCCCTTATATAGGGTGAGGTTCTAATTTGGAGTTGACATCTCCCAACCCTAAAATCACTTAAAGTGCCTTATTACAACATAAAAACATAAAACATAAATAAACACAACTTAAGTTATGTCTCCTAGTCACATGAACCCCTTTTTCACTTTTATAATTAAGTGTAGGAGACATTTACAAAAAATATTTATTTTTGGGACATTACATCCTCCTCAAGCCGATGTGGGGGATAGTGGTGCGATGGATGAGGGGGATAGTGAGGAGGAGACTGACGCTGAGGTATTACAATGAGTGTGGTAGTGTGGAGAAGGGAGGATCTCCTACGAAGGGATGGTAGGATCCAGTGTTGGGCCTAGGGCGAGTGGGATTATAGCTGTAGGTGAGATAGATTTGATTATCTGTCTACACAACATGATGCATGCTTATGAGGATATTGCTACATTACGGGATAAAGTGTGGCAGGTGGAGGGACGGATAACCCAGTGGGAGACAACTTGGATGCAGGAGCGAGTTGTATTGATAATGGAGAGATATGAGGATTGTGTGGAGGTGGCAATAATGCAAAGAGAGATGGAGAATCTTGGGGCTAGTGTAGTGCAAGTGTGGGAGGAGACCACATAGGAGTGAGCACAGAGGAAGGCCATGGTGGCCAAGGTAGCGCACCTACGCGAGGAGGTTGTGCAAGAGAGGGCACAATAAGAGACCATGATGGTCGAGGTAGCTTTACGAGAGGAGACTTGAAGAACATGAACTTATACTGAGAGGGGGGGGTGAACAGTATAAGACTTAACCATTTAATAATTTTAATTTCAGATAGCAGTGGCATCAACATAAAATTAAACAAGACAGAAAGCACCACACATAAAAAACCCATTTTAACGTGGTTCACCCAAGGTGGGCTACTCCACGGATAAAACTTTCCTCTAAAAGTTATATCAAAGTCCTCTGGGAATCCTTCCCGATTACAATGTTTATGAGCCTCGGCTCAAAGGAGATACCTTCCCCTAATTCTGCTTTGCTGGTGATCCTCTAGAAGACCTCTATCTCCTTTGCCCTTAGCAAGTGGAACTCTCTCCACAGAAAACACCTGTCTTCCCTGCTCTGGCTGGAGATCTCTGTCCTCAACTCTGTCATTGCAAAGTTGGTCCTCTTATCTGCACCAAACACAGTCCTTCGGTCTGGCACAATTGTCCTCTTCCTCTGTTCTTTTTTGTACTTGGTTGAAAACAACTTTTCACTGTCTGCGCAACTACGGCAGCACAGTCTTCTCAAATTACAGCAACACTATCTTCTCAACTTAGCTTCTGCTCTGTTGCACATACACCACAGCGTAGTCTTCGCACAATCTGCTTTCTTTACACAGTCTATGTAAATACTGTAACACTCGATCGCACAACAACTTATGCGCCTATGTGCAGCCACAACAACACCTTCTTCGTACAGTCTGCTTCTCCTCGATCGAACTTCTTCCTACACTCTGCTTCTATGAAAGTCGCACTTCGAACACACCCTTCGATCGATTCGATACGACTGCTCTTTGCGCACAGCAGACTTCGCTTGCGCAAACTCGACACACACATTCGATACATGAAACTCGAAAATAGTCCTCCTTTTATAGCAATAATTCATGATTAAATTCTTGATCTTAGTCGGCTGTATATCCTTAAAACAATCGTCGGCTGCACAACCTTACACTTCGTCGACAAAGGTTAACTCTGTCGGCTTCAACCGCCTCTGTTGTTCTGTAGCTTTCCTAGCGCGAAACTCAAACATGTCACGATATCGCTACGCCTTTGTCCATCGTACACCTTGTATTACTTGTTGTCGCGAAATCGTGACACTACTGCCTGTTGTGCGCCTTCTTTGGTTTGTTGTCACGAAATCGCTACGCCTTCTGACTTTGCTGACGTCATCATGATTCTTGTCACGAAATCGTGACGCTTTAGTCTGCAGGGCCTTACTCTCTGCTCTTGTCACGAAATCGTGACACATCTGCTTTTGCTGACGTCATCAGCAACTCTGTCGTGAAATCGTGACGCTTCTTGCTTCTTCAACCTTTTCTCGGTTTGCACTAGCGAAAATGGAACATGTCGTGAAATCGTGACGCTTTCGCTACCTTAAGCTCTTTTCTGCCAACTACTCACGAAACTGGAACATGTCACGAAATCGCGACGCTTTCGCCATCTACAAGCTACCAACTCAACCTGTCATGAAATCGTGACACTTTTTGCATCCGTACAACTTCTTTGAAACCTGTCACGAAATCGTGACACTTTCTGCAACTCAACACTGCCAACTCAACTTGTCACGAAATCGTGACACTTTCTGCATCCGTACAACTTCATTGAAACTTGTCGTGAAATCATGACACTTTTGCCTGCTTTGCCTCTACCTTCCAGCATGTCGCGAAATCGTGACAGATTTGCCCGAACTTTCTCTCTCCTAAAACATGTCGCGAAATCGTGACAGTTTTGCCAGAACTTTCTCTCTCCTAAAACATGTCGCGAAATCATGATAGTTTTTCCAACCGCCTGCAAACTTTTTCTAACTTATCTTTTTCTTGATCTTTTGCAACTGGGCTACTCTGATTTTCTTGGAGACTTACTGACCAGCTGAAACCTTCATCAAAACACATACTTAGACAACAAATCAAATTGCTTCAAGTATTCCTTGACATCAAAGACAACAACTACCAAGAGCTCCTTTGACATCAATGACAACAACTATACTTGAGCAAAGGCAATGTACTCAAGGTACCCAAAATTGCCAACAATCTCCCCCTTTGTCATTGATGGCAACTTTTAACTTAAAACATATCTTCAAGAGCCAAAACTGAACCAACTGATCCATCAACTGAGAATTCTGCAATTGAAGTTTTTGCTCCCCCTGACTTGACGCTCTTCTCTTCACTTGAAGCACTCCCCCTTACTCATATCTCTCCCCCTTTGTCATCAATGGCAAAGGGTCACCTTTGGGGCTCGGGACTAAGAAAGAGCCTCTTGGCTTTGTCCCTCCCCCACCTCCTGATGAGGTGATTAATTTTGAGGTGAGAGTACAACTCCCAATTTCTCCCTTAGATACTCAAACGTATCTCTTGGAAGGGGTTTGGTGAAGATATCTGCAATCTGCTCTTTAGTGGGTACATACTCTAGCTTGACCTGCTTCTCTTGCACTTTCTCCCTTAGAAAATGATATTTGATAGAAATGTGCTTCGTCCTTGAGTGCATTACCGGATTTTTAGAAATACTTATGGCACTTGAATTATCACAAAGAATAGGGATAGGTTGTTCATGCTTGACTTTGAAATCCTCCAAGGTTGTTTTCATCCATAAAACCTGAGTGCACCCAGCCACTGCTGCTATGTATTCAGCTTCTGCTGTAGATAAGGAAACTGAAGGCTGTTTCTTACTCAGCCAAGAAACCAGACTCTTTCCCAGAAAGAATGCTCCACCACTAGTGCTTTTTCTATCATCAATACTGCTTGCCCAATCTGCATCTGTATAGGCTGTGAGGGTGAAATCATCGCCTTTGGGATACCAAAGCCCAAAATCCACAGTGCCCTTCAAATATCTGAATATCCTCTTGACTGCTACAACATGAGATTCTTTTGGAGCTGCCTGAAATCTTGCTACTAATCCAACAACCTGCATGATATCCGGTCTAGTAGCTTGTATAGTAAACTGCCAATCATAGATCTGTACAATTTTTGATCTGCTGCTGGAGATTCATCATCCTTACTCAGATTGCACCCTGTAATCATTGGAGTGCATACAGGTTTGTTGTCCATCATCCCAAATTTTTTTAACATCTCTTTGATATACTTTTCCTGAGAGAGAAATATACCATTTTTTGATTGCGCAATCTGCAGTCCTAAAAAGAATGACAACTCTCCAATCATAGACATCTCGAATTCCTTTTGCATGGTGTTAGCAAAAACTTTGCACATCTGAGTATTATTTCCCCCGAAAATAATGTCATCAACATAGACAACTATGATAATCATATCATCACCTTTATTCTTAATGTACAAGTTGCTATCTGCCATGCCTTTCCTGAATCCTTGTTCATTAAGATACCTGTCAAGTCTTGAGTACCAAGCCCTGGGTGCTTGCTTTAACCCGTACAGTGCCTTTTTCAGTTTACACACATAGTCTGGCTGTTCTGAGAGAGACACACCTTCTGGCTGTTCTATGTAGACTTCTTCATCCAACACCCCATTTAGAAAAGCAGACTTTACATCCATTTGAAACACTTTGAAATATTTGAAACTAGACAAGGCCAAAAACATTCTGATCGCTTCAAGACGAGCAATAGGCGCAAACGTCTCTTCGAAATCAACACCTTCGACTTGAGCATACCCTTTACAGACTAACCTGGCTTTGTTCCTGACAATATTTCCATCCTCATTAAGTTTATTTTTGAAAACCCATTTTGTGCCAATGACATTCTTGTTCTTAGGTCTTGGAACCAAATCCCAGGTTTCACTTTTCTCTATTTGATTTAGCTCTTCATCCATTGCTTTTACCCAAAAATCATCTGTACATGCTTCACTGAAATTTTTTGGCTCAATCTGAGATAACAATGACACATTCGCAGATTCATGTGAAGAAATGACTCTTCTTCTTGTTTGCCTGCTATTTGGATCACCAATGATCAAGTCTTTGGGATGATGTTTCTGAACATACCGTGAAGGAGTTTTGGGAAGCAGTTGTTGTCTTTCCTCTTCTTCATCCGACACTTCTCCGAATTCTTCTTGACAGATTCCATCACCGAGTTCCTTGACTGGTTCTCTTATCCCTTTTTTTTCATCTCTTGTTACATTTATGCTCTCTACAACTGTATGAGTTCTTTTGTTGAAGCATCCGTAGGCCTTACTTTTGCTGGAATATCCAAGAAAAATTCCCTCATCACACCTAGGATCAAACTTACCCAGATTTTGATCTTCCCTTCTGATGAAGCACTTACTCCCGAACACTTTGAAGTGTTTAACTGTAGCTGGTCTTCCTTTCCACAACTCATAGGGAGTTTTATGATGATTGACTACGAGTTGAGCCCTGGTAATGATGTGGACTATTGTATTTATTGCTTCTCTCCAAAAACCATCTGAAAGCTTTGACTCATTTAACATTGCTCTAGCCATATTTTCAACGGTTCTTTTTTTCTTTCAACTACTCCATTTTGTTGAGGAGTTCTTCTTGCTTGAATATTCTCTTTTGATTCCGTGTTGTTCACAGTATTCCACAAATTCATTTGAAGTGAACTCTCCTCCTCTATCCGATCTTAAGCATTTGATTCTCTTGTCAGTCTCATTTTCAATCATTTCTTTAAAAACTTTAAATTTTTCAAAAGCTTCAGATTTTTCCTTGAGAAAAGTAACCCAAGTCATTCTTGAGTAATCATCTATAAACAACATGAAATAGCTATCTCCCTGAATGCTCTGAGTTCTGGTGGGACCACACAAATCAGTATGAATAAGATCCAAGGGTTTGGAAGAAGTATACCCTTTCGATTTGAAACTGGTTCTGGTCTGTTTACCATGTTGACAAGGACCGCAAATGATGTTTTGGGGCCTTTTTATTTTGGGCAAGTCTCTAACTGCTTCCTTGTTACTAATATTGACCAGATTATCGAAACTCAAATGTCCCAATATTTTATGCCACAACCAACTCTCATCTTCTTGAGTTAGAAAGCATTTTTCTCTTTTTATCTCACTCAGCATGTAAAGATTGTTTGGAGTCCTTGTAGCCCTAGCAATAAGTTTTCCATTTAATTCTTTACTTATCTCACATCTATCTGAATAGAAAGATACTATGTGCCCTTGATCACAAAGTTGACTCACACTAAGCAGATTATGTCTTAGCCCTTCTACATAAAGCACGTTTTCTGTTTTGGATTTCCCATCCAAACTAAGAGTCCCTTTACCACAGATCTTTGCGGACCTGTTATCTCCAAAACTGACTGTTCCTCTGTTTGTTTCTTTAAAAGACAAAAAATTTTCTTTTTCACCAGTCATATGTTTTGAACAGCCACTATCAAGATACCATTTTTCTACTTTGTCTTGAGCATGAAAAGCAGTTTGAACTATCATTGACTTAGATTTTATCTCATTCCTCCTTTTTGAGAACTCAAGACTAAATCTATCCAAACTGCACATCCTTGCTATATGCCCAAAATTCTTGCACTTGTAACACATGATATTTTTATTCATAAGAGGTGCAAATGAGTTAACATTTTCCTTACTATGACTCTTCCGAGACTTATTGCAATGCATAGCTATGTGACCAAATTTTTTACAGGAAAAACAATATCCATGAAAGGTATTATGTAACTTGTTTTGATACCTTGGAAGTTTGTTCTTTTTGCGATCAACTGGAATCCATTGCTCTTCAGAGTGAAGATTGTTCTTGCTTGAAGACCCTGTTTCATGAATGGTGATGCCATCCTTCTTTTCACACGGAATATTCTGTCTGAGAGTTGACTGATCTAACTTCACTCTAAGAGACATAATCTCCCCTTCTAGTTTCTCACAATCAGCTACCTTTCCTTTTAGAATCTCTGTTAGAACTTGTTCAATCTTCTTCCCTTCTTCAGCTAGAATTTTGAAATCTATAACACTTTGAGCCAATTCTGATCTTGCTATCTCTTTTTCCTGACAATGCTGCTTGAGGACAAAATTCTCTTCCCTGAGTTTTTCAAGCTTTCTTAAGGCCAAGAAGAATTCACTCTTGAGATCGAATTCAACCTTTTCTGAATTTATATGTTCCTCTGTTAGATCCTTCTCCAAGCTGTTAGGCTTTTTCTGGAGAGACCTGCTCTGATACCAATTGAAGAACATGAACTTATACTGAGAGGGGGGGTGAACAGTATAAGACTTAACCATTTAATAATTTTAATTTCAGATAGCAGTGGCATCAACATAAAATTAAACAAGACAGAAAGCACCACACATAAAAAACCCATTTTAACGTGGTTCACCCAAGGTGGGCTACTCCACGGATAAAAATTTCCTCTAAAAGTTATATCAAAGTCCTCTAGGAATCCTTCTCGATTACAATGTTTATGAGCCTCGGCTCAAAGGAGATACCTTCCCCTAATTCTGCTTTGGTGATCCTCTAGAAGACCTCTATCTCCTTTGCCCTTAGCAAGTGGAACTCTCTCCACAGAAAACACCTGTCTTCCCTGCTCTGGCTGGAGATCTCTGTCCTCAACTCTGTCACTGCAAAGCTGGTCCTCTTATCTGCACCAAACACAGTCCTTCGGTCTGGCACAATTGTCCTCTTCCTCTGTTCTTTTTTGTACTTGGTTGAAAACAACTTTTCACTGTCTACGCAACTACGACAGCACAGTCTTCTCAAATTACAGTAGCACTATCTTCTCAACTTAGCTTCTGCTCTGTTGCACATACATCGCAGCGCAGTCTTCGCACAATCTGCTTTCTTTACACAGTCTGTGTAAATACTGCAGCACTCGATCGCACAACAACTTATGCGCCTATGTGCAGCCACAACAACACCTTCTTCATACAGTCTGCTTCTCCTCGATCGAACTTCTTCCTACACTCTGCTTCTGTGAAAGTCGCACTTCGAACACACCCTTCGATCGATTCGATACGACTGCTCTTTGCGCACAGCAGACTTCGCTTGCGCAAACTCGACACACACATTCGATACATGAAACTCAAAAATAGTCCTCCTTTTATAGCAATAATTCATGATTAAATTCTTGATCTTAGTCGGTTGTATATCCTTAAAACAATCGTCGGTTGCACAACCTTACACTTCGTCGGCAAAGGTTAACTCTGTCGGCTTCAACCGCCTCTGCTGTTCTATAGCTTTCCTAGCGTGAAACTCAAACATGTCATGATATCGCTACGCCTTTGTCCGTCGTACACCTTGTATTACTTGCTATCGCGAAATCGTGACACTACTACCTGTTGTGCGCCTTCTTTGGTTTGTTGTCACGAAATCGCTACGCCTTCTGACTTTGCTGACGTCATCATGATTCTTGTCGTGAAATCATGACGCTTTAGTCTGCAAGGCCTTACTCTCTGCTCTTGTCACGAAATCGTGACACATCTGCTTTTGCTGACGTCATCAACAACTCTGTCATGAAATCACGACGCTTCTTGCTTCTTCAACCTTTTCTCGGTTTGCACTAGCAAAAATGGAACATGTCACGAAATCGCGATGCTTTCATTGCCTTAAGCTCTTTTCTGCCAACTGCTCATGAAACTGGAACATGTCACGAAATCGCGACGCTTTCGCCATCTGCAAGCTGCCAACTCAACCTGTCGTGAAATCGTGACACTTTCTGCATCCGTACAACTTCTTTGAAACCTGTCATGAAATCGTGACACTTTCTGCAACTCAACACTGCCAACTCAACTTGTCACGAAATCGTGACACTTTCTGCATCCGTACAACTTCATTGAAACTTGTCGCGAAATCGTGACACTTTTGCCTGCTTTGCCTCTGCCTTCCAGCATGTCACGAAATCACGACAGATTTGCCCAAACTTTCTCTCTCCTAAAACATGTCGCGAAATCACGACAGTTTTGCCAGAACTTTCTCTCTCCTAAAACATGTCGCGAAATCGCGACAATTTTTCCAACCGCCTGCAAACTTTTTCTAACTTATCTTTTTCTTGATCTTTTGCAACTGGGCTACTCTGATTTTCTTGGAGACTTATTGACCAACTGAAACCTTCATCAAAACACATACTTAGACAACAAATCAAATTGCTTCAAGTATTCCTTGACATCAAAGACAACAACTACCAAGAGCTCCTTTGACATCAATGACAACAACTATACTTGAGCAAAGGCAATGTACTCAAGGTACCCAAAATTGCCAACAAGACTTCCCAGGAGAGATCTCGAAGAGAGACCATGGCAGTTGAGGTAGCTCAACTAGGAGGGGAGGCTACCTAGGAGAGGACCTAGAGGGAAGCCATGATGGTTGCGATGGATGAGATGCGTCAGGCGAAGGATCGCTTGGAGGGTTTATTCTACAAAGAGAGTAGGAAGGTACATTGATTAGAGGTACAGTTGGTGATTCATGAGATTAGCATCCCAAAGTCATTAGAGTCAGGACCACGATCCACCAGAGTAGGATTGGATGATCAAGTATGCGACCGTAGGCGAGCGTGGTTGCCCCAGGTTAGAGCAACCGATGACGATGGAGGAGAGTGGAGGAGCCTCCTAGCCTACGATAGGGGAGTGGAGAGACTCATGATGAGATGTAGAGCTGAGATAGCCTGCTCTGTATTGTTGTAGTTGGGATAGCAACTGATGCATCATGTAGTGGATAGCCGAGGTAACCTACGGGTGATGTGATTATGTACATTGTATTCATGGTTTTGATATGATATATACATGATGATTTTGGTGTGATTATTTATTATGTGTCTAATGTGTGTGATGTGATTGATATGAATGATGCAAATGATGCATGTGTGTGATTTGAAACATAAGTGATTGTGTATGTATGATGTGATTGGATTCATGATGAGTAGTAGGTAAGATGAACCTAAATAGTTATGAATGTGCACAGACGATCATGGGTAAATGGAAGGTATGGAATCATGTGTACATGTGAAATCTAAAATGTGGCAAGATGAGTATCCATCCACGTTGTGTTTAAACTATCTCACTTTGTATAGTGAACCCAAAAATAAATGACTAGTCACATAAAATTAATGATCTAGATATGCGACAAGTAACATAGAGTGTATGGACTGACGAGCATGTATAAGATACACATGGATGAGATGTAGCTAAGAAGGATGTACAATTGTGATGAAGAGACACTTGTTATAAGTAGAGGTAGCGGTGGTGTTGTTCGCCCCTGATTCTAAAGCATGATGAATGTGTAAAAGGATTCCTAGACACTCAAACAACATAGTTTGACCAATCAAACTCATCTAGTAGTCACGCAATATCCTATAGATATCTAGGCTAGCCTAATCGGATCGAAGTGTCTTGGAAGGTTAGTGGATTGGTAATTTTTGACGTTTACTAAAAAAAGACTTAGGTTTAAATTATGGGGCATGCTGGTTTGCAAGGGTAGTAGTCTGACATGAATCCGTTGAGTGCATGCTAGCTCAACGATGGGGTATCAATTCCGAGCGATCGATGGCCCTCTTTATACTGAATTATAAAAAACGTGGTGGAATATATGTTGTTGGGGGCAACTGCAGGATTTGAACCTTGCTTTGTAGTAGAAAAAGACTGTACATGTAACCAACTCCCTTATGGATAAAAAAAAACTATGTAAAAAAAAAATTATAATTATAAAAATAAAAAATATTTTATTTTTTAATACTATATAAATTTTATTAACTTAAAGCAATTTAAACTTTAAATATGGAAAATAAGTTTATACATCTTAATAAACAAAATATAATTATACATTAAAATAAACAATATCTATTTCATATAACTTAATTTTAAAACTGCTTTATATCAACTTTTGACATGGTGATGGCCAAGCCACCTAAACTTTTTTTTTTTTTTTTTTCATATTCGTATGAGTTACTCTTCATAATCTCTTTTTTTTTTTTAATAAAAGTGATATGTTCTTATGTACAAGCCTTGTCTGGCTTATGTGAGATTTTCCACCCTTATTAATATAGGGTCACGACATACATGTGAATAGTTGGCCCTCTTGCTTTCTAACTCCCTCAAATACTCTTCATATGATGCAGTTCTAATAGCATATTTCTATTATTTAAATGATGCTCGTATTATCCAAATTATTTGTTCAACTATATTGCTGATGTTTCATCTTAAATCACCCAACCAAAAAAAAAAAAACAACTTGACCTGGCTCAGCCGCAGGCTCACACGCTTCCAAATATAGCATATTCCTACTATTTAAATGATGCTGTTATTAAACCTTCGCCTGGCTACAGGTTCACACGCTTCCAAATATAAACACGCCTCCAATTTATAGCCGTTTGAACCCTTTCAACGGCTGGTTGCGACAAACTCCGTTCTTCCCATTTCCCTCTCTTGGTTTTTGAATATTTAACTTTCAAACGGTCATATTTTCTAGCGCTCTCCTTAAAAGCCCTTGTCCACACCGTTATCCTTCTCTTTAACATCTGCAAGCGAATTTTTTTATCGAAAGCATTCCGTCCTCTAGCAGATCAATAACAGTTCCAAGCGAAATCTTTAAGTTCTGTTATTAAACCTACGCCTGGCTACAGGTTCACACGCTTCCAAATATAAACACGCCTCCAATTTATAGCCGTTTGAACCCTTTCAACGGCTGGTTGCGACAAACTCCGTTCTTCCCATTTCCCTCTCTTGGTTTTTGAATATTTAACTTTCAAACGGTCATATTTTCTAGCGCTCTCCTTAAAAGCCCTTGTCCACACCGTTATCCTTCTCTTTAACATCTGCAAGCGAATTTTTTTATCGAAAGCATTCCGTCCTCTAGCAGATCAATAACAGTTCCAAGCGAAATCTTTAAGTTCTCTTCACATTTTCGCTACGCTCATCAGAATTAAAAGATGGCATTGAGAAGGCAGCCGCTGGCAGTCATTCAGGATGAAAATGCCGAGATCAAGAGAGGTAATGAGTAAAATTCAATCAAAATTACATACCCAGATGTATTCTTTGTCTGTCTTTTCCAGGTGCAGATTTTTCCTTTGAAATCCTAAAGTCTAATATCCAGATGGAAATATTCGATAAAATCCAATACCCAGATGCATATATGTATATTTTTTGGTAGACTGAACTCTGGTGCCCTTTTTTAAATTTGCAGGCAAGCCCAACGTAGGTAAAAACGGCGGGCTGAAAGCACAGCAGCCTGATTTATCAGACCGTAAAACCCTATCCAACATCACCAACAAGCTGAAACCTCTGCAAAATGCAGGGACGGCAACCCCACTTGGGCTTCGCAAGGAAGGGTTAAGGGCCGGAGCAGAGAACAATAATCATGCCAAGGGAGGGTTTACTGTCATGGAAGATCCGGAGATTTTGGGAAAATCCGGGGTAAAGGGCCGTGGGGGAAATGTGCAACGGACTCCTCTGACCAATATTGCGAATGTGGAATCCCTGCAAAATTCCTTTAAGGCTCCGGATGCAATGGCAGGAAAGATGAAGAAGGCTCAGGCCGAGAATATGATGGGACCTAGCCCTATGTATGAGGTAACGGAGGAGATGAAGCGGAGGGCCGAGGTCTGGGCTCGTGAAGGTATTGAGAAGGTGCATTTCAGTGGGAAGGACATGGATGCTCTCCGCGAAAAGATGGCGAAGGAAGGTATGAATGGACTTGTCCCTGTTTTTATGTCAGACCTTTTAGCAGGTTTTGATTTTTTTTGGTTTAATAAATGAAATTGCATTATATTTCCTGTTTAAACAAATGGGATTGCAGTGTTGTTTGACTGTAAATCTTAGATGTGTTTTTTTTGCTTGTTGGGAACTTTTACCAGGTTCTGTTTCTTGAAGAGGAAATCTTTTTGGGTGATGAGATTGCGGTGTTGTTTGACTGAAAATGTTAGATGCCTTGTTGCTAGTTGGGAAAGTTCTCCAGGTTCTGTTTCTTGAAAGCAATATTTTTGGGTGTGTATGGTGGTTTGTTTGGGGATGTTTGGACGTAGTTTACTTTAATATTTAGTAGTTAAGGGTTTGCTATGATGGAGCAGTGTTTGTCATTTCATTGGGGTTCAGAGTGTGATAAAAGAGGGTTTGCTATTTTTGTTGCTTTTACTTTTTGGTCTCGTTTGTGATTTGTGCTATGTTTGGGGGTTTAGCATGATATATCAAGTTTTGCAATGTTTATTTGCTTTTGTTTTGGTCTGATATATAATCGTGCTATGTTTCTGTAATTTTCAGAGATGAACAGGATGGTTGAACAGGCTTTAAGTTGCAGGACAGAAATTCCATGTTGGCTGCCTCGTGCTCTTGTTAAGGTAGGATCGTGATCAGTGTTCTTTCTCTTTTTTTATGTGTCTTTAAATGCTTCATGAAACACATCTGATTAACTGCACTACATGGGACAGACATTCTTTGGTTTGGTTTCAGCATGTCTATTTCCTGGCATGAAACTGTGTTGATTCTGTACTCCCCTGTTGATTGAGCTTGAGAATTTTTGTTCTTCATATGTTGGGAACGTCGAATGGGTATTATTGAGATGATATGTTTATTTTGTTTGACTGTTGGTATCAATTCTCTGCAGGACCCTCCTGAAATTAAAGATCATCTTGAGCTGCGCCCAGTGGAAGATCTGTGCACCAAGATTAATGACTCTTACCATGGTATTTCTCACTGCTATACTTGTCTACCATACTAAAGTTTCTATACTCTGGATGAGTGAAAGTGGGTGATTTACCTTTTTGAAATCACAATAAATAGGTTTTTCAAACTTATTTTTCCTTTTTCTTGCCTTTCACAGGTATGGAAGAACAGTTGACAGATGTGGATTACGATGAATATTACTTGGAATGCCTTGAAATACTGCAGAATGCTTCCAAAGATTGGCCTGCTGTTGTTGAGCAGTGTGTGTCATAAACTGTGAAAGGTAGTTTAGCCGGCTATCTTCTCTGGTTCATTCTTTTAGACCAAAGGCGGGTTCAATGCATAATTGCACCGCTGTAGTATTGTAAGAGAATCATAAACAGCTATGTTAGGGATTTCTGTATGATCATTATTGTCTCTGCTACTGCTTAAATCTGTGACAGCATACTATGGACACATTTTTTAATGGAATTATAGTAAGTAATTGTTTATATTTGCAAATGGCTTCTGTGTATATCTATGAATATAAGAATTCTGGAGTTATACTTTCTTTGAGGGAAATATTCTGACTAATGTATGGTCCTACGAATGGTATTATCACTTCGATCTGATCTGCAAGCTTGAATAAGCTTGCCATGAGAGAAGTTTGGATGCAACCACAAAGTTCTTGAATGTTTTTGGCTAAGAGCATGATAAACAATTACCTTTTGCCAATTAATGATCATTATGAAACAAATCTCCAATGTCTATCTGAATATGTCTTTGTGCACTATTTAAGAACAGTTTGAAATCTTAGGGAGTATTGATTCACAAGAAGAAATCATTAGCTAATTGGTAGATGCTAATTACTGATGTAGTATTTATTTTTGGCACTTGGATAGAGACTTTGTTTACAAGGAAACTTGCATTGAGAGTCACGTTGTGGTGACTAATGGAATGCCCAGGCTTATTTAACTGATTGGGTCAGAGCTCATGCATTTCTTTTTGTTTAAGGGAGATAACAGGGGATGCATTATAAAGCAACAATTCTGCTCACTTAATACCCTTCTACAAATTTTAAATTGTTATTTAACTCATAGCCCTATTCCTGGTGGCTTTTGTTTTCTGTGTGATTTGTCATTGGTTTCCTGGACAATCTGTATGAAGGAATAAAATAATGTGTGGTAACTAAACAAAGAAAATGATTTCATTTTTCAGTTACAAAAAATCGTTTTCAGTTACAAAAAACTAAGGATTTTTTGAAAGACAGATCGTTATTCAAAACTTGCAGTTTATATGCTACTGGATGAAATTAGAGAGCTCTGATATTTATAACAATGTGCATATTGATTTTCTCAAATTTTGGCTCTATGGTTGTCCTCTGCTCTCAGTTGTGAGGTTTCATTTCAGTTTTTCAAGGTACAGTAATTCTTTTTGCTGCATGACTATATTAAGTACTGCTGTACCCATGAAGTACAGGAAGTTCAGTGGTCTGATAAATCCCATTCTTTTTTTTTATTCCATTCTTTTTTATTTTTATTTCTCTGTTTACTCGAGATAATGCTCCATTTGTTTGGATCTCTACTAGACTCTAGTTTTCTGTCTTCCTTAATATTGAGAATCTGCAAATGTTACTGGATTGGCACTTGGGTTTATGGAGGGTTACCAAGGGAGTAGTTTCACCATTATGAATGTTCATGTTGACTGCAATAGGTCTGTGTGTACATTGGTTTCCTTTTAGGTGAGATTTGTGATGGGGAAACAAACCACCCTCAAAAATTAAAACTCAGCAACACAAATAGAAGATATGAAATGAAATGATAAGATTAATACATGTCTGTAAACAGATCACACAACATAAAGAGTGACATTATCTATACAAGTGTTACCACCCTGTATCTGTAAACAGATCACACAAGATAAAGAGTGGCATTATCTATACAGGTGTTATGAACTTTTCTCCATATCTGTCACTGTTACTTTTGTTTACTGAAGAAACAATATTATGGTCCTTATCTGAAGGCAGAAGGCTAATGCTCTTTGTTTTATTTTTGGGTAAACCTCTGAAAATCCACAAAACTATCTTGAGTGCCAAGTGCTTTTTAGTCTGTTAAACTCGTATTGGATAGTATATTGTACTCCGTCCTCAGACAGTTGCTTTATCAGGTATATTTTCCCTAACACCAATTTTTTTATTTATTTATTTTTATTGAGTAAATACTTCTTATACATACACAAATTTTTTCTTTTATTCTCATAAGGTGGCATACTAAATAGTTTAGGGTTAGAATTTAAGGTATTATTTTTTTTGTGAATTGGTTATATGGGATTGAAATGTGCCCCATATGTATTACATCATGACCACATTTTGGTATTACAAGCATGACAATTATGTATGGGACCTCAAATATGGAAGTACAACTACTCAAATCATATCATAAGATCTTTAATATCTTTGAGAAGGTTGTTCCTTCTTCTGCTGATTTGGGTTAGCAATTCCCCAACTTTTTTTATTTTATTGTCTTCAAATAACTCTGCCATAGACCCGTTTCCAAGTGTTTCTTTGTATTTTCCATGGATATATGAAAAACTCGGGCATTTATAGATGAAGTGTTCCTTTGTCTCTACTGCCCCTGTGTTGCATAGAGTACATATCCTTTCTTCCCATTGTTCTTTGGGCGTTGTCCATCTCCCTGTTTCACATCTAAGCATATGAGAGCTAGTCCTTATCTGAGCAATGAGAATTTTTCCTTCCACTTGATTTTAGTGCCTATATACACTTTTTCTTTGTGGTCATATGTTGGGTTAAACTTTGCAATATAATATTGTCTTTTCTTGCTTGCATTTTTCCACATTCCACTTCTAAACTTTTCATTCACATAATTTTTTGTCTTTGTTGACATTTGGGCATTCATTTATGTTGATTTACCAACGTTTCATCCATTCCTGATTTTGTTTCATCCATGTATTCTTCCGCCTTTGCAACTCTTCGTCCTTGGCTGCCCTAGGCCATCTGTCGTTTTTCATGTTTTCTGTTTTTTTTTTCAAGTAACATAACAACTTGGTCATCTGTCGTTTTTCATGTTTTCTGTTTTTTTTTCAAGTAACATAACAACTTGGTCATAGCAATTGCTTCTAAAGGGAACATTCCAATTTCAGCTAGAATAATTTCATAAGGGGTTGTGGCCTTAATTTTGAGAAAAATTTGTGATTAGATATTTTTGAATCCTTTCTATTTGTCTCCATTTTGCATATGTTGTGCCACTAGCCCACACCTCGCAACCATACAACAAAACCGGTGTAACAAGTAGGCCAAATAAGACCTTGGTGGTCTTCCAGTCCCACAACTCGGCATTCCTACACCTGTTTTGAAGTGCATATAGTGCTCTCCAACCACTTTGAGTTCTTTTCATCCTACATGTATTCTACTACTACCTCAAGTGGTTCTCATGCAAATTGAAATTTGAGCTGTTGCTTCTTCTTTTTTGTTGAAAAAATCATAATTTTTGTTTTGCTCGTGTTCACTTGCATCTCAACTTCCTTACAAAAGAGTTCTAGAGCTTGAAGGTGATCTTCTAGATCTTTGGTTGTTTTGGCCACAAGAATTACATCGTCTACATACATGAGGAGTTTTACCACATATTTGGCTAAGTGCACACCCTCTCCCCCAAATTTGTTTATCCATTCTTCTAACTTGTCAATGTACAACCCAAATAAGGTCGGAGATAGAGGGCAACCTTGTTTGACACCTATGTCACTACCAAAACATTCAGATAACCCTTCTTGTGTTTTGATTCTAGCCTTTACATGCTCATATAGTCTATGAACTATTGCCCTGTAGTGAATTGGAACCTCTAGCTCTTCCATTCTGCTCCATAATTTTTTTCTTGGCACTGTGTCAAATGCCTTTTTGAAGTCTACAAAACAACAAAAAACCTCCTCTTTTTTGTCCCATATTTTTTCCTTTATGTGTTTGAGCGTGATACAATGATCAATAGTTGAGTGCTTGGGCCTAAAACCTGTTTGCCCCTTTGTTCTCTTTCCCTTTTCTTCTGCCCATATGTTGATCCTACGCTCTATCATACTCCCAAACAACTTTGCAAAGAGAGGGTTGATCATGATAGTTCGATAGTTTGAGGGATTATTTACATCTCCACTTTTAAACAAAGGAATGGTCAAGCTAGTTGTCCACTCGGTAGGGAAGCCATTTTGTATGACCTCATTGAAAATTTCTTTGATCTACGGTGCAAAAATATCTACCCCCCATTTTATATGCTCTCCCTGAAGATTATCTATGTCACAGGATTTACCAGTTGCTAACGTTTTTATCCCTTGAATAATGTCTTCATTTGTGAAAAGTTCTTTCTTGACAATGATAGTAGGGGGTGTCTCCTGCTGGTTACTACGCTGATACAATTGTTTTGAATACTCCAACCACTGATTAACTGTAATGCTATTTTCAGTTTGCATCCTTTTCACGCTTAGTTCCTTCCAAAATTTCTTTGGTTCATGTTTCTCTAAGTAAATCAATTCTTTCCTCCTTGTTCTAGTGTATTTTTTTTTTTTTTTCCTCACCAGTTTCTCATATGCTTTTCTGTTTGCTCTTGTTTTACCCGTTGGTTCCTTTAGTAATCTTCGTGCTTTTTGCAATCTTCATCGAACCATGGGTTGGTTGGGAAGCTATTCCTTTCTTTATTTTTAGGTTTAGCTCTCTTGCATTTCTTTAGAGCTGCTTGGATAACGTGCATTAACCATTCACTCTTACTGTCACTCTTACTGTAATCTCTGCTACTGTGAGGTAGTTCTTCACTTTCCTGTATCTTGTTATTTAATACTGCTTTAAAATTTTGCCGATTTTCATTTGTTAAGAGAATGTTTCCCTTGTGAGGATATTTATTTTGATTGCCTTGCAAGTGTTTTTCCCTTGGTTTGTCTCCATGCATTCGAAGTTTCATAAGTTTCACTGGAGAATCTTCCACTTCTAGCTCTATTTTTGGTATGTAATTTTGTGAGCATATTACATAGTCTATTACACTTTGTCCCTTATATGTTTTGCATGTATACTTTCCTGAAATTTTCCATTTGTTCATCCCATTGCAAATAATCAAGTTGTGTATGTTGCAGAGGCCTAACAACTCTTCTTCATATTGCATGATAGCCCCATGCTCATCTTCTGAAATCTTGGTCCACTGCTGATTTTCCTCTTTTGTCATCCAAAGAGGATTAATCTCAATATCTTCGCTACCTTCTAAAATGGTAGTTTGCTCATTTGCTGTCCTGCATTGAAATCTCCAATTAATATAATCTCCCCCAACTTACTGTATATCGAAATGTCTCTTTTTAGGGAGGAGTATGGGTCTTCTTTGTTAAGGTCATGTTTCTTATAGAATTTAGAATTCTTGGGAGCAAAATAACATGCTACTATGCTAATAACTGACTTATTTTCTAGGATTTTTATCCAGATGTACTGTTTGTTTTCATCTTGTTTTTCAATTTTAATGACTCTATCCCATTCCTCTTTTATTAAAACCATAATACCGCCATGCCCTTTGCCATTTTCCGCTGCTTTATTCCATATTACTATTTTTTTGTATCCCACAAATTCTGGAGTCCTACATCCATCGTGTTCATGTGTTTATGATTATATCTTTGTCTCTAGCAATGGGCCCTAACCCGGGTCCTCTTCTCCAAGGGTAACCTCTACAATTCCAACTTACCATCGTAAGATGTTCCCGAGCGGGCCATGCTCCCTATTTGTTTTGGGTAGCGCTTGACAAGATTCGAACATTGGTCTCTTCCTTGAAAGTTGAGGAATCTAACTAGTTGAGCTAGTGTCATTTGATAGAATTTAAGGTATGATTACATATGGACTTTTGCATTTCAATTTAGAGCAGTTATGTCTAGAAGTCATTCTTAAATCTTTGCTTGAATATGTGGACTTCACCATCATTGGATCGTTGGACATCCAGATAAATGAAAACAATCATTAGGAACATAATAATAATTATTCTTGTGCTCTGTTTAATAATATAACAATGATTACCTTCACATCCTGATATTAATGTATCCGGTGCACCAATAAAATAATAACAGAAATTATAAAGTCAAGATTCTAGCACACTATGGTTCTTCAGTTTGTGGAAAAGTAACCTGTATCAAACAGAAGCAATGGGTTCACTACCAAGATTGACAGCAGATAAAATCCCTTGCAACATTTATGAAAAAAGAGAACACTGCCATCCTGCTGTCATGACACTCTCAAACCTTGCAATGTAATTCATCTAACTTTTGAGATCTTGGATGAGATTAATGTACTGAGCACACTAATAAAATAATAACAGAAATTATGAAGTCAAGATTCTAGCACACTATGGTTCTTCAGTTTATGGGAAAGAGGTAACCTGTGTCAAACAGAAGCAATGGGTTTACTACCAAGATTGACTGCAGATAAATTTTCCCTAGCAACATTTATGAAACAAGAGAACACTGCCATCCTGTTGTCATTACACCCTCAAACCGTACAACATAATTCATCTACGTTTTAGGATCTTGGATGATATTATATTGCCGAGCACCCTAATAAAATACTAATGGAAATTATGAAGTCAAAATTCTAGCACACTATGGTTCTTTAATTTTTTTTGGGGAAAAAGTAACCTGTGTAAGTCCCCAGTCAATTGATCAGAGATTCATCTTGCTTTCTAGAATGGACTGATAAAAGAAACTTCTTTGGTTGTAACATAAACTTTTCTCAAGACTTAGCTATGCACACGGTTTAAAGAACAGGAAAAGCAAATCATTGTTCCTAAAAACCGAGCAAAAGTACACAATTATCAGGAAAAAGTCCTGAAGTGCATTAACTGGTTCTGAACAAGCATAGGAGGCAAAATAACTAATAACCAAAACAATAAACAAGAATCTAAACAGAGAATCTCTAAACTAATTTTCGTACAAGCTTATGAAGCCATTCATTGGCATAGTTGACTGCAATTTCAGAACGTTGGCAGAGGATTCTGCCGAGACTTTTGAAAAGATATCAGTATCATTGAGCTACAGCATTTATTTGCTGTATAATGATGGTAAAACTGTTTAATTTGTTATATCTAGTTGCTGGTCGTTAGTGACAAAAATTGCCAATTTTGCTATTCAGCATCCTTCTATCATTCGAGAAGCTATTTTTGCCAAATTGCCAAGTTTTGCTATCATCCATTGTATAAAGCTTCTTACTTGATTGGAGAAATCACTTCTTTGTGTGAGTTCCCCATTGTGTTAGTGCCCAAGAAGTTTAAGATGTAGTCATGCCAACTATCTTTTATTTGATTGGGCCAGGTCCGTAGGATTGTATAGTTGCCATTGAGCATTCAATAAGCTAGTATAGCTTGATGGTTGGATGCTGCTATAGGGAGTTTTTCCGTATAGCCCCACTTCACACAAAGAAGACTCAATTGGAAGCAGGACCAATTGAAGAAAGCAATCGGAAGGTGCTTCCCGCTTTTGGTCAGAATAAAGGAATGACAAGAACAAGGGGGACGAGTCTAAAGGCCGCACCCACTGTTAGATCTTCCATTGACGATCAACGCTCATCTTCCGTCCCAAGTCAGCCACATTGAGGACATCAAGGCTCGCGGGCCATTGATTTTCCATCCAACAGTCTGCATGGTCCTTCCAATAGAGTGGAGTGCACAAAGGAGGAAAAGGCCTCGACAACCGTAAGCTGAACATGTGGTAACTAGTCGAGGGCTTGAGAAGAAAGAAACCAGTGCTTAGGCAGGGAAAGCTTGCCATTGGCCAAAGGAGGTTCCACCTCAAATGAGGACACGTGATAGTCACACATGCAAAGAAGAAGGCAGACAAAGAAGCATTTAAGAGAACACTTGCCATTGTCCGCAAAGAATGGCTTTAGCGGCCTAGCTTGTTAGAGCCAATTGCGTGTCAGTGTGGTGATCGCCCATCATACGCACGAACCTAACCTACCCTACCGATCTGGAAGACCATGCATGCGTCAGCTAGTGAGGCATTCTAGGAGAAACACGACGAAGACTTAATGGGACAACCATCCCCAATGTAATAGTAATGAGATAGGTTAACAACGATTTGTCATTTGAAGGCCTAGAAGCTCCCAACATTGATGGCCCGAATCTAGAGACCTCAAAGCTATTGATTTAAGTTGCAGAAAGATTTCGATTGTAGAATAGAAGATAACTAACTTGCAGACCTTTTGCACAAATCTTTAGAGGGAAGGGACCCTCCTCTTGGCTTATAAATAGGTTAACAGTTGCATTGTAAAGGCATCATGAGTTGTCTGCTCGTGCCTAGCATCCGGCCTTGTGGACTCTTCCTTCCACCCCGCTTCTTCTCGATTGTAATAAGCGGAGCTCAAGTTTCAAGTTGTTTTCTAAGGAGCATCAAGCCTCTAGGTTACATGCTTTGTAGTCACTTCTCGCACATTAATGAAATCCATGACTAATTTCACTTTGTCCTCCTTTCCTTGGTGTATTTTTTATTCTTGGTTATGTGAGGTTTGGTTGTGTTCATTCTAGCTATTAGACAACGATGCCTGTGTTCATTTATGGCCACTTCTTGTAGTCAGGAGGGATTTTAACTCTTGGCGCATTGCCCCTATATCTTAGGTTTAATTTTTTGCAAAGTTTTACTTTTCCATTTATTTTACTTTCATTGCAATTCCTTTTCCTTGCAAAACCCCTTGGCCTTAGCTCATGAAGACCTCCATGTGTCAAGGATCAAGTTTGACAAGGAGTCGATCTCGATTAAAAATCCTGTAGGTTGCCCCACAGGCGGTCCTTCTATCTACAATGGTTCCTGTTGTTTCGCTCTACATGAGGCATGGGTGCCCCTAACACGTTGGGTTTTATGCCTGGATAGGAAGGTACATTCAGAGACAACTTTGTCTAGCATGCCCAGTGGCATGAGCTTCTACATTCGTCCCATGAAGATTGAAAGAATCCAACTATGATCTTGGTGAAGGTCATAGTCCACCTACTTGAAGTGAAGCATAAAAAATTCTACTAGGGACTGTTGAAAAAAGAAAGACTTTGAAGAAGTCATCAACAAAAGATAAACTGTGATTCTTATGGGGGTCTTTATCTCATGAGCTTGTTGAAGCACTATATCCCTACTTGGTAATCCAATTCTCAAAGAAAGGGCCTTGAATTATATGAGTGGAAGGCCTGTGGCTAGAGCCTTCGCCCAAGCCAATCAACAAGAGCTAGTGCTACCACTGAATCAAAGACAAAGGAGGAACCAATGACACAACATGGTGGCCATATTGCACTATCCTCTCAAAAAGTTTTCATCATGGAACGACAAAGGTCCCCCAATTCCACCAGTTGCACTTGATGTATGGGACCCAATTCTCACCTTAGTGTTCGGAGAATATGTTGTCACCTCAATAGAGCATTTGCACCACCTGATGAGCTTGTGTGTTGTGCATTTCTTTGAAAAGCAAGACATAGCCTTGAGGTTATTGGCGACTTCTTTTAGAGGAAGAGCTCGTGAATGGTACCTCATCCTCAAGCCACAATCAGTCAAAATCTTAGATCAGTTGGTAGAACTAATATTCAGATTTAGAGAAAAGGTAGATGGAGCATCTCTCCTGGAGTAACTCACGACCATCAAGAGGGTACCTATAGAAATAATAGACGATTTCAATGCCCGATTCCACAAGACTTGGAAAAGGATCCCAGGTGAGATCTGTTGGACATTTTGAGTCAAGTTGTCATTGATGTCAAGGAACGAAGTCATCATTGATGTCAAGGAACAATGCAAAGGTTAATGGCGAAAGAGCTTCATAATATTTTTAATATTATGTGGAAGCATATGAAGGCGGGTTTTTATTAAAACCATGGATGAGAAAAATAAAAGGTTTTTCGTAAAAACCCAAGGAAGCTTTTTGATGGATAAGCAAAATAAAAGGTTTTTCATAAAAACCCAAGGAAGCATTTTGAAAAGATAAAGGAGGTTTTAATATTTATTTTATAAAATATTTAAATTCAATTTGAATTTAAATTTTATAAATATTATTTATACAAATGGTAAAATCAAATAGGTTTTTAATAAAGCCAAAAGGGGTTTAAGAATTAATTTATAAAATTTAAATTATAAAGAATTTAAATAATTTATAAATTAATTATTCAAATTTTGCGCGTCGACGTTCGAGGCAATATGTATAAAAACCATATGCCTAAAAGGCATAGAACTTACCCTTCGTTCGAAAGAAATAATCATGGCATGAGTTGTGGTGAATAATCATGCGGAGAAGAAGACAAATATTTGTCTTAAGGCACCAACGAAAGTGTTAAGACCATTGAGGGCTAAACCCTCATATCCACCAAGGCACGTGGCCTAGTGGCAAGCGATCGCGAGTTAAGTCATGCGGGTGTAGAGTGGTTTGTGTTCGATTCTCGACGAGAGCGTTTTGGTGTGTTGTGCTTTGGTGTCGGAGGAAGCGACACGTTGACCTTTTTGGTTTTGGCGCATTGGGGGAAGAACATAGAGCACATTGTGCTCTTTGTTCCCCAAACGAGTGCCTAGCTCGTGCGGTGGTTGGAGCCGCGACTAGGGTGTTGGGAGAAGCTACATCGAGGGTTCGATTCTCACCTAGGTAGAGGTAATAAATTTTGCATTATTTTTAAATTGCCTAAGGTGTAAACATAAGGTTTAGGGAGTTATAAGGGGTTTTTGAAAGATGCTTATTTTAATTGTTAGTTTTTGATTAAATGAAGGAATAAGGTGTTGAAATTTATTTTTTAATAAAGTTATTGTGATGTTTTTGATTTATCAAAAAGTGAATTGAAGTGTGATTAAATTTAAGAGGACTTCTTGCCATTGAGTTAGTTTGAAAAGGAGATTGTATTGACAATATTTTTGATATTGAATATTGTTTTAATCGGGAGATCATAAGGTGTATTTGGTCAATCATTTTTGTATATTTTGATGGATGCTTTCTTTAAGATGGAGTGATAAGGTGTATGTGTGTTTTGAAATTTTGTATTGTATCTTTGAGAGAGTTTAGTATCTTCTAACTCCTTGAGCTTGGCAAAGAAGTGTTTGTGGTTGTGGCAGATATTTGAGGTTCCTTCATCATCAAGAAAAATGTATGAGCATATTCTTCCATAGTTGAGTTGATTGGTTGGTTTTCTAGAAAATAAGTTTGGAGTGAAAAGGACTTGATTAGGGTTTCCTTATTGAGTGTGTTGAGTTAATACTTCAAGGTTTTCTGGAATAAAGAGTTGTTAAAACTTTGTTTTATAAGCATTGTTGTTGAAGCCATTGATTGCGTGAAGAACTTGAACTAGGATTTGAAAAGAACATGAGAATCATTGTTATGTGAGAGTTGTTTTATAAACATTTTTGTTGAAGTGAGTTGTTGAGTGAAGAACTTGAACTAGGATTTGGAAAGAACATGAGTATCATTGTTATGCAAGATTGGTTGATAAGCATTGTTGGAAACAATTTGAGTGAGTGTTCATATGCTTGGACTAGGGTTTGTGAGAAAGGATTATTTCATTGAGTAATTGGTTGAGCCTAGTCAAATGGATGTGTGGAGTGATTGTTCAAGTTCCATAAAACAAACTATTCTATATTTTGAATTGAATTGAGAAAGTGATTAAGTTGAAGCATATTGAGTCTCTAACAATTCTCTGTATGTTTCTAAAAGAGTGATTGAAAGTGATTGAGCATTGTGATGAGTATAGAGCATATTGAGTCTCTAACAATTCTCTTTATGTTTCTATGAGATTGGACAAGTTCTAATGTGGAATTGTTGAGCAGATTTAAGGCAAGTCTTTGAGAAGACTTGTGGACAGATTTGAGTAAGCTTTTGTGGAAGCTTACAATACAGATTATTGAGCATATTTGGATAAGTTCTTGAGAGGGCTTATTGAGCAGATTGGACAAGTTATAGAGAGAACTTGTAGACTAATTAGTATGAGCTTTTGTGGAAGATTACAAGGCAAATTTGAGACAAGTCTTTGAGAAGACTTGAGAGTAGAGTTGATTGATTGATTTGTTCAAACCTTGAGTTAAGGTTTGGGGCAGATCCAACAGAGTTGATTTGAGATTAAGTCAAGATTTGTGTTAAGGCTTGAGGACAGATATTGAGGACAGATTTGTGCTAGACCGAAGGACTGTGTTTAGTACAAATTCAAGGACAAATTTTGGTGCAGATTTGAGGACAGGTTTGTGCCAGACCAGAGATAGAGATTGAGGACAAATTTGTGCTAGACCGAAGGACTATGTCTAGTGCAAATTTGAGATAGAGCTTTGAAGTTTACAAAGTATAGAGGATGACAGTATCCATTGGATAAAGATACATTAGCTAGGGTAGTGAGGACAGGTGTCTTCAGTGGATAGAGATCCATTAGCCAGAGCAGTGGGGGAAACAGTTCTTCTAGGAGATCACCAATAAGAGCTTAGGAGAAAGGAGTTCTCCTATGGATAGAGATCCATGAACTTGATTTAGGGGATTGGTGTCTCCTTTGGAAAGAGGTCCATAAACATTGTAATACGAAAATGATTCCCAAGAGATTGATTGAGAACATTTTAGTGAAATATTTTCTTTGTGGAGTAGCCCACATTAGGTGAACCACGTAAATTGTGGTGTCTCTATTGTGTGTGGTGATTTGTGCATTGCTTTAATTACTGCTATTGATATTGCTATATGTACATTGCATAATATTGATTGGGAAAGAAAAGTAAAAAGTGGTCTTATACTGTTCACCCCCCTCTTAGTATAAGCTTGTGTTCTTCAAGATCTGACCACCTCCCAGTATAACGTTTATTTACTATATGAAAGCTTTCAATTTTGAAATTGCCATGATGGTCAAGTCTAAGGGTGGGAATTCATTACCAGAGGCCTATGAGATAGTCATCCAGGCTGAAAAATATCTAATCCAAATAAGAAGGCTAGCCTCTAGACCACCTGTGCCATTGTTTCCTTCTATTCATCCCTCATATCCTCCTTCGACCATGCAATCTACCACCAATCCAACTATCCTGACCATGAGCCCTAAGCAACCTTAGATTTTTGTTTCTTTTGTTGCTAATATTGACGAGCTATATAATATGATGAGAACCTTCTCTAATGATATTGTAACTCTAAAGAGGTATCATAACATCCAAAGGTTTCCCTACCAGAGTTATCCAAAGCCTTCTTTCTAGCAAGAAATCCTAAATGTCTGTCTGCCTCTAGTTGGATATCATAAGGCTTTATTTTTTACCAAAAAAACTCCCAGTCAGTCATAGGATCCAACCTAGAAGATAGTACCTACATCAAGCCTAGTCGAAAAAATACCTACAAGCTTAGGGATTTAGTCACCACCCAAAATAATTATATTGAAGATCCTAGTGGCTAGTACTATCCTATTCTCAACTATCTTTATTTTGACTATTATGTTGGAATTGAATCTCAAGCAATTGGGGCAGCTCCTTTTGAGTACAATATTGCACATCCTTCATAATCAGAAGCCCCAATGCTAAATCTAGAAGCTATTGCTCAACATTTGACCATGCTGCTTGCTGCCAATTCACCAACTTCAGAACTAACCTTTGTTACCTGGGATGAAGCAAAAGTGTACGTCATGTGAGATCAAGTAGGTCCCTCAAACCCTTGAGAGGCTGCAAGTTTGATTAGAATACATCACTCAAGCCAAGAGAAGAGCCATTGAAGAGTAAGGGGTACCTAGTTTGATAGATAGTAGACCCCAAATAAGGAAAGCATATAATCGTAGAAGTGCCCTAGCACAAGTTACACCATTGAATAAGGTCTAAGCAGTCCTGAGAGCAAACCCTTGAGCCTTTGAGGCAATATATTACAAATCCATTTAGGTCACCTTCGATGATAGAAAGGACCAAGTTTTTAACAATGTCAACCATTCCAAGAGCTCTTTTTGTCGGATCCTTCAATATGGTGGAGCACTTGAGGAAATATACCATAGCCATACCTCTTTAGGACATCCTCTCTATTCTCGAATAGATGAAAAACTTGGAAGAGAACCTAAAGAAGTAGAAAGAGCTAAGTGGATAAAAAATACCCATCGTGCTACAAAGTTCAGGCCCAAAGCTCAATAGGCCCAAGCCTACACTGTTATACATGACCTTGATTTGTGGAGATAAGTTGATACACAACTACATGGTGGACTTAAGGTCAAGCACATCGATCATGCCGAAAAGGGCAACAAAGGCACTTGGCTTATCTCTCAAGCACACCAAAAATAGGGTAGTGTAGTTAGACAACACTCTAGTGCCAGTATTTGGGCTAATTCAGGACCTTCCTCTGGCACTCCAAGTATTCCCTGACCTGATATTTTGCCAAGACATAGCGGTGATTGATTTTTTTGTCACATTTGGAATGTCTTTCTTGATATTTTACCACTAATATTAGAGGATACTTGTCGTTGGATTGGACTCACATGTTGCCCTAAAGTAGGCATGGGACTAAGTTCAAGATCCCATCGAAATCCCTCCACATGTACCACATAGAGAAAATTCCCTTCAAGGGAAGTGGAGAAGAACAAGCCTACTTGGCAGAAGAGGAATTGTCAAAATATGACTACCTTGTGGGTGCATCCATACGTTCCCAATGATAATTTGTAGCAATGGGTATCTGAGACATGGGGGATAGATCCTGAAAAAACATTCAAACCAATTGGCATGGGGTGATCTGTAACCAAGTATTCCTCTATACATATTGTATATTTTTTACTAGAAAAAAGGTGGGAAAATCGAGCGAAAAAGATTTTTTGATGCAAAAAGAGCCTAAAGGAATAACTTACAAATGTCTTGACTACCCATACAATTAGAGGAAGGTATTTTCATGCATTGAATTGTGGCTTGATATGGCATCAAAATATTATGAAAGCTCTAAACCAAAAGAAACATCTATTGTCTGTTCAAAACTCATTTGCAACTAATGATACACTGCCTTAATATTCATAGCAACACACAACCTAAGTGGACAGACTCCCTATACACTCCTAGGGAGGTGTACCTTGAAAACATATATGAAGTGATATCTTGAAGGATATGGAGGTCGACACCTGGGAGGTATGTGCCAAATTCCAAAGCAGATGATAGAAATCCTTGTAGTAGGTATACGAATCTAATGACTAAAATTTTACATAGGAACCTATGAGTAATTCATCAGAGCTAGCGTTGGATTCTCAAGCATTGGAACAAGTACCAAGTCCCTTAGAGCAAGTAACAATGCCATATTTTATGAGACATAATAACAATGTGTTCAAATATGAGTTGATAAAAAATAAGACAATCACACAAGTCCAAAACAAATAATGACTTGCAATATCATGGGAAGCCAATGTCCTCCTGCCTCGCCAATAGACCCATTGAGTAAAGGAAGAGATAATTACCATGACTAAACATGAGGGAGAATAGTAGATAACCATGTCGATTATCGATTTAGCCATAAAAAAATGTTAGCTTCCTAGGGGTAATAATTAAGGGAGGAACTAACTCCAAGCTTACTGTAGTGCTAAGGGCTTTGGCCTCTCTTTGAGAGGTTCAAGGGTCAAACTCCATTCAATATGAGGGAACTAGGACCCCTCATAAAAACCTGTGTAAACTCATTGAATCAAGTGACATTATATCAACATGTTAAATTCCTCAACATTTCAAGGAGGAGACCTAGGTTCGAATCTTGCCAAATCATACATGGATAATATCCAATCTTTGTTGTAACATGTGGTGATAATGTAATATGGATGGGACCCATTTCAATCCCATATAACCCATTGAAAAATTAATTAAGGGAGGAAACATGAGGCTTCAACAACCTTCTTGATTGGAGGGGTCTATAAAAAAATTATTTTCCTCTGTTGCACTTTATGAACTCTAGGGAAAAAGCTACTCCCTAAGGAGAAGCTTCCCTTGAGTATTCTTCTTGGAAGGAAAATTTTTGAACAAGAATTTTTGTGCGAGGCTAAATGAGATGAGGGGGCCTGAAGCTCCTATTTATTGAATAATTGGTGTTGTAGAGATGCTGATTAGGAAGGGAAAATGTCAAAGAATACTAGAATATTTAAATATTCCCATGCCATGAGGTGATGATAACCACCTGCACTAGGCAGACAAAAGATTTTTAGCCTTCTCGCTGGTAATTAAGCCAAATCTTGCCTTGATTAGAGGCATTATAATCTTTCCAAAGGTATCTAAGAGGGATATCCTATTGGAAGAGTTTATATTCTCTCAAAAAATGTGGAACCATTCCCTAACAAAAGATATGGGTTAAGTTGATCCAACCCCTTTAGGTACTTGGGTTTACAATTATAATACTGACTTATTTATTAAATGATGCTAACAATGTGCCAACAAAAGAAAACCCAAGAACTTTGGAGGGAAGGGGATAAAGGGAATTAGTAAGCTCATTCAAGCCTTTTGGTCCAAACCAAAACTTGCCAGAAAAATAATCATGACAAAGAGGAGAGAAAGAGAACAAAATGATCAAAATCAAACTTAGGCACACTTGTCAAATGAAAAAGTCTACTAGTCCCTATCGATTAGAAATTTTGATTCATCTAGACTATAGCAAGGAGTAGGATAACATTTACTAGATTGGGAGGTGTACTAAGATTGAAAGCTCTGGTTAAATTACAAATCCAAATAACATGTCTAGATTCATGACTCAGGAATACTCTTTTAATGAGACCCTCTCACTCAAATATGATTAAACGGTAACCCTCCACCTCGATTGGATTCCCCACATAAAAGAAGTACCAACAAAATAATTAGACTTCAAAAAGGACCACAAACCAAAGGCATTATTTTTCCCTATAAATTTCCTAGATTTTATTCATTTTCTCTACTTATTTTTTTCATTTCTCCATCTTGCAATTTTTGACTCCATGCCCAAGGATGAGGCAAGCAATTTGGGTTCACTCATTTTATTAGGTTGAAGAGACCTCAGAGCTGTCAAAGCTACATGGATTTTTTCCCTACAACCTTGTTTCTCTCAAAGAAGACTCAATTAGAAGTAGGACCAACTAAAGAAAGAAACTAAAAGGTGCTTATCGCTTTCAGTTAGAAGAAATAAATTACAAGAATAAGATGAACGATCTAAAGGTAGCATCAATCATCAGATCTTCCATCAATGATCGATGCTCATATTCCACCCCAAGTCAACCACATCGAGGGTATCAAGGCCTATAGGCCATTGATTTTCCATCTAATGGTCCATGTGGTATTTTTGACAGAGAGGAGAATGCAAAAGAGAAAAAGACCCCAACAATACCATAAGCCAAAAATGTGGTTCCTAGTTGGGGGTTTGACAAGAAAGACACTAGAACCTAGGTGGGGAAGGCCTACAATTAGCCAAATGAGGTTCCACCTGATCTGAGGACATGTGGTAGTCATATGCATAAAGAAGGTAGGTAAAAGAGCATTTAAGAGAATACCCACTATTTGGCCAAAAATATTAACTTTAGCAACCTAGCCTATCAAAGCCAACTACATGTTAGTGTGATGAGCCCCCATCATATGCATGAGTCTACCCTATCGATCTATGCCAATCAGGAAGGCCATGCTCTCTACATCAGCTAGTAAGGCATTCTAGGAGAAATACAACAAAGACTTAATGGCACAACCATCCCCAATACAATGAGATAAGTAAATTATGATTTACCATTTGAAGACCTAAAAGCTCCCAATATTGATGGTCCTAGATCTAGAGATCTCAAAGCTATTGATTATAGTTGCAAAAGGCTTTTGACTATAGAATAGAAGATAACTTGTAGACCTTCTACACAAATCTTCAAATGGAAAGGATTGTTCTAGCTTATAAATAGACCAATACTTATACTATAAAGTTATTAGGAGTTGTCTGATCATGCCTAGTATTTGATATTGTGGACTCTTCCTTTCACCTTACTTATTATATATTTTAATAAGTGGATCTCGAGCCTCAAGTCGTCTAAAGAGCATTGAGCCTCTAGGCTACATGTCTTGTAATCACTTTTGGCATATTAATGGAAGCCATGACTAACTTTACTCTGTCCTAATTTCCTTAGTGTGTTTTTTATAGTGTGTTTTTTATTCCTAGTTATGTAAGGTCTGATTATGTTCATTCTAGCTATTAGATGACAATACACATGCTCATTTGTGGCCACTTCTTATAATCAAAAGGAGGGATTTTAATTCTTGGCACATTGCCCTTGTAGCTTAGAAATAATTTTCTACAAAGTTTTTCTTTTTTCTATTGTTTTTATTTCATTATAATTCCTTTTCCCTACAAACCTATTGGTATTAGCTTGTGAAGACCTCCACGCATCAAGGATCGAGTCTGAAGAGGAACCAACCTTGATTAAAAATCTTGGAGGTTTCACCATAGGAGGTCCTTCCATCTATAATACTTTGTGCTATTTCTTTCTATGTGAGGTGTGGGTGCCCCTGGCACATCAAGTTTTTTTGCTTAGACAAGTAGGTGCATTCAAATACAACAACAACTACTAAGCCTCATACCCTCTTACTTCAACACAAGGAAAGTTCTATTTTTCAAGCTTGGTCTATGTGGGGTGCCAGAAAGGTGCGCAAAGATGGTAGCCTCAAATTTATCTCAAGGGTTGGCTCATGCTTGAGAGAGAGAGCCCTGATACTAACTCGTCATTTATGTGTGTTTGAATTTTTATCTTTGGTGAGGAGTTTTAGATTCACCAAGGGTTTTATAGATTACCCTAAATCTAGTTTTGTGTGTTCAAATTCTGCAAACACCTAAGAGTTTTGTTCTATCCTAGTAGCTAATATGCAAAATGATAATGTGATGCATGTGAAAAGAACTATGCATAAGACAAGATGCTAGCCTACATGTAATTTTGATTTCTTGCTAAAATAGGAGTTACAAAAACTAAAGTTTTTTTTTTTTTTTCTTTGAGACAAGGACCAAGAAGAATGCAATACACAAAAAGCTCTCATAATGCAAGAGCTATGTGCAATTTAGAAATTAATGCCTAGACAACAGAGAAGATAAAGATATATAAAACTACCCAGGTGTTGTAGGTGAGTTGGAGAGGAGAGGGCAATCCTCCAAGGGAGGTCCCAGGTTCAAATCTCCACCCTACCAAAAAAGCTGAATTGGGTATCTAAAATCCAATTGATAATGTTGGTGCAGACAAGGTCTGGTGCGAGCCCCGGGTGACTTTGACGGTGTAGAACCCCCTGTTCGTGGTCTCTCAGACCAAGGCAGCTCTGCAAGGGGTTTTTCACTTAAAAATCAAATAAAAAATAAAGATATAAAATGATAAACTAAGCTAAAGATACTTTTATTTTTCCTTTTATATATGATTTAAGACAAAAATAGGAGATTATGTAAAAATTGATTAGCAAACAAACTATGCTAATAACATAAAATAGATATTAGGAGTTATACTTACCTGGTCTAGTGGTTGTTATGAATCTGTTTCCTATGCTCAAATTCGTTGCTTGACGAATTTGTTGCCAGTAGAATTTTCAGCTGATGAATGCGCTAAACCTACAAAATCAATCAGACTAAAAGGGGGGATAAAATTTTAGGGGCCTACCAAACAATGAGAAATGTCAAACTTCTTGTTTGTCATAGTCAAGCCCTTAGTTTCACATACAAAATTGAAATTTTACCTGGGGATGGATGCAAAATACTTGTGATGAATCTGCTACCTAGAAGTGTTATCATTGAAGAATTCACCAATATAACAAAAACATAGTAGAAGGCTCAAAATAGATAGATGGATTCAAAAATAATGATAGGAAGTTGTGTGGGGATAGACTAGGAAAAAATGTAGGATTGCTAAGGGAATATGAGGCTAGGTGTATAGATGATGAATCTATCACCTAAATTTGTAATTGGTGGTAGATTTATTTATGTGATAGACAAACAGATGGGTTTCACATAGGGGTCCTAAGGTTGATAGTCAAAATGAATCCATCACTTGAATAGATTATAGGTGGCAATGTTGCTTTTGGTAGAGAAAAATAAAAAAGGGCAGACCAATAGGGGTTTCAAACTACTGCTTGGAATACACAAAGAGTCCTATGGGAAATCTACTATCCCACAGGTCTTCCAAAATGGCCTACTAAAGCTTATTAGATGATTAATTATGCAAAAAGGTGTGTTATATGTAAATGGAAACAAAAGGAATGTATGCAAAAATAATTGATCTAAAAAAATATTTAGTTTTGGAGCATTAACATTTTATTGATGTATGGATCAAAATATATAATACATCCATATGCGGTTGATATGCAGTTCATGTGCAGTTAGTAAATAACTTCCCCAACCTAACTACCATATGAAACATGCGCTTCAACATATGCGCTAAATTATGGATATAATGTAATAAAATGCTCATAGAACTAAATGATATGTGACCTATGCTAACATCCCCCCTTATTACATTATTTGGAAATACAAAGTGTGGTATGAAACAAATCAAATTTGACATGAGCAAGTGCCTTAGTAAAAATGTATGCAACCTGTTCATCAGTGGGAATGTACAGGAGATGGATGTGGTGCTTTGGAACTTCATCTCGAATGAAATGACATTGAGTGTCAATATGTTTGGTACGTTCATGAAATATTGGATTCTTGAAGAGCTTCAAAACACCTTGATTGTCACAAAACAAGTGAATTGGAAGATTCTTTGGAAGACCCATACTTGAAAGAATGCGACTCAACCATATTAACTCACATAATGCTCCATGTGTTGCATGATATTCTACCTCTATAGAAGATAAAGTAACCACAAACTGCTTCTTATTGTGCCAAGAGATAGGTCCAAATCCAAGATGAAAAATGTATCCAGAAGTTGATTTCTGATCATCAATTGATATGGCATAGTCTGATTCCGTGTATCCCTATAAGAAGAATTTTTCATTCTTATTGTAATCTAGGCCATAGTCTATACTACCACAGACATAATGAAGAACCTGTTTGGCTGCTTTCCAATGAATCACTTTAGGTTCTTGCATGAACCTTGAAAGATAACCCATAACAAAACTGATATCTAGCATGGTATTTGTCAGATATATGAGACTCCCAATCAGCTGGTGATAGCGAGTACCATCTACCTATGGAGAAGTATCATATCATGATAATTGAAGCCTTAATTCCATTGGAGTTGCTTTTGGCTTGCAATCACTCATACAATATTTTTCAATCAATGTCTTGGCATACTTCTTTTGTGTCACTCTGATATGATTCTTTTTTTGAGTCACTTCTAAACCAAGATAATAGTGAAGAAGTCCTAGATATTTCATCTCAAATGATTGTTTCAAGTCATATTTCACTGTATCTATCATTTTATCTGAACTACCAATGATGATTAGATCATCCACATAGAGTACTCAAATCACTATGTCAGAACCATTGTTCTTGATATAGAGATTAGCATCTAAAGGACTTATTTTGAATCCATGCTATAATAGGTGACTGTCTATTTTGATGTACCAAGCTCATGGAGCTTTTTTTAACCCATACAAGGATTTAACCAACTTGCAAACTTTCTACTCTTGGCCTTCAACCAAAAATCCTTTTGGTTGAGTCATGTACACTTCTTCTTGCAAGTCACCATTTAAGAAGGTACTTTTGACATACATCTGATGTAACTTCCACCCAAACTAAGTTGCCATAGCACAAAGCATATGAATGGTAGTCATTCTTGTCATGGGTGCAAAATTCTCTTTATAGTCTATGCCTTCTTTCTAAGCATAGCCCTTCACAACAAGATGGGCCTTATGCTTATCAATAGTTCCACATGCCTTATAATTCACTTTGAATACCCATTTGTAGCTTATGGTATTATTTACTAAAGGTAAATCAACTAGCCTCCATGTGTTATTTTCATGAGATATATATGTTCAACATCCATAGTAGCCTTCCACTGAGGCTCACTAAGTGTATCTTAAGCTGTTGTGGGTTCATGATCATTCAATGCAGACATATAAACCCTTTCATCATCCATATATGCTTCTCTATATTCCTCTACATCTATAGATAATTCATCAAACTATTGGTAAAGCTCGTCAAACTCTAAAGTTGATGCCTCTGCTCTCATCTGATGAGTCATGCTATGAGTACAAGGTCGATATAGAGTTAGATCTAGAAGTGAAGTCAACTTTGAATCTCTTAATGTGCTAGTATACCATTTTGGAACCTTGTGATGTGGGGGTGGAGTCTCTTTCTTAGGATTCTCTTCATCTAGATATACAACTGTAGATGTGTTATCTGATGTGAAAGCTTCATCAAATACCACATCTCTAGTGGTGTGTGTTTTTTTGGTCTTAGGATCTATCAACTAATATTCCTTGGAATGCTCATCATAACCAAGAAAAATACACTGTAAGGTTTTTTCATCTAACTTATTTCTCTTCTACTTTGGAATGTGCATGAATGCCTTACATCCAAAAATTCTTAGATTATAAATGAAGGGTTTCCTACCACTCCATGCTTCTTGTGGAGTCATTCCTTATAGAGTTTTTGTAGGTGCTCTATTTAGGAAATACATAGCTATATTGAATTCTTCTACCCAATAATGCTACTCAAGGTATGCCCCCCTTAAGCATACAATAAACCATTTCTATGATAGAACGGTTCCTCCTCCCAACAACTCCATTTTGTTGTGGAGTATAGGCTATTGTCAGCTGTCTCTTAATCCCATGTAAATTCAAAATGATGAAAATTATTTGGAGGTATATTTCCCCCATAGATTTGAGCGGAGGGTCTTGATGGAACATCCTGAATCCTCAAAAATCTTCTTGAACTTCTAAAATTATAGAAGTGCCTCTAATTTCAATTATAAAAAGAAAACCCATATCTTCCATGAGTAATAATCAATAAACAACTGAAAATACCTCTTTCCATCAGAACATTTTGGCATAAGACCGCATAGATTGGTGTGTACCAACTCCAAAGGTTTCTTAGCTCGTGAAGAGCTCATCTCAAATGGTACTCAATGTTGCTTCCCTATTAAGCAATCCAAGAAAATTGGCAAAGTGGATGAAAGGTTGAAAATACCTTTCACCATATCATATTTACTCAACTCAAGAAAATATCCTAAACTTAGATGCCCATATCTCTTGTGCCAAAGATAAGTTGCCTCCTTTATGTTTGCTACCATGGCAACATGAGGTGTAGAAATGGCATCTAAGATAAACAAGTGATGCTTGTAGGAATCTATTGCTACATTATTTCCCTTTATGGTGATGAAGCATCTCTTTCTACCATCCTCAAAGATGAAACAACATCCATGTTTCTATCCAAGATATGAGGGACTAACAATAAATTGTTCACCAATCCAAGAACATAGAGAACCTTCTCAATATAAAATTTACCATATGGAAGAGTGACAAAAATATTTCATTCACCCTGGACTCGGTAGGTCTTATCATCAGTAATTGTCATTGGCTTGTCTTCCTTTGCCTCAAATATCTCAAACCATGATCTATCATCAGTCATGTGGTTACTGGCCTTGTAATCAATATACCAAACTACATCCTTCTGCTGAGAATATGTGTGAGTCATGAGCACCTTGTGTGCTCTCTCAAAATCTAAGTCTGATTCCTCATAAGCAACATGTCCCTTAGGTTGCTTATTCTTCTTCTATGATGTGTATTTCTCCTTGCCATTTTTCTGGTGATCTTGGTCATTGAGTTGTTTATTCTTGAACCAAAACCTATTGGTGTCATGGTTATCCATATCACATATTTTGCAATATTTATTTTCTTTTTGTTGAGGTTTTTTCCCTTTTCATTTGGAAGAAGATCCTCCCTTCTGAAAGTTACCTTGCTTCTTTCCCCCTTGTTTTGAGTAAAGTACAATATCTGTTACTTCATCTCATTGAAGCTGATTTGCCTCCTTAGTTTGAAGCAAATTTACCAAATCCACAAAGGTAACTTGTCTACTAGACACTTGAAGAGAGGTGATCAACATCTTGTAGGATTTTGGCAAAGCTCTCAAAATGACTGAAGTCAAGATATTATCTTCTATTGCTTCTCCCATAACATTCAATTTGACTTTCAATTCTGCTACTCTGCATAGGAATAATTAAACTATCTTACCAGATTTTATACTGAGTGTATGTAGTTGAGATTGAAGGTTAATAATTGTGTACTGATTCTTCCCTTCATAAATGGTAACCAAAGCATCCCAAGCTTCTTTACCAGTTTTTGCATCACAAATATGAGGTTGTACCTCATCTATAGTAGTAAGCAGAATAAACATGAGAGACATTCTATCCTTCTTATCATATACCTTTTTATCCAATAGTGCTATCGTAGGGCATTTTGTAGTTCCAATCACTACATCCCATAAATATTCAACTTGAAGAATAGCTCTCATATTTTTTTTCCATGGTGCAAAATTAGAACCTTTGAGCAACTGTGAATCTAACATATATTTGTGAATAGTGGCCATTGTGAAGGTTCCTTATAACACCAAATGGCCACCCTTTCGATATACTACAAAGAGTATGTGAAAGGGAATTTAATCAAATTTATGGCACCTAACTCAAAACCCTTTCAAAAAAGGATAATGAGCTGGAGGAGTTTAAGCCAACAAATCAGAAAGAATTAGGATATAAAATGGAGTGAATATCAGAATATATTGGCTTTCCTTATTTCTCCCTGATGATTTATAGAGAACAATAGCTTAGACATTGTTTTTGCATCTATATTATGCAGTAGATATAGTAGCCCAAAGAATTACAACATTACCTGTAAGTGTGGGCCAGAGGTATCACATATACCGAACACTGTGGTGCAATAAATTGCACAAATAGGTGTAAAATTTGGGGTCTTTCTTTTGCTTTGTATATGTTACCTTATGATTGAAATGCAAAAAAAATAGGAAATTTTAAATGCAATAAACAATCACAAGTGCCCACAAATTTAAACACTAAGGTGTCGGTTTCCACCAAAAATGTACCTATTACAATACCAAGATTTTTAATATGTTGGTTTCCACCAAAAATACATCTTTTGTTACAACAATTTTTGTAAAATATTTTAGAGTTTTGTTTGCAAAAATAATATTCAAATACAAAAATTTTTCTTCCCCCCTTGTCTTAGAATTTTTCAAGAGAAAATGCTTTTATCCCCCTTTGTGTGGCAAAATAAACAAGGATGAAAAATGTTGATATACCCCTTTCAAATTGCAAAAGAAACTAAGTGCAAACTATTTTGGTGGTTTTACTGATCCCTCCATAAAAAAATGCATGAAGGTTGTATTCTTGATTTGAGTGGTCAACAAAACAAAATGTGTTATTGGCATAAATAAATAAACTACATTCTTATCTCTCCAAAAATGCACTTAATGCTACCACTTTCTTATGTAGGAGATTATAATTGCAAAAAAAATGAAAAATTGCAATTAAAAAATCAACCTAAGGTATAAAAAATACCTTTTAATATCTCCCGCTTGTAAAAAAAATTAATATTTCAGACTTCGTGGGGTTTGAACCCTGCTTTGCCTCTAGAGCACCTTCACAAATACCACTCCCAACCAACTCGGCTAGTGGGTGAATGAAAAAGCAAAGACAAAACTTACCTTTTCAATATATCATCAATCAAGTATGTAAAAAAATATTACTGGCTATCTTCACACGAGTCACAGACGCACCTTGTGCTACAATCACCAGCCATGTCAAAAAAAAATCAATTGGCTTTCATTCACAAAATCAAGGATTTGGGCCCTATCAAAGAGCAACAGACGTCAGAAGTGACACTCAAATGTGCTTTTGAACATAGAAATTTGGCCTACCTCAAATACATAGAATTTTGGCCTGCAAAAGCTGCAGGATTCTAACTGCTTCAAGGATGTTCCACTACGTCAGGAGATAAATTTTGTTAGAGACGTTGGCATATACATGTACATCAAATGGTGACCAAGTTAGCAGCACCAAATTTTCATCTTCTGGTCTTGGAGTGTTGCCTACGTCATATGCAGGTTCTTGTCAAGTTCTTGGAGTGTTTGTTATACCAGAGAATAGCTTAAACACATTACCCAAAGAATAAAAACAACACATTGTCCAATGAAACCAAATATTTGTGCTAATACCATATTGAGTTTTGGAGCATTAACATTTAATTGATGTATGAATCAAAATATATAACACATACATATGCAGTTGATATGCAGTTCATGTGCAAATAGTAAATAACTTTTCCAACCTAACTACAATATGAAACATGCGCTTCAACATATGCGCTCACTTATGGATAAAATGTAATAAAATTCTCATGGAACTAAATGATATGTAACTTATGCTAACAAAAACAATTATGAATAAGATCTAAAATAAATAAGGTAGAAGCAATACAACCAATATCATTGTGCTAGTTTTCCTCCTCTCTCCTTTTGAAGTTCACTTAATTGATTGAAGATGGATGACCTCATGAGCTTGAAGAAAACAAAAAAAATACAACAGAGTTTTGATGCTTTAGGTAGAAATCCTTGATCAAATTTTATAGCATTTCAAAACCTGAGAGAGTGTTATTCAAAGGCTATCCCAAGGGGTCAATTTATCGAAAAAGACCCAATTAAGGGGAGGGGTGAGGTGTCTTGCTAAAATTAAGCTAATTGGGCTATCACCTGCCATGATTGGTAGTGACAAAGTTGATTCAGAACATGGAAGAAGGTAGAGGAAATTTATCCACTCTCCTTTTGACTTCTAATTACCTACAATAATATAGTGGACTGGTGAAGTTAAATGCACCATGATTGAAAGTTGTAGGTGGGGCAGGAACATTGGTTGCACACTTGAAACAAATTTGTTGCTTGTGAATCTACCACTAATGGATTTGTTTAGCCAACAAATTAATAAATTTGATCATTGCAAATAAAATTGGGCAGGGAAGATAAAAATTGGACATGGGTATGAATCCACCAACCAAGATGATAGATTCATAGCTAAAAAATTCACTCTAAGACGATGAATTCATTAACAATCAATTTTAGCTGAAAACTAGGGTTGAGGTAGTCAATTGTGGCTAAGTTGATCATTATTAGATGATTCAATTGCATGTATCTACAGTCCTACAACACTAATAAAATATAGAACTTTCTTACTAATGACTTAAGAAACTAGTTGTGTCAAATAAGGGACTAAAACTTGGTTCCAATTTCAATTTTTTTATTAGAATTAGGAATAGTGATCTAGAAGTCAAGATGTGATGTGAAATTTACTTAATTATTAATTTAAATATTTCTTATTAGGGTGCATTGGGAGACACTTCCCTATCTAAATGGATTGTGAGACTTTGCTCTTCCTAAGTAGTATGGATTTGCAGTTGTGATCTAGATCTAAATATTTATATTTTTCATCATGTATTGGAATGTATCATTATTCATATCATTAATATATCTCTATTCTTGAAAGCTATGGAATGCTATGGTTTGGATTTGGTTAATTCTATAATTTTTTTATTTCAAGTTGTATTTAAGCAATCACATGGGCAACTTGTGGAAGGCAACATTAGGGAAAGTAAACAATGAAAATTAACATCAATTGTATTACAAATTTCTGGTATTTTTTCTTCCAACTTCTAGTGTAATTTCTATTATAATATTTTAATCATGTAAAAAAAATTCACACTAAGATCCAAAGAGTATCAAACTAATCAAGGCCTCATCAGAAGACCTATGCATTTTGATCATCTTGTTGAAAGGATAAAAATAGGATATGTCTTTGGTAACCTTGTGGGAAAAGTATGATCCATGATTCCAAAGTCATAATGACCATGGGTAGCAAATAGTTGTGCTTCCTATCATAAAATGTTGGGAAAAGCTTAAAGGGAGATGGTAAGGATACAAGAAAATGCCCTTGATAGATAAAGACAAGCAACATAAATTCTTGAGAAGAATTAACAACTATGATCTCCATTGTCAACATCATAGAGTCAATATGAGCACACCACTAAATCAAATAAATAACTATTCACCATAAGAGGTGGATACAAAGAATATAGAAGATAGATTGAAAAAATATATTTTTGGTATAGAATCTAGTCTATGAAGATAATTAGAATTCTAGTGCAACTAGTATATGACAAAGGATTCAAGAAAATGTAGTGGAAACTTGACACATAATTTAGAAAAAGCATGCGACAAGGATTCCAAGGAAGATAGCCAAAGTGAATTATATGAATACCCTTCAAGGAGAACTCATGGGAAGCATAAAAACATAATAGAAGATATGAACACTATGATTTATATTATGAAATTTATATAAATATGGATGTAGTAGAAACATTTTGTCTCCTTTATTGATCCCCTTATTTGCAAAATCCAAAAACCAATTGTCCTATTTTCATAAGTGAAATTCTATTTTTTTTAAAGCCACCACACAGTTCTTCGCACAATCCGCCCCTATAACCACCATGCCACAATCATTTTAAACCTTTTACGCTATTGAAAGCACCAAGAAAGGGACAAATGTTCAGTTCAGCGAGGCCCGATATTTGAACCTTGGACCTCCACCCCCCTTATGGGGTTTAGTCAAACCAACTGGTCTACACCTAATACCTACAAAAACTTTATGGGAAAACCTGAGATATTTAAGTCAATGACAATAAAACATTGGTCTTGTCAATGAAAAGACTCAAACTACCATGCTCTAGATAATGAGGCGAAACCATGTGTCCAAGAAATTCTAAAAGTTGGATTTTCAAGAGGGAATATTTATTAAGGTTACATAGGGTCCCTAAAATTAAAAAGTGTACTTGAGAGTCTCTTTTCGTAATGAGCAAGAATTAAACTATATTACATGGGAGATGAGGTATAAAGGTTATACACTTTCATGGGATAGAGGTAAAAATAATCTTCTTAAGAAAGGTCAACAAGGGTTATTAAAATTTTACGTAGTATGATTGTTAGAGACTAAATAAAGAATATCATATGAAGAATATTGTGATGGATCCATGAGTACTCTAAGTTTCATATGTAACTTAGATCCAAAAATAATACTTTTAACATTTAGAAATGGATTATTCATGATGCAAAAGCATTAGGTAGGGTAGTAGAAAACAAACATGATGTATTAAGGTTCCTATTATGAATAATATTCAATAGGAGGTGGTTGTATTTCAATCCCAAGAGGGAAAGTGAAGTTCATGGGATTTTTCTATTTCAAATGCAAGTATAGGCACCCTAAAAATTGATTATGTGAAGAGAATATACTCTTTAAAATGGATACAAAAGATGAATAACAAGCCAAAGAGATCATTCTAGAAGCAAAGAGTAAACATGAAGATGTGAACCCAATTGAAGACACACAAGATGTTGAACAACAAGGATTATCAATTTGTGTACACAATGAAAAGCAAACTCACCAAAAAATCATTGCACAAGTTTTTATTAGGAATAAAAAAATTATGTACTTATTGATTTGGTTAACACTCATAATTTCATTAGTACAGATGTAGCAAATAGGATGGAATGGGATTATATGAGCAAATTTAAAAAAAAATAAAAATGTTGGTTTACAATGGCAAAAAATCCTCATGTTACAAAAGCCTCCAATGTGTAAATCAATATGGGAATCTGCTCGAGATATTATATTATTTGATCATGTAATAGATTAGGATGTGTATCTATAGTTTAGGTGTGTGATTTATATTTCCCTTATGTAAGTGTCTATGTGTAGGATGCACACAAGTATCATGTAATAAAGTGTGCAAGTAGGAGTGTGCATGTGTCATAGAATAGAGTGTGCAAATAGATAGTCAAGAGTCATGTATACAAGTGGAAATATGTAAATCCAAAGGATATATGAGAGTTATCTTATGCATGGAATAGGAAAGGTTACATATTCCAAATATGTAAGGAGAGCAATAGAAAAAGAGTCCAAGAGTCATATTTCTAAAGTTATATTATGGAGACAAATCTCCATGAAATGTATTTGAATGTAGAGCAAATATCAAGATTGTATATTTGACTCATCAATATATTGAGTATTTTATTTTAGTAATATTGTTGAATGTTATGAGATTTATATGCATTGATATTATTATGTAATTAAGTCTTCATTATATTTTATATGATCCTGGGACTTTGGGACCTATGATATTCTGGATAAAAATCCAATAATGGTATCAAAGCTACCTCTAAAATCTATCCATTTTTGGTAGTCATATTTAGAGCTACTGTGAGTAGTTTTGATTCATATCCACCTTGAGTGGAGAAAGCTGCAATTAGGCCAAATATATTGGAGAATTATCTACAAAATTTTCATTCATTCCAAACAAGAAGTTTGGTAGAACTTTATAACAAATTGGCATTCAATCCAAGACAAAGCTTGGAGAATTATGTTATTTATTCTTGTAGGTAGGTTTCACCACCTACATATACAATCCCTATAAGCAAATTATATTGTGATTTTGTTCAAAATTTAGAATTATTTTGCTAAGAAATCAACATAGCACTTGTACTCAACATCTTTTGAGGCACAAGTTGAGCACTAAATCAAACTCCTGAGGTGGATTTTTCTATAAATAAAAGATATGAGGTAAGCCAAAAAATTGCAAAACAACCCAATACTTAGGAATTCAGGATCGAGCATAAAAATTTGTCCAAGGAAGGTAGCAGGGGAGTAGGCAAAAGAATGCCAGATTAAACATAATTCTAAGGCATTTAAATATGAGATAAAAAAGCAAAAGACCAAACTTATTGAAATTTTAGAATCCAGACTAACCAAACCTTAAACATTAGATACAAATTTTGGCTAAGTATGGGAAGTGGTCAGACTATTAAAATGTTGATATTTAAAAATGTATAAAAATTCCAACATCTAGCACAACAAATCAGAAAATAAACTATGTTGAGAGAGTTAGATGAACAATGGAGTTGATGTCACCATAGCTACACAAAAACCTGACACAACAAAGAATAGGGCCAGAGCTAAAAATATTTCAAGGTATAAAATCTAGCACATAAGGACATATAATTTTTTAAGTAGAAGCTCATCCAGTGTCTAGTAGTATGCATTGCAAAAATTGGCTAATTATAAAAGAGCATTATATTTTTAAAGGTACTGATATCATTAGAGGCATGTAAAAATCTAGGAGTGTGAAGGATAGTGCAGGATTAATAATTCTTCTAAGGCATGAAGCTCGATAGTGAAGCACCAACTCTCACGAGTACGCTCCAACATCCAACACCATGTAAAAGAAAATACAAATAAGTGTAGAAGGCAGCCAAATTCTAAAAGTGGTGATATCATCATAGCAAACCAAAGAATTTGACATCTGATAAAGACAATAATGTAGAATTTTTCCAAGTGTTAGATAAGGGCCAAACCTTTGAAGTTGCTTATGTTATCAGTAGAGCTAGAAATTTTGGCATGGAGAAATAGTTATCAGATTGAAAACAAACCAAGATGAATAGTCCAAAATGAAGAAGCATTACCTTTGTTGCTATATTTTGCAAGTCTCCGAACCCATCCACTCAACAATATTCTTGTGTACCAATCAATCACCCAAGATCATATCTAGTAGAAACCTCAATGGCTTGAAGCTCCTACATCATACACCTATCCTTGCATAGTTGGCATGATGTAAAAAAAAGAATTGGAGGTAGATAGACTTGTTAAAAAATGCTCAAAATCTAATGGCACAACACACAAGTCAACTTTTTAGCAAAAAATTAGGCCACACATGTTTGCAAAACATGCTTAAGATAATTTATCTGGTTAACCTAAAAGTGACATCCATCTCTTGTACCTACTTTGATAAAATTGTAGTCCATTCCAAAAGAAATCATGTTGAGATAACTAAATGCAAATGTAAATCTATAAATAATTAAATGTAACCCATTCAAATGGTTAACTCTTTAGTGTTTATAATTGCATGATGTATGATGACTATATTGTGTACCTTTGAATAAAAATTGGATTGTTGTTTGGCCTCTCTCTAAAATTGTTGCAGATCATGTATGTATGCCGAATTGATTAATGATTTTTTTGTTTAAGCTAGATGAATGGTTAATTCTATTAAAGTTATTCTACTATCTAGATTTCTCCCTATATTTGTTGTTCATTAGTTCCTAGAATGCTTAGTAATGTATAATGCTTAATATGATTTAATGCTCTATAACATTAAATGAAAGTTGGTTTGTTAGTTATTCTAGTTTACTTTAGAATGGGAGACTCTCATGCTTCATGTTCTTTGATGTTGCTAAATCCTACCCACTTTAGATTCTAGCTTCTAACCCTATGCATTTCTTACTTTAGTCTACAACCCCTTTTAGTTAGTTTAGCTAGTATCATAGGAACCGACCTACTTCAAATGCTGACTCAAAAGATATTTTAGGTCTTCTAATCTTAGCCAAGGTCTTGAGGGCACAACTCATCCACTTAGGTGAATTTTAGACCAAGAGTGTTTGGCACACCTGATGGGACACATATGTATCACCCTTACCTAGAGGGTTCAATATTGTAGTGAGTAGTCTTTACCTTATAAGTAGAGAAAGTATGTTCATCTAGTGACTCCAATTGGTTCAAAATCAAGAAAATTGGCAAATCCACTCATGGCATAACTCACGATTGAATAATCATGGAAATGTAAAACCAAAAAAATGTATTAGTTATTACCCAAGGCAATATATAATACTTATTTTTAGTATCATGATGAGGCAAACATGCTTGGATTGGAATAGTCTCAAATATCTGAACCTCACAAAAATTCATGAAATTCCTCAAGTTGCATTGAAGGCCTTACCTATTTATGATGGTAGTGGAAAAAATACTTATGAACATTACCAAGAACTGGTGGCTTTTGCCATCCTACACAATATTATATTTGAATATGTGATGGTTAGAACTCTCATGCTATCACTCCAAGGTAGGGTGTTATAGTTGTATCATTCCTTGGAGGACAATAGTGTAAGGACCGGAAAGACCTAGTTGAACCCTTGATAGCAGATTATGATGACCCAAGATTCCCTTCCATACTGCTCAATCAATTATTTTTAATACAAAGGTTTTATCACAAACATATCATTGATTTCAATATCGATTCATGAGGACCTAGAAAAGGATTCCCCAAGGGATTAGGTCTTCACATGCTCAAGCTTATATAGACTATACCCATGCTCTAGGTCTATATTTGAGTGTTTTGATACAACAATCCAAGGAGAAAGAATTTTTGCAAGTATTCTAGATGGCTATTAAGGTAAAAATATGCTCATATTAGCTAGAAGGATACCTCCAAGAGCCATGAAATTATCTCCAATTCTACCCTCCTCATAAATCAATAATTTTCTTGGGCTGCATTCATCAATTCCCATTATAGTAAAGAAATAATCTATTACTAAGAGTTTGGAAAGTATCATCGATAAATATCTATATCAAACTCATCCTAAAGAATATTCTCCCTTATAAAGTCAAGTTATGCATATTAAAAAGGAAAGCAAAGAACATCTTAAAATAGCTAGAGACTAAGGACAAGGGAAAAACCCTAATATGGTTAGATTTAGGTATTCAGTGATTAAAAACTATTGCAATAGGAATGGATATATACATCATCAATCTTAGCAATCAAAATATTTTATCGCCATGACAATGTATCAAGATCATATCCTATATTTAAGCTACCATCTCCCCTCAATAGAAGTCTACAAGACAAAAGCAATTGCAAATGTTTACCAAGCAATGGATAATGGTAAATAAGAATCTATAGAAGATGAGTCAGATAGTATTTGGTGTCCACAAGGATATCACCCAAAATAAGAAGTATCAGGATCATGTGTAAAGTGATATGGTTCAAAAAACTTATGCTTACATTGTCAAAGGAAATAAGCTTACCAAAAGTTATATTTTCTAGCTATAATAAGAAAGTAATGAGAAAATATAATGGAGGTCTATCAAAGGCTCATGTAGATAATGGTGAGAGCGGGGCTTAATCCAATATCCCACACTCTAAGAGGAATAAAATTTGAAGGAAAATCTACTGGTTTTTGGATAATTTATTTTGGCTAATTCAACTCTAAAAAGTTTAATGAAGTGTTGGCTAGGATTTCTTGTGGAGGTTCTGCTAGGGTTTTTTACTAGCATGTTGCTGCTACCTATTTTCTATTTCATCAACTGCAATACCACTAGTTCCCTTATAATATCTACACACACTGTGCCATTTTGTGTAACTACTCCACCTTGGGTGGGGCTCCTTCCATTTCAATAGCTACCTCTCAGGTATCCATTTCACTAGTTAGTGAAGTTGCAACCACGAAGAACCATAGAATTAGTAAAACAACCTAGGAAGTTTATCCTGAAGGTTCCTCTGTGTTAGACATAGTATTTCCCATGAAGGATTTTAATAAATCCTGCAACTGGATTGAGAGTCACACCCTAGTTGGGTACTTTCTAGGGAGGATTCCCAGTGACTCGCTAATCCATCAATGGATTCAACAAGTCTGGCATCCATATGGCATAAAATTTGACCATATTCAAAACCTTACTAAAGGTTTTTTTAATTTTCAATTTATCAATCTACATCATGTGGTTGCAATTATGAGCAAAGGTCCTTGGTATGTTAGAAATACCCTTTTAATTATTCAACCCTGTCATCATAATTTTAAATTTTTTACTGATGTTTCCCTACGTGTTCCATTTTAGGTGGAATTCCTAGGTCTCCATTTGACCCTTTGGATGTTCTTTACATAACTTGTCATACCCATTGGCAAGTTTATGTGTATGGAGCCACAAAAATTCTATTTTGTGCAACCATACAAATGCATTTACATTGAGATTGATCTCTCAAAGAACCTTAAGAATTCTATTGATATTTAGGTGGGTGAGACCCATTTATAACAATGAATAGTTTATATCAATCTCCTCAATACCTATAATTGATATTAGTCTACAACTCACAAGATAAAATACTACCCTCTTATGGAGGGTCGATTAAAAAATTGAGCTCCAATAGAGATGTCAATGCCTTCAAATACAATTAAATATACCCCTCTCGCTAATGGAGAGGAGGAATGGACATATGTCACCAGGAAGAACGATAAAGGAAACTGACCATAACCTTTTGTGGGAGATGGTAAAAAGGAGCCTCAATTGAGCTCTTAGTCAAGGAGCTCTCATGCAACCTCTATAGAAGGAACTTCTATTTCTCTTCATGTAGGTACCTCTAGTGGTAATAACAAAAATGTTTCCCCAACTCTTCAAGCCTCCCAATAAGCTAAGCCATAAACTATGCCAGAGTCCATCCCCTCAAGTGGATGCCCTATCTCTCCACCTAATATGCCTAGTGAAGTTCCCTCATGAAACCCTCATCACACTCGCAGTCCAATTAGGGAGACCTCAAGCATCCATTTGGAGAAGCAATGATAGACATATTTTTTCATGAAAACCATAATAGGTTTCTCACAAACACCTTTGAATATTTAGCAAATTTCAAGGACTCTAAGGTCATTGAAGGAAATATGCTCCTCGATCGTGTCTCATGAAGTGCATGTCTTGGAATATCAGGGGTTTGATAGATCCTATGCACAAGTACATAGTGCATCAAGGTTTGGATGAATTCAAGATCAAATTTGGTAGTATTGATATTATTTGACTTCAAGAAATTAAAGTCACTAACTTTATTTTATCTAGTACTTGCTACTTTATCTGGCCTTGAGGTCACACCTTTCATACTATACATGACATAGGTAAAGGAGGGGTAATCATCTACCTTTCAAAAATTTATCATTCTAGAATGATCTCTTTGGGTTGTGACCCTTATAATAATGCCATCTAGGTTGTGATGGATATTTATTGCCATCTTATTGGTGTGCATAACATCTATGCACCAAACGATGCCAATGAATGTTGTGCACTTTGGCAGTGGGTGATGCTCTCTCTCCCCTCTACTATCTAGTTGCTCTATGGAGACTTTAATATGATCGAATTCCCACATGACAAGGTGGGTCTTCTTCCCATGAAGTGGACCACAAGGGAAAGAGAAGCATGGTTTATCATGAAATAAAATTTGAGGCTCTTTGACCCCAATAACTGCATTTTACCCTCTTTATTAACTGGTAGTGCCTGGTTCACGTGGTCTAACAACCAACAGTGTGAGAGTCATATTTTGAAAATATTGGAAAGAGCCAAGCTTTCAAATTTTGATATTTTCTCCTTTGAGTGGCCCTCATATTCTTCTCCATTTTTCTCTATCCAACCTGAGCTCTGCTTGTCTGACCATTCTCCCATTTCCTTTTCCATTCTAGTTTCTTCTACCTCCACTCCTCTTTCTTGATCATAATTTTACCTTAATACCTCTATTTTGCACCACCCCATATTGAGGGCCTATGTTATCAAAATTTGGAACCTAGTCCCTATACTGAAAGGGGCCTTAGGTTGGATTGATTTGTGGAATGTTGCTAGCCCATGCATTGTCGACTTCCTATGCTCACTTGTGTGTAAGATTTATAATTTTTATCATCACTCTAACGCTACTCTTAAATGGGAGTTGGAAGTGGCCTCAACTCAACTTTAGTCCAATACTTTCAATGAGAAGCTTTAGAGGCACCTTGTTATGGTTAAACACTAAATTTTTATGGTAGAGCACTATGATGCCAAAGGGGCACAAATCAAGGTGAGGTTACACTAGCTCAAATTTGGAGATAGGGTGTCCAAGGAGTTCTTTCATTGCTTGCATCCTTGCAATAAATTTTTGGGCATTAAAACCCTTAACATTAATGAAGAGCATATTTATAATATTCTTAGTATTATCTTTTCTTTTGAAGAGAACTACTGGACTGTGTTTGTGGCTCAAGCCCACTCCCCACAACATGACTAGACTCTTAAATTCTACCTTTCTGTTGTATCAGAGCGGATTTTTGAGTCACAAAGAGCTACCTATGAAAAGGCCCTCTATTTGAAGGATCTAGAGGAAGCTCTTTCTTAGATGACCAATGAGAAGTCCCCTGGTATTGATAGTTTTCCCTATGAATTCTACAAGTCCCTTTAGAAAATTGTTGGGCTTGATCTTCTCAAAGTCTATCAAGAGACCTTATCTAAGAGTTCTTTGGGCCCTAGTATTTATCAAGGGATTATTAAATTTATCCCCAAGGCTAGTGATCCTAAAATCATCACCAATTGGAGGCCTATTACTCTTCTTAATATTTCCTATAAGATCATTACCAAAGCCCTAGCTTTATGCATCTGCCATCTCCTTCCTATTATCTTGTGCCTAGAGAAAACTAGCTTCATTTAGGGTAGGTTCATCCTTAAAAATATTATTTTTGTCTGGGAAAGCATGGAGTGAGCTTGCAGTTCCAAATAATGATCACTATTTATAAAAATTGACTTTGCGAAAGCCTATGACAGGATCGACTGGTCGTTCATTCTAGCCATGCTTAAAGCTCTTGGTTTTGGGCTCTGTTTAATTAGTTCTATGGAAATATTATTTGCTGAGGCTTCATCTATTTTTTCCATTAATAGACACAAGTACTTAGCCATTTGACTCTTTCGATCCATTAGACAAGGTTGTCCATTGGCTCCATCCATTTATGTCCTCGCTGTAGAAGGGTTTGGCTATTTACTAGCTCACCATGCTGCTCAAGGTTCTATTCAAGAAATTTCTCTCCTCGGAGGTGAGACTCAGTTGATGAATAGTAATTTTACTGATGAATCTTTCCTCACTATTATTTAGGAAGAAGGTGTCATTCATCAAGCTCTTGCTTGCCTAGACATTTTTTGTCTAGCGTTTGGATCCTCCATTTAATGGAGAAAGACTCATTGTTGTAGGTAGTCTCTCAACCTGATGCTCCACTGGCTTAGTCAATATCAATGGAAGATCATCCAAGAGAGGGAAATATTTCATTTTTTAGGTATTCCTTTTACCATTAATAGTTTGTTTCCAGAGCTATGGAAGTATGTTATTAATAGGGTGGAGCAAAAAATTACCTACCGATCCACCAAGAAGCTCTCCCTTGCTGGTAAATTCTAAATTTGCACCAAAGTCCTTGTAGCCACCTATGTTTATTATTATTCCTACTAGGTCCCATCAAAAACTACTATAAGAAGCTTGATAAGATTCTACAAGACTTTTTATGGTCCTCTTCTAATAATGGTTTGGTATTCCACTATGTTTCTTGGGAGTATTGTTGTCTTCCTAGAAGCCATGGTGGGCTTGGAATTCACAATACCTAGTGTCAAGGTTTAGCCCTCTATTTTAAGTGGGTCATAAGAGACCTCACAAGTAATGCAGCTTGGAAGACTCTCATTCGACACTATATCCATGAAGGTTCCCCTTTTGGTCGTAAGAGTTGGAGGGGCATGGGGTTACCTTCCCTACTTATTGCCCCTATGTCTATAAAAGTGTTAGGATCCTTCATCATTAAGAGCATTTGGAAATATTGTTAGAATGTTAAGCCTTGGATTATATGGAATGGTCAGAGCTTTTGGCATAGCCTCTCCATCAACCAGATGAATGTTTGATGGTCGTCTCTTATCACCTACTAAGGTTCTCCTCTTACATAGGTTCCTTGGGTTCATGTTATTAGATTCTTTTGCAAAGGTGTGTGATGCATCATTAATTTATTTTCTCATCCTACCAGGGATTGAATCCCTTGGGATGAATTTAGAGCTAAATTTGTGCTTAGTCACTCTGATAAGGATACTTTTAAGGCTGTCAAGGCTACTCTCCTTGACTCCATGTTACACAAGATTTCTATGCTTTTGTAATGACCTTGGTGGAAGGATTGGAAGTGGTATCTAGATACTTTGCTATGAAACTATAAGGCTTTATTGGGGTATGGATGACTATCTCCTTGCCTCCCCATGATTGATAAGCTCAATCAATGGTGGAAGGTCTCCTCCCCTTGACCTGTTTGGATGCACAGGTTCCAAACTACTTGGGCTCCTTTCTTGGAGCCCAAAATTTCCTATTTTTCTTGGAGTATTTTGAACCAAGGGCTTCCTGTTGGGAAGCATCTCCAACATTTAGGTATCCCTAACCCTTATTTCCCTTTTTGTATTCAATCTAAAGTCTTTGTTCATATTTTTTGGGTTTGTGCTCATGCTCATTCCCTTTGGGAGTGTTTTTTTTTAGACCCTATTCCTTCACTACATTTGAGTGGAAGCATATAATTTTATGAGATCCCCCACCCTTGTCAACTATTTTCTTTGAAGTGTGGCACTTGTTTTATATGGCGACCATGTTTAGCATATGGAGATATAGAAATGATTGTATCTTTGGTAAGTGTTCTTCCTCTTTGCACATCTCTACTTTTGAGAAGTCTAATATTATTTCTTCTATGTATTTTTAGATTACAGTTCAAGCCAATAATGTGGCCATGGAGCTCACTAATATTTAGGAGCTTATTAATCAGTGGGGGAACATGCCATGCATAGTCAATCAGGTTCCTCTTGATCAGGATACTCCTTGAAGCCAATCTAGGTCTAGACAATAGTATCGCTCGCTCCTAAACTACACTCCTATCCCAGATCAAGGTCCTTATAGAGACGGTCATGGTTAATTGACTATTCCTCTCTCCCCCAAATCCTTGACTTGACACCTAGGATAATTTAGGAGCTTCGATGATTACTGCCAGCCAAGAGCCATTTGTTTATAGCTGGGAGGATGTTCCTAGCACTTTTGGATAAGGTAGAGACTCAGTGCCGAAGTATCTTGATGATAATTTTGGGTGGGAATCAGTCCCAGGGGTTGCTAAATCCATATAATGGAGCCTCATAATTATGTAATCAGTTAGTTTTGTTGGCCATCATTTCTGTCAAGTAGTGTTAATTAGTTGTAAGTTGTTTTCTTGGGTTACCGCTCTATTTTGATGGGGATGCTTTTTTGGCTAATGGTGTTATCCACGTGGTGTGTTTATCTGCATATTTTTTGTTTGTAAAAATGTATTCTATTAATTTTTTAATATAATGATTTTTTACATCAAAAAAAAGTTTAATGAATGGCATAATTCCACATATGGATTTCAAATTAGTATATAAGCAACTATCTCTTGCTATAGAAAAAGATAACTCACCACTATGTTACTTATCAATGTGTTTGGAATGTTGGATGTTACACAATTACTTAATAGATCATGAAGCTGAAGTTACTATCATACCTAAGGCAATCTATGACACTATGAACTTTAAATATACCAAAGTTGAGCTTGGGATAATGCAATTCAATAAGATGCTAGTCAAGATAGTAGAGATGGTTGAAAAAGTGCTAGTAATACTATACAAAATTCTAGACATAGCAACAATTTAGGACATCATAGTAGTAGATGTACCTCCAACATTTAGAATGGGTTTGTCCAAAAATTTCTTGATGCAAATAGGAGGATACATGGCACAAGATCATGCCCATATAACTGTGTTTTGCATTAAGAAATTGGTTTGTATTCATGCTAAAAAAATTATACCATTTTACATGTAAAGATATGAAGAATACAAGACAAATATGGTTGAAGTACACAATATAGCCAAATGGAGGTATCTCATTGGACAAAATATGACTAGAGGTAAATTGACAATGAATTTTTCCTTAGAAAAACTAATCTAGCACTTTTGTCAAGCCTAGAAAATGGGTATAATATACAAGTCAACTATGATCGATCACAACATATGGCCTATTCTATGCCTCATTAAATAAACATGAAAATATTAAGAAGGAGATTTGAAGATTGGCTCTTGATAGAAGAATATTCCAGACTACACTACCAACCATAAGGTTTTATGTACATTGGAAATCTTCTATCACCAATTAGTAATCTAGCACATAGGCAAATATATATGGAAGAGGTGATCAACAACTCATGATAAACAATAAACCTCACCATTGGTCTCCTATGCTACTTTTCAAGCAAGCCTGGAAATTCAAATAGGCTCAAAGTCAATGTTGTGGTAGAATTATTACAAAATAAGCCATGCATCACAAGATGAATATTAGAGATGAAAGCATAATTTTAGCACTATCTAGTTGGGTCACTATAAATTTTGATGTAAGAGTTAAAATACTAGGCATCACTAGCATGTAGAGACACACCACAGTTTTGTGTAAATAATCCAACAAGTAAATAAAATTTGGATATCAACTAAGAAATAGGGCAATCAGCCAAGGGGATAGCAAAAAATATTAAAAAGCATGCAGAGCATATCACATGATGTGATGATGTGAGGGATTATGATTTAGTGGCATAGAAAATTGTTACTTCTTGTAAGCTGGATACAATCAAGCTGAGAACAAAGAGGATTGAGGAAGAATTTTCCCATGAGAGTGTATGATGGATAGACCTTAGTAAAAGGTAAATATGGGAATGAGGAGTGTCCTTAGGTAGAAGTTGCAGTTAGGTCTAAAAATTATTATGCCTAGAAAATATGCAAAAATACCAGAGGAAGAGGGTGGTCAATCTTAGACTTCTTGGTGTTATCTAAGGTAGGCGTGTAAATTTATGGAAACCCAATAGCAAAGGGAAAGGTGTCTAAGCAAAAAGACAACCTCAAAACCCTCACACTGCATTCAAAATTCTGCCATATAAATCAAAATACTAGACCTGCAAAAAGGGAGTGCAAGAAAAGGTTCAAAAGGCATCTTATTTACAAATATTGTTACATTGAGTTGCACTACTGTAACTCATTCTACAAAAAAAAGGGCAGATTGGAAAGTACCTCAAAGGCACCTTATAAGTAGGTTGAATTAGCCAAAGGTGGCTGAATACTATAATTCTTCCAAGCATAGAAAAGAGCCTCTCTTTTGGCTCATCCTCTACGATCAAACCTATAGAATATAAGGCACAAAACTAGGGGGAAATCAAGCAGTGTATAAAGCAAAGGAGCATCTCTATCAAAGAAAGCATACATCAAAGCAAGCTACGTCCAATTAAGGAGCATCACAAAGTCTTCATCTGAGTGCTACTATTTGAACTCCATTAAAGGGCCACAAAAAATCCATCAAAGCTCCTCCATATATCCACCACAACTCCACCATAATCATTGCTTTGCTGGAGATATTTTAGCATATACGTAGAACAACAAAGAACAAGGCAGAAAACACATTGGAGAGACTTCAAGAAAGCATTGATAAAGACAAGGGCATGTAGATGCCACTTGTCATTCTTCAAAATAAACTCTAAATAATGCTCACAAAGAAGATGTTACAATTCTATATTGGTGCTCATAATACATATAAAAGAAGAGTTACATACAACTAGAAGCTTGATATACGTTCTTTACAGCAAGGAAGTCTCATAGACATTGAAGAAGAAATATTTCTTGGATAATGCTTGAAGAAGAACACAAAAATCTCAACTAAATGTGACATTTGTCACAAGAAATGGAGTAAGTTCAACATCTCCACCAAACAACCGAAGCATCCATGGAGCATTAAAAATCCTACCATAACACTTGTCACTCAACTAATCACCTATTAAAGGTGCCTTGGACCTTGGAAATAACAATACGACAATAGTTTGAAAGCAATTTGGTAGCAGTTCAATTGATAGTTTGGTAGAAGCTCGGTGGTAGTTTAACAACGATCTGGCAGTGATCCAGAGCAAGTCGAGAGTATTCGAAAGCACTCTCGATAAAAAAACATTAAAGGATAACATTGAAGCCAAAGCACACATTGGGGAATTTATGTGAGAATTATTGAGTTGTCATTGATGTCAAGGCAAATATCTTCAAGGGTGATTTTTATTATATGCTTTAATATTTAAATGAAATATTTAAATATTAAAGTGGAAGGTTTATATTTAAATCAAAAGATTTAAATAGATTTTGAATAAAATTTTAAATATTCAAATATTATAAATCATAGATTTAAATATTATAATATAAAAGTGTTTTAAAAGAGAGTGGGCTGACTTGAGCACCACATAAAAGGTTCAAAGGTTTAATATGCATGGGCCAACCTCCTTGGGTGCAAATACCAAAGTGAAAGCATATTAATACAAGGCCAATAATTAATTTTAATGGTTGTAAGAAAATTCAAACATCCTTCTATATAACAACGAGCAAAGAATAGAAGATGAGGGAAAACATCCTGAAGATCAGTGCAAGTTGAAGATTCAAGAGGACATCCTAAAGATAAACACTCGAATACAAGGAGTTGCTGAACAAGAATCAGATTCAAATGAATAAGCCTTGGAAATAAGATAGAGTAGTAGTGGAATTTTTGGAGAGTGGCAGAGCACTAAAAGAAATATGATAACCATATGTATTGGGCGAAAGATAACAATGACATATTGGCCTCCATGTTTTTGATGGGAAAGTTGAATCCAGAGAGACAGATCGACTCGACATGAGTTTTGGTGCATCCACAGTGTAAATAAAGTCACTTATGATAGAGGCAGACATGTATGGAGTTACAAACACTGTGAGAAAATAATGAGCGGTCCATTCATCACAACATAAGCATACACATCTATTTTGCATAGAAATTTGAGTGTATGTGTGAGCGAAAGATTAAGGAACACACTTATGTAGCATTGAGCTTCGGTGCTATCAAAATTCAGATAACACGCTATGAGACACAAAAAATTCAAGGTAGCATGATGAAAGTTTTAAATAAAATATCTTTGCCCTTTAGTCTCAACCATTGCATTAGCCCATATATTTACAAGCCCGTGTTAGGGCACTACAGTACAGAAGGTTCGAGGGTCAAATATCCTAGATGCCTATTTTGCTATGCAATTGCTGTTCGAGATAGCACAACAAAGGCTTCAAATATTTTACTATGCCCTTTAGTTTCATCTGCTAGGTTAGATCAAATGGTCATGAGCTTGCATTAGGGAACTGCACTACTAGAGGTCCAAGGGTCAAATATCCTCGGTGGCCTACTAAAGTTTTGCTATGCAAGGTAAAGTTATTAATTAAATTTTATTAAAAGGAGATATAAGGAGTCATTTTGTTGTTAATAAAATTTTATTTTGCAAGTTTTAAAAGGGATATATAAGGAGTCATTTTGTTGTTATAAAGTTTTATTTTGTAAGTTTTAAAAGGGAGATATAAGGAGTTATTTTTAATTAAGCTTTATTATGTATGTTATTAAAAGGAGTAATAAGGGGTTAAAGTGTTTGATTTGATATTTAAATCAAGAAAGGAAAAAATATTTATTAAGGCATATTTGGAAGGCACATACAAAAGGAAAATTATTTTGTCAAGGCAGATTTGGAAAGCACATACAAAAGGAAGATCATCATTATTGAGGTAGATTTGGAGGGCACAAATTTGAACAAGTCAAGGCATCAAAGAATATAGTAAGAGGATTAAGTGCACATATTCACCCAAGAATTCAATTAACAAGGAAGGACAATTCAGCCATATCAAGAAGAAGAAAAGGTGCACATGATAGTGGAAGAAAAGTAAGGTATTAGCATCTCCAATTCAACATGCAAGTAAGTTATCCAGTGCTAGACTAAGACTACTTTAAATTGTGATAAATGTGAGACATGTGGAAGCAACATAATTAATGAATATGAAGAACATATTGGCCATTTGAAGCTTTCTACACTAGTGCATATCATCCTCTATATGTTCATGAAGTTAAAATAATTATGGGTAGAATATGTCTATACTGCTTTCAGTTGAAGAAAGCAAATTGAAGACATAGGAGGAATTTAAAGAGTAAAAGCAGAATTTTGGATCAGATTGATAAGCACACTTGAGCAGAGTTTTGGATCAGATTTATGAGCATACTTGAGAAAGGTTTTGGATCAGATTGTTGAGCACATTGGAGTAGTATTCATGATCATTTTTGAGAGAATATTTGCACAATGTTTGAGATTAGATTTGGGAGCAGACTTAACCAGAGTTTGGACCAAATTTGTGAGTTATGGGTTAGTGCACACAAACTTGTATAAGGAGATTGGAGTCTCCTGTGGTGTCCATGAATGTGCAAAAGGGAATTGGTATCTCCTATGGATTGGTGTCCATGAACTTGTATAAGGGGATTTCTATCTCCTATGGATTGGTGTCCATGATGGATTGGTGTCTCCTATGGATTGGTGTCCATGAAATTGTACTAGGGGATTGGTGTCTCCCATGGATTGGTGTCCACAAACTTGTCTAGGGGATTGGTGTCTCCTATGGATTGGTGTCCATGAATTTGTATAGGAAATTGCTATCCATGAATTTTTATAGGGGATTGGTGTCTCCTGTGGGTTGGTGCCCATAAAATTGTATAGGAGATTGGTGTCTCCTATGGATTGGTGTCCATGAATATGTATATGGGATTGGTGTCTCCTGTGGGTTGGTGACCATGAAATTGTATAGGGGATTGGTTTCTCCTGTGGGTTGGTGCCCACAAAATTGTATGGGGGATTGATGTCTCCTATGGGTTGGCGCCCACGAAATTTGTTGAAGAAAATATAGGCAATAGTTTGTCATGGTTTTATTACAAATGGGTGTTTCAAAATAAAAGCATTCTCTTATGTGTGTGGAATTTATGCATTGATTTATTATTGCATTCACATTATTGCAATTATTGGTTTGAAAGAAAAAGTTTTATCTTATATTGTTCACCTTCCCCTCTCAGTATAAGCTTGTGTTCTTCAATTGGTATCATAACAGGTTCCTTCGTGAAAGACTAACTGCTTCAAGGAAGATATTTCAAGAACACACATGGATAAGAAGGTGAAAGAAGATGCTCCTATTGTCAAAAACCAAGAAAAGAAGAAAGATCTAGAAAGTGAAGAGGAATCCATAGTTGACATTGAAGAGGAACTTATTTTTAATCTTAAAGAGGTGAAGAGTCTTAGAAAGAAGAACTCAAGATTAGAGATTCAAGTACAAGAGTATGAGAAGAAAAAGGAAAATATTTCATAAGATCTCATTGACTTAAAAGTGAAAATTGAAGAGGTAAAGCAAATTGAAGAAAGTATGGTGGAGCGGTTAAAGGCAAAAGAGTTGGAATGTGAAAAAATGGAACATGAGGTTGTCTCTCTGAGGAAGGAAGTGGAAAAATCTAATGATAAACTATATCAATTTGAGAAAAGCACAAAAATCATGGATGATATTATCAAAGCACAGAGAACTTCGGTTATAAAGACTAGAATTGGTTTTGAAGAAAGTCAAAAGAAAAAAATGGGGAGTCAAGCTCAAAAGGAACAGAGGCATTAAAGAAAATAATTAAAGAAGAGCCTAATACCTATGCTGATGTGTTGAGAAGTGGAAGCATCAAGGAGGAAAAAAATAAAGCATCATCAAGGAACAAAGTCCATCACTGAAACAACAATGAGATAACCATGCGGTAATATCCTCCAAGGAAATCAGACAGGTTTCAATATTTCTTCCATGGTTATTGTTACTCATGTAACCAATTTGGTCATAAAGCTATAAATTGCAGGGTTCATACTAAGAATGATTTTGGCTTCACCAAGAGGAATTTAAATTTATTTGCACCTCTCATGGACTACAACATTATTTGTTACAAATGTAATAATTTTGGGCATACAACTAGATGGTGTAGAACAGTGTTCCCTGAACTTCTAAAATCAAGTAAGAAGGAGGATGGTCAAACTGTTCAAAATAATATGACCTCCAAAGTTTGGAAAAATAAAATGGAACAAGAAAAGGAGCATTGTAAGTTGGGAGTAGTTTCACTCCCATATCATCATTGAATACCTCAAGAAGAGCAGGTAGTAAGGGGGTGGTGTCAAGTGTCTTATATTTCAGCCTCGAGGAGCCTTTGCCATTGATGTCAAAGGGAGAGATTTTTAGTAAGGGCAGCAACTTGTGATCCTGTTTCAGTAAAGGGCAGTTTCATTGCAGGGTTGCCATCAATGACAAAGGGGGAGATTGTTAGAATTATTGAGTTGTCATTGATGTCAAGGTAGCTTCAAGGGTGATTTAATTATATGCTTTAATATTTAAATGAAATATTTAAATATTAAAGTGGAAGGTTTATATTTAAATCAAAATATTTAAATATATTTTGAATAAAAGTTTAAATATTCAAATATTATAATATTTAAATCATATATTTAAATATTATAATATAAAAGTATTTGAAAATAGAGTGGGCTGACTGGAGCACCACATAAAAGGTTCAAAGGTTTAATATGCATGGGCCAACATCCTTGGGCATAAATAGAAAATTGAAAGCATATTAATACAAGGCCAATAATTCATTTTTATGGCTATAAGACAATTCGAATATCATTCGATATAACGATGAGCAGAGAATAGAAGATGAGGAAAGATGTCTTGGAGATTAGTGTAAATTGAATATTCGAGAGGATGTCTTGAAGATGAGCACTCAAATATAGGAAGGAGTCACAGAACAAGAATCGAATTCGAATGAACAAGCCCTGGAAATAAGATAGAGAAACAGTGGAATTTTTGAAGAGTGATAGAGCGCTAAAAGAAATATGACAACCATATGTATTGGGTGGTAAATAATAGTAACATAGTATCCTCCACATTTTCAATGGGGAAGTTGAATCCAGATATATAGATCAACTTGGCACAAGTTTTGGGACACCCATAGTGCAAATGAAGTCACTTATGACATAGGCAGACATGTATGGAGTTACAAACACCATGAGAAAATAGCGAGCAATCCATTCATTGTAGCAGAAGCAGGCACATACATTTTGCATAGAAAGATGAGTGTATGTGTGAGAGGAATATACTTATGCAACATTGAGCTTCAACGCTATCAAAAGTCAGATAACAACATTGTGAGACACGCAAAAATTTCAAGGTAGCAAGAAAAAAGTTTTAAATAAAATATCTTTGCCCTTTAGTCTCAAATATTAGGTTAGCCTAGATTGTTACAAGCCCGTGTTATGGCACTATGATACAAAATGTTTAAGGGTCGAATCTACTTGATGCCTATTTTTTCGTGCAATTACTGTTCAATATAGCGCAACAAAGGCTTCAAATGTTTTACTGTGCCCTTTAGTTCCATTCGTTGGGTTAGATCAGTTGGTCATGAGATTGCATTAGGACACTGTGCTACTAAATATCCAAGGGTCGAATCTCCTCGGTGGCCTCCTAAAGTTTTAGTATGCTAGGTAAATTTTTTAATTAAACTTGATTAAAATGAGATATAAGGAGTCATTTTGTTAATAAATTTTTATTTTGTAAGTTTTAAAAGGGAGATATAAGGAGTCATTTTGTTGTTATAGAGTTTTATTTTGTAAGTTTTAAAAGGGAGATATAAGGAGTTATTTTTAATTAAGATTTATTGTGTATGTTTTAAAAGGAGTGACAAGGGTTTAAAGTGTTTGATTTGATATTTAAATAAAGAAGGAAAAAGAGAATTATTGAGGCAGATTTGGAAGGCACATACAAAAGGAAAATCATTTTGTCAAGGCAAATATCGAAAGCACATACAAAAAGAAGATCATCATTATTGAGGTAGATTAGGAGGACACTGATTTGAACAAGTCAAGGCATCAAAGAATACAATAAGAGGATTAAGTGCACATATTCACCCAAGCATTCAATTAAAAAGGAAGGACAATTCAGCCATCTCAAGAAGAAGAAAAGGTGCACATGATAGTGGAATAAAATCAAGGTATTAGCATCTCCAATTCAACACACAAGTAAGTTATCCAATGCTAGACTAAGACTGCTTTAAATTGTGATAAATATGATACATGTGGAAGCAAAAGACTTAATGAATGTGAAGAACATATTGGCCATTTGAAGCTTTCTACACTAGTGTATATCATCCTATATATGTTCATGAAGTTGAAAGAATTTTTGATAGAATATGTCTATATTGATTTCAGTTGAAGAAACCAAACTCAAGATAAGGGAGGAATTTAAAGAGTAAAAGCAGAATTTTGTAGCAGGTTGATGAGCACACTTGAGCAAAGTTTTGGATCAGATTGATGAGCACACTTGAGCAGGGTTTTGGATCAGATTGTTGAGCACATTGGAGTACTATTTATGATCAGTTTTAAGAGCAGATTTGAGCAATGTTTGAGATTATATTTGGGAGTAGACTTAAGCAAAGTTTGGACTAGATTTATGAGCTGTGGGTTGGTGCCCACAAACTTGTTTAAGGGGATTGGTGTCTCCTGTGGATTGGTATCCATGAACATGCAAAAGGGGATTGGTATCTCCTGTGGATTGGTTTCCATGAACTTGTATAAGGGGATTGGTGTCTCCTATGGATTAGTGTCTATAACTTACAGAAAGGTATTGGTGTCTCCTGTGGATTGGTGTCCATAAAATTGTACTAGAGGATTGGTGTCTCTTGTGGATTGGTGTCCATGAAATTGTCTAGGGGATTGGTGTCTCCTATGGATTGGTGTCCATGAACTTTTATAGAGGATTGGTGTCTCCTATGGATTGGTGCCTAAGAACTTGTATAGGGGATTGGCATCCCCTGTGGGTTGGTGCCCATAAACTTGTATAGGGGATTGGTGTCCATGAACATGTATAGGGGATTGGTGTCTCCTGTGGGTTGGTGACCACAAACTTGTATAGGGGATTGGTGTCTCCTGTGGGTTGGTTCCCACAAAATTGTATAGGGGATTGGTGTCTCCTATGGGTTGGTTCCCACAAAATTTATTGAAGAAAATATAAGTAATATTTTATTGTGGTTTTATTACAAAAGAGTGTTTCCACATAAAATAATTGTCTCTTATGTGTATGGAATTTGTGCATTGATTTATTATTGTAGTTATTGGTTTGAAAGGAAATTTTTTATCTTATACTATTCACCCTCCCATCTTAGTATAATCTTGTGTTATTCAATTGGTATCAGATCAAGTTCCTTCATGAAAGCCTAACCGATTGAAGGAATATCTTATAAGAACACACATGGCTAAGAAGGTGAAAGAAGATGCTCCTATTATCAAAAACCAAAGAAAGAAGAAAGATCTAAAAAGTGAAGAGGAATCCACAGTTGACATAGAAGAGGAACTTATTTTTGATCTTAAAGATGTGAAGAGGCTTAGAAATAAGAACTCAAGATTGGATATTCAAGTACAAGGGTATGAGAAGACAAAGGTAAAGATTTTACAAGATATCACTGACTTAAAAGTGAAAATTGAAGAGGCAAAGCAAATTGAAGAAGTTATGGTGAAGCAATTAAAGGCAAGAGATTTGGAATGTGAAAAATTGGAACATGAGGCCGTCTCTCTGAGGAAGGAAGTGGAAAAATCTAATGATAAGCTACATCAGTTTGAGAAAATTACAAAAATCATGGATGATATTATCAAAGCACAAAAATCTTTGGTTATAAATACTAGACTTGGTTTTGAAGAAATCAAAAGAAACAAAATGGGGAGTCAAGCTCAAAAGGAACAAAGGCATCAAAGAAAATAATTAAATAAGATCCTAAGACCTATGCTGATGTGTTGAGAAGTAGAAGCATCAAGGAGAAAGAAAACAAAGCATCATCAAGGAACAAAGTCCATCACAAAAATAACAATGATATAACCATGCGACAATATCCTCCAAGGCAATAAAATAGGTTTCAATATTTCTTCCATGGTTATTGTTTCTCATGTAACCAATTTGGTCATAAATCTATAAATTGCAGGGTCCGTACTAAGAATGATTTTGGCTTCACTAAGAGGAATTTAAATTCATTTGTACCTCTCATGGACTACAACATTATTTGTTACAAATGTAATAATTTTGGGCATACAACTAGATGGTGTAGAATCATGTTCCCTGAACTTCCAAAATCAAGTAAGAAGGAGGATGGTCAAACTATTCAAAAGAATATGACATCCAAAGTTTAAAAAAAGAAAATGGAACAAGAAAAGGAGCATTGTAAGTTGGGAGTAGTTTCACTCTCATCTCATAATTGAATACCTCAAGAAGAGTAGGTAGTAACGGGGTGGTGTCAAGTGTCTTATCTTTCAGACTCGAGAAGCCTTTTCCATTCATGTCAAAGGGTGAGAGTTTCAGTAAGGGGGAACAACTTGTGATCCTGTTTCAGTAAAGGATAGTTTCGTTGCAGGGTTGCCATCAATGACAAAGGGGGATATTTTTTTTTGGTAGATAAGATACTATAGCATTAATACCGAGTTTTACAGGTTGACCCAAAATATTTTACAAAAATCAGCCTAAGGCTGTTGATGAGCATGTCCTTACTAAGGATCATATATATGTAAAATCTACATGCTGCCAAAGCCATTACATCCGGTAAGGCACATAGCTTGTTATCAAAAATAAAATTCCCATACAACATTTTGGGTATACCCCGAGAAAACACACCTGCATCATAATTAGACAAAGGGGGATATTGTTAGAATTATTGAATTGTCATTGATGTCAAGGTAGATATATTCAAGGGTGATTTAATTATATGCTTTAATATTTAAATGAAATATTTAAATATTAAAGTGGAAGGTTTATATTTAAATCAAAATATTTAAATATATTTTGAATAAAAGTTTAAATATTTAAATATTATAATATTTAAATCATAGATTTAAATATTATAATATAAAAGTATTTTAAAAAAGAGTGGGCTGACTTGAGAACCACATAAAAGGTTAAAAGGTTTAATATGCATGGTTCGACCTCCTTGGGTGCAAATAGTAAAGTGAATTCTTATTAATACAAGACCAATAATTCATTTTGATGGCTATAAGACAATTCAAATATCCTTCGATATAACGACAAGCAGAGAATAGAAGATGAGGAAAGACATACTGGAGATCAGTGAAAGTTGAATATTTGAGAGGACATCCCAAAGGTGAGCACTCAAATATAAGGATTCGCAGAACAAGAATTAAATTTTAATGAACAAGCCCTAGAAATAAGATAGAGAAACAATGTAATTTTTGGAGAGCGAAAGAGTGCTAAAAAGAAATAAAACAACCATCTGTATTGGGTGGCAGAAAATAGTGACTTAGTGGCCTCCACATTTTTTATGGGGAAGTTGAATCCATAGAGACAGATCAACTTCGCACAAGTTTTGGTGCACCCATAGTGCAAATGAAGTTACTTATGACAAAAGCATACATGTATGGAGTTACAAACACCATGAGAAAATAGTGAGTAGTCCATTCATTGTAGTAGAAGCTAGCACATCTATTTTACATAGAAATATGAGTGTATGTGTGAGCAGAATATTAAGGGACATACTTATGCAACATTGAGCTTCAGTGCTATCAAAAGTTAGATAACAATGTTGTGAGACACATAGAAATTTCAAGGTAGCATGACAAAAGTTTTAAATAAAATATCTTTGCCCTTTAGTCTCAACTGTTAGGTTAGCCCAGATGGTTACAAGCCCATGTTAGGGTGCTACTGTATAGAAGGTTCAAGGGTCGAATCTCCTTGATGCCTATTTTTCTATACAATTCTTGTTCGAGATAGTGCGATAAAGGCTTCAAATATTTTATTGTGCCCTTTAGTTCCATTTGTTGGGTTAGCTCAATTTGTCATGAGCTTGCGTTAAGGCGTTGCACCACTAGAGGTCCAAGGGTTGAATCTCCTCGGTGGCCTACTAAATTTTTACTGTGAAAGGTAAATTTTTTAATTAAATTTGATTAAAGGGAGATATAATGAATCATTTTGTTAATAAAGTTTTATTTTACAAGTTTTAAAAGAGAGATATAAAGAGTCATTTTGTTCTTATAAAGTTTTATTTTGTAAGTTTTAAAAGGGAGATATAAGGAGTTATTTTTAATTAAGCTTTATTGTGTATGTTTTTAAAAAGAGTGATAAGGGTTTAAAGAATTTGATTTGATATTTAAATCAAGAAGGGAAAAGAGAATTAGAGGCAGATTTGGAAGGCACATACAAAAGGAAAATTATTTTGTCAAGGTAGATTTTGAAAGCACATATAAAAATAAGATCATCATTATTGAGGCAGATTTGGAGGGCACAGATTTGAACAACTCAAGGCGTCAAATAATATATTAAGAGGATTAAGTGCACATATTCACCCAAGCATTCAATTAATAAGAAAGGACAATTCAACCATATCAAGAAGAAGAAAAGGTGCACATGATAGTGGAAGAAAAACAAGGTATTAGCATCTCCAATTCAACACGCATGTAAGTTATCCAGTGATAGACTAAGACTACTTTAAATTGTGATAAATTTGAGACATGTGGAAGCAACAGACTTAATGAATGTGAAGAAAATATTGGCCATTTGAATATTTATACACTAGTACATATCATCATCTATATGTTCATGAAGTTGAAAGAATTATGGGTAGAATATGTTTGTATTGCTTTCAGTTGAAAAAAGAAAACTCAAGACAAGAAAAATTTTGTTAGAATTTCTATAGTAATTCTATATTATTACTTTATTTAAATTGTTAGGGTAGTTAGTTAACTACCTAGGTTAGTTACGCTATTGTTAGCGTATATAATATTTGGTCTATATTGTTATTTTATTTTAGACCTAAGTTGTTGATTAGATCCTATGGTTACGAGCTAATCTGGGCTCTAAATTGTATTATTTATATTGTTTCTAATCAATGGAAATATTGTTCGTTTTGTTCAACATGGCATCAGAGCCAGAAGTCTGAGAGAGGAGGCGGCAATAATTTTTTGCAGAGCTGGTCTGAGAGAGGAAGCTTGCGGCAAACAAAAAATATTTAAAAAAAAATATATATTTTTTTCAGGTGCTGCAGCACCGTGCCGTAGCACTGAGGCCGCAACATTTTTTTCCCTCCCTGTGCACGCACTCCCATGCACATTTTTTTTTGTGTTTTTTTCCCTCCCCGGCATGCCCTCCCATGTGCATTTTTCTACGCGTGTTTGCCACCCCCCCCACATCCACGTCGCGCGACTCCCGCACAACGTCGCGGACTACCCCCCCCACGTCGCGCGACTCCCCCGTGTCGTCCCCCCCCCCTCCCTCGCGCGACTCCGCAGACATCGCCCTCCCCCTCCTCGCCGCCACTATAGTAGAGGCAGCCATGGCCCCTGCCACCGGAGGTAGTCGCAGCCCGCTGTCACCGCCAACAGCGGAGGAACTCGCGGCCACGCGGCCGCGAGGCGGACGGGCCCGACAGGACCCTCCTCAAATAGGAGGGGGTCCCTGATCCTATCGGATCAGCCCGCTAGTCCACCTGGTGGTGGACTGAGCGGTAGGGCTCAGGGAGCCCTCAGGTCGCGGGTTCCAATCCCGCCGACCCCCCCTCTTGAAAAAAAAGGTAAAAAAAAATTTCTAAAGTTTTTTTTTAATTATTTTTTTTAGTTAAAATTAAAAATTTGATTTTAATTTATTTTACATAGTTTTTAAACTATATAAATTAAAATTTGATTTTAATTTATTTTTTAATAGTTTTTAAACTATATAAATTAAAATTAATTTTTTTTTTAACTTTAAAACTATAAAATAATTATCAAAATACTTTGTTGAGAGAATTTTTTTTAAAGGGGGTATTTTTTTTTCAAAAATCAAAGGGGGAAAGTGAGTAATTTTTTGAAAAGCAAATTTGGCATTATTGTAAAGGTGCATTTTCGGCTGCGCCCGACACCTAGTGGGTCATTCCTGTGGGCACTTTTTATGTTGTAGGTTGCATTTTTTTCTGTTTTGCACTACTTCATTAAAAGTTAAAAAAAAAAATCAAATTCACTCCCTAAGTCCCCGGAATAATTAAAACCCATCCGTGCAATTTATTGCACTGCAATGTTCGGTATTTGTGATACCTCTGGCCAGCACTTACAGGTAAAGCTGTCGTGATTGCGCTATTGTATCCGCCGCCTAATATAGCTGCCAAAACGACGTCTGAGCTTGTTCTCTATAAATCGTCGGGGAGAGATAAGTTTGCCATTTTGCATTTTTTTACTCCATCCATTACCCTAATAGTTCTTGTGTTTAGGCGTAAATCCTGACGAAAGTTCTGAAATCCAAAGTGTTTAGGGGAAGTTACGCCCCACGCATGAGGATTGCAGACTTTCTATGGTAGGTGCCATCAACAAGACTATTCCCTTTCGCAACTGCTTAAGTACCACGTATCGTATGATCTCTAAAAATTACCTATAGTTTCCCTCACGTAAGGGCGGGTGATTTTTTTTTATCTTTCTAAATACCTATAGTTTCCCTCACGTAAGGGCGGGTATTTTGTATGGTATAACGGCCTAGAAAAAGGTATATCGAAAGGGGGACCAATTGGTGTTATAAGGAACCTTCACCATGTCTGCAAAATTAATGACTGATTCTCATCAGTTGTTGAAAGGTCCGAATTACACACCATGGAAAAACAAGATGAAGGCAATCCTAGCAATGGATGACTTATGGGATGTTGTATCTGGAGCAACAACAAGACCTTCATCTGCTGCTAGTGCTACAACTCCATCTACTGCTCAAAAAGACTTTGACAAGAAAGACAACAAAGCAAAAGTGCTCATTTTGCTTGTTGTGTCTGATGAAGTTCAACCCCATATTGTTGACTGTGAATATAGTAAAGAGGCATGGGATGCCCTTAATACTATATATGAGGGAAAGAATGATTCCACTATTCTATTTCTTCAATCTCAATTACACAGTCTAAGCATGAAGCGAGGGGAGACAGTTGAATTTTTTCTTTGCAGAGTGTCTGAATTGAAAGCAAAGTTGAATTCTTTGGGAGAACCAGTTGATGACAAGCTCCTTACCTCAATTGTATTGAGAGCTTTACCTGATTCTTATCGGGTGTTGATCACTTCCCTTTAGGTATCGCAATGGAAAGTTACTTTTGTAGAGTTGGTTAATATGCTTCAAGAGGAGGAGGCACGCCAACTACAACGAGATGATTCTTCTAACACTGCCCTCTACATCAACAAGAAAGGGCAGAACCAGAAGAAGGGTAATTTTTAGAAGGGAGGGAATTCACAAAAGGATTCAAAAGGGAAACAAACTCAACAACCTCAATAGAAAAAGAGATATTGCAAGATCCCGTGACAAAGAAGGTCATGATACAAACAGATGTTGGCATAAGAATAAACAATCAAAATAGAAAGGCCGAAACAAACCACAAAAGAACAAACAACAAGTGAATGTTGTTGTTGAAGAATCTGACATGGATTCTGAGAGAGCCCACAAAGTTCTCATGACTGCCACAGTGTCCAAGCAGACGGATCCTATATGGTATGTTGATTCTGGAGCCAGTAAGCACATGATTGGTGACAAATCATGGTTTGAGTCTTTTGAGGCCAAAGAGGGCAAACCGGTCACTATTGTCGATGATAAAACCTACAAGGTTCAGGGAGAAGGAACGGTCTCTGTCACTCTTCCTGATGGCAAGTGCCAGATTGAGAAAGTCCTCTATGTTCCAGGACTGGCAAACAACTTATTGTCAGTGACACAAATTCTGGACAAAAATATGGTTGTAAATTTTAGTGTTGAGGGGGGCAAGAAGTGTTGTTCTATCACCAGGAGAGGTCAGAACATTGCAACCGCTTCATATAAGCATGGCTTATTTTCCCTAGATACTATCTCTTCTCCAGATGTAGCCATGATTGCTTCTACAAAGGAGGCAACTTCCCTATGGCACAAGAGATATGGACATTTGAGTTCTGGTTACTTACTTGAGTTAAGTAAGTATGAAATGGTAAAGGGTCTTCCTTCCCTTTCTACCACTTTACCAGTTTGCTCTGACTGCTTGGCAGGAAAGCAACATAGAGTGCCTTTTGAAAAGAGCTCTACAAGAGCAAAGAAACCTCTGGAGTTGGTTCACACCGATCTGTGTGGTCCCTTCACTCCCAACAGTTGTGGGGGTAAGAGGTATTTTTAGTTATTCATGGATGATTACTCATGAAATATGTGGGTATTCTTTCTTCAACTGAAATCTGAAGCATTTGGCTTTTTTCAGCAATTCAAGAAATCTGTTGAAAAGGAGTCAGGGACTTCTATAAAGACCCTCCACTCAGATCGAGGGGGGGAGTTCACCTCTAAATAATTCTCTGAGTTCTTGAAATAAAATGGGATCACACGACAGTTAACTACTGCTTATACTCCTCAACAAAATGGAGTTGCTGAAAGGAGGAATCGTTCCATCATGGAAATGGTTCGTTGCATGCTCACAGGAGCTAGTCTTGAGCAACTATATTGGGTAGAAGCTGTCACCACAACAGTATATCTATTGAATAGGGCACCCACAAAGGCCCTACAAGGAATGACTCCACAGGAAGCATGGAGTGGTAGGAAACCCTCCATTTCTCATCTACGCATTTTTGGATGTAAAGCTTTCATGCACATACCAAAAGAGAAAAGGAAGAAGCTAGATGAGAAGACATTGAAGTGTATTCTTCTTGGGTATGATGAGCACTCTAAGGGTTATCATTTGATTGATCCCTTGACCAAGAAGATACACATTAGTAGAGATGTAGTTTTTGATGAGGCTTTCACATCAAAAAACACATCAGATGTATACCTAGACCTTGTGGAAACTAAGGTTGATAAATCTCCTTCATCAAAGGTTGGAGGTCCTTCTTCATCTTCTTCAACACCTCAGAAGAAGAATCCAAAGTGGTATACAAATACAATCAAAGACTCTAAGCTATCCACTCCACCATATTTGACATTGGATAGGCCTCGTACTCACAGCATGGCTCGACAAGAGAAAGCTGCAACAGAGAATACTGGGGTTGATGATCTGTGTCAATATTTTGAGGAACTTTCTGTAGATCCAGAGAGAGATACAGAAGATATGGATATTGATAATGATAGGGTGTTTATGTCTTCAATAGATGATCTTGAACCCGCATCAGTGCAAGATGCTCTTGGTGAGCCTCAGTGGAAGGCCGCTATGGATGCAGAGTATAAGTCTTTGATGAAAAACAAAACTTGGAAGCTTGTCGATCTGCCATATGGAAAGAAGCCCATAGGCTGCAAATGGGTGTATAAAGTTAAGTATAAGGCAGATGGGACAATAGATAAGCATAAGGCCCGACTTGTTGCAAAGGGCTATGCTCAAAGAGAAGGCATTGACTACGAGGAAACTTTTGCACCTACTGCTCGGATGACAACCATTCGAGTTCTTTGTGCTATGGCAGCACAATATGGGTGGAAAGTACACCAAATGGATGTCAAGAGTGCTTTTCTAAATGGTGATCTCCAAGAAGAAGTCTACATGACTCAACCGGAAGGATTTGAAGTGGAAGGCCAACAACAGAAAGTTTGCAAATTGGTAAAATCCTTATATGGTTTGAAACAGGCCCCTCGGGCTTGGTATATAAAAATGGATAATCACCTTCTGCAGCATGGATTTAAGAGATGTCCGTCAGATGCAAACCTCTATTTTAAGAAACAAGGTTCTGAAATAGTGTTGCTTGTACTCTATGTTGATGATCTGCTCATTACAGGGAGTTCAGAAACTATGATTTCTACTGTCAAAAGAGACTTGTGTCAATATTTTGAGATGTCAGATCTCGGACTTCTCCATTATTGTCTTGGTCTGGAAGTCAGCTAGAAGGAGCACTACATCAAAGTGTCTCGGAAAAAATATGCCAAGACCCTATTGGAAAAATATCGCATGACTGATTGCAAGCCAATGTCAACTCCGATGGAAACAAGAATTCAGTTATCGCGATATGATGATTCACCTCAGGTAGATGGTACTCTCTATCGACAGTTGATTGGGAGTCTCATATATCTGACCAACACTAGGCCAGATATCGTATTTGTTGTCAACTATCTTTCGAGGTTCATGCAGGAGCCTAAGACTACACACTAGAAAGCAGCAAAGCGAGTTCTTCACTATGTCCGTGGCACAATGGAATATGGCCTAGAATATAAGAGGAACAACAAATTCTTCTTACAGGGATACACGGACTCCGACTATGCCGGATCATATGATGATCGTAAATCAACTTCAGGATATTTGTTTCATCTTGGATCTGGTCCTGTCTCTTGGCACAACAAGAAGCAATAGGTGGTTGCTATTTCATCAACAGAGGCAGAATATCACGCCGCACGTGAAGCTATGTGCGAAGTGATATGGTTGCGTCGCATCCTAACAAGTATGGGTCTTCCATCAAAATCTCCAATACACTTGTTCTGCGACAACATGGGTGTTTTGAATCTTGTCAAGAATCCAGTACATCATGAAAGAACCAAGCACATTGACACACAATGTCACTTCATTCGAGACGAAGTTCCAAGGCACCGAATTCAGCTTCAGTACATTCCCACCAATGCTCAAGTTGCAGACATTTTCACTAAGGCACTTGCACGTGTCAAATTTGAATTGTTTCGTAGCTCTCTTTGTATTGCCAAATGATGTAATCAGGGGGGATGTTAGTACAACTAGTAGTTCTTCAATTACATAAATAATGTAATAAGGGGGGATGTTAGAATTTCTATAGTAATTCTATATTATTACTTTATTTAAATTGTTAGGGTAGTTAGTTAACTACCTAGGTTAGTTACGCTATTGTTAGCGTATATAATATTTGGTCTATATTGTTATTTTATTTTAGACCTAAGTTGTTGATTAGATCCTATGGTTACGAGCTAATCTGGGCTCTAAATTGTATTATTTATATTGTTTCTAATCAATGGAAATACTGTTCATTTTTTTCAACAAATTTTGGATCAGGTTGATGAGCACACTTGAGCAAAGTTTTGGATTAGATTGATGAGCACACTTGATCAGGGTTTTGGATTAGATTTTTGAGCACATTGGAGCAGTGTTTGTGATCAGTTTAAAGAGTAAATTTGAGCAGTATTTGAGATCATATTTGGGAGAAAATTTGAGCAGAGTTTGGACCATATTTGTGAGCTATGGGTTGGTGCCCATAAAATTGTATAAGGGAATTGGTGTCTCCTGTGGATTGGTGTCTATGAACTTGTAGAAAGGTATTGATGTATCCTATGGATTGGTTTCCATGAAATTATATAAGAGGATTGGTGTCTCCTGTAGATTGGTATCCATGAAATTGCATAAGGGGATTGGTATCTCTTGTGGATTGGTGTCCACGAACTTGTACTTAGGGATTGGTGTCTCCTGTGGATTATTGTCCATGAACTTGTCTAGGGGATTGGTTTCTCCTGCGGATTTGTGTCCATGAGATTGTATAGGGGATTGGTGTCTCTTGTGGATTGGTGTCCATGAAATTGTATTGGGGATTGGTGTCTCTTATGGTTTGGTGCCCATGAACTTGTATAGGAGATTGGTGTCTCCTATGGATTGGTGTCCATAAACTTGTATAGGGGATTGGTGTCTCCTATGGGTTTGTGCCCATGAACTTGTATAGGGGATTGGTGTCTCATGTGGGTTGGTTCCCATGAAATTGTATAGGGGATTGGTGTCTCCTGTGGGTTGGTGCCCACAAAATTTATTGAAGAAAATATAAGCAATAGTTTTTCATGGTTTTCTCTTGAAAGGGTGTTTCCACGTAAAAGCATTGTCTCTTATGTGTATGGAAATTGTGCATTGATTTATTATTGCATTCATATTATTGTAGTTATTGGTTTGAAAGGAAATTTTTTATCTTATTTTGTTCACCCCCCCTCTCAGTATAAGCTTGTGTTCTTCAATTTGCACTCAAGAAAGACAAATTATTGCCATATTCATCTGAATTCATAAAGGTACAAATTATTATTAAGGAAAATTTCCTCATCTAATTTGCTTTCATTTAAAAATGGAGTTATAAGGTTATATGTTAAGGTTGAGATATTAAATGAAATCAATCTTCATTTGAAAGCAAAACTTAGGGAAATTAATATAATATTTGCAAAATATAACCTAGGAGAAATAAGGGATACTACTTGGAATTAATCCATTTAATATTTGCAAATATTAATGTGTTCTAATTTTCCAAATTTGGGAGTCATAAGGGTTACAACATCAAACTAGGTTATTGGAAATTAGAAACACTTGAATAAAATCCTAAGGGATACAAAAGGGGTTATTAACATATTTTATTAAAGTTGGAAATTTATAATATTCTTGTCTCAAAAATTTCTCAAAAAGGGACAAAATAAATCCAACATTAAAACCTCTTCAAAATTGAAAAGTGCTTAGTTCAATAGGAGTAATAAGGTGTTAAGAAGTTGATTTTTGATCTTTACAAAATTTGTACAAAATCAACCAAAATTGAACTATATTTTTACAAAAGCACTATATCATAAAATCTCTAGGAAGACATAAAGTACTAAACAACATCATGGAGTGTTGGTATATAGATTCAGGTGCAAGTAAGCATATGACAGGGAACATACATTGGTTCAATTTTTTGAAGAAGATAAATGAAAAGCTAGTTGTAGTAGCAGATAGCAAAACATATGAAGTAAAAGGAATAAAAAATATTCTAGTAAATCTTAAGGATGGAAGAGGTATAATAAAAAATGTATTGTATGTTCCAAGATTAACCACCAATCTTATTTCTATTTCTCAGCTCATGGATCAAGACTTAACTATTGAGTTCAAGGTTCTCACTGGCAGAAAGCAATGTCACATCTCTAGATAGGGAAGAATGATAGCATCAGGATCATATAAAAATGGCCTATTTGTCCTGGACACCGCTATTCACTCAGCTCTTTCAATCAATGCTTCAGAACTATGGCACAAATGACTAGGACATACTAGTGAGACATCAATGAAGGAATTATTCAGATATCAAATGGTAGAAGGACTACCCAACTTATCTCTAGAAACTACTGTATGTGCAGAATTTTTAGCAGGTAAACAACATAGAATTCCTTTCAAACTTCGTCAACACAGAACTCAACATCCTCTAGAAATAATATATACAGATTTGTGTGGACCAATGAAAGTTGATAGTGTTGGAGGACATAAATACTTTTAGATATTTGTTGATGATCATACTAGAAAAATGTGGGTATATTTCATGAAGTACAAATCAGAAGCATTTAGCTACTTCAAACAATTCAAACTTCAAGTTGAAAAAGAATCAGGAAAGACCATAAAAGCACTTCGTTCAGATAGAGGAGGAGAATTTATTTCTAAAGAATTTGACTCCTTTCTTGAAGACAATGGAATCAGAAGACAACTTACTACAACATACTCACCTCAAAAAAATGGAATTGTAGAAAGAAGAAATAGATCAATAATGGAAATGGTAAGATGTATGTTAAAAGAAGCACAACTTGATCATAAATACTGGGCTGAAGCAGTACAAATAGCAATCTACATACAAAATAGACTACCAACAAGAGTACTCAAGCATATTACACTAGAAGAAGCATGGTCAGGACAAAAGCCCAACATAGAAAGACTAAAAATATTCGGATGCAAAGCCTACATGCATATTCCAAAGCAAAAGAGGACCAAGTTAGACGACAAAACTATGATAGGGATATTTGTTGGGTATGACAATGAATCTATAGGATACAAAATATTAGATCCATCTACAAAGAAATTTTATATTAGCAGAGATGTGATCTTTGATGAGAAAGTCAAAATCAACACAGATGAATCCAGTGGTGACACAAAATTTCTCCTGAATCTACCTAAAGAAGATGCAATGAGCATGGAGCCAGAATCAGAAGAACAAGATACAAAAGCATCAATTGTACTATAGAGAAAAGAACCAATATGGCTCAAAGATACTCTCAGAGAATCAAATCTAGAAAGGATGCCAGATCTTACAACTATAGGACCTCAAACTCACAACATGACCAGAATGAACAGAGGAATGCTAAGTAACACAGTGGAACCAATATCAACTTCTCAAGCACTAAAAAACTCACACTGGAAAGCAGCCATGGAATCTGAATATGCATCACTCAAGAAGAATAAGACATGGGATTTAGTAAACCTACCTCCTAGAAAAAAATAGTGGGGTGCAAGTGGGTGTACAAAATAAAATACAAAGCAGATGGAACACTTGATAAATACAAAGCTCGACTAGTGGCCAAAGGGTATACTCAGATAGAGGGAATTGACTATGAAGAAACATTCACACCAATAGCTTGAATGACTACTATCCAAATAGTTTATGCTCTAGCAACTCATCAGGGGTGGAAACTTCATCAGATGGATGTAAAAAGTGCATTCCTTAATGGTGACTTAGAGGAAGAAGTCTATATGACACAACCTAAAGGCTTTGTCATTCAAGGATAGGAAAGTAAGGTATGCAAATTGAATAAATATCTATATGGCTTGAAACAAGCTCCTAGAGCATGGAACATCAAGATCAATAATCATCTACTACATCATAACTTCAATAAAAGTACAACAGATCCTAGTCTATATACCAAGAAGATTGGAAATGATATCTTGATCCTCATAGTATATGTTGATGACATAGTGATTACTGGAAGTTCAGAAAAGTTAATAAGTGATATAAAAAAGGATCTAGAGAAGGCTTTTGAAATGATAGATCTGGGGCTAATGAACTACTACCTTGGTTTAGAGATTTATCAAGGAGAAGATAAAATAGTTATCACTCAATCAAAATATGCAAAAGCCCTTCTTGAAAAATACAGGATGACAGAGTGCAAGCCCAAAGATACACCAATGGAACAAGGAATTCAACTATCCAAAAATGATAAAACACCATTGATTTTAGCAACAATGTATCATCAATTGATTGGAAGCCTTCTATACTTAACAAACAACTGACCAGACATAGCATTTGTAGTAAATTATCTTTCATGATTCATGCAAGAACCAAGAGAAAGTCATTGGAAAGCTACAAAAAGAATATTACAATATATCAAGAAGACTACAGACTATGGACTAACTTATATGAAGAATGTCAAAGACTTTTATCTACAAGGATACTCAGATTTAGACTATGTTGGGTCTATTGATGATAGGAAATCTACCTCAGGTTATGTCTTCTATCTCGGATCAGGACCCATATCTTGGCACAACAAGAAACAACATACAATAGCACAATCATCAACTGAAGTAGAATACAAAGTAGCAAGAGATACAACCTGTGAAGCCCTATGGTTACAATACATACTATCTGACATGGGAATCAAATGAACTTCGACTATGATATTCTATGATAATCAAGGAGTACTAAACCTGATCAAGAATCCAATCATACATGAAAGAACAAAGCATATCGAAGCTCAATGTCATTTCATCAGAGAACACTTCTAGAACAAGCACATCATCCTCAAGTATGTTCCTACAGAAGATCAGCTAGCAGACATCTTTACAAAGGCACTCGGAAAAATCAAGTTTCAAACCTTCAGAGATCATCTATGTGATTCAAGAGAACTTCATACCAAATAATGTAATACAGGGGGGTGTTAGAATATATTACATCATTTGGTTATGTTAGATTACTTTAGGGGGAAGTTATCTAGTTACTTCATGCAACATAGTAAATGCACAAGTGTCAATGTGCAAGTTGTATATGTGCAAGTTGTCCCTTGCATAGTTAGGTAGAGTGTTAGCCAAGGAACCTATCTTCCTACATAAAGGGTCTCATACCCTTACTCGAATGTATCAGTTTTTCATTCATCAATAATAGATGTTTCTTTCTCTCTCTCTCTCCTTTTTTTTATGATGGAATGGTGCTAAAGCCATAAATTACAACTTTACATGACACTTGTGCATTTTCTACACATTCATATTTACATAAAAGGGGAAATATAAATCATGCTCTAAACTATGAATCAACCCTAATATATTTTTTACAAATATACCATTAAGGTACCATGGGGGTACATTAGCATGTACCAAATAATTTAATATACTCCAACACCCCTTGTATTACATTATTTGGTTATTGAAGACTTTAGTCTTCAATCATAGTCTTCGTATTTGTCTTCAATATTCAAGTAACCTTGCATTGTATATGATCTCTTGCTTGAGATCCATCAAGTTCATCTTGTTGCTTGACTTATGATTTGAGTTTATCTTCAACTTATTTCGATTTAACTTTGTATTTGGATCTTGGATCTTCTAGAACATGAACTAGTTGAACTCTCTCATTGTCATCAGGTTCATGCATAAGAATCTTTCCTTTGTCTTGGACCTTAGAATCATTTGATTCTTTCTTTTCTTGTATAGTAACTTTTGAACATTCATTTAGAGCATCATAAAAATTTCTTGAATTAGATGAACTTGGAATATTAATATTGCATGAATAATGAAATATCATTTTTAGTGATGAATCACTTGATTCATTCTTGTCAATCTCTACTTCCTTCTTTAGGGTTTCAATTAACTCGTTTATTTAATTTTTTATCTTTATAGAGCTTAAGTGAAAAAAATGCCATATACATTATGCTACCTATATATAGAGGTATCATAATATTATCCTTTCCATCATCAATTGCTTCAATAAGTCTTGCATGTAAATAGTATTCAAATGTCTCAAAATTTTCATCTATGGCTTCTCTATAGATGAATTGTAATACCATATCTAACTTTCCTTCATATTTTTCAATCAAATTCTTAATCCCAAATTTTATGACATCTACTTTTTCCTTTTTAATTATGAACTCCATATTGTTATCCATATTAATCAAAGATTTTTAATTTTGATTCCTTTGAAGTAGACAACCTTATAACTCCTAGGTTTAAATAATTCAATTTCACTAATTTAATTCCTATGGAGTAGTAAACCTTGACTCCCTAGTTTAGAAGAAATAATATGAAATTTGTAAATTTTTATTTTTCCTAATCCTTTGATATTGAAAACCTTTTACACCAAATATTTTTTTTTCTTTAAGAAAAAAATCCCTTGCAGGGCCGCCTTGGTCTGAGAGACCATGACTAGGGGGTTCTACACCATCAAAGTCACCCGGGAGTTGCACCCAGCCCTACCTCGCACCAACATTATCAATTGGATTTTGGGTACCCAATTCAAATTTTTAGTAGGATGGAGATTCAAACTTGGGACCTCCCTTGGAGGATTGCCCTCTCCTCTCCAACTCCCCTACAACACCTGGGTTACCTACCAAATATTTAAATTTGCAAAAATTCAAAATTTTTATTTTTTTAAATTTTCTCAAAAATAAAACCCAAATTTAAAAATTCTTCAAATTTCTTCAAATTTTAAAAACTTTTCAAACAAACAAATTAACTAGTTGAATTCCTTATCACTCCAAACTTATAAAACATTAAAAAACTTTTAAACTAATTAAATTTCTTATTACTCCAAGCTTATAAAACACAAACAACTTATCACTCCAAACATAAATTTTTTAAATTTTTTTAAAACAAATTAACTAGTATTATGACCACAAACTTAAATTCTTTTAAACAATTTAACTAACCTTTATTTATCCTAACTAAAACTTAATTAAAATCCAAATATAAAATTTCTAAAATCCTAATTATTTAACCAACCTTTCAAAACATATTTTGTATGCACTTTACTGTGCACGTCCCTGCTTTGTTGTTCTGCCTACATATCTGATCTAATGCTCATGTGGTCCTCCTTTCATAAACACAAGGTACTGATTAAGCTTGAAAATATGTATGCATGCATGAAGAAACATTTGGTAAACATTTCACCTCCTTTCATAACATCTTAAACATTACTACGTTACTTCTATGACGAGTTGCTTAGACAATGTACTTGACACTTAGACCATTTCCTTGCTATTGCTAATGGCCTCAACATTACTCCTTGTTTGCTTTTTTGAATTCCAAAATTAGACTACTTTGATCCTACGCTACTATTGCGATTCAAATATTTGGCTTTCATGTTTCACCTTTGCATTCGGTTGCTGACTTCCACTATGATTGTTTCTACTTTGGCTTGTTGCTTTTGATTCCAAGATTTTTTTTGTACTTTATTATAATGCTTACTCAATTCTATAATTACAAGTTGAATCTTGTAATAGATTTATACTTATAACAATGAATAATCTACTTTGCCCTTAATAATGCTCTCTAAATATTATATCTTGCATCAACATTTAATATTTCTATTTTCTTTTTCAATGCTATCCCTGTTGTATACTTTAACCAGTAATATGTTGATGCTATATTATATTTGTGGCAACTAAATGCTATCTCTGTAGCAACCAAAAACTATCTCTTCTGACAACTTAAATGCTATATTTTGTAGTGCTTATGTTAATAATCAAATGCTATTATCTTCTCAATATTGATTCCTTTGGATACTTCTACTTTGTTGTATTGTCCCTCTTGAATGCTTCAACACCTTTGAATACTTTATTTTGTTGTACCATTCCTCGTGAATGCTTCAACACGTTTGAATATTTTCATTTTGCTATACCATTCTTTTTGAATTCTCTATTATGCTTGTTGTATGTTTAAACTGCACTTTCACTTATCTTCTTCAATATCCTTTATGATATATTTGAACACACTTTCACTTTAATATTAAACCTTCTATTTTTTCTTCTTGGATTCTCAATTGGAATTTATATTAAATACTTCTTCTCTTTACTAGAAAAGCTTCTATCTATGAATGATCTCTATTATTCAATATTATATTCTTAGGCCAAAGTTAAGGTCAATATGACTTAAAATTGCTTCTATTGTCAAGGTCAATACTTATGTGACCTATATCTTCTTCTGGTGTCAAGGTCAATATCTTTGTGACCTGAATCTTTTCTTGGTATCAAAATCAATATATTTGTGACCTAAAACTTTTCAAATACCTTGTAGTTTTCAATAAATATAGATCAATGCTTGAAGCTATATAAAGTAAGCTATATGCTTTTTATCTTTCTTCAAGACTGATATCAGAGATTGATATATCTATATTCTTCCTTTCTACTACTTTTTTTTCTATCTTAGGAATCTTTGAATTCTTCTCAATTCGTTGCAACTTGATATTCTTTCTATTATTCTTCTTTTATCTGCACTTAGAAGCTGAAACTCTTCTCTATATAAAGTAGGAAACTTCTCAAACTTTTTTTTATTTTAATGCTATCTAAAATATTGTATCTTAAATCCTCCAATATATTGTCATAGTGACTTTGAATATCCCTAAATCTTCAACTTTATATTAAATTCAATGTTAAGGGATCTCTATGTCCCTGAATCTCAAACTTTCTACTGAATTCAATGTCAAGGGATATCTTTGTCCTTGAATCTCAAATATTCAATGTCAAGGGTTGATTACAACCCTAAAAAATATAGGTAAGTCCTATAATTCACTGGTTATTATTCAACCATGGAAATACTAGCTTTTCTTCTCAATATGACATTTAAAAATGGATTTTGAGTCTCACTACCTTCAAAGTGGACAAACTCTTAATCAAATTTATTAGACTAGATAAAATCAATTAATAATGGTGGCTAAAATAAAATCTATCAATCTGGACAGAGTCTAGTGGTAGCTTTGATACCATTGATGGCTTTTTAAGCCTTATACTACCATAAAATATCATAGGTTATATCACACAGGTCCCAAATATGAAATAGCCATAATATAATAATAACAAGGTCAATATGATAATAATATGAGTAGAATAATATGAGCAAATTAATATGTATATCAAGGCTTATAATAAATCAAATAACATTCAATAATATGCTAAAATATAAATGTAAATAGCCTAAATCATTCATGTACTATGCATGAAGAATAACTTACAATATTAATTTCTCAAAATGTATACAAGCTTTATTACTCCTCTTTCTCTTACAATTGTATATGATAATAATGATTGTGATGCTTGTAATATCATCCTATGGAGCATTACCTCCATAATATAGCCATAGTAGTGTGAAATTTTAAATACTTGACTATTGTTCTCCATATTCCAAGTCTCATGAATCTTAGCTTATGTACTTGTCACTTGCATACTTGATGAACACTTGAAACTATAACATATGCACACCTATACATGACTCTTACACTTCTATTTACACTCCTTAATCTAGGACACTTATGCACATATTTACATTACATATTTGCACTCTTACATATAATACACTTGTGCACATAGACTCAACTTACACTTGCACTCTAACTCACATGACACTTATGCATTTCTTGCATATTACAAATTTACATGACACTTGTGCATTTCCTACACATTCACACTTACATAAAAGGGGAAATATAAATCACACTCTAAACTATGACTCAATCCTAATCTATTATTTACAAATGTACCATGAAGGTACCATGGGGGTACATTAGCATGTACCAAATAATGTAATATACTCCAACAATTGTGTGCCTTTGAATAAATATTGTATTGTTGGTTGAACTTTCTCTAAAATTATTGCACATCATGTATGTATGCTAAATTGATTATTGAGCATTTTTGTTTGAGCTAGATGAATAGTTAATTATGTTAAAGTTATTCTACTATCTAGATTTATCATTGGATTTTTTATTCATTAGTTATTGGAATTATTGGTAATGTATAATGCTTAATATGATTAAATAATCTATAATATTAAATGAAATATGGTCTGTTAGGTAGTCTAGTTTAGTTTAGAGTACGAGACTCTTATTCTTCATGTTCTTTGATGTTGTTGAAACTTGTCCAATTTAAATTCTATCTTCTAACCCTATGCATTTCTTACTTTAGTTTACAACCACTTTTAGTTAGTTTAGCTAGTTTCATAGGAATAAACCTACTCTAGAGGCTGACTTAGAAGCTATTATAGGTTTTATAATCTTGGTCAGGGTCTTGAGGGAACAAATCATCCACCTAGGTAGATTTTAGACCAAGAATTCTCACTTTGAGTGAGAAATATTTAAATACAAAAGTTGAAAATTAAGTAGCTAACATCAAGGAAGAGAACTCTAGCATGAATTTGGATAGAGCCATTTGAAGAAAATGTAGGTTAATTACTACAAATCAAGAGTTTGCAAATTTGTAAAGAAAATTAAAGAGGTATTGTAGTAGAATATAGGAATTTATTGAAGTTTCCAAAATTAAGATATCCAACAAAGAGGATCGGCTCTAAGCTAAGATCAAAGATGTAAGATGATAGGGTGTGATAGCCACAATAGAAAGAAGAGAATAAAATGAACTATTATAATTGGAGGTTTTCTTATTTAGAGGTAACACATTTCAGTTGCTATAAGAGGCATGAGATATCTTGATTTAGCATAGAGAATATAATATCTACATAAGAAAGTTAATCCAGACTACTAAGGAAGGCATGGAAGAAATTTATGTGTTAGTCCATATTAGGGGAGGTGTGGAGAAGAGCCACTCTACACAAATTTATCCTTGGTTATTGAAGATAGTGTGGAGGAAATTTATGCATTTTAGCATATTAATTGCATTTGGTAGAAGCCTTAGATTACTGCAAGAGTCTATCCATTTGGATGAGAGCTAAGTGAAGACAAGGACTCAATATAAAAGCAACTTTGAAGGCCCAACTCTAAAGAAAGTTGGACATGAGGGGACAATAGAGTTACCTTGATATTTGTTGGATTCTCTATAAAAATAAAACCACATAAGGAGTGACCAAAGCCACTTGAGGAAGAAAAATTAATAGAATATCCTGAGAGGAGAATATTAAACCTACTAGTTCTATGTATTGAAGAAACAAAAAAGATAAAGTTTGATGCAAAAATTGAAGAGCACAAAAGCATCCAAAGTAGATCTAAAGCTAAGTTTTAGACTACAAGTGAGGAGAAAAGCATTGAAGCATCTCAGGAATAAAGTTAAAATCTAGAAAACCAAAGCATCATAAATAATAGAATGAAAAATTCTTCAAGCATCTAACATGCTTGAAAAAGGAATCATATTGCAATAGGTATTGAAGCATTTGGAAAGAAGGTGTACTCTTGGATTCTATTGTAGTCCAATGCATCAAGTACCTTATATTAGAACATTAAAATCTAAAATATATCAAGGCACAAAGAAGGTTGTAACATCCTAGGAGTAGCAATGAATCCAAATATAAGGTTTGAAATGTTATATTGATGATTATTATTTGCTTAAAATGGTTAAGTATTGATGCCATTTCAGAGAAATAAGCTACAAATATTTTTTAAAATATAAGGACTCAAAGAAAATTAAAAATTTCTAAGGAAGCATTGACACATTCAATTGATATTTATAGAGAATAAGGTGTGATTTATATTAAATAAGCTTGAGTGCATTAATGAGTTGGAATTCTTATAATTTCTAAATAAAGAGGAACAATCTACGTGTGGGATATTATGATATGAGAAAAGCTATAATTTGTCCATTCAAAATAGTCATTCAAAGGTTGAAATGTTTTACACTTAGCTAATATAATCTCCAAGGGTAAAAATAAAAATTTGGTCAAAGCACGTAACAGCTAAGGTTAAAGCATAAAAAGTGATTTTGAATTAATCTTTTAAGCACATATTTTTTTTTAAAGTTGAGCATTGGTGATTTGACTCAGGTTAAACAACAGATATGTAATCCAAAGTTTACTAAATATAATATTGGTGATTATTTATTTGATGCATTATTTGAAAGAACAAATATTTTTAATTGTGCAAGTTGTAAGCATGTACATTACGTAGAAAAAAGGGATGTTAGCTCCTAAGAAAAAGTTAGATATTCTACGTGTAAAGAAAAAGTAAACAATTGCAAAGTAATTATAAAAATTTAATTCTTTTAAGCAGTTAAAAATAAAATATTTGAAAAAGGTGGAGCGGTACTTATTTTATGAACCCTAATTAGCACATTTATCAAAGTATTTATAAAAAGGAATTATTTTGGAATTTAGCAGAATTTTTTTTGTTATATTGGAGGAGTGGGTTTTTTAAAGGACCCCAAAACCTTATTTATATATGAATCAACAAAAAGAATAGGTCAAAAAACCTGTAATAGAAAAAAAAGTCCAAGGATTAAAAGGTAATCCCAGCAAACCAAAAGGGAACCATCGAGGGTTCCAAGACAAAAAAATAAACAAGTAACTGCAAAGCAGAGTTAGAGGGGCTCGATCCTAGGTAGATTCAACACTTTTAATATGAGTCTTATCACCTATCTTATGAAGGTCTTTGAGCTAGTGGTAAAGGTCATCCATAAGGAATTTAGCAGAATTGATTTAAGTTATAAGTTTAAAATTTACGTCTTTCATTGAAAAGAAGAAAGAAAATTAGTTATTGATTAATTAGGGAGTCATAGGAAATTCCACTCCAATAAGTTTTTTTTTGAAAAAATTAAAATTAAATTGATTTTAAAATAGAAAAATTTATTTGATTAAAATTTGAATATATTAAAGTTGAATTTGAAAAATTAAAATTTGGAGTGATAAGGATTTCTACTCCAAAGGATTTAAAATTGAATTTGCATATTTGAGAAATAAGTGTTTGTTAATATAATAGACATAAGGTTTAGTAGAGTTGAACCAATTAAAAATTTGAACTTCAAGAAGAGTAGATCCAGAGAAAAAAAAGAGAGACAATAATAAAATATTGAAGATTAAAGTCTTCAATAACCAAATAATGTAACATAGGGGGTGTTCGAGATTTTACATTGTCATGTTATAAGAATGTGTGTCTATAGTTTAGGTGTATGATTTATATTTCCCTTATGTAAGTGTCTATGTGTAGGATGCACACAAGTGTCATGTAATAAAGTGTGCAAGTAGGAGTGTGCATGTATAATAGAATAGAGTGTGTAAATAGATAGTCAAGAGTCATGTATACAAGTGGCAAGATGTGAAGCCAAAGAACATGTGAGATTTGTCTTATACATGTAATAGAAAAGGTTGCATCTCATAGATATATGAGGAGAGCAATAGATAAATATTCCAAGAGCCATCTTTCTAAAGTTATATTATGGAGATAAGTATTCATGAAATGTATTTGAATATAGAACAAATCTCAAGATTATATATTTGACTCTTCAATAATATTGTAAGTTTTCTCTTTCAGTAATATTGTCATATTGTTGAATGTTATGAGATTTGTATGCATTGATATTATTGTGTAATTAAGTTTTCATTATATTTTATATGATCTTTGGACATTGGGACTTATGATAATATGGCTAAAAAACCAACAATACCTACATTTGGACTAGGACATTATATATGTTGGATTGAGGAGTTGTAAATTTTTTCTTTGGTTCCAATGAAAGGCTCAATTGAGGGGCATTATATGTATAATGGATTGAAATGGAAAGTTTTTTACATGGAGGTAATTGCATCATCAAACTTCAAGAAGCTTTTTACATGAAGGTAATAATGGCATTAAACTCCAAGAAATACTTCATAATGTTTCATAATTGTAAGTTCATATCAAATAGAAGCTTTTTACATGGAGGTAATATCATCATCAAACATAAGTTTGCTATTCATATTAATTATGATTTGTTGGATGAATTACATAGGTCACGATGTTTCACTAAGATTTGAGATTAGGGTTCACTCAAATTTGGGTCAAAGAGTAAGACATACCTAAATTAAAATTTTGAATTCATAAAGGTCATTATAAGTTTTTGGTTATGCCATTTGGTCTTATCAATGTCCTATGAATATTTCAAATTATCATAAGCTTAGTTTTCAAGATGCTTTTGAGTAAATTTGTGTTGCTATTTATATGAAATTTCCATCTACAGGAAGACCTGGAAAGACTACTTATAACATGTAGAATACATGCTTAAGATATTCAACAAATTGTAGTTCTTTGTCAAGAAGTTCAAATGCTCTTATGTAGTTTATTAAGTGGAGTATTTGGGTCAGATTATGACTAGATAAAGTGTCAAAGTAGATCCTAATTTTTTTAAGGCAATGTAAGATTGAGCACTTCCAAAAACCCTTAAAAGTATTAGGGGATTTGGTCTCCTAGGATACTATAGGAATTTCAAGAGAAATTATGGGAAAATTACTAAATTATTGACAACATCAACTAATAAAGATGCATTTAAAAGGATAGAATATGCTAAAAAAGTCCTTCATGTTGGAATTTATAATATTTTCCAAAAATAAACACAAGAAAATCATCCACTGAAATGCTATACAAAAAGTGTAAAAGGATGGAAAAAGAGAAAAGAGATACATCAATACTTGGGGATACCCATAGGAACTATAAATATCACCCTACAATCCATAGATTATATCACAAAACACTATAATTAGAAAATAAGGAGTGGTAAGGGATATTTATAGTAATATCAAAACCCCAATTACATTATAAAGAGTCAACATAACAAGAGGGCTTTAGGTTAATTACAAGTTATAAAGAGTATTTAATTATAACAAAGTTAACCACAACCCATAAGAATTACATAATAGAATATTATAAATAAATAATACATTATATAACAAAACTCCCTTAGGCCTATCCAATACATCACATAATCTTGGCCTTGACCATGAATCATATTACAATTTCAACACACCCCATAATATGAATTAAGGGACCAATGAGAGAAGACATTAGTAACAATAATATATTCCCCCATAATAGATGCTAGTGGTCCTTTGAAATTGAGGTAAATCCTTGAAAATTCCCTTCATCATATTGAAGAAATCCACTAAGCATTAAGAACTCAACTTCAATCCTTTCCAATTTTAGCAAGTAATTCTTCATTGGATGCCCCTCTCTCTTACAGTATCCACAAAGTATCTTTGAATTATTTGAAGACTTAGAATAGCCTTGGATCCCTTGGGTCTTAGCCTCCTTATATTTGAATTCCTTTTCATTTGTGGAGTCCCTCCATAATTTTGCATTACCACCTGAAAGTGAACTAGAAGAGGAAAAAATAATCAAGAGTAAGAGTCTTTTGAGATTCCAAGAACATAGAAATCATATGAACCATTAGGTTCAACAATTAAAAATATGGGAGAGAGATTTACAAGGACATTTTTTACAAATTTTGCATCATATTTCTTTTGCCTCTAGAAGATGCAATATTTACCCTCAAAGCCTTAAATCTTACAATATAATCCTTAAAGTTATCAAACTCAATTAATTTAAGAGAAGAAAGCTCCAATTCCAAGTGACTTACTTCAATAGTATTAACTTTCCCAAAAAGCTCATGCAATTTTGACCATGCCTTGATAGGGTCACTCTCCTCTTTGATGTGGAAAATTAATTCTAGTTCAATCAGTAAGGAAAATAGTCCAAGAGCCTCTTCTTCCATTTTATGGTGATTTTTATCATAAATAATAACTACTTTATCCTCTTGAAAGATGCACCATAGGTTCTTACTTTGTACTAGGCCAATTATTTGGGTTGACCACATATTGTAATTTCTCCCATTAAGGTGAGTAACTAGGGCTTTATGGTCCATATTATACAACCTAATCCCTAACACAATAATAGGTCTGTAAACTAATGCCACCTATACATAGAGCTCAAATATCATACAATTTGAAAAAAATGGGCTCAAAATTCTTATGTATGCAACATTTATAACCTTTGGAATTTTTGCCCTAATGGAATCCAAACCTTAGAAAAAGAGGATCCAACCACTTATTATCGCTTGGTGATCCATAATTAATTAGTATAAAAGGATGAAAGAAATTTAAAGAGGGACATAGAGGGTTGGGGATACCTGTAGGCACCAAAAACATCACTGTACAATACATACACTAGACTACACAACACTTCAATTAGAAAATAAAGAGTAAGAAGGGGGTATTTATAGAAATACTAAAACTCTAATTAGATCATAAATATTCACATAAGTCAACATAACAATAGGAATTTAGGTTGATTATAAGTTATAAAGAGGGCTTACCCATAAAAAGATTAATTAAAATCCATAGGGATTACATAGTAAGATATTATAAATAATTAATAAAATGTACAATGAAATGACCTTAGACCTATCTAGTACATCACATAATTTTGGCTTTGGCCATGAATCATATTATAATTTCAGTATCTCCCATAATCTAAATTGAGAGGCTACGGAGGGAAGACATTGTTGATAATAATGTCTTTCTCCGTGTAATGGATGATCTTGTGGGTGTTTGCAATTGAAGAAAATCCTTCAAAATCTCCCTCATCATATAGAAGATGTCTACCAAGCTTCAATAACTTAGATTCAATTATTTTTAGTTTCAACAAGCAATTCCTTGTATATCCCTCAAAATATCCATAAGTGGTCTTCAAATTCATTGAAGACTTAGCCTATCCCTTGAATCCCCCGATCTTATCCTCCTTATATTTGAGTTCCTTTGCATGAGCCTATATTTGTGGAGTCCCACCACAATTTTATATTGCTATCTAAAAGTGAACTAGGAGAGAAAAAAATTGATCAAGAGTAAGAGTCTTTTGGAATTCTAGAAACTTAGAAATCATATAAAACATTAGGCTTAGCATTTGAAAATATAGGGAAGATATTAGCAAAGATAATTTTTACATCAAATTTCTTTTTGTCTTTAGAAGACGCAAAATGTGCCCTCAAAGCCTTGAATATCACAACATAATGTTATTAAACTCAACTCATTTAATAGAAGAAAGCTCCAATTCCATGTGACTTTAATAATATTAACTTTCCCTAAAATTTCATGCAATTTTCACCATAAATTGATAGGTTCACTCTCCTCTTTGATGTGGAAAAGCAATTATGGTTTAATTAGCAAGGAAAATAGTCTAAGAACCTCTTCTTCCTTTTTATGATGGATTTCATCATTAAGAGCAACTGCTTTATCCTCTTGAAATATACACCATAGGTTCTTTGTACTAGGCCAATTATTTGGGTTGACCAAATAGTGTAATTTCCCATTAAGATGTGTAACTCGGGATTTGTGATCCATATTATACATTTTGATCCATAAAACTATAATAGGTCTATGAAATGATGTTGCCAATGCATAGAACTTGAAAAATTACATGATTTGAAAAAGATGGGTTGAAAGTGCTTTTGTATGCAAAAGTAATGGACTCTGGAAGTTTTTCCCTAATGGATCCCCAAAATTAAAAAATAAAGCTCCAAACCTTAGAAGAACAAGAGAAAACTGCTTGCTTCCACTTGGTGATCAATAATTCATTGGTGTCATCCACTAATTTTTTATCAATTCAGACCTCCTAAACAATTATGACCATGAAACATGGCTATTTTAATTAAAAATATGTATTTAAATAGGAAAAAATGGGGTTTGGTGGCAAACGACTATGTCACATTGGTTGTCTAGTTGGACCAATTTCATTAAGAATTTAAAAGTTTCAAGCAAACCTTCCACAAACTTTGAACTTGAGCCACCATCCACCCAAGACCCTTGGCCCAGCTGAGGCACCAAGGCACCACTAGAGGTGTTTAAGCCATTGCATGAAATAATTCCCCATCCTAAAAATATAAGTGATGAAGAATAAAATGGGAGGAATTCAACCCCCTGACCTCTAATCTCTAAGATGCATTGCATAGCCAATGCTCATGCTTCTACTACATAAAAACTAGTTGAAATTTTGTAGAAGAAGAATTTTTTTTATTTTGTCTCCATAAAAGGGTTACCATAGAGGATTGAACACAAGAACTCCACCCTTTTATGCTATAGAAAAATTTACACATGCCACTACGCCATACACACCATTGAATATCAAAGGGATAAGTTCTATTCATACATTAATTCCTATCAAGGTGGACAATAAAAGGGGCTATTCATAGATTCAAACCAAAGATTCCTCAATAGCTTATCTCCCAATGCCATAGAAAAATTGTATTTCATCTTGAGGAGGGAGAGTTGATGCTCCTGTGAGAGCACTATTGATATAGCAGGATAGCAACACATGTGAGGAAAAAAGGTGTCAAACTAGTGAATTTTTAATTAAAATTTTTCCTATTGCTTCTCTTTAGTTTTACTATAACCAAGGGACATAATAGAGATACATTTTAGAATCAAGCCTACTCTAATATTTGGGGAATCAAAGATGATTCAAAAATAACAAAGCAAGAAGGATTTTTGACAATAATATTTTAGTATTCTCAAGAAATTGAAAGTCTTTTTTTGATCTTGCCTAGAATTTGAAAGAAGGATTGGAGGCTTTAAAGAAGGATTTTGCATGACCACACAACACTACTCCATACATGTTCTAAGAAATACCAAAACCCTAATTACATCACAAATTTTAATTTAAGTTGACACAATAAAAATGATTTAGGTTAATTACAAGTTATAAAGAGGGTCTAATAATAATAAGGTTAACCACGACCCATAGGGCTTACATAGGAAAATATTACAAATAATTAGTACAACATAGAATGAAATTCCCTTATGCTTATCCAATATAGTGCACAATGTTGACCTTATCCATGAATCATATTACAATTTCAACACTTTAATGCCTTTAAAAAGGCTACATGCTCAAATCTAATTTTGATCACTTTAGACTTCAAAAAAGCAGTTGTCATAGAATGTGATGCTTTAAGAAAAATAATTGGTGTGATGTTGATTCTAGATGGTCATAAGAAACTCTTTAGAAATAATTTTGTAAGTCAATTTATGAGGAGATGAAAAAAACCTTACATGTAACTTAAAAAAGGGTAGACATGGGATTTAAAATGAGTGGTCATATGAAGGAATCTAAGAAATATTGAGGGAGATACAACCCTATGAAGTTAGCCATCCAGAACAAATGCAATGACAAATTTTCAAGTCATGAAAAATAAAATTATAAATATCTGTTAGTCAGGGTTTAGATAATGGTAGGATAAATGGAGGGCTAGGGAATAAGTGAGGCAAGACATTATGTCTAGGCATAGATTTTTTTAGCTAAGTTTCCTTTTCCGCTTCTTTATCTTAAAAATTTTGCATGCAAATTTTTATAGGTTTTTTATCAAATATCATAATCTCTATAGGATGTTTTGGTAAAATTTAGTAGATTTTAGGTTATAGATTCCTTCCCATGGAACGATTTATAGCTAAATCCTTATAATCATCCCTAGTAGTATAGGTTAGTAAGTTCCTCATATAGAGTTGATCCTCGTTGCTCAAAGATACTATAGTTTTTGGTAAATTTAATGGGTCTTGGATAGGGGCTTCAACCTTGAGAAAATGGATTGATAAGAGTTGGAAGTCTCCAAGAGTGAGTCTAGAATTTCTTCCCAAAGGTTTCTTCCTAGACATTCTTTATTCTAGGGAGGAAAGAGATAGAATCCTAAAAGGGGATTATTGGTTTATGGTAAGAGAAAGATTCTTCCTTACCCATTGGTATGAGGCCTTGCACCTGAAAATGTAAATCTATCCCTAGTACCAATATGGGTTAGGATTTATGTGTTTCCAATTTAATTTTAGGAAATGAATACCTTCAAGGTAATATGCACCACTCTGGGATAATTCTTTAATATTTTAAAAACTACAAAAGATTGATTATTGGCTATTTATGCTAAGATATTGGTCATGATTGATATAAGTAAACCTTTATCATAATCAACCATTATTAAGTATGGGAGTATTTTATGGATCCAAATGATAGATTATGAAAACATATTTTTTATATGTAGAAGATATTACGAGGTGGGGAATACGAAGAGATCATGCCCTAAGAAGAGTTCAACAAAAATGTATGTAGAAAATCATAAGAAAAACTTAAAAATGAACATAGATGAGGATGGTTTTCAACTTCTAAAAAAAATGTCTAATTAGATGATAATAAATAAATAGTGGAGACTAGTAAAGAAGGATATTGGAAGAAATACCAACTATTTTGAGGCTTTAGTCTATGAAGAAAAAGTAGATCAAATCTTAGAGGACATAGTACAATAGGTTCAACATATTAACAAGGAACCATCTATTAAATATGATCTTGATTTAGGGATGAACATTCTTGATGAACCTAAGGAATATGTCTCATTAGATTTTGAAGAATCTATTGAAGTTCTATGCACCATTCAGGAGAAAAAATTGGTAAAGAAAATGCAGTGTTAGATGTTAAATACCTCAATCATTAATAAGGAAATACCAAAAAATGAGCAAGACAAGTCAAGAGCTTCTGTAGTAGAGCCAAGAGAGGATCAATTTTATGAAAAATAAAGTTGTGAAATAATATTTAGGAATAGATTAATAAGACCTACTCCTAATACAAGCAAGGAAAAAAGAGAAAAACCCTCAAAGTATCAAGAGAGATCCACAAAAGCAAGGGCACACATAGATAAAAGAACACAAAATAAGTTGGTTGACCTTCTCTTTACCAAATAACAAAATGGTATTGGTAATTCATAGGTGGGTCTGGTAGCCCCTAATGATATACTATTAATATATCATGGAATATAATTGGTGTTAATACCCCCTCAAAGTAGAGGTGTATCAGGGACCTCTGTTTAAGTAATAAGCATGATAGTCTTTGTATGTAGGAAACTAAATGACAAAGGAAAAAGTTTTCAAAACTATGAAAGCAATATGGGTGATATGTGAATGGGATACTATGGATTCTAAATGAGTTTTAAGGAGAATTATAACATGTTGGAATCCTATTAGAAACTCCTATGTAACCATTCACATTACTAGGTATTGGATAGCCTCTTTAGTCATATTATACATTGTAGATATTCATTTCATCCTTATCAATGTCTATGGACCTACAAGTCAGTTAGGAAAATTAGAAGTTTTGAGGATTTAAGCCTTTATAATAAATAAAGACCAAGAAACCCAATTCATGATCATAGGATATTTTAATGCCATAACCAATCTAGACGAAAATTTTGGGGGAATTAGGATATTAGCCCAAAGTATGAGAGATTTCTCAACTTTTATTCAAAATAAAAATCTATAGGAGATTGAATTTGGAGAAGACAACTATACATGGACTAACAAAAAGAGGGGCTAGAACCTAATAGCAAAAAATTAGATAGGTTCATTCTCTTAGATCATAGTCTAGATGAAGGGACTTTTTCTCAAATTAATACCTTGATAATGATTAGTTTAGGTCACTAGTCAATAAGAATTAAAATGGTGGTACGTGAATTTGAAAAAAGATCATATTTTAAATATGAGTAGATGTGGGAAGACCATCCTAAATTTGTTGATATGATAGCACAAACATAGAATTTTTTAGGAAATAGTGGGCTATATACACTTCCAAAACAAATTAAATCAATGACTTCTAGATTAAAAGAATGCAACAAGAACACTTTTGGAACATTTTTGAGAAGAAAAAGGAACTAAAAGATAAACCTTTAAAAATTACAAAAAGGTGATCATAATAATCCAAGCTTAGAGGAAAGGGATTTACTTAGTGAATATCATAATATTTTAAGGAAGATAAATTTTGGAGACTAAAATCGAGATAGACTTGGTTAAAAAAAGGAGATAAAAATACAAAATTTTTCATAGGATGTCAATAGTATAGAGATCGACATCCAAAATTAGTATAAGGTGTTTGGATTCAACACTAGAGTGAAATAAAAAAGAAGTCAAGGTTTTTTACTAGAATATTCTAGGATTAGAGGAGTTTGAAGTTCTTAATTTTAAACTGCTACAATAAGTACTTTTAATTATAATAGATTAATACAATAGGAAACTGATGGCGCCTATTACTTTGGAAGAAGTGTATTTAGATATTTTATATTTGATAAGGATAAATCCCTAGGTGTGCATGGGATATTTGCAACATTATATCAATATAATTAGGATATAGTGAAGGATTATTTAGTGGTGGGGAAGAGATTTACATAAACTTATTCCAGAAATAATGCAGAAATAAATAACTTAGAAGAAATGACACCACAAAATGCACATATAACACATGAGATTTATCTTGGTTCATACAATATGGGCTACGTCCAGCAAAACAAGAGCCACACCTCCTTGATATTATTATTCACTTCCTTGCCCGAAAATGGGACATTACAATAAATATAAAGGAAACTCTCACAACCCTAAACCACTATGTGGTATTAGAATACAATGGGCACAACTCCATGGGCTAAACCACCCACACCCACCAACCACCCACCAACCATGGGAATCCCAAAAATCGCTCCACTCCGCAAATCGCTCTAGAAAAAGGGGGCAATTTTTTTTTGATATTTCCAAAAAATGCCTTTGGCATGGCCGAGGGGGGGGCTACTGCCCCCCCAGATCCCCGTGACACCCTCGTTCAGGAGCTTCACTCCTCTTACCCTTACGTGCCTGTTGTATAGTACTTCCTCAGAAAATGATGAGACACATCCAACAGGTGGTAGTGAAACAATCTAGGATAAAATAATACATACCTTATAAATAAAATGCAACATATCTTACCATAATTCAAAAAATAAGGATTCATAATTGTTTGATTCATTTAGGCCATAATCCTATGTAATATGGCATATGATATTATCTACAAAGTGATGGTAAATCAGTTAAGACTATTGTTAGACAAAATTAATTTAGAAGAGCAAGGAGTATTTGTGAAAGGGAGAAATTTTTTGGATGGAATCATAGTAGCTCATAAATTTATGCATTCAAAAACTTCAAGAAAAGAGAGAGCAATGAGCTTAAAACTTGATATGAGTAAATTTATGACATGGTTAAATGATATTTTTTGTTTTTAGTATTAGAAAAGTTTGGATTTGGTAAAAAATGGGTTATATGGATTAATGCTTGTGTCTCTATAGTTTCATATTTAGTGTTGGTCAATGGGTTAGTAACAAAATATTTTAAATCGAAGAGAGGTCTTAGATAAGGAGATACTCACCCATCAATAGTTTGTAGATGATACAACCCTTTTTGGGAGGGCAAGAATAAACAAGGCCAAAGCTTGGAATAAATTATTAAAAGGAATACAAAAGAGTGTCAAGGAAAAAAGTTAATAGGACAAAATCCAAAATTTACTTCCTAAAAACCACAACTAGAATCAAAGTAGGGATATATAGGTTACTTCAAATCGAGGAGAAAAATTTACCAACAACTTATCTAGGGATGCCCTTATTTTAAGGGGAGAATGAGGATAAAATATGAAATCCAATTATAACTAAAGTTCAAAATAAACTATTTGTATGGAAAGGTTGATGATTATCATTAGCAGGAAGAGTGAAACTGAAAAAAATTATTTTATTACAAACGATCAGCTAAAAGGACCTAAGGGGCTTGCCTACTATGCCTCCAAGCTTAGTCTCATAGTGGCCTAAGTATGCCCCCAAATATTGACCATATTTTCTAGAGTTTTTGTGAAGTTATTTTACATATTTGAAGCCATGGGATATTCTGGTCACAAGACAAAGCTCAGATCAAACACTGGATCAAATAAGTTCTATAAAGTAAAATTGTTAGGTTGTGTGTTATTTGCTTCTATATTTTTTGTTCATAACGTAGGTTACAAATAAAAAGAAAAAAACATTTGATTGCTTTCTAGGCATTTAAAAGAAAAAGGTATATAGTAATACATATAGGATTTAGTCTTATTTGTGTATTCTCTTGGTTTATTTCTTGAAGAAAAATATTTTATTCCTTGCAACCTAGGATTAGATATCATTGAATCAAATAATCATACTAGGGACATTGTCTTCTTGCATCTTGTATGTTTTTCATTGTTATTTCATTTCCATAGTTTAGCATAGAAAGACCAAAAATAGGTGATTGATTAATTGATACATTAAAAATTTCCACCCCATACTTAGAGCGAGTCATAAAACCATTCCTAATGAACCCATTCCTTTGTGTCCCTGAGTGTAGAGAATATAACAACCACCATGGTCACCTTGGCTCCCAGAAGATCTGATCGAGAATCGTACACGATGCATAATTTTCCCCCTCTACATATTTGGTGAACCTGATGTGAACACACGTCTTAGTGGCTAAGATAGGAAGCCTCTTTATTTGCTTTTATCTTGAAAAAATTTAAATAAGATCACAAATTTTGTTTGCTTAAAACTAGAAAAGCATTTAAAAACATCTTAAATTTTTTTTGTGCGTTTTCTCTAGTCTTTAGTTTTCCTCATTTTCCTTTCTCTTTCTGCGAATGGCTTCCAACCTTAGGAGTAAGAGAAGGATTTTAGAGTTTGATGAGATTTTTCAAGATGATGATTAGATTGAAAGAGAGAATCACAATCTAGAAGAGGAAGAAAATGGAGAAGTTGGTAATGACCTTGATTCTATTTAGGGGTCCAATGGGAACCTTATCTTTAAATCATTTGATCATGTCTAGAATTTCTACAAGTATCACAAATATGCCTTGAATAAAGCTATGGAAGCCCAAATTGAGGAAGCTAAGTTTTCTCATCATCCAATCATTTCTCCTTAGAATGTTCACACCAATCCATTATTGGAATCTTCACATCATGCCAATCCTTGCCATAAACCAACATATACCACTACTATGACCACCAACATTGGAAGGGTTCTACAAGTCCCTCCAACTAGTAGTGCATATCAAGATCATGTTCAATTTCCTCCTCATTCTACTAATATTTACATTCATGTTTATGTTCCACCAGAAGTTAGTTATCCTCCACAACAAGATACCATATATCATAACACATACCATAATAATATCAATACCTCAAAAATTGGCCAAGTTTCCTTTAAATAACCTACCTATACCCCTCCCTTAGGGAACCTAGGGACATTGCACAAAAATAGTCCTGAGATGCAAAGTTTAACCAATGTGGTGAAATAATTGGTTTCAAGAGTGGATATGATTCAGCCTCCTAGTTTCATCTACAAATATAGAAAAATGTGCAATCAATCCTTGGACCCTATAGTTGCATCTAGACCCTAACCTAAGCATTTTCCAATGTTGGTTTTGCCTATCTATAATGGAACAAAATATCCAATTGAGCATTTAAGAATGTTTAGGACAACATGCCATGATATCATATATGATGACATGTTGCTAAAAATATTACCTAAGAGCCTTGGTGGTATGGCATTAGAGTGGTATTATCAACTATCCAATCATTCTCTGAGGAACTTTGAAGAGACAATTGAACTATTTGTTCAACAATTCAGTGCTTATGTTGAAAAGAATATTATTATGAAAGATGTATATATGTTAAAACAAAGTAAAGATGAAAATATTTAGAATTTTTATCTCAATGGAGGAGTCTAGTTGGATGTTTGAGATATACTTTACCTTCTTGAGACATGCTTGAGATATTTATTGGAAATTTACAAAAACAAATATCTTATGAATTGGAAACTACAACTATCTCATCTTTCAATCAAGTAATAGATCTAGAAATAAGGGTAGAGCAAGATCTTATTAGAAGAGGTCAACATAAGATAAAAGAGGATAGTACCACCAAAACATAGCATAAGAAAAATCATGTGGTAGGTGATGGGGTAATTGATAGTAGACCTAATAATAGTGTTGTTAACACCCTACAAAATAAGGTGCTTAGAGAGCCCAAAAAACCATCACCAAGAAATTTCACAAGACTCAATATGCCTATAAATGTAGTCCTAAAGCAATTTTTGGAAGCTAATATGATTGATCCCATAAGACAACCAGATACCATGATTGATTGGTATAAGTCTGGTCAACATTATAAATATCATAGGGTGGAGGGACACATGATAAACTCATGTAAGACATTGAAACATGTGGTTCAGGACCTATTTGATGAAGGACGTCTTGTTACAGAAGGTTATCAATCCAATAATTCAACAAAAAATCAATGTCCTACTCAACAAGCACCCATAACTAATCAAGACATGGGAATATTCCAAGATCCCCTACCTAAGTTTTAATAAATTTTGAGCCTCCTACTCTAATTTATTAACAGTTGCACTAATTTCAAAATCTAGTAATATGTGATGGATGAGTTCATGTTTGCAATTGATGAAGTGATTAGTACACATAGATGGTGTTTGATCCCGTTCAAATTTGGCACCCAACTCCCATGCAAAATTTTGACATTTGACTCCCATGCAACATTCTGGTGCTTGAATCCTGTTTAATTATGGTGCTTGAATCCCATTCAATTTTGTTGCTCGACTCCTGTTCAAAATTTTGATGCCCGAATCCCCTGCAAAATTCTAGAACCTATATCCCATTCAATTTTGGCACTTGACTCCTGTTTAAAATTCGAGCACTCGAATCCCATGCAAAATTTTGGTGCTCGACTCATGCAAAAAATTTTGGTGCCTGACTCCCGTTCAATTCTGGTGCCTGAGTCCCGTTCAAAATTCTAGTGTTCAACTCCCATGCAAAATTTGATGCCCGATTCCTGTTCAAATTTTGGCACCCAACTCCTATTCAAATTTTAACACCCGACTCCCATTCAAATCTATTTTGGCTATTTCCAGGTTGGCTATTTTTAGCTTTGATTGGTGCCTACACTTGGAAAAGTATTACAGTTATTTAATATTCCCCATCCACGAGCTATCTATTTTTTCAAAGTGTAACTGTTTTAGACGTTTAGGTGAAAAAATTATTTATTTTTGCAGTTTTGTAATTTTGATATAAATAGCTAGAATATTAAATGCAGTAAACTATTGTAACTGCTAAAAATACAGTAAACTATTGTAACTGCAGTAAATACAGTAGATGCTATAAATGTAGTAAATTGCTATAAACTACTATAACTGATGTAATTGCTATAAATGTAGTAAATGCTGTAATTACTGTAAATGTAATAAATACTTTAACTGTTGTAAATGCAGTAAATATTGTAACTTCGGTAAATGCTGTAAACAGGGAAAATTAGGAGGCTGGAAAATATATATTTCTATAAAAGAGATTTTTTTAGATCTTCAAGAGGGGGGTTGATTCATTATGTCACTTGCCGACCTCTTTAACATTGTAGGAAATAATACACAAACATGTGTTTGAGCTACATGTTGTGTATCTTCAGTTTGGTTTGATTGCATGTGGTATTGGCCCTTGGTTCATGCCAACTTTACCTCTTACAATTGATGCATGTTTATTTGTCTCACATTTGTTATACTATGTCTTTTATGGAGTTTTAGGTGGATCAATCAACCTAGTTTTCTTATTGGCGTATGTGTTAGAATTAAAGTGCACTATGCCTCTGTTTTGACACTTGTCAGTTTATCATATAGGCCTTCTGCCTATATATGTAACTCATTTTATGAATAATATAATCCCTTCAGTTTGTTTACTCCTAACATTTGGTATCAGAGCTCCAGGCTTTCTCTGGCCTTGTGATCTTGAGGGGGGATTTGCCTCAGGAAATTCCCCCTCATCCTTTCCACCAAAAAAAAAAAATACCTAGTTGGATGATAGGAAAGCTGAAAGTGTAGCTGCAAAGGAATTCATTTCCAGTCAAAAAATACCGAAGTGTGTATGCATTGCACGAGTCATTCAGGGGTTTGAGACACAACCTTTCAAGTCAAAATTTGATTCATGGCCACTTGGTGGTGGAAATTCAGGCTCTGAAGATGGTAGAGGCAAAGGAGGCAAAAACGAGGGCAGATCTATGTGTAGTTGCAGGTCACAGGGTCCTCAAATGTATGAATTTGTGAAGAAGTTAAGGTGCAGAGTCTGAGCAGTCACCGGCTGGAGAAAGGGGGGATAGTGACAAAAATTTTGAGGTGACTGAAGGGAAGTTTTTTTAAGCTCATTGTAGAAGTGTTTTTTGTGCTCTCTGATAAGTTCAAGAGATCTGAATATGACCGAAAGAGGATCTGTTCAGCCCAAGAAGCTATCCAGAGATAATCATATCAGGTGCCCTCCTAACGACCTCTTTCTCATCGTCATCAGTGCTGGCCACCTATCACAACCTCCTCTTCTTCGGATCATATCTTATCGTCCACTGATGGACCCGTTGCAGTCGTTAGGCGCTGAGCCACCGCGAGTCAATTTCTATGAGGAGTGGGCGTCGCCTTAGAAAAGAGAAATTTTTGATGGCAGTTTGTTGAATAAACTGCGTGGCAGTTTGTGAAGGAGCATGCGCTGGACGTGGTAACAATCATCCACATGCTATTCGTGGGGCCGACAATCACGTCGACGATGCCCTCTAGTGTCCAGCTGGCACTCTCGCCGCTGACGGGTAACCCCATGCTTTTGGGAGGCTTAAAGGGCATGCAGCTCGTCTCCGTATCAATATCGTTGGTCCATGTGGATGATGTCTGCACCACTCAGATATCCTATATGGTGGAGTACTTTAAGAAAGTGGGGCTGCTTGCATGATGAGCGGCATGTGAAATGTTTTTTCAAAATAGGTGTTTTTTAAAAACAAGGGGGACAATGAATTTTTTATGAGGGGAAACTTTAATTTAAATTTTAAAGGGAGCATTTTATAAAGTATGGAGAGTATTATTGGCCGACAAGCCCACAGGCCAAAATTTTCAAACAATGTAATTTTTCCCCTACGAGGGAAAATTGAGTCTTATTTTTTTATTCCGCCATAGTGCGATGCCGGGAATTTTTCTTGAGGTTTATTTTACTGCCTAGAAAGGCATGCTATTGTTTTTTTAGCAAGTTAAAGGCCCCATTCAAACCCAAGTATAGGGGTATTTATAGTCGTTGGAAATGTTTTTCCATGACGGACACAATGGTGGTGTCATATTGTAATTTTGAGGCTGTTTCAATTGAGTTTTTTAGCCTCAAAGTTTTTTCTACCTTGGAGTGCACTCTCAGTTGTACCCGACACTCCCAAGGCACTTGTAAGTGAACCTAGTATCTAGTAGTACCCTCTATCTACTTGGCGAATGCAACGACTGGTTATCCATGCATTCCGGTAAGATGAGGTGACTACCATAAGGACACTTATTCTAGGGACTACAGACATAGACACCCTAGACTCTATCCGAGGTTTTTTGGGATCTACTTCTGAAGACTACAGATGAAGACACTTTAGAAGATTCTATTCTTCTCATCCATATTTGGCATCTATGGCTCATTTTATTGTATTGAGTGCATTTTTAGCAGAGACTAACACTCTTATATGGCTCATTTTTCATTTGTATTAAGGTGCATTTTCGGTAGAGACCGACACCTTCTAGATTGAGTTCACCATGAGGAGGGACTTGATATTCATGGTGGATCTAGTCAGTGACCTATGAGTGGCAACATCCTCTGAGGATGACTTGCAAAGGCAATAGACCCAGAAGTGGCTGACCCTAAGGCACCCATGATGACCCTGAGGCACTTAGACGGATGACCCAGTGGTAACAGACCCATGGAAGTGGCTGACCCTGAGGCAACAGATCGAGATGTATACACAGTGAATCTAGCATTATTCATAGTTGGAGAGCCAAGTGTAAAGAGCACGAGCCTAGACCAAATCAACAAATAAAGGAGGATGTAGAATTATTTTAGAGAAGTCAACATTAAGGGGGAATGTTACCTAATGTTGACTTGTTTTTTTTTAGTTAGGATAGTGCACTTTAAGGGGGAATGTTAGAATTAAAGTGCACTATGCCTCTGTTTTGACACTTGTCAGTTTATACTGACACTTGTCAGTTTATCATATAGGCCTTTGCCTATATATGTAACTCATTTTATGAATAATATAATCCCTTCAAGTTTTTTTACTCCTAACAGTATCGCCCATTTCTATTTTTATTGTTCATATATTATTATAATTTTTTATTTTCCTATCATCCCTCTCCATTTTCCCAGTGCAATTTTAGTGTAGTTTTGTGGTATTTTTAATTTTATTTCCTAGTCCATGTTATAGTTTTTATTTTTCTATTGCAGTCTTTTATTTTTTTCTTCCCCTATTTTCTAGCATGTTGCAGGCCAAACAAGGTTAACTTTCTATCTATTTTTTCACTTGCCCGATCATTAATTATAAACCAGGGATTCGTAAACTTTCAAAGGATATCTTACATGATCATTCACAATATCACCTTGAGATGAGTCCTAAATCTACTATTGGGGGGTGTTCAAAAGGTTATCAATCTCTCATGCACTCCTCAATAAAATGCATATGAACAATTAAATATTCAGAAAGAAAGCATTCATACGTGCATCTAAGAAATAATCAAACCTACAACAATAATAAAACACAAATATAGGAAATGAAACTATGAAAGCATAAAATCTACAAAGCATAGAAAATAAGGGGAAGAATACTATCTTGGAGTGGGCCCAAGCTCTAGCAGATCCCTACCAACGTGAACACGCTTTAGGAACTTGTAGAATTTATTAAGCAATCAAAGGATTACAATGTGTATTCTATATCTTCTATACAATTGCTATATGTTCTATATTCTATATTATCAGAGAGGTTTGTGTGTGTTTATATAGCACATGCACAGGTATTTTGTTACAACTCGGTTACAACCATTGATCTATTCCAGACTCGACGATGGCAATCTGGTAAGCTTCAGCCATCGTCTACCAAAAATTGGCTTTGTTCCTACTATTGGCATGTTTCGTAATTGGCTCATGCTTCACTTGGCATGGGCGGCACAACTCCCACAAATATCTTGTGTGGCATGGAGTTGTAATTGCTCCATTTATTACCACCTGCATCGTGTTTGATCTGGTCAACATGCAAAAATAGAGGCACCTTCCTTTGCGGAAGGCACCTACCTTCTATTGGTGCCTTCCTGGAAGAGGAAGGTGCCTATCTTCAATAGACACCTTCTGTGAAGGGGAAGGCGCCTACCTTATTCTAGGGCCTTCTTGGAAGAGGAAGGTGCCTGTCCATTATGCATAATTTTTGTAGTAAACAAAGTTCTAGGTCCATGAAAAAGACCTCGACTGATTAAATCTGAAAAAATCAACAATATCTCCACAGAAACACACTAAAACACACAAATTAGATAATATGCATAATCTCATTAAATAAATACATAATCATTGATAAAAACATACAATTCCTAATATATCATCGCATAATATCTGCTAAGACTCATACAAAAATATAGGTAATTCTGGGACTCATCATCCCCCCATGCCTAACATATGCCATGCCCTTGTGGCTTCAAAACCATAGGCACTTTGGTCATTGTCTATATCTGGTCGTTCCTGCTACTATCAATTTTTTTCAATATGCTCTCCTTGTTCTGGCTGCTATTAGGGCCGACATGACTACTATGGGTGTCCTTGCCTAAAATGCTACTTCTACAGCCTGCCACAGGTCAGTTTCTTCAGTCCTGGGAATCACAATGGGGATATCTGAATCACTTCCCCTTTGGTTAACCACCTGGGCCTTATATATTCTATCCTCCTTAGGATTAGGCCTTGGATTTTCTTTGGCCTTAGCTACAACCTCTGAATTTGGGTCAAATATCCCTCATATCTCTAATCATTTCCTTATTTTTGAGGGTCGCCCTGGGGCTGAGCCATAAATTTTCCAAAATTTAATCTTATGTGCCAAATCAATACTGATGCCAAAGGTTCCTTGGACCCTCGAAGAGGATTTTGTCCCCTACTTATCTACCCTCACCTCTCTGTGCACCAGTTCAAACACTTTCTGCTTGTCGGCAAACAGATGCATATCCCAGTCATCATCTTACGGCTCTTTGACAACCTCCTTGGCCTTCTTTTGAGCAGTCCTAGGCATTTTTGCTATGGCCTATACAGGAACTATGATAGCTTGGTCAGAGGGCTCTCTGGTGACCATTATTTCATTGCTAGGGACCTACTCTGCTGTCCCCACTACTGCTGATGTTTCAGCTTCTTCTCCTGTAGGTTTAGTAAGTTCTTCCCTGAGTTTCAAATCTATCTACGAGGGCTGATCTGAGTTAGTTAGGTCAATAATAGGGGGCTCTACGGGGCTCTTGCACTCCTAGATCCCAAAAACAAAGGACTGTTCCCCTGCCTCCAGGCTGTTCTACCGTGCATCTGATTGGAACTCTCCCACAGAGACTACTTGCTCTCTGGAAGTGGAAGAGTTTGTCAGAACCTCCATCACCCAGTCAGTCTGGGTTGATGCATTCTTTATTTTTGCTCGCCCTACCTTCAATTCTTGATTTTATTTTTGCAACTGTTGAATTAGCTACTCGAGGTGGGTAATTTTCTTTGCCTACTCTTCTAGCTCACCTCTTTGACTGCTTTGGCAATCCTCCAATAGCTGCTGGGCCATCTAGCAGTTGGTTTGCCAGTCTAATGCTTCCTCCAGGGCCACATCAATCTCACTATTGCCCCTGGGGGTTTCTCTTTCTCATGGGTCCTGGCCCATTAATTCCTCTAGGGCTTATGCTATAGCCCTAACCTCCGAGTCTTCTTCCTCTTCCTATGAGGAGAGGAGGAGTCACCTCAGGTACTTTATCCTGGGGGCCAATTTTGGTTGTTGTGACTCGGTCACGTTGCTGGCGAGCTGTGCCCCTATATCTTCATGTTCAGGCACATGGGAGTGTCCTCTCTATTCTATGCATTCAAGCATCGTTGTTGGCCCGATATCCCCTACTTCCCTTATAGGGCTTTCTTCTGCTTGCATTTCAGGGCTTCCTACCACTTGAATTGTAGGGCTTTCTACTACTTGCCCTACCTCAAAAACTTCCATTGCCTGGCCTCCATATTCTCTTGCATCAGGGTCCTACCTCTGCACCCCTGCATGGTGGGCCAATGCTGATATGAGCCTATGGTGGGCCAAAGTTGTAGGTGCTCCCTTCTAATATCGTGCCGCTTCTTTCTTAAGGGTTTGCACCAGGTAGAAGGGCATGTTAATTCTTCTCCCATGCACCAGGTGGTTCAAAAATTGCACATTATGGACATGCAGGTGGGTGTATTTCTCAGTGCAAGTGAAGAATCGAGTAACCTGCTCAAATATCTCCCATAAATTTATAGGGAGGGTGATTTTGATCAGCCCATATCTATCTATCTATAGATTCTTTCCAAGCAGTAGCTGTTTGACATAGGATTTCAATGTCCCACTCTTGTACACACATTCACCTATCAAGGGTAAGCCAGTCACCTCTGAGATGTATTCTAGGGTGACTGGAATTGCCATCCCTCGCATTCAAGTAGAATTCCCCCTTAAGGAGGCATCAAACTCCCTTGATGCCTCTGCGTCCTGGTTCTAGCTAACCAGGGCATAGTATCTGAGCCATCCCTCTACCTGAAATTGGGCTCTCACTGCCCCCTTGATCCCATCTATGCTGCTCAACTCGTTCTTTTTTATCGAATGATTCTTTGATTGACCTCCCATGGTGCCTTCCTGCAAGCTACTATTTCTCTTATTTTCTTTCTCAAGGAGGCACCTTCCTTATAATGAGGGTGCCAAACAGCTAACTCCCAATCCTTGCCAGGCATGCCTTTTGAGGTACACATTGGCATGATTGGCCATGGGGGTGTATGATTTTTTTTATTTTATGGTGGTGATATTTCGGTACTAGCATATTTTAACAATGATTACATATAAATCCAAGTAGAGTATGCACGTACTTGAATGGATGCCTCGTGTGTCATGGGGATCATCGATTCTTTACGGGGGATGGGTACCTTGTTGGTGTGGATTATGCTGTTGAGTTACTTTGATGATAGGTGTTGAAGACAAACCAGAAAAACCAATTGCTGTTGGAACGTGTGCCAATTTCACCCCGTAATTCTCTGAGATTTGCTTTGATTGGGGCATATTCTACTTACGTGCTCTTGGAGATAAATTTGTGCCATGTGTCATGTGATTATTGAGGCACATGCGAAACTTGATCATTGGATGCATACGAAAGGTGCCTGCTTTGGTACCTTCCTGATGTGGAAGGTGCCTACTGTGGTGCCTTATCGATGTGGAAGGTGCCTGATGGGCTATCTTCCTGATATAGTCGTGGATGCGCCTTTCGATGAGGGAAGGCACCTTTAATGAATGCACCTTCCTGGAAGAGGAAGATGCCATTAAGGACACATGCGAATTCCTAGGAGAGGAAGGCACCCTTCTATATAAATGCGCCTTCCTGGTGTGGAAGGTGCCTGATGGAAGGATGCGCCTTCCTGGTATGGAAGGTGCTTTGAAATGCATGCGCCTTCTTGGGTAAGGAAGGCATCCTTGAGGCTCATGCACCCAAAAAGGAGGGTGCTCCAATTTTTTTTTTTTGTTGTAGGATGCGCCTTCCTGATGAGGAAGGCGCTTCCCTACTCTTTTTTTTTTTTAGCACATTCTTATTTCGACGAGGTGTCTTTCGACAGTGTAAGGTGCCTTATTCACACAGGGTGCATTCTTGGGAGAGGAAGGCACCTTCTTTCAGAGGTTGCCTTCTTAGTGGTTGAAGGCGCCTTATTGAGGGGTGCCTTATGGTGGGTGAAGGTGCCTTATTTACATAGGGCACCTTCTTGGAAGAGGAAGGTGCCTTATTTTATCGACAACCATGTCGTATTTGATCGAGAAAGGTGATCAGGCCTCCTTGGGCTGACTTCATGCCTGCTTTTATTCTATTAGTGTCGACGTCAGGGTGCTGAGCCAAAGCAGGTCTAGTGTCCCAAATGCCTATCCATTAAACTATCAGTTCCTCCATCTACAAAAAGCAAACAAAAAAAAGAAAAAGAAAAATACAGGCAGTTAGATGCATTTCGTGCCTGTTAGGTCCTGTGGCCAGGATTCCTGCAACTTGCATGCGGGCGTCGTCCCTAGTAAATAAAACATGCTGTAAGAAAATTATTTACACCTATCTACTAATTTTTTTTTTTTGGTAAGCATTTTCATACCCACCATTCTATTTTACTTAGATTTTGAATCCAAATTCATGGGGATGAGGTCTCTCCCATGCCTGTTCTGGATCCCACCAATACATTTTCAGATGTGCTATAGGGACGCAGTCAGTGGCCATTGATAGTCAACAGAACATTACTGTCGTCGATAGTTCTAACATGCACAAATATAGTATTAATGAGTTCTACCACCTCATATTGTCCCATCCATCTCTGCATAAGCTTTCCCTTCCTTTCTTGAAATCGAGAATCATACAATAGTACCCATTATCCTTATTTGAACTGCTTTAGTTTGATGTGGTGGTCATGCCACCATTTCCTTTGCTTCTATGTGATTTTTATCTTCTGCAAAGCATCCATTCAGATTTCGTCTAGCTGATCCAGCTGCCGAATCCTTTCTTTTTGAGTGTCATCCAAGCTCAAATTCAATTCTAAAGCTATTCTTAATGTCTTAATATCATACTCAATGGGCATCATTGCATTATTCTCATAGACCAGTAGGATGTTTGTGAAACCTATGGTAGACTTCCATGTAGTGTTGTATGCCCATACTGTCTCTGGTAGCCATGTAGTCCAATCCTTTCTGTGTTGCTGCATGGTCTTCATTAGGATATTCTCAATCTCCCTATTTGTTACTTCCACTTGCCCGTTTTCCTATGGATGGTAGGGTGTAGTCTTATTGTACCAAATTTTGTATTGCTCCATTAGCTCCTCAATCAACTTTGAAGTGAACTGAGGTCCCTGGTCTGTTGTTATTTCCCAGGGGACCCCGAACCGTGTAAAAATATGAGCAAACAAAAAATTGGCAACTGTTATTTATTTTGAATATTTTAGTGCCTAGACTTCAACCCACTTGGTGACATAGTCTGTGTAGACTAAGATAAACCTCTTCCCTATTGAAGGTGGGTTAATTGGCACCACAAAATCCATACCCAACTTATCAAAGGGTTCTAGGTGTACTTGAGGCTAGAGGTGCATTTCATCATGATGGGTTGGTCTACCCATCCTTTGGTACTCATCACGCTTGCTGACATACGCGACTGCATATTTGAATAGGTTAGGCCAAAAATACCCAGCTTGCAGAACTTTATATGCAGTCCATTTCCCTAAAAAGTGTCCTTTGCAAGGTTCATCATGGCAGGCTTTGAGTATCTCTAAGAATTCTTGCTCTGCCATGCACCTCCTTATGATTTGATCAAGTCCTATTTTGAATATGAGGCCATCGATCCATAGGTTGGGTGCGTTCTTCTCTATCACCCCCTAATTTTCTTGGTATGAGAGAGTATGTGAGGTTATACCAGTGGCCAAGTAATTGGCTATGTCTACATGCCATGGGATTTTCTCACCGATGGTAAATAAATGTTCATCCAAAAATTGGTCTTCTACTACCGTATAGTCTGTTGATGTCAACTTGGATAGGAAGTCTGCTACCACATTGTCCTTGCCCGATTTTTCAATTATGGTGATATCAAATTCTTGCAACAGTAGGAGCCACCTAACCACTCTCCCACCAATATACGGCTTACTCATCAAGTATCTGATGGCTGCATGGTATGTATGGATGAACACCTTATATCCAGTGATGTAATGGCAGAATTTGTTTATGGCATGCACCATTGCAAGAAACTCCTTTTTTGTTACCGTATAATTGAGCTCGATTCCTTCCAAGTTTTTACTGATGTAATATATGGCATAGAAATATTTTCCATATTTCTATCTCAGGACCGATCCAATTGCATTATTGGACGCATCATAATAAATGTGGAAGGGTATGCCCCAATCTGGCCCTCTTAAAACTGGTGTAATTATTAGCTTCTCCTTAAGCAATTGAAAAGCTTCTTCGCAGTCTTCCATCCAGTTGAACTCTACATCCTTAGACAATAGAGTGTGCCAATGGTTTTGTAATATTGCAAAAATCAGTGATAAATCACCTGTAGTACCTGATAAATCCAAGGAAACTCCTCACTTCTTTCTACATCCTAGAGCTAGGTAGGTCTTTGATGAACTCAATCTTCCTTCTGTCAAATTTTAGCCCTACTACAAAGATATGGTGTCCCAGCATGATGCCTTCTTGCATCATCATGAAGCATTTTTTATTGCTCAGGGACAGATTGTTCTCCTCGCTTCTTTCGAGCACTTTCTCCAGGTTCAACATTGCTTCTTCAAAGGTCTCTCCATAAATGGTGAAGTCATCCATGTATACTTCAACCGCTTCTCCTATCATGTCCGAAAATATGCTAAGCACCGCCCTCTAAAAGGTGGTCGATGTGTTGCATAACCCAAAGGGTAATACCTAGTAAGCAAACATTTCCCATGGGCAGGTGAACATTGTTTTATCCTAATCCTCTCCTCATATCTGGATCTGATTGTATCCACTAAACCCATCCAAGAAGGAGAAGTACTTTCATCCTGAAAGTGTGTCCAAGACTTGATCAACGAATGGGAGCGTGAAGTGGTCTTTCTTAGTTGCTTTATTCAATGCTCTGTAGTCCACACAGATTCACCATTTCCCATTTTTCTTAGGGACTACCACAAGTGGTGACACCCACTCACTATCATAAATTAGATAGATGAATCCGACAGCCAAGAGTTTCTATAAATATGTTTTGACAATGTCCTTCATTATTGGGGTCATTCTCCTATATGGTTGCCTGCTTGGAGTTGCTTGCTCATCAAGGTATATTCTATGAGTGCAGATTTTTGGGTGAATACCCTTCATGTCCGAGTAGTCCCATGCAAATGCCTATTGGTGTCTTACCAGGAGTTCTTCTACTTTTGCTAGATGTGTAGGAGTCAACCCACTGCTGACATTCAATGTCCTTCCTGGCCCAACAATTATCTATTGGACATGATGATCATGAATGCTAGCCAATGGTGATCCAGGTGTGCTGGTAGAGGACTCTCCATGGAGGAATTCTACAATAGCCCCATCCTCATCTTCTTCCTTTGCTAACTCATCTAATGCCATTACTGGCTGGATTATGGACAACTCTTGATAATTATGCTTGGGTAACATAGATTCTCCCAATGGGTTGAATGACTGCACAGGGGGTGAAATGGTCAATCTCTTGATGTTTTGGCCATCGAAGATGGTCATCAACCCATCCCGACAGCTGATGTAGGCATCGATTTTTTCCAGCCATGGTCTCCCTAAAATGAGTGGGTAGCCACCTAGCCTAGTCTTGGACTGCAAGACCAATAAATCAGTTAGGTATTCCCACGTGCTATCATCGTTACATCCTCTAGCATTCCCTCTGGTGCTACTGTCGATAAGTCAGATAATTACAACACTTTCATGGTGGGTCTCAGGTTCATGAGTTGTAGCCTCTGCATGGTTTCTTGAGGCATTACATTGATGACTGCTCCAAGATTGACCAACACATTAAACAAGGAATACCCTTTGATTTTTATAGTTAGTACTAGACTGCCTGGATCCGCTTACTTGGTATGACATATCTTGCCCATCATTAGGTTCACTAATTTACCCATGACATTGATAGTATAGATCACTTTCCACCCTGGATTCCTCAAGAACATTTCTCTTATTGCTTTGCTATATATTGGAACATATCGAATGGCTTGAAATAGTGGTATCGTCACTATGAGGTTCTTCAGAATCGATAGGATATCAAACTCTGACTGCTTTTGTTTCTTCTATTCTTGCAATCGATAAGGGAATGGAGCCTTTGCTCTCTTAGCTATTTCCTCTATCACATCTTCCACAAGAGGTTTTTCTTCTTCTTCTTCCTCCTCTTCTACCAGTGGAGGTGTTTCTACTCCTAACTGCCTACCTAACCTAAGCTAAATATTGTACATAGGATACATCTCACCTTTGATGCTGTATATCGACTAATTTACTCTATTGTTTGGATTAGCCATCGGTTGTGCTGGTAGCTGCACAGGTCTCACTATTGGTAGAGTCAACAAGTTTTTATGGGGTTGAGATGGTGCTTCATTCTATGGGGTTCCATGGTGTGTGGCCTCTCCACTATTGCCCCAAATATTGGTACTGCATCTAGGGTTGTTGATTCATGAATGCCACTCTTAGGGGTGCGTTGGACCAAGGTGATGGCCCCCACCATCCCATGTTGGACAGTTGAGGTGGACCTTGTGGCATGTATGTCATTCCTCCGTATTGTGACATTCCAGCTGGCATACTCCCCGTAGGGGGTTGTGGCCAAATATTTTGGTTACCTATGAAATATGCTTCTAATGTCTCAGCCTCCTGGTTGCTAGGCAAATTTGGGCACAATCGAGTCTTATGATTCAGTTTGCATACTGTGCATACTCTAATATTGTTCTCCAGGCATACGTTCTTTGCATGCTTTCCTCTACATTTTGGGTAGAAATAGGTTAATGTTACCTCATTCCCTTGTTTCTTCTTCTGTAACAACAATGTGTCCATATATAATTTTAGAGAAGAGAGCATATCACTTTTCATATCTTCCAGCATATTGCCAAGTTCTATCTTTGTCATTGAAGCAGTCGCTTTGATGCTTCTGGAAGTGGTCTTGCCTCTTCTTCTTGAGTAATTCTGACAGAGTTTTCTGATATCTTCCATATCATGCTGGTAGACATCACCTCCAAAAATCATATTAAGAGCCTCTAATGATTCATTATTAAGTCCCCTCAAGATGATGCTTTTGAGGGACTTATCAGATAGCTTTGCATGGGGAGATCATTGAAGATTAAAATTAAATCTCTCCCAGTACTCCTCGAGAGACTCATCCTATTTTTGTGTCATGCTCATGACTTCTTCTCTGGAATATCTTGCTCTCCCAAAATATTGGTATTGCTATTAAAAGAACTTCTTCATTTGATCCCATGTCACTATGTGCTTTTCTCCCAGATCGATGAACCACCACAGAGATGCATCATCCAATGTAGAAGGGAAGATTTTTAGCTTCTGCGTATCTCATTTGTAATCCACAGACCTGCATAAAACATCAAACTTGAATAAGAATAGGTCAGGGTTTTTGGTCGAGTATCCTCTGAAGGCAGGAAGATGAGCAGGGGATATGTTTTTCATCTTGGTGTCTCCTACTCCTTCGTCAATCGGAAAGCTAAATCTAGATGAGACTTCTTCTGTGTCAACCATTTTTTAGGAAACGTGGTCTCAAATGCAGCACTTATGGACTTATGGTCATTTAAAACTTTTTGATGCATTGTTGTTAAGCACATCATTAAATCTCAAAGTTATTATCAATTCGGGGTGGTGTCCAAGGCTGTATATGATAAAAGGCTAGGGTAGAGTACAATTCAGGCATTCTGATTTCAAGCATTTATTAGGTGAGACAGATTTGGTTTAGCCTTTTGATGTCACACTAAACCTAATCTATAGAATAGAAACTTGCAGGAACTAAAAACTAATTCTAAGTTGCATGAATTGAAATCTAACTACAATTGCAGGAATTGGAATTGCTAAATTGAAAGTCTAATCTACTTTTGAAGAATTAAAATAATAGAATTTAAATTGTTGAATTTAAATGATGCTGAAATGAAATCCTAAGTTACATTTGTAGAATTGAAACCTATTTACTCTTGCATTATTGAAATGATGCTTGTAAATGAAACTTATGCTAAAAAAACTTGTCAATGTCTTGCCACAAAATGTCGTTAAGCTTTTGCTATAGGAATTGACAACAAAATAAAATATGCTAAAAATGGAAATTTGCTAAAATAGAAAAGCATGGAAAACATGGAAAGCAAAGGAAAAATACTTAATATAATTTGTTATATGACACACACACAAATGTTGTACACAAACATAATATAAAAAATAAATAACATTATACAAAATTAAAACAAGAAAAGTAAATTTGACAAGTAATCTGTTAATTCTGCTGTAGCAAAATTACAAATTAAAACCTGCCATAAAAATCCTCCTTCTAGATCTAAAAGTGGGCCCATACTTCCTGATCTAGAAGGAGGTGAAAAGCACTTCTTAACTAATTAACACTCATAACAGAAAATGATAAAATAACTACACTTTTATTGATGATAAAACATGCTGAAAACTATTATAGAAAATTACTATACAGTCCTAATTGCTACTATTGAAAACTCTCCTCTATTCTAATTTCTAACTAGCTCAACCAAGGAGGGATATGTATTATTTATATAAATATTTACAACATATCCCATACTCAAATCAGCCTATGTGCTACTTTACAGTGATTTGCCAATAATTCTGGATCTAAAATAAATGCAAATCTAGACAGTTTGTGTTGCAGTAGTAGTCATTGGCCCTTAGAAAGCATCTTCAATGGTGGGAGTACATGGGAGGAGTCTATAAATATCTCACACATCTTTCTCCACTTTAGAATATGCCATTTCTATCTTGCAAACAACTTTCTATTATGCTACAATTTTTTCTGGGTTTATCCTAGAAGAGGATCAAAATTGATCTTTTCCATGAATGGTGGCTTTGGATGACAAGGACGACAAAGTCAAATGGGAGATTTTATTTGAACCTTTTCAACCTTATTTCCCTTTTTTCATCATCAAAAATCAGTCAACAAGTCAAAAAGCACTTTCTGTTCTCATTTCGAAGATAAGTGGCTCATTTCAAAGAGACTGTATTTCTCATTCCGAAGATGTCCGCTCATTTTGAAGAGACTGTATTTCTCATTCCAAAGATGTCTGCTCATTTCGAAGATCTTTGGAATGAACAACTGTGTGCTATTCAAGTGATTTCATCTGCATTTCTAGGAGGGTTAGCTCTTAGGATCAGATTGCAATAACCTTCATGTCTCTCCACGTGTGAATTCCATGCCTTGCCATTCATTAGTAGCTTGCTAGAATTTACATGGTAAATTATTGCATTTTCCAACTTTGCTGCACAGTTGTAAAATATTGGTATTTATTGCAAATTAAAATAAATTAGAATATGGAAAAATTATTCAAATATCAACATGCAGGAGTACATCAAGTTGCTACTGAATTTATACACTTCATTCACCAAGTAACCATGCTGAAATAGTGCAATAGTGCTGCACAATTGTCCCTACTCTGTTATACCCTATTGCTGCCTATTTAGACCATGTGGGAATGCTTCTAAATAGGTCATATGTATTTTTTAGTCCTTCTAAACTCATTCCATCCATATCCTCATGCTTTGCTTGACAACTTCAAGGTGTTCCTATAAAGTGACAACTTGCTGATTTTTATATGGCTATTTTTTTTAGATTTTCAGATTTATGACAGTCCTAATAATTTTGCTTCAATGTGGACTTCAAACAAGTTGAAGGACAGGAAAAAATTCATAAACCATTTTGAATTTAATGGATATCAACATACCACATTTGGCTGTTTGAAATGTATATTTTTATTTGCTACTTAATCAAGCAAAAGCAGTCACAAAATGCTGGAAATAGTAAAAAACAGAGATATAATGATCCTAACATAAAATCATGCAAACACTTAACAAATATATATTCTAATCAACTATTTGAAATTTAACTTAATAATATGATAGTTTTTTATATGTCAAACATAGTGTAAAAATGAGCCATTTTCAGGCCTCATCATCCCCCCCAGCTTGAACTGATGCATGCCCTCATGCATCATAGTAGGCCATAGTAATATGCTGGTTTTATCCTTGTGAAAAACATTTTTGCCACCTGCTACTTGAGAAATTTTTCCTTGCTGCACTACACCAAACATTTTTTTAATTTAAGCACAGACATTTCACTTTTCTACAACCTTGCAAAAAAAAGTTTTCAATCAATTTTTTTTTTATTCTGTTTTTTTTCTTTTCTTGCATATATATATATATATATATATATATATATATATATATATTTTCATTTGCAACTTGCAAATTTTTAACTTCTGCACTTTCATCCTTCAATATTGCAATTTCTACAACTACTGCAATTTTAACTCTTTTTCTGCCCTTCTACAAGTTTTAGTGCTGCAAGGTACCTCTTAAAGGCTTGGTATCATGTGATTCATCTTGCAATAGACTTATTGTGGAAACATATTTGGTAGATACACTACTACTGGTGAATTTTTTTGTTCTTAACAACATTTCAGCCTGAATGCCTATTTTTATTGTTTGCACCTTTTGAACAAAATTGATAAAATTTTAATTTTGAAATGTTTGAGGGATGTATTTACTTGTGGTAGAGCCTTATAAACCTCAATATTTGATGTACCCTACTATTTTTGCTATTCTATAGCATTTTCAACAATTCTGGTGCAGTTTCTACTCATTCTGAAGATATGCTGCTCATTCCGAAGATATGCATGTTCATTTTGAAGATATGACTATTCATTCCTAAGATGCATCAAAAAATGTAGAAATGACCTCCTATGCAAAATTAGCTATAGATTCTATTGTGGGACTATCTCTAGAGTGTATAAGCCTTCCATAACATCAAAAATCCCTTCTTCATCCTTTTGTTTAGATGCTTTTCTTTGTTTTGTATGTTGCTGTTTTATTCTAGTAGTACTAAAATAGAACCTTCAGGTGCATTTTGTTGATTATCCTCATTCAATTTATCATACAATTGTGAGATAAACTTGTAGTCCTACTTCTGAAACTTGCCCTACTAATTGAGATAGAATTTATGCCATGTTTGTCCCAAAATTAGGTTTTTGTATAGTTTTGAAATTCTCATGCAACTAAGGGCAAAAGGGGGTGTTTCTTGACATTTTGATCATGTTCCATTTTTAACTTACCAATATTGTATGAATAGTTTATGCCAAATATCAATTATCATACATTATATGCTAAATGCTTACTATGACTTAAATGCAAGAAATGCATATCTTACTATCCTAAAAATTAATCATGCACCTTACAAGCTGCTTCTGATGATTGTTAGCAGACTATCTAAAAACATAAAAATAACACATGTGTAGTGTGAGATTTGTACAATGGTGGAATAATGATGGGTAGATCAACAAGGCAATGCATGCCGAAAAATTAGTTTTTATGCAAGCCAACTCAGTAGCACCTCCAAGAAGGTTTTCACTACTGAATTATTCATTTTTTTATCATTTTTTTATTTTTTTTCCTCTTTTTTTTCATTTTCTTTTTTTTTCATCTTTTTTTTTTCATTTTTTCATCAGAAGAGGCTGCCATTTCTGGTTTTCAACCAACTTTTGTCCCTTTTTTTTTCAAGTGCTTCAATGAGAGAGAACATCTCTCACTCTTATTTGGATAAGACCAATCCTTATTCTGCAAAAACATGTCAATTATTGTATGAAAACACCATCTCTTTCTATTGAAACCTGCAACATTGATGCAACCTTCCTTTCTAGATGAGCAGTAAGAATCTTCATACATCATAATTGCCTCCTTAGTGCTGGAAATGAAGTATTGGCTCCATTTTTCCTCTTCCTTGCTGAAATTGATGCTTATCCTCATGTATTCCAATTTTGTGGGACATGTCTTTGCTACAATTTTTTTTTTTTTTCAAATTTTCTTGTCTTGCTTGTACCCAAGAAGGAAGTTCACAAACAAGACTATTCTTCTTTTTGCTTTTCTTGTATTTTTTTTCTTTTTGTCAAAATTTTTATCATCACTCTGAATCTAATATTGAAGAGAAATTCTCTTCCATTATGTGTATATCCAATGGAATATCCTTCAAGAACTCCTCAGTTAATGGTGCATGGTATACCCGAAGGCAATGTCCATTCACCACTAACATCCTCCATGAATTACCAATGGGAGAAAGAAGCACTGCTCCATATCTAAAAACTTCTTTAATCAAGTGTTGTTCATGCCTCCTAGTCTACAAAATCTTGTCAATCTATTCTTAAAACAATTAAATACCAATTCCCAAAATATGTTAAGTGCTTACATCAAGATAAAATATTGATATACCCTTGTAATTCCATGTAAAGAGATTGAAGTATTATTTCAAAATAGCAACAATTTTAAGTTTTATTTATAAGTCAGCCAGCTAATAATGTTCAAGAATTTTCTTGGTTGCACTTGAATTTATTTTATTCCTAGGAGGACAAAATTTACCCCTTTGTAATTTCTTCCTAAGGAGTTCAATGGAAGTAAATTTTCTATGTGCAGTTTTTCTAGTTTTTCTCCTTTATCCAAGGCTAATTTTTGTGTTTTTGGACTAAAGGTTTTTTGTGTATCTCCATTAATTTTTGTCTCTTCAAGCTTAGGTAAGTTCTTGTTTGAGCACAGTTGGATGTTGCTATAGTCAATAACATTTCCTGCAAGTTTTTTTTTTGTACTAGATTCAGCTACATAGACAGGGGCTGCCTATCCTGTATTATTCAGACTGATCACAGGTTGGGCTAAAAAAGAAATATTTTTGGTTTGCACAATAAGACAAGAAGTGTACAACTTTAGTAGATCAACTACTTGTCATGTAGGATCACCTTTAATGAGATCAACTATTGTCTATGTAGGCTAATAATTGCTAAGTTGCGATTTAGCACGATAAAATCCTAACAATATTTAAGTAATAATGGAAAACTCTAGGATCATCATTAAGTTGTAAACTCCTATTTTGATTTAGCAAAAGTTTTTGTGATTTTTTTTTTTAATAGATTCAGCTTACATAGACAGGGGTTGCCTGTCCTATATTATTCATATTGGCCACAGGTTGGGCTGAAGGTGGTGGTTGATTTACTTGCCCTATTTGTTGTTGTTGGGATCTCTATTTGAGAAGAATTTAGACTAGGCAACAGATTTTGCATCTCTAAGTTGTGAAAGTAAATGGCATTTATTAATGATATGTCCCTATGAACAAATGCTACAGATAACTGATATGGCTACTTTGTTCAAGGGATAGTCTTGTATATCTACCATGATGTCTTCCCAACACCTAGTACAAATTTGTTTATACTACCCTGATGATATAGATATAAAAATGTCAGTACTAGCAGATGTCTCCTCTAAGAGATCTTATGTTTCTTGATAATGAGGATGATGAATTCTTTCAATTTTTATCAAGTATTTCAAACATAAGCAATTTAACCCCTAGGTGTGAAGATCACCTCCCTGTGGTTGCTTGTTTTCTAAATGGACTAAAATACAATTTACCAAAAACTATTACTAATACCGATCATTTATCCATATTTTACTCTGAAGTTCATAATTTAGTATAATTAACAATTATTGGGCTACTTTTAACCTCTAACAACACTATGTTCCTTGGCAATTATGCCAAAATGATGTGTTGTCGTTAAGCACATCATTAAATCTCAAAGATCTTATCAATTCGGGGTAGTGTCTAAGGCTGTCTACGATAGAAGGCTAGGGCAGAGTATAATTCAGGCATTCAAATTTTAAAAATTTATTAGGTGAGACAGATTTGGTTTAGCCTTTTGGTGTCACACTAAACCTAATCTACATAATGGAAACTTGCAGGAACTAAAAACTAATTCTAACTTGCATGAATTGAAATCTAACTACAATTGCAGGAATTGGAATTGCTAAATTGAAAGTCTAATATGCTTTTGCAGAATTAAAATAACAAAATTTAAATTGCTAAATTTAAATGTTGCTGAAATAAAATCCTAAGTTACATTTACAGAATTGAAACCTAGTTACTCTTGCATAATTGAAATGATGCTTGTAAATGAAACTTATGCTAAAAACACCTATCAATGTCCTACCACAAAAGGTCGCCAAGCTTCTGCTACAGGAATTGCTAGCAAAATGAAATATGCTGAAAATGGAAAGTTGCTAAAACAGAAAAACAAGGAAAACATGGAAAGAAAAAGAAAAATACTTAATATAATTTTTCAGTTGACACACACACAAATGCTGTACACAAACATAATATAAAACATAAATAACATTATACAAACTTAAAACAAGAAAAGTAAACTTGATAAGTAATCTATTAATTTTGCTGCAACAAAATTACAGATTAAAACCTACCATAAAAATCCTCCTTCTAGATCTGAAAGTGGGCCCATACTTCCTAATCTAGAAGGAGGTGAAAAGCACTCCTTAACTAATTAACACTCATAATAGAAAATGATAAAATAACTACACTTTTATTGATGATAAAACATGCTAAAAACTGTTATAGAAAATTACTGTACAGTCCTAATTACTGCTATTAAAAACTCTCCTCTATTCTAATTCCTAACTGGATTAACCAAGGAGGGAGCTGTGTTATTTATATAAATATTTACAACATATCCCATACTCAAATCAGCCTATGTGCTACTTTACAGTGATTTGCCAATAATTCTGGATCTAAAATAAATGCAAATCTGGACAGTTTGTGTTGCAGTAGTAGTCATTGGCCCTTAGAAAGCATCTTTAGTGGTGGGAGTATGTGGGAGGATTCTAAAAATATCTCACACATCTTTCTCCATTTTAGAATATGCCATTTATATCTTGCAAACAACTTTCTATTATGATACCATTTTTTCTGGGTTTATCCTAGAAGAGGATAAAAATTGATCTTTTCCATGAATGGTGGCTTTGGACGACAAGGACAACAAAGTCAAATGGGAGATATTTTTCTTTAGCCTTTTCAAACTTCTTTTCCTTTTTCCATAATAAAAAATTAGTCAACAATTCAAAAAACACTTTCTGTTCTCATTCCAAAGATAAGTGGCTCATTCCGAAGAGATTGTATTTCTCATTCCGAAGATGTCCACTCATTTTGAAGAGACTGTATTTCTCATTCCGAAGATGTCTGCTCATTCTGAAGATATTCGAAATGAACAACTGTGTGCTCTTCAAGTGATTTCATTTGCATTTCTTAGGTGGGTTAGCTCCTAGGATCAGATTGCAATAGCCTTCATCTCTCTCCATGTGTGAATTCCATGCCTTGCCATTCATTGGTAGCTTGCTAGAATTTACATGGTAAATTACTACATTTTCCAACTCTGCTACACATTTGTAAAATATTGGTATTTCTTGTAAATTCAAATAAATTATAACATGGAAAAATTATTCAAATATCAACATGAAGGAGTACATCAAGTTGCTACTGAATTTATACACTTTATTCACCAAGTAACCATGCTGAAATAGTGCAATAGTGCTGCACAATTGTCCATACTCTGTTATACCCTGTGGCTACCTATTTAGACCATGTGGGAATGCTTCTAAATAGTTTTGTTCCGACTTTTATACACACCCCATGAAGAATGAGCATGAAACTCTGATAACACTTATACGGGATAAATCCCATTCACTTTAGAATCTAATTGGTTATCCAAGGTGCGAGTTACAGAGTTGGGTCGAATGTCTATTCACTCTTTTCCGCTTCTAGAATAGTTTTCAATATGGACTGTCTGTTACCTTACAACGGGCTCTGAACTTGTTCAGTAGTGTTTAGAAGTTGTCACTTGTTGACAATCAGATTTAAAATTAGTTCTTTGATCTAGCTCTTATGGGTCAGCAGATTTAAATAAAAGACAAATTTAAAAGAAAATAAAAATGGATCATTTCATGGTAAAACAAAGAGAGTAGGGTAGGGCAGAAAGAGAAGTTTATCAAACTTAGTTGTAAAACCTAAACTGTCAATTTTATTTATACTATCAGCTTCACAACAAAACAAATCAAAGAAGAAAGTGTCCAGCTTTCTAAAATCACTTTCTACTAAGAGCATAAGGCAGAGATGGAACAGATCTGAAAGAAAATCATAAACAAAATGGAAGTCCGTTAAAATTGGTATTTCTCACCAGCAGCATAGCTCACACAGTGAGGACAGAGCAATTAGAACAAACTTGAACCTTAAACCTGTGATTTTCCCTAGCATACAATAGAACAAATGAAGCTCAACAACATATTTAATCTTGATAACATAGATTTACAACATATATTTAATAAACTTTAAAGAAACAGATAACAAAAGAAGATGAACTTATCACAATCTGCAAAATATTAGGCTCCTAGCCATGCTATCACAGAAAACAAAAGCACATCAACTCCAAGTCTAGAAACAAAGTATTTAACAAAATTTGCAAGAAATTGCTTCAATAGTCTTTTATTTCTAAGTCTCCGCCTCCTTTTGCCCCCTGTAGCCGCAAAAATGTGACATGTTGTGATTTCACGATGTGTCGTAATTTTGCGACGTTTTTTATGCCTTAGCAACTTTCTCCTTCATCTGCAGCGAAACCGCGACATGTCGCGATTTCGTGACATGTCGCAAAATCGCGCCCTGGTTCAAAACTTGACTCTTCCTCTCCAAAACGTCATGATTTCATGATGTCGCAATTTCACGACATGTCGCAAAATTGTGCCCTCTTTGTGCCTTAGTAATTTTTTCACTTTGATTTCTCTTTGTTTCTTCTTTGCCTTGTACCCGTCGCGATTTCACCACATGTCGTGAAATCGCGACGGTCCATATGCCTCGGGTCCCCTCATCGAAAAACATCATGATTTCACGACGTTGCGATTTCGTGACGTCGTGATTTCGTGACCTATTTTTGACTTGCTTCCCTCTTGCCTCCACCTGTCGCGAATCGCGACATGTCGCGATTTCGCGACATGTCACGAAATCGCGACCTCTTTCATGCCTTAGCTTCTTTTTCACTCTGGTAGCCACGAAAATGTGACATGTCACGATTTCACGACGTTCCATACGATCTTGCTTTCTCTCTCCAGACTTGTCACGATTTCGTGACACCTTTCAAAAATGGAAGTGTCACGATTTCACGATGTTTCATACGTTCTGGCTTTCTCTCTCCAAAACTGTAGCGATTTCGCGACATTTTCAAAAATGGAAATGTTGCGATATCGTGACATTTCCAAAAATGAAAGTGTCACGATTTCGCTACGTTTTTCTGAATTGGCCGATTTTTCTGAAACCTGTCGCGATTTCGCGACATTTCCAAAAATAGAAGTGTCACGATTTCGCTACTTTGCCAAAAATGGAAAGTTTTGATTTTCAATGAATTTATCTGTCTGTTTTCTGCATTTTTTTCATACCGATGAAATATTTTCTTTAATCAGCAATGATTCTAACATTTGCAAAATGAAATATGAAATAAAACAAATCCAGATGCAAATAAAAGCACAACTTAAAAAAGGAGGCAAGCAAATTTGGAACTAAAACCTGGAAAACATCAAGAGGGTCCTTACTGCAAAATGAAAGCTCAAAATTTTCAAAGGGTGGAAATTCATTTTTCAGTGGGGGTGTGTTGCTTCTCAACAAATGGCGATATCTGCAGGTAAAATAGTAGCATTATTTTAGAACCCAGGACTCTAGTTTCAAAACAACATAGACCATGTATCTTGCCTTGCCACAAATATTCTTCAAAACAATTTAACTACTAGCTGATAGTTGTTAAAATTTTCCAAGGACATACTAGGCTGAATCATTTAAGGAAGATTTCTGATGTGCAATTACAAGCGTATAAAACTTTCTTCAAGAATGACTGGGCCTCCGAATGTTGAACTCTGGATTGATCAGCTTTTCTAGATTGTAAAAAGGGGAAACCGAGTAGAGCTCTGTTTACTAGTTTAGCCTTTTACAAACCTCGACAGAGTTACCCTTTAGATTTACACGACCCAGATTTACAACTGTAAGGTAGAATCTACAACTTGGTAGAAGAAAAATATCTTTTGAAGTCTTGGATGCCTTTTTCATTATATAACTCTTTTTCTTTTTTCTTTTTATCTTTTTTTTTTTTATATATATATATTGGAAATAACAGAGTGCCAATTTCATGCTGTCTACTCAACTTTCATCTCTTTATTTTGAAATACATCAACATCTGAAAAGCCTTAGAAAGAATAACAATTTTCTTCTAATATTTCATCAATCTAGAACTACTTCAGCCTGGGCACTGATAGCATTTGTGGATACTCAAATAATTACACGAATCATAGTCCCCTCTTATGACCAACTTTTTTTGGATTCCCTAGGAGTTTCTCCAGCCAAATAGCATAGCAGTTTATTTATAATTAAAACAACTATGGCAAGCAAGACACAAAACCCAATCATCCTTTCACTGTTGTTCTGACTAAAAAAATAGTTCCACTGTTCAGTTCAAACAGACTATCTCACAATTATGATAATGAACACTGGATTCGGGACTCAGAATAAAACAATTTTTTAGAAGGCTGACCTTTTCATTGATGCTCAGGCAAAGGCTAAAGAACATAATTTTTAAAAGCTAGAGAACTTTGTACAGACTTCCAAGGATAAACACAGACCTTTAAAAACAAAATTAAATAAAACAAAATAAAACTGAACTGCACAGACTTCAAAATAAAACAAAATAAAACTGTACAAGCACCAAAGAAAATGAAATAAAATAAGACTGCAAAACTTTAAAATAAAACAACACTGCACAGATAGCAAAGGAAATAAAATACATAAATGTACAGACCCGAAATGGAAGGACACAGAGTGTACAGACCTTAAACAACAAACAAAATAAAACTGCACAGACATTTAAAATAAAACTAAAGTAAAGCAACACTGCACAGACATTTAAATAAAACTAAAGTAAAATAAAACTAAAAACTGCAGAGTTATTTACAATGTATACACATGTTACAACTTCTTTGTGACTCACTCAAATGATACATTGGACGGAACAACCGAGAAATAATGTTTTAAGTATTGACCATTAACAGGGAGGTCCAGAAAATTACCATCAAGGTCTTGTAAACAAAATGCATTACTACCTAGAATCTCAGCAATCTGGTAGGGGCCTATCCACGATGGTCGCAACTTTGTATGCTTACCCTTCTTTTCATGGGCTTTGTCCCATAGAAGCACCAGTCTGCCAGTCGAAAGCTTTCACTTTGGTCCTCTTGTCAAACCAGCACTTGACGGTTTCTTGGTGCCGACTGAAGTGTTCCAGGGCTTGGAGTCTTTCATCCCGCAAATTAGTTAGATCTAAAACACGGGCTTCTGCATCCGCTTGATCCTCAAAATAGTCTAAGACAAATTGGTAAGTAGGTAACTTTAGAGAGATGGGAACAATTGGCTGGGTACCATACAACAAAGCAAAAGGGGAAGTTTTAAGAGCCACTTTATATTTTATTCGGTCAGCCCAAAGTGCATATTTCAATAATGTATGCCACTGCCTGGGTTTGTCTATTGCATATTTCTTAATGGCATTCATTAAATTCTTGTTTGTGGACTCAACTAGTCCATTGCCTTGGGGATAATAGTTGGATGAAAATCTGATAACTTTCCCCATATGGTATGCCCATTCTGCAAACTCCAATGATTGGAAGGCTGGCCCATTATCACACACCAAATTCAGAGGAACCCCAAACCTAGTTATGACATTTGACTCTAGAAAATCAATCACTTTATGAGCTGTACTTATTGTTGTGGCTGCTGCTTCGACCCATCTTGTGCAATAATTAGTAGCTGTTAGAACATACTTATGCCCTGCTAAAGAATTTGGATTAATCACTCCCATAAAATCAAGTCCCCATTGCATAAAAGGTTTATTTATTACAACAGGCTGCAATGGTAGAGCCCGGTTGGCCTCTTTGGCTGCAAAAGTTTGGCACTGATGGCAGGTTCTTACATGCTGATGGGCATATTTAAATAGTGTAGGCTAGTAATAGCCTGCTCTCAATATTTTGTGCACAGTAGTAGATCCTGATGAATGCCCTGCCCCTAACTTTTCATGGAAACTGGACATGACTTCATTGACTTCACTCGGAGAAATGCATCTCAAGAAAATGCCAGCATAATTCTCTCTGTACAAATTACCTACTTTGAGGAGATAATGAGCAGCTTTCAGTTTTAATGCTCTCCTTTGGGTTCTATTCAAGTGAGACAGGCAAACTCCAAATTGCATCAAATGAATAATATCTCCATACCAGCCATCAGATTCAGAATTTAACTGATTAACTTCTTCCCGTATAGGTACTTCGGCAATGTGTCGGGACAAACCAAGTCCTCTGATCAATTTTGCAGGTCGAATCTCTAAGTCATATTCTTGCAGCCTTGTAACCCAATTACCTCTCAGTTCACCCAACTCATTTTGACTTAATAGGTACTTAACAGCTGGGTCTGGAACTATAGCATGAATTCTGCTTCCTAGTATGTAGTGCTCGAATCGCTTAATCGCTCTCACCAAGGCATAAGCTTGTTTGTCTAAACAAGAATATTTCAGCTCAGCCCCCTTTCAATTGGTACTCTTGAAAGCAATTGGATGCTCTCTGGTTTCTCTCCGTTGGGTCAGAACTGTAGCAAGTGTGTGTTCAGAAGAAAAGGTGTACAAATAAAAATTTGCACTGAAATCAGGGCTTACCAGAACTGGTGCTTGTTTGATGGTTGTCTTGATTTCTTGGAAGGCTGTTTTAGCTTCTGTGGTCCAGACAATCTGAGCAGTTTGCTTTAGCATGTCATTCATTGGCTTGACTATCTCTGCAAAATTGGAGATGAACTTCCTGACAAAGTTAATTTTTCCAAAGAAGGACCTCAACTCTTTCTTGGAGTTGGGAAATGGTATGCTGGATATGGCTTCAACTCTGTCCGGATCCATGGAAATGCCATATTTTGTGACCAAGTGCCCAAGGAGCTTTCCTTCTATTACACCAAAAATGCACTTCTTCGGATTCAAAGAAATGCCGAACTCCATGCATTTGTTAAACACAGACTCCAAGTGTTTTACATGGTCAAACCGAGATTTAGAGAAGACTATTAAATCATCCATGTAAACAACAATACATTTACCCATAAGGCCCTTGAAAGCATGATCCATTGCTCGTTGAAATGTAGCTCCGACATTTATTAATCCAAATGGCATCCTCTTGTAAGCAAAAGTTCCCCACTTAGTTGTGAAAGCAGTTTTCATTCTGTCTTCCTTCTCAACCAATATCTGATTATATCCTGAGAAACCATCCAGGAAAGACATCATCTCCGAACCATTGACAATCTGTAACACCTCATCTATAGAAAGTAGTGGATAATTATCTTTCTCATATGCCTTGTTCAAATTTCTAAAATCCACACACAGGCGGATCTCTCCATTTTTCTTTCTGACTGGCACCAGATTGGCCACCCAAGTAGAATGCCTGATGGGAAAAATAATGGCAGCACTCAATAGTTTTTATACCTCTTTCTAGATGAGGGGCTCTAACAGAGCATTGACATGCCTCTGCTTTTGCCGAAAAGGTTTGCAGAATTCTTTTAAAGGTATAATGTGAGTGTAAACTTTTGGATCAAATACATTTAAGTCTTTGTATGACTAGGCCATGACATCCTTGGACCTGTGAAGAAAATCAATCATATTTCTTTTTATTTCTGGATCACAGTTCTTAGCCAAATTGATGTGCCTGGGATCTTCTTCAGTCCCTATGTTCAGGTTTTCAGTCTCACTGTCTGTGGCACCCACATAATCCTCAAAATTCACCTTTTGCTTGATTTTGTCAACATCAAAGAGCCGCTCCAGCCCCACCATCCCTTTTGGAATTCTGTTTTCTTTCAAATTCATTATTCCCCTGTCATCATCTAACTATTCCAGCAGGGTATCCCTTTGGCCCTCATCGATTATAGCATTTTCAAATGTGTTAGTACTCTGCAAAAAGTTTACAATCTGTTGATCATCAGAGAAAACCTAAAAATTATCTATATTATTTGGGACTGAAGGACAAGGGACTAACTCAATTGAAAACTTATTCCATTTAAATTCTTCCAGGTGGTTTTAAACTCGCGACTGAAGAAGCCAAGACATCTGCATGTGAATTCTGCTCTCTGGGTATGTGTGTCAGATTAAAAGCATCAAAGTCTTCTACAAGATCCCAAGCCCGATGTTTGTATCCTTTTAAATAAGATGCTTTACACTAGAATTTACCCTTGACCTGATTTGCCACCAATTTCGAATCAGTAAAAACTTCAATATTTCTTGCTCCTTTGTCCAAAGCAAACTTCAAACCTAACACCAGAGCCTCATACTTTGCTAAATTATTTGTACAAGGGAACTGTAGGCGGTAAGACATAAAATATTTCTGACTTTCAGGCCCTTTAAGGACTGCCCCTATGCCAGAACCCTGTTTAGATCTAGCCCCATCCACATGAAGTGTCCAGACTTCACTAGTATGAACAGGATGGGCTTTACTAAACTTGTTAATTTGCCCCGTTGTTAAATTGTAAACTCCAATATCTACCTCTGTAATATTTACAGTCTCATTCTCTGCATTGTATTTCGTAATTATATGCTTGTACCTGGGTTCTCTTTCAACCCATAACTGATTTGCCACTCCTTTCCATGACAACCACATGTTTGAAAAATTTGTTGCCAAATATCCGTTCAGAGATCTCGACCAATCCCTACTCAACAACATCCTGTAACCCACGGGGATATCCACAACCTGAATTTCAATTTTATGTTGAGCCCTTGGCTTAGATGCTAATTGGATATGAATATTTTGAAGCTCTCCAACTACTTTAACCTCTGATTTGTCTAATTGGACAACTCTCCTTTCAGACGTCATTGGGGTCAGACCCAACTGCTGACAAATGGCCAAAGGCATAACATTAGCAGATGCACCCGAATCTACCAAACAATTGTGTAAGTTCTTCCCAAAAATACAAATAGTCAGTAAAAAAGGGGGAACTTCAGTTTTTTCTTTGTACATGGCTACATTCGCATTTTCCATTTTCTTTCATTTGTCCATAGGTTTAGTAGCAGGGCCAGAGTATGTTTTTATCAGGTTGTCCCTCTGCTCTAAAATTTGGGCCAACTCATGTAAAGTAATGTTGGCCTTGATATTTTTCATATCCTCCACTATGTTATATCCCTTGTTAAGTGGAGGGACAAAAGCATCTGGTCCCCTCAGATTTCCTCCCTTGGGTGGAGATGGATTGTTGCTTGGAGAGGGATCTGGGGGAACATTGTGAGAGTTGTCCGGAGGGGTTGATGTAGTATTAGGCTCCGGATTCCTCGTTTCTCAGGTTGTAGTTATCTCTTATGTAATCGCTGGAAATCCCGCACCTCATCCATAGGCATTTCAACTACATTCTCGGATTCATCCAAGAAAGTGAAAGAATCCAAGACCATAGCTGCATCGTGTTCGGATGAACTTGGGCCATCAGTAGTTCTTTGATTTTCTGGAGAGATCAAATCCCCAGACAAAGCTTCAAATGCATTACAAAATTCTAGACAATCCAACTCCCCATGCTGAGAAGTAGCATGTATTCTGCACCAGTTAGGTAGAGCTAAATCGCAAATATTCACATCATGAGCTTTACCCTTGTAATCTTTATTAGGTTCATATGGGGGCCAGTTGAATCTATTTGGTTGATATGAATACCTGTTTGAGTTGTCCCCAGTAGAAACTTGCCTTTTAAAACTCAAAAAATCATTGGCCAGCTTTTGAACTATTTTTGAGACTTCTTCAACTCTTGCATTGTCAGCCTCTTTACCTGGGTTCAGTACATTCTCAATAGGTGCTACAACCAATGGATTTGCTGATGGTAGAGTCTGACAAACTGGAAACATCATTTGATGGGGTATGGGATTGAACACAGGGGCAGCTTGTGTAACCAGAGGAATTTGCTGAGCATTTAAAGGTTGAGGTCCCAACTGTCTTTCCATAATCAAAGCTTCTTTATAAGCTTCTATCAAATTAGTAACAGTGGGATATTTCTTCAAGAAGACAGAGGTCATTGGATCCAGAGAGTTTCTAAAGATCTCTAATGCCAGGTCTGCATTCGGTACATAATACCTAGTAAGTCTACCATAAGCTTTCTGGAATCTAACATTATAAGATCTGATAGATTCACTTAATTCTCTTTTGATACCAAAAAATTGCTGGTACAATATACTAGGATCTATCACTTCCCCGAACTATGACACAAAAACTTTTTCTAAGTCATTCCAGCTGGTGACAGAATCATTAGTAAGATTTAGAAACCAGTCATATGCTCCCTCTTGGAGAGTGAACGGGAACAATCTGCAGGCAACATCTTCATGTTGTACATTTAATAATTTCAAAGCATTCTTGAATGCAACCAAATGTTCTTCTACAGTTCTTGTCCCATCATGTTTATATCTGGGGAGATATCTTTCCAGATTTTTGGGCAGGTCATGGGCTATACCCAGAATATTCAAAGTAGTGGAACCCAACCAATTTGCCATTACTACTTGGTTGACAGTGATATTCTGAGTTGTGGTTGGAGTAACTATCAGCGGTGATAAAACTGTTTCAGACAGAGACTTGGCCCTTCTGAGACTACTTCTTCTCGGAGTTTCTAATTCAGGCACAAGGAGCTCTCCAGCTCTGGGGTGGGACCTTGTTACCTTGTATGTAGAATCCAACTTTTCACAAGTACTTACAAACTTACAATCCTTAACGAGTCATCGAACTTGAGGTCTTCTTTTCGGTAATTTTAAAATATTGTATCGACAACTTACAATACCGACCGGATTTCGAGTGGGCCTTTTAAATGTTGGTGTTAAGTTCCGCTGTTCAGCAAAAAATTCAAACAACAAAATTTTAAAGGCAGAGGAGGAGGGAAAATTGGCTACCAGACTTTGGATAAAATACAACATTTGTTAAGTACCACATACAGTCAGATTTCTCAACTCAAGCGCACTAAGAATGTAAGTTCAGGCCCTCCTTATAGCACCATTTTTAAATGTTGGTCCGAATTTTATACACAACCCACAAAGAATGAGCATGAAACTCTGATAACACTTATACAGGATAAATCCCACTCACTTTAAGATCTAACTGGTTATCCAAGGTGCAAGTTACAGAGTTGGGTCGAATGTCTATTCACTCTTTTCCGTTTCTAGAATAGTTTTCAATATGGACTGTCTATTACCTTACAACGGGCTTTGAACTTGTTTAGTAGTGTTTAGAAGTTGTCACTTGTTGACAATCAGATTTAAAATTAGTTCTTTGATCTAGCTCTTATGGGTCAGCAGATTTAAATAAAAGACAAATTTAAAAGAAAATAAAAATGGATCATTTCATGGTAAAACAAAGAGAGTAGGGTAGGGCAGAAAGAGAAGTTTATCAAACTTAGCTGTAAAACCTAAACTGTCAATTTTATTTATACTATCAGCTTCACAACAAAACAAATCAAAGAAGAAAGTGTCCAGCTTTCTAAGATCACTTTCTACTAAGAGCATAATGAAGAGATGGAACAGATCTAAAATAAAATCATAAACAAAAGGGAAGTCCGTTAAAATTGATATTTCTCACCAGCAGCATAGCTCACACAGTGAGGACAGAGCAATTAGAACAAACTTGAACCTTAAACTTATGATTTTTCCTAGCATACAATAGAACAAATGAAGCTCAACAAAATATTTAATCTTGAAAACATAGATTTACAGCATATATTTAATAAACTTTAAAGAAACGAATAACAAAAGAAGATGAACTTATCACAATCTGCAAAAGATTAGGCTCCTGGCCATGCTATCACAGAAAACAAAAGCACATCAACTCCAAGTCTAGAAACAAAGTATTTAACAAAATTTGCAAGAAATTGCTTCAATAGTCTTTTATTTCTAAGTCTCTGCCTCCTTTTTCCCCCTGCAGCCACGAAAATGCGACATGTCACGATTTCACGATGTGTCGCGATTTCGTGACGTTTTTTATGCCTTAGTAACTTTCTCCTTCATCTGCAGCGAAACTGCGACATGTCGCGAAATCATGCCCTGGTTCAAAACTTGGCTCTTCCTCTCCAAAACATGGCGATTTCGCGATGTCATGATTTCATGACATGTCGCGAAATCACGCCCTCTCTGTGCCTTAGTCATTTTTTCACTTTGATTTCTCTTTGTTTCTTCTTTGCCTTGTACCCGTCGCGATTTCACGACATGTCGCAAAATCACGACGGTCCGTACGCCTCGGGTCCCCTCGCCAAAAAACGTCACGATTTCATGACGTCGCGATTTCGTGACCTGTTTTCGACTTGCTTCCCTCTTGCCTCCACCTGTTGCAAAACTGCGACATGTCGGGATTTCGTGACATGTCGTGAAATCATGACCTCTTTCATGCCTTAGCTTCTTTTTCACTCTGACAGCCGCGAAAATGCGACATGTCACGATTTCACGACGTTTCGTACGATCTTGCTTTCTATCTCCAGACTTGTCGCAATTTCGTGACACCTTCCAAAAATGGAAGTGTCGCGATTTTACGACGTTTCGTACGTTCTGGATTTCTCTCTCCAAAACTGTAGCGATTTTGTGACATTTCCAAAAATGGAAATGTCACGATATCGCAACATTTTCAAAAATGAAAGTGTCACGATTTCACTACGTTTTTCTGACTTGGCCGATTTTTCTGAAACATGTCGCGATTTCGCGAAATTTCCAAAAATGGAAGTGTCGCAATTTTGCTACTTTGCCAAAAATGAAAAGTTTTGATTTTCAATGAATTTATCTGTCTGTTTTCTGCATTTTTTCATACCGATGAAATATTTTCTTTAATCAGCAATGATTCTAACATTTGCAAAATGAAATCTGAAATAAAACAAAGCCAGATGCAAATAAAAGCACAACTTAAAAAAGGAGGCAAGCAAATTTGGAACTAAAACCTGGAAAACATCAAGAGGGTCCTTACTGCAAAATGAAAGCTCAAAATTTTCAAAGGGTGGAAATTCATTTTTCAGTGGGGGTGTGTTGCTTCTCAATAAATAGGTTATATTTCTTCTGTAGTCCTTCTAAACTCATTCCATCCATATCCTCATGCTTTGCTTGACAACTTCAAGGTGTTCTTATAAAGTGACAGCTTGCTAATTTTTATATGGCTGTTTTTTTTAGATTTTTAGATTTATGGTAGTCCTAATAATTTGGCTTCAATGTGGACTTCAAACAAGTTGAAGGGCAGAAAAAAATTCTTAAACCATTGTGAATTTAATGGATATCAGCGTACCACATTTGGCTATTTTAAATGTATATTTTTATTTGCTAATTAATCAAGCAAAAGTAGTCACAAAATGCTGAAAATAATCAAAAATAGAGATATAATGATCCTAACATAAAATCATGCAAACACTTAACAAATATATATTCTGATCAACTATTTGGAATTTATCTTAATAATATGACAATTTTTTATATGTCAAACATAGTGTAAAAATGAGGCATTTTCAGGCCTCATCACTCTCTAAGTCAAAGCGCTAAGATTATCTTGAGTTATTATCTGATCTTGCACAACTTTCCACAACAAGGCTTCTTCTAGGGGCGTTCTTTTAAATAATGAGTTCGTAACTGTTCGTTCTTCCCCAAGTAGATGGGATGATGAAGCACTTCGTTCAAAGTGCTGATCCTCTCTCTAGTGGATTGCAGGTTGTGAGTCAGGCGACTCTATTTCTAAAGAGCTTTATTTTATGAACTGACCATCATGTCCTCTTCTTCTCGAAGAACTCATACAAATTTAGGTAGAAGGTTTTGGGTATTGGAATGGATCTAAAATACGCTTCCCCGATAATGGTGCTAAAATGTTGCGGGCCAAAAAAGGTTAACTTTCTATCTATTTTGTCACTTGCCCGATCATTAATTATCAACCAGGGATTCATAAAATTTCGAAGGATCTCTTACAGGATCATTCATAATACCACCTTGATATGAGTCCTTCTAACTCTACTATTGGGGGGTGTTCAAAAGGTTGTCAATATCTCATGCACTCCTCAATAAAATGCGTATGAACAATTAAATCTTTAGAAAGAAAGCATTCATACGTGCATCTAAGAAATAATCAAACCTACTACAATAATAAAACACAAATACAGAAAATGAAACTATGAAAGCATGAAATATACAAAGCATAGAAAATAAGGGGAAGAATACTGTCTTGGAGTGGGCCCAAGCTCCAGCAGATCCCTCCCGTTGAGAAGCAACACACCCCCACTGAAAAATGAGATTCCAATCCTCTTGAAAGCCCTGAAATTCCATTTTGCAGCAGGGACCCTCTTGATCATTTCCAGTGTTAATCCCAGATTTTGCTTGCCTCCTTGTTAAGTTGTGCCTTTTTTCAAGTCTTTCTAGCATTGTTATTCCAAGCTTAACTTTCTACATGCTAGAATCATTCATGCTTAAGCCAAATCCTGCACCGGTACCGAGGAAAATCCAAAAAATAGTTGCATAAATTCATGAAAAATCAAACTTTCCATTTTTGGTAGTGTCGCGATATCGCGACACTTCCATTTATGGAAATGTCGCGAAATCGCGACAGGAAAATAGAAAACCCGCCAAGTCAGTTATGTGTAGCGAAATCGCGACACTTTCCATTTTTGGAAGTGTCACGATATCGCGACATTTCCATTTTTGGAAAGTGTCGCGAAATCGCTGCAGGATGAGGAGAGAGAAATCTGGGGAGAAAAATGTCACGAAATCGCGTCGTTTTTGGATAAAGCAAGCTGGTGAGTACGGAATGTCGCGAAATCGTGACATGTCGCATTTTCACGATAGGAGAGAGAAAATGCATGAAAATCCGCCAAGTAAGAAAACAATCGCGACTTTCCATGACATGTCGCGAAATCGCGATCCATTTGGAGAGAGAAGATATGGTACGATGCGTGAAATCACGACGATTTTGAAAGAAAGTGCCAAAGGGAGAAAGTTGCAGCGATTCACTGACGTCTCAAAATCACGGGCTAAAGGGTGCAGGATGCGCTGCGAGCTTCAAAATCGCGGGCTGGAGCTTGCAGCGATGCACTGCATGTTTCGAAGTCGAGAGGTAAAGGGTGCAGCGATGCGCTGCATGTTTCAAAATCATGGGCTGGAGCTTGCAGCGATGCGCTGCATGTTTCGAAGGCGAAGGGTGAAAATGGTAGCGACGCGCCGCACGTTTCGAAGAAGTCTTGCAAGACAAGCATGTCTCGAAATCGTGACATGCCGGAGCAAAGTTGTACGGCCCTAGCAGAGGCGCGATTTTCGTGACATGTCAAGTGAGGGGGAAGAAGCGGGACGTCACGATTTCGCGACATGTCGCGAAATCGCGACATGTCGCAGAATCGCGATAGGAGAGAGAAAGTCCTCAAATGAGCCAGAAGTGCATTCCAAAAGAAGGCATCCTGGGGTAGCGACACGTGTCAAAGCGTGAGGCAGACAAAGGCCGACATGCAAGCTTTTTAGCTGATTTTAATCTGATTTTAATGTTTTAAGCTTTGATTTAATGTTTATTAAAGTGCTAATATAATATTTTTGTCTTTCATGCAGGATTCCATCTGGCACTTGCGGGACAACCGGGAAAGGCCATAAAGACAAAGTTAAAGTGCAGATTTGATCAAGGACCGCCATGCTAGAGGAGAAGAGGCCAGTAAATGCATTCAATGGCAAATTTATGGTAGAATTGATAGCATGAAGACAATTTCAACTTCGGGATGGCTTTGCGGAGATCAAATTGATGGAGAAGTGGTGACTCATCCGGCTCACCAACAGAATTAATGGAGGCATTTATTTGCAGCTGCGGATGAATGCAAGTGGCATTTAGATTTTATCTTCTCCATTTATGGCAGCTGACTCCCCTGATTTGCCGAAGGGTTAAGTTCTATCTGGACTTTGATTTTAAATGGATTTTTATTGTAAAACCTAGGTCCTGGGGTTTAGATGAGATAAGATTTGCAGTTCGGGGAAGAATATATTTTTGAAAAGATCGGGGTCTCGTCCCGAGTCTATAAATACTTCTTCTCAATGTAATTGCGGGAGGCGGAGACTTAGAAATAAAAGGCTTATAAGCAATTTCTTGCAAATCTTGTGAAATCCTTTGTTTCTGGACTTGGAGTTGATGTGCTTTAGCTTTTCTGTGATAGCATGGCCAGGAGCCTAATATTTTGCAGAGTGTGATAAGTGTATCTTCTTTTGTTATCCGTTCCATTTAAAGTTTGTTAGATATATGCTGTAAATCTGCCATTATCAAGTTTAAATATGTTGTTAGGCTTCAGTTGTTCTATTGTCTGCTAGGGGAAATTACAGATTTGAGGTTAAGTTTGTTCTAATTGCTCTGTCTTCACTGTGTGAGCTAGGCTGCCGGTGAAAGATACCAGTTTTAACCAACTGCCCTTGGATTTATAATTTTCTGCTAGATCTGTTCCACTCTGCCTTGTGCTCTTAGTTGAAAGTGATCTTAGACTGAATGGACACTTTCTTCTTTGATTTGTTCTCGTTGTGAAGCTGATAGCATAGATAAGATTGATAGTTTAGGGTTTTACAGTTGATGTCTGATAAACTTCTCTTTCTGCCCTACCCTACCCTCTCTTTGTTTTCCGTGAATGATCCATTTTTATTTTCTTTGTTTGTCTTTTATTTAAATCTGCTGACCCATGAGAGCTAGATCAAGAATTCAAGTTAAATCCGATAAACAACTTTTGCAACTACCGAACAAGTTCAAGAACCCCCTGTAAGGTAACAGAACAGTCCATATTGAAATCTATTCAGAAGTGGAAAAGAGTGAATAGCCATTCGACCCAACTCCGTAACTCGCACCTTGGATAACCAGCTAGATCCTAAAGTGAGTGGGATTCGTCCCGTGGGTGTCTCCGGAGCTTCCTCGCTTCATCCTTCCTAGGGTGTGCATGAAAGCCTGACCAACATCTAATTGGCGCTAGAAGGAGGGCCATGAACTCAGTTCAAGTATTGTAAGGGCATAACAACAACATTTGAAGGACCCACATGAACTCCGATAGTTTTGTAAATTGTGCATGTTTGTAAATTGTCGAATGTTTTAAATTTCCAAATTCAGAACCTGTTGAGAACTGCAGAGTTATAAGTGCTTGTGAAAGCTGGATTCTACATACAGGGTAACAAGGTCCCACCCCAGAGCTGGAGAGCTCCTTGTCCCTGAATTAGAAACTCCGAGAAGAAGTAGCCACAGAAGAGCCACATCTCTATCACAGATAGTTTTATCACCACCGATAGTCACTCCAACCGGAGCTCGGAATATCCCCGTTAATCCATTAGCTATGGCAAATTGGTTGGGCTCCACAACTTTGAACATTCCGGGTATAGCCCATGACTTGCCCATAAATCCAGAAAGATACCTCCCTAGGTATAAACATGATGGGACAAGAACTGCAGAGGAACACTTAGTTGCATTCAAGAATGCACTGAAGTTATTAAATGTACAACATGAGGATGTTGCCTGCAGACTCTTCCCGTTTACTCTCCAGGAGGGAGCTTATGATTGGTTTTTGAACCTCACCAATGATTCCATCACCAGCTGGAATGACTTAGAAAAAGTCTTTGTGTCACAGTTCGGGGAAGTGATAGATCCCAAGATTTTATATCAACAGTTTTCTAGCATCAAAAGAGAACCGAATGAGTCTATCAGATCCTATAATGTCAGATTCCGTAAAGCTTATGGTAGACTCACTGGCTATTATGTACCGAATGCTGACCTGGCATTAGAGATTTTCAGGAACTCTCTAGACCCAATGACCTCTGTCTTCTTGAAGAGGGATGCCACTGTTACCAACTTGACAGAAGCTTATAAAGAAGCTTTAATCCTGGAAAGACAGTTGGGACCCCAGCCTTTAAATATTCAACAAACTCCTCTGATCACTCAAGCTGCTCCTGTGTTCAATCCCATTCCACATCAGATGATGCTGCCAGTTTGTCAGACTTTACCATCAGCAGCACCTGTGGCTGCTGCACCTGTTGAGAATGTACGTAACCCGGTAAAAGAGGCTGACAATGCTAGGATTGAAGAAGTTTCAAAGATTGTTCAGAAGCTGGCCAATGATTTTTTGAGCTTTAAAAGGCAAACTTCTACTGGAGACAATCCCAACAGATATTCATACCAACCAAACAGATTTAACAGGCCCCCATATGAACCTAATAAAGATTACAAGGGTAAAGCTCATGATGTGAACATCTGTGATTTGGCTCTGCCCAACTGGTGCAGAATTCATGCCACTTCTCAAGCATGGGGAGTTAGATTGTGTGGAATTTTGCAATGCATTTGAAGCCTTGTCGAGAGATTTGATCTCCCCGAAAATCAAAGAACCGCCGAGGGCCCAAGTTCATCTGGACACAGTGCAGCTATGGTCTTGGATTCTTTTTCTTTCCCGGATGAATCTGAGAATGTAGTTGAAATGCCCATGGATGAAGTACAGGCTTTCCAGCAGTACAGAAGAGATAATTACAACCTGAGAAACAGGAATCCTGAGCCTAATACCACATCAACTCCTCCGGATAATTCTCACAATATTCCTCCTGACCCCTCTCCAAGCAATAATCCACCTCCACCAAAGGGAGGAGCTCAAAGAGTACCAGATGTTGCTATTCCTCCACTTAACAAAGGATATAACATAGTGGAGGATATGAAAAAGATTAAGGCTAACATTACTTTGCATGAGTTGGCACAGATTTCAGAGCAGAGAGATAATCTGATAAAGACATACTCTGGCCCTGCTGCTAAACCTGTGGATAAAGGGAAGAAAATAGCCAATGCCAATCTGGCCATGTACAAGGAAAAGACTGAAGTTCCCCCATTTTTACTGACTGTCAAAATTTTTGGGAAGAATTTACATAATTGTTTGGTAGATTCAGTGCATCTCGCTAATGTCATGCCACCGGCAATTTGTCAACAGCTTGGGGCTGACCCCAATGAAGTCTGAGAGGAGAGTTGTCCAATTGGACAAGTCAGAAGTTAAGGTTGTGGGAGAGCTGCAAAACATTCACATTCAATTGGCATCTGAGCCAAGGGCTCAACATAAGATCGAAATCCAAGTTGTGGATATCCCAATGGGGTATGGAATGCTGTTGAGTAGGGATTGGTCTAAGTCTCTAAATGGATATCTGGCAATAGACTTTTCACACATGTGGTTGCCATGGAAGGGTGTGGCCAATCAATTGCGGGTTGACAGAGAACCTGTGTACAAGCACACGATTACAGAGTACAATGCCGCAAATGAAACTGTCAATGTTGCAGAAGTTGACATTGGAGTCTACAATTTAACAATTGGGCACAATAATAAATTTAACAAAGCTCATCCTGTACATACTAATGAAGTTTGGACACTTCATGTGGATGGAGCAAGATGTAAGCAGGGTTCTGGAACAGAGGCAGTCCTCAAAGGGCCTCAAAGTCAGACATTTTTTATGTCTTACCGCCTGCAGTTCCCATGTACTAATAATTTAGCAGAGTATGAAGCTCTGATTTTAGGTTTAAAATTTGCATTGGATAGAAATGTGAAAAACATTCAAGTTTTCACTGATTCAGAATTAGTGGCAAGTCAAGTCAGGGGTAAGTTTCAATGTAAAGCCTCTTATCTGAAAGGGTACAAGCACAGAGCTTGGGATCTGGTGGAAGGCTTTGATGCATTTAACTTAACACATATACCCAGGGAACAAAATTCACATGCAGATGTCTTGGCATCTTCAGCTGCAAGTTTAAAGCCATTGGAAGATTTTAAGTGGGATAAGTTTTCAATTGAATTAATCCCCTGCCCTTCAGTTCCTAACAATATAGATAGCTTTCAAGTTTTCTCAGATGATCAGCAGATTGTGCACTTCTTACAGAGTACTAATACCTTTGAGAATGCTATAATTGATGAAGGCCAAAGGGACACCCTGATGGAACAGTTAGATGATGACAGGGGAATCATGAGATTGAAGGACAACAGAATCCCAAAGGGAATGGTAGAGCTGGAGAGGCTATTTGATGTTGACAAGATCAGGCAGAGGGTGAATCCTGAAGATTATGTGGGCACCACAGACAATGAGACTGAAAACTTGAATGTAGGCACTGAAGAGGATCCAAAGAACATCAAGTTGGCAAAGGACTGTGATCCAGAGATAAAGAGAAATATGATTGATTTCCTGCACAAGTCCAAGGATGTAATGGCCTGGTCATACAAAGATTTAAAGGTATTTGATCCAAAAGTTTACACTCACATCATACCTTTGAAAGAATCTTGCAAGCCTTTCAGACAAAAATAGAGGCATGTTAATGCTCTGTTAGAACCCCTTATCCAGAAAGAAGTGGAGAAGCTCTTGAGTGCAGCAATTATTTTTCCTATCAGGCATTCAACCTGGGTGGCCAATCTGGTGCCAGTCAGGAAGAAGAATGGAGAGATCCGCCTTTGTGTGGATTTTAGGAATCTGAACAAAGCATCTGAAAAGGACAACTATCCCCTGCCTTCTATGGATGAAGTCCTGCAAATTGTTAATGGCTCAGAGATGATGTCTTTCCTGGATGGCTTCTCAGGCTATAACCAGATATTGGTGGAGAAAGAAGATAGAATGAAGACTGCTTTTACAACTAAGTGGGGGACTTTTGCTTACAAGAGGATGCCATTTGGTTTAATAAATGCAGGAGCAACATTTCAGAGAGCAATGGACCATGCCTTCAAGGGGCTTATGGGCAAATGTATTGTAGTTTACATGGATGATCTAACAGTCTTTTCCAAATCTAAGTTTGACCATGTAAAGCATTTAGAGTCTGTGTTTAACAAGTGCAGAGAGTTTGGCATCTCTTTGAATCCAAAGAAATGCATATTTGGTGTAATAGAAGGCAAACTGCTTGGGCATTTGGTCACAAAGGATGGCATTTCTATGGATCCAGGCAGAGTTGAGGCCATATCTGGCATACCATTTCCCAACTCCAAGAAAGAGTTGAGATCATTCTTTGGAAAGATTAACTTTGTCGAAAAGTTTATCTCAGGCTTTGCAGAGATAGTTAAACCAATGAATGATATGTTAAAGCAAACTGCCCAGATTGCCTGGACCACTGAAGCTAAGACTGCTTTTCAAGAAATCAAGACAGCCATTAAACAAGCACCAGTCTTAGTAAGCCCAGATTTCAGTGCAGATTTCTATCTGTACACTTTCTCTTCCGAACATACACTTGCTGCAGTGCTGACTCAACGGAGAGATACTGGAGAACATCCAATTGCTTTTAAGAGCACTAATTTGAAGGGAGCTGAACCGAAATATTCTCGATTAGATAAACAGGCTTATGCTTTGGTAAGGGCAGTGAAACAGTTCAGACATTATATACTGAGGAGCAAAACTCATGCCATAGTGCCAGACCCAGCTGTGAAGTACCTTCTAAGTCAGAATGAGTTGGGGGAACTGAGGGGCAATTGGGTCACCAGGCTGCAAGAATATGACTTGGAGATTAGGCCTGCTAAACTGATCAGAGGACTTGGCTTGTCCAGGCACATTGCTGAAGTGCCTCCACAGCAGGAAGTTAATCAATTAAACTCTGAATCTGATGATTGGTATGGGGATATCATTCATCTGCTACAGTTTGGAGTTTGCCCATCCCATTTGAACAGAACTCAAAGGAGAGCATTAAAGTTAAAAGCTGCTCACTATCTCCTCAAGGCAGGTATTTTGTACAGGGAGAATTATGCTGGCATCTTCCTAAGGTGCATCTCTCCCAGTGAAGTCAGTGAAGTCATGGCTAGCTTTCATGAAAAACTAGGGGCAGGACATTCATCAGGATCTGCCACTGCACATAAGATACTGAGAGCAGGCTATTACTGGCCTACACTTTTTAAGGATGCACATCAACATGTCAAGACCTTGCCATCAGTGCCATACATTTGCAGCCAAAGAGGCAAACCGAGCTCTGCCATTGCAACCAGTTGTGATAAACAAACCTTTCATGCAGTGGGGACTTGATTTTGTGGGAGTCATTAACCCAAATTCCTCAGCAGGACATAAATATGTGCTGACAGCCACTGACTATTGCACAAGGTGGGTTGAAGCAGCAGCCACTACAAGAAGTACAGCCCAGGAAGTGATTGATTTTCTTGAATCAAATGTCATAACTAGATTTGGGGTTCCCCTGAATTTGGTCTGTGATAATGGGCCAGCCTTCCAATCATTGGAGTTTGCAGATTGGGCATACCAGATGGGGATAGTTATCAGATTCTCATCCAACTATTATCCCCAAGGCAATGGATTGGCTGAGTCAACAAACAAGAACTTAATGAATGCCATCAAAAAGTCTACAGCAGATAAACCTAGGCAGTGGCATACATTGTTGAAATATGCACTGTGGGCTGACCGGATAACACACAAAGTGGCTCTTAAGACCTCTCCCTTTGTTTTGCTGTATGGTACCCGACCAATTGTTCCCATCTCCTTGAAGTTGCCCACCTACCAATTTGCCTTAGATTATTTTGAAGATCATGATGATGCTGAAGCCCGTGTTTTAGACCTCACTAACTTGCAGGATGAAAGACTCCAAGCCCTGGAGCACTTCAGCAGGCACCAAGAAACTGTCAAGCGGTGGTTTGACAAGAGAGCCAAGGTGAAGGCTTTCAGGCTGGCAGACTTAGTGCTTCTGTGGGACAAGGCCCATGAGAAGAAGGGTAAGCACACAAAGTTGCAGCCACTGTGGATAGGCCCCTACCAAATTGCTGAAATATTGGGTAACAATGCTTTCCGCTTGCAAGACCTCGATGGTAATTTTCTGGACCTCCCCGTTAATGGTCAATACTTGAAACATTATTTTTCTCATTGTTCCATCCAATGTATCATTTGAGTAAGCTATGAAGAAGTTGTAACATGTGTACATATTGTGAATAGCTCTCCCAGTTTTATTTTGTCTTTAGTTCTTTATTGCAGCTTCTTTTTCTTTGTTGTCTGTACAGTTGCTTTAGTTTATTTTCTTTAGTTTCCTTTGTTCTTTTGTTTTGTTTTTATTTATTTTTTTTTAGTTTATTTGTTTTAGCTTATTTTAGTTCTTTGTCTTACATTCTTTAGTTTCATTTTATTTGCAGTCTATGCAGTTTTTATTCTGTTTTGCTTTAGAAGCCTGTGCCTGTCCTTGGAAGCCTGTACAAAGTCCTTCAGCTTTTGAAATCTGTCTTTTAACCTTTGCCTGAGCAATCAATGAAAAGTCAGCCTTAAAATTGTTTTATTCTGAGCCGATCAATCCAGCCTCAATCCAATGCCCATGCTGTTCACCATTCTAATTGAGATAGTCTGCTTGCACTGAACAGTAGAACTATTTTGTTATTCAGGACAAAGGTAGAGAGATGATTGGATCTTGTGTCTTACTTGCCACAGTTGTTTTAATGATAGAAAAACTGCTATGCTGTTTAGTTGGAGGAACTCCCTGGGAATCCAAGAAAAGCTGGTTATAAGAGGGGACTATGGTTCATGCAATTATTTGGGTATCAATAGAGGCTATCAATGCCTAGACTGAAACAGTTCCAGATTGATCAAATGATAAAAGAAAATTGTGATTTCCCTAAAAGCATTTCAGATATTGATATATTTCAGAGGGAGAGATAAAAAAAAAGAGAAAAGGAAAAAGAAAAGAGTTGAACAATTAAAAGAGGCAGCCAATACTTCCAAAAATATTTTCTTCTAAGTTATAGATTCTGCCCTACAGTTGTAAATTTGGGTCGTGTAAATCTAAAGGGTAACTCTGTCTAGGCTGTAAAAGGCTAAACTAGTAAACAGAGCTCTACTCGGTTTCCCCTTTTACAATCTAGAAAAGTTGATTAATCCAAGTTCATCATTCAATCCAGTCATCCTTGAAGAAAGTTTTATACCCTTTGTAATTGCACATCAGAAATCTTCCTTGAAGTAATCCAACCTAGTATGTCCTTGGGAAATTTTAACAGCTAGCAGTTAGCAGTCAATTTATTGTGAAGAATGTCTGTGGCAAGGCATGATGCATGGTCTTTTTGTTTTGAAACCATAGTCTTGGGTTCTAAAATAGTGCTACTATTTTACCCGCAGATATCGCCATTTGTTGAGAAGCAACACACCCCCACTGAAAAATGAGATTCCAATCCTCTTGAAAACTTTGAAATTCCATTTTGCAGTAGGGACCCTCTTGATCCTTTCCAGTGTTAACATCCTTTGCTTGCCTCCTTTTAAAGTTGTGCTTTTTCTTGCATTCTAGCTGTGTTATTCCAAGACTTCACTTCTACATGCTAGAAATCATTCATGCTTAAGCCAAATCTTGCACCGGTACCGAGAAAATCCAGAAAATAGTTGCATAAATTCATGAAAAATCAAACTTTCCATTTTAGGCAATGTCGCGACACTTCCATTTTCGAAATGTCGCAATCCAGAAAATACAAAACCAGCTAAGTCAATATATGTAGCGAAATCGCGACACTTTCCATTTTTGGAAGTGTCGCGATATCGCGACATTTCCATTTTTGGAAAGTGTCGCAAAATCGCTACAGGATGAGGAGAGAGAACGGGAGAAAATGTCGCGAAATCACGTTTTAAGAAATGTCACAAAATCGCGACATGTCGCATTTTCACGACAGGAGAGAGAAAATGCATGAAAATCGGCCAAGTAAGAAAACAGGCACGATTTCACGACATGTCGCGAAATCGCGACAGCTTTTGGAGAGAGAAGATGAGCTGTACGGATCAACGTGAAATCGCGATGATTTCGGAAGAAAGTGCTGAAGGGAGAAAGCTGCAGCGATTCGCTGACATCTCAAAATCACGGGCTAAAGGGGTGCAACGATGCGCGCAGGCTTCAAAATCGCGAGTGGAGCTTGCACGATGCGCCGCATGTTTCAAGTCAGAGGTAAAGGGTGCAGCGATGCGCCGCATGTTTCAAAATCGTGGGCTGGAGCTTGCAGCGATGCGCCGCATGTTTCAAGGCGAAGGGTGAAAATGGTAGCGATGCGCTGCACGTTTTGAGGAAGTCTTGCAAGACAAGCATGTCGCGAAATCGCGACATGCTTGAGCAAAGTTGTACGGACGCTAGAGAGGCACGATTTCATGACATGTCACGAAATCGTGACATGTCGCATTTTTGCGGCCGACAGGGGAAGAAGCAGCGCAGCGCTGGGGACGTCGCGATTTCGCGACATGTCGCGAAATCGCGACATGTCGCAGAATCGCGACAGGAGAGAGAAAGTCCTCAAATGAGCCAGAAGTGCATTCCAGCGGGAAACAGAAGGCATCCTGGGGTAGCGACACGTGTCAAAGCGTGAGGCAGACAAACAGAGGCCGACATGCAAGCTTATTTTTAGCTGATTTTAATCTGATTTTAATGCTTTAAGCTTTGAATTTAATGTTTATTAAAGTGCTAATATAATCTTTTTGTCTTTCATGCAGGATTCCATCTGGCACTTGCGGGACAACCGAGAAAGGCCATAAAGACAAAGTTAAAGTGCAGATTTGATCAAGGACCGCCATGCTAGAGGAGAAGAGGCCGATAAATGCATTCAATGGCAAATTTATGGCAGAATTGATAGCATGAAGACAATTTCAACTTCGGGATGGCTTTGCGGAGATCAAATTGATGGAGAAGTGGTGACTCATCCGGCTCACCAACAGAATTAATGGAGGCATTTATTTGCAGCTGCGGATGAATGCAAGTGGCATTAGATTTTATCTTCTCCATTTATGGCAGTTGACTCCCGATTTGCCGAAGGGTTAAGTTCTATCTGGACTTTGATTTTAAATGGATTTTTATTGTAAAACCCGGGTCCTAGGGTTTAGATGAGATAAGATTTGCAGTTTTGGGAAGAATATATTTCTGAAAAGATCAGGGTCTGTCCTGAGTCTATAAATACTTCTTCTCAATGTAATTGCGGGAGGCGGAGACTTAGAAATAAAAGGCTTATAAGCAATTTCTTGCAAATCTTGTGAAATCCTTTGTTTCTGGACTTGGAGTTGATGTGCTTTAGCTTTTCTCGTGATAGCATGGCCGGGAGCCTAATATTTTGCAGAGTGTGATAAGTGTATCTTCTTTTGTTATCCGTTCCATTTAAAGTTTGTTAGATATATGTCGTGAATCTGCCATTATCAAGTTTAAATATGCTGTTAGGATTCAGTTGTTCTATTGTCTCGCTAGGGGAAATTACAGATTTGAGGTTAAGTTTGTTCTAATTGCTCTGTCTTCACTGTGTGAGCTAGGCTGCCGGTGAAAGATACCAGTTTTAACCAGCTGCCCTTGGATTTATAATTTTCTTGCTAGATCTGTTCCACTCTGCCTTGTGCTCTTAGTTGAAAGTGATCTTAGACTGACTGGACACTTTCTTCTTTGATTTGTTCTGTTGTGAAGCTGATAGCATAGATAAGATTGATAGTTTAGGGTTTTACAGTTGATGTTTGATAAACTTCTCTTTCTCGCCCTACCCTACCCTCTCTTTGTTTTCGGTGAATGATCCATTTTTATTTTCTTTGTTTGTCTTTTATTTAAATCGCTGACCCATGAGAGCTAGATCAAGAATTCAAGTTAAATCTGATAAACAACTTTTGCAACTACTGAACAAGTTCAGGAACCCCCTGTAAGGTAACAGAATAGTCCATATTGAAATCTATTCAGAAGCGGAAAAGAGTGAATAGCCATTCGACCCAACTCTGTAACTCGCACCTTGGATAACCAGCTAGATCCTAAAGTGAGTGGGATTCGTCCCGTGGGTGTCTCCGGAGCTTCCTTGCTCATCCTTCCCGGGGTGTGCATGAAAGCCGGACCAACACCTCCCAATGTGAACACACTTTAGGAACTTGTAGACTTTATTATGCAATCAAAGGATTATAATGTGTATTCTATATCTTCTATATAATTGCTATATGTTCTATATTCTATATTCTATATTCTCAGAGAGGTCTGTGTGTGTTTATATAGCACATGTATAGGTCTTTTGTTACAACTTGGTTATAACCATCGGTCTATTCTAGACTCGATGACAACAATCTGGTAAGCTTCGGTCGTCATCTACCAAAAACTAGCTTTGTTACTAATATTGGCATGTTCTATAATTGGCTCATGCTTCACTTGGCATGGGTGAAACAACTCCTGCAAATATCTTGTGTGGCATGGAGTTGTAATTGCACAATTTATTATTTTTCACGTCATGTTTAATCTGGTCAACATGCAAAAATAGAGGCACCTTCCTTTATGAAAGGTGCCTACCTTCTATTGGTGCCTTCCTAGAAGAGGAAGGTGCCTATCTTCAATTGGCGCCTTCCTGGAATGGGAAGATGCCTACCTTATTCTGGTGCCTTCCTAGAAGAGGAAGGCACCTATCCATTATGCATCAGTTTCACAGTAAACAAAGTGCCAGGTCCATCAAAAATACCTCGACTGATTAAATCTGACAAAATCAACAATATCTCCATAGAAACACACTAAAACACACAAATCAGATAATACACATAATCTCATTAAATAAATACATTATCATTGATAAAAACATACAATTCCTAATATATCATTGAATAATATCTGCTAAGACTCATACAAAAATATAGGCAATTATGGGACTCATCACAACAAGTTTAATCTAATTTAGTTTAGTTTGTTATTTTAAGGAGAGGTAACTATTTTTGGAGGTATTTTTCTCTCAGATAGTTCCAGATGAGAGGAATATTCCCATGTTGGTTTTGTACATGAATGCAGTGTAAGTGTATATTTTCAAGCATCAACAGTTTTGGCATGCTTGATGGGATAGATCTATAGTTGTGAAAAATCTGTATAAATCCTGGTTATAAAATAATCAAGATTTGGTGTTTTTCTCGACCGTTATTTTCTTATTGAAGCATTAAAAAAAATACCTAGTGACTCTTCTAGTTAAGAGGACCAGATCATTGATTACATCCTCATTTTATGAGGGGTGTGTCTACAAGTAGTTTAAGAAGGAAAGGTAGATTCCATTTCCAACAACTTTATTTCAATACCTCAGGGAAGAAAATAAGGACTCAAGATCAGGTTTCTACATCACCTCTAGTTATCTCTTCTCCCTTTGCTCCATCCATGGCTTAACTTCCACCTAGAGCCTTTTTTTAATTTTAATTAAGATAGTCCATTGGCCCTGACAACACATGATGATATTCCAGTATCAGCCCTTAAGGCTCTACCTTATTATAATAGATAAAACTTAGTTACTCTTGTGGAACATCTCCAAGACTTGGAAAATATATGCTTAGTGTATAATGTGATTGGAGACAACATGGCTATTAGGCTATTAGCATCTTTTTTGAAGGGTAAATTCATTCAATGGTTTAGAAACCTTACTATTCACACCATTACAAGTTGGGGTGACTTGGTTGATAAGTTGATCAAGAAGTTTAAAGATAAATCAAATAGATTATCACGTATGGAGAAACTAACTAATATAAAAAGAGCTCCTAATGAGTAGATCACAAATTTCAATTTTATATTCCAAAGGACATGGGATAAAGTACCTATGGAGGTAAGGCCAAATGCACAATTTGCTTTTCTATATTTCTTGAGAGCTTTGAGTTTTGACATAGGTATGAACATCCAAACTAGAGGAGTCAATACATTGCTTTATGCATATGAAAATGCTATTGAAGTTGAAAATTATTTAGTGCAGTGTGGTAGGATTGCCCCTAGAGATCTTATACCTCTATTTATAGATGTGACTATACCTTGCCCATTATCCTCTCAAGATTCTACTAATATTCTAGTAGTTAATATATTACCAATTAGTGATAATGTACCTAGCACTTATGGTCAATAAAATGATCAAATGAATGATCTATTGAATTTAGTCAAAAAAATGGATAACAAGCTCAAAAATCTAGAGAAGTAGTAGAACCAGCCTCAGTAGAGGCATTTCCAACCATATTACCCTCCTTATCAACATAAGCCTCCATATCAAAATCATGCTCTTCTAGCAAGGCCTTTACAAGCATATTTTCTTGCTATTACCAACCTAAATCAAGCCATGGTACCTATTCAAAATAACTTAGTGGAGAAACAAATATGGTGCCCTCCATGTTAGTTACCTCATGATACAAATGGCTGTGCATATGGAAATAGTAGCAGTGCTTTGGTGGCACATGATCCTAACTACCAGATAGTGGAACAAAAATAATATTAACATCCTCCTACATCAACTTATGATAGCATACTGATGTACTGGCAAGTAGTAAATTAGATTATGGATAATCAAACAAAAAAGTAAGTACAGTCTAACTATAATACCAGATCTAAAAGAAAATTTGTAACTGATGGTTCTTCTATATCACAAGAAAACACATCCCCTCAACCTCCAAGTACCAATGTCAAACAAAAGCCTACAGTTTCACTCAAAGATGTTCCATATTGGAGAAATCAGTAGATTCAAAAACAAAAACCTACAGTCCCATTCAAGGATGTTCTAGATTGAAGAAATCAACAAAATCAAATGCAGTAGCCTAGTAGAACCTGGAAAAATAAGCCTACTTACCTAGTTTTTGAGAGGTCAAGAAATGATTGGTCTAATAAATATAGAAAAATTAGCCTATCAACTTGGTGGAGCAAATGAAGAAGACCAGCTTGCAAGTTTCTATGTGCAATGCTCTTGTATTACTAGGACAGATGGACCTCCTTAAAGAATATCTGAGTCATGTATCTTCAAGACCTAAAAATACTAAAGAGTCTATTGCAAAAGCTATAAGTCTGATACAAATGGCTCCTAATGAGGTATAGTTACCCACTAAACCTCTTCGTTTCTATATGATCCTCATAATAGGAAAGTATTTGGTCCATAATTCCATGATTGATTCAGGAGCTAGTAGTTGCTCAATACCAAAGAGAATAGTTGATGTTTTAGGACTATAAATTGAGCCCAAGAATTTTGGTGTAATCAGCTAGATGGTACCACTATTAGGTCATTGGTTGTGGTTAGAAATTTAGACCTTACTTTACATGCTTACCCTAGCCTTACCATTACACATGATATATCAATCATAGATCTTCCACCTATATTTGCTTTATGCCTATCCAAGGAATTCACAACAAAATTAGGGGGTTATATATCTCTAAATTGGTCCAAGATATCCTTAACCATAATATATGGTACCAAATTATTCATATCATCTAAGTCCATCTTCCAATTCCATGCAGAACTCCATGATCCCAAACTTGAAATTAATTATACAACCATGGAGTTAGAAAGTTTTTCTGATTAGATCCAAAAACCTCCTATTCTTGATATTCAACTTAATGAGTGGACAAATGGATTGTATGGATATGATCCATATGATTATTTTCAAGAGGTTGGCATGGGAACCTACTGTATATTGGAGGAGAAGAGCACAATGCCAGAGGTCATAAAAATATAACAACAGATAGAAGATATGTGGAAGCTACATTTTGATGGAGCTAAGTGTAAGAAAGGTGTTGGTGTTGGTATAGTGATCACCTCTCCTTCTGAAGAGAAACTCTTTTATTCCTTCAACCTCTAGTTCAACTGCACTAACAACATGATAGAGTATGAAGCTCTAATTCATGGACTTCTACAAGTAGAGAAGAGAGGCGTGAAATTGCTATAGAGTTTTGGCGATTTAAAATTGGTAATGTAGAAAGTGAAGGGGTAGTGTGTTATTCATAATAAACTTCTAAAAGTATATAAATATAGAGTGTTGGACCTACTTGAAGGATTTGATGCCTTGAATATCCAAATAGTACCTAGAAAGAGCAATTAAGAAGCTGATAGGATGACAGTTGTGGGGGCACAATATGAGTTACCTGTTGACTTATTCAAGAAGGAAGAACAACATATAAAATAAATTACTAGGCCCTTAGTTCTTAATAATGATAAACATTGGCAAGCATTTGAATCCAATTAGCAAACTTTATTTTGCAAGAAGTTGATTTTTTTGAGGATATCCAAGCCAAGTTGCAGCAGACATATGAGGATAGTGATATCATTCAACTTAGTAGCAACAATATTCCAAATGGAATCATTAATTTGGAAAGTTTGTTCACTCTTGATGATCAATATAAATGTAAAAAAAAAGAATAACAACAAAAATTAATGTTTGTTGAGATGTCCAAATAGCTCTAGGTAAAGTATCTATGCTTGGAAAATGTAATTCTCCTAATTAGGAAGTTGTTTTCATTCTGAAATGTAAAGAATATGATGATATTATAGTATGTCATTATGACTAGTTGAAAGAGTATGCTCCAGATGTTATACAAAATACTATATATCTCCTTCCTAATGCTAAACCAGTGCACCAAAATCAAAAACCTGTCAATCCCAAAGTTGAACCTTTGATGAGAAAAGAATTGCTGAAAATTGATTAAGGCATGTATCATATATCTCATCAAGCACTCCACTTGGGTAGCCAACTTGGTACAAGTCAGAAAGAAAAATGAAGAAATCAGACTATGTGTGGACTTTAGGGATATGAATCGTGTCTCCATTAAAGACCATTATCCACTACCCTCAATGGATCATATTTTGCAAAATGTGGCAGGAGTTGAAATATTTTCTATGCTGAATGGTTTTTTAGGTTTTAATCAGGTAGTGATTAAGGAAGAAGACCAGCATAAAACTGTGGTTTGAGAGAAATTAGGAGCGAAAAATAGGAAATTAATATTGTATTCAACCTTAGGAATAATAGGTTACATTGGTATTTATACTCGTAAAAATAAACGAACTTAGGGAATATAGGGAAGTTAGGGAAATAGAAGAAATAGGGAGGAAAAGAGAAAGGGAAAATGAGTTGGTTCACCTTGCCGCCCTTGTCGTCCAATCCTACCCAGTCAGCTATCGTCCAAGTCAAACTTACCTGCCCAGTCAGCTATCGTCCAAGGAGGTAAAAGGGGTAAGATCCAAAGCTTACCGTTGAAACAAATTTTTTACCTTTTTTACTCCTTTTTGCTCCTTTTACTAGCTTTATTTCCAACATTCTCCCCCTTAAAGTTGAGAGGACTGACTATACAGTCTCTCAGCTTTATATATTGAGCTTTAGCTATACCTTTGGTGAAGATGTCAACAATATTATCCAAAGTGTTACAATATTGAAGCTCAACTATTTGTTGTTCCACCATATCTCGAATGAAGTGATACTTCATATCGAAATGCTTTGATCTGCTATGGTGGACTGGATTGTATGCCAACTGAATGGCACTTATGTTATCACAATACAGTCGAGTTGGACCACTCTGACTTTCTCCAATCTCTTCAAGAACTTTTCTTAACCATAGGGCCTGAGTACTAGCATGAGTGATGGCTATATACTCAGCCTCAGTTGATGACAATGCTACAACAATTTATTTCTTGGAACTCCATGTAATTAGTCCTGATCCTAGACTAAAACAATTCCCTGATGTAGATTTCCTGTCATCTATGTTGCTGCCCCAATCACTATCACTGAAGCCAACTAATTTCATAGAATTACATTTTTGGTAATGGATTCCAAAATCCAATGTACCTTTTACATATCTTAAAATTCTTTTAGTTGCTTGTAAATGCAGCTCAGATGGACTAGCCATAAACCTTGAAACTAGAGAAACAACATATTGAATATCGGGCCTGGTGTTGGTGAGAAACATCAGACTCCCAACCATGCTTCTGTAAGTGGTCATGTCAACCTTTGATGCTCCATCGTCCTTGCTCAATTGGATCCCATGTCCAGTAGGAGTTGCAACTGATTTGCACTGCTCCATGGCAAATTTCTTGATCATGTCTCGAGCATACTTGTGTTGACATATGAAGATCCCTTTATTTGATTGATGCACTTCCATCCCTAGGAAGTATCACATTAAACCAAGATCTTTCATCTCGAACTATTTCATCATGGAGTTTTTGAACTCCATATTCATTTTATTGTTACTACCCATAAATATTAGATCATCCACATACAAACAAACTATGAGAATGTCTACTCCATGCTTTAGGTAGTACAGAGTTGGTTCACTTTTGCTTCTTGTGAATCCATACTCACTGAAATAGCCATCAATGCGTGAGTACCAAGCTCTTGGTGCTTGCTTGAGGCCATAAAGTGCTTTCTTCAATTTGTAAACAAGGTTCTCTTTTCCCTATTCTTGGAAACCTTGAGGTTGTTGAACATAAACCTCTTCTATCAAGTATCCATTCAGAAAAGCACTCTTTACATCCATGTGTTGAACATTCCATCCTTTATGGGCTGCTAAGGAAAGAACTGATCTGATTGTCTCTTGTCTTGCAACAGGAGCAAAAGTTTCCTCATAGTCAATGCCATATTTTTGAGTAAAACCTTTTGCTACTAGTCTCGCCTTATGCCTCTCAATGCTTCCATCAACATTGTACTTGGTCTTGTAGACCCATTTACATCCAACACATTTTTTACCTTTGGGTAGCTTTACTAGCTCCCATGTATCATTATTTTTTATAGAGGTTATTTCCTCTTTCATGGCTTCTTGCCATACATTTTGAGTACATGCCTTCTCATAGCTAGCTGGTTCTAGCTGTGCACTAGCCAATAAAGCATAATTGACTACATCTCCTCTAGGTTCTTGGGAGTTATCATCCCCATACAATTGCAAATTCTCAAGTTGCTGTAGAACTGAATTCATTTCACTAGCTTGGCTTCTAGTGAATCTTCTTTGGAAATTTTGATCCAGCATCTGAAAGGAAGGATGATGTTGTAAAGTTCTTCTGCCTCTTGATGGAGAGTCAATGTCCATCGATGAAGAATTTACTGATCTCTGTGGAGAAGGACTTGGACTGGTGGTTGATGTACTTGATGTAGTACTCCTGCTTGGCCTTGGAGGGGGTGGTGTGCCTTTCTTGGGAGACACCTATTGTACCTACTGTATTTGTGAAGAATTTACATCTTGGGACTCATCATCAACAAAAATTCTTTGATGACCCCATTCTCCCCCTTCATCAAAAATTACATCCCTGGAGAGTATAACTTTATGAGTCTTGGGATTGTAGAGTCTATATGCCTTTGTAGACTCACAATACCCTACAAATATACAAGCTTGACTTTTTGGATCAAGCTTCTTCCTTTTCTCATCAGGAATGTGTGCATATGCTAAAGAACCAAACACTTTGAAGTGCTTTACATTAGGTTTCTTTCCGTACCATGCCTCATAAGGAGTGACACCATCTAAACTAGAAGTAGGACTTCTATTTAGAATATATACACTGGTTCTTACAACCTCTGCCCAATACATATGAGTTAGATGCTTAGTCTGTAGCATCGATCTTGCCATCTCAACTATGGTGCGGTTTTTTTGCTCTGCCACACCGTTCTGTTGTGGGGTATAGGCAGTGGTAAATTGCCTTTTGATCCCACTTGCTTTACAATATTTCAAGAATGCTTTTGAGGAGTATTCACCTCCTCGATCTGTCCTAAGACATTTTACATAATTCCCACTTTGATTCTCTACATTGTTTCTAAAATCTATGAAGCAATCAAAAGCTTCATCTTTATGTTTCAAAAAATAAATCCAACACATTCTAGAGAAGTCATCTATGAAAGTGAGAAAATAAGAATAGTTTTCGAGACTCTGTGTTTGCATTGGTCCACAGATGTCTGAATGTACTAACTGAAGTGGATAGTTGGCTCTCCACGCTTGTCCTTTCGAAAACTTTGACCTTGAGTGCTTTCCCAAAGCACATCCTTCATAGACCTCCTTTTGTTCATTGATTTTGGGAAGTCCTGTCACCATAGCTTGAGAAGTTAGAAGTTTCAAGCTAGCGGAATTAAGGTGACCATATCGCAAGTGCCAAAGCACACTTGGATTTGTTATAGCTACATTTGCAATTTGAGCTCCTCCTGGCTCATCAAATTTGAGAGGGAATAACCTGTTCTTGGTCATGGGGACCTGTGTGATGACATGATTACAATTATTTTTATCAAAAATGATACATTGTCCTTCATCAAATACAAGCTTGTAATTGTTCTCCATCATTTGCCCAATGCTTAGCAGATTGTGTTGGAGCTTTGGAGTGTAATAGATGTCATGCACTTTCTTTAGTCCTTCTTTGGTTGGAACCTCCATGGCTCCAATACCCTCTACTTGCAATGTCTTATCATCCCCTAATTTGATTTGGGATTTATAAGTGGAATCTAGAGTAGCAAATAAATGTTCTTTGCCACTCATATGGTTTGAACAACCAATATCCAGAATCCATGTGTCATTTAGATTCTGTTTTGATTGTCCATATGACAGAAAAATATTAGAGGTATCATCTTCTTCTCCATAATTACCATATTGACTACTGCTGCCTTGTGAAGATTTTGACCAGCAGTCATGAGCGAAGTGACCTGGCTTGCCACAGTTGAAACAAGCTGATTTGGACTTGTCACTTCCTCGCCCTTGATTTCCACTTTGTCCTGGATTTCCTCCTCGATTTTGATTTCCACCTCTTTGTTGATTGCCTCCTCTGTATGAGTTGCCTCCTCTGTTGGAATTGCCTCCTCTATTCTGATTGCCTCCTCTGTAGTTGCTTCTACCTCTACCTCTTTGCTTGCCTCTGCCTTGACCTCTTCCCCATCCTCTTCCATTGTTTTCATTGGAAGTGAAGGCCTTATCATCGCCTCCATAGCTGGTTGAAGGAGTTTCAGGAAACCTCTCTTCATGTGACATTAACGATCCGATTAATGCATCGAATGTTAAAAGGGAAAGATCTTTGGATTCTTCTATAATTATGGCAATATGGTTCCATTTATGTAAGTGTTCGCAACACTTTTGTTACAATTATCTCAGGCTTGATTGCTTCACCTAGTGTAACCATTTTATCTACTATTGCTTTTACTCTAACACAATAATCACCGACTTTTTCATCATCTTTCATTCAGATATTTTCAAAATCTCTCTTCAGTGTTTGAAGCCTTACTTGCTTCACTTGATTACTACCTTGGAATCCATCACTCAATGCTTTCCATGCATCTTGAGCAGTCGTACAAGCAACAATTCTAGGAAATATGCTTTTCTCCAATGCGGCTTGGAGATGAGAAAGAGCAGATGAGTTGCTCTTTTTCTCTTCTTTTCGAGTTTTCTTGTCTGCTGCATTAAGTGTGGTCCAGTCTGTGGGTTCTGTATAGCCTTCCTCTATGATGTCCCACAAACCTCTTCCTATGAGCAGGGTCTTCATATTTATAGACCAGTACTCATAGTCATAACCGTTAAATTCTGGGATAGGTAAGCTATTGTGTGAGGCCATAGTTACCAAAAACTCTCTTTATTTCATGGTTACAAAAGTACTTTGCTGAATGAAAGAAAGAAGAAGAAGGAAGAAGGAAGAGATTACAAATTTAAGTCAAATCTGACTTGTTCTACTCTATCATTGACTGCTTGCTCCTCTTGATGTGGGGATGCGATCTCTTGATTTGCAAAGTTATCTGCCACTTCTTCTTCATCGTCACTTATTGGTATGATTTTCGATGATGGTGGTTCTAGGATTTCCACTAAAATGTTGTAGTGTGTGTACTCTGATTCTTGTGGTGCAGCTTGGATGGATTATGATTGTTCAAATTGACTTCTAAATGAATTATCTTCAAAATCCGCTTCGTACCCTGAGTCAAGATGCCTTTGATGTGCGATTACTATGTTTTGAAGTTGACTAAACACAATGTTGAGTCCATAACCTCTTACCTTTTCATCAAACCTTTCTGCACCTTCTCTTGCTAGAATTGCACATAAGGCATGATAACACCCATTAGGTCTGATCATCAAATGCCTTTTACAAAATACTAAGCCTCTTAGGCTTATTACACACTCTTTCCTCTTAGGAAAGTTATCAATTTCTCTTTCAATCTCCGAGTATTTCACAAAAAAGTGAAATGTACAATCTCTTTGTGGATGACAATATTAAGCCTTCAAGGCTTTTACAACAAAATTTTAAAATTTAAACTTATTAAAAAACATTAAATATTCATATTTAATAAAAAAATAATTTTATAATCATTAAAACCTAAGTTTTAAAATAATTATAAATTAATTTTTATTAAATTAATATTTAATAATTTTAAATTTCTAAAGTTTAAATAATAAAAAAAATTTAAACAAAATTTATCTCTAGCCCATTCGAACCCGTGACCTCTTGATAGTCACAAAACCTTAGACCAATGCGCCATGGAGTTTAATTTAAAACTCAAAGGATCCGCGATCCTTTTCAACTATGCTTTCCAGGCGATTTCAAAAAAACAAAGCAAAATAGTGCCCAGTGGGATTCGAACCCGTGACACCCAGATCACAAGCGTTGCGCCTTAGCCGCTCGAGCTACGCCCACGACTGAGTATGGAGGAGGAGGGTTTTGTATTTAACAAGCTCTTGTCATCGATTGCAAAGAAAAAAACAATAATCCCACATTCAGTAGGATGGAGGCAATGCAAGGGTTTATAACCCTGGGCGCGCACCTTTTGAAATGATTGCCTTCGGGTAATCAATGATCACCCCTTTTGCCTCTGATTAGCCAACCGTTCCTCGCCACGTTGCTCCCTTCGCTGCCATGTTGTCTGTCCACGTCAGCTTCTGAGTCGTCCAGTCAGCGTGGGTCTTGTTCTCCTCTCGCCATGTGCCGCTCTCTGATTGGTTCTCCTACGTCGCCCCTGTCTCTGCGTGCTTGTTGTGCTGGCCTGCTCCAAACTTCGCCTCGATCCGCGCGCTTTCGGCTTCTCTCGCCTCGAGCTACGTGCTGCGGGCCCCACCTCGACCTCGCTACGGGTTGTGTTGCGGGCTTCTCTCTCCTCGGTCCTCGGGCTTCCCTCGCCTCGATCCTCGTGCCCTCTCGGCTTCGGCTCTGATACCAGATGTGGTTTGAGAGAAATTAGGAGCAAAAAATAGGAAATTAATATTGTATTCAACCTTAGGAATAATAGGTTACATTGGTATTTATACTCGTAAAAATAAACGAACTTAGGGAATATAGGGAAGTTAGGGAAATAGAAGAAATAGGGAGGAAAAGAGAAAGGGAAAATGAGTTGGTTCGCCTTGCCGCCCTTGTCGTCCAATCCTGCCCAGTCAGCTGTCGTCCAAGTCAAACTTACCTGCCCAGTCAGCTGTCGTCCAAGGAGGTAAAAGGGGTAAGATCCAAAGCTTACCGTTGAAACAAATTTTTTACCTTTTTTACTCCTTTTTGCTCCTTTTACTAGCTTTATTTCCAACAAAAACTACATTTACCACCAAATGGGGAACATTTGCATATCATAGAATGCCTTTTGGCCTTTTTAATGCAGGATCCACTTTGCAAAGGGCTATGGACCTGGATTTCAAAGGAATGATAAATAAATCAAGTATGGTTTATTTAGTTGACATTACAATATTCTCCAGGAATGGTGATGATCATATGCAACATCTAGAAGCAGTTTTTTAGAGATGCAAAGAGTTTGAGGTTTATTTAAACCCAAAGAAATGTATTTTTGTTGTAGAAGAGGGTAAACTATTGGGACATGTTGTATCCAAGGAGGGTCTTTCCATTAATCCAAAATGTGTTGAAGCTATTCAGACCTTATCCTTGCTTACTCACAAGAAGGCTTTGCAATCATTCTTGGATAAGATCAATTTTGTGAGGACGTTTATATCTGACTTTGATGACATAATAAAACCAATTAACATAATTTTGAATAAGGATCAGTCCTTTAAATGGACGAAGGAAGGTAAGCAAAGTTTTCAAAAAATCAAGGATGCTATTTCTGAAGCCCCTATTTTAATTAACCCCAATTTTGAAAAATATTTTATTTTGTATGCTTTTAGGGGAGAATATAGTATTGTTGCTATTATTACATAGGAAAATTATGAGAAAATGGAGAAGCCCATTGCCTTCATGAGCCAGACCCTTAAAGAGTATAAAGAGAGGTATGATTTTGTGGAAAAATAGATTTTTACACTCTTTAGAGCCTTAAAACATTTTAAGCATTTGGTGGATCAGAATAGAATAACTGTTTTTATGGTTCATCCCAAAATTAAAGAATTTTTGTTATGTTGTGTGATGGTCATGATAAAAGGACCATTTGGGTGACAAAAATTATGAATTTTGATGTTGCTATTAAAGTGACACAACTAGTACGGGGAAGAGCCCTATGTCAACACCTTGCAGAGGATTTAAATATCGAGGAAGCATTTTAATGCCCACCCAATAGAAGAAGAGTTAAATTGGTTTTATATTATGATGGATTATTTAAAATTTGGAACCTACCCAGGTATATACAACATAAACCAAAGAAGAAATATGAGATTAAAAGCATTCTCTTTTGAAGTGATTGATGCTATTATTTTCAAAATAAGTCAGGAAGGTGTCCTCTTAAGGTGTATTTAACTAGAAAAGACTCAAAAACTATTGCAGGAATTACACCAAGGATTTTTAGAAGGCAATTTCTCATCATCTATCACTATAGCTAAAATAATGAGAATTGGTTATTTTTGGCCAACTCTATTTGCTGATACAGTTCAGTGGATCCGAAGATGTAAGGAATGTTTATTTTTCTCAGGAAGAAAGAAAAAACCTCCCTTTCCCTTACAACCAATTGTTGTAGATAAACCATTCACACAATGGGGATTAGACTTCAAAGGTGTGATTAATCCACCTTAAAGTGCTAGCCACAAGTTTATATTGACAACCACAAATTATTTCACAAGATGGGCTAAGATTGTTGCATTAAAAGAAGACACTGGAGGGGCTATTATTGAGTTTCTAGAAAGTAATGTTACAAGGTTTGGAGCACCTGAGATAGTCATTGCTGATAATGCTAAAGAATTCATAGGTTCTTTAGTCATAGATTTTGGTATTAAGTATGAGATTTATATGAAGATATATTCCAACTATTACCCTCCAAGGAATGGAATAGATGAGTCCACAAATAAAAACTTGATCAGGATCATTAAAAGAACAATGGAGGAGAATCAACGAACATAGCATACCAAACTAAAATTTGCCTTGTTGGTAGACATAATTACATCGAAGCAGGCCACAGGATTGTCCCCCTTCAGACTTGTGTATGACAAGGAAGCCATGATTTTTATTTCACTAGAGCTTCCTGCCTTGGAGCTAGTTCATCAAATGAATTTAGAGCATTGTGATCCTATGGAGCTCAGGTTTGTAGAGTTGATACAGTTTGAGGATACTAGAGACCAATCTAGGAAAAAACTTCAATAAAATCAGCTGGTAATGAAGAAGTATTTTGATAAGATGGCTACCTCATAAAGCTTTGTAGAAGGAGATATGGTCTTGAAATGGTATGAAGATAGAGAAAATCGAGGCAAACATACAAAATTTGACCCTATATGGAGTGGGCCATACATTGTTATAGGATTTAGAGGCAGTAATGCTTTTGAGCTCTCAAGGATTAATGAGGAAATATTACAGACCCCAATAAATGGGATTTATCTCAAAACTTATCCTTAAAAGTTTTAGCCATAGGTTGTAGTTTTAGTTTCCTTTTTGTTGTGTTCCCTAAGTATCCCAAGACATCTCTTTCTTCTTGTGAAAAATGTTTTATTTTACTGTGTTTTAAGTTGACTATTTTTAGTATTGAACAAATTTTTGTTTTTAGTATTGTACATTTTTTTGTTCTATTCATTTTTGTGCAGTTTTCCATTCCATTGCAAGGATTATTTCTAGCAGTTCTACCTTACAAAGCAAATGTGGAATTCAGTTCTTATGAAAATATGAATATGATTAATGACTCTGTATCTAATGGATGCTAAGGCTACCTGGTCTTCTCGGTCCTTTGCACATTGTAGGTATGTGTCTCCTGTGAGTCAACAAACTGTTAATAAATTTGAGCCTCTTACTCTAATTTATTAATGGTTGCACCAATTTCAAAATATGGTAATATGTGATGGATGAGTTCATGTTTGTAGCTAATGAAGTGATCAGTACACATAGATGGTATTTGATCCCGTTCAAATTTGGCACTTGAATCTCGTGCAAAATTTTGGCACCTCACTCTCGTGTAAAATTTTAGCACCTGACTCCCATTCAATTTTGGTGCCTAACTCCCATTCAATTTTGGCACCTAACTCCCGTTCAATTCTGGTGCCTGAATCCCGTTTAAAATTTTTGCGTCCAACTCCCATGCAAAATTTTGGCGTCCAACTCCCATGCAAAATTTTGGTTCTTGTCTCCCGTTCAATTCTAGTGCTTGAATCCTGTTCAAAATTTTTGCGCTTGACTCCCATGCAAAATTTTGACGTCCAACTCCTATGCAAAATTTTGGTGCTCGACTTGCATGCAAAATTTTGGTGTTTGACTCCTGTTCAATTCTGGCACCCGACTCCTGTTCAATTCTGGCACCCAAATGTTGTTCAAAATTTTGGTGCCCAAATACCATACAAAATATGATGCTCGACTCCCGTTCAAATTTTGGCACTCGACTCCTATTCAAATTTTGATGCCCGACTTCCGTTCAAATCTATTTTGGATGTTTTCAATTTTTGTTGTTTCTAGTTTGACTATTTTTAGCTTTGATCGGTGCCTACACTTGGAAAAGTATTACAATTATTTAATCTTCCCCATCTATGAGCTATCCACTTTTCAAAGTGTAAATTTTTTAGAAGTTTAGGTGAAAAACGTAATTTATTTTTACAATTTTGCAGTTTTAATTAAATAGCAAACATATTAAATGGAGTAAACTATTGTAACTACTTCAAATACAGTAAACTATTGTAACTACAGTAAATATAGTAGATGTTGTAAATGCAGTAGATGCTATAAATACTATAAATGTTGAAAATACAGTAAACTACTGTAACTACTATAATTATTGTAACTACTATAAATGCAGTAAATGTTGTAACTATTGTAAATGCAGTAAATGCTATAACTATTGTAAATGCAGTAAATTTTGTAGCTCCGATAAATGCTATAAAAAGGGAAAATTAGGAGGCTGGAAAAATATATCTTGCTATAAAAGAGATTTTTTTAGATTTTCAAGAGGGGGTTGATTCATTCTGTCACTTGATGACCTTTGTAACACTGCAAGAAATAATATAAAAACATTTGTTTGAGCTGCATGTTGTGTATCTTTAGTTTGGCTGGATTGCATGTGGCAGTGGCCCTTATTTCATGCTAACCTTACATCTTGCAATTGATGCATGTTTATTTATGTCTTGTATGTGTTATACTATGTATTTTATGGAGTTTTAGGTGGATCAATCAACCCAATGTTTTTATTGGTGTATCGCCCATTTCTATTTTTATTTTTCATCTGTTGTTATAGTTTTTTTATTTTCCTATCATCCCTATCCCTTTTTCTAGTGCAATTTTAGTGCATTTTTGTGGTAATTTTAATTTTATTTCCCAGTCCATGTTATAATTTTTATTTTATAAGTTTATTTTTCTGTTGTAGTCTTTTATTTTTTCCTTCCCCTATTTTCTAGTAAGTTTAATCTAGTTTAGTTTAGTTTGTTATTTTTAAGGAGATTTGGCTCTTTTTAGAGGTATTTTTCTCTCATGTAGTCCCACATGAGAGGGATATTCCCATGTTGATTTTGTACATGGATTCACTATAAGTGTACATTTTTTGGCATCAACACTAGAATAACTAGTAAGCAACTAATCAAGCGTCATATTGCAATGTGCCACCTCCTTATGATAATATGGTTAGGATGATAGAAATAACTACAAGGCAACACACATAGATTCAACCAACTCAACATTCTTAGTAGAATATGAGTTCTTCATCCAACCCACCTTAGTTTTGAAAAATACCTAAAAAAGGAGCACGAGAATAGAAAACCCACCTTTAGTGTTGAAGCCACAACCTAAAGTCTCCTTTGATATTCAACAACAATTAGCTAGTACCCCAGCTAAGATATCTCTCTCAGAGCTTTTGCAAACTTCTCCTATTTATAGGGAAGCCTTGTTGAAGCTCCTAAGACAACAATTTGTACCTCAAGATATTTTCCCTAGTGCTATAGCAGATGTTGTAAGTTATCTTGGGATACATCATATCACATTTTTGAATGATGATATTCCTTCATTAGACTTGCGAGGTGGTTATTCCCTCTTTATCACTACATTTATTTAGGAAACATTTATCAAATGAATTCTAAAAGACAATGGTTCCTCCCTTAATTTATGCACCTATCAATTCTTCCAAAAATTTGGTTTAAGAGAGGAAGGTTTAACTAAATTCAATATCATTATCAAAGCTTTCAACAATGAGTACCAAGCGGATTATGGTGTTATATCTCTCCCTATTAGGGTTGGATCTAATATCTTAGATATCTTGTTCTATATGGTGTCTTGTCCTACATATTTTAATATCCTTCTTGAATGCCCTTGGATTCATGTGATGAGGAGTATCCCTTCTACTTTTCACCAATGTCTAAAGTTCAAATTTATGAACCAATTTGTCGCCATTCTAGGCATTTCTCACCCATTTCAATATTGCTCACTGGTTGAGCAAGCTCAATATGATCTTCAATTATGTCCATCAATTTATTCATCTCACATGACTAAGCAATTTGAAAATCTAAAAATTAGTGAAGAACCATGAATCAATGTTTCATCATAGGATTAAGTCAATAATTTCTTTAAGAGCCTCTTATGAATCTATCTCATTAAGGCTTGGAGTGGAGTGATGAGGATGAGGGATTACCTTCTTCCTATTTTTTTGTAGTGTAATAGATTTTGTGCACCCTGAGTTAGTTGTAATACTAGAGGAGTATGTTGAAGGTGACACTCTTTGTGACATGGCTCATGAATATGTCCTTTTGAATGACTTCTTTTTTGGTGGGTTAGTCCCTTGGGTTGTGAAAGTTGAGTCTTTTAGTTCTCAAGAGGACTTTGGCTCTATGTCTCCTAAGGACCTTGAGAAACTAGGAGTGATTCCTACCCCACTTCCTATTGAGGATGAGTCTTACATTCTCATTGAGGAGACCATAGATGTTAACATAGGTTCTGAAGAGATCCCTAGAATCCTTAAGCTAGGTAAAGCCTTGTCCATGGATGAGAAGGAGTAGTTGACCAATTTGTTGAAATATTTTCATGATATTTTTGCTTGGTCATATGTTGATATACCAGGGCTTGATCCCTCCCTTGTTATGCATCACTTGGTAGTGAAGCCTAGTGCTAAGACTGTTAAGAAAAAACTTAGGAAGATGCATCCTAAGGTCACCCTTTTAGTCAAGGAGGAGCTCCAACAATTCCTTGATGTCGGTTTTATAAAATCTAATGACTATTTTGGTTGGATCTCCAATATCATTTTAATGGCTAATAAGATAGGAACAATTAGAATATGTACCTACATTTAGGACATTAAATTAGTATGTTCCAAGGGCAATTTTACTCTATCCAACATAGATATTATCACCACCAAATGTGGCATGCTCTTGCTCATGGATGGTTTCTCAGGATATAATTAGATCATGGTTTCCTTTGAGGGCCAGGCCAAGACAACTTTCATCACACCATGGGGTACCTTCTGCTATAAATTCATGACTTTCATCTTCAAAAATGCTGGTGCCACATATCAAAGGGCTATGAATTATATTTTTCATGACATGATGCATGATATTTTACAGGACTATGTGGATGATCTTCTAGTTCATTCTATACATCGACATGATTATGTTTATGATCTAAGATGAATTTTTGAAAGGATTTGGAAGTTTAGAGTTCATATTAAGCCTTCCAAGTGTATGGAGTCACATCTACAAGTTGTTAGGTTTCATTGTGTATAGGTAAGGTATTGAAGTGAACCTCGCTAAGATAGTGACTATCACTGACATGCCTTATCCCTCCACCCTAATCAAGTTGCGTTGCTTGTAAGGTAAAACTTAAGCTATTTTTTTATTCATATTCTAGCTAGCTAATAAGTGTTAGACCTTTCTTAAGTTTCTTAAGAATAATGTAATGTTCCAGTGGGATTCTAAGTGTCAGCAAGATTTTTATGAACTCAAAAAGTATCTCACTTTCCTACTTATATTAGTTTTGCCTCTACTAGATAAGCATCTGATGATTTATATAGTAGCCATAACTCATGCTTTTGGAGCCTTGTTGGTCCAACATGATGATAAAAACAAAGAGTGAGCAATTTTCTATATTAGTAAAACCTTTGTCAACTATGAAACCCAATATACTCCCTTAGAGAAGCTTTGCCTTGTTGTGATGTTTGCTTCCTAGAAGTTAAGATACTACATTCTTAGCCATTAGATATTGGTAGTTATGAATTTTGATCCTTTGCATTACTTAATGTCTATTCCACCTCTTTTAGATCAAGTTGCCAAGTGGGTTTTACCCCTTATTGAGTTTGACCTAACGTTCATAGGTTATAAGGTTATCAAGCGTTAGGTGATTTCTAATCAGTTAGCCTCCACTACCCTAGAAGCTACCCATCCTTTGGTTATTGAGTTTCTCAATGAGTGCTTTGGCATAGAGGCCAAAGAACCAGATTATTAGAATTTTTTCTTTGATGGAGCCTAATGCATGAAGGGCATTGGTGCTAGAGTCATTCTAGTTACCCCACAAAAACAACTCATCCTACTTTTCTTAAAGTTTTGCTTTTCTTGCACAAATTATATTGTAGAATATGAAGATTTGATCCTTGGTCTTGTTAGATTATATTACATTATTTTGCCCTCTCCCCTGGTCCTATCCCAGTCCTTTGGAACTTTTTGGATCCTCCTCTTGGCTGATTTTGGTTGTAGATGATATCCTTGGGTGGGAGGTCCTTTTTATGCTTGTCTACCCATTTCCTCACTGATTTGAGGGTTTCATTTTTGTGCTTCTAGATTGTGACATCCCTAGGTCCATCCCAATACCTTTTTTTATGCCTTACAGAATCCTTTTATCTTTTGCTCTTTGGCATGTCCCTGGATCTGTTCCTATGTTCAATTTTTGTGCTTTAGAGATTTTTCCCTTCTTCTCTTTGGGTTGTCCTAGTTTTTTGTAGGTTTCCTTCATGGTGTGGCTCAGCTCTATCCCAATTCCTTGGCACTTCTTGGATCCTTCTCTCTTGGCTGTCTATGGTTATAGATGATCTCCTTGGGGTGGGAGGTCACTTCTCCACTTGTCTACCCATTCCCAACTATTCCAAGGATTTCCTTCCTATGCCTTTATTCTAGAATAACCCTAGGTCCCTCTCTGGATTTTATGTGGTGCTTCTAGGATGGATTCTATTGCAAGTTTCTTCATGGATCCAAGTTCTCTAATTTTGGTGCACCTCTTCTCCTAGTTTATAATTTATATACCTCATTGCAAGGGGATTTCATGGCTTGTGGAGATCCTCAGTTTGTTGTTCCACTTTATAGGCCATGCATGATGTTTTTCTAGTGGTTTTATGGCATCCTTGTTTGTTTTCCATCATTCCCTAGGTGGGATATTCCTTTTTAGGAAGATCCTCTACTCCATCCTGTTGTTGAGGGTGGTTTTTTGTATATCGATTCAAGTTTTCTGGTGTTTTTCTACCAGATTCTGGTTTTGATCTGCAACTTCATTTTTGGAATTAGGTGGGATTGTTTTCTTAAATTTCCTTTTGTTCCGTTATTTTTTAGTTTTAGATTTTAAATTTTAGATGTGGGTGGGATGGCCCTGTTTCATCTCTCCATCCTTTTAGGTGGGATTGTTTTATTTATTTTTCTTTCTTATCTTGTGTTTTGTTTTTCAAATTATCTTGGGTGGGTCAGCCCTATATTAATTTTTAATTACATGGGTTTTTTGGGTGGGATGGCCCTGATCCTCTTCTCCATCCTTCATGCACGTGTTGTACGGATGCCTTGGGAAGGATGACCTTGTTTTAGATTTTAAATTTTAACTCATGTGTTGTATTTTGTGATGCAAAATTTAGGTGTGATGGCCCTATCCTATTTTCCTTTTGTACGTGCTAGTCCCACTTGCTTTGTGGGTAGGTTTAAGGATTTTTGTAGTTTGCATCCTTCGGGGAAGGATTTTGTGTTGTATCCTTAAGGTTTAAAACCATTTTTATCTATTGTTGTAATTAGGTTTTTGCTCCCTTTATAAAAACCCATTTTAAATTTAAATGATAAAAAAAATGTACCACCTTGGGTACATAACTAGAGTAGGAGTTTACTTTAGAGTAAAGTTTGAGTAGTTACTTCATGCAAGTAATAAATGCACAAGTGTTAGAATGTGCAATGATGTAAATGTGCATGTAGTCCACATGTACATGAGTCATGGGTAGAGTAAATGCCAAGGCACATATCTTCCTATATATAGGCCTTTAAGGAGTGAGTAGAGATAGAGTGAGGTGATAAATAGAATGAGTGAGTAGTGAGTAGGTACAATGTAGTTCTTCATTGAAAATTTTGGAGTGTTCAAGTCCTCCATTATATTGCATTGTACTATTTTTATGAGCTTTCATTAATGGCATATTACTGAGTTATTACAAAAGTTTATCTCATTATTTTCCTGCATATTATAGTGCCATTATCATATAGTTATCATAGCTTACATATTTCACATCTTGTGGTTGCATTTCCTTTAATATACATCCTCAAAAGCTAATAGTGGTATCAAAGCACATGATAGATCAATAGGAAATAGGGAGAGCCACAAGAGATATTGAGAGGAGATTAGAAATATCATTTTAAATTTTGAAAATACATTTGGCTGGAGTCTTTCCACAGAGTTGCAGAAAACTTGTGAAGACTAGGACTCAACATTGATTCCACTAGATTGACAAATCAACTAGTGAAGATTCATTATCTCTAGATTTAAATTTTTCTCCATTGCAGATTCTAATATTTGTTGTAGGAAAAGGAGATTCAAAGAAATTTGGGAAGCTTCCTACAAAGATCTAGGAAGAATATCTTCTTTGGAATCAATCCAGTACCTAAAACAAAAATTTAGAGATTGAAGATTTGGAAGCCTAAGAAAAAGGTCCCATTGCAAGAGTTGTAGACCTACAAATTGTAGAAGAGAGAAAAATGCCAGAGGAGCCTTATTGTAGATTGAAGAAGAAGAGACTCAAGAAAAGAGTCCAGGAGAATATTGGAGGTTGGTGATCTCCATTGAAGATTGAAGACTACAAATTATAGATTGAAGGAGTAGAAAAAATCAGCCTAAGAAGCTAAAGAGACCCACAAGAGGTCCCATTGAAGAACTTCCAGTATTGGAAGATTGAATATAGAGAAGGACTAGAAAAGGTCCTATTCTAGATTTCAGAAGCAATAGATTTTAGAGATCCAAGAAGGAGATCTCATTGCAAAACTTCCATAGTTGAAGATTGAAGGAAAGGTCTCATTGAGAAGACTAGAGAAGCTGCAGAAATTTGAAGGCCCTAGGAGAAGGCCTCAAGCTACTTGAAAGGAGAAACAAGGAGAAGGCTAGGAAAGCCTCATTGAAGGAGACTTGAAGAAGTCCATTGGAGAAGATTTGAGGAGAACTCAAGGAGAAGTTTTTGATAAATAAAATTTGGGATAATTGTCGCCATCCGACAACAAGCCCAAAAGGAGAAGAATTTGGCAAGGATTTTGCCAAATTTTGGAGGAGAATAGTGAAGACCTCAAGATAGTTAGAATATTGAGAAGAAGGCCACTAGATAGGCCAATATTGAAGTCAAAATTTGACAAGGAGGTTGAAGGAGAAAGGAGATAGAGAAGCCACCAAATCTAAGAGATTTGGGGATTGCCATTGAAGGTTTGAAGGTCATTTTGGAGATAGGAGGTTGCTGATTTTATAGCAGAAAAAAGTGAAGGTTTCTTGAAGGAAAATCTTAGTTGCAATTTGGAGGAGTTTCCTACCAAATTTTAGAGATTCAAGGATAGCATTTTGAAGGTGAAATTGACTGTGCAAGGGCAGCATTACTAGTTACAAAACTTTATATCTACAGAGTGCATTCTGAAGGAAGAGAAAAGCCACCAAACTATAGTTTTAGGGCAGCAAGTTAGAGGGTTTCAAAGCTGCAAATAGGTGAGCTAAAGAGATATTTTGGATAGCAAGGAAGAGCTATGATTTCATTCATTACAAGGCAGCAATTAGGTGATTCAAATCACCAAGACAACCATCATCTATAGAGGTCATTAAGGTAAGCAAATTTGGTGCAAAAGGTTCATTATTTGAACTTTAGTTATTCGGTTTATTATTAAGTTTCATTAAGCACCATATTAGAGTTTAAAAGTTGCAAGGAGAAGGTTGCATATTAAAGTCTTAAAGGAGTGCAGAAGATAGTTTTTACAAGGTTTATAACCTACACACAAAAATAGGAGTTAGATATATTTTGAAAGAAATAAAAATATCAACATCCTACCTTCTAGTTAAAGCAAAGAAGACATTACTTTTAAGTGAAAGTTGCATAGATTATAGTGCATATTTCAAGTTACTATTAAGAGTTCATTTATAGGAGCAATAAGGAGAAATTGCTATTGCACTATACTAGTTATTCTTAAGAGATTTTTAAGGTGCATTAAGGATTGATCAAAGGTGGAAAATTAGTGCACAAGCAGGATTAAGTTAGAGTGTCAAGAGACACTATTGAGCACACAAAACCTACAGCATATCTTGGTGAAGGGAAGTCACCAAAAGAAGCCATCCAAAAAGGGCATATTAGTTGCTTGAAATTATTATTGCAAGTTATTCAAGCAAGTGAGTTAGAGATTAGTGTTGTCTAGTAAGGAAGGCAACATTATATCAATATTTTCCCTCAAGGAGTAGAGCAAGAAGCTACCTCATTAAAGAAGTTAGAAAGGAGACATACAACCTAAACCTTTGGTGCAAGTTAAGGTGTTCTATCTTAACTATTACAATATTATTTGTATTACATAAGAAGCACCATTCTTGTCCTTTCAAACACAACAAATAAGGACAAAAGATATAGTGTCTAAAAGGCATTACAATGGCCAACAAAGTGTAGTCTTTGAGCGACCATATCGAAGCAAGGAAGAGAGCCAACAAAGGGCTCATCAAATAGGTTTTCAAGCCACCAGATTCAGCATCATTGGTCTCATGTAAGCATCACTCATGGTGCAAGATCAATCTACAATGAAAGGAGACCAAGTTGGGGAGCATAACCATGTTAGCAAGGCAAGTTTAACATAACATTGGCAAGGAAACAATATAATGTAAGACAATGAAAATAAGGTGCAAGTAAGGAAGCTTATTACCCAAGTGAACATTGTGAATATCTTGGAAGGAGAATAATGTTAGGGCTGAAGCAAGTACCTTAGAACCATCAACATTGAAGCACCTTGGAACCACCTACATTGGAGAGCACCACCATTAGCTGGAGAAAGCTAAGCAAGAACAACTAATCGATAGTTGGCAAGAAGCATTGGGAAAATAAGGGAGTTGAAGGACATAGCTACATGCAAAGTTGAGAGCATCCACTTGCCACCCAGAGTGAAGGAATCTTGTGCCACTTGGCACAAGGAAGAAGGACCAAAAGAGCATCGTTGGAGTTCTTTGTAATGCCTTCTTGTATAACACATGCAAAGGGAAAGGAGCACCCAAGTAACACTCAATGTAGACTGATAAAGTTTAGTCCTCATCACTCAACATATACACATTGACATAACACCTATGATTGCCAATATTGACATCTTCTAACGCATCACACAAACCAACACCACCTAGCAAGGAGTTACAGGCTTGAACAATAACGTATATGCCATTTGGCATACATTGCATAAGGAGGTAAGGACCATTAAATACCTCTACCCAAAGGAGAACGAAAATATATTTGCATACTCAATCAAACAATGTTAAAGGAGGAAGAGATTATAGTCTAAAGAGCACCGAGAACATCACCCAAATTAGTGCTTGGCATCATACCTTGTGAACTACGGAGATACAACATTCAAGGGTTTGAAATCATAGTCAAAGCCTACATCGAACAACAAGCAGTACATCATTGAAAGGTATAAGTGCATTACACTATTAATTGCTTTCTATAATACAAGGAGTTATAAGGTCATTTAATCTCTAAGGTTGGTTTATTAAACAATAGGAGGAATAAGGAGATAAAACCTTAGATATTCTATTAAAGTTCTAGAAAGCAAATTGAAGGGTGAATTTTATATTGAAAAGAGTTTTTTCAAATTACATTGCTTGAAATTCTAATACCTTAGTATTTGCAAATATTATTATTTTCTAAAATTCCAAAATTAGGGAGTTATAAGGTATACTACTTCAAATTTTAGTTTCTTGGAATTTAGAAAAATTAAACCATTGAGAAGTGAAGGTTAAAGGAGCAAAACCATTAATTGCTTAGAATTTGGAAATTGCATTTTACATTAGTCTCTTACATTAATTTATGAGACATTAATCCAACTAAAAGGTCTTGAAGGAAAATAACCTTATTAAAACTTGAAGGTGCATCATCATTGATCTTTAGCTTTCTATTTACTATTCAATAGGGAGACATAAGGCAAGAAAGTGAAGTTGAACATTAGGGAGTCAAAAGGAATTCAACTTAAACTAAGAAAGCTAAGCATACTATCAAGTTTCATAGTGCATTCAAACACTTTCTAGATAGAAGGCATTTTACAAAACTTGTAAAATTGAAAAGTTCTTAGCAAGGTTGATCATATACTTAAAACTAGGGAGTCATAAGGTAGACAACTTCAAAAGTTTTTGAAATAAAAATCTTCTACCAAGAATTATTCTCTTGTAATCAAAGAAGATTAGTTAAAATCAAATATGGAAGGCTTATTAAATATATAGGTCTCAAGGAGTCAAAATGGTTCAAAGAAATACTTTATTCTATAAATGATAATAAGGAAAGTATAATTAAAAGAGAAGAACCATTATGGTTTAGAGAGACTTCTGATAATTCACAAACCATTAGTTTGGCAAAACTATCTATCAATGATAACAACTATACAAATGAAGATATTGAGAATCATATTCAAAATGTAGAAAAGAATATTCATCAAAAGGATATAATACAAATATATGAAAGAAGTAAATAGGAAGTAGATTCAATCATACATAGATGGTTTAACTTTTTCATCAAAGAAATGGATGAACATGATTCTACTAAAAATAGTGACAAATAAATTGGGTTATCCCTACTATGCACTTATTGCAACAAATTTAGTCATGAGAAAGCAAACTACTAGAGTTTCCATCCATGTAAATATTATAGAGGAAAATCTCATTCATCTCTACAAAGTCAAGTACTATAAAAGATTTGAAGAAATATTGATATTCAGATTAGATTGTTTCTTTCAAGTTCTTATTTCAGAAGCATCCACTAACAATGAATTCAAGCTTACCATTTTTGAAGATCAAAGAAATAGGTCATACATAAAACCAAAGGAAAGAAAAGTAAGTAACTTAGATCCACTTATGAATTAAAAGATAATCATATCTTTAGTTCATCAAGGTTACCTAGAATACTTAAAGGTAAATAATTCTATCAAAAACTTTAGAATACCAAAAAATAGTGGAATGAAGAAAATATGGAAAAATAATATGAAGACTAAAGCAGTTGAAGAAGAGGAAGAACCTACAAAGGAACATGAAGTGAAAGCTCCCTCAACAAAAATAGCATTTTATGAAGACATTAACTAATTTCTTGAACAAGATACAAACAGGGAGTAGAATAAAGATAGTAGACAAGGAGAGTACATATTCTAGAACAATACGAAGATCCATATTGAAGACTAAATACCTAAATAATTTAATACAGGGGGATATTAGAGTATATTACTTTATTTGATACATGTCAATGTACCACCTTGGGTACATAACTAGAGTAGGAGTTTACTTTAGAATAATGAGTAGTCACTTCATGCAAGTAATAAATACACAAGTGTTAGAATGTGCAATGATGTAAATGTGCATGTAGTCCACATGTACATTAGTCATGGGTAGAGTAAAGTCCAAGGCACATATCTTCCTATATATAGGCCTTTGAGGAGTGAGTAGAATGCGTGAGGTAATAGTGAGAGTGAGGTGTCAAATGGAGTAAGTGAGTAGTGAGTAGGTACAATGTAGTTCTTCATTTAAAATTCTGGAGTGTTTAAGTCATACATTAAATTACATTATACTATTTCCATGAGATTTCATTAATGATATATTATTGAGCTATTATCAAATTTTATCTCATTATTTTCCTGCATCTTGAGGTTGCATTTCCTTTAATATACATCCTCAAAATTTAACAAGTCTTAGAGCATCCTTAGCCTTAAGGTTAGAGTTGTCTCCATATTTGGTGACTCTCAACTTATGGTCAATCAGATTAACAATGTTTATCAAACTTAGGATGCTAAAACCTAACAAAGATATTGTCACCAAGATTTTTTTCGCATATGATCGGGTAACCATAGTCTGTCCCTAAATCCTCTAATCGCCATGTGGATGCCATGGCTATTGCTACATCCTGGTTTCCTTTGGAGTTGGATGATGATCAAGCATCAATTATAATTAGACAACTTTGGAAGCCTACATTGCTTGGTTCTTATATTATTCTATTAGATGTTTTGACCATCGAAGCTTCCCTATATAAGCCATGGTATACCGAAATATTTAATTTTCTTAAGGATGGTTTGATTTTTGATGTTTTAGACTACAATCAGCGTAAGATTTTGAAAAAAATGGCATGTCAATTCATTATAATTGGAAATACTTTGTATCGATGTTCTTTTGAAGGCATCCTCTTGCAACGACTTAACTCCAATGAAGCCTAGCTAGCTCTTAGTAAGATTCATGAAGGTTCATGTGGAGGCCATTTCAGTGATAATACCATTGCCAAAAAACTCCTTTGAATGGGTTACTATTGGCCTTCTATGGAGAAATATGCATGTGACCATGTTCAATATTGTGAAAAGTGTCAATGCCATGACAACCTTGTTCATGCTCTTTCTCAACACATTCAAGTTGTTTCTTCCCCTTGGCCATTTTCCATGCAGGGATTGGATATTATAGGGAAGATTAATCCAATGTCATTTGACGATCACAAGTTTATTATAATAGTGATAAAGTATTTCACTATATGGGTCAAAGTCATGCCCTTGGCCATGGTGACTAGAGCTCAAGTTTCTAAGTTCATATTTAACTAGATCCTCTATAGTTTTGGAATTCCCTCTATGATTATTTCTAACAATGACATTTATTTCAAGAAAAAGGATGTCCATAAAATTTGTGCTAAGTACAAAATTTAGCAGAGGTGGTTAACTCTATATTACCCTAGGGTAAAATATAAGCCAATGCATCTAATATCTTTGGTTAAGGTTCTCAAGAAGTTTTTAAGTAAGATTAATTGTGACATGCATATCCAACTTTATCTAGCTTTGTGGACCTATCGCAATAGTGTATGAACTCATACAAGCGCTTCTCCATATGTCTTGGTCTATGAGATTGAGGTGGTTTTTCTATTCAAGTTAGAGGTTCCTTCATTGTGCATATTGCTGCAAGATTCCTCAATTAGCGATGAGTATCACTTAGATCATTTGAATCAAGAAAAAGGATGTCCATAAAATTTGTGCTAAGTACAAAATTTAGCAGAGGTGGTTAACTCTATATTACCCTAGGGTAAAATATAAGCCAATGCATCTAATATCTTTGGTTAAGGTTCTCAAGAAGTTTTTAAGTAAGATTAATTGTGACATGCATATCCAACTTTATCTAGCTTTGTGGACCTATCGCAATAGTGTATGAACTCATACAAGCGCTTCTCCATATGTCTTGGTCTATGAGATTGAGGTGGTTTTTCTATTCAAGTTAGAGGTTCCTTCATTGTGCATATTGCTGCAAGATTCCTCAATTAGCGATGAGTATCACTTAGATCATTTGAATCAATTGGAGCTATTGGATGAAAAACATATTCATGCCTTAGAGCATTTGCAAGCCTATACAAATAGGCTCAAGTGATCTTATTCTATGAGAGTTTGTAATCATTATTTTAAGGTTTGGGACCTTGTCCTCAAGGAAAACCAAAATAACACCAATTCTCAATTAGATATTAAGGGCATGTTTTAGCCCAATTGGTTAGGCCCCTTTATCTTAACAACCAAGTTTGGTTTGGGGGCCCATCATGTAGTGTCTTTAGATGGTAAAAAAATTAAATAACCCATGAACATAATGTATTTAAAGAGATACTATGCATAACTTATCACTGCATTTTTATATTACATTTAGCTTAATTTTCATACTATATTTGGTTTAGTTGTTTATATTACATTATTTCCTATCATCTTTTGCATAGTTTTCCTGACATTCCACTTATCATACAATTGCATTACTGCTTTCTCATATTTGCATGACTTATTGATCATATAGATTTTTGGTTATTTTATAATAATGACAAGTGATGACACCTAGTTAGGTCGTAGCTCACATGCATTGCACTCACACTAGGGCTCTGATGCCTAGCAAATCCCCAACCTAGGGTTCATATCCATGTATTTCCATCATTGCATTCACTCATGCCATTCTATATTCCTTGACCTTGAAAGTATAAATGATCATCAAAATTCTCTCCAAATCAAGGAATATAGTTATTCTTCTATATATCCTTACCCTTCGTATATTTTCTTTCTTTGTTTCATCAAGACAAGGATACATGTTATTTTCTTCTATTTGTAAATCATTATTTATTCACACTTTCTCCTTTCTCAAAATTTTAATTATTAAAGGATCCTTGTAAGATAGGATAGATACTGCATGAATATCATTTATGGTGTTCCTACGACCACTACATTTCTTATGCACATCTCTTCTAAAACTTTTGAGGATGCACACATGCATCGTTCTTCTTTTTCATATCTATTTCTTCTCTCTATTTTCTAGCACATGCACACATAGGTTATGCTTCACTTTGTTCACTCATATTTTGCACACACCACACCCCTATTGGGTAGTACTCATTTTGGCAAATCAATCACATCATTTCAGCACCCCATATAGGATAGCTTCATGGTCACGATTGAGGGGTAACCTCCATTTGACCATTTGCAAGCATACATCCTAGTGAGTATATCTCTTTATCTTTAGCCATATTAGCGAGCACTAAAACCATAGTGGGTACCACTCCACCTATCCATATCTACAAGCATAACATCCTTACAGGATAGCTTCATGGCCACTAGCGAGGGGTAGCCTCCATTTGGCCATTTGCGAGCATACATCCTCAAAGGGTTCTACTATGTTTCTTTTATTTTATTTCCTTTTAACCCTTTGGAGATTTTATTTTCTTCTTCTTCCACCTTTCTCTCTTCTTTCACTAAATGTTTATTTCTTCTCTTTTCTTTATTTTTTCTTATTTCCATCTGCTCACCCATACATTTCACTTTACATTCATTTTAGGTTGCATGTTAGATTGCATTTCATTTAGTTAGTTTCAATCATGCATTTTAGTTAGAATCATTTTGCATTGCATTCATTTTTTTTGTGATTATCATGGTAAAATAAAAAAATTTAAAAATGCAAGTAAACCCTAGTCTTTCCATTTTGTCTTTTTCTCTCACCTCTTTTTCCTTTTAACACTTTTTTTTTTGTTGTTTTCCGCTCCCTTTTTTTCTACATCCATTTTTTTGAGTTTCCTAATGAGTTTTTCATTCCTCCCAAAACTCAAGGGGGCACCCTAGCCTAAGAGACATTAATATCCCTAATACCACATTTCACATGCCAAATATTCAAAGTGTCCAGAACAACACTATTCATGCACCACCCTTTTCTTCTAAACAAACCACCCATTTTTTCTTCTTGTGTTTACCATCCTTTTCACCCATAGTGTCTACATATTTCTTTGACATAATTATTAGGCCATAATTGCATGAAACAGGGGGAAAAATATAGACACAAAAAATTGATCCACCTAGATGAGTCATTTTTCCTTGGTTTCCTTTAAAAGGTTCTCAAACTTGCTAGGATCAAGTTTGGCTCCTTTTTGTTGTGTTTTGCCTTGCTTTTATTGACCTTGATCTAATATATGCCTGGTAATTTACAGGGCATGGATTTGATAAGTTTGGATTTTTTCTTCAAAAACCTAAATTTTAACCTGACCCTTTTGGGGCATCAACCTAATCAAGGTTAAGTTTCATTTTTCTTTCCTTTTAGCCCTCCAAACTCATTATAAATAAAGGTATTGGATCCCATTTTTCTACCCAAGTGACTCTCAATATGAATAATTCTTAAGTTATCTAGCTATCAATCTTATGCAATCTTCTGGTGATTTTGGCGCTTCGTATGTTCTACTGTTGGTGTGTTATTTGTGATTTAGCAAGTGGATAAAGCCTTGATGATAGGTTATATTCTTGGAGGAGGAAAGATATTACACCTTTGTTCTTGCTTCTTCCAAAAGATCATGAGGTTGCTTATTTACATGTACTAGTTTACTTATTCATACTAGTTTACTCTTTGTTGCATTTTGGTCTCTATTTTAAGGTTTTAAATCCTCTTGTGTGAATCTACACGTCATCTGCTATAGGGTATGGATTTGGTGAAAGATTTTCTTTCACTTGTTAGGCATTATGCATCCATTTTTGCTCTATCACTGAATATATTCTTGGTATTCTATAGGTCATGACTCTAATCTAGTTAGGATCTAGGGTGAATGTTCACCTCAAAACTCTAGGGTTTTGTTTTGTGTGCCCTCTACATTCTGTTTCATATTTGTTTGCATTTTTTATAACTGTTATCATTCTATTTTGTATTCATTTCATATCAAATTAGCTTGGGGGCAATTATTTGTTCCCAAACCCTAGATATCGAAATTACATTCTTGTTCAAGCTTTGTGTCCATTCTATTTATATTTCATTTGTTGTTTTACTTTGTCATATTTTGTTGTGTGTTCCAAAGGTCCAAGTTCATTTTTATAATGAAAAATCAACCAAAAGGACGTAAGGGGCTTGACTACTATACCTCAAATCTTAGTATCATAGTGGCCTAAGTAGGCCTTCAAACATTGACCATATTTTATAGAGTTTTTGTGAAGCTATTTTGTAGATTTAAGGTTGTAGGATATTCTAGATGCAAGACAAAGCTCAGATCAAACACCAGATCAGATAAGTACTCTAAAGTAAAATTTTAGATTGTGTGTTTTTTGCTTTTATCTTTTTTTATTCAAAGCCTAGGTTAAAAATAAAAAAGAAAAACATTTGATTGCTTTCTAGGCATTTAAAAGAAAAAGGTATATAGTTCTGCATCTAAGGTTTGTTGCTTTGGAAATCTATATAATGGAAAGGTTGTGCACCCACAAACATGGACCAACATTGAGTGACCTAGAATCTATGAGACTTCAATGGTAAATATTTGAAGGAGGTTGGTTCCTTTGAACTTCAAGGTAACTCTTACTAAAGAGTGGGGTAAAAGGATGTTGAAATAAGCAAAAGGAACTGGATCTAGAACTTATGTTGGTGCAGATTAAGCCACATCAAGAAACATGCGTAGTAGTGTTGGAAATATTGAGTTGTCATTGATGTCAAAGGTGCATGATAGTCAAGGTAAAAATATTCCCCATGGGTTTTATGAATAGCAAGCAGTGGATAAAATTCAAAAACAAGGTATATCTCCAAAGTATTTTTCTAAGAGAAGGATTAATAATATTTAAATATCAAATTTAAATATTATGAAGAAGGACAAGGTTTAAAAGGTTTTATTATAATTGCTTGAAAAATATTTAAAGACCACAAGAGGAGGCAAAGGTTTAAACACAAAGATTTATTTCCAAGGTTCAAAGGTTTAAATATTATAATATTTAAATATTTTAGATTTAAAATATTATAATCAAAAGAAGGATTAAAAATAAAGAGCGACAAAATTTATTAGAGGCTATATGAAATTCAAAATCAAAAAGTAAAATATGAGCACCGATGTCATTGTGAAAGGAGGCATATGCATATAAATAATGCACTAAACATTGGTTTGGCTAAGGTTGAAGAGTGTGCATTCAAATATCGTTCATTACAATGAGTGCGAAAGGTAGCAAATAAGGAGAAGAAGTGTAGCCCCTTTGACATCATCCATTGGAGTAGCCCAAGCGGTGGTTTGAATTGTGTCAAGTCACTACAAGGAAGAAGGTGTGAGGTTCAAAACTCATTGGCACTAGTTTTGATGTGTTTTATTGCCTTGGAGAGTGCAAAAAATGAGACAAATTGATAGTGCTACATCTTTTGTTTCAACCAGGTGGCTAGCCCAGTCGGTCATTGAGCTAGCACTAAGGCACTGGGAGCAGGAAGGTCACAAGGTCAAATTCGGGAAGGTTCTATTTTTTTTGGCAGAGTGGAAAATGCTTTTGGACAAAGGAGTACTTCAAATATTTCATGCTACATTGTGGTTACTACCCGCTAGGTTAGCCTAGCTGGTTACCAAGCCTTGGCTTGGATGCTGCGTTGGTAGAGGTTACGGTTTCAATTCTCCTTGCACTCATGGGGCTTGTTTATTGAGGTATGGGTGCCAAAAATTTGATTTAAACTTTTTATGAAAATATATAGTTCACTAGCCTTGTGTTGATTAAAATAAGGACAAAAATTTGTGAGAGAAGGAGATAGTCACTGGTTAGTTGTTGATTAAACAAAGGAAAATGTTTTTTTTTATTTTATCTATGAAAAATAACTATAAGGTGTATTAAGGACTACTTGAAAGTGTAATTTTTGGCATGTGAAAATTAGATATAAGCTGGTTTTGGTATTGTTTGAAAAGTGTGATTATTGCATGTTAGAAAAGGGGATATAAGGTGTATTGTGGATTATTTGAAAGTTGTAATATTGCATATTTTAAAGGGAGATATAAGGTATTATTTTTAAAGCTTTATTGTGTACACTTTTGGGAAGGTTAATGTGGATGATTTGAAAAGAATATTTGCTAACCAGTTCTTGAAGTGGCACTAGAAAAAAAATTATTTTTTTAAGATAGGTTTTGAAGGTATGGTGATCTAACTCCTTCTCTAGGTGGTTTTTGGTGGAAGAAAATATTTATTGAGTTTTCATATCTTTGGAGGCATAAGGATTGATTGATTGTGCAATTGCTTGAATGAAATTGGGAATATATGTGTAAGGGTTTGAGATCAAGGATGTGCATTGGTTATGTTTGAAATTGGAAATAAATTGATGAAACTTATAGATTAGTTTTTGAGAGAAAACTTATGCATTGGTTTTGAGTGATATTGGAAATGAAAGTGCAAGAGTTATATATTAGTTTTGTGAAAGAAAATTTGTGCATCTTCATGATTGACTTTGTGAGTAGATGAAAAGAAGATACTTGTGCATTATTAATGATTGATTTTGTGAGTATATGAGGACTTGTGCATTGTGATTGGTTTTTAAGTAAGGTGCAACTCAGAAATAACCAGGTCAGTTATCAAGTGTTAGACCAGAGCTACCTTTAGAATGTAATAAATATGAGATATATGAAAGTGACAAACTTAATGTATGTGAAGAATATATTGAGCATTTGTTAGTTCATATCATTCACTATATGTTCAAGAGGTTAAACAAATTTTGGGTAGAATATGTCTAAAATACTTTAGTTGAAGAAAGCACATTGAATATTAGATAAAGCACTTGATGACATCATTATGCAATATTTGGGAATAGATGAACATTGTTTGTATACAAGATATGAGCAGGTTTGAGTAGAATCTAAGAGTATATTTGAGCAGGTTTTGATGAGTAGATTTGAGCAAGCCTTGTGTATAGGCTTGGAGTAGATTTGAGTAGAGTTGAGAGTAGGTTTTGGTGAGCAAGCCTTGTGTGTAGGCTTGGAGAAGATTTGAGTAGGTTTGGTAAGCAGATTTGAGCAAGACTTGTAAGTAGGCTTGGAGTAGATTTAAGTAAGATTTGTGAGTAGGCTTTGAGTAGGTTGAGTAAATTTGAGCAAGCCTTGTATGTAGGCTTGACGTATATTTGAGCAGAGTTGAGAGCAAGTTTTGGAGTAGATTTGAGCAAGCCTTGTGTGTAGGCTTGGAGTAAATGTGAGCAAGCCTTGTGTAAAGGTTTGGATCAGATTAGAGTAAAGGATATTGGTGTCTCATATGGATAGAGGTCCATGAACCAGAGCAAAGGGCATTATTATCTCCTATGGATAGAGGTCCACAAACTAGAGCAAAGGGGATTGGCATCTCCTATGGATAGAGGTCCATTAACTAGAGAAAATGGGATTAGTATCTCCTATGGATAGATGTCCATGAAATAGAGCAAATGGGATTGGTGTATCCTATGGATAGAGGTCCATGAACAAGAGTAAAGGGGATTGGTGTCTCCCGTGGATAAAGGTCTATGAACTTGAGCATAGGAGATTGATGTCTCCTATGGATAGAGGTCCACAATATTGAGCATAGGGGATTGGTGTCTCTTTTGGGTTGGTCTCCATAAATATTGTAATAAATATTTTGTTCCTAAGATATTTGTTGAGAAAATTTATAAGAAATATTTTCTCTGTGGACATAGCCCATATTGGGTGAACCACATTAAATTTGTGTTTCTTATGTGTGTGATGATATGTGCATTGTTTTATTATTGCAATTGATATTATTGGATAATAATTATTTGGAAAGAAAAGTAAAATATTTTATCTTATACTGTTCACCCCCTTCTCAATATAATCTTGTGTTCTTCACTTGATATTAGAGCAGGTTCCTTCATGAAAGCCTAATAGCTTGAAGGAAGATCATACAGGAACACAAATGGCAAAGAAAGAAAGAAGAATTTTTATGGAAAGAAAAATAGGTACAATTATGACCAAGAAGAAGAGAATGAAGATGCTTCTATTGTAAAAGACCAAGAAGAAGAGAAAGAAGATGATCTTGTAGTCGAAGACCAAGAAAAAGAGAAATATTTAGAAAAGGAATAGGAAGCCACAGTTGATATGGAAAAGGAATTTGTTATTTATCTTGAAGAGTTGAAAAATGAGAACTTAAAGTTGAAGGATCAAGTACAAGAGAATGAGAAAACAAAGGCAAAGCTTCTACAAGATCTCACTAAGTTAAAAATTAAAGTTGAAGAGGCAAGGAAAGTTGAAGAAGGTATGACCGAGCAATTAAAGGCAAAAGAACTAGAATGTGAAAGATTAGAAAATGAAGTGGTTTCTCTAAGAATGGAAGTAAAATATTATCATGATAAGCTACATAGGTTTTGGAAAAGCATATAAATATTGGATGATATTATCAAATCACAAAGATCTCCATTTATGAAGACTGGACTTGGTTTTGAAGAAGGTCAAGAGAAACAAAAGGGAGAGTCAAGATCAAAAGGAAAAGAGGCATCAAAGAAAATGATTGAAGAGGAACCTAAGACCTATGTTGATGTGTGTAGAAGTGGAAGCATCAAGGAGGATGAAAAAAATGCACCATAAAGGAACAAGGACCATCACAAAAAAAATAATGAGAGAACCATGCGACAATATCCTCCAAGGAAATCAAACATGTTTCACTATTCCTTCCATGGTTATTGTTTCTCATGTAACCATTTTGGTCATAAAGCTATACATTACAAGGTTCATGGTAAGAATGATTATGGCTTCACCAAGAAGAACTTTAAGTCATTTGCACCTTTCAAGGACTAAAAAATCATGTGTTTCAATTGCAATAATTTTGGTCATAAAGCTATACATTGCAAGGTTTATTGTAAGAATGATTTAGCTTCACCAAGAATTCATTTGCACCTTTCAAGGACTACAACATCAGGTGTTACAATTTTAATAATTTTGGGTATAGAGGAAAGCGGTGTAGAACAAAATTTTCAAAACTTCCAAAGACAAGCAAGAAAAAGGATGCTCAAAATGTTCAAAGAGGTATTACTTCAAAAGTTTGAAAGAATATTGAAAAGGAAGAAGAGAATTGTAATGTGGGAGTAGCTTTACTCCCATCCCAAAATTAATCACCTCAAGGATAGGAGGTGGTGAGGGGGCTATTCTAAGTGTCTTATTTTTAGCCCCAAGGATCCCTTTGCCATTGATGTCAAAGGGGGAGAGAATTCAGTAAGGGGGAGCAACTTATTAGGGGGAGCAGTATTGGAATTTAGTTACAACAAAATAAATTTTTTTTAAGGGTTGCCATCAATGAAAAAGGGTATTGGAAATTTTGAGTTGCCATTGATGTCAAAGGTCCATGATAGTCAAGGCAAAAAAATTTCCCATGGGTTTGATGAATAGCAAGTAGTGGATAAAATTCAAAAGCAAGGTATATCTCCAAAGTATTTTTCTAAGAGAAGGATTAATAATATTTAAATGTCAAATTTAAATATTATGAAGAAGGACAAGGTTTAAAATGTTTTATTATAATTGCTTGAAAAATATTTAAAGACCATAAGAGGAGGCAAAGGTTTAAAGACAAATATTTATTTCCAAGGATCAAAGGTTAAAATATTATAATATTTAAATATTTTAGATTTAAAATATTATAATGAAAAGAAGGCTTAAAAATAAAGAGCACCAAAATTTATTAGAGGCTATATGAAAGTCAAAAATAAAAAAGTAAAATATGAGCACCGACGTCATTGTGAAAGGAGGTATATGCATGTAAATAATGCACTAAACATTGGTTTGGCTAAGGTTGAACAACGTGCATTTGAAGATCGTTCATTGTGGTGAGTGTGAATGGCAGAAAATAAGGAGGATAAGCGTAGCCCCTTTAATGTCATCCGTTGGGGTAGCCCAAGCAGTGGTTTTACTTATGCCAAGTCACTGCAAGAAAGAATGTGTGAGGTTTGAAACTCATTGGTGCCAGTTTTGACATGTTTTATTGCCTTGGAAAGAGCAACAAAGGAGACAAATCGGTAGTGCTACATATTTTGTTTCAACCGGGTGGCTAGCCTAGTTGGTCACGGAGCTAGCACTAAGGCACTAGGGTAGGAAGGTCACAGGGTCAAATTCAGGCATGTTCTATTTTTCTTGGTAGATTGGAAGAATGCTTTTGGACAAATAAGTGCTTAAAATATTTCATGTTTCATTATGGTTACTACCCATTGGGGTAGCCCAAATGGTTACCAAGCCTTGGCTTGGGTGTTGTGTTGGCAGAGGTCACAATTTTGATTCTCATTGCACTCATGGGGCTTGTTGGTTGAGGTATGGGCACCAAAATTTTGACTTAATTTTTTTATGAAATGATATAGTTTTTTGACCTTGTGTTGATTTAAATAAGGAGAAAAATTTGTGATAGAAGGAGATAGTCGTTGGTTAGTTGTTGATTAAACAAATGGAAAATTTTATTTTTATTTATCTAAGAAAAGGAGTTATAATGTGTATTAAGAACTATTTCAAAGTGTAATTTTTGGCATGTCAAAATTAGATACAAGGTGGTTTTGGTATTGTTTGAAAAGTATGATTATTGCATTTTAGAAAAGGGGATATAAGGTGTATCGTGGATTATTTGAAAGTTGTAATATTGCATACTTTAAAGGGAGATATAAGGTATTATTTTTAAAGCTTTATTGTGCATATTTTTGGGAAGGTTAATGTGGATGATTTGAAAAGAACTTGAAGTGACACTAGAAAAGAAAATTATTTTGTTAAGACAAGTTTTGAAGGCACATCATCATCAAGGTAGTTTTAGAGGCATGGTGATCTACCTCCTTCTCTAGGTGGTTTTTGGTTGAAGAAAATATATTGAGTTGTCATATGTTTGGAGGCATAAGGATTGATTGATTGTGCAATTGCTTGAATGAAATTGGGAATATATGTACAAGGGTTTGAGATCAAAAAATGTGCATTGGTTATGTTTGAAATTGGAAACAAATTGATGAAACTTATAGATCAGTTTTGAGAGAAAATTTGTGCATTGGTTTTGAGTGATATTGGAAATAAAAGTGCAAGAGTTATAGATCAGTTTTGTGATAGCAAATTTGTGCATCTTCTGTAATGAAAAACGAACAGTTTGAATTATTGGAGGGGAGTATAAATAATACAATCTAACAAACGGACTTCCTGGATTATCTCGAAATGGGTGCATCTCAACAGGATGTCGTTGCAACAATAATAACCAGTTGCTAAATTATATTAACAACTAACAATAATGTAATAGTACGCTAACATCCCCATTTATTACATTATTTGGGTAATGTAATAACTAATAGCTATACTAACATCCCCTTACATCATTTTGCAATACAAAGAGAGCTACGAAACAATTCAAATTTGACACGTCCAAGTGCCTTAGTGAAAATGTCTACAACTTGAGCATCGGTGGGAATGTGCTAAAGCTGAATTTGGTGCTTTGGAACTTCATCTCGAATGAAATGACATTGTGTGTCAATGTGCTTTGTTCTTTCATTATGGACTGGATTATTGACGAGGTTCAGAACACCCTGATTGTCGCAAAACAAGTGTATTGGAGATTTTGATGGATGGCCCATACTTGTCAGAATGCGACGCAACCATATCACTTCGCACATAGCTTCATGTGCAGCATGATATTCTGCCTCTGTTGATGAAATAGCAACCACCTGTTGCTTCTTGCTGTGCCAAGAGACAGGACCGGATCCCAGATGAAAAATGTATCCAGAAGTTGACTTGCGATCATCAAATGATCCGGCATAGTCGGAGTCCATGTATCCTTGCAAGAAGAATTTGTTGTTCCTCTTGTATTCTAGGCCATATTCCATAGTACCACGAACATAGTGAAGAACACGTTTTGCTGCTTTCCAATGAGTGGTCTTAGTCTTCTGCATGAACCTCGAAAGATAGTTGACAGCAAATACAAGATCTGGCCTAGTATTGGTCAGATATATGAGACTCCCAATCAACTGTCGATAGAGAGTACCATCTACCTGAGGTGAATCATCATATCACGATAATCGAAGTCCATTCTCCATTGGAGTTGCCATTGGCTTGCAATCGATCATGCGATATTTTTCCAAGCAATGTCTTGGCATATTTTTTCTAAGACACTTTGATGGAGTGCTCCTTCTGGCTGAATTCCAGACCAAGACAAGAATGGAGAAGTCCGAGATCTATCATCTCAAAAGATTTACACAAGTTTCTTTTGACAGTAGAGATCATTGTTTCTGAACTCCCTGTAATGAGTAGATCATCCACATAGAGTACAAGCAACACTATCTCAGAACCCTATTTCTTGAAATAGAGGTTTGCATCTGATGGACATCTCTTAAATTCATGCTGCATAAGGTGATTGTCCATTTTTATATACCAAGCTCGAGGAGCTTGTTTCGGACCATATAAGGATTTGACCAATTTGCAAACCTTCTGCTCTTGGCCTTCCACTTCAAATCCTTCCGGTCGAGTCATGTAGACTTCTTCTTGGAGATCACCATTTAGAAAGGCACTTTTGACATCCATCTGGTGAACTTTCCACCCATATTGTGCTGCCATAGCACACATAACCCGAATTGTGGTCATCCGAGCAGTAGGTGCAAAAGTTTCCTCGTAGTCAATGCCTTCCTTTTGAGCATAGCCCTTTGCAACAAGACGGGCCTTATTCTTATCAATTGTTCCATCTGCCTTGTACTTCACTTTATATACCCATTTGTAGCTAATGGGTTTCTTTCCATGCGACAGATCAACAAGCTTCCAAGTTTTATTTTTCATCAAAGACTCATACTCTGTATCCATAGCGGCCTTCCATTGAGGCTCACTAAGAGCATATTGCACTGATGCAGGTTCAAGATCATCTATGGTAGACATGAACGCCCTGTCATCATCAATATCCATATCCTCTACTTCTGTACTTGGAGTTACAGAAAGTTCCTCAAAATATTGACAAAGATCATCAACCTCACCAGTTTCTTTGGCTTCTTTTTCCTTTTGAGCCATACTGCGTGTACGAGGTCTATCCAAGTTCAAATTGGGAGGAGTGGATAAATTTGCGGCTCTGATTGTATTTGTACACCATTTTGGAATCTTCTTTAGTGGTGGTGAAGAATATGTAGAAGGACCTCCTGTCTGTGTTGACGAAGGAATCTTCTCTTCCTTAGATTCCACAATATCTAGGTGTACTTTAGATGTGCTCTATGATGTGAAAGCTTCATCAAAGACAACATCTCTGCTGATATGAATTTTCTTGGTCAAAGGATATATCAACCGATATCCTTTAGAGTGTTCATCATAACCAAGAAAAATACATCTCAGTGTTTTCTCATATAGCTTCTTCCCTTTCTCTTTTGGTATGTGCATGAAAGCGTGACATTCGAAAATACGTAGATGAGATATGGAGGGTTTTCGACCACTCCATGCTTCCTATGGAGTCATTCCTTTTAGGGCCTTTGTGGGTGCCCTATTCAACAGATATACTGTAGTGGTGACATCTTCTGCCCAATATTATTTCCCAAGAGTAGCTCCTGTGAGCATACAACGAACCATTTCCATGATGGAACGGTTCCTTCTCTCAGCAACTCCATTTTGCTGAGGAGTATAGGTAGTTGTTAACTGTATCTTGATTCCATGCTTATCTAAGAATGCAAAAAATTCATTAGAGGTAAACTCTTCCCCTCGATCTGAGCGAAGGGTTTTAATAGAAGCTCCTGACTCCTTCTCAACGGATTTCTTGAACTGCTGGAAGAATGCGAAAGCTTCGATTTCAGTTGGAGAAAGAAAACCCACATATTTCATGAGTAGTCATCTACGAATAACTCAAAGTACCTCTTCCCTCCACAACTGTTGGGTGTGAAAGGACCACACAGATCAGTGTGAATTAACTCTAGAGGTTTTCGTGCTCTTGTTGAGATCTTCTCAAATGGTACTCTATGCTGCTTTACTGCCAAGCAGTCAAAGCACATTGGCAATGTGGCGTAAAGGGAAGGAAGACCCTTTACCATCTCATACTTACCGAGCTCTAGTAAGTAGCCGTAACTAAGATGCCCATATCTCTTGTGCCATAGGGAAGTTGCCTCCTTGGTAGAGACAGTCATGGAAACATGTAGAGTAGAGATAGCATCTAGGGCAAATAAGCCGTGCTTATATGAAGCTGTTGCAATCTGCTTACCTTTCCTGGTAATAGTACAACACTTCTTTCCATTATCAACACAAAATTTGACAACCATATTTCTATCCAGGATTTGTGTGACTGACAGCAAATTGTTAGCCAATCTCGAAACATAGAGGACTTTGTCAATCTGACCCTTGCCATAAAGAAGAGTGACTAAAAATGTACCCTCTCCCTGAAACCTGTAGGTTTTATCATCAGCAATGGTGATAGGTTTGCCCTCTTTGGCCACAAATGATTCAAACCATGATCTGTCGCCAGTCATATGTTTGCTAGCTCCAGAATCGACATACCAAACAAGATCCCTCTATGTGGAATCTATGGTAGTCATGAGCACCTTGTGTGCCCATTCAGAATCTGAGTCAGATTCTTCAACAACAACATTCACCTGGGGTTGCTTGTTTTTATTTTGTGGTTTATTTTGGCCTTTTTGCTTGTTCTTATGCCAACACCGTTGGTGTCATGGTTGTCTTTCTCACAAATCTTGCACCACCTCTTCTTCTGTTGAGGTTGTTTGCCTTTTCCTTTCGTATCCTATTGAGAATTTCCTCCTTTCTGAAAGTTGCCTCCTTTTTGTCCATTACCTTTCTTCCTAGAACCATGCCTGTTGGTGTATAGGGCTGTATTGGAAGAATCATCCTTGTGAATGGCGTGCCTCCTGTTGTTGAAGCAGATTGAACAACTCGATGTAGGTAATTTGTCGTTGAGACACCTGGATGGAGGTTATCAACATATCAAATGAAGAAGGTAAAGCTCTCATCACAAGTGAAATGAGAAGCTTTTCGTCCACAGTATCTCTCAAAGAATTCAATTTCTCTTTCAATTCAGACACTCTGCACAGAAAGAGTTCAACTGTTTCACCCTATCTCAAACTCAGGTTATGAAGTTGTTGTTGAAGATGAAGAATGGTGGAATCATTATTTCCCTCATAGATGGTTCTAAGGGCATCCCATGCCTCTTTACCACTTGCTTTGTCAGCTATATGAGGTTGCACTTCATCTGAAACAACAAACAAAATGAGCACCTTTGCTCGACTGTATTTCTTGTCAAAAGCTATCTGATCTCGCGAAGGACTCGTGGATCCCGCTGTTGGTGAAGGCCTAGTTGTTACTCCAGTAACAATCTCCCACAAATATTCCATTTGGAGAATTTCCTTCATCTTATGTTTCCATGGTGTATAATTTGGACCTTTCAATAACTGATGAGGATCAGTCATCAACTTTGCAATAGCGACCATAGTGAAGGTTCCTTATAACACCAATTGGTCCCCCTTTTGATATACCTTTTGCTAGGCCATTATACCATACAAAATACCCGCCCTTACGTGAGGGAAACTATAGGTATTTAGAAAGATCAACAAAAATCACCCGCCCTTACGTGAGGTAGACTATAGGTGAGTTTTAGAGATCATACGATACGTGGAACATAAGCGATACTAAAAGGGAATCGCCTTGTTGATGGCACCTACCATAGAAGATTCTTCTCATGCGTGGGGCGTAACTTCCCCTAAAAACTATGAAGAATACTTCATCAGGATTTATGCCTAAACACAAGTGCGATAAAGGGTAGTGGATGGAGTAAAAAAATGCAAAAATGGCTAACTTATCTCTCCTCGATGATTTATAGAGAACAAGCTCAGACGTCGTTGTAGCAGCTATATTAGGCGGTGGATACAGTAGCCAAATAACGACAGCTTTACCTGTAAGTGCTGGCCAGAGGTATCACAAATACCGAACGCTGCAGAGTGCAATAAATTGCACGGATGGGTTTTAATTATTCCGGGGACTTAGGGAGTGTTTTGATTTTAATTTTTAATGTTATAGTGCAAAAATGAAATATGCAACATACAACAAAAAAAATGCCCACAAGAATAACCTAGAAGGTGTCGGGCACAGCCGAAAATGCACCTTTTACAATTCGCCAAATTGCTTTTTCAAAAAATTACTCACAATCCCCCTTTGATTTTTTGAAAAAAATATCCCCCCTTAAAAAAAAATCTCTTTAACAAAGCATTTTAATAATTATTATATATTTAAAGTTAAAAAAAATAATTTTAATTTATATAGTTTTAAAAACTTATCAAAAAATAAATTAAAAAATAAATTTTAATTTATAAAGTTTTAAAACTATAATAAAATAAATTAAAATTAAAAATTTTAACTATAAAATAATAATTAATAAAACCTTTGAAAAAAAAAAAATTATACCTTGGGGGGAAGTCGGCAGGATTTGAACCCCCGACCTGCAGGCTCCCTGAGCCTTACCGCACAGCTCACTGCCAAGTGAGCTAGCGGGCTGATCCGCTTGGATCAGTGGAGCCCCTCCTTTTCAACACCTGGATGCTCCTCCTCCTCTGCTGGATTGGTCGCACGCTGCTGCTTCGTGGCTCACCGCTCTCTGTTTTCTCGTTTTTTTTTTTTTTTTAAAACAGAAACTTCACGGGCCGCGTTCCGCCTGGTGTGACCCGTGCCGGACGCACTGTTTCCACCAACGCGGGGGGGGGCTCTTTTTTTATATATTTCCTTGAGGGGGGGCCTGTGCGTCGTGGTCCTCCCACGACGTAGTGCGCCGAGCAGCCTCCCCGCCTTCAATGGGGGGGGGAGTCCCCTCCTGTCACGACCTGTGCACATGTGTGAGGTGTGGTTCCCCCTTGCCATGACCTGCGTAGGCTGACGCAGTCTGCTTGGACGCGTCAGACGTTAGCATCCCCTTGCGCAGGCTGCAGACATCTACACAATCTGCTTGACGTCTACACAGTCTACAGACGCGTCCAGGATGGACGCGTTTCTGCGCAGGCTGGAACGTCTATGCAGTCTGCAGCGACAGACGCGTCTAGGCTGGACGTTTTTCTACGCAGGCTACAGCGCACGTCTGCGCAGGCTGGAACGTCTATGTAGACTCCACTCAGTCGTGTGTGGATGCGCGATGACTGTCGCGCGTCTGCGCATGACACAAAAAAAATTATTTCTTTTTTTATTTCGCTCAGCTCGGGAAAAGAACGCGTTCGGAAAAAAAATGCTTCAGACTTTCTCCCTGCAAATAGCGTCGTCTGCCTCCAGCCTCCCTCTTCACGCCACTGGCTCTGATGCCATGTAATGAAAAACGAATAGTTTTAATTATTGCAGGGGAGTATAAATAATACAATCTAACAAACGGACTTCCTGGATTAGCCCGGAATGGGCGCATCTCAACAGGATGCCGCTGCAACAATAATAACCAGTTGCTAAATTATATTAACAACTAACAATAATGTAATAGTACGCTAACATCTTCATGGTTGAATTTGTGAGTAGATGAAAAGAACTGACTTGTTCATTATTTATGATTGATTTTATAAGTAGATGAGAAGGACTTGTGCATTGTGATTGGTTTTGAAGTAAGGTGCAACTCATCAATAACTAGGTCAGTTATCAAGTATTAGACTAGAGCTACCTTTAGAATGCAATAAATGTGAGACTTGTGAAAGTGATAGACTTAATGTATGTGAAGAATATATTGAGCATTTGTTAGTGCATATTATTCTCTATATGTTCAAGAGGTTAAATGAATTTTGGGTAGAATATGTCTAAATTGCTTTATTTGAAGAAAGCACATTGAATATTAGATAAAGCACTTGATGATACCATTATGAAATATTTAGGAATAGATGAACATTATTTGTATACAAGATATGAGCAGGTTTGAGCAGTATCTGAGAGCATATTTGAGCAGGTTTTGATGAGAATATTTAAGAAAACCTTGTGTATAGGCTTGGAGTATATTTGAGCAAATTTGAGAGCAGGTTTTGGTGAGCAAGCCTTGTGTGCAGGCTTGGAGCAAATTTGATCAGGTGTGGTAACCATTAAAGTATTAACAAAAATGCAACTCAAAGCTTCGAACCTCTTGCACAAATATGGTGAAGATGACAAATTTTGAGTCAATAATTAGAGTAATGCTCCTTCCATTAGCTCACAAGAATATTTATAGTAGGGCAAGCAAACGCACTAGAGTCGACCCTTAAAAATGAGGGTTCAGTATCTATTTATAGTTTGTAAAATGAAAGAATATTAAGGAGACATTACAAAGATCACAAATTTATAGCTTGGTAGAGAGTTTTGCTAGCATTATCTTATTGGTTGAAGAATTTTGGAAAATACACTGTGAATAATCCACCATGGTAACTTGGCTCTCTATAACTTACTGGTTCATTGATGGCAATTGGTCTTCAGGCCGTTAGAGACCACATCTGATTCATCGATAATTCTTAGAAGCTTGCTCCATTGCAGACCTGCAACTGCTTCTAGTTATCATTCTTGAAAACCCTCTTATGCTTCATATTCCTACCCTCCAACTGACTGCTCTCTGGTACAACAAGAATTCACTTTTAAATACTAGAATAGTATTAGCAAACTCTCGACCATCGATATTCATCGTTAACGACTACGATTAAAACTCTAAAAATACTTTATAAATTGGAAGGGAAAAACCAAAGTGCCATTCCATAATTTTTAATAGTTGACATCATATTTTGTGGCCTTGTTTTAATGAAATCAAATTTTGGCATAAAATGCACTAAAGAGTGAGTAGGATACATTCCACTATCAATCCACTCACTAACTTTCTTTTTCTCTTCTTCAGCTTCAAAAAAAATGCAATCTGCACAAAAGAGTATGCTGATGTCACCTTTGACTTAGTCAAAATGTGGAATCACAAATCCACACCGAAGTTAGTGCAAATAAGACTTTGTCACCATTTTGCACCCTTTGCAGTATAAAACAACCTTTGTCACCATTTTGTTCTGAAGTTGGTGTAAAATACCCTTTGTCGCCATTATGCACCCAATTACTCTTGAAACTCAGCAGAATGAGAACTCGTCAACACTTAGCTGCTCGAAGCATGCAAAAACCAACCACGATCACCATTCCGCACTTATTTTCATGTTGACATCATCATCACCCAAAAATTTTGTAGAATTGGGACTCGCCTAGAATCCACTTCCAAATACACTATAAATCGAGTGAAATGGAATTTAGCTCATTTAAGGCAGAAAAAACTAAGTTTGAGTAGATTGTAAAACTCTCATTGTGGATCCAATCCAAAATACACTAGAAACTATGCGAAATGGAGATTTCATACCTTAAAATAGAATTTTCAATGCTTTCTAAGGATGTGGCCATTTTGGGCCTACATTCTGGTGCCTTATGGGTGGATTTTCTAACAAATACATAGAACTCAGAGTCTTATCCATTGGGCATTAGGAGTTAAAAAATATTATCTTCCAAAATGCTTTAAATAATAATTTCCATATGAACACTACCCTCTAAAAACTTCATGAACACTTTAGAGGATAAACGTTCATATTGAGACCATGCTTCATACATACTAGAGGATAACTGCTCACATGGAGACTATGCCATAAACATTAATCTTTGTGCCAGTATTTCAAAACTGCTCCAATGCTTTAAAAAAGCACAACTACACTCCTTATAAATCCTTCTTATAATACATGATATAAATGCCTTCACACAAAACTCATTTTCTACCTCTTTTTGATCTCATGCTTTTATTCTTTCCTTCTGACAATGTTAGAGTAAAAATGAATCAATAAAATATAAAACTTCTACATGACTACATATGTACAAAAACAAAAATGTTAAGTTTGTGTCCCTTTAGGGTCTGCAGCTCTATCCAAATCTTCTTCTTGTTGGGCCTCTTCCTCAACATTATCTTCTTTGTCTTGCTTAGCTTCTTCCTTAGGTGAATATTGCTCTTTATTTTCCTCTTCAGTATTATCACCAAATAGCTACACTATCAGTTTCAAAATCTGTAGGGCTTGTTTTCATATTGCTTCAGAGGGGTTGTAAGTCTCCTTCAGCTACTTATAAATATACTGTAATTCACCAATATCTTCATAGTTAGCAATAGTTCCTTTATTTACCAAATATTCCATTAGGTCTCTGATCTTGGTAAAATCAATAATAATTTGTGAAGCTTTCTCTTGATCAACTAGATCTTCCAGAGCATCGATTTCAGACTCATCTTGTAAGCTCTCACCAGTACTCTTCTTAATTTCTTATATTGGTAGCAAGTTGTGGTCTTCCATCCATAATCCTCTGAAACCAATATGAATCATTTCCTTATTAAAATCCACTACATCCTTGATCACTCCTTCAATTTTTTCAAACAATAGCCAAGCCTTATGGAGTGCCCTGTGCTTCTTTACCATAATTCTGTCAGCAATTATAGCAATGTTCCACTCTTTATTAGGAATTGGCTTAGCAGAATTACTAAGTCTATTGTCCACCTGTTTGTGAATTTGCTCAATCAAAATCACAATAGGTTGTAGCTCTCCAGTGAAATTATCTAGATCCTTATAAATGCTTTGGAGTAGGTGGCTGGCATCATACAAATAATCAATAATAAGATGCAGCCTTGAGCATTTATCTAAAACTTTAGAGAGCAATTATTTTCTCACTTTCTATAGTTCATTCTTGGAAAAAACTAAAGATTTAGCCTTTTCAATTTGAAGATGCTACTTTAAACTCTGTATTTTCTTGGCTTTTTTCTCATTTTTCTTCTTGTGCTCTTCAATCTACTCCTTGACCTTATTGGCTTCCTAAATTGTTCTTACCAGTTCTTTGTTTCTTTTCTCAGAGCCTTCTCCACTTGTTTCTGATTTTCAATGGTCTTTTGAATATTTTCTATTTTATTTTCCAACTTATCAACATTTTATTTGAATACATCATTTTTCACATAAAAATTTTCTAAGTGAGATTTCACTATGACCAATTCATATTTCACAGGTAGCTTTTCAATATCTTTTGTATACTCTTTTATATGATAATCCTAAGCAGTCATCTCAGTTTTAGGCTTACTCACAAGGGGAATCATGGATCTATATGTCATTTGCATTGAAACTGGATCAACAAACATGCTTCTTCTCTTTGTGGCCATCCTATTGGAAGGCTTGGACAACTTCACCTAAAAATCTTGTATTTATTGTGGATTTTCCTATTCCTTTTGCAAAATTGCTTGGGGAGGATAACTCACAGAAAGAGGATAAGAGGCTACAAGGTATGCAAGAGCAGAATAAATGGTTGATACTAGCTGAGAAGAGGTAAATATAGTGGAATCTATGACCACTGTTATTGTTGCAATTGGTAGACTCATGGAAACTGAAGTAAGACTCACATATGGGTGAGTGGGTGTATTCAAAATAGTTTAATTTTCAGATGAGGGAGGTGGTTGTAATGGTAAGTATGGAGCTATGGGAGTTAATGAAGGGGGAGATTCAGATGATAAAAATAGAATTTGAGGTGACCTTGGAGGAGATGGGTTGGTTTGCACCTTAGTATTGATTGATGAAATAGGGAGTGAACTATAAGGTGGATAATGCACCTTAGCTTCAATTTCTTGCTCAAAAAGGGAGGGAGATTTCCTTGGGGAATTTGGAGGAGGAAGAGGAGAAGAGGGATTATAGACCATACCTTCACCTACTGATGTAGGGTGTTGTGAATTTGTCTTTGTTATCTACTACTGTAATCATTGTATTAATTATTTCACAGCTAAAATAGTTGTTTCTTTAACAATGTCCTCTTTATCTAACCTCTGTTTCTTGGAAATCTCTTTCTCAATTCTTTCTAGTGCCCTTTTGGATTTTCTTTGAAAAAAGTACAAGGGAATTTATTTCACTTTTTGTATCCTCTTTAGATAATCCTTACTGTATAGGCTCCTCCTATAAAGTCTATTAAAAAATAGGATTTAATTCCATTGTTGCTATAGTGGTGAAACTCAAAGGTGTAAACCTAAAGTTCTCATTCTTATCATTCCAGTATATATATGTATCTGAAGGTTGTCCACCCGGGGCTAGGTGCTTGGGTCTATTTATTGTCTCTGTGATTGGTGTACTAATATCCCTCTCATTAGAACAATGCATATTACTCATCAACTGCTCTCCTTTTGGAAATTGCTCTATTTTCTTAGTTGAAGGCTGAAAAGTCTTTAGAAATTCGATAGAAGTAATAAAGTATTAGGCTCATCTTCTTTAACTTCTTCTTTTGGATGTGGGGATGTGGAATCAGACCCAGTTTGTGACTTATTATATATTAGAACTATATTCCTTGGGTCTTTTGGCTTCCAAGTTTTGATGTTATTGTCATACCTTTTAGAAAATTCCTCATCAATTTTCAATCCAAACCTAGATTTTTCTTTTCCAATATCGACTCTCATCCTCCACCATTTTGATATCTTGGATTCATTTGAAGAACATGTGCTTATACTGAGATGGGGGTGAAAAGTATAAGATAAAACTTTTTTATTTTTAATCCAAATGTTAAAATCAATAGTATTAAAGTAGTAATCATCACACAAAGCATCACACACATGAGAGACATGATTTTACGTGGTTCACCCAATGTGGGATACTCCACAAAGAAAATATTCCTTATAAAATTTTCTCAAATAAATTCTCTTGGGAATTATTTCCCTACAATATTTATGAACCTCTTTCCAAAGGAGACACCAATCTCCTAATCAAGTTTGTGGATATCTATCCATAGGAGAACTCCTTTCTCCTCTTGCTCTAACTGGTAATCTTCTAGAATAACTGCTACCTCCACTACACTGGCTAATAGATCTCTATCCACTGAAGACCCTTGTCCTCACTCAGAAGACCTATCGTCACTACCCTAGCTAATAGATCTCTATCCACTAGAGACTATCGTCCTCTATACTCTATCACATTTAAAGCTTACACTTAGATTTGTCTCAAATATGTATTTAACATAGTCCATCGTTATAGCACAAATATGCCCTCAATATCTATCTCTGGCCAGGCACAAATATGTCCTCAAATTTGCACCAAAATATTTTATCAAGATATCTCTAGAACTTGTCCAATCTGCTCAATAAGTCCTTACAAGAACTTATCCAAATCTATCCACAAGTCTTCTCAAAGACTTACCTCAAATCTGCTCAACAAGTCAACACTAAAACTTGTCCAATATCATAGAAAAAGAAAATTTTTAGAGACTCAATATGCTCTATACTCATAATAATGCTCAATTACTTTCTGAAATCAATTCAGAATATAGAATAATTTGTTTTATGGAACTTGAAAAATCACTTCACACATCCACTTGACTAGGCTTAACCGACTCTACTCAACCAACCTCTTAATGAAATAATTCTTGCTCACAAAATCTAGTCCAAGTATATGATCCTTCACTCAAAATATTTCCAACAATGCATAACAGCAAATCTCACATAACAATGATAACCCTAGTTCAAGTTCTTTTATCAACAACTCACTTCAACAACAATGCTCATAAAACAACTCTCTATTCTAGAAAACCTTGAAGCATTAACTCAAATACACTCAATAAGGAAGCCCTAATCAATTCCTTTTCACTCCAAACTTATTTTTAGAAAACCAATCAATCAACTCAACTATGGAAGAATGTGCTCATACCTTTTATTTATGATGAAGGAATCTCAAATATCTGCCATAGCCACAAACACTTCTATGCCAAAATCAAAGATGTTAGAAGATAAATATCTCTCAATGTAATGCAAAAACTCAATTACACATTATAACTCCATATTTAAAAACAACCATCAACATACATAAAATATTTATCCAATAACACCTTATAATCTCCCAATTAAAATAAATTTAACATTCACCAAAATTAACTCAAAAACCTCTTTAGTTAGATTTAATGGCACAAAGAACTTTGGAAAAAATCAAATCCACTTTCCTTATAACTCCAATAACATAAATTAATTACCAAGCAAGCAACCTTTTATATACCTTTATAAATTCAAATAACACCTTAAGAAAACATTAGGCAAATAAAATATTTAATTAAAAGTACCTTTGCCACTTGTGGGATTCGAACTCACAACCATCGTTTCCTTGTGCGCCCTAGCCATGGGCTTGACCATTGCATGCACTAGGAACATGCTTGGAAGGCTAAGATGATGGGGAGCCAGAATTAAAAACAAGAGAAAACTCAATTTTATTCAGAGAACATGGAAAGATTACAAAGTACAGAAGGAAAATACAATGCCATCTCAATCTACGTCTTTCGAGCCTTTTGAATCCTTCGAAAAATCCCATTTTATCCTCATGGTTTCTTGTTGCAATCATCATTCGTAACCGTCTTAACGGCTTCTAGAACTGCCACATGGAACTATCGTAACGACTTTTGGAACTGCCACTTGGAACTGCCTTAACGGCTTCTAGAATCGCCAACTGTCGTTCTGTAACAGTCTACAAAAAACCCGCCTTCTCTTTCCTAGCTAGGTCGCAAAAATGCAACATGTCATGATTTCATGACACTTTTCTGCCCTTGGCTCTCTTTCGCTAATGTGTCACGATATCACGACACTTTTCTGCCTTTGGTTCTCTTTCTCCAATGTGTCGCGATATCGCGATGCTTTTCTGCCTTTGGCTCTCTCTCGCCAATGTGTCGCGATATCGCGACACTTTTCTGCTTTGGGCTCTCTCTCGTCAATGTGTCATGATATCGCGACACTTTTCTGCTTTTGGCTCTATTTTTCCAAAGTGTCACGATATCGCGACACTTCTTCGACTTTTGCCTTTGTTTGCCAAAGTGTCGTGATATCGCGACACTTCTTCGACTTTTGGCTTTGCTTGCCAAAGTGTCACGATATCACGGCACTTCTTCGACTTTTGGCTTTGCTTGCCAAAGTGTCACGATATCACGACACTTCTTCGGCTTTTGGCTTTGCTTGCAAAAGTGTCGCAATATCACGACACTTCTTTGGCTTTTGGCTTTGTCTGCCAAAGTGTCGCGATATCACAAGACTTCTTTGGCTTTTGGCTTTGTTTGCCAAAGTGTCGTGATATCGCGACACTTCTTTGGATTTTGGCTTTGTCTGCCAAAGTGTCGCGATATCACGACAACTTTTATGTCATGATATCACAACCATTTACTTTGCACTCGCCACAGTTCTAAATACGTCGCGATATCACGATGACTTTTGTGTCGCGATATCACGACACATTGTAACACTTAGAACTTTCTTTCAAACTTAGAACTTTTTTTCCTTGTTTCTTTTGTTTGTATTTTTTTCGGTGATGCAAGATTGTTGTGCTGCCCTGGATGCTCCTGCATCAGACACCCGGGGTATATTTTTAGAAGTGATCCTCACTTCTGGGCAGGCAGAGGAAAACCCAAACGATCAACCTTTGATTTGGACAACCATGTGGCATCTTCGATATGTCGGTTTTTTCACTTGACCAAATACTCTGAATATTGCCTGTTTTGGGTACTTCTACCTTCATGAATGTCAAGTATGTCTTCAATTTCTTCTTTGTCCAGAGTGGATGCAAGAATGTTCCACAGATCCGAACTGGGTGGTTCGCTACAACTTCCTGCATGATATTCAACCAAGTCTGAAATATTGAAGATAGGTGAAATATTCAGCTCACTTGGTAGATCAACTTCATAAGCATTGCCTGAATCTCGTTTACCTATGATACAACATGGTCCAAAATTCTTTATCTTCAACTTATTGTATGTTTTTTGAGGAAAACATTCCTTACGCAAATGAACCATGACTTCATCCCCTACCTATAATTCTTTGAAATGCCGCTTCTGATCTGCTCTGGATTTGTACGTAGCATTCATTTGACTGATATGCTGTTGTACCTCTTCATGTAAAGTCTTCATGTGTGCTACAAAGTCTTCAGCTTCAGCACTACACTTGTCTGCTTTATCCATCGATCGTAACTCAGAAGCGTTTCTCAGGCTGTACCCATGCACAATATGGAATGGTGATCTTTTCTTTTCCTCCCTTGGGTTTATCTCCTACCAGACATCATAGAAGATTACCCAAACTTCTGTTGACTACTTCATTATGTCCATCAGTCTACGGGTGGCACACATAACTGAATTTCAAGTCTGTTTTCAGCTTCTTCCACAGGGTTCTCCAGAAATAACCCACAAATTTGGTATCCTTGTTTGAGACAATGCTTTGGGGTAGACCATGAAGTCGTACTACCTCCTTGAAGAACAAGCCGGCAATGTGAACCGCATCACTTGTCTTCTGACATGGAATAAAATGGGCCATTTTTGAAAACCTGTCAACAACAACAAAAATGGTGTCATTTCCACGTTGTGTTCTTGGCAGACCAAGAACAAAATCCATGCCGATGTCCTCCCATGGTCTCTCTGGTACAGGCAATGGCTGGTACATTCCTATATTCTGGCTGACACATTTTGCCATCTGGCACACTCTGCAACCCTGTACAAATTTGGTTACATCCTACTGCAACTGCGGCCAATGGTAATTCTCACTAACGAGAGCAATGGTCTTATCTCAACCAAAATGCCCTGCTAGTCCTCTGCTATGTTTCTTTTTGATCAAATTTTCCCTCATGGAACTTCGTGGAATGCACAACTGGTTCTGCCAAAATAACATCCCATATTGGATCGTGAAATCCAACCACTTAGTGCGATCCATAGTAGTAGGAGACACACATGCTGTCCATGCCTCTGTAAAATTTGGATCTGCTGGGTATAAAATCTTGAGTTCATCAAACCCAACAACCTGCACTCTCATTTCTATCAACAAATTATGCCTTCTACTCAAGGCATATGCAACTCTATTAGATTTGCCACTTCTATGCTTTAGTACAAAGGTATAACTCTGCAGGAATTCAACCCACTTCAAATGCCGCTGGTTAAGTTTACCTTGACTATTTATATACTGCAAAGCTTGGTGGTTAGTATATAAAACAAACTCTTTGGTTAGCAAATAATGTCTCCATTTCTTAAGAGCTTGAATTATAGCATAGAATTCTTGATCATAAACAGAGTATTTCTTTCTAGCATCATTCAATTTTTCACTAAAGTATGCAACAGGTTTACCTTCTTGACTCAACACAGCTCCAATGGCACTGCCATTGGCATCACAGTCAACCTGAAACACTTTATTAAAATCTAGAAGTGCCAGAATGGGCTGTTCTGTCACTTTCTTCTTCAATATGTTCATACTGGTATCTGCCTTGGCGATCCACTTAAATTCCCTCTTATCCCCTCTCATAGTTTCGATTAGGGGTGCACAAATACTTCTAAAGTCTCTAATAAACTTTCTATAGAAACTTGCAAGACCGTGAAATGATCTTACCTCTCGTTACATTCCTTGGGGCAGGCCATTCAAGGATAGCCTTCACTTTCTCAGGATCCATTTTCAGACCCTCCTCCGAGATGACAAATCCCGTGTATATCAACTCTTTTTGTACAAAACCGCACTTCAGTATATTTATCAATAATCGCTCCTCACGCAGTTTTTCAAAATCGTCCAAACATGCAACAAATGTTCGTCCAATGTTTTACTAAAAATCAGAATATCATCCAGATAAACTATCACGAAATTTTCTAGGAAGTCACGCAATACCTCATTCATCAGCCTCATAAATGTATTGGGTGCATTAGTCAATCCAAATGGCATAACTAACCACTCATACAAACCCTCTCTGGTTTTAAAGGTTGTCTTCCATTCATCACCCTCTCTAACACATATCTGATGATATCCGCTCTTCAAATCAATCTTAGTGAAGTATTTAGCTCCACTCAAACAATCCATTATATCGTCCATTCTAGGTAATGGAAAGCGATATTTAATAGTAATTTTATTAATGGCTTGGGAATCAGTGCACATTCGTCATTCGCCATTCTTCTTTGGTGCAAGTACTGCTGGCACTGCACAAGGGCTCAAACTTGCTCGAATCAAACCCTTCCTCAATAATTCCTGAACCTGGAAGTTCAACTCTTCATTCTCTATAGGAGACATTCTATGGGCTGCCTTATTGGGTAAGCTAGATCCTGGCATTAAGTCAATCTGATGACTAATCTTCCTCATTGGTGGCAAACCCTCAGGCACATTGTCTGATATAATATCAGAAAATTCTACTAACAGATGTTCAACTTCTGCTGGAATGTCAGTAGTATCTTCTTTTTTTACAGTAGGAATTAATGCATAACACATTGAATCCCTCTTTATACCATCCAAATTTTTTTTGCCATCTACTAAACAAATTCTAGCATTATTGCATACCTTTTCCTCAACCTCCTTCAATGGCTTCAGTTTGTGGCGTACTCCGTCTTTTGTCAGGGAATAGGTATTTGCATGCCCATCATGCATTGCACGTCTATCAAATTGCCATGGTATTCCAAGCAACAAATGGCAAGCATCCATCGGAAAAATATCACACAGGACCTCATCCTAGTATCTTCTAATTTTAAACTTGACCAAGCATTGTTCACTGACCAATGCTTTATGATCCTTCTACAACCACGCAATCCGGTATGGATGTGGGTGCTGTATTCTTTTTAGCTTTAACTTAGCTACCATTTCCTTAGAAACCAAATTATTTGTACTACCATTATCAAAAATAATATTATAGATTTTACCTGAACATTTGCACCTTGTGCGAAATAGGCTTTTTCGCTAATCTAGTTCCTTCTCTTTGTTCAAAAAGGTTCTCCTTGTGATCATCACTTCTCCACGCTCTGCTTCTTTAGAGTGCTCAGATTCAATACCATCCTCAACAACTACAGATCTGACATTACCTTTAGGCCTTCTATTCGATGCTTCTTTGTGTTTGGGACACTCATATGATCGATGCCCTTCTTCTCCGCAATTAAAATAGGTTCCATAGAATTTGCTTTTGCCATATTCGCGTCCACCTCTACCTCGTCCCTTTTAATAATCATTGTTCTGATTACGGGGTCGGTAAGCATTCTCCTCCTGTTCCTGGCGATTGCTGGTTTCACCAGTCTATTTTTGATCATCATATTTACCTCCACTAGTTCTTCCACCAGCTCTTCCACCACGACCTCTTCCTCTTTGTTTTCTCGTCAAATCTGTGGTTCAGTTTCTCTTCCACTTTCAGAGCAAACTGGTAAGCATCTTCAATGCTGTTCATTCGAACCAGACTCAATTCTTCTTGCACGCTGGTTCTCAACCCATTAATGTAGTGGGCTACTCTATCTTTACTTGCTTTCGTATGACCGGTTCTAATAGAAATTTTAAAAAATTCTTCTGTATACTCTTTAACAGATTTGCTGGACTGGCATAAAATCTACATTTTTCTTAGCAGATCTAATTCGTAATCTGCCGAAATAAACTGCCATTTCAGTTTTTCCACCATTCGATCCCACCTGGTGATATTTTCTTTTCCTCTCCGATTTCTTTCCAGTTGCACTCCTTTCCACCATATGCCAGCATGGCCTTTCAATTTTTTTCTGGCAAATTTAATTCTATTTGGATCTTCAACTTCTTGAAATATTCCTCCATGTCATTAATCCAGTCGATTAATTCTTTTGGATTTAAATTTCTAGAATATGTGGATACATCTAGCTTCGGCCCTTTCCCAATTTGAGAAATAGCTTTAATCATTCATGATTCTATAGCACTCATTGCTTTTTCTTCTTCTTCAGATGGGTCTTCAACTCTGTCATCATTGTTGTGGTCTTCTCCTCTTGGCTCTACTCCTCTGCACAATTCTTCCTACAAGGCCAACACTTGCCTCTGTAATGCTCAGAAGTCTCCTTCAGGAACCACGTTCCTTCCAGCACCACGATTTCTTCGTGACAACATTCTATTTCACAGTTTCTTAGAACCTGTAACCCCAGATCCTGGTGCAAGCTGCCTCACGTTCGACGCTCTGCTCACACACTCAAAATATTGCTACTCTGATACCACTTGATGGGGATCCAGAATTAACAACAAGAGAAAACTCAATTTTATTCAAAGAACATGGAAAGATTACAAAGTACAGAAGGAAAATACAATGCCGTATCAATCTACGTCTTTCCAACCTTTCGAATCCTTTGAAAAATCTCCTTTTATCCTCACGGCTTCTTGCTACAACCACCATTTGTAACCGTCTTAACGGCTTCTAGAACTGCCACATGGAACTGTCGTAACGGCTTCTGGAACCGCCACTTGGAACTGCCTTAATGGCTTCTAGAATCGCCAACTGTCGTTCTGTAAGAGTCTGCAAAAAACTTGCCTTCTCTTTCCTAGCCAGGTCGTGAAAACGTGACATGTCACGATTTTGCGACACTTTTCTGCCCTTGGCTCTCTTTCGCCAATGTGTCACGATATCACGACACTTTTCTACCTTTGGTTTTCTTTCTCCAATGTGTCACGATATCGCAACACTTTTCTGCCTTTGGCTCTCTCTCGCCAATGTGTCGCGATATCGCGACACTTTTCTGCTTTTGGCTCTCTCTCGCCAATGTGTCACGATATCGCGACACTTTTTTGCTTTTGGCTCTCTTTCACCAAAGTGTCGTGATATCGTGACACTTCTTCGAATTTTGGCTTTGCTTGCTAAAGTGTCGTGATATCGTGACAGTTCTTCGGCTTTTGGCTTTGCTTGCAAAAGTGTCACGATATCGTGACACTTCTTCGGCTTTTGGATTTGCTTGCCAAAGTGTCGCGATATCACGACACTTCTTCGGCTTTTGGCTTTGCTTGCCAAAGTGTCATGATATCGCAACACTTCTTTGGCTTTTGGCTTTGTCTGCCAAAGTGTCGTGATATCGCGACACTTCTTTGGCTTTTGGCTTTGTCTGCCAAAGTGTCATGATATCGCGACACTTCTTTGGCTTTTGGCTTTGTCTGCCAAAGTGTCACGATATCACGACAACTTTTATGTCACGATATCGCGACCATTTACTTTGCACTCGCCACGGTTCTAAATACATCGCGATATCGCGACAACTTTTGTGTCGCGATATCGCGACACATTGTAACACTTAGAACTTTCTTTCAAACTTAGAACTTTTTTTTCTTGTTTATTTTGTTTGTATTTTTTTTGGTGATGCAAGATTGCTGTGCTGCCCTGGATGCTCCTGCATCATAAGAGCACAACATACTCTTTCTTCCCAACCCTGGTGCTCTAAAATACATGTCAAAATATTTCCACCATAATGCTCAAGACAAACAATCCAACAACCTCCATGCGAATCGATTGTGGTCACTTCCACTCCAAATGCTCTCGTGAAATGCACACTACCAATGGACCACACTATCCAATGGGAGTGAGGCCTTAATCCCTCTCCACTAGTCTTCTTCCTGGCACTAAAATACAAATGATTCTTGTCTTCTTCCTCAACGATTTGCACAAAATATACTTTGCTCGATAATTTGAATATTGATCGAAGAAGGGTAGGGTTTGAATGCCCCTTTGGAATGGTATTTATACATGAAATCCACCATTTTATTTAGACATCAATGCTCCACAAAATTTTATGACATCGACAGGGAAAAGATAATTGCAATTAAACTCTTCCAAACTTACCATAAGGTAATTTAATTAAGTTATAAATTAATTAACAATAATATTAATTAGTATAATTAAGTTATAATTAATTTAATAACCAAAAGGATTATTAAATTAAATTACAAATTAATATATAATAAAATTATTATAATTAATTATAATTAATTTAATTCCTTAGGCCTCTCCATAGGTTTTAAGAAAAACCTTTTATTTTTCCATCAATGGTTTTGATAAAAACCATTTAAATCATGCTTTACATAAAGCTCTTTTGGAACCAATCAAGATGCAATCCTTCTTAGAACCTTTTGACATCAATGACAACTAATATTCCTCAAAATGTCCAACAATATCCCCCTTTGTCATTGATGGCAACCCAAACTCTTTATACCAGAAACTTAACCTTTTCTGGGTTCTGCTCCCCCTAGGACTTTGCTCCCCCTGGCTCAAATCTCTCCTTGTTGCTCAAATACCAAATCTCTCCCCCTTTGACATCAATGGCAAAGGGTCACCTTTGGGGATCGGGGCTAAGAATGAGCCTCTTAGCTTAACCCCTCCTCCACATCCTCATGAGATGATTAATTATGAGGTGGGAGTCTCACTCCCAGTCTTCCTCAAATATACTCAAATGTTTCCTTTGAAAGTGGCTTGGTGAAAATATCTGCTATCTGTTCCTTTGTAGAAATATATTCCATCCTGACATGTTTATCTATCACCTGTTCTCTCAAAAAATTATACTTAATCAAAATGTGCTTTGTCCTGGAGTGCATTAATAGATTTTTTGAGATACTTATAGCACTTATATTATCACATAGTATGGGAATAGGATGATCATGTTTTATCTTGAAGTATTCTAGAGTTCTCTTCATCCATAACACCTGTGTACAACTGGCTACTATTGCAATGTATTCTACTTCTACTGTAGATAAGGATACTGAAACCTACTTCTTACTTAGCCAAGAGACTAAATAGTCTCCAAGAAAGAATGCTCCTCCACTTGTGCTTTTTTTGTCATCAATGTTGCCAGCCCAATATGCATCTGTATATGTTGTCAGTGTGAAACTATCACTTTTGGGATACCAAAGCCCAAAATCCATAGTTCCTTTTAGATACCTAAAAATTATTTTTACCGCTACCACATGTGTTTCCTTAGGTGTTGCCTAAAACCTTACCACTAATCCCACTGATTGTACTATGTCTGGTCTTGTAGTTGTAACATACAATAAGCTACCAATCATGGATCTGTATAATCTTTGATCTACCTCTGGAGATTCATCATCCTTACTTAACTTGCATCCTATGACCATGGGGGTACTTACTGGTTTACAATCTTCTAATATGAATTTATTTAACATTTCTTTTATATACTTGGTTTGTGAGAGAAATACCCCTTTCTTTTATTGTGAAATATGAAGTCCAAGGAAGAAGGAAAATTCACCAAGCATAGACATCTCAAATTCATTTTGCATGTTCTTAGCAAATTCTTTACACATATTATCATTGTTTCCCCCAAAAATGATGTCATCAACATAAACAACCACAATTAATAGATCATTCCCTTCATTTTTTATGTATAAATTGTTGTCTGCTATCCCTTTTATGAATCCCTGTTCCTGAAGATACTTATCCAATCTTGAGTACCATGCTCTTGGAGCCTGCTTTAGACCATACAATACCTTTTTTAATCTGCAAACATGATCTAGTTTATCTGCTAATATGAATCCTTCTAGTTGTTCAATATAGACTTCTTCTTCTAAAACACCATTTAGAAATGCTGACTTAACATCCATCTGATATACCTTGAAGTTTTTGAAACTTGAGAAGGCTAAAAACATTCTTATGGCTTCAAGCCGTGCAACTAGAGCAAATGTCTCATCAAAGTCAATTCCCTCTACCTATGCATAACCTTTGCATACTAACCTTGCTTTATTCCTGACCACTTGTCCATATTCATTTAACTTATTTCTAAATACCCATTTTGTGCCGATCACATTTTTGTCCTTTGGTCATGGAACAAGTTCCCAAGTCTTGATTTTTTCTATCTAATCTAATTCCTCATCCATTGCCTTAATCCAAAACTTATCCTCACTTGCTTGAGCAAAGTCTTTTGGCTCAATCTTAGATAGAAAAGAAAAATTTTGCTTGTTGAGATGGTGTTATTATCCTTCTCCTTGTCTGTCTTTCATCTATATTCCCAATAATTTGCTCTTTTGGATGATGCTTCTGTACATACCTGGATGGAGTTTTGGGAAGGAGTCTTTGTGTTTCTTCTTCTTATTTATTTGATTCCTCATAGAACTCTTCTTGACAACATCCATCTTCTTGATACACAATTTGTTGAACTAGTTCTCTTGAATCTATCTTCTCATCAATTGTTACATTTATGCTTTCCACCATAGTACATGTTCTCTTGTTGAAGCATCTATAGGCTTTACTCTTTGAAGAATAACCAAGAAATATTCCCTCATCACATCTTGGATCAAACTTTCCTAAGTTTTGATCTTCTCGCCTTATGTAACACTTGCTTCCAAAAATCCTGAAGTGTTTTACAATGGCAGGTCTTCCTTTCCAAAGCTCATATGGAGTCTTGTGATGGTTTACCCTCATTTGAGCCCTAGTGATTATGTATACTGTTGTGTTGACTGCTTCTCTCCAAAAACCATCTGAGAGCTTAGACTCATTTAGCATAGCTCTAGCCATATTCTCAATAGTCCTATTTTTCCTTTCAACTACTCCATTTTGTTGAGGAGTTCTTGTTGCTGAATACTCTCTTTTGATTCCATGTTGTTCACAAAACTCTACAAATTCATTTGAAGTAAATTCTCCTCCTCTATCAGATCTCAGACACTTAATCCTTTTGCCAGTTTCATTTTCAACCAATTCCTTAAATGCTTTGAATTTTTCAAAAGCCTTCAACTTCTCTTTTAGGAAAGCTACCCAAACCATTCTGGAATAGTCATCTATAAACAATATAAAGTAGCTATCACCCTGAATACTTTGTGTTCTAGTAGGACCACACAAATCAGTATGTATTAGACTCAATGGCTCAGATGACATGTATCCTTTTGATTTAAATATTGTCCTAGTTTGCTTTCCATGTTGACAGGGTGCATAGATTGTGCTTTGAGGTCTTCTTATTTTGGGTAAATATTTGACCACCTGTTTATTACTTATGTTGACTATGTTGTCAAAATTCAAGTGACCCAATATTCTATGCCACAACCAACTTTCATCTTCTTGAGATAGAAAGCACTTTTCCCCTTTGATCTCATTGAGCATATATAAATTGTTTGGGGTTCTTCTTGCATTGGCAATGATTTTTCTAGTTTATGATTTTCTTATCTCACACCTATCTGGATGGAAAGTAACCATGTACCCTTGATCACAAAGTTAACTTATACTTAACATATTATGTTTTAACCCTTTAACATACAACACATTTTCTATTTTTTGTTTTCCCATTATCTAGACTTAGAGTTCCTCTTCCACCAATCCTTGCTGATCCATTATCACCAAAACTTATTGATCCTCTATTGGTTTCTTTTAGTACAATGAATTTGTCTTTATCTCCTGTCATGTGACTAGAGAAACCACTATCAAGATACCATTGTTCTTCTTTATCCTGAGCATGAAGGGCTATTTGAACTAACATTGATCTAGCCTTAACATTTTCCCTTTCATTTTTCCTAGATGTTGAAATTGTTTTTCTAGACTCAGGAAGTATCATTTTACACCATCTAGCCTTGTGCCCAAAATTATTGCATTTGTAACATATAATATCATCATCCATAAGAGGTGTAAAAGAATTAAAATTTCTATTGACATTGTTTCTTGCATGATTAATACAATGTACAACTCTATGACCATATTTATTACAAGAAAAGCAATGACCATGGAAGAAATTATGTAACCTGTTTGAGTGCCTTGGAGTTTGTGGTGGAGTATTATTTCTCTTGTGATTAACTCTTAACCAAGGTTCTTCTTTGCTTTCTTCCTTTTGGATATCCTTTGTTTGCTTATCCTTGTTTGAAGTTTCTACTTTTTGAAGGCTTGATTCCTTTTGTGATTTCTTATCCTCTACAACTTGTAGTACCTTGGTCCTTTCAACTTCATTCCTTAGATACATAATTTTTGCTTCCATTATTTCACATTCTATTTCCCTTTCTCTTAACAGATCTATCATATCCTACTCAATTTTCTTTCCTTCTTCCACCTTTATCTTGAGTTCTATGAGATTTTGTAGAAGTTCCATCCTTGCTTCTTCATCCTCTTGAATTTGTTCCTTCAAGCCTGAATTCTTCTCTCTGATATTTTCCAACTTTCTAAGAGCAGCAAAGAATTCTTCTTTTATGTCAAACATAGTCTCCTCTTCATTTTTTGAAGTCATGTGTGTTACTTATGGATCCTCCTCCAAGTTGTTAGTCTTTTCACGGAGAGACCTACTCTGATACCAATTGAAGAACATGTGCTTATACTAAGAGGGAGAGGGTGAACAGTATAAGATAAAACTTTTTGCTTTTTAATCCAAATGTTAACATCAGTAGTATTAAAGTAGTAATCATCACACAAAGCATCACACACATGAGAGACATGATTTTACGTGGTTCACCCAATGTGGGCTACTCCATGGAGAAAATATTCCTTATAATTTTTTCTCAAATAAATTCTCTTGGGAATCCTTTCCCTACAATGTTTATGAACCTCTATCCAAAGGAGACACCAATCCCCTAATCAAGTTTGTGGATCTCTATCCATAGGAGAACTCCTTTCTCCTCTTGCTCTGGCTAGTGATCTTCTAGAAGAACTTCTGCCTCCACTACACTGGCTAATGGATATCTATCCACTGAAGACTCTTGTCCTCACTCAGAAGACCTGTCCTCACTACCCTGGCTAATGGATCTCTATCCACTAGAGACTGTCATCCTCTATACTCTGTCACCTCCAAAGCTTACACTCAGCTCTATCTCAAATCTATACTAAACACAATCCATCGGTCTAGCACAAATCTGTCCTCAATATTTGTCTCTAGTCAGGCACAAATCTGTCCTCAAATATGCACCAAACTCTATTCTCAAGCTCTCTCTAGAACTTGTCCAATCTTCTCAATAAGTCCTTACAAGAACTTATCCAAATCTGTCCACAAGTCTTCTCAAAGACTTACCTCAAATCTGCTCAACAAGTCAACACTAAAACTTGTCCAATCTCATAGAAACATAAAGAGAATTTTTAGAGACTCAATATGCTCTATACTCATCACAATGCTCAATTACTTTCTCAAATCAATTCAGAATATAGAATAATTTGTTTTATGGAACTTGAACAATCACTTCACACATCCACTTGACTAGGCTTAACCAACTCTACTCAACCAATCTCTCAATGAAATAATTCTTGCTCACAAACCCTAGTCCAAGCATATGATCCTTCACTCAAAATATTTCCAACAATGCTCAAAAACAAATCTCACATAACAATGATAACCCTAGTTCAAGTTCTTTTCTCAACAACTCACTTCAACAACAATGCTCATAAAACAACTCTCTATTCCAGAAAACCTTGAAGCATTAACTCAAACACACTCAATAAGGAAGCCCTAATCAATTCATTTTCACTCCAAACTTATTTTCAGAAAACCAATCAATCAACTCAACTATGGAAGAATGTGCTCATACCTTTTCTTGATGATGAAGGAATCTCAAATATTTGCCACAACCACAAACACTTCTATGCCAAACTCAAAGAGGTTAGAAGATAAATATCTCTCACAATGTAATGCAAAAACTCAATTACACCTTATCACTCCATATTTAAAAACAACCATCAACATACATAAAATATTTATCCAATAACACCTTATAATCTCCCAATTAAAATAAATTTAACATCCACCAAAATTAACTCAAAAACCTCTTTAATTAGATTTAATGGCACAAAGAACTTTGGCAAAAATCAAATCCACTTTCCTTATAACTCCAATAACATAAATTAATTACCAAGCAAGCAACCTTTCATATACCCTTATAACTCCAAATAACACCTTAAGAAAATATTAGGCAAATAAAATATTTAATTAAAAGTACCTTTGCCACTTGTGGGATTCGAACCCACAACCACCGCCTCCTCGTGCTCCCTAGCCATGGGCTTGACCACCGCATGCGCTAGGCACATGCTTGGAAGGCTAAGAGCACAACATGCTCTTTCTTCCCAATCTTGGCACTCTAAAATGCATGCCAAAATATTTCCACCATGGTGCTCAAGACAAACACACCAACAACCTCCACACAAATCGATCGTGGTCACTTCCACTCCAAACGCTCTCCCGAAATGCACACTTCCAATGGACCACACTGTCCAATGGGAGTGAGGCCTTAAGCCCTCTCCACTAGTCTTCTTCCTGTGCTAAAAGACAAATGATTCTTGTCTTCTTCCTCAACAATTTGCACGAAATACACTTTGCTCGGTTGCTTGAATATTAATCGAAGAAGGGTAAGGTTTGAATGCCCCTTTGGCATGGTATTTATACACGAAATCCACCATTTGATTTAGACGTCGGCGCTCCACAAAATTTGATGACGTCGGTGGGGAAAAGACAATTGCAATTTGAATTTAAACTTTGCCAACCTTACCATAAGGTAATTTAATTAAGTTATAAATTAATTAACAATAATATTAATTAGTATAATTAAGTTATAATTAATTTAATAACCAAAAGGATTATTAAATTAAATTACAAATTAATATATAATTAAATTATTATAATTAATTTAATTCCTTAGGCCTCTCCATAGGTTTTAAGAAAAACCTTTTATTTTTCCATCAATGGTTTTGAGAAAAACCATTTGAATCATGCTTTACATAAAGCTCTTTTAGAACCAATCAAGATGCAATCCTTCTTAGAAAATTTTGACATCAATGATAACTAATATTCCTCAAATTTTCCAACATCATTCCATTTATTATTTTCCTCTGCCTCATTGCCAGTACATTATTTATATTGAGGGTCATTTTCCTTCTTTTCAGTTTTGTCCTCAATTTCTTTGATGGTAGACTTCTTCAACCGATGTTTTGCATTATTATCAAGATAAAAGTAAAAAATTTGTTCATATAAGTCTAACCATGGAGGAAGTTGATCCATATTGGAAATATTCCATTTTAAAAGAGTAGTTTCTTTGTTATTTCTACCTTGTTCAAAATGAGGCCTGGGTATTTTCTCAAATTTGTAAGCCTTTTCTCCATTTAGGGCTATGTTCCTCTTATAGAATACATCATCCAGGTCATAACTCCATCTCTAAGGAATGTAAAACATACCCAACCTATCTAGGTATTGATCAATTTTTTCACCCTACCACTTCTTGGTAATAGTTATATCGTCAACATTGTGGTAGGTCAACATACGTCTCCTTTTTCTCCTAGAACCATAGTTCAAATATATAAATTTTGCTTTCCTCAAGTATTCTAAGGAAAATAGCCTATTTGTCAAAAATGAGGCAGTAGAAAAGGCTTACCCATAAATCCAAACATTCTAATAACTGTACCCTCTATTAGGATGTACCAATATCATTCCTATGCACCTTATGTTCTCAAATATTTCTTGTCCAGAGGTGGTAGCCTAGGGCATTCTCCATACATTATTTTCAATGTTGGCCCTAAGAATTCCAAATTGAATCTGTAGAAAGACTCAGTGCTTCTCAGATGAGAAGTCCAATAATAAACTAGAATGGGGTCTCCTTCATCATTCTTATCCTTGACCAAAATCCAGGGCATCATGTCTCTTACAACAGCGAAGAACAACCAGACCAGGCTTGAGCAATGCCAAAAATAAGGTGCATCAAAACTTATTTTGATTCTCACTAGTTTCTCATGAATTCTCAGAGTAAGGAAGGCTGGCTAGTCAAAATAGATAACCCTAACACCTTTATTTTTTGTGCCTTACTCATACATCCTTTCATTGGAAATGCAGTACGCAATAACTATTTACGAAGCATTCACCATTTTGTCAGAATCTAAACCCTCCACATAGTATAACATAGAATAGAGCTCTGGGTTAGCAATTTCACTGATGGGAATCAAAAATTTGGGCATTTTGTCTTCCTCTCTTATTCTTATAAACTGGAAGTAAAGCCATATTTCTAAGACTTTTTGTTCTTTTGAAGCCATTAATGAAGCATAAAACCCTAGCTTGTCATGCTATGTCAAATTGTTTAGGCTTTAAGGGTGGGCTCACCCCTACAACAAAAGAATTGAGACAAAGCTCTTTGGTAATAGTGAATAGTGGAATGCCATCAAGATTTTTCACTATTCTTCTATTAGGATCATAATATTTAATCATCGTAGAAACTAATTTAGGGCAATGGTGAACATAATCACAAATATAAGAAAATAATAAATATTTTATGGCAATGGTATCTTGAGGCCGATTTGGTCTCCCTTTTAAGTATCTGAATTCAAAATTACTTCTCAAGAAGGTCCTCCTTACTTGGGTCATTACTATGTCGACCAATTCATCTAGACTGGTCCACATGGTCGTCTATATCTACTCCCTTTTTCTATAATTTTGTTATAACTTCATTCGAATCCATTTTCATCAACAATTCTCTGGAAATTACAGATACTACTCAACTATCGTTTCTACTTGGTGAATGTCATTCTTGCTCGAATGAACGAATTTCTATATTTTCAACATTTTAAACTTCCATGCATGTGCACCCTCCACCATTAATGTGGCCACTGTGTGAACTGCCCATTGGCACGTTATTTGACTTAATTACATTTATTTCGATGGATTGGAGGTACAATTCCACTTTTTGATTGGATAAAATTTAAATCTACTTTATATATTCATGATGTTACTTTGTCCTTTTCCCTCTTTTGAGTATGGGAAATTTTAGTATTTATTAGCGTACATTTTTCCCTTTTGAAAGTGGAGCGATGCGGGATCTATTTTCCACTCAAACATACACCTGTGCTTTGGTGGATTGCAACCTTCTTTAATTCTGCTCAAAATACCTCTGAATTCCAATGGATTAGAAACTTCCCTATTCCGCACCACAACAGACTTGGAATCCAATATATTAGCATCCCATATTATTTTGGTACCACTGTAGTTCATTTCAATGTAGATTGGAAGTCAATTGTCATTTCGCTACCCCCTTAGTGTTTTTAAGTGCGGATTGGCACTTGTTGGGTTCCTTGCGAATGCTTAGCTAATTTTACATTTTTCTTTTCTTTTTTTTATACAACATATTGTCAAAACAAAACTTGATATAAAATGTAATAAAAAGGGAAATATGATACAAATTATGTACATATATTACAATGAGCTTATATTTCAATAAAAATAGAGTTTAATATGAAAACCATTAACCGAAATTGGTTGTATGTTTCCCTCTAGATCTTCAAGATAGAAAACATTGGTTTCTTTAACTTCTATTATCTTGAAAGGTCCATCCTAGAATAAATCAAACTTCTGATGGTATCCTAGTTTAGCTATTTCAATATTCCACCTGAGTACTGAGTCTCCAACCTGGAATTTTCTAAACCTTACCTTCTGATCAAACCAGGCCATGATGTCCACTGAATGCTTTTGAAAGTTTTTATAGACCTATGTTCTTTTCTCTTCTAACTGTAGCAAGTGTGTCAGTATTGTATCCACCATATTTTTCTTAAATTCCTCTTATGTGTTTATTAGCTTGAGTGTCGAAATCTCCAAATGGATGGGTAACACTGCTTCCTTACCATAGACTAAGGAATAAGGTGAAGTTTTGATGGACTTATTGATAGTAATCCTGTCTACCCACAAAGCTTACTCCAACATTAGGTGCCAACTTATTTTGTTACCCTCTAGTGATCTTCTCAAAATCCTTAATAGGTTTTTGTTAGTTGATTCTACAAGTCCATTCCCTTGAGGGTAGTAATTTGAAGTATTCTTAATGGTGATGCCATACTTGCTGGAAAACTCAATGTACTTAGCTCCTATGAATGTTGGTCCATTGTCACTCACCAAGGCTTCCAAAACATCGAACCTTGAAATCAAAATTTCCATGAAATTGATCACCACTTCCTGGTCTAATTTCTTGGTAGGGATAGCTTCTACCCATATGGTGAGGTAGTCTATAGAAGTTAGAATGTACTTGTGCTTAGCTAAATAATGAGAGTTAATAACCCTTTTGAAGTCCAACCCCACTACTGGAAGGTCTCTTCCACTTGTATTGGCTTAAGGGGGAATGAAGCATTCCTTGTCCTCTCTACATGCTACTAGTATTTATCATAGGCTCTGGTGATTTTAAAGGTATCAACAAATATGGTAGGCTAGTAGTAGCCTACTATGATAATTTTTAAGGCTATAACTCTACCTTAGAAATGTCCTCTAGATAGTCCTCCATGGAACTCCTCTATGATATTTTATTGCTGATCACCCTTTAAACACCTAAGGAGAACTCTATCAAGGTTTTTTTTTATAGAACCTCTGGTAGTAAGACATACTTTAAATTTTGCAACATGTATCTTCTTATTTATCATCAATTAAGATCAGAAGAGCATAATCCAGTTTGAAAATACTTAATCATCTGATCTACTGAGTTTGATTCATTTGAATCTAATCCTTCAATTTGATCATCTACTATTGCTTGACAAGTTGTTACCTCTACTAATACTACTACTTCTATCAGACCTTGGCATAGGGCTATTCCTCTTACCAACTTGGTGGGATGGATCTCCACATCATATTCTTGGATTTTAGTAATCCAACCAGCTCTTTTATCCCCTAGTTCACCTTGTAGAATAAAACTTCTTACACACAGATGAACAACATAAACCAGGTTCTTACTTTGAACCAAATACTGCCTGAATTTCTTCAATGATTTTATCACAACAAATACTTTTTTCTTGATAAAATTATACTTAAAATTGCAATCATGGAGAGTCTGGCTCCAAAATAATATGGGATGTTCTTCACTTTGATCATTCTTTTGGGTGAGCACTGAGGCATAACTTTCTTCAGCTCCATAAGCGTAAATAATAAAATCCTTACTAAAATCTAGATTTACTAGCACTAGAGCTATGGAAATGGACTGCTTGATTATTTTGAAGTCTTGTTTTCTTACCTTAGTCCATTTGAAATCTACATTTTTCTTGAGCAATTCAGATATAGGCCTCACCTTCTGAGCAAGTTTAGAAAGAAATTTCTTGATAAAGTTTATTTTACCAAAGAAGGACTACAAGGCTTTCTTGTTTACAGGCAGTGGAAGAGAAAGAATGGATTTTATTATGTCTGGATCAATGGCCATACCTTATTTTGAGACAACATGACCTAGCAACTTTCCCTCATGTACTGCAAAAAATGATTTCTTAGGATTGAGGGAAATGCCAAATTATCTGCACTTTTGAAAAACTTGGTCAAGGTGTGCTAAGTGGTCATGCTTATTGTGGGAAAACATAGTCATGTCATCCAAATAGATCATAATGACCTTATTGATAAGTTACCCAAAGGTATAGTCCATAACTCTCTAAAATATGGCTCCCGCATTGGACAGCCCAAAATGTATTCTCTAGTAGGCAAATGTGCCCTATTTTGTGGTGAATGATATTTTATACTGATCTTCATTCTTCACCCAAATATGGTTATATCCAAAGGAACCATCCAACAATGAGAACATTTTTTCCCCTGCCACTATCTATAATATTTGATCAATATATGGGAGGGGGTAGTGATCCTTTAATGATGCCTGATTAAGATTTCTAAAATCCACACATAGGAGAATATCACCATTATTTTTCCTCATAGGTACCAAGTTGGCTACCCAGGTTGAATGTTTAATTGGATATATGATCTTAGAATTTAATAACTTTAAGAGATCTTCTCTCATTATGGCTTCGATCCTTGGATTTATAGGCCTTTTATTCTACCTAAAATGCTTTGCATTAGGCTCTAGCTCAATGGTGTGTTGGATTACCTTTTTATCATACACTTTGAGGTCTTCATATGACCAAGCTACAATGTCTTGGTACTTTAGGCATAAAGCCTTGATATCCTCTTATTCCTTTGGTGAACATCTGATTCCAACCTTGAGCTTCTTTTCAGTTCCAACTTCAACTTATTTATAAATTTTCTCATTGAATTCCATGGATCAGATCTTTTTCCTGTCTTCATTGTCAAACAGACTCTCTAAAGTAACCAAACCTCTAGGTATGTGATTTTTCTTAAGTTAAATGATATCCTGTTGATCAATTTTATCTAGATTTTTCTCTTGGATACTGGAAATATAGGCTTTTCTTACTAGAAAATCAATGATTTGTTCATCACTTTCAAATACCTGCCAGAAAATCTGCTTATCTAGAACTGTAGGCCTAAAAATCATTTTGATCCCCTTGTATTTATTGACTCCTATATCTGCATAAGGGTTGAAGTTAGCTCCCCTTGCTGCTAAGGAGTCTACCAAAGTATTCTTTTCTCTAGGAACAAAGTTTATGTTTAGGGTATCAAAGGATTCCATCAGATCCCATACCCTATTTTTGTATACTTTTAGGTAATGGTGCTTACTACTACACATTTTCTTACCTGATGGATGATTAACTTAGAGTCGAATTATATGTTCAAGATTTTAATACCCATATTTCTAGCTTGCATTAATCCAAGCCATAGAGCCTCATATTCTACAACATTATTGGTGCATGGCCATGTTAATTTATAGGTAAAACTCTTTGTCCCTTCTAATTGGTACTATACTACTACACTAGCACCAACACCATTTCTACATATAGCACCATCAAAGTGCATGGTCCATATTTGTCTCTCTCAAATACTGATTAGATATAACATGAATTTTATTTTTTGATTCTGCAAAAATACTATATGTGCCCATGTCTGTCCCAAACTGATTGTAATATTCCTTGAAAGGTAATTCATCTTCTAATTCCAGCTCTTCAAAATTGTCTATAATTTCAAATTATTCAAGGGGGGTGAGATTGCACATGTCTTCTTCAATATTTTCTATGTGGTAAGACATAACATTTTTAGGTGTTATCCTTATCCTCTTTTCTTTTAAGGGAATAACCATGCTAGAATAATCCATATACATGCATCCACCTAACTTTGAAGTGAACTCCCTTGAGAGGCATAAGCCAAATTAGGGCTCTAGATCAACCACTACTATTTATTATACTATTGTCACCTCAGGGGATCTATGTAGCCTCACTAAAACATCCTTTATTACCCCCACTATTTTCATAGGTATTCCATCCAACTTTAGCACTCCAGGGTAGGATCGGGTATACTCCATACCCATATCTTCATAGACTACTTTAGGCATAACTGTAGTTGATGCTTATGAGTCTATCATATAATTTTGAACTACCCAACCTTCCATTCTTAGAGAGATATATACAGGAGGTGGTTTGTTATTTAAAATAACCAGGGACATTTCTTTCTTTTTTCAGAGGGCATACTAAGGATTTTGGTGGCCTTCCTATCTTGTGGATACTTGTTGAGAGAAGATTTAAGCAAGTCTATCTGGCTAGAAATGAAGAGAGTGTCATATAAACTAGCTTTTTATGGTATCTTATACATCTCTTCCACAATATTGTATTCAGACAGCCAAAATGAGTCTCTCAGGCCTTCTTTTTGGCTCACCATATTTTCTCTTGTATTTTTGAGTGGCCTTTATTATCTACATTTTGGTGATAGAATGGAATTAAAACCTATCTTGAGCCTCATCCTTGGACCTCATTCTGTATCCCTCAATTTCTTTCTCAAATATCTTGGGGAGACTGTCTATATTTTATTTTCCTTTGGCTTGGAGAATAGGGAAAGTGCCATTACACTGGGGAGGTGGGTCATTATTTTTATAAGAAGGAATATAAATCGACCCATCTTCTGTGGATAAAGTTGCAGGGGTTTCTTCCCTGACCTTGTCATAATAGCAATAGGACCATCCTCATCCAGTTATTTCCCAACCATGATCTGGTCAGGTTGCCATAGCATATTTACTATTCCTTTTTTATTCCTTTCTGCTTGATCCATAGCTTGTTGGACATGGTGTTGGTACATAACACAAGATTGTGAATCATGTAGATCATTACATACCAAACACCATATATTTACTTGACTTATATCTGAAGAACAATCCCTTTATGAAGGTGTGTAAGCCTTCACTATATATCTCGTTATGTCCAGAACAGATGAAGCTATAGAAAAATATGTTGTATGTGGTTCTTTTTAGGATAGTACTGCAAATAAAATGAAAAATGTGAATCATACTAAATTACAAAGAATTATATTTTTATGTTCTTCCAACCTAAGCAAACAATTTTTAATGATTTTTTTAGTTTTTTTCAAAAACAAAGAAAAAGCAATAAATTCAAAGTGATGGTGTGTTCACATTGGGTTCACCAAAGAATGTAGACCCAAAATTTTTGCACCCCTTTATTTCAGGCTAATGGATCCATGCCTGAAAGGGGGAGGGAAAATGAAGTGCCTACACCTTATATGAGAAGCACTTGAGTTGTGCTATCCTTGGTGTTTGTTGAAAAAATAGGTGAGGTTCACAAGGAAACACTTTATGGCAATTTCCACGCCTAGGTAGGGTGAGTGTTTGATGGATTATTTGATTTACACACACCTAGGGTTTTAGCCAAATGCAATTATACCTAACTATATGCACTTCAAATTTCTATAAAAGTAGTATTACACAATTTTAACTAATTTTTTTGTAAATTTAACTACAATTTAATGATTCTTGTGGATACTGAAAAGCAAAAGGTAAATTATATGCTATCATGTGTATATATTTTTCTTTTTATTTTATAAAAATGTTTTAAAACATAATAGTACAAAATTAAAATATGAAAAACTAAAAGTAATCAAGGATCATATCCTTACCTGATCTGTATGATTGATATTAGATGAATTCAAATCTATCATAGAAAATTTAGAAACACAGTGTAGATTTGGATCTCAGAAAATGAATTTGAAAACATCATGCAGCTATCTGAATTCATTCAAAACTTGCAGTTTTACAAATGGAACACTAAAATTGTAATTATAGGTGAGGGATTTGCTTAATCCACTATAAGTTTGATCCTTAGTGATGTGGTAGTTAGATCCCCTCGGTTCTTTTAGTAAATCATAAACACAATGATTGATTTTCTAGATCTAATGCAAGCATATGTATTCAATCAAGAAATAACAAAATAGTATGGAATGCAGAAATAAAAATTGCTAGGATAACCAAAAGTAGAGTATGAAATACCGTAATGAACCTGAGAGCAATATTTTACCCCAAAACATGTCTACATGAATTCAGATGCGTTATGAAAATTCAAAAATGTCTTGGTATTTTTTCGAATTTGTTCAAATCTACAACGATCAAATTTAGAAAGTTGCAAAGTAATTTCAAAAATCGCTTAGAGAATTTAGATGACCATAATGGTCTTTTGTATTCATATAAAACCTACAATTTGATATATATGTACTAATATCTGCACTCAAGGAATAACAAGATCAAAAGTACCCATTATCAAGATTATCACAAAACAGGAAATTTATTTTTTAGGTATATTCATGCAATTTCAAAACTTATAGAGCGAATTCAAAAATAATTTGAAATTTTTGAATTTTTTAAATATAGATAAAAATTTGATCTAGTAATGCAAAATGATAAAATAAATAAGCTAAATCAAAGTATACAGATTGATGGTACCAATTGTCATTTCAGTTGATCACTGGAATGGTGATGAAATAACAAGATATTCCCTCAAAATCTGTAGCAAGACATGAAAAACTTTTCTTCACTCCAATTTCCTGTAAAATAACCATTCAAATTTCTCTGAAGGTAGCCTATAAAATTTAACAATCAAATAATATTGATAAATCTTGAGGAGGATGAATATGGATGGGGGTTGTTAGGGGAAATTAGGAAATTTTCCAATTTGGGTAAATTTGGACGGTTTCAAATTTGCTAAAAATATGGGTTTACCCAGATTGGAGGTAAATCCAAATGATCCATTAACTAATTTAGGTGCACATTTTATTTCCATGAATTTGGACATTTAAATTCGATTTGGTCATCCGAATTTGCTTAAAAAAAGGGGAAAAAACAGAATTAGATTTTAGTGGGCATAAAAATTGAGGTAAAAAAGGGTCATATCATATACTGTTGGAAAGATATTTTTTAGCCTAATCTAATGATATAGGTTTTGGAAAATTTTGAGGGGATTTATTTAGGTAAAATTAATCTCAAATATGAGGAAAACTAAGGAAAATGACTCATCTTAATGGGTCAATTTTTCATATCTATAGAGATAAATATTTTCCCTTAGGTACTGTGATAATCCGGGTATAATACTCCCAGTTGGGATTCATGCACATCATTATATATAGCTAGAGAGTACATGCACCATACGATCTTCATGAGTTGCATGTATGTTAGCTAGAAAGGGGAAAGGAAAGAGCATGAATTGATGGAGATAAATATGAACTTAATGAAACCTTAGCATCAATACCAATTTTATATAATTATGTACAATAATCAAAGTTTGTGGCACATAGGATTGTTAATTTCCTTAAACTTCAACAAAATTTAATTTACGTATACCTTCAAAGTAATTTTTAGTCTACGCACACCGCTCTTTAGGACCAAAGTTGCTCATAATTTAAGTGAAAGGAAGGGAAATCATGAAAATGAGAGGGACATAATAGACCTTCAGAAATATTTTAATTTAAACCTTTCCCCTACTATTCTGAGAATAATAATATGACACTAATTTTTCCCATTAAAGCTTGAGCAACTTAGCTCCTAATTACAATGTGTGCTTCATTGGATCAATACAAGGGTATACACGCACCCTTCACTTTTCAAATGATGCACGAGACTTAAGAAAAGGGGATGCATGACACATAAAATGAAAGGGGAGGATTAAAATTTTAGGAAAATTAATCAAGTTTGATATTTTGACTTAGGAAAAGGGTTTTATAAATTTTTATTTATTTTGGGTCATTATTCTTCGTGCAATTTTATGAGTGTGTCCCTTGGATGGAGTTGGGAAAGCATGCACACCACTTTTATTTGTAAATATGCATGATACTTAAGTAGAAGAGGGTACATGAGACTTAGAAATTTTTGAAAACCTCTAACTTGATTTTATTAAATATGCATTATGAAAACTTAGCCTTAAACTTATGAAAATTTATCTTTTTGTATTCAACGATGATTTAAATAACCTTTTCAAAATATATGTGTGTGCCTTTGGATATTCATTTGATTTATGCGCACCATCAAATTTGGCCAAAATGCAGGTGAATTACACAAAATAATGAGCTAGGAAGAGCAAAATTTTGATAATTGAAAAATTATTTTAAGGGACTCCTTTTAATGCTCGAGCAAGTTGAAGAATGCACACCATTAGATCTTACTTTAATTCATGCGCATCGTTCATCTGGAAAAACAATTACCCTAGAAAATAATTTTAATTAATCTTTATCGCTTTGACTTTTCTTTCTAAAGGTCATGCAGTTTTGTATGTGTTCTCCCTCGAATCAAGTGAGTGGCATTCACACATTTTCCATTATTAAAGAGATGCATGATCTTTAATCGAAAGGGGTGCATGGGACATAGGATGGGTCAAAACTTAGACCTTAGAAATTGTAATAATATTTGATTCATCAGCTTAGATCTAAACCATTTAAGAAAGGTCGAAGGTTCTTAAAATGATGGGAAAGTCAACCTTTTCTTAATGCACGTGCACCTTTAGATTAGAACAATGATTCATGAGAGTCGTCCATTTTCATAAATTTGTATGATATTTACTTTTAAAGGGTGTGCGTTAGACTTAGGCAAAATGATTAATAATATTTTATTTGCTTTGTGCCATTAAATCTTGGACTTCATATGTGTGCACCTTTGGATAAATCTAGCAGTGCAAGTGCACTTCTTATTTTTGTGAAGGTGTATGATGTTAAAATAAATGGGGCATAGACATGATGATTGTTTTGGGATATCTTAAGTTGATTTAATTAAATGTACCCAAAGGAACCTTAGCTTAGATTGGGAAAAAAATTATCTTTGGTGTTAATGGCCTTTTCAAAATATGTGTGTGCACCATCAAATCTATTCTTGATTCACATGCACCCTTTGATTTAGCTGATATGCAAGATCTTTATCCAAAGGGGGAGTATTATACATAAAATGACTTAAATATTAGGTTTTTAGGAACTTTGACAATTATTTACTTTTTTGACCTATGGTTAAATCATTGATGAAATGTGAAAGGCCCTTATTTTAAATTTTGGGTAAGTTTACATTCCTTTAGATAATGCACACTACTAGATTATGTTAGGGATGTGTGTGCTTCCTTAGATTTGTAGGAGATGCATGATTTATAATGAAGGGGGCAAATTGACATGGTCTATGGGAAACTTTGGGAATATTTAGATGAATTTTGGAATAGGAACATTAAAGGAGGCTTAGACCATGATATTTTGGAATTAAAGCATTAACATTAATCACTGGTGGGTATGATGCATGTGTACCCTTAGATCTTGGTCGGATGCATGCACACCATAAAATGTTGAGAAAATGTGAAGGTTTTAATGTGTAAGGGGATGCATAGACTTATTTAGGTGAGGTTTAGCCTTCCTTTTTTTAACTTTAAATTTAGTAAGACTTAGGCTCATGGTGAATATTTAATTTTGAATTAAAGGCTGCTCAAGCTATGCACTCATTATATTATGCACTCTCTTAGATAATTTTAGGATACATGCATGTTGTAGGATCTATAAAATATGCATAATTTTTATCTTCAAAGGGGGCACATAGACATGATGACCCACAAAACTTATCTTGTGGTGGTGGAGGGTTAGAGGCATCCATGGATGAATCAAAACCTCCATAGATTAATTTGGTATAATTATTGGGTGGACCAAGGGGAACAAAAACCTCGATGGTCAAGGGAAAATTATGAGGGTGACCAAAATAATGAATGGATTGGATCATGGGTGGAGTAACACGATCATTGTGTATGTCATACACTCATGGACTAGGGTTTGTCATGAGTATGGAAATGTGAGGTGTGCCATAATTCTCTTGTTTAGGGGAAGACCCCTTCCATAATGATGATGAATAGGGTTGTGACTCATAAAAATATGGTATGGAGGGTGGATAAATTGATGAAGTGGATTAAGAGAGTTAAGCATCTAAGAAAAGAGCGTATTGTGTCCACTAATGACATTCAACTGGGATGGCCAAGATGGGATAATTTGTATGTGTGAATTGAGATGTGGAATGAGAAGGATTCTCATTAGTAGTCGATATGATGTGCGATGAGAAAGGAATGGAAGGTGAAAACATTAGAGGCATATAGGGAGTGGGTAGAAGATAAGTGGTGTTAGAAAGAGAAGGATGTGAGCATGAAGATTATGGATCATATTGAGGATGAGGGTTGGATAGAGTAAGTGACAATAGAGAAGAGGTATTCACAAGATTTACCAATGCATTTAGAGGTGAAATTTATGTGGAGGATGTTGCATGAGGTCACATTGGAGTGGAAGATAAAGGTAGACCCTATGGAAGCACAACAATATTATAAAACTCAAATGGACCATTATCAGTAGGGATGCGATGGACTTGTCCACTGTGAAGATATTTTTTATAATGATATAAAGTGAAAGGGATATAATGCATGTCCCAAATCCATGAATTCCGTACAAGGATGTTATATTGCATATCTCATTCGATGACAAGAAAAAATGTAGAAATTATCTTAGCACCCACTATGGTATACATAGAGCTATCAAAATATTGTAGGTCAAGAGAAGAAGTGGTGATATGAGTGGGAGGAATATTATGGAAAGAAACTATGAAAATAATGCTAATATATTATCTCATGTCAATGAGGACACATTTATAGGTGACATCATTGATAGAAGCTTGGATGTGTGGAGGTTTTTTTTCCCTCTTCGATGATTTCTATGATTTCATGATCATAGAAAATTATAGATGGTTGCATGCAAGTTTGCACATTTCCAATGAAGTTTACAAATGAGTTGCTATCACTTATTTTGAGGTTGATGGAGCAAGGAATATCATTAGTGCCTTATGAAGAGGTTGAGATTGCTGTGAAAGGTTGTAGATGGACAACCATGTAGGAGGAGTGCAAAGTTGATAGGAAAGAATGCTATAAATAGTGATGATATTTCATGGTATATCAGGAGAGATGGTTGGTATGGATTATGGATTAGAAGGTGGTACAACACAAGGGGTATCCATTTATTTCATGGAGGATAGCATTGATTGTGAGTAGTAACATTGATCATACCCACAAAGCCCTAATAATATGGGTTAGGATTTACATGATTTACCTCATGAGGTGTAAACTATGATGGAGGTGGATTTTTTTCGAAATTGGCACCGCATGTTTAGGTAGTGGGTTTTTATAAATACCCAAATTTTGAATTTGATGGGTGAGAGGGTTTGACACCTAAATGATCCCTCATTTAATGAGGTCTTGTATGAGATAATGAAAAATATGACAAGAGTTAATATCATGACTTCACTATCAATGATACTCACAAAATACTTGCTCATTGTAGTTGTGAGGTTTAAGGTGGTTGGGATAATTAGCTTTTACATTTGGAAAAGCAATATGTCCAACATCATACAATATTTGGAATAAATTTGGTAATGGTTCTCACAATGGCATCCAATTATAGGGTTGGTGAGAGGGGAATGGGACACAAACTATTGGTTGATTGGATGGAGGAGGTGGATTTTTTTGGAATAACATTTATTGTGGCTGAGGGGACTATTGAGATGATGAAGGATATTATGCATTGAACACCACTTGATTGGTGGCCACTTGATTCATTTATGGAAACTTAGAAGCACTTGGATTAACAACATTATGATTAAATCTAAAGTTGGTTGGATAATCGATCTTCTTGAGAAGTTTGATTTTACTAGCCTATACTTTAATGTCCTCGATTACCTGGGCTTGAGCAATAGATTCATCGAATGTATGAATTTGCTATATTTGTAAAATTGTTGAAATGTGCTTATTGCAACTTTTTAAAAATAGTTTGATAAGCTTTATTGATGGTATGGTGAAATTTTGATCATGAATGACAGTCTGCCATCTAAAAAAAATTAGTAATGGGCTCCTCATCAAAATTTTTGGGCATTACACCTTATCCATGGATGCATCTATAGTATTTACCTATTCCTATCTTAATTCATAGTTAAATTCTCTTGGAAAGGTATTCTTATAAAAATAGATAGATTGTATATCATTTGGCCTTAAATCAATGGGGATTTTATTTCTTGTTTTAGAAAATATCCTATTGAAATCACTCACTGTCTCATTTTATTTATTTTTCATTGTTGCTAGGTATGTTAGCAATGACTGTTCGTTATTCCTCTCTCCAAACTTCTTAGAAACATAGTTTCAATTCTGGAAAAATTAGCAATGTCATTATTTAGAGGGGTGTTGAAAACTTATTCTCTAGCATCTTTCTCTAAGGTTTGAAGAAATAAATTTAAAACTACATCTTCATTCTCAACCTCAATACTATCCATAGCATACAAGAAACTCTTAATATGATCTTCTATTATGACTACATTATTTACCTAAAAGTTTGGCAAATACTTATGAGCTTTACTAGGGAGGTCATGCAAAACATGAGGTAATTGAAAATGACTATATCTATTGGTTCACCATACTTGGGTATTTTGATTATATTGGGGAGGAGGAGGATACCATATTGACTACTTGGGGAACTTTAATTGGCTTTATAGAAATACCAACAAATGGCATTGTATTTATTCCACAAAAAAAAGTAGGAGGCATATCAAATATATTTTCTATTGTAATAACATTATATTTTCTTTATATATGTTTTCTCCAAAAATAGAATGATCCAGTGATGAACTAGATGGGCGAGTTATCAAAAATACCTCTGGATTTGAGAATTATTGGAATAGCTCTAGAGCGATTCTCCTCATTTGTGCCAACACATTCTATTCCTTCTTTCTTAATTTTTTATTTTTAGGTATTAGCCAGTCACAGTCACCAATACAGGATGTGTAGAAAGAATAGACTTATGATCAAGATTGCTTGACTTATATCACTCTCAATATCATAGGGTATGTTTCTTGGGATGTAACCTTTTTCAAGAAATAAAATCAAGATTTTAAAATCAAGAAAATCTTATGACCATTGGTTTTTTGAAAACATTGGAAACTATAGATGAAGATGGGGAACAAACTCAAAAATATTAAAAATTGAAGACTAGGTATTCTCTGTCCCCTATAGGCCGATTGTTGAAAAAATAAATTATTGTTGGAAATAATATTAAAGATTCAAGAATCATTCCCTGATAATGGTGCCTTTAAACTATTGGATATTTTTCTTGTATCCTTAGGATTTTTTTGTTATGTACAAGAAAAACCAATTACCAAGCAACAATTATAGGCTCTGGTGAACCTGCCTCTTTAACCTAGGAATAGAGTTTTGTATGATTCTATACAGACTAGGTATGGTAAGCAAACTCCTGAGGTGAAATTAAAAATTTAATAGTTTATGTCCATGCTCTTCCATATTTATAAAAAAAAAATAAAAGCTATGTTTTATTGATCAAGATTCACAATAACAGTTCAATTTTGTCTTATGTATGACCGGTGCATTAATCCTTTGGGCTATTGTAGAAATATTTTATAACCATTCAATGTAATATAAAGAAAGAGGCAAAGAAATAATTGGTTCAATTAAGTTCATTCGAATATCGTAATTAAAAAAAATTGTTGACCAATGAAAGAAGCATCCATCAATATGTTCAAATAATATAACATGTAATGGAGACACACACAAGACTAAACAAAATATATGATAGATAAGAAGCCAAAAATTGTATTAATATTAAAATTTATAAATGAAGAGCTATCTTGAAATTACCATTGAACTTTTATAAATATTAATACAATAAAAAATCCTCTTTCAAATGATGTAACAAGGACTTTTCACTCTCTCATTCCAATTTGGTAATAGTTGAGTCTCTAGACATCTCGCTTTATATCTAGAAATAATCTCACTTTCTCGAGAACTTCTCTATAAAATCATACAAAGTAATGGGAAGAATAATATATGGAAAATATAGAAATACATAAGGGGAAATACAACAGCAAAGAACAAGGCACTCAAGTATACCTCTTAGCAAAAATATGATATGCAAAAGCTTGATGAAGATTCTAATCATGGCAGTTCCTTTTATAACCTCTGGTTCTTGAATTTGTTATAACTAATTGAATCTGAACCATACAAGTGTCATTCCATCCTATTTTTGATTACTTGATTATACGACAACTTGCCTGGATCTTGTTTTATTCACCAAATTACCTTTCCTAAGTTTTTAGATTTTCTCAAAAGTGGTTCATGGTTGTCCAACACTTTATCAAGGACTGATCTCCTGATCAACGATTTCCTTTTCTAACTTATTGTCTTCTTTTTATGTGGACCCCTCCATTTCTATACTGCTTTTAGATACTACTTCTATCTTTGAATGTTTTTGTACTTCAATAATCCTCATTTTAGTCCCTGGTGGTGTTATGAAAATCATTTCTAAACTGCCATCTATGATATCTTTCTTTTTGCTAATTTTTTTCTTTTAAATATTTTTTTATTTTAGAACTTATGTGTTCCCATGCTTTCTACTTAAAGGTTAAGGTAAACCTTATGGTGTCTAGGTCTTGAAGAGTTCTATTATTTTATTCTATGATGTAAAATCTATTCTTTTTATACATAGAACATAAGGAGTTGACCACATCATCTAAGAAGGTGGTTTGTCTTACCAATTCAGCATCGTTCTCTTGATCACTTTCAAAATCTTGTATTTTGTTGAGGATGAGGTCTTCTATGTTGGATACCTCTTAAAAATCATCTAGTTAAAGGCTTGCTCCTACCATGTCATATTTTATTTTCTACAGCAAGATATCCATTTCTTCGATCCAATCATACCACCCTATCATGTTACACTTGAACATAAATACTTTCATGAACTCTAAATTACACCCAATTTGGTACCATCTCTTAGAGTAACCACATCTCCTTGCATATATTCATAGTATTCTATAAATTTTTGAAATACAAGGGATATAGGAATTCTTTCCTCACCTTGAAGTAGGATACTCCTCATGTCTTCTACAATGGCATGGATAGTGTTTATTTATTTAAACATTTGTGTTATTCCTTCCATTTTACCTTTTAATCTAAGAGCAACCTATTTCTTAAACCTTGAAAGGAAATTCAAGTATTCAATACTGTTAACTATTACCTGAGGTTGTGCTTCTGGAATAATAACCCATAATAATTATGCATTTATATTATCTATTTCAACCTGTAAACTCTGAGTAGCTTTTAACTCTTTGTTTTCCTTCAATAGGAGTTGTGATATTAGTGTCTATATGATCTCTCCTATCGATACCAAGTCTTATATTTATCCCATCATCTAAACATCACCAGTATCCATATCTACCTAAAAAGCAGTAGGGTTTTTTGGTGCTAGGATAATTATTTTTTATGTTGAAGGTGAAGCTTGGGTTTTCTCCTCTTATATGATCTAATTTTTCCTTAGATATTCTCCTCTGGCTATGGCTTGTAGTTATTTCACCCCAATTTTGTTGAATGGTATATCCTCTTCTATTCTCACTAATGTTACTTTACCCTGAGCTTCTTCTATTTATTGGATATTTAACTTAAATTTCTTATGTCCTGGAGAGGATTTTGGGATTTCTATCCTTATTTGGTGACCCTTAAATATATTTTTTTTAGTAGAAAAGGTTTTGAAAGGGTTCTTGAACCTTTTACAAATAAAATAAGGGAGAAATACCACTAGTATCAAAGCCAAAATAGACAAAAAAAAAGGAACAAAAAGATGTAACCAATCAAAGGTAGCCTAGGTAGGACAAACATAGGAAAACATAAACCAAAATAGAAGAAAAACTAGAGAGGAAAAACTACTCCACCACATTGTCACTTTTTGGATTGGTTTGGAAAGCCTTTGAAGATTCATTTTTGATGGTGTTGATAGCTTTGGCCATACAAATTACATGTTGAAGAGCCATGCTAGTCTTACATTTGGATGAATATACATTTTCAATCATATCAAATAGAATGATTGAAGGATCACACTTGGCCCTAAATAATAGCTCAGTGTCCTTCACAGTCTGATCTATGTATTTATTCGAGGAATATATCATGGCAAAAAAATCTTAAGAGGGTTCCTTACCTAAGTATTTCTACTTTGACATTGTGATTCTGGGAGAGCATCATTGATTGATCAAACTTACCACCACCTTACCAGTAGGCATCTTCTCTGCATCCTTATCCATGTCCTCGGTATCTAAGATGCCAATGGGAGTGAAAGATATTTTGAGGCCCACTTTTTGGAGAAACTGCAAGCCCTAGTGTTTAGCATGAGATGTGTATTTTTATTCCATCTAGATACCTCCATTGATCTCACAAAGTATTCAAGCATGTTAACATCTTTGACATCTCTTAGGTGATTCAAAAAAGCAATGTGAAAGCTTATCAATGGTTTGTACACCCCATCCATTGTGTAATATTGCATAAAAAGGATTAACACTCTATTCTAGGGCTCGATAAGCCCACTCCTAAAGATTCCCCCTTTTCCCTAACCGGTATCCTTACTCTATCAGTGAAGTACCTTAATTATTCCACCAAGGAGTGATTGTCTGGATGAATCTTGTAACCATCATTAGGAAGCTTTGTTATCTTAGCAAGAAGACTCACATTGACCTAAAATTTCAAACCTCTTAGAAAAACTTGGCCATTGTCCTAGAAATTGATAAAGTCATGAGTAATTTAATTATCAATGCCACCAAATTTTCTCAAGAAGGCCATGAAACCATGGTTTTTAAAGATTACTTCCACAACAGGATTAAGATTCAGGGTGTTAGGTTCAACCAGGGTCATCTTGATATAAGAGTATTGGCAAAAAGGGGGAGGGGTGCAAGGTGAAAGCAAATGCCACAACGGTTGAAAATAGGTATGAATAGGGTATCCTTAGAAATAAATCCCATACACACACTCATACTACCAAACTTGGGATACAAATTGTTTTAAAACTTGAAATGAGGATATTGGGTGGATCTAACAATGTGATGATGATTCTCATGCTTCACAATTTGAGCATTTGGATCATGACTAGGCCTGGGGAAATCATCAAGAAATAAAGGATTGACTTGAATGATACAAATGAATTCCTAAGTATACAAAGGTAAAAGCAAAGGATGGATGCTAATGATTCTTATAAATGCATTAAGAATTATGTAAACATAACTTAAGAGAAACCCATATTTTTCTTGGAAATTTAAAATAAGACACCTCATGTGAGCCTAGGTACTTGGAAATCTATCAGTGGGAGAGCTTTGAAGTTGATTATTACTAGCATTGAGGTAGTTTTTGTTGGAAATATTAATCTAATAGACATGGTTCTCCTCCATACTTTCCCAATCCATAGTTTTAAATTTGAAAAGACAATGCACCTTGAATTGAATGATAATAAAAATTGAGATGTACTCTATTGTAGAACTTTATTATAAATCATTCATCCACAATAACAATCCACAAATGAGAGAGAGATAGATAATACCCTTAAGGTAGGGAAACACCAATAATACTCCTTAAGGAAGGAATCACTCCACAAGATCTCCCAAGGTGAGAGGCCACTTCGTGGGCATAGACGATTACATAATATTATTCTCCAATGATGATTACAATGACAAATATCTCTTCTTTATATATCCATATTCTTATTCTACTTTGGGGAGCCTACTACTAATATAATATTATATTATAATATAATATAATATTATAATACAATCAACCTTGGGTTATGTGTGGCCCATGCCAACCCTTATACAATATAATAATATATCCCCAAATATCTATTCCTAGGTACCCTACCATGCCACCCTCCTTACAAATGTTTCATCCTCGAAACATATGAAGAAACATGATAATATGATTTGCTAAGCAATGTTAGCAACTGGTACCAATCTCGATCATCCATCCATCCAAGTGAAACATGTTGATGTTGGTATGCCATTTTGTTACTTGAGTATCCAAATCTGCTTTGTTGGCTCCACGCTTCTGCTATTGTATTTTGATAACTTGAATGATGGGTCCACTTGTTCCTTGATGTTGATGAACCACTATGAAAACTAATGATCACTATGCTTTCTCTACCAAACACTGCCATAGTTGGTGCCCTTCTGATTCCATGTAGAACCATAATATTGTTGCCTTGAACCATGCCCCCAAGATTTTTGCCACTCATGGTGGTGTGGATGGTGATATGGTGCAACCTTAACTTGATGTTCTACCTTCTTTGACTTCTCAACATTTGGCTCCATTGTTTTAAATTCTTCTACACATTGTTCTTTCATGTTCTCTTTGTTTGGTGTGTCCTTGTGCTCTTCTATCAAAGCTTCCTTGGACTCTATTACTATTATTTCCATGGAATCAGTTGTTGCTACTTCTTCCATGGACTCTTTTGCTGCTACTACCTTCTTGGATTCTGTTTCAAGTTCTTCAATTTGTTTCTCTACAACCACTTCTTGATTTTCCTTGGATCCTTGCTCCTTAAGCTGAGAAATATCCTACAATGTTATCTTCTTTTTCCTGTACCATAACTTCATAAACTTCTTTTGCACATTAATGTTAATAGTACCCAAATAATCTAACCAAGGATAACCAAGAACAATATCCTTATCATCCATCTCAATAGCATAGAAATCTGAATGTAAAACATATTTATCCATGGTGATCTTCAAATATTCAAAAAGATAAACATGCTCACCCTCTATATGTATGTCCTTAATTTTTGTTGCTTGAACTTGCAACTTCTTAGCCAAAGCAATATTAATAAAATTATATCTGCTACCAGGGTCAATGGAAATAATAACTTGTTCCTTTTGAATGCTTCCATGAACCTGCAAAATAGAACTTTTAGCTGAATTTAAACCTTTTTTATTCTGCTCTTGCTTTTGTAAATCCAACGATGTGCCTTCTATATTCCTCTCATTATCTTCCCTGACATTTTCCTCTTTCTCCTTGAGTAATTTTATTTCTTTTTCATAGTCTTCATTCTGTTTCTTGAAAACTTCCCATTCTCCTTTCATTTCATTCCACTCATTTTGAAATCCCTGTAGTTTCTTTTTAAGGTCTGTGATGACATCCATCAAGCTATCTATATTTTTATCCCTCTCCTCAAGCAATTTCGTAAAATATATTTGTAGTTCCTCTTCATATTCCATCAAAGTAGCTATATTTTTATAGGGGTTCCAATTACTTAAGAATTCATGCTCCACTTCTTCCCAAGATAGCTCATTATGGGTGCCACTAAGACTATAAAACCAAGAGAGAGCAACTTCTCCAAGAAAATGAGGAAGCATACTTTTCCAAAGAGGATGTCGATGATACAAGGATTTAAATTTTTTCCACCAATCCCTAGCATCAATATCATATGCTCCAGAAAATTTTTGTAGTTCCATAGTTGATACCCTAATGCAAACTAGGGTTTTATGAAAATACACATATTCCCACTGAGTTGAAGCTAAAATTCCTTAGATCTGCAATTTTTCTTCCAAACAAAATAAATTGCAATTGATTTTCTTACCCGAACTAAACAAATTTTGGCTTTCGAAAAAATTGCGAATTGAAAATTTGTCACTACCCTTGTTCCATATGGCTGACCTTATAAGGTCGTATATCCCTTAATAATACTCAAATTCCTTCATATGACCACTCATTTTAAAGCTCTTCAAATTCTGCACAAACCGATCCAAGAATCGCTTGAATTGGATAAACGTTCACAAAGATATGGCTTCTGAAAGATGAGATATTTTTCTAGAAAAAATCTGCAAAATTCGTCACTATCCTTATTTTGGATGACTAACTTCAAAAGGTCGTATCTCCCTTAATACTGCTTTGATTCCTTCATATGACCACTTATTTTAAAGCTCTTCAAATTCTGCACAAACTGATCCAAGAATCGCCTGAATCGGATAAAATTTTGTAGAGATATGGTTCCTGAGAGATAATTATGCAATTTCACACAAAAATCCCCACTTTGCCAAAATCGTTGCTCTAATACCACTTGTTGCATAACTTTATTATCATTAACAAAAATCATTCACCAATATGCAGAAATATCAAATCATTCATCCACAATACATTATCCATAATAACAATCCACAAATGAGAGAGAGATAGATAATACCCTTAAGGTAGGGAAACACCAATAATAATCCTTAAGGAAGGAATAACTCCACAAGATCTCCCAAGGTGAGAGGCCACTTCGTGGGCATAGACGATTACATAATATTATTCTCCAATGATGATTACAATGACAAATATCTCTTATTTATATATCCATATTCTTATTCTACTTTGGGGAGCCTACTACTAATATAATATAATATTATAATATAATAAAATATTATAATACAATCAACCTTGGGTTATGTGTGGCCCATGCCAACCCTTATACAATATAATAATATATCCCCAAATATCTATTCCTAGGTACCCTACTAGACTCCTCAACAACAAGATGGTTATTTCAGGCAGACCAAGACTGGATCTGGGTCCTTGGTCCAACATAGGAAAAACACATTTGGTTTTCTAAAACCTCGGGCATCATAGGATTGTTAAGAAATGTGGCAACCTTCCAAGTGGCTTGTAGAGCAAACTATGATTGGTGGAACTGGAAAAGGTGATGCACCTTGAGGAAGTGCAATTCATCATAAGGGCCAACTTATAGGAGGTAAAATTGTTCATCTTGAGATGTTGTGGAAAGTTTATCAGCCACACATGAAGGGTCTCTTATCTGATGCCTATGTTGGCCAACCAATCAGCTGCCTTATTACCTTCTCTATAGACATGTTGGATAATAATATTGGAATACTTATTGATAAGTCTTTTGCACTCACCAATAATGTTACACATATTCCATGATGGAGATTGGGTGGCTTTGAGGTAGTTGATGATGAATAATGAATATCCTCCAATAATGATATTATCAAAATTGAGTCCATCTAGGATAAGCAACCCTTGATAGTGTAGACACCTAAAATATGTCATTCTTAGGGGAGCTACTCACATAGACACATTCATAAGATCATATGACATAATATTGGACTTTCCAAGCATCAACAGTGGTTCTCACCATTCATTTGGAGCCTTTTCAAGACATCCAAGCCTAGTCGCTCAAGCCAAGAGTGACCAGATCCTAACCGCTCAAGCCTAGAGCGTCCAGACCTTAGTCACTAAATATGACAATGGCTAGATATTAGTCATTGTAGATGATAGTGACTAAACCATAAAAGCATTTTTATTGACCAACAGGCCTAATCACGAGTAGAAGTGGTAGTCTGCATGTAATAAATGTGAGTGGGAGTAACTTTGCATTCCTTTTCACGACTAGTTCACATAGGATACTTGAGTTTGCATTTACATTTTAGTTAACTGGCCTCCAAACATAGAAAATACAAAAATCTTCTCATGTTAACTCTCACTACGCATGAGAAATTCATTTCTAGGGCTTGGACATAGACCTAGGGTTTCACACTATAAAATGTGCAAGCCTAAGAGCACCAAGAATCCATCCATATATATTTTTATTGATCTTGGAAGAGAGGGGAGACATATTTTATCTAAGAGATCTTTATCCAGACGATTTATCAGGACTGGTCATTGAGGAGAGCTTTCGATACTTGGAGAGTTCCCTTGGAGATCTCATGTATGGTGAAGCCCTAACATATTAGAGAGCATAGCAACCATTATTTCAACATTGGATACAAGCTTTGATCCATATATTTGGAGAAAAGAGGACAAGAGTCACTTTAGCGGTCGTTGTCTTGGACAGTGGCCCGTAGGCTTAGCTTAGGGTTTAAACATTAGATTCATTATTTGGTTTAGAATATCATTATCATAGTATTATTTCATTCATTTGCATTCATAGCATTAGTATAATTTGCACTTGCTTTCATTTGTTATATTCATTGCTAACAACCTCATTCGAGGAGGTATTCCCAAAAATCTAAGCGTATGTTGTTTCATTTATTACAGGGCCACAGGTTCATCGGATGGAGTCTACAACATACGAGATAAAAAGGGATCCCTCTAGGAAATAGGCATGGAGAAGGAGGCATCTGTAATCCCTCATAAATTTCCATGTGCAGAACCGAGAAGCTTTTTAGAAGTGCACCACCTCTTCGCAAAAGGGGCACTCTTTGCCTATTTGTAACCTTATTGTATCAAAATGGGTATCCCTAAGAGGAACCGACATGTAACCAGGTTTCAATATGAATAAAGAGATCCATCTGTATTATTTTCATGTTATATGCTTTTTTTTATCTTCCATTTCATATTGGGGTTTTAATACATTGCAAGTAGCATAAAAAGAGCAGTGCATGCGTCCCGAGGTTGCTATATATGGCAATCACAGTGGGACCTCCACTAATTTTTCATTTGCTGCCAGAATACTAACTCAGTTTTGTGTGCAGGTCTAGCCGCTCTGAGCTACAGTGGCTAAAAATCAGCCGCTCTAAGCTACAATTACCAATAGAGATTTAGCTGCTCCCACTAACAGCGGCTAGGAATCAACCACTCTAGTCAATAGTGGCTAGAAATGGAGAGTAGTAGAGGATATAAATAAGGTTTTCTAAGCTAGATTAGAGGTTGGTACTATTGAGTGTATATTTTTCCCAATTGCAAAATACCACCACATGCAGAGTATTGAACAGAAAACTCTCTCTTGAAAAGAAACCAAATGACAAACATTCAACTTCTCCAAGGTTCTGGTAAAATATCTAAAAGATTACAATAATGCCAGAAATAATTCAATGATGCATGTGACCATAAACAAGGGGCCTTTGTTGGTTCTAAACAATGCTTAGTGATTGAAATATCTAACTAAAAAGCAAATGTAAAATAAAAGTAGTTCTTTTTAGGTTTTTTAAATTGATGCTACCCTGAATCCCTGTTAGTAAAGTATTTTATCTTCACTTAAAAGGTTTCAAATGATAAAATGTGGAATTGTCCACTTCATTTTAATGCTCGTGCCTTTAAGATGAAGTAAATTTTAGATAGTTGGGTTCATTTTATCTTCCTTATGTTGATGCCACTACCCTAATAGTAGTTAGTAGAAGTTAGCGTGTTAGCAATGTTAGCAAAATTAGCTTTCATTTCTTATCTTAATTTAATGTGAAATAGCAGGTTAGTATCCCTCCTAAACCATGTGTTTTATCTGAAAGCTTAGATTAATGAATTTTGGAGGTGCAAAAATTCTGGAAAATGACTAGAATGGAAATAACTTGAAAGCTTAACAATTCTAGAAATGGACCAGAATAGAAATGAAACTAAAAGGAAATTAGCAGAAATTCTAGAAAAGGACCAGAATGGAAATAAAAGAAACTGAAATTTTGGATGGACCATAATGAAATGATTGAATGCTTGAAATAAAATGAACTTAACAAAAATGAATGAATAAACAATGCAGATTTGGTTAGTTGAAAAAGTCAAATTCTGAATTAGTTTAGCAAGCTCCTCCCTGCAAAATCCCAAGTTATGAGGTAATCATAAAACAACCTGAATTAATGGACCTACAACATAAGCACAATACCATTAAATCAAGTGCAAGACTCAAAGGAAATAATAGAGAAACTGCATCATCTTGACCTTTGCCTATTGCAACCCATTTCATGGCATAAGACAATGGCTAGAAGTCACTAAAATGCAGAAATGATAAGACACTAAAAACATTAGTTTTATGATTAGAAACCCTCCTTTTGATTTTGCTCACAAAAGTTTGCTACCCTCTCAAAATCTGAAAAATGCTCTTTCTTATTGCTTTTCGGAATGTTACATCATTTCCAACCCCCCTAAACAGGTAGGATAGCAAGGTATAAATAATGCTTAGAAGTCCTTTCGCTTCAACTTATTTCACAATTAAAATAATAAATGGATATAAGAAAATAATCCATCATCATTTTTTGTGATTTAATACAATAAAATAACACTTCTAAACATTATTTTAAACAATAATAAAACCAAAAACATAATCTTACGTAACTCCTTATGTCTCCCCTTTCTCTTATCACATAGGCATTCTACCCAAGAACACCCCTTTGCACCCATCAAAATGAATAATAAAAAACATTTAACTATACCTTATAACCCCTACGATTTTAGGCCTCCTTTAAAACATTGAATATAATCAAACAACATTCACATTAAAATAAGGCAGGCCAATCTCATTCAACGAGATTTTCATTGTGCTCTTCGAAACCAAGGCCCGATGGTATCTCTTTGAAGCCATACCAAACGTGCCCAAGGATTGGGATGACGTCCCCCATCCTGGGTACTTTGGTTTCCATATAACCCAATGAGGCCATCACGCCATCGACGCAACCATGGCGTTGTCAACACCACGTCGTGGTGCTACGATCGATGCAACCATGGTGCTATCAAAATAATTTTGCCATGGTGCTGCGTTCGATCGCAGCCATGGCACTGTCAACACCACATCAAGGGGCTACCATCGATCGTAGCCATGGCACTATCAACCCTTCACCATGGTGCTGCCATCGATCGCAGCCATGGCACTGTCAACACCACGTTAGGGGGCTACCATCGATGCAGCCATGGCGTTGTCAACCCTTCGCCATGGTTGTCGAGCTCCTTGCTCTTGCACTCACGTTGTGCAATACCAATGAAAAACTTTCCATGCTCTCAAGGTAGACCTTTATCTCCATCGATTAGGGTTACGGGTTGCCCTAATAATGTTTCTTTGTTGGCTTGTTTGACGACATGCCTCTAGTTTCAACCGTTTCACTATCAAATCTGGTGCCTTATGTGTTGTCCTCCTGAAACCCTAACGCTATCTTTGGACCGCTTCCTCTTTTGCCAGCGTTACGTAGCCTCGAACATTTTGGAATAGCCACCCTTGCCTTCGATCATTTTGAATAGCCGCCATCGCCTTCTCCTGCAATCAAATGTAACATGGTCAAACATATTATTATCACATCCTTTGTAAAGTATATTATAATAATATTATTATATACAATATAATAATATTATTATAATAATAACATTTTAGAATAAAATAATCATAATAATATTATTATAATAATAATATTTTAGAACATTATGATATAATCATAATAATATTATTATAATAACATTTTAGAACATCATAATAATATTACTATTATATACATAATATAATTAATGTAATTATATTAGGTAGATAATAGCATATTATTTTCTATCACAATTTCTTTGTACCTTTTGTATCCTCTTCTTGTTTTAGGTAATGTTTTGGTCAGGCCTTGCTTTATTAAACACATTCCATCACCTTAGATAGTATGAAGAACATTAAACTCTATTTATCAAAATGGATTTTAATTAATCTAAGCATTAATGCCTAGATTAATTAATCATTAAATATCAAATAACTAAAGCAATTAAAATCATTAACATAAACGAGTCAAACATCACTATTCTTACAAGCCAAAGAAAACCAAAAACCTTTAATACCAAAACATGACAAGTGGGTCCCCAAGAAGCTTTGGGTGGTTGTGGAAACTCCACAACAAAATGGTGACTCTACTGGGAAATGCTCCTGAGCATTTCAGGTGAGAAGCCAAAAAGAAAATTTGAAAACACACTCCAAACTAGGAAGTAGTGTAACACAGCGGTGGAGTATTTCTAGTGGGGAGGTATATTTCGATGGTCAGAATAATCTCTAGTATGAGCTTGATCCTTAAGTACCAAATCAAACAATCTTCCAAGTACCCGAACTACCCTCGTATGGACTGTCAATCTCTTGTACGATCTTCCACACATACACTGTACGATCTGATATCGTACAGTGGCCAAGATGGTAATATATTACACTCATAAAAACTAATGGATGCTGTTTTGGAGGCTACCATACATAGTTTTGTAATCGTTCAAGCCGATTACCAAAACTGCCAAATCGGGTAAGTTTCTATCAATCGCCTATTTTACCAAATCGGGTAAGGATTCTGTGTACGATTTGTACGATTTACGATATGTACAATCCAAAGGTACAAAAATATAGTATTTTTAATGCTCTTCTAATCCAATATCTCTTTGGAAGGTTTTGTAAGGTTTTAACAGTCCAAACAAGATGATTCCACACACAAGCAAAGCATCCAATTCGGGATTATAAGTGATTATGTTCAAGCAATTACACCCAAAAATCATACAGTCTACTTCAATACATCCTTGACAACGTCCTTATGCTCCTAGATCATTCTAAATTATTCCCACCAGTAGCAATCTGCTCACAACCTGCAATGAAGCCTAAAACTAACATATGACAGTAAGGAGAAACTTAATCACACAATAATCATCCAAATGCATCAACCATACACACTGGATCATACACTGTCATCCAAAATGTTTGTTCTTTATTATTAATGGTAATAAACTCAGTACAATGTGGAAAATCTATCCATACTATAGCAATAACTCAAAAATATGGCTAACTCTCTATCCTAGCAACTATGAACCAGTAAACTAGTAGCCAGACTCAAATTCACAACTGCCCAATTACAACTGAATACATTATTTTGGCCTTTTCCTAAGTTTACACCTTAGGTTAGAAAATCCATGCGATATTTCATCTCGAAATTGCATTTCCTTTACATTTCAATGAATTTTGGTGTGCCTTGTATGATTTGCCACTACTCTGTATGGTTTTCAACTTCAGTTGTATGTTATTATGTATGCTTTGCTCCCTACTGTACGGTTTCACAAAACTGGAGCAAATCATCTCCAAAATAGTCAAAACTTTAGCAAATCACTTCTTTATCTGGGAGGTGGATTTGCTGCCTACAAGCAACAAGCATCAGTAAATGCATAAATAATGTCAATAGACTCATAAGAACAGCAAAATATTAGAATCATGCAATATTAACTTTGTGTGTGTGAAGTACTCCACACCTTATTGTTTGTAACTTTTCCGCATTGCATCACCAATTTTACTTGACTAGAATTATCGCAATGAATATGGAGAGCTTTGAGGGTAAAAATTTTATAGCATGGGCAGCACATTCTATGGTGGCTTGGGCAAACACCTCAAAAATGTCTAACCATATTAGGATCAAATGTGTGTGTGATGAATTCATTGACCAGATCTAGAGCTTGGTTATGAGCCATCATCATCAAGGGTCAGTGTGTGCAAGTGGACCTTAGAGCTTTGGGGAATCGGATTCTCAACCAAGGTGTGATGAGAATATAACCCTATCCTTTACTTGCTCTCATATTTGACCAAAATAATTAAACCGGTTATGGATGAGGTCATCAGACTAATCTATCCTCATGGTGGACATAAATCTCAACCTTGCGGGAGTCATGTCACCAGGCATGAGTGTACTCCATTGCCAGTCAAGCGTCTATAGCCCCGGTGGAGGTTAACCCCATAGTCCAGTCTTCTTTGCTTGGCTTTGCTCTATATTTTTTTCCTTAAAGAATTTTGGGGATGACTACCCATCCTTCTGAGGGACAAGTAGTACGATCCTTACAATTCAGTTTAGAGTTTTGGGGAATCGGATTCTCAACCAAGGTATGATGAGAATTTGACCCTATCCTTACTACTCCGATTTGTAAATCATGCTAGTGGTGATAACCACTATTTTATGAGCATAAATATTGTAGTGGTAAAAACCACTATTCATGGACTATGTGCAGGGCGGGATAGACCAAAATTATCTTTTCGCCTCACATCCCCATCCAAGTATGGTTTCATATTATTTTACCCAAGATGTTGGACATGGACAGAAATGTGATAGACCCACGACAACTTCGGCAATAGTTTCCAAACCTAATATCTTCTTAGTGTTCTTTGTGCCTTTGATCCCAAGATAATTGGACTTCACTTTCAGTGTTTGGGTTTAGCATATGGAGGTGGATTGGTCATGATGTTTATGTGATAAGAATGTGCCCTTGAGACATGGGTGGATGATATGCAAAAATCAAAGACTTCATGCTTCATGAGCTGCAAACAATATTCACATTTTCAAGCCCTTTTGCCATATGATTCCAATGTTTCACATCCTTTTAGTCTTGGTTGACATTCGTATACACATAGGCTGACCTCTTACTCTTACAATCAAATCCAAAACTGGACAACCTTGACACACTAAAAACTCCTGAAATCAAAGAAAACAAAATAAATAGGAAATAAAACTGACAAGACAAACAATCAAGCAAGCTGATTAGTGTACATATAATACAATGACTCTACCCTTAGGCCTAAAAATAATGCTTTAAATGAAGGCCATTGATGGGTAAGGCCAAATCCTTTCCATCCAAGGTTTTTAATCTGAAACTATTTTCACCTAGGACTTCGGATATTAGATAAGGTCCCAGCCACAAGCAATCAAATTTTTCATGTTCTCCTCTTTTCTCATGCCTTTTATCCCACAACAAAACTAAATCTGAAGCTTTGAAGGCCTTAATTTTGGACCGTTTATCAAACCACCTTTTGATTATGTCTTGATGTTTGCTGAAATGAAGCATGGCTTCCTCCCTCTTCTCATCAAGATGCATTAATTGTGTTAATCTGGTTTCAAGTTTATTATCAGTCCCAATATAGTCTTTTATAAAATGTAAAGTTTGCAATTTCAGATTAGTGGGAAAAATAGGATCTTGCCCATAGACTAAGTGATAAGGAGATGTCCCAATTGACTCCTTGCTTCTGGTCCTATCTGCCCAAAGGGCAAATTTTAACTTACTATGCCAATCTCTAGGGTTCTTTTCAAGTAATTTTTTGATTATGCATAATAAATTTTTATTTGATGATTCTGCCAAACCATTGCCTTGGGGGTAATAATTGGAAGAGAATTTTAGACTCACCTTATTGTCGTACGCCCAATTTGCAAATTCTAAAGAGGAAAAGGCAGAACCATTGTCACTTACTATGGAGTTAGGCATTCCAAAATGAGTGACTATGTTTTCCTCTAGAAATCTAATCACAACCTCGGAGGTGGCATTCTTAGTAGGTATAGCCTCTGTCCACCTTGTGCAGTAATCAGTAGTGGTGAGGATGAACTTATGGGAATCGGACGAGTTAGGATTTATCACCCCAACAAAGTCTAATCCCCATTGTGCAAATGGTCTCGTCTCTACCATTGACTGCAATGACATTGCTGCATTCCGCTCTCTGTTGGCTGCCACTTGGCATATGTGACATGTTCTTACATGTGTATGTGCATCTTTAAACAAGTGGGGCCAGTAATACCCAGCTCTAAGAATCTGGTGTGTTGTCGCATTTGCTGACCCGTGTCCAGTTCCATACTTACCATGGAAGTCTTTGAGTACTTGGGTTGCTTCCTCTTGAGTAATGCAACGAAGAAAAATTCCTTCATGATTCTTCCTGTACAACACACCAGATTTAATCAAAAATCTAGCTGATTTTAAATGTAGTGCCCTGCACTGAGTGGAATTCAAATGAGAAGGGCACTTACCATGCAACAAAAAATATACAATATCTACGTACCATTCCTCTGTAGTGATATCATTAACCTCATAGTTTTGGCACGTTATTGAAGGGTCAATTTCTGCTGATGGCCTTGACCAAACCTTGTCCATGCACTATCTTCATGGGCTTTATCTCTAAGTCAAATTCTTGAAGGGTAGAAAGCCATTTCCCCCTTCTTTCACCTAGCTCACTCTGTAAGAACATGGACTTTACTGCAGGGTCAGGAACTATAGCAAAAACTTTACTATGCACAATGTAATGCCTAAATTTTTTTACAGTTTTAAACAAGGCATACATTTGCTTGTCTAAGACAGAATACCTCAGCTTCGCGTCCTTCAAAGGAGAACTCGGAAAGGCTATAGGATTTTCAATGTTGTCTTCACTTTTCTGAGTTAACACACTTGCAAAAGAATGATCTGAAGCAAATGTGTAAACATAAAATGGTTTAGCATAGTCTGGACTAATGAGAATAGGGGCTTTGGAAATAGCATCCTTGATGCTTGTGAAGGCATCCCTTTTCTCACTGGTCCACTTTATCGGAACATCCTTTTTTAGCATATCATTTAGGGGCTTGGCAATCTCGGCAAAACCTGAAATGAATTTTCTCACAAAGTTAATCTTACCGAAAAAGGACCTAAGCTCCTTTTTGCTATTGGGATGAGGAATATCCCGGATAGTGGCTATCCACTCTGGGTCTATAGCAATCCCATATTTCGAAATGACATGCCCTAACAACTTACCCTATGTTACCCCAAAGATGCACTTTTTTGGATTTAGGGAAATTCCATGTTCCCTGCACCTTTGGAGTACTTTCCTCAAGTCTTTAACATGATCTTCCCTCTTCTTGGAGAAGACAGGGATATCATCCACATAGACAATAATGCACTTACCAATGAGCCCCTTGAATGCAAAATCCATGGCTCTTTGGAAAGTGGCTCCAGCGTTCAACAAACCAAACGACATCCTCCGGTAGGCAAATGTTCCCCACTTCGTGGTGAAGGCCGTCTTCATCCTATCATTTGGATGTATGAGAATTTGATTATATCCTGAGTATCCATCCAAAAATGACATCATTTCAGACCCATTTACCTTTTGGAGTATCTCGTCAATGGTGGGTAATGGGTAATTGTCTTTTTGGCAAGCTTTGTTCAAATTTCTAAAGTCTATGCACAACCGAATTTCTCCACTCTTTTTCCTAACAGGGACAAGATTAGCCACCCATGTGGAATGCCTAATAGGGAAGATGATTTTGGCTTCCAGCAGCCTCTTCACTTCCTTCTCTATCAAGGGCTCTAGGATTGGGTTAACCGTTCTTTACCTCTGTCTAAAAGGCTTGGAATCAGGCTTCAGAGGAATAGTATGCATGATTACATTCTGGTCATATGTTTTCAGCTCTTCATAGCTCCAAGCTATGCAATCAATGTACTCTCCTAAAACCTGAGCTATTGACTCCTTCTCTCATTGTGTGCATGCCTTTGCAATGAACACTTCACGTGGATCTACTGCACTCCCCAAATTGACTGAATTGCATGATTCCTTGGGGGATGGTATTTTTCTTTCCTTTTTCTTTTGATATCCAATATCAAACAACTTTTCAAGAGAGGCCCTATCACTTGGCATCTCGTTCCATACTCCGGTTGTTCCTACTTCTACTTGCCTCCTCTCTTCTTCGTCTATAACCTGATTTTCAAATATACCAGAATTAGTAACAAAACTAAAAATGTGTCTATCACTATCAAAGACCTATAAATTCGTGACATTGTCTGGTATGGAGGGGCAAGGCACTAACTCTATGGAAATTTTTTACATTTTTTATGGTCAGCAGACGAAAGCATGTTGGCCGCTATGACTAACGAATCAGCCATTTTATTATTTTTTCTTGAGATGATGGAAATATTGAAAGCATCAAACTCATTAATTAATTCCCTCACTCTAGTTTTATAGAGGTTCAACCTCTTGTCTCTACAGGTATACTACTCCTTGACCTATTTGACTACTAACTCTGAGTCTCCCGATGCCTTAAGGCACTTTACCTTTTCTCTTAGGGCTAACTAAAGTCCAAAAATTAGGGCTTCATACTCCACCACATTATTGGTGGCTAGGAACTATAGTCTGTAGGCAGCAATCAAAGGCTTACTACCAGGACATGTGAGCTCTACCCCAGCTCCCGCACCTTGTTTTGATTTGGACCCATAAAACTTTAGGGTCCACACCCTCTTGTTTTCTTTCGACGTACCATGGTAAATATTATCATTTTGGGACCCTTTGGCTATGTCTTCTATGTCAAAATTGTAAACCCCTAATTCTATTTTAGTAAACTGAATCTCATTGGGTTTATTATACTCTGTAATCATTTCCCTAAGTCTGGGCTCTCTGTCTACCCAGATTTGGTTTGCAACTCCTCTCCATGGCAACCACATATGGGAGGAATCAGTCACCACATAACCATTGAGATTTTTGCTCCAATCTCTGCCCAAAACCATGCCATACTTGGCAACAATATTTAGCACAAGGATATCCATGTAATGTTGGACCCTAGGCTCTGAGTTGATCTGAACTAGGACATATTTTACAACACCTACTACATCCACCATAGATCTGTCCAATTGGACCACCTTATTATTCGAATGAACAGGCTTAAGTCCTAGCTTTTGGCTTATCTCAAGAGGCATGATGTTGGTCGAGGCACCAGAATCAATCAAATAGTTGTGTAAATTCTTGCCTATGATCCTAATGGTTATGAGAAAAGGGGGTACCTCTGGTTTCTCTTTCCTCATAGCAAGTTGGGGTTCTATAGATTTAACCTCATGAATTTGACTTGGGGAATTCAATCTCTTCCCCATGATTTTATCCTGCCCCAACAATTGAGAGACCTCATACATTGAGATATTGGCCTTGGTCCTTTTCATGTCTTCTTCCAAGTTATAAGTGGATGTTCCAGGATTTGACACTTTTGGCATTGTCCTAGGTGCTTCCAAAAATGGAGGTGGTGGATTCACATCACCTTTTGTATCAGGAGGAACTAAAGGGTTGTTTGGGGGAGTAGAGGATGTTTTGGGATCCTTAGAACTCCTAGTAAAATACTTGTGATTGGATTTCCCAAAATGTCTAGCGGCCTGAGCTTCCAAGGCTTCATCCTCTTCCTCTCCTAACACATTCATATCTTCCTCCATCTCATCATTTTCTAAATAATGAATAACTTCAGACACCAAAGCGTCTGACTTTCTATGGCAACAGTGATGCATTTCCTCATCACATGACTCTGACTCATCACAATCCCCTAACGCATCAGCCTGATTGGCTATCGGATTGGGTACGCACCCATTGTTAGGCTACATATTGTACGGTCCTATTCTCCTATGGTCATGGTTTCGATTGGGCATGGGATTTTGGGCAACTTGTTTTTGTAACCGAATGATGTCATTGCCCTATTTGATGGTCATTCTCTTGAGCTCTTCCAGCTCATAATTGGAACCTTGTGGTTGGGACATGACAGCCCTAGATCCACTAACATTTTTGACATTAGCAACCTCTGGATTAGGCACTAAGGTTTGACTCTGGGTGTTTTGGGTCCACCATGGACCCTTGGCCTGTAGAGGTGCAACCATGGGATACGCATTTGAGGCCTGAGTACTACTCACCTCAAATCTTGGTAAGGTTATCTGATTAGCAGCCATCATTTGCAGAGTGGGTGGAATGGCAACATTAGGGTATGTCAAAAAATATGGAAGCATGGGAGCGAATGGGTATGACTGATGATATGGCAAAGCATTCATCATGGGCATCTGAGGTGTCACAACTTGATTCATCATGGCAAATTTATTGTAAGGGCCATATTGCCCTAACATGGGAAATTGAGGCATAGTGCCACCTTGCGGTGTCATTTGTTGCTCAATAGTCATGGCTTCAGCATAGGCTAAGGCCAGCATTGTAACTTGAGGATTTCTCCTAGTAAACATGGTTGTCATCGGGTCTAAGGCTGTGAGGTATAATTGCAATGCCACAGTAGCATCTATTGCAAAATGACGAGTCACGTTTGTGTAAAGCTTTTGGAATCTGGCATTAAATGTTTTGATAGGTTCATTAGGATACCTCTTGCATGACACGAATTGGTTATACATGATGGTAGGATCTAGCAATGACCTAAATTGATTAACAAAGGTAGCTTCCAACTGGGCCCAAGATGTAATGGACCCTGCAGGAAGATTCCTATACCATTCATGAGCCATTTGGTCAAAGCTATTAGGGAAGAGTCGACAAGCGACGTCTTCATGACTGACTCCCTGCCTAATCATATGGTCCTTGTAAATTTGAACATGCTCTTCAGCTGAAATGGGACCATCATGGACAAACTTAGGGATAGACCTCTCAAGGTGCCTAGGTATGTCATGGACATCCCTAGGTATACTTAACAGAGAACTTTGGGTACCAAACCAAGGAACTGGTTGTTGCTACTATTGTTGTTGGGCCATATTAACCAAAGATAATGACCCTACTAAAGCAGTTGACACACTCGGGATGACGGAGATGGGTACACTTGATGTAGCTCTTGCGGTGGAACTAATGGGTGCACACCCACTAAAGGTATTCAGATTCAGAGGTCTGAGAGCTAGCCTTTCCAAATCTTGGCAAAGCGTCTCTAAACCTAATGTATCAGAAGGCTCAGATGGGATTTTGATCCCCTGGATTTTGTATCTCGGTTTCCTAGGTTTGGGAGAAAGACTTTGAAAAATGGTTTCCTCAGTGGTTTTAGACCTAGTAGCAATGCATCTAGGTGGGTCCAGCCTGAGAAACTTAAATCTATTCTACTAAGGTTTCTCACAAACTAGTCAAGAGTAACATGTTGCACCTGCAAACACAATATTGTTGAACCAAAACTGACCACGTTAGCATTAGCAAAAAAAACTAAATCACAAAGCATAAAATAAGGCCCTCCTTCTAGCACCAAAGATGTTGAGTGTATATTTTTCCCAATTGCAAAATACCACCACATGCAGAGTATTGAATAGAAAACTCTCTCTTGAAAAGAAACCAAATGACAAACATTCAACTTCTCCAAGGTTCTGGTAAAATATCTAAATATTGTAATAGTGCTAGAAATAATTCAATAATGCATGTGACCATAAACAAGGGGCCTTTGCTGGTTCTAAACAATGCTTAGTGATTGAAAGATCTAACTAAAAGCAAATGTAAAATAAAAGTAGTTCTTTTTAGGGTTTTTTAAATTGATGCTACCCTAAATCCCTATTAGTAAAGTATTTTATCTTCACTTAAAAGGTTTCAAATGATAAAATGTGGAATTTTCCACCTCATTTTAATGTTCGTGCCTTTAATATGAAGTAAGTTTTAGATAGTTGGGTTCATTTTATCTTCCTTATGTTGATGCCACTACCCTAATAGTAGTTAGTAGAAGTTAGCATGTTAGCAATGTTAGCAAAATTAGCTTTCATTTCTTATCTTAATTTAATGTGAAATAGCAGGTTAGTATCCCTCCTAAACCATGTGTTTTATCTGAAAGCTTAGATTAATGAATTTTGGAGGTGCAAAAATTTTGGAAAATGACCAGAATGGAAATAACTTGAAAGCTTAACAATTATGGAAATGGACCAGAATAGAAATGAAACTAAAAGGAAATTAGCAAAAATTCTGGAAAAGGACCAGAATGGAAATAAAAGAAACTGAAATTCTGGATGGACCAGAATGAAATGATTGAATGCTTGAAATAAAATGAACTTAACAAAAATGAATGAATAAACAATGCAGATTTGGTTAGCTGAAAAAGTCAAATTCTGAATTAGTTTAGCAAGCTCCTCCCTGCAAAATCCCAAGTTATGAGGTAATCATAAAACAACCTGAATTAATGGACCTGCAACATAAGCACAATACCATTAAATCAAGTGCAAGACTCAAAGGAAATAATAGAGAAACTGCATCATCTTGACCTTCGCCTATTGCAACCCATTTCATGGCATAAGACAATGGCTAGAAGTCACTAAAATGCAGAAATGATAAGACACTAAAAACGTTAGTTTTATGATTAGAAACCCTCCTTTTGATTTTGCTCACAAAAGTTTGCTACCCTCTCAAAATCTGAAAAATGCTCTTTCTTATTGCTTTTCGGAATGTTACATCATTTCCAGCCCCCCTAAATAGGTAGGATAGCAAGGTATAAATAATGCTTAGAAGTCCTTTCGCTTCAACTTCTTTCACAATTAAAATAATAAATGGATATAAGAAAATAATCCATCATCATTTTTTGTGATTTAATACAATAAAATAACACTTCTAAACATTATTTTAAACAATAATAAAACCAAAAACATAATCTTACGTAACTCCTTATGTCTCCCCTTTCTCTTATCACATAGGCATTCTACCCAAGAACACCCCTTTGCACCCATCAAAATGAATAATAAAAAACATTTAACTATACCTTATAACCCCTACGATTTTAGGCCTCCTTTAAAACATTGAATATAATCAAACAACATTCACATTAAAATAAGGTAGGCCAATCTCATTCAACGAGATTTTTGTTGTGCTCTTCGAAACCAAGGCCCGATGGTATCTCTTCGAAGCCATACCAAACGTGCCCAAGGATTGGGATGACGTCCCCCATCCTGGGCACTTTGGTTTCCATATAACCCAGTGAGGCCATCACGCCATCGATGCAGCCATGGCGCTGTCAACACCACGTCATGGTGCTACGATCGATGCAACCATGGTGCTATCAAAACAACATCGCCATGGTGCTGCGTTCGATCGCAGCCATGGCACTATCAACACCACGTCAGGGGCTACCATCGATGCAACCATGGCATTATCAACCCTTCACCATGGTGCTACCATCGATCGCAGCCATGGCGCTATCAACACCACATCAGGGGCTACCATCGATGCAACCATGGCACTGTCAACCCTTCACCATGGCTATCGAGCTCCTTGCTCTCGCACTCACGCTGTGCAATACCAACGAAAAACTTTCCATGCTCTCGAGGTAGACCTTTATCTCCATCGATTAGGGTTACGGGTTGCCCTAATAATGTTTCTTTGTTGGCTTGTTTGATGACATGCCTCTGGTTTCAACCGTTTCACTATCAAATCTGGTGCCTTATGTGTTGTCCTCCTGAAACCCTAACGCTATCTTTGGACCGCTTCCTCTTTTGCCAACATTACATAGCCTCGAACATTTTGGAATAGCCACCCTTGCCTTCGATCATTTTGAATAGCCGCCATCACCTTCTCCTGCAATCAAACGTAACATGGTCAAACATATTATTATCACATCCTTTGTAAAGTATATTATAATAATATTATTATATACAATATAATAATATTATTATAATAATAATATTTTAGAACATTATGATATAATCATAATAATATTATTATAATAACATTTTAGAACATCATAATAATATTACTATTATATACATAATATAATTAATGTAATTATATTAGGTAGATAATAGCATATTATTTTCTATCACAATTTCTTTGTACCTTTTGTATCCTCTTCTTGTTTTAGGTAATGTTTTGGTCAGGCCTTGCTTTATTAAACACATTCCATCACCTTAGATAGTATGAAGAACATTAAACTCTATTTATCAAAATGGATTTTAATTAATCTAAGCATTAATGCCTAGATTAATTAATCATTAAATATCAAATAACTAAAGCAATTAAAATCATTAACATAAATGGTCAAACATCACTATTCTTACAAGCCAAAGAAAACCAAAAACCTTTAATACCAAAACATGACAAGTGGGTCCCCAAGAAGCTTGGGGTGGTTGTGGAAACTCCACAACAGTACAACCTCTCTGATATTATATAGCTTTATTTTTACTCCTGTGTGTCTAAAATGGAGAACTTAAAGTATATTTATGTTTGACAATTGAAAGAATAAAAGGAGAAAGAATTAAGCATTTTGCATATCTTAGATCTTCTTTTAGATTTCTAGTAGGCGTTGCTAGGAACAGTGGCTTATGCCTAAAAAGTTCACCCTAGAATCCAATGTGCTAGACATTGTATGTTGTTTGCTTACTTTGAGGCCCTGCTAGAGGCCATAGTTGCATGAAATAAAGTGCGCTCATACAAATCATAGTAGTTCATGCATATTTCTGAATATTGAAACGTGTTTTTGCACTTAGGCATATAGGAAAGACTCATTGTTGCTATATGATGCACCTTATGTTACACAAGCTTAAAATTAACACCAGACACGTACGTATCATTTAAACATTGGGGAGTTGGATTTAATCACCAACCCTTAATTCAGTCCAGTGATGTTGAAATTCATCTCCTTCCACTAGTTTTTCCCCTAGAGCTTCCTAGAAACGGATTGAGAAACTTAATTATAGTGATACTAATTTACTTGTGCTCAAAATTTATCCCATTGTTGAAACAATCATTGGTTCAGAGTGGAAGAGATAGGTGAAACCCCATTGGGTATTCAGTGGTGTACCCTAGCTTCTTTTGAGAAAATCATGTTTGGTATGTGTGTACTTGATTGTCATTATGCATGAGTCTTCTCATTCTTAATCCAAGAACAAGAGCAAGAAATCAAAATAACAACACATCAAAACACACCAAACAGTTCAGGTCACACTTAAATCAATAATCAAGATAAACATTTGTTTGGTATTGTGCGACTATTCCTAAATTGTAACTCAAAAGATCAATTCATAGAAAACATGGTCAAAACAAGAAGTAAACACCCTCGGTTTGATACATAGGGAGATACTGAAGCAACTCATACCCATAGGTGGATACATAGTAACATTGAATTACCTACTCGTAAGACTATGAGACGTAGCTCTGTGAGCCTAAGGGGTGATAAATCAACCCTTGGGGATCTCCTCAAGAAACCCCAAGTAGGGAACCACATCATGGAATAAAGTCACATAGACAAAAAGAGGCTTCACATCCATCCTCATCAAGAAGACACGAGGAGACCTCAAGGGCCTCCTCTAAACACAAAAACGTCTCAAATATGTGAGGAAGCTTAAGGGCTTCCTCCTCACATGGATAGAAAGAAGGTTCTAAAACTCAATCTTCACATAGGGATGACAAGACTGCTACATCTCCATCCACATGGAGAAAACATGTTACCACAAAGCCCTCTTCATCAAGAAGACAAAAAAGAGTTGCAACACCTCAAGATTCACAAGAAACATATGAAATAGGTCTGCCAACTGAAGGGCAGGAAACTAGAGCTACATCTAGTTATGGGAATCAGATAGAAGAAACCCTTCATACAAAAGGAAATATTCCCATAGACTATGACCTCATAGGAGTGAATGGCATACCATGGGACCAACCATGGAAAATAAGATATCCAAATGGGTTGGATCGGTTTCCTACATGACCAACTCAAAAAACTATAGCTACTGAGAACTCTGCATCTGGAAGCTCATAAACTGTGACTTCTAAACACATCTCTTAGTATAGGGGTACCTTAGAGTGACCCTATAGTAGATGCACGGAGTTTGATCATAGGTATACTCAATAGTACACTGAAAAAGTCACATTAGCTAGCAAGAGTACAGGTATAGCAGAAACCTCCTTGAGGAATCTGTGAGTCAAGACAACAAGAATAGAGTCATATAAACACAATTCTTCTGTGACAGTGCAAACTGACTATGTGAGGTGGTTAGAAAATGCATTACGTAAGGAGTGAGAGCTAGTGGAAGCTCTAAAATAGGATAAACAAAGAGAAAGACTCTTGTGCCAACATGAGCAGCACATAAGAGAGCAGGCTAAGGGGCTACCTCTTAACAATTTATAAAAAAATGGTGGTAATCACCAAAGAAATAGATGCGCTGAATCGCCTAAGGAGAGGCATGCTAGAAAAGATAGCCCACAAAAAAATCACCCAAAAAACCATGAATGAAATCCAACTAGTGGAGAAAGGGAAAACATAAAAAACTAGGATCATAATCCTGAGTCCCCTCATAGGAGGGAGGAAAATGGAATAAATCAAATGGATAGATAGTTACCTCCATTGCCACTATGAGTAGGTCTACAAGAGGAGGAAATCTATGCATCAAGGGCATTTCAAGAGCTTGCTGAAAAGATGAAAGCATTTGAGAAACAAAAGGCATCCGGGAACTCGCAAACATTAAGCAAAATACACAACCAACCATTGTACCCATCAATTCCTAGCCCTCCATATCCTAAGAACTTTGAGATGCCTAGGTTAGAAAAATTTAAGGGTGAAGAAAATGCACAAGAGCACATCACCAATTTTATCAACGCATGTTTTCATCTTGAATACAATGATGCTCTCATGCTAAGGACATTCATAATGATATTTTTAGGTGCTGCAACTCAATGGTTCAACCAACTACCTAAGCATGGCATAACCAAATTTGAAAAACTAGTAAATGCATTCTCAAAGCATTTCTCCTCTGGTGCTAAGAAGAAGGTGAACCTTTCAGACCTGGCCAACTTGAAACAGTATGATGATGAGCCAGTAATGTATTATGGGAATAGATGGAGAAAAGTCATGGCAAAATTATCATTCTCCATTCCCATATAAGATATCATTCGTATGTTAACCAAAAGTTGCTCTAAACACATCTCCCTCTTGCTAAAAATTCAGCAGTATCCTTCATTCAAGGAAGCCTTGGCACAAGCCAAGCTCATTGAAGACATAAAAGTATATGAGGGAACCATTAAACTACAAAAAAGAGTGGAACAAGAATGGTAAGAATGACAAGTACAAATAGAAGCAGGGCAACCCTGCTCCAGTAAATCAAGTCATGTTGGCTACACCCAAGTATGGGGGTGCACAACAACCCCAGAACTATCATGCACATCCCCCACCAGCCAATTACAACCAAAGGAAAAATCAAGGGTGAAAAAGAAATAGCAAGCTGCCTTGCTATTTCATGCCTCTGATAGAATCAATGCAATCAATCTTTAATCAGCTGAGCAAGGCCAGGAGGATCATATTTCTTGATATACCTCTTATATATCCGAACCACCCTAAACCAAAAGGAGGAAGATCAATTTTACCCTTATCACAGGATACCGGGGCATGACATTGAGGCTTGCATTGGTTTTAAGCATCAAGTGCAAAATATGATTGAGGTAGGAGAACTCAAAATTGACAACCCACTGGCTCCAGATAACAGAGACATGGGCATATACAGAAACTTGTTGCCCAATCATGAGGCCCCTAGAGAGCAAGGAGTCCAATTCAATCAGGTTCGAGCTGATATACCTACCCATGGATGCATTTGGATGGTTGATATTGTTAACATAACAAAAAGGACTAGGTGGTATGCTCAACAGCAACCTCCTACAACTACCATGAATGTCCCAGTCACACCTAGGCAGAGGCAATACAACCTTCCAAGTCCACCAACATGACCTATGGTAACTATCCGGAGTAGATTGGAGCAAAACATACAGACAACTCTAGCTAAGTTATCCATATATGAGCTCATACATCAGTCCCTAAAGCATAAGAAGACTCTAATGGATATTTTAAAGACAATTGAGCTCCAACCACAAGATGTGAATGCATTCACTCACTTTGTCAGACAAGTACAAGAATTCCAGGAACATGTAATTTGATTCTATGATTATGAGATTAAGACAGTACTTGTTGCCTTACCAGACCCTCTGCTAAAAATTATGGCAGAAATCAATGAATTACCTTTCAAGAGGGTCTTGGTCGATACATGTTCATCAATAAACATCATTACAACAATAGCAATAGAGCACCTCAAGATCCCCAATTCCAATATTGTTCCAAGAGCTTACACATTGAGAGCTTTTAATGATGCTTTATGCAATACTATGGTAACGATAGTCCTACCCATCAAGGTGGGGTACAAGACCATCCCTGTGATGTGTCATGTCTTGGAAGGAGCTATGTAGTACAAAATCCTCTTAGGGAATACTTGGATAAGGTCCATGAAGTGTGTACCTTCGATCTTACACTAGTGTGTCAAGTATGTGCATGAAAACAAAGTCTCTGTGGTTCTGGCCGATGAAGGGCCTTTTAAATATGTCAATTAGGCGGAAATTCTAGGAGAATTTGTAATTCCTTCTACCCACCTATACGTAGCACCTTCATATCCAACCACACAAATGGATAACAAGGAAAAAAGGGTAAGAAAATACCCATGCATATCAACACCTCCTGGTGCACTCAAAATAGTCAATACTTCTAAGGTACTGCCAATGTCAAAACCAAAAGATAATCAAAATCTAAAGGCACCCTTAGTCAAAGAAGAAAGTCCCAAGGAAGTACCAACCATAGCCATTGCTAAAATTCCAAGTCCTATGGAAGAAGAAGATCTTCAAGATCAAAATGAAGATAGCGATTACCACCCCTCTTCGTCGGTATCATCCATAGGGTCATCCACGTCGTATGGATCAATACACTTAGCAAGCACAGGAATAGGGGAGTACCTTGTGCAAAATATTATCTTTACACCTATAATTGAGTCTACTCAAGACATGGGAAGACCTAAGGACTTGAGGCCACCAGTGGCAATAGTGGTTCCACTTGGAATCCCTCCCAACCAAACCAATTTTATCTATGTCGGCTTGGACTGCACCCATAAATTTTCAGACATAGAAGAGGATAGTGATGAATTATTCATAGTCAATGTTTGTTACCTCTCTAATCCTAAGTTTTATCTAATCTACTTTGAGTGTTGCCATTGGCATGGCTATGGCCTTGGTATATATGAGCAAGTGCGCAGGCAGCCATAGGAGCCACAATATTAGCTTTCCTCTGATAGGTTTGGGTTAGGCTATTATATCAGAGGTTGAGATGACTCTCTTGCAGCAACATTGGATAGATTAAGCTTAGGGTTAGGAGAAGAGATCGATTTCATTTCTTATCACCCCATAAGAATAGGAAATTTGAGCAACAAACAAGTGGCCATGGTGAACGTACCGCCACAAAAAATTTATCATCCAAACATCTCAATTGATTCCACCCCAACATGATACAACTCGTGGGATGAGGAGAATGGATATGAAGCAAGTGATGATGAGGTGCAACTTGGCTTAGCCTACTAGGGGCCTCACTATTTACAAATATTCACATGGTACATCCATGATGAGAGTGGGTATACATCAGATGAAAGTGACTATGAATCATAAGACTCGATAGAAAGAGCCTACTTAGGCCTAAGCCATCAACCCGTGACTTTGGAGCTAGAGAAAAATGCAAATGGATTCTTCATAAGTGATGAAGGATATGAAGATGAAATGAAGATGGCTTACTTGGGGCCAAGGCATGAGCCCCTTGTATTAGGTCCGCATACCAATGCTAACAATTTCTAGATAATTGATGATGACTTTAAGGATGAGATTGAAATGGCTTATCTTAGGCCTTGCCACTTATGACAAGTCAACGAGCTAGTAGAGAGAGAGGTGGAACTCTGTGCTATAGACCCTCATCTATGATTTTTGGGGATACCTATTGACCTAGCTACCATTCACCATATGATCAATCCTCCTTCACCTACATTCAGATAGCAATTAGAGCCCAATGATCCTATTATCCACCCTGCTCATGGGCCAGATCTAAAAATTCCTATTCCTCCGAAGCCTTATCGTAAGTATGGAAGGGAAACCCCTGATATAACATTGCACCCATGTGGTCCTAGAGATTTCATCCCATCCATCAACATGCTCTCCATTTATTTTACCACTCCACTTCAAAATCTAGCAGATCCTATAGAATCATTGCATCTTGATATAGAGGCTATTTATTGGTATCACGCTAATTCACCCATAGAGCTCGAAGACCTCTTCCCCAATGAAGAGATGTTATAGCCATTCCATTTTGCATCAGATTGTGTGTATGACATCTTCCATGTTGATTTGTAACCTAAGTCAGTAGGTCCTATAAATATTGTTGATGACATTCATTTGATTCCCATGCCTCATCAGCTAGAGTATGGGTCACATATGGCTATAGAAGTGACTTTCGAGGTGGACATCAACGATGATCCTACCCAACCAAGGAAAGTCAAGTTCAGAGAAAGTCTATCTCTAGAGGAACAAGCCATCTTAATTCCTCTCCTCAAAGAGAGGCCAAATATTTTTTCTTGGACTTAAAAAGGCATGCTAGGTATAGATCCAAAGTTAGTCATTCACAACCTTTCATTGAATCCCATGAAGAATTCGATCAAGCAAAAGCTAAGGAAAATGCATCCAACCATTGCTTTGATGGTGAAGAACAAATTACACAAACTACTAGATGTAGTATTCATAGTTCCTATAGACTACCCTGAGTGGGTGTTGAACACGGTACCCATGGGAAAACCCGATGGAAGAGTTCGTATTTGCACAAAATTCAAATATTTAAAGAGGGAAAAACCAAAGGATTCATTCTCGTTTCTAAACATAGATTCTCTTGTAGATGAAACCACAGGTCATGAGATGCTCTTCCTAATGGATGGTTTTTTTGGATACAACAAAATACGGATTAATCCTGAAGATCAACATAAAATTGCTTTTATTACTCCATGGGGAACATTCTGTTACAAAGTGATGCCATTCGATCTCAAAAATTTTGGTGCCACATATCAGCAGGCCATGACATACATATTCCATGACTATTTGCATAAGATCTTAGAGTATTACATGGATGAATTACTGGCCAAGTCCCTGTTGTGGTAAGAGCATGCTAAAGTATTTAGACAAGTTTTTGATCGCCTCATAGAACACAATGTTTGATTGAATCCTAAGAAGTGTGTATTTGGCATAACTTCTGGCAAGCTTTTGGGATTCATCGTATCCAAGAGAGGCATCAAAGTAGATCCTAAAAAGGTAAAGGATATATTTGAAATGGCTGGCCCTACCAACATTAGGGAGTTGAGTAGCCTACAAGGTAAGATAACATCCATAAAAATATTCATTGTGCAATTATCATACAAATGCTAACCTATGAATCGGTTGCTACACAAGGAGGTTCCTTTTCATTGGGATGAAGAATGACATCAAGCATTTGTAGAGATAAAAATTTATTTGGCCACACTGCCAGTATTGGCTCCACCAAGGCCAGACATACCATTTTTACTATATATATCAGCTACTAATTTCACATTGGGCACCATGTTATCCCAAAAGAATGCATAAGACAAAGAGCAAGCCATATATTACATTAGTCACACCTTGGTGAGTTATGAGCTAGGATATGCGTATTTCAAAAAATTGTGTTTAGTAGTGGTCTTTGCAACTCAAAATTTGTGGAACTACATGTTGAGCCATAGAACCTATGTAATATCAAAACAAAATCCTTTGCAGTACATGATGAGCAAGACATCACAATACACGTATCGCAAAGTGGATCATGCTATTGATAGATTTTGATATAGAGTTCATAAGCCAAAATTCCATCAAGGGATAAGTCATAGCAGATCAATTAGTAGAGGTGCCTCTTCAGGATAACAAGCCTCTCACTATAGAATTGCCTAATGATGTGGTCTTTACATTATCAGATCTGCCAGAACTCGAATAACTTAAGAAAGAAAGAGATATATCATTGTTCTTCTATGGTTCAAAGTGTGAAGAAGGGGGCAGAGTAGGGATTGTATTCATCATGGTGCAAGGTGCTCCATTGCCCTTATCATTCAAACTAGACTTCCCTTGTATGAACAACAACACAAAATATGAGGCATTGATATTGGGACTCCAAATAATCGTAGCAATGGGCATTAAAAGATTGAATATATTTGATTAATTATTGCTCATAGTAAACCAGGTCAAAGAACTATTCCAATGTAGGTGCCCACTCCTAAAGACCTACAAGGAACTTGTTGACACCTACCTAGCATGGATGGAATGGTATGACATCAAGGAAATCCCTTGTACATAAAATAGATTTGCAGATACTATGGCCTATTTGGGATACTTAATCCTTAGAATTTGTCTACTGATTTTACAATCATTCATGTGAAACTACTTTCGCACTCAAAAATAAGCCATGAAGCTTTTGACAATCAATAATAAGTCAACATGATCAACATCGAGCCAAATCAGGATTAGCCCTTTGTAGCTAGATATTTCTTGCAAACGGCACCTTGTGGGTCTTTGATATCCCAAGGACTTGTGGAGTGTGGTGCAACCATACACCATAGGTTTCTTCCTCAATTCGTGTTCATCAGCTCAAGAATGCAAAAAAAGTAAGTCATCTTTTCTATAGAAGCCATGGCTTATCAAGATTGGCTTTTCCAACTGTGGGACTTCCTAAAACTTGGAATAATACCTCAAGGTTTGTCGCATACTAAAAGTTGAACGCTCAAACAGAAAGCAACAAGATACATCTTGCTAGGAGAAATCCTCTACAGATGTGGATATGATGGAGTATTACTCCGTTGTATTGAGCCCTAGGAAGCATCTTGGGCAATTTTGCAAGCTCATGACAACACATGTGGAGGGCATTTCAGTGGCATGGCCATCGTTAAGCACATCTTGAGAATGGGTTACCATTGTACCACCATGGAAAAGTACTATTATGAGTACATCAAGAAATGCATTAAGTGCCAGCATCATGCAAATCTAACGCACTTACCATATTAAGCCTTGTAACCCATCCAAGTAGCATGGCCATTCTCGCAGTGGGGACTAGAATTGATTGGGAAGATCTCACCCCCATACTTAGGCTGACACACATTCATCATAACAACCACAAAATATTTCACTAAATGGGTGGAAGCAATCCCATTAACATCAACAACTGGACCAAGGATTGTGGAGTTTATACTCCACAATATCATAATTCATTTTGGGGTCCCTTAAAAGATAATATCAGATAATGGGCCATATTTCAAGAACAAAAATGTGTGTGCTTTAATGAACAGATACAATATTCAGCACAACTTTTCAATGCCTTATTATCTGCAAGCAAATGGGCAAGTAGAAGCCTCGAACAAAATAATAGTCTCCATCTTGAGGAAGACAGTGCAATAAAATCATAAAGATTGGCACATGCAGTTACCTCTTGCACTATGGGCATACAAGACTAGTATACAGACGCCCACTGGGGCAACACCATTTTCACTAGTGTATGGCACTGAGGCCATCATGCCACTAGAGTTGGAAATTCCAACTCTATGCATAGCATTAAATGACTTCATAGATGATGATGCCATGTAGCAAGGCTACCTTTATCAGTTGTGTAGCGAACCGAGTTGCACACACCGCTATTAACTCTATTTACGATATTATTATTATACAAAAATGAAGTTAAAAGACTACGAGAAGCATATAACATGGAAATGACAAAGGATGGATATTTCATTAATATTGAAACCCGGTTACATATCAGTCCCTCTTAGGGATACCCATCTTGATACAATGATTTACATGTGGATGAAGAGATGTCCCCTTTTGCAAAAGGGGTGGCGCACTCTAAAATGCTTCCCGATTCTACACACAAAAATATCTGAGGGCTTACAAATGCCTCCTTCTCTAGGTATGTCTCTAGGATGGATCCTCTTGCTATCGTATATCATGGATTATGTTTCATGAACCTATGACCCTATATGTAATTGAAACAACAATACACGTTTAGCTGTTCGAGATTACCTCCCCGGATGAGGCTATTAGCATTAAATATGATAATAAAAGGAAATATGCTCAATGTAATGAAACTAATGCTAAAATGGATCTTATGCTAATGACATGAAAACATAAATAAAATAGAATGAAAGAAGCTAATACCAAAACCCTAGACTAGGCCTGCGGGCCACTGTCCAAGACAACGACTGCTAGAATGAAACCTATTCTCTTGCTCCAAGGCTATGGATCTTAAGCTTGCTATTAATGTTAAATGATTACTATATGTGCATGGATAATTACCTCTTAGTTGGCTAGCACTTTGTCGCTCCTCAAGGGTGTTCATATCTACTCTCCAATATGATAGGGCTTCGCTGCGTATCTTCTCCAAGAAAATATCTCTAAAATAAGTCTACTAAAAGATCATCCTTGGTCTCAGAATTGATATCTGATCATCTTCTATCCTTTGGTGCTCTCAGGCTTTCACCTTTTAAGGATGTCTGAAACCCTAAAGTCTATGTTCAAAACCCTAGGATTGAATCCCTCATGAGTACTAGATGTTAGCATGAGAAATTACCTTTTTCTATGCTTTGGAGGTCAGTTAACTGAAGTCTAATTTTGGACTTAAGTCCCCCATGTGAACTAGTTGTTAGCATGAGCAGTTTTGTCTTTGTTTATGTTTGAAGACCAGTTAACTGAATTCTAGATTCAGACTCAAGTCTCCCATGTGAACCGGTCGTTAGCATGAGAATTTTTGTCATTGTCTATTTTTGAAGGCCAGTTAACTAAAGTCTAACTTCAAAATTAAGTCTCCCATGTGAACTTGCAGTGAAGGGGAATGTAAAGTTACTCCTGCTCATCTTTATTGCATGCATACTACCACTTCACCCCTGATTAGGCCTATTTTTTGGAAAACTACTTATTATGGCTTAGTCATTGTCATATGCAGTGGCTAAGATCTAGTTGTTGTCATCTACAGTAGCTAAGGTCTAGCCACTCTAATATTGAGCGACTAATATCTGGCTGCTCTAGGCTTGAGCGGCTAAGCTTGAATAGGCCTAAAAATACCCCTGATGAGTGGTGAGAACCACTTTTTATGCTTGGAAAGTCCAATATTATGTCATATGATTTTATCAATGTGCCTATGTGAGTAGCTCTCCTAAACATGACATGTTTTATGCATCTAAATATGCTCCTTTTTGCGATGTGCTATGTGGAAAACACAACGCTAAGAAAAAACGTAGACTAATATGTTTGAAGGGTGAGTTGACCAAAGGCTTATGCCCTTTAGGGCTTTTGTGTGAGTTGACCAAAAGGCTTATGCCCTTTGAGGCCTTTGTGTGTTTGACCAAAAGGTTTTATGTCCTTTGGGACTTTTGTGTGTTATACCAAAAGGTTTTATGTCCTTTGGGGCTTTTGTGTGTTTGACCAAAATGTTTTATGTCCTTTGGGGATTTTGTGTGAGTTGACCAAAAGGCTTCTGCCCTTTGGGGATTTTGTGTGTTTGACCAAAGGATTTATGTCCTTTGGGGCTTTTATGTGAGTGATTAGGAGACAAGCTTAAGTCAAATCTTAGCCTTGATGGCAATTAGGAGACAAGCTATGTCCAATCCTAGCCTTGTAGTGATTAGGAGACTTAGTTAAAGTCAAATCCTAGCCTTGATGGTGATTAGGAGACTTTGTTAAAGTCAAATCCCATACTTTTATGGCAATTAGGAGACAAGATATGTCCAATCCTAGCCTTGTAGTGATTAGGATACTTAGTTAAATTTAAATCCTAGCCTTGATGGTAATTAGGAGACTTTGTTAAAGTCAAATCCTAGACTTTGATGGCAATTAGGAGACAAGCTATGTCCAATCCTAGCCTTGTAGTGATTAGGAGACTTAGTTAAAGTCAAATCCTAGCCTTGATGGCAATTAGGAGACTTTGTTAAAGTCAAATCCTAGCCTTGATGGCAATTTGGATACTTAGTTAAAGTCAAATCCTAGCCTTGATGGCAATATGGATACTTAGTTAAAGTAAAATCCTAGCCTTGGTGGCAATTAGGAGACTTTGTTAAAGTCAAATCCTAGACTTTGATGGCAATTAGGAGATAAGCTATGTCCAATCCTAGTCTTGTAGCAATTAGGAGACTTAGTTAAAGTCAAATCCTAGCCTTGATGGCAATTATGAGACTTTGTTAAAGTCAAATCCTAGACTTTAATGGCAATTAGGAGATAAGCTATGTCCAATCCTAGACTTGTAGCGATTAGGAGACTTAGTTAAAGTTAAATCCTAGCCTTGATGGCAATTAGGAGACTTTGTTAAAGTCAAATCCTAGCCTTGATGGCAATTAGGAGACTTTGTTTAAGTCAAATCCTAGCCTAGGTTGCTTGAATTTGCTTTTGATCTTTTTCTTATTTGCCCCAAGAAAGGGGGTGCATGATTATCTTCGCTAATAACTTTGAATAGGTGCACTTAGCAATGATTTAGCATTTGATTTTTGATTTTTATTGTGCATGTTGTTATTATGACCAATGGACTCATAAAATGCCATTGGGGCATTTTGGGTGGCCAAAGAGTTTATGGATGCCCTTGGAACATTTTGAAATTTGACCAAAGCAGCTTGTAATACCCATGGAATATTTTTTATTTTTGAATTTGACCAAGCGACATGAAGATTTCCTTCGAGAATTTTTGATTAATTTGACCAAGTGGCTTAGAGACACCCTTGGAGCATTTTGGATTTTGATTTTGACAAAGCGACATGAAGATTTACTTGGACCATTTTTGATTAATTTGACCAAGTGGTTTAGAGACGCCCTTGGAGCATTTTGGATTTTGAATTTGACCAAGTGGTATGGAGATTTCCTTGGAGAATTTTGGATCAATTTGACCAAGTGGCTTGTAATTCCCGTGGAATATTTTAGATTTTTAAATTTGACCAAGCGGCATGAAGATTTCCTTGGAGCATTGTTGATTAATTTGACCAAGTGGCTTAGAGATGCCCTTGGAGCATTTTGGATTTTGAATTTGACCAAGCGACATGAAGATTTCCTTGGAGCATTTTTGATTAATTTGACCAAGTGGCTTGGAGATGCCCTTGGAGCATTTTGGATTTTGATTTTAACCAAGCGACATGAAGATTTCCTTGGAACATTTTTGATTAATTTAACCAAGTGGCTTAGAGACGCCCTTGGAGAATTTTGGATTTTGAATTTTTATGTTTTTATGATTTGTTTAGATTTTTTTGATTTTTTGTACTATTTTTTACCAAAGATATTATTTTACCTTTGGGACCTTTTATGAGTTAACCAAAGCAGCTTGGATATGTTCTTGGATGCTTTTAGTGAGTTCACCAAGTAGCTTAATATGCCTTTGTAGCTTTTAGTGATTTGACCAAAGGGCTTATGATGCCTTTGGGGATTTTTGAAATTGATTTCTCAACTATTTGATTAATGATTAAGGGCAGTATGACACCAATAATGCCCCAATATATGTTTAGCAAATATATATTTTTGGATGAAATTTATGATTTTATGATATATAATGTTGATGATGTAATGATGATGATGTGATGCTTAGATGGTTTATCAAATATGCATAGATGGATGTAATTCTTGTACGTGCTTTGATGATGTGATGTATGAATGACATGTGTTAGCTAGATTATGGTGTATAATTATGTGTTATGATCGAGATTCACAAATGGATTATGATGTATGCATATATAGATGCAGTGCTTATTGTTAAATGTATGTTTAATTTTGATTTAATTATATGCATCTGACTTACATTATGATATGGTATGAATGAACCTATATACTTTAATCACTTAAAACATAAGTAATGCATATGATTTTAGCAATCTAAATGGGTGATACCACAGAAAGTAAAAAAATAATCATGAATTTAAATAATCACTCTTATCATAATAATTGATTAAGTATTCATATGTGAGATGTAATGGCATGGAATGTATGTATTTCCTTGATAAGTTTCTATAAATTAAAAGATACAAAATAGTTAGTGGTCATTTATATATTATTTCTAATATATATCCAGTATCTATCCTACTCTATTGATACCCCCTAATTTATAGAATATTATAAAGAAAATGTTGGCAATTTTGGGTTTGAGATCCTAGCTTCTTGTCTATGAGTTGTCATTGATGTCAAAAGTAAATGGCATTAATGTTAAGAGGATGTGTTGGCTTCAAAGGTGGAAGATTCCAAGAGAATATTTTTAAGAGAATCCGAAGAGATTCCATTGGCAAGGGTTTTTCATTAAAACAAAACTAGTTTTTATTAAAACCAAGTTGGATAGGGTTTTTATTAAATCCAAGTTAAATGGTTCTTATTAAAACCAATGGAGGTTCTCTTTATTATTTATTTAATTATTATTTAAAACTCTTCAAGTTTTTAATTAATTAAGGGAGAAATTATTTTTAATTTATTAAAAATACTTAAAGGTTTTTAAACCTTTTTTTATTCTTAATTTATTAAAATTATTTAAGGGTTTTTAAACCCTTTTTGAAAAGACTTTTGATTAATTTCGAAATCGTCTTTATTTCCGCCGACGTCAAGGTGTCTTCGAAGAGACTATTTATTCTCCAACTCCTAAGGTTGGAAGGTGAATTAATTCGAATTCCCCGAATGCAAGTTGCGGTGTTTGTGCTCTATATTCGTTGTGATCGAAGGAAGACTTAGAAGCACGTGCGGTTGAAAAGTCTTCGGGAGTTTTTTCGAGGGTGAAGTGGAGGGAAGTTCACTTGTGAACTTCGTAGCCCGTGTGGGCTATGTAAAATACGAAACTAGCATTGTATTATTGAAGCAATGTTTAAATACATGTTACAGTGCCGTGAATAGCACACAGGCTAAACGGTTGAACTGAACTCTGTTACGTAGTTGTAACAGTGCAACAAATAAAGCTAATAATGTAATATAGCCAAAATACATAACAGTACGCTAACATCCCCCTTTATTACATTATTTGGGTAATGTAATAACTAATAGCTATACTAACATCCCCTTACATTATTTTGCAATACAAAGTGAGCTGCGAAACAATTCAAATTTGACATGTCCAAGTGCCTTAGTGAAAATGTCTGCAACTTGAGCATCAGTGGGAATGTGCTGAAGCTGAATTCGGTGCTTTGGAACTTCATCTCGAATGAAATGACATTGTGTTTCAATGCGCTTTTTTCTTTCATGATGGACTGGATTCTTGACGAGGTTCAAAACACCTTGATTGTCACAAAACAAGTGTATTGGAGATTTTGATGGATGGCCCATACTTGTCAGAATGCGATGTAACCATATCACTTCGCACACAGCTTCACGTGCGGTGTGATATTCTGCCTCTGTTGATGAAATAGCAACCACCTGTTGCTTCTTGTCGTGCCAAGAGACAGGACCGGATCCTAGATGAAAAATGTATCCAGAAGTTGACTTGCGATCATCAAATGATCCGGCATAGTCGGAGTCCGTGTATCCTTGCAAGAAGAATTTGTTGTTCCTCTTGTATTCTAGGCCATATTCCATAGTACCACGGACATAGTGAAGAACACGTTTTGTTGCTTTCTAATGAATGGTCTTAGGCTCCTGCATGAACCTCGAAAGATAGTTGACAAGAAATACAAGATCTGGCCTAGTATTGGTCAGATATATGAGACTCCCAATCAACTGTCGATAGAGAGTACCATCTACCTGAGGTGAATCATCATATCGCAATAACTGAAGTCCATTCTCCATAGAAGTTGCCATTGGCTTGCAATCAGTCAAGCGATATTTTTCCAGCAATGTCTTGGCATATTTTTTCTGAGACACTTTGATGGAGTGCTCCTTCTGGCTGAATTCCAGACCAAGACAATAATGGAGAAGTCCGAGATCTATCATCTCAAAAGATTTGCACAAGTTTCTTTTGACAGTAGAGATCATAGTTTCTGAACTCCCTGTAATGAGCAGATCATCCACATAGAGTACAAGCAACACTATCTCAGAACCCTGTTTCTTGAAATAGAGGTTTGCATCTGATGGACATCTCTTAAATCCATGCTGCATAAGGTGATTGTCCATTTTTATATACCAAGCTCGAGGAGCTTGTTTCAGACCATATAAGGATTTGACCAATTTGCAAACTTTTTTCTCTTGGCCTTCTGCTTCAAATCCTTCTGGGTGAGTCATGTAGACTTCTTCTTGGAGATCACCATTTAGAAAGGCACTTTTGACATCCATCTGGTGAACTTTCCACCCATATTGTGCTACCATAGCACACATAACCCGAATTGTGGTCATCCGAGTAGTAGGTGCAAAAGTTTCCTCGTAGTCAATGCCTTCTTTTTGAGCATAGCCCTTTGCAACAAGACGGGCCTTATGCTTATCAATTGTTCCATCTACCTTGTACTTGACTTTATATACCCATTTGCAGCCAATGGGTTTCTTTCCATGCGAAAGATCAACAAGCTTCCAAGTTTTATTCTTCATCAAAGACTCATACTCTGTATCCATAGCGGCCTTCCACTGAGGCTCACTAAGAGCATCTTGCACTGATGCAGGTTCAAGATCATCTATGGTAGACATGAACGCCCTGTCATCATCAATATCCATATCCTCTACTTCTGTACTTGGAGTTACAGAAAGTTCCTCAAAATATTGACAAAGATCATCAACCTCACCAGTTTCTTTGGCTTCTCTTTCCTTTTGAGCCATACTGCGTGTACGAGGTCTATCCAAATTCAAATTGGGAGGAGTGGATAAATTTGCATCTCTGATTGTATTTGTACACCATTTTGGATTCTTCTTCGGTGAAGTTGAAGAAGATGTAGAAGGACCTCCTGTCTGTGTTGACGAAGGAATCTTCTCTTCCTTAGATTCCATAATATCTTGGTGTACTTTAGATGTGCTCTCGTGATGTGAAAGCTTCATCAAAGACAACATCTCTCGCTGATATGAATTTTCTTGGTCAAAGGATCTATCAACCGATATCCTTCAGAGTGCTCATCTTAACCAAGAAAAATACATCTCAGTGTTTTCTCATCTAGCTTCTTCCTTTTCTCTTTCGGTATGTGCATGAAAGTGTGACATCCGAAAATATGTAGATGAGATATGGAGGGTTTTCGACCACTCCATGCTTCCTGTGGAGTCATTCCTTTTAGGGCCTTTGTGGGTGCCCTATTCAACAGATACACTACAGTGGTGACAACTTCTGCCCAATATTGTTGCCCAAGAGTAGCTCCTGTGAGCATACAACGAACCATTTCCTTGATAGAACGGTTCCTTCTCTCAACAACTCCATTTTGCTGAGGAGTTAGGCAGTTGTTAACTATCTCTTGATTCCATGCTTATCTAGGAATGCAGAAAATTCATTAGAGGTAAACTCTCCCCCTCGATCTGAGCGGAGGGTTTTAATAGAAGCTCCGACTCCTTCTCAACGGATTTCTTGAACTGCTGGAAGAATGCGAAAGCTTCAGATTTTAGTTGGAGAAAGAAAACCCACATCTTTCGTGAGTAGTCATCTACGAATAACTGAAAGTACCTCTTCCCTCCACAAATGTTGGGTGTGAAAGGACCGCACATATCGGTGTGAATTAACTCCAGAGGTTTTTGTGCTCTTGTAGAGCTCTTCTCAAATGGTACTCTATGCTGCTTTCCTGCCAAGCAGTCAGAGCACACTGGCAATGTGGCAGAAAGGGAAGGAAGACCCTTTACCATCTCATACTTGCTGAGCTCAAGTAAGTAGCCAGAACTAAGATGCCCATATCTCTTGTGCCATAGGGAAGTTGCCTCCTTAGTAGAGACAGTCATGGCAACATGTGGAGTAGAGATAGCATCTAGTGCAAATAAGCCGTGCTTATATGAAGCTGTTGCAATCTCTTACCCTTCCCGGTAATAGTACAACACTTCTTTCCATTCTCAACACGAAAGTTGACAACCATATTTCTATCCAGGATTTGTGTCATTGACAACAAATTGTTGGCCAATCCCGAAACATAGAGGACTTTGTCAATCTGACACTTGCCATCAGGAAGAGTGACTGAAACTATACCCTCTCCCTGAACCCTGTAGGTTTTATCATCAGCAATGGTGACAGGTTTGCCCTCTTTGGACACAAATGATTTAAACCACGATCTGTCGCCAGTCATATGTTTGCTAGCTCCAAAATCGACATACCAAATGGGATCCCTCTGTGTGGAATCTGTGGTAGTCATGAGCACCTTGTGTGCCCATTCAGAATCTGAGTTAGATTCTTCAACAACAACATTCACCTGGGGTTGCTTGTTTTTATTTTGTGGTTTGTTTTGGCCTTTTTGCTTGTTCTTATGCCAACACCTGTTGGTGTCATGGTTGTCTTTCTCACAAATATTGCACCACCTCTTCTTCTGTTGAGGTTTTTTGCCTTTTCCTTTCGTATCTTATTGAGAATTTCCTCCTTTCTGAAAGTTGCCTCCTTTTTTCCCATTACCTTTCTTCCTAGAACCCTGCCTGTTGGTGTATAGGGCTGTATTGGAAGAATCATCCTTGTGAAGTTGGCGTGCCTCCTGTTGTTGAAGCAGATTGACCAACTCGATGTAGGTAATTTGTTGTTGAGACACCTAGATGGAGGTTATCAACATATCAAATGAAGAAGGTAAAGCTCTCATCACAAGTGAAATGAGAAGCTTTTCGTCCACAGTATCTCCCAAAGAACTCAATTTCTATTTCAATTCAGACACTCTGCACAGAAAGAGTTCAACTATTTCACCCTGTCTCAAACTCAGGTTATGAAGTTATTATTGAAGATGAAGAATGGTGGAATCATTCTTTCCCTCATAGATGGTTCTAAGGGCATCCCATGCCTCTTTACCACTTGCTTTGTCAACTATATGAGGTTGCACTTCATCTGAAACAACAAACAAAATGAGCACCTTTGCTCGACTGTCTTTCTTGTCAAAAGCTATCTGATCTGCGGAAGGACTTGTGGATCCTACTGTTGGTGAAGGCCTTGTTGCTACTCCAGTAACAATATCCCACAAATCTTCCATTTGGAGAATTTCATTCATCTTATGTTTCCATGGTGTATAATTTGGACCTTTCAATAACTGATGCGGATCAGTCATCAACTTTGCAATAGCGGCCATAGTGAAGGTTCCTTATATCACCAATTGGTCCCCCTTTCGATATACCTTTTTCTAGGCCGTTATACCGTACAAAATACCCGCCCTTACGTGAGGGAAACTATAGGTATTTAGAAAGATCAACAAAAATCACCCGCCCTTACGTGAGGGAGACTATAGGTGAGTTTTAGAGATCATACGATACGTGGAACATAAGCGGTACTGAAAGGGAATCGCCTTGTTGATGGCACCTACCATAGAAGATTCTTCTCATGCGTGGGGCATAACTTCCCCTAAAAACTATGAAGAATACTTCGTCAGGATTTACGCCTAAACACAAGTGTGATAAAGGGTAGTGGATGGAGTAAAAAAAATGCAAAAAATGGCAAACTTATCTCTCCCCAAAGATTTATAGAGAACAAGCTCAGACGTCGTTGTAGCAGCTATATTAGGCGGCGGATACAGTAGCCAAATCACGACATCTTTACCTGTAAGTGCTGGCCAGAGGTATCACAAATATCGAACGTTGCAGTGCAATAAATTGCACGGATGGGTTTTAATTATTCCGGGGACTTAGGGAGTGTTTGATTTTAATTTTTAATGTTATAGTGCAAAAAATGAAATATGCAACATACAACAAAAAAAATGCCCACAGGAATAACCCACAAGGTGTCGGTCACTGCCGAAAATGCACCTTTTACAATTCGCCAAATTGCTATTTTTCAAAAAATTACTCACAATCCCCCTTTGATTTTTTGAAAAAATATCCCCCCTTAAAAAATTCTCTTTTAACAAAGCATTTTAATAATTACTATATTTTTAAAATTAAAATAAATAATTTTAATTTATATAGTTTTAAAACTTATAAAAAAATAAATTAAAATTAAATTTTAATTTATAAAGTTTAAAAACTATAAAAAATAAATTAAAATTAAAAATTTTAATTAAAAAATAATAATTAAAAAAAACTTTGCAAAAAAAATTATACCTTAGGGGGGAGTCGGCGGGATTTGAACCCCCGACCTATAGGCTCCCTGAGCCTTACCGCACAGCTCACTGCCAAGTGAGCTAGCGGGCTGATCCGGAAGGAACAGTGGAGCTCCTCTCCTTTATCCTTCCTCGGTCTGCCCGTCCTCCTCTCTGCTTCCCGAGCCTCCTCTGCAACTCGTAGCTACTGTCGCATTTTTTGTTTTGTTTTTTTTTTTACGTTGCACAGCGCAATGCGGGGGGGGGGGGAGGGGGGCGGAACTCGACGCGTTTTCGTGCGTTCTGCTCGCCCCTGGGGGGGGGTATTCGGCTCCTCCCCTCCTGCACGTCGCGACGCGTATGCGTCTGCACGTGCGGTCCCCTCAACGGGGGGGTGTTCCCCCTGCGCGCGCGGACGTCTTCCACGCATCGCGTAGTGGCCCTACCTGCGTACATGGACGCGGCTGTGACGTTCGCACGTCGCGTAGTGGCCCTGCCTGCGTGGTCCGCATCCAAGGGGGTCCTCCCCTCCCGTTTTTGCACATGGATGCATGACTATTGTCGCGCGTCTGCACGCAATAGTTTTTTTTTTTTTTAAATAATCACTGCGCTCATTCTCCCAGCGAAAAAATGCACTGCGACGATTGTCGTGATTTAAAAAAAAAAATCACTGCACAAAAAACGCAGCTCCTCCCAGCAGAAAACGCAACAACCTTCAAAAAAAAACTGCGTACTCTCCCCAGCCTCTCTTCTCGCCACTGGCTCTGATGCCATGTAAAATACGGAACTAGCATTGTATTATTGAAGCAATGTTTAAATACATGTTACAGTGCCGTGAATAGCACACAGGCTAAACGGCTGAACTGAACTCTGTTACGTAGTTGTAACAGTGCAACAAATAAAGCTAATAATGTAATATAGCCAAAATACATAACAGTACGCTAACAGGCTAGTGGCAGCGAAGGCTGCTGTTGGGTGCTGCATTGGCGTAGGTTGCCGTTTCGAGTCTCGTGGGGGTGCTTTGCTAGAGTAACACACGTTTTTATTAAAATGTCTTTATGCCGCAAAATTCGGAGTTCCTTGGACAACGATTTATAAGGTGTGATTAAATTTTATGATTTTTTGCTTTTGTGATTAGCATTGAATAAAAGCTTAGGAGAAATAATGGCATATTTCTTTGGATGTATTTTTAAGATTATTCTTTGCTATGCTAAAATTAAAAATGGAGGTATAAGGTGTGTGTCTGTGATTGTTGATTTATTGGCATGTTATGGTGGTTGTGTTTAAAGAAGTGGAGCTAAAAGGTGTAATAAAGGAAGTTTATATTATTGCTCATTTTTTTTTATTCTAACCCTAACTTGGTTGGAAGTTTGAGAGTTGTGTGTGGTGACAGCTTGAAGGTTCAATTATATTCTACTCCAATAAGGTATGGGCACATTCTTCTTATAAGTATGATTGGTGTATGTTTTCTGAAATAAGGTTGGAGTGAAAAGGTATTCTACTAGGTATCCTTTGGCTAGGTGTAAATCCTATTTTTTGGTTTGTTGAAGACTACTTATGCATTGTTATGCTTAAGGAGAGTTTTTGGTGAATGCATAATTTCTGGTTTGAGATAGTGGAAGCTTTGTGCACTAGGGTTTATATTTGTGAGTCTAGCTACTTGCATTGAGTTGGTGGAACCCTTGGTTGGCTGTTTTGAGTTTGATGGTTGAGTTGCTTCCATAGAGGTTGTTTGATCAAGTTATTGCTTTACTTGATTCATGATATTGGGCTTACTCCATTGAGTTGATTTGAGCAAGTTATTATTTGCATTTGGTGATATTGTGTTGGTGGCTATTTTGTTCAAATATCTTTGGAGGGAAAAGGATTTCTACTTGTTTCCTTTTCTTGTGATGATTGGTTGAATGCTTCAAGGTTGATGTTGAGTTGAATGGTGTTGGTTGACTAAACCTTGTTTGATGAGCATTGTTGTTGAAACCCTAATTGATGGTGAAAAGAACATGAGTATCATTGTTATGTGATTCTTTGCATAGTTGGCAATTTTTGGGGTTTCATGTTCTTGAAAGAAAAAATTCTATCCTATCCATTTCAGATATTGAGTTGAGTTTTCAGATTTGAGATTGAGATTGAGCTGAGTTGATTTGAGTTGAGTTTTGAGATTGGGATTTGAGTATAGAACATATTGAGTCTCTAACAATTCTCTTTATGCTTCTATGAGTTTGACAAATCACATTGGGTCTCTAACAATTCACTTTGTGATTTCCTACTAAGAAATTTTTTCTTGGTGAGCTTGTTGAGTTTTTGGACAGGTTCCGGTGGGGACTTGTGAGCAGTTCTTGGATAGGTTCCAGTGGGGACTTGTGAGCAGTTTTTAAACAGGTTCCAGTGAGGACTTGTGAGCAATTTTTGGACAGGTTTCGGTGGGGACTTGTGAGCATTTTTGGACAGGTTCCAGTGGGAACTTGTGAGCAATTTTTGGACAGGTTTCGGTGGGGACTTGTGAGCAGATTTGGACAGGTCCTAGCGGAGAGGACTTGTGAGCTGAGTTTGATAGTTCTAGCGAGAGAACTTGAGGACAGAGGTGCATTGGTTCTATGAGAAGAACCCGAGGGACGAGAGCTTGTATGCGAGAGGATTGATTTGTTCAAGAGTTGGACAGATCCGATAGACAAAGGAAGACTTGTACTAGACCGATCGACTGTGTTTGGTACAGGTTCTTCGAGCTACTATGGACGTGATCATAGAAGGCGAAGGTCTCTTAGGCTAAGCATTGAGGACGGGGAGGTCTTTGGTGGAAAGGATTTCCACGTCTTTGGAAAGAGGTAGAGGCGCTTGATATTCTAAGGGATCATTTCCGGAGCGAGAGGGGAAGGTATCTCCTTTGAGCAGAGGCTCATAAATTTTGATTGGGGGAAGGTATCTCCTTTGGGCTGAGGCTCATAAACATTGTAATTGGGAAGGATTCCCAAAGAACTTTGAGATAACTTTTAGAGAAAATTTTTGTGGACGTAGCCCGACCATTCGGGTGAACCACGTTAAAATTGGTGTCACTTTGTGGATGATATTATGCATTGCTTTGTTATTGCTTTGGGTATATTGCTTTACTGTTTTGAAGTATAATGGAAAAAGTATAAAGAGGTCTTATACTGTTCACCCCCCCCTCTCAGTATAAGCTTGTGTTCTTCAGAAAATGATGGTATGATTGATGATATGATTTGTTGCTATATAATAATTTTTGAGGTTTTCCTTGGACTCAAACACTCTAGTTACCCTATCAACAGTTGTGTATTGACAATATAAGGCTTTTAAATAGTAAGGATTTCATCATGGACCTAGATACTCAGTATCCCTATGTGTGCAAATAAATATATTTAGATAGAACTCAAATATTTCCTTTGATGTCAGGCGGGATTCTTTTAGCCCATTTCTAAGATCAGGGATCCTTAAGTGTTCATATCATTCTTATGTTGGACTTGGTTGGACTATACCACTAGGTAGTATTGGGTTACCCAAAGCTAGCTCATCCACATTCAAACATTGGTCTATACAAATGCCAGAATCTATTGTGATAGACATATCATCATGCGTAAGGTTTTCTCCTTCCAGTTTTGTACAATGCTGAGAATTCCATGGATTCAAGCTCCATTCCCTTCTTTTCTTCCTTTTGATATGGGATACTTGCTCGTGTTTAGTGATAAAAATCACTGTTTATTTTGATTGATTTTTTTTCTGTTTTCTTTTGAGCAAGGGATTCTTGTAGTGATGATAATCACTGTTTATTTTTTATATATTTATTTTTTGATACTTTGAACTATGACTTTGAGATGTCGATGTATGACTTTTGAGGATTTTTTATTTTTGCTTTGACTCTGGGATTTTTGCTTGTTTTTATTAAAGCAAGGGATTTCTAGGTAGGGCGGAGCTTGTCCTTTTGTCAATTCTCAGCACTTTTGAACCGGTTGCACGGGGGGATAAGCAAGGAAGACCCTTTTCACTTTAGGTAACCTAACCACTTTTATAGTTTTCATCTTTCCCTTGTACCAACTAGAATTTAGTGTTTGTAATTAGTGATGGGATCCTGAAATATGCTAAGATTTGTCACCACTAGACCTTACTCTCTACTAACCAATATGGCTTTCCACAAAAGTTGATAGGATCACTAGGTATGGTTGAATAACCGGAAAACCATAGTATATTATGTATAACAATGTATAACAACAAGTAATGGTTGTGTTGAAAAACACAATTACACACATGTATGAATGGATGTAGGTGGATTTTGAATGCTTTATGATACAAATTGTGGCATCACTTGTAAGATTGTGATCATGACATATGCAAATGTAATGGACATGAATGTATAATGCAATGCAACTATGTGGATGCAAATGTGATATGCAAATGTTTTTGTATTTTGATATATGTTTTTTTTTGTATTTTTGATCATTTTGAATGTTTTTGTGTTTTTGTTTTTATTTGTGACCAAAGGGCTTTTAAAATACCTTTGGAGCTTTTTGATGAGATTTGACCAAGTGGCTTAGAGATGCCCTTGGTGCCTTTTGATGATATTTGACCAAGCGGCTTAGAGATGCCCTTGGTGCTTTTTGATGAAATTTGACCAAGTGGCTTGGAAATGCCCTTGGTGCCTTTTGATGAGATTTGACCAAGCGGCTTGGAAATGCCCTTGGTGCCTTTTGATGAGATTTGACCAAGCGGATTGGAAATGCCCTTGGTGCATTTTGATGAGATTTGACCAAGCGGCTTGGAAATGCCCTTGGTGCCTTTTGATGAGATTTGACCAAGCGGCTTGGAAATGCCCTTGGTGCCTTTTGATGAGATTTGACCAAGTGGCTTGGAAATGCCCTTGGTGCATTTTGATGAGATTTGACCAAGTGGCTTAGAGATGCCCTTGGTGCCTTTTGATGAGATTTGACCAAGCGACTTGGAAATGCCCTTGGTGCCTTTTGATGAGATTTGACCAAGCGGCTTGGAAATGCCCTTGGTGCCTTTTGATGAGATTTGACCAAGTGGCTTAGAGATGCCCCTGGTGCCTTTTGATGAGATTTGACCAAGCGGCTTAGAGATGCCCCTGGTGCCTTTTGATGAGATTTGACCAAGCGGCTTAGAGATGCCCCTGGTGCCTTTTGATGAGATTTGACCAAGTGGCTTAGAGATGCCCCTGGTGTATTTTGTTTTTGATTTTATTGCTTTCTGATTTGTTTGTATTTCTATGTTTTATATTGTTTTTGTGATTTTGTAATATTTGAATGTTTTTGAATTTTGTTATTTCTAAGGGGAAGGTATGGCACCTTAGATACCCCTTATGTGTGTAATACTTAATGGAAGTGAGGAAGGTGTGATACCTTCAGAATCCTCACTTTGTCTTACTAAACTTGATGGGGAAGGTACATTACCTTTAAGACCCCCAGTGCACATGTTGTCCACTGCAATGTAATCAACCTGCTTAGGAAGAGTGATGGAAATCAACTCTCCCTATTGGGGTACTGATATTTGTGAGATACCTCTGTCTAGGTGGGGAGGAATGAGTGAACCATTTGGATGGAGCTCATTTCATTCTAATAGATCTTGGACCACATTCTTGAATCCATGGAAATTAAAAATGTCATGGCCCTCCACTCGATGATAGATACAGTGATGGCCCTCCCTGTAACCTTTGGGTTTAGCTCTATTTGGGTCTATAGGGTAGATGTATGGTAAGGTGATGACCTTAGCATCCAGTAGCTTTTGCAAGATGATAGGCATAGGCTCATTTAAAGGAGTCCAAATGCGTTGATGTTTTTTTGAGCGTTTAGCATGCTTTGGCCTGGTATGAGGACCAGGTTGAGCCCTAGGTATGTCACTTGCTAGTTTAGAGGACTCCCCTTGTATTTTCGATGCAAGGGATAGATCGTTGGCTAAGATCACTTGTTGGTCAACAACCTGAAGCTGCTCCTTCTTAAGCATGTTGTATACTATGGCTCTAAAACCCCAACATGATTGAATATCATGACCATTTTGTCTATGGTATAGACAATGTAACTCTTCCTCACACCCTCGATGTTTTGGTTGATTTGGATCTAACTAGCCAACCTCAGGTAATATGATAGCATTTGCAGCATATAATCGATTGAAAACCACTACCATAGGCTCAAGAAATAGGGGATGCTTGTTTGACTTTTGAGGTGGCCGAATTGGCACTTGCTTGGGCTGAGGCTTTTTTTGTGGCTCCACAAGAGATAGTTTGACCTCAGATGAGGATTGCTCTTGTAGCTCTTGGTTCTTGAGCTTGTTCATGACATATTGCAATGTCTCATTTTGTTCATTCACTTGGCACTCCATTCTATCTAAATGATCCAGGATGGAATGCATGATTGGAAAATATTTAATGTGCACCTCTAGCAATGATATTGGAATATCATCTCAAATTGACTTGGGTGGAAGAGTTGATGTTATAGATTCACAATATGAATGTAAATCATCCCTTTAATTCAGTTGAGCAGATGTTGATGCTTCATGATGATGCATTGTTTCCTATTTTGTCTGCTTTAGAGTCACTTGGTCATCTGACTTAATGTCAACCATTGCCACAAACTCTTGATAAGGTGCTTTATCTTTTGGACCAGTTGAAGATGCTTCAGTCATGTTAACTGTTGTTCTCTTCTCCTCATCAAGTGATATGTTATCATGATTTTTGATGATAGGAGGAGTTAGCGACTTCTCAATGCAAGCCTCCATTGAATGCTTGGTGATTTTATCTGCATGAATGTTTGGAGGCCCAAATATTACCAGAGCTTCTTGTGGCTCATAAAACTTCTTGTAATACTTGAATGGCTCAAGATCTTGGGGGACCACATAAACTTGTCCTTGGTGTATGAATTTTAGATTCTGGTGCACTATGGAAGGCACACATTCCATATCCCTCATCCATGGTCTTCCTAGAAATATGTTATACTGCTTCTCACCCCCAAGATATGGCACAATGTAGGTATTATCTTCATCCCAACCTATATAGGTAAGATTACTGTGCCAATTATTGAGGAAGTGGCATCATTGAAGGCTCTCAATGTGAATGTCGAGTTCTCAATGTGTGAAGGTGGCAAATTTAAATGCTTCAAAGCTGCAGCCATGATGATGTTGATACCTGACCCAGTATCAATCAATACTCTTTTGTACAAAATTTGATTGATGCTTGCTATGATGTGTAGTGGAGGATTAGGTTCATCTTTAGATATTAGCTCAATCTCCTATTTGTAAAAATTAATCACAAGGTCCTTTTGTAAGTGAAGTGAATTCATTGTTGGTGTGGACTGTGATAAATTATTACCTTTAATTGAATCTTTCGGTATGTTGGGTTGATCAAGGCATATTTTACTTCCTGTTGTAGTATTGATCATACCAATAAAACCCTCCTTAGGTGGGGCTATGTGTACCTTATTGACCTGCTCAACTTGATTGTTAGGTGCTATGTTTGCTTCGTGTGTAGGCAAGGGGTCTTGGAGGACTCTTATATGAAGCTCTTGCCTCTTGATCATATCTTGCACTAAATCTCTAAAGGGATGACATGTTTGGATGTCATGACCCCTTTGTCGATGGTACACACAAAATAGCTCTTCTCTATTTGCCTTTGATCTACGCTTATTAGGCTTCAGTGGATGGATTTTTGGAAGCTTGATTCTTCATACCTCATTCAATCGATCAAAGAGTGATGCTAATGTCTCTGGAAAATCAGTATATTGTCATTGTGGCCTACGTTGTTGGCCTTGTACTTGATTTTTTTGCATATGATCTTGGGCCATAGGAAGCTGAGCTTGGTAATTATGCCCCACTATTAGAGGTGGTGCCACCTGACTTGAGGATTTCGAGCTAGTCAAAATAACTTGATTAACTAGGGCTACCTTTTGTTGGTTGTTATTACCTTTGATATTATTGTTTGACCATTGCCCCTTGTGGATTTCCCCCTCCTCTATCTTGATGTCTTCAATGACCCGGGCCTACGTCAAGGCCTCCTCAAATATTTGATATTGTTGTAATTGTAGGAGAAGCGAGATTTGTTTTGAGTAGCTTCTAGTAAACATCTAAATGAGATCTATTGTTGGTATGGTAAAAGGTAATTTTGACATCATCTTTCTCCATTTCTTGCCATACTCTATGATTGGCTCATCATCAAGTTGATGAAGGCTTGCCAAGTCAGTAAAGTTTATCATTTTCTCAGCACTAGAGGCAAAGCGTTCCATAAATAACTCAGCCAATTGCTCAAAGGTGTTTATGCTATGATGTGGTAAATGATTATACCATTCCAAAGCATCCCCAGCTAGCATTGTGAGAAAAAATCTCAACATCAAGGGGTCATTGTCTTGAAACTGGAAGCATGTATTGATGAATATGGTCACATGCTCCTATGCATCTTCATCATCTTTGAATTTTTCAAGTTGAGGCATCTTGAAATTTAATGGGTATGTTGGTGATGATACTGATGGATGCAAAGGTTGATTGCTTAGCTTCTTTAGTGTAGGTTTATGATAAACCAACATTTGATTTTGCTTTTCAAATTCATTCATTCGATCAACTAGCTCTTTGTATGGCCTCAATGAAATGATCTGATCTTCCAGTTGTTGTCCTTGATTAGGTTGAGGAGGTTGCTTTTGATGTTGAGTTAGATGATAATCATAATCATTAGATACCTCATCATAACTAGATTCAGAGTAAGTATCCACTTCTTCTCGTTGTTCCCCTTGGGACTCTTCATATGATTCCTCATCATATTGATCTTGGTATTTTTGAGGAGTATGAGGTTCTTGATGGTAACCAGATAATGGCCTTTGATGTTGAACACTATTTTTGCATGGCTGAGGGGGTAGATTTTGATATTGCCCTGGATGGCTTATGCGTTGTTGCATCCTTTTGTTGTTCATGTGTCTTCGGCTGATACAACCTTTGTTGGTGTGCTCATTGTGAGTTCACCCATTGTTGATTTAATTGTTGTTGATCCATGCATTGTTTTTGGTAAGGTTGTGACCTTAGTGCCTGATGTGTATGATTTTGTTGTTCAGTTGTATAGGGGCTATGTACCCTCGTATTAGAAATACAAATGGTTTTGTCATATCTTTTCTCCCTAGCAGGATCTATTACTTATTTTCCATGTTCTTTAAAGGTTGCATTAACCTGATACTTGGGTCTATGAATGGACTCTGTATAGTCTGACAATGTAGACATGCAACGTGATTGCCCCACGTACTCTTCACGAGGAGTAGAATGATGACTTGGGTCCCCTTCCTCATCTATAAGGAAGGACACATATTTAGAACTAGATGTAAACTCTACATATTTGGATTGCATAGAAGCAGAACGTGTACATGCAGAATGTTCTCTGTGAGGAGTAGGGGATCAACTTTATCGATCAACTAGAGTGGTTTGCTCATCTAGTCTAGGCCATGATGTGCCCTCATTTTCATTTTTTGATTGATGTATGGAGAAATTTGGGATGTGATCATGTGACATTGACTTCTTAGGCCCCTCAATGGGCATATTGTTCCTTATATAGAATTCTATCAAGGTGTTTAAGTCAGGCAGGTCTCCTGGAGGACCTGTGGGTGCCTCCCTAATAGGGCTATTTTGAAGGTTTTCCCCCCTATGGATGGTATTGATGTTATTATGAGACATGGGATGCCATTCAAGGATGGCCATGTCCTCTAGATTGATCTGGGTATGTCCCATGGTCATGGAACTTGATTCCCTTTCTAGATTGGAGGTCTTGCTCATCATGGGAGGTCTCCTGGCCATAATAAAATTTTTGGTTTCCAAAAAAAGGTCTTAAGTGTCATATATATAAATTATTAGTGCGAATAGCTGATCACAATGTTCTATGACTCTAAAAAGTGACTTTTGGGTCAAAATTTTGTATTTTTGAAATAATTGGCTAACTAGGGCCCGTGGGGAAATGCCCACTTTTAGGAATTTTTAGGAATTTTTGAACCATGAAGAGTTAGGACTCAAAATTTCTGGGAGAGGTGCCCCAAGGGCTAACTAAGACAAAAAAACAAATTTGGAATTTTTCGAAGTTGTCTAGCCCACTTTATGACTATTTCAGTGCAGTTTTTCCCTATTTTCAGCCTCGAAAATAGAGTAAAAATAAAACCAAAATAACTTTTTTGTTATAGCTCCGATTTGCACGATTCTTGATCCGTTGGATGCAGAATCAAAAAGTAGATTTTTAATTGTTTTTTTTTCAATATATTTCCCTAAAATTTAGGGTTAGGTTTTGGTCCCAAATAACAAAGAAAAACACAAAGTAGACAATATGATTATCTCTTTTATGGATTAAATGTGTGTCCTAAAACTATTTTTAGTGTGTTTAGATTTGTTGTTGCTTTTGCTTTGGACTTAGAATGAAAGAACTCAATCATAGTGGTGATTAGGAACACTAGTGCCAAACATGATTTCTCAAAAGAGTCTAGGGTACACCGCTTAAATCCTAGTGGGGGGTTCACCTAGCTCTTCCACTTTGAACCAATAATCATTCCAATAGTGGGAGATAGTTTGAACACAAGATACCAAAACCTCCTTGAAGGAGTTCCCTATTTTTTCTAGGATATCTAGGGGGCAAGCCAATGGAAGGAGGTGAATTCCAACATCACCGATCTGAATTGGGGGTTGGTGATGAAATCCAACCTTACCAATGTTTATAATGATACGTGCGGGTGTGTGTGATTCTTTTTATATTTTGAAATAGAAAGTGATGCATCAACCAACATTCATGACTACTTTCCTACAATGCCTAAAAAGAATGTTCCATTTTCAGACAAATGCATCTATAACTAGTCTATATGATTTTAATGCACTCTCCTATTTTGTGATGAAAATAGCCACTGATTGGGCCACATGCAAGCAAACCAAAACACAATGGATTAGCACGTTGGAGACTAGGGCAGAACTTATAGGTAGAGGTTCGTTGTTCCTAGCAACACCTAGAGGAAATCTAAAAGAAACCTAGGAAATGCAAAATGTAGTTTTTATTTCTTTTTTCTTTCATTTTCCCTAATTAATCTATGTTTCTGCTTGTTGTTTATGGAAATCAAATGCAGAAAAAAAATCAAAAAAATACAGGGAAGGGGTACCAACCTTGAATCTCGCTCAGATGATAGAAAATTTACCCTCTACTACACTCTAGTGTTGGCCACTGTCGACCAGAGCGGATAATTTTTGGTCGCTGTAGCTTAGAGCGGCTAAGGTTGTTGGCCATTGTAGATCAGAGCGGCTTATTTCTGGCCGTTGTAGCTCAGAGTGGCTAAACCTGCACATAAAACTAAGTTAGTTTCTAGGTAGAAAAATGAAAAATCAATGGAGGTCCCATCGTGATTGCCATCTGTAGTTACCTCGGGGTGCACACACCGCTCTTAACTCTACTTACGATATTATTATACCAAAAATGAAGCTAAAAGACTACGAGAAGCATATAACACAGAAATGACAAAGAATGGATCTTTCATTAATATTGAAACCCGGTTACATGTTGGTCCCTCTTAGGGATACCCATCTTGATACAATGATTTACAAGTGGATGAAGAGATGTCCCCTTTTGCAAAAGGGGTGGCACACTCTAAAATGCTTCCCGGTTCCACACATAGAATATGTTTGAGGGCTTATAGATGCCTCCTTCTCTAGGTATGTCTCCCATATGGATCCTCTTGCTCTCATATGTCATGGATTATGTCTCATGAACCTATGGCCCTGTATGCAATTGAAACAACAATACATGTTTAGTTGTTCGAGATTGCCTCCTCGGATGAGGTTGTTAGCAATAAATATGATAATGAAAGGAAATATGCTCAATGTAATGAAACTAATGCTAAAATAGATCTTATGCTAATGACATGAAAACATAAATAAAATAGAATGAAAGAAGCTAATACCAAAACCCTGGACTAGGTCTACGGACCACTGTCCAAGACAACAACTGCTAGAATGAAACTTGTTCTCTAGCTCCAAGGTTATGGATCTTAATCTTGCTATTAATGTTAAATGATTATTGTATGCACAAATATAATTACCTCCCAGTTGGCTAGCACTTCGTCGCTCCACAAGGGTGCTCAGATATGCTCTTTAATATGATAGGGCTTCATTGCGTATCTTCTCCAAGAAAAGCTCTCTCAAAGAAGTTTGCTAAAAGATAATCCTTGGTCTCAAAATTCATATCTGATCATCTTCTATCCTTTGGTACTCTCAGGCTTGCACCTTTTATAGATGTGTGAAACCCTAAAGTCTATGTTCAAAACCCTAGGATTGAATCCCTCATGCGTACTAGATGTTAGCATGATAAATTACCTTTTTCTATTCTTTGGAGGTCAGTTAACTGAAGTCTAATTTTGGACTTAAGTCTCCCATATGAACTGGTTGTTAGCATGATCAATTTTATCTTTGTTTATGTTTGAAGACCAGTTAACTGAAGTCTAGATTAAGACTCAAGTCTCCCATGTGAACCGGTCGTTAGCATGAGAAGTTTTGTAATTGTCTATGTTTAAAGGCTAGTTAACTAAAGTCTAACTTCAGACTTAAGTCTCCCATGTGAACTAGTCATGAAGGGGAATGCAAAGTTGCTCCCACTCACCTTTATTGCATGCAGACTGCCACTTCCACCCCTGATTAGGCCTATTTTATGGTAAACTACTTATTATGGGTTAGTTGATGTCGTCTGCAGTGGCTAAGATCTGGCCACTGTCATATGCAGTGGCTAATATCTGGCCACTGTCATATGCAGTGGCTAAGATCTGGCCACTGCCATCTACAGTGGCTAAGTTCTGGCTACTCTAATCTTGAGCGACTAAGATCTAGCCACTATGGGCTTGAGCGGCAAAGCTTGAATGGGCCTAAAAATACCCCTGATGAATGGTGAGAACCACTTTTGATGCTTGGAAAGTCCAAGATTATGTCATATGATTTTATCAATGTGCCTATATGAGTAGCTCTCCTAAACATGACATGTTTTAGGCATCTACAAGTTGATGCTCCTTGATGAATGTCGAGTCAATGCTTTAGAGCATCTTGACATTTACCAAGAATGCCTTGTGTGAGATTATAAAAGTAAAGTCCACTTAAGAGAAGTCAAGTTTTGAGATCTAGTGCTCAAAGAAAACCAACAGAATTCCAATCTACTGTCGCATTTGTGATACAAGTTCACGGTAATTGGATAGGCCTGTACATAATTTCATAGAGAGTTGGGTTTGGAGCATATCGCCTTATATCATTGGATGGTTTTGAGTAACCTAAAACTATCAATATCATTCACTTAAAGGTATTCTACACATAAAAAAAACCAAAAAATTCAAATATGTCATAAAATACAAAAAAAAACAAATAGGTCAAAAACACAAACAAATCATAAAAACACAAAAATTCAAAATACAATCAAATGCTCCAAGGAAATTCAAGTCGCTTGGTCAAAATCAATTCAAAAAGCTCCAAGGGTATACAAACCACTTGGTCAACTCCAATAAAAAATTCTCTAAGGGTAATTCATGTCACTCTGTTAAAATCAAAAAGCCCCAAAGGAACAATAAGCCCTTTGGTCAAATCAAAAAATATATATACAAAAACAACATAAAATTTAAAAATACAAAAACAACATAAAAATTAAAAATACAAAAACAATTGCATCTCACATCTTGCATCCACATAATTGCATTGCATTTTCATATCCATTACATTGCATATGTCATGAGAACCTTAAAAGTGATACCAAAGTTCATCGCACAAATCATTCAAATCCATACCTCCACCAACACGTGTGTAATTGTGTTTTTCAACACAACCATTATTTGTTGCTATACATAATATACTAAGGTTTTTTGGTTAATCAACCACAACTAGTGATCTTATCAACTTTTGTGGAAAACCATCTTGGTTAGTAGAAGGTAATGTAAAGTTATGATAATTCCTTGGATATTCAAGATCCCGTCACTAATTGAAACACTAAAATCCTAGCTGGTACAAGAAAAATATGAAAGTTGCAAAGCGGTCTAGGTTACCTTAAGCGAAAAGGATTTTCCTTGCTTATCCCCCTATGCAACTAGTTTAAAGATGCTAAGAATTGGAAAAAGGACAAGCTTTGCCCTATCCAAATCCCTTGCTTAAATAAAAATAAGAAAAAACCTGAAGCAAAGTACATATTCAAAAAGACAAGCATACAGTCCAGATTTCAAGGCAATGATTTGATACACAAATCATAGATTCCAAGAAACCTCTTTCAAAGAAAAATCAATAAAAAATAAATAATGATTTTCATCACTACATATGAGCAAAATAAATAGTGATTATCATCACTACAAAAATTCTCGCTCAAAGAAAAAAATAATAAAAAATAAACAATGATTTTCATCACTATATATGAGCAAATATCCAAAGCCAAAATGAAGAAAAGAAGGGAATAAATCTTGAATCCCTAGAATTCTCAGCATTGTACAAAATCGGAAGGAGATATCCTTACGCATGATGATATGTCTACCATAATTGCTTCATGCATTTGTGTAGACCAATGTTTGAATGTGGATGAGCTAGCTTAGTTAACCCAATATTGCCTAGTGGTATAGTCCAACTAAGTCCAACTTAGGACGAGATGAACACTTGAGAATCCCCGATCTTAGCAATGGGTTGAAAGAATCCCACCTGATATTGAAGGAAATTCTTGAGTTCTATCTCAAAACACACAATCACTTGCACACACAAAGATCATGAATATCTAGGTCCATGGTAAAAGCCTTACTTTTCAAAAGTCTAGAGTGGTTAGTAGATAGTTGTTGATAGGGTAACTAGAGTGTTTGAATCTCCGGAAAGCCCCCTAAAAAATTCTTACATAGCAAAAAATCATATCATTATTCACACCATCACTTTCTTTATAAGATTCTATAAATTAGGGGGTATCAACATAGTAGGACAAATACCGCATATATATTAGAAATAGTATATAGACAACCACTGACTACTTTATATCTTTTAATTTATAGAAACTTATCAAGAAAATACATCTCACACCATTACATCTCATATATGAATACTTAATCAATTCTTATGATAAGAGTTATTATTTAAATTCATGATTATTTTTTTACTTTCTGAGGTATCACCCATTAAGATCATCAATGTCATATGCATTCCTTATGTTTTAAGTGATTAGAGCATACATGTTCGTTTATACCATCCCATAACATAAGTTAGATGTATACAATTAAAGAAAAATTAAACATGCATTTAACAATAACATCGCTTCCATAAACACAAGTTATTAATCGTCCATCATCACATCATAGAGCACATCATAAAACATATAGACAATATCCATTTGCATACAATCATGAAGTCATCATTTATCATAAAAATACAACACGTCATATCATCAAATAATATAAGCATATACACATCCATGTAAGCATCTAAAATATCATCTATCATCTAACATATACATCAAATCATCATAATGCCATCATCACATCACATCATAAAACAAAATAATAACAAAAATATGAGAAATAAATGATACACATAATGAGTCATAATGAAAAGATATCATAGAAGTATGTGTTTTAATGGTTATACAAAAATGCCCATGGGATAAAATCATATAGGTCAGCTGACCTCAAAAATTAACCAAAACCAAGAGCATCATCAATAAAATACTAGGTCTGCACCCCCTACAACACCTCCCCTTGTGGATGGATATCTGGGAGAATGGTATGAGCTAGACTCTATTGGTCTCTCAGTATGAGTCCAGGCCCCATGACCATGCTGGATGGAATACTGCCCTAATGTAGAGCTCCTACTAACCTATGACCCACCTGTAGCTCCTATCTCCCTAGGGATGGCTCCTGGCCTTCTGATCTACCTCGAGAGAGTAGAAATATGGATTGCATCCTTAGCAATATGTACATCACTCTCATCTATAAAACCTTATATATTACTGATCTCACCCTTAAGAGCTACCCTTGAAGGACCCTGGGAGCAAGAGGAGCAACAACAACCTGCATTCGGGTAGCTCCTCCCATAGCGGTCTACAAAACCTGTATCTAGTTTGACAGCTATGCTATAGTAGTATCCCTCTAAGCTATGATGGCATTGTGCTATTATACCTATATCTTGGCCAACTGGAGCTTGAACTCCACATCATGTAGTTATGTCCTGAGAGGAGAATATCTCTCCTTAGGCTCCATCTCCTCATCCACCTCCTTAGGATCCTCACGCTCCCCCACTGCCACCTGCTCTACCTGTTGGCCCCACATCGCAGTCCTAGCACAAACATTATGCCCTGATGGATCTGTCCCATCTCTACCATCATCCTCTCAACACAAACTGCCCTTACCATACCACATAAAGTCACCCCACCACTATGCAAATGCATCTGTAACTCCACCAACTACTCCATGATCAACATTTGGGGCATCCTCCTCATCAATTATCTCTATAACTTGTCGGGGAGGAAGGTCTCTCTCTGCTCTGATGCACCTATATAGAAATGGTACTAGTGGCACATACTACTGCAACCCGTACTGACAAAGAACCTGAGAGTATAATAAGTGCTCCCATATGTTAACCTTATGACCAATGAGACATCGTGTGTGCCGCATCCTAGTAGTAAAGATGTCAGGTTCATCCCAAGTAGGACACTCATGATACGGGTTCCATATGACATCTTCGGCTTAGATTCCAATAAAAGTATCAGTATAATGAGTTAGCTCCCCTAAAAAAGTGTGGCTCTTGCACTCCTCATTCTCTCTAGCCCATATAGCACCATAGCACTGCATCTACCTTTCCATAGTTGTGATATTAATAGGAAGTCCCTTAGGGTGATCTACCCTAATGTGCTCTCATTCCCAGATCTGTAAAATCCAATTGCAGGTCATGTTGACCCAACCCCTTCAATGGATGTGGTATATCTCATTATAACACTAAGCCAATAGAGACCTACCCCATGCGTAGATGATAGGCACCTCACTGTCCATCAGGTCTTGAACCATCACAAGGAGGTTCCAAGGAAACCTCAAGCCTAAACAATATGGGATAAGGAAATTGTTGATGACCATCAACAACATCACATGCTTCATTGTGAAAACATGCTCCTGATACCAGTGGATGATAGACACTCTCCCAAACCTAGTGTCCTTGAGAGCATCCTCAGAATGCCTTCCTAAAACTTGAGTGAAGACGACCACTTGATCATTAGTGGCTGAAGAAATAATGGCCATCCCATAAAAAGAGATCCAAAAGATCCTGTACACATCCTCTAGCATAATTGTCGTCTCGTTGGTTGGGAGGTGGAAGGTATTAGTCTGAGGGTCCCAGCGATGGGCCAAATCTGTAAGGTAAGCCTGATTCGACATAATGTGAGGCAGTTCGGTAACATACTGGAGCCCACAAGACTTAAGCCACCTCCAATTCATGTCATCCATAAGAGGTAGGAGGTCATTCATGATCCTCGGTTCCCAAGCCCGAGTAGTAAGGATCTAGGTAAAGCAAAAGCAAGATAAAACATAACTACAATGCATTTAAGGCATAAATCCTAATAAAACAAAAAAAATCGACACTCTCCTAAATCTGAGTAAATAGGGGGGGATAAATAGACCTAGGCATGCAACATAGGCTAAAGAGTAGTTAAAAATTCCAAAAAGAAATATTAAAATATCTCAAAAGTCCAATAAAAAGCAAAAAAATTGTGTAAAATTGGCTAAAGGGATTAACCACTATCATCTACAGTGGCCAAAATCTGGTTGCTAGAGATAGTAGCGACCAAATCCCAACGGTCAAATTTTTGACCGTTGGGATTCAAACTTAGCCGCTTTGAGCGACAACAGCCAAATTTCCACCGCTCTGAGCGATAGTGGCCAAAAGGTAACATGGCAAACCTATGAACCCTAGGCCATAAATTCAAAAAAAATAGAAAGAACAAAAATGGGGGCCAACCCACCACTTAAAAACCTAAACTAAGCCTAACTATGAATTTAGTTTGTTACCAACAGGTTTAGTGATGTTCATTTTCCATTTACTTAGTGAGGTTTAGTTTTACCCAAAAGCAGGAAAGAGTGTAGGGTTTGAAGGAATACTCGAGAAGCTCCGACTCCTCCAAAAACTGATGCCTCACCTTGTGCAGTCATGTCCTCTACACAGGTAGCTTCAAAAATTACAATTTTCACTGTCTCACTAGAGCTCTAAAAAGTGAATTGACAACAAATGAAAGTGACTGGTCAAAACCCTAAAAACATAATTTTTTATATTTTCAAATTATGCCTTGGCTGTTGATGACGTCAATGGCCCAAACTTCATGGCCGCTCAAGGTGATAGCGACCACAGGCATAGACTCAGAGGCCTACTCCACAGATAAAAACAAAAAAAATCCTTCCATGGGGGATAACAAAAACATTAAAGAAATGCATTTTTATGAATTAAAGTCATTTTAATGACCAAAAAAACAAAAAAATCACATATAAGCATAATCTCAAGCAGGCCTTGTATCCAGTTACTTACTCTTCCACTTGGTGATTGCAATGATTCACACTCCATGCATTTTGATGAGATGAGTAGGCTACCATAAGATCAGTTGGGGAAAAAACATTTCATTTTGGAATTACGATGTACCACCCTTCAATCCCAAAGAAGACCAAGATGGTCGAACTTCTCCACGGGTACGAAAGGATAATCCTAGTTCCCCTATGATACCAAAAACATTAAGCCAAAGTGATGCAATATGAACATAAATATAATCACTCATCCTAACTCCCTACGAATGCTATTGATAGTTGGACCGCTCCTCAGGATAGGGATAGATGATTATCATAAACAATTGAAATCACACTTGGATGTGGGATTACCCATTAAAAGCAACCAATGCTAGAAAGGAACCAGATTAGTCATATTGATCAAGAGACTTGTCACTTCATTCATTGTCATTTCTTCACCAATCCATTGTGTGAGGAAGTAGTTCAAAGCTTCAACATAATCATAATAAAAATCAACAAAAGATCACTCGATCATAATAAAATTGTGTTCATCCTATGAATCATTGCATACAACAATCACAAATTTCCTTTGTTTACTGGGAACATAAGCAGACATGACATCTACAATTGTAGCCCTCCTATCGGTCAGAACTATTGTAGCAGCTAAAGCTACCCAATTTAGTTTGAGGAATGAGTGTAATTTAACATGCCCAAGCCACTGAGCTAAGTCCTTTGAACATTTGGGCAATGATTCAAGGGATGCATGCCATCTTGCATGATTGGGCCATCCAAAATTGATCATACCATTGATCACCATACACCCTACAAACATATCAATCTATGTTTTTGCTTAGCGTTGTGTTTTCCACATAGCGCATCACAAAAAGGGGCATCTGCAGACACCTAAAATATGTCATGCTTAGGGGATTTTCTCATATAAACACATTCATAAGAGCATATGATATAATATTGGAATTTATAAGCATCAATAGTGGTTCTCACCTCTCATTTGGAGCTTTTTCAAGCCATCCAAGCCTAGTCGCTCAAGCCAAGAATGACCAAATCCTAGCCGCTCAAGCCTAGAGTGTCCAGACCTTAGATGCTGCAAACGAAAATTGCCAGATCTTAGTCATTGTAGATGATAGTGGCTAAACCATAAAAGTAGTTTTGCCAAAAAAAAGGCCTAATCACGAGTAGAAGTGGTAGTCTGCATGCAATAAAGGTGAGTGAGAATAACTTTACATTCCTTTTCACGACCAGTTCACATAGGAGACTTGATTTTGCATTTAGTTCTATTAACTGGCCTCCAAACATAGAAAAGACAAAAATATTCTCATGCCAACTCTCACTACGCATGAGAAATTCATCCCTAGGGCTAGGACATAGACCTAGGCTTTCACACTATAAAATGTGCAAGCCTAAGAGCACCAAGAATCCATCCATCTATATTTTTATCGATCTTGGAAGAGATGAGAGACATCTTTTATCTAAGATATATTTATCCAAATAATTTATTAGGATAGGTCATTGAGGAGATCTTTCGAGACTTGGAGAGTTTTTTTGGAGATCACATGTACAGCGAAGCCCTGACAGATTGGAGAGCATAGCAACCACTATTTCAACATCGAATACAAGCTTTGATCCATAGCTTTGGAGCAAAGAGGACAAGAGTCACTTTAGCGACCACTGTCTTGGACAGTGTCCCATAGGCTTATCTTAGGGTTTAGACATTAGATTCATTATTTTGTTTAGCATATCATTAGCATATTATCATTTCATTCGTTCACATTCATAGCATTAGTCTAATTTGCACTTGCTTTCATTTGTTATATTCATTGCTAAAAACCTCATCTGGGGAGGTATTCCAAGACATCTAAGCGTGTGTTGTTGTTTCATTACTTACAAGGCCACATGTTCATTGGACAGAGTCTACAACATATGAGAGAAAAAGGGATCCCTCTAGGAAATAGGCCTGGAGAAGGAGGCATCTGTAAGCCCTCATATATTTTTGTGTGCGGAACTGGCAAGCTTTTTGGAAGCGCACCACTTCTTCGTGAAAGGGGTACTTTTTGCCTTTTGTAACCTTATTGTATCAAAATGGGTATCTCTAAGAGGTACCGACATGTAACTGGGTTTCAATACGAATAAAGAGATCCATATTTGTTATTTTTGTGTTATATGCTTTTCATTGTCTTCCATTTCATCTTGGGTTTTTAATACATTATAAGTAGCATAAAAAGAGCGTTGTGTGCATCCTGGGGTTGCTACAGATAGAAGGATATTTCTTCAACCATATTGTTAGTTTGAAGACCAATGTTTTCAGTGTAGGCAAAAAGAATTTTCCCATGGTCATTTTTTACTATGCCTTCGTCACCAGCTTCTCCAAGATTTCCTTTAGCTGCCCCGTCGAAGTTGAGCTTGATCCACTCTACAAGAGGAGGGGTCCAGTTGATACTAGATCTATCAACAACAGAATTAGATGTAACAACTAAGAGGTTAGTAAGTTTGAAGTGAGCAAACAAATGAGACTCTAGACCTAGTTTGGGGGCATTAGTGGATGAGATGAGTTGGGTATTTTCAATAGCAAATATGGTAATTCATAGAAATATAGAGCATGGGTCTTTAGCCACCCCATTGAAAATCCTATTATTTTTCTCTAGCCAAATTTACCATAAGTAGTGGTGTAAGCAAGATGTCCAAAGAAAATTTTATTGGGGTTTGGTAAAGAGCTTGGGCCATTGCTGGAATAAGTGAGTGAGCATTGATGGATGGGCCCAAGCAATGTTAAAAATTTCAAAGAAGGAATTCAATATTGATAGCGATATGGGACACTCCAAGAATAGGTGTTAGGTTGATTCCCAATTTGATTTGTATAGAGGACAACAATTAGGAATATACAAGCCTCTTATGATTAGGTTGTCCATGGTTAGGATTCTATATTGGGATGCAATCCAAGAAAAATAGTTAATTTTATGAATAAGGTATTTTAGCCATATAGACTTGGCTAAGACCCAGGACACAATAGGCAGATCTTAGAAATAATATGTAGATTTTACAGTGAAAACGCCTTTCTTAGAAAGTTTCCAAATAGGGGAGACCTTAGTCTAATTATTTAGGATGACATAGATTCTAAATAGATTTTGAATAAATCTAGAAATTGAATTAAATTCATTACTTGGGTTGTTGGTAGGAAGGACTTTCCACTATCAATAATTAGAGATATAGGTGATGAAATTGATAACTTTTTTACAAAAAATACGATCTATGATGGGATTGAGAATTGCAAGGTTTGGTTCATTGATAAGAGTTTGATCCTTCAACCAAGCATATTCCAAAAATTTGATAACTTTGCCACACCTAAGATGCCATTTCAAACCTTTCTTGATGATATCCTTGGTTTGGATAACTAAGTTCTAGAAGTAGGACCCACTAGGAAGGGGTTGCTCATCCATGAAAGAAGATCATTGGAGGTATTTTCCTTTAACTATGTCAATCCAAGCAGCTTTGTCATCATTGAAAATCCTCCAATATTGTTTGGCCATGAGTGCTAAGTTCATCTTGTGGACTTTATTGAAGCCTAATCCACCATGGTATTTCTTAGAGAAAATCCTATCCCATGTGACCAACGAAAACCTGTTGCGATTATTATTTCCAGAGCAAAAACACTTTCTTTGAATTTGCTCATTTTTCTTTATGGAAGATGGTACCTTGAAAAATAACATGAAGAACACAAAAATGCTCTAAAAAAAAGACTGAAATAGGGTGGCTTTAGTTGCTTGACTCAACATTTATTTCTTCCATCCTGCCAGTTTCTTGGTTACACGTTCAATGACCATATTACACATGTTGTTAGAAAAATTCCCATGGAACAATGGAAGGCCAAGGTAGGTGGAGGGTAGCTCAGATATGGTGCAACCAGGAGTCCTTGCAATTTTTATTTACCTGTAAATTGGGGTGTTCATAAAATAAATTCTACTTTTCTCAAAATTAACTTTTTATCCTATAACCTCTTCATAGAATTTAAGAATAGTTTTTATTATTTTAGCTTTAGGAATTGAGGATAAAGTGGTAATAATGGTATCATCCATGAATTGATGATGAGTGGCTGGCCTGGACATAGAAGAGCATTTAATGGCTATTAGAAGGCCCAAAGAGCAGACTTTTTTAAGAGATCTATTGAGCGATTCAGCCATGATAATGAAGAGGAAAGAGGGAAAATGGTCACCTTGCCTAACACCTTTAAAAATTTTGAAATACCCTTCAGGCGAGCCATTGACAATAACATAGAACCATGCATAGAAAATACATTATTTTATTAGAGATATCCATTCCTCATGATATAAGAAAAATTTAGATCATAGAATAGGAGAACACCCAGAATTCACCTTCAACATCAAAAATCACTATCCCAATACCCAAACACCAAACTGCTTTTCAAGTAGATATGGATAATGGTGATGTTCAGATGATGTGAGAAATAGAAGACTTGGTATAGGTAGGAGAGATCATATAGGCACAAAAATCATGACTCCTATCGAAGGAAAACAAAGAGTTAAAGACCAAGTTAAAAGTTGCTCAAATTTTATAGGTTGAAATAGATACTCTGAAGGAAGAATTATCACAGGTCAATGTTCCACAAACAAAACCTTAGGTAATAGTTAAAAATATTGACTGCTTGTATTTCCTTTCAAGTTTCAATAAAGAGGTTTCTCTTAGAATACAAGGTAAAGTGAAATTAATAACAATAATGTTTAAAGAAATAAGTACTATCTGGGCCATTGTAGAAGACAAGGAATTTCCTACTTCAAGGCAAGGATAGAATGAAGCCTATATCCCCTGTATTTTAGAAATTTGTAGAATACTATGAAGATATGTAAGGAGAGGTTGTTACTCTAAGATATAGAACCAAATTAGGGTGTACTTCAGAGTTCATAAAAGTATCTATGTTTAGGTGTAACATGACAGGGTGGTATAATTGGATCAAAGAAATGGATATCCTACTATAGAAAATAAAACATGACATGACAGGAGCAAGCATTTCACAAGATGAATTTTTGGAGGAATCAAGAATAGAAGACGTCATCCTCAACAAAATACAATATTTTAAATGTGATCAAGAGAACGATGTTGAATTTGTAGACAAACCATCTTCCTAGTTGATGTGGTCAACTCCTTATATTCTATGTTAAAAAAGAATAGATTTTACATCATAGAATAAAATAATAAAACTCCTAAGACCTAGATACCATAAGGTTTACCTTGACCTTTAAGGATAAAGCATGGGAACACATAAGTTCTAAAATAAAAAATATTTAAAAGAAATAAGTTAGCAAAAAGAAAGAGATCAAAGCTAGTGGTTTAGAGATGATACTCAGAACACCATCAGGGACTGATATGAGGGTTACTAAATTAGGAAAAAATTTAAAGATATCAGAAGTATCCAAAGGTAGTATAGAAATAGAGGGGTCCACATTAGAAAAAAGCTAACAAGTCAAAAAAGGAAATCGTTGACCGGGAGACTAGTCCATGATAAAGTGCTAGACAATTGTGAATCACTTTTGAGAAAATTTTAAAACTCAGCAAAGGTAATTTTGTGAATGAAACAAGATTCAGGCAAGTTGTCATATAACCAGGTAATAAAAATAGGATGGAATGAAACTTGTATGGTTCATATTCAATCATTTATAGCAAACTAAATAACTAGAGGCTATAAAAGGAGTTGCCATAGCCATAATATCCATCAAGATTTTGCATAGTATATTTTTGCTAAGAGGTATACTTGAGTGCCCTATTCTTTGCTATTGTATTTCCCCTTGTGTCATTCCATATTTTCCATATCTTATTCTTCTAATTACTATGCAGGTTCTAATAGAGAAGTGCTCAAGAAACTAAGATTATTTCTAGATATTGAGTCAGAGGTCTAGAGACTCAATTGTTACCAGATTGGAATGGGAGAGTGAAAAGTCCTTGTTACATCATTTGAACGAGGATTTTTATTGTATTAATATTTAAAAGAGTTCAATGGCAATTTCAAGCCAACTCTTCATGTAATAAATTTTGATATTAATACAATTTTGGGCTTCTTATCTATCATATCTTTTGTTCAGTCTTGTGTGTGTCTCCATTACATGTTACATTATTTGAATGTATGGATGGACGCTTCTTTTGTTGGTCAACAATTATGTTTATTACGATATTCAAATGAATTTAATTGAACCAATTATTTCTTTCCCCCTTTATTTCTATTACATTGAATTGTTATAAAATATTTCTACAATAGCCCAAAGGATTAAGGCACCTATCATACATATGACATGATTGAATTGTTATTGTGAATCTTGATCAAGAAAATATAAACTTTTATTTTTTGCTATAAATCTAGAAAAGTATGAAGATAAACTGTAAGAAGTTTTTAAAAGACCCACGGTGGTAGAATATTTTACAAGTTAAAGGTTTAATTTTAAACCCAAGGAAGGCTTAGGTTTCCAAAATTAATCGAACAAAAAAATTCTCTTTAGAGGAGGGACGTTTTTCGTAGGACTGCCCAAACTATCGAACTTGTTTCGGCCATATCTCACTCATACAGACTCGGATTGATCTAAAATTTCGAGAGTAGATTACTGAAAAACCCTAGAATGTCTCTATAAATTTTTATATCATTTGGATCAACATAGATCCTAGCGCATCCCTATGTGTGAACAAGATTTTTGGCAAGGATCTATGCAAGGGTTTTATATGGGTTGAGTGCAAGCAGCTCCAGAGGTTGGTTTTTAGGGCCTTCGGGCCCTAGCGGCCAATATTTTTATGGTTTATGCTCAATATTTTAGCAAGAAATGTTGTAGGAGATCCAAGATGGGTTAGAAATTTATCTTTCAATATATCATATTGTGAACTTGAGTGACAACGGCTTCCAATTTGCTACACAAAAGAAAAGTGAAAACCATACCTTTCCACGGTGTCTAGGGCAAGGATTAAAGAGATCATGAAACAAGTTTCAAGAAGTTGATCAAAAAATGGCTCATATCTCAAGTGAATCTGGTGCTAAGGTGCACCCACAAAATAATTCTACTATGAAACCCCTGTCAAGGGTAAGAATATTGAAAACTCGGCCCCAAAAATAAATTTTAGGGATACCCTCTGTGGTGGACAACCTCAGCCCAATGCTAATATCAATCTTAGAGCTTCCCATAAACCTCTAATAATGCCTAATATTGATCCTAGGAAAATGGAGTCAGGATGTCTTAAAGCAGTTGATGAAACTCCTATTGTTAAGCTTGATATGGGTAACATTCAGACTGACATTAAAGATTTAGAAAAAGAGGACTAACTTGTCAATTCGTGGGTTTTCGTCTAAGCCTATCTGCTTTCAAATTTTGAGCTGCAAAAAGCTGGAAAACTAAATGTGAGTTACAAATCTCTATTTATCCAAATGGTTATTTTCTTGTTTTATTTTCTAATAATGAAGATAGAGAGAAAAATTTTCAAGGGGGTCCTTCATTTTTTGGAAGGGCAGGGTTTTTCATGAAGCCCTAGCATACTAAATTTAAAGCTAAATAAGAGATGCCTTCTATAGCTCCCATGTGGTTTAGACTCTTTGACCTCCCGATTGAATTTTGGAATCCTACTATTTTTTCTTCAATTGGAAACTCTTTAGGAACTTTTATGGTGACTGCTGATTTTACTCAAAATTTTGAACATATTATTTATGCTCGAATTTATGTTTTAATGGATTTTGACAAACCCCTACCTAAAATTATCACATTACAATTTGGGGAAGACACTTGGGAGCAAGTAGTGGACTATGAGAACATTCCTTTTCATTGTAGAATTTGCCATGAATATGATCATTTGGCCAGTGCGTGCCCAAATAAAATTCTTGATCAAAAGAAAGAAGATATAAACTTAGCAGGTTTCCAAATGCCTAAGAAGAACACTAAGAAAAAACTAGTTATGAAGGATCAATCAAAGTCATATGCTAATATGTGTAGCACCCTAAAATTGACACAGTTAAACCCTTAGTAAAAGATAAAAAAAATTGAATTTTAACCTCGAAATCGCCCGTTAACCGCTCACCTCATTTTTCATGCCATTTTTAGAAGTTGTTTGACCGTTGGACAATATTGTCGTCGATCTGATGATATCACCCCAAATCAGATGAATTCATCTGGAATAGAACGTCCATACGATTTCATTCAAAAACCAAATTTTCATAATTAACTTTTGTTTCAACAACCTCTCCAACTCAGGAAGAAGCGTGTCTGCGTGGTTGGAGATTCCTACATTGGAGATCTCCTAGATTGGGATGATCCCCAATCTCCTAACCTCCCCCTAATCTTATATAAACTTGGGATTTTCCTAGTTTATCCCCCTGGCTGATCATTTCCCTACAACTTTAGTTTTTACTATGTTAGAACATCCTATCCCCTATCATTTGCATTTGTGTTTTCAAGTTTTATTGCAAGATCTCACTGTGTTTTAGTCGGAGGAAGCTCGGATCATCGCAGTCGATTCAACCATAATTTCGGATGATCCTATCAAGATCGACGACGATCTCGTATGATTTTAGATGATTTTGACTACAATTCAGATTGGGGGCAATCAGAGCCCTAAGTTTGCATTCTCTATATCTTTTCTTATTTAATTGTGCATTAGATTAGTTCACTTCTGTTCTGCATCTTGGAGTTCACCTCATTTATCATATTTGCATGATAAAATTCAAAATAAATTATTAAAACATTGCATCCCATTTGATTTGATATCTGGATCTATCATTTAAGCATTTATATTCTTATTTATATCATTTTGTATCATTCTTGCAATTGTATTTTTGGTTTTTGGTGTCTTTTTTCATGATTGCAAGTTTTTGACGAATTCGTCTAACGAATTCGTTAGGTCGTTGACGATCTCGACTGATCTCAGATGATCTCCTGTGATTTGGATGATTCTATACAATTAAAGATGATCCTGTCATATCCGGGATGATCTGGACTCCTACAAGCTTCATAATCTTCATCAGACATCAAAAATTAGGTGCACTCTTCTTCATCTTAGATATTTTCTGTATTTAGGATTCATTTATGTTTGGTGTCTTCATATAAACCAAAAATTTCATATAGAATATCTTAGATTCATTTTGGCCAACCTAGGAATCTGAATGATTGAATATAAAATGAACACATCAAACCCATTCTCAACCTAGGCGTGGAAACTACCATTTAAAGTTTCCTGGTGAACCCCACCATCCATCGAAAATTCACCCTTATACCCTATTGTGGTTGCTCCACAACGTACCCCAAAATTGGGGACCCACCTTTTTATTTTTGGTATTTGGGTTTTTGCATGTTGGTTTTGAATGTCTAATGCTCGACTTGTTTTGAATTTGCATTAATCATTAGTTTTTGTCAATAATATTTTCTTGTCGATGATATTTTATTGTCGACGACTTTTTCTTGTCGATGATATTTTATTGTCGATGACTTTTTCTTGTCAACGATATTTTATTGTCGACGACTTTTTCTTGTCGATGATATTTTATTGTCGATGACTTTTTCTTGTCGACGATATTTTACTGTCGACAACTTTTTATTTTCGATGATATTTTATTGTTGATGACTTTTCTTGTCGATGATATTTTATTGTTGACAACTTTTTCTTGTCAAGGATTTTTATCGTCAATGTTATGTTATCAATGTTATTGCTAATGTTTTGTTGTTAGCTTTTTTGTGATGGTTGCATTTTATGTTTTCTTCATTTGAGTGTTTCAAGTAAGCTTTTATACATATGAATGTTTAAAATAAAAAGTGAAGTTCAATCCCACGACGGACATGTATATGTATAAGAGGTATTTACTCAATATTAATATATATATATATATATATATATATATATAATAATAAAAAAATAAAAAATAAAATAAAATAAATAATAATAAAAAATAAAAAATAAAAGGGCTTTATAAAGTTAATTCTAATTTAATTGTTTTTTTTTTACATGCAGGCATTTTCGAAGGCTAAACACAGATGAGGGATGGTCGTAAGACAACAAACGTCTGGCGTCGGATGAAGGCTGCATGGAAAGAGTGGGGCCCATGTAGACATAGTGGAGCGGTCTTCACGACAAGTGAATGCAACGGGATGAGTTGGAAAAATTAGCAAGTAACCATGACAAGGTTTGGCAGCACACCAGACGGACGCGTGGGTAATTAACGACCAGAATAGACGAATAGCTACGGGGTGCCCATTGTCATATGGGACATTCACCAACCAATGAAGGTCCGCTGGAGCAGGAATTGGATTCATTTAGGGTTGATGATGTGGATCAGGCGAAGAGTGAACATGAAGCAACTACATAGTGGATATCCCGATGTAGCAGGTCAAGGCACACAATGTGGAAGATGGTAGAGGTAAGTCAGATTTTCGGACGGGACCCATGCATCGATGATGTGGTGTAGGGACAGCGAATTGTGTATGGCACCAGCGTAGCTAACTACGATAGTAGATTGGACAAGTCAATAGCGATCGAGGAAGCATTTGAATGAAGTTTTGGACGGCAACGGTGGACCCCGATAGAAAACAACGGATGTAGGATGGAGTATACGTCGAAGCTAGCGGACGCGTGAAGCACAGTGCACCAGTAGCAATAAAGATGAGCATAACATCCAATAGATTATTGTCGAGGAAGCTACGATGGCTTTAGGGTCAAAATGGCTTTGGCCAATATGGTATCCGGATTTGACTATGGCATATGTAAAGGTGTTATAGATATCTCAAAAGATATGGTAATTACGTAGCACAAAAATTGCCAAGTAATGACTTTGATTTGTGGAAGTTGAACATATCAAATGCAAAGGTATGCTAGCAAAGGGTACACAACAACGAGCAGCAGTGTTCATGATAGATACAATGACGTTGAGATTAACAAGTTTTCAACAACACATAGAAGCATAGGTTTGAGAGATTACGTGGGCAGGTGGATAAACGACTTGGAATCATAATTTCCTGATAATGCAGATCATAAATGACCAATGAAATAACAAGAGTGAACATCTTGGTGGATTCAACGAATGTGTCTATTGTAGGCACCAACATGGACGAGTGGGCAAGAAGAACTACATGTAGTTTCAATAGGGGTTTTGATCACAATGCCAACAAGACACTGCAGATAGGGAAGGTCTTGATGGTGACGGAGTCAGTGTGATGCAGAAGCTTCCATATGTGCAAAGGAAACATAGTAAGTGGGCAGGTCACCGTGGTAGGAATAAATGTAGAAAGAGACAGCGCTCGCTATGTTTATTTGCATCGGAGGAAGTGGATTTGTAGACATTTTTCTAAATAGTACAGTGCGGCAAGCCATGCGTGTAAACATACATAGTGTATGTTAGGGACACCACGGAAGTTGCTACATGTCTTGTACTGACTGACAGAATGTAGGAAAATAGGAAAACTGTGCCAAAGACCAGCTGACTATAAGTCGACTGGGATAGTCATTTTCAATTATAAAATGGTAATGAGGTGCAAGAATAGTTGTTGCAAACATAGACATTAAAAATAAAATGGCAAAAAATATAGGGCGTGTAAAAGGGATAGCCAAAATGGTCATCGAGGACATTGATCGTTTGGCTTTATTTGTTTAATGAAATGGGGGAGGTGATGTCTCTATTCGAGGGGCCCTATTAAGGTTATTAAAAATATTTTAAATTTTAACCTGCCACCATTTTTAGTTGTATTAATTTTTTTAAAAGTTGTTACAAAACGACTACACAAGGAACTGTTACACAAAATTGTGTGTACAATGAAGGCATCAATTGAATGTGTGTCAGTTACCAAGTTCAACAAGAGTATACAAATGTGCCAATGGTAATAATAAAAGGCATCGATGTAAAAACGTTTTGGAAGGATGTGCACCGAACAGTCAAAGGAACGGAAATAAAATGGAGTGATCGTGGAAAGCATTACGAAGGTGAAAGTTTTAGAGGATGAAATGTGATTAAATCAAACCAAATTGAAACCCAAGGAGGGAAAAACGAGGAGTTTTCCAAAAACAACCAGGGAAATGGAAACGAAAGGTCAGGAGGGAAAACTTTAAAAACCCAAATGAAGGCATGTACAGGGGTTGGAAACTGCTGCAAGCAAAGTTGCAGATTTGAAGGCAAGAGGGCTATTCTGGGCTTGTTTGGGGCTGTTTTTCTTCCATGGACTGGTTTGGGAAAACCAGAAATTCTGCTATTGTAAAATGACACATTTTTAATGCAGGAGTTTTCAGAAATTTGCATCTTGTGGGCAAGAAAGAAGGAGATTCTCTTTGCATGCTATGGATTTAATGTCTATTTTTTTTCTCTTTTTCAGATTTCGAGTTTGTAGATGGAGTTAATGCAAGTTTGCTTGGTTGCTTCATGTGAATGCTTGAACCTGAAATTTATTTTAAACCCTAGGAACCAACACTTAGTCTATGGGGATTGTGCTTGTTTTGCAAGTCCAATAGGTTAGGTTGCATGCATGGAAACCTCACATCTTCGGTTTTGTCGAAATAGGATAGCATCATACTAGAATGCATTTTATTTTCAGTTTTCTCGCATTTCTCTTTCAACTTTTTCTGCATTTTATTTTCCAGAAATTTTAACTTTTTTTTAATTTTCAGGCATTAAAATAAACATTTAAAAAATTTCAAAATCCAAAAATAATTTCACCATTGCGTAGGTTATACTTCATACTTCCAATACGCACTTTGAAATTTCATTTTCGGAGTTGTTTAGTATTTTTAAAAATTCATCGAAGTTGTTGTTTTATTACAGATTTTAAAAAATCCGAAAATAGAAAATTTCCATTTTAAGGTCAAATTTCATTTTTTCAGTTTTGTTTTGCACTCATGAGCCTATGATGACATTCCCTTCATGAAAATTCCAATTTCATTGAAGGAGTTATGTTTTATGGCATTTTCACAAATTTCCATTTTGGAGCCTAAAATTGCCCTCTCTTCATAAAAATTCTAATTTTACGAAAGAGGGGTAATTTGAGTATTACATTGAAGGTCATTTCTTCAAAGCACTTAATTGTTCATCTTGATGAAAATTTGATTTCATTTAAGAGGGATAAGTTAAAGTGACATTTAAAGCCCTTTATTTAAGGCCATAAATTATTGCTTCTTTGTGAAAACCTATTTCACCAAAGAGGGATAGTTTATCGATCACATTGAAAGCTATCTTCATCTTCATGATAAGAAGCCATATTTGGACTTAATAAAGAAGATAAAATCTACCTTAAAACTCTCAAGATAAAAGGAATTAAGGCACTACATCGTGGTCATATGAGGGCCAACTCACATTTGCTTTATTTTGGTTCAATGAACAATCACTAAAGTTTCATGGTAAAATAAACCAACATTGCCCCTTGTTTACAATTACTTGCAATCACTAAGGTGTTCCAAGCATTTAAATTGAATATCTTTATTTGAGATTACTAATACACATATGCAAATGCTAATATAGCGGAGACCTTGGAGAAGTTGTTTGTTTAACTTCTTTGCAAGAGGGGATTTGGAACCCAAATCCTAAGGGAGAGTGTACTTTCACAATTGGGTGAAAATACCACTCAACAGATTTGGCGCTAGAAGGAGGGCCTGAATTGGTTTATTTCAGTGTGATTTAAATGCTATAGGGATTTAAATTTTGAATATTTCATGCCCTATTGATTATTATCTTTAGCCCTCTTTTAACAATACAACCTTGTAGTGTTAAAAGGAGGACATGAATCGCTATGCATTGTTCTAACGCTTTTGATTGTTCATACAAGAATAATGTGTTTTGATTTGATTTTGAAAAATTTTGGTCTTGACTAACGAGGTTGTCTCCATGCAATTACTTTCATTTGATTTTAATGGATACATCTCTTGGTTGATGCTAACATGATTATTCATACGTTACATGTTTGATATTTGCTAGTCATTTCATGCTTATTTGTAAGGAATTATTTTGTCTAAAATGTATTTGTTGTCGGTATTATGCTCTTCACTTGCGTGTAATGCGATCTTGTGAATCGAAAAGCCTACAACACTAGGAGTATGCTCTTCACTTGCGCATATGCGATCTGGTGAATCAAAAACTAATTTACATTTTTAGAATACTACTTTGTCATGGTTCCTTCTTTTATTCATGACTAACAAATTGGTTTTGAAGTTATTCTTTGAATTTCATTAATGGCTACAATTGCAGGATTTTCTTTGTGTCGCAGGTTTTCTTTGAGGTATTGAGTGTTTTGTCAGGTTTTGTAGGGTAGTTTCATTTACAAGCTGGACCCACCGCATCGCATCGCAACTAGGTCCAAAACAACCGAGGAAACCATATTCCAAAGCCTCTCACCCACTCATAGGAATCCAAGGAATAAAACCAAGCAAATTGTGATCCCACCGGATACCCTTGTTACAGAAGATCCTTCTATTTTAGGTGCATCTAGCGGACTTGCACCGGTGGTGTCAATTGCCACTAGTGTACCAATTATCAGTACCATTTCCATGGTTCTTGTAGGGTTATCATCATCGATTTTGAATCAAATGGCCCAACCTCCACCAGCTCCTTGGTACGGAGCCCATAACATTCCTTTGAATATTGTAGGGGATATTCATGAGATCCCTAAGAATATAGAGAGATTTTTGCCCAAATACAAACCGGATGGCCCAAGGACCGCAGAAGAACATATTCAGGCCTATAGGGATGTTTTGATAAGATTGCAAGTTCAACATGAAGATGTGGCTTGTAGACTCTTCCCCATGAGCCTAGACCAAGTGGCCTACGAATGGTATATTTGCTTACCTATTGGTTCCATTACGTCATGGACGCAAATGGAGAATGCTTTTGTCAACCAATTCAGGTCACCATTAGATCCCACAATCATCTATAATCAGTTCATTACATGCAAAAGAGGCCAGGGTGAGCCAATTCAAACTTTTAATCAGAGATTTCAGAAGTGCTATAATAGAGCAATTCGACATTTTGCCATTGATCCCGTAGTAGCTTTGCAAATATATTTTGGGGCATTGGATCCTATGACGACAATGTTTGCAAGGCGAAATCCTCAAGTTACCATGCTTGCTCTAGCCTACAATGAAGCTATGACCATTGAACAACAAATGACACCACAGGGTTATGGGTTTCCCTAGATGCCTATGGTAGGACAATATGGTCCATATGGTCAAGCTCCTATGATGAATCAGATCATGGCACCACAAATTCCAGGCATGAATGCTTTGCCTTATCAACAACCATATTCATCAACACCCGCTTACACACCCATTCCAATTCAACCAATCACATCCATTCCCCCCATTCCTTCATTTTTGCAAAATAGTCAACAGACTATGCAAGGAGCTAGTCCGATTAATTCTCAGGCTATAGTTCCTTTCCCCAATCCAATTCCGATTCAAAGTGTGAATCCCTATGCAAATCAAGTTGCTCAAAATCCAACTCAAATGTTAAGTCAAGATCTCACCAATTATGCAAACCCTACTGGAACTAGCAATAACATAGCTCAACCAAAAGAGATTTATTCAGAGGTTGAAGAGCTCAAAAATATGGTTCACAAATTGAGTAATGATTTGGTTCAAAAATAGAAGTATGAATCCCATGCCCCTCACCCAAATCAAAATTTCAACAATAGAGGGAGACAATGGAATACGAAGCCAAACAATGGGGGTGTGCCTTCCCCTATTGCTAATCAGATAGATACTTCTACAGGACCAAGTCACTCTAGTTCCATTCTTAATATTTCTGATTTTGCATGGGAAAAGGGGTGTAGATTGCATAATACAAAGGAGCATAATGAAAGGAATTGTCCCGAAATCGCTAGGTATACCCATTGTCTCCAAGCTCAAGTGGATGATTTGGAACTTGTGCCAAATGAGGGTCCACCCCAACATCAACAAGGAGATGACAACATTTTGGTGGTGGAAACTCTATATCGTCAAGAAAGTGAGAATGAGGAGAAGAAGAGGATGAAATCTTGGAACAGGAAGTGCAAGCTTTTAGAGAATTTAGAAAGGGGAACCATGGATACCATTTGAGGAGTAAGTTCAAAACCCCTAAAACATCCTCAACTCCACCAAACAACTCTATCCTTCCTCCTGATACTAAGGCTGATAATAATCCCCCTCCTCCATCTGGAAGAGAAACATCTAAGGCCATGCAAAAAACATTGAAGCTTGAGAAGTCAACTTATGACATAGTGGAGGATTTAAGGAAGTCCAAGTCTAGCCTTTCATTTTTAGAGGCGGCTAGGTTGCCTGGCCAAAAGGAAGCATTGATAAAGGCTTTGGACTCACCTAGTCAAATACAGGAAGGAAAGGAAGTTGAATCTCACATGGTTTTACGAAAGGAAAGACGAGATGTCCCTCCTTTTTTATTGACTGTGAGGATTGCTGGCAAAAATTTGCACAATTGTTTGGTGGACACAGGTGCCACAAGTAACCTCATGCCTTCAAAAATTTGTCAAATGCTAGGCCTAGAGCCTGTTTCTTCTAAATGCAAGGTTTTGCAATTGGATCGGTCTGAGGTAAATGTGGTAGGGACCCTCTACGATGTTAAGATCCAACTCAATTCTGAACCTAGGGTCCAACAGGTGGTTGATATTTTGGTTGTCAATATCCCAAGTCGATATGGAATGCTACTTGCTAGGGATTGGATGAAAAGTTTGAATGGTTATTTCTCCACTGATTGCTCACACATGTGGCTACCCTGGAAAGGGATTGCTAATCAAATTAGAGTGGAAAATGAGCCAAGGCTTAAGGAAATCATCACAGAATTCAACAAGCCAAATGAAGTTCAATTTTTTGAACCTGAGTTAGGAGTCTATGCTTTTGATGTTGAAAGAGCTACCGAAGAACCTCAAAAAGAAACATTTTCTTGTAGCTCTTTTGAAGAAGATAATCTCGTGTGGTTACTCAAGTTTGATGGATCTAAGTCAAAACAAGGGGCAGGAGCTGGAGTTGAACTCACTTGTCCAGGAAGTAAACCATTGTTTGCTGCCTATAGATTGCAATTTCCTTGCACTAACAACGTGGCAGAATATGAAGCTCTTATCTTTGGATTACAATTGGCTTTGAGCAAGAAGGTTAAGTGTTTGAAAGTATTGGGAGATTTGGAGTTGGTGGTCAAACAAGTTAAAGGACAATATACCTGCCGCGACAAGAGATTGAGCCTTTATAGAACTAGGGTGAGGGACCTCATTGAGGAATTTGATGCTTTTAATATATCCCTTATTTCTAGGAAAGGAAATCGTATAGCTGATTCTCTTGTGGTCATCTGCAGGCATGCTAAATCCGGTTGACATAAAAAAATGCAAGAAGTTTTCCATTGAGTTAGTCCCTTGCCCATCGATACCTGATAACGTCAAAAACTTGCAAGTTTTTGAGAATGATAGACACATTTTCAAATTTGTCACCAATTCGGGTATTTTTGAGGACCAAGTGATTGATGAAGATCAAAGGTGGCAAGAAGAAATAGAAGGAGAAAGCGAAGCTACATTTCAATCCAACAAGATACCTAAGAACATTGTTTCATTGGAGAAGATGTTTGATATGGGATATAAAGCTAGAAAAGGAAAAAGGGTTCCACTTCCTAAAGATGCTTGTGACCTGATCAATATAGGGAGTGTGGATAATCCACGTGAAGTGTACATTGCAAAGGCATGTACAACTGATGAGAGAGAAAATATAATACGTGCATTAAAGTATTACATGGATTGCATTGCTTGGAATTACAATGAGTTGAAAACGTATGATCAAAACGTTATTATGCACACCATCCCTCTAAAACCGGATTCCAAACCCTTCAGACAAAGACAACGACCTGTTAACCCATTACTTGAGCCCTTGATAGAGAAAGAGGTCAAGCGATTGTTGGACGCAAAGATAATATTTCCCGTTAGGCACTCAACTTGGGTCGCTAATCTTGTTTCGATGAGAAAGAAGAATGGAGAGATAAGGCTATGCATAGATTTTAGAAATCTCAACAAAGCCTCACAAAAGGATAATTACCCACTGCCATCAATTGATGAAATCTTGCAAACGGTGAATGGGTCTGAAATGATGTCTTTTCTCGATGGGTATTCTGGATACAATCAGATTCTTATTCATCCCAATGACAGGATGAAGACGGCCTTCACAACCAAATGGGGAACATTTGCCTATAGAAGAATGCCTTTCGGATTATTAAATGCAGGCGCAACATTTCAACGTGCCATGGATTATGCGTTTAAAGGGCTCATAGGTAAATGTATCATTGTGTATGTGGATGACATTCCTGTGTTTTCAAAGGAAAGAGAAGACCATGTGAAAGATTTGAGGAAAGTTCTCCAAAGGTGTAGAGAGCACGAAATTTCTTTAAATCCCAAAAAATGCATCTTTGGAGTGACAGAAGGAAGATTGCTTGGCCATATCATTTCAAAAGAAGGTATCTCCATTGATCCGGAAAGGATAGAAGCTATCCAAAACTTGCCTCTCCCAGGTAGCAAAAAGGAATTGAGATCTTTCTTTGGGAAAATCAATTTTGTGAGGAAGTTTATTTCTGGCTTCATTGAGATAGCTAAACCACTGAATGAGATGCTTAAAAAGGATGTGAATGTCAGATGGAATGAAGAAAGTAGGGTTGCCTTTCAAAGCATCAAGGATGCTATTTCTAGAGCCCCTATCCTTATAAGTCTAGATTATTCTAAGCCTTTCTTTATTTATGCTTTTGCATCTGAACACTCTTTTGCGAGTGTCTTGACTCATAAAGGTGAAGATAACACAGAAAATCCCATAGCTTTTCTAAGTACTCCTTTGAAGGATGCTCAATTGAGGTATTCCATTCTCGATAAGCAAATGTATGCACTTTTCAAAATAGTAAAAAAATTCAGACATTACATTGTGCATAGTAGGGTCTTTGCCATTGTGCCTGACCCTGTTGTCAAAACCATGTTTATGCAAAATGAGCTAGGTGAGAGAAGAGGTAAATGGATTTCTACCATTCAAGAATTTGATCTTGAAATTCAACCCATGAAACTAGTTCGTGGACAAGGACTTGTGAAAACAATTGCTGAGAACAATCCCCAAGTCACGTGCCAATATTCAAATGTAGAGCACATTTCCAAAGATGATTGGTATGTTGATATTGTGTATTTTTTGCTAAATGGTAAGTGTCCATCACATCTTAATTCTACTCAAAGAAGAGCCTTGAGACTTAAATCTGCCAATTATCTTATTAGGTCTGGTGCTCTTTACAGGAAAAATCATGAGGGAATTTACCTACGATGCTTAAATCAAGAAGAAGCTACCAATGTTTTGCAAGAGTTTCATGGTAAATACGGAACTGGCCATGGTTCGAAAAATTCAACAGCACATCAAATCTTAAGAGCGGGATATTATTGGCCCCACATTTTTAAAGATGCACATGCACACGTGCGATCTTGCCATATTTGTCAAGTGGCTGCCAATAGAGAAAGGAATGCAGCTATGCCATTGCAACTTGTAGTTGAGATGAGACCATTTGCACAATGGGGATTAGACTTCATTGGGGTTATTAACCCAAATTCTTTAGATTCCCATAAATTCATACTCACAGCTACAGATTATTGCACTAGGTGGGCAGAAGCAATTCCTACGAAGCATTCCACTACGGATGTGGTAATAAAATTCCTCGAAGATCACATCGTAACAAGGTTTGGAATGCCCGATTCTATTGTAAGTGATAATGGTAAGGCTTTTGTTTCCACTCAATTTGCAAATTGGGCATATGATAATAAGGTGAGTTTAAAGTTTTCGTCTAACTATTACCCTCAAGGCAATGGTTTGGTGGAATATTCAAATAAAAATTTGTTAACCATCATTAAGAAGTTATTGGAAAAGAATTCTCGGGATTGGCACAACCAATTAAAATTTTCTCTTTGGGCGAGATAGGACTAGAGAAAAAGAATCAATAGGGAATACACCTTATCATCTAGTTTATGGGCAAGATCCAATTTTTCCTACAAATTTGAAGCTTCAAACCCTTCGTTTCACACAAGAATACCTTGGAACTGATAATCACATTGAGGCTAGATTAAGTCATCTAATGCACCTTGATGAAAAAAGAGAAGAAGCCATGCTCCACATGAGCAAACATCAAGATGTGGTCAAAATATGGTTTGATAAAAGAGCCAAAATTAAGTCTTTTAGGATCTCTGACTTGGTTTTATTGTGGGATAAAAAACATGAGGAGAAAGGGGATCACAAAAAGTTTGATTGTCTTTGGTTAGGCCCTTATCAAATTTCCGAAATCCTAGGGGAAAATACTTTCAGACTAAGAACTTTGGATGGGAAATATTTGATGTTACCGGTTAATGGGCAAGTTCTAAAGCATTATTTTAGCCCTTAAGTCATGTGAGATTTGTACCATATTGTACATTTGTATATAATTTTTTGGTTTTGATGTTGGTTTTGCATTTCAGTTTTGGTTTTAAGTTGTGTGTTGGTCCTTTGGACACTTTTGGTTTGTCTTGAAAAAAAAAAAAAAAAAAAAAAGCAAGATGTCAACTTATGTCCTTATGAATGTTGACTAAGACTAAGAGAATATGAAACATCGGAATTGTATTGCAGAAAGCTCCACGAGTATCGCAAACACATTAAAGAATATCGTTTGGAACTTGTGATGCATGAAGTTGTCAGTTTTACAAATTATGGCAAAGTAGGTGGTATACTCCATCCGCATTTCAAAAAGAGCAATGCATTCATCCATATCTCATGTTACATTCCACATTGCATATACATTTCATCTCAATTGCATCTACATTTCAAATACAATCATTGAAAAGGTGTCGAATCCTCTTAGGGTTATTACATAACATATATTAAAAGGATCCTAAGGTTGGGAACTGATGCCCGAACTATCTTGAACCAAGCACGTTCTACACATATTAAAGAGGATCTTGAGCAAAATGGTCAAAACCATACTTGGAAGAAAAGGTGAGGCGAAAGGAGTATTTCGTGTCTGTCCTATCATGCAACATAATCCTTAAAACAGTGGTTTTTACCACTCCCATAGTGCTTAAAGCCTAAAATCAGAGTAGTAAGGATAGGGTTAAATCCCCATCGAACTTAGGTTGAGGATCCAACTCCCCAAAGCTCTGATTTGACCTTCATGGAGTAGTAAGGATAGGGTCTAATTCTCATCTCGCTTAGGTTGAGAATCTGATTCCCCAAAGCTTCTATTTTGCCCTCTCAAGAACTTGAAATTCCAAAGCAAATATTTTTCATTCTACTTTCATTTCATCATTAATATTGGATTGGAAGGATCGTACTACATGTCCCTTGCAAGGATGGGTAGTCATCCCCAAGGTTCAAGAAATCAAAAGTAAAGCCAAATCCTGGATTATGGGGTTAATCTCCATCGGGGCTATAGACGCCTGACTGGAAGTGGAGTATGCTCATGCGTGGCAACATGTCTTGTCTAAAAGCAAGACCACTGACTGCTCAAACGGACAGGCTAGCCTGACAGTTTCATCCATAACAGGTTAAATCATTTTGTTCAAGATGAGGTAATGAACTCCAGATCAGAGTAGTAAGGATAGGGTTAAATTCCCATCTCGCTTAGGTTGGGAATCCTATTCCCCAAAGCTCCGATTTCACTTACACTTGCACATGGGTTCAAGATGGTAGTGACACATAACCAACTTTGGGATCTAGTAAATTAATTCAGTATACACATATTTGGTCCTAAGAGGGTTTGACAGTTTTAATATGTTTGTTCATGGTACTAGAAAGTTTGAGCCTTTGCAAAGCAGGTTGTTATATCTCTAGCATCTTCACCATACATTAAATCCTATAGGAATCATCCATAACTTCTCATATGCACGAATCATAAGTGAAACAGATGATGGAATGTTGATCAATTTCAAACGATAAGGAATGAATCACACTGCACACATTGAGCTGATGCTGAATAATTCTAATGCTTCATGTATTTCTCATCTAGTTTCATTCTTTGGATATTTGTTGATGCTTGTGTTTGAGTTTTGAAGGTTTTCAGGTTGGGTTCTCACCGAAATGCTCAGGAGCATTTCCCAACAAAGTCGCCATTTGTTGTGGCTGCTCCACAACGTACCCCAAAATTGGGGACCCACCTTTTTATTTTTGGTATTTGGGTGTTTGCATGTTGGTTTCGAGTGTCTAATGCTCGGTTTGTTTTGAATTTGCATTTATCATTAGTTTTTGTCAATAATATTTTCTTGTCGATGACTTTTTCTTGTCGACGATATTTTATTGTCGACGACTTTTTCTTGTCAACGATATTTTATTGTCGATGACTTTTTCTTGTCGATGATATTTTATTGTCGATGACTTTTTCTTGTCAACGATATTTTATTGTCGATGACTTTTTCTTGTCGACGATATTTTATTGTCGACGACTTTTCTTGTCAACGATATTTTATTGTCGATGACTTTTTCTTGTTGACGATTTTTATCGTCAATGTTGTGTTAGCAATGTTATTGCTAATGTTTTGTTGTTAGTTTTTTGTGATGGTTGCATTTTATGTTTTCTTCATTTGAGTGTTTCAAGTAAGCTTTTTGTACATATAAATGTTTAAAATAAAAATGAAGTTCAATCCCACGACGGACATGTATATGTATAAGAAGTATTTACTCAATATTAAATATATATATATATATATATATATATATAATAATAATAAAAAATAAAAAATAAAAGAAAATAAATAATAATAATAAATAAAAAATAAAAGGGCTTTATAAAGTTAATTCTAATTTAATTTTTTTTTCTTTACGTGCAGGCATTTTCGAAGGCTAAACACAGACGAGGGATGGTCGTAAGACGACAAACGTTTGGCATCAGACGAAGGCTGCATGGAAAGAGTGGGGCCCACGTAGACACGGTGGAGCGGTCTTCACGACAAGTGAATGCAACGGGATGAGTTGGAAAAATTAGCAAGTAACCATGACAGGGTTTGGCAGCACACCAGACGGACGCGTGGGTAATTAACGACCAGAATAGACGGATAGCTCCGGGGTGCCCATTGTCATATTGGACATTCACCAACCAACGAAGGTCCGTCAGAGCAGGAATTGGATTCGTTTAGGGTTGATGATGTGGATCAGGCAAAGAGTGAACATGAAGTAGCTATGCAGTGGATATCCCGATGTAGTAGGTCAAGGCACACAATGTGGAATATGGCAGAGGTAAGTCAGATTTTCGGATGGGACCCACACATCGATGATGTGGTGTAGGGACAGCAAATTTGTATGGTGCCAGTGTAGCTAACTACGAAAGTAGATTGGAAAAGTTAGCAGCAATCGAGAAAGCATTTGAATGAAGTTTTGGATGGCAACGGTGGACATCGATAGAAAACAATGGACGTAGGATGGAGTATACGTCAAAGCCAACGGACGCGTGAAGCACAGTGTACCAGTTGTAATAAATATGAGCATAACATCCAATAGATTATTGTCAAGGAAGCTACGATGGCTTTAGGGTCAAAATGGCTTTGGCCAATATGGTATCCAGATTTGATTATGGCATATGTAAAGGTGTTATATATATCTCAAAAGATATGGTAATTACGTAGCATGAAAATTGCCAAGCAATGAATTTGATTTGTGGAAGTTGAACATATCGAATGCAAAGGTATGCTAGCAAAGGGTACACAACAATGAGCAGCAGTGTTCACGATAGATACAATGACGTTGAGATTAACAAGTTTTCAACAACACATAGAAGCATAGGTCTGAGAGATTATGTGGGCAGGTGGATAAACGAATTGGAATCATAATGTCCTGATAACACAGATCATAAATGACCAATGAAATGAAAAGAGTGAACACCTCGGAGGATTCGACGAATGTGTCTATTGTAGGCACCGACATGAACGAGTGGGTAGGAAGAACTACACGTAGTTTCGATAGGGGTTCTGATCACAATGCCAACAAGACACTGCAGATAGGGAAGGTCTTGATGGTGACAGAGTTAGTGTGATGCAGAAGCTTCCATATGTGCAAAGGAAACATAGTAATTGGGTAGGTCATCGTGGTAGGAATAAATGTAGAAAGAGACAACACTCGCTATGTTTATTTGCATCAGAGGAAGTGGATTTGTAGACCTTTTCTTGAATAGTACAGTACGACAAGCCATGTGTGTAAACATACATAGTGTATATTAGGGACACCACAGCAGTTGCTACATGTCTTGTACCGACTGACAAAATGTAGGAAAATAAGAAAACTGTGCCAAAGACCAGCTGACTATAAGTCGACTGGGATAGTCATTTTCAATTATAAAATGGTAATGAGGTGCAAGAATAGCTATTGCAAACCTGGACATTAAAAATAAAACGGCAAAAAACATAGGGCATGTAAAAAGGGATAGCCAAAATGATCATCGAGGGCATTGATCTTTCAGCTTTATTTGTTTAATGAAATGGGGGAGGTGACGTCTCTATTGGAGGGGCCCTATTAAGGTTATTAAAAATATTTTAAATTTTAACCTTCCACCATTTTTAGTTGTATTAATTTTTTTAAAAGTTGTTACGAAACGACTACACAAGGAACTGTTACACAACATTGTGTGTACAATAAAGGCATCAATTGAATGTGTGTCTATTACCAAGTTCAACAAGAGTATACAAATGTGCCAATGGTAATAATAAAAGGCGTCGGTGTAAAAACATTTTGGAAGGATGTGCACCGAACAGTCAAAGGAACGGAAATAAAATGGAGTGATCGTGGAAAGCGTTATGAAGGTGAAAGTTTTAGAGGATGAAATGTGATCAAATCAAACCAAATTTAAACCCAAGGAGGGGAAAACAATGAGTTTTCCAAAAACAACCAGGGAAATGGAAACAAAAGGTCAGGAGGGAAAACTTTAAAAACCTAAATGAATGCATGCACAGGGGTTGGAAACTGCTGCAAGCAAAGTTGTAGATTTGAAGGCAAGAGGGCTATTCTGGACTTGTTTGGGCTGTTTTTCTTCCATGGACTGGTTTGGGAAAACCAGAAATTCTGCTATTGTAAAATGACACATTTTTAATGCAGGAGTTTTCAAAAATTTGTATCTTGTGGGCCAAAAAGAAGGAGATTCTCTTTACATGCTATGGATTTAATGTCTATTTGTTTTCTCTTTTTCAAATTTTGAGTTTGTAGATGGAGTTAATGCAAGTTTGCTTGGTTGCTTCATGTGAATTCTTGAACTTAAAATTTATTTTAAACCCTAGGAACCAACACTTAGTCTATGGGGATTGTGTTTGTTTTGCAAGTCCAATAAGTTAGGTTGCATGCATGGAAACCTCACATCTTCAGTTTTGTCGAAATAGGATAGCATCATACTGAATGCATTTTATTTTAAATTTTTTGCATTTTCTTTCAACTTTTTCTGCATTTTATTTTCTAGAAATTTTAACTTTTTTTTAATTTTCAGGCATTAAAATAAACATTTAAAAAATTTCAAAATCCAAAAATAATTTCACCATTGCGTAGGTTATACTTTAGACTTCCAATACGCACTTTGAAATTTCATTTTCGGAGTTGTTTAGTATTTTTAAAAATTCATCGAAGTTTCTATTTTATTGCAGATTTTAAAAATTCAAAAATAGAAATTTTCTATTTTAAGGTCAAATTTCTTTTTTTCAGTTTTGTTTTGCACTCATGAGCCTATGATGACATTGCATTTATGAAAATTCTAATTTCATTGAAGGTTTTATGTTTTATGGCATGTTGGTCACGAATCCGCCTAGTCATATAAAATGCGCCCTAGACCCGGCCAACATTGAAAGGCCGAGAGAAAGAGAAGTCTCCCGGGCCAATCTCCAGAGAGGGTTGGCTCCCAAACTAATCTAAAACTGGTTTCAAGGTAAGGGTTAGAAATAACAGAAAGAGATGGAAATATGGCCGAAGCCGATAGTTGATAGGGAGAACAACCTCAGATAGCAAATAACCTCAAACTAGATCCTGAAGATAAGCAGCAACTGATTCTTAGAATGCACATACAGAAATTGGATCAAACATTGACCATAAGTTTGCCTTCAATTATACTTCAAATGTTCAAATGAAAACATAGCCAAATTCAGAACAACAGAATTCAACTTATATTTTAACACTGGACTAAGCAGAAGTGAATCACACAGAAAGCATCACATGAACAACAGTTTGGATCACCAACTCAAAAGACTCTAAGAACAGAGCAAAATGCACTTAGGATTTCTGCTTCAATTTTTGCAAAAAGGTCCTCCCCCTTTTCTTGAGATATACATTAGTATTTATAGAGGCCTTCCCTCTCCCTTTCGCATCACAACATTTAAAACATAAAACAGATTTTGAAGAGGAGATCCACAAAATATGCACTTGAAAAGAGAAACAATCCCCCTAATCTGCCTTGGAGAAATCACATTCCCTGCTTTTATGGATCAAAACTGAAAATCGAACGGAAACAAGGGACCAGATTTCTTCATTAAATGACTATTCTCGGGGCATGCTTGAAGTGTTAGGAGATCACGAACAAGAGCTTTTAATACCGGAGGCATCTTTAATTTTGGTGGCTTCGAAAACTGCATGATTTAACACGTTCTCCCATCTTGTGCACATAGGTAAACAACAAAACATTTAATCTTGGAGCCTCTTTGACCTCGATCTCAAAATCAGTTGGAGAGCTTTTAAAACATTACTTTGTTCGATCCATGTTCTCCTATGCAATATGAAGAAAAATGCGGACAGAACTTTATTGGGCCTTTGTTGTCGCTTCTGTCGTGAAAATGCGACATGTCGCGAAATCGTGACATTTTTCACTTACTACTTTCTCCTATTACCACCAGTCGCGAAAATGTGACATGTCATGAAATCATGACATTTTCTCTTCATTTAGCTTTCTCTTCTTTACTTCCATGAAAACATGACATGTCACGAAATCATGACATTCTCCTTCTTTTGTTCTTTCAATGACATTCTCCTCTTTTTGCTTTTTCTCTCAAATGACAATGTCACGAAATCGTGACATCTTCTCTTCTTTTTTTCTCCATGACATGTCACGAAATCGTGACATTCTCCTCTATTTGCTTCTTTTTCCTCCAAAATGACATGTCGCGAAATCATGACATTTCTTCTTCTCCTTTTACTTTCTCCCAAAATGTGACAAGTCATGAAATCGTGACATTTTCTTCTTCTCCATTTTTTCACCTTTAAAATTCGACATGTCACGAAATCGTGACATTCTGTACCATCTTGCTTCTTCCTCGCTTTCCTTCACACAAATCATGACATTTCACAAATCGTGACATTTTCTCCTTGTCCTTCTTCATGAAACTGATGTCATGAAATCGTGACATTTTCCTCCCGCCTGGCTTCTTTTCCAAAATGTCATGAAATCATGACAATTTTCTCCCACCTTGTGTTTATCTTCAACACTTCCAAAAATGACATGTCACGAAATCTGTAACATTCCTCCTCTTCTTTCTTCCTCGTTTAAAATGACATGTCACAATCATGACATTCCTTCTTAAATGACATGTCATGATATCGCGACATCTTCCTCTTGGTGCTCCCCTTTGCTGTTGTATGTCGCGATATCACGACATTTACCTTTCACTGCTTCCTCACCACAACAAGTCACGAAAATGTGACATGTCGCGATATCGCGACAACTTTCCGTTACTGCTCCCTTTACTATTTTCTAGCGCAAAAACGTGATAGGTCATGAAAATGCGACATGTCGCGATATCGCGACATTTTCTATGCTTAGCTTTTTTCCACATCGGACTCTGAAAATGTGACAGGTCGCAAAAATGCGACATGTCGCGATATCGCGACATTTTTCACTTACTTTGCTTTAACACAAAACTTGTAGAGATTTTTGTTTTTTATTATCCCTTTCGAGGTGCTTGGAGGGACAAACAGAGGAGTGAGTATCTCTACAATTTGTGCATTATTTTGCATGAACAGCAACAAAAACAATGTGGCAAAAATGCCAACATTCTTGGTGGCTCTCGGGGTATACAGTTCTATTGTATGCATGAACCTCAAGCCTTTATCCATTGGGCAACAGAGTCAAGAAGCTGGAGGAGCAGAAGAAGTGAGTGTTGGTTGATGTTGGACATCTTTGTGGGCTGCTGCAACAAGCTCTTGCTGGCGCTCGACACTTAAAATAGGACTTTCAACAAAAATTTATGGAATAGCAGAACTTCCCTTATTCCTTTAACTACTACATTTTGCCTAGCTCGGTTGAGCTGGGTAATCACCAGGTGTTGTGAAAGGGTCTCCATGGCAGTGGTGAGAAGCACCTAAGTTGAAAAAATGGGAATGAATGGGGTGATGACCGGCAGATGTGTAGGCCATGGAACGGGAATGGTGAATGATGGAATGGTGGAAGATGGAGGAGTAGAAGCGGTAGATACAACAACTGAAGAGGGTGCTACTGTGCTACCAGCTACTGGGATTCTATGAAAATAGATAATGAAATGGAAGTAGATGGGATGGAGAAAGTGGTAGGAACTATGGAGAAGTGCTCAAAAGACAAAGGATTAGAAGAAAGGGGAAGTGAAGAAAAGGGAACATCAGAGAGGGGAGTAGAAACAACAGTAGTGGCTTGATTATGTACAGTGGAAGGAGTGGGAGAGGAAGGGAATGAAAATAAGGAAGTGGAAGAAAGAAGTAGATGGAAGCCACTACCTGCTAGGAAGGAAAAGAAAAAGAGAGAGAAATAAACATACCTACGGGCTCGTGTGCAAAAGGAGCCGAAGTTGACGAATTTTTTTTTTCTTTTTTTTTTATTTATGTACAAGGTAACACTGTGTTTTCCATCAAGAAATGTAGGCTTTCAAATGAAATCCATTCACTGAGATAGGAAGTGGATTACCTTCCAAGTCTTCAAGATAAAATGAATTTGTTGAACTTGTACTGGCAATCTGGAATGGACCCTCCCACAGAGCATCAAATTTCTGGTGCATCCCTGGCTTGGCCTTCTTTTCATTCCACTTTAAGACTAAGTCACCCACTTTGAATGTGCGGTCAGTAGAACCTTTGTGAAACCATTTTGATACCACCTGTGAATGCTTAGCAAACTCATCATAGGCCAAAGAACGTTGCTCTTCCAACTGCAACAACTGAGCCAATCGTATGTTCATAGGATCCATATTTTCTTCATCATCCGAGAATTCCTTCAATTGCTGCAAGGTAGGCAGTTCTAAATGAATAGGCAATCTTGCCTCTTTCCCATATACCAGGGCGTATGGTGAAGTCTTGATAGACTTCTTGATTGAAATTCTATCTGCCCATAAGGCCTGATTCAGTAGAAGGTGCCAAGATCTCTTATTATCCCCCAAGGATCTCTTTAAAATCCTCAACAAGTTCTTGTTTGTAGACTCTGCCAAGCCATTACCCTGAGGGTAATAATTAGAGGATGTCTTCAAAAAAATACCGTACTTGTTTGCAAATTCTCCTAGCTTGGCTCCAATGAATGGAGTTCCATTGTCTATGATAATGGCATCAGGAATGCCAAAATGCGTGATCAGTCCTTCAATGAAAGTGATTACCACATCCTGATTTGTAGCCTTGGTTGGAATGGCCTCAGACCATCTTGTAAAGTAATCAGTAGCCATCAAGATGTACCTGTGTCCAGCTGAAGAGTTTGGATCAATGATCCCAATAAAGTCTAGCCCCACTGTTGAAAAGGTGCTTCTACTTGAATTGGATGTAGGGGCAATGGTGCATTTTTGATCCGTCCCGTATACCTTTGGCATTTGTCGCAAGCTTGAGCAATCTTGAAAGTATCCATGAACAAAGTTGGCCAATAGTAACCAGCCCGAATAATCTTTAAGGCCATAGGCCTACCAACGTAATGTCCTCCCGACATGCCAGAATGAAACTCCTCCAGGAGTCTAGCTTTCTCGGGTTCCTTAACGCACCTTAGGAGAACTCCATCAATGTTTTTGAAGAACAATCCCTCGGGAAACAATACATACCTAAGAGCTTGTAGGTGAAACCTTCTCCTTTGAGAAGCATTTAATTGTGGGGGACATCTACCCATTGAAAAATACTCAACAAGGTCATCTGCCCAATCTTGGCCTTGTGCAAAGATATTCACTAGATTCCTTTCTTCAGCAGGGTCATTCACTTGATGATCAACTATCTCAGAGGCCGTAGTTTTTGCTAATTGCTGGCATAAGGCCTTACCCCGCACCAACTTGGTTGGATGGATCTCAACATCGAACTCTTGAATTTTAGTGACCCAACCAGCACGCTTATCGCCCATCTCACCCTGAATGATGAAGTTCCTTACATCGGGGTGGATGACGTAGACGATCGTCTTGCTCTGAGATACGAAGTGCTTGAACTTTTTGAGAGACTTCATGATAGCATAGACCTACTTCTCAATGAAATTGTATCTCTCCTCATGGGGTAAGATAACCTGGCTAAGGAAAGCAATGGGTCTTTCATCCCCATCATCTCCTTTCTATGTAAGCACTGCAGCATAGCTTTCATCCTCTCCAACTGCATACAGAATGAAGTCCTTAGAATAATCCGGATTGATCAACACAGGGGCTTGTGCAATTCTATCTTTAATCTCCTGAAATGCGTCCTTCCTTCCTCTGAGTTGTCCACTTGAACTCCGCATCTTTCTTTAATAGCTCAGTCATGGGCTTGACTACTCGGGCAAAGTCAAAAATAAATTTTTTGACAAAATTGATTTGCCCGAAGAAAGATTGCAACTCTTTCTTATTGGAAGGGAGCGATAGTTTCTTCAAAGCTTCAGCTCTCGATGGATCAATTGCCAAACCGTTCTCTGAGATGACATGTCCCAAGAGCTTACCTTCCTTTACTACGAAAATGGACTTCTTTGGGTTGATGGAAATGCCAAACTCTCGACATTTCTCAAATATCTGCCTCAAATGAGAACAGTGTTCTTCTCGTTTGTGTGAAAATATAGTCATATCATCGAGATAGATGACAATGATCTTATTTAAAAGCTCCCCAAATGCGATGTCCATGGCCCTTTGAAACGTAGCCCCAGCATTGGACAATCCGAAGGGCATGCGCTGATAGGCAAAGGTACCCCACTTGGTTGTGAATGCGGTTTTGTGCTGATCCTCATCCCTGACCCAAATTTGATTGTATCCAGAGAATCCATCTAGCAATGAAAAGCGTTGAGCCCCAGCAACAACGTGAAGGATCTGATCAATGCGAGGCAATGGGTAGTGATCCTTCAAGGATGCTCGGTTCAAGTTTCGAAAATCCACACACAGTCGTATATCTCCATTTTTCTTATGGACCAAAACCAAATTAGCAACCCAAGTCGAGTGCTTAATCGGATATATAATCTTGGCCTGCAACATCTTCGCAAGTTCGGCCTTCATGAGGGCTTCAATATTTGGGTTCACCGGTCTCTGCTTCTTCTTGAAGGGTTTGACTCCTTCTTCCAGCTCGATAGTGTGTTGAATGATCTCTTTATCATATCCCCTCAGATCCTCGTAGCTCCAGGCCACGATGTCAGAAAACTCTTGACACAATTGTCTCGATCTCTTGCAATTCCAGGGGGAGTAGAATCAGTCCCAATTTTGATGACCTTATCATCCTCCAACTGAAGCTCCATGTATTCTTTCTCATCGACCTCGATCCGATGCTTCTTGGACCGATCATTCCGATCAAACAAGCTTTCTAGAGTAATGAGGCCTTTAGGAATGTGGTTATTATGCAACCGAATCAAGCCTTCAGTTTCTTCATGCTCCAAGGTCCTTCCCTTGATGGTGGCAGCTTCTTGAACCAAAAAGTTAACAATTTGCTCATCGCTATCGAAGACTTGCCAAAAGGTGTCCTTGTCTGGGACAGAGGGCCTATACACCATTCTCACTATTTTTGGCCTTCTCACCACCTGCTCGATTGGTGAAAAATTTGCTCCCAAGGAAGCCAGCAGGTCAGCATGTCTATTTTGTTCTCGTGGAATGAAACGCATGCTGAGAGCAGAGAATGATTCGAACAGGTCCCAGACCTTGTTGCGATAGTTCTTGAGATAGTGGTGCTTGGACACACACTTATTGGTCACCTGATTGATAATCAGCTCGGAGTCACCAAAGATTTGCAACTATCGTGCTCCAAGTTTCTCAGCCTTCTTGAGGCCTAGGCATAAAGCCTCATATTCTGCTGCATTATTTGTGCAGCTCCAGGTCAAACGATATGAATAGGATCATTGAATCCCAGAAGGTAATACTAGAACAATCCCAGCTCCAGCGCCATTTCTACATCGTGCTCCATCAAAATAGAGCTTCCAGAGCTGGTCTTGACTTTCATCATTCTTTTCTTGAGCCTTTTCAGGCTTAAAAATGGAGTAACACCCCAAGTCAGTTTCCATCATGGCATTGAAATTGGCCATGGAAAATTCATTTTCTGGGTGGAGCTCTTCCAAAGCTTCTTCCATTAAGTCAAGCTCACCAAATTCTTCAGACATCATGTGCACCGAATTTGCTAACCTATCCATTTCATCTATTCTCTCCACATGAAATGTGGAAGGCTTCTCATTGAAAATCTTCACCTTTTTACCTTTATGGATCACCTCCAAATGAGTAAAATCCAAAGAAAGGTAACCCCCGAGTTTAGCCATGAACTCTCGGGAGAGACACATACCAAAACATGGCTCTAGGTCCACTACTATGATCTCCTGGATCACAGTAATCTGAGGCATGGCGTGCAGGGAGATAGGAACATCCTTAATTACGCCCACCATCTTTACTGAGGTACCATCTAGCTGCAAAACTCCCATGCTAGTCCTTGTATATTCCATGCCTATGACATCACATACTGCCTTAGGCATGACAGTAGTAGCTGCTCCTGAGTCAATGAGGCAATTATGCACCACATGTCCCTCCATTCTCAATGAAAGATAAAAAGGTGGTGGTCTATTTTTTCCTGTGACTGAAGAGGTCAGAGTTTGAGACATAACTACCTAGGCTGGAGCCTTCCCCTTACTTTGTGTGGTCTTCAGGGATTCCTGTAAGAGATTCACCTATCCAGGCAGCTGCAAGGTGTCATACAAACTTACCTTAGCTGGTATCCTTTTGAGTTCTTCGACGATGTTGTACTCCATCGAAATCGGCTCTCTCCCTCCACTAGCAGATTCAAATCTGCTTCTATATTGTTGGGTGGCCTCCACTCACTGTCGTTTAGTCAATGATGGATACCGCAATGTCTCTCTAGCTTGTTCCTTTGTTTCTGCTTGCGGTTGGGAGGTAGAAGCCTTAGCTTGCAACCTCTCTTTTGCTTGTGGTGGAAGCAAATCCTTCGACAAAATAGGTGGGTCTTGTTGCGGGGCTGGAGGATCATGAGTCTTTGTAGGTATTTGTTGCTTTGTTGCTTGTGCAAGAGGCACTTTCAATGGCTCCATCTTAGCCGGATCTACCAACATTGGTTTCTTGTCGCTGCGTGTCAAGACTGCCATGTATTCCTCAGGAGACATCGCGGAATTATGATCCACCTCTCGAATCATGTTTACACGGCTCCCCGTAAGAACTTGTAAATAATTTTGGTGGACCATGCAAGTGGACTCATCATGTGGGTCATTGCATGAAGAACACCAGTAAGATGGCTCATGTGAAACTTTAGAGGGGCCAACCTCTTCACTTACCAGGATCGCTGAGTTCCTCTCAGGTACTTTCTCTATAACCTTGCTAGGAGCAACTTGCTCTCTAGTTACCATCGAAACAAATCTTCATGGCTGATAGTTCCTTTCTACCTCTCTCCGCTCCATAGATGTCATCTTGTTAGTGAGGGATCTCATGGCCGACTGAATTTCTTGCAAAATAGCCAATTGAGGATCTGGGCTTGAGGACACAGGCGGTGCCGGTAGAGGTAATGGAACTGGTGGAGAAGGTAATGCAGGAGTTGGAAGTGGAGAGGTTAACTATGGAATGGGAATCATAGGTACCAAAGTTGTGGGAGGATTCCATGAAGATGAAGGGTACATGGATGGAGCAGTGTAAGATGTGGAGGCTGCACCTGTATGTTGGTATTGTGGAAGCTCGAGAAAAATGGGCATAGTCATTTTTGAAGGCAATTTCCCAATGGCAATCAGATCGGCCTCAGCCTTCTGTGCCTGGGAATATAGTGCAGGAAAGGTTTGAATGTTGGACATCCTAATGTTCATACTAATATCTGAGTGGAAAGCCCTAAGAAAGTAAAATGTCGCTTGGTCATTAGTAGGGCGGAGACCATCAAGAACTCTCTGCCAAGTTCGGGCAAACCTAACATTGAAATCCACTATCTCCTCTTGAGGATGCCTCTTGATATTAGTAAATTGATGCAACAAAGAAAATGGGTCCGCTTGCTCATTGAACCCTTGGATCAGCATCTCTGCTAATTGATCCCATGAATTTATGGAGTTGGGAGACAAGGATCTATACCAGCACAATAACTTACCTCGGAGTGACAACACGAGCAATTTGATCATGACATCTTCATCTGTGATATTATGAATTGTAGCCAAGGATGCCACATCTGAAACATGCTCATACATGGTCTTTCCAGTCCCATCGTATGTAGGCAAAGCCTTTAATGCTGCAGCAGGAACTAGATTTTGAAAAGGCAGGTCCAACGCTCCCGAATGGTTCCAAGCAAGAAATTGACATGGAGGAGGTTGTTGACCAGCCATTTGCACTATAGGATTTGGATCTACTAGCAAGCTCGTAGCAGTACTGGGAGGAGTCAGAGATGGCACAAACTGACCCACCACCTACGAAGAGATAGCAAATGATGGGTTCACAGGACTTACCAATCTTGAGCGCTCCCTCCAGTTTTGAACATCGATCTCGAAGAATTCGACTGGGTCTTCCGATTCTTTGGCACTTGATCTCATGATCATGAAGCAAATATTTTCACCAACTTCACGATTGGAGATTTCTAGGTACTATACAGTCACCCTCAGCAGAGTCACCAGATGAACTTACAATCTCCGCTTTGAGGTCAAGACAGTTCATCAAAATCTTGATTCCTCCGGGTGTCAAAATATGGGACTTGTGAGTCCCATCGTGCCAAAAACTGTTGGTCATGAATCTGCCTAGTCATATAAAATGTGCCCTAGACCCGGCCAACATTGAAAGGCCGAGAGAAAGAGAAGTCTCCCGGGCCAATCTCCAGAGAGGGCTGGCTCCCAAACTAATCTAAAACTGATTTCAAGGTAAGGGTTAGAAATAACAGAAAGAGATGGAAATATGGCTGAAGCCGATAGTTGATAGGGAGAACAACCTCAGATAGCAAATAACCTCAAACTAAATCCTGAAGATAAGCAACAACTAATTCTTAGAATGCACATACAAAAATTGGATCAAACATTGACCATAAGTTTGCCTTCAATTATACTTCAAATGTTCAAATGAAAACATAGCCAAATTCAGAACAACAGAATTCAACTTATATTTTAACACTGGACTAAGTAGAAGTGAATCACACAGAAAGCATCACATGAACAACAGTTTGGATCACCAACTCAAAAGACTCTAAGAACAGAGCAAAATGCACTTAGGATTTTTGCTTCAATTTTTGCAAAAAGGTCCTCCCCCTTTTCTTGAGATATACATTAGTATTTATAGAGGCCTTCCCTCTCCCTTTTGCATCACAACATTTAAAACATAAAACATATTTTGAAGAGGAGATCCACAAAATATGCACTTGAAAAGAGAAACAATCCCCCTCCTTGGAGAAATCACATTCCCTGCTTTTATGGATCAAAATTGAAAATCGAACGGAAACAAGGGACCATATTTCTTCATTAAATGACTATTCTCGGGGCATGCTTGAAGTGTTAGGAGATCACGAACAAGAGCTTTTAATACCGGAGGCATCTTTAATTTTGGTGGCTTCGAAAACTGCATGATTTAACACGTTCTCCCATCTTGCGCACATAGGTAAACAACAAAACATTTAATCTTGGAGCCTCTTTGACCTCGATCTCAAAATCAGTTGGAGAGCTTTTAAAACATTACTTCGTTCGATCCTTATCTTCTCCTCACGTTCTCCTATGCAATATGAAGAAAAATGCGGACAGAACTTTATTGGACCTTTGTTGTTGCTTCTATCGTGAAAATGCGACATGTCACGAAATCGTGACATTTTTAACTTACTGCTCTCTCCTATTGCCACCAGTCATGAAAATGTGACATGTCATGAAATCGTGACATTTTCTCTTCATTTAGCTTTCTCTTCTTGTACTTCCATGAAAACGTGACAAGTCACGAAATCGTGACATTCTCCTCTCGCTTGGCCTTGACTTCTTGTTCTTTCACGAAAACATGACAAGTCACGAAATCATGACATTCTCCCTTCGTTTGGCTTTCTCCGTCTCGCCTCAAAATGACAAGTCATGAAATCATGACAATCTACCTTCATTTTGTTTTGTCTCCATGACATGTCATGAAATCGTGACATTCTCCTCTATTTGGCTTTTTCGCTGCTCCTTGTCACGAAAATGTAACATGTCATGAAATCATGACATCTTCCTCTTGACTGTCCTTTCCACTTTCTCACCACGAAAACATGACAAGTCATGAAATCGCAACAATTTTCTATCTTCTCCTTCGTTTTGTCGCCTCTGTTGTGAAAATTTGACATGTCACGAAATCATGACATTTCGTACCATCTTGCTCCTTCCTCGCTTTCTCAATCACGAAATCGTGACATGTCGCAAAATCGTGACAATTTTCTCCTGCCTTGTCCTTTTGTCTTCTTTAGTCGCAAAAACGACATGTCACGAAATCATGACATTTTCCTCCTGGATTTGTTTCCAAAAATGTCATGAAATCATAAATTTTCTCCCACCTTGTGTTTATCTTCACTTCCAAAAAGTGACATGTCACGAAATCGTGACATCCTCCTTCTTGGTCTTCCATCGCCTTTACATGAAAACGTGACATGTCACGAAATCGTGACATATTCCTTCATTTTCTTTTCTCTCCAAGTCAGAAAACATGACATGTCTGATATCATGACATTTTTCCTTGGCGCTCCCCTTTGTTGTTGTATGTCGTGATATCGTGACAACTTTGCCTTTACTGCTCCCTCACCGCAACAAGTCACGAAAATGCGACATGTCGCGATGTCGCGACAACTTTGCCGTTACTGCTTCCTTTGCTGTTTTCTAGCACGAAAACGTGACAGGTCACGAAAATGCGACATGTCGCGATATCGCGACATTTTCTATGCTTAGCTTTTTTCGCATCGAACGTCGCGAAAACGTGACAGGTCACGAAAATGCGACATGTCGCGATATCGCGACATTTTTCACTTACTTTGCTTTGGCACAAAACTTGTAGAGATTTTTGTTTTTTACTAATTATCCCTTTCGAGGTGCTTGGAGGGACAAACAGAGGAGTGAGTATCTCTACAATTTGTGCATTATTTTGCATGAACAGCAACAAAAACAATGTGGCAAAAATGCCAACATGGCATTTTACAAATTTCCATTTTTGGAGCCTAAAATTGCCCTCTCTTCATAAAAATTCTAATTTTAGGAAAGAGGGGTAATTTGAGTATTACATTGAAGGTCTTTTCTTCAAAGCACTTAATTGTTCATCTTAATGAAAATTTGATTTCATTTAAGAGGGATAAGTTAAAGTGCCATTTAAAGCCCTTTATTCAAGGCCATAAATTATTGCCTCTTTGTGAAGATCTATTTTACCAAAGAGGGATTGTTTATCGATCACATTGAAAGCTATCTTCATCTTCATGATAAGAAGCCATATTTGGACTTAATAAAGAAGATAAATTCTACCTTAAAACTCTCAAGATAAAATGAATTAAGGCACTACATCGTGGTCATATGAGGGCCAACTCACATTTGCTTTATTTTGGTTCAATGAACAATCACTAAAGTTTCATGGTAAATAAACCAACATTGCCCCTTGTTTATAGTTACTTGCAATCACTAAGGTGTTCCAAGCATTTAAATTGAATATCTTTATTTGAGATTACTAATACATATATGCAAATGCTAATATAGCGGAGACCTTGGAGAAGTTGTTTGTTTAACTTCTTTGCAAGAGGGGATTTGGAACCCAAATCCCAAGGAAGAGTGTACTTTCACAATTGGGTGAAAATACCACTCAACAGATATGGCGCTAGAAGGAGTGCCTAAATTGGTTTATTTCAGTGTGATTTAAATGCTATAGAGATTTAAATTTTGAATATTTCATGCCCTATTGATTATTATCTTTAGCCCTCTTTTAACAATACAACATTGTAGTGTTAAAAGGAGGACATGAATCGCTATGCATTGTTCTAACGCTTTTTATTGTTCATACAGGAACAATGTGTTTTGATTTGATTTTGAAAAATTTTGGTCTTGACTAACGAGGTTGTCTCCATGTAATTACTTTCATTTGATTTTAATGGATACATCTCTTGGTTGATGCTAACATGATTATTCATACGTTACATGTTTGATATTTTCTAGTCATTTCATGCTTATTTGTAAGGAATTATTTTGTCTAAAATGTATTTGTTGTCGGTATTATTCTCTTCACTTGCATGTAATGTGATCTTGTGAATCAGAAAGCCTCAAACACCAGGAGTATGCTCTTCACTTGCGCATATGCGATCTGGTGAATCAGAAACTAATTTACATTTTTAGAATACTGCTTTGGCATGGTTCCTTATTTTATTCATGACTAACAAATTGGCTTTGAAGTTATTCTTTGAATTTCATTAATGGCTACAATTGCAGGATTTTATTTGTATCACAGGTTTTCTTTGAGGTATTGAGTGTTTTTTCAGGTTTTGTAGCGTAGTTTCATTTACAAGCTGGACCCACCGCATCGCATCGCAACTAGGTCCCTCCTAAGGACCAAGTTCGAGAAGAAGATGAAGATTGGTTAGGAAGACCATTAACTGACCAAAATGTCCCTCTTGAGGACCAATTTTAGGAAGAAGAAACCCTAGACCAACAAGAAGAAGATCTTGCTATAGGAAATGAACAAGAAGAAATTGTTAGAGAGGAAGGATCCTCATCTCCTAAAATGTCTCCGGAGGAGCTATCACTTTTGAAAACATGGAACAATTCTGGAAGTTCATTAACACTAATATTGGTGTTTTTAATAAAGCAACCCATATGGACAAGGATCGAATTAGTGACACTCAAGCAACTCTAGAAGAAGTATTTCACACACGCACTAATCCCTTGTCCTTTATTGAACAAGAGAGTGATCAAGCTGGACCATCCAATTTGGATATAGTAGTTGCGATCTAGAACATGCAACAACAATAGGTTACCCAACCACCTAAAGTGTCTGTTAACAATCCTAGGGTCATTCCCGCACAAAAGAAACCATCATTTATTGCTCTATTTTGCCAAGCTCTTGATCAACATACCTCAAATCAACAAAAACCTAAAACAAAACCAAACACCAATTACCAACAATCTAGGGTACAACATAATACTATTACAAATCCCCTTCATAATACTCTTCCTACCAACACTTTGCATAATAGCAATATAGCATCTAATCCTTATGTCACACTATCATACACTCATATATCCCATACCTCTGTCCCACCGAACCAATATGGTGGACAAACTAGTAATCTTGAAACCATGGTGAAATAGCTAGTTTCCCGCATGGACCAGATAGATCCCTACCATCCCTCGTACAACTATCGAGAGATGTGTAGTCAGCCTTTAGATCCTATAGTCGTAGCACAGTCGTATCCTAAACATTTTCCTATGCTTGTTCTTCCCATATATAAAGGAACCGAAGATCCCATAGAGCATCTTCGCATGTTTAGGATAGCATGTCATGATATATCACATGATGACTTGTTATTACTAAAAATGTTCCCAAAAAGCTTGGGAGGAATGGCATTAGAGTGGTATTATCAATTACCCACTAATTCTTTGAGGAATTTCAAAGAAATTACCGAGTCTTTTGTTCATCAATTTAGTGCCTACATCGAAAGACATGTGACCATTAAAGATTTGTATAACTTAAAATAGGATAAATATGAATGCTTTGCTGATTTCCTAGCTAGGTGGAGACAGTTGATAGGAAAATTGCACTTTGTGTTACCTTATAGGGAGATGTTGGACATCTTTATTAATAATTTGCAAGAGCAACTATCTTATGAATTATCAACTGCTACCTTGACCACCTTCGATCAGGCTATAGACTTAGCCCGAAGAGTGGAAGATGCTCTCATTAGGAGAGGCCAGCTTAAAAAGAAAGACGATGAGAAAACATCCAAAAATCAATATAAGAATAAACAAGTTGTGGGTGATGGAGTCACCGATAGCAAAAATATTGCTAATGTTAATGCTGCAAAGACATCGAAGAAGTTTGTACTGAAACCTCCTGATAGACCTCCTTGAGAATTTACTAGGTTAAATCAACCTTTATCAACTATCCTACCACAATTATTAGAATGAGGTTTGATTCAATTACCAAATATCCAGGAACCTGATCCAACTATACCCGAATAGAGCATATTTACACTATGACTTCCATAGAGGACCGAGACACACTACCAACTCTTGTAAAATATTAAAACATAAAATACAGGACTTGATTGATAACAATGAGATGGAGGTGCAAGCCTTTCAACCTAAGTAGAATCCTCCTAATAATGTTCAAAAGAACACCCCACAAAACCAGAATCAGAATGCCAATCAGTCATTAGACATATTTCAACATCCCTTACCAAAACATGGTAAGGAGGTGGCTAATCAAATTGAACATCATAATGTCCCTCCTCTTGCCCAATATGTAGGAACTATTAGTGGGCATTTACCTGCTCATGATCTGGAAATATTTGACACAACTTTATCCGTGGTTACAACCAGGCCTATATATAATATTCAGATACCTGATCTTAGTGATACAAAATACGAGACTAAGAGTGATATGGAAATCACATCAAATCAATTGAATAGTTCTGAAGATGAATTAGATACTATTCACCCTATCACAAGTTATATGGTTCCAGAAGAACCATTTCCAAGAAGAGTCACTACTAGACCATCGTCTCACCGATTACTTTCTAATGAGCTAGCTATAAATGCTAGACCAAGACCCATTCATCATCCACAAAATAATATTGTGGGTACCATCGGAGCTATTACTAGACAACGAGGCTCAAAATTATCAACAAGATCAAATTCAGAATGGTGGATCAACTCCATTTGTTTTGAAGGTTCCTAATAAAGGGAATCATGCACCTAATGTTCAACCTAAACCTCCTTATAATATTAATGAACAATTATCAAATATTACAGCTAGAATTTCCCTCTTGGACCTTTTAAGATCTTCTCCTACACATAGAGATGAATTAATGCTCACATTAAGCCAGATGATGGTACCACAAGACATTCAACCTGAAGCCATGGCCAATACTATAATAACTCATGAAGTTGATTGTATTGACTTCCGGGATAGAGACATACCTCAACATAGTTTACATAAAGATAACCCCTTGTATATTATTGCTTTAATTGGAGATGTAGCAGTCAAACGAGTTTTGATTGATAATGGTTCATCTTTAAATATCTACACTTTTGACTTCTACCAAAGATTCGGGTTTAGAAGTGAGGAAATGAAAAGAACTGATATGATCATAAAAGCTTTCAATGACGAAACACAAGAAACGTGTGGAGTTATTACCATTCCATTGCAAGTTGGTCCAAGAACCTTGGATACGACCGTGTTTATTGTACATTGCCTTGCATCGTACAATATACTCTTGGGTCATCCTTGGATCAACGCGATGCGAGTTGTTCCCTCAACCTTACATCAATGTGTTAAGTTCGAATTTAAGAATCAGTTGGTTACCATTCATGGTGATCCAAGACCCTTTGATATGTGTGCTTTGGCAGAACCTATTGGAGTTCAATTTTGCCCTTCTCTATCATCCACACATCCTAATTCTCATTATCCATCTAAACGTGTGAAACTTACACCCACAAAGTCATCTACTTCTTCTCCATCAGTTGCACCTTCACATATAGCTCAACCATCTTCTAAACAAACCGCATTAGGACCTAAGAAAGATCCTAATCTCACAACCAATGTCTCTTGTTCTACTCCTATAACTTCCATACCTTTAATAGACCCATCTATCGACTCCTCTACACCGTCTACATCCACCAAAGTCATATTTTCTGCATCAGAAGACGTAGGGAATGTTCCTTCTACCTCTTATGCTCTCATTGATGAGCTCTTACCCGATCTATCTAAAATCCTTATATCAGAAGAAACGAATGCTTCTATGCAATATTCCCTTATTTTAAATAATTTGCCACCATCTCCTCATACCTTGGGCCTCCCATAGCCTATGGGAAGTATTTACCAAGTTGGGAGTTGTGCCTTTATTTATAAGGGATATGACTGGGGTAGAATACCCAGAAACATCAGAACTCATTATGATGGATATGCTCGATGTTATTTTACTAATGAATATATTAAAGCCAAACCTATAATGCTGAAATTGGGATATAAAGGGAAAGGTTTGGGACCTTTCTAGAATGGTATGAAAGAACATTTTGAGGTAGAAGCGTGGCCCGCCCGATGTGGTGTGGGCCTATTTTCTAGTAAGGGTCAGCCATTCCCATTTGAGGATGATGACCATCTTATATGTTACCAAGATTTTTTAGATGAACGCGATGCCTTGCATTTAATAAATAAGACATTCACATGTAATATGCTATCTATAGCTTATCCTGAGATGATCGTTGAATCCGACGATGAGTTGGAGGGAGATATCTTTCATGATGTCTCCATTGAGGAATTATTACATAATGGATTTTATTTTGATGGCTCTATACCTAGTATAGCCCAGCTTGAGGCCATGACTCCTCAAAATGAATTATCCAAGCTAACCTTGGAAGAATTACAAGAATTGGGCGTTTCACCCGCCCCACCTAATTTTGAGAGAGATCTACACATGGAAGTAGAAAATGTCATAAAAATTAACATTGGAACCGAGGATAACCCCCACATAATCAACATTGGATCAGAATTGAGTCAAGAAAAATAGGATAAATACATTGCATTTCTTAAAGAATATGAAGATGTCTTTGCTTGGACATATGAAGATATGCCAGGATTAGACCCTTCTGTAGTTATGCATCACCTAGTAGTGCACCCGGATGCTAAACATGTTAAGCGGAAGCTTAGAAAAATGCATCCTAAAGTGGCCTTACTAGTCAAAGGGGAGTTAGAAAAACTCCTGAATGTTATTTTCATACAAGCCATTGATTATGCTTGAATGGATCTCGAATGTAGTTCCAGTAACTAAGAAAGAAACTACTAAGGTTAGGGTTTGTACAGACTTTAGAGATATTAATGTTGCATGCCCTAAAGATGATTTTCCCCTTCCCAATATGGATCAGATCATTGATTTTACTGCTGGGAGTGGAATGATATCTTTAATGGATGGATTTTTTGGTTATAATCAGATCAGGATAGCTCCTGAAGATCAGGCTAAAACAACCTTTATTACCCCTTGGGGGACTTTCTGTTGGAAAGTGATGCCATTCGGGTTGAAGAATGCAGGTGCAACCTATCAATGAGCCATGACTTATATCTTTCATGATATGATGCATGATATACTACACGATTATGTAGATGACATTATAGCTCGTTCTCTTGAAGAAGATGACCATTTAGATGACTTGAGAAGAGTATTTGATCGGTTAAGGGAATATCTTATCCGATTGAATCCAGCCAAATGTATATTCGGAGTTAAGTCAGGTAAATTATTGGGGGTTATAGTTTCTTTACGTGGCATCGAAATTGACCCTCTCAAGATTATGACTATCACTGATATGCCCGCACCTACAAATATATCTGAATTATGGAGTCTACAAGGTAAGCTTCAAGCTATCCGTCGCTTCATCGATAAGCTGGCGGATAAAACTGGACCCTTTCTTAAGCTTCTTAAGAAGGATGTCTCTTTCCATTGGGATGACGAATGTCAGGAAGCATTTGAACTCCTCAAACAATATCTTCTTAACCCACCTATACTTTCGCCACCTAAACCTGATCGCCCATTTATCTTGTATATTTTTGCTTTAGATTTTGCTTTAGGAGCTATGTTAGCTCAACTTGATGATGAGAAAAGAGAGCGTGCTAATTATTACATTAGCAGAACATTAATTAGTTATGAAACCCACTACACAGCATTAGAGAAGTTATGTCTAGCAGTCATATTTTCTACACAGAAACTATGCCATTATATGCTCAGTCAAAAAACATACGTTATTGCTAAATCCGATCCCTTGCGGTATCTCATGAGTCGACCTTATTTATCTGGTCGCACAACAAAGTGGGTTCTTGCGCTAAGCGAGTTTGAACTCACGTTTATAGGACAAAAGTTTGTTAAGGGTCAAATCATAGCAGATCAATTAGTTGTTGCACCCTTAGAATCCACCCATCCCCTCGTCATTGAGTTTCCTGATGAATGCCTTAAACTAGAGGCAGATCATTCAGAGCAATGGTCCTTATACTTTGATGGAGCCCGATGTATGAGTGGGGCTAGTGCAGGTATTATTTTGATATCTCCATAGAAACATCTCATACCTCTATCCTTTAAATTAATGTTTGCCTATACTAATAACATTGCTGAATATGAGGCTCTAATCCTTGGATTACGAGTAGCCCTGGCACTAAAAATTAAAAATCTATTAGTTTTCGGTGATTCTCAACTTGTTATAAATCAAATTAATGATGTTTATCAGACCAGAGATGATAAATTGTGCCCATATAAAGCATATGTATTACAATTAATATCTTTATTTGATCAAGTTACCTTGGAAGCTATTCCTAGAACTAGCAATCGTGCGGCTGACGCCATGGCTGTAGCTGCATCTCTTTTACCCTTGGAGTTAGATGACGAATATGCTACCATCATTATTCATCGACTCCAGGAACCCGCTTCAATTAAATCATGCTTGGAACCTTTGGACGTGTTTCTAATCAACGAAACTACTCCTAAACTTTGGTACACTGATATCCTCAATTTTCTTCAAAATGGGACCTTCCCTGAAGGTTTTAATAGAAACCAGCATCGGTTATTACGTAGACGAGCAAGTCACTTCATCATAATTGGCAATACCTTATATAGGAGATCCTTTGAAGGTATCCTATTGAGATGTTTGAATCTAGAAGAGTCTAGATCAGCTTTGAGTGAAGCCCACGATGGATCTTGTGGGGGACACTTTAGTGGTAGCGCCATTGCTAAGAAGCTCCTTAGGATAGGATATTTTTGGCCTACCATGGAGAATGATGCACATGATTACGTGCGCCATTGCGACAAGTGCCAGAAACACGCTGACCTTGTCCATGCGCCTGCACAAGAACTACAGGCTATTTCATCTCCTTGGCCCTTCTCAAAATGGGGCTTAGACATCATCAAAAAAATCAATCCTGTGTCATCTGATGGACACAAATTCATCATAACCGCCATCGAGTATTTTACGAAGTGGGTTGAAGCTATGCCCTTAGCTTCTTGCACTGGAACTCAAGTTTCCAAATTTATTTTTAATCAAATTATTTGTAGGTTCGGAATTCCTGCAAATCTCATCTCAGATAATGGAACTTGTTTCAAAAATAAATATGTAAAGAAACTATGTCACAAATATAAAATTCAACATCGTTGGTCCACTCCCTATTATCCTCAGGGTAATGGCCAAGCAGAAGCATCTAATAAAACATTAATTAAAATCCTCAAAATATTGGTCAATAAATCTGGCCATGATTGGCACATTCAATTATATCCTGCTTTGTGGGCTTATCGAACTAGCATTCGTACTCCCACGGGCACTTCACCTTTTGTTTTGGTTTATGGTGCTGAAGTTGTTTTTCCCTTTGAATTAGAAGTTCCTTCTTTGGCTCTGCTACTTCAAGATACTGAAGTAGGAGATGAATATCGTGCTGGCATATTTAGTCAGTTGGAACTCCTAGATGAGAAGTGCATTAATGCTTTGGAGCATCTTCGTGCCTACCAGAACAAGCTCAAACGAGCATATCTCAAGAAAGTCCATAATCGATCCTTTGAGATCGGCGACCTCGTCTTAAAAGAAAATCAAAAAAATACTAATGCAACTAAAGACCTTAAAGGCAAATTCGAGCCTAACTGGCTTGGGCCATATATTATCATTGCTAAATTTGGATCGGGAGCATACATATTAGCTACCTTAGATGGTAAAGATCTTAAAGAACCTATGAACATTATGCACCTTAAGCGCTATTATGCATAAATCTGGTAATTTCGTCACTGTATATATTATACATATTGTCTTATTTTAGTAATTCATATAAAAATTTCAAAAATAGTAATATTATGTAATTAAAATCAAAATATAAAAAAATCAAAATCATCAAAATCCTCAAAAACATCTTCTATTTTTGCACCTGTCAATTCTTGAAGTATTGCAGTTATATTTTTAGTTATTTTGGATAAATTAGCATTTATTTGGAATCCCTCACTTTCACACTCACATGAATAAATATCTTGATATTATTTGGTATGATTATTAATCTCTCTTATATCGAAGTCCACAGTTGAATTAAATAAAGTTTTGAGCATAGAGAACTGATCTTGTTATTTACTTGAACCAAGTACACCTTTTCACATTAAAATGATTTCATTGCAAATTCAAAATGATGCTACATAGTAGAAGTGGTCTCTTGAGCAAAAAGTTTCCCCTGCTATCCTATCATGCACATGGTCTAGAATATTTGAGAATTGACAAAAGGACAAGCTCACCCCTACCCAGAATAAAAATCCCTTGCTCTATAGCCAATCCGAGCAAGTATCCCTAGTATAGGAAGAAAAAAAAAAAGAAAGTCAAGAAAAATCATGAGAAAAAGAAGCATTGTTTCAGTATCATTTTGTACCATCTCAACAATATTTCAGCATTATCTCAGTGTCAAGCAAAAATACAAAAAAAAAAAGAGAACAAGAAAAGAAAAAGCAAAAAGCAATAAATCCCTTCCCCTACCCTTTGAAAGAAAAGAAGGGTGAATGAGCTTGAATCCCTGGAATTCTCAATTATTCAAAAACTGTGAGGTAAGCCCCATAACAGGTGGTTTGTGCCCAACCCGCTTGGCCTTGGGTAACTCCTAGCGTGGTGATATGTCTGTCACATTAGCGACCTTCTTTTGTATAGACCTATGTCCGCTCATGGATCAGCTAGCTCTTGATGACCCGACTTACATAGTAGTCTGGTATGGTTACATGCATATAAATCATGGTCAACGAACACTCATTTGGTTAATTCAAATTACTTGTATCAAATTATCTTGCTCAAAATTGGTAAATGAACAATACAATTGCACACACATTTGTGTTTGAGAGATTTTGTATCATTATGATAGATCAAGATCGGCAATGAACTCACATATGCACATGGGGTTCCTTATAAATCTAAATTTTGTCTTTGAGATAATTTAAAATATTTATGCAAATCTTCTGGAATAATTTGATTTTCTTACTTGGGAATATTGGCTTAGCGTAAAAACAATTAAATACATTTTTTCAAAAATCCAAAATTTCTTTCAAAGCATGTTCAAAAATCTAGCAATAAAGTCACATTTATATATATTTTCGACTTTCGCAACGATGGTATAGTTCCTAAACCTAAATTGGAATTTATGCCTAGTGCAAGTCCTCTTATATTTTTTATCTCAAAATCAAAAATCAACTATGCAATAAAACTATTACATCAATTTCTTCTTTGGATTTCACGATGATGGTATAAGTCTATACCTAAAATTCTATGCCTAGCGCAAGCCATCGTTCTAATTTTATCTCCCATTTATTTAATCCATAAAAAGCATATGGCTTAAATCATTATGTTACACAATTGTGCTTTAAAAAAGAACGAAAACTTTTCTATTTCATTTCATTATGTCGACATTCAGTTTTGCGACGATGGTATAATTCCTAGGCAATTGTTCAAATTTCTATCACACTTAGGAATTTTATGCCTAGCAAAAAATCATATTTTTAATATTTCATGCATAATATTTTTATGGAAATCTGAAAACAAATCATCACCATCATCATTTTTCATCATCACAACACAAAGTCTTAAGAAAGTCTCTTAAGCACCCTTTTACTTTTAGCAATATTTCTCTCATAACGGGATTAGCTTGATGACCTAGCGAGCGGCGACTCCATGAAATGGTCATGTAACAACGACAATGTCCTTTGAAATTATTGTTAGAAGTCACTTTATTTTTCATCAAATCATACCACAACAACCAATTTGTTTACATCAGATTATTTCATTTAAATTTTATAGCATGACATAAAATTATAATATTTTCAACGACATAATTACATGAATAATCAATCAACCATTAAAATATTAAAGCATCATAAAACATATGCACAAGTCATATCACAAAAAAGAACATAATATATATATATATATATATATATATATATATATCAAGAAGTCTATACATCATATCAAAACGGATTGGTATGCCACAATCTATACCCTGGCATACTCAATCCTCTCAAAAATATATGGTCTATGTACCAATGAGCAGCTAGTCTCGAGAAGCCCTCGAGCTCTCAGCCTCATCTCCTCTCCTGCCCTGAGGTGGAGGAGGTGGTCCCATCGTAGCCCATCCTGTGTCATGGGTCCTCGACGTCGATCGTGATGATGTCCTCGATGACCCCATCCTGATCGGCTCCGTAATGCTGGTTGGCAGTGGTATCCTCTACTCCTCTAGAACCACATGATAGTACAACCCCTGGTAGAATGTGGTCTATGCAACAGCCCGTGCCAGCTCCAGAATGCTCGCCCCTCCACTTCGAGCCCTGAGCCGTGTAGCCTCATCCTGAAGAGTCTGCACCTGAGCTCGTAGGTGGGCATTCTCCACCCGGAGAGCCACCATCTCGCTGCTCTCCCCCACCTCGACACCCTTGCCCTTATCGGGTGATGGTGGCCTATCCCTCTGCTAAGAAGGGAGTCTCTCCCTCCTCTCTGGCTGCTGTTGTCTCTCCAGAGCCTGTGGTACTCTTCGGCGTCTCTCCTGAGGAGGTCATCGTTGATCCCTCCCTCCATGACCCCTCGTTGCATCGATGGTAGCCTGGCATCGCCTCTCCATCTGTTGCACTACAGTGTGCATCGGACCCTATGCCCTCATCATTCGAGGAGGGTGGATGCCTGCATACCAGGCATCATACCCATCTGCTACCCCCGCATCATCCCCATCCACTGGCTGAATGGGGGCATCATCAGCATCCTAACTCCAGAACCATTGCATGTCTGGAGCCCCACTCAATGTAGTATTATCCCACATAGTTCGGGAGTACTCATAATCCCTAAGAGAAGGGATCCCCTGTTGTAGACCGAACTACCTCAAAACTCGGTCATAGCGGTGGAGCTCTACCTCTCCCCGCTCTGTCCTCAACCAGATGACTCACCTGATGTGAGCCAACTCCTGTCCATCCTCTGCCCACCCTGGATGCTCTCTCCATGGTCTCTAGGTGATCTGATCTAGGGTGAGGTCATCTAGTAACCTCCGGGACATCGACAGATCTATCCGTCATTGTGACCCTCTCTGGAGCCACCAATAGAAAACCTGGGGTCTCTCTCGGTCAACTCCTATCAGTGGAAGCCCTACCGGCCTCCGCACCGCAATGTGCTCCCAGCACCAAACTTGTAGTAGCGATGTCAGCACCAGACATTGACCTCCCTTGTATACGACCCCATAAAGGATCCTATACAAGCGGCATAGTACAAAGCTACCCCAAGCAAACCTGTATCCGTGGTCTCTCATGTCGTAGACCACATCTGAGAGGAGCCACGGTAACCTGCATCCACTCTGGTGGCATAGAAGAAGGCCACCCACCACCCCTACCAAAACTTGGGTCAACCGAGATGCCCCAAGCATCTGCCTCAAAGCCTCGATGTTCACTTTGCCCTTCTCCAGGGTGAAGCTTGGGTCACTGCACAATCTCATCATGGCATGGCCCTGATTGGCCGAAGGAGTCATGAACCGCCCATGTATGGGGATCCTCAAGATCCTCCATACATCCTCTAGAGTGGGAGTCATCTCCCCTATCGGTAGCCAAAAGTAGGACGACTCCGGATACCATCTCTCTGCTAGGGCTGTCAGTAGCCCCATGTTTGTAGGAATTTGTGGCATCTCTGCCACATGCTGTAGCCCGACCTCTGCTAGTCTGTCTCGCTCGGCCTGATCGAGCATGGCTAAGTCATCCCTGAGACCCCCGTATTTCCACTCTTGACTCTTTAGCAATCCCCTCTGCAAAATAAACAATAAAACAACAAAAATCATTAATACATAATCATTAAAATCAATTTCATCTCATAAAAAAAATGATATCGCCCATTATTGGATGATATCGTACCAAATCTAGACAAAATCATCCTTAATAGGATGAAATCATCTCCGATTCTTCAATTTGGGGATCGCCCCTTATTGGACGGGATCGCCCCTATTTCTTCGATTTCGTCCTCAGACGAAATCGGCGATATAGGGACGATTTTGACGAAATTGGGATGATTTCGTCCCGACGTCGTCGACGGCCTAAAAATGGCCGCGATGCCCAAAAACAATTAAAATTCAAGTAAAAAATTAAACAAATCAAGCTAAAAACATAGTACACTAGGTTTAGATCCTTACCCGCAACCCACGTCGGACCTCTGTCGATCTATGTGTCGTTTCCACCATTTTGCCTGCAGAGCTCTGAAACAGCGAAAGTGAACAGTAAAAATGAATTAGGGTTTTACCCTATTTTTCTTATTTTTATTTAAAAACAACATTTTTTTAATTTTTTGCTTTTCCGCGCTTTTACCTCAAACGTTCGATTTGGGTAAAAACTCGGAGGGGGCACCATAGCAAACAGTTGTACGATTCGACCTAGAATCGTCGTCTAAAAAATGGAATAAATTTTTGCTTTCTCGTAAAGCATGAAGAACTCATCTTTAACGCATTTTCTTCAAAAAATTTGCTAAAGAGGGGGCAAAATGTAGCACCCTAAAATTGGCGCAGTTAAACCCTCAGTAAAAGATAAAAAAATTGAATTTTAACCCCAAAATCGCCCGTTAACCGCTCACCTCATTTTTCATGCCATTTTTAGAAGTTGTTTTGACCATTGGACGATATCGTCGTCGATCTGATGATATCATCCCAAATCGGATGAATTCATCTGGAACAGAACGTCCAGACGATTTCATCCCAAAACCGAATTTTCATAATTAGCTTTTATTTCAACAACCTCTCCAACTCGGACAAAAGCGTGTCTGTGCGGTTGGAGATTCCTACGTTGGAGATCTCCTAGATTGGGATGATCCCCAACCTCCTAACCTCCCCCTAATCCTATATAAACTTGGGATTTTCCCAGTTTATCCCCCTGGCTGATCATTTCCCTACAACTTTAGTTTTTGCTGTGTTAGAACATCCTATCCCCCATCATTTGCATTTGTGTTTTCAAGTTTTATTGCAGGATCTCACTGTGTTTCATCCGGAGGAAGCTCGGATCGTCGCAGGTGATTCAACCACAATTTTGGATGATCCTATCGAGATCGGCGATGATCTCGTATGATTTCAGATGATTTTGACTACAGTTCATATTGGGGGCAATTAGAGCCCTGAGTTTGCATTCTCTATCTCTTTTCTTATTTAATTGTGCATTAGATTAGTTCACTTCTGTTTTGCATCTTGGAGTTCACCTCATTTAGCATATTTGCATGATAAAATTCAAAATAAATTATTAAAACATTGCATCCCATTTGATTTGATATCTGGATCTATCATTTAAGCATTTATATTCTTATTTCTATCATTTTGTATCATTCTTGCAATTGTATTTTTGGTTTTTGGTGTCTATTTTCATGATTGCAGGTTTTGATGAATTCGTCTGACAAATTTGTCAGGTCGCTGATGATCTCGGCTGATCTCAGATGATCTCCTATGATCTGGATGATTCTGTACAATTACAGATGATCATGTCATATCCGGGATGATCTGGACTCCTACAAGCTTCAGAATCTTCATCAGACATCAGAAATCAGGTGCACTCTTCTCCATCTTAGATATTTTCTATATTTAGGATTCATTTATGTTTGTTGTCTTCATATAAACCAAAAATTTCATATAGAATAGCTTAGATTCATTTTGGCCAACCTAGGAATCTGAATGATTGAATATAAAATGAACACATCAAACCCATTCTCAACCTAGGCGTGGAAACTACCACTTAAAGTTTCCTGGTGAACCCCACCATCCGTCAAAAATTCACCCTTATACCCCTCCCCCGAGAGGCGTGACCTTCAAAGGGCCTCTCCATCCGAGGTATTGTCCCATCCTTCTCGCATCCCCCTTTCGGGCACGGATCCTTTAGCCTGAAGGTAAGGGTGCAAAAAATTTGGGCGATACAATATTTTTGAAATCCTTTCCACAAATGATGTCCCAAGTGAGGAAGAGGAAATAATGGAAACATAAATCTTAGAAAAAAAATTTAAATATGAAGGGAAGAACTTAGAGAGAAACCAATAAATCAAAGGTTTTCAATAGAAAAAAAGGGAGAAAACTTACACAAGAAAAACAATATTTTAAATGTCAAAACTTCAAATAATACAGGTCCCAATATATACTCCGTTGAACCCTCTAGTAAAATTTTGGCTGTGTACGAGCATTCTTCAAGGTTAGAAGCCATCTCAGATTCAATTGGAATAAGTCAAGAAACAGGGAAAAAAAACTGAAGATGGATTCTAATAAAAAAGCAGGTCACAAGACCAATCAATATCATATGGTAAAAGAAGGTGAAAATCTTGTAGAGGAAGGTAAGATTAATTCCCTTCCCAACTTTTTTATCCTTGGTATTAATGAAGATCATCACTCGAAATATTAGAGGACTCAAAGGGAGTCTTTCAAAACAAAATGAAATTAGAAGAATGATTTAGATACATCATCCACATCTTATTTTACTTCAAGAAACAAAGATGTCAATGGAGGATATGGACTCAATTGCCAGTAAAATTTGGTCAGCCGGAAAAGTGGTTTTCCTTAGTTCCCAGGGGACTTCTGGTAGGATTGCTTGTCTTTGAGACCCAAAAGAGGTAGTTATTCACCATATGGTTGGCAATTGGGGTTTTTTGGCTATAGCATTTCAAAGTAGACATTCCAACCAAATTATTCACTACATTACTATTTATGCTTCGACTGCTTTGGAGGAAAAAAGAAGACAGTCGAAGGATATAACTCATATTATCTCTCATTTTATTGAATCTTGGATCTTGATCGGAGGATATTTCAATACCATCCTCTCTCTGGATGATAAATGGAGGGGAAATATAAATTTAGACAAAAGCATTGACCTCATGAGTGAATATATTGCAAACCTTCATCTTGTGGACATCCAACCAGATAATGGCCTTATGACTTGGTCTAACAGAAGGCAAGGCTTAGCTTGTATAATGGAGAGATTGGATAGGTTTTTGCTCTCTAAAAATTTCTTAATCCATGGTCACATTCCTAAAGTGAAGACTCTTAATAATGTTGGTTCGTATCATTGGCTAGTCATGGTGGAAATGTGGAAAACCAATGTGAGTTTCTCTCCTTTTCATTTTCAATTAATGTTGCTTAGAGACATTTCCTTTAGACCTCGTGTACAAAAATGGTGTAAGGAAGGTAAACCTAGGCATGGGACTAAGATGTTCTATTTTTCCAAAGACTACAATACATTAAATCCAAAATCAAGACATGAAACTGGAAAGAGTTTGGGGATGTTCATAAAAAAACATGGAGTTATTTCTCATATTGAAAATTTGAATAAGAAAATCCATTTAGATAGCCTCACAGAGAAGATAAGTATAGATGAAATTAAACTCACAACTCAGTTAGAGGAATGGGAAAAAAGAGAAGAAATATTATGGAAGCAAAAATCTAGAATTCAATAGCTCAAATAAGGAGATCGAAACACAAATTTCTTCCACAAATCTCTTCTAGCTCAAATATCTCACAACTTTATTTCTTACCTAAAATCATATTTTGGATATTTTGTTTATATTTGGGATGGCATGAACTCTATTGTTGTTGATTACTTTTCCAATATTTTTACTGCTACTCCTCTTGACTCAAATTCTCAACAAAATGTTCTTCAAGCAATCCCTTCTCTTATCACTTCTGAGGAGAACTCTATTTTAATTGCTGTTGTTACTATTAATGAGCTTTAACAGGTATTTTTTAAAATACAAAAAGGGAAAACCCCAAGCCCTGATGGTTTTCCTATTGAGTTATACTAATAGTTATGGGATATCCTTCATGATGATTTATTAGAGGTAGTGGAAGAAGCTAGGAAAGCCAAAGAAATTTTTAAGGTTATCAATAAAACTTATATTACTCTTGTTCCAAAGCTCAAGAGGTTGATCATATCTCAGCTTTTAGACCTATTGCTTTATGTAATGTTCTTATCAAAATCATTACTAAAATCATGGCAGAAACGTTAAAGCCTCTTTTGCATAAGATTATTTCCCCAGAGCAAGGGGGTTATGTGGAAATGCATCAAATAGTATATGAGATAGTTATTGCTCAGGAAGCCATCCATTCCATGTATATGCAAAAACCTCCTTCCATGTTCATTCGGTTAGATTTATCCAAAGCTTATGACAGAGTGGATTGGCACTTCCTTATCAAAGTTTTGAGGCAAGTTGGTTTCTCTAACGATTGTATGGATTGGATTATGGGATGTCTCTCTTCAATTTCCTACTTAATTATTATCAATGGTAGGCCTTCTCAGTCATTCCCAACTTCTAGAGGTATTAGGCAAGCTGACCCGCTATCCCCTTATTTATTCATCATTCTTGCTGAATGTTTAGGTAGAACTATAACCAAAAAGAGAGAAAACAAAACCCTTAATGGAGTTACCATTGCTCATGGAGCTAGACCTATCTCTCATCTTCAATTTGTGGATGACTCTACTCTTTTAGGTAAAGCTACAGTTAAGGAAGCTTCTAATATTAAGCAAATCATTAGTTATTTTTCTAAGGCTACCGAGCAGTTGATCAATGAAGAAAAATCTAAATTTATTTTCTTTCACTTCTCTGCTAGACAGGAATCCATGGTCTTGGATAAATTAATATATAATAAGACCTCCCTTCCAATCACTTATTTAGGTATAAGGCAAAAAAATAAATATTGGACTTGGTTGTTGGACAAAGTCAAGAAGAAAATTGGAAAGTGTACCAATAGGTGGCTTTCTTATGGGGGTAGAATCACCTTGGTAAAATCAGTCCTTTAAGTTATTCCTATTTATGTATCTTCTATGTTGAATATTCCAAAGGTTTTTCTTCGAGAACTGGATCAAATCAGTCATCATTTCCTTTGAAGTGGTACTAAGGAGAAAATAAAATGGACCTTAGTGAAATGGGACACTTTATGTCTTCCTAAGAATAAATGGGGGTTAGGATTCGGGTATTCTATTAATAACAACAAATATTTAGCTGCTAAATTATATTGGAGGATGTTGTATAACCCCAATGCTCTTTGGGCCAATAATCTCCATGCTAAATATGCTGAGAACAAAAGTCCTAAAGACCTTGTTCACTATCAACTTCCTACCAAAGGTTCTATTTTAGCAGTTCTTAATACTGGTGAGGATTTGATAAAGAAAAATTTATTTTGGATCATTCATAATGGTCAACAAGTAAATTTTTGGACAGATTCTTGGTGTTAGCGTCTTTGTTATACTGTTACTGTTTGCTAACATATTATTTGTCCTACTCTTGCATTTGTTATCTCGTTATAACAAAGTGCTTATTGTAGCTGGTTCATTCCGGCGGTTCTCCATTGTAATCTTATTTAATGCAGAGCTGAATAATAATCATTGTTCCGAATTCTTACATGGCATCAGAGCCAGTGGCGTGAAGGGAGCAGCGCAGCGGCAGCAGAGAAGCGTGGACAACAAACGGATTTTTTTTAATTAGCCAGACGGGAATTTTTTTTTCTCCGGGTTTGTTGTAGCAGAGGATTCCTCCGGCGAGAAAAAAAAAAAAAAAAAAGACGCGCAGAGCTGTGCGCGTCGTGACACGGGCCCCGTGCGCAGACGACCGGGAGTCCGGTCGACGGCCAGGACGTCACGCAGACGTCCATTGGCGCTGCGTCCGAGGAGGCGCGTCCCCAGAAGAGGATGCAGCCAGGTCGCAGTCCCCTAGGCAGGACGCGTCGGCAGGAGGAGAGAGCGCCCGCGCGGGATTTTTTTTAAATCCCCGCCGCGCAGGAGGTGGCCCCCCTCCCCGGTCCCCACTCCCCGTGCGACGTGCGCGCTCCCCGAGGGCACCACCCCCCTCTCCCGGTCGGCGGAGCGGGAATTCAAATTCCCGCCGACGCGGGAAATCGGAGGGGGTATAAACCCCCCCCCCGCGCCGCCCCCTCCCCCCGCGAGCCGCGTTTGCGCACGCGCGCAGGCCCTCCCCCCGCGGGCGCGTTTGCGCACAGTCGCGCAGGCCCTCCCCCCCCGGGCGCAGGCCCTCGAAGAAAAAAAAAAAAAAAAAATTTTGCCAGTTTTTTTTTAAATCGCCGGAAAAATCGAACGCCCTCCCTGGAACGAAAAAAAAAAAATACAAAGTTCGGCTCTCTTTTTTTCGAGTGCCGATCCGGTCTGGAAAAGAAGGCAGCGGTGATTTTTTTTCCGAAAACGCCGGGAGCAGTGGGAGCAGGGCTGTGGTCGCAAGCCGAGGCCGAATTTTTTTCGAGCGATCTTTGCGGTCGCAAGCCGAGGCCGTTGCGAGAGGAGGAGACGAGAAGGAGGGGTTGAAAGAGGAGCGAGTCCATTGTTCCTTTCGGATCAGCCGCCGGCTCACGTGGTCGTGAGCCGTGCGGTAAGGCTCGAGGAGCTGCGGGTTGGGGGTTCAAATCCCGCCGACCCCCCAAGGTATATTTTTTTTTCAAAGTTTTTTTTTATAATTATTAATTTTTAATTAAAATTTTTAATTTTAATTTATTTTTAATAGTTTTAAACTTTATAAATTAAAATTTAATTTTAATTTATTTTTCCTAAAGTTTTAAAACTATATAAATTAAAATTATTTATTTTAATTTTAAATATATAATAGTTATTAAAAATGCTTTGTTAAAAGAATTTTTTTAAGGGGGATATTTTTTTCAAAAAATCAAAGGGGGATGTTGAGTAATTTTTTGAAATAGCAATTTGGCATTGTAAAAGGTGCATTTTCGGCTGTGACCGACACCTTGTGGGTTATTCTAGTGGGCATTTTTTTTGTTGTATGTTGCATATTTCATTTTTGCACTATAACATTAAAAATTAAAATCAAACACTCCCTAAAGTCCCCGGAATATAAAACCCATCTGTGCAATTTATTTGCCTTTGCAGCGTTCGGTATTTGCGATACCTCTGGCCAGCACTTACAGGTAAAGCTGTCGTGATTTGGCTACTGTATCCGCCGCCTAACATAGTTGCTATAACGACGTCTGAGCTTGTTCTCTATAAATCGTCGGGGAGGAATAAGTACGCCATTTTTGCATTTTTTACTCCATCCACTACCCTTTATCGCACTTGTGTTTAGGCGTAAATCCTGACGAAGTATTCTTCATAGTGTTTAGGGGAAGTTACGCCCCACGCATGAGAAGAATCTTCTATGGTAGGTGCCATCAACAAGGCGATTCCCTTTCGGTACCGCTTATGTTCCACGTATCGTATGATCTCTAAAATTCACCTATAGTCTCCCTCACGTAAGGGCGGGTGATTTTTGTTGATCTTTCTAAATACCTATAGTTTCCCTCACGTAAGGGCGGGTATTTTGTACGGTATATTGGCCTAGCAAAAGGTATATCGAAAGGGGGACCAATTTGGTGATATAAGGAACCTTCACTATGGCCAGTTGTTGCAAAATTGATGATCGATCCGCATCGGTTATTGAAAGGTCCAAATTATACACCATGGAAACATAAGATGAAGGCTATTCTCCAAATGGAAGATTTGTGGGATATTATTCTTGGAGTAGCAACAAGGCCTTCACCAACGACGGGATCCACGAGGTCCTTCGACAGATCAGATTGCTTTTGACAAGAAAGACAGTAGAGCAAAGGTGCTCATTTTGTTTGCTGTTTCAGATGAAGTGCAACCTCATATAGCTGATAAAGCAAGTGGTAAAGAGGCATGGGATGCCCTTAGAACCATCTATGAGGGGAAGAATGAATCCACCATTCTTCATCTTCAACAACAACTTCATAACTTGAGTTTGAGACAGGGTGAAGCAGTTGAACTCTTTACGTGCAGTGTACGAGTTGAAAGAGAAATTGAGTTCTCTAGGAGATACTGTGGATGAAAAGCTTCTCATTTCACTTGTGATGAGAGCTTTACCTTCTTCATTTGACATGTTGATAACCTCCATCCAGGTGTCCCAACGACAAATTACCTACATCGAGTTGGTCAATCTGCTTCAACAACGGGAAGCACGCCAACTTCACAAGGATGATTCTTCCAATACAGCCCTATACACCAACAGGCAGGGTTCTAGGAAGAAAGGTAATGGGCAAAAAGGAGGCAACTTTCAGAAAGGAGGAAATTCTCAACGGGATACGAAAGGAAAAGGCAAGCAACCTCAACGAGAAGAAGAGGTGGTGCAAGATGTGTGAGAAAGACAACCATGACACCAACAGGTGTTGGCATAAGAACAAGCAAAAAGGCCAAAACAAACCACAAAATAAGAACAAGCAACCCCGAGGTGAATGTTCGTTGTTGAAGAATCGACTCGGATTACGAATGGGCACACAAGGTGCTCATGACTACCACAGATTCCACTCAGAGGGATCCTATTTGGTATGTCGATTACGGAGCTAGTAAACATATGACTGGCGATAGATCGTGGTTTGAATCATTTGTGGCCAAGGAGGGCAAACCTGTCACCATTGCTGATGATAAAACCTACGGGGTTCAGGGAGAGGGTACAGTTTCAGTCACTCTTCCTGATGGCAAGTGTCAGATTGACAAGGTCCTCTATGTTTCGGGATTGGCCAACAATTTGTTGTCAGTGACACAAATCCTGGACAGAAATATGGTTGTCAACTTTCGTGTTGAGAATGGAAAGAAGTGTTGTACAATTACCAGGAAGGGTAAGCAGATTGCAACGGCTTCATATAAGCATGGCTTATTTGCACTAGATGCTATCTCTACTCCACATGTTGCCATGATTGTCTCTACCAAGGAGGCAACTTCCCTATGGCACAAGAGATATGGGCATCTTAGTTACGGCTACTTACTTGAGCTCGGCAAGTATGAGATGGTAAAGGGTCTTCCTTCCCTTTACGCCACATTGCCGGTGTGCTCGGTCGCTTGGCGGGAAAGCGGCATAGAGTACCATTTGAGAAGAGCTCTACAAGAGCACGAAAACCTCGGGAGCTAATTCACACCGATCTATGCGGTCCTTTCACACCCAACGGTGTTGGAGGGAAGAGGTACTTTCGGTTATTCGTAGATGACTACTCACGAAAGATGTGGGTTTTCTTTCTCAAAGCTGAAATCTGAAGCTTTTGCATTCTTCCAGCAGTTCAAGAAATCTGTTGAGAAGGAGTCAGGGGCTTCTATCAAAACCCTCCGCTCAGATCGAGGGGGAGAGTTTACCTCTAATGAATTTTCTGCATTCCTAGATAAACATGGGATCAAGAGACAGTTAACAACTGCCTATACTCCTCAACAGAATGGAGTTGCTGAGAGAAGGAACCGTTCTATCATGGAAATGGTTCGTTGTATGCTCACGGGTGCAACTCTTGGGCAACAATATTGGGCGAAAGCTGTCACCAGCTGCGGTGTATCTTTTGAATAGGGCACCCACAAAGGCCCTAAAAGGAATGACTCCACGGGAAGCATGGAGTGGTCGAAAACCCTCCATATCTCATCTACGTATTTTCGGGTGTCAAGCTTTCATGCACATACCGAAAGAGAAAAGGAAGAAGCTAGATGAGAAAACACTCAGATGTATTTTTCTTGGATATTACGAGCACTCTAAAGGATATCGGTTGATAGATCCTTTGACCAAGAAAATTCATATCAGCAGAGATGTTGTCTTTGATGAAGCTTTCACATCACAGAGCACATCTACGAGTACACCGAGGATATTGTGGAACCAAAGGAAGAGGAGATTCCTTCGTCAACACGAGACAGGAGGTCCTTCTACATCTTCTTCACCACCACCAGACGAGAATCCTAAATGGTGTACAAATACAATCGAGAGATGCAAATTTATCCACTCCTCCCAATTTGAATTTGGATAGACCTCGTACACGCGGTATGGCTCAAAAGGAAAGAGAAGCCGAGAAGCTGGTGAGGTTGATGATCTTTGTCAATCTTTTGAGGAACTTTACGTGACTCCAAGTAGAGAAGTTGAGGATATGGATATTGATGATGACGGGGCATTCATGTCTACCATAGATAGTCTTGAACCTGCATCAGTGCAAGATGCTCTTAGTGAGCCTCAGTGGAAGGCAGCTATGGATACAGAGTATGAGTCTACGATGAAGAATAAAACTTGGAAGCTTGTTGATCTGCCGCATGGAAAGAAACCTATTGGCTGCAAATGGGTATACAAAGTCAAGTACAAGGCAGATGGAACAATTGATAAGCATAAGGCCCGTCTTGTTGCAAAGGGCTATGCTCAAAAGGAAGGCATCGACTATGAAGAAACTTTTGCACCTACTGCTCGGATGACCACAATTCGGGTTATGTGTGCTATGGCAGCACAATATGGGTGGAAAGTTCACCAAATGGATGTCAAAAGTGCCTTTCTTAATGGTGATCTCCAAGAAGAAGTCTATATGACTCAACCTGAAGGATTTGAAGTGGAAGGCCAACAGCGAGAAAGTTTGCAAATTGGTCAAATCCTTGTATGGTACTGAAACAAGCTCCTCGAGCTTGGTATATAAAAATGGACAATCACCTAATGCGGCATGGATTTAAGAGATGTCCGTCGGATGCAAACCTCTATTTCAAGAAACGGGGTTACGAGATAGTGTTGCTTGTACTCTATGTGGATGATCTGCTCATTACGGGGAGTTCGGAAGATATGATCTCTACTGTCAAAAGAAACTTGTGCAAATCTTTTGAGATGACAGATCTCGGACTTCTCCATTACTGTCTTGGTCTGGAATTCAGCCAGAAGGAGCACACCATCAAAGTGTCTCAGAAAAAGTATGCCAAGACATTGCTCGATAAATATCGCATGACTGACTGCAAGCCAATGGCAACTCCTATGGAGAATGGACTTCAGTTATCGCGATATGATGACTCACCTCAGGTAGATGGCACTCTCTATCGACAGTTGATTGGGAGTCTCATATATCTGACCAATACTAGGCCAGATCTCGTATTTGTTGTAAACTATCTTTCGAGGTTCATGCAGGAGCCTAAGATTACTCATTGGAAAGCGACAAAACGTGTTCTTCACTATGTCCGTGGTACTATAGAATATGGCCTAGAATACAAGAGGAACAACAAATTCTTCTTGCAAGGATACACGGACTCCGACTATGCCGGATCATTTGATGATCGCAAGTCAACTTACGGATACATTTTTCATCCGGGATCCGGTCCTGTCTCTTGGCACGGCAAGAAGCAACAGGTGGTTGCTATTTCTTCAACGAGAGGCGAGAATATCGCGCCGCACGTGAAGTCGTGTGCGAAGTGATATGGTTACGTCGCATTCTGACAAGTATGGGCCATCCATCAAAATCTCCAATACACTTGTTTTGCGACAATCAGGGTGTTTTGAACCTCGTCAAGAATCCAGTCCATCATGAAAAAACAAAGCACATTGACACACAATGTCATTTCATTCGAGAGGAAGTTCCAAAGCATCGAATTCAACTTCAGCACATTCCCACAGATGCTCAAGTTGCAGACATTTTCACTAAGGCACTTGGACGTGTCAAATTTGAATTGTTTCGCAGCTCACTTTGTATTGCAAAATAATGTAAGGGGATGTTAGTAGTCTAAGTATAGCTATTAGTTATTACATTACCCAAATAATGTAATAAAGGGGGATGTTAGCGTACTGTTATACTGTTACTGTTTGCTAACATATTATTTGTCCTACTCTTGCATTTGTTATCTCGTTATAACAAAGTGCTTATTGTAGCTGGTTCATTCCGGCGGTTCTCCATTGTAATCTTATTTAATGCAGAGCTGAATAATAATCATTGTTCCGAATTCTTACACTTGGGATGGTCACAAGCCTGTGATAACTTAGTTTCTCGATTGGAGGCCTTGGATGGAGGACCTTCACTGAGCTAACTGGATAAAGGTGGCTAATTATTTTTGATACCATATTGGTAATTCAAAGGTGGGTAGATATTGGATTCCTATTGAGGACTGGCCTATTCAAATCCTAGAAAGGCAAAGAAAAGATATCTAAGGTATCCTTCATATGATATCTCTCTCTTGGTCCCATGAAAAATATTGTTTTGGATGGAACAACACTACTAAGGGTGAGTAGTCAGTTGCTCAAGGTTATTTGACCTTATGCCAAAATAATCCCAATCATTCTTCTGACATATTTTATCAATTGTGGGCTCAAAATCTTTGGCCTAAGGTGAGGTTCTTTAATTGGATTTTATTGCATCATAGGGTGCTTACTGGTGAGCAACTTATGAAGCATGGTTTTCATGGCCCTTTTAGATGTGAGATATGTGAAGAGAATGTAGAAACTCTCAACCATATTTTTATTGAGTGTACTTTAGCCTCTGAGCTATGGAGGAGAATGGCCACTTTACTTGGCTCATAGTGGTCAAAGTTTTTTACTTTTGAATAGCTTTGGAGGGATTGGCCTAGAGGGTGTTGATCATTTTATTAGGTAGTTAGATTGGATGGGTTCTACCATTCTTCTTTGGAATATTTGGATTGAAAGGAACACTCAAATTTTTAATCAAGATAGGAAGGATATTCACTATATTTGGCAAAATACCATAGCCAACTTAGTTGAATTAGTCCATCAAATCCTTAATCACCCCCAAAACTCCCACCAAAAATGGGATCAAGTGATGCAAAGATTGAATATTAAATATTCTAAGGACAACCAACTTAAATGGAATGTGAGTATTAGTAATATGGATAGGACAAGAAATTAGCAACCTCCTCCTAAGGATTTTGGAAAAGTCAATACTGATGGAGCCTTTAGAGGGAACCCTAGAAAAGCTAGTGTGGGAGGAATTGGTAGACTTTCATATGGCTCCCTGGTTTTTACTTTTGTTGAGAATTTGGGTATTCTTTCCAATAACCTTACTGAGGGGTATGGTATCCTTAGAGGCCTTCAAGAGGCTACTAAGGTTGGATGGGAAAAGGTGTTAGTTGATTCTAACTCTCAACTTATGATTAATATTTTGAAGACTCTTTCTAAGAATCATAAGGTTTATTAGAGAATAAAAATGATTATTGAGAAGATTCAATTAATCCAAATGGGATTTTTGAAAGTTTATTACAATCATGTGGTCAGAGATCAAAACAAGAGTGTTGATGCTTTAGCTAATTGGGATTTGGACAAAGGTGATCTTACTTGTTATAGCCACCCTCCTAGATGGTGGGATTTACAAATTAGGGAAGCTCTTCTTTCTATCATTTCTTTGGATGGCTCCAGTTTTGAAGGTACCTAGTTTCTTCTTGTTTTTTTGTGCTTCTCTTTGGTTCATTCAGGTTTTTTGGGTTCCCTAGCTCACTCTTTTCTTTCTTTTGTTTCCTTTGTTTTTTCTTGCCTTAATAGTCTTCTGGTCTAGATAGGTCATTGTTATGTTCAATATTTTTTTTTTTTTCTTTTTTGTTTTTTTGTTTAGTTTTTTAATGTGTGTGTGTTCTTTTTTTCGTTTTGTTTTTGTGTTCTTTGTGTTGTTTTTTGTTGTTCTTGTGTTTTTTTTGTTTTGTATTTTTTATGTTTTTTGTTATTGTTCTTGTGTTTTTGTCGTTCATTTTATTGTGTTTCTCTTTGTTTGTGTTAATTCGTGTTTTTTTGTATGAGTGTTTTCTATGTTTTTTGTTTTTGTTTATTGTCTGTTGTTGGTTGTTTTTTATTTTTATTTTTATTTTATTTTTTAATATTTTAGGTTTTGGTTGTGTTTATTTTTCATGTTTTTTTTGTTATGTCTTTGTAGTGTTCTATTGTTTTTGTCTTGTTTGTGTTTTGTTATGTGGTTCTTGTGTTTTTCTATGTGGTTCATGTTGTGGTTTCTTTTATCTTATTGTGTGTGTGTTTGGTTGTGCTTTTGTTTTTGACACACTCAAGGAGCATGTTTTTTTATTTTATTTTATTATTTTTGTTGTTATTTACTTATTTTTAAATTGGTTTTGTGTGTTTGTTTGCTCCTTGAGTATGTCAAAGGTGGTAGGCCAGGTCCGAGTCCTAGGTGTTTTTGGCAAAATGGATACCCCTGCCTCCTTGGGTCTTACCCGAAAGTGGCATCCCTTTTGGGATGTTTTCCACACAAAAAAAAAAAAGATAAACTATAAAAAAATTTAGTTACCTCAAGGGTTTTCTTACCATACCTAGTCTATCTACAATAATATAAAAATATATTCCTAGGTTAAAGATACAGGTACACCAAAGCCTATAATTGTTGCTTCGTAACTGGTTTTTCTTGTAGCATGACAAACAAATCCTAAGGATGCAAGAAAATTATCCATTAGGGAGAACAAGACCTCCATTGGGTAGAGAAAGAAGTTATGTACTTGATAGTCTAGTGCAATATAAAATATGAACCTATCCTGTATAAATGGGAAAACCTGATCTATGAAACTTTAGATGATGAACTCCAGCAATTGCAAAAGGCCATTTAGCACAAGAGGAGGTAATTCCCCCTTTTTCACACTATTATTTTTTAATACATTTAATAATCAACCAAATGGATGAGAATACAATTAAAGGCTAGGGAGGTGTATATCAAGAAATGGTTCAATAAAAGCTCCCATGGACACAAGAAGGTGAAACTCATTATGCAAAAAGTTTTAGCCAATTTCTCCCAAACATCTATTTTAGGCTTTGTAAAAAACTCCTTCATAGGATTTGATTAGGGATAGTAAAATTCCTATATGAAAACAAAGCATGGGACTCTTTTTTTATTTAAAATATTACCTACATAAGAATATATGGGTTGAAAATTCCCCCAAAATCCGTGCCCATATTTTTCTCTAGGTCAGTTGTAACATCAGAAATCATCAAGTTGCAGAAGAAACTAAAACTAGGGTAACAAATAAGGAAGCCAAAATCCCATAATTGAACATTCCTTGTAATATGGGGCACCATATAGAAGGTATATCATAGTCTGTTAGCATCATTAGAGAAAATGGATTCATATGGTTTTTTTGAAATCACCTGGAGGGCCTATGACCCTCAGTTATTATAATAGCACTCTCATAGGAACAATGACATATTGAGTAGTAAAACATTAAGAAAATTTATCTAAAAACCAAATGCAATTCATCTTGGGCATGGGAGAATCCCTCGATCAAATATGGAAATCTCATAATAGGCCACACTCCCACATTGATATGGTAGGTAATTACCCTACTGAACTAAGAGTGCTTAGGAGATACAAAATCAAGTTAGTTGCCCATTTAATCCTAGCAACTTGTCTAGAGGAATACAAGAATTCCATATTAGAAGTCATCAATAAATAACTTGAGTAAGTAGAAATACTAATGGAAGTCACATATCCAATAGAGATTGAAACAAAGCAATCTTCAGATACTCAACTATCCCAAAGCACTACCCTAGTCACCATAAATGGTAAAGGTATAGTTGTTTCCTCTTCTAGAAAAATGCAAATTACATCTCTAGACCTGGGTAAGGCAATAATGAATCCCAAGCATAAGCATGAGGCTACAAAAGACCTACCTCAAGTGATTCCCACTAGCATAATGATCAAAAAAGAAGAATGTAAAATTTTTGCAAAGGTGTTTGTGAGGATCTAGAAAGGAGGAAGACTAAATAATTTGCTGATATATCTTCAAATTAAGCATACATCCCCTCCAAGTTCTCCACCAAGTAAAATGCCAAGGATAGAAGCCCTACCTTCCTCAAAAACTCATTAGAGCCTCATATTAATGTAGAGCAAAGGATAGGCCATATACTTTAATCCTAAAGAGGAAAGACAAATACAAGCTATAGAGGAAGGAAAGAGTCTGAAAGAGGCTTAGTAAATAGTAGAAGAATTAGACAGTCAAGACACCCAGATTTGAACTGAGTTGCTCGTAATATTAGAAGCAACCATTCCTATAGCTCAGGTTATAGCTCTTCAAATTGATACATCCATAGGAGAAGCAATAATGTAGTGCCAATAATATCATCTAGTTTATGGAAAGGCACAAGCTCAATCCTAGGTGTCTATGGTGGAAAACTTGTACAAAAGCAATTAGACACTAACAACCAAAATAACTCAACTACAAGCTGAGAACCAAAATTGAGATAAAAAATGGATAACCTTAGGCAACAACTATCACAATTATAGGTCATAATATCAATAGTAGAACCTTAGATTTTAGTCAAGATTATTGATTGCTCTTATTTTATTGCCAAACTCAAAACAGAAATGAAAAATAAAATTCAAGATTACTTGGAAGATATAAGAGAAATAGTCTATAACATTAGATTGATTAAGCTAATCGTAGATGACCTAAAGGTTAAAATGAATGAGGTAGATCAATAGGTGGGAAAAATATATCCCACCTCTCAAATGTATGAGGAATATTATAAAAATATGAATGAAGGACACCTAGTGCATGATGATAGCTCTATCACCTTCTATGCAGAAGAGTTTGCAAAGGTTTTAATAATTGTGACAAATTGACTAGAATGGCAAGCTTGGGATGATAAGGTGGTGGAGTTAGACTTTAGGATGAATGAAGAGTTTTCTAAAGTTAACTTCACTTTAGAAGAATACCTACAAATGGTAAATGTTGAATATCTGATTGTGAGTAGAATACAAAACTTCAACTCAGATTATGATGATGATGAAGAGTTAGCCAGTAAAACCAATTTTCTTGTAGAAACTATTCATCACTTATGCATATTTTTCTAGATTAGAAAAGAATTACCAAGGGCTATGAAGAATAATATTATGTAGAATTTGAACATGTTGAAGTTTACCATCACCTTTAGTGATGAGGTGTGGGAATATATTGACAAAGTCAAGGAACTTCATCGTGAAATAAGCAAAGGAAAATACATAAACGAAGTAGCCTTAAATATTATGTAGCAATTGATCACCAAGGGTAGAGTATAGAAAAATAAGAGAGTTCTTGAAGGGATGAAGATAAGAAAATCAGAATTGTGCCCACAATAGAGGAAAGTACTAAGAATACAGAAGAAGACAAAATACCAAAAATCGATCCATACATTGAAGGGACCACCAAAAAAGGAGATAAAGGGCCAGAAAAGTAAAGTACTGACCAAAGGACCAGTTAACCTTGAAATTTTGTATAGATTTATGCCATATTTTTGAAGATCTAAAGGCTCTATAATAGACAGAATATATTTTGTGAATGAAACAACCTCAAACAGCCATAGTGCATTCAGTAGACCAAAGGCAAGATATGGTTCCAAGTGGAGGGTTTATATTAAAATAGCTATAATAGATCCAAGATCCTAGAGGTACAAAAGGATCTATCATGGCTAGAATCAACATCAAGCTTTTGCATAGCATATTTTTTGCTAGAGGTATACTTGAGTGCCCCTATTTTGTCATTGTATTCCTTTGTGTCTTATCTCCTTTACCATCTCTTATTCTTCTAATTTCTAAGTATATTTTGATAGGGAAGTGTTCAAGAACTAAGATCATTTCCATCTACTGAACCAAAGGTCTAAAGGCCTTGTTGTTACCAAATTGGAACAAATAGGCAAAGGATTCTTATTACATAATTTTAATGAGAATTATTATTGTATTAAGCTCAATAAAGGAAGTAGACACTAATATTTCTCATTTTTTGGATGGAGTGATGGCGAGCAAAAGGTATGTAGAGACGAGTGAATATGTGGTGATCGATCCCTTAATGGACAGGAGGTAGAAGATCAAAATCAAAAATGATCACTCGAGTAACGAAGAGGTGGTGACTGAGAAACAAAAAGAAGGAATTGGAAATCGTAGGACCAGCTCATGCCAAAGTGACAATCCCAACTTCCAAATGGTAGAGGATGAACTATACTTTGATCCAAAATCATAGAGCATAAACTATGCCCCCATATGGGTGTGGCTACCGAATCTACCACCACATTTCTTCTATGAAGATGCTCTCCAAGTGATAGCCCAAGCATTAGGAGAACTGGTAACCATTGATCCGGTAATCCATGCTCAGACTCAATTGATGCAAGCACATATTTGTATCAACGCAAATCTTGAAATGTAGCTTCCTAGATAGGTTAACCTAATTTATGGAAATTATAGGTGAAGCTAGCCATTGGAATTTGAAAACAAACCAACTTTTTTCTTAGAGTCTCAATTACAAGGTAACCTATCGTCTTAGTTCCTAAACCACAAAAACTTGCAGACAAAATCATAGACAGTGGCCCACCAAATTTAGGGGGAAAATCTAAAGATGAAGGATAGGACAGGATAGAACTAGAATCATAAATGCAAGCAACAAACCTACCCCCCTCCAAGCAATGACAAACAAAAGGTAAGTAACTTGTTCTCCACTTCCAATAAATTTAATTTACTTAGCAACTATGGTTGCAATGCTAAATTCCAATACATGGAAACCCTCTATGAGGATGCCCCTATTTCAAACCCTACCTCCCAACCGGATACCATTGGGACCATCCTATAAAAAATTCTCCCCTATCCCCACCCTGGTACTCTTCCCTCACACTTGAAAATGGTCATGTGTCCTATAATCCCCTCCTAAAACTACCCCAACCCCCCATCCCCCCACCATCATTCTCTCCACCCAGTAGAATTGGATCACCTCACTCCCCATCCTCATACCCTATAGCTAAAAGTGATAGCAAAGTTTTTTGCCAAGAGTCCCCAGAACCTTGGAGCCCAAAATAGACCCGAAGTTACAAAAGAACCCAAATTGATGTGGGAGGTGACAGAAATAAGGGAATGCCCTCCAAGGAAGATCTAAGAAATAGATACGCAGCTGAGGATATAACCAATGACACCCAAAAACTTTTTTCTAATACCTAGGGTTACTAAGCAAAGAAGAAACTAAAATATCCAAAACCCCCACATAGCAAGGCAAATGGGGTAGAAAACCCTCCAAGAATTCCAAATGAAAGTCCTCTCTTGGAACACAAGAGGACTAAATGGGGTAGTCAAATAGAGATTGGCTACTGATATACGAAAGGAAATGAATCCTACAATTTTTCTCATCCAAGAAACCAAATTAAGTGAGCAATGGGCACCAAGAATTGCAAAATACATATGGATAAAGTGCAAGTTTGTCTACACTCCAGTGCAAGGTACCTTAGGTGGACTCCTATACCTCTAGAATCTAGCCAAGGTTGAAGGGTGAGTTATTTTAGGTGATGGATGTTTAGCCAATATTATTTTTCATGAGTCAAATACCTAGCTCTCCTGGGTCTTAAAAAATGTGTACGCTTCCAAAACCTTGTAGGATAGAATAACCCTATGGAAGAATTCAAGGAAATCTCATGGATCCTAGTAGGGGACTTCAATACTCCATTACGTCCATATGAGAAAAGAGGTAGGAATGCAATTACCTCCAACACCACATATGACTTTGCTCACTTTGTCAACTCAAACAAATTGAAGGACATCCAACTAAAATGGGCCCAGTTCACCTGAAGCAACATAAGGGTTGGTGGAAACCTTATTCAAGAGAGATTAGATCGGTTCCTGCTATCCCAAGAAGCACTCCCTATATTTGGGGATGCTAGTTTATAGGCCTTTCTAAAAAATGCGTTGGACCAAAACCCCCTAATGTTTGAGACAACCAACACACCCTAGTTTAAAATCCCTTTTCACTTTGAATCAATGTGGACATAACATCAAGACCTCAAAAATTGGATTGTTGAATGGTGGGGGGAAAAGGTCCTAGGGACGGCCATAAACCAGGTTATGCAAAAACTCTGATCAATAAAAAGCAAGCTAAGGGTTTAGAACAAAGAGACTTTCAAAAACATATTTTAAAGAAAAATATCATCAAGAATAGACTAAATCAGATTGAGGATAGTTTCCAACAAGGGTAGGGGAATGAAAATTTGAGAACAGAGGAGAGACTGTTGCTATCAGAATATCATAATACTCTATGAAAGGAAGAAATTTTTTAGCACCATAAATATTTCCAACTGTGGCTTAAGGAAGGATATTCCAACTCCAAATTCTTCCATATCTCCACCCTTAAGCATAGAGGAGCCAATAGGATAAAATCCCTTATCAAGCAAGACAAATCCTGCACCATTGATATCCATCGGATTCAAGAAGAAGTTTTTAACCATTTCAAATATCTCATCGATGTCCCTTTCTTCCCCCCCATCCAAGCTATGGAATCCCTCCTTGAAAACATCCCCAATGCCATCCCTAAGGCCACCGATACCTACCTTATTAGCCTCCTTACCCCTAAAGAGATTCATCAGGCCCTCTTCTCAATGCAACCAAAAAAATCTCCCAGCCTTGACGGTTTCTCTCCTAGATTCTTCCAGACCTATTGGGATATCGTAGGACATGACGTCTGCATAGCCATTTCTGAAATGGAAGCCTCAAAATTTATTCCTAGGGATGTCAACTCCACTTTCCCAGCCCTCATTCCCAAAGGAGCAAATTCCCAACCTCTGTTTGATTACTACTCCATTAGTCTCTACAATGTCATTTACAAATTCTTGATAAAATCCATGGATAATAGACTAACCAACATCCTCCCATCCATCATTAATCCGTTCCAAGGCAACACTATCAAAGGTCAAAATATCGTTGATGGGGTCATTACTACCCATGAGCTCATCCATTCAGCCCAACTATCCAACAAGTTAGCCTTATTCCTGAAGCTTGACATGAACAAGGCTTTTGACAGAGTGGATCGATATTTTCTAACCAGAATCCTCCTCAAGTTTGGATTCCATGAGAATTGGGTCAAGTTGATCTATAATTGTATTTCCTCCCCCCGATTTTTTGTCATGGTCAATGGTTCAGTAGTAGGATACTTATCTAGCTCTAGAGGATTGAGACAAGGGGACCCCCTATCACCCATTCTATTTATCATCGTGGTGAAAAACATGGAAAGAGCTATCAAATCTACCTACACAAAAATAATTATCTCTGGTATCAAGGCTACATCCAACCTCCAATATTTGACTCACCAATAGTTCGTGGATGATACTTTACTGGCCACTTTAGCCTCTATCTCGAAAGCCAAGGTCATCAAGTCTATTCTCAATCTGTATGAGGAAGCTATAGGCTAGAAGATCAATTTCAAAAAAATCAAGCTTTACTTCATCAACACCCTGACAATGAGGCAAGTTAAAATTGCAAGCATCCTGGGTTGCATGATCGCTGACCTACCAACCACATATCTTGGGATCCCAATGTTTCAATGGAGGCCAATCGGGACCATGTGGAATAATATCACTAAGATAATCCATAAGAATCTATCAAGGTAGAAGGGACACTCTTGTCATAAGTGGGTAAAGCCACTTTAGTTAAGTCTATTCTCCAAAGTATCCCATTTTTTTTCTATCCATCTTCAAAATTCCAAAAGTTGTGGGAGAAAGCATAGAAAATATCTAGAAGTATTTTCTTTGGGTAGGAATAGATAATCAATGAAAGTTTCATTTGATGGCCTGGGACAAAGTATGCACCCCTAAAAACAAAGGTGGGCTCGACCTACGTAGAATAAACCTCATAAACCAAGCCCTCTTGGCGAACCAGGCATGGAAAGTGGCTACCAAAGCCAATTTGGATTGGGTCTCCATAATTCAAAGGAAATACCTCCAACAACACTCTTTAAGGGATGAAGGGATTCCTAGCAAAGGATCTCACTTCTGGAGATCAATATCCCAAAGAAAGTACCTCATCCAACAGGGAACAAGATGGTAGCTAGGGAACATAATGGACATCGACTTTTGGCATGACCCATCGGCCAGGGATGAGCCTCTTGTTGAGCAAGGTGCAGAAACAGTATTGTCATTGTTGTCAAAACAGATAGATAAATCAGTTGATGCAGTGGACAGGAGTTCAGAGGTCAGTCAGAGCATGTACAGTAAATTTCCAAGAAGACAGAAGTGGCCCAGATTCAAAGGATCAAATAAAAAGACAAGTAAGAAAACTGTCGCGATATCGCGACATGTTTTTTGTCGTGATTTTGCGACATATTGGAGGAGAGAGAAAAAGCTGGAAAAGCTGTCGCGATATCACGACATATTAGAGGAGAGAGAAAATGCTGAAAAAACTATCATGATTTCGCGACATGTTGGAAGAGAGAGAAAGTGCAAGAAAAACTATTGCGATTTCATGACATGTTCAGAGAGAAGGCGCAAGCAAAGAAAACTATCATGATTTCGTGACATGTTCGGAGAGAAGGCGCAAGCAAAGAAAACTGTCATGATTTCATGACATGTTTAGAGAGAAGGCGCAAGCAAAGAAAATTGTCATGATTTCGTGACATGTTTGGAGAGAAGGCGCAAGCAAAGAAAACTATCGTGATTTCATGACATGTTCGGAGAGAAGGCACAAGCAAAGAAAATTGTCATGATTTCATGACATGCTTGGAGAGAAGGCACAAGCAAAGAAAACTGTCATGATTTTGTGACATGTTTGGAGAGAAGGCACAGGAAAAGAAAAACTATCATGATTTCGTGACATGTTTGAGAGAAGGAGCTCGCAAAGAAAAGTGTCACGATTTCATGACAATCTGCAAGAGAGGCAGTACAGATGAAAATGTGTCGTGATTTCGTGACATGTTTGAGAGAAAGATCTTGCAAGGAAAAGTGTCACGATTTCGCAACAATTTGCAAGAAGAAGAGCTAAGGAGAAAATATGTCGCGATATCGCGACATGTCGTGTTTTCGCAACCTAAAGAGAAGAGAAGAGCTAAGGAGAAAATATGTCGTGATATCGCGACATGTCGCATTTTTGCAACTAAGAGAGGAGAGAGAATGTACGAAGATAGAAATGTCACAATATAGCGACAACAGTAGAGAGGAAGACTCCGAAGGATGAAGTGTCACGATTTCACGATAGAAGCAAAATGAAAGAGCATGGAAGCAGAAGTGTCATGATTTCATGACAAATTCAAGGAGGAAGAGCTCAAATGCGAAAGCATCATGATTTCGTGACATGTTCCATTTTCACGGGTGAAATGCAGAGAAAGGCATAAGGCAGCAAAAGTGTTGTGATTTCGCGACATGTCATATTTTTGCAAATGCATGCCGAGAAGAGTGCAAGGAAGCAAAAAGTATCGCGATTTCGTGACATGTCATGTTTTCGCTAGTGCATGCCGAGAAGAGTGCAAGGAAGCAAAAAGTGTCACAATTTTGTGACATGTCATGTTTTCGCTGGTGCAAGTCGAGAAGAGTGTACAGAGGTGAAAAGTGTCATGATTTCATGACATGTATTTTTGCGGGTACAAGCCGAGAAGAAGACAAAGAGGCAGAAGTGTCACGATTTTGCGATAGGTCATTTTGGCACAAGCTAAAAATAGAACCCAGTCGTATTAAGATATGTAACCATTAACTGAAGTTACACAGCAGTTACAGGGGATGTTACAAAAGAAAATCATGCAGCTAATTTAAGAACAGTCGAAGAAGGAGAAATCTAACAGTCGTATAAATAGAATCGAATATGCATGCATGCACAGAAAATAATATGAATAGTCATGACCGAGAAGACGAACAGTCATGGTAGGGGTATATGTGTAAATTCGTAACATGCATTGTGGTTGATGAAAATCCTACCCTATATTTATACAAAAGCAGTTACAGTTAGAAGGCGTTACAACTGACAAGTGGTGCATGAGAAATAAAAGGAGTTACAACTGGAGTTACAGTTAGAAAACTTGATTATAAAAGGATAGTTTCATGGAGAATAAATTTGCCACTGAATGTATGAAAGTGCTACCGAAAGAGGGTTAGAAGAGTGATGTAAGAAAGTGACAAGCAGAGCAGTAAGTGTTTACTAAGTTTTGATAAATTGTAGACCAGTCAGGGTCTTGTAAAAGTGAAGGCATTTGTATTTCATTGATATAGCTTTCAAAATTGTGATCCAATTTGGTGCTTGGATAGGGGTTGGTGCTCCTTTCTGTTGGTGCAGATAAATCAGGGGTTGGTGCTCCTTCCAATGGGTGCTAGTAAACAAATTGTAAAATTGGTGTTTTGCAAAGGCTAGATTTGGACCGTAGTCCAAGCAGTCATTCTTGAGGAGTAGCCAAATTGGTGAACCTCATTACATTGTGTGTTGTGGTGTGCTCTCTTGTGATAATTGCTTTATCTGCTTTTAAGTCCTCTTTGCTTCAGCTTTAAGAGTTGTAGATTTGAATTTAAATAGCTACACTGATTCACTCCCCCCTCTCAATGTCATTGTGAGAATATCACCTCTCATAAAAGACTCAGACACTGCTATAATCAAACACCTCATAGATAATAAGTTTGGTCATAGAGTCATTGATTTCATAATAACCACTTAAGATATCCACTGGTGGAAGACAATCCAGCTCAAGGGGTAGGAATGATGTCCTAGACAAATCCAAGGTGGGTCTTCAGTCCATTATCAAGGTGAAATTTGTCCATCATACTCAGATGGATGAAAAACACTATTGGAAGGGTACCAATGATGGTTAGTTCTATGTGAAATCATCCCACCAGCTAACTATCACCCCCCCAACTGTTTGAGCTCCATAAATAGTCCCACAATTTCTAGGTCTATTTGGATCAAACATGTGATCCCAAAAATTTCCCACTTCTACTGGCTTGCAATCCACAATAGATTTCAGAGTATAGACAACCTAATTAAGAGGGGGGTCATAGTCCCCAATAGATATTATATCTGCACCCGGACATGGGATTCCACTTAGCATATTTTCATTGACTACCCCTTCACCATTGAGGCCTTTTCCTCTCTAAAAAGTAGGTTCCAAGTTAGCTAGGCATGGCCCAATTCCATCCCTGACTTGGTCATCCAGTGGCCCTATGTCTTCAGATACCCAAGACTAAGTTTTCTCTAGAAAACCCTATTGCATAATATTTTTTGGCAAATCTGGCTAGAGCAAAACAGTCGTATCTTCAACAAGCCCAAGACCCTCAACACTATTGCCATAAAATATTTATCTTTTACCCTAGAAAATGATAGCATTATTTGATTATCAGATCCCCCTTATTTTGAAAGGGATATCATAGTGATTAAGAGCTTGGGGATCTCTATTGAATTTTCCAAACCTCAGAATCCTCCCAGTTCTAGGGCTAATGCCAAATGGATTCCCCTTCACCCAACTGGCTCAAGGCCAACTTTGGCGGGTCCTCCAAAGGTAATCCAGGAGAGGCATGGATTGGAGGAGTTATCAGGGACCATGAGGGCAATATCATTTTGGCTTTCATAGAAAATGTAGGGATTCAAATCAATAACTACGTGGAAGCTCGGGCTCTTTGGAGGTGTATCCAGTTCAAAAAAAACATGGTCAATCTAATCATTTTTTAGGGTGACTCTCTCATTGTGGTTAACCACGTCAACCGTAACAGCAACTAAAGCTAAAAAATTCACAACATTATCCAATATTGTGAGATTTCCCTTCAGTAGCACCCCAAAAACATGACCACCCATGTTTTCATAGAAGCCAATAAAGTAGTTGATCTCTTGGCAAACATAGCGACTAATCAAGACAATATAATCACTTAGGAAGATGCCTTCCCCCAAGAAGTTAGCACGATAGCCAATCATGATGCAAGGTGCATTTGTAAGAAATAGCACTAGCTACCACAATGGTGTTTCATCAATACCTAGGGTGTTTTTTCATAACACCAGAATAAATCCATGAAATGACTTAAATGGCAGCTCTTGTAGCCACAAAGATATTTCTTCAATGCTAGAAAGGTGTTTCCTCAACACCACGCACATCAAAAACTCATTCCTACCCTTCACCTCCTGAAGCTTCACCAGTATGACAAGTCATGTGGCTAGCCAATTCCGTGCCAACCTGACCAGACACCATTCATTGCCTCCACTTCCATCATGCCTCCACCTTGTTTTTCCCATCCCTGTGCTACTCATTTGCCACTATCATATTTTTCCCCCTTATCCAATTTTTTCACCGCCTCCCTCACTCACCTCCCCTATCCCTTCTGGTCTAGTTATCTAACACTCTTGTTCTCTATTTTTACCACTTTTCATGGTTGATACCCCCCCTTTATTTTTGGAATTTGTGGAGTGTTTTCTTGCCACGTTCGCTCTAATCTCAGGTTTTTTAGTCTGAGCTTAGCTTTGTCTAGTCGTATTCATTTGATAACCATCACCCTACTTATTAGTACGCATCACAGTAGTTTTTTTTTAATCCAATTCCCCCATAACGACACCTCCCATGGAACCCACTAAACTCCAGCTAGAGGCATGGGTTGAAGCTTTACTCACAGCTAAGAAATTCACACCCTTCTTTAATATTTTTATAGGTTTCGATGAACAAATGACCAAGGATTTCATTAGCACATGGAACGAAGGTGAAGTTCAGGTCCATAGCCTCTATTTTGAGGTAAGCATCCACTCCATTGCTGAAATTTTGGGTTTATCTCTTGGGGGTAGAAGTGTTCGAAGAGATAGGCACAATTTCAAGGAAGAATTAGAACACTTTAGAATGGTAAAAGGGGGGAGTGCTTTGTTCATATCTCACCAAGCCCTCGGATGCTGCCATCATCCCCCTCATCCAGTATATCTCTATCAACAATCCTAGTCACCCCCTGCATGCTTACCACCTTGCCTTTGTAAACCACCTTTGTGATGTCAAACCCATGAATTCCATATTTACTTATCTGGTCCATTCGCATCACCATCGCCAACCTCTGAGTGAGAATGTCATCCAAACACCCTTAAAACTATGGCATATTCCCCATCCTCTATAATCATGCCTTTCAGCACCAAGTCTCTTGTGAAATTCCTGATTGCACGTCCAGTCCTTAACCCTCTTCCACTTCCCTTCAAAAGGATTAGGTCAACCCCCTATACTTCCCTCCCTCTACAAGATCCCCTCAATAATCAGCATACCCCATTGATTCCCCCCATCCTCACCCACCCCTACACACTCCAATGGCAAGAAGTCCTCTTCCCTAGCTCCCTCTCCCAATCTCGGTGCCTCGTCTAATTGCTTCTTTCCTGTAAAGTCCCTGAGAAGCAAGTGGAAATCAGTACACCCCTCCTAGAAGAGTAGGAAATCCTGGTGACTTCAGTCCAAGAAAGTAAGCAATCAGGACCAAACCCTCAAGGTCATCATCGATTATGATGATGAGGAATCCAAAAAGGCCGAAGATGTGCTACGAGTGGCCACCATCACCCACATTAACAGAACTATGGACCTATCGAAGTTAGCAACCAACATCATTAGAGAGGTTGGTTCCAACCTGTCCAACACTATCAATGAATTAGAGGAGCTTCCCAATGTCCTTGAGGTCCTCCTTGGCCCTATCAAGAATGATATGGATAACTAGAATGGGAAGGAGGTATCCCAGTAGCCCTGGGAAGCCAGTCCCTAGTTGTTGGAGTGTTGGGTTTGCACTAGAATATGTTTAGTTTTGTGTTGGATGTATATTTTTGCTTTGTCTTGTGTGGAAGGGTTGAACCCTTAGACTTTATTTTCACAACTGGCTTGTTTTGTAATATCGGCAGTGTTTATGCCCTATGTAACAGGGATAGACCCCTTAAACCCGATCAGTAAATAAAGTTTTTTTTTACGTACCAAAACAAAAAATTATTGTATTAAGCTAAAAGGTCTTTATAGAAAATTTAAGCCACCTCTTATTGTAAAAAATATATATTAATACATTTTTAGGCTTCTTCCCTCGTCATTTTCTTGTTTCAGTCTTGTGTGTTGTCTTTTTTATAAGTTACATCATTTGAACATATAATGAATGCTTTCTTTTGTTGATCACTAGTTATGCTTATACGATATTTTAATGAACATAATTAAATCAATTCATTCTTTCTTTCTCTTTCTATTATGATAAATTGAATTGAATATTACTACAATAGCCCAATAGATAAGGCACCGATAATACACAAGGCATAATTAAACTATTATAATAGAATCTTGGTCAGGAAATACAAATATTTACATCTTTTATCTGGATGAGCATGAACTTAACTGATAAATCTTTAAGTTTACCTCGAGGGTATCCTTACCATACCTAGTCTGTCTAGAATCAAAGAGAAATCTATTCCTAGGTTAAAGTGGCTAATCAACCAGAGTCAATGATATTGATTGTGAGTCAGTAATATCATGTGGTATGACAAACCCAATTTTAAGGATGCATAAATTTTACCTCCAACAGTTTATGACATTGTTTCCATGTAGTGAACTCTTCTTGTATTAAAATTTACAAGAGTTTATTTTCTAATGACATTTCAGATATTTTATCGACAAAAAATTGGCTAACAGAAACATAAAACGTCTAATTTTTAATCTTTCTGAGTCAATTTTTCCCTATATAATCCAATTCTTCAAAATATAATGATCAAGGTATTTTCTTGATGTTAAATTTTACTGTCATTATTTGTATAGCATCAACCATATTTTCAAAAGTATACTTTGTGAGGTTGAGAATGAAAAAGGTCAAGCAATCTTGACCAGAGCGTTCTATTATTTTTTCACACACTATGGTGGAAACTGTAACTAGCTGATATCCAAAATCAAGAAATCAAGAAAATAAGAGCAAATTATCCTAGCATCGACAAGAAGAAGTGGTAAGAGTATTTTTCCAGAATTTGAGGATTCAAAGGTATTTATTCATACCCATAAAAGCCCAGTTACTAAAAGCTACATTTCTAGATAAAAATCTGATCCTAGTACTAGCAATTATGTTGAAAATAATTCCATTACTACCCCTGCTATGAATTTAAAATCTATCATCACTCCCCTAGTAACCAATATGGCCAACCCTCCTCCAAATGGGAACAATCCACCTTCAAAATAGAATAATTAGAATGTCCAATATGGCAAACCAATAGATATAGGTCTTTCCAATTAACTATAGTCTTGCATGACCTCATGAGTAAGGCTCATAAGTATTTGCCAAAATTTCAAGGAATTAATGCAATATTGGGAGAAGACCATATTAACATATTCTTGTATACCATGGATAGCCTTGAGGGTGAATATGAGGGTGTAGTTCTTAGATTATTTATTTTAGACCTTAGAAAAAGATGTTAGGGATTGGTTCAACAATCTCCTACACAATGATATTTCTAATTTTTCTACAATAGAAAATGTTTTTCTAAGGAAGTATGAAGAGAGAAAAATGAACAATCTTTACTAATAGAATTAGCCACTATGGAAAATAAAGAGAAATAATCTTTGAAATATTTTAACAGGAGATTTTTCAAGATGACAAGCACGATTCCTGCAACTCTGAGGTCAAATAATAGTCAGTCCATCTATTTTTATAAAAATGCATTTCTTGGGGAATTTAATTACGAATTGAGACAAAAAAAAGTGGCTACTATTTATGAGTGTACGGATAGGGCTATCATGATCCAAAGAAACATATTATACAGTGGTAAAATGAAGCAATTTTCTCTAGTTTTTAAACTATCTTGATAAGAAACTAAGAGGTAGATTCTATTTATTGAGAAAAATAGAGCAAGACCCTATGGAGAAGTTGGCTAATCAAATGATAGAGATGTTCAATACAATGAAGAATAAGTTAGTCAAAATAAAGAGAAATAAAGAGTGCATTTAATGAATAGATTAGGGTTTGACAATATTTAAAAATGAAACAAGCAAGAAGATGTTACAAAAACAGTTTAGGGTTTCATCTTCTTCCTCTATTTTAAAAGAGAGATGGAAAGTACCAAAAAATAGAAAGAGAGTGGAAGGCAAAAGACGAAGGAATGTATTGTTCAGTTCTGGAAAAGGAATACACTCTCCCCTTTCAAGTTTTGTTTGATTAGAAATCTTCTAATATTTCCAATGTAATTTTTTATACTATTCTTTCTTTGAGAACATTGATGTTGGTGTTGCATTGCATTCGTTAAAAATATAGGGTTTCCATTTTTGTTTAGTTTTCTTGATTAAAGAATATAGAAAACTAAGAAAAGATAAAATATAAATAGTGGAGTATTTATATTATGAAGTTATTAGAATATCAAAAATATAAGGTTTCCATTTGTGCTTAGTTTTCTTGATTAAAGAATATAGCAAACTAAGAAAAGATAAAATATAAATATTGGAGTATTTATATTATGAAGTTATTAAAATATCAAAAAATATAGGATTTTTATTTGTGCTTAGTTTTATTGATTAAAGAATATAAAAAACTAAGAAAAGATAAAATGTAATAAGTGGAATATTTATATTTTGAATTTATTAGAATATCGAAAAATAGGGTTTCCATTTGTGCTTAGTTTTCTTGATTAAAGAATATAGAAAACTAAGGAAAAATAAAATATAAATAGATTATTTATATTTTGAAATTATTAGAATATTAAAAATATAGGATTTCTATTTGTGCTTAGTTTTCTTGATTAAAGAATGTAGAAACTAAGGAAAGATAAAATATAAATAGTGGAGTATTTATATTTTGAAATTATTAGAATATCATAAATTATAGGGTTTTCATTTGTGCTTAGTTTTCTTGATTAAAGAATATAGAAAACTAAGGAAAGATAAAATATAAATAGTGGAGTATTTATATTTGAAATTATTAGAATATCTAAAATTATAGGGTTTTCATTTGTGCTTAGTTTTCTTGATTAAATAATATGGAAAATTAAGGAAAGATAAAATATAAATAGTGGAGTATTTATATTGTATAAATATATTATCTATTTGTAGAAATAAATTGTGGAAATTTATTGCCTACTTTGTGAAGATACATTGTGTACATACATTGGTTGTTTTGTGGAAATATATTGTTGGTTTTGCAAAAGTTTTGAAAACATGAAGTAGATACTTTATAAATTATTAAATGAATGTGGAGTTGATTAGTGAAGAAACATTATGGGGTGTTTCTTACTTGTGTTGTTTTATAGAAAATAATTGAATATTAAATGGATGTGGAATCCATTTAATCAAGGAAATTATGGGGTTTCCTTGTAATGCTTTGAATAGAAAAGAGGGTTTTTCTATGAATTGGTAATTGGACGTGGAGTCCAATGTCTAAAATGAAACATACGGGGGGTTTCTTTTAAATGTAATAAGGGTGTACATTGTTTGAATTGATTTCTTTTGTTGGAGGAAATTATGGGGTTTCCTATTTACTTTTGAATGAATGAAAAAAATGTATTTCGCGACAAAACGGAAAAGATGTCACGAAATCAAAACGGAATTCACGGGGATTCAAAACGGACGGAGGAAAAAATGTATTTCGGATGACACATTGGAAGACATTGTTGAAAGCAATGGCCTAGGAGATCCACACCTTCCAAATTGTGATAAAATTGAATCATGGGTTACACATGTGGATTATGATAGCCTTATCAGTTTGAATACAAGCAATAACCCAATTTTGGAAGAAATTGAACCATTTAAGGAAGGTGAATATAAATTTGATGAGAAGCATGTTGATGAATTAAAGGATGAAGAAGAAATGGTTGAGCATCACAATTTGATTTTGAAAGATGATCATCATGATTCTTGGGAAGAATATGCTCACCCCAAACCTTCTAACGAAATTTGTGTGCCTATTGATATGCAGGATGATACAATTGCCCTTTCACATGAGGATATTACGAGTCCTGTGCAATCTGAAAATGTTTTGGAAGAAGGATTGGAATCTCATCAAGGGTTTGAGAAGAATAATAATTCTACTACCATGGATGAAGAAGGAGAGTCGATTGTTTTTGTTCCTCTTGGGGGGCAAGAAATTAGGAAGTTTGATCCACCTTTTGTTTCTACAATGTCTATGCCATCTCAAGATGTTGAAATTACAAAGCCTAGGTGGTGTGGGTTGGATGATATTGATGATCTTAATGAAAATATGGATTTGGTGACGACTCAAGCCATTGATCATGGAAAGGTGTCACGTGACACATATCTTGAAAATTTAGGCTCTTGTTTTGAAAAATATGGACGCATGTTTGATTGGGTGCCTAACTTTGGTGTTTTTGAACAGGTATTGGGCGATGAAGAAGACAACGAGAAAAAAGAAAAGGCTACTAATACTCATCAAGTTATGATAAATTTTAATCATGATGGGTTGAGTATGGATGATAAGGGGAAATATTTACCTTTGGTAGTAGCTACAAAAATCTCAAGTGATGGGTTACATAATGTCCTTTTGGATGCTAACAACATTAATGAGGAAATGCCAAATTTCGTTGATGTTTATCAAGTGTTGAATGATGCTGATGGTTTTAAAATCCTGGAAAATGAGTTGAAGTCAAGATTTTTAGAGATAGGCTCTTGTTTGCAACATCTCACATTTGAAAAGGATAGCCTACTTCTAAATCATGAAGGGAACGATGAAGCTTGCACTTTAAAGAATAGACAAGATAAAATTGAATATCAACTATTGTCTAATCAATTTGACTTGAATCTCACCTATGATGTTGGTAATAGAACTAAATCAAAGTTGAAGGATGAACATGGCAAGTTGAGGTGTGTTGCATTGCTTGGTCTGATCTTATTGTTGTTGGATTCCTATAAAATTTGGCATGTATATTGTGTCATATGTTTTTTGATATGTTCTTATCATGTTTGGGATCCAGGAAAATGATAATCCAAGCTTTGCATCATCCTCGTATTATATTGTACATTTGTATATAGATTTTGGTTTTTTGGATTTTGGTTTGTGTTTTCAAAGTTTCATTTTGGGATTGCAGTTTGGTTTTGGATTGAACAAGTTTTAATTTACAGTTGTGTGTTTATTTTATTTGTCTATATATATAAAAAAAAAAAATGATGAAAAGAAATTTGAGATGTCAACTTATGCTTAAGGATTAGGAGAATATGAAATATTGGAATTGTCTTGTAAAAGCTCCACAAATAGCATAAAACATTTTTAAGTTATATTGTTTGACTTTGTGATACATGAAAGAGTCAGTTTTGCATGACAAATCATTTCATTTGCAATAAAGATAATGCATTCATATTCCATCTCACCTCACATACATTTCATTTTAGTTACATATGCATCTTATGTACAAGCCATGAAAGTATGTCAAATCCTCTTAGGGTTGTGTTATAACATAAATGTAAGTGAATCCTAAGGTTGGAAACTGAGTCTTGAGATATCTAGAACCAAGCACGTCTCATACATTAAAAAGGATCTTGAGCAAAATGATCAAAACCTAACTTGGAGGAAAAGGTTGAGCGAAAGTGGTTTTCATGTCTATCCTATTATGCAACATGATCCTTAAAACAGTGGTTTTGACCACTTCCATAGAACTTAAAGCCCACATGGAGTAGTAAGGATAGGGTGTAAATTCTCATCTCGGTTGGTTGAGAATCTGATTCCCCAAAGCTCTTATGTCTCATTTCATAATAAGTCTTGGATTGTAAGGATCGTACTATTTGTCCTCTCGCAAGGGATGGGTAGTCATCCCCAAGGTCTAAGTAACAAAATTAATATTTTCCATTCCACCATTAAGATCACTATTTGTCCTCTGCAAAGGATGGGTAGTCATCCCCAAGGTTTAAGCAACAGAATTAATGATTTATATCTAAGGTTTGGATTGTAAGGATCGTACTACTTGTCCCTAACCAGGATGGGTAGTCATCCCCAAGGTCCAAGAATAAAAAAAATAAATAAATAAATAAATTTCTCCCATCTCATCTTTATTTTGGATTGTAAGGATCGTACTACTTGTCCTCTCGCAAGGGATGGGTAGTCATCCCCAAGGTCCAAAGAAATGGAGATAAGTTTTGGATTGTGGGGTTAGATATGCCCATGCATGGCATCATGTCTTGCCTAAAAAAACAAGACCACTGATTGTCTAGAGGGTTAGACTAGCATGACCATTTCTTCCATAACTGGTTTAATTATTTTGCTTAAAGTGAGGTAATGAACTCTAAATCAGAATAGTAAGGATAAGGTTAAACTCTCATCTCGGTTGGTTGGGAGTCTGATTCCCCAAAGTTCTGATTTCACATTCACTTGCACATGGGTTCTAGATAGTAGGGACTCATAACCAACTTTGGGATACAATAAGATAATGAACTAGTGGATCCTAAGAGGGTTTGGCAATCTTGAATGCTTGTACATAGTATTAGAAGAAGTACCATGCCCTTTATGGAAGCAAATCTCCTTGCACATTCATTAGGGTACACAAATCATTCACCATCCCATATATGCATTCATGCAAAACTGATAATGGAATGTTGATCAATTTCAAACGATAGGGAATGAAAACACATTGCACACACTGAGCTAATACTTGATGATTCTGATGATTCATGTACTTCTGATCTTTGGGCATTTGTTATTTTGCTTATGTGCTAACATATATTTGCGAGTTTGTGATATGTTTCAGGTTGGGTTCTTACTAAAATGCTCAAGAGCATTTGACAATAGAGTCGCCATTTGTTGTGGTTGATCCACAACACACCCCAAAATTGGGGACCCACCTTTTTGCAGGCTTGCAGAGAAGAATCTCGGTGACCCAGATGCTAAAATTGAAGAAAAGAGAAAAAAATGCCCAAGTGTAGAAAGGGGTCGCGAAATCGCGACAGGTAGCGAAATCGCGACATGTCGCGAAATCGCGACCGAAGCCGAAAAACGGTAGCGAAATCGTGACGTGTCGGAAAATCACGGTCAACGCGGTCAACGGCAACAAAACAGAAAAGATGTCGCGAAATCGCGACGAGGTGGCAACAGAAAGGTGTCGCGATTTCGCGACGCATTTTGGCAAAGTTGTACGGTACAAGGAAGATGTCGCGAAATCGCGACGGAAATGAAAATCAGGCCCGACAGAGAAACGGTAGCGATTTCGCTACGCCTTGCGGAAAGAAGACTCAAAGTTCAAAACGGTAGCGATATCGCTACAAATTTCATAAAGGCCAATTTCAAAGTCAGAGGGTAGCGATAGCGCTACAAGTTTAGTGAGAGAGGGCTTGAAACAAAAATGGTAGCGAATCGCTACCATGTCACAAGGAGAAGGCTTGAAACGAAAGTGGTAGCGAATCGCTACCACATTTCAAAGGGACGCCGCAAGGCCAAGGTGGTAGCGATATCGCTACCACATTTTGAAAAGGGCTCAAAGTTAGAAAGTGGTAGCGATATCGCTACCATTCGAAGAGGAGGGCTCAAAATGTTAAAAGGGTAGCGATATCGCTACGAGAAGTTGTCGGAGGTAGACAAATGAAAAACGGTCGCGACATCGCTACGGGGAGCTGATGAAGGCGTACGGCGGGAAGCATGTAGCGATATCGCGACATGTCGCGATTTCGCGACATGTCGCCATATCGCGGCTAAGAAGATGAACAGGCAGACTTGCAGTTTTGTCATTTTTTTTCGCAGTAAGCGTTACACAGGACGCAGGAAAAGCAGGACACGTGGCGCACAGGTGTCAAACTTGCAGAGGCGTTACATGCAGAGATGAATTTCGAAGCGTTTTCAAATTTGAGCGTGAATCAAAGCGGGAAAAAGCAAGAATTTGAGGGGTCATGTGCAGGAAGGTGAAATGAAGCGACAGAGAAGATCGAAGAGCCGCGTCAAACATTATAAGACCAGAATTGCAAATCGAAGAAGGGGTTGGAAATTGCCGAATACGGAGTTGCGAGAGACGAGAGCTTTGTGCTATTCCGGGCCCGTACTTGGGCAATTTCCTTCTTTTTGTTCCGGGATTTTCTTTTGCACCTGGAACATTTTTGAATGTAATCGAAATATTCTTTAATACAAAATACGGAGAGTTGGCATCTTTTGGATGAGAAAGAAGGAGTTACTTCTGCATGCATGATTTAATGTCTATCTTTCCCTTCCAGATTTCTTAGGTTTTTAGGTGAAGTTAATGCAAGATCTCTTGGTTGCTTCATGCGAATGCCTGTTTTCTGGAATTACCACAGAAACCCTCGAGACTCGCACTTGGCCTATTTGGATTGTGTGGATGTGCAGGTTCATTAGGTTAGGTTGCATGTAGAAAGCCTCAGTATCTTCGGTTTCATCCGATTAATGACAGCTTTTTGACTGTAATTTATTTTACGTTTTTATTTACTTTTGTCTTTGCTTTTCAAACCCATATTTTATTTTCAGCAGTTTAATTACTGTGTTTGAATAAATCACTAAAAATCCATCAGAATTAAAGATTAAAACAGATTTTATTCATTTTAGAGTCCATTGCACTTTCAGAATTAAATAAACCACAGTGCCCCTTGTTAACATCCACTTGCAAACCCTAAGGTGTTCTTAGCATTTCATTTTAAACAACATCCTTGATAATCAATAATTAGCATAATAAGAACCTTGGAGAAATCGTTTTTCTTTGCAAGCAGAGGATTTAGGACTCGGATCCTACAGGAGAGTGTGTTTTCACAATCGGGTTAAAACACCACTCAACAGATTGGCGCTAGAAGGAGGGCCGAATTGGTTTATTCTACTTTGATGTTTCATATTTGAATAGTACGTTTTTGATATAAATTTTGAAATCATATCTCTTAAATCTCATAGACGGCTAAACTGCGGCATTTGTTTTTCGGTTGCAGGTATTCTTCGTGATAATCGAGAGTTTAGCCAAGGAGAGCCGAAGCGGTTTATGTTATCGTGAGGGCTAGGCACTGTTCTTAACGTTTTGACTGTTCATGCAGGAGTAATACGATTTGATTTGACTTTAAAAAAAATAAAAAAAAATATAAAAGATAAAATAAAAAAAAATTAAAATGAATATAAAAAATATATATATATAAAAATAAATAATAATAATAATAATAATAATAATAAAAAAAAAGAGAAAGGAACTTTTGGCTATTAAAGTTATCTTCTTCAAAATTCACTAATGGCTATGTTTGCACCGTGGATGACAGGTAGCCCATTAAATATACCGGGAGTTCAGCATTATTTGCCCGTCGGTTTTGAGAGATGTCTTCCTCATTTTGTGTCTAATGGGACAAACACCGCAGAAGGACACATTCAAGCATTTAAATTTGTTGTGAACCACTTAACAAGTTGGTATGACGATGTCGCTTGTAGAATGTTCCTTTACACCTTGGACAAAGTGGCGTATGATTGGTTCACCAGTCTGCCTTTAGGGTCTATCACTTCTTGGGCTCAGCTAGAGGCAGCATTTCTCAATCAATTCAACAAAAAGCAAGTTGACCCAATCCTCATGTACAATCGGTTCGCCTATATTAGAAAAGGGCCAAGTGAAAATGTGAAGTCATTTTCTCGAGAGATTCTTTGGATTATATGCTCAATTAGTGACATTTTATGTTCTTCACGAAGAAGTGGCCCTCCAAATATACATCAATGCTCTTGATTCACCCATGTCCACATATTTGCGAGGGATGCCTCAAATCACATCTTTGTCACAAGCCTATACTCAAGCAATGGCAATTGAGCAGCAATTGAGTTGTCAAAATTTTGGTGTGGGTTTCGGATCATGTAATCTTCAACCATTTAATACCTCCTTTACCCACCCAATGATTTATCCACCTCAACCAAGTTCAAGTGTGAGTCAATTTCAGAGCCAACAATCATTCCCAAGCTTCAATCAAATTCGAAATCCTCAACCTACCATGCAACATCAACCGTCTTTCTTAAGTATGAATCAACTTCAAAATCCTCATCTTGATTCAAAAGATGTTGCTAAAATCAATTTCAATGATTTTCATAGGAATATGATTCTAGGCAAGGGAGGAATACTAAATCCAACTAGTAGGGAAGCATGGGATAGATTGGAAACCCTTGACTCACCAAAAGATGAATTATATGAGGATGAATCTGATTCGGATGACACATTGGAAGACATTGTTGAAAGCAATGGCCTAGGAGATCCACACCTTCCAAATTGTGATAAAATTGAATCATGGGTTACACATGTGGATTATGATAGCCTTATCGATTTGAATACAAGCAATAACCCAATTTTGGAAGAAATTGAACCATTTAAGGAAGGTGAATATAAATTTGATGAGAAGCATGTTGATGAATTAAAGGATGAAGAAGAAATGGTTGAGCATCACAATTTGATTTTGAAAGATGATCATCATGATTCTTGGGAAGAATATGCTCACCCCAAACCTTCTAACGAAATTTGTGTGCCTATTGATATGCAGGATGATACAATTGCCCTTTCACATGAGGATATTACGAGTCCTGTGCAATCTGAAAATGTTTTGGAAGAAGGATTGGAATCTCATCAAGGGTTTGAGAAGAATAATAATTCTACTACCATGGATGAAGAAGGAGAGTCGATTGTTTTTGTTCCTCTTGGGGGGCAAGAAATTAGGAAGTTTGATCCACCTTTTGTTTCTACAATGTCTATGCCATCTCAAGATGTTGAAATTACAAAGCCTAGGTGGTGTGGGTTGGATGATATTGATGATCTTAATGAAAATATGGATTTGGTGACGACTCAAGCCATTGATCATGGAAAGGTGTCACGTGACACATATCTTGAAAATTTAGGCTCTTGTTTTGAAAAATATGGACGCATGTTTGATTGGGTGCCTAACTTTGGTGTTTTTGAACAGGTATTGGGCGATGAAGAAGACAACGAGAAAAAAGAAAAGGCTACTAATACTCATCAAGTTATGATAAATTTTAATCATGATGGGTTGAGTATGGATGATAAGGGGAAATCTTTACCTTTGGTAGTAGCTACAAAAATCTCAAGTGATGGGTTACATAATGTCCTTTTGGATGCTAACAACATTAATGAGGAAATGCCAAATTTCGTTGATGTTTATCAAGTGTTGAATGATGCTGATGGTTTTAAAATCCTGGAAAATGAGTTGAAGTCAAGATTTTTAGAGATAGGCTCTTGTTTGCAACATCTCACATTTGAAAAGGATAGCCTACTTCTAAATCATGAAGGGAACGATGAAGCTTGCACTTTAAAGAATAGACAAGATAAAATTGAATATCAACTATTGTCTAATCAATTTGACTTGAATCTCACCTATGATGTTGGTAATAGAACTAAATCAAAGTTGAAGGATGAACATGGCAAGTTGAGGTGTGTTGCATTGCTTGGTCTGATCTTATTGTTGTTGGATTCCTATAAAATTTGGCATGTATATTGTGTCATATGTTTTTTGATATGTTCTTATCATGTTTGGGATCCAGGAAAATGATAATCCAAGCTTTGCATCATCCTCGTATTATATTGTACATTTGTATATAGATTTTGGTTTTTTGGATTTTGGTTTGTGTTTTCAAAGTTTCATTTTGGGATTGCAGTTTGGTTTTGGATTGAACAAGTTTTAATTTACAGTTGTGTGTTTATTTTATTTGTCTATATATAAAAATAAAAAAAAAAATGATGAAAAGAAATTTGAGATGTCAACTTATGCTTAAGGTTAGGAGAATATGAAATATTGGAATTGTCTTGTAAAAGCTCCACAAATAGCATAAAACATTTTTAAGTTATATTGTTTGACTTTGTGATACATGAAAGAATCAGTTTTGCATGACATATCATTTCATTTGCAAAGATAAGGCATTCATATTCCATCTCACCTCACATACATTTCATTTTAGTTACATATGCATCTTATGTACAAGCCATGAAAGTACGTCAAATTCTCTTAGGGTTATGTTATAACATAAATGTAAGTGAATCCTAAGGTTGGAAACTGAGTCTTGAGGTATCTAGAACCAAGCACGTCTCATAAATTAAAAAGGATCTTGAGCAAAATGATCAAAACCTAGCTTGGAGGAAAAGGTTGAGCGAAAGTGGTTTTCATGTCTATCCTATTATGCAACATGATCCTAAAAACAAGTGGTTTTGACCACTTCCATAGAACTTAAAGCCCACATGGAGTAGTAAGGATAGGGTGTAAATTCTCATCTCGGTTGGTTGAGAATCTGATTCCCCAAAGCTCCTATGTTTTCATTTCATAATTAGTCTTGGATTGTAAGGATCGTACTATTTGTCCTCTCGCAAAGGATGGGTAGTCATCCCCAAGGTCTAAGTAATAAAATTAATATTTTCCATTCTCATCAGTCTTGGATTGTAAGGATCGTACTATTTGTCCTCTGCAAAGGATGGGTAGTCATCCCCAAGGTTTAAGCAACAGAATTAATGATTTATATCTAAGGTTTGGATTGTAAGGATCGTACTACTTGTCCCTAACCAGGATGGGTAGTCATCCCCAAGGTCCAAGAAATAAATAAATAAATAAATTTTTCCCATCTCATCTTTATTTTGGATTGTAAGGATCGTACTACTTGTCCTCTGCAAGGGATGGGTAGTCATCCCCAAGGTCCAAAGAAATGGAGATAAGTTTTGGATTGTGGGGTTAGATATGCCCATGCATGGCATCATGTCTTGCCTAAAAAAACAAGACCACTGATTGTCTAGAGGGTTAGACTAGCATGACCATTTCTTCCATAACTCGTTTAATTATTTTGCTTAAAGTGAGGTAATGAACTCTAAATCAGAATAGTAAGGATAAGGTTAAACTCTCATCTCGGTTGGTTGGGAGTCTGATTCCCCAAAGTTCTGATTTCACATTCACTTGCACATGGGTTCTAGATAGTAGGGACTCATAACCAACTTTGGGATACAATAAGATAATGAACTAGTGGATCCTAAGAGGGTTTGGCAATCTTGAATGCTTGTACATAGTATTAGAAGAAGTACCATGCCCTTTATGGAAGCAAATCTCCTTGCACATTCATTAGGGTACACAAATCATTCACCATCCCATATATGCATTCATGCAAAACTGATAATGGAATGTTGATCAATTTCAAACGATAGGGAATGAAAACACATTGCACACACTGAGCTAATACTTGATGATTCTGATGATTCATGTACTTCGGATCTTTGGGCATTTGTTATTTTGCTTATGTGCTAACATATATTTGCGAGTTTGTGATATGTTTCAGAGTTGGGTTCTTACTAAAATGCTCAAGAGCATTTGACAATAGAAGTCGCCATTTGTTGTGGTTGATCCACAACACACCCCAAAATTGGGGACCCACCTTTTTGCAGGCTTGCAGAGAAGAATCTCGGTGACCCAGATGCTAAAATTGAAGAAAAGAGAAAAAATGCCCAAGTGTAGAAAGGGGTCGCGAAATCGCGACATGTCGCGAAATCGCGACCGAAGCCGAAAAACGGTAGCGAAATCGTGACGTGTCGAAAAATCATGGTCAACGCGGTCAACGACAACAAAACAGAAAAGATGTCGCGAAATCGCGACGAGGTGGCAACAGAAAGGTGTCGCGATTTCGCGACGCATTTTGGCAAAGTTGTACGGTACAAGGAAGATGTCGCGAAATCACGACGAAAATGAAAATCAAGCCCGACAGAGAAACGGTAGCGATTTCGCTACGCCTTGCGGAAAGAAGACTCAAAGTTCAAAACGGTAGCGATATCGCTACAAATTTCATAAAGGCCAGTCTCAAAGTCAGAGGGTAGCGATAGCGCTACAAGTTTAGTGAGAGAGGGCTTGAAACAAAAATGGTAGCGAATCGCTACCATGTCACAAGGAGAAGGCTTGAAACGAAAGTGGTAGCGAATCGCTACCACATTTCAAAGGGACGCTGCAAGGCCAAGGTGGTAGCGATATCGCTACCACATTTTGAAAAGGGCTCAAAGTTAGAAAGTGGTAGCGATATCGCTACCATTCGAAGAGGAGGGCTCAAAATGTTAAAAGGGTAGCGATATCGCTACGAGAAGTTGCCGGAGGTAGACAAATGAAAAACGGTCGCGACATCGCTACGGGGAGCCGATGAAGGCGTACGGCAGGAGCATGTAGCGAAATCGGACATGTCACGATTTCGCGACATGTCGCCATATCGCGGCTAAGAAGATGAACAGCGGACTTGCGGTTTTGTCATTTTTTTTCGCAGATAAGCGTTACACGAGACGCAGAAAAGCAGGACACGTGGCGCACAGGTGTCAAACTTGCAGAGGCGTTACATGCGGAGATGAATTTCGAAGCGTTTTCAAATTTGAGCGTGAATCAAAGCGGGAAAAAGCAGGAATTTGAGGGGTCATGTGCAGGAAGGTGAAATGAAGCGACAGAGAAGATCGAAGAGCCGCGTCAAACATTATAAGACCAGAATTGCAAATCGAAGAAGGGGTTGGAAATTGCCGAATACGGAGTTGCAGAGACGAGAGCTTTGTGCTATTCTCGGGCCCGTACTTGGGCAATTTCCTTCTTTTTGTTCGGGATTTTCTTTTACACTGGAACATTTTTGAATGTAATCGAAATATTCTTTAATACAAAATACGGAGAGTTGGCATCTTTTGGATGAGAAAGAAGGAGTTACTTTCGCATGCATGATTTAATGTCTATCTTTCCCTTCCAGATTTCTTAGGTTTTTAGGTGAAGTTAATGCAAGATCTCTTGGTTGCTTCATGCGAATGCCTGTTTTCTGGAATTACCACAGAAACCCTCGAGACTCGCACCTGGCCTATTTGGATTGTGTGGATGTGCAGGTTCATTAGGTTAGGTTGCATGTAGAAAGCCTCAGTATCTTCGGTTTCATCCGATTAATGACAGCTTTCTGACTGTAATTTATTTTACGTTTTTATTTATTTTGCTTTGCTTTTCAAACCCATATTTTATTTTCAGCAGTTTAATTACTGTGTTTGAATAAATCACTAAAAATCCATCAGAATTAAAGATTAAAACAGATTTTATTCATTTTAGAGTCCATTGCACTTTCAGAATTAAATAAACCACAGTGCCCCTTGTTAACATCCACTTGCAAACCCTAAGGTGTTCTTAGCATTTCATTTTAAACAACATCCTTGATAATCAATAATTAGCATAATAAGAACCTTGGAGAAATCGTTTTTCTTTGCAAGCAGAGGATTTAGGACTCGGATCCTACAGGAGAGTGTGTTTTCACAATCGGGTTAAAACACCACTCAACACATTGTTTCTAGTTGCATAGAAATGAATCATGCATTTAGGTTGCATTATCATCATAAAGGAGTTGTCCTGATACCTTACCTAGTCACTTAGAATAATTCAAGGAGATTTTGATCAAGGAAAGACTCCTGATGACTTTGGAGAAGCTATGTATATATAAGCTTTGTGAAAAGAAAAGAGTTATTATGTATATTTGAGATGGGAATTGTAAATTTGAGGTGTATTCAAATATGAAAAGTGAATCCATTCCCTTGATTTGAATAGATAAATTCTAAATGTTATATAGAGTAAATTGATTAAAGATTCAACATTGTATACTCCTCTCATTATGAAATGTATGTTTTAAAGTTTATGTACATATTTTGAAAGAGTAGATGTTGTACTTTATTTTATACATGTAAATTGAATGTTATGATGAGAGAGAATGAGAGAAAGAGAAAAGGAATGAATGATTTCATGTTTCACTTTGGGTTTAGGTTTTTATATCTTATGGGAGGACATCCTTAGTTAGTCAAGCCTAGAAGAACCTAAAGGATGGATCCAAACATGAGGTTGTTGCAATGTAGCAACACCTGAGGGTTTTGCAATGGGCACTTTCAATAAAGGATCTTCGAAGTGGACCCAAAGATGGAAAGTCTTTGGGAAATATTCAAGTGGTGTAGCTTGAATCCTCTTTTCCAACCATGGAGGTTTGGATCCCATTAGAAAATTGGTTTTGGTGATGTAACCATGAATGACCATTGGGTATCCACATGAGGGATATCACACAAAGTGATAATCACCTCAATTAAACCATCATATAGATGGGATAATTGAGAATTGTAGTCTTACACATGGTGTAATATGTAAACTAAGAGACATTATGCTTAAGCACCAATATAGATGGACTTATACTAGTAAAATAATTAGCATCCATTTTCTTTAAATATTGAGATAGGGTTAATCACTATGATATGGTCAAGTTATCTCACATTCATAGAGAGTTTTAAGAAATGGGGTGATCATGTGAAGGCATCCTCTAAACCATGGAGGTGTACAAGGTAAACCATAGGGAATTTATGGGATACTGGCCACTCCTATCAACTCGAGGTATGTTTACAACATATTGAACTCGAAATGCGGTGAAACCTCTATGAATATAAATCCTAAGTTGAAAAGATCTTGGAGAACCTTGTCAATATTTATCCTATTAAAAAAAAATTCTCTTTTAGGTTGGTTAGATTTGGGTTGTTACAAATGGTATTAGAGCTCTAGGTCATAGGACTAGTAGCTTCCATGGAGTGAAACTTAGGATTGGCTAGACTTGATGAGTGAATTTTGGAAGAAAATAATCTTCCATTGGGGATGGCACCTTACATGGAGTAAGTGTGACCATTGATATTATTAGTGGATGATAATACTCTTGGAATGGAACCTTACATGGAGGAACTATGACCATTGATATAGAGGATGATAATATTATTTTATGTTAGTTCATGAGGATGATGAAACTAACTAGAAGTTAGGAGTACAATTTGGAGAAAATTGTAACCTAACTCAACTCCTTTTTGGGATAAGGAAAAAGACACCTTGCAGTTGGGCAAGCATGACTAAGATCATTATCAATGAAGTGATAATGGTTATAACCGAGATAGAACCTTACGGTGAGGCAAGTATGACCCAAATAATTACTAGGGAAGTGATAATAGTCATAACCAAATGGTATTGTATGGGGATACAAGTGTGACTATAACCATTACTAGAAGAATGTTAAAGATCTAAGTTAGTTCATGGGAAGATGTAACTAAAATTTTAAAGTACAATTGGGAGAATTTATAACTTATCCAACTCCTTTGTATGACCAGGTTAGATGAAACTCAAGTTAAGGAGAGGAAGAACAAAATCTTCTTAAAATCCAAGTCTAGTTAGGTAGGATGGAACTAGAAGGGAAGATTTTGGAAATTCAAATAGAGAGGTGGAAAACCTCACTGCTATTGGCTTTATTATAGGATAAAATATAGTAATACAGGGAATAAATGAACCAACAAAGGTAGTTGTTGAAAATAGTAGTGAATTAGAATTCATAGAATATGAATTTTAAGGTTAGAAAGGAAAGGAATATTTCTACCAAAGAATAGGTGGCCAGAGCTCTTATAGAGGTAAAGTTTGCCAAGGGTATGAAAAATGTCAAGATATCCAAGTTTAATGGAAAGGTGGAGGTGAATCAATTGATGTATGGTTGAGTGAACTAGAAATATACTTTTTCATGAAGAGTTATTGTTTAGTAAACCAAATAGTGTGGGCAACTCTTCATCTACAAGAATCAAGGATAGAATGGTGGGACACCTATAAGGTTGGTAAAAACATTCAGGGAATACATTTGTAATGGTAAGGCTTTGTTCTAGCCTTCAGGAAGAGGTTCCTCATAAAGCAATACTATATGGAGAATTCAAGGATTATTTCACACTTCACCAAGGAATGAAGATGGTGGAATCTTACTACCAGAAGTCTAATAAGATGATCAAACATGTGTTGGACTTATGAAATGAAAATAGGAATAGAACAAGAAGGATTTAGTGATGGAAATATGGGTAGGTAGGCTCACAAGTTCCATGTGAATCAACTACATGGAGTGGTGATCACCTTGGTTAACCCATCATGGATATGGAATATCCAAGCACAAAGATCCAGTAGTTCACTATGGAAGTGCAAATAACTAGACATAAAGGCATTACATCAGAGGAACCATCATAGATTTGTGTAGACATGGAAAATTGACCCACTTTTAGTGGGTAATCTTCCTTAGAGCCCCTAAGAGGTCCCTAACCCTTGCCCTAGGCAAGGGTAAGCCTTTGTTCCCCCTACCTTGCTTTTCTTTAGCCTTTTAGCGAAATCATGCCCGGTTACGATGGGGCGCGACTTCGCAGAAGCGATATCACACCTCTTCGACATGGGGTGCAACTTTACTATTTTTAGGGTTTTAATTTATTAAAACCTGGGTTTAACCTTTCTAGCATGTTTGGCGTTGGCTTGTGTTTGTTTTCTCGCTTCTTTTGCCCTAGTTTTTATCTATAAAAGGAGGGGTTAATCCCACTCTTGAGATATAGAGACAAGTGATCGATCTTGGAAATTGATTAAGCTCAAAATTCTTATGATTAATTAGTGCTCACATTCTTACTTTTGCTCTGCTTCCTGTTTCTTCTACAAGCTAACCCTGAAGTGCGAATTTTGGATTTGATCTTCTACTGCATTGATTTGGATTATTGTGTGGTTTGGTGGATTCATGTTGTAGTTCGGAAGGAAAGAGAGTGCCCATTTGGATACCTCAATCTCTTTTGCCTACTTTTGCATCATCCATCAAGTTGTGCACACTTTATTTCTTACATTTATTTATGCTCTACATTTATCTTTTATTTTTCATGTCTCTAAAGTGAAATCATACCCTATCCTAATGAGGTGCGACTTCGCTAACCCTAATTTAGGATTTTTGCTCATAGAAGTGAGATCGCACCCCATTCTGATAAAGCATGACTTCGCCTATAGTGTTATCATGCCCACCATCTACGAGGTATGATTTTTCCTAGGACTGAACTAGGGGCATCTGTTAGATTTTGATTGCATGAGTAGTTTCTAAATTGTATTTAGGGTATGATAGCATAATTTATTTTTTACTTCTCTACTATTGCATTGTTGTTTTATGATTAATTATCCAAAGGTCAATTTTCACTTTTATTTTCAAAGGTCATCTAAAAGGACCTAAGGGGCTTGACTACTGTACCTCCAAGCACTATTGTACAATGGCCTAAGAAGGCCCCCTAATGCTAATCCCATTTTCAAGTGTTTCATAAGTTATCTTGCAGAAATAGGTATTTCTGATATCATTGGACAAGAGGCAGAAAAAGCTAAGTCAACCACCGATCAAGATAAGTGCTCTAATTATTTTATTGGTTGAAGATCTAATCTGATTATTGGTTCTTAGGCATCTAAAAGTGAAAAGCATATAGTGTGCATCTAGGGTTAATATTGTGCATTTATCTTGTGCCCTTGCTTTAAAGGTTTTCTGGATAAAACCCTAGGTTAGGAAGCATTCAAAGAAAGAATCATATTAGGTTAGCTCTTGTATTCTTGCATTCTAATTTCTACATTGTCCTTTATCTTTCATAGCATAGATCTAGAAAGGCCAAACTTAGGTGATTGCTTGAAATTGAATACATCAAACTATCCCAAAATTCCTGAGGACTTGGAGTGAGTCCTTAAATCGTTCCTGGTGAACCCTTCCCTTTAGCACCGAGTGTAGAGAACAACACAACCCCCATGGTTCACCCCATAAGGCTTTCTATCTCTTGTGGATCTAGAATTTTTGGGAATTGTACATGATAGGGTAGTTTTCCCCCTCTACATATTTGGTGAACCCGATGTGAACACCTCCTTTATTTTAAACTTTAAACAAGATCATTAATTTTATTTGAAAATTCTTAAAAGAAACTAAAATCTATGTGTTAGTGTTTTCCCCTAACTATTTTCACTACTTCTAAAATGGCTCCTTTCCTTAGAAGTCATAGGAAACAATTAGAATCTGATTATGTTCCTTTGGAAGATGACCATATTGATAGGGAAGACCCTAATGTAGGTCCAGAAGAGCAAGAAGAGGTAGATATGGAAACTGAAACTAATCCTGATCCTTATGTTGGACCCAATGGTAGCTTTGTCTTCTCATCATTTGATCATATTTGGGAATTCATGAAAGCTCATAAGGAGAAGCTATTGGAATATGTAGAACGAGAAGCTCATCTTGAAAAAGAGGATGCTACTCCTTCTCCTCCCATTAGGTCTCCTGTGCTTAATCATGATAATCCCACATCTCAACCTATGCATCTTAGTAATCTGAAGAACCAAGTGACTTGTGCTACTACTAATACCACCAACATTGGATGGAATCCACCCATTCCTCCAACTAGTAGTGGCACCCAAAATTACTTTCAATTTCCTCCTTTATCTTCTAATGTCAACACTATTGCTTCTGTTCCACCACAAGTTAATATTCCATTCTCACAAGGCACCACATATAACAACAACCTTCTCATGTCCAACTTAAGTCAAGGGAATATGGGAAACACACATAATTCAAAAATGCAGAATTTGGAAAATATAGTGAATCAGTTGGTTTCGAGGATGGATATGATTCAACCTTCAGGATTTACATACAATTATAAGGAAATGTGTAGTCAACCATTGGATCCTATTGTTGCTGCTAGACCTTATCCCAAGCATTTTTCTATGCCAGTTTTACCAATCTATAAAGGGATAGAAGATCCAATAGAGCATCTAAGGGGATTCAGAATAGCTTACCATGATCTTGTTTATGATGATATGCTTCTATTGAAAACATTTCCAAAGAGTCTTGTTGGAGTTGCATTGGAATGGTATTATCGGTTGCCCAACTATTCTTTAAAGAGCTTTGAAAAGACTGCAAAAATGTTTGTTCATCAATTTAGTGCTTATATTGAAAAGGAAGTGACAATGAGAGACCTATATGACCTCAAGCAAAGTAAAGAAGAAAGTTTTTTCAGAATTCTTGGCTCGTTGGAGAAGTTTAGTTGGTCGATTAAGATAGCCTGTGTCTCAGAAAGATATGCTTGATATATTCATTAGTAATTTACAAGAACATATATCGTATGCACTAGAAACTACTACTGTTACTTCTCTTGATCAAGCAATTGAGTTAGCCAAAAAAGTGGAACAAGCTCTCATTAGGAGAGGTCAACTTAAGAATAAAGAAGAAAAGCCTACTAAGTCTCAACATAAGAATAAGCCTACAAGAGGTAATAATGATAGTAGGTCTGTTAATAATGTCACCAATAGCCTACAAAATATTGTACTTTAGAAACCTCCTCAAAGGAATTTTACCAGACTTAATATACCTATGGAAGCAGTTTTGAAGAAACTATTAGAAGCTAAGGCAATTGAATTACCTCCTATAAGACAACCAGATACTACAACTCATTGGTATAAGGTAGGTCAATATTGCACATATCACAGAGTAGAAGGACACTGGACAAACTCTTGTAAGAAGTTGAAACATGTGGTTCAAGATTTGATTGATGCAAGATGCATTGATTTAAGAAATTCCTAAACTTCAAGTAATCAGGCTCCTATTCAACAAACCCCAACAACAAATCAAGATATGGGGATATTCAAGGATCCATTACCAAAGCATGATCAACAAGTAGCCAACCAAGTGGCTTATCAAGATGGTTCCCTATGTCATAGTAATGTGGTTGGTATGGTGGGGGTAAATACAAGGAAACAAGCTTAGAATCAGCAAGGATAGAGTTCAACACCATAGCCTAGTTTAGTTTTAAAGGAGAATTAGAGAAAAGACTCAACTACAAGAATTCCACCTATAGTGCTGAGACCACAGTCATAAATTTCATATGATCTTCAGAAGTAGTTAGCTAATACTCCAACAAAAATATTAGTCTTAGAGCTTTTGTAGACTTCTCCTGATCATCGAAATGCTTTAATGGAATTTTTAAAACAACAATATGTTTCTCCAGATATTGCCCCTGATGCCATAGTTGATGCCATAGGTTCTTTTGGGATACATCATGTCTCATTCTCAGATGATGATAAACCTTCCTCAAATTTACATGGAGATTCATCACTTTACATCACTACACTTATTGGGGATACCCTTATCAAATGAGTTTTGATTGATAATGGCTCATCCCTCAATTTGTGTACATATCAATTCTTTCAGAAATTTGGGTTAAAAGAGGAAGATTTAACAAAATTTGACATCCTTATTAAAGCTTTCAACAACAAGTCCCAAGAGGCCTGTGGTGTCATATCTCTTCCATTAAAAGTGGGGCCTCGAATATTGGATACTTTGTTTTACGTGGTGTCTTGTCCTGCATCTTTTAATATTCTTCTTGGATGACCTTGGATTCATGCAATGAAGGTCGTCCCTTCTACTTTTCATCAATGTCTCAAATTTGAATTCAAGAATCAAGTTATCACCATTTTGGGTGATCCTCGACCATTTGAATTCTATTCAAATATAGAGTTAGCTCAATCTGAATCTTACTCTTGTCCTTCTATTTCTTCAACCAATTCTCCATGTTCCTCATCTCAAATTTTAGAGCATCTTCAAAATTTAAAACTGAGTGAGGAATGTAAGCCCCATTTTTCCTCCTTGGATCATGATAATCAGTTTCTTCAAGAACCTCTTCTAGATCTCACCAAGCTACCACCGTCACCTCGAACTATGGGTTTACCCCATAAGAAGGGTGATTTTGTACACGTTGGCACGTGTACCTTTGTCTTTGGAGGGACTGCCTTCGAAGAAAATATTCGTGGTAGCAACCCATCTCCTAGTGAGCGCTCTTTTGCTCAATGTTATCTCACTAATGATTATCCCCTTCCTAAGCAGATCCTATCTAGTATGGGATATGCAGGTAAAGGATTGGGACCACAACATAAAGGTATTCAAGAACCTTTGGATGTTGAGATTTGGCCTGGGATATGTGGTATAGGTTTTATACCTAATAAAAATCAACCTTTGCCTTTTGAGGAGGATGATCATCTTGTGACTTATGCAGAATATATAGAATATCAAAAGATGATAATGAATGAAAATAAAAGCATTAATTATGTTTCTCCTCCAAAGATAATGTCTTGCAATATGATTGATTCTATTTGTTTTAAATATGACATTGCTTCTATGCAAGAGAATGGTGGATCTTTGTATAATGTTTGTTTTACTAAAAAGAATGGTGTTGTTAGAAAATGTAGTGATTATCGTGCCATGGATGTCAGAAGAAGGGCCTTGGAGGAAATTTCCTATGATTTTTATCATCGAGAAAATGCACTCCTTGGGGATATCTTTGATCCAACACCTCATGGCATGCTAATTTATTTTAATAAGATGAATGGTGCATTTAGGTTTTGCATTGATTTCAATTCTGTATAAAAAAAAAAAAAAATAAATAAAAAAAAAAATATTTCATGTAGTTGCATTTGCATTTCCATTGCATCCACCTGCTTGCTCATATTGCATTGTTGCTTGTCATCCTTGCATGATTGCTTGACATCTAAAGAACACCTTGCATGATTGCCTATCATAATTGCATTGTTGCTTGTTCATGACTACTTGCTCATATAGATTTTTGGGGATTTTGCGACAATGGCATGTGATGATACCTAGTTAGGTCATAGCTCACATGCATTGCACTTCTCACTAGGACTCTGATGCCTAGAAAGATCCCCCTAGGGATTCCTCCCTTATTTCTTCTTATAATTGCTTCTTCTTCTTCTCTCAATTTTTGCATCATGATAATGCTTTTCAAAGTCTTCTTAAGATCCCTATCTGGGATAGCACTTGCATATTATTTATCTACATATTACACCCCACATGGGATACTTATACATCCTAGTGGGTATTACATCATCTATGATCTTCTATCGGGTCATACTCTCTTTTGACTCAGTAGGCTCAACACCCCATTACAGGATAAGCTCCTTGGTCAATTTTAGTAGACCTCGACATACATCCTAGTGGGTAAATGCCTCATAGCAGTCAATAAGGGAGCAACCACCCATAGCGGGTTAGACTCCACACATATGTTTAACACTACTACAAGTGCTAAACCTATAGCGGGTCTAGCTCTATTCCTAAAATGACCTATGGTATCTAACTACACTGGTTCCTTGCAACCTACGCTAGTTCCATGCTATGGGTCGTCAGTTCTTCTCCTTTTCAGATGGTTGACCTTTGGATTTTTCTTCTTCTTCTTTTCTTCCTTCTTCTTCTTCTCCTTCTTCTCTCTCCTTTTCTCTCTTCTTCTTTCTTCTCCTCTTTCTTTTGTTTCCTTCCTTTTTGATTGTCTTCTTCATCTTTCTCCTTCTTCTTTTGCATCCATCCATTTTCATATAGTTTGCATACATAAAAACATGAATTAAATAAAAACACATTAAACACAAATAAAGCAATAAAAGCAGCTATATATTACTCGAGAGAAAAAGAGTGCATGGTCCTCGTGTCAGGTTGGTGTACCACAATCCAGACTTGGTACACTCAACCTAGGGATGTACACCACAATCTAAAAATTGGTGCATCATCCCGATCCTCAGTCCTCTCTCTCCTAGCTATGAGAACCAACTCCCTCTAGTCCATCCTGAGGAGGAGGTAACCTAGGCTATGACACGGACTACCATGATACCGATGTCATCCATGATCGAGACCATGATCTACTCGTTGACTGTAGGGATGGAGGAAGTGGCATCCTCTGACCTGGTGGGATAGCTGCATAGTAAACTATCTCATAAAATGTAGCCCATTGAAGGGCTGTCTCCAACCTCTCTCCCATCCATCATAGCTCCACCTGAAGAAGCTGCACCTTGCTTCCCACCTAGTTGCTCTCAATGATAGCCATCCCCTCTACCCTAGCTCTCTAGTGCTCTCCATCCAGATGAGCCATCTCTCCCTGGAGCCTACTGATCTCTACTCGAGCTGAGTCCCTCTTAGCCTCGATGGTGCTCAATGACCTCTATAGCTCCTCTAGCCTCCTAGCCCTATCTTCCTAGACTTGGGCCATATAGCTCTATAGAGAGGCTACCTATGCTCATAGCTCCTCTATCTCCCTCCTCTCCTAGCTCTCACCAAGCTACTACAGATGTGGAAGCCTCTCCAGGATCTTTGATCTGTGGCCTCCCTACCTGTGGGGGCATACCTCACCCCCCATCTCTGGTCCCTACCGCTTGGATGGCCTCCTCTACCACCAAGATCCAAACATGAGCTGGTCTCTATCTCGGAATGGTAGGAGTCTATTATGCCCTCTCTATGGCTTGATGAGCTACCTCTTAGAATGCTCACTGCATGCCTGGGTCCATTACCTAGTGCCTCTATATCGGTACTAGCAAGGAGATCCTTTGGGGCACAACTCCTCTATACCACCACTTGTACTCGAAAGCCACTCCTACATCATCTACCCTTAGGTCGACATAAGGAGGATCATCCATATCCTCCTCGACCCACCTAGTGAGGTCTGGCTCACCTCCTACCCATGTTGGGTCTCGGGTCACCCTCCGGTACCAGTAGTCCCCCAAGTTTGGGACTCCCTGTAAGATCTCATGCTATCGGAGGACTCGATCAAATCTGAAGACCTCTAGCTCTCCCTTCTCTGACCTCAGCCACCTGATCCTCCGTATCCTAGCTAGCTCTATCCTATCCTCTACCCACCTAGGGTGAAGCCACCATGGCCTCTAGATGATCTTCACCTCTCGAAGCTCATCGATCACCCACCTCGCTAGTGGTAGGTTCCCTACATAGGCCCTCATGGTCCTCTCTAGGGACCTTGACCACCTGTATGTTATTGGCCACTCTAGGCTAGGTAGTGGGCCTAGTAGTGCCTCCGGTCTCTGTACCATGATGTGCTTCCAGCACCACACCTAGAGCAATGTCATACACACCAATCATGTATGTCACTTATACATGATGTTGTACAACATCTTGTATAGGCAGGCCAACACATATGGGCCCCATGCAAATCAAACTCTCTGATCATGCATGTCTACCACTACTCTTACCATCACCCATGGTAAGTGCCACCTATTGGTATGGCACATTAGTAGCCCAACCATAACCCCATAGAGCATGATGGTCAAAGGATTTACCCCATAGTGACCCACTAGATCATCGATTGATATGGTGCTCTCTCGCACCTGGTGGGTAAACCCTACTGAGAACCATTGTAGTGTGGCTACCTATCCCCATGCTCTATAAACTGTTATCCCTCTGATAGGGATCCACAAAATCCACCACACATCCTCCAGTGTGATGGTAAGCTCTCCTGTGGGTAACCAAAAAGTAGAGGACTCCAGGTACCACCTCTCTTCCAGGGCTATCAGCATAGCCCTATCCATCTCAATCCGAGGCATCCTCGCTAGGTGGTCTAGCCCCACTACCTCTAGCTGAGCCATATCCACTAGCCCTAGTGCATCCAACTCTACCAGATCCCCTGCCCTCCACTCTCGACTCTTGAGAATACCTAGCTGCATTCACAAACAAATAAAATTAAATCAGTTTCATAAAATATATATAATAATAATAATAATGAAATCCATAGTTTCAAATCAAAACACAAATATTGATCATAATTTTGTAATTCGCACTTCGTAATTGCTTGTTTTCCCTCTTTTTCCTCCTATGTTTGTTTTTTCTTTTCCTTTTTTCCTTTTTCTAGCCTTTTGGTGAAATCGTGCCCTCCATTTTGGGAGGCATGATTTCATGAAGTCATACTCAATTTTTACCTAGGCACGATTTTGCTGCGCTTCACCTGGAATGAAATCATGGTCGGGCCATGAAATCATGCCCCAGTCGAGTAGAAAAATCATCGTCTGATACTAAGAAATTTCCCAATTTCTACCCTAAAATCTACAAAAATAGAAGAAAAGGTACAACAGGAGGGAGGAATTTGGTACTTACCCGCTCTCGTGCCTTGACTTCACCCCTCATGATCGTTGCTCGATGAACTGGTAATGCCATTCCTTTTTCTCCCCAGAGTCCTTTATTTGTCGATGCGTGGTGAAAATGAATTAGGGTTTTACCCTTTTTCACCCTTTTAAGCTCTGTTTGTTCCCCTTGTTTTCTTTGGTTTTCATTCTTTCTCTCTTTCTTCTTCTACGTCAGTTCTTTCAAGTTTTTATGAGATATGTCATCTTCATAAAAACTCGAGGGGGCACCCTGGCCTATAGAGGCATTAATGTCCCTAATGCCTCAATTTGCATGCAAAACAAGAAAGTGTCTGGAATGACACTATTTTTGCACCACCCCTTTCTTCTAAACTAGCCATCCCATTTTTGCTTGTTGTCCTCTTCTAGTGAGTGTGCCTACATCCTTTATTTGACGCATTTACTTGGCCTTAAATGCATCAAAGAGGGGGAAAAATGTAGACACAAAAATTGACCCACTTTTAGTGGGTAATCTTCCTTAGAGCCCCTAAGAGGTCCCTAACCCTTACCCTAGGAAAGGGTAAGCCTCTGTTCCCCCTACCTTGCTTTTCTTTAGCCTTTTAGTGAAATCGTGCTCGGTTACGATGGGGCGTGACTTCATCGAAGTGATATCACACCCCATCGGCATGGGGTGCGACTTCACTATTTTTAGGGTTTTAATTTATTAAAACCTGGGTTTAACCTTTCTGGCATGTTTGGCATCGGCTTGTGTTTGTTTTCCCACTTCTTTCACCCCAATTTTCATCTATAAAAGGAGGGGTTAATCCCACTCTTGAGATATAGAGACAAGCGATCGATCTTGGAAATTGATTAAGCTCAAAATTCTTATGATTAATTAGTGCTCACATTCTTACTTTTGCTCTGCTTCCTATTTCTTCTACAAGCTAACCCCGAAGTGCGAATTTTAGATTTGATCTTCTACTGCATTGATTTGGATTGTTGTGTGGTTTGGTGGATTCGTGTTGTAGTTCAAAAGGAAAGAGAGTGCCCTTTTAGATACCTCGATCTCTTCTACCTACTTCTATGTCATCCATCAGGTTGTGCGCACTTTATTTCTTGAATTTATTTATGCTCTGCATTTATCTTTTATTTTTCATGTCTTTGAAGTGAAATCGCACCCTATCCCAATGAGGTGCGACTTCACTAACCCTAATTTAGGGTTTTTGCTCACAGAAGTGAGATCGCACCCCATTCTGATGGAGCATGACTTCACCTATAGCGTTATCCCGTCTGCCATCTACGAGGTATAATTTTTCCTAGGGCTGAACTAGGGGTATCTATCAGATTCTGATTGCATGAGTAGTTTCTAAATTGCATTTAGGGCATGATAGCATAATCTATTTTCTGCTTCTCTATTGTTGCATTATTGTTTTATGATTAATTATCCAAAGGTCAATTTCTACTTTTGTTTTCAAAGGTCATCTAAAAGGACCTAGGGGGCTTGACTGTTGCACCTCCAAGCACTGTTGTACAATGGCCTAAGAAAGCCCCCTAATGCTAATCCCATTTTCAAGTGTTTCATAAGTTATCTTGTAGAAACATGTATTTCTGATATCATTGGACAAGAGGTAGAAAAAGCTAAGTCAACCACCGATCAAGATAAGTGCTCTAATTATTTTATTGGTTGAAGATCTGATCTGATTATTGGTTCTTAGGCATCTGAAAGTGAAAATCATATAGTGTGCATCTAGGGTTAATATTGTGCATTTATCTTGTGCCCTTGCTTTAAAGATTTTCTGGATAAAACCCTAGGTTAGCAAGCATTCAAATAAATAATCATATTAGGTTAGCTCTTGTATTCTTGCATTCTGATTTTTGCATTGTCCTTTATCTTTCATAGCATAGATCTAGAAAGGCCAAACTTAGGTGATTTCTTGAAACTAAATACATCAAACTATCCCAAAATTCTTGAGGACTTGGAGTGAGTCCTTAAACCATTCCTGGTGAACCCTTCCCCCTAGCACCGAGTGTAGAGAACAACACAACCCCCATGGTTCACCCCATAAGGCTTTCTATCTCTTGTGGATCCAACCTTTTTGGGAATTGTACGTGGTAGGGCGGTTTTCCCCCTCTACAATTGGCTTATGATGGGTTATAAGAATTGACATCTATATGTAGCTACTTTGACCCATAGCCATATAGACTTAATGGATCAAGTCAAGAAAATGCAATCATAGGACTAGTATTGCTGTGAAATTCAGACTAAGATGGATAGAAATCTTAGTAAGAATCAAGATTTTAGCATAAAATATGGTCTTTTGTGTTTTAAATATAGGGTAATTATACCCAAAATCAAGGATTTGATGAGATTTATCATGCAACAAGTGCATAGATATCCTTACTCTGCACACCCAAGTTGGACTAAAATGAGGGAGAATATGAAAAATACCTTCTACTATATGGGTATGAAGAAATATATCATTGATTTTATTGCTTAATATCTAGAATTATAGAGAGTAAAAGTTGAGCATAGGTATTCGGTAGGACTATTATACCCACATGATATACCAATGCAAAAGTGGAAGGTCATATAAATGGACTTTATTGTGGGATTACCTAAGAATAGGTACCAACATGACACAATCCTCATTATGGTTGATAAGTTGACCAAGGTTACGTACTTTATTCCTAGGAGCACCAAGGATGATGCTCTATTGGTGGCTAATATATTTGTCAAAGAAATATTCAAGTTATATGGATTTCCTAAAGTTATTATCTCAGATAGAGACTCCAAATTTATATTTACATTTTGGCAAGCTCTTCATTGTGTAGTTGGCACAAAGCTAAACATAAATATGCATACCATCTATAAACATATGGTCAAACTAAAAGGGTAAACCAAGTCTTGTAATGCATGCTTTGCATTTACTACATGGACCAAAAGTCTTTATGGGAAGATATTTTGCATCTGGTGGAATTTGCATATAATTATGGCCATCATGCTTCCTTGGGTTTGGTCCCATTTGAATCCTTGTATGGTAGGAGATGTAGGATACCTCTATCTTAGGATAATTTTGAGGATCATATTATCATCGGATTGGATGTGGTATGAATTATGGAGGAACAACTTAGGATGATCAAGTAGAGGCTTAATAAGGTCATCGATCATCAGAAGAGCTATGTTGATCTTAAGAGATCACCTAGAGAATTCTCTATGGGAGAGAAAGTATTCTTAAGAGTTAAACCCATGAAAAGTGCCATCAAGTCTACTAAGTTGGATCTCTGATATGTTGATCCCTTTGAGATTATTGAGAGGATATTTCAGTAGCCTATTGTCTCACCTTGTCACCCAACCTATCAAATATCCATGACACTTTCTATGTATCCCTACTTAGGAAATATATTGTTGATCCTAACCATGTGTAGAATGTTTCAAATTTGCATATAGCTAACCCCTCGGTGATTAAGATAAAAGCTGTGAATATTCTAGAGTTTTGTTTCAAAATGATGAGGAATTGAACTTTGGAATAGTGTAAGGTCTAGTGGAACCAATATTCTAAGAAACATGCCACTTGGGAAAAAGTGGATGGGATGGGAAAACATTTTTTTTATTTATTTGAAAATGGAAAAGATATGTAATGTTCATTGAAAGAGAAACATATAGAACTTTATTTAGTCCAAGGGGGTAGTATGTCATGACCCACCTTGGCATGACTCTTTACTGAGAAAAACTATGTATTGATAAATGATGATTTAGTACTTAGTTTTGATGCATTTGAATGATTTTATGCATTTATTATTTATATTATATGATATGTGGATATGGTATTATTGATGTTATGCTTGGATGCAGGATCAGGTGCTCTCATGGCTAGGAGAGGAATTTGACCATCAAGAATGAGATATCGAAAGGGAAATGATGTGACAAATGGCTCCAAGGTAAGGTTTACCTAGGGTAAAAAGTGATTACCGCATATAGTTGCATCTCATAATCTACTTGTTTGAAATCATTGCATCAACAAGGAAGTTGCCTTAGGGTAATGGAGTCACCTTAAACAAGATGTTGATAACCTAGAAGTTATCACGAGATCTTCTATGGATGAATGCTTGCTTTACTTTGTCTATGCTTTACCAAATATTTATCTGCATATGTTTGGATGCCTTGAAAAGATAAATAATCTCCTTGATGGTATAGCATATTTAACTGTTTTGTCTATAAGTATCCGGAGTTATGTGTTTGCTTGAAATGGTTTTGGCAAAGAAACCCACCATGGAAGGAATTATTAAGTAAGGGTACTTAATAATACCTTCATAATAATACCAGGGTTAATAAGAAATATTAGCTTATGGTATGAATAGAAATTATTTTTTTTAGAAGGCAATAAATTTATTTGATTATTTTATGATGTTATTGGATAACATTAGGAAAGAATTAATTGTTTTGAAATAATTAATATTATGTCTTCCAGTGCTTAGTTAGATGTTCCATTAATTGTATATTTGTTTATAGGCAAAATATATGTTTTGCTTATGTTTTTTAATCTGGCAAGGGAATCAATAAGGAGAAGGATTGATAAATATAGAGGCTTCATTAATCCTCTAATGGTTAGTGCCAATGTTAATAATTTATATTAACATTTGACACAAATTAATTAATTAAAGGATAATTAATTAATTTATCATAATGTTCAAATTTGACATTAGAAATGAAATGCAATTGGTATGTTTATACATTAGAAAGCAATAAATCTATTAGTTGCTTTAATGTTGCTAGATAACATTAGAAAATTGATTGCTAAATATTTATATATATAATGGTATTATTAAGAGCCTTCTTTTAAATTAAAAGAAATATAAATGAGGTTATTTATTTTATAAAAACCTTCTTGTAAATTAAAAGAAATATAAATGAGTTTATTTATTTTATAAAAGCCTTCTTTTAAAATTAAAAGAGATATAAATGAGTTTATTTCTTTTATAAAGTTAAAAGAAATTTAATTTAGGTTTTACGAACCCTTTTACCTTGCAAAGGAAGTGCATTTAATGAATATATTAGGGTTTGATGTTATTTGAAAATGTAACAAGCAAGAAGACGTTGCAAAAATGGTTTAGGGTTTCATCTTCTTCCTCTCTTTTAAAAGAGATATGGAAAGTAGAAAAAAAAAAAAGAGGATAGAAGGCAGAAGAGGAAGGAATGCATTGTTGAGATTTGGCAAAGGAATGTGTTCTTCCATTTCAAGTTTCATTTTATTAGAATATTTCTAATAGTTCCAAGGTAATTTTTGATACTATGCTTTCTTTGAGAATGTTGATGTTGCCTTGCATTTGTTGAAAATATAGGGTTTCCATTTGTGCTTAGTTTTCTTGATTAAAGAATATAGAAAACTAAGGAAATATAAAATATACGTAGTGAAGTATTTATATTATGAAGTTATTAGAATATCCAAAGTATAGGGTTTCTATTTGTTCTTAGTTTTCTTGATTAAAGAATATAAAAAAACTAAGAAAATATAAAATATAAATAGTGGATTATTTATGTCATGAAGTTATTAGAATATCAAAAAATTAAGGTTTTCAGTTGTACTTAGTTTTTTTTATTAAAGAATATAGAAAACTAAGGAAATATAAAATATAAATAGTGGAATATTTATATTATGAAGTTATTAGAATATCGAAAAAATAGGGTTTTCATTTGTGCTTAGTTTTCTTGATTAAAGAATATAGAAAACTAAGGAAAGATAAAATATAAATAATGGAGTATTTATATTTTTAAATTATTAGAATATTGGAAAATATAAAGTTTTTATTTGTGCTTAGTTCTTGATTAAAGAATATAGAAAACTAAAGAAAGATAAAATATAAATAGTGGAGTATATATTTTAAAAATTTTAGCATATGGAAAATTATAGGGTTTCCATTTGTGCTTAGTTTTATTGATTAAATAATATAGAAAACTAAGGAAAGATATAAAATAAATAGTGGAGTATTTATTTTTGAAATTATAAGAATATCGGAAATAATAGGATTTCAACATGTGCTTGGTTTTATTGATTAAATAATATGGAAAATTTATAAATAGTAGAGTATTTATATTTGAAATTATTAAAATATCAGAAATTGTAAAGTTTTCACTTGTGCCTAATTTTATTGATTAAAGAATATAGAAAACTAAGGAAAGATAAAATATAAATAGTGGAGTATTTATATTGTGGAAATATATTGTCTATTTGTAGAAATAAATTGTGAAAATTTATTGCTTGCTTTGTGAAGATATATTATGGAAATATATTGGTTGTTTTGTGGAAATATATTGTTGGTTTTGTGAAATTTTTGAAAAATGAAGTTACATTGTTTTTGTTTTTTGTGTGGAAAACATCCCAGAAGGGATACCACTTTTAGGTAACACCCAAGGAAGCAAGGGCATCTCTTCCACCAAAGTTGTCTAGGGCTTGCACTTCGCCTACCACCTTTGACACACTCAAGGAGCATACCTACAACAATAAAAACAATAACACACAAACACAAAATTAAAAAAACACAACCAAAAAAACACACACACGTACACACACAAAAAACAAAAGACAACCAAAAAACAAAAAACATAAACAATAAAAAAACACAAAACACACATAAAATCCACAAAAACAACATAAAAAACACAAACATAACAAAAACAATAGAATGATACAAAGACACAGAAAACACACACACACCAAAACACAAAAAAATAAAATACCAAAAAACACAAACATACAAAAACAACAACAATAATTAAATAAACACTAAAAAACATAAAAACACACAAAAAAAATTAAGCCATTGGAGCTATTGACTATTTAGACAAAATCCCCTAAAAATATCTATCAAGGATAGTAATGAAAAAATACACAAAAATAGAAAAGATTAAAATAAATTGCATAACCACAATAGGGATCTGAAATATCACACCAAAAACGGAGTTACCATCCATCCATCCTACCATTGAAGCTTTGAATGTTGAGACAAAAACCCTCTAACATCCTTGTTGGTCATGAATCTGCCTAGTACAAAATCTACGTTTTATGCACCCTAGACCCATGCAACATTGAAAGGCCTAAGAACAAAGAAATATCCTTGAGGCTAATCTCTAGAGGGGGATGGATCCCTTTCTAATCTACTTAGGTTTAAAGCTTAGGGTAATAGGAAATAAATGGATAAATATGGCTATAAGTCAAAAGTGTAGGATGGGGATAGACTAACAGCCAAAATTTAGATCAAGCAACAATTAGCATACAATAGAAATGAAAGCATAGGAACTACTTACAGTTTTGGAAATACAACCTCTAAAGAGCACCTCAGTATTCACTCCCTCACCAGCAAATATTAAGTTCAACTGTAGAATTTAAATGCAACAAATAATGGAGACGAATGTATTCAAAAATGACATACAGAAAATCATCAAATGCATTCAAGAACTAGAAGCTTACTATCTTTCTATTGACACAAAAAAATTAAAGTGTTTTTCTACAGTGTCTATCCTCCTCTTTTACATGAAAAATGATTAGTATTTATAGAGGGTTGTACCTCTTTAATTTAATGCACATACAAATAAAATATTGGTAGATCAAGAACCAGTGTGAATAATTTTCTCCTTAGCATCAGTGATGTTCGAGTCAAAATATTCTTCATTGAAACAACGATCCTGCTTTGGTGGGAGAATCACATGAAAATCAGCATGATTAAATGGTGGAAAGTAGCCTCAAGTGTTAGTGCATTGGGATGCAACAAAGTTGCCTGAATATCGAGAGCTTGGTCATTGAAACTTTGTTACCCCTGTGCTTTGAAACTCCACCTTCACCAAAAAAGTCCACTGAGTATTAATTTTATCTTGAAAAGTAGCAAGGTTGGTAGGCGGTGCATTGGAAATGAACAATAATGGCATCTAATATTAAAAATTTGAAGCAAAATTTTTGGAATTGTAGCTTGCATTGCTTCAAAAATTAATTTCCATCATTCCTTGACCCTTCCTGAGAGAATATACAAAAATGATGCCTTGGGAATCAATTCCTCTGAGAATAAATACAAGGGATTAATTTCGAAAGAACAAAAGATTATATTGAGAGGGGGGTGAACAGTATAAGACCACTTTTTACTTTTCTTTCCCAATCAATATTATGCAATGTATAGATAGCAATATCAATAGCAAGTAATCAAAGCAATGCACAAATCACCACACACAATAGAGACACCACAATTTACGTGGTTCACCCAATGTGGGCTACTCCACGGAGAAAATATTTCACTAAAATTTTCTCAATCAATCTCTTGGGAATCCTTTCCCTATTACAATGTTTATGGACCTCTGTCCAAAGGAGACACCAATCCCCTAAATCAAGTTCATGGATCTCTATCCACAGGAGACACCAATCTCCTAATATCTGCTCTAGCTGGTGATCCTCTAGAAGACCTCTGCCTCCACTGCCCTTAGCAAATGGAACTCTATCCATAGAAGACACCTGTCTTCCTTGCTTTGGCTGGAGATCTCTATCCTCAACTCTATCACCTCCAAAGCTCTATCTAAAATCTATACTAAACACAGTCTATCGGTCTAGCACAAATCTATCCTCAATCTCTATCTCTAGTCTGGCACAAACCTGTCCTCAAATCTGCACCAAACTCTATCCTCGAATCTATCCTCAAGCCTTAACTCAAAGCTTGACTCAATCTCAAATCAACTCTACTGGATCTGCCCCAAACCTTAACTCAAGGTTTGAACAAATCAATCAACTCTGCTCTCAAGTCTTCTCAAAGACTTGTCTCAAATCTACCTTGTAAGCTTCCACAAAAGCTCACACTAATCTGTCCTCAAGTCCTCTCTAGAACTTGTCCAATCTGCTCAATAAGTTCTCACAAGAACTTATCCAAATCTACTCTCAATATGTATTGTAAGCTTCCACAAAAGCTTACCCAAATCTTTCCACAAGTCTTCTCAAAGACTTACCTCAAATCTGCTCAACAAGTCCACACTAGAACTTGTCCAATATCATAGAAACATAAAGAGAATTGTTAGAGACTCAATATGCTCTATACTCATCACAATGCTCAATCACTTTCAATCACTCTTTTAGAAACATACAGAGAATTGTTAGAGACTCAATATGCTTCACATTCACCTCAATGCTCAATCACTTTCAATCACTCTTTCAGAAACATACAGAGAATTGTTAGAGACTCAATATGCTTCAACTCAATACTCAATCACTTTCTCAAATCAATTTAGAATATAGAATAGTTTGTTTTATGGAACTTGAACAATCACTTCACACATCCACTTGACTAGGCTCAACCAACTCTACTCAACCAAACACTCAATGAAACAATCCTTGCTTACAAACCCTAGTCCAAGCATATGATCCTTTACTCAAAATGTTTCCAACAATGCTTCATAAACCACTCTCACATAACAATGATACTCATGTTCTTTTCAAACCCTAGTTCAAGTTCTTCACTCAACCAATGGCTTTCACAACAATGCTTATAAAACAAGGTTTTAACAACAACTCTTTATTCCAGAAAACCTTGAAGCATTAACTCAACACACTCAATAAGGAAACCCTAATCAAGTCCTTTTCACTCCAAACTTATTTTCTAGAAAACCAACCAATCAACTCAACTATGGAAGAATGTGCTCATACCTCTTTCTTGATGATGAAGGAACCTCTAAAATCTGCCACAACCACAAACACCTCTTTGCCAAGCTCAAAGGAGTTAGAAGACACTAAGCTCTCTCAAAGATACAATGCAAGTATCAAAACACACATACACCTTATCACTCCATCTTAAATAAAGCATCCATCAACATATAAAAATTAATAAACCAAATACACCTTATAATCTCCCAATAATATTCAATACCAAGAATAATATCAATGCAATCTCCTTTTCAAAAATAACTCAATGGCAAGAAGTCCTCTCAACAATTTAAATTTCCAATACACCAATGTGACACAAATACTTTATTCAATAATAAAGCTAACTCCTTATTCCTCCAATTTACCAAAAATAATGATCAATTAAAAACCTTTTTAAACAACCCTTTTAACTCCCTAAGACCTCATGTCAAACCTTAGGCAATATAAAAATTATATTCAAAATTTATTACCTTTGCCTTGGTGGGATTCGATCTCACGACGTAGCCTCAACCAGTGCCCTAGCCATGGCTCCAACCGCTGCACGAGCTAGGTGCTCGCTTGGGGAGTAAAGAGCACCACGTGCTCTATAACCCTCCCCGACTCACCTATGCAAAAATGTGTGCCGCTTCCTTTGGCACTTCCAACACAAGCACAACCAACAAAACAATGTTGCCACCATGATTCGATCGTAGGTCACTCCACGTCCAAACACTCTAGCCATTGTCCACTTGCCACTAGGCCACGCTGCCCAGATGGCTCTTGCAATTTGGTGCTCGTCGATTTATCCTTATTCGTTGGTGCTCAAAACAATGTTCTCTTCTCTTTTTTGCATGAGTTCTCAACACACGATTGCACGCATTATCATTCGAGCAAAAGGATGATTAAATGCCTCTAAGGCATAGTGTTTTTATATTGATTTCCTCCTTCACACATAAACATCGATGCTTCGATTTTTCTTCAAACTTAAACGTCGGCACTTCGATTTTTAACTTATTAATTTATAAATTATTTAAATTCTTTAGAATTTAAATTTTATAAATTAATTTTTACATCCCTTTGGCTTTATTAAAGCCTTCTCTCATTTTACAACTTTGTATAAATAATATTTATTTATAAAATTTAAATTCAATTTGAATTTAAATATTTTATAAAATAAATATTAAAACCTCCTTTAGCTTTTCAATAAGCTTCCTTGGGTTTTTATGAAAAACCTTTTATTTTTGCTCACCATTGGTTTTAATAAAAACCCTTCTAACTTATGCTTCCACATAATATTAAAAAATATTATGAAGCCCTTTTGCCTTTAACCTTTGCATTGTTCCTCTTGACCTTTTGACATCAACGGTAGCTTATTCCTTGACATCAATGACAACTTCATTCCTTGACATCAATGACAACTTTGACTCAAAATGTCCAACAATCTCCCCCTTTGTCATTGATGGCAACCCAAATTCTTTTTACCAGAAACTTAACCTTTTCTTTGTTCTTCTCCCCTTGGGACATTGCTCCCCCTAGCTCAATGCTCTTTTCAAATCTCTCCTCTTTACTCAAATACCAAATCTCTCCCCCTTACTCAAATCTCTCCCCCTTTGACATCAATGGCAAAGGGTCACCTTTGGGGCTCGGGGCTAAGAATGAGCCTCTTAGCTTAGCCCCTCCCCCACCTCCTCTTGAGGTGGTTAATTCTAGGGTGGGAGTATTTCTACTCCCATAAAGCACTATTCTTTACCTTTATCCTCTTTTCTTCTTATCTGATCCTTTTGATTCCTCTGATTGTTCCTTTCCATGTCCATGTTCATGTCCATGTCCATATTCTTGTTCTTATTCTTGTTCTTGTTCCTATTCATGTTCATGTTCCTATTCCTATTCATATCCATATTCCTATTCTAGTTCTGTTCCTATTCATACTTGATTCTGGAATGTCTGCTCTACACCATTTTGTTGTATGTCCATCATTATTGCACTTATAACACTTAATGTTATTATTCCTTGGAGGTGCAAATGTCTTAGGACTTCTCCTAGTGAAGCCATATCCTTTTCTGTCAAGAACCCTGCAATTCATTGCCTTGTGACCAAACTGATTACATGAGTAGCAATACCCATGGAAAAGTTATTTGTTCCCATATTCCTATCTTTCATGTGTCCTGCACTATGAAGCCATGTGCCCAAACCTATGACATGAAAAACATCTTCCATTGAAGCTTCCTTGTCTTGACCTCATTGGTCTCTTAGTCTCTCTTGACCTATTCTGATTGTTGTTCCATCTGTATCTTCTTTGTGCATTGTTCCTATTCTTGTTGAACTTTCTATTGTCCAACTCATCCTCAGATGTCTCACTTTCTCTTACATTGTCTTCTTCTGAAGTGTCTTCATCTGAAGTTTTCTTCTCCTTCAGAACTTGAGGTTGACTTTCCTTCCCATTTCTTTTGTGCCTGTTCAAATCCAAGACCTGTTTTGCTTGATGTAGGTTTTTGTATCTTGATCAACTTATCTAAGTTATTTGAACTATTTCCGAACCCTTGGTAGCTTGACTCTTGGAGTTTTCTAAATCTTCCTTTAGTAGGGCTACTTCTTGTACTAACCTTTCACATTCTAAGACCTTTGCTTCTAGCTTATCCTTGAACTTCTTTGTCTTAGCCTTTGATTTTTCTAGATCCTCTATAAGCATTCTTCTCTCTTCATCACATTCTTGAAACTGAGATTCTAATTTAGAGTTTTGCTTTCTTACCTTCTTTACTATTTCAAGAGCATAAATAAGTTCTCCCTTGAGATCATAACCTTCTTTATCTGATTCTTCCTCTATTTGTTTGCCTTTGTCCACATCTTCATTTTATTTTGACTTGTCTTCTATAGGATCACCTTCTCCTTCTTCTAATGCCATTAGAATATTTTCATCTGGTCCTTCAAGTGCATCCTCATATTCATCATCACTAAAACTATAACCATTCCTTGTACAACTATCTTCAAGATGTCCAAAGTTACCACATCTAAAACACTTGAGAATCAATGGTGCCCTTTTTTGGACTTCTTTTTCTTCAATCATAAATAGGACTTCATCTCTATCATTATCTGAAAAACTAGCATCACTATCACTTGAGTACTTACTTGCCTTATCCGCATAGTAGCTCCTCTTTTACCTTTGAAAGAACTTCTTTCCTTGTCTATTTTGTCCATCCTTGCTTTTATTTTGGTGCTTGTATCTTTCTGATTCCCTATTCCTGTGATCCTATTTTTCTTCATCATTGTTATTCTTTGCTTCTTGACAATCAGTTGCATAATGACCATACTTTCCACAATTGAAACATCTAACAGATTTTGTATCTCTAGATCTTCTTGAATCCTTATTCCTTCTACCATAATTAGCTTCTTCATCATTGGATGACTCATTGCTTGATTCTGACTTCTTACCCTTTGTCTTCTTGATTGCTTTGAAGGTTGCTTCCTTCTGGGGAATAGGCTCTTTTGTTCTTAACTCAAAAGTTGTAAGAATACCAAGCAACATATCTCTTGTCAAAGAATCACCATCCTTTGACTCTTCTATAGCAGAAATATTTTCACTAAATATTTTTGGAAGAGATCTTAAGACCTTATCACAAACATCCGATTCATCAACCTTCATTCCAAGTCCTTGCATAGCATTAACAACCTCATCAATTCGAAGTAGATAAGTACTAATGTTTTCCTCATCCTTCATTCTTAACTCTTCAAATTGTCCTTTGAGATTTTGTATCTTTGCTTTCTTGACACCTTTATCTCCTTCATATATATTTTGTAATTTATCCCACATTTCTTTTGCATTTTGACAATGCATAACTTTTATGGACTTTGTTCTATGCAAGCCTCTCAAAAGTGCATTCATTGCTTTTGAATTGTAATGTTGTAGAAGCTTACCTTCCTTATCTATAGGTGGATCAACTGAGGGGTCGTATCCATTTTCAACTGCTTCCCAAATCTCATTGCCAAGTGCCTTCAGGTAGATCTTCATTCTCAAACTCCAATATACATAGTCACTCCCATCAAATATTGGTGTTGTATTATCTGATGATCCATTCTTAGAATCCATTGTGTTCTTGTAAGCTTTTCCTTCAAGTTGTTAAACTCTTCCGAAGGAACCCACTCTGATACCAATTGAAGAACACAAGCTTATATTGAGAGGGGGTGAACAGTATAAGACCACTTTTTACTTTTCTTTCCCAATCAATATTATGCAATGTATAGATAGCAATATCAATAGCAGTAATCAAAGCAATGCATAAATCACCACACACAATAGAGACACCATAATTTACGTGGTTCACCCAATGTGGGCTACTCCACGGAGAAAATATTTCACTAAAATTTTCTCAATCAATCTCTTGGGAATCCTTTCCCTATTACAATGTTTATGGACCTCTGTCCAAAGGAGACACCAATCCCCTAAATCAAGTTCATGGATCTCTATCCATAGGAGACACCAATCTCCTAATCTCTGCTCTAGCTGGTGATCCTCTAGAAGACCTCTACCTCCACTACCCTTAGCAAATGGAACTCTATCCATAGAAGACACCTGTCTTCCCTACTCTGGTTGGAGATCTTTGTCCTCAACTCTATCACCTCCAAATCTCTATCTAAAATCTGTACTAAACATAGTCCATCGGTCTAGCACAAATCTATCCTCAATATCTGTCTCTGGTCTGGCACAAATCTATCCTCAAATCTATACTAAACACAGTCCTTCGGTCTAGCACAAGTCTATCCTCGAACTCTATCCTCAAGCCTTAACTCAAAGCTTGACTCAATCTCAAATCAACTCTGCTGGATCTGCCCCAAACCTTAACTCAAGGTTTGAACAAATCAATCAACTCTGCTCTCAAGTCTTCTCAAAGACTTATCTCAAATCTGCCTTGTAAGCTTCCACAAAAGCTCACACTAATCTGTCCTCAAGTCCTCTCTAGAACTTGTCCAATCTGCTCAATAAGTTCTCACAAGAACTTATCCAAATCTTCTCTCAATCTGTATTGTAAGCTTCCACAAAAGCTTACCCAAATCTATCCACAAGTCTTCTCAAAGACTTACCTCAAATCTGCTCAACAAGTCCACACTAGAACTTGTCCAATCTCATAGAAACATAAAGAGAATTTTTAGAGACTCAATATGCTCTATACTCATCACAATGCTCAATCACTTTCAATCACTCTTTTAGAAACATACAAAGAATTGTTAGAGACTCAATATGCTTCACATTCACCTCAATGCTCAATCACTTTCAATCACTCTTTTAGAAACATACAGAGAATTGTTAGAGACTCAATATGCTTCAACTCAATACTCAATCACTTTCTCAAATCAATTTAGAATATAGAATAGTTTGTTTTATGGAACTTGAACAATCACTTCACACATCCACTTGACTAGGCTCAACCAACTCTACTCAACCAAACACTCAATGAAACAATCCTTGCTTACAAACCCTAGTCCAAGCATATGATCCCTCACTCAAAATGTTTCCAACAATGCTTCATCAACCACTCTCACATAACAATGATACTCATGTTCTTTTCAAACCCTAGTTCAAGTTCTTCACACAACCAATGGCTTTCACAACAATGCTTATAAAATAAGGTTTTAACAACAACTCTTTATTCCAAAAAACCTTGAAGCATTAACTCAACACACTCAATAAGGAAACCCTAATCAAGTCCTTTTCACTCCAAACTTATTTTCCAGAAAACCAACCAATCAACTCAACTATGGAAGAATGTGCTCATACCTCTTTCTTGATGATGAAGGAACCTCTAAAATCTGCCACAACCACAAACACCTCTTTGCCAAGCTCAAAGGAGTTAGAAGACACTAAGCTCTCTCAAAGATACAATGCAAGTATCAAAACACACATACACCTTATCACTCCATCTTAAAGAAAGCATCCATCAACATATAAAAATAATTAACCAAATACACCTTATAATCTCCCAATAATATTCAATACCAAGAATAATATCAATGCAATCTCCTTTTCAAAAATAACTCAATGGCAAGAAGTCCTCTCAACAATTTAAATTTCCAATACACCAATGTGACACAAATACTTTATTCAATAATAAAGCTAACTCCTTATTCCTCCAATTTACCAAAAATAATGATCAATTAAAAACCTTTTTAAAACAACCCTTTTAACTCCCTAAGACCTCATGTCAAACCTTAGGCAATATAAAAATTATATTCAAAATTTATTACCTTTGCCTTGGTGGGATTCGATCTCACGATGCAGCCTCAACCAGCGCCCTAGCCATGGCTCCAACCGTCATGTGAGCTAGGCGCTCGCTTGGGGAGTAAAGAGCACCACGTGCTCTATAACCCTCCCCAACTCGCCTATGCAAAAATGTGCGCTGCTTCCTTTGGCGCTTCCAACACAAGCACAACCAACAAAACAATGTTGCCACTATGATTCGATCGCAGGTCACTCCACGCCCAAACACTCTAGCCGTTGTCCACTTGCCACTAGGCCATGCTGCCCAGATGGCTCTTGCAATTCGGTGCTCATCGATTTATCCTTATTCGTTGGCGCTCAAAACAATGTTCTCTTCTCTTTTTCGCACGAGTTCTCAACACACGATTGCACACATTATCATTCGAGCAAAAGGATGATTAAATACCTCTAAGGCATAGTGTTTTTATATTGATTTCCTCCTTCACACATAAACATCGATGCTTCAATTTTTCTTCAAACTTAAACGTCGGCACTTCGATTTTTAATTTATTAATTTATAAATTATTTAAATTCTTTAGAATTTAAATTTTATAAATTAATTTTTACATCCCTTTGGCTTTATTAAAGCCTTCTCTCATTTTACAACTTTGTATAAATAATATTTATTTATAAAATTTAAATTCAATTTGAATTTAAATATTTTATAAAATAAATATTAAAACCTCCTTTAGCTTTTCAATAAGCTTCCTTGGGTTTTTATGAAAAACCTTTTATTTTTGCTCACCATTGGTTTTAATAAAAACCCTTCTAACTTATGCTTCCACATAATATTAAAAAATATTATGAAGCCCTTTTGCCTTTAACCTTTGCATTGTTCCTCTTGACCTTTTGACATCAACGGTAGCTTATTCCTTGACATCAATGACAACTTCATTCCTTGACATCAATGACAACTTTGACTCAAAATGTCCAATAATTTCACCCAAAATTGGGGTGAAAAGCCTTTTCGGAGCATTAATGGATGACAACAAAAATTTGGTCAATGTCATGGTGATTTCGCTCCAAAATAATACTACAATTTGAATTTCGATAATATTTTACTAATTTTGCCCCTTCTAGGAGGCAATAAGGATTTTCGCCCCCTTTGGGAGGTAATGTTGACTTTGACTATTTATGGGCACATTACAATCTTCTTTTTCCCGAAGTTCATTTGCAAATCTTAATTCATCCCCTAGAGAGGTGAAACTACATGGTTCCTCTTAACAGGGGTGCCTTTGACTTTGAACAGGCCATTCACTTTGCACTAAGCGTTATTTTTTTTGCCCCACCATGGGCGAAACCATTAAACATATTAAAAGAGGGCCCCACTTCGTCGCTTCAAACTTGCTTTGAAAATATTTAATATTGCATTTCACCCCAAAGAGAGGTGATAATGAGTTTCGCCCCTCACTTGGGACGAAAGCATTTTGCTTTGTCCTTTTAAATTTTTCCTTTGTTTATACTTATGATTTTTGTCCCTTTGCTCCTATTGGATTGAAGTCACTTGTATTTATTAAGTTTCACCTCCAAGAGGGGTGAAAGTGGTTTTTTCCCCTCAATGAGCAACTGGCTGTGTGCCTCCTTGACCTTTTCCTCGATCAAAACAATCACCTGTGTTGCTTTCAGGGCTAGTTGATCCTGCAAACTCTAGAGTTGCCCTTTCAAGTCTTTAACCTACTGTTTTTCTCCTTCCTTGGGCTCCTAGTGCTTTTGAACTATCTTCTCCAAATATTATGCCTTCTTATGCCAAATATTCACCTTTAACTTTGTATATTTTAATTGTGCTTTATTTTTAACCAAATTCTCCTCCAACTCGATGATCTTCATCTCAGTCTCAAAAAATCTCTTCTTATAGTACTCACCATGCAGGTATAGGGAGCTCATATCTACTTGAATTTTCCCCATATTATTCATTGTATCGATATTTTTAAGGTTCTCGATGATGAGCTCATAAGTGTAGTCACTTGGAGCCATCTCTCCTTGAGGCTTCCAGACCTAGGGGAACATTTTCACTATGTCGGCATCCATAGTGTTAGGATCAAAAAAACTTTCTTCAACCTGGCACTTGATCTTCACGGCCCTTCAACCACTATGATGAACTTAGGTGAGCTTGGCTAATTTTTGCTACAACAGGTTGTTCTGGTATACCCTCCATCTCTAATTCGGGCAACACCTATAGATCTAAAAATAAGGTAAAAGGGAAACAAACCTATTGTGAATTTGGCTCAAGGGAATTAGAAATCAGCATAATGGGAATGGTTTATGGAATGAAGATGGTAGTGGGAATGAAAGCAAGAGGTTTAGTTATGGTCACACTCACTCAGGGAGGAGCTTGTGTGCTTACATCCATAGTGGAGGTTACTAGAATGGAAGATAAAGGAAGCAAAAATGGGTTCGATGTAGATGCAAAAGAACTGAAAGAAACAAAAGTAGAATAAACAGAAATTGGTGACTGATGGCTGAAATATAAGAAGTGAAATTAAGGTGGAAGGCATACCTAATGAAGGTGAAATAGCAGTAGAAACTAGAGTATGATAAATGATAGTCACCAACTTCTTAGGAATATAAGAAGAGAGAGAAAATGTACCTTTAGGCTCCGACACCATTTGAGCCAACGAGGATGAAGGTAGTTGTGACACTGGATCCTTTTTTGCCTAGTCCTTTGGTTCCACTATAATTTCCTCCTCAATATTTATAATCTTAGAACTTTGGTCCAATGGCTCTATCTAGAACAAGGGTATAATCTCTAACACTTCTATCTGTACAACCAAAATTGTAGGAGGGTTTGACGAAACTGCGCCAGTCCTTGGCTTCTTGGAGATCTTTATAATGGGTAGATTTTCTCACTTACTTCACACCTAACATTGTAGCAGATCCTCTGACACTTTTCCTTATTCCTCTTCTACAAGTGGTACATCTTGGGCCATGAGTTGTTATTTTCGGCCACACTCTCCTTAGTGCTGAATTTTTGAAAACTTCAAGGTACAATACCAACAAAAGTGATCGGTTGATAACTGGTGTAAACCTTTTCTAATAATTGGTTGATAACTAGTGACAACCCAAGCCACCATAGAAAATAAATCTAGACTCTTGAATTCTATTAATGGCTTTGATAAAGTTGACAATTCACCATATTGGGGTGTCTTTATCAACTGGATCTCCATAAATTGGCACAGTGTTACTGTCAATTGATACTTCTCCTCCTATTCACAAAGATGCAATCTCTTAAAAAAAACATCAAAAGGAGATTTAATCCCACAATAAAATGACTCCCATATATCATTGTATGAAATAGTAAATAATACATCTTCATTTGCATTCTGGAAAGCTCCAATGGTGGGATTATAAAATCTTGAATTTGCTTCCACCAACTCTGGGTAAAAATGGACCAGTGTGCACAAATATCAGAAACTTTGAGTGTGATATGTGATAGTGAGAGGGCTTTCTGGCATCAACCGCTATCTGACTGCAACATCTACATCCTAGAATAATTTCTCAATGATTTTATTCAAAATAATGCAATCTCCATCCTGAGCTAGCGCATCAAAATATGGATCCAAGTCAATATTTTCATTTTGCTTGGCTTTTTTAGACTTATTGCCTCCCTCAAATTTTTTATACACCTTCTTTGGCTCTACGGTGCTCTTCGGATCTATATATTTTCTCCCCATATTCGATAATTCTTATATGCCTAGTAACTTTTGCAGCCAAGCAACAATGCAACAACACTCTAGAATATAATAGAAATTTTTACCTTCACGTCGCAGATGCTCCAAATTAATAAACTCCATAATCAACTACCAGATTTAATGCATGTTCTACTTTTGGTGAAGTTAGGTGGACGTGCATCTTTATTCCCTTACCAGGCATGATTTTTAAGGATTTTTTCAACTATCATTAACTATCTTTCACTCGAAATATTCCTCAAACATTGTGCCTTAGTTGCATTCAATATTGAAAAGCACAACTCATATGTCAACGGTTAGTCCCAGGAATGAGAAATGCTATGTTTCAATGATGGATGCTATTTGGGATGAAAATAAATTAATTTTTCCATCCTAGAACTTCAAAATGTCAATCTGGAGTGAACTAGAAAAATTAAACTTCTTAAGGCACACTTTCTTTCTCGAAAACGTCACTAGGTGCTCTGGAATTATTTTATACCTTCAAAGATATTCACTGGGTAAAACACCTTTGCTAAAAATTTCACTGGGAAAAAATCATCTTGCAGGTTACCTCTTTTTCACCCTGCATTCAAAAATCATTCTTTCTTCTTGCTTGGCAAATTCATGAACCTAGCTACCCTTTTAAAATAAATCTTCTTCTCCAATTTCATCCCAAAAGTGCCTTGCTAAAAAAAAAACTTAATTGCCAAAGCTTTAATCGGAAATGCATTTAAAATTTAATTTCCCCCTCCATTGCCGAAAATGCTTTTCTTTAACTGTGAGTTTCCTTGAAATGCATATGATTTTTTATTTTTTTCTTATCCTTTGCTTTTTTCTTTTTTGGAGTTCGCTTCGAAACTACACTTTGCCCCTCAAAATAAAAACTGCATGGCAAAACTTCCTCTTTTCTTAGATTTTTGCTTCTTTTAGCTTTTTACTCTCTTATATATATATATATATATATATATATATATATATATATATATATATTTTTTTTTTTTTTTTCTTCTCATTTCGCCCTAAAGAGGGGTGAAAATGATTTTCGCCCCTCACTTGGGGCGAAAGTAATTTTTTTTTCCTTTTGAAAAATAAAATAACATAAAAAAAAAACATTTGTACATATATACATACTTGCTTTTGGAATTTATCAGTGATAATAAGCCTTCAAATGAAGACCATTTATTGGAATCGGCAATTCTCGACCATCCATATCCTGAAGATGATAGGCATTAACTGAGTTCACCTCCAAAATATGAAATGGACCTTCCCATATAACCTTAAAGTTATGATGCTTTCCAGAATTTGCTTTATCTGTGTTCCATTTTAATACCAAATCATCGAATTTGAATGCCCTTTCAGATGTCTTCTTACTGAACCATTTCTGTGTCATCCTAGCATGTTCCATGAAAGCATTGTATGCCTTCTCTCTTTGTTCTTCTAGTTGCATAAGTTGTGCTAGTCTCACACTCATAGGGTCAAATTTGTCATTCTCATCGATGAGCATCTGCAAGATTAGGAGGATGGGCAAATCAATGTGTATAGGTAAAACTACCTCCTTACTGTATACCATAGAATAATGGGAAGCCTTGATTGATTTCTTGACCAAGATGTGATCTGCCCACAAGGCTTGGTTCAATAGCAGATGCCAACTCCTTTTATTATCTCCAATAATCCTCTTTAGAATTCTCAACAAGTTCTTATTTTCAGATTCGGCCAAACTGTTACCCTGCAGATAGTAGTTAGAAGATATTTTTAGACAAGTTCCATACTTATGTATGAATTCACTTATTTTAGCACCGATGAAGGGGGTACCACTATCTATCACAATTGCATCCAGGATGCCAAAGCAGGTGATTAACCCCTCCAGAAAGGAGATAACTATTGCCTGATCTACTTTCTTAGTCGAAATGGCCTTCGTCCATCGGGTGAAATAGTCTATTACAATTAGAATATAATTGTTTTTGATAGAAGAATTGGGATCAATAACCCCAATAAAGTCTAAGCCCCATTGTTGAAACAATGCTTTGACTTGTATAGGATGAAGGAACAAATATGCCTTCCTACTTCTACTGACATATCTTTGGTAGTTTTCATAGTTATGACTAAATTTGAATGCATCTAAAAAATATTAGGCCAAAAATAGATTGTTCTAATGATTTTAAGTGTCATGGGCCTCCTTACATAGTGGTCACCTATTAGACCAGAGTGAAACTCCTCTAGAATCCTCTATTTCTTTATCTCCTTAACACATCTGACAAGGACTCCATTAATATTTTTGTGGAACAAGCCACTTGGTAACAACACATACTTGAGGGCTTGAAATCTAAATCTCCTCTATGAGGATTTGAGTTGTGATGGACATCTCCTCGAGTTAAAATATTTGACAAGGTCCTCTGTCCAATCATGACCAACCAAAGCTTGATTAGTGAGATTACTCTCACTTAGTGTATTATCATACCTGAGATCAATTGATTGAGAGATGACACTCTTATAAAGGTCTTGGTAGAGTGCTCGACCATGAACCAACTTAGTTGGTTGTATATCTACATAAAAATACTAGATTAACCCATCCAACTCTCTTATCACCAATTTTACCCTGAATAATAAAACTTCTAATATTTGGATGAATGACATAAACAATTGTCTTGCTTTGCAAAATAAAATACCAAAATTTCTTCAAAGATTTCATAACCACATAGACTTGATTCTCAATAAAATTATACTTCTTCTCATGCGACTGGATGACTTGGATCAGGCAAGTAATTGGTTGTTCATCTCCACCATCTCTATTTTGTGTGAGCACAGTTGTATAGCTTTCTTGCTCACCCACAATGTAAAGGATAAAATCCTTTGAATAATATAGATTTATTAGGATAGGGGCTTGGACAATTCTTTATTTAATTTCCTAGAAAGCTCACTTTCTCTACTCTATCCACTTGAAATCTATGTTCTTCTTAAGAAGCTTGATCATCGGCTTCATGACTTGAGCAAAGTCTACAATGAACTTTTAGATATAATTAATTTGTCTAAAAAATGATTGTAGTTCTTTCTTATTGGTCGGTAGTGGTAACTTCAAGAGAGATTCAACTTTGGTAGGATCAATGGCTAGCCCTTCCTTCAAAATCACATGACCTAGGAGTTTTTCCTCTTTAACAGCAAAAATTAATTTCTTGGGGTTGATAGAAATTCCAAACTCACAGAATTTCTTGAAAACCTGTCTTAGATGAGAAGCATGATATTTTCTATCATGGGAAAAAATAGTCATGTTATCTAGATATATCACAATAATGTGATTCAAAAACTCACAAAAGTTATATCCATTGCTATATGTAAGGTACCGCTAGCATTTGATAGATCGAAAGGCATTCATTAGTAGGTAAAACTGCCCCACTTGGTAGTGAACGTCATTTTGTGTTGGTCTTCGTCCTTCACCTATATTTGGTTGTAGCCGAAGAAACCATCTAGCAGTGAGAATATTTGTGCTTCAAAAACTACATGAAGGATCTGGTCAATCCATGGCAATAAATAATGGTCTTTGAGTGATGCCTAATTCAAATTATATAAATCTATGTACAAGAGAATGTCTTTGTTTTTCTTTCACACTGGGACCAAATTCACTATCCAGGTTGAATGTTTGATAGGATATATGATTTTTACCTCCAATATATTTAGTAACTATTTCTTCATTAGTACCTCAATATTTATATTAACATATCATTGTTTCTTTCTAAAGGATTTTACCCCTTCCTACAACTCGATGGTATGTTGGATCACATATTTTTTGTAGCCTTTAAGATCATGATAGCTCCATGCAACAATATCTAGGAACTCATACCATAACTTCTTAATTTTTTTGAGCTCCTCTAGAGAGAAATATATTTCGACTTTGATTATCTTGTTAGGTTCCAACTTCATATTAGCATACTCTTTCTCATCCACTTTGATCCTACACATTTTTGCTCTATCATTCTGATCAAAGAGGTTCTCAAGAGTAATAAATAATTTTTGGATATGATTATTTCTAAGTTATATTAAACCCTCAACTTCATCTTTTTCCAGCATCCTTCCCTCCATACTACTAGCTTCTTTAATCAAAAATTTCACAATTTTCTCTTCGTCGTCAAAAACTTACCAGCAAATATTTTTTTCAGGGACTAAAGGTCTAAATATTAACCTTACAGTCTTGGGATTTCTTACCACATACTCAATAGAAAATAAGTTCACACCAAGGTATGCCAGAAGATCTACATTTTTATTATGTTCTCATGAAATTGCTTGAAAATTCAATGTGATAAATGACTCAAAAAAATCCCATACCTTTTTATGATACACCTTCAAGTAGTGCTGCTTCGAAACACACTTTTTCCTCACCTAGTTGACAATTAACTAAGAATATCTAAAATTCTATAGTTTTTTTATCTTGAGCTTTTATTCTTTTTTTAGACCTAAGTATAGTACTTTGTACTTAGCAGTATTTTTCATACAACTCCAGGTCAACCGATACGAATATGTCTTCTGAATTCAAGAAGGAAAGATAAATACTATTCTAGCTTTGGCACCATTCTTGCATCTAGCACCATCAAAGTATATTTTCCATAATTGGTCAGGGACAGAACCTAGATCATCAGACATCTTCGCTTCAACCTTCTTAGTCTTAGTAATGGTGTAAAAAACAATTTTAATATCCATCATTGCATTGAAATTGAGTATTGAAAATTCACCCTCTAAATGAAGCTCATCTAGAGCTTGCTCCATCAAATTCATCTTCTCTAGTTCTTCAATCACCGTATTGATCAAACCTATAGCCTTTTATTCTTCTTCAATATTTTCAATATGATATGTTGAGGGCTTCTCATTGTAAATCCATATTCTCCTCCCTTTGAATGGAATCTCCAAGTGAGAATAGTCCAAAGATAGATAGCCTCCTAACTTGGTTGTGAACTCCCTTGATAAGTACATGCTAAAGTATGATTCCAAATCTACCACAAAAACTTCTTGAATGATAGTTATCTAGGGCATTCTATGTAAGAAAATCAGGATATATTTGATCACCCCCACCATTTTGATAGGAGTTTCATCCAACTGAAATATGCCTAGGATACTTCTTGTGTATTCCATGCCCATGATTTCATAAACTACCTTTGGAATGATAGTTGTCGTTGTGCCAGATTCAATCATACAGTTGTGCACGATCCAACCCTCCATCCTAAGATACAAATAGAATGGGAGAGATTTGTTTTTTCTCATGGTAGAAGTGGGAAAAATTTGAGCTAGCACTGTCTGCATAGGGTTTTTCCTCTTATCCTTCACAAATTTCAATAATTTTTGTAATAGGTCCACTTTTCTAGGTAGTTACAATGCATCATAGAGGCTCACCTTGGTGGGAATCCTCTTCAGTTATTTGATAATATTATATGACTATATGTTGGGGTCCCTTACTTCACTAGTAGCTTCATACTTGATTTTAAATCACTTTGTAGCTTCTACCCTCTAACGCTTGGTCAAGGATGGGTATTTGAGCCTCTCCTTCATCTGCTCTTTTATTTTTGCCTACGTTTATGCAATTGAAGATTGCAAAGTTGATAGTTTTTCTTGTAATATGCCCTTCACTGGTGTAGGTAAAATATCCTTCAACAAGATTGGCTCATCTGAATTAGGTTTTGACACAAGCACTTTCGCTTGATATTGCCTCTTTTTGTTCTACATATTCTACTTAGTAGGTACCTTCAATGGCTCTATTTCAGCTAGATCTACAGTGACAGGTTATTTTCTAGATCTTGTGAGAATAGAAACTTTTTCAACAGATGAAACCATGAATTTATGATCAACTTTCATGATCATGTTGACTTGACCACTAGAATATCTATCCACAAGTTTCTGCACATAGTTCAAATGAACCATGCAAGTATCTTTGCCATGTGGGTCATTATAGGTAGAACACCAGAATTTTCTCTTTGATGGGCCAACTTCCTCATTTGAAAGCACAATAGTACCCCTTTCAGTAGCTTTGATAGGAGTAATTGTTTGTTCTCTAGTGATTGGTGGTGGTTTAAATATCCTTAGCTAGAAACATCTTTCAGCCTACTTTCTTTTGATCATCGTAGTTTTTTTAATCATCACTCTTATGGCTGAATTCATGGACTGCAACTCCTTCAACACCTTATCTTGTGGATCGAGGTGTCAAGGTGTTAGCGGAGTTGGTAATGGTAATGAACCAGGTGGAGATGGTAGTTTTGAGAATGGAACTAGAGTTGGTAACTATAGAATCATTGGAGTAGGGAGTTGAGGAACAAAAACTTTCACCACGGTTTGGGATGTACTCAGATTCCATGAAGGAATTGGATACATGGGTGACATGGGTAAATGCTGAGAAGATGCATTAGCATACAAATACTATGGAAGATAAGGAAAAATAGGCATGGCCATTTTTGGTAGAAGCTTATCGATAGCAATGATATCAGCTTCAACCTTTTGTATCATACAATACATATCAGGGAATGTATTGACATTGGACTATCGGATGGCCATATTGATATCAGAGTTGAAATCTTAGAGGTAGTAAAAGGTTGCTTGTCCGAGAGTCGATTGGAGACCATAAAGAACCCTATTCCAAGTTTGGATGAACTTGACATTGAATTTCATGATTTCCTCCTATGGATGCCTTTGAATAGTAGTGAACTAATGTAGCAAGGAGAATGGATCCACTTGTTCATTGAACCCTTTGATTAGTAGTTCAACCAATTGGTCCCAGGTGGTGATGGTGGCAGGTTGTAACAATTGGTACCAGTAAAGCAATTTTTCTTAGAGAGAGAACAAGTAATCTTACCATTATATCCTCATCTGTGATGTTTTGGATCATCACCAAGTCAGCTACATCTTGAACATGCTCATAAGCAGTATTCCCCGTACTATTGTAGGTTGGTAAAGCCTTCATCGCCACTTGTGGGATTGGGTTATGAGCTTGTAGATTTAGAGGTCTAGATTGGTTCCATGCTAGAAAATACCTTGGTAGCTATAGTGGTGGATGTTGATCCATGTGGACTGGTGTGTGTGGTTGGGGAGGTGGAAAACTAGTGGTTGTGCTAGCAGGATTCAAAGGAATAGAGAACACACCATCTAATTGTGAAGATGTTACACTTGATGGGATAGCTAGAGTAACTAACCTAGGGTGTTATCATAGCATTTAGGTATTAAGTTCATAGAACTCAATGGGATATTCTAGATTTTTGTCCTTTGATCTTGTGATCATGAAGAAAGCTTTTGCTCAAATCACATTTGGAGGCTTCTGGGTAGATCTAAGTCACCAAATGTTCTAATCATACAGTAAAAAATTGAGCATCAAACCTCAATACTATTGAAGATGGAACCTTTTGAGAGTCCCATAAGGCATGCCAAAAACCGTTGGTCATGAATCTACCTAGTACAAAATCTATGTTTTATACGCCCTAGACCCGTGCAACATTGAAATACTGAAGAACAGATAAATATCCTTCAGGCCAATCTCCAGAGGGGGTCTAGCTCCCTTTCTAATATACTTCAATTTAAATCTTAGGGTAACATGAAATAAATGGGGAAATATGGCTATAATCCATAAGTGTAGGATGGAGATGGACTAATATCCAAAATTCAAATCAAGCAGTGATTAGCATACAATAGAAATGAAAGCACACGAACTACTTACAGTTTTGCAAAGATAACCTCCAAATAGCACCTCAGTATTCACTCCCTCACCAACAGAGATTAAGTTTGGATGTAGAATTTAAATACAAAAAATAATGGATATGAATGTATTTAGAAATCACATATAGAAAATCATCAAATGCAACACTTAAAGTCTTTCTATTGATGTAGAAAACATAAAGTGTTTTTTTGAAAAGTGTCTATCCTCCTCTTTTACATGAAAAATTATTAGTAATTATAGAGGGTTGTGCCTCTTTCATTTAATGCACATACAAACAAAATGTTGGTAGATCAAAAACCAGTGTGAATAATTTCCTCCTTGGTATCAGTGATGTTCCAATCAAAAAAATCTTCATGGAAACAACGATCCTACTTTTATGGGAGAATCACATGAGAAATCAACATTATTAAATGGTGGATAGCAACCTCGAGTGTCAGTGCATTGGGACGTAGCAAATTTGCATGAATATCGAAAGCTTGATCATTGAACCAGTGTTACCCCTATACTTTGAAACTCCATTTTTCCAAGAAAGTCCACTAAGTATTAATTTTATCTTGAAAAGTAGTAATTTCGGTAGGCAGTTCATTGGAAATGAACAAGAATGGCTTCTAATATTGCAAATCTGAAGCAAAAATTTTGGAAACACAGCTTGCATTGCTTTAAAAATTAAATTCCATCATTCCTTGACCCTTCTTGAGAGAATATACAAAAATGATGCCTTGGGAATCAATACCTCTGAGGATAAATCCAAGGGATTAATTTCACCCAAAATGGGTTGAAAATCCTTTTCGGAGCATTAATGGGTGACAACAGAAATATGCTCAACATCCTGGTGATTTAAATCCAAAAGAAGATTACAATTTGAATTACAGCAAAATTTTACTAATTTCATCCCTTCTGGGAGGTGAAAAGGAATTTCACCCCATTTGGGAGGTGATGTTGGATTTGACTATTGATAGGCATGTTACAATCTTCTTTCACCCAAAGTTCATTTGCAAATATTAATTCACCCCCTGGAGAGGCGAAACTACATGGCGCCTCTTAACATGGGTGCCTTTGACTTTGACCAGGCCATTCACTTTGCGCCAAGCACTATTTTTATTTTCGCCCCACCATGCGCAAATCCATTAAACATATTAAAAGAGGACCCCACTTCATCACTTAAAAAATACTTTGAAAATGTTTAATATTGCCTTTCACCTCAAAGAGAGGCAAAAATGTGTTTCATCCCTCACTTGGGGCAAAAGCATTTTGCTTCGTCCTTTTAAATTTTTCCTTTGTTTAAACTTATGAATTTTGCATCTTTTCTCCTGTTGGGGTGAAGTCACTTGTCTTTATTACGTTTCACCTCAAAGAGGGGTAAAAGTGATTTTCACCCCTCAATTGGGGTGAAACTAATCTATTCCCCCTCTTCCTTTTGAGCTTCCTTCTTTTACGATCGTCACTCTTCTTCTAGGGTGAAATCACTTTTAGGGTGAAAACACCCAAGTTCATCTTCTTCTATATAATTTGATCATTGATTCAAAACTAAGCACATATTCATTGCTTTTGCCTCACTTCGGGTGAAATCACCCGTTTTTTTTGCTTCACCTCTAAAAGGGATGAAAATGACTTTTCCCTTTCACTAGGGGTGAAACTAATTTGCTCTTTCATTTTCTAAAGCTTTTCCTTTTACCCATTCTTCTGATGACTCTTTTATACCTTAAAGTGTTGTATAACACATTCCTCCATTACAGATTACTTATATCTTTCATTTTTATTTATAGTAATATTATTTCAGAATCAAAAGGAGAAGAACGAAATAATAAAAACAATTACAGTGAACTGGAAATGATAAAAACTATGGTATTTTTCATCAGTCATCCTTGAAAATTTTACAATAAAAAATTAATGTGGTTGTACCACTCTAAAAGCATACACCTAGACTATTGCATCAAGTATATCAAGCATTAAAGCATGAAAATATGAATAACAATGAATTGAACAAGAAAGAACAACTTATTTATATTATCATTGCAAATATCCTTTACAAATATGTCCCTCTTAGGGATACCGAATTCTTTGATACAATTGATACAATATTTTGAGCCCCTTAAAGGGGATGGTGCAATATGCAGGATCTTAACATAGACACGAACTACTTAAGGCTCAAGGAAGCCTTATTCTCACTTGATCAAAGGAATATGTTGCCAAGAATTCTTTGAATATGACCAGATCCTATAAATATACATTCAAAAAACAACATAACATAGTTAGAAAAAGGAGGCCTCTCATTATGAGGCTATTGATAAGGATTTGCATGAATTAGGACAAATATAGCAAGAAAGCATGGAAACTTGTAAATTTTATTACAAAACCTTTGAATTATTATAAAAAATTATAAGAAGGTAGTAAATCTAGCTATTATGATGCATAATATACCATTAAAATTTGAAATAAATCAAATATAATGAAACTGGTGCAAATTGACAAAATAAGAGAAAATAGAGCAAACCTACCTCTAATTACTAACATTAACCATATAAAGGTATAAATGAAAGCTAATATATGCCATATCTACCTAATTACTCGCTTAGAATGAAAATCCTATGGCTAAAACAAGGGAAATTGAATTTCAAACCCTCATTGTAGGTCTAAAGCGTAGCTGGCTATGTTAGCCACAGTTGATAGCAGAGGTTGAGGAGAAAATCCTCTTGCTCTTGTAATCAGGGCTTGAATCTCAAATTCCTCCGTGGAATTGATGATCAAGGGTTGCCTTTGTGTTCTGGAACTAATTGGTGATGTAGATTCTTCAAATTTGTAGTGGAAGTGGCTCAATTAGGGATGAATGATCTCTTTAAGATCTTGAAACCTCCATAGCTTCAAATGTAGTCATTATTCTCCAAATTGGTAGCATGTAGGCACTCCTTAAGGGTTGTAGGTGGCTCTCCAATTTGGTAGGGCTTTGCTGCATTCAATTGAAAGCTTCTCTAGAATTTTACCCAATTTGAATAGGGGTCTTGTAGAACTCTCAATTTCTAATCCTAGCTTTCTTTAGAAGCCAAGATCAAGAACCATGAGGTTGGAGCAGTTGGGAGGAAGAATCTGGAAGCTTCCTCGCTCGAAACCACTAAAATTTTATTTCTAGGTCTATTCTAATTGATTTTTGCCTGGCTCGAGAGTCCATGACAGTTGCAGAGCTAGCTGCGGATCTTAGACACAACTAGATATGTTATTCATGGGTGTCAGTCATGATTGAGAGCTTAGCTATAGATGCCATCTATGGCTAAGGCTGAGTAGGCAAAAACTGCCTAAATTGAGTGGTTAAAACCACTACTTTGCCTTGGAATGGTCCAAGATCATTCATATTATCTTCTAGAATTTCCATATGAGTAGTCCCCTACACATGATGTGTTTTAGGTGTCTATAGATGACCCCTTTGGGATGTGTTGTGGGAACACAATGCTGCACAAAAATAGATTGCCTAAAGCCATGTTGTAGTTTGCATGATGATCATTGATCTGATCAACATTAGATGCTCAGTCTTGCAAAATGATACACATCGTAGAATCATTGCTTCCAAATGAGGTAAGGCTTAAATTTGCAAAGCTTTCATGTATCCATGGTGATCGGGTAGTCAAGCTATAATCGTTCCTATAGGTGGAGAGCTACTAGCTTAACTGTCATATTTTCTTTTTGCCCTAGTGTAACCTCATAGAATGCATACACCTAACTAATGCATAAATTGATATCAAATAGTAAAGCATAAAATATTAACAATAATGAATTCAACAAGAAAGAGAATGTTTCTTTTATAAAATATTTATCAAATCCAAATTACATATACATCCCTCTTAGGGATACCCAATGTTGATACAATTAATACAATATTGAAAACCCTCTAAACGAGGGGGAGGTATAATTTGTAGGATTTCCACAAAGACACGAACTACTCAAGATCAATGGTGACCTTCTTCTCTCATGAAAGGTATTTTTTGCCTTGAATACCTTGAAATGGATGGGTCCTGTAAACCTTGCGTTCGAGAAACAACAAGAAAGGATTAAAATTAAAGATGACCTCTCTTGATGAGGCTTTTTATGGAAACTTGCATAGATGATGATGAAGAAAATAATAAAGCATGTAAATCTATGAATATTAGAATTAAATCATCAAATTACTATGAAGCATAGAAATAAAGCATATAATATAGGTAATTAGAAACCTAATTAGCCATTAGAAACTTGAATTGCACGAAATAATAATAAACTAGTCTAAGTGATGGAAATGAAGGAAATTTAGCCCTAAATCCTAATTCTAACCATACAAATGCATGAAAGAAACCTAAAATAAGTTAGATATTCCTAAATACATGATTACAAAATGAAATATATGGCTAAAATAGAGTAAACCAGGGATCAAACCCTCATCACGAATCTAAGGGATGGTGGGCATTGTTAGCCGACAGTCGCGGCTAAGGCACGAATGCTTTTGATATTGTAATCAGAACTTGTATCCTCAATTCTCTCTGTTGAATTGATGGTCAAGGGTCACCTTGATGTCCTCTGATGGATTGGTGGTTGAATTCACTGGATTCATGATGGAAGAGGCTCAATTATGGATTCTTGATCTCCTTAGTCCTTTGACACCTCCATTGCTTCGAATGCATTCATGATTGGCAAGTTAGCTCTCTCCAAAATATTGTAATTGAGTCAATAATTTGGTAGAGCTTTGATGCATTTTAACTCCTGAAGAATCTAGACTTCTTCCCAATTTGGAGGGGGGACTTATAGCACTCTTAAGTCCTGTTGAGTGGTATTTTCACCCAATTGTGAAATTACACTCTTCCTTAGGATTTGGGTTCCAAATCCCCTCTTGCAAAGAAGTTAAACAACCAACTTCTCCAAGGTCTCCGCTATATTAGCATTTGCATGTGTATTAGTAATCTCAAATAAATATATTCATTTTAAATGCTTGGAATACCTTAGTGATTGCAAGTAATCGTAAACAAGGGGCAATGTTGGTTTATTTTACCATGAAACTTTAGTGATTGTTCATTGAACCAAAATAAAGCAAGTGTGAGTTGGCCCTCATATGACCACGATGTAGTGCCTTTATTCCTTTTATCTTGAGAGTTTTGAGGTGGATTTTATCTTCTTTATTAAGTCCAAATATGGCTTCTTACCATGAAGATAAATATAGCTTTCAATATGATCGATAAACTATCCCTCTTTGGTGAAATGAATTTTCACAAAGAAGCAATAATTTATGGCCTTAGATAAAGGGCTTTAAATGTCACTTTAACTTATCTCTCTTAAATGAAATCAAATTTTCATCAAGATGAACAATTAAGTGCTTTGAGGAAAAGACCTTCAATGTAATACTCAAATTACCCATCTTTCGTAAAATTATAATTTTTATGAAGAAAGGGTAATTTTAGGCTCAAAATGGAAATTTGTGAAAATGCCATAAAACATAACTCCTTCAATGAAATTGGAATTTTCATGAAGGGAATGTCATCATAGGCTCATGAGTGCAAAACAAAACTGAAAAAATGAAATTTGACCTTAAAATGGAAATTTTCTATTTTCGGATTTTTAAAATCTGTAACAAAACAACAACTTCGATGAATTTTTAAAAATACTAAACAACTCCGAAAATGAAATTTCAAAGGGCGTAATGGAAGTATGATAGGTGCTCTACATAATGGTGCAATTATTTTTTTGATTTTAAATTTTTTTACTGTTTATTTTAATGCCTGAAAATAAGAAAAAGTTCTGAAATTAAAATTTTGTAAAACAAAAAATTAAAATTTTGCATCAAAATAATTGCTGAAAATGCAGCAATGCAAAAAACTCCTTCAGTCTGATAGCACCCCATCCTGCAAAACCGAATACATGAGAGTTTCGTACATGCAACCTAGCCTATTTGACCTGCAAAACAAACACAATCAAAGTAAACTAGGTGCTGGCTCCTAGGGTTTAAAATAATTTCTAGATTGTAGACATTCACATGAAATAACCCAAAACAATGGCATGAATTTCATTTACAAATCTGAAATCTGAAAGGAGAAAAATAGAACAGTTAAAATGAAGCATGCAGAAAATTTCTCATCCTTTCTTGCTAACAAGGCCTGAAATTTCTGAAGAGAAGCTTTAGCATTGAAATTATATTTCAAGTTTTACATATCTGCCACATTTGACCATGCCCAAAAATTCCGGCCCCCTCTCTCCCTCTTTTGGTGGGTTATTTAAAAGTTCCTAAAACTTTTCATTTACCCTTCGTGCAGGGCTTTTTATTTTTCAAATCTCCCGTTTTGAACTCCTATCTCTCTATATGAAAACCCTTCGTTTTCATTTCATTGGATTTTCCTCTATTTTCTTTTTAAACCCACGATGGCACATTCCACCGTTTACATATTTCTCGTGACGGTTTTAATGAAAACATTTCATAACCATCCCCTTATTTAATATTCGGCACATTCTGTATTTGAAACCCTTTTGCTCACCCACTACCGTGGAACTGTTATAAACTTCTCTTGCACAACGTATATCTTTGTCATAACTCTCTTTGTCAACACGTCGACATTAACATCATGCTACAACCTGGCATAAGGTGCTTCCTCCACTGTCCCTGGTCCACTGCTTCCACGTCAACCATCGGGCTTGTTGTTGCGATGCCATTCAAGGTATGCTGGTTCAAATGCTTTACGGTGTTGTGGCATTCAATCCGTTTGTTATATTGCCATGAAATATCTGCCACTGCCTTGGACTTATCTATTCACCATGTTGTGATGTCTATCACCATCGATGGTGATTGTCCTCTCCGTGTCCTCGCTCAGGATCATCCACAAACGCGTCCACATCGTCAACACCCTGCGACTTATCCCTGCAAGACATTTCAAAATTAAATGAGTGACTTTAGAATAAAAGACCTAAAATATTCATTAACTAAGGCTACACTTCATTTTCTATTTGTAAATTCTTTGTTAGCGCTGTCATTCGTCGTTGTCTTTGCTGTCAGAACATCGCCTGCCTGGTTGAATTATTGTTTGAATCTTCCTAGCTATCATCGGGTATTTCTTTGTGTAACCGATGTGCACCTCATTGTTTCTACTCCTGGCAACCATGCACATTATAAAAAAAACAAACCCTCGACACCAAAACTCTGCGCACTCTCATAATGGACGATTTTGAATGGATGTAAATCTATTGTGTAATGGGTTAACCATCTTGTTTCACCATATACCACATCTGGCCAGGTCTATGCCATATCAGCACTATCCGAGTCCCTACTGCCAAGGAAAGTAAGCTGCTCAACCACATTCACATCCATTTTACGTAAAACAAACTAAAAAAAATAAATAAATAAAAATAAAAAATAAGATACTGCGTTGGTCGGCTCATAGCCTTCGACTTCAGCCTTTACTCCCAATTTGTCGTGGTTTCCAAGTCTGGTGCAAACTTCGTCCCATTTGCAGTAAATATTACTGTAATTATTTGATAGCCTGCGCCGCCTGTTTACTCCAATTAATCATAATACTGACTGCTCCATCCATCTCGCTGCCGTCTGCCTTGAAGTCACTGAGTCTTTCCTTGTCACTTAGTCCGTATGGGTCTCCTTCTACCTGCAAATACCAAATTAACATATTAGAAATCAACACCATGACCACCATTAAACTGAAGCTTAAATGACGAAAAATCCTCTAATTTATTTATTTTAAATTTTAAATTTATATATATAGAATATATATATACAAACTTATTTTTATTATTATTTATTTTTATTGTTTTCATTATCTGAACGCCCGGAAACACTGACCCTCGACAATAAACTTGCTAAGAACAAAAAAGAACAATGATGACAAAGTTGTCATAAAAAATGACGATAAAAGTTGTCGACAGGAAAATGACGACAATAAAATATCATCGACGAGAAAATGATGACAATAAAATATCATCGACAAGAAAAAGTTGTCGACAATAAAATATCGTCGACAAGAAAATGACGACAATAAAATATTGTCGACAAGAAAATATTGTCAACAAGAACCGACAACAATTGCAAAACCTACGACAAAACGAAGGATTAGACACTAAAAATGAAATGCAAACACCCGGATATCAAAACGAAAAGGTGGGTCCCCAATTTTGGGGTATGTTGTGGAACAGCCACAACAAGTCCTTGGTCTAGCTTCATGGAGAAGCCAAGAATAAGAAACCTGTAGTTGGATCAGTTGGAGGGAACCTTCTCGATGCTTCCCCACCCAAAATTATTTGAATCTCCATTGCCCAGGATGTTGTAACTAAAATTTGGCTTGACTCGAGATTCAAATTAGTTTAGATGCTAGCTGTAGCTCTGAGGCACATCCAGCTCTATTAGCCATGGGTATCAGTCATGGCTAAGACTGAGTTAACCAACTCTGCCTAAATTGAGTGGTTAAAACCACTTCTTCACCTTGGAGCTATCCAAGATCATTCATATGGTCTATATTAGCATGTCCCATATGAGTAGTCACCTTGACATGATGTGTTTTCGGTGTCTACAGATGCCCCTTTTGGGATGCTTTGTGAGAATGAACAATGCTGAGCAAAAATAGACCTCCTAAAATGATTTCATAGGTTGAATGATGATCATTGATCTGATCAACATTAGATACCAAGTCCTACCAAAGGGAATGCATCTTAGAATCATTGCTTCCAACTAAGGGAAGTCTTAAATTTGAAAAAGCTTTTGCAAGATCCAACGGCGATCGGGTAGCTTTAGTGCTACAATAGTACCGATAGGTGGAGAGATACTTACTTAACTATCATAGTTGCTTTTTGCCCCAACAAAGGGTAATCTTATGATAGTCTTTGGCAATAATTTGTAATACGAACGTAATTTGACAAGATCGATTGATCTCCTGTTGAATTTAATTATGATAATTGATATAATAACTACCCCCTCAAATGACAAGTTGATGAGAGTAGGACAATTTAATGAAGCGACGAGTCGCTTGACCACAATAAGTGATTTGAAAATTTTAAGATTTTAACACTTTGATTACTTGGCAAGGCCTAATTTAGCCATGATTGCAACTGTTAATAGTAATTGTACATCTCTATCCCTCAGAGCAGTCCGATTGTTGTGGCCTTATTAGGGAATCAAAATAATAGTAATTCTAATTAGGCTTATGTTGAATCATAATGTTCAATGATCTGTTGAAAATATCATAGAAGCATTGAGATGAATACATCGTTCCTATGGAGCAGTACAACCGTTTAGGCAATCTTAGGGATTGAAGTAAAGCATATCAATTTAGTGATGACTAATTTACCCCAAATGACCTTATGGTAATTTACTCATCTTTCCAGATTGCATGGATCACAAATCATTGCAACTGCCAAGTGTATAGGGTAAATAACTGGATACGAAGTGTATTTGAAATTTGAATTATTTAAATTTTTTTGTTATTTTGAAAATTTTTAGGGTTTTGGCCCATTAGATATTTTTTATTTTACCTTTTGATGCCCCTCATGGTTTAATTTTGAGGCCATTTATTACTGTATGATAGCTGCACTTGTCAACCACAGCCAATTTTTTTAATTTTCTTAGTCACGGCTCTGACCCACGGTCGACAAACCCTAATTCTGCGCTCATGGGTGTCAACCACGGTTAAGGGAAAAATGGAAAATATAAAAGAGAATATGTCATTTTTACATCATTATTTTCTAATTACCGTTGTTGTAAGAGGTGAGGTTAAACTTTTGATATGGAATGTTGCCACAAACTTAATGAAACACCCACATGGTAGACCCGATGGATGCATCCACTAGTGCTAAAGCCGGTGCTAGATAGGTAGCACTACAACTCTCTCATTTTATTTTACCCAAATAAAATGAATCTCATTAATTAATGGATTATTTGAACCTCACTAAACTACAGATAAAGAACCTCACCGTAGCTTAGGGTTAGCAACTTAAAATAAATCTCATTAAGTAATGGGTTAACTAAACCACATTAAACTATCGATAACGAACCACACCATAGTTAGATTTAGACTAGGTTAGATTAGATGGGTGGGCTATTAATTTTTTTGTCTTTTTCAGGATGGGACGTGATCCCAAAAAGGTCATTGCTCTTAGTCATGGGTGGCAACCACGGTCTCCAATTGGTAAATTGGGGGTCGTGGTTGTCAGCCACGGTGGGATTTAAATCCCAATGGTTAGAATTTTTCACGTTGCCATCGGCCGTAGGTCCCAACCACAGTTAGCTGACTTTAGAAAAAAAAAATCAAAATTTTTTTTTTTTGAGTGTTTATCTGATTTAACTAATTTTTTTTTAATGTTTGAAGTGCAATATTCATTTTTTATGTGTTGCATACATTTGTAGATGTTTTTATCTTTTCGAAGATATTTTTTGAATTTTCTTGAACTTTTTAGGTCATTTTTTCATTTTTTTTGATGTTTTTGATTGATTTAACATATATTATTTATATCTCCCTTTAAACTTTGATCACAACGGTGAGGGAATCAAACATCCTTCATACCCTTAACAATGGCCTCAATGATACTGAGTGGGCCTAGTTTAGAGCCATCGAATTTGGCTACATGCTATGGCTGCCATCTATTAGAGTCGATCAGGCTTACATGACCACTTTAGCATATTGTTGGGATGCGAGGACCAATACCTTCCACCTGCCCACAAGCGAGATCACTATCACTTTGGAGGATGTCTACCGCATCTTCCAAATCCTAATATATGGTGAGGCCATCACATCTTCATCCACAAAGGTGAAGGATGCAATATTTTGATAGATCTTTAGGGCTCGAAGTGTTATGGCATAGGTAGATTTAGACCATGGTGGGGCCCACATTGAGGACTAGTACCATGAGAATGTATTCTATGATAGGTAATTGTACTTATGTACTTGATAGTTTAGATTGTTCTATCGAACACATCAAGAGCAAGGTTCCATTGGAACCTCTTGTCCAAGACACAATATGTGCTGGTGAGCAACACCAGAGAGCCATTGATCTTATCTTAGGGGAGCGCCCTACTTACACAGCTCTATGATGAAATGTATCATATCACATGAAAGACCCATGTAGTAGTCGGTTGTATTCTCCTGCTATAGATATGGTTGTGGCAACACATCACATTTGAGTTCCCCACACCACTACCCCTTTGGATTACTAATATTACTGAGGAGAGCGAGTGCTATGCTACTTTCTAGCCCAGGGAGGTTGAGGGTTTCATGATCATGACTCAAGCAAGAGATGTACAATATTACATTGATCATATTGCATGGCTGCAAATTAGGCAGGTGCTATAAAGGCCCTACATGGACTGTCCTACATGGCTGAATGTAGATAGGTACTTGAGTAGGATTCAACATGATAGATGGATTCTTGAGTGCAATCTCAAGATATGATAGTTCTTTTACTTCTCTTGTGCAACCAGGAAGTTTAGGATTCACCAATATATCCCTCCTACTCCCACTATCTACCACCATATTAAGGCATAGAAGGACTTGACATGGCCTCAGGTGACTCCACTAGGGGATGAGGATGATTATTTCTAGGATTATGGATTAGAGGATGTAAGGACTAAAAAAAATTATGATATCTAGTGGACTACTAGCTTATGGCAGGGTGATGGCCCCTAGATAGACCTATAGATGGTGTAACAGTAGTAGAGGTAGAGGAGGCACATCCAGAGGGTGTAGATCCTCATGGTATTATAGTGCACTAATGGATAGAGGGTGGATAGGGTGAGGCTACAGCTGAGAAGGATCCCCAAGTAGAGGAGGGTGAGGAGGAGCCTAATGATGAGGTTTCCCAGCTCAGGGACTAGGTTGCTAGCTTACAAATAAGGGTAGGGACCCTTCAGATGCAAATTTGAGAGAGGGACACTTCCATGGCTACTCTATAGGCATAGACGAGAGCCATGTAGTATCAGTTGAGATAGGAACATGAGCAGTAGTGAAGCTATGATGAGGATTAGACTCTCCACCTAGCATATATTGTGAGTGCTATTATAGCTCTAGATAAGATGACACTTGAGCGAGATCTAGCATAGTCTCAGCTATATCTCATGACTTATGAGAGGGATTTGGTGAGGAGTGCATGAGGGGAGCCCTATACTACACTGGTTTCTCCAACAACTCCAACTATACAAGGATGCACAAGTTTAGATCCTAATGCAGAGATCAAGAGGCTATAAGCTATGGTTCAGTAAACTGCTCATATCTATTGCCTGGAGGGAGATATTGAGCTGCTCAAGGGTTAGGTTCCATAGATATCCATAGATCTAGGGGCTCAGGGGACTAGGACATGGGAGATAGGGTAGTCTTCGACTCATTCCAACAATAGTACACCCAAAGCAGAGAGGTCTACTAGCACCAGCTCTAATCAGACTCATCGAGAGGAAGGAGGTGATGGAGGAGACTCCCAGACTAGGGGTGTAGGCACTACTTAGTATAGGTCTTTTCAGATGTTTGTACTATTTTTAAGTGTAAGGTCGAGGACCTACATGATTGTAGTTTGCGGGCATTTTGGACATACACCTATATACTCTTTTTGACACACATATATATGATTTGATTTTTATGAGACTCATTATATGTGTAATTTTATTTATTTTATGTTTATAAGATATATATGTATGCAATGCTTATATTGTATGTTGATTTAATGTTATATTATGTGATGTGTGGATGACATGCATTGGCTAGATGATGGATGTATGACTAGATATTGTTATGTAGATATTTAGATGGACTACTATGATGTATGCATATGGATGCATTGTTTGATGTTAAATGCTTGTTTAATTTGATTTATTTATTTACATTTAATTTATGATGCTATGATATGATGAATGCAATGTATGTAATGCATTATTTACATGATGTTGATATAATGTAAATGAACCTATATGCTTTAATCACTTAAAACATAATGTATGAATGCAATATGGGTTTGACAATCTAATGGATGACACCACATAATGTATAATAATCATGACATGTAATTGATACATATTATCATAATAATGAATCAATTAAACATCCATATGTGCTATGAAATGTTGTATTGTTTCTATTCATAAGCTTTTGGTAAGTTAAAATAACATGCACAACATAGTCAGTGGTCATCTAAACATCATTGCTGATATCCATATGGTATCTATCCTATATTATGAACACTCCTTAATAAATAAACTATCATAAAAGGAAATTTATAATTGATTTATTTGATATGGTTGTTGCTATTTGGGAATTTTTGAGGTTTTCCATGAGACTCAAACACCCTAGTTGACTTATCAAAATTTGTATAATGACTATACTAGAGCTCTGAAAAATGAAGTTTTCATTACGAAATACCAAGTTATTCATTAGCCCTGTGTGTACAAATGAATATATTAGATGAGACATAAGCATACCCTAGTCCTAGGCAAGATTAATTTATCCCATTGCTATATTAGGGATTCTCAAATGTCCACCCAATCCCAGGTTTGAATTTTAGTTAGACTAGAGAACTAGGCAGTACATGCCACCTAAAGCTAGCTCATGTATAAATTTCTTAGACATAACCCAATGCCAGGTAAGATTAATTTATACCATTGCTGTAATGGAGATCATCCTATGATTTTTGAGCATTGATAATTCTAGGGATTCAATCTCACCCCTTATTTTCTTCAATTTATTGGGATACTTGCTCATATATAGTGATAAAAAACACTGTTTATTTTGTATTTATTTTTTCTTTCATTTTGAGCAAGGTATTTGATTTGATTTCTGGGATTTGCTCCTTTTTTGTAAGCAAGGGATTTATTTGGGTAGGGAGTAAATTTATCCTTTTGCCAATTACCACTACTCTAAACCATTGCACCTCACAAAATGAGCAAGTAACAAAACCTTTCGCCTAAGTTGACCCAGATCACTTTTGTAGTGTTCATCCTTCCTTACCCTAATTAGGATTGTTAATGTGTTTAATTAGTGATGGGATTCTGATATGCTAAGTGCTATCAAAACTAGACCTCATCCTCAAAAGAAAATCAAGCTTTCTACTAAATCTAAGAAGACCACTAGGTATGGTTGAATGACCGAAAAACCCTAATATATTATGCATAGCAAGAGGAGGGGTTGTGTTTGAGAAACACACTTACTCACAAGGGTTATGGATGATGATGATGCATAGATGCATGATTGAAATACAAACATGGTGTTGTTTGTAAGATTGCAAACACAACCTATACTAATGAAAGTACAATGGATGGAAATACCTACTGCAATGCAATTAAATGAAATGCATGATGCAAATGAAGTGCAATATTTTTAGATTTTATTGCTTTTTGATTTTTATGGATTTTGAGAATTTCCATATTTTTAAGTTTTTGAATTATTATGTATTGAATGCCTTAAGATGATGGATGTTGAGAGGTTCAGGCTCTTCAACACCTTCAAACTATGTCAAGTGATACGTTCCAGGTCCAATATGCTTTGATATGATGTAAGGACCTAACTAGTTAGCCACAAATTTATATTGCAAGACGGTAGGTTTGAGTTCTGTTGGTTCTCTTTTAGAAAAATATCACCAACCTTAAAGTATCTCAAATAGACTTTACTATTGTAATCTTGTTTTAATCACTCTTGGTAAACATGGAGATGCTCCAGGGCATTTGCATGACATTCATCAAGAAGCATAAATTGATCTAGGTAAGCTTTCCGCACAGTGTTGTCATCAATAAACTCTTTCAATGCAACATGCAACGTTGGAATTTCCAACTCTAGGGGCATAATGGCTTTGTTGCCCCAGTGGGTGTTTGTATGCTAGTCCTATAATCCCATAACACAAGGGGTAGTTGGATGTACCAATATTTGTGGTTTTCTTGTGTCGTCTTTTTCAATATGGCTACCACTATCTTATTTGAAGCCTCAACTTTCCCATTTGCCTATGGATAATATGAAGTCATAAAAATATGTTGTATATTATACTTAGATGTTAAAGCCTTCATAGTTTTGTTCTTAAATGAAGTTCCATTATCTAATATTATCTTGGATGGTATCCCAATATGACTAATGATCTTGTGAAGTATAAACTCTGTAATACGTACTCTAATTGTTGTTGCTAAAGGGATTGCTTCCACCCACTTTGTAAAATACCCAGTAGTTGTTATAGTAAATGTATGATGGCCTGATTATGGAGGAGAGATATTACCATTTAGATCTAGACCCCACTGAGAAAATGGCCAAGCCGCTCGAATGGGTTGTAAGTCCTATGATGGCAAGTGTGTAAGATTAGCATGATGCTAACATTTAACACATTTCTTGACATACGTGGTGCAATCCTTCTTCATAGTGGGCCAATAATAACCCATTCAAAGGATGCACTTGAAAATTGCCATGCTGCTAATATGGGCACCACATGTACCATCGTGAGCTTGTGAAATTTCCCAAGCTGATTCTTGGAGCTCAAGACAACAAAGGAGAATTCCATCATAGCTTCTGTAGTACAAGATGTCTCCTAGAAAGACATACTTTGTCACTTTCTATCTAAATATGCACTTTTTGGCATGTAATAATCCTTGAGGGATTAAACCAAGCTTGAGGAAGTCATGTAATTGTGACATCCAATTCTAATAAGCTTCTACCTCAACTAACAATATGACTTGTTCCCCTGACATTTCATTGTACACGAATGCAAATTGGGATACAACCTTGTGGTGAATGGTGGTGCCATTCCTCGGAAGACCCTGCAAGATAAAATACCCCCATGATGCCTTCTTGAGAAATTATTTGGCTTTATAGAACCATTCATGGTTTGGTTATATATAAATCATGTTGACTGATTCCTTGTTATTGAAAGTCGCACGCTGCATCACGACATGCGATAGCATATTTACATGAATGGTAGTAAAATCACATATGGATTATGAGGGATTAAGGATCCCACAGATGCCATAGTGTCTATGAATATGTTTGATGAATGAGGAATTGTCTCAATGTCGTACCACTATATATGGGATAGATAAGTGTCAACAAGATCCTTGTAAGCTTTCAATATGGGACACCTACATTGAAAAAGTCCCTTCACTTGATTGACTATGAGAAGGGAATAACCAAATATATTTAATCATTTAATTTTCATGGTGATGGTTGATTGTAGACCCAATATTAGGGCTTTGTATTTAGAATTGTTTTTTGTACAAGGAAAGTATAGCTTAAACAACAAGGACATTGGAGTACCTTGTGGTGTGAATAAGACAATTCCTACACCACCCCCTTGCTCGCACTTTGAACCATTTAAGAACATAGTCATATCAACTTTGTTATCTGGTTCTTTAGGTTCAAGAGTTTTTGATAACATAAATACTGCATCATCAAAAAACTCTATGGTGAGAGGCCTACTATTCTCGAGAGGCACCTTTGCCATTTGATCAGCTATGACTGATCCCTTGATGGAATTTTGGCTAATGAATTCCAAATTGAATTCTATCAATAGCATGATCCACTTTGCAGTACGTGTATTATGATATGTCTTGCTCATCATATACTACAAAGGATTTTATTTGGATATCACATACATCGTATGACTTAACATATAATAATGCAACTTCTTCGTTGTAAATACTACTCCTAAACACAACTTCTCCATGTATGCATAACCAATCTCATAACTCACCAAGGTGCGATTGATGTAATATATGGCTTGCTCTTTGCCTTGCATGTTATTTTGGACTAACATGGTTCTTAGTGCAAAGTCGTTCGTTGATATATATATCAAAAAAGGCACATCTGGTCTTGGTGGAGTTAGCACTGGCGATGTTGCTAGGTATTGCTTAATTTATGAAGACCACTTGACAGTCCTCATCCCAGTTGAATGGGACCCCCTTGTGTAACAATTGATTCATGGGTTGATATTTTTCTAATAATTGTGCAATAAATCACTTTATGGATGCTAATTTACCCTAAAGGCTTCTTAACTCTGATATTTTTGGGCAGATGCATTTCTAATATGACCTTGACCTTCACTGGGTCAACTTCGATGCCTCGTTTTGAAATGATGAATCCCAATAGCTTTCCTGAAGTTATGCCAAATATGCACTTCTTGGGATTCAACCTGACATTATGCTCTATTAGTTGATCGAAGACCTTCCTCAGGATCTCCGCATGTTCTTATCATAGTAATGACTTTGCCAATAAGTCATAAATATAATCTTCCAATATCTTATGCATGTAGTCATGAAAAATATATGTCATGGCTCACTGATGTGGCACCAGCATTTTTAAGGCCAAATAGAATAAATTTATAGTAAAATGTTCCCCATGTCATTGTGAACATATTTTTGTGTTGTTCTTCAGCTTTAATTTGAATCTGATTGTAACCAAAAAAATCATCCATAAGGGAGAGCATCTCATAACCTACAGTTGCATATACGAGAGCATCTATGTTGGGCAACGAGAATTAATCCTTCGATGTTGCCTTGTTGAGGTCTCTAAAATCCATACAGATACGGATACTTCCATCAGGTTTTCCTATATGTACCATATTTGATACCCATTCTGGATAGTCAATGGAGATAATGAACTCTACATCCAACAACTTGTGTGTCACATCTTTAACCATTAAAGCGATGTTGGATGCATCTTCCTGAGCTTCTGCTTGATAGGTTTCTTAGTGGGATCTAGTGAAAGGTTATGAGTAACCAATTTTAGGTCTAGTCTCGGCATATCCTTGTATGTCCAAGCAAAAATTTTAGGTCTCTCTCTCTCAGTAGAGGTATGAATATGGCATGCTCATCAGGAGATATACGCTCTCCAAATTTAACCTTCTTAGAATTAGTGGTATCATTATTGATATCCACATCAAAGGTCTCCTCTACTGACACATGTGATCCCTCCTCAAGCTGGTGAGGTGTAGGAATCAAGTGGATGTCATAAACTGGGTTTAAAGGTCCTACATTGGCATTTCCCTCAGTGGGATAAACATCATGTGCACAGCCTGGAGTAAAATGAAAAGGTTGCAACATTTCTTTATTAGAGAAGAAATATTCAAGCTATAGTGGTGAGTCAGTGCGATCCCAATCAATAGCATCTACATTCAGTTAAAATTATTTGGAGGGGTCAGTTGGATTACGAAGTGGAGTGGTCAAGTCAATGGAGATAATATTGATGGAATGGATTAGATATCCAAGACCACATGCGTATGACTCTACATTGATAACACTTCCATCCCCAAGATGTGTATTTGGAGGTATGAGGATCTTCAAATTTGACCTATGAATAGACTCAAAAATAGGATCTTTGGGCTCAAGGATCTCCATGTATATCGATAGATCAGCAAAGACTATCTGATAAATCATATCCAAATTAGGTGGTCTCCCTCTGATATGTGGGCCAGAATAAACTCATCGATACGTCTCATTAATGTCAAACAGCTCATGTCGATGGTGCAAATAATGAAGCCCAAGATAGGCTCTCTCAATCTCATCCTCCTCATCACTATCATATATGAGTCCTTCACCCCTACCCACTAGAATTGGGTGATTAGCAATATGGGGCCCCAGGCAGGCCCGCTATGTTTCATCCTCATAGTCACTATCAACCATGAAGTATTCCTTAGTCTCACCCATTTGTTCCATGGGTAACATATGATGTATATTTAAAGGATCTAAATAGACCAACTCCATTTCATCCTCATATCGTTCATTGTGTGATGATAGCCCATCATAATCTATTCCAGAATTACAATCTGGTCCATCGCTTTTGACAATGGACTCTGCTATGCTTGAATTTTGGATTTGCATGCCTGTGTCGTCGGTAGCTTCATGGCTTTCATTGTCCAAGTAGGCTCTTGGATTGTCTCCTTGATTTAACTCTACCATGATGTGCTCATGATAGATATCTGGTGGTGCTTTAGAGACATAGGTTACCAACCTATTACCCATTCATAGATAATAAGGGTTAGTGTTATAATGATTCAAGTCCACATCATCCCCCAAAGCGAGGTTCAAATGATATAAATATGTTGATAGGAGCTCATCCTGCCCTCAGATATGATAGCATAACCCAAACCTATCAGTTGGTAGATAATCTTTTGGTTCAATGGGAACTCTATGCCCCTACTCAAATAATCCTAAGCCATAACCATACCAATGGTAACATTTGAAGTAGCACAAGGTAAATTCAAGGTTAGACAAGTAATGAACATTCACCATGAATGGTTCATCATCATCCTCATATATGGGTGTGCCATTTGTCAGTTGATCTAGCCCTCCATAAATGAAATTTATTTATTTGGGTGGCACCTCCAGTAGTACCACCATCCCCATGGGAAAGCAATGGGATTGAGGTCAGCCTATGTCCTATGTAGTTTCAATAAATGGCATGAATATCACATTCTGTATAATATATTCTGCTAATATAGGGTTAACCAAATGTATGATCACCTGTAGTGCAGATGACCCTATTGAAGAAGTAGGAAAGGTATGCTGAGGTGCCTCCTTAACTTGATTTTGAATTTCCCCTTCGTCCATGGGACTAGGACCCTCAACAGTGGCTACTTTGGGTGCTTGCTTTGTCTCTTTTTCACCTAGTTTCACCTTGAGCTTCTTATCATTCCTAAGCACTGTGGATGTCATAGGTTTAGTCAAAGCTATTGTTGTGTGCTATGATAAATATGGTGCTACCATGGAAGGTACTACACACACTCCTTTTAACTTACCTTCTAGATGTTTGATTCGTGACATCGGTCATATATCTATATGTCTTGAGGGGATAATGAAATCTTCTAGCAAGTCAGCTAAGTTCACGTATTTGAATGGCTCTTCATCATAATAAATCATGTGAACTTGTTCCTCATGTATATATTTTATGCACTGATGAAAGAATGAGGGAACACAACACATTTCTCTAATCCAAGGCCTCCCCAAAAGGATGTTATACTGCATGGTACCTTTGATCACATGACTCATTATAGGGATGGTCTTAAGTCCAACCTGAATCAAAAGAACTATGGTACCTACCGTTGAGCATAGTGCATCATTGAATGCTCTCAAAGTGAAAGTGGAAGGTACAATGTGTGACTTTGGAAACTTTAGATATTTTAATGCCATGGTAGTAATTATGTTTATTGATGACCTTGTATTAATTAAAACCCATTTGAATAGTTTGTGGTTAACACATGCAATTATATGTAGCGGGGGGTCCACTATGGTAGTGGACACCATCTTAATCTCATGATCACTAAATTGAATAACTAGTTTGTTGCACTACTGCACATATCCCATGAAGTTTTTAAATGTTTTAGGGTCCTAGGACTAAACTTTAATTTATCTTATAATATCCATGAGCATCTCTATGTGCTTAGGATATTACTGAATTAGTTCATATATTTATAACTTTAATGGAGTTGTCTGCGGGCTCTGAACTAGCCTATTCCTAATGGTCACCATTGATCTTGTAGGTGGACCTAGAATATTTTGAGATGGCCTTTGCTAAGGTGCAACATGCACTCTAATTTGAGTTGGAGGTGGATTTGGTCTTTCATACCTCCCTTATCTCGTGATAACATTAACCATGTGGATGAATTCTTGAGTTGGTAGTTCCACCCGCACTTGATTCACATGATCAACATTGTTCCTTGGTGGCTCATGATTCGATAAGGGGTTCTTGAAGATCCCCATATTTTGGTTGTTTAGAACCTAAGGGTTATCCATAGTTAGATCTCCTCTTTTGATCATGTTTTGTACTACATGTTTAAAACTCCAACATCCTTTGATGTTGTGTCATTTCATACTATGGAAAGCATAGTACAAATAATCCCTATACCCCTTTGGATTGGGCTTATTAGGGTCTATTAGCTTGATCTTCGATAAGTTGAGATCCTTGGTCTTACACAATTGATGGAATATCGATGTCATCAATTTTGACAATGGTGTGAACTGGCGAGGTGTACATTGTTCTTTTTCTTATCTTTTTTTTTATTATTGCGTTGATAATAACGTGTAGGAGGATGTTGGGCTTGATAATTCTATTGATTCCCCTTATCCCATTTTTGGAAGTTTAACACCACTTGATTGACATGGGTTGGCTTGGCCTGTTCCTTCTGATTGTGGGTGTTCTTTTTTATCTATTCCTTCTTGTTCCTGAGTTTCAAGTTACCCTCATGTAACTTGATGTCCTCTATTACCTTGGATTGCACCAAGACCTCCTTGAACGTTTGATACGAGATGTGCTTTACACAAATCTTGGTAAATATTCAAGTTATTTCGGTGGTCAGAATGCAAAATGGCAACTTCACCATTAGATTTTTCCATATTTTATATAATCCATGATCGGCTCATCATCATGTTGCATTAAAGCAGCCAGATCGAATAGTTTCACCTTCTTCTTGACATCGAAGGAGAAGCATTCAAGAAACACATTAGCTAGATGTTCAAAGTTGGTTATGTTGTGTCTCTTAAGTTTATTAAACCACTCTCGGGCAAGGCCTAAAAGGGTTTTTATGAATGTTCTCATCAACAAAGCATCATTGCTTTTGATCTAAAAACACATGTCCATAAAGCTCATAACATATTCATGAGTGTCTTCCTCACCTTGAAACTTCTCCAACTTTGGCATCTTGAAATTCTTAAGATACGCTAGAATGGGTATAGATGGGCATCAAGGTTCGTTATGAATCTTGCTCAAGGTCATCTTTTGATAGGTCATCCCATGATTCTCTATTACTTTAACCTTGTCTACCAAGGCTTGATAGGCCTTCAAAGACAAAATTTTCTCTTCTCTAAGAGGTCCATGAGGAGCCTTGGGAGGCCAATTATTCTTCAAACAAGGTGGGGGAATAGGATCATCCTCCACATCTACTAGGGAGATCTCAAAAATATTCTTATTCTTTATCATATCCTGCTTCTTCTTCATACTATGTACGCTCATGATGTTCGAGCACTTGACACTACATCATGTTTTGGGTCATATGGTGAATATGGTTCTCAATATGCTTAGGGCACATATCAGGCTATGAAGTAGCTTGTATATGAGTGTGCTCCCTGTACTCACTATGAGGGGCTAAATTGGCCCGAGCCAATCGATCCTCTCATTTAGCATGCTCCTTTTTATCAAGGATGTGTTGTTTGCACATGCATTGCTCAAAAATATGTTAGTCTTACAATGACACTGAGAGGGGAGGTGAATCAGTGTAGCTCTATAAACTTAAATTTATAACTCTTAATACCACAGCAATTAAAACTTATTACTAGATACAGCAAGTATAACAAAAGAGCATCACACAACACAAGATTTAACGAGGTTCACCAATGTGGCTACTCCTCAAAAATTGATCGCTTGGACTACCATCCAAATCCAGCCTTTGCAAAGCACCAACTTTACAATCAATTTACCAACACCAACCGGAAGGAGCACCAACCCCTAATTTATCTACACCAACAAAAAGGAGCACCAACCCCTGATTTACCAACACCAACTGGAAGGAGCACCAACCCCTGATTTATCTACACCAACCCCTGATTTACCAGCACCAACTAGAAGGAGCACCAACCCCTTATTTATCTGCACCAACAGAAATGAGCACCAACCCCTAATGCCAAGCTACAATCTGGACTTCAATTTGAATCTATAATTTTGACAGTAAGATACCTTTGCTTTTGCAAGACCCTAACTGGTCTTCTTCACCTTTGTGTTCTCTGTGCACTCTACTCTCTCTGTGCAATCACTTCGCACACTCTGCTTCGTTACAGTCGAACTTCATGATCATCTTCTCCCTTTTGCGCACTCTGCTCTCTTTGCAAATTTTGCACTTAGCATGATTCGACACGACTTGCTCTCTATGCACAACGACCGTATTTCACACACATTCAACCATATCATCAATTCTCCAAACAACCCTCCTTTTATAACAATATTTTTTATGATGAAAACCTTAATCTTAGTCGATTGTAAATCCTAATCTTAGTCGACTTTCATAACAACTGTAAACCCTAATTTTAGTCGATTGTCATTGGTCTTCATCAACTTCAATTCAAGAAGATGTTCGATTTATCCATAGCTGGATGATTTCATTCTGGACAGACCGTATAACCGCCATACTAACTTTTGATCACTCTTCATATTTTAGCAGTATGAAATCACTCTGTAACTACCCTTGTAAATGCCATAGTGATGTCGGTCCACTGTCATACTTCTCATTTCATTCGGGTTCTCCTTCTTGACTTGCGCATTTATGACCTATCATGAAATCATGACATTTTTGCCTCTGTAGCTTCTTTTGTTGTTGTTGCCACAAAAATACATGTCGCGATATCATGACACTTTCACCTCCGTACGCTTTCTCTATTCTTTTGTCATGATATCATGACATTTCTACCTTTGCAAACTTTGACTTTTCTTTTATCGTGATATCGTGACATTTTTGCCTCCGTATACTTCATCTTTGCTTTTGTCGCGATATCGCGACACTTCTGCCTTCATAGTCTTCAACTTAGCTTTTGTCACGAAATCGTGACACTTCTACTTTCATACTTAGATTCTTTGCTTTTGTCGTGAAATCATGACACTTCTGCCTTCGAAGTCTTCTTCTCTGCTTTTGTCATGAAATCGCGACACTTCTGCTTCCATACTTTACTTTTTGCTTTTGTCACGAAATTGGGACACTTCTGCCTTCGAAGTCTTCTTCTCTACCTTTTTCATGAAATCATGACACTTTTGCTTTTGTACTTTACTTCTTTGCTATTGTCACAAAATCGTGACACTTCTGCTTTCGAAGTCTTGCTTTCTACTTTTGTCATGAAATCACGATAGTTCTGCTTCCGTACGCTTCCTCTCTTTCTTTTGTCGTGAAAATGCGACATGTCGCAATATCATGACACTTTTCAAACTTACTTTCTCTCTCCTATTTTAGTCACGAAAATGTGACATGTCACGAAATCACGACACTTTTCTTACTTGTTCTCTTTCTTTGAACTTGTCGTGAAATCATGACAGTTCTACTTTCGTACGCTTCCTCTCTTTCTTTTGTTGTGAAAATGCGACATGTCACGATATCGTGACACTTTTCAAACTTACTTTCTCTCTCCTATTTTAGTCGTGAAAATGTGACATGTCGCGAAATCGCGACACTTTTCTTACTTGTTCTCTTTCTTTGAACTTGTCATGAAATCGTGACACTTTTTCCTGCTTTCTCTTTCTCTTCCAACATGTCGCAAAATCATGATAGTTTTTCCACTTGCATTTTTCTCTTCCAACATGTCGTGAAATCACGATAGTTTTTCTTGCTTTTTCTCTCTTCCAACATGTCATTAAATTGTGGCAGTTTTTCTTGATTTTTCTCTCTTCCAACATGTCGCGAAATCGTGATAGTTTTTCCTGCTTTTTCTCTCTTCCAACATGTCACGAAATCGTGACATTTTTTCTTGCTTTTCTCTCTATTCCAACATGTCATGAAATCGTGACAGTTTTTCCTGCTTTTTCTCTCTTCCAACATGTTGCGAAATCGTGACAATTTTTCTTGTCTGCTGTATATGTCGCGATATCGCGATACTTTTCTTACTTGTCTTTTTCTTTGATCTTTTGCATATGGACCACTTTGGTCTTCTTGGAAAATCACTGTACATACTCTGAATAACCTTTGAACTCCTATCTTCTACATCTAAATAGCTTTTGAACTTCCTATCCACTGCATCAACAGATCTATTTGACTGTGTTGACAACAATGACAATACTGTTGTTGCACCTTGCTCAACAATCTCCCCCTTTGAAATTGTTGGCAACACATGTGCAATTTCCTATAACTCTTCTCCCCCTTTGACAATAATACCAAAGGGCTACTGCAGACTCCCCCTGAGTCCATGCACAACATTCTTAGGCACAATTTATTACACTTAGCAAAAATCATGAACATGAGCAAAAAGATAATCAAATACTTAAATGCTCCCCTTGAGAATGTGATCCCTGTAGCTAGTCAATTCTTGGGAAGTGTGACCACTCCCAATTTATTGCGAAGGTGCTCAAAAATTTCCTTGGGCAATGGTTTTATGAAGATATCTACTACTTGCTCTGTAGTTGGAACAAAATCCAACTTAACCTCACCTTCTACAACTTTCTCCTTCAAAATGTGATACCTGATAGCAATGTTTTTTGTGCGTGAATGCATAACCAGATTCTTGGAGATGTTAATGGCACTAGTGTTATCACACTTAACTGATATTGGCTCACTGAAGCTAATACCAAGATCTTTCAGGGTTTGTTTCATCCACAATACCTGCATACAACATGTTGTCGCTACAATACATTCTGCCTCTATTGTCGATAAAGAAACTGACTCTTGTTTCTTACTGTGCCACGTGACCAATCTGTCTCCAAGATAGAATGCACCTCCACTGGTACTCTTTCTGTCATCTACACATCCTACCCAATATGCATCTGAATACGAAATAAGGGTGAAGTCTTTACCTTTCGGATACCATAACCCATACTCCATAGTACCCTTGAGGTACCGAAGAATCCTCTTCACTGTTGTCACATGAGTCTCCTTGGGATTAGCCTAAAATCATGCTACCATGCATACTCGCCTGCAAAATATCTGGTCTGGTAGCTGTCAAGTATAGTAAGCTTCCAATCATAGATCTGTACATGGTTTGATCAACAGGTGGAGATTTGTCATCCTTGCTCAACTTGCAACTTGTCGTCATGGGAGTGCTAACTGGCTTACAATCCTCCATTGTGAACTTTTTTAACATCTCTTTCACATATTTAACTTGAGAAATAAATATGCCCTTCTTATTTTGATTAACTTGCAACCCGAGGAAATATGAAATTTCACCAATCATTGACGTTTCAAATTCTTTCTGCATCTTATTTTCTAAATCTTTACACAACTCATCTTTGTTGCTGCCAAATATGATATCATCTACATATACAACAAGAACAATAAGATGTCCATTTTCTGTTTTGACATACAAATTACTATCCACCATACCTTTCTTAAACCCTTGTTGAGTGTGATAGTTGTCTAGCCTTGCATACCATGCTCGGGGTGCGTGTTTTAAGCCATATAATGCTTTCTTCAACTTGCAAACCAATTTGGGATCATCACCAAGTTGGAAACCATCTGGTTGCTCAATATAAACCTCTTCTTCAAGTTTCCCATTCAAAAATGCTGATTTCACATCCATTTGATAAAATTTGAAATTCTTGTAGACTGTTAAAGCCAGAAACATTCTAATTGCCTCTAGTCTAGCTACTGGTGTAAAAGTTTTCTCAAAGTCAATACCTTCAACTTGTGCATAACCCTTACATACCAATCTTGCTTTATGTCTGACTACCTGTCCATATTCATTCAATTTGTTTCAAAAAATCCATTTAGTCCCGATTATATTTTTATTTGCAGGTCTAGGTACTAACTCCCAAGTTTCATTTTTCTTGATCTGATCTAATTCTTCATTTATTGCCTTCATCCAACTTTCATCTTTGCTTGCGTCAAAAACATTTTTGGGCTCAATGTTGGATAATAGAGAGTAGTTACTTACTACTCTTCTTCTTGTCTGAACACCAACTTTGGGGTCTCCAATTATTTGCTCTCTAGGATGATTTTTCTGCCAGCTACCTATTTTGAATTTCTTATTTTCTTCCACTTCTGAATCACAACTTAAATCATCTGATTCAATTTTTTGTATCTTTTCTGTTTCATTTTCCTCATCTCCTTCAATAACCTCTTCATAAATTGGGTAGTTCTTTTCATAGCTAATTACTCGTTCTCTACCTTCATCAAATTTAACATCGGCACTGTCCACAATTTTCTTTAGCCTCTTGTTGTAGCATTTGTAAGCTTTGATTTTTGATGAATAACCAACAAAAATACCTTCATCCGCTCTATATTCAAACTTACCAAGATTATCTTCAGTTATTTTGATGTAGCACTTGCTACTAAAAACTTTGAGGTATTTTTCTGTTGCTCTTTTACCAAACCACAACTCATAAGGAGTTTTGCTTTCATGTGTTCTCAACATGTACCTATTTTGGATATACACCATGAGTATGGACAGCTTCTTTCCAAAATCTATCTGCTACTCTGCTTTCAGCCAACATATTCCATGCCATTTCCTACATTGTCTTGTTCTTTATTTCTACCACTCCATTCTGCTGAGGTGTCCTGGCTGCTGAAAACTGTCTCCTAATACTGTATTTTCACAGTACTCTACAAACTCCTCTGAAATGAATTCTCCTCCTCTATCTGATCTTAAACATTTGATCTTCTTTCCTGTTTCATTCTCAACATGGTTTTTGAAAGTCTTGAACATTTCAAAAGCTTCTGATTTATGCTTCAAGAAAAATATCCATGTCATTCTAGAATAGTCATCAATGCACAACATAAAATATTTGTCACCATTTATGCTTTGTGTTCTCATGGGTCCACATAAATCAGTGTGTATTAGTTCCAAATGTTTGCTTGTGTAGTACTCTTTTTTTTTTAATGTGACTCTAGTTTGCTTCCCCTTTTGGCATGAAGCACAAATGTTTTTGTAGGTTTGCTGATGGTGGGAATATCTCTCACTGCCCTTTTTGAGTTTATTTTTACTAGATTATCAAAACTGATATGACCAAGTCTCTTGTGCCACAACCAATTTTCTTCTTCCTATCCAATAAAACAAGCTCCTTCTAAAGTATTTGAGAGCGTGTACAGGTTTCTAGATGTCCTTGATCCAGTTGCTATCAATTTTCCACTGTTTATTTTTCTAAATTCACAACCCTGCTTCTTAAAAACTACTTCATGACCTTTATCACAAATCTGACTTACGCTCAACATGTTATGTTTCAAACCATCCACAAACAAGACTTCTTCTGACTTAATTTTTCTGTCACTAATTTTAACTAAACCTTTGCCAACTATCTTAGCTCCATTATTTCCAAACTTTACTGAACCACCTTCATATTCCTGTAACTTTTCAAATTTCTATTTTTCACCTGTCATATGACTAGAGCATCCACTATCAAGTATCCATGGTACATATTTATTATGTGCTTTAAATGTTGTTTGTACGATTAAGGATTCCTTTTCTTCCTTAAGTAGCTCTTTTTCTTTCCACTTCGTTTTGATAGTAGTTTTGGGTTCTTGTTTTGCCTTTCCCTTATCAATAGCTTGTGCATGTTTTTTGGGAAGTTTTCTATTTTGTCTCATCCTATTTGGTTGAAATTTTCTTCCCTGAAACTGATTTGATGTAAATGTACTTCTACAGTTTCTTGTAATGTGTCCAAAATTATGATAGTTATAACATTCTACTATATAATTCATTAGAGGATAAAAAGCATTTCTACTGGTGAAATTCCTTGGTCTTACATTATATTTGTAGTTTGAGATTTTATGTCCATAGCCATTGCATTTAAAATAGAAACCAGAAAAGGGATAATTGAACTTGGGTGATGGTCTTTGCCATGTTGTCGTAGGAGCCATAGGTCTTCTTCTTCTTTGATGTGTGACATTGGTGAATCCATCATTGTCAATTCTTCTTTCGTGCCCGGCATTATTGCTTTCTTTTGCATGAGATGTTTTTCCTTGATCAACCTGTTTCTCATCTTCATTCTTTATGAATTCTACATTTCTGGCCTTTGATCCATTTGATGATTCTCCTTCGATGAAACCCAGAGAAAATTTGATGTCTGCAGGCCTTTGGTCATTTATAATCTTATCCAGCTTCATAGAACTTTCTTCTCGTTTGTGATAGCAACTAATTTTGTGATTCATCTCTTCTATATGCGTCCGTAAACCAACATTCTCTTCTAGTTTACAGCAATAATCTATTTTCATGGTAATTTGTACTTCGAGATCTTTAGATATTTTCTTGTATTCTTCTGTCTGTACTTTCAGACTGATTATGATTTTGTTTGCATCCTCAAGCTTTTTTGAAATTTTCTTATTCTTTTTTCTCTCTATTTTCCACTCTTCAAGTGTAAATATCAACTCACCTTCTAGATCTACTTCAGCCTCAGGGTTTTCACCACATACTTTAGAGTTCACTCCTTCCCTTTTTGATTTTACTTATTCAAATGCCATGAAAATAGCTTCACCGGTTTCCTCTTCAGAATCCTCATCGAAGCTGTCTTCTGATGAACTGGCATTCCTAGAAATGAAACTTTTCTTCTTGAAGTTTCCTTTTTTGAATTTCATTTTCTTCTTCCAGTAACTTTTTTCTTGGTGCGATCCTTCATCACTTTTGTTCTTATCATTAAGTGGACATTTAGTCACAAAATGCCCAACGCCTCCATAGTTGAAACATTTAAACGGTAGCTTTCCTCTATATTTTCCTTTTCCCCTTTTCAGTTTTTGAATAAAGTTTGCTTCCATTTCATCTGATGTCTATTCTTCCTTGGAATCTTATTTTGCATTTTTATTTTTAAGGGCTTTAAAAGTTGCTTCTCTATCTATGGGTTTAGATCTTCCTATCCTCATCTCATATGCAGTCAAAGAACCATACATATCATCTATACTAAAATAATTTAGATTTTTAGCTTCTTTTATCGCTGAGACTTTAGAATCAAACCTTTGAGGAAGAGATCTTAATACCTTTTTCACGATGGCAGAGTCTTTGATATCCTCGTCGAGTCCTCTGATCGCATTAATGATTCCATTAACTCTCAGCATATATGCCTCAATGTTTTCATCGTCATTCATCTTTAATGCTTTGAATTGAGCTTGACATTTTTGTAACTTGGCCTCATTGATCTTATCGTCTCCTTCATGAATACTCCTCAGTTTGTCCCATATTTCTTTTGCCATTTTACAGCTCATGATCTTTACTAGTTCACTGTCTTCTAATCTGCACATGATAGCATTCTTTGCTTTTGAGTTATTTTCAAATAGTTTATTTTTGTCAGCCTCTTTTGGAGGAGTTATGGGTATTGTGTATCCACTAACTACTGAATCCCAGATGTCGTATCCCAAATCATAGAGATATGTCTACATCCTGATTCTCCAGAACACGTAATTAGATCCATCAAACAATGGTGCTTTGTTTGATGAGAAGCCTTCACCACCTACCATTGTGTTACTTCCAAGATCACCCTAGCTGGTTAAGCTTATATTGGAACTTAGCTCTGATACCAATTGTTAGTCTTACAATGACATTGAGAGGGGGGTGAATCAGTGTAGCTCTATAAAATTAAATTTATAGCTCTTAATACCGTAGCAATTAAAACTTATTACTAGATACAGCAAGTATAACAAAATAGAATCACACAACATAAGATTTAATGAGGTTCACCAATGTGGCTACTCCTCAAAAATTGACTACTTGGACTACCATCCAAATCTAGCCTTTGCAAAGCACCAACTTTACAATCAATTTACTAGCACCAACTGGAAGGAGCACCAACCCCTGATTTATCTGCATCAATAGAAAGGAGCACCAACCCCTGATTTACCAGCACCAATTAGAAGGAGCACCAACCCCTGATTTATCTGCACCAACAAAAAGGAGCACCAACCCTTGATTTACCAAAGACCAACCTGGAAGGAGCACCAACCCCTAATTTATCTCGCACCACAGAAAGGAGCACCAACCCCTGATTTACCAGCACCAACTAAAAGGAGCACCAACCCCTTATTTATCTGCACCAACAGAAAGGAGCACCAACCCCTGATGCCAAGCTACAACCTAGACTTCAATTTGAATCTATAAGTTTGACAGTAAGATACCTTTGCTTTTGCAAGACCCTAACTGGTCTTCTTCACCTTTGCGTTCTCTGCGCACTCTGCTCTCTCTGTGCAATCACTTTGCACACTCTGCTTCGTTACAGTAAAACTTCACAATTGTTTTCTCCCTTTTGTGCACTCTTCTCTCTTTGCAAATTTTGCACTTAGCATGATTCAACATGACTTGCTCTCTGTGCACAATGACCGTATTTCACACACATTCGACCATCTCATCAATTCTCCAAATAGCCCTCCTTTTATAATAATATTTTTTATGATGAAAACCCTAATCTTAGTCGACTGTAAATCCTAATCTTAGTCAGCTTTCATAACAACTATAAACCCTAATTTTAGTCGATTTTGATCGGTCTTCGTCGGCTTCAACTCAAGAAGATGTTCGGTTTATCCATTGCTGGATGATTTCATTCTGGACAGACCTTGTAACCGCCATACTGACTTTTGATCACTCTTCGTATTTTAGCAGTATGAAATCACTCTATAACTACCACTGTAAATGCCATAGTGATGTCGGTCCACTATCATACTTCTCATTTTAGTCGGGTTCTCCTTCTTGACTTGCGCATTTATGACCTGTTGCAAAATCATGACATTTCTACCTCTGTAGCTTCTTTTTTTGTTGTGGTCGTGAAAATACATGTCACAATATCGTGACACTTTCACCTCCGTACGCTTTCTCTATTCTTTTATCGTGATATCGTGACATTTTCACCTTCGTATACTTCATCTTTGCCTTTTTCGTGATATCACGACACTTCTACCTTCGTAGTCTTCAACTTAGCTTTTGTCGTGAAATCGCGAGACTTCTGCTTCCATACTTAGCTTCTTTTCTTTTGTCGCAAAATCGTGACACTTCTGCCTTCGAAGTCTTCTCTACTTTTGTCACAAAATTGTGACACTTTTGCTGTTGTACTTTAATTTTAACTTTTATCATGAAATCGTGACACTTTTACCTTTGAAGTCTTCTTCTCTGCTTTTGTCACGAAATCATGACACTTCTACTTCCGTACTTTACTTCTTTGCTTTTGTCACAAAATCGTGACACTTCTACTTTCGAAGTCTTGCTTTCTAATTTTGTCACAAAATCGTGACATTTCTGCTTCTGTACGCTTCTTCTCTTTCTTTTGTCGTGAAAATATGAGATGTTGCGATACCGCGACATTTTTCAAACTTACTTTCTCTCCTGTTTTAGTCGTGAAAATGCGACATGTCACAAAATCGTGACACTTTTCTTACTTGTTCTCTTTCTTCAAACTTGTCATGAAATCACGACAGTTCTGCTTTCGTATGCTTCCTCTCTTTCTTTTGTCGTGAAAATGCGACATGTTGTGATATCGCGACACTTTTCAAACTTACTTTCTCTCTCCTATTTTAGTCACGAAAATGTGACATGTCGTGAAATCGTGACACTTTTCTTACTTGTTCTCTTTCTTCGAACTTGTCGCAAAATCACGACACTTTTTCCTGCTTTCTCTTTCTCTTCCAACATGTCGTGAAATCACGACAATTTTTCCACTTGCCTTTTTCTCTTCCAACATGTCGCGAAATCGTGATAGTTTTTCCTATTTTTTCTCTCTTCCAACATGTCACAAAATCATGATAGGTTTTCCTGCTTTTTCCCTCTTCCAACATGTCGTGAAATCACAATAGTTTTTCCTACTTTTTCTCTCTCTTCCAACATGTCACGAAATTACGACAGTTTTTCCTACTTTTTCTCTCTCTTCCAACATGTCGCGAAATCGTGACAGTTTTTCTTGCCTGTTGTATATGTTGTGATATCGCGACACTTTTCTTACTTATCTTTTTCTTTGATCTTTTGCATATGGGCCACTTCGGTCTTCTTGGAAAATCACTGTACATACTCCGAATAACCTTTGAACTCCTGTCTTCAGCATCTGAATAGCTTTTGAACTTCCTGTCCACTGCATCAATAGATCTATCTGACTGTGTTGACAATAATGACAATACTATTGTTGCACCTTGATCAACAAAATATTTTGCCTATGTAACCTCTACCTTTGAGTATCCTCATTTTTGAGGTGCTCACACTCTGTGTGGACATCCTCCAATTGATCTTGGAGAATCTACTACCATTTTTCTGATACCAATTTCTATGATAAATCTATAAGATCGACCATGTACGGTATTTGGTGTACTCATTCAGTCTAATAAAATTTATTGGTATGACCTCCAATATATTGGTTTACCACACTCTTGCCCTTGTCTATGTAGATGGCATTCGCATTCTAGTTTTGTCTATACTTTGTGCCCGTGTAGGTCGACGGGGCAATTATACTACAAGGATGCTTAGAGCATTCTCCTAGCTCTCTGATGGTCTGACATCTGCTCTCACTACAAGAACTCATAGAATGAGAATACACAATTGAGTTTTTATATCCTAGCTACCGTAAGACTCTATCTAGACCATCCAATTTCCTAGTACACCTCAAATAATGTGGTGGTCTACCATTGACTCCAATATTAGACATGTCAAATGTGAACTTGCCAGGTTTATTTTCTTTTAGATTCTATGAGGGCCTATGTCTTGAAGCATCCCTCTCTCCTTACTCTTGATTGGGTAGATTTTCTACTTGTCTATTTTGTATTGATAGGGGTTTGGATCCTCCCTTGTCTCGAGTACAGATGGGCACTAACTTAGTTATATTTCTCTCTTCAACGATGTACTCTTCAAAAATTTTGGTGGATCCATGAGGTGTACGATCATGATATATACTACCATGCTCAAAGGGGTCATGTTAGGATCTTCCATACTCAGATCTATTTCCCGAGGTATGTGCATTGCCTCCTCTAAGTGGGGTATTCTGATGAGAACCCCTGTGCATAGATTTATACCCTCCAATGCTCACCGAATGTCATCCAGTAGGATATTGTGATTGATTTTTCTTCGCATTATGTTGTGAATTGGGTGGAGCCTCAACTCCAACCTTGATACTATACAGAGATCGACCGCTCTGTGTGACAACCATGATGTTGTATTATCATTTTTGTATATTTTAAAGCAAATAAAGAAAACAATGATGATTTATCTCTTTTAAATGTTCTTTGTGAGCCCTAACTGGTTTGATGTGTTTTGAGATTTGTTGAAAACTTAAACTACTCTCATCATGTTTGAAATTGTTGATGATATACTCAATAGTTTAAGGGTTTTCACTTGTACACTCGCAGCTTGACAACACAAAAATAAAAGTCCAAACCTTGTAATCCAACCTATAATGTGTGGTAATGAAGTCTACACATGGTCAAGGAGTAAAAGTCCTGGTCCTCACCCAGTTTACCCACAATCAGCGATATACCTCTCCGAAGAGAGATACGTGTAGATTTTCCATGAGCTATGATAGATTTTGGAATTAGTATTGGTCTAGTAACAGGGTTCAAGGGAGTTGGGCCAATGGATGGAAATCGCTCCCACCATCATTGAACCCTACTAGTGGTTTGATATGAGTTCCAACTCACCAACGTTTATATAGTGTGTGGTGTGTGTTTGTTCATTTTATATTTTGCATGAAAGTGAATATGCAACACCAAGCACGCAATGCTCTTTCCTAAATGCCTAATGATAAAAGCATTTAATATTCAAAAATATGCATCTAATTATTGAATGATTTTCAAAGAATGTAGGTAAAATGCTCTAATCAACCTTTGATTTGGCCACAACAGGTAAACTCTAGAAAATAGACTTTGACTATTAGTCGTAGGATAGAGCCACAGGTAACAGTGTTGGCCACAGGATAGAACCGCGAACCAGGATATTAGCTATGGTTGATAGGTGCAGCTAATAGTTCTAGCCATGGCTATCAACCATGACTAATAGATAGCAGAATATTTTTATGATTATTTTTCCTTTTACTATTTTCTATGTGATTTTACTTATCTAAAAACTAGAAATACAACAAAAACCAGAAACATAGAGGATCAAAATTACCTGGAGTCCTGTTGGTCACGAATCTGCCACAGGAAAGGATTTTTACAATTGCGCCATAGACCCGACCAACATTGAAAGTCTGGAAGCAAGAAATGGCTCCCAGACCAATCTCCAGAGTGGCTGGTTCCCTCTACTATTCTAAAATTGGGTTTAAGATAGGGTTGCTGGAAAGAGATTTAAAAGGTTGCAGAAAGAAATGGGAAATATGGCCACAGGCCGAAGTGATGGGATCAGAAAAACAACAGCAGGAAACTACAAACGCAACAACAGCAAGTAACATAAGAAATCAGCTTCATCCTCGCACAATCACATGCCGCAAATCCCTCCAAACCCACATTCCAGGAATTGTACCCTGATCGCAGTATTTAAATCCAGTATGCAGAATTTAAATGTAATAGCAATGCAGGAGTACGAATGCTATTAGAAATGCAGAAAACAGAAAGCAAATTCATCCATGCGACGCTTGAAAAATTAGAAGTCGATCCTTGTATTCCCGCAAATACAATTCCAGTTTCTAGCAGCAAGTTTTTCCAACCACACTTTCAAATGAAGCTTACATTGGTTTTTATAGAGGGCCGTCCTCTTTGCAGCATTAAACATTTGAAACCGACTTCCTTGTGATCTACAATTATGCATTGGAAATTATGCACACGATCCCCTTAATTGCAGCCTTGGAGACCCACAAAATTGAATGCAATGTACATGTCGGCTTCGAAGAACCACCTTCATTAAATTTGTTTTTTTTTAAATATGCATGAAACCATTGACTCAATCCACGAACAACAGCTTCGAACCAATAAATCCTTCAATTTTGGTGGCTTGGGCGCTTCTTTGACCTTGAATGCATTGGAAATCCTCAAAGTATTTAATTTTGGACTGCATTTAATTCTCGGAACTCACGAAACTGCATTGGGCCACAGCTTAAGCATGCATAATTAATAATAAAAATTAATGTGGCAAAAATGCCAACAAGTCCTCATTCAATTGAGAGGTAATATACTTCCTACCTATTTTATGCTCTGATTCTAACCATGGCTAACACTTGCAACAACAAAATAGAATAAATCCATCAGTTACTACAGTTTATGGGGTTTTCGTTGTGATCACCATATGTAACATCGTAGAATGCATACACCTAACTAATGCATCAATTGATATTAAACAGTAAATCATAAAATATTGACAATAATGAATTCAACAAGAAAGAGAATATTTCTTTTATTAAATATTTATCAAATCCAAATTACATATATGTCCCTCTTAGGGATACCCAATGTTTATACAATTAATACAATCTGAAATCCCTCTAAACGAGGGGGAGGTGTAATTCCTAGACTTTCCACAAAGACACGAATTTCTCAATATCAATGGTGACCTTCTTCTCTCATGAAAGAGGCATTTTCTGCCTTGAATGCCTTGAAATGGATGGATCCTATAAACCCTGTTTTCAAGAAACAACAAGAAAGAATTAAAATCAAAGATGACCTCTCTTGATGAGGCTTTTGATGGAAACTTGCATAGATGATGATGAAGAAAACAAGAAAGCATGTAAATCTATGAAGATTAGCATAAAATCATAAAATTAATATGAATCATAGAAATAAATCATGTAATATAGGTAATAAGAAACCTAATTAGCCATTAGAAACTTGAATTGCATGAAATAACAATAAACTAGTCTAATTGATGGAAATAAGGAAATGAAGGAAATCTGCCCCTAAATCCTAATTCTAACCGTACAAATGCATGAAATAAACCTAAACTAAGTTAGATATTCCTAAATACATGATTACAAAATGAAATCTATGGCTAAAATAGAGTAAACCATGGATCAAACCCTCACCATGGGTCTGAGGCGCGATGGGCACTGTTAGCTGCGACTGACAGCTGCGACTGAGGTGCGAATGCTCTTGCTCTTGTAATTAGGGATTTTATCCTCAATTCTCTTCATTGAATTGATGTTCAAGGGTTGCCTTGATGTCCTCTAATGGATTGGTGATTGAATTCACTGGATTCATGGTGGAAGAGGCTCAATTATGGATTCTTGATCTCCTTAGTCCTTTGACACCTCCATTGCTTTGAATGCATTCATGATTGGCAAGTTAGCTCTCTCCAAAATATTGCAATTGAGTCAAAAATTTGGTAGATCTTTGCTACGTTTTAACTCCTAAATATTCTAGACTTCTCCCCAATTTGGAGGGGGGTCTTATAGCACTCTCAAGTCCTTGGTCTAGCTTCATGGAGAAGCCAAGAACAAGAAACATGCAGTTGGATCAGTTAGAGGGAACCTTATCGATGCTTCGCTCTCAAAACTATTTGAATATCCATTTCCTAGGTCATTGTAACCAAAATTTGGCTTGTCCCAAGATTCAAAATAATTTTGATGCTATCCATGGCTCTGAGGAATAGCTAATTATGTTAGCCATGGGTGTCAACCACGGCTAAGGCTGAGTTAGCCAACTTTACCTAAATTGAGTGGTTAAAACCACTGCTTCATATTGGAGCTATCCAAGATCATTCATATGGTCTATTAGCATGTCCCATATGAGTAGTCACCTTAACATGACACATTTTAGGTTTCTACACCCAGCAGAGGGTAAGCTTATGATAGTTCTTGGCAATGATTTGTAAGACAAATGTAATTTGACAAGATTGAGTGATCTTTTGTTGAATTTGATTATGATTGTTGATATTATGACTACCCCCTCAAGCAACGAGTCTATGAGGGTAGGACATTTGAATAAAGTGATGAGTCGCTTGACCAAGATGAATAATTTGGATGACTGAAGACTTTTGTATTGTTGTTATTTGGCAAGGCCTAATTCAATCATGATTTCAACCATTAATAGTAATTGTACATCTCTATCCTATGGAGTAGTCTCTGGTTGTAATGGCCTACTTAGAGAATCAAGGATGATAGCTATTCTAATTAGGCTTGTGTTGAATCACTATGGTTGATGATCTACTAAAAATATAATAGAATAAATGAAATTAATGCTTCATTCTTGTGGGAAAATTTGATTTTTGTAGCCTTCTTCGAGAGTAAGTTGAAGCATTACAATTCAATGATGACTAATTTACACCAAATGGCCTTATGGTGATTTACTCATCTTTCTAGATTGCATGAAATGCAAGTCGCTACAACCACAAAGTGTATATGGTAAATGACTGGATACAAGGCACATTTAAATTTTGAATTATGAGAATGTTTTTTGTTATTTTTGAAATTTTTGATATTTTTAGATAGTTGAATATTTTTTATTTTGCATTTTAAAGTTCCTCACAGTTGGATTTTGAGAGCATTTATTGCTAGCAGATAGCCTCGATTGTCAACCAAATCCAATTTTGGCAAATTCCTTAGTCATGACTCTGATCCGCGATCAGAAAACCCTAATTCTGCACCCACGATTACCAGCCATTGTTGAGGACCAAATTGGAAATATAAAAGAAAAATATGTCATTTTCAATTTCATTATTTCCATTGCCAACTATTGAGAAAGAGATCTCTAAGAGGAGAATCCTAAACTTTGATACGAAAAGCTACAAAAACTCCTATCCAAACCGATGGCTAACCAACCAGAGGCATCCACTAGTGGCAGAGCTGGTGCTACCAAAGTAACATTCTGAACCTCACCTTTTGAATTAGCAACTTAAAAATGAACTGTATTAATTAATGGGTTTAATGAACCAAATTAAATTATTGGCAATGAAACACACCCTAGTTAGGATTTAGACTAGGCTAGTTAGTGTGTGGGATTTTATTATTATTATTATTAATTTTTTTTTGGTGATTGGGGCAAGAAATGACATAGAAAGAGATTTTTCCTGTAGCCACGGGTAGCAGCTACAGCTCCCAATTAGAAAATTAGGGGTGACGACTGTCAACTATGACTGACTTCAAATCCCAATGGTCAAAAATTTTATCATTGCCATCGATCGTGGGTGACAGCCGCGATTGAGCAACTTTAGGAAAAAAAATAATTTTTTGATTTTTTTAAATTTTTTGTGGAATTAATTGATTTTTTTTTTTTTTGAAGTAAAATTTTATTTTTTTGGAATGTTTCAAATGCATTTGTGATTGTTTTTGACTTTGTGAAGCTTTTTTAAATTTTTTTGCATTTTTAAGTACATTTTTGATGTTTTTGTTATTTTAATTGATTTTTTTTATTATCTCCCTTTAGTCTCTAATTTCTAGAGAGTGGGAGTCCAAGCTCTTCTGTGAGCTTTTACACAGGATGGATGGTGTTGATCGGTCTTGGTTTGCAGCCATAGGCCTAGGCTATATGCTTTGACTTCCTTCCATCAAGGCTGATCATGCCTATATGATTGCCTTGGCCCACCATTGGGATGCGTGGATCAACACCTTTCCTTTGCCCACTAGAGAGATTACGATCACCCTGGAAGATGTATACTGCATCTTCCACATCCCCATAGATGGTGAGGCCATCACATATTCATCTACTATGGTGAAGGTTGTAGTATTCCAATGGATATTTTGTGCCCAAAGTGATGAGGCACTAGATGACATTGAGCATGAGGGCATACCTATTGAGCATTGGTACAAGGCACAAGTCTTCTCATGGTTGGAGGTTGTGTTGATGTACATTATTATTCATGATTTACTTCCAAATACATCTGGCACAAGGTTCTCTTGGAACCTCCTGGTCAATAAGTAGGACCTTCTTTCTAGCACAATAGTGCAACCATTGATTGTCTCCTAGGGGAGTGCTCTCCTCACGTAGCTCTATGATGAGTTGTATCACATAACCCAGTGGGACTAAGTGGGATTCATGTGCAGTCTGACTACTCCATATATGGATGTGGGAGCACATCACCATTGATCACCTTGGTGGACTACCATTACAGATTGGTGACATCACTAAGCAGTTGCAGTGCTATACCATTTTCTAACCTAGGGAGGCTTTAAGAGCAGGTCTCATGTAGGGGATCTTCAGCACTACATGTATCATACCATAGGTTTGAGGCTAGGGCAAGTTCTATAGTGCCCCTATATGGATTTCCCAGTATGGGTAGAGGCATACTGCTACTTGAGGTAGATGTGATGTGATCGATGGCTCCTCAGATGCAATCTTGATATACATGAGTTTATTTACTTCTCACACATCACCAGGCAGCTTGAGATATGTCAGGACATTCCTAATGAGCTAGTTGTCTACCGCTATCTGAAGGTGGAGATGCAACTAGTCTGGCCTCGAGTGACCCTAGTAGGATATAAGATTAACATCTACTAGGACTCAAGGCTAGTAAATACAAGGACCATAGCAGAGTATGATGCCTAGTGGACTACTAGGTTATGGCAAGGTGGTGGCCTGCTAGGAATATCTAGGGATGAAGCAACCCTAGATGCAATAGGTGTAGATCCCGAGGGGCGACACATTCACCAGAGGATTGATGGCAGATGGGGCCAAGCCACAATAGTAGAGGAGGAGGCCCAATATGAGGAGAAGGGTGAGGAGGAGGTTTATGAGGAGCCTAATAATGAGGTGTCATAGCTCTAGGCCTAGGTAGCTAGCTTGCAGTCCTAGTTATAGACTGCCTAGATGCTAATTTTGGGGAGGGATACCTCCCTTGCTACATTATAGGCATATATGAGAGTAGTCCAGGCTCAACTTGTAGAGTGACAAGTTCAATGGCAAGGCTATCAATAGGAGAGGATATCTCTCTAGGCATAGATTGCCACTACAGATACAAATATAGAGAAGATTACTTAGTAGTATGATCTTCTTCGGTCTTAGTTGGATGTTGTGACTATAGAGTAGGACTTGCTCTAGTTAGCGAGGGGATTTTTCTTAACTTCTTAGGTTACTCTTGTTGCTCTAGCTACACAAGGATCAGTAGGGTTGGATAAACCTATAGATATCCAAATACTACATTACCTCTTCTAGGATGGTACTAGGCAGTATGAATTAGATGTAGCCCACATCGCTCTTCTATAGGGCGAGGTTAGACTACATGGTGGCATAGTGCCTAAGAGATCCACAGATATAGGGTCACAGAGGACCAGGACTCAAGATACTGGATAGTCATCAACATGGCCTAGTCATAAGACTAGGATATCTGAGAGGTCCATAGCTACCAGCTTCAGGTGGAATCACTAGGAGGATGGAGACGATGGAGAACACTCACAAGCATGGAGCACAAGCCCTGTGTAGTACAGGTTTTTATATATTTGTACCATTTTTTACTGTAAGTTCGGGGGACCTACACAGTTGTATCCTACGAGTATTTTGACATATGCCTATGTACTTTTTGACACACACACACATATATATGTATGATCTAATTTTATTATGACTCATCACATGTGTAAATATTTATTATTTCATGTTTATGATATACATATGGATGCAATGCTTATATGTTATGTTGATTTGATGCTATATGATGTGATGTTTTGATGACATACACTAGCTAGTTGATGGATGCATGACTAGATACTATGATCTAGATGTGTAGATGGGCTACTTATGTATGCATATGGATGCAATTTTAGATGTTAAATGCATATTTAATTTGATTTACGTGTATGTGATGAGGCCTGGAAATGCCTCAATCATAACATGTTTTGAACACTAAAAATGCCTATAAACTCTTATGTTTTATCTGATATGTTAGTTAAGTTGATTCAATATGCTGTATATTAACCATTTTGCATGATCAATGTATTTGAAATATTATATGCTGATTTTACAGCTTTTTGCATAGTTTTGTGTTCTTTTTGCTATGATTTGCTAAAATGGGATATGCTTAGAATAATAGCAAGCATTTCACTAATCATGTTTTGATTCATCTCAAGCATTTACTTCACCTAAATCTAGCAACAGTGCAAGCAAACCATTGTCATGCAAAGAAATCGAGTCTTTCCCATGTAAATTCTAGCCACTTGTCCATAAATAGCAAGGCATGGAATTCACATGAGGAAAGAGATGAAGACCATTGGAATTTGATATTAAGAGATAACCCACCTGAGATATGCAAAAGAGATCACCGAAAAAGCGTATATTTGTTCATTCTGAGATATCTTCGAAATGAACAGATATCTTCGTAATGAAAGAACACAAGCATCTTCGTAATGAGCGGATCTTCGGAATGAAGAATGCAGTATCTTCGAAATGAGCGGATCTTCGAAATGAAGCATGCAATATCTTTAGAATGAGCGATCTTCAGAATGAGAATGCAGTATCTTCAGAATGAGCGATCTTCGGAATGAGAATTGCATTGTCTTCGAAATGAAGCCACTTATCTTCGAAATGAAGAACAGAGTATGTTTCTTTGACCTGTTGACCGATTTTTGAAGCCAAAAAAGGGAAATAAAGGTTGGAAAAGGTAAAGGGAAAGATCTTCCATCTGTCTTTGCCGTCATTGCCGACCAAAGCCATCATTAAGGGAAAGATCAAGTTTTAGTCCTCTTCTAGGATAACACCAGAATTTGTTGCAAGTATTGTAGGATTAGATCTTTTGAGATATTATTTGTTTGTAATCAGATTATAGGATAGCTATAAATATTGCTCCCATTCAAGGTTGAGCCTAGTAGAGAGGAAGTAGATAGTAAAGGAGGTAGAAAATAGTGTAAGGAAGCTAGCAGAAAATACAGAGTATAGGTAGAAATTGACTGTTACAGTCCTGTAACAGTTTTTCAGCAGAATTATTGTAATCATGTCTTCTAATCAATAAAGTGCACCAGTTCTATTTCATATTGCTTGTAAATGAGTGTGATTAAGATTTAGAAAGAGAGAGAGACTTACACCTTCTTCTCGGACAAAGAGGTCGGCCACTTCCGGACCTAGGAGGAGGACTAACAAGCAGGTTTTTATTCTGATTTTGTCGCAGTAGAATGAGTTGTAGAACTTGTTATTTCAATTGCTTGTAAATAGTTGACAATATTTGCAGTCTTAGTTTATTTATGCTTAGATTAACCTTGTGCTTAATGTTTTAGTTGCAATCTTACTTTCAACAAAGCTTCCACTTTATTTCAGACTGTTATTTCTAGAATTTACTATTTTTCAAGCAATTTCCTGCATTTTATGTTTTGCTGTCAAAATCCTGCACTTAAGATTGACAACCTTCTGTTACAGAACTTTGACAGTTTTTATTTCCACATTAGATCTAGACTTTCATTACCACAAAAGTAATTAGATTTCCTTTTCGCAATTAGGATCAGACTTTCAATTCTACAATCGTTATTTCTGCAATATAATTAGGTCTTATTCTCGCAATTGTAATTAGGACTTCATTTCGTAGTTAATGATTAGTTTCCAATTCCGCAACTTAGATTAAGATTTATTTCATGCAATTTAGAGATAGGAATGTTCCAAAACCCCCCACACAACCGGTTCCACCAATAAGACCTTGTTGCTCTAGATTGACCTAAGTTATAGTTGTTTCACTTCTTCTTTCGCAGATAGCCTTGTACACTGCCCTGGATTGACAGATTCATTGAGAATTAATGATGGTATAACGACTACGCATCATTTTGGCACCGTTGCCAGGGAATAGTGTTGTCAGAAGAAAACAAATAGTCCAATAGCTGTAATCAGACTAAGCTGTGAGAATTCAGGTTAAAATCTGAATACAACAACCGAGGAAGATAACAACTATTGACTTAATTTATGTCATTTAAGAGTAAACATGAATGAATAAGTCTAGGGATGAAAAAGGTAGAACTACCCCAAAGGATCCCTGGCTTGTCCCATTAAGGAGATCTTCACGCCTAAGGGGTGAATCACCTGTGTTTGAATTACCAAAAAGATTGATAGAAAAATCACCAGCCTCACCATCACTAGAACATTCTGAGAAAGGAAAATCACCAATTTTATCATCATCAGAATATCCTAAGAAAGACAATTCATCGGACTCATCATCAACAGAGAGGCTTGGACCTCTTGAGAGAACAATTTGGGAAGCTTTAACTTCTCCCAACAAATAGGAAACTATGGCAGGAGGCAATATAGATGGCCAACATGGCTATGTTCATAATGAAGGAGATGATCAGGATATACTCCAACCGTCCAGAACATTTGAATATCCTATTCGTCCGAATCCAACACAAAACTCTCCCATGAAGACCATTTCACCTTCAGTACTTCCAACCTTTCGAGGTGTTGTATCCGAAGATCCCGACCAGCTTTTGTTTGAATTCAAGGTAGTGTGTCGGACCTATGATTATATAAATGACAATCAAAAACTTAAGGTTTTTCCCCTCAACTCTCAAGGATTCAAGGATTGCGCCGGTTCATGAGCTTAGAGCCAAATTCCATAAGAACCCGGGATCAAATGGAGACTGTCTTTTTAGACAAATATCGGGAATATTGCCGTGTAAGGAATAGAAAAGATGAGTTATTCAGAATCAAGCAAGAAGATGATGAGACATTGGAAGATTATCTTGATAGGTTCTCCTTTGTTCAAAGGAGATGTGGACTTGTAGAACCAGAATTATGTAAAACCATATTTTTGAGAGGATTGCAAGATGAATCCAGAGAAGTTCTGGATTTGATGGGAAAAGGGGATGTAACCACTCTCAGTAATGAGGAAATTATGGATCTCTATAGGAATTACTCTCGCACTAAGCAGAGAAGAAGAAAAAGCCGCACAAATGGCACTGATGTAAAGGACCTGATAGAGGAACTTGCAAATTTCAAAACTGATATTCTAGTGCACTTAAACACTACTTTAGGGGAAATGTCTGCAAAAGCAAAAAACATAGAACCTTTGGCAATTTATTGCCCAAGATGTAGAAATAAACATGCTTTGCAGGAATGTCCTTTGAATAAAACATCTATCTCAGCCATTTGTAGTATCTGTTCAAAAAGGCATTCAACTGATCAATGCCACTGCTACCACAACTCAAAACTGTGTTAGAAAACCAGACCGAGGAACTCAACTATATTGGACCAAAATAAGGGGGAAATTTCTCTCAATATCAAAATCCCCCTCGTTTTCCTACAAATTGGGGGCATAATCCCGGTACTATGCCTTGGGGACAATCGAAACCACCCCAACGTCCTTGGAATTATCCTCAATAGAAAAATTCCCAAGAATGGCCACAATCAAATTGGAGTAACCCGAACTCAGAATCAGGAATCAAAACAACCCCTCATGGAATCAAAACAACCCATCTTGGAATCAAAATCAGACTAATCCACATTGGATGCAAAACCAACCACAGTGGAATCAACAATACCAGTCCTATCCAAGGCAGCAAAGGAATCAAGGTCAAACTCAACATTTGTTGCCTGCACCTAATCAAAATTTTCAAGAAAAACAACAGCAAACACAAGCAAGTGAAACAACCTCAATTGCCAACTCACCTACCACTAATCCAAACAAGGTGAGACAGACACCTCCTGTCTATGTGGCTGAAGTTGAAGAAAATGTTGAAATTAATGTTCTTGATTGTAGTGACATCCAACTTCGTTCAGGGAAAGTTGTACCTGAACCAGTTTCAATTGAAATCAAAGAAAATGAAGAGCAAGAATCATCAGAACCAGAGAGAATCCAACCAACAAAAGAAAAATTGGAACCAGAAAGAATCCAACCAACAATAGAGAAAGAGACACAAGCAGTAACAATTACCAAGGATAATTCCATATCCCGAAAGACTTAATGCAATACCAAAAATTCTGAGTCAGAATTGGTCAAAGAACTCAAAAAGTTGACTATATCATTGCCCTTATTGCAAGCTATTAAGGAAATACCAGAGATTAACAGTACTGTCCAAAATTTGTGCATTAAAAGAGCAGGAAGAAAGAAGAAAGCATTTCCCAAGATTATGCAAAGTTGAAGGAAAGATAGCTGATCTCTTATCTGGAAAACTAGTACCTCCAAAGTATAGTGATCTAGGAAGCCCAGCTTATCACAGTCACCATAGGTTCAAGGACCAATATCAAATGTTTTAGTGGATCTAGGAGCTGCAATAAATGTCATGACCAAAGATACAATGGAACAATTACAGCTCAAACATCTCAGCCCCACATTTACAGCTTTAGAAATGGCCGATAGGTCGGCTTGCAAAACCCGAAGGAATCATTGAAGATGTCCCTATAGAAGTTTCTTCTTGGGAATTCCCTACAGATTTTTTGGTTTTACAGCCAAGAAATTCAGCACATGGATATCCCATTATTTTGGGAAGACCTTGGCTTGCAACTCGCAGCGAGCCTTCATAGATCGCAGATCTCGGAAATATGACTATTTCAAATGGTATTGATCTCGAAACAGATTTCTTTATATCCTCCCGCAAAACCATCTAGCAAATTTTTAGGTCGGTTATGGTTTTCCTGACTCAGAGGAAGAACCGTAAGAGGTCATTTCTACACTAGCTACCTTAGTAGTAAGAGAACACATAGAAGACCTCAGTGACACAGAAAACTTAGAAAATGAAACAATCCTGATGAATGTTCTGCATGAACAAGGTTTAGAAGGGGAAACAACAAATATCCAATAGTTAAGTAATGAGGAGAATCAAAAATCTGAAGATGAACCATCTGTGCTATCACAGGGAAACTCTGTTTCACTACCACATGGATGGCACCATCATCTGATTTTTCCTTCTCACCGTTCCATACAAGATATGCTTCCCTCAAGCAGCAATAAAATAGAAACTGATTCTTTTCTCCCATCTCAGTAATGTCCTCTTAATCCCTTAATCACCAGGTATGAAGGAGTGAATTCAGTCCTTCTAAATACAAAACAAATAGAAGTCCAGCCAAGCAAATTTTTGAACATCTACAGCTGAGCTTACTAGGGAAGAGGAAGAAAAACTGATAGTTGTCTTGCGAAAGCATGTTCATGCTTTTGCTTGGAACTACAAAGATATGTCAGAGTTCATCCCGATATATGTACCCACAGAATCTATACTCGAAGAAGTCAAGCCACCGGACAACCTCAAAGAAGATTGAATCCTGCCTTAAGAGATATTGTGAAAGAAGAAATTGAAAAACTCCTGGAAGTAGGATTCATTTACCCAATTTCTGATAGCCAATGGGTTTCTCCATTGGTAATAGTTCCTAAGAAAAATGGAAAAATGAGAGTATGTGTAGACTATAGAGAGTTGAATAAGGTGACATACAAAGACCATTTTCCATTACCTTTCATAGATCAAGTGTTAGATACTCTTGCTGGAAAAAGATACTTTTGTTTTCTTGATGGATTTAGTGGATATAATCAAATTCAGATTGCACCCGAAGATCAAGAAAAGACAACTTTTACATGTCCATGGGGAACATTTGCCTATAGGGTTTTACCTTTTGGTTTGTGTAATGCCCCAAGAACTTTTCAATGAGCAGATCCTAGCAATTTTTGCTGATCCGACCACCAAAAGTGTTGAAATTTACATGGATGATTTCACAAGATGTGGACAAACTTTTGATTTTACATTGGAAAATCTTGATAAAGTCTTAACTCATCGTGAAACATACCACTTATCCTTAAATCCAGATAAATGCTTCATGATGATGAAGGAAGGGATAGTTCTTGGTCATCACATCTCTCCTGAAGGGATCCAAGTTGATCCAAAGAAGGTTGAAATTATCAAGAATCTCCTTCCTCCTAAAACTCAGACTAATGTCGAAAGCTTCCTAGGACACATTGGTTTTTACCGCAGGTTTATTCCCAACTTTAGTACAATAGCCAACCCTATGTTTGCCCTATTGACTAAAGATTCTGAATTCTCCTGGACTCGCAAAGTGTCGAGAAGCATTTGAAGCTCGAAAGAGAAATTGATAACTCCACCTGTGCTCAGAGGACCTAATTGGACATTACCATTTCACATACAGACTGATGCCTCCAATACAACAATTGGAGCAACATTAGGACAAATTGATAATGGTGAACATTATACCATCTACAACATTAGCAAGAACTTGACAAGAGCCGAGAAAAATTATACAACAACTGAGAAGGAATTCCTAAAAGTAATTTATGCCATCAACAAATTTAGGCATTATATCACAAAGTTATCAAATATTTATTCACACAGATCATACAACCATTAAGTATTTGATGAATAAACCTATGGTAAGTGCAAGAATTATTCGTTGGTTGTTGCTGCAAGAATTTGATATCACTATAATCAACAAACCAGGAAAAGCTAATGTTGTAGCAGATTTCTTGTCCAAGTTGCAGAACACAGATGAAGGGGAATTAGTTGATGACACTTTTCCTGATGAAAAACTATTTGCTATATCAGTCCAATCACCTTGGTTTGCAGATATAGCCAATTATTTGGTCACAGGGAAAGTTCCTCCACATTTCACTTCAAAACAAAAAAACAATTGATCAAACAGAGTTCTTCTTTTGAATGGATTAAGGGTATGCTTTTTAAGTGCAGTCCTGACCATGTGTTACGTAGGTGCATCCGCAAGGATGAAGTGTATGATATCCTTAGAGCTTGTCATGATGAACCCTCAAGTGGACACTATTCTGTAAAAAGCACAGTTAGGAAAATCTTAGGGACAGGATATTATTGGCCATCTCTTCACAAGGATGTGAAAAAGTACATCATGCATTGTGATGCATGCCAAAGAATGGGGAAACCCACTCATACAAATGAGATGCCATCGCAGCCTCAAATGGTTTTAGAACCATTTGAGAGGTGGGGGCTTGATTTTGTAGGACCTATTGATCCACCTTCTCAAGGAAAGGTGCATATTCTAGTATGCACTGATTACCCGACAAAGTGGGTAGAGGTGCGTGCTTTTAAACATGCTCGTGAAGAGAAGGTCGCCGATTTCTTGTATACTCAGATTTTTCAGAGATTTGGAGCTCCACGGTCTATCACCACAGACCAAGGACCCCAATTTGCATCCAAAGTCATAAAAGCATTTACAGAATTGTATGAAATCAAACATAGGAAATCATCACCTTACCACCCACAAGCAAATGGCCAGATTGAAGTAACAAACAGGGAACTAGAACGCATCTTGACAAAAATAGTAGCTTTTCATAGGAGAAATTGGCTAGATAAATTACCCAAGCAGTTTGGGCCTACAATACTACTTGGAAGTCCACTACCGGATTCACACCTTATGAACTAGTCTTTGGTAAAAAGCCTCTCTTACCTATTGAATTTGAGCTACTAACATTGCGCACAAGACCGGAAATTGGAATTGAATTGTCGCAGGCACAGACAGACAGGATTCTGTAGTTGAATGCATTGGATGAACTTAGATTGGATGCTCTGCACCAAACTGAGGTAATTCAGGAGCAGAGGAAGCTGTGGCATGAAAGTCACATTCAACAGAGGAAACTTCAACAAGGAGATTGGGCTTTACCGTTTGATTCTCAATACGAAGACTTCCCTGGAAAACCGAGAACTAGATGGTTGGGACCTTACTGGATTGAGGAGGTATTTAACAACGGAGCAGCTCGTCTATCCCCTATTGATGGGTCACGAAGAAAGTTGGTAGTGAATGGACATCGCCTCATGGTATACCATACACCTCCGACTAAAGAAGAATTCTTGTAGCAACTTGATAGTTTGGATACACAAAAGGTGGAAGAGATTCCCTCTTCCACTTCAAAACAATCAACATGATCATGGATTTCAAGAAAAATAGAAAATACAAAAAAATAAAAAAATAGAAAACAAAAAGATGAATAAATTCCGAGTATGAATTCCTTCATGGGCATGGTTTCAGGGGAAATCATGAAATTCCTTCATGGGCATAGTCGAAAAAAAAAAAGAGAAAAGGAGAGATAAAAAAAAAAAAAAAGGGGGAAAATCAAGAAAAAAGAAGAGAGAAAAATGAATAACTCAGTAGTGAAAACCTTTTCTTAAGGCACTACTAAGTTGGTGTGCATGAAAACCAATTTTCTGGCATGCATAACCTTGAGAAATTTCTGAACCATCATTGTACAAATTCACCAAGTGCACTTGTTTTGAAATGTTGCAGAAAATCTCAGCAGAATATCAACAAAGGCAGTCATTCTTCAAAACCGGCATTAACTATTTTTATAGGTATATATTTCTTACATTTCTTCATTGTAAAATGATTGGTGTATAGTATATGACAATTAACCATTAGCATAAAAGGTATTCATAAGAGTTGGCATACTTAAGACATGTTTTGAAAATGAAAATATTGATTTCCGCCTAATCTTCGGAACAAGAATGCCAAAAACAAGGCTCACTATATTATCTTCGGATTGAAATTGTCTTCGTAATGACAACAAAATGAATGTTGCATTGTCTTCATAAAGAAACTTTGTCTTCGGAATGACAATTTGTCTTCAAAATGAAACTTGGTCTTCGGAATGACGACTTGCTGCATCATCTTCGAAATGAAGATCTGTCTTCGAAATGAGGATTTGTCTTCGAAATGAAGATCTATCTTCGAAATGAGGATCTATCTTCGAAATGAGGATCTGTCTTCAAATGACGATTTACCTTCACAATACACTATCTTCAGAATGAGGATTGATCTTCAGAATGAGGATTAATCTTCGAAATGAAAATTTTGCAAAGAAGATTTGTCTTCGGAATGAAGACCTGTCTTCGAAATGAGGTCATAATCTTCGGAATGAGGATTTGTCTTCGGAATGAAGACTCATCTTCGGAATGAGGTCATAATATTCGGAATGAAATTTTGTCTACGTAATAAGTTATAATCTTCGGAAAGAGCATTTCCACGTGGCATCCAAGAAGACAAGGTACGACAAAATCAAAATTTTTTAGTTGCATGCGAGGAAGGAACACGTGTCAATCAGCACATGGTTTGTTTTTGCACTCATTGGAAATACGGAGGACGTGACCAACCATATGCCACCAATTTTTAATGCCAATAAACATGCACGTGAGAATCTACAAAACTAATGAGGTGGATCTGACGGCAAGGACATCCATGCAATTATCAACGAACAGGTGTACAGTGCAAAAGTAGAAAAGTGTGCCACCTTTCTTTTCGAAGACGTGTTTGCGAAGTACAGTGCACAGGTTACGGTTCATTCCGAAGAAGAAGACGAGAAACAGGGCAACGAAGGTTTCAAACTAAAACTCTGCAAATCTGCAACAAAAAATAGCCAGAGATCCAGCAGAAGAACAGCAGCCGCAGTATACATTTTTTTAAACAGAAAATATGGGGCGAAAGATCAGAACAGAGCCTGCAGATACCACTTACCTCCGAGAAAATCTGGCAGTTGTGCAGATTTTTGAAGATGGAGGGTTTATGCCATTTCTGGATAAATTCAATGGGTCTTCTGAAGATTTGGCTGGCATGTTCGCCCATACGTTCATAAACAACCGAGCACATGTTAACGGCATGACTATTGAGGTAAGCCCTAAAATTTTAAGTCAGATTACAGAGCCGCCATTAGAAGGGATTTCAATTTCTAGATCTGGCAAGAACACATTGGCAAATGTAGTTAATCAGTTTGTAGAAGAAAATGATAGAGAACTAGAGTACTTAACCCATAACAACACATGCAAAGGGTTAAAAAGGGCCAACTTGCAGGAACCCTGGGATGAAGTAGCCACCTGGGTAATTAAATTTCTAACCTGTGAAGGGCAGTATGTGCTGTTATCAAGGCATCATCTACGAATTTTGAACCATCTCAGACATGGTGGGCAACAACCAGAAGTTAGGGTAAATCTTCCCCTCGTATCTGTATCAAGAATTAAAGAACATGGCAAAGAGATATCAGGAGGGTAAAGGAAGCCTACGCCATCATGGCCTCATCAAATTAGTCTGCCAGCACCATTTTAGAGGAAACCCTAGGAGTTTTGATAGGTTTTACTCTACCCTAAATGATGTCATTTTTGGGGATGAAAGTGAGGAAGAAGAAGAACCAAATGCTGCTGATGTTGCTGCAGAAGAGGAAACAACTACTACAAAAAATGTTGCAGAAGATGCTATAGAAGAAACTACAGAAGGTGCCCCTGAAGCTGTTACAGAACTACACCCCACAGCAGTAGCAGAAAACCTTGCTCCTGAACCCTCAACTTCACGAGCTAAGAAACAAAAGAGAAGAGGATCTGGAACTGGCAGCAGAGCAGAAAAACAAAAGAAGGTTCATTTTGCTGAAGCTGCAACTGATTTGTCAGAACAGAGAAGTGAAGCACTTAACCAAACAGAGGCGAAACAACAAGGGAAATAGAGGCATCTGAAACTGACCCCATGACCCCTGCTGTCACTAAAAAATAGAGCAAAAAGAAGAAGTTTGCATCTAGAACTAGGAGGTCTACAAGAATCCATTTGAAAGAAACTGCAGAACAGGTCATGGAAGAAGAAGATAGACCAAGTAGCCTAGATGTCACAGAGATACAACCAGCATCTGAAAACTTTCTAGAATTCCCTGAACAGATAGCCGAGGCAAAAACTGAGCAAGATGGTTTGGAGGAAGCTACAGTTCAACAAGCTACAGATATGGTAGATACCCTTATAGACAGTCTCACAGAGCCTCCTGAACAAGAACAAATTATTGCAGAAGAAGAGGAAATATTGGTTGAGCAGCCAACTACAACTGATTTGTCTGCATCAGCTTCTAAAGCAGAAACAGAAGTGGAAGACATCACAGAGTAGCTGAGGGCAGCAAGGAGTGTTGTCAAAACATAGACCAGATGGATTTCAGAGAAAGAAAGCATCATTGAGATGCAAGAAAGAAAAATTGTAGAGCTTCAGTAGGAAGTGGCAGAATTGAGAAAACTGCTATCACAATCTAAAAAATAGCCAGCTATATCCAATGATGAAGACAATTTGGCTCAATTGCTTCTAGGTCTATCAAGGACAGATGACTCTGTTGAGGCAGACATGGGAGTTCATCCTGAAATAGCACTCCTTCATTCTGAAGAAGTGCCTGTTCATTCTAAAGCAGACACCATCTTATTCTAAAGCATTGCCTTCTTGTTCTGAAGATGCTTTAAAATGGTGAAGAGCATAGCAGAGGATGTTGAAGATGAGCCACCAACACAGGAACAATCCCAGAAGCAAGAAAATGTTCAAGTAAGTACTCCTATTGAGGTCCCTGCATTTCAACTTGTTACACTTTCAATAGAAACAACAGATAAGGGGGTACAAGTAGAAATACTATCTGATGACAACCCCATAGAAATAGCAAATAAGGGGTGCAAGTAGAGTTATTGATAGATGAACAACCAAGGGAAGTGGCAGAAAAAGGAGTTCAAGTTAATCTTGCTGCCTAGGATCCCACCCGTAGTTAGACCACCTAATACTGTGTCTCTAGAATAAGACAATGCAGACATAGCTAGCTGGATGATTAGATATGAGCAACTTGCCACAAAAACTAAAAAGTTCAAATTGGAAGCAAAACAACTAGAAGCCAAGGACACAGAAATTTAGGCATTGAAAGAAAAGGTGTCTGACTTATGCCAAATTGCTGAATTTTTAGTCCAATTTAGACGACCAGCCAGATTTTACAGCCTTATTTTGAAGGAAAAATACCTCAGATGGTAGGTCATGAGGATTACTTCAAACCTCCCATATAAATTGGACACTATTGAAGATTTTCTGGAGGCATATTTTGACAGTCCTTTTGAGCAGAAAAATCTCCTGTGTGAACTGTTTTTACACAGTTTCTTCATTCCAGAGGAAGTTGACTCTCATCCTCAAATCTACATTGGAGATGTTCAGTTGAGAGCATTTATGTCTACTTTGTAGAATCAACTTTACTGGGATCAAGAGAAAAAGTAGAATAAAGTGATTGAAACAAGGGCTGAGTTGTTAGTCAGAGCAATCCAGCCAAATCACCTAGTTATCACTAGGCAGCACTTCTCAATGATGAACAGGGATGATATAAAGAGAATGTACTTGAACAATTTGAGGGACTCGTGTGGCCATATTAATTTTTGTGATCATAATTTCTTCCCAACATTATCAGTATGCAGAGACAGATGGAATGAACTTTCCATGTCTTTGAGGAAAAGAGAACCCATCTCCCCCATCAACTTAGAATGGTCTAGAAGAAGAGTAGAAGGTGTAGTCCAACTGATTCAGATCATGCAACATAACCGGATAGGTCTCGTGTTCAAGCCTCCAACCATCATTACTCCAGGTCCATTCTACTTTGAGGAAGATGCCCAGCCTGATGAACAATTTGAAGATTGGCTCAGAAACATTCAAGAAAATAGGGGGTATTACATAGGCAAGAAATTATTCTACAGGTCATGGAATCTAAACATGGACATATGTGATTCCATAGCCCAACGTAATGCATGAGGGCATGCATTAATATAAGTTGGGGGAAAATGATGAGGCCTGGAAATGCCTCAATCATAACATGTTTTGAACACTAAAAATGCCTATAAACTCTTATGTTTTATCTCGATATGTTAGTTAAGTTGATTCAATATGTTGTATATTAACCATTTTGCATGATCAATGTATTTGAAATATTATATGCTGATTTTACAGCTTTTTGCATAGTTTTGTGTTCTTTTTGCTATGATTTGCTAAAATGGGATATGCTTAGAATAATAGCAGCATTTCACTAATCATGTTTTGATTCATCTCAAGCATTTACTTCACCTAAATCTAGCAACAGTGCAAGCAAACTGTTGTTGTGCAAAGAAAATCGAGTCTTTCCCATGTAAATTCCAGCCAGCTGTCCATAAATAGCAAGGCATGGAATTCACATGAGGAAAGGGATGAAGACCATTGGAATTTGATCTTAAGAGATAACCCACCTGAGAGATGCAGAAGAGATCACCTGAAAAGCATACATTTGTTCATTTCAAGTATCTTCGTAATGAACAGATATCTTCGAAATGAAAGATCACAAATATCTTCGAAATGAGCGGATCTTCGAAATGAAGAATGCAACATCTTCGAAATGAGCGGATCTTCGGAATGAAGCATGCAGTATCTTTGGAATGAGCGATCTTCGGAATGAGAATGCAGTATCTTCGAAATGAGCGATCTTCGAAATGAGAATTGCATTGTCTTCGAAATGAAGCCACTTATCTTCGAAATGAAGAATAGAATGTGTTTCTTTGACCCGTTGACCGATTTTTGAAGCCAAAAAAGGGAAATAAAGGTTGGAAAAGGTAAAGGGAAAGATCTTCCATCTGTCTTTGCCGTCATTGCCGACCAAAGCCATCATTAAGGGAAAGATCAAGTTTTAGTCCTCTTCTAGGATAAAACCATAATTTGTTGCAACATTGTAGGATTAGATCTTTTGAGATATTCTTTGTTTGTAATCAGATTATAGGATAGCTATAAATATTGCTCCCATTCAGGTTGAGCCTAGTAGGAGGAAGTAGATAGTAAAGGAGGTAGAAAATAGTGTAAGGAAGCTAGCAAAAAATACAGAGTATAGGTAGAAATTGACTGTTACAGTCCTGTAATAGTTTTTCAACAGAATTATTGTAATCATGTCTTCTAATCAATAAAGTGCACCAGTTCTATTTCATATTGCTTGTAAATGAGTGTGATTAAGATTTAGAAAGAGAGAGAGACTTACACCTTCTTCTGGACAAAGAGGCTAGCCACTTCCAGACCTAGGAGGAGGACTAACAAGCGTGTTTTTATTCTGATTTTGCTACAGCAGAATGAGTTGTAGAACTTGTTATTTCAATTGCTTGTAAACAGTTGACAATATTTGCAGTCTTAGTTTATTTATGCTTAGATTAACCTTGTGCTTAATGTTTTAGTTGCAATCTTACTTTCAAGCAAAGCTTCCACTTTATTTCAGACTGTTATTTCTAGAATTTACTATTTTTCAGCAATTTCCTGCATTTTATGTTTTGCTGTCAAAATCCTGCACAGAAGATTGACAACCTTCTCGTTACGTAACTTTGACAGTTTTTATTTCCACATTAGATCTAGACTTTCATTACCACAAAAGTAATTAGATTTCCTTTCTGCAATTAGGATCAGACTTTCAATTCTGCAACTGTTATTTCTGCAATATAATTAGGTCTTATTCTCGCAATTGTAATTAGGACTTCATTTCTCGTAGTTAATGATTAGTTTCCAATTCTGCAACTTAGATTAAGATTTATTTCATGCAATTTAGAGATAGGAATGTTCCAAAACCCCCCACACAACCGGTTCCACCAATAAGACCTGTTGCTCTAGATTGACCTAAGTTATAGCTGTTTCACTTCTTCTTTCGCAGATAGCCTTGTACACTACCTGGATTGACAGATTCATTGAGAATTAATGATGGTATAACGACTACGCATCAGTATGTATTTAATTTATGATGTTATGATATGACGAATGCAAATGTATGTAATGCATTATTTACATGATACGATCTAATGTAAATGAAACTGTATGCTTTAATCACTTAAAACATAAGGAATGAATGTAATATGAGTTAACAATCTAATGGATGACACCATAGAATGCATAAAAATCATGAATGTAATTAATAAATATTATCATAAGAATTAACCAATTATACATCATATATGAGATGAGATGATGATATATTGTTTTCTCTTCATAAGCTTTAGTAAGCTAAAAGATATGCACAAAATAGTTAGTGGCCATCTAAATATCATTGTTGATATTCATCCTATATTTTTTCTATGTTATGAACACCATTTAATAAACAAAATCTCATAAAAATATATTTATAGTTGAGTTATTGATGTGGTTTGTTGCTATTTGGGATTTTTTGAGGTTTTCCATGAGACTCAAACACCCTAGTTGACTTATCAAAAGTTGTATAATGACTATACTAGACTCCTGAAAGATAAAGTTTTTGCTATGAAATACCAAGATATTCACTATCCCTGTGTGTGTAAATGAATATATTATATGAGACATAAGACTATATCATTGCTAGGTGGGATTCATTCAACCCATTTTTGTAATTAGGATCACCACATGCTCACGTGATCCTAGGTTTGGACGCAATTAAACTAGACCACTAGGCAATACAAGGTACCTAAAGCTAGCTCATTTGTAAATTGCTTAGACCCACCCCAATGTTAGGCAGGATTCATTTAGCCCATTTCTGTATTGGGGATCACCCTATAGTTTTCAAGTATTGACCATTCCAGTGATTCAAGCTCTTCACCCCCTTCTTTTCTTTTGATTTATTGGGATACTTGCTCATGTAAAGTGATAAAAATAATTGTTTATTTTGTATTTTGTTTTTATTTTGTTTTGATAAAGGGATTTGATTTGATTGTGGGATTTTTATCCTTTTTTAAGCAAGGTATTTCTTGGGTATGGGGGAACTTGTCCTTTTGCCAATGATCCACACTCTAGACCATGCACATCACAAAATGAGCAAGTAACAAAACATTTCACTTAAGGTGACTAGGACCACTTTGTAGTGTTCATATTTCCTTGTCCTAATTAGGATTGTTAATGTGTTTATTAGTGATGGGATTATGATATGCTCGGTGCTATCAAAACTATACCTCATCCTCAAAAGCAAAGCAAGCTTTCTATAGACTCTGAGAAGATCACTAGGTATGGCTGAATGATTGAAAAAACCTAGTATATTCCTCATAGCAACGGGAGGGGTTGTGTTGAGAAACACATTTACTCACAAGGGTGATGGATGATGATTATTGATAGATTCATGATTGAAATACAAACATGGTAGTTTTTGTAAGATTGCAAATACAACTTATCCTAGATGTACAGAAATACCTAATGCAATGCAGTTAAATTAATGCAAGTGCAAAATGAAATGCATAATGCAAATGTTTTTGAATTTTTGATGTTTTGTAATATTTTTGGATTTTATTACTTTTTGATTTTATGGATTTTGAATTTTTTCCATATTTTTGAATTTTTGAATTTATGTGTGGAATGCCTTAATATGAAGGATATTGAGAGGTTTATGCTCTTCAAAACCTTCAAGTGATGTTAGGCGATACCTTCCAGGTCCAATCTTCTTGGATATGATATATGGACCTAACCAGTTGACCACAAATTTATCTCGCAAGTGCAGCAGTAGGTTTGATTTTTATTGGAAGTTTTGTTGGTTCTCCTTCAGTACAAGATAACCAAATTTTTAAATAATTTCAAATGGACTTTATTATTATAAGCTCATTTTAGGCATTCTTGATAAATGTGAAGATGCTCAAGGGCATTCATGTAACGTTCATCAAGAAGCATCAATTGATCAAGGCAAGCTTGCCATGTAGTGTCATCATTGATGAACTCTTTCAATGTGATGCACGGGGTTAGAATATCTAACTCTAAGGGTATAATGGCATCAGCACCATATACTAGTGAGAATGGGGTTGCCCCAGTGGGTGTTCATATGCTAGTCCTATAAGACCATAATGCAAGGGGCAACTGGATGTTCCAATATTTGTGGTTTTCTTGTACCATATTTTTCAATATGGCTACCATTGTCTTGTTTGAAGCTTTAGCTTGCCCGTTTGCTTGCAGATAGTATGGAGTCACAAAACTATGTTGTATATTGTATTTGGATGTCAAAGCTATCACAATTTTGTTCTTGAATGATGTTCCATTATCCAAGATTATTTTTGATGGTATCCCAAAATGATTAATGATATTGTGAAGTATGAACTCTACAATACGTTCTCCAGTTGTCGTTGTTAGTGGGATTGCTTCCACCCATTTTTTAAAATACTTAGTAGTTGTTATAATAAATTTATGTTAACCCAGTTATGGGGGAGATATCTTACCAATTAGATCTAGTTCCCACTGAGCAAATGGCTAAGCCACCTGAATGGGTTGTAAGGCCTATGATGGCAATTGTGTAATATTAGCATGATGCTTATATTTAATGTATTTCTTGACATACGCGATGAAATCATTCTCCATAATGGACAAATAATAACCCATTAGAAGGATGCGCTTGACAATGGCCATGCTACTAAAATGGCCACCACATGTACCATCATGATCCTGTGAAATTACCCAAGCTAATTCTTGGGGATCAAGATGTCTCCTAGAAAGGTATACTTTGTTTCTTTTTTTTTAAATATACATTTTGCAACATGCGATAATCCCTGTGGGATTAAACCAAGCTTAATGAAGTCATGAAGTTGTGACATCCAATCCTGATATGCTTCTATCTCGACTAATAAGACAACTTTTTCCCCTTGTGGTTTGCTATGCATGAATGTAGAATGGGATACAACTTTGTGGTGAATGGTGGTGCCATTCCCCGTAGGACCCTATGATATCAAAGACCCCCAGGGCATATTCTTGAGAAAGTCTCCAGATTTATATAACCACTCATGGTTTGGTTCTATATGAATCATTTTGATTGATTCCTTATTATCAAAAGCTTCATTCTGCATCACATAAAGTGAGAGCATCTTCACATGAATGGTAGTAAAATTGACAAATGAATTTTGAGGGATTAAAGATCCCAAGGATGACATAGTGTCTGTAAATCTATTTGACATATTAGGGATTGTATCGATGTCATACCACTCTAGTTGGGCTAGATAAGTATCAACAAGATCCTTCTAAGCTTTCAAGATAGGACACCTACATTGAAAAAGTCCCTTGACCTGGTTGACAATGAAAAGGGAGTCATCAAAGATGTTTAATATTTTAATCTTCATAGTGACTGTTGTTTGGATACCCAATATTAAGGCCTCATATTTAGCATTGTTATTGGTACAATGAAAGTCTAACTTAAATGAAAATGGTATTGGAGCACCTTGTGACATGAAGAAGACAATTATTACACCACCACCTTGCTCACACTTTGAACCATCTAAGAAAAAAATCATGTCAACTTTATTGTCTGGTTATTTGGGTTTGGGAGATTCTAATAATGCAAAGACTACATCGTCAGGAAGCTCTATGATAAGAATCTTACTATCTTCAAGAGGTACCTCTACCAACTAATCAGCTATGAATTATCCCCTGATGGACTTTTGGCTAATGAATTCCAAGTCGAATTCTATCAATAGCATGATCCATTTTGTAGTACGTGTATTATGATGTCTTGATCATCATATACTACAAAGGATTTTGTTTGGATATTACATACTTCGTATGACTTAGCATGTAATGACGCAACTTCTTTGTTACAAACACAACTTCTCCATGTATGAATACCCTAGCTCATAACTCACCAAGGTGTGACTGATATAATATATCACTTTCTCTTTGTCTTGCATGTTCTTTTGGGCTAACATGGTTCCTAGTGCAAAGTTAGTAGCTAATATATAAAGCAAAAATGACACATCTAGCCTTGGTGGAGTCAGTACTAGAGATGTTTCTAGGTATTACTTAATTTTAGCAAATGTCTTTTGATAGTTCTCATCCCAATTGAATGGGACCCCCTTGTGTAGTAGTCGATTCATGGGTCAGAATTTGTCTGATAATTGTGTGATGAATCACTTTATGGATGCTAATTTGCCTTACAAGATTCTTAACTCTTTGATATTGGTGGGAGGATGCATTCAAGAATGGCCTTGACCTTCCCTAGGTCAACTTTGATTCCTCATTTAGAAATGATGAACACCAATATTTTTCCTAAAGTTACACCAAATACGCACTTCTTGGGATTCGACCTAATATTATGCTCTATCATATGATCGAAGACCTTTCTAAGAACCTCTACATGCTCTGAATGTAGCAATGACTTTGCCAATAAGTCATCAATGTAATCCTCTAAGATCTTGTGCATGTAGTCATGAAAAATGTATGTCATGACTCACTGATATGTGGCACCAATATTTTTAAGGCCGAATGGCATAACTTTATAATAGAATGTTCTCCATGGCATTGTGAACATGGTTTTGTGTTGGTCTTCAAATTTAATCTGAATTTTATTGTAACTAGAAAAACCATATATAAGGGAAAGCATATCATGACCTGTAGTTGTGTCTACGAGAGCATCTATTTTGGGCAACATGAATGAATCCTTGCATGTTACCTTGTTGAGGTCTCTAAAATCTGTACAGATATGGATCCTTCCTTTAGACACTAAAATGTGGTAAACCCAATTAAGCATCCACAAGCAATGATCAAATTGACATAATATGGCCCCTTGGGCAGCCCTCAGGAGGCTCACAGTGGTTCTAGCCACTCCGAAAAGGGTTTTGGAGGCTACCGGCCCAATTTTGGGAGGTTTTAGCCCAAAATTCACCATCGTCCCACCCTAGGATGAGGTTATATGCTCCTCGTACCACCTTGCGATGGTGGTGATCCCTCATCCTAGGGTGGGATGGTGGTGAAGTTTGACCCAAAAAAAGTCAAAATTCGGCCAAATGGCACCTAGAAACTGCCATTTGACCACCCAAACAGAGCATGTGAGGTAGAGGATAGGGAATCCTTATGACATCCATCTTGATGAGGGCCAAATTGGGAGATCCTCTTCCACACCCTACGCATGCCTCCCATTTGACAAATGGCACCTCCTACCATGCATGCCCTTGCATGTCTTTTTGTACATGAGCCCCTTTGGGCTATAAAATGGGTTCCATATCCATGCAGAAAAAAAGAGATGAGTTATAGGATATGCAATAGAGTGCTACTAATATTTCCCCTCACCTTATTGCACCTTTTTGCCCTCGAAATCTCCCTTTTGCTAAGGAGGTTACCAGGTGACTTCAAGAAGGTAATTCGAGCATAAATTTTCCATCCGGGTGCATTTCTTCACTAAATTCAATTAAAACACACCTTAGGTAGTTTAGTAACATATTCCAGTGGTTTTGTAACAAAAATTGATCATATTTGGTGGGTATCCCCTCCTAGGGGGCCCCCCAAATAGTTGCAGTAACCATCACCCCTCGATATGAGGGTAAATTCTTAAGAAATTTCTTTAATTTTTTAATATTTAATTTTCTACATTATGGCATGATGCTACAGTCCAAATTTTGGGTCATTTGGAGTTAAAATTAATTAGTTATGCTACTTTTAAGTTTTCACAGGCTCGTAGGGCCCATCCAAGCACCCCAATTTTATGCAGGTGGATCCAGGATCCAATTGGAAAATATGACCATATGGGTTGTCTTGAAATTCCAATTTATTCATACTGAAAAAATTTCATGAGTTTTTTATGAGTGCAGGTCTGATATTTTGTTGTCCTCCTTTTCACAGGTTGGAGGAAGGAGACGCTTAATCGAGGGGTATATGGGTGCAATTTATAATATGTTTTGGGTGATATCCTCCCAAAACCTCCTCTTTAACATCTCTATAAATTTTCAAGTTATTTTAACATCGTTTGATGCACTTTTAATTCATATGCCATTTTGCCCCTGTGGGGATTGCATGTTTTCACCATACACCCTTTCTATTTGACCCATTTTTTCTTCCTTGTGTGTAATTGCATGTCCTCATAAGTCTTTGGGAGGCAATATTATACATCATAGAACCTATATACAATCAATGGTAGCATTGAATCGCCAACCTCGATTATAGGTATGTGGAGGAACATTGGATGTGCATTCGAATTCCATGAAAGACTTGGTCTTTGGGCACCCAATATTGTAACAATTGTATCACCATTTTGAGCCCTAAAGGATACTACTGTAAATTTGTATTGGATCCAACAAATTAATGATAAAATACTTGCTTTAGATTCATTTCCTTTTGTTTGGTATTGCTTCCTTTTGCATGCATGCTTCCTTTTTTATGCTCATTAGCGATATGGGGTAGATACACTTATTTTTCCACATAATTTGGTGCACTTTTTTTCCCTACTTCAGTGGCGATCATGGTGGGACCCTTGTCCCTTTTTATTTGGGTGAAAATTTGACCTCTTTCTTGCATTTTTGCCCTTTTTATGTTGTAGGTGCTCCCCTCCCCACCCTGGAACGGTGGCAGAGGATTTATATGGCACACCCTGGGAAGGTGGATTCACCATCCCACCCTAGGATGGTGGTGGATCTGCTACTCACCCCACCCTAGAGTGGTGGTGAAACAGAGAGATTTTTGCCCAAATTTTCAGAATTTGGAGGCTTCAACGTGGACAAAGTAAGTGCCTAAACTCTGATTTTCTGCTATATTTTCAGAAACTATAAAAAATCAGTTTTCTTTCTTCACTTGCTTGCATAGAAAGGTTAAAATTTGCATTTTTGCTTTTCTTATAACATCACATAGCAAAAGGTAGATGGAAAATCAAAAATAACTTATAGTATCAATGCATTTGTTTGGCTTGATTGCTTGTGGGTTACCCTTTGGGTAAGTTAGCATGTAGGATTTGCATTCATAAAGTCAATTTGTAGGTTCCTTATCTTATTCTTCTGAAATTAAAATCCACCTATTGCATGCATTTAGTGAATAGTCATTGATTGCTTCTTTGCTTACTTTCTTGGATAATAATGAACCACACACACCACGATTCATGTAAATGCTAGTGAGGTGGACTTCATTACCATCCACTAGTAGAGTTCAAGTGACGGTGGGTTTCATCTCCATCCACTTGTCTCAAATCCCATGAACCTGATCCATCTTGCCAAGGCTGATTCCAAGATCCATCATAGCCCGTGGGTTATGGCATGCATCACCCTTCGGGGAGGTGTATCATAGACTACGGGTGAACTGGGTGAGGAACTGGTAGGACTTGTGCTCCCTATCCATGTGTGGACCTCATCACCACACATAATAGGTGGGATAACGCAACCTAGAGTTCATAGCCAGGTTTTCAATCTACGAGTATATAGGTGAAGTCCAATTGAACATGAGATTACAATTCAACATTATTTCAAACACGTGACTCGAGGTCATTCTTTACAAACAACACATCTGAAACACACGAAACAGTTTAGGGATTCACACTTAAAACTTAAAATAGATAATCATCTATCTTATTGAGTATTTTATTTCTTGTATATTGTTTCATTAAAGAATTCGTAAAGAAGATAATCACCTTGGGGTACTACTAAAAGTGCTCAATGGTGCACACCCGCATCCAAGCCCAATCATGGGAGGAAGTTGTGGAGAGTGGATTAGGAGACATGAATCATCTCCGATATAGCCCTAGGGACTTGGTTATACCTCCCTAGAAATCTTCTACTCCACCTAGCCCCAAGACAACAAGGCATGGCCTTATCTCTAAAGGGATCCTCTCCGAGACACCCCAAAGGATGATGAGCATTACTTGGGAGAGTGTTCCCGGTATGTAGATATCTCACAGGCCTTCTTTGGTGAAAGGCAACTATGCACTGAGGTGCTAATAGATAGAGTGGTGCCATGCATCCGTGTACCCACTAGGTCTGACATGCCTAAGAAAATGCAGAAGTATGACTTCACACACTGGCCAGAGCAAGTCAACATGACTTTACCTTCACACCACCTTGATAGGATACAGTAGCTCTTGCAGCCTGATGGAAATGACACCCATCGGTCTGGGTGATCCAACTCAGCCTTACCTTTCCTCGTCCAGGAAGAAAGACATGAGGAGATCCCAATTTTTTCTTAAGAACAATATACCGCACATGCTCGATGTGCCTTTGTGCTAGCTGTATGTAATGAACACATGTTCTAGCCTGAGTCTCAAGTCAATGCAGAAAACCTCAAGAGAGGCAAGCGCCCTATGGAGAACATAGAGTACCTTGGACAAGGTCGACCCCAGGGTCAGACTCATAGGCCTCCTAGTCCTTGCACTGTGGATCAAATTAGACAAGCGGTTGTAAGATACATAGAACACCAATCTTAGTTCAAGCATCTTCAATGGGATAAAGAGCAACTAGATCGCTTGCACTAGCTTGAGAAAGAAAGAATCAAACAGTAGACCAATGAGCTATTCTATAAAAATTTGAGAGAGAGGTTCCCTACCCTTAAGACACATAGGTAGGAGGTCCATCTGAGGCAACCCACACTCATTTGAGAGAGGTCCTCAAGACCTTATCAAATGTTGCTTCCATGACCTCCTAGTCCAAATCGGGAGATGCTTCCCAGGCCAAACATAGGGTGCCCATCACGGATAGATACCCCCATTAATAGGCCGGCTTGAGAGATGCCTTACGGGGCTTATACTGAGCATGAGTTAGAAATAGAATATGTTGAGATGCCTTACTAAGGCAGGGGAGGCAACTTACTATTGCCTTGCCCTAGGTTGGAGGAGCCTAGACCTCTACCACAAGATGTGAATAAATATGAGGAGATCAAGTCCTCAGGTCCTTACAAAGTATTGTTAGAACACTTGGAGTTAGTAGAGAACAAGACCTCTGGGTCAGGATATCAAAATCCCACTATGCATCAATTACATAGTCAACCTATCCATTCATTAGTACATGTGCCTCCTTATCCGAAACAATTTAAGTTGCCTCAGTTGTCTACCTTTAAGGGAGAATAGGATGCGCAAGAACATGTCACTAGGTTCTTAGGATAATGCTTCGACATTCATAATGATGATGCTTTGCTTATGAGTACATTTGTGACTACCCTCGCAAGCCCTACCTCAGAGTGGTTTTACCAGCTCCCTAATCATAGCATCCATAATTTGGACCAACTTGTGGATGTATTCCTGGAGCACTTTGCCTTCAATACCAATAGGAAGGCAACGTTGGCTGATGTAGTTGGGTTAAAACAATATGATGATGAGTCAATAACAAATTATGGTAATAGATGGTGAACCTTGCTCGCCAAGCTGCCTTATCTTCTTCCCATGTCGGAGTTGACTCAAATGTTCTCCAAAATTTGCTTAAAGCCAATCTCGTTGTTGCTACACTTGCAAAAATACCCCACTCTTGAATATGCCTTAGCATAGGCTAGGATCATCGAAGAAATCAAGATTCAAGAGGGTGAGATTATGAAGCCTTGCAAGGAGTGGAACAAGAAAACTAAGAACATCCTAGTGCAACCTAAGTCAGTAGCAATCAATCAGGTTGCCATTAGTGTCCCAGGGCCAGGCACCTATTGTGCCATCTCAAAAGCCTAATTATTAGGCCACCCTTGGTAACTATGCCAAGGATAACCAGAATAGTCAAGGGCAAAATCAACAACGTCACCCCAAGTGATAATTTATGCCCATTGCAGATTCTATGGATTTAGTGTTTGATCACCTCTTTGCGGCTAATGGGATCCATCTACCTAATAGTTGACCTATCGACCCTAATGCACCTAAGACCAAAGGATATAGAGAAGACCTATACTGCAAATTTCATAGGCAAAACAGACATGATGTGCAAATGTGCTATAAATTCAAATATCTGGTGCAAGACCTAATTGATAGTAATACCCTCCAGGTAGATAACCCTATCACATCGAAAAACCAACAAATGGAGGTCTTTAAGGACCCCTTTCCTGCCCACGCAGAGTAGGCCAAACTAGTGCCCCAAGTGAAGGAGGTTCACCATGCCCCTCCTAAGCAAGGATATGTTGGCATGGTAAGTATCATGACAAGAAACAAGCAGTATCCAAGTCCAGCCACACCACCTGTGGCTCAAAGTGATTTCCCTTTGACATCATAGCCTATATCGTATCCTAGACCAAACCACCCACCTAGGCTTGTAGTCACCATCAAGAGCAAGCTTGCTCAGAGCTTAAGAACAACATCTACCCAACTCTCCATCTATGATCTCATCCAATAATCACAACCTCATAGAGAAGCCTTGATGGATATCCTTAAGGCAATTGAACTTCAGCCCTAGGAGTCTAACTCCTTCAACAACTTTGTGGGGTATGTGCGGCAATGCACGAAACCGATAATTACTTTCCAAGAAGATGAACTTAAACTGGTTCCACATGATATGGTGGATCCCCCTTTACACATCATCGCATGTGTGAATAGAACACCATATAAAAGAGTCTTGATAGATACTAGGTCTTAGAGCAACATTATAACTACAACAACTCTAAAGCACCTAAAGCTTCCAGCATCTCATATTGTCACATCTACCTACACCCTTCGAGCATTCAATGACGCCATATGCTCAACGATTGGTACAATCGTCTTACCTATTCAATTAGGGGAAAATATCATCTCGACGATGTGCCACATCTTGGAGGGTGAGATGGTGTACAATATTTTTTTAGGAAGACCATGGATCAGGGACATGAAGTGTGTCCCTTCCATCTCTCACCACTACCTCAAGTACACTTATGAAGGGCAAGTTCATGTTGTCCCTGTAGACCTAGAGCCCTTCAAGTACTGCAACATCATGCAACTATTACCTAAGTCGACCTTGCCATTGATACATCTAGATTTTCAACCAAATAAATCTAGCCAAGGTTTGACCCCACCACTATAGCATACCATGCCCTCCTCATCATCTGCCCTACCCCAGATGCCTAACACATTAGTAGATCCTTTGCCTAGGAACCTGGAGAAGTGGCCCATTAAGGAGGACCAACCCATCATATCCACCATCTCTACAAAGGAGATACTTAGCTCGGATGATGAAGAGACACCACATGAGGCAAACAATAAGCCTTATCAAGTCTCACTCTCATCCCTCTTCTATCCACAACCCTAGGTTACAATACATTTGGCTTCTACTAGATTGGGAGAGTACATGGTTAGGAATGTTACCACTACTCCCGCTTTAGAGTCAATCCAAGACATGGGTGGACCATGTCTTCCCATAGGTACTATTGTGCCTCTTGGTATTCCCCCTAATCAAATGAACTTTATCTATGGAGGCCTTGACTATGGCATCGAACCTTACCAATAGCAAAAGGAAGATGAGGAACCTTTTGGAGAGGATATCAACTACTTGTCTAACCCTAACTTTGCCTTGAAGTACCTTGACCTATGCAACTGGCACGGTTATGGGTTAGGCTTGTATGAGAAGGGCACTAGAATCCCTTGTCAACCACAATATCAAATGCCCTATGACAATTCAGGAGTGGGATGCAACAATCCATTTCCTCTAGATGTCTTCTTAGATAGCATAAATCGCTTGAATATAGGCCACAAGGGCAGGTTGGACCAAGACCCTTATGCCAATCCCAATACAGTATACTCTCTATGGGATTACTTTACATTGCTATATGGGAACCTCGTGATCCCCAGTGACATTCCCCCACATTTTGAGAGAGGGGAAGGATCGTGGAGTTTTCCCCATGTCTATGATGAGTCAGATCCAGGCACCTCATATGAGTGGACCTCAGAGGATGAGTCAGGTTATGAGGTAGCACCATATTACCCTTTTGATTCGGACAATGATCATTCACAAATTTTCCCTATTAATGACCAACAAAAAAGCCTCATATATTTTTTCCCTTTCCCTAATCCCATTTGGCGACAGCTCCTTCCTCCTAAATAGCTGGTTCTTTAATAGGAAGATAGACCTATCAGGAGAGGAGCAGTCAATTTACTTGAGCATTTGGTCCCTTAGGAGCCTGAGGCACTGTAATATGAGAATGCAGGAATCCTTATCCATGAGGATGATTATGAGGAATTAGCATATATGGGTCCACACCTACCTGATCGCCCGCTCCCAAGGGGCAATAACGAGGTTCCCATATATGATAATTACTATGAGGATGAGACAAAGATGATATACCTAGGTCCTCATTATTTGTGACATCATCATGAGAATATTGACATAGATTAAGTCTATCATCAGTTACATGTTGACCCACGCTTGAGGGCCAGGCCTATCATTATAAGCCAGATTCATCATGAGGTCTTCCCTGACCTGCCCACACACATGGAGCTCCTTGAGCCTAATTATCCCATCCTACAGTCTATTCTTAGATAGGATCCAGAGATCCCAATCCCCCCAGAGCCACATCTGGGGGTGAGAGATAACACCAATACACAGTCACATTCATGTGGTCCTGGAGAGCAAACACATTTCATCAATATGATCTCCATTTATTTGACCACACCACTCCACAACCCATTTGATCCTTCCAAACCACTCCATATAGACCTAGATGCGATTGATTGGGATTGCGTTGATTCACCCCCATCACCCTCTGAGTATTGGGCTTGTTGTGGATTTTTTCACTTCTCTGCAAGACCAACTCATGATGTCTTCCATGCTGAGGAGGAACCCAAGGTTCCCATAGAAGATTTAAATTCAGCTAATGACATCCATTTAATACATACTCCCCATCAGCTGGATGAGGGGTCTCATATGTCAATTGAGCCTACAGTTGATAGAGATATTGGCTCAGATCCTAAAAACCCATAATATATCAAGCTAGGGGAAATCCTATCCCTTGAAGAGCAAGTCGATTATATAGCCCTTCTCATAAAAAATAAGGCAGATTTTGCATGGTCTTACAAAGACATGCCAAGACTAGATCCAAATCTGATCACCCATAATATCATGCTTGACCCCATAGTCAAACTTGTCAAGAAAAACTTAGAAATATGCACCCAACAGTGGCCTTGATGGTCAAATATGAGCTACAGAAATTTTTGGATGCCTAGTTTATCATTTCTATAGTCTATCCATCATGGTTTTCCAACATGGTTCCCATCAAGAATCCTTACAGGAGGATTCGTATTTGCATCGATTTTTGAGACCTAAACAAAGCGAGTCCTAAATATGATTTTCCTTTGCCAAGCATAGATGCCTTAGTAGATGCCACCACAAGACATGAAATGTTCTCCCTTATGGATGGCTTCTTTGGGTATAATCAGATTTGTATCAACCCGAAATACTAGCTCAAAATGGCATTCACAATGCCTTGGGGGACATTTTGTTACAAGGTCATGTCATTCGGACTTAAGAATGTCAGTGCCACCTACCAGTGTGCCATGACATATACCTTCCATGACTACATGTATAAAATTTTGGAAGATTACATGGATGACTTATTGATAAAATCTTTATTACGTCATGAGCACCTAGATGTCTTGTGCAAAGTCCTCGATTGCCTAATTGAACATAATGTGATACTGAATCCCAAGAAGTGTGTCTTTGGCATCACATATACAAATCTCTTGGGATTTATAGTTTCCAAACAAAGCATCAAAGTGGACCCTAAAAAATTCAAGGCAATCCTTGAAATGCCTCCCTCGACTACCATCAAGCATCTTCGTAACTTGCAAGGGAAGATTACATCCATAAAACGCTTTATCACACAACTATCGGATAAGTGTAGACCCATGAATAAAATTTTACACAAGAGGGTCACATTCCATTGGGACAATGAATTTCAGGATGCCTTTGACACAATTAAACAATACCTAGCTTCGTCGCCAGTGTTAGCTCCACCCAGACCAGGGATGTCATTTCGATTATACATCTCAGCTACTAAGGTCGCATTAGGTGCCATGTTAGCCCAAAACAATGAATTTCATAAGGAATAGGCCACATATTATCTCATTTGCACCCTGGTGAGCTATGATATTAAGTATGCATACGTAGAAAAGTTATGACTAGTGGTGGTTTTTGCTACCAAGAAGCTATGACACTATATTCTCAGTCAAACTACAGTCATTCAAAGGACAGGTCATTGTTGATCAACTTACAGAAGCTCCTCTCCAGGAGGACCAGCCTCTTAGTATCGAGCTTCCTGATGATGGGGTCTTCCAAATATCAAAGTCACTTGATTTTGATGAGCTTGAGTCATAGGCGGATATGACTCTCTTCTTCGATGGCTCTAAATACGAGCAAGGGGGTAGTGCAGAAATCATGTTTTTCACACCACATGGGGCTCCCATACCCTTATCATTTAAACTAGATTTCCCTTGCACCAAAAATAATGTCGAGTATGAAGCCTTACTCATAGGGCTTAAAATAGATATCGCCATGAAAATCACCAAGCTCAATATTTTTGGTGACTCCTTGCTCATTTTCAACCAGGTCAAGGGAATCTTCCAGTGCAAGTGCCCAGTTTTGCAAGCCTACAAAGCCCTTATGGACAAGTCCCTGGAAAATTTTGAATTGTATGATATCGAGGCACTCCCTCGATCATCTAATCATTTTGCAGATACAATGGCCTCTTTAGGATCCTTGATTCCACAAGACCCCATAGGTGAGATGATAACCATTCAAGTCATGATGCTATCGCAATCAGCAGTTGAGCATGAGAGCACTCAGGCCATGCCAGAAGTTCACATGATTCAAATAGAATCTCATCAAAAGATATTCTCACACATTCATGAGCACTTGAATCATGCCGCTTGGGGGAATCTATTCCCCCAAACCCCTTTTGATAGCAGCACAATTCTATTCTTACAAGTTCTATCCCACTCTACATTTTCTCAGGATGAACTTCATGAGGGACAAGCAATTCATGTAATCGAGGCTTCCACACAGCAGGACTGGTCACACCAATTAGAGAGTACCTAAAGGTTGGTAACCTCCCTCCTGGATTATCGTACACTACCAAAAGGACATTTAAACAAAAGGTAACAAAGTTTTTCTTGTTAGGATACATCCTATACCTTCGGAGCTACGAAGGAATCCTCCTTCGTTGCTTAGAGTATCAAGAATCGACTTGCAATGGCCCAAGCACACGATGGTACTTGTGGTGGCCATTTTAGTGGCATGGCCATCGCAAAGCACATTCTCTACATGGGCTATTATTGGCCAAATTTAGAGCGAGATTGTTGCGCATATGTGAGGAAGTGCATGAAATGTCAACACCATGCTAACTTGACACATGTACCTTCCCAGTCCTTACAACCGATCCAAGCGGCTTAGCCATTTTCACAATGGGGGTTGGATTTAATCGAGAAAATCTCCCTTGCATCCTCGGGCCACCACACATTTATCATCATGGCTACCGAGTATTTTACAAAGTGGGTGAAAGTAATTCCCCTTACCACTATGATAGGACCCCGCATAGCGGAGTTCATATTGCATAATATCATTCGTCATTTTGGTATTCCATCCAAGATCATTTTGGATAATGGGACATCATTCAAGAACAAATATGTGCATTCTTTGACATCAAAGTATAACATCCAGCATAGCTTTTCGACACCCTATTATCCAAAAGCAAATGGGCAAGCAGAAGCATCAAACAATACCCTAATTGTCATATTAAATAAAACAGTTAAAGAAAATCATATCGATTGGCATATGCAAATGTCGCTTGCCCTTTGGGCTTATTGCACTAGCATTCGGATGATCACTGGGGCAACTCCATTTTCACTAGTGTATGATGTTGAGGAAGTCATGCCTCTAGAGTTGGAAATCCCATCACTACACATATCCATGCAGGGATTTCTTAATAATGATACTATGCGACAAGCTTGCCTAGATCAACTTATGTTGTTGGATGAGCATCGCATTAATGCACTTGAGCATCTACATGTGTATCAAGAGTGGCTCAAGATATCCTACAATATGAAAGTCCATCTCAGAGACTTTCAGGTTGGTGATCCCGTCCTAAAAGAGGACCAAAAAAATCTACCTTGCCGCCCCACCTGCGGGACAAATTTGTGGCAAATTGGTTAGGTCCCTTTGTCATTACTAGTCAAAAAGGACCTGGAACTTATCACCTAGCTTCACTTGAAGGTGTCAAGGATCCTGAACCTTTGAATATCCTTCACTTGTGGCCATTTCATGCTTAGAGAGCACCCAAAAGGCTCCTAGCGGTTTCTCACCATCTAGGTCAAGTAAAAATGCTCCTAGACTATCTACGATCATCTAGGTAAACCCTAAAAGTCCCAAAGGCATCCCTAAGCTCTTTGGTCATAGCCAAATACCCCTAGATAGTCGTAGATACTTTTAAGTGCCGCTACACGTCTAGGTCACCCAAAAGGCTCCTAGCAGGTTCTCATCATCTAGGTCAAGTAAAAATGCTCCTAGATTATCTACGATCATCTAGGTCAACCCTAAAAGCCCCAAAGGCATCCCTAAGCCCTTTGGTCATAGCCAAATGCCCCTAGGGTGTCATAGACACTTTTTAAGTGTTTTTGCATGTCTAGGTCACCCAAAAGGCTCCTAGCAGGTTCTCACCATCTAGGTCAAGTAAAAATGCTCTTGGACTATCTACGATCGTCTAGGTCAATCCTAAAAGCCCCAAAGGCATCCATAAGCTCTTTGGTCATATTCAAATACCCCTAGGTATTTGTAGACACTTTTTAAGTGTTGTTGCATGTCTAGGTCATCCAAAAGGCTCCTAGCAGGTTCTCACCATCTAGGTCAAGTAAAAACACTCCTAGGCTATCTATGATCATCTAGGTCAACCCTAAAAGCCCCAAAGGTATCCATAAGCCATTTTGTCATATCCAAATGCCCCTAGGCAGTCGTAGACACTTTTTAAGTGTCGTTGTATGTCTAGGTCACCCAAAAGGCTCCTAGCAGATTCTCATCATATCGGTCAAGTAAAAATTCTCCTGGACTATCTACGATTGTCAAGGTCAAACCTAAAAGCCCTGAAGGCATCCATAAGCCCTTTGGTCCCCCCCAAATGCCCCAATGGCTCCCAAATAAGCCCATTGGTCACATGTTATACATATAAATCAAAAATTCAAAAAAAAAACATCAAAATACAAAAAAATTTGCATCGCATTGCATTTTCATACATACATATCCATCAAAGTTTCAAAAATTCAAAAATATTGCATCACACCACATTGCATTTTATCATCACTTGCATCTAGGCATATTCATCATTAGCACTTTACATTTTAGAGTTGCGCATACATGTCTAGCACCATGATGGTACATTACTTACCACTCAAAATCAATGTCATGAAAGTACTTATAGTTCAAATACCGTAACTAGCATTTTTCACCCATATTTTTCACATTTCCATAGTCGTGCCCATTCCCTTCACTTAGCCATTTGTTTTATAATGTCAGTAGGTTTTTCGATTACTCAAACATATCTAGTCTCTACTCAGATTTTGTAGCAAGCTAGCTTGATTTTTAGGAGGTAGAGTCTTGCATTGATTATGTCTTGTGTACATCATATCCCAAACACAATTAATCATTAACAATCTAATTTTTGCACAAATATAGATGAAATCCATGAAGTGTTCTAGGTTGCCTTAAGCGAAAAGGTCATCCTGCTCATCCCCCTGTGCGAATGGTTCAAGAATGCTAAGAGTTGGCAAAAGGACAAGCTCTTCCCCACCCAATTCCCCAAAATCAACAGTAGTTTTCACCACTATCAAAATTTCCAAACACCCTTGATCCCTAAAGTCATAAGTATTTGTACTACAAGTCCTCGTGAAGTATGGGTAGTCATCCCCAAGGCCTAAAATATCAACACCACTCCACAACAAAATCCTAAAAGCTTTCCATCAACATTTCCACACACCTTTGATCCCTAAAGTCGTAAGGATTTGTACTACATGTCCTTGTGAAGGATGGGTAGTCATCCCCAAGGCCTAAAGGATCAATGCCATTCACAAGCCAAAAATCCCACAAGTTCAACTTTGAAGTCAAAATCCTCAAAAAGCAACAATAAAAAATAACAGTGGTTATCACCACTACTCAAACCCCTTGCTCAAGAAAAAAAAAAAGAACAAACTCAAAATAAACAGTGATTATAGTCACTAAAAAAAGAAAAATAAATAGTTATTTTCATCATTATATATGAAAGCAAGTAATCCCAAACAAGTGAATAACCAAAAAAAAAACTGAGCTTGAATTCCTAGAACTCTCAGTATTTAGAAAACCATCAGGTGATCCTCATTACGGGTTTGGTGGATAGCCTATCTGTCAATGGTGGTAGCCTCATACATGATGATATGTCTATCACATTGCTTTCGGGTGTATGTGTAGACCAATGTTTGCATGTGGATGAGCTAGCTTTGCTAAGCTATATTGCTTAGTGGTCTAGTCATACTTAGTACAAAACATACGATGGTGGCATTCATTTGGTGATCCTCATTACAGGTTTGGTTGAGAGCCTACTTGGCATTGGCGGTATCCTTATGCATCTCACAAGAATGAACTCACTTGCACACACAGGGATATGAAGTACCTTAGTCATCCTAGCAGATTCATACCTTGTCAAAAAGTCTTGCATGGTTAGTATACAACTTTTGATAAGTTGACTAGAGTTTTTGAGTCTCATGAAAACCTAATGAGCATTTCCTAAGCAGCATATCATTCATATCACTTCACCTCATTCATTTTAATTACATTATTCAAAAATCCATTATATAAAGTCTCATGAAAAAATTACATATGAGTTGGTACAATATACATCATCTATGGTGCTAACATAATACAACATGTAGTCTACACATTGCATCCTCTAGATCAAGAAATCATCCATATCAATATACATCCATGCATGTACACAATAAAATCAAATCACATAACAAAATAGGCATACATAGGCATTCATCATCATTACATAAATCAAATTGCATACATTTGCATACATCTCATAAAACAATAAGCACATGATGATAAACCACATAAAAAGCTCATATATATATATATGTGTGTGTGTGTGTGTGTGTGTGTGTGTGTGGGACAAAAAGATACATCATGTTGCACATCGGCTACAATAAAGTGAGTCCTCAGACTTCACACTGCTAAAACATCCAAAAAACACAAAAAGAGTCATGCGAGCCACTACCATGATCACGTAAGATCGATACTATGACTCGCACTCCCACCTACAATAGAAGTCCTTTGTGAACTCCCATATCTACTACCACCTACCCTGTCAGCTCTCCGCCTAGACCTTGGTGCCTCTCGCCTAGAGGAGGACTACCCTGTCCTTTTATGGTGACTCTGGTATGACCTTCTGGCACCTCCATCATCATGTATATGCCCACCAAGGTGTACTACCTCAGTCTGTAGCTCATCCACATAAGCCTACCCCTATCAGCATCATTCTTGGTAAGTCTTCACCATAGAATGGAGTCATGTCACCTCTACCTATAGCCTAGTCACCTCCCCACTGCTGGAATCCTCCCATGTAGAGCTTCAATATTGTAGTTGTGCCCAAAGAGATGCTATCTTGGCCTGAGCCACATGTACCTCAGCTCGCTTGGCTGCTAGCTCTGCCTGTGCATCATGCACCTATGTATGTAGGAGATCTCTCTCCTACCTCATCTTGAGTAGCTCCTCTCATGGCTTTATCTTTGTATCCCTCGATGTCATTAGTGGTGCCTGAACCTCCTCATCCCCAACATCATCATCCCCCAAGTCACCTCGATCTCCTAAGTCTAGGATATCCACATGATCCCCTACCCTTTGTCCCTGCCAATCACTGGACTCACCCTAGTCCTCACCAAAAACATCCTGATGTGCCTCCTTAGCTGCACCCCTCCTTAGTGACCCCTCTCCATGCCCCTGGCCTATCACCCACCAAGCGTCATACTCCACCGTAGTCCTAACATCATCCACATCTGGAATGTCCACTATAAGATTTGTATCTCATGCCACTGCCTCTACCATTGGTCATGCCAATGTCCTCTCATCCCCATGATGCTAATATGGCATCAGCTCACTAGGCATCCCCTAGCATAGCCTAAATTGTTGCATCACCCAAGAAAAATGGAAGTACTCCCACTTTGTGCCATGTCATCCAACCAACCATCTGCCTCGTTGCACTCTACAAAGTTGTATAGTAGCATATGACCACTCTGTACAATCTCTATATGGCCTCTAGGATACCTGACCTACCCTGAGTCAAGCAAATAGATCTACATAGTAGGCCACCTCACCTACGAATCACTAAAGTTGTCCCCTCTCCTCAACCCTCTACCATAGAATACTGTATCCTATCTCCCTTTTTGCTTGTTGTGCCCAAGTCATCCAAGGTAGCCCCTATGGTCACCCTATAGCTATATGCTATCATCCCCAGCACTATAGCAAAAAGTTACACCCAATATCCTTCCACTGATGACATCGAATCTCATGCAGCTCATCATAGAGTTGTGCTAGTAGTATAGTACCCCATGTCATCACCAGTGGCTACGCCACAGTAGACCCCACCAGTGCAAACACTATATCCACTAGGTTCCATGGGAATCTCACTTCAGAATAATCCAGTAGTAGAATATTGGAGATGAGTTTCATGAGTAGTGTATGCCTCACCCCCAATACCTTCACCTCATGCCAGAATCCTACCAGCATACCACCCTTCAAGCAATCCAGCTCTTTCGTATCTAGATCATAACTAAAGTATCGATCTCGTGGTGTCGTGTGGATCGGTCATCCTTCTATCAGAATCTAAATAATCTGATAGATGTCCTATAGCGTCACCATCATCTCCCCAGTGGGTATGTGGAAGGTATTGGTGCACGGATCCCACAGATCAATCAGGGCAGTCATATATGCATGATCTCCTATGAAAGCCTCTAATCGGGTCACTTGCTTGAGGTCGAGGGCATCCAGCCACTCCCAGTCCTCTATGATCAATGTATCCCTCATGGAATCAAAGAGAGTAGGTACTCGATATCGACTTCTCACCACCTAAAAAGGATAAGCAACTCAATAATATAACACCAAAATGACCTCGCATGGCCCCAAAAACATTCAAAAGAAAAGACTCAAAATGGCCCCTCTGTGAGGTCATTTTGTGGCCATTCCTCCCAGTAATGGCCCTCAATCCTGTGTCCAACCCATCAAGGGATGTCCTATGACCAGCACACACTAGCCATCCCACCTAGGGATGACTCCAAAAAATTGGGCTCAAAAAGGCCTTTTAGGCCATCAAAAATAGCAAAAACAATGGAAAATTGATCTACAAAATGCAATATAATTGCACAAAAACATGGGTAAAACACAAAAGTTGGTACATATATCATAAATTAGGTTTAATTACCTACAATTTAGGATGATATGCTTCCAATTCAAAAACATACCATAAAAGCAAGAAAATCAACTCCTAACACTAGGGAAATGCAATAAGAGAGACTTGGCATACCTGTCTCACACAGACTCCTCCACTAGATGAGTCCACCTATGAATAATGGTTATTGTAGGATGAATTTTTCAGCACTCCACTACTCAGAATAATTCTCCTACTCCTCACCTCTCAAACTACCAAAAAAAGCATGCAAAAATGAGCCTAACCTTCATATTTTGGGTTTATATAAATATGCAGGGGTCACAACCATATCAGGGTGGTATGAGCACACATTTGGCCAATTGTGACACCCTAGGATGGTGGTATAACATGCCCTCATCCCACCCTGGGAAGGTGGTAGCAAAAATAGGCCAAAACAGCCCAAAATGACCCAAAACAGGTCCAAAACTACACTAAAACAGCTCAAATTGGGCCCAAATTTCACATAGATCAAAATGCAACCATGAGGATCCTAGGAGGGATGTAAAATTTGTTAATCCATTCCCTAATAAGGCCATTTTATATTTACCACCCCCCAGACATGCAGTTTCCAGATCCTTTCCTCCAGGAAAACTCAACAAAGTCACCAAAATCCTCTCCAAATTGCCCTCTTTTTCAAGGGACAAAACTGAAGGTAAGCATAACACAAGTCAATTGGGTCAAGTGACTTGTTGTTTTTCTAACTATTCATTCCCTCATCAACTCCTCACTTGAGGGGGTAGTCATACTCAGTCCAAATTAGCAAAGCACACACTCAATTATGCAAATTGTGTTCGTTCAACGAATCTTCGATAAATACAATCACTCTCCTGGTTAGGGAAGCAAACAAGCACACAAAATCACATTATAACGCTTGACATTACTGGCATCACGAATTCATATGCCCAAGCCCTTCATGACATACAATTTTCAAGCATAAGCACACTCATTCAATGAGTCAGAAGCAAAGATCCAAGAACACATGCCCTTTTCATGATTGGGGCATCTAAAGTTGGTTAGGTTATCGAGTAACCTTAATCATTATACATTTTGGTCATCTATTTTTGCTCAGCGCTATTTTGTGCACAATGCATCTCAAAAATGGACATCTATAGACACTAAAATATGGTAAACCCAATTAAGCATCCACAATCAGTGATCAAATTGACATAATATGGCCCCTTGGGCAGCCCTTAGGAGGCTCACAATGGTTCTAGCCACTCTAGAAAGGGTTTTGGAGTCTACCAGCCTAATTTTTGGAGGTTTTAGCCCAAAATTTGCCATCGTACCACCTTGGGAAGAGGTTAGATGCTCCTCGTCCCATCTTAATATGAGGGTAGATGCTCCTCATCCCACCTTGGGATGGTGGTGAGCCCTCATCCCAAGGTGGGACAGTGATGAAGTTTGACCTAGAAAAAGTCAAAATTTGGCCAATTGGTACCCAAAAACTGTTATTTGACCACCCAAATAGAGCATGCGATGTAGAGGATAGGTAATCCTTATGACATCCATCTTTATGAGGGCCAAATTGGGAGATCATCTTCCACACCCTATGCATGCCTCCCATTTGACAAGTGGCACCTCCTGCCATGCATGCCCTTGCATGCCTTTTTGTACATGAGCCATTTTGGGCTATAAAATGTGTTCTATATCCACACAAAATAAGATAGAGGAGTTCTAGGATATACAACAAAGTTCTTTCAAGATTTTCCCTCACCTTATTGCACCTTTTTGCCCTCGAAATCTCCCTTTTGCCAAGGAGGTTACCAGGTGACTTCAAGAAGGTAATCCGACCGTAACTTTTCCATCCGAGTGAATTTCTTAACCAAATTCAATGAAAACACAACTTAGGTAGTTTAGGAACATCTTCCAGTGTTTTGGTAACAAAATGTGACCATATTTTGTGGGTATCCCCTCCTAGGGGAGCCCCCAAAATAGTTGCAGTCACCATCACCCCTCCCCTGGGACGAGGGTAAATTCTTAAGAAATTTCTTTACTATTTTTAATTTTTTATTTCCTAAATTATTCCATGATTCTACAATCCAAAATTCAGGTCATTTGGAGTTTAAATAAATTATTTATGCTATTTTTAAGTTTTTGCAAGCTGACAAGGCCCATCCGAGCACCCTAGTTTGATGCAGGTGGATCCAGGCTCCAATTGGAAAATATAACCATATGGGTTACCTTTAAATTCCAATATATGTATACTTACAAAATTTCATGAGTTTTGGATGAGTGCAGGTTTCAGATTTTGTTGTCCTCCCTTTCGTAGGTTACAGGCGGGCGACGCTTAATCGATGGGTCTACAGGTGCAATTTCTGATATTTTTTGGGTGATATCCTCCCAAAAACTCCTCTTTAACATCTCTACAAATTTTCATGTTATTTTTATATCATTTGATGCACTTTTAATTAATATGCCATTTTGCTCCTGTGGGGATTGCATGTTTTCACCATACACCCTTGCTATTTGACCCCTTTTTGCTTCCTTGTGTGTAGGTGAAGGTCATAATAATGCTTTGGGAGGAAATATAATACATCAGAGAACCTAGATACAAGCATCAGCAGCATTTTCTCACCCACCTCGATTGTGGGTATGCGGAGGAACATTGGATGTGCACCCAGATTCCGTGAAAGACTTGGTCTTTGGGCACCCAATATTGTAAAAATTGTATAACCATTTTGAGCCCTCAAGGGGACTTCTGTAAACTTAGATTGGATCCAATAAATTAATGAAAAAATACTTGCTTTAGATTCATTTCCTTTTGTTTGGTATTGCTTCCTTTTGCATGCATGCTTCCTTTTTTATGCTTATTAGCGATATGGGGTAGATACGCTTATTGTTCCACATAATTTGGTGCACCATTTTTTCCTAATTCAATTCCATTAGATTTTGCTACAGGTACCATATTTAATACCCATTTTGGATAGTCGATGGAGATAATAAACTCTACATCCAACAACTTTTGCAACTCCTCTTTAACAATTAAAGCAACGGTTGGATGCATTTTCCTAAGCTTCTGCTTGACAAGCTTTTTAGAGGGGTCTATAGAAAGGTTATGAATAACCATTTTCTAATATAGTCCAGGCATATCCTTGTATGTCCAAGCAAAGAGATCAGTTCTCTCTTTCAGTAGAGGGATGAGGTTGGTGCACTCATCAAGAGATAGACTCCCTCTAAATTTAACCTTCTTAGGATTAGTGGGATCATCACTGATATACACATAAATTTTTTCCTCTAATGACATATGCAATCCCTCCTCAAGCTTGTGAGGCGTAGGAATCAGGTGGATGTCATGAGTTGGGTTTAAAGGTTCCACATAAAAATTACCCTCAGCGTGATAAAAATCATGTGTGCAGCTTGGTGCAAAATGAAATAGTTGTAACATTTCTTCATTGGGGAAGAAATATTCAGGCTCTAGTGGTGAATTAGCATGATCCCAATTAATATAATTTATATTAATATGCAATGGTTTGGAAGGATCAGCTAGGTTTTGAAGTAGAGTGGTCAAATCAATGGAGATCATGTTGATGGAATGGGTTAGATCTCCAGGACCACGTGTGTGCAACTCTATATTATCAATGTTATTCTCATACTCGAGATGTGGCTCTAGGGGTATGGGGATATCCAAATCTGGTCTATGAACAGACTGTAATATGGGATCATTCATATCTAGGAACTCTCTAAATGTAGGTAGATCAGGGAAGACCCTATGATAAATCTCGTTTAGATTAGCCGATCTTATCGGGATGTGAGGGCTAGGAAATACTGTTTGATACAATTCTTCCATGTCAACTGGCTCTAGAATATGATGTAAGAGTTGTGACCCAATATAGGCCATTTCGGTCTCATCCTCGTAATCACTGTCATCTATGAAGAATTCTTCATTCTTGCCTATTGGAATCAGGTTTTGATCAGTATGTCTAGGCCCAAGGTAGGCCATTTTTGTTTCATCCTCATATTCTTCATTATTTGAGGACTGCTCATCATCATCACTCTCAGAATTGCATTTTGGTCCATCAATTTTGGAAATGAACTCTACTTTAACTTCCTTAGAAGTGACTTTTGATTTAGTGTCTATTATTAGGCCTAGATTCTATATTTGCATGCCAGTGTCATCGGTAGCTTCACGACTTTCAATCTCCAAGTTAGCTCTTAAAATATCTTTTGGATTGACCTCTACCATGATGTTGTCATGATATATCTCAGCTAGTTCTATAGAGATGTAGGTCACCAAATATATTACCCCTTCACATGTAGGAAGGGTTAGGGTGATAAGGATTCCAATCCACATTATCCCCTAAACTAAGGTTTAGATGATCGAGAGATGCTAATAAAAGCTCATCCTATCCTCTTATATGGTAGCCCAACCTGAACCTATCAATTGGCAACTGATATTTTGGTTCATAGGGAGTTCATAACCCTTGCTTGAATAAGCCTAGACTATAACCATGCCAATGGTAACTTTGAAAATAATGCAAGGCAAACTTTGGGTTAGACAAATAATGAACATTCTCTAAGAATGTTCATCATCATCCTCATCTATGGGTGTGCGATTAGCAAATTTTTTAAGACCTCCATATATAAAAAAAAATTGGTTGGGTGGCACCCCCAGTGGTACCACCATCCTTATGGGAAAGCGATGGGCTTGAGGTCTTCCCATGTCCTATGCAGTCTCGATAAAAGGTGTGAATGTCATGTTTTGTACTTTATACTCCACTAGCCTGGGATTAACCAAATGAGTGGTCACCTATGATGTAGATGATACAACTAAAGAAGCATGTGAGGTAGGCTAAGTTGCCTCATCAACTTTGTTATGTGTGTCTCCTTTGTCCATGGGACTAGGAACCTTGATATTGGCTACTTTGGGCACTTGCTTTGGATCCTTTTTTTCCATAATTGCTTTAAGCTTCTTGTCATTCCTAAGCATCATGGATACCGTAGGTTTTGAAGTATTTTTTATGTGATCTAATAGCTATGGTGCTAACATGGAAGGTCCTACACACACTTTCTTTAGTTTACCTTCTATATGTTTGATGGGCGATGTTGGTCGTACATCTAGGTGCATTGAAGGGAGAATGAAATCTCTAGGAAAATATACTTGGTTCACATATTTAAAGTGTTCTATAGCATAGGGGTGTAGTATTCCCAATGGGGAGGTAATTTTATAAATCTATGGATGATCAATGTATGAATTCCAACTTGGTTACCAAATCGTACAATCGTATAGTCCTCCGAACTACCCTTTGATGATGATTGAACAGCTTGTACGGATGTCAAACTCTCACATTCTATACGATTCCAAATCATACAGTGGCAAGGTTTGTACGCTTTTACACTCATCCAAACTGATAGAATCCATTTTGGAGGCTACCGTACATAGTTTTGTAACCGTTCAAGTCGATTTCCTCAAACTGCCAAATCGGGTAAGTTTATCTCCATCGCTCTGTTTACCAAATCGGGTAATTTTTCCTTGTACGATTTGTACGAACTCTGGTGTATGATTTACATGAAATGAAGGTATATTTAGGTGCCAAATAATATGCTCCTATGCCTCAATCTCTCTCAAGAATGTTTTGTAATGATTTAATATGCCAATCAATCCAATATCCATGACATGCAAAACATCTTAACAGGACTTGTGAGAGATTCCATTCATCTGATTACATATAAAAATCATACAACAGGGTTCATAAAATCTTCCTCAATTATTCCATGCTCTCATATCATTCCTAAGGTTTCACCAATGCTGATCTCTATCAAGAAGTTGCAACAATGCATAAAACTAAGCTAAAACAATTACCAGAAAACACATGCAATCAAGATTTCACCATAACTCATTATCCATCATTGCCAGGATCATACACAACTTGTAATAATGCAGTTATATTCCATTATGTCATCCATAGTATTACAACAAGGTTTTTCTATCAATCCATTGCAATAACTTAGAAGTAAACTAGCTATTACAACCAGTAAGTACTCTCTTCCTATCTATTAGCAACCAGACCTACGAATTTGAAAATGGGGCCTTATATAACGTTTCCCAAGCTGTTCCAAAGTGGTTCCTAAGGCAATTAGTTATTTAAAACTACCCATTCATAATAGAATGCATGAAATTAGACTTTTACTAAGTCTAAAACCTTATTTTAGCAAACTCATGCGCCATTTTATCCCGAAATTACATTTCCCATGCATTTCATTACATTTCGGTGTGCCTTGTACGGTTTGCTCCTACCTTGTACGGTTTGGTCCCCTGGTTGTACGATTTGCCTCTCTGGTTGTACGATTTTCCCCTACCTGTACGGTTTACCAAAACTTGGGTAAACTATCAAAACTATCAAAATGGAGCAAATCCCTTGATCATTTTCTCTTCTTCTGGGAGGAGGATTTGTTGCCTACATCTACCCCCCCTTTACTTTGGTCGATGTCCTCATCGACTGTCCTTTCTGCTTTAATTGAGCTTCATAGCCCACAATTATCTCTTGTAAGTCAGATACTTTTCCTTGAAGAATTGCACATTTGTTCTTCAACTTGGCTGCGTAGCCTCCCATTTCCACTGCTTTCACCCCATGGAAATTGGCCTTCTCTTCAGTAATCTTCAAGAATTCCATCATTTTATTTTCCCGATCGATGGCACTACTCTTCAATTTTTCCTTCAAGTGGGCTTCTGTTTAGGCTACCACCTAAAGTTCTTCATTCTTCCCAGTAATAGTCTCTAGGTGGTGATGAATATCTACCTCCAAGGCACAAACAGTCTCATCTCTGGCCTTCAACTGTACTTGCTTCTCCAGGACCAATTCATTGTATCTTTTATTGTCCTTTTGGAGTTCTTCAATATGTTTGGCCTATGTTACCACTTGCTCATTCTTCTTGGCCAACTGAGCTACCATATGATCATATTTTGCCTTGAGTTGTGCCTCCAACTCCTTAATCCTATCTTCTATTATTTGGGAGATCTATTGCTTCTCTTCTTCAAGCACATTAACTCTGGTTTCAAACTCAGTATTTATGCTTGTCAGATCTTCCTCTAGTTTCTTTATTTTCTCCTCTATTGTAGCCTTATACTTTTGCAATTCTTCCTCCATTGCAATCAATTCAGTCTGAGTGGCTTCCATCTCCCCTCTTTGAGCTTCCTTGAGCTGATAAACATGCTCCAATCCAATGCTCAACCACTCTATCCAATGTGTGAGAAAGTTCAACTTCCTCAGAGTGATAGCCAAATTTGTAGTGACCCTCTTGTACTCCAATTCTCCTATGTTCACTGGACAAGTTGGGTGACTAGTTCTATCCAAGTACAATCTTGAATACTGCCTGTAGTTGGTCATCACTCCTTCCATAAAGTCATCTCTTTCCACCATTGTAGTTACCTCCTCTCTAGGTAACTTCCATGGGTGTTGTACATGAATATCTGTGATTCTTCTTGTACGCTCCTTGTTGCTCACCCATTCTATTATTTTCTCTAGCTCATGAGACACTTGTTCCTCCCATAGTTTTAATTCTCCCATGCGTCCAATACAAAACTATAATTTGGTGTTGGCTATGGCATCACCTATCTGTGAGAAGAAATGTTCCACATCATCTTCTACTCCACTTGCCTCCTCTTATGTTTCAATTCTCCCGAACTGTGGTACCTTCAAAAGGTAGCTTGTTCTCATTCTTCGTAGTTCCTCTTCTGTAGGATTTTTTTCTTCTTCTTCTTCTTCCATGTGGTGGCTAGAGCTTCCTCCAAGCTCTCGAAGTGCTCTCACCGTATCTATATTTTCCTGAGGTGGAGTCTATTTTACAATCTTCTCCTCCTCATCATATTTTATGTTCACAATCTCCTGTTGAGATTGTTGTTGTTCTATCTATTCTTGGGATTTTTTGGTTTAGTAGAGCCCACCTGTTGCTCTTCTATTCCTATTTGGGCTACTTCTTATTCCACACTGCCCTCCTGTTGTTCTTCCATCACCTATTCTTCTTCTTTATTGGGATGAGTTTCTGTCACTACAATTTGTTCAACAATAGGTTCTTTTTGTTCTTGTGATGCCTTTACCTCTTCTTGTGCATCACTTGGGTTATTCTACTTCAAACTTCCTCCCATCATGAATTTGTAATGGGGCTTCTTCTTATTTTTATCCTCTTCTTCTGAAGCTTCCTTTCTTGCTTTAGTGTCCTTTTGAGTGGTGACTACCACTTCCTGTGCTATTTGCCTCACCTCCATATCCTTCAAAATTTTTGAGGCATCTATGATTTTGAATTCATCCCTTTGGAAAATTTGTGGAGATTCCACCATATTCTCAGCTACTACCCAACTCCAGTCCTCCAGCTCCATATTTTTTGAATCCGACTATTCTTCCTCCTGCTGATTATTTTGTGTAGGCTCCTCTTGTTTCTCTGAAATGGGATTCTTTGCCATTCTTTCCCATTGTCATCTTGTTTTGATTTGAATTGGGCTTACTTGTCTCTCCACATTTTCCTCCCTTTCCTGAATTGGTGGTTGCTCCTGCTACCATTGCTGTACTGCTTGATCCAATTCAGGTTCTAATATTCTTGTTATTTTCCTTCGATGATGTACATCCTCATCATCCAAAGGGGTGTCTTCTTGTACCTCTATATCCTATTGATCCCTCTTTGTTCGAGGCTTCTCTGGAGTCACCTTCTTAATGGATATTAATTTTACCCATATCAATATGGTTGGTTGTCCTTCCTCAACTTCTTGAGGTTTTGTCAAACTTGGAAAGCGTATTCCCAATTTTATGATAGCATTCAACAATAATCCAATGGCATGGAAGGTCATTCTAAAATTCTTTGGTCTCTTCATCAGTACTTCATGCATTTTTCTTTCTATATAGGTACCCCAATCATACTGGATTCCTTGGGTTATACCTTCTACATACTGAGCCATCCAAATCGGCATCTCTATGGACCTTGTGTCACCTGATAGTTGAGCCATAACTATATTCATCGCACATGGCCAATCATCTCCTTTTAATTGGCTCTATTTGATCCCTCGAGTTCCCACACCCGAGATCTTTGTAGCAGTCGATGACTTCACATTAGTCAATGTAGTAATGATGCGATATGATTCAATCAGATCCACCAACTTCTTAACTATCTTCATGCCATATGCTAGCAATCCGAATGTCTTTCTGAATGCATCTGCTATCACTTCTATCTTCATCGACCTCTTGTCCACATTAATGAAAGCAGTTTGGGTCACAGGATTATATGCCTGGACCATCTGCAACAAATAGTTGTAGAAGAAATTCTTTTTGTGTGGTGGTACTTGTGCTATAATAGCTACACCAGCTTTCTTGAACTATTTTCTCCATGGGTGGTTCCTATTTTTCTTATCACTCCACCATCGCCTGCATGTATCTGCTCCATGCTGCACAAATGCAATATTTGTGATCTCCACCTGACCTTCCTCAGGTCCACTACTCAGATCCTCATCCTGATATGGAATGTGTACTTCACTTCTTAGCTCTCTTCTAGAAGTCCTTTCTTGTGCCATTCTCTCCTCTTGGTGCCTTGGTGGTGTTCTTCTTTGATAATCTCACCAATAGTTCTACCTTCTCCATGACCTATATCCTCCTCTCCTCCAAGGATGAGTACCATGCCAATCGTGGGACTGATACTATCACCCTTGATACTATCGTGGATATGCTTCTCTCTCATGTAGGGGTCTAGGTGACCTTTCTACTCTATTGGCCATAATCCACCTTAACCGACATCTAAAATCTTCTATTGAGATCATTCTCTTGACCATTATCCCGGTTAACTTATCATCTAAACATCACCATATCCACAATTAGAAGCATTCCCAAAATCATACAATTTTACTGCAAATCATACAGTATGCTCCCCCTTATATGCTTGTATGATTTCACCTTCCACCGCCACTTCCAGATCGTACACTATTGTCTTCTCACCGTTTAATTCTTAGCCTTCAATCCTCAAACTACCACAACTTCCTCAAATCGTACATCTACGACATGAAATTGTACAGAGTGGCACTACTCCATACACTGACGCTTTATGGCTACCTCCCTCCATGGAATCCATACAATTTCGTACAATTTTGTATGATTTGTTAAAACTACCCAAAACGGCCTAAAAATCACCAAGAACTATACTATCTTCTCCTAAAATCATACAACTCACCTTCCAAATCATACAATACGACTTTCCAAACCCTAGGTTGTAAAAAATTCAAAAATTTGACCTCCTTTTCCGAATCTTTCACCAACCCATTTGTCTGGATTGCCCCAATCTTCCTTTTTAGTGCTTTTTGGTAGCAATTTTCCAACTTCTCCACCTCTGGCACAATTTATCTTCAATTGACAAAATTTTTGGCTGTACTCTATGGCTGTACGAACTTATCCTTCCTTCCACTACCTTTTTCTAGCCTACTTTTTTTTATTTGTTTGATTCTAGGGTTTCAATATCTCTTTTCCTTGCAAATTCCCCTTTCGGCTCCAAGTTATCATTGTTGCAAACCTTAATGCATGATTTTTCATCACCAAGTCCATACTTGGCCACTTTTTTCCATTATTTCTTTATACTTTGTGGTTGTACTTCGAAATTTCCCTTCCATGGAGTTAAACCCTAATTTTTCTCTGCCTCTTCAGTTCGATTTCTTCAAAAATGAAAAGTACTCCTTGGTGCTAATTGAAATGGGTCCTCATAAATTCGGATTGTTGATGAAATTTTCTACCCATATAGTCTCCTTTGTTAAGTGCATGCTTTCCACCTTCGTCCTCCTGAAATAAATTCAAATCTCTTTGTACAGTTTCATGAAATTTGCAATTTTACCTTCTATTTAAAGCATTTTGAAACCCTAACTAAACCCTAATCCAATTAACCCTAAATTGCACCACTTTGCATGTTTTCCCTCCATATTGCATGGATGATTGACAACTCAGCATGTTTTTGAAAAAAATTTGTCTTTTTCTCTCGCTTTTTCCTCCAACCATTGCTTTTTCCCATGCATGCCACATTAAATGGGTAGTTGGAAATCGTACAACATGCTTAAAACCATACAGTGTATGATCCAAATCGTACAACATGTCATTTTGTATGATTTCTCATGTCCTTTTGTCAATTTTGCTTGTACGATCTCATAACTTTGCTTTTGTACGATCTTATACTTAGAGAATTTTTTCAATTTTCTCTCTCTGAAGAGGCCATCGTTTCTGGTTTTCAACCTACTTCCTTCTTAATTGCATCCTGAGGAATTTTCACAATTAAGGCACTTTCTTTTTTTTATTTAGTTTTTTTTTTTTCAATCCTAATCTATTTACACTTACCATCTTGGCAATCGTACAATGACATTCACTTGTACGATCCCATCAAATTCTTCTCTTGGAGGTTCAACTATAACGTTCTGAGTGGTTGTGTCGCCTATCGGTATTTGTTCCCTAGGCTGATTCATCTCCACTTGTGATGTTACCAAATTCCCTAGCCTTCCTCCTTCATGTGTACAATTTGGAATTGTACAATTGCAAGCTGGAGTATCCTCACCTGGTGTCCTTTCCCCTTGCCACATAGGTGATTGGTCCCTTGGTAGCGGTGTCCTTACTACTCTACTATCATTCGAGTGACTTCTCTACCTATCCCCTTGGATCAATTCTGGCTCCATACTTGGTGATCGGATTCTTAGTTATCCCTGGTTTCTTTCATCTGCAAACTATACTCTTCCTCTACCAGCAAGGCCTCTTCCACGTGAGTGTCTCCCTCATCCTATTCCTCTTGACATTGGGTTTCTCTATGCTAGTGGTGATTCCTCCCTTTCCTGGAGTAAGCCTCTACCACCCATTACTCATTGGGGTCCTTGTCATATTAAGGCTGGTTGTCCCCATGTATGTCACCTTGCAGGATTTGGTAAGATTCCCCTCATTCTTGGTAATCCTCACAGATTCCTTGTCTAGTTCATACAAGCTAGGGGTGTATCTCCTAGCCATCTAGGGGTAGGGGATCATAATATTCCTCACCCTCTTCCTCCTCTAATTGTAACATCACCTTGTCTTTGTTCATTTCGTAGTTGAATACCTCTCCCCCTTTCTATATGAAGCCTTAGGGGTCTTTCTCTATTTCTTCCTCCCATTGTTTGGGTATCAGGAGTTATCTCTACCAACTCAATGTTGGCTAGTGGACTTCTACTTCTTCTTGTACTTGGTGATAATTGTCATAGTGCTCTGATTCTTCGATCTGCACATGCTAGGTGATGTCTCCATATTCTTTCCTCGAAGTTTCTTTGTGGGGATGATGTTGCCAAAACTTCTCTATATGCATCAAAAAATTCTATCTCATAACTTGAGTGATTTTGATTCTCTTCTCTCTATTCTGCCCAATCTATTGGTAAATTCATCATTCTCTCCAATATTCGTACTTCTCTCCTTTGTCTTCTCAACTATCGATAGGCTATTATATATGCTTGTGGTTCAAGGTTGGTTTGATGTCCCCATGGTCTCCCTATTTTTCTTGTGTTGTTGTACATGCTTGGGGATCATGGTTACCTCGAGGGTTCTAAGAGTTCTCTGGATGATCATCTTCATCACTACTTCCTGTACTAGGTTCCATTACAAGCCAAGGCATGCCTTCGCTACTAGATTCTATCACATCCAGTAATATATTACCTTGTGGTTTGGGTGATGTAGTTGCTTCTTCAATGTCTCACCATAGTATCTTTGCATCTTCATTTGTCATTGGTGGATCACTCGGTGGTACCTATGAGCTTGTGCTTGCACCATCATTTCCTCCACCACTTCTCAGAGTTAATCCCTCAACCTCCTCAAGTTCCCTTTTAATTTCTTGTAGCCTAGCTACCCTTTGTTCCTCCAACCTTCGTATTGTGCCATCCAATTCCTAGATAATTTGCTCTCTCAACATTGCATTATGACCTCACAACGTTTGATATTCTTCTTGCAATTGTTGGGTCTGCAATCGCATTCTCTGCTGTAATAGCCCTATCTGAGCCAATGGAGTAAGTTTAGAAAATTCTTGATCAATGGTATCATCCCTATCTTCCTCCGGAACTTCCATTTCAAATGTGTCCACTCTATCTTTGTATCGTACTATTAGTCATATCCTTCTTCATCCTTCCATTTGCTGGGGTAGTTCCCTCCATTCTACCTGAGGATACATCCTATTTCTATTTACTAGGGTTGCTTCTTCCTGCCTTCCCCTATTTTTGGATAACAGTACTATCTCTTGATGTTCTCTTTCATTTGGAGGAATCCATTCCTCATCTTCTTCTTCAATTCACTCAGTTCCATCAGCAAATCTAACATGTACTCGTAATCTTCTTATTTCTTTAGGCTAAGGTACCAACTCTTGTTGTTCTATGGTTGGTCGTGGTTCATCCCCTTCTACAAATAAGTGTACAAGTCCTATGTCAGGCTCCTCCTATGATGGACCTAGCTCACTGTGAGCTTCATTTTGAGCTTCCGCTCATCTTCGTCATTCAATTTCTTCTAAAGTAATGAATAAGCATTGTACCTTGTAAGGCTTCAACTTCGAGCCATTTACAGTATCGATCACCTCTATCCCATTCAAGTTCTACAACTTGACTACTCCATTATTCATTACTTCAACTACTTTATAAGGACCAAGCCATAACATCTTCAACTTACCCGACTTGATTTCCCATTTCCCATTAAACTTTAGAACTAAGTCACCCAGACTAAGTTCCAACTTCCTCAAATGTTTGTCATGCCACGCCTTCCATATTTTTTGAGCTACCTCAATCGCCCATTGTGCCATGACTCTTCTTTCATCTAACTTGATTAGTGTCATCAGTCACTCTTCCAAAATTTCTTGATCACCCAAGCGATGCTCTACCGCGACTCTCAAACTTGGTATCAAGAATTCAACTGGCACCACTGCTTCTTGTCCATACATTAATTGGAAAGGTGTATGTTCTGTTGTAGGTTTAAAATTTGTTCTATATACCCACAAAATGAATGGTAGCCTTTCCTCCCAATCTGCTCCCTCTATTCCATAGGTTTTATACAGAGTAGATACTAGGACTTTATTCATTACCTCCACCTGCCCATTCACTCTAGGATAGTATGGACTAGACAATGAGTGTAAAATCTTAAAATCTATTGTCAGCATCTTGATAATCTCATTAACAAAGTGTCCTCCTAGATCACTTGTTATTTGTAGCAAAATACCAAACCTTGTGATTACATGTTCATACCAAAATCTTGTTGTACTTTTTGTCGAGTTATTAGGTAATGCTCTTGCTTCAACCCATTTTTTTAGGTATTCTATCGCTACTACAATGTATCTACACTTCCTTCTCCGAGATGTCTTCAATGGTCCTACGAATTCCAATCCCCACCATTCAAATAACTCTTATGGTTGCAATGGGTGTAAGGGCATAAAGTCCATTTTTACCATTTTTCTTACTCTTTGGCAAGTGTTGCATGCTTTCACATGCTCCTTTGCATCATTATACAATGTGGGCTACCATATTCCTGCTAGCAATACCATTCTAGCAGTCGCATCTGGTCCCATATGTCCTCTTGCTAAGCCTGGGTGAGCTTATTTCAATACCTCTTTGACTTCATCCATTACACATCTTCGTAAGATACAATCACTTCCCATTTTATATAGTAATCCTACTATTATCTGGAAAGGTGTTGACTTCATTATTACTTTCTTCTTCTTGGTTGTCGTCATCTCTTATGGTAACTCTCATGTGGATAGATATTGGCCAACCAAATTATACCATGATGGAACAATGTTGATGGCAAATAGTTGTGCATCTAGAAATTCATCAGGAACTCCTGTTCCTGCAGCTTTCCTTGATCGTATCTGAGACAACTAGTCTGCAATCACATGCTTCTTACTCGACCTCACCACTACTTAGAATACAAACTCTTGAAGGGTGATGAGCTACCTGCTGACTCATATTTGTATCACTGACTTGTTTATCAAGTACAACAGGGCTTGATGATCAATATAGAAGGCAAAGGGATTCACCAATAAGTAATTCATAAACTTATGGACTGTATATACCATTCCCAAAACTTCTTTTTTGGTTGTACTATAATTTCTCTTTGGCCTTGATAAAAGGTGACTATTAAAGAAAATATGATGGTCTAGCATAAACTGCCCTTCTTATGCTAAAGCACATCCAATTACAAAATTTGAAGCATCAATATGGACATGGAATTTCTTATTTCAATTTGGGAACACCAAAATCGGACTGCTCACAAGCTTAGCCTTCAACTCCTCGAAGGCTTCTTGGTGCTTCTCTATCCATATAAAAGGAACATTCTTTTTCATCAAAGAATTTAATGGGTAGGATACATGTGCATAATTCTTGATAAACCTCCGATAGTAACCTGTCGATCCAAGGAAGGTTTTAAGTAAACTCACATCAAAAGGTTCTTCCATATGCAATATCATGTAGATCTTATCAGGATCTATCTTCAATCCTTCACTACACATAATGTGTCCAAACAATTTTCCATACGATACCATTAGAAAGCATTTCCCTGGTGTAGCACCCTAAAATTGGCGCAGTTAAACCCTTAGTAAAAAGATAAAAATTTGAATTTTAACTCCAAAACCGCCCGTTAACCACCCGTTACCCGCTCCCCTCATTTTCCATGCCATTTTTAGGATTTGTTTTGACCGTTGGACGATATCGTCGACGATCAGACGAAATCGTCCCAGATCTGACGAATTCGTCTGGAACAGAACGTCCAGACGATTTCATCCCAAAACCAAATTTTCATAATTAGCTTCTATTTCAACAACTTCTCTAACTTGGGCAGAAAGCGTGTCTACGCACGGTTAGAGTCTCCCCATTGGAGATCTCCCAAATTGGGGTGATCTCCAACCTCCTAACCTCTCCCTAAATCCTATATAAACTTAGGATTTTCTCTTGACTTCCCCTGGCTGATTTTCCCTGCAACTTTAGTTTCTCGTGCATTAGAACACCTTCGCACCATTGTTGCATTGTGTATTTCAAGTTTTTCTTGCAAGAATTTTACTATTTTTCAGCTGGAGCAAGCTCGGATCGTCGTTGGCGATTCCAGATGATTTCGGATGATCCTGTCGTAGATCGGCGATGATCTCGTACGATTGGAGGTGATCTCGACTACAGTCCAGATTGGGGGCAATCAGAGCCCGAAGTTTGCATTCTTTTATCTTCTCTTCATTTCCTTATGCATTAACTTAGTTTATTCTATTTTTGCATCCTGGAGTTCACCTCATTTAGCATAGATGCATGATAAAGTTAAAATAAATTATTAAATTAATGCATTTCCTTTAATTGTTATCTGGATTTATCATTTAGGCAAGTTTACTATCATTTCTATCATTTCCCCTTGCTTTTGCAGTTGCATTTTTGGTCTTTGGTATCTGTTTTTATGATTGCAGGTTTCTAATGAATTCATCTAATGAATTCGTCAGGTCGACGATGATCTCGTCTGATCTCAGATGATCGACTATGATCTGAGATGATTCTATGCAATTGCAGATGATAATGTAAGATTTGAGATGATCTGGACTTCTACAAACCTCAGAATCTTCATCAGACATCCGAAATCAGGTACATTCTATCTTATTTAGCACACTTTCTATGTTTAGCACTTATTCATGCTTTTTGTATCCATATAAATCAGCATTGGCATATAGAATAGCTTAGATTCATCTTGGCCAAACCTAGGATATGAATGATTAAATATAAAAATGAACACATCAAACCCATTCTCAACCTAGGCATGGAAACTGCCACTCAAAGTTTCCTGGTGAACCCACCATCCATCAAAAATTCACCCTTATACCCCCTCCCCGAGAGGCGCGACCTTCAAAGGGCCTCTCAGTCCGAGGTATTGTCCCATCCTTCTCGCATCCCCCTTCCGGGCGTGGATCCTATAGCCTGAAGGTAAGGATGCAAAAAATTTGGAGCGATACATTTTGGTGAACCCGACGTGAAAACTAAAAACCTTTTGAAAACAATCCAAAAAAAATAAATGCATTTAGAATCATCAGACAAACAATTAAAGTTGCATATCATATTTAGATGGTAGATTATAATAAAAGATGAGTTGTCACCATAAATGTTGAAAATCAATTAGCAGCCATAGAGATTACTTCTGTGCTTAGAGTACCTCAAACAAATAGAGTCCAACCTTTGTGGGACGAACTTGATAGGAGATTGGGTATTATTTCATCTAGGTCAACAGAACTTAGGCAAATTAAGAGGTTTGTCCTAGATAGAATCCTGGATCCTGATCAGGTGACTTTGTACCATGAGCTTCAGAGAGCTTGCCATAGGTGGTTAGCAGATAAAAGAGCACTTGTGTCTTCCGAGTTGTACACCTTTGAGGAATACCTCGACAACGTAGTTGTAGTACATAAATTTCTATCTCGTATAGAGGATCAAGAGGTCATTCTTACGGATAGAAAGAGATGGAATAGAGTTCCTAGAGCTGTGTTATATCGAGAGTATTGCCATGAACTTTATTTCTACAGGTCATAGTCTGAAACAGATAATATCACCATAGCACACTTTGTCAAATTCTTGAAAAACCATTTCCAATTTGAAGAGGAGCATTTCATGACTCCTGATGAACTTGATCCTATTAATGATATCCATAAACTATTTATAGAAAACTAAGCCATTCTTTTATTATTATTATTTCTTGCATTTAGTATGTTGTTTGTTGTCTTTATAATATTATTATAAAAACAAAAAACAAAAACAAAACAAAAATATAACAAAAATTAAAACATTTTCTTTTAAGTATTATAGTAGGTATATAATTAAAATATATACCTCCCAAACTTGTCGCATATATATATATATATATATATATATAAAAAAATATATATATATATATATATATATATATTTGCTAAAATCTAAGTTTAAGCATAATGACTAGACTTAGGAATGGAAAACAGATCGAAGTAGAAGAAGATTGGTTAGGAAAACCATTAAATAACCCAGATGTCCTTCCTGAAGACCCAATTCAGGAAGAAGGAACCCTAGACCAACAAGAAGAAGAGTTTGCTGAAGGAAATGAACAAAGAGAAACTGTTAGAGAGGAAGGATCCTCATCCCCTAAAATGTCTCTGGGAGGAGCTATTACTTTTGAGAACATGGAACATTTCTGGAAGTTCCTCAATACTAATATTGGCACTCTTAATAGAGCAATCCATATGGACAAGGATCAAATTAGTGACACTCAAGCAACCCTAGAAGAAATATATCACACACGCACTAATCCCTTGTCCTTCGTTGATCAAGAAAGTGATCAAGCTGGACCATCCAATTTGGATATGGCCGCTATAATCCAGAACATGCAACAACAACAAGTTACCCAACCACCTAGAGTGCCTGTTACCAAGCCTAGAGTTATTCCCACACAAAAGAAACCTTCATTCACTGCTCTATTTCGCCAAGCTATTGATCAACATACCTCAAATCAACAAAAGCCCAAAACAAAACCAAACACCAATTTCCAACAATCTGGGATACAACATAATGCTACTACAAATCTTCTTCATAATACTCTCCCTACCAACCATTTGCATAATAGCAATATAGCATCTAATCCTTACGTCACGCCATCATACGCTCACAAATCCCATACTCATGTACCACCGAACCAATATGGTGGACAAACTAGTAATCTGGAAGCCATGGTGAAATAGTTAGTCTCCCGCATGGACCAGATAGATCCCTACCGTCCCTCGTACAATTATCGAGAGATGTGTAGTCAGCCTTTAGATCCTATAGTCGTAGCACAACCATATCCTAAACACTTTCCTATGCCTGTCCTACCTATATACAAAGGAACCGAAGATCCCATAGAGCATCTTCGTATGTTTAGGATAGCATGTCATGATATATCACATGATGACTTGTTATTACTAAAAATGTTCCCAAAAAGTTTAGGAGGAATGGCATTAGAGTGGTATTATCAATTACCCACTCATTCTTTGAGGAATTTCGAAGAAACAACCGAGTCTTTTGTTCATCAATTTAGTGCCTACATCGAAAGGCATGTAACCATTAAATATTTGTACAACTTAAAACAAGACAAAGATGAATGTTTTGCTGATTTCCTAGCTCGATGGAGACAGATGATAGGAAAATTACACTTTGTGTTACCTTATCGAGAAATGTTGGATATCTTTATCAATAATTTACAAGAACAACTATCCTATGAGTTATCAACCGCTACCTTGACCACCTTCGATCAAGCTATAGACTTAGCTCGAAGAGTGGAAGATGCTCTCATTAGGAGAGGTCAGCTTAAAAAGAAAGATGATGAGAAAACATCCAGAAATCAATATAAAAATAAACAAGTTGTGGGTGATGGAGTCACTGATAGTAGAAATATTGCTACTGTTAATGCTGCGAAGACAATGGAGAAGTTTATACTGAAACCTCCTGATAAACCACCTCGAGAATTTACTAGGTTAAATCAACCTCTATCAACCATTCTACCACAATTATTAGAATGAGGTTTGATCCAATTACCAAATATCCGGGAACCTGATCCAACTATACCCGGATACAGAGCTGATTTACACTGTGATTTCCATAGAGGACCTGGACACGCTACCAACTCTTGTAAAATATTAAAACATAAAATACAAGACTTAATTGATAACAATGAGATGGAGGTGCAAGCCTTTCAACCTAAACAAAATCCTCCTAATAATGCTCAAAAGAACATCCCCCAAAATCAGAATCAGAATGCCAATCAATCATTAGACATATTTCAACATCCTTTACCAAAGCATGGTAAAGAGGTGGCTAATCAAATTGAGCATCATAATGTTCCCCCTCCTACCCGATATGTAGGGACTATTAGTGGACATTTACCTGCTCATGATCTGCAAATCTTTGACACAACTTTATCCATGGTTACGACCAGACCTCTATATAATATTCGGACACCTGATCTTAGTGATACAGTAATACGAGACCGAAAGTGACATGGAAATCACATCAAATCAATCGAATAGTTCTGAAGATGAATCAGATGCTATTCAACCTATCACAAATTCTATGGTTCCGGAAGAACCATTTCCAAGAAGAGTCACTACTAGACCATCTTCTCACCAATTACTTTCTAATGAACAAGCCATAAACGCTAGACCAAGACCCATTCATCATCCGCAAAATAATATTGTAGGTACCATCGGAGTCGTTACTAGACAACAGAGCTCAAAATTCTCAACAAGATCAAACTCGGAACGATGGATCAGCTCCATTTGTTTTGAAAGTTCCTAATAAAGGGAATCATGCGCCTAATGTTCAACCTAAACCTCCTTATAATATTAATGAACAATTATCAAATACTACAGCTAGAATTTCCCTTTTGGACCTTTTAAGATCTTCTCCTACACATAGGGATGAATTAATGCTCACATTAAGCCAAATGATGGTACCACAAAATATTCAACCTCGAAGCCATGGCCAATACTATCATAACTCGAGAAGTCGATTGTATTGACTTTCGAGATAGAGATATACCGCAACATAGTTTACATAAGGATAACCCCTTATATATTACTGCCCTAATTGGAGATGTAGCAGTTAAACGAGTCTTGATTGATAATGGTTCATCTTTAAACATTTGCACTTTTGACTTCTACCAAATATTTGGGTTTAGAAGTGACGAAATGAAAAGAACTGATATGATCATAAAAGCCTTCAATGACGAAACACAAGAAACGTGTGGAGTTATTACTATCCCATTGCAAGTTGGTCCAAGAACCTTAGACACGACCGTGTTTATTGTACATTGCCCTGCATCGTACAATATACTCTTGGGTCACCCTTGGATCAACGCGATGCGAGCTGTTCCCTCAACTTTACATCAATGTGTTAAATTCAAATTTAAAAATCAGTTGGTTACCATTCATGGTGATCCTAGACCCTTTGATATGTGTGCTTTGGCAGAACCTATTGGAGTTCAATTTTGCCCTGCTTTGTCATCCACACATCCTAATTCTAATCATCCATCTAAACGTGTGAAACACACACCCATAACATCATCTACTTTTTCTCCATCAACTCCACCTCTACATATAGTTCAACCATCTTCCGAACAAACCACATTAGGACCTCAAAAAGATCCTAAACCCACAACCAATGCTTCTTGTTTTACTCCTATAACTTCCATACCTATAGACCCATCCATCGACATCTCTACAACATCTACACCTACCAGAGGCATATTTTCTGCATCCGAAGATGTAGGAAATGTTCCTTCTACCTCTTACGCTCTTACTGATGAGCTCTTACCCGATTTATCTAAAATTCTTATATCAGAAAAAACAAATGCTGCTATGCAAGATTCCCTTATTTTAAATAATTTGCCACCCTCTCCTCGTACCTTGGGCCTCCCACAGCCTATGGGAAGTATTTACCAGGTCGGGAGCTGTGCTTTTATTTATAAGGGATATGACTGGGGAAGAATACCTAGAAACATCAAGACACATTATGATGGATATGCTCGATGTTATTTTACTAATGAGTATATTAAAGCTAAGCCTATAATGCTTAAATTGGGATATAAAGGGAAAGGTTTGGGACCTTTCCAGAATGGTATGAAAGAACCTTTTGAGGTAGAACCATGGCCCGCCCGATGTGGTGTGGGCCTATTTCCTAGTAAAGGTCAGCCCTTCCCATTTGAGGATGATGACCATCTCATATGTTACCAAGATTATTTGGATAAACATGATGCCTTGCATTTAATGAATAAGCCATTTACATGTAATATGCTATCCATAGCTTACCCTCAGATGATCGCTGAATCCGATGATGAGTTGGAGGGAGATATCTTCCATGATGTCTCCATTGAGGAATTATTACATAACGGATTTTATTTCGATGGCTCTATACCTAGTATAGCCCAACTTGAGGCCACGACTCCTCAAGATGAATTATCTAAGCTAACCTCGGAAGAATTACAAGAATTGGGCGTTTCACCCGCCCCACCTAATTTTGAGAGAGATCTACACATGGAAGTAGAGAATGTCATAAAAATTAACATTGGAACCAAAGATAACCCTCACATAATCAACATTGGATCAGAATTGAGTCAAGAAAAATAGGATAAATACATTGCATTTCTTAAAGAATATGAAGATGTCTTTGCTTGGACATATGAAGATATGCCAGGATTAGACCCTTCTGTAGTTATGCATCACCTAGTAGTCCATCCGGATGCTAAACCTGTTAAACAGAAACTTAGAAAAATGCATCCTAAAGTGGCCTTACTAGTCAAAGGGGAATTAGAAAAACTCCTGAAGGTTATTTTTATACAAGCCATTGATTATGCTGAATGGATCTCGAATGTAGTTCCAGTAACTAAGAAAGAAGCTACCAAAGTTAGGGTTTGCACAGACTTTAGAGATATTAATGTTGCATGCCCTAAAGATGATTTTCCTCTTCCCAACATGGATCAGATCATTGATTTTACTGTTGGGAGTGGAATGATATCCTTAATGGATGGATTTTCTGGTTATAATCAGATCAGGATAGCTCCTGAAGATCAGGCTAAAACAACCTTTATTACCCCTTGGGGGACCTTTTGTTGGAAAGTGATGCCATTCGGTTTGAAGAATGCAGGTGCAACATATCAACGAGCCATGACTTATATCTTTCATGATATGATGCATGATATTCTACATGATTATGTAGATGATATTATAGCTCGTTCCATCAAAGAAGATGATCATTTAGATGACTTGAGAAAAGTATTTGATCGGTTAAGGGAATATCTTATCCGACTGAATCCAGCCAAATGTATATTCGGAGTTAAGTCCGATAAATTATTGGGGGTTATAGTTTCTTTACGTGGCATTGAAATTGACCCTCTCAAGATCATGGCTATCACTGATATGCCCGCACCCACAAATATATCTGAATTACGAAGTCTACAAGGTAAGCTTCAAGCTATTCGTCGCTTCATCGATAAGTTGGCGGACAAAATAGGACCCTTTCTTAAGCTTCTTAAGAAAGATGTCTCTTTTCATTGGGACGACGAATGTCAGGAAGCATTTGAACTCCTCAAACAATATCTCCTTAACCCACCTATGCTTTCACCACCTAGACCTGATCGCCCATTTATCTTGTATATTTTTGCTTCAGATTTTGCCTTAGGAGCTATGTTAGCTCAACTTGACGATGAGAAAAGAGAGCGTGCTAATTATTACATTAGCAGAACCTTAATCAGTTATGAAACCCGCTACACAACATTAGAGAAACTATGTCTAGCAGTCATATTTTCTACACAGAAACTATGCCATTATATGCTCAATCAAAAAACGTATGTTATTGCTAAATTCGATCCTTTACGGTATCTCATGAGTCGACCGTACTTATCTGGTCGCACAGCAAAGTGGGTTCTTGCGCTAAGCGAGTTTGAACTCACATTTATAGGACAGAAGTCTGTTAAGGGTCAAATCATAGTAGATCAATTAGCTGCTGCACCCTTAGAGTCTACCCATCCCCTCATCATTGAGTTTCCTGATGAATGCCTTAAATTAGAGGCAGACCATCCAGAGCAATGGTCCCTATACTTTGACGGAGCCCGATGCATGAGTGGGGCTGGTGCAGGTATTATTTTAATATCTCCATAGAAACATCTTATACCTCTGTCCTTTAAATTAACGTTTGCTTGTACTAATAACACTCGCTGAATATGAGGCTCTAATCCTTGGATTACGAGCTGCCTTGGCACTAAAAATTAAAAATCTATTGGTTTTCGATGATTCTCAACTTGTCATAAATCAAATCAATGATGTTTATCAGACCAGAGATGATAAATTACGTCCATATAAAGCATATGTCTTACAATTAATATCTTTATTTGATCAAGTTACCTTGGAAGCTATTCCTCGAACTAGCAACCGTGCGGCTGACGCTATGGCTGCAACTGCATCTCTTTTGCCCTTGGAGTTAGATGACGAATATGCTACCATCATTATTCATCGACTCCAGGAACCCGCTTCAAATAAATCATGCTTAGAACCTTTGGATGTGTTTCTAATCAATGAAACTACTCCTGAACCTTGGTACACTGATATATTTAATTTTCTTCAAAATGGGACCTTCCCTGAAGGTTGTAATAGCAACCAACATCGGTTATTACGTAGACGAGCAAGTCGCTTCATAATTATTGGCAATACATTGTATAGGAGATCTTTTGAAGGCATCCTATTGAGATGTTTGAATCTAGAAGAATCTAGATCAGCTTTGAGTGAAGCCCACGATGGATCTTGTGGGGGACATTTTAGTGGTAGCGCCATTGCTAAGAAGCTCCTTAGGATAGGATATTTTTGGCCTACCATGGAGAATGATGCACATGATTATGTGCGCCATTGCGACAAGTGCCAGAAACATGCTGACCTTGTCCATGCGCCTGCACAAGAACTACAGGCTATTTCATCTCCTTGGCCCTTTTCAAAATGGGGCTTAGACATCATTGGAAAAATCAACCCTGTGTCATCTGATGGACACAAATTCATCATAACCACCACCGAGTATTTCACGAAGTGGGTTGAAGCTATGCCCTTAGCTTCTTGCACTAGAACCCAAGTTTCCAAATTTATTTTTAATCAAATTATTTGTAGGTTCGGAATTCCTGCAAATCTCATCTCGGATAATGGAACTTGTTTCAAAAATAAAGATGTCAAGAAATTATGTCAAAAATATAAAATTCAACATCGTTGGTCCACTCCCTATTATCCTCAGGGTAATGGCCAAGCATAAGCATCTAATAAAACATTAATTAAAATCCTCAAAATACTGGTCAATAAATCTGGCCGAGATTGGCACATCCAATTATATCCTCGCTTTGTGGGCTTATCGAACTAGCGTTCGCACTCCCACGGGCACTTCACCTTTTGTTTTGGTTTATGGCACTGAAGCTATTTTTCCCTTTGAATTAGAAGTTCCTTCTTTGGCTCTACTACTTCAAGATACTAAAGTAGGAGATGAATATCATGCTGGCAGACTTAGTCAGCTAGAACTCCTAGATGAGAAGCGCATCAATGCTTTGGAACATCTTCGTGCCTACCAAAACAAGCTCAAGCGAGCATACCTCAAGAAAGTTCATCATCGATCCTTTGAGATCGACGACCTTGTCTTAAAAGAAAATCAAAAAAATACTAATGCAACTAAAGATCTTAAAGGTAAATTTGAGCCCAACTGGCTTGGACCATATATCATCACTGCTAAATTTGGATCGGGAGCATACCGATTAGCTACCTTAGATGGTAAAGATCTTAAAGAACCTATGAACATTATGCATCTTAAGCGCTATTATGCATAAAATCTGGTCATTTCATCATTGTATATATTGTTATTTTGCATATTGTTTCATTTTAGTCATCCATATAAAAATTTCAAAAATAATAATAGTATTTATTCTTTCAATTCATAAATTAAAATCAAAATATAAAAACTTCAAAATCATCAAAAAATCTTCAAAAACATCTTTTATTTTTGTACCTATCAATTCTTGAAGTATTGCAGTTATATTTTCAATTATTTTGGATAAATTAGCATTTATTTGGAATCCCGCACTTTCACACTCACATGAATAAATATCTTGATTTTATTTGGTATGATTATTAATCTCTCTTATATCAAAGTCCACAGTTGAATTAAATAAAGTTTTGAGCATAGAGAACTGATCTTGTTATTTACTTGAACCAAGCATATCTTTTCACATTAAAATGATTTCATTGCAAATTCGATATGATGCTACATAGTAGAAATGGTTTCTTGAGCGAAAAGTTTCCCTTGCTATCCTATCATGCACATGGTCTAGAATATTTGAGAATTGACAAAAGGACAAGCTCACCCCTGCCCATAATAAAAATCCCTTGCTCCACAACCAATCCGAGCAAGTATCCCTAGTATAGGAAGAAAAAGAAAAGTCAAAGAAAATGAGAAAAAGAAAAATATTATTTTGTACCATCGCAGCAATATTTCAGCATTGTCTCAGTTCCAAGCAAAAATACAAAAAATAAAAAAAGAAGAAGCAAAAGAGAAAAGAAAAAGCAAAAAGCAATAAAATCCCTTTCCCTACCCCTTGAAAAAGAAAAGAAGGGTGAATGAGCTTGAATCCCTGGAATTCTCAATTATTCGAAAACTGTGAGGTAAGCCCCATAACAAGTGGTTTGTGCCCAACCCGCTTGGCCTTGGGTAATCCCTAGCATGGTGATATGTCTGTCACATTAGCGACCTTATTTTGTACAGACCTATGTCGGCTTATGGATTAGCTAGCTCTTGATGACCCGACTTACATAGTAGTCTCAGTATGGTTACATGCATATAAATCATGGTCAACGAACACTTATTTGGTTAATTCAAATTACTTGTATCAAATTATCTTGCTCAAAATTGGTGAATGAACAATACAATTGCACACACATTTGTATTTGAGAGATTTTGTATCATTATGATAAATCAAGATCGGCAATGAACTCACATCTGCACATGGGGTTCCTTATAAATCTACATTTTGTCTTTGAGATAATTTAAAATATTTCTGCAATTCTTTTAGAATCATTTCATCTTCTTATTTAAAAACATTTGCTTAGCATAAAAACAATTAAATATATTTCTTTCCAAAATCCAAAATTTTCTTTCACAACATCTTCAAAAACCTAGTAAATAAAGTCACGTTATTATTTTTTGTTTATCTCAAAATAAAAAAATCAATCATGCAATAAAACTATTATATCAATTTCTTTTTTGGATTTCGCGATGATGGTATAAGTCTATACCTATAATTCTATGCCTAGCGCAAACCATTGTTCTAATTTTATTTCCCATTCATTTTAATTCATAAAAACATATGGCTTACATCATTATGTTACACAATTGTGCTTTAAAAGGAACGCAAATTTTTTCTATTTTCATTTCATTATGTCAACATTCCATTTTGCAATGATGGTATAATTCCTAGGGAATTATTCAAAATTTTATCACACTTAGGAATTTATGCCTAGCAAAAATCATATTTTTTTTATATTTCATGCATAATATTTTTATGAAAATCTGAAAACAAATCATCACCATCATCATTTTTCATCATCACAACACAAAGTCTTAAGACAGTCTCTTAAGCACCCTTTTACTTTTAGCAATATTTCTATACTGGGATTAGCTTGACGACCTAGCGAGCGGCGACTCCATGAAATGGTCTATAACAACGACAATGTCCTTTGAAATTATTGTTAGAAGTCCCTTTTATTTTTCATCAAATCACACCACCAAAACAACCAATTTGTTTACATCAGATTATTCCATTTAAATTTTATGGCATGACATAAAATTATAATTTATTTCCAACGACATAATTACATGAATAATCAATCAACAAATCCAAAATTAAAGCATCATACAACATATACACAAGTCATATCATCAAAAAGACCATATATATATATCAAAAATTATGTACATCATATCAAACCGGATTGGTATGCCACAATCTATACCCTGGCATACTCAATCCTCTCAAAAATATATACAATCCAGTCTATAGCAGCTAGTCTCGAGAAGCCCTCGAGCTCTCAGCCTCATCTCCTCTCCCACCCTGAGATGGAGGAGGTGGTCCCATAGAGGTCCGTGTTGTGTCTCGGGTCCTCATCATCGATCGTGAGGATGTCCTCGATGATCCCACCCTGATCGGCTTCGCAATGCCGACTGGTAGCTATAACCTCTGGCCCTCTAGAACCAGCTGGAAGTATACTCCCTGATAAACGATATAAGCCATAGACCGTGCCAACTCCTGCATGCTCGCCCCTCCGCTCCGAGCCCTGAGCCATGTAGCCTCATCCTATAGAGTCTGCACCTGAGCCCGGAGGTGGGCATTCTCAGCCTGGAGAGCCGCCATCTCGCTGCTCTCCCCCACCTCGACACCCTTGCCCTTATCGGGCGATGGTGGCCTCTCCCCCTACTGAGAAGGGAATCCCTCCTCCCTCCTCCCTATCTACTATGGTCTCTATGGAGCCTGTGGCATCCTCTGGCATCTCTCCTATGGAGACCATCACTGCTCTCTCCCTCCATGACCCCGCACTGCCTCAATAGCAGCCTGGCACCGCCTCCCCATCCATCGCACAACCACGTGCATCGGACCCTATGCCCTCATCATCCGAGGAGGGTGGATGCCTACGTACCAGGCATCATATCCATCAATGACCCCAACATCATCCCCATCCACTGGCTAGATGGGGGCATCATCCACATCCTGGCTCTAGAATCGTTGCATATCCGGAGCCTCGCTCAATGTGGTATTATCCTCGGATAGTCCGAGAGTACTCATAGTCCCTGAGAGATGGGATCCCCTATTGTAGACCGAACTATCACACAACTCGGTCGTAGCGGTGGAGCTCTACCTCTCCCCACTCCATCCTCAGCCAGTAGACTCGCTTGATGTGAGCCAACTCCTGTCCATCCTCTCCCCACCCTGGATGCTCTCTCCATGGCCTCTAGGTGATCTGGTCTGGGATGAGGTCATCTAGCAACCTCCGTGACATCGATAGATCTATCCATCGCTATGACCCTCTCTGTAGCCACCAATAGAAAACCTGGGGTCTCTCCCGATCAACCCCTATCAGTGGGAGTCCTACCGGCCTCCGCACCATGATGTGCTCCCAACACCAAACCTGTAGTAGCGATGTCAAAACCAGACATCGACCTCCCTTGTATACGACCCCATGTAGGATCCTATACAAGCGGCACAGTACAAAGCTGCCCCATGCAAATCTATACCCGTGGTCTCTCATGTCGTAGACCACATCTGAAAGGAGCCATGGTAATCTGCACCCGCTCTGGTGGCACAATAGTAGGCCACCCACTATCCCTGCAAAAACCTGAGTCAACCTAGATGCCCTAGGCATCTACCTCAGAGACTCGATGTTCACTCCGCCCTTCTCCAGGGTGAAGCTCGGGTCTCCGCACAACCTCATCATAGCCTGGCCCTGATTGGCCGTAGGAGTCATAAACCATCCCTGTATGGGGATCCTCAAGATCCTCCATACGTCCTCTAGAGTGGGAGCCATCTCCCCTATCGATAACCGAAAGCAGGATGACCCCGGATACCATCTCTCTGCTAGGGCTGTAGTAGCCCCATGTCTGTCGATATTTGTGGCATCTCTGCCACATGTTGTAGTCCGACCTGTGCCAGTTGGTCTCGCTCTGCCTGGTCGAGCGTGGCCACGTCATCCCTCAGCCCCCGTATTTCCATTCCTGACTCTTTAGTAATCCCCTCTACAAAATAAACAATAAAACAACAAAATTCATTAATAAAACAATTATTAAAATCAATTAAATGCAATTCAAACAAGCTTAATTTCATAAAAATGATGATATCGTCCACCATTGGATGATATCATCCTAAATTAAATCAAATCATCCTTTGTAGGATGAAATCATCTCCGATTTCTCAACTTGGGGATCGCCCCTTGTTGGACGGGATCGCCCCTATTCCGTCGATTTCGCCCATAGACGAAATCGGCGATCTAGGGACGATTTCGACGAAATTGGGACGATTTCGTCCCGACGTCGTCGACGGCCTAAAAACGGCCGTGATGCCCCAAAATAGTCAAAATTTAAATTGCAAATTACACAAATCAAATTAAAACATAATTCACTAGGTTTAGATTCTTACCCGTAGCCCGCGCCGGACCTCTGTCGATCTGTGCGTGGTTTCGACCATTTTGTCTGCAGAGCTCTAAAAAAATAAAATGAAAATGAACAAGTAAAAATGAATTAGGGTTTTACCCTATTTTTCTTAATTTTATTTAAAAACAACAACATTTTTAATTTTGCTTTTTCGTGCTTTTACCTCAAACGTTCGATTTGGGTAAAAACACGGAGGGGGCACCATAGTAAGAAGTTGTACGATTCGACCTAGAATCGTCGTCTAAAAAATTGAGTAAATTTTTGCTTTCTCGTAAAATGGGAAGAACTCGTCTTTAACGCATTTTCTTTGAAAAATTCGCTAAAGAGGGGGCAAAATGTAGCACCCTAAAATTGGCGCAGTTAAACCCTTAGTAAAAAGATAAAAATTTGAATTTTAACCCCAAAACCGCCCGTTACCCGCTCCCCTCATTTTTCGTGCCATTTTTAGGATTTGTTTTGACCATTGGACGATATCGTCGACGATCAGACGAAATCATCCCAGATCTGACGAATTCGTCTGGAACAGAACGTCCAGACGATTTCGTCCCAAAACTGAATTTTCATAATTAGCTTCTGTTTCAACAACTTCTCTAACTTGGGCAGAAAGCGTGTCTACGCGGTTAGAGTCTCCCCCATTGGAGATCTCCCAAATTGGGGTGATCTCCAACCTCCTAACCTCTCCCTAAATCCTATATAAACTTAGGATTTTCTCTTGACTTCCCCTCGGTTGATTTTCCCTGCAACTTTAGTTTCTCGTGCATTAGAACACCTTCGCACCATTGTTTGCATTGTGTATTTCAAGTTTTTCTTGCAGGAATTTTACTATTTTTCAGTCGGAGCAAGCTCGGATCGTCGCTGGCGATTCCAGATGATTTCGGATGATCCTGTCATAGATCGGCGATGATCTCGTACGATTGGAGGTGATCTCGATCTGCAGTCCAGTATTGGGGGCAATCGGAGCCCGAAGTTTGCATTCTTATTTATCTTCTCTTATTTTACTCTATGCATTAACTTAGTTTATTCTATTCTCGCATCCTGGAGTTCACCTCATTTAGCATAGATGCATGATAAAGTTAAAATAAATTATTAAATTAATGCATTTCCTTTAATTGTTATCTCGGATTTATCATTTAGGCAAGTTTACTATCATTTCTATCATTTCCCCTTGCTTTTGCAGTTGCATTTTTGGTCTTTGGTATCTCGTTCTCGTGATTGCAGGTTTCGACGAATTCGTCAAGTCGACGATGATCTCGTCTGATCTCAGATGACCGACTGTGATCTGAGATGATTCTATGCAATTGCAGATGATTATGTAAGATTTGAGATGATCTGGACTTCTACAAACCTCAGAATCTTCATCAGACATCCAGAATCGGGTACATTCTATCTTATTTAGCACACTTTCTGTGTTTAGCACTTATTCATGTTTTTTGTATCCATATAAATCAGCATTGGCATATAGAATAGCTTAGATTCATCTTGGCCAAACCTAGGATATGAATGATTGAATATAAAAATGAACACATCAAACCCATTCTCAACCTAGGCATGGAAACTGCCACTCAAAAGTTTCCTGGTGAACCCACCATCCATCAAAAATTCACCCTTATACCCCCTCCCCCGAGAGGCGCGACCTTCAAAGGGCCTCTCAGTCCGAGGTATTGTCCCATCCTTCTCGCATCCCCCTTTCGGGCATGGATCCTATAGCCTGAAGGTAAGGATGCAAAAAATTTGGAGCAGTAAACCTGGGTTTAATGATATTTGTGCATTTCTACACCTACTCATACATTCATTGAGGGCAGGAAGATGCTCCTTAATATTCCTGTAAATGGACCAATCATACAAAAATGCTTTAAAGTTACCTGTTGCTAACTGATCAAATATATATAGTATGATACGCTAAAATGTAGTTGGGGCGTTACAGAGCCCAAATAGCATTCGGTTGTATGCATAAATGCCATTCTCCACAATAAATGTGGTCTTCAACTTATCCTCCTCAACTATACTAATTTGATTGTATCTCAATAACCCATCCAAAAATGAATAGATCTCGTGTCCTACGACTTCTTCCAAGATAGAATTTTTTAAGGGAATAGGTAATGGATCCTTAATAGTTACAATGTTTAGACTCCTAAAGTCCACACATATTATGATCTTGTCTACTTCCTTCTTCAAGGTGATCACTATAGGTGAGACCCATTCACTGTTTATCACCTTGAAGATGATTATTGCTTTCAACATCTTTTCTATCTTCACATTCACTAATGCAGCATACTTTGGGTTCATTCTATATGGTCTCATTCATACTGGTTGAGCTCTAGGCATTAGTGTAATCTTATGGACACATAATTCTGGTGGTACTTCTTTTAGGTCCTTATATGTCCATGCAAATACATCCTTATATTCCAAAAATATCTTAAAAGATGCCACTTTTAGTACGGGATTCCAATCATCATCATAGTGAATCATCTGAGGTTCCCCTTTTATTCCTAGATTGATGTCCACTATCTGAGGTCCTTCATATTTGATATTTTCCAGTTCACTTGTAGCTTTCTCTACATTCTCTGGGTGTGTTGGCCTTGTATCAATCTCTGCATATCCCACTGTATATTTTGTAAAACTTTTTAGAAATATCCATTTCTCTTTTTCTTCCTTCTTAGATTCTTGGCTATCTTTCGGTTTGTCTTCTTTTTTCTTGATCTCCTCTAAATCAATACAGAGGTAGTTGGGATGAAAAATTTTATACTCCTCCATTTTCCAATGAAGAAGCTTGCTATCAGATCTAGCTTCATATTTTCTACATTCATCTAGGTACAACATTCCTTCTCCATCAGGTTTGTACCCTTCATCCCCTGAGGAATTTTTTGATTCATCTGTTGTAGCTACATCCTCACTAACTTTCTAATTATCTAGATTAATCATATATTTATGTTGTCCCTTATTAAAAGTGATCTGATTCTTTCCCCAATTGTTATTAACTTTAGCTACTCGTAGCTAGCCTCTCCTAAAGAGAGCATTGTATGCAGGTTTCTGTATTGTAATCACAATGAAATCCAAGATAAACTATTATTTCGCTATCATCACTTATTGTGTATTCAAGACTCCCTTTGTCTCGATGTCATTTTGGTCAGTGCCATATAATCAGAAGCTCGGTGCCCATAGGGATGGAGCACCTAATTCTAGCCATGTCCTTTCAAGTAGCACATTGATGTTGGATCCTCCATCCACAATAACTTGTGTCAATTTGTGTCCTAGGATCTCCATATGAACTAATGCAGGTTTCTTTACCATGTCAATCATTAATACAATTGGATCCATAAACTAATCCTTTCATTCTTTCTCCTGAATTGGTTGGCTCTACACTTCCATCACCTTTTACGATTGTATTTCTTCCACCATTGCTTTCTGCAATGTTGTAATAGCTTCCAACAAATTTGATAATTTAATTTACACTGTGGTATCCAAAACCTGTGCTACTATATTTTGCACAACTATCTCCTGGTCTAATGTTTTTCTCAATTCCTTATCAACTGTTGACTCTACTCGCTTAGTCTTTTCAGATTCTTCTTGCAATATTTTATTTGCTACTTGCTAGCATTGTTTTTCCTTTGCTGGCTATGGGTATTTATCCTTCTTAGCCTGATTTATTGTCATGGCTAAAACTTCTTGGGTTTCCTCCTTAACTTGAGGAACTTCGTTGTCTAGATAACTGACATTTTGTGGGTTACTTGAACTTACCTATTTTTGACAATTCTCTTCTTTGTGGTTTCCCGGACCACACCATCTACACATGTATGTAGTTCCTGTTTACGGTGTTTCCTACCTCTGATGTGAAGGATATTGTTTTGTAAAATGCCCCCATTCTTGGAAATTGGAACACTATATTATCGGTCTTCCCTCTAAGTCATATTGCAAATGACTTTGCCCTCCTTGTTGATTTTCTTGGTTCGGTATTCCACCTCATCTACTATTTTTATAACCACCACTTGTTGCTTGTTACCCGCTTCCTTGGGCCTTCGGTTTCTCTTCCTACTCTTGGATTAACAATACTTATGGATGTACTCTCACATTATATGGACATAGCATTACCTCATGCCCCATCACATTACAAATGTGGCAATAGTCATTCCTCGGATACTTCACATTTGTATGGCCTTCTATTTTGCATTTCGTGCACCACATGTCATTTTTTTTAGGTTTGATATTTCGGTCTTTTATCATCTTATCAAACTTCTTGTGAAATGATGCTACTATCCTCTATAGAGTATCATCTTCTCCACTATCTTAATCATTCAACTTGGGATGAGACATAATACCTGTATATGTTTATTTTTATTCGCTCTCAAAATTCTTTGCATGCTTAAGTGCTTCTTCATATGTTTCTGATGGTACTGCTTTCATCTTTTTCTTATACTTTGGAAGCAATCCATATATAAACCACCACTTTACTAGAACATATGCCATAGGTATCTGCATCTTATCGACTAATTGCTCTAGTCTACGGTTATAGGATTTCACATCTTCATCAAATTTTTTCTTTGTCATGCAAATTTCTATAACAATGTCTCCATCATCCTTCAAAGGTCAAAATTCTTCAATGAACTTCTCCTTTATCTGATTCCAAGTCTAAAAATCTACGGTATTTTCTCTCTTCAAATACCAATCAATTTTCAATCCTCTCAAGGTATCAAGAAATAAAATTACCCAATCATCTAGTCTATCCACACCATTTTCTCTCCAAATGGTTATACAAGTCCCTATATGTTGTGTGGGGTCTTCCTTACCCTCACCTAAAAATGATGGACATCTCTGCTTGGCTGCCTTATTAGCCATCTTAGGGGAGTCATCACTATCACTTGAGGTATCTCATGGAATCTCTGAATGATTCCTCCTTGGTTTTTTCTTACTCTCGTTGTCGTCAGAAGTGTCAATTTGAGGTATCTTGTTCTATCCCACCACTTGATGACCAAACTCTCATGCATCTTCACTTTGCAACCTCCTTCACTGATTTGATGGAGATAGTCTTGGTCTTTCCTCCTAAGACCTCGCATCCTATTGCTCTGGCGCCTGACTCCCATCCTCTGCACTCCCTTGCAACCCTTCTACTACTTTCTCAGGTGTCACCATCCTCTTACACTTTTTCTATGTCAATCCTTACCTCTACGCTCAGTGGTTCTATTTCCTTGTCTTCTGTCTCTATCAACAATACCTCAAAGTCTCCTTCTTAGGATGTCCAAACCTACTCTATTTCTGGTTCTTGAGTACTACAATATGAGTTACTTATGTTTTCTCTCTGATCAATTCTCATACTCCTTCTTACTAGAATATTCTCTCTTACTTCCTATCTCCAACGGCTTCATGCACTGGTGTCTGTCATTCACATCCAATTTTGTAGTATTCACACTTCATCAATTTGACTCATTTTAAAAAAAAATGCCAGATTCGATAAGGCAACATCACCAAATTTAGCATAGAGGTGTAGTATTCTCTATGGGGAGGTAATTTTCTAAAGCTATGAATGATCAATGTATGAATTCTAACTCGGTTACCAAATCGTACAACCGTACAGTCCTCCAAACTACCCCTTGATAATGATTGAAAAACTTGTACAGATGTCAAACTCTCACACTGTATGATTCTAAATCATACAATGTCAAGGATTGTATGATTTTAAACTTAGCCAAACTAACAGAATCAGTTTTGGAGGTTGTCGTACATAGTTTTGTAACCGTTCAAGTCAATTTTCCTCAAACTACCAAATTGGGTAAGTTTATCTCCATCACTCTATTTACCAAATTGGGTAATTTTTCCTTGTACGAACTCTGTTGTATTATTTACACGAAATTAAGGTACAGGTGCCAAATCAGATGCTCATATGCCTCAATCTCTCTTAGGAAGGTTTTGTAATGGTTTAATAGGCCAATCAATCCAATATCTAGGACATGCAAAACATCTTAACATGGCTTGTGAGAGATTCCATTCATCTGATTATGTACATAAATCATACAACAGGGTTCATAACATCTTCCTCAATGCTGCCATGCTCTCATATCATTTCTCAAGTTTCACCAATGCTGATCTTTATCAAGAAGTTGCAACAATGCATAAAACTAAGCTAAAATAATTAATAGAAAATACATGCAATTGATATTTCACCATAACTCATTATCCATAATTGCCAGGATCATACACGACTTGTATAACGTAGTTATATTCCATTATATCATTAATAGTATTACAACAAGGTTTTTCTATCAATCCATTGCAATAACTTAGAAGTAAACTAGATATTACAACCAGTAAGCACTCTCTTCCTATCTATCAGCAACCAGACCTACAAATTTGAAAATGGGGCCTTATATAACGTTGCCTAGGTTGTTCCAAAGTGGTTCCTGAGGCAATTAGTTATTTACAACTGCCCATTCATAACAGAATGAATGAAATTAGACTTTTACTAAGTCTAAAACCTTAATTTAGTAAATTCATGCACCATTTTATCCCAAAATTACATTTCCTATGAATTTCATTATATTTTGGTGCACCTTGAATGGTTTGCTCCTGCCTTGTAGGGTTTGGTCCTCTAGTTGTACGATTTGCCTCTCTGGTTGTACGGTTTACCCATACCTATACGGTTTACCAAAACTTGGGAAAACTATCAAAACTATTAAAATGGAGCAGATCCCTTGATCATTTTCTCTTCTTCTGGGAGAAGGATTTGTTGCCTATAGGTTCCTCATCAGAAGGAACCACATGAACTTGTCCCTCATGTATATATTTAATACATTGATGTAAAATTGAGGGAACATAATGCATCTCTCTGATCCAAGGCCTCCCCAAGAGGATGTTCTATTGCATAGAATTTTCAAGTATGTGATACATCACAGGGATAGTCTCTAGTCCAAACTGAATAGACAAGACTATAGTACCGACCGTTGAGCATAGTGCATCGTTAAATGCTCTCAAAGGGAAGGTTGAAGGTATGATGTGCGATTTTGGAAACTTCAAGTATGCCAATGCCTTGGTAGTAATAATATTGATTGATGACCCTATGTCAATCAAAACCTGTTTAAATGGTGTGTGGTTAACACACATAATTATATGCAACAATAGGTCCATTGTAGCAGTAGATACCGTTTTAATCTCGTGATTATGAAATTGAATCATTGGCTTTCGGTACTACTGCACATGTCCCATGAAATTTGTAAATGCTTTGGGGTCCTAGGACTAAACTTCAATAGACCTCAAGATCTCCATGAGCATCTCCCTGTGCGTAGGAGAATGTTGTATCAATTCATAAACTAAAAAAATTACTGAAACTATCTATAGGCTTTGCACAAGCCTATTTTTTATGGTCACCACCAGTCTAGTTGGTGGGCCTGGCATATTTTTTTTGCATTAGACTTTGCGAAGGTACAACTTGCATCCTGATTAGAGCTGGAGTTGAATTTGGTCGCTCATACCTTCCATTTATTGTGATAACGTTTACCATACTGACAAAACCTTGCGTAGGTGGTTTGATATGCACTTGGTTCACCTAGATAATATTATTCCTCAGAGGCTCATGGTTCAGAATAGAAGTTTTTAAAATCCCCATATTTTGATTTTTTGAATCTTGAGGGTTATCGACAATTAGCTTACCTTTATCGATCATGTTTTGTACCATGTGTTTAAAACTATAAAATCCTTCAATGTCATGCCCCTTAATCATGTGGTATGTGCAATATTGATAATCCCTATACACTTTTAGTTTGGGTTGGTTAGGGTCTTGCAAATTGATCTCGAGGAAGTTGATAGCCTTAGCCTCACACAGTTGATGAAAAATCAACGTCATTGTCTCCAATAATGGTGTGCACTGGTGAGGAGGGTATTGTTCCTTATTATTACTCTGTTTCCTATTATTGCATTGGTTGTATTGCATAAGAGGAGATTGGGCCTGATAATTTTGTTGTTGTTGGCCCTTGTCCCATTTTTGGAGGTTCAACACTACTTGATTCACTTGGGTCGGCTTGGCTTGGTGATTTTTATTTTGAGTGTTCTTCTTATTCCAATATTTTTTGTTCTGAAGCTTTAAGTTACCCTCCTATAACTTGATATCCTTAATTACCTTAGCTTGTGCCAAGGCCTCCTCAAATATTTGGTATTGTTGCAACTGCAACAATAGCGAGATGTGCTTCACACAAATCTTTGTAAACATTCGAGTTAGTTCCATCGTTGGAATGGAAAATGGCAACTTTGCCATCAACTTTCTCCATCTCTTCCCATAGTCCATGATCAACTCATCTTCGTATTGCATTAGAGTAGCCAGATTGAATAGATTTATCTTATTCTTGATGCTAAAGGAGAAGCATTCAAGAAAAGCATTAGCCAACTGCTCAAAATTGGTTATGTTGTGCCTCTTTAGTTGGTTGAACCATTCCAGGGTAGGGCCTAAAAGGGTCATGATGAAGGTCCTTAATAACAAAGCATCATCACTTTGTATCTGAAAACACATGTTCATGAAACACGTGACATGCTCTTGGGCATCTTCATCTCCTAGAAATTTATCCAACTTTGGCATCTCGAAGTGATTGGGATACGTTGGAGTAGGCACTGAGGGGCATAAAGGTGCATTGTGGATCCTATTCAAGGTTGGCTTTTTGTAATTCATCCCTTGTTTCTCAATTGCTCTTACGTTTTCTACCAAGGCCTTGTAGGCCTTTGAAGATGGAATCTCCTCTTCCCTGAGAGATCCTTGAGGAGCCTTTGGAGGCAGATTCTTCTTCTGTTGAGGTGGAGGGCTAGGCTCATCCTCCACATCCACTAAGGATATATTAGGATATTCCTATTCTTGCTTGTCTCCCTCTGCTTCTTCATACTGAGTATGTCCATGATGTTCGAGTGCTTGACGTTGTAACATGTTTTGGGCTATAGAATGAGTATGATTTCCAATGTGCTCATGGTACAATTCAGGCTATGAAGTAGCTTGTCTATGATGGTGCCCCCTGTATTCACTCTGAGGGGTACATTGGTACAATCCAATCTATCCTCTCTATCTACATGCTCCTTTTGGTCAAGAATACGTTGCTTGCACATGCACTACTCATATAGACATTGAGTAACCTCATTTTTGTGGTGCTTGTGCTCTACACGCACATCTTCCAATTGATCTTGGAAGATTCATTGCCTTTGCTCTAACACCAAAATTTGTGATTAATCTATAAGATCGGTAGTATGTGTTCTCTAGTGGTTTTGCTTTGTTCAGGTAGCTTTATTGGTGTGAATCCCAATAGACTTGTCTGCCATGATATTGTCTTTATTCGTATAGATAGCATTTGCATTCTGTTATTATCTATTATATGTGCTCACATAGATTGATCGGGAACGTATGGTATGAGAATGATTTGAGAATTCCCCTAGTTCCCTAATAGTCCTACGTGTGCCCTCATTGAGAGAACTCACAGAATGAGAATGAGTCATTGAGGCTCTACACCCTAATTACCCTAGGACTCTATCAAGACCATCAAGCTATCTTGTATTCCAAGGATGATCTGGTGGTGTATCATTTACTCAAACTTTAGACATGTCAATCATGAATTTTTTGAGCTCATTATTGTTTGGAGTTTGGAAGAGCCTATGCTCTAAAATAACCCTCTATTCCTACCCCTAATTGGGTGGATTTTCTTGTTGTCTATCTTGGGATGGTGGGGGCCTTAAGCCACCCTTAGATCTATCCCTCAAGGAGTGTGCATTACCTCCTCTATCTGGGGTGTTCTAAATAGAATCCCCGCATGTTGAATTTTCCCCTCTAATACTCGATGAACATCATTCGAGAGGATTCTGTGGTTGAGGGTTTGACACATTATTTTGTGTGTTTTGTGGAGCTTCAAATTCAATTTTGACTATGCACTGATGTTGGCCTCTCCGTGTATTAACCATATTGTGAATTATCTCCTGTGTATATTTTAGAGAAAACAAAGCAAACAATGATAATTATCTCTTTTAAAATTTCTCTATGATCCCTAAACTAGTTTTAATGTGTTTTAGGTGTGTTGTATCATAAACTAACTTTCATCATGTTTTTAGATTTGTTGATGAAATACTTGTTTCATTTAATGGTTTTCACCTGTATGCTCACAGTTCGACAACCGACAATGAAATTCATGGTTACGTAAACCCCCCAAAGTGTGGAGATGAAACACACACCCAGGCAGGGAGCAAGTAAACTCTACATAAAATTAAACTGCTGGTTTTTTTTTCTGTGCAACAGGCAATAATGCTAACCATAGGATAGAGTTGCAGCCCAAAATGCTAGCCACTATTGATAACAACAACTAACAGTGCTAGCCATTGTTGTCAGTCATGGCTGATAGAGAATATAAAATTTCTCATTAAATTTTACCTTTACTATTTTTCTAGATGAGTTATTTAATTAATGATAGGCAAAAATAGTAAAACAAGAAAATCATAGGATCAGGATTACCTAGAAATCCTCATTCGATGGAGAGATAGGTTACTTATTGTCTATATTTCTGCTCTACTACTAGATGTGGTTGTCAAGCATGGCTGAGAAAGTGGGTCATGGGTGTTAAACATGGCTAAGGCTGCAACACAAAAACATAGAAAAATTTGTAATTTACAGTGCAATTTGTACGGTTTCCACCATGATCACCATATGTACCACTCTAAAAGCATACACCTAGACTATTGCATCAAGTATATCAAGCATTAAAGCATGAAAATATGAATAATAATAAATTGAACAAGAAATAACTTCTTTATATTATCATTGTGAATATCCTTTACAAATACATCCATCTTAGGAATACCAAATTCTTTGATATAATTGATATATTATTGTGAGCCCCTCAATTAACGTAGACACGAACTTCTTAAGGCTCAAGAAATCCTTCTTCTCACTCGATTGGAGGAAAATATTGCCAAGAATACTTTGCATATGACTAGATCCTGTAAGTCTACATTCAAGAAATAACATAACACAATTAGAAGCAAAGGAGGCCTCTCATGATGAGGCTCTTGATAGGGATTTGCATGAATTAGGACAAATATAGCAAGAAAGCATGGAAAATTGTAAAAATGATTACAAAACCTCTGAATTATTATAAAGAATGATAAGAAGGCATTAAATCTAGCTATTATGATGCATAATCTGCCATTAAAACTTAAAATGAATCAAATCTAATGAAACTAGTGGAAATTGATAAAATAAGAGAAAATAGAGCAAATCTACCTCTAATTCCTAAAATTAACCGTATAAAATCATAAATGAAAGCTAATATATGTTAGATATATACCTAATTGCATTCTTAGAATGAAAATCCTATAGCTAAAATGAGGGAAATTGAATGTCAAACCCTTGCAACTGAGGATAAAATCCTCTTGCTCTTGTAATCAGGGCTTGAATCTCAAATTCCTCCATGGAATTGATGATCAAGGGTTGCCTCTGTGTTATAAAACTAATTAGCGATGTAGATTCTTAAAATTTGTAGTGGAAGTGGCTCAATTAGGGATGAATGACCTATTTAAGATCTTAAAACCTCCATAGCTTCAAATGCAGTCATGATTCTCCAAATTGGTAGCATGTAGGCACTCCTCAAGGGTTGTAGGTGGCTCTCCAATTTGACAGGGCTTCATTGCATTCAATTAAAATATTCTCTAGACTTTTCCTCAATTTGGATGGGGGTCTTATAGCACTCTCAATTCCTAATCCTAGATTCCTTAAGAATCCAAGATATAGAACTAGGAGGTTGGAGCAGTTGGGAGGAAGAATTTAGAAGCTTCCTCGCTCAAAATTGCTTGAAATTCGTTGTCAGGGCTGTTGTAACTGATTTTGACCTATATCAGAAGTTCATGACAGTTGTAGAGCTAGCCACAACTCTTAGGTGCAACTAGATCTATTAGCCATGGGTGTCAGCCATGGTTGAGATCTTAGTTGCAGATTCCATCCGCAACTAAGGCTAAGTAGGCCAAAAGTGCCTAAATTGAGTGGTTAAAACCACTGCTTTACCTTGGAATTTTCCAAGATCATTCATATGGTCTTCTGGGAAGCCCATATGAGTAGTACCCTACACATGATGAATTTTAGGTGTCTATAGTGGCAAATTGATAAAAATTCCAACAATCCTCTATCATGAATAGTATTGAAGATTTTGTTTTTGGAAGTTTGGGATCCTATCATGAAAAAATATTTGCACTGTTTATCATTTTAAACATAGCTTTCTACATTACCATCAAGAGAATAAAAAAGGAGAAGAATATTTCTAATTTATTTTGGCCACCACCTAGGAGGATAACCATAGCATTTAAAATATCCTTTGTCAAGAGCCCAGTTTGCCATAGCATCTACCACTTTGTTTTGTTCTCTAGGCACATGATTGAAAACAACCTCCTAAAATTTTCTTATGATTAACCTAATATTATCTATAATATTTTGGATTCTTCAATCCACCTTATTAGACCTTGAAGTTGATTTTAGATAATTGATCATAACTTGAGATTCTGACTCAACAATCATCCTTCTCCACCCTACCTTTGAAACCTCCTACAAACCTCTCAAAATACCCTACCCTTCAACTAAGTTATTGGATAGAATTCCTAGATGTTTTGCAAAAGTACAAATTGGAGTACCATCCAACCTACTTATCCCTCCTATAATAGATCTTCTAGGATTTCCTCTAGATGCTCCATCAGTATTTATTTTTATGAAGTTCTTTAGGGAGGCCACCATTGCTAAGTTCTATCCATCATTTGACCAGTCCCTTTCTTCCTTCTGTGTTGGACTAATTTATTTCCTATCTTTAATTGAGACATAATTTGTTCCCATAGTTGATTTGAATTTTTTGGATGAGTTAATAAATACTAAATAGTCTCTCTCACATTTTCTATGCCAAACATAGTGGATGTCCCTACTTTCTTGTTGAAATATTCACTTGTTTAGCTCCTTCCCAATGTTCCAAGGAAGAATAGTCATACCTACCCAAACTATTTGGTTCACATACCAATATTTTCCTTCTTGTTTGATCCAATCTCTCCATAGTTGTTCTATGGATTTTTTATTGGACCATCTTAATTTTATAAGGGAACCATCTTCTTCCACAATGTTGCAGCTATGGGGTATTCCATGAAAAAATGGTTAAGAGTTTCATGGTTATCCCAAAATATTACACATTGAAAGGGTCTATTAAAGTCTTTCTTCATAAGTTGCTCCCTTGTGAGAACCATTTTATGGAGTAGCAACCAACTGAAAAATCTAACTTTTCACCATTACTTTTTAGACCATAACTACTTGAAACAATTTTGATCTTGATGGGGATTAATAGGGCTTAAGGCTAAGTAACCTTGAGCAACAGTGTACTCACCATACCCTAAACTATTCCAGCCAATATAGTCCTCAACTTGTGATCATGAAGGTGATCTCATTTGAAGGATTCTATGAATAATATTTTTTTGAGCTTTAAAAAGTTGGATTTCCCACTTTTATATTTCTTGTCTGATCTATATAATATTTGGCAATTTTTATCCAATTTATCCTATTTTTTAAATGAACGTGGATTTCATTAGTGAAGAAACATCATGGGATGTTTTTTACATGTTTTTTTATAGAAAACAATTGAATATTAAATGGATGTGGAATCTATTTAATCAAGGAAACTATGGGATTTCTATGTAAAGCTTTGAATAGAAAAGAGGGATTTGATTTTTATGAATTGATAATTGGACGTGGAGTCCAATAGCTAAAATGAAACTTATGGGGTTTATTTTAAATGCAAATTAGAATTGTAATTGTTGGACATCTTGAGTGCCTAAGTCAAAGTTGTCATTGATGTCAAGATGCCAGTGAGAGTTCTTCTTCAGTTCGAGTGCAAAGTTTAATGGAAGTTTATAATGGGTTAAAATATTTTATTTTACACCCAAAAATATTGGGTCAGAAAAAGGTTTTTACTTCTCCATGGAAGCAATTCATCCGAAGGATTGGAAGGTTAAAAATATTATAATTGTTATTATAATATTTACCAAAGTGGTAAAAATCTACTTAAATATTATAATTTTTAATTATAATATAATTAGATTTTAAAGGATAAAGTTCATTTGATTAAAACCCTAAGGTTGGGTTTTAGAGAAATAAAATATATTCGAGCGCAAAGTTTTTAATAATTAAAAACCCAAAGGTTGGGTTTTACTAAGGCTTTCGAAGCCTTAGAGCGTCGACGTGATGCATTCAAATCAAAGTGTCGACGTCTTAGACAAAGGAGGAGGGAAATATAAATACATGCCCAAAGTCATTCATTAATTATCCTTGCTCGAATAAAAATTTGTGTCGCATATGCGAAAACGAGCTCGTATGGTTTAAAACAATTAGCAAAGGAAGCAGGGGATAAGACGGAGTGAGACCACCCCCCAATTTGCATTGGGTAGTGTGGCCTAGTGGCAGCTTGGAGAGCACAAAGGCGTTAAGATCATAGAGGTCGTGCGTTCGATTCTCGTGGAGTGGTTTTTGGTGGCAGTGTTGTGGAAGCGCCCAAGGTGCACAAGGGCTATGCACTACAACTAGTCCAAATCTCTATTTGGGGGGATTAATACACTTTAATTAAAGTAAGCACAGATAAAACAACTTTTGAAAAAACTCTAAAGTTAGTGATTTAAAGGATACTGTTTGATAAAATGGGAAGGTGCCTAAGGATAGAACTTAGCATGATAAAGATAGCTAGTTATGATGTATAAATGACCTTCTTTTAGGTCATTATTGAAATTTTGAAAAAATGCCAAGGAGGCATATGAAGAATGTAATTTCATATTTTCTTAATATAAAATTACAACTTTTTTTCGAAAAAAAAATTATAAAGAAGATATCTAAATAGTTGATTGTGGAAACATAGTTCCCACTTTAAAAAAGTTGAAAAATATATTTAATAAAAAAAAGTACTAAAACATATTTATACATGTTAATATATAATTTAATTATTTTATTTAATAAAGTAATATTTTTTTCTTAATACTCCTGTCTCGCACCAAACTTATATTGCTAATATCCTGGAATGTTCCATTGCTAATCTACCCACTGCCTATCTTAGGTTGCCCATGTTTGTGGGTCGTCCAAAAGATGCAATCTAAATTAATGTCATTGAGTGGATTTACAAGAAATTAGCAGGATGGAAAGGTGTTTTGCTTTCTTTGGCAGGAAAAGCCACGATGGTCATGTCAGTTCTTCAGAGCATTCCTGTTTATTTTTTGTCTGTTTTCAAAGTGCCTGCAGCAGTTGGATCTAAAATAGAAAAAATTCAAAAGTGCTTCCTATGGACAGGAACTAATAATAAAAAAAAGTTTCACTTGGTTGCTTGGGATACTGTTTGCTCCCCAAAAGATAAAGGGGGTCTTGGTTTTCGAAGAATTCACAAGATGAATCATGCCCTTTTGGCAAAACTGGCATGGAAGATCTTTACCCATGAGAACTTGGAATGGATATCTATCGTAAGGGAGAAATATCTACAACACCATTCCTTTATGGATGAGGAAGCTCCTCAAGTTGGAACCCATTTCTGGAAGTCTATCCTCCAAACAAGATCGTTGCTCAGTAGAGGTGTAAGATGGCAGCTTGGTGATGGGAAGACAATCAATTGGCATGATCCTTGGGTCAAGGATGAGGCTCTTATAAATTATCAGAACATTGACGTCCTAAAACCCTTAACAGATGCAAAGATGGGACCAAAAGTTGTTGACTTCATCGTCCAAACCAGGGGCGTCCCATGTGGAAACAACTAAGTTTCATTTCAGATGATGAATTAATTTCCCAAGTTGTTAAGGCCATGTAGTCCATTCTCAGATCAAGTTTTATTCGAGCTTCCCAAGAAAAAGATAGGCCTTTCTGGAAATGCAGTGAGGGATGGCAACTTCTTAGTCAAAACGGCCCATGGGTTATACGAAAATTATGATTCTCAAGATGAGCAAGTGACATCTTTGATCTTCAAATGCGTTTGGTTCAAAAACATTATCCCCAAAGTTGCTCACTTCTCTTGGTTGGTTGTTAAGAACATAATTTAACTATTGACAATTTAATTAAGCGTGGAATCATGTTACCCAACAGATGTTATTTGTGCTACCAAGCTTGGGAATCAATGCAACATATTATGGTTGACTATCAATTTGCCTATGATGTTTTTACAGTGCTTTTAAGTATCTTCAGAGTTCAATGGGCATGGGCCCATACTATTGCTGATATGTTTACCTAGTGGCTTCTTGTGTTTTGCCACACCAGATTAAATTTTATATGGAAAGCTTCCCTCCATCATACCTTATGGCAGATTTGGTTAGAGCAAAATAACAATGTTCAATAATTAGACCAAGGATCCAGTGATGGTAGCCAACAGAGCAGTGAGGTTCGCTGCCGAGAAAACCAACTTAATTCAGTGTGACAAACCCCCTGATCTAGGTTTAGAAATGCTTTTGTTTAAAGTTCTCAATATTTCCATCAAAATTTCTAAGCAACCAGTTCACATCAATGACAGGATCAATACTAAGTGGAAACCTCCACCATTGGGTTGGCTAAAATCAAAATTCGATGGTTAATCTAAAAGCAATCATGGGGATGTTGGGGCTGGTGGTAGAATCCGGGATCACGATTCACAATGGAAATATCATCAAGGCCTTCATTAAAAATTTGGGGATTCAATCAAATAGTTATGTTGAGGCTCGTGCCCTATGGAGGTGTCTTGTTTTGTGCAAAGATTTTTCTAACCCAATCATCTTTGAAGGTGATTCCCTTGTTGTGGTTAATCATGCAAAAGGTTCATCGAAACCAGGTTGGAATATTCAAAATATTATTAAGGAAAATCAAGCCATTCTCAGGCAACTTTCCTTAAGTACAGTTCAACATGTCTTCCGTGAAGCCAACGTAGTTGCTGACACTTTGGCTAATTTGGCAGCAAACCAATCTAATTGTATTATTTGGGAAGACTGCTTTTCGGAGGATTTAATCAGCATTGTTCAAAAAGAAAATGAGTAGGTTTCTTAATAATCACAGAAATGCCAACAAAGGTGTTTTTTTCAACGCCATAAGGTGTTTTGTCAACACCAATGTCTTTCCTTTCAAGTGTTTTTTCAACACTATTATCAGTTCCAAAAAAGGTGTTCTTTTTAATGCTATAAGGTGTTTCATAAACACCATGTTCTTTTGTCTTTGGTGTTTTATCAACACCATTTCTTGTTTGTTTCAGGATCCCACATGTTTCCTTTCAAATTGTGGGCTTTTTCAAAATTGTGGTTTTCATCACAAGGCTATTGTTTTCACCTCTTTGCAAAACCTTCTTCGTCTGACGTGTTTTTTTAATTCGTAGAATGATGGAATGGTTCATGTTAGAGGGATTCAAATTGAGTTCGTGGATGTAGTTGAAAATATTACTAGCTGTGCTGCTGAAGCTTTTCGCTCCAAAATCATTAGCCATGTCTCGGGAGTGGTTGACCAACTCCTGGAAGCAACCACTATGATCAAGGAAGTTGGGGTCATCTTCTCTCTTAACTTCAAGGAATTGCAGGATCTTCCGATGTCACTTAGCGCTCTTCTCGCTCATCAGCAGAATAATGCTACTAAAGATGGTGATAAAGGTCAGTAGTCCTAGGTTCTGGATTATTGAGATTTTAAAGTTTAGTTTCTGTTACTGAACCTTCCCTGTTTTGTCGAGTATATCCCTGGTTTCTTTTTGTTGTCGAAAAAGGTTATTGGAATCTTCTGTTTTGTTTTTTTGTGTTCCCATGGAACTAGCACAATTCTTCCCTATGTCTACGGGGGTTGTTCTGTTTTTGTTTCTTCGATGTTGCTAAATAATAGCCTTATGTAAATAAGGATGGGGACCTTTCAACCCAACGATATTAATAAATTTTATTACCTACCAAAAAAATTTATTTAATTTATATATTTATATTATCGAAGTAATGTGAACAACAAATGGCACAACTAAGACCACACTTTTCGAAGACATAACAATAGGAGGCCTTCCTCCTTGTAACTTGAACTTAAGTAACCAAGATGAAACACCACCAACATACAATTGTGATGTCCCTAGTAAACTTATTTTATTTTAATATTTTAATAAAAATAACCTAATTAAAACCCTATATAATTTATTAAAAAATAATTAAATATTTAACTTACATCAATTATCCATTAACAATATAAAACTGTGGGAACATAACAAACAACCACTATAAATACTTCTTTATTAAATAATGAGTAAATCATTTATTTATTCAGGGGAATTGGCAATGTCTCCATCAAATCCCAAAAACTACCTGACCCACCTCAATAAACATTTAAGGCTACCACTATAACAACCTCAACAACCTCAATAAACTTTTACTTTAATGAGAAGTTAACTAATCATTGTTTTTTTCGGTTCCCAACAACCTATTCAAATAGTTGTTGTTGACCCAAAATGAAGACCACCTATAATGCTAGAGGTTAACTAATCATTATTATGCTTTTGTTTTTCATGCTTAAAAAGTGGACAATATAAAAAAGAATATTTTCACACAGGAGGGGCGCTGAAAAAGAAACCATCCATATGTAGACAGAAGGTTAGAAAACTGTAATGATAACAAAATTGAATTCATGCCTAAAATCCTACAAAAGATACAACGAAAAAACCTTGCGTGCAGGTTTTCTTCACATGGGACTGGGGACCTGAAGTTACCACACTAGTTTGTTACATGTGAAACTCTGAAACTCAGATCTAACCGTAATAGAAACGACACCAAATTCAGAAACATTCCCAATATACAAAATATACAGATTCGAACCTTTCAGTAGAGTCTACGGCAAGCCTCAAGGGATGCCTGCATCAAAGCATCAGACCCCATGCTGCACGGACCCCATTCCTCAAAATCCATGACAATGGCGGCAACATTTAATTCTCATGTCAGGCCCGTGCTGTCCCCTGCGGTTTACGGGTGCTTAGCTGTCCGAGAAGCGCCAGAAAATGCAACCCGACATAGGCTTTTTCTGTGGCCAGCGATTTTATTTGATCTGACAATGACGGAAGGGGACAACCAAGCAAGGGCACCGTTCTCTGCCTCCGACATGTGTAGGTGGGAAGATCGAACCGCAATATAAATATCACGGCTTCCCATGTGCGCTAACGCGGCAACTGTCACGCGTTTTTGGTCAGATCGGACGGCCGTGCACCTGTGGAGTCCACTGAACTTGCCGACGACGACGTGACATAAGTTCAAGTTTCATATTCAAGCTACCCACTGACGGAATTGTTGTTATTGCTGGACACTGACGGCAAGGTAAGAGTTAATTCCGTTTTGTGAAAAGGATTTTAGCTGTGATAACCCGCGCGGTAAAATTCAAAGATATCGACGGTGAAAAGCTTTGTGTGCGGCAAACTAAATCAGATTAGCGCTTACCCAGAAGAAAAAGGAAAATTCAAGATATCGACGGTGAAAAACTTTGTGTGCCAGCAAATTAAATCATATTAGCTCTTACCCACAATAAAAAGGATAAAACATGTAAGTTATTATAATAATATAGTCATAATCAGATTTTTAAATACATAGTTGAGATAAATAGTAGATAGGTATTAACTTGGAATCAAATTTTAATCATAGTATATATCATTAGATTTGAAACATCACATTAACCAGTTAGAAAGTAAGAGGGCCAGCCCCCACACACATGCTCAATATAGATGTTAATAGGGGTGAGGAATCCCGAAATTAGTTAGAAAGCAAGAGCGCCAGCCCCCACACACATGCCCAATATCAATGTTAATAGGGGTGAGGAATCCCACAAAGTGGGACCAAAGCCTGCTACCCCATTGACAAAGAGTATGACAAGTGTTGGGATTTAGACTTGGTTGATTTTTTTTTTTAACATACAACGCACACCAACACACCCAGGTCATGGTTTGAATTTAGGATCTCTCAGAGAAAAACCAAAACCCTTACTGCTGCGCGGTTTCCACTTGGTTGAGTTTTATTTTTTTTAATATTTTGAATATGGAAGAATTTCTTTTAAGTTAATTGTTTATATTTTTTAAAGTAAGAACTATGTTCGCCGTGTACATTTCATTGATGGGAAGTAAGAGGGCAAGGATTTGATAGGGGAAAGACATTTGCATAGGTCAGGTCTGGCATCATCATAACAACGACATTTGCATAGGTCAGATATGATATCATGGTAACAAAAGGTAAATTCAAATAGTTTAACTAGTTAAACAGTCACAAATATTATGTAGTGGTGGAATTTGCATAATCTTGTGTTTGTTGAAAAGGAGGAATTAACATCGTTTTTAATGTTTATTAGTTTATAAAATTTGAGGTTGGAGTAATTTGGTTTGGATTAATATTTGGAAAAGATGGAAGAGGGGTAGATTTAAATTTGATTTTTTTTATCTGGTGGAAGCTTGGATTAAATTTTATTTGATGGCAATTATGGTTGAAGAGAAATGGTAAAATTTTCATAGAAATATTTTCATCCTTGAATGACGTTTGACAGGTTAATTGGAGCAAAGTCATGAAAATTGTGGCAGTGTATGCTAAATAAGAAACTCAGGTCGATATAGGGACAATGGAGAAGGAAGTTGAAGTGTAGGAGGAGCAAGGCAAAGCTAGTTGGAAGGCACCCATTGAAGGTTGGATTAAAATTAATACTGATAAATTTACAAAAGGTAATCGGGGTAAAGTTGGAATTAGAGTGGTTTACAAGAATCATGTTGGGACAATGCTCTATTAGGATCAGCAAGGCTTGGGCAAAGCTACAAACAATGAAGCAAAAGCCTTAGCTATAAAATTTGCTTCTATTTAGGCAATAAGACAGGGTCATATGAGGATAATTATAGAGTTGGATTCTCAAATCTTGGTAGGAGCTTTGGATTGCATGAAGAACTTTACTTTGAAGACATGAAGATTGAGGATTCTTGTCAACCAAATTAAAAAGTTGTGGAAGGAATTGGATGATGTGATCCCATTTTATGTGGTTAGCGCTTTGAATATAATGATACACTTTCTAGCTAAGATGGGTACCAAGAAGGAGGTAGGGGTTAAGTGGCACAATTGCATGGCTACTAAGGACAAGAGGATTGGACAGGTTGGTGAGCAAATCCAACATTTGATTGATTTGGACAGTCAATGCAAATACATGGTTTAGGATATTTGACTCTAAATGTAAATCCCCTTTGAGTGTTGTAACCAAAAAATGGTTAGTTCTTAGGATATTGGGCTTTAGAGTCGTGAAAGTTTTTTGAAAAGTTAAAAAGAGGAAACAAGTGCTCTTACTGGCTAAGGCTCGAAGGAGTCTCGTCCTAACTTGTAAATAATCTTACTTTAATAAAAAATATTTACATGATGATAGGGTATATGAGAAGATGTCTCACTTTTGATGTAGATGCATCTTTACTATCAAATTAGATTTTTAAGAGAACTTGTGGAATTGGAATTTTTGGATAACATACCTAAATATGGTGTACAACCATCACCCCCACAAGATTAAAATCAGGCCTCTTGTTTGAAGTGCTTAAGTCTTCATCATTAGGTCCACTCAAGTTGATTGGATAAATAAATTTCTACCACTCACACTTCCTATCACGATTACTTAGAATAGTTGGAATATCATCCCTAAATATATGTATTTGTTGGAGATATTACATTATTTGGTACCTTTGTAAATATTTATATTAGGGTGTGTGTTTATTATTTGTGTCTAGAGTATTTGTTATGTAATTAAGTGTGAAATATGTCTAGTTAGCAAGTGAGAGTTATATGAGTGATGTGTCAAGTTTAGAAGTAGGGAGTTATGTGCAATCATGAGAGACTTTATCTTTATGTAATATGTGAGATTTATTATGTAAGAGAAAAATATGAAGATTTAGTTCTCCCATGAGTTTGAGGAGAGCAAAGGTCAAGAGTCATATAATGTGAAGAATCTCATGTATCTATATATTGAAGATAAAGACATGTAATATGTAACTCAAAGAAGCTTTGCATTTATGCATTGATTTAGTAGTTTCAATAAAGCTTTCAATGTGTTTCATTGTTCATTATTGGAGTTTGATTTATATGCATGATATTGATGATATTTATGATCTTGGAAATATTTAACATGTGAGCATAGCATTTTTTTGCTAACAATGGTATCAAACCCACATTTAGTGGACATTGTGACTACCATGTTAAGTGAAATAGCTACAAGAAGAGACAATTGTCACATTGGAGGAGAAAGATTGTAAAATTGGAGGAGGATAGTAGTAGTGAAAGCTACTAGAATGATGATTATGCTATGGAGACAAGGTGAAGAAGTGAGAAAGGAGTGAAGACAAGTGGAAGAGGGATAGGAGAAGCATCAAGTCTGATGAGACTTGCAGTAAGTGCAACGTCAGAAGAGAACGTTGTAGAAGGATATATTTGAGAATTAATATGGAAGAAGAAGATATTCTAGAATTGCTACATGTAGAAGATGTTTGGTGAGAATCGCAAAAGGAGAAGGCATTATGGAAACAAAATACTTCAAGAAAATGCTACACGTGGAAGAGACTACGATCATGAAACATTGCATTCAAGGAATACACAAAGACTACAAGAGATACATGAAGTGCATAGGCTAGAATTTGTAACACGTCTAGTGCAACATTTGATGAAAATCAAGAGATTTGTATAGGCTACAAAATCAGGATTCGTCACATCAGAAGGGTCAAAGCACATTCTTATCCCTGATTTAGTTGATGACATAACTTTGAAAGAATGCAACACAAAGCAAAGATAGATTTGGAAGGTGATTCGTTGGCTAAAACATTAGAAAGCAAAAGATATTTGAGAATTATTTACAAGTATACTTTAACCTTTAAAACGTTTAAATATTCAGGTGCATATTTGATTATTGAATTTGATTTTGGGAGTTATAAGAAGGTGAAGGATAATTAAATTGGAATGAATGAATGAGAGTTATAAGAAGGAATAATTAAATATTTGAAACGAAGAAAGAATTAATTAATTGATTGAAGAAATTGATTGATGAATGAAGAAGAAAGAAGAAATTGAATTGATCTTAAGAATTAAATTATCGTGGAAGTAAATTAAAAGGGGGATATAAGAAGATTCAAAATTTGGAATTGAAAATGAATTGATGAAGGAAAATTGAAAATAAGTGATTGAATGAAAGATTGAATTGAAATTAAAGAAATTGACGATTGATTGAACTGAAGAAAGGTTAATTGAAGAATATAATTGAGAAGGAAAAATGAAAGGAGATATAATAAGAAGAAATAAATTAAATTGAAGGCAGATATAAGAAATTAAAGAAGAAGAAGATTATGAATTTTTTTAAATTGAAAGAACATTCATAAATTTAAAATTGAAAGATTGAAGAGAGGAAAGAAATTAAATTGAAGAAGTAAAGATTGAAATTGAAGAATTGAAGAAAGAATTTTAGATATAAAAGGACTTCTACAAAATTATAATTGAAGGAAATTAATTTGAAAGAAGAAATTAAGAAATTGAAAGAAAAATGAATTTGGGAGTAATAATGAATTCCACATCAAAGGAACAATTATCATGGAAAGAAAGAAAATAAAAAGAAAGACAAGCATTCAATGTGTATCATCAAATGATAGCACAATCAAAGAAAAGTCTTCAAGATATCACTTACAAGAAGTTGAAAAATATAGGTCAATGGAATTAGTGGAACATCTACAATCCATTCACAAGAAGGCTAAAGATAGAGTTTCTTTAATACTTCAACATTGCTTACATGGTTTTTTCAAGGATATTAATAACCATTATTAAAGAAAAAAAAAGAAAAAAAAAAAAAAGAAAAAAAGAGAATAGAAAGAAGAGGGAAAGCAAGGAAGCTATAACTCAGAGTTGTGAATATTTACTTAGTAATTAATTCTGGATTTTAATTTTAATTTTTAATTAATGAAACTGATGAAAAAATTTGTTATGCTTGTGAATGCAGCTTAGGGTACTCGAGAGCCATGAGTGGTGAGCAAGCTCCTTGGAGGTGTATTTGCATAAGCTTGGGCAGGCAGAGAGGGATACACTGGGAGTGATAGGGCTAGACCACCTAGAGAGGATGCCTTGGGTTGAGGCAAATAGGGCGCTACTGATAGCGTTAGCAGAGAGATGGTATCTAGAGTCGTCGACCTTTCGACTACCCACAGGGGTGATGAATATCACACTAGAGGATGTGTGGAGTATCTTGCACATCCCCATCATGAGAAGAGCAATTTATAGAGTGCAACAATGGCCAGTGACCTTGCAGCGATTATCAGGAGGCTAGATCCACTAGGTGTGAGAGAGCACGATAGTCGTAGATGACCTGGTGGGGTGATATGAGGCAGACCCATTTGATGACTGTGCTCTTTGGGATGGTTATAGGCTTACTGATGTGCCATACCAGTAGGCAAAATCTACCATGGATGATGGTAGGTGTAGTAGCAGACATGAAAGACCAGAGAGTGTGATTCACATGGGGTCCATAAGTGCTAGCCCATTTGTACAGGATGTTGTACAACGTCATGTATAAGTGACATACAGGGATTATATGTACGATATTACTTCAGGTATGGAGTTGGAAGCACATAGTGGTACAGATACTGGATGCACTACCAAGACCATTGCCTAGCCTAGAGCGACCGACTACATATATATGGTCTAGATCCCTTGAGCGAGTCACGAGGATATATGTTGGGAATCTACCACTAGCGAGGCAGGTAATAGATGAGCTAAGGGAGGCCCAAATTGTATGGTGATCCTAATGTCTACACCTAGGATGGGATGAGGACAGGGAGAAGATGGCTAGGTTTAGGAGGATCATATGGCTGACCACAAAGAGAGGGAAGCCATAGGTCTTCCATTTTGATAGAGTCCTAAGGTGGTTGAGGATCTTGTAGGGAATCCTAGACCTGGGGGATTACTGGTACCAGAGAGTATACTGGGACCCATTAGGAATCAAGAATAAGATAAACTTGGCTAGGTGGGCAAAGGAGAATTTGGATGATCTTCCTTACATGGATTCGAGGGTGGATGATGCTAGAGTAGCCTTTGGATACCAACAATGGTATAGAAGAATCACACATTAGAGGATCTCCCCACTAATACCGATACAGAGGTACAAGGTGATGGACCCGAGCATGCAGTGAGCATTATGAGAGGTAACTCATAAGGCCACAAAGATGGAGCAACAGGGCTAGGTGGTCGTAAGATAGAGATATACATGGATTCGAATCGAGCTAATGATAGAGGTTGCCAATGCTACAGGAACCAGGGAGGTAGGGGTATCTGGAGTTGCCCCCATAGAGGCTAGGGTGGCACCATGTAGAGGACCAGGAGAGGTCTCCTGAAAGTTGGAGCGTAATGTTCAACTTAATATTGATAATGCAATAGTTTATATACAAAACTTAGGAGATAATTGTGCTCACAACTAACTAATATGATGACAATGATGCCGACATTTACAACTAACGTAGTCAACTTGACTATGATGACTAACCTACTTATATATTTACTAACAATGTAAATATCCCTAGGTAAAAGTAAATACGAGTGGTAAAAAGTAACAAACTACTTTTTACCATGCGATAAATAAATTCTACCTAGTGTAGGAAAATAGGTAAATATCCCAAATGATGGAATATTACTCTAACATCCCCCCTTATTACATTATTTGGGTAATGTATATAACTATCCCAATACAATGAAAAAGATGTTGAACTGTTGGTTCTTGCTCTATCACAGTGCTCTGGTTGCTCCTAAGCAAAAAGTGGGTCATTCCTCACTTTGTCTTCACATCAATGAATGTCCTTATTGTAATCTTGTCATCCAACCGGATTGCATGGGTAACTAGTCGCTGCAATCGCTAGGTGTAGTAGAGTAGATCACTTCATACGAGGTTCATTCGGTTACAATATGATTTTGCAAAAGTTTTTATAAGGTAGCTAAGGTGTCGGTCACTGTCGAAAATGCACCCTTATAAGTTTCCCCCTTGTTGCAAAACATGTAATGAAATTTCTGAAAGAAGTGTGACTAAGGTGTCGGTCACTGCCGAAAATGCACCCTTATAAGTCTTCTTCCCTTTTTACAAAAAATTGTGAAGAAAAGAAATGTTTATCCCCCCTTAATTGCAAAATATGTGCAACTTAAGAAGCTTTGTGAAGGATTGTACAAAGATTACCTCCTAGGCAAATTTTTCACCAGAAAATTCCCTCCTTTTGTTACAAGTACTTCAAAAAATGAGAGTTTGCTATTTATGAAGCCTAAAAGAGGTACAATCACCCCTTTATTTCTAGTACTTCAAACAAAAAATTATGCTATTTATGAAGCCTAAAAAAGAGAGAGGAAATGGTGCTTGCTTAAGGTGACAAATTTGCTTTCCCTCTACAATACTATCTTAGCCATGAGCACTCTGTGTGCTTTTTCTGAACCAAAATCAGAATCGAAATTAGAATCAGAATCAAACACTTCACTAGCAACATGGCTTTTGTGATGTGCCTTTGCCATTTTAGTTTTGCTTGTTTGGAAACCAACACTGAATGGTGTCATGGTTGTCCTTTTTTACAATTTGTGCAAAACTTTGCCTCTTAGGCAATTTTATCAAAAAAGTTCACCAAATAATCCTTCCTTATTGCAAGTACTTCAAGCATGGTTGCTATTATGAAGCCTAAAATAAAAGGTATAATTTTTGATGACTTCTACTTTTTTGATTGCCTTTACAAGTTTTATCTCCCTCTTGTCAAAAAATTGTGTTTGAAGGAAGAAAGGAATTATCCCCCCTTAGTGCAAAATATTGCTACTTTCAAGGTTCCTTATTTTACAAAAACTTGTTATTTCTTTTGATATACCCTAAAAGAGTACCAAAAGATAATTCACTCAAAAAGATATTTAATGGCACCTGCCTGAAAATCCTCTTGAAGAGGAATAATCAGTTTGAGGAAATTAAGCCAAACAAATAAGAGTGAATTAGGGGTTTTTATTAGGAGAGAATATCAAGGAAAATTGGCTTTAAACCTGTGCAAATGAATTACACAAATTATTGTGAAATTTTGGGGTTTGAGTGTTCTTAATTCTATGACTTATAATTGCAAAAAATAATGCAATAATCAAACAAGAATGCCCACAAAATTCTTATCACATAGGTGTCGGATGCAACCGAAAATGCACCTAATTTGCCAATTTGAAATGAAGGTGTCGAGTAAAATCGAAAATGCACCTCTAATTTTTGCAACAAAATTTAGATTTGTATTGTGCAAAAAATTGATATATTTTGTCTCCTCTTGTTTTCCAAATTTGCAAAGAATGTGGCATAAAACAATTGCCTTTTCTTTTTGTTTTGCAAATTTAACAAGTTTGATTTTGTTTTAAAGTGCTCCTCACTTTTGTGTTACAATTTTGCAAAAGAAATACAATTTCTTGTCTTCCCCCTTTGTTTTGCAAAATTAACAAAATAACACTCCTTTCAAGACAAGTCGACACACGACCCGCATTTGAAAGGCTTCCAGAACCAATCGACACACGACTTGGTTTTTATGGACCCAAGGTCTTCAATTTCTTCTCAATTTTTGCAAAAAATAGAATGTGCAAATTTATGTCTTATATCCCCCCTTGGAGAAAACAAATGCACACTTTGCCTTTGAATTTTACAAAAATTTGAGTCTCCTTGTTTTCCAATTTTGCAATAAAGAATCAAATGTTTTTGATTTTGTCCCCTTTCATGTTTGTAAAATTAACAAGGTTGAGAAGAATTTAGGGCTTTCTAATTTGCAATAAAAATAGGTGCTCTTCTATGTCTTATATCCCCTTTTTGGGAGAAAACAAAAGCCCTTTTGATTTGAAAATTGCAAAATTTGTCTCAAAAAACCTTTTAAATTTTAATTTTAATGCAAAATTTTAATTACTTTAAGCATAATTAATCAATAATAATAAAAATTATGGTTTAAAAAATCAAAAGAAATGATTTTTTAAATAAAAAATATTAAATTATTATTAAAAAAAAACTTTAAAAAAATAATTAAAAATAATGCAAAAAAATAAAATTTATCTTGATTTTGTTTAAGCCACTCTCTATTGCAAAATATTGGGCACAGCGTTCAAACTCGAGACCTAGCACTCACCAATGAATGCGCTTACGATCGTGCTACCAGGCGTCTTTGGAAACAAGGAAGTAATACTTCCTATTTACCTTATTGCTTGTGAGGTTTTTTTCTAAAAAAAAATGGGACCTTAGTCCCACATGCAATAGAGTGCTGCATTCGCCCTTGTTGAACTGTCCCAATAAAAGTAGGAGTGCAAACCTTTGTTTAATAACATGAAGCTGCCCTTTCAATTTCAATTACCTTCGAGCAATCGATCAACTATGGTGATTGTTTTGACGCCCGGTCCAACGAACCAGAATGAGCCACGCAGAGTTACCACGTGTCCACCACATCGGCCTTGGAGATCATGCTAGTCTGCGTCAGCCTTGGGTTTCATGCCAGTCCACCTCAACAGGTCTAGGTCAATAGAATTGCCATGTCATATCGATCTCTAGCTCTACACTACATTAGCACCACATTCTCACTAGTCCATCTCTATCAACGCCACATGTCGCCAACTATGAGGGTCTCGAAAGTTGCACCATCTGCCAGCTATCCCTCCACATTAGCTCAACTCCAATAGTGCCCAGTGATATGTCCTACCACGTATCCATGACCATCGGGAGTCATGATGTCCAGATTGACACATCAGCTCCCTCTAAATATGCACTCGTCAGATCCACCTTAGCTGCTAGTTAGCTTCAGGATTCTCATCGATTTCAAGGAGTGGTCGATAGTGCTTTGGGTTCAGTAGTTTGGTAAAACTTCAATATTCACTCAAGGAGACAACCCTGATAGGCTGTCAGTCCCTGTCAAGCTATTAGATGAAACAACGCTTGTCAAGTCTATGATTGTTAATCCGTCACGTTACTGCCACAGGGCTCGAGTCGTGAGGTGGGATAGTCTCTTACAAACTGATAGACTATCAGTGTCTGCAGGAGCTATTTGTCAGCTCGACAAGCAGTGGGATTGCAGCACTGCAAGTGTGCAGAATTTAACAGTTTCGTCAGCCAGTTTTAGGTTTTCGTGTTGGTACCTCAAACTATGTGTCAGGTCTCCTCATCCATAGGTCGTGTTAGTTCCAATCATCTTAGGTTGTCTTCGTCACATTGTAGGATGTCCCTTAGGTCGTCCACATCATATTGTAGGATGTCCCACTAGGAGTCTAATGTGGGTTTTAGTGCCCACCAACTCCACCTTAGGAAATGTGTCCGAGTTGCAGGTCCATCCCTACCTTAGAAATGTGCCCAAGTGAATTAGTTAGGGCATCGATAAAAAATTGAGCCACAAACAATTGTGCTCTGATACCATGAAATTCAGAGCGTAGTGTTCAACTTAATATTGATAATGCAATAGTTTATATACAAAACTTAGGAGATAATTGTGCTAACAACTAACTAATATGATGACAATGATGTCGACATTTACAACTAACGTAGTCAACTTGACTACGATGACTAACCTACTTAGATATTTACTAACAATGTAAATATCCTTAGGTAAAAGTAAATGCGAGTGGTAAAAGTAACAAACTACTTTTACCATGCGGTAAATAAATTCTACCTAGTGTAGGAAATAGGTAAATATCCCAAATGATGGAATATTACTCTATCACCTCCACATCAGTAGCAATCAATCAAGGTTAGGCCTAAGGATGAGGGGACCCAAGGGGACCCGAGAGGGGAGGCAGAGGTGCTACGAGCATAGGTGGTGACTCTACAGAGATAGGTGGACCTGCTCTAGGAGGATAGGTCCAAGAGGATCAAGGGACTACAGAGCTCTTTGAGTACCGTAGAGATGGAGAGGGATGCAGCTCGAGAAGAGGCTGCTCATCTCTAGGGAGAGGTGAGCCATCTAGACATAGAGCATTAGAGGGCTCGGGTAGAGGGGATGGTTATCATTGGGAGCAACCAAGCTAGCGATGGGATCCACCTCCTACAGGTAGAACTATAGAGGACAAGGAGAGAGGTTGGAGGTGGTCATTCAATGGGCTACCTTCTATAAGGCCATGTACTACCAGGTGGTACCAGAGGGGTAGAGGGTGGTACTCCCTCCATCCCTACAATTAGCTAAAAAGTCACGATCTCGATCATGGATAGTCTCAACCTCACCGTCCATGGGTATGCAACTGCTTGGACCACCTCCTCTAGGCGGAGCAGAGGAGATGGGCTCTTAGAGCTAGGGCTAGGGATCGAGATGACATACCAATTTTGATTATGGTATGCATCCCTAGGGATTGGTTGAGTGTACCAAGACTGGACTGTGGTACACCAACCAGACACTTATGTATCTCTCTCTTACCGAGTAATACTAAGTTGCTTCTTTTTATTATGTGTTAATGTGTGTGCATGTGATATAATTTTATTAAGTGTTCTTTTGATTTATATTTATGATGTTTTATGCATGAAAACTATCTAATGCAAAACTATATGAAATGCATGGATGAGATGGATGTGAAAATGGAAGAAGAAGAAACACAAGAAAGAAGGAAAAAAGAAGGAAGAAGAAGAAGAAGAACCAAAGGTCAACCATCGAAAATAGAGAAGGACAAGCGAAACATAGTATTTGAATCAACGTAGATCATGGCAGATCAATGTGATCAAACACTATGAATCGAATCAGAAATAGGGAGCTAAACCTATTATGGGTGTAGTACTCACCATGAGTGATGAAGTGTTGGAGTCTGACCCGCTATGGGTGGTTGCTTGCTAATTGACTATTGTGGGATGATTACCCACTAGGATGTATGCCGAGGCCTACTAAAATGGCCAAGGAGCTTATCCTATAATGGGGTGTTGAGCCCATTGAGTCAAAAAGGAGTATAACCCGATAGGAGATCATATCCAATAAGATACCCGCTAGGATGTACATTATCCCATATGGGGTGCAATATAAGTAGATAAGAATTAATAGGTGAGTGCTACCCCTGATAGGGGTTTTAAATATGAAAAACACTTTGTGAGTGTGTGCAGATGTTCAGAAGAAGATAATATTTGAGAAGGAGAAGGAGAAAATATATATATCTATATATATATAAATAAATAAAAAAAAATAAAAAAAAAAAAAGAAAAAGATAGATATATATATATATCATCCTTGACCTAAGAAAATGATAAATCAATACTTCTAAGATCAAGGAAGAATAGATCAAAGGAAGAAAGAAATAGAAAAGCAAGAAAGAAGCTGGAGAAGAATCCCTAGGTGGGGATTTTTCTAGGCATCAGAACCCTAGTGAAAGTGCAATGCATGTGAGCTACGACCTAACTAGGTATCATCACATGCCATTGTCGCAAGATCCCTAAAATCTATATGATCAAGCAGTCATGAACAAGCAATCATGCAAAATATGACACTCAAACATGCAGGTTGTGTTAAATGTCAGGCAACTAATGCAAAAAATGATAGGCAACAATGCAATATGAACAAGCAGATGGATGCAACGAAAATGCAAATGCATAGCTAAATGATGATTGATTGATTTGATTTTATTATTTTTTTTAATTTATTTTAAGCAAGCAGGATGATAGTCGACACAAAATCTGAATGTGTCTCCTTTCTTGACAAAAAGAATAGGTGTACCATGGACTATTTTATCAAAGAAATCTCTAAAAGGTAAGCCTTCTCGATAACTAGAATTACGGAGAGGCTCCTTCATAGCTCTTTCTTTGGAAGCCATAGCACAATAATCAATGCATTCTCGAACATAACCATTCTTCTTAACATAAGGAGGAGCAATTCCTAACTTCGCAAGATCACTATAGGACAGCGAAGTAGGATCCTTCTCTAAAATAGAAAGCTTATTTTTGGAGCATACAAAATCAATCATATTACAAAACAAGATCTTAGAAGAATAAGGGGGACCATCATCCTCATCACCCACTCCTAACTTTTGATAATCCATGTATTCGACATAAGTCATAAGATGATCATCATCGTCAAATGGTAAAGGTTGGTCTTTGCTAGGTATGAAACCTATGCCACATCTCCCAGGCCAGATCTCGACATCCAAGGGCTCTTGAATGCCCTTCTGTTGTGGTCCCAAACCTTTACCTACATATCCCATACTAGATAGGATCTGTTTAGGAAGTGGGTAGTCATTGGAAAGGTAACAATGAGCAAAAGAATGCTCAACGGGAGAGGGGTTGCTACCACGTATCTTTTCTTTGAAGGTAGTTCCTACGAAGATAAAGGTACACATGCCAATGTGTACAACATCACCTTTCTTATGGGGTAAACCCATGGTTCTAGGTGATGGTGGTAGCTTGGCAAGATCCAGAAGAGGCTCTCGAAGAAACTGATTATCATGATCCTGAGATGAGAAATTTAGGATATGTTCCTCACTCATATTTAAATTTTGAAATTGCTTTGATATCTGAGATGAGGAACGTGGAGAAACCATTGAAGAAATAGAAGGACAAAGGTTGAACTCAGATTGAGCTCGCTCTACATTTGAGCAAAACTCAAATGGTCGAGGGTCACTCGAAATGGTGATAACTTGATTTTTAAATTCAAACTTTAAGCATTGATGAAGAGTAGAAGGGACGACCTTCATTGCATGGATCCAAGGATATCCAAGAAGAAGATTAAAATATGTAGGACAATGTACCACATAAAACAAAGTATCCAATATTTTAGGCCCAACCTTAAGGGGAAGAGATATGGTACCGCAGGCCTCTTGGGACTCATTGTTGAAAGATTTTATGATGATATCGAATTTAGTTAAATCTTCCTCTTTTAATCCAAATTTTTGAAAGAATTGATATGTACACAAATTGAGGGAAGAACCATTATCAATCAGGATTCGCTTAATAAAGGTATCCCCAATAAGTGTGGTGATGTAAAGTGAAGAATCTTCTTGTAAGTTTGAGGAAGGCTTATCATCATCCGAGAATGAGATGTGATGTATCCCAAAAGATCCTACGACATCAACTATGGCACTAGGAGAAATATCTGAGGGAACATATTGCTGTTTTAGAAATTCCATCAAAGCATCTCTATGGTTGGGAGAAGTTTGCAGGAGTTCTAAAATAGATATTTTTGTTGGAGTATTGGCCAACTACTTTTGGAGATCAAATGAAACCCTAGGTTGTGGTTTCAACACTAAAGGTGGAGTTCCTATCTCCGAAACCTTTCTCTGATTATTCTTCGAAACCGAATTGGGTTGTAATGCAGAATTCTATCCTTGCTGAGAATGTTGAGTAGGTTGAGTCTGAGCTTGCCTTCTTGTAGTTATCCCAACCATGCCAACCATATTACCATAGGGAGGAGGCTCATTCTGATGAGCCACCTGATTAGCTGCTTGTTGATTATGTTTTGGCAATGGATCCTTGAATATTCCCATGTCTTGATTTGTTGTTGAAGCTTGTTGAGTAGGAGCCTGATTATTTGATGACTGAGAGCTCCCTATATCAAGACGTCCTGCATCGATCAAATCTTGAACCACATGTTTCAACTTCTTACAAGAGTTTGTCCAATGTCCTTCCACTCTATGATATGCACAATGTTGACCTACCTTGTACCAATGAGTTGTAGTATCTGGTTGCCTTATGGGAGGTAATTCAATTGCATTGGCTTCTAAAAGTTGTTTCAAAACTGCTTCCATAGACATATTAAGCCTTGTAAAATTCCTTTGTGGAGGTTTCTGAAGTATTATATTTTGTAGGTTGTTAGTAACATTATTAATAGACCTACTATCCATTCCACCATCACCTCCTGTGTGCTTATTCTTATGTTGAGACCTAGTAGGTTTCTCTTCTTTGACTTTGAGTTGGCCTCTTCTGATAAGAGCTTGTTCTACTTTTCTTGCTAAATCAATTGCTTGATCAAAGGATGTAATAGTAGTAGTTTCTAGTGCATAAGATAATTGTTCTTGTAAATTACCAATAAATATCTCAAGCATATCCTTTGGAGGTAAAGTATATCTCAAGCGTCCAACTAAACTTCTCCAACGAGCCAAGAATTCTGAAAAATTTCCTCTTTACCTTGTTTTAAACTATAAACATCTTTCATTGTTACTTCCTTTTCAATATAGGCACCAAACTGTTGAACAAATAATTCTGTTGTTTCTTCAAAACTCTTCAAGGAATAATTAGGTAACCGATAATACCACTCTAATGCCATGCCACCAAGACTCTTAGGAAATGTTTTTAGCAATAACATGTCATCATATATGAGATCATGGCATGTTGTCCTAAATCTTCTTAAATGCTCTATTGGATCTTCTATCCCTTTATATATAGGTAAAACTGGCATAGGAAAATGCTTAGGATAAGGCCTTGTAGCAACAATAGGATCCAATGGCTGATTACACATTTCCTTATAACTGTAAGTGAAACTTGAAGGCTGAATCATCTCAACTTTTGAAACCAACTGCTTTACCATATTTGTTAAATTCTGCACTTTTGGATTACTGTTATGCAATGTCCCCAGATTCCCTAAAGGAGGGATATATGTGTGTTGAGGAACGAGTGCTTGGCTTAGATTGGATGCATGGATACTATTGTTATATGTGTTACCTTGTGAAAAGGGATAGCCAACATTTGGTGGGATAGAAGCAAAAGTGTTGAGATTAGAAGATTGAGGAGGAAATTGAAAATAATTTTGAGTGACACTACTAATTGGAGGAACTTGTAGATTCCTTCCAATGTTGGTGGTTATAGTAGTGGCATCAGTTACTTGGTTTCTTAAATTATCAAGATGCACTGATTTGGGCAAGGGGTTATTTTGATCAAGCATAGGAGAGCTTATTGGAGGAGGAGGTGGGGGAGTCTCACCTCTTTCAAGATGAGCTTCCCATTCCATACCCTCCAATATCTTGTCTCTATTAGCTTTCATGAAACCCCAAATATGCTCAAATGATGAAAAGATGAACCCACCATTAGGTCCTTCATAAGGATCAAAAATCATCTTAGTTTCCATATTATCTTGTTCTTCTAGATCTATGTTAGGATCCTCTCTATCAATCTGATCATCTTCCGAGGAACATAATCAGATTCAAGGTGCTTTCGCTAACTTCTAAGGAAAGGAGCCATTAGAAGAGGTGAAAGGATAGAAGAGAATACTAACAACAAGCACACAGAGAAATATTCTTAAAGATGTTATTAATGATCTTCAACCAAACAAATAAATTAATGATCTTACTTAAGGTTTTAAAAGAAAAGGAGGTGTTCACATCGGGTTCACCAAAGATGTAGAGGGGGAAAATCGCCCTACCACGTACGATTCTCAAGGCTGGATCCAAAGAGAAAGCCTTGAGGTGAACCATGGGGGCTGCATTGTTCTCTACACTCGATGTAAAAGAGGGGGAAGGGTTCACCAGGAATGGTTTAAGGACTCACTCCAAGTCCTCTAGTTTTCAAGAATGTTTGATGTATTCGATTCAAGACAATCACCTATGTTTGGCCTTTCTAGATCTATGCTATAAAAGATAAAGGACAATGTAGAAATACAATATGCAAGAAGACAAGAGCTAACCCTAGAATGATTCTTTCTTTGAATGCTTTCTAACCCTAGGGTTTCAAGATAGAAAACCTTTAAGCAAGGGCTCAAGAGAAGATGCACAAATAGTATTAACCCTAAGTGCACACTATATGTTGTTTATCCTTTCAATGCCTAGAAATCAATTAAATATATTTCATTTTAAATCAGATCTAGGGTTTATAATAGAAATAGAAGGCACTCAACAAATAACCTAAAGACTAATTAGGGCACTTATCTTATCTGGTGGTTGATCCTAGCTTTTATCCTTTGTCCAATGATATCAACAATTCATGTTCCTACAAGATAACTTGGCAAACACTTGGAAAATATAATTAGTGTTAGGGGGCCTACTTAGGCCATTGTACAATAATGCTTGGAGGTGCAATAGTCAAGCCCCCTAGGTCCTTTTAGCTGACCTTTGAAAATAGAAGTGAAAGTTGACCTTTGGAAAGTGAACAAGCATATCACAATATAGCATAATAGAATGATAAATTTTAATGCAGAATGTAGTAATATGTCCTATATGCAACCTATAATGTAGATCTAGGGTCTGGGGACAACAACTTGTCCCCTAGACATGGTCTGGGTGAAATCATACCCCATAATAGGTGATCACGATTTTGCACCGACGAAATCGCACCTCATAGAGACCAGGTGCGATTTCATAGAAGCTATGCAAAAAATAAAATACAGATGTGAGAACTCGATTACGTCACCCAAAAAATTAGTACATGCATGAAAAAGAGTGAAAACACCTAATAGATAGTGCAGAAGAAGACATAAGGGTTGAGACCTCCCGAATAGTCGATCTCTCCTTAGGGCTCCAACACAAATCCACCAAAGCGAGCAATAGCAACAAATAATCACAATTGTGAGTTAGCTTGCTTGTGAGAGAAGAAGAAGAATGCAGATCACTTAGTGAGCACTTTAAAATCACTTGAAGAAGAGAGCTTGCATGAGATTGGTATTTCAAAATCACTTGTTGTCTTATTTTTTTCAAGATGATTTCAAACCCTCCTTATATAGTGGATTTGAAAGTGGAATGGGTGGGAAAACCAAGGAGAGCCGATGCCAAACATGCCAACTTTGAGAAATTAGGGTTTCCTTAGGAGAAAACCCTAAAATGCAAAATCGTGCCCCATTAGGGCCGACCATGATTTCGCCTTATGCAAAATCGTGCCCCATCAAGGGCGACCATGATTTCGCATAAAGGGAAAAAACAAAAGAAAAGGGGGGAGAGACCTAGCCCTTGCCCTAGGCAAGTCTAAGGGGTCTCCCAGGAGGACTCAGGGAATATTTCCCACTAAAGTGGGTCAATTTTTCATGTCTACAATGGAAAGGCTTTGGATCAAAGACATAACAAGGAGGGCTTTACTCGCTTGGCTTAAGAATGCTTCTTTCCAACTTGCAAGTTTTCTCTAAAACCTATCTAAAACCAGAAACCATAGTTCCTCTTTTTCTCTACCACAAAATAGGGGTATACCTAAGTAGGATGAAGGGAGTTCAATTGTGGAACAAACTAGAATGCCTATGATAATTCTTTACCTCTTGAGGGGAGTGTGAAGGAAGAAAATCTTGTTTTTTTTTAGATTGATATTTTGACCCACCAGCAGCTCATATAAACTAAAATGTTTTTTTATTTCTTTAGCTTGGGGATTGAAGCTGCTATCATTAGAAGAGTATCATCAGTGAATTGCTGATGTGAAATAGGTTCCACACAGAAAGCCGATTTTAACTCTTCAATAGTTTTGAAATTAATTGCTGCTTTGATGGATCTGCCCAGGGCTTCGATCAAGATGATAAAAAGATATACGGATAGAGGATCTCCTTACCTCAAACCTCTTGAGCTTTTAAAATGCCTTGTCAAGGAACCATTAACAATTATGGAGAACATTGGATAGGAGTAGCATTCCTTCAAAAGTCTCACCCACATCTAAGAGAAACCAATTTTTAAAAGCACCATTTCAAGGAATTGCCATGACACTCTTTCATATACCTTGTTCATATCAAGATTAATAAACATTGTTGCATTGCCACTTTTCTTCGTAGAATGAATAATTTCATGGTTGATGATTATTCCATTTAAAATTTATCTTCTAGGAACAAAAAACCCTTGATTATGGCTTATAATAATGAGGAGATTTTTTTTTATTTAGTTGGCAAGCACTTTTGAGAGGATCTTATATATAGAGTTACATAAATTGATTGATCTAAAGTATTTGATATCCTCAGATCCATTAGCTTTAGGAATAAGGAAAATAAAAGTGGATTTGATATCTATTGGAATGGCATAAAATATTTGAGCATCAGCTAGAGCCTCGATCACCTCTAAACCCATAATATGCTAGAATTTTAAAAAAATATAGCTGGAAAGCCATCTAGACCTAGAGCTTTTTCTGCTACCATTGGAAAAACTACTACTTTAACTTCATCTTCTTCAAAAGAATTGATGAGAAGATTATTTTTTTTTGAGAGATAAGGTTTGGGATAGAGCTAAAGAGTTTGTTTTCCACCTGATCATCACCTTGATGTTGAGTTCTAAGGAGCTCTTAGAAATACAGAACTACCTCACTTTGGATTTTATGTTGGTCCTTGGATATACTTCCATTACAGAAAACTAGTTCTTTGATTCTGTTGGAGCTTCTATGTTTAAGATTCATCATATGAAAAAATTCCTATCACCCTCATTAATCTAGACAACTTTGGATTTTTACCTCCAAAAAATCTCCTCCTTGGTTAGCACATTGTGTAGATTTGCCAAAATAGATTTTTCATGGTTTCGCTGCTCTTGAGAAATATGTTTTTTTTTCGGTCTAGAATTGAAAGACTTTTAGGTAATTTAAGAGGCCCTTTTTTGGCTAAAAATATTTCCAAAAACTTCTTTGTTCCAGTATTTAAGTTTGAATTTGATGAATCTCATTTTTTTAGCAATCTGAGACAACAATGGACCTGTAAATCTCTCTCTCCACCATTCTGAGATCTCTTCCAACTCAGGGTGTTTTATCCACATTGATTCAAATCTTAAATGCCTATTGAAAAGGTTATCTCTGGATATCTCTAGTAGAAAGGGATTATGGTCTGATCCCACTTTAGGAAGAGAATTTAAAGTTGAAGCGCATATCAGATCCATTTTCTCCTTAGAAAATAAGAATCTATTTCCTTTGTACTAACTAGTTTCTAACTCTTCTATTGCTCCAAGTATACTTACTTCATCTTAGATAAATATCCATGAGGTTAAAAAAATTAGCAAAGTCCTTTATGTCTTTAGACGAAGTGTTCTGACCTCCTTTATTTTTCCCATAGAAGAGGTGGATGTTGAAATCTCCTGCTAATACCCAATATTCATTTGTAAAGTGTTCTCTCATTTGAGTCAGAGTATTCCAAAAGGCTTCTCTATTTGTTGTAGAATTTGGGACGTATATGTTGGATTGAATCCATCTCCTATTTGTGTCTTTAAAATGGAAGAACATGTTTATGATCCTAGGAGAGGAGGATATCAAAATTCCATCTATCCTAGAGGGTCCCCATAGACAAAGGAGGTCTCCCAAAGCCCCTTGAGCATTGGAGGCCACATAAGTGATATCCTTACAAATATAATTTCTAATTTTTTCAAAGATAATAGAATCCACTTTAGATTTTTGAATTAGAATAATTTGAGGTAATAGATATTTTTTCATTGAAGAGAGGATCCTCTATTTTGGAAGGCCATTTAGCCCTCTAGCATTCCATGAAATGATTTTCATTGATTAAAATTATAATTGATTTCCTCCCTCTTCCTTATATATCCTTTCTTCTTTCAATGTTTCACTCTTCTTTCTCCTTTAAATGGGAGTGTGGACTAATTTCCATCAACAATGTCATTCTTGGTTTTCAACTCTCTTAATAAATATAGACTTGGTCTCACCTGATTTTTGGTTTTACCAACATCCACCATATTTATTCTAATTGGGACTAATATTTTAACCTTCACAGCTTTGGATGTTAAGCTTTTCCCTATTTTTGGAGGATTCAAATTTGTCCCGACTGCACTTTTTCCATCTAAATCTGCTAGTAATTTTACGTAGGAGGGATCAAGGTTCGTACTTACCTTATATCCTATTGAGTCTTCTAGTCTTGTATCTTATCCTTATTAAGACTCCATGATAAATCCAAGATGCTAGACTTTGTCCAATATAGACTCTTATAAAATAGGAAAATTTCCTTTTTCCACCGAGTTAGGGACTACTTTATCCATCCAGTCAGGGACTATATTATTATCATGATCTTTAATATATTATGGTTATTTTATATTGGGACCTATGTGAGATAACCTATGATAATTTATGGTAGTATAAGGCTTAAAAATATAATAGTGGTATCAGAGCTACCACCAAAATCTATCTAGTTTGATAGAGTTTATTGATCTACCATTATTAATTAGATTTTTCTATTTTTATAAAGTTAATTTTGAGTCTATTCAATTTGAAGGCAATGAGACTTATATTCTATTTTTAAGTTTATATTGAGTAGAAAAGACTAGGGTCTTTCCACTAGGTTGAAAGAAAACCAGTGAAGACTAAGACTCAACTAAATTGATAGATAGGCGACCCAACTCAAGAATAGTTGGTCATTCAGGGATAAAGCCAACCTTGACATTAATTTGAAAAAATTAAAGTTTTGCAGATTAAATATTGAAGGTAAATCAACTTTGAAGATAGTTGATCATTCAGGGATAAATCCAACCCTAAAATTAAAGATTTTAAGGATTTGAAGATTTTAAGATTGAGGTAGAATCAACCCACAAGATAGTTGATCATTTAGGGACATTCATTGCCACCTTGACATTGATAATTGGGTTCTCTAGTAAGGAGGAGAATCATATTGAGTTCTTAGGTGCAACCTAAGACATTGAAGATTTCAAAAAAGAGAAAAGCAACATAGATTCGTCTATAAAAGTTTGGAAAGCTTCCTACACAGATAGATAAGAATTTTAGCTTCTAAGTATGGATAAGAAAACATGCCATTTCATTAACATAAAAGAATGTTACAATACAACTTTTACAAATGCCCTTGGAATACAAATGAGGGTCTTCCAAATATGAAGCCCTTTTCAAGATGATTTATGGCACTCATGCTTTCTTTGAACCACCTCAAGAGGGGGGTGGGTTTATGCTTGTGTACCACCATTGGTTGAGCAAGTTCTCCAAACCTACACAACCCAAATAAATAGTTAGTAGCACATGTTGGGTCTACCTCAGTTAGACCCAAATTTATAAGAAAGGAAAATCTAAACTTAAACTAATGCATTAAACAAAGCTAAAAATAAGCTAAAAATACATTAAAATATATTAATCACCCTTTGTGACTGATTTGCTATGCATGTGATTAAAATTGGCTCTTGACAAGAACCACCCCTATTAGGACAGTTCTGGTTGTAAAGCATCCTTGTATGAATAGTTTTTTTTGTGTTGAACCTAGAGAAATTTTCTATAGAGGAAATAATTTGTTGATTGTCAGGTAGCTCTGCTCCAAGTTTGGTGGTTGCCTAAATTTGGATTAGAAATCTATTTACAAAAGAAATACATACAAATAGAGGCACCAAGTGATATCCATGAGGTTAGCAAAAGAGATGGATTGTATACAAGTGGGGGCTAGAATGAATTTGGTAGAGTTTCTATAAGAACTTATCATAATTATACAAATGAAGGAAATGAGGGAGATATTTATAGATTTTAGCAAGGGTTAGGGGGTGAGGTGGCATGGGTGCACCATGCCTCATCAATTTTTTTAGGTGGAGAAATTCCTCACCCCATTTAAGGCATATCGGTGAAAGTCTTCATGTCATGAAAGCATGCAAGTGGAGAAAGTCTTCATCCCATCCATGTGCATTGATGAGCATGGGTATGTGGAGAGTAGGAGGTAAGGTAGACTAGGGTCATAGGTTAGGCTAGAGTCAAAGGGTAGACTAGGGTAAGGTGGACCTAGGTGAATGGGATGGTCACATGTATACTATTGGCTAGGTGTAGGATGGGGATTAGTGGGGAAAAAGGGCTAAGATGGCTAATTAATGTTTCAATGAAAAATTGTTAGATTTTTGGAGTATTTTTCAAATCAATTGATTGTTAGCATTATACAAGGGATAATATGATATTTTTAGGTGTCTACACTAAGCATATAAAAGCCAAGAAAAATTAGGTCATTGAGTTATTTAACCTTGACAAAGAAGAATCGGGTCATATTGACCTTGACATATTTGAATAGAAAGAAAGTAACATCAAAGAGAATTAGGTCTTAGTGACCTTGATATATTTGGATAAAGAAAAGGCCAAATAATCCTATTTTGAAAGTTTTGAATCCTACATTGAAGGAGAAGAATAATATTGCAAAGAATAGTATTTGTAGAGAAAAATATTATAGAAAATAGAAGAGGCCATAGTAGCCTACATTGAAGAAAATAAAAGCCAAAAAGTCTTATACAAGTTTAAAAGGATTAGAGGACAACACTATAGAATAAGCTTTTATACTATTGATTTTAAAATGGCCTACATAATATCTTATGTTAAGTATTTGTTGAATCCATTTATAAGGAGCTACAAGAAATAAACTAGAGCCTAAGAAAGCACTACCAGCCAATGTAGCATCTGGAGAGTTGATAGAATAATAAAGAAGCATTCAGGAAGAGTTGAACCAATCACCTATTCTAAAGTAGAATAGGTAAACCAATTACCTATTCTAGAGAAGAAAAGGTAAACCAGTTACCTATTCTAGAGAAGAAGAGGTGAACCAATCACCTATGATAGAGATTAAGAAGTGATCCAAATTACACCATGGTGAAAGCAGACCATAAAGGAAAAAAGTAGTGTTGTTATAAAATAATTCTATGATGAAAGTTGTGAAGACAAAAACGCAACACCAAATAACAAGATATAAATTGAACTCAAAAGAAAATATTGCATAATGAATAATTTTATTAATGGGAGGAGCCTCAAAACTCTGTTATTACAATAAGAATATTTGAATCCTTTGATATAAATATACACAATGCTAGGGTTCTCCAAAACCCTAGCTACAACGTTGGTGGTGTCTTCAAAAGTGTGTCTCTACTCCCAATAAAAGTGAGTGGGCTTCTAGTTATTCAATGTTGGGCCACTCCAGCTTAAGCAAATGTCCAATGCTAGTGTAATGCTATTAGATCTGCACACAAGAAAATAGTAAAGGAGTTAGTAATAACAATGAGGGCTCCATAGTGTGAGACCCTCAGAAATCAAGACTAAACCCTAGCTATGCAATAATAAAATATGAATAGATTCTAATAGCATAATAAAATATAACAAAAATGACTTTGATTTACCTTTCTTATCTATCATTCTCTAATATGATGTAATCTATTGCAGTGGATTGGTGTGGTGATGCCCTAGCATTGCTCGAGGGCTAGTAGGGTTGCAGAGCTCTAGTCTAAAACACTCGCAAGTGTTTGACGACTACATAAAATGATTATGGGTACTCAAGAATGGTGGAGGGCAACCAAAGGCACTTTGTAGTAAAGGAGAAGTGCTCGAAGGTGTTCAAGAATGATAGGGAGCATTCGAAGGCATTCTATGGCTGAAGGGGGATCTGCAGAAGCAGATCTGGTTGAGCGAGAGGGGCGATGATGAATGTGGGGGCTATGGCAAGTGAGGACAGAGGGTGAGAGTGCTTTGATACTCCAGGGAACTTAAGGGTGAATGAATTAGGACTGAGGGACATGAATTGCTTAGGAAAAATTTGGATTCTAGGGTTGAGCCATCAAAATGGCTTCTATTAATAATCCATATTAGGGTATGTTAGGGTTTGAGTGACGTAAATTGTGTGGCTTAGATTAAAACACAATGGAGGATGGATATTAACTTTGGGTGTGTGGTGATGTGTTGTCGTTATACACATCATTAATTCTCAATGAATTTGTCAATCCAGGGCTGTGTACAAGGCTATCTATGAAAGAAGGGGTAAACAGGGTTATAACTTAGGTCAATCTAGAGCAACAGGTCTTACTGGTGAAACCGATTGTGTGGGGGTTTTAGGACATTCCTATCTCTAAATTGCATGAATTAAACCTTAATCTAAGTTGCAGAATTGGAAACTAATCATTAACTGCAGAAATGAAGTCCTAATTACAATTGCAGAATGAGACCTAATTATGTTGCAGAAATAACAGTTGCAGAATTGAAAGTCTGATTCTAATTGCAGAAAGGAAATCTATTTACTTTTGTAGCAATGAAAATCTACTTCTAACATGGAAATGAAACTGTCAAGGCTCTGTAATAGAAGGTTGTCAATCTTCTATGCAGAGGGTTGACAACAAAACATAAAATGCAAGAAATTACAAAAAATAGTAAATTCTGGAAATGAAAGTCTGCAATAAATTGAAAGCTTTGCTGAAAGTGGGGATTACAACCAAATCATTAATCACAAAACATAAAATAAACTAAGATTGCAAATATCATTAGTTGTTTACAAAGGAATGAAAGGACAAGTTCTACAACTCATTCTCGCTATAGCAAAATCGGAATAAAAACCTGCTGTTAGTCCTCCTCCTAGGTCTGGAAGTGGCCAGCCTCTTTGTCCGTAAGAAGGTATGAGTCTCTCTCTCTCTATATCTTAATCACACTCATTTACAAGCAATATGAAATAGAAACAATATACTTTTATTGATTCAAAAACATGATTACAATAATGTCGCTGAAAATCGTTACAGGACTCGTAATAGACCACTTTCTGATTATCACCTATTATTGATTTCTCTATCTTCTATTCCCCTTACTCTCTACTACTTTCTTCCTTCTACCTCCTACTAGCTCAACCTGAATGGGAGCCATATTTATAGATGTCCTAAGATTTACTAACAAGCTGAGAATATCTCAAAAAGATCTAATCCTATTATGCTGCAACAATTCCTGGTTTTTATCCTAGAAGAAGATCATATTTTGATCTTTCCATAAATGGTGGCTTTGGTCGGCAAGGACGGCAAAGTCAGATCTGAGATATTTCCATTTATCCTTTTCAATCTTTATTTCCTTTTTCCAGATCAGAATTCGGTCAATAAGTCAAAAAGCACATTCTGTTTTCATTCCGAAGATAAGTGGCTCATTCCGAAGATACTGCAATTCTCATTCCGAAGATCCGCTCATTTCGAAGATACTACAGTTCTCATTCCGAAGATCTGCTCATTTCAAAGACACTACAGTTCTCATTTCGAAGATCCGCTCATTTCGAAGATACTACAGTTCTCATTTCGAAGATCCGCTCATTTCGAAGACACTATGTTTTCTCATTTCGAAGATATCTGTTCATTTCGAAGAGACTTCGAAATGAACAAATGTGGGCTCCTTAAATGATTTCCTCTGCATTTCTCATGTGGGTTACTTCTCAAGATCAGATTCCAATGGTCTTCATCTCTTCCCACATGTGAATTCCATGCCTTGCCATTCATTGGCAGCTGGCTAGAATTTACATGGGAAAACCCAAATTTTGCTACACAGTAACAATTTTTTTGAACTATTGCCAGATTTAGGTAAAATGAATGCTTGAGACATATCAAAACATGATTAGTGAAATGTTGTTATTAATCTAAGCATATCTCATTTTAGCAAGTCATAACAAAACAACATAAAACTTATACAAAAAGCTGTAAAAATCAGAATATAGTATTTCAGTATACATTCATCATGCAAATAGTTAATACACAACATATTGAATCAACTTAACTAGCATATTAGATTAAACATAAGAGTTTATAGGCAATTTCAGTGTTCAAAACATGTTATGATTGAGGCATTTTCAGGCCTCATCATTTTCCCCCCAACTTATATTGATGCATGTCCTCATGCATTCTGTTGGGCTATGGAATCACATATGTCCATGGTCAAATTCCATGACCTGTAGAACAACTTCTTGCCTGTATAAAATCCCCTGTTATTCTGAAGGTCCCTGATCCATTCTTCAAATTGTTCGTCAAGTTGGGCATCTTCCTCAAAGTAGAATGAGACTGGAGTGATGATGGTTGGAGGCCTAAATATGAGACCTATCCAATTATGTTGCATGAGTTCAATCAACTATATTACTCCTTCTGCCCTTCTTCTAGACCATTCTAAGTTGATGGGGGAAATGGGTTCTCTTTTCTGCAAAGACATGGAAAGTTCAGCCCACCTGTTTCTACAGACTGATAATGCTGGCACAAAATTGTCATTACAAAAATTATGGAATCTGTTCACACAGTCCCTCAAGTTTGTCAAGTACATTCGCTTCACATCATCCCTGTTCATCATGGTGAAGTGTTGCCTTGTGATAATGGGGTGATTTGGCTGAATTGCCTTGACTAACAATTCAGCTCTTGTTTCAATCTCCTTATTCTGCCTCTTTTCTTGGTCCCAATAAAACTGATTCTCCAAGGTGGACATGAATGCCCTCAATTGAACATCTCCAATGTAGATCTGTGGATGAAACTCTACTTCTTCTAGAATAAAGAAACTGTGTAAAAATAGTTCACACAGGAGATTTTTCTGCTCAAAAGGGTTGTCAAAGTATGCTTCCAGGAAATCTGTAGTGGTGTCCAATTTATATGGAAGATCTGAACTAATCCTCATGACCTCGCCATCTGAGGTATTTCTCCTTCAGAATAAGGCTATAGAATCTGGCTGGCCATCTGAATTGGACTAAAAATTTAGCAATTTGACATAAATCAGACACCTTTTCTTTCAATGCCTGAATTTCTGTTTCCTTGGCTTCTAGCTGTTTTGCTTCTAATTTGAACTTTTTAGTTTTAGTGGCAAGCTTCTCATACCTAATCATCCAGCTAGCTATGTCTGCATTGTATTGTTCTAAGGACACAGTATTAGGTGGTCTAGACTACGGGTGGAATTCTAGGTAGCAGATCTATCTCGAACCCCTTTTTCTGCCACTTCCACTGGTTGTTCATCTGTCAATAATTCTACTTGCACCCCCTTATCTACTATTTCTATTGTGTTGTCATCAGATAGTAATTCTACTTGCACCCCTTATCTGCTACTTCTACTGATGGTGTAACAGTTTGAAATACAGGGACATCAATAGGAGTACTTACTTGATCTATTTCATGTTGTTGCTTGGACTGTTCTTGTGCTGGTGACTCATCTCCAATGTTTTTTGTTGTGCTTTTTGCCAATTTTGAAGCATCTTCAGAATGAAAGGGTGCTTCTGAATGAGAAGGCACATCTTCAGAATGAAAAGGTGCTTCTTCAGAATGAGCTCCTATGTCTGCCTCAACAGAGTCATCTGCCCTAGATAAATCCACAAGCAGTTGAGCTAAATCATCTTCATCAATGGATACAGTTGGTTGTTTTTCAGACTGTGACAACTTTTCTCTCAATTTTGCCACTTCCTACTGTAACTCTGCAATTTTTCTTTCCTGCATCTCAATGATGTTTTCTTTCTCTGAAATCCATCTGGTCTGTGTCTTGACAACACTCCTTGCTGCTCTCAGCTGCTCTGTGATATCTTCCTCCTCTGTTTCTGCTTCAGAATCAGATGCAGATAAGTCAACTACAGTAGGCTGCTCAACAACCGGCTCTTCCTCTGCAACATCTGTTTGCTCCTGTTCAAGAGGCTCTATGAAATTGTCTATAATTGCATCTACTATTTCTATAGCTTGTTGAACTGTAGCCACCTCCAGATTATCCTTGCCCAACCTCTTCCTCAATTATCTTGTTCAAGGAATTCTGGGAAGTTTTCAGGGGTCGGTTGTATCTCTCGTGACATCTGGACTGCTTTGTCCATCTTCTTGTTCTATGACCTGGTCCGTCATTTCCCTCAAGTGGAGTCTTGTAGACCTCCGAGTTCCAGATGCAAACTTCTTCTTTTTGCTCTATTTTCTGGTGACAGCAGGGGTTATGGGGTTAGTTTCAGATGCCTCTGTTTCCCTTGTTGTTTCTTCCCCTGTTGGGCTAGGTGCTTCATTTCTCTGTTCTGACAAATCAGTTGCAACTTCAAAAAAATGGACCTTCTTCTATTTTTCTGTTCTGCTTCCAGTTCCAGATCCTCTTTTCTTTTGCCTTTTTGCTTGTGAAGTTGAAGGTTCTGGAGCAAGGTGTTCTACTGTTGTTGTTGGGTGTGTTTCTGTTTCTGCAATAGCTTCTGTAGCATCTTCTATAGCTTCTTCTGCAGCATCTTCTGCAACATTTTTTGTAGCAACTATTTCTTCTTCTACAACAACATCAGCAGTATCTGTTTCTTCCTCTTCATCCTCATCTCCAAAAATTACATCATTTAAGGTGGAGTAAAACCTCTCAAAGCTCCTAGGGTTTCCTCTAAAATGGTGCTGGCAAACTAGTTTGATAAGACCATGGTGGCGAAGACTCCCTTTTCCTTCCTGATATCTTTTTGCCATGTTTTTTAATTCCTGGTGCAAGTATAGGGGAAGATTTACCCTAACCTCTGGTTGTTGCCTACCATGTCCGAGATGATTTAAAATTTTTATGTGATGCCCTGACAATAGTACATACTGCCCTTCATAGGTTAGAAATTTGATTACCCATGTGGCTACTTCATCCCAGGGTTCCTACAGTTGGCCCTTTTTACCCCCTTGCATGTGTTATTATGTGTTAAATACTCAGGTGCTCTATCATTTTCTTCCAAAAATTGATTGACTGTGTTTACCAATGTATTTTTGCCAGACCTAGAAATTGGAAGACCTTCTAATGGCAGCTCAAGAATTTGACTCAAAACTTCAGGGGTTACCTCAATAGTCATGCCGTTAACGTGTGCCCGGTTGTTTCTGAACGTGTGGGTGAACATGCCGGCCAAGTCTTCAGAGGATCCATTAAATTTATCCAAAAATGGCATAAGCCCTCCATCTTCAAAAATCTGCACCACTTCTGGATTTTCTCGGAGATGGGTGGTATCTGCTGGTTCCATTCTTGTTTTTCACCCCATTTTCCTATCTTGGTTCATCACAAACTGCTCTCTTCTACCGCTATTCCTCTGCTGGATCTCTGGTTTTTGGTGTTTGCAACTTTGTAGGGTTTCTGTGTCATGCAGGGTTTTCAACTTCTCTATTTTTGTTCTTCGAAATGAACCGTAATCTGAGCACTGTACTTCGTAATAATTTTGCGTTAGCAAATATGTCTTCGAAAAGAAGAGTGGCACACGTTTCTATTTTTTTCTTTGAACACATGTCCATCAATGGTTGCGTAGATGTCCTTGCCGTCAGATCCACCTTACTCGCTTTTAGTTTTTCTGTTTTTCCGTCAATCACTGCATGTTTATTAGATCAAAAATTGGGGGGTAGGGGGGCCCCCCCCCGTCTCGTTTTTCCCGGGGGGGAAAAAAAAAAAACCCCCCCCCCCCCCCTCTTCTTCTTCAGAATTTTCACTTGATTGTATTTCTTTCCTTCTTTGGATGCCACGTGGAGATATTACATTGAATGTTCTTTCCGAAGATTATAATTTATTGCAAAAACAAAACTTCATTTCAAGATTACTTACTTCAATTGACTTCATTTCAAAGACGAGTCTTCATTCCAAAGATCATGCTTTTTTTTGCGATGTCAAATCCTCATTCCGAAGATAAATCTTCTTTCGAAGACAAATCCTCTTTTCGAAGATAAATCCTCATTCTGAAGACAAATCCTGCTTCATTCTGAAGACAAATCCTGCTTCATTCCGAAGACAAAGCTTCATTTCAAAGACAAAGCTTCATTTCGAAGACAAATCGTCATTCCAAAGACAAAGCTTCATTTCGAAGACAAATTGTCATTCCGAAGACAAAGCTTCATTTCAAAGACAAATTGTCATTTCAAAGATGAAGTGCAACAATCTGCTATCATTTCGAAGACAATTTCAATCCGAAGACAACACAACAATTAGTCTGAAGAAGATAGCAGCACTATTTTTGGCATTCTTGTTTCGAAGATTAGGCAAAAATCAATATTCCCATTCTCAAAACATGTTTTAAGTATGCCAACTCTTATGGATATCTTTTATGCTAATGGTTAATTGTTATATACTATATACCAATCATTTACAATGAAGAAATGTAAGAAATATATACCTGATTAAAACAAGTTAATGCAAGTTTTTGAAATATGACTAGCTTTCGTTGATGTTCTCACTGAGAATTTCTGCAACATTTCAAAACAAGTGCAGTTGGTGAATTTGTACAATGATGGTTCAAAAATTTTCAAGGTTATGCATGCCAAAAAACTGGTTTTCATGCATACCAACCCAGTAGTGCCTTGAAAAAGGTTTTCACTGCTGAGTTATTCATTTTTCTCTTTTTTTTTTTTTTTTTTCTTTTACCTCTCCTTTTCTCTCTTTTTTTTTTTTCTTGATTCTGACTATGCCCATGAAGGAATTTCATGATTTCCCTAAAATCATGCCCATGAAGGAATTCATAATCAGAATTTATTCATCTTTTTGTTTTCTACTTTTTTTCTGATTTTTTTGTATTTTTCTATTTTTTTCTTGAAATCCATGATCATGCTGATTGTTTTGAAGTGGAAGAGGAAATTTCTTCCACCTGTTGTGTATCCAAACTATCAAGCTACTGCAAGAATTCCTCTTTAGTTAGAGGTGTATGGTATACCCTGAGGCGATGTCCATTCACTACCAACTTTCTCTGTGACCCATCAATAGGAGATAAATGGACTGCTCCATTGTCAAATACCTCCTCAATCCGGTAAGGTCCAAGCCATCTAGTTCTCAGCTTTCCAGGGAAGTCTTCATAGCGAGAATCAAACAGTAAAGCCCAATCTCCTTGTTGAAGTTTCCTCTATTGAATGTGACTGTCATGCCACAATTTCCTCTGCTCTTGAATTACTTTAGTTTGGTGCAGAGCATCCAACCTAAGTTCATCCAATGCATTCAACTGCAGAATCCTGTCTGTTTGTGCCTGTGACAATTCAATTCCAATTTCCAATGTTGTGCAAAGTGTTAGTAGCTCAAATTCAATAGGTAAGAGGGGCTTTTTACCAAAGACTAGTTCATAAGGTGTGAATCCAGTTAGTGGATTTCCAAGTAGTATTATAAGCCCACACTGCTTCGGTAATTTATCTAGCCGCTTCTTCCTATGAAAAGCTACTATTTTTGTTAAAATTCGTTCTAGTTCCCTGTTTGTTATCTCAACCTGGCCATTTGCTTATGGGTGATAAGGTGATGATTTTCTATGTTTGATTTCATATAATTTTGTAAATGCCTCAATGACTTTGGATGCAAATTGGGGTCCTTGGTCTGTGGTGATAGACCGGGGAGCTCCAAATCTCTGAAAAATCTGAGTATACAAGAAATCAATGACCTTCTCTTCACGAGCATGTTTGAAAGCATGCACCTCTACCCACTTTGTCAAGTAATCAGTGCATACTAGAATATGCACCTTTCCTTGAGAAGGTGGATCAATAGGTCCTACAAAATCAAGCCCCCACCTCTCAAATGGCTCTAAAACCAATTGAGGTTGCAGTGGCATTTCATTTGTATGAGTGGGTTTCCCCATTCTTTGGCATGCATCACAATGCCTGATGTACTTTTTCACATCCTTGTGAAGAGATGGCCAATAATATCCTGTCCCTAAGATTTTCCTAATTGTGCTTTTTACAGAGTAGTGTCCACCTGAGGGTTCATCATGACAAGCCCTAAGGATATCATACACCTCATCCTTTCGGATGCACCTACGTAACACATGGTCAAGACTGCACTTAAAGAGTATACCCTTGATCCATTCAAAAGAAGAACTCTGTTTGATCAATTGTTTTTTCTGTTTTGAAGTGAAATGTGGAGGAACTTTCCCTGTGACCAAGTAATTGGCTATATCTGCAAACCAAGGTGATTGGACTGATATAGCAAATAATTTTTCATCAGGAAAGGTATCTTCAACTAATTCCCCTTCATCTGTGTTCTGTAATCTGGACAAGAAATCTGCTACAACATTAGCTTTTCCTGGTTTGTTGATTATAGTGATATCAAATTCTTGTAGCAACAAGTAACCAACGAATAATTCTTGCACTTACCATAGGCTTATTCATCAAATATTTAATGGCGGTGTGATCTCGTGTGAATAAATATTTGATAACCTGTGATGTAATGCCTAAATTTGTTGATGGCATAAATTACCGCTAAGAATTCTTTTTCAGTTGTGGTATAATTTTTCTCAGCTTCTGTCAAATTCTTGCTAATGTAGTAGATGGCATAGTGTTCACCATTGTCAATTTGTCCTAATGCTGCTCCAATTGCAGTATTGGAAGCATCGACCTGTATGTGAAATGGTAATGTCCAATTAGGGCCTCTTAACACAGGTGGAGTTACTAATTTTTCTTTCGGAGCTTCAAATGATTCCCGACATCTTGCAGTCCAAGAAAATTCAGAATCTTTAGTCAATAGGGCAAACATGGGATTGGCTATTGTGCTAAAGCTGGGAATAAACCTGTGGTAAAAACCAATGTGTCCTAGGAAGCTTCTGACATTAGTCTGAGTTTTAGGAGGAAGAAGATTCTTGATAATTTCCACCTTCTTTGGATCAACTTGGATTCCCTGAGGAGAGATGTGATGACCAAGAACTATTCCTTCCTTCATCATCATAAAACATTTTTCTGGATTCAAGGATAATTGGTATGTTTCACAACGAGCTAAAACTTTGTCAAGGTTTTCTAATGTAAAGTCAAAAGTTCTGTCCGCATACCGTGAAATCATCCATGTATATCTCAACACTGTTGGTAGTCAGATCAGAAAATATTGCTAAAATTGCTCGCTGAAATGTTGTTGGGGCATTACACAAACCAAAAGGTAAAACCCTATAGGCAAATGTTCCCCATGGACAGGTAAAGGTTGTTTTCTCTTGATCTTCAGGTGCAATCTGAATTTGATTATATCCACTAAATCCATCAAGAAAACAAAAGTATCTTTTTCCAAACAAGGGTATCTAACACCTGATCTATGAAAGGTAATGGAAAATGGTCTTTGTATGTCACCTTATTCAGTTCTCTATAGTCTACACATATTCTCATTTTTCCATTCTTCTTAGGAACTATAACCAATGGAGAGACCCACTGGCTATCAGAAATTGGGTAAATGAATCCTACCTCCATAAGTTTTTCAATTTCTTCCTTTACAATATCCCTTAGGGCAGGATTCAGTCTTCTCCGGAGTTGTCTTACTGGCTTGACTTCTTCAAGATAAATTCTGTGGGTACATATATCAGGGTGAACTCCTGACATATCTTTATAGTTCCAAGCAAAAGCATGAACATGCTTCTGCAAGACAACTATCAATTTGTCTTCCTCTTCCCTAGTAAGCCAGCTGTAAATGTTTAAAAAATTTCCTGGCTGGACTTCTATTTGTTTTGTATTTGGAAGGACTCGAACTCACTTCTTCATACCCGGTGATTAGGGAGTTAAGAGGACACTCATCGAGATGGGAGAAAATAAGAAATTTCTGTTTCATTATTTTCTGATGGAAGCATATCCTGTATGGAACAGTGAGAAGGAAAAATCAAGTGATGGTGCCACCCATGTGGTAGTGAAACAGAGTTTTCCTATGATAGTACAGATGGTTCACCTTCAGAATTTTGGTTCTCCTCATTCCTTAACAATTGCTGGATATTTACCGCTTCTTCTTCTAACCCTTGTTCATGCAGAACATTCATTAGGATAGTTTCATTTTCTGAGTTTTCTGTGTCATGGAGGTCTTCTTGTGTGTTCCCTTACTACCAAGGTGGCTAGTGTGGAAATAACCTCCTCCGATTCTTCATCCGAATCAGGAAACCATAACCGACCTAAAAAATTGTTGGAGGGTCTTGGCAGGAGGATACAGAGAGATCTGTTTTAGATCAATACCATTTGAAATAGTCATTTTTCTAGATCTGCAGTCTATGAAGGTTGCTGCAGTTGCAAGCCAAGGTCTTCCCAAAATTATGGGATATCCATGTGTTGAATTTCTTGGTTGTAAAACCAAAAAATCTGTAGGGAATTCCCAAGAAGAAACTTCTATAGGAACATCTTCAATGATACCTTCAGGTTTTGCAACTGACCTATCAGCCATTTCTAAAACTGTAAATGTGGGGCTGAGATGTTTGAGCTGTAATTGTTTCATTATATCCTTGGTCATGACATTTATTGCAGCTCCTAGATCTACTAAGACATTTGATATTGGTACTGAACCTATAGTAACTATGATAACTGGACTTCCTGGGTCACTATACTTTGGAGGTAATAGTTTTCCAGATAAGAGATCAGCTATCTTTCCTTCAATCTGAACAGTCTTGGGAAATGCCTTCTTTTTCCTTCCTCGCTCTTCTAATGCACAAATCTCGGATAGTACTTTTAATCACCGGTATATCCTTAATGGCTTGCAATAAGGGCAATGATATAGTTAACTTTTTAAGTTCCTTGACCAGGTCTGATTCAAAATTTTTTGCTGTGGTATTGAATCTTTCAGGATATGGAATTATCCTTGATGAAGGTAATTGTTCTGCCTGTGGTTCTGTTTGTTCTTCTTCTTTCTCTATTGTCGATTCAACTATAACTGGTTCCAAGGGTTCTTGCTCTTCATTTTCTTTGCTTTTATTGGAAATGGGTTCAGGTACAACTTTTCCTGAACGAAGTTGGATGTTACTACAATCAATAACATTGATTTCAATATTTTCTTCAACTTCAGCCACATAGACAGGGGATGCCTGTCTCATGCTGTTTGGATTAGTGACTGATTGAGCTGGAAGTTGAGGTTGTTTCACCTGTTGTGTTTGTTGTGGTTGGTTCTATTTTTCTTGAAAGTTTTGATTAGGTGCAGGCAAGAAATGCTGATTTTGACCTTGATTTCTTTGTCGCCTTGGATAGGACTGGTATTGTTGATTCCACTGTGGTTGATTTTGCATCCAATGTGGATTAGTCTGATTCTGATTCCAGGGTGGATTGTTTTGATTCCATGATGGGTTTTTTTGACTCCATGATGGGTTGTTTTGATTCCAAGATGGGTTGTTTTGATTCTGATTCCAGGCTGAATTACTCCAATTTGTTTGTGGCCATTCTTGGGAATTTGTCCATTGAGGATAATTCCAAGGACGTTGGGGTGGTTCTGATTGTCCCCAAGGCATAGTACCAGGATTATGCCCCCAATTTGTAGGAAAACGAGGGGGATTTTGGTATTGAGAGAAATTTCCCCCTTGTTTTGGTCCAATATAGTTGAGTTCCTCAGTCTGACTTTCTAACATAGTTTTGAGTTGTGGTAGCAGGTGGCATTGATCAGTTGAATGCCTCTTTGAACAGATACTACAAATGGCTGAGATAGATGTTTTATTCAAAGGACATTCCTGCAAAGCATGTTTATTTCTACATCTTGGGCAATAAATTGCCAAAGGTTCTATGTTTTTTGCTTTTGCAGACATTTCCCCCAAAGTTGTGTTTAATTGCACTAGAATATCAGTTTTAAAATTTGCAAGTTCCTCTATTAGTTCCTTCACATCAGTGCCATTTGTATTTTTTTTCTTCTTCCTTGCTTATTGCGAGAGTAATTCCTACAGAGATCCATAATTTCCTCATTACTGAGAGTATTTACATCTCCTCTTCCCATCAAATCCAATACGTCTCTGGATTCATCTTGCAATCCTCTCAAAAAGATAGTTTTGCATAACTCTGGTTCTACAAGTCCACATCTCCTTTGAACAAAGGAGAACCTATCAAGATAGTCTTCTAATGTTTCATCATCTTCCTGTTTAATCTTGAATAACTCATCTTTCCTGTTCCTTACACGGCAATACTCCCGATATTTGTCTAAAAACACAGCTTTCCATTTGATCCCAAGTTCGGATGGAATTTGGCTCTAAACTCATGAACCAACGTAATGTCGAGTCCTTGAGTGTTGAGGGAAAAACCTTAAGTTTTTGATTGTCATTTACATAATCATAGGTTTGACACACTACCTTGAATTCAAATAAAAACTGATCAAGATCTTCAGATACAACACCTCGAAAGGTTGGAAGTACTGAAGGTGAAATAGTCTTCATGGGAGAGTTTTGTGTTGGATTCAAATGGATAGGATATTCAAATGTTCTGGAAGGTTGAGGAATATCCTGATCATCTCCTTCATCATGGACATAGCCATGTTGGCCATTGCCTCCCTCTCGCCATAGTTTTTGGTTTCTTAGTTAAACTTATCCAAATTTCTCTCTCAAGAGGTCCAAGATCCTCTCGTTGATAATGAGTCTGACGATTCTTCTTTCTCAGGATGTTCTAGTGATGGTGAAACTGGTGATTTTCCTTTCTCAGTTATAATGTTCTAATGATGGTGAGACTGGTGATTTTTCTTTCAATATTTCTGGTAATTCAAACACAGGTGATTCACCCCTTAGGCGTGAAGATCTCCTTAATGGAACAAGCCAGGGATCCTTTTGGGTAATTCTACCTTTTTCATCCCTAGACTTACTCATTCATGTTCACTCTAAATGACATAAATTATATGTCAATAGTTGTTATTTTAACCAACTGTTCTATTCAGATTTTATCCTGAATCTTCACAGTTCAGTCTAACTAATAGCTATTGGACTATTGTTACCTTCTAGCAACACAATTCCCTAGCAACGATGCCAAAATGATGCGTTGTCATTATACACATCATTAATTCTCAATGAATTTGTCAATCCAGGGCTGTGTACAAGGCTATCTACAGAAGAAGGGGTAAACAGGGTTATAACTTAGGTCAATCTAGAGCAACAGGTCTTACTGGTGAAACCGATTGTGTGGGGGTTTTAGGACATTCCTATCTCTAAATTGCATGAATTAAACCTTAATCTAAGTTGCAGAATTGGAAACTAATCATTAACTATAGAAATGAAGTCCTAATTACAATTGCAGAATGAGACCTAATTATGTTGCAGAAATAACAATTGTAGAATTGAAAGTCTGATTCTAATTGCAGAAAGGAAATCTATTTACTTTTGTAGCAATGAAAATCTACTTCTAACATGGAAATGAAACTGTCAAGGCTCTGTAATAGAAGGTTGTCAATCTTCTGTGTAGGGTTTGACAGCAAAACATAAAATGCAAGAAATTACAGAAAATAGTAAATTCTGGAAATGAAAGTCTGCAATAAATTGAAAGCTTTGCTGAAAGTGGGGATTACAACCAAATCATTAATCACAAAACATAAAATAAACTAAGATTGCAAATATCATTAGTTGTTTACAAAGGAATGAAAGGACAAGTTCTACAACTCATTCTGCTACAAGAAAATCAGAATAAAAACCTGCTGTTAGTCCTCCTCCTAGGTCTAGAAGTGGCCAACCTCTTTGTCCAGAAGAAGGTATGAGTCTCTCTCTCTCTAGATCTTAATCACACTCATTTACAAGCAATATGAAATATAAACAGTATGCTTTTATTGATTCAGAAACATGATTACAATAATGTCATTGAAAATCGTTACAGGATCGTAACAGTCACTTTCTGATTATCACCTATTACTGATTTCTCTATCTTCTATTCCCCTTACTCTCTACTACTTTCTTCCTTCTACCTCCTACTAGCTCAACCTGAATGGGAGCCCTATTTATAGATGTCCTAAGATTTACTAACAAGCTGAGAATATCTCAAAAAGATCTAATCCTATTATGTTGCAGCAATTCCTGGTTTTTATCCTAGAAGAAGATCATATTTTGATCTTTCCATAAATGGTGGCTTTGGTCGGCAAGGACGGCAAAGTCAGATCTGAGATATTTCCCTTTATCCTTTTCAATATTTATTTCCTTTTTCCAAGCGTCAAAATTCGGTCAATAAGTCAAAAAGCACATTCTGTTTTCATTCCGAAGATAAGTGGCTCATTTCGAAGATACTGCAATTCTCATTTCGAAGATCCGCTCATTTCGAAGATACTACAGTTCTCATTCTAAAGATCCACTCATTCCAAAGACACTATAGTTCTCATTCCAAAGATCCGCTCATTTCGAAGATACTACAGTTCTCATTTCGAAGATCCGCTCATTTCGAAGACACTGTGTTTTCTCATTTCGAAGATATCTGTTCATTCCGAAGAGACTTCGAAATGAACAAATGTGGGCTCCTTAAATGATTTCCTCTGCATTTCTCATGTGGGTTACTTCTCAGGATCAGATTCCAATGGTCTTCATCTCTTCCCACATGTGAATTCCATGCCTTGCCATTCATTGGCAGCTGGCTGGAATTTACATGGGAAAACCCAGTTTTTGTTGCATAGTAATAGTTTTCTTGAATTGTTGCCAGATTTAGGTAAAATGAATGCTTGAGACATATCAAAACATGATTAGTGAAATGTTGTTATTAATCTAAGCATATCTCATTTTAGCAAGTCATAACAAAACAACATAAAACTTATACAAAAAGTTGTAAAAATCAGAATATAGTATTTCGAATACATTCATCATGCAAATAGTTAATACACAACATATTGAATCAACTTAACTAGCATATTAGATTAAACATAAGAGTTTATAGGCAATTTCAGTGTTCAAAACATGTTATGATTGAGGCATTTTCAGGCCTCATCATGTGGCATGAATTGATGTAGATGGATGGCTAGGATTAAGTTAAATCGAATGGCTAGGATTTATTTACATATATAATATTTATATTTATTAAACATATATAAAATATAATATTAAACATATATTTAAAAAATATGTCTAAATATATATAAATAAATGGGAAAAATGGTGGGAATACCTGGATGGACGACAAGTGGCTAGGTTTTGGTGTCTACAGATACTCCTTTTTGTACTACGTTGCATGAAACACAATGCAGCGCAAAAACACAAGACACCTATTTTGGCTAGGTGCAGAAGCAACTTTCTCTTGATATGTGAAACGTGATCTTGAATACAAAAGAACGAAAGAATTTGAATTTTTGCGTAGCTTACCCCCTCAATTGGCGAGTGATTTTGCGAATGAATCTCATGAGCCAATTGAAAAATTTGTACAAATGAATGGTGAAAATGTGATACCGTTTTGCCCCAATGGTATGAAGGGGATTGGTGAAAAATGTGAAATGATGCATCTATTTTTGCCCCAATAGATGAAGGATTTTATGGAAAATGTGATGAAAAATGTGTCTATTTTTGCCCTAACAGATAAAGGGTTTTTCCAAGTATAGATGTCATGATCATGTAAGATGTATCCCATTGTGGGAAAGTCAAAACCAAATGTGGTTGCCCCAAATTTGGGGTGATTTTATGTTGTTGAAGAATGTGCCTTCCAACGTCATTGATATGCAAAGATGAAGATACAAAAAAAAATATTAAAAATAGTCAACTTCGGAGGGCCAACTATTGACTATTAGATAATTCCTATGATCAAAACCAATCACCCTAGTTAAGGTCAATCACCCTGATGACTGTCAAGGAGATGTGGAATGGTGAAATGTGATTTTTTCCATGTTTTAAGCCCCATGAACTAGGCCATAAATGATAAATTTTGTGCAGATTGTTCTTGGCAAGGTTTCACTCAAAATGTGAAGTACCAAATATGATTGTGATTTTGAAAAAGGATATATAGAATGATGAAAATTACCAAGTGTACTTATGGTGGATTATTCATCCTATCGACTTGCATGGATGCAAATCACTGCAATCGCCAAGTATATAGAATAGCCCATGAGATACAAGGTTCACTTGAATGCTGCTTGAACTTAGAAAATATGCAAATTGTGATATTAGATGATGTGAAAATAATGTATAAATGATGAGAGTGAATATTGTGATTTTTTTGTGAATATTTGGACCATTTTGGAATGCTTTTGTAATTTGTAAAGCGAATTTATTATTTGTGGTCGCGAACGAGAATTATGCATCCAAATTAGTTGGAACCTTCACAAAATATTCGAATATGATGAAATAGATACATGAATGTAATATAAAGTGATTTGGTGGGGATAAGCCACTATTTGGAAAAAAAAATTCTTTTCTCAAAATTAATGCCAAACATCAGTTGGCACATTTGGCATACGCAAACACCTACTGGTATTTGGGTGTTTTGCAAATACCCTGGTGCACTTTTGTACACCAGGAAACACCCATGGGCATCTCAAGGCACCTGAAGCAGCTATAAATAGTTGGCAGGACGAAAAATAAATCTCATTTGTGCATTTGAGAGTTTCAGAAGCTATGTCTGAGAGAGTTGGGTGAAGTTGAGTGGAGTGAGGTGGATTGAACTAGGTGCAAAAGCTATAGTGGTAGAGGGATAAAATATGAGGAGGACTAGAGCTAGAGCTGGAGTGCAGAATGCTGAGGTAATTCTCTTTACAGTGTATTGTGAAAAAAATTTGTGTCTTTGTGATATATTTTTTTTGGACATGTGTAAATGGCAAGTGTTTTGTGTTGTGCTGCAACTTAGGATTTTGGAGGATTGACATTGGTTCTCATTGTACATTCTTGGGATGAGGAAGGTGGTAGCATAGGAGGAGTGGAAATTGCTAGGGGTTGTGGGGCTAGCGGAGGTAGCCTAGGTTGACATGATTAGGGCGAGTGAGGGGTACCTCTCTACCTTAGCGAAGAGATGAGATACAGATAGGGGGACTTTTTAGCTCCCTATAGGAGAGGTGACCTTAACACTTAAGGATGTATATCACATCCTCAAGGTGCCAATGGAGGGTATTTGCATCGAGGTTGGGTGCGAACGTGAGGTAAAGATGAAGAGGACATTCGACGATGGATGGTGGAGTGTGAGGGTGGAGAGTGAGGGTATTCCTTACTTGCCCATGTATATGGACAAGGATTTGGATGCCCTCCATGCTTTAGTGATGTTCGTTTTGGCAAATATCATGGCCTCAAAAAGTACAGGGTATAAGTTCCCTTGGAACCTGATAGGATTAGTGAGCGATATGCTCACTATGAAGTAGGTGTATGCATGGGCTCCTACCTTATTGGTGCAGGCATACCGGGAGCTTTATGAGGTGAGGAGGTGAGGGAGGAAGGGGCTAGGATGTAATTTATTACTGTAGTTTTGGGGATGGGAGCACTTCAATGTGGCACGATCGAAGGATTTACCAGTGGAAGGCTTGGGTAGGGAGGAGCCCTATGCTAGGATATGGGTAGTGGTTGAGGAGGTATAGCTGATTTAGCTTGTGTGAACGAGCCAGTGGTACCAAGATTTATGGGCTGGATTAACATCCATCCAAGTGATATGGAGGCCATGGTGGGGTAGTATGTGGACTGGAGATGGAGAACATCTACGATGAGTGCAATAGGCTAGGTGGGTGGTTGGGAGATATCAAAGTGAGGTTGAGTATTTTTAGTTTTTATGAGTATTCTGACAGTTCAATTTGAGGTAGGGGATTCCAGAGGAGTCGGTGCTCTATAGGAGGCATCAAGAGGAGACAGGTCTACCTTATGTACAACCATAGAGGGAGGCATACAAGGATGATGAGAAGATGGAACTCCCTGATATAGATGATGTGAGGACTACTCTAAAGTATGATGCGTGGTTTGTTATACATCCACCATGAGCACTGACTCGAGTAGTGGTTGGTGGAGATGGGGGTGAGGCTGAGGATGAGGGGATCCATGAGGCCCCCAAGCGATAGCGGTGCCTTCGATCAGATAATCGAAGGAGGAAGACTAAGAGCAAGACTAGGTAGGCTCCTGAGAGTAGGGGAGATGTCATATATAGAGATGATATGGAGAAGACTCTGGATGGACCTCCATATTGGAGCAAGGAGGATTGGGTGAGACTAGAGCAACAGGTAGCAAAGCGAGATGTGAGGATCATGAGACTCCAGGAAGAGCTACTAAAGAGGGAGCACTAGCATAAAATCGATATAGCGCACCTTAGATCTTGGTATAGGTATATCGAGGCATTAGAGGATAGGTTGCTAGAACATCATATTCCACTTCCTAATCCTCTAACCTCATCTGTATCTAAGGCTACTAGGCATAGTGATTCTAGGCTTAGCTCTAGGTCTAGGGCTCCTTCTAGGTCACATGGGTCCTCTTGGAGGGTGTAGTTAGTGCTTAGATGCACTTTTTGTATATGATCCTTGGTGCTCCATAGTATGTGGTCTTTTGGAACTCATTGTACATGTGATATTTACACACACACACACACACACACACACACACACACACACACACACACATATATATATATATATAGCTTTTACCTTTTGTGTTATATGTTTATGTGAATGCATTTTGTGCAATGCTTTTGTGGAATGCATGTTTATATCGATGATTAATGTATATGATATGTTATGGATGATTAATGCAAGGTGGAATGTATGGATGATTAATGCAAGGTATGGAATGCAGATGTTCTAATGATCATTCATAGTTTAGATCTTGCTTGGCCATGTTTCTAGCATTGTTGTTTAATTAGGGGTACTAAACTTGGTGGTATATTAATGACTCATGAAGTGACATAGATGTTGACATGGAAGAAGATATGGATATTTATATGGAATACTGACTATTTTGTAGATACTCAAACATAGTGGTATCAAACAAACTCTCTAAAACTACCTAATCCTTCTAGGACAAAATGTGTATGCAATGAATTTATTTACTGAGTCAAGAGCATGGTAATGACTTGAGGCAATCAAGAACCAATGTGTGTGCAAGTGAGTTCATTAACTCATCTTGAGTAAACCTGTTATAGATGAATCCAAGAAGCTAGCTTGTCCGTATGAGTGATCAGATGTCTCTTTAAGAGAGATGTGTCATCATGCATGAGCATACTCCACTTCCATTCAAGCATCTATAGCTCCGATGGAGGCTAAATCCATAGTCCATGATTTGTGTTTTTGATCTCTTAAGTTTTGGGGATGACTACCTAACCGTCTGACTAGAAATGTATTACAATCCTTAAAACCCAGTGATCAGTTTTGTGTGATGTAAAAGAGTTAGAGCTTTGGGGAATTGGATTCTCAACCTAATTGTGATAAGAATTGTACCCTATCCTTACTACTCCATATTTTGTATTTGGAAGCAACTGTGATAGTGGTGAAAACCACTATTCTTGTGGACTATGTTGCATTATGGGACTAGCAAGGATGACCCTTTTTAATTCAAGTTTCATACCAAGTATGGTGTTATCCCTCTTTGACACAAGATATTTTTAAGATGTGAAATTGTGTTTGGTTCAAGAATGTTTTGGAGTCATTTCTCAAAACTCAACATTTTCTTAGTGCATGTGTGTGATGGTACTAAAAGGAAATCAACATGTATTTTGGAGGTTTCTTAAAACACTAGGAGTGGCTAAGTGACCGAAAACACCTAGGCAACCTTTTCTAATGATAATTTGGCTTGGTGGAAAAAATGGATGATGATGTGAAGGTACCCCTGATTAAGGCAACATGATTTTATTGGGTCAATTAAAATCTTGAACTTAATAAATGATCCTTATTATGAAATTTGAAATGGGAATGGAATGTGTGAAATGAACTGTATGAAATGCAAAATTAAATGTGTTCTAATATAATGGTTTGGCAAGAAATGTATGCAAATGAAGTAAAATGTTTTTGGAATGAAGTGTATGCAAATGAAATGCAATGTTTTTTTGTAATAGCCATGTATATATATATCATTATGCATAGAATACCCTCAAGTGTATAACATTAAGTGGTTTGGGTCCTTCCTCTCCCTCTATAATAGAAATCCTATAAGTACCATTACCCACTTTTTGAGTAACAATGTATGGACCTAACCAATTAGCCATGAATTTATCATGAAGATGCGACAATGCATTGGTGTTTTGCTGATTTTCTTTAAGGACAAGATCTCCTACTTGGAATTCACGTAGATGAACTTTGGTGTTGTAAGCACACTTTAGGCGGTCTTGATAAACTCGTAAATTCTCTAAAGCATTGACTTACCTCTCATCGAGAAGTGTGAGTTGGTCAAGATGTGCTTTTCTGGTAGTTTCATCATCTATGAATTCCTGCAAAGAAATTCGCAAGGAAGGGACCTCAATATCAAGAGGTATGATTGATTTGGCTCCATAGACCAATGAAAATGGTGTTGCCCCTGTAGGCATGCGGATGCTTTTTTGATAAGCCCATAATGCCAAGGGAATTTGTGTATGTCAATATCTATGATTTTCTTTAATAAGTTTCTTGAGAATAGCAATTAAGGTCTTATTGGAAGATTCATCTTGTCCATTTGCTTGTGGGTAATAAGGATTCGAGAAACTGTGTTGAATGTTATATTTCTTGCAAAGTGCTCGAACATCCTTGTTCTTGAAAGACTTATCATTATTTTTATTTTTTTTGAATTTATATGGTGGAATCGATAGCCGCCACGAATCCGGGCAGGCTATCCAGCTTTTATGGCTGCCACAGTATTCTATGTTGTCCGCCCTAGAAGTCGCCACACAGATCTTCGTGCTGTCTGTCCCTATAACCACCATGCCACAATCATTTTAAACCTTTTACACCATTGAAAGCACTAGGAAAGGGACAAGCGTTCAGTCCGATGAGGCCCGAGATTTGAACCTTGGACCTCTCGCCCCCTTATGGGGTTTGGATGAACCAATTGGTCTACACCTCGGAACTAAGACTTATCATTATTGAAGATGATTTTTGAGGGAATACCAAAATGAAAAATGATATGATGAAGTATAAAATCCACAATTCTAGGTCCTGTCATACTAGTTAGAGGAATTACCTCAATCCAATTTATGAAGTATTCAGTGGTTGTGATGATGAATATATGTTTTCCCAAGGAAAGAGGTGAAATTTTACCAATTAGATCTAGACCCCATTATGAAAAGGGCCAAAGGCTTTGAATAGGATGTAAGGCTTGTGATGGTACATGAGTTAAATTAGCTTGTTCTTGACATTTCTTACAATGTTTAACATAAGTGCAACAATAACGTTCCATTATGGGTCAATAATAACTCATGCATAAGATACACTTTGTAATGGACATTCCACTAAAATGACCATCACAAGTACCATCATGAGCTTCAACTATGGCTCTTTGTGCCTTAGTAGACTTGAGATAATGAAGGAGGACTCCATCATAACCAGGTTTATAGATGTCTCCCAAGATAATGAAACATGTTGCTTTTTTGCTTGAAGGTGTGTTTAGCAGTTCGATACATGTCATATGGGAGTGTTCCAAACTTGAGAAAGGCTATTATTTGGATTGACCAAGGATAATATAGATCTAAGTGGATAAAGCAAACATCCTTTTCATCTTTATATTCAGCATGAAAAATTGCAGATTTAGAGACTGTTGAAATTATAAGGGGATGTACCTCTCCAAAGGAGTCTTTTGAAATCAAATCCAAGGGAGGCCATCACATCTACAAATATATTAGTTGAACATGGAAAACTATTGATTTCATACCAATCAAACTTAGAGAGCAATTTCATTGCTACTTCATGATAAAGCTTAATGGTAGGTTCTTTGTATTGGTATTATCCATTGATTTACTTGATAACAAATTTCTTGATACAATTAATGCTCATAGCTATAGCTGATTGAAGACCTAAGATTAAGGCTTCATACTCTGCAGTGTTTTTTGTGCATTGGAAGTCAAGTTTGAATGATAAGGGAATAGGTACACCCTGGGGTGTATGAAATACAACTCCATCACCTTGAAATTTTGCACACTTAGAGCTATCAAATAATAGTGTGATATCGATGTCTTCCTCCATAATGACATCTTCTTCTTGTTCAATGATAGAAAATACTGAATCATCTAGGATCTCAATAATAAAAGGATGATCACTAGATAGTAGAGCTTCTGCAAGTTGATCGACTATTACCAAACCTTTAACGAATTTTTGGCTAATGAATTCAAGGTCAAATTTAGTAAGGATCATATCCATTTAGTGGTGTGGGTGTTATTGTAAGTGCGAGACATCATGTAACGTAGAGGATTTTCCCTAGCTATGACATATTTTGTGTGACTAAGCATGTAATGTCGAAGTTTCTTAGTGGTAAAAACCACTACTAAGCACAATTTTTCTACATAAGCGTATCTAGTTTTGTAGCTTACCAATGTTTGACTAATGTAGTAGATAGCTTGCTCTTGATTTTCTTCATTCTTTTGTGCAAGCATTGTCCCTAATGCAAAGTTAATTTTTGAATTATAAATATATAATGGTATCCCTGAACAAGGAGGAGCTAAGAGTGGCAGAGAAGCTAGGTATTGCTTAATGTCATCAAAGGCTTTTTGACACTCATTTGTCCAAGAAAATGGAATCCCCTTTTGTAGTAGGTGATTGAATGACCTACATTTATCAAAAATTTGTGCAATGAAATGATGGATCAATTGAATATTTCCTTGTAAACTACGTAATTCCTTTAATTTAGTTGGGGGAGGCATCTCCATGATGCCCTTGACTTTGTTTGGGTCCACCTCAATGTCTCTTTTGGAGATAATGAATCCTAGAAGTTTGCCCGAGGTAACACCAAAGACACATTTCTTGGGGTTCAACCTTACATTATGTTCTAGAAGTCGGTCAAAAATTTTCTCCAATACACCAATGTGCTCTTGTTGAGTTTTAGATTTAGCCAAGAGATCATCCACATAATATTTGATAATATTATGCATGTAGTTATGGAAAATGTATGTCATGGCACGTTGATAAGTGGCACATATATTTTTAAGGCCAAAGGGAATCACTTTGTAACAAAAAGTTTCCCAAGGTGTAGTGAATGCTATTTTATTTTGGCCATCAGAATTTATTTAAATTTGGTTGTATCTTGAAAAATTGCACATTAGTGAAAGCATTTCATGGCCAACGCAAGTGTCAACAAGAGTATCAATGTTTGGGAGAGGAAATTCATCCTTAGGACATGCTTTGTTAAGATCTCAAAAGTTAGTGTAAATGTGTATCACACCATTAGGCTTATGAACGAGTGCCATATTTGAGAGCCACTCAGGATAATCAATGGATACAATGAACTCTACATCTAGAATCTTTTGGAGCTCTTCTTTGACCAAAAGGGCAATGGTAGGATGCATCCTTCTAAGTTTTTTTTTGACCAATTTGGCATCAGTATGTAAGGTGAGATTATGGACAACCAAGCTAGAGTCAAGACCAGGTTTGTCTTTATAGGACCATGCAAAAATGCCCTTTTTCCTCTTGGGGATAGCAATTAATTACTCTTGTTCTTCGTTAGATAAGCTTTTGCCAAGCTTGACAATTTTGGGATTGTCTTTGTCTGAAATAAGGTCCACATCGATGGTATATTCCTCAAGTTGATGGGGCGTAGGGATCATATGAATGTCATCTAAGATGTCATAAAACTCTTTTGACTTATCCTCATCTATGTCTACCTAGAAAACCTTGGGATTCAAAGGCAAAGGCGAAGGCGAAGGTGGATGGGATGGAGGAATTAGTTTCTTCTCAACATCTTTCAATCTATACATTTTAAGGTTCTTTTATCAACGTATTTTGGCCAACTTCTCCTTTGTTGTATGCTTTCAATGGCACTTGGTTAGAACTATTTCCAACTGTAGTAGTGATTAATGCTTTGGTGGCTATGAGCTAGGATTGTGAGCAACTCCTTTGGTAGCTATGGGTAGTGCTTTAGTGGAGTTTTGAGATACTCAATGATGCTCTTGAGTGCTCCTTGTGGATGTACATCTAGTTGGTATAGCCTTTCTTCTTGGGCTTTATTTTTCCTCCTTTCAACCTGCAATGTATTTGCCTTTGTAATAATATTTCTCCTCCCTTGCATTATGTTGTATTTTCTTGCAAGTAACTTGATATGACTATCCAAAATTGTGGATGATATGAGCTCTTTGAGAGGCTATCTTACCTTGCTTGGAGCATGCTTTTATATAGTTGCTTTAATTTGATTTCTCCTTGTGAATAATATGCCTTTGTGGCACTTAAACCCTATCCTTCTTCCTACATAGGACAAATTGGTATGGTGCAAGATAATGTAAATAAACTTGTAAATATTATACCTTCTTTTTGCACCTCCTTTTTCACTCTATTCTTCTGGTTTTAATGGTATATTTTTTGTAGGCAAGGGTTGATTTGATTTTGTCTCCTTTGCTAGACAACTCTCTCATATGCTTGGTTAATTTGGTAATAAACCCAAGCTAATAATCACGTAGATAGAATATTTTATAGACTTTTTTTTTGCACTAATGTTTTTTTCCTATAAATAGCCTTTAGTGCACCTCAAATCTAAGACTCACCAAGTCTCGATTTGTAGCTTATTTTACTATTTTTTATGATGGATTTCTTCTCCATTCCTTGTAGGAATCTGATAAAATTTTGGTGGCTTCTTTGGGACACAAAATGTTGCAAGTTCTATGCACTAAATAGTGTCTCTAAACACTTCGATAATCTACTGGTTTTGTGCCCTTTATCTTCAACAATCAAAAAACACAAACTAACCCTTTTGAGAGTAACTAGTTAAAGATTATCTAGTATAGTGCTAATGGATTAATAATTCACTTTTAATGGTAACAATAATCTCACATTATTACTCCTGTAAATAAAATCTTAAAATAATTTCAAATGCACTTAATAATATCTGCAACTTTTAAGAGTAATCTATAAAGAACTCTTAATGAATATTCTAAAAAAATTTACTATAATCAATATTGTAGGTTGTAATATTCTTGCTTTCTAGATAGATAATAGGTAGGTGATAATTTTCTTTCTTTTGAAAAATATTCAACTCCTATTTAATGTACAAATATATATTCAAATGAACTCTCCTTTTTGCACTTTCTTGAAGACTATAATATAAGCCCTCTTCCTTTGCAACTCTAATCTAAATATAGTGCTTAATGGAATTTGATAATGAACCCTAATTTGAATTTCAAATAATTGCACCCAAGTTGCTTAACTTTAATGGATTCTAAATTAGATGTAGATCTTGGTGTTTGATTCACCAAGTTGCTACCTTGTAATGGATGAATTTGTAGCTTCCTATTGGTTTTCCTGAACAAATTTCTGCTTCACCAAACTATGGTCTTGAACTTTCTATATTGAGCGTAGTGATATTCTATCTTCTGCTATGGATTCAAAACTCTTATCTCTGATCTATACCTTCTTCCTATAAGAGGTAATCTCCAAATCTCTTTGGATTTGGTAGGCTTATTCTATCTGAATATTCCTTCAATATCCTTGCTGAATTCTATAAATATTATGAATGTCTTGAGGTATTCATTGGATTATTATTTGATATTTGATGCTCTTTGCCAGATTCTTCTTCTGTTGGGTTTGTTTTTAGATGGCAAAAATTGTCCCAAGTCCTTCACTATCAAGAGTTCCTCCTTGGTAGTGGATGTCTCCAATGATTTCTCCTAGGAACTCTTTTGATGATGCTTCTACAAGATCTACAACAAGGCTCTCCGTACCTTCTTATTTTTCTCCTTGATACCTCTCCAAGGTCTTCTATATTGTAGTTTCTCTAGTCTTCTAAATAAGATCATTTCTTCAACCTTCTGCTTCTGGAAGTGTTGGTGATGAGATATTATTCTTGGATCTCTAAAATCTACTGCTTTTGGATTCTAGAATGGGAATTTGTTGGTCCTTATTTTCTTCTACAATTTGTAAGCTTTAATGGAGATCACCAATATCCTATGTCGTGGATTCTTCTCTAGTCTTCTTTTGAATCAGGAATTCTCCTTCTGAATCATGATTTTTTTTTAAGTCTTCTTCAGAATTAAGGCTTTTACCATCTTTTCTACTTCTGAACTCTACATGTATTAATCTTGAATGGATATCACCAATCTCCTATCTCTTTCTTGACTCATCTTCTAGAGTCTCTTCTTCCTTGAGTTTGCTATAAGGCTATTATTTCATTTTATTTACTTTTATAATTTATAGGATTTGCAACTCTTGTAATAGGACATTTTTTTGTAAGATATTTGTAATCTTCAATATTCTTCTTCTTGTTGCAAGTGCTCGAATGATTCTAAGAAGATATTATTCCTAACTCTTTTGTAAGAAGCTTCCCAACTTTTTTTTTGAATATCCTTTTCCTGCAACAAGTAGTTAGAAACTCAAATGGAAGAATTTATAATTTTGGATCAAGGCTTCTATGGCCTTTCTTTTGGATCAAGGCTTCTTTGGCCTTTTTATAATGTGAATTTTTCCAATATAGCAATAGATATCTCCAATATCCAAACTTCACCAAGACTCTACTCCTGGAGTCTCTTCTATAATGTCTATTTTTCTACAAAAAATAACTTTAGATAATGGTTAGCATGAAAATATCTAGATCCTTAAATAGTCTTCACTAGTTGATTTGTCAAACTAGTGGAATGAATGTTGAGTCCTAGTCTTCATGAGTTTTACTGCAACTCTATGGAAAGAATCTAGCCAAATGTAATCTTAGAATTTATGTAACTGAGATCTATTTTAGTCCTTTCAATATTTCCTATGACTCTCTCTAATCCTATTGACCTACTATGACTCTTTCTATCAATTGATTCCTAATGGTAACTTTTACATGCAACGACACACAACGACATATCTAATTTGCAAAGATGTAGGCCCATAGTAGCAATGTTGACTCTCCCTAATCCTATCTCAATTTATCATGGCTCTGATACCACTATTATATTTTGAGAATATATGCAATGGGAGTGATATAACACAGGTTCTAATAAGATGCTATAAATATGAGAGAAAGTGATTCTGCAATATGACTGAAATATACTATAAATAGAAAGTGATAAAAATACAATGCAGTATGGAGGTAATGGTCACTCTATTACTATAAGCTAAAGAAATACATTGTACTTCATACAAGAGTTATACTACTATCTATTACTCTCTACTATAATTAACTTGATATTCTTATGTCTCTATGAGGCCCTTTATATAGGAAGATAGATTCCATGGCCAACACTATACCTAGCTATATAAATGGATGCCTTGCACATTGTAGCTTGCACATTGACACTTGTGCATTTATTACATTTTTTGAAGTAACTAGCTAACTTCCCCCTAAATTCTACTCTAACTATGTACCAAAGGTGTACATTTACATGATTCAAATGATGTAATATACTCTAACAATGTACTATGTGTAAGAGTGCAAATATATAATGTAAATATATGCACAAGTATCTTAGATTAGGAGTGCATGTAGGAGTCCAAGATTCATGTAGAGGTGTGCAAATGTTATAGTGTCAAGTGTTCATCAAGTATGCAAGTGGCAAGTTGATAAGCCAAGAGTCATGAGACTTGGCATATGGAGAGCAATAGTCTAGTACTTGAAGAGTCATATCATTATGGCTATATTATGGATACAATGTTCCAAAGGATATATCAAATAGTATTCATATATATTATTATCTTATTGTAAGAAGAAAAGGAGTAATAAAGCTTGTATACATTTTGAGCAATTAATATTGTAAGTTGTTCTTCATGCATAGTACATGAATGATTAAGGCTATTTACATTCATATTTTATTATATAAATGAATGTTATTTGATTTATTATAAACCTTAATATACATATTAATTTGTTTACATTATTCTACTCATATTAATATCTTGAACTTTAATATATTATGGCTATTTTATATTGGGACCTGTGTGAGATAACCTATAATATTTTATGGTAGTATAAGGCTTAAAAAGCCAACAACCACTACTTTTGGCATTATAGAGGGATTGAACTTGTGGTCAATTGAGCAGCAATGGACCAACTCATCATCATATATCAAAGTTAGGTGGAAGGACTCTACCTCGATTGGATTGGTTTTTGGGTTAGGGTTCTATATGTATTGTTTTTGCTCTAGTTCTTTCTGATTGGCCAAGATTTCCTTCAAATTCTCTTTTGGTAGGTAATTCAGTAGCAGTTGTGATTGAGGCTCATCATTAGATAACTAGGTAGTCTTTGGAGACTCTAGGGCATTATGATTAATGGATACCAAAAATTCCTATATATCTATGGTAGTGGAAGCCTCTCCTTGTCTAGTTACCCCTTTTCCCAGCATCTTCTAGCTATCTTGATCTTGGTGGACCCATAGAGGTCAAGTTGGACTCGATGTTCATTAAGTACTGGATCACTCGATGAGCAACCATACAAACTTATCTTTCCCAAGCAATCAAAACTTGATTTGGGGAGCAGTATTCAAGCTATTGATAGCAAGAGAGTGAATTGACAAGCATTAGGTTGGTGCTCCTACCTTCAGATAGTGGGTAAATATCCACATGGGTGCCTCTTTTTTTGTAACTATTATAGATAGTCAAAAAATTCCCTTGGGATGGGTATTGTAGAGGTGAATTTTTTAGAACCATGCGGTAGGCCTCTCCGAGTAGTTATATATAGGGAAATTGTCATTGCCATTATAGGGCTCCATCTGCCACTAGTTTTCCTACATTGAGAATTGAGGTAGCTGGTATTAAGGTTTTAGATAACTCTAATATCAACACCTGTGTTCATTTTATTACTTCCTTAGGTTTGAGATATCTTCTAACAAGGCTTGAACTTCTTCTCATTTCCTATATCTCAACTATGGGTTGAGATTTTGGGACTAAAAGAAATGGGGAGACAATTGAAATTGGGCTTATGATTGAGGGAAGATGGAGAGTGATGTGCTGGAATTTTGGGAGTAATGGCATTGGATTTTTGGGTGGTAACCTTTCAATCTCGATGAGGTCATTTTTTTCTTGGATTACTATCTAATAGGTTATTGGCAAGGAGTTTCCTCCCTAAATCTTGATCATCATTGAAATATTAGAGTGAAAATACTTGAGATAGTATATGAGTGCCATACCTGGGGGGTCAAATATCATCCAAAATTTTATACCATATTTTGTGGAACTAGGTGTTGAAGTCATCCACAATCTCCATGGGATCTTGTTTGATAGTTATTAATTGCTTCAACAAGGATGCTCCATCTACCTTTTCCCCAAAAAATCCCACCAATCATTCAATCAATTGGTCCTATTTCTTGATTGAGTGTGAGGGAAGGCTTATGTACTAGTCCTATGCTTTTTCCTTGAAGGATGACACTTATTTTAGTGCCATGCCCTACACCTTGATGTTATGCACTACATAGAGGCTCACCATGTGATGAAAATGTTCCAATAGGGTGGTTGCATCTTCCTTGGTAAAATCTAGTAATGACTTTAGAGGTGGTGCTAGGATTGGTCCCCAAACAAAAGGTGGGGTAGGTGGAATTAGGGGGTCTCTTTTGTTCCATGCCTAGAATCTTCTAAGTAGTGAATTTTGATGAGCATCCATGTTTTAGTCGAGAATCCTATCATCATTCTTTCACTTTAGGAGTTTTGATGCTCTTGAATCTTAAAGGAGTCACTAAGTCAATAGTAGAAATACTCCAATAAAATGAATAGGTTGAGACCTTCACTAGAATCCCAACTTGTGGATTGCAGTATGGTTAAGTTTGAGATTATTTTTGAATAGATTCATTAAGCTTTTGGTGTCCTTCAGGTATTGGAGTCTCTAGGTGAATACTTGAATATACTTTAGCAAGCATCACACTAAGACCTTCACTAGATTCTTGGATCAAGTTCCTTTTGATGTGATTGGTACCATTAGGTGTGTTAGCTTAACTATTGGAAACTAAATTTGCTCCAGTTCATGCTTCGATATGATGACCACCCACTATAATTGTCAGGTGTGTCAGGTGCTTGCATATTACATGAAGCATATAGTTTAGGATGTTTGGGAAGCATGGGATGTAACTTTGAGGACAACCTTCAAGATTTTTTACCAATACTAACTCCTTGTTTGGGTGTAATCTGAGTACACTTCTTTCTAATATAGCCTAGTCTACTTTGTGTTGTCTAGGAAAATAGATGAGAAGAAAGTAGTAAAAGAAAATAGTAAACCTATCTAGCCTAGACTAAGGGTGGAAATACGTAAAGAACAACAAATGTTCTCTATGCATTTATGGGATGAGTGAACACATCAACCATGCTAAGAAAGTGAACACAATATCACAACAACACATAAATACTTCTCATAAAATTTGCATAAGGAAGAGTTAAGTACTAGTCACAAGGTTCCCATCCAAATTTACGCATACATAAAGAATGGGATAGAATGAAAATAGTCACAACTCTTCTATATATATGTTAAGCATGTTAATATATATGTTATGATGAATGGGCTAGAAGGGTCCTACACATGAATTCAATTTAGGCTTGAGTCTAGATCAATACATAAGAGAAAATGAGAGAAAAACATCGCTCAAATACTAGGCATGATAAATTACATTATTTGTTCTCCTTTATTTGAAGAAGAATAAGTTATCTATAAGAGTAAGAGGGAAAATATTTTATTCCAAAACTTGTGTAGGGATTCAAAATTCTTCAGTTTAAAATTTTTTCTAGGCTTTTATCATCAACTTTGGATGATCTTGAGGTCTTTGGATCTATATCCATACATGTTGCAAGGAAGGTTGGTTTGATGGGATATAGTCTTGTCTTATAATTTTGCATGATCATCCATGTTCAAGATCCATTGAGATTAGATACCTGAGGTTCTTCTCCATTAATGTTATAGGTTTTTGGTATTTTCCCTTTGGGCTACCTATATGTTGTTGTCTTAAATGTGTCAAAAAAGGCCTTGGGGGCTATGTTTGGTTGCTTGGTATTGTAATACTATAATTGATTCACTACCCCTCTTCTTACATACAATCACTTGGGGTTGGCATAGTTTCCTAGTGGAAGCTAATGTTCTAACCCTTTACCTCTTGATCAATTACTTTGGTGAAGTCTTTGTGTGCTCATTGAGCTCTAATTTCTACCTTCTCATTTTTCTTCTATTTTTGTGGAGATTTTCCTTCTTTATTGACTCATATATTAATTCCTTTTTAGTGCTCCAATGATGACCAAACCTACCAGATGTTCTAATTTGGTAGAGGAATCCTCCCTTTTCAAGTTTTCCTCTTTTTCTTTTTGGTGTTCTTACATGAATCTCAAGGTGGTACTCATGGGGGCCAGTATGCTTGAAGGTTTATTAGGGATTTTACAACTTGAAATATTCAAGGTGCTTCAGCTTTTATAAACCCTTTAGTGTTTAGTTACTCTTGAGGGAATGGTATATTTCCTTGTTTCTTTTCTATGTGGTCATTTTGAACCCTAAATTTCTTCCTCCATGTTACTAGGTCCTACTATTGGGGGTCTATAACTGATGATGGATTGTGATTACACCAAGGCTCTATGAACACTACCAGGCATGGAAGAGATCTAGGTAAGCAAACCTTCCTTTCTAGGGAGGAAAGTAGTCTACATGTGCCAGATGGGGTGAAATACTACCAAGAATGGATCCCTTTTAGCTATCACTATAAAGGCTCTAAGACTCTAGCTCATGGTAGAATTTACCTTAGTTGCAATTGAAAAATCTTATAAACCATGAATTTTCTACTCTAGTTGGTTAGCTAAGCTTCATGGTGTAGGGAGGATCAAATTCAACATTACTTGGCGATAGAATTTCTTTCTTTGCTACACTTTTGATGATCTTTTGGTGTCAACTACTTCATAGGTTGTAGGGGCTTTATATCCCCTCATCTTATTTGGCTCTAGTCATCATTTTGATCAAAATTGCCTTCTCAATAGAATTTACTTGTTGCAGTTATTCTTCACTATGGGTTGGCTTTCCAAAATTAGTTGGATTGCATTTTCATATTCTCCTTGGTGGTAATAAGACTTTTGGATCCTCAAATACTTCCCAATATTTATCTAACAAATCTTGTAGCTCATTAACCCCTTGATCCTCCATAACCTCTAATAGGTGGATTGCATGGAGTTGTGCAACTACAGATGAGGATCCCTTTTTTAATAACTTTTCCATTCAATAGGAGATGATAATTTTAGGGGATTTTGTATGTTGAATCAATAGGAGATGATAATTTTAGGAGATAATTTTTCCATCAATGGTAAAAGTTATGACTAGACCATTGAAATTGATTTCTATAGTTCCCAATGTGCATAACCAATTAGTGCCTAATACAACATCGCATACACCCATATCAATTGAAAATAAATTAGTTCTAATATGATAATCACCCATTTGTATCTTTACTTTGTCACATCTACCTCTACATTTCATCATTCCTCCATTGGAAATCATAATCTAAAAATTATTAACAACATGGATATAGAAATACACCTAATATGCTAACATCCTATGGATGAAGTTATAAGTGTTGCCAATGTTAATCAAAACTACTACCTTTTGGTGCTTGATATAGATAGTAACTTTCATGGTTTAAGGAGAATCAATTTTAGTCAAAGCATGTAAAGAAATAAGGGGCTCTTCTTCTATGATATTTTTATTTTGTTGGGGCATTTCTTCTGGCATTTTGTTCAATTAAGTTTTTGCTTCTATTAAGCAATTTTTTCTTTTGTTTCAATAACAAAAGGTTTTTGTTCTTTACATGTATATCCCCTAACAAAATTTTCATCATAATTAATCAGATTCCTTTTGATTTTATCTCTTCCATTTGGTTGGTGTTAATTTATGAATCTTTTTTCATTGAGGATTTTATTGTACTATTTGTGCTTGATCTTTTGGTGTAGGGTAGTTGGACTTATTGAAAGCTTTAAAAGTTATATGTTAATTGGTATAAATATTTTTCTTTGCTAATTCAGCTAATACCATGACTTTCTTGAAAAGGCTTGGATTAAAATTTGTTACATCTACTTGTATATCTTCTCTTAAGACACCAATAAAACAAATCTTGAAAAAGAATCATCCAATCCCTATGTATGACCTACCAAAATGTCAAATTCCTCTTTATAATTGTTAACTGTCCCTATTTGACATATATTTTTCAAGGCTTTTGTAGAATATTCATAAGATGTTGGTCCATAATGTTGAACAACTTATTAATAAATTCTTGCCATGTGGGTGTACCATGTTTAATTTCATGTTTGAAAAACCATCTAGTTGGAGCATCATTCACATTAAAAGAAGCAATTTGGAATTGTTGATTATCACTAACTTGATGTAAAATAAATACCTTATTTGATTTGTAGATCCAACAAGTTGGATCTCCATCATAAAATCTAGGAAATAAGAGTTTGAGGACTAGAAATAATTGGTTGGTTAGGTTCCCTTGAGTTGACTACGAACTTTCACTAGATGAACTACCTATAAGAAATAACAAATGTGTTGATTTATTTTTATTTACTTGATCTATCATTCCTTCAATCTTCTTGTGCATGATTGATAATTCTAATCTCATTTTATTCATTGCTTCTACAGACTTTGGAATCCATTTAGGCTAGGTTCCATATTTTCTAATTTGACATGTAACATATTTACTTAGTGCTAGGACTGTTGGTTCTACTCTATTTGTTCCTTTAGTGCTTGTATATCCTATTCAAGGAAATGTGCTTGGTACCATGAGTTTTTTTTGTCCTAGACACTATGCAAGAAAACTTGTGGTCAAAGAATTAAAAAAGTCTTTAAATTACAAATTTTGTGTACCAAAAAATACTGACATGATCCTTTTTGCCACCTATAGATTGTTTGAATGAGCTTGAATAATTATTGATCAATGGTGGTGTTACAATCTAGGATTGACTAGTTTAGCTCTTTAATATACCATAATATTTCCAATAGTATTGTTTGGGTGGTCTTTCATGGCTCCAACTGAGGATGATTTACCATTCCTTTAGTCATAATACCTGATTTCTTGAGTAGGTGAGTGATATATTTGGGTGCTATTCTCAGTGTACTATAAATTATAGAAGTTCAACTAGCTCACTAATGAGTGTCTCAAGAATCCTAGGGCAACTTAGGTATACCCAAGGGTACATGGAGTCCAAACCAGTGTGTAGGTTTGTCTAAGGCTTGGTATTGGAGCCATAGCGCCTCCTTTTATACATTGTTATAGGGGTAGATACGCTTAGCTAAAAATAATAGATCTTTGTGGTTTTAAAATGCCCAAACATGATTCTAGCCTAGACTCTTCTAGTAATGCAAAAATAAAATAACTTGACAAAAGATCCAACTGCTAAGAGTTCTATGGCAAAAAAATTCTTGGAATCTCATAGGACAAGAAATTGCTTTGATACCACTTCCAATGCACTTATAATTGAAACAAAGTAGAAACAAAATTAAAAAGTAGATTAAGTGTGAATATGGCACATATAATAGCTCAACTTAGATAATACCAACAACAAAATGAGACTCAAGGGAGGAGAGGATAAGAGGTAGAGGGAGAAGTTTTGGTAGAGGCAGAGGAAAATTTAGTGTGAGAGGTCACGAAAGGTAGAATGTGTAAATATTAATAGAAGTAGAGCCTGTTGGATACTCCTTTGGCCCAATAATTGCTGATTGGAGGAAGATACAAGATGAAAGTATAGAGGCTTATCGATGCGAAAAAGCTCTGCAAGCTGGTCTTGATCCTACATGTATCAACACTTATCTTCTCTCTCCTAGGAATTTTGGTCCTTCCTCTGGGCTGATTCCTAGTCCCAAGGATTTTGCTGGCTCTACTATCATTAAGCTTGTTTCTTCTCAAGCTTACTTAGAAGATGCTTCTCACCATTTTGAAGGTATTGTATGACTAGTTTTTGAATCTTCTTCCCAATTGCCTGATAGGGTGGTCTATAGGGACTCTATCAAGGAAATTTATCCTCCTCAAGTTAGTGCTTGCTTCTTGCAAATATATTAGCAAATCTTATCCTAAAAAGAGACTTTCCCCAAAGGGAGGGATAGACTCTGAGAAGCTCATGGTGGTAGACATAAATATTGGATCGAAGTGTGATCTTATGATGGAAATATATTCTCCTTAGGGTGATATGGAGACTGTTAGGCAAGAGATTCCCTCATTCTCCCTCTTAGATAATAGAGAGTACAAAGACATTATTAAGAATGCAGGTGTTCAAAATTCTAAGGGATAGATATCGACTACTGACTTGGTGCTCAGTGTGGAACAAATGCTTCCTACTAGGGCAAAAAACTTCTTTAATCCAAATAAGGTTTATCAATATGGATTGGATAATCCCTTGGTTTACCAAGATAATGTGACTAAAGTATCAAAACAACCTTTGGTGGACCCTTTTCTTTAGGTGGAGATAGACCCTATTCTTGAGAAGACCTATGTTGCTATTGTCTCTAATAAATTCTTGAAGTATCTTCTTTTGGAGTGCTTCTTTGAGCTCAACTTGGTGCAACACTCCTTATTTGTGCCCATTGATTTTATTAAACTAACCATAAAAGAAGGTGAGAGCTCTCTTGTTGGAAAACTTTTGGGTCACTCCAGACTTGATCTAGACATAATCAAGAAATGGGTGACCTCCAAATGGGCTCCTAAAGGTTAGATGAAATTGATAGCTTTATCAAAAAGTTTCTTTCTTATTAGATTATCTTTTAAGGAGGACTGTCAACATATTTTGGGAGATGGGCCATGGTTTTTTGGTCGAAGAAGCTTGTTCCTATGGAAATGGGGATCACATTTTGATCCAAAAATGCAAAAAATAAACACAACTCCGATTTGGATCAGGCTACCTGGGCTTTCACTTCATTTATGGCATGAAGGAATCCTTAAAGTAATTACAAAATTTTTGGGTGATTTAGTCTCTATTGATCTAGCAACTCAATCTAGATCCCATATGGTTTTTGATCGCATGTGCATTATTATGGACTTAGATGCACCACTTCCTAGTCATATTGATCTTTTATCGAAGGTTGGTTCTAGGGTGCAACCTTTAATATATGAGAACACACCTCTATTTTATTCCAATTGTAGCAATTATGGTCATGAGCAGTCCAAATATCCTTAGAGAAAGACCAAGCCTCGTGCCTCACAAAAGAAAAAATTTTGTGAGGAGAATAATTCAGATGAACAACTAAATAAGGATTCTAAATATTTTAAATTTTCTAGTCAATCCTTAGAGCAACAAATATTTGTAAACATTTGGAGACCTCTAATGAGCCTACCTTCTTTAATGATTTTGAACCCCCTCTAGCAAATGTTTTTGATAGCCTTATGTCAGAATCAGATATTATTGAGAATGAAGGGTCTCTAGGCAATCCTTTAGCTTGTCTAGAATCTATCTCAACTTTACAGAGGGAAAAAACAATTGGATCCTCTCCTAGTTCAATTATGTGAGGGCAAGCCAGCAAAGGTAGACCTTGAGTTGAATTTGATATTTAGAAAAATACTACCCAATCCTCTCCCTCCTAGAAGCATAGAGGTAGAATATAACATAGAATTATCTGAGGCAATTTGGTTCAATGGGCAAAAATTCGAGCGGTTTTCCTTAGGTCCATTTTTAAATTTCAAGTTTCATGGCTCATATATTTTATTCGTGTATGACTTGATTTATTATGTCAATCTCTTCTATTGATTATGTGGGCTTATTGCCCTCCTTCAACTCTATATTTTGGTTGTTTGGGCTTTGAATATTGCTTTAATAATGTTGTTTTTTCTTGCATTTCTTGGTTGATTTGTGTTTCATTTTTCCTTCATTAGGTTGCTTTTTCTGTACCTCCTGATGACCCATCTCTTTTGGCTGTGTTGGCAGTGGTTTGTAGCCAGTTATTTTTTTTTGACCTAGTCCTTGCTTTTGTTTTTCCTTGATATTGGATTTGGGTTCTATTTGTAAAAGGTTTGGGAAAGCCTTTCAAAACCCATTTTTTCCACCCAATAAAAAAAACAACAAAATGAGACTCATAACCAAAGAGAAAAATAGATTAGAGGAAGAACACTTACAATCATAATGTTTACTATTCCACTTCAAGGGGGCAACCTCCTAGAGCAAACACTCACTATAAAATAATATTCACGATACCCTAATGTGGTATCACAATACAAATATATAGTAACACTAAATACTATGGTTAGCAACAAGTCAACTACCTGCCTACAATTAATGCTATGGTTACCACAAGTTAAATATCCTCACACACATAATGCTAATATTAACTAACTAATAGGGTTAGGATGGAGCCCTAACAAAATCCTTATGGTTGGCCTATAGATAAACAAAGAAAATATACAATAAGTTTTCCATATAAATAGACACATGTTATTCTTATGTCACTTTTACTTATGAGTTAAAAAATGTTAAATCTAAAAATAAGATATTTAAAGTGTTAAAAAAATTCTACACACAATTAAGTTCCCACTTCATACTCACTCTGATACCATGTTAGAATTCACAATGACTTGTCAAAACAAATAGGAACAAGTATTATTCAAATATTTAGCAAAGAGGTATAGCTATAAAAAAGAAAGAGTGATAAGACCTAATTATGGAGCATCTAAAGGAAACCCAGGACCAGTACGAGAAGGGGGAATAATTAGAAATATTAGAGGAGAGATTTTATCTCATTATGCTTTCATTTGTGGATTTAAGACAAATAATGAAGTTGAAGCTTGGGAAACTTTAGAAGGGTTAAAAATATGTAAACAAATGAAATGGAATAGAGTTTGGATGGAAGGTGATTCTCTCATAGTAATAAATACAATTTTGAGGAAAGCAAAAGCTCCATGGAACATACAACAAATAATTGTGGAAATTCAAGATCTTGCTAAAGAGTTTGAAGAAATAAGGTTTACACATATATTAAAGGAAGGAAACAAATATGTAGATAAGCTATCCAATAGAGGGGTTTTGATTGAGGATCGTGAAGTTAACATCTCCTTTCCATGGTTAGAGGAAGTAGAAAGTTTAGTTGAAGCTAACAAAAATTGTTGATTGCCTAAATCAATTAATGATTAAGATTTACTTTAATTTTTTCCATTGGTAATATTTGTTTTATTTTGTAACAATAATGTGTGTTCATTTAGAATATTTATTATAATTTTTGTGGTTGCACTTGTGTTTTAGGAAGGAAACTAGCAATTCTTATTTGGTAAAGCGGACTATGTTAGTGCGATGTTTTGGAAATATTACTCTACTAAGATGCAAGGCATAGATAGTAGAGGTGAAGTTTTGGTATTGTGAAGGTTTCTATAGAAAAATGTCAAGAAAGATGCTAAATTTTGGAGTAATTGTATTCATACAAATATTTGAAAAGATCCAAAAAATTAAAATCAAGAATTCAAATATTTTATGTAAAATGATGTAGGTTTCTAACTATAGCATTTCAATTGTGATGAGAAGTGTATCTATTTGTAAACTCTCAAGATCTAAATAAGAGAGATGTAATTTGTTAAGGGTTGGGAACTCGAGTACAACCCATTTTTATCAAGGAAAAAAATATATATTAATGGTCCATTTAACGACATATGGATCAACTTTCAAAGTGAAGATGTGTTCAAAGGCAATTACAAAATTACAATTCATAATAATAAATTTTTATGGCTAAATTAAGATATTACATATTTATAACATATAACATACTTAATAAAGAGGAAAATTGTTTGATAGGTGTTATCCTACAAATAAAATAGTTATGTATTGAGTAATGAGATTCTCTAATTAAGGATAATATTTGGTCAAATATATTGTAATGAATAACCCTATATAAATAGATCACACTATAATTGTAGGAACCCATAAGAACTACAAAATCATTGATATTGGAGGAACTAAGCACTCTAGGATGATATTCACTACCAACAACATCAAAGGTATTCTAAAAAATAATAAGAATTCAATCATGATAATAGATTCACAACTTGCCTATAATGATGGCATGGAGAATTTACATAATCTGTCTAAGAATATGGTTTCTTATTTTTTATGAGAATCATTACAAGTAAAGAAGAAAATGATAAACTTTACTATGTGATTATAATGATAATTTAATTCTATGTATTTCACCAAAAGTATCCATTGCAAATTAGGCAAACAATAATATTATAGTATTAAAATCACGTGAGAGACATGTTTATTGAGAATACTTAGCTAGATAATATCTACAAGAAATGATGATATGGAAAAAAATTACCCACTTGGTGGTTGAGGATAAAATAAATATCTATGGTAATAACACAAAAGTTTGTCTTAAAGGTAAAATATATCCACTTTGTCGTAGATTATTATAGACCATGTATAGAAAATATTTTTATCTCTAAGAAATTTCTTATCAATATGATTATATAAAGGTTGATGAATATGCTTTGGTGGTAAACAAATTTATAGAGATAAAAAACTAAAAAAGGGCCTAATCACCTTCAATTGAAAACATGTGTTAAAACTTTAATAACAATTGGTAATAGACCTTTTATTGATAAAGGTACTAAAGAAATTAGAAGAGGTAGAGGAGACACAATAGAAGGATAAAGTAATCAATATTTTATGTTGGTTTTCTCAAACATTATTATCCCTATAATTATATCTAAGGCATTAGAGATAAAATTTTAATATTCAAGCAAAAGGACAATAGAGACCAACTTATACAATGTTAATATGACATGTCAAAAATGAGATACCTACAATGAGAATTATGACCAATTTTAATTTTAACTAGGTAAAATCCTCTAACCATATACCAAATTATGATCAACATATCCCAACATGTTCTTTGAGGTATTAAATGATACAATAGATCTAAAATATACATAGATGTACTGAGAAATAGGTCTCTCTCTCCTTCTCTCTTATCCTAGATCTCCAATAACCCAAGCATGGGTCATGAGGATACTAAAGTTGAATTGCTTAAAATATTATAACACTTTTATCTCCTTTAACATCCATTTTTTGTAAAAGAGGGTAAAAATTTATTAACTCAGCAAAACATTCATGATACAAAGAAAAAGCAGAAGCTATTCAGACATATCAGCTATCCCTATAATTATGTTGGTAAAATTTTATTAACTCAGCAAAACATTCATGATACTATAATTATAAGTTAATTTTAAATAACCCTAAGGTGGGTTATTGAATTAAAATTCGAATTTCGAATTTGAATTCTTAGCATCGAAATGGGAGTAAAATCAGCCAAATGTGTATAAAAGAGGGACTACCCCACCTTAGCCAACCTTACCTTATGCCTTCAAATTAAAATTGATTAATGCGAGCTTATGTGAATCATGCTGCATTAAAGAGGATTGCTTTGTGGTTTTCGTGTGAAGTCAATGGTGCACGAAGGGTTAATAGGAAGGAAGCCTTCCTCCCTTCACATGGGTGCCTATAGCCCACGCGATGGGCTCCAAAGCGCTAAGGCGCTTAGTGCTTGGGGAGACGACGTTTCGAATCACATCGAAACCCTTTTGGAGAGAAAAATGAAGGTATTCATTAGTTGAGTGCCAAAAATTTTGGAGTTAATTGAGGTATTAAAAATTAAATTTTGCATATTTTATTTGGATTGTAAAGTTGTAAGGGGAGTTATAAGGTTGATGCAAAATAAATTTTTGGGTGTTATTTATTTTAGTGTTTGAAAAGGGTAGTAAGGTGTTTTAGGAAGATTGTTTGAGGTTTTGTGGTGTTGGATATTATTTTAAGTTGGAGATTATAAGGTGTATCAAAATAATTATTTTTCATGTATGATTCTATGGATGTTATTTTCAAATGGAGAAATAAGGCATAATTGAGCTTTGATTTTTTTTGTGTCTAAGGAATATTTTGAGAAAGTGTTGAAGTGATATTTTGTCATTTAACCATTGAAATTGGAAAGAAGAAAATTATGATTAAGACAGGTTTTTCAAGGGCACTTTTACATCAAACAAAAGGTATGGCCACATCTTCCTAGTGAGTGATTTTTGTATGCTGTGAATGCTAAGTTGGAGTGGAAAGGATTGATTGGTAAGCATTTTTGAGTGTGTTGAAATAATGATTCAAGGTTTTTTGAAATAAAGAGTTGTTGATAAAACCTTGTTTGATAAGCATTGTTGTTGAAGTGATTAGTCGAGTGAACTTGAACTAGGGTTTGGAAAGATCATAAGTATCATTGTTACGTGAGCTTAGCATTGTTGTTGGAGCACTTAGTTGAGTGAGGAAATTGAACTAGGGTTTGCATAGATCATGAGTATCATTGTTATGTGAGATTAATTGATAAGCATTGTCAAAAATATTTGAGTAAGTGTTCATATACATGGACCAGGGTTTGTAATCAAAAGTTAATTCATTGAGTGATTGGTTGAGTAGAGTTGGTTGAGACTAGTCAAGTGGATGTGTTGAAGTGATAGTTCAAGTTCTATGAAATAAATTATTCTATATTCTTAATTGATCTGAGAAAGAGGTTGAGTGTTGGTGAGTGTGAAACATATTGAGTCTCTAAAAATTCTCTATATATTTTTGTGGTAAAAAGAGTGATTGAAAGTTATTGAGAATTGTGGTGAATGTGAAGCATATTGAGTCTCTAACAATTCTCTATATGTTTCTATGGTTAAAAGAGTGATTGAAAGTGATTGAGCATTATTATGAATGTGAACCATATTGAGTCTCTAAAAATTCTCTTTATGTTTCTATGAGATTGGACAAGTTCTAGTGTGGACTTGTTGAGTAGATTTGATGCAAGTATTAGAGAAGACTTGTGGACAGATTTGTGTGAGATTTTGAGGAAGCTTACAATACAGTTTGAGAAAAGATATTGAGAGCAGAGTTGGACAAGTTCTAGTGAGGACTTGTTGAGCAGATTTGGACAATTTCTAGAGAGAACTTATGGATAGATTAATGTGAGATTTTATGGAAGCTTACAAGGTAGATTTGAGATAAGTCTTTGAGAAGACTTGTGAGCAGAATTGATTGATTTATTTGTTCAAAACTTGAGTTAAGATTTGGGGCAGATATAGCAGTGTTGATTTATGATTGGATCAAGCTTTGTGTTAAGGCTTGAGGATAGAGATTGAGGATAGATTTGTGCTAGACCGAAGGACTATGTTTAGTGCAGATCAGAGGACAAATATTGAGGATAGATTTGTGCTAGACCGAAGGACTATGTTTAGTGCATATCAGAGGACAAAGATTGAGGGCAGACTTATGGTAGTCAAAGGACTATGTTTAGTATATATTTGAGGACAGAGTTTGGTGTATATTTGAGGATAGGTTTATGCCAGACTAGAGACAAATATTTCAGCAGATTTGTGCTAGATTGAAGGATTGTGTTTAGTGTAGATTTGAGACAAATATTTAAAGATGATAGAGTATAGAGGATGACAATCTCCAGTAGATAGAGATCCATTATCCAGGGTAGTGGGGACTGGTGTCTTCAATGGATAGATATCTATTAGCCAGAGTAGTGGGAGCAACATTTCTTCTAGAAGATCACCAGTCAGAGCTAAGGAGAAAGAGTTATCCTATGGATAGACACCCATGAAATTGATTAGGGGATTGGTGTCTCCTTTGGACAGAGGTCCATAAACATTGTAATAGGGAAAGGATTCCAAAGAGATAGATTGAGAAAATTTTAGTGAAATATTTTCTCCGTGGAGTAGCCCACATTGGGTGAACCACGTTAAATTGGTGTCTCTATTGTGTGTGGTGATTTATGCATTGCTTTGATTACTATTTTTCATATTGCTATATGTACATTGCATAATATTGATTGGGAAAGAAAAGTAAAAAGTGGTCTTATATTGTTCACCTCCATCTCAGTATAAGCTTGTGTTCTTTAATTTGTTGGACATTTTGAGCTCATTTAGTTGTCATTGATGTCAAGGTGAAAAGTTGTCATTGATGCCAAAGTGAACACATGAAGTTATCATTAATACCATGGAGTACACCATCATTAACACCAAGAGCAATGCGAAGAGTTGAAGAAAAGTTATCAAAATATTATTCTATAAGGGTTTTTGTTTAGACATCTTGATGGCAGAATTAAGGTTTTTATTAAAACCATGGTGGAAGAATAATTTTCATCAAATCAATGGAGTACAAATTAAAGGTTTAAATTTTATCTCAAGGAAGGCTTTAATTTTTATTAAAGTCAAAGGTTTATAAATATAATTTATAAAATTTAAATTCTTTTAGAATTTAAATAATTTATAAATTATAAAAGGTTTTAAAAAGCGTCGACATCATCAAACTTAGTGGAGCACCGACGTCTATGGCAAAAGGTGGAACTCATGTATAAATACCATGCCAAAGGACATTAAAACTTACCTTCATCGATTAATATTTTATGCGACCAAGAGAAAGAGTAATTCATGCAAATCATTGAGGAAGAAGATAAATTCATGTTGTCTTTTAGCACCAGGGAAAAGATGAAAAGGGAGGGCTTAAGGCCTCACTCCCATTGGATAGGGTGGTCCATTGGCAGTGCACATTTCGCAAGAGCATTGGGAGTGGAAGTGACCACGATCGATTCACGTGGAGGTTAGTTGGCATGTTCATCTTGAGCGCCAAGGGGAAAGCCTTTTGGCACGCGCTCATTTTGAGTGCCAAGCTTGGAAGAAAGAGCACGAGGTGCTCTTAGTGTTCCAAGCGTGCATCTAGCACACGCGGTGGTCAAGCCCATGGCTAGAGCGCTCGAGGAGGCAAAGATTGTGGGTTCGAATCCCACTAGTGGCAAAGGTATTTTTAATTAAAATTTTATTTGCCTAATATTTTCTTAAGGTATCATTTGGAGTTATAAGGGTTTATGAAAGGTTGTTTGATTGATAATTGATTTATGTTATTTGGAGTTATAAGGGTTTATGAAAGGTTGTTTTATTGATAATTGATTTATGTTATTGGAGTTATAAGGAAAGTGGATTTGATTTTTGCCAAAGTTCTTTTTGCTATTAAATCTGATTAAAGAGGTTTTGAGTTAATTTTGGTGGATGTTAAATTTATTTTAATTGGGAGATTATAAGGTGTTATTGGATAAATATTTTATGTATGTTGATGGTTGTTTTGAAAGGTGGAGTGATAAGGTGTAATTGAGTTTTTGCATTAAATTGTGAGAAAGATTTATCATCTAACCTCTTTGAGTTTGGCATAGAAGTGTTTGTGGTTGTGGTAGATTTATGAGATCCCTTCATCATCAAGAAAAAGGTATGAGCACATTCTTCCATAGTTGAGTTGATTGATTGGTTTTCTGGAAAATAAGTTTGGAGTGAAAAGGACTTGATTAGGGTTTCCTATTGAGTGTGTTGAGTTAATGCTTCAAGGTTTTCTAGAATAAAGAATTGTTGTTAAAACCTTGTTTTATAAGCATTGTTGTTGAAGCCATTGGTTGAGTGAAGAACTTGAATTAGGGTTTGAGTATCATTGCTATGTGAGATTATTTTATAAGCATTGTTGTTGAAGTGAGTTGTTGAGCAAAGAACTTGAACTAGGGTTTGCAAAGATCATGAGTATCATTGTTATGTGAGATTTATTGTTGAGCATTATTGGAAATATTTTGAGTTGGTGTTTATATGCTTGGACTAGGGTTTGTGAGAAAGGGGTGTTTCATTGAGTGATTGGTTGAGTAGAGTTGGTTGAGCCTAGTCAAGTGGATGTGTGAAGTGATTGTTCAAGTTCCATAAAACAAACTATTCTATATTCTGAATTGAGTTGAGAAAGTGATTGAGCATTGAGTTGTATTTGAAGCATATTGAGTCTCTAACAATTCTCCTTATGTTTCTAAGAGAGTGATTGAAAGTGATTGAGCATTGTGATAAGTATAGAACATATTGAGTCTCTAACAATTCTCTTTATGTTTCTATGAGATTGGACAAGTTTTGTGTGGACTTGTTGAGCAGATTTGAGGTAAGTCTTTGAGGAGACTTGTGGACTGATTTTGTGTGAGATTTTGTGGAAGCTTACAATACATATTTGGATAAGTTCTTGAGAGGTCTTGTAATGAATTTAGCAAGTTCTAGAGAGGACTTGTAGAGCAGATTTGAGCAAGTTCTAGAGAGGACTTGTAGAGCATATTTGAGCAAGTTCTAGAGAGGACTTGTGGATAGATTAGTGTGAGCTTTTGTGGAAGCTTACAAGGTAGATTTGAGATAAGTCTTTGAGAAGACTTGAGAGCAGAGTTGATTGATTTGTTCAAACCTTGAGTTAAGGTTTGGGGCAGATCCAATAGAGTTGAGTCAAGCCTTGAGTTAAGGCTTGAGGATAGATATCGAGGATAGATTTTGAAGGACTATGTTTAGTGCAGATTTGAGAGTAGATTTTGGTGCAGATTTGAGGATAGGTTTATGCCAGACCAGAGATAGATATTGAGCAGATTTGTGCTAGATCGAAGGACTATGTTTAGTGTAGATTTGAGATAGATCTTTGGAGGTGATAGAGCAGAGAGGATAGTAGTCTCCAGTGGATAGAGATCCATTAGCTAGGGTAGTGAGGATAGGTCTTTTGAGTGGGGACAAGAGTCTTCAATGGAGAGAGATCCACAAGCCAGTGTAGTGGAGGCAGTAGTCTTCTAGAGGATCACCAACCAGAGTAGAGGAGAAGGAGTTCTCCTATGGATAGAGATCCATGAACTTGATTTAGGGGATTGGTGTCTCCTTTGGACAGAGGTCCATAAACATTGTAATAGGGAAAGGATTCCCAAGAGATTGATTGAGAAAATTTTAGTGAAATATTTTCTCTGTGGAGTAGCCCACATTGGGTGAACCACGTAAATTATGGTGTCTCTATTGTGTGTGATGATTTATGCATTGATTTGATTACTATTATTGATATTGCTATCTATACATTGCATAATATTGATTGGGAAAGAAAAGTAAAAAGTGGTCTTATACTTGTTCACCCCCCTCTCAGTATAAGCTTGTGTTCTTCAATTGGTATCAGAGCGGGTTCCTTCAGAAGAGTTTAACAGCTTGAAGGAAAAGCTAACAAGAACACAATGGATTCTAAGAATGTGTCCTCAAATAATTCAGCACCAGTATTTGATGGAAGTGACTATATATATTGGAGTATGATGATGAAGATTTACCTGATGGCACTTGGCAATGAAATTTGGGAAGCAGTTGAATTTGGATACGATCCTTTAATTAATCCTCCTACAGATAAGGAAGGTAAGCTCCTACAACATTACAATTCAAAAGCAATGAATGCACTTTTGAGAGGTTTGCATAGAACAGAGTCTATGAAAGTTATGCATTGTCAAACTGCAAAAGAAATGTGGGATAAATTGCAAAATATATATGAAGGAGATAAAAGTGTCAAGAAAGCAAAGATACGAAATCTCAAAGGACAATTTGAAGCATTAAGAATGAAGGATGAAGAAAATATTAGTACTTATCTACTTCGAATTGATGAGGTTGTTAATGATATGCAAGGACTTGGAATGAAGATTGATGAATCGGATGTTTGTGATAAAGTCTTAAGAACTCTTCCAAAAATATTCAGTGAAAAGGTTTTTACTATAGAAGTGTCAATAGATGGTGATACTTTGACAAGAGATATGTTGCTTGGTATGCTCACAACATTTGAGATAAGAACAAAATATCCTATTCCCTAGAAGGAAGCAACATTCAAAGCAATCAAAAAGACAAAGGGTAAGAAGTCAGAATCAAGCAATGAGTCATCCAGTGATGAAGAAGCTAATTATGGTAGAAGAGATAAGGATTCTAGAAGATCCAAAGATCTAAAATCTGTTAAATATTTCAATTGTGGAAAGTATGGATATTTTGCAACAGATTGTCAAGAAGCTAAGAATAACAATGGTGAAGAAAAATAGGATCACAGGAACAGGGAATCAGAAAGATATAGGCACCAGAAGAAAAGCAAGGATGGACAAAGTAGACAAGGAAATAAGTTCTTTCAAAGACAAAAGAGGAGCTACTATGCGGATAAGGCAAGTAAGTACTCAAGTGATAGTGATGCTAGTTTTTCAGACAATGATAGAGATGAAGTCCTATTTATGATTGAAGAAAAAGAACAAGTTAAGAAAAGGACTCCAGTAATTCTCAAGTGTTTTAGATGTGGTAACTTTGGACATCTTGAAGATAGTTGTACAAGGGATGGTTATAGTTTCAGTGATGATGAATATGAAGATACACTTGAAGGACCAGAAGAGAATATTCTAATGGCACTAGAAGAAGGAAAAGATGATCCTATAGAAGATAAGCCAATAGAAAATAAATATGTGGACAAAGGTAAACAAATAGAGGAATATTCAGAAAAGGATGGATATGATCTCAAGGGAGAACTTATCTATGCTCTTGAAATAGTAAAGAAGGTAAGAAAGCAAAACTCTAAACTTGAGTTTCAGTTTCAAGAATGTGATGAAGAGAGAAGATTGCTTATAGAGGATTTAGAAAAATCAAAGGCTAAGGCAAAAAGGTTCAAGGATAAGTTAGAAGCAAAGATCTTAGAATGTGAAAAGTTAGCACAAGAAGTGGCACTACTAAGAGAATATTTAGAAGACTCCAAATTCAAGATAAAAGGGTTCAAAAATAGCTCAAATATTATGGATAAGATGATCAAGGTACAAAGAAGGTCAACAAACAAAATAGGTCTTGGTTTTGAACAAGCTCAAAAGAAACAAGAAGGAGAGTCAACCTCAAGTTTTGGAGGAGAAGAAACTTCAGATGAAGATACTTCAGAAGAAGATAGTGTAAAAGAAAGTGAGACATCTGAGGATGAGTTGGACAATAGAGAGTTCAAAAAAGATAGGAACAATGCACAAAGAAGATACAGATGGAACAACAATCAGAATAGGTCAAGAGAGACTAAGAGACCAATGAGGTCAAGACAAGGAAACTTCAATGGAAGATGTTTTTCATGTCACAAGTTTGGGCACATGGCTTCAAAGTGTAGGACACATGAAAGACAGGAATATGGGAACAAACAACTTTTCCATGGGTATTGCTACTCATGTAATCAGTTTGGTCACAAGGCAATGAATTGCAGGGTTCATGATAGAAGAGGATATGGCTTCACTAGGAGAAATCCTAAGACATTTGCACCTCCAAGGAATAATAACATTAAGTGTTATAAGTGCAATAATGATGGTCACACAACAAAGTGGTGTAGAGCAGACATTCCAAAAACAAGTATGAACAGGAACAAGAATAGAGACATGGACAGGAACATGGATATGGAAAGAAATAGTTAGAGGAATCAGAAGGATCAGATAAGAAGGAAAGAGGATAAAGGTAAAGAACAGTGCTTTCTAGGAGTAGAAATACTCCCACCCCAGAATTAACCACCTCAAGAGGAGGTGGGGGAGGGGCTAAGCTAAGAGGCTCATTCTTAGCCTCGAGCCCCAAAGGTGACCCTTTGCCATTGATGTCAAAGGGGGAGAGATTTGAGTAAGGGGGAGAGATTTGGTATTTGAGAAAAGAGGAGAGAGCATTGAGCCAGGGGGAGCAGAACAAAGGAAAGGTCAAGTTTTTGGTAAAAATAAGTTGGGTTGCCATCAATGACAAAGGGGGAGATTGTTGGACATTTTGAGCTCATTTAGTTGTCATTGATGTCAAGGTGAAAAGTTGTCATTGATGCCAAAGTGAACACATGAAGTTGTCATTAATACCATGGAGTACACCATCATTAACACCAGGAGCAATGCGAAGAGTTGAAGAAAAGTTATCAAAATATTATTCTATAAGGGTTTTTGTTTAGACATCTTGATGGCAGAATTAAGGTTTTTATTAAAACCATGGTGGCAGAATAATTTTCATCAAATCAGTGGAGTACAAATAAAGGTTTAAATTTTATCTCAAGGAAGGCTTTAATTTTTATTAAAGTCAAAGGTTTATAAATATAATTTATAAAATTTAAATTCTTTTAGAATTTAAATAATTTATAAATTATAAAAGGTTTTAAAAAGTGTCGACGTCATAAAACTTAGTGGAGCACCGACGTCTATGGAAAAAGGTGGAACTCATGTATAAATACCATGCCAAAGGACATTAAAACTTACCTTCATCGATTAATATTTTATGCGACCAAGAGAAAGAGTAATTCATGCAAATCATTGAGGAAGAAGACAAATTCATGTTGTATTTTAGTACCAGGGAAAATATGAAAAGGGAGGGCTTAAGGCCTCACTCCCATTGGACAGGGTGGTCCATTGGCAACATGCATTTTGCAAGAGCGTTGGGAGTGGAAGTGACCATGATCGATTCATGTGGAGGTTAGTTGGCGTGTTCATCTTGAGCGCCAAGGGGAAAGCCTTTTGGCACGTGCTCATTTTGAGTGCCAGGCTTGGAAGAAAGAGCATGAGGTGCTCTTAGTGTTCCAAGCGTGCATCTAGCACACGTGGTGGTCAAGCCCATGGCTAGAGCGCTCGAGGAGGCAGAGATTGTGGGTTCGAATCCCATTAGTGGCAAAGGTATTTTTAATTAAAATTTTATTTGCCTAATATTTTCTTAAGGTATTATTTGGAGTTATAAGGGTTTATGAAAGGTTGTTTTATTGATAATTGATTTATGTTATTTGGAGTTATAAGGGTTTATGAAAGGTTGTTTTATTGATAATTGATTTATGTTATTGGAGTTATAAGGAAAGTGGATTTGATTTTTGCCAAAGTTCTTTTTGCTATTAAATCTGATTAAAGAGGTTTTGAGTTAATTTTGGTGGATGTTAAATTTATTTTAATTGGGAGATTATAAGGTGTTATTGGATAAATATTTTATGTATGTTGATGGTTGTTTTGAAAGGTGGAGTGATAAGGTGTAATTGAGTTTTTGCATTAAATTGTGAGAAATATTTATCATCTAACCTCTTTGAGTTTGGCATAGAAGTGTTTGTGGTTGTGGCAGATTTATGAGATCCCTTCATCATCAAGAAAAAGGTATGAGCACATTCTTCCATAGTTGAGTTGATTGATTGGTTTTCTGGAAAATAAGTTTGGAGTGAAAAGGACTTGATTAGGGTTTCCTATTGAGTGTGTTGAGTTAATGCTTCAAGGTTTTCTAGAATAAAGAATTGTTGTTAAAACCTTGTTTTATAAGCATTGTTGTTGAAGCCATTGGTTGAGTGAAGAACTTGAATTAGGGTTTGAGTATCATTGCTATGTGAGAGTTGTTTTATAAGCATTGTTGTTGAAGTGAGTTGTTGAGCAAAGAACTTGAACTAGGGTTTGCAAAGATCATGAGTATCATTGTTATGTGAGATTTATTGTTGAGCATTGTTGGAAATATTTTGAGTTGGTGTTTATATGCTTGGACTAGGGTTTGTGAGAAAGGGGTGTTTCATTGAGTGATTGGTTGAGTAGAGTTGGTTGAGCCTAGTCAAGTGGATGTGTGAAGTGATTGTTCAAGTTCCATAAAACAAACTATTCTATATTCTGAATTGAGTTGAGAAAGTGATTGAGCATTGAGTTGTATTTGAAGCATATTGAGTCTCTAACAATTCTCCTTATGTTTCTAAGAGAGTGATTGAAAGTAATTGAGCATTGTGATAAGTATAGAACATATTGAGTCTCTAACAATTCTCTTTATGTTTCTATGAGATTGGACAAGTTTTGTGTGGACTTGTTGAGCAGATTTGAGGTAAGTCTTTGAGGAGACTTGTGGACTGATTTTGTGTGAGATTTTGTGGAAGCTTACAATACATATTTGGATAAGTTCTTGAGAGGACTTATTGAGAAGATTTGAGCAAGTTCTAGAGAGGACTTGTAGAGAAATTTGAGCAAGTTCTAGAGAGGACTTGTAGAGCAGATTTGAGCAAGTTCTAGAGAGGACTTGTAGAGAAAATTTGAGCAAGTTCTAGAGAGGACTTGTGGATAGATTAGTGTGAGATTTTGTGGAAGCTTACAAGGAATATTTGAGACAAGTATTTGAGAAGACTTGAGAGCAGAGTTGATTGATTTGTTCAAACCTTGAGTTAAGGTTTGGGGTAGATCCAATAGAGTTGAGTCAAGCCTTGAGTTAAGGCTTGAGGATAGAGATCGAGGATAGATTTGTGCTAGATCGAAGGACTATGTTTAGTGTAGATTTGAGAGCAGATTTTGGTGTAGATTTGAGGATAGGTTTGTGCCAGACCAGAGATAGAGATTGAGCAGATTTGTGCTAGATTGAAGGACTATGTTTAGTGTAGATTTGAGATAGAGCTTTGGAGGTGACAGAGTAGAGAGGATAGTAGTCTCTAGTGGATAGAGATCCATTAGCCAGGGTAGTGAGGATAGGTCTTCTGAGTGGGGACAAGAGTCTTCAATGGAGAGAGATCCACAAGCCAGTGTAGTGGAGGCAGTAGTCTTCTAGAGGATCACCAACCAGAGCAGAGGAGAAGGAGTTCTCCTATGGATAGAGATCCATGAACTTGATTTAGGGGATTGGTGTCTCCTTTGGATAGAGGTCCATAAACATTGTAATAGGGAAAGGATTCCCAAGAGATTGATTGAGAAAATTTTAGTGAAATATTTTCTCTGTGGAGTAGCCCACATTGGGTGAACCACGTAAATTGTGGTGTCTCTATTGTGTGTGGTGATTTGTGCATTGCTTTGATTATTACTATTGATATTGCTATCTATACATTGCATAATATTGATTGGGAAAGAAAAGTAAAAAGTGGTCTTATACTGTTCACCCCCCTCTCAGTATAAGCTTGTGTTCTTCACAATTGGTATCAGAGCGGGTTTCTTCAGAAGAGTTGAACAACTTGAAGGAAAAACTTTCAAGAACACAATGGATTCTAAGAATGTGTCCTCAGATAATTCAGCACTAGTATTTTATGGAAGTGACTATATATTTTGGAGTATGATAATGAAGATTCACCTAATGGAACTTGGCAATGAAATTTGGGAAGCGAGTTGAAATTGGATATCATCCACCTAATTAATCCACCTATGGATAAGGAAGGTAAGCTCCTACAATATTACAATTCAAAAGCAATGAATGCACTTTTGAGAGGTTTGCATAGAACAAAGTCCATGAAAGTTATGCATTGTAAAGATGCAAAAGGAATTTGGGATAAATTGCAAAGTATATATGAAGGAGATAAAAGTGTCAAAAAGGCAAAGATATAAAATCTCAAAGGACAATTTGAAGAATTAAGAATGAAGGATGAGGAAAACTTTAGTACTTATCTAATTTAGGTAGATGAGTTTGTTAATGCCATGCAAGAACTTGGACTTAATGTTGAAGAATCATATGTTTGCGATAAAGTCTTAAGATCTCTTCCAAAAATATTTAGTGAAAATATTTCTGCTATAGAAGAATAAAAAGTGAAGAACACAAGCTTATACTTAGAGGGGGGGTGAACAATATAGCACCCACTTTTTACTTTCTTTCAAAACCAATATCAATTAATATTCTTAATTACAATAACCAAATATAGCAGTGTACATTAATAACTCAGAAAGCAATAGTAAGCAAGAGCACAAGTCACCACACACAATTGAGACACAATATTTAACATGGTTCCCCCAATGTGGATACTCCACAAGATAATATCCTTATAATATTTCACACAAAAATAAGGATCCTTATTCAATACAATTATTACTTTGATCTTCTCAAAGCTAGGCAATACATTAATCTTCTCAAGTAGGCACTCCACTGATCTACTCAGCTAGGCAATACATTGATCTACTTAGGTAGGCAATCCACTTATTTGCTCAGCTAGGTAGCACACTGATCTGCTCAAGTAGGCAACACATTGATATGCTCAGGTAGGCAATCCAATGATCTACTCAGCTAGGCAACACACTGATCTACTCAGGTAGCCAATCCACTAATCTTCTCAGCTAGGCAACACACTGATCTGCTCAAAAATCTCACACAAAACTTGTCCAAATCTTCTTAACAAGATCACACAAAACTTGTCCAAATATGCTCAACAAGCTCACACAGAACTTGTCCAAATCTGATCAACAAGCTCACACATAACTTGTCTAAATCTACTCAACAAGCTCACACAAAACTTGCTTAAATATGCTCAATAATCTCACATAGAACTTGTCCAAATTTGCTAAACAAGCTCACACAGAACTTATCTAAATCTACTCAACAAGCTCACACAGAACTTGTCCAAATATGCTCAACAATCTCACACAGAACTTGCTCAAATTTGCTCAACAAGCTCACATATAACTTGTCCAAATCTGCTCAACAAGCTCACTAAGAACTTGCTCAAAATCTATCCAAAAATTATCCACAAATCTATCCCAAAAGCCTTCTCAAGGCTCAATCAATCATGCACAAAAACTGCCACAAATCTATCCATAAATCTATCCCAAAGACCTTCTCAAAGGCTCAACCAATCATGCTCAAGTAGCATTTAAATCTCATCCACAAATCTACAAAGGCAAGACTCAATTATGAACTCAAAAATGAATGTCAAAGCACTCTACAATGAATGACAACAATGATCCACAATGATATCAACTCAAATCAATCTCAACTCAACTCAAGTCAACTCATAGAAGCATAAAGAGAATTGTTAGAGACTCAATATGTTCTAAGCTCAATCTCAACTCAAATCAGATTTATAGAATAGTTTGTTTCATGGAACTTGAACAATCACTTCACACATCACTTGACTAGGTTCAATCAACTCAACTCAACCAATAATCACAAGAGACATCTCTTTCTCACAAAACCCTAGTCCAAGCATGTATCAACCAACTCAAACATTTCCAACAATGCTCAACCATAAATCTCATATAACAATGATACTCATGTTCTTTTCAAGTTCTTTGCATAACAAATGGGCTTCAACAACTATACTTATAAAACATGGTTTAACTACAACTCTCAAACTAGAAAACCTTGAAGCATTCAACCAACCACTTTCGAAAAGGAAACCACAATCAATCCTTTTCACTCCAATGATATTTCAAAAATCAACCACCATAATCAATCAATAGGAGAATGTACCCATACCTTTTATGAATATGAATAAACCTCTTTGGAAATATGCCGCACTCAACAAACTTCTTTTTCAACTTTCAATAAGGGTTAGAGATCATGATTAATATCACAACAACAATATCCAAATAACACCTTATCACTCCTACTCAACAAAATGCATCATGTCCCCTTATGAAATAATTAATCACTTTTGAAAAAGAACAAAACAACCTTCACTTTTGAATCCCTTTACAAAAATAGAATTATCTCTTTACATACATCTTATTTCTCCCTCTAAGCAATTTAATCAAATAGCTCTCGAAATAAGATTTCCAACGATATATAATATGATATACTTCTAAAAAGAAAATTACCAAAAATCTCTCTTTTTCTCAACATGCATCACAACCCTTATCTCTCCTAGGGCAACCTTAGAAAAATAAAATATTAGGAAAAATTATTAACTTGCCTTTATCCTCAACGGTATTCGATCCCCGATCACTGCCCCTGCACCACTCTAACTGCGGCGCCAATAACCATGTGATCCAACCGCTCACATAGCATAGTGAGCACAAACCTTCTATTTGTTTGCTTTGAGCGTGTCCTCAAACACCATGTTCACCAAAAGAGTCCTCCCTTTTACTTTACAAAACCAGTGTCGACGGGATAAGAACTTTGGATCTACTGGTGCTTCAACACCTTACACGCCTTCCTCTTGTCGTTAGGCCACAAGCGCCTACGGTGCTTGGTAAGGGACCTCCCTTACTTTTATTGCCTCCTTTCTTCATTGGATTCAAATGAGCTGCGATGCCTTTGCTCCCTTTTCGAACAAACACCCTTTCACACTCTTTAACACACTAGAACCTCTCACTTCCTTAGAAATTCAAATGCATCACCATCATCGGGGACATAGGGGGGGAATCAATCAAAACATTTGGTGGCATATTTATATATGCCTTCCTCCTTTATTTTGATGTCGGCGCTATAAATTAAACTTTAATATTAAATGCCTCCTCCTTTTTTTAGATATCGGCACTATAAATTAACTTTTAATTTTAAATTTAAATTTAAATTTTAAATAATTAAAATTTAAACTTAAATATTTAAAATTAAATATCTTCATCACCGGGGCACCTTTTTTGATGAAACAAAAAGCCAACCTAGGTTTTAAGAAAAACCCATTTCAAATTTTCCATCCATGGTTTTAAATAAAATCTTTTATTTTGCCTGCCTTGGTTTTCACAAAAACCCTGTATATATCCATGCTTCCAAAATATCATAAATGCTTATTTATGAAATACTTTGGCCACCAAAACTCAATGTGATCCATTTAACATCAATGATCCATGTGACATTAATGACAACATAAAATACCTCAAATTTCCAACAAAAAGATGGTGATTCTTTGACAAGAGATATGTTACTTGGTATTCTTATAGCTTTTGAGTTAAGAACAAAAGAGGAACCTAATCTCCGGAAGGAAGCAACACTCAAAGATACTAATAAGACAAAGGGAAAAAAGTCAGATTCAAGCAATGAGTCATCCAGTGATAAAGAAGCTAATTATGGTAGAAGGAATAAGGATTCAAGAAGATTTAAATATGTAAAATCTGTTAGATGTTTCAATTGTGGAGATTATGGTCACCATGCAACTGATTTTCAAGAAGCTAAAAATAACAATGATGAAGAAAAACAGGATCACAGGAACAGGAAATCAAAAAAATACAAGTACCAAAAGAAAGGTAAGGATAGACAAGGCAGACAATGGAAGAAGTTCTTCCAAAGATAAAAGAAGAGCTATTATGCATACAAGGCAAGTAAGTACTCAAGTGATAGTGATAATAGTTTCTCAGATAATGATAAAGATGAAGTCCCATTTATGATAGAAGAAAAAGAAGAGGTTAATAAAAGGTTACCAATAATTATCAAGTGTTTTAGATGTGGTAATTTTGGACATATTGAAGATAGTTGTACAAAGAATGGTTTCAGTTTTAATGATGATGAATATGAGGATGCACTTGAAGAATCAGAAGAGAATATTCTAATGGCACTAGAAGAAGAAGAAGAAAGAGGTGATCCTATAGAAGACAAGTCATAAAAGAATGAAGATGTTCTCAAAGACAAACAAATAGAGGAATAATCAAAAAAATGAGTTGATCTTGAGGGAGAGATTATTTATGCTCTTAAAACTTTAAAGAAGGTAAGAAAGCAAAACTTCCAACTTGAGATTCACAGGAATAGGAAATCAGAAAAATACAGGTACCAAAATAAAGGTAAGGATGGACAAGGCAGACAATGGAAGAAGTTCTTCCAAAGATAAAAGAAGAGCTATTATGCAGACAAGGCAAGTACTCAAGTGATAGTGATAGTAGTTTCTCAGATAATGATAAAGATGAAGTCCTATTTTTGATAGAAGAAAAAGAAGAGGTTAAGAAAAGGTCACCAATAATTCTCAAGTGTTTTAGATGTGGTAATTTTGGACATATTGAAGATAGTTGTACAAAGAATGGTTTCATTTTTAGTGATGATGAATATGAGGATGCACTTGAAGAATCAAAAGAGAATATTCTAATGGCACTAGAAGAAGAAGGAGGTGATCCTATAGAAGACAAGTCATAAAAGAACGAAGATGTTCTCAAAGACAAACAAATAGAGGAAGAATCAGAAAAAGGAGGAGTTGATCTTGAGGGAGAGCTTATTTATGCTCTTAAAACTTTAAAGAAGGTAATAAAGAAAAACTTCCAACTTGAGATTCAGTTTCAAGAATGTGATGAAGAGAGAGGAAAGCTTATAGAGGATCTAAACAAGTCAATGGCTAAGACAAAGAAGTTCAAGGATAAGCTAGAAGCAAAGGTTTTAGAATGTGAAAGGTTAGAACAAGAAGTAGATCTACTAAGGGAAGAATTAGAAAAGTCTAAGGACAAGCTAAACAAGTTTGGAAAGAGCTCAAATATTGTAGATAATATGATCAAGGTACAAAGAAGGTCAACAAACAAAATAGGTCTTGGTTTTTAATAGGCTCAAAGGAAACAAGAAGAAGAGTCAACCTCAAATTCTAAAGAAGAAGAAACTTCAGAAGAAGACAGTGTAAGAGAAAGTGAGACTTCTGAGGATGAGTTGGACAACAGAAAGTTCAACAAGGAAAGGAACAATGAACAAAGAAGAAATAGATGGAACATGAACCAACACAAGATAAAAGAGACTAAGAGACCAATGAGGTCAAGGCAAGAAAATTTCCATGGAGGATGTTTATCATGTCACAGATTTGGGTACATGGCTTCACAGTGCAGGACACATGAAATACATGAGTATGGAAACTTCAAAAACAAGCAACTTTTCCATGGGTATTGCTAATCATGTAATTAGTTTGGTCACAAGGCAATGAATTGCAAGGTACATGATAGGAATAGAGATGGCTTCACTAGGAGAAATCCCAAGATATTTGTACCTCCAAGGAATAATAACATTAAGTGTTTTTTTTTGGTAGATAAGATACTATAGCATTAATACCGAGTTTTACAGGTTGACCCAAAACCTTTTACAAAAATCAGCCCAGGGTTGTTGATGAACATGTCCTTACTAAGGATCCTATATATGTAAAATCTACATGCCACCAAAGCCATTACATCCGGTAAGGCACATAGCATGTTATCAAAAAGAAACTTCCCATACAACATTTTGGGTATACCCCAAGAAAACACACCTGCATCATAATTATGAAAAAAGAAACAGACACGGATCCCTTCCTTGAAACAGTGGAGAAACAAAAAGTTGCAGACATAATAACATTAAGTGTTATAAGTGCAATAATGATGGACATACAACAAAGTGGTGTAGAGAAGACATTCCAGAATCAAACATGAATAGGAATAGGAATAGGATTATGGACATGAACAGGAACATGAATATGGATATGAATAGGAATAAGAATATGGACATGAATAGGAAAATGAACATGGACATGAACAAGAATAAACAAAGGAATCAGAAGGATCAAATGATAAGGAAAGAGGACAAAGATAAAGACCAGTGCTTGCTGGGAGTAGAAATACTCCCACCCCATAATTAACCACCTCAAGAGGAGGTGGGGGAGGGGCTAAGCTAAGAGACTCATTCTTAGCCCCGAGACCCAAAGATGAACCTTTGCCATTGATGTCAAAGGGGGAGATAATTGAGTAAGGAGGAGATATTTGGTTCAAGGAGAGAGCATTGAGTTAGCGGGAGCAATTTACCAAGGGGAGCAGAATAGGAAAAAGTTCAAGTTTTGGTAAAAAGAATTTAGGTTGCCATCAATGACATAGGGGGATATTGTTGGATATTTTGAGTAGATGAGTTGTCATTGATGTCAAGAGTGAGTGGTCATTGATGTCAAGCCTTCAACACCATTCAATGGTAGTTTCAGTGGGCAACATCAGTTTCAGGTTCTCCAATAAGTGCAAAAGGATAGTCCATTTTTAGTTAATCAAAGACCCGATTCCAGGCAGTCAGATGTGGTCCAAAGTGCAAAGAAGAAGCCTAGATGAATAATATTATAAAAATTCTTTATAATATTATATACAGGGAAGTTTAAATTAATTATAAATTAATTAATATAATTTTTATTATTAAATTAATTTATTAATTAATTTACTTAACTTATAAGTTATTTAAATTAATTATTAATTAATTTTAATATTAATTATAAGTTAATTTATAATAATTTTAAATAACCCTAAGGTGGGTTATTGAATTAAAATTTGAATTTCAAATTCAAATTCTTAGCGTCGACGTGGGAGCAAAATCAACCAAATGTGTATAAAAGAGGGACTACCCCACCTTAGCCAAACTTACCTTATGCCTTTGAATTAAAATTGATTAATGCAAGATTATGCAAATCGTGTTGCATCAAAGAGGATTGCTTTGTGGTTTTCGTGTGAAGTCAATGGTGCACAAAGGGTTAATAGGAAGGAAGCCTTCCTCCCTTCAAGTGGGTGCCTATAGCCCACATGGTGGGCTCCAAAGCACTAAGGCGCTTAACGCTTGGGGAGATGATGGTTCGAATCACGCCGAAACCCTTTTGGGGAGAAAAACGAAGGTATGCATTAGTTGAGCGCCAAAATTTTTGGAGGAGTTAGTTGAGGTATTAAAAATTAATTTTTGCATATTTTATTTGGTTTGTAAAGTTGTAAGGGGAGTTATAAGGTTGATGCAAAAAAAATTTTTGGGTGTTATTTGCTTTCATGTTTGAAAAGGGTAGTAAGGTATTTTAGGAAGATTGTTTGAGGTTTTGTGGTGTTGGATATTATTTTAAGTTGGAGATTATAAGGTGTATCAACATGATTATTTTTCATGTATGATTTGATGGATGTTGTTTTCTAAAGGGAGCAATAAGGCATAATTGAGTTTTGATTTTTTTGTGTCTAAGGAATATTTTGAGAAAGTGTTGAAGTGATATTTTGTCATTTAACCACTGAAATTGGAAAGAAGAAAATTGTGATTAAGACAGGTTTTGCAAGGCTACTTTTACATCAAACAAAAGGTATAGGCACATCTTCCTAGTGAGTGATTGTTGAATGTTGTGAATGCAAAGTTGGAGTGAAAAGGATTGTTTGGTAAGCATTGTTGAGTGTGTTGAATTAATGATTCAAGGTTTTTTGAAATAAAGAGTTGTTGATAAAACCTTGTTTGATAAGCATTGTTATTGGAGTGATTAGTTGAGAAACTTGAACTATGATTTTCAAATATCATGAGTATCATTGTTATGTGAGATTAATTGATAAGCATTTTTGGAAATATTTGAGTAAGTGTTCATATGCTTGGACTAGGATTTGTAAGCAAAAGTTAATTCATTGAGTGATTGGTTGAGCCTAGTCAAGTGGATGTGTTGAAGTGATAGTTCAATTTCTATGAAACAAATTATTCTATATTATGAATTGATTTGAGAAAGAGGTTGATTGTTGGTTAGTGTGAAATATATTGAGTCTCTAACAATTATCTATATGTATCTGTGGTAAATATAGTGATTGAAAGTGATTGAGCATTGTGGTGAATGTGAAGCATAGAGTCTCTAACAATTCTCTATATGTTTCTATGGTAAAAAGAGTGATTGAAAGTGATTCAACATTGTGATGAATATGAAGCATATTGAGTCTCTAACAATTATCTTTATGTTTCTATGATATTGGACAAGTTCTTTGGTGGACTTATTGAGTAGATTTGAGGCAAGTCTTAGAGAAGACTTGTGGACATATTTGTGTGAGATTTTTAGGAAGCTTACAATACAAGTTGATAAAAGAGACTGAGAGCAAAGTTGGACAAGTTCTAGTGAGGACTTGTTGAGTAGGTTTGGACAAGTTCTATAGAGAACTTATGGACAGATTAATGTGAGATTTTGTGGAAGCTTACAAGGCAGATTTGAGACAAGTCTTTGAGAAGACTTGTGAGCAAAATTGATTGATTGATTTTTTCAAACCTTGAGTTAAGGTTTGGGGCAGATCTAGCAGTGTTGATTTGTGATTGGATCAAGCTTTGTGTTAAGGCTTGAGGACAGATATTGAGGACATATTTTTGTTAGATCGAAGGACTGTGTTTAGTGTAGATTAGAGGACAGAGATTGAGGACAGATTTGTGCTAGACCGAAGGACTATGTTTAGTGTATATCATAGTATAGAGATTGAGGATAGATTTGTACTAGATCGAAGGACTATGTTTAGTACAAATTTGAGGATAGATTTTGGTGCATATTTGAGGATAGGTTTGTGCCAGACCAAAGATAGAGATTGAGAAGATTTGTGCTAGACTGAAGGATTGTATTTAGTGTATATTTGAGACAGAGCTTTGAAGGTGACAGAGTATAGAGGATGACAGTCTCTAGTGGATAGAGATCCATTATCTAGGGCAGTGAGGATGGGTGTTTTTAGTGTATAGAGATCCATTAGCCAGAGTAGTGGGGGTAGCAATTCTTCTAGAAGATCACCAGTCAGAGCTAAGGAGAAAGAGTTCTCATGTGGATAGACATCCATGAACTTGATTAGGGGATTGGTGTCTCCTTTGGAAAAATTTCCATAAACATTGTAATAAGGAAAAGATTCCCAAGATATTTATTGAGAAAATTTTAGTGAAATATTTTCTCCGTGGAGTAGCCCACATTGGGTGAACCATATTAAATTGGTGTCTCTATTGTGTGTGGTGATTTGTGCATTACTTTGATTACTATTATTGATATTGCTATCTATGCATTGCATAATATTGATTGGTCAAAAAAATTAAAAAGTGGTCTTATATTTTTCACCCTCCCTCTCAGTATAATCTTGTGTTCTTCAGTTACCAAAATTATAATTAGTGTCTTCAGTAAGTCCAAATACTATCCTTAACAACCATATAAAATAATGTCAATATATCATTATTTTACTCTTAAAAGAGACTCACAAAGTATAGAATTACATGGCACATAATACCAAATCAATAAAATAGAATTAAAATATAATGCAAGATAATTCCGCAATTATGAACTTCATTGGTCCTAATTTTCTTTAGAGCTAGTTTGAAGATTCAAATATTTATGGGCTAAATTGAATAGAAATGAAGTAATAACAACACTTTCAAAACCTAAAAGCAATTAAGTTATTTTTATATCCATTTTAGAAGGAATTTACCAATCATATGTAAAATTAGTAAATCTTAATAAATGAGTTACTAGAGTCAACTAACTCTCTTCCTAACACAACCATGATTGTAATTTAACCAATTAAAAGATAAAAATATTGCTTAAGAAATGAAAAGTACCATCTAGAAATATTTATTCATATGCATTAAATTCCACCAAGAATTCCTTAGCATTCAAATCAAAATCCATCTTACTTTTCTATAATCATACACTCCTCATGGATAGATTTCAAAGGTTATAGGGGATCAAAATTTGTAGTAATCCTTGGTCCAAGATAATAACACATTATAAGGGCATGTTAGTATGGGATTTACTTTTGTATTTTTATGTTAGTTAATGTCATTCTATTACGTTAGAGCCTACATTATTGATTACTAGTAGGTAATTATTAAGTTAGCATTAGTTTTGTACAATAAATTAGCATTTTATTTTGTAAACCAATACTTGTGAATAGGTGCATTTGATAAGAAGATTTTTTTGCATGTATAAATATAACTTGATACTATGCTCTATGATAATATAAATCCCATACAAGATACAATATTAACTAAAGTTCAATAATATGAATATGAAGTTTAATTTATATATTTTTTTGATTAGGGTAAGAAGGGGTTTTATGGTCCCCAAACCCATTACAACAGGCCAAATGAGATCATATAATAAAGCATTGTAGCCATGTCAAAATTATAAAATAAGAAAATTTGTTATACATGATGTTCCTTAAAGTACCACATATAACAAATTGAACAATATTCAAAACTACAACTACCAATAACACTAGTACGCCACCGAACAAAACAAAAACTATAGGAAATAACAATTACCGCAGTAAACAAGAACAATGACAACAAAAAAAGTAACAAAATTCCTCTAGAAAATACGATCAATGCTATTAGTCATCTCCACTACTTTCCTAGTTTATAACTCATGTAACTTCTTCTTTGAGTTCTCTAGAAGATTACCAATCTCCCTCACCATCATTGCCAAACAATTACAAGTTTGGTTTGCCTTCCCTGCAAGTCTATTCAATATTTCATAGTTTTTTCTTAGGCTCTCCATCAATTGGAGGTCACAGGGAGAGCTGCTCCACTCCTTGATTTATTTTTCTTAGTAGTGATTTCCATCAAATGATATGGGAACCCAGTGAACCAGGAATGACCTTCCACTATAAGACTCCAATATTAGTCATAATGTTCTTTGCTTTCTTTCCTTCCTTGTAGATATGCTGGATTTGAACATTTCTCATCTTGCCAAGATTCAACCTATAATCCTCAATAATCTCCTTTATAGATAAACTTGCTTCTTGCTCACCCTTCAAGGTCTTAATGATGTTCAAAGAGTCACCTTTTATTAAGACATCTTCCACTCAGGTCTAAAGGATATATTACAAGCCTAGATATAGGGCTCTTGTTTATAAAAAGTGATTTATTTAGAGTCCCATAAGTTTTGCATATACTAGAATAACATTATCCCTTTCATCTCTTATTACACCTCCTACCCTAGACAACCTTGGGTTGCCTTTGGTTGTCCCATCAAAATTGATCTTTACCCAGCATATAGGGGGTGCTTGCCATTTCACTTCATTCCTAGTTGGTTTAGGGATATCCTGAAGGGTGGAATATGAGAAGCCCCATTCTTTTGAAACTGAAGCCTCCTTATTGGAAATATTTTCTTGATGTTGTTTGATAATTTTAAAATTTTTAATGATAGCCTTAGCAATTTAGATATTGATAAAAGTTACATCTCTTTCTATCCTTAAAATTTTTGTTGTTTCGTTGTCTCCAAAGGTCCCATAGGATATGGGGAAGGGTAAGTTGCCAAAGGGTACTTAATCATTTGCTAATAAATGGAGGGTCCCACTATAAACATAAATGCACCATCTTATCAAGGACCCAAGAAATCTAAAATTTATTAAGGATGTTGTTAAGAACAACATTGACAAACTCACACCCTATGAAAATATGATAAACAGTTTCAAATTATGATTCACACAAGGAGCATCTACTAACAATATGAAAGCCTCTTTTACATAGATGATCAATAGTCAAGATGTTATTTTAGATCACCAACCAATAAAAGAAGGTGATTTTAGGAATTATATTTTTAAGTTATTTCTTCTTGAGAGAAATCCATCCAATCCCCCTTCATCCAATACCAAATAGCTACTTTAAACAAAGTAAAATCCTTTCCTTTCTCTGCTCCACACCATGGAGTCGCTACCACCCAAGGGATTGATAGAAAATTGTTTGAGGATGTTATATAACTTATTTGTTGCTTTTAACTATTTCTCATTAAGACCTTCCACTCTAACATTTTTCCAGCCTATTCTGCCATCTCTAGTAACCAAGAAGTCCTTAACGATTTTGACTAGGATCTCCAAAATGTTGGGTTTCAAGGAGTATAGTTCTAAATCTTCCCCTAAAGAGTTATTCTTCAACCATTTATCTCTTCAGAATTCCAATTTCTATTCGTTCCCTATTCTCCATCTGACACACTTCCTTAAAAGAGTCTTACACAACATCAAACTATTCCAGAAGGTAGATCCTTTTGGTAGTTCTTCTGAGTTTAGATAATATTTGTCATTTCTTAAGTATTTATCCTTGAGGATTTTGATCCAACTAAGGTGGTCATTTTTCAAGAGCTTCCACCCCATCTTCCCTATAAGATCATCATTCATCCATTTCAAGTTTTTAAAGACTAATACCCCATATTCCTTTTTAGAACACACATATTCCCAAGACACCAAGGACAATCTCTCTTTATCTTTAGCTCTAGACTAGAGAAAGGATCTCTGTATTTGTCCTAATTTGTTTCTAATTTTGGAAGGGATTTTAAACACCAACATAAAATAGATAGGGATACTTTGCAAGGTGGATTGGACTAATTGAACCTTTCTAGCATGGCTCAAAAAGTTACCCCTCCAACCAATGAGCTTTCTTGCAAACCGTTTGATGATCAAATTCCATAAATTTGACTTCATTCATCCCTTGAAGAGGGGCATTCCTAAGTATGAGGCAGGGAGGTCACCTATCTCACATCCAAAAATCCTATAAATTCTCCTTTGTCTTGAATCTAGCCTATTGATGAAGTAGATCTTGCTCTTTAAAAAATTCACTTCCTAACCAGTTGTCTGTTCATATTTATCTAGGATACTTTTGATTTCTCGAGATTTAGGGATTGAGGATTTTGATACTATTATTGTATCATCAATGAATTATTGATGAGAAATTGTTCTACTATGGATGCTAGCTTGAACCCTCCTAACTTTACTTCATTATCTGCTGCTAAAATACCTCTTCTAAGAGCTTTCGCTAGGATGATAATTGAGTAGGGCGATAGGGGGTCACCTTGGCATAGAATTCTCCTATTATTGAAATATCCTGTTTTTGTCCCATTAATTAAAACAAAGAATCTAGCCATTGAAATACAATTATGGATCAAGTTTATCCAACTCTGGTGAAAACCAAACTTTCCTATTATTTTTGCAAGGAAGTCCCACGATACTCGATCATAGGATTTGTTCATGTCTAATTTCAGAGGTATTCCTGCTTTGTCACTCTTATTCATTGAGTGGATGACCTCATGGATAGTGATTATACCATCCAATATTTGATATCCTCTAACAAATTTCCTTGGTTGGAATCTATTATGAAAGGTAAGATTAATTTGATCCATTTTGGAAGAGTTTTTGGAAGAATTTTATATAATGTGTTACTTAAACTTATTGGCTGGAATTATTTGAAATCTCTTGCCCCAATAATTTTTGGTATCTAGGCTAGGAAAATAGAGTTTACATCTGTAGAAATGAAATGTGTCTCTTGAAATTCTTTAATTGCCTTAATAATATCTATCCTTACAATGTTCCAGTAATTAGAGAAGAAGGCAACCGAGAATCCATCAAGTCCTGGTGCTTTATCCCCTCCTAAATCAAAGATTGTTTTCTTGATTTCTTCATCAAAGAAAGGACTTAAAATAAATGTTCTAATATAAATTATGCATTTTGAAGATGTGCAATATATTTATTATATTATCTCATGACTTTGTGTTATTTAAATTATTTTTCTATGGTGATTCTTATTCTATAATTGGGCAATGTAAACCTTTGGATCTAATGAAGATGGTTTTATAAAATAAAAGGGTTATTATGTAGAACTTGCTCCACCAAAGAAAGGTAATATGATGTGATCATTATATAATATTGCCTACCTCTATGATTTATATTTTTCTCAATAATATGACCATATGGAAAAGAAGATGCAAGTAAGAAACATATCTTCCATTACGAAAAAAATTCTTTTTATAAGTTGTTATTGCATTTAAGATTCTAGACTCTTTGATATTTATGAACAAAGAATTTTGTCTTCCATATTATGTTGGTTTTGATGTCTTATTGACTAATATTATCTCATATGATTCATGCCAATTTGATATGTTATGAATTGATCACATCTATAGTCTTGAACTCATGAATTTTTGGGACAAATAATAGGTTATTTAAAATGTAGATATTGGATTAAATGTTAAGTAATTGTATTAAATATTTTTATTATTACCATTTCATCAAAAGGATCGATTGTTTATCTTTTGTAAATATAAATTTTTATGCATATAATGTTAATAGCTTTGACATTTTGGATAATCATAAGATAATATATTCTTATTTATAAAAAGCAATTGAAATTATGGTAATGGATTGCATCTATTCATGAGTAACTTTATAAATGATTTGATATAATTGAGCTACAAAGTATAACTTAGTAGACAATAATGCTAAATTAAAATCTTTGTCTTTGAATTTTGTTTTAAAATGTTTTTTTTGAGAAGTCCTACATTTTTAAAACTGGTATTGTGGTTGTATGAAGCCCACTATAAGAACTTATTTCGAATCTTCTTTATGCATATTGTAGAAATCATTGGTGATGACATTCCACAACATTTTATAAAATTTTGTTGGTAAGCCATCCATTCCTAGTGCTTTTCTAGAGGCCATATAAAACAATATCGTTTCTAAATATATAGATGACAAAGAACACTTTAAAGGTCATGTGAGATCTTGCATTCTATAGAAACAAAATATGATAAAGTTTCTAAAATTTTAGAAGTGCAAGCATCTTGGGAATTTTGAAAGACATTTGTAATATGTTCAAAGAAAACTCCTCTACTTTGATCATCATTAATAACTAAATTATTTGAGAATTTTTAATTTAATGGTCCTCTCCATTTAATACTTGTGATGTGAAAAAAAAAAAAAAAAATAGTGTTTCTATCACCATATTGAATATATTGGATCTTGAATTAATACAAGTATTTTTCCTCTCATAATTTTAAATTCTCTAAGTGCTTTCTCATGTTCTACACTTCATATTGAAAACAAGTATATGTGGGATGAAGAAAAAGGATCCTTCTAGTTCTTTCAAACTAACACATTATCCCTTTTTTTGTTCTATAATTATGTGTACCTTTATTCTTACCAAACTCTCAAAGAAAAAGATATAACGTTGATTGCATATACCTACAAAATATGATTTGTCCAAACACCTTAAAGGAAGAGACACTAAGTTCTAAATTAAAAAATAGATTAAGGAAATTAGGGTCTTATGAATGGGGGACATTACACTTATAAGGAAATTACTATTACATTGAATAATAGGCTTGATGGTACCCAAAATAACATTGGGAAAATAATTAGATAAAGAGGCAACATAGTCATATTGAACAACAAACCATCATCAAGGTCAAGCTGGAAGAAAGAAGACGAAAGACAAAATGAATCTAGTCTGTTAAACTTTATTTTCTTTCTTAATGATTATTCCAATTAAATCATAAGCTAGATTATGAGAAACATATTTAGCATGTCAAATATAAAAAATATCAAGTGAATTCCTATAGAATTCTTTATCTAAAATAAAATATCTTCTAGACTAGTTTCTATCAACTTTGGCTTCCACCATATTAGAATCACCTACACAGATCTAATCAACAACGAGTGAATTATTTTCCATCCACTACTAAATAGAGATCTTGTGTATGATGTTATTAGGAACAAATACTAAAAAAGATCCTATAATTGTTTGCTTCATATGAACTATATTTCAAATACATCTAGGCATTAGATATTCCCCATGGTTGATGAACATTGGTTGCATCCACTAAAAGAGACCAAACATATCTCCATCACCACCCTTTTCATGACTAATAAAAAAAAAACCATTATTCCAAATGGTATAAAGAGCAAGGTCAACTTCCAAGCCATCAAACTTCAACTCTTACAACATGATAACATCAAGAGAATGATGATAAACTAGAGTTTTACATGATGATGTTTATCCACAAAAGAGAGACATTACACTCAAAGAAAAATGGTTCATTTTATCGTTGAGTATAATAAGAGGCTCAAGCATCAACCAAAACATTATATATATTTCTAGTAACCAAGTCTTTTAAAGCATCTTAAGAAGAAGCTCTTAATGCTTTGTCCATTGAAGAATGAGACCTTATTCTAGAGGTGGAAGACTTTGACATGTCTTGCTTAGATGGATCTACTATGGTCTCACTATCACTACTATTAACTTTAATATTGCATTCTAGTTTTGCCTCTACACCTTGTAACAATGGAGGCAACATTTGATTTTTAAATTTATGAATCCCTTATTATCCATCATTCACTATAACATTTTTTTTAATATTAAAAGAAAAAAATAGTTTTCTTAGATCTCTAAAAGAAACTACGAGGGAAAGGAGAAATCAAGTGCAAATATAAATATTAGCAATGATGGGGAAGAAACTTTTGGTACACTTAGGGTAACAAGAGTAACATTATATAAGAGCTATTCTTGCATATAAGTAAAAAAAAATCTTCCAAAGAAGACACATAGACAAGCATAGAGCTAAACATAACAAATGAACATAGTAGAATAACATGGATATAATCCTTTTCAATTGAAACAACAACAATTGTTGGCTTAACAAGATTCAAGGGTAATGTTGAAATTTTCAATGAAGGAGAAACACCCATTTAGTTAGCCAGTTCTATAAAACATTAGAAGTAATACTTGTTTTGTGTAAGGCTATAATTTACTTTGTAAAGAAGACCATCCTCCCATGGATAACTCAATTTAACTTTGTTTCCCATAACTTAGCGGCATATCTGCATCCGGTTGAAACTGGGCATTTTGAGCTTGAATGCTCGGCGAAACTAAGTTGGAACGGTAGGAAGATTAACGACAGAGAAGCTTTCGATAATGCACCTAAATGATCTTTATGAGTTTTAATCACTGAACTCCAAGAACTAATTATTTTTGTGGTAGCAACTAGCGCACTTGGGGAAGCTTATCGCTGCATACCACGGGGACAATAACGTTTAATTGACCATGAGTATCAATTTGTGCTTTTGATTCGTGGGAAGTCAATAGCAAATTGCACATGAATGCCAAATACAATGCTATGAAAAACAGCCAAATTCAGATCAAATCTACATTTTGTCATTGCATTTTTATATTTCTTGGCACACACTTAAAGGAATTTATGCATTGCTGCACAAGATCATCTCTTTCCATGAAGCTTCCTTTCTTTTCATCAGGATTTAGATTAGATTCTTGGAGTGAGTAAGTGCTGAAGGTTTTTGTGCGAATTCCATTTGGAATTTGGAATGATTTGAACTCATCCATGCCATAGGCCCATATCTATTGTTTGAGTGCTTCTCCTTTAAAGTGCAGGGGGACCGTACCATATGGGCTCTCATGTTAGTTGGAATGGGACCAGAAGGCCAAGTCCAAGGAATTTATTGCAACACAACTGGCTGCGTCAAAAGTTTGGATAAAGTAAACAGTTATAACGAATTCTCTTTTTCTCTTTAATCCCTTGGTAGTTATGATATCCGCTATACATATTCAAATTAAAGTAAAAATCTGCAGTACTGGCCTATCTCATTAAAATGTGATATCCTCTAAGGTGAAATACCTAGGAGGCTGCAACACTGGCCCAGTGGCAGTCTCAATGAATGAAACTATTGAATTAAGTTTAAGCACAGCTAATAAAATTTTTGAACTAGATCTGATGGTCTGACCCAAAAGAAGCCCCAGAAAATTACTGACAGTAAAAAATTAAAGATCGAACTGTGCGATCTAACAGTCAACCTTAGGAGTTTTAATTTTTTCACCGTCCTTTCGTCCAGACACGAGGTTTGTCAGTTAACCCAGAATATTCAGACACCTTTTGCTTTCAATTTTCTATTGGCATGGGCAATGCCCACCTCCAATTTCTATTTAATTGACCCCTCCTCAGACCTTATGCACTCATCTAATCGCATTCCCTTGCTCTATCTAATCAAAGGCTGTTGGGAACTGACTTCAGTTTTCCATTGATTGTAGCTTCTGAAGGGTTAGTATCTCATTGTCATGTCTTTCATCATTCCTTTTGTAGTCTTTTGGATGGCTGAGAACCTCTATAATAGATATAGCTTGAGGTGGGAAGCATGAATGTTGTTGGTTTTGTGGATTATTGGGCATTGTTGTTATTGGGCTTTAAGGGGGTGAGGTGGGCATTGCTGTTTTTGGGTTTTCATGTTACTTGCTTGTTCAGACGAGGCAACGAAAGTTTTATAACAAAGTGTTTCAGGTCTTGGTGGTTAGTTTGTTGGGTTGCCTTGAATTCATGATGGGATCTCCTTACATTGCACTTTATGATGGGTTGTTCTGTTCCTAGCGTCTCTCCCTGTAGTATGACTTCCTATCTTTGTAATGTGCGTTATATTTGGGGTTGATGTGAAGTGTTTGCATGGGTTGAATTGTCTTTGAATTTGTGATGTTTGAGGCATGGGAAGGCACAGATGTAAAAAGGCTGAGGGCAATGAGAGTCTCTACTGTAGTAGTCTGGACTTGGGGTTTCTTTCAGATTTTCATTGAGTGAGCTTTGGTGAAGCTTGGTAGTAGTTTCAATTAGTTTTATTATACCCACTAATCGTTCTGAAGTACAGTAGAATGTGCCAAGGTTTCTGCTGCTAGTTAGAATATGCATAATGGGGACTAAAGTTGTTTAATATCGTCTCGTCGATGCAGGAAATGGCTGCTTTGGAATTCATCCTGCTCTGTTTCTTCTCATTGTCCAGATTTGTACTGGCCTCAGGCTGGACCAACGCTCATGCAACTTTCTACGGTGGCAGTGATGCCTCTGGTACAATGGGTAAGTGAGTCAAATGCTCATTTACCATTGCACTTTTTCCAACTCCCTGCGAGCTTTCTTCTAATATGCTTTTATGTTACTCTTACTTTTCAGGTGGGGCTTGCGGCTATGGCAATCTCTATAGCCAAGGCTATGGTGCCAATACAGCAGCTCTCAGCACAACCCTTTTTAATGGTGGCCTTAGCTGTGGAGCATGTTTTCAAGTCAAATGCAGTGCTGATCCAAAGTGGTGCCTTCCAGGCACCATTGTAGTGACTGCTACCAACTTTTGCCCTCCTAACCATGCTCTTCCCAACAATGCTGGTGGGTGGTGCAATCCTCCTCTCCAGCACTTTGACCTTGCCCAGCCTGTTTTTCTCAGGATTGCTAAGTACAGCGCTGGAATCGTGCCTGTAGTGTACAGAAGGTGAAGATTTTGGACTTTGTATTCCTTATTGCTTGCCTACATATGGATGCACTCCAATAACTATCAAATTTTGGGTCTGATTTTTGCAGAGTCCCCTGTCACAGGAGAGGTGGAATCAGGTTCACCATTAATGGGCATTCCTACTTCAACTTGGTACTGTTAAGCAATGTGGGAGGAGCAGGGGATGTCCACTCTGTGTGGATCAAGGGCTCAAGGACTGGATGGCAGCCAATGTCAAGAAACTGGGGACAGAACTGGCAGAGCAACTCTTACCTTAATGGGCAGAGCCTGTCCTTCAAGGTGACTACCAGTGATGGTAGAAGCGTTGTTTCATACAACGTTGCTCCTGCTCACTGGCAATTTGGGCAGACTTACAGTGGAGCCCAGTTCCATTGACTTGCCCTTCCAGCGCACACCACCATGTCACTTAGCTAAGCTATAATATAACCGTATTCTGGAATGTGTACGTACTACTAAGCACCATGATCTAAGAGAGGGGCATCTTTTATCATTACTCCTTTCAAGTTCATTTACTGCATATAATTGTGTTTCAATTATTGATCTGGAATGCTGTGGTGGATTCAACTCCACCCGCTCCACATATCGCCTATTGATCCTTTTGTACCATCCTAATCTGCAGCGGTGGCTCCTCTTGCTACCCGCCATATCCCCATCCGTTGTTATCCTTTAACATCTAAGATTTTCTTTAGCACCATGGTGCTTCCATGTAATCTCAAGTCTCAAGATTTCATTATATATAATATAAATCTGTTATCATTATCTTAACCTTCCATGTTGCTTTTGGAGTTGCAGAGATCTTCCACCCTTTGGAAATGAATATGATTCAAAGGCTCTATGTCATTGATATGGTTTATTTTGTTTATGATTTAGTTAGCCTGGGATAAGTTATGATCAAAAGATGTCATGTCATGGAAGTAAGCAAGTGCACTCGCTCTTTATTTTTGAAAGCGAAGTTGATAAAGTGGCCTTCAAAGTTTTATCATTGGCTAATAAGATTTGTTTCCTTTTCTGTTCTTCAACTCCCTTCAAAATTGTTTTAACATCCTTAATATTGGTAAATAAAATCCTGGGAAGGTCACTAATATAGGCATTAGTGAACAAGAGGAAATGAATGTGGCATCAAAACCACATATCCTGCGTTAGTGGTCAGAGATTTTTCTAAACTACATTATGGGCCATGGCAGAGTTTATGGACAAACAACAGCTGTAAACAGCACATCACTAGGACGTTAATAGAATTTTAACCTTGATTGAAAAAGGAAAAACGTTCAATTAGAAAAACTACTACTTTAAAAATAGCTTAAGGACAGAAATATAAATATTTAGGTGGTGCTTGGAAAAGTTTTTCTTTAGGGCCCTGGTCTATTTCCTTTTGAACGGAACTATTTAATTGGTAGATCACATGGTTGAGTGCCTTCCACTACCTGGAAAGATATAACCAGTCTTGTTGAGCTCTGTAACTCGTATTGATGATGAATTAATAAAAAATGGCAAGGCAATAGCTAAATCTGTTAGATGAAAATGGTGGATTATTCGATTTAACCAACCAAATTTTTTTTTTTGGGACCGATTCTGAAAGTACTTGAACCAAGTTTATATATTGGACTTGCCCTTGTTGCAATAATCAATACAACTCATATGCAGCCTGAACTCTCCTTACTGATTTGATTTTGAGTTGGGAAAAATTGTACCATTTCCCCTTTTATTTCACCTAATCAAAAGCTTAGAGTGAGTGGCAAACTTGCTTGCTTTGAGAATTAGATTATGCTTTCGTTATCATTCTTCAAACATAATCAACTATTTTTCTCTCATATTTTCTTAATAAGTTAATTTTTACATCAGAAGTGCCTTTTTTTTTTTGCCTGGCCAGACTCCCATGAAAAGTACAGACTATGGTAGCAGCCAATGATAAAGCGCTCGCCCTCGTGACTTTTAGGCTGTATTCTTGATCCCAATCAATTCAGAATATGGCAGACAGACATTCTATTTTTTATTGTGGTTGTCAACTTCATGGAAAGCCCAAGGGAAAGGTCATGGACAAACTCTGCTGGAGCTTTTATGTTCAAGTTGAACGATGCCAAAAAGCCAGCCAGCATTATTAGCTTTTGATATCAAAGTGATTTGGAAACATGTACAATTTTGATGCTTCGATAGGGTAAAGATAAAGATGAGACAGGCACACATGTGACTGGGGCCTATTATCACAGCTTGCAAATGTACCCTGCTTCTTGGTGAAGATCTTACAACAATATATTGTAAACTCGAACAGGATGGAAAAAAAAAAAAAATTAACACATTAGCCACCTTAAAAGATAGAGTGGTTCGACATTAGCCACCTTAAAAGGTAGAGTGGTTCTAAATGCGTTCGTACACGGCAAATTCTTCTTATACCAGGTATTTTTAATATAATTTTTAAAATTTGATAAAGATTTATTTACATATAAGTTGGTTGATCATCATAACTTCATAAAAAGTGAGTATCAAATAAAACAATTTATTCATTGGATTTGCTTCTAATAAATATATTTCACCAAGTTTTTGAAGGTTAGTTGGCTTGTGGATTGTTAAGTGTTTGTTTGGTTAGATTGTTGGGCATTTTGAGTAGATGAGTTGTCATTAATATCAAAAGTGAATGGTCATTGATGTCCAAAATCAGTTTCATGAGTAGTACAAGGAGAAGCAGTTTCGCAATCAGTGCAAAAAAGAGAGTCCGCTTCCAGTTGGTCAAGACCTGGTTCCAAGTAATGTGGTCCAAAGTGCAAAAAAGAGGCCCAAACAAATAATATTATAAAATTTTATTATAATATTATAAAGGGAAATTTAAATTAATTAATATAATTTTATTATAAATTAATTTATTAATTAATTTAATTAACTTTCAAAGTTATTTAAATTAATTATAATTTAATTTTAATTTAATTATAAATTAATTTTTATTAATTTAATAAACCCTAAAGAGGGTTATAAGGCTAAGTTAAAATCGAATTACAAATTCGATTTGGTGTGCCGACGTTTTAAGGCATGAAGCATCGTGTATAAATGGTGGCAAAACCTTTGCCATAAACCCCCCTAATGCAATCGATCGAATTCTTATGATCCATTATTTCGTGCGCAAAAAAATAGAAAGAGTTTCCACGTTTTCGAAAGGTCTTCGACGGTAGAAGTGAGAGAAATAGGAGTGAGGCTCCTTATATCACGCACAGTGCGGTGCAGCGTAGTTGGCGACGACGGATGTGCTAAGTATTTTGGTAGGCAAGAAGTGTTGGGTTCAAACCCTGTCGATTCCGTTTTGCAAGGTAGAGAGGGCATTTGTTTTTCGAAAAGCACCGAACGAAGGGATAAAGGGAGGCTAGCGCCTTCCCTTCCTCGTGGGAGTGCTTAGCCCATGTGGTGGGCTAACGCCGTGATAAGGCGCTTGGCGGGAGTGGTCTCATGTTATTGAAAGAAAATAAAATATATTTTTTTGATGTGCCTAAGGTTGAAAAATATAAAATATTTTGATGGTTTATGAAGTTTAATTTTTGCCTGAATTAATTTGGTTATTAAGTATTTTGAGGGAGATAAAAGGGTAGGCAAATATTATTTTTGAAAGGTTAATTTTTGGAGATTGATTAATTAAAGTTGGAGATTATAAGGGGCAATTAAGTGATTATTTTTATGTGTGATTTGATGATTGCTAATTTCAAGGAGTAATAAGGTGTATTTGAGATTGATTATTTTTGTGATTGAGAAATATTTTGAAAGTGTTAGTGTGATATTTTGTCATCTAACCATTGAAATTGGCAAAGAAGAAAATTGTGATTGAGACAGGTTTTGAAGGGCACTTCTACATCAAACAAAAATTTCTAGTGAGGACTTGTTGAACAGATTTGACGTAAGTCTTTGAGAAGACTTGTGGATAAATTTGTGTGAGCTTTTATGGAAGCTTACAATACAAATTGGAGAAAAAAGATTGAGAGCAGATTGGACAAGTTCTAGAGAAGACTTGTGGACAGATTTGTGTGAGCTTTTGTGGAAGCTTATAATACAGATTTAAGGATAGAGATTGAGGATAGATTTGAGGACAGAGTTTGGTGCAGATTTGAGGACAGGTTTGTGCCAGGCTAGAGACAGAGATTGAGCAGATTTGTACTAGAATGAAGGACTATGTTTAGTGTAGATTTGAGACAGAGCTTTGGAGGTGGCAGAGTATAGAGGACAACCATCTCCAGTGGATAGAGATCCATTAGCCAAGGCAATGAGGATAGGTCTTCTGAGTGGGAACAAAAGTCTTTAGTAGATAGATATCCATCAACCAGTGCAGTGGAGGCAACAATTCTTCTAGAAGATCACCAGCCAGATCAGAGGAGAAAGAAGTTCTCCTGTGGATAGAGATACATAAACTTGATCAGGGGATTGGTGTCTCCTTTGGACAAAGGTCCATAAACATTGTAATAGGGAAAGGATTCCCAAGAGAATTTATTTGAGAAAATATTATAAGAAATATTTTCTCCGTGGAGTAGCCCACATTGGGTGAACCACATTAAATCATGTCTCTTATGTGTGTGATGCTTTGTGTGATATTTACTACTTTATCATATGGATTGAAAAGCAAATTTTTTTATCTTATACTGTTCACCCCCTCTCAGTATAAGCACATTTTCTTCAATTAGTATCAGAGCGGGTCTTTTCATGAAAAGACTAACAACTTAGAGGAGGATCCATCAGAAACACACATGACTTCATAAAATGAAGAAGATACCATGTTTGATATAAAAGAGGAATTCTTTATTGCTCTCAGAAAGTTGGAAAGAATTAGAGAGAACTAAAGCTTGAAGGAACAAATTCAAGAGGATGAAGAAGCAAGGATGTAACTTCTACAAAGTCTCACAAAACTCAAGATAAAGATAGAAGAGAAAAAAAAAATTGAGCAGGATATGACAGATCATTTAAAAGCAAGAGAAACAAAATATGAAATATTGGAAACATAAATTGTTTATCTAAGGAATGAAGTTGAAAGGACCAAGGTACTACAAGATATAGAGTATGAGAAACCAAAAGAGGAGCCAAGTCTTCAAGAAGTAGAAACTTCAAACAAATATAGCCAAACAAATGATACTTCAAAATAAAAAGACATCAGAAAGGAAGAAAGCAAATAAGAACCTTGGAAGAGAGTTAATCACAAAAGGAGAAGCACTCAACCACAATCTCAAAGGCATCCAAACGTGTTACATAATTTCTTCCATGGTCATTGTTTTTTTGTAACAAATATGGTCATAGAGTTGTACATTGTATTGGTCATGCAAGAAACAATGTCAATAGAAATTTTAATTCTTTTTCATCTCTTATGGATAATGATATTATATGTTACAAATACAATAATTTTGGAAACAAGGCTAGATGGTGTAAAATGATACTTTCTGAGTCTAGTAAAAGAAAAACAATTTCAACTAGGAAAGAGAAAATGGGGAATGTAAAGACTAGATCAATGTTAGTTCAAACAACCCTTTATGCTCAGGATAAAGAACAATGGTATCTTGAAAGTGGTTTCTCTAGACACATGACAGGAGACAAAGACAAATTCATTGTACTAAAAGAAACCAATAGAGGATCAGTAATTTTTGGTGATAATGGATCAACAAATATTGGTGGAAGAGGAACTCTGAGTTTAGATAATGGGAAAACAAGAACAAAAAATGTGTTGTATGTTAAAGGGTTAAAACATAATCTGCTAAGTGTAAGTCAACTTTGTGATCAAGGTCATATGGTTACATTTCACCTAGATAGGTGTGAGATAAGAAAATAAAAAATTGGAAAATTCATTGCAAATGCAATAAGAAATCCAAACAATCTATACATGCTTAGTGAGATCAAAGGGGAAAAGTGCCTTCTATCACAAGAAGATGAGAGTTGGTTGTGGCATAGAAGACTAGGTCACTTAAATTTTGACAACATAGTCAACATAAGCAATACGCAGGCTGCCAGAGATTTACCCAAGATAAAAAGGCCACAAAACACAATATGTGCACCTTGTCAACATGGAAAGCAAACTAGAACAAGCTTTAAGTCAAAGGGATATATGTCGTTTGAACCATTAAGTCTAATACATACTGATCTATGTGGTCCTACCAGAACACAAAGTATTCAGAGTGAGAGTTACTTTATATTGTTTATAGATGATTACTCTAAAATGGTTTGGGTAGCTTTCCTGAAAGAGAAGTCAAAGGTATTTGAAAAATTCAAAGCATTTAAGGAACTGGTTGAAAATGAAACTGACAAGAGGATTAATTGTTTGAGATATGACAGAGGAGGAGACTTTATCTCAAATGAATTTATAGATTTTTGTGAACAACATGGAATCAAGAGAGAATACTCAGCCACAAGAACTCATCAACAAAATGTAGTTGAAAAGAAAATAGAACCATTGAGAATATGGTTAGAGCTATGTTAAATGAGTCCAAAATTTTAGATGGATTTTGGAGGGAAGTAGTCAACACAACAATATATATAATAACTAGGGTTCAAATGAGGGTAAACCATCACAAGACTCCATATGAGCTTTGGAAAGGAAGACCAACCACTGTAAAACACTTCAAAGTTTTTGGAAGCAAGTGCTACATAAGACGAGAAGATCAAAACTTAGGCAAGTTTGATCCAAGATGTGATGAGGGAATTTTTCTTGGTTATTCCACTAAGAGTAAAGCTTATAGATGCTTCAACAAGAGAACATGCACTATTGTGGAAAGTATAAATGTAACAATTGATGAGAAGATAGATTCAAGAGAACCAGTTCAACAAATTGTGTATCAAGAAGATGGGAGTTGTCAAGAAGAGTTTCGTGAGGAATCAGATGATGAAGAAGAAGAAAAACAAAGACTTCTTCCTAAAACTCCATCAAGGTATGTACAAAAGCACCATACAAAATATCTAATCATTGGGAATCCAGATGAAAGATAAACAAGGAGAAGGATAATAACACCATTTCAACAAACAATTTTTTCTTTGATATCTAAGATTGAGCCAAAGGATTTCAATCAGGCAAGTGAAGATGAGTTTTGGATTAAGGCAATGGATGAGGGATTAGATCAGATAGAAAAAAGCAAGACTTGGGAACTTGTTCCACGACCAAAGGACAAAAATGTGATCGATACAAAATCGGTATTTAGAAATAAATTAAATGAATATGGACAGGTAGTCAGAAATAAAGTGAGGTTAGTATGTAAAGGTTATGCACAAGTAGAGGGAATTGAATTTGATGAGACATTTACTCCAATTGCACGACTCGAAGCCATAAGAATATTCTTAGCCTTCTCAAGTTTTAAAAACTTCAAGGTATATCAGATGGATGTTAAGTCAACATTTCTAAATGGTGTTCTACAAGAAGTCTATATTGAAAAACTAGAGGGATTCATATTAACAGATAAACCAGATCACATATGTAGATTGAAAAAGGCATTGTATGGTCTAAAGTAGGCTCCTAGAGTGTGGTACTCAAGATTGGATAAGTATATTCAGAAACAAGGATTCATAACAGGAATAACGGGTAATAACTTATACATCAAAAATAAAGGGAATAATCTACTAATTGTGGTTTTTTATGTTGATGACATCATTTTTGGGAGAAACAATGATAAGATATGTAAATAATTTACAAAGACCATGCATAATGAATTTGATGTCTATGCTTGGTGAGTTATCCTTGTTCCTTGGACTTAAGATACCACAATCAGATAAAGGGGTATTTCTTTCACAAACCAAGTATATAAAAGAGATGCTAAAGAAATTCAAGTTAGAAGATTGCAAACCAGTAAGTACACCCATGGTTACAGGATGTAAGTTAAGTAAAGATGATGAATCTCCAGAGGCAGATCAAAGATTATATAGATCTATGATTGGCAGCTTGTTGTATGTTATAGCTACAAGACCAGACATAGTGCAATCAGTGGGATTAGTGGCAAGGTTTCAGGTAGCACCTAAGGAAACACATGTGGCAACAGTAAAGATAATTCTCAGGTATCTAAAAGGGACTATGGATTTTGGGCTCTAGTATCCCAAAAGTGATAGTTTCACACTCATAGTGTATACAGATGCAGATTGGGCTGGCAACATTAATGATAGAAAAAGCACAAGTGGAGGAGCATTATTTCTCGGAGACTATTTAGTCTCTTAGCTAAGTAAGAAGCAGGCTTCAGTATCCTTATCTATAGCAGAAGTAGAATATATTGCAACAGTAGCCAGTTGTAAACATGTATTATGGATGGAGTGGACTCTAGAAGACTTCAAGATAAAACATGATCATCCTATTCCCATATTATGTGATAATACAAGTGCTATAAGTATCTCCAAGAATCTAGTAATGCACTCTAGGACAAAGCGCATTTCGATCAAGTATCATTTTTTGAGATAACATGTGACAAATAAATAGGTCAGGTTGGAATATGTTACTACAAAGGAGTAGATAGAAAACATTTTCACTAAACCACTTTTGAAGGAAACCTTTAAGTATCTTTGAGGAAAACTGGGAGTAATACTCCCACCCCAAAATTAACCACCTCAAGAGGAGGTAGGGGAGGGGCTAAGCTAAGAGACTCATTCTTAGCCTTGAGCCCCAAAGGTGACCCTTTGCCATTGATGTTAAAGGGGTAGATATTTGAGTAAGGGGGAGAGATTTAGTTTAAGAAGAGAGCATTGAGCTAGGGGGAGTAGAATATAAAAAGGTTAAGAAAATTGAAAAGATAATTGGGTTGCCATTAATGACAAAGGGGGAGATTGTTGGACATTTTGAGTAGATGAGTTGTCATTGATGTCAAAAGTGAATGGTCGTTGATGTCAAAATTTAGTTTCACTGAGCAATGCAAGGAGAAACAGTTTCACAATCAGTGCAAAAAGGAGAGTCCACTTCCAATTGGTCAAGACCTGGTTCCAAGTAGTCATATGTGGTCCAAAGTGCAAAGAAGAGGCCTAAAAAAATAATATTATATTATTTTATTATAATATTATAAAGAGAAATTTAAATTAATTATAAATTAATTTATTAAATAATTTAATTAACTTTTAAAGTTATTTAAATTAATTATAATTTAATTATAAATTAATTTTTATTAATTTAATAAACCCTAAAGAGGGTTATAAGGCTAAGTCAAAAATCGAATTAGAAATTCGATTTGGTGCGTCAACGTTTTAAGGCATGAAGCATTGTGTATAAATGGTGGCAAAACCTTTGCCTTAAACTCCCTAATGCAATCGATCAAATTCCTATGCTCCATTATTTCATGCGCAAAAAAAGGGAAAGAGTTTCCACATTTTTGAAAGGTCTTTGAAGGTAGAAGTGAGAGAAATAGGAGCAAGGCTCCTTATACCACACACAACGTGGTGCAGTGCAGTTGGGAATGACAAATTTGCTAAGTGTTTTGGGAGGCAAGAAGTGTTGGGTTCAAACCCTGTCGATTCCGTTTTGCAAGGCAGAGAGGACATTTATTTTTTGAAAAGCGTCGAACGAAGGGATAAAGGGAGGTTAGCGCCTTCACTTCCTTGTGGGAGCACTTAGCCCACATGGTGGGCTAGCATCATGATAATGCGCTTTACGAGAGTGGTATCGTGTTCGAAATCCACCGAGGCCTTTTGGTAGTTTCAAAGGTATGTGCTGATGTCATTTGTGTTGGTCACTTGATTTTGGATGTGCTAAGGTTGAAAGAAAATAAAATATTTTTTGTGATGTGCCTAAGGTTGAAAAATATAAAATATTTTGATGGTTTATGAAGTTTAATTTTTGCCTGAATTAATTTGGTTATTAAGTATTTTGAGGGAGATAAAAGGGTAGGCAAATATTATTTTTGAAAGGTTAATTTTTGAAGATTGATTAATTAAAGTTGGAGATTATAAGGGACAATTGAGTGATTATTTTTATGTGTGATTTTATGATTGCTAATTTCAAGGAGTAATAAGGTGTATTTGAGATTGATTATTTTTGTGATTGAGAAATATTTTGAAAGAGTGTTAGTGTGATATTTTGTCATCTAACCATTGAAATTGGCAAAGAAGAAAATTGTGATTGAGACAGGTTTTGAAGGGCACTTCTACATCAAACAAAAAGTTCTAGTGAGGACTTGTTGAGCATATTTGAGGTAAGTCTTTGAGAAGACTTGTGGATAGATTTGTGTGAGATTTTATAGAAGCTTACAATACAAATTTAAGGATAGAGATTGAGAGCAGATTGGACAAGTTCCAGAGAAGACTTATGGATAGATTTGTGTAAGCTTTTGTGGAAGCTTACAATACAGATTTGAGGACAAAGATTGAGGATAAATTTGAGGACAGAGTTTGGTGCAGATTTGAGGACAAATTTATGCCAAACCAGAGATAGAGATTGAGTAGATTTGTACTAGACTGAATGACTATATTTAGTGTATATTTGAGATAGAGCTTTGGAGGTGGCAGAGTATAGAGGACAATAGTCTCTAGGGGATAGAGATCCATTAGCTAGGGCAGTGAGGACAGGTCTTCTGAGTGGGGATAGAAGTCTTTAGTGGATAGAGATCCATCAGCCAGTGTAGTGGAGGCAATAGTTATTCTAGAAGATCACCAACCAGAGCAGAGAAGAAAGGAGTTCTTCTATAGATAGAGATACACAAATTTGATAAGGGGATTGGTGTATCCTTTGGATAAAGGTCCATAAGCATTGTAATAGGGAAAGGATTCCCAAGAGAATTTATTTGAGAAAATATTATAAGAAATATTTTCTCCGTGGAGTAGCCCACATTGGGTGAACCACATTAAATCATATCTCTCATGTGTGTGATGCTTTGTGTGATATTTACTACTTTAATATTGCTGATGTTATCATATGGATTGAAAAGAATTTTTTTTTTATCTTATACTATCCACCCACCTCTCAATATAAGCACATGTTCTTCACAAAAATTTACCAAGAAGACATCCACGTTTAAACCTTGGGGGCAGCTTGTTTGAAAAGGTAGTAGTTTGATCTAAATCCTCTAAGTGTGCATCAGACCAATGATGATGGTACGAATATCGATCGACCTGTGGTCCCCTTCATGTCGGGTCAACAATAATGAGGAGAAATAGATTTGGTGGGAGTGACCCTTGTGGTTTGAACCTTGTGGTTGTCAGTTGAACCTTGCACTTGGTAGTTATTAAAAATATATGAGGTGAAATAGGTTTGGTGGAAGCAACCCTTATGGTTTGAACCTTGCGCTTGTTAGTTACTAAAAATAAATGATGATATTCTCATAATGACACTGAGAGGGGGGGGTGAATCAGTGTAACTACTTAAAAACTTAAATCTGCAACTATTGAAACTAATAATGCAAGCTTGAAACTAGATAATGCAAGTATCACACAAGAGCATCACACAACACAGGATTTTATGAGGTTCACCGATGTGGCTACTCCTCAAATAATGACTGTTTGGACTTCAATCCAAATCCAGTCTTTGCAAGGATTCAATATTTACAATTGTTTACTAGCACCCACTGGAAGGAGCACCAACCCTTGATTTATCTGTTGCAACAGATAGGAGCACCAACCCCTTTATCCAAGCACCAACTTGGATTTCTATTTTGCAAGATAAATGGACATAAAAATGCCTTCTCTTTTGCAAGACCCTTACTGGTCTATAGCTCATGCAATTTTATCTCACGAAAGCATAAAGAGACTTGTTAGAGACTCAATATCTTCCTTTCAAATCTAAAACATCTCTGTTATTTTACAAGAAGAATATACGAGTTTTAGTTCTCTTGCTCATTCTTCATGCAACACACTTACCACACTTTGCATTTTGATTTATTCAATACAACACGATTGCGGTAACCTTCTAACTGTGCCAGTTCGATCCTTATATCCTTGATTTCCTCGAATGGCTCAATTTGAAACGACTCAATTTTCCCTCCAATATTTCATGTACTTTCGGCTACGATCAATGCATTAATCCTTCTCTGACCTGATCCGCATTTTAGCCGCTTTCTTACTGACATTCTGACCATCTTTTTCTCTGCATATTCTGCATATCTGACAGTCCTTCTTCTCTGCACATTCTGCACATATTGACAGTATTTTTCTCTGCATATTCTACATATACTGATAGTCCTTCTCTGCACATACTGACAACCCTTCTACGCGTTTCGATGCTCTATTATCTTGTTCTTCCAAAATCTACGTAATTGCTCTTTCTAATTCTTTTGCACTCTTTTCTGAACGGTGTCGATCCTTCTATTCTACCCGTTACTTTCTTGTGAGTCAAGCACAACCATCGAGAGAATTTCTTGTTTACAGAGATTATCTGAAAAACTACTCTTTATGCCAGCTTGCAGCATCACGGCCCTGCAACAGCCGTTCTACATTCAATGCTTAGTTTCGTGGCTACTCTTTGTAACTGCCACCTTTGCTAGCCATGCTGCAACATGGCCCTGCAACAATCATTCTTTTCTTACATTCGCTGTCTAGTCACTTTCACTTGTAACTACAGTTAACTGCAGCATGAATTTCTCCTATGCATTCTCACCACTTGTCACTTGGAACTGCAAATCTGACTCCAGTTAGGTTTATCGTAATTGGCGCTATTTGCCACTTGTCACAATGCATGTATCTTTGACTTTTTCCCACCAAAACATTACCTGTCGCGATATCGCGACGTTTTCTTTCTCCTAGACTTCCTTTCTGTAAGCAACCCCGAAAACCTTACATGTCGTGATATCACGACGTTTTTCGCTTTGCTGACGTCATCCTCAACTTTGTCGCGATATCGCGACACTTTCGGCTTCCTGAGGCTTCTCTGGCAACCTTGTCGCGATATCACGACATTTCTTTCGGTTTGACTTTTTCAGGGCTGTTGACCATGAAAATCCTACATGTCATGATATCGCGACATTTTCCGCCTCCTAGTGCTTTGCTCGGCATACACCCGCGAAAATGAGACATGTCGCGAAATCGTGATGCTTTCGGCTTTCCTCCTCTTTCCTTCGCTTGCCTCCACGAAAATGATACATGTCACAAAATCATGACACATTCCGCTTTTGCTGACGTCATCCTCCATGTTGTCACGAAATCGTGATGCTTCTGGCTTGTTGAGGCTTCTCTCAAAACTTGTCGCGATATCGCAACATTTTTAGACTTGCTGACGTCATCTTCAAATATGTCACGAAATCACGACGTTTTTGGCTTGCAATGGCTTTTCATTCACCCTGTCGCGAAATCGCGACACTTTTTGGTTTTGCTGACGTCATCTTCTAAGATGTCATGAAATCACGACGTTTTTGGTCTTGCTGACGTCATCCTCATTGCCGTCACGAAATCGTGACGCTTTTGGCCTCCGTACAATTTTTACTCCATGCAGCCGCGAAAACCTTACATGTAGCGAAATCGCTACACCATTGTTGCCTTAGCATTTTTCTTTGCTGCTAGCTAGTGAAATTTTGACGCGTAGCGATATCGCTACACCTTTCCACTTTGCACTTTGAACTCGTAGCAAGATCGCTGCACCTTCCCAACATGTGTTTCAAACCTGTAGCGAAATCGCTACACCTTTTTACCTTGCCTTTCGAAACAGTTAGGAAATCGCTGCACTTTTGTTCTTAGTGTTTCAAGCTTGTAGCAAAATCGCTACATCTTTCATCCTTTGCATTTAGAGCCTGTAGAAAAATCGCTACACTTTCCTTACTTAGTGCCTTTTCTTCGCTTTCACCAGCAAAATTGCAACATGTAGCGAAATCGCTACACTTTTCTTAGTTAGTGCCTTTTCTTCCAGCATATCGCGAAATCGCGACAATCTTACTTGCAATTTCTCTCTCCTCAGACATGTCGCGAAATCGCGACAATTTGGCTTGCAATTTCTCTCTCCTCAGACATGTCGCGAAATCGCGACAATTTGGCTTGCAATTTCTCTCTCCTGCTTTTTGTCGCGAATCGCGACACATTTTCTCTCTCCTCAGCGAAAACTCGATCACCCACTGGAAGGATTCATTTTCTGTTTGGACTTCAATCCAAATCCAGTCTTTGCAAGGATTCAATATTTACAATTGTTTACCAGCACCCACTGGAAGGAGCACCAACCCCTGATTTATATGCTGCAACAGATAGGAGCACCAACCCCTTTATCCAAGCACCAACTTGGATTTCTATTTTGCAAGATAAATGGACATAAAAATGCCTTCTCTTTTGCAAGACCCTTCCTGGTCTATAGCTCATGCAATTTTATCTCACAGAAACATAAAGAGACTTGTTAGAGACTCAATATCTTCCTTTCAAATCTAAAACCTCTCTGTTATTTTACAAGAAGAATATACAGGTTTTAGTTCTCTTGTTGTTCTTCATGCAACACACTTACCACACTTTGCCTTTTGATTTATTCAATACAACACAGTTGCGGTAACCTTCTAACTGTGCCAGTTCGATCCTTATATCCTTGTTTTCATCGAATGGCTCAATTTGAAACGACTCAATTTTCCCTCCAATATTTTATGTACTTTCGGCTACGATCAATGCATTAATCCTTCTCTGACCTGATCCGCCTTTTAGCCGCTTTCTTACTGACATTATGACCATCTTTTTCTCTGCATATTCTGCATATACTGACAGCCCTTCTTCTCTGCACATTCTACACATATTGACAGTATTTTTCTCTGCATATTTTGCATATACTGACAGTCCTTCTTCTCTGCACATACTGACAACCCTTCTGCGCGTTTCGATGCTCTATTATCTTGTTCTTCCAAAATCTACGTAACTGCTCTTTCTAATTCTTTTGCACTCTTTTCTAAACGGTGTCGATCCTTCTATTCTACCCGTTACTTTCTTTTGAGTCAAGCACAACCATCGAGAGAATTTCTTGTTTGCAGAGATTATCTGAAAAACTACTCTTTATGCCAGCTTGCAGCATCACGGCCCTGCAACAGCCGTTCTACATTCAATGCTTAGTTTCGTGGCTACTCTTTGTAACTGCCACCTTTGCCAACCATCTTTGCAACACGACCACTGCAGTGACCGTTCTTTTCTTACATTCATTTGTCTAGTCACTTTCACTTGTAACTACGATTAAGCTGCGACATGAATTTCTCCTATGCATTCTCACCACCTGTCACTTGGAACTACAGATATGACTCCAGTTAGGTTTATCGTAACTGGCGCTATTTGCCACTTGTCACAATGCATGTATCTTTGACTTTTTCCCGCCAAAACATTACCTGTCGTGATATCGCAACGTTTTCTTTCTCCTAGACTTCCTTTCTGTAAGCAACCCCGAAAACCTTACATGTCGCGATATCGTGACGTTTTCCGCTTTGCTGACGTCATCCTCAACTTTGTCGCGATATCGCGACACTTTCGGCTTCCTGAGGCTTCTCTGGCAACCTTGTCGCGATATCGCGACATTTCTTTCGGTTTGACTTTTTCAGGGCTGTTGACCGTGAAAATCCTACATGTCGCGATATCGCGACGTTTTCCGCCTCCTGGTGCTTTGCTCGGCATACACCCACAAAAATGAGACATGTCGCGAAATCGTGACGCTTTTGGCTTTCCTCCTCTTTCCTTCGCTTGCCTCCGCGAAAATGATACATGTCACGAAATCGTGACACATTCCGCTTTTGCTGACGTCATCCTCCATGTTGTCGTGAAATTGCGACGCTTCTGGCTTGTTGAGGCTTCTCTGGAAACTTGTCGCGATATCGCGACATTTTTAGACTTGCTGACGTCATCTTCAAAGATGTCACGAAATCGCGACGTTTTCGGCTTGTAATGGCTTTTCGTTCACCCTGTCGCGAAATCGTGACACTTTTTGGTTTTGCTGACGTCATCTTCTAAGATGTCGTGAAATCGTGACATTTTTGGTCTTGCTGACGTCATCCTCATTGTCGTCACGAAATCACGACGCTTCTGGCCTCCGTACAATTTTTACTCCATGCAGCCGCGAAAACCTTACATGTAGCGAAATCGCTACACCATTGTTGCCTTAGCATTTTTCTTTGCTGCTAGCTAGTGAAAATCCGACGTGTAGCGATATCGCTACAGATTTCCACTTTGCACTTTGAACTCGTAGCAAGATCGCTGCACCTTCCCAACATGTGTTTCAAACCTGTAGCGAAATCACTACACCTTTTTACCTTGCCTTTCAAAACAGTTAGGAAATCGTTGCACTTTTGTTCTTAGTGTTTCAAGCTTGTAGCGAAATCGCTACATCTTTCATCCTTTGCATTTAGAGCCTGTAGAAAAATCTCTACACTTTCCTTACTTAGTGCCTTTTCTTCGCTTTCACCAGCAAAATTGCTACACTTTTCTTAGTTAGTGCCTTTTCTTCCAGCATATCGCGAAATCGCGACAATCTTACTTGCATCTTCTCTTTCCTTAGACATGTCACAAAATCACGACAATTTGGCTTGCAATTTCTCTCTCCTCAGACATGTCACGAAATCGCGACAATTTGGCTTGCAATTTCTCTCTCCTGCTTTTTGTCGCGAATCGCGACACATTTTCTCTCTCCTCAGTGAAAACTCGACATGTCGCGAAATCGCGACATTTTGGCGTGCTTTTTCTCTCTCCTCGGATATGTCGCGAAATCGCGACATTTTTTCTTGCACTTTCTCTCTCCTACTTTTTGTCGCGAAATCGCGACAAGAACCATGTCACGATATCGCGACAGTTTTCTTCCTTGTCTTTTTCTGCAAATTTCTAGATCTGGGTCCCCTCTGTTTTTCTTGAGATTTTCTGCACTTGATCTGACTAACCTTTGAACTGCATCAACTGCATAAATCCGTCTGTGTTGACAACAATTACAATACTTTTGCACTGCTTTCTCTGCACCTTGCTCAACAAATGAGGCAAAATAGGTTTGGTGGAAGCAACCCTTATGGTTTGAACCTTACGCTTGTCAGCTACTAAAATATTGTGATTGTGACCAACTCTCCTAACCAAAAAAATATTTCACAATTAACATATAGAAATAATTTTTTTAAAATTTAAATCATAGTATTTAATATTTTAATAAAAATTCTTAAATATTTCACCGTTAACATATAGAAATAAGTTTTTTAAAATTTCAATTATAGTATTTAATATTTAAAAAAAATTCTTAAAGCGTTAGAGCTTGTGATAAGTTTTTTTTTGGTTATAATAAATATATTTCTAGATAAAATGATTAGTTAAAATGTATTAAAATTTGTTTAATGTTTTTTTATTATACATAGAGGAATCGATAACTACATTTTCTTTTTGAACAACTGGTCACAGGGTCAAGTCGCATTGCCTCCAATCTGTTGGAAAGTTTGAGTGATAAGGTTGTCATTGATGTCAAGTGTTTGGTGCAAGGCAAATTCCATTTTGGTACAAGCAAAGTGGTAAAAGAATTGGCTATAATATTTTATATTATAAGCCAAAAAGGTTGGCTAACATGGTTGAAGACAAAATATTATGCCCATGGTTTTAAAGAGAAAGGGAGATATTATAATATTTTAAATATTATAATAATTAAGCCAGGAGGGCTTAATAAAAAGAAGAAAAAGAATTGATGAAAACCCCATGCAAAAGTATTATTTAATACTAGATTAAATAATATAATATTTAACCTAAAGTTAAATATTATATTAATAAAATAATTAAATTTTGAATTTGGCTAAGGTGCCAAAAATTCAAATTTAATATTGGAGGCATATATTTCCACCGACGTTAATAACACTACCTTGGAGCATATAAAAGGAGGTAACAAAAATCAAATTTAATTAATACTAATGCTTTGTGATAGAAGTGCATGCGAATGAAATTGAATGCTAAGTGTGGAAGCGCATTGAACGGAGGAGAGAGGAGAAACATGGGATTTTCTCATTTGTTGAACAAGCACAAAGGAAAAAAGAAAGGGTGATGAGTGTTTTCGTGCACCAAGGGCTGGTAGCCCAAGTGGTAGGCGGGTCCTACGTTGGTTGTTGGCAGAAGGAAGGTACAAGGTTTGATTCCCCCCAATGCCAATTGATAGTTTTATTTTTAGATTTGTAGAGGTAGCAAGTATATAGAGGACAAGGCTAAATCTTAGCCTCAATCACTTAGCTAGCGCAAGCGATCGAGTGCTACGCTTGGTGGATTGAGGTCGGAGGGTCGATTCTTTTTTGCAACAAAGCAAAGCAAATTTTTAAGGTACGTGCCTTGGTTTGGTTTATAAGGTATGCGTTGCATTATTGATTGTTGGCTATAGTGTATTTGGCGGATGTTAATTTGACCTATAGTTGAAACTTAGGAGATATAAGGAGAAATATTTTTGCATTATTTTAAAGGTTGAATGGCATTTATTTTATGAGATTGGAGTGATAAGTATGTAGTTGGTTTATGTATCATTGTAATTCTTTTATCTTTGAAAATAAATTGGAGTGAAAATTATTTTGAAAGAGTGGAGATAAAAGGTGTAAGAGTTTTGTTATTTGATTGTAATTCTTGTTTTTACAAAAAGGAGAAATTGTTGAGAGAGTTTTTACATTGTCCATGAAAACTAAAGAAGAATTCTAGAATGTTATTTTCAAAATTATGTGAGCATCTTATTGAGGAAATATTCATGTGGAGGTTTTTGAGATATACTATTATTATCTAACCTTGGTGTGTCACAAAAGAATTTGGTTGTGAGTGAGACAAGTTTTGAAGATATATCTCCATCAAAGCAAAAAAGTATGGGCACATCATCTTTTGTTTGAAGTGTTTGTTGGATTGAATGTTGTGAAATATAAGGTGGAGAGAAAAGGATTGTTTGATGAACATTGTTGGAAATATTTGAGTCAGTTCTATGTGCTTCATTGTGGAATATTTGGAGAATATTTGAGATAGAGATTATGAATTATTTGAGTTAGGGTTTGAGAACTACATTGTGCTCTTTGTTGGAAGTAGTGTGAAACACTTGGTTAGGGTTTGTAAGCAAGTTGTGCTTCATTGGTTGAATGATTGAGTGAAATTATTGAGCATTGATTTTGAGTGATATTGAAAGTGAATGTGCAAACATTAGAAATCATATTTGTGAAAGCGATAGACTTAATGATTGAGTAGGACATATTGAGTACATCATACTCTATATGTTCCAGAGGTTACACAAATTTTGAATAGTATGTCTAAACTTCTTCAGGTTAAAGGAATTACTTTGAATATTAGACAAAGCATTTGATAGCATTGTGTGTAAGATTTGAGATTGATTGAGCATATCTTGTGAGTTGTTTTTAGCATGTGTTAGAGAAAATTTGAGCAAGTCTTTGTGAAGGCTTGAGTGCAGATTTGAGCAAGTCTTGGTGAAGACTTAAGAGAAGATTTGAGCAAGTCTTGGTGAAGACTTTAAGGTAGATTTGAGCAAGTCTTGGGGAAGACTTTAAGGTAGATTTGAGCAAGTATTGGTGAGGGCTTGAGATCAGATTTGAGCAAGTCTTGGTGAAGACTTGAAGGTATATTTGAGTAAGTCTTGGTGAAGAATTGAAGGCAGATTTGAGCAAGTATTGGTGAAGGCTTGAGAGCAGATTTGAGCAAGTCTTGGTGAAGAATTGAAGGCAAATTTGAGAAAGTCTTGGTGAAGGCTTGAGAGTGAAATACTTGAAGACAAATTTGAGCAAGTCTTGTAAAGAATTGAGATAACATTGAGAGCAGGTTTGATTTATTCAAGCTTTGTGTTAAGGCTTGGGATAGATCTAAGCAGAGTTGATCAAAATTTGTGTTAAGGCTTAGGACAAATCTAAGCAAATTTGATCAAGCTTTGTGTTAAGGCTTGGGGATAAATTTGAGATAGATATTTGTGAGCAGATTTGTGAGCAGAGTTAGAGCATATTTGTACTACACTTGGGATAGATTTTTATATAGATATGAAATAGAGTTGAGAGCAAGCTTTGGAGGTGATAGAGTAGAGGAAAAGAGTCTCCAGTGGATAAATATTTATTAGCTAGGGCAGTGAGGATAGAGGTCTTATGTGGAGAGAGATCGACAAGCCATAACAGTGGGGTAAAAGTCTTCTAGAAGATCATTAGAAAGAGCAGAGGGAAAGAGTTATCCTGTGGATAGATATCCATGAACCAGAGTAGAGGGAAAAGAGTTCTCCCATGGATAGAGATCCACAAACCAGAGTAGAGGAGAAAGAGTTCTCCTATGGATAGAGATCCACAAATCAGAGCAAGGGAAAAGAGTTATCCTATGGAGTGTGATCCATGAACTAGATGGGAAGATAGAGTTCTTTTGTGGAGAGAGATCCATGAACTAGTTGAGGAGATAGAGGTCTCTTGGATAAAGTTTTATAAACCAAAGAAAAGGGAAAAGAGTTCTCCTGTGGAGATTTATTATAAATCAGAGCACAGGGGATCGATTTCTCTATAGAACATAGGTCCATAAAAATTGTAATAGGGAATTGATTCCCAAGAAGATTTATTGAGAAAATTTAGTAGAAATATTTTCTCCATGGAGTAGCCCACATTGGGTGAACCACCTTAAATTGGTGTCTCTATTGTGCATGATGATTTGTGCATTGCTTGATTACTGCTATTGATATTGCCATTAATAATATTGGATAATATTGTTTGGGAAAGAAAAGTGAAAGTTGGTCTTATACTGTTCACCCCCATCTTAGTATAAGCTTGTGTTATTCACAATCATAGCATTAAATCATGGTGCTACCACTATAACCCCTACCTCACCTCGGTAAACATGACCCAGAGTGAGGGAGACCCCTGGTGGCTCGAGGTTGGTACCATTGCCACTCAAAAAAATTAGGTCAGACTACTACCTTTGCCCTAGAAATAAGGTATTTCATAAAGGTTAATATTATACATGAAAATATATTAATAGTACAAAGCCATCTATATTTTTTTACTTTTCTTCAGAAAAAATTAATAGTTTTTATTTTAGAGTTTGACAAAAAAATTATAATGAGATGTATATTTTATATTCTTGTATAGACCTTACTAAACATTGCCATTAAGAGCTATTCTAAAATCTCCCAACAATGACTTAATTTTTTTTAAAAGGATATTAGACCTGATACAACTAAAACTATAAAAAACTTGGTGCAAGACTTTAGTTATCTTATAGGGTGCCATTTTAGTACTTTAGCCTTGTATCCATCAATCATATTATGTATACGATCTTAATTGTTAAAAAACGTAAAAAAAAAACACAAAATGTATCCTAAACCATGACTTCTATCAAAAAGAAACAAGTATTAGGGAGCAGACTATGGTGGACTCATAGTGCCACACACTACTTTTAACCAAGTACCAACTAGAATATCCAATGTATATTTTGATAGACCATATTCTTCCTTATTTAGTTCTATGTAGGTATTTTTATAAGGGATATATATAAATAATGCTTATAACAATTTCATCTACTCATAATAAGGCCTAAGTATCAAATTTTGCATCCCCATTAATCTTGAAGCCCAATCCACCACCAATTTTGAGTTACCAAAAAATTGAAGTTTTGTCATTCCCTGTTCCAATATCATTCTTAACAAAAATATCAAAGCTTTCCACTACGCCACATTATTGGTACCTTTACCAAGTCCCACTTTAAAAGTGAATTTGTGATTTTAATCTTGATATAACACTCCTTCTGCCCCACATCTAGCTGGACTATCTTGACAAACTCCATTGAAAAAATCACAAGACTGTAATATCCACTATTTAACTATCAACCTGCCTTACAACCTTTAATTTTGGGGCTTGTATTATGCCTTCATAAGTATATTTGATATGAGAATGAACTTGTATATGTGGAATTTCCTTGCTCTTAAACAACATAAAATTTCTTGCCAACCACAAATCCCATGTCACTATTAATGGAATGCATCTATATTCCTTGAAGCCTTTGTCTTTGAACCACTGTTGCATATTATTCAATAGATTCCTTACTATCCATTGTCCCTTTCCCTTAGCCATGGGTAGAATAGACCTCCACACTTATCTCAACAAATCATAATGAACTAGTAAGTGATCCACTATTTCTTCTTCCCTTTTAGATATTTTGGATTGACTTGGAACCTGCTAGGACCTCTTTTGTAGAACATCCCATGTTAATGCCTTCTTAGCTAATGCCAACCAAGAAAAAAAATTGAATTTCAAGGTCACTTTCACCTTTCAAATCCTACTCCATCACCAAAGGACCTCCTCATTATAATATTCAAACATTGCCTTGTATCCTTCCTTAGTTATAAACTATCCACTAGTTGGATTCTTTGATTATACCAAAGAATCTTCTTCTTATATTAGTCTTAAAAAAGCCCTCATAAGATCCCTTATATATTTGCATAATTTCTTAGCTTCATTTCCTTCCAAAAGCAATTCTTCTACTAAAAGCCATCCTTGATTCCACAAACTAGTTCTATCCATAGAGGCTACATATGTGAATACCTAGAGTCTATGTCTATTTAGTTGTTCTACTAAATTTTAAGATAATTAATAATCTCCTCTAAAAATTATAGAAACATTGGTCATTGACTTGATATAATGTCTAATCCACTCTTCAAAGGGAATGGAATCCAAATATTTCACCAATTTTAAATGGCCTCCCAATGATAACCATCTATTGCACCATGAAGTTATATTTTTTCACTTTATTGTATAACCAAATCCAATCTTGATATCCATAATCATTTGGCTTCATCCTAAACCCCAAATATTTTAGCCCTTTTCTAAACTCAATTATATTGAATCCAAAAATCCTTATCACTGCTTCATCTTATCTTGGTTGTAATATATTAAAAGTTATATTAGTCTTCTAGAGGTTTATTTCCATTCATGAAGTAGCACAATATAGATCTAATAACTCTATATTTTAGTGCTTCTATTAAGGTTCCATTTCCAAATAGGAGTATATCATCTATAAGTAGTGAGTCCCAACCAGAGAGTTTTCCATTTTAATGCCTTTGATCATGCCAAGTTTTTTTTGTTCCTTAATCATTATGTTCAACCCTTAAACCACAAGCAAGAATAATAGACGTGATACGGGGAATCCTTGTCACAACCCTTTGGAAGGATTGAAGAAGCTAGAAATTGAACCATTAATTAAGGCAACAACGGAAGTAGAATTAATACAACCCATTACCCAATTTATAAAGGGTACACTACAACCAATATAAATTAACATGAGCCTAATGTATAGGCAACTTACCCTATAAAAAGCTTTTCTAAATTAAGCTTAATTATCATTGCTTGTTGCTTCCTTGATTTGGTTGAATGAAGTGCTTCCTAAGTGTGGGTGGTTTTTCTCCACACCCACCTTATGTTCATGATAAAGTGGGGTAAGCCCAAAGGTTCTGCTGCAAGGAATAAGGAGAAAAGTGTTGGGCAAGAAAATGGGCATGGTTGCCCCTTGATGTAAACCTGAAATCCTGCCCAAAGTTTTTCAAAGTTTAACCAAGTACTAAGGTGGAAAGAAAATGAGTCTCTATTCCCTGAGCGGGTCCCAAAACCCTACCCCGACAAAATGCTGGGCAAAAAACTGGGAAGAAAAATTACTAGCACTCCTAAAATTCCACAACGAGAGGATGAAGATGAAAAGGGGAGGGTGAAATATAAGAAGTTGTCTGAAACTGGCAGGTCCCAAAATACCACTACGATTAATTCTTGAAGATTGATTATATTGTAAAATGAGTGGAGAAGTTAGATGAGATTGAGCAATGCATGGATCCCAAGATCCTACCTCGATAGGGAAAGGAGCTACAACAGGGTGAAAGAAAGGGAATTTATGATCTTGATGTTGAGCCCAAATATTTGTCATAAGAGAAGAGAAAAGTGTGTTGGGTAGAAATATGGGGAATAGCCTGATTGGGGGCCAAATCCAAATTTTGCCTCAACTAGAAGCAATATCAGGTGCAAAAATAGGAAACATCAAAGGACCATCAATGGCCCAAATGTCTACCCATCGAGAGGAGATGGACCAGAGTTTGAAGAGACATCAGTTTCCCATCAGTAGTAAGGAGGCACCATGTCCAAGATGGAAGAGGTGGATGAATAATCTAATACCTGGTTAGGAAAGACACCTATGCATAGTTGGTGCATATCAGGTGGCCTGTTGAAGGAGTCAAGAGTGATCTACCATGGAGTACAATTTTTGCGATGGGCTGCAAGTTGCATTAATGATCCCAACAATTTTCCTCCCCCAAGTGAACACAAACATTATGAGTCCCCAAGGTATCAATACATTAGTCATAGGGAGAATAAAATACGACCAGTGAAAGGTACTTCAATTAATGGACAAACGCAGGCTGTAGGATTATGGTTGGTGCATACAACCTAAACTTTCCTCAGCTTGACTGCATTTCATTAATATGTGTCTTAATTATGTGTAGCAGAGGTTGTTGACCAATCTCAATTGTTGGTATTGTATTCACTTGTATAAAGGGATATTTCAGAGGCTATATATGTAGGGGTGAGGAGTAAAAAAGGGTTGGCTCTTTGGCTATTACAACTTGCATGTAATATTTGAAATATTCATAATTCAAGTGGATCATTATTTGGCCTTAAAATATTCTCATGTATGTATGTTTGTTTAGTTATTTATTTATATTAAAGTTAGATGAATGAATATGTTGTAATTCTACATTCTAGATTTCATGCTTTTCATTCTTTGATTCTAGAATTCATAATTAAACAATGTGCTCAATGTAAATGGGAAACATTTAATGGTGTGTTATATGATCTATGCAAATTCATTGAGTATAAGGTTTTTCATGTACTTTGATGTAGTTAAACCTGTCCCTTGTAAGTTCTATATTTAGCTTTCTTTTCTTTCTCTTTTATCCCTTTTCCTCTCAAGCATAGTTAGCTAAGACCCCTTAGGAATTGACCTTCTCCGAATATTGGCCTCAAGAATTCTAGTATTGGGACCATTCAAAGTTGGTTGAGGTCTATGGGTGCACAATCCTTACCATTAGACAAACTTCCAACCTACAAAAAGAAAAGAGTTCTCGATGGGTCTTAAGTCAATTAATGAGCATGTTGTCTATTATTATTTGAGAGCCTTTAGTTCAAACTTGGGATTAATGATGAGATAATAAAATGTATTAACCTTTCCTCAGATATTCCAAGAATATATAAAGGTAGAAAATATTCTCATTGCTATAGGTAGGTTGCCTCCTAAGCCTCTGATGCCTATATTTTTAGAGCTTTCTCAGAGTCAACCGTAATCGATTGTCTTAGATCTTTCCTACCCCATTCTTCTAACACCTACAAATTTTCCCTAGTGGCCTCATCTCTTTGTAGTCCCAATGCTCTCTACTCCACCAATGATTCCAAATTTACCTGCCCCCCCTGGGATACCTTCATTGTCCACCCCAGATCCACAGACAACTATCATAAAGGAAATGCAGAATTTCATGGACCTATTTAATGAGATCACTATGATGAAAATAAGGGAGGCTAAAAGAAATTTTCAGCCAAGGATGTTCCTATATGTGACCAAGGATCAATCGACCTCCACCAGCAAGCCTCCTGAAAGAACCAATGCAACCATTATCAATGAAGAGGGGAACCCTAAACTTCTGCATTTGAATCAAACTATTGGCACTCTATATGTAATGATATCCATGGGGAAAGTACTTGCATGATGTATCAACATTATGTGCAGAATATGACAATTGAGAAGGTGGAAAGGATCCAGAAGGGACATATTAACATGATTAGAGATGGTGATCATAATTTCCTAATGCCATATGTTGAAAAAATCTATATCTTAATGAGGTCTGCGAAGAAACCAATGTAGGTGAATCCTGAAGAGCTAAACTATTGAAGGTGCCCATCGATGGTAAATAAAATAATGAATCTAAAAAGGAAATTCCCCAGACAGTTCTTGTTCACAAGCCTTTTCAGCAGTAGAGGAGGGAGCCCAAACCTAGTGAAGCTCAACAAAAAGGGATTGAAACTCAGGTGAAGGCTAAAGATAAACTAAAATACCCTTCTCTGATGAAGCACCAATGGATTGAGGCCACTCATGAATATAGGAGAAATTTTGAGCACCCCTCAAAGGATAAGAATAGAGAGTCTGAAATCCCTACCTTTAATATTATGGAGGAATTAAAGAAAACACCCCCAAGGGCCAGCATGTACGATGCTTTACTGATACCTAGGCATATCAATTTGCTCCAGACCTCTGTCAAAATGATAAAGAGCCAAAACAAGGTCCACTTAGAAGAGAATCTAGCTCAAGGTAGTTTTGTTATGGGGGCTGGTAAGAACAGACATTCCCCATTCTATCTATCCTTGGAAATGAAGGTTTGGATGGTGCACAACTGCATGATTGATTCAGGTGCCACCACTACGGTCATGCCCAAGGTAGTGTGTGATGTTATGGGTATAGAATACAATAGAAATTATCCTAGTGTGCTACATATGGATGGTACTCTAGTGAAAACCATGGGGATTATCAAGGATGTACCCATGGTACTACATAGACTACCTCAAGTGTCTGTTATACAAGAAATTATGGTGGTGGACCTGGAACCTTATTTTAGGATGTGCCTCTTGAGGGAGTTTACTATCAAGTTGGATGACTACCTATATCTTGATAATTATCATATGGAAATACCATCCAATGGGAGAAGATTCAATATCTATTTAGATAAACCATCCTCTTTTCACATAGAGATATTGGAAGTGGCATATCAGTAGGCAACCACAATGAGTATGCTAACTGAAGAAGAGGATCTATTGAAAGAGGTCCTTGAGGAACTATAAATGGAGGCTTATTTTTCTATTAAGGACTTAAATGATTTAATAGAGATAAGAGTGGGCACTTACACTATTGAAAAACCAAAGATAAAGAAACCAAATGCTCAGGAAGAACTGCCTCCTTCACCCAACTAGTTATGGAAGCTCTATTTTTATGAGACGAGATACAAAAATGGTGTAGGTGCTGGAGTAGTTCTAATTTTACCTATGGGAACTCAGAATAATTTCTCATATAGATTGACATGGATCTACATGAATAATGCAATGGAATATGAAGCCTAATGCTTAGGTTTGAAGAAGGTAAAGAAGCTTGGAGTCAAGAAACTATAAATATTTGGATATTTTGAGTTGGTGATCAACCAAATTATTGAGAAATGTGTCAGCAAGAAGCACTACCTCAAGGCTTATAGAAATAGAGTCTAGGACATATTAGAAGCATTTGAGGCCCTAAACAACAAGGCTATCCCAAGGGATCAGAATAGTCATACTAATATGCTAACATCTATAGGAGTAAACTTTTTCTTGGTGTCTAACACCATTCATAAGGCCAAAACAATCAGGCTAGTATACAGGTCTTCTGTTCCAAACAAAAATAATTTTTGGTAAGTCTTTGAAAGTGATGAACAGATAGTGGATTTTTTGGTCTAGGAAATGAATTGCTTAGCTGATGGGCCCTTAAAAAATTAGGATGAGAAAGAAGAAGGGTTAATCTAGTAAAAAAATAACCACATACCAAAGGGATTAATCACCCTTGAAAGCTTGTTTGATAATAATTATTGGCCAATAGGCCATATGATCAAAATATATTCCAAAGGCTACAAGGAAGTTCATGTTTCACCTAGAAAGAGCCTAAACATAGGAGTGGATTCTTTGAATGAAGTCTACTAGATCCAAGGATTGTGCAAAAAACATGACAATATCATTGCCTAGACCTATGATGATATCAAAGTATATAGTAAGGATGTTATTCAACATACCATTGAACTAGAACCTAATGCAAATCCCTTTTGGTAAAATTAGAGGTCAGTTAACCCAAAGATAGAAGATTTGATGAAGCAAGAGTTGTTGAAGATGCTGAATGCCAAGATAATATATATCGTTAAGCATTCTACTTGGGTGGCAAACTTGATTCTAGTTAGAAAGAAGAATGGAGACATCAGTATCTGTGTTGATTTCTAGAATTTGAATAAGGTTTCTTTAAAGGATCATTATCCTTTACCCCAAATAGACCAAATATTGCACAGTTGTGGGAGAAAAAATATTCTTCCTATTGGATGGCTTTTCAGGATTCAACCAAGTCTGGGTCTGGTATGAAGACCAATACAAGACGATATTCACAACTAAATGGGGAACATTTGCATATCAACGAATGCCATTTGGGATATATAATGTTGGTGCTACCTTCCAACAACTCATAAAAACCCATATAAAAGTCAATGTACCAACAATCCAATCCTAGAGTCTTTCCTTTCTAAAAATATTTAATTGTTGTTTGTAGTTCCTCAAAAATGTTTGTCATCAAAGCCTCTTTTGAATTCATCACTAACCATCTTAGGTAGATAACGTGCTAGCATAATGATTGTTCTATATTTGCTTAGTTGATTTCTTGATACATTTTCTAAAATTAGAATACTCCTAATCCAACTATTTCCTGAAAACTTTTTATATTTCTTCCATCTTCCCCTTTCATCTCCTATATGGTATTTATCATCTTTCTTTGATTTGCATATTTTTGAAATAATTTTGTATTCTCATCCCTTGCTCTAGCTAAAGTGCTCTACTTTTTCATATTTTACTTTGCATCTTTCCATTCTAGCAATTCCCTCTTTTTTTTTTCCAACTCGACCTACAAATTATCCTTATCTAAAAAATCCTCATTGCCTTTGTGACTATACAATTGATTCAATTTAGATTCTATGTCAACTATCTTTACCTCTGCTTTCCAATATTTACCTTTGGCCCATATGATTGTAGTTTATTTAATTCTCCTCATATTTTAGAAAACTCAAAATAGTTGTCTCTTCTATTGTTGGGTCAATATGTCTCTACTCATATTAAATTTATAAATTCCTCATCTTCCAACCTAATTGCATTAAACTTAAAAGGTCCTGCTAGTTTCTATTAATATTTTTCTAATTGAAAGAAAAATGGTGAATGATCAGATTCCCCACCTTAATATACCTAAGACCTTAGTATTTTTGCTTTAGCTATGAGATTTTCAGACATAAATTCTATCCAACCTTTCATAAATACTCTATCTTGTAGTTCTTTGATTCCTCCAAGTGGGAACTAATTTAATGGGTTCTACAACACACAATGTTGGAAATTTGAGTAGTTTTGTTGTTACTGATGTCAAAGGAATATTGGTTTAATATCGTCGTCATTAAGGACATCAAGTGGTTTTTCCAAAAGCAAGAAGGTATTGGAAATATATAAGATATAATATTTATTTTTAATATTATATACGTAAAAAGGGCCCAAAGGTTGAAAACCCGAGAAAGGAGAAGCAAGCCTAAATTAAATAATAATATTTTATTATTATAATATTTCAGGTCAAATGACAAGGTGAAGAGAAATGAAGTCCAAATTAAAAATACCCATGAGCAATTTTCAAAGGTTTAATTTAAATTAAAATATTTTAATTTAAAATTAATAAAGAAGACAAGTTTTAATTTGATATTTAAATAAATTAAATTCACATTTTTAAATTCAAAAAAAGGGCCGACATGTGAAATCAAAAGGTGATTAAGTATTTATATAGGAAATGTTTTCTATTTCCTAAGTCCCCTATCACACCTTCGAATGTGAATATCGAGCGTTGTGTTTGAGAAGAGGACAATTCGAATTTCAAAGTGCTTGGAGGGAAAACCAAACAATAAAGCTCACGTGGTGGTTTGAATTCCCACAAAATGCGGTAGCGTAGACATCAGTTGGAAAAACAGAGGTTTGTGTGGAGGATATCACGGTTTGATCCATGTGATTGACATTTTGAAGGAAGAGCCATCATTCATTTTACTTGGCATTTTGTGAGGCAGTAGGTTAAGTTAGGCAGCGTGTGCATTAAGTTTCACGTGGGCGCATAGCCCACTTGGTGGTCTAGCTTGGAGCTAAGGAGTTGGGGGAGCATAAGTCACATGGTCAAATCCACTGAAGCTCTCTTTGTGGGTAAAACAAACAAAATGTATGTCATTTGATTTTTGGTGTTCAAATTTGAGCGCTTTGAGATTATAGTGGATGTTAAGAGCTTAAGGTAGTTATAATGTAAAGAAAATTTAAAATATTTTTATTTTTATTTTTGGGTGATTGAAGATTATAAGGTGTATAAGGACTTTGCTATGCATGTTGTTAAGTGTTGAATTAAAATTGTGAGTTTGGAGGATTATAAGGTGTATAAGGACTTTCTTGTACATATTATTAAGTGTAGTGTTATGGTGAAATTATTAAGTTGAATATTGTGAGTTTGGAGATTATAAGGTCTAAAAAAGGATTTGTTATTTTGTATGAAAATAATATTTGAGAAAATTATTTTGTGGAGATCTTGAGAGAGGTTGTGGTAACCTAACCCTAGTGTTAGTAAAGAAACATTTGATTGTGGTTAAGACAAGTTTTTAAGACATGTCTCCATCAAAATAAAAGGTATGGGTAAATATTCAATGAGAAAAATATTGTTGGATTGGATGTTGTGAATTCTAAGTTGGAGTGAAAAGGATTATTTGGTAAGCCTTGTTGATTTTTATTGTTAAATACTTTTTTGAGTGAGAGTTAATGATAAAAACCTTGTTTGATAAACATTGTTGGAAACATTGAATGAACCTTCATATGCATGATTAATATTTGTGCAAGATCATGAGTATCATTATTATATGAAGTTAAGAACTATCTTGAACTAAGGTTTGTGCAAGATCATGAGTATCATTGATATGTGAGATTGTTTGATAAGCATTGTTGGAAATAATTGAGTGAGGATTCATATGCTTGGACTAGGGTTTGTAAGTGTTTCATTCAGATTGATTGAGTGTAGTTGATTGAGCCTAGTCAAGTGGAAGTGTTGAAGTGATAGTTCTAATTCTATAAAATAAATTGTTCTATATTCTGAATTGATTTGAGAAAGAGGTTGGAAGTGATTGAGTGTTTATGAGTATGAAGCATATTGAGTCTCTAACAATTCTCTATATGTTTCTATGGTAAAAAGATATATTGAAAGTGATTGAGCATTGTTGTGAGTGTGAAGCATATTGAGTCTCTAAAAATTCTCTATATTTTTATGTGATATTGGACAAGTTCTAGTGAGGACTTGTTGAGCAGATTTGAGGTAAGTATTGGTGAAGACTTGTTGAGCAGATTGGACAAGTTTTAGTGAGGACTTGTTGAGTAGATTTGAGGTAAGTCTTGGTGAAAACTTGAAGAGCAGATTGGATAAGTTCTAGTGAGGACTTATTGAGAAGATTTGAGATAAGTCTTGGTGAAGACTTGTTGATCAGATTGGACAAGTTCTAGAGAGGACTTTTGGACAAATTAGAGTGAGCTTTTGTGAAAGCTTACAAGGCAGATTTGAGATAAGTCTTTGAGAATACTTGACAATAGAGTTGATTGTTTGAATTTTCAAATCTTAGATTAAGGTTTAGGATAGATCTAGCAGAGTTGATTTGTGATTGAGTCAAGCTTTATATTAAGGCTTGAAGACAAAGATTGAGTAGATTTGTGCTAGACCAAAGGATTGTGTTTAGTGCAAATTTGAGGACAAATATTGAGCAAATTTGTGCTAGACCGAAGGACTATGTTTAGTGTAGATTTGAGGACAAATATTGAGCAGATTTGTGCTAGATCGAAGGACTATGTTTAGTACAAATTTGAGGATAGAGTTTGGTGCAGATTTGAGGACAAGTTTGTGCCAGACCAAAGATAGATATTTGGTAGATTTATGCTAGACCAAAGGACCGTGTTGTTGAGCAAGGTGCAGCAGGAGTATTGTCATTGTTGTCAACACAGTCAGTTAGATCTATTGATGCAGTGGACAGGAAGTTCAAAAGCCTTTCAGATGCAGAAAGACAGGAGTTCAAAGGTTGCTCAGAGTATGTACAGTGATTGTCCAAGAAAACCGAAGTGGCCCATATGCAAAAGATCAAAGAAAAAGACAAGTAAGAAAAGTGTCGCGATATCGCGACATATACAATAGGCAAGAAAAACTGTCGCGATTTCGCGACATGTTGGAAGAGAGAGAAAAAGCAGGAAAAACTATCACGATTTCGTGACATGTTGGAAGAGAGAGAAACAACAGGATAAACTATCATGATTTCGTGACATGTTGGAAAAGAAAAAAGGCAAGTGGAAAAACTGTCGTGATTTCACGACATGTTGGAAGAGAAAAAGGCAAGTGGAAAAACTATCACGATTTCGTGACATGTTGAAAGAAAAAAGACAAGTGGAAAAACTGTCATGATTTCGTGACATGTTGAAAGAAAAAGACAAGTGGAAAAACTGTCGCGATTTCGCGACATGTTGAAAGAAAAAAGACAAGTGGAAAAACTGTCACGATTTCGTGACATGTTGGAAAAGAGAAAGGCAAGTAGAAAAAGTGTCATGATTTCGCGACATATTGCAAGAGAGATAGTACGAAAGAAAAAGTGTCATGATTTCATGACATGTTGGAAGAGAGAAAGGCAAGTAGCAAAAGTGTCACGATTTCATGACATATTGCAAGAGAGATAGTACGAAAGAAAAAGTGTCACGATTTCATGACATGTTGGAAGAGAGAAAGGCAAGTAGAAAAAGTGTCGTGATTTCATGACATGTTGGAAGAGAGAAAGGCAAGTAGAAAAAGTGTCATGATTTTGTGACATATTGCAAGAGAGATTGTACGGAAGAAAAAGCGTCGCGATTTCGTGACATATTGCAAGAGAAAGAGCAAAGGAAAGAAAGTGTCGCGATATCGTGACATATCGCATTTTCACGACCCGAAGGCAAGAGAAAGAGCAAAGGAGAGAAAGTGTCACGATATCGCGACATGTCGCATTTTCGTGACCCGAAGGCAAGAGAAAGAGCAAAGGAGAGAAAGTGTCGCGATATCGTGACATGTCGCATTTTCGTGACCCGAAGGCAAGAGAAAGGGCAAAGGAGAGAAAGTGTCACGATATCGCGACATGTCGCATTTTCATGACTAAATGAGGAGAGAGAAAGTACGGAGGCAAAAGTGTCACGATATCGCGACATGTTGTATTTTCATGGTCCAAAGCAAGGAAGAAGAGAGAGAAAACAAAAGTGTCGCGATATCGTGACATGTATTTTTGGGGACCAAAGCAAGGAGAAAGAGAGAGTAAGCAAAAGTGTCACGATATCGTGACATGTTGCTTTTTCATGGTTGAGTTGAAGCCGACGAAGACCTATGATAGCCGACTAAGATTAGGGTTTGCAGCCGACTAAGATTAGGGTTTACAATCGACTAAGATCAGGGTTTTGATCATGAAAATGTTGTTATAAAAGGAAGGCTATTTGAAGAATCATGTTGTTGAAGTGTGCGAAGTTCGGTCGTAGAGCGCAGAGTGCAAGTCGTATCGAATCGTGCTAAGTGTAAAATTTGCAAAGGAAGAAGAGTGCACAAAAGGGAGAAGATGATCGTTTGACTATGACGTAGTAGATTGTGCGAAGTGATTTCATAGAGAGAGTAGAGTGCGCAGAGATCGCAAAGGTGAAGCAGACTAGTCGGGGTCTTGTAAAAGTGAAGGTATCTTTTTATTAATCTTCTAGATTCATAATTCAAGTCCAGGTTGTAGCTTGGCATCAGGGGTTGGTGCTCCTTCCAGTAGGTGCTAGTAAATCAGGGGTTGGTGCTCCTTTCTGTTGGTGCAGATAAATAAGGGGTTGGTGCTCCTTCCAGTGGGTGCTTGGTAAAGTGATTGTAAAGTTGTTGCTTTGCAAAGGCTAGATTTGGATGGTAGTCCAAGCTGTCATTTTTGAGGAGTAGCCACATTGGTGAACCTCGTTAAATCTTGTGTTGTGTGATGCTCTTTTGTTATTCTTGTTGTATCTTGTAATAAGTTTTAATTGCTACTATTTTAAGAGCTATAAATTCAAGATTAAAGAGCTACACTGATTCACCCCCCCTCTCAGTGTCATTGTAAGACTAACAATTGGTATCAGAGCTAAGTTCCTGTACAAGCCTAATCGGCTAGGGTGATCTTGGAACTAACACAATGGCAGGTGGTGAAGGTTTCTCATCAAACAAAGCACCATTGTTTGATGGATCTAATTACGCGTTCTAGAGAATCAGGATGCAGACATATCTCTGTGCTTTGGGATATGACATCTGGGATTCGGTAGTTAGTGGATACACAATACCCAACACTCCTCCAAAAGAGGTTGATGAAAAGAAACTATTTGAGAGTAACTCAAAAGCAAAGAATGCTATCATGTGTGGATTAGCAGACAGTGAACTAGTAAAGATCATGAGCTGTGATACTGCAAAAGAGATATGGGACAAACTGAGGAGTATTCATGAAGGAGACGATAAGATCAAGGAGGCCAAATTACAGACACATCGAGCTCAGTTCGAAGCATTGAAAATGAACGACGATGAAAACATTGAGGCATATATGTTGAGAGTCAATGGAATCATTAATGCGATCAGAGGGCTCGACGAGGATATTGGAGACTCTACCGTCATGAAAAAGGTACTAAGATCTCTTCCTCAAAGGTTTGATTCCAAAGTCTCAGCGATAGAAGAAGCTAAAAATCTAAATTATTTTAGTATAGATGAGATGTATGGTTCTTTGACTGCATATGAGATGAGGATAGGAAGATCTAAACCCACAGACAGAGAAGCGGCTTTTAAAGCCCTTAAAAATAAAAACACAAAACAAGAGTCCGAGGAAGAAGAGACATCGAGATGAAATGGAAGCAAACTTTGTTAGAAAACTGAAAAAGGGAAAAGGAAAATATAGAGGGAAGCTACCATTTAAATGTTTCAACTGTGGAGGCGTTGGGCATTTTGTGACTAAATGTCCACTTAAAGAGAAGAACAAAAATGATGAAGGATCGCACCAAGAAAGAAGTGACTGGAAGATGAAAACAAATTTTAGAAAAGGCAACTTCAAGAAGAAAAGTTTCATCTCCAAGAATGTCAGTTCATCAAAAAATAGCTCCGGTGAAGAGTCTGAAGAAGAAAAAGATGAAGCTCTTTTCATGGCATTTGAAGAAGTTAAATCAGAAAAGGAAGGAGTGACCTCTGAAGTTTGTGGTGAAAACCTTGAGGCTGAAGTAGATCTAGAAGGTGAGTTGATCTCTGCACTTGAAGAGTGGAAGATAGAAAAGAAAAAGAATAAGAAACTTTCAAGAAAGCTTGAGGATGCAAATGGAATCATAACGAGCTTGAAAGTACAGATAGAAGAATCTAAGAAAATCTTCGAAGATCTCGAAGTGCAAATAACAATGAAAATAGATTATTGCAGCAAGCTAGAAGAAGAGATTGTTGGTTTAAGAATGCAACTAGAAGAGATGAATAAGAAAATTAGTTGTTATCACAAACGTGAAGAAAGTTCTATGAAGCTGGATAAGATCATAAATGACCAAAGACCTGCAGGCATCAAATTTGGTCTGGGTTTCATCGAAGGAGAATCATCAAGTGGATCAAAGGCCAGAAATGCAGAATCCATAAAGAATGAAGATAAGAGACAGGTTGATCAAGGAAAAATGTCTCATGCAAGAGAAAGCATTAATGCCAAGCACGAAAGGAGAATTGACAATGATGGATTCACCAATGTCACACATCAAAGAAGAAGAAGACCTATGGCTCCTACGACAACATGGCAAAGACCATCACCCAGGTTCAATTATCCTTTCTCTGGTTTCTATTTTAAATGCAATGGCTATGGACATAAAATCTCAGACTACAAATATAATGTAAGACCAAGGAATTTCACTAGTAGAAATGTTTTTTCTCCTCTGATGAATTATACAGTAGAATGTTATAACTGTCATAATTTTGGGCACATTGCAAGAAACTGTAGAAATACATTTACATCAAATCGGTTTCAGGGAAGAAAATTTCAACCATACAGGATGAGACAAAATAGAAAGCTTCCCGAAAAACATGCTCAAACTATTGATAAGGGAAAGGCAAAACAAGAGCCCAAAACTACTATCAAAACAGTGTGGAAAGGAAAAGAGCGACTGAAGGAAGAAAAGGAATCCTTAATCGTACAAACTGCATTCAAAGCATAGAATAAATATGTACCATGGATACTTGATAGTGGATGCTCCAGTCATATGACAGGTGACAAACAAAAATTTGAGAAGTTACAGAAATATGAAGGAGGTTCAGTAAAATTTGGAAATAATGATGGAGCTAAGATAGTTGGCAAAGGTTCAGTTAAAATTAGTGATGGAAAGATTAAGTCAGAAGAAGTCTTGTTTGTGGATGGTTTGAAACATAACTTGTTGAGTGTAAGTCAGATTTGTGATAAAGGTCATGAAGTAGTTTTTATGAAGCAGGGTTGTGAAGTCAGAAAAATAAACAGTGGAAAATTGATAGCAACTGGATCAAGGACATCTGGCAACCTGTACACGCTCTCAGAGAATTCAAAAGGAGCTTGTTTTATTGGACAGGAAGAAGAAAATTGGTTGTGGCACAAGAGACTAGGGCATATCAGTTTTGATAATTTGGTAAAAATCATCTCAAAAAGGGTAGTGAGAGATATTCCCACCATCAGCAAACCTGCAAACAACATTTGTGCTTCATGCCAAAAGGGGAAACAAACTAGAGTCACATTCAAAACAAAAGAATACTACACAAGCAAACCGTTGGAACTCATACACACTGATTTATGTGGTCCCATGAGAACTCAAAGCATAAATGGTGACAAATATTTTATGTTGTGTATTGATGACTATTCCAGAATGACATGGATATTTTTCTTGAAGCATAAATCAGAAGCTTTTGATATGTTCAAGATTTTCAAAAACCAGGTTGAGAATGAAATAGGGAAAAGGATCAAATGTTTAAGATCAGATAGAGGAGGAGAATTCATTTCAGAGGAGTTTGCAGAGTATTGTGAAAATTACGGTATTAGGAGACAGTTCTCAGCAGCCAGGACACCTCAGCAAAATGGAGTGGTAGAAAGAAAGAACAGGACAGTGCAAGAAATGGCACGGACTATGTTGGCTAAAAGTAGAGTAGCAGATAGATTTTGGAAAGAAGCAGTCCATACTACGGTGTATATCCAAAATAGGTACATGTTGAGAACACATGAAAGCAAAACTCCTTATGAATTATGGTTCGGTAAAAGGGCAACAACAAAATACCTCAGAGTTTTTGGCAGCAAGTGCTATATCAAAAGAACTGAAGATAATCTTGGTAAGTTTGAAGATAGAGCAGATGAAGGTATTTTTGTTGGTTATTCATCTAAAAGCAAAGCTTACAAATGCTACAACAAAAGGCTAAAGAAAATTGTGGACAGTGTTGATGTTAAATTTGATGAAGGTAAAGAACGAGTAATTAGCTATGAAATGAACTACCCAATCTATGAAGAGGTTATTGAAGGAGATGAGGAAAACGAAATGGAAAAGATACAAAAAATTGACTCAGATGATGTAAGTTGTGATTCAGAAGTGGAAGAGAATAAGAAATTCAAAACAGTAGATGTGCGAGAAAAATCATCCTAGAGATCAAATAATTGGAGACCCCAAAGTTGGTGTTCAAACAAGAAGAAGAGTAGTAAGTAACTACTCTCTATTATCCAGCATTGAGCCCAAAAATGTTGTTGAAGCAAGCAAAGATGAAAGTTGGATGAAGGCAATAAATGAAGAATTAGACCAGATCGAGAAAAACAAAACTTGGGAGTTAGTACCTAGACCTGCGAACAAAAATATAATCGGGACTAAATGGATCTTTCGAAACAAATTGAATGAAGACGGACAGGTAGTCAGAAATAAAGCAAGATTGGTATGCAAGGGGTATGCACAAGTTGAAGGCATTGACTTTGAGGAAACGTTTGCACCAGTAGCTAGACTAGAGGCAATCAGAATGTTTTTGGCTTTAGCGAGTCTACAAGAATTTCAAAGTTTATCAAATGGATGTGAAATCAGCGTTTTTGAATGGGAAACTTGAAGAAGAGGTTTATATTGAGCAACCAGATGGGTTCCAACTTGGTGATAATCCCAACTTTGTTTGTAAGTTGAAGAAAGCATTATATGGCTTAAAACAGGCACCCCGAGCATGGTATGCAAGGCTAGACAACTATCTCACCCAACAAAGGTTTAAGAAAGGTATGGTGGACAGTAATTTGTATGTCAAAATAGAAAATGGGCATCTTATTGTTCTTGTTGTATACGTAGATGATATCATATTTGGCAGCAGCAAAGATGAGTCATGTAGAGATTTAGCAAATAAGATGCAGAAAGAATTTGAAATGTCAATGATTGGTGAACTTTCGTATTTCCTCGGGTTGCAAGTTAATCAAAATAAGAAGGGCATATTTATTTCTCAAGTTAAATATGTGAAAGAGATGTTAAAAAAGTTCACAATGGAGGATTGTAAGCCAGTTAGCACACCCATGACGACAGGTTGCAAGTTGAGCAAGGATGACAAATCTCCAACTATTGATCAAACCATGTACAGATCTATGATTGGAAGCTTACTATACCTGATAGCTACCAGACCAGATATTTTGTAGGCAGTATGCATGGTAGCATGATTTCAGGCCAATCCCAAGGAGACTCATGTGACAGCAGTGAAAAGGATCCTTCGGTACCTCAAGGGTACTATGGAATATGGTTTATGGTATCCGAAAGGTAAAGACTTCACCCTTATTTCGTATTCAGATGCAGATTGGACAGGCTATGTAGATGACAGAAAGAGTACCAGTGGAGGTGCATTCTATCTTGGAGACAGATTGGTCACATGGCACGGTAAGAAACAAGAATCAGTTTCATTATCGACAGCAGAGGCAGAATACATTGCAGCGACAACATGTTGTACGCAGGTATTGTGGATGAAACAAACTCTGAAAGATCTTGGTATTAGTTTCAGTGAGCCAATATCAGTTAAGTGTGATAACACCAGTGCCATTAACATCTCCAAGAATCCAGTTATGCATTCACGCACAAAGCACATCGCTATCAGGTATCATTTTTTGAAGGAGAAAGTTGCAGAAGGTGAGGTTAAGTTGGATTTTGTTCCAACTACAGAGCAAGTAGCAGATATCTTCACAAAACCATTGCCCAAAGAAGTTTTTGAGTACCTTCGCAATAAATTGGGAGTGGTCACACTTCCCAAAAATTGACTAGCTACAGGGATCACATTCTCAGGGGGAGCATTTTAGTATTTGATTATCTGTTTGCTCATGTTCATGATCTTTGCTAAATGCAATAGAGTGTGCCTGAGAATGTTGTGCATGGACTCAGGGGGAGTCTGCAGTAGCCCTTTGGTATTATTGTCAAAGGGGGAGAAGAGTTACAGGAAATTACACATGTGTTGCCAACAATTCCAAAGGGGGAGATTGTTGAGCAAGGTGCAACAGGAGTATTGTCATTGTTGTCAACACAGTCAGTTAGATCTATTGATGCAGTGGACAGGAAGTTCAAAAGCCTTTCAGATGCAGAAGACAGGAGTTCAAAGGTTGCTCAGAGTATGTACAATGATTGTCCAAGAAAACCGAAGTGGCCCATATGCAAAAGATCAAAGAAAAAGACAAGTAAGAAAAGTGTCACGATATCGCGACATATACAACAGGCAAGAAAAACTGTCATGATTTCGTGACATGTTGGAAGAGAGAGAAAAAGCAGGAAAAACTGTCATGATTTCATGACATGTTGGAAGAGAGAGAAACAGCAGGATAAACTGTCACGATTTTGTGACATGCTGGAAAAGAAAAAAGGCAAGTGGAAAAACTGTCGCGATTTCATGACATGTTGGAAGAGAAAAAGGCAAGTGGAAAAACTGTCACGATTTCGTGACATGTTGAAAGAAAAAAGACAAGTGGAAAAACTGTCACGATTTCATGACATGTTGAAAGAAAAAGACAAGTGGAAAAACTGTCGCGATTTCGCGACATGTTGAAAGAAAAAAGACAAGTGGAAAAACTGTCGCGATTTCGTGACATGTTGGAAAAGAGAAAGGCAAGTAGAAAAAGTGTCACGATTTCATGACATATTGCAAGAGAGATAGTACGGAAGAAAAAGTGTCACGATTTCATGACATGTTGGAAGAGAGAAAGGCAAGTAGAAAAAGTGTCACGATTTCATGACATATTGCAAGAGAGATAGTACGAAAGAAAAAGTGTCATGATTTCATGACATGTTGGAAGAGAGAAAGGCAAGTAGAAAAAGTGTCACGATTTCGTGACATGTTGGAAGAGAGAAAGGCAAGTAGAAAAAGTGTCACGATTTCGTGACATATTGCAAGAGAGATTGTACGAAAGAAAAAGCGTCGCGATTTCATGACATATTGCAAGAGAAAGAGCAAAGGAAAGAAAGTGTCGCGATATCGTGACATGTCGCATTTTCATGACCCGAAGGCAAGAGAAAGAGCAAAGGAGAGAAAGTGTCGCGATATCGTGACATGTCGCATTTTCATGACCCAAAGGCAAGAGAAAGAGCAAAGGAGAGAAAGTGTCGCGATATCGCGACATGTCATGTTTTCATGACCCGAAGGCAAGAGAAAGAGCAAAGGAGAGAAAGTGTCATGATATCGTGACATGTCGCATTTTCGCGACTAAATGAGGAGAGAGAAAGTACGGAGGCAAAAGTGTCGCGATATCGTGACATGTATTTTTGCGGTCCAAAGCAAGGAAGAAGAGAGAGAAAACAAAAGTGTCGCGATATCGCGACATGTTGTATTTTCGGGGACCAAAGCAAGGAGAAAGAGAGAGTAAGCAAAAGTGTCACGATATCGTGACATGTTGCTTTTTCATGGTTGAGTTGAAGCCGACGAAGACCTATGATAGCCGACTAAGATTAGGGTTTGTAGCCGACTAAGATTAGGGTTTGTAGCCGACTAAGATCAAGGTTTACAGCCGACTAAGATCAGGGTTTTGATCATGAAAATGTTGTTATAAAAGGAAGGTTGTTTGAAGAATCAAGTTGTTGAAGTGTGCGAAGTTCGGTCGTAGAGCGCAGAGTGCAAGTCGTGTCGAATCGTGCTAAGTGTGAAATTTGCAAAGGAAGAAGAGTGCGCAAAAGGGAGAAGACGATCGTTCGACTGTGACGCAGCAGATTGTGCGAAGTGATTTCGTAGAGAGAGCAGAGTGCGTAGAGATCGCAAAGGTGAAGCAGACTAGTCGGGGTCTTGTAAAAGCAAAGGTATCTTTCTGTTAATCTTCTAGATTCATAATTCAAGTCCAGGTTGCAGCTTGGCATCAGGGGTTGGTGCTCCTTCCAGTAGGTGCTGGTAAATCAGGGGTTGGTGCTCCTTTCTGTTGGTGCGAGATAAATAAGGGGTTGGTGCTCCTTCCAGGTGGGTCTTGGTAAAGTGATTGTAAAGTTGTTGCTTTGCAAAGGCTGGATTTGGATGGTAGTCCAAGCAGTCATTTTTGAGGAGTAGCCACATTGGTGAACCTCGTTAAATCTTGTGTTGTGTGATGCTCTTTTGTTATTCTTGTTGTATCTTGTAATATGTTTTAATTGTTGCTGTTGTAAGAGCTGTAAATTCAAGATTAAAGAGCTACACTGATTCACCCCCCCTCCTAGTGTCATTGTAAGACTAACACGTGTTTAGTATATATTTGAGATAGAGCTGAGAGCAAGATTTGGAGGTGACAAAGTATAGAGGATGACAGTCTCTAGTGGATAGAGGTACATTAACTAGGGGAGTGGGGACAAGTCTTCTGAGTGAGGACATGAGTATTTAGTGGATAAAGATCCATTAGCTAGTGCAGTGGAGGTAGCAATTATTCTAAAAGATCACTACCCAGAGTAGAGAAGAAAGGAGTTCTCTTATGGATAGAGATCCATGAAATTTATTAGGGTATTGGTGTCTCCTTTGGACAAAGGTCTATAAACATTATAATAGGTAAAGGTTTCCCAAGAGATTTGTTGAGAAATTTTTAGTGAAATACTTTCTTCGTGGAGTAGCCCACATTGGATGAACCACGTTAAATTGGTGTCTCTATTGTGTATGGTGATTTGTGCATTTATTTTATTACTATTTTTGATATTGCTATTGATACATTACATAATATTGATTGAGAAAGAAAAAGTAAAAGTTGCACCCTCCTCTCAGTATAAGCTTGTGTTCTTCAATTGGTATCAAAGCGGGTTCCTTCAAAAGAGTTTAACAACTTGAAAAGCTTACAAGAACACAATTGGGTTCTAAGAGTGGATCCTCAGATAATTTAGCACCAATGTTTGATGGGAGATATTATGTATTTTGGAGTATGATAATGAAGATTCACCCGATGGTACTTGGCAATGAAATATGGGAAGTAGTTGAAAATGGATACACACCACCAGCTACTCCACCTACAGATAAATATGGTAAGCTTCTACATCATTACAATTAAAGAGCAATGAATATAATTTTGAAAGGTTTACATAGAACAGAGTTTATTAAGGTTATGCACTGCAATTCAGCAAAAGAAATTTGGGATAAGTTGCAAGGCATATATGAAGAAGATAAAAAGGTAAAAAAGGTAAAGTTTCAAAATATCAAGGGACAATTTGAAGATATTAAAATGAAGTATGAGGCAAACATTAGTTCTTATCTACTTCGTGTAGATGAGGTTGTTAACTCCATGCAAGGACATAGACTTGAGGTTCAAGAATATGATGTTTGTGATAAGATCTTAAGATCATTCCCAAAAAGGTTTAGTGAAAAGATTTCAGCTATAGAGGAATCAAAAGATGGTGATATTTTGACAAGGGATGAATTCCTTGGCATTCTTACAACTTTTGAGATGAGAACAAAAGATGAACCTAATCTCCAGAAAGAAGAAACCTTCAAAGCTACTAATAAGAATGGTCACTATGTAATTGTGGAAAGTATGGTCACTATGTAATTGATTGTAAAGAAGCTAGAAATACCAATGATGAAGAAAAATAGGATCATCAGAACAGGGAATCAGAAAAATATAGGTACCAAAAGAAAAGTAGATATGGTCAAGGCAAGCAAGGAAATAAGTTTTTACGAAGACAAAAGAAGAGTTTCTATGTAGACAAGGCAATTAAGTACTCAAGTGATAGTGATAATAGTCCCTCAGATAATGATATATATGAAGTTATATTTCTAGAAAAAGAAAAGGAAATGGTTAGGAAAAGGTCACCAATAATCCTTAAGTGTTTTAGATGTGGTAACTTTGGTCATATCAAAGATAGTTGTACAATAAGTGGTTTCAATTTAAGTGATGATGAATATGAAGATACACTTGAAGGACCAAAAGAGAAACTTCTAATGGCATTAGAAGAAGAAGAAGGTGATCCTATAAAAGATGAGTCAAAAAATAATGAACATGTTTTCAAAGGCAAATAAATAGAGGAAAAATCAGAGAATAGATAAGTTGATCTTGAGGGAGAACTTATTCATGCCCTTGATGAATTAAAGAAGGTAAGAAAGCAAAACTCCTAGCTGAAGCTTCAGTTTCAAGAATGTGATGAAGATAAAGAAAATATTATAGAGGATCTATATAAGTCAATGGCTAAGGCAAGGAAGTTCAAATATAAGTTAGAAGCAAAGGTATTAGAATGTGAAAGGTTAGAGCATGAAGTAGCTCTACTAAGGTAAAAAGTAAAATAGTCTAAGGACAGGTTACACAGGTTTGGGAGAAGCTCAAATAATTTGGATAAGATTATCAAGACACAAAAATCTACATCAAGCAAGACAGGTCTTGGTTTTGAACAAGCACAAAATAAACAAGGAGAGGAGTCAACCTCAAGTTCCAAAGAAGAAGGAAATTCAAAATAAGAGAGTGTAAAAGAGAGTGAGCCTTCTAAGGATGAGTTAGGCAACATAAATTTCAAAAAGGAAAGGAACAATGCATAAAAAAGGAACAGATGGAACAAGTACCAACACAAGGTAAAAGAAACTAAGAGACCAATGAGGTCAAGGCAAGGTAGTTTTAATGGAAGATGTTTCTCATGTCATAGGTTCGGGCACAAATATTATCAGTGCAAGACACATGAAAGACAAGAATATGGAAGTTCTAGAAATAGGTAGATTTTTCAAGGGTATTGCTACTCTTGTAATAAGTTTGGTCACAAGGCAGTAAATTGCAGGATTCATGATAGGAATGGATATGGCTTCACCAAGAGAAACCCCAAGAAATTTGCACCTTTAAGGAATAACAACATTAAGTGTTATAAGTGCAATAATGATGGGTACACAACAAAGTGGTGTAGAGCATAATTTCTAGAGACAAGCAGGAATAGGAATAGGAATAGTAAGAGGAACCAAAAGAATCAATTGAGGAAGAAAGTGGACAAAGGTAAATATCAGTGTATTTATGGGAGTATAAATACTCCCACCCTAAAATTAATCACCTCAAAAGGAGGTGGGAGGAGGGGCTAAGCTAAGAGTCTCATTATTAGCCCAAGCCCCAAAGGTGATCCTTTGCCATTGATGACAAAGAGGGAAAGTTTTGAGTTAGGGGGAGAGCATTCAATCAGGGGGAGCAGTTTCTCAAGGAAAGTAGCTTTTGAAAAAGAAAAAGGAATGGTAAAAACAAATTGGTTGCCATCAATGACAAAGGGGGAGATTTTTGGAAATTTGAGTAGTTTTGTTGTCATTGATGTCAAAGGAATATTGGTTTAATGTCGTCGTCATTAAGGACATCAAGTGGTTTTTCCAAAAGCAAGAAGGTCTTGGAAAGAGATAGGATATAGTATTTATTTTTAATATTGTATACCTAAAAAGGGTCCAAAGGTTAAAAACTCGAGAAAGGAGAAGCAAGCCTAAATTAAATAATATTTTATTATTATAATATTTCAGGCCAAATGACAAGGTGAAGAGAAATGAAGTCCAATTTAAAAAGACCCATGAGCAATTTTCAAAGGTTTAATTTAAATTAAAATATTTTAATATTTGATTAAAATTTTAATTTAAATTAATAAAGAAGGAAAAGGTTTTAATTTAATATTTAAATAAATTAAATTCAAATTTTTAAATTTGAAAAAAGGGTCGACGTGATAAATCAAAAGGTGATTAAGTATTTATATAGGAAATGTTTTCTATTTTCTAAGTCCCGATTACACCTTCAAATGAAAATATCGAGCATTGTTTTTTAGAAGAGGACAATTTTGATTTCAAAGTGCTTGGAGGGAAAACCAAACAACAAAGATCGCATGGTGGTTTGACTTTCCACCGAAGGCAGTAGCGCAAATGGTAGTTGGGAAAGCGTTAGGGTTTGCATGAAAGAGATCATGATTTGATCCACGTGATCAACATTTTGAAGGAATAGCCATAGTTTGTTTTACTTGGCATTTCATGAGGTGGTAGGTTAATTTGGATAACATGCACATTAATTTTCACGTGGGGGCATAGCCCACTTGGTGGCCGATCTTGGAGCTAAGGCATTAGAGGAGCATAATTTACGTGGTTGAATCCACCAAAGCTCTTTTTGTGGGCAGAACAAACAAAAGGTATGTCATTCAATTTTTGGTGTTGAAATTTGAGTGCTTTGAGATTATAGTGGATGTTAAGATCTTAAGGGAGTTATAAGGTAAAGAAAAATTAAAATAATTTTATTTTGATTTTTGGGTGATTGAATATTATAAGGTGTATAAGGAATTTTCTATGCATGTTGTTAAGTGTTGAATTAAAATTGTGAGTTTGGAGATTATAAGGTGTATAAGGACTTTGCTATACATATTGTTAAGTGTAGTGTTATGGTGAAATTATTAAGTTGAATATTGTGAGTTTGGATATTATAAGGTGTACAAAAGGATTTGTTATTTTGTATGAAAATAATCTTTGAGAAAATTATTTTATGGAGATCTTGAGAGAGGTTGTGGTAACCTAACCATAGTGTTGGTAAAGAAAAATTTGATTATGGTTAAGTCAAGTTTTGAAGACATATCTCCATAAAATAAAAGGTATGGTTAAATCTTCCTTGTGAGAAAAATATTGTTTGATTGGATGTTGTGAATACTAAGTTGGAGTGAAAAGAATTGTTTGGTAAGTTTTGTTGAGTTTGATTGTTAAATATTTTTATGAGTGAGAGTTAATGATAAAAACCTTGTTTAATAAGCATTGGTGGAAACATTGAATGAACCTTCATATGCATGATTAGGATTTGTACAATATCATGAGTATCATTGTTATATGAAGTTGAGAACTATCTTGAACTAAGATTTGTGCAAGATCATGAGTATCATTGATATGTGAGATTGTTTGATAAGAATTGTTGGAAATAATTGAGTGAGGATTCATATGCTTGGAGTAGCGTTTGTAAGCAAGGAGTGTTTCATTGAGTGTATGATTGAGTGCAGTTGATTGAGCCTAGTCGAGTGGAAGTGTTGAAGTGATAGTTCTAATTCTGTGAAACAAATTATTCTATATTCTGAATTGATTTGAAAAAGAGGTTGGAAGTGATTTAGTGTTTGTGAGTGTGAAGCATATTGAGTCTCTAACAATTATATATATGTTTCTATGGTAAAAAGAGAAAATTGAAAGTGATTGAGCATTGTTGTGAGTATGAAGCATATTGAGTCTCTAAAAATTCTCTATATGTTTATGTGACATTGAATAAGTTCTAGTGAGGACTTGTTGAGAAGATTTGAGGTAGGTATTGGTGAAGACTTGTTGAGCAGATTGGATAAGTTCTAGTGAGGACTTGTTGAGCAAAATTGAGGTAAGTCTTGATGAAGACTTGTTGAGTAGATTGGATAAGTTCTAATGAGGACTTGTTGAGCAGATTTGAGATAAGTCTTGGTGAAGACTTGTTGAGTAGATTGGACAAGTTCTAGAGAGGACTTGTGGATAGATTAGTGTGAGATTTTGTGGAAGCTTACAAGGCAAATTTAAGACAAGTCTTTGAGAAGACTTGAGAGCAAAGTTGATTGATTGATTTGTTTAAACCTTGGGTTAAGGTTTGGGGTAGATCTAGCACAGTTGATTTGTGATTGAGTCAATATTTATGTTAAGGCTTGAAGATAGAGATTGAGCATATTTGTGCTAGACTGAAGGAATGCATTTAGTGTATATTTGAGAACAAATATTGAGTAGATTTGTGCTAGATCGAAGGACTATGTTTAGTGTATATTTTAGGATAGATATTGAGAATATTTGTGCTAGATCGAAGGAATGTGTTTAGTGCATATTTGAGGATAAAGTTTTGTGCAAATTTGAGGATAGGTTTGTGCTAGACCAAAGATAGTGATTGAGAAGATTTGTACTAGATCGAAGGACCATGTTTAGTACAAATTTGAGATAGATATGAGAGTAAGCTTTGGACATGATAGAGTATAGAGGATGATAGTATCTAGTGGATAGAGGTCCATTAGCTAGGGTAGTGAGGATAGGTCTTCTGAGTGAGGATAGGAGTCTTCAGTGGATAGAGATCCATTAGCCAGTGTAGTGGAGACAATAGTTATTCTAGAAGATCACTAGCCAAAGCAAAGGAGAAATAAGTTCTCCTTCAAATAGAGATCCACAAATCAGCTAAGGATATTGGTGTCTCCTATGGATAGAGACCCATGAACTTGATTAGGGTATTGGTATCTCCTTTGGATTCAGATCCATAAATATTGTAATAGGGAAAGGTTTCCCAAGAGATTTTTTGAGGAAATTTTAGTGAAATATTTTTTGCATGGAGTAGCCCACATTGGGTGAACCATGTTAAATTTGTGTCTCTATTATGTGTGGTGATTTATGCATTTCTTTGATTACTGTTGTTGATATTACTATTGATACATTGCATTATATTGATTGGGAAAGAAAAAGTAAAAAGTGATCTTATACTGTTCACCCCCCTCTCAGTATAAGCTTGTGTTATTCAATTGGTATCAGTGCGGGTTCCTTTGGAAGAGTTTAACAACTTGAAGAAAAATCTTACAAGAACACAAATGGATTCTAAGAGTGGGTCCTCAGATAATTCAGCACTAGTATTTGATGGGAGTGATTATGTATTTTGGAGTATGATAATGAAGATTCACCTAATGGAACTTGGCAATGAAATATGGGAAGCAATTGAAAATGCATACACACCACCAGCTACTCCACCTAGAGATAAATATGGTAAGCTTCTACATCATTACAATTAAAGAGCAATGAATGCAATTTTGAGAGGTTTGCATAAAACATAGTTTGTTAATGTTATGCACTATAAGTCAGCAAAAGAAATTTACGATAAGTTGTGAAGTAGGGAAAAAAATTGCACCAAATTATGTTAAAAAATATGCGTATCTACCCCATCTCGCTAATGAGCATAAAAAATGAAGCATGCATGCAAAAGGGAAAGAATAACAACAAAGGAAAGTGAATCAAAGCAAGTCTTTTCTCATTAATTTTTTGGATCCAATAAAAGGTTACAAAAGTCCCATTGAGGGCTCAAAATAATGATACAATTGTTACAATATTGGGTGCCCAAATACCAAGTCCTTCACGGAATCCGGGTGCACATCTAATGTTTCTTTGCGTATCCACAATCGAGGTGGGCGAGCCAATGCCACCGTTGCTTTTATATAGGTTCTATGATGTCTGATATCACTTCCCAAAGCATTCTGAGGACCTGCACCTGCACACAAGGAAACAAAAGAGGTCAAATAGCAAGGGTGTATGGTGAAAACATGCAATCCCCATAGGGGCAAAATGGCATATGAATTAAAAGTGCATCAAATGATATAAAAATGACTTGAAAATTTGTAGATATGTTAAAGAGGATTTTGTGGGAGGATATCACCCAAAATATATTAAAAATTAATCCCGTAGACCCCTTGATTGAGCGTCGCCCGCCTGCAACCTACGAAAGATAAGACAAGCAAATCCTGAACCTACACTCATCCAAAACTCATGAAATTTGGTCAGTATTCATAAATTGGAATTTAAAGACAACCCATAGGATCAAATTTTCCAATTGGATCCCGGATCCACCTGCATCAAACTAGGGTGCCCGGATGGGCCCTACGAGCCTATGGAAACTTAAAAATAGCATAACTCATTCATTTTAACTCCCAATGACCTAAAATTTGAACTATAGCATCATGGCATAATTTAGAAAATAAATAATTAAAAAAATTAAAGAAATTACTTAATAATTTACCCTCATCCCGAGGGGGCGATGGTGACTACAACTATTTGGAGGGCACCCTAGGAGGGGATACCCACAAAATATGGCCATGTTTTGTTAAAAAAACACTAGAATATGTTCATAAACAACATAATCTGTGTTGTCATCGAATGTGGTGAAGAAATTCACCCGGATGGGAAAGTTACGCTTGGATTACCTTCTTGAAGTCACCCAGTAACCTCCTTGGCAAAAGGGAGATTCTGAGGGCAAAAAGGTGCAATGAGGAAAGGGGAAATCTTAGAAGCACTCCATTGCATATCCTAGAACTCATATCTCTATTTTTTTGTGTACCATGTATCCATTTTATAGCCCAAATGGTATCATGTGCAAAAAGGCATGCAAGGGCATGCATGGCAGGAGGTGCCACTTGTCAAATGGGAGGCATGCACAGGGTGTGAATGAGAATATCAAAATTTAGCCCTTATCAAGATGGATGTCATAAGGATTCCCTGTCCTCTACCTTGCATGCTCTGTTTGGGTGGTCAAATGGCAGTTTTTGGGTGCCATTTGGCCGAATTTTAACTTTTTTCTAGGTCAAAATTCACCACCATCCCACCTTGGTACGAGGGCTCACCACCATCCTAGGGTGGGATGATGGGAATCTACCATCATCCCAAGGTGTTACGATGGTGAAGTTTGGGCCAAAACCTCCCAAAATTGGGCTGGTAGCTTCCAAAACCCTTTCTGGAGTGGCTAAAACCACTGTGAGCCTCCTGAGGGCTGTCCAAGGGGCCATATTATGTCAATTTGATCACTACTTGTGTGTGCTTAATAGGATTTACCACATTTTAGTGTCTACAAGTTGCAAGGCATATATGAAGGAGATAAAAATGTCAAAAAGGTAAAGTTGTAAAATCTTAGGGGACAATTTGAAGATCTAAAAATGGAGGATGAGGAAAACATTAGTGCTTATCTACTTCATGTAGATGAGGTTGTTAACTCCAGATCACTCTCAAAAAGGTTTAGTGAAAATATTTCAGCTATAGAGGAATGAAAATATGGTGATCTTTTGACAAGGGATGAATTACTTGGCATTCTTACGACTTTTGAGATGAGAACAAAAGAGGAACCTAATATTCAGAAAGAAGCAACCTTCAAAGCTACTAAGAATACAGAGGGTAAGAATTTAGATTCAAACAATGAATTATCCAGTGATGAAGAAGTAAATTATGGTATAAGGAACAAGGATCCAAGAATATTTAAATATGCAAAATCTATTAGATGTTTCAATTGTGGAAAGTATGGTCACTATGAAACTGATTGTCAAGAAGCTAGAAATAGCAATGATGAAGAAAAACAAGATCATAAGAATAAGGAATCAGAAAAATATAGGTACCAAAAGAAAATCAGATATGGTCAAGGCAAGCAAGGAAAGAAGTTCAAGTACTCCAGTGATAGTGATAATAGTTCCTCAGATAATGATAAAGATGAAGTTATATTTTTTGAAAAAGAAAATGAAATGGTTAGGAAAAGGTCACCAATAATCCTCAAGTGTTTTAGATGTGGTAACTTTGGTCATCTCAAAGATAGGTGTACAAGAAGTGGTTTCGGTTTTAGTGATGATAAATATGAAGATACACTTGAAGGACCAGAAGAGAATCTTCTAATGGCATTAGAAGAAGAAGGAGGTGATCCTATAAAATATGATTCAGAAAAGAATGAAGATGTTTTCAAAGGCAAACAAATAGAGAAAAAATCATAGAATGGAGAAGTTGATCTTGAGGGAGAGCTTATTCATGCCCTTGATGCATTAAAGAAGGTAAGAAAGCAAAACTCCTAGCTTAAGATTCAGTTTCAAGAATGTGATGAAGAGAAAGGAAAGCTTATAGAGGATCTAAATAAGTCAATGGCGAAGGCAAGGAAGTTCAAAGATAAGTTAGAAGAAAAGGTATTAGAATGTGAAAGGTTAGAGCATGAAGTAGCTCTACTAAGGGAAGAAGTAAAAGAGTCTAAGGACAGGTTACACAAGTTTGGGATAAGATCAAAAAATTTGGATAAGATTATCAAGACACAAAAACCTACATCAAGCAAGATAGATATTGGTTTTGAACATGCACAAAATAAACAAGGATAGGAGTCAACCTCAAGTTCTGAAGAAGAAGAAACTTTAGAAGAAGAGAGTGTAAGAGAGAGTGAGAAATCTAAGGATGAGTTGGACAACAAAAAGTTCAACAAGGAAAGAAACAATGTACAAAAGAGGAACACATGGAAAAAGTACCAACACAGGGTAAAAAAGACTAAGAGACCAATGAGGTCAAGGCAAGGTAGTTTAAATGGAATATGTTTCTCATGTCACAAATTTGGGAACAAATATTCTTAGTGTAGGACACATGAAATATAGGAATATGGAAGTTCCAAAAATAGGCAGTTTTTTCAAGGGAATTGCTACTCTTGTAATCAGTTTGCTCACAAGGCAGTAAATTACAAGATTCATGATAGGAATGGACATGGCTTCACCAAGAGAAACCCAAAGAAATTTTCACCTTTAAGGAATAACAACATTAAGTGTTATAAGTGCAATAATGATGGGCACACAACAAAGTGGTGTAGAGCAAAAATTCCAGAGACAAGCAGGAAGAGGAATAGTCAAAGGAATCTGAAGAATCAATTGAGGAAGAAAGTGGAAAAAGGTAAATATTAGTGTATGCTGGGAGTAGAAATACTTCCACCCTAGAATTAATCACCTCAAAATGAGGTGGGATGAGAGGCTAAGCTAAGAGTCTCATTCTTAGCCTCCAGCCCCAAAGGTGACCCTTTTCCATTGATGACAAAGAGGGAGAGATTTGAGTTAAGGGGAGAGCATTCAGTCAGGGGGAGCAGTTTCTCAAGGAAAGCAACTTTTGAAAAAGAAAAAGAAATGGTAAAAATAAAGGGGTTGCCATAAATTACAAAGGAGGAGATTGTTGGAAATTTGAGTAGTTTTGCTGTCATTGATGTCAAAGGAATAATGGATTAATGTCGTTTTCATTAAGTACATCAAGTGGTCTTTACAAAAGCAAGAAGGTATTGGAAAGAGATAGGATATAATATTTATTTTTAATATTATATACCTAAAAAGAGCCCAAATGTTGAAAACTCAAGAAAGTAGAAGCAAGCCTGAATTAAATAATAATATTTTATTATTATAATATTTTAGGCCAAATGAGAAGGTGAAGAGAAATGAAGTCCAAATTAAAAATACCCATGAGCAATTTTCAAAGGTTTAATTTAAATTAAAATTTTAATTTAAATTAATAAAGAAGGCAAAGGTTTTAATTTAATATTTAAATAAATTAAATTTGAATTTTTAAATTCGAAAAAAGGGCTAACGTGAGAAATCAAAAGGTGATTAAGTATTTATATAGGAAATATTTTCTATTTCCTAAGTCCCGATTACACCTTCGAATGCGAATATCGAGCACTATGTTTGAGAAGAGGACAATTTGAATTTCAAAGTGCTTGGAGGGAAAACCAAACAACAAAGCTCGCATGGTGGTTTGACTTCCCACTGAAGGTGATAGCACAAATGGTAGTTGGGAAAGCATTAAGGTTTACGTGGAGGATATCATGGTTCGATCCACATGATCGATGTTTTGAAGGAAGAGCCATCATTCATTTTAATTGGCATTTCGTGAGGTGGTAGCTTAAGTTGGATAGTGTGTGCATTAATTTTATGTGAGCATGCAGCCCACTTGGTGGTCTAGCTTGGAGCTAAGGTGTTGGGAGAGCATAAGTCATGTGGTTGAATCCATCGAAGCTCTTTTTGTGGGTAGAACAAACAAAAGGTATGCCATTCAATTTTTGGTGTTGAAATTTGAGCACTTTGAGATTATAGTGGATGTTAAGAGCTTAGGGGAGTTATAAGGTAAAGAAAAATTAAAATATTTTTATTTTGATTTTTAGGTGATTGAATATTATAAGGTGTATAAGGACTTTGCTATGCATGTTGTTAAGTGTTGAATTAAAATTATGAGTTTGGAGATTATAAGGTGTATAAGGACTTTGCTATACATATTGTTAAGTGTAGTGTTATGGTGAAATTATTAAGTTGAATATTGTGAGTTTGGAGATTATAAGGTGTACAAAAGAATTTGTTATTTTGTATGAAAATAATATTTGAGAAAATTATTTTGTGGAAATCTTGAGAGAGGTTGTGGTAACCTAACCATACTATTGGTAAAGAAAAAATTGATTGTGGTTAAGACAGGTTTGGAAGACATATCTCCATCAAAATAAAATGTATGGTTAAATATTCCTTGTGAGAAAAATATTGTTGGATTTGATGTTGTGAATACTAAGTTGGAGTGAAAGGGATTGTTTGGTAAGCCTTTTTGAGTTTGATTGTTAAAGGTTTTCTGAGTGAGAGTTAATGATAAAAACCTTGTTTGATAAGAATTTTTGGAAACATTGAATGAACCTTCATATGCATGATTAGGGGTTTTGCAAGATCATGAGTATTATTGTTATATGAAATTGAGAACTATCTTGAGCTAAGATTTGTGCAAGATCATGAGAATCATTGATATGTGATATTGTTTGATAAGCATTGTTGGAAATAATTTAGTGAGGATTCATATGCTTGGAGTAGGGTTTGTAAGAAAGGAGTGTTTCATTGAATGATTTATTGAGTGGAGTTGATTGATCCTAGTCAAGTAGAAGTATTGAAGTGATAGTTATAATTCTGTGAAACAAATTGTTCTATATTTTGAATTGATTTGATAAAAAGGTTGGAAGTGATTGAGTGTTTGTGAGTGTGAAGCATATTGAGTCTCTAAAATTCTCTATATGTTTTTGTTGTAAAAAGAGAGAATGAAAGTGATTGAGCATTGTTGTGAGTGTGAAGCATATTGAGTCTCTAACAATTCTCTATATGTTTATGAGATTGGACAAGTTCTAGTGAGGAATTGTTGAGCAGATTTGAGGTAAGTCTTGGTGAAGACTTGTTGAGCAAATTGGACAAGTTCTAGTGAGGACTTGTTGAGCAAATTTGAGGTAAGTCTTGGTGAAGACTTGTTGAGCAGATTGGACAAGTTCTAGTGAGGACTTGTTGAGAAGATTTGAGACAAGTCTTGGTGAAGACTTGTTGAGTAGATTGGACAAGTTCTAGAGAGGACTTGTGGATAAATTAGTGTGAGCTTTTGTGGAAGCTTACAAGGCAGATTTGAGATAAGTATTTGAGAAGACTTGAGCATAGAGTTGATTGATTGATTTGTTCAAAACTTGGGTTAATGTTTGGGGCAAATCTAGCAAAGTTGATTTGTGATTGATTCAAGATTTATGTTAAGGATTGAAGACAAAGATTGAACATATTTGTGCTAGATCGAAGGACTATGTTTAGTGAAGATTTGAGGATAGATATTGAGTAGATTTGTGCTAGACCTAAGGACTATGTTTGTTAGTCTTACAATGACACTGAGAGGGGGGTGAATCAATGTAGCTCTTTAAACTTGAATTTACAGCTCTTAATACCGCAACAATTAAAACTTATTACTAGATACAACAAGTATAACAAAAGAGCATCACACAACACAAGATTTAACGAGGTTCACCAATGTGGCTACTCCTCAAAAATTGACTGCTTGGACTACCATCCAAATCCAGCCTTTGCAAAGCACCAACTTTACAATCAATTTACCAAAGACCCACCGTAAGGAGCACCAACCCCTTATTTATCTCGCACCAACGAAAGGAGCACCAACCCCTTATTTATCTACACCAATAGAAAGGAGCACCAACCCCTTATTTATCCGCACCAATAGAAAGGAGCACCAACCCCTGATGCCAAGCTACAACCTGGACTTCAATTTGAATCTATAAGTTTGACAGTAAGATACCTTTGCTTTTGCAAGACCCTGACTAGTCTTCTTCACCTTTGCATTCTCTCGCACTCCTTTCTACTCACTTTTCTCTCTCCTTCTCTCTCTACAATCACTTCGCACACTCTGCTTCGTTACAGTCAAACTTCACGATCGTCTTCTCCCTTTTGCGCACTCTACTCTCTTTGCAAATTTTGCACTTAGCATGATTCGACATGACTTGCTCTCTACGCACAACGACCGTATTTCACACACATTCGACCATCTCTTCAATTCTCCAAACAACCCTCCTTTTATAACAATATTTTTTATGATGAAAACCCTAATCTTAGTCGACTATAAATCCTAATCTTAGTCAGCTTTCATAACAACTGTAAACCCTAATTTTAGTCGATTGTCATCGGTCTTCATCTGCTTCAACTCAAGAAGATGTTCGATTTATCCATCGCTTGATGATTTCATTCTGAAAACCTATAACCGCCATACTGACTTTTGATCACTCTTCATATTTTAGCAGTATGAAATCACTCTATAACTGCCCTTGTAAATGCCGTAGTGATGTCGGTCCACTGTCATACTTCTCATTTCAATCGAGTTCTCCTTCTTGACTTGCGCATTTACGACCTATCATGAAATCGTGACATTTCTGCCTCTATAGCTTCTTTTGTTGCTGTTATCACAAAAATACATGTCGCGATATCGTGACACTTTCACCTCCATACGCTTTCTCTATTCTTTTGTCATGATATCACGACATTTCTACCTCCGTAGACTTCATATTTTCTTTTGTCATGATATCGCGACATTTCTGCCTTCGTATACTTCATCTTTGCTTTTGTCATGATATCACGACACTTCTGCTTCCATAGACTTCAACTTTGCTTTTGTCACGAAATCGTGACACTTCACCTTCGTAGTCTTCACTTAGCTTTGTCAAATCATACACTTTTTCTTCTCTATTTTATCATGAAATCGTGACACTTCTACTTTCGTACTTTACTTCTTTGCTTTTGTCACGAAATCATGACACTTCTGCTTCCGAAGTCTTGCTTTCTGCTTTTGTCATGAAATCGCGATAGTTCTGCTTCCGTACGCTTCCTCTCTTTCTTTTGTCATGAAAATGCGACATGTCGCGATATCGCGACACTTTTCAAACTTACTTTCTCTCTCCTATTTTAGTCGCAAAAATGCGACATGTCACGAAATCGTGACACTTTTCTTACTTGTTCTCTTTCTTCGAACTTGTCATGAAATCGTGACACTTTTTCCTGCTTTCTCTTTCTCTTCCAACATGTCGTGAAATCGTGACAGTTTTTCCACTTGCCTTTTTCTCTTCCAACATGTCGCGAAATCGTGACAGTTTTTCCACTTTTTTTCTCTTCCAACATGTCACGAAATCGTGATAGTTTTTCCTATTTTTTCTCTCTTCCAACATGTCGCGAAATTGCGACAATTTTTCCTACTTTTTCTCTCTCTTCCAACATGTCACGAAATCATGACATTTTTTCTTGCCTGCTATATATGTCGCGATATCGCGACACTTTTCTTACTTGTCTTTTTTTTTGATCTTTTGCATATGGGCCACTTCGGTCTTCTTGGAAAATCACTGTACATACTCTGAATAACCTTTGAACTCCTGTCTTCTGCATCTGAATAGCTTTTGAACTTCCTGTCCACTGCATCAACAGATCTATCTGACTGTGTTGACAACAATGACAATACTGTTGCTGCACCTTGCTCAACAATCTCCCCCTTTGGAATTTTTGGCAACACATGTGCAATTTCCTGTAACTCTTCTCCCCCTTTGACAATAATACCAAAGGGCTACTGCAGACTCCCCCGAGTCCATGCACAACATTCTCAGGCAAAATTTATTACACTTAGCAAAAATCATGAACATGAGCAAAAAGATAATCAAATACTTAAATGCTCCCCCCGAGAATGTGATCCCCGTAGCTAGTCAATTCTTGGGAAGTGTGACCACTCCCAATTTATTGCGAAGGTACTCAAAAACTTCCTTGGGCAATGGTTTTGTGAAGATATCTGCTACTTGCTCTGTAGTTGGAACAAAATCCAACTTAACCTCACCTTTCGCAACTTTCTCCTTCAAAAAGTGATACCCGATAGCAATGTGTTTTGTGCGTGAATGCATAACCGGATTCTTGGAGATGTTAATGGCACTCGGTGTTATCACACTTAACCGATATTGGCTCACCGAAGCTAATACCAAGATCTTTCAGGGTTTGTTTCATCCACAATACCTGCGTACAACATGTTGTCGCCGCAATATATTCTGCCTCTACTGTCGATAAAGAAACCGACTCTTGTTTCTTACTCGTGCCACGTGACCAATCTGTCTCCAAGATAGAATGCACCTCCACCGGTACTCTTTCTGTCATCGATACATCCTGCCCAATCTGCATCTGAATACGAAATAAGGGTGAAGTCTTTACCTTTCGGATACCATAACTCATACTCCATAGTACCCTTGAGGTACCGAAGAATCCTCTCCACCGCCGTCACATGAGTCTCCTTGGGATTAGCCTCAAATCGTGCTACCATGCATACCGCCTGCAAAATATCTGGTCTGGTAGCTGTCAGGTACAATAAGCTCCCAATCATAGATCTGTACATGGTTTGATCAACAGGTGGAGATTTGTCATCCTTGCTCAACTTGCAACCTGTCGTCATGGGAGTGCTAACTGGCTTACAATCCTCCATTGTGAACTTTTTTAACATCTCTTTCACATATTTAACTTGAGAAATAAATATGCCCTTCTTATTTTGATTAACTTGCAACCCGAGGAAATACGAAAGTTCACCAATCATTGACATTTCAAATTCTTTCTCGCATCTTATTTGCTAAATCTTTACACGACTCATCTTTGTTGCTGCCAAATATGATATCATCTACGTATACAACAAGAACAATAAGATGCCCATTTTCTGTTTTGACATACAAATTACTATCCACCATACCTTTCTTAAACCCTTGTTGAGTGAGATAGTTGTCTAGCCTTGCATACCATGCTCGGGGTGCCTGTTTTAAGCCATATAATGCTTTCTTCAACTTGCAAACCAAGTTGGGATCATCACCAAGTTGGAAACCATCTCGGTTGCTCAATATAAACCTCTTCTTCAAGTTTCCCATTCAAAAACGTTGATTTCACATCCATTTGATAAACTTTGAAATTCTTGTAGATTGCTAAAGCCATAAACATTCTAATTGCCTCTAGTCTAGCTAACGGTGCAAAAGTTTCCTCAAAGTCAATGCCTTCAACTTGTGCATAACCCTTACATACCAATCTTGCTTTATTTTTGACTACCTGTCCGTCTTCATTCAATTTGTTTCGAAAAATCCATTTAGTCCCGATTATATTTTTATTTGCAGTGTCTAGGTACTAACTCCCAAGTTTCGTTTTTCTCGATCTGATCTAATTCTTCATTTATTGCCTTCATCCAACTTTCATCTTTGCTTGCGTCAAGCAACATTTTTGGGCTCAATGTTGGATAATAGAGAGTAGTTACTTACTACTCTTCTTCTTGTCTCAACACCAACTTTGGGGTCTCCAATTATTTGCTCTCTAGGATGATTTTTCTGCCAATTGCTCTGTTTTGAATTTCTTATTTTCTTCCACTTCGAATCACAACTTAAATCATCTGAGTCAATTTTCTGTATCTTTTCCATTTCGTTTTCCTCATCTCCTTCAATAACCTCTTCATAAATTGGGTAGTTCTTTTCATAGCTAATTACTCGTTCTCTACCTTCATCAAATTTAACATCGACACTGTCCACAATTTTCTTTAGCCTCTTGTTGTAGCATTTGTAAGCTTTGCTTTTTGATGAATAACCAACAAAAATACCTTCATCCGCTCTATCTTCAAACTTACCAAGATTATCTTCAGTTCTTTTGATGTAGCACTTGCTGCCAAAAACTTTGAGGTATTTTGTTGTTGCCCTTTTACCGAACCACAACTCATAAGGAGTTTTGCTTTCATGTGTTCTCAGCATGTACCTATTTTGGATATACACCACAGTATGGACTGCTTCTTTCCAAAATCTGTCTGCTACTCTGCTTTCAGCCAACATAGTCCGTGCCATTTCCTGCACTGTCCTGTTCTTTCTTTCTACCACTCCATTCTGCTGAGGTGTCCCGGCTGTTGAAAACTGTCTCCTAATACCGTATTTTTCATAGTACTCAGTAAACTCCTCTGAAATGAATTCTCCTCCTCTATCTGATCTTAAACATTTGATCCTCTTTCCTGTTTCATTCTCAACTTGGTTTTTGATTTATGCTTCAAGAAAAATATCCATGTCATTCTGGAATAGTCATCAATGCACAACATAAAATATTTGTCACCATTTATGCTTTGTGTTCTCATGGGTCCACATAAATCAGTGTGTATTAGTTCCAAAGGTTTGCTTGTGTAGTACTCTTTTGTTTTGAATGTGACTCTAGTTTGCTTCCCCTTTTGGCATGAAGCACAAATGTTGTTTGCAGGTTTGCCGATGGTGGGAATATCTCTCACCGCCCTTTTTGAGTTGATTTTTACTAGATTATCAAAACTGATATGACCGAGTCTCTTGTGCCACAACCAATTTTCTTCTTCCTGTCCAATAAAACAAGCTCCTTCTGAAGTCTCTGAGAGCGTGTACAGGTTGCCAGATGTCCTTGATCCAGTTGCTATCAATTTTCCACTGTTTGTTTTTCTCGACTTCACAACCCCGCTTCTTAAAAACTACTTCATGACCTTTATCACAAATCTGACTTACGCTCAACAAGTTATGTTTCAAACCATCCACAAACAAGACTTCTTCCGACTTAATTTTTCTGTCACTAATTTTAACTGAACCTTTGCCAACTATCTTAGCTCCATCATTATTTCCAAACTTTACCGAACCACCTTCATATTTCTGTAACTTCTCAAATTTTTGTTTGTCACCTCGTCATATGACTGGAGCATCCACTATCAAGTATCCATGGTACATATTTATTCTGTGCTTTAAATGTTGTTTGTACGATTAAGGATTCCTTTTCTTCCTTAAGTCGCTCTTTTTCTTTCCACTCCATTTTGATAGTAGTTTTGGGCTCTTGTTTTGCCTTTCCCTTATCAATAGCTTGTGCATGTTTTTCGGGAAGTTTTCTATTTTGTCTCATCCTATTTGGTTGAAATTTTCTTCCCTGAAACCGATTTGATGCAAATGTACTTCTACAGTTTCTTGCAATGTGCCCAAAATTATGACAGTTATAACATTCTACTGTATAATTCATCAGAGGAGAAAAAGCATTTCTACTGGTGAAATTCCTTGGTCTTACATTATATTTGCAGTCTGAGATTTTATGTCCATAGCCATTGCATTTAAAATAGAAACCAGTAAAAGGGATAATTGAACCCGGGTGATGGTCTTTGCCATGTTGCCGTAGGAGCCATAGGTCTTCTTCTTCTTTGATGTGTGACATTGGTGAATCCATCATTGTCAATTCTCCTTTCGTGCCCGGCATTATTGCTTTCTTTTGCATGAGACATTTTTCCTTGATCAACCTGTTTCTTATTTTCATTCTTTATGGATTCTACATTTCTGGCCTTTGATCCATTTGATGATTCTCCTTCGATGAAACCTAGACCAAATTTGATGCCTGCAGGCCTTTGGTCATTTATAATCTTATCCAGCTTCATAGAACTTTCTTCGCGTTTGTGATAGCAACTAATTTTGTGATTCATCTCTTCTATCTGCGTCCGTAAACCAACATTCTCTTCTTCTAGTTTGCAGCAATAATCTATTTTCATGGTAATTTGTACTTCGAGATCTTTAGATATTTTCTTGTATTCTTCTGTCTATACTTTCAGACTGGTTATGATTTCGTTTGCATCCTCAAGCTTTTTTGAAATTTTCTTATTCTTTTTCCTCTCTATTTTCCACTCTTCAAGTGCAGAGATCAACTCACCTTCTAGATCTACTTCAGCCTCAGGGTTTTCACCACATACTTCAGAGTTCACTCCTTCCTTTTCTGATTTTACTTCTTCAAATGCCATGAAAAGAGCTTCACCTGTTTCCTCTTCAGAATCCTCACCGGAGCTGTCTTCTGATGAACTGGCATTCCTGGAGATGAAACTTTTCTTCTTGAAGTTGCCTTTTCTGAAATTCGTTTTCTTCTTCCAGTCACTTCTTTCTTGGTGCGATCCTTCATCATTTTTGTTCTTCTCATTAAGTGGACATTTAGTCGCAAAATGCCCAACGCCTCCATAGTTGAAACATTTAAACGGTAGCTTTCCTCTGTATTTTCCTTTTCCCCTTTTTAGTTTTCTAACAAAGTTTGCTTCCATTTCATCTGATGTCTCTTCTTCCTCGGACTCTTGTTTTGCATTTTTATTTTTAAGGGCTTTAAAAGCCGCTTCTCTGTCTGTGGGTTTAGATCTTCCTATCCTCATCTCATATGCAGTCAAAGAACCATACATCTCATCTATACTAAAATAATTTAGATTTTTAGCTTCTTCTATCACCGAGACTTTAGAATCAAACCTTTGAGGAAGAGATCTTAATACCTTTTTCATGACGATAGAGTCTTCGATATCCTCGTCGAGTCCTCTGATCGCATTAATGATTCCATTAACTCTCAACATATATGCCTCAATGTTTTCATCGTCATTCATATTTAATGCTTCGAACCGAGCTCGATGTGTCTCGTAACTTGGCCTCCTTGATCTTATCGTCTCCTTCATGAATACTCCTCAGTTTGTCCCATATTTCTTTTGCCATTTTACAGCTCATGATCTTTACTAGTTCACTGTCTGCTAATCCGCACATGATAGCATTCTTTGCTTTTGAGTTATTTTCAAACAGTTTCTTTTTGTCAGCCTCTTTTGGAGGAGTGATGGGTATTGTGTATCCACTAACTACTGAATCCCAGATGTCGTATCCCAAAGCATAGAGATATGTCTGCATCCCGATTCTCCAGAATGCGTAATTAGATCCGTCAAACAATGGTGCTTTGTTTGATGAGAAGCCTTCACCACCTGCCATTGTGTTACTTCCAAGATCACCCTAGCCGGTTAAGCTTGTACAGGAACTTAGCTCTGATACCAATTGTTAGTCTTACAATGACACTGAGAGGGGGGTGAATCAGTGTAGCTCTTTAAACTTAAATTTATAGCTCTTAATACCGCAACAATTAAAACTTATTACTAGATACAACAAGTATAACAAAAGAGCATCACACAACACAAGATTTAACGAGGTTCACCAATGTGGCTACTCCTCAAAAATTGACTGCTTGGACTACCATCCAAATCCAACCTTTGCAAAGCACCAACTTTACAATCAATTTACCAAGCACCCACTGTAAGGAGCACCAACCCCTTATTTATCTGCACCAATAGAAAGGAGCACCAACCCCTTATTTATCTAACAAGCACCAACCCCTTATTTATCTCACACCACAAAAGGAGCACCAACCCCCGATGCCAAGCACCAACCTGGACTTCAATTTGAATCTATAAGTTTGACAAGAAGATACCTTTGCTTTTGCAAGACCCCGACCGGTCTTCTTCACCTTTGCATTCTCTACGCACTCGCTTTCTACGTACACTTTTCTCCTGCACTCTCTCTCTACGCAATCACTTCGCACACTCTACTTCGTTACAGTCAAACTTCACGATCGTCTTCTCCCTTTTGTGCACTCTACTCTCTTTACAAATTTTGCACTTAGCATGATTCGACATGACTTGCTCTCTACGCACAACGACCGTATTTCACACACATTCGACCATCTTATCAATTCTCCAAACAACCCTCCTTTTATAACAATATTTTTTATGATGAAAACCCTAATCTTAGTCGATTGTAAATCCTAATCTTAGTCAGCTTTCATAACAACTGTAAACCCTAATTTTAGTTGGTTGTCATCGGTCTTCATTGGCTTCAACTCAAGAAGATGTTCGGTTTATCCATCGCTTGATGATTTCATTCTAGATAGACCCTGTAACCACCATACTAACTTTTGATCACTCTTCATATTTTAGCAGTATGAAATCACTCAGTAACTGCCTCTGTAAATGTCGTAGTGATGTTGGTCCACTGTCATACTTCTCATTTTAGTTAGGTTCTCCTTCTTGACTTGCGCATTTACGACCTATCACGAAATCGTGACATTTTTGCCTTTGTAGCTTCTTTTGTTGTTGTTGCCATGAAAATACATGTCACGATATCATGACACTTTCACCTCCGTACGCTTTCTCTATTCTTTTGTCATGATATCATGACATTTCTACCTTGTAGACTTCTTTTTCTTTTGTCATGATATCATGACATTTCTGCCTTCGTATACTTCGTCTTTGCTTTTGTCACGATATCGCGACACTTCTGCTTCCATAGACTTCGACTTTGCTTTTGTCGCGATATCGTGACACTTCTGCCTTTGTAGTCTTCAACTTAGCTTTTGTCATGAAATCATGACACTTCTGCTTCCATACTTAACTTCTTTGCTTTTGTCATGAAATCGTGACACTTCTCCTTTGAAGTCTTCTTCTCTGCTTTTGTCATGAAATCGTGACACTTCTACTTTCATACTTTACTTCTTTTCTTTTGTCATGAAATCATGACACTTTTCCAACTTACTTTCTCTTTTCGTCATGAAATCATGACACTTTTTCCTACTTTCTCTCTTTCTTCCAACATGTCGCGAAATCATGACACTTTTTCCACTTCTTTTTCTCTTCCAACATGTCGTGAAATCGTGACACTTTTTCCACTTGCCTTTTTCTCTTCCAACATGTCACGAAATCGTGATAGTTTTTCTTGCTTTTTCTCTCTCTTCCAACATGTCGCGAAATCGTGACAATTTTTCCTGCTTTTTCTCTCTCTTCCAACATGTCACGAAATCGTGATAGTTTTTCCTGCTTTTTCTCTCTCTTCCAACATGTCGCGAAATCGCGATAGTTTTTCTTGCCTGTTGTATATGTCGCGATATCGCGACACTTTTCTTACTTGTCTTTTTCTTTGATCTTTTGCATATGGGCCACTTCGGTCTTCTTGGAAAATCACCGTACATACTCCGAATAACCTTTGAACTCCTGTCTTCCCGCATCTGAATAGCTTTTGAACTTCCTGTCCAATGCATCAACAGATCTATCTGACTGTGTTGACAACAATGACAATACTGTTGCTGCACCTTGCTCAACAATGTTTAGTGCATATTTGAGGATAGATATTGAGCATATTTGTGCTCAATCGAAGAACTGTGTTTAGTAAAAATTTGAAGATAGAGTTTGGTGCAAATTTAAGGATAGGTTTGTGCCAGACCAAAGACAAAGATTGAGTAGATTTGTGCTAGACCAAAGGACCGTGTTTAGTATAGATTTGAGATAGAGCTGAGAGCAAGCTTTGGAGGTGATAGAGTATAGAGGACAACAATCTCCAGTGGATAGAGGTCCATTATCTAGGGTAGTGAGGATAGGTATTTTGAGTGAGGATAGGAGTCTTCAATGGATAGAGATCCATTAGCCAGTGTAGTGGAGGTAGCAGTTCTTCTATAAGATCACCAACTAGAGTACAGGAGAAAGGAGTTCTCCTATGGATAGAGATCCATGAAATAGATGAGGATATTGGTGTCTCATATGGATAGATATCTACGAACTTGATTAGGGGATTGGTATCTCCTTTGGACAGAGGTCCATAAACATTGTAATAGGGAAATGTTTTGCAAGTGATTTGTTGAGAAAATTTTAGTGAAATATTTTCTCCGTGGAGTAGCCCACATTAGGTAAACCACGTTAAATTGATGTATCTATTGTGTGTGGTGATTTATGCATTGATTTAATTACTACTATTGATATTTCTATTGATACATTACATAATATTGATTGGGAAAGAAAAAGTAAAAAGTGATATTATACTGTTCACCCCCCATCTTAGTATAAGCTTGTGTTCTTCACACAACCCTACATTCTAGATTTTTTGTAGGAAACTTTAACAAGGGGATACATTTTGACCTCATATCCCCATATTTTTGCTTGTTTAGTTACAAAATTTAAGTCTCCTCCCACCACTACATTTTATTTTTCTAAAAAGTCCTATATAAGGAATTATTCCCAAAGATCCCTTCTACTACCATAAGGACCATCCAAATTGACTACAATAATAAAATTTCCTATCTCCATAGAATGTAAGTCTATAAACACACCTACCTCAATATATACCTTATCAACTAGCTAGAAGGAGGAATACCATCTAGTTACATTCCCCCCTAATATTCTATTTGAGTCTATCCTTTCAAAGTTTCAATTTGATAGGAGAGAGGCAAGGATGGCTATTGTTTTTTTTGCATCCAACATAGTCTCTTGGATTAAAATTATATCTAGCTTATGAATTTTAAACAAATGTTTTTTTTTTTTTATGAAGGGCCCCAAGCCCATTGAAATTTAAAAAGATGATGATCATTGATTCTCTTTCCATTGGGGTTGTCATGCCTTAAGAACCCTAACTATGGATTTTTATTTAACCCTATATTTTTTGTGCAGTTTTTAATTAGGATTTCCTTCCTACTATAAACTCTTAGGATTGATTTGTCTTAAAACCCAAGTCCCTTGATACTTGACTAAACCTAGTATCTCCTTTACAATTTTTAAGGCTCTTAAGGCATATATATGCCAAAATATATGCTTGTACTATGGTTATTTGGAGGACTTGGTTGGGAAGAGAACCTACTAGGGTTGTTTATGCCCCAGGATTGCTTCCTTAGCCTAAAATGTATTTTCCTAAAGAGGGTAATAAATAAATAGGTTTTACACCCTTCTCTACTTTTTTTAAGTCCTTGATAGAAAGAGGTTGTAGAGTCCCTCCTTGGGTTTAGAACCCTCCCCCTTCCTCCTTATGATCATAATATTTCTCCTCCCTACCTTAGCAACATGAAAGAAGAACATCACCCTCTTGCACTTTCCTATTGTTAGGATCCCATCCTAACATTATTTTGTATTTCTCATTTGCTTATGTAATGACCCACTTCCAACATGGGGGATTCCATTATAATGTTATTTTGTAATACTTTGTAATGTATGTGGCAAGGCACCTAGCCAAGTGGTGCCATCTCATGTAACCATTATCAAGATTATAACCAATGTTTGGTAGAATATTCTAGCTCGAGTGGCATTTTGCATGTAAGCCAAATCTTGAGACTTTAGGTAGGGTTGTATGAAGCTTTATCTTTAAAAGACATGGAGACATATACAAATGCATTTTTTTTGCAAGTTAATGAAATATTGAAGGAGGTTGCCCCCTTGAAGAGGCCTGCGATTCTGAATTATTTGTGAGATTGAATCAATTATGCAATTACTTTTGCATAGTTTTATTCTGTTATTTGATGCATTTTAGTTATTTTTCAGTATTTTGTGTGAGTGAGCTTTATTTTAATAGTAGGTTCATAACAAGTGGTATCATAGCGCTTTCCAAGGCCAAGTTCTACTACAACTGTGATGATTCTTGCTCAACCATTTATTCCTATTAGGTATAATTTTCTTATGTTTTTTCATTCTATTTTTCTTTATTTAAAAAATACAAAAAAATAAGCAAAAACCAGAAAAAACCAAAAAAAATATAGTTCATTCATTCTATTTTTTTAGTAGTTGAGTAGGCTAGAAGCCCTATGCTTGGGGTTTTAAACTATCGTGAAGGGGATCTCATTATTGGATAAGCTAGATAGCCCATAAAGCATCTATTGAAGTGAGGGGTGATCAAGCTCCAATAACCAGGCCTCAAACAACACTCATGCATAAAATTGAGCTCCCACGCATCTTCGGGTGTATAGGGAGACCATTTTAGGCTTAAACAAATTTTTATCCAGTAGGAAGCTTTTTGACGTTGTATAATCCATAGTCCACAGGACATAACATCCTTGATGATAACCCTTCCATACTTACATAGAGGAAGATAGTGTGCTCAAGGGTATGTGTGGAATCGTCCTTGGATAGTGGCCTGAAATATTGGTCTAAGAACTATTGTTTGTCACTGAGGTATAATAGAGGGCCTATGGGTGTTACATACTCCTTTGCCTAGCATACCCTGGTTCTGTTACAAACTTCAACCTGTAACTAATTAAGGTATGCTTTAACTTATTAACTTAAATAAATGTAATGTTGTAAATATAGTCTAATTTTATTATTTAATAAAATTAATTTATTATTAATTTTTTCATGTCCAACTAATTAATTAAAATTTTGGTTATGGATTTAATAATTTGTTTTGTTCCTGGAAATTTATCATCGACATTAAGATTTCATGTTTACATTTTAAAATATATTTACTAGAATTAACAACATGTTCACGTCTATAATAAGGGTTAATATAAGCCACACATTATATATTAAATTAATATGTATATATTTACCTTTACAAGGTACTGTTGATAGCCTCTATGAGTGCAGGTGAGTTGCAACATGACAATGAGAGGAAGCAAGTCAGTGGAAAATATAAAATAGAAAGTGATGATTCAGCTTACGAGCACATGGAAACTCACATTTGCATATCATTTAGGTACATTATAAATTGCATCTTTGAATGAGTTAAATTGGTTTTAATATTGCATGTTGGAAATGAATGGGAATTTTTTTATGGTGGTGATGATGATGGGAGCCACTAGTTTAAAAAGGCATGTGGTTGCTTTCTTATTGATGCATGTGTGTGTATGTCTAATTTTTGAAATGCTTTATTGTTGGATTTCTTTCTGTCTGCTAAACTTGCATTCACAACCCCCAAAAAGTGAGCATACATAGGACTTCCCTATCACTGAAGAACAAACTTACATGCACCAAAAAATCAAGACAAAGTTTGCAAGTGTATATCACAATATGAAATATTCCAGTATCATCCAGGTCAGTGGTAGTAACAGTCAGGTCAGTGACAGTAACAGTAAGGTCAGTGGCAGTAATAGTTGGGTCAATGATAGTAATAGTCAGGTCAATAGTGATAGTAATAATAATTGATAACAGTAAAAAATTATAGGTGATTAGGATCAGAAATAGAATTGTCAGTGTCAATGACTACATAGTACAGAGGATCCTAGGGTTAGTGATGTGAACAGTATCAGTAACTATAGTATAGGTGATAAGACCAAAGATAAGAGGTCAATCATTAGAACGCATAGGTCTGAGACATTTGATCCAGTTCCAACTTTTGAACCGTATCTCCAAATAAAAAACTGACCACAGTAGTAGACTCGTCAAAACAAAGGTTAAAAAAAGTTTAGGGTTTTCAAAATTAGTGTAGTGGGATATAGATCATTGTGATCATATTTTCAAGCTGATCATTTTGATATATAACACCCAAGCACTTTTTTGAACACTTACTAAAAATAGTAATTCCTAAAACCATATCTATTTTTAGTAATTTAGTAAAAGAGGTTCAAGACTATCCAAAATAGCTGGTGGTACTCGTGGACATCAAAAAGAGATAGATTAGGTCACATCATTATTGGAAACCATCCAAAACACTGTTGATAGAATATAAATCTCAAATTAATATGTGATGGTAGAGCTTAAAATTTTTAGATATGCTTACGCTACCTCCAGAACCCACATAGAAGAACAACTTGCAAAAGTTGAGTCCATATTGTAAGGTGGTCCAGGTAAGTCTAATTACTGTACTGAACACTCACATTTTGATAGAGGTAAAGAAAAGGAAACATATGACTCTCACCCTTGCTATGATCGTGATCCTACCTTTAAGATGCTTAAATTAGATTTTTCTAAGTTTAATGGGAAGGATGTGGATGGGTGGTTATGTCATGTTGCTCAATTTTTTAGACTCCACAATGTTCCTATATATTATCAAGTTCAAATGGATTCCTTCAACTTGGAATATAAAGCTTTGTAGTGGTACCATGGTTGCAGAACACTAACCCTAATCCTTCTTGGGAATACTTTGAGTCTCAATTACTCACTCGCTTTGACCCTAGTGAGAATGATGATTTTACAAGAGAATTGACAAAGTTGAAACAAACTTCGATAGTTCATGATTACCAAATACAATTTGATAAATTGGCCAATAAAACTAAGGGATTTAATAAAGGTTTCTTTATGAGTTGTTTTGTTAGCAGTTTGAGGGAATATCTCCAAGTAGAGGTTATGCTGTTTAAACCACAATCCATGATGTAGAATATCAAGTTGGATCATTTTTTTGAATCCAAATTTTTAGCTTAGATGTAACTATATAAATTTCCACAGGTTAGACCTTCTTTTCCTCCTAGATTCCAAAATTAGAATGAACAAAATATTGTTGCACCCACTACTGCACCCAAACACCTAACCACTATTGAAATAGATACGCGATGCATCCAAGGATTGTGCTAAAATTGTGATGAAAATTTTTCTCATGAACATAGGTGCATCCAAAAGAAGTTGTTCCTCATAGATGTTGATGAGACTAAAACTAGTGACCACAATGATAACAACACAAAATAAGTAGAGGAACCACCCAAACCATAGGAAGAAAACCATGATGAACCACAAGCTGAGATTTTTGTTCATGCTCTTGCTAACATTACTACTCCTTGAACTATGAAATTGTGGGCTACTTCAAAGACCTCTGTCTTACCATCCTGATTGATTATGGTAGTACACATAACTTATTGATCCCCGCATTGCCAAGCAGGTAAACTATTAGGTACATACATGTAATTCCTTCGAATTTATGGTAGCCAGTAGTAGGACCCTACCTTGTAAAGGTAAATGTTGTAATTTTAAGATAAAAATTGGGGACTATGTGAAATGAACAAAAATATGCTAAGACATTCATTCAACATCAAAGAATCTACTGCATTTGTATTGAATTCATAAAAGAGGTTACACTATGATATCCTTTTACAAATTTTGCCTTGAAGGCTACAATGGGGTCTTCCCTAAGGAAGCCCTTTTGGATTTGGAACAAAAGCAGCAAGATCCATATTTTTGAGTTCCTCAGTGTAGGTGGGCTTCTTGCTCATGAGCCACCACTTGTTGGATGTGTCCTTGTGCTTTGTTGGACCTGTCAACCTACAAAATCTTGTTAGTGCATTGGGGGGTCTGCCTCAGTCAAACCCCATGTTTATGAAGACAAAAGACTCATTAAATATATTCAAAACATGAAAATAACTATTAAAAACAACATAAAAACACTAAATTAAGCTATCCTTACCTTATCCAGTGATTTTGGTGTCTGTAGCAGAGGTTCGCACCTCGGGGTGCGAACCGGTCCTGGATCGGGTGGTTCGCACACTAGTGTGTGAACCTGTCCTTTTTGTATTGAATCTGCAAATTAGTTTTTCTGGTTGTCCTGGAGCAGTTGTTTGTTTGATTTTTGTGCGGGTCACCTTCAGAAAGTGCACTTTTTGGAGGATTATCAATCTGTCTCAATCACAAATGAACTCCATGAAAGTGATAAATCAATTGCAATGTTCGTACGATGGTTGTGTGATGGATGTGTAATGGATGCAAATGGTTGTAGTGATTTTGGTAGAGTTTCGGTAAGCAAAAGTTGGTTGTTGTGAAAAGATGAAAATGGCCTTCTATTTATAGACTTGGCCAAGGTGAGAGAAAGGGGATGAGGTGTCCCCTGTGGGGGGGAGGTGAGGTGTCCACCAAAGAGGTGTCCCTTGAGGTGTCCTGGCTCATAAATGGGGTTGGGTGAGAGAATCCCTCACCCATCCACAAATAATGATGACTTTGCTAAAAATATCAATTTGGCATTAATGATCACCTTTTTGAAATATCTTTGGATTAAAAATTGCTTTTTAGGTGCAAAAGTCTCCATCTTTCATTTATGACCCAGGGGAATGTGAGGTGGAGAAATATCTCGGGTGAGAGGTGGCGGGGCTAGGATAGGCTAGAATAGGTGAGGTGGAAGGCTAGGGTAGTCAAAGTAGACTAGGTGAGGTGGAGGGCCCAAATCAAATCATGATTAGATTTAATTAAGCATGTAATTAGCCATAAAGCATGTTTTGACCAAAATGTTGACTTTTTGACCATAAAGTGCTTTTTGACCATGGTGAAGAATTCAACCTTAGTTGAGTTGGCATGAGGTCGCATGAGGACCTATGGTTAAGCGTAGGGAGGGGCTTAGCTAGCCCAAAGGGGCTAAAGATGATGAATAGTGATTTTGATTAATGAATAGTGTTTTTAGCCAATTTATGCAATTTTTGAGGGTTTTGCAAATTGATTGACCATGAAAATGGGGAGAGGGACAATGTGTGACTTTTAGGTGTCTACATTTTACCCCTTTTTGTACTGGATTGTGTGAAACATGGTTTAGTACAAAAACTGATGATGTGAATTGATGGGATGATTTGGAAGGCAAAGAATTTATGATTGATGAATTGTGGATGATTGCGAGAGAGACGCATTGATAAAATGGTTTGTGATTGGATACAACACTTTGCAGTATTGTAATGATTGCTTTTGGGGGAAGGCGTAAGATTGCCTTGCATTATGATCAATTTGAGATGTTCCAATTGTGGAAGGAACAAATGCCTTTGTCTATTTTTGCTTTTGATTGATTGATGAGCTCTTTTGACAACATTTGATAAATCGTTGGAGCCATGGGGTAGAACTTTCAGGAGCTTCATTCACAAGTGGTCTTACGACTGCCACTATGAATATTGGAATCCATGAGGTGTCTACAGTCAGAGGTATTTTGAGGTCTATCAAACATTGATTTGTTTTGGATTGGAGTTTTGATTGAGAAGAGAAGTTTCATTTTTTGTATCTGTCCTAGCATGAGGACTTGAGATAATCTTCAACAAAAATTTTCTTAGGCATTTGTTGTATCCATGATTGGATGTTTGGTTGTTTGATCATGTGCAAGGTAGCTTTTGATGTGTTGGATGATTACCCCCTCAAGCGATGAATTGGTGATGGAGGAGATGAATATCGGTGATGAAATGATTGATGAAGATTAATGAGAGAATTTGCACAATTTTACATGAAAATCAGCAAAAATTGATGAATTGATGGATGTTTCAAGGAAATTCTATATGGTAGGGGTGATTTGGAGTTATCATGGAAGGTTCACACTTCACATATGTGAACCAAGTGGTTCGCACACCGGTGTGCGAACCAGTCGGTTCGCACGGGTGGGGTGCGAACTTGTGAAAAATAGGGTTTTTAAGGCTAAAAAGATATCATTGACATCATTTTCACATGAAAATGGTATTGGAGAGGTGGAGGAGAGTGGAAAAAAAATGGATTGCTACCAAATTTTCAAATGGATGAGATGGGATGGCCAGTGCATCAACGAGTACTAGTACGGGGGCGAGAAGACCAGAGGTAAGCATTTTATTCTTTCTCGATGACTGTGCATTTATCGAGGGTTTGAAGAATGTTAATTTTCATATTTTATGTTGTAAAATGAACATGTATGCATGGGATGGGTAAAATTCATGTACTTTGTGTAAAAAGGGGCAAATGGGTATCCCGATATGGTGTTTGTTTTTGCTTGTGATGTTTGCTTTTTTGGAAAAGCGTGTGTTGATGTGATGGGTGAAATGGGGTGGAAAAAGTGAATGCATGTTAAATGTGACAAGTGGGGGCTTCTAATAAGCCAAATGGGTACCCAGATATATTTTCTATTTTTTTATTTGACTTCTTTTTGACTGCCTCATGTTGCATGCCAATGTGGGAGGGTTTGCATTATTTTTCATGTTTTTTGGCATGTGTTTGACATTTTCTGCATGCATGGATGGTATGGATGGGATGGGGATGTCATGTAAAATTGACACATGTAAAAATTTTCCTATTTTGGGTGGTTTGCATAGGTGGGGTGTGAACCAGGTGGTTCGCACAGGGGTGTGCGAACCATTTGGTTCACATGGGTCGTGCAAACCAATTTTTTGTATCATGCATATGTACATGTGAAAATAAAAATGAAATGATTTTTATATACCTAGTTTCTAACTCATGGTATGTGTGAATTGATAGGTGAAGAAGATATTCGCATGACATCGATTGCAAAAATGTCGAAAGGCATTGCAGGATGTGTGGGGGGAGATGATGGGAAGTGGTTGCGGGTTGTGGGGTTGTATGGTATGTGGGAGATGTGTGAGGTGCATGTAAATCATGCATACATTTTTACTCTATGTGAGAGGTGGGATCCTGATAGGAACACCTTTCACTTGCCTACAGGGGAGATGATGGTGACCTTGGAGGACATTTACCGTATTTATCGATTATCGATGGAGGGGATCACGATTATGACGATGGATAAAGATTTATGGGATGGTATTTTGGAGAGGACATTTGGGTGGCATTGGAAGGAGGTAGATGCCAAAAAGGGGTGGACTATATGAAGTATTGGAGGAAGGAGTATTTATCGAATCGCCATGCAATGGTGATGTTACTGATTGCGAGTCACGCACTACCAGATACTTCAAGGGTGAAATTCCCCTAGAACATGATGGGGGTAGTATGTGATATGGTAGAGTGGAATATAGTGTATGCATGGGTACCAGCATTGCTAGTGCAGGTTTATCAAGAGTTGCATGTGGTGGTGAGGATAGAGAGGATAGGCATTAGTGTGAGTCCATTACTACAAATATGGGCTTGGGAGCATATTACGATTTTAAGACCTATAGAGTTGCCTTATAAGGCACATGAGATTGATGGAGAGGATGTGCCCTATGCGATGAGGTGGAGAGTAGATAAGGAGGGGAAGAAGAAGAGGGTGAGGGAGGGTGATTTGATGTATCACCGTGAGGAGTTGGGGAGACTGATGATGGAGCATGTGAGATGGAGACCATGGCGGGGAGGACCTGATTGGGGTGAGGATGTGGAGCACTTGGCACGCATTCGATGAGGGCGGTGGGTGGTAGGGAAGTACCTATGGTAGGTGGAGTACTTCCCATTTTCTAGAGTGTAGTGGTAGTTTAGATTGAGGTAGGGGCATCCAGAGCCACCTGTAGTGATCTATAGAGTAGAGGGTGACATAGGACCACAGCCCATAGTGCCACCACTAGATGTGATACCAGATGAGCCTATGGTTATCCTTGATGTGGAAAATGTAGGGACCACTCTTGAGTATGATGTGTGGTGGTTGAGGTAGACTTGGGAGCCAGTGTGGGTGTTGTGGATGAGTGGGTGGAGGTAGCAAGAGTGCTTCCTGATAGGGAGCTATCGAGTGGGGTGAGAGTAGCATCGCTAGGGCATGTGGGGGAGCAGGAGGATGTGGGATCACCCGAGATGGGTGAGGAGGAGGAGGTAGAGCTAGATCATCTGATTAGGTAGGTGAGGCCATGATGTGATGACCATGATAGGCTGGTGAGTGATAGTGGCGTAGGGCCATCATCTGAGAGGGGCGAGGGGATGGGGGGTGGCTTAGAGGTGATGGAGGATATCCCCTTGATGGATGTTGATGAGGAGGCAGACGATGAGTCACTAGTGATAGGTAAAGAAATAGGATGAGAGATGAAAGAGTATGACTTTAGGGGAGATTTGATGACAATGATCATGATGGAGGGTGAGGTGGTGTCTTTGAGGGTAGAGGTGAAGATGCTTAGAGATAAGCTTCTTGACATTGAGCTAGATTGGGACGTTGATCGCTCAGTGGTAAAAAATGAGAAGAAGTAGATAGAGTTAGACCTGAGGGCCACATTAGAGAAGCGATATGAGGCTAGGGTATGATACAACAGATGATGGAGTAGATGGAGGCACTCAGGATTGAGCGAGATATGTTGAGGGATGAACGTGATACTTTTGAGGAGAGCGATATGAGATGATTGAGGCTGTGATGTAGCTTCAGAGGTTGTTGGATGAGGCTCAGGTAGAGACAAAGGTCATGAAGACCTGTCATTTAGCAAGGGTAGTGAAGCTCGATCAGACTATGCAAGATACACATCAGGCGAGGGAGTGAGTGGAGCAGGAGATTGCTCATGTATGGGATGTAGTGCCACAGTTGGAGGTAACACAGAGGGATGTGGCATAACTATGGGGGGTAATGAGAGGTTGATGGTAGCCAACATGAGGGAGGCTACCAAGAGGATGAGGGTAGAGAGTGAGTTGATGGTGAATGGGATACCTATCCTAACATACTCTAGGTCTCTTTCCTTATCGCACCCTCAAGAAAGAGGAGTTAGTGGAGCACACCATCAGTTGGTAGGATGGGCCAGTAGGTGGTGGCACCTATGATGTCATATGCACCGATGAGGATGGCACCACTAGCATAGGTGGGGGCAACGCACAGGGGTAGATCTAGAGAGGCCGAGTCATCATAGGTAGTGATGGGATGAGCTCCAATAGATGAGGGGATTGGTGAGACTCCTGTAGGGCAACAATCATGAGGGGGTTGTGGAGGCAGATCGACTGGCATTTTTGGAATTTTTGTAGGTGCTCAGGATGAGCGGATTCTTTTTGGGGAGATGTACCTATGAGGGTACACTCCTTATTGTAGTCATATGGAATTTTTGATGGTGATGTATGTACATGGATATGTGATGATATACCCGCAAGGGCCCACACATTTTATTGTAGCCTGATGGTGTCGCTTTATATATATATATATATATACATATGATATTCTATGGCACTTGTGTCTATTTGTATTTTTGTGTTTGCTTGTTTTTGCTTATGGTGATGCATGATTAATGTAGATGTGGTAATAGGTAGTTAGATGTGAATGTGATGGTGATATGCTTAAATAAATATGAACTGAAATGAGGTGTGACATAAAATTGGTATGCATAATATGATAATACAAAAGATATAAACAAGTTGCTTAGGGATAACATTTGCATCATTACAATAGCCAGATGATGTAATCCATTCCATTATTCCAAGGAAGTTGGATATGAAGATTGTAGTGAGGAGATTCGAACACTACAGTTTGTAAGTAATCAAACCCATTGACTAACTGAGCAAACTTCTTGAACAGGTTCTAGGCTATCTTGGTAAACAAGACCTCAATCCTAGATTTGTGTGTGTAAAGTGATGTTCATTTTACCATTTTGAAAAAGGATGGTTTGTAATTGCATGGTAACTTAGTCGATAAGCTAGCTCATTGGTAAAGACCTGAGGAATGTAGGGATTCAAGATGATGGTACTCTCAAGGCTTTTCCTTTTGTTTTTTGCCCTTGTATGATGATTTTATTGTTTGTTTCTCTATTTTTCTCTTTTCTTTATTTTTTTTTTTTTTTGTGGGCGTTGGCTTTTGTTTTCTACCTTTTTTCTCTTTCTTTTGTAACTTGTCCTTTTGTCAATCCTCAGGTTTGAGAGAAATCATGTGAATGATATAATGAGTAGAGTGATTTTTTCTAAGCATCAGTCGACATGCAGTGTAGCCAATCCTATTTCCAAAATGTAGTTAATGTGTAGGACGTGTGAGTAAATCCAAGAATGAGAGCAAGGTAACCAAGGGAAGTCTGGAAATATTTTTGAAATGTGCCAACTTTGGATGGTGGTTGATTATATAACTGTTGATGGGTGAAGCACTCAAAACATTTCAATAATCCTATCTCCTAAAAAGGGGTTTGGGCATCACACTAGTGTGCTAGCATGTGCATGTTTAATTCCCCAAGCATGGTATTTACAATGATTATGTACAGATGCCTATATGGATGCAAAAAGCGAGAATTTATGTGCAAGGTTGCCCCAGTGTTATGGACAATGGAATGGGGCATGAGTATAATGGGTGATGGAAATAAAGAAAATAATGAAGAAAGGAGAGAGAGAAGAGGGAGGAGAGAAGAAAGAAACTTATCAAAGGTATGTAGCCGCTCAAAGCGTGACCATACAACATTGATGAGTAACTAGAGGAAAAATAATATAAGAGAAAGAAGAAAAGAAACCTATCAAAGGTATGTAGCCACTCGAAGCGTGACCATACAACATTGATGGGTAACTAGAAGAAAAGAAGATAAGAAAGAGAAGAGAAGAGAAAAAAAGAAAAAGAAAAGGGGGAGAATGAAAGGTATGTAGCCGCTCGAAGCGTGACCATACAACATTCACTATAGAAGAAGGGGAGAAGGGGAAGAAAGGAATGAGATAGATGAAGTAGATTTAAATGTAAATGCAAGTTGAATTAGTGTCGTAGAATGTCAAAAATGATGATGTTGTTTTTGTGTGGATTGATTGTGATTTGATTGATTTTTTTGGATTTTGTTTTGAATTATATACATATATACAAGTGGTGATGAGTTATAATGCCTAAAATTAGGTATAAAATGCTCATAGATGAATAATTTTAATGGGCTCAAGTTCTGCAATACCTTCCAACGTGGCCAGGTGATATGCCCCAGATCCAAACTTTTGAGTAACCATGTAAGGGCCTAGCCAATTGGGTGTAAATTTGTCATGGAGATGGCATGGTTGGCTAGTAATTTGTTGGTTTTCTTTGAGGACTAAGTCTTCAACTTGGAATTCATGTTGGTGTACCTTGGAATTGTAGGCACATCGGAGATGATCTTGATAAACTCATGTGTGTTCAATAGCATGAATGTGACGTTCATCTAATAAGGTCAATTGGTCAAGTCGAGCCTGATGGGTTGTATCATCATCAATGAATTCTTGCATGGAAACCCGTAAGGATGGTATTTCAAGCTCCAAGGGCATGATGGCCTCAACACCATATACAAGGGAAAATGGGGTTGCCCCAGTTGGAGTGTGGATACTGGTATGGTAGGCCCATAGTGCTAATGGCATTTGATTGTGCCAATCATGATGTGATTCTGCAATGGTTTTGCGAAGAATGGTGCAAATGGTTTTGTTTGTAGCTTCTGCTTGGCCATTACCCTATGGGTAGTATGGAGTAGAGAAGCTATGTTGTATGTTGAATTTTTCACATAGTGCATGAACATTCTTATTCTTGAATGGAGTGCCATTGTCAATAATGATTTTGGATGGAATGCCAAAATGACAAATGATGTGTTGAGTGATAAAATCAACAATTTTGGGACCGGTCATTTGAACTAGAGGGATGGCCTCAACCCATTTCATGAAGTACTCGATTGCAGTGATGATGAACTTATGATTAGCAGATGAGGCGGGTGTGATTTTTTTGATGAGATCCAAACCCCATTGTGAAAAGGGCCACATTGATTGGATAGGTTGTAGAGCCTGAGAAGGCAAGTGTGTAAGATTGGCATGATGTTGGCATTTAACACACTTTTTGACATAGGCACAACAGTCATGTTCCATTGTGGGCCAGTAATAGCCCATTCGTAGAATGCGTTTGGTAATGGCCATGCCACTAAAATGGCCACCACAAGTACCATCATGAGCTTCTTGAGTGATGCATTGGGCTTCGAAGGGCTCAAGACAATGTAATAAAATACCATCATAACTTCACTTGTAAAGGATATCACCTAGCAATGTATAGTGAATGGCACATAGTTTAAAATCTCATTTGTGAGTATGATTTAGATCAGGTGGTAGAATACCAAGCTTAATGTAATCCTTGACTTGGGAAAACCATGGGTCATGTGGGTGAGCTTCGACGATATTGATGCCATCATCACGAGAAGGTGGATTATTGGAAATGGTGGAATGGAAAAGGGTGTGGATGGACACGTGAGTTGTGTCAAAAAGTGGGTTTTGTGGAATGAGCGAGCCTAGAGAGGCCATGGTATCGATAAAATGGTTTATGGATCATGGAGTAGCGATGATGTCATACCACTCAAATTGGGCCAATAAGTTTTTAGCTACCTATTTGTATTGTTGTAAGATTGGGCAACGACATTGCCATTCTCCCTTGATTTGATTTACAATGAGGAGGGAGTCACCAAATATGTCCAGGCGATGAATGTGCATTGAGAGTGCTTGCTTTAGGCCAAGGATAAGAGCTTCATACTCAACATTGTTGTTGGTGTAGGGAAAGCCTAATTTAAAGGAAAAGGGGAGAGGCTCCCCTTGTGGTGTGAAAAAGACTATTCCTGCACCCCCAACATGTGTGCAATGGGAGCCATCAAATAAAAGGGTCAATTCAATAGTTGATTCAGGCTCTACTAGTTCTTTGACTTCACTTATATGAAAGATAGAGTCATCTAGAAGTTGGATAAGCAATGGTGTATCACTTGGTAATGGGGCCTCAACCAACTGATCAACAATGACTTGGCCTTTGATGGATTTTTGACTTATGAATTTGAGATCAAATTCCATGAGGAGCATGATCCATTTGGTTGTTCGACTATTGTGGTAGCTCTTACCCATCATATAGCGAAGTGGGTTATCATGGGTGACTACGTAAGTGGTATGGTTAATCATGTAGTGTCACAAATTTTGGGTGGCAAAGACAATGGCAAGGTAAAGTTTCTCCATGTAAGCATACCATGTCTCGTAATCAATCAATGTGTGACTGATATAGTATACAACTTGCTCTTGGTCCCATTCATTCTTTTGAGCAAGAAGCATGCCCAATGCGACATCAGTAGCAGAAATGTATAGGTGGAATGGGCATTCTGGATGGGGTGGAATGAGGATGGGTGGAGATGTGAGGTATGATTTGATGTCATCAAAGGTGGCTTGGCATTTATTATCCCATTTGAATGGGACCCCCTTTTGTAAAAGATGATTGAATGGCTGACACTTGTCTGAAAGTTGGGCGATAAATCATCGTATGGATTGAATCCTTCCTTGCAAGCCACATAGCTGTTTGAGGTTCGTAGGGGGAGGCATGTCAAGGATAGCTTGGACTTTGGTAGGATCGACTTCGATGCCTTTTTATGAAATGATGAAACCCAATATTTTTCCAGTGGTAACACCAAAGACGCATTTCTTCGGATTTAATCATACATTATGTTCCAAGAGGTGATCAAAGATTTTACGTAGGTCCTCAAGATGTTGACCATGGGTTTTGGATTTGGCTATGAGGTCATCAACATAGTCTTCAATAGTTTTGTGCATCATATCATGGAAAATGTAGGTCATGGCACATTGGTAAGTTGCCCCAGCATTCTTGAGGCCAAAAGGCATGACCTTGTAACAAAATATCCCCCAGGGGGTCATGAAAGAGGTCTTGTGCTGGTCATCTGGATTGACATGAATTTGATTATAACCTAAAAAACCATCCATGAGTGATAGTATTTCATGTCTAGCTGTAGCATCGACCAATGTGTCAATATTAGGGAGTGGAAAATTGTCCTTGGGACAAGCTTTGTTAAGATCCCTAAAATCGGTGCAAATGCGGATACCCCCCTTGGGTTTTCTGATGGGAACCATGTTTGAAACCCACTCAGGGTAGTCGATAGGCTGTATGAAATCTACATCAAGGAGTTTCTGTAACTCCTCTTTGACAATAAGCGCAATGGTGGGATGCATGCGGTGCAAATTTTGTCGAATAGGTTTGGCATTGTCATCCAGGACAAGGTTGTGCATGACTAACGATGGGTCAAGGCCAGGCATATCCATGTAGGACCATGCAAACACCTTAATGTAGTACCTGAGGAAATTGGTATAAAGGACATGCTCTTCTTCGGATAGGCTAGTGGATGAGGTAGACGATGTGAGGGTGTTTCGGATCATTGCCAATGTCAACTTCAATGGTGTCCTCGACAAGCATGTGAGAACCATCATGGAGTTGAGAAGGTATGGGGATGAGGTGAAGGTCATCGATGGACTCTAGGAGCTGGAATTCATCATCTAGATAAATATTTGTATGATTAATCCATGGGAGGTGAGGTGGGATGGAAGGTAATGGTGCATTTGTGGATTGCAACATGTGTGGTGTTGGGAGGAATTCAGCGGTTGTGGGGGTTTCAAAGATATCATCGAGAGCAATGAAATTAGGGATAGGTGGTGGAATATAATTGGGATGGTTTGGATATCATAGTAGAGCATACAAGTCAATAGATATCATGTTGATCAAGGTAGTAGATAAGGGAGATGTAGGTGATGAGGGTTGTGAGGAATCAGATGAGGATAGCAATGAATATGGAAAAGTTTGGTGGTGACCTAGGTTTAACACCATAGGTGGTGAGGGGGAATGAGAACATGGGCCATGAGGTGGTGGTAGTTCTTGAATGGGGAAAAATGGAATAGCGGGTGGGGGTGAAGAAGGAGGATCTTCTAGAAAAGGTGGATCGATGGTCAGAGGTGGATCAAGGGATAAGGTGGTGAAGTGGTGAGCAAGGGTTTTGAATTCATGGGGAGAGAGGGGCTCATGCGGTGGGGATGGTGGAAAGAATGTGGATGGAATATCGATTGTGGAATGAGGGGAAGAACTATGTATCAGTAGATTAAGCTCAAATTCCTCATCGGAGAGAAGGTCCACAGGATCAAGATCCAGATTTTGCAACTCATGCTCGAGTGTACTGATTGTTGGAGGATGGTAACCAATGCCTGATCGATCAGTAGGTTTGTGCGAGGGAGGATGGATATAGGTGTGACACCCCTATTCATATCTCCCTAGGCCATACCCATGTTAGATATACATACGTAGATAATACCAAGAAAAATTAGGATTGGACATGTGGTCAAGGTTACCACAAAATTTGGTTTGTGGTGGTGGAGGTGTTGGAGGTTCTACGGATGAGTCAAGTCCCCCATATACAAAATTCATGCAATTATCGAGAGGACCTAAAGGAACCACTACCCCAATAGTCAAGGGCACATCATGAGGTCGGCCAAAGTCACGGATGGATTGGATGTTGGATGGAAGAACCCGAGCATTGCTTATGTTATACTCACCAGGACCTGGGGTGGTCATGAGTATTGAGACATGAGGAGGGGTCGTATGCTCAGGTTGAGGGGAGGACCCCCTGGGTGGTGGAGAAGGTGGTGGAATTGGTGTAGGTGGATTGGTGGGTGAAGGGGTTGAAGCGGAAGGATCTGATTGAGCTAACTGGTCATCAAGTCGAGAGGCACATTGTGTCCACTCATAGCACTCAGTAGGTGTTCCAGTGATAGGATGATTGGCATGGGTGAATTGGGAAGTGGGGATGGAAGCAGTGGTGGGTGAACTGGAGATTACCCATGTTTGTGTCGAGTGGGGCACAAAGTGGTGGGAAGATGTAGGAGGTGTGGGAAGAATAGGTGGGTTGTTAGATGAAGATGGGGTGGAAGGTGTGGCAAAAAAGGTAAATGGAGGAAGTGGTGTGAAAGGCGAGGAGGGGTGATGAGAAAATGTAGGAATAGCTAGTGTGCTGGGAGGTTGAGGTGGATTTGAGGAGGTTGATGCGATGTTGCTTAGATCAGGTGGTGGAAGATGAGGTTGTGAAGATGATGGATAAGTGTTGTCAAGAGACCGACATGGGGTAGGGGTGAATTGCGTGGATGATAAGGGTGGACCGGGTGGAAGGGTGATGATGTTGCAAAATTTGAATGGATCACCATCGGTAGGGATGCAGTGGACTAAGCCATTATGGACATATTTGATACAATGATGGAGCATGGAAGGGATGCATTGCATGTCTCAAATCCAAGGGCATCCCAAAAGGATGTTATACTGCATCTCACCTTCGATAACATGGAAGAGAGTGGAAATGGTTTTGGCACCCACCTTGATGGGAAGGACAATGGTACCAAGGGTGGGATGCATTGAGCCATCAAAGGCTCGAAGGTCCATGGATGGAGTGGCGATATGGGAAGGGGGAAGGCGAAGGTGGCCTAGGGTGGCGGTAGAAATGATGTTGATGGATGAGCCGGTGTCAATGAGAACACACTTATAGGTAATGACATTGATGGAGGCTTGAATATGTAATGGGGGATCCGCTCCCTCACCTACAACTTCTATAATTTCATGGTCATGGAAGCTGATAGAAGGTTGTAGGCATCTCTAAACATTGCCAACAAAGTTGGCAAAGGCATCTGCATCATGGGTCTCAAGATCGAGAGAGCGAAGGATAGAATCAAGGGCTTCGTGGTGAGGTTGGGATTGTTGTAGGAGGTCGTAGATGGATAACCTTGTAGGGGCGGTGCAGAGCTGGTGGGAAATACTACCATAGATGGTGATGACATTCCATGGAAGGGGTGGGGGAATTGGTGGGGTAACGATTGAGGTTGTAGCAGGTGGTTTTTGAGAGGTGGAGGGTTTTTGGGGGTCGTAGGGGGTGGATAGCATTGATTGCGAGTGGCGATATTGATCATACCCACAAACCCCTACTGGGAAGGACCTCGATTGACATGATTGACTTGGCATGGATCATTTTGAGGTGGATTACCCCCATGCTCGGGTAATGGATTTTGATATATCCCCAAGTTTTGATTTTGTGGTGCAAGGGGATTTGAGACTTGAATAGTGCCTCGATCGATAAGGTCTTGCACGGTATGGCAAAAAATATGACATGAATCAAGAGTGTGGCCATGTTGTCGATGGAAATCATAGAAAGCCTATGGATTATGGTCCCATGGGAGAGGATGATTTGGATCAAGAAGTTGGACATTTGGCAAAGTGATGAGACCTCCCTCATGTAATCTATGGAATAGAGTGAGCATGGGCTCAGATAAAGGCATCCAATTGCATGGAGGGTGAGGCGGATGTGGATTGCGACCTTGGTATGGATTAGACTGTGGTGGAGGATTGCCTAGATATGGAGTGGGAAGGAGGGGAGGATTGACTTGGTATGGATTTTGAGGAGATCATGGGGGAGTGGGTTGTGGAGCTTGTGTGGATGCCACTTGCGGTGGTGGATATGGAGAATTTAGGAGGACCTAATTGGTTTGGGGTGGTCGGGTGGTGGGTGGTACATATGGAGGGTGGTTGTAATGGTAATTGGTGGGGTAAGGTTATTTTTGACGTAATTTGATTTTTCCCGTGTGGACCTTGATGTCCTCGATAACTTTGGCTTGGGTGATGGCTTCCTCAAATGTCCAACTCTAATGAATCTACAATATCTAGGAGATTTGTTTATGAAAACTCTTGGCAAAGAGTTTGATGAGCTCTGAAGGTGGGAGAGGGAAGGCAAGATCATGAATGACCACTCTCCAATGGGTGATAAAATCAGTAATAGGCTCGTCATCAAACTGGTGTAAAGCATAGACATCGGATAAGGTAAGCTTGGTTTTGATGTTAATCGAGAAGTGCTCTAGAAATAGATTGTTAGATCCCTTTTTAGATGGCTTGAAATTCACTAGAGAGCACCATGGTAGTGTTTGGTGGATCCAAGAATGGGGGTGATGATGTGGGTGCAGGTAATGGTTGTGATGATGGTTGCAAATAATCTAGATGTGGTGGATATTGCAACTATTGTTCCTCCCATGGATGATAGTAAGCAACCTAGTTTGGATCAGGTGTCGACATGGTCTGATATTATGGGATAGGAACCTAAGATGGATGGGGTGAGATGTAGGAAGATTGGTAGGTGGGTGGCTACTGCTGCTGATCATAATACCCGAGGATCTATTGGGTAGGCATAGGGACCTACTGTTATTGTGCATATTGGAAAGTCGGTTGCGCTTGAGCAGTAGTGGTAGAGGACCATGTGGGTGGTGAGGTGAAGAAAGTGGGTGGTGTAGAAGAGGGGGGTGGAAGAGATGTGGTCATGGTGAAAGTGGACTAATGTGAAGATGGGGGTGGGACTGATGAAGATGGAGGTGGCATGGATGGGATGGCGAGTAGGGACTCAGGCTGAACTAAATATCGAGGTGGATGACCTTGATAAGTGAGGTTCAATGGTGGAGGTCGAAAGGAAGGTGGAGGTGGTAATCAAAATGATGATGAAGGAGTCGATGGGGGTCCATAGGATGAGAATGGTGGGTAGCTAGTGGGTGGATAGGAAGTGAACTATGGTGTGAAAGGAGGTAGCTATGAGGATGAGGATACCTATTATGGGTGAACCTGCAATGAGGGATGGGATAGATTAGGTGATGATATCTAGTAGTACTGAGATGGGTGTGAATAGTGTTGAGGTGGGAGTGAGGAAGGTGGCTAGGATGAAGGTTGGTAACTCGATGAAGCCTACTAAGAGGGTGGGGTTTGGGATGAAGGTATGGTAGGAGGATCTATGGAAGAAGGAGGTGTAGATATCATACCGACTATCTGGATAGTGGTGATGATATCAAGTATGATTTGGGAAATAATTAGACCAGAGTCATCTCCCAAAAGTGGATGGGAGGAATGCTCGAGGAATGGATGGGTAGTGGAAGGTGAGGTAGGTGGGGTGAACTCATCCACCACCATAACTAGTATGGGGTGACCAGGAGGGGTATAAATGACATGCTGGCAGTATGTGGATGGGGGATTGGGAGAGGAGAGATCTTCCAAGGGAGGGGTCTCCTTGAAGGTCTCATCCAAGAGGTGGGATGGAGTGGAAGATGCCATATGGGATATGGGGCTAGCACTAGGGGTGGAAGGCCTAGTCAATAGGTCAGGTGGACCTACAGTAGTAACCTGCTTAGACTCGAAAGGTGGATCAGTGGTCTGAGAGGTAGAAGCACCTACGGTCATGACAGTCCATTGAGCAGCCTCAATGGCATGATGAAGGGCTTCACACATTTGACTACGCGTAACTAGCATGGTGATGTGTGCAAAATGTGTGGTAACAACCAAAATATGTGAGATCTAAACTCTAGAGATATCTATGGTTAGTTGGGACACTATCTATTCTCAAAAACATAGGTTCACACGGGGGGTGCGAACTGCCTCAGAGATTGGAGGTTCGCATGGGGTCATGCAAACCACTCAAAATGAGGAACAAATGATAGATATGTGTTGTGGAAGGTGTCTGTGTCCTGTGGGTGAAATTTGGGACCTAAAAAATAGGTTTGCACACCGGGGTGCGAACCACCTCTACAACTAGAGGTTCGCACGTGGGTGTGTGAACTACCAAAAATAGTGATAGAGGATGGATTTTCTACTGTGGAGACCCTCTATGTGCTGTGTAGACCTGTGTAGTGTAGTTTTGTAGCCTGGAAGCTCAGTTTCGCATAGAATCATGCGAATAGATCTGAGTGTAGGAAAATCACACTAGGGGGTGTGAATCACCTAAAAATAGATCATGCAGTGTATAGCATGGAAGTGAAACTATGGAACAACTAAGGAGTGAGTTATAGCACATTTGATATGCTATTGTAACCACTTTCACGAGACTCAACAATAAGCAAATGTTATTTCTTTTTGGTTTTCGTGTGTTTTGATGAAAGTATGTATCCACCCTAGGAATAAATCATGGGAATGGGTGAAATCTACTTTGAATCAGGTATGTTGTAGCATAGAACCTCCTGCAATACCCAAAGGTGCACATAGAATAGAACTATGTTTCCAATGGGTGAGTGGCAACCTAGATGTATTAGACATAGTAAAATGGTATCCAAAGGGGGGAGACTCAAAATGCTCTAATGAGTCAAATAAACTCTCACAAAGAGAGGTCGCATTGTCAATGTGGTGCTATCGACCCATGCTTTCACTTAACCCTCACATTTAAGGCATCCATAGTAACGATTAGATGCACCCACTAATTATTTGAAAAGCCCTATGGTAAAGGGGCTTTCTAAAACTACCCACTCTAAAGGTACCTTCCAGTGATGAATTCTGGATAACCAAAACTCAAAGTGGGAAGGACCGATCGGGTATTAATGCCAGAATGATCCACCTAGGGGGATACTATGGTGTCTAAAACTGGAGGTGAGCTAGTGGAGAGTAGAACCCAGACCTCACTGAACTCTGGTGGTGAATTGGTGATGAAATCCAATTCAGGTTGGAGATGAAAGCCAACTCTTTACACCATTTAGATAGGATGTGAGTGTGTGGTGTTTGTTTGTGCAGTACTATTTTAGAAGCAAATCTACTCTAAATGCCTTTTTGAAACAAAACTATGCTATGATGCCTTTTCAAAGCAAATCTACTTACTTGGTTTTGCACAAAAATAAATTTGATCTATTGATTTTCAAAAGGGAAATCTAATTAATTGCTTTTGAAGGGAAATGACTGGAATTGAAACTAAGCTAGATGCTTTTGGAAGGAAAAGGATAAGAATTGAAACTAATCTAGATGCTTTTTGAAGGGAAAGGATAGGAATTGAAATCTAATCTAGAAAGCAGATGTAAATTTAACTACAACAAATAGGAGTATGCGATTTTGTGGAATTTGTAGCCCAATAGGAAATATTAGCTTCAAAATAGAGGAAAAACAAAAGTTTTCACACAATACCTGCATCCAGGTGAATGTAAAAGTCTCTGGTGTACCCTCTGGTTCAAAACTATGTTAATTTGGAAGGTTCGCACCTCGAGGTGTGAACCTGTATTCTGACAGGTGGTTCACACACTGGTGTGCAAACCAGGATCCGAAGACTGGGCTGATTGATTTTGGGGTCTTGATGATGATTTTGAGGTTTTTGGAGTGTTTTAGCACTGGTACCTACACAAAAAGTTCCAAAAACTCAATTTATGCTTAGCAAGATGACCAAAAACTTGAAAAGATATCGCATATACCTGAAGTAAGTAAATGGTAGAAAAGTAAGTTAACTACTGATTTGTTGCACAAAAATACAAGGATGCTTTAACCTTGCATACGTCGTGGCAAGAGATAATTTGTGGTCTAGGTATGGGGGCACGCAATCCCCGGGAACATGAGGCTCTTAACCTCCCCTGACTTACCTTGTCGTTGGTTGTGGGTGTCTGAACCAATACCTGGGTATCAAGTATCAAGTTTGAGGTATATTGGGGAATTCACACGCCCAAGTGTGTACTCACTACTCTCTTTGGAGGCTCACCGGTGCACCAACGAACCTTTGGTGGTTTGGCCTGAGATGTCTTTTAGGGCATTTTTTTGGTTTGGGGTTTCTTCAAAGATGACAACTACCTACCATACAGAAATAGACCACAATTTTTGGTTAGAAGGTGATTAAGCTAATGCTTGGTGGGGGTCCCACCGGGCGTGCCAGAATGAAACGAACAAAAAGATGCTATAACACTTCATTCAACATTATAGAATCTACTGCATTTGTATTGAATTCATAAAGGAGGTTACACTGTGATATCCTTTTACAAATTTTGCCTTGAAGGCTACAATGGGGTCTTCCCTAAGGAAGCCCTTTTGGAATTGGTACAAAGGCAGCAAGATCCATCTTTTTGAGTTCCTCAGTGTAGGTGGGCTTCTTGCTCATGAGCCACCACTTTTTGGATGTGTCCTTGTGCTTTGTTGGACCTATCAACCTGCAAAATCTTGTTAGTGCGTTGGGGGTCTGCCTCAGTCAAACCCCATGTTTATGAAGACAAAAGACTCATTAATTATATTCAAAACATGAAAATAACTATTAAAAACAACATAAAAACACTAAATTAAGCTATCCTTACCTTATCCGATGATTCTGGTGTTTGTAGCAGAGGTTCACACCTCGAGGTGCGAACCGGTCCTGGATCGGGTGGTTTGCACACTGGTGTGCGAACCTATCCTTTTTGTACTGAATCTGCAAATTAGTTTTTTTGGTTGTCCTGGAGTAGTTGTTTATTTTATTTTTGTGCGGGTCACCTTCAGAAAGTGCACTTTTCGGATGATTATCGATCTGTCTCAATCACAAATGAACTCCATGAAAGTGATAAATCAATTGCAATGTTTGTACGATGGTTATGTGATGGAGGTGTAATGGATGCAAATGGTTGTAGTGATTTCGGCAGAGTTTCGGTAAGCAAAAGTTGGTTGTTGTGAAAATATGAAAATGGCCTTCTATTTATAGAGTTGGCCAAGGTGAGAGAAAGGGGATGAGGTGTCCCCTATGAGGTGGCAATGGTGAGGTGTCCACCAAAGAGGTGTCCCCTGAGGTGTCCTGGCTCATAAATGGGGTTGGGTGAGAGAATCCCTCACCCATCCACAAATAATGATGACTTTGCTAAAAATATCAATTTGGCATTAATGATCACCTTTTTGAAATATCTTTGGATTAAAAATTGCTTTTTAGGTGCAAAAGTCTCCATCTTTCATTTATGACCCAGGGGAATGTGAGGTGGAGAAATATCTGGGTGAGAGGTGGCAGGGCTAGGATAGGCTAGAATAGGTGAGGTGGAAGGCTAGGGTAGTCAAAGTAGACTAGGTGAGGTGGAGGGCCCAAATCAAATCATGATTAGATTTAATTAAGCATGTAATTAGCCATAAAGCATGTTTTGACCAAAATGTTGACTTTTGAGCATAAAGTGCTTTTTGACCATGGTGAAGGATTCAACCTTAGTTGAGTTGGCATGAGGTCGCATGAGGACCTATGGTTAAGCGTAGGAAGGGGCTTAGCTAGCCCAAAGGGGCTAAAGATGATGAATAGTGATTTTGATTAATGAATAGTGTTTTTAGCCAATTTATGCAATTTTCGAGGGTTTTGCAAATTGATTGACCACGGAAATGGGAAGAGGGACAATGTGTGACTTTTAGGTGTCTACAATATGATATCAAACAAGATATATTTACACTTAAACTAGGGGAATGTGATAACATGTTGGGAGCTCAATGGTTGGGCACATTGGAAACCATTTCATGGAACTTTGCCAAGATCTGGATGCTACTTTCACAAAATGGCCAATCCCACTTTCTCCATGGCTTAAAATTTGGGCCTCCATAGATCATAATTTCAAAACAGATAGAGAAGTTGTTAAAAAAATCATCTCGGGATTTCAAAACTTAGATATTTGTGATCCAACCTCCCAATTTCGAGGTGGAGTCCATTTCCATCGATTTGCAACTTATTTTAGCCAAACATGATTTTGTTTTTGCTGAACCTTCAGAACTATCACCTCGACGCTCACATGACCATGCTATTCCATTGTTACCTGGTGGTGCACCACCCAACATCAGGCCGTATTGGTATCCTCATGCTCTTAAGTAAAAAATTGTTGAAAGCTGATGTCATTCGACCAAGTAACAGTCCTTACTCTTCTCCAGTCTTACTGGTACACAAGAAATATGGCTCTTGGTGATTGTGTATATAATACCAGGAGATCAATAAGCTCACCATCAAGGATAAGTTTCCTATTTTTATGGTGGATGAATTATTGGATGAGCTACATGGCACTATGTACTTCTCAAAATTATACCTTTTCTCTGGGTATCATTAGATCAAACTCAAGGATGAATATATTCCTAGGACTATTTTTCATACCAATGAAGGTCACTACAAGTTCTTGGTGATGCCCTTTAGATTGACTAATGCTCCTTATACATTTTAAAGCCTTATGAACAACATATTTTACCCATTTATCTAAAAATTCATCTTGTTTTTCTTCGATGATATTAGGGTTTATAACCGTTCATGGGAAGAGCACCTCACCCACGTGGATCACACTTTACAGCTATTGGCACATCAATTTTTTGCTAAGCGGTCCAAGTGTTCCTTTGGTTTTATGGAAGTGGAGTATTTAGGATACATTATCATCAAATATGGTATCAAAGTTAACTCCAAGAATATCCAAGCGATCCAATATTGACTGAAACCCTGCACTCTCAAAGGACTCCACAAATTTCTAGGGATTATAGGATACTACCATAAATTTGTTTGTAATTATGGTAAAATTGTAGCTCCCGTCACTTCCATGTTAAATAAGGACTCTTTTACTTTGTCGGGACCAACTGAACAGGATTTCATAGAATTGAAGCATGCTATGACCACCGCTCCTGTCCTAGCCATGCCATACGTAGCAACCCCGGGATGTACGCAGTGCTCTTTTTATGCTACTTGCAATGTATTAAAAAACCAAAAATCAAATGGAAGACAATGAAAAACATATAACATAGAAATAACAAATATGGATCTCTTTATTTGTATTGAAACCCGGTTACATGTCGGTCCCTCTTAGGGATACCCATTTCGATACAATAAGGTTACTGTTGGAGCAAAATATGCCTTTGGTTATATTTACGCCCAAGAATTTGCCAACATTGAGTGGCCAGGTTAGAACAGAGTCTTCCTAGCTCAATCTCCAAAGGAGGTTGGTTCCTTTGTTTCTTTTAGGAAAAGGGGGGAAAAGGGAGAATGTAGAAAGAGAGGGAAATATAGCTAATGCTAGATAATCAAGATGGTACAAATTAAGCGACAACAACAACTATTACAACCTTTTGCAGAAAGTACAATAGGATCAAACACAAAAACTAAAAACACTTGGTGAATTCTTAATAATACTCAATATGTGAAGCTAGATTGTAGATCTTTAATATAATGACGATGCGAAGATTCAAATTAAGAGTTGATGCATATTACATTCAAACTAGATTTAAGTAGAAATGAACAAAACATACATACTTGATTTTTTATACACCAGTGAGTAAATAACCAAAACTTTGATATTTATTTATATTTCAAAAGTCTGAGTACATAGCCTTGTAAATGCCTAAGAGCCAACCATTTGTTCCAGTCACTCATTCTATATATAAGAGTTTTACGCAATAGAAAAACTGAAAGTTGTTACAAGGAGAATTGAAGAGTAATGGAGCCTCTAACTGAAAGAGGTTAGGATATTCTTGTTACATAGATCTTTATCACATCTTTCAAACTTCGTGGCCTTCAAAACATTGCATCATCGTGACTTTCATCTTTGTTCTGTTCTTTGCTTATCAAAGTGTCTTGCCATCGTGACTTTCTGCCTTGAGCTACTCCATGACCATCAAAATGTTGTGCCATCGTGACTTTCCACCTTGAGCTTCTCCATGGCCATAAAAATATTGTGCCATCATGAATTTCCCCCCTAGACTGCTCCATGGTCGTCAAAATGTTGCGCCATCATGAATTTCCACCTTGAGCTTCTCCATGTCCATAAAAATGTCGCACCATCGCGAGTTTCCACCTTAGACTGTTCCATGGCTGTCAAAATGTCATGCCATCACGACTTTCTATATTAGGCTGCCTCATGGCCATCAAAATATTGTGCCATCATGAATTTCCACCTTGAGATGCTCCATGGCCATCAAAATGTCGCACCATCATGAATTTCCACCTTTGGCTGCTCCATGACCATAAAAATGTCGTGCCATCATGAATTTCTACCTTAGACTAGTATTCGGAGAGATTCTTCATTATTTTCCTATATGTGGTCATTTTGGCCAACATTATTGGTGCCTCTTGGGGTAATTATGTCAGCTGAATGTTAGAACCTAGAGCCTTTATCCATTGGGGTAACGAAGACAAAAAAATAAAATAATATATATAAGAAAAAAAAGGGAAAGAAGGGTAGGAAGGTACTGAATATATATATACAACACATAAAATAGAACTCGCTTGGAAGCAAAAACTGTATCTGATCATGCTTGCACCCAAGACTTTGCTAACATTGAAATATCATGTTAGAACATAATTTTTAAAAATTGGAGGGAAACAGAGTCGAAAAAAAAATATGGAAAAGGAAAAGGGAAGAAGGGGAAAGATACCAAGTATAAAAAACAAACAGGACTTGATTTACAATGATCATTCCTTTGTAGTGCTTCTGCTAGAACTCCTTGTTTCTTTTCTTCCTGGGGGGGCATGCTACTAGAAGAGGCCTTCTTGGCTCTTATTTATTTTTCCTTTTCTTGTTTGTTCTTCTCCTGAATGATCTCCTTATATGCAGAGCAATATTTCTTCCAGGTCTCTTCATATGTGTCAGCTTTTTCCTTGAAGGTAAAGTATAGATACTCTAGCTCTTCAATATTGTCATACATTAGAGATTTTGCTTTAAGACTTAACTCATACAGAAAAGTGTTCATCTGGGTGATATTATGAGCCATAGTGAATATAAAATCTTCTTGGACTGGTTCTTCCCAGATGTTGATTTCTTATTTATTTTCTAGGTACTCTGTCCAGGAAGCCCTTAGCTCTTCTTCGACCAGTATCTGTGAGTTCTTGTCCCAAAAACTAGGCATTCCGTAATCCTCAGCCAAACTTACATGCTTCGTAATTGCCTTAGCTTATCCTTTTTTCTCATATAGTACCTTGGCAACTTTTATTACTAACTTGTACCTCTTTGAGAAGTTTTAGGTGACCAATTTTTCCTAAGACCAATTTGCGTCATGAGCTCTGTATCTTGGTATTGCTTGAGTGTTATCCACCAGGGCTTAGATTTTATTAGTATCTAACACTCTCAGAGCTAGAAGTTGAATTGATGTTTGAAACTCATCATCTACCTGACTCAACTTGTTTTGGATCTTGAGCAAGTATGCCAGCGTAGGCCTGGATTTTAAGACCAATTGGTTGACCTTTTCAAGCATCTTCTTTTGGACCGTTCTTGCTTTTTATTTGGTCAGTCTGCTAGCATTATTAACACTGTTAGATAGCTATTTTTTTAGATCTTCAATCTATTATTGGAATACCTGAATTTGCTCTTCTGCTTTCGTTGTATTTTCTTTATAAGGAGCTACTTCATCAAACCTTTCCTTCCATTTCATAGCTTCATTTTTTAGAGCTTTTTTAGTGGTTTTCTGTTGCTGAAGGGCTTCTTCTAAATGCTTTTTTTCTTGCACTTCCCCAAAGAAATTTTCTTTGTAATACTCTATGTTTAGATAGATGGTTCCCATATGAGCTTGAGATTTGTTCCACTCGTTATCCATGGGTAACTGAGTTATATCTTCTTCAGTGATCTCAGCCTGGTAGTCATCAAAAATCATCTCCTTTTTTGGATTTTGTACCAGGGGGGTTATCTTCATCGTAGACCACTACATATTGATGGGATCCAACACCATCCCTTCTCAGAATCTTACTAAATCTATGGATCTTTGTGTACTTCGTGCTTTCATCCAGGTAGCCGTGTTCACATTAGGTTTTTTTAATATTTTGAATTTGGCAACATTGGGATTAGTTGAAGGGGAAGCAGCTTGCATTTCCTGAAAGCTTAGAAAATTTGTGAACATAGAGAAAGGAGTGGTAGTTAATGTGGCTTCTAAACTCAACTATCTGGAAGGGGATTTTAGGTGGGCGAAAGGAGATATTGGTGGAGTATTTTATCTTGATGGTGAAGATGGTAGGGTTTGGTGAATGACAGGGGGAGCTCTATGAGAAGGTGATTTTGGAATTTTATCAGAGGATGAGGAATTGCCTTGTTTCTCAGAAAGGGGAAGGGAAGTTCTTTGGGAGCAAGGAGAAGAAGGAGTGTCAAGGTTAATAATAGACATACCTGAGTCCTTTGCTGGAGTAGCATCTTCGTTCTCTTGTGAATATTCGATGTAGATTTCTACAATTTTTGTAGACCAATACCCTCGATTTCCATTGTTATCTTTGTCCCGGATTGCTCTTCACCAAGCACTTATTTTTGAAGAAGTTTCTCAGCTGGTTCTCCTTTCTGTTCATTGATTTTTGTCTTCTCGAGAGTCTTCTCAGGATTACATTTTATTTATGTTTGTTTTTTAGCTTCTTCATGTACTTCAAATTCTGAAATCTCCTTAGATTATTCATCCTTCTCTGATTATTCATATTCTAAATCTGTTGAATATGTTTCTATCCTTCTTCTTTTTTGAGATCCCCCATGCTTTATTTTTGCTTTCCTTTTCCTGTACACAAGTAGGATACTGTCATCAGACTTTATTTCTGACCCTAAGGGGGAATGGATTCTCGTTGTTTTTTCTTTGGGGCTTCCACCTCTTCAGTCACTATTTCTTTACCCTTTTCCTATTGTTCACCACTTTCAAGTGTTTTGATAGGGATACCATCGATCCCCAAAGGGAATTTGTCTACAAATATCTCAGACCATTCTTCATGATTTGTATCGTATCTTGTACAAAATTCTATATAATTTTTTGAAACATACCTGGTGAAAATTTTAATGTGACATCTCATTTTCCACCATGCCAATATTTTAGCGTGATCCCAACCTTCTCCCATTTTCTTCATTCTCTTGATATTATCTTCTGTGAGCTCATGCTTCTTATTTTAATATGGGCTCTAATCCGCTAAATGTTCATAAAAATCATGCCACAGAGGAAGTGGTTGCATAATTTCAACATGCCATTCCATAGGCTGATCTTCATCATTATTCCTGCCCTGTTTGTCAATTTGTCTGTCAGATGCATGAAATTGCTTGAAGGGAGCCTTATTCAGAGCGACTTTCCTTTGAGTAAATTTATCTTCTAGATCATTGTAACACAGTGGTGGAGTATTACTAATGGGGAGGTGTTTTCCAAAGTTCAGAATGATCCCTAGAAAGATTTTTTTTCCAACTACCAAATCAAACAATCTTCCAGTTACCCGAACTACCCTTGTATGAACTGTCAATCTCTTGTACGGTCTTTAACACATACACTACAATCTCAGATCATACAGTGACCAAGATGGTACTATCTTGCACTCAAAAAAATTGACAGATGCTATTTTGGAGGCTGCTGTACACAGTTTTGTAATCGTTCAAGCTGATTACCAAAACTGCCAAATCGGGTAAGTTTATATCAATCGTATGTTTTACAAAATCGGGTAATAATTCTATGTACGATTTGTATGATGTACGATGTATGATATGTATGATCCAAAAGTACAAAAATGTAGTAATTGCAATGCTCTTCTACTCCAATCTCTCTGGGATGTTTTGTAGAGATTTTAACAGTCTAACAAGATGGTTACATTCATAGACAAAAATCCCAATCTAGGTTAGTGAGAGATTTCATTCAAGCAATTACGTCTAGAAATTGTAAAATCAGTCTCAATAAGTCCTTGTACACATTATCATACTTATATATAATTCTCCATGATTCCACCAGTAACAATATTCTCACAAAGCTGCAACAAAGCCTAGAACTAACATATAACAGTAAGAAAGGAAATTCATTCACACAATGGTAATCCACAATGCATCAACAATACACAACAGGACCGAACATTGTTATCCACAACGTTTGTTATTATTATTAATGGCTTTCAACTCAGTTACAATGTGGAAAATCTATCAATATCATAGCAATAACTCAAAAATATTACTATCTCTATACTTTAGCAACTAAGAACTAGTAAACTAGTATCCAGACCTACAAATTCAAAAATGGGGCCTTATATAACGTTGTCCAGGCCGTTCCAAAGTGGTTTCTGAGACAATATGGTATTCACAACTACCCAATTACAACTGAATATAATATTTTGGCATTTTCCTAAGTTTACACCTTAGGTTAGCAAATCCATGCGACCTTTCATATCAAAATTACATTTTCTTTGCATCTCATTGCATTTCAGTGCACCCTGTATGATTTGCCACTACTCTGTATGGTTTACCACTTCAGTTGTACAGTATCCTATATGATTTTATCCAACTGTACGGTTTCATAAAACTGGATCAAATCATCCCAAAGCTGTCCAAAACTTAGAAATTCACTTCTTCTTTTTCTAGGAGGTGGATTTGCTACCTACAATCATATTTCCACCTGTGCAGAAGTTCTATCAGCTTTATATTTCTCAAAACTTGAGTGATTTGCTCATGATCTCATTTATTTGACACAATCACTCCTTCATATTAGAATGAAATAAGGTAGGTGTGCATTCTTTGAGCACCTATTCTGTATTTAGAGTTGATGAATTCTATTTTCCTTACATATTCTAGGGCAAAAATTCTCTTAGTAACATAGTAAGGTAATAAGAAAGGTTTTTCTGTGAATATGTAAAGTCTAATGGCCACTCCTTGTGTCAGAATAAACCAATAACCTTCCTTTATGTTGAGATGCCTTAGAACTTCATGCATTTGTCCTGGGATTCTTGGCATTTGGCCATTTATGAGTTTTAGGGCAGGGCCTAGAAACTCCATGTTAAAATGATAGTATGAACTTGTATTTGAAAGGAGTGGCATCCAATCACATACTGGTAAATTTTCCCCTTTATGATCTTTGGTGATGATGGAAATAGAACCCAAATTCTTGCATTGATAGAAGAATAACATCCATACCAATAGGAAGAATACTTGAATATTTTTGGGGCCTCCTTGTGCAATTTGGAGAGGCCTATGTAATTGCTAAGCCAAGTATGCCGTCCAATAAAAAAATATAGGAACTCTACCTAGCTCCAGATGCTTCCTATCATATAACTAGGAAATGGAGATACATTGAGCTACTATAATTTTCCATCCATACACCTAGGTGTCATCCTCCAAACCTACTACCATTGCTAGTATTGAAAAAATCTCTTTGTTTTTTAACTTTGACAGGGGAATGGGGGAATTGAGCATAGATTTATTTGAAAGAGTGTCCACCAGGTTCTACTATAGAAATGACCTAATATTTGGGGTATTGGTGTAATATTTAGCAGAGTTCTCAGGATCAAACTGGACAGGAGGAGGTGCAGGCTTCCTTCTGCAGGTGAAGACAACCCTAACTATTTTTGGATCAAGAGTAAACAGGTTTTCCCCTATGAAATTCTTAACTATCCTATGCTTTATGTCATACATATTTGCCATGGCTCGGATTAATTCTAGGTAGGAAAGCACCTAAGGACAAACATACCAGCAGAGCATAGACTGATACACGAATGTGCCTGGATTAGTTGGAGATGGATTTATGGCCATCCTTGCACCTATGTCTCTTCATATCTATTATGGTTCTTTCCAGGTTAATATCACATCTATGATGTGGGCATTTGGATCTACAAAACTATTGGTCTTTTTACTCGATCTTCTCTTTTTATTAGAAGGTATAGAAGAACTAGCTACAGCAGTGGTTGCCATAGTTACTGTGCTTTGTCAATTGGGAAACACCAGAAGACTGAGTGGTAGTTTTGTGGGCCTCTCCTTTTTTATAGAAAGAAAAACACATGAAACATTAGAAAGTAAAAAGGAAGATGGAAGGTGGGTTAATGAAAATGGAAATGAATTCTCGTGCCACTTTGTCATGTAATAACTATCCAGTTGATGTGGCACGTTTTTAGTTGATAGTACTTTTTTGTGCAGATTTTAGAATGTTTCCTGAAGTCTTAATCTGTGTGCCAACATCTGAGATGCCATTAACCATTACTCACTATTTTTCCTTTTTCATTTGGACCAATGATCTTTTTTCATTTTGCTTTATGCCCATTGGTAAGTGTGACCGTACCTTAAAAAAGGTAATGTGAGAGTTTCAAGGTCACCATTTTATTGTCTGTAGTACTTTGATTTTCTAACATGTGCTAACATTTAAAGAGCATACCCTTTTTCATGATGCTCAGTGTCATTTTCAATGAGTGCTAAAACCTGGCGTGGCACCTTTGGTAACAAAAAGTCGCACCATCATGACATTTTGCTCAAAAGGGGCACTTGGGTGCCAAAATGTCGTGCCATCATGATATTTTTATCAAAAGGGGCACTTGGGTGTCAAAAAGTTGCACCATTGGGAAATTTTGCTCAAAAGGGGCACTTGGGTGCTAAAAAGTTGTGCCATCATGACAATTTTGCTCAAAAGGGGCACTTGGGTGCCAAAAAGTCGTGCCATCATGACATTTTCCTCAAAAGGGGCACTTGGGTGCCAAAACGTCTTGCCCTCATGATATTTTGCTCAAAAGGGATACTTGGGTGCCAAAAATTTGTGCCCTCGCAATATTTTGCTCAAAAGGGGCACTTGGGTGCCAAAAAGTCATGCCCTCATGACATTTTGCTCAAAATGGGCACTTGGGTGTGTATCGCTCCAAATTTTTCACACCCTTACCTTCAGGCTATAGGATCCGTGCCCGAAAGGGGGATGTGAAAAGGATGGGACAATACCTCGGACTGAGAGGCCCTTTGAAGGTCCCGCATCTCGGGGGAGGGGTATTAAGGTGATTTTTCGATGGATGGTGGGGTTCACCAGGAAACTTTTGAATGGTAGTTTCCACGCCTAGGTTGGGAATGTGTTTGATGTGTTCATTTTTACATTTAATCATTCAAATCCTAGGTTTGGCCAAATGAATCTAAACTATTCTACATGAAATGCAGGTTTAAATGAATACAAAAATAGAATTAAACAGAGAATACAAGAAATATACTAGATTGGAAAAAGGTCATACCTGATCCGGATGTCTGATGGAGGTTCTGATTTTTGAAGTAGTCAAGATCGCCTCTGATCTGACAGGATCATCTGGAATCAGACAGGATCGTCTGAGATCTGAAGAATTCGTCAGAGACCTGCAATCAGAGAAATAGACACAGAATACAGAAAATGCAGCTATGCTGATAAAGGAAAATGATGTGAAATGATAATAATGATGTTAATAAGATAATCCCAAATAGAAATGCAAGTAAATTATCATGCTTTAATAGCTAATCATGATTTTATTATGTACTTAAGCTACATGGGTGAACTCCAAAATGTAGAATAGTAGGAAATAATAATAAAACTAACTAGATGCAGAATAAAATAGCAGAAAGGTATAGGAAAAGCGCAAACTCTGGGCACTGATTGCCCCCAATGTTGACTGCAGTCGAAATTGTTTGTAGAGTGCGAAATCGTCTCGAATTGGGGCGTGATCGTCCGAGATTGTACAAGATCATCTGTGACAATATGAGCTTGCTCTGGCTGAAGAATAACAGAGTTCCTGCAAGAAAACTCGAAAAGGGACAAAGGCAAATAGTAGTCTAAGACATTCTAATGCATGTAAAACTCGAAGTGTAGTAAAATTCAGCCAGGGGAAGGTCAAGGGGAGGTCCTAAGGTTTAAATAGGCTTAGGAGGGAGGTTAGGAGGTTGGAGATCATCCCAATCTGGAAGATCTCCAATGGGGGAGGTCTCTAACCATGCAGACACGCTTTTTCCCAGGTTAGAGACGCCGTTGAAACAGAAGCTAATTATGAAAAATTAGTTTTGGGATGAAATCGTCTGGACGTTCTTCTCCAGACGAATTCGTCCGATCTGAGGCGATATCGTCTGATCGGCGACGATATCGTCCAACGGTCAAAACAAACTCTAAAAATGGCATGGAAAATGGGGAAAGCGGTTTAACAGGCGGTTCGGGGTTAAAATTTGAATTTGAATTATTTACTAAGGTAATTTTAATTATTTGCTAAGGTTTACTGCGCCAATTTTAGGGTGCTACATTTTGCCCCCTCTTTAGCAAATTTTTTGAAGAAAATGCGTTAAAGATGAGTTCTTCTCGATCTAGGAGAAAGCAAAAATTTATTCCCATTTTTAGGCGACGATTCTAGGTCGAATCGTACGACAGCTTACTATGGTGCCCCCTCCGTGTTTTTACCCAAATCGAACGTTTGAGGTAAAAACGCGAAAAACAAAATTTTAAAATGTTGTTAAGTGTTTTTGAATAAAATTAAGAAAAATAGGGTAAAACCCTAATTCATTTTTACTGTTCATTTTCTTGGTTTCTAGAGCTCTGCAGACAAGATGGTCGAGACAGCGCACAGATCGATAGAGGTCCGACGTGGGCTACGGGTAAGGGTCCAAACTTAATTTAGAATGCTTTAATTTTGAATTTCATGCTTTTTAGATTAATTTTGAATGATTTTTGAGCATCGTGGCCATTTTTGGGCCGTCGACGTCGTCGGGATGAAATCGTCTCGATATCGTCGATTTCGTCCAAGGGCAAAATCGACGATATGGGGACGATTTCATACAATAAGGGACGATTCCCTCTTGCAAAATCGAAGACGAGTTTGCTCAAATTTTGGACGATATCATCCAATAGTGGACGATATCATCATTTGTATGAAATTGAACTTGTTTTACTTGCATTTTTAATCACTGTTTTATTAATGATTTTTATTGTTTTGTTGTTTATGTTGCAGAGAGGATTACTAAAGAGCCGAGAATGGAAATATGGTGGGTTGAGGGATGACTTGGCCACTCTATCTCAGGCAAAGTGAGATCAGTTGGCTCAAGTTGGCTTGCAACATGTGGCAGATATGCCACAGGTTTCTACTAATATGGGGCTATTGACAGCCCTAGCAGAGAGGTGGTATCCGGGTTCTTCTTGTTTTCGATTACCGACAGGGGATATGACTCCCACATTGGAGGATGTATGGAGGATTTTGAGGATCCCCATACAAGGATGACTAATAACTCCCACGGCCAATCAGGGCCATGCGATGATGCGACTATGCAGAGATCCGAGCTTCGCCCTGGAGAAGGGCGGAGTGAACATCGAGTCGCTACGCCAGATGCCTTGGGCATCTAGACTGACACAGGTTTTGGCTGGGGTGGTAGGTGGTCTGCTGCTATGCCATCAGAGTGGATGCAGACTACCATGGCTATTGACATATGTGGTCTACGACATGAGAGACCATAGGTACAGGTTTTCTTGGGGGAGCTTTGTACTATGTCGATTGTATAGGATCCTGCATGGGGTCGTATACAAGGGCGACCGATGTCTGGTCATGACATCACTACTACAGGTTTGGTGCTGGGAGCACATCATGGTGCGAAGGCCGGTAGGGCTCCCACTAACAGGGATTGATGGGGAGAGGCCTCGAGTTTTCTACTGGTGGCTCCAGAGAGGGTCATAGCGACGGATAGATCTGCCAATGTCCCGGAGACTACTTGACGACCTTGTCTTCGACCAGATCACCTGGAGGCCTTGGAGAGATCATCCAGGGTGGGCCAAGGATAGACAGGAGCTAGCTCATGTTAGGCAAACCTGTTGGCTGAGGATGGAGAGGAGAGAGGTGGAGCTCCATCGCTATGACCAATTTTTGAGGCAGTTCGGTCTACAGTAGGGGATCCCATCTCTTAGGGACTACGAGTTTTCCTGGACCATCCGGGATAACACTACAGTCAGCGGGGCTCCAGCTATGCAATGCTTCTAGAGTGAGGATGCGGATGATGCCCCCATTCAGCCAATGGATGGGGACAATGCAGGGGTTATTGACGGCTACGATGCCTGGTATGTAGGCATCCACCCTCCTCGGATGACAAGGGCTCAGGGTTTGATTCATGTAGTTGTGCATCGGATGGGGAGGCGGTGCCAGGAAACCATTGAGGTGGCATAGGGTCATGGCGAGAGAGAGTAGAGGAGGCCACAGGCTCAGCAAAGGCCACGACAACGGGAGAGGAGGGAGGAGAGACCCCCTTCTCCATGGAGAGAGAGGCCACCATTGTCTCATAAGGGCAAGGGTGTCGAGGTAGGAGAGAGTAGTGAGATGGCTACTCTCTGGGCGGAGACTATCCGTATCCAGGCTCAGGTGTAGTCCTTGCAGGATGAGGTTGCACGACACCGAGAGGAGGCCACACAACTTAGAGATGAGGTCGCACGCCTCAAAGCATGGAGCGGAGGGGCGAGCACTCGGGACCTAGCACGGGCTATTGCCTAGATCACATTCCATCAGATGCTATACCACCATATGGTACCAGAGGGGCAGAGGTTACCACTGTCGGCCCACATTGTGGAGCCTATCATGATGAGGTCATCGAGGAAATCATCATGATCAGAGTCCAGGACTCATAGCACCACATGGACTACGATGGGGCCACCTCATCCACCTCAGGGTGGGGGAGGAGATGAGGCTAAGAGCTTGAGGGGTTCTCGAGGCTAGCTGCTACTGACTGCACTGCACAAATTGATACATAGTGTTTATTATTTTTGATAGAGGATTGAGTATGCCGAGGTACAGATTGTGGCATACCGATCCAATTTTGAGATGATGTATATATTATTGATATATATATATAGATGAGATATTTTTGATCATATGACTTGTCTTATGTGTTTGTATGATGCTTTAATGTTTTGATGTGATTGATTTGATGATTCATGTAATTATGTCATTTGGAAATATTATGACTTGAATGTCATGCTTTTAAAATTTAAATGAAATAATCTGATGTAAACAAATTGGTTTTTTGTGGGATAATTTGATAAAAATAAAAAGGGACTTTTAACAATAATTTCAAAGGACATTGTCGCTATTATAGACCATTTCATGGAGTCACCGCTCGCTAGGTCATCAAGCTAATCCTGGTATAGAAATATTGCTAAAAGTAAAAGAGTGCTTAAGATACTGTCTTAAGACTTTGTTGTGATGATGCAAATGATGATGATGATGGTGATTTGTTTTCAGATTTCCATGAAAATATTATGCATGAAATATATAAAAAAAAAAAAATGATTTTTGCTAGGCATAAATTCCTAAGTGTGATAAAATTTGTGAATAATTCCCTAGGAATTATACCATCATTGCAAAATTGGATGTTGACATAATGACATGAAATAGTAACAATGTGCGTTGTTTTAAAGCATAATTGTGTAACATAATGATTTAAGTCATATGTTTTTATGATTTTAAATAAATGGGAAATAAAATTAGTACAATGGTTTGCGCTAGGCATAGAATATTTAGGTATAAACTTATACCATCATCACGAAATCCAAAGAAGAAAATAATAGTTTTATTGTATGGTTGATTTTTAATTTTTGAAAATAAATAGAAAATATAAAGATGAGGACTTGCGCTAGGCATAAAATTCCAATTTTGGTTTTGGAACTATACCATCGTCGCGAAAGTCAAAAAATATATATAAATGTAACTTTATTGCATGTTTTTTGAAAATGATTTTGATTTTTTTGATAATGCATGTAGTTGTCTTTATACTAAACAACGGTTCTCAGATAAGAAAATGAAATTATTCCAAACAATTTGCAAAAATATTTCAAAGTATCTTAAAGACAAAAGTTAGATTTATAAGGAATCCCATGTGCGTATGTGAGTTCATTTCCGATCTTGATTTATCATAATGATACACAAAATCTCTCAAATACAAATGTGTGTGCAATTGCTTTGTGCATTTACTAGTTTTGAGCAAGATAATTTGATACAAGTGATTTGAATTAACCAAATAAGTGTTCATTAACCATGATTTAGATGCATATAACCGTACCAGACTACTATGTAATTCGGGTTATCAAGAGCTAGCTAATCCATAAGCAGACATAGGTCTATACAAAAGAAGGTCGCTAATGTGACAGACATATCACCACGCTAGGAGTTACCCAAGGCCAAGCGGGTTGGGCACAAACCACATGTTATGGGGCTTACCTCACAGTTTTTGAATAATTGAGAATTCCAGGGATTCAAGCTCATCAACCCTTCTTTTCTTTTCAATGGGTAGGGAAAGGGATTTTATTGCTTTTGCTTTTGCTTGTTTTGCTTCTTTTTTTTTTTGTATTTTTCTTTTTTTCGTATCTTTTGCTTTGATATTTGAGATAATGCTGAAATAGTGCTAAGAGAGTACAAAATGATTCTAAAATAATGCTTCTTTTTCTCATGATTCTAAAATAATTCTTCTTTTTCTCATGATAAGGAGCTTTTTAGCAATGACACTACCACTGAAGTGTCCTCCACAAGATCCATCGTGGGCTTCACTCAAAGCTGATTTGGATTCTTCTAGATTCAAACATCTCAATAGGATACCTTCAAAAGATCTCCTATATAAAGTATTGCCAATTATTACAAATCGTCTTGCTCGTCTACGTAATGATCGATGCTGGTTTCTATTAGAACTGGCAGGGAAAGTCCTATTGTGAAGAAAATCAAATATATCCGTATACCAAGGTTCAGGAGTAGTTTCATTGATTAGAAACACATCCAAAGGTTATAAGAATGATTTATTTGAGGTGGGTTCCTGGAGTCGATGAATAATTATGGTGGCATATTTGTCATCTAACTCCAAGGGCAGAAGAGATGCAGCTGCGGCCATAGCGTCAGCCGCACGGTTGCTAGTTCGAGGAATAGCTTCCAAGGTAACTTGATCAAATAGAGATATTAATTGTAAAACATATGCTTTATATGGGTGTAATTTATCATCTCTGGTTTGATAAACATCATTGATTTGATTTATGACAAGTTGTGAGTCACCAAAAACTAAAAAACTTTTGATTTTCAATGCCAAAGCAACTCGTAATCCAAGGATAAGAGCTTCATATTTGGCAGTGTTATTGGTGCAAGCAAATGTTAATTTGAAGGACATAGGTATAAGATGTTTTTGCAGAGATATTAAAATAATACTTGCACCAGCCCCACTCATGCATCGTGCTCCATAAAAGTATAAGGACCATTGCTCTGAATGGTCTGCCTCTAGTTTAAGGCATTCATCAGGAAACTCAATGAGGAGGGGATGAGTAGATTCTAAGGGTGCAGCAACTAATTGATCAGCTATGATTTGACCTTTAACAAAATTTTGTCCTATGAAGGTGAGTTCAAATTCGCTTAGCGCAAGAACCCACTTAGTTGTGCGACCAGATAAATACGGTCGACTCATGAGATATCGCAAAGGGTCGAATTTGGCAATAACATAGATTTTCTGACTGAGCATATAATGTCATAGTTTCTATGTAGAAAATATGATTGCTAGACATAATTTCTCTAATATGGTATAATGAGTTTCATAACTGATTAAGGTTCTACTAATGTAATAATTAGCACGTTCTTTCTTCTCATCATCCAGCTGAGCTAACATAGCTCCTAAGGTAGAATCATAAGCATAAATGTACAAGATAAAAGGATGATCAGATCTAGGCGGTGAAAGCATAGGTGGGTTAAGGAGGTATTGTTTGAGAAGTTCAAAAGCTTCCTTACATTCGTCATCCCAATTAAAAGGGACATCCTTCTTAAGAAGCTTAAGAAAGGGATCGGTTTTGTCCGCCAACTTATCGATGAAGCGACGGATAGCTTGAAGCTTACCTTGTAAACTTCGTAACTCAGATATATTGGTAGGTGCGGGAATATCAGTGATAGCCGCAATCTTGAGAGGGTCGATTTCGATACCACGTAAAGAAACTAAAACCCCCAATAGTTTACCGGACTTAACTCTAAATATGCATTTAGCTGGATTTAATCGAATAAGATATTCTCTTAACCGATTAAATACTTTTCTCAAATCATCTAAATGATCATCTTCATTAATAGAGCGAGCTATAATATCATCTACATAATCATGTAGGATATCATGCATCATATCATGAAATATATAAGTCATGGCTCGTTGATATGTTGCGCTTGCATTCTTTAAACCAAATGGCATCACTTTCCAACAAAAGGTATCCCAAGGGGTAATAAAGGCTGTTTTAGCCTGATCTTCAGGAGCTATCATGATCTGATTATAACTAGAAAATCCATCCATTAGGGACATCATTCCACTCCCCATAGTAAAATCAATGATTTGATCCATTTTTGGAAGAGGAAAATCATCTTTAGGGCATGCAACGTTAATATCTCTAAAGTCTATGCAAACCCTAACTTTGGTAGCTTCTTTCTTGGTGACTGGAACTACATTCGAGATCCATTTAGCATAATCAATAGCTTGTATAAAAACAACATTCAAGAGTTTTTCTAACTCCCCTTTGAATAGCAAGGCCACTTTGGGATGCATTTTTCTAAGTTTTTGTTTAACAGGTTTAGCATCCGGATGGACTACTAGGTGATGCATGACTACAAAAGGGTCTAAACTTGGCATATCTTCATATGTCCAAGAGAAGACATCTTCATATTCTTTAAGGAATGCAATGTATTGCTCTTTTTTTTCTTGACTTAATTCTGATCCAATACTGATGATGTGAGGATTATCCTCAGCTCCAATGTTAACCTTAATGACATTTTCTACTTCCATGTGTAGATCTCTTTCAAAATTAGGTGGGGCAGGTGAAACGCCCAATTCTTGTAATTCCTTTAAGGTTAACTTGGATAATTCATCTTGAGGAGTCGTGGCCTCAAGCTGGGCTATAGTAGGTATAGAACCATCAAAATAAAAAGCATTGTGTAACATCTCTTCCACGGAGACATCATGGAAAATATCTCCTTCCAACTCATCGTCGGATTTAGCAATCATTTCAGGATAAGCTATGGATAGCATATTGCAGGTAGAAGAATTATTCTTGGGATACAAAGAATCTTGTTTATCTAGATAATCTTGATAACATATGAGTTGATCATCATCCTCAAAAGGGAAGGGTTGACCCTTACTAGGAAATAGGCCCACACCACATCGGGCGGGCCATGGTTCTACCTCAAAGGGTTCTTTCATACCATCTTGGAGAGGTCCCAAGCCTTTCCATTTATATCCCAATTTAAGCATTATGGGTTTAGCTTTAATATATTCATTAGCAAAATAGCATCGAGCATATCCATCACAATGTGTCTTGATGTTTCGAGGTATTCTTCCCCAATCATATCCTTTATAAATAAAAGCACAACTCCCGACTTGGTAGATACTTCCCATAGGTTGTGGGAGGCCCAAGGTATGAGGAGAAGGTGGCAAATTACTTAAGATAATGGAATCTTGCATAGAAGTATTTGTTTTTTCTGATATAAGAATTTTAGATAAATCGGGTAAGAGTTCATCGAAAAGAGCATAAGAGGTAGAAGGATCATTCCCTATATCTATAGATGTGGAAGGTATGATAGATGTAGATAATGTGGAGGTGTTAATAAATGGGTCTATAGGTTTTGAAATTATAGGGATGGAACATGAAGGATTGGTTGTGGATTTAAGATCTTTTTGAGGTTCTAGTGTGGTTTGTTTAGAAGATTGTTGAGCTATATATGAGGGTGAAATTAATGGAGGAGAAATAGATGAAGTTATGGGTGTGTGTTTCACATGTTTAGATGAAAAATAAGAATTAGGATGTGTGGATGACAGAGTAGGGCAAAATTGAACTCCAACAGGTTCTGCCAAAGCACACATATCAAAGGGTCTAGGATCACCATGGATAGTGACCAACTGATTTTTAAATTCGAATTTAACACATTGGTGTAAAGTTGATGGGACAACCCGCATTGCATTGATCCAAGGACGACCCAAGAGTATATTGTATGATGCGGGGCAATGTACAATAAACACGGTCGTGTCTAAGGTTCTCGGACCAACTTGCAATGGGATGGTGATAACTCCACACGTTTCTTGTGTTTCGTCATTGAAAGCTTTTATGATCATGTCAGTTTTCTTCATTTCATCACTTCTAAACCCAAATCTTTGGTAGAAGTCAAAAGTGCAAATGTTTAGAGATGAACCATTATCAATCAAGACCCTTTTGACTACTACATCTCCTATTAGGGTAGTAATATATAAGGGGTTATCCTTATGTAAACTATGTTGTGGGATATCTTTATCTCGAAAGTCAATACAATCGACTTCTCGAGTGATGATAGTATTGGACATGGCTTCGAGGTTGAATATTTTGAGGTACCATCATTTGGCTTAATGTGAGCATTAATTCATCCCTATGGGTAGGAGAAGATCTTAACAAGTCCAAAAGGGAAATTTTGGCTATAGTATTGGATAATTGTTCATTAATATTGTAAGGAGGCTTAGGTTGAACATTAGACATATGATTCCATTTATTGGGATTTTTCAAAATAAATGGAGCTGATCCATCATTCTGAGTTTGATCCTTTTGAGAGTTTTGAGCCTATTGTCTAGTAACAACTCCGATGGTACCTACAATGTTATATTGAAGATGCTGAATTGGTCTCGGTCTAGCGTTTATGGCTTGTTCATTAGGAAGGAACTGATTAGAAGAGGGTCGAGTAGTAACTCTTCTAGGAAATGGTTCTTCCGAAACCATAGCATCTATGATAGGTTGAATCGGATCTGATTCATTTTCAGAACTATTCGATTGGTTTGAGGTGATGTCTATTTCACTTTCAGTATCCGATTCTACATCACTAGGATCCGGTGTTTGAGTATTATATAGGGGTCTGGACGTAACCATGGAGAAAGTTGTGCCAAATATTTGAGGATCCTGAATAGATAATTGTCCGCTAATAGTCCCTACATATCGGGTAGGAGGGGGAACATTATGATGTTCAATTTGATTAGCCACCTCTTTACCATGTTTTGGTAAAGGATGTTGAAATATATCTAATGATTGATTAGCATTTTGATTCTGATTCTAGGGAATGTTCTTTTGAGTATTACTAGGAGGATTTTGTTTAGGTTGAAAGGCTTGCACCTCCATTTCATTATTATCAATCAAGTCTTGTATTTTATGTTTTAATATTTTGCAAGAGTTTGTAGCATGTCCAGGTCCTCTATGAAAATCACAATGTAAATCAACTCTGTATCCGGGTATAGTTGGATCAGGTTCCCGGATAGCTGGTAATTGAATCAAACCTCTTTCGAGTAATTGGGGTAGAATAGTTGATAATGGTTGATTCAATCTAGTAAACTCTCGAGGTGGTTTATCAGGAGGTTTTAATATAAACTTCTCCGTTGTTTTCGTAGTATTAACATTAGCAATGTTTCTACTATCAATGACTCCGTCACCTACAACTTGTTTGTTTTTATATTGATTTCTGGATGTTTTCTCATCATCTTTCTTTTTGAGCTGACCTCTTCTAATGAGAGCATCTTCCACCCTTTGAGCTAAGTCTATAGCTTGATCGAAGGTGGTTAAGGTAGCAGTTGATAATTCATAGGATATTTGTTCTTGCAAATTATTAATAAAAATGTCCAACATTTCCCTATAAGGTAGCACAAAGTGTCGTTTTCCTGTCAACTGCCTCCATCTAGCTAAGAAATCAGCAAAACATTCATCTTTGTCTTGTTTTAAGTTGTATAAATCTTTAATGGTCACGTGTCTCTCGATGTAGGCACTAAATTGATGGACAAAAGATTCAATTGCTTTCTTCAAAATTCCTCAAAGAATGAGTGGGCAATTGATAGTACCACTCTAATGCCATTCCTCCTAAACTTTTTGGGAACATTTTTAGTAATAGCAAGTCATCATGTGATATATCATGACATGCTATCCTAAACATGCGAAGATGCTCTATGGGATCTTCGGTTCCTTTATATATAGGCAAGATGGGCATGGGAAAGTGCTTAGGGTATGGTTGTGCTACAACTATGGGATCCAAAGGCTGACTACACATCTCTCGATAATTATACGAGGGACGGTAGGGATCTATCCGGTCCATGCGGGAAGCTAACTATTTCACCATGGCTTCCAGATTACTGGTTTGCCCACCATATTGGTTCGGTAGGGTATTAATATGGGATTTGTGAGCATATGATGGAGGGACATGAAGATTAGATGCTATATTGCTATTGTGTAAATTGTTGGTAGGAAGGGTGTTATGAAGAAGTTTTGAAGTTGTATTATGTTGTATCCCAGATTGTTGAAAATTGGTGTTTGGCTTCATTTTAGGTTTTTGTCGATTTGAAGCATATTGATCAATAGTTTGGCGAAATAAAGCAGTGAATGAAGGTCTCTTTTGTGTGGGAATGATTTTAGGCTCAATAACAGGTTCCTTAGGGGGTTGGGTAACCTATTGTTTTTGCATGTTCTAAATCATAGTGACCATATCTATATTGGATGGTCCAGCTTTATCACTTTCTTGATCGATAAAAGACAAAGGATTAGTGTGTATGTTAAACATATCTTCCATGGCTGCTTGAGTGTCACTAATTTGTCCTCTATCAATACGAACTGCCATATTAAGAGCACCAATATTATTATTGAAGAATTTCCAGAAATGATCTAAGTTATCAAAAGTAACAGTTCCGTCTGGAGCCATTCTAGGGGATGAGGATCCTTCCTCTTTAACATTTTCTTCTTGTTCATCTACAACAAGCTCATCTTCTGGCTGTTCTAGAGTTCCTCCTTCCGGAATTGAATCCTCAGGAAGGACATTTGGGTTTTTTGTTTTCTTTCCTAACCAATCTTCTTCTTCTTCTTCTTCAGCTTTGTTTACCATTCCTAAGTCTAGTCATTGTGCTTAAGCTTAGATTTCAGCAAATATATATATATAAAAAAAAATATATATATATATATATATATATATATATATATATATATATATATGCAACAAGCTTAAGAGGTATATATTTTAATTATATACCTACTATAGTATTTAAAATAAAATGTTTTGGTTTTGTTATGTTTTTGGTTTTTCTTGTTTTTTTTGTTTTTTTTGTTTTTGTAACAATATTATAAAGATAACAAACAACACACTAAATGCAAGAAATAATAATAATGAAAGCAATGATCTAGTTTTCTATGAACAATTTATAAATATCATTAACGGGCTCAAGTTCTTCAGGAGTCATGAAATGTTCTTCTTCAAATTGAAAATTTTCTTTCAAGAATTTGACAAAAAGTGCTATAGTGATATTATCTGTCTCAGACTATGGTTGGTAGAAATAAAGTTCGTGGCAATACTCTCGATATAACACAGCTCTAGGAACTCTCCTCCACCTTTCCCTATCCGTAAGAATGACCTCTTGGTATTCTACATGACCTAGGAATTGGTGTATAACAGTTGCGTTCTTGAGGTATTCCTTGAAGGTGAACAATTCTAAAGACACAAGAGCTCTCCTATAAGCTAACCACCTATGGCAAGCTCTCTGAAGTTCATGATAAAAAATGAGTTGATGAGGATCCAAGATTCTATCTAGGGCAAACCTCTTAATTTTCCTAAGTTCGGTTGATCTAGATGAAATAATACCCAATCTCCTATTAAGTTCGTCCCACAAAGGTGGAACTCTATATGTTTGAGATAGTCTAAGCAAAGAATTAAACTCTATGGCTATTATTTGATTTTCAACATTAATGGTGATAGCTAGTCTTTTCTTAGGAGCTACCATCTAAACATGATATGCAACTTAGTAGTTTTCTAATGATTTTAAATGCATCTATGTTTTTTTTTGTTTTCAAAAGGTTTTAGTTTCACGTCGGGTTCACCAAAATGTATCGCTCCAAATTTTTTGCACCCTTACCTTCAGGCTATAGGATCCATGCCCGACAGGGGGATGTGAAAAGGATGGGACAATACCTCGGACTGAGAGGCCCTTTGAAGGTCCCGCCTCTCGAGGGAGGTGTATTAGGGTAATTTTTCGATGGATGGTGGGTTCACCAGGAAACTTTTGAATGGCAGTCTCCACGCCTAGGTTGGGAATGTGTTTGATGTGTTCATTTTTACCTTTAATCATTCAAATCCTAGGTTTGGCCAAATGAATCTAAACTGTTCTACATGAAATGCAGGTTTAAATGAATACAAAAATAGAATTAAATAGAGAATACAGGAAATATACTAGATTGGAAAAAGGTCATACCTGATCCGGATGTCTGATGGAGGTTCTGATTTTTGAAGCAGTCAAGATCACCTCTGATCTGATAGGATCGTCTGAAATCAGACAGGATCGTCTGAGATCTGACGAATTCATCAGACGAATTCGTCAGAGACCTGCAATCAGAGAAATAGACATAGAATACAGAAAATGCAGCTATGCTGATAAAGGAAAATGATGTGAAATGATAATAATGATGTTAATAAGATAATCCCAAATAGAAATGCAAGTAAATTATCATGCTTTAATAGCTAATCATGATTTTATTATGTACTTAAGCTACATGGGTGAACTCCAAAATGCAGAATAGCAAGAAATAATAATAAAACTAACTAGATGCAGAATAAAATAGCAGAAAGGTATAGGAAAAGCGCAAACTCTGGGCACTGATTGCCCCCAATGTTGACTGCAGTCAAAATCATCTGAGAGTGTGAAATCATCTCGAATTGGGGCGTGATCATCTGAGATTGTACAAGATCATCTGCGATGATCTGAGCTTGCTTTGGATGAAGAATAACAAAGTTCCTACAAGAAAACTCGAAAAGGGACAAAGGCAAATAGTAGTCTAAGACATTCTAATGCATGTAAAACTCGAAGTGTAGTAAAATTCAGCCAAGGGAATGTCAAGGGGAGGTCCTAAGATTAAATAGGCTTAGGAGGGAGGTTAGGAGGTTGGAGATCATCCTAATCTGGAAGATCTCCAATGGGGGAGGTCTCTAACGGCGTAGACACGCTTTTGCCCAAGTTAGAGACGTCGTTGAAACATAAGCTAAATATGAAAAATCAGTTTTGGGACGAAATCGTCTGGACGTTCTTCTCCAGACGAATTCGTCCGATCTGAGGCGATATCGTCTGATCGGCGATGATATCGTCCAATGGTCAAAACAAACTCTAAAAATAATGTGGAAAATGGGGAAAGCGGTTTAACAGACGGTTCGGGGTTAAAATTTGAATTTGAATTATTTACTAAGGTAATTTTAATTATTTTCTAAGGTTTACTGTGCCAATTTTAGGGTGCTACAGGGTGCCAAAAAGTAATGCCCTCACGACATTTTGCTCAAAAGGGGCACTTGGATGCCAAAAAAGTCATGCCATCACAACACTTGCTCAAAAAGGGAATAAAAAGAAAACATATTTACATAAAAATACATACAATGAGAAGGACCTACTTGAAATACAACTTCAGGTGGAAGCCATTAATGGGGATGGGTTGAACATGGCCCTGTTCATCCTTCAACTGGAAGGAATTGTATTGCTTTTCTTCTATTATTTCAAAAGGACCATCCCATATTGAGGATAGTAAATTGAGGATGTCTTTAAATAGATCCCATATCTACATGCAAAATCAATCATTTTTGTGCCTACAAAAGATGAACCATTTTATGTGACCAACGCTTCTGGATGCCAAATCTGGTGATTAGAATTTCTATAAAATCTATCATGACCTCTTGGTAACCTTTCTTGGTAGGAATTACCTATGACCACTTGGTGAAGTAATCAGTAGCTATCAAGATATACTTATATCCGATGGATGAGTTGAGCTCTATTATTCTGATGAAGTCTAGTCCCCATTGTTGGAAAGGTTCTTCAACCTAAATGGACTTAAGGGGTAATGGGGAATTCTTGTTTATCCTAAAATACCTTTGGCATTCCTCACAACCTTGGGTTATTCTAAAATATTCTAAAAAAATAGTTAGCCAGTAGCACCCGGTTCGAATGATCTTTAGAACGATGGTTCTTCCTGAGTAGTGTCCTCCTGATAGTCCTCCGTGAAACTCCTCTAGGATCCATTGTTTTTGTTCGTATTTTATGCAGCACAGGAGAACTCCATATAAATTATTTTTGTACAATTCTTTAGGTAGGAGAGTATACTTCAAAGCTTGGATTCAGTATCTTCTTTGCGAGGAATTCAAAATTTCTAGGTATTTTCCAGTTTGGAAGTATTTGATCAATTCATCTACCCAATCGATGTGTTCTAGGGGTTGATCATCATTTAGTAAATTTTATTGCATCTGGAATGCCACATATTCTAGTGAAGTGTGTTTGGAAAGCTCTTGACATACTGCTCTACCTATTACCAGCTTGGTCGAACATATTTCTACATCGTATTCCTGTATTTTAGTCACCCAACTGACTCTTGTGTCACCGAGCTCTTCCTGTATGATGAAGCTTCGTACATCTAGATGAATAGTGTAAACAATTATCCTGCTTTACGATAAGAAGTGTCTAAATTTTTTCAAATATTTCACTATTGCATGTATCTATTTTTCAATGAAGTTGTATTTCTCTTCATGCTCCTCCATGGTTTGGCTCAAAAAAGCTACGAGCCTCTCTTTATTGTTAGTTACTTTCTATGTAAGTACTGCGACATAACTTTCCTGCTCGCCTATGGCATATAAGATAAAATCTATGGAATAATATGGATTCATAAAGATGGGGTTTGAGCTATCTATTCTTTGATCTATTGGAAGGCTTATTTCTTGATGTCTGTCCATTTGAAAATAACATCCTTTTTTAAAAGTTCTGTCATAGGTTTGACGATTTGAGCAAAATCTGCTATGAATTTGCGTACGAAGTTGATGTGGCTAAAAAATGATTGCAACCATTTCTTATTTGGAGGGAGAGGGATATCTAATAGTGCATTTACTTTGTTAGGGTCTATAGCTAGACCAGACTTACAAACAATGTATCCTAGTAGGAGCCCCTCTTCTACAACAAAGATGGATTTTCTGGGATTTATGGATATACTAAACTCCCTGCATTTTTCAAACATGCTTCTGAGGTGTGATACATGATCTCATTTTTGGTGAGAGAAAACGGTCATGTCATCTAGGTAGATTACTATTATATTATTCAGTAATTCTTTGAATGCCATATCCATGGCTCTTTGAAAAGTTTCTCTAGCATTGGAAAATCCGAACGACATTCTCTAGTAGGTGAATGTCCCCCACTTAGTTGTGAAAGCAGTTTTGAAATGATCTTCATCTTTGACCCAGATCTGATTGTACCCCGAAAAACCATCTAAGAGTGGAAACCTTTATGCTCTTGCTATTGTGTGTAAAATCTGATCGATTTGTGGGAGGGGATAATTATCTTTCAGGGAATATTTATTCAAGTTGTGAAAGTCAACACATATTCGTAGGTCTCTGTTCTTTTTTCTAACCGAAACCAAGTTAGCAACCCATGTTGAATGTTTGATTGGGTAGATGATTGTACCTTTGAGGAGTTTTAGTAGTTCTTGTTTCATTAGGGGTTTGATCTTGGGATTCACTAGTATTTGCTTTTGCCGAAATGGCCTGGAACCTTATTTGAGTTCGATCGTATGTTGGATTGTCTCTTTTGAATAGAGCTTTAGGTCTCTATAGGTCCAAGCAATGATATCAAGGAATTATTTGCATAACTCTCTAATTTTATCCATTTCCTTTTATGTATTGTTTACCCCCATTTTGATATTCTTATCAGGCTCCATTTTAGCTTCTTTGTACCTATGTTTGTCGACTTTCATTTTGTAACCATTAGACTTGTCATTGTTGTAAAAAATGCTCGCAAGAGTAACCAATCCTTTTGGAATATTATTATTTTTAAGCTGGATGATGTTCTCGTATTCTTCGTCTTCGCCCATATTGTCGCTAGAGCAATTCATTTCATGGAAAAGGAAATCCACTATTTGTTGGTCGTTCTAAAAAACTTACAAGAAAACATCCTTGTCCGGTATAGAAGGCCTATAAATTAGCCTAACTATTTTTGAATTTTGGATGACATTGCTTATGGGACAAAAGTTTACCCTTGCTGAAGCTAATAAGTTTGCATGAGTGTTATTCTCTCTTGGAATGGATTTTATGTTTAGAGATTCAAAAGATTCTAAAAAATCCCAAACCCTGTTACGGTAAGATTTGAGATAATTTTGTTTTCTTATGCATTTTTTAGTAACCTAATTTACTATCAATTTTGAGTCTCTAAAAATTTGCAGTTTCTTAATACCCATATTTTCACCTTTTTTGAGACCTAAATAAAGTGCTTCATACTCTGCTGCATTATTGGTGCAACTCCAGGTTAACCAGTAAGAAAAAATCTTTTGCTCGCCGATTGGGAAATCAAGACAATTCCTACTCCTGTTCCATTTTGCATCTGGTCCCATTGAAGAAAAGCTTCCACAATTGATTTGTAGGTATATTATGTAGTGGAGATAAAGTAGATCTTATTTGCTCAGGTTTCTGAATGGTGTAACTCCCCAGATCTATTTTGATCATGGCATTGAAATATAGGAGGGAGAACTGATATTCTTCTCGTAATTCATTAAGGGTTTCTTCCATTAGACTCAAATCTGTTAGTTCTTCAGTCATCATGTTTATAGTAGTAGAGTTATTTTCTTCTTCTCCAAGATTATCGACATGGAAGGTAGAGGGTTTCTCATTAAATATTTTAACTCTTTTTCCTTTGAATGGAATTTCAAGGTGTGAGAAATCAAGAGACAAATATGCCCCTATTTTAGAAATAAATTCTCTAGACAGACAAATGCTAAAATAAGGTTCCAAATAAACTGCTACCACTTCTTATATAACTGTAAGTTGAGGTAGTCTATGGAGAATAATGGGGATGTCTTTGATCACACCTACTATTTTTATAGGAGTTCCATAAAGTTGCAAGACTCCTGGAGCGATCCTTGTATATTCCATTTCCATAATGTCGGATACTGCTTTAGGCATAACAGTGGTTGTGGCTCCAAAGTCAATCATACAGTTATGTACTACCCATCCTTCCATTTGGAGGGAAAAATAGAAGGGGGGAGGTCTATTCTTTCTTGATGTGGAAGTAAGGCTTGCTTGGGTAGTGCCTAACCTAGCTGGATATTTATATTTATTTTTCATAGATTTCAATGATTCTTGTAACATATCTATCTATCTTGGGATCCGTAGGGCTTCATACATAGTGGCTTTAGAAGGAGTCTTCTTCATTTCTTCAATAATATTGAATGAAAGAGAATCGACACTCTTTTATTTTAATGTCATATCAAACCCGTTCCTATATCCCTAAGTAGCATCAACTCTCTGACATTTATTTAATGAAGGGTACCCCAAATTTTCTTTGGATTGCTCTTGAGTTTTTGCCTCTTTAGCCAGAAGTGTTTCTTTTCGAATCTCTCCTCATTTTGGATTTGAACTTTGTGGGGGCCTCTTCTCAATATGACTCTTTGTAGGCATAGGTACCTTTAAAGGATTAAGGTCCTTAGGATCAACCTAAAATGTTTTCTTTCATGATCTGGTCAGAACTGAGACTTGTTCTAGAGAGGGCATCATAAAATTTTGATCATTTTCTCTGATTATGTTTACTTGACCTTTGAGAGACCTTTCTGTATTTTATATAGGTACTTTCTAGACATGATGTTGATGAATCATGCAAGAAGTTTCACTGTGAGTATCATTGCATGTGGAGCACCAGAAGGATGACTCTGGTGAAGCGTTGCTAGGTCCGCCTTCTTCATTAGCATAGAATGTATTTGTTTTTTCATAATTTTGTCCACTAGTGGAGGCTTGATCTATGGTTACTTGTGGATAACTTCTTGGTTGAGAGTTTCTCTCCGCTTCTCTTCACTCCATAGATATGAATTTATTTGATAGAGTCTTGTATGAGGCTTGCAAATCTTACAGGATTTCTAGATGGGTGTATTGAGTAGACATATTTCCTGCTAGGGGAAGTGCAGGAATAGGAGGGAGCATCGAAACAGGAGGGGTACTGGTAGGAGTGGGATATTCGGCTATCCATTCCACTTGGGAAGACCAAAGTTAGGGTTTGAAGGGGGAACTGGGGAAGCAACACTTGAAATCTGAGGGAAATTTGGAAAGATAGGTGGAATTATCTTGGAAGGGAATTTCCCTATGGCGATCAAGTCCTTTTTTTGCTTTTTGTGCTTCTAGATAAATTTTAGGAAAAGTTGTTACTCAGGACTGCCTAATAGCCATAATTATCTTTGAATTGAAAGCTCTCAAATAGTAGAATATAGCTCCTTCTTGCGCTGGTCTCAGACCATCAGGGACTCTCTTCTAGGTTCTACTGAACCATATATTAAAATCCATGATCTCTTCTTGAGATTGTTTTTGAATGGCATTAAATTGATTCAACAAGGAAAAGGGATCTGTATGCTCATTAAATTCTTCCAACAATTTATCGATGAGCTGAGCCCAGGTAGATATTGACTGGTTCTATAGGGCTCTGTACCAGTAGAGCATTTTTCCTTTTAAGGAAATAATTAGCAACCTAATCATCACATCTTCCTCTGCGATGTCATATATTGGCACCAATGCAGCCACGTCCAAACAATGTTCATACGCCATATTTCCAGTACCATCATACTGGGGGAGCACTTTTAGAGCCGCTACTGGTATTGGGTGTTGGATCGCAAGATTCAAAGGACATGTATCATTCCACAAAGGGTATGGTAGATCCGATAGGTTTCCAACCATTGTAGTTGTGTTGGTACTTGGAGCTGGGGTCTCGATAGTAGTAGTTCTAGGGAAGATTATATAGGAAGTATTTTCTTGCCTTAGATTAATATCACGAGTTGGAGATATTCTAGCAATCAAAACTGGGTTAGCTTAAAGGCTACTAAGGTGTAATTCAAAAAACTCTATGGGCTCTTTTGAGTTTTTTTCTTTAGATCTGGTTATCATAAATATGGTTTATAACTAGATATTGGGTAAGGATTTTTTCTTCAGGGTTCCTTTCCTACGCGGAGTCGCCAGGTGATAATAATGGTTAACAGAGCAAAGGCTTCACCGGGGCTTTTACTATATATATGTGTGGGATTTGTCTCCCATCGGGCATGCCAAAAATTATTGGAGTAAAATATGCCTTTGGTTATATTTACACTCAAGACTTTGCCAACATAGAATGTCCAGGTTAGAACAAAGTCTTCCTAGCTCAATCTCCAAAGAGGTTGGTTCCTTTGTTTCTTTTAGGAAAAGGGGGGAAAAAGGAGAATGCAGAAAGAGAGGGAAATATAGCTAATGCTAGAGAATCAAGATGGTACAGATTAAGCAACAACAACAACTATTATAGCCTTTTGCAGAAAGTACAATAGGATAAAACATAGAAACTAAAACCCCTTGGTGAATTCTTAATAATATTCAATTTGTGAAGCTAGATTGCAGATATTTAACAAAATGACGATGCAAAGATTCAAATTAAGAGTCGATGCATATTACATTCAAACTAGATTTAAGTAGTAATGAACAACACATACATACTTGATTTTTTATACACCAGTGAGTAAAGAACCATAACTTTGATATTTATTTATCTTTCAAAAGTTTGAGTACATAGCCTTGTAAACACTTAAGAGCCGACCATTTGTTTTAGTTGCTCATTCTATATATAAGAGTTTTATGCAATAGAAAAACTAAAAGTTTTTACAAGGAGAATTGAAGAGTAATGGAGCCTCTAACTAAAGGAGGTTAGGATATTCTTGTTACGTAGATATTTATCACATATTTCAGACTTTGTGGCCTCCGTGGCCTTCAAAACGTCACATCATTGCAACTTTCATATTTGTTCTATTCTTTGCTTATCAAAGTGTCGTGCCATTGTGACTTTTTGCCTTGAGCTGCTCCATGGCCATAAAAATATCTCGCCATCACGACTTTTCACCTTGAGCTTCTCCATGACCATAAAAATGTTGCGCCATCACGAATTTCTGCCTTAGACTGCTCCATGGCCATAAAAATATAGCACCATCATGAATTTCCACCTTAGGTTATTCCATGGCCATAAAAATATCGTGCCATTGTGACTTTTCATCTTAGGCTACCTCATGGCCATCAAACTATCGCACCATCATGAATTTCCATCTTGAGTTGCTCCATGGCCATAAAAATGTCGCACCATTATGAATTTTTGCCTTTGGTTGCTCCATGGCCATAAAAATGTCGCACCATCATGAATTTCTACCTTCGACTAGTATTCAGAGAGATTCTTCCTTCTTTTCCTATATGTGGTCATTTTTGCCAACAATTACAAATAGGCAAAGAGTGCCCCTTTCGTAAAGAGGTGGTGCACTTTCAAAAGCTTCCCGGTTCTGCACATAGAAATGTATGAGGGCTTACAGATGTCTCCTTCTCCAGGCCTGTTTCCTAGAGGGATCCCTTTTGCTCTCGTATGTTGCAGATTTCGTTCGATGAACCTGTGGCTCTATAAGTAATGAAACAACACACACACTTAGATATCCGAGAATACCTCCCTAGATGAGGTTGTTAGTAATGAATATAACAAATGAAAGTAAGTGCAAATTAGACTAATGCTATGAGTGCAAATGAATGAAATGATGCTATGATAATGATATGCTAAACAAAATAATGAATCTAATGTCTAAAACCCTAAGCTAAGCCCGCGGGCCACTGTCCAAGACAATGGTCGCTAAAGTGACTCTCATCTTCTTTGCTCCAAAGCTATGGATCAAATATTGTATCTGATGTTGAAATAATGGTTGCTATGCTCTCCAATTTATCAGGGCTTTGCCATAAATGTGATCTCCAAGGGAACTCTCTAAGTCTCTAAAGCTCTCCTCAATGTCCTATCCTGATAAATTTGGGATAAATTTTCTGGATCCTTGGTGCTCTTAGGCTTGCACATTTTATAGTGTGAAACCCTAGGTCTATGTACAATCCCTAGGAATGAATTCCTCATGCGTAGTGAGAGTTAGCATGAGAAGATTTTTATCCTTTGTCTATTTTTTGAGGACTGTATCGCTCCAAATTTTTTGCACCCTTACCTTCAGGCTATAGGATCCGTGCCCGGAATGGGGATGTGAAAAGGATGGGACAATACCTTGGACTGAGAGGCCCTTTGAAGGTCTCACCTCTCGGGGGAGGTGTATAAGGGTGAATTTTTGATAGATGGTGGGTTCACCAGGAAACTTTTGAATGGCAGTTTCCACGCCTAGGTTGATAATGTGTTTGATGTGTTCATTTTTACATTTAATCATTCAAATCCTAGGTTTGGAAAAATGAATATAAACTGTTCTACATGAAATGCAGGTTTAAATGAATAAAAAATATAATTAAATAGAGAATACAAGAAATATACTAGATTGGAAAAGCCATACCTGATCCGGATGTCTGATGGAGGTTCTGATTTTTGAAGCAGTCCAGATCGTCTGGAATTTGATAGGATCATCTCTGATCTGACAGGATCATCTGAGATCTGACGAATTCATCAGAGACCTGCAATAAGAGAAATAGAAATAGAACACAGAAAATGCAGCAATACTAACAGAGAAAAATGGTGTAAAATGACAATATAGATACTAAAATGATAATTACGAATAGAAATTCAAGTAAATTATAGTATTGTAATGAAAAATTATGATCTTATCATGAACTTAAGATATATGGGTGAACTCCAAAATGCAAAATAGCAAAAAATAACAATAAACTGATCTAAACATAGAATGAAATAGCAGACAAAAAGAGAAAAGTGCAAACTTTGGGCACTAATTGCCCCTAATGTTGACTGCAGTCAAAATCGTCTGTAGAGTGCTAAATCATCTTGAATTGGGGCGTGATCATCCAATATTGAAAAAAATCATCTACAACGATCTGAGCTTGCTTCGGTTGAAGAATAACAGAATTATTGCAAGAAAAATTGAAAAGGGACAAAGGCAAATAGTAGACTAAGACATTCTAATGCATGTAAAACTCGAAGTGCAATAAAATTCAGCCAGGGGAATGTCAAGGGGAGGTCCTAAGATTAAATAGGCATAGGAAGGAGGTTGGGAGGTTGGATATCATCCTAATTTGGAAGATATCCAATGGGGGAGGTCTCTAACGGTGCAGACATGCTTCTGCCCAACTTAGAGACGTCGTTGAAACATAAGCTAATTATGAAAAATCAGTTTTGGGATGAAATCATCTAGACGTTCTGCTCCAAACGAATTCGTCCGATCTGAGGCGATATCGTCTGATCGGCAATGATATCGTATTATCGACGACGATATCGTCCAATGGTCACAACAAATCCTAAAAATGGTGCAAAAAACAAGGAAAGCGGTTTAATAGGCGGTTCGACGTTAAAATTTGAATTTGAATTATTACTAAAGTAATTTTAATTATTTGTTAAGGTTTACTGTGCCAATTTTAGGGTGCTACATTTTGCCCCCTCTTTAGAAAATTTTCCAAAGAAAATGCATTAAATATGAGTTCTTCTCGATCTACAAGAAAGCAAAAATTATTCCCATTTTTAGGCGACGATTCTAGGTCGAATCGTAAGACAACTTACTATGGTGCCCCCTCCGTGTTTTTATCCAAATCGAACGTTTGAGGTAAAAACGCGAAAAAGAAAAATTAAAATGTTGTTAATTTGTTTTTTAAATAAAATTAAGAAAATAGGGTAAAACCCTAATTCATTGTTACTATTCATTTTCCTGGTTTCTAGAGCTTTGCAGACAAGATGGTCAAGATAGCGCAATCGACAGAGGTCCGGCGCGGGCTATGGGTAAGGGTCCAAACTTAATTTAGAATGCTTTAATTTTGAATTTCATGCTTTTTAGATTAATTTTGAATGATTTTTGAGCATCGCGGCCATTTTTGGGCCGTCGACGTCATCGAGACAAAATTGTCTCAATTTCGTCGAAATCGTCTCGATATCGCCAATTTCGTCCAAGGGTGAAATCGACGATATGGGGACGATTTCGTACAATAAGGGACGATTCCCTCTTACAAAATCGAAGACGAATTTGCTCAAATTTTGGATGATATCATCCAATAGTGGACGATATCATCATTTGTATGAAATTGAACTTGTTTTACTTGCATTTTTAATCATTGTTTTATTAATGATTTTTATTGTTTTGTTGTTTATGTTGCAGAGAGGATTACTAAAGAGTCGGGAATGGAAATACGACGGGCTGAGGGATGACTTGGCCACTCTATCTCAGGTAGAGTGAGATCAGTTGGCTCAAGTCGGCTTGCAGCATGTGGCAGATATGCCACAGGTTTCTACAGATATGGGGCTATTGACAGCGCTAGTAGAGAGGTGGTATTCGGGTTCTTGTTTTCGGTTACCGACAAGGGAGATGACTCCCACATTGGAGGATGTATGGAGGATTTTGAGGATCCCCATACAAGTATGGCTAATAACTCCCATGGCCAATCAGGGCCATGCGATGATGCGACTGTGCGAAGATCCGAGCTTCACCTTGGAGAAGGGCGGAGTGAACATTGAGTCGCTACGCCAGATGCATGGGGCATCTAGACTGACACAGGTTTTGGCTGGGGTGGTAGGTGGTCTGCTACTATGCCATCAGAGTGGGTGTAGACTACCATGGCTACTAACAGATGTGGTCTGTGACATGAGAGACCATAGGTATAGGTTTGCTTGGGGGAGCTTTGTACTATACCGATTGTATAGGATCCTGCATGGGGTCGTATACAAGGGCGGTCGATGTCTGGTCATGACATCACTACTGCAGGTTTGGTGCTGGGAGCACATCATGGTGCGGAGGCCGATAGGGCTCCCACTAACAGGGATTGATGGGGAGAGGCCCCGAGTTTTCTACTAGTGGCTCCGAAGAGGGTCACAGTGATGGATAGATCTGCCAATGTCCCGGAGACTACTTGACGACCTTGTCTTCGACCAGATCACTTGGAGGACTTGGAGAGATCATCCAGGGTGGGCAAAGGATGGATGGGAGATTTCTCATGTTAGGTGAACATGTTGGCTGAGGATGGAGAGGAGAGAGGTGGAGCTCCACCGCTATGACCAAGTTTTGGGGCAGTTCTGTCTAAAGCAGGGGATCCCATCTCTCAAAGACTGAGTTTTACTGGACCATTCAGGATAACACTATAGTCAATGGGGCTCCAGATATGCAGTGCTTCTAGAGTGAGGACACGAATGATGCCCCCATTTAGCCAGTGGATGGGGACGATGCAGGGGTTGTTGATAACTATGATGCCTGGTACGTAGGCATCCACCCTCCTCAGATGACTAGGGCTCAGGGTTTGATTCACGTAGTTGTGTGTCGAATGGGGAGGTGGTGCCAGGTAGCCATTAAGGTGGCACAGGGTCATAGTGGGAGAGAGCAGAGGAGGCCACAGTCTCAGTAGAGGCCATGGCAGTGGGAGATGAGGGAGGAGAGACCCCCTTCTCCATGGAGAGAGAGGCCACCATTGCCCGATAAAGGCAAGGGTGTCAAGGTAGGAGAGAGTAGCGAGATGGATACTCTTTGGGCGGAGACTATCCGTCTCTAGGCTCAGGTGTAGTCCTTGTAGGATGAGGTTGCACGACACCGAGAGGAGGCCACACAGCTCAGAGATGAGGTCACACACCTCAAAGCATGAAGAGGAGGGGTTAGCACTCAGGACCTAGCATGGGCTATTGCCTAGATCACATTCTATCAGACGCTATACCACCATATGGTGCCAGAGGAGCAGAGGTTACCGCTATCGACCCCCATTGCGGAGCCTCTCATGATGAGGTCATCGAGTACATCATCACGATCAGAGTCTAGGACTTAGCACCACACGAAATGTGATGGGGCCACCTCGTCCACCTCGAGGCAGGGGAGGAGATGAGGCTAAGAGCTCGAGGGGTTCTCGAGGCTAGCTGCTAACTGCACTGCACAAATTGATACATAGTGTTTATTATTTTTGATAGAGGATTGAGTATGCCAAGGTACAAATTATGGCATACCGATCCAGTTTTGAGATGATGTATATATTGTTGATATATATATAGATGAGATATTTTTGATCATATGACTTGTCTTATGTGTTTGTATGATGCTTTAATGTTTTGATTTGTTTGTTTGAGGATTCATGTAATTATGCCATTTGGAAATATTAAAATTTTATGATTCATGTAATTATGCCATTTGGAAATATTAAAATTTTATGTCATGCTTTAAAATTTAAATGAAATAATCTGATGTAAACAAAAATGGTTGTTTGTGGTGTGATTTGATAAAAATAAAAGGGACTTTTAACAATAATTTCAAAGGACATTGTCGCTATTTATGACCATTTCATGGAGTCGCCGCTCGCTAGGTCGTCAAGCTAATCCTAGTATAGAAATATTGCTAAAATTAAAAGAGTGCTTAAGAGACTGTCTTAAGAATTTTTTGTGATGATGCAAATGATGATGATGATGGTGATTTGTTTTCAGATTTCCATGAAAATATTATGCATGAAATATATATATATTTTTTTAAAAAAATGATTTTTTCTAGGCATAAATTCCTAAGTGTGATAAATTTTTTGAATAATTCCCTAGGAATTATACCATCATTGCAAAATTGAAGTTTGACATAATGACATGAAATAGTAACAATGTGCGTTGTTTTAAAGCATAATTGTGTAACATAATGATTTAAGTCATATGTTTTTATGATTTTAAATAAATGGGAAATAAAATTAGTATAATGGTTTGCGCTAGGCATAGAATATTTAGGTATAAACTTATACCATCATCGCAAAATCCAAATAAGAAAATAATAGTTTTATTGCATGGTTGATTTTTAATTTTTGAAAATAAATAGAAAATATAAAGATGAGGACTTGCGCTAGGCATAAAATTCCAATTTTGGTTTTGGAACTATACCATCGTCACGAAAGTCAAAAATTTATATATAAATGTAACTTTATTGCATGTTTTTTAAAAATGATTTTGATTTTTTTGATAATGCATGTAGTTGTCTTTATACTAAACAACTGTTCTCAGATAAGAAAATGAAATTATTCCAGACAATTTGCAAAAATATTTCAAAGTATCTTAAAGACAAAAGTTAGATTTATAAGGAATCCCATGTATGTATGTGAGTTCATTTTCGATCTTGATTTATCATGATGATACACAAAATCTCTCAAATACAAATGTGTGTGCAATTGCTTTGTGCATTTACCAGTTTTGAGCAAGATAATTTGATACAAGTGATTTGAATTAACCAAATAAGTGTCCATTAACCATGATTTAGATGCATATAACCGTACCAGACTACTATGTAAGTTGGGTTATCAAGAGCTAGCTAATCCATAAGCAGACATAGGTCTATACAAAAGGTCGCTAATGTGATAGACATATCACCACGCTAGGAGTTACCCAAGGCCAAGCGGGTTGGGCACAAACCACCTGTTATGGGGCTTACCTCACGCTTTTGAATAATTGAGAATTCCAGGGATTCAAGCTCATCAACCCTTCTTTTCTTTTCAATGGGCAGGGAAAGGGATTTTATTGCTTTTGCTTTTTCTTGTTTTGCTTTCTTTGCTTTTCTCTTTTTTTTTTTTGTATTTTTTTTTTCGTATCTTTTGCTTTGATATTTGAGATAATGCTGAAATAGTTCTAAAAGAGTACAAAATGATTTTGAAATAATGCTTCTTTTTCTTATGATTTTGCTTGATTTTTCTTTTTCTTTTGCTTCCTATTCTAGGGATACTTATTCGGATTAGCTATAGAGCAAGGGATTTTTATTCTGGGTAGGGGTGAGCTTGTCCTTTTGTCAATTCTCAAAGATTCTAGACCATGTGAATGATAGGATAGCAGGGGAAACTTTTCGCTCAAGAAACCACTTCTACTATGTAGCATAGCATGGACATTACAAATATAATCATTTTATTGTGAAAGGATATGCTTGGTTTAAGTAAATAACAAGATCAATTCTCTATGCTCAAACTTTATTTAATTGAATTTTGTGGACTTTGATCTAAGAGAGATTAGTAATCATGCCAGATAAAATCAAGATATTTATTTTTGTGTTTGCAAAAGTGAGAGATTCCAAATAAATGCTAATTTATCCAAAATAATTTGAAAATATGACTGCAATACTTTAATAAGAAATATATACAACAAATATTTGTGAGGAGTTTGATAATTTTGACTCTCATTCTTCTCTATTTTTTTTTTTTTGTTTTGAAAGAGTCAATAATATTGCTGTTTGTTTTTGTTTAAACAGTTTTATACATTTTTAAAATGAGACAACATGCAAAATATATACAAATGATGAAATGACCAAATTTTATGTGTAATATCGCTTAAGATGCATAATATTCATAGGTTCTTTTAAATATTTACCATCTAAGGTAGCTAATTTGTATGCTCCCAATTCAAATTTAGCAGTGATAATATATGGTCCAAGATAGTTGGGTTCAAATTTACCTTTAAGGTCTTTAGTTGCATTAGTATTTTTTTAATTTTCTTTTAAAACAAGGTCGCCGACCTCAAAGGATTGATGATGAACTTTCTTAGCATATGATATTTTAAGCTTGTTTTGGTAGGCACGAAGATGCTCCAAAGCATTGATGCACTTTTCATCTAGGAGTTCCAGCTGACTGAGTCTGCTAGCTCGATATTCATCTCCTACTTCGGTATCTTGAAGTAGTAGAGCCAAAGAAGGAACTTCTAATTCAAAGGAAAAAATAGCTTCAGTGCCATAAACCAAAACAAAAGTTGAAGTACCTGTGGGAGTACGAACACTAGTGCGATATGCCCACAAAGATGGATATAATTGAATGTGCCAGTTGCGACCAGATTTATTGACCAATATTTTAAGGATTTTAATTAATATTTTATTAGATGCTTCTGCTTGGCCATTACCCTAAGGATAATAGGGAGTGGAACAGTGATGTTGAATCTTATATTTTTGTCATAATTTCTTAACATCTTTATTTTTGAAACAAGTTCCATTGTCTGAGATGAGATTTGCAGGAATTTCGAACCTACAAATGATTTGATTAAAAATAAATTTAGAGACTTGTGTTCTAGTGCAGGAAGCTAAAGGCATAGCTTCAACCCACTTTGTAAAATACTCAATGGCGGTTATGATGAATTTGTGTCCATTAGATGACACAGGATTAATTTTGCCAATAATGTCTAAGCCCCATTTTGAAAAGGGCCAAGGAGATGAAATAGCCTATAGTTATTATGCAGGGGCATGGACAAGGTCAACATGTTTCTGGCACTTGTTGCAATGGCACACATAATCATGTGCATTAGTTTCCATGGTAGGCCAAAAGTAGCCTATCCTAAGGAGCTTTGTAGTAATGACACCACCACTGAAGTGTCCTCCACATAATCCATCATGGGCTGCACTCAAAGCTGATTTGGATTCTTCTAGATTCAAACATCTCAATAGGATAACTTCAAAATATCTCCTATATAAAGTATTGCCAATTATTAAAAATCGACTTGCTCATCTACGTAATAACCGATGCTGGTTCCTATTAGAACTGGCAGGGAAATTCCCATTGTGAAGAAAATCAAATATATCTGTATACGAAGGTTTAGGAGTAGTTTCATTGATTAGCAACACATCCAAAGGTTCTAAGCATAAATTATTTGAAGCGGGTTCCTGGAGTCAACAAATAATGATGGTGGCATATTCGTCATCTAACTCCAAGGGCAGAAGAGATGCAGCTACGGCCATAGCATCAACCGCACAGTTGCTAGTTTGAGGAATAGCTTCCAAGGTAACTTGATCAAATAGAGATATTAATTGTAAAAAATATGCTTTATATGGGCGTAATTTATCATCTCTGGTTTGATAAACATCATTGATTTGATTTATGACAAGTTGTGAGTCATCGAAAACCAATAAAATTTTGATTTTCAATGCCAAAGCAGCTCGTCATCCAAGGATAAGAGCTTCATATTCGGCAGTGTTATTGGTGCAAGCAATGAAGAACACAAGCTTATACTGAGAGGGGGGGTGAATAGTATAATACCTCTTTTTACATTTTCCTTTATACTTCAAAATAGTAAAGCAATATACCCAAAGCAATATCAAAGCAATGCACAATATCATCCACAAAGTGACACCAATTTTAACGTGGTTCATCGAGAATGGCTGGGCTACATCCACAAAACTTTTCTCTAAAAGTTATCTCAAAGTTTTTTGGGAATCCTTCCCAATTACAATGTTTATGAGCCTCGAACCAAAGGAGATACCTTCCCCCAATCATAATTTATGAGCCTTTACTCAAAGGAGATACCTTCCCCAAATATAAATTTATGAGCCTCTGCTCAAAGGAGATACCTTCCCCTCTGCTCTAGAAATGATCCCTTAGAAGATCAACTGCCTCTACCTCTTGCCAACATGTGGAACTCCTTTCCACCGAAGACCTCTTGTCCTTAATGCTTAGCCTAAGAGACCTCTGCCTTCTATGATCACGTCCAAAGCAGCTCAGCAACCTGTACCAAACATAGTCAGTCCATCTAGTAAAAGTCTTCCTCTGTCTATCATATCTATCCAAAACTTGAACAAATCAATCCTCTGCACACAAGCCTTCTCAAAGACTTATCAAATGTCCTCAGGTTCTTCTCATAGAACCAATGCACCTCTGTCCTCAAGTTCTCTGATATAACTATCAAACTCAGTTCACAAGTCCTCTGCTAGGACCTATCCAAATATGCTCACAAGTCCCCATCGAAACCTATCCAAAAACTGCTCACAAGTCCCCACCGAAACCTGTCCAAAAACTGCTCACAAGTCCCCATCGAAACCTGTCCAAAAACTCAGCAAGCTCACCAAGAAAAAATTTCTTAGTAGGAAATCACAAAGTGAATTGTTAGAGACCCAATGTGATTTGTCAAACTCATAGAAGCATAAAGATAATTGTTAGAGACTCAATATGTTCTATACTCAAATCCCAATCTCAAAACTCAACTCAAATCAACTCAGCTCAATCTTAATCTCAAATCTAAAAACTCAACTCAATATTTGAAATGGATAGGATAGAATGTTTTCTTTCAAGAACATGAAACCCCAACAATTGCCAACTATGCAAAGAATCACATAATAGTGATACTCATGTTCTTTTCACCATCAATTAGGGTTTCAACAACAATGCTCATCAAACAAGGTTTAGTCAACCAACACCATTCATCTCAACATCATCCTTGAAGCATTCAACCAATCATCACAAGAAAAGGAAACAAGTAGAAATCCTTTTCCCTCCAAATATATTTGGAAAAAACAACCACCAACACAATATCACCAAATGCAAAGAATAACTTGCTCAAATCAACTCAATGGAGTTAGCCCAATATCATGAATCAAGTAAAGCAATAACTTGATCAAATAACCTCTATGGAAGCAACTCAACCATCAAACTCAAAACAGCCAACCAAGGGTTCCACCAACTCAATGCAAGTAGCTAGAATCACAAATATAAACCCTAGTGCACAAAGCTTCCACTATCTCAAACCATAAATTATGCATTCACCAAAAACTCTCCGTAAGGATAACAATGCTTAAGTAGTCTTCAACAAACCAGAAAATAGGATTTACACCCAACCAAAGGAAACCTAGTTGAAAACCTTTTCACTCTAACCTTATTTCAGAAAAACATACACCAATCATACTCATAAGGAAAATGTGCCCATACCTTTTTGGAGTAGAAGAAAATTGATCCTTAAAGCTGTCACCACACACAACCCTCAAACTTCCAACCAAGTTAGGGTTAGAACCAAGATAAATGAGCATATATAAAAACTTTCCTTAATACACCTTTTAGCTCCTCTTCTTTAAAAACAACCACCAAAGAAGCCAAAAACACAACAACCAAAACTTACACCTTATATCTCCATTTTTAAATTTAGCATAGCAAAAGACTAATCTCAAAAATACAACCCAAGAAATATCCCCTTATTTCTCCTATGTATTTTAAACAATGCTAAACAATGCCAAAAATCATATCAAGAAAATAATCACACCTTATATTGGCTGCCCTTGAAGAATCTAAAATTCGCGGCACAAAACACGTTTTAATAAAAACGTGACTAATCCATGCATAGCTCCCTCTGTGGGGATCGAAACGCATACCTCTGCCTACGCAAGGCCCAAACGTAGCCTTCGCTGCAACTAGCCCAAAAGGGGCTTATGAAGTCCAAGATGGACTTCCTTCCACATAAACGGTCAAGCTTTTCGAAAGCTTTTCAAACCACGAGCTATCCTCTTTCGCAGGGTAAACAAAACATTCGATCACAGCCAAACCAATTAATTGCCTTCGATTTTCCAAGAGCTGTTTAACCTTAGGAACCTTCTCATATTTATAGTCCATACGTGGACTTTAGAACACGTCGGCTACAAAGAAAAGTAATTTCGAATTTATTCGAAATTTGCTTTCTAAAGGGTTTAAAAACCCTTAAAGTATTTTTAATAAATTAAAAATAATTTCTCCCTTAATTAATTAAATAGTTAATTAATTAAAACCTTGAAGGGTTTTAAATAATAATTAAATAAATAATAAAGAGAACCTCCATTGGTTTTAATAAAAACCATTGCCAATGGAATCTCTCCGGATTCTCTTAAAAATATTCTCTTGGAAGCCAAAACATCCTCTTAACATTAATGTCATTTCATTTTGACATCAATGACAACTCATAGACAAGAAGCTAGGATCTCAAACCCAAAATTGCCAACAAGAAAATGTTAATTTGAAGGACATAGGTATAAGATGTTTTTGGGGAGATATTAAAATAATACCCGCACCAGCCCCACTCATGCATCGGGCTCCGTCAAAGTATAAGGACCATTGCTTTGAATGGTCTGCCTCTAGTTTAAGGCATTCATCAGGAAACTCAATGAGGAGGGGATGAGTAGATTCTAAGGGTGCAACAACTAATTGATTAGCTATGATTTGACCTTTAACAAACTTTTATCCTATGAAGGTGAGTTCAAATTCACTTAGCGCAAGAACCCACTTAGCTGTGCGACCAGATAAATACGGTTGACTCATGAGATATCGCAAAGGGTTGAATTTAGCAATAACATACGTTTTTTGATTGAGCATATAATGTCGTAGTTTTTGTGTAGAAAATATGACTGCTAGACATAATTTCTCTAATATGATATAACGAGTTTCATAACTGATTAAGGTTCTGCTAATGTAATAATTAGCATGTTCTTTCTTCTCATCATCCAGCTAAGCTAACATAGCTCCTAAGGCAGAATCAGAAGTAGAAATGTACAAGATAAAAGGACGATCAAATCTAGGCGGTTTAAGCATAGGTGGGTTAAGGAGGTATTGTTTGAGAAGTTCAAAAGCTTCCTTACATTCGTTGTCCCAATTAAAAGGGACATCCTTCTTAAGAAGCTTAAGAAAGGGACTGGTTTTGTCCACCAACTTATCGATGAAGCGACATATAGCTTGAAGCTTACCTTGTAAACTTCGTAACTCAGATATATTGGTAGGTGCGGGCATATCAATGATAGCCGCAATCTTGAGAGGGTCGATTTTGATACCATGTAAAGAAACTAAAACCCCTAATAATATCAGACTTGACTTTGAATATACATTTGGCTATATTTAATCGAATAAGATATTCTCTTAACCGATTAAATACTTTTCTCAAATCATATAAATGATCATCTTCATTAATAGAGCGAGCTATAATATCATCTACATAATCATGTAGGATATCATACATCATATCATGAAAGATATAAGTCATGGTTCATTGATATGTTGCGCCTGCATTCTTTAAACCAAATGGCATCACTTTCCAACAAAAGGTACCCCAGGGGGTAATAAAGGCTATTTTAGCCTGATCTTCAGGAGCTATCCTAATCTGATTATAACTAGAAAATCCATCCATTAGGGACATCATTCCACTCCCCGCAGTAAAATCAATGATTTGATCCATGTTGGGAAGAGGAAAATCATCTTTATGGCATGCAGTGTTAATATCTCTAAAGTCTGTGCAAACCCTAACTTTGGTAGCTTCTTTCTTGGTGACTGGAACTACATTCGAGATCCATTCAACATAATCAATAGATTGTATAAAAACAACATTCAAGAGTTTTTCTAACTCCCCTTTGACCAGCAAGGCCACTTTGGGATGCATTTTTCTGAGTTTCTGTTTAACAGGTTTAGCATCTGGATGGACTACTAGATGATGCATGACTACAGAAGGGTCTAAACTTGGCATATCTTCATATGTCCAAGCGAATACATCTTCATATTATTTAAGGAATGCAATGTATTGCTCTTGTTTTTCTTGACTTAATTCTGATCCAATACTGATGATGTGAGGATTATCCTCAGTTCCAATGCTAACCTTAATGACATTTTCTACTTCCATGTGTAGATCTCTTTCAAAATTATGTGGGGCAGGTGAAACACCCAATTCTTGTAATTCCTTTAAGGTTAACTTGGATAATTCATCTTGAGGAGTTGTGGCCTCAAGATGGGCTATAGTAGGTATAGAACCATCAAAATAAAAACCATTGTGTAACAACTCTTCAACGAAGAAATCATGGAAAATATCTCCTTCCAACTCATCATCAAATTCAGCAATCATTTCAGGGTAAGCTATGGATAGCATATTGCAGGTAGAAGAATTATTCTTGGGATACAAAGAATCTTGTTTATCTAGATAATCTTGATAACATACGAGTTGATCATCATATTCAAAAGGGAAGGGTTGATCCTTACTAGGAAATAGGCCCACACCACATCGAGCGGGCCATGGTTCTACCTCAAAGGGTTCTTTCATACCATCTTGGAGAGGTCCCAAGACTTTCCCTTTATATCCCAATTTAAGCATTATGGGTTTAGCTTTAATATATTCATTAGCAAAATAGCATCGAGCATATCCATCACAATGCATCTTGATGTTTCGGGGTATTCTTCCCCAATCATATCCTTTATAAATAAAAGCACAACTCCCAACTTGGTAGATACTTCCCATAGGTTTTGGGAGGCCCAAGGTACGAGGAGAAGGTGGAAAATTACTTAAGATAATGGAATCTTGCATAGAAGCATTTTTTTTTCTGATATAAGAAGTTTAGATAAATCAGGTAAGAGTTCATCAGAAAGAGCATAAGAGGTAGAAGGATCATTCCCTATATATTTAGATGTGGAAGGTATGATAGATGTAGATAATGTGGAGGTGTTAATAAATGGGTCTATAGATTTTGAAATTATAGGGATGGAACATGAAGGATTGGTTGTAGATTTAAGATCTTTTTGAGGTTCTAGTGTGGTTTGTTTAGAAGATTGTTGAGCTATATATGAGGGTGAAATTAATGGAGAAATAGATGAAGTTATGGGTGTGTGTTTCACACGTTTAGATGAAAAATAAGAATTAGGATGTGTGGATGACAGAGTAGGGCAAAATTGAACTCCAACAGGTTCTGCAAAAGCACACATATCAAAGGGTCTAGGATCACCATGGATAGTGACCAACTAATTTTTAAATTCGAATTTAACACATTGGTGTAAAGTTGATGGGACAGCCCGCATTGCATTGATCCAAGGACGAACCAAGAGTATATTGTATGATGTGGGGCAATGTACAATAAACACGGTCGTTTCTAAGGTTCTCAGACCAACTTGCAATGGGATGGTGATAACTCCACATGTTTCTTGTGTTTCGTGATTGAAAGCTTTTATGATCATGTCAGTTTTCTTCATTTCATCACTTCTAAAACCAAATCTTTGGTAGAAGTCAAAAGTGCAAATGTTTAGAGATGAACCATTATCAATCAAGAACCTTTTGACTGCTACATCTCCTATTAGGGTAGTAATATATAAGGGGTTATCCTTATGTAAACTATGTTGTGGGATATCTTTATCTCGAAAGTCAATACAATCAACTTCTCGAGTGATGATAGTATTGGACATGGCTTTAGGTTGAATATTTTGAGGTACCATCATTTGGCTTAATGTGAGCATTAATTCATCCCTATGGGTATAAGAAGATCTTAATAAGTCCAACAGTGAAATTCTGGCTGTAGTATTGGATAATTGTTCATTAATATTGTAAGGAGGCTTAGGTTGAACATTAGACATATGATTCCCTTTATTGGGATTTTTCAAAATAAATGGAGCTGATCCATCAGTCTGAGTTTGATCCTGTTGAGAATTGTGAGCCTGTTTTCTGGTAAAAACTTCGATGGTACCTACAATGTTATATTGAAGACACTGAATTGGTCTCGGTCTAGCGTTTATAACTTGTTCATTAGGAAGGAACTGATTAGAAGAGGGTCGAGTAGTAACTCTTCTAGGAAATGGTTCTTCCAGAACCATAGAATCTATGATAGGTTGAATAGGATCTGATTCGTCTTCAGAACTATTCGATTGATTTGAGGTGATGTCTATTTCACTTTTAGTATCCGATTCTACATCACTAGGATCCGATGTTTGAGTATTATATAGGGGTCTCGACGTAACCATGGATAAAGTCGTGTCAATTTTTTTTAAATGATGATTAGGTAAATGTCCGCTAATAGTTCCTACATATCGGGTAGGAGGAGGGACATTATGATGCTCAATTTGATTGGCCACCTCTTTACCATGTTTTGGTAAAGGATGTTGAAATATATCTAATGATTGATTAGTATTTTGATTTTGATTTTGGGGAATGTTATTTTGATTATTATTAGGAGGATTTTTTTTAGGTTGAAAGGCTTGCACCTCCATTTCATTATTATCAATCAAGTATTGTATTTTATGTTTTAATCTTTTGCAAGAGTTTGTAGCATGTCCAGGTCTTCTATGAAAATCACAATGTAAATCAGCTCTGTATTCGGGTATATTTGGATCAGGTTCCCGGATAGCTGGTAATTGAATCAAACCTCTTTCGAGTAATTGGGGTAGAATAGTTGATAATGTTTGACTCAATCTAGTAAACTCTTGAGGTGGTTTATCAGGAGGTTTTAATATAAACTTCTCCATTGTTTTTGTAGTATTAAAATTAGCAATTTTTCTACTATCAGTGACTCCGTCACCTACAACTTGTTTGTTTTTATATTGATTTCTGGATGTTTTCTCATCATCTTTCCTTTTGAGCTGACCTCTTCTAATGAGAGCATCTTCCACCCTTCGAGCTAAGTCTATAGCTTGATCGAAGGTGGTTAAGGTAGCAATTGATAATTCATAGGATATTTGTTCTTGCAAATTATTAATAAAAATGTCCAACATTTCCCTATAAGGTAGCACAAAGTTTAGTTTTCCTGTCAACTGCCTCCATCTAGCTAAGAAATTAGCAAAACATTCATCTTTGTCTTGTTTTAAGTTGTATAAATATTTAATGGTCACGTGTCTCTCGATGTAAGCACTAAATTGATGCACAAAAGACTCAGCGGTCTCTTCAAAATTTCTCAAAGAATGAGTGGGTAGTTGATAATACCACTCCAATGCCATTCCTCCTAAACTTTTTGGGAACATTTTTAGTAATAGCAAGTCATCCTAAACATGTGAAGATGCTCTATGGGATCTTCAGTTCCTTTATATATAGGTAGGACGAGCATGGGAAAGTGCTTAGGGTATGGCTATGCTACAACTATTGGATCCAAAGGCTGACTACACATCTCTCGATAATTATACGAGGGATGGTAGGGATCTATCTGGTCCATGCGGGAAGCTAACTGTTTCACCAGGGATTCCAGATTACTGGTTTGCCCACCATATTGGTTTGGTAGGGTATTAATATGGGATTTGTGACCATATGATGGAGGGACATGAAGATTAGATGCTATATTGCTATTGTGTAAATTTTTGGTAGGAAGGGTGTTATGAAGAAGTTTTGAAGTTGTATTATGTTGTATCCCAGATTGTTGAAAATTGGTGTTTGGCTTCATTTTAGGTTTTTGTCAATTTGAAGCATATTGATCAATAGTTTAGCGAAATAAAGCAGTGAATGAAGGTCTCTTTTGTGTGGGAATGATTTTAGGCTCAATAACAGGTTCCTTAGGGGGTTAGGTAACCTGTTGCTATTGCATGTTCTGAATCATAGTGACCATATCTATATTGGATGGTCCAACTTTATCACTTTCTTGATCGATAAAAGACAAAGGATTAGTGTGCATATTAAACATATGTTCCATGGTTGCTTGAGTGTCACTAATTTGTCCTCTATCAATACAAACTATCATATTAAGAGCACCAATGTTATTATTGAGAAATTTCTAGAAATGATCTATATTATCAAAAGCAACAGTTCCGTCTGGAGCCATTCTAGGGGATGAGGATCCTTCCTCTTTAACATTTTCTTCTTGTTCATCTACAAAAAGCTCATCTTCTCGGCTGTTCTAGAGTTCCTCCTTCCGGAATTGAATCCTCAGGAAGGACATTTGGGTTTTTTGTTTTGTTTCCTAGCCAATATTCTTCTTCTTCTTCTTCAGTTTGTTTACCATTCCTAAGTCTAGGCATTGTGCTTAAGTTTAGATTTCAGCAAATATATATATATATATATATATATATATATATATGTAACAAGCTTAAGAGGTATATATTTTAATTATATACCTACTATAGTATTTAAAATAAAATGTTTTGGTCTTGTTATGTTTTTGGTTTTTCTTGTTTTTTTTTGTTTTTTGTTTTTTTATAACAATATTATAAAGATAACAAACAACACACTAAATGCAAGAAATAATAATAATGAAAGCAATGATCTAGTTTTCTATAAACAATTTATAAATATCATTAACGGGCTCAAGTTCTTCAGAGTCATGAAATGTTCTTCAAATTGAAAATTTTCTTTCAAGAATTTGACAAAAAGTGCTATAGTGATATTATCTGTCTCAGACTCTGGTTGGTAGAAATAAAGTTCGTGGCAATACTCTCGATATAACACAGCTCTAGGAACTCTTCTCCACATTTCCCTATCCGTAAGAACGACCTCTTGGTCTTCTACACGACCTAGGAATTGGTGTATAACAGTTGCATTCTTGAGGTATTCCTCGAAGGTGAACAATTCTGAAGACACAAGAGCTCTCCTATAAGCTAACCACCTATGGCAAGCTCTCTGAAGTTCATGATAAAAAATGAGTTGATGAGGATCCAGGATTCTATCTAGGGCAAACCTTTTAATTTGCCTAAGTTTGGTTGATCTAGATGAAATAATACCCAATATCCTATTAAGTTCGTCCCACAAAGGTGGAACTCTATATGTTTGAGATAGTCTAAGCAAAGAATTAAACTCTATGGCTATTATTTGATTTTCGACATTAATGGTGACAACTAGTCTTTTCTTAGGAGCTACCATCTAAACATGATATGCAACTTAACAATTTTAAATGCATCTATGTTTTTTTTTGTTTTCAAAAGGTTTTTAGTTTCATGTCGGGTTCACCAAAATGTATCGCTCCAAATTTTTCGCACCCTTACCTTCAGTCTATAGGATTCGTGCCCGGAAGGGGGATGTGAAAAGGATGGGAAAATACCTCGGACTGAGAGGCCCTTTGAAGGTCCCGCCTCTCGAGGGAGGTATATAAGGGTGAATTTTTGACGGATGGTGGGTTCACTAGGAAACTTTTGAATGGCAGTTTCCACGCCTAGGTTGATAATGTGTTTGATGTGTTCATTTTGACATTTAATCATTCAAATCCTAGGTTTGACCAAATGAATCTAAACTGTTCTACATGAAATGCAGGTTTAAATGAATACAAAAACAAAATTAAATAGAGAATACAGGAAATATACTAGATTGGAAAAGCCATACCTGATCCGGATGTCTGATGGAGGTTCTGATTTTTGAAGCAGTCTAGATCGTTTGGAATTTGACAGGATCGTCTCTGATCTGACAGGATCGTCTGAGATTTGACGAATTCGTCAGAGACCTACAATCAGAGAAATAGACACAGAATACAGAAAATGCAGCAATACTAACAGAGGAAAATGGTGTAAAATGACAATATAGATACTAAAACGATAATTATGAATAGAAATTCAAGTAAATTATAGTATTCTAATGACAAATTATGATCTTATCATGCACTTAAGCTATATGGGTGAACTCCAAAATGCAGAATAGCAAAAAATAACAATAAACTGATCTAAATGCAGAATGAAATAGCATATGAAAAGAGAAAAGTGCAAACTCTGGGCACTAATTGCCCCCAATGTTGACTGCAGTCGAAATCATCTATAGAGTGCAAAATCATCTCGAATTGGGGTGTGATCATCCAAGATTGTACAAGATCATCTGCGACGATCTGAGCTTGCTTCGACTAAAGAATAACAAAGTTCCTGCAAGAAAACTCGAAAAGGGACAAAGGCAAATAGTAGTCTAAGACATTCTAATGCATGTAAAAATCGAAGTGCAGTAAAATTCAGCCAGGGGAATGTCAAGGGGAGGTCCTAAGATTAAATAGGCATAGGAAGGAGGTTGGGAGGTTGGAGATCATCCTAATCTGGAAGATCTCCAATGGGGGAGGTCTCTAATGATGCAGACACGCTTCTGCCCAACTTAGAGACGTCGTTGAAACAAAATCTAATTATGAAAAATTAGTTTTGGGACAAAATCATCTAGACGTTCTGCTCCAGACGAATTCGTCCGATCTGAGGTGATATCGTCTGATCGGCGACGATATCGTCCAATGGTCACAACAAATCCTAAAAATGGCACGAAAAAAAAGGAATCGGTTTAACAGGTGGTTCAGGGTTAAAATTTGAATTTGAATTATTACTAAAGTAATTTTAATTATTTGCTAAGGTTTACTACACTAATTTTAGGGTGCTACAAGGACAGTTAACTAAATTCTACATGCAAACTTGAGTCTCCTATGCAAACTGGTTGTTAGCATGAGAAGCTTTTGTCCTTTGTTAATGTTTGGAGGCTAGTTAACTAACATCTAAATGCAAACTCAAGTCTCCTATGTGAACTGGTCATGAAAAGAAATGCAAAGTTATTACCGCTCACCTTTATTGCATGCAGACTGCCCCTTCTACCCGTGATTAAGCCTGTTTGTCGACAAAACTGCTTTTATGGTTTAGCCACTGTCATCTACAATGACTAATATCTGGTCCTTGTCGTCTACAATGGCTAAGGTCTGGCCGTTTTAGGCTTGAGCAGATAATATATGGTCACTCTTGGCTTGAGCATCTAGGCTTGGATGGCTTGAAAAGGCCCCAAATGAGTAGTGAGAACCACTGTTGATGCTTGGAAATTCCAATATTATGTCATCTGATCTTATGAATGTGTTGATGTGAGTAGATCCCCTAAGCATGACATGTTTTAGGTGTCTATAGATGCCTCTTTTTGTGATGCACTATGTGGAAAACACAACGCTGAGAAAAAATGTAGATTGATCTATTTTGTAGGTTGTATGGTGATCAATGGTATGATCAACATTGGATGGCCCAATCATGCAAGATGGCACGCATCCTTCGAATCATCGCCTCACCATTCGAAGGACTTAGCTCAATGGCTTGGGTATGTTAAATTGCACTGATTCATCAAACTCAATTGGGTAGCTTCAACTACTATAATAAATCCAACTGATAGAAGAGCTACAATTGAAGATGTCATGTCTGCTTACGTTCCTAGCAAACAAGGAAAATTTGTGATTATTGTATGCAATAATTCATAGGACGAATACAATTTTGATGTGATCAAGTGATATTTTGTTGATTTTATTATGATTATGTTGAAGTTTTGAACTACTTCTTCACACAATGGATTGGTGAAGAAATGACAATGAATGAAGCGACAAGTCGCTTGACCAATATGACTAATTTGGTTCCTTTATTAGTATTTATTGCTTTTAATGGACAATCGCACATCCAAGTGTGATTCCAATTATTTATGATAATCATCCATCCCTATCCCAAGAAGCAGTCCAACTATCAATAGCCTTCTTAGGGAGTTAGGATGAGTGATTCTATTTATGTTCATATTGTATCACTTTGGCTTAATTTTTTTGGTATCATAGGGGAATTAGGATGATCCTTTCGCACCCGTGGAGCAATCTGACCATCTTGGTCTTCTTTGGGATTTAAGGGTGGCACATCATAATTTCAAAATGAAATGTTTTGCCCCAAGTGGCCTTATGGTAGCCTACTCATCTCATCAAAATGCATGGAGTGTGAATTGTTGCAATCATTGAGTGGATAGAGTAAGTAACTAGATACGAGGCCTACTCGAGATTATGCTTATATGCAATTTTTTTGTTATTTTGATCATCAAATTGCATTTATTTAATGTTTTTGTTATCCCCCATGGAAGAAATATTCTTGTTTTTATCTATTGAGCAGGTCATTTTCAGGTCCAGTGGCCTCTAAGTCTCTGCCTATGGTCATTGTCACCTTGAGCAGCCACAAAGTTCAGGCTGCTGACGTCAAAAGTAGCCAAGGCATAATTTGAAAACATATAAAATATATTTTTAGGATTTTGACATGCCACTTTCATTTGATGTTAATTCACTTTTTAGAGCTCTAGTGAGACAGTGACAGTTGCAATTTATGAATTTACCTGCGTCGAGGACATGGTTGCACAGGGTGAGGCATTAGCTGTTGGAGGAGTCAGAGCTTCTCAGGTATTCTTTCAAACCCTAACCTCTTTTCCTCTTCTGGGTAAAACTGAACCTCACTAAGTAATTGGTAAATGAACCTCACTAAACCTATTGGTAACAAACAAAATTCGTAGTTAGTCTTAGTATAGGTTTTCAAGTGGTGGGTTGGTCCCCATTTTTATTTTTTCCAATTTTTTTTGCTTTTTACGGCCTAGGATTCATGGGTTTGCCATGTTACCTTTCGGTCGCTGTTGCTCAGAGCAACATAGATTTGGCCGTTGTCACTCAGAGCAGCTAGGTTTGAACCCCAATGGTAAAAATATTGACCATTGGGCTTTGGCCGCTGCTGTCTCCATTCACCCTATTCTGGCCACTATAGGTGATAGTGGCTAAACCCCTTAGCCAATTTTGCACAAATTTTTGCTTTTTATTGGATTTTATGAGATAATTTAATAATTTTTTTTTTTTGGAATTTTGAACTACTCTTTAGGATGTGTTGCATGCCTAGTTGCATTTATTCCCCCACTCTTTGCTCAGATTTAGGAGAGTATCAATTTTTTTTTATGTTTTATTAGGATTTATGTCTTAGATGCACTGTAGTTATGTTTTATCTTTCTTTCATTTTTCTTAGATCCTTATTGCTCGGGCTCAGGACCCGAAGCTCATGACTAACCTTCTACCTCTTTTGGATGCCACTGATTGGAGGTGGCTTAAGGCTTGCGGGATCTAGTATGTTATCAGATTGCCTCACATTATGTCGGACCAGGCTTACCTTACGGATTTTGCCCATCACTGGGACCCTCAGACTAATACCTTTTGATGGAGTGGCCATCGTTTCTTTGATCACTAATGATCATGTGGCTGTATTCACTCAGGTGTTCGAAGGATGCTCTTATTATACTTTTAGTGACACTAAGAGGGGGGGTGAATTAGTGTGATCTTTTAAAACTTTAACCTTGCAATACTTAAAGCTAAAATAAAGCAAACTTAAACCAGATATAGCAAGTTAATAAGAGAGCATCACACAACACAAGATTTTAACGAGGTTCACCAATGTGGCTACTCCTCAAAAATGACTGCTTGGACTACCATCCAAATCCAGCCTTTGCAAAGCAACAACTTTACAACTTATTTACCAGCACCAACTGGAAGGAGCACCAACCCCTCAATTTTTCTGCACCAACAGAAAGGAGCACCAACCCCTAATTCACCAGCACCTACTGGAAGGAGCACCAACCCCTTATGCCAAGCTGCAACTTGGACTTCAATAGAAACAATGAAAATTATAGAATAATACCTTCACCTTATTACGCACAGCCTGCAGTTTCTATGCACTCTGCTTCTGCTGAGCAAAAGCTTCGCACCAACAGTCTGCTTCTTCTCAACTACCTCTCACACTTTGCTTCAACACAATCGAACTATCGCTTCTGCTTCTGTGCACTTTTTTTGCTTTCTATGCACTCTTGCCTCACACTCAGCTTAATTCGATACGACTCACTTTCTGCTCTCTATGGACTTCACTTGCACAAATTTCTCTTCGCACTAACTGGTTTTGAGTAGACTGCTTTTTCGTTAATGCTTCACACACTCTACTGCTAAACAGTCGATCGACACAATTCACTTTCTGCGCTCAGCATACATAATTTGCACACTATCGAGATAACCAAATCTCTCAACAACCCTCCTTTTATAACAAACTTTTCATGACCAAAGATCTGATCTTAGTTGGTTGAAAAACCCTAATCTTAGTCGACTGCAAACCCTAAACATGGTCGGCTGCAAACCCTAAATTTGGTCGGTTGCAAACCCTAAATTTGGTCGGTTGCAAACCCTAGAATTTGTCGGCCTGCATCGGTCTTTGTCGGCCTCTACTGCCGCTGCAACTTCTTCTATTGCTGTGCCACGAAAACACAACATGTCGCGATATTGTGACACTTTTTATTTTTGTACGCTTCCTTTTGGCTTTTGTCGCGATATCGTGACACTTTTGCCTTTAGAGACTTCATCTTCACTTTTGACCGCGAGACAACAACATGTAGCGATATCGCTACACTTTTTCTTCCATACGCTTTCCTCAACTTTGGCCCGCGAGAATACATGTAGCAATATCGCTACACTTTTTCTTTCGTACGCTTTCCTCAACTTTGGCCCACGAGAATACAACATGTAGCGCTATCGCTACACTTTTTCTTTCTTGCTTCTCTTCTTGGCTTGTACCTGCGAAACCTCAACATGTCGCGAAATCGCGACACTTTTTGCCTCTTTGTCCTTTTCTCGGCTTGCACCCGCAAAAACATGACATGTCACGAAATCATGACACTTTCACTGCCTTGAGCTCTTTTCTGTCTTTCACCCGTGAAAACATAACATGTCACGAAATCGCGACATACTTTCCTTCGTACATTATGTCTCCTCTTCAGGTTGCGAAAACCCAACATGTCACGAAATCGCGACACTTTTCCTCCTTGGCGCTTTTTCTCCAAACATGTCACGAAATTGCGACAATTTTCTTCCTTAGCGCTTTTTCTCCAAACATGTCATGAAATCACGACAGTTTTCTTCCTTAGCACTTTTTCTTCAAACATGTCACGAAATCGTGACAGTTTTCTTTCTTAATGCTTTTCTTCCCTTTGGGTCGCGAAAACCTGACATGTCGCGAAATCGTGACAGTTTTCTTCCTTAGCGCTTTTCTTCCCTTCGGGTCGCGAAAACCCGACATGTCATGAAATCACGACAGTTTTCTTCCTTAGCACTTTTCTTCCCTTCGAGTCATGAAAACCTGACATGTCGTGAAATCGCAACAGTTTTCCCTGCACTTTCTCTCTCCTCCAATATGTCACGAAATTGCGACAGAAAACATGTCGCGATATCGCAATAGTTTTCTTACTTGTCTTTTTCTTTGATCTTTTGCAAATAGACAACTATGGTCTTCTTGGAAACTTACTGTCCATGCGTTGAATAACCTTTAAACTTCTATCTTCTGCATCTGAATGACTTTTGAACTTCCAGTCCACTGCATCATTAAATCTAACTGACTGTGTTGACAATAATGACAAAACTTTTGCAACACCTTGCTCAACAGCTCTAAGGCGACCCTCAAGGACACCAAGTCTAGGGGAGTGTCTATTATCCACTGGTATCGAGAGCATGTTTTCATAGTGAGGCATGTGGTATTGTTGATGGTCATTAGAAATGTCCCTATCCAAGACTATTCAGGCTTGAGGTTCCCTTGGAACCTCCTTGTGATGGATCAAGACTTGATGGACAACGAGGAATCCATCATCTATGCATGGGGTAGGTCTCTGTTGGCTCAGTGTTATGATGAGCTATACCACATCCATCAGAGGGATCATGTCAGCATTGCCTACAGTTGGCTCTTGTAGATCTCGGGATGAGAGCACATCAGGGTAGATCACCCTAAGGGGATTCCTATTAAGATCACAACTATGAATGTGCAGATGTAGTGCTATGGTGCTATATGGGCTAGAGGAAGTGAGGAGCACAAGAGCCACACTTTTGTAGGGGATTTGTCTCATTATACTGATACTTTCACTCAAATTTGAGCTAGATATGTCATATGGCGCCCGTATCATGAGTGTACCACTTGGAATGACCCTGATAGCTTTATTGCTAGGACACAGTGTGAGTGATGGCTCGTCGATCGCAAGATCAGCATCCAGGAGCAATTCTTCTACTCTCAGGTTCTTCTTCAGTATGATTTATATAGTATGTGCCACTAGTACCATTTATGTATAGGTGCATCGAAGCAGAGAGAGACCTCCCTCCTCGACTGGTTATAAAGATAGTTGATGAAGAGGATGCCCCAACTGTTGATCTTGGAGTATCTAGTGGAGTCACATATGCATTTTCACAGTGGTGGGATGACCTGATATGGTGCGATGATGGCAGTCTGGGCTGAGAGGATGATGGCAAAGATGGGGGCAGATCCATCAAGGCATAGGGTTCATGCTAGGACTGTGGCATGGGATCAGTGGGCAGAGCAGGTGGCATTGGAGGAGTAGGAGGCTCCTGAGGAGGCAGAGGAGGAGATGGAGCTTGAGGAGAGAGATTCTCCTCTTAGGGTATAGCTACATGATGTTGAGGCCAAACTTTAGTTGACCAAGATACAAGTACAATAGTGTGATGCCATCCTATCTCAGTGGATACCACTATAGCACAAATTTCAGACCAGATATAGGCTTTGCAGGCCACTATGGGAGGAGCTACCCGGATGCAGGTTGTTGTTGCTCCTCTTGCTATCGAGGGTCCTTTGAGGGCATCTCACAAGGATGAGATCAATCATCTATAGGGTTTACTATATGAGAGTGATGTATAGATTGTTAAGGATGTAGCCCATATTATCGCTCTCTCAAGGAAGATCAGGATGCTAGGAGCCATTCCTCGGGAGAGAGGAGCCACAAGTGGGTCACAAGTCAACAAGAGTTCTACCATAGGGTATTCTTCCATTCATCCTAGTCATGGGACCCGAAATCATACTGAGAGACCAACAAGGTCTAGCTCACACCATTCTTCTAGAGATCAAACCATAGGGGGCGGTGCTACAGGGGGTGCAGGCCCAACATTTGATTGATGGTTCACTTGGTTTTGATTCATTTTTTAGGTCAGATGACCTATATGACTGTATCCCATGGGAATTTTTTTATATCCATGGACTTGACACACATACTTTTATGATATCTTTGCATTATGACTCATTACTTGTATTGTTTATTGCTCATGTTTTTGTTGTTATTTTGTTTTATGATGTGCTGTGATGATGGCATTATGATGACTTGATGTATATGTTAGATGATAGATGATATTGTAGATGCTTATATGGATGTGTAGATGCTTATATGATTTTATGATATGATGTGATGTATTTTGATGATGAATGATGAATTCATGATTGTATGCAAATGGATATTGCCTATATGTTTTATGATGTGCTTTATGATGTAATGATGGGTGATTTGGTTTTTGTGTTTATGGATGCGATGTTATTTTTTAACTGCATGTTTAAATTTGCTTTAATTGTATGCATCTAACTTATGTGATGGGATGGTATAAACGAACTCGTATGCTCTAATTACTTAAAACATAAGGAATGCATATGACATTGACAATCTTAATGGGTGATACCACAAAAAGTAAAAAATTAATCATGAATTTAAATAATCACTCTTATCATAAGAATTGATTAAGTATTAATATATGAGATGTAATGGTGTGAGATGTATTTTTTGATAAGTTTCTATAAATTAAAAGATATAAAGTAGTCAGTGGTCGTCTATATACTATTTCTAATATATATGCGGTATTTGTCCTACTATGTTGATACCCCCTAATTTATAGAATCTTATAAAGAAATTAATGGTGTGAATGATGATATGATTTGTTGCTATGTAAGAATTTTAGGGCTTTCCGGAGATCCAAACACTCTAGTTACCCTATCAATGACTGTGTATTGATCATTTAAGGCTTTTGAAAATTAGGCTTTCATCATGGTCCTAGATACTCATTCTCCTTGTGTGTGAAAATGAATATATTTAGATAGAACCCATGCATTTCCTCCGATGTCAGGTGGGATTCTTTCAATCCATTTCTAAGATCGAGGATCCTCAAGTGTTCATCTTATTCTTATGTTGGACTCAGTTGGACTATACCACTAGGCAGTTTTGAGTTACCTAAGCTAGCTCATCCACATTCAAACATTGGTCTATACAAATTCTAGGAGATTTTATGATAGACATATCATCATGCATAAGGATTTCTCCTTCTAGTTTTGTGCAATGCTGAGAATTCCAGGGATTCAAGTTCTATTCCCTTTTTTTCTTCATTCAATTGGGATACTTGCTCATACTTAGTGATGAAAATCACTATTTATTTTGACTGATTTTTTTTGTTTTCTTTTGAGCAAGGGATTCTTGTAGTGATGATAATCATTGTTTGTTTTGCTTTTGATATTTTGAACTATGACTTTGGGCATTGATGTTTGAATTTTGAAGAATTTGAACTTTCGATTTGAGATTTGAATTTGGCTTTGTTTTGGGATTTTGCCTATTTTTATGAAAGCAAGGGATATATGTAGTGATGATAATCATTGATTTCTGGGTAGGGCAGAACTTGTCCTTTTTCCAATTCTCAGCACCTCTAAACCAGTTGCATAGGGGGATAAGCAAGGAAGTTCCTTTTTGCTTTTGGTAACCTAGACCACTTTGTAGTTTTCATCTTCCCGTTTACCAACTAGAATTTAGTATTGTAATTAGTGGTGGGATCCTGAGATATGCTAGGCTTTGTCACCACTAGACCTTATTCTCTACTAACCAAGATGGTTTTCCACAAAAGTTGATAAGATCACTAGGTGTGGTTGATTAAACGAAAAACCTTAGTATATTATGTATAGCAACAGATAATGGTTGTGTTGAAAAACACAATGACACACATGTGTTGATGGAGGTATGGATTTGAATGGTTTGTGAGACAAATTGTGGCATCACTTTAAGGCTCTCATGACATATGTGACTATAGTGGATATGAAAATGTAATGCAATTATGTGGATGCAAGATGTGAGATGCAATTGTTTTTGTATTTTTTTTTTTTATGTTGTTTTTGTATTTTTGTTTAATTTGACCAAAGGGCTTATTGTGCCTTTGGGGATTTTTGGTTTTTGACCAAGTAGCATGAAGTACCCTTGGAGATTTTTGATTTTGACCAAGTGGGATGAATTACCCTTGGATATTTTTTATTGTAGTTGACCAAATGGTTTGAATACCCTTGGAGCATTTTTTATTGGAGTTGACCAAGCGGTTTGTATACCCTTGGAGCATTTTGAATTGATTTTGACCAAGTGGCTTTGATGCCCTTGGAGCATTTTGATTTGATTTTGACCAAGCAGCTTGAATTTCCTTGGAGCCTTTGATTGTATTTTGAAATTTTATGTTTTTATGATTTGTTTTGTGTTTTTGACATATTTGAATGTTTTTGTGTTTTATGTGTAGAATACCTTCAAGTGAATGATATTGAGAGGTTCAAGCTCTTCAAAACCATCTAATTATATAAGGCGATATGCTCTAGGCCCAAATATTTGTGAAATCATGTATGGGCCTATCCAATTTTCCACGAACTTGTCTCGAAGGTGCAATGGCAGATTCAAATTCTATTGGTTTTCTTTGAGCACTAGATCTCCAACCTTGAATTCTCTTAAGTGGACTTTACTATTGTAAGCTCACGCAAGGTGATCTTGGTAAATATGAAGATGCTCTAAAGCATTGAATCGACATTCATCAAGAAGCATCAACTGATCAAGGTGGCCTTGTTGCACGACATCATCATCTATGTAGTATTTTAATGCTATGCATAGAGTTGGAATTTCCAACTCTAGTGGCATGATGGCCTCAGTGCCATATACTAGTGAAAATGGTGTTTCCCTAGTGGGCATCCGTATACTAGTCCTGTATGCCCATAGTGCAAGAGGTAACTGCATGTGCCAATCCTTGTGATTGTCTTGCATCGTCTTCCTCAAGATGGAGACTATTATTTTGTTCGAGGATTTTGCTTGCCCATTTGCTTGTGGATAGTAAGGCATTGAAAAAATATGCTGAATATGGTATTTGTTCATTAAAGCATGCACATTTTTGTTCTTGAAATATGGCCCATTATCCGATATTATCTTCGAAGGGACCCCAAAATGACTTATGATATTGTGGAGTATAAACTCCGCAATCCTTGGTCCAGTTGTCGATGTTAAGGGGATCGCTTCAACCCATTTAGTGAAGTATTCTATGGCTGTTATGATGAATGTGTGTCAGCCTGAGGATGGGGGTGAGATCTTCCAAATAAAGTCTAGTCCCCACTACGAGAATGGCCATTTTGCCTCGATGGGTTGCAAGGCTTGCGATGGTAAGTGTGTTATATTTGCATGATGCTGGAACTTAATGCATTTCTTGACATACTCACAATAATCCTTTTCCATGGTGGGCCAATAGTAACCCATTCTCAAGATGCGTTTAATGATGGCCATGCCATTGAAGTGACCATCAAATGTGCCATCGTGAGCTTGCGAAATCACCCAGGATGCTTCCTGGGGCTCAAGACAATGGAGTAATACTCCATCATATCCTCATATGTAGAGGATTTCTCCTAGAAAGATGTATCTTGTTGCTTTATGTTTGAACATTTACCTTTCAATATGCAACAAACCTTGAGGTACTATTCCAAGTTTTAGGAAGTCCCATAGTTGGGAAAGCCAATCCTGATAAGCCACTACTTCTATAGAAAATATGACTTGCTTTTCCTGCATTCCCGAGATGGTGAACATGGATTTAGGAACAACTCTATGGTGTATGGTTGCACCACACTCCATAGGTCCTTGGGAGATCAAAGACCCCCAAGGTGCCATTTGCAAGAAATATCTAGCTATGAAGGACCAATCCTGATTTGGTTCGATGTTGATCATGTTGACTAATTCTTGATTGTCAAAAGCTTCACGATGTATTTTTGAGTGCGAAAGCACTTTCACATGAACGGTTGTAAAATCAGTAGAAGGATTTTGAGGGATTAAAGATCCCAAAGATGCCATGGTGTCTACAAATCTATTTTACGTATGAGGGATTGCCTCGATGTCGTACCATTCCAACCGGGCTAGGTAGGTGTCAACAATTTCCTTGTAAGTCTTTAGGAGTGGGCACCTACATTGAAATAGTCCTTTGACCTAGTTTACTATGAGCAAGGAGTCACCAAAGATATTCAATCTTTTAATGCCCATTGCTATGGTTGTTTGGAGTCCCAAGATCAATGCTTCATATTCTGTGTTGTTGTTTGTGCAAGGGAAGTCTAATTTGAATGATAAGGGCAATGGAGCACCTTACGGTGTGATAAAGACAAAACCTGCTCCGCCTCCTTGTTCAAACTTTGAACCATTGAAGAAAAATGACATGTCTCTTTCTTTCTTAGGTTCTTCGAGTTCTGGGGGATATGATAATGCAAAGACCGCATCATCAGGAAATTCTATGGTGAGAGGCTTGTCATCTTGAAGAGGTGCTTCTACTAATTGATCTGCTATGACTTGTCCCTTGATGGAATTTTGGCTTATGAACTCTAGATCAAATTCTATCAATAGCATGATCCACTTTGCGGTATGTGTATTGTGATATGTCTTGCTCATCATGTACTACAAAGGATTTTGTTTTGATATGACGTAGGTCATATGGCTCAACATGTAGTGTCACAACTTTCGAGTTGCAAAGACCACTACTAAACATAGTTTTTTGACATACGCATATCCTAGCTCGTAACTCACCAAGGTGTGGCTAATGTAATATATGGCTTGCTCTTTGTATTGTGCATTCTTTTGGGCTAACATGGTGCCCAATGCATAGCCGATATATATAGTAAAAATGGTATGTCTGGCCTTGGTGGAGCCAACACTAGTGATGTTGCCAGATAAGTTTTGATCTCTACAAAGGCTTGATGGCATTCTTCATCCCAATGAAAGGGGACCTCCTTGTGTAGCAACCGATTCATAGGTCAAAATTTTTCTGATAATTGCACGATGAATCTTTTGATGGATGCTATCTTGCCTTGTAGGCTCCTTAGCTCCCTAATGTTGGTAGGGGTGACCATTTCCAATATAGCCTTTACCTTTACAAGATCTACTTCAATGCCTCTCTTGGATATGATGAATCCCAAAAGCTTAATAGAAGTTACACCAAATACGCACTTCTTAGGATTCAATCAGACATTGTGCTCAATGAGGTGGTCAAAGACTTTTCTAAGGACTTCAACGTGCTCTTGCCACAATAGGGACTTGGCCAGTAAGTCATCCATGTAATCCTCTAAGATCTTATGCATATAGTCATGGAATATGTATGTCATGGCCCACTGATATGTGGCACCAACATTTTTAAGACCGAATGGCATCACTTTGTAATAGAATATTCCCCACAAAGTAATGAAAGTAGTTTTATGTTGATCTTCGGGCTTAATTTGGATCTGGTTGTATCCAAAAAAACCATCCATTAGGGAGAGCATCTCATGACCTATAGTTTCATCTACAAGAGCATCTATGTTTGGCAATAGGAATGAATCCTTTGGTGTTGCCCTATTTAAATATCTGAAGTCTATGCAGATATGGACTCTTCTATCGGGCTTCCCCTCGGGTACCATGTTTGACACCCACTCAGGGTAGTCAATAGGAACTATGAACACTGCATCCAATAGTTTTTTGAATTCGTTCTTCACCATCAAAGTGATGGTTGGATGCATTTTCCTCATATTTTTCTTGAATGGCTTCTTCATGGGATCCAATGAAAGGTTATGAATGACTAACTTTGGATCTATCCCTAGCATGTCTTTGTAAGTCCAAGCAAAAATATTTGGCCTCTCTTTGAGGAGAGGAATTAGGATGGCTTGTTCCTCTGGAGATATACTTTCTCCTAACTTGAATTTTCTTGGTTGGGTAGGATCATCGCTGATGTCCACCTTGAAAGTCACTTCTATAGCCATATGTGACCCATCCTCTAGTTTATGAGGTGTGGGTATCAAATGAATGTCATTGACGAGATTTACAGGACCTACTAACTCAGGATCCAAACCAACATGGAAGACGTCATATGCACAACCTGATGCAAAATGGAATGGTTGTAACATCTCTTCATTGGGGAAGAGATCTTCAGGCTCTATGGGTGAATCAGCACAATCCCAATCGATATCCTCTACATCAAGATGCAATTATTTGGTAGGATCTACTGGATTATGAAGTGGAGTGGCCAAATAAATGGAGATCATGTTGATGGATGGGATGAAATCTCTAGGACCACATGGGTGTAATATTCATTCAAGGTGTTCCATTCCATACTTACGATGAGGTTATAGTGGTTTGGGGATGAATGGATCCTCCCTATGAAGCATGCGAGTGGTTGTATTATCTCTATGCATAGACTGTGGAATGGGGTCATTTGGCTCAAGGATATCTCAGATTATGGGCAAATGGGGATTGACCATGCAGTGAATAGCCCCTAAGTCAACAGGTCTTCTAAGGAACCTTAATATAGGATCTATGGCATGCAGTGCCACCTCTCTTTCTACTAGCTCGTTGACTTGTCACAAGTGGTGAGGCCCAAGATAAGCCATCTCAGTCTCATCCTCAAAGTCATCATCACTTATCCAGAAACCGTTAGCATTGGTATGTGGCCCTAAGAAAAAGGGCTCATGTCTTGGTCCCAAGTAGGCCATCTCCATTTCATCTTCATATTCTTCATCACTTATGAAGAATCCATTTGTATTTTTCTTTTGCCCCAAAGTCAGGGGTTGATGGCTTAGGCCTAAGTAGGCTCTTTTCATTGAGTCCTATGATTCATAGTCACTTTCATCCGATATGTACCCACTCTCATTATGGATGGACCATGTGAATCTTTGTAAATAGCGAGGCCCATGGTAGGCTAATCCAAGTTGTGCCTCATCATCACTTGCTTCATATCCATTCTCTTCATCCCATGAGTTGTACCCTATTGGGGTGGAATCAATTGAGATGTTTGGATGATAAATTTTTGGTGGTGGTACATTCACCGTGGCCACTTATCTGTTGCTCAAATTTCTTGTTCTTAGGGGGTGATAAGGAATGAAATCAATGTATTCTCCTAACCCTAAGATTAATCTATCCAATGCTACTACAAGAGAGTCATCTCGACCTCCAATATAATAGCCTAACCCAAACTTGTCGGAGGGAAGCTGATATTGTGGCTCGTATGGCCGCATGCGCCCCTGCTCATATATACCAAGGCCATAGCCATGCCAATGGCAATGCTCAAAGTAGCTTAGATAAAACTCAAGATTAGAGAGGTAATGAACATTGACCATGAATAATTTTTCATAATCCTCTTCTACGTCTGAAGACTTATGGGCGTAGTCTAGGCCAGCATAGAAAAAATTGGTTTGGTTGGGAGGGATTCCAAGTGGAACCACTATTCCCACTGGTGGTCTCAAGTCCTTAGGTCTTCCCATGTCTTGTGCAGACTCAATGATAGGTGTAAAGGTAATGTTCTACACAAGGTACTCCCCTATGCCTGTGCTTTCCAAGTGTATTGATGCATGCGACGTGGATGACCCTACGGATGACATTGGCGAAGCGGGATGGTAATCACTATCTTCATCTTGATCTTGAAGATCTCCTTCTCTCATAGGACTTGGCATTTTAGCAATGGCTATAGTTGGTACTTCCTTGGGCCTTTCTTCCTTGACTAAGGGTGCCTTTAGCTTTTGATTGTCTTTTGGTTTTGACGTTGATGGTACTTTGGAAGCATTGACTATTTTAAGTGCACCAGGAGGTGTTGATGTGCATGGGTATTTTCTTACCCTTTTGTCTTTGTTATCCAATTGTGTGGTTGGGGATGAAGGTGCTATGTATATGTGGGTAGAAGGAATTACAAATTCTCCTAGAATGTCCACCTGATGGATGTATTTAAAAGGCTCTTCATCAGCCAAGACCACATAGACTTTGTTTTCATGCACATACTTGACACACTAGTGCAAGATCGAAGGAACACACTTCATGGCCCTTATCCAAGGATGCCCTAGGAGGATGTTGTACTACATAGCCCCTTCCAAGACATGACACATCACATGGATGGTCTTGTGCCCCACCTTGATGGGTAGGACTATCATTCCCACAGTATTGCATAAAGCATCATTAAAAGCTCTCAATGTGTAGGCTCCTGGAATGATATTGGACTTGGGGATCTTGAGGTGCTTTATTGTTGTTGTTGTAATGATGTTTATTGATGAACCTGTATCGACCAAGACCCTCTTGAAAGGTAAGTTGTTGATTTCCACCACAATTTTCAATGGAGGGTCTGGTAAGGTAGTAGGCACTGTCTTAATCTCATAATCATAGAATCGAATTACAAGTTCCTGGAATTCTTGTACTTGTCCCACAAAATGAGTGAATGCATTTGCATCTTGTGGTTGGAGCTCAATTGTCCTTAAAATTTCCATTAAAGTCTCCCTATGCTTTGGGGATTGTTGTATGAGCTCATAGATGGATAACTTAGCTAGAGTCATCTATAGGTTTTGCTCCAATCTACTCTAGATAGTTACCACAGGTTATGTTGGTGGACCTGGAAGGTTGTCCTACCTCTGCCTAGGTGTGGTTGGGACATTCATGGGAGTTGCAGGAGGTTGTGGTTGACCATACCATCTAGTCCTGGTTTCTATGTTAACAATATCAACCATCCCAACGCATCTGTGGGTAGGTATATCAGCTCAAACCTAATTTACTTGGGCCCCTTGCTCTCTAGGGGCCTCATGATTGGGCAATAAGTTTTTGTATATGCCCATGTCTCTGTTATCGGGAGCTAGTGGGTTGTCAACTTTGAGTTCTTCCACCTCAATCATGTTTTGCACTTGATGCTTAAAACCAATGCAAGCCTCAATGTCATGCCTTGGTATCCTGTGATAAGGGCAAAATTGATCTTCCCTATATCCTTTTGGCTTAGGATGGTTGGGATCTATAAGAGGTATATCAAGAAATATGATCCTCCTAGCCTCGCTCAACTGATTAAAGATTTATTGCATTGATTCTGTCAGAGGCATGAAATAGTGAGGTGGCTTGCATTCTTTGTTTTGCCCTTGATTGTTCCTTTGATCGTAATTGGCTGGTGGGGGATGTGCTTGATAGTTCTGGGGTTTTTGTGCACCCCCATCCTTAGGTGTAGCCAATACGAATTGATTGATTGGAGCAGGGTTGCCCCGCTTCGCTTGTACTTGTCATTCTTACCATTCTTGTTCCACTCCTTTTTGTTTTAGAGTTTAATGGTTCCCTCATCTACTTTTATGTCTTCGATGAGTTTGGCCTATGCCAAAGCTTCCTCAAATGAAGGATACTACTGAAGTTGTAGCAAGAGGGAGATGTGTTTAGAACAACTTTTTGTGAACATGCGAATGATCTCTTCTATGGGAACGGAGAATGATAATTTTACCATGAATTTTCTCCATCTATTCCCATAATCCATTATTGGCTCATCATCATATTGTTTCAAGTTGGCCAAGTATGAAAGGTTCACCTTATTCTTAGCACCAAAGGAGAAATTCTTTAGGAATGCATTTACTAGTTGTTCAAAGTTGGTTATGCTATGCTTAGGTAGTTGGTTGAACCATTGAGTGGCAGCACCTAAAAATGTCATTATGAATGTTCTTAGCATGAGAGCGTCATTGTCTTCAATATGAAAACATGCATTGATAAAATTGGTGACGTGCTCTTGTGCATCCTCTTCACCCTTAAATTTTTCTAACCTAGGCATCTCAAAGTGCTTAGGATATGGAGGGCTAGGGATTGATGGGCACAATGGTTGGTTGTGTATTTTTCTCAATGTTGGTGAGTTCCCAACTGCCTCTTGTTTCTCAAAGGCTTTTATATTTTCAACAATTTCTTGAAATGCCTTTGATGCATGAATTTCCTCCTCTTGTAGGCCTACTCGTAGTGGCAATGGAGGTAACTCTCTATCCATTTTATTTTTTCTATTTTCCTCCCTCCTATGAGGGGACTCAGGATTGTGATCCTGGTTTGTTATGTTTGCCCTTTCCCCACTAGTTGGATTTCATTCATGATTTGGTGGGTGATTTCATTGTGGGCTATCTTGTCTAGTGCACCTCTCCTTAGGTGAGTCAGTGCATCTAGTTCTTTGGTGGTCACCACCATTTATCTGTAAATTGCTAAGAGCTAGCCGCTCAACTTGCTCTCTTAAGCGCTGCTCATGTTGGCACAAGAGTCTTTCTATTTGTTTATCCTATTTGAGAGCTTCCACCAGCTCTCGCTCCTTATATAATGCATTTTCTAACCATCTCACATGGTCAGTTTACACTATCACAGAAGACTCATGTTTATCTGACTCTATTCTTGTTGTCTTGACTCATAGATTTCTCGAGGAGGTTTTTGTTGTACCTATACTCTTGCTAGCTAATGTGACTTTTTTAGTGTACTATTGAGTATCCCTACGATCATACTCCATATATCTACTACGGGGTCGCTCTAAGGTACCCCCATACTAAGATATGTGCTTAGAAGTCACAGTTCGTGAGCTTCCAGATGTAGAGTTCTCAGTAGCTACAGTTCTTTGAGTTGGTCATGTAGGAAATCGATCCAACCCATCTAGCTGTCTTGTTTTCCATGGCTAGTCCCGTGGGGTGCCATTCACTCCTATGAGGTCATAGTCTATAGGAATATTTCCTTTTGTGTGAAGGGTTTCTTCTATATGATTCCCATGACTAGATGTAGCTCTAGTTTCCTGCCCTTTTGTGGGTATACCTGTTTCATATGTTTCTTGTGAATCTTGAGGTGTTGCAACCCTTACTTGCCTTATTGATGAAGAGGGCTTTGTGGTGATATGTTTTCTCCATGTGGATGGAGATGTAGCAATCTCATCATCCCTATGTGAAGAATGAGTTTTATAACCTTCTTTATGTCCATGTGAGGAGGAAGCCCTTGAAGCTTCCTCACGTCTTTGAGATGTTTCCATGTGTTTAGAGGAGGCCCTTGAGGTCTCCTCATGTCTCCTTGATGAGGATGGTTGTGAAGCCTCTTTTTGTTTATGTGAATTTTTTCCATGATGTGGTTCCCTACTTGGGGTTTCTCGAGGAGATCCCCAAGGGTTGAGTTATCACCCCTTAGGCTCATGGAGCTACGTCCCATGGTCTTACGGGTAGGTCATTCAATGTTACTATGACTCTGCCTATGGGTATGAGTTGCTTCAATCTCTCCCTCGATATCAGACCGAGGGTGTTTACTTATTTTTTTGACCATTTTGTCTATGAATTGATCATTTGAGTTGCAATTTAGGAATAGCCACACAATACCAAACAAATGTTTATCTTGATTATCGATTTAAGTGTGCCCTAAATTGTTTGGTGTGTTTTGATGTGTTGTTCTTTTGATTTCTTGCTCTTGTTCTTGGATTAATAATGAGAAGACTCATCCATAGTGACAATCAAGTACACCCATGCCAAACATGATTTTCTCAAAAGAAGCTAGGGTACACCATTGAAGTCCCAGTGGGGGTTCGCCTAGCTCTTCCACTCTGAACCAATGATTGTTCCAATAGTGGGAGACAATTTGAGCACAAGTAACTTAGTATCACTATAAGTAAGTTTCTCAATCCATTTCTAGGAAGCTCTAGGGGGTAAACTAGTGGAAGGAGATGAATTCCAACGTCACTGGACTGAATTGAGGGTTGGTGATGAAATCCAACTCCCCAATATTTAAATGATACATGTGTGTGTGGTGTTCATTTTAATCTTGCATAACATAAAGTGCATCATATAGCAGCAATGAGTCTTTCCTATATGCCTAAGTGCAAAAATACATTTCAATATTCAGAAAGATGCATGAACTACTATGATTTGTATGAGTGCACTTTATTTCATGCAGCTATGGCCTCTAGCAGGGCCTCAAAGCAAGCAAACAACATACAATATCTAGCACATTGGATTCTAGGGTGAAATTTTTAGGCATAAGCCACTGTTCCTAGCAACGCCTAGTGGAAATCTAAAAGAAGATCTAAGATATGCAAAATGCTTAATTCTTTCTCCTTTTATTCTTTCAATTTCCAAACATAAATGTGCTTTAAGTTCTCTATTTTAGACACACAAAAGCAAATAGAAAGCTATAAAATATCAGAGAGGCTATACCAACCTTTGATCCATCTTAGAGAGTCGGTGTTTTTGTCCTCTGCTACTCTCTAGTTCTGGCCGCTGTTGACCAGAGCGACTAGTTCTTGGCCACCATTAGTGGGAGCGGCTAAAGCTCTATTGGTCATTGTAGCTCAGAGCAGCTGATTTCTAGCCACTATAGCTAAGAGTGGCTAGACCTGCACACAAAAATAAGTTAGTATTTAGGCAGAAAATGAAAAATTAGTGGAGGTCCCATTGTGATCGCCATATGTGTCAACCCTAGGATGCATGCCACTACTTTTTATGCTACTTGCAATGTATTAAAAAACCAAAAATGAAATGGAAGACAATGAAAAGCATATAACAAAGAAATAACAAATATGGATCTCTTTATTTGTATTGAAACCCGAGTACATGTCGGTCCCTCTTAGGGATACCCATTTCGATACAATAAGGTTACAAATAGGCAAAGAGTGCCCCTTTCGCAAAGAGGTGGTACGCTTTCAAAAGCCTCTCAGTTTTGTACATAGAAATGTATGAGGGCTTACAGATATCTCCTTCTCTAGGCCTATTTCCTAGAGGGATCCCTTTTGCTCTCGTATGTTGCAGATTTCTTCCGATGAACCTGTGGCCCTATAAGCAATGAAACAACAACACATGCTTAGATGTCCGAGAATACCTCCCTTGATGAGGTTGTTAGCAATGAATATAACAAATAAAAGCAAGTGCAAATTAGACTAATGCTATGAGTGCGAATGAATGAAATGATGCTATGCTAATGATATGCTAAAATAATGAATCTAATGTCTAAAACCCTAAGCTAAGCCCACGGGCCATTGTCCAAGACAACAACCGCTAAAGTGACTCTCGTCCTCTTTGCTCCAAAGCTATGGATCAAAGCTTGTATCCGATGTTGAAATAATGGTTGCTATGCTCTCCAATTTATCAGGGCTTCACCGTAAATGTGATCTCCAAGGGAACTCTCCAAGTCTCGAAAGCTCTCCTCAATGACCTGTCCTGATAAATTTGGGATAAATTGTCTGGATCCTTGGTGCTCTTAGGCTTGCACATTTTATAGTGTGAAACCCTAGGTCTATGTCCAAGCCCTAGGAATGAATTCCTCATGCATAGTGAGAGTTAGCATGAGAAGATTTTTGTCCTTTGTCTATGTTTGGAGGCCAATTAACTAAAGTATACATGCAAACTCGAGTCTCCTATGCAAACTGGTTGTTAGGATGAGAACCTTTTGTCCTTTGTCTATGTTTGGAGGCTATTTAACTAAATTATAAAAGCAAACTCCACTCCCCTATGGGAACGGGACAAGGAAAGGGAAGCAAAGCTCCCCCCCCCCACCTTTATTGCATGTAGACTGCCACTTTCACCCGTGATTAGGCCTGTTTTTCGAAAAAAATGCTTTTAGGGTTTAGTCGTTGTCATCTACAATGACTAATATCTGGCCATTGTTGTCTATAGCGGCTAAGGTCTGGCCACTCTAGGCTTGAGAGGCTAAGATCTGGTCACTCTTGGCTTGAGCGCCTAGGCTAGGATGGCTTGAAAAGGCCCCAAATGAGTGGTGATAACCACTGTTGATGCTTGGAAAGTCCAATATTATGTCATCTGATCTTATGAATGTGTCTATGTGAGTAGCTCCCCTAAGCATGACACATTTTAGGTGTCTACACCATATTTTTATAAATATTTTATCATTGAAAGTGATGCTTTTTGTCATGGTATTGGTGCAATGTTGATGCAAGAAGGATGACCCTTGGCTTTCACTAGTAAAGCTCTCTCTAGTCATATTTTGGTAAAATCCACTTATTCCAAGGAAATGATGGCAATTGATGCATTTTCATTATGCACATCATTAATTCTCAATGAATTTGTCAATCCAGGGTAGTGTACAAGGCTATTTGTGGAAGGAGTGAACAGGGCTATAACTTAGGTCATTTGGGAGCAACAAGTCTTATTGGTGAAACCGATTGTGTGGGGGATTTAGGACATTTTTATCTCTAAATTGCATAAATTGAACTTTAATCTAATTGCAGGAATGGAAACTAATTACTAACTGCAGAAATGAAATCCTAGTTACAATTACAGAATGAAATCTAATTATGTTGCAGAAATAACTCCCTAGTTATAGTTGAGAATTAGAAATCTAATTATGATTGCAGAAAGGAAGTCTATTTACTTTTGTAGTAATGGAAACCTGATTATAACATGGAAATTAAGTCCTGTCAATGCTCTGTAATAGAAGGTTGTCAATCTTCTATGCAGGGGTTGACAACAAAACACAAAATGCAATAAATTGCAAAAAATAGTAAATTCTGGAAATGACAATCTGTAGTAATTTGAAAGCTTGCTGAAAATGGAGATTACAACCAAACCTATCATTAATCACAAGATCATCCTAATCATGAAATAAACTAAGATTGCAAAGACTGTTAGTTGTTTACAAGGAAATGAAATGACAAGTTTTACAACTTATTCTGCTGCAGCAAAATCAGAATAAAAACCTGCTGTTAGTCCTCCTCCTAGGTCTGGAAGTGGCCAACCTCCTTGTCCAGAAGAAGGTATGAGTCTTTCTCTCTCTCTAGATCTTACTCACACTCATTCACAACAACATGAATAGAAAAAGTAGTGCACTTTATTGATTCAAGAACATAATTACAGTATTGCTGCTAAAAACCCTGTTACAGGACTGTAACAGTCACTTTTCTGCTATTTTCTTATTATTATACTTCTTGCTTATTTTCCCCTACCTAGCTCAACCTGGATGGGAGCTATCTATTTATAGATATCCTAAAATCTATTTACAAACTGAGAATATCTCATTCCTATCTTACAGATCTATTCCTATTATGTTGCAACATTTCCTAGGTTTATCCTAGAAGAGGATCAAAATTGATCTTTTCCATGAATGGTGGCTTTGGATGGCAAGGATGACAAAGTCAGATGGGAGATATTTTCCTTTAACCTTTTCAACCTTCTTTCCCTTTTTCCATCATCAAAAATCAGTCAACAAGTCAAAAAGCGCTTTCTGTTCTCATTTCGAAGATAAGTGGCTCATTTCGAAGAGACTGTATTTCTCATTCCGAAGATGTCCGCTCATTTCGAAGAGACTGTATTTCTCATTCTGAAGATGTCTGCTCATTTCAAAGATATTCAAAATGAACAACTGTGTGCTCTTCAAGTGATTTCATCTGCATTTCTCAGGTGGGTTAGCTCTCAGGATCAGATTGCAATAGCCTTCATCTCTCTCCATGTGTGAATTCCATGCCTTGCCATTCATTGGCAGCTGGCTAGAATTTACATTGGAAAACCAGTTTTTGCTGCATAATAATAGTTTGCTTGCACTATTTTCTAGATTTAGATAAATAAATGCTTGAAACACATCAAAACAAAACTAGTGAAGTGCTGCTATCAACCTAAGCATACTTCTCATTTAGCAAGTCATGACAAAGTAACATAAAACTATGCAAAAATTATAAAAATTAGAATATAGTATTTCTAACACATTGATCATGCAAACAGTTAATACACAACATATTAAATCAACTTAACTAGCATATCAGATTAAACACAAGAGTTTTTAGGCAGTTTCAATGTTCAAAACATGCTATGATTGAGGCATTTCCAGGCCTCATCATTTCCCCCCAACTTATATTAATGCATGTCCTCATGCATTCTATTGGGCTATAGAATCACATATATCCATATTCAAATTCCATGATCTGTAGAACAATTTGGTGCCTATATAATATCCCCTGTTCTCCTGAAGGTTTCTGAGCCATTCTTCAAACTGATCATCAGGTTGAGAATCTTCTTCAAAATAGAAGGGAACTGGAGAAATGATGGTTGGAGGCCTAAATATGAGACCTATCCAGTGATGTTGCATGATTTCAATCAGTTGTATCACTCCTTCTGCCCTTCTTCTAGACCATTCTAGGTTAATGGGGGAGATAGGTTCCCTTTTCTGTAAAGAAATGGAAAGTTCTGCCCATCTATTTCTGCAAAATGATAATGCTGGAACAAAACTGTCATTACAAAAATTCTAGAATTTGGTCACACAGTCCCTCAAATTGCTCAAGTACATCCTTTTTACATCTTCCCTGTTCATCATGGTGAAATGTTGTCTGGTGATAAGTGGATGATTTGGCTGAACTGCTCTGACTAACAATTCAACTCTTAATTCAATTTCTTTATTTTGTCTTTTCTCCTGGTCCCAGTAAAACTGATTTTGTAAAGTGGACATGAATGCTCTCAGTTGAACATCTCCTATGTAAATTTGAGGGTGAAACTCTACCTCTTCTGGAATAAAGAAGTTGTGTAAAAATAATTCACATAAGAGATTTTTCTGTTCTATAGGGCTATCAAAATAGGCTTCTAAGAAATCTGTAGTTGTGTCCAATTTGTATGGGAGACCTGAGCTAATCCTCATGACCTACCATCTGAGATATTTCTCCTTTAGAATGAGACTATAAAATCTGGCCGACCATCTGAATTGGACCAAAAACTCAACAATCTGACATAAATCAGTCACTTTTTCATTCAATGCCTTGATTTCTGTTTCTTTTGCTTCTAACTGTTTACCTTCCAATTTAAAATTTTCAACTTTAGTGGCAAGTTTTTCATATCTGATCACCCAACTAGCTATGTCTATATTATATTGCTCTAGGGATACAGTATTGGGTGGTCTAACTACAGGTGGAAATCTGGGTAGCAGATCTACCTGAACCCCTTTTTTGCTACTTCCACTGGTTGGTCATTCCGATAATAATTCTACTTGTATCCCTTTTTTGCTATTTCCACTGGTTGGTCATCAGACAACAATTCTACTTGTACCCCCTTATCCTCTACTTTTATTGAAGGTATAACAATTTTAAATACAAAAATCTCATTTGAAGGAGTACTTACTTGAACAATTGCATGTTGTTATTTAAACTGCTCCTGTGCTGGTGTTTCCTATTGTGACTCATCTCCAATATTCTTTTCTATGCTTTTTATCAATTCTAGAGCATCTTCAAAATGAGAAGGCAATGCTTTAGAATGGAAGGGCACTTCTTCAGAATGAAAGGGCGCTACTTCAGAATGAGCACCTATGTCTTTAGTCAAAGTTTTAGATGCCTCAATCAAAGTAAAAGAGTCATCTGCCCTAGATAATCCCATAAGTAACTGAGCCAAATTATCCTCATCAATAGATATAGTTGGCTGTTCTTCAGACTGTGACAGCCTCTTCCTCAATTCTGCCACTTCCTACTATAATTTTGCAATCTTCTTTTCCTATATTTCAATGATATTTTCTTTTTCTTCAATCCATTTAGTTTGTGTTTTGATAACACTTTTTGCTGCTCTTAGCTATTCTGTGATGTCCACCTCCTCTATTTTTGATTTAGAATCTGATGTAGACAAATCATCTATAGTTGGTTGCTCAACAACTATCTCATCTTCTACTTCAGCTATCTGCTCTTGTTCAGGAGGTTCCATGAAACTATCTATGATTGCATCCACATCTTCTATGGCTTGTTGAACTGTAGCAACTTCAAAACTGTCTTGCCCAGTCTCTTCCTCAATCATTTGTTCAGGGAATTCTAAAAAATATTTAGGGGCTGGTTGCACTTCTGTAACATCCAGACTGCCTTGTCCACCTTCTTCTTCTATCACCTATTCTTCTATTTCTCTCAAGTGGAGTCTTGTAGACCTCCTAGTTCCTGATGCAAATTTTTTCTTCTTGCCCTATTTTTTGGTGATAGCAGGGGCTATGGGGACAGTTTTAGATTCTAGTGGGAGTGCTTCTATTTCCCTTGTTGTCTCTTCCCCTATTTTTCTAGGCACTTCACTCCCCTATTCTGATAGATCAGCAACATCTTCAAAAAAATGAACTTTCTTCTATTTTTCTTTTTGACTACCGGTTCCAGGCCCTCTCTTCTTTTGTTTCTTAGCTTGTGAGGTTGAAGGTTCTAGAGAAAGGTGCTCTATTGCTTCTATTGGGTGTGTTTCCTCCTCTACAATAACATCTATGATAGCATCTATTTCTTCTTCCTCCTCATCCTCTCTTCCAAAAACTACATCATTTAGAGTAGAATAAAACCTATCAAAGCTTCTAGGGTTTCCTCTAAAATGATGTTGATAGACTAATTTAATAAGACCATGGTGGCGAGGGCTCCCTTTTCCTTCTTGATATCATTTTGCCATATTTTTCAACTCCTGGTGCAGATACAGGGGAAGATTTACCCTAACTTTTGGTTGTTGCCTACCATGTCTTAGGTGGTTCAAAATTTTGAAATGATGCCCTGATAAAAGTACATATTGCCCTTCACAGGTTAAAAATTTTATTACCCATGTGGCCACTTCATTCCAGGGTTCTTGTAGGCTGGCCCTTTTTACCCCCTTGCATGTGTTGTTGTGTATTAAGTATTTCTGGCTCCCTATCATTTTCTTCTAGAAATTGACTAACTACATTTGCCAGTGTATTTTTGCCAATTCTAGAAATTTGAAGACCCTCTAATGGAAGCTCAGTAATTTGACTTAAAACTTTAGGGGTTACCTCAATTGTCATGTCATTAATGTGTGCCCGGTTATTTCTGAATGTGTGAGTGAACATGTCGACCAAATCTTTAGAGGACCCATCAAATTTGTCCAAAAATGGCATAAGCCCTCCATCTTCAAAAATTTGTAGCACTTCTAGATTTTCTCGAAGGTGGGTGGTATCTACTGGTTCCATATTTGTCTTTCATCCCATTTTCCTATTTTGGTATGTTAAAAACTGCTCACCTCTACTGCTACTCTTCCATTGGATCATTGGTTTCTGGTTCTTGCAGACTTGTAGGGTTTGTTTTCAGGTTTTCAATTGCCTTGTTTGTCTTCTTTGAAATGAACTGCAATATCGACACTGTACCTCATAATCATTTTGCATTAGCAATTATGTCTTCGAAAGGAAGGGTGGCATGCATCTCTATTTCTACTTCGAACACCTATCCATTAATGATTGCATAGATGTCCTTGCCATCAGATCCACCTCACTTATTTTTAGCTCATCTATTTTACCCATAGATTTCTCACGTGCATGGTTATCAACGTCGAACAATGGTGGCATGTTGTTGGTCACTTCCCCATGATTCTGGTACTTCCTTAATGGGTGCAAGATAAGACAAATCACATCTCAACTGACACGTGTCATTTATCATATGCAGTCAAAGAATTCTACTGATCGTATATTTTCCCCCTCCTTGGATGCCACGTGGAAATATCATGTTGAATGCTCATTCCAAAGACTATGCTTCATTGCAAAAACAATTCCTCATTTCAAAGATAAAGTTTCATTTCCAAATACAAGTCCTCATTTCAAATATCATGCTTCATTGCGAAGACAATTCCTCATTTCGAAGACAAAGCTTCATTTCGAAGACAAAGTCATTCATTCTCATTTCAAGACAATTTCATTTCAAGACAAAGTAACAATCATTCAACAATTTCATTCAAGACAAATCAATATCATTCTAAAGATAATTTCAATCTGAAGACAATACAACAGTTAATCTAAAGAAAACTTCAATCCAAAGACAATACAACAGTCATTCTGAAGAAGATAGCAGACACTATTTTTGGCATTCTCATTTCGAAGATTAGGCAGAAACCAATATTCTCCTTCTCAAAACATGTTTTAAGTATGCCAACTCTTATGGATACCTTTTATGCTAATGGTTAATTGTTATATACTACATACCAATCATTTACAATGAAGAAATGTAAGAAATATATACCTGATTAAAACAAGTTAATGCAAGTTTTGAAGAATGACTGCTTCTGTTGATGTTCTACTGAGATTTTCTGCAATATTTCAAAACAAGTGTAGTTGGTGAATTTGTACAATGATGATTCAAAAATTTTCAAGGTTATGCATGCCAGAAAACTGGTTTTCATGCATACCAACTCAGTAGTGCCTTAGGAAAGGTTTTCACTGCTGAGCTATTCATTTTTCTCTTTTTTTTTCTTTTTTTTTTTTACCTCTCCTTTTCTCTCTATTTTTTTTTTATTCTGATTATGCCCGTGAAGGAATTCATGATTTCCCTAAAATCATGCCCATGAAGGAATTCACAATCAGAATTTATTCATCTTTTTATTTTCTGCTTTTTCTAATTTTTTTATTTTTTTGCTTTTCTTGAAATCCATGATCATGCTGATTTTATTGAAGTGGAAGAGGGAATCTCTTCCACCTATTGTGCATCCAAACTGTCAAGTTGCTACAAGAATTCCTCTTTAGTCAGAGGTGTATGGTACACCCTGAGGCGATGTCCATTCACTACCAACTTTCTCCATGACCCATCAATAGGAGATAGATGAGCTGCTCCATTGTCAAATACCTCTTCAATCTGGTAAGGTCCAAGCCATCTAGTTCTCAGCTTTCCAGGGAAGTCCTCATAGCGAGAATCAAATAGCAAAGCCCAATCTCCTTGCTAAAATTTCCTCTACTGAATGTGACTGTCATGCCACAGCTTCCTCTGCTCCTGAATTACTTCAGTTTGGTGCAGAGCATCCAACCGAAGTTCATCCAATGCATTCAGCTGTAGAATCCTATCCATCTGTGCCTGTGACAATTCAATCCCAATTTCCAATGTTGTGCGCAATGTTAGTAGCTCAAATTCAATAGGTAGGAGGGGCTTTTTACCAAAAACTAGTTCATAAGGTGTGAATCCAGTAGTGGATTTCCAAGTAGTATTGTAAGCCCAAACTGCTTCAGGTAATTTATCTAGCCAGTTTCTCCTATGAAAAGCTACTATTTTTGTCAAGATTCATTCCAGTTCCCTATTTGTTACCTCAACCTGGCCATTTTCTTGTGGGTGGTAAGGTGATGATTTCCTATGTTTGATTTCATATAATTCTGTAAAAGCCTCAATGACTTTAGATGCAAATTGGGGTCCTTGGTCTGTGGTGATAGACCGTGGAGCTCCAAATCTCTAAAAATTTGAGTATACAAGAAATCGATGACCTTCTCTTCATGAGCATGTTTGAAAGCATGCACCTCTACCCACTTTGTCAGGTAATCAGTGCATACTAGAATATGCACCTTTCCTTGAGAAGGTGGATCAATAGGTCCTACAAAATCAAGCCCCCACCTCTCAAATGGCTCTAAAACCAATTGAGGTTGTAGTGGCATTTCATTTGTATGAGTGGGTTTCCCCATTCTTTGGCATGCATCACAATGCCTGATGTACTTTTTCACATCCTTGTGAAGAGATGGCCAATAATATCCTATCCCTAAAATTTTTCTAATTGTGCTTTTTACAGAATAGTGTCCACCCGAGGGTTCATCATGACAAGCCCTAAGGATATCATATACCTCATCCTTTCGGATGCACCTACGTAACACATGGTCAGGACTGCACTTAAAAAGTATACCCTTAATCCACTCAAAGGAAGAACTCTGTTTGATCAATTGTTTTTTCTATTTTGAAGTGAAATGTGGAGGAACTTTCCCTGTGACCAAATAATTGGCTATATCTGCAAACCAAGGTGATTGGACAGATATAGCAAATAATTTTTCATCAGGAAAAGTGTCCTCAACTAATTCCCCTTCCTCTGTGTTCTGCAACCTGGACAAGAAATCTGCTACAACATTAGCTTTTCCTGGTTTGTTGATTATTGTGATATCAAATTCTTGCAGCAACAATAACCAACGAATAATTCTTGCACTTACCATAGGCTTATTCATCAAATACTTAATGGTTGTGTGATCTATGTGAATGAATATTTGATAACTTGTGATGTAATGCCTAAATTTGTTGATGGCATAAATTACTGCCAAGAATTCCTTCTTAGTTGTGGTATAATTTTTCTTAGCTCCTATCAAATTCTTGCTAATGTAGTAGATGGCATAGTGTTCACCATTGTCAATTTGTCCTAATGTTGCTCCAATTGCAGTATTGGAAGCATCAGCCTGTATGTGAAATGGTAATGTCCAATTAGGTCCTCTTAACATAGGTGGAGTTACTAATTTCTCTTTCAGAGCTTCAAATGATTCCTGACACCTTGGAGTCCAGGAGAATTCAGAATCTTTAGTCAATAGGGCAAACATGGGATTGGCTATTATGCTAAAGTTAGGAATAAACCTACGGTAAAAACCAATGTGTCCTAGGAAGCTTCTAACATCAGTATGAGTTTTAGGAGGAAGAATATTCTTGATAATTTCCACCTTCTTTGGATCAACCTGGATCCCTTGAAGAGAGATGTGATGACCAAGAACTATTCCTTCCTCCATCATCATAAAACATTTGTCTGGATTCAAGGATAACTGGTATGTTTCACAACGAGTTAAAACTCTGTCAAGGTTTTCTAATGTAAAGTCAAAAGTCTGTCCACATACTGTGAAATCATCCATGTATATCTCAACACTGTTGGTAGTCAGATCAAAAAAAATTGCTAAGACCGCTCACTGAAATGTTGTTGGGGCATTACACAAACCAAAAGGTAAAACCCTATAGGCAAATGTTCCCCATGGACAGGTAAAGGTTGTTTTCTCTTGATCTTCAGGTGCAACCTGAATTTGATTATACCCACTAAATCCATCAAGAAAACAAAAGTATTTCTTTCCAGGAAGAGTATCTAACACCTGATCTATGAAAGGTAATGGAAAATGGTCTTTGTATGTCACTTTGTTCAGCTCTCTATAGTCTACACATACTCTCATTTTTCCATTTTTCTTAGGAACTATAACCAATGGAGAGACCCACTGGCTATCAAAAATTGGGTAAATGAATCCTACCTCCAGAAGTTTTTCAATTTCTTCCTTTACAATATCCCTCAAGGCAGGATTCAGTCTTCTCTGGGGTTGTCTTACTGGCTTGACTTCTTCAGTATAAATCCTGTGGGTGCATATATCAGGGTGAATCCCTGACATATCTTTGTAGTCCCAAGCAAAAGCATGAACATGCTTCTGCAAAATAGTTATCAATTTTTCTTCCTCTTCCCTAGTAAGCCAGTTGTTAATGTTCAAAAATTTGCCTGGTTGGACTTCTATTTGTTTTGTATTTGGAAGGACTGAATTCACTTCTTCATACTTGGTGATTAGGGAGTTAAGAGGGCAATGATGAGATGGGAGGAAATAAGAAGTTTCTGTTTCATTGATTTCTAATGGAAGCATATCCTGTATGGAACAGTGAGAAGGGAAAATCAGGTGATGGTGCCACCCATGTGGTAGTGAAACAGATGTTTCCTATGATAGTACAGATGGCTCACCTTCAAAATTTTGGTTCTCCTCATTCCCTAACAACTGATGGATATTTACTGCTTCCTCTTCTAACCCTTGTTCATGCAGAACATTCATTAGGATAGTTTCATTCTCTAAAGTTTCTGTGTCATGGAGGTCTTCTGTGTGTTCCCTTACTACCAAGGTGGCTAGTGTGGAAATAACCTCTTCTGGTTCTTCATCTGAGTCAGGAAACCATAACTGACCTAAAAAATTGTTGGAGGGTCTTGCAGGAGGATACAGAGAGATCTATTTTAGATCAATACCATTTGAAATGGTCATTTTTCTAGATCTGCAGTCTATGAAGGTTGCTGCAGTTGCAAGCCAAGGTCTTCCCAGAATGATGGGATATCCATGTGCTGAATTTCTTGGCTGTAAAACCAAAAAATCTATAGGGAATTCCCAAGAAGAGACTTCTATAGGGACATCTTCAATGATACCTTCAGGTTTTGCAACTGACCTATCAACCATTTCTAAAACTGTAAATGTGGGACTGAGATGTTTGAGCTGTAATTGTTCCATTATATCCTTGGTCATGACATTTATTGCAGCTCCTAGATCTACTAAGACATTTGATATTGGTACTTGAGCCTATGGTAACTATGATAACTGGACTCCCTGGGTCACTATACTTTGGAGGTACTAGTTTTTCGGACAAGAGATCAGCTATCTTTCCTTCAACCTGAATAGTCTTGGGAAATGCTTTCTTTTTTCTTCCTGCTCTTCTAATGCACAAATCTCGGATAGTACTTTTAATCACTGGTATATCCTTAATGGCTTGCAATAAGGGCAATGATATAGTTAACTTTCTAAGTTCCTTGACCAGGTCTGACTCAGAATTTTTTGTTGTGGTATTGAATCTTTCAGGATATGGAATTATCCTTGATGAAGGTAATTGTTCTGCCTGTGGTTCTATTTTTTCTTCTTCTTTCTCTATTGTTGGTTTAACTCTAACTGGTTCCAAAGGTTCTTGCTTTTCATTTTCCTTGATTTTAGTTGAAACAGGTTTAGGTACAACTTTTCCTGAATGAAGTTGGATGTTACTACAATCAAGAACATTTATTTCAGCATTTTCTTTAGCTTCAACCACATAGACAGGGGATGCCTGTCTCATGTTATTTGGATTAGTGACTGGTTGAGCTGGAAGTTGAGGTTGTTTCACCTGTTGTGTTTGTTGTGGTTGGTTCTATTTTTCTTGAAAATTTTGATTAGGTGCAGGCAGCAAATGCTGAGTTTGACCTTGATTTCTTTGTTGCCTTGGATAGGACTGGTATTGCTGACTCCACTGTGGTTGATTTTGCATCCAATGTGGATTAGTATGATTCTGATTCTAGGCTAGATTACTCCAACTTGTTTGTGGCCATTCTTGGGAATTTGTCCATTGAGAATAATTCCAAGGACGTTGGGGTGGTTTTGATTGTCCCCAAGGCATAGTCCAAGGATTATGCCCCCAATTTGTAGGAAAATGAGGGGGATTTTGGTACTGAGAGAAATTTCCCCCTATTTTGGTCCAACATAGTTGAGTTCCTCAGTCTGACTCTCTAACACAGTTTTGAGTTGTGGTAGCAGGTGGCATTTATCAGTCAAATGCTTCTTCGAACAGATACTACAAATGGCTGAGATAGACATTTTATTCAAAGGACACTCCTGCAAAGCATGTTTATTTCTACATCTTGGGCAATAAATTGCCAAAGGTTCTATGGTTTTTGCTTTTGTAGACATTTCTCCCAAAGTTGTGTTCAATTGCACCAGAATATCAGTTTTAAAATTTGCAAGTTCCTCTATTAGGTCCTTCACATCAGTGCCATTTGTACTCTTTTTTCTTCTTCCCTGCTTAGTGCGAGAGTAATTCCTATAGAGATCCATAATTTCCTCATTATTAAGAGTATTTACATCCCCTTTTCCCATCAAATCCAATACTTCTCTGGATTCATCTTGTAATCCTCTCAAAAATATGGTTTTGCATAACTCAGGTTCTACAAGTCCACATCTCCTTTGAACAAAGGAGAACCTATCAAGATAGTCTTCTAATGTTTCATCATCTTCCTGCTTAATCCTGAATAACTCATCTTTCCTGTTCCTTACACGACAATACTCCTGATATTTGTCTAAAAACATAGTTTCCATTTGATCCCAGGTTCGGATGGAATTTGGCTCTAAGCTCATGAACCAACGTAATGTTGAGTCCTTGAGTGTTGAGGGAAAAACCTTAAGTTTTTGATTGTCATTTACATAGTCATAGGTTTGACACACTACTTTGAATTCAAACAAAAACTGATCAAGATCTTCAGATACAACACCTCGAAAGGTTGGAAGTACTGAAGGTGAAATGGTTTTCATGGGGGAGTTTTGTGTTGGATTCAAATGGATAGGATATTCAAATGTTCTGGAAGGTTGGGGCATATCCTGATCATTTCCTTCATTATGGACACAGCCATGTTGGCCATCCCCATCTAGATTACCTCTCTCTGCCATAGTTTCCTGTTCCTTGGGAACAGTTAAACCTATCCAAATTTCACTCTTAAGAGGTCCAGAATCCTCTGTTGATGATGAGTCTGATGATTTTTCTTTCTCAGGATGTTCTAATGATGATGAAGTTGGTGATTTTTGTTTCAATTTTTTTGGTAGTTCAAACATAGGTGATTCACCCCTTAGGCATGAAGATCTTCTTAATGGAACAAGCCAGGGATCCTTTTGAGTAATTCTACCTTTTTCATCCCTAGGCTTACTCATTCATGTTTACTCTTGAATGACATAAATTATAGGTCAATAGTTGTTACTTTAACCAGTTGTTATATTCAGATTTTATCCTGAATTTTCATAGCTCAGTCTAATTAACAGCTATTGGACTATTGTCACCTTCTAGCAACACTATTCCCCAACAACGGTGCCAAAATGATGCATTGTCATTATGCACATCATTAATTCTCAATGAATTTGTCAATCCAGGGTAGTGTACAAGGCTATTTACGGAAGGAGTGAACAGGGCTATAACTTAGGTCATTTGGGAGCAACAGGTCTTATTGGTGAAACCGATTGTGTGGGGGATTTAGGACATTTTTATCTCTAAATTGCATAAATTGAACTTTAATCTAATTGAAGGAATGGAAACTAATTACTAACTACAGAAATGAAATCCTAGTTACAATTACAGAATGAAATCTAATTATGTTGCAGAAATAACTCCCTAGTTACAGTTGCAGAATTAGAAATCTAATTATGATTGCAGAAAGGAAGTCTATTTACTTTTGCAGTAATGGAAACCTGATTATAACATGGAAATTAAGTCCTGTCAATGCTCTGTAATAGAAGGTTGTCAATCTTCTGTGCAGGGGTTGACAACAAAACACAAAATGCAGTAAATTGCAAAAAATAGTAAATTCTAGAAATGACAATCTGCAGTAATTTGAAAGCTTGCTGAAAATGGAGATTACAACCAAACCTATCATTAATCACAAGATCATCCTAATCATGAAATAAACTAAGATTGCAAAGACTGTTAGCTGTTTACAAGGAAATGAAATGACAAGTTTTACAACTTATTCTGCTATAGCAAAATCAGAATAAAAACCTATTGTTAGTCCTCCTCCTAGGTCTGGAAGTGGCCAACCTCCTTGTCCAGAAGAAGGTATGAGTCTTTCTCTCTCTCTAGATCTTACTCACACTCATTCACAACAACATGAATAGAAAAAGTAGTGCACTTTATTGATTCAAGAACATAATTACAGTATTGTTGCTAAAAACCCTGTTACAGGACTCTAATAGTCACTTTTCTGCTATTTTCTTATTATTATACTTCTTGCTTATTTTCCCCTACCTAGCTCAACCTGGATGGGAGCTATCTATTTATAGATATCCTAAAATCTATTTACAAACTGAGAATATCTCATTCCTATCTTACAGATCTATTCCTATTATGCTGCAACATTTCCTAGGTTTATCCTAGAAGAGGATCAAAATTGATCTTTTCCATGAATGGTGGCTTTGGACGGCAAGGACGACAAAGTCAGATGGGAGATATTTTCCTTTAACCTTTTCAACCTTCTTTCCATTTTTCCATCATCAAAAATCAGTCAACAAGTCAAAAAGCACTTTCTGTTCTCATTTCGAAGATAAGTGGCTCATTTCAAAGAGATTGTATTTCTCATTTCAAAGATGTCCGCTCATTTCAAAGAGACTGTATTTCTCATTTTGAAGATGTCTGCTCATTTTAAAGATCTTTGAAATGAACAACTGTGTGCTCTTCAAGTGATTTCATCTACATTTCTCAGGTGGGTTAGCTCTCAGGATCAGATTGCAATAGCCTTCATCTCTCTCCATGTGTGAATTCCATGCCTTGCCATTCATTGGCAGCTGGCTAGAATTTACATTGGAAAACCAGTTTCTATTGCACAATAATAGTTTGCTTGCACTATTTGCTAGATTTAGATAAATAAATGCTTGAAACACATCAAAACAAAACTAGTGAAGTGTTGCTATCAACCTAAGCATACTTCTCATTTAGCAAGTCATGACAAAGTAACATAAAACTATGCAAAAACTATAAAAATCAGAATATAGTATTTCTAACACATTGATCATGCAAACAGTTAATACACAACATATTAAATCAACTTAACTAGCATATCAGATTAAACACAAGAGTTTTTAGGCAGTTTCAATGTTCAAAACATGCTATGATTGAGGCATTTCCAGGCCTCATCAGCAATTATACATGTGGTAACAATTGGCAACCGTACCTCATTGGGCATCATTTCTTCATTAAAACTAACCATCAGAGTCTCAATTACTTTTTGGAGTAATAGGTTGCCACTTTCAAACAATAAAAATGGATCTATAAACTCATGGGCTATGATTATGATATCACCTATAATAAGGGCAAGGAGAATACCATGGCTGATGCTCTCTCTCGCAAATTCTCTCAGTATGTTGTGTGTCATTTCATCACCTATTCCACAATGTATCGATTCCTTATGCCAAGAGGTACTTCAACATTCTGAGTTTTAAAATTTGGTTGCCTCACTACACACCGAGCCTACTTCATGCTTGGGCTACACTTGGGATAACCATTATTTGCATTACCACCAATACCTTGTTGTTACCCACACTTTTCCACTTTGGTAATTTCTCATGAAATAACTACATGCCACCCCCTATGCAGGTCATTCAAGATTTCTTAAAATATATGAATGACTTAAGCACAATTTTTTCTAGAAGGGTATGAAAAAGGAAATTCAAGAATTTGTGGTGGCTTGTGATACCTGTCAATGAATAAAAGGTGAAACAATACCTTTTCTAGGTACTCTTCAAACCTTACCCATTCCTAACTAGGTTTAAATTGATATTTCCATGGATTTTATTGAAGAGTTACCTAAGTTAAGAGGAACATATGTTATCTTCATGGTAGTGGATTGTATTTTGAATTATGCTCACTTTTGTTCCCTCTCCCATCCTTACACAACTTCCACCATTACCCAAATTTTCCTTGATTCTATCTTTCACCTTCATGGTATACATACCTCCATCATGTTTGATCGTGACCCAACCTTTAATAGTAATTTTTAGCAATAATTGTTTAAGTTTTAGGGAACTCAACTCAAAATAAGTTCAACCTATCATCTCTAAACGGATGGCCAAACTGAGATTGCTAACAAATATTTTAAGATCTACCTTCGTTGCTTTGTATCTGATCATCCTACTCAAACAGAGAAGTGACTTATTTTGGATGAATGGTGGTACAACACTTCCTATCATACAACAACCAAGGTTACCCCTTTTGAAGTAGTTTATGGGTTCCCTCCACTCATGCATCCCTCTTACATTCTAAGTAGCTCCAAGGTCCATGTAATTGACACTACTATCAAGAAATGCATCGATGTCCTCCATCAACTGAAGCTAAATTTGGATATGGTCCAAAATCAAATGCACCAACAAGCTGGCCAATATTATTTTGAGCAAAGCTTTGATGTGGGTAACATGGTTTTCCTTTATTTACAACTACACAAACAATCACCCCTCTAGTTTTATAGGTGCTAGAAACTTGCTACGAAATATTATGGGCCCTACCAGGTTTTACATCGGATTGGTACCACAACTTATAAATTTTCCCTCCCACCTACCTCCAAGCTCCATCCATTTTTTCATGTCTCCTCTCTTAAAAATATTGTGGGCACTTAGGTATAGGTTCAATCTATAGTCCAAAAATTGGATTAAGAAGGTTCTATTTTTATTGAGCCTGAATAGTTGTTGGATCATTGAACTTGCACTCTTTGCAACCGTACCATTATTGAGGTCCTTCTTCAGTGGCATGGACTTTAGCTAGAAGATGATACATGAGAGTCTCTCCACCTACTCCACCACTAGTTTCCTAATCTTCAACTTTGAGGATAAAACTTTTTGAAGGGGAAGGACATGTTAGGATCCCATCCTAATGTTATTTTGTATTTCTTAATTGCTTATGTAATGACCCTCTTCCAACATGGGTATTCCATTATAATATTATTTTGTAATACTTTGTAATGTATGTGGTAAGTAAGGCACCTAGCCAAGTGGTACCATCTCATGTAACCGCTATGAAGATTGTAACCAATATTTGGTAGAATATTCTAGCTTGAGTGGCATTTTGCAATTAAGCCAACTCTTAAGCCTTTAGGTAGGGTTGCATGAAGCTTTATCTTTAAAATATATGGAGGCATATACTAATGCATTTTTTTACAAGTTAATGAAATATTGGAGGTTGCCCCCTCGAAGAGGCTTACGATTATGAGTTACTTGTGAGATTGTTTCAATTATGCAATTACTTTTGCATAGTTTTATTCTGTTATTTGATGTATCTTAGTTATTTTTTAGTATTTTGTGTGAGTGATATAAATTTTAATAGTAGGTTCCTAACACCTATTGGAACTATGGCATATCAATATCTGCATAGAGGGGCTCGATTGAGGATAAGATGATATAAAAAAGTTTATCATTATTAGGATTCAGTCTCCTATCCCCAAAAAAGGGTATTATTAGGTTGGTAATTTTATGGATACTTGATAAAATAACTCCATACACTTTGTTTTTTATAGATATATCCTCTCTTCCATCATCTAAAACTTCTCTTTGCAATTTCTTGGAGCCAAATATTTCTTCTTTGTCTAAACATTGATGATATGAAACTTGTATTTAAGTAATTCAAGAGTCTTTATTGGGTCTTCCTCTATCTATGATTTTACTTCCATTACCTCCTCTAAAATAATTAGACCTTAACCTCCAATTTTATTTTTTATAATCCTTTGTCCTATAATATCTTCCATTTCACAATCCACCTTGAGATGACCATAATGATGATAATTACTACATCAAAATGATACCCTGATGTAGTCAAGTTTATATAAATATGCCTAATTTCTTGATATGAACTCCATGTTTTCCAACAATCCTAAAGTGAGATCAAGGTCCACTTAGATATGAGCTACCACTCTTTGGATAAAATTTATTTATTTTTGTATCTACTCCAAGGAAAAATCCTAGGGAGTTATCTATCTCACAAAACATTCTTTCATTTTGGAATTCATGGGGTAAATAGGGTAGATTGATCCATATAGGATGGGTATTGTTTCTCTTAGAGCGTGGATCGAATGTAAGAATCCAAAATTTTATATTTAAAATGTTCATCCCCTAACTCCATATTTTATTTTTTATGGTTATAGTGTCTTCTACATTTTAGAAGATAAAAACCATCCAACCCTTTGTCATCACATAATATGTAGGAGTATAGCCCAAAACCTCCAACCAAGTAGCCTTGATCCATTATTATATATTTTTTGGTTTTATGGATAAGCCCATAAATATACCTACCAAAGCCTTGTCCTTCAATGATAAAACTTGCTCTAGCATTAGATCCTTACCTACAACCATTCAAGCCAATTCCTTCTATAATATTATACAACATTTTCACTTTATTTTCCCATTTTTCTTAGTTTTTATCTCCCAATCTAGTCGAATGACCCTTTAGTTTTTTTCTTTAGTTAATTTGGTATCACTTTCCCTTCTTCATTGTCCCCTTGTATACCTTAAGGTTAGGGTTTGAAGTTGATTGGAACTCGAGGTATGGGTCTGAGTTGAGTCCTCCATATACCTTATCCCCCTTATGCAAGATGTCAAAAATTTCTTTCTTAGAGAAAAAATGAGACCTTTGTATATTCCTTAGGCTCTTCATTGCAATACACTACATCCTCTTCATATATTGACTCAACCATCCTACCATTATAAACGATTAGTGGATCAAGTCTACACTAGTTGAGAGTTCGCATAAAATTATTTTTTGAAAATTTTGTCCTCCCCTCTCCTTCTGGTCCTTGTTGACTAAAATTTTAAAACAAGAACCTCATTTGCTTGAGTGCAATCAATTGCTATTTTTTATTGGATCCTAGTGGTTGCCCTTTGTCGTGCTTTTAAATTATGATGACCCCATTTTTTCCCTCTCAACTTTGTGCCCATAGATAGATGTATGTATCCCTATTTACAACCTTCACATGCATGCATACATATATTCCATCATTATTATATACATTTAAAACAATAATATTACTTATATGATGTTAGATAAAAAAAAAATTAACATAACAATAACCACTATACACAACATAAAATAATATCTATTTTACATGTTTAATGCACAAAGGATTTTTCTTCTTATTTATTTTGACTGAATAACTATCCTAATTTTTCTTGAGATTGCCTATTAAATATATTGCAATTGTTGTCAAAGACTTTCTCTTCATAGGAGGTTATATATTCTACTTTGAAATGGTTTACGATCTTTATTCTAGGTTTTGGTAACTAAAGCCTATTATCATATATGGACATTGCTTTTTTATTTTTCTTTAAATTTTATTTTTAAATAGGCATTCATACATTTTAGTCACTCTAGTTATGCTAATAAATTTCTTAGGATATATGCACACACATTGTTCTAATTAATTTCTTATGATATATGCACACACACTATGCTAATAAATTTGTTATGATATTTGCACACATGGCTTGATTTACCAGATAGATGTGTCATGATTTATATCATATTTTTCTTTATATTGAGTGAAAAATATATGGATGTTATATGATTTTTTTATGACTGTGTATTTTTTGATTAATGGATTATTTGTACATTGATTGTCAATTATGAATAAATATGTATTTAACGAGAGTATAATAAGTAGTAGCCTAATTTCCTACCTAGCTAGTATTCTTGCATGGTTGATTGTCTGATAGATTTCCTCTTTGAAGTTATTCTAGTCTAGAGGAGGGCCCTATGTGCCATGAGGTGCCACGATAGATTGAATTTTATAGGTTTTCTTACCTTCTACTGTGATATTTGTCTCCATTGTAGCGAGACCTCATAGCCTAAAGAGACATCACTTTGATGCTATTTCATTTTCCAGGCATCCACTATTATGTGGCTTTAGTGCGGTTTTCCTGCCTAATTTTCTCGAGCCTTCCTAGACAGGATTTACTTTGCTGCAATTGCTTGTTCATATTTTTTTGATGATGTAATCGGTAATGCTTCTATTTTCATTGGGATTTTTCTACTCGATGTTGTATTTCCTAGGCTCCCATTAGAAGGGTTTTAATTTTTTGGGTAGTTTCAACGTTTTGTTTCTCCTGAGTGGGAAATAGCCTTTCGATTTTGATCCTACTAGGTAGGATTCATCTTTCAATTTTTTGGTAGTTGTACTTTATATCTTAGGCCCTCAAGTGGGATTTTTATTTTAAAATTTTTCTTGTTGGTTTTATCTCTCATGTACCCATTCTTGGTGAAATTCATCTATTGAAAATTTTATCTCAGGCTCCCACAAGTTGGGTTTTTCAAATTTACCAGTTTTACTTCTATCTTGGGCCCTCTTGGGTGGTATTTTACTTTTAAAATTTTGGCTATTTATTTTAGCTCTCATGTTCCCATTTTGAGTGGGATTCATCTGCTGAATATTTATCCTAGGATCCCACAAGCCAAGTTTTTCATATTTTATTCTTTGCTGCGCAGGATGATCCTGTTTTTCATTTTGAATATTTTAGAGATGGTCCTTTTGGGATCATCTCCTACACTATTTTTTTCTTTGTGGAGACCATATCCCTATATTTATATTCTCCCTGATTCATTTGTAAAATGTTTGGGGACCCTTTCAAAATCCCCTTTTCAACCAATAAAAAAAAAGTAATAAAATTATTTTCAAAAATAAAATAAAAAAAAGCTCAATAAGTTTAAATGTTTGTAGATTATAAGCTTTTTTTTGGTTATAAATTGTTGAATAAAATTATTTTTTCTAATTATTAATATCATATAGCATTATACCTTAGGGTTTTTCTCCTCTTGATCCACTTACTATTCTTGTTTCTATTACGTCTCTCATTGTAAAAGGTTAAGAATCCTTTTAAAATCCTATGTTTTCATACCTAATAAAAAATCATTGTATCCTAATTCAAATTGCTCCGTTGTGTTCATTAATGGCAACCTCTAGTTTTTGGGGTATTTTCCTCAAGCCTCCATCCATAAATTCACCACTATTCCTCCATGCAAAACCATCATCTCCCTGGTTATATTCCTTCCTCACCGGCGTAGTAAACCCATCGACCCTCACATCCCTGCTTTTTCTTTTAGTCCTTTCCCCAATCGCCATAGCAATTTCACCATGAATTTCATAGAGCCTAGAAAATTCATTTGCAACCCCCTTGCTAAGAGAATTCTCAATGAGCACCACTTATTTCCCTTCCTTCACATATTCACTGGTGAGGAGCTTGACATCACCATGGCCTTTTCGGAGTCCTGGTATAATGGCTCTGTTATGGTTTGATGGAGAAGTTTCTATGTGGATCTCAACCTATTATCCATGATCACTAGGTAGAATCTAAAAAAGATTTTCAATCCATAGATAGAAGCACAATTAGGAGGTGGAACTCAAGGAGTTCAAGGATAACGAAAGGATCTATAAAGGCACCAAGCAAGGAATCTATAGGAGTGACCTAAACACCCCCTGAAATGATGTGATGAAGCCAATCATGGAGTTCATCACTATCGATGATCTAGAAAAAGTTCTTTGTAATTATAATTTGGTCTTCATGAATCACTTTCATGATATCAATCCCATTAACATCCCCCAATTTTTCCTCAATTTCATAAACTATTCGATTACATCTTATAGGAACAAGAAAGGCCATGACCTCCCTTTCCATCAAGGCATGTTCAAGATAATTTACACCTATGTCCTAGCTCTCAGTCCTAAAGCCAACCCAAACATCTCCAGCTCAGCCAAACCTATGGGGTCTTCTACTCGTATTTCCCTAGCAGAAAGAAAGAGGAAGTCCATTGAAGCTATCTTGAAGCTGAAGGTGAGAAAAAGCATTATCTTTGAAAGCATGAAAGGGCTCATAAAAAATATGTTCACCTCCAAAATTAAGCAGCAAGATGTAGGAAACAGATTATTGACATCAAAATTGATGATGAAAAGGCAAGCGATGAGGTAAAGTGGCTGAAGGAATTCATTATCTCCTCCATGATAGGCATGATGAATGACATGGTCAATTCAATCATTGATATTAGGGAAGGCCTTCAAAAGCTATTATTGGAGGTTAGAGTGGCCAAGAAGTTGATGGTGGGTTTGAAGCGGAGGAGGTGATTACGGTCAAAGAAGAGCCTAAGGAAAATGGTCAAGGTGACACCAAGGATGAAGATAGGATTTCCACTTAGGAATAATTTCCTCAATTCCTTACTTTTTGCTTCTATGGCTACCCTATGTGGATCTTGTTCCTTTTTCTTTGTTGTTTGCGTTCTATTCCCACGACTACCCTACATGGAGCCTTTTCCTTTTTTCTATGCGGGATTATCTTCTTAGGAAACATCCTTTTTTCCTCTTTTTTTAGGTTTGAGGCTACGTCCTCTAGTTTTATTTTCTCTGTTCTAGGCTCAAGGCATCGTCCCTTATTGATAATATTCTTTGTTCACAGTAAGTATGGTTATTTTTGTAACAAGGTTTTGGGAGCCTTAAAACCCGTATAAGTAATGCAATCCTTTTACTTACAAAAAAAATATTATATAGCATTATACTTTTTAATGCAAATTTGGATATAATTTGTGATGATTGAAGTATGAAAGACCATCAAGCAAAATAGATTTATAGTCTAAGTGGCAAAAGAACATGTTACTAAAATTTTTCCCTACGTCATCAAGTTGATTTATTTCCTATGTGCTATATTACGAACATTATTGTGGAGTCTTGTAGGTTAATTTCATGACCTCATTTGCATAGCAGGAGGAGAGATATTTTTTTCAAAAATTGGTTGTGTTCTAAAGGCTTGTAAGCTTACACAAAATTGGAATGTACAAAGCTAGGATTATGTCAACGCAATTCTCCTCCTGATTGGGAATACAAAAGGCCAAAATATTAAAGTCGCAATACTCAAAATTAGGCTTACCTCAATTGTGACATAAACACACCCAAACCAAAGCTTGAGATCATGTAAAATAGAAAAGGTGAATAAACCCAAGATGTGCAAAGTTGAACTTCTTGAACAAATGATATCAAAAAAAGAGAAAAGGGGCCCAAAATCATGTAAGTCAAACAACCAAGACCAAATGCACAAGGTCATAATGAAAAAAATTAGGCCTCTCTTGGTGATGATGTAAGCATTCTCCCATTGAAGCTTGAAATCACATAAGAAGGACTAAGATGCACATAATCGGGATGACTCTTGCACAAAGACATGGTATAGCCAATCAAAGCAAATCAAAGCATACAAAGTTAAACTTCTTGAGAAGATGACATCAACATCTTCGAGTAGAGTTTTGGATAATGCAAAAGAGGAAATAACATACAATATTAGAGTGAAAAGAGCTAAAAATCATCCTTGAGTGATGTCATCACAACAATTGCAAGTCATGATTACTTTCTAAAGAGCTCTAAAAATAAAATAACAAGTTTGACCTTCCATGAAATATCAAATTTGGACCTGCAACCATCATGGTGCCTTCCAACTATTTCCATACAATGATATTAAGGTACAAAAACAACTCCAATAAATCATTTGTAATAATGTAGCCACTTGCAAAAGACAATTGCAGATCAATAGAGCAAGAAAAAAAAAATTAGATTCAAATGCAAGATGAAATCTAGATCGACCACCTCAGTGTTCTATTTTTTTCCAAGTTTTTTTATTAATAGTCTTACAATTGTAAACTCTTGCTGTAAATATTCAAATGTAGCCTATAAGAAAACCAAGAAACCTCAATACAAGGGTTGGATCTATATTATTTTCTTGGTATTGCTATGTAATATTTCTATTGAATAATAAAGTGATAATTGTTTGGCCTCCATTATTATTCAACTATAGGTTTTTATAATTGGGTTTCTTGCTTTAAGTTATTTTTATTATACTTAAATTCTTAGTCTATTATGTTAAATCAAATTCTACTTTTGGATCGTTATTGGATTGTTAATTGTTTAAGTCCTTAGAATGATTAAAGCAAATTCTTTAAGTTGAATGAATCTATGATTGCAATTGATAATGGTTGGTCTATTAAGTATCATGTAAATTAGTTGTGTTAGCATGTTACTTAGTGAAATCCAATGTTGTTACACTATATCCCATCCATTTTTATTAAATATCTCTAACCCTTACTTCTTAACCCTTTTCCTCCCATGTACATAATCATATCAAGGAGCCAACCTTCTTCAAAGATTAAATTAAAGGGAAATATCATTTCATATAATAATAAACATTGGTCAGAGTCTAGTGCACATTGCTTATCTGCATATATGGAATATTTTGATCCAATAGTTTAGTAATTTTTGGCACATCCAATGGGACAAATTGTGTTGCTTTGTCTCATTTTCTTGGAGAGCTCAAGATTCAATAAATAATCTTGATCTCATTTACAAAGAATTTATGTTCATTTGGTGACTTACCTAAATATATAACTCAAGGTTTCATTATAATAGAGTTAAAATTATCCCCTTGATTTAAAAGGAAATTGTAAGGCCCATTTGTTATCACTGCATTTTCTATGTATTTTGCATTTTCTTTATATTATTACAAGATATGTATCTAATAAGTTAGAGAATCCACCGCCATTTTTAGAATTACCTGCTTGTAAACCAAGATGTACTAAGTCTTTACCCCATGATTCTTTCTTTGAAAGCATAGATTCCTCATTTTCTACCTTCTTTGAACCATTAAGAATGCCTAGTTTTGAAACATGGCTCACAACCAATAATAAATGCTTTTAAATTTTCATGATTAGAATGCTACTAGGCCATTAGGTCTAGCACATGCAAATAACATCCCTCAAGAAATACTTAAAGCCCTTTGCACTTATGATGTTATATGAAAACTATCTATGAACAATGTCAAGATTTTGTGTCACTGGTGGTAATCCATAATATAAGAGAAGAAGATGTTATGGTCAAGATCCTTACCTTATATTTTAGAGGAAATATACTTCATTGGTATCAAAAATTAGAATATGGAAGTACTCATTCATGAATTGATTTAGTGAGGCCCTTTGTTGAAGATTTTAATGAGCTAATAAACCCCTTCTCACTACTCACTCAATTCACAATCATCCAAAGACATTATCAAGAGCTCATCATGGATTTTAATCTTAGGTTCAATAGAACTTGAAATAGAAATCTACAAGATATAAGACCCCCAGGTCATTTAACATATATCTATTATATTATAGTATTAGGTCCTAACTTAGGTTCACAAACACAACAATCTAATGTAATAATTTTTCTTCAAATTTACCAGGTTGCTACCACTACCAAAAACACATTAATCTCCATAGGAAGGCTATCCCCAAGAGTTGTGATGCCATATTTTCCAAAATTAGTATAGAATAATCAATAAAATGAGGCCTTAGTAACTCTTGTTACAGTTATATATAGTTCTTTAGTTACTCTCATTCCTACACCTATGGCATTGCCTTTGGTATCTACTCTACTAGTTTTACCAACACTTGAGCCTAAGGAATCACCAATAATGATAGAAGTGTTGTCTACATTAAAAACACTAAATAATAAAGTGATAAATATTGAGATAAGAGAAGCTAAGAGATATCATCCTAGGATATTTCCATATGTTGTCAAATATTAGAGAGCTTATAGCAATAATCTTATAGAAAAGTTTAACAATTGTTTTCAAGATCAAGAACTGATGGTGTTTGAGATTGAAATTTGTCCTTGGTGCATAGTATGTAGTATCCCTCATAAATCATATACCTATGTAATGTACCAACATCAAGCTTAATTGGCTATCATAAAATATGAAAGAGCTCAGAAAGGTCAAGTTAATATGCTGTGGGAATTAGAATACGTCATGATCACCCAAGACCCGTTGGAAGAAGAATGCATATCAATGTTAACTAGATTTTGGAAGAAGCCAATTTAGGTAAATCAATAGAAACTAGAGCCATTCAGATTTCTAGTTCAAAATTAGAAGCCTAAAGAGAAAACACTACATGATGTCAAAAAGGCTCTAGCTCATCATGAGATAAATAAAAGTTTATTTTGCATTAAAAAATCAAAAAGCACATCCAAGTTCAAAACAAACAAAAAGGGCTAAATAAATTCTATATGAGTCAAGGGAGCAAGCCTGAGAGAAACTCAAATATCCTTCTATGACAAAGAGATAAAGGATAGAATCTTCTCAAGAGTATAGAATAAGGTTTTATGAATTGAAAATAAAGAATGCAAAGAAACCAATAGAAGCGTCCAACTTTAACATAGTCAAAGAGTTTAAAAATACCCCTTCCAAAGCAAGTATGTATGATGCCTTGATGATTCTTGGAAAAATAGATTTACTTAGAGCTTCATTGAAGAAGACCACTCTAGGAGATGAATCAAGTTTAAAATATAATCTAGCTTAGGATTTGATAACCTCGAGGGCTAATAATAATAGGCCATATCCTTTTTACATATCCCTAAGAATAAAGGGGTGGATTGTGCATAATTTCATGATTGATTATAGAGCTAAAACTATTGTGATGCCTAAAGAAGTATGTGAAGTTATGAGGATGAAGTATCCTCATTCATGTCCTAGAGTTCTCCAACTAGATGAAACCCTTATGAAGATAATGGGGGTTATTAAAGATGTTCCCTTGACACTACATAGAGCACTAGAGATTACTATAATTTAGGAGATAGTATTTGTTGATCTAGAACTATATTTTGGTCTCTACCTTTCCCAATAATTCAAAAACAAATTATGAGGCTATATGTACTTGGATTACTCTCATATGATAATCCCACATAAAGGTAAAAGGGTCAAAATCATCCTTGAAAAACAAAAAATCTATCACATTGAGAAGATAGAAGAAGATGAATATATCAATACAATTTTTGAAGAAGTAGATCCTCTAGAAGATATCTTGGAAGAATTATAGATAGAAGATGAATTCTCTCTAAAAAATTATAGTTGAGATAGAAATTGGAAAATACCACATCTTAGACTCATAATGCAAAAAAATCCTTGTGAAAAATTAGGAATTGTAGAAAACAAAGTTTTGAAAACTTTGTTTTGATGGAACTAGATGCAAAAATTGGGTTATAGCCAAGATTGCACTAGTATATCCTTGAAAAGGAATCAAAAGTTTTTTCTAGAGATTAAAATGGAGTTGTACTAATAATGTTGATGAATATGAATCCTTATGGCTTGGCTTAATGCAAGTAGAAAGAATGGGTATTAAGTTACTCACAATCTATGGTGACTTTGAGCTCGTAGTCAACCAAGTGACAGAGAAGTGTCATAACAAATATAATTATCTGAAGGTATACTGAAACAAGTATGGGATTTGATGGAAAGCTTTAAGGTATTAAATATATAACCCATACCTCGAGAACATAATGATTTGGTTGATGCACTTGCTACTCAAGGATAAAATTACATGCCTACTATAGAGTATTTTCCAAGAAAGAATAATAGAGTAAAAATAGTTTTCAGGCCAACAGTCCCAAATAAAGAAATATTCTAGCAAGTATTTGAATATGACCAACAAACCATCAACTTCTTGATAAAATAGGTAATCTACTCGACTCAACAAGAAGAGATATCATAATAATTTGAACAAGAGGATGTTAATAAATTGAAGGATAATCATATCCCAAAAGGGTTAATTACTCTAGAAAGCTTATTTGATAATAATGACAAAAATACAGGTCATAGAATGAAAATGGAAAAACAAGCTTATAAAGAGGTTGAAGTTGACTCTGGAAAAAGTCTAAAGATTGAAATCCATTATACTATAGAGGAAGTAGACCAACTCAAGTTATTGTGCATGCAATATCAAGACATAATAGCTTGGAGCTATGATGACCTTCGAGTTTATCATAAATATGTGACTCAACATCCTATTGAGCTAGCTTATGAAGCCAAGCCATTTAGGCAAAAACAAAGGTCAATTACGTCATGAACCACCTTGGTAGGACTTGCTACTTAATTTGGATTTTGTATTAGCAAATGATGTTTAATGATTAGTTTTGATACTTTTGAATGTATGCTTTGATATTGTGTCTATTTTATTTAAGGATACGATATTGTTTATGCTCTGCATGGTTGTAGGATTAGGTACTCTCATGCATGGACAAGAGAATTTAACACAAGGAATGAGAGACCTTGTTAAAGGGAAAATGATGATGATGAGTCGTTAATAAAATATCCTAGGGTAACATGGATGAATACCCTTTCATTTGGGTGCATTTTGGTTTGCTTATGCTCATGTTCGTACCATTGGACCAGAAAATTTGCTTGCAATGAGTCTTCTAAACATGAGTCGATGATAGCTTAAGTCTATCTCAAATAAGGAGCCACTCACTTAAGGATAATATAATGGTAGGAAACATCGAGAGAGTGCATTTTTTATTGCATATGGCATGATGGTTTTTATTATCTCCTTGTGTGTTGTTGAAGAATTATTTGGTTGATAATAATGTTTATTTGCATAAGGTTTATAATTTTTCCATGAAAAATCCATGAATTATTAGTTTCTAGATGTTGCTTTATGCTTGTTTGTGGCTATTTGTTGTGTTGTCTTAATATTTGGAGGTGGTGCACTTAATACTCCATTCTTTGGAGTGATGCCACTTAAGTGGAGCGGGTACATTTATGTGTCCACCCTTGTATTTATGAGCATGTTTGGAGATAACACCCTTATGGAAAGTGGGTGCTAATGAGAGGTGTAGATACTAAAATCATGTAAATCGGATAAGACTACTAATGTACCACTTGCACCACTCTTATTGACATACTCTTATCGACATAATATGGCCCCATTGGGCAACCCTATAGGGTAATATAAGGCTCCATAACACTTTTGGGAAGGTTCCCACCAGTTTTGGGAGGTTTTGGATCATATTTTTATGACCGTCCCACCCTGTGATGATCATAGATGGTGATTGTCCCACCCAAGGATGACCATCCAAAACCATCCCTAGGTGGGACAATCCCAAAATAGACCTTGAAAAAGTTAAAGGGGCACATGAAATGGCAATAAATTCCTACCATTTTTGTGCCCAATCATCCAAAATTGATTTGGAGGCTATCATAGAGACCAAAGACTCCAAATTGGAGGTCGTAAATGGGAAACCTCTTCCACCAGTGCATGGCAAGGGATTTGAAAAGTGGTGGTACATGCCTTGCATGCCAAAACTTACCCCTTTGCCTCCTATGCCCTATTTGGGCTATAAATTGAGGTGTGCTCACCCAATTTCAAAGGATAAGAGTTGAAGCATAGACCATGAAGTGCTACCCAATTCTACCCTCACTTTTGTAATCACATTTGCCGTAGTAGTTCCTTGAAACCCTCTTCATTCAAAGGTGCTTTTAGGGGTATCCCAAATACACAAATTCTATTACAAAACCTATCAAATTGGAGATGAATTTGACCACATTTGCCAACACAACATCTAGGAGAGTCCCTAACCAAATCCCCTTGGAATTGGTGATAAATTCGACTCAGTTTGGAAACCATCCCACCTAGGGACGATTAATAATGGTAGTTGCACCTATTGAGGATGGTTACAAAAATGTTAAGAATTAGAGTGCAATTCCACCATAGATCATTTAAAAATGTTTAAATTATCCTTTAATTCAATTTTGGTGAAATTTTGAACAATTTTGATAGGTTAATTAGGATTTTTGTGATTACAAGTCTAGCTGTCCCTGTTAGGGATGGTCACTATTTTTGCTAACATTTTCCTTTAAATTCATGCTCAGATATTTATAAAACCATATGAATAATATCATAGTAGATTTGTAGGTCATTTGAAGTTGTTTTGATTTATCACAAATAATATTTATTCATTCTAGATGCATGCTTTCTATGTTTTTCAAGTTACAAATCAATAAACGTATATGCTTTTAATCTATTTCAATCTCTTGTATGTAGGTTTAGGTGTTATAGACAACAGGGAGAAGTTAAGAGGTATATAAATATAGGCCCAAGACTAGCTCTTGATTATGGGTTACGAGAAGAACACTGGAACACACCATCAAGCTCATGAAGAGATTTGATCCCTTTAGAAAATTATAAATTGATATGTTGCAGGTTTTGACCATTTTGATTATAAAAAAACCCTAAATTGCTACTTGAACCTACTAGGGATGGCCACAGGGATGACACACCCTAGGAAATCCCCCAAATTGGCAACCATCCTACCCTAGGATGGTTACAAAACTAGAGGATTTCTGTAAAAATATATAGAAACAACAACTTTTAGGTCAGAAATTTTACCTTTTTAAACCTTAAATTTGCATTTATATTGTTTCAAATAACTAAAATTTCAAGTTTTCTTGTCTTTTGTGTGCATTGGAAGGTTAAATTACATCTCTCTAAAGTTTCACATTAACAAAATCAAGAAAAATAGGAAAATGAACAATAGTATTTATGCTTTTGTTTGGTTTGCCTTCTTGCAACTTACCAAAAAGGGTTAAATTCATATAGTTTGTCAAATTTTATAGCTTCCTTTTATATATTCTAATTATTTTGAAAATAAAATGTACTTTTATGCATTTAGTGAATCATCATCGAATGTTGTATTATTTTATTTCAATAATTTTAAAAGGAACAAACACACACCACATTCTTTAAACGTTAGTGAGTTGGCTTCATTTCCAACCACTGATAGAGTTCAATGATGGTGGTAATAATTTCCATCCATTGACTCAAATCCCATGTACCCTATTTTATTGGCCAATATCGACTCCAAGATCTATTCTAACTGTGCAAAATAGCACACATTCCTCTTCATAGGGGTGTATTGCTATGCATGGGGTGATGGGTGAGGATCAGCAGGACCTATGATCCTTGATATGGTATGGATTTCATTCCCATACTTTGGTTGGTTCACGTGACCAAAATTTCACTATCAGTTGTTGAGCTGTGAGTATATAGGTGAAAACCACTTAAAATTTTGAGTATTGCATCAATGAAAATCAAACATGAGAAGTATTTTATCTACAGAAGCAATAAATTTGAAACACATCAAACAACTTAGGAATTCACATTTATATATTTAAAAGAGATAATAATTTGTATTCTTGTGTATTTATATTTATTGTGTATTTGAATCTATAAAACTTAAATGAGATAATCATGTTGTACACTTTGTGTGCTTCTTCATTGTTTGGGTAATCAATCTAAGATCCTTGATTTGGGACCAAACCCTAATTTTTCATTGTTATAGAGTAATATATATATTTATTTTTTGAAAAAAAAACAATTAAAAATCTAATTTTTGATTCTACATCCAACGGTTCGATAATCATCCAAATCGGAGCTATAACAAAAATATATGTTGGTTTTATGATTACTCTATTTTTGAAGTTGAAAATAGGGAAAAGCTACACTAAAACAATCATAAAACGGTCTAGACAACTCCAAAAGTTGCGAATTTTTTTTTTTTTCTTAGTTAGTTCCTTTTGCACCTCATGGAAATTTTGAGTCCTAAATATTCATGCTTCAAAATTTCCAAAAAAATCCCAAAAGTGGGCATTTCCCCACGGGTCCCGATTGGCCAAAAATTCCAAAAATACAATTTTTTGAATAAGTCAAATTTTGAAGCCCTAGACCATTGTGTTCAGCTCATCACACTGATAATTTTGATATATAGCACTTATAACATTTTTTGGAAGTCAAAATTTTCTTTAGTGTGGGTTCCTTCAAGGTTTGCTTAGTCAACACATTATGAAAACTATGCATAACTGATCTTAATCATGATCCAGTGAAGAATAAAATTTTAGGAGAGGCCCTGAGCATCATAATTATAGGTATGAGGATCTCAAAATTCCTACATGATGCTTTGAAATCCATTGTGAGGTCAACCCCTCATTTAGAGGACCTAATATACCTAGGGTAGGGTTAAATGACTATCTTAAGCTTTCCAATCATCCTTCCCCAAGGCACCAAAAACTAGATGAGTATGATACTCATCATAGTGGGTAAGTCAATTATGCCCTACAATTCCTCACTTATGAAGTAATACCTAAGGAAGATTATAATTACCCTCGATCACATTATTCGATGCAAGCATGAGGTAACTCTACCAAGAGAACACCAATGGGTTATTCATGTGATCAAGTGGACTATTTGGTTAGCCAACACCGAGTCCAAGCCCAAACTAGAGATAACTAGCCTACCAAGAGGCCTAGTAGGGAAGTCTACACTCCCTCTTCACCACCTAAAACTCCCATCCAACAAGTGGTAGCAAGCTAGAGTAGGCCTATGCGAAGTTCACATACATCATCAACCAACATGACCATGGGAGAGTTAATACAAAGATTCCCCAAGCATAAGGAAACTCTCATGGAGGTTTTAAATTCTATCAAATTACAACCCCATGATTTGGATGCTTTCACCAACTTTGTGGGATACATACAAATGCACAAATATCCTGTTATATCCTTTTGAAATCAGGATATCAAACCCAGGTTTGCCAATTTACCAGACTCTCCTTTGCACATCATTGCATGCATTAATAGGATCCCCTATAAGAAAGTGTTGGTTGAAAAAGGTTACACAATAAACATCATTACCACAACCACACTAAAACATCTCAATATCTCATCTTTGTACATTGCAAAGTACACATTAACCTTGAAAGAATTTAATGATGCTTTATCCTCCACTGTGGGCACTATAATCCTACCAGTTCAAGTTGGAAAAAATACTATGCCTACATTGTTCTACATCTTGGAAGGTGAAATAATATACAACATATTATTAGGAATACCTTGGATGAGAGACATGGAGTGCATCCCCTCCATTGTACATCAATACCTCAAATACATTCATGAAGTTTAGGTCCATGTGGTTGATGCTGACCCAAACCCCTTTAAGTATTACAATAAGGATGATCATCCATAGGAGTCTACTCGTCCATCCACACCTTTGGATACTAAACCCAATGACCTTATCCAAAGTCCAGATTCAACCCCGCGGTTAGTCATGAAGCTACCTTCACCACCATCGCTAGTACCATCCTTTGTTTCTTCAAATGAGGAAGAGTCAAAAAGGCTAACTGCAAAAGCTCTCTTATCTATTTTTGACACATTAGAAGAAGACCTTCTGACATCTACCAAAAATGAGGAACCCACGGTGGATATAGATTAATCAGATCATATCATACTATATTCATCCACCATGCTTGAAGACACAGTTCAATTGACCAATCATGAACTTGATGAATGCATAGTACCTAATGTCAAATTCATGCATATCATCGAGTTGATCAAGGATCTAGGTTGTCCTCCTATCAAGTCGCCACTCATTGATAATATTTCTGATGCACCCCTTGATCATGGGGGCCAAGTAAATCACCTTGAACAAGTTGATGAGGTAGCCATGACTTGTCCAAGTGCCAATACATATTCTCATGAGTTTGTTGGAATAATCAATGTGATGACGGAGAACAAATCCCTCTAAATTCATCTAGTCCACTTGCGACTCCATCCAAAATTCCATACATACCACAAAATATATCATCGATGGATTCAGTTACACCTATTCCATCTCATTCAACATCTCCACAAGATTAAGAATAGGTGTACCCACTAAACCAAAGTGGAGATAATATAGTTGCCATAATTAAACACTCTAAGGTGGAACAAGAGCATGAAATAAATCAATAACAAGAGCATGTGGATATACTAAATACCCACAATCATCATGAATCATCCGCATCTACTCAGATGATTTTGGATATGCTAGCCACTATTGAGTTACAAGTGAGTCACCAAAACAATGACTTACAACAAACATTGAATCAACTCACAAGCATTGAGTTACGGTTGAGTCATCCAAGATATCAACCCCCTTATTATCAAGACCAAAATCCTACTGTGTTGTCTGATGTTTAGTCTCAACACAATTAGGGGCAAAGGCAATGATACCATCAACCTCGTATTTATATGCCATTGCCTAAGTCTTTGGTGGTACTATTTAATCGATTATACGAGGCCAAGGCTATCGTATTGCTAGATATTCACATTTTGGATCCCAATAGACCCAAACCATGGTGGTATCGAGAGAAACAATTTTATCCTTATCATCAAGTAAATGGTCATAACATTAAGTCATGTACCACATTCAAAAGCAAGGTATAAAATATGCTTAATAAGAATGATCTATAAATCAAAAATCAACAAATTGACATTGTTAAAAATCTATTACCTACATATGGGAGTCAATAAAAGTAATCTAAATAGGTGGTTGAGAAACATACAGCCCCGTTGCCTTATAAACTGAGGTGACCATGTTCACCTCGTTTAAAGCCTCAACATCATACCTCGACTCCATTAGTTAAGCCCCTATCAACCATTCTTCAAAATCTGTAATAAATAAAGGCAACCATCTTGCTAGATATACCCCTATTAGACCTGAATAGGTCTAGATCTAGATGATATAGGGAGAATCAATATTACCTCTATCATCGAATGAAAGGGCATGACATTAGTAATTGTCATAATTTTAGACATGTGGTCTAAGATCTTATTGATAGGGAATATATATCCACAATCGGGTCACTCATTTTACCCCATCAAGAAAATGGTATTACCCAAAATCCCTTGCAACAACAAGAGGAGTCAGTCTCTATCACTCCTCCTAGCCAAGCCAATAATATTGCACCAATCATAGTACATGTTGGGGGTATCCAAGGTGTCACACCTTCCCCATTAGTTGCATCCCAAGACATGAAGCAAATTGAGGATTCTAAAGGTATTGCACCTTCCTTGCTTCCTTTGATCACCATAAATGCTAGGGGTACACAAGGTATTGCATGTTCCTCCTAGAATCACAAAGTAATCAAAGCTAAAAAAATCCCCAAAGGTATCCATAAATCCTTTGGTCAACCCAAAATGTCCCTAGGCATTCTATTACTATCTAGGTTAACCTAAAATTCTCCTAGGTGGTCTATGACCATCTAGGTCAACCTAAAACACCCCTAGGTGGTCTATGACCATCTAGGTCAACCTAAAATTTCCCTAGTTGGTCTATGACCATCTAGGTCAAACCAAAATGCTCCTAGATAGTCTATGATTGTCTAGGTCAACCCAAAAAACCCCAAAGGCATCTATAAGCCCTTTGGTCACCATCAAACACCCCTAGGTAGTCTATGACCATCTAGGTCAACTGAAAATACCCTTAGGTAGTCTATGAATATCTAAGTCAAACTAAAATACCCCTAGGTAGTCTATGACCATTTAGGTCAAACTAAAACACCCCTAGGCAGTCTATGACCATCTAGGTCAACCTAAAACACCCCTAGGTAGTCTATGACCATCTAGGTAAAACCAAAATGCTCCTAGATAGTCTACGATTGTCTAGGTAAACCCAAAAAGCTCCAAAGGCATTTATAAGCCCTTTGGTCACAATAAAATGCTCCTAGATGGTCTATGACCATGTAGGTCAACCCAAAATGCCACTAGGTCTATGATCATCTATGTTAACCTAAAATACACCTAGGTCTATGACCATCTAGGTCAACCTATATCGCCCCTAGGTAGTCTATGATCATATAGATCAAACCAAAACACTCCTAGGCAGTCTACAATTGTCTAGGTCAACCCAAAAAACTCCAAAGGTATCTATAAGCTCTTTGGTCACCATCAAACACCCCTAGTCAGTCTATGACCATCTAGATCAACCTAAAATATTCCTAGGTAGTCTATGACCATCTAGGTTAAACTAAAATACCCCTATGCGGTCTATGACCATCTAGGTCAACCTAAAATGCCCCTAGGAAGTCTATGATCATCTAGGTCAAACAAAAATGCTCCCAAGTAGTCTACGATTATCTAGATCAACCCAAAAAGCTCCAAAGGTTTTTATAAGTCCTTTGGTCACCATCAAATGCCCCTAGGTGGTCTATGACCATCTAGGTCAACCTAAAATGCCCCTAGGTGGTCTATGACCATCTAGGTCAAACCAAAATACTCCTAAGCAATCTACAATTATGTAGGTCAACCTAAAAATCCCCAAAAACATCTATAAGCCCTTTGGTCACCATAAAATGCCCCTAGGTGGTCTATGAACCTCTAGATCAACCTAAAATATTACTAGGTGGTCTATGACCATCCAGGTAAACAAAAAATGCTCCTAGGTAGTTTACGACCATCTAGGTCAATCTAAAATATCCCTAGGTGATCTATGACCGTGTAGGTCAACCTAAAATGCTCCTAGGTAATCTACAATCATGTAGGTCAACCCAAAATACCCAAAATGTATCTATAATATTTGTGGTCACCATAGAAAGCTCCTAGGTTATCTACGATCATCTAGGTAAAACCAAAAAAGTTCCAATGGCATTAATTAAGCCCATTGGTCACCTTGTATATACATATATATCAAAATTTCAAAAATATCATCATAATCTCAAAAATATAAAAATATGGCATTGCATTGCATTTCTCATCATTTCCATTATAAACACTATGTGCATTAGGCATAGTAACAAATGCATTATAAATTATTAGAAGTTGATCATACATGTTGAGCACCAAGTATGTACATTAGACATCTGTCAAAATCAAGGTTGTTGAAAGTCAGTTGTACCATTTGTTTACACTACACATATAATTTTCACTTACACTCCATATTATATGTTTGTTTCTTGTCACTAAGCCATTGTTTGTAAGACATAGTTAAGGTTTTTTGGTCACTCAACCATATCTAGTTTTCTTTTTAGATTTTGTAGAAAGCTATCATGATTTTTAGAAGGTAGAATACTGCTTAGATTATACCTTGTATACATCAAAATCCCAACACATTTTCACATTAATAAATCTAATTATAGCACAAGGAAATATGAAACTAGAAAGTGTTCTAGGTTAATTTTAGTGAAAAATGTTATCTCGTTCATCCCCCTATGTGAATGGTTCAAATATGCTGATAATTGATAAAAGGATAAGTTCCTCCTTACCCAAATCCCTTGCCTCACACTGGGGCAAGTATCCAAAAGAGAAAAATCAACAGTGATTATTATCACTTCAAAATATGCAAAAATAAACAGTGGTTCTTACCATTATAAAAAGAAAAAATAAACAGTGGTTCTCACCACTACCAAAATCCCTTGCTCAAACAAACAAAAATGAGCAACTCCCTTGAAAAATTCAAAGTTAAAAGAAAATAAAGGAGTCTTGAACTTGAATCCTTGGAATTCTCAGCATTAGAGAACCATAAGGTGATCCTCATTATAGGTTTGGTGGATAGCCTACCTGGAAATGGCGGTATCCTTACGCATGATGATATTTCTATCACATAAGCAACTTGTTTATGTCTAGACCAATGTTTGCATGTGGATGAGCTAGCTTTTTTTAGCCTATACTACCTAATGGTTTAATCTAACTAGACTAAGTACAAAACTCTGGATAATGAGACTCATAGGGTGATCTATGCTACAAATGGGCTGCATAAATCCCATTTGGCACTAGGATAACTTTATGCATTATCATAGTAATGAACTCACATGAACACATAGGGATGTTGATTATCTTAGTTATATTAGCAGATGTATACTTTTTCAAAAAGTCTTGCATAGTTATTATATAACTTTTGATTAGGTAACTAGAGTGTTTGAGTCTCCTAAAAACTACCAAACATATCATATCACATTACATTATTCATTCCATTTTACATCATATTGTCACATGTTTTTCAAGTTACAAAAATCCATTACATAGTGTCATAATAACATGAAAATAATGAGATAAATTTTATACAGTCTATGGTGATAGTATATAATGTGTCAAATACTCATCATAAATCCATCATACAAAATTAAATCAAATCATCCATTTCATTATGCATTTACATTGCATCTCTGTAATATCCCCATCCTAGTCAGCATCATGATGCAGTGTGAGACTTGCCTACTCACGGGTTCCTGTAGGTAGGAGGGAGTTGTGTGGGGACCCACATGGATAGTTTGGATGATGCCAGGGTAGGTGGAGCTCTTGATTGCTAGTCTTCTGGACCGTTTTGGGCATCTTTGCAGGTACTTACTATTTTTAGTAAGTCAATTCTCTGGAGGTTTCAATGGAAGTGGATGTTACAGATGGACAATAGAGCTTAATGGGTATTCATTTCCGTATTTTGTTTGGTGGTTGGGTATTATGAGAGCAATAATTTTAATTCCTGAAGATTTATAAGGTTATATTTAAATATAAAAGTTAATTATTTTAATGTTGGGCATATTTTATTGATAAAGGGGGGCCTTATGACCACTTGATTTAAAAGTCATATTATAAAGACTTGATTAAAAGTTATTTTAAATGTGTTTTTCCTCCCTCGAAAAGTGGGATGACCCCCTAAAGGGGTTATTTTGAGTAAAGTGAAAATAAATTATCCCACATTGCTCATGGAAATGGATTGACTAGCTTGAGAGAAGAATAAATAGATCTTGTGAGAGCATTTGAAGACATCTTTAGCAATTGTATTCTCTTGGAGTCTTTGAAGGAGAGTTTGCATTGTGTGGGAGTTTCTCATTATTGCTTTGTTGTGATGAAAACCACATTAGAGGACACCATTGCTGGGAGTGAAATATCTCCTTACTTTGGTTAGTTGCATTCTCAATCCTTGGGAGTGACTTTGAGCAGAATTGGAGGCATACTTCAGTATCAAATTTATGTTTCTTATGAGAGTTTGAAAATATTATCAACTGTACATTTGTACTTCAACCCACAAGGAGGCCATACCATTTTGAGGTGAAATCAGCTTGTGCAAGGGGAAAATTCAGCTAGGGTTTGATTGTATTGTAACCATACTTCCTCATACAACCCAACCACTTCATATAGGAGTTTATTTAGTCAAGTTTGTGGTAGATTGGAAGAGTCCTTGGTAGCCGTACAACTTCCCATCCTGGTTGTACAACTCAGAGAGGGATGTGGGACTTGGGTGTTGAGATGCCTTATTTTTTGGAGCTTTCTAAGCTTTCATTGTCATTGTCTCAATAGAGGGTGTTTAAAACTACCACTAGTTTGATGGAGAAGTTTGTAATTTGAAAGTTATGAGCAAAACAACGAGTTTTCTATAGGTGACATGCAATTTCCAGTTTATATAAGACCTTTATATTTTTGGGTATTCTCATTTTAATGAAGTTTTCTTCATTGGGTTTGTTTATCTATATTAGAGGAAGCTTGTGTACAAATTTGGTAGCATACAAAGTTGTAGACAAAAAGTTAGAAGCATTTGTTTATTTCAGCACTGTGTGTTTCTTTTTTCTTTCATATATTGCAAAATACACAAAACCCAAACCAAATAACCAAATCAGAGTGATAAGTGGCAATCTCAGTTGGGGGTTGCACACTACAGTGGTATCAGAGCATAGGCTCAACTCTGCCATCCTATGAGGTTTAGCACATGAGTGATAGAGAATAAAGATACCAGGAAAGGGAAAGAAGAAAGGTTGAATATCAGACTTATCAGAGAGGTACCCAATAGATACAATGGTATCATACTAAACCGGAGGATCAACGAGTGTCACATGTACTGGATATTCCTATAGGTTCATCTTCAGGTGAGTCAGTTGGGATGGCTGAGCATAGGGATCCAGATGGAAACAACAAGAATAATAGGAATGAGAGAGATGCATATAGAGAGATGTTTCATATGTTTTTACATGGCCAACAACATATCTAGCAGACCATGGCACAAATTTTAGACCTAATGACGTGATAGATGAATATGAACAATCAGAATAATAACCAACACCATGGTGGAAATGGGAAAAATGGAGAATTAGTAGCTAATAGGGCCATGCGTGATAGAGATAGAGCCATTTTTTCTAGGCATTTGATGCCTACATTCCTTCCTAAGACCACTCATGTAGAAGAGGAACCAGAACCAAATTTGATTGAATTGCATAATAAGTTTAGATGTGAGTATGCAACTTTAGATGAGGAGTATAATGCACTCATGCCCTTTAGGGAGTATGTGGAGATGAGGGCTAGACAAGAAAAAAGGACTCAGGGTAGAGGTAGAGCACCACATGATAATAGGGAGTTGTAGATAAGGATAAAAAAATTACCTGTACCTTACTTTGATGGTTCAGGTAAGACTTCAATGAGAGCTTGGGTCTAGAATATGGACACTTACTTTTAGTTGAGCCTTATGTTGGAGGATGAGGCCATCAAGTTTTTAGCTCTACACTTGGATGGGATAGCTCATGAGTGGTGGCATCATGGATATGCCATGATGGGACACAATCAGATTACCACATATGCTGAGTTCACGAAGAAACTCATGGACCATTTTGATAAAAAAGATCCTGAGTTAGATTTTAAGGAGTTAGCACAATTACGACAATGGAGTACAGTTGATGCTTATATTTTGGAGTTCCAAATATTATCAGTCATGGTGATAAATATTTTTGAGAGGCATCATATTGTGCTATTTTTGGATGGGTTAGAAGATCCCTTGAGAGGGCTAGTCAAAGCCTTCAACCCACCCACATTGCACAAGGTCATTAGGAAGACTAGAGATATGGAATCCACTTCATCAAAAGGTAATTTTTTCTCCAAGGGTAGTGATCACAAGAAATTTAAGGATAAGAAACATTTTAGAAGAGATGAGGATTAGCGTAAGGAGAAATTTAAACCGAGGTACAACAAGAGCCTCAATGACTTAAGGAAGAAAAAATTGTGTTTTAAGTGCAAGGAGCCTTGGGCACCTTCTCATAAATGCTCAGAAAAGGCTAAGGCAAAGCAGATGGAGTATATTAAAATGGAGGATTCTACAGAAGATGAATCAGATCAGCATTATGAGAGTTCTAACAATAGCTCTAAAATTTAAGCAGAGAGTGATAGGGCCTCAGTTGATGATGAGACAGTTGCACAGTTATATAGTCCTCAGAGGGTAAATTCATTCAAAGTTTGTGGAGTACTTAATGGGTAGCACATGACCACATTGATTGATACGAGTGCCACTCATAATTTTATAGATGCAGGGCTTGTAACAAAAAGAGGACTTAAAATGAAGACTTTTGGTGGATTCAAAGTTTTGGTTGCCAATGGTACTACAGTAAATTGCACACATAAGATCCCCAATATTTGTATCAATTTAGGTGACTATGAACTCAAAGATGAATTTTTTGTGGTGAATATAGGAGATGTGGATGCAGTTATTAGTATGCATTGGAGAGCTCATTGGAAAAAAATTGAAGTTCTAAAAATGAATAAAGAAAAGAGTAACCGGGAGATATTCAATGAAATGATTAAGGAACAATAGGAGTTACAGAAAAAAATCAAACAGTTGGCTGATATGATGGCAAATGCTATGCCTACAATCCATTCTTGGAAAAAATTTGAACCTCTAGCATGTTATGAAAATATATACAAGGATTCAAACTACTATAATGAAGAGGCAAAACACATAAGATCCACTATTGAAAGAAAACTCAAAAGGGAAGTGGGAGTTGAAGAAAAAAAATTATCTCATGAGGTATGCTCTTTTGAAAATCAAAATGACTCATTGATCACACATGCCTCCTTTGTTGATGTAAATGTGCAAGAGGAAAGGAACCAAACTACGTAATTGACTTCAAATTTAGGATTTCCTAATGAGATAGATTCACATAATGACAAAATTGTGGATATGAATTGTACCAACTCAGAGGAAGGATGAATGGTGTTTATTGCTGATTACAAAATAACCTACACCAATGTGACCACTAATGCAAAATCAAATGATGAGCATGCTGAAAGTGATGCATACTTTAATTCAGCACCTAGTAATATTCATTTATTACATTCCAATGAAGACAATACATGAGAATTTTGGTCTAGTACCCAAATCCAATCATTGGTAAAAAATGTATCTGATGAGTCTCTTGCTGACCGTCATACATTCTCATATTCAGTGTGGGTTGGCTTTGATGGTATAGGTGAACATGCATCAATTTTTATAATAGCTTCTATGGAGGTGACATTTAATCATCGTGATGATGATTATTTAGACCATGATCAGAATATTCCTCTTCAGATTTCAATTGGAATTAATTTACAGGATAGTCGAGAAAATGTGGTGAAGCATGATGTTTGTATTGAGCATGCTGAAATTATCAGACCAACAATTAAAGGTAAGAAATTCATTCATCCTTTGGCTAATAATTCTATGCATATAAATGGGAGATGAATATTTGGTACTATGGCATTTCATCATGGTTTTCATAAAGCAATACACATCTATCTTAAACCAAGAATATGGGATCCTGGAACTCTTCTTGAGCATTGGGCAATAACTATCAAAGGTTTTCCTCCATATAAGAAGCACAATTTCCAGGATAAGACAGTAGCTATTACCTGTTGTCATGGTGTTGAGAGTGCTTGTGATCATCCTTTCAAGAGGTGTGATGATATCTTGAGGCATATATATGTATTCCTAGACATCAAAGATGATGGGAGAAGAATACCCTGGATGTTTTCTGACCAAACTTTATATGATCCTTCTTTTGAGTTGCATGATGTTAGGTTGGGAGAAGAGCAATATTTAGATGCCGAATTGATACTCATAACTAATGATGAAGGAACACTCTTAGCAAGCTTGAGGGCTGATTGGTATAATTTATCACATGGAGACAAGGGTTATTGTATTGTTGGACAACAACATGGTGAAGCTATGTCAACATTGAGTAACACAACCCAAGATCATGTGCATATGATGTTAGTCGCTATGCATGATGGGTTGCATTATTCATTGGGAGACGAGTTGTATTTTTCTTCAAGAGAGGAGACAAATTTATGTCGGATTGATTGTATGTTTCATGAGGATGGAATTTATATAGGGATACATTGGAACCAAAATTTTTAGGACATAGATCTTGACCACTAAATATATTCTAGTTCAGACTGGGATTATGAGAAAATATTAGAGGAAGCTTGTGTACAAATTTGGTAGCATTCGGAGTTGTAGAAACAAAGTTAGAAGCAATTATTTATTTCAACAGTGTGTGTTTCTTTTTTCTTTCATATATTGTAAAATACATAAAACCCAAACCAAAAAATAAAACTAGAGTGATAAGTGGCAATCTCAGTTGGGGGTTGCACACTACAATCTCATATCATTGCATTATCACATCATAGCAAAATATATGCATACATGATAGGCATGCATCAAAAGCATCATCAAGAATAACATAACATACATATCATAAAGCAGTAAAAAGGTTACATGATGATCAAAGAAAACTCATATATATATATATATATATATATATATATATATATATATATATATATATATATATACACGAGGTCAACAACTACATCATAGTCCATAAGCTGCCCGTAGGCTACAATAAAATTGGTCCTTAGATCTCACACTCCAAAAAAAAAAACCAAAAACAAGGCAAAAAGGTCAAAAATTAGCAGGGATCAATATTGAATCAAAAGTATTTATGGATGCTTTAAAAGTATTTATTTCACTCCCCAAGAAGGCCTATATGGCTGGACCACTCCATGGGAATGAATTTTTTAGCCTTTTGCTTCCAGGAATGCTCATCAAAACGATCAAAAATCCTAGCAAAATAGGTATATATTACAATGGGTAAAGCAAAGAGTTATCCCAATTCAGTCATATATGTCAAGTGACTCATCGCTTTATCATTGGTCATGCACTCATTAACTTGTCGCTTTATGGGGTAGTCATAATAACGATTTCATAAATCAAATCAACACTAAAATACTCAAAAGTGCAAGTTTCATACATTCAAAAGAATCTTTGCTAAAGATAAATATTCAAGCCCATGCTAGGGCAAAAAATTAGCATAAGAAAAAAAATAGGGCTTGACCTCATTGAAGCCTCATGAATTAACCCATGTAAATGCTTACAAGAAAACAAGGCACCAAGACCTAGTATACCATCACCCCCTAAAACTATCACTACAGTGCAACTGAAAGGTATACCAAAAATTTAATCCTTTAGATATGTCAAAATTAAGGATTCCAAGAATGTATGCTCTTTCCACAATGGAGGCATCTAAAGCTAGTTAGGTTACTGAATAACCTCAATAATTTAATGATTTAGTCATCTATTTTTGTTTAGCGCTTTGTTGCACATAGTGCATCCCAAAAAGGGGCATTTGTAGACACTAAAATCATGTAAATCAGATAAGACTACTAATGTGCCACTTGCGCCACTCTTATCGACATCATATAGCCCTATTGGGAAACCCTATAAGGTAATATAAGTCTCCATCACACTTTTGGGAAGGTTACCACCAATTTTGGGAGGTTTTGGGTCATATCTTTATAACCATCCCACCTTGGGATGGTCACAGATGGTGACCTACCACCTAGATACGGCCATCCAAAACCATACCTGGGTGGGATGGTCCCCAAAAAGACCTTGAAAAAGTCAAAGGGGCATGTGAAATGGTAATCAATTCCTACCATTTCCATGTCCAATCATCCAAAATTTATTTGGATGCTGTCATAGATACCAGAGACTCCAAATTAGAGGCCCCAAATGGGCAACCTCTTCCACCAATGTATGGCAAGGGTTTTAACAAGTGGCGGTACATGCCTTACATGCCAAAATTTTTCCCTTTGCCTCTTATGCCCTATTTGGGCTATAAATTGAGGTATGCTCACCTGAATTTCAAAAGAGACGAGTTGAAGCATAAACCACAAAGTGCTTCCCAATTCTACCCTCACTTTTGCTATCACATTTGCCCTAGTATTTCCTTGAAACCCTCTTCATTCGAAGGCACTTTTAGGGGCATCCAAAATACACCAATTCTATTCCAAAACTTGTCAAATTGGAGAGTAATTTGACCACATCTAACAGAACATCTAGGAGAGTCCCTAACCAAATCCTCTTGGAATTGGTGATAAAATCCACTCAGTTTGGAAACCGTCCCACCTAGGGACGATTAAAAGTGGTAGTTGCACCTGTCGAGGATGATTACAAAATTATTAAGAATTAGAGTGCAATTCCACCATAGATCATTTCAAAATGTTTAAATTATCCTTGGATTCAATTTTGGTTAAATTTTGAATATTTTTGATAGGTTAATTAGGAGTTTTGTGATTGTAGGTCTAGTTGTCCCTATCAGGGATGGTCACTATTTTTGCTAACAATTTCATTTTAATTAATGCTTATATATTTATAAAACCATATGAATAATGTCATAGTATATTTTCATGTCATTTGAAGTTGTTTTAATTTATCACAAATAAGATTTATTCATTTTAGATGCATGTTTTCTATGTTTTTCTAGTTACAAATCAATAAACACATATGTTTTTAATCTATTTCAATCTCTTGTGTGTAGGTGTAGGTATTCTAGATATGAGGGAGGATATAAGAGGCACATCAGGATAGGCCCAAGACTAGATATCGGTTGTGGGTTGTGAGAAGAACACTGGAACATGCCATCAAGCTCATGGAGGGATTTGATCCCTTTAGAAAATTGTAAATTGAGATGTATCAAATTATGAAGCCCTCAAGGGGATGTAATGTAATATTATTGAATACTTTGTATTAATAAACGATAAGGATAAATCCCATTTTCTATATCAAACAATCCATGTTTTGCAATATATTAGACATTTACATATTTATGCACATTTCCCTTTGAATGCTTGTTTAAATCTGCTTTTACATTTCAATAAAGTACCCTCAAGGCGTGCCATTTTTTGTGCTTATTCAAGAGGCATCATGAGAATTATGAAGAGACTCTCCATACTATGTGGTGCTTGGACTCTCCTAGCTATAAGGAGCTGGATTTTGCAAGTTGAGGAGAAATTCAATGTGAAGGGGATAAAGTAGAGTGTATACACAGAGGTAGAGAGAGTTGGGCAGCAGAAAGAGCAAATGAGGACAAGTGTTACTTCCGAATAAAACTTGACTGAGGATTCTAGGTGAGGTTTTTAGATCCTTTATGGCGTTGTTGGGTTAGCCTTTGTTTTTATTTTTTGCATGTTTGTTGTTATATTGTTTTGCTTGGTTTTTCCTCTAGATGCTCTTGTATTATCTCTAATATTGATGTAGTTTTTTGTCATGTTTGCTTGATCTTGTGCATTAATTTATTTGTTTAGACCTTGAGGATTGCACGTTCAATTTTTGCCATCTCAAAATTGGTTCTCCTTAAACGATAGAAAATAGCACAATGCAAGGGTATTTAGTGCCTGACTTAGCATAGCGTTGCTTACCTATGTTGGTTGGCCTTTGACACATCCTTTTATTGGTGTTATATGTAAATCTTGTTGATTAAAGAAGTGACTTGGTGTTGCCTTATTCATCTAAGTTCCTACAAATATTGCACCTCCCGAGTATTTTTTGTTTTATCTAGTTTACATAGATGTGACCTTAGGCACTTATGGTTGGCCTTAGGGTTAGTCCTTTTTCTAGGTGGTTGTTGTATTTGCTAGCATTTTGTTAAGCTTGATGTTAGGTTGCTGCTAAGTTGGTCTTAAGTTTTCCTTTAAGCTCTTGATATATTTTTGAGGGTTGACCTTTGGACCTTGGATTAACTTAATGTTAGGTTATCAAATAATATTTTTATTTGTTGCTAATATTATGTTAGATTATCTTGATGCAATTTTGGATTAATAAAATGAAAGATTATATTTATTCTTGTTAATATTTAGATTGCAATTAATCAAATGATAGATTAGTTTGACAATTAATCTAATGATAGATTAATTCTTGTTAATATTTAGATTGCAATTAATCAAATGATAGATTAGTTTGACAATTAATCTAATGATAGATTAATTCATTTAAATATTTAGATTACAATTAATCAAATGATAGATTAGTTTAGAAAATAATCTAATGATAGGTTAATTCATTTTAACCTTAATATTACAATTAATCAAATGATAGATTAGTTTGGCAATTAATCTAATGATAGATTAATATTTTTAATATTTATATTGAAATTAATCAAATGATAGATTAGTTTGAAAATTAATCTAATGATAGATTAATTCATTTTAATCTTTATATTACAATTAATCAAGTGATAGATCAATTTTGCAATTAATCAATGATAAATTGATGCAGTATAATCGTTAGATTGGTAATTAATCAAATGATAGATTAATTTATCTCAATATTAAGATTTGTAATTAGTCAAAAGATAGATTAGATTGGTATTTGATCAAATGATGGATTAATATTTAGTCTTGCAATTAAATGACAAGACTTGCAAATGATAGATTGATTTATAACTAACAAAGGTTTAATTTAGGTATGGAATAAATATTTGTGGAAAATATTTTGGAAATAAGTATGGGCTTCTATTTCTTATAGAATTTATGTATTTAGAAATGTATAGCTTTGGACTTAAATATTTGTGGAAAATATTTGGGAAAGAAGTATGGGTTTCTTTTGCTTGTGTGTTTCTATGTTGAATTATTTTGCATAGGAATGCAAGGCTTGAGATTTAAAATATTTGTGGAAAATATTTTGAAAGAAGTTCTTTCACTTGTGGTTGTTATGCAAAAAATCATATAGAAATACATTCATACCTGTAAATGAGCTATTTTGATCCCCATATTCCTATCAAACTACCATGGGGGCCAAGGGAAGAAGATGTTAGATCATACTAAGATAATTATTTAATTATTCTTGGAGTGCTATTGAAAATTACTCTTGGTGAAAGAAAATTTATTGTAATAGAAGCAAAGACTATTCTTTTGTGTAATCTAAACCTTTAATCATATGACTATATGGTGCCATGTTGATAAATGGTTTTATAGTTCTTATCAATGCTAATGCTTTTATCTAAAGGTTTTATTAGATTTATTGCAAGCTTAAGATGATTTATTTTGCTTCTATCCTAGAATATGCTTTTTTTAATGCTTGTAAAGTGTGTGTGAGAGAGAGTTATCCTTGGGATTAGGGGTTTATATGGGAAGGTTTCTAAAGGTAATGTTTTCTAAACTCTCCATTTTAAACTTGGGAAATTGTGGGGTAGCAACACCTAGTTCTTGAGTCCATGAGAAGATAATCACACAGAGTGGTTGAAGATTAGACATTCATCATGGAGATGGGAGAGACAAGCATAAATTTTAAGGGATAATTATAGAGGTGCAATTAAGCTAGAATAAGGCATTACATAAAAGGATACAACATATATTGACTTATGGTTGGTGGAAGGAATTGGTGTCCCCTCCTCTAAGGACTGAGATAGGATAATCCTACTTCTAAGGTCAAGAATCCTACACTCGTGGATAATATCAAAAATGTGGGAAGACCTTTTAAAGAGTGTATTCTATACCATGGAGGTATACAAGGTAAATACCAATACCTATAGGATATTGGCCTCTCTTTTCCACTCAAGAGATATCTACAACATCATAGACTCAAAATGTGGGTATGTCTAGTCAATATATGTATTCCATGGATAATCTTCTGAGCCTTATTAAGTTCAAAAAATAAAAATATCTCTCAGGTTTTTTAGAAGTGGGTTTTTACAGATTAACCCTAAGATAGAATTAGCAATGAAATAAGAGCTCCTCAAATTGTTGAATGCTAAAATCATATACCCTATTAAACATTCTACATGGGTTGCCAACTTGGTACTAGTTAGGAAAAAGAATGGAGACATTTGCCTTTGTGTTGATTTCTAAAATTTGAATAAGGAATCATTGAAGGATCATTATCCCCTGCCTCAAATTAACCATATTCTACAAGCAGTAGTAGGGATAAAAACATTCTCTCTCCTAGATGAGTTTTTAGGGTATAACCAAATATGGGTCAAATATGAAGACCAACACAAAACAACATTTACTACCAAGTGGAGGACCTTTTTGTATCAAAGAATACCCTTTGGAATATCTAATTATAGAGATATTTTTCAATGTGCCATGGATTTTGATTTTGGAAACTTGGTCAACATAATTATTCTCATTTACTTGGATGACATGAAAATATTCTCCCATGATGAGCACCTAGAAATGGTCATAAAAAATATTGTGAATTTGGGATATCACTAAATCCAAAAAAATATATTTTTTCTATACATAAAGGGATAATTTTAGGGCATGTGGTCTCTAAACAAGGAATGGACATTGACCTAGAAAGGATTCAAGATATTTTAGCTCTTCCACTACCCTTTAGTAAGAAATCTCTACAATCATTTTTTGGGTAAATCAATTTCATCCAAAAATTTATCTAGTTTTGTGCGGATTGTTAAACCTATGATAGAGATTCTAAAGAAGAATGCCACATTTTAATGGACCCCACAAAGGAGAAATAAATTTGAACAAATCAAACAAGCCGTTATAAAATCCTCAATTTTGATTAATCTAGATTTTAGCAGGGACTTCATTTTACATGCATATGGATCTAAAGATAGTTATGTTGTAGTTCTAACTTAGAAGGATGATAAATAAAATGAACATGTAATATTTTTCCTACATCATAAATTCCACGATTAGCAAAAGAATTACAATTTCATAGAAAAATAGGTGTTTTCTATCATGAAATATTTAAATAATTTCAGGCATTACTCATCACACAATAAGACTATGGTCTATGTGATATATTTAGATGTCAAAAATTTCATTCTTCAAGAAGAATTAGGTGATAAAAGAGTTGGATGGATCACCAAAATACAATAAAATGATGTTGAGATACACCTTACCAAGCTGGTAAGAGGAAAAACCTTATATCAGTACATGTGTCTAGCCGAAAGAAATCCTAGAATTGAGGAACATCTAGAAGAGCCCAATTGGGTAGAAGAAATAATAAGATATTTTTAAATAGGGAGATATCCTAAAGTATTGAATTCCTTAAAAAGGTGAATATGCAAGCTATAGGCTATAAAATACATTATGTTATCAAAGGACTATATAGGAAGAACTTCGATGAAGTTCTACATTGGATAAAACTGGAGCAAATAGAAAAGGTGTTGATTGAGTTTCATTCAAGACTTTCTAGAGGGCACTACTTAGGTTAGAAAACAACTACCAAAATCCTTAGAGCAAGATATTATTTTCCTACCATTCTTGTGGATTTATTCAAAGTTTCCCAGCCTTGAAAAAAATGTCAATGATTTATTGGAAGGGATAGGAATGCATCACTACCACTTAAATCAATCATTACAGAGTATCCATTTAAACAATGGGAGTTAGAATTCATTGGGGTTATAAGTCATTTATTTTTTGATAGAGAAGAAGGTTTTAAAAGGACCCTAAACCTTTTAAATCATAAAATATGAGAAGGTGGCAACACCACCAAGAAGAGAAGATGAATCCATCCTCGAGAGCCAAAACAAAAGGAAGTCATCCATGCAATAGAGAAGCTACGGATGACTTCGAGAGGTAAAATTGGATGGACAACCTAGTTTATAGGGACACAGTCAGACATAAAACAAAAAATAAAGTAATGAAATATGCAAAAAAAAACCAAAATATGAATTATATAAACTAGATAAACTTCCATAAACAAGACATAGGTAAAGAGTCCTCTAGGCCATCATTCTTTAGGATTATCTTGGTCTAAGACTTCCGTAGTTTCTTCAGGGTTAGTTTTGTCATTCATGGTTGCAATTATATTCCCTACTTCAAGAAGGGTGGATGACATAAAACTTATAATCTTAGCCATGTAGACCTAGGGCTTCTTCTTCTTCAACTCTTTTTTAACCTCTATAGATCAGGTGCGATTAGAGACTCCTTTCACCTTGATTTTATTCGTCGATGTAGGGGTTTCCTTGACACAAAAATTTGATAAATCCACCTCCATTTTGACCTTACCAAAATTGCTCCTATGGGACGAGCACCTATAGGAATATATCTTCACAAAGGAGGGGTTGTAGGTCGAAGATACCTCACCTTTGACCTCAACATCAAAATTAGTTTCTTTGTCATCGCTAGGGACCTTAGTTCCTGCTTCTTGGGTGTGAATCACTGTGAGAGCTTCTCTATTCACTTCATTTTGTAGAGTGAATTGGTACAGGAGAAAGTGGAGACCTTAGTGTTTAGAATGGGTGGATGATCCTTCATGAATATTATCAACTGAAATATCAATGAATTTGTAGAGGTACTCCAAAATGTTAATGTCCATCACTAACTGCATGTGGTTCAAGAAGACCATATGGAAAATCCTCAAGGGAGTATTAATGTCATCCACTATAATGTATTCCATAATTGGAACCATAATTCTATTCCAAGGTGTGGGAAGACCTTTCCACACAATCCCACATTTATCTCTATCAAGATGTTTACCTCTATCATGAAAATTAACAAGATGACTGACCAAGATATGCTTATCTATATGCATGTTATCACCATTGATGGGGAGCTTTGAGACTTTAGCAATCATACGAATACTCACTCTGAATTTAGCCCTTTAATGATAATATGTACCTTGTTCTAGGAGGTAATGAAGTCATCAAAGACTACAAGATTGTTGCCCTAAAACTTTTGGATGAAGGGCATTAGTTGGAGAAGAGTCAAAAAATCTTCAACCAATGCATCAACATGAAGTGCAGTGGGCTCAAGCAATGCCATTGTTAAGCTATCTAGATGAATTAGTTTCTCCCAAAAACCCCACTTAGATTGAAATATTTTTAACTTAGAACTAACAGAAGCCAACATAGGAGGCTAGGGAATGGAGATGATATGGGTATTTATGGCCACCCAAGAAAGAAACCCTACATTCTTTCCATCACACATGCCAAAAACCATTGGTGACTGTTGATCCAAATGTATTATTTTTATGTGCATAGGAATGATCACCTAAATATTGCTAATACTGGAGGAGCTAATGGGATTTTAATGTTGTTCAAGGAAAGGCCAAAAAGAGAGAGGAAATCTACTATAAAAATATGAGCCCCTCCTAGGGAAGTAATTTCTTTCAAGAATGATAATTAGAAAAAAATATTCCCCATAAGCCCACATCACAATTGATGCATCACAAGATGTGTAGATATGAAAGCTTATATGGATACAAATGTAGTTGAACTTATGGTGCCACTTATGAAAATGATTCTCATGAAAAGCTTTATTGGGGAGAGAGCTCAAGTGGGAAAATTGCACCCCAAGGAACCTATCATGCCATGTGAAGCCTTACCCTTGGAGGCTATGATGCTGGATATAATTGAGAAAATAAGCTTGCAGAAAGGTCAACTTGCCTTGGGGATGCTGATGACAACTTTCCATCAGGTGGAAGTGATTGGATTGATTACGAGGATTGCTCATTATGGGAGAATAGTTAATAAAACTTCCTTGTTTGTTAAGAAATACGTGACATGTAATGCTCATTTTATACCACTTGGCATAGCCCCCTGTAAAACATAGTTAAAGGAGAGTTTTTTTAGTTTCATGATTATCGGTGAAAATATCTTGCTAAATTTTATAAATTTGCTATCCTCAAAATTTTCTAAATTTTCCATGACATTCACTACTTTATTTTCTTCTCTATAGGTATTTTGGATGATCATGTTTCTGTAGTTTCACATCAATCTCTTAGAATCCTAAACCATGTTTTGCATATTAGCAGTGCTAGGCTCAGAGGCATAATTGATTACATTGATGATGTTGAGAGAGGCACATTCAACAATGATGTTGGTAAAGTGGAGGTGGCTCAGGATGGGGAGGCCTTGGTGGAAGGCCCTAGCTTCCAACACATGGTTTTATTGGATTCCAGTATCCTTAGTAAAAACTAGAATGACTTTTCTAAAGTCATATTTTATAATTCCTCCTTCACTGGATCTACCCAGGTTTCCTTTGGAAGCACCATAAAAATTGAGTTTAATCCACCTAGATGGAGGGTATCCAATGCATTGAAAATTAGTCAAAGGGGGAAGAGCATCTATGGGCCACCTATCTAGAAAGGTTAAAATGGATAAAAAGAGAGCATTTGATGCCACCACTTGGAAAGTCATCAAAGAGGACAAGACGAGCATTTATGACCATAGAGCTAAGGATCCTTAGGAGGATGTAAGTAGAATCAATATGGGACCCCTTAAAAATTCTATTATTCCTCTCGAGTCAGATGAGCCAAAGAAAGTGGGCCTGATAGAAAGCCCAAAGGGAATGAAGGTGGGGATGATGGAAGGGTTGAGGCCATTGGATGAAAATATCGTAGATGGAATTGGATTGAGCCTAGGCCACATGGAAAGATGTAAAGATAGAGTACAAGATAAAATAATATAAAGGACAAAAGAGGAAAAAATAGGAAACTAAATCCCAATCATTGGAACAAAGGACATAGCGATTGGGGAGGACCAAACCCTTAGAGATAATATTATCAACCATCGATACATGATTTTGAAAAACAAACCAATAAAAGAAGGTGGCTTTGAGAATCAATTGAGGAATCTAGATAAGATTCATAGAAAAATTGAGAGAGCATGCTTCATATTGAATGAAATAATAGGATTTAATAGCAAAAGCTCTATTCTCAGAGGTATTCCAGAAGGGGGAATCAAGGGAGGGAAATCTAGAAATGATTGTGATTTTGAGGGCCATGGATAAGGACCTAGCTACAACTACTTGATAAGTTGAGAGGCCTTCCATATAAATAGCTTTCCACATTTGATCCAGACCGACCTCTATGAAGTTAGAAACCATTCTCCCAAATATGCGATCGGTAACTTCTTTGATGGGGGAGAAGTAGGGGAGAGATGAAAAGGGTTCATATTTTAGCCAAAGGTCTTCCTAGAAATGGATTGAATGACCATCCGCAAGTCTCCACCTTAGGTATTTCTTAATAATGTGCCTTATTTTTACCATAGAATTCCAAAACAAGGAGCCTTCGAGGAGGGTCATGTCATCAAGGAAGGAGTTCCTCTAAAGGTACTTGCTTTGGATGATTTCCACCATAAGGTTTTAGCATTGGAGAGGATTTTCTAGCCTTGTTTTATAATGAGTGCCAAATTAATTTTTCTAATCCTTCAGGAACCCAGTCCTTCTTATTTCATAGGTGAACAGACTTGATTCCAATCCACAAGATAAATTATGTTCTTGTTTTCAACTTTGGACCATAGAAATATTTTTTGAATTTGTTTGATTTTTTTCTAGGTGGATACAAGAGCTTTGAAAATAGATAAGAAGTAAACATGAATGCTCTGGAGGTAGGCTTGGACAAGAACTACTTTTGTTGCTTGATTGATGAGGGATCCCTTCCATCCAACTAGTTTTCTAGAGATTCTTTCGATGATCACATTCCACATGCTTGCAGGGGGGATTACCAGTAAGAAGGGAAAGATCCTGATAGGCAGAGGGTAAATATGAAATAGAGCATTCGAGGATTATTGCTATCTTGACCTGACGGTGAATAGAGGCATTGAAAAAGAAGACTATTTTTTGAAATTGACATTTTGATCCGCAACTTCCTCGTAAAAAGTTTAACACTTTTTTATGATTTTGGCTTTGGTAACAAAGGATAAGGTAGCAAGGATGGTATAATTGATAAACTACTAATGGGTGATGTGTTGAGAGGTGGAATAAGATTTTATGCTTGAAATGTATCCCATGGAGGATGTGTATTTGAGAGTTCTAACAAGAGATTCAACAAGAATAATGAAGAGGAAAGGGGATAGGGTATTGTAGACACCAAAACAACACCAATCTGATTATGTGACGACAAACACTGACCGAATTGGCATACATAGCCCCTAGGGCAGCCCCAAGAGGTTAAACAGTGGTCCTAACCACTCACAAAGCAATTTTGGAAGGTCAAAGGTCAATTTGGCACCTTTAAAGCACTCTAATCCCTATTCGTTCCACCCTAGGATGATTAGATTGCTATTCGCCCCACCACAGGACGATTAGCAACAATCGCTCTAGGGTGGGGCGAATAGCAGGTTTGACAGGAAAAAGGTCAAGCCTTGACAAATGGTAGCCTAGATCCACCACTCAACTCCACCTTCAATGCATGGGAGTGTGATTGAGCGATTTTGAGCTCAAATAGGTAGTCATAGAGGCCATCATGGAGCCATTAATTAGGGAGGAATATTCTCTCCCTTGGGAAGGCATGATGGCCAAGTGGCGCCCCTACATGCACATTTAAAAGAGACCCTTAGGTCTATAAAATGGTGAGTCTTCTCACCCCAAAAAATATGACTGGAGTAGGAGCATTTGGAGCAATGGAGTGCTACCGAATTATACCCTCACCCTCAATATGCTTCCTACATCCTTGATCTCTCTTTTGGAAGGGAGGTTATTGGGTGAACATTAGGAGCACAATCCAGACCCAAAACCCAAACAATTGGCCACAATCTCGCACCCAATTTGCTGACACAACCCCCTAGGAGGTTTTGGACCCATACCAAGTGGATTGGTGTCGAAACCAAGCCCCAAACGATGGGCGTCCTGCCCTCAGGTGCCCCTTGCACTGTTATAGTCCTAATCGCCCCACCCCGGAGCGATTAGAAATATACAATATATTTCTTCACTATTTATTTTGCATCATGTTTTGTGTGTTTCATATATGCTGCGGTTCAAATTTCAATGCATTCTGACTTGTTTTGACTATGTTTTCATGGTTTTACTCTTTTACTAGCCTATAGGGAGCACTTTCAGATACAGTGTGTATCGCTCCAATTTTTTCGCACCCTTACCCTCAGGCTATAGGATCCGTGCCCGGAAGGGGGATGCGAGAAGGATGGGACAATACCTCGGACTGAGAGGCCCTTTGAAGGTCCCGCCTCTCGGGGGAGGAGTATAAGGGTGAATTTTTGATGGATGGTGGGTTCACCAGGAAAATTTTGAGTGGCAGTTTCCACGCCTAGGTTGATAGTGGGTTTGATGTGTTCATTTTTATACTCAATCATTCAACTCCTAGGTTTGGCCAAGATGAATCTAAACTATTCTATCTACCAATAATGATTTAAATGGATACAAAAAATAGGAATGAGTGCTAATAACAGAGAATATGCTAATTAGAATGTGTCATACCTAATTTCGGATGTTTGATGAAGATTCTGAGTTTTGTAGCAGTCCAGATCGCCTCAGTTCATACGTAATCGTCTGAGATCAGACAGGATCGTCTGATATCTGACGAATTCATCAGACGAATTCATCAGAAACCTACAATCACAAAAATAGATGCGAAATACCAAATATGCAAGTGCAGAAGCAAAGGACAATGGTAGAAATAACAGCAAACATGCCTAAATAATGGATTCCAATAACAAATAAGAAAATGCAGTAGATTTAATGATTGATTTTAACCTTACCATGCAATTATGCTAAATGAGGTGAACTCCAAGATGCAAAAAACATAATAATTCAAGACAGTGCAGAAATACAATATGAAAAATGCAGAGAAAGCTAAGGGAATGCAAACTCTGGACTCGGATTGCCCCCAATATGGACTACAGTCAGGATCACCTCCAATCGTACGAGATCATCCGTAATCGTCCGAGATCGTTTGCACCGATCCGAGCTATCTTCAACTGAAAAACAGTAGAGTTCCTGCAAGAAAATGCAAAATATAGAACACAAACAGTAGTACGAGGGAATAAGGAATTAAATCTGTCAGCTAAGGGGTTCAGGGAAATCAAAATCAAGGGGGTCAGGTAGGGTCAGGGGGTAAACTAGAAAATCCTAGTTTATATAGGCTTAGGAAGAGGTTTAAGAGGTTGGGGATCATCCCAATCTGGGAGATCTCCAACAGGGCAATCTCCAACTGCACAGACACGCTTCTGCCCAAGTTGGAGAGGTTGTTGAAACAAAAGCTAATTATGAAAATTTGGTTTTGGGACAAAATCGTCTGGACGTTCTGTCCATGACGATTTCATCAGATCTGGGACGATCTCGTCTAATCTACGACGATATCATCCAACGGTCAAAACAAATCCTAAAAATGGCGCGAAAAACGAGGAAATGGGTAACAGGCGATTTTGGAGCGGTTTTGGGGTTAAAATTCAAATTTTTATATTTTATCTTTTACTAAGGTTTTTAACCGTGCCAATTTTAGGGTGCTACATTTTGCCCCCTCTTTAGCGAATTTTCTAAAGAAAATGCGTTAAAGACGAGTTCTTCCCGTTTTACGAGAAAGCAAAAATGTACTCAATTTTTTAGACAACGATTCTTGGTCGAATCGTACGAATGCTGACTATGGTGCCCCCTCCGTGTTTTTACCCAAATCGAACGTTTGAGGTAAAAACACGAAAAGGCAAAAAATTTAAATGTTGATGATTTTTAAATAAAATTAAGAAAATAGGGTAAAACCCTAATTCATTTTTACTGTTCATCTTTATTGTTCCAGAGCTCTGCAGAGAGAAAAAAATGGTGGAGACAACGCACAGAGCGACAGAGGTCCGGTGCGGGCTACGGGTAAGGATCTAAGCCTAGTAGATTAGTTTTGATTTTGCTTTGTGCAATTGGTAGATTTAAATTTGGATTATTTGGGGCATCGCGGCCGTTTTTAGGCCGTCGACGACGTCCGGATGAAATCGTCCCTATTTCATCGAAATCGTCCCTAGATCGTCGATTTCGTCGGAGGGCGAAATCAACGAACTAGGGGCGATCCCATTCAACAAGGGGCGATCCCCAAGTTTGCGAAATCGGAGATGAATTCATCCTATAAAGGATGATTTTGCCAAATTTAGGACGATATCATCCGATGGTGGATGATAACATCTTTAACTTGATTTTAAAATGTGTTTGATTTGATTTTAATGATTGGTTATTAATAAATTTTGTTGTTATTGTTTGTTTTGCAGAGGGGATTACTAAAGAGCCGAGAATGGAAATACAGTGGACTAAGAGATGACATAGCCACGCTTGACCGGGTAGAGCATGACCGACTAGGACAGGTCGAGCTACAACATGTGGCAGAGATGCCACAAGTACCGACTGACATGGGGCTACTGACAGCCCTAGCAGAGAGATGGTATCCGGGGTCATCTTATTTTTGGTTACCGATAGGGGAGATGGCTCCCACACTTGAGGACGTATGGAGGATCATGAGGATCCCCATATAGGGACGATTGATGATGCCTATGGCCAATCAGGGCCAGGCTATGATGAGGCTGATTGGAGACCCGAGCTTCGCCTTGGAGAAGGGCGGGGTGAACATCGAGTCTCTACGGCAGATGCCTGGGGCATCTAGGCTGACTCAGGTTTTGGCAGGGGTGGTAGGTGGCTTACTGTTGTGCCACCAGAGCGGATGCAGACTACCATGGCTCCTCTCAGATATAGTCTGTGACATGAGAGACCACGGGTATAGATTTGCATGGGGCAGCTTTGTACTCTACCGCTTGTATAGGATCCTTCACGGGGTCGTATACAAGGGAGGTCGATGTCTGGTTTTGACATCGTTGCTACAGGTTTGGTGCTGGGAGCACATTATGGTACGGAGGCCGATAGGGCTCCCATTAATAGGGGGTTGATTAGGAGAGGGTCACAGCGGTGGATAGATCTGCCAATGTCTTGGAGGTTGCTGGACGACCTCATCCCAGACCAGATCACCTGGAGGCCGTGGTGAGAGCACCCCGAGTGGGTAGAGGATGGGCAGGAGCTGGCTCGCATTAGGCGAGTCTACTGGCTGAGGATGGAGCGGGGAGAGGTAGAGCTCCATCACTATGATCGAGTACTACGATAGTTCGGTCTACAGTAGGGGATCCCTTCTCTCAGGGATTACGAGTACTCCTAGACTGTTCGGGATAGTACTACGATGAGCGGGGCTCCAGACATGCAATGATTCTAGAGTCTGGATGGTGGTGATGCTAGGGTTGCAGCTGGTTACGATGCCTGGTACACAGGCATCCGCCCTCCTCGGATGACGAGGGCATAGGGTCCAGTGCATGTCATGGTGCGCCAGATGGGGAGGCGGTGCCAGGCTGCTATTGAGGCAGTGCGGGGTCACGGGGGGAGAGAGCAGCGATGGTCCCCATAGGAGAGATGCCAGCGGATGGCACGGGCTCCATAGAGGCCACGAGAGATGGGGCAGAGGGAGGAGAGACTCCCTTCGCAGTAGGGGGAGAGACCACCATCTCCTGGTAAGGGCAAGGGTGTAGAGGTAGGGGAGAGGAGCGAGACGATGGCTCTCCGAGCTGAGGTTGCCCACCTTCGGGCTTAGGTGCAGACACTACAAGATGAGGCTACATGGCTTAGAGCTCAGGGCAGAGGAGCGAGCACTCGAGATCTGGCATGGTCTATTGCTCAGACCACATTTTACCAGGGTTTGTACTATCAGGCGGTCCCAGAGGGACAGAGGATATCATTGCCAGCCCCCATTGCAGAGCCGATCATGATGGGATCATCGAGGACATCCTCACGATCGACAATGAGGACCCGAGACATGGCCCGGACCTCTATGGGACCACCTCCTCCACGTTAGGGTGGGGGAGGAGATGAGGCTGAGAGCTCGAGGGCTTCTCGAGGCTAGCTACTGTAGAGTGCAGATTTATATTATTATTACTTTTGAGGGGATTGAGTATGCCAGAGTTTTGATTGTGGCATACCAATCCAGATGATGTACATAGTTGATTGATGATATATATAGATTGCATTTTTGATGATATGACTTGTGTATATGTTGTATTATGATGCTTTGAGTTTTGAATTTGTTGATTCATGTAATTATGTCATTTTGGCAATAAATTATGATGTTATGTCATGCCATAAAATTGTAAATGAAATAATCTGATGTGCATAAATTGGTTGTTTTTGGTGTGATTTGATGAAAAATAAAAGGGACTTCTAACAATAATTTCAAAGGACATTGTCGCTGTTATAGACCATTTCATGGAGTCGCCGCTCGCTAGGTCGTCAAGCTAATCCCAGTATAGAAATATTGCTAAAAGTAAAAGAGTGCTTAAGAGATTGTCTTAAGACTTTGTGTTGTGATGATGAAAATGATGATGGTGATGATTTGTTTTCAGATTTTTCACAAAATTATGCATGAAATATATTTTAAAAGGTGATTTTTGCTAGGCATAAATTCCTAAGTGTGATAGATTTTTGAATAATTCCTTAGAAATTATACCATGGTTGCAAGATAGAATGTTTTGACATAATGACATGAAATAGAATAAGTGTTCGTTCATTTTGAAGCACAATTGTGTAACATAATGATGTAAGCCATATGTGTTTTTAAAATGGATGGGAAAATAAAATTAGAACAATGGTTTGCGCTAGGCATAGAATTTATAGGTATAGACTTATACCATCATCGTGAAATCCAAAGATAAAATAGATATTTTAGTTTTATTGCATGATTGATTTTTTATTTTTGACTTTTGATAAACAAATAATAATAATATGATGAACATGTTGTTTGCAATCGTTTTGCAATTTTGTGACATAATGTATATAATTGTTTTTATACAAAACAAAATTCTTGAAATAAGAGGATAAAATTGTTCTGAAAAGAATTACAGAAATATTTTAAATTATCTCAAAAACAAATGTAGGTTTATAAGGGACCCTCATGTGCAAATGTGAGTTCATTACCGATCTTGATTTATCATAATGATACAAAATCTCTCAAATACAAATGTGTGTGCAATTGTATTGTTCATTCACCAATTTTGAGCAAGATAATTTGATACAAGCAATTTGCCTTAACCAAATGAATGTTCGTTAACCATGATTTATATGCATATAACCGTACCAGACTATTGTGCAAGTTAGGTTATCAAGAGCTAGCTAATCCATAAGCCGACATAGGTCTGTACAAAAGAAGGTCGCTAATGTGACGGACATATCACCACGCTAGGAATTACCCAAGGCCAAGCGGGTTGGGCACAAACCACCTGTTATGGGGCTTACCTCACAAGTTTCGAATAATTGAGAATTCCGGGGATTCAAGCTCATTCACCCTTCTTTTCTTTTCAAGGGGTAGGGAAAGGATTTTATTGCATTTTGCTTTTGCTTTTGTATTTTTGCTTGATTTTTGAGATAATGCTGAAATATTGTTGTGACGATACAAAATAACATTTTTCTTTTTCTCTTTTTTCTTGCATTGTTCTTTTTCTTCCTATGCTAGGGATACTTGCTCGGATTAGCTGTAGAGCAAGGGATTTTTATTTTGGGTAGGGGTGAGCTTGTCCTTTTGTCAATTCTCAAAGATTCTAGACCATGTGCATGATAGGATAGGAGGGGAAACTTTTCGCTCAAGAAACCACGTCTACTATGTAGCATCATATTGAATTTGCAATGAAATCATTTTAATGTGAAAAGATATACTTGGTTCAAGTAAATAACAAGATCAGTTCTCTATGCTCAAAAATTTATTTAATGCCAATGTGGACTTTGATATAAGAGAGATTAATAATCATACCAAATAAAATCAAGATATTTATTCATGTGAGTGTGAAAGTGCGGGATTCCAAATAAATGCTCATTTATCCAAAATAATTGAAAATATAACTGCAAACTCCAAGAATTGACAGGTATAAAAAATATGTTTTTGAAGATTTTGACAATTTTGATGTTTTTGTATTTGATTTTAATTGATGATTTGCAAGAAGAAATACTATTACTGTTCTTTGAAAAATATTTTGATAGAAATGGCTAAAAATGAAACAATATGCAAAATACAGTATATACAAATGATGAAATGACCCAATGTTTTATGCATAGTAGCGTTTGAGATGCATAATGTTCATAGGTTCTTTAAGTTCTTTACCATCTAAGGTAGATAATTTGTATGCTCCCGATCCAAATTTAGCAGTGATGATATACGGTCCAAGCCAGTTGGGCTCGAATTTACCTTTAAGGTCTTTAGTAGCATTAGTATTTTTTTGATTTTCTTTTAAGACAAGGTCGTCGATCTCAAAGGATCGAGGATGAAATTTCTTGAGATATGCTCTCTTAAGCTTGTTTTGGTAGGCACGAAGATGCTCCAAAGCATTGATGCATTTTTCATCCAGAAGTTCTAGCTGACTAAATCTGCCAGCACGATATTCATCCCCTACTTCAGTATCTTGAAGTAGTAGAGCCAAATAAGGAACTTCTAATTCAAATGGAAAAATAGCTTCAGCACCATAAACCAAAACGAAAGGTGAAGTTCCAGTGGGGGTGCGAACACTAGTTCGATAGGCCCACAAAGCAGGATATAATTGGATATGCCAATCTCGACTAGATTTATTGACCAGTCTTTTGAGAATTTTGATTAATGTTTTATTAGATGCTTATGCTTGGCCATTACCCTGAGGATAATAGGGAGTGGACCAACGATGTTGAATTTTATATTTTTGACATAATTTTTTGACATCTTTATTTTTGAAACAAGTTCCATTATTTGAGATGAGATTGGCAAGAATTCCAAACCTACAAATAATTTGATTAAAAATAAATTTGGAAACTTGCGTTCCAGTACAAGAAGCTAAAGGCATAGCTTCAACCCATTTTGTGAAATACTCCGTAGCGGTTATGATAAATTTATGTCCATCAGATGACATAGGGTTGATTTTCCCAATGATATCTAAGCCCCATTTTGAAAAGGGCCAAGGAGATGAAATAGCCTGCAGTTCTTGTGCAGGCGCATGGATAAGGTCAGCATGTTTCTGGCACTTGTCGCAATGGCGCACATAATCATGTGCATCATTCTCCATGGTAGGCCAAAAATATCCTATCCGAAGGAGCTTCTTAGCAATGGCGTTACCACTAAAGTGTCCTCCACAAGATCCATCGTGGGCTTCACTCAAAGCTGATCTAGATTCTTCTAGATTCAAACATCTTAATAATATGCCTTCAAAAGATCTCCTATACAAGGTATTACCAATAATTACGAAGTGACTTGCTCGTCTACGTAATAATCGGCGCTGGTTGCTAGTATAACCATCGAGGAAGGTTCCATTTTGCAAAAAATTAAATATATCAGTGTACCATGGTTCGGGAGTAGTTTCATTGATTAGAAACACGTCCAAAGGTTCTAAGCATGATTTTCTTGAAGCGGGTTCCTGGAGTTGATGAATAATGATGGTAGCATATTCATCATCTAACTCCAAGGGCAAAAGAGATGCAACTACAGCCATAGCGTCAGCCGCACGATTGCTAGTTCGAGGAATAGCTTCCAAGGTAACTTGATCAAATAAGGATAATAATTGCAAAACATATTTTTTATATGGGCGTAATTTATCATCTCTGGTCCGATAAACATCATTGATTTGATTTATGACAAGTTGGGAATCACCAAAAACTAACAAATTTTTAATTTTCAATGCCAAAGTTGCTCGTAATCCAAGGATTAGAGCCTCATATTCAGCAGTATTATTAGTGCAAGCAAACATTAATTTAAAGGACAGAGGTATAAGATGTTTTTGTGGAGATATTAAAATAATACCCGCACCAGCCCCACTCATACATCGGGCTCCATCAAAGTATAGGGACCATTGTTTAGGATGGTCTGCCTCTAATTTAAGGCATTCATCGAGAAGCTCAATGATGAGGGGATGGGTAGACTCTAAGGGTGCAGCAGCTAATTGATCTACTATGATTTGACCTTTAACAGACTTCTATCCTATAAACGTGAGTTCAAACTCGCTTAGCGCAAGAACCCACTTGGCTATGCGACTAGATAAATAGGGTCGACTCATGAGATATCGCAAAGGGTCGAATTTGGCAATAACATACGTTTTTGATTGAGCATATAATGTCATAGTTTCTATGTAGAAAATACTACTGCAAGACATAACTTCTCTAATATGGTATAGTGAGTTTCATAACTGATTAAGGTTCTGCTGATGTAATAATTAGCACGTTCTTTCTTCTCATCGTCAAGCTGAGCTAACATAGCTCCTAAGGCAAAATCGAAAGCAAAAATGTACAAAATAAATGGACGATCAGATCTAGGTGGGGAAAGCACCGGTGGTTGGAGGAGATATTTCTTAAGGAGTTCAAATGCTTCTTGGCATTCTTTGTCCCAATGGAAAGAGACATATTTCTTAAGAAGTTTAAGAAAGGGTCCGATTTTATCTGCCAACTTATCAATAAAGCGGCGAATAGCTTGAAGCTTACCTTGTAAACTTTGTAATTATGATATATTGGTGGGTGCGGGCATATCAGTGATAGCCGCGATCTTGAGAGGGTCAATTTCAATGCCACGTAAAGAAACGATAACCCCCAATAATTTACCAGACTTAACTCCGAATATACATTTGGCTGGATTCAATCGGATAAGATACTCCCTTAACCAATCAAATACTTTTCTCAAGTCATTTAAATGATCATCTTCTTTGATGGAACGAGCTATAATATCATCTACATAATCATGTAGAATATCATGCATCATATCATGAAAGATATAAGTCATGGCTCGTTGATAGGTTGCGCCTGCGTTCTTTAAACCAAATGGCATCACTTTCCAACAAAAGGTTCCCCAAGGGGTAATAAATGCTATTTTAGCCTGATCTTCAGGAGCTATCCTGATCTAATTATAACCAAAAAATCCATCCATTAGGGATATCATTCCACTTCCAGTAGTAAAATCAATGATTTGATCCATGTTAGGAAGAGGAAAATCATCCTTAGGGCAAGCAACATTAATGTCTCTGAAGTCTGTACAAACCCTAACTTTAGTGGCTTCTTTCTTAGTTACTGGAACTACATTTGAGATCCATTCAGCATAATCAATGGCTTGTATAAAAATGACCTTCAAAAATTTTTCTAGTTCTGCTTTGACTAGTAAGGCCACTTTAGGATGCATTTTTCTAAGTTTCTGTTTAACAGGTTTAGCATCCTGGATGGACTACTAGATGATGCATGACTACAGAAGGGTCCAGACCTGGCATGTCTTCATATGTCCAAGCAAAGACATCTTCATAGTCTTTAAGAAATGAAATGTATTGAGCTTGTTTTTCTTGACTTAATTCTGATCCAATATTGATTATGTGAGGGTTATGTTCGGTTCCAATGTTAATTTTTATACCGTTTTCAACTTCCATATGTAAATCTCTCTCAAAATTAGGTGGGGTAGGTGAAACACCCAATTCTTGTAATTCTTCCAAGGTTAGCTTGGATAATTCATCTTGAGGAGTCGAGGCCTCAAGCTGGGCTATACTAGGTATAGAGCCATCAAAATAAAATTCGTTATGGAACAAGTCCTCAACGGAGACATCATGGAAGATATCCCCTTCCAACTCATCATCGGATTCGACAATCATCTCAGGGTAGGCGAGAGATAGCATATGACAGGTAAAGGGATTATTTTTTAAAAGCAAAGAATTTTGTTTATCGAGATAATCTTGATAACATGTAAGATGGTCATCCTCCTCAAATGGGAAGGGCTGACCTTTACTAGGAAATAGGCCCACACCACATCGGGCAGGCCACGGTTCTACCTCAATAGGTTCCTTCATACCATTTTGGGAAGGTCCCAAACCTTTCCCTTTATAGCCCAATTTAAGCATTATGGGTTTAGCTTTAATATATTCATTAGCAAAATAGCATCGAGCATATCCATCACAATGTGTCTTGATGTTTTTGGGTATTCTTCCCCAATCATATCCTTTATAAATAAAAGCACAACTCCCGACTTGGTAGATACTTCCCATAGGTTGTGGGAGGCCCAAGGTACAAGGAGAGGGTGGGAGTTTATTTAAAAGGAGGGAAGTTTGCATAGCAGTGTTGGTTTCTTCTGATATAAGAATTTTAGATAAATCGGGTAAGAGCTCATCAGTGAGAGCATAAGAGGTAGAAGGAACATTTCCTTGATATTTTGAGGTGGAAAGAATGCCTGTAGTGGATGTAGATGTTATAGGGATATCGATGGATGAGTCTATCGATGTGGAAGTTATAGGGGTAAAACAGGAAGCATTGGTTGTAATTTTGGGATCTTTTCGAGGTCCTAATGTGCTTTGTTCAAAATATGGTTGAGCTATATGTATAGGTGTAGTTGAAAGAGTAGATGAGGTTATGGGTGTGTGTTTCACATTTTTGGGTGGATGATGAGAATTAGGATGTGTGGATGACAGGGCAGGGAAAAATTGAACTCCAACCGGTTCTGCCAAAGCACACATATCAAAGGGTCTAGGATCACCATGAATGGTAACCAACTGGTTTTTAAATTCAAATTTAACACACTGATGTAAAGTGGATGGAACCGCTCGCATCGCATTGATCCAAGGGTGACCCAAAAGTATATTGTACGATGTTGGGCAATGTACAATAAACATGGTTGTATCTAGGGTTCTAGGACCAACTTGCAAGGGTATAGTAATGACTCCACACGTTTCTTGTGTCTCGTCATTGAAGGCTTTTATAATCATATCAGTTCTTTTCATTTCATCACTTCTAAATCCAAATCTTTGGTAGAAGTCAAAAGTGCATATGTTTAAAGATGAACCATTATCAATCAAGACACGTTTAACGACTACATCCCCAATTAGGGTAGTAATATATAAAGGGTTATCCTTATGTAAACTATGTTGTGGTATATCTCTATCTCGAAAGTCAATACAGTCAACTTCTCGAGTTATGATAGTATTGGTCATGGCTTCAGGCTGAATATTTTGTGGTACCATCATTTGGCTTAATGTGAGCATTAATTCATCCCTATGGATAGGAGAAGATCTCAAAAGGTCCAAAAGGGAAATTCTAGCTATAGTATTGGATAATTGTTCATTAATATTATACGAAGGCTTAGGTTGAACATTAGGCATATGATTCCATTTATTGGGATTTTTCAAAACAAATGGAGCTGATCCATCGTTCTGAGTTTGATCCTGTTGAGAGTTTTGAGCTTGTTGTCGAGTAACAACTCTGATGGTACCTACAATATTATTTTGAGGATGATGAATTGGTCTTGGTCTAGCATTTATGGCTTGTTCATTAGAAAGGAACTGATGAGAAGAGGGTCGAGTAGTAACTCTTCTAGGAAATGGTTCTTCCAAAACCATAGAATTTATGATAGGTTGAATAGGATCTGATTCATTTTTAGAACTATTCGATTGATTGGAGGTGATTTCCATGTCACTTTTAGTATCAGATTCTACATCACTAAAATCAGGTGTTTGAGTATTATATAGGGGTCTGGACGTAACCATGGATAAAGTTGTGTCAAATATTTGAGGATCAAGAACAGGTAATTGTCCACTAATAGTCCCTACATATCGGGTAGGAGGGGGAACATTATGATGTTCAATTTGATTAGCCACCTCTTTGACATGTTTTGGTAAAGGATGTTGAAAGATGTCCAATGATTGATTGACATTCTGATTCTAAATTTGAAGGGTGTTCTTTTGAACATTACTAGTAGGATTTTGTTTAGGTTGAAAGGCTTGCACCTCCATCTCATTATTATCAATTAAATCTTGTATTTTATGTTTTAATATTTTACAAGAGTTGGTAGCATGTCTAGGTCCTCTATGGAAATCACAATGCAAATCAGCTCTGTATCTGGGTATAGTTGGATCAGGTTCCCGGATAGTTGGTAATTGGATCAATCCTCGTGCTAGTAATTGCGGGAGAATGGTTGATAAAGGTTGATTTAACCTAGTAAATTCTCGAGGTGGTTTATCAGGAGGTTTCAATATGAACTTCTCTATTGTTTTCATAGTATTAAAATTGGCAATGTTTCTGCTATCAGTGACTCCATCACCCACAACTTGTTTATTTTTATATTTATTTTTGGATGTTTTCTCATCATCTTTCCTTTTGAGCTGACCTCTTCTAATGAGAGCGTCTTCCACTCTTCGGGCTAAGTCTATAGCTTGATCGAAGGTGGTCAAGGTAGCAGTTGATAATTCATAGGATAGTTTTTCTTGTAAATTATTGATAAAAATATCCAACATTTTTTGATAAGGTAACACAAAGTGTAATTTTCCTATCAACTACCTCCATCGAGCTAAGAAGTCAGCAAAACACTCATCTTTGTCTTGTTTTAGGTTGTACAAATCCTTAATAGTTACATGCCTTTCAATATAGGCACTAAATTGGTGCACAAAAGACTCGGAGGTCTCTTCAAAATTTCTCAAAGAATGAGTGGGCAATTGATAATACCACTCTAGTGCCATCCCTCCTAAGCTTTTCGGGAACATTTTTAGTAATAGCAAGTCATCATGTGATATATCATGACATGCTATCCTAAACATACGAAGATGCTCTATGGGATCTTCGGTTCCTTTGTATATAGGTAGGACAGGCATGGGAAAGTGTTTAGGATATGGTTGTGCTACAACTATAGGATCTAGAGGTTGACTACACATCTCTCGATAATTGTATGAGGGATGGTAGGGATCTATTTGGTCCATACGGGAGGTTAACTGTTTCACCATGGCTTCCAGATTACTATTTTTTCCACCATATTGGTTTGGTGGTACATGAGTATGAGATTTGTGAGCGTAGGAAGGCGGGCCATAAGGATTAGATGCTATATTGTTGTTATGCAAATGGTTGGTAGGAAGAGTATTATGTAGAATATTTGTTGTAGCATTATGTTGTATCCTAGATTTTTGAAAATTAACATTTGGTTTTGTTTTAGGCTTTTGTTGATTTGAGGTATATTGATCAATAGCTTGGCAAAATAGAGCAGTGAATGAAGGTTTCTTTTGTGTGGGAATAACCCTTGGCTTAGTAACAGGCACTCTAGGTAGTTGGGTAACTTGTTGTTGTCGCGTGTTTTGGATTATAGTAGCCATGTCCAAATTGGACGGTCCAGCTTGATCACTCTCTTGATCAATGAAGGACAAAGGATTAGTGCGCATGTGATATATGTCTTCTAGGGTTTCTTGAGTGTCACTAATTTGATCTTTGTCCATATGAACTGCTCTATTAAGGGTGCCCATATTATCATGGAGGAACTTCTAGAAATGTTCCATGTTCTCAAAAGTAACAGCTCCTTTTGGAGATATTTTAGGAGATGAGGATTCTTCCTCCCCAACATTTTCTCGTTGTTCATTTGCATCAACATAGTATTCTTCTTGTTGGTCTAGAGTTTCTTCTTCCTGAATTGGGTCTTTAGGAAGGACATCTGGGTTATTTTTCATTTTCCTTAACCAATCTTCTTCTACCTCAATTTGTTTTCCATTCCTAAGTTTAGTCATTATGTCTAAATTTAGATTTTAGCAAATATATATTGATATATTTGCAACAGATTTGGGAGGTATATATTTTAATTATATACCTACTATGATGCTTAAAAATAAAATGTTTTGATTTTTTGTTATGATTTTGTTTTTTTATGTTTTTGTTTTATTTTTATTTTATGCTTATAAAGACAACAAATAGCACACTAAATACAAGAAATAACAATAATAAAATAATAGCTTAGTTTTCTAAAAAGAGTTTATGAATATCATTGATAGGATCAAGTTCATCAGGAGTCATAAAATGCTCTTCTTCAAATTGGAAATGGTTTTTCAGGAACTTGATAAAGTGTGCTATGGTGATATTATCTGTTTTAGATTCTTTTTTGTAAAAATAAATCTCATGGCAATACTCTCGATATAACACAACTATGGGAACTCTATTCCATCTTTGTCTATCCGTAAGAATGACCTCTTGGTCCTCTATACGAGACATAAATTTATGTACTACAACTACATTATTGAGGTATTCCTCAAAGGTATACAACTCAGAAGACACAAGGGCTCTTTTATCTGCTAACCACCTATGGCAAGCTCTCTAAAGCTCATGATACAAAGTCACTTGATTGGGATCCATGATTCTATCTATGACAAACCTCTTGATTTGCCTAAGTTCAATTGTGATGAGGCCCAAAAATGCCTCATTATTGCACAATGTTTGACTACCATATGATAAGTTAATTTCCAAATAGTTGACTAAAATATACTATTTGTTAAGTGTTTACATGATTTTATGTTAGGAATACTATATCTCTATTTTTGACTATTTTCAACATTTTGTGACTGATTTTGCTTGATTAAGTAGCAAGTAAGAACATGCATTTCAATTAAAAAAATGTGGTATGCTGATATCCATTAACTTCTAAATGGTTTTTGAATGTTTTCCTGCCCTTCAACTTGTTTCAAATCCACATTGAAGCCAAAAGTTTAGGACTGTCATAAATCTAAAAATCTGGAAAAAATAGCCATATAAAAATCAGCAAGCTGTCACTTTATAGGAACACCTTGAAGTTGTCAAGAAAAGCATGAGGATATGGATGGAATGAGTTCATAAGGACTACAAAAGACATATGACCTATTTAGAATCATTTCCACATGGTCTAAATAGGCAGCAACAGGGTAAAATAGAGCAGGGACAATTGTGCAGCATTGTTGCACTATTTCAGCATGGTTACTTGGTGAATGAAGTGTATAAATTTAGTAGAAACTTGATGTACTCCTTCATGTTGATATTTGAATAATTTTTCCATGTTATAATTTGTTTGAATTTGCAAGAAATGCCAATATTTTACAACTGTGCAGCAGAACTAGAAAATGCAGTAATTTACCATGTAAATTCCAACAAGCTACCAATGAATGGCAAGGCATGAAATTCACATCCAAGGAAGAATGAAGACTATTGCAATATGATACTGAGGGTTAATCCACCTTAGAAATGCAGCCAAAACCATTTGGAGTCAACACATTTGGTCATTCTAAATATCTTCGAAATGAACACAATGTCTTCGAAATGAGAATTGTAGTATCTTCGGAATGAGCCACTTATCTTCGAAATGAAAATAGAATGTACTTTTTAACTGAATTTTGGTGATGGAAAAGGGGATAAGAAGGTTGATAAATTTAAGGTAAAATATCTCCCATCTAATTTTTCCATCCTTGCCATCCAAAGCCACCATGCATGGAAAAGATCAATTTTGATCCTCTTCTAGGATAAACCCAGAAAAACTATAGCATAATAGAAAGTTGTTTGCAAGATAGGAATGGCATATTCTAAAGTGGAGAATTATGTGTGAGATATTTCTAGACTCCTCCCATGTACTCCCACCACTGAAGATGCTTTCTAAGGGCCAATGACTACTACTACAACACAAACTGTCCAGATTTACATTTATTTTAGATCCAGAATTATTGGCAAATCACTGTAAAGCAGCACATAGGCTAATTTGAGCATGGGATATGTTGTAAATATTTATATAAATAACATAGCTCCCTCCTTGGTTGAGCAGTTAGGAATTAGAATAGAGGAGAGTTTTCAATTGCAAAAATTAGGACTGTACAATAATTTTCTGTAACAGTTTTCAGCATGTTTTGTCATCAATAAAAGTGTAACTATTTTATCATTTTATGTTCTGAGTGTTAATTAGTTAAGGAGTCTTTTTCACCTCCTTCTAGATCAGGAAGTATGGGCCCACTTTCAGATCTAGAATGAGGGATTTTATGGTAGGTTTTAATCTATAATTTTGCTACAGCAGAATTAATAGATTGCTTGCCAGATTTCATTTTCTTGTTTTTATTTTGTATTATGTGATTTATGTTTTCTATTATGTTTGTGTACAAAATTTGTGTGTATGTCAGCTGACAAATTATATTAAGCATTTTTCCTTTGCTTTCCATGTTTTCCCTGCTTTCTATTTTAGCAACTTTTCATTTTTCACCATATTTCATTTTGCTGTCAATTCCTGTAGCAGAAGCTTGACGACCTTCTATGGCAGGGCATTGATAGGTGTTTTTAGAATAAGTTTCATTTAAAAACATCATTTCAATTCTGCAAGAGTAATTAGATTTCAATTCTACAAAAGTAGATTAGATTTCAATTTAGCAATTTCAAATTATGCAAGAGTAACTAGATTTCAATTCTTCAAAAGTAGATTAGATTTCAATTTAGCAATTTCAATTATGCAAGAGTAACTAGATTTCAATTATGCAAAAGTAGATTAGATTTCAATTTAGCAATTTCAATTCATGCAATTGTAGTTAATTTTTAAATTCTACAATTTAGATTTAGTTTTCAATTCTTGTAATTTATTTCAGTTTCCATTCTTCAGACTAGGTTTAGTGTGACACCAAAAGGCTAAACCAAAATCTACTTCACCAATAAATGCTTAAAATCTGAATGCGTGAATTGTACTCTGCCCTAGCCTTCTCTCGTAGACAGCCTTGGACACCACCCTAGATTGATAAATCATTGAGATTAAATGATGAGACTCAATGACACTCATCATTTTGGCACCATTGCCAAGGAACATGGTGTTGTTAGAGGGTAAAAGTAGTCAAATAATTATTATTGTGCTAAGTTATGAAGTTCAGAGTTAAATCTAAATGTAATAGCTGGTATAAATAATAATTATTGATAGTTGCATTTCAGTTCATTTAGAAAACAAGCAACCATAGGGAGGTGATCTTCACACTTGGGGGTTAAATTGCCTAGTTTGAATTCTTCTCAAAGATATATCCCAACAACAACAAACATGGCAAGTAAATCAACCACCACCTTTAGCCCAACCTGTGGCCAATATACAGGACATGCAACCCCTGTCTATGTAAGCTAAAAAAAAAATCACAAAAAAACTTTTGCACAATCAAAATAGGAGTTTACAACTTAATGATGATCCTAGATTTTTCCATTATTACTTAAATATTGTTAGGATTTTACCACGCTAAATCGTAACCTAGCAATTCTTAGCCTACACAGACAATAGTTGATCTCATTAGAGGTGATCCTACCTGACAAGTAGTTGATCTGCTAAAGCTATACACTTCTTGTCTTATTGTGCAAACCAAAAATATTTTTTTTAGCACAACCTATGACCAGTCTGAATAATACAGGATAGGCAACCCCTGTCTATGTAGCTGAATCTGGTATATATAAAAAAAAAACTACAAGAAATGTTATTGACTGCAGCAACATCCAACTATGTTAAAACAAGAACTTACCTGAGCTTGAAGAGACAAAAATCAATGGAGATACACAGAAAACCTTTAGTCCAAACACACAAAAATTAGCCTTAGATAAAGGAGAAAAACTAGAAAAACTACACATAGAAAATTTGCTCCCTTTTTACAAAGGGGTAAATTCTGTCCTCCTAGGAATGAAACAAATTGAGTGCAGCCAAAAAAATTCTTGAAAATTATTAGCTAGCTGACTTATAAACAAAAAGCAAAATTGTTGCTATTTTGAAACAATATTTCAATCCCTTTACATGGAATTACAAGGGTATATCAATATTTTATCTTGATGTAAGCACTTAACATATTTTGGGAATTGATATTTAATTGTTTCAAGAATAGATTGACAAGATTTTGTAGACTAGGAGCCATGGACAACACTTGATTGAAGAAGTTTTCAGATATGGAGCAGTGCTTCTTTCTCCCATTGGTAATTCATGGAGGATGTTAGTGGTGAATGGACATTGCCTTCGGGTATACCATGCACCATTAACTAAGGAGGAGTTCTTAAAGGATATTCCATTGGATGTACACATAATGGAAGAGAATTTATCTTCAATATCAGATTCAGAGTGATGATAAAAAGTTTGACAAAAAGAAAAAAAAAACAAATACAAGAAAAGCAAAAAGAAGTCTTGTTTGTGAACTTCCTTCTTGGGTATAAGCAAGACAAGAAAAATTGAAAAAAAAAAAAAAGAGAAAAAATTGCAGCAGAGGCATGTCCCAAAAAATAGGGATATATGAGGACAAGCATCAATTTCATCAAGAAAGAGGAACAATGGAGCCAATACTTCATTTCCAGCAATAAGGAGGCAATCATGATGTATAAAGATTATTACTACTCATCTAAAAAGGAAGGTTGCATCAATGTTGCAGGTTTCAATAGAAAGAGATGGTGTTTTCATACAACAATTGACATTTTTTTCTAGAATAAGGATTGGTCTTATCCAACTAAGAGTGAGAGATTTTCTCTCATTGAAGCACTTGAAAAAAAAAAAAAAAGGGACAAAAGTTGGTTGAAAACTAGAAATGGCAGCCTCTTCTGATGAAAAAAATGAAAAAAAAGAGATGAAAAAAAAATGAATAATTCAGTAGTGAAAACCTTCTTGGAGGCGCTACTGAGTTGGATTGCATGAAAACCAATTTTTTGGCATGCATTGCCTTGTTGATCTACCCATCATTGTTCCACCATTGTACAAATCTCACACTACACATGTGTTATGTTTATGTTTTCAGATAGCCTGCTAACAATCATCAAAAGCATCTTGTAAGGTGCATGACCAATTTTCAGGACAATAAGGTATGTGTTTCTTGCATTTAATTCATAGTAAACATTTAGCATTTAGTGTATGATAGTCGGTATTTGGCATAAACTATTCATACAATATTGAAAAGTTGAAAAAAGAACATGTTCAAGATGTCAAGAAACACCCCCTTATGCCCTTAATTGCATAGAAATTCCAAAACTATGCAAAAACCTAATTTTTGAATAGACATGGCAACAATTCTATTTCAATTTATAGGGCAAATTTTAGAAGGAGAACTACAAGTTTATATCTCATAATTGTCTGATAAATTGAAGAAGGATAATCAACAAAATGCACCTAAAGGTTCTATTTTAGTACTACTGGAATAAAACATCAACATACAAAACAAAGAATAGCATCTAAAAAAAAGGATGAAGAAGGGATTTTTGATGTTATGGAAGGCTTATACACTCTAGAGATGGACCCACAATAGAATCTATAGCTAAATTTTGCATAGGAGGTCATTTCTGCATTTTTTGAAGATCTTTGGAATGAGAAATGTAGTCTCTTCGGAATGAACAGACATCTTTGGAATGAGAAATGTAGTCTCTTCGAAATGAACAGACATCTTCGGAATGAGAAATGCAGTCTCTTCGGAATGAACAAACATCTTCGGAATGAGAAATGCAGTCTCTTCAAAATGAATAGACATCTTCGAAATGAGAAATGCAGTCTCTTTGGAATGAACAGACATCTTCGGAATGAGAAATGCAGTCTCTTTGGAATGAACAGACATTTTCGGAATGAGAAATGCTTCGAAATGAACAGACATATTCGGAATGAGAATATAGTCTCTTCGGAATGAGCAGGATATCTTCGAAATGAGCAGAAACTGTACCAAAATTGCTAAAAATGCTACAGAATAGCAAAAAGAGTAGGGTACATCAAATATTGAGGTTTATAAGGCTCCACCACAAGTAAGTACATCCCTCAAGCATTTCAAATAAAATAAAAAAAAAATCAATTTTATTCAAAAGGTGCAAACAACAAAAATAAGCATTCAGGCTGAAATGTTGTTTAGAACAAAAAATTCCATCAGTAGTAGTGCATCTGCCAAATACGGTTCCACAATAAGACTATTGCAAGATGAATCATATGATATCAAGCCTTTAAGAGGTACCTTGCAACACTAAAACTTGTAGAAAAATTGAAAAATAGTCATACATGTGCTTAATTGCAAAATACTTGATATAGTGCAGCAAGGAGGAATTTCTCAGTTAGCAGGTAGCAAAGGATGTTGTTCACAAGAATAAAACCTGCATATTACTATGGCCTACTAAGATGCATGAGGGCATGCATCGGTTCAAGTTGGGGGGGATGATGAGGCCCAAAAATGCCTCATTATTGCACAATGTTTGACTACCCTATGATAAGTTAATTGCCAAATAGTTGACTAAAATATACTATTTGTTAAGTGTTTACATGATTTTATGTTAGGAATACTATATCTCTGTTTTTGTCTATTTTCAGCATTTTGTGACTGATTTTTCTTAATTAAGTAGTAATTAAGAACATGCATTTCAATTAACCAAATGTGGTATGCTGATATCCATTAACTTCTAAATGGTTTTTGAATGTTTTCCTGCCCTTCAATTTGTTTCAAATCCACATTGAAGCCAAAAGTTTAGGACTATCATAAATCTGAAAATATGGAAAAAATAGCCATATAAAAATCAGCAAGCTGTCACTTTATAGGAACACCTTGAAGTTGTCAAGCAAAGCATGAGGATATGGATGGAATGAGTTCAAAAGGACTACAGAAGACATCTGACCTATTTAGAATCATTCCCATATGGTCTAAATAGGCAACAACAGGGTATAATAGAGCAGGGACAATTGTGCAGCACTATTGCACTATTTCAGCATGGTTACTTGGTGAATGAAGTGTATAAATTCAGTAGCAACTTGATGTACTCCTTCATGTTGATATTTGAATAATTTTTCCATATTCTAATTTGTTTGAATTTGCAAGAAATGCCAATATTTTACAACTGTGCAGTAGAACTGGAAAATGCAGTAATTTACTATGTAAATTCTAGCAAGCAACCAATGAATGGCAAGGCACAAAATTCACATCCAAGGAAGAGTGAAGACTATTGCAATCTGATCCTGAGGGTTAATCCACCTTAGAAATGCAGCCAAAACCATTTGGAGTCAACACAGTTGGTCATTCTAAAGATCTTCGGAATGAACACAATGTCTTCAAAATGAAAATAGAATGTACTTTTTGACTTGTTGACTAACTTTTGGCGATGGAAAAAGGGATAAGAAGGTTGATAAAGGTAAGGGAAAATATCTCCCATATAATTTTTCCGTCCTTGCCATCCAAAGCCACCATGCATAGAAAAGATCAATTTTGATCCTCTTCTAGGATAAACCCAGAAAAACTACAACATAATAGAAAGTTGTTTGCAAGATAGGAATGGCATATTCTAAAGTGGAGAATTATATGTGAGATATTGATAGACTCCTCCCACGTACTACCACCATTGAAGATGCTTTCTAAGGGCCAATGACTACTACTACAACACAAACTATCCAGATTTGCATTTATTTCAGATCCAAAATTATTGGCAAATCGCTGTAAAGCAACACATAGGCTGATTTGAGCATGGGATATGTTGTAAATATTTATATAAATAACACAACTCCATACTTGGTTGAGTAGTTAGGAATTAGAATAGAGGAGATTTTTCAATTGCAAAAATTAGGACTGTATAGTAATTTTCTGTAACAGTTTTCAACATGTTTTGTCATCAATAAAAGTGCAGCTATTTTATCATTTTATGTTCTGAGTGTTAATTAGTTAAGGAGTGTTTTTCACCTCCTTCTAGATCAGGAAGTATGGGCCCACTTTCAGATCTAGAAGGAGGGATTTTATGGCAGGTTTTAATCTATAATTTTGTTGCAGCAGAATTAATAGATTGCTTGCCAAATTTTATTTTCTTGTTTTTATTTTGTATTATGTGATTTATGTTTTCTATTATGTTTGTGTACAGAATTTGTGTGTATGTCAGCTGACAAATTATATTAAGCATTTTTTCTTTGCTTTCCATGTTTTCCCTGCTTTCTATTTTAGCAACTTTCCATTTTTCACCATATTTTATTTTGCTGTCAATTCCTGAAGTAGAAGCTTGACAACCTTTTGTGGCAGGGCATTGACAGGTGTTTTTAGAATAAGTTTCATTCACAAGCATCATTTCAATTTTGCAAGAGTAATTAGATTTCAATTCTACAAAAGTATATTAGATTTCAATTTAGCAATTTCAAATTATGCAAGAGTAACTAGATTTCAATTCTGCAAAAGTAGATTAGATTTCAATTTAGCAATTTCAATTATGCAAGAGTAACTAGATTTCAATTATGCAAAAGTAGATTAGATTTCAATTTAGCAATTTCAATTCATGCAATTGTAGTTAATTGTTAAATTCTACAATTTAGATTTAGTTTTCAATTCTTGTAATTTATTTCAGTTTCCATTCTTCAGACTAGGTTTAGTGTGACACCAAAAGGCTAAACCAAAATATACTTCACCAATAAATGCTTGAAATCTGAATGCGTGAATTGTAGTCTACCCTAGCCTTCTATCGTAGACATCCTTGGACACCACCCTAGATTGATAAATCATTGAGATTAAATGATGAGACTCAACGACACTCATCAGAGTTGCTCTAGATGAAATGAGATTCAATCTCCTATTAATATTGTCCCACAAAGGTTGAACCCTATTCGTTTGAGGTACGCTAAGCACAGAATTAATCTCTATAGCTGCTAATTGGTTTTCAACATTAATGGTGATAGCTCGTCTTTTGTTATAATCTACCATCTAAATATGACATGCAATCTTTGATTCTAAATGCATTTATGTTTAGGGTTTTTTTTTTTTTGGATTGTTTTCAAAAGGTTTTTAGTTTTCACGTCGGGTTCACCAAAATGTATCGCTACAATTTTTTTGCACCCTTACTCTCAGGCTATAGGATCCATGCCCAGAAGTGGGATGCGAGAAGGATGGGGCAATACCTCGGACTGAGAGGCCCTTTGCAGGTCCCGCCTCTCGGGGGAGCAGTATAAGGGTGAATTTTTGACGGATGGTGGGTTCACCAGGAAAATTTTGAGTGGTAGTTTCCTCGCCTAGGTTGATAGTGGGTTTGATGTGTTCATTTTTATATTCAATCATTCAACTCCTAGGTTTGTCCAAGATGAATCTAAACTATTCTATTTGCCAATGATAATTTAAATGGATATAGAAAATAGGAATGAGTGCTAATAACAGAGAATATGCTAATTAGAATGTGTCATACCTAATTACGGATGTTTGATAAAGATTCTAAGTTTTGTAGCAGTCCAGATCACCTCAGTTCGTACGTAATCATCTGAGATTTCACAGGATCATCTGAAATCTGACGAATTCGTCAAACGAATTCATCAGAAACCTGCAATCACAAAAATAGATGTGAAATACCAAATATGCAAGTGTAGAAGCAAAGGACAATGGTAGAAATAATAGCAAACATGCCTAAATAATGGATTCCAATAAAAAATAAGAAAATGTAGTATATTTAATGATTGATTTTAACCTTACCATGCGATTATGCTAAATGAGGTGAACTCCAAGATGCAAAAAACATAATAATTCAAGACAATGCAGAAATACAATATGAAAAATGTAGAGAAAGCTAAGGGAACACAAACTCTGGACTCGGATTGCCCCTAATCTGGACTACAGTCAGGATCACCTCCAATCGTACGAGATCATCCATAATCGTCTGAGATCATTTGCATCGATCCGAGCTATCTTCGACTAAAAAACAGTAGAGTTCCTGCAAGAAAACTCAAAATATAGAACACAGACAGTAGTGCGAGGGAATAAGGAATTAAATCTATCAGCTAAGGGGTTCAGGGAAATCAAAATCAAGGGGTTCATGTAGGGTCAGGGGGGTAAACTAGAAAATCCTAGTTTATATAGGCTTAGGAAGAGGTTTAAGAGGTTGGGGATCATCCCAATCTAGGAGATCTCCAACAGGGCATTCTCCAACTGTGCAGACACACTTTTGTCCAAGTTGGAGAGGCTGTTGAAATAGAAGCTAATTATGAAAATTTGGTTTTGGGACAAAATCATCTAGATTTTCTGTACATGATGATTTTGTTATATATGGGACGATCTCGTCTAATCTACGATGATATCATCCAACGGTCAAAACAAATACTAAAAATGGCACAAAAAATGAGGAAATAGGTAACAGGAAACTTTGGAGCAGTTTTGGGGTTAAAATTCAATTTTTTTTCTTTTATATTTTACTAAGGTTTTTAACCGTGCCAATTTTAGGGTGCTACACGGGGCAATCTAGGTAGAATCTAAAAAATTTGACCTTTTGGGTCATCTCAAAATGCATGATGGCCAAGTGGTGCCCCTGCATGCACATTCAAAAGAGACCCTCAGGTATATAAAATGGTGAGTCTTCTCACCCCAGAAAAGAGGACTAGAGTACGATAATTTGGAGCAACAGAGTGCTGTCAAATTATACCTTCACCCTCATTATGCTTCCTACATCCTTGATCTCTATTTTGGAAGGGAGGTTATTGGGTGAACATTAGGAGCATAATCTGGACCCAAAACCCAAAAAATTGGCCACAATACCACACCTAATTTGCTAACACAACCCCCTAGGAGGTTTTGTACCCATACCAAGTGGATTGGTGTCATAACCAAGCCCCAAACGACGGGTGTCCTACCCCCGGGCGCCCCCTGCACTGTTGCAGTCCTAATCGCCCCACCCCAGAGTGATTAGAAATCTATAATATATTTCATCACTATTTATTTTGCATCATGTTTTGTGTGTTTCTTATATTTTGTGGTTCAAATTTTAATGCATTTTGACTTGTTTTGACTGTGTTTTCATGGTTTTATGCTTTTACTAGCCTACATGGAGCGCTTTCATATATAGGGCAATCTGGGTAGAATCTGAAAAATCCGACATTTTGGGTCATCTCAAAATTCCGCATTTTTCCTAACTCCAAGTTTTTAGGTGTTTTGGAGGCCCCTAGATGGGACATTTGGGAGGTCACTTTTGTACGTTTTATGACAGTCCTAATCGTCCCACCTCGGAGCGATTAGAAATATACAATAGATTTCTTGATTTTTCTTTTTGTAGTGTGTCCCTGATGATTTTTAAATGCTTCTATCCAAATTTCATTTTATTCTATTAAGTTTTGATCATTTTTTTAATTATTTCATGTATGCATTAACCGGAGGCCTTGGGGATTGCATGTTTCCCTCCATCTGCATGTGCTATTAATCATTTGTTGTTTCTTTGTACATAGGATATCAACATCAAAGGAGTAGCAAGGAATGATATATGAACTCATGCAAGTGGCAATGACATTTGGCCCACCCATTTCGAATGTGGGCACGCGAAATATCCCAAAGGGAAGCGTACCATCCATTGGTGTAACAAAATTGTATCGAACGTTCCTAGCCCATGAAAATGGGGGAGATGCATTGTAACCTAATATCAAGCAAGATTAATAAAAGAGGCTAAACTTTTGCTTTTGCTTTACATCTCATTTCATTTCGTTCATTTTCCCTTTTCATGCACTTTAAGTTCTTTGCATATTCGTAGAACTTAGTGTTTCCTTAATACATCTAGTTTTTTTTGCATCACACCCGGTATGCCAATGATTTTGTAGACATGATTTTAGTGGCAATCATGGTGGGACTCTGTCCCCTACTATTGGGATCAAATTTATGATAAAAAATCTTGTGTTTTTCTTGCAGGTGTTAATCCTTCAAGCGCTGGACTGCTGCTCGTGCCACCCTGTGACAAATACAGACTAGAATTTGTGTCACTCGGGGATGAATACATATTCGCCCCACCCTATGATGAATAAAAATATACTATTCATACCACCCTGGGATGATTAGCTCTCTGTGCAGTTTGTGAGCAAAAACTCAGGGGCATCTGTTGTGGGCAGAGAAGAGGTAGGTTTTCTGAACACACTATGTAATTTTTTGTTTCCTATTTCTTTAATTTTTTTTTTTCTTTGCTTGCATGGAAAATTTTACTGCATGTTTTCTTTCTTTGTGCAAGTAAAAAGAACCACACACACCACATGATAATATAAACATCAAGGAGTTGGTCTTAAAACCCCAACACTTGATCAAGACCAACGGTGGATTTCATCACCACCTTGGCTTGAATTTTGCATACATGACCCTGATCACAACTATTGCTAGACGTAAATCCTGATGAAATCTGACCAAGTGTAGCGAGGGTGATTCCCCGTGCATGAGGATAAGTCTTCTATGGTAGGTGTCAAAAATAGAGTGATTCCCCTTCCGTATCGCCTATGTTCCATGTACTGTTCTGCTCTCACATACCAATAGTTTCCCTCACGTAAGGGCGGGTATATTGAGAGGTTCGGTATAACATCCTGGCAGTGGTATATTGAAGGGGCAACCATTTTGGAGATATAAGAGCACTCATTATGCATGTTTTCATTACAAGGTTTTGTAGAACAAAAATCAAAACACACTAAACCAGATTTATGACACATCTTTAATCTATAAATAAGATAATCATTTCTTTGATTGTGTGGTCCCCTTTGTTTAGTGTAGCATAAAAAATCGTAAAGAAGATAAAAAAATATGTATCCCTTAGAAAACCACCTCCATGGTGTACACCCGTAGCCAAGCCCAATCATGGGCAGAAGTGGCAAAAGGGTACAAGGAGGCACAAGTCACCTTTGTTATAGCCCCAAGGACTTGGTCATACCACCTTGGTGGCCTGACGCACAAAATAGTCCACATCATACCATGACAAAACATGACTATAGAGGCACCCCTTCGAGGGGCACTCCCATTCAACACATACCCTTTCGGGAGGAGTACATACATAGGAAGGCCCCCTTAGACACTCATTATGAGTGGCCACCATACGAGGAAGTGCTAATACAACATAAGGTCCATAAGGAAGTGCCACATGATTATATCATCCCTCCTCTACTCCTCATTGCTATAAAAAACAATAGGCCAAATCCAGAGCGCAAGACAGGGTGAGCCAATTCTACCCACCCCTTTTACATATATGAAAGGTAGCATGAGGAAAACCACTATATTCCTCAAGAGCAATACATAGCACGAGAGTAATGCACCTCCACACCTGCTATTTATCAGGATCACCTACTGAGGCCAGAGCCTCGGGTGAATGCTGCTAACCTCGATAGAGGGAAGCGACCTATAGAGATCTCGGATCACTACGACTGAGATAGATATGTAGGGGAGGCATATAGGCCTCCTAGACCTAAGACAACAGAACAAATAAACTTGGCATTTGCCAAACATATTGCCCACCAAGCACAATTCATGCAGCTTGAGAAAAATCAACAACAGTTAGAGGACCTGTACTGTCTTAGCAAAGAGCATATTCAACATCAGACGAATGAGTTGATCTAGAACACTATTCATGAGAGGATTCCAACCTCTCACACACATAAGACAGAGCTTTATGATAGGCATAACCCCTTGGTACAAGATAGGTCTCCACGACCTTATCAAGTGTTGCCATCAAGACCTCCTAGACCTGAGCGGGAGACCACTCCCAGAACCAATGATGGGTGCCCTCCTCGAGCACCCACCCATGTTTATAGATCATGCCCAGGAACTCCTTAAGAAGCCTATGAGGAATTCAAGCAAGAAGAATAGCGGGCTGAAATGCCCTACCAAGGTAGGGGGGCACTATCCGGCTACCCCTCCATAGGCCTCAAGTTCCCCATAATTCACAACGGGAACAAACCAAGGAGGAAGAGATCAAATATTCTGATGCATACAAAGAATTGCTAAAGTGCTTAGAGTCTATGGAGACCAAGACTTCTGGGCCCCAAAAGCCCAATTTACGCCAGCTCTACAGTCATCCTATGCATCCTTCAGTATTGGCACCCCCATACCCTAAACACTTCAAAATGCCTCAATTGGCAATTTTTAGAGGGGATGAGGATGCACAAGAGCACATGACAATATTACTAAGTCAATGCTTTGGCATTCAAGACAATGATGCTTTGCTTCTAAGAACATTTATAACCATGTTCATAGGCCTTGCCTCAGATTGGTTTACCCAGTTTCTGAAGAATAGCATTAGCAACTTGGACCAGCTAGTGGACGTGTTCCTCAAATGTTTCACCTTCAACACTAGGAAGAAGGCATCATTAAGTGACGTAGCTAGCCTCAGGCAATATGAGGAAGAGACCATGGCAGCTTATGGAAATCGATGGAGGATGTTGCTTTCAAGGCTACCTTACCTCCCTCCCATGGCTGACCTGACCCAAATGTTCTTGAAGAGTTACCTAAGGTCGATCTTCGTGCTATTGTAGATGCAAAAATATGCCACTCTTGAGGAAGCCCTAGCACAAGCCAGAATAATTGAGGAGATCAAGATACAGGATGGCGAGATTGCCAATCCACACAAGAAAGAGTTGCCCAAAAATGCCAAAACTGGGTCCATGCAACTAAAACCCATCGCAGTCAATCAGGTTGCCATAAACATACCAAAGCCTGCATAGACGACATAGCCCCCAAAGGCTAATTATCAGGCAGTTCCTCTTTACAACTATGAGAAGGAAAATCATAGGCAAGAGCAAAATTAGCAGCGTCACCCTAGGTGACAATTCACACCCTTCACAGAGTCTAAATACTCCTTGTTTGACTGCTTGTCCATGGTAAACTTGATAAACCTGCCAGAAAGTCGACCCATAGATCCCAACGCACCAAAACCTAAGGGCTATAAGGAAGACCTATATTGTAGATTTCATCGACAAAAAGGACACGACATTTACGCATGTTGGAAGTTCAAAAGCTTAGTGCAGGACCTAATATACAACAAAATGCTAGTGGTGGATAATCCCATAGCACCAAGCAACCAACATATTGAGGTCTTCAAAGACCCCCTGCCTACCCATGATGCGCAGAAAAATACTCTACAAGTAAATGAGGTGACACATAATTGCCCCATGTAGGGGTATGTAGGGATGATAAGCATAGTGACACATAACAAGAGGTACCCAAACACAGCTGCCCCCGCTATAGCTACAGGAGATGTTCCATCAACGTCACAACCTTTGCAACACCCTACACAACCTCCCCCACCTAGACCAGTGGCCACGATTCGAACTAAACTTACCCAAAGTTTAAGGACCATGTTGGCTAGGCTCTCCATCTATGATATCATCCAAAAATCACCACCCCATCGGGAGGCTCTGATGGAGATACTCAAAGCCATCGAGCTATAGCCCCATGAAGCAAATTCTTTCAACAACTTTGTGGGACATGTAAAATGATGTACATAACCAGTCATGACTGGTGATATGGCGGATCCACCCCTGCACATCATTGCGGGGGTCAACAGGATTCCATTTAAGAGGGTGTTGGTGGACACTGGCTCATCCAGTAATATAATCACAATGACAAAATTGAAACACCTAAAGCTGCCAACATCTCATATTATGGCCTCCACCTATACTCTTCAAGCATTCAACGACGTGATATGCTCGACGGTTGGCACAATTGTCCTGCCCATCCAAGTGGGACAAAATACTATTCCTACGTTGTGCCACATCCTCGAAGGTGAGATGGCCTACAACATCTTGCTGGGCTGACCTTGGATTAGGGACATGAAGTGTGTCCCTTCGATAACCCATCAATGCCTAAAGTACACATATGAAGGGCAAGTGCATGTAGTCCCAGCAGACTTAGAGCCCTTCAAGTATTACAATATGGTGCAACTAATTCTATAGTCACATTTGGACTTTCAGTTGAATTCATCCAAATAGGGTCCAATTTTGCATACATCCCTGCTGTTAAGTCCATAAAATCACCAACCAAGCCCATATTCATTATTTGTTCCTTCACCAATGATGCCACCTATGGTGGCCACATAGAAGGACAACGGGAAGAAGCCCTTGGAAGAGGTACCACCATTAGTCTCAACCATCTCTATCGAAGAGGTGCCCAGTCGAATGGAAGTCGAGACGCCTGGTTCACCCAACATGGAGTGGACTTAGGAAGAACTCCCATTCCCTCCCCCTCAATCGCCAATGATCACCATTGAGATGGCCAATACGGGTCTGGGGGAATACCTAGTGCAAAACATTGTAGCAACACCCGCGCTTTAGTCCATGCAGGACATGGGGAGACCTCGCCTCCCCATAGACACTATTGTCCCTTTATGCTACCCATCGAATTAGACAAATTTTGTATATGGGGCCTTGATAATGGTATTGAACCTTACCTACAAGAGGAAGAGGACGAAGAACCCTTTGCTAAGAATGTCAACTATTTGTCCAACCCAAACTTCACTTTGAAATACCTTGGCCAATGTAATTGGCATGAATATGGATTGGGCAGATATGAACAAGGAGTGCGCGTTCTTTGCCAACCAAGATATCAAATGCCATATGATAAATCAGAAGTAGGGTTCAACCACCATTTTCCCCTTGACATCTTGGTAGAGAACATGCAAGGCCTAGGGCTAGGCAACAAGGATGGGTTGGCACAAGATCCATATGCCAATCCTAACACAACATACATATTGGGGGATTATCTCCCATTGTTAACAACAAACCTTGTTGACCTCAACAACCCCTTCCATTTGATCAAGAAAGGGGGAAAGTTCAAGAACTTACCTCCAAGAGGGATATAAACAAGGTCAGGAAGGATCTTCCAAAGACGAGTCAGAGTATGAGGTAGCACCTTGGAACCCTTTCAAGTCTGATAGCAATCACTCGCAAGTGACACCCATAGATGACTATTAGGAGAACTTCATGGTAATGTTCCCCTTGAATGATCCATTCGAGCGATTGCCACCCCAAGAGAATCAGGTCCTCCTGTAGAGAGTGGAACAACCCCGATGGGACCAAATCAACTTGCTCGAACAGAACAAGCCTCACATATCACACATAGTTGTCAGAGCCAATGAAGGCCTATGGATCTCTGATAGTGATTATGAGGATGAGACTGAGATGGCATATCTCAACCATATGTAGCAACATGAATACCCCATGGACATTGATGATATGTTTGAACAACTAAAGATGGGGCCAAGGCATAGGTGGAATTTGAACTAAGCACAGTTGGACCAAATGTTGCATCCACCACTTCAAGCATACAGAGAGCACCTTCCACCTAGAGACCCTATAGAGCCATAAATGCCAAGGGCAGACCCTGTACTTCTATCCACACATAGGTCCAATCCATTTGTGCCAATACCCACAGAGCCATATTTGAGGTATAAGGATCATCGAGGAAGTCTGGGTCAACATCCCCATGGTAATGGAGACCAAATTCATTTCATCAACATGATCTCCATTGACTTAACCACCCCCATCCGTAATTTAGTTGATCCAGCACGACCATTGTACCTAGACCTAGATGCCATAGATTGGGATCACGCTGAATCACCACCATCCCCATCAAAGTTTTAGCCTTGCGATGAGATATTTCATTTCACCCCAGGATAAACTCAGGATATCTTCCATGCTGAAGAGGAACCCGATGTTCCCAACGTAGATCTAAATTCAGCAAATGATATCCACCTGATCCCAACTCCACACTAGTTGGAGGACATGTCCCACATTTCAGTTGAAGAGATGACTGACGTAGACATTAGCTCTGATCCAATAAATCTATAGATCATCAAGCTGGGGGTAAGTCTATCCCTCGAAGAGCAAGCCAATTACATTGCCCTTCTCAAATATAAGAAGGAGGTTTTTGCATGGTCCTACAAAGACATGTCGAGGTTAGACCGGTAGCTAGTCACGCATAATCTAATGCTTGATTCGATAGTCAAGCTAGTTAAGCAAAAGCTACGTAAGATGTACCCAATAGTGGCCTTAATGGTCAAAAATGAGCTACAAAAGCTGTTGGATGCACAGTTTTTCATCTACGTGGATTACCCACCATGGTTGTCCAACATAGTGCTCGTCAAAAATCCTAATGGGAGGATTTGCATATGCACCGATTTTCAAGATCTAAACAAAGCAAGTCCCAAGGACGATTTCCCCTTGCCTAGAATCGATGCATTGGTAGATGCTACAACTGGCCATGAAATGCTTTCCCTCATGGATGGTTTCTCGGGATACAATCAGATTTGTATCAATCCTGAGGATCAACTAAAAATGGCTTTCACAATGCCTTGGGGGACATTTTGTTATAAGGTAATGCCCTTTGGCCTTAAAAATGTTGGCGCCACCTACCAACGTGCTATGACGTACATCTTCCATGATCACATGCATAAAACTTTGGAAGATTATATGGATGATCTATTGGCCAAATATATTTTGTGCCAAAATCATCTCGATGACCTATGCAAGATCCTTGATCGCCTCATCGAACACAAAGTTAGGCTAAACCCCAAGAAGTGCGTATTTGGTGTCACATATAGAAAATTTTTGGGTTTCATAGTCTTATTGGCATTTTTGCCACATTTATTGTTATTATTAATTATTAATGCTTAAATTGTTGGCCCAAAGCAGTTTTGTGAGTTCCGAGGAGGTTTTTCTGATTTTCGAAGATTAAATGCTGCCCCGAATTAAATGCTTTGCGGATTTTCAATGCGGTCAAGGTCGAAGAGCACCCAGGCCACCAAAATTAAAGATTTTCTTGGTTCGAAACTGCTGGTCGTGGATCATTTTAACGGTTTTTAATGCACATGTTTAAAAAACAAATTTAATGAAGGTGGTTCTTCGAAGCTGACATGTACATTGCATTCAATTTTGTGGGTCTCCAAGGCTGCAATTAAGGGGATCGTGTGCATAATTTCCAATGCATAATTGTAGATCACAAGGAAGTCGGTTTCAAATATTTAATGCTGCAAAGAGGATGGCCCTCTATAAAAACCAATGTAAGCTTCATTTGAAAGGGTGGTTGGAGAGTTCTCTGCTAGAAACTGGAATTGTATCTGCAGGAATAAAAGTATTGGCTTCAGATTTTCAGCAACGGTTGTATGAGTGATTTTCTTTTCTGTCAGGTTGCATTTCTTATAGTATTCGTATTTCTTAATGGTTGTTGTATTTAAATTCTGCATCTTGGATTTAAGTGCTACCGTGAGAGTATGATTTTTGGAGTGTAATATTGGAGAGATTTGCTACATATAGTTGTGTGAGAATTGAGCTGACTTCTTATGTTACTTGCTGTTGTCACATTTTTAAGTTTCTTGCTGTTATCTTCCGATCCCATCACTTCGGCCTGTGGCCATATTTTCCCATTTCTTTCTGTAACCTTTTCAATTTCTTTCCAGTAACCCTTATCTTAACCAAGTTTAGAATAGTAAAGGGAACCAGCCCACTACGGAGATTGTTCTGGAAGCCATTTCTTGCTTCCAGCCTTTCAATGTTGGCCGGGTCTAGGGTGCACTTGTAAAATCCTTTCCTGTGGCAGATTTTGGACCAACAGTTTTTGGCACGCCCGGTGGGACAGACTTCTTCTGTCTCAAAAGATCCACATTTTTTTAACACCCGGAGGTCTCAAGATTTTTGATGAGCTGTATTGGCCTCACAGCGGAGATTTGTAAGTTCATCTGGCGACTTTGCTGAGTTGAAGATCCGAATTTCTTGATCGTGGATGCCTATTTTTTTTAAAGTTCAAAGAATGTTCATCTGGCGACTCTGACTTAATGGCGATAGCCGTGATCCCGCAGACCACTGCCACAAAGGCGAGGGTTTTTCCTAGATGGGATGATCCTGGCCCTCTGAATCTCCAAATCCGGCATGAAATTCCCAAAGGTGCCTTGAAGGCCCTGGCAAAATATGATGGTACCGAAGGCATGGCTCTGGCGCATGTTGAAGATATTGCTACTTTGTCAATGATCCATGTCATAAATCACAAGGATATCATGATCAGACTTCTGGTTCAATCTTTGGAAGGAAGGGCATTGCAGTGGTACAGACTACTCAGGCGTCAAAGCATCAGCTCATGGGATGATCTAGCGAGAGAACTAATTAGAAGATTTGATGAAGATCCCTTTTACAGTTCTTTGGATCTCTATCAATTTTTAATGTACCTCTAGAGAGCATCACAGACTTCAATGTCCGATTCTTGAGAAGCTGGAAGAGAATTCCAAAAAAGATCTGACCATTACCCACCCAAGCCCACCTCTTCTATGTTTGAGCTTTCCATTCTGACATAGGCCTCCTCTTGCTACAATCATGTGAATGAAGGTTCTCGCAAATCTTTGAGGAAGCAGTGCGAGCAGAATAGCTTTTGCTCTTATCAAGAAAATTACCGTGGGGAGAAACTCCATCACATTCTCCAATAGTTGCTGCTCCTGTCTATCCCGTGCAGTATTTTTCATGCCATATCCATTATACTGAGCAAAAACCTAAGATGCAGTTGTGTGGATCTCAAGGGACAGATCTCATCCAAAGCCAAGGATTGGACTATGCAAGAAATTTCCTGGCAATGAACAATATGGTTGCTTATAGTTTTCATAAGGAGATGGATCCAGAGGATATAAGCAAATAAGAAGAAGAGATTCAAGTGGCAGAACCTGAGCACAAGGAGGTGACATATTTGCACCCTGTTTGTATCCCAGGGCACGACATACAAGCATTTAGTCAGAACCTATTAAATATGTCAGATCAACAGGTAGAGTCTACAAAGATCCTAAAGAAAGGACTATTGCTGGACAATTTCTGTGATCAGATCCAAGAGTTGGAGGAACCTGTTCTCAGTCCACACTCAAAGAACTCTTCAAGATGGTGGGGTTTCTTTTCTACATTATTTGTAAATTGTGTCGATACTGGTATACAGCATGATAACTTGCCAGTGTCTGAAACATGGAGAACTTCGGGAAGAAGCCAGCCCAATTTCAAGGACCGACTTAAGTATGATCAGATACGGGTCGGGACATTGCAGATTTACCGGATAACCCTATGAGACTAGGTGTCTGGTGGTGACATGCCAATCATGTCGTGAACTATTGTATATAATATTTAAAAAAAAATAAAAAATAGAAAGAGTAGAAAAAAAAAAAAAAGAGGTATTGTTTTTATTTATTCATCTCGGCTCTTGTTGCCTGCGAGCCGTAGATGCTTGTTTTTCCTTTGTTTTTCTCCTCCCAGCAGTTGGTGGCTTTCTAGCAATTTCTTCTTTCTCCTCTCCTTTTCTTCCTTTCCCTTCTTCATCTTCCTTCTTTTACTTCTTTTTCTTCTGCAGTTAAGAAACAAGCCACGACTGTTGTTTCTTTTCCCCATTCCTATTATTCCCGTTCCTTCTTATCCCTTTCCTCTAAGTTCTATCATTTTATGCATCTATTTTATAGTCTAGTTCATTTTCATTTCACACTTTTCATACTTCCATTTCCATTCCATCCGTTCATTCACTTTCATTCCATCCATTGTAGATGGTAGTACAACAGCATTCTGTTATTGTGTCTACCACATTGCTTTGTCAATCTATCATTTCATTATTGTCATCACTCTATTGCATTCACCGCTTGCGCAATCGCAAGAGCTCACTCCACTATCGCATTCCATTTGTCGCATTTCATAACCAGTCATATGCAAGTTCTTTCAGTTTTAGCTTTTTCAACAGAAGATGATTGCAGCAGTCCCCTGACATGTACCATCGCAGCTAGTTTACAGTTCCAATATGACTCTATGCCCAATGGATTCAGGCCTGGATTCTTGCATACAGTGAGCTGTATACCCCGTGAGCCACCAAGAATGTTGGCATTTTTGCCACATTTATTGTTATTATTAATTATTAATGCTTAAATTGTTGGCCCAAAGTAGTTTTGTGAGTTTCGAGGAGGTTTTTCCGATTTTCGAAGATTAAATGCTACCCCGAATTAAATGCTTTGTGGATTTTCAATGCGGTCAAGGTCGAAGAGCACCCAGGCCATCAAAATTAAAGATTTTCTTGGTTCGAAACTACTGTTCGTGGATCATTTTAACGGTTTTTCATGCACATGTTTAAAAAAAAAATTTAATGAAGGTGGTTCTTCAAAGCTGACATGTACATTGCATTCAATTTTGTGGGTCTCCAAGGATGCAATTAAGGGGATCGTGTGCATAATTTCCAATGCATAATTGTAGATCACAAGGAAGTCGGTTTCAAATATTTAATGCTGCAAAGAGGACGGCCCTCTATAAAAACCAATGTAAGCTTCATTTGAAAGGGTGGTTGGAGAGTTCTCTGCTAGAAACTGGAATTGTATCTGTAGGAATAAAAGTATTGGCTTCAGATTTTCAGCAACGGTTGTATGAGTGATTTTATTTTCTGTCAGGTTGCATTTCTTATAGTATTCGTATTTCTTAATGGTTGTTGTATTTAAATTCTGCATCTTGGATTTAAGTGCTGCCGTGAGAGTATGATTTTTGGAGTGTAATATTGGAGAGATTTGCTACATACAGTTGTGTGAGAATTGAGCTGACTTCTTATGTTACTTGTTGTTGTCGCATTTTTAAGTTTCCTGCTATTATCTTCCGATCCCATCACTTTGGCCTGTGGCCATATTTTCCCATTTCTTTCTGTAACATTTTCAATTTCTTTCCAGTAACCCTTATCTTAACCAAGTTTAGAATAGTAAAGGGAACCAGCCCACTCTGGAGATTGGTTTGGAATCCATTTCTTGCTTCCAGCCTTTCAATGTTGGCCAGGTCTAGGGTGCACTTGTAAAATCCTTTCCTGTGGTAGATTTTGGACCAACAAGTCTCAAAATGAGGCATCGAGGCAGATCCAAACAAATTCAAGGTAATTATTGAAATGCTTCCCCCAACCACCATCAAGTAGCTCAAAAGCTTGCAGGGTAAGGTCGCATCGATCAAGTGCTTCATAGCGCAACTATCTGACAAATGTCAACCCATGAATAAATTATTACACAAGGGAGTAGCATTTCACTGGGATGATGAGTGCCAGTTAGCCTTCAACGACATTAAACAATACTTGGATTTTTTGCCAGTATTGGCATCACCTAGACCAGGAGTGTTGTTCTATTTATACATATCAGCTACTAAGGTGGCACTGGATGCCATGCTAGCCCAAAAAAATGAACTACATAAAGAACAGGCTAATTATTATCTTAGCCGCACCTTGGTTAGTTATGAACTTAACTATGCATACATTGAGAAGCTATGCTTGGCGGTGGTATTTGCCACTAAAAAGCTACCCCATTACATGTTGAGCAATACGACGTATGTTGTGTCTAAGGAGAATCCATTGCGATACATGATGAGTCATACTTATCACAGTAGTCACACGAAAAAATGGATCATGTTGTTGATAGAGTTTGACATCAAATTCATTAGACATAAGTCCATCAAAGGTCAAGTCATTGTCGATCAACTAGCAGAGGATCCTCTCGAAGACGATCAACCTCTGACCATAGAGCTACCCGATGATGGGGTCTTTGAAGAACACAAGCTTATATTGAGAGAAGGTGTGAATAGTATAAGACCTCTTTTTACTTTTTCCTTTATACTTCAAAACAGTAAAGCAATATACCCAAAGCAATATCAAAGCAATGCACAATATCATCCACAAAGTGACACCAATTTTAATGTGGTTCACCCAGAATGGTTGAGCTACGTCCACAAAACTTTTCTCTAAAAGTTATCTCAAAGTTCTTTGGGAATCCTTCCCAATTACAATGTTTATGAGCCTTGACCCAAAGGAGATACCTTCCCCTAATCAAAATTTATGAGCCTCTGCTCAAAGGAGATACATTCCCCTCTACTCTGGAAATGATCCCTCTGAAGATCAACTGCCTCTACCTCTTGCAAACATGTGGAACTCCTTTCCACCGAAGACCTCATGTCTTCAATGCTTAGCCTAAGAGACCTCTACCTTCTATGATCACGTCCACAGCATCTCAGCAACCAAATCTATCCTCAGGTTATTCTCACAGAACCAATGCACCTTTGTCCTCAAGTTATCTGATAGAACTATAAAACTCAGCTCACAAGTCCTCTGCTAGGACCTGTCCAAATCTGCTCACAAGTCCCCATCGAAACCTGTCCAAAAAACTGCTCACAAGTCCCCATCAGAACCTATCCAAAAACTCAGCAAGCTCACCAAGAAAAAATTTCTTAGTAGGAAATCACAAAGTGAATTGTTAGAGACCCAATGTGATTTGTCAAACTCATAGAAGCATAAAGAGAATTTTTAGAGACTCAATATGTTCTATACTCAAATACCAATCTCAAAACTCAACTCAAATCAACTCAGCTCAATCTCAATCTCAAATCTGAAAACTCAACTCAATATCTAAAATGGATAGGATAGAATGTTTTATTTCAAGAACATGAAACCCAAACAATTGCCAACTATTCAAAGAATCACATAACAATGATACTCATGTTCTTTTCATCATCAATTAGGGTTTCAACAACAATGCTCATCAAACAAGGTTTAGTCAACCAACACCATTCAACTCAACATCAACCTTGAAGAATTCAACCAATCATCACAAGAAAAGGAAACAAGTAGAAATCCTTTTCCCTCCAAAGATATTTGAACAAAACAACCACCAACACAATATCACCAAATGCAAAGAATAACTTGCTCAAATCAACTCAATGGAGTAAGCCCAATATCATTAATCAAGTAAAGTAATAACTTGATCAAACAACCTCTATGGAAGCAACTCAACCATCAAACTCAAAATAGCCAACCAAGGGTTCCACCAACTCAATGCAAGTAGCAAGACTCACAAACATAAACCCTAGTGCACAATGCTTCCACTACCTCAAACCAGAATTATGCATTCACCAAAACTCTCATCAAGGATAACAATGCATAAGAAGTCTTCAACAAACCAAAAAATAGGATTTACACCCAACCAAAGGAAACCTAGTTGAAAACCTTTTCACTCCAACCTTATTTCAGAAAACATACACCAATCATACTCATAAGGAAAATGTGCCCATACCTTTTTGGAGTAGAAGAAAATTGATCCTTAAAGCTGTCATGACACACAACCCTCAAACTTTCAACCAAGTTAGGGTTAGAACCAATATAAATGAGCATATATAAAAACTTTCCTTAATACATCTTTTAGCTTCTCTTTTTTAAAAACAACCACCAAAGAAGCCAAAAACACAACAACCAAAACTTATACCTTATATCTCCATTTTTAAATTTTGCATAGCAAAAGACTAATCTCAAAAATACAACCAAAGAAATATCCCCTTATTTCTCCTATGTCTTTTAAACAATGCTAAACAATGCCAAAAAATCATATCAAGAAAATAATTACACCTAATAATGGCTGCCCTTGAAGAATCCGAAATTCACGGCACAAAACACGTTTTAATAAAAACGTGACTAATCCATGCACAACTCCCTCCATGGGGATCGAAACGTAGACCTCCACCTACGTAAGGCCCAAATGCAGCCTTCGCTGCCACTAGCCCACAAGGGGCTTATGAAGTCCAATACGGACTTCCTTCTACATAAACGATCAAGCTTTCTGAAAGCATTTCAAACCACGAGATCTCCTCTTTCGCAGCGTAAACAGAACATTCTATCGTAGCCAAACCAATTAATTGCCTTCGATTTTTCAAGGGGGTTTAACCTTAGGAACCTTCTCATATTTATAGTCCATACGTGGACTTTAGAACACGTCGACTGCAAAGAAAAGTAATTTTGAATTTAATCGAAATTTGCTTTCTAAAGGGTTTAAAAACCCTTAAAGTATTTTTAATAAATTAAAAATAATTTCTCCCTTAATTAATTAAATAATTAATTAATTAAAACCTTGAAGGGTTTTAAATAATAATTAAATAAATAATAAAGAGAACCTCCATTGGTTTTAATAAAAACCATTGCCAATGGAATATCTTCGGATTCTCTTAAAAATATTCTCTTGGAATCTTCCACCTTTGAAGCCAACACATCCTCTTAACATTAATGTCATTTCCTTTTGACATCAATGAAAACTCATAGACAAGAAGCTAGGATCTCAAACCCAAAATTGCCAACAATCTCCCCCTTTGTCATTGATGGCAAACCATGCTTCTCAACAACACAGAAACTCAACATAAACAACTCCCCCTGTCTTGAGGCTCTCCCCCTTACTCATATCTCTCCCCATTTGTCATCAATGGCAAAGGGTCACCTTTGGGGCTCGGGACTAAGAATGAACCTCTTAGCTTAGTCCCTCCACCACCTCCTATTGAGGTGTTTAATTTTGAGGTGGGAGTAAAACTCCCAACAGGCACTGATCATCATCAGTGTCTATAGCTGCCTTACCATGTCTTCTCTTGTTCTCCTTGTCCATATTCCTGTTCCTATTCTTGTTCCTGTTATCATTCTTGTTCTTATCCATGCCTTGATCCTTGGACCTATTCATACCACTGTTCCTGTTCTTGTATCTTGGAAGTTTAGCTCTACACTGTCTAGCTATGTGACCTTCATTGTTGCACTTATAACAAGTAACAATGTTATTTCTTTTAGACATACCTGTTCTTTGAATCCACCTGTTTTGACTAACCCTGTTGCTGTTATTAGCCTTGCAAAAAATTGCCTTATGCCCAAACTGTTTACAAAAGTAGCAATACCCTTGAAAGAAATTACCACCTCTAAAACTGTCATTTACCTTCCTTACTTGAGTCATGCAATGTGAAGCCATGTGACCAAACCTGTGACAAGCAAAACATCTACCATTAAACTTTCTTGTAAATGACCTTCTAGGTCCTGTAAACTTTCTCCCCTTTTTCTGTTTCCTATTTTCTATTTTTGTGCATCTATCACTCAAGGACTCTTTCTCTGAAATACTCTCCTCATCAGAACTCTCTTCTTTTTGGAGTCTCTTACTAGACTCTCCAACTTGTTCCTTGTGTGGCTTAACAAAACCAAGGCCTATTTTATTTGTTGTCTTTATTTGATCTTTGATGATGGACTTTACCTTTTTGGAGCTATCTTGAAACCTGTAAGGCTTATCCTTGTACTCTTTAGTTTCCTCTTTCAAAGAAGCCATTTTTTGTTCTAACTCATTATACTCAAGAACCTTAGACTCTAACTCATCCTTGAGTTCTTTTGTCTTAGCTATAGAGAAGTCAAGACTTTCTATAAGATCATCTCTCTCCATACAACATTCATCTAACTTATCCTTGAGTTTAGCATTCTTCTTTCTTTCCTTTTCCAAAACACTAAGAGCACTAATAAGTTCACTTTCAAGATCCTTTATTTGATTTCCTTTTGAATCATCAAAGCCTTTTTCAGATTTCTTATCACTAGAGGTGCTACCCTTTTCAAAAACCATACATGCATCTTCCTTATAGTCTTCTGAAGCATCCTCATACATACTAGAAACCAAATCATTATTTGTGCAATCATCCTCAAGGTGACCAAAATTTCCACATCTAAGACATTTCATGATAATGAATCTATGTTTCGGTTCTTCCTCTTTTTATGATATGAACAACATCTCATTTTCATTATCACTTGAAGAACTTTCACTATCACTACTAGAACACTTACTTGCTTTGTCTAGGTAGAAACTCTTCTTGTGCTTGTGAGAATACCTCTTTCCTTGATTGCTTGTGCTCATCTTTGTTTTTCCTGTGATGCTTGTGCTTTTCAGAATCTTTGCTCTTAGAATCCTGTTTATCTTCATCACTTTCATTCTTGGGAACAATACAGTCAGTAGCATAATGACCAAACTTTCCACAATTGAAACATCTTATATTTTTCATACTTTTGTGCTTTCTAGATAACTTGCTTTTCTTGCTGTAATATTCCTCTTCATCACTAGAAGACTCATCACAAATAGGTGCTGCATTGCCACTTGAATAATCCATTGTGTTCTTTACTAGCTTTTCCTTCAAGCTGTTAAACTTTTCGAAGGCACCTGCTCTGATACCAATTGAAGAACACAAGCTTATATTGAGAGGGGGGGTGAACAGTATAATACCTCTTTTTACTTTTTCATTTATACTTCAAAATAGTAAAGCAATATACCCAAAGCAATATCAAAGCAATGCACAATATCATCCAAAAAGTGACACCAATTTTAACGTGGTTCACCCAGAATGGTTGGGCTACGTCCACAAAACTTTTCTCTAAAAGTTATCTCAAAGTTCTTTGGGAATCCTTCCCAATTACAATGTTTATGAGCCTCGGCCCAAAGGAGATACCTTCCCCTAATCAAAATTTATGAGCCTCTACTCAAAGGAGATACCTTCCCCTCTGCTCTGGAAATGATCCCTCAGAAGATCAACTACCTCTACCTCTTGCTAGCATGTGGAACTCCTTTCCATCGAAGACCTCCTATCCTCAATGCTTAGCCTAAGAGACCTCTGCCTTCTATGATAACGTCCACAACAACTCAACAACCAAATCTGTCCTCAGGTTCTTCTCATAGAACCAATGCACCTCTATCCTCAAGTTCTCTGATAGAACTATCAAACTCAGCTCACAAGTCCTCTGCTAGGACTTGTCCAAATCTGCTCACAAGTCCCCACCTGAACCTGTCCAAAAAACTGCTCACAAGTCCCCATCGAAACCTGTCCAAAAACTCAGCAAGCTCACCAAGAAAAATTTTCTTAGTAAGAAATCACAAAGTGAATTGTTAGAGACCCAATGTGATTTGTCAAACTCATAGAAGCATAAAGAGAATTGTTAGAGACTCAATATGTTCTATACTCAAATCCCAATATCAAAACTCAACTCAAATCAACTTAACTCAATCTCAATCTCAAATTTGAAAACTCAACTCAATATCTAAAATGGATAGGATAGAATGTTTTCTTTCAAGAACATGAAACCCCAACAATTTTCAACTATGCAAAGAATCACATAACAATGATACTCATGTTCTTTTCATCATTAATTAGGGTTTCAACAATAATGCTCATCAAACAAGGTTTAGTCAACCAACACCATTCAACTCAACATCAACCTTGAAGCATTCAACCAATCATCATAAGAAAAGGAAACAAGTAGAAATCCTTTTCCCTCCAAATATATTTGAACAAAACAACCACCAAAACAATATCACCAAATGCAAAGAATAACTTGCTCAAATCAACTCAATGGAGTAAGCCCAATATCATGAATCAAGTAAAGCAATAACTTGATCAAACAACCTCTATGGAAGCAACTCAACCATCAAACTCAAAACAACCAACCAAGGGTTCCACCAACTCAATGCAAGTAGCAAGACTCACAAACATAAACCCTAGTGCACAATGCTTCCACTACCTCAAACCAGAATTATGCATTCACCAAAACTCTCATCAAGGATAACAATGCATAAGAAGTCTTCAACAAACCAGAAAATAGGATTTACACCCAACCAAAGGAAACCTAGTTGAAAACATTTTCACTCCAACCTTATTTCAGAAAACATACACCAATCATACTCATAAGGAAAATGTGCCCATACCTTTTTGGAGTAGAAGAAAATTGATCCTTAAAGCTGTCACCACACACAACCCTCAAACTTCCAACCAAGTTAGGGTTAGAACCAAGATAAATGAGCATATATAAAAACTTTCCTTAATACATCTTTTAGCTTCTCTTCTTTAAAAACAACAACCAAAACTTACACCTTATATCTCCATTTTTAAATTTTGCATAGCAAAAGACTAATCTCAAAAATACAACCAAAGAAATATCCCCTTATTTCTCCTATGTCTTTTAAACAATGCTAAACAATGCCAAAAAATCATATCAAGAAAATAATCACACCTTATAATGGCTGCCCTTAGAATCCGAAATTCGTGGCACAAAACACATTTTAATAAAAACGTGACTAATCCATGCACAGCTCCCTCTGTGGGGATCGAAATGCAGACCTCTGCCTATGCAAGGCCCAAATGCAACCTTCGCTGCCACTAGCCCACAAGGGGCTTACGAAGTCCAAGACGGACTTCTTTCCACATAAATGGTCAAGCTTTTCGAAAGCTTTTCAAACCACGAGCTCTCCTCTTTCGCAGCGTAAAAAAACATTCGATCGTAGCCAAACCAATTAATTGCCTTTGATTTTTCAAGGGGGTTTAACCTTAGGAATCTTCTCATATTTATAGTCCATATGTGGACTTTAGAACACGTCGGCTACAAAGAAAAGTAATTTCGAATTTAATCGAAATTTGCTTTCTAAAGGGTTTAAAAACCCTTAAAGTATTTTTAATAAATTAAAAATAATTTCTCCCTTAATTAAATAATTAATTAATTAAAACCTTGAAGGGTTTTAAATAATAATTAAATAAATAATAAAGAGAACCTCCATTGGTTTTAATAAAAACCATTGCCAATGGAATCTCTCCGGATTCTCTTAAAAACATTCTCTTGGAATCTTTCACCTTTGAAGCCAACACATATTCTTAACATTAATGTCATTTTCTTTTGACATCAATGACAACTCATAGACAAGAAGCTAGGATCTCAAACCCAAAATTGCCAACAGTCTTCCATGTCTTAGAATCGCCAGATTCTAAAGAGCCTGAGTCATAGGCCGACATAACCTTATTCTTTGATGGTTCTAAATGTGAGCATGGGGGTGGCATGGGAATCGTATTCTTCACATCGCAAGGGGCTCCAATGCCTCTGTCATTTAAACTTGATTTCCTGTGCACCAATAACAATGCTGAATATGAATCCTTGCTCATAGGTCTTTAGACAACCATCACCATGAACATCAAATGCTTGAATATGTTTGGTGATTCATTATTAATTGTCAACCAAGTTAAAGGGGTATTCCAATGCAAATGCCTAGTTTTGCAGGCCTACAAAGCCCTTGTGGATAAATTCCTAGAAAAACTTGAATGGTACGACATCGAGGCACTCCCTCGATCATCGAATCATTTTGCGGACACTATGGCCTCCTTGGGGTCACTAATCTTGCAAGACATTTTTGGTGATATGATAACCATTCAAGTCAAAACATTATCGCAATCTGCAATGGAGCATGCAAGCTCTGACCTAATGCCAATAATCCACCTGATCCAGATTGAACCGTCCCACGATAAGTTCTCTCAAATCCATGATAATCTAAATCATGCCAATTGGGGGTCCTTGTTCTCCCCAACCCCTCTTAATAGCAACACAATGCTATTCTTACAAGTTCTTTCTTGCTCAGCTTTTGCTAGGGATGAACTTCAAGAGAGATTGGTTGTTCATACCATCAAGGTTTCTAATCAGCAAGATTGGTACACACTCATAAGAGACTATCTCAACTTAGGTAGCCTCCCACTTGGATTGTCACACGCCGCAAAAAGATCATTCAAACAAAAAGTGGCAAAACATGTCTTGCTGGGAGACATTTTGTACAGTTGGAGCTATGAAGGGATCCTCCTCCATTTCTTGGACTAGAAGGAGTCCACTTGGGTGATCACCCAAGCGCATGATGGTACGTGAGGTGGCCACTTTAGTGGTATGGCCATCGCAAAGTGCATTCTCCGCATGGGCTATTATTGGCCATATTTAGATTGAGATTGTTGTGCATATGTGAGGAAGTGCATAAAGTGTCAACACCATGTTAACTTGACACACATATCTTCTCAGGCCTTGTAGCTGATCTAGTCGGCTTGGCTATTCTCATAGTGGGGCCTAGATATCATCAGAAAGATCTCCCCTACATCATTAGGTCATCACACATTTATCATAACGACCACAGAGTACTTCACCAAGTGGGTGGAAGCAATTCCACTTACCTCTACGACTGGGCCCTGCATTGCGGAGTTTATTTTATAGAACATCATATGTCATTTTGGTATTCCATCCAAGATCATCTCGGATAATGGGACATCATTTAAGAACAAAGATGTGCGTTCTTTGACAACAAAGTACAAAATTCAGCATAGTTTTTTGACACCTTATTATCCGTAGGCAAATGGGCAAGCAGAGGCGTCAAACAAAATGCTAGTTTCCATCCTTAAAAAGATAGTCATAGATAGTCATAAGGATTGGCACATTCAAATGCCACTTGCTCTTTGGGCTTATCGCACTAGCATTCGGACGCCCACTAGGGCAACTCCATTTTCACTGGTGTATGGATCCGAGGCAGTCATGCCTCTCGAGTTGGAAATACCTTCCCTGTGCATATCAATGCAAGAGTTCATCGATGATGACACTGCACGAAAGGCCTGGTTAGACCAGCTTACATTACTCGACGAATGACGTGTCAATGCTCTCGAGAATTTATGTATCTACCAAGAGCGACTTAATAAAGCATTTAACATGAAATTTCACCTGAGGGACTTTCAGGTTGGTGACCTGGTTTTAAAAGAGAACAAAAAAAATTCTAACTTGTCACCCCATTTAAGGGACAATTTCATGGCAAATTGGTTAGGTCCTTCTATAATTGATAGTAAAATAGGACCTAGAACATACCGACTCACCTCTCTTGAAGGAATCAAGGAACTAGAACCCTTGAACATTAGTCATTTAAGGCCATTCCACATTTAGGGAGACATAGCCCACCCCAAAAGCTCCAAGGATTATAGCAATCGCTTGGTCAACCTAAAAATCTCCAAGGATTCCAGTAATCACTTGGTCAACCCCAAAACACCCCAAAGGTATCCCTAATCCCTTTGGTCAAACCAAAATCTCCAAGGATTCCCATAATCGCTTGGTCAACCCAAAAACGCCCCAAAGGTACCCATAATCCCTTTGGTCAACAAAAAGCTCCAAGGATTCCCACAATTGCTTGGTCAACCTAAAATGCCCCAAAGGTATCTATAAATTCCTTTCGTCAAACCAAAAGCTCCAAAGATTCCCATAATTGCTTGGTCAACCCAAAACACCCCAAAGGTATCCATAATCCTTTTGATCAAACCAAAAGTCCCAAGGATTCCCGCAATTGCTTGGTCAACCTAAAATGCCCCAAAGGTATCTATAAATCCCTTTGGTCAAACCAAAAGCTCCAAGGATTCCCACAATTGCTTGGTCAACAAAAATTCCCCAAAGGTATCAATAATCCCTTTGGTCAAAACCTCCAAGGATCCGTAAGAAACACTTGGTCCGCACCTATTCGAGATAAACCAAACCTAACGAATATTAAAAAACAATAGATAATCCAAAACAACAAAAATATTGCATCTCACTTTCATGCATATTCTTTAAAAATCAAAACACAAAAATGAAATGAACACTGCATTAGGCATCACATACATGCATTGCATAGTTGCTGGTCGTACATGTCAAAAGCACCATAGACTGTAATTACTCGGCGATACCATATTTTTTTGAATTTAGTCCTTTCTGCAAAAACATCCATAAAAAATAACACCCTTTGCATTTTTACCATATCATAGTCAGTTGTCTGTTAATGTCTTTAGGATTTTTTGTCATTCAACTATCTTTAGATTTTTGGTCAAATGTTGTACGAAGTCAGATGGATTTTTTTCAAGGTAGATTTTTACTTGCCTTGTTACATCACATCCCAACACAAGCTTAAAACACAAAAATTCCCAAGTTGTGTGAACACAAGAGAAACCTACAAAGCATTCCAGGGTACCCTAAGCAAAAAGGTTATCCTGCTCATTCCCCTATGTGAATGGTTCAAGAATGTTGAGAATTGACAAAAGGACAAGCTCACCCCCATCCAACGTCCCATAATAAATAGTGGTTTTCACCACTATCAAAAATCCCAAAACACCTTTGATATCCAAAGTCATAAGGATTCGTACTACATGCCCCTGACAAGGATGGGTAGTCCTACCCAAGGTCTAAGAGATCAATGCCATTCCAAATCAAAATTCCCAACCACCTTTGATTCTCAATGTTGTAAGGATTTGTACTACACGTCCCTGAACAGGATGGGTAGTCATCCCCAAGGCCAAAAGTATCAATGCCATTCACAACCCAAAAACCCACAAGCTCAACTTTGAAATCAAAATTCAAAATCTAAATCCTCAAAAGGCAAAAATAAAAATAATAACAGTGGTTATCACCACTACTCAAACACCTTGCTCAAGAAAAAAACAAAAGAAAAAAAATAAACAGTGATTTTCATCACTATTTATGAGCGCACGTATCCCGAAAATTTGAGCAACCGAAAGACACCTGAGCTTGAATCCCTAAAATTCTTAGCATTTGAAGAACCATTTAGGTGATCCTCATTACGGGTTTGGTGGATAGCCTACCTGGCAATGGCGGTATCCTAAATGCATGACGATATGTCTATCACATTAACTTTGCATGTGAGTAGACCAATGTTTGCATGTGGATGAGCTAGCTTATGGTAACTTAGATTGCCCTGTGGGTTAATCTTCCTAAATACAACAAAGGAGTTAGTGGAGCTAATTAGGTGATCCTTGATACAGGTTTGGTGGACAGCCTACCTAGCACTGGCGGTATCCTTACGAATACCACATAAATGAACTCAATCGCACACACAGGGGTGTGAAATAACTTGGTCAAAATCAAGTCTAATTTGTACCTTGTTCAAAAGTCTTGTAAGATAATGTACAGTCTTGGATAGTTAGTTAAAACATCTGAGTCTTAGAAAAACCTTAACTACATTCTAAAACACCTGTGGTACATTCCATTCTTACATCACCATCAAAAAATAAAAAATAAAAAATATTACATATGGAAAGTCATTCCACAAAGCAATCACATAGTACAAAAATCCAGTCAATCCTATACAGTCTATGGTGCCACCACCAATGTATCAACAAATCAATTCATCCATTCCATATGCATACATCCATATAGTCAAAAACATCCGCATTCATTATAACATATGCATACATCAACATAAATAAAGGTGCATAAAAGGAACAATAAACCAAACATGTAAATAAGCCAAAAAATGAGTCATGTATATATATCGAGTCAAAATTCCATCAGGCTACAATAAAACGGTCCTCTGACCTCACAAAAAAATCAAAAACTCAAAATCCCCAAAGCCTAGGGAGTCGGCCACCATGATCACGTAGGATCGGTGCGATTGGAACTACCCCCAGTAGTATGGGTCCTATGGGACATCTAAGGGTGGCTGTTGCCAGCCCTCGCATCATGCCCACTAGTGCTACCCTCACCCAAATGCCTATGCCATGAAGATGCTGACTGCTCACTCTCACTACCTCTCGTATGGTGCGAGGATCCACATCTAGTAAGCTCTGATAACTGTCCATTGAGGTGGATAATATCTACCTCCAACTCCACCTGGCATCGACCCCACTCCACATCCCATCGGTGGTACATAGCCAATGCATCATCCCACTATGCCAACTGAGCCCGTAGGAGCTCCCTCTCAGCTTAGTGGTCCTCATATCATCTTTGTAGTAGCTCCTCCAATCGTGCTATCTCAACACGATACTTAGATTCCATATCTCCTGGGACTTCCTGAGGCATAGGTATCTCCAAGACGGCATGCTACTCTGACACCCATTGCTCTAGGATGTCTTGTGTATCCGGCTACTCTGGAACCCCTACATCATCCTCAGTGAAGTCATCAACCTCCACCATATTCGCATCATCGAGGAGAATCCCCCAACCCTCCCCCGATGCCTCTGTAACCCCACTGCCTACTACTGCTGCATCTAGACCTCCTAGAGGCCCCTCACCCTGCCATCACCACATCGTCCACCACTGGTCATACTCGGTAGTCACCTCGATGTTGTAAACATTGGGGACATCAATCACTGCATCCGACTCTTCACCCAGCAGCTCAATAATTGACTAGGCCAGAGTCCTCTCATCACCCCGACATCGATAGATAAAGAACTCACCATGCAATCCCTAGTGCACCCCAAACTATCGAGTCACCCAAACATACGAGAAGTACTCCTACTCGATCCTGTGCCGTTCAATTAGCCACCTCCCCCTATAAACCTTTTAGAGCCACTCCCTAGCCTCAGGCTAGGCTGGATAGTCTCGGTATGGCCTCCAGACCACCTCCCCAGGAGCAAGATGTGAGAAGGCATCAGTGTAGTGACTAACGTCACCTACCCATCGCCGACTCTATCCATGCTCCTCTGACCTCCACCATAGAGCACCATACCCAATCTCCCTATCCACCATATCTCCCTGAGTGGTCCAAGGCAACCCCTACAACCGCTCCACAGCTATGTGCTACCACCCCCAGCACTGCAACAGATAGCTACACCCAATCCCATTTCATCTCTGGCAACGAACCTCATATAAATTGTCATATAGCTGTGCCAATAGCATCTAACCCCACCTCATAATCTATGGCGCTACTGTCGAACACTCCACCAGTATGAACACTACCTCAAGTAGGTTCCAAGGGAACCTCACACCTGAGGAGTCGAGAAGCAGCATGTTGGAGATGAGGGTCATGAGCAACGCATGCCTCACCCCCAACACGCCCTTAACCACCACCACACCAGAATATCACCAATCAGGCAATCCCCCTTAGCCCTCTCCACCACCCTATCCACCCCTATCTCTGCTGCATGCCCAAAGCATCGTGTCAACACTACCATTTGCTGATCCCGAGGAGTCATCCGAATGGGCAACCCATCTATCAGAATCCATAGAATTTGATACACGTCCTCTAGAGTCACTGTCATATCCCCTGTTGGGAGATGAAAGGTGTTGGTGCGGGGATCCCACAAATTGATCAGGGCAGTCAGATATGCCCAATCCCCCACCACAGGATCCAACCATGTAACTTTATTGAGCCCAAGGGCATCATGCCAATACCAATCCGCCACAGTCAGTGCATCCTGTGCATCAGAAAATACCGTCGGCTGACGGTATCGACTCTTCACAACCTGAAAAACAAAAACAACTCAAAAACATTAAAACATGTCAACAAAATAAATGTACAGCAGTGTACACAAAAACAATAAAACAAAAAAAACAAGTTAGGGTTTCAACCTTAATTTAAACAAAAAAATTCAAATAAACTATACAGACAACAAACAATGTACAGAAAAACAAAAGTATAAAACTGTACAGCCAAAGTACAGATCAATCAACTAAACTGTACAATCAAGAACAAAAAAAATACAATAAAAAAAATTCAACCTAGGATTTTTAACCTTAAGTGTGAACAAAAAATCAAATAAAACAAACAAAATCATACTAGGGTTTTTAACCTTAAGTGTGGAAAAAAATATCAAGCAAAAACATTAAAACTATACTAGGGTTTTTAACCTTAAGTGTAAACAAAAAAATCAAATAAAACAAACAAAATCATACTAGGGTTTTTAACCTTAAGTGTGGACAAAAAAATCAAGAAAAAACATTAAAACTATACTAGGGTTTTTAACCTTAAGTGTAAACAAAAAAATCAAAACAACAAAAAAATCATCTAGGGTTTTTAATCTTATTATGAACACAAAAAAACAAATTAAAACACAAAAATCATCTGGGGTTTTTAACCTTATTATGAACACAAAAATAAATCAAAACAAAAAAAATTTAAACTAGGGTTTTTTAACCTTATGATGAATAAAACAAAACAAATAAAACCACAACATTCATCTAGGGTTTTAACCTTAATGTGACAAAAAACAATGATAAAATGTGAGTTTTAAAAATTCATATAAAAACAAACAAATAACAAGCAGAAGGAAGGAGCACCTACCGGTCTCGCCTCAGCTCCTCCACTCAAAGATCCGGTCCTTGCACTCATGGTTTCTATGAAATTTTGATAGCGCTCCGCTACGCAAACTCGCACTCCTCCCCATAGCTCCAAATCGCCAGAAAAAAAAAATTGCAAATGAGCCCAAAACCTAGTTTTGGCCCTTATATAGGCTCTTAGGCCTGTAATCATTCCACCCTGGGACGAGCGCTCTATTTAGTGCTCATCCCACCCTGGGACGATTACCAAATTGCTATTCATCCCATCCTAGGATGATTACAGAGCAAAAAATAAAGCAACAAAAACAAAATCTAAAAAATGCACCAAAAACAACAATAAAACTATCGGATAAAGGTGCCTGTTAAGGTAAGCCATCTTATTGTATTGATAGGAATGCTAATTAAATACATAACTTAGGCTCTAATTAGCCCTAATAAAGTGGATCTCGTTAACAATAACGAGCCTAAATAAAAGATGCTAACAACATGAAATAATGTAATAATAGCTAATAAAATATACACTAACATCCTCCCTTAGTACATTATTTGGGTAATAATATAACTACTAGCTATGCTAATATCCCCCCATACAACAATATTTGGGTAAAGTATATAACTACCCCAATATAGTGAAGAAGAAGAAGAAGAGAAATGAAAGAATGGTGGCTCGTGCTTTGTCTTTGGCTCTGGCTCGGGTTCATGGTTCTGGCTCTGGCTCTAAGCATACCTCTGGAATTGTACCTCTAGGTCTATCTCGTGATCTGCCTGTGAAACTGCCTCTGGATCATTGCCTTTGGATCTGCTTGTAGATATGCCTCTGGAACTTTATCTCTGGGTCTATCTTTAGGTCTGTCTCTGGGTCATTATCTCTGGGACTGCCACTTGGTCTGTCACTGGATTTGCCTCGAGGTCTACCATAGGTTTTACCTTTTTGGTAGAAGCCATACAACATTTCTTTCATCATGGTCCATTGTGTGAGATCTATCCATCCACAATCAATATGAACCTTGTTGGCCATTTTCAGTTTGTACCAACAACTTGAAGAAGAGTGATTTGTACATCCACAAGAATCACAAGGATGTAATCTCCAACACTTAGCTGCAACATGTCCTGTCTTTCCACAGTGACTGCAACAATGCTTTTTAGGAGTTGTAGGAGATTTAGGGTTTACAAACATAGAATTACTGGTACTTGCATGTCCAGTATAGCCAAGGCCTTCATTCTTTGCCCTGACATTTAGCATTATTGGAGTTTTAATGCCTTGTTCTTGTTTACCTAATCTCTCACCATTGAATCCCATTTTCTTCATCATTGGAACCAAATCCTTTGGTGTGTTTTTCAAAACACCCAATTTCAACATCTTCATCAATGATTTTAACAATATTGCATTTTTTGCTATTGATGAGATTATGGAGCTCTTTTTGAGGAGGTTCAGTTGTTAAGTCACTAGTGTCATAAGCAAAATCTGCTACTGAAATGTTATTACTTGTGCTACAACTGATATCTACCATAGAAGGTATGAGGTCATCTATATCACAACAAGCATGTGCCACAATGGGCTGAAGGTCACTCGTGTCACAACAAGCATTCACCACAATGGGCTGAAGGTCACTTGTGTCACAACAAGCATTCACATTTATGACCTTGCTTTCCTTATTTATTTCCAATTTACGTTGGGCACGATCAAGTACAAAAAATACCAGGTATATGCCCCTTAGAACGCCAATAGGAACTTGAGCACCATTTGTCTGAAGGTCTATACAAGACTCAGAATCATCGAGGAGAGCTACTAAACCATTATTTAGTGTGAGGAATGTGCCCTCCTCATAAAAATCCAACCCATCCATCTTTGGTGGAAAGTATGGATCTTTAACCGATTTAGCAACATCAGTTTTTAGGGCTATCTTTTTCTTTGATCTACCCATTCATAAGGTGTCGGTCTCTACCAAAAATGCACCTTTTACAACAAAATTTTGCAAAAATAATTTGACTAAGGTGTCGATCACTGCCGAAAATGAACCTTTATAAGTCTTCCCCCCTTTGGTTTGCAAAATTATAATGTATCCCCCCTTATTGCAAGAGAGGATATGGAGGGAAAAAAATGTTATCCCCCCCTTTTGTGCAAAAAAAAAATGCAACAATTCAACCTAAAAAAGGCTCTTACAAAGCTTGCCCTGTAGGCAGATTAGCACAATATATCACCAAAAAAATCCCCCCTGTGTGAAGTACTTCAAACAAAAAATTGCTATTTATGAAGTCTAAAAAACAGGTTTGGAGGTTTGATGATTTTATGCCTCTTTAATTGCTTTGATGGTGGAGAGAAAAAAATCTATCCCCCCTTGAAAAAAAATAACTTCCCCCTTTATATCTTTGGAAAATTTAGGCCCTGAATGGGGTTCCAAGGGGAAGCACCCCTGGCGTGCGTCCCCCGTCACGAGACGGGGAGTCCAAATTTTTTTTGAAGTGCTAAACGGGTGCTCCATAAGGCTTTTCCCCTTAGTGCAAAATAATGCAACTATAAAGCCTCAAAAGACTCTACAATTGGGCCTTCTAAGCAATTTAGAAGTTTTTTTTTTTTAATTAAATTTGCAAATTTCAAATAAATTTAATCATAATGTAATTAATAATAAAATAAGTTTTAAGAAAATCAGAAAAATGATTTATTTAAAACGTATTAAATTATTAAAAAAAGGATTAAAGAAATTTAAAAATTTACAAAAAAAATAAAAATAAAATTTTTTTTACCTTCGATGGGGTTTGAACCCCTAACCTGGTGGGGGCTAATAACTTGGCGTTCGACCAAAGACCGCTTGAGCTACACCGCTCGACGAGTCCTAAAGAACACAAAATATTCTTTATTGGATTGGCAGCGATGTAGCCTCCAACTCACGACACTTCTTCCACGATGACTCCATCTCACTAGTGGTAGATTCCTCCACAGCGACGATGGTGACCCTTCCTCCTACAGGTGACTACAATTTTTTTTTTCTTGTGTGTGATCCACCCTCTGATCATGCCTATAATTGCCTCAAATTCTGGGAGTAACTCTACCCCTCATGCAACTCCGTCTTCGGGTAAACGAGTTCAGATCTGTGAGCAATAAAGGTGGATAAATTCTTAATCCCCTGGGCAATGCTCTTCTGAGCCATTCACTGCTGTAATCAGTTGCAATAATGGAGTGTGTCGACGTCTATACTTCATCTTGCTGCAATCAGGCTATGTCAGGTGTCACACATCCATGCTCAATTTGCAATCCATTAGAAATTTTTGCAAATGATCAAAGTCTGCCTTAGTCTGCCACTGCTCCTATTCCATCGTAGCTATGCAGTGTATTTGATTCTATGTCGATGCCCCACTACTAGAAACATGAAAAAATCTAACGACTGTGTATTCTATATGAATATCACCTATATGAACCATTGTTGTCTCCTTCATCGATTCGGGACAATAGATCTCCTTCGATGTGTTTCGATCTACGCAGGGTGGAATTCTCTTTTGGGATAATTATCCCATATGTGCCGCATCGTGGCACCAAGGAAGCTTTAAAATAAAAAAACCTTCCTTAGTTAGTTGTCTACCTTACGGTACACTATGCTACCCTAGCACCCACTATCTCCCATCAAACACTCGAATCAAACAAGTGATTTTTGAAATGGACCCATTCCAAAGTCACCAAGTCAGGCCCTCCTTCAGGTAGTAATTGGCCCATGTCAACTGATTCTGACTTTAGCCCACGTTGCAATCGAGTCCATGTAGGTCAACCAAGTCTCCTCCAAGGAACTGAGCCATAAGGGGCCAGCAAGCCAATCAAATCTTGAGGATGCAAGCCTCAAAATTTCCACAGTCCAGGTCCAGTCAATCCTCAACAAATCAGACCCTCGAATCAGGCGACCAAGCTCTCGGATGAGCCCAGAGCTTCAACCTTGCTCTGATACCATGTTAAGGTAAGCCATCTTATTGTATTGATAGGAATGCTAATTAAATACATAACTTAGGCTCTAATTAGCCCTAATAAAGCGGATCTCATTAACAATAATGAGCCTAAATAAAAGATGCTAACAAAATGAAATAATGTAATAATAGCTAATAAAATGTATGCTAACAGTGCCTTTGCACCTGACATTCATGGCATGCAAAACCATCGTTGGGGTCACAAATACTCACTATAATACTCCCTAAGAAGGCTACCATAGCCGGACCGCTCCATGGGAGGAAATATTTTTGACAATTTCAACCCCAATAGGCACCACAAAAAGGGTCAAAACCCACCCAAAAATAGCATAAAAATAGAATGTATGGCACAAAGGCGCCTTTGTGCCATACATTCTTGGCATGAAAAACCGACATTGGGGTCACAAATTATCACTATCCTTCTCCATAATAGGGATACCATAGCTGGAACTCTCCACAGGAGGACGAATTTTTGACAATTTTAACCCCAATAGGCATCATAAAAAGGGTCAAAATCCACCAAAAATAGGTCTGATTGTTGGGAAAATGCATAAGCGTTCAACAAAAAACAACTGAAGGCACCCTTACAAAAGTCATCTTGGGTCAAGCAACTCATAACTTTTCTCATTTCGGTCATTCCCTTATCGATTCGTCGCTTGAGGGGGTAGTCACACTTAGTCACCAATCAACAAATACACACCCAATCAAGGAAATGATATGCATTCAAAGAATCATTGACAAAGACAATCATGCCCCTGCTTGGGGCAGCAAACAAGCAATAATCACAAGCTGATCAAACACTTGGTATTCTAGAATCATGAGCTCAAGGTTCCTATAGACAAAAGGTTGCGCCCTTTGCCTACTCATGACTGAACAATGTCCAAGATCAAGTAACACCTCACCAAAAAAGGTTAACACTTGAAGTAAGCTCCTTAGCTCGTCAGAAGCAAGGATTCAAGAATGCGAGCCCTTTCCATACTTGGGGCATTAAAATTTGGTTAGGTTACTAAGAAACCCTAATCATTAAGTGCTTTGGTTATCTATTTTTTCTCAGCACTGCGCCATGCACAGCGCATCCCAAAAAGGGGCATTTGTAGACACCAAAACAACACCAATTCGATTATGTGACAACAAGCACTAACCGAATTGGCATACATAGCTCCTAGGGCAGCCCCCAGAGTTTAAAAAGTGGTCCTAACCACTCCCAAAGTAGTTTTGGAAGGTTAGAGGTCAATGTGGCACCTTTCAAGCACTATGCTCCCTATTCGTTCCACCTTGGAACGATTAGATTTCTATTCACCCCACCCCGAGATGATTAGCAACAATCTCTCTAGGGTGGGGCAAATAGCAGGTTTGATAGGAAAAAGGTCAAACTTTGAAAAATGGCAGCCCAGATCCGCCACTCAACTCCACTTTCAATGCATGGGAGTGTGAGTGAGAGGTTTTGAGCTCAAAGAGGCAGTCATAGAGGTCGTCATAGAGCCCTTAATTAGGGAGGAATATTCTCTCCCCTGGGAAGGCATAATGGCCAAGTGGTGCCCCTACATGCACATTCAAAAGAGACCCTCAGGTCTATAAAATGGTGAGTCTTCTCACCCTAGAAAATAGGACTAAAGCAGGAGCATTTGGAGCAACGGAGTGCTACCGAATTATACCCTCACCCTCATTGTGCTTCCTACATCCTTGATCTCTCTTTTGGAAGGGAGGTTATTAGGTGAACATTATGAGCATAATCCAGACCCAAAACCTGAACAATTGGCCATAATCCCACACCCAATTTTCTGACACAACCCCTAGGAGGTTTTGTACCCATCCCAAGTGGATTGGTATTAGAATCAAGCCCCAAACGGTGGGCATCGTGCCCCCGGGTGCCCCCCGCACTATTGCAGTCCTAATCGCCCCACCCCAGAGTGATTAGAAATATATAGTAGATTTCTTCACTATTTATTTTGCATCATGTTTTGTGTGTTTCATATATGCTACGGTTTAAATTTCAATGCATTCTGATTTGTTTTGACTGTGTTTTCATGGTTTTACACTTTTACTAACCTACAGGGAGTGCTTTCGGATACAGGGCAATATGGGTAGAATATGAAAAATCCGACCTTTTGGGTCGTCTCAAAATGCCCCATTTTGCCTAACTTCAAGCTTGCAAGTGTTTTGGAGGCCCCTAAATGGGACATTTGGGAGGTCACTTTTGTACATTTTATGACAGTCCTAATCGTCCCACCCCGGAGCGATTAGAAATATACAACATATTTCTCGATTGTTCTTTTTGCAGTGTGTCCCTTATGATTTTTACATGCTTCTGTCCAAATTTCATTTTATTCTGATAAGTTTTGATCACTGTTTTAATTATTTCGTGTATGCATTAACCAGAGGCCTTGAGGATTGCATGTTTCCCTCCATCCGCATGTGCTATTAATCATTTGATGTTTCTCTGTATGCAGGATCTTGACACTGGAGGGGCAGCAAGGAACGATAGATGCACTCACACAAGCGGAAGTGAAATTTGGCCTGCCCATTTTGAATGTGGGCATGCGAAAGATCTCGAAGGGAAGCGTACCATCCGTTGGTGTAACAAAATTGTATCGAACGCTCCTAGCCCTTGAAAATGGGGGAGACACATTGTAACCTGATATCAAGCAAGATTAATAAAATAGGTTGCACCTTTGCTTTTTCTTTACATCTCATTCATTTATTTCATTTTCCCTTTTCATGCACTTTAAGTTCTTCGCATATTCGTAGGACTTAGCGTTTCCTTAATACATCTGCTTTTGTTTACATCGCACCCAGTATGCCAGTGCTTTTGTAGAAATGCTTTAAGGTATATCCCTGTTGAAGCCCTCTAAAGCTTCTAAAATAACTAGCTGTGGATCCGTTGACAAGAATAGAGAACCACGTTGAATAAATACATTCTTGAATGAGGGAAATCCATTTAGCATGAAACCTAAAGCATGAGAGAACAATGGAGAGGAATTCCCAAGAGACTCTATCGAACACTTTGTTCATATCAAGCTTAAGGAGAAGACCTGCTCTTTTGATTTTTGATAAAGAGTGAATGAGCTCATGGATGGTGATCACACCATCGAGTTATAAGTCAAAATTCATCAGTAGGCAACAAGTATATTTTAATGATAATTGGTTACTTCACTCGATATCCTGAAGCAATGGCCATAAAAAAAACCAATTAGGACATAGTGATTGAATTTGGCAAAACAATAATAAGAATATTTGACATCCTAGATGCATTGGTAAGCAATAATGGGTTTGTAAATTTACTTGGAAACATCATCCAATTATTATTTGTAGGGGAATGGGTTATCCGAATCGACCAATAAGAACCTCTTGAAAATAATTAAAAGGAATATGGAATAAAATAAGAGGGGTTGGAACCTTTTTCTCGACCAAGCATTATGGGTAAACTAAATTATAGTGAAGAAATAATTAAAAGCTTTACCTTAAACATTAGTAAATGGAAAATAATTTATTCTCCCATTGCATATCAAATTGCCAACTATGAAGTTGATATCTCAAGAAAAACTTCCTAATAGATGCACTAATATCATAACTATTACTATTGGAGGAGCAGAGGGAAAAGGTTTACAATAATTTCCAAATACACTAAACCATGACAAAATTATGGTTGGATAAGAAGATGACATCGTGGTACTACAAAGTCAATGACCATATTCTCAAATGGGAAGAGGACAAATCAAAACCAATGAATCATCAAAAAATTGTTTTGTTTTGTTTTGGGCCATATTGGATCACCACCAAATGAAAGGATAATAAGTATGAACTATCAGATGATAGTGACCATATTTTTTTGATACAAATAAATAGCCACCATTTAAAACACTTTGTTTAAAGTGTCACCAACCCTTTGTATCATATCTGTATAAAAGAATGCAAAATAAAATAGACCATGGAAATTTTGAATTAGCTAAGCTGATTGGTCGAAATTGGATCTAACTGACTCTAATTTTGTATTATTGCATGTTCATTAGTCGAAGGTTATAACAATAAAAAATTAACTAACATGCAAATATCTTTCACATGATCTTAGCAACATGAAATACAAGCTTCAAGTTAAAGCAACTCAATGTTGGCAATTTTGGGTTTGAGATCCTAGCTTCTTGTCTATGAGTTGTCATTGATGTCAAAAGGAACTGACATTAATGTCAAGAGGATTTATTGGCTTCAAAGGTTGAATATTCCAAAGAATATTTTCTAGAATATTTTGAAGAGATTCCATGTGGCAGATGAAAAGGTTTTTATCAAAACCATGGCAGGTTTAAGGGTTTTTATTAAAACCAGGTGGATGCATTAAGGGTTTTTCTCAAAACCACTCTCAGATTAATGCAAAGGCTGGAGACACTTATTAATTAAATAAATTAATTAATAAAACCTTTTTAAGGTTTTTTAAATTAATTATTTATTTGATTTAGTGATTAAATTATTTTAATAATTTAATGGGTTCTCCACCTAAGGTCTAAGGTCTAAAAGACCTTTGATTATTTTTTAAATAATCAAAAGGGTTTCATAAACCCTAAAGTTGTTTCGAAGGCACCAAAGTAATATTAATTCAAAAAATTCAAATTATCCTCCCGCCGACGTCGTGCACAGCATGGAAGTTTGGCTATATAAGCCATAACCTATAGTCCAAATCAATGGTGTGAAAGAAATTCAAATTGCGCAAAAGTTGGGAAGTAAAAGCTACGACTATCATTTTTTTCACCACGTTTATCCACCGCCAAAGGGTTAAGGAGAAGGAGACTCTTGCTAGCCTTCAAGCTAGCGTCGTTGGCATAGTGGCAATGATTTTTCTACGAAGGCGCTTGAAGGGAGGTCAAGCGTTCGACTCCCGCTGTGGAGTGTGATAAGAGTTTTTGCACTCCAATTTTTTCGGAGGCACTGTTGACCCGCGATTTTCGGGAGCATTTTTTGGAAAGGTTTTTAAAATAAAATCTGCATTTTGATAAAGAAGAAGTCGATGGGCAGATTTATTTAAAATTATTTTTAAGGTTAAATGCTTCTTTGGAGATATAAGGTTGATAGTGTGTGGTTGAGATTTTTGGCTTGATTGTTGAGTGAGATTTGCTTAGAAGCTATTATTCCTTGAGCATGGTTTAATTAATTTGGATAAATAAGGTGTAAAAGGATATATTGTTTGTATTTTTTTTGGTAGTTGACTTCTAAGGATTGGAGTCATAAGGTGTTTTATGGAATAAATATTTTTGTGGTTACTTTTATGATCTAACCCTAACTTGGTGGCAAAGTTGAGGGTGGTGTTGGTAACAGGTTGAAGAACTATTCTCTTCTTCCTCAAACAAAGGTATGGGAAACTTCTTCCATGTATATTGTTGATGGTGTATTTTTTGAAATTGAGCTTGGAGTGAAAAGGTTGTCTACTAGGTATTCTTGTTGGTGTAAATCCTATTTTCTGGATATTAAAGATTGTTTATGCATTAAAATCATTGATGAGTTTTTGGGTGAATGCATAATTCTGGTTGAGGAAGAGGAAGCATTTTGCACTAGGGTTTATGTTAGTAAGTCTTGCTACTTGCATTGAGTTGGTGAAACCCTTAGTTGGCTATTTTGAGATTGATGGTTGAGTTGCTTCCATAGAGGTTGTTTTGATCAAGATAATGCTTTACTTGATACATGATTTGGGCTTACTCCATTGAGATTGATTTGAGCAAGTTATTCTTTGCATTGGTGATTTATGTTGGTGGCTATTTTGTTCAAATATCTTTGGATGGAAAAGGATGTCTACTAGTTTCCTTTTCATGTAGTGATTGGCTGAATGCTTCAAGGTTAATGTTGAGTTGAATGATGTTGGTTAAACCTTGTCTATAAGCATTGTTGTTAAAGCCCTAATTGGTTGAGAAAAGATATTGGTTGTGGAAATAACATGAGTATCATTGTTATATGAGATATTGCATGGTTGGCAATTTTTGGGTTGTGTTTCATGTTCTTGAGAAAAGCATACTACATCTATCTTATTCTTTTGAGATTGAGATTGAGATTGGGAGTTAAGTATAAAACATATTGAGTCTCTAACAATTCTCTTTATGTTTCTATGATATTTGAGATTGAGAATGGGAGTTAAGTATAGAACATATTGAGTCTCTAACAATTCTATTTATGCTTCTATGAGGTTGATGAATCACATTGGGTCTCTAACAATTCACTTTGTGGGTTCATGCTAAGCAAATTTTTCTTGATGAACTTGTGAGATGACTTGTACAGGTTCTAGTGAAGACTTGTGAGCTTATTTGGACAGGTTCTAGTGAGGACTTGTGAGCTAAATTGGACAGCTTCTAGTGAGGACTTGTGAGCAAATTTTGACAGGTTCTAGTGAAGACTTGTGAGCTGATTTGGACAGGTTCTAGTGAGGACTTGTGAGCTGATTTGGACAAGTTCTAGGGAGGACTTGTGAGCTGATTTGGATAGGTCCTAGTAGAGGACTTGAGGACAGAGTTGAAGTGGTTATTTGAGAAGAACCTGAGGATAGTTTTGATGAGTCTTTGAGAAGGCTTGTGTGCAGCAGAGATTGATTTGTTCAAGCTTTATGAGTTGATTTTGGAACAGATCTGACAGAGTGAGGAAGACTTGTGCTGGACCGACTAACTATGTTTAGTATAGGTTGATGAGTTTCTATGGAGATGATCAGTGAGGATAGAGGTCTCTTGAGGCTGAGCATTGAGGATAGGAGGTCTTCTGTGGAAAATAGTTCCACGTGCTAGCAGAATAAGAGGCAGGTGATCTTCTGAAGTATCAGTTCCAGAGCTGAGGGGAAGGATTCTCCTTTGGGAAGGAGGCTCATAAATTCATGAGGAGGGGGAAGGATTCTCCTTTGGGCAGGAGGCTCATAAATTTGTGAGGAGGAGAAGGATTCTCCTTTGGGCAGGAGGCTCATAAATTCGTGAGGAGGGGAAGGATTCTCCTTTGGGTAGAGGCTCATAAATACTTGAGTAGGGGAAGGTTTCTCATTTTGGTTGAGGTTCATAAACATTGTAATTGGGAAGGATTCCCAAAGAAATTTGAGAAATATTTTTTGAGAAAATTTTTGTGGATGTAGCCCATGTTGGGTGAACCACGTTAAAATTGGTGTCTCATTTTGTGTTGCTTTATGCATTGCTTTGATATTGCTATTGCTTCATTGCTTTGCAAAGTTGAAGTTAAATAGAAAAAGTAAAAAGAGGTCTTATACTGTTCACCCCCCCTCCCCTCTCAGTATAATCTTGTGTTCTTCAATTAGTATCAGAGCGGGTTCCTTCAGAAAGTTTAATAGATTGAAGGAAAATATTGTAAAGAACATAATGGAATCTACAAGTGGTAATGCAACACCTATTCTTGATGGGGCAGATTTTGGGTTTTGGAGTGCTAGGATGAAGGTTCATCTTATGACTCTTGGAAATGAAGTTTGGGAAGTGATTGAGGATGAGTATACCATTCCTGAGCATGGTCATTCTACTAAGGAATATAGGCTCCTACATCATAGCAATTCAAATGCAATGAATGCAATCCTGAAGGGTTTACAGAAGTCAGATCTTACCAAGGTGATTCACTACAAGACAACTAGTGAAATGTGGAAACAGTTGAAGGTGGTTCATACAAGTGATGCAAATGTCCGAAAGGCCAAGTTGAGACACTTCAAAGGTATGTTTGAACAACTCAATATGAATTATGAAGAAAATATTAGTGAGTATATGCTTCGTATGGATGAGATTGTTAACTCTATGAAGGAACTAGGTCTTGAGCTTGCTGAAAATGATATTTGTGATAAGATTTTGGGGTCTCTTCCAAATAGATTTAGTGAAAATATTTCTGCTATTGAGGAAGCTAAGGATTTGGATAAGTTGAAAAAGGATGAGCTTCATAGTATACTTGCAAAGCATTTGAGTTGAGAACTCAAGTGAAGGTTGATGTTAAGGAGGCAGACTTTCAAGGCTACCAAGAAATCCAAGGGTAAAGAGCTTCAAGATAGTGATGAGTCTTCTAGTGATGAAGAGGCATATTACAGCAAGAAGGGCAAGTTATCAAGAAAGCACAAAGGTATGAAATATGTCAAGTGTTTCAATTGTGGAAATTTTGGTCATTATGCTACTAACTGTACTGTTGCCAAGGATGAAAGTGATGAAGATAAACATGATTATAAGAGAAAGGATTCTGAAAGGCACAGGCATCAAAGGAATAATAAAGATGAGAAAAGCAATCAAGGAAAGAGGTACTCTCACAAACACAAGAAAGTTTCTACCTAGACAAGGCAAGTAAGTGTTCTAGTAGTGATAGTGAAAGTTCTTCAAGTGATGTTGGAAATGAGATGTTCCTAACGAGAAAAGAAGAAGAAAAGAAACATAGATTTGTCCTTATGAAATGTTTTAGAAGTGGAAATTTTGGACATCTTGAGGATGATTGCACAAATGATGGATTGATTTCTAGTTATACTATGTATGAGGATGCTTCAGAAAATTGTAAGGAAGATCTTTGTATGGCTTTAGAAAATGGTAGCACCTCTAGTGATAAGAAATCTAAAAAAGTCATTGATGTTTCAAAAGGCAAACAAATAGAGGAAGTTATAGAGGATGGTGAAGTAGATATTGAAGCTGAACTTGTTAGTGCTCTTAGTGCTTTGAAAAAGGAAAGAAAGAAGAATGCTAGACTCAATGATAAATTGGATGAATGTTGTATTGAGAGAGATGAGCTTATAGCAAGTCTTGACTTCTCTATAGCTAAGACACAGAAACTTAAGGATAAGTTAGAGTCTAAGGTTCTTGAGTGTAGAGAGTTGGAACAGAAAGTGGCTTCCTTGAAATAGGAAACTAAAGAGTACAAGGAGAAGCTTTACAGGTTTGAAGATAACACCAAAAAGGTAAAGTCAATCATCAAATATCAAAGAAGGACAACAAATAAAACAGGTCTTGGTTTTGGTAATAAACACATGGAATAGGTTGGCAAATCTAGTGGGGAATCTAGTAAGAGATTCCGAAAGGAAGAGATTTCTGATGAGGAAATTACTTCAAAAAATGAGTCCTTGAGTGATAGATGCACAAAATAAGAAAATAGGAATCAGAAAAAGGGGAGAAAGTTTACAGGACCTAAGAGGTCAAATCAAGGAAAGTTTAATGGCAGATGTTTTTCTTGTCACAAATTTGGTCACATGGCTTCACATTGCATGATTCAAGTGAGGAAGGTAAATGACAGATTCAGAGGTGGTAATTTCTTTCAAGGGTATTGCTACTCTTGTAAATAGTTTGGGCACAAGGCTATTTATTGCAAGGCTAATAATAGGAATAGGGTTGGTCAGAACAGATGGAGTCAAAGATCAGGTATGCCTCAAAGAAATAACATTGTTAGTTGTTATAAGTGCAACAATGAAGGTCACATAGCTAGACAGTGTAGAGCTGAAATTCCAAGGTACAAGAACAGGAACATGGGTATGAACAGGCACAAGAATCAAGACATGGATAAGAACAAGAATGATAACAAGAACAACAATAGTGACATGAACAGGAACAGGAATATGGACAAGGAGAACAAGAGAAGACATGGTAAGGTAGCTATAGACACTGATGAAGATTAGTGCCTAATGGGAGTTTTACTCCCACCCCGAAATTAATCACCTCAACAGGAGGTGGGGGAGGGACTAAGCTAAGAGGCTCATTCTTAGTCCCAAGCCCCAAAGGTGACCCTTTGCCATTGATGACAAAGGGGGAGAGATATGAGTAAGGGGGAGAGCCTCAAGTCAGGGGGATCTGATTTCTATACGATAGTTTTGAGTTTCAGTGTTGTTGAGAAGCATGGTTTGCCATCAATGACAAAGGGGGAGATTATTGGTAATTTTGGGTTTGAGATCCTAGCTTCTTGTCTATGAGTTGTCATTGATGTCAAAAGGAACTGGCATTAATGTGAATAGGATTTATTGGCTTCAAAGGTTGAAGATTCCAAAGAATATTTTCTAGAAGATTTCGGAGAGATTCCATGTGGCAGATGAAAAGGTTTTTATCAAAACCATGGCAGGTTTAAGGGTTTTTATTAAAACCAGGTGGATGCATTAAGGTTTTTCTCAAAACCACTCTCAGCTTAATGCAAAGGCTGGAGACACTTATTAATTAAATAACTTAATTAATAAAACCTTTTAAAGGTTTTTTTAATTAATTATTTATTTGATTTAGTGATTAAATTATTTTAATAATTTAATGGGTTCTCCACCTAAGGTCTAAGGTCTAAAAGACCTTTGATTAATTTTTAAATAATCAAAAGGGTTTCATAAACCCTAAAGTCGTTTTAAGGTTTTTTTAATTAATTATTTATTTGATTTAGTGATTAAATTATTTTAATAATTTAATGGGTTCTCCACCTAAGGTCTAAGGTCTAAAAGACCTTTGATTAATTTTTAAATAATCAAAAGGGTTTCATAAACCCTAAAGTCATTTTGAAGGCGCCAAAGTAATATTAATTCAAAAAATTTGAATTATCCTCCCACCGACGTCATGCACAACATGGAAGTTTGGCTATATAAGCCATAACCTATAGTCCAAAGCAATGGTGTGAAAGAAATTCAAATTGTGCAAAATTTGGGAAGTAAAAGCTACGACTATCATTTTTTTTGCCATGTTTATCTACCGCCAAAGGGTTAAGGAGAAGGATACTCTTGCTAGCCTTCAAGCTAGCACCATTGGCCTAGTGGCAATGACTGTTCTGCGAAGGTGCTTGAAGGGAGGTCAAGCATTCAACTCCCACCATGGAGTGTGAGAAGAGTTTTTGCGCTCCGATTTTTTCGGAGGCACTATTGACCCATGATTTTTGGGAGCATTTTTTGGTAAGGTTTTTAAAATAAAATCTGCATTTTGTTAAAGAAGTGGTTGGGCAGATTTTTTTAAAATTATTTTTAAGGTTAAATGCTTCTTTGGAGATATAAGGTTGATAGTGTGTGGTTGAGGTTTTTGGCTTGATTGTTGAGTGAGATTTGCTTAGAAGCTATTATTCCTTGAGCATGGTTTAATTAATTTTGAGAAATAAGGTGTAAAAGGATATATTGTTTGTATTTTTTTTGGTAGTTGAATTCTAAGGATTGGAGTCATATGGTTTTTTATGGAATAAATATTTTTGTGGTTACTTTTATGATCTAACCCTAACTTGGTGGCAAAGTTGAGGGTGGTGTTGGTAACAGGTTGAAGAACTATTCTCTTCTTCCTCAAACAAAGCTATGGGTAACTTCTTCCATGTATATTGTTGATGGTGTATTTTATGAAATTGAGTTTGGAGTGAAAAGGTTGTCTACTAGGTATTCTTGTTGGTGTAAATCCTCTTTTATGGATATTAGAGATTGTTTATGCATTAAAATCATTCATGAGTTTTTGGGTGAATGCATAATTCTGGTTGAGGAAGAGGAAGCATTTTGCACTAGGGTTTATGTTAGTAAGTCTTGCTACTTGCATTGAGTTGGTGAAACCCTTAGTTGGATGTTTTGAGATTGATGGTTGAGTTGCTTCCATAGAGGTTGTTTTGATCAAGTTAATGCTTTACTTGATACATGATTTGGGCTTACTCCATTGAGATTGATTTGAGAAAGTTATTCTTTGCATTGGTGATTTATGTTGGTGGTTGTTTTGTTCAAATATCTTTGGAGGCAAAAGGATGTCTACTAGTTTCCTTTTCATGTAGTGATTGGTTGAATGCTTCAAGGTTAATGTTGAGTTGAATGATGTTGGTTAAACCTTATCTATAAGCATTGTTGTTAAAGCCCTAATTGGTTGAGAAAAGATATTGGTTGTGGAAAGAACATGAGTATCATTGTTATATGAGATATTGCATGGTTGGCAATTGTTGGGTTGTGTTTCATGTTCTTGAGAAAAGCATACTACATCTATCTTATTCTTTTGACATTGAGATTGAGTTGAGATTGATATTGGGAGTTAAGTATAAAACATATTGAGTCTCTAACAATTCCATTTATGTTTCTATGAGATTTGAGATTGAGATTGGGAGTTAAGTATATAACATATTGAGTCTCTAACAATTCTCTTTATGCTTCTATGAGGTTGATGAATCACATTGGGTCTCTAACAATTCACTTTGTGGGTTCATGCTAAGAAATTTTTTCTTGATGAACTTGTGAGCTGACTTGGACAGGTTCTAGTGAGGACTTGTGAACTGATTTGGACAGGTTCTAGTGAGGGCTTGTGAGCTGAATTGGACAACTTCTAGTGAGGACTTGTGAGCTTATTTGTACAGGTTCTAGTGAAGACTTGTGAGCTTATTTGGACAGGTTCTAGTGAGGACTTGTGAGCTGATTTGGACAAGTTCTAGGGAGGACTTGTGAGCTGATTTGGACAGGTCCTAGCAGAGGACTTGAGGATAGAGTTGAAGTGGTTCTTTGAGAAGAACCCGAGGATAGTTTTGATGAGTCTTTGATAATGCTTGTGTGCAACAGAGATTGATTTGTTCAAGCTTTATGAGTTGAGCTTGGGACAGATCTGACAGAGTGAGGAAGACTTATGCTAGACCGACTAACTCTGTTTAGTACAGGTTGATGAGTTGCTATGGAGGTTATCAATGAGTACAAAGGTATTTTGAGGCTGAGCATTGAGGACAAGAGGTCTTCTATGGAAAGGAGTTCCATGTGCTAGCGAAATAAGAGGCAGGTGATCTTCTAAAGTATCATTTCTAGAGTTGAGGGGAAGGATTCTCCTTTGGGCAGGAGGCTCATAAATTTGTGAGGAGGGGAAGGATTCTCCTTTGGGTAGGAGGCTCATAAATTCATGAGGAGGGGAAGGATTCTCCTTTGGGTAGGAGGCTCATAAATTCATGAGGAGGGGAAGGATTCTCCTTTGGGTAGAGGCTCATAAATACTTGAGTAGGGGAAGGTTTCTCCTTTGTGTTGAGGCTCATAAACATTGTAATTGGGAAGGATTCCCAAAGAACTTTGAGAAATATTTTTTGAGAAAAGTTTTGTGGATGTAGCCCATGTTGGGTGAACCACGTTAAAATTGGTGTCTCATTGTGTGTTGCTTTATGCATTCCTTTGATATTGTTATTGGTTCATTGCTTTGTGAAGTTGAAGTTAAATAGAGAAAGTAAAAAGAGGTCTTATACTGTTCGCCCCCCCCCTATCAGTATAATCTTGTGTTCTTCACTCAAATTTCAACTATCATGATTACTACATAGTGGTTAGAAAAACACTTCATAAGAACAATACTTTAGCAAAATTTTGGCTCACAAAAAAAATTATTAATAGAAAACAATTGCATTTACAAGACATTTTGAGCTAAGAGCTACAAAAGTAATGCTTAGAGCATTTATAAAAGAGTAAAATAAAGAAATATATAGAAAAATGTCCACTAGCAATGGCCAGTGGTGAAAGAGCATCTAGTAATACCCAAAAAGTGTAAAAAGAGAATCTTCTTCAGGATCAGAAATGCCTAATTGGGGATACCAAAATCACCTTGTGTTCTAAGTAGAAGCATCTATGGGAAGGTGTCAAATAGTGAGCACAAGGATTTTTTCCTAGTAGCCTCAGTACATTCACATGGAAATATTTTTACTGTCTAATATTTACAAGCCTACACATTGTTGTCCTAAATTGGTGCTTGCAATCGCCAAGTTTTACAATTCCCAAATGAGAATGATCTAGAATTGTAAAGAAAAAATGTTGTTTTAGCTTACCCTGGACCTATTCATTGATGCATTTTCTATAGGGTTCGGGCCTAGGACTTCCTCCAAACCTTTTACTATCGAATACTAGATAAGGTATTATGACCAAAGGAAACATAAGGAAGGGAGCAAGTTTTTCAAAATATGGATCAATTCAAGTTGCATAATCCTCTAGTAGGAAATGAGCTCCCCAAAACCCTAATTTACCCTAAAATATTCTCCATACTTGCCTTAATATTTTGCTTACCAACAAATAAATAAATATATGATTATTAAATCATCGTGGCATATTCTATTTTTGATCTCCACTATTATGACCACTCCTACTCATACCAATCCAATTACCCCATATTCTTTTACTGGGACCAATAATTGTGTGAAATAATACACGAAAAACTCATGAAACTTTAAACTTTGATGTAAAACACATTTTGATACTATTTGCATCTAGCATGGCTTTTCTTGTTCAACATTATTGATGATATGCTATGGATGGGCATAAACAAAGTGAATTACCAAGGGCAATATTTAACCATAGTGAACTGGACTAGTTTGCTTAGGACTTTTGAGTCCTATTACCACTTTAACAGAGAATTCTTGGGGCATGTGCTAAAAATCATCTATGGAGAAATACCTCGATTGTTTCAAAAAGAAAAAGCCACATTACAAATCCCTCAAATGGAGTAAGGGGACTGGTATTTATTTATAGAAGGGATAATGATAAGGTTGTATGGTTTTGTGGAGAAACCATTCTTGCTACTATATTAATTAATAGACAAAGTTTTTGTTATGGAATATTATAGATATACTGATGCTATCATTGTATCATTTTGCACCAGGGTTAATAAAAATACTACCTATGATTATCCCTTCACCTTTGAACCAATCACAATGACTATGATATGGAAAAAGAAAGCAATTTATTGCAAACTCAAAAATCTAGGCTTGTGAGCTACACCTCATAGATGGAGGTATGATATTGAAAATAAATTCAAGGAAAGAATAACAATCTTGAACAGGGAAAACCATCAACTTTCAAAAATATCAATAGAACTGATATAGAATAGTTGTAGAATAATTTTAAGAGCAATGAGCTTGATTGGAAAATTAATAAAATGTAAGAATTACCCCCGGGGAGGGACTGCTATGAGAAATAAGCTAAATATGATTCAAAGAGAAACCTAGACCATAGGCTCACCCAAGAAAAATAATTACAATGGAAAATAAGACCAATTGGGAGGAAGCCAAGATCATAGAATGGTGGATGTTCAAGTACAAAAGAAAAGTGCAAAATTCTAGATATTCATTGTCAATAGATAAAATATTCTCTCAAAAATATGATGAAAATATAGCAACATGGAAGCCCTAGGAAGAACCAGTCAAAGTTGTTATTGTCGATAACCAAGGTAGAGATGTGTAAGATGAATAACCTCTAATAGTGGAAGAAGCGAAAGTGGAGCAAGAAATCTCCAAGAATGGCCCCATTGTAAAAAATATTTGGGTATCAAAATAACAATGTTGTAACTGGTCCAAAAAAATAAGTGGTCTTAATAGAGTCTCCCTAACCAAAACAACATGCTACGAAATTTGTCTCAACAGAGATATAACAAGATATATATACAAAAGGATCTTGGATTATAGGCAAGATGGGATACACTAGAAGAGGTTTGGTAAAAATAACTACTAGTGTAGATAACTAAAATGTATCATATTGAGGAGACTACCTATATGGACTCCTTGAATACCACATGACCAACATTGGGTAGCCATAGGGATTAAACAAGTGGTTTTCACCACTCAAACAAGGGATATTTCCCTTTGCAACCTTGGTCGTACCTCCAAGGGATGACCTCCAAAGGCTGTCATACCAAGGGATGGCTCCCAATTAGGGCCATCCCACCTAGGGATGATTGTGCTAGAAGCATGATTAACAAAAGAGCGAGACATAAATGGTAGCTAAAACTACTAGTTAAACCTGCACATGAACTCACACCGCATTTTTTGTATTTGCATGAGCTTGAATTAGAATAACTACATGACCAAATTAATTTGCATGAGATTTCAAAGAAAATTATTCACTTTTCTTGTGAACTATCCCTTCACTTTTTCATGCACAAGGTGGCACTATTATTAGATTCCTTTCGAGGAATATATATAATAGTGCTCATCGCTCATTTAAAATATATAGAGTTCTCAAATTTCAAGCAATGAAGTGCTATCAAATTTTGACCAGAGATCGAATAGCTCTCGAGAGAATTGTTGTGGCTGATCCACAACACACCCCAAAATTGGGGACCCACCTTTTTTGCATGCTTTCAAAGAAAACTGCAGTAGCCCAGATGCTAAAAAAATCAAGGAAAAAGCAAAAATTTCACTAAGGAGAAAAAGTGTCGCGATATCGTGACATGTCGCTCTGTCGTGGCCAAAAATAAAAAGTTGTCACGATATCGCGACATGTTGCTCCGTCGCGACTGAAAATAAAAAGTTGTCGCGATATCGTGACATGTTGCTCCATCGTGGCCGAAAATGAAAAAGTGTCGCGATATCGCGACATGTTGCTCCGTCGCGGCCAAAAAAGAAAAGTTGTCGCGATTTCGTGACATGTTGCTCCGTCGCGGCCATAAATGAAAAAATGTCACGATATCGCGACATGTCAAGCTTTCGCGGTCCAGAGAGGAGAGAGAAAGACAAAATGGAAAATTGTCATGAAATCGCGACATGTCATAAAATCGCGGTCAAACCTTTCAAACAGGGCAAGGCACTAAAGTTGTCACGATTTCGCGATAGGAAGCAGCAAAGGGGTACGAAGCAGAAAAACGTTGCGATTTCGTGACAGGTCACGTTTTCGTGGCTCCAAGCAACGAAATGGTACGAAAGGAAAATATGTCACGATTTCGTGACATGTCACGTTTTCGCTGCCAAATACAGCAAGAGCAGCCCGAAATAGAAAAGCGTCATGATTTCACAATAGAAAGCCGTAAGACAATTCTAAATGAAAGCAGCGAGATGGTACGGAAAGAGAAAGCATCACGATTTCGTGACAGGAAGCAACCAAGGGATACGAAGATGAAAGGCATCATGATTTCACGATAGAAAGCAGCTAGACAGCCCGGAACAAAAAGTTGTCACGATTTCATGATAGAAATCAGAAGATGGTGCAGAAGAGAAAAGTGTCGCGATTTCGTGACATGTCACGTTTTCGTGGCTAAGTGCAACAAAACCCAGCGATAGAGAAAAACATCATGATTTCGCGACAGGTTGCATCTGCATAGCCCGATGGCATAAAAATGTCGTGATTTCGTGACATGTCTCATTTTCACTGTGCATGAAGCCTGACAAGGCTGTAGGCAAAAAATTGTTGTGATTTCGTGACATGTCTTATTTTCGCGATATAGGTAGAAGAGCAAAGCTGCATGCAGAAAAACGTCGCGATATCGCGACATGCTATTTTTGGTCACGATTTATAGGGGGCAGTTACGAAGCATGCAGAGAAGCGCGGAACACGTGGCATGCATGTAAGGGTTACAAAAACGTTACATTCATAGAGAATATCAAATGTTTCGGCATTAAACATAAAGTCAAAAGCAAACAAAAAGGCGGGGAATACGAAACGATACAATCTAGGAGGTGAAACGAAGCACTGCAGAATTAAGTAGAGAACCGTACCAACAAGTATAAAATGTAGAGGCACAGATTGATATAGGGGTCAGAAACCGCTACGAGCGGGGTTGCAGAGTTGAGGGTGATTAGCCGTTCTGAGCCTGCTGTGGAGTGCTTTTCTTCCACTTTTGTTGGTTTTGAGAAAAACCAGAGATTCTGCTATTGTAACAGGATATATTTTTAATGCAGAATTGTTCAAAAATTTGCATTTTATGGGCAAGAAAGAAGGAGAAATTTTTTGCATGCTTCATTTTAACTGTTCTATTTTTCTCCTTTCAGATTTCAGATTTGTAAATGAAATTCATGCCATTGTTTTGGGTTATTTCATGTGAATGTCTACAATCTGGAAATTATTTTAAACCCTAGGAGCCAGCACCTAGTTTACTTTGATTGTGTTTGTTTTGTAGGTCAAATAGGCTAGGTTGCATGTACGAAACTCTCATATCTTCGGTTTTGTCGGAATAGGATAGCATCAGACTGAACGTGTTCAATTTTTAATTTTCTGCATTTCTGTTCATTTTATTTTATTTTTCCAGAAGGTTTAATTTATTTAAAATGAACATTAAAAAAATTACAAAATCTAAAAAAAAGTAAAATAATGAACAATCACTAAAGCTTCATGGTAAAATAAACCAACATTGCCCCTTGTTTATAGTTACTTGCAATCACTAAGGTGTTCCAAGCATTTTAAATTGATTATTTTCATTTGAGATTACTAATACACAGTTGCAAATGCTAATACAACGGAGACCTTGGAGAAGTTGGTTGTTTAACTTCTTTGCAAGAGGGGATTTGGAACCCAAATCCTAAGGAAGAGTGTAATTTCACAAGTGTGTGAAAATACCACTCAACATTTTGGCGCTAGAAGGAGGGCCTGAACCGGTTTATTTCAGATTGATTTAAATGCTATAGGGATTTAAATTTTGAATATTTCATGCCCTATTGATTATTATCTTTAGCCCTCTTTTAACAATACAAATTTGTACTGTTAAAAGGAGGACATGAATTGCTATGCACTTTCCTAACGCTTTGATTGTTCATACAAGAATAATGTGATTTGATTTGATTTATAAAAAAATAATAATAATAATAATAAATAAATAATTGATATTAAAGTTATATTCTTTAAGATTTACTAATGGCTATGTTTTCACCGTGGATGACAGGTAGCCCATTGAACATACCAGGAGTTCAACATTATTTTCCCATTGGTTTTGAGAGATGTCTTCCTCGATTTTTGTCTAACGGGACAAATATTGCAGGAGAACACATTCAAGCATTCAAATTTGTTGTGAATCACTTAACAATTTGGCATGATGATGTTGTTTGTAAAATGTTCCCTTACACCTTGGACAAAGTGGCATTTGATTGGTTTACAAGTCTGCCCTTAGGGTCTATCACTTCTTGGGCTCGACTAGAGGCAGCATTTCTTAATCAATTCAACAAAGAGCAAGTTGACCCAATCCGCATGTATCAGCAGTTTGTCACTATTAAAAAAGGACCAAGTGAAAATGTGAAGTCATTTTCTAAAAGGTTCTTTGGATTATATGCTCAATTAGTGACATTTTATGCTCTTCAAGAAGAAATGGCTCTCCAAATATATGTAAATGCTCTTGACCCACTCACTTCCACATATTTGCGAGGGATGCCTCTAATCACATCTTTGTCACAAGCCTATACTCAAGCAATGGCAATTGAGCAACAATTGAGTTGTCAAAATTATGGTGTGGGTTTTGGATCGTATAATATTCAATCATTTAATACCTCCTTTACCCATCCAATGATTTATCCACCTCAACCAAATTCAAGTGTAAATCAATTTCAGAATCAACAATCATTCCCAAGCTTCAATCAATTTCAAAATCCTCAACCTACTATGCAAGATCCACCATCTTTCTTAAGTATGAATCAACTTCAAAATACTCATCTTGATTCAAAAGATGTTTCTAAAATCAATTTTAATGATTTTCACAAGAATATGATTTTAGGCAAGGGAGGGGTAATGGATCCAACTAGTATTGAAACATGTGACAGATTGGAAACCCTTGACTCACCAAAAGATGAATTCTATGAGGATGAATCTGTTTTGGATGACACATTGGATGACATTGTTGAAAGTAATGGCCTAGAAAATTCACACCTTCCAAATCATGTTAAACGTGAATCATGGGTTACACATGTGGATTATGATAGCCTTATCAATTTGAATACAAGCAATAACCCAATTTTGGAAGTAATTGAACCATCTAAGGAAGGTGAAGATAAATTTGATGAGAAACATGTTGATGAATTAAAAGATGAAGAAGAAATAGTTGAGCATCACAATTTTATTTTGAAAGATGATCATTATGATTCTTGGGAAGAGTATGCTCACTCCAAAACTGCTAATGAAATTTGTGTGCCTATTGATATGCAAGATGATACAATTGCCCTTTCACATGAGGATATTACAAGTCCTGTACAATCTGAGAATGTTTTGGAAGAAGGGTTGAAATCTCATCAAAATTTGGAGAAGGATAATGATTTTACTACCATGGATGAAGAAGGAGAATCAATTGTTTTTGTTCCCCTTGGGGGGCAAGAAATCAAAAATCTTGATCCACCTATTGTTTCTACAATGTCTATGCCATCTCAAAATGATGAAATTACAAAGCCTAAGTGGTGTGGGTTTGATACTATTGATGATCCTAATGAAAATATGGATTTTGAGGCAACTCAAGCCATTGATCATGGAAAGGTGTCACGTGACACATATCTTGAAAAATTAGGCTCTTGTTTTGAAAAAGATGGACGCATGTTTGATTGGGTGCCTAACTTTGGTGTTTTTGAATAGGTGTTGGATGATGAAGAAGACAATGAAGAAAAATAAAAAGCTACTAACACTCATCAAGTTGTGATAAATTCTAATCATGATGGGTTGAGTATGGGTGACAAGGTGAAATCTTTACCTTTGGTAGTAGCCACAAAAATTTTAAGTGATGGGTTACATGATGTCCCTTTGGATGCTAATGTCATTGATGATGAAATGTCAAATCTTGGTGATGTTTGTCAAGCTTTGATTGATTTTGATTGCTTTAAAATCTCGAAAAATAATTTGAATTCAAGACTTTTAGAAATAGGCTCTTGTTTGCAATATCTCACATTTGAAAAGGAAAGCCTACTTCTAAATCATGAATGGAATGATGAAACTTGCACTTTAAAGAATAGACAAAATAAAATTGAATACCAACCATTGTCTAATCAATTTGATTTGAAGCTCACCTATGATGTTGGTAATAGAACTAAATCAAATTGGTATGGTGAGCATGGCAAGTTGAAATTTGTTGCATTGCTTGGTTTGATCTTATTGTTGTTGGATTCCTACAACATTTGGCATGTGTATTGTGACATATGTCTTTTGAAATGTTCTAATCATGTTTGGGATCCAGGAAAGTAATAGTCCAAGCTTTGCATCATCTTGTACTATATTGTATATAGATTTTGGTTTTGGTTTTGGTTTGTGTTTTCAAATTTTCATTTTTGGGATTGCAGTTTGGTTTTGGATTGAATAAGTTTTAATTTAAAGTTGTGTGATTTTATTTGACATGTTTTGTTTGTCTATTAAAAAAAAAAAAATGATGAAAAAGTTGCCTTGAGATGCTAACTTATGTTCTAGATCAGGAGAATATGAAACATTGGAATTGTGTTGTAGAAAGCTCCACAAGTAACACAAACATTTAAATATTATCGTTTGGATCTTGTGATGCATGAAGTTGTCAGTTTTGCACATTATGGTAAAATAGATGATATATTCCAAAAGAAGCAAGTGCATTCATATCTCATGTCATATTCCACATTGCATATACATGTCATCTCGGTTACATTTTCATTCCATGGGCAATTATTGAGAAGGTGTTGAATCCTCTTAGGATTATTACATAACATATATTAAAAGGATCCTAAGGTTGGGAACTGCTGCCCAAGCTATCTTGAACCAAGCACATTCCATGCACATTAAAAAGAATCTTGAGCAAAATGGTCAAAACCATACTTGGATGAAAAGGTGAGGTGAAAAGAATATTTCATGTCTGTCCTATCATGTAACATAATCCTTAAAACAATGGTTTTTACCATTTCCATCAAGCTTAAAGCCTAAAACCGGAGTAGTAAGGATAGGGTTAAATCCTCATCGAACTTAGGTTGAGGATCCAACTCCCCAAAGCTCTGGTTTGACCTACATGGAGTAGTAAGGATAGGACTTAATTCTCATCTCGCTTAGGTTGAGAATTCGATTCCCCAAGGCTTCCATTTTTCCCGTTTCATCATAAGGCTTGGATTGGAAGGATCGTACTACATGTCCTCTGCAAAGGATGGGTAGTCATCCCAAAGGTCCAAGCAATAAAAGTAAAACTATTTTTTTCCATTTCATCTCAATCTTGGATTGGAAGGATTGTACTACGTGTCCTCTACAAAGGATGGGTAGTCATCCCCAAGGTCCAAGAGATAAAAGATAATATTTTCCATTTCATCTTAATATTGGATTGGAGGGATCATACTACATGTCCCTAGCAAGGATGGGTAGTCATCCCAAAGGTCCAAAGAAAAAAGAGAGAAAAGAATGAATGAAATCCAAGTCATGGATTATGGGGTTAAGTATGCTCATGCGTGGCAACATGTCTTGCCTAAAAGCAAGACCACTGATTGCTCATATGGATAGACTAGCCTGACCATTTCATCCATAACAAGTGAAATCATTTTGTTCAAGATGAGGTAATGAACTCCAAATCAGAATAGTAAGGATAGGGTTAAATTCCCATCTCACTTAGGTTGGGAATCCTATTCCCCAAAGTTCTGATTTCACTTACACTTGCACATGGGTTCAAGATGGTAGTGACACATAACCAACTTTGGGATCTAAGGAATTAATTTAATAGACATATATTTGGTCCTAAGAGGGTTTGACATCTTTAATATGTTTGTCCATGATATAAGAAGGTTTGAGCATTTATAAAGTAGGTTGTTACATCTCTAGCATCTTCATCATGCATCAAATCCTGCACAAATCATTCATAGCCTTGCATACAAATCATAAGTAAAACTGACAATGGAATGTTGATCAAGTTCAAGTGATAGGGAATGAAAACACATTGCACACATCGAGCTGATACTTATGATTCTGATGTTTCATGTATTTCTTATCTATCGATATTTGTTTATCTTTATGTGCTGACGCCTGTATCTAAGCTTGTATATTTTAGGTTGGGTTCTCACCAAAATGCTCAGGAGCATTTTGACAGTAGAGTCGCCATTTGTTGTGGCTGATCCACAACACACCCCAAAATTGGGGACCCACATTTTTTGCATGCTTTCAAAGAAAACTGCAGTAGCCCAGATGCTAAAAAATCAAGGAAAAAGCAAAAATTTCACTAAGGAGAAAAAGTGTCACGATATCACGACATGTCGCTCTGTCGCGGCCAAAAATAAAAAGTTGTCGTGATATCGCGACATGTTGCTCCGTCGCGGCCGAAAATGAAAAAGTTGTTGCGATATCGCGACATGTTGCTCCGTCGCGACCGAAAATGAAAAAGTGTCACGATATCACGACATGTTGCTCCGTCATGGCTGAAAAAGAAAAGTTGTCACAATTTCGCGACATGTTGCTCCGTCGCGGCAAAAAATGAAAAAACGTCGCGATATCGCGACATGTCAAGCTTTCGCGGTCCAAAGAGGAGAGAGAAAGACAAAATGGAAATTTGTCATGAAATCGTGACATGTCACAAAATCGTGGTCAAACCAGTCAAATAGGGCAAGGCACTAAAGTTGTCGCGATTTCGTGACAGGAAGCAGCAAAGGGGTACGAAGCAGAAAAACATCGCGATTTCGTGACAGGTCACGTTTTTGCGGCTCTAGGCAGCGAAATGGTATGGAAGGGAAATATGTCACGATTTCATGACATGTCGCATTTTCGTTGCCAAATACAGCAAGAGCAGCCCAAAATAGAAAAGCATCGTGATTTCATGACAGAAAGCCGCAAGACAGTTCCAAATGAAAAACGTCGCGATTTCACGACAGAAAGCAGCGAGATGGTACGAAAAGAGAAAGCGTCACGATTTCACGACAGGAAGCAGCCAAGGGATACAAAGATGAAAGGCATCACGATTTTACGATAGAAAGCAGCTGGACAGCCCGAAATGAAAAGTTGTCACGATTTCACGACAAAAATCAGAAGATGGTGCAGAAGAGAAAAGTGTCACGATTTCGTGACATGTCGCATTTTCGTGGCTAAGTGCAACAAAACCCAGCGATAGAGAAAAACGTCGTGATTTCACGACAGGTTGCATCTGCATAGCCCGATGGCATAAAAATATCATGATTTTGCGACATGTCTCATTTTCGCTATGCATGAAGGTTGACAAGGCTACGGGCAAAAAATTGTCATGATTTCACGACATGTCTTATTTTCACGATACAGGTAGAAGAGCAAAGCTACATGTAGGAAAACGTCACGATATCGCGACATGATATTTTTTGTCACGATTTATAGGGGGCAGTTACGAAGCATGTAGAGAAGCGCGAAACACGTGGCATGCATGTAAGGGTTACAGAAACATTACATTCATAGAGAATATCAAATGTTTCGGCATTAAACATAAATTCAAAAGCAAATGAAAAGGTGGGGAATACGAAATGATATAATCTACGAGGTGAAATGAAGCACCGCAAAACGAACCAGAGAATCGTACTAGCAAGTATAAAATGCAGAGGCACAGATTGATATAGGGGTCGAAAACCGTTGCGAGCAGGGTTGCAGAGTTGAGGGTGATTAGCCGTTCTGAGCCTGCTGTGGAGTGCTTTTCTTCCACTTTTGCTGGTTTTGAGAAAAACCAGAGATTCTGCTATCGTAACAGGATATATTTTTAATGTAGAATTATTCAAAAATTTGCATTTTATGGGCAAGAAAGAATGATAAATTTTTTGCATGCTTCATTTTAACTGTTCTATTTTTCTCCTTTTAGATTTCAGATTTGTAAATGAAATTCATGCCATTGTTTTGGGTTATTTCATGTGAATGTCTGCAATCTAGAAATTATTTTAAACCTTAGGAGCCAGCACCTAGTTTACTTTGATTGTGTTTGTTTTGCAGGTCAAATAGGCTAGGTTGCATGTACGAAACTCTCATATCTTCGGTTTTGTCGGAATAGGATAGCATCAGAATAAACGTGTTTAATTTTTAATTTTCTACATTTCTTTTCAATTTATTTTATTTTTCCAGAAGGTTTAATTTATTTAAAATGAACATTAAAAAAATTACAAAATCTAAAAAAAAGTAAAATAATGAACAATCACTCAAGCTTCATGGTAAAATAAACCAACATTGCCCCTTGTTTACAGTTACTTGCAATCACTAAGGTGTTCCAAGCATTTTAAATTGATTATTTTCATTTGAGATTACTAATACACAGTTGCAAATGCTAATACAACGAAGACCTTGGAGAATTTGGTTGTTTAACTTCTTTGCAAGAGGGGATTTGGAACCCAAATCCTAAGGAAGAGTGTAATTTCACAAGTGTGTGAAAATACCACTCAACAAGAATCAAAGTGATATCCTCTCAACTCCTTAAGAAATCCATGTTGCTGGACTTCTCCAAGGGATAGAGGTGTGCATTTACTTCTTTCAATCAACCTCTTATGTTTTCTTGAAATACCAATCTAGACCCATAAAGCCACTTCCATAGAGTGCACCAATCCATCAAAAACATCACAGATCAAACCAAGGAGTTGCCCTCACATTTGCCTCAAAAAATAACTCATGGATTAGCATCCATCTCTCTTAGATAAAACTCATAGGTACTATCATCCAAAACATAGACGACCCCTAGGGTTTAGCTTTATTTTTAGTTTCTATGCATAATAGTTTTTAGCAGTTTTCTTATTTTATAGTTCAAATTAGTTAGATTTCATTTTATGCATGCATTTATCAAGTTTTGGTTATTTATCGCTTTCATCCCCACATGATATTAACCTCTTTGTATTCCTCATGTGCAAACTATAGGTTTTATGCAAGTAAGTAAGAGTGCAAGATCTTGACATCATCACCCCTTGAATAATAAAATAATAGACTAGGATCACAACCTCTCCTATCCTCAAAGTGATATGTTATAGACCTAACAACCTATGTAAATAAAGGAGCTAGCACACCTCATCCCATTAGTCAATTGAAGATAATCCATGATTTTACTACCTCACACTACTTATAGCTTCCTTCAAACTAGAATAGGAAGTGATCTAATGGTTCCAAAATGCAAAGGGTAGAACAACTTCATGGGATGAATTCTATATGAATTTTATCATTTGTTTTAAACCCATCATATATGTATATTTTATAGGAGCTTTGAGGAAACTTATACAAATTTACCTTGTTCAAGAATACTAGAACGAATTTAAAAATTTATCAAATATGATATAAGGTTTGATGCATTTTACAAGTTGCTTCATCAATAATTTAAAAGAATAAATCAAGATAGAAGTAAAAATATTCAACCTAAAAAATATGTTGGAAGTTAGTGAGTTAGCAAGTTTGGTTGAAGATAAAATCACAACACAATACCACACATATAAACTACCCCATTTTAGAAGTTCCTCAATGCTCCAAACTCATATAATATAAGAAAAAAACCATTAACATCAAATAATTAAGTGAGGTAGAAATGAAAACAATGAAAGAATATCAAGAGAGGGGTCTCTACTACAATTGTGATAAAAAATATAGCCTAGGCAGTAAATATACTAAAGATAAATTGTAACTACTTGTAGCACCCTAAAAATGACCCATTTTCATAAAAAGACAAAATAATAAAAAATAATAATTGTTGCATTTATGTGCCATGAAAATCATGCTCAATGGTAGATATTGTACTACGACCAACAAGATCAATGGACAATCAAAAAAATTATAGAATGATTTCTACGATCCGATCTCTATGATTGGTGTACGATATTGTAGATCGTAATACGATCTTGCTCAGAAATAGAAAAATCAAACTTAGAAAATGACTAGTTTAGCTTAACGTCTTTTATTCATGTATGCCTAACTACGTGTGAAACTCGGGATTGGATTTACTAAATTTTGCTCAGTTGGGAAGAGGTTGTAACAAAATGATCTCCTCCCCCTATTGGAACCAATTCTTGCATCCGTACGAAATCAATTGTCATGCTACAAGAATCCATTTGAAACCAATGAGCTATTATAGGCTCTGGTCGACCTACATCATGTTCTACTAAACCCAAATATCTCTAAAGAAGATGGCAGAAGGGGTAAGGAAACCCCAGTGGTATTTCTTTAATTAAAATTCTAATTTACACGCTCCACATTTATATTAAACTGTAAGTATTCTTATTAAAATTTCCAAGCATGAAAACAATCAACTGTTATGCCTTATGTATACTGATGCCTAGATTCATTGGATTGTTATAGAAATTTAACAACAATTTTAATTATGAATAGATAAAAGGAGAAAAGGAAATTAGCGTTCTTGATTTCATTCGAATATCGTAACAAAACCAAAAGTTAACTAACGAAAGAAATGTGTATAATGCATTCAAATAATGTAACCCATTATATAGATACACACAATACTGAGACAAAGAAATGACAGGAATAAGATTCAGAATTGTATTGATTCATGGAAAAAATTACATGTAGAGTGGGCAGAATGCATTTTACTCTATTTTTCTCAAAATAATACAACAATACAATGGAGAAGACTCTATTCAAATGATGTAACATGTCTCTCCTGCTATCCTTATTCCAATCTGGTAATAGAAGAATATCTGAATCCTAGGCTCAATAAGACTAAAAATATTCTTAGCTTCTTGAACACTTTCCTATCATACAATCCTGCACAGCAAGGGAGGAATAAAGAATGAATAAAAGAAAATAGACACAAATTAATACAACACAACTAATAGGGCACTCAAGTATACCTCTTAGAAAAAATATTATTCTCTAATTGCTTGATGCAGAATCCAGATCTGCCTGCTTCCTTTTATAGCTGCTAGTTCTTGATTCTATTATTTTTGGTTGAATTATGGCTGTACACTTGGCATCATCTGATTGAATTTCTAAAATTTGTGCTATCCAGCTGGCTTTGAGGTTTTGAATATACTCCCTTCTTTGACTTGTTCAAACAAATTCCCACTAAACTGGTGATTTAAGTATGAGAAGAACTTTCATATGATTCTACTACTTCTCGGTGCATTAGCTACTGCTTTTCGAACTGGCCTCTTTTGAGTTGCCTTTCCTTGATCCTTTGACCCTTTAACTTCCCCAAAGATGTCTCTCATTATTGCAGTTGTATGTGGTGCAAAATCTACTTTTTGTTGTTTATAGGTATTGACCTTTTTCCCCTTTAAACTCCTTTGCAACCCTTTTATATTCTCATTAATCAACCTCCATATTTCTGTGTCAAAAGTGGCTGCAATCCTGAGCATATTCATTTCTTGCAAAATTCTATTGTTTTGTATAACAATAATAGGCATGTTTATGTCATACTGAAGTAGTAAAGCTTCTGCATCATTCACAATGAGTATAGTTTGTTTAATCATTTCCTCCTCATCACCTAGTTCACAGTCAAATATCTCAAGGGTTTGTTTTATTATTCCTTCTATGTCTGATGCTTCTAGGCATTGATCTAAGGATAGGCCAATATCTACTAGTTTATCTGTAGCATCTTTTATTAGGTCATTTATATCAGTCACAAAATTTTTCCATTTCTCTTGGTTTGATCCAAATAGTGCTGCTTTGAAAAATTCAAAATTGATTTGAATCTTATTGCCATTAGGTGTCGTTATTTCTTGTCCTTGTAGTTCTTAAAAATGATCCCCTATGAATTCCAGGGTTGGGTGAATGAATTTAAAATATTTGTCTCTTTCCTGCACAAGGTCATGATTTCTTGAGCCGTTATTTGAATCACCCTTATTTGCCTAAACATTTTAGTAAAACATTTGGCCTGAGCTTTTATTCTTCTGTACATGTCCTTTTTTATTACATTCAAATAATATACATGATCTTGAACCTTGGTCACTATAGGGGGCTAGGCAATTGGAGCATATTTCTTATTTAATTCTTCTTGTTGCTTATTTATCACAACTTTTAATTCTACCTTTTCCTTTTCTTCTTGGTCCAATTGTTTTTTGAGTGTTTCAATATTTTCAACAAATTGATCAATGGCCTGAGCATTCAATGTTTTAACAAGTTTTGCTATATCAGTGTCTTTACCCAGTACTGATGATCCTCCTATTTTCTCATTGGTACTAATAATTGTTGGGTCTTGTAGAGGAGGAAGATTAATCTTAGCAATATCTGACACAATTGTCATCAACTCTGCTTTTTTTGAAGATTTTTCTTCTATATTTCCCATCCCGGCTACTAATTGCAACTCTTGTTCATCTGTAACAGTTAAGGTAGCCTGCTCATATGTTCTTTCCAAAACAACTTTGGCAATTGGTAAATATAATCTAGGTTTCTTTTCTTCTACTGGAATTATTTCTATTTGAATATTCACTAAGTAACTTCGAAAAATGCCACCCAGTCCACCAGATTTCCTAGGATTCATTTGTATCATTGATGGGATTTTGATCTCCTGTCCCTTTATGTTTATAGAGGTAGGGATGGCCATGGGTGCCAATTTATTCACACTGGTTAAATCTAGCACATTATTAGATATGGGAACTACAACTTGCTCTGTAGGTGATGCTTTCTAAGAATATGAAATTACTATTTTTTTGCCTTTGTCTGTACAGGTCTACTGATGAAATTCTTTTGGTGTTGATTATATTCTGAGTTGGTCATTCACTGGGAGTCTAACCTATTGTTCTACTACATAAAAAACTCTAACAGTGGCCTCCATTAAGTCTATGTCCTGCTCCTATGTCAATTTCAGCAAAGGCTCTTCTTTAATTGTTGGGCTTGTCCTTGGCATAACAGGTGTTGTAGTATCCACTAAAATTTCTTTAAGCCTTATTAGTTCTGTAGGGTAATCATAGGCTTCACAAACCTGTGTGCTACCCCTTTTTTTGGGAGGGAATTCATCCCATACATTTTACAAATCTAATCCTTTTTCCATTGCCTCTAATAATCTTTCTTCAAAAGCATCTCCCTGGTGTAGTATACGAGCATACTCTCTCTTCTCCATCATCTTGCTGTAAGTTCCTTTTGGGTCATAAAACCTCCATGAAACTTCATCGAATCCCATATTGTCCAATTCAAACATTCCCTTGAGTAGGGAAGGATATCCAACAAATACATAATTCCAAAAATGGCAGGGAACATCAAGCCAGGGGACTTTTCCATGCTTTCTAACCAGTCTCATTTTAGCCTCTTTTGCCACTTGTCTACATAATTCTAGGGCTGCTATGGATGATGGGTAGTACTATGGTAGTACCTTAGGAGGGATCTTAGCTCCATACAATATGATGTAAGTAAAACCCTCTATGAAGAAGTAATATTTGATTTCCTTTTCTTTAATGAAGGCTTTTACTCCTGGCCCTAATATTTCATGAACTAACCCAGTTAAGGCCCAATGTATTTCTACCAAGAAATGATCATAGAACTAGCCCATGTGAGTTCATCCCTCATGAAGTCTCTAGAAGCTATTCTGAACATAGGGGCTATTTACGAATTTTACTCTCTTACAGGCTTCTTCCCCCAATTGGCCCGCTATTAAGTGAACGAGAAATGAATACTATGAAAAGTGAGGCATCTCTTGCCTTTGTTTGAAAATTGCTCTTCTTACTTCTACCATTTATTTGTGTATTTGGGTGCTTAATTCTAGCTCCCAGGCATAGATTGGAGTATAATATCCTCTATTACATTGTGCAACTAAATACAAAACCATTTTTGTTATTCTATTCATATCCTGTACTCCTAATACTATGTTTATCATGTCACAGAAGTCTTGTACCGAGGGTTTAAAAGAATTTTTGTTAATGGGGAATTATTTCTCTATCGTTGCATGTGTATCGAACAATTTTTTAAAAACTTCCATATCAGTAAACATACAAGATTGGTTTTCAATTACCTGGTCTATCAGATACATGGTATAATTTGTCAATTTGAACACCTCCTGGATATGTTTGACTTTGATGCTGAACATCAACCGATTCTTGTGATCTCGAAAGGTCTTTGTTCTTTCGTCGTATGCTACTACCAGCCAAGCCATCAAGTTTGAGGAGAAGTGCACTTTTGGGCATATCAGCTTTCCAAGATTACTGTTCGATCTATTGTCTCTGGGAAAACCCTTATACTATAACCTATGAGATTTATGGAATAAATCCGTCATTATCTATGGGGTCCTATTATTGCCTTCCATCATTTGGGTGAAACTCTTAATATAGGCATTTTCGATCTCGTATAGTTGAGTCTGGTTGGGTTTTTTATCTGCCCCACATTTTTCGGTAAACTCATACATAGTGGTGTTGAGAACAGGCAGCCCAAAGATCATAGAATAGTGTGATTTATCTATGATAAACTTCACAGCTTCTCGTGTATCTACTGGTATGAACATATTTCCCCACAATGCCATTGCTCTCATGATTGTTGGTCAAGTTCTTCTTTGAGTTCTTAGAATTCGAATACTCTCTTCCCTCTGTTATTTTGATGTATCAACTCTAATTATTGATATACCAATGGAGTGGACTTGAATGGTTTCATAATTTTATATACAGGGTGGTGGAGTGAACTTAATAAATTTGCACATTTTTTTATCGACCCAATGCCACCAACCGCTGTTCAAAATTGGCCAACAGAATTGTGCCAAATCAGCCATTTTTGGATTTTTGTATTTTATGACGGGCAATGTCTATTAACTTACATGCCTTGGGCCCCTTTGATTTGTGTTCCTACAATCATTCATGCTTTCTATTCATTAATTAATGGGGATCTTTTATCTGACGTGGAACAATATGTGCCATGGGGGTAGTGTCCCTTTTTAAACCTCGTGCCACCTCGGATATGAGTGATAACTAGATCTTTGGGATCAATTATGTCTCTTTCAAGATTTCTATGATATCTGATTCTTGGTGTGAGCGTTGGTTTTTATATTTCCTATGATGCCTCTTTTTCCTAAGTCAACCGTGATTAATCGCAATCGTTAGATGCAAGTGATTGGTTTTACCCTTGGAATGTCGGTTGATGTGTTGTCATCTGATCTGGATAGGATGCTAGAGTGACCGTTGATATCCCGAGATCTGCATAATGGTTAATGTACCTAGCTACATATAAACACTTGACATAACTTATTTTATGGTCTTCAATTAATCATGATTATCCAATGTTTAATCCTTATATTTTCAAACCTTAACAACTCGTTATTTAATTGATGGCAATCATATGATACGTGCATTTTTCTTTTGCGATCATCATTAGATCTTAATGTGGTGAGGTGCGACCATTGTATCATGCATATATATATAGTTCTTAATAAATGAGAGGAGTCCCTATGTACCTTGGGTCAATTAATCAACCTTTTGAAATAATAATGCTTAGATTAACCTTAGGTTATCTTCCCGTATGTGCATCGTTGGATCTAGAGAGAAATGAGCACCACCATCTGATTTGTGTATCATTAAAACGTCTTCATTTAGCTTTCAATCTTTTGCCAACACTATAAGCCTTTGTGATCGTTGATTTTTAGATTAGTTTGGGTGCTATCGTTAGATTGCCAATAAGATGCCCACCATATAATCAATGTAAAAACTTTTGATTTTCTATTAATCATGATTAAGGTGAAATGGGGGGATTAGTCAACGTATTAAACCCTTTCTAAACACAATTAATATTTATCTTTACCTTAGTATTCATCTTACCATTCACAATTTCGGTGCGACCATCGGATCTGAGTGGAGACAAGCACTGTCGTCGGATTAAGTCAACCTGCAAGTTAGTTTAATCAAGGGTGTATAATACTAATAATGTTTACGTGAAAAGGGGGAAATTAGCTGATGTATTAAACCCTTGCTAATAACATGATTATCATTAATTAATATTTTTTGAATCTTAACACTCCTTAATGTATTTTCAATGTGTGCCATCATTAGATTAAAAATTGATCGAGCACAACCGTTTGATCTTGGTAACCTGCCTGATGATTAATCAAGGGGGTGCATTATTTTAATATTGACTTTTAATAGGTTATTAATTTGAAACATGTGTGACCATTGATATGGATATTGCATGGGCATGATCGTCCGATCTATCATACCTGCTCTGATTTTAACTTGACCTTGACCCATGATGACTTTTATTAAACCTTTGACCTCTTAGAGGACACACAACCATTGATTTTAAAGATGATTAAGTGTTGCCATCTAATTCTTTAGAATTACCCACTGTTTCATCAAAACCTTTGACCATTATGGCTCATATTTAATGCTTTGACTTTTTGGACAGTACACAGCCGTTGATTTGATATTGGGGTCGGTGCGTCTGTCGATCTTATTGAAGGTGTAAGGACTTTAATCACATTCATTTATTGGTTCATGAATTAACATTCGAGTTTTATTGTGAAAGTGCATCTGTTAGATTTATTCATGACAACGCGTTGTCGTCCAATTAAGCCTAAGGTGCGATCTTTTTACTTTTTGACCATGGCTTGATTTTTGACTTGTCCTTTGGTTCTATTTTATTAAAGTGCTGTCATCCGATTTCTTTCGAATCAAGCACGGCCCTTAGATTAAATCTAAGGTGCTTTATTGTTAGCTTGGTGGGGTGCATACCCTTAGGTTTTGATTAATTAATATTTTATTTAACCTTAGACATTTCAGATTTTGAGACCATGGTGAATGTTTAACCGACTTATGATTTAAGGACTTTATTAATCGGTTTTAGGCCCAAGGAAATATTTATGAAGGTCGAACTTTGGCTTTAGGTTTTTAATTTGAAAATTTGTTCACTAACCATTTGAGGTACTTTGATTTATACCATGAAGCCCACATTATTAAAAATTCTAAGGTTAGACTTTATCAAACCAACCAATGAAAAAAAATGAATTACTCACAACTTAAGCAATGACCAGCAGTATTAGCGGTTTGATTGAAACCAAATTTTGGGGTTTCATAGTTGAGTCAAATTTGGCTCCAACATAGGCTCTAACTGGGACAATGTGTTGAAAACATGAAGCACTTGAGAACCACAGAATCTCCTAGTTTTATTTTACAAAAAATTAAACAAAAAACAATAAAATTTTGATTGCTAAGCAAAACTTGAAATGCATAACAGAAAAACTTCCTTCCTCTTTTTCTTTCTTTTCTTCATCATTTTTTATATACTTGAAAAATGTATGAATAACATGATATCAAAGCAAGTAGAGTATGAAAAACTATAGATCCCTTTTCATTAAATTTGGAAACCAAGATTAGAAATTTTAGAAATCAATGAATTTTATTTTGAAATATTGTAATGTTTGTTTTAGCTAAGTCATAAGATATGATTACACAGATTTTGTCATAGCCATTTGTCTCATCATATTTTTGCCCATGTGTGTTTGTGCATTCTTTTTTTTGTATTTCTAAATATTTTAGAACTTTACCATATCTGAGCAAAATAGCCAAGCCTAATATGTGATTTCACTCTTTAAAAAATTTCACCATTCTGTAGGGTTCCACTGCTAGTCAGGCGTCTATAGCCTCGATGGAGTTGCTTCTAATCCCATATTAGTTTTACCCTATTGCTATTCAAACGTCTATAGCCCCGGTAGAGGTTTTCCAAGATTGTTGGCAATTTTGGGTTTGAGATCCTAGCTTCTTGTCTATGAGTTGTCATTGATGTCAAAAGGAAATGACATTAATGTTAAGAGGATGTGTTGGCTTCAAAGGTGGAAGATTCCAAGAGAATCTTTTAAGAGAATCCAGAGAGATTCCATTGGCAATGGTTTGTATTAAAACCAATGGAGGTTCTCTTTATTATTTATTTAATTATTATTTAAAACCCTTCAAGGTTTTAATTAATTAATTATTTAATTAATTAAGGGAGAAATTAATTTTAATTTATTAAAAATACTTTAATGGTTTTTAAACCCTTTAGAAAGCAAATTTCGATTAAATTCGAAATTACTTTTCTTTGCAGCCGACGTGTTCTAAAGTCCATGTATGGACTATAAATATGAGAAGGTTCCTAAGGTTAAATGGACTTGGAAAATCAAAGGCAATTAATTGGTTTGGCTACGATCGAATGTTCTGTTTACGCTGCGAAAGAGGAGAGCTCATGGTTTGAAAAGCTTTCGAAAAGCTTGACCGTTTATGTGGAAGGAAGTCCGTCTTGGACTTCGTAAGCCCCTTGTGGGCTAGTGATAGCGAAGGCTGCATTTGGGCCTTGCATAGGTGGAGGTCTATGTTTCGATCCTCGCGGAGGGAGATGTGCATGGATTAGTCACGTTTTTATTAAAACATGTTTTTGTGCCGTAAATTTCGGATTCTTCAAGGGCAGCCATTATAAGGTGTGATTATTTTCTTGATATGATTTTTGGCATTGTTTAGCATTGTTTAAAAGACATAGGAGAAATAAGGGGATAGTTCTTTGGTTGTATTTTTGAGATTAGTCTTTTGCTATGCTAAATTTAAAAATGGAGATATAAGGTGTAAGTTTTGGTTGTTGTGTTTTTGGATTCTTTGGTGGTTGTTTTTAAAGAAGAGGAGCTAAAAGGTGTATTAAGGAAAGTTTTTATATATGCTCATTTATCTTGGTTCTAACCCTAACTTGGTTGGAAGTTTGAGGGTTGTGTGTGGTGACAGCTTTAAGGATCAATTTTCTTCTACACCAAAAAGGTATGGGCACATTTTCCTTATGAGTATGATTGGTGTATGTTTTTATGAAATAAGGTTGGAGTGAAAAGGTTTTCAACTAGGTTTCCTTTGGTTGGGTGTAAATCCTATTTTCTGGTTTGTTGAAGACTTCTTATGCATTGTTATCCTTGATGAGAGTTTTGGTGAATGCATAATTCTGGTTTGAGGTAGTGGAAGCATTGTGCACTAGGGTTTATGTTTGTGAGTCTTGCTACTTGCTTTGAGTTGGTGAAACCCTTGGTTGGCTGTTTTGAGGTTGATGGTTGAGTTGCTTCCATAGAGGTTGTTTGATCAAGTTATTGCTTTTACTTGATTCATGATATTGGGCTTACTCCTTTGAGTTGATTTGAGAAAATTACTCCTTTGCATTGGTGATATTGTGTTGGATGCTTTTTGTTCAAATAATGTTGGAGAGAAAAGGAGTTCTACTTGTTTCCTTTTCTAATGTTGATTATGAAATGCTTCAAAGTTGTGTGTTGAGTTAAATGGTGTTGATTGAACCTTGGTTGATAATCATTGTTGTTGAAGCCCTAATTGATGGTGAAAAGAACATGAGTATCATTGTTATGTGATTCTTTGCATAGTTGGAAATTGTTGGAGTTTCATGTTCTTGAAAGAAGCATTCTATCCTATCCATTTTAGATATTGAGTTGAGTTTTTAGATTTCATATTGAGTTTGAGTTGAGTTTATTTGAGTTGAGTTTTGAGATTGGGAGTTGAGTATAGAACATATTGAGTCTCTAACAATTCTCTTGATGCTTCTATGAATTTGAAAAATCACATTGGGTCTCTAACAATTCACTTTGTGATTTCCTACTAAGAAAGTTTTTCTTGGTGAGCTTGCTGAGTTTTTGGACAGGTTTCGGTGGGGACTTGTGAGCAGTTTTTGGACAGGTTTCGATGGGGACTTGTGAGTAGTTTTGGACAGGTTTCGATGGGGACTTTTGAGCAATTTTTAATAGGTTCCGATGGGGACTTGTGAGCAAATTTGGACAGGTCCTAGCAGAGGACTTGTGAGCTGAGAGAACTTGAGGACAGAGGTGCATTGGTTCTATGAGAAGAACCTGAGGAAAGTTGGCAAGTATTTGAGAAGGCTTGTATGCAAAGGATTGATTTGTTCAAGAGTTGGAAATATCTGACAGACAGAGGAAGACTTGTACTAGACCGACTGACTGTGTTTGGTACAGGTTGCTAAGCTGCTGTGGATGTGATCATAGAAGGCAGAGGTCTCTTAGGCTAAGCATTGAGGACAGGAGGTCTTCGGTGGAAAGGAGTTCCATGTGTTGGCAATAGGTAGAGGCAATTGATCTTCTGAGGGATCATTTGCAGAGCATAGGGGAAGGTATCTCCTTTGAGCAGAGGCTCATAAATTTTGATTGGGGGAAGGTATCTCCTTTGAGAAGAGGCTCATAAATTCTGATTGGGTGAAGGTATCTCCTTTGGGCTGAGGCTCATAAACTTTGTAATTGGGAAGGATTCCCAAAGAAATTTGAGATAACTTTTAGAGAAAAGTTTTGTGGACGTAGCCCAACCATTCTGGGTGAACCACGTTAAAATTGGTGTCACTTTGTGGATGATATTGTGCATTGCTTTGATATTGCTTTACTATTTTGAAGTATAAAGGAAAAAGTAAAAAGAGGTCTTATACTATTCACCCCCCCCTCTCAGTATAAGCTTGTGTTCTTCAATTGGTATCAGAGCAGGTGCCTTCGAAAAGTTTAACAGATTGAAGGAAAAGCTAGTAAAGAACACAATGGATTATTCAAGTGGCAATGCAGCACCTATTCGTGATGAGTCTTCTAGTGATGAAGAGGCATATTACAGCAAGAAAGGCAAGTTCTCTAGAAAGCATAAAAGTATGAAAAATATAAGATGTTTCAATTGTGAAAAGTTTGGTCATTATGCTACTGACTGTACTGTTCCCAAGAATGAAAGTGATGAAGATAAACAAGATTCTAAGAGCAAGGATTCTGAAAAGCACAAGCATCATAGGAAAAACAAATATGAGCACAACAATCAAGGAAAAAGGTATTCTCACAAGCACAAGAAGAGTTTCTACCTAGACAAAGCAAGTAAGTGTTCTAGTAGTGATAGTGAAAGTTATTCAAGTGATAATGAAAATGAGATGTTGTTCATATCAAAAAAAGAGGAAGAAGCTCGAAACATAGATTCATTTTCATGAAATGTCTTAGATGTGGAAATTTTGGTCACCTTGAGGATGATTGCACAAATAATGATTTGGTTTCTAGTATGTATGAGGATGCTTCGAAAACTATAAGGAAGATGCATGTGTGGTCTTTGAAAAGGGTAGCACCTCTAGTGATAAGAAATCTGAAAAAGGCTTTGATGATTCAAAAAGAAAACAAATAAAGGATCTTGAAAGTGAACTTATTAGTGCTCTTAGTGTTTTGGAAAAGGAAATAAATAAGAATGCTAGACTCAAGGATAAGTTAGATGAATGTTGTATGGAGAGATATGATCTTATAGAAAGTTTTGACTTCTCTATAGCTAAGACACAAGAACTCAAGGATGAGTTAGAGTCTAAGGTTCTTGAGTATAATGAATTAGAACAAAAAATGGCTTCTTTGAAAGAGGAAACTAAAGAGTACAAGGATAAGCTTTACAGGTTTCAAGATAGCTCCAAAAAGGTAAAGTCCATCATCAAAGATCGAAGAAGGGCAACAGATAAAATAGGTCTTGGTTTTGATAAGAAACACAAGGAACATGTTGGGGAATCTAGTAAGAGATTCTAAAAATAAGAGAGTTCTGATGAGGAGAGTATTTCAGAGAAAGAGTCCTTGAGTGATAGATGCACAAAAATAGAAAATAGGAAATAGAAAAAGGGGAGAAAGTTTACAGGACCTAGAAGGTCATTTACAGGAAATTTTAATGGCATATATTTTGCTTGTCACAGGTTTGGTCACATGGCTTCACATTGCATGAATCAAGTAAGGAAGGTAAATGACAGTTTTAGAGGTGGTAATTTCTTTCAAGGGTATTGCTACTCTTGTAAACAGTTTGGACATAAGGCAATTTTTTGCAAGGCTAATAACAGGAACAGGGTTAGTCGGAACAGGTGGATTCAAAGAATAGGTATGCCTAAAAGAAATAACATTGTTACTTGTTATAAGTGCAACAATGAAGGTCACACAACTAGACAATGTAGAGCTAAACTTCCAAGGTACAAGAATAGTAACAAGTGGTATGAACAGGTCCAAGGATCAAGGCATGGATAAGAACAGGAATGATAACAAGAACAAGAACAGTGGATGGAACAGGAACAGGAATATGGACAAGGAGAACAAGAGAAGACATGGTAAGGCAGCTATAGACACTGATGATGATCAGTGCCTATTGGGAGTTTTACTCCCACCCCAAAATTAAACACCTCAAAAAGAGGTGGGGGAGGGACTAAGCTAAGAGGCTCATTCTTAGTCCCAAGCCCCAAAGGTGACCCTTTGCCATTGATGACAAAGGGGGAGAGCCTCAAGACAGGGGGAGCTATTTATGTTGAGTTTTTGTGTTGTTGAGAAGCATGGTTTGCCATCAATGACAAAGGGGGAGATTGTTGGCAATTTTGGGTTTGAGATCTTAGCTTCTTGTCTATGAGTTGTCATTGATGTCAAAAGGAAATGACATTAATGTTAAGAGATGTGTTGGCTTCAAATGTGGAATATTCCAAGAGAATATTTTTAAGAGAATTCGGAGAGATTCTATTGGCAATGGTTTTTATTAAAACCAATGGAGGTTCTCTTTATTATTTATTTAATTATTATTTAAAACCCTTCAAGGTTTTAATTAATTAATTATTTAATTAATTAAGGGAGAAATTAATTTTAATTTATTAAAAATACTTTAAGGGTTTTTAAACCCTTTAGAAAGCAAATTTCAATTAAATTCGAAATTACTTTTCTTTGCAGCTGACGTGTTCTAAAGTCCACGTATGGACTATAAATATGAGAAGGTTCCTAAGGTTAAATGAACTTGGAAAATCAAAGGCAATTAATTGGTTTGGCTGCGATCAAATGTTCTGTTTACGCTACGAAAGAGGAGAGCTCGTGGTTTGAAAAGCTTTCGGAAAGCTTGACCGTTTATATGGAAGGAAGTCTATCTTGGACTTCGTAAGCCCCCTGTGGGCTAGTGGCAGTGAAGGCTGTGTTTGGGCCTTGCATAGGCAGAGGTCTACATTTTGATCCCCATGGAGGGAGCTATGCATGGATTAGTCACGTTTTTATTAAAAAGTGTTTTTGTGCCGTGAATTTCGGATTCTTCAAGGGCAGCCATTATAAGATGTGATTATTTTCTTGATATTATTTTTGGCATTGTTTAGCATTGTTTAAAAGACATAGGAGAAATAAGGGGATAGTTCTTTGGTTTTATTTTTGAGATTAGTCTTTTGCTATGCTAAATTTAAAAATGGAGATATAAGGTGTAAGTTTTGGTTGTTGTGTTGGTGGTTGTTTTTAAAGAATAGGAGCTAAAAGGTGTATTAAGGAATTTTTTTATATATGCTCATTTATCTTGGTTCTAACCCTAACTTGGTTGGAAGTTTGAGGGTTGTGTGTGGTGACAGCTTTAAGGATCAATTTTCTTCTACTCCAAAAATGTATGGGCACATTTTCCTTATGAGTATGATTGGTGTATGTTTTTATGAAATAAGGTTGGAGTGAAAAGGTTTTCAACTAGGTTTCCTTTGGTTGGGTGTAAATCCTATTTTTTGGTTTGTTGAAGACTTCTTATGCATTGTTATCCTTGATGAGAGTTTTGGTGAATGCATAATTCTGGTTTGAGGTAGTGGAAGCATTGTGCACTAGGGTTTATGTTTGTGAGTCTTGCTACTTGCTTTGAGTTGGTGAAACCCTTGGTTGGTTGTTTTGAGGTTGATGGTTGAGTTGCTTCCATAGAGGTTGTTTGATCAAGTTATTGCTTTTACTTGATTCATGATATTGGGCTTACTCCTTTGAGTTGATTTGAGCAAATTACTCCTTTGCATTGGTGATATTGTGTTGGATGCTTTTTGTTCAAATAATGTTGGAGAGAAAAGGAGTTCTACTTGTTTCCTTTTCTAATGTTGATTGTGAAATGCTTCAAAGTTGTGTGTTGAGTTAAATGGTGTTGATTGAACCTTGGTTGATAAGCATTGTTGTTGAAGCCCTAATTGATGGTTAAAATAACATGAGTATCATTGTTATGTTATTCTTTGCATAGTTGGCAATTATTGGAGTTTCATGTTCTTGAAAGAAAGCATTCTATCCTATCCATTTCAGATATTGAGTTGAGTTTTCAGATTTGATATTGAGTTTGAGTTGAGTTGATTTGAGTTGAGTTTTGAGATTGGGAGTTGAGTATAGAACATATTGAGTCTCTAAAAATTCTCTTTATGCTTCTATGAGTTTGAAAAATCACATTGGGTCTCTAACAATTCACTTTGTGATTTCCTATTAAGAAATTTTTTCTTGGTGAGCTTGTTGAGTTTTTGGACAAGTTCCGGTTGGGACTTGTGAGCAGTTTTTGGATAGGTTTCGGTGGGGACTTGTGAGCAGTTTTGGACAAGTTTCGATGGGGACTTGTGAGCAGTTTTGGACATGTTTCTGTGGGGACTTGTGAGAAGATTTGGACAGGTCCTAGCAGAGGACTTGTGAGCTGAGAGAACTTGAGGACAGAGGTGCATTGGTTCTATGAGAAGAACCTGAGGACAGTTAGTAAGTATTTGAGAAGGCTTGTATGCAGAGAATTGATTTGTTCAAGAGTTGGACAAATCTAATAGACAGAGGAATACTTGTACTAGATCAACTGACTATGTTTGGTACAGGTTGTTGAGCTGCTGTGGACATGATCATAGAAGGCAGAGGTCTCTTAGGCTAAGCATTGAGGACAGGAGGTCTTCGATTGAAAGGAGTTCCACGTGCTGGAAAGAGGTAGAGGCAGTTGATCTTTTGAGGGATCATTTCCAGAGCAGAGGGGAAGGTATCTCCTTTGAGAAGAGGCTCATAAATTCTGATTGGGGGAAGGTATCTCCTTTGAGAAGAGGCTCATAAATTCTAATTGGGGGAAGGTATCTCCTTTGGGACGAGGCTCATAAACTTTGTAATTGGGAAGGATTCCCAAAGAAATTTAAGATAACTTTTAGAGAAAAGTTTTGTGGACGTAGCCCAACCATTTTGGGTGAACCACGTTAAAATTGGTGTCACTTTGTGGATGATATTGTGCATTTATTTGATATTGCTTTGGGTATATTGCTTTACTATTTTGAAGTATAAAGGAAAAAGTAAAAAGAGGTCTTATACTGTTCACCCCCCCTCTCAGTATAAGCTTGTGTTCTTCAAAGATATCTCAGGCATTGTCTTAATTTTACTTTATTTTTTATTTTTCTTTCTCGTGAGAGAAGTGTTTGGATATATAAATAAATTGTGCAATAAGTATGCCTGAGTTGAGGATTAGTTTCTGGCTATAAAAGATGAGTGTAATAATTTGTGGCTCAACTAGCCTCTCAAAGATAACTCAGTTCTTTGGACCTTTGAAGTCACTTTAAGTATCATTTGTAATGTGAGGCTTGACATGATGTTTCAATCAAATTTGTTTTCTATCTGTTTTATCTCATATCAAACAACTATTGCATAAACACTCATTTTTGACAGAATTGTAAAGCTCATCAACATCTAAAATAAATCCACTTTTTTTTTAATTGTCTTTGGTGGAATAAATAGTTAGATATACTCATCAAACTAATATATCATGTGTACAGTAGACTCAAAATTATTCAAGAAAAAAATGGAAGCTTAACTAATAAACAAAATACACCACTCTATTTTTGGATTTTTGTTTTTCTATTTTTTTTGTAATGTTTTTTTGTAAGTACACCTTCAACAGGGATTGTACATTTTGAGGTGTTGGCCATTAATAGGGATGACCATTATTTCTCCCTGTAAATTCTATAGCTTGTAGGTATTCTGACTGATAACATGGGAAATTTGGTATGGGCCAATCCATTTAGGTTCAAACTTACCCTTTTCACCATGCTTATTATTTTTAGGATCCCACTAGATGACTATATCTCCTTGAGAAAAAGGAGTACCCTTGGATTTCGTATTAAGTAATTTTATAGTTTTATGGGTTTGTTCCATCATTCTATTGAGGGTCTCTCTACTTTGTTCTTCTAACAAGACAATTTGGTCAAGCCTTCTCTAAATGGGATCAGGGTTTTCATGATCTTGCAATAAAAGGGAAAGTGCCATTTTTCTATTTTTGGGGGAAGTAGGGATTTTTATCCATAAACCATATCATAGGGGGTTCTTCTTGTATTTATTTTAACAAACAACCTATCAGCCCATAAAGAAAATTTAAGTTCACTGTCCCATCCCCTTTTATTTTTACCTAATAACCATTTTATTCTTGTTATTACATTTTTATTTGATGACTAGGCTAGACCATTTCCTTGGGGATAATAATTATCAGAATGAGATAATTCAATTTCATATTCAGCAAAAAATTCTACCATTTCATATGACACACAATATTGAGCATTATCGGTTACAAGCTTTTTAGGAGCTCCATACCTGGTCAAGATATTTTCCTCTATGAATTTGATGACTACAATAGATGTAGATGTTCTCAAAGGTGCAACTTCCACCCACTTTGTGAAGTAATATTTTGTAGTTATGATCCACTTATGTTGGCCAGATGAATTAGGTTTGATCTCTCCAATCAGGTCAATGCCCCATTGAGAAAAAGGTGCTTCAATGATTACTAGCTTGAGGGGAATGACTGGTAGATGCTTTTTCCCTATAAAAACTTGGTAGTTATGACAATTCCTAACATATTTATATACATCCTTAACAAAGTATGGCCAATAATATCCTTCTCTCATGATTTTATTGGCTATAGCTCTTGGAGCAAAGTGTCCTCTACAAAAACCATTATGAAATTCATTAATTATTTCAGGGACATCTCTTTCATATAAGCAAACTAATAATAGTCCATCAATATGTTTCCAATATAATACTCCATTTTGTATATAATACTTTTGAGCTTGAAGTTTGACTGATCTCATTATGTTTATTGTCATATCACCGGGAAAAGATAGCATTTGTAAGTATGACAATATTTCTTCATACCATCTACATTTTTTGTTTTTTATTCTTTTTTCATCATATGTCTGATCTATGGTGAGAATATTTTCAGATCCTACTTCTTCTTTGTTAGCCAACAGTTTAGCTAAACTCTGCATTTTTACTGTTTTAACTATTTTGAATTCAACATCATATTGCAAAATTTTTACCATCCATCTTGCTGGTCTTCCCAATGGCTCTAATTGAGAAAAAATATTTTTTATTGCTATAAAGGGAATACAAAAGTAAACTTTGTTTGAGCCAAATATACCTTTGAAGTGTCCTAAATATTGGATGACTGCATAGGCATGTTTTTCTAGCAGGGTGTATTTAATATTTTCTCCTTTTAGTCCTGAGCTCATAAAGGCTATTGACCTTTCATTATTTTCATTATCTTTTTGTGAAAGGACTGCAGCAATAGAGTGTTCATAAGAATATGAATAGATATTAAAATCCTTTGCATAATCAGGGTATGATATGGCTTCTTTAATCTTGTTAAATGTTTCCATATTTTCTAATGTCCATTTTATTTCTCTAGTTTTCTTCACCATATCATTTATGGGTTTGGTCATTTCTGCAAAATTTGGGATAAATTTTCTAATAAAATTTATTTTTCCAAAGAATGACCTTACTCCTTTTAGATTATTGAGTGGGGGAATTTTAGAAATGGATTCTATCCTTTTTGGATCAATGCTTATCCCATTTTTTGAAACTATATGACCTAGCAATTTTCCTTGTGTAGTTCCAACTATGCATTTTTTTGGATTTAGAGAGATTCCAAATTCTTTGCACCGGGAAAAAACTGTAGTCAAATGTTCTAGATGATCTTATAAATTTTTAGAAAAAAACTGTGATATCATCTAAGTACACTGCTACAATTTTGAACATTAGTCCTTTGAAAGCAAAGTCCATCGCTCTTTGGAAAGTAGCACCTGCATTCATCAATCCAAAGGTATTATTAAATATTCAAATGTGCCCCAGGGTGTGGTGAATTTTGCCTTGTGTCTATCTTCTAGATTTATCAGAATTTGATTGTACCCTAAAAATCCGTCTAACAGGGACAATCTAGTTGAACCTACTACTTGCAGCAGTTGTTCCATGTTAGGCAATGGGTAATTGTACTTTAATGAGATCTTATTTAAATTTATAAAATCCACGTAGTCTAATGTCCCCATTATTTTCCCTAACTAGTACTAAGTTGGATATCCAGGAGGAAAACCTGACTTTTCTTATTATCATGGAGTCCAACAATTTTTGAACCTCTTTTTGCATTACTGGGTGGAGAGTTGGATTGTACTTTCTCTATTTTTGTCTAAATGGCTTGGCCTCTTCTTTCAAGGGTATTATATGTGTCATAACATCCATTTTGAAAGTTTTGAGATCTTCATAGGTCCAAGAAAAATGTTCTTTGTTCTTTTTTAGGAAACTAATATATCCATATTTTTCTTTAGCAAGTAGTACCATGTCTACTTTCACTATTTTGGGTTCTTTCACTGAGCCAATATTAATATCCTCAGATATCACTTCTCTGCGTATAGGTTTATAGGCTTTGTCAAAATTATCAAATAGGATTTCAAGAGACACCAATCCTTTGGGTATTCTATTAGTTTTCATCTGGATTACTTCTACTAGTTCTCCTATTTGATCTTTTAGCTTTTCTTCATCTTTTTCATCACAGATGACATCTGCATACTGATTTTGCAAAGTCATAAAATACTTAATATCTATATCATCTTGAAAAACCTGAAGATAGACTATGTTATCTAGCACATAAGGTTTATAGACTGAGATAGTTGGAAATCTATCCATATATTCTATAGTTATTTTTGGGTTATCTAGACATGAGGCATTCACAGCTAAGAGATCTGCAACATGATTTTGTTCTCTAGGAATATATGAAATATTTAAAGCCAAAAATTTATCAATTTCTTCTAGTACTACATTTCTATATTGCTTAAGTCTAGGATGCTTGGTCTGATATTTACATTTTATTTGTAGTATAATAAGTTTTGCATCCCCTGTTACAATTAAGTAGTTAATACCTAACTCTTTTGCTTTCCTTAGCCCTAATAGTAAAGCTTTGTACTTAGCTACATTTTTTTTGCAAGGAAATTGTAATATGTAAGGAATACTAAGGTATTTTTCTTTTAATATCAATTAAATTTACACCTGCACCAGCTCCATATTGGGATTTAGCCCCATCAAATGATATGGTCCACATTTCTTGGGTTAATACTCGATTTGATTCATCATTAGTTATTCTCATATCTTATGGATCCATGTTCTTTGCATCTAGTACTTCCATTAGGAATGGATTGTGACATATTGAATAGACTCCCATCTCTTTTTCTTCCATAGAGTTAACTAAGTTAATCATGGTTTCATATGTTTGAATTAACTCTATAGAGTATTTATTGAATGGTTCCCTTCTCAAAATTATATTCTCCTTATCTAATATGGGGATGGTAGCATAAGACCAGTCTAGTTGTATTGATCCCCCTAGTTGTTTTGCCCAATGCCTACTGAGTAATAGTGAGAAGAATGGATCAACATCAACTCTACTGTTACATCCATGACAATGCCCTTTTTGGGGTTTTGGTCTAGGAAAACTAATAATTCAGTTATCACCCCTACATAGGGAATTTGTCTACTGTCCATTATAGAAATAGGGGTATAATCTCTAGTATAGATTAATGCTATTTGGTTAGCTATTAACTTAGGCATGATATTATGTGAAGCTCCACTATCAAGCATGCAATTATGAATCACATATATTTTCCCTTCATCTGAATTATATCTTAATGACATGTAGAAGGGTCTGACAGAATATGGTGATCTTGTATCATGTTGATTTTGTCTAGTAGCATGACAAGTAGGGTCTTCTTTTTGCTCTACTAATCCAAAAGCTTTGCATACTTGTTCTCTGTATGTTTGAACTTTCATAAGTTCATCGAATGTGATATTAACTTTTTCTTACTGAGTTCTGACCCAACATCAAATTTTATATTCTTTATATCCAATGGTTTGTTACTTTCTTCTTTGGAAACTTCTTCTGTTGATTCTATTACCTCAGGAGTAATTTTGTTAGGGTCCCTATCAGTTTTATCTTTACTGATATTTTTATTGGTGAAAGTTTATCTTCTTGTTTCATTTGTAGATAATTTCTTTGTTTTTTCAGGGACTGTTCTATTCCTCAAATTTAAAACATGGGTTGCCTCTAATTATTCAACCTCTTGAGTAGTGGGAATCAATTTCCCTTGCTTCATCTTATCATATCTTGACTCATGTGATTTCTGCAAGACTTTAGTTCCTTCAGTTACTAAGATCTGAGGATGATGATTTTAAGCATATTTATCCATGTCTTCTTCAAACATCCTTTCTCTGGATTCATCTTCAATGGACCAACATGCATTGGATTTTGCATGCATATCTACATTACATTGATCACTCAGGTGTATTCCACATGCATCAAGGTTATGGGGTGTATCACAAGTAGAGAAAAAATAAGGAAAACCTTAAGCTACATTGGCATATGGCATTACGTTAGGGACATTGTTTTGATCCCTGTTAGAATTTCTTTTTTTGTAGTTGTTATTCCCATTAACCTTATTCCTATTCCCTTATTCAAAACCATTGTTGTTTCCCCAATTCTTATTGTAATGTTTCTTAAATGGGGGACGGTTGTCAACATGTGGTCGCTCTATCTGTGAAGATTCACTACTATTTTCATTTCTTTCGATTCTCGCTAACCTGTTACACATGTTGTTGAACATTTCTGTCATTTGACTGGTCAACTTCTCCACATGATCAATTTTAGTTCTTCTTTGTATATTAAAAGCCACTCTCTTATGTTTTCTCTTAGGCATGTTAAATTCTAAAGAATAAGGCTTCATCTTACCACTATCAAGCATATTTCTTTCTATATCCATTTCTTTTTCCATACAACCGTCAATAGTAGTGGCTTGTTCTTGTCTTAATTCATAGTTAAATTCTCCTTGAAAAGTATTCTTATAAAAAAAATAGACTGAATATCACTAGGCCTGAGGTTGGTAGGTATTTTGTTTCTTGTTTTTGAAAATATTCTATTAAAATCACTAACAACCTCATTTTTTTTATTCTTCATAGTGGCTAGCTCAGTTAACAATGATTTTTCATTTTTCATTTCACCATACTTCTTTAGGAACACCTCTTCTATTTTGGTGAAGTTTGGGATATCATTTTTAGGAAGGGAATTAAACCATTCTCTAACATATTTTTCTAAAGTCTGCAGAAACATTCTTAATACTACATCTTCATGTTCAACTTCCAGATTGTCCATTGCATATAAGAAACTTTTGATATGATCCTCTCTAGTTACTGCACTATTTCCTAAAAAATTAGGGAGATATTTGTGAGCTTTACTGGGTAAGGCATTTAAATTTACTAGCAATACAAAAGGCCTATATCTGTTAGTTCTCCATAAATGAATATTACCCTGAGCCATAACTACTATTGAATTTAATTTCACAGATGTAGTACCTGCGGTGGTATGGTTTTGAGTAGCTTGAATGTAATTAGATTTATTATCTACTGTAGTATTACTATTTATTGTATGATGAGAACAATTGCATATATCTTCTACAACATGATTTAAACGTTCATCAACAGTAATATCAGCAGTAATAATATTCTGATTTTTCTTTATGTACTTTTTATCGCTAGAATTAGATCTACTATAATATGTAGAATTCTTACAAAATGGTGATTTCTGGGTATGTATAAATACCTCTGGATTTTTGAGTTCTAGGAATAGCTCCTTACCGCTTCTCCTAGTGTTTACCAACATGTTTTGTTCTCTCCTTTTTATATTTTTCTTCTGGGTTCTTCCAACAGAGTCGCCAGCACCGAGGTGCAAAAATAATAGAGTATACTCTTATCAAGAATACTTGATATTATCACTCATCCTCACAGGAGTGGGTTCTTGGGGAAATTCAAGAAAATCAAGAAAGAGAAATTTCAAGAAAATCAAGAAATGGGAATTTTCAAGAAAATCAAGAACATAAAAACTTACTTCAAAACATAAACTATGGACATAGGAAAAATAAAGAACTTCTAACAAAGTGAAAATTAAAACATTGGTTCTTTACTTTAACTGGTCGTCCGTTGAATTAAAAATAATCGTTGAAGAAAACTTTAAGAAGATAATTGAATCTTTCTAAGAATTCCTCCTCGACAATGGCACCAAAAAACTATTGGAACCGATTCTTCCATTCGTAGGAAATCAATTTTCATGCTACAAGAATCCATTTGAAACCAACGAGCTATTACAGGCTCTGGTCGACCTGCCTTATGTTCTGCTAAAATCGAATATTGCTAAAGAAGACAGTAGAACGGGTAAGGAAACCCCAACGATAATTCTTTAATTAAACTTCTAATTTGCATGCTCCAGATTTATATTAAACTATAAGTATTCTTATTAAAATGACCAAGCATGAAAACAACCAACTGTTATGCCTTATGTAGACCGGTGCCTAGATTCATTGGGTTGTTATAGCAATTTACCAATAATTTTAATTATGAATAAAGATAAGGAGAAAATGAAATTAGCGTTCTTGATTTCATTCGAATCTCGTAACAAAACCAAAAGTTAACTAACAAAAGAAACATGTATAATGCATTCAAATAATGTAACCCATTATACAGATACACACAATACTGAGACAATAAAATGATAGGAATAAGATTCAGAATTGTATTGATTCATGGAAAAAAATACATGCAGAGTGGGTAGAATGCCTTTTACTCCATTTTTCTCAAAAGAATACAACAATACAATGGAGAAGACTCTGTTCAAATGATGTAACAGGTCTCTCCTACTCTCCTTATTTCAATATGGTAACAGAAGAATCTCTAAATCCTAGGCTCAATAAGACTGGAAATATTCCTGATCTTCTTGAACGGTTTCCTATCATACAATCCTGCACAGCAAGGGGAGGAAGAAAAAATGAATAAAATAAAATAGACACAAAGAAATACAACACAAATAATAGGGCACTCGGCATCATATGATTGAATTTCCAAAATTTGCACTATCCAACTGGCTTTGAGGTTTTTACTGTGCTCCCTTATTTGACTTGTTCAAACAAATTCCCACTAAACTTGTGATTTAAGTATAAGAATAACTTTCATCTGATTCTGCTACTTCTTGGTGCGTTTAGTTGGTGCTTTCTAAACTGGCCTCTTTTGAGTTGCCTTTCCTTGATCCTTTGACCCTTTAACTACCCCATAGATGTCTCCTATTATTGCAGTTGTCTGTGGTGCAGAATCTATGTTTTTTTGTTTGCAAGTATTGACCTTTTTTCCCTTTAAACTCCTTTGCAACCCTTTTATATGCTTATCAATCAACCTCCATATTTCTATGTCAAAAATGACTACAATATTGAGCATATTCATTTCTTGCAAAATTCTATTTTTTTGTATAACAATAACAAACATGTTTCTGTCATATTGAAGTAGTAAATCTTCTGCATCATTCACCATGATTGTAGTTTGTTTAATCATTTCCTCCTCATCACCTAGTTTACAATCAAATCTCTCAAGGGTTTCTTTGAATATTTCATCTATGTTTGATGCTTCCAAGCATTGATCTAAGGATAGGCCAATATCTACCAATTTATCTGTAGCATATTTTATCAGGTCATTCATCTCAGTCATAGAATTTGTCCATTTCTCTTGGTTTGATCCAAACAGGGCTACTTTGAAATTTTTCAAAATTGATTTCAATCTTATTGTCATCAGGTGTTGTTATTTCTTGTCCTTGTAGTTCTTCAAAATGATCCCCTATGAAGTCCAGGGTTGGGTGAATTAATTTAAAATATTTGTCTCTTTCCTGCATCAAGGTCATGATTTCTTGAGCAGTTATTTGAATCACCCTTATTTGCCTAAACATTTCAGTAAAACCTTTGGCCTGAGCTTTTATTCTTCTGTACATGTCCTTTTTCATTACATTCAAATAATATACATGATCTTGAACCTTGGTCACTGCAGGGGGCTGGGCAATTGAAGCATCTTTCTTATTTAATTCTTCTTGTTTTTTATTTATCACAACTTTTAATTATGCCTTTTCCTTTTCTTCTTGGTCCAATTATTTTTTTAGTGTTTCAATATTTTCAACAAATTGATCAATGGCCTGAGCATTCACTGTTTTAACAAGTTTTGCTATATCAGCATCTTTCCACAGTACTGATGATCCTCCTATTTCCTCATTGGTATTGAGAACTATTGGGTCTTGCATAGGAGGGATATTAATCTCAGCAATATCTAAAATAGTTGTCCTCAACTCTGCTTTTTCTAAATATTGTTCTTCTGTATTTCCCATCTCGGCTACTAACTGTAACTCTTGTTCATATGTAAAAGTGAAGGTAGCCTGCTCATCTGTTCTTTCCAAAACAACCTTAGTAATTGGTAAAGATAATCTAGGCTTCTTTGCTTCTACTGGAGTTATTTATGTTTGACTCTTCACTAAGTAACTTTAGAAAAGGCCACCTAGTCCACCAGTTTTCTTGGGATTCATTTGTATCACTGATGGGATTTTGATCTCCTGTTCCTTTATGGTTATAGAGGTAGGGATGGCCATGGGTGCCAATTTATTTACATTGGTTATAGCTAGAACATTATCAGATATGGGAACTACAACTTGCTTTGTAGGTGATGCTTTCTAAGAAGATGAAGTTACTATTTATGTGCCTTTGTCTGTACAGGTCTGTTGCGGAGCTTCTTTTGGTGCTGCTTCTATTCTAAGTTGGTCATTCATTGGGAGTCTAACATGTTGTTATACTACATAAAAATCTCTAATAGTGACCTCCATTAAGTCTATGTCCTGCTCCTATATCAATTCCAGCAAATGGTCTTCTTTAATTGTTGGGCCTGTCCTTGGCATAACAGGTGTTGTAGTATGCACTAAAATTTCTTGAAGCCTTCTTAGTTCTGTAGGGTAATAATAGGCTTCACAAACCTGTGTGTTATCCTTTTTTTTTAGGAGGGAATTCATCCCATACTTTTTGCAAATCTAATCCTTTTTCCATTGCCTTTAATAAGATTTCTTCAAAAATATCTCCTCGGTGTAGTATACGAGCATACTCTCTCTTCTCCATCATCTTGTTGTAAGTTCCTTTTGGGTCATAAAACCTCCATGACACTTCATTGAATCCCATATTTTCCAATTCAAACATTCCATTGAGTAGGGAAGGATATCCAAAAAATACATAATCCCCAAAACGACAGGGAACATCAAGCCATGGGACTTTTCCATGCTTCCTAACCAGTCTCATTTTAGCCTCTTCTACCATTTGTCTGCATAATTCTAGGGCTTCTATGGATGATGGGAAAAACTATGGTAGTACCTCAGGAGGGATCTTAGCTCCATACAATATGATGTAAGTAAAACCCTCTTTGAAGAAGTAATCTCTGATTTCCTTTTCTTTAATGAAGGCTTTTACTCTTGGCCCTAATATTTCTAGAACTAACCTAGTTAAGGCCCAATGGATTTCTACCAGGAAATGATCACAGAACCAGCCCATGTGATTTCATCCCTCATGAAGTCTCTAGAAGCTATTATGAATATAGGGGCTATTTATGGCTTTTACTCTCTTATGAGCTTCTTCCTCCAATTGGCCTGTTATTAAGTAAACGAGAAATGAATACTGTGAAAAGTGAGGCATCTCCTGCCTCTTTTCAAAAATTGCTCTTCTTAGTTCTACCATTTCTTTGTGTATTTGGGTGCTTAATTCCAGTTCCCAAGCATAGATTGGAGTATTATATCCTCTATTACATTGTGCAGCTAAATACAAAACCCTTTTTGTTATTCTATTCATATCCTGTACTCCTAATACTATGTTTATCATGTCACAAAATTTTTGTACCCAGGGTTTAAAAGAATTTTTTGTTAGTGGGGAATTATTTCTCTATCACTACATGTGTATCGAATAATTTTTAAAAAAATTCCATATTATTAAACATACGAGATTGGTGTTTGATTACCTAGTCTACCAGATACGTGGTATAGTTCGTCAATTTGAACACCTCCTAGATATGTTTGACTTTGATGTTGAACATCGGATTATTCTTGTGATATAAAAAGGTCTTTGTTCTTTCATCGTATGCTACTACCAACCAAGCCATCAAGTCTAAGGAGAAGTGCACTTTTGGGCATATCAGCTTTCCAAGGTTACTATTCCATATGTTGTCTCTGGGAAAACCCTTATACTGTAATGAGCTTGATGGAATAAATATGCCACTATCCATGAGGTCCTATTATTTCCTTCCATAACTTGGGTGAAACTCTTAATACATGCATTGTCGATCTCATATAGTTGAGCCTGGTTGGGTTTTTTATCTGCCCCACATTTCTGGGTAAACTCATACATAGTGGTGCCAGGAACAGATAGCCTAGAGATCACATAATAGGGTGATTTATCTATGATAAACTTCATGGATTCTTGTATATCTACTAGTACAAACACATCTCCCCATGATGCCATTACTCTCATGATTGCTGGTCAAGTTCTTCTTTGAGTTCTCAGAATTTTAATACTCTCTTCCCTCTGTGCTTTTGATGTATCAACTCTAATTCTTGGTATACCAATGGAGTGGCCTTGATTGGTTTTGTAAGTTTATATACAGGGTGGTGGAGTGAACTTAATAAATTTGCATGTTTTTTTATCAAACCAGTGCCACAAACTATTGTTCAAAATTAGCCAACAGAATCGCGTCAACTCAACCATTTTTGGATTTTTGTGTTTTATAATGGGCGATGTCTGTTAAATTATATGCCTTGGGCCACTTTAATTCATGTGCCTACAATCATTCATGCTTTCTATTCATTAATTAATAGGGATATTTTATCTGAAATGGAACGGTATGTGCCACGGGGGTAGTATCCCTTTTTGAACCTCATGCCACCTTGGATCCGAGTGATAACTAGATATTTGGCATCGATTATGTCTCTTTTGATATTTCTATGATATTCAATTATTGGTGTGATCATTGGTTTTTATATTTCCTATGATGCCCCTTTTTCACTAAGTCAACCATGATTAATCACAATTGTCGGATGCAAGTGATTGGTTTTGCCCTTGGAATGTCAGTTGATGTGCTGTCATCCGATCTGTATAGGATGCTAGCATGACCATTGATTCCTGAGACCTGCATTATGGTTAATGTACCTAGCTACATTTAAACACTTGATATAATGTGTTTTATGGTCTTCAATTAGTCATGATTATCCAATGTTTAATCCTTATATTTTCAAACCTTAACAACTAGTTATTTAATTGATGTCAATCATATGATATGTGCATTTTTTGTGTGATCACCCTTAGATCTTACTGTGGTGATGTGCAACCATTGGATCATGCATATGTATATAGTTCTTAATAAATGAGAGGAGTCCCTATGTACCTTGGGTCAATTAATCAACCTTTTGAAATAATAATGCTTAGATTAACCTTCGGTTATCTTCCCGTATGTGCACTATTGGATCTAGGGAGAAATGAGTGCCACCATTCAATTTGTGTATCATTAAAATGTCTTCATTTAGCTTTTAATATTTTTCCTCCACTACAAGCCTTTGCGACCGTCGATTTTCATATTAGTTTGGGCGCTATCGTTAGATTGCCAATAATATGCCCACCATATAATCAATGTAATTTTTTTTTATTTTCTATTAATCATGATTAAGATGAAAGGGGGGGATTAGTCAATGTATTAAACCCTTTCTAAACACAATTAATATTTGTATTTACTTTAGTATTCATCTTACCATTCGTGATTTCAACGCGACCGTCGGATCTGAGTGGAGACAAGCGTTGTCGTCGGATTAAGTCAACCTGCAAGTTAGTTTAATAAAGGGTGTATAATACTAATCATGTTTAAGCTGAAAGAGAGGAATTAGATGATGTATTAAACCCTTGCTAATAACATGATTATCACTAATTAATATTTTTTGAATATTAAAACTCCTTAATGTATTTTCAATTAGCACGTCACCATTAGATTAAAAATCGATCGAGCGCAACCGTTTGATCTTGGTAATCTGCCCAAAGATTAATCAAGGGGATGCATTATTTTAATATTGAATTTTAAAATATGATGAAATTAAAACATGCATGGTTTTTAATCTGGATATCGCATGGGCACGATCGTCCGATTTGTCAGACTTGCTCTGATTTTAACTTGACCTTGACCCATGACGACTTTTCTTAAACCTTTGACCTCTTAGAGGACATGCATCCATTGATTTTAAAGATGATTGAGTGTTGTCATTTGATTATTTAGACTTACCCACTATTTAATCAGAATCTTTGACCATTATGACTCATTTTTAATGCTTCGACTTTTCGAACAGTGCACAGCCGTTGATTTGATCTTGGGGTCGGTGCATCTGTCGATCTTTTCAAAGGTGTAAGGACTTTAATCACATTAATTTATTGGTTCATGACTTAATATTTGGGTTTTATTGTGAAAGCGCATCCATTATATTTATTCATGACGATGCGCTACCATTCTATTAAGCCTAAGGTGCGATCTTTTTACTTTTTGACCATGGCTTAATTTTTGACTTGTCCTTTGGTTCGATTTTATTAAAGCACTATTGTCCAATTTATTTCGGATCGAGCATGGCCCTTGGATTAAATCTAAGGTGCTCTATTGTTAGCTTGGAAGGGTGCATACCCTTAGGTTTTGATTAATTAATATTTTCTTTAACCTTAGACCTTTTGGATTTTGAGACCATGGTGAATGTTTAACCGACTTATGATTTAAGGACTTTATTAATCGGTTTTAGGCCTAAAGAAATATTTATGAAGGTAGAACTTTGGCTTTAGGTTTTTAATTTGAAAATTCCTTCCCTAACCATTTGAGGTACTTTGATTTATACCATGAAGCCCACATTATTAAAAAGGCTAAGGTTAGACTTTATCAAACCAACCAATGAAAAAAATGAATTACTCACAACAACTTAAGCAATGACCAACAGTATTAGCAGTTTGATTGAAACCAAAAATTTAAATTTGGGGGTTTCAAAGTTGAGTCAAATTTGGCTCCAACACCCCCTATTTTGGTTAGTCCTCCCTGCCTATTTAATCAGGCTCAAATCATTCAAATTCTCCCTTGGAATTCCAAGATACTCTCGCTTAAATTTTACATTTTTTTGTTCCTAGTTTTCTCGTTGTAATTTGTAGGATCGGAGACTATCGTTGCAGATCGGTTGATGGTGTTGTAGATCAAAACTGTGGTCGTACGACGATATCACTGGTTTGGTGTACGATATCGCTAGTTCGGTGTACGATCCTTCTCAGAATGCTATGATATCGCCTGCAATCTGCTTGGGGGCAACCCTGAGTTTTGGTTTACATTTTTGATATTTGTTTAAGCATATTTCTATTTCATTTAGCACTATTCCTCATATAAGCATTAAGTCTATTCATAGGCATTACTGGTGTTCACCTAATTTCATGTAGTTGCATATAATTTCATATTTTATAGCTATAAAACTTTCATTTCATCAATTTATATCACTAATATTATCTAAAGCACTTCATTACATCTTAAATCATTAGTAGAACACATTATTCTTGTTTTTTGTTCTCTACCTAGGAATCTACTGGTTTCTACCAAAATCGGAATAGTAGGTTCCTGATCGGAATACGATCTCGTAGATCGTAATACGATCTTGCAGAATCGTAATACGATATTGGCCTGCATTATACGATCTAGACTGCTTACAAATTTTAGAACCTACATCAGACATCCGGATACAGGTAAGGTTTAAAATCTCTTCATAGGCATTGCATCAATTTATACATTCTATTTTCTGTATTCTTTTGTCTACATTTGAAGTTAAAAGTGGATGTAGCTTAGTTTAGTTTGCATATTGGCCAAACTTAGGTATGTGTGATTTGAATAAAAAGAAACCATTAAAACAAATCCCAAAACCTAGGCTCGAAAATAGCCAAAAATATTTCTTGGTGAACCCAAAACCCATTCATCAAAAAATCACCATATATAGAAGGTACGATTAAGTACCTCTCTTTTGAGGTGTAGACCACTCATTCTCCCATTCCCCTCTAAGGCATGGATCCATCAACCTTGAGGAAAGGAGTGCGAGAATTTTTGGGCTACATTCTTTGGTGAACCCGACGTGAAACATAGGCATTTCTTCTGATATTCTAAATAGTTACAAAAAAAAAACAAACCAAAAACATTAGTCAAATTTCATAATTTTGCATGCCATAGATGGTAGATTATAACATAAGGAGAGTCGTTCATATTAATGTTAGTACAGTACTAGCAAACCAAGAATTTTCTTCATTAGGTAGTGTGCCGCACTCTGATATTTGGAGAAGGTTAGAGATTATAAGAGCTAAAGAACCTGAACTTGAGAAAATCATAAGGTTCAATTTATCTAGAATCCTGGATCCTGATAGTGCACCTTTCTACTTTGACCTTCAAAGAGCCTGTGATAGGTGGCTAGCAGACAAAAGAGCTGTGATTTCTCCAAGTCTTTATTCCTTTGAAGATTATCTTGAGAATGCAATAGTAGTACATAAGTTTTTATCACAAGTGGAAAATCAAGAAATTGTTTTAGACGATAAGAGAAGATTTAACAGGGTTCCTAGAGTTGTGCTTTATCGAGAATACTATCATGAATTACACTTTTATACATCAAATTGTGAAGTTGATTGCATTACTATAGCACATTTCATAAAATTCCTAAAAGCCAACTTCCTATTTGAAGAAGAACACTACCTATCACCAGATCAATTGGAACCTGTTAATGATATCTATAGGCTTTTTCAAGAAACTTGAAATATAACATTTATAATATTATAGTTGTGTTTATTTTGTTATTTGCAATCTAAAAACTACAAAAAACTAAAAAAAATCATATTATATTTTCTAGTTAGGTATATATATAACATATATACCCCAAAATTTTAGCACATATATATATATATATATCTGCAAAAACAAATTATTCTAAAAACAAAATGCCTATATTAAGAAGTGGTAAACAAGTAGATAATGATAATATGGGAGAACAAGAACAAGATGATATTGAAGATAGAGCACTTGTTGGAGAGGATATACTATCAGAAGATGAAGGTGATAATGGGGAAAATGAAGTAGAAGATCCTAATGAACCTAAATTAGATGAAAAGGGACATGTTCAATTTGAGTCTCTTGCAAATTTTACTCAATTCATAAAAGATCACATAGGTGAATTTAGTCAAGCAGTACATATGGATAATTCAGGAGAAGGTTCTATGGAAGCAGCCTTAGCATCCACTTTTTGAATACATACAAACCCATTACCTTACATGCCTTCAACAGACCAAGATGATAATCAAGCAGGACCATCTAATCAAAATATGATACCTTTAAATCAAAATGCTCAAAAATCAATGGCACAATCATCCAAAATTGTTGCTAGCAACCCAAAAGCAAATCTTAAAAAACAAAAACAACCATTCACATCCATGTTCACTCAAGCTCTTAATCAACAAATGTCAAATCAACAAAAGGTTAAACAAGTACAAAATACCAACTATCAACAAACTCAACAAAATGTAGTTCCTACAAACACTTTACATAATAGTGTTTCAGTTGGAAATCTTCACACAACAACACCAACTTATTATCAAAGACATAATAATATGGTGCAACAAAATCAGTTTGGTGGACAACAACAAGGACTTGAAGCTATGGTTAAGCAGTTAGCTTCTCATCTAGACCAGATGGATCCTTACCATCCCTCATACAGTTATCGAGAGATGTGTAGTCAACCTTTGGATCCTATAGTTGTAGCGCAACCTTATCCTAAGCATTTCCCCATGCCTATCCTCCCGATATATAAAGGAACTGAAGATCCTATAGAGCATCTTCGTATGTTTAGAACGACATGTCATGATGTTTCTCATGATGATTTGTTGTTGCTAAAGATGTTCCCTAAAATTTTAGGAGGTATGGCCCTAGAGTGGTATTATCAATTACCCAATAACTCTTTAAGGAATTTTGAGGAAACAACAGAGATGTTTGTCCATCAATTTAGTGCCTATATAGAAAGGCATGTGACCATTAAAGATTTATACAACCTAAAACAAGGGAAAGATGAAAGTTTTACAGAATTCTTGGCTAAATGGAGATAAATTTTGGGAAAATTACACTTTGCATTACCTCATCGTGAAATGTTGGACATATTTATAGGTAATTTGCAAGAACAATTATCTTATGAACTTTCTACTGCTACAGTAACCACCTTCGATCAAGCCATTGATTTAGCAAGAAGGGTAGAAGATGCCCTTATCAGGAGAGGTCAATTTAAGAAGAAATATGAAGATAAAACTTCTAAGAATCAATACAAAAACAAACAAGTAGTAGGTGATGGAGTTACTGATAGTAGAAACAACTCAAATGTTAATCTTGTAGAAGTTGTGAAGAAATTTGTATTGAAAGTTCCTGATAAACCACCAAGAGAATTTACAAGATTAAATCAACCTTTAACTATGATTTTACCTCAACTATTGGAACAAGGTTTGATACGGTTGCCTGAAATAAGACAACCTGATACAACTGTAGCTGGATTTAGAGCTGATTTACATTGTAACTTCCATAGAGCTGATGGTCATTCAACAAACTCATGTAAAATATTGAAACACATGATACAAGATCTAATTGACAATGGAAAAATGGAAGTAGAAAAATTCCCACCAAAATATGCTCAAAATAATACACAAAAATCTCAAAATCAAAATGCAAATCAGAATTTGGACATCTTCCAACACCCTTTACCAAAGCATGGTAAAGAAGCTGTAAATCAGGTAGAACATCATAATGTTCCCCATCCAACTCGATATGTGGGAACTATTAGTAGTTTTCTACCACATCAAGACTTGCCAAAAACATATGTAACCACTGAATCCTTAGTCACTATTAGACCTCTAAAAATCTATCAAAACACACCTTTAGAAAGTGACACGAAAAGTGAAACAGGAAGTGAATTAGAGATTGCTTCAAATAGTTCTGAGTATGAATCAGATCGAGTCACACCTATTACAGATTTATTTGTTCTAGAAGAACCATTTCCAAGAAGAATAACTACTAGACCATCATCTCAACAATGGCTTTCAAATGAGCAAGCAGAAAATGCTAGACCCCATTTTGGTAATCCATGACATAGCAACATTGTAGGTACCATCGGAGTTGTTACAAGACAACAAGCACAAAACCAAAATTCTCAAGATCAAAGTCAAAATGAGAAGACAAATCCATTTGTATTAAAAGCTCCTACTAAAGCAAATAATGTAACAAGTTCACAACAAAGATCTCCATATGATATTAATGAACAATTAGCTACTATCACAACAAGAATATCTCTTTTGGATCTCTTAAGGACTTCCTCCATACATAGGGAAGAATTGATGAGAACTTTGAGCAAGATGATGGTACCTGAAGATATTGAACCAAATGTTGTAGTAAATGTTGTAACTTTGGATGAAACAAACTTTATAGATTTTCATGATAAAGATATCCCTCCTCAAATTTTGTATGGAGATAACCCTTTGTACATTACAACATTGATTGGAGATGTAGGAGTTAAGAGAGTCTTAATTGATAATGGATCATCATTAAATATATGCACATATGATTTCTTTCAAAGGTTTGGATTTAAGAAAGAAGATATGAAAAATACTAAAATGATCATTAAAGCATTTAATGATGAAACTCAAGAAACATGTGGAGTTATGAAGATCCCATTGCAAGTTGGTCCAAGGATTTTGGATACGACTATGTTTGTTGTACCATGTTTTGCATCGTACAACATTCTTCTAGGTCGACCTTGGATCAATGCAATGAGAGCAGTACCTTCCACATTACATCAATGTGTTAAATTTGAATTTAAAAATCAATTAGTCACCATTCATGGTGATCCTAGACCATTTGATATGTGTGTTGTGGTAGAACCTGTAGGGGTTCCATTTTGTCCTGCTATGTCTGTTGTTCATCCTAGTCCATCTTCATCATCAAAACCTTCTAAATCTAAATCACCTCCTAAATCAACATCATTAAAAACATATTCTAAATCATCAACATCAACAAATTCTACATCATTATCATCATCACCTTCTAAAACTATACCTAATCCATTTCCTAAATCTATAATAATAGAGTCACCTCCTGAATCTACAATATTTAAATTTACAACATCTAAAGAACCAACTAAGGAAGATAATCCATCTACTTCATATGTCATTTCAGATGAAGTATTACCAGATTTATCTTCAGTGCTTGCAACTACAGAAGAAGTTAATTTTTCTACTCAAGATTCTTTGGTACTATCTAAGTTACCACCATCTCCCGAACATTAGGCTTACCAAAGAAAGGGAGCATTTGTCATATTGGGAGTTGTGAATTTGTGTATGCAGGATATGATTGGGGAAAATTTTTAGTTATGCAGATTACAATTGATCAAGATGGATTTGCTAAATGTTATTTCTCTAATGGATATGTAAAATCAAAACCAATGATGTGTAATATGGGTTATAGAGGTAAAGGTTTAGGACCTCATGAAAATGGAATAAAAGAACCCTTGGAGGTCGAAGAGTGGCCTGCCCGATGTGGTCTTGGTTATATTCCTACAAAAATAGAACCATTCCCATATAAATATGATGACCATATTATAACATATCAAGAGTATATGGAACAAAAAGAACCTTTTAAAATGATACATACTTGTAATATGTTGACTATGGTTTATCCAAAAATGATTGCTTCTTTGGATGAATGTTTAGAGGGGGATATTTGTCATGATATATCTCTTGATGAAGTTCTAAGAAATAATTTTTTCTTTGATGGATCAATGCCATGTGTAGCTCACATAGAAGCTACTACTCCCCAAGAAGAGTTAGCTAAATGCACATTAGAAGAATTACAAGAAATGGGGGTATCACCCGCACCTCCCAAATTTGAAAGAGAGTTGAATATTGTTGTAGAAAATTTCATAAAAATCAACATTGGAACAGAAGAGAATCCTCGCATGGTCAAAATTGGATCTGAGTTAAGTGAAGAAAAACAAAAGCTATATATTGAATTTCTTATAGAATATCCTGATGTCTTCGCTTGGACATACGTAGATATGCCAGGCCTAGATCCTTCTGTAGTTGTGCACCATCTAGTAGTGCACCCTGATGCTAAACCTGTAAAGCAAAAACTTAGAAAAATGCATCCTAAAGTAGCACTACTAGTTAAAAGTGAATTAGAGAAGCTTTTGAATGTAAATTTTATACAAGCTATTGACTATGTTGAGTGGATATCAAATTTTGTTCCAGTAACTAAGAAAGAAGCTACTAAAATTAGGGTTTGCACAGATTTTAGAGATATTAATGTTGCATGCCCTAAAGATGACTTTCCTCTCCCTAATATGGATCAAATCATAGATTTTATAGTTGGGAGTGGGATGTTGTCCCTTATGGATGGTTTTTAGGATACAACCAAATTAGAATAGCTCCTGAAGACCAAGCTAAAACAACTTTTATTACACCTTGGGGGACTTTTTGTTGGAAAGTCATGCCTTTTGGTTTAAAGAATGCTGGAGCAACTTATCAAAGAGCTATGACATATATTTTTCATGATATGATGTATGATATTTTGCATGATTATGTGGATGACATTATAGCTCGCTCAACTAAAGAAGATGATCACATTAATGATTTAAGAAAAGTGTTTGATAGATTAAGAGAATATCTGATACATTTAAACCTAGACAAATGTATATTTGGAGTAAAATCTAGAAAATTATTAGGAGTTATTGTTTCTATGCGAGGCATCGAGATAGATCCTTTAAATATTAAGGCTATCCATGATATGCCACCTCCTAAAAACATATCAGAATTAAGAAGCTTACAAGGAAAATTACAAGCTATTCATCGCTTCATTGATAAATTGGCAGATAGAACATAACCTTTTCTTAAATTACTCAAGAAAAATATTTCTTTTCAATGGGATAAGGAATTTCAAGAAGCTTTTGATAGCATTAAACAATATCTTCTCAACCCTCCAGTGCTTGTTCCACCTAGACCAGATTGTCCTTTCATTTTATATATTTCTGCTTCGAAACTTGCACTTGGAGCTATGTTGGCTCAAATTGATGATGAAAAGAAAGAACGAGCCACATACTACATAAGTAGAACTTTAATAAGTTATGAAACAAGATATACTCCATTAGAAAAACTTTGTTTAGCAGTTGTGTTTTCTATGCAAAAGTTGCATCATTATATGCTTAGTCAGAAAACATATGTCATTGCTAAATCTGATCCATTGAGGTACTTGATGAGTAGACCATACTTATCAGGATGCACAACTAAGTGGGTTCTTGCTCTTAGTGAGTTTGAACTCACATTTATCGGCCAAAAATCCATAAAATGCCAAGTTATAGCAGATCAGTTAGTTGTTGCACCTTTAGAGTCTACTCACCCCATGAATATTGAATTTCCAGATGAGTGCCTTTATTTAGAAGAAGATCATTCTAAAACTTGGACATTGTTTTTTGATGGAGCTAGATGTATGAGTGGTGCAGGTGCTAGTATTATATTAATATCTCCTCAAAAGCACCTAATACCTTTATATTTTAAATTACAATTTGCTTGTACTAATAACACTACAGAATATGAGGCTCTAATCCTTGGATTACGAGCCGCTTTAGCTTTAAATATTAAAGTTTTATTAGTTTTTGGAGATTCTCAACTTGTGATAAATCAAATCAATGAATTTTATCAAACACGAGATGAAAGATCACCCTTATAAAGAGTATGTGCTTAAGCTTATTTCATTGTTTGAAAAGGTGACTTTAGAAGCCATTCCTAGAACTAGCAACCATGTTGCCGATGCTATGGTTGTGGTTACCTCCTTGTTGCCTTTGGAGTTAGATGATGAATATGCTACTATCATTATCCACAAACTCCAAGAACCCACTTCCTCTAAATCTTGCTTAGAGCCATTGGATGTATTTTTGATTAATGAGATCACCCCAGAACCTTGGTACATAGATATCTTTAAATTTTTGCAGAATGGGACTTTCCTGAAGGATTAGATAGAAACCAATGTAGGCTACTACGTAAGTGAGTTGTCCACTTTGTAATTGTTGGTAATACCCTATATAGAAGATCCTTTGAAGGTATCCTGTTAAGATGTCTAAACCTAGAAGAATCTAAGAAAGCCTTAAGTGAAGCCCATGATGGATCCTATGGAGGTCACTTTAGTGGAAGTGCCATTGCTAAAAAGCTCCTTAGAATGGGCTATTTTTGGCCTTCCATGGAAAAATATGCTAATGATTATGTGCATCATTGTGACAAGTGTCAAAGACATGTTGACCTTGTCCATGCTCCTGCTCAAGAACTCCAAACCATAGCCTCTCCTTGGCCCTTCTCTAAATGGGGTTTAGATATTATTGGTAAAATCAATCCTATCTCATCTGATGGTCATAAATTTATAATAACAACAACAAAATATTTTACAAAGTGGGTTGAAGCTATACCTTTAGCTTCTTGCATAGGAGTTCAAGTTTCTAAATTTATTTTCAATCAAATCATTTGTAGATTTGGAATTCCATCTAATCTCATTTCAGACAATGGTACATGTTTTAAGAACAAAGATGTTAAAAAATTATGTCAAAAATATAAAATTCAACATAGATGGTCTACTCCTTACTATCCACAAGGAAACGGCCAAGCTGAAGCATCTAATAAAACATTGATCAAAATCCTAAAAATATTAGTTAATAAAATAGGTCGTGACTGGCATATACAATTATATCCTGCCTTGTGGGCTTATCGAACTAGTGTTCGTACTCCCACAGGTGCTTCACCTTTTGTCTTGGTCTATGGTGCTGAAGCAGTTTTTCCATTTGAGTTAGAAGTTCCTTCTTTAGCTCTTCTACTTCAAGATGTCGAAGTAGGAGATGAATATCATGTTGGCAGATTAAGTCAGTTGGAACTTCTAGATGAAAAGTGCATCCATGCTTTAGAGCATCTTCGTGCCTACCAAGACAAACTTAAAAGATCATATGCAAAGAAAGTTCATAATAGATCCTTTGAAATTGGAGATCTAGTCTTAAAAGAAAATAAAAAAATACTAATGCAAGAAAAGACCTTAAAGGAAAATTCTAGCCTAATTGGCTTGGACCATTTATCATCACTGCCAAATTTGGATCAGGTGCATACAGATTGGCTACCTTGGATGGAAAATATCTCAAGGAACCCATGAATATTATGCATCTGAAAAGATATTATGCATAAAGCCAAAAGTCTTATCATTGTACATAGTTGTAAATAGTTTTTCTTATGTATTTCAATATACCCCTCAAAAATAACCAAAAAAATTACAAAATCTAAAAATCTACAAAAATATTTCAAAGCATTATTAGATCATTATCTCTGCATCTATTATCTACTAAGATTGCAAGTTATATTTTCATTTACTTCAGATTAATTCAAAGGTTATCTTGAACCATGCACTAAAATTCACATATTTAATAAGTTTTGGATTTCGTTATTTTGATTATAAATATCTCTTGTACCAAAGAACACTATTACTTCATTAAATAATTTTGAGTATTGTGAATGATTTTGCTACTTCTTGAACCAAGAACACATTTTTACATATTAAAATGATTTGTTGCAAATTCGATAAAGTGATACTACTTAGTAAATCTTAATACCTTAAGTGAAAAATTTTCCTTGCTATCCTATCATGTGCATGGTCTAGAATACTGAGAAATTGGAAAAAGGACAAGCTCCTCCCTACCCGAATAAAATCCCTTGCTCTACGCTTAATCTGAGCAAGTATCCCGAAAAAGAAAGAAAAAGAAAGAAAAAGAAAGAAAAGAGAAAAACAAGAAAAATGTTCCAAAGCAATAAAATCCCCTTGTTCAAAAATGAACAAGAAATCCCTATCCTATAAATGTGAAGAAAAGAAGGGAGTATTGAACTTGAATCCCTGGAATTTCTCAGTTATTCAAAAACCATGAGGTAAACCCCATAACAGGTGATTTGTGCCCAACTTGCTTGACATTGGGTAATTCCTTTTCACATGGTGATATGTCTGTCACATTAGTAATTTTTCTTTTGTATAGACCAATGTCCGCATTTGGATTAGCTAGCTTTTGGTAATTTGATTTACATAGTAGTTCAGTACCAATGCATGCACAAAATCATGGTCAAATGAACATTTCACTTGCACACACATTGGTTCATTCAAAGTTTGCTTTATCATTACCTTACTCAAAATCGGTAAATTAACTTCATAAAGCACACACATTTGTTACTTGAGATATTTTGTATCATTATGACAATCAAAACAAATAATGAATTCACTTTTCACACACTGGTTCTAGATAAATTTGAATTTGTCTTAGAAATAAGTTAAAATATTTCTTTGGAATTTTGTTAGATAATCAATTTCAATTCTTTACATTAGTTCATACAAATTATTTTATCATCATAGCACAATAATTTATTTCAACTATATCTATTACAAAATCAAAATTTATATCATCATGCATTTCATTTTGATTTTCATGATGATGGTATAGTTCCTAAGTAATTATTTCTCTTTAAATTTCACACTTAGGAATTTTATGCCTAGCGCAAGTCATATTTCTAATTTTTCATGCCCAACAATGATTTCATAAAACTATTATAAAAATATTTTGAATATGTGACATAATGATTTATCCAACACTAATTTTGCATTTTAAAAACACACAAAATTTATATCATCATGCATTTCATTTTGATTTTCGTGATGATGGTATAATTCCTAAGTAACTATTTTCTTCAAATTTCACACTTAGGAATTTTATGCCTAGCGCAAATCATCCTTCGAATTTTTCATGCTTTGATCAATATATTTCACAAACATTTATCAAATACATTGTTCTCAAACAAACATCACACATATTCTTTTCATCACAAAAGCCTTAAGATTATTCTTAAGCATACAACCATTTTTTAGCAATATCAAAAACATTCCTCACAAAATAGGATTAGCTTCGTGACTTAGCGAGCTTTGAACTCCACCAACAGTCACATAACAACACAACATCCTTTGAGGTTTATTGCTAAAATCTATCAAAATTTATCATTATTCCAAAACACCTTTTTCAAAAACACATTTTCAAAATTAAATCATTTTTAATAATCCATTTATCATTTTCAAAGCATGATTAATAACATCTCATCATCCAAAAATTAAAATGCAAAATTAATCAAACAAAACACATGAAGTCACATAAGAGACAAAAGATCTATATATATATATATCTCAAAAATCCATATACAAAAATAAAGTTAGACTGATATGCCACAATCCTCAAAATCGGCATACTCAGTCAAATATATCATACAACTATACAAATATCTAGGCTCACCCCCTAGAAGCCCTAGAACTCTATGCCTCATCATCTCTACCAAGGGGTGGAGGTGGTGGTGGCATCTCTCATGTCTCCATAGCAGTCCTAGAAGAAGTCGCCCTGGATGAAGAGTGGGATGACCCAACTCAAATCGGCTCTGCAATATCTACAGGGAGAGGCTCTCTCCGATCTATAGGTACTAATATGAAATATAGAGTCCGATAGAAATTCATCTACTACACCACTCGCAGTAGCTCATCCCCTACCCGACTCCACTCAGATCGACCTATCTGAGTCGGTGTCACAGTCCCAGCTCCCTACCCCACCTGAGCCCGAGCCTCTACCAGCTCTCCCTCCAAAGTCTGAATCCTACTATATAGACCTGCATCCTCAGCTCTAGCCTACACTAGCTCTCCCTCCAAAGACTCTATCATAGTCTTCTAGGTCGCATTCTCCCCCTGTAGCCTAGCTACCTCTACCCGTAAAGCAGCCATCTCACTACTCTCCCCCTCCTCCAAAACTCTCTTGCCCTTCCTACGTGAGTATGGTCTCTCCTCCTAATGAGTGGATGCTCCTCCCTCCTCATGGGGTGATGCTCTCCTCTCCTACCTATCCTAGGGGATCTGACACCTCTGAGATATATGTCCACCCCGAGTACGAGGACCTAGTCTCCTCAAAGAAGCCTAGGTAACCGACTACTCCTACTGACTAGTTGCATGACATTATCTATAGACCTGATCAACTACCTATAACACTATACTCCTCCATGGTGTCAAACGAGTAGGATAGATACTAGCATACCACTATCTGTATCTATCTGTCACCCCAACATCATCTCCAACCACTATATCCACTAGAGCATCATCAAGCTCAGGGTCCAAAAATTGAGCCAAGTTAGGAGCCCCACTAAAAGTGGTAGGATCCCGAGTAGATCTAGCAAAAGTGATATTCCTATGATAAGGAATATCTTGGTAGAGCCCAAACTATCATTGCACCCAATCAAAATGGTGTAACTCTACCTCTCCCTCATGCATATACACCCAGATGGTCTACCTGACATGGGCCAACTCATAGGCATCCTCTCCCCATCCTGGAAGTCCTCTCCAAGGCCTCCATGTAATATCATCAGGAAGTAGCTCATCTAGGAGCCACCTCGCTCCACTAACAGTAATCCGTCTCCCCCATACTCCCTATAAAGGCCAATAAAATACCCTAGGCCTATCATCCTCTACACCGAGCTCATCATCTTCTCCTCGAGCTAGAGGAAGCCCTATAGGCCATTGGATAGCTATGTGCTCCCAACACCACACCTGTAGAAAAGATGTCAAAATGAGGCCCTTCCCACCCTTGTAAACCACTCTATGCAAGAATATATACAAGCTTCATAAAAGGAAGGGACCCCAAGCAAATCGGACACTCTGATCTCTCATATCATAGACTACCTCTGCTAGTATCCATGGTAAATGCATCCCACTGAGATGGCATAATATTAACCCCCCAACTACACCACTCAGTACAACTATCAGCCAAGAGACCCCCTATCCTCCTGAGTCTCTCAATAGGAACCCCACCCTTCTTCAATATGAAGCTAGGGTCTCCCATCAACCTCCTCATCGCTTAGCCTTGGTTGCTAGATGTAGCTATCCGAGCACCCCTTAGTGGTAACCTCAAAATCTGCTAGACATCCTCTAAGGTAGGAGCCATCTCCCCTATAGGTAATCAAAAATGATGATTCCGGATACCACCTCTCCACCAAAGCTATCAATACCCTCATGTCAATAGCAATTTGTGGCATCTGCACCACATGTTTCAGACCCACTACCTCTAGACAGGCCAGCTATAGGTCTGAAAGGTCATCTAAATCTACCTGGAGAGTGCCATATCTCCACTCCCTATTCTTCAGCTCCTCCAACTATCAAAATCAAACATAAAATAACAAAATATTAGTAACCAAATTTAAAACATTTGATCAAAATAAAGTAAGTTCAAAATCGTATCAAAGCCAGCAATATCATATACGATTTTGTCAATATCGTTTTGATTTTGTAAATCATACATATCACTCATATCGATACGATATTGACAAAATCATATCGATTTCTTCAATATCATATCATATGATATTGCAAAATCGTTACGATTTTGCAAAATCATTATGATTTTATGAAATCATTACGATTTCATAACTAGGGCTACGCGATGGCAGCCATGCCCTAAAAATTTAAATTTAATAAAAATTTAAGCAAAAACAATGCAAAATTGAAAGAAAACAAGTAAAACATTCTTACCCAGAGTGCTCCATCTCCCGCCTAGACCAAATCGGCGCGATGGGTAGCTCCCACCATGTTTTTCTCTAGAGCACAGGATAGAAAATAGTAAAAGATAAAATGAATTAAGAACTTCTAACTTTTCTTTTTTTACCCTTGCTTTTTCGAGTTTTTCACCCAAAATGTCCAAGTGGGAGCAAAACTCGAAGGGGGTACCATAAACATCACAATTTGACAACTCACATTAAAACCTAAAATTATCAACAAAAAATTGCAATAAAATTTTGCTTTCTCGTAAAGCGTGCTACACTTTTCTTTAACGTATTTTCTTTCAAAATTACGCTAAAGAGGGGGAAAAATGTAGCACCCTAAAAATGACCCATTTGCATAAAAAGACAAAATAATGAAAAATAATAATTGTTGCATTTATGTGCCTCAAAAATCATGCTCAATGGTAGAGATCGTACTACGACTAGCAGGATCGGTGGACGATCAACAAAATCGTAGAATGATTCTTGCCATCCGATTTTTATGATCGGCGTACGATATTGTAGATCGTAATACGATCTTGCTCAGAAATAGAAAAATCAAACTTAGAAAATGACCAGTTTAGCTTAACGTCTTTTATCCCTATCTGCATAACTGCGCATGAAACCCGGGATCAGATTCATCCGATTTTGCTCAGTTGGGAAGAGGTTGTAACAAAATGATTTCTTTCCCCTATTTTGGTTAGTCCTCCCTACCTATTTAATCAGGCTCAAATCATTCGAATTCTCCCCTGGCATTCCAAGATACTCTCGCTTAAATTTTACATTTTTTTGTTCCTAGTTTTCTCGCTATAATTTGTAGGATCGGAGACTCATTGTAGATCGGTTGATGGTGTTGCAGATAAGAACTATGGTCGTATGACGATATCGTTGGTTTGGTGTACGATATCACCAGTTTGGTGTACGATCCTGCCAGGAATGCTACGATATTGCCTGCAATCTGCTTGGGGGCAACCCTGAGTTTTGGTTTGCATTTTTGATATTTGTTTAAGCAGATTTCTATTTCATTTAGCACTATTCCTCATATAAGCATTAAGTTTATTCATATGCATTACTAGTGTTCACCTAATTTCATGTAGTTACGTATAATTTTATATTTCATAGCTATAAAACTTTCATTTCATCAATTTATATCACTAATATTATCTGAATCACGTCCATTACATAAATCATTAGTAGAACACATTATTCATGTTTTTTTTTTCTCTACCTATGAATCTGCTAGTTTATACTGAAATCAGAATAACAAGTTCCTGATCAGAATACAATATTGTAGATCGTATACGATCTTGCAGAATCGTAGTACGATATTGGCCTACAGCATACGATCATAACTGCATACAAATTTTAGATTCTTCATCAGACATCCGGATATAGGTAAGAGTGTGAAATCACTTTTTAAGCATTGCATTAGTTTTTACATTCTATTTTCTGTATTCTGTTGCTTGCATTTGAATGAAAATTGCATATAAGATAGCTTAGTTTGCATATTGGCTAGACTTAGGTGTATGTGTGATTTGAATAAAAAGAATCCATCAAAACAAATCCCGAAACCTAGGCTCGAAAACAACCATAAATGTTTCCTGGTGAACCCAAAACCCATTCGTCAAAAAATCACCATATATAGAAGGTACGATTAAGTACCTCTCTTTTGAGGTGTAGACCACTCATTCTCCCATTCCCCTCTAAGGCGCGGATCCATCAGCCTTGAGGAAAGGAGTGCGAGAATTTTTGGGCTACACTACTAGATGATGATCTAACCACTATTCCTCCTAAGTTAAATGTAATGAATGATAGTTCAAATAGTGAAAAATATGAGGATATGGATAGTATAGAAGAATCCACTTCCAAGATATCTTTATATGACTTAGTAGGAATTACTACACCTCAAACTATGATCATGAAGAGGTATTTCAAAAAATATCCTCTAACCATTCTCATCGACACAAGTAGCACTCATAACTTTATTGATCCCAAGGTGGCTAAAATAAAAATATTACTTTTACCCATGCAATAGATTTAAAGTCATGATAGTCAATGGAGGAACTCTCCCTTACAAAAACAAATGTCAAATATTAAGGTTAGCATGGATGAATACAACTTAAATATAATATTTTAGTGCTTCTATGAGGAGGGTTTAACAGTCTTAGGAGCTTAGTGGTTGTACACATTGGGACCTATCTTATGGGAATTTTTTAGAAAAATAGATGAAATTCATAGTATGTGACTTACAATACATCCTTAAGGGTTGAAATCTAGATTGACAAAGGTAGTTAGTTCTCCTTGAATGGATAAATTACTTTTTACATTTCATGAAGTCATGGCTCAACTTTTTATAGTGAAATCTATAGAAGTTAAATTAGCTAAATCCCCAAAATTATAAGTAATAATTTAGTAGTATTATGTGGTTAAGGAATCTCATGGAACTTATCCATAGTACACATGTCATCATTCAATACAAGTGATTTTGATATTCTACCATCAAAAATACACCCTTAGAGATATCCTTATGTGTAGAAGTTAGAAATTGAGAAGTTAGAGTGGTAAGTATTGAAGGTACATGTAACTCAAATAAGTGTTAGTTCTTATTCTTCACCAATACTTTTCGTATAAAAAATGGGTCATAGAGATTGTGTTTGTATTTTCAAGCATTGAAGAAAAATGTTATTAAGGATAAGTTTTCAATTCTAGTTATAGATGAGCTCCTAGATGAACCACATGGTGCTCAAATTTTATCCAAACTCAATTTGAGGTTAGGTATCTGTAGTGAAGATTCACTACATAAAATAACTTCATGCATAGCACCATGATATGCCCAATAGGTTGGTTGAATAAATAATTCAATGGATATTTTAAGCATGCACAAATACTTCTACATTGTGCAACCATATTGATTGCTCAATTCTTGAAAATTAGCAGTCTGCATTGTCCTCAATAGAATTTTTGATGACAAAAGAGAAAAGAGTGATTTTTTTTGGGAGGATTGATGGTGGAGGGAGTAGGATCAATGGTGGAGGGAGTAGGTTTAGGTAGTCATGGAAGATCAGAGGATGGAGGATCCATGATAGGATCTGATACAAGTGGTGTAGGTAAGGATCTGATAGATGGGTTTTTATTTGTCCCATCACAAGAAAAGGAGGCTTCAAACAAAGGGGACCCATTGGATGGTTAAACCTTTGGGAAGGATTTCAATCCAGATAAACTTGACATTGTTTTTGATGCCCATATGGTCAAAAAAGGGTCCCTCTCTAAATCCCTTACCCAAAATCTAGTACCTAATGGCATGGATCTGATGATACTGGAAAGTTTGATGTCAATATACCTTGCACTGGAAAAAATTTCTCTGGTAGGCAAGTTCATCGGAGGTCATTCAGACATGGAGACCATCAAGAAATGGGCCTACTCCAAATGGAGAACAAGTGAAAACATGGATATCATTGCCCTATCCAAGGGGTTTTTTTCCATTAGGTTGAACAACCAAGAGGATGCATGTAGAATCCTAACCAGAGGACATTGGTTCCTAGGTAGAAGGAGCATCTTCATCTATCGATGGGCTGACAATTTTGACCCTAACACCTAAAATATCAATATCACCCTGATATGGATTAGGTTTCCAAACCTCCCCTTTCAGTTCTAGCATGAGGGCATTCTACGAGGAATTTTCATAATTATCGATGAGATCATAGCAATTAATTCATCCACTAAGGTTCGATCGTGGATGGTTCATGCTTGCATTTGTGTAAACACCAACTTGGATTTTGAGCTTCCCACCTTTGTTAATTCCATTTACTAATCATCCTACAGAAGGTGCCAACCTCTGGAATATAAGAATAAACTTGCATTCTATATGCATTGACACTCCCAGGTACACCTAAGGAATTAGTGCCCCATCCTAAAATATTAGTCTCTAGCCTCCAAAGGGTCTAAAAAAGGTGCCAAGTGCAGTTTAGGCCCTTCTAGGGAGTAGGTTCAAAACCCTTCCCCCCTAAGGAGTGCCCCGAGAGACCCTGTTCAAGTATCTTCAACCATGACATCTCAAGCTAGTGAGGATCACTTTTTCTAAATGCAAGGAAAGGAATATCCCTACAAAAGTGAAGGTAAAGGTAAAAGAGTGGCCAGTACTCTTAAGGAGCCTGATCAAGTCTAGGTATTTCCTCCCTCTTCTATTATTACTGCTAATCATACTCAAGATGATTTCCTTGTTGATTTTTCTAATAATATAACTTGCTGCTCCTCCATCCCCTCCCCAACTAGATAAGGGCCACCCCGTACCCCTCTTGAGGCACACTACCTACCTATTGAATACATGGGAAGCCCTCTAGCCAGCCACCAGCAACCTGATAGATTCAACTCAAAAAACACCCGAAGAAAAAATCCTCCATTAACTTTGGCTATGAAAAAAGAGGAAGACCATCCATCATCGAGCAAAGGAACAAAGAGACTAAGGAGGACATTTCTAATAAGACCCAAGAAACTCTCTTCTCTAGGATTTCAGATCTACATAAAGATGAACCAAAAGGAAACAAACCTCCCCTTCAATAGGTTAAGGGAGGCAAAAAGTCCTAAAAAAGTATTAATGAAGATCCTCTCATGGAATGTGAGGGGCCTGAATGGAGCATCCAAAAAACACCTCACTACTAACTTAAGGAAAGATCATAAGCCCACCATCTTCATCCTTAAAGAAACAAAAAATGATGATACCTCCTCCATCAAGTCTACCAAAACAATCTAGAACAGGGGAGTCCTCTGGATTCCTGCTTAGGGATTGTCAGGAGTGATGCGTAGTCATTATACACATCATTAATTCTCAATGAATTTGTCAATCCAGGGTAGTGTACAAGGCTATCTACGAAAGAAGGGGTGAACAGGGTTATAACTTAGGTCAATCAGGAGCAACAGGTCTTATTGGTGAAACCGATTGTGTGGGGGATTTAGGACATTCCTATCTCTAAATTGCATGAATTAAACCTTAATCTAAGTTGCAAAAATGGAAACTAATCATTAACTACAGAAATGAAATCCTAATTACAATTGCAGAATGAGACCTAATTATGTTGCAGAAATAACAGTTGCAAAATTAGAAGTCTGATTATAATTGCAGAAAGGAAATCTATTTACTTTTGCAGCAATGGAAACCTACTTATAGCATGGAAATGAAAACCCTGTCAAGGCTCTGTAATAGAAGGTTGTCAATCTTCTATGCAGGGGTTGACAACAACACAAAATGCAAGAAATTACAAAAAATAGTAAATTCTAGAAATGACAGTCTGCAATAAATTGAAAGCTTTGCTGAAAGTGGAGATTACAACCAAACCATTAATCATAAAACATAAAATAAGCTAAGATTGCAAATATTATTAGTTGTTTACAAAGGAATGAAATGACAAGTTCTACAACTCATTCTGCTACAGCAAAATCAGAATAAAAACCTGTTGTTAGTCCTCCTCCTAGGTCTGGAAGTGGCCAACCTCCTTGTCCAGAAGAAGGTATGAGTCTCTCTCTCTCTCTAGATCTTACTCACACTCATTTACAAGCAATATGAAATAGAAATAGTACACTTTATTTATTCAAGAACATGATTACAATAATTCTACTGAAAACCTGTTATAGGACTGTAACAGTCACTTTTCTGATTATTGCCTATTTTCTCCTATATTTCTCTACTCTCTACTTTCTCTATCTCCTTCTCTAGCTCAACCTGAATGGGAGCCATATTTATAGATGTCCTAAGATCTACTGACAACTGAGAATATCTCAAAAGATCTAATCCTATTATGCTGCAACAATTTCTGGTTTTATCCTAGAAGAAGATCAAACTTGATCTTTCCATAAATGGTGGCTTTGGTCGGCAAGGACGACAAAGTCAGATCTGAGATATTTTCCCTTACCCTTTTCAATCTTTATTTCCCTTTTTCCAGCGTCAAAAATTGGTCAACAAGTCAAAAAGCACATTCTGTTTTCATTTCGAAGATAAGTGGCTCATTTCGAAGATACTGCAATTCTCATTCCGAAGATCCGCTCATTTCGAAGATACTGCAATTCTCATTTCGAAGATCCGCTCATTTCGAAGACACTATGTTTTCTCATTTCGAAGATATCTGTTCATTCCGAAGAGACTTCGGAATGAACAAATGTGTGCTCTTTAAATGATTTCCTCTGCATTTCTCATGTGGGTTATTTCTCAGGATCAGATTCCAATGGTCTTCATCTCTTTCCACATGTGAATTCCATGCCTTGCCATTCATTGGCAGCTGGTTGGAATTTACATGGGAAAAACCAGTTTTTGCTGCATAGTAATAGTTTACTTGCACTGTTGCCAGTTTTAGGTAAAATAAATGCTTGAGCCATATCAAAACATGATTAGTGAAATGTTGCTATCAACCTAAGCATATCTCATTTAGCAAGTCATAACAAAACAACATAAAACTTATGCAAAAAGCTATAAAAATCAGAATATAGTATTTCAGATACATTTATCATGCAAATAGTTAATACACAACATATTGAATTAACTTAACTAGCATATTAGATTAAACATAAGAGTTTGTAGGCAATTTCAGTGTTCAAAACATGTTATGATTGAGGCATTTTCAGGCCTCATCATTTTCCCCCAACTTATATTGATGCATGTCCTCATGCATTCTGTTGGGCTATGGAATCACATATGTCCATGGTCAAATTCCATGACCTGTAGAACAACTTCTTGCCTATATAATATCCCCTGTTCTCCGAAGGTTCTTGAGCCATTCTTCAAACTGTTCATCGGGTTGGGCATCTTCTTCAAAGTAGAATGGAACTGGAGTGATGATGGTTGGAGGCCTAAATCTGAGACCTATCCAATTATGTTGCATGATTTCAATCAACTGTATTACTCCTTCTGCCCTTCTTTTGGACCATTCTAAGTTGATGGGGGAGATGGGTTCTCTTTTCTGTAAAGACATGGAGAGTTCAGCCCATCTGTTTCTATAGACTGATAATGTTGGCACAAAATTGTCATTACAAAAATTGTGGAATCTGGTCACACAGTCCCTTAAGTTTGTCAAGTACATTCTCTTTACATCATCCCTATTCATCATGGTGAAGTGTTGTCTTGTGATGATTGGGTGATTTGGCTGAATTGCTCTGACTAACAATTCAGCTCTTGTTTCAATTTCTTTATTCTGCCTTTTCTCCTGGTCCCAATAAAACTGATTCTGCAAGGTGGACATGAATGCCCTCAATTGAACATCTCCAATGTAGATTTGAGGATGAAATTCTACTTCTTCTGGAATAAAGAAGCTGTGTAAAAATAGTTCACACAGGAGATTTTTTTGCTCAATAGGGCTGTCAAAATATGCTTCCAGGAAATCTGCAGTTGTGTCCAATTTATATGGGAGACCTGAGCTAATCCTCATAACCTGCCATCTGAGGTATTTCTCCTTCAGAATAAGACTGTAAAATCTGGTCGGCCATCTGAATTGGACTAAAAATTCAGCAATTTGACATAAATCAGACACTTTTTCTTTCAATGCCTGAATCTCTGTTTCCTTGGCCTCTAGCTGTTTTCCTTCCAATTTGAATTTTTCAGTCTTAGTGGCAAGCTTCTCATATCTAATCACCCAACTGGCTATGTCTGCATTGTATTGTTCTAGGGACACAGTATTAGGTGGTCTGACTATAGGTGGAACTCTAGGTAGCAGATCTACCTGAACCCCTTTTTTTGCCACTTCTATTGGTTGATCATCTGTCAATAATTCTACCTATACCCCCTTATCTGCTATTTCTACTGAAGGTGTAATAGTTTGAAATACAAGGACATTAATAGGAGTACTTACTTGAATAGTTTCATGTTGTTGCTTGGACTGTTCCTATGCTGGTGACTCATCTCCAATATTTTTTGCTATGCTCTTTGCCAATTCTGAAGCATCTTCAAAATGAGAAGGTAATGCTTTAGAATGAGGAGGCACATCTCTAGAATGAAAGGGTGCTTCTTCAGAATGAGCACCTATGTCTGCCTCAATAGAGTCATCTGCCCTAGATAAATCCACAAGTAATTGAGCCAAATCATCCTCATCAATGGATACAATTGGCTATTTTTTAGACTATGACAACCTTTCTCTCAATTCTGCCACTTCCTACTGTAACTCTGCAATTTTTCTTTCCTGCATCTCAATGATGTTTTCTCTCTCTGCAATCCATCTGGTTTGTGTTTTGACAACACTCCTTGCTGCTCTCAACTGCTCTGTGATGTCTTCCTCCTCTGTTTCTGCTTCAGAATCTGATGCAGACAAGTCAGCTACAATAGGCTGCTCAACAACTGTCTCTTCCTCTACAACATCTATCTGCTCTTGTTCAGGAGGCTCTATGAAACTGTCTATAATTGCATCTACCATTTCTGTGGCTTGTTGAACTATAGCCACCTCCAAACTATCCTGCCTAGCCTCTTCCTCAATTATCTATTTAGGTAATTCTAGAAAGTTTTCAAGGGCTGGTTGTATTTCTGTGACATCTGGACTGCTTTGTCCACCTTCTTCTTCTATGACCTATTCTGCCATTTCCCTCAAGTGGAGTCTTGTAGACCTCCTAGTTCCAGATGCAAACTTCTTATTTTTGCTTTGTTTTTTGGTGACAGCAGGGGTTGTGGGGACAGTTTCAGATGCTTCTATTTCCCTTGTTGTTTCTTCCCCTATTGGGCTAGGTGCTTCACTTCCCTATTCTGAAAAATCAGTTACAACTTCAAAAAAATGGACCTTCTTCTATTTTTCTATTCTCATTGCCAGTTCTAGACCCTCTTTTCTTTTATTTCTTAGTTCGTGAGGTTGAAGGTTCTGGAGCAAGGTGTTCTTTTGCTACTGTTGGGTGTGTTTCTTTTTTTGTAATAGCTTCTGCAATAGCATCAACATCATCTGTTTCTTCCTCCTCATCCTCATCTCCAAAAATTACATCATTTAAGGTAGAGTAAAACCTATCAAAGCTCCTAGGGTTTCCTCTAAAATGGTGTTGGCAAACTAGTTTGATGAGACCATGGTGGCGAAGGCTTCCTTTTCCTTCCTGATATCTTTTTGCCATGTTTTTCAATTCTTGGTGTAGGTATAGGGGAAGATTTACCCTAACTTTTGGCTGTTGCCTACCATGTCTGAGATGGTTTAAAATTTTTATATGATGCCCTGACAATAGTACATACTGCCCTTCACAGGTTAGAAATTTGATTACCCATGTGGCCACTTCATCCCAAGGTTCCTATAGGCTGGCCCTTTTTACCCCCTTGCATGTGTTATTATGTGTTAAATATTCTGGCTCCCTATCATTTTCTTCCAAAAATTGATCAACTATATTTACCAATGTGTTTTTGCCAGACCTAGAAATTGGAAGACCTTCTAATGGCAGCTCAGTAATTTGACTCAAAACTTTAGGGGTTACCTCAATGGTCATGTCGTTAACGTGTGCCCGGTTGTTTTGAATGTGTGGGTGAACATGCCGGCCAAATCTTCAGAGGACCCATTAAACTTATCCAAAAATGGCATAAGCCCTCCATCTTCAAAAATCTGCAGCACTTCTGGATTTTCCCGGAGGTGGGTGGTATCCGCTGGTTCCATTTTCATTTTTTACCCCATTTTCCTATCTTGGTACGTTACAAACTGCTCACTTCTACTGCTATTCTTTTGTTGGATCTCTGGTTTCTAGTGTTTGCAGATTTGTAGGGTTTGGTTCCAAGTTTTCAATTGCCCTATTTTTGTTCTTCGAAATGAACCGTAATCTGAGCACTATACCTCGTAGTCATTTTGCGCTAGCAAATATGTCTTCGAAAAGAAGGGTGGCACGCATTTCTATTTTTTCTTCGAACACATGTCCATCAATGGTTGCGCAGATGTCCTTGCCGTCAGATCCACCTTACTCATTTTTAGTTTTTCTGTTTTGCCTGTGGACTTTCACGTGCATGTTTATTAGCATCAAAACAAATGGTGGCATACTGTTGGTCACGTCCTCCATGATTCTGGTACTTTCTAAATGGGTGCAAAAACAAACCACATCCTAACTGACACGTGTTCATTTATCGTATGCAGCCAAAAGAATTTTTATTTGATCGTATTTCTTTTCTTCCTTGGATGCCACGTGGAGATGTTATATTGAATGCTCTTTTCGAAGATTATGATCTATTGCAAAAACAAAACCTCATTCCGAAGATTATGATTTCATTCCGAAGACAAGTCTTCATTCCGAAGATCATGCTTCTTTGCGAAGTCAAATCTTCATTCCGAAGATAAATCCTCATTCCGAAGACAAATCCTCTTTCTAAAGATAAATCCTCATTTCGAAGATAAATCCTCATTCCGAAGATAAATCCTCTTTCTAAAGATAAATCCTCATTCCGAAGATAAATCCTCATTCCGAAGATCAGGCTTCATTCCGAAGGTAAATCTTCATTCCGAAGATGATGCTTCATTGTGAAGGCAAATCGTCATTCCGAAGACAAAGCTTCATTCCGAAGACAAATCGTCATTCCGAAGACAAAGCTTCATTTCGAAGACAAAGTGCAACATTCATTCTACTGTCATTCCGAAGACAATTTCAATCCGAAGACAATACAACAATTAATCTGAAGAAGATAGCAGACACTATTTTTGGCATTCTTGTTTCGAAGATTAGGCAGAAATCAATATTCTCATTCTCAAAACATGTTTTAAGTATGCCAACTCTTATGGATACCCTTTTATGCTAATGGTTAATTGTTATATACTATATACCAATCATTTACAATGAAGAAATGTAAGAAATATATACCTGATTAAAACAAGTTAATGCAAGTTTTTGAAGAATGACTGCCTTTGTTGATGTTCTGCTGAGATTTTCTGCAATATTTCAAAACAAGTGCAGTTGGTGAATTTGTACAATGATGGTTCAAAAATTTTCAAGGTTATGCATGCCAGAAAACTGGTTTTCATGCATACCAACCCAGTAGTGCCTTGGAAAAGGTTTTCACTACTGAGTTATTCATTTTTTTTTTTTTTTTACCTCTCCTTTTCTCTTTTTTTTCTTGATTCTGACTATGCCCATGAAGGAATTCATGATTTCCCTGAAATCATGCCCATGAAGGAATTCATAATCAGAATTTATTCATCTTTTTATTTTCTATTTTATTTTCTGATTTTTTTGTATTTTTCTATTTTTTTCTTGAAATCCATGATCATGCTGATTGTTTTGAAGTGGAAGAGGAAATTTCTTCCACTTGTTGTGTATCCAAACTGTCAAGCTGCTGCAAGAATTCCTCTTTAGTCAGAGGTGTATGGTACACCCTGAGGCGATGTCCATTCACTACCAACTTTCTCTGTGACCCATCAATAGGAGATAAACGAGCCGCTCCATTGTCAAATACCTCTTCAATCCGGTAAGGTCCAAGCCATCTAGTTCTCAACTTTCCAGGGAAGTCCTCATAGCGAGAATCAAACAGTAAAGCCCAATCTCCTTGTTGAAGTTTCTTCTACTGAATGTGACTGTCATGCCACATCTTCCTCTGCTCCTGAATTACTTCAGTTTGGTGCAGAGCATCCAATCTAAGTTCATCCAATGCATTCAGCTACAGAATCCTATCTGTCTGTGCCTGTGACAATTCAATTCCAATTTCCAATGTTGTGCGCAATGTTAGTAGCTCAAATTCAATAGGTAAGAGGGGCTTTTTACCAAAGACTAGTTCATAAGGTGTGAATCCAGTAGTGGATTTCCAAGTAGTATTGTAAGCCCACATTGCTTCAGGTAATTTATCTAGCCAGTTTCTCCTATGAAAAGCTACTATTTTTGTTAAGATTCGTTCTAGTTCCCTGTTTGTTACCTCAACCTGGCCATTTGCTTGTGGGTGATAAGGTGATGATTTTCTATGTTTGATTTCATATAATTCTGTAAATGCCTCAATGACTTTAGATGCAAATTGGGGTCCTTGGTCTGTGGTGATAGACCGGGGAGCTCCAAATCTCTAAAAAATCTGAGTATACAAGAAATCAGCGACCTTCTCTTCACGAGCATGTTTGAAAGCACGCACCTCTACCCACTTTGTCAAGTAATCAGTGCATACTAGAATATGCACCTTTCCTTGAGAAGGTGGATCAATAGGTCCTACAAAATCAAGCCCCCACCTCTCAAATGGCTCTAAAACCAATTGAGGCTATAGTGGCATTTCATTTGTATGAGTGGGTTTCCCCATTCTTTGGCATGCATCACAATGCCTGATGTACTTTTTCACATCCTTGTGAAGAGATGGCCAATAATATCCTGTCCCTAAGATTTTCCTAATTGTGCTTTTTACAGAGTAGTGTCCACCCGAGGGTTCATCATGACAAGCCCTAAGGATATCATACACCTCATCCTTTCGGATGCACCTACGTAACACATGGTCAGGACTGCACTTAAAAAGTATACCCTTAATCCATTCAAAAGAAGAACTTTGTTTGATCAATTGTTTTTTTGTTTTGAAGTGAAATGTGGAGGAACTTTCCCTGTGACCAAGTAATTGGCTATATCTGCAAACCAAGGTGATTTGACTGATATAGCAAATAATTTTTCATCAGGAAAGGTGTCTTCAACTAATTCCCCTTCATCTGTGTTCTATAATCTGGACAAGAAATCTGCTACAACATTAGCTTTTCCTGGTTTGTTGATTATAGTGATATCAAATTCTTGCAACAACAGTAACCAACGAATAATTCTTGCACTTACCATAGGCTTATTCATCAAATACTTAATGGTTGTGTGATCTATGTGAATAAATATTTGATAACCTGTGATGTAATGCCTGAATTTGTTGATGGCATAAATTACTGCCAAGAATTCTTTCTCAATTGTGGTATAATTTTTCTCAGCTCCTATCAAATTCTTGCTAATGTAGTAGATGGCATAGTGTTCACCATTGTCAATTTGTCCCAATGCTGCTCCAATTGTTGTATTGGAAGCATCAGTATGTATGTGAAATGGTAATGTCCAATTAGGTCCTCTTAACACAGGTGGAGTTACTAATTTTTCTTTCAGAGCTTCAAATGATTCCTGACACCTTGCAGTCCAAGAAAATTCAGAATCTTTAGTCAATAAGGCAAACATGGGATTGGCTATTGTGCTAAAGCTGGGAATAAACCTGTGGTAAAAACCAATGTGTCCTAGGAAGCTTCTGACATTAGTCTGAGTTTTAGGAGGAAGAAGATTCTTGATAATTTCCACCTTCTTTGGATCAACCTGGATTCCTTGAGGAGAGATGTGATGACCAAGAACTATTCCTTCCTCCATCATCATAAAACATTTTTCTGGATTCAAGGATAACTGGTATGTTTCACAGTGAGCTAAAACTTTGTCAAGGTTTTCTAATGTAAAGTCAAAAGTCTGTCCACATACTGTGAAATCATCCATGTATATCTCAACACTGTTGGTAGTCAGATCAGAAAAAATTGCTAAGACCGCTCGCTGAAATGTTGTTGGGGCATTACACAAACCAAAAGGTAAAACCCTATAGGCAAATGTTCCCCATGGACAGGTAAAGGTTGTTTTCTCTTGATCTTCAGGTGCAACCTGAATTTGATTATATCCACTAAATCCATCAAGAAAACAAAAGTATTTCTTTCCAAGCAAGGGTATCTAACACCTGATCTATGAAAGGTAATGGAAAATGGTCTTTGTATGTCACTTTATTCAGCTCTCTATAGTCTACACATACTCTCATTTTTCCATTTTTCTTAGGAACTATAACCAATGGAGAGACCCACTGGCTATCAAAAATTGGGTAAATGAATCCTACCTCCAGAAGTTTTTCAATTTCTTCCTTTACAATATCTCTTAGGGCAGGATTCAGTCTTCTCTAGGGTTGTCTTACTGGCTTGACTTCTTCAGTATAAATTCTGTGGGTGCATATATCAGGGTGAACTCCTGACATATCTTTGTAGTCCCAAGCAAAAGCATAAACATGCTTCTGCAAGACAACTATCAATTTTTCTTCCTCTTCCCTAGTAAGCCAGCTGTTAATGTTCAGTAATTTGCCTAGCTGGACTTCTATTTGTTTTGTATTTGGAAGGACTGAACTCACTTCTTCATACCTGGTGATTAGGGAGTTAAGAGGACACTATTGAGATGGGAGGAAATAAGAAGTTTATGTTTCATTACTTCCTGATGGAAGCATATCCTGTATGGAATAGTGAGAAGGAAAAATTAGGTGATGGTGCCACCCATGTGGTAGTGAAACAGAGTTTTCCTGTGATAGTACAGATGGTTCACCTTCAAAATTTTGGTTCTCCTCATTCCTTAACAACTGATGGATATTTACTGCTTCCTCTTCTAACCCTTGTTCATGCAGAACATTCATTAGGATAGTTTCATTTTTTGAATTTTCTGTGTCATGGAGGTCTTCTGTGTGTTCCCTTACTACCAAGGTGGCTAGTGTGGAAATAACCTCCTCTGATTCTTCATCTGAATCAGGAAACCATAACTGACCTAAAAAATTGTTGGAGGGTTTTGCAGGAGGATACAGAGAGATCTGTTTTAGATCAATACCATTTGAAATAGTCATTTTTCCAGATCTGCAGTCTATGAAGGCTGCTGTAGTTGCAAGCCAAGGTCTTCCCAAAATGATGGGATATCCATGTGTTGAATTTCTTGGTTGTAAAACCAAAAAATCTGTAGGGAATTCCCAAGAAGAAACTTCTATAGGAACATCTTCAATGATACCTTCAGGTTTTGCAACTGACCTATCAACCATTTCTAAAACTGTAAATGTGGGGCTGAGATGTTTGAGCTGTAATTGTTTCATTATATCCTTGGTCATGACATTTATTGCAGCTCCTAGATCTACTAAGACATTTGATATTGGTACTGAACCTATAGTAACTGTGATAACTGGACTTCCTGGGTCACTATACTTTGGAGGTACTAGTTTTCCAGACAAGAGATCAACTATCTTTCCTTCAACCTGAACAGTCTTGGGAAATGCTTTCTTTTTTCTTCCTGCTCTTCTAATGCACAAATCTCGGATAGTACTTTTAATCACTGGTATATCCTTAATGGCTTGCAATAAGGGCAATGATATAGTTAACTTTTTAAGTTCCTTGACCAGGTCTGACTCAGAATTTTTTGCTATGGTATTGAATCTTTCAGGATATGGAATTATCCTTGATGAAGGTAATTGTTCTGCCTGTGGTTCTATTTTTTCTTCTTCTTTCTCTATTGTTGGTTTAACTGGTTCCAAAGGTTCTTGCTCTTCATTTTCCTTGCTTTTATTTGAAATAGGTTCAGGTACAACTTTTCCTGAACGAAGTTGGATGTTACTACAATCAATAACATTTATTTCAACATTTTCTTCAGCTTCAGCCACATAGACAGGGGATGCCTGTCTCATGCTATTTGGATTAGTGACTGATTGAGCTGGAAGTTGAGGTTGTTTCACCTGTTGTGTTTGCTGTGGTTGGTTCTATTTTTCTTGAAAATTTTGATTAGGTGCAGGCAGCAAATGCTGATTTTGACCTTGATTTCTTTGCTGCCTTGGATAGGACTGGTATTGCTGACTCCACTATGGTTGATTTTGCATCCAATGTGGATTAGTCTGATTCTGATTCCAAGATGGGTTGTTTTGATTCCATGATGGGTTATTCTGATTCTGATTCCAGGCTGGGTTGTTTTGATTCCATGATGGGTTATTCTGATTCTGATTCCAGGCTGGGTTACTCCAATTTGTTTGTGGCCATTCTTGGGAATTTGTCCATTGAGGATAATTCCAAGGACGTTGGGGCGGTTCTGATTGTCCCCAAGGCATAGTCCAGGGATTATGCCCCCAATTTGTAGGAAAACGAGGGGGATTTTGGTTTTGAGAGAAATTTCCTCCTTGTTTTTGTCCAACATAGTTGAGTTCCTCAGTCTGATTTTCTAACATAGTTTTGAGTTGTGGTAGCAGGTGGCATTTATCAGTTGAATGCTTCTTTGAACAGATACTACAAATGGCTGAGATAGATGTTTTATTCAAAGGACATTCCTACAAAGCATGTTTATTTCTACATCTTGGGCAATAAATTGCCAAAGGTTCTATGGTTTTTGCTTTTGCAGACATTTCCCCCAAAGTTGTGTTTAATTGCACTAGAATATCAATTTTAAAATTTGCAAGTTCCTCTATTAATTCCTTCACATCAGTGCCATTTGTACTTTTTTTCTTCTTCCCTACTTATTGCGAGAGTAATTCCTGTAGAGATCCACAATTTCCTCATTACTGAGAGTATTTACATCCCCTTTTCCCATCAAATCCAATACGTCTCTGGATTCATCTTGTAATCCTCTCAAAAATATGGTTTTGCATAACTCTGGTTCTACAAGTCCACATCTCCTTTGAACAAAGGAGAACCTATCAAGATAGTCTTCTAATGTTTCATCATCTTCCTGTTTAATCCTGAATAACTCATCTTTCCTGTTCCTTACACGGAAATACTCCTGATATTTGTCTAAAAACATAGTTTCCATTTGATCCCAAGTTCGGATGGAATTTGGCTCTAAGCTCATGAACCAACGTAATGTTGAGTCCTTGAGTGTTGAGGGAAAAACCTTAAGTTTCTTATTGTCATTTACATAATCATAGGTTTGACACACTACCTTGAATTCAAACAAAAACTGATCAGGATCTTCAGATACAACACCTCGAAAGGTTGGAAGTACTGAAGGTGAAATAGTTTTCATGGGAGAGTTTTGTGTTGGATTCAAACGGATAGGATATTCAAATGTTCTGGAAGGTTGGGGCATATCCTGATCATCTCCTTCATTATGGACATAGCCATGTTGGCCATCTCTATCTAGATTGCCTCCTTCTGCCATAGTTTCCTGTTCCTTAGTTAAACCTATCCAAATTTCTCTCTCAAGAGGTCCAAGACCCTCTGTTGATGATGAGTCTGATGATTCTTCTTTCTTAGGATGTTCTAATGATGGTGAGACTGGTGATTTTCCTTTCTCATAATGTTCTAATGATGGTGAGACTGGTGATTTTTCTTTCAATATTTTTGGTAATTCAAACACAGGTGATTCACCCCTTAGGCGTGAAGATCTCCTTAATGGAACAAGCCAGGGATCCTTTTGGGTAATTCTACCTTTTTCATCCCTAGACTTACTCATTCATGTTTACTCTTAAATGACATAAATTATAGGTCAATAGTTGTTACTTTAACCAACTGTTCTATTCAGATTTTATCCTGAATCTTCACAACTTAGTCTAATTAACAACTATTGGACTATTGTTACCTTCTAGCAACACAATTCCTCGGAAATGGTGCCAAAATGATGCGTAGTCATTATACACATCATTAATTCTCAATGAATTTGTCAATCCAGGGTAGTGTACAAGGCTATCTACGGAAGAAGGGGTGAACAGGGTTATAACTTAGGTCAATCTAGGAGCAACAGGTCTTATTGGTGAAACCGATTGTGTGGGGGATTTAGGACATTCCTATCTCTAAATTGCATGAATTAAACCTTAATATAAGTTGCAAAAATGGAAACTAATCATTAACTACAGAAATGAAATCCTAATTACAATTGCAGAATGAGACCTAATTATGTTGCAGAAATAACAGTTGTAGAATTAGAAGTCTGATTATAATTGCAGAAAGGAAATCTATTTACTTTTGTAGCAATGGAAACCTACTTATAGCATGGAAATGAAACCCTGTCAAGGCTCTGTAATAGAAGGTTGTCAATCTTCTGTGCAGGGGTTGACAACAACATAAAATGCAAGAAATTACAGAAAATAGTAAATTTTAGAAATGACAGTCTGCAATAAATTGAAAGCTTTGTTGAAAGTGGAGATTACAACCAAACCATTAATCATAAAACATAAAATAAGCTAAGATTGCAAATATCATTAGTTGTTTACAAAGGAATGAAATGACAAGTTCTACAACTCATTCTGCTATAGCAAAATCAGAATAAAAACCTGTTGTTAGTCCTCCTCCTAGGTCTGGAAGTGGCCAGCCTCCTTGTCCAGAAGAAGGTATGAGTCTCTCTCTCTCTCTAGATCTTACTCACACTCATTTACAAGCAATATGAAATAGAAATAGTACACTTTATTTATTCAAGAACATGATTACAATAATTCTGCTGAAAACCTGTTACAGGACTGTAACAGTCACTTTTCTAATTATTGCCTATTTTCTCCTATATTTCTCTACTCTCTGCTTTCTCTATCTCCTCTCTAGCTCAACCTGAATGGGAGCCATATTTATAGATGTCCTAAGATCTACTGACAACTGAGAATATCTCAAAAGATCTAATCCTATTATGCTGCAACAATTCCTGGTTTTATCCTAGAAGAAGATCAAACTTGATCTTTCCATAAATGGTGGCTTTGGTCGGCAAGGACGGCAAAGTCAGATCTGAGATATTTTCCCTTACCCTTTTCAATATTTATTTCCCTTTTTCCAGCATCAAAAATCGGTCAACAAGTCAAAAAGCACATTCTATTTTCATTCCGAAGATAAGTGGCTCATTTCGAAGATACTGCAATTCTCATTCCGAAGATCCGCTCATTCCGAAGATACTGCAATTCTCATTTCGAAGATCCGCTCATTTCGAAGACACTGTGTTTTCTCATTTCGAAGATATCTGTTCATTCCGAAGAGACTTCGGAATGAACAAATGTGTGCTCTTTAAATGATTTCCTCTGCATTTCTCATGTGGGTTATTTCTCAGGATCAGATTCCAATGGTCTTCATCTCTTTCCACATGTGAATTCCATGCCTTGCCATTCATTGGCAGTTGGCTGGAATTTACATGGGAAAAACCAGTTTTTGCTGCATAGTAATAGTTTACTTGCACTGTTGCCATATTTAGGTAAAATAAATGCTTGAGACATATCAAAACATGATTAGTGAAATGTTGCTATCAACCTAAGCATATCTCATTTAGCAAGTCATAACAAAACAACATAAAACTTATGCAAAAAGCTGTAAAAATCAGAATATAGTATTTCAGATACATTTATCATGCAAATAGTTAATACACAACATATTGAATTAACTTAACTAGCATATTAGATTAAACATAAGAGTTTGTAGGCAATTTCAGTGTTCAAAACATGTTATGATTGAGGCATTTTCAGGCCTCATCAAGGAGGGCTCATGTGCCTCTAGGATCCGTCAAAGGTCGAAGGGAGGCTATTATTAGTTTCTAACACAATCATCAACATATTATTTCATTGTAATACCAGTAATTTCTCCTGGGTCCTTTACAATGTTTATGCCCCAAACTCCCTCCTCGAAAGAACAGGTTTGTGGGAATCGATCAACCAAATAAGAAACACTTTTAGCACCATCCCTTGGGTCATTTCCAAAGATTTCAACACCCCTTTGTATCCTTCTAACAATATGGGAGGGATCAATACCATAAAAAAAAAGCATAGATAACTTCAATGAGTTCTTATATGATAATAAAATCCTCGATTTTCAGCTTAAAGGGGTCAAATTCACTTGGAGCAACAAAAGAATAGGAAGGGGTCTCATTCAGGTGAAGCTCGACAAGTTCCTTATTTCCAAAGAGGTGATTCCCTTATTTAGATATGCATTCCTCCTTGACCTCCCCAAGATGAAATCTGATCATAGGCCCCTTCTTCTTGAAGTAGGAAAGACTCCCTCTTTCAAGTTCCCTTTTTGCTTTGAGTCAATGTGGCTCTACCACCCTGACCTTATAAACCAAATCTCCCTCTAGTGGCATCAACCTTTTATCGGTTCCCATTCTTTCCAAATTTTCCAAAAGCTCAAGTTGGTCAAAGAAAAACTTAAGGTTTGTAATAGGGAGGTCTTTGAAAAAATATTCAAAATCAAGAAGGCTATTGCAGAGAAGCTCCAAGCCATTTAAGGGAAAATAGAAGCTAGAGATCAAAGCAGATTCACTAGGGATGAAGAGTGGAACCTCCTTGCTAAATACCACAATATTCTAGTAAGGGATGAAACCTTCTAGAGATAAAAGTCAAGAGCCATCTAGATCAAATATGGTAACTCCAACACCAGGTGTTTTCACGCTTCCACCTTGAGACACAGAGGCTCAAACAAAATTTGGGAGATCACTCATAGTGATGGATCTACCACCAAGTACATCTTCAAGATCAGGTCTAAATCTATTTATGTTTTCCAAAATATTCTTGGTAGCACCTTTGAGTGTGATGACCAAGACAAGTATGACCTTCTAGCCAATATCCCTCCCTCTATTCCTATAGTGTTTAATTCCATGCTCCTCAGTCCTTTCATCCAATATGATATCAAGGAAGCCCTTTTATCCATGCAACCTAACAAGGCCCCTGGCCTAGATGGGTTTTCCCCTTGATTCTTCCAAGTCTTCTAGGACATCATAAGTTTGGATGTGTGTACCTCCATTAGAGAATTATGGACCTCTCAGTCCATTCCTCATGGGATTAATGCCACCTTCATATCCCTCATCCTCAAGTCTTCCTCTTGCAGGTCCATGTATGACTACCAGCCCATCATTATGTGCAATATCCTTTATAAGGTCCTCACTAAAGTCATAGCCAACAAAATGCAGCTGCTCCTCCCTCTCATCATCGACCCTAGTCAAGGTAGCTCTGTCAAGGGCAAGAACATCTTGGATGGTGTCATAACGGTTCATGAAACCCTACATTCTACCTCCCTCAAAAAGAAACCTAATTTTTTCCTCAAGCTTGATATGAATAAGGCCTTTGATAGGGTAAATTGGGATTTCCTCCTTGACGTCCTTCTCAAGTTTAGCTTTCATCCGACTTGGGTCGACCTCATAAAAAGCTACTTTTCATCCTCCTAGTTTTCTATCCTTTTCAATGGGTCCTCTACTAGTTTTTTCCTAAGTGCTAGAGGCCTCTACCAGGGAGATCCACTCTCACCCATCCTCTTCATCATTCTGACTGAATCTTTAGGCAAAGCCCTCAAAGCTACCTATCAAATTCGAAGTATTTCTAGCATCCAAGTTGAATTAGGAATTAGCCCTGTCAACCACCAGTAATTTGTTGATAACACCATCTTATCCACCCAATATTCTATCCCTTAGGCCAAATCCATCAAGCACACCCTCCTCCTCAATGAAAAAGTGACTGGGAAAAAGGTAAATTTCATCAAAAGCAAAGTGTACTTTATTAATACTCCTATAGCCTAAAAAACCCGGATAGCCTATATTCTTGGGTGCAACATTAAATCATTCCCATATCCTACCTTGTCCTCCCCTTTTTCTTCAGCAATCCAAAGGAGTCCATGTGGAACAATGTCATTGAGAGAATCTAAAAGAAGCTAGCTGCTTGGGAAGGAAATCTTCTATCCCAGGCTTCCAAAGCCATTCTCACTATGGCTTACCTCTAAGGCATCCTTTTTTACTTACTATCTATTTTCAAAGTCCCTCTAGTAGAGTATTGCAAGATTGAACAACTGTAGAAAATATTTCTATGGTCAGGAACTGATGAGAATAGAATATCACTCATTTCTTGGGACAATGTGTGTGAAAGTAAAGAGCAAGAGGGCCTAGGATTTGGGAAAACATCCAAAGTGAATTTAGCACTGCTAGAAAAACATACTTGGAGGATCCCCACCAATGACACAATTGAGTGGATTTAGATTTTCAAAAAGAAATACCTCGCTAATAACCAAATACTATATTAGGGGGCCCCTTTGAGCAGATCGGTCTTCTGGAGATACATCACTCAAACCAAGCACTTGATCCAAAAAATGCCTTCAGTGGATCCTAGATAATGGTGACAACATTAACTTCTAGAGTGACAGGTAGGCTCAGGATGATCCCCTGATCGATAATCCTGACATAGCATACCTCAAGCCTCTTATAGATTCAACCCTTGGAAGTAGGGTGGCTAACTTTATAACCCATTCTAGTAGTCACTCTCGGTGGAAAAAAATCAATGACAACAACTTGGTTGAGGTTGCAAAATCCATGTCCATAAGCCTCAATCAATCTACCATTCCCACTGGAGAAGGTCTTAACAGGCCCATTTGGAAAGGAACCGACAATGGCATTTTCTCAGTCAAATTAGCATACAACCTTCAAAAATTCTCCCAAACTTCACATACTCCATTCAATATGGTGTGGAAGAAAAATTGATCCCCAAGGTTAGTTAGTTTTTTATCTTGGCTTACTATTCAAAACAAAGCTCTCACTATAGAAAATTTGCACAAAAGAGGCTTCTTAGTCCCTACAGGTGCTACCTTTGTATGGTTTATTGGGAGTCCATTAACCACTTGTTCTTGAGTTGTGATTTTTCTTTCACCATCCTAAGATTCATCCTATATTCGTTCCACATCCAATGGGTTCCCCCAAAGTCTATCAGTGACCTCTTTTCCCAGTGGCTCAATCCCTTTTGTAATCCCAAGCTTTGGTTCCTTTGGGAGGTGTGCCTTCACCACTTCCTTTGGTAGATTTGGCTTGAACACAACAACAAAGCTTTCACTGACTCCTCTAGGGATCCTCTCTCAGTCACCTCTAGGTCCATTTCTTTCACCATTGAAAATTCTAAACTTGCTCCATGCCCGTCCACCCCCCAATCTGCCATAGAATCATCCATATTCAAAACCCTCAACATCCCCTACGAAGGTGAATTCATGGTTCCTCATATCCTTGTCCACCCTAGAGCCAATGCTCACTGGGATCCCCCTTGAATATTGGATCAAACTCAACTTTGATAGGGTGTCCAAAGGTAACACAAGCCTTGTTGGTGTTGGGAGCATCATCAGGGATCACCACGATGAGTTGATTCTTGCCTACTCATAATTTTGGGTATCTAAACTAATCATGCAGCTAAGGCTAGAGCTCTATGGAAAGGCCTATGCTTCCTCATAGAGGATCCCAAAAGGCTACTCATTGATGGTGACTCCATGAATGTCATTAGTTACTTGAATAACTCCAAAATTCTATCTTGGAGGGTCAACAACACAATAACAAAGGTAGAGAAGCTCCTGCAATCCAAAGCCCCCTTAATGGTCCAAAATAGGTACAGGGAGGCCAAAAACCTCATATAACACATGGCCAACATGAGATCTTCCTCCAGGTAGCTGATCATGTGGTGTTAGAGTTTCCCTCATGATATATTAGATATAGCCAAATGTAAGAAACCAAGGTGAAATTCCTATTAGTGATGTGTCCTCCTGGGCCACGTCAGGTTTAGTGGAGGCTAAGGTTACTCCATTTTTGAGCCCTTATCCAAGCTTTTGAGCTATCCTATGCTAGGCATTTATCCACAAATATTTGGTAAGCCAACTTTGTAGCTTCTCAAACAATGTGGTTAGAGCCCACATCAATAAAAACATGAGGGGTTTCTCCAATGGTGGACCCCAACTCACACCTGATGCATGATCTTGAATGATGAACCAAGCCTTGGAAAGTGGTAGGCACCAGATCATGTCAGCCCACCCCGAGGCTTTGCCAACTTAGTAAAAGAAAAACTTGTAGGGATACACTCTCATCACTACTCTAGGTATCTATGCTCCAATAAGACTTCATCAAATCTTCTTCAGATTTTGGTCCACCTCATTCAAAGTCGAAGGAATTTACAAAGCCATGATATTTCTACCATCAAGAATGCAAAAATTTATACTTGATGCTGAGTCCCCATGTAGAAGGTGATTTCTTGATGCTTCCCCTACCCATGAGCCTCCCCAACAAGTCTTTTTATCCACCCACACCATCTCTCTCTCTATGCTTTATCCTTCTTTGTCCCCTATTCCTTTTGGCTCTATATGGATCAATCCTTGCCCTTTAGCCCCTACTCCCTTGGGAATCCCTTGCCCCATCCATTGTCATGCCTCAATATTCCTTGCTTCTCATTTTTCCCCTCGATGGCCATTAGAGCTATTTATGTGGAGTCATCCGAGTTCAATCTTGAAAGCATTGCGCAAGCTTTCATGGATGCCAAGGGGTTCACCCATTTTCTATGTAAATTTAAAGGACTAGATGAAGATATCACCAGGGATTTTGTGGAGACCTAGGTCAGATATGAGGTTAGAGTCTATGATGTCCATTTTAGGGTCACTCTGGAGCTACTATGCAAGATTACAGGGTTGCCCCATAATGGGTGCTTCATTCATTGGGATAAACATAATTGGGAGGAGGAAACTAACCAGTTTCTTGACAAGGGTAAGAACCTTGGCTAGGACAAGTTTACCCTCTACAAGTCCTCTCTACCCAGCCCATGGAATGAGGTCATAGTCCCAATTATGCAATTTATTACTTTATATGACCCAGAGAAACCACTACGGAGATTCCACCTAAGCTTTGTTAATCACCACCATGAGGCAAATCAGGTATGCATCTCAGATTACTTGTACTCCCTCACTATCTCCATTGAAAAGTGTTATAAAAACCACACTAAACCCCTACACGAGGGCCTTCTTATGGTTATCCTTAAACATGTCATAGCAACTAAGCCTCCTCCCCAAAAGGTTACCCCTTGACTTCCAATCCCCCCTAATTTCCCCCACTAGTTCTGAGACCTGATATAGGAGCTCTCCCAAGGAAAGGAAACCTAGATTAGTGACCTGATGCAAACCCTCTTCCTACAAGAGTGCTAGACGTGCTACCTAGAGAAAGTGAAATCCCATAGAGAAAGTCTCGGTGGATCCCAGGTCCTCCATGTGCTTAAAGAAGCCCAAGCAGGAGAAGGTGTCTCTGATGTAGATAATTTTAGACTTCGATAGTAGTAGTGAGGCTTCCTCCACCCACATCCTCCTGAATCTCACCATCAATTTGATGGCTAATATTTCCAAGTATGCCAATAACATTATCAAGGTCCTCAAGCGATTTTCTTGAAATCATGGCGAGACTTCTAATGATCCAGAGGAAGTCACCAAGAACTAAGGAGTAGAGGACTCTAGTTTTTGTGGGTTTGAGACCTGGCTGCCAAGGTAAGGCAATGAATATACTAGTTGAGGTCTCTTTGATATTTTTTACAAATTTGGGTGTCCATATGCTATGGTTTACTCACATTGTATTTTTTATTTTTTGGCTATTTTTTTTTTTAGTTTTCTATCCTAGGATCCTCCAACCTTTTTGGTTGACTTCAAGGTGCAACAACCTTTTTTTTAATAAGATTTTGGGATCCTATTAAAAATAGCGTTTTTGATGATATCTAATTCAAGCCCCACTATTGAATAGATTCAAGTAGTATGATGACTAAAATGATTCTACCATTCATGGGAATGTGATGAGGACAAAGGCTTTGGATTGATTTGACTTCCCTATAGGAAATCTCATAGAACTAGGCACTTCTTGCATTTGCATGGTTTCATAGCTTCTTCCCTGGTGTTTATCATCTCTCCACCACACTAGGAGATCTAGGCAAGAAGAATTTAGAATCCATAGGATATGGAAATATCCCATGTAGAGCTTGAATCCCAAGGAGTTTTATAGACCATTTGCCAAGGCACTGAGAAGCCTTCATCATCCATGAGTTATAATTGTTTTGCAATGATTGGTTTAAAAGGATGAAAATCAAGCTCCCCCACTAGGTCATAATAATACAATATTATAGGAATATAAATCTATATTGGAGCACCTCAAATATTCAATCCATGAGCGTTGACTAATATTAAAATCAATAACGGGTGCTAATATTAGAACACAAAGAAAGGTGAATGAACATCAAGACTATACCAACCATTAAATTCTATATATATGTCCTACCTTTAGTAGGAAGGACAAGCATCAATGCCACAACATAAGGAAGGCAAATGAGCATTGAATTTGTGCTAGTTGTTAAATCCTTCATCAATGTCTAGTGCTCTTTTTTACCCAAAGTAATTAAGGGATATTAAAGTACATGGACCCTTGATCTTCCATTTGATAACCCATGATTCCCAACTGTAATGATGGATAGCACAATAAATAAAAGGTATCAATATAATCAAGGTTTGTATATGTGATAGTTGCTAATGGGCAAGGGAAGTAAGAACATAGTTGTAATTTGAAAGGGCCTACCATTGGCCAAAAGATGAGCTTTCAAAGTTGAATTCATAGTCCAATCATTGCAGTCACCTACATGGTAATTATACTATCTTTCCATCACATGAGCAATCTATATTCATAACCTCCACTAATAAAAGGGATCATACTAGCAACGTCAATAGGTAAGATATCCCAAAAAAGTGGGTGAGGGCCTAGGAGAGATTTGGTGTATGGAGCCTCAAATCAAGAAAGGATTCATTACTCAATAACCCTCTATTTTCCATAGTAATTTGTGATGGTGTAGACACGTAAAACAAGTTATGTTTGGGAGACTAATCATATGGGTACCTTTTTAGACCATATGAATGACCTTGGACCTTTCCAATACCAAGAAATGGTTCTAACCACTCATTTTAGGTATCCTAGGCCCTTTTAGCCTTAGCCGTGGGTGACAACCGCGACTATGGGAAGCCTACTTCTTAGTCATGGGTGACAACCATGACTAAAGGAAACCTGCTTCTTAGCCATGAGTGATAATTGCAGCTAGGATCCTGGCCATATTGAGCAACTATAGCTAGCTCTGTAACAAACTTGAGTGACCAAAGCCGAGTAAAATTAGTTGCAACAATCAAATTGCAATGGTTTTTCAAGCATTTTGGGCTTGGAAGTGTCTAGAAGCTTCCTCCCAACTACCAATTCTTGTTCTTGGATTCTCCATGAATCTAGAGAAAGGATTTTAGGAGTCTATTTAAGACCCCAATTTCAAAGAGAAAACCCTAGTTGTCTTCTCTAACGAAGTGCTATCTGAAGAATAACTCAATTGCATTGTAGAAAAGCCCTACTAAACTGTAGAGTCAATTGCACCTTATGGAGAGTATGGAGATGCTGCCCAAATCCAGTTTGACAACCAACTTTGCAAAAATGGAGATCTCAAGATCTTGAGGAGAAAGCTTGATAATTGACACACTTCCATTACCAATTCTAGTGAATTCAATTGCCAATCTATTTTAGAACACTGAGGCAACCCTTGATCATCAATTTCTTGGAGAATTTGAGATTTGTTGGCTCTGGTTTCAAGAGAAAGGAAATTTTTCTCGTAGTTGTGGCTGTCAGTCGTGGCTAATAGAGCTAGCTGCTTTAAGCACCTATGGCTAGGGTTTGATGATCTTTTTATTTCATTTTAGCAGTAAATTTCCATTTCTAGTTATGCAATTAGCTTAATCTAGAATAGATTAATATTATAGCATATATTTGACCAGTTAATCTTAGGATTTAGAGGTAGATTTGCTTCCATTTCCTTGCAATTATCAATTTAGACTAGTTTTATGCTTTTCAAGTTCTAATGGCTAATTAGGATGCATAATAGTTATATTTCATGCTTTCTTTACATGATTTACAATAATTTGATGATTTATTACATATCTTCATAGATTTACATGCTTTATTTCTTTATTTATTTATCATCAATTTATGCTAGTCTATTAAAAGCCTCATCAAGAGAGGCCTCCTTTGTCATTAAATGCTTTCATATTGTTTCTTGAAGGCAGGGTTTACAAGATCCATCCATTTGCAAGGCATTCAAGGAAGCATATACCTCTAATCATGGAGAAGAAAATCACCATTGATATTGAGTAGTTCGTGTCCTATTGGAAAGTCTATGAATTACATCACACGCATTTAGAGGGTCTTCAAGACTATATTAATTGTATCAATATTGAGTATCCCTAAGAGGGACGTATATGTAATCGGATTTGACAAATTTTAATAAAAGGAAACCCCTTTCTTTTTAAATTAATTATTGCCAATATTTTATGTTTTTAATGTTTTATATCAATTAATGCATTAGTTAGGTGTATGCTTTCTGCATGGGTACAAATGGTGATCATGGTGGGACCCCCGTAATTTTTTCTATAATTAACTGATTTACTATGTTTTTAGTTGCAGGTCTCAGCCACGGTTAACAGTCTTAGCCACACCTCTCAGCCATTGGTAACAGTCTCAACTGCGGCTAGTAGAGGAAATAAAAATCATAGACATCAGCTTCTCCATCAGACTTGGATCTCAGGTAGGAGTCATTTCTTTGTGTTTCCTATGTCTATTTGTATTTTTGATAGTTTGAGTGTAGTAGAATGATGGATTAAGTAGAAAATGTATAGAAAGATTAAAAGGAAAATGCTTAGATGCTCTTAGGTTTCTACTAACTATTGCTAGGAACAACGGAATTTTGATTTCAATCTACCCTAGTCTCCAACGGTCTAGGTTATGTTTTTGAGTTTGCATGTATGAGGTCCAATCAATGGCCACTCCATTTTTTTGGTAAATTAATTTTATTAAAAATGGGGCATTTGAAAGGTGCCCCAATGCCTTGTACAACAAATGAACAAAAAGGAGCAGAAAGGAAAATGGAAACACAAAGCTGCTTGCAAGAACAAAAAGCTACATCCTCAGACTAAAAGTAACAAAAATAAGCAGGCAAAATCCATTAGATACAAGGTTACAACCTCTGACAAAAAGGAACAAAGAAAAATAGGTGAAAAGATAGCAGTGGTCTAGGTGGCCACTCCTTCATGATTAGTTTACATTCTCTGAATATCATCTAGCATAGATGTCCATTCTCTAAAAGATAAATGTTCTTTTTAAAAAGCTTGTAGGAAAAATCATTTGAATGCTCTTCGATGCATTTAATTTTCATACAAAATTAAAAATAACCCCACACATCACATTTCATTTAAACATCAGTGGTGTTGGGATCTCACATCCAACCTTTTGATCAAGACCAATGGTGGAGGTCATTACCACTTGATTGACTTGTTTGAAATTGTATTATCGAGACCTTCTCGTGGCCAAGGCCAACCCAAGATCTATCATATCCATGCAAAATAACACACATTCCTCTTCGAAGGGGTGTATCACTGTGCATGGTGTGCTAGGTGAGGGTTGGTAGTACCTATTCTACCTCGTTGAGTATGGACTTCACTCCCATATTCAGCTTGTGCAAGTACATAGGGGAAAACATTTGAAAAAATTGAGTATAACATCAAATTTTGAAAAATACAATAAAATTTCAGAGTATATTCACAGCACATAAAAACACACTAAACAAATTTTAGGACACATCTAATCCTTAAAAGAGATAATCATATTGTCTAATTTGTGTGTTTCTTTATTGTTTATGTTTCTTTATTGTGTGTGAATGATGTGCCAAAATGAGTACTACCTAATAGGGGTGTGGTGTGTGCACAAAGGTGTATGTACAAAGCCAATGGAGGATAATAAGAGGTAAGTGTGTGTATCCATATTGAAGTTTTAATAGTTAAGAGGTGTGCATAAGATAGTTAGTGGCCGTATGAACAACATGAGTGATATTCATGTGGTATCTATCCTATCCCATGAGGACCTCTTAACCATAAGAATAAAGAAGGAAGAAGTGTGGAAGAAAGAATAAGTAAATAAAAAAATAATGTATATCCTTATTTTGATGAAATAAAGAGAGAAAAACATGCAAAGAACAAGGATATAAAAAAGAAGAATTATATCCCTTGACTTGGAGGGATATAAAAAATTGTTGAGGTCTAAATTGACATCAAGGAAAACTTGAACTATGACTATGAATCTATGACTTTTAGGAGGTGCATACCCACTAATCACAACTCAAACCCTAACATTGGATGGATCAAATATTACTTCAATCCAACCTCCAAAGTATACTGGTATACCTTATCAACTAATTCAAGTGTTGACTTAATTAAGCTCAAAATAAACTGTAAGTTTATGGATAGAAATGAGATAAGGTTTAGATAATAGTTGAATGAATAATGGTTAGATAGAGCTAATAACATTGAAAAATATTAAGAATCCACTAATCAATCACATTTCCAGTATGCCACACTTAGGACTAACAAAATTTAAAACTTATTATCTTCACCATTAAAATAATGAAACACTCTGAAAACTATTTCGAACATCTAAAATGCTAAGAATCCAAATAGAAAAATTAGATCAACACTTAGACTAACAGAAATAGGAGTCCTCTACAACATTTTTTTAGGCATGAACCATTACAAGTTGCTCCAAATGAGTAATCCAATATTATCAAATTTGACTAATCATAACAACAGTAGCAGAAATACATTCACAGAATAAAATCACAATTGATGAAGACAAAAAGCTAGAGGTAAACATCCAAGTAATGCTCCTATTGATTTCTCAGTAGGTTATAGTAATATATCAGGAAAAAACTTGAGGGCCAACCTTTAACAATGAGGGTTTGACCTCTTTATATAAATTTTACAATGACAGTAAAAAAAACTAGAAACATTACAAGGAGATTTTTTCCAAATCAATAGAATGTTGAGGTGGTAGCCTCATATATTTTTAAGAAAAGAATAGAACTACGATCCATGAATGTTGTAATTCTGAGCTCTGCAAGTTGTTTGGCTCTCAACAAATTTAGTAGTTGGAATGGTTACAAGTTAATCTGAATCATACTTTGTTCTTGAGGAGACTTCTCCTCCGTTGATCTACAACTAAAAATGCAGGCAAGTCTTGATTCCAACAATGTTTGATCTTCCTTGGTTCTTTTTACTACACTCCTTAGGTTCTATTGTATTTCTTCTTCTTTGGAATCCACTGCTTGTTTTTTGATAGATAAGGTTTGATTGGTTTAACTCCAGAATGAGTTTCTTGTGGTTCTTGATAGCTTTCTATTAAATCCACTACTTTGTTTTCCAATAGGTCGAGTTTAACCGAATTGACAATGGAATGACCATTTGGAAGCAAAATGTGCCCCTTTTCAAAATTTGCTACTTGGTTTTCCAATAGGTTGGGTTTGACCAATTTGACTACGAAATGCTTATTTTGTGCTAGCCTCGGGTGGATTTTGACACTTCTTTACCTCTTGATATCCAGAATCCACAACTCCAATCTCCGCTAAATCTTGTTTGACTATGTTGACTACGGATTTTACATTCTAGAAGATTTTAACCTTATAAATACTTGGTAGATATCCTTTCTGACACTTACTCACTCTTTTTTCAAAACTAATATTCTTGTGATATTTCGCTTCAAAAAATACCCTTGTGATGACGTTGCTCTTCTAAATTCTGCCACTTAAAATTTTGCTTAGCACTATTTGACTACTTTGACCACGAATTCTATATTTTGGTAGATTTTAACATTGCTCTTGAGTTTTCTCTGAACACTTAGCCATTTTTTAAAATTTTGCTAAGTATGTAGCCTTTTGGGCCTACATTTTAGTGTCTCTTGGGGAAAATTTCTAGCAAGGCTTACGAACTCATATCCTTATCCGTTAGGCACTAGAGTCAAAAAATAAATGTGTAAGCTTAGCACCATGGTTGTGTACCTTCATAACCTATTGTCTTCACTTTAGCTGAATGATATATCTATGGGTAAGCGGAACTCACTCCTACTGGTTGCAGACTATGCCTCTAGGAATAACTTCCTTACAAATCCCACTCTCTTAAATTACTATAGCAAGACTTAGAGAGTAATGATTCACATGGAAACTATGCTTAGAAGCAGTTGTTACTATACTCAAAATGCATGGGAATAGAATCCTTTATATACTTGGTCAAACAATTATTCTTTAAAAGCTCAACTTCACAACTTTTACATGCCTAGATAGGCTCATGCTTCTTTTTCCTTTTGACATCGTCAGACTCCAAAAATGTTTTTACAAAAAATTGCCTTTATGGATTATTCTACCAATAAAAATTATTCAAAATGTTTGAACTATGTTACAACAAAATTATTGGCACTCTCATGCCTTTATTGCTGGTCTTGATATTTGGCGGTATCTTATACTGTCTCTTCATATGATATGTTTATGGTTTTAATATCTTCTTGGTGTGTCACTTCCTTTTATTTATCTTGTTCCTCACCCTCTTCTTATTTTTCTTCATCATGTATATCCCCCTGCTAATCCTCTTTCTCCTCATCCTCATTTCCTTCTCCTTATTGGTATTCTACCTGTTCAACTTCATGTTCTTCTTTCTCGACTTCTTTTGTATGCTCCTGCATTTCCTTATCCTTAGCCTCTTTTTTTTTTGGATCTTCTTTTAGGATCTTATTAGCTTGGTTCAAGGTATCCATGGCCATGTTCCAAGATGGTAGATAAGGGTTTTGTATCTCCAAAATTTATCGATAGATGTAATGCAATTCCATCATCATATTACAGGAGAAGGAAGTTCTCCATTCTATAAAATTTACCATCAGATCTTTCAATCTAGTTGAATTTTTTATCAGCCTCTTTACTTTATCCTGTTCGATCAGTTCTTGCTATGCATCTACTTCTGATTCATATTCTATTATTGCATGTATGCTTTTATGGATATCCTCCTTTGATATCATCAGATTATTATCATCCCAAAATTTGCTAAAACCATACTACACCATCTCTTCATTGATATCAACAATATTTTAAAGCTTGTCATCTAATTTGTTAATCAATGACCATCCCTTCTAAAGCAAACTATTCCTTTTCAAGATAAATCTAGCTATGATTCTTGAGGTGTTCCACTCCTTATTGGGGATAGGCTTACCCAACTAGTTACACCGAGCTTCAGATAAATTGAGAATCTTATTTTCCTAAGGATTTATCAGTTTTATTTGTTTGGTGATGGTATCTATATTCTCTTTTATCATTTGGAAAACTTGGATGGAATCATACATGAATCAAATATGTGTTAGATTCCAGAGCACCTTTCCAAGATTTCAAACAAAATTTATTTTCTGACTTGCTTCACCTTGGTCTTGGATAATACGACTGTCTTTGTTCTCTCAACTTGGAGATACTACTGTAATGCTTATAACAACTCTATATATCCTTTATTATAATCCTACAGCTGATCAACCTGTTCCTTGAAGTTGACCATATTTTAAAAATTATTCTACCATTTTTTAAAGTCATTCACCAAATCTTGTATTTCTTTCTTTTGTTCCTTGATGGTATCTTTAAGCCTAGCAACTTTTTCTTCTAATTTAGCAGACTGTTCGTATTTTTATCTCAAGAAGGAGAGTGATATTTCTCTAGGGAATAAGTAGGAGAAGAAGGATAGATATAAAAAATAATACCTGAGCCTACTATAGTAGAATATGTGAGAATCTCCTTGGTACTCTTCTGTTATTCTTCCTGAGTTCTCTTCTCACTTGATATAGTGGGATATTGTGTCACCTCTTCTGATTTTTTCAACCTTTGTTTCTTAAGAGCTTTGATGTCAATATCTAATACTACACCTTCTACCTTCCTCTAAAATTTAATACTAGGTTGTAGTTCCTGTTGAGGAAGTGCTTCTATAGATTCTATAACTGGGACTTATTTACCTTTCTTCTTGGAGGAGGCTACAGTAGTGAGGTCTAATGATTTTCCCTTTTTATTATAATATTATTTTACAAAGGTCTTTACCTCATTGGATCTCTGTTCAGACCTTCTCCTCCTTGGAGTAACCTCTGTTGCACCTGCTTCTTTCATGGTATCCTCTTTTTGATGTAGAGGAGTAGCATATGATGGTGTGGACTCTTTCTAATTTTTAGTTGATCTAGCCTTCTTACTTTTTGTTTTACCTTTTATGGCCTCACTCATTTTTTATTTTCCTAGAACTAATGCTAGGATTTTCTTTTTTTTGTATATTCCAAGTTGCAACATGTTTGTCATACCCCCTCTCAAACTCTTCATCAATTTTAGGATTGGGATACTTGCCCTTCATCGCATTTCTCTCAACCCTCATCTTCCACCATTCAAGAATTTTGACTAGGGACCATTTGGAAGTTTATTCCATTTATTTCCATTTGACATCACCGAGATGATGAGAACTCTTTGTTGGATCATAGTCAGTTGCATGCACATGGAAATATATCCAGGGTGGAAGTGGTTCCATGGTGCTTACATTCCATTGGATGGGGGACTGCTCTCTATTATTTCTATGCTTCTCCATGTGTGTGTGCTTGGATTTCACCAATTTAACTACTTTTTCTCCATGCAACTCCTTAATTCTTTCCATGAAAAAATCATTTAGATTGTATCCCCACCTCTATAAAAGTTGGCTAAGACATAGTTTCTTCAAGGTTGTTGTGACTCACATTGCCATTTCTTCCATACAGTGATGTCACCCTCATTGAAACCGTACTCCACGATTGCTCTTCTCTTATTTTTGAAACCAAACCTATAGTTTATGTAGTCCACATACCTACAATATTCTAGTGTGAATAAGCGGTGGATGATATAATGAGGTAACAAGAATGACTTATCTGTGAAACCATATAATCTTATGATTGTGCATTCTGCTAGGAGGTACCAATCTCCTTCCTCCGCTCCTTTCACTCTGATTTTACTTTCAATTTTTGAGGCTAATCTTGGGTAATCACCATACATAACTCATAGAGCTGGTTCAAGAAATTAAAAATTGAAAGTATAATATGAATGTGTTCTACATAGCACCCTTGTCCAATAATATACTCATAGTATATGTCCATCTGCATCCTTATCAACCACTGATATCCATAAATATTCATCCTTATTAGCACTAAATAACATCCAAACTAAGTTGGAATAATGTCTGAATACTGGGTTCTCTTCATCTTCCTTCATATCCACTAGCTGCTCATTTATTTTCTTGGTAAGAAATGTAGGCTAGTTGAATTAAATTGGTGCATTGTTGTTATCCCCTATCTGCAATGTGTACATCCTGGTGTTGGAGATGCAATATGCAGTGGCTAATTTCCAGTATTTACATCCAATTCTAACTCGAGGCCAGCTATTATGGCCAACATGGAGTACATCTCTAGTTCTACAAACTCATTGGTAGGAATAGGAGTAATGGGAGGGGCTTGACTAGACTTAATTTTCTTAAGTTGGCCATACACCCAAGTTCTAAAATGTTTTCAATATTGTGCATGGTTCCTTAGAGTGTAATATTGGGCCTACTGCTCTAAAATAAACTCCCTAGGGGATACAAAGGTTTTTTGTTCCATTGCAAATAGATATCGACAAGCTTGCTCTATGATATGAAACAAAACCTTACTATGGGATGTTCTTACAGACCTAGATGCAGGGTCATAGAATTTTGATATGGTGGATACTAATTCTGGGTAAGGACGAATTGCATCACAAATATAATAAGTAAGGAAATAATACATAGCCCCAATACCTTGGTCTAGAAGAGGCTCCCCCTTGAAGAATTTATCTTCATATCCCCATCTCAGGTTATCTCTGGTTGAGTACGTCATCCTTGTATATACAATCCCTACCTTCTTTTCTATGTAATATGGTCTTTCCACCTTGCCAGATTGCCCAGTATGCCTTGTTGAAGATGATGCCATTTTAGATTTTGAGTAACTCACTCTTCACAAATTGCTCTAGGGAGTATGCAACAAACTATTCTCAACAGTGTTATGGTTCCTCAGCTCGATTGCTCGTAAATGACTAAAAATTTGAATTTGCTTGCTTAAATAGGTTTTCGAGCACTCCTTCACCATAAATGAGAACAAGTGGGCGGTTACCTACCATGATTTCAAATGAGTGAATCATATGTTGTGAAGCATGGCTTGTCAGTGAAGAATGCATATTTTATTGGACAACATTCTCGATAGATGGCAGTAAATTATCCATTGGTACACCTCTCAAGGTGCATTTATTTACCCATATTCATGGTTGAATGATGAACTCATCAAATTTTAACGCTATAATTTCTTTTCTTGATTTTTCTTGTCTAAAAATGCATGTTCCTTTTGATGCTTTCAAAAAAATTCCAGTTGTATTTTTGCAATGGTAACTTTGACCGAGTTGACTACGGATTTCAAAATTTATCAATTTTTAGAAACTGTTGAAGAATTTTGGGTCCCTTGAAAACTTTGTTGAACTTTGAATTCTACTATTCTTAATTTGGTAACAATTGTTTGACCACTTTGAATGTGAATTCTACGTTGCATTACATCCTTGCAGAGTATAGCACAGTCATTTCCGCAAGAAAAAAATGATCTCATTTTCTCAATTTGCTTTTTTTTACTTAACAAAGAAAATATAATACAACATGCGTATATAAGAAAATATAATATGAAATATGTACATATATTACAATAGGAGAGCTTCTCTAACTAAAATATAGTTTGAAATGATACCCATTTACAAAAATGGGTTGTATGTTTCCTCTTTGATCTTGGATTTGGAAGGCATTGCTCTCCTTCACTTCAAAAATATTGAATGGTACTTCCCAAAAAGAATCAAATTTTTGGTGGTTGCTTGGCTTAACATTTCCAACATTCCACCTTAGCACTGAATATCCTTATTTGAATTTTCTAAACCTTACCTTTTTTTCAAACCACTCTTTGGTATTCAAGGAGTATTTCTAAAAATTTTCGTATGCCTGAGTTCTCTAATCTTCCAAGTGCAGCAGATGCATCAATCTGACCTCCAGTGTATTTTGATCAAGCTCTGTATCTTGGCTAGCCCATTTCAAATATAGTATCTCCAGATGATTAGGCAAAACAACTTCCTTGCCATAAACTAATGCATAAGAGGATGTCTTGATAGACCTCTTAAAATTGATTATATCTACCCATAAAACCTGGTCAAGTAACAGATGCCAACTTTTTTTATTCTCTTTCGGTGCCCTTTTTAGAATTTTGAGAAAATTTTTGTTGGTGGATTTCACTAGTCCATTTCCTTGAGGATAATAGTTAGAAAAATTCTTTATATTTATGTCATGCTTGCTTGTGAACTCGATATATTTTGTGCCTATGAAATTTGGGCCATTATCACTCACTAGTGCTTCTGAAAGTCCAAACCTTACAATAAAATTCTTTATAAATTCAATCACTACTTCTTGGTTTAAATTCTTAGTTGAAATAGCCTCCACCCATCTAGTGATATAGTCAGTGGCAGTGAAGATGAACTTATGACCTACTGATGAATTGGTATTAATGAATCCAAAAAATTCAAGTCCCCATTGTTGGATGGGTTCTTATACCTAAATTAACTTGAGTAGAAATATTGCATTCTTGGTCCTTCCCACATATCTTTGACACTTATCACATGCCTTAGCTATCTTGAAAACATCTGCAAATATAGTGGGCTAGTAGTATCCTGCTCTTATTATTTTCATTTCAGCTATCCTTCTTGAAAAGTGACCTTCAGATAGGCCTCCATGAAATTCCTCGATGACCTATTTTTCATTATATTTCAGACATCTTAGGAGTACTCCATCTAGGTTCCTCTTATTCAAACCTTCTGGAAGTAATACATACTTCATAGCTTATAATTTGAATCTCCTCCGCTATAAAGGATTGATATCTTATGGACATACTCCTATATGGAAATAGGCTAAAAATTGATCTGTCCAATCTAAAATTTCTAGAAAACCATCATTGTGATCATATTCCACTCCTTGATAGGATACTATTTGTTCTAAATCCACCTTAGTTGTGAGTTCATGGTATAATTCTCTTCCCCTAACCAGCTTGGTAGGGTGTATTTCTACATTATACTCCTGTATTTTAGTAATCCAGCCAACCCTTTTATCATCCAGTTCCCCTTGAATAATGAATTTCCTTATATATATGCACTACATAGACAAGGATCTTGCTTTGAACTAAGTACTGCCTAAACTTCTTTAAATATTTTATCACAACAAACATTTGTCTTTCAATAAAATTATACTTTGTTTGATACCTGTGCAAATTTTAACTCTAAAATATGGGGTGTTCCTCTTCATTTACATCGTTTTGAGTAAGCAATGATGCATAGCTTTCCTTAGATCCATAGGTATACACAATAAATTCCTTGCTAAAATTTGGGTTTATCAATACTGGTGTAGTTGCAATTGCTTGCTTTGTAGCTTCAAAGGCTTTTTTACTTTTCATAGTCCATTTGAATTCCATATTATTCTTGAGTAATTCTAATATGGGCCTAGCCACTTGAGAAAATACTGATATGAACTTCCTCACAAAGTTAATCTACCCAAAGAAGGATTGTAGTACTTTATTATTTACAGGTAGGGGAAGGGCTAGAATTGATTTTATTCTATCTAGATCTATTGCCATCCTATTTTTGGAGACTACATGTCCCAATAATTTACCTTTATGGACTAGAAATAATTATTTCTTTGGATTGAGATATATGCCAAAAATTTTGGACATTTTGAGTCCCTAAGTCAAAAGTTATCATTGATGTCACCAAATGAAGTCATCATTAATTTCAAGTAATTTCGGAAATAAATAAAGTCGTCAAATGTGTCACTAATGTCCAATAAGAAGCTTCAATAGTGCAGAAGTTAAAGGCAAAAGGGATCCATAATATTTTAATATTATATGAGAGCATAAGTTAAAAAGGGTTTTCATAAATACCCAAGGAGGCCTATTGCAAAGATCAAAGGAGGTCTAATATTTATTTTATAAAATATTTAAATTCAAAAGGAATTAAAATTTTTATAAATAAATATCATCAATACAAAGTTGTGCAATAAGAGAAGGCCTTAAAAGCCAAAGGTTATAATTATAATTTATAAAATTTAAATTCCTTGGAATTTAAATCATTTATAAATTACAAAGGTTAAATGCGCCGACGTCATCAAAAAATTTGGAGCACCGACATTTGAAGACAATGGAAACTTTGTGTATAAAAGGGAGGCTAAAAGACCTTGCAAATTATCCCTCATCGAATTTAATTAATGTGACAAAGTAAATTGCATATTTCGGGTGAGGAAGAAGAATAACTTTTCGTATTATGCACAAGGGTTATAGTGGAGTAAGGTTGGTTCCCAAGACAAGTTGGACACGATGGTCAACTGGCATTGCACATTTTTGCTAAGGCATTTGTGGGAAGATGAACCTACGTTCGAATCCCAAGGAGTGCGTGCAGGAAAAGGTTTTAGTTTTGCATTTGTCATTTAAGGCACCAAGAGGAATATAGTGCACAAAGAGAATTTTAGCTCTCAACGTGCATTGAGCACACGTGGTTGAGGAACCTGCAGCTACGGCATTTGTAGAGGTAAAGGTCAAGGGTTCGAAACCCGGTGAGAGGCAAAGGTAATTTTTTAAAATAATTTTTATTGCCTAAAGTTTTAATTAAAGCCTTTATTAGGATTTATAAGGGGTTTTTAAAAGGTTTTTAGTTAGGAAATAAAATTAGTGGTTAGGATAAATAAGGAGTGATAGCAAATTGTTATGTGTTGAATTGTGATTTATAAAAGAGAATATATTCTTTTTAAGTTGGATTAATAAGGTAATAAGAGGTTTTGAATTTTAGTGAGTGTTGATTTTATTTGTAAAGGGATTTTTTCCAAAGAGATTATTATGAGGGTATTGGATATTATTTTAAAGTTGGAGTGATAAGGTGTATTTTGTTTGATATCATTTTGTATTATGTTGTGTTGAGGAAATTATTATCTTCTAACCCTTATTGAGATTGGCAAAGAAGTAATTGTGAGTGTGACAGATTTGTGAGATCTACACCTTGTCAAGAAAAAAGGTATGGGTAAATTCTTCCTTATTTGAGTTGATTGATTGGTTTTATAAAAATAAGGTTGGAGTGAAAAGGACTTGATTAGGGTTTCCTTTTCAAGAGTGTTGAGTTCATGCTTCAAGGTTTTTTGGAATAAATATTTGTTGTTAAAACCTTGTTTTATAAGCATTGTTGTTGAAGCCATTGGTTGTGTGAAGAACTTGAGTTAGTATTGTGCAAAAGAACATGAGTATCATTGTTATGTGAAGATTGATGTATAAGCATTGTTGTTGAAGCCATTGGTTGTGTGAAGAACTTGAGTTAGTATTGTGCAAAAGAACATGAGTATCATTGTTATGTGAAGATTGATGTAAAAGCATTGTTGTTGAAGCCATTGGTTGTATAAAGAACTGGAACTAGGGTTTGAAAAGAACATGAGTATCATTTTTATGTGAGATTTGTGGTTGAGCATTTTTTAAAACATTTTGAGTTGGTGTTTACATGCTTGGACTAGGGTTTGTGAGCAAGGGTTGTTTCTTGAGTAATCGATTGAGTAGAATTGGTTGAGCCTAGTCAAGTGCGTGTGTGAAGTGATTATTCAAGTTCCACAAAACGAACTATTCTATATTTTGAATTGAGTTAAGAAAGTGATTGAGAAATGAGTGTAGAACATACTGAGTCTCTAATAATTCTCTTTATGTTTCTATGATATTGGAAAATTTTTGAGTGAGCTTGTTGAGCATATTTGAATAAGTTCTATGTGGAATTATTGAGCATATTGGACAAGTTCTGAGTGAGCTTGTTGAGTAGATTTGAATAAGTTTTGTGTGGACTTATTGAATATATTTGAATAAGTTCTATGTGAACTTATTGATCAGATTTGAGCAAGTTCTAAGTGGACTTGTTGAGCAGAGTTGAGAAAGCTCTTTGTGGACTTGTTGAAGTAGATTTGAGAAAGTTCTATGTGGACTTGTTGAGCAGAGTTGTGCAAGTTCTCTGTGGACTTGTTGAAGTAGATTTGAGCAAGTTCTGTGTGGACTTGTTGAAGTAGATTTGAGCAAGTTCTGTGTGGACTTGTTGAGTAGAGTTGAGCAAGTTCTGTGTGGACTTGTTGAAGCATATTTGAGCAAGTTTTTTGTAGACTTGTTGAGAAGAGTTTAGAAAAATCTATGTGGACTTATTGAGTATATTTGAACAAGTTCTATGTGGAATTGTTGAGAATATTTGAGCAAGATCTGTGTGGACTTGTTGAGCAGATTTAAGCAAGTTCTATGTGGACTTGTTGAGCATATTTGAGTAAGTTCTGTGTGGACTTGTTGAGAAAATTTGTGCTAGACTGAAGGACTATTTTTAATGCATATGAGAAAAAGAGCTTTGGAGGTGATAGAGAAAAGAGGATAGAGGTCTCCAGTGGATAGATATCCATCAACCAGGGTAGTGAGGATAGGTCTTTTGAGTTGGAACAAGAGTCTTCAATTGAGATTTATCCACAAGCTAGTGCAATAGATGTAGTAGTCTTCTAGAGGATCACCAAGTAGAGCATAGGAGTTATTGATATGGAATTAAATTGAAGCTGAATTATTATTGAAAACATAGGACTTAAATAAGCCCAAAAAGAAAACCGTAATCCTGGAAATCATGAACTGCTCCAAGGATTTACGTACAAAAATCAAGGAAAGGCTAAAGATGTAAGCCCTAAAATAACGAAAAGAAAAACACCTAGACCTAGACCATTCAACGGAGGTTAGAAACAACTCACGTTGATTATTATGAATACTAAGTCCTAATTAACATATCCTAGGTCTAAAAATAAATTAGCCCCTAGGTCTAAGATTCCTCATCATTCGTCCCAACAAAAGAAGCATTGGACTCCAATGCTTTTAACAAAGAGGGAAAATCTTGGGACAGAATGTGAGCAGAAATCCAGTGAGCCTGATGTGGAAATTGGCCTCGTCGGGCCACAAGATAGGAAGTAGAAACACCTTGGCGTGTTTGTCGGGTCTTCGTATCAAAGACTGTATCGGCGTCAAGCGGAAGCTGAGCATCAGGAACCACATCAACTGGATGTATGATGGCTGGAACTGTCTCCAACGTGGAATCATAGTATGGTTTGAGAAGATCAACATTGACAACATCGTGAATGCCAAGATGGGCTGGAAGGTCCAAGCGAAAGGCATTCTCAGAGATTTTTTGAAGAATAGTATAAGGCCCATAACGAAGAGGCTTGATTTTGCTATGTGCCTTATCTACAAATCGTCGTTTGTCAAGATGAAACCATACTTTGTCACCAACCTGAAAGGAATGAGGAGTGCGGTGCTTGTCCATCTGTTGTTTTTGCTTTTGTTGAGTCTTCTAAAGAATTTGAACCACTTTGGCTTGAAGACTCTGCAAATGTTGCACAAAAGAGTTGGCCTTGTCTTGTTCCTTCTGAATGTGCATTGTGGCTGAAGAAGGCAAAGACAAAGGTAACTCATAAGGAGCAAGTGGTTGAAAACCAAAACACACTTCAAATGGAGAGTGCCCTGTAGAGCTGTGGACGGCCCTGTTGTAGGCGTGCTCAATGTGAGTGAGGCTTAAGTCCCACTTGGCTGGAGTGGAATGATGGTAAATCCTCAAACTCTGCACGAGAGTACGATTAACTACCTCTGTCTGCCCATCGGATTGAGGATGATAAGCGGTAGAGAAGTTAAGAGATACTCCCAAAATCTTCCAAAGTGATCACCAAAAGTGACCCACAAAGCGTGAGTCACGATCGGAGACAATGTTGGTAGGAAGACCAAAAGAACGCCATACCACCTCAAAGAAGAGTTGGGCAAGATCCTATGTAGTACTTGTCTTGCGACAAGGAATGAATTTGGCCATTTTTCTGAATCTGTCCACCACAACAAAGACACAATCATGCTTGCGTACTGTCATTGGAAAACCGCTCAAGAGATCCATGGAAATGCTTTCCCACGGACGAGAAGGAATGGGCAAAGGCATGCTCATTCCCAATGTCCTATTGGCTGATTTGGAGCGATTACATACTGCACATTGTCGCAAGAAGCGAAGAACATCTCTTTGCATGTGTGGCCAAAAGAAAAACCGCTGAAGATGATGAAGAGTTTTCTGCCTACCAAAATGTCCCCCATAGAGTGTGGAATGAGCCTCCTTCAGAAGAGACTCCCTGTTCCCATGAGGAACACAAAGTTTGTCCAATTTGTACAACAGTCCATCCTGAATATGAAAGTCTTGAAGAGCTCTCAAATTTGAAGAAGAAGGATTGGAAAGTTGGTGGAAAACTTTGCCAAAATCTGGATCCATAGGATACTGTGTAGGCCAAGTTTGGAAGCCAAGATGAGAAGTAGTGACAATTGTCAAAACAAGAGTAGAAGGAGGACGACTCAAACAATCAGCCACTGCATTGTTTCGTCCTTTCTTGTACTTGATTACCAAATGGAATTGTTGCAAGTACGATGCCCATTTCATGTGCCTAGCTTCTTCAATTTTTGTTTGAGATTGAAGAAACTTAAGGGGCATGTGATCTGTATGAACAATTGTTTCTTTTCCCAAGAGATAATGCCTCCAATACTTGATTGCTTGAACCAAAGCATAGAACTCCTTATCATATGTAGAATAGTTCTTCTTGGCCTCTGAAAATGTTTCGAATGATAGGCCATTGGATGGCCATTCTGCATGAGCACAACTCCAAGTGCAACTTGCGAAGCATCAGTTTCTATCTCAAATGGTTGAGACAAATCAGGAAGAACAAGAACTGGTGCAGTACTCAATTTGTGTTTCAATGTGTCAAAGGCTTTTTGTTGATCCTTTGTCCACTAAAACTGAACTTTGATCTTTGTCAAATAGTGTAAAGGTGCAGCAATAGAAGAATATCCTCCAATGAACTTGCGATAGAAATTAGCAAGTCCAAGAAAACTCCTTAACTCCATGACTGAAGTAGGAGTTGGCCAAGAGAAGATAACTTCAACTTTGGAAGGATCTACTTGCACACCTTTTTCACTAATTACAAATCCAAGATAGGCAATGAATGTTTGCCCAAATGAACACTTAGGAAAATTTGCATACAATTGGTTCTTTCGAAGAGTTTGAAGAACCGTTTCCAAGTGTTCCAAATGATTCTCCCAAGTAGAAGAATATATAAGAATGTCATCCAAATAGATGATTACAAATTGATCCAAACAATCTCTGAATACTTCATTCATCAGCCGCATGAATGTAGTTGGAGCATTTGTAAGGCCAAAGGGCATGACAAGCCACTCAAAGAGCCCCATTTTGGTCTTAAATGTTGTTTTCCAAGTGTCTTCTGCTTGAATTCTCACCTGATGATACCCACTTTTGAGATCAATTTTGGAGAAGAATTTTGCACCTTGCAATTGGTCCAAAAGATCATCAATGCGAGGAAGTGGATAACGATTCTTGATTGTAATCTTATTGAGTGCCCTGAAATCAATGCATAATCTCCATGTGCCATCCTTCTTCAACACAAGCAAGATAGGAGAAGCACAAGGGGAAGTCTTGGGTTTGATGAACCCTTTAGTCAACAATGCTTGAATTTGCTTTTTAATTTCTTCCATTTGCACTATTGATTGTCTATACATTGAAGAATTAGGAAGAGAAGATGCGGGAACAATCTCAATACTATGATTAATCTGTCTTTCAGGAGGAAGACTTGTGGGTTCTTGAAAAACATCAGAAAATGATTGAAGTATTGAATGAACTGAAGAACTCCTGTTATTAGTGTGCTTAGGTGCTTGCTTTTCTTCTTGAATTGGTCTGATGAAGATGAGTGCTAATTCCTTTGCTTGATTTATAGCTTTGCGTGCTTGTCTACAACTCAACATCAAATTATGTGGTGTTTGTTGTGTACTTCTGATTATGAATGCTTTATTGTCTTTGTGCAAAGTGTATGTATTTTTGTACCCATCATGTATAGACCTCCTATCGTATTGATAGGGTCTTCCAAGCAACAAGCCACAACAATCCATTGGAGTTACATCGCACACAACCGAGTCCACAAAAGAAGGACTGAAAGCAAAATTCACAGTGCAAGTGTGTGTGATGTCGGATGTAATCCCATTGTCCTTCCATCCCAAAGGATAAGGATGAGGATGGGGATTCATCGGTAACTTCAGTTTGTCAACAACGGACCTCGCAATTAGATTTTTACGCGAGCCGCTATCGATTATACAATCAACCATAAAGGTGTCATTGAGATGGACCGTAGTCACAAACAAATTCTCACGATCACCTTGTGAAGTATTCATAAGGGTCAATTTGTTTAACCCTGCCAATTCCTTATAAGGCTTACGTTCCCCTGTAGCCTCAATGGGACTTTCTTGTGAGTCCTCATTGGAAGGCTTTACAACTAGGGATTGTTTCTTCACATTTTGCAACTTAAAACACCTCTTTTGAGTATGCCCTGGCTTTTTACAATAATTACAAATCAAAGGTGACTTAGAAGAAGAAGATTTTTGTGAAGAAGAAGGGGAAGATGAAGAAGAGGGAGAAGGAGAAGAAGAAGATTTAGCTCCCTTGGAAGGTTGAGGAGAAGCCTTCTGATTTCCTCCGGACGTAGAAGAGCGAGTCCCACGCGATTGCTCCCTCATTTCCTCCTCAGCAAGAAGGGCTTGATTGAAAGCCATGTCAATGTTTACAATCAACTTGTATTTCATCTTCCTATAAATGGGCTCCTGCAAACCACTTTTGAATTTGTTAACAAGTTGTGCTGCATTATCCTGTATAGAATTCAAAATCCGCAACTTGCTAAATTGAAAAATATAATCATGAACAGTCATATTGGAGGTTTGTCGAAGACGAAGCCACTTGATCTCAAGCTCAGTGGCATAGTTTGAAGGATAAAAATTATTCTTCAATACTCTTTGCAATTCATCCCACGTGTCAATGGGATTTTGGGTCCGTTGTCGATCAGTGACAAGGACCTTAGCAATGCCAGAAAGTTTCAACTTTGCAAAGTTAACTTCCTGATCCTTTGCGATCTTGATATACGCAAACCAACTGTCCATGTCCAAAATCCAACTGTTGAGGACCTCGGGATCTCGCGAACCAGTATAAACAGGAACCTCACATTGTTGTTGAACTTCATTAGAAGTAACCTTATCAGCCAAAATGCTGACAAGTTGGGTTACTTGAGCCAACTTATCGGCTAATTCGGAAGCCATTTGACCCCGAGTGATCGCCAGCAAGAATTGTCACAAAAAGACAAATTACAAAATGTGCAAAATAAAAAGTGCCCAAATTAATTTGCAAAAATTGCAAATGTACAATGGAAGGGCAAAAATAAAAATTTGCACAATGCTTTTAAAAAACAAAGTCAAAATTTGACTTGGTGGAAAAGACAAAAATAAATGTTTTTTTTTTTAATTGTTTGTTTGTAACAAAAAGGGTGGTTTAATTTGCAAATGCAAATGTACCAAGGTCTAAGAGGAGGTCAAAAGCAACCAAATATCAAATAGCACACACCGGATACATAACCACCACGCGGAGAGCTCTTAAGCTTGTTGAAAGAAGATAGGCAAATGCCTATGTTTAAAATGCAGGTGAGTCAACCTACGGTGAATGTGGGACAAATCCCACCGAGGTCCAAACAAATTTGTCCTGCTGGCATCTTCGTGAATTCTCTGACCATCGATGACTGCACTCTACTCGAAGGAGAAAACCCTTGGTGGATGATGTCGTACTGGGAGCCGGCTCACAAAAAAACAACCAACAACGCTGTCACTGTCACCTCAGCAATTCGGATCGAGAACCCTGACCGCACGCCGCATGCCAAAAAAAAAAATGAACCAACGAATCTAGAAATGCACAAATGTTGTGTCCTCGACGTTCATAGCGTGATGTTCTGCAGTCGAGATGGCAGGCTACAGAGTGCTTGTGATCGCCTGTGTGTAACAGAACGGAGCCTCACGCGACCCACAAAATTTTTTGCGAGAACGTTCGTCAAAAGGCTGCTGCAATTTCTTGGTTAGGTTGATGATGTCACGTGGTTCCAGATCTGACAATGTTAGAAGGGGCAAGAGCTCCGACAACAAATAGATCTAGCTGGGCCAGATGACATAGAACCGGTCACATGAATTTCAAGATTGGCTGCCCTGTCCTACGCTAAACCCTCAGGATTAGCTGCCCTGCACATGATCTGCCAGGCCCTGCCCTGACACACCAATGTTTTGAAATAGAAGCGGACAGAATTCACCCTGCCTTGACCAGAGTATACCGAAAACAACGTCTGGAGGGTCAGAAAATGCAGGTGTTCGTCCGGTGGCGTCGAAAAGCGCAGAATTGCAACCTACAATTTTTTTTTTTAAATGGAAATTGTTTGGGGGCTGCAGGACACGCAGAAACATTTTGCGTAGGAGTGGTCGTCCAATGACGACGGAAGATGCAGGTCGAAGATGGTGAAGTCGTTCGAAGGCATTGGAAAATCACAAAATGCTCCTCATGAGGCACACTGAACAGAGCAACGCGGACGCTGTCAGGACTGCAATTTTTTTTTCATCACGATATGGGCGAGGGTTTGCACAAATCACAAAAGTTTGATGCAGTCGCTGTACTCAATTTTATGGATCCCTCGAGGCATCGGCTTGCTGCCCACCAAATGGAATTCACCTCACACAAAAGACAACAAAATTATTTTTGTTGTAAATGTTGTCAACAAAATTTGTCGACAACAAGTAGCAGAATTTGTCAGCAATTTCTGACAACAAAGAAATTGACAGCAATTTCTCCTGAGCTTCAAATAGGAACGAAGGTGGTGACAAGTTTTCAAACCACCCTATGGAGAACGGAAATTACCCAAATCCTCCACAAAAATCCTTCGCTCTGATACCAATGATATGGAATTAAATTGAAGCTAATTATTATTGAAAACATAGGACTTTAAATAAGTCCAAAAATAAAATCGTAATCCTGGAAATCATCAACTGCTCCAAGGATTTACGTACAAAATCAAGGAAAGGCTAAAGATGAAAGCCCTAAATTAACGAAATGAAAAACACCTAGACCTAGACCAGTCAACGGAGGTTAGAAACAACTCACGTTGATTATTATGAACACTAAGTCCTAATTAACATACCCTAGGTCTAAAAATAATTAGCCCCTAAGATTCCTTATCAGTTATACTATGGATAGATATACATGAACTTGATTTAGGGGATTTGTGTGTCCTTTGGACAGAAGTCCATAAACATTGTAATTGGGAAGGATTTCCAAGAGATTGATTGAGAATATTTTAGTGAAATATTTTCTTCATGGAGTAGCCCACATTGGGTGAACCACATAAATTATGGTGTCTCTATTGTGTATGGTGATTTATGTATTTCTTTGATTACTGCTATTGATATTTATATCTACACATTGCTTAATATTTATTTGGAAAGAAAAGTAAAAAGTGGTATTATACTATTTACCCCCATATCAGTATAAGCTTGTGTTCTTCAATTGGTATCAGAGAGGGTTTCTTCAGAAGAGTTTAAGATATTTAAGGAAAGGCTAACAAGAACACAATGGATCCTAAGGAAGTGTCCTCAAATAATTTAGTACCAGTATTTTATGGAAGTGACTATATGTATTGGAGTATGATGATGAAGATCTGCCTGATGACACTTGGAAATGAAATTTGGGAATTAATGGAATTTGTATATGATCCCTTAGTCAATCCTCCTACAGATAAGGAAGGTAAGCTTCTAAAACAATACAATTCAAAATCAATGAATGCACTTGTGAAAGGTTTGTGTAGAAAAGAGTTTATGAAAGTTATGCATTGTCAAACTACAAAAGAGATATGGGATAAATTGCAAAATATATATGAAGGAGATAAAAGTATCAAGAAAGCAAAAATTCAAAATATCAAAATACAACTTGAAGAATTAAGAATGAATGAAGAGGAAAATATTAGTGCTTACCTACTTCGAATTGATGAGGTTCTTAATGATATGCAAGGAATTGGTATGAAGATTGATGAATCTGATGTTTGTGATAAAGTCTTAAAATATCTTCCAAAAAGATTCAGTAAATAGGTTTATACTATAGAAGTATCAATAGATGGTGATACTTTGACAAGAGATAAGTTGCTTGGTATGCTCACAACATTTGAGATAAGGAAAAAAAATCCTATGTCCTAGAAGGAAGCAACATTCAAAGCAACCAATAAAACAAAGGGTAAGAAGTCAAAATAAAGCAATGAGTCATCTAGTGATGAAGAAGCTAACTATGGTAGAAGAGATAAGGAATATAGAATATCTAGAGATAAAAAATATATTAAATGTTTCAATTGTGTAAGGTATGGACATTTTGCAACATATTGTCAAGAACCCAAGAACAACAATGGTGAAGAAAAATAGGATCATAGGAATAAGGAATCAGAAAGATATAGGTGGGATGAGCATCAGAAGAAAATCAAGGATGGACAAAGTAGACAAGGAAATAAGTTCTTTCAAAGGCAAAAGAGAAGCTACTATGTGGATAATGCAAGTAAGCATTCAAGTGATAGTTATGCTAGTTTTTCACACAATGATAGAGATGAACTCCTATTTACGATTGAAGAAAAAGAACCAATTAAGAAAAAGACTCCAATTATTCTCAAGTGTTTTAGATGTGGTAAATTTGGACATCTTGAAGATGATTGTACAAGGGATGGTTATAGTTTCAGTGATGATGAATATGAGAATGCACTTGAAGGACCAGATGAAAATATTCTAATGGATTTAGAAGAAGAAGTAAGTGATCCTATAGAAGACAAGAAAAAATAAAACAGAGATATGGACAAATGCAAACAAATAGAGGAATATTTAGAAAAGGATGGTTATGATATAAAGGGAGAACTTATCTATGCCCTTGACACAGTAAATAAGGTATGGAATCAACACTCTAAACTTGAAATTTAGTTTCAAGAATGTGATGAAGAGAGAAGATTGCTCATACAGGATTTAGAAAATTCAAAGGCTAAGGCAAAAATGTTCAAAGATAAGTTAGAAGAAAAAATATTGGAATGTGAGAAGTTAGAAAAAGAAGTGGCATTACTAAAAGAAGATTTAGAGGACTCCAAGATCAAGATTAAAGGATTCAAGAATAGCTCAAATATTTTTGATAATATGGTCAAAGTAAAAAGAAGGTAAAAAAAAATAGGTCTTGGATTTGAACAGGTTCAAAAGAAATGGGAAGGAGAGTCAAATTAAAGTTTTGAAGGAGAAGAAACTTCAAATGAAAATACTTCAGAAGAAGATAGTGTGAAAGAAAGTGAGACATTAGAGGATGAGTTGGATAATAGAGAGTTCAACAAAAATAGGAACAATGCACAAAGAAGATACATATGGAACAAAAATCAGAATATGATACCAATAAGGTCAAGACAAGGAAGATTCAATGGAATATGTTTTTCATATCACAGGTTTGGGCACATGGCTTCACAATACAAGACACATGTAAGACAGGATATTGGGAACAAACAAGTTTTTCATGGGTATTGCTACTTATGTAATCAATTTGGTCATAAGGTAATGAATTGCAGGGTTCATAACAAAAGAGGATATGGCTTCACTAGAAGAAGTCTTAAGACATTTGCACCTCCTAGGAATAATAACATTAAGTGTTATAAGTGTAATAATGATGGTCAAACAACAAAGTGGTGTAGAGCAGATATTCCATAAATAGGTATGAATAGGAATAGGAACATGAATGTGAACAGGAACAAGAACAAGAAAGAGAACATGGATATGAACAGGAACAAGAACATGAATGTGAATAGGAACATGAACATGGATAGAAACAATCAGAGGAATCATAAAACTCAGAAAAGAAGAGAAGAGGATAAAGGCAAAGAATAATGCCTTCTAGGAGTAGAAATACACCCACCCCAAAATTAACCACCTCAATAGAAGGTGGGAGAGGAGCTTAGTGAAGAGGCTCATTCTTATCCCTAAACCCCAAAGGTGAACCTTTGCCATTGATGTCAAAGGGGGAGATACAGGGTTATGCATAAGCATGAAATATCATAAATTGGCTCTATTTAGGATTTTCAAGATTTTAAATTGGCTAATTTTGGATCCTTTCACTGGGGCCCATTTGCCCAAAATTTATGGGGTGGAAGTTTTTTTGGGGTAAATTCACCCATCGTTGATAATCATGAACCTAATTTTATTTTAATTCGTCGACCTCAAATTATATATGATTTTGATTTTCTTTCCCAATTCGCCTTCAAATTATAAATAATTTTATATTTCCTACCCAAATTGCCTTCAAATTATAAATGATTTATTTTTCCCACCCAAATCACCTCATATACTACCCGTATATATACTATACTGGGTACCAATAAACATACATCGAAAATACTCTAACTTGAAAATAGCTCTAAAACAATAAAAAACTTGACAAGGTTGTAGAGGAGTGTCTGTCAAAATAAGTTGATAAATTGCAAAGTGTTGATTGGTGCAAGATGATTGGTATAAGTTGATCGGTTGAAGAGCCATATCTATTGGTATAAGTAAATCGGTTGTAGAGTAGTCTCTATCGGTATAAGCCAATAAGTTGCAGAGTCGTATTTGTCGATATAAGTCGATCGGTTGTAGAGCCATCTCTGTCAGTTGCAGAGGTGTCGATCGACATCAGCCTATCGATTGTAGGGATTATCGATCGGTATTTATCTATCAATTGTAGAGGCACCGATTAGTATTAGTCATTCCTACAACTGATCATCATGCCTATAGATGATCATCATACCTGCAACTGATTGTCATGCTTACAACCGATCAACATTCTTATAGTTGATTGTCATGCCTGCAATCGATCAACATACCTGCAATCGATCTATATTCCTATAGAATATCGTCATACCTTCAGTCGATCATCATACTTTTTTGAGCAAGGTGCAGCAACAATATTGTCATTGTTGTCAACACAGTCAGTTAGATCTATTGATGCAGTGGACAGGAAGTTCAAAAGCCTTTCAGATGCAGGAGACAGGAGTTCAAAGGTTACTCAGAGTATGTACAATGATTGTCCAAGAAAACCGAAGTGGCCCATATGCAAAAGATCAAAGAAAAATACAAGTAAGAAAAGTGTCGTGATATCGTGACATATACAACAGGCAAGAAAAACTGTCGCGATTTCGCGACATGTTGGAAGAGAGAGAAAAAGCAGGAAAAACTATCGTGATTTCGTGACATGTTGGAAGAGAGAGAAAAAGTAGGATAAACTGTCACGATTTCGTGACATGCTGGAAAAGAAAAAGGCAAGTGGAAAAACTATTGCGATTTCATGACATGTTGGAAGAGAAAAAGGCAAGTGGAAAAACTATCGCGATTTCGCGACATGTTGGAAGAAAAAAAGGCAAGTGGAAAAACTGTCGCGATTTCGTGACATGTTGGAAGAGAAAAAGGCAAGTGGAAAAACTGTCGCGATTTCGTGACATGTTGGAAGAAATAAAGGCAAGTGGAAAAACGGTCACGATTTCATGACATGTTGGAAGAAAAAGAGAAAGCAGGAAGAAGTGTCGCGATTTTGCGACAAGTCCAAAAAAAAAGAACAAGTAAGAAAAGTGTCACGATTTTGCGACATGTCGCATTTTCGTGACTAAAAATAGGAGAGAGAAAGCAAGTTGGTAAAGTGTCATGATTTCGTGACATGTCGCATTTTCATGACAAAAGAAAGAGAGGAAGCGTACGGAAGCAGAACTGTCATGATTTCGTGACAAAAGCAGAAAGCAAGACTTCGAAGGCAGAAGTGTCACGATTTCATGACAATTGCAAAGAAGTGAAGTACGGAAGCAGAAGTGTCACGATTTCATGACAAAAGAAGAAAGCAAGACTTCAAAAGCGGAAGTGTCACGATTTCATGACATGTCGCATTTTCACGACTCGAAGAGGACAGGAAGGCAGAAAAGCAAAAGTGTCACGATTTCACGACATGTCGCATTTTTGCGACCCGAAGGCAAGAGAAGGAGCAAAGGAGAGAAAGTGTCGCGATATCGTGACATGTCGCATTTTTGTGACTAAATGAGGAGAGAGAAAGTACGGAGGTGAAAGTGTCATGATTTCGCGACATGCTATGTTTTCGTGGGTACAAGCCAAGAAAAGAGGCAAGGAGGCGAAAGTGTCGCGATATCGCGACATGTTGTGTTTTTGCGGGTACAAGCCAAGAAAAGAGGCAAGGAGGCGAAAGTGTCACGATATCGTGACATGTTGTGTTTTTGTGGGTACAAGCCAAGAAAAGAAGTATGGAGGCAAAAGTGTCACGATATCGTGACATGCTGAGTTTTCACGGGTACAAGCCAAGAAAAGAAGCAAGGAGGCAAAAGTGTCGCGATATCGTGACATGTATTTTCGGGGACCAAAGCAAGGAGAAAGAGAGAGTAAGCAAAAGTGTCATGATATCACGACATGTTGCTTCTTCGTGGTTGAGTTGAAGTCGACGAACCTATGACAGCCGACTAAAATTAGGGTTTATAGGTGTCATGAAAGCCGACTAAGATTAGGGTTTACAACCGACTAAGATTAGGGTTTTCATCATAAGAATTCTATTATAAAAGGAGGGCTATTTTGAGAATTGAAGTGTGTCGAAGTGTGCGAAGTTCGGTCGTAGTGCACAGAGAGCAAGTCGTATCGAAAGATGCTAAGTGCAAAATTCGAAGAGAGAGTAGAGTGTGCAAAAGGGAGAAGACGATCATGAAGTTTGACTGTAGCGAAGTAGAGTGTGCGAAGTGATTGCGCAGAGAAAGAAGATTGCACAGAGAAAGTAGAGTGCACAGAGAACGTGAAGGGGTTGGTGCTCCTTCTAGTTGGTGCTGGTAAATCAGGGGTTGGTGCTCCTTTCTGTTGGTGCAAATAAATCAGGGGTAGGTGCTCCTTCTAGTAGGTGCTGGTAAATTATTTGTAAAGTTATTTCTTTGCAAAGACTTGATTTGGATGGTAGTCCAAGCAGTCATTTTTGAGGAGTAGCCACATTGGTGAACCTCGTTAAATCTTGCGTTGTGTGATGTTCTCTTGTGATACTTGCTTTATCTGGTTTTAAGGTTTCATTATTTCAGTTTTAAGTGCTGTGAATTTAAGCTTAAAGTGCCACACTGATTCACCCCCCCTCTCAGTGTCATTGTAAGACTAACAATTGGTATCAGAGCTAAGTTCCTGTACAAGCCTAATCGGCTAGGGTGATCTTGGAAGTAACACAATGGCAGGTGGTGAAGGTTTCTCATCAAACAAAGCACCTTTGTTTGACGGATCTAATTACGCGTTCTGGAGAATCAGGATGCAGACATATCTCTGTGCTTTGGGATACGACATCTGGGATTCAGTAGTTAGTGGATACACAATACCCATCACTCCTCCAAAAGAGGCTAACGAAAAGAAACTATTTGAAAGTAACTCAAAAGCAAAGAATGCTATCATGTGCGGATTGGCAGACAGTGAACTAGTAAAAATCATGAACTATAAAATGACAAAAGATATATGGGACAAACTGAGGAGTATTCATGAAGGAGATGATAAGATCAAGGAGGCCAAGTTATAGACACATCGAGCTCAGTTCGAAGCATTGAAGATGAATGACGATGAAAACATTGAGACATATATGTTGAGAGTTAATGGAATCATTAATGCGATCAGAGGACTCGACGAGGATATCGAAGACTCTACCATCATGAAAAAGGTATTAAGATCTCTTCCTCAAAGGTTTGATTCTAAAGTCTCAATGATAGAAGAAGCTAAAAATCTAAATTACTTTAGTATAGATGAGATGTATGGTTCCTTGACTGCATATGAGATGAGGATAGGAAGATCTAAACCCACAGACAGAGAAGCGACTTTTAAAGCTCTTAAAGATAAAAACGCAAAACAAAAGTCCGAGGAAGAAGAGACATCAGATGAAATGGAAGCAAACTTTGTTAGAAAACTAAAAAGGGGAAAAGGAAAATACAAAGGAAAGCTACCGCTTAAATGTTTCAACTATGGAGGCATTGGGCATTTTGTGACTAAATGTCCTCTTAATGAGAAGAACAAAAATGATGAAGGATCGCACCAAGAAAGAAGTGACTGGAAGAAGAAAACGAATTTCAGAAAAGGCAACTTCAAGAAGAAAAGTTTCATCTCCAGAAATGCTAGTTCATCAGAAGACAGCTCCAGTGAGGATTCTGAAGAGGAAACAGGTGAAGCTCTTTTCATGGCATTTGAAGAAGTAAAATCAGAAAAGGAAGAAGGAGTAAACTCTGAAGTATGCGATGAAAACCCTGAGGCTGAAGTAGACCTAGAAGGTGAGTTGATCTCTGCACTTGAAGAATGGAAAATAGAGAGAAAAAAGAATAAGAAACTTTCAAAAAGGCTTGAGGATGCAAATGAAATCATATCCAACTTGAAAGTACAGATAGAAGAATCCAAGAAAATCTTCAAAGATCTTGAAGTGCAAATAACCATGAAAATAGATTATTGCAAGCAAGCTAGAAGAAGAGATTGTTGGTTTAAGAATACAACTAGAAGAGATGAATAAGAAAATTAGTTGTTATCACAAACGTGAAGTAAGTTCTATGAAGTTGGATAAGATCATAAATGACCAAAGGCCTACAGGCATCAAATTTGGTCTGGGTTTCGTCGAAGGAGAATCATCAAATGGATCAAAGGCCAGAAATGTAGAATCCATAAAGAATGAAGATAAGAAACAAATTGATCAAGGAAAAACATCTCATACAAAAGAAAGCAATAATACCAGGCACAAAAAGAGAATTGACAATGATGGATTCACCAATGTCACACATCAAAGAAGAAGAAGACCTATAGCTCCTACGACAACATGGCAAAGACCATCACCCAGGTTCAATTATCCCTTTTCTGGTTTCTATTTTAAATGCAATGGCTATGGACATAAAATATCAGACTGCAAATATAATGTAAGACCAAGGAATTTCACCAGTAGAAATGCTTTCTCTCCTTTGATGAATTATACAGTAGAATGCTATAACTGTCATAATTTTGGGCACATTGCAAGAAATTGTAGAAGTACATTTGCATCAAATCAGTTTCAGGGAAGAAAATTTCAACCAAACAGGATGAGTCAAAATAGAAAACTTCCAATCGTAAAACATGCACAAGCTATTGATAAGGGAAAGGCAAAACAAGAGCTCAAATCTACTATCAAAATAGAGTGGAAAGAAAAGGAGCGTCTCAAGGAAGAAAAGGAATCCTTAATAGTTCAAACAACATTTAAAGCATATAATAAATATGTACCTTGGATACTTGATAGTGGATGCTCCAGTCATATGACAGGTGACAAACAGAAGTTTGAGAAGCTACAGAAATATGAAGGTGGATCAGTAAAGTTTGGAAATAATGATGGAGCTAAGATAGTTGGCAAAGGCTCAGTTAATATTAGTGATGGAAATATTAAGTCAGAAGAAGTCTTGTTTGTGGATGGGTTGAAACATAACTTATTGAGCGTAAGTCAGATTTGTGATAAAGGTCATGAAGTAGTTTTTATGAAGCAGGGTTGTGAAGTCAAAAAAACAAACAGTGGAAAATTGATAGCAACTGGATCAAGGACATCTGGCAACCTGTACACGCTCTCAGAGACTTCAAAAGGAACTTGTTTTATTGGATAGGAAGAAGAAAATTGGTTGTGGCACAAGAGACTCGGTCATATCAGTTTTGATAATCTAGTAAAAGTCACCTCAAAAGAGCGTAGTGAGAGATATTCCAACCATCAACAAACCTGCAAACAACATTTGTGCTTCATGCCAAAAGGGGAAGCAAACTAGAGTCACATTCAAAACAAAAGAGTACTACACAAGCAAACCTTTGGAACTAATACACACCGATTTATGTGGACCTATGAGAACACAAAGCATAAATGGTGACAAATATTTTATGTTGTGCATTGATGATTATTCCAGAATGACATGGATATTTTTCTTGAAGCACAAATCAGAAGCTTTTGATATGTTCAAGATTTTCAAAAACCAAGTTGAGAATGAAACAGGAAAGAGGATCAAATGTTTAAGATCAGATAGGGGAGGAGAATTCATTTCAGAGGAGTTTACAGAGTACTGTGAAAAATACGGTATTAAGAGATAGTTTTCAGCAGCTAGGACACCTCAGCAGAATGGAGTGGTAGAAAGAAAGAACAAGACAGTGCAGGAAATGGCACGGACTATGTTGGCTAAAAGCAGAGTAGCAGACAGATTTTGGAAAGAAGCAGTCCATACTGCGGTGTATATCCAAAATAGGTACATGCTGAGAACACATGAAAGCAAAACTCCTTATGAATTGTGGTTCGAAAAAAGGGCAACAACAAAATACCTCAAAGTTTTTGGCAGCAAGTGCTACATCAAAAGAACTGAAGATAATCTTGGTAAGTTTGAAGATAGAGCGGATGAAGGTATTTTTGTCGGTTATTCATCAAAAAGCAAAGCTTACAAATGCTACAACAGAAGGCTAAAGAAAATTGTGGATAGTGCCAATGTTAAATTTGATGAAGGTAGAGAACGAGTAATTAGCTATGAATCGAACTACCCAATCTATGAAGAGGTTATTGAAGGAGATGAGGAAAACGAAATGGAAAAGATACAAAAAATTGACTCAGATGACTTAAGTTGTGATTCAGAAGTGGAAGAGAATAAGAAATTCAAAACAGGCAGCTGGCAGAAAAATCATCCTAGAGATCAAATAATTGGAGACCCCAAAGTTGGTGTTCAAACAAGAAGAAGAGTAGTAAGTAACTACTCTCTATTATCCAAGATTGAGCCCAAAAATGTTGCTTGAAGCAAGCAAAGATGAAAGTTGGATGAAGGCAATAAATGAAGAATTAGACCAGATCGAGAAAAACAAAACTTGGGAGTTAGTACCTAGACCTGCAAACAAAAATATAATCGGGACTAAATGGATCTTTCGAAACAAATTGAATGAAGACGGACAGGTAGTCAGAAATAAAGCAAGATTGGTATGCAAGGGGTATGCACAAGTTGAAGGCATTGACTTTGAGGAAATGTTTGCACCAGTAGCTAGACTAGAGGCAATTAGAATGTTTTTGGCTTTAGCAGTCTACAAGAATTTCAAAGTTTATCAAATGGATGTGAAATCGGCGTTTTTGAATGGGAAACTTGAAGAAGAAGTTTATATTGAGCAACCAGATGGTTTCCAACTTGGTGATGATCCCAACTTGGTTTGCAAGTTGAAGAAAGCATTATATGGCTTAAAACAGGCACCCCGAGCATGGTATGCAAGGCTAGACAACTATCTCACTCAACAAAGGTTTAAGAAAGGCATGGTGGATAGTAATTTGTATGTCAAAACAGAAAATGGGCATCTTATTGTTCTTGTTGTATACATAGATGATATCATATTTGGCAGCAACAAGGATGAGTCGTGTAAAGATTTAGCAAAAAAGATGCAGAAAGAATTTGAAATGTCAATGATTGGTGAACTTTCGTATTTCCTCGGGTTGCAAGTTAATCAAAATAAGAAGGGCATATTTATTTCTCAAGTTAAATATGTGAAAGAGATGTTAAAAAAGTTCACAATGGAGGATTGTAAGCCAGTTAGCACACCCATGACGACAGGTTGCAAGTTGAGCAAGGATGACAAATCTCCAACTGTTGATCAAACCATGTATAGATCTATGATTGGAAGCTTACTATACCTAACAACTACCAGACCAGATATTTTGTAGGTAGTATGCATGGTAGCACGATTTCAGGCCAATCCCAAGGAGACTCATGTGACAGCAGTGAAAAGGATCCTTCGGTACCTCAAGGGTACTATGGAATATGGTTTATGGTATCCAAAAGGTAAAGACTTCACCCTTATTTTGTATTCAGATGCAGATTGGGCAGGCTGTGTAGATGACAGAAAGAGTACCAGTGGAGGTGCATTCTATCTTGGAGACAGATTGGTCACGTGGCACAGTAAGAAACAAGAATCAGTTTCATTATCGATAGTAGAGGCAGAATATATTGCAGCGACAACATGTTGTACGCAGGTATTGTGGATGAAACAAACTCTGAAAGATCTTGGTATTAGTTTCGATGAGCCAATATAAGTTAAGTGTGATAACACCAGTGCTATTAACATCTCCAAGAATCCGGTTATGCATTCACGCACAAAACACATTGCTATCGGGTATCACTTTTTGAAGGAGAAAGTTGCGGAAGGTGAGGTTAAATTGGATTTTGTTCCAACTATAGAGCAAGTAGCAGATATCTTCACAAAACCATTGCCCAAGGAAGTTTTTGAGTACCTTCGCAATAAATTGGGAGTGGTCACACTTCCCAAGAATTGACTAGCTACAGGGATCACATTCTCAGGGGGAGCATTTAAGTATCTGATTATCTTTGTGCTCATGTTCATGACTTTTGCTAAGTGTAATAAATTGTGTCTGAGAATGTTGTGCATGGACTCAGGGGGAGTCTGCAGTAGCCCTTTGGTATTATTGTCAAAGGGGGAGAAGAGTTACAGGAAATTGCACATGTGTTGCCAACAATTCCAAAGGGGGAGATTGTTGAGCAAGGTGCAACAACGGTATTGTCATTGTTGTCAACACGTCGGTTAGATCTATTGATGCGAGTGGACAAGAAGTTCAAAAGCCTTTCAGATGCAGAAGACAGGAGTTCAAAGGTTACTCAGAGTATGTACAGTGATTGTCCAAGAAAACCGAAGTGGCCCATATGCAAAATATCAAAGAAAAAGACAAGTAAGAAAAGTGTCGCGATATCGCGACATATACAATAGGCAAGAAAAACTGTCACGATTTCGCGACATGTTGGAAGAGAGAGAAAAAGCAGGAAAAACTGTCACGATTTCGTGACATGTTGGAAGAGAGAGAAAAAGCAGGATAAACTGTCGCGATTTCGTGACATGCTGGAAAAGAAAAAGGCAAGTGGAAAAACTATCACGATTTCGCGACATGCTAGAAGAGAAAAAGGCAAGTGGAAAAACTGTCGCGATTTCGCGACATGTTGGAAGAAAAAAGGCAAGTGGAAAAACTGTCGCGATTTCGCGACATGTTGGAAGAGAAAAAGGCAAGTGGAAAAACTGTCGTGATTTCGTGACATGTTGGAAGAAATAAAGGCAAGTGGAAAAACGGTCGTGATTTCGCGACATGTTGGAAGAAAAAGAGAAAGCAGGAAGAAGTGTCGCGATTTCGCGACAAGTCCAAAAAAAAAGAACAAGTAAGAAAAGTGTCACGATTTCGTGACATGTCGCATTTTCGTGACTAAAAATAGGAGAGAGAAAGCAAGTTGGTAAAGTGTCACGATTTCGCGACATGTCGCATTTTCGTGACAAAAGAAAGAGAGGAAGCGTACAGAAGCAGAACTGTTGCATATTTCAAGACTTCGAAGGTAGAAGTGTCACGATTTCGGGACAATTGCAAAGAAGTGAAGTACGAAAGTAGAAGTGTCATGATTTCACGACAAAAGCAAAAAGCAAGACTTCGAAAGCGAAAGTGTCACGATTTCGTGACATGTCACATTTTCATGACTCGAAGAGGACAGGAAGGCAAAAAAGCAAAAGTGTCACGATTTCGTGACATGTCGCATTTTCGCGACCCGAAGGCAAGAGAAAGAGCAAAGGAGAGAAAGTGTCACGATATCGTGACATGTCGCATTTTCGTGACTAAATGAGGAGAGAGAAAGTACGGAGGTGAAAGTGTCACGATTTCGTGACATGCTGTGTTTTCATGGGTACAAGCCAAGAAAAGAGGCAAGGAGGCGAAAGTGTCACGATATCGCGACATGCTATGTTTTTGTGGGTACAAGCCAAGAAAAGAGGCAAGGAGGCGAAAGTGTCACGATATCGCGACATGTTGTGTTTTCACGGGTACAAGCCAAGAAAAGAAGTACGGAGGCGAAAGTGTCGCGATATCGCGACATGTTGAGTTTTCATGGGTACAAGCCAAGAAAAGAAGCAAGGAGGCGAAAGTGTCATGCGATATCGTGACATGTTGTATTTTCATGGACCAAAGCAAGGAGAAAGAGAGAGTAAGCAAAAGTGTCACGATATCGCGACATGTTGCTTTTTCATGGTTGAGTTGAAGCCGACGAACCTATGACAGCCGACTAAAATTAGGGTTTATAGGTGTCATGAAAGCCGACTAAGATTAGGGTTTACAGTCGACTAAGATTAGGGTTTTCATCACAAGAATTCTGTTATAAAAGGAGGGTTGTTTTGAGAATTGAGAAGTGTCGAAGTGTGCAAAGTTCGGTCGTAGTGCGCAGAGAGCAAGTCGTATCGAAAGATGCTAAGTGCAAAATTCGAAGAGAGAGTAGAGTGCGCAAAAGGGAGAAGATGATCATGAAGTTCGACTGTAGCGAAGCAGAGTGTGCGAAGTGATTGCGCAGAGAAATCAGATTGCACAGAGAAAGTAGAGTGCATAGAGAACATGAAGGGGTTGGTGCTCCTTCCAGTTGGTGCTGGTAAATCAGGGGTTGGTGCTCCTTTCTGTTGGTGCAGATAAATCAGGGGTTGGTGCTCCTTTTTGTTGGTGCAGATAAATCAGGGGTAGGTGCTCCTTCCAGTAGGTGTTGGTAAATTGTTTGTAAAGTTATTTCTTTGCAAAGACTGGATTTGGATGGTAGTCCAAGCAGTCATTTTTGAGGAGTAGCCACATTGGTGAACCTCGTTAAATCTTGTGTTGTGTGATGTTCTCTTGTGATACTTGCTTTATCTGGTTTTAAGGTTTCATTATTTTAGTTTTAAGTGCTATGAATTTAAGCTTAAAGTGCCACACTGATTCACCCCCCCTCTTAGTGTCATTGTAAGACTAACATACTTGTAGCTGATCATCATATCTACAGCCGATCTTCATGCTTGTAGTCGATCGTCATGATTGTATATGATCAACATTCCTATAGTCAATTGTCATGCCTACAGTCAATCGTCATACCTACAGCCGATCATCATGCTTATAGCTGATAATCATGCCTGTAATTGATCAACATTCCTACAGCTAATCGTCATGCCTGCAACTGATCGTCATGCCTGTAGTCGATTGTCATGTCAACCTAAAGTCTTTCATATCGGCCTAAAGCTTTTAAGTATGATGTACATTTTTAGATTTTGCAAACAAATGTTCATAGCCCCCAACACAAAAAAATTCGCCATGGTTTGAAATTTTTTGGAGATAAATTAATGAAATTCGCCACGTATACTTCTAAATTTTTTTTTGGGATTCCAAGACAATTCGCCTTGATTTTATAAATATATTTTTGGGCCGACCCCTTATGCATAAACCTTTGTAGGATTCATGACATAAGAGGATATGGCTTCACTATAAGAAGTGCTAAGACATTTACACCTCTAAGGAATAATAACATTAAGTGTTATAAGTGCAATAATGATGGTCAAACAACAAAGTGGTGTAGAGCAGATATTCCAAAAATAGGTATGAATAGGAATAGGAACATGAATGTGAATAGGAACATGAATAGAAATAGGAACATGGATATGAATAGGAACAGGAACATGAATGTGAATAGGAATAGGAATAGGAATAGGAATAGGAATAGAAATATGGATATGAACAGGAATAGGAATAGGAACAGGAATGCTGACATGGATAGAAATAGTCATAGGAATCAAAAAACTTAGAAAATAAGATAAGAGGATAAATGCAAATAATAATGCCTTCTGGGAGTAGAAATACTCCCACCCCAAAATTAACCACCTCAATAGAAGGTGAGGGAGGGGCTAAGCTAAGAGGCTCATTCTTAGCCCCGAACCCCAAAGATGACCCTTTGCCATTGATGTCAAAGGGGGAGAGATTTGAGTAAGGGGGAAAGACTTAATAATTGAGAGAGCTTTGAGGCAGGGGAAGCAATGTCCCAGGGGAGTAGAATAAAAGAAAGGTCAAGTTTTTGGTAAAAATAAGTTGGGTTGCCATAAATGACAAAGGGGGAGATTGTTGGACATTTTGAGTCCCTAAGTCAAAAGTTGTCATTGATGTCACCAAATGAAGTCATCATTAATGTCAAGGAATTTCGACAAGAAATAAATTCGTCAAAGGTGTCACTAATATCCAGGAAGAAGCTTCAATAGTGCAGAAGTTAAAGGCAAAAGGGCTCCATAATATTTTAATATTATATGAGAGAATAAGTTTAAAAGGTTTTTCATAAATACCCAAGAAGGCCTATTGCAAAGTTCAAAGGAGGTCTAATATTTATTTTATAAAATATTTAAATTCAAATGGAATTTAAAATTTTATAAATAAATATCATCAATACAAAGTTGTGCAATAAGAGAAGGCCTTAAAAGCCACAGGTTATAATTATAATTCATAAAATTTAAATTCCTTGGAATTTAATCATTTATAAATTACAAATGTTAAATGCGCCGACATCATCAAAAAATTTGGAGTGTCGACGTTTGAAGACAATGGTAGCTTCATGTATAAAAGGAAGGCCAAAAGACCTTGCAAATTATCCCTCATTGAATTTAATTAATGCGACAAAGTAAATTGCATGTGCGATTCAAAGTTTCGGGTGAGGAAGAAGATGAACGACTTTTCTTCTTATGTGCAAGGGTTATAGTGGAGTAAGGTTGGTGCCCAAGACAAGTTGGACATGGTGGTCCATTGGCAACGCATATTTTTGCTAAGGTGTTTGTGGGGAGATGAACCTATATTCGAATTCCAAGGAGTGCATGCAGGGAAAGGTTTGAGTTTCACGTTTGTCGTTTAAGGCACCAGGAGGAATATAGTGCACAAAGAGCATTTTAGCTCTCAACGTGCGTTGATTGCATGTGTTTGAGGAGCCCGTGGCTAGGGAGTTCGTGGAGACAAAGGTCAAGGGTTTAAAACCCGTTGACAGGCAAAGATAATTTTTTTAAATAATTTTTATTACCTAAAGTTTTAAGTAAAGCCTTTATTAGGAGTTATAAGGGGTTTTTAAAAGGTTTTTATTTAGGAAATAAAATTAGTGTTTAAGAGAAATAAGGAGTGATAGAAAATTGTTGTGTTGAATTGTGATTTATAAAAGAGGATATATTCTTTTTAAGTTGGAGTAATAAGGTAATAAGAGGTTTTGAATTTTAGTGAGTGTTGATTTTATTTGTAAAGGGATTTTTGCCAAAGAGATTATTATGAGGGTATTGGATATTATTTTAAAGTTGGAGTGATAAGGTGTATTTTGTTTGATATCATTTTGTATTGTGTTGTTTTGAGGAAATTATTATCTTCTAACCCTTATTGAGATTGGCAAAGAAGTAATTATGAGTGTGACAGATTTGTGAGATCTACACCTTGTCAAGCAAAAAGGTATGGGTAAATTCTTCCTTAGTTGAGTTGATTGATTGGTTTTTTGAAAATAAGGTTGGAGTGAAAAGGACTTGATTAGGGTTTCCTTTTCAAGAGTGTTGAGTTCATGCTTCAAGGTTTTTTGGAATAAAGAGTTGTTTTTAAAATCATGTTTTACAAGCATTGTTGATGAAGCCATTGGTTGTATGTAGAAATTGAGTTGGTATTGTGCAAAAGAACATGAGTATAATTGTTATGTTAAGATTGATGTATAAGAATTATTGTTGAAGCCATTGGTTGTGTGAAGAACTTGAGTTAGTATTGTGCAAAAGAACATGAGTATCATTGTTATGTGAAGATTGATGTATAAGCATTATTATTGAGGCCATTGGTTGTGTAAAGAACTTGAACTAGGGTTTGAAAAGAACATGAGTATCATTTTTATGTGATATTTTTGGTTGAGCATTGTTGGAAACATTTTGAGTTGGTGTTTACATGCTTGGACTAGGTTTTATGAGCAAGGGTTGTTTCTTGAGTAATTGGTTGAGCCTAGTCAAGTGGGTGTGTGAAGTGATTGTTCAAGTTCCATAAAATAAACTATTCTATATTATGAATTGAGTTAAGAAAGTGATTGAGCATTGAGTGTAGAACATATTGAGTCTCTAAAAATTCTCTTTATGTTTCTATGAGATCAAACAAGTTTTGAGTGAGCTTGTTGAGCAGATTTGAATAAATTCTGTGTGGACTTACTGAGAAGATTGGACAAGTTATGAGTGAGATTGTTGAGCAGATTTGAATAAGTTATGTGTGGACTTATTGATCAGATTTGAATAAGTTATGTGTGAACTTATTGAGTAGATTTGAGCAAGTTCTGTGTGGACTTGTTGAGAAGAGTTGAGCAAGTTCTATGTGGGCTTGTTGAAGCATATTTGTGCAAGTTTTGTGTAGACTTGTTGAGCATATTTGAGCAAGTTTTGTGTGGACTTGTTGAAGCAAATTTGAGCAAGTTCTATGTGGACTTGTTGAGTATATTTGATCAAGTTTTGTGTGGACTTGTTGAAGCAGATTTGAGCAAGTTCTATGTGGACCTATTGATCAGATTTGAGCAAGTTCTATGTAGACTTGTTGAGTAGATTTGAGCAAGTTCTATGTGGAATTTCTGAGTAGATTTGAGCAAGTTATGTGTGGACTTGTTGAGCATATTTTAGCAAGTTCTGTGTAGACTTGTTGAGCAGATTTGAGCAAGTTTTGTGTTGACTTGTTGAGCAGATTTGTGTTAGACTGAAGGATTGCATTTAGTGTAGATTAGAGATAGAGATTTCGAGGTGACAGAGCATATAGGATAGAGGTATCCAGTGTATAGATATCCATCAGCTAGGGTAGTAAGGATAGATATTCTAAGTGGGGATAAGAGTCTTCAGTGGAGAGAGATCCACAACCCAGTGTAGTGGAGGCAGTAGTCTTCTAGAGGATCACCAGCCAGAGTAGAGGAGAAGGTGTTCTCCTATAGATAGAGATCCATGAACTTGATTTAGGGGATTGGTGTCTCCTTTGGATAGAGATCCATTAACATTGTAGTTTGGAAGGATTCCCAAGATATTTATTGAGAAAATTTTAGTGAAATATTTTCTCCATGGATTAGCCCACATTGGGTGAACCACATAAATTGTGGTGTCTCTATTGTGTGTGGTGATTTATGCATTTATTTTATTATTGCTATTGATATTTCTATCTACACATTGCTTAATATATATTTGGAAAGAAAAGTAAAAAGTGGTCTTATACTGTTCATCCTCCCTCTCAGTATAAGCTTGTGTTCTTCAAAAATCGTTGTACATTTGGAAGACTTTCTCTTAATGTTCAATATGTGATTCCTTTCTATGAGAAAATATTGTCATATCATCCAGATAAATCAAAATGATTTTATTGATCAGCTCACCAAAAGCATAGTCTATGGCTCTCTGGAAGGTGGCTCTTGCATTGGATAGACCAAATGGTATTCTATGATAAGTAAATGTGTCCCACTTAGTAGTGAAGGCTATTTTAAATTGGTCTTTAGATCTGATTATATCCTGAAAATCCATCCAACAAGGAGTACCTTTCCACTCCTGATACTATCTACAAAATTTTATCCATTTGGAAAAGAGGATAATGATCCTTTAGTTAAGCTTTGTTCAAGTTTTGAAAATCCACACATAATCAGATGTCTCCATTCTTATTTCCTATAGGGACCAAGTTGGCAACCCATGTGGAATGCTTTATGTAGAAACCTAAAATGTGTCATGTTTAGGAGACTACCCATATGGACACATTCATGGACCATATGAATCCTCTTGGATATCTCCAAGACCAAGCAGTGGTTCTAACCACTCAAACAGGGTAGTTCTAGCCCATCTAGGCTTAGCCGCTCTCAAGCAGAGTGATTGCCATACCTAGTCGTTGAAGACTATAGTGGCCACACCTAGCCAACCTGATAGCAGATAGCACCGTGCACAATCTAGATGTGAATATGATCCCAGATCATGCAATCAAAATTAGGCACCTGATCCTAGATCATGTAGTCTTATTGCTTTCTATTTTAGAATTTATCTCTAGCATAGATCTAGTTATTGTATGCATTTACATTATTGCCTTCCGATATATATCCACATATTTCATTATTTTATTGCATTTAGCTATATTACAGTTATCTCTATTGCTTATAAAGTTTGATACTAATATCCTCATCCAGAGAGGTAGCCCACACTACTAAACGTGCTTTGTTGTTTTCATGTATGCAAATATGTAGGTTTACAATACCATATCAAGACATTTGGAGCATGAGATCCCTCTTGGATGAGAGAAGGATAAAGAGGCATATGTGAGCCTTCAGACAAGTTTGTGTGTAGGATTTGGAATCCTATAAAAGTGCACCACTCCTTTGTGAGGGGATTTATTCCACGATTTGTGCCCTACTTGTAATTGATTGTATCAAAAATTGGTTATCCCTTAGAGGGATGAATATGTCACTGTGGATTGGAAAAATAATTAAAAAGTATGTTTAATTGTTTTCTTATTTATGTGTCATTTGCATGCTCATTCCTTTCAATTTTATATAATAAATACATTGCAAGTTGGGTTAGTTGAGGTGCACGCTCCTCGGGGTTGCACAAATGGCGATCATAGTGGGACCCCACTAATTTTTTATTTTTTATCAATTTACTAATATTTACATGTTTTTTGTGTGCAAGTTTGTCTACTTTGGTCAACAAAGACCAATAGAGCTTAGTCACTCCTGCAGTCAGTGGCTAGTAGTAGCCACTCTGGTCGACAACGTCAAGTGGACAAAAACCACTTTTGAAGTCAGCAGCCAGAAGTAGTTGCTCTTGTCGACAGTGGCTAGAAGAAAAGTGTCACAGAGGTCAGCCAGGGCTTCATAAAACATGTATTTCAGGTTGGGGTAACTCTCTACTTTTTTGTCTTTCTTTGTTTGTGTTTTTCTATCAAAATACAGTAGGGAAAATTTACATTTAATTAGGAAAATATAAAGAAAAATGGAAAAAAAAAATGCATTGGATGTTTCTTAGGATTTTCTTTAGTTTTTCCTAGGTTCTTCTAGGAACAACGAGCCTCTTATTGTAAGGTTTTACCTAGTCTCTAGCATGCTAGGCTTCTATGTGTTTAGTCTACTTGCATACAACCCAACCAGTGGCCATTAATTCATGAAGTAGAATGCATTATTTAAAGTTTATATAAGCTAAATACATTCATATTTCTAAAATAAAACATATTTTATCTTAGGCATATAGGAAATATCATGCTTGCTTGGTGATGCATTTTTTTACATGCAAGGTTAAAACCCCATAAACTTACATGTAACATAATAACATTGGTAAGATTGAATTTCATCACCAACCCCCAATTCAGATTGGTGATGTTGGAATTCACCTCCTTCCATTGACTTGCCCCCTAGATATCCTTAGATAGAATAGGGAACTCCTCTAATTTGGTGTAGGTCACTTGTGTTCAAACTATCTCCCACTATTGGAGCAATTATTGATTTAGAGTGGAAGAGCTAGGCGAACCCTCCACTAGGTTTTAAGTGGTGTACCCTAGAATATTTTGAGAAATCATGTTTGGCACTGGTGTTCCTAGTCACCACTATAGTTGAGTTCCCTCATTCTAATTCCAAACATGAACAAGAAAGCAAGATCAATAACAAATATAAACACACAAAACAAGTTCTTAGGAGGTATCCACATCTGGATCACATAGGCAACAACTCAATGCAAAATGCACTATGCATCATCAAGAGTTACCTCCTAAACAAAAAGACAAAACCTCTACTATCAATCGTCAATAAAATGATATATCCAAAGACTCTTTACCTAGTATTAAGTCCAAGGAGGATCAAATACAATAGATGAATGAGGTGTGTATAGCCTCACCTAATGAGAATATTATTAGCATATTCAGTGTCACAACAGGGAGTGAGGAATCCCCTAACTAGTTTGCACCATCACTGAACCAAATAAACACCAATCATACATCACAATCCTCATAGAAATTGAATTTTGTTACATCATGCGAGGACCCTGTGATTACATTCCATAAATAGGAAATTAGACAAATCCCTAATGATGAACCTAATCCACCATTGCACATTATATTGAGCATCAATCAAATTCCATACAAGAGAGTCTTGATTGACACTAGGTCATCTACCAACATCATCACAATTGTAGCTTTGAAGCATTTAAATTTTCCACCTTCACACAATAAGGACTCAACATTCACATTGAGAGACTTTAATGATACCACTTCCCCAACAATTGGCATAGTAATCCTACCTATACAGGTTAGGATAAAGATGATACCTATAGTGTGCCATATCCTGGGGGGTGAGAGGCAGTATAACATATTTCTAGGTAAACCATGGATAAGGGATATGGAATATGTGCCTTCCATAGTGCACAAAAATATAAAATTCAAACACCAAGAAAAAGTGTATGTGGTCCCCCATGATCCTGAGTCATTCAAGTATTACAAGGATTTTTATGAGCCACAAGAAACTCTGGTGGCATGCAGGTCTCCAAACATTCAATTGGATAAAATCACCAAACATTCAACTGAGGCTTGCATAAAGAAGTCACTACCTTTTTCCATCACCAAAAATCATGATATCATATTACCTAATGAGGAGATGAAAACATTAGTTAACATGGCTAAAACACCTTCAACTGATCCAAAATCTAAAGCGCCTTCTCAAGAGTTTGTGGCAATGGTTAACATTAAGTCAAAATACCAAGTGACTCTAAGTCAGATAAAACAAGATATGGTGCAATCAGATAGTGCTACCACATTAGGGTCAAAACCATTAGCATTAGTCACCCCTAACTCACTTATCTTGGTGCCTCCTCAAGAACAAGAATAGGTGTTTCTCCCACATGAGACTAGGGTACCAAAGCTAACTTGGTTCAACACCACAAAGTGAAGCAAAAATATGAATTGAGTCATAAACATGAGCATGTGGATACCACCAACAAAGTAGACCATCATGAAGCAGCCACATCAGCTTAAATGAAGAAAATGGATTATTTAAAGTTACTTGGTGGATCTTTAGCACCCACTCTTTCACCTCCTTTAGTAGAAAATAGTATTTTGAACCAATTGATAGAAATACACATGGGAGCCTTATCAGTATTAGATCATATGTAAAATAACCTCTATAATATAGAGGTATGAATATAGCAACAAAATGAGGCATTGCACTTTATTATGAACCAACTTGAAAGCCTAGAATTATAGAAGCAACCCTCATCTGATGTCAAACCATATCTTGAGCAGCCATAGGAAAAGCTTCAACAAGAGCTAGCACCAACTTAGTCACCTCAACAACCTGATAAGCATACCTCATTGCTTGAGCCTATAGAATTGGTTTTCAATCTATTGTGTGCTATGAACACCATCACCTTACCTGAGGTGCACTAGTTGAATTCAAATAATCCAAAACCCCAAGGGTATGAGTAAGAGTTGCACTGTATATATCATATACAAAATGGTCATGATATCCAATCATGTCAAAGGTTTTTATCCATAGTATATAACATGCTTGAAAATAAGCAGCTTCAATTTGCCAACCAATAGATGGTCTTAGGCCACAATCCATCCCTTGCATCCAAAATATAAGGGTATTCCCCTAATCAAGCAAGTGATATACCTAGGGCTCAACCTGGTCCTCAAAATTTGACAATGCATGCTGCACGCTCGAAGCATCTGTAGCGCTTCTGGACTCCTTTAAATGAACCTATGTTTGTCATCTTCCAAAAGCTACAAGAAGCTAAGATATTAAAATTACCCAACATAAAACTTCTAGACCCAAATAGAGCTAAACCTAAGGGTTATAGGGAGGACCATTACTATCTCTATCATCGAAAATATGGCCATGGCATTCACAATTGTCATGAATTTAGGAATGTGGTTCAAGATATCATAGATAGTGGGGCTTTTCCCATAGATGGTTCATCCACAGAACCGCAACCTACCAAAATAGAGGCTACATCATCCTAGTTATGATCTCAAGGTTAGTGGCAACCTCATAGGCCAAAAAAGCCACCTCAATGAGTGGTCACATTTGAGATGACTACTGCGACTTTATTTCAAAATTTGTACAAGGCAAATGTATTTGTATTGCCCTAGTTCAAGCAAAGAGCACCCAAGCATGGGTCCATTGATGAAAGCCTTTATTGTATGTATCATCGTATACAGGGGCATGAGATCTACAATTGCCATTCATTCCAGAAGGTGGTCTAGGGTCTATTAGAATGAAATGAGCTCCACGTAGATGGTTCACTCATTTCATCTCATCAAGATAGGGGTACCCCTTAGAAGTCCATGTCCCATTTGAGATAGTTGATTTCTGTCACTCTTCCTAAACAAAATGATTACATTGCAGTGGAAAACATACACAATGGGGGTCCTAAAGGTAGCATACCTTCCCCACCATACACATAAAGTTTAATTAATAAAAGTAAGACTTCTAAATGTATCACACCTTCCTCACTTTCATTGAGTAGCACACACATGGGGGATACCTAAGGTATCATATCTTTCCCCTGTCAAAACAATAAAATTCAAAATTTCAAAAACATTCAAAACATTCAAAATTACAAAAACAATATAAAACATAAAAAAATCCAAACAAATCATGATACATTAAAATAAAAATAAAAAGGCTCCAAAGGCAACATAACACCTTTGGTCAATTCACAAACGGCTCCAAAGGCATCTCCAAGCCCTTTGGTCAAATCACAAAAATTTCCAAAGGCATCTTAATGCCCTTTGGTCAACTCACAAAAGGCTCCAAATGCATCTTAAATCTCTTTGGTCAAATCACAAAAGCCTCCAAAGGCATCTCCAAACCCTTTGGTCAAATCACAAAAGGCTTCAAAGGCATCTTAAAGCCCTTTGGTCAAAACACAAAAGGTTCCAAAGGCATCTTAAAGCCCTTTGGTCAAATCACAAAAGGCTTCAAAGGCAACATAGCACCTTTGGTCAATTCACAAAAGGCTTCAAAGGCAACATAACACCTTTCGTCAATTCACAAAAGGTTTCAAAGGCAACATAGCACCTTTGGTCAATTCACAAAAGGCTCCAAATGCATCTCCAAGCCCTTTGGTCAAATCACAAAAGGCCCAAAATGTATCTTAAATCCCTTTGGTCAACTCACAAAAGGCTCTAAAGGCATCTTAAATCCCTTTGGTCAAATCACAAAAGGATCCAAAGGCATCTTAAAGCCATTTGGTCAAATCACAAAAGGCTCCAAAGGCATCTCCAAGACCTTTGATCAAATAATAAAAGGCTCCAAAGACATCTTAAATCCCTTTGGTCAATTCACAAAAGGCTCCAAAGGCATATTAAATCCCTCAGGTCATATCACAAAAATCCCCAAAGGCATCCTTAAGCCCTTTGGTCAATAAAAAAACATAAAAGCACAAAAACAATTTAAAGTCAAAAAGTTCAAAACATTCATAATAATAAAAACTCAAAAACAATTGAAAACATCAAAAATACAAAACCATTTGCATTATGCATTTGCATTTCCATTCATGTAGTTGCATTGCATTATCTATTTGCATCCATTGCATTTACATTTAGTAGGTTGTATTCACAATATTACAAATGACACCACGTTTGTACCTCAATCATGCATATTCAAAGTACATCATCATCCATAACCCATGTGTGTAAATGTGTTTTTCAACACAACCTCTCCATGTTGCTATAAGGAATATACTAGGGTTTTCTAGTCACTCAGCCATACCTAGTGGTTTTATCAAACTTTGTAGAAAGTTATATTTGCTTTTAATAGATGAGGTTTGGTTTTGATAGCACCTGGTATATTTCAAAATCCTATCACTAATCAAAAAACTAAAATCCTAGTTGGAACAAGGGAAATATGAATGCTGAGAAGTGGCACTAGGCATATTTAAGTGAAAAGTTTATCTTGCTCATCCCCTTGTGCAACCGATTTGGAAATATTGAGAATTGGCAAAAGGAAAAGTTCATCCCTACCCAAATAAATCCCTTGCTTTAATCAAAACAAGAAAAAATATTGAACAAAGCAAAATTCAAAAGCAAAATAAACAGTGATCATCTTCACTACATAAATCCCTTGCTCAAAAGAAAAAAAAAATTAAAATAAATAGTGATTTTCATCACTAAGTATGAGCAAGTATCCCAAATAAATATGAATAAAAGAAGGTAGTATGGAACTTGAATCCCTAGAATTCTCAACATGGACGAGCTGTAAGGTATCCTTACGCACGATGATATGTCTATCACATTAGCATCTCGCTTTTGTACAGACCAATGTCTGCATGTGGAAGAGTTAACTTTAGGTGTCATGTATCGCCTAGTGGTTTCATCCAACTAAGTCCAGCTTAGGATTAGGATAAAAATTTGAGGATCCCCAATACAACAATGGGCTAAATGAATCCTTCTTGGAACTGTGGTATGCTTATATTTTATCTAATATATTCATTTGCACACATAGGAATAGTGATTATCTAGGTCTTCATAACAAAAACTTTATCCTTCAAAGAGCTCTGTATGATCAGTATACAACTTTTTATGGAGCAACTAGGGTGTTTGAGTCTCATGGAAAACCTCAAAAATCCCCTCATAGCAACAATTCATATCATCACTCACATCATCAACTTTCTTTAGGAGGTTTTTTTCGTTAAAGGGCATCCAGGAAATAGGATAGATACCGTATGAATGTCAACAATGATATTTATATGGACACTAACTATTTTGTGCATACCTTTTAATTTACAGAAGCTAATAAAGAAAGTACATACACATCACATCATCTCATCTCACATTTGGATGCTTAAATAATTAATTCTTATGCTAAGAATTATTATTTACATTCATGATTGCTATACATTCTATGGTATCACCCATTAGATTGTTAAACTCATATCACATGCATACCTTATGTTTTAAGTTATTAAAGCATACAAGTTCATTTACATTAGATCACCATCATAATGCATTACACACATTTCATTTATCATATCATAACAATATAAGTTAGATGCATACAACAAAATCAAAATTAAACATGCATTTAACAATAAGTATTGCATTCATATATGCATATATCATCATAATGCATCCATATATATAGATCATGGTATCTAAGCATGTATCCTTCATCTAGCTAGCACATGTCATTATTACATTGCATACATACAACATTATCACATCATTATCTAAACATTGCATTCATCATTGCATCCATAACATAAAATCAAAATAAAAATATTTTGCTAAGCATCGACTGGGGCATTATGGGTATCATATCTCCCCTAATCAATAGTCAGACAGTTAAGAAATCAAACCAAAAGGGCCCAAAGGTACCTGTAAACCCTTTGGTAACCCAAAAAGCCCCAAAGGTATCCATAAACCCTTTGGTCACCCAAAAATCCCCAAAGGTATCCATTAAACCTTTGGTCACCCAAAAATCCCCAAAGGCATCATAAACCCTTTGGCCAATGCACAAAAAGCCCCAAAGGTAGCATAAGCCCTTTGGTCAATTCACAAAAAGCCCCAAAGGTAGAATAAGCCCTTTGGTCAACTCACAAAATTCCCCAAAGACATCACAAACCCTTTGGTCACCTCACAAAAAGCCCCAAAGGTAGCATAAACCCTTTGGTCAACCCAAAAATCCCCAAAGGTAGCATAAGCCCTTTGGTCAACTTTAAAAAAGCCCCAAAGGTAGCATAATCCCTTTGGTCAACTCACAAAATACCCCAAAGGCATCACAAGCCCTTTGGTCACCTCACAAAAAGCCCCAAAGGTAGCATAAGCCCTTTGGTCAACCCAAAAAGCCCCAAAGGTAGCATGAGCCCTTTGGTCAACTCCAAAAAAAGCCCCAAAGGTAGCATAAGCCCTTTGGTCAACTCTAAAAAGCCCCAAAGGTAGCATAAGCCCTTTGGTCAACTCATAAAAAGCCCCAAAGTTAGCATAAGCCCTTTGGTCAACTCACAAAAAGCCCCAAAGGTAGCATAAGCCCTTTGGTAAACTCCTAAAAGCCCCAAAGGCAGTAAAAGCCCTTTGGTCAACTCACAAAATGCCCCAAAGTCATCACAAGCCCTCTGGCCACCTCAAAAAAGCCCCAAAGGTAGCATAAATACTTTAGTCACCTTACAAAATGCCCCAAAGGCGTCACAAGCCCTTTGGTCAATCCAAAAAGCCCTAAAGACATCACAAGCCCTTTGGTCAACTTATAAAAGGCCCCAAAAGCCATAAACCCTTTGGTCAATCCAAAAAACCCCAAAGGTATCCATAAAACCTTTTGTCACCCAAAAGGCTCCAGAGGTAGTCATTAACCCTTTGGTCAACCCAAAATATTCCAAAGGTATCCATAAACCCTTTGGTCAACCCAAAAGGCTCCAAAGGTATCCATTAACCCTTTCGTCAACCCAAAATACTCCAAATGTAGCCATAAACCCTTTGGTCAACCCAAAATGTTCCAAAGGTATCCATAAACCCTTTGGTCAACTCAAAAGGCCCCAAAGGTATCCATAAACCCTTTGGTAAACCCAAAAGGCCCCAAAGGTATCCATAAATCCCTTTGGTCAACCCAAAAAGTTCCAAAGGTATCCATAAACTCTTTGGTCAACATAAAAGGCTCCAAAGGTAGCCATAAACCCTTTGGTCAATCCAAAAATCCCCAAAAGTATCCATAAACCCTTTGGTCACTCAGAAGGCTCCAAAGGTAGCCATTAACCCTTTGGTCCACCCAAAATTCCCCAAAGGTATCCATAAACCCTTTGGCCAACCCAAAAGGCTCCAAAGGTATCCATAAACCCTTTGGTCACCCAAAAGGCTCCAAAGGTATCCATTAACCCTTTGGTAAACCCAAAATACCCCAAAGGTATCCATAAACCCTTTGGTCAACCCAAATTGTTCCAAAGGTATCCATAAAACTTTGGTCAACCCAAAAGGCTCCAAAGGTATCCATTAACCCTTTGGTCAACCCAAAAGGCTCCAAAGGTAGCCATAAACCCTTTGGTCAACCAAAAATATTCCAAATGTATCCATAAACCCTTTGGTCAACTCAAAAGGCCCCAAAGGTATCCATAAACCCTTTGGTAAACTCAAAAGGCCCCAAAGGTATCCATAAACCATTTTGGTCAACCCAAAAAGCTCCAAAGGTATCCATAAACCCTTTGGACCCAAAAAGCTCCAAAGATACCTATAAACCCTTTGGTCAACTCAAAAGGCTCCAAAGGCATCTTAAAGCCTGTTAGTCAAAAACAAAATATCAAAAATTAAAAAAAATATAAATCATAAAATAAAATAAAAATAAAATAAAAATAAAATCTCAAGTGAACCTCATTATCAGTTATTTACCCTATACACTTGGCGATTGCATCGATTAGCACTCCATGCAATTCGACAAGATGAGCAAATTACCATAAGGCCACTTGGGGCAAAATAGTTAAGGTAGAACTGGGACACTTCACCCCAAACCTAAAAAAGGCCATGATGGTCGAACCACCCCATGGGATTGAGGATCCATATCATTTATCCTATAGCAAATAGTGATTCAACAAGCTACAATAGAATTGCTATCACCTCGATTCCCTAAGAAGGCTATTGCGGTCAGACTGCTCCATGGGATAGATATGTACAATTACCAAAAAGGGTTGAAATCACACCTGGATGGGACCTACCCTATAAAAATAGATCAAACCTCTAAAGGGGTCCAAATAATTCATTTTGGTCAAGCGACTTGTCAATTTATTAATTATCCTTTCCTGATAGACTCGTTGCTTGAGGGGGTAGTCAAAAATTACAAAACAATCATAATCAAAGTTAATAAAAGATCACTCGATTATGTCAAATTGTGTTCGTCTTATGAATACTTTATAAAAACTATCATAAGCTTACCCTTTGCTAGGAAAAAAAGCAAACATGATAGTTAAGTTTGTAGCTCTCCTCCTTTCGGGCCTATAGTAGTACTAAAGCTACCCGATCGCCTGATGAACGAGTGCAAACTTCCACAAATTTAAGCCTTCCATTCTATTGGAAGCAATGATTCTAGGATGCGTGTCCTCCTACATGACTAGGGCATACAATGTTGATTAGATCAATGATCATCATCCAACCTACAATGTGACCCTATGTGGTCTATTTTTTCTCCGTACTATGTTTTCCCATAATGCATCCCAAAAAGGGGTATCTGTAGACACCTAAAATACGTCATGTTTAGGAGACTACCCATATGGACACATTTGTAGACCATATGAATCCTCTTGGATCTCTCCAAGAGAAAGCAATGGTCCTAACCACTCAAATAGGGTAGTTCTAACCCATTCAGGCTTGGCCGCTCTCAAGCAGAGCGGTCGCCACACTTGGCTACTAAAGACTACAATAGCCACACCTAGTCGCTCAACCTAATAGTGGCTAGCACCATGCATAGTCTAGCCATGAATACAGGCCTAGATCATGCAGTATGACTACACCTTTGCATTATTTATGGGTAAATTTTGGTGAGGAACTAACTGAGTTCCTCCTAACTGCCCCTTCAATTCCAGTTTGTGACTGATGCTTCCCACTCGGGATGGCCAATCGAATGCAATTTGGATTAAATTTTCTCTAGGAATCCAAGGTCTAGATCTGAGAGAGGGAATTCTACATATGGAATCTCCCACAAAAATAAAAAGATCCATAATATTCAGAGTTTATGCAATGAAGCCTTGTCATATTGGAGAGCATATCTACACACCCTTAAGGAGAAATGAAGTATTGTTCAGTTGAGGAGAGACTATGTATTTGATATTCACGTCCATTGTTATTCATAGCCATTCCATGTACCTGGCATATCTGGTGATACTTGAACATAAATCAGAGTAGAGAACCTGGTGCTATAGCCCTTGGAGTGCGAGGAGAAAGGTCTATTTTGTGGCCATTATCCTGGACAGTGGCCCATAGGCATAACCTAGGGTTTAGACATTAGTTTCTTTTGTTCTAGCATTAAATTTTATTTCTTTCTATTTTAGCATTTATCTCTAGCATAGATCTAGTTACTGTAGGCCAAAAATGGCCACATACTAAGAAAATATTTTGAAAATTTTGCCTAAGTCATGAAGTTTTCAATTCGCACACTTTGCAATGTATTTTGGAGCGGATCCGCAAGAATGATTATGAGTCCGCCCAACTTTCTGTGAATTTTAGCACTTGGAGAAATTCCACAAGATTTCCTTTGTTCTTGGATTTGGATTGGTGATGCATCTTGAATCTACAAAAAATTTTGGAGAAGAATGATGTCGATAGAAAATTAGTGCGGATTGGCAATCGCTCAATATTTTGAATACTTTATGAGCGGCTAAGTGTTGGAGGACCTGATTTCAGAAAGCGTAGTGTAAATTCTTACCTGAAATGGTGATAAAATATAGAAAGCTAAGTATAGAAGAAGCAGATTCATGACAAAAAATATTTTAACTAACTCCCTCTCGGAATGGCGAATAGCAGTGATGTATTCTAAGGCCAGTGCATATTGGAGAAAGAGTCACTTTGCATTATAAAATGTCTCGAATGGTGTTCAAAGGCTAAGGTACTTGCTTTAGTCTAGAATGGAATCCATGAAAGTTTCAAAAGAGATGACATCATCAAACTTTTTTTGTGGAATGGTGAATGCTTCATAGCCAATGAAGAAAGATAAAGGATGAAGAGCAGATTCGATCTCGCTTAACTTCCAAAGCACTTAAGTACATATTGGTGTCCCACAATTTCTAAGGCAAGAAATATGATGTCATCAGTTTTAAATAATGGAATGGCGTTGTGTTCTCCTCTGCCATTACACCAAACTTATATCATATTAGATCGTAGCCGTATGATGGGGAGGATCGATGGTGGAGATTGTGCTAAGGAATTTAAAATATATTAAAGAATTTCTTCACCAGAGTTGTAACAGTTAGTTAGAGAAGGAAAATGAAGCATCAAGAGTTTCAAGAAGATAGAACCAGAAGATGGTTATAGATAAATGGTGGCAGAAGGCTTCCAAGAAGGATCAATGATGTATACACAATATCCAATGACTAGAACTCCAGTTAGCATCAAACGACCATCAAGTTGCAAAGGCTTCGAGCTGCCATGGTGGTCCACTTGTAGCCAATTTCCTAGAGAATGCTAGCAAGAACTCTCTATTGCGCTATCAAATTTTAATCTTTGTAATGTTCCTTGTTATTTTATTTTTACAAAACTATAAATAGAGGTCGAACCCTTATTTTTAAAGGGTCGGCTCTAGTGTGTTTGCCTGTGCTACTGTAAATATTCCCAAGGACTAATGAAAGGAGCATTACATTGATCTTTAACTCAAAGCTTGTATCTTCATATTTGATATCAGATATTCGAATTATTTAGTTGTATTTCTGTGAATACTTAGATGGTTATTTTGTGCCAAATTAATGGATTACTAGCTATTAAGGTAATTGAAATCTACTTCTAGATTTGATATTTATTGTTTTTTTTTTGAAAAATTTGAAAATCTTGAATTAAAACAACGAGCATATACAAGAGGGAGCCAGAACATCCCTAACAGGAACCCAAAGACAAGAAACCTCAGCAAAGAGTGAGAGGGGAGCACAACCCAACCCAAAGCACAAGAAGAAGGCAAGGCGCGAAATCGTGACATGTTGCGAAATTGTGACATGTCACGAAATCGCGGCAGTCAAGCCGACCGAGGCCATAACCGTGCCACAGGTCGCGAAATCATGACGTGTCACGAAATCACGATGGACGAAGCCAGCAGCCCCCAACCGCAAAATATGTCGCGATATCACGATGGAAACCTTACAGAGAAGACAGTCCATAAAATTGTCATGAAATCGCGACACAAAATCCAATAGCCACCATTGCGCCAGAAGTGTCATGATTTTGTGACATGTCGTGATTTCGTGACATGTCACAAAATCATGACAACCAAATCCAGCGGCCCCCAACCACAAAAGATGTCACGATATCGCGATGGAAACATCTCAAAGCAGTCAGTCCTCATAATTGTCGCGATATCGCGACGCATCCTCCAATTGTCACCTTTACGCCAAAAGTGTCATGATTTGGTGACATGTCGCGAATTCACGACATGTCACAAAATCGTGACAACCAAAGCCAACAACCACCGACCACAAAAAAAGTCACGATATCGCGACAAAAACCTCACAAAGCGGTCAGCCCTCAGAATTGTCGCGATATCGCGACGCATTTGCCACTTGCCAACATTAGTCCATAAGTGTCTTGAAATCATGACAAAAAGACCTTTCTACATCAAAACATCCCAAGTGTCGTGAAAACTCGACAGGTTGCCCACTTGATGACCAGTCTTCAAAAAAGTCTCAAAATCACTACTGTTGTCCTCTGTGATGCCCCTGCAGCCAAAATGACATGAAAAAGTAGCAATTTCGAGCCAAAGGTCCCAACGACATAACATATCGCAAAAAGTAGACATCTTCCAACCGTTAGTTGCAACCACCAAACCGGTCGTGATATCGCGACAACAACTAGCCAAAGAGCGCATCGGCTCGAGATGTCACGATATCGCGACAGGAAGTCTCCAAAGGCTGTGGCGACGAAACCTATCGTGATATCGTGACAGGTTTCCACCAAGGGTCGTGACATCACAGAAGGTCATGAAAACACGACGAAAAACTCCCTTAACACAGAAGTGTCTCATTTTCTCAAAAAGTTAGCAAGCCCTTGTCGAATCATCGGATCTTCCACAGGCATATTACTGTGTAGCTGAACTCCAACCTCCTTCTCCGCACCCATCTTGGCGAGGAAATCAGCCATCAAATTTGAGTCCCGATTCACATGGATAGGGATCAAATCCTCTAATTCCCTCCAAAGGAATTTGATTTGAGATACTAAGATCTGAATCTTCCACGCTTTCAAAGCAAAATTTCTCAAACAATCAAGCGCACCAACCAGAATTTGAGAATCGGTCTCCAAGATAATCTTTCTATATCCTTGAGTGACAGCCCAGAAGGAAGCAAATTTGATGGCAAAAGCTTCAACTTCATTATTTGTGGCTCTTCCCAGGCCCTGCAACTCCCAGTAAAGCACAGTTCCAGTGTGGTCACGGCACACAACACCGATTCCAGCATTTCTCGGATTTCCCTTTGTAGCTCCGTCCATGTTAATTTTAATCCAGCCAACCGGAAGGGGTTTCCAACTAGCCACTTTTTCTCTACCTTGAGCCACAACTCTCTCTTCCTGAGGATCTAGCTCACCCATAATATCTTCTGAAGCATGTAAAGCAACCGTCTCAGTGACTTTGCTCCAGATAACCTGCCAAACACCATCAAGGGAGGAGAAGGTCTCTCGGAAGAGACGGGCATTTCTTTCCAACCACACTTGCCACCAGATGAAGAGAAGACCAAGATCCCACCCCAATCGGAGGGCTTTTGATTTAAATCTAGCTTTCTTCCATCTTTGCCAAATATTATTTTGAGTCAGAGCACCATTACTCTTAAGTTTGAAATGAGAAAACCAATGATGCCAAATCTGACCTGTGAAAGAACACTCGAACATTAAATGGTCAGCAGTCTCTTCATGCTTAAGACACAAAATACACTGAGAAGGACCATTAATTCCTCTGATTTTGAGATTATCATAGGTGAGAATGCCATTATGCATAAGCTGCCAGGAAAAGAAGTTCACTTTCGGCCCAGCACTTGGAATGCCAAATTTTCTTCCAGTCATGAACCGAAAAAAAATGTGGAGGAGGTTCTGGGAGAATCTGATCATAACCATCCTTCACAGAATAAACTCCAAGATTCCCATGACCCCAAGATAATTCGTCCTCTTCGTCTCTGCCCGTGAGAAATCTAGCAATCAAGATGGTGGAGAGAATGGTTGCCAGCTCCGGAGGGATAGTGACAGGCCACTCCTCAAGACGCTTAAATTTCTTGAATTTGAACTCCCCCAATTGACTAGTGAGGAAATAGTTCTCAATAGTAACCCAACCCTTGGATTCTATGACAGTTTTAATTGGAAGCAGCTCAGGATGCTCAGCAATGATGGGTGGAAACTGGTCCCAAGAGTCAGTCCAGAAGCGAGCTTTGTCCCCTCTCCCCACTTTCCAGAACAATTGGTCTTTAATAATTTGAGAACCCAACTTAAGAGCTTGCCAAACAAGGGAACCGTTGCCATCCAGAGGGAAACGACTAACTTTAGAGGGATGGACTCTACCCAAATATTTGCTGGTCAAGATTCTACTGAATAAAGAATATGGTTGAGAGATCCATATCCAATACAATTTACCCACTAAGGCTCTGTTGTTGAGTTTAGAGCTTCTCAGACCCAGTCCTCCTTTTTATTTAGGCTGAGTGACTTTATTCCAGCCAACCAAGGCCCATTTCCTACCACATTTTTCTCCTTCCCATAATAATCGTCTAGCCAGTTTGTCCAACTCTTTCCAAATAGAAAGCGGGGCAGCCAAGATTGAGAATTTATAGATAGGCATGGCCTGAATTACTGATTGTAAGAAAGTTAAACGGCCACCGTAGCTTAACCATTTGTGAGACCAATGGTTCATTCTATATTTGATGCCATCCAAAAGATCTTTCCAAATATCCTTTTTCAATTTCTTGTAGTGCAAAGGAACTCCCAAGTAGACTATAGGAAGAGAAGCTCTAGTGAAACCCAAAATCTCTAAAATTCTGTCCTGCAACCTTTGGTCGAGGTTGAAAAAGACCACTTTAGATTTTTTGTCATTAATAACTTGATTAGAGGCCCTAAGGTAAACAGAAAGAGAGTCTTTGATTCCCCAGGCTTCCCTGATACTAGCCACTCCAACCAAGCCAATGTCATCCACAAATTGTAAATGAGTCAAGACTTCTTCACCAACCTTGATACTTGATATCATGCCTTGAAGTCTTTTTCACATGAAGAGCCGACCTAATCCCTCAGCTAAGATAAGGAATAGATAAGGCGAGCAAGGGTCCCCTTGTCGGAGACCACGAGAGGCTCCAAAGGGGGGGAGGGAATCCCCTTGATGAGAACCGAGTAAGAAGGCGTGGAAACACAGCTCATAATCCAGTCTATCCATTCCTGGGAAAATCCAAAGGCGGCCAGCATCCTTGACAGGAAACCCCATTCCACTCGATCATAAGCCTTAGACATATCCAGTTTGATGAACATTCCTTTTTTTCCAGAAGTGTGCATTGAGTGAATAGCCTCCTGAGCAAGAACCACTCCATCCAAAATCTGTCTACCCTCAACAAAACCCCCCTGTTCTGAGGAAATGATGTTGTGGAGGAGAGGTTTAAGACGTTCAACTATAATTTTTGTGATAATTTTATAAATCACATTGCATAAGGCAATGGGCCTGAAGTCGAAATGTGAACTCCTTCCTTCCCCTTTGGAATTAATGTGATGAAGGTATGATTTAGAGCCTTGAGCATTCTCTTATTAGATATGGATTCCTCAGTAACAGCCAAAACATCTTCCTCCAAGATATCCCAGAAGGCCTAAAAAAAATCAATAGGAAAACCATCTAGACCTGGAGATTTGCCTGTGATCATTCCAAAGACCACATTTTTCAATTCATCCCGGTCAATAGGTCTGAGGAGAGCCTGATTTTCAGCTGGAGTGATAATAGAGGGAATAATAGCAAGAACTTCATTTTGAGCCCCCACATCTTGGTCCCTATTTTCTGCAAAAAGCTTGGAGAAGTAATCCACTGAATGAGAGTGCATGGCTGGAAGAGTATCAAAGGAGTGCCCATTTTCATCTTTTAAAACTGCCATATTATTCATCTGTCTTCTAGCACATGCTGAACGATGAAAAAATTTAGTGTTTCTGTCTCCTTCCAATAGCCAAGAATTTCTAGCCCGCTGCCTCCAAAAAATTTCCTCTTGGTTATCAATGGCCTCTACAGCTTTACGCAAGTCATCATCTTCAGTTTTGAGCTGTTCAAAAATTAAACCTTCCCTAAATTGTTTCTGCACCTCCTCCCAGCGGACCAACAAGGGAGCTCTTTGCAGTTGGAAATCCGATTTATTGGCATGCCTCCACTGTTTTAGTTTAATTTTGACAAAAAGAAGCTGTTTGTGAAATTTAAACATCGCAGTCCCAAAAGGAGGACGACCTTCTTCCCACCATTGCGGAAATAACTCGTGAAGGTCCTCCTTCTGGAGCCAGAAGTTCTCAAATATAAAAGGTTTGTGGAACTGCCCTGTCTGAGTCCCACCCATCAGCATGATGGGAGAGTGATCAGAAATAGGGCCGTCCAAAATCTATAATTGCACATTCCATTTAACAAAAGCCTCCTCTGAGACTAGGAAGCGATCCAATTTTACCTTGCAACAGTGTGGATCCCTCCGTTTATTAGTCCAAGTAAAAAAGGATCCAGGCCCTTGAACATCAACTAGGTGAAAAGCCTGCACCTGGGCAATCAGAAGCCGATCCCCCGGGTCCAAAATAGGGGAGCCACCCTCCTGCTCCCGAGCAGATAATTTGGCGTTAAAATCTCCAGCAATGATCCAGTCAAAAGCTTGTCTTGAGGACCTCATGTTGTGAACTGCTTTCCATTGTAGCCTTTGGCCATCAAGGCTTTGAGCCCCATAAAAATTTGTAATTAAAACTTGCTCAACTGTGATATTATTCCTAAAAAGAGATGTGAGAACACCCCTCCAAGCTATGTGTTCTAGAGCAGACCATTCCAAGTGGTTCCAAAAAGTAACAATTCCTCCTGAGGCACCTTGAGCTGCCACATCCATATATCCAGCTCCCCTCCAAATTTTACTAGTTGTTCTACACATCAGATCTAAAGACATTTTTGTCTCCTAAAGGAGAAAAAAGTCTATTTTACCCTTCCCTATGAGTCTTTGAACAGCAGATTGATGGGTTCTACTATTTAAACCCCTAACATTCCAAGATTGAATAATCATTGGAAACCTTGAGAGCAATATGAATCTATTGTTCTCACTGATCCATCAGTGACCAACTTGTCTCCTTGCATAGCTATTAGGTCCCTGTTAGACTTCCTACCTGCTCCTTGAGAATTATTATTCTTGGACCGTTTTTCCACATGCGTAATCCCCAGGGCTGGCCTTTCTCTAATCTTTTTTGTATTTCCCATGATGACATCTTTAGTAGCTGACTGGGTTGAAGAAAGAATTACCAATGCCCCTGGGTTCTCTGTCTGCAAACTCTCATAGGGTTCAGTCACCTGCTCGAGGATAGGAGATGAGGAGGGGGAAGCATGAGAGTGGAAGTTAATAGCCTCAGTATTCCCATCCACGCCTTCCATGATATGATCTTCCTGATCCACAAGGGATTTAAAGATTTCATACCGGTTAGTTGTCTTGGGAGGAGCTTGGTCCTTGCCATTTCTCTTTTTGTTTCTCCTTTATTTTTGCTGTTCAAAGCCATCTTTCTGGCCTTCAGAACCTTGGGGGGTGTTTTGTGATTCTTTGACCGGGTAAAATTACCCTCTCTGGGGCTATTTGAGGTTCCAAGCGGGGCCTCCACTTTTGTGCTCAAGGTATTCAAACAAAACCTAGCCAAATGACCATGCTTATGGCAGACCCTGCATCTAAAGGAAAGAGCTTCGTAGTCTAACTGTTGTATCCAAGATTGTCCTCCTAACTCCAGTTCCACCTCAGCTGGTAGTGGCTGGTTGATGTCCATTTCAACACAAATTCTGGCAAAGACAACAGTGTTTCCCTCTATGGTATCTTTGGAAACTCCCAAAAATATACCTAGAGAATTACCAGTCATCTCCAGAATCTGCTCACCCCAAAAATCCATCGGGAGAGCATATAGCCGTATCCACACTGGAACAGCCGTGGGCTCAATGTGAGGATCGAAACCCACTCTCCACGGTTGGACAAATAACCCTGTCGGGCCGTGGGTCCTCTTCTCAGATTCAAAAGATATGTTTATATCTACTAAATAAGAGAAACTAATAATGAAATACCCATTGCTTATAGGCCATAAGGAATACTCATCGATAGGTTCCCAGTTCTGTCTAACCCAGGTGTGCAGAAAGTGCAACGTGGGTCGGATACCCATGAATTTGCAGATCAAGTCATGGTTAGCATGGTAGGTGATCGTGTCCTCAACCATCTTTGGTTCTATGACTATCTTAGGTCTGGATGCAGATTGTGGGAGACATCCATTAACTCTGTTTGCAGAAGAACCCTTGCCAACATTCTTGAGAAGCGCATGGTAGGCACCCCGTTGGGCTTCATCGAAAGAAGACACAAAGTTCTCCTTTAGAATCTCAGCATAAGAGCTCTTCTTCCCATCTAAAGAACCTGGAGGAGACCCCATAGGGCCCTCCCGGGGCAACGAATAAGCCAACAGAGGGGAACATAATCAAACCAACCGAGACACTGGTAGGAGCCGTCTACCAGAACCCTGGAGCTTCGGCCTCCGATAGTTCAGAAGGTTTCCCGCCAAATCGCCAGAGCTCGAACGCAAGTTTTTCTTGTAATCTTGAAAGTTCATTTGATATTTATTGTTAGGGAGTACATTTTTGTAAAATCTAGATAGTGGCAAATTGTGTTATTTGGATTATCATTGTTTGGATATTGAAATTACTGTCTGCAATATTTCTCTACTGTTCGTTAATGAATGGAAATACATTTAATTTGAGATAATTTTGATTTGAGTAATTTGTCTTTAAGTCAAATTTTTGGAGCTTTTTGCTATAGTGCAATGTTGTTAGCCTATTCATCCACTATTGTTGACATCTCTCTAACCCTAATATTTTATTACCCTAATATCCAAACCCTAAGTGAGCATAATTATGTCAACATCTTATTTAAGTTGACAAGGAACTAGCCTACTCTGGAGGTTGGATCAAAAACTTTGTTTTGGTCCATCCAATGTTGAGTGCTGAGCTGTAGCTATCGGGTGCAAGCCTGGATAGAAAGTAAGAAGATAGGCAACTACAGTATTGAGTAAAACTTGATGTAATTTAGTGCCCAATAGTTTTTGGCACACCCGATGGGACCAGTTCACAAGGAACACAAAACCCATCATATGAGTTATTATTATCTCAACCCGAAGGAATCAATATTTGTTGAATTGTCTTGACCTTGTAAGCAGAGAAGAGCAAGTTCACCTGGCGACTCCCTGGTCCTTAAACCCAAAAAAAGGATTACCCCTATAGACCAGTTTCCTTTCATGTATACTAGGTCTTTTAAAAGGAATAACCCTAAATGTTATTTCTATTGTGAATTACCTTATATAGGGTTTGTTGTTACCCAAATTTTAAATCAAGATTTCCTCTTAGAATAAGAGCTTCCTGAGGAAAATCCTATAGTAAATCCAATAAGACCTATAGCTAGAAATATGGCACAAAATGCGGCTCATAATTAGCCATTATAGAAATATCCCAACTATAATATAGCTGGTCCCCTAAGATTAGCCCAAATGAATGCCATTATTTAGGTTGTATCCAATGCTATCCCTAATTATGATGGATCTGGAAAAATATCTTATGAGCACTATCAGGATATCTTGAATCTGGAAGTAATTTATAATATAAAAGAGGAGGATATTATTGTAATAATTCTAGCCATGTCATTCAAAGGAAATATATTACATTGGTTTAGAACTCTGGAAGATAATACTATCACTTCATGTTAAGCATTAGGTAAGCCATGTATAGAAGAATTTAATGAATCTAGTGATCCTTTCTCCCTGCTTAACCAATTTACATCCATGCAAAAATATCAGCAAGAAACTATCTTAGATTAAAATTTGAGATTCAGTAGAACATGGAAGAGAATACCTCCCAGAGCTAGACCAACTATATGTTTGGCCTATATGTATTACATTAGCTCTTGGATCAGAGCTAGGATTGCATACACAACAATTTGGAGTAGAAGCCTTCCCACAAGTGTATCATGCAGTAATTCATGCCGAAAATATACAAATTAATATGCGAAGACTACCCCCAAAAAATGTGTTGCCTTACAACTTAGAAAGTACTAATAGCCAAATTTAATCCATAAACCCATCTTACATGGACCCCTTTTCTTTATCATCTTGTAGACACCAAAACAACACCAATCCGATTATGTGACGAAAAGCACTGATTGAATTGACATGCATAGCCCCTAGGGCAGCCCCCATAGGTTAAACAATGGTCCTAACCACTCCCACAATAGTTTGGAAGGTCAGAGGTCAATTTGGCACCTTTTTAGCACTTTGATCTCTACTCGTCCCACCGTGAGATGATTACAAACTGGTATTCGTTCCACCCCGGGACGATTATCAGCATTCGTCCTAGGGTGGGGCGAATAGTAGGTTTGACTAGAAAAAAGTCAAACCTCTGCAGGTCCGCCACTTAACTACGTCTTCAGGGCATGCAATTGTGAGGAACAAATTCAAATCATATAGAGAGACTCCAGTCATGCATGCCTTGATTATGGAGGTCTCATGCAAGGAGACTCTAAATTAGGGAATAATCTTTTCTCCCAAAATAGGGCAAGCAAGTCAAGTGGCACCCTCACATGCACATTCAAAGAGAGAGACCCTAGGTCTATAAATTGGTGAGTCTTCTCACCCCAAAGAAGAGAACAGAGAGGAGCATTTGGAGTAATGGAGTGCTACCTAATTACATCCTCACCCATTGTTTGTGCTTTTACATCCTTGATATCTCTTTTGGAAGGGATGTTATTGGGTGATTATTGGAAGCGCAATCAGGACCTAAACCCAAAAATTTGGCCACAATACCCAACTAAATTTTTTGACACAACCCCATAAGAGGTTTTGGACCCATACCAAGTGGATTGGTGCTGAAACCAGGTCCCAAACGATGGGCGTCCTATCCCCGGGTGCCCCCCACACTACTGCAGTTCTAATCGCCCCACCCTAGAGCGATTAGAAATATATGGCATATTTCCCTAATTTTTCTTTTGCATTTGATTCTAGGTTACTTACATATGCTGCTATTCAAGTTTCATGTGATTCTGACAAGTTTTGGCTATGATTTTATCATTTCTCGCTTTCGCTAACATACGGGGATCATCATCAGATATAGGGCAATCAAGGCCGAATTTATAGAATCTAACTTTTTGGGTCATCCCAAAATGCCCCGTTTTGTCTAACCCCAAATTTGTAGGCATTTTGGAGGCCTCTAGACTAGACATTTAGGAGGTCACCTTCTGACAACTTATGACAGTCCTAATTGTCCCACCCCAGAGTGATTAGAAATCTATGGCATATTTCTCAACTATTCCTTTTTTAGTGGGTTCTTGGTAATGTTTTATTGCTTCTGTCAAATTTTCAGCTCATTCTGATATGTTTCAATTATCGTTTTAATCATTTTATGCATGCATTGACCACAGGCCTTGGGGATCACATGTTTCTCTCCATCCGAAGGTGCTACTAACCGTTTACTATTTCTATGAACACAGGATATTAATACCAGAGGGGCAGCAAGGAACCATAAATATATTCATGCAAGTGGCGACGATGTTTGGTTCGCCCATTTTTAATGTGGGCACGCGAAAGATCTCAAAGGGGAATATATCATTCATAGTGTAATCAAAATATGTCTGATGCTCCTAGCCTATTAAAATGGAGGAGAAGTATTGTAACCTGATTTGGAGCAAATTAATAAAATAAAGGGCCACACTTTTACACTTGCTTTAAATCTCATTTTATTTCATTGTTTTTCCTTCTTTTCATGCATTCTCATTCATAAGACTTTGCGTTACATTTTCCCTTCTGTTTTGCTTCTGGATCCTCGTGATTTCAATGGCAATCATGGTGGGACGATCTATCCCTTGATTTTAAGATCAAAATTTTGATCAAAAGTTGTGTGTTTTTGCTTGCAGGTGTCAATATTTCAAGCACTGGACTACTGATCGTTCCATCTTGGAACGAATATAGAGCTGGAATTTGTGCCACCCTGGGATGATAGGAATTCATATCACCCTATGATGAATACAGATATGTTATTCATCCCACCTCAGGATGATTAGCTCTTTGTGCAGTTTAAGAGCAGAAACTCAGAGACATCCGGTTTGGGCAGAGAAGAGGTAGGGGTTCTGAGCATCCTCTACCATTTTTTGTTTTCTGTCTCTATCATTTTTTGTTTCTTTGCTTGCATAGGAAAGTTTATTGCATGATTTATTTCTTTGCATAAATAAAAATAATCCCACACACCATGAGATAATCTGAACATCAAGGCGTTGGTCGTAAAACCCCAACACTTGATCAAGACCAACATTGGATTTCATCACCACCTTGGCTTGAAACTTGCATACATAACCCTGATCGCTACTGTTGCTAGACGTAAATCCTAATGAAAGCTAACCAAGTGTAGCTAGGGTGATTCCCAACGCATGAGGATAAGTCATCTATGGTAGGTTTCAAAATAGAGTGATTCCCATTTTGTACCGCCTATGTTCCATGTACTGTTCTGCTCTCACGTACCAATAGTCTCCCTCACGTAAGGGCGGGTATATAGAGAGGTTTGGTATAATGGCTTGGCAGTGGTATATTGAAGGGGCGACCATTTTGGGAGATATAAGAGCCCTCATATTGCATATACAAACAAAAATTTCTTTACAAGGTTTTCAAAACAAAAAATCAAAACACACTGAACCAGATTTAGGGCACACTTCTAATCCATAATCAAGATAATCATTGCTTTGATTGTGTGTTTCCATTTTTGTTTAGCGTAGCATAAAAAATCATAAAGAAGATAAAAACGTACACATATTTAGAGAAAGACCACCATGGTGTACACCCGTAGTCGAGCCCAATCATAGGCCAAAGCTGCGAAAAGTGTACAAAGGGGCACAAGTTGCCTCTGATATAGTCTTGAGGACTTGGTCATACCGCCTTAGCGGCCTGACCCACAATATAGTCTACATCATGGAATTACATAACGGGACTATAGAGGCACCCCTTTGAGGGGCACTCCCACTCAGCATAGACCCTTTTAGGAGGAGGCCATACACGTGGAACTCAACATAGACGATAGGGCTCCCTTAGATGCTCGTTATGAGTGGCCACTGTGCGATGAAGCACTAGAACAACATAGGGTCCATAAGGAGGGTCCACATGATTACGTCATCCCTCCTTTACCCCTTATTACTATCAAAAACAATAGGCCAAATCTAGAGCACAAGGCTCTTCATACGAGGTAAGCCAATTTTGCCCACCCCTTTCACCTATATGAAAGGGAGCACGAGGAATACCACTACATTCCTCAAGAGCAATACATAGCATGGGAGCAATGTGCCTCCGCACCTGCTATGTATCAGGATTACCCACTGAGGACAGAACCTCAGGTGAATACCGCTAAATTTGATAGAGGAAAGTGACCCATAGAGATCTCAGATCACCATGACCGAGATAGACATGTAGGAGAGGCATATAGGCTTCCTAAACACAATACGATAGAACAAATTGACTTGGCCTTTGCCAAAAATGCTGCCCACCAAGCACAAATCACACATCTCAGGCAAGACCAACTACAGTTAGAGCACCTATATCGCCTTATCAAAGAGCACATTCAGTGTTAGACAAATGAATTACTCCAAAACACTGTGCTTGAGAGGGTCCCAACCCCTCGCGAGCATAATATAGAGTTGTATGAGAGGCACAACCCCTTGGTGCGAGACATGTCTCTGCGACCTTATCAAATATTACCTCCAAGACCTCCTAGACCTGAGTGGGAGGCCACTCCTAGAAACAACGATGGGCACCCTCCGTGGGTACCCACCCATGTGTATAGGTCTCACCCAGGAACTCCTCAAGAATCCTATGAGTATGAGCAAGAAGAAGAGCGAGATGAAATGCCCTACCAATGCAAGGGGGATGCTATTTGGCTACCCCTCCATAGGCCTAAATTTCCCCGCAACCCACAATGGGAACAAACCAAGGAGGAAGAAATTAAATCTTCCAATGCATACAAAGCACTGCTAGAGCACTTAGAGTCTGCGGAGACCAAGACTTCTGGGCCCCAAAAGCCCACTTTATGCCAGCTCTGCAGTCATCCTGTGCATCCATCAGTGTCGGCACCCCCATACCCTGAACACTTTAAACTACCCCAGTTGGCGATATTTAGAGGGGAGGAGGATGCCCAAGAACACATGACTAGATTCTTGAGCCAATGCTTTGGCATTTAGGACAATGATGCTTTGCTGCTAAGAACATTTATAACCACGTTCGCAGGCCCTACCTCGGATTGGTTCATGTAGTTGCCAAAGCATAACATCAATAACTTGGATCAGCTAGTGGATGCATTCCTCGAATGCTTCACCTTCAACACCAAGAAGAAGGCGTCACTAAGCGACCTAGCTAGCCTTAGGTAGTATGAGGAAGAAACCATGGCAGCCTATGGAAATCGGTGGAGGACGTTGCTTTCAAAGCTGCCCTACCTCCCTCCCATGGCCGACCTAACCCAAATGTTCTCAAAAAGTTGTTTGAGATCGATCTTTGTGCTATTGTAGCTGCAGCAATATGCCACTCTTGAGGAAGCCCTGGTGCAAGCCAGAATCATTGAGGAGATCAAGAAACAAGATGGCAAAATTGCCAAGCCAAAGAAGAAAGAGTGGCCTAAAAATGCCAAAATAAGGACCATGCAACCGAAACCCACTGCGGCCAATCAGGTTGCTATAAACATGTCAAATCCTGTACAAGCAACACAACCCTCATAGGCTAACTATCAGGAAGTTCCTGTTGATAGCTATGAGAAGGAGAATTATTGGCAAGAGTAAAATCAGCAGCGTCACCCTAGGTGATAGTTCACACCCTTCATAGAGTCCAAAGACTCCTTGTTTGACCATTTTTCCATGGTAAACTTGATACACCTGCTAGAAAGTCAACCCATAGACCCCAACACACCAAAAACTAAGGGCTATAGGGAAGAATTATACTGTAGATTTCATACGTAGAAAGGACATGATATTTACGCATGTTGGAAGTTAAAGAGCTTCATGCAAGACCTAATAGACAACAAGATGCTGGCGGTGGACAACCACATAGCGCCGAACAACCAATAGATGGGAGTCTTCAAAGACCCCCTGCCTGCCCATGATGCATAGGGAAAAACCCTTCAAGTCAATGAGGTGACATAGAACTGCCCCATGCAGGGGTATGTAGGGATGATAAGCATAGTGACTCGAAATAGGAGGTACCCAGGAGCTGCCCCCATAGTAGCCATAGGAGAGGTTCCATCAACGTCACAACCTCAATAGCACCCTACAAAACCTCCCCCGCCTAGACCAGTGGCCATGATTTGGACTAGACTTACCCAAAGTTTAAGGACCACGTCGGCTAGGCTCTCCATTTATGAGCTCATTCAATAATCATCACCCCATAGGGAGGCTCTAATGGAGATATTAAAAGCCATCAAGCTACAAACCCATGAATAAAACTCTTTCAACAACTTTGTGGGACACGTAAAACAATGTACAAAACCAGTCATCACCTTTAGAGAAGACGAACTGAAATCGATGACTGGTGATATGGCGGATCCACCCCTACACGTCATTGTGTGGGTCAACAAGATTCCGTATAAGAGGGTGTTGGTGAACACTGGATCATCCAGTAATATAATTACAACAATGACATTGAAACACCTCAAGTTGCCAGCATCTCACATCGTGGCCTCCACTTATACTCTTCGAGCATTCAATGACGGGATATGCTTGATGGTTGGCACAATTGTCCTGCCCATCCAAGTGGGATAAAATACAATTCCTATGTTGTGCCACATCTTGGAAGGTGATATGGCCTATAATATCTTACTGGGCTGGCCTTGGATCAGGGACATGAAGTGTGTCCCTTCAATAGCTCATCAGTGCCTAAAGTACACATTCGAAGGGCAGGTGCATGTAGTCTCGGTAGACTTAGAGCCCTTCAAGTATTGCAATATGGTGCAACTAATGCCACAATCAACCCTTCCATTGACACATTTGGATTTTTAGTTGAATCCATCTAAATAGGGTCCGATTCTGCATGCATCCCCACTATTAAGTCCATAAAATCACCAACCGGGTCCATCTTCATCATCTGGTCCTTCACCAACAACACCACCTACGGTGGCCACACCAAAGGACAAGGGGAAGAAACCCCTAGAAGAGGCACCGCCACTAGTCTCAACCATCTCTATCGAAGATATGCCTAGCCGAATGGAAGTCGAGACGCCTAGTTCACCCTACATGGAGTGGACCCAGGAAGAACTCCCATTCCCTCCCCCTCCACCACCAATGATCATCGTTAAGATGGCAAATACGAGCCTGGGGGAGTATCTAGTGTAGAATAATGTAGCAACACCCACACTTGAGTCCATGCAGGACATGGGGAGACCTCGCCTCCCCATTGGCACTGTGGTTCCTCTAGGCTACCCACAAAATCATATAAACTTTGTTTATGGGGGCCTTGATAATGGCATAGAACCTTACATGAAAGAAGAAGAAGATGAAGAGCCCTTTGCTGAGGACATCAAATATTTGTCCAACCCATACTTCGCATTGAGATATCTTGGCCAATGTAATTGGCATGGATATGGGTTGGGCAGGTATGAGTAAGGAGTGCACATTCTTTGCCAACCAAGATATCAAATGCCATACGACAAGTCAAGAGGAGGGTTCAACCACCCCCTACCCCTTGAAATCTTGGTAGAGAACATGCAAGGCCTAGGGATAAGCAACAAGGATTGGTTGGCATTAGATCCATATGCCAATCCTAACACAACATATACATTGGGGGATTACCTCCCATTGCTAACAACCAAACTTATTGACCTTAACAACCCTTTCCATTTGATTGAGTAAGGATAAAGTTCAAGGACTCACCTACAAGAGGGATATAGACAAGGCCAAGAAGGGTCTTCAGAAGATGAGTTAGAATATGAGGTAGCACCTTGGGACCCTTTCGAATCTGATAGAAATCATTCGCAAGTGACCCCCATAGATGATTATCAGGAGAGATTCATGATAATGTTCCCTTTGGATGCTCCAATCGAGCATATGCCACCTCAAGAGAATCAGGTCCCCCCATAGAGAGTGAAACAACCCCGATGGGACCAAATTAATTTGCTTGAGCAATATGAGCCTCACATGTTGCAAACAACTATTGGAGCCAACGAAGGCCTATGGATCTCTGATAGCGATTATGAATACAAGACTGAGATGGCATATCTCAATCATATGCGACAACAACAATACCCCAAGAACATTGATGATATGTTTGAATAGCTACACATAGGGCCAATGCATAGGTGGCACCTAAACCAGGCATAGTTGGACCAACTACTACACCCACAACTTCAGGTATACAAAGAACATCTTCTGCTCGAAGACCCTATAGAGCCATTAGTTCCAAGGGCAGATCCTATCCTTTTATCCGCACATAGGGCTGATCCATTTGTGCCAGTTGTAGACACCAAAATAGCACTAATCCGATTACATGACAACAAGCGCCGATCACATTGACACAAATAGCCCCTAGGGCAGCCCCAGAGGTTAAAACAGTGGTCCTAACCACTCACATAGTAGTTTTAAAAGTCAAAGATAAAATTGGTACCTTTTAGGCACTCGGCTACTTATTCGCTCCACCCAGGGACGAGTGAAGACTGGTACTCATTCCACCCAAGGACGATTACCAGCGCTCGCTCTTGGGTGGGATGAATTCTGGGTTTGACCTACAAAAAGTCAAACTTCAACACATGACAACTCAGAACTACCACTTAGCTCTCCTTTCATGGCATAGGGGTGCGAGTGAGTTCTTTTTGACAACTCATATCTGCCAATTGACTCTCCATTCACTGCATGGGAATGAGAGTGAGCTTTTTAGGACAACTCAGATATGCCACTTGACTCTCCCTTCATTGCATGGGAGTGAGAGTGGGCTTTTTCATGATAACTCAAATTAGCTACTTAACTCTCCCTTCATTGCATGGGAGTGTGAGTGAGTTCTTTTGGGCATGCAATAGCAGTTCCAGAAGCAATTATGGATCCCTTGATCAGGGAGAAGTCTTCTCTTCCCTGAAAAAGCATTCATGCTAAGTAGCAATTTTGCATGCTAATTCAAAGAGACCCCTTGGGTCTATAAAATGGGGAGTTTTCCTCACCCAAAGATATACAGAGGAGGAGCATTTTGAGCGATGAAGTGTTGCTAGTTTACTTACTTACGATTTGTGCTTTACATCCATAATCTCTTAATCGAAAAGGAGGTTATTGGGTGACTTTGAAGGCACAAATCAAGAACCAAAAACCAAATTTTTTTGACCACAATAGCCTATCAATTTTTTGACAACACATCACAATAGGTTTCGGACCCATCCCAAGCGGATTGGTGTCAAAACAAAGTTTCAACCCGTGGGTGGTTTGCCTTTGGGCACCCCCTACCTTATTGTAGGTTTTCTCGTCTCACCCCGAAACGAGTACCAAACTATCACAGGTTTTCTCGTCTCACCTTGGAACGAGTACCAAACTGTTGCAGGTTTACTCGTCCGACCCAGGGACGAATATGGATTTGTATTGAATTTGGTGACTATTTCTTTTGCAGTATTTTGCTAGTTACATGATTATGCTTCTGTCAAATTTTTAGTCTATTTGGATTCATTTTAATCATCGTTATATTCATATTTTACATTCATTAACAGTACTCTTTTTGATTTGTGAGTTTCATTATCATACACAGGTGCTACTGACGATTTGTTGTTTCTTTGAATGCAGGAGGAGCAGTAAGGATTACAGACTTATCAATACCAGTGACGACAACACTTTGGATCACCCATTTCACATGTGGGCGCATGGAAGGAGGAACACTAAATCCATGATTGTAATTGAAACTATGTTAATGCTCCTACCCCTTTAAAGGGAAGAGACATCTTTGTAACCGAATTGGAAGAGTATAAATAAAAAGGGCTGTGCTTTCTGTACTTCTTTTTATCTCATTTAAATTTGTCTCTTTTCCTTCATTTTATGCATTTCATTTTATAGGACCTTAAGTGTTAATTTTTTTTTTGAATACATCGCATTAGTTTTCCTTTCAATCTTCCATAATATTGTGCTTTCACCAGTACCCACAGATTTAGATCCAGAGCACAAAGATCACCTAGGATGTCCGAGTCACCACACCCGTGGTAATGGAGACCGAAATCATTTCATCAACATGATCTCCATTGACTTAACCGCCCCCATCCATAAACCAGTCGACCCAACATGGTCATTGTATCTATACTTAGATGCTATAGACTAGAATCACGCTGACACACCAATATCCCCATCAGAGTACTGGCCTTGCAGTGGGATTTTCCATTTCACCCTAGAATAGACTCAGGATGTCTTCCATGCTGAAGAGGAACCTGACGTTCCCAACATAGATTTAAATTCAGAAAATGATATCCACCTGATCCCAACTCCACACCAGTTGGAGGATGGGTTCCACATGTCAGTTTAAGAGATGACTGACATAGACATCAACTCTAATCCAATAAGTTTGTAAATTATCAAGCTGGGGGTAAGTCTATCCCCCAAAGAGCAAGCTGACTACATTGCCCTTCTCAAAGTGAAGAAGGAGGTTTTTGCATGGTCCTACAAAGACATGTTGGGGCTAGACCCGTAGCTAGTCACGCATAATCTAACACTTGATCCGACAGTCAAGCCATTCAAGAAAAAACTACGTAAGATGCACCCAACAGTAGCCTTAATGGTCAAAGATGAGTTACAAAAGTTGTTGGATGCATAGTTTTTCATCTACATGGATTACCCACCATGGTTGTCTAACATGGTGCCCGTCCAAAATCCAGATGGGAGGATTCGCATATGCATCAATTTTCGAGACCTAAACAAAGTGAGTCCTAAGGATGATTTCCCCTTGCCTAGCATCAACGCATTGGTAGACGCTACAGTAGGCCATGAAATGATTTCCCTCATGGATGTTTTATTGGGATACAATAAGATTTGTATCAATCCCTAGGACCAACTAAAAATGGCGTTCACAATGCTTTGGTCATCATTTTGTTATAAGGTCATGCCCTTTGGCCTTAAAAATGTTGGCGCCACCTACCAACGTGCCATGACATACATATTCCACGATCACATGCATAAAACTTTGGAAGATTACATGGATGATTTTTTTGCCAAATCTCTTTTGTGCCCAAATCATCTCGATGACTTAAGCAAGATCCTTGATCGCCTCATTGAACATAAAGTCATATTAAACCCTAAGAAGTGTGTATTTGGCATCACATCTGGAAAGCTCTTGGGTTTCATAGTCTCCAAACGAGGAATCAAGGTAGATCCAAACAAAGTCAAGGCAATCATTGAAATGCTTCCCCCAACCACCATCAAGTAGCTCAAAAGTCTACAGGGAAAGGTCACATCAATCAAGTGCTTCATAGTGCAACTATTTGACAAGTGCCGACCCATGAATAAATTATTACACAAGGGGGTAGCATTTCATTGGGATGATGAGTGTCAGTTAGCATTCGACGACATAAAACAATACTTGGCTTCGTCATAAGTATTGGCACCACCTAGACCAGGAGTGTCGTTCTACTTATACATCTCAGCTATGTGAGGTGGCGCTGGGCGCCATGCTAGCCCAAAAAAATGAACTACACAAAGAACAGGCTAATTACTATCTTAGCCGCACCTTGGTCAATTATGAACTTAACTATGCATACATTGAGAAGCTATGCTTGGTAGTGGTGTTTGCTACCAAAAAGCTACACCACTACATGCTAAAAAATATGATGTATGTTGTGTCTAAGGAGAATCCATTGCGATACATGATGAGTCATACTTATCATAGTAGCCACATGTTGAAATGGATCATGTTGTTGACGGAGTTTGACATCGAATTCATTGGACATAAGTCCATCAAATGTTAAGTCATCACTGATCAACTATTAGAGGCTCCTCTTGAAGATGATCAGCCTCTGACCGTAGAGCTACCTGATGATGGGATCTTCCATGTTTCAGAATTACTAGATTCTAATGTGCTTGAGTCACAGGCCGACATGACCTTATTCTTCGATAGTTCTAAATGTGAGCAAGGTGGTGGCACGAGAATTGTATTCTTCACACCGTAAGGGGATCCAATGCCTCTATCATTTAAACTTAATTTCCCATGCACCAACAACAACGTCGAATACGAAGCCTTGCTCATAGGTCTTCAAACAACAATCACCATGAACATCAAACGCTTGAACATCTTTGGTGATTCATTGTTAATTATCAACCAAGTAAAAGGGGTATTCTAATGTAAATGCCTAGTTCTATAGGCCTACAAAGCCCTTGTGGACAAATTCTTGGAAAAGCTTGAATGGTACGACATCGAGGCACTCCCTCGATCATCAAATCATTTTGTAGATACTATGGCCTCCTTGGGGTCACTAATCCCACAAGACCCTTCTAGTGAAATGACAACCATTCAAGTTAAAACATTATCACAATCCGAGATGGAGCGTGCAAGCTCTGACCTAATGCCAAGGATCCACCTGATCCAGATTGAACCATCTCATGATAAGTTCTCTTGAATTTGTGATTGTCTGAATCGCACCGACTGGGGGTCCTTGTTCTCCCTGACCCCTCTTATTAGCAACACAGTGCTATTATTACAAGTTATTTCCCACTCAGCTTTTGCTAGGGATGAACTACAAGAGGGATTGGTCGTTCATACCATCGAGGTTTCTGATCAGCAAGATTGGTACACACCCATAAGATACTACCTCAAGCTAGGTAACCTCCCACTTGGATTGATGCTTTCCATGAAAAGATCATTTAAATAGAAAGCGACAAAACATGTCTTGTTAGGAGACATTTTGTACCGTCAGAGCTATGAAGGGATCCTCCTCCATTGCTTGGACCAGTAGGAGTCCGCTTGGGTGATCATCCAAGCGCACGATGGTACATGCGGTGGCCACTTCAGCGGTATGGCCATCGCAAAGTGCATTCTCTGCATGGGCTATTATTGACCATCTTTAGAGCGATATTGTTGCACATATGTAAAGAAGTGCATGAAGTGTCAACACCATGCTAATTTGACACACATACCTTCTCAAGCCTTGCAACCGATCCAATTGGCTTGGAAATTTTTGCAGTGGGGCTTAGATCTAATCGAAAAGATCTCCCTTGCATTGTCAAGTCATCACACGTTCATCATAACGGCCACAAAGTACTTCACCAAGTGGGTGGAAGCAATTCCGCTAACCTCTACGATTGGACCCCTCATTGTGGAGTTTATTTTGCATAACATCATGTCATTTTGGTATTCCATCCAAGATCATCTCGGATAATGGGACGTCATTCAAGAATAAATATGTGCATGCGTTGACCACAAAGTACAAAATTCAGCATATTTTTTCAACACCCTATTATCCACAGACAAATGGGCAAGTAGAGGCGTCGAACAAAATGCTAGTTGTAATCCTTAAAAAGGTCATAGATAGTCATAAATATTGGCACATTCAAATCTTGCTTGCCCTGTGGGCTTATCGCACTAGCATTCGGATGCCCACTGGGGCAACTCCATTTTCGTTGGTGTATGGCTTTGAGGCAGTCATGCCTCTCGAGTTGGAAATACCTTCCCTGCGCATATCAATGCAAGAGTTCATCAATGATGACATTGCATGGCAGGCCCGATTAGACAAGCTTAAATTGCTCTACGAATGACACATCAATGCTCTCAAGCATTTACGTATCTATCAAGAGCAACTTAAGCAAGCATATAACATGAAATTTCACCTGAGGGGATTTCAGGTTGGTGACCTGGTATTAAAAGAGAACCAACAAAATTCTAACTTGCCGACCCATCTCAGGGACAAATTCATGGTAAATTGGTTGGGTCCCTATGTAATTGACAGTAAAATAGGACCTAGAACATATCGGCTCACCTCTCTTGAAGGAATCAAGGAACCATAACCCTTGAACATCAGTCATTTGAAGCCATTCCACATTTATAGAGCCATAGCCCACCCCAAAAGCTCCAAGGATTCCTACAATCGCTTGGTCAACCTAAAAAGCTCCAAGAGTTCCTACAATCGCTTGGTCAAACCCAAAATGCCCCAAAGGTATCCATAAACCCTTTGTTCAAACCAAAAGCTCCAAGGGTTCCCACAATCGCTTGGTCAAAAACAAATATTCAAAAAAAAAAAAACAATAAAATAATCAAAGATAGCGAAAAAATTGCATCTCAATTTCATGCATACTCATAAAAATTAAAATACAAAAACATAATAAACTGCATTAGGCATCGCATCCATACATTGCATATTTGCTGGTCATACGTGTCAAAAGCACCATAGACTATAATTGCTAGGCAATTCCATCATTTTCCACATTTTTCCATTTTATAAACACATCCATCCAGAATAACACCATCCACATTTTAGCATAGTCAGTTGTCTCCTAACGTATTTAGGGTTTTCGTCATTCAGCTGTATTTAAATTTCTAGCCAAAAATTGTACAAAGTCAGACGAATTTTACAAAGGGAGAATTTTACTTGGATCATACTTCGTTACATAATATCCCTACACAAGTTAACACACATAAAATAATTCCCAAGTTGTGTGAACGCAAGAGAAACCTACAAAGCAGTCTAGGGTACCATAGGCGAAATGTTAGCCTGTTCATCCCCCTGTGCGAATGGTTCAAGAATGATGAGAATTGACAAAAGGACAAGCTCTTCCCCATCTAATTTCCCATAATAAACAGTGGTCTTTACCACTAACAAAAAAACCCAAAACACCTTTGATCCCCAAAGTCATAAGGATTCGTACTACACGCCCCTAACAAGGATGGGTAGTCGTCCCCAAGGCCTAAAAGGATAAATACCATTTACAACCAAAATTCCAACAATCCATCATCACAAACTTCCAAAACACCTTTGGTCCCCAAAGTCGTAAGGATTCGTACTACACACCCCTAATAAGGATGGGTAGTCATCCCCAAGGCCTAAAATATCAATGCCCTTACATAATAACATCCCCAATCACCTTTGATTCCCAAAGGTCATAAGGATTCGTACTACACGTCCCTGAATAGGATGGGTAGTCATCCCCAAGACCAAAATAATCAATGCCATTCACAAGCCAAAAACCTACGAGCTCAAATTTGCAACCTATAAATGCAAAATCAAATAATAGTGGTTATCACCACTATTCAAGTCCTTGCTCAAAAAGAAAAACAAAAGCAAAAAATAAACAGTGATTTTCATCACTATATATGTGAGCAAGTATCCCAATAAGTTGAGCAACCGAAAGACGCCTGAGCTTGAATCCCTAAAATTCTCAGCATTCGAAAAACCATCTAGGTGATCCTCATTACGGGTTTGGTGGACAACCTACCTGAAAATGGTGGTATCCTACACGCATGACTATATGTCTATCACATTAGCTTTGCATGTGAGAAGACCAATGTTTGCATGTGGATGAGCTAGCTTATGGTACCTTAGATTATCCCATGGATTAATCTTACTAAATACAACAATGGAGTTAGTGGAGCTAATTAGGTGATCCTCAGTATCGGTTTGGTTGATAGCCTATCTAGCACTAGCGGTATCCTAACAAATACCACATAAAAAAATTCAATTGCACACACAAGGATGTGAAATAACTTGGTCAAACTCAAGTCTGATTCGTACCTTGTTCAAAAAATATTGTGAGATAAATGTACTGTCTTGGCTAGTTAGTTAAAACATCTGAATCTTAGAAAACCTTAACTGCATTTTAAAACAACTGGTACATTTCATTACTTACATCAACATCAAAAAATACGAAAAATACCAAAACAAAATTCACACATGCAAAGTCATTCCACAAAGCCATCACATAAGTACAGAAAGCCAGTAAATCTTGTACAACCTATGGTGCTATCGACAAGTTATCAACAACTCATTTCATTCATTCCATATGCATACATCATATAATTAGAAACATCGCATTCATAATACCACATGCATACATCATCATAAATAAATGTGCATAAATAGAAAAAATAAATCATGAAAAGTGTATAACCAAAAATAACAGTTATGTATATATATATCGTCAACATGCCCGCAGGCTGCAATAAGTTGGTCCTCTGACCTCGCAAAACAAAGCAAAAACTCAAAAACCCCCAAGCCTAGGGCATCGACCACCATGATCACGTAGGATCGATGTGACAGGAACTACCCCCCGTGGTGTGGGTCCTATGGGACCTCTCAGGGCGGCTTCTGCTAGCCCTCGCATCATGCCCACTAGCACCCCCCTCATCTAGCCACCTACAACGAGAAGATGTTGACTACTCAGTATCGTTGTCTCTCATACAGTGCGAAGACCCACCTCCAGGGAGCTCAAGTAATCGCCCATTGAGGTGGATAATATTTACCTCTAACTCCATCTGATGTCAAAATAAGTCCACCTCCCACTGATGGTATGTAGCCACTATGTCATCATGTTGCACCAACTGAGTTCGTAGGAGATCCCTCTCTTGTGCAGTATCTATGTCCCCATCTTGCTAGCAGTACGTAGCCAATGCATTCTCCCGCTCTGTCAACTGATTCTGTAGGATATCCCTCTCCTATAGAGCATCCCCAAGCTCCTCATCCTGTCTCTGAAGCAGATCCACCAATCATGCTATCTCAATGTGATGCCTCGCCTCCACACCCTCTAGGACTGCCTGAGGCATAGGCATATCCGAGACGGTAGACTACTTCGGCTCCCACTACTCAGGGACGTCCTACGTATCCGGCTACTCAAGAACCCCAAAATCATCCCCCCAAAGCTGTCAACCTCCACCATGTCTACATCCTTGAGCGGAGCCCCCAACACTCCCCTCTCTAGCCACCATCGCACCAAGATACCGCCAATCAGGAAATCCCCCTCTGACCTCTCCACTGGACTATCCACCCCATACCTGAAGCATCGTGTCAGCACTGCTATACACTGATCACGTGGAGTAGTCCGAATAGGAAGCCCGTCTATCAGAATCCATAGAATCCGATAGACATCCTCAAGAGTCACCGTCATCTCCCCTATTGGGAGATGAAAGGTATTAGTCTAGGGATCCCACAAGTTGATCAAGGTTGTCAGATAGGCCTGATCCCCCACCACAGGCTCTAATCGAGTCACCTGCTTGAGCCCAAGGGCATCAAGCCACTCCCAGTCAACCACAGTCAGTGTCTCCTACGCTTCAGTAAACATCGTTGGCACATGGTACCGGATCTTCACAACCTACAAAAGAAAACAAAACAACATTAAAACATGACAAAACAAAACCAACAAAAACAAAACAAAAAAATAGTACAACACTAAAACAAACATACACAATGTCTAAACACAAAAACATTTAATAAATGTACAGCATACACATTAGCAAAATGCAAGTATATACATTAATAAAAAAAAAATTCAAATAACACTTTGTCAGTTCCTAGGGTTTTTAACTCTAAGTTCAAACTGATAAATAACTGACAAACAAAAAAATTCACAAAACACATTTGTCAGTTCCTAGGGTTTTTAACTCTAAAATCAAACTGATAAATAACTACAAAATAAAAAAACAACAAAATACAAAAATAAACAGTTAACCTAGGGTTTTCATCCTAGTCTAAACTGACAAAAAATCCAAAATACAAAAATAAATAGTTAACCTAGGGTTTTCATCCTAGTCTAAACTGACAAAAAAACAAAATACAAAAATAAATAGTTAACCTAGGGTTTTCATCCTAGTCTAAACTGACAAAAAAACAAAAACAACATTAAACAGTTAACCTAGGGTTTGACCTTAGTTTAAACTGATGAACAACAACAAACAAAATAAAAACAAAGCTAAGTTTTCGACCTTCGTTCAAACTAGGGTTTTTTACCTTAGTTTACACAAAATCAAAACCTAACCTAGGGTTTTTAACTCTAGTTTAAAACAAAAAAATCAATACAAACAACTCTAGGGTTTTTTACCTTAGTTTACAAAAATCAAAATTTAACCTAGGGTTTAACCTACAAAAAAAATCAAACAAAATCACAACTAGGGTTTCTAACTCTAGTTAAACAAAAATAACACTTTAACCTAGGGTTTTCATTTTACTATCAAACTAAAAAATACAACACACAATAACAAAAGTTTTCAGTTCCTAGGGTTTAACATTCGTCTAAAACTGATAAACAACAGAAAACAACATAAAAACATTTTTTTACGCTAAGTTTTCAATCTTAGTTTAGACTAGGGTTTTCTTTTTTTAGCTTACAACAAAAACACAAAAACACGGTTTTAACTAGGGTTTCGATCATAGTTCTAACAAAACACTACAAAACACAAATTCACAAATACAACAAACATTTAACTAGGGTTTTCATTTTTAAATTGAAAAACAAAATACAAAAGAAAACAAATTGTGGTTTTAAACTGTAACGCAAACCAAGCAAAATACAGAGGAGGATCACATACCGGTCTCACTTCGATTCCACCACTTGATGATCCGGTCCGTGAACTCATGGTGTCTGATAAATTTGACAGCACTCCGCTACGTGAACTCGACCACCTCCTCCTCACAGCTCCCAATGCCAGGAAAAACAAATGCAAATGAGCCCAAAACCTAGTTTTGGCCCTTAAATAGGCTTTTAGGCCTGTAATCGTTCCCCCCTAGGATGAGTGCTCTAGTTAGCACTCGTCCCACCCTGGGATGATTACTAAACTAGTATTCGTCCCACCCAGGGACGATTACAGAGCAAGAAATTCAAAAACAACAAAAACTGCACCAAAATGCACAAAAAAATAGCAATAACATTGCCGAACGAAGGCGCCTTTGCGCCTGACATTCTTGGCATCCAAACCAGACATCGGGGTCACAAATCCTCACTATCCTACTCCCTAAGAAGGCTACCATAGCCGGACCGCTCCAAGGGAGGATGAATTTTTGAGAATTTCAACCCCAACCGACATCACAAAACGGGTCAAAACCCACCAAAAAATAGCAATAACATTGCCGAACGAAGGCGCCTTTGCGCATGACATTCTTGGCATCCAAAACAGATGTTGGGGTCACAAATTGTCATTATCCTACTCCCTAAGAAGGCTACCATAGCCGGACCGCTCCCCGGGAGGATGGATTTTTGACAATTTTAGCTCCAAAATACGTCACAAAAAGGGTTCAAACCCACCCAAAACAGGTCAGAATGTTTGGAAACTGCATAAGCATTCAATGAAAAACAACTGAAGACACCCTTACACAAGTCATCTTGGGTCAAGAGACTCATCGCTTTTCTCATGTCGGTCATTCCCTCATCGATTCGTCGCTTGAGGGGGTAGTCACACTTAGTCACCAATCAACAAAAACACACCCAATCAAGGAAATGGCACGCATTCAAAGGATCATTGACAAAGACAATCACGCTCCTGCTTGGGGCAGCAAACAAGCAATAATCACAAGCTGATCAAACACTTGGCATTCTAGAATCATGAACTCAAGGTTCCCATAGACAAAAGGTTGCACCCTTTGCCTATTCATGATTGAACAATGTCCAAGATCAAGTAACACCTCACCGAAAAAGGTTAACACTTGAATTAAGCTCCTTAGCTCGTCGAAGCAAGGATTCAAGAATGCGTGCCCTTTCCATACTTGGGGCATCAAGAGTTGGTTAGGTTACTGAGAAACCCTAATCATTAGTGCTTTGGTTATCTATTTTTGCTCAAGCACTGCGCCACGCACATCGCATCCCAAAAAGGGGCATCTATAGACACCAAAATAACACCAATCCGATTATGTGACGACAAGCACTGATCGAATTGACATACATAGCCCCTAGGGCAGCCCCCAGAGGTTAAATAGTGGTCTTAACCACTCCCACAATAGTTTGGAAGGTCAGAGGTCAATTTGGCACCTTTTTAGCACTTTTCTCTCTACTCGTCCCACCCCGGGATGATTACAAACTGGTATTCGTCCCACCCCGGGATGATTATCAGCATTCGTCCTAGGGTGGGGCGAATAGCAGGTTTGACTGGCAAAAAGTCAAACCTCGGTAGGTCCGCCACTTAACTGCGCCTTCAGGGCATGCAATTGCGAGGAACGACTTCAAATTAGAGAGAGAGACTTCAGTCATGCATGCCTTGATTATGGAGGCCTCATGCAAGGAGACTCTAAATCAGGGAATAATATTTTCTCCCAAAATAGGGCAAGCAAGTCAAGTGGCGCCCTCGCATGCGCATTCAAAGAGAGAGACCCTAGGTCTATAAATTGGTGAGTCTTCTCACCCCAAAGAAGAGAACATATAGGAGCATTTGGAGCAATGGAGTGCTGCCGAATTACATCCTCACCCATCGTTTGTGCTTTTACATCCTTGATCTCTCTTTTGGAAGGGAGGTTATTGGGTGATTATTGGAAGCGCAATCCGGACCCAAACCCAAACATTTGGCCACAATACCCCACCAAATTTTTTGACACAACCCCATAAGAGGTTTTGGACCCATCCCAAGTGGATTGGTGCTGAAACTAGGTCCCAAACGATGGGCGTCCTGCCCCGGGCACCCTCGCACTACTGTAGTTCTAATCGCCCCACCCAAGAGAGATTAGAAATCTATGGTATATTTCCTTGATTTTTCTTTTGCATTTGATTCTAGGTTACTTATATATGCTGCTATTCAAGTTTCATGTGATTCTGACAAGTTTTGGCTATGATTTTATCATTTCTCACTTTCACTAACATACAAGGAGAATCATCGGATATAGGGCAATCGAGGCAAAATTTGTAGAATCTAACCTTCTGGGTCATCCCAAAATGCCCCATTTTATCTAACCCCAACTTTGTAGGCATTTTGGAGGCCTCTGGACTGGACATTTAGGAGGTCACCTTCTGATAACTTATGACAGTCCTAATCGTCCCACCCCGGAGCGATTAGAAATCTATGGTAGATTTCTCAAATTTTCCTTTTGCAGTGGGTTCCTAGTAATGTTTTATTACTTTGTTCAAATTTTTAGCTCATTCTGATATGTTTCAGTTATCATTTTAATCATTTTATGCATGCACTGACCGTAAGCCTTGGGGATCACATGTTTCTCTCCATCCGCAGGTGCTACTAATCGTTTACTATTTCTCTGAACGTAGGATCTCAATACCAGAGGGGCAACAAGGAACCATAGACATATTCATGCAAGTGGCGGTGATGTTTGGTCTGCCCATTTTCAATGTGGGCACGTGGAATATCTCAAAGGGGAATATATCATTCATGGTGTAATCAAAATATGTCCGATGCTCCTAGCCCATGAAAAGGGAGGAGACGTATTGTAACCCGATTTGGAGAAAATTAATAAAATAAAGGGCCACACTTTTACACTTGCTTTAAATCTCGTTTCATTTCGTTGTTTTTCCTTCTTTTCATGCATTCTCGTTCATAGGACTTAGCGTTACATTTTCCCTTCTATTTTGCTTTCGTATCCTCGTGCTTTCACATCTCCATCTCCACAAATGAATGCAATCCCTCAACCAAAGCCAATATCCTCTGCAGCTCCTTTTCCCCCCCTTCCTTCTCAACCATATCAGGATTTGTATGCTATCCTTGATATACAAAATACTCTAAAAAAATTGAGTAATAGAATAAATTCAATGGAAAAGAGAGACCAATAAAGGTCACAATAGAGGATATTTCTACATGTTAACAAATATTAGAGACCTGGTTAGGGTGAATGCAGCATATGAGGAGCCAAAATGTTCTTCAGATACTACTCTTGCAAATGTTTGGTGTTTAGTATGCAATGACCCCCATGACTCATAGTCTTGTGTGATGTACCAACACCATGTTCAACAAGATATGGATCAAGTTGAAAGGAATCAAAAGGGGAGAGTTAATATGCTATGGTAGTCTGACCAAATCATGGTTGGGAAGGAACTAGATGAAGAAAATCCAATTGCTATTATGACAAGGTTTGGAAAGAAAGCCTTGCAAGTGGATCCCCAAAATATGGGGCAGTTCCAAGTCCCTTCTCAAAAAAGAACAAATCCCCTTCCTCAAAGCAGTGATACTTTTCCAATTCCCCAAGATAAGGGAAAAGAGAAAACAAATAGTTTTCCTAAGAGGTGGGATAAGGAAAATGAAAGAGACCAAATAAAATCTAAATATGAGGCTCAATAAAGACTTAGATTCCCCTCTATTACCAAAATGTAGATAATATAAGCCACTCAGCAATATAAAAGGAAATATGGTGATCCAGAAAGAAGGCTTGAAAGACATGCCTTGACCAAATCTGAGTATAATATTGTTGAAGAGATGAAAATGATCCCATCAAAATCCAACCTGTATGACACTCTGTTCATTCCTATCCAGATTGATCTGCTTAAATATTCCCTCAAAAAATACCCACAAGATAAGAATGACACCACCATCCTTAGTCTACCATCAAAAAAGAAAGAAATATCACTTGCTATTTTAAAGAATAAGCCCCCCTTTCTATATATCCCTGAGGATGGAAGGTTGGGTAGTCCAAAATTTTATGATAGATTTAGGAGCATCAACTATAGTTATGCCTAAAGCATTTTGTGAAGAGATGGGTATGGAGTATACCCGATCTTGTCCTAGAGTATTACAATTGGATGGGACCCCTGTTAAGACGGTTGGAGTTATAAAATATGTTTTTATGAGGCTACACAGAGCCCCTGAGGTGACAATAGTACAAGAAATAGTTGTGGTTGATCTAGAACCCTACTTTGGATTATGTCTTTCAAGGGAGTTTACTGCAAAAATAGGTGGATGTATGTACATGGATTATTCTAGCATGGTAATTCCTTTCAAAGGAAAGAGAATAAGGATAACACCTAAAAAACTAGTAGCTTATCACATTGAAAATATTGAGGAAGACATGTGTAATATTAATCCCCTTGAGGAATTTGAGCTAGTGGAAAATATTGAGGAGTTAGATATTGAGGAGGAGTTACCTTTCAGAGAGGATTACAGTCAGTTTGGAACTGGTATGGGAACATATAGCATCTCAACCGAATTAGAAAAGAAAATCCTTGCTATATCCAACCAATCTCTAAGAGATAAAGAGACGTGGATCATGCACTTTGATGGTGCTAAATGCATAAATGGTGCAGGAGTTGGTGTAGTTTTACAGTCCCAATCAGAAGGGACAAAGAATTTTGCCTACAGACTAACATGGTCATGTACCAATAATGTTGTAGAATATGAGGCCTTGTGTCTCGGATTGATACAAGTATAAAGCATGGGCATCAAGATTTTGAACATATATGGCGATTATGAGTTAATAGTCCATAAAGTAAGAAATAGGTGTAGTAGTAAGCATCATTACCTAAAAGCTTACAGGAATAGGGTATGGGATCTGATGGAATATTTTGATGCCCTAAATTTAAATTTTATTCCCAAAGAAAAGAATACTCTGGAAAATTCATTAGAAACTAAGGGAGCTAACTTCAACCCTTATGTAGACTATGGAATCAAGAAAGCCAAGGGAATCAAAATTATTTTCAGACCTACAGTACTAGACAAACAAATTTTTTGGCAGGTTTTTGAAAATGATGAACAAATAATTGAATTTATGGTGAGAGAAGCATGTCTCTCCACTGTCCAAGAAGAATATTAGAAATAAATTGACCAACAAGACATTATCCAACTAAATAACAATCACATCCCTAGAGGGTTGGTCACCCTTGAGAGCTTGTTTGATAATGAGGACAGAAAAAGGACCCAAGTCATGAAAGTCAGTGAAAAAATCTATAAAGAAGTTGAAGTTGGTACTAAAAAGAAGCTCAATGTTGGAATCAAATGTTCACCAGAAGAAGCTAAAGATATCAAAGCTTTATGTCTAAAATATCAAGATATTGTGGCTTGGTCATACGAAGACCTTAAGGTGTATGACAAAAAGGTTATCCAACATACTATTGAGCTGGAGCCTGATGCAAAGCCTTTTAGGTAGAAGCAAAGGCCCGTGAACCCATGGATTAAGGCCATCATGAGATAGGAGCTCTTAAAGTTATTAAAGTCCAGGATCATATACCCAATAAAACATTCTACCTGGGTAGCTAACTTGGTACTCGTAAGAAAAAAGAATGGTGATATATGCATGTGTGTAGATTTTAAAAATCTTAACCAAGCATCCCTTAAAGATCACTACCCCCTCCCTTAGATTGATCAGATTTTGTAGGTAGTGGTAGGGGTAGAGAGGTTTTAATTATTGGATGGTTACTCTGGATACAATCAGATTTGGGTAAAATATGAAGATCAGTATAAAACCACATTCACCACAAAATGGGGCACATTTGCTTACCAGAGAATGCCTTTTGGGTTGTCCAATACGGGAGCCACATTTTAGAGAGCCATGGATTATGCCTTTGGTGCACTAATCAACAAAGTAATTCTGATTTATTTAGATGATATGACTGTGTTTTCCCATGATAAGAAAGACCACCTATCACACCTAGAGCGAGTTTTTTAGAAATGCAGAGAATTTGGTATCTCACTCAATCCTAAGAAGTCATTCTTTGTAGTCCACAAAGGAAAGATGCTAGGTCATGTGGTATCAAAAGAAGGTATGGCCATAGATCCAGATAGAATCAGATCCATTCTTGCTCTCCCCTTGCCTAAAAATAAGAAGACCTTACAATCTTTTTTGGGCCAAATCAATTTTATCAAGAAATTCATTTCTGATTTTGCATAGAAAGTAAGGCCTATATCTAAATTACTCAAGAAGAATGCTGAGTTCAAATGGACTGAAGTCAAAAAATAAACTTTTCAAATTATCAAGCAATCCATTGCAACAACCCCAGTACTAGTAAATCCATATTTCAGTAAATATTTTATCCTTTATGCATATGGAGCTAAAGAAAGTTATGCCTCAATGCTTACTCAAAAGGATGATCAAGGTGAAGAGCATCCTATATTCTTTTGGAGCCAGACACTCCATGATTACCAGGTTAAATATAACTTTATTGAGAGACAAGTGTTTGTTGTGATGAAGTCATTGAAGAAGTTCAAGCAGTACTTGGTACAGAGTAAGACCCTGGTATATGTGGTTCATCCAGATGTAAGAAGTTTTATCCTACAGGGTGAACTAGGAGATAAAAGGGCTAGTTGGATTAACAAAATCCAAGAATATGATGTAGAAATACATCCCACCAAGTTGGTGAGAGGCAGAGCCCTATGCCAAGGTCTAACGGAGGCTGCAACATTAGCAGAAATGATAGCTTGCCAAACAATAGATGAAGATCATATGGAAGAAGCACAAACAATAGATTTCGATTGGGTTGACCAGATGATCAAGTATTCCAAACTGGAGTATGTCGCCCCAATATAAATACATCCCAAATAAGGAGATACAAGCTTCATGCTTTGAAATATGTATTACTACTAGAAGATTTGTACAAAAGAAACTTAGATGGAATTCTTCTAAAATGCTTAAAATATGATCAACAAAAGAGAGTCATGGAAGAGTTCCATGGAAGGTTAGCTGGTGGACATAGCTCAGGAAGGGTTACAATTTTAAAAATCATAAGATTAGGCTATTATTGGCCCATTGTATTTACTGATGCTTTCAAGGCTACCAGGGCCTGTGACAAATGTCAGAGATATGTTGGAAGGACAAGGAATGCTTCATTCCCCCTCAAGCCCATACAAGTTGAAGAACCTTTTCAAAAATGGGGATTGGAATTCATAGGGGTCATCAATCCCAATTCCTCAGAAGAACATAAGTTTATCCTAACTACCATAGATTATCTCACCAAATGGGTAGAGACTATTCCTACCAAGAAATATAATCAAGATGTTGTGATCAATTTTATGAAAATTTTGATTTCAAGATTTGGGGTTCCATAAGCCTTGGTGAGTGACAATGATCTAGATTTAATAGGAGCCAAGTATATTGAGTTTACCAACAAGTATGGAATCACTCTTAAGAATACTTAAAACTGTTATCCACAGGGTAATGGACTTGCATAATCCACCAACAAAAACTTGTTAAGGATTTTGAGTAAATCACTTGAAGAAAATAAAAGAAGTTGGCATCTATTACTCGACCAAGCTCTGTGGGTTGATAGAATTACTATCAATAAGCCCATTAAAACTTCCCCTTATGCATTGGTGTATGATAAAGAGGCAGTACTACCTATCCATTTGGAGATTCTAGCACTGAAGCTTGTCAATACAGAGGAGTGGGAGGAAAATCCAATAGAAAATAGGTTAAACCACCTACTGCAACTTGAAGAGGATAGAGCTCAAGCATATGACAACTTTCAAAAGCATTCCTTAGATATTAAGGCATGGTTTGATAAGAAAGCCAAATTCAGAAAATTCCAGGTTGGAGATTTAGTTCTCAGGTGGAATGTTGATAGAGCAAAGCTGAGAAAGCATGAAAAGTTTGATTCTTTTTGGGATGATCCATTCATAATAGTAGAGGCAAAGGAGTCCAATGTGTTTCAACTTGCATATCAAGAAGGAAACACAACCGATTCTAGTAAATGGTTTTCACCTCAAACTCTACTATGTTTGAAATATGAGCTCACTATAATATATGTATATATATTGTATTATATTTCCCCTTCTTTCTACACTTTGTAATCATTTTTCTTTAAAAAATCATGAAAAAAGGAAAAAAATTACAAAAATGACTAAGTGTTGGCAGAGTACTCATCCATGTTCCATTTCGCACTAAAAAGCATTCAAATCCTTTTGGAATGGCAAGCATTTTTGAATCCGCATCAAAATACACTAAAATTCATGTGAAATGGTGCAAGGGTTCTTATCCCGCACGATGAAGAGAGCCAAGTATTGAAATAAACAAGGGCGTATCTAGTTTGGGGATATTTCAAGGCTAAAGAATGACAGAGCGGAACCGAGGTGATGATTTATGCATAGAATTTGCTAAGTGTCAGTAAAATCAAAGACGCCTTTAATTCAACAGTTTCAAAACCAAAGTAGATCCAAGTAGCGATTTTGTGACCAAGCCATGTGGAGATGAAAGAAAGAGCCCACATTCAATGCTAAGGAACTCATGCTTGATCCAAAGAGTAGTCTAAGAGACACAGTGAGGTGGCAGTTCAATTTGAATTTTTGGCCAATAAAAATTTAGAATGCCATCGTTGAGCCACCGAAAGGAATGAGTGGAAGTTGGAAAGTGTGCCAATGGGTAGATCGCACAACAACCACATTAATGGCGAAAGATACACACGACTCCAAGAAATAAAAGAACCAAAAAAGCACACTCGAAGTCCATTTAGTAGCTAATTGCCTCCTCAAAATAGTAAAGGGTGAAACAATACTCTAAAATTTTCTGCTACAAATTACAGAGAGAACAAAGTCTTATTGCTGTCACAATGGCTTCAGAGGATGTCCAAGAGTTTGAAACCCTGGAGAAAAAGGTGGTGGCACCATACATCGACATAGCAGAGGCTGTGGTAGATACCGAAATGGTCCTTACTAAGAGAACAAGGCTCAGAAGGAGCGTCAACAATAGATTAAAAAAGAGAGTTGCTCTATTTATGGAAGGTAGATGTGTTGTCCTCTCTTATCTCTCTTTTTACATTTGTGATTATGTTCATCCCTGTTCAAAATTAATAGTTGCAATAGTTAAGTTTTATGACCCAATGGCCAAGGTAGTGAAAACCTCTGAGGGCGAAACCCTTTTCAGTATCACCACCTCTTTCTATCATAATATTTTTGCCCTAGGATTTGAACCATCAGTAAGGCCAAAAAATTTTAGAGTGACTGAACAAGCTGGGTATTATGCCTTGGATAAGAGAGCTAATGATGGCGAGTCATTTAAAATATGGGTTTACAAGCAGCTTGATACTAATACCAAGAAGAAATTACCTAAGGTCCCAATCTCTATTGAAAAATTTACAAACCCTATAAATTTAGACTCTAGAGAGTTTAGACTCTGACATAATGGTATATGGCTAGAAAATTATCGTAGCCTATTGCATTTCTAACAAAAGAATGTATGAGCAAGACACGGAGGAAAGAGTGACTAGGGTGATTTACTTTGATTGGCCAACTTTTCTTACCCAAATAATACATGAAAAGTTGGTGAGTATGAAAAGGGGATCTGATGCTCCTAGTTTCAAGCATTGCTCAAGTCTGGTATGGATGTTTTATGTTGTCGTTAAGGACAAAATGCCTTGGATTCCAATCAGGGACGAAACCAATGATGGGGAACCCTTGTCGATTTATTACTGGACAAGTCATTTGAGAAGGAGTGAGTCTTATTATAGATTCAATTTAGAATTTCTTGGACCCACATTGAAAACTATGTATGGAAAGTACCCTAGATTGCCACCCCTAGCTAAGTATATTCTGAGAGCAGACGGTGTTGAAGAAGGAGACTGGTATTTGTTGACCGAGGGTACAGTTATCAGACTATATGATTTCATGGGTAAACCTTTTCTCCTACCCTATTTTGTTATAGAGAGGCTCTTTGCCTTAGAATATTTGAGGCAAGCAAAATATATTTATTTGAATTATGGTTCTGGGAGAAAGAGAAAATCTTTGCTTACACACCACACTGTGGAGGATATTACCATCACTAAGAAGGGGCAGAGTCAACAAATCAACCAATACCTTGATAGGTTAGGTTTATTTTATATTTCCCAAATATGGAGTTATGACCCTGATAGTATCTTCACTGCAAGAAATGTAACCCTAAATGGAGAAAATGCTTATAAATTTGAAAAGAGGCCTAGGGTTCATTTTGAACAAGGAAGAAATAATGATGAGACCGCTCTTTTGGAGTGGAATGTTTTGAAAATGGGTCAACTGCCTCCATGGTTGGATTTCTATGAGCATATTGTTGATTTTGACCCTGATAAGAAGAAGAGTCATCGGCTTACATAAGCCACCATCAGTGACATTGAAGAGAAAACTAAAAAGAAAAAGGACCCTCAACCTAAGGAGGAAGCTGTTGAAGGAGCTAAGAAAGAAGAATAGTGGAATGTAGCCAAGATATCATATTGGTGGAGAATGAGGATTGAGATTGGAAAATTAAGTCCAGGTTTGGAATGAAGATTGATAAGGAGTTTTCAAAAAGATATAATGAAAATATCAGAACGTGGAGGTAAAAGGACATCAGGAACATAGTGTTGACAGTTCAAAAGTCCCAAAATAGTTTTGAATCTCTCTCTCCACCCATAGACCAAGAAGCTTTAGTAGAGGAGCAGGAGACTCCTTTGATAGCAGTAGAAGTCTTGAAATTTTTTCATCCTACCACTGAATAAGTGGAAAAGTTTCCTAAGGGAGCTCAACTTATGAGCGAAATGCAACATCCCAATGAAAAGGTCATCAATACTCCAGTAATTGAGGAAATATCATGGCCTAAACTCTTAGCTATGGGTTTTTTAGCCTCCAGACATAGAAATTGATTGGAGGAAGAAGGATGAGAGTTTTAGGTTCACCCCTATTTCTTTTACCACTACAGTATCAGTTAAAGCACCTCCTATTTCTGAGAAAGTTTGGTTTGCTAAAGTTGTGCAAGGAAATGAATCAAAAGAAGAATTTGAGAGTGATATGACTGCATTTCAATTGGTTCATAAAGGGACTAAAAGAGTTCCAAAAAGAGAGGAAAGAGAAATTTCAAAGAAACAAAAATTGGATATGGAGGAGATTACAAAAGAGGGAGTTGTTTCTACTGCAAAAGAATTAACTCACCAAGAGCAGCAACAAGAAATAGAAATAGAGTAGGAACACCCTATATATATAGGTGAAGGTATGGTTTCTAAGCCCTCTTCTCCTCTACATCCTCTTGAATACCCAAAGAATTATCCCTCCCATTCTGGTCAAGGAAATATGACAAAAGTACCTTCTCCCTCTCACAGTCCACCCTATGTTTCATTGTTTGTCACTAAAGAACAAGTCACTTCCGTTCCCCCACAGTCACCCCAAATCCCACTTCCAACATCTGAGGTTCCCACTTCATCATCTCCCATAATTTAATCTTCATCATTAAAACCACCACCATCAATGGGACACAACGTTCCAAGTACCACCATTCATCCAATTGTTAGTCTTGTGTCAGTTTCTATGATTTTACCAATAGCAACAACAATAGTAGTTACAAAGTCTACTATCATTACAGAGACTACTGTGAGTACTCTCACACCCCCATTGTTAGCAGTTAAGTCTGCCTTGTCATTTCTAGTATCTTCATCTCCCCTGGCTGCTAGTTTTTCAAGTCCCATTACTTTGCCAAAAGAGCAGGCAACCATACAGAGAGCGAATGATTTTTGGGCTGAAAATATTTCTAAGCCTTCCAACAGGATGGTTGTCATAAGAAGAAGTATGTATGTTGATCCAGTGGACAGGCAAAGAATATCTATATCTATGACTCCACTTGTAAATAAGCAAGAAAATGAAATGACTATCCAATATTATCAAGTGGAGGAGGTCACAAAAGATATTGATAAGCTTCCTGAAGAGGATGATTTGATTATGGCAAGAGTCCATTTAGACACCTTCTATGTGAAGAATGATATAGTCAAAGAGAAGGTGAATAAACTAGAGAAATTTTTTGAAAAACTTTAGAAGACTCTAAGCAATCAAAAGGAAGTTGAAAAGGCTCTAAAAAAAGAGGTCAAGGGCTGGCAAGAAAAATTTCAAGAGGCCAATAAGCTTAAGGACCAACTAGGAGAGCAAAAGAAGCTGAATGAAGAACAAGTGAAAGGAACTCAGAGTTTAAAACAACAGCTTCAAATAGAGAAGGCTAAGACCTTTGGTTTTTCTAAAATTGAATTGAAGAAGATTAGAAAAGAGATGCTCTTCAAAGTCTAAGATAAATGTTCAGGGCTTTGATTCATGATTGATTATCTTGATGATGTCATCTGCTTGCTCCTCAATGTGCAGAGAGAGCTAGATCATATCACTGGAGAGTTGTAACCCATGGTGTTTTCGCTAGAACAAATTTATAGGTTGGTTGATAGCAGACTCAGTGATTCTGCTAAACCAATTCCTAATAAATAATGGAATATCACCATAGTTGCTACCAAAATCATGGTTAAGAAGCACAATGCACTTCATGTTATGAAAGTGAACAACAATTGATTATTGAATCAATGATTCAATAATACACAGTATTCCTAGATTAGCTCGAAGAGGACGCATCTCAATAGGATTCCACTGCAACAGTACGCTAATAATAATCAACGTATAATTGAAATAATTAATCTCTCCTATAATGTAATATTTATTCTAAAATCACCCCTTATTACATTATTTGGATAATTGAATGACTTATAGCTATACTAACATCCCCCATTATTTTGAAATACATAGAGAATTACGAATCAATTCAAATTTGACATGTGCAAGTGCCTTAGTGAATATGTCTGCAACTTGAGCATTGGTGGAGATGTATTGAAGCTGGATTCGGTGCCTTGGAACTTTGTCTCAAATGAAGTGACATTATGTGTCAATGTGCTTGGTTCTTTCATGATGTATTGGATTCTTGACAAGATTCAAAACACCCATGTTGTCGCAGAACAAGTGTATTGGAGATTTTGATGGAAGACCCATACATTTTAGGATGCGACGCAACCATATCACTTCGCACACAGCTTCATGTGCGGCGTGATATTCTGCCTCTATTGATGAAATAGCAACCACCTATTGCTTCTTGTTATGCCAAGAGATAGGACCAAATCCAAGATGAAACAAATATCTTGAAGTTGATTTACGATCATCATATGATCCGGAATAGTCGGATTTCATGTATCCCTGTAAGAAGAATTTGTTGTTCCTCTTGTATTCTAGGCCATATTCCATTGTGCCATGGACATAGTGAAGAACTCGCTTTGCTACTTTCCAGTGTGTAGTCTTAGGCTCCTGCATGAACCTTGAAAGATAGTTGATAGCAAATATAGTATCTGGCCTAGTGTTGGTCAGATATATGAGACTCCCAATCAACTATAGATAGAGAGTACCATCTACCTAAGGTGAATCATCATATCGTGATAACTGAATTCCTATTTCCATCAGAGTTGAAATTGGCTTGCAATCAGTCATGCGATATTTTTCCAATAGGGTCTTGGCATATTTTTTCTGAGACACTTTGATGTAGTGCTCCTTCTGTATGACTTCCAAACCAAGACAATAATGGAGAAGTCTGAGATTTGACATCTCAAAATATTGACACAAGTCTCTTTTGACAGTAGAAATCATAGTTTCTAAACTCCCTGTAATGAGAAGATCATCAACATAGAGTACAAGCAACACTATTTCAGAACCTTGTTTCTTAAAATAGAGGTTTACATCTGATGGACATCTCTTAAATACATGCTGCAGAATATGATTATCCATTTTTATATACCAAGCCCGAGGGGCCTGTTTCAAACCATATAAGGATTTTACCAATTTACAAACTTTCTGCTATTGGCTTTCCACTTCAAATCCTTTCTATTGAGTCATGTAGACTTCTTCTTGGAGATCACCATTTAGAAAAGCACTCTTGACATCCATTTGGTGTAATTTCCACCCATATTGTGCTGCCATAGCACAAAGAACTCGAATGGTTGTCATCCGAGCAGTAGGTGCAAAAGTTTCCTCATAGTCAATGCCTTCTCTTTGAGCATAGCCCTTTGCAACAAGTCAGGCCTTATGCTTATCTATTGTCCCATATGCCTTATACTTAACTTTATACACCCATTTGCAACCTATGGGCTTCTTTCCATATGGCAGATCGACAAGCTTCCAAGTTTTGTTTTTCATCAAAGACTTATACTCTACATCCATAGAGGCCTTCCACTGAGGCTCACCAAGAGCATATTGCACTGATGCAGGTTCAAGAACGTCTATTGAAGACATAAACACCTTGTAATTATCAATATCCGTATTTTTTGTATCTCTCTCTGGATCTACAGAAAGTTCCTCAAAATATTGACATAGATCATCAACCCCAGTATTCTCTATTGCATCTTTCTCCTATCAAGCCATGCTACGAGTATGAGGCCTATCCAATGTCAAATTTGGTGGAGTGGATAGCTTATAATATTTGATTGTATTTGTATACCACTTTGGATTCTTCTTCTAAGGTGTTGAAGAATATGAAGAAGAACCTCCAACCTTTGATGAAGGAGATTTATCAACCTTAGTTTCCACAAGGTCTAGGTATACATCTGATGTGTTTTCTGATGTGAAAGCTTCATCAAAAACTACATATCTACTAATGTGTATCTTCTTGGTCAAGGTATCAATAAAACGATAACCCTTAGAGTGATCATCATACCCAAGAATAATACACTTCAATGTCTTCTCATCTAGCTTCTTCCTTTTCTCTTTTGGTATGTGCATGAAAGCTTTACATCCAAAAATGCATAGATGAGAAATGGAGGGTTTCCTATCACTCCATGCTTCATGTGGATTCATTCCTTGTAGGGACTTTGTGGGTGCCCTATTCAACAGATATACTGCTATGATGACAGCTTCTGCCCAATATAGTTGCTCAAGACTAGCTCCTGTGAGCATGCAACAAACCATTTCCATGATGGAACGATTCCTCCTTTCAGCAACTCCATTTTTCTGAGGAGTATAAGTAGTAGTTAACTGTCGTGTGATCCCATTTTCTTTCAAGAACTCAGAGAATTCTTTAGAGGTTGTTAGAATAAATATTACATTATAGGAGAGACTAGTTATTTCAATTATACGTTGATTATTATTAGCATATTATTGCATCGGCATCCTGTTGAGATGCGTCCTCTTCGAGATAATCCAAGAATGTTGTGTATTATTTAATCATTGATTCAATAATAAATTGTTGTTCGCTTTCATAACATGGCATCAGAGCCAAAAGTCTGAAAGAATAGGTAGAAATATTTTTTTTGCAGAGCTGGTCTATGGAAAAACAAGAGCGAAAGCTTGCCTGAAGAAGAGTTTTTTTTCTCGCGTGAAGGCCTGGCGATAGCGGAAGAAGATTTTTTTTCGCATGAAGGCTAAGTAGAAGAAAGTTTTTTTTCTCTTCTATGGTTTATCCTTGGAAATTAAAAAAAAAAAAAATTCCTAGTGCTACCCGCGGGCTCCTCCACCCGAGCGCCGCCCCAGCGCCACCCGTGGGCTCCTTCGCTCAAGTGCCACCACCCCGGCATCCCTGTTGCCCGCCCACAAAGTTTCTCAAGACTACCACAGTTTCTGTTGAAGAATCTAAATGTTATTATTAAAGAATCTGACATGAATTCTGAGAGAGCCCACAAAGTTCTCATGACTACCACAATATCCAAGTAGATAGATCCTATATGGTATGTTGATTCTGGAGCCAGTAAGCACATGACTGGTGACAAATCATGGTTTGAGTCTTTTGAAGCCAAAGAGGGCAAACCAATCACTATTTTTGATGATAAAACCTATAAGGTTCAGGGAGAAGGAATAGTCTCTATCACTCTTCCTGATGGCAAGTGCCAGATTGAGAAAGTCCTCTATGTTCCACGACTTGCAAACAACTTATTGTCAGTGACACAAATTCTGGACAAAAATATGGTTGTAAATTTTAGTGTTGATGGGGGCAAGAAGTGTTGTTCTATCACCAGGAGAGGTAAGAACATTGCAACCGCTTCATATAAGCACGACTTATTTGCCCTAGATATTGTCTCTTCTCCAGATGTAGCCATGATTACTTCTACAAAGGAGGCCACTTCCCTATGGCACAAGAGATATGGACATTTGAGTTCCAGTTACTTACTTGAGTTAAGTATGAAATGGTAAAGGGTCTTCCTTCCCTTTCTACCACTTTACCAGTTTGCTCTGACTGCTTGACAGGAAAGCAACATAGATTGCCTTTTGAAAGGAGCTCTACAAGAGCAAATAAACCTCTGGAGTTGATTCACACCGATTTTTACGGTCCCTTAACTCCCAAAATTTGTGGGGGTAAGAGGTATTTTTAATTATTCATGGATGATTACTCACGAAAGATGTGGGTATTCTTTCTTCAACTAAAATCTGAAGCATTTGTCTTCTTTCAACAATTCAAGAAATCTGTTGAAAAGGAGTCAGGGACTTCTATAAAGACCCTCCACTCAGATCGAGGGGGGGAGTTCACCTCTAAATAATTAAATTCTTGAAATAAAATGGGATCACACGATAGTTAACTACTGCTTATACTCCTCAGAAAAATGAAGTTGCTGAAAGGAGGAATCGTTCCATCATGGAAATGGTTCGTTGCATGCTCACAGGAGCTAGTATTGAGCAACTATATTGGGCAGAAGCTGTCACCATAGCAGTATATCTATTGAATAGGGCACCCACAAAGGCCCTACAAGGAATGACTCCATAGGAAGCATGGAGTGGTAGGAAACCCTCCATTTCTTATCTACACATTTTTGGATGTAAAGCTTTCATGCACATACCAAAAGAGAAAAGGAAGAAGCTAGATGATAAGACATTGAAGTGTATTCTTCTTGGGTATGATGAGCACTCTAAGGGTTATAATTTGATTGATCCCTTGACCAATAAGATACACATTAGTAGAGATGTATTTTTTGATGAAGCTTTCAGATCAGAAAACACATCAGATGTATACCTAGACCTTGTGGAAACTAAGGTTGATAAATCTCCTTTATCAAAGGTTGGAGGTTCTTCTTCATCTTCTTCAACACCTCAGAAGAAGAATCCAAAGTGGTATACAAATACAATCAAATATTCTAAGCTATCCACTCCACCATATTTGAAATTGGATAGGCCTCGTACTCGCAGCATGGATCGACATGAGAATGCTGCAACAGATAATATTGGGGTTGATGATCTATGTCAATCTTTTGAGAAACTTTCTATAGATCTAGAGAGAGATACAAAAGATATGGATATTGATAATGACAGGGTTTTTATGTCTTCAATAGATGATCTTGAACCCACATCAGTGCAAGATGCTTTTGGTGAGCCTCAGTGGAAGGCCGCTATGGATGCAAAGTATAAGTCTTTGATGAAAAAAAAACTTGGAAGCTTGTCGATATGCCATACGAAAAGAAGCCCATAGGTTGCAAATGGGTGTATAAAGTTAAGTATAAGGCATATGGGACAATAGATAAGCATAAGGCACGACTTGTTACAAAGGGCTATGCTCAAATAGAAGGCATTGACTACGAGGAAACTTTTGCACCTACTGCTCGGATGACAACCATTCAAGTTCTTTGTGCTATGGCAGCACAATATGGGTGGAAAGTACACCAAATGGATGTCAAGAGTGCTTTTCTAAATGGTGATCTCCAAGAAGAAGTCTACATGACTCAACCGAAAGTATTTGAAGTGGAAGGCCAACAATAGAAAGTTTGCAAATTGGTAAAATCCTTATATGGTTTGAAACAGGCCCCTTGGGCTTGGTATATAAAAATGGATAATCACCTTCTACAACATGGATTTAAGAGATGTACGTCAGATGCAAACCTCTATTTTAAGAAACAAGGTTCTGAAATAGTGTTGCTTGTACTCTATGTTGATGATCTGCTCATTACAGGGAGTTCAAAAACTATGATTTCTACTGTCAAAAGAGACTTGTGTCAATCTTTTGAGATGTTAGATCTCGAAATTCTCCATTATTGTCTTGGTCTGGAAGTCAACTAGAAGGAGCACTGCATCAAAGTGTCTCAAAAAAAATATGCCAAGACCCTATTCAAAAAATATCGCATGACTAATTGCAAGCCAATGTCAACTCTGATGGAAATAGGAATTCAGTTATCGTGATATGATGATTCATCTCAGGTAGATGGTACTCTCTATCTACAGTTGATTGGGAGTCTCATATATCTGACCAACACTAGGCCAGATATCGTATTTGTTGTCAACTATCTTTTGAGGTTCATGCAGGAGCCTAAGAATACACACTAGAAAACAACAAAGCGAGTTCTTCACTATGTCCGTGGCATAATGGAATATGGCCTAGAATACAAGAGGAACAACAAATTCTTCTTACAATGAGACATAGACTCTGACTATGTCGGATCATATGATGATCGTAAATCAACTTCAGGATATTTGTTTCATCTTGGATTTGGTCCTGTCTCTTGGCACAACAAGAAGCAATAGGTGGTTGCTATTTCATCAACAGAGGTAGAATATCACACCGCACATGAAGCTGTATGTGAAGTGATATGGTTGCGTTGCATCCTAACAAGTATGGGTCTTCCATCAAAATCTCCAATACACTTGTTCTGCGACAACATGGGTGTTTTGAATCTTGTCAAGAATCTAGTACATCATGAAAGAACCAAGCACATTGACACACAATGTCACTTCATTCGAGACGAAGTTCCAAGGCACCGAATCCAGCTTCAATACATCTCCACCAATGCTCAAGTTGTAGACATATTCACTAAGGCACTTGCACGTGTCAAATTTGAATTGTTTCATAATTCTCTATGTATTTCAAAATAATGGGGGATGTTAGTATAGCTATAAGTCATTCAATTATCCAAATAATGTAATAAGGGGGGATGTTAGAATAAATATTACATTATAGGAGAGATTAGTTATTTCAATTATACGCTGATTATTATTAGCGTACTGTTGCAGCGGCATCCTGTTGAGATGCGTCCTCTTCGAGATAATCTAGGAATGTTGTGTATTATTTAATCATTGATTCAATAATAAATTATGGTTCACTTTCATAACAAAGGTGAACTCCCCCCCTCGATTTGAGTAGAGGGTCTTTATAGAAGTCTCTGACTCCTTTTCAACAGATTTCTTGAATTTCTGAAAGAAGCCAAATGCTTCATATTTCAGTTGAAGAAAGAATACCCACATATTTCATGAGTAATCATCCATGAATAACTGAAAATACCTCTCACCCCCACAACTGTTGGGAGTTAAGGGACCACACAGATTGGTGTGAATCAACTCCAGAGGTTTCTTTGCTCTTGTAGATCTCCTTTCAAAATGCACTCTATGTTGCTTTCCTGCCAAGCAGTTAGAGCAAACTGGTAAAGTGGTAGAAAGGGAAGGAAGACCCTTTACCATTTCATACTTACTTAACTCAAGTAAGTAACCAGAACTCAAATGTCTATATCTCTTGTACCATAGGGAAGTGGCCTCCTTTGTAGAAGCAATCATGGCTACATCTAGAGAAGAGACAGTATCTAGGGCAAATAAGTCATGCTTATATGAAGCAGTTGCAATGTTCTTACCTCTCCTGGTGATAGAACAACACTTCTTGCCCCCCTCAAAACTGAAATTTACAACCATATTTTTGTCTAGAATTTGTGTCACTGACAATAAGTTGTTTTCCAGTCTTGGAACATAGAGGAATTTCTCAATCTGGCTCTTGCCATCAGGAAGAGTAATAGAGATTGTTCCTTCTCCCTGAACCTTGTTGGTTTTATCATCGACAATAGTGACCGGTTTGCCCTCTTTGGCTTCAAAAGACTCAAACCACATTCTGTCACCAATCATGTGCTTACTGGCTCCAGAATCAACATACCATATAGGATCCGTCTGCTTGGACACTGTGGTAGTCATGAGAACTTTGTGGGCTCTCTCGGAATCCATGTCGATTCTTCGAACAACAAAATTCACTTGTTGTTTGTTCTTTTGTGGTTTGTTCTGGCCTTTCTTTTTTGATTGTTTATTTTTATGCCAACATCTGTTTTTATCATGACCTTCTTTGTCATAGATCTTGCAATATCTCTTTTTTTTAAGGTTGTTGAGTTTGTTTCCCTTTTGAATCCTTTTGTGAATTCCCTCCCTTCTAAAAATTACCCTTCTTCTGGTTCCCGCCTTTCCCGTTGATGTAGAGGGCGGTGTTAGAAGAATCATCTCGCTCTAGTTGGTGTGCCTCCTCCTCCTGAAGCATATTAACCAACTCTACAAAGGTAACTTTCCATTGTGATACCTGAAGGGAAGTGATCAACACCCTATAAGAATCAGGTAAATCTCTCAATACAATTGAGGTAAGGAGCTTGTCATCAACTAGTTCTCCCAAAGAATTCAACTTTGCTTTCAATTCAGACACTTTGCAAAGAAAAAATTCAACTGTCTCCCCCTGCTTCATGCTTAGACTGTGTAATTGATATTGAAGAAATAGAATAGTGGAATCATTATTTCCCTCATATATAGTATTAAGGGCATCCCATGCCTCTTTACTATGTTCACAGTTAGCAATATGGGGTTGAACTTCATAAGACACAGCAAGCAAACTGAGCACTTTTGCTTTGTTATCTTTCTTGTCAAAGTCTTTTTGAGTAGTAGATGGAGCTGTAACACCAACAGCAGATGAAGGTCTTGTTGTTGATCCAGATACAACATCCCATAAGTCATCCATTGCTAGGATTGCCTTAATCTTGTTTTCAATGGTGTGTAATTAGGACCTTTCAACAACTGATGAGAATCAGTCATTAATTTTGTAGACATGGTGAAGGTTCCTTATAACACCAATTAGTCCCCCTTTCGATATACCTTTTGCTAGGCCGTTATTGATGAGGCCTGGAAATGCCTCAATCATAACATGTTTTGAACACTAAAAATGCCTATAAACTCTTATGTTTTATCTGATATGTTAATTAAGTTGATTCAATATGCTGTATATTAACCATTTTGCATGATCAATGTATTTGAAATATTATATGCTGATTTTACAGCTTTTTGCATAGTTTTGTGTTCTTTTTGCTATGATTTGCTAAAATGGGATATGCTTAGAATAATAGCAAGCATTTCACTAATCATGTTTTGATTTGTCTCAAGCATTTATTTCACCTAAATCTGGAACAAGGTAAGCAAACTATTGTCATGCAAAAAATCGGTCTTTCCCATGTAAATTCCAGCCACTGTCCATAAATAGCAAGGCATGGAATTCACATGAGGAAAGGGATGAAGACCATTGGAATTTGATCTTAAGAGATAACCCACCTGAGAGATGCAGAAGAAATCACTGGAAAAGCATACATTTGTTCATTCCAAAGTATCTTCGAATGAACAAATATCTTCGAAATGAGAGAACACATCTTCGAAATGAGCGGATCTTCGGAATGAAGAATGCAAGATCTTCAAATGAGTGGATCTTCGAATGAAGCATGCAGATCTTCGGAATGAGTGATCTTCGAATGAGAATGCAGATCTTCGAATGAGCGATCTTCGGAATGAGAATTGCATTGTCTTCGAAATGAAGCCACTTATCTTCGAAATGAAAACAGAGTGTGCTTTTTGACTTGTTGACCGATTTTTGAAGCCAAAAAAAGGGAAATAAAGGTTGGAAAAAGTAAAGGAAAAGATCTTCCATCTGTATTTGCCGTCATTGCCGACCAAAGCCATCATTAAGGGAAAGATCAAGTTTTAATCTTCTTCTAGGATAAAACCAGAATTTGTTGCAGCATTGTAGGATTAGATCTTTTGAGATATTCTTTGTTTGTAATCAGACCTTAGGACATCTATAAATATTGCTCCCATTCAGGTTGAGCCAGGTAGTAGCATATAGGATATAGAGGCAGAGGAAGTAGAAAGTAAGGAAGAAGCAAAAAATAGATAGAAATTGACTGATACTCGTAATAGTTTTTCAAAGAATTATTGTAATCATGTCTTTTAATCAATAAAGTGCACCAGTTCTATTTCATATTGCTTGTAAATGAGTGTGATTAAGATTTAGAAAGAGAGAGAGACTTACACCTTCTTCTGGACAAAGAGGCTGGCCACTTCCAGACCTAGGAGGAGGACTAACAAGCAGGTTTTATTCTGATTTTGCTGTAGCAGAATGAGTTGTAGAACTTGTTATTTCAATTGCTTGTAAACAGTTGACAATATTTGCAGTCTTAGTTTATTTATGCTTAGATTAACCTTGTGCTTAATGTTTTAGTTGCAATCTTACTTTCAAGCAAAGCTTCCACTTTATTTTAGATTGTTATTTCTAGAATTTACTATTTTTCAGCAATTCTTGCATTTTATGTTTTGCTGTCAAATCCTGCATAGAAGATTGACAACCTTCTATTATAACTTTGACAGTTTTCATTTCCATATTAGAATTATACTTTCATTACTACAAAAGTAATTAGATTTCCTTTCGCAATTAGGATCAGACTTTCAATTCTGCAACTGTTATTTCTACAATATAATTAGGTCTCATTCTGCAATTGTAATTAGGACTTCATTTCTGTAGTTAATGATTAGTTTCCAATTCTGCAACTTAGATTAAGATTTAATTCATGCAATTTAGAGATAGGAATGTCCCAAAACCCCCCACACAACCGGTTCCACCAATAAGACTTGTTGCTCTAGATTGACCTAAGTTATAGTTGTTTCACTTCTTCTTTCGTAGATAGCCTTGTACACTGCCTTGGATTGACAGATTCATTGAGAATTAATGATGGTATAACGACTACGCATCATTTTGGCACCATTGTCGAGGAATAGTGTTGTCAGAAGAAAACAAATAGTCCAATAGCTGTAATCAGACTAAGCTATGAAAATTTAGGTTAAAATCTAAATACAACAACTGAGGAAGATAACAACTATTGACTTAATTTATGTCATTTAGGAGTAAACATGAATGAATAAGTCTAGGGATGAAAAAGGTAGAACTACCCCAAAGGATCCTTGGCTTGTTCCATTAAGGAGATCTTCATGCCTAAGGGGTGAATCACCTGTGTTTGAATTACCAAAAATATTGATAGAAAAATCACCAGTCTCACCATCACTAGAACATTTTGAGATAGGAAAATCACCAATTTTATCATCATCATAATATCCTAAGAAAGACAATTCATCGAAATCATCATCAACAGAGAGGCTTGGACCTCTTGAGAGAACAATTTGGGAAGCTTTAACTTCTCCCAACAAATAGGAAACTATGGCAGAAGGAGGCAATATAGATGGCCAACATGGCTATGTTCATAATGAAGGAGATGATCAGGATATACTCCAACCGTCCATAACATTTGAATATCCTATTCGTCTGAATCCAACACAAAACTCTCCCATGAAGACCATTTCACCTTCAGTACTTCCAACCTTCCGAGGTGTTGTATCTGAAGATCCTGACCAGTTTTTGTTTGAATTCAAGGTAGTGTGTCAGACCTATGATTATATAAATGACAATCAGAAACTTAAGGTTTTTCCCTCAACTCTCAAGGATTCAAGCATTGCGCGGTTCATGAGCTTAGAGCCAAATTCCATAAGAACCTGGGATCAAATGGAGACTGTCTTTTTAGACAAATATCAAGAATATTGCCGTGTAAGGAATAGAAAAGATGAGTTATTCAGAATCAAGTAGGAAGATGATGAGACATTGGAAGATTATCTTGATAGGTTCTCCTTTGTTCAAAGGAGATGTGGACTTGTAGAACCAGAATTATGTAAAACCATATTTTTGAGAGGATTGCAAGATGAATCCAGAGAAGTTCTGGATTTGATGGGAAAAGGGGATGTAACCACTCTCAATCAATGAGGAAATTATGGATCTCTATAGGAATTACTCTCGCACTAAGCAGAGAAGAAGAAAAAGCCGCACAAATGGCACCGATGTAAAGGACCCGATAGAAGAACTTGCAAATTTCAAAACCGATATTCTAGTGCACTTAAACACTACTTTGGGGGAAATGTCTGCAAAAGCAAAAACATAGAACCTTTGGCAATTTATTGCCCAAGATGTAGAAATAAACATGCTTTGCAAGAATGTCCTTTGAATAAAACATCTATCTCAACCATTTGTAGTATCTGTTCAAAAAGGCATTCAACCGATCAATGCCACCGCTACCACAACTCAAAACTGTGTTAGAAAACCAGACCGAGGAACTCAACTATATTGGACCAAAACAAGGGGGAAATTTCTCTCAATATCAAAATCCCCCTCATTTTCCTACAAATTGGGGGCATAATCCCGGTACTATGCCTTGGGGACAATCAGAACCACCCCAACGTCCTTGGAATTATCCTCAATGGACAAATTCCCAAGAATGGCCACAAGCAAATTGGAGTAACCCAACTGAATCGGAATCAAAACAACCCCTCATGGAATCAAAACAACCCATCTTGGAATCAAAACAATCCAGCTTGGAATCAAAATCAGACTAATCCACATTGGATGCAAAACCAACCACAATGGAATCAACAATACCAATCCTATCCAAGGCAAGAAAGGAATCAAGGTCAAACTCAACATTTGTTGCCTCGCACCTAATCAAAATTTTCAAGAAAAACAACAACAAACACAACAAGTGAAACAACCTCAATTGCCAGCTCAGCCAATCACTAATCCAAACAGCATGAGACAGACACCTCCCTGTCTATGTGGTCAAGCTGAAGAAAATGTTGAAATTAATGTTCTTGATTGTAGTAACATCCAACTTCGTTCAAGGAAAGTTGTACCTAAACCAGTTTCAATTGAAATCAAAGAAAATGAAGAGCAAGAATCATCCGAACCAGAGAGAATCCAACCAACAATAGAAACAGAAGAATTGGAACCATAAAGAATCCAACCAACAATAGAGAAAGAGACACAAGCAAAACAATTACCAAGGATAATTCCATATCCCGAAAGACTTAATGCAATACAAAAAATTCTGAGTCAAAATTGGTCAAAGAACTCAAAAAGTTGACTATATCATTGCCCTTATTGCAAGCCATTAAGGAAATACCAGAGATTAACAGTACTGTCCAAAATTTGTGCATTAAAAGAGCAGGAAGAAAGAAGAAAGCATTTCCCAAGACTATGCAGGTTGAAGGAAAGATAGCTGATCTCTTATCTGGAAAACTACTACCTCCAAAGTATAGTGACCCAGAAGTCCAGTTATCACAGTTACCATAGGTTCAATACCAATATCAAATGTTTTAGTGGATCTAGGAGCTGCAATAAATGTCATGACCAAGGATACAATGGAACAATTACAGCTCAAACATCTCAGCCCCACATTTACAGTTTTAGAAATGGTCGATAGGTCGGCTTGCAAAACCCGAAGGAATCATTGAAGATGTCCCTATAGAAGTTTCTTCTTGGGAATTCCCTACAGATTTTTTGGTTTTACAGCCAAGAAATTCAGCACATGGATATCCCATTATTTTGGGAAGACCTTGGCTTGCAACTCGCAGCAGCCTTCATAGATTGCAGATCTGGAAATATGACTATTTCAAATGGTATTGATCTCGAAACAGATTTCTTTATATCCTCCCGCAAAACCATCTAGCAAATTTTTAGGTCAGTTATGGTTTTCTGACTCAGAGGAAGAACCAGAAGAGGTCATTTCTACACTAGCTACCTTAGTAGTAAGAGAACACATAGAAGACCTCAATGACACAGAAAACTTAGAAAATGAAACAATCCTGATGAATGTTCTGCATGAACAAGGTTTAGAAGGGGAAGCAACAAATATCCAACAGTTAAGTAATGAGGAGAATCAAAAATCTGAAGATGAACCATCTCGTACTATCACAGGGAAACTCTGTTTCACTACCACATGGATGGCACCATCATACGATTTTTCCTTCTCACTGCTCCATACAAGATATGCTTCCCTCAAGCAAGCAATAAAATAGAAACCGCTTCTTTTCTCCCATCTCAAAGAATGTCCTCTTAATCCCTTAATCACCAGGTATGAAGGAGTGAATTCAGTCCTTCTAAATACAAAACAAATAGAAGTCCAGCTAGGCAAATTTTTGAACATCTACAGCCAGCTTACTAGGGAAGAGGAAGAAAAATTGATAGTTGTCTTGCAAAAGCATGTTCATGCTTTTGCTTGGAACTACAAAGATATGTCAGAGTTCATCCCGATATATGTACCCATAGAATCTATACTCGAAGAAGTCAAGCCAGTCAGACAACCTCAAAGAAGATTGAATCCTGCCTTAAGAGATATTGTGAAAGAAGAAATTGAAAAACTCCTGGAAGTAGGATTCATTTACCCAATTTCTGATAGCCAATGGGTTTCTCCATTGGTAATAGTTCCTAAGAAAAATGGAAAAATGAGAGTATGTGTAGACTATAGAGAGTTGAATAAGGTGACATACAAAGACCATTTTCCATTACCTTTCATAGATCAGGTGTTAGATACTCTTGCCGGAAAAAGATACTTTTGTTTTCTTGATGGATTTAGTGGATATAATCAAATTCAGATTGCACCTGAAGATCAAGAAAAGACAACTTTTACATGTCCATGGGGAACATTTGCCTATAGGGTTTTACCTTTTGGTTTGTGTAATGCCCCAGCAACTTTTCAGCGAGCAGTCCTAGCAATTTTTGCTGATCCGACCACCAAAAGTGTTGAAATATACATGGATGATTTCACAATATGTGGACAAACTTTTGATTTTACATTGGAAAATCTTGATAAAGTCTTAACTCGCTATGAAACATACCACTTATCCTTAAATCCAGATAAATGCTTCATGATGATGAAGGAAGGGATAGTTCTTGGTCATCACATCTCTCCTGAAGGGATCCAAGTTGATCCAAAGAAGGTTGAAATTATCAAGAATCTCCTTCCTCCTAAAACTCAGACTAATGTCGAAAGCTTCCTAGGACACATTGGTTTTTACCGTAGGTTTATTCCCAACTTTAGTACAATAGCCACTCCTATGTTTGCCCTATTGACTAAAGATTCTGAATTCTCCTAGACTGCAAAGTGTCAGGAAGCATTTGAAGCTCGAAAAGAGAAATTGATAACTCCACCTATGCTCGGAGGACCTAATTGGACATTACCATTTCACATACAGACTGATGCCTCCAATACAACAATTGGAGCAGCATTAGGACAAATTGATAATGGTGAACATTATACCATCTACAACATTAGCAAGAACTTGACAGGAGCCGAGAAAAATTATACAACAACTGAGAAGGAATTCCTAGCAGTAATTTATGCCATCAACAAATTCAGGCATTATATCACAAGTTATCAAATATTTATTCACACAGATCATACAACCATTAAGTATTTGATGAATAAACCTATGGTAAGTGCAAGAATTATTCGTTGGTTGTTGTTGCTGCAAGAATTTGATATCACTATAATCAACAAACCAGGAAAAGCTAATGTTGTGGCAGATTTCTTGTCCAGGTTGCAGAACACAGATGAAGGGGAATTAGTTGATGACACTTTTCCTGATGAAAAACTATTTGCTATATCAGTCCAATCACCTTGGTTTGCAGATATAGCCAATTATTTGGTCACAGGGAAAGTTCCTCCACATTTCACTTCAAAATAGAAAAAACAATTGATCAAACAGAGTTCTTCTTTTGAATGGATTAAGGGTATGCTTTTTAAGTGCAGTCCTGACCATGTGTTACGTAGGTGCATCCGAAAGGATGAAGTGTATGATATCCTTAGAGCTTGTCATGATGAACCCTATGGTGGACACTATTCTGTAAAAATAATAGTTAGGAAAATCTTAGGGACAGGATATTATTGGCCATCTCTTCACAAGGATGTGAAGAAAGTACATCGAGGCATTGTGATGCATGCCAAAGAATGGGGAAACCCACTCATACAAATGAGATGCCATCGCAGCCTCAAATGGTTTTAGAACCATTTGAGAGGTGGGGGCTTGATTTTGTAGGACCTATTGATCCACCTTCTCAAGGAAAGGTGCATATTCTAGTATGCACCGATTACCCGACAAAGTGGGTAGAGGTGCGTGCTTTCAAACATGCTCGTGAAGAGAAGGTCGCTGATTTCTTGTATACTCAGATTTTTCAGAGATTTGGAGCTCCACGGTCTATCACCACGAACCAAGGACCCCAATTTGCATCCAAAGTCATAAAAGCATTTACAGAATTGTATGAAATCAAACATAGGAAATCATCACCTTACCACCCACAAGCAAATGGCCAAGTTGAAGTAACAAACAGGGAACTAGAACGCATCTTGACAAAAATAGTAGCTTTTCATAGGAGAAATTGGCTAGATAAATTACCTAAAGCAGCTTTGGGCCTACAATACTACTTGGAAGTCCACTACTGGATTCACACCTTATGAACTAGTCTTTGGTAAAAAGCCTCTCTTACCTATTGAATTTGAGCTACTAACATTGCGCACAACACTGGAAATTGGAATTGAATTGTCGCAGGCACAGACAGATAGGATTCTACAGCTGAATGCATTGGATGAACTTAGATTGGATGCTCTGCACCAAACTGAGGTAATTCAGGAGCAGAGGAAGCTGTGGCATGACAGTCACATTCAGCAGAGGAAACTTCAACAAGGAGATTGGGCTTTACTGTTTGATTCTCAATATGAAGACTTCCCTAGAAAACTGAGAACTAGATGGTTGGGACCTTACTGGATTGAGGAGGTATTTAACAATGGAGCAGCTCGTTTATCCCCTATTGATGGGTCACGAAGAAAGTTGGTAGTGAATGGACATCGCCTCAGGGTATACCATACACCTCTGACTAAAGAAGAATTCTTGCAGCAACTTGATAGTTTGGATACACAAAAAGTGGAAGAGATTCCCTCTTCCACTTCAAAACAATCAACATGATCAGTGGATTTCAAGAAAAAGCAAAAAATACAAAAAAAAAAAATAGAAAACAAAAAGATGAATAAATTCTGAGTATGAATTCCTTCATGGGCATGGTTTCAGGGGAAATCATGAAATTCCTTCATGGGCATAGTCAGGATCAAGAAAAAAAAAGAGAGAAAAGGAGAGGTAAAAAAAAAAAGGGAAAATCAAGAAAAAGAAGAGAGAAAATGAATAACTCAAGAGTGAAAACCTTTTCTTAAGGCACTACTCAAGTTGGTATGCATGAAAACCAGTTTTCTGGCATGCATAACCTTGAGAAATTTTTGAACCATCATTGTACAAATTCACCAAGTGCACTTGTTTTGAAATGTTGCAGAAAATCTCAGAGAATATCAACAAAGGCAGTCATTCTTCAAAACTGGCATTAACTATTTTTATCGGCTATATATTTCTTACATTTCTTCATTGTAAAATGATTGGTATATAGTATGTGACAATTAACCATTAGCATAAAAGGTATTCATAAGAGTTGGCATACTTAAGACATGTTTTGAAAATGAAAATATTGATTTCTGCCTAATCTTCGAACAAGAATGCCAAAAACAGTGCCTACTGTATTATCTTCGGAATGAAATTGTCTTCGAATGACAAAAAATGAATGTTGCACTTTGTCTTCGAAAGAAACTTTGTCTTCGAATGACAATTTGTCTTCGAATGAAACTTGGTCTTCGAATGACGACTTGTCGCATCATCTTCGAATGAAGATCTTCTAATGAAGATCTCTTCAATGAAGATCTTCTTCAATGAGGATCTATCTTCGAATGAAGATCTTCTTCAATGAGGATTTACCTTCAATTATTTAATGAGGATTATCTTCGAATGAAGACTTAATCTTCAATGATAATCTTTAATGAGGATTTGTCTTCGAATGAAGACTCTCTTCGAAATGAGGTCATAATCTTCGGAATGAAATTTTGTCTTGCAAAAAATGATAAATCTTGGGAAAGAGCATTTCCACGTGGCATCCAAGAAGACAAGGTACGACAAAATCAAAAATTTTAGTTGCATACGAGGAAGGAACACATGTCAATCAGCACATGGTTTGTTTTTGCACTCATTGGAAATACGGAGAACATGACCAACCATATGCCACCAATTTTTAATGCCAATAAACATGCACGTGAGAATCTAAAAAAAAAAAAACTATAAAAAACAAATGAGGTGGATCTGACGACAAGGACATCCAAGCAATCATCAACGAACAGTGTCATGCAAAGTAGAAATGTGTGCCACCTTTCTTTTCGAAGACGTGTTGAAGTACAAGGCAGGTTACGGTTCATTCCAAAGAAGAAGACGAGAAATAGGGCAACGAAGGTTTTAAACTAAAACTCTGCAAATCTGCAACATTAAATAGCCAAAAATCTAGCAGAAGAACAACCGTAGTGTACAGTTTTTAAACAGAAAATATGGGGTGAAATATCAGAACAGAGCTCGCAGATACCACTTACCTCCGAGAAAATCGCATGCAGATTTTTGAAGATGGAGGGTTTATGCCATTTTTGGATAAATTCAATGGGTCTTCTGAAGATTTGGCTGGCATGTTCGCCCATACGTTCAGAAACAACCGAGCACATGTTAACGGCATGACTATTGAGGTAAGCCCTAAAATTTTAAGTCAGATTACAGAGCTACCATTAGAAGGGATTTCAATTTCTAGATCTGGCAAGAACACATTGGCAAATGTAGTTAATCAGTTTGTAGAAGAAAATGATAGAGAACTAGAGTACTTAACCCATAACAACACATGCAAAGGGTTAAAAAGGGCCAGCCTGTAGGAACCCTGGGATGAAGTAGCCACCTAGGTAATTAAATTTCTAACCTGTGAAGGGCAGTATGTGCTGTTGTTAGGGCATCATCTACGAATTTTGAACCATCTCAGACATGGTGGGCAACAACCAGAAGTTAGGGTAAATCTTCCCTTGTATCTGTATCAAGAGTTAAAGAACATGGCAAAGAGATATCAGAAGGGTAAAGGAAGCCTTCGCCATCATGGCCTCATCAAATTAGTTTGCCAACACCATTTTAGAGGGAACCCTAGGAGTTTTGATAGGTTTTACTCTACCCTAAATGATGTCATTTTTGGGGATGAAAGTGAGGAAGAAGAAGAACCAAATGCTGTTGATGTTGCTATAGAAGAGGAAACAACTACAAAAATGTTGTAGAAGATGCTGCAGAAGAAACCTAGAAGGTGCCCCTAAAGTTGTTACATAACTACACCCCACAGCAGCAGCAAGAAAACCTTGCTCCTGAACCCTCAACTTCACGAGCTAAGAAACAAAAGAGAAGAGGATCTGGAACAGGCAAAGAGCAAAAAAACAAAAGAAGGTTCATTTTGCTGAAGTTGCAACCGATTTGTCAGAACAGAGAAGTGAAGCACTTAACCAAACAGAGGAAAAAACAAGGGAAACAGAGGCATCTGAAACTGACCCCATGACCCCTGTCATCACCAAAAAATAGAGCAAAAAGAAGAAGTTTGCATCTAGAACTAGGAGGTCTACAAGAATCCATTTGAAAGAAACAGAAATAGGTCATGGAGGAAGAAGATAGACCAAGTAGCCCAGATGTCACAGAGATACAACCAGCATCTGAAAACTTTCCAAAATTCCCAACAGATAGCCGAGGCAAAACCGAGCAGGATGGTTTGGAGGAGGCTACAGTTCAATAGCTAGATATGGTAGATACCCTTATAGACAGTCTCACAGAGCCTCCCGAACAAGAACAAATTATTGCAGAAGAAGAGGAAATATTGGTTGAGCAACCAATCAATCGATTTGTCTGCATCCTTCAAGAAACAGAAGTGGAAGACATCACAGAGCAGCTGAGGGCAGCAAGGAGTGTTGTCAAAACATAGACCAGATGGATTTCAGAGAAAGAAAGCATCATTGAGATGCAAGAAAGAAAAATTGCAGAGCTTCAAAGAAGTGGCAGAATTGAGAAAACTGTTGTCACAATCAAAAAATAGCACTATATCCAATGATGAAGACAATTTGGCTCAATTGCTTCTAGGTCTATCAAGGGAGATGACTCTATTGAGGTAGACATAGGAGTTCATCCTAAAATAACACTCCTTCATTCTGAAGAAGTGCCTGTTCATTCTAAGCAGCACCATCTTATTCTCAAGCATTGCCTTCTTGTTCTGAAGATGCTTCAGAAATGGTGAAGAGCATAGCAGAGGATGTTGAAGATGAGCCACCAACACAGGAACAGTCCCAACAACAAGAAAATGTTCAAGTAAGTACTCCTATTGAGGTCCCTGCATTTCAACTTGTTACACTTCCAATAGAAACAACAGATAAGGGGGTACAAGTAGAAATACTATCTGATGACAACCCCATAGAAATAGCAAATAAGGGGGTGCAAGTAGAGTTATTAATAGATGAACAGCCAGTGGAAGTGGCAAAAAAAGGAGTTCAGATAAATTTGCTGCCTAGGATCCCCCTGTAGTAAGACCACCTAATACTGTGTCTCTAGAGCAATACAATGCAGACATAGCTAGCTGGATGATTAGATATGAGCAACTTGCCACTAAAACTGAAAAGTTCAAATTGGAAGCAAAACAGCTAGAAGCCAAGGACACAAAAATTTAGGCATTGAAAGAAAAGGTGTCTGACTTATGCCAAATTGCTGAATTTTTAGTCCAATTTAGACGACCACCATTTTACAACCTTATTTTGAAGGAAAAGTACCTCAGATGGCAGGTCATGAGGATTACTTCAAACCTCCCATATAAATTGGACACTATTGAAGATTTTTTGGAGGCATATTTTGACAATCCTTTTGAGCAGAAAAATCTCCTGTGTGAACTATTTTTACATAGTTTCTTCATTCCAGAGGAAGTTGACTCTCATCCTCAAATCTACATTGGAGATGTTCAGTTGAGAGCATTTATGTCTACTTTGCTGAATCAGCTTTACTGGGATCAAGAGAAAAAGTAGAATAAAGTGATTGAAACAAGGGCTGAGTTGTTAGTCAGAGCAATCCAGCCAAATCACCTAGTTATCACCCAGCAACACTTCTCAATGATGAACAGGGATGATATAAAGAGAATGTACTTGAACAATTTAAGGGACTGTGTGGCCAGATTTAACAATTTCTGTGATCACAATTTCTTCCCAACATTGTCAGTATGCAGAGACAGATGGGATGAACTTTCCATGTCTTTGAGGAAAAGAGAACCTATCTCCCCCATCAACTTAGAATGGTCCAAGAAGAGCATAAGGTGTAATCCAACTGATTCAGATCATGCAACATAACTGGATAGGTCTCATGTTCAGGCCTCCGACCATCATTACTCTAGTTCCATTCTACTTTGAGGAAGATGCCCAGCCTGATGAACAATTTGAAGATTGGCTCATAAACATTCAAGAAAATAGGGGGTATTACATAGGCAAGAAATTATTCTACAGGTCATGGAATCTAAACATGGACATATGTGATTCCATAGCCCAACGTAATGCATGAGGGCATGCATTAATATAAGTTGGGGGAAAATGATGAGGCCTGGAAATGCCTCAATCATAACATGTTTTGAACACTAAAAATGCCTATAAACTCTTATGTTTTATCTGATATGTTAGTTAAGTTGATTCAATATGTCGTATATTAACCATTTTGCATGATCAATGTATTTGAAATATTATATGCTGATTTTACAGCTTTTTGCATAGTTTTGTGTTCTTTTTGCTATGATTTGCTAAAATGGGATATGCTTAGAATAATAGCAGTATTTCACTAATCATGTTTTGATTTGTCTCAAGCATTTATTTCACCTAAATCTGGCAACAATGCAAGCAAACTGTTGTCATGCAAGAAATCGGTCTTTCCCATGTAAATTCCAACCACTGTCCATAAATAGCAAGGCATGGAATTCACATGAGGAAAGGGATGAAGACCATTGGAATTTGATCTTAGGAGATAACCCACCTGAGATATGCAGAAGAAATCACTGGAAAAGCATACATTTTTTCATTTCAAAGTATTCTTCGGAATGAACAGATATCTTCGGAATGAAAGAACACAACATCTTCGAAATGAGCGGATCTTCGAATGAAGAATGCAAGATCTTCGAATGAGCGGATCTTTGGAATGAGGCATGCAAGTATCTTCGAAATGAGCGATCTTCGAATGAGAATGCAGTATCTTCAGAATGAGCGATCTTCGGAATGAGAATTGCATTGTCTTCGAAATGAAGCCACTTATCTTCGAAATGAAAACAGAGTGTGCTTTTTGACTTGTTGACCGATTTTTGAAGCCAAAAAAAGGGAAATAAAGGTTGGAAAAGGTAAAGGAAAAGATCTTCCATCTGTCTTTGCCGTCATTGCCGACCAAAGCCATCATTAAGGGAAAGATCAAGTTTTAATCTTCTTCTAGGATAAAACCAGAATTTGTTGCAGCATTGTAGGATTAGATCTTTTGAGATATTCTTTGTTTGTAATCAGACCTTAGGACATCTATAAATATTGCTCCCGTTCAGGTTGAGCCGGGTAGTAGCATATAGGATATAGAGGCAGAGGAAGTAGAAAGTAAGGAAGAAGCAGAAAATAGATAGAAATTGACTGTTATAGTCCTGTAACAGTTTTTCAACAGAATTATTGTAATCATGTCTTTTAATCAATAAAGTGCACCAGTTCTATTTCATATTGCTTGTAAATGAGTGTGATTAAGATTTAGAAAGAGAGAGAGACTTACACCTTCTTCTGGACAAAGAGGCTGGCCACTTCCAGACCTAGGAGGAGGACTAACAAGCAGGTTTTTATTCTGATTTTGCTGCAGTAGAATGAGTTGTAGAACTTGTTATTTCAATTGCTTGTAAACAAGTTGACAATATTTGTAGTCTTAGTTTATTTATGCTTAGATTAACCTTGTGCTTAATGTTTTAGTTGCAATCTTACTTTCAGCAAAGCTTCCACTTTATTTCAGACTGTTATTTCCAGAATTTACTATTTTTCAGCAATTTCCTGCATTTTATGTTTTGCTGTCAAATCCTGCATAGAAGATTGACAACCTTCTGTTACATAGCTTTGACAGTTTTTATTTCCACATTAGATCTAGACTTTCATTACTGCAAAAGTAATTAGATTTCCTTTCTGCAATTAGGATCAGACTTTCAATTCTGCAACTGTTATTTCTGCAATATAATTAGGTCTCATTCTACAATTGTAATTAGGACTTCATTTCTGTAGTTAATGATTAGTTTCCAATTCTGCAACTTAGATTAAGATTTAATTCATGCAATTTAGAGATAGGAATGTTCCAAAACCCCCCACACAACCGGTTCCACCAATAAGACTTGTTGCTCTAGATTGACCTAAGTTATAGTTGTTTCACTTCTTCTTTCGCAGATAGCCTTGTACACTGCCCTGGATTGACAGATTCATTGAGAATTAATGATGGTATAACGACTACGCATAAGTTATACCATACAAAATACCCACCCTTACATGAGGGAAACTATAGGTATTTAGAAAGATAAAAAAAATCACCCACCCTTACGTGAGAGAAACTATAGGTAATTTTTAGAGATCATACGATACGTGGTACTTAAGCAGTACTAAAAGGGAATAGTCTTGTTGATGGCACCTACCATAGAAAGTCTGCAATCCTCATGCATGGGGCGTAACTTCCCCTAAAAACTTTGGATTTCAGAACTTTCATCAGGATTTATGCCTAAACACAAGAACTATTAGGGTAATGGATGGAGTAAAAAAAATGCAAAATGGCAAACTTATCTCTCCTCGACAATTTATAGAGAACAAGCTTAGACGTCGTTTTGGTAGCTATATTAGGCGGTGGATACAGTAGCACAATCATGACAACTTTACCTGTAAGTGCTGGCTAGAGGTATCACAAATACCGAACGCTGCAGTGCAATAAATTGCACGGATGGGTTTTAATTATTTCGGGGACTTAGGGAGTGAATTTGATTTTTTTAAACTTTTAATGAAGTAGTGCAAAACAGAAAAAAATGCAACCTACAACATAAAAGTGCCCACAGGAATGACCCACTAGGTGTCGGGCACAACCGAAAATGCACCTTTACAATAATGCCAAATTTGCTTTTCAAAAAATTACTCACTTTCCCCCTTTGATTTTTGAAAAAAAATACCCCCCCTTAAAAAAAAAAATCTCTCAACAAAGCATTTTTATAATTATTATATAGTTTTAAAGTTAAAAAAAAAAAAAATTAATTTATATAGTTTAAAAACTATTAAAAAATAAATTAAAATCAAATTTTAATTTATATAGTTTAAAAACTATTAAAAAATAAATTAAAATAAAAATTTTAATTTAACTAAAAATAATAATTAAAAAAAAACTTTATAAATTTTTTTTTTTACCTTTTTTTTCAAGAGGGGGGGGTCTACGGGATTGGAACCCGCGACCTGAGGGCTCCCTGAGCCCTACCGCTCATTCCACCACCAGGTGGACTAGCGGGTTGATCCAAGAGGATTAGGGACCCCCTCCTATTTGAGGAGGGTCCTGGAGCCCATCCGCCTCGCGGTCGCATGGCCGTTGGTATCCTCCACTACTGGCAACAGTAGGGGGGCCACGACTGCCTCTACTACAGGCGATGGCAGGAGTGCCATGGCTGCATCTGCTGCAGATGGTGGCAGGGAGGGGGGGGATCCGCGACATCACACGGGAGTCGTGCGACATGGGGGGGTGGTCCATGACATCGCGCGGGAGTCACGTAGCTGGGGGGGTGGGGGGGGCCACGAGAGGGGCAGGGAGCAAGGATTCCAGGGTGGCAGCACTCGGGTAGAGGAGCCTGCGGGTGGCACCGAGGCGGGGCTCAGGTGGAGGAGCTCGCGGGTGGCACCAGGAATTTTTTTTTTAATTCTAAGGATAAACCGTAGAAAAAAAAAACTTTCTTCACATGAAAAAAATAGTGCTTCACGCGAGAAAAGAAATCTTCTTCCGCTTAGCCTTCACGCAAAAAAAAAAAACCTTCTTCCGCTTAGCCTTCACGCAAAAAAAAATCTTCTTCCGCTATCGCCAGGCCTTCACACGAGGAGAAAAAAACTCTTCTTCAGGAAAGCTTCCGCTCTTGTTTTTCCACAGACCAGCTCTGCAAAAAAAAATATTTCCGCCTATTCTTTCAGACTTCTGGCTCTGATGCCATGTTATGAAAGTGAACAACAATTGATTATTGAATCATTGATTAAATAATACACAACATTCCTGGATTAGCCCGAAGAGGACGCATCTCAACAGGATGCCGCTGCAACAGTACACTAATAATAATCAGCGTATAATTGAAATAACTAATCTCTCCTATAATGTAATATTTATTCTAACACTTCAAAGATCTTGGTTTTTGTTTGAAAATATTGAGGGTGTGATTGAGGAGGTTGTTGATGTAAATAAATAAATGATTCAAGTTGGCTTCAAAGGCCTATGGATGGAGGATCACAACTTGCTTTCCATGGAAGATATCAGAAAAACATTAATGAAATTTTACAGGATGAATCTGGAATTGATTCTCTTGAATAGCCACTACCCCATGAGCAAGCTATCTAATTAATTTTTAATTTTACCAGATTAAGAGATCTCATGGAATATCTAGTGAATAGAGGGAATTCTACTAACTACGAGGACATTGGAGAATTATAATATGTTTATAAGTAGCTCAAAGAAACATCAAACCCATATGAAGTAGCCTGGAAACAAACTTTACAATATTTAAAATTGATGATTCGGCTGTTTGGTGATGCTTCTGGAGGAAGGAATCATAAGCCTCCTTCTCCAAAAAAATAAGAAGAAGAAGAAGGAGAAGAGAACAAGGAATATGCTTATGAATAAGAATAATAGGATGGAGCGGTTACAAGCCCAAGGGCTCACACTTAGTTTATTTTTGTTTTTGTACATATGCATGAGTTTTGCATTTTTGTTTTTTGCTCTGACAATTGTCAGAAATGAACAATAAAGAAATGAAGCCTACATAGGTATAAAGAGCATAAGAGTTTGTGTGAAGATATTTTGCAATAAGGCCTTATAATAGGAGTAGAGAGGTATCCAATTATTTTGAAGACATTAGAAACAGGCCGATATTTTTGGCATAGTCTCCTTGTAAGCAGATAAGTCTTGATGTTTTGGCATGATCTCCATATGAAATTTTACCCTCTGAACAAACTGTTAAATTTTTTAGAAGGTAATGTTTGTATGGAAATTATTCTTTAAAGCATATTTTTGAAGATGAGAAAATTTTGACTCCTAAGGCACAATGGATAAGATTATGAGTTCTATGGCTTTGCAAGAAAATCCACTCAGGAGGCGCCAGAATGTAGGCCCAAAATGGCCACATACTTAGAAAATATTTTGAAAATTTTGCCTAAGTCATGAATTTTTCAATTTGCACACTTTGTAGTGTATTTCAAAGTGGATCCGTAAGAAATATTACGAGTCCGCCCAAATTTTGGTGAATTTTAGCACTTGAAGTGATTTCGTAAGATTTCCTTTGTTCTTGGCTCTAGACTGGTGACGCATCCCAAATCTACAAAAAAAATTGGAGAAGAATGATGTCAGCAGAAAATTAGTGTGGATTGGCGACTGCTCAATATTTTGAATACTTTGTGAGTGGCTAAGTGTTGGAGAACCTGATTCTAGAAAGCGTAGTGAACATTCTTACCCGAAACGGTGACAAAATGCAGAAAGCTAAGTATATAAGAAGCATATTCATGACAACGAATATTTTGACTAACTCCCTCCCAAAATGGCAAATAGCAGTGATGTATTCTGAGGCCAATGCAAATTTGATAAAGAGTCACTTTGCATTACAAAATTTCTAGAATGGTGTTCGAAGGCCAAGGTACTTGCTTCAGTCTAGAATGGAATCCGTAGAAGTTTTAAAAGAGATGATGTCATCAACATTTTTGTGCAGAATGGTAAATGCTTCATGGCCAATGAAGAAAGATAAAGGATGAAGAGTGGATTCAATCCTACTTAACTTCCAAAGCACTTAAGGCTGGATTGGTGTTCCATAGTTTCTAAGGCAATAAATATGACATCATCAGTTTTAAATAATGGAATGACACTGTGTTCTCCTCCACCATTACATCAAAATTATATCATATTAAATCATAGCCATATAGTTAGTTGGAGAAGGAATATGAAGCATCGAGGGTTTCAAGAAGATAGAACCAGAATATGGTTATAGATCGATAGTGGCAGAAGGCTTCCAAGAAGGATCGACGATGTATGCACAATCTCCAATGGCCAAAACTCTAGTTAGCATAAAACTACCAGTAAGTTGCAAAGCATTCGAGCTGCCATGGCAGTCCACTTACAACAGGTTTCCTAGAGGATGTACTAGTAAGAGAATACCAGTAAGAACTCTCTACTACACTGTCAAATTTTAATCTTTGCAATGTTCCTTATTATTTTATTTTTGCAAAACTATAAATAGAGGTCAAACTCTCATTTTTAAAGGGTCGACTCTAGTGTGTTTGCCTGTGCTATTGTAAATATTCCCAAGGACTAATTAAAGGAGCATTACATTGATCTTCACCTCAAATATTTTATCTTCATATTTGATATCATAGGTTCATATTACTAGTTGTTAAGGTAATTGAAATATGCTTCTGGATTTGATATTTATTAGTAGGGAGTACATTTATGTAAAATCTAGATAGTGGTGAATTATGTTATTTGGATATTGAAATTGTTTTTTGCAATATTTCTCTACTGTTTATTAATGAATGGAAATACATTTAATTTGAGATAATGTTGATTTGAGTAATATGTATTTAAGTCAATTTTTTGGAGCTTTTTGTTGTAGCACAATGTTGTTAGCCTATCCGTCCACTATTGTTCACATCTATCTAAACCTAATATTTTCTTACCCTAATCTCCAAACCCTAAGTGAATATAATTGTGTCAACATCTTATTTAATTTGACAAGGAACCAGCCTACTCTAGATGTTAGATCAAAAACTTTGTTTTGGTCCATCCAATATTGAGTGTTGAGTTGTAGCTATCGGGTGCAATCCTGGATAGAAAGTAGGAAGATGGAAAGCCATAGTATTGAGTAAAACTTGATGCAATTTAGTGCCCAATAGTTTTTTTGGTCCATCCAATGTTGAGTGCTGAGTTGTAGCTATCGAGTGCAAGCCTGTATATAAAGTAGGAATATAGATAGCCGTAGTATTGAGTAAAACTTGATGTAATTCAGTGCCCAATAGTTACTGTATGCATTTACATTATTTCCTTATGATATATGCCCACATATTTCATTAGTTTATTACATTTAGCCATATTATGCTTATATCTCTTGCTTATCAGGTTTGATACTAACAACCTCATCTGGGGAGGCAGCCTGGACTACTAAGCATACTTTGTTGTTTTCATGTATATAGATCTGCAGGTTTACATGACCATATCAAGACATTCAAAGCACGAGATCCATCTTGGATGAGAGAAGGAGAAGGAGGCATCTGTTAGCCCTTAGATAAGTTTGTGTGCGGTATTAGGAAGCCTGCAAAAATGCACCACCCATTTGCGAGGGGATTTATTCCACCATTTGTGCCGGACTTGTAACTGATTGTTGTTGAGAAGCAACACACCCCCACTAAAAAATGAAATTCCATCCTTTGAAAATATTTAATTTTCATTTTTCCACAGGGACCCTCTTGAGTTTTTTAGGTTTTAATTCCAAATTTTGCTTGCACCCTTTTTCAAACTTCGCCTACATTAAAGTGTCCAAGTAGACTTGCATATGGCATTGATTTCAATAGCAGTTTCTATTTTTGGCCAGCAAACTTCTAAATGCATTTTCCCTTAATCCGTGATGAATTTCTAAGTTCCATTTGCATATTTGGATACCCTTTGGGCTTATTTAGATGATTGTAAAGTTTCATCAAATTTTGGGCACTTTGAGTTTTCATCATTTTTCTACACCATGTGAAGCTGATCATTCTCGAGCAATTTAAAATTCATTTTTCAAATGTTAAAATTATTTATGAGTAAGGAAGATCCTTCACCAATATGTAAAAATGCCAAATACAGATGGACAAAGTCACTGGAGTCAACCTACAATTTTTGGAGAATTTGCAAAGTGGAAGAAAAGCTTGAGGGAAATGTCATGATATCGTGACATGTTCCATTTTCGAACCTGTCTCATTTTCGTGAGAGAAAAATTTTCCAAGAAAATCTTGAGGGAAATGTCGCGATATCGTGACATGTTCCATTTTTGGACTTGTCAGACTTTCGCTCAAATTTAATTGTATCCTAAAATCTTTTAAAGTCCGATGTCGCGATATCGCGACATGTTCCATTTTCGGAGAGCAAAAGCTTAAAAGGCATGAAGTGAAGGAAATGTCGCGATATCGTGACATGTTCCATTTTCGTGAAGGCAAATACTTGGAATAAAAGAAATTCTAGCAATTTCCTGTAAATCTTGTTTGAATGCTTTGTTCTGGACCTGGGGTTGGTGTGAAATCGTTCTTCTGTGATAGTGTGGCCAGGAGCCTAATCTCTTTCGGATTTTGATAAGTGCACCTTCTTCTATTTTTGTCTCACTAAAGTTCTATTTATTTTAGTTGTAAATATGTGTTATCAAGATTGAATATGCTGCTAGGCTTCATTCCATTTGTTGTATGCTAGGGAAAGTTAGAGATTTAAGGTTTAGGTCTGTTCTAATTGCTCTATCCTCACTGTGCAAGCTAAGCTGCTGGTGAGAGATACCAGTTGACACCGACTTCCGTTCTAGTTATGATTTTCTTTTAGATCTTTTTCATCTCCATCTTATGCTCTTAGTAGAATGTGATCTTAGAAAGCTGGACACCTTCCTCTTTGATTGGTTCTATTGTGAAGCTAAATAGTGTAATTAAAATTGATAGTTTTGATTCTGCAACTAACTTAGATAAGCTTCTCTTTTCTGCCCTACCCTACTCTCTTTGTTCTACTGTTAAATGATCCATTTTTATTTTCTTTCAAATTTGTCTTTTATTTAATCTGCTAAACCATAAAGAGCTATATTAAAAAACTCATTGTAAATCCGATAGTCAACAAAGATAATAACCGCTAAACATTATTAAACGAAGTTCAAGCCCATTGTAAGGTAACATACAGTCCACTTGAAACTATTCCAAAAGTGGAAAAGAGTGAATAGCCATTCGACCAAACTCTGTAACTCACACCTTGGATAACCAGGAAGATCCTAAAGTGAGTGGGATTTATCTCGTATAAGTGTTATCGGTATTTTATGCTCAATTCCTCACGAGGTGTGTATGAAAGCTGAACCAAAATTTAAAATTGGTGCTAGAAGGAGGGCCTACTGAACTCTGTTTAGTATTTGTTAGGGATTGTAAGTTGTTTGTGAAAAGCTGAATTCTACCTACAGAGTAACCAGGTCCGACTCCAGAGCTGAGGAGCTCCTTGTTCCTGAGTTAGAAACCCAAAGGAGAAGCAACCTCAGAAGAGCCAAGTCTTTGTCTAACATAGTTTTGTCACCACTTGTAGTTCCTCCAACTGCAACTCAAAATATCATTGTTAATCAGGTAGTAATGGAAAATTGGTTGGGTTCCACTGCTTTGAATATTCCTGGTGCAGCACATGATTTGCCCAGAAATCCTAAGAAGTATCTTCCTACCTAAAAACATGATGGAATTAGAACAGCAGAAGAACATCTGGTGGCATATAAAAATTCTCTAAAGTTGTTAAATGTGTAGCATGAAGATGTGGCTTGTAGGTTATTCGCATTCACTCTCTAAGAGGGAGCATATGACTGGTTTTTGAATCTCACTAATGATTCTATTACTAGTTGGAATGACCTAGAGAAAGTTTTTGTATCACAATTTGGGGAAGTGATTGACCCCAGTGTGTTATATCAATAGTTTTTCAGCATTAAGAGAGGAATCAATGAGATTGTCAGATCTTTCAATGTCAGGTTTCAAAAAGCTTATAGTAGATTGACAGGTCATTATGTGCCAACTGCAGATTTAACATTGGAAATTTTTAGGAATTCCCTAGATCCAGTGACCTCTGTTTTCCTGAAGAGAGATGCTAATATTACTAATCTAACAGAGGATTATAGAGAAGCTTTGGTTCTTGAAAGACAATTAGGACCTCAACCTTTGAACGCTCCTCTAATTCCTTTTGTTACACAAAATACCCCTATTTTGAATCCTATCCCACATCAAATGATGTTGCCATCAGGCCAAACTCCACCAATAGGAAATCCATTGGCTGTAACACATGCTGAACATATACAGAATACAGAGAAATACTCTGATAAAACAAGAGTTGAGGAAGTCTCAAAGATGGTCCTAAAGTTGGCAAATGACTTTTTGAGTTTCAAAATGCAAGTGTCCACTGGAGACAACTCAAATAGATTTCCTTATCAATAGAATAGATTCACTAGACCACCCTATGAACCCAATAAGGATTATAAAGCTAAGGGGCATGAAGTGAATATTTGTGACTTGGCTTTGCCCAACTGGTGCAGGATACATGGAACATCTCAGCATGGGGAATTAGATTGTTTGGAGTTTTGCAATGTCTTTGAAGCTTTATCTGGTGAGTTGGTTTTTCTTGAAAACCAAAGAAATGTTGATGGTCCAGGTTCATCCAAACATAGTGCAGCTATGGTGTTAGATTCTTTAACTTTTCTAGATGATTCAGAGAATGTTGTGGATATGCCTATGGATGAAGTGAAAGCCTTTCAACAGTATAGAAGGGACAACTATAACCTCAGGAACAAAAATTTGGAGCCTAATACTACATCTACACCTCCAGACAACTCCCATAATGTTCCTCCGGATCCATCTTCAAATAATAACCCACCTCCACCCAAGGGAGGAGATCCAAGAGTACCAAGTGGATTTTTTGCTTCACTCAATAAGGGATACAATATAGTGGAGGATATGAAGAAGATCAAGGCTAACATCACTCTTCATGAGTTGGCTCAAATTACTGAACAAAGAGATAATTTTATTAATACATACTCTGAACCTACCACTAAAACTCTAGAAAAGGGAAAGAAGATAGCGAATGCAAACTTGGCCATGTATAAAGAAAGGATAGAAGTTCCGCCTTTCCTGCTAACTATCTATATATTTGGGAAGAATCTACACAACTGTCTGGTGGATTCTGGTGCTTCAGCCAATGTCATGCCTCTAGCCATCTGTCAAAAGTTGGGTTTAACCCCTATGAAGTTTGATAGAAGAGTCATCCAATTGGATAAAACTGAGGTTAAGGTGGTAGGTGAACTTCATAATATACACATCCAGCTAGCATCTGAGTCGAGAGCACAACACAAAATTGACATTCAGGTGGTAGATATTCCCGTGGGATATGGAATGCTTCTGATCAGAGACTGGTCAAAGTCTTTGAATGGGTACTTGGTGACTGATTTCTCACATATGTGGTTACCTTGGAAATGTGTTGCAAATTAGTTGAGAATCAAAAGAGAACCTAGATATAAACACGTGATCACTGAGTATAATGCCAAGAATGAGACTATTAATATTGCTGATGTAGATATCAGGGTTTATAATCTGACAACTACACAAAAGGGGAAACCTGTTAAAGCTCATCTTGATAATGATAATAAAATTTGGATGCTTCATGTCAATGGAGCTAAGTCCAAACAAGGTTCTAGTACAGGGGCAGTTCTTAAAGGACCTAAAGATCAGACTTATTTTATGTCTTATCGCTTGCAGTTTCCTTGCACAAATAATTTGGCGAAATATGAAGCACTAGTGCTTGGGATTGAAATTTGCTTTAGATAAAGGTGTGAAAAATATCCAGGTTTTCACAGACTTAGAGTTGGTGGCTAATCAGGTTAGAGGTAAATTTCAATGCAAGGCATCTTACCTAAAAAGATATAAACACCGAGCGTGGGATCTCATGGAGGATTTTGATGCTTTTAATTTGACACACATTCCTAGAGAGGAGAATTCACTTGCAGATGTCTTAGCTTCATCAGCCACAAATCGAAGCCATTGGAGGAGTTCAAATGGAAGAAATTTTCAATCAAATTAATCCCTTGTCCTTCGGTTCCAGATAATGTAGACAATTTTCAAGTCTTTTCTGACGACCAGCAAATTATAGATTTTTTATAGAATACCAATGCATTTGAAAATGCTATAATTGATGATGGTCAAAAGGATACAATGCTGGAATAGTTTGATGATGAAAGGGGGATAATGAGTTTGAAAGATAATAGAATTCTGAAAGGAATGGTAGAACTTGAGCGATTATTTGATGTTGACCAAATTAAACAAAGAGGAAGTTTTGGAAATTCTATTGGTTTAGCAGGCGGTGAGACTGAAAAACTAAATGTAGGGACTGAAGAAGATCCCAGGCACCTTAAGTTAGCTAAAGCTTGTGACCCTGAAATTAAAAAGAATATGATTGAATTCCTTCACAGGTCCAAGGATGTTATGGCTTGGTCTTATAAAGACCTAAAGGATTTTGATCCAAAGGTTTACACCCATATAATACCTTTAAAGGAGTTTTACAAACCCTTTCAACAGAAACAGAGGCATGTCAATGCTTTGTTGGAACCCCTCATCAAGAAGGAGGTGGAGAAATTATTGAGTGTTGCCATTATCTTTTCCATCAGACATTCTACTTGGGTAGCCAATTTAGTACCGGTTAGAAAAAAGAATGGGGAAATCCGCTTGTGCATGGATTTTAGAAACTTGAACAAGGCTTTTGAAAAGGATAATTATCCTTTGCCTTCCATGGATGATGTGCTACAAATTATGAATGGTTCGGAAATGATGTCTTTCTTAGATGGATTTTTGGGGTACAACCAGATACTGGTTGAAAGGGAAGACATGATGAAAACTACCTTCATGACCAAGTGGAGAACCTTTGCTTACAAAATAATGTCATTTGGATTGATAAATGCTGGAGCTACCTTTCAGCATGCAATGAATCATGCCTTCAAAGGTCTCATGGGTAAGTGCATCGTTGTCTACATGGATGACTTGACAGTTTTTTCTAAATCTTGGTTTGACCACGTAAAACACTTGGAATCTGTCTTCAACAAATGCAGAGAGTTTGGCATTTCTTTAAACCTAAAGAAGTGTGTTTTTGGTGTAACTTAAGGAAAACTCCTTGGACACTTAATCACAAAATATGGCATTTCCATGGATCCAGAGAGAGTTGAAGCTATATCGGTGATACCTTTTCCCAACTCTAAGAAAGAGTTAAGATCATTTTTGAGAAAATTAATTTTGTCAAAAAATTCATCTCTGGTTTTGTAGAAATAGTCAAGCTACTAAATAACATGCTAAAGGAAACTGCTAAGATTTCCTGGACAACAGAAGCCAAAGTAGCATTCCAAGAGATCAAATCTGCAATCAAGCAAGCTCTAGTTCTGGTGAGCCCATATTTCAATGCAAATTTTTACCTGTACTCTTTTTCTTTTGAACACACACTTGCAGCAGTTTTAACCCACCGAAGGGAAACAAGGGAGCACCTGATTGCTTTCAAAAGTACCAACTTAAAAGGTGCTAAGCTAAAATACTCTCGCTTAGATAAGCAAGCCTATGCCTTGGTGAGAGCAGTCAAACAATTCAGACATTACATATTGAGGAGCAAAGTCCATGCTATAGTTCCTGATCCAGCTGTCAAATATTTATTAAGACAGGATGAATTGGGTGAGCTAAGAGGTAATTGGGCCATGAGACTGCAAGAATATGACTTAGAAATTTGGCCTACAAAATTAATCAGAGGACTTGGTTTGTCCTGACATATTGCTGAAATACCTGTAGAGGCAGAAATTAATCAGCTAGATTCTGGGGTAGATGATTGGTATGGAGATGTCATTCATCTACTAAGGTTTGGAATTTGTCCACCTCACCTAAATAGAACTCAAAGAAGAGCACTGAAGCTGAAATTTTCTCATTTTCTACTCAAAGGAGGCCACTTGTACAGAGAAAACTATGCTGGCATATTCTTAAGATGCATTTCTCAGAATGAAGTGAATGAGGTGATGTCTAGTTTTCATGAAAAATTAGGAGCAAGGCATTCCTCAGGTTCTGCTACTGCACACAATATATTGAGAGTAGGCTATTACTAGCCTACATTATTTAAAGATGCACATCAGCATGTGAGAACTTTCCAACAGTGTCAGATCTTTGCATCCAAGTAGGTTAATTGAGCTTTACCATTACAACCTATTATAATAGAAAAACCTTTTATGCAATGGGGACTTGACTTCGTAGGTGTGATAAACCTGAATTCATTCACAGGGCACAAGTATGTTTTAACAACCACTGACTATTGTACAAGATGGGTTGAAGCAGCAGACACCATGAAAAGTACAACCCACGAGGTGATTGGATTTTTAGAGTCAAATATCATAACCAGGTTTGGAGTTCCTTTGAATTTGGTGTGCGACAATGGACCGACCTTTCAGTAATTCGAATTTGCATAGTGGGCATACCAGAGGGGGATAGTCATCAAGTTTTCATCCAATTATTATCCCCAAGGTAATGGACTAGCTGAGTCCACAAATAAGAATTTGATGAATGCCATCAAGAAGTCTGATGTAGACAAACCCAAAAAATGGCACACATTATTGAAGTATGCACTTTGGGCTGACAGGATAAGACATAAAGAAGCTCTTAAGACTTCCCCATTTGCTTTGTTGTATGGTACCCAACCCATAGTTTCCATCTCTCTAAAATTTCCCACTTATCAATTTGCTTTAGATTACTTTGATGATCATGCAGATGCATAAGCTCGTATATTGGACTTAATTAATTTGCAGGATGAACGACTTCAAGCCTTGGAGCATTTTAGCCGACACCAAGAGACAGTCAAGCACTAGTTTGACAAAAGATCCAGAGTAAAAGCCTTCAGACTTGCAAACCTGGTGCTTCTATGGGACAAATCCCATCAAAAGAAAGGTAAACACACCAAGTTGCAACCTCTATGGATAGGGCCATACCAGATTGCCGAAATCCTAGGTAATAATGCATTTCGCCTATAGGACCTGGAAGGTAATTTTCTGAACCTTCCTGTCAATGGTCAATATCTGAAGCATTATTTCTTAGTTGTTCCATCCACTACATCATTTGAATAATTGCAAATATTTTGTGTATATCTATATATGTTGGCAATTTTGGGTACTTTGGGTACATTGCCTTTGCTCAAGTGTATAAGTTTTCATTGATGTCAAGAAGCTCTTAAAGGAATTTGATTTGATGTCAAATAATTTGTTTTGATGAAGGTTACGACATGACAGTTTCAATGGTCTTTTGTAAACCCCAAGTTGGCAGGTTTAAAGATTATAGGTGGATGCATTAGTTTAATGCATTTGGGTCCAGGAGGAAGTATTTATTTAAATAATTAAAAACCTTGTTAAGGTTCCCTTTAATTATTTTGAAATAAATATTAAATTATTGTTTGCAATGGGTTATCCTAACCCATGGCACTGTGTTTTAAGATTGTGGGCGCTACCCAAGACCTCCGTCGACATGTTAAACTCCTTGCCGATGCCAAGAGCTTATGGTAAAAATGCATATAAATATCCCTCGATGAAAATCAAGAATTATCCCATCCGCATTTTGAAAAGAGTTGCTCGCTATGAATTCATGATCTACTGTTCGACTGTGTCTTCACCATTTTCGTGAATCCGTTGTTCATTTTTTTTGTACTTACCATTTGTCGTAAATTTGTCGTAAGGTTTTCATCTTTGTGTTCGTGTCAGAAGAAAGGGAGGCACTGTTGTTTTATTTAATCCTTGGCACAGAAGGAACAAGGCTAATAGTGTGAGGTTTAAACCTCACCGGGTGCCTTTGGCGCACCGGTAGCGGCTAGGCTGTTGGCGCGCTACCCGAACGGGAGGTTCCGCATTCGAATAACGCAAAAGGGTTTTTCATCATGAAGTGGATGCAGCGGGTGGTGTTAGAATTCGTGCGCAATTTCTCCATAGCGCGATTTTTGATGTTGGCCAAGGTATTTTTGAAATTAATTTTTTCTAAGTGTATTTTGCGGATGGAGGAAGTTTATTAGAGGGCAAAACAGCTTAGGAGTTTAAAGCTTGTTTTATTTTGATAAAAGATTCTTTTGAAGGTGTTGTTTGAAATATCTTATTGCATTCTTATGAGAAATAAATTTTATTTTTGATAAGACTATAAGGGAGAAATAAGGTGTAGAAGGGATAAATATTTCTTGTAATGTTGAGAGTGCTTTTGGTTGATTATGGAAATGAAAGCATGATGTTTTAAGGTTAAAATTGCTTCTTGTGTGAAGTTGTGAAACCTTGAGTGGGCAGCTTTGAGATTGACATTTGATTTTATTAAATTGGTAATAATCAAGCTATTCTTTACTTGGTTAAAGTGTTGGGCTTACTCCTTTGTTGATGATTTGAAAAGTTGTTTTTTGCTATTGTGATTTGAGTTGGTGGATGCTTTTTGTTCAAACAATATTGGAGAGAAAAGGAGTTCTACTTGTTTCATTTTTTGATGTTGATTGTGAAATGCTTCAAGGTTGTGTTTTGAGTTGAATGGTGTTGATTGAACCTTGTTTGATGAGCATTGTTGTTGAAGCCCTAATTGATGGTGAAAAGAACATGAGTATCATTGTTATGTGATTCTTTTCATAGTTGGCAATTGTTGGGGTTTCATGTTCTTGAAAGAAAGCATTCTATCCTATCCATTTCATATATTGAGTTGAGTTTTCAAATTTGAGATTGAGTTTGAGCTGAGTTGATTTGAGTTGAGTTTTGAGATTGGGAGTTGAGTATAGAACATATTGAGTCTCTAACAATTCTCTTTATGATTCTATGAGTTTGACAAATCACATTGGGTCTCTAACAATTCACCTTGTGATTTCCTACTAAGAAAGTTTTTTTTTCTTGGTGAGCTTGCTGAGTTTTTGGACAGGTTCCGATGGGGACTTGTGAGCAATTTTAGACAGGTTTCGATGGGGACTTGTGAGTATATTTGCACAGGTCCTAGCAGAGGACTCGTGAGCTGAGTTTGATAGTTCTATCAGATAACTTGAGGAAATAGGTGCATTGGTTCTTTGAGAAGAACCTAAGGATAGATTTGGCAAGTCTTTGAGAAGGTTTGTGTGTAGAGGATTAATTTGTTCAAGCGTTGGGAAGATCTGACAGATAGAGGAAGACTTGTACTAGACCGACTGACTATGTTTGGTACAGGTTGCTGAGTTGCTATGGACATGATCATAGAAGGCAGAGGTCTCTTAGGCTAATCATTGAGGACAGGAGGTCTTCGGTGGAAAGGATTTCCATGTTTTGGCAAGAGGTAGAGGCAGTTGATCTTTTGAGGGATCATTTCCAGAGCAGAGGGGAAGGTATCTCCTTTGAGCAAAGGCTCATAAATTTTTATTGGGGGAAGGTATCTCCTTTGGACCGAGGCTCATAAACATTGTAATTGGGAAGGATTCCCAAAGAACTTTGAGATAACTTTTAAAGAAAAGTTTTGTGGACGTAGCCCAACAATTTTGGGTGAACCACGTTAAAATTGGTGTCACTTTGTGGATGATATTGTGCATTGCTTTGATATTGCTTTGGGTATATTGCTTTACTATTTTGAAGTATAAAGGAAAAAGTAAAAAGAGGTCTTATACTGTTCAACCCCCCTTATCAGTATAAGCTTGTGTTTTTCAATTGGTATCAGAGCCGATGCCTTCGAAAATTTTAACAGCTTGAAGGAAAAGCTAGTAAAGAACACAATGGATCATTCAAGTGGCAATGCAGCACCTATTCTTGATGGGTTAGATTTTGGTCTTTGGAGTGCAAGGATGAAGGTTCATCTAATGGCACTTGGGAATGAGGTTTGGGAAGTGATTGAAGATGAGTACACTATTCCTAAACATGGTCCTAATACTAAAGAAGAAATTCTCCTACATCACAGCAATTCAAAAGCAATGAATGCAATCCAGAAAGGCTTATAGAAAGTAGATCTCACCAAAGTGATTCACTGCAAGACAACTAGTGAAATGTGGAAATAGTTGAAGGTGGTTCATACAAGTGATACAAATGTCAGAAAGGCCAAGTTGAGATACTTCAAAGGTATGTTTGAACAACTCAAGATGAATGATGATGAAAATATTAGTGACTACATGCTTCGTATGGATGAGGTTGTTAACTCCATGAAATACTTAGGTCTTGAGCTTGCTAAAAATGATGTTTGTGATAAGATTTTAAGATCTCTTCCTAATAGATTTAGTGAAAAGATTTTTGCTATTGAGGAAGCTAAAGATTTGGATAAGTTGAAAAAGGATGAGCTCCATAGTATACTTGCAACATTTGAGTTGAGAACTCAAGTGAAGGTTGATGTCAAGAAAGAGGCAGCTTTCAAGGCTACCAAGAAATCCAAGGGTAAACAACTTCAAGATAGTGATGAAGAGGCATATTACAGCAAGAAAGGCAAGTTCTCTAGAAAACACAAAAGTATGAAAAATATAAGATGTTTCAATTTTGGAAAGTTTGGTCATTATGCTACTGACTGTACTATTCTCATAAATGAAAGTGATGAAGAGAAACATGATTCTAAGAGCAAGGATTCTGAAAAGCACAAGCATCACAGGAAGAACAAAGATGAGCACAACAATCAAGGAAAGAGGTATTCTCACAAGCACAAGAAGAGTTTCTACCTAGACAAAGCAAGTAAGTGTTCTAGTAGTGATAGTGAAAGTTCTTCAAGTGATGATGAAAATGAGATGTTCTTCATATCAAAAAAGAGGAAGAACCAAAACATAGATTCATTATCATGAAATGTCTTAGATGTGGAAACTTTGGTCACCTTGAGGATGATTGCACAAATAATGATTTGGTTTCTAGTATGTATGAGGATGCTTCAAAAAACTATAAGGAAGATGCATGTATGGTTTTTGAAAAGGGTAGCACCTCTAGTGATAAGAAATCTGAAAAAGGCTTTGATGATTCAAAAAGCAAACAAATAGAGGAAGATATAGAGGAAGGTGAAGTAGATCTTGAAGGTGAAATTATTAGTGCTCTTAGTGCTTTGAAAAAGGAAAGAAAGAAGAATGCTAGACTCAAGGATAAGTTAGATGAATGTTGTATGGAGAGAGATGATATTATAGAAAGTCTTGACTTCTCTATAGCTAAGACACAAGAACTCAAGGATGAGTTAGAGTCTAAGGTTCTTGAGTATAGTGAGTTAGAACAGAAAATGGCTTCTTTAAAAGAGGAAACTAAAGAGTACAAGGATAAGCTTTACATGTTTCAAGATAGCTCCAAAAAGGTTAAGTCACTCATCAAAGGTCAAAGAAAGACAACAGATAAAACAGGCCTTGGTTTTGTTAAGCCACACAAGGAACAAGTTGGAGATTCTAGTAAGAGACTCCAAAAGGAAGAGATTTTTGATGAGGAAAGTACTTCAAAAAATTATTACTTGAATGATAGATGCACAAAAATAGAAAACATAATTCAAAATGAGAAGAAGAAGTTTTTAGAACCTAAGAGGTCAAATAAAGGAAAGTTTCAAGGCAAATGTTTTGCTTGTCACAGGTTTGGTCACATGGCTTCACATTGCATGGCTCAAGTGAAGAAGGTAAATGACAATTTTAGAAGTGCTAGTTTCTTTCAAGGGTATTGCTACTCTTGTCATTAGTTTGGGCATAAGGCAGTTTATTGCAAGGAAAATAACACGAACAGGTTTGATCAGAACAGGTTTGGTCAGAATAGGTTTGGTCAGAACAGGTTTGGTCAAGACAGGTTTGGTCAGAACTGGTGTATTCAAAGATCAGGTTTACCTCAGAGAAACAACATCATCAAGTGTTTCAAGTGCAACAATGAAGGTGAAGAACACAAGCTTATACTGAGAGGGGGGGGTGAACAGTATTAAGACCTCTTTTTACTTTTTCCTTTATACTTCAAAATAGTAAAGCAATATACCCAAAGCAATATAAAAGCAATGCACAATATCATCCACAAAGTGACACCAATTTTAACGTGGTTCACCCGGAATGGTTGGGCTACGTCCACAAAACTTTTCTCTAAAAGTTATCTCAAAGTTCTTTGGGAATCCTTCCCAATTACAATGTTTATGAGCCTCGGCCCAAAGGAGATACCTTCCCCCAATCAGAATTTATGAGCCTCTCGCTCAAAGGAGATACCTTCCCCTCTGCTCTGGAAATGATCCCTCGGAAGATCAACTCGCCTCTACCTCTTGCCAGCACGTGGAACTCCTTTCCACCGAAGACCTCCTGTCCTCAATGCTTAGCCTAAGAGACCTCTGCCTTCTATGATCACGTCCACATAAGCTCAACAACCTGTACCAAACATAGTCAGTCGGTCTAGTACAAGTCTTCCTCTGTCTGTCAGATCTGTCCAACTCTTGAACAAATCAATCCTCTGCATACAAGCCTTCTCAAAGACTTGCCAACTGTCCTCAGGTTCTTCTCATAGAACCAATGCACCTCTGTCCTCAAGTTCTCTCGATAGAACTATCAAACTCAGCTCACAAGTCCTCTGCTAGGACCTGTCCAAATCTGCTCACAAGTCCCCACCGAAACCTGTCCAAAATGCTCACAAGTCCCCACCGAAACCTTTCCAAAAGTCACAAGTCCCACCAGAACCTGTCCAAAACTGCTCACAAGTCCCCACTGGAACCTGTCCAAAAACTCAGCAAGCTCACCAAGAAAAACTTTCTTAGTAGGAAATCACAAAGTGAATTGTTAGAGACCCAATGTGATTTGTCAAACTCATAGAAGCATAAAGAGAATTGTTAGAGACTCAATATGTTCTATACTCAAATCCCAATCTCAAAACTCAACTCAAATCAACTCAGCTCAATCTCAATCTCAAATCTGAAAACTCAACTCAATATCTGAAATGGATAGGATAGAATGTTTTCTTTCAAGAACATGAAACCCCAACAATTGCCAACTATGCAAAGAATCACATAACAATGATACTCATGTTCTTTTCACCATCAATTAGGGTTTCAACAACAATGCTCATCAAACAAGGTTTAGTCAACCAACACCATTCAACTCAACATCAACCTTGAAGCATTCAACCAATCATCACAAGAAAAGGAAACAAGTAGAAATCCTTTTCCCTCCAAAGATATTTGAACAAAACAGCCACCAACACAATATCACCAAATGTAAAGAATAACTTGCTCAAATCAACTCAATGGAGTAAGCCCAATATCATGAATCAAGTAAAGCAATAACTTGATCAAACAACCTCTATGGAAGCAACTCAACCATCAAACTCAAAACAGCCAACCAAGGGTTCCACCAACTCAATGCAAGTAGCAAGACTCACAAACATAAACCCTAGTGCACAATGCTTCCACTACCTCAAACCAGAATTATGCATTCACCAAAACTCTCATCAAGGATAACAATGCATAAGAAGTCTTCAACAAACCAGAAAATAGGATTTACACCCAACCAAAGGAAACCTAGTTGAAAACCTTTTCACTCCAACCTTATTTCAGAAAACATACACCAATCATACTCATAAGGAAAATGTGCCCATACCTTTTTGGAGTAGAAGAAAATTGATCCTTAAAGCTGTCACCACACACAACCCTCAAACTTCCAACCAAGTTAGGGTTAGAACCAAGATAAATGAGCATATATAAAAACTTTCCTTAATACACCTTTTAGCTTCTCTTCTTTAAAAACAACCACCAAAGAAGCCAAAAACACAACAACCAAAACTTACACCTTATATCTCCATTTTTAAATTTAGCATAGCAAAAGACTAATCTCAAAAATACAACCAAAGAAATATCCCCTTATTTCTCCTATGTCTTTTAAACAATGCTAAACAATGCCAAAAATCATATCAAGAAAATAATCACACCTTATAATGGCTGCCCTTGAAGAATCCGAAATTCATGACACAAAACACGTTTTAATAAAAACGTGACTAATCCATGCACAGCTCCCTCCACGGGGATCGAAACGCAGACCTCCGCCTACGCAAGGCCCAAACGCAGCCTTCACTGCCACTAGCCCACAAGGGGCTTACGAAGTCCAAGACGGACTTCCTTCCACATAAACGGTCAAGCTTTCCGAAAGCTTTTCAAACCACGAGCTCTCCTCTTTCGCAGCGTAAACAGAACATTCGATCGCAGCCAAACCAATTAATTGCCTTCGATTTTCCAAGAGGGTTTAACCTTAGGAACCTTCTCATATTTATAGTCCATACGTGGACTTTAGAACACGTCGGCTGCAAAGAAAAGTAATTTCGAATTTAATCGAAATTTGCTTTCTAAAGGGTTTAAAAACCCTTAAAGTATTTTTAATAAATTAAAAATAATTTCTCCCTTAATTAATTAAATAATTAATTAATTAAAACCTTGAAGGGTTTTAAATAATAATTAAATAAATAATAAAGAGAACCTCCATTGGTTTTAATAAAAACCATTGCCAATGGAATCTCTCCGGATTCTCTTAAAAATATTCTCTTGGAATCTTCCACCTTTGAAGCCAACACATCCTCTTAACATTAATGTCATTTCCTTTTGACATCAATGACAACTCATAGACAAGAAGCTAGGATCTCAAACCCAAAATTGCCAACAATCTCCCCCTTTGTCATTGATGGCAAACCATGCTTCTCAACAACACAGAAACTCAACATAAACAGCTCCCCCTGTCTTGAGGCTCTCCCCCTTACTCATATCTCTCCCCCTTTGTCATCAATGGCAAAGGGTCACCTTTGGGGCTTGGGACTAAGAATGAGCCTCTTAGCTTAGTCCCTCCCCCACCTCCTGTTGAGGTGTTTAATTTTGGGGTGGGAGTAAAACTCCCAACAGGCACTGATCATCATCAGTGTCTATAGCTGCCTTACCATGTCTTCTCTTGTTCTCCTTGTCCATATTCCTGTTCCTGTTCCTGTCACTGTTCCTGTTCCTATTATCATTCCTGTTCTTATCCATGCCTTGATCCTTGGACCTGTTCATACCACTGTTCCTGTTCCTGTACCTTGGAAGTTCAGCTCTACACTGTCTAGCTGTGTGACCTTCATTGTTGCACTTATAACAAGTAACAATGTTATTTCTTTTAGGCATACCTATTCTTTGAATCCACCTATTCTGACTAACCCTGTTCCTGTTATTAGCCTTGCAAAAAATTGCCTTATGCCCAAACTGTTTACAAGAGTAGCAATACCCTTGAAAGAAATTACCACCTCTGAAACTGTCATTTACCTTCCTTACTTGAGTCATGCAATGTGAAGCCATGTGACCAAACCTGTGACAAGCAAAACATCTGCCATTAAACTTTCCTGTAAATGACCTTCTAGGTCCTGTAAACTTTCTCCCCTTTTTCTGTTTCCTATTTTCTGTTTCTGTGCATCTATCACTCAAGGACTCTTTCTCTGAAATACTCTCCTCATCAGAACTCTCTTCTTTTTGGAATCTCTTACTAGATTCCCCAACCTTGTTCCTTGTGTTTCTTACCAAAACCAAGACCTGTTTTATCTCGTTGCCTTTCTTTGACCTTTGATGAGGGACTTTACCTTTTTGGAGCTATCTTGAAACCTCGTAAAGCTTATCCTTGTACTCTTTAGTTTCCTCTTTCAAAGAAGCCATTTTTTGTTCTAACTCATTATACTCAAGAACCTTAGACTCTAACTCATCCTTGAGTTCTTGTGTCTTAGCTATAGAGAAGTCAAGACTTTCTATAAGATCATCTCTCTCCATACAACATTCATCTAACTTATCCTTGAGTCTAGCATTCTTCTTTCTTTCCTTTTCCAAAACACTAAGAGCACTAATAAGTTCACTTTCAAGATCCTTTATTTGTTTGCTTTTTGAATCATCAAAGCCTTTTTCAGATTTCTTATCACTAGAGGTGCTACCCTTTTCAAAGACCATACATGCATCTTCCTTATAGTTTTCTGAAGCATCCTCATACATACTAGAAACCAAATCATTATTTGTGCAATCATCCTCAAGGTGACCAAAATTTCCACATCTAAGACATTTCATGATAATGAATCTATGTTTCGGTTCTTCCTCTTTTTCTGATATGAACAACATCTCATTTTCATTATCACTTGAAGAACTTTCACTATCACTACTAGAACACTTACTTGCTTTGTCTAGGTAGAAACTCTTCTTGTGCTTGTGAGAATACCTCTTTCCTTGATTGTTGTGCTCATATTTGTTTTTCCTGTGATGCTTGTGCTTTTCGAATCCTTGCTCTTAGAATCATGTTTATCTTCATCACTTTCATTCTTGGGAACAAGACAGTCAGTAGCATAATGACCAAACTTTCCACAATTGAAACATCTTATATTTTTCATACTTTTGTGCTTTCTAGAGAACTTGCCTTTCTTGTTGTAATATGCCTCTTCATCACTAGAAGACTCATCACGAATAGGTGTTGCATTGCCACTTGAATAATCCATTGTGTTCTTTACTAGCTTTTCCTTCAAGCTGTTAAACTTTTCGAAGGCACCTGCTCTGATACCAATTGAAGAACACAAGCTTATACTGAGAGGGGGGTGAACAGTATAAGACCTCTTTTTACTTTTTCCTTTATACTTCAAAATAGTAAAGCAATATACCCAAAGCAATATCAAAGCAATGCACAATATCATCCACAAAGTGACACCAATTTTAACGTGGTTCACCCGGAATGGTTGGGCTACGTCCACAAAACTTTTCTCTAAAAGTTATCTCAAAGTTCTTTGGGAATCCTTCCCAATTACAATGTTTATGAGCCTCGGCCCAAAGGAGATACCTTCCCCCAATCAGAATTTATGAGCCTCTCGCTCAAAGGAGATACCTTCCCCTCTCTCTGAAATGATCCCTCGAAGATCAACTGTCTCTACCTCTTGCCAGACGTGGAACTCCTTTCCACCGAAGACCTCCTATCCTCAATGCTTAGCCTAAGAGACCTCTGCCTTCTATGATCACGTCCACAGCAGCTCAACAACCTGTACCAAACATAGTCAATCGGTCTAGTACAAGTCTTCCTCTATCTGTCAGATCTGTCCAACTCTTGAACAAATCAATCCTCTGCATACAAGCCTTCTCAAAGACTTGCCAACTGTCCTCAGGTTCTTCTCATAGAACCAATGCACCTCTGTCCTCAAGTTCTCTGATAGAACTATCAAACTCAGCTCACAAGTCCTCTCGCTAGGACCTGTCCAAATCTGCTCACAAGTCCCCACCGAAACCTTGTCCAAAACTCACAAGTTCCCCCCCCGCTCACAAGTCCCCACCGGAACCTGTCCAAAAACTCAAGCAAGCTCACCAAGAAAAACTTTCTTAGTAGGAAATCACAAAGTGAATTGTTAGAGACCCAATGTGATTTGTCAAACTCATAGAAGCATAAAGAGAATTGTTAGAGACTCAATATGTTCTATACTCAAATCCCAATCTCAAAACTCAACTCAAATCAACTCAGCTCAATCTCAATCTCAAATCTGAAAACTCAACTCAATATCTGAAATGGATAGGATAGAATGTTTTCTTTCAAGAACATGAAACCCCAACAATTGCCAACTATGCAAAGAATCACATAACAATGATACTCATGTTCTTTTCACCATCAATTAGGGTTTCAACAACAATGCTCATCAAACAAGGTTTAGTCAACCAACACCATTCAACTCAACATCAACCTTGAAGCATTCAACCAATCATCACAAGAAAAGGAAACAAGTAGAAATCCTTTTCCCTCCAAAGATATTTGAACAAAACAGCCACCAACACAATATCACCAAATGCAAAGAATAACTTGCTCAAATCAACTCAATGGAGTAAGCCCAATATCATGAATCAAGTAAAGCAATAACTTGATCAAACAACCTCTATGGAAGCAACTCAACCATCAAACTCAAAACAGCCAACCAAGGGTTCCACCAACTCAATGCAAGTAGCAAGACTCACAAACATAAACCCTAGTGCACAATGCTTCCACTACCTCAAACCAGAATTATGCATTCACCAAAACTCTCATCAAGGATAACAATGCATAAGAAGTCTTCAACAAACCAGAAAATAGGATTTACACCCAACCAAAGGAAACCTAGTTGAAAACCTTTTCACTCCAACCTTATTTCAGAAAACATACACCAATCATACTCATAAGGAAAATGTGCCCATACCTTTTTGGAGTAGAAGAAAATTGATCCTTAAAGTCGTCACCACACACAACCCTCAAACTTCCAACCAAGTTAGGGTTAGAACCAAGATAAATGAGCATATATAAAAACTTTCCTTAATACACCTTTTAGCTTCTCTTCTTTAAAAACAACCACCAAAGAAGCCAAAAACACAACAACCAAAACTTACACCTTATATCTCCATTTTTAAATTTAGCATAGCAAAAGACTAATCTCAAAAATACAACCAAAGAAATATCCCCTTATTTCTCCTATGTCTTTTAAACAATGCTAAACAATGCCAAAAATCATATCAAGAAAATAATCACACCTTATAATGGCTGCCCTTGAAGAATCCGAAATTCGCGGCACAAAACACGTTTTAATAAAAACGTGACTAATCCATGCACAACTCCCTCCGCGGGGATCGAAACGCAGACCTCCGCCTACGCAAGGCCCAAACGCAGCCTTCGCTGCCACTAGCCCACAAGGGGCTTACGAAGTCCAAGACGGACTTCCTTCCACATAAACGGTCAAGCTTTTCGAAAGCTTTTCAAACCACGAGCTCTCCTCTTTCGCAGCATAAACAGAACATTCGATCGCAGCCAAACCAATTAATTGCCTTCGATTTTCCAAGAGGGTTTAACCTTAGGAACCTTCTCATATTTATAGTCCATACGTGGACTTTAGAACACGTCGGTTGCAAAGAAAAGTAATTTCGAATTTAATCGAAATTTGCTTTCTAAAGGGTTTAAAAACCCTTAAAGTATTTTTAATAAATTAAAAATAATTTCTCCCTTAATTAATTAAATAATTAATTAATTAAAACCTTGAAGGGTTTTAAATAATAATTAAATAAATAATAAAGAGAACCTCCATTGGTTTTAATAAAAACCATTGCCAATGGAATCTCTCCGGATTCTCTTAAAAATATTCTCTTGGAATCTTCCACCTTTGAAGCCAACACATCCTCTTAACATTAATGTCATTTCCTTTTGACATCAATGACAACTCATAGACAAGAAGCTAGGATCTCAAACCCAAAATTGCCAACAGTAAGGTCACATAATCAAACAGTGTAGAGCTGAAATTCTAGAATACAAGAACAGGAACAGTGGCATGATCAGGTCCAAGGATCAAGGCATGGACAAGAATAGGGATAAGAACAAGAACAAGAACAGTGAAAAGAATAGGAATATGGACAAAGAGTTCAAGAGAAGGCCCGACAAGGAAGTTATAGACACTGATGATGATCAGTGCCTAGTGGGAGTTTTACTCCCACCCCAGAATTAATCACCTCATCAGGAGGTGGTGGAGGGACTAAGCTAAGAGTTTCATTCTTAGTCCCGAGCCCCAAAGGTGACCCTTTGCCATTGATGACAATGGGGGAGATATATGAGTAAGGGGGAGAGCTTCAAAGTGAAGAGGAGAGCTTCAAGTCAGGGGGAGCAAAACTTCAAAGGAAGATTCTCAGCTGTTAGCACAGTTGGTTTCATTTTTGGCTCTTGAGAAGTGTTTTCAATAAAGGTTTGCCATCAATGACAAAGGGGGAGATTGTTGGCAATTTTGGGTACTTTGGGTACATTGCCTTTGCTCAAGTGTATAAGTTGTCATTGATTTCAAGAAGCTCTTGAAGGAATTTGATTTGATGTCAAATAATTTGTTTTGATGAAGGTTACGGCATGACAGTTTTAATGGTCTTTTGTAAACCCCAAGTTGGCAGGTTTAAATATTACAGGTGGATGCATTAGTTTAATGCATTTGGGTCCAGGAGGAAGTATTTATTTAAATAATTAAAAACCTTGTTAAGGTTCCCTTTAATTATTTTTAAATAAATATTAAATTATTGTTTGCAATGGGTTATCCTAACCCATGGCGCTATGTTTTAAGATTGTGGGTGCTAGCCAAGACCTCCGTCGACGTGTTAAACTCCTCGCCGACGTCAAGAGCTTATGGTAAAAATGCATATAAATCTCCCTCGATGAAAATAAAGAATTATCCCATCCGCATTTTGAAAAGAGTTGCTTGCTATGAATTCGTGATCTACTGTTCAACTGTGTCTTCGCCGTTTTCATGAATCCGCTATTCATTTTTTTTGTACTCACCATTTGTCATAAATGTATCGTAAGGTTTTTGTCTTCGTGTTCGCGTTAGAAGAAAGGGAGGTACTGTTGTTTTATTTAATCCCTGGCGCAGAAGGAACAAGGCTAACAGCGTGAGGTTTAAACCTCATCGGGTGCCTTTGGCGCACCGGTAGTGGCTAGGCTGTTGGCACGCTACCCGAACGAGAGGTTCTGCGTTTGAATAACACGAAAGGGTTTTTCATCGTGAAGTGGACGCAGCGGGTGGTGTTAGAATTCATGCGCAATTTCTCCATAGCACAATTTTTGATGTTGGCCAAGGTATTTTCGAAATTAATTTTTGCTAAGTGTATTTTGCGGATGGAGGAAGTTTATTAGAGGGCAAAACAGCTTAGGAGTTTAAAGCTTGTTTTATTTTGATAAAAGATTCTTTTGAAGGGGTTGTTTGAAATATCTTATTGCATTCTTATGAGAAATAAATTTTATTTTTGATAAGACTATAAGGGAGAAATAAGGTGTATAAGGGATAAATCTTTCTTGTAATGTTGAGAGTGCTTTTGGTTGATTATGGAAATGAAAGCATGATGTTTTAAGGTTAAAATTGCTTCTTGTGTGAAGTTGTGAAACCTTAAGTGGGCAGCTTTGAGATTGAAATTTGCTTTCATTAAATTGGTAATAATCAAGCTATTCTTTACTTGGTTAAAGTGTTGGGCTTACTCCTTTGTTGATGATTTGAAAAGTTGTTTTGTGCTATTGTGATTTGAGTTGGTGGATGCTTTTTGTTCAAACAATATTGGAGAGAAAAGGAGTTCTACTTGTTTCCTTTTCTGATGTTGATTGTGAAATGCTTCAAGGTTGTGTTTTGAGTTGAATGGTGTTGATTGAACCTTGTTTGATGAGCATTGTTGTTGAAGCCCTAATTGATGGTGAAAAGAACATGAGTATCATTGTTATGTGATTATTTGCATAGTTGGCAATTGTTGGGGTTTCATGTTCTTGAAAGAAAGCATTCTATCCTATCCATTTCAGATATTGAGTTGAGTTTTTAGATTTGAGATTGAGTTTGAGTTGAGTTGATTTGAGTTGAGTTTTGAGATTGGGAGTTGAGTATAGAACATATTGAGTCTCTAAAAATTCTCTTTATGCTTCTATGAGTTTGACAAATCACATTGGGTCTCTAACAATTCACCTTGTGATTTCCTACTAAAAAAGTTTTTTTTCTTGATGAGCTTGCTGAGTTTTTTGACAGGTTTCGGTGGGGACTTGTGAGCAGTTTTGGACAGGTTTCGGTGGGGACTTGTGAGCAGTTTTGGATAGGTTTCGGTGGGGACTTGTGAGAAGATTTGGACAGGTCCTAGCAGAGGACTCGTGAGCTGAGTTTGATAGTTCTATCAGAGAACTTGAGGACAAAGGTGCACTGGTTCTTTGAGAAGAACCTGAGGATAGATTTGGCAAGTCTTTGAGAAGGCTTGTGTGCAGAGGATTGAATTGTTCAAGCGTTGGACAGATCTGACAGGCAGAGGTCTCTTAGGCTAAGCATTGAGGACAGGAGGTATTCGATGGAAAGGAGTTCCACGTGCTGGCAAGAGGTAGAGGCAGTTGATATTTTGAGGGATCATTTCCGGAGAGCGAGGGGGAAGGTATCTCCTTTGAGCAGAGGCTCATAAATTCTGATTGGGGGAAGGTATCTCCTTTGTGCCGAGGCTCATAAACATTGTAATTGGGAAGGATTCCCAAAGAACTTTGAGATAACTTTTAGAGAAAAGTTTTGTGGATGTAGCCCAGCTATTTTGAGTGAACCACGTTAAAATTGGTGTCACTTTGTGGATGATATTGTGCATTGCTTTGATATTGCTTTGGGTATATTGCTTTACTATTTTGAAGTATAAAGGAAAAAGTAAAAATAGGTCTTATACTGTTCACCCCCCCTCTCAGTATAAGCCTGTGTTCTTCAATATATTATAAATGAAGTTTGAAGTAGTACGTTTTTATTTTTGTTTTATTTAAAGGTTTGAAGTTCAGTATTTTATGCTCAATTCCTCACGGGGTGTGTATTTTATATTTTGAGGTCTGTGCAAATTTATCCTTTACTAGTGGCCCTTTTTCTCCTCTTTAGCTTTTAAATTCTGGTTTGTTTGAAGCTTTTGCCTAAGCAAAAAAACACAAATCAACATTTAAAATTGGCCTAGTGTGTTTCCATTTTGTTTCATTCTATTTTATTCTGTTAAGATATATTCTGCTAGGACTAAAAAGTGGGACTACATGTTATTCATAAGAACAGTAGAAAGATAATTGGATTTTGTATTTTGCTTGCCATAATTATTTTGATTATAAAGAAACTACTATACGGTTTGGCTAAAGAACTCCCAGGGAATCCAAGAAAAGTTGGTCATGAGAGGGGAATCTGATTCATAAAATTACATCAAAGTTTCCAGGGAGGTTGTTGGTACCTAGGCTGAAACAGTTAGTTGATCAATTGCTCGATGAATATATATATAAATAAAAAAGAGTAGCAAGGCACTCCAGTAATCGGTATCTTTCAAAAGAAAAAGAGAGAGAAGGTGAAAGTTGGGCAAGCCAACATAAAACTGGCACTCTTTTCTGCACATAGCCAAGGCTCCCGAAGGATACATCTCAAACGTGTTCGCCAGGCTATAGATGCCACCTCATATTTGGAAAATATCAGGGTCGTGAAAATCTAAAGAGTAACTCTGTCGGGGCTGTAAAAGGCTAAACTAGTAAACAGAGCTCTACTCAATTTCCCCTACACAATCTAAATAGTTGTTCGATCCATAGCAAGAATTCAAAGCCCCAGTCATCCTTGAAGGAAGGTTTATACACTTGTAATCGCACATCAGAATCTTCCTTAAGTGGTTCAACCTAGTATGTCCTTGGGAAAATTTAACAGCTAGAAGATAGTAGTTAAGTCATTTTAAAAAAATATTTGTGGTAAAGCATGGTACATAGTCTAAATTGTTTTGAAACTAGAGTTCTAGATTCTAAATAGTGCTACTATTTTCCCTGCAGATATCGCCATTTGTTGAGAAGCAACACACCCCCACTAAAAAATGAAATTCCATCCTTTGAAAATATTTAATTTTCATTTTTTTGCAGGGACCCTCTTGAGTTTTTCGGGTTTTAATTCCAAATTTTGCTTGCACCCTTTTTCAAACTTCGCCTACATTAAAGTGTCCAAGTAGACTTGCATATGGCATTGATTTCAATAGCAGTTTCTATATTTGGCCAGCAAACTTCTAAATGCATTTTCCCTTAATCCATGATGAATTTCTAAGTTCCATTTGCAGATTTGGATACCCTTTGGGCTTATTTAGATGCTTGTAAAGTTTCATCAAATTATGGGCACTTTGAGTTTTCATCATTTTTCTACACCATGTGAAGCTGATCATTCTCGAGCAATTTAAAATTCATTTTTCAAATGTTAAAATTATTTATGAGTAAGGAAGATCCTTCACCAATATGTAAAAATACCAAATATAGATGGACAAAGTCACTGGAGTCAACCTACAATTTTTGGAGAATTTGCAAAGTGGAAGAAAAGCTTGAGGGAAATGTCGCGATATCGCGACATGTTCCATTTTCGGACATGTCGGACTTTCACTCAAATTTAATTGTATCCTAAAATATTTTAAAGTTCGATGTCGTGATATCGTGACATGTTCCATTTTTAGAGAGCAAAATCTTAAAAGGCATGAAGTGAAGGAAATGTCACGATATCGCGACATGTTCCATTTTCGTGAAGGCAAAAACTTGGAATAAAAGACATTCTAGCAATTTCTTGCAAATTTTGTTTGAATGTTTTGTTCTGGACCTGGGGTTGGTGTGAAATCGTTCTTCTATGATAGCATGGCTAGGAGCCTAATCTCTTTCAGATTTCGATAAGTGCACCTTCTTCTGTTTTCGTCTCACTAAAGTTCTATTTATTTTAGTTGTAAATCTGTGTTATCAAGATTGAATATGCTGCTAGGCTTCATTCCATTTGTTGTATGCTAGGGAAAGTTAGATATTTAAGGTTCAGGTCTGTTCTAATTGCTCTATCCTCACTATGCAAGCTAAGCTACTGGTGAGAGATACCAGTTGACACCGACTTCCCTTCTATTTATGATTTTCTTTCAAATATTTGTCATCTCCGTCTTATGCTCTTAGTAGAAGGTGATCTTAGAAAGCTGGACACCTTCCTCTTTGATTGGTTCTATTGTGAAGCTAAATAGTGTAATTGAAATTGATAGTTTTGATTCTACAACTAACTTAGATAAGCTTCTCTTTTTTGCCCTACCCTACTCTCTTTGTTCTACTGTTAAATGATCCATTTTTATTTTCTTTCAAATTTGTCTTTTATTTAATCTGCTAAACCATAAAGAGCTATATCAAAGAACTCATTGTAAATCCGATAGTCAACAAAGATAACAACTGCTAAAAATTATTGAACAAAGGTCAAGCCCGTTGTAAGGTAACAGACAGTCCACTTGAAACTATTCCAGAAGCAAAAAAGAGTGAATAGCCATTTGACCCAACTCTGTAACTCACACCTTGGATAACCAGCAAGATCCTAAAGTGAGTGGAATTTATCCTGTATAAGTGTTATCGGTATTTTATGCTCAATTCCTCATGGGGTGTGTATGAAAACCGAACCAACAATTGTATCAAAAATGGGTTATCCCTCAGAGGGATGAATATGTAACCATGGATTGGAAATATTAATAAAAATAATATTTATTTGTTTTCTTATTTACGTGTCATTTACATGCTCATTCCTTTCCATTTGATATAATAAATACATTGCAAGTCGAGTTAGTTGCGGTGTGTGCTCCCCGGGGTCGCACACTTGATAGGATAGATGGTTTTCCCCTTAAGTAGTTTATGCAATTCCTATCTCATTATGGAATCAATATTAGGATTCACAGGCCTTTATCTTTTTTTGAATAGCTTTGCATTGGGCTCAAGCTCAATGGTATGTTGAATGACCTTCTTTTAATAAATTTTGAGGTCTGGTGAGCAGAAATTACGTTTCGAAAAATATTCATTTCTCTTCCATAAATTATCAATCCGGTAAGTCCGTAAACTTATGAGTGTCACGCACAGTATATGCCTGCAGTGTTGGGAAACAAATCTAGTTGTACCTTATTTAGTTTTGTGGGGAGGTTTGTGTAATTGGATTCCAGCCAAACCAAATAAACTAAGTGCGAGAAATGAAATAAATAAATTATAAACAAAAATTAAAGTGCTGGAAATAAAATGTGGAAATAAAATGTGAGGAAATAAACACACACAACTAAAATTAAATAAAGTAGTAAACTAATCTACAGAAAGCAAATGCACAAATTAAATAGGGGAGGACTACTGCAGGGAGTGGGCCCAAGCTCCCGCAGATAGTCTGCCCGGCTAGCTACGTAGAGCTTGCTCGAATAAGAGGAGTTGCACTCTTAATAAATTAAACAATAAAATAAAATAAGTTATGTGTAAAATTAATCATTCATCTCCATTTTTCATCTGGCTTGCATCTTTATATAAAGTTGATCTCATTAAAATAACAAATTAGTCTATTTTAATCACGTGATGTGATTTAGTTACAATTGATTCTACACATATTTTATTCTTCTATTTTAAAGTATGTGCATTCACCAGAAGGATAAATATAAACATCCTTAGGTGTACATAACAACAAATCCTAAACTAATGCATCCTAAAAATAATAATATGCTTTAAGAGCTTTACAAGGTCAACCGGCCAATTGGTTGATAATAATAACAAGCACTTTATTCTATTTAATAAATGCATGATTAAAATAGATCTCCTTTGTCTTCACGTGCAACCTCCTCCATAGTCCTTGGTCAACCAGTCAAAGTTGACTTGGTAAATCTTGCAAAGTATGAAGGCATGGAGGCGCCTTCTTTATAAGGAAGGCACCTACTTTTGTTGGGCACCTTCCTTGAAGAGGAAGGTGCCTACTCCTACTGGGGACACCTTCCTTATAAGGAAGGCGCCTACTTCTTCTGGGCACCTTCCTTGAAGAGGAAGGCACCTCTTCTGCTTGGTACCTTCCTTGAAGAGGAAGGCACATTCTTCTGCCGGGAACCTTCCTTGAAGAGGAAGGCACCTGCTCTCATGCCTTAGTCTCCGAAAGCAGAAGTATGTCAGGTCCAAGTGGATGTAGACTGGAAAACACCATATTAGTAATAAAACCTGCATTTATACACATTTCCCACTAAAAACACCAATCAAGCATAATACCGGATTTTCTATCAATTATATGCATAAGTTATATAAAATACATCTCATATGCTAATTGAACCAGTGATAATTCTCCTTAATCGTGTATATAAAATGAGCATTTTTGGTGCTCATCAAGGTCCTCATAAGACTAGGTAATAATGTTTGGATATTTAAAACATAGTGCCTTGACTCCCTCAACTTCCTCTAGGGAGCACCTTATTCCAATATTAATATTCTTATTTGTTTCTATTTCAATTTTATTGTATATTTTACCATCAACTTTCATAGTTCTTAACTTATTTCCATCCTCATTGTCAATCAAGCTTTCTAATGTGACCAGGCTTTTAGGAATGTGATTGTTCTTCAAATGAATGACATCTTGCTGAACTATTTGTTGGGAAAACTCCTCCTGCACTTTTTATAGACAATATTCTTTGACTAAAATGTCAATTATTTGCTTATCATTGTTGAAAACCTACTAGAAAATTTGTCAGTTTGGGACTGTTGGTCTAAATACTAATTTGAATCTTTTACTTGTAGCTAGCCAAAGGTCTAAGGAAGGATTAAAATTAGAACATTTTACTGCAAAAGCATTGGGTAGTATATTCTATTCTCTTGGGATAGAGCAAATATTTAGTGAATCAAATTATTCCATCAAATCCCATACTTTGCTCCTATAAGTCTTCAAATATTGGTGTTTACTGCTACACTTCTTTGTCACTTGGTTGACCACTAGCTCTGAATCACCATAAATTTATAATATTTTGATTCCCTTTTTTTTAGCTTGCACAATCCCAAGCATAGATATTTATATTCCACAATGTTTTTTGTACAAGCCCAAGATAATATGAAAGAGAAACTTTTCACTCCTTCTGAAAGAGACTTCAACACTACACCAACATTAGCTTTATTTTTGCATCTTGCTCTATCAAAATTCATTGTCAAAACTTTTATCTACCTAAGTGACTAGTTAGATATGGTAGGGATATTATTATTCGCTTCTACGGAGATATTGTAAGTACCAAACCCATTAACCGATAGACTATAATCATATTTGAAGGAAAAATCATCTTCTATTTCTAGATCCTCTAAGATTTCTACTAACTCTAGTTCTTCCATTACTGAATGATTATACAATTATTCTTCAATTTTTCTAGTGTGGAAGGACATAGGATTTTTTGGGGTTATTCTTATCCTTTTGCCTTTTTAGGGTACTATCATAGCAAAGTATTCTAGATATATATATCCTCCCATCTTGGCTGTGAATTCTCTTGAAAGGCAAATACCATAATAAGGCTCCAGGTCTACTACCATAATTTCCTGAACAATAATAATTTCTAGGGCTCTATGCAACCTCATAAATACATCCTTTATGACTCCCATAGTCTTTACAAGATTTCCATCAAGTTGTAAGACCCCCTGACAAGATCTTGTATACTCCATACCCATATCATCATAGACTAATTTTGGCATAACAATTGTTGAGGCATCTGATTCTATCATACAATTGTGGACCACCGATACTTCCATTCTGAGAGAAATGTAGAACATAGGAGGCTTGTTATTCAAGGTTGTGGGAGATATTTTTTCTTTATCTTGAGCCACATTGAAAATGTTGGTAGTTTCTTTTCCTTAGGACCTTTTATGCAGAGAGGATTTCAACAAATATATTTGGCCAGTGAGAAAAAGTGTATCATACAGGCTTGCTCTAGATGGAACTTTTTTTAACTCATCCACAATGTTATATTTAGCCTAAACTGGTGAAGGTATTTTGTACCTCTTTTCTAGTTCTCCATAGTTCCTTCTGTATTGTTGTGGAGCCTTAATTATTTGGATTTTTGTAAGGGAAGGGAAACTTAACTTCTATTGGGATTCTTTTCTTGCACTTTCTTGTTCTTTATTCCTTTCATTTTTACGTCCTCTTGGAGTGCTTACCTCCCTCTCTTATCTCCTAGGTACTACATTACTTTTATCCACTACTTGCGGAATAGAAAATTGATCATTACCTTACAACGATGGTTCTATCCTCTTCTAAGAAGGTACTTGGAAACTACCCATTTTTTGTGGGTCTACTTGTAAGAGTTTCTTTCTAGATCTGGTCATGATCGAGACCTATTCTTCTTTAGGAAAATCTTGTCTAGTCATGACTATATCATACTATCATAGCATATTAATTCTCTCTTTTTGGTTTCTTTTTAATTTTTCCATGGCTTGTTGCACATGGCGTTGGTACATAGTACAAGATTCTGAATCATGAGGATCATTGCACACAAGACACCATATTAACAAGACTGGTATCAAGAGTATATTCTTGATCTTCTTTATTCGCATTAAATTTGATCCCTCCACTATTGCTAGTACCAAGCTTTTGATCTCTGTAAATATAGGAGAATCTCCTTGGTTGAGCCCTTTATACATATCTTTTCTCCATAACATTCATCTTTTTATTGAGTTTTTTCATATTCATGAGGTTCTTGAGATGGAAGTGATGAAAAGAGGATGGAAGGAGATGGTATTTTAGGAGGTATAATTGGAGCCATTTGAGGCAATGGTGATGACAAAGAAGGAGGATCCATATAGTAAGATGTAGTTGGCTGAAATTGGGTATTAGGAATCTCAGAATAATAAGGTTTGATAGTTTTTGGAGGTAACCTTCCTACATTGATGAGGATATTATCAGCCTGTACAGTTGCATTGTAAACCTGGGGGAAGGTGTATACTTTGAACTATTGAGTTTGTAACCCGAAATCTGATCTCAAAGCTTTGATATAGTACCTAAAAACAAGGGGTATGATGGGCCTAGCTTCATATGGAATTATTTTCTAGGTTCCACTAAATCTTAGATTCAAATGTGAAACTGAATCTTGGTGATGCTTTTGCATGGATGTGAACTAGTTTAGGAGAGAAAAGAGATCAACAAAATCATTTAATTCTACTACAAAAGGCTCAACTAATTCAGTCCATGAAGTAATACTATTGTCTTCTAAGGTCCTAAACTAATGAAGAATTTTCCCTCTAAAAGATAGGGCTAGAATTCTAACAATCACATCCTCATTTTTGATATTATGAATTTCTACTAGATTTAGGATATCTTGGCAATGCTCATACGTAGTTTTTCTTGATCCATCATAAGTGGGTATAGCTTTGGATACAGCTTGAGGGATATCATGCATGTGGGTAAGTCTCAAGGGACCAGCTATATTCCAATTTGGGATATTTTTACAGAGGTTGGTTTGAACCCGCATTCACCATATTTCTAGATGTTGTCCCTACTGGAGGTGGTCTACCTGGAGCCTCTTCTATAGGAAAATCTAAGGATAAATTTCTTATGAAAATTGATCCTCTTAAAGGGAGCTCATAATAGATAAAAGGTTTTGTATTATTTTTTGTAGAAAACCTAGTATTCATGAAATGTATGAGCTATTGGAATGTTTTTTTTGTTTTCTTGCATTTAGAGGAGTGGCCAAGTGAATTTATAGTTCACCAATTAATGAGGTCAAGACAATTCACTGAATCTTGATTCCTCCAGGAGAGTAAAAAATATGGAACTTTGTAGGTTAACTAATGTTCTTGTAAATAGGGTCCCACTAGGCGTGCCAAAACTATTGGGGTATGAATTGATATAAAGTAAAACTTGAACTATGACTATAAATCTATGACTTCTAGTATGTGTATACCCACTAATCACAACTCACCCACTAATCACAACTCAAATTATAACATTGGATGGATCAAATATTGCTTCAATCCAACTTCCAGAGTAGGTTGGTATACCTTGTCAACTAATTTAGGTGTTAACTCAATTAAGCTCAAAATAAAGTGAAATTTTAGGGATAGAAATGGGATAAGGGTTAGAAAATAATTGAATGAATAATGGCTGGATAGAGCTAACAACATTAAAAAATATTAAGAATCCACTAATCAATCACATTTCCAGTATGCCACACTTAAGACTATAAACATTCAAAACTTATTATATTCACCTTTAAAATAATGAAACTCTCAAAAAACTATTTCAAACATCTAAAATGCTAATAATCCAAATAACATAATTAGATCAACACTTAGACTAACAAGAATAAAAATCATCTACAATATTTTTTTAGGCATGAACCATTGCAATTTGCTCCAAATCAACAATTCAATATCAGTAGAATTAACTAATCATAACAACAGTAGTAGAAATGCATTCACAGAATAAAATCATAATTGATGAAGACAAAAAGCTATAGGTAAACATACAAGTAATGCTCCTATTTATTTCTTAGTAGGTTATAGTAATATATCAAGCAAATACTCTAGAGTTGATCCTTAACAATGAGGGTTTGACCTGTTTATATAGATTTTACAATGATAGTAAAAAAAGTTGGAAATATTACAAGGAATTTCTTGCTATATTAGCATAATGTTGAGGTGGTAGCCTCTAATAGATTTTTAAGAAAATAATAGAATTGGGCTCCATGAACATTACAATTCTAAGATCTACAAGTTGTTCGACTCTCAACTGAATTCAATAGCAAGAATTATTATAGGACAATCTGGATCATCCTTCATTCTTGAGAAGACTTCTCCTCCATTGATTCATAACTAAAAATGTAGGTGAATCTTGATTTCAGTGATTTTTGATATTCCCTGGTTCTTTCTACTGCACTCCTTAGGTTTTTCTACACTTCTTCGGAATCCGCTACTTGGTTTTCTGCTAGATCAGGTTTGAATGGTTTAACTGTGGAATGAGGTTCTTGCAACGCTTGATGACTTTTTGCGAAATATGCTACTTTGTTTTTTTCCAGGTCAAGTTTGACCAAATTGACCGTAGAATGATCATTTGGAAGAAAATTGTACCCCTTTTCAGAATTCGCTACTTGGTTTTCTACTAGGTTGGGTTTGACCAATTTGACTATGGAATGCTTATTTCGCACTGGTCTTGGGAAGATTTTGACACTGCTTTGTCTCTTAACATCCAAAATCTGCAACTCCAATATTCTCTAAACCTTGTTTGACTATGTTAAGTACAAATTTCACATTTCAACAAAATTTAACCTTATCAATACTTGGCAGATATCATTTTTGATACTTAGTCGCCCTTTTGCCAAAATTGATATGCTTGTGGTCTTTCATTATGAAAAATACCCTTGTGCTGACATCGCTATTCTAAATTCTACCACTTTAAATTTTGCTTAGCACTGTTTGACTACACTAATCATAGATTCTGCATGCCAATGGATTTTAACATTGCTCTTGAGTTTTCTCTAAATACTTAGCCATTTTTTTAAATGTTGCTAAGTATATAGCCTTTTTGGTCTACAAAAATAAAACCTTTCAAGGTCAAGGAATATAAATAAAGTAAAGAGAATAAGAAGAGAAGATGGTATGGATAATACAATGATGAAAATGCATAAAAATGGACCCTAGGTTGAGGGTTCTCTAGGCATCAGAACCCTAGTGTGAGTGCAATACATGTGAGTTACAACGTAACTATGTGTCATCACTTTCTATTGTCATGAAATACTCAAGAATATATATGATCAAGCAATCATACAAGTATGAACAAGCAACAATGCAATTGTATGACAAGCAAAATGAAAGGTGGAATAAAATGTCATGTAAACCATGTAAAAATATGATAATTAGTCATGCAGTATGAATCAAGCAAACTAGATGCAAACTAGATAGAATGAAAATTTAATGCTATGCATAGTATTTTATTGATTTTTATGGGTATTGTTTTTAGAATATTACATTCATTGATTCTAAGTTCTTAAAGTTGACATATAAATTTTTATTATGCCATCTATTATAAAAAAAGGATGATAGTACAAGAAACTGCCTCATCAAATAATGGGCTATGATGGACGATATCCTCATAATTCACATCACAAAAGGAATCATCCACAACACATTCTTTGAGAGATGTTGCATGAAATTCATGGTAAACTTATACTGTGCCATACTTTTTTATGAAATAGGGAGATATTCCCAACTTTGCAATGTCTCTATGAGACAAAGGAGTAGGGTTCTCTCAAAAATGAGAAGATAAAACATGCACAACATAAGGGACAAATCCATCAAAGGAGAAGTTATTTTAGGGGACATCCTCATGAGTTGTGTCACAAGATATATTCCTTTTAGCATACTTCTTTGGGATCACACCTTACTTTGAAGGCACCAAGGTTACCATATTATAAAATAGAATGACCGAGGGATAAGGGAGACCCTCATCCTTATCATTCCATTCCAAGATTTGATGATCTAAATATTTAGCATAAGTAACAATGTGACCATAATTAACAAAGGGTAAAGATTATTTTTTATTAGGGATGTAGCCTAAGCAACATATCCTAGGCCAAATATCCACTTAAAGGCTCTTGAATACATTTTTTCATGGTCCCAAACCTTTACCTATATATCCCATACTAGATAGTATTTTCTTGTGAAGTGGGTAATCATTGGATAAGTAAAAATGAGCAAAATAATGCTCTATGGAAAGAGGGTTGTTACCAAAAATATTTTCTTTGAGGGAGACTATTATGAAGATAAAGGTACATGTGCCAATGTGTACTGCTTCACCCTTCTTATAGGGTAAACCCATAGTCCTTGGTGAAGGTGGTAGCTTGGCAAGATCTAGAAGAGGCTTTGAAAGAAGACTAACTTGATCCTATGATGAAATATTGATGAGTTATTCCTCACTCACTTTTAGATTTTTAGATTTCTTAGTCATGTGAGATGAAGAAATTGATGGACATAAACTGAGATCATATTGTGCTTACTCCACCATCGAACAATATTTGAATGCATGAGGATCACCCATAATTATGACCAGCTAATATTTAAATTTGAATTTCAAACATGGATGAAAAGTAGAAGGGACAACCCTCATTGCATGAATCCAAGGATGTTTTAGAAGAAGATTAAAATATGTGGGATAAGACACCAAATAGAACAAGGTATCTAAGATCTTAGGTTTGATCCTAAGAGAAAGAGATATAACATCACAAGCCTCTTAGAACTCATTGTTGAAAGCTTTGATGATGATATTTGACTTAGTTATATATTCATATTTTAAACCAAATTTTTGGAAAATATGATAAGTGCATAAATTTAGGAAAAAACCTTTGTCAATAAAAATTTGTTTGATAAATGTTTCCCCAATAAATGCAGTGATGTAGAGGTAATAATCCCCTCATAGGTTAGAGGAAGGAATATCATAATTCGAGAAGGTGATATGATGTATCCCAAGATAACTTATGATATTAGCTATAGCGCTAGGGTAATGTCTTGAGGAATGTATTGTTGTCTTAGAAGTTTCAACAAAACTTCCCTATGAATAGAAGTTTACAAAAGCTCTAAGAGAGATCTTGGCTGGGGTACTATCCAGTTATTATTGAATGTAAAAGGAGACTTTAGGTTGTGGCTTCAACACTAAAGGTGGGTTTTATAACCTTGTGCTCATTTTTTGGATATTCTTGAAAACTAAGATGGGTTGGATGAAGAACTCATCTTCTACTGATAATGTTGAGTTAGTTGTTTTTGAGCTTGTTGCCTTGTATTTATTTTTATCATTCCAACCATATTATCATAGGGAGGTGGCACATTATGATATGACAATTTATTAGCTAATGATTGATCATACTTAGGTAGGGGATATTGGAAGATTCCCTTGTCTTGATTAGTTGTGGGTGCTCATTGAGTAGGGGATCGATTTTTTGTTGGAGGATTGTATTGATAACCTTCTATAACAAGACATCCTTCATAAATTAGGTCCTAAACCACATGTTTCAACCTCTTACATGAGTTTTTTATATTCCCCTCCACTCTATGATATTCACAATGTTGACCAGGCTTATACCAATTAGTTATGTTATCATATTACCTTATGGAAGGTAACACAATCATGTTAGCTTCCAAAATCTATTGTAGGACCACATTCATAGGCGTGTTGAGTCTTGTAAAATTTCTTGGTGGGATTTTGAGGCTGGTGAAGCACCATATTTTGTAGAGTGCTAAAAACACTATTAATAGGCTTACTATCTATTACCCCATCACCAACTACATGCTTTTTCTTATATTCTGTATTAGTGGTCTTGTATTCCTTTATCTTAAGTTGACCTCTTCAGATAAGGGCTTGCTCTACCATTATTTCTAGATATATTGCTCATTCGAAGGATGTGATAGTTATAGTTTCCAATTCATAAGATATTTATTATTGTAAATTTCCAATAAATACCTCAAACATATCTTGGGGAGGTAAGGTATATATCAAATGTCCAACTAGGCTCCTCCAATGAGATAAAAATTCTAAAAAAAAATCATCTTTACATTGTTTTAACATATAGACATCTTTCATAGTCACATTGTTTTCAACATAAGCTTCGAACTATTGAACAAAAATTTCAACTATCTCTTCAAAATTCCTCAAATAATGATTGGGAAGTTGATAATATCACCCTAATGTCATGCCACCAAGGCTCTTAGGAAATGTATTTAGTAACAACATGTCATAATATATAATATTATGGCATGTCATCATAAACATTATTAAATGCTCAATTGGATCTTCTATTCCATTAAAGATAGGCAAAACCGACATTGGAAAATGCTTAGGGTAGGGCCTAGAGGTTTAATTTGGGTCTAAGGGTTGATTGCACATTTATCTATAGTTGTAGGTGAAACTAGGAGGTTGTATCATATCCACTCTTAAAACCAATTGTTTCACCACATTATTTAAACTTTATATATCAGTATTGTTGCTATGCAATACCCATAGGTTCCCTAGGGGAGGGGTATAAATAGACTATTGAAAGGAAAATTGATGAATGTTGGAAGTATTGATACTATTATAGTAAGGGTTGTGATATGTGGTATCTTGTTGTGAAGGATAACTGACATTTAGTGGAATAGAAAGATGATTTTTTAGATGAGTAGAATGAGGAGAAAATTGAACATAATCTTGATATGCACTACTAGTTGGAGGGACTTGCAAAAAAATTCCAACGTTGGTGGTTATAGTAGTGGCATATGTTGGTTTATGTAATGGATTATTCAAACAAAGGGTTATCATGAAAATTTCTAGGATAAATGGCAGGAGGAGGAGGAGTCTCACCGCTTTTGATATGAGATTCCTAATCCATAGCTTTGAGCAAAGCTACCCTATGGTGTTTCATGAAATCCAAACATGATCAAATGATGTAAAAGTGAATCCACCATTAGGCCCCTCATAGGGATCATTGTTAGTATTAGTTTCCACATGTTCTTGATTTTTTGCATCAAGATTAGGATTCTCCCTATCAACCTAATAATATTCTTGAGGAATCTAATCAGATTCTATGTGCCTTCGTTGACTCCTAAGGAATGGATCCATAGGATAAATGAAATGATAGAGAAGAAAATTAAGGAAAGACACCCAATAAGACCCTTAAGATATTTTTAAATGTTTCTATATTTCTAAAAAAATAAAATTAGTGCTCTTATTTAAATTTTCAAGAGAAAAGCAAAGGAAGAGGTTTCCTATTTTGGCCACTAAGACATGTCTTCATGTTTATTTCACCCAATATGTAGAGGGGAAAAATTGCACACCACGTACGATTCTCAACTAGATCCACTAGAAGTCGAGGTGACCATGGTGGTTGTTATATTATCTACACTTGACAAGGGAAAGGGTTCACCAAGAATGGTTTTAGGACTTGCTCCAAGTATGGGGTGGAAATGTATAAATGTGGCAATTAAGCAATCACCTATGTTTGGTCTTTCTAAACTAAACTATGGAAATTAAAGAACAATACAAAACACACAAGATGTAAAAAGATAATGTCTAACCCTGGTATGTATCTTTGATTCAATGGTCTCGAACCCTAGGTTGCAAGAAATAAAATCTTTTTATCTTTGAGAAAGGGACCAAGGGAATGCACAAACAAGACTAAACTCTAGATAGAAAACTATATGCCTTTTATTTTAAATGCCTAGAAACCAATCAAAAATTTTCCCTTTTTATTTATAACCTAGGTTGTGAACAGAAAAGATAAGAGCAAACAACACACAACCTAATAGCTTTATGAAGGGCATGTTGAGTAATATTTTTGCCCGATTATGAAAATACACTCACAGTTAGGATCATGTTAAGCAATCCCCTCTTGCAAATAAAATTATTAATTTCTCCAAGGTTTTGTTTGATTAATATTTAAAAATGTGCTTGTATGCTTATAAAAGTGTGATAATACTATTGCAATGCCTCAGAGTGCAAGTTACTGTTAACAAGGGGCATGTGGTTTGATATTTGATTTAAACTATGAAAATGCTATTGTTCATGAAATTAATTCCCAAATATAAGATTAATAATCAAATATTGCCAATAAAACTTTATTAAATGCAAATATTTGAATTTAACCTTAGAAAAATGATTTTTAATTAAATTTATCCAAATAATTAAAGTTTAAAATTTAATAATTATTATTTGGAAAATCTAATTAATTGAAATTCTAATGTTTATTTCAAAAATGTTCAGTATCGAGAGTTTAATGAGATGAAATAAAAATTAACTCTAACGTAAGATTGAAAACTTTATATTAAAACTTAAGGTTTTGATTTTTTTCGTGAAATGAAATTAAAATAAAACGAAAAAGCTTAGGGTTAGGAAAATAAAAAAATGAAAAGAAAGTGAAATGCAGGTTACAGAACTTCAGAACTCTATCCAGAAAATGTAAACAAAAATATTTCTGAAATAAAACCTAATTTAATTCAACCAGAATTAACACAATTCAAATTAAATTAGATGCAATATTCAAGGAAATAATTCAATATATTCAATCATTATAAAGTGAAAACACCATCCACATGCATATTTTTCACTGTAATAAAATGAATATATCATAAATAATATTTGACAATAATATTTTTCTCCAGAATACCTTTGTCCATCCAAAATGAAGCCTTCTCTGACAAGCAACCTGGGAGGAAACCTTTGGCAAATCCTTCTTCAATTATTCTCTTCCACTTCTCCAAAAATATTCTGACCTCTTTCTTGGAGTCTCCATGGTTATTTATAATTTGAACTCTATTCAATTCTCAATTCATTCGTTCGATTTCATTTACAGGTTTTGCAATGAATTTTGTTTTATAAGGGCGATAATATATTTATTAAAAACAAATAACATAATCCACTATCCCCTTTTATAAATACATATGCCCAACTATCTTTCTTAATAAAATTATAATGGAATAGCCCACATTACATATAATTCGTAGAACACAACCATTGTCTTCACCGCATTCATTACCTTTTCATAACAACTTTTATTTATAAATATAAAACTTTCACAAATTACTCCATTGTCTCTTTTTATATCATTTATTTCCCCTTTAAATCTACTGCCAATACCATTTACCACATTATTAACATGCTAAAGGTGCAACTAAACCATTGCATCTCTAATTTCTAGAGCTTCTTCATTCAATGGTGCTGCCAAATGAAGAATGAACAGTTAGATTTGTTTGGTTATGTCATCACTTCATCTTTGTTAATGAAATAATTCTCTTCAAACATCATCTACAATGTTTTCATTCCATCCAAAATTATATTATGAACTGGCTTCATCATATAAATATTCTCTCAACATATTAATGTTGAAAACCACAATGCAACATAAATACAAATTCTATGTTGGCAATTTTGGGTACTTTGGGTACATTGCCTTTGCTCAAGTGTATAAGTTGTCATTGATGTCAAGAAGCTTTTGAAGGAATTTGATTTGATGTCAAATAATTTGTTTTGATGAAGGTTACGGCATGAAAGTTTCAAAGGTCTTTTGCAAACCCCAAGCTGACAAGTTCGAAAGAAAGTAAGTTGGAAAAGTGTCGCGATATCGCGACATGTCGCATTTTCGCGACTTAAGTAGGAGAGAGAAAGCAAGTTAGAAAAGTGTCGCGATATCGCGACATGTCGCAGTTTCGCGACTCAAAGAGGAGAGAGAATGTACGGAGTCAGAAATGTCACGATTTCGTGACATATTGCAAGGAAGGTTGTACGGACGAAAAAGTGTCACGATTTCGTGACATGTTGCAGGAGAGAGAGTCCGAAAGAAAAAGTGTCACGATTTCGTGACATAATGCAGAAGAGAGAGTCCGTAGTGTGAATTGTCGTGATTTCATGACAAGTTCGAAGAGAGAGAAAGTAACACGAAAAGTGTCACGATTTCGTGACATGCTGTAGAGTTCGAAGTGAGAACCGTCATGATTTCATGACATGCTACAGATGAAAATGTTCCAAGTAAGAACTGTCATGATTTCATGACATGCAACAAAGGAAAGGTTTCGAAGTAAGAAATGTCATGATTTCGTGACATATTGAAGAAAAAGCGTACGGATGCAGAAAGTGTCACGATTTCATGACATGTTTCATTTTTGTGGGCGTAAGGCAGAGAAAAGCACAAGGCAGCGAAAGTGTCACGATTTCATGACATGTTCCATTTTTGCTAGTGCCTGCAGAGAAGAGTGTACGAAAGTGAAAGGTGTCGCGATTTCGTGACATGTCATGTTTTTGCTAGTGCAAGTAGAGAAGAGTGCAAGGAAGCGAAAGTGTCACGATTTCATGACAGAAACTGAAAGCAGGTCTTCTATAGGAGAAGTGTCACGATTTCATGACAAAAGCAGAAAGGAGGTCGATGAAGGGAGAAGTGTCGCGATATCGTGACAAAAGCAAAGTTGATGCTGACAAAGACAAAAGTGTCACGATATCGTGACAAGAGCTTAGTTGAAGTCGTCAAAGGCTGAAGTGTCACGATATCATGACAAAAGCCAAAAGAAAGTGTACGGTTGCAAAGGTGTCATGATATCGTGACATGTTGTAGTTTCACGGCAGAAGCTACAGAAGAGTTACAGAGGTAGTGAAGCCGACAAAGTCAAATTTTAGCCGACGAAGATTAGGGCTTGCAGTTGACGAAGATTAGGGTTTGTTTTTGTTATAACAGCTGACTAAGATTAAAGTTTTCATCATGAAAATTTTGTTATAAAAGGAGGGCTGTTTGGAGAGTTGAGGTGTGATTGAATGTGTTGTTGAAGTGCGACGTTCACAGATAGTGCGCAGAGCAAGAAGTTCGATCATCGAGAGCAGAGTGCGAAATTTGATCGTAGTGTGCAGAGTGCATTTCATCAAATTTCTAAGTGTGAAAGATCGCAAAGGAAGCAGAGTGTGCGAAGACGGTGCCACTGTGATTGCGCAGAGGTGCAAAGGTTGAAGTTCGACCAAGTGCGGCTGTGATTGCGCAAAGAGAGCAGAGGGCGTAGAGAGCACAAAGGGCAAAGACGAATGCGAAGTGTTGCTGCTTGAGGACAGAGGTGCATTGGTTCTTTGAGAAGAACCTGAGGACAGATTTGGCAAGTCTTTGAGAAGGCTTGTGTGCAGAGGATTGATTTGTTCAAAGTTGGACAGATCTGACAGACAGAGGAAGACTTGTACTAGACCGACTGATTGTGTTTGGTACAGAGTTGCTTGAGCTGCTGTGGACGTGATCATAGAAGGTAGAGGTCTCTTAGGCTAAGCATTGAGGATAGGAGGTCTTCGGTGGAAAGGAGTTCCACGTGCTGGCAAGAGGTAGAGGCAGTTGATCTTTTGAAGGATCATTTCCGGAGCAGACGGGAAGGTATCTCCTTTGATCTGAGGCTCATAAACATTGTAATTGGGAAGGATTCCCAAAGAACTTTGAGATAACTTTTAGAGAAAAGTTTTGTGGATGATTTTGTGCATTGCTTTGATATTGCTTTGGGTATATTGCTTTACTATTTTGAAATATAAAGGAAAAAGTAAAAAGGGGTCTTATACTGTTCACCCCCCTCTCAGTATAAGCTTGTGTTCTTCAATTGGTATCAGAGCGGGTGCCTTCGAAAAGTTTAACAGCTTGAAGGAAAAGCTAGTAAAGAACACAATGGATTATTCAAGTGGCAATGCAGCACCTATTCTTGATGGGTCAGATTTTGGTCTTTGGAGTGCAAGGATGAAGGTTCATCTAATGGCACTTGGTAATGAGGTATGGGAAGTAATTGAAGATGAGTACACTATTCCTGTACATGGTCCAAATACTAAAGAAGAAAGGCTCCTACATCACAGCAATTCAAAAGCAATGAATGCAATCCTGAAAGGCTTACAGAAAGCAGATCTCACCAAAGTGATTCACTGCAAGACAGCTAGTGAAATGTGGAAACAGTTGCAGGTGGTTCATACAGGTGATACAAATGTCAGAAAGGCCAAGTTGAGACACTTCAAAGGTATGTTTGAACAACTCAAGATGAATGATGATGAAAATATTAGTGACTACATGCTTCGTATGGATGAGGTTGTTAACTCCATGAAAGACTTAGGTCTTGAGCTTGCTGAAAATGATGTTTGTGATAAGATTTTAAGATCTCTTCCTAATAGATTTAGTGAAAATATTTCTGCTATTGAGGAAGCTAAAGATTTGGATAAGTTGAAAAAGGATGAGCTACATAGTATACTTGCAGCATTTGAGTTGAGAACTCAAGTGAAGGTTGATGTCAAGAAAGAGGCAGCTTTCAAGGCTACCAAGAAATCCAAGGGTAAACAGCTTCAAGAGAGTGATGAGTCTTCTAGTGATGAAGAGGCATATTACAGACAGAAAGGCAAGTTCTCTAGAAAGCACAAAAGCATGAAAAATATAAGATGTTTCAATTGTGGAAAGTTTGGTCATTATGCTACTGATTGTACTGTTCTCAAGAATGAAAGTGATGAAGATAAACAAGATTCTAAGAGCAAGGATTCTGAAAAGCACAAGCATCACAGGAAGAACAAAGATGAGCACAACAATCAAGGAAAGAGGTATTCTCACAAGCACAAGAAGAGTTTCTACCTAGACAAAGCAAGTAAGTGTTCTAGTAGTGATAGTGAAAGTTCTTCAAGTGATGATGAAAATGAGATGTTGTTCATATCAGAAAAAGAGGAAGAACCGAAACATAGATTCATTATCATGAAATGTCTTAGATGTGGAAATTTTGGTCACCTTGAGGATGATTGTACAAATAATGATTTGGTTTCTAGTATGTATGAGGATGCTTTAGAAAACTATAAGGAAGATGCTTGTATGGTTTTTGAAAAAGGTAGCACCTCTAGTGATAAGAAATCTGAAAAAGGCTTTGATGATTCAGAAAGCAAACAAATAAAGGATCTTGAAAGTGAACTTATTAATGCTCTTAGTGCTTTGAAAAAGGAAAGAAAGAAGAATGATAGACTCAAGGATAAGTTAGATGAATGTTGTATGGAGAGAGATGATCTTATAGAAAATCTTGATTTCTCTATAGCTAAGACACAAGAACTCAAGGATGAGTTAGAATCTAAGGTTCTTGAGTATAGTGAGTTAGAACAGAAAATGGCTTCTTTGAAAGAAGAAACTAAAGAGTACAAGGATAAGCTTTACAGGTTTCAAGATAGCTCCAAAAAGGTTAAGTCACTCATCAAAGGTCAAAGAAAAACAACAGATAAAACAGGCCTTGGTTTTGTTAAGCCACACAAGGAACAAGTTGGAGAGTCTAGTAAGAGACTCCAAAAGGAAGAGAGTTCTGATGAGGAAAGTATTTCAGATCATGAGTCCTTGAATGATAGATGCGCAGAAATAGAAAATAGATTTTAGAATGAGAAGAAGAAGTTTTCAGGACCCAAGAGGTCAAATAAAAGAAAATTTCAAGGCAGATGTTTTGCGTGTCACAGGCTCGGTCACATGGCTTCACATTGCATGGCTCAAGTGAAGAAGGTAAATGACAGTTTTAGAAGTGCTAGTTACTTTCAAGGGTATTGCTACTCTTGTCAACAGTTTGGGCACAAGGCAGTTTATTGCAAGGCAAATAACAGGAACAAGTTTGGTCAGAACAGGTTTGGCTAGAACAGTTTGGCCTAGGTTTTGTCAAAACTGGTGGATTCAAAGATCAGGTTTACCTCAGAGAAACAACATCATCAAGTGTTTCAAGTGCAACAATGAAGGTCACACAATCAGACAGTGTAGAGCTGAAATTCTAGAATACAAGAACAGGAACAGTGGCATGATCAAGTCCAAGGATCAAGGCATGAACAAGAACAGGGATGAGAACAAGAACAAGAACAGTGACAAGAACAGGAATACGGGCAAAGAGTTCAAGAGAAGGCCCGACAAGGAAATTATAGATGCTGATGATGATCAGTGCCTAATGGGAGTTTTACTCCCACCCCAAAATTAATCACCTCATCAGGAGGTGGGGGAGGGACTAAGCTAAGAGGCTCATTCTTAGTCCCGAGCCCCAAAGGTGACCCTTTGCCATTGATGACAAAGGGGGAGAGATATGAGTAAGGGGGAGAGCTTCAAGTGAAGAGGAAAGCTTCAAGTCGGGGGGAGCAAAACTTCAAAGGAAGATTCTCAGTTGTGGGCACAGTTTCTCGGTTGTTAGCATAGTTGGTTTCAGTTTTGGCTCTTGAGACGTGTTTTCAATAAAGGTTTGCCATCAATGACAAAGGGGGAGATTGTTGGCAATTTTGGGTACTTTGGGTACATTGCCTTTGCTCAAGTGTATAAGTTGTCATTGATGTCAAGAAGCTTTTGAAGGAATTTGATTTGATGTCAAATAATTTGTTTTGATGAAGGTTACGGCATGACAGTTTCAAAGGTCTTTGCAAACCCCAAGCTGACAGGTTCGAAAGAAAGTAAGTTGGAAAAGTGTCGCGATATCGTGACATGTCACATTTTCATGACTTAAGCAGGAGAGAGAAAGCAAGTTAGAAAAGTGTCACGATATCGCGACATGTCACAGTTTCACGACTCAAAGAGGAGAGAGAATGTACGGAGTCAGAAATGTCACGATTTCATGACATATTGCAAGGAAGGTTGTACGGACAAAAAAGTGTCACGATTTCATGACATGTTGCAGGAGAGAGAGTCCGAAAGAAAAAGTGTCATGATTTCATGACATAATGCAGAAGAGAGAGTCCGTAGTGTGAATTGTCATGATTTCATGACAAGTTCGAAGAGAGAGAAAGTAACACGAAAAGTGTCACGATTTTGTGACATGCTACAGAGTTCGAAGTGAGAACCATCATGATTTCGTGACATGCTGCAGATGAAAATGTTCCAAGTAAGAACTGTCACGATTTCATGACATGCAGCAAAGGAAAGGTTTCGAAGTAAGAAATGTCACGATTTCATGACATATTGAAGAAAAAGCGTACGGATGCAGAAAGTGTCACGATTTCATGACATGTTCCATTTTCACGGGCGTAAGGCAGAGAAAAGCACAAGGCAGCGAAAGTGTCACGATTTTGTGACATGTTCCATTTTCGCTAGTGCCTACAGAGAAGAGTGTACGAAAGCGAAAGGTGTCATGATTTCGTGACATGTCATGTTTTCGCTAGTGCAAGCAGAGAAGAGTGCAAGGAAGCGAAAGTGTCATGATTTCATGACAGAAACTGAAAGCAGGTCTTCTATAGGAGAAGTGTCATGATTTCATGACAAAAGTAGAAAGGAGGTCGATGAAGGGAGAAGTGTCACGATATCATGACAAAAGCAAAGTTGATGCTGACAAAGACAAAAGTGTCACGATATCGTGACAAGAGCTTAGTTGAAGTCGTCAAAGGCTGAAGTGTCACGATATCATGACAAAAGCCAAAAGAAAGTGTATGGTTGCAAAGGTGTCACGATATCGTGACATGTTGTAGTTTCATGGTAGAAGCTACAGAAGAGTTATAGAGGCAGTGAAGCCGACAAAGTCAAATTTTAGCCGACGAAGATTAGGGCTTGCAACCGACGAAGATTAGGGTTTGTTTTTGTTATAACAGTCGACTAAGATTAAAGTTTTCATCATGAAAATTTTGTTATAAAAGGAGGGTTGTTTGGAGAGTTGAGGTGTGATTGAATGTGTTGTTGAAGTGCGACGTTCGCAGATAGTGCACAGAGCAAGAAGTTCGATCGTCGAGAGCAGAGTGCAAAATTCGATCGTAGTGTGCAGAGTGCATTTCGTCAAATTTCTAAGTGTGAAAGATCACAAAGGAAGCAGAGTGTGCGAAGACGGTGCCGTTGTGATTGCACAGAGGTGCAAAGGTTGAAGTTCGACCAAGTGCGGTTGTGATTGCGCAAAGAGAGCAGAGGGCATAGAGAGAACAAAGGGCAAAGATGAATGCGGAGTGCTGCTGCTTGAGGACAGAGGTGCATTGGTTCTTTGAGAAGAACCTGAGGACAGATTTGGCAAGTCTTTGAGAAGGCTTGTGTGCAGAGGATTGATTTGTTCAAAGTTGGACAGATCTGACAGACAGAGGAAGACTTGTACTAGACCGACTGACTGTGTTTGGTACAGGTTGCTGAGCTGCTGTGGACGTGATCATAGAAGGCAGAGGTCTCTTAGGCTAAGCATTGAGGATAGGAGGTCTTCGGTGGAAAGGAGTTCCACGTGCTGGCAAGAGGTAGAGGCAGTTGATCTTCTGAGGGATCATTTCCAGAGCAGAGGGGAAGGTATCTCCTTTGAGCCGAGGCTCATAAACATTGTAATTGGGAAGGATTCCCAAAGAACTTTGAGATAACTTTTAGAGAAAAGTTTTGTGGACGTAGCCCAACCATTCTGGGTGAACCACGTTAAAATTGATGTCACTTTGTGGATGATTTTGTGCATTGCTTTGATATTGCTTTGGGTATATTGCTTTACTATTTTGAAATATAAAGGAAAAAGTAAAAAGGGGTCTTATACTGTTCACCCCCCCTCTCAGTATAAGCTTGTGTTCTTCATTTTGACGCTCTATCAACGATATTAACCTCCATCATTTACTAGCACTAGTTTCTGCCAATCCCAGCTCTCCAGTTAATCATCAATGGTAAGATTATTTTGAGATATGGAACCATGGGAAGTAGTACCATTTTTTATCATGAATTATGACACCATAATTTCTTATGATATGTAGCGCCTGTTGTCAACACCATTGTGAACCTACATCATATAAGGGAATAACACCATGGACATCTAAAATTAGTGTCCTCCATGTACTTCTTAGTGTGCTTAAACCATTTTGACATATGAAACATTTATTCCATTTGAAACTTACCGTATAAAGCTATGGGTTTCAATTACATAAAATTATCTGTATGTAACGAATTATGATTCTATGAGACTATATACACTAGTACCATATGTTTATCTTAATCTCTCACCAATGATATGTAGGAGATCTTCTTATTCTAAAATGATCAATAGTGACCAAATCCTGCTAATCCGGTTACCACCAATGCACATGTGAACTCTTTAAAATAACACCATCTATTCTAACATTCAATAACTTGGTGAATGCCACCATATTATGTTCTTGAATTATTTATTGAACAATGGTAAATGATAGTGCACTCTCCATGGCTGATAAATTAACTTTGTTATACACCATAAATAGAAATGAAGAAGATCCAGTGATAGTGGCTTTGTGGGTAGCATCTCGGGAAAACCAGTTTTTATATACTTTGCAAAATTCATAATGTTGTTGTGTTATTGCACCGTGTCCTACTTTGATAGAAAATTTTGACTAATATCCATATACAATGAAGAAAACCACCATGGACCACATTGAGGCAATGAGAATCATCTACAATATGACTACCAATTGAATGTTATCACCTCCATCTAGGTTGAATAATTTATTCCATATGATGTTTGCTTTGATTCGTTTGCATTGGCTTGGCTTTGTCTATGTATTAACATATTCCTTTCATCCCACATTATTCCAAACAAATGCAATGAAACATTTATAATCATGATAACACACATTGTTTCATGATGAGTTGTTCACCCAACTTGTGCACCTCTTGACCAAACTACATCTTGAAACCCATGCCAGGCATTGACCACGTTGACCACACTTGCATTGAGTCTGCTAGTCTGGCTTGAAAGTCGTGCCATCTATTGAAAAACCTGCAGACATCAAAAAAAATATTTTTTATTAAACCTTTTCAATTAATTTTAAATTTTTTAATTTACACCTTTTTAAATGTTTAAATTAATGTACTTTAAGATATTTTAAACAAAATAAAAAATATTTTAAATTAAAACATTTAAAACCACAAGACTAAAATTTAAATAATAATTTAAACAAACATAAAAGAAAACAAACAAACATGACATGAAAAAATTAAATCTTACAAACCCTAATATCACATTCATTAAAATAAATTAATCCACAAATGAAAATTACAAAATTTTCTTGTGGGTCTCCATTATTGGGGTAATTTGTACAATGGCAACAACAAATGGTGACTCTGTTGGGAAATTCTCTTGAGCATTTCAGATGAAGAACCCAATATGAAACCAATAAAACCAAATATCAGAAAAATAAACATCGTTTAGCTATATCCAAAGAAAATAAGGTTAGACAACCTCAAATTAAAATAAATGAACCATTTTCTTATGTTGAGTGTATTAATTATGATTCTTTTTGCATTCCTAAAACAATTCAGATTCTATCATTTATTTTTGCATTGAGGCTATAGAATTTCACTTATTAAAAATATGCCTCTACATTGCTACACTACTAGTCAAGCATCCATAGCTCTAGTGGAGATAACCTTGATCTCTTCTAGACCTTGCTCTACTACCAGCTAGGCATTTATAGCCCCGATAGAGATTATATGAATCACCTAGATATTAGATAAAATTTTATTTTGCTTCTTTTCTTTATTTGTGTCTAGACATAGCTCCACTACCAGTCATGCATCTATAGCCCCGATAAAAAATATCTAAAATATTTTATTGATTTAACTTTACTTTCATTTTTTCTTGCTTTTTGCATTAAGCATTGTATTGCTTTGCAAAATTTACCTGCCACCTAGGTTAGAGACCAATTAAGGCTAAAGATAGAGTATATTAGATTTTTTCCTTAATCTACAAAACCAAAATGACTTTGTCCTTAAAAATTTCAAATAATACCCTTTAATATGATGTGATACATGTGGATCTTCAACAGAATGTTTCATTGTTCCAAAATCTCACTATCTTAAACCAAAATTATAAGGATAATTACTAAACAATCTCATTTTAATTTTCTTAACTTCACCTATTTTCAAAATAAGCAATCCATCCTACATGACAAAGGAACAAGTATCAACAAAGAAACCAAAATTTTGAAGCTACCACAAAACACTATCTCACTCAAAGGAACAAATCCAACACCCGTTGAGGCACAAGAAAAAAACTCACAATTTGAAACAAACCAAAATTACAAAACTAATAAGCAAATAATAACCTGCTTCTTGAAATTGAAATCATTGAAAAGAAATTAAATAGCAAAATATTGCAAAACGATTAAGTATAAAAGTGCAAAAAATAAAAGTTATGTACAAAAGCATAAAAATGAAAAAGCTATATACAATAATGTACAAGCATAATACAAAAGTTTAGCTATCACTTCCCTAGATCCCAAACACGATTACCACAATCTAAAAGACATCTATCATGATACACATACTATGATTTATAGGAATCCAACCAAAATAATACTAGACCAAACAATACAAAAACCTTCATTTTGTCTCTCTTACCCCACCCTTTTGATTCATCAAACTTGCAAGCAAATACATGATTTTTAACTATATTTTGTTTATTCAGCGAGGTGTAAATTTCTAGACCAGATCATCACTCAAAATTGAATTCTCATTTTCACAAAAAGATATGAATTCTTTCAAATAAGAGGCTATTTTTGAAAATTTTAAAGCCAAGTCATTATCTATGTTTTTAGGCCAATTAAAACCATGCAAAAATTGACAAGCCTCTATGATAACTGACATATATGGATCATTATAAGTTTGTATCCCAGATTCAATATTCATTTGTTTATGGAATTTATTTAGTAACTCCAAAGTGTCTACTTTTTTTTGTTTAACATAACAACCTTATTACTGCTGTGAATAGGCATCAAATCCAATTATTTGTTAACCGTAAATGGCATTTCTTTATCAAAAATATTTGAATTCAAAATAATATTATGTAAAGATTTACCTGGAGTTCTAATGACTAAATAGAAAGACTGAGATTCTACCTTTTTTGTATTTCCATTTACTAGGACTTTATGAGCCATAGTGATTTCCTCTTTTTCCTCATGGTCTTCATCATTATAATCTTGTAGCACATCATATTCGTCGATCACCTATTTTTCAAAAACACTAAAATTAGTCAACCAATTGAAAATATTCCCATCCTTTTCAAACCATAAATTTTATAGATCAAGGGATGTGTTAAATAAAAATCTCCCTTATTAACTACCCGTGTAATCTCAAATAGAGCAATAGTTTTATAATATGGATGAATAGAAGTTGATTATAATTCCTTGTTAACCACCAATAGTATTTCTTTATTTGAATCTCCAAGACAATCATTTGAATTTGTACCCAAATGTTTAGTAGTCAAGGGTAAAAGAGAAGATTTTACCTTTTCTTCATCCATAACAAATTATTCATAAGAAACATTTACCATTTCTTCCTTTTTTATTTCAACAAGGTGTTCAATAAACTCATATTCAAAGTGATTGAATTTTAGAACCTTCTCTATTTCTGCAAGTGGCCCGCAATTTTTAGATTGTACATGAATTGCAAAATCTTCATGTGAGATAGATATTTTAGCATCTTGCATATAAAGTGAAATAGAAATTTCATCAGTAGAAGTGTGAGAAACCAATAATTCCTCATAATATTTGTTTTTATCTTCTTGTAATCTTTCCTCTTCTTCAATTACCTGATTTTCAAAAAAACCATAATCAGTCACAAAACTAAAAATATGCCCATCATTTTCAAACCATAAATCTTGTTGGTCAAGGGATGTGTTAAATAATAAATCTTCTTGATCAACCTCCTGAGTTATCTCAAATAGAGCAAAATTTTTCTTTGGATCGTCAATGATATCAAATCCAAACCATTATGTTTTGGAGTTTCCTCTATTTGAGATAACATAGACATTATAGGATTATTGGGTGGTACAAGGCTTTCAATTTCTTGCACCTCAAATGGAAACAAAGTGAGTGATTCCCCTTATTTCATACCATATTCAGATTCTTCTTCAGGTTCAAGTGCATTCAGACTATAACTCAGGCTATGACCTTCTTCAGATTCAACTTCCTTTATTTCTAAAGGTTCATATGTTTTCAAAATTGATACCATACCTATATTTTTGTTAAATTTATTATCACAATCCTCATTGATGGGTAATGGCTTTGAAACTTTCACCTCATTTTGGATAGTCAATTTCATCATGTTTATTGCTCACATTAGAAATCATTTGATCCAAGGATGCCAAATTGGATGGTTGGTATTGGTTGAAATCCATATCTTGAAAAATAGTTCATCATGGGAGAAGGTTGTACATTAGCCAGACTCATTCATGGCATCTTATTGTGAGCCTTAGGTCTAAGTAATTATAATTGACCCACATTAATACCTTTCAAAATCCATCATTGTTCTAATATTATTGCCTCACTAAAGGCTCTGGGAAAGTATGGAACTTTAATAAGTCTCCCAAAAAACATAGAAGTAAAGGGGTATAAGGCTCCCATGTATATTTGAGTGGCTCTTTCTTCTGAAATGATGTAATGTGTCACCACTTTGGTATATAACCTATGGAATATATCATTGAATAGTCTCATGGATTCATTAGGTTCTTTATGGACTGAGGTAAACTGATTTAATATCATAACTGGGTTAACCAATTTTCCAAAATGGTTAATAAATATTGCTTCTAGTTGAACCTAGGAGGTGATAGAACCTAGATATAAGTGGATGTACCAATAAAATGTAACCTCATCCAATGTATATTAAAAAAACCTACAAGCAACATCTTCATGCAAAATTTACGAATAAATTAAAATGTTCTTGTATCTCTGAATATGTTCCTCAACCTGTCCCACATAATGCATAAACTGAGGTAAATATTCTTTTGCACCTTCAGGGATTTTATGGGGTACTCCAAGAATATCTAAATGACTATAACAACCACATATCTAGGATGCAATTCTTGTCGTTGTTGGAGTAAACATTGTCATTAGTGGACCTTAAAGAATATAAATTTAGTACCAATTTTGTTAGTCAAAGAAATATATCTTACAAATATGTGTGAAATGACTAACAATTTTCAAATATTTAAATGAATAAATCATCATGTTCATCCATTATAATGCATCAATTGAACCTTAACAATCAGGAAAATTCTCAAATTTGAAAAAAAAAGTTAGCATTAATGCATCATCAATTAAAGAATTCTCCAATCAAATAAATGTGATCACATATCAACAAAACATCATTAGTCAAGACCAATAATTAAAAAAATATTTCAAATAACAATGAATAATTTAGCATTCAAGTACCAATGAAATGACCAATTCAGGTCCTCCTTCTAGCACCAATTCTATTGAGTGATATTTTCGTATGATTATGAAAATACACTCACAGTTAGGATCCTGTTAAGCAATCCCCTATTGTAAAGAAAATTATTAATTTCTCCAAGGTTCTGTTTGATTAATATTTGAAAATATGCTTGTATGCTTATAAAAAGTGTGAAAATATTGTTGTAATGCCTCAAAGGTGCAAGTTACTATTAACAAGGGGCTTGTGGTTTGATATTTGATTTAAACTATAAATAAGATGTTGTTCATGAAATTAATTCCCAAATATAATATTAATAATTAAATATTGTCAAATTAGGAGTGAGATTTTGTTGGGGAACTAGACTACTCTACTAGGTTTTGATGAGGAAAAACTACTCTACGAGGATGGCAACAACTTCTAGAGGAGGTTTGAAAAATTGGAGGAATATCGTGATGGCATCGGGTCCATCACAGAGAGTGCATGCTCGTGATGCTTTTTCATCTAAAAATTACTGGAAGGAACAGGATTTCCTAGTGCATGTTGAGAACTGCTTGTTAAATAATAATGGATGTTTGGAACGATGTGAAACCAGACCAGTTCTAGTGGTTCAACCAGAATCAATGGCGGAAGATGTGGAGTATCTAACCAAACATGCACTTATTGGCAAATTTTTTGGCATCTGAATTTCTCTCCCCTTTGTGGAGGCTTGGGTAAGGAATACTTGGAATCCTGAAGGTGACATGGAGGTGATGCTGAGTACGAAAAACTATTTTATGGTGGTTTTATCTTGTATTGTAGATCGTAAAAAAGAATTTTAAGGGGTTCCTTATTTCTATAACCAAGTGGGACTCTTTCTTAAACCCTGGCATGTGGATTTCAACCTGACATAGGAGCGACCATCATGGGTTCCAGTATGGGTTTGGCTTCTGTAGCTTCTGTTGAAATTTTGGAGAACTGATATCTTGCATAAGATTTCCCTTATTCTTAGTAAGCCGGTTGGACCATCACAACAGACAATGGATAAAAAGGTAATCTCTATTACTCGTATCTGTGTGTTGAAATTGATTTAAATAATTGTATTCCATATTCTATTGAAATACATTTTAGATTGACTACATGGGTTCAAAAACTTGACTATGAAGCTCTTCCATTTCATTACTGGATTTACCATAAATATAGCCACCTGCAAATAAAATGCCCTAAGTTTTTCCTGCCTGTGGCTTCAAGTCTTGGGCCCTCTCAGTTTGGATAAATTTTGGATAAAGAAAAATCCCCAAAAAATGAAGGGGAATGAGATAAGGAAGGCTTTATTCTGGTAAAAGCCTAAAACAGAGGACGAAGCGAAAAAAAAGACCTTATGGATAGTCAGCCAGATGCTCTACTCAACCGTTTTGAAATATTAGATGATATTGATCAGTGCATGGAGACACCTAAAACATAGCTACATGGAGCAAATATAACAAGTTTGAAATAGATGTCTCTTCTTGAGGTGGAACTTAAGGAATTAGATCTAGGGGGTTTAAATGAAGAACAAAGGGCTTTGGATATGAGTATAGGTGATATGGTTGGATCTAGCCCTAGAAGGAAAACTATTTTAGAAAGTGATACAGATTTAGTTATGCCCTCTCCTACTCATGCACTGATGTAGTCATCCTTGGACTGCAAAAATCCTACGGCATTGGGATTGCAGCAGAAAATAATTAAAAAAAAAATCGGATAAGAATATGAAGGTGGATCGAAAGAAATACCAAGATAAAATTAAGTTAATGGGGGAGACTTTGGTGGAATCAGGCTTGGTGAGAACATTGAACTCCCATTTTCTAGCCCCAAAAAATTATTATCCTTTCATGGAATGTAAGGGGGTTGAACAACATCCCTAGAAAAAAATTTGTTCGTGATTTGGTTCGTGTACATTTTTCAGATGTGGTGTTTATTCAGGATACTCAATTGGCTATTGATAGTATGTTCAATATTGGTCCCAATTTGTGGATAATGGGGTAATTCTAGTGTATTGGTGTACATGGATATTCTGGTGGCATCGCTTGTTTATGGGATCCGGTTAAGATATCCCCTCTTACTTGGATTTCTAGCAGATGGTCTATTTTGATGATCGGGCCTGATAAAAAATCTAGTTAAACCATCCTACTTACAAATGTGTATGCTTATATTGATTACAATGGTAAAGTGAATTTTTGGGAGCATATTTGCCTTGTGAGAATTTTGGCTCCCCTGTACCCATGGATTTTGGTTGGAGACTTCAACTCTATCACTTGTCTAGAGGAGAAACACGATGGGGTTGACCATCTCGAGCCTTTTTCTTGTCTTAAGTGCTCATATCTAGGCCCTGAACTTGGTTGACATTAAGCTATATAATAGGATATTTACTTGGCACAATAAAATGTGTGGGGAAGCTTCCATATCAGAGATACTAGAGAGGTTTCTGATATCCAGTTATTGGATGGGTAGTAACAGAAGTGTTAGTTCTATGATTTTGGAGGGTAGGGGATCTGATCATTGGCATATCAAAATCTTTGATCTGGAGTTGGGGCTAAAGAAGAATCCTTCCTTTAAGTTTCAACTTATGTGGCTTCATGATCCTAAGCTTCATTATTTCATTCGAGGCTGGTGGACCACTGGAAAACCTCGTCATGGCATCGCTATGTATTCCTTTATGAAGCGACTACAATTTGTAAAGCATAAATTGAAGAGATGGAATAGACTAATTTTTGGGAACCTTTGCTTGGCTAAGTTGGTAGCTCTTAGGAGGGTGGAAGAAGCTTCAAGGAATATTAGAGATCAGGGACTCATGGAGGAGCTTCTCATCGAGGAATTTGAGGCTGCGAAAGACCTTACCGAATGGGAACTAAGGGAAGATTGTTTTGGAAATAAAAATCTTGAGTAGATTGGCTTTAGGAAGGGGATAAGAACACAACCTTATTTTATAACTCGGTTAAGGCTCACCATAATGGTAACCTAATTACCTCTCTTATTAATTCTTAGGGTGCCCTGCTCTCTTCTTTCAAGGATATTTCAGATGATACTAAGAGGTATTTTTCCTCTCTCTTCAATGAGGACTCCCTCTCAGATGATGAGAATGAAAATATTATTATAAACTATATTCCATTGATTGTTTCTAGAGATATGAATGAGCACTTGATGGGTCCAATTTCCCTTGAGGAGTTGGAAAATGTTGTATTCAAGATGAAAAAAGGAAAAGCCCCAGGTCCAGATGGATTCCCTGTTGAGTTTTATCAATATTTTTGGGATTTAATCAAATTCAATCTTCTGGAGGTGGCCCATGAGTCCCAAAAGAAAAAATAGATGCTAAGGGACCTAAATGCTATCTTTGTGGTGCTTATTCTAAAAAAAAGAGAGAAAATTCCTTGGATATGTTTTGGCCTATTGCTCTTTGCAATGTTGTGTATAAGATCATCACAAAAATTATTGTTGAGAGGTTGAAGATATGGTTGAGAAAAATCATCTCTGAGGAGCAAGGAGTGTTTGTTGTTGGCTAGAAATTCCTGGATGGGGTTGTTATTGCTACAGAATTTATTCATTCAATGGAAAATTATAAGGAGAAAACTATGTTCATTAAGTTGGACATGGCCAAATCCTATGATCGAGTCAGATGGTCCTTTCTTCAGAAAGTTCTTGCTACTTTTGGATTTGAGGAGGAATGGATTAGATGGGTGATGACCTATGTTTCTTCTTTCTCGTAATCTGTTCTTGTTAATAATGATACATTAGTGCTGTTTGAGGCTTTAAGGGGATTGAGGCAAGGAGATCCTTTATCTCTTTATTTGTTTATCATTATGGTGGAAGGGTTGGTAAGATTACTCAAGTCTCAAGTTAGGTAGGGTATCATTTAGGGGTGGAAGTGGAATAGTAGTTTTCCACCTCTTTCCCACATTCAATTTGTTGATGATACTACTTTTTTGGGATTTACCACTATTAGGGAAGCTAGAAATATTAGACAGTATCTTGACATCTATCTTGATTCTTCTATATAGTTGATTAATGAGGATAATTATTCTAATTTCTTATTCAATATCCCTCCTCTTATTCAAGCCAATATTACTCACATTCTAATATTCCAGGTCGGGACTCCCCCTTCATTTACATTGGTATTCAAATTTCATCTCATTCTCTACCTAGATCTTCTTGGTAGTCTATGCTTGATAAGTTTAGAAGGAAGGTGTAGACACCTAAAACATGTCATGTTTAGGAGAACTACTCATGTGGGCACATTCATAGACCATGTGACTAAACCTTGGGACCTTCCAAGTGCCAAAAGTGGTTTTCACCACTCATTTGGGGTAGTCTTAGCCCATCCAAGCCTGGCCGCTATGAACCAGAGCGGCTGGATTCTGGCCATTGAAGCTCAGAGCGGCCAGCCCTAGCCACTGTAGATGACAGTGGCTAAGCCCTAAATAGCAACTTGCCATCAAACTAGCCTAATATCGGGTGGAAGTGGTAGTTTGCATGCAATAAAGTCGAGCGGGGATAACTTTGCATTCCTCCTCACAGCCAGTCTACATGAGAGACTCAAGTCTAGGTTTAGACATCAGTTTAACTGGCCTTCAAACATAGAAAAAGACAAAACTTCTCATGCTAACATCCAGTGTGCATGCAGAATTTAGTCCTAGGGTTTGGACATTGACCTAGGGCTTCAAAAACATTATAAGGTGCAAACCTAAGAGCACCAAAGGGGACCTTGGGGAGAGCTTTTGGAGACCTTTCATAGAGATACGATCGAGGAGAGATTTTTGAGACTTGGAGAGCTTTTCTTGTAGCGAAGCCCTGTCAGATCGGAGAGCAAATTGGAGCACCTTTTAGGAGCAACGAAGTGCTGGCCGATTGAGAGGTTATCATCTACAGGATATTCAACACATCAGGCATAAACGACAATCATTTCAACTTCAGCAATAATCCTAGATCCATAGCCTTGGAGCAATAGAGATAGGTTTTCATCTTAGTGGCCATTGTCTCGGATAGTGGCCCGTAGGCCTAGTCTAGGGTTCTTAGCATTAGTTTCTTTTATTTAGCTTGTTACATGTTTTTATGCCATTAGCATAGATCTGGTTTATCACATTTACTTGCATTCATAGCATTAGTTTCTATTGTCATTGAGCATATTTTTGTTATCATTAGGGTTTTTGCTAACAACCTCATCCAAGGAGGCAATCTCAGATAGCTAAGTGTTTGCTATTGTTTTCATGCTTGTAGGACTACAGGTTCACTAGATAGGTTATCAACATACGAAAGCAAAAGGATCCCTCTAGGAGCCAGACCTAGAGAAGGAGGTATCTGTAAGCCCTCATACAATTTTATGTGCATCACCGAGAAGCCTATGAGAGTGCATCACCCCTTGCAAGGGGATATCATACATCTACTACCCTATTTTATAAAATCTATATCAAATGAAGGGAATCCCTTAGAGGGATCTATATGTAACCGAACTTGAGAAAAAGCAATAAAGAGCATTATTCATTCATTTCTTTATATTTTGGTTGCATCTATTTTCACATATTTCATTTAATGCATGATTAAGTATAAATAAATCAAATAATATTCACAAATAGAGTAGTGGATGGTGCATCGCTTCCTCAGGGTCGCTACAGATGGTGATCATGATGGGACCCCCACCAAGTTTTTATTTTCTTCTCGATTTACTGATTCAGGTTTTTGTGTGTAGATTTAGCTACTCTAGTCTACAGCGGCCCATAGACTTAGCCACTCCTACTAACAATGGCCAAAAATCAGCCACTTTGATCAACAATGGCTAGAACTAGAGTGCAATAGAGGATAGAATCTCTATTCTCTAAGCTGGATTAGAGGTTGGTACACTTTTTTGATGTTTTTTGGTCTTCTATCTACTTCTGGTTTCCTAAAATAGTGAATATTAAGACACATTTTAATTTGGAAACTAAAGAATGGAAAGGAAAGAACTTGCATCTTGTGCATCTTAGGGTTTTTTTAGATTTCCACTAGGCATTTCTAGGAACAATGGCTTATGCTTGTAAAGTTTACCCTAGAATCCAGTATGCTAGAAATCATGTGTTGGTTTGCTTGCTTTGAGGCCCTACTAGAGGCCATATTTGCACAAAATAGAGTGCATCCATGAAACTCATATTAGTTTATGCATATTTCTAAAAACTGAAATGTCATTTGTATTAGGCATATAGGAAAGATGCATTTTTGTTGTATGATGCATTTTACTTTATGCAAATTTAAAATGAACCCCACACATGCACACATATTTTAAACATTGGGGAGTTGGATTTCATCACCAACCCTCAATTCAGTTCGATGACATTGGCATTCATCTCCTTCCATCGGCTTGCCCCCTAGATTTTCCTAGAATGGAATAAGGAACTTCTTTATAGTGGTACTAAGTTACTCATGTTCAAACTATCTCCCACTATTGGAACAATCATTGGTTCAGAGTGGAAGAGCTAGGTGAACCCCCCACTGGGATTTAAGTGGTGTACCCTAGTCTCTTTTTGAGAAAATCATGTTTGGCATGGGTGTTCTTGATTCCCACTATGGATGAGTCTCCTCATTCTAAATCCAAAACAAGAGCAAGAAAACAAGAACAACAACACATCAAAATGCAGCAAATAGTTTAGGGCACACATAAATTGGTAATCAAGATAAACACTTGCTTGATATTGTTTGTTTATCCTTATTTGCAACACTCAAGATTAATTCACAAACACAATGGTTAAAACCAGAAGTAAGCATCCTCGGTCCAATACCGAGGTAGAATCTGAAGCAACACATACCCATAGGCGAAGTCATAGTAACATTGAACCACCTACTCATAAGACCGTGGGACGTAGTTCCATGAGCCTAAGGGGTGATAACTCAACCCTTGGGGGTTCTCCTCGAGAAACCCCAATTAGGGAGTCACATCATGGAACTAAATCACAAAAACACAAGGAGGCTTCATGGCCATCATCATCAAGGAGACACGAGGAGGCCTCAAGGCCCTCCTCTCAACACACAGAAACTTCTCAAAGACATGAGGAGGCTTCAAGGGCTTCCTCCCCACATGGACATAAGAGGGGTTCTAGACCCCACTCTTCACATAGGGATGATGAGGTTTCCCCACCTCCATCCTCATGAAGGAATGGTGGGGCCACAAAGCCTTCATCACCAAAAAGACACACAAGAGTCACAACATCTCAAACTTCACATGAGACACTTAGAATAGATCTACCCACTAAGGGGCATGAAACTAGAGTTACATCCAATCATAGGCACCAAACAGAAGATACCCTTCACACAAGAGGAAGGATTCCAATATATTATGACCTCATTGGAGTAAATGGCACCCCATAAGATCAGCCATGGAAAACAAGATAGTTAGATGAGTTGGATCAATTTCATTCAAGGCCAACTCCCAGAACCATAGCCACAGAAAATTTTGCATCTAGAAGTTCACAAAGTGTTACTTCTAAATGCACCACCCAACATAGGGAAGCTTCAAAGTGACCCCATAGTACACATACAGAGTCTGATCATAGAGGCACTTATCAACACACTAAACAAGTTACATTAGCTAGCAAGAGCAAAGAAATAGTGAAAACCTCTTCGAGGAATCTATGAATCAGAACCACAAGAACATAATTAGACAAACATGAATCTTCTTTAACAATACAATATGACCATATGCGATGGTTAGAAAATGCATTACACAAAGAGTGAGAGCTAGTGGAAGCTCTCGAGCATGACAAACAAAGAGAAAGGCTTTTGCACCAACATGAGCAATATTTAAGAGAACAAGTTGAGCAGCTAGCTCGTATCAACCTACAAGAAAATGGTAATGATCACCAAAGAGATAAATGCATTGACTCACCAAAATAAGGGTGCATTAGGCAAGAAGAAAGCCCACAATGAAACCACCACTCAAATCATGAACAAAATCAAACTAGTGGGGAAAGGGTAAACATGATAAATCAGGATCAAACACATCCTAAATCCCCTCATAGGAGGGAAGAGAATAGAACAAGTCAAGTGGATAAAGGGTTACCTCCATTACCACCATGAGTGGGCCTACAAGAAGAGGAACTCCTCACCTCAAAGGCATTCCAGGAACTCACTAAAAATATGAAGTCCTTTGAGAAGCAAGATACGATTGGGAACCAACCAACATTGAGTAAAATACACAACCAACCATTATGCCCATCAGTTCCTAGCCATGCATATCCTAAGCACTTTGAGATGCCTAGGTTAGAAAAATTCAAGGGTGAAGAGGATGCACAAGAGCATGTTACCAATTTCATCAATGCATGTTTTCATATTGAAGACAATGATGCTCTTATGCTAAGAACTTTCATTATGACATTTTTGGGTGCTGCCACTCAATGGTTCAACCAACTACCCAAGCACAACATATCCAATTTTGAACAACTAGTAAATGCTTTCCTAAAATGTTTCTCCTTTGGTGCTAAAAATAAGGTGAACCTTTTAGACCTGGCCAACTTAAAACATTATGATGATGAGCCAGTAATGGATTATGGGGATAGATGGAGAAAAGTCATGGTAAAGTTATCATTCTCCATCCCCATAGAAGAAATCATCCGCATGTTCACCAAGAGTTGTTCTAAACACATCTCCCTCTTGTTACAACTTCAACAATATCCTTCATTTGAGGAAGCCTTGGCACAGGCCAAACTCATTGAGGACATAAAAGTAGATGAGGGAACCATCAAGCTCTGAACCAAGAAGGAGTGGAACAAAAATGGCAAGAATGACAAATATAAGTAGAAGTAGGCAAACCCTACTCTAGTTAATCAAGTAGTATTGGTTGCACCTAAGGATGGGGCTGCACAACAACCCCAGAATTATCAAGCACAACCCCCACCAGCCAATTACGATCAAAAGAACAATCAGGGGTGAAACAGAGAATGCAAGCCACCTCGCTATTTTACACCTCTATCAGAGTCAATGCAATCAATTTTCAACCAGTTGAGTGAGGCTAGGAAGATCAAATTTCTTGATGTACCTCTTTTAGATCCCAACCATCCTAAGCCAAAAGGATATAGGGAAGATCAATTTTACCCTTATCATAGGATACTGGGGCATGACATTGAAGTTTGCATTGGTTTCAAGAACCAGGTGCAAAATATGATTGAAGTGGGAGAACTTAAAGTTGACAACCCATTGGCTCTCGATAATAGAGATATGGGCATATACAAAAACCTGTTGCCAAACCATGAGGTCCCTAGAGGGCAAGGTGCCCAAGTCAATCAGGTCTGAATTGATACACCTACCCATGGATGCATTGGGATGGTGGAAATTGTCAACATAGCAACTAGGAGTAGATGATATGGTCAACCATAGCCTCCTATAGCTCCCATTAATGTCCCAACTACACCTAGGTAGAGGCAGGGGCAAAACAACCTTCCAGGTCCACCAACCCGACCTATGGTAACTGTTTGGAGTAGACTAGAACAAAACTTACAAATGACTCCGACCAAGCTATCTATCTATGAGCTCATACAATAGTCCCCAAAGCACAGGGAGACTTTGATGGAGATTTTGAGATCAATTGAGCTCCAACCATAGGATCCCAATGCATTCACTCATTTTGTGGGACAAGTACAACAATGCCAAGAACCTATAATTCGATTTTATGATCATGAGATTAAGATAGTACCTACTACCTTACTAGACCCTCTATTGCACATTGTTGCATCAATCAATGATTTACCTTTTAAGTGGGTCTTGATCGATACAGGTTCATCAATCAACATCATCACAACAACAACAATAGGGCACCTTAAGATCCCCAAATCCAATATCATTCCAGGAGCCTACACGTTAAGAGCTTTCAATGATGCTTTATGCTCTACTATGGGAATGATAGTCCTACCCATTAAGGTGGGGCATAAGACCATCCCTATGATGTGTCATGTCTTGGAAGGGGCCATGCAATACAACATCCTCCTAGGGCATCCCTGGATAAGAGATATGAAGTGTGTTCCTTCGATTTTACACCAATGTGTCAAGTATGTGCACGATGACAAAGTCTATGTGGTTTTGGCTGATGAAGAGCCATTCAAATATGTCCATCAGGTGGATTTTCTAGGATATTTTATGATTCCTTCCACCCACCTGTATGTAAGACCTTCATCTCCAACTACACAACTAGATGACAGAGACAAAGGGGTACAAAAAGACCCATCCACATCGACACCTCCTCTTGCACCCAAAACAACTGACGCTTCTAAGAGACCATCAATGTCTAAACCTAAAGACAATCAGAAGCTAAAGGTACCCTTAATCAAGGAAGAAAATCCCAAGGAATTGCTAACTATAGCCATTGCAGAAATCCCAAGTCCCATGGAAGAAGAAGATCTCCAGGATCAAGCCGAGGAAATACTAGAACCCGCTTCACCAGTGTCATCTGTAGGGTCATCCACATCACATGTGACAATACACTTGGCAAGTACAGGGATAGGAGAGTACCTTGTGTAGAACATAACATTCATACCCATCATTGAGTCTACACAAGACATGGGATGACCAAAATACCTAAGACCACCAGTGGGAATAGTGGTTCCACTTGGAATCCCTCCCAACCAGACCAACTTTATCTATGTTGGCCTAGACTGCACCCATGAGTCTTTAGACATAGAAGAGGACAATGATGAACTATTCACTATTAATGTTCATTACCTCTCTAATCTCGAGTTTTCTCTAAGCTACTTTGAACATTGCCATTGGCATGGCTACGGTCTTGGTATATATGAGTAGGGGCGTAGGCGGCCATACGAGCTGCAATACCAACTTCCCACTGATAGGTTTGGGTTAGGCTACCACATCAGAGGTCAAGATGACTCTCTAGAAGCATCCTTGGATAGATTAAGCTTGGGGTTAGGAGAAGACATCGATTTTATTCCTTATCACCCACCAAGTACAAGACATCTGATCAATAGACAAGTGGTCATGGTAAACATACCACCACCAGAGATTTATCATCCAAACTTCTCAATTGATGCCACCCCGATAGGTTGCATCTTGTGGGATGAAGAGCGAGAAGAAAATGGATATGTGGCAAGTGATGATGAAGCACAGGTAAGCTTAGCCTATCATGGGCCTCACTATTTACAAAGCCTTTCCTGGTCCAGCCACAATGAGAGTGGATACATATCGGATGAAAGTGGCTATGAGTCAGAGGACTCAATAGAAAGAGCCTACCTAGGGCCAAGGCAGTGGTCCCATAGCTTGGGGTAAGAAACTAATGCAAATAGCATCTTCATAAGTGATGAAGAATATGAGGATGAGATAGAGATGGCCTACTTGGGGCCAAGACACGTGCCCCTTGTCTTAGGGCCACATACCAATGCTAATGGTTTTTGGATAAGTGATGATGACTATGAAGATGAGACTGAGATGGCTTATCTTGGGCCTCACCACTTATGGCAAGTCAACATGCTGGTAGAAAGAGAAGTGGCACTTCATGCCATAGACCCTAGCTTATAGTTTTTGGGAAGACCTATCGACTTAGATGCCATTTACCATGCAATAAATCCCCCTCCACCTACATTTAGAGAGCTCTTAGAACCCAATGATCCTATTATCTAACCTACTCATGGGCCAGATCTAGAGATTCCTTTTCCTCTAGAGCCTCATCATGAGTATGGAGGGAAAACCTTTGAGACAATATTTCACCCATGTGGTCCTGGAGATTTCATTCCATCCATCAACACAATCTCCATTGATTTGACCACTCCACTTCATAACCCAGTAGATCCTACTAAACCATTGTATCTTGATATAGATGCTATTGATTGGGATCATGTTGATTCACCTATAGAGCCTGAGGATATTTTCCCTAATGAAGAGATGTTACAACCATTTCATTTTGCATCAGGTTATGCATATGATGTATTCCATGCTAGTTTGGATCCTGAGTCAGTAGGACCTATAAATCCCATCGATGACATTCATTTAATACCCACACCTCACCAGCTAGAGGATGGGTCACATATGGTTGTAGAAGTGACTTTCGAGGTGGACATCAATGATGATCCTACTCAACCAAATAAATTCAAGTTTAGAGAAAGTCTATCTCCAGAGGAACAAGCCATCATAATCCCTCTCCTTAAGGAGAGGCCAAACCTTTTTGCTTGGACCTACAAAGACATGCCAGGGCTTGATCCAAAGTTAGTTGTTCACAACCTTTCATTGGATCCCATGAAGAAGCCAGTCAAGCAAAAGCTAAGGAAAATGCATCCAACCATCACTTTGATGGTGAAGAACGAGTTGCAAAAACTATTGGATGTGATTTTTATCATTCCTATCGACTATCCTGAATGGGTCTCGAACATGGTGCCCATGGGAAAACCTGATGGAAGAGTCCATATTTGCATAGACTTTAGAGACTTGAATAGGGCAACTCCAAAGGATTCATTCCCATTGCCAAACATAGATGCTCTTGTTGATGCCACTATAGGCCATGAGATGCTCTCCCTAATGGATGGGTTTTCTGGATACAATCAAATCTAGATCAAACCCGAAGACCAACATAAGACCACTTTCATTACTCTATGGGGGACATTCTATTACAAGGTGATGCCATTTGGCCTAAATAATGTTGGTGCCACATATCAATGGGCCATGACATACATCTTTCATGACTATATGCATAAAATCTTAGAGGACTACATTGATGACTTACTGGCCAAGTCTTTATTGTGGAAATCCTTAGAAAAGTCTTTGATCACCTCATTGAGCACAACATCAGATTGAATCCTAAGAAGTGTGTGTTTGGCATAACTTCTAGTAAGCTCTTGGGGTTCATCATTTCTAAGAGAGGCATTGAAGTCGATCCTACAAAGGTAAAGGCTATATTGGAAATGGGGCACCCCTACCAACATTAGGGAGTTAAGAAGCCTACAAGGCAAGGTAGCATCCATCAAATGATTCATTGCTCAATTATCAGATAAATGTCAGCCCATGAATCGGCTTCTATGCAAAGGAGTCCCTTTTCATTGGGATGAAGAGTGCCAACAAGCCTTTGCAGAGATCAAAACTTACCTAGCAACACCACTAGTATTGGCTCCACCAAGGCCAGACGTACCATTTTTACTATACATATCGGCTACTGATTTTACTTTGGGCACCATGTTGGCCCAAAATAATGCACAAGATAAAGAGCAAGTCATATATTACATCAGTCGCACCTTGGTGAGTTATGAGCTAGGGTATGCGTATGTAGAAAAGTTGTGTTTGGTAGTGGTCTTTATGACCAAAAAGTTGTGACACTACATGTTGAGTCATACGACCTACATTATATCCAAACAAAATCCTTTGTAGTACATGATGAACAAGACCTATCATAATACACGTACTACAAAGTGGATCATGCTATTGATAGAATTTGATCTAGAGTTCATAAGCCAAAATTCCATCAAGGGACAAGTCATAGCGGATCAATTAGTAGAGGCACCTCTTCAAGATAGCAAGCCTCTCACCATAGAATTGCTTGATGATGCAGTCTTTGCATTATCAGATCCACCCAAACCCAAAGAACCTAAGAAAGAAAGAGACATGGCATTGTTCTTCGATGGTTCGAAGTGTGAGCAAGGGGGAAGAGTAGGGATTGTCTTTATCACACCATAGGGTGCTCCATTGCCCTTATCATTCAAACTAGACTTCCCTTGCACAAACAATAACACCGAGTATGAGACCCTGATCTTAGGACTTCAAACAACCATCACAATGGGCATTAAAATATTGAATATCTTTGGTGACTCCTTGCTCATAGTTAATCAAGTCAAGGGTTTGTTCCAATGTCGATGCCCAATCCTAAAATCATACAAGGAACTTGTTGACACCTACCTAGCCCGATTGGAATGGTATGACATCGAGGCAATCCCTCATACATCAAATAGATTTATGGACACCATGGCATCCTTGGGATCTTTAATCCCTCAGAATCCATCTATGGATTTCACAACCATTCACGTTAAAGTGCTCTCGCACTCAGCGATACAACATGAGGCTTTTGATAATCAAGAATCAGTCAACATGATCAATATCAAACCAAATCAAGATTGGTCCTTCAGAGCTAGATATTTCTTGCAAATGGCACCTTGGGGGTCTTTGATCTCTCAAGGTCCTATGGAGTGTGGTACAACCATTCACCATAGGGTTGTTTCTCAATCTGTATTCACAAGTTCTAGAATGCAGGAGGAACAAGCCATTTTTTCTATAGAAGTTATGGCTTATCAGGATTGGCTATCCCAGTTACGAGACTTCCTAAAGCTTGGAATGGTACCACAAGGCCTATCGCATGCTGAAATATGAACATTTAAATAGAAGGCAACAAGGTACATCTTATTGGGAGAGATCCTTTATAGATGAGGTTATGATGGAATGCTCCTCCATTGTCTTGAGCCTCAGGAAGCATCCTGGGCAATTTCATAGGCTCATGATGGTACGTGTGGTGGTCATTTTAGTGGTATGGCTATCATTAAGTGCATCTTGAGAATGGGCTACTATTGGCCCACTATGGAAAAATATTATTGTGAGTATGTCAAGAAATGCATTAAATGCTAGCATCATGCAAACCTCACTCACTTGCCATCCCAAGCCTTGCAACCCATCCAGGAAGCATGGCCCTTCTCGTAGTGGGGACTAGACTTAGTTGGGAAGATCTCACCCCCATCCTTAGGCCGACACACGTTCATCATAACGGCCATTGAGTACTTCACCAAATGGGTCGAAGCGATCCCCTTGACATCGACAACTGGACCAAGGATTGCGGAGTTTATACTCCATAATATCATAAGTCATTTTGGGGTCCCTTCAAAAATAATATCGGATAATGGGCCATATTTCAAGAACAAAAATATGCATGCTTTGATGAAAAAATACCATATTCAGCACAATTTTTCAACACCCTATTATCCGCAAGCAAATGGGCAAGCAGAAGCCTCAAACAAAATAATAGTCTCCATCTTGAGGAAGACGGTGAAAGATAATCATAAGGACTGGCATCTGCAATTGCCTCTTGCATTATGGGCATACAGGACTAGTGTGTGGACGCCCACTAGGGCAACACCATTTTCACTTGTATATGGCGTTGAGGCCATCATGCCCCTAGAGTTGGAAATTCCAACCCTGCGCATAGCATTGAAGGACTTCATAGATGATGACACCGCATGGCAAGGCCACCTTGATCAATTAACGCTTCTTGATGAATGTCGAGTCAATGCCTTGGAGCATCTCCATATTTATCAAGATCACCTTGTGCGAGCTTACAATAGTAAAGTCCACTTAAGAGAATTCAAAGTTGGGGATCTTGTGCTCAAAGAAAACCAACAAAACTCAAATCTGTCATCGCACCTACGAGACAAATTTATGGTAAATTGGATAGGTCCATACATAATCTCGAAAAGGGTTGGGCTTGGAGCATATCACCTCACATCATTGGATGGTGTTGAAGAGCCTGAGCCTCTCAATATCATTCACTTAAAGGTATTTTATACATAAAACACAAAAACATTCAAAAATACATAAAATACAAAAACAATACAAAGCATCAAAAATACAAACAAATCATAAAAACATAAAAATTCAAAGATAATAAAAAATGCTCCAAGGGTATCCTCACACCGCTTGGTCACCTTAATAAAAATCTCCAAAAATTCTCCAAGGTACCTCCAAATGCAAAGCGGGTATCCAAGCCGCTTGGTCAAAATCCATCAAAAATGCTCCAAGGGTATCTTCACACCGCTTGGTCACCTTAATAAAAAATTCTCCAAGGGTATCTTCACGCCGCTTGGTCACCTTAACCAAAACCCCGCCAAAATTGCTCCAAGGGTATCTTCTCCACTTGGTCAAACCCTAAAATCCCCAAAGGCACAATAAGCCCTTTGGTCAAAATAATCAAAAATACAAAAACAATGCAAAGATCAAAAATACAAAAACATTTGCATCTTACATCTGCATCCACATAGTTGCATTGCATTAAACATTCATATCCATTGCATTTGCATATGTTATGATCACACTCTTGCAAATGATGCCACAATTTGTATCACAACCATAAATACTCAAGTCCATCTTCATCCATTCATCCATGTGTGTAACTATGTTTTTCAACACAACCATTTCCTATTGCTATACAGAATAGGCTAAGGTTTTTTAGTCATTCAACCATATCTAGTGGTCTTATCAGCTTTTGTGGAAAGCCATCTTGATTAGTAGAGGGTAAGGTCTAGTCATGATAATGCCTTGGATATTCAGGATCCCATCACTAATTAAAACATTAAAATTCTAGTTGGTACAAGGGAAATATGAAACCTATGAAGTGGTCTAGGTTACCTTAAGAGAAAAGGGTCTTCCTTGCTTATCCCCCTATGCGACCGGTTCAAAGGTGCTGAGAATTGGCAAAAGGACAAGTTCCACCCTACCCAGTTAAATCCCTTGCTTTTACCAAAATAAGCAAAAATCCCAGAATCAAGCAAAATTCAAAATCAAAACAAACAAGTGATTATCATCACTACATAAATCCCTTGCTCAAGAGAAAAACAAAAATCAAAAAAATCAATAAAAAATAAACAGTGATTTTCATCACTAAGCATGAGCAAGTATCCCAAATAAAATGAAGAAAATAAGGGAATGGAGCTTGAATCCCTAGAATTCTCAGCATTGTACAAACCGGAAGGTGATCCCCATTACAGGTTTGGTGTACATCCAACTTGGCAATGGTGGTATCCTTACGCATGATGATATGTCTATCATAATAGCATCTTGCATTTGTGTAGACCAATGTTTGCATGTGGATGAGCTAGCTTTGGGTAACCCAATACTGCCTAGTGGTATAGTCCAACTAAGTCCAACATAGGATCAGATGAACACTTGAGGATCCTCGATCTTAGCAATGGGCTGAAATAATCCCGCCTGACATCGGAGGAAATGCTTGAGTTCTATCTAAATATATTCATTTGCACACATAGGGATAATGAATATCTAGGTCCATGATGAAAGCCTTGCTTTTCAAAAGTCTTGTATGGTCAATACGCAATTGTTGATAGGGTAACTAGAGTGTTTGAGTCTCAGGAAAAACCTCAAAACTTCCTACATAGCAACAAATCATATCATCAATCACATCATCAATTTTCTTTATGAGGTTTTGTGAATTAAGGGGTATTAACAAAGTAGGCTAGATACCGGATAGATGTCAAAAATGATATTTACATGACCACTGACTATTTTGAATATTTTAAATTATAGAAGCTTATCAAGAAAGTACATACATTCCATGTCATTACATTTCACATATGGATGCTTAAATAATTAATTCTTGTGATAAGAGTGATTATTTACATTCATGACTAATATACTTTCTGTGGTGTCGCCCATTAGATTGTTAAACTCATATCATATGCATTCCTTATGTTTTAAGTGACTAAAGCATATAGGTTCATTCACATTAGATCAAACACCATATAGATAATGCATTACACATTGCATTTACCATAACATAACACAAGTCGAATGCATACAACTAAAGCAAAAATTAAACATGCATTTAACAATAACATTGCATCCATAAATACATAGTTCATAACTCATCCATTTACATCTAAGATCACATCATTGCATCCACATGCATTACATCATAAAGCAATAATCAATTCATGTAGGCAATATCCATATGCACCACATCATATAGCCATAATCAAAACATGTAAAACCATATAAGCATCCATATATGCATACATCATAATCCACCTATGCATACAATCATAAATCCATCATTAAGTCAACTCATGATACATCACATCATGTCACAATAATCAGATCATATAAGCATCTACATAAGCATCCATCTAAACATCCACATCATCATAAATATCACCTATCATCTAACACATACATCAACTCATCATAATGCCATCATCACATCACATAAATAAAATAAAAACATGAGCAATAAAGGATACACATAATGAATCATAATGCAAATATCTCATATAAATGTGTGTGTCAAATACATAGATGTACAAAATACCCATAGGCTATAGTCATGTAGGTCAGCTGACCTCAAAAATAAAAGCCAAAGTACATCATGAATCAAACCGGGCTTGCTCCCCCTATGGTTGGATCTCGAGTAGAATGATGTGAAGCCATTGGTCTCTCTACATGAGCTTGAGTCCTCTAGCTAGGCTAGACTGAAGACTACCCTGAGGTAGAGCACCTACTAACCTATGATCCACCTACACCTATCCTCTCCCTAGGAGTGGCTCCTAGCCTCCTGATATACATCTAGAGAGAGCAATGTAGGATGCATCATCAAAAATATATGCATCACACTCATCCAACAAGCTCTATAGATGCCTAGTCTCTACCCCTAGATCTACCCTTGTAGGACCCTATGGAGTATGAGGAACAACAAAAAGTTGCATCCTAGTAGCACCACTCCTGATAGTAGCCTACAATGCCTATATCTATGTCATGAGCTATGCTATAGTGGCATCTCACTATTGTACCTAGATCTTGGTCGACTAGAGCTCGACCTCTACCTCATGCAACTACGACCTAAGAGGAGAATCTCTCTCCTCAAGATCCAACTCCTCCTCCTCCTCCATAGGAGCCTCCTGCTCCTCTACTGCCACCTACTCTATCGGTTGGCCCCATCCCTCAGTCCTAGATTAGACTCTCCACCCTACTGGATCTGTGCCTCCATCAACCATCATCCTCATAGCCTAGGCTACCATCACCATGCCATAATCGATCCCCCACCACTATGTGAAGGCATCTATGACTCCCCCATCAACACCTACATCAACTATTAGGGCATCCTCATCATCAGTAAGCTCTATAATATGTGGTGGAGGAAGGTCTCTCTACTATGATGCACCTATACAGAACAGGGAAGTGGCACATCCTACTACAATCCATACTGATGAAGGACACGAGAGTAGAAGAAATACTCTCTGATGTCAACCTTATGGCCAATGATCCATCACTCATGTCATTCCTAGCTATAAATTTGGCTACATCATCCCAGGTCGGGCAGTCATGATATGGGTGCCATATGATATCTTGGGCCTACAACCTAGTGAAAGAAGCAATGTAATGGGGGAGCTCCCCACATGAGGGTAGCTCTTGTACTCCTCATACTCTCGAGCCCATCTGGTGGTATAGCACTACATCGAATCATCAATCTCTATGATCTCTATGGGAAGCCCTCTGGGATGATCTACATGGATATGCTCCCATCCCCATATCTATAGGAGCAAGCTACAAGTGATGCTAGCATGACCCCATCGATGGATGTGATACAACTCATCATAGCACTATGCTAGCAAAGTGCTCCCCCATGCATAGATGATAGGGTCCTCACTATCCACCAAATCTTGAACCATCGCAAGGAGGTTCCAAGGGAACCTCAAGCCTGAGCAGTCTAGGAGAAGCATGTTGTTGATGACCATCAGCAACATCGCATGCCTCTCAAAAAATACCCTCACCTTGTACCATCGTAGAATAGATACACCACCATATTTGGTGTCCTTGAAGGCAGCCACAGCATGCCTCCCGAACACCCGAGCAAAGACTACCTCACGGTCATTAGTGGCCGAAGAAACGATGGCCACTCCATCAAAAGGAATCCAAAAAATCTTATATACATCCTCCGATGTGATAGTCATCTCACCGGTAGGAAGGTGGAAGGTATTAGTCCTGGGATCCCATCGGTGAGCCAGGGCCATGAGGTAGGCCTGATATGACATAATCTAGGGTAGCCTAGTCACATACTATAATCCATGGGCATTAAACCATGCCCAGTCTATATCATCCATACATGGTAGGAGGTCATTTAAGAGCTTCGGGTCCCGAGCCCGAGCAGAAAGAATCTAAGGACAAAAATCAAGGTATAACTATAGTGCATCTAAGGCATAAATCACAATAAAACATGAAAAATGGTGCAAATAATGATAGACTATCCTAAGTCTAAGTGAAAGAGGAATAAATGCACCTAATCATGCAACAAATTTTAGAAAAGCAACTCAAAAATTCAAAAAAATCAATTAATCATCTCAAAATACAAAAAAAAAAAAAAATTGCCTAAGGTTTCCTGGTCGCTTTCATCTACAATGACCAAAAATCGGTCATTGAGGCTAGCAGTGGCCAAACCCCAATGGTCAAAATTTTGACCGTTGAGATTTGAATCGATCACTACCATCGATAGTGGCCAAGCCATGGGCCAAAATGGTCACTCTGTGCGATAGCGGTCGATGGGCGACGTGACAACCGCGTATGCCCTAGGCCAAAAACATAAAAAAAATTGCAAAAACAACAAAAAGGGGCAAGCCCACCAAAACAAATCCTAAACTAAGCCTATCTATAGGTTTGGTTCATTGCCAACAAGTTTAATGAGGTTCATTCACCGATTACTTAGTGTGGTTCATTTTTACTAAAAAATGAGCAAGGTTAGGGTTTTGAAGAGTACCCGAGAAGCTTCAGCTCCTCCACTCATAGATGCCTCACCTTGTACAGCCATGGTCCTCGTCGATAAGCACTCCAAGTCGCAAGAAGTCACTTTCACTCTAGAGCTCAAAAAAGCAAATTTCCAGCTAGGAAGAATGAAAATTCAAAACCCTAGGCTACTTTTTATACTTCCCAAGTTATGCTTTGGCTACTACTATCATCAATAGCCCACACTTCTTGGCCACTGAGGTTGAGAGCGGCCACAAACAAGCATTTGGGGGTCATTAGATCTGATAGCGACCAACAGCATAGGAAAATGCAGAAAAATTCCTTCCAGGAGGAATAACAAAAAAATCAAATAAGCACATTTTGATGATTCATAATCATCATAATGATCAAAATAACAAAAAAATCACATAAAAACAAAATCTCAAGTAAGCCTCGTATCTACTTACTCTATCAACTCGATGGTTGCAGCGATTTGCACTCCATGCAATTCGATGAGATGAGTGAGTTACCATAGGGCTACTTGGGGTAAATTAATCATTTTGGAATTGTGATGTGCCCCCTCAATCCCGAAGAAGACCAAGATGGTCGGACTGCTCCATGGGTGTGATAGAATCATCTTAATTCCTTTATGGCATTACAACACTGAGCCAAGTGATTCAACACAAGCCTAAATAGAATCAGTCATCCTAACTCCCTAAGAAGGCTATTTATGGTCGGACCGCTCCCTGGGATAGGGATGAATGATTATCAAAAATAGTGAAGTCACACTTGGATGGGGGATTGCCCATTAAAAGAACAAACACTAGAAAGGAGCCAAACTAGTCATATTGGTCAAGCGACTTGTCACTTCATTCATTGCCCTTCCCTCATCAATTCGTTGTGTGAGGGGGTAGTTCAAATCTTCAAATAATCATAATCAAAGTCAACCAAAGATCACTCAATCATATCAAAATCGCATTCATCCTATGAATCATTGCAAGCAACTATCACAGAACTTCCCCATTTTCTAGGTTCATAAGCAAAATATAACATGCCAATTTGTAGCTCTCCTCTAGTCGGTTCTATTGTAGTGACATAAGCTACCCGATTGCATTTGAGGAATGAGTGCAAGTGAACATGTGCAAGCTTCTTGTAGAATTAAGCCTTCAATCAAGTTGAAGCAATGATTCAGGGATGCATGCCATCTTGCATGGTTGGGCCATCCAGCGTTGATCAGACCAATGATCATCATACACCCTACAAACATAGCAGTCTACGTTTTTGCTCCATGCTATGTTTTTCCCACACAATGCATCACAAAAAGGGGCATCTGTAGACACCTAAAACATGTCATGTTTAGGAGAACTACTCATGTGGGCACATTCATAGACCATGTGACTAAACCTTGGGACCTTCCAAGTGCCAAAAGTGGTTTTCACCACTCATTTGGGGTAGTCTTAGCCCATCCAAGCCTAGCCGCTATGAACCAGAGTGGCTGGATTCTAGCTATTGAAGCTCAGAGTGGCCAGCCCTAGCCACTACAGATGATAGTGGCTAAGCCCTAAATAGCAACTTGTCATCAAACTAGCCTAATATCGGGTGGAAGTGGTAGTTTGCATGCAATAAAGTCGAGCGGGGATAACTTTGCATTCCTCCTCATAGCTAGTCTACATGAGAGACTCAAGTCTAGATTTAGACATCAGTTTAACTGGCCTTCAAACACAGAAAAAGACAAAACTTCTCATGCTAACATCCAGTGTGCATGCAGAATTTAGTCCTAGGGTTTGGACATTGACCTAGGGCTTCAAAAACATTATAAGGTGCAAACCTAAGAGCACCAAGAGGGGATTTTGAGAGAGATTTTGGAGACCTTTCATAGAGATATGATCAAGGAGAGCTTTTTGAGACTTGGAGAGCTTTTCTTGTAGTGAAGCCCTATCGGATCGGAGAGCAAATTGGAGCACCTTTTAGGAGCAATGAAGTGTTGGCCGATTGAGAGGTTATCATCTATAGGATATTCAACACATCGGGCATAAACGACAATCATTTCAACTTCAGCAATAATCCTAGATCCATAGCCTTGGAGCAATAGAGATAGGTTTTCATCTTAGCGGCCATTGTCTCGGATAGTGGCCTGCAAGCCTAGTCTAGGGTTCTTAGCATTAGTTTCTTTTATTTAGCTTGTTACATGTTTTTATGCCATTAGCATAGATCTGATTTATCACATTTACTTGCATTCATAGCATTAGTTTCTATTGTCATTGAGCATATTTCTGTTTATCATTAGGGTTATTGCTAACAACCTCATCCGAGGAGGCAATCTCGGATAGCTGAGTGTTTGTTGTTGTTTTCATGCTTGCAGGACTACAGGTTCACTAGATAGGTTATCAACATACGAAAGCAAAAGGATCCCTCTAGGAGCCAGACCTGGAGAAGGAGGCATCTGTAAGCCCTCATACAGTTTCGTGTGCATCATCGGGAAGCCTATGAGAGTGCATCACCCCTTGCAAGGGGATATCATACATCTGCTACCCTATTTTGTAAAATCTGTATCAAATGAAGGGAATCCCTTAGAGGGATCTATATGTAACCGAACTTGAGAAAAAGCAATAAAGAGCATTATTCATTCATTTCTTTGTATTTCGGTTGCATCTGTTTTCACATATTTCATTTAATGCATGATTAAGTATAAATAAATCAAATAATATTCGCAAATAGAGTAGTGGACGGTGCGCCACTCCTTGGGGTCGCTACAGAAGGTGAATCACTAGACTTTCATATGGCTATCCACTATAGGTAGAGTGTTGCTTTTAAAATATGTTGTTCAAGCTTTAACCATTTATAGATGTTTTGTACAAATAGCTCCCTCTCATTTCATCAAGCACATGGATGCTTTGTCAAGAAAATTTTTATGATCTAGAAAAATTTATCAATCTAAATGGAGTTTGTTAGGTGGGATTCTATATGTAGGCCGGTACAAGAGGGAGGCCTTGGGTTGAGACAGACAACTCTTTTTGGGAAAGCTTTGGCTACAAAAATTTATTGGAAATGGTGTATCTCTCAAGATCATATTTGGGCTAAAATATTATCTTGTAAATACTTGAGAGGTATTTCTGAGGTTGAGATCCCTAGAGTCAGCTTTGTTGGGAAAGGTTCAGTTATCTGGGACACTCTAAAAAGAGGAGCTAATTTAATCAAGCAGGGTTTGTTCTGGATTTGTAATCGAGGATCAGATGCTCTTTTTGGAAGGATTCTTGGGATGGCCACCCTCCTATATTGAATCAATATCCCAGGTTACGTTCCCTAAGCATTTGTTTCTTGGAAGCAGGTTGGTCTCATGTGGAGGACTTTAGAAAAATCTAGTATTTTAGAAATATGGAGATGTAAAGGAAGAACTATCCATAGGAATGGCCCTAGGGGGTACTTCCCAAGGACAAAGAGGTGCTTGATCTTATTATTACAAGGAGCTCATGTTCTTCATTAAGGTGTAAATATATTCTACCTTGGAACCCTGATCCCAAGGGAACCTACTTGGTAGCCTATGGTTATCAGGTTCTTGATAAGCAAAAGTATAGGATTCTTCCTGTCACTTGGTGGAAAAAGGTGTGGAACAAATTTTCTTGGCTGAAATGTAACTTCTTTCTTTGGTTGGTAGCTCATAATAAATGCCTCACTTGGGATAATGTGAGAAAGAGGGGATTTTAGGGTCCCTCTTTTTGTGTCCTTTATGGTAAGAATGAGGATGACTCTTCTCATTTATTTTTCCAATGCTACTTTGCTAGAGATATTTGGAACCATTGGTGGAGCACCTAGAAGCATCCATGTTTTCATGTATTGTCCCTAGTGGAGTTTTGGAGTAGTCTGGGCAAACCTCTAGCCAATGTCCCCTTTCTTCGGGTGGCTTGGAATTTGGGCCCTTCTTGCATCATCTGGAAGATTTGTCTTGAACGAAACCATCACATATTTTAGGGTAGTCATTTGGTTGTTCAACAGATCTAGGAAAGGATCCTATGTATGGTTCAGGAAACCATCCATAGCAAATGTGATGTGGATCCTCTTTTGGATTCTAGGGAGGAGAAGGTACAACAAGCCCTTGGTCTCTTTGGGGATGGTGTGAAATCTTCTAGCCCTAGTAGGGTTCCTCAGATCAGCAAGAAGGTTAGGAGAGATGGTAGGTGGAGGGCACCCCCTAGAGGAGTTATAAAAATTAATACTAATGGATCATTTAGGGGCAATCCTAGACATACTAGCATTGGCGGTGTTGGGAGAGATTTTGCTGGTGGTGTAAGTTTTTTATTTTCCATTTATAAAGGTGTTCACTCCAACAATTTTATGGAAGCTCTTGCAATTCTTGAGGTCTTGCATAGGGGGTTTTCTCTTGGTTGGCGTAGGATTATCTATGAGTCTAACTCTCAAATTGTGGTTAATATTTTAAATATTAAAATGGTGAAGGAAGTTAATTGGCACTTGGCCTCTATAGCTATTCAAATTCTCAGAATGAGTGAAGAGTTCAAATTTATATCATTTTTGCACATTCCAAGGGAATGGAATGTGGTTGATGATTACCTGGCCAAAAGGGCTTCTAAGTTGTTGGATCCTTGGATTATCGATAATTGGGAGAGTCTCCCCTCTGGGGAATTTCAATGCCTGTGGGAGTTGATCCACAAGGATGTAAAGACTTAATGTGGTTTTTTCTTGTTGTCTTCTTTAGGTGTTAATCTAGTCTAGTGGTTTTAGCCTATTTGGTTGTTTATTTGAGTCCTGGTTGAAAGCTTAGTTGTACTCTATAATCCAGATTTTTTTATCAATAAATTCACCCCTTTATTTAAAATAATCAAATATTGCCAATACAACTTTATTAAATGCAAATATTTGAAATTAACCTTAGAAAAATGATTTTTAATTAAATTTATCCAAATAATTAAAGTTTGAAATTTAATAATTATTATTTGGAAAATCTAATTAATTGAAATTCTAATGTTTATTTCAAAAATGTTTAGTGTTGAGAGTTTAATGAGATGAAATAAACATTAACCCTAATGTAATATTGAAAACTTTATATTAAAACTTAGGGTTTCGATTTTTTTCATGAAATAAAATTAAAATAAAATGAAAAATATTAGGGTTAGGAAAATAAAAAAAAATGAAAAGAAAATGAAATGCAGGTTACAGAACTTCAGAACTCCATCCAAAAAGTGTAAACATAAATATTTATGAAATAAAACCTAATTTATTTCAACCAAAATTAACACAATTAAAATTAAACTAGATGCAATCTTCAAGGAAATAATTCAATATATTCAAACATTATAAAGATAAAACATCATGCGCATGCATATTTTTCACTTTAATAAAATGAATATATCATAAATAAGATTTGACAATAATATCTTTCTCCAAAAAACCTCTATCCATCCAAAATAAAGCCTTCTCTAACAAGCAACTTGGGAGGAAAACCTTGGCAAATCCTTTTTCTATTATTCTCTTATGTTTCTCCAAAAATATTCCGACCTGTTTCTTGGAGTCTCCATGATTATTTATAATTCAAAATCTATTTAATTTTCAATTCATTCTTTCAGTTTCATTTACATGTTTCACAACGAACTTTGTTTTATAAGGGCGATAATATATTTGTTAAACACAAATAACATAATATGCTATCCCCTTTTATCAATACCTATGCCCAACTATATTCCTTAATCAAATTATAATAGAATAGTCCACATTACATATAATCCATAGCACGCAACCATTGTCTTCGTCGCATTTATTACCTTTTCATGACAACTTTTATTTATAAATATAAACCTTTTGCAAATTACTCCATTGTCTCTTTTTCTATCATTTATTTCCCCTTTAAATTTATTGCCAGTACTATTTACCACATGATTAACATGCTGAAGTTGCAACTAAATCACTACATCTATGATTTCCAGAGCTTCATCATTCAATGGTGCTTCCAAATGAAGAATGAATAGTCAAATTTGCTTGGTTACATCATCACTTCATATTTTTTAATGAAATAATACTCTTCAAACATCATCTACAATATTTTAATTCCGTACAAAATTATATTATGAACCGACTTCATCATATAAATATTCTCTCAACATATTATCCTTGACAACCATAATGTGACATAGATACAAATTTCAGTGCTATATCAACGGTATTAACCTCCATCATGTACCAACACTAATTTTTGTCAATCCTAGCTCTTCGATGAATCATCAATGGTAAGAGTAAAGCCTCATGAACATCATTTTAAGAGATGGCATTGTGGGAAGTAGTATCGTTGTTTATCATGAACGATGGTGCCATCATTGCTTATGATATGTAGCACCTACTATAAGTACCACTATGAATATATGTTGTACCATGGAATAACAACATGGACATATGAAATTAGTGTCCTCCATGGAGTGCTTAGTGTGCTCAAACCATTTTGACATACAAAAATTTTTTTCCATCTGAAACTTGTCATACAAAGATGTGGGTTTCAATTATGTAAAATTATCTGTACACAACGATTTGTGAGTCTAGCAGACTATATACATTATTACCATTTTTTTGTCTTAATCTCTCACCAATTATGGATAGGAGAACTTCTTCTTCTAAAATGATCAATAGTGGCCAAATACTACTAATATTGTTACCACCAATGCACATGCAAACTCTTCAGAACAATACCATCTATTCTAGTATTCAATCACTTGGTTACTGCCACCATATTACGTTCTCGATTTATTTATTGAATAGTGTTAAATGATAGTGCACTCTCGATGGCTGATAAATTAACTTTGTTATACATTATCAATAAAAATAAATAAGATCCAATGATAGTGGCTTTGTGGGTAGTATATCGGGAAAACCAGTTTTTATATGCTTTACAAAACTCATAATGTCATTGTGCTATTGCGTCGTGTCTTGCTCTAATAGAAATTTTTGACTAATATTCATATACAATGAATACATCCACCATGGGCCACATTGAGGCCATGATAATCATCTGGAATATGGCTACTAATTGAATGTAATCACCTCCATCCAGGTTGAACGAATTATTTCATCTTACATTTGCTTTGATTCATACATGTTGGCTTGGCTTCATCTATGTATTAACATCTTCCTTTTATCCCACATTCTCTTAGATAAATGCAATAAAATATTTATAATCATGAGCACACTCAATGTTTAATGATGAGTTGTCACCCAACATGTGCGTCTCTTGACCAAACTACATATCGAAACCCGTGTCAGGCATTGATCGCATTGACCATGCTTGCACTACGTCTGTTGGTCTACCTCGAAAGTCATGCCAACTTTTAAAAACCTACAGACATAAAACAAAATATTTTGTATTAAACCTTTTCAAATAATTTTAAATGTTTTAATTTACACCTTTTTATATGTTTAAATTAATGTAATTTAAGACATTTTAAACAAAATGAAAAATATTTTAATTTAATACATTTACAACCACAAGACCCATGTGTTGTAGGTGAGTTGGATGGGGTAGTGCAATCCTCCAAGGGAGGTCCCTTGTTCGAATATCCACCCTACCAAATGCACATTGGGTACCCAAAATCTAGTTGATTATACTGGTGCGATTAGGGTAGGGTGTGACTCCCAAGTGATTTTGATAGTGTAGAACCCCCTGGTCATGGTTTCTCAGACCAAGGTGGCCTTGCAAGGGGTTTTCGCTAAATAAAAAAATATTTCAAACCACAAGACTAAAATTTAAATAATAATTTAAACAAACATAAAATAAAACAAACAAACATGACATGAAAACATTAAATCTTACAAACCCTAATGTCACATTCATTAAAATAAATTAATCCACAAATCAAATTTGCAAAATTTTCTGATGGGTCCCCATAATTGGGGTAAGTTGTGTAATTTCAATAATAGGGCACTTATCTAATCTAGTGTTTGATCTGAGCTTTATCTTATATACAAAATATCCCACAACTTCAAATCTACAAAATAGTTTCACAAAAACTATAGAAAATATGGTCAACATTTGGAGGCTTGCTTAGGATGCTATAATACTGAGCTTGGAGGTGCAACAGTAAAGCCCCCTAGATCATTTTAAATTACCATTTGTAATAAGAATGAGATTTGACATTTGGAACAACTGCAACAAAATATAATAGTGTGGAACAAAAAATGAAATGCAAACAAAATGGATACAAAGCTTGAACCAGAATGTAGTTTTTAAAAAATATAGGGTTTGGGAAAAAATAATTGTCCCCAAGCTAATATCATATGAAATGCAAGCAATATTGAATGATAGAAAAAATAAAATAATGCAAACAAATATGAAATAGTATACAAAGGTTATGCAAAATGAAACCCTAGGGTTTTGGGGTGAATAGTCACCCCAAAGCCTAACTAGACCAAATCTACACCTTGTAGGATATGGAGCATAGATTCAGTAAAAAATATAAAACAAACATAGAATGTCTTATGGGTGAAAGTAGAGATTTTTCTAAATCCATGCCCTATAATAGATAGAGTTTGATTCACACAAATGAGCTTAAAACCTAATATAGAGACAAAAAATGAAAAAGAACACATACTAAGATAAATAAGTGAACTAATGAATGCAATGAAACATCTTGGTGATCGTGTGGAAGAAGCAAGAGAAAAGATGGAAGATCTTTGGTTCCTTAAGAATATAAGTTTTCATAAAGGCTCTCTCCACTTGTAGATCCCAAGAACCCATCAATAGCAGAACATAAAAGCACAAGAGCACTAGAATATTACTAGCAAGATCACTTAAGAATTATTCGGATAGTTGAGAGTAACTTGGAAAACTAGGGTAAAAATGGGGATCCAATCACTTTATTTATAAAGGGTTTGGAGGGCTAAAATGTAGGAAAAATGAAACTTAACATTGATTAGGCTGATGCCCTAAAAAGGGTTGGTTTAAAATTTAGGTTTTTTGAAAAAACCCTAAATTTGTCAAATTTGTGCCTTGCAAATTATCGAACATGGATTAAATCAAGGTAAAAAAAAAAACAAGACAAAACATAAGAGAAAAAAGGGAGAACCTTTCAAAGGAACCCAAGGAAAAATGACTCATCTAGTTGGGTTAATATTTTCATGTCTACAACTGGAAGACTCTAAGATAATAATAGTTTGTTTAGCATGCCTAATGGAACAAGCTTGACATGTTCACCCCATAAAATTAAAAGAAATATTTTTTGACCAAGGCTCTAGTGAAGAACTTAGTCATCTTGCTTATTGAAGCACCAAGAGATTCACCTAGCAACTCCACTAAGAAGAAAGACCTTGAAGAATTTGCTAGAAAAAATTTAAGACTAAGATTTTAGAGGGAATATCTATCTCTTAGCTTATTGAAGCAATCTGCACAATACCTAGTGTTGTGGCTGCTCCACAACGTACCCCAAAATTGGGGACCCACCTTTTTGCATATTTTCCAAGAATACCGAAGTGGCCCATATGCTAAAGATCAAAGAAAAAGCAAAACACCGCAAGGAGGAAAAAGTGTCGCGATATCGCGACATGTTGCATTGTCGCGGGCCAAAGCAAAGAGAAAAGCAAGGAGGAAAAAGTGTCGCGATATCGCGACATGTTGCATTTTCGCGTCCAAAGCAAATAGAAAGAACAAGAAAGAAAAAGTGTCATGATATCACGACATGTTGTATTGTCGCAGCCAAAAGAGAAAAAGTGTCACGATATCGCGACATGTTGCATTGTCGCGGCCAAAAGAGGAAAAGTGTCGCGATATCGCGACATGTTGCATTGTCGCGGCCAAAAGAGGAAAAGTGTCGCGATATCGCGACATGTTGCATTGTCGTGGCCAAAAGAGAAAAAGTGTCACGATATCGCGACATGTTGCATTGTCACTGCCAAAAGAGAAAAAATGTCGCGATATCGCGACATGTTGCATTGTCGCGGCCAAAAGAGAAAAAGTGTCACGATATCGCGACATGTTGCATTCTCGCGGCCAAAAGAGAAGAGAAAGAACAAGAAATAAAAAGTGTCGCGATATCACGACATGTTGCATTTTCGTGGGCCAAAGAGAAACAAAAGTGTCGCGATATCGCGACATGTTGTATTTTCGCGACTCAAAAGGGGCAGGCAGGCAGAGAAACAAAAGTGTCGCGATATCGCGACATGTTGTATTTTCGCGAAGGGAACAGAGTAGTGGATAGTGCGTCTGATATTAGTGATGAACACCAGGATAGTGAAACTGAAGACTGCATAGTGACGTGGACACATAAGGACAAAATCCAATGAATAAGACAAAACGTTACATAAGGAATCTTTAATGATTTGAAATCATTTAAGATGGTCGTTACACACGGAAGGAAATGGACGCAAGCCCATGTGGAGAAAATGAAACGAAGGGCCACAAAATAGAAACAAAAAGCCTTTTTGGAAACCAAAACACATGCATGCACAAGGGAAGGTGAAATGAACAGCCATTGGAAAATGAAACGAACAACCATTGGAAAATGAAACGAAAAGCTTCCTGAAAATTTTAAATACGCCAGGCAAGGATGTTTTGAGGGGTTGGAAACTGCTGCGAGCAGAGTTGCATATTTGAAGGCAAGAGGGCCATTCTGGACCTGTTTGGGCTATTTTTCTTCCATGGAATGGTTTGGGAAAACCAGAAATTTTTGTTATTGTAAAATGACAAATTTTTAATACAGAAAATTTTAGAAAGTTGCATCTTATGGACAAGAAAGGAGTCATTTTCTGCATGCAAGATTAAATGTCTATTTTTCCCCTTTTCAGATTTTAGGCTTGTAAATGGAGTTTATGCAAGTTTTCTTGGTTGCTTCATGCGAATGTTTAAATCTGAAAACCTCATTTAAAACCCTAGGAGCCAACACTTAGCTTATCCGGATTGTGCTTGTTTTGCAAGTCCAATAGGTTAGGTTGCATGCATGGAAACCTCACATCTTCGGTTTTGTCGAAATAGGATAGCATCATACTGAATGCATTTTATTTTCAGTTTTCTGCATTTCATTTTCATTTTTTTGCATTTTATTTTTCCATAAATTTTAACTTTTTTTTTTAATTTTCAGGCATTAAAATAAACATTTAAAAAATTTCAAAATCCAAAAATAATTTCACCATTGCGTAGGTTATACTTCATAATTCCAATACGCACTTTGAAATTTCATTTTCGGAGTTGTTTAGTATTTTTAAAAATTCATCGAAGTTGTTTTATTACAGATTTTAAAAAATCCAAAAATAGAAAATTTCCATTTTTGGGCCGAATTTCATTTTTTCAGTTTCATGTTTCATTCATGAGCCTATGATGACATTCCCTTCATGAAAATTCTAATTTCAACGAAGGAGTCGTGTTTTATGGCACTTTGCAAATTACCATTTTGGGAGCAATCAAAGCACTAAATTATTCGTCTTGATGAAAATCTGATTTCATTTAAGAAGGATAATTAAAGTGACATTTTGAAGCTACATTTGAAGACCCTATTCATCATTGAGGATTTAATGCAAGATAAAATCTATTTTAAAACCCTCAAGATAAAAGGAATTAAGGCACTACATCGTGGTCATATGAGGGCCAACTCACATTTGCTTTATTTTGGTTCAATGAACAATCACTAAAGTTTCATGGTAAAATAAACCAACATTGCCCCTTGTTTACGAGTTACTTGCAATCACTAAGGTGTTCCAAGCATTTAAAATGAATATATTTATTTGAGATTACTAATACACATATGCAAATGCTAATATAGCGGAGACCTTGGAGAAGTTGTTTGTTTAACTTCTTTGCAAGAGGGGATTTGGAACCCAAATCCTAAGGAAGAGTGTACTTTCACAATTGGGTGAAAATACCACTCAACATTTTGGCGCTAGAAGGAGGGCCGGACTTGGTTTATTTCAGTGTGATTTAAATGCTATAGGGATTTAAATTTTGAATATTTCATGCCCTATTGATTATTATCTTTAGCCCTCTTTTAACAATACAACCTTGTAGTGTTAAAAGGAGGACATGAATTGCTATGCATTGTTCTAACGCTTTTGATTGTTCATACAGGAATAATGTGTTTTGATTTGATTTTGAAAATTTTTGGTCTTGACTAACGAGGTTGTCTCCATGCAATTACTTTCATTTGATTTTAATGGATACATCTCTTGGTTGATGCTAACATGATTATTCATACGTTACATGTTTGATATTTGCTAGTCATTTCATGCTTATTTGTAAGGAATTATTTTGTCTAAAATGTATTTGTTGTCGGTATTATGCTCTTCACTTGCGTGTAATGTGATCTTGTGAATCAGAAAGCCTACAACACTAGGAGTATGCTCTTCACTTGCGCATATGCGATCTGGTGAATCAGAAACTAATTTACATTTTTAGAATATTGCTTTGTCATGGTTCCTTCCTTTATTCATGACTAACAAATTGGTTTTGAAGTTATTCTTTGAGTTTCATTAATGGCTACAACTACAGGAACGTGGTATGGGATACATGTTAATCCTTTGAACATTAGTGGAGATTCTCATGATTTACCCAAGAACGTAGAAAAACGTTTGCCCAAATTTAAACACAATGGTCCAACATTAGCCGAGGAACATATTCAAGCCTATGTGGATATCCTAGTTAGATGGAATGTTGAACATGAGGATGTGGCATGTAGAATGTTTCCTGGAACCCTAGATGAGGTGGCATATGATTGGTACATCAATTTACCCACTGGTTCTATTACATCTTGGACTCAATTGAAAGATGGTTTTATCAATCAATTTAGGTTGCTCATTGATCCTCTCACGATATATCAACAATTTACTTCTTGCAAAAGAGAACCTAATGAGCCAGTGAGAAGTTTCAACTTGAGGTTTCGAAAGCTTTATGCGAGATTAATTTCTCCCTATACTATTGAGGAAAGTGGTGCTCTTCAAATATACTTTCGAGCATTGGATCCATGGTGTGCCATATTTGTTAGGATGAATCCCTTGGTTATTGATCTTGCATCGGCCTACACAAAAGCTATGATTGTAGATCAACAATTGAGGCCACAAGGTTATGGAATGGAGCAATCAACTATGGTAGGACAACTAGGGGCTTGCAATCAAACCTCGATGGTAAATCAAGCGTGGGCACAACAAAATTTGATATCAAATGTTTTTCCCTACAATCAAATTTATCCTACCATACCAACTTATGCTCCCACATGTGCTTATACAAGTACTTCCATCCATCCAACTATGCCTCAATTAGAGAATCATGTGGTCACTCATGGAACCATTGCAACAAATGTTCAAGCTTTGTCCATGGATATCAATCCAACTAATCCTACTACTTCTACCACTCAACCCAAAGAGTTCGTATCGAAAGTAAAAGAGCAAAAGAAAGTGGTTAAGAAGGTATGTAGGCATGTTCCACCACAAAAACGAGCACGTCAATGTATGCATCCAAATCATCCTAGGAAGAAAATTCATAATGCCGATCTTAATGATGTTTCATGTTATGCTTCTTCAAGTGATACAAGAGATTTTGAGGTGACTCACGTTGAAGTAAATACCTATTCGAAAAGTCTTGAAGAGCATGAAGTTTTTGGAGAAGAAATTCTATGGATGGGTAACAAGAAGTTGGAATCAAATGATCACCATCTTGTTTTGGAAAAGAAATATCTAGAATCATTACCCAAAAATGAGGATTTGGATGAACGAACTTATGTGGATATGATTTGGTCAGATGTACTTGCAAAGGATTGGAGCAACTATATGACACGGAATTCAAAAATCGATCCCATTATAGAAGCTCCTAAGCCATCACAAGTGGCTGAAAATGAATTTGAAAGAAAATCAACAAATGAAGTTGAAGACATAATCGAATTTCACCACTTGTTCTCGAAAGACACTTTGGATGATGTTCTCGAAAGTGATGACCAAGAGGATCCACACCTTCCAAATTGTGATAAAATTGAATCATGGGTTACAAATTTGGATTATGATAGCTTTACCAATTTGAATTCAAGAGATAACCCACTTTTGGAAATAACTGGACCATCTAAGGAAGGTGAAGATGAATTGGATGAGACACAAGTGATTGATCATGAAGATGAGTTACTTGACATACAATTTGACCAAAAATATTTGAGGGTTGAAAAGGATGGGCATGTTTTCAATTGGGTGCCCAATTTTGGTATGTTTGATGAACAAGTAATCAATGAAGAATATGAAGACCATGAGGTAAAAGAGGGAATTGCAAATCCTCACCAAGTTTTGGTAAATGAAAATGTGAAAAAGGTAAAATCTAAACCTTTGTGTCCAAACATCCAAGATTTAGGTGAAGATTTGTATAATTCAAATGATATTTATGATGAAATGCCATTGAAGGTGAATGAAGAACAAGGATTAATTTCTAACCACACCTTTGATAACATTACTTTAATGAATGAAAAGGAGCTTGATGCACTTAAATTGCTAAATCAAATTCATCAACAATTAATTCTTGAGCCTAGGATAAAAACTTCTAATGATCCCCATTTAGTAAATATCCTAGATGCTTGTAAATTGTTGCACAATTTTGATTGGCCTAAGAACATGGAAAATGAATTAGCTTTGAAATTTTTAGAAATAGGCTCTTGCTTACAAAATTTCATTGTGAATAAAGAAAGCTTACTTCTAAACCATGAAAAGAATTATGAAATTTACACCTTAAAGAATAGACAAGAAAGAATTGAAAATCAACCATTGTCTAATCAATTTGGTAATTTGAATCTCACCTATGAGAATACTAATGGAGCTAAATCTAATTGGTGGGGTGAGAGAGGAAAGTTGAAGTTGGTTGCATTGTTTGGTCTAGTCTTTTTTTTGTTTGATTCCTTCCACATTTGGCATGTGTATCACGTCATATGTCTTTTAAAGAACTCTAATCATGTTTGGGATCCAAGGAAGTGATAGTCCAAACTTTGCATCATCTTGTACTATATTGTACATTTGTATATAGTTTTTGGTTTTTGGTTTTGGTTTGTGTTTTCAAGTTTCGTTTTTGGGATTGCATTTTGGATTTGGTTTTAAGTTTTGTGTGTTGGTCCTTTGGACACTTTTGGTTTGTTTTATAAAAAAAAAAAAAAAAAGCTCCAACTTATGTCCTTATGTCAACTTATGTCCTTATGAATGTTGACTAAGACTAAGAGAATATGAAACATCGGAATTGTATTGCAGAAAGCTCCACGAGTATCGCAAACACATTAAAGAATATCGTTTGGAACTTGTGATGCATGAAGTTGTCAGTTTTACAAATTATGGTAAAGTAGGTGGTATACTCCATCCGCATTTCAAAAAAGAGCAATGCATTCATCCATATCTCATGTTACATTCCACATTGCATATACATTTCATCTCAGTTGCATCTACATTTCAAATACAATCATTGAAAAGGTGTCGAATCCTCTTAGGGTTATTACATAACATATATTAAAAGGATCCTAAGGTTGGGAACCGATGCCCGAACTATCTTGAACCAAGCACGTTCTACACATATTAAAGAGGATCTTGAGTAAAATGGTCAAAACCATACTTGGAAGAAAAGGTGAGGCGAAAGGAGTATTTCGTGTCTGTCCTATCATGCAACATAATCCTTAAAACAATGGTTTTTACCACTCCCATAGTGCTTAAAGCCTAAAATCAGAGTAGTAAGGATAGGGTTAAATCCCCATCGAACTTAGGTTGAGGATCCAATTCCCCAAAGCTCCGATTTGACCTTCATGGAGTAGTAAGGATAGGGTCTAATTCTCATCTCGCTTAGGTTGAGAATCCGATTCCCCAAAGCTTCTATTTTGCCCACTCAAGAACTTGAAGTTCCAAAGCAAATATTTTTCATTCTACTTTTATTGCATCATTGATATTGGATTGGAAGGATCATACTACATGTCCCTTGCAAGGATGGGTAGTCATCCCCAAGGTTCAAGAAATCAAAAGTAAAGTCAAATCCTGGATTATGGGGTTGATCTCCATCGGGGCTATAGACGCCTGATTGGCAGTGGAGTATGCTCATGCGTGGCAACATGTCTTGTCTAAAAGCAAGACCACTGACTGCTCAAACGGACAGGCTAGCCTGACAGTTTCATCCATAATAGGTTAAATCATTTTGTTCAAGATGAGGTAATGAACTCCAGATTAGAGTAGTAAGGATAGGGTTAAATTCCCATCTCGCTTAGGTTGGGAATCCTATTCCCCAAAGCTCTGATTTCACTTACACTTGCACATGGGTTCAAAATGGTAGTGACACAAACCCAACTTTGGGATCTAGTAAATTAATTCAGTATACTCATATTTGGTCCTAAGAGGATTTGACAGTTTTAATATGTTTGTTCATGGTACTAGAAAGTTTGAGCCTTTGCAAATCTTGTTATATCTCTAGCATCTTCACCATACGTTAAATCCTATAGGAATCATCCATAACTTCTCATACGCATGAATCATAAGTGAAACTGACAATGGAAAGTTGAACGAGTTTCAAACGATAGGGAATGAAGCACATTGCACACACCGAGCTGATGCTTAATAATTCTAATGCTTCATGTATTTCTCGTCTAGTTTCATTCTTGGGATATTTGTTGATGCTTGTGTTTGAGTTTTGAAGGTGTTCAGGTTGAGTTCTCATCGAAATGCTTAGGAGCATTTCCCAGCAGAGTCGCCATTTGTTGTGGTTGCTCCACAACGTACCCCAAAATTGGGGACCCACCTTTTTGCATATTTTCCAAGAAGACCGAAGTGGCCCATATGCTAAAGATCAAAGAAAAAGCAAAACACCGCAAGGAGAAAAAGTGTCGCGATATCGCGACATGTTGCATTTTCACGATCCAAAGCAAAGAGAAAAGCAAGGAGGAAAAAGTGTCGCGATATCGCGACATGTTGCATTTTCATGGTCCGAAGCAAAGAGAAATAACAAGAAAGAAAAAGTGTCGTGAAAGAGAAAAGTGTCGCGATATCGCGACATGTTGCATTATCACGGCCAAAAGAGAAAAAGTGTTGCGATATCGTGACATGTTGCATTGTCGCGGCCAAAAGAGGAAAAGTGTCGCGATATCACGACATGTTGCATTGTCATGGCCAAAAGAGAAAAAGTGTCGCGATATCGTGACATGTTGCATTGTCGCAACCAAAAGAGAAAAAGTGTCGCGATATCGCGACATGTTGCATTGTCACGGCCAAGAGAGAAAAAGTGTCGCGATATCGCGACATGTTGCATTTTCACGGCCAAAAGAGAAGAGAAAGAACAAGAAAGAAAAAGTGTCACGATATCATGACATGTTGCATTTTTGCGGTCAAAGAGAAACAAAAGTGTTACGATATCGCGACATGTATTTTTGCGAAGAAAATAGAGTAGTGGACAATGCGTCTGATATTAGTGATGAACACCAGGATAGTGAAACTGAAGACTACATAGTGATGTGGACACATAAGGACAAAATCCAATGAATAAGACAAAACGTTACATAAGGAATATTTAATGATTTGAAATCATTTAAGATGGTCATTACACACGGAAGGAAACGGACGCAAGCCCATGTGGAGAAAATGAAACGAAGGGCCACAAAATAGAAACGAAAAGCCTTTTTGGAAACCAAAACACATGCATGCACAAGGGAAGGTGAAACGAACAACCATTGGAAAATGAAACGAAAAGCTTCCTGAAAATTTTAAATACGCTAGGCAAGGATGTTTTGAGGGGTTGGAAACTGCTGCGAGAGTTGCAGATTTGAAGGCAAAAGGGCCATTCCGGACTCGTTTGGGTTGTTTTTCTTCCATGGACTGGTTTGGGAAAACCAAAATTTTTTGTTATTGTAAAATGACAAATTTTTAATACAGAAAATTTTAGAAAGTTGCATCTTATGGACAAGAAAGAAGGAGTCATTTTCTGCATGCAAGATTAAATGTCTATTTTTCCCCTTTTCAGATTTTAGGCTTGTAAATGGAGTTTATGCAAGTTTTCTTGGTTGCTTCATGCGAATGTTTAAATCTGAAAACCTCATTTAAAACCCTAGGAGCCAACACTTAGCTTATCCGGATTGTGCTTGTTTTGCAAGTCCAATAGGTTAGGTTGCATGCATGGAAACCTCACATCTTCGGTTTTGTCGAAATAGGATAGCATCATACTGAATGCATTTTATTTTCATTTTTTGCATTTCAATTTTCATTTTTTTGCATTTTATTTTTCCAAAAATTTTAACTTTTCTTTTAATTTTCAGGCATTAAAATAAACATTTAAAAAATTTCAAAATCCAAAAATAATTTCACCATTGCGTAGGTTATACTTCAGACTTCCAATACGCACTTTGAAATTTCATTTTTGGAGTTGTTTAGTATTTTTAAAAATTCATCGAAGTTGCTATTTTATTACAGATTTTGAAAAATCCGAAAATAGAAAATTTCCATTTTTGGGCCGAATTTCATTTTTTCAGTTTCATGTTTCATTCATGAGCCTATGATGACATTCCCTTCATGAAAATTCTAATTTCAACGAAGGAGTCGTGTTTTATGGCACTTTGCAAATTACCATTTTGGGAGCAATCAAAGCACTAAATTATTCGTCTTGATGAAAATCTGATTTCATTTAAGAAGGATAATTAAAGTGACATTTTGAAGCTACATTTGAAGACCCTATTCATCATTGAGGATTTAATGCAAGATAAAATCTATTTTAAAACCCTCAAGATAAAAGGAATTAAGGCACTACATCGTGGTCATATGAGGGCCAACTCACATTTGCTTTATTTTGGTTCAATGAACAATCACTAAAGTTTCATGGTAAAATAAACCAACATTGCCCCTTGTTTATAGTTACTTGCAATCACTAAGGTGTTCCAAGCATTTAAATTGAATATCTTTATTTGAGATTACTAATACACATATGCAAATGCTAATATAGCGGAGACCTTGGAGAAGTTGTTTGTTTAACTTCTTTGCAAGAGGGGATTTGGAACCCAAATCCTAAGGAAGAGTGTACTTTCACAATTGGGTGAAAATACCACTCAAAACCTAGCAACTTTGCTTCTAAAAGGGAACCCAAAAATATATGATCAAAATACCTATCACTAGGTCCTTCAAAACTAGATGAAATAAATACTATGCTGAGGAAATTATCCAAAAATATCATAGACCTTAAGAGGAAATAGAATTATTAGATATTATCCTATTAGAATTATACAAAGCCTCTTTTCCAATAGAGTAATTAGGATTTCCAACCCTTCTCTAGTGGCTATCAAATGCCTCCAATATAATAGAGATGCTAGCCACCCACAAGCCATGAATCAAGAAATAGTACCAGTGCTAGTCCTAGTCTAATAGATTCCCCCAAACCCAGTCAGGGATCTTATCAGCACACAAAACAATTATATCAAAGATCCCAATATTTGGTATTGATATGCTCTTAATTTTTAACTCCTTTGACTCTTATGTTAGGAGTGAGTCTCAAGAAACTAGATATATCTCACAAAACCATTCACTCGCTCCATATCCATAGTCAAATTATTAGACACTTAGCTAGGATCCTATGATCCAATCTCTAACCATGTCACTAGTAGCCAACACCTCAATTCTAGAGTAGAACTTAGTTACTTGGAATGAGGTAATATTATATGTCATATCAGATGAAATAAATCCCTCAACTCTTTGGAGATCACAAGTCTAGTTATATTACATAACCTTCTCTAAGAGGAAGGCCATTAAAGAGTAAGGGAACTCTAGTAAGCTAGACCCTAAACCCTAGGGTAGGTTGATAGATAATTGAAAGGATACCCCAACATGAGGTCCTTCGGGTAATTAGACCTAAGTATTTTTGACAATTGCAAGAGTAGACCCAAAACCCCCAAAGCTCTCAAGACTTCCTTTGATAGTGAAAAATTATAGACCCTCGTCACTATCACATACCATCTCAAGAACCTTTTCTATTGAATATTTCAACATGGTAGATCATTTGAGAAGGTTCATTATGGCAATTTCTCTTTGCAATATTTTTTCAATGCTAGAGCAAATGAAGCACTTAGAAGAAGCTTTTCAAAAGTAGAAGGAATTATGAAAACAAAAAGCACCCACAGTTCTACAAGTATCCATCCAAATCCTAGACACAACCACTGTACATTGCACAAAAATTTCCTCCCCCTAATGAGGTATGTGATAATTTCTCTATAAAAGAAGATCAATCCAAAGCAAAGTCATCTAATGTCTCAACTAGTCAAAATGTGAGTGAAGTGGGGGATTCCTTTTTCCATAGGACTATTTGAATATATGGGAATAGGAAAATATTTTATCCAATAAGAATACCCTCATATACCTAAAGTCTTAGAGTGCAAAAATGATAGAGTAGACATGTGGAAGTTATACTTCGATGAGACCAAGAGCAAAAGAGGGGCTAGTGTTGGCATTTACCTAATATCACCAAAGGAAACAAAGATGATACAACCATATAGGTTGTAGTATAATTGTATAAATAATGTTATTGAGTACAAATCCTTGGTGCTCAGCCAACACCTTTACAAAGAGGCATCAAATGATATGGAACTAGTAGTCAAATAGGTAAGATTGCAATGCTTGGCTAAAATTAGGTTGATGAGATATTACAAGCATTGAGTTTGAAATCTAATGGAATATTTTGATGTTGTAAATATTAAATTACTACCAAGGGCTGAGGACATAAATGCAAATCACATGGCCATCATTGGGTCACAATTTGATCCTATAGATGACCCAATTCATAATGAACGATATGTGAAAATGATAGTCAGACCAGTCATCCCCAATAATGAGACCCATTGGTAGGTGTTCGATGGTGATGAATATATTTTTTGGTTCATCCGATAGGAGCTTGAGTTTTCTATAAAATTAAGATCCCATATTGAATAAGCATATGATGATCATATTATGTAGCTAAAGTTAAATAAGCTTCCCAAGGGACTTATTATATTGGAATCTATTTTTAGCCCTAATGATCACTTCGAAGGAAAAAGAGAATGACAACCGATAAATGAGATTATCAAGAAATAGAGGTAGGCTAGGTTTAAATGTTAAATATTGGAAGGGTTGCTACCTTAGTAAAAAAACAAGCCCTCATACACCTCTATTGGAAATATATCAATGTAAAGACATGGAGTTACAAGGATTTAAAATAATACAATAAAAAATTATTTAGCATGCCATTGAACTTGTTCTAGACACAAAGTCAGTGAGGAAAACGTATAGGCCTTTCAACCCCAAGATAGAACCTATCATAAGGAAGTATCTAGATAAGTTGATTGAGTCATGAATTATATACCCCATAAAACACACCACCTGGATCTCCAACCTAGTATCAATGAGAAAAATAATGGTGAAATTAGGTTGTGTTGACTTCTAATATATGAATAAACTCTCATTAAAATATAACTATCCGCTACCCCAAATGGAACAAATCCTGTAGACCGTCATTGGCTTCAAAATATTCTCCCTCCTAGACAATTGTTTAGGATATAACTAGATGTGGGTAAAGGACAAAGACCAATACAACATGTATTTTACTAGCAAATGGGGGGCATTCACTTACTAAAGAATATATTTTGGCTTGTATTATGCTAGTACAACATTCTAGAGAACCATGGATATCAATTTTAAGGGTCTCATTAATAATATCATCTTGATCTACCTTGATGACTTTATTATATTCTCTAAGAAGAAATGGGATCACATGACACAGTTAGAAGAAGTATTAAAGTGATTTCAAGAGTTTGGGATATGTATAAATCCTAAGAAATGCATTTTTGTATCCATTAAGGTAAATTTCTCAAGCATATTATTTTTAAGGAAGGCGTTTCCATCAATCCTAAAAGAATCTAAGTCATCATCAATATTTCTTTGGCCCAACATAAGGAATATCTTCAATATTTCTTGGGATTGTTAAAAGTTATCAAAATATTTATTCTAAAATTTCCCAATATCATTAATACAATGATCCTTATGCTAAAAAAATGACCATTTATTTAGATGGACTGATCAAGGAAATAAAGAATTGAAAAAATTAAGTCATGGTGGAAGCCTCGGTGCTAGCAAATATAGACTTTAATAAAGAGTTCATCCTATATAATTTTAGGGAAGAGTATAGAATTATTGCTCTACTCAACCAAAAGGGTAGTGGCTAATATGAACAACCAATCACCTTATTTAGCCAAAATATAAAAGGCTATGAAGAAATATTTAACTTTGTTGAGAAGTAGATGTATGCCTTGATCAGAGCATTGAAAATATTTAAACACTTGGTCTCTAGTAATAATATGTTTGCACATGTCATACATTAAAGTATATAGGAGTATATAATAGGGTATAAATCAGTAAAAAAGAGTAATATGGATTACCAAAATCTTAGATTTTTACATAGTTAGAGGTAGGACCCAATGTTAGAAGATGGCAAAATATGTAGCTAATAGAAAAACAGATGGAGATGTGCCTAATAAATTCAAAAGAAAAAATACAAATTGGATAGACCAATGGGTTGGATATGTACAATTAGGACAATAACTTCCCAATCTAGATAAAGCTCAGAGGTGAGCTTTTTGACTATAGAATGTCCACTTTGTCCTGGTTGGAGATGTTCTTTATCAAATAAATTTTTATGTTATCCTCTTAATATGTGTTGGATTAGATAAAAATCAATGATTGCTCCTATAATTTCATCAAGGCTTCTTAGGAGATCACTTATTGGCTTAAACTAACACTACTAAGATAATGAAAACCAACTATTATTGTCCCACTATGTATTTAGATGCACACTAGTGGGTAAGGAAATACGACAAATGTAAATTATTCACAAAAAAGAAGAGGAATGTGCCACTCCCCTAAAGTCCATAATTATGGACAAGATATTATCCAAGTGGGGATTGGATCTCATTAAAATTATCAACCCCCCATTGAGTGGGGCATAAGTGGATTTTCACTTCCATCAACTACTTCACCAGATGGATCGAGGTAACATCATTAAAGGAATCAATCGAGAAGGTAATAATCAATTTCTTGGAAAAAATCATAACCCAAATCAATGTTCCCAATATGGTCATCATTGATAATGCTAAAGCATTCAAAAGAGCTAATATCAATAAATTTACTCACAAACATAGCATATATCTAAAATCCACCTCAAAATATGACCCCTAAGGGAATGGATTGGTTGAGTCCACCAAAAAAATTGATTAAGATTTTAAAAAGAGTTTAGTCCAACAATCAAAGGCAATGACACCTACATATCAAAGGATACTTATGGTACGATAGTATTACTTCCAAAAGGATAATAGGAATATTTCCTTACATCTTATTTTATGATAAGAAATATAGGTTACCTGTATCCATAAAGTTACCAACTTTTCAACTAGTCCATTAGCTAGAGCTCCAAGAAAATGATGTTGTAATAGTGAGGATGGGAGAACTACTAAAATATAAGGAATTAAGATATATAACTTGGAAGAGGTTATTGAAACATCAAGGGGTGACTAAGGAATGGTTTAATAAAAGAGTAACCCCTCAAAGGTTCAAATTTGGTGATTGTGTGCTTAAATAGAACAAATATAGAAGCGAGCCAAGATGCCATATGAAGTGGCCCTTACATCATAATTACCTAAAAATAAAAAAATGCATTTGAGCTAGAAAAATTAGATGGTGATGTCCTATCAATCCCTATAAATGGAAAATACCTAAAGATCTTTCTATTTGTATCTATTTTTAGTAATGGAACAATATGAGATATATTATACAACAAAAAGAGTACAATATATAGGCATAAGCCAATATGAATAATATGACAAATGTCAAATAGAATTACAAGTATCAAACTAAAGAAGGCATAGTGCACATTAATTCTAAATTTCCCCCTAAATATGCACTATCCTAACTATAGAAAAAAAAATCAACATTAGGTAACATTCCCCCTTAATATTGACTTCTCTAAAAGAACCTTATCATCCTCATTTATTACATGATTTGGTCTAGGCTCGTGCTCTTTGCACTTGGCTCTCCAACTATGAATAATGCTAGATCAACGGTGTATACATCTCGGTCTATTGCCACAGGGTCAGCCACTTCCACTTGTCTGTTGCCACTGGGTCAACCGTCTAAGTGCCTTAGGGTCATCCTAAGTGCCTTAGTGTCAGCCACTTCTATGGGTCTATTGCCTCTACAGGTCATCCTCTAGGTATGTTACCTCTCATAGGTCACTGACTAGATTCACCATGAATATCATCCCTCCTCATGGTGAACTCAATCTAGAAGGTGTCGATCTCTACCAAAAATGTACCTTAATACAAAATAAATACGAGCCATGAAATACAATAAAAAATGAGCCATAGAATCCAAATGTGGAGGAGAAGAAGAAAGAAGAGAATAGAATCTTCTAAAGTGTCTTCATCTATAGTCTTCAAAATTAGATCCAAAAAATTCCTCGGATAGATTCTAGGGTGTCTATTTTTGTAGTCCCTAGAGTAAATGTCCTTATGGTATTCACCTCATCTTATCAGAATGCATGGGTAACCAGTCATTGTATCCTCCAAGTAGGATAGAGGAGAATACTAGATACTAGGTTCACTTATAAATTTACCTTTGGAGTGTCAGGTGCAACCAAGAGTGCACTCCAAGGTACAAAAATTTGAGGCTAAAAATACATATTAGAATGCCTAAAAATTAAAATTGGTCACCACCATTGTGTTTGTCATGGAAAAACTTTCCAACGACTATAAATAACCCTATATTTGAGTTCAATGTGGGTCTTCATTTTGGGGAAACAACAACAATGGGACATGTAACCCTTTCAATTCCACTCTTCGTGTGGAATAAAAATGACCCTTCCATTACATTTAAAAAAAATTGAGTGCCCCTTGTAAAAATAAGAATTACCCCATCATTTTTTTAAAAATAAAGTACCCTTCTATTCTAACCCCATAAACCACAAAAAAAATCATTGTCGAACACTTGTTTTAATCTTAACATGTCACCTTTAATTACACAACATCACAAAAATGGTTAGTCACCCATTTCAATATCACCCCTCCTCGTGGGTATCGTCCACTCTAAAAAATACTTGTGCTCTCCATTTTTTGGTTTATCTTTTTACATTCTCTTTCTCCCCCTTAGACTTCCTCTTGGAGGCAGCACCAAATGCGGCCAAAATATGAGCAAAGAAATGTCATTCATATTAAAATTCAATGGCTGGAACTATGAGTTAAACTTGCCATGGTTTTCATTGTATCAATTTTGTGTATCGTAGCACTGCCACGCTTTGGCAAAAAACCATGACACCAGTTTTTGTAGCAAAACAAATCAACGGTGCAGCTCAGGAGTGTGAACGTTGGGAGTCTATTTCGATGGAGCTTTAGGATAGGAAGTTGTCCACATATGTTTTCTCTCCATAGAACTATAAATCCAAGTATCATGCCCTCCAAGGCACATTCTAGAATACCCACAATAATAGTTACAACAATAAATCTTCGGGTCAGTGGTAAAAAACTCATGGTAGCAGTTTGCTATGGAAGTCGACACAAAAACACAAAAAATATGTAAACTCTACTAATCACCAATTGGATGCCCCTTTCAAGAGCAATAGAACACACCATTAATGCTAGAAGCTACCCAAGCCATGCCTTCTACATCAGTTACCTTCCACGTGTCTGCCTCCATCTCTGCCATTGCAGTAGTGTTGTGAACGAATAGAGTGGGCAGCATAATACTTCTACCACATCTGTTCACCATGGCGATCGATCTATACCTTCCATTGGGCATATTCAGTTGGTTGTTTCAATCATAACCATGTACTCATAAATGCTTCCCATGGCTCCAAAATATAAAAAAATAGATATCCTCTTTGTTCATTGATAAAACAAACAAAAAATCACAAGGTACCCGATCTCGTCTTCCCAAAGCACTATAGGAGAGCATTCCATTTCAACTTCGAGAACTAGATAGACAACCATCAATGTTGATTATAATTTAATTACCATCACATCTAAAAAATGATCATGAGACAAAAAGGTGAATGCAAGTCATATGCCCATAGGATTTGCTTAGATGGCTAGCATTGTTTTCACCATGCGTCCATGGAAGGCGAGCTCCACTCCTAAGATGGTGAAGTCCATTATTAAAAAATTATGACTTGATCAACATTTGTCATTGATTATACCATGTACTACAAGTAAAAACATCACCTAATGCTTTTCCCAGAGATGTCGAGGAGCTAAAATCTACGTGTAGTATATTATTCAAGTGCTACTGATGAGGCAAAGTAGATGGATTTGCTACATTTTTTGGCCTATAGTGGTGAGAGGAGGAGGATGAAAAGCTTAGGTCTTTGAAATCCTAGATGTGTCAAGAAAAAAATATCCATCATCACAAATTTGAAGAGGTCACTACTGGTCAAGCCTGGAAAAAACTCTAATATGTTGGAATCGATGCTCATGATCAGTATGGCCTCCAGTTGAGAAATCATGAACATGCTATTTAAAAAAATCTGATTAGCTCACCGGAGAAGGACTTGTCGAATACCACATCAAATAGTCAAAAATATACATTTTGTAGTGCCTCCATAAAAAATAAAAAACCGTCATCGCTCCTTATCAGCAGCCACCAACACAATCTTCACTCCAAACATGACCTCCATCAAAAAGTGTAACCTCCAGCACAATCTTCGCATATTAAAAAAATTTTATTTCTCATTACATCACCACTATCATCGAAGATTCCCACAATGCAACTGATAATAATAAATCATGTGCAATTCTATTAATCTTCACCACCAGAATCTTCGCTTCTCCGCCACCATTGCCAGTTGTGTTGGTGCATAAGCTTGAACTCAAACTTGAGTTTAACATTAAACTGATGGACTCACAGCGCATATCTTGACATGGATTTCAAGGAGAAAGCACCAAGAAATTTTTTGGGAGTACATAAAACATCAATACATGATGAAAACATCAGTGGGGGGGCATGCTTCGCTGGAACACATAGAAATCCCATGCTTCTTCAATCTAAAAAAAATATCAATCTCCAAAAATCCTGTGTGCTAAATTCTATTTGAACACCACTCTTGCCCATATTCGAAGATCAAAAAAAATATTTTTGCCCACTGTGATCTGAAAAACATTAGGGCCTTATGCCATCGAGAAAAAATAGAGCATTCGAGAGGATTAAGCATCACCAACTCTTATCTATTTGATGTCTGCTACGACAATGGACCTTATCAGAGACGAAACACATTATTTTTCACAATATTTTCTATTAAAGGGGCCATTGCCACCACTTCAAGCATAAATCGTGTTGACTGTTTGAAAAATATGTAGTCACACAGTATTTCATATTGACATGGAGGCTATTTAACTAAACTTCTTCAAACTGAAATCTCTCCTCAAGGAAATCATAGAATCCTTGTAGATAATACATCTCATAATTGAAACTACATAAATACCCCACAATACCTTTTGACGATAAGTATTGGAGTTGATATATGGAATCCTCGGCATAATTTTGTGCATGCATCACCAATATTGCTACCTGTGTCCACCATGGATCATCACAAGCTGAATACGCGATAGAGAAAAAAATTAATAAAATACATGTCCCCATTGATTGCAAGGTAGATAAAGCAGCCCATCAAGTGAATCAGATATCAACTATTAGCCAATTCAGGTGGAGAAGTTGTATGTCCTATGCACACCAGTAAACCATGAAGAGTAAACCTATAGATCCTTCTTCACGATGGTAAAATGCATAGTTTTATCTTATGGGTAGTTGTTGTCTCTATTAATTTGTTCACAAGGTCGAAACATGACTATCTGAATATGAAATGCAAAAAAATTAAACTGGCACTTCCTCTGAAGATTACTACAAACCCAAAAAAATTATTAAACTAAAGAGTATCCTATTTTTTGTTTCTCAGTTGAGAAACTACTTCTGTGGACGGATACCTCCCAAAAATCATACTAAAAATAATTCAGCCATGGCTCTTTCAAGCTTCTGGTTTCTGATCCATCTCATGGATGGAGAGCATACTCCCTAGCTTGAAGTAAAAATTTGGAAAAATATTGGGGGAAACAAAAATGAGGGGGGATTTCCATGAGGGAAATCCCCCTAAAGGGATTACAGGCAGGAGAGTGAACCTGCTCTAATACCAAATGTTAGTAATGGAACAAGATGATATATATTATACAACAAAATGAGTATAATATATAGGCATAAGCCTCTATGAATAATATGACAAGTGTCAAAGAGAATGACAAGTGTCAAACTAAAGAAGGCATAGTGCACATTAATTCTAACATTCCCCCTTAATGTGCACTATCCTAACTATAGAAAAAAAGTCAATATTAGGTAACATCTATATGTGTGTATGTACGCATAAAATTATTGTGTTATATTTTATTTTGAAGTGTTTTGTTTGTTGTAGGGGGCACCTAGAGAAAGAAGAAATCAAAATCACTAGATGATCATAAGCTATAGATAGTCAAAAGTGACAAGCCACTCAATGTTGAAGTAAAGAATCATGGTTGAAAGTAGAAAACAACATTTGGATCGATGAGAGGTTGTAAGATAATATAAACCAACCAAATATGTGGAGTAAATGAATGCAATCACATGAGTGGATAGTATTACCAAAGGAAAGTGCTAGAGCATCAAGAGTATAAGTGTACACCTAGAAAGATAATTTATTGAGATCATCACCAACCACCTAGATATAGTTTACGCAAAGTATGAGATGGTAGTCATAGCTAATATGATGTAGATTTAAGGCAAAGGTGGTAGATAGTTATCCCCTTCTGATTGAGCCTATGTGAGTAGTTTCATATGAAGAACATTTACTGCATAAAAGAGATGTAGTGATTTACTTATGTCATTATGGTAGGGGAAATATCTAAAGTCAAGGAAAGGGATTGGAGATAAAGGGACATATGAATTCTTGTAAGTCATATTTAATGCAAGTTGGTGTCATCACTCCAAGGGAAAAATCTATATAAGGTCGACTTGCATTCATTTTTCATAAGCTAGAGTTAATTAATTAAGCGAAGCCTATATTTTTATCTTCCCTTTCCTTTGATTTTGATTTTTATGACTCCATGACCAATGAAGAACATGTGCTTATACTGATATGGGGGTGAACAAAATAAGATAAAACTTTTTACTTTTCAAACCATATGATAACATTAGCAATATTAAAGTAGTAAACATTACACAAAGCATCACACACATGAGAGACATGATTTAATGTGGTTCATCCAATGTGGGCTACTCCACAGAGAAAATATTTCACTATTTCCTCAACAAATTTCTTAGGAATACTTCCCTATTACAATGTTTATGTACCTCTATCCAAAGGAGACACCAATCCCCTAATCAAGTTCATGGATCTCTTGATGAGGCAAAACATTTCCTCATAAAAGACTACTTTGATAAAATTTTAAACCCATTTGGAACTGCTTATGTTGTGATTTTATGTTAATATTAGAGATACTATGCATTATGTGATGGTATTTACATGTTAAAATGATGAAAGTGCATATACTGTATTTTGACTAATTTGTCCATGTTTTATATTTTGTTTTGGTTGTTTATTTCAGTAAATTCTACATTAATTTAGGTATTAAAATATTTAGGTACTTCATTTATAAGGTTTATGTTTCTTCCATAAGTGTATTTCACCATTTTTCCATTTTTTTTAATTACTTAAAGGCACCAAGAACTCTGTCAACAGTTGGCTGTGTAGGAAACTGGACTTTTTCTATACAAATTTTAGCTAGTTGTACATATACAACATGGCATGGAATTTTTCCACTCTAGCTCAAAATAAAAGTAGAATTAGTCATCTAGGTGCTTAGAGAAACCATATATGCCACCATAGTTGGTCGCATGTGCTTCTATTGCCAGATATAACAACAACCTTGTTCTGCTGCCTGATATTTCGAAGTTGCTCTGGAATAAGCACAGAGGGTTTAAAACTGATTGAATGCATCTTTAATCACCATAAATAGGAGGTAAATAGTGACTACAATTATTTTAGGAGTATCCTTATCCATTATTACACCTGTCCCTCACTGATGGAAGCTAGCAACTTGAGTGGAGAGGGCCTGAAGGGTCAAAACCCTAAATTTGTGGAAGAACAAAATTGAAACAGTTGTAAAAGTCCTATGTAATAACATTAAACCTTATCTTTAATGTACCTTATTTGTATAAATAAAATTCTCCCATCTGAGATAGGGAGAAGGAGAGAGGAAATAAGTAATAGCAGTTTTAGATATTGTAATTGTGTATTACAGCAACACAGTAGTCTGCATGTATTTCCCTGCACTACTGTTATGTTGTTGGGAATGAAATAAAGGTGCATCATTTGTCATTTATTTATGTTCAATTATGCATTAAGTGTGAGGAATTAATAGTTTAGAGCAATTTTATTTGCCCTCTTTTGGTTCAGGAAGCAAGGGCCAATTCCAGGTCCAGAGGAGGGTTTTTACTTGACATAATTTTGCTATTTCTGGCTACAGTAGGTCAGTAGATATCTGACAGTTTTTGCATGGTTAGTGATTAGGATAATGTGGCATTTGAATGCATGGTAGGTAATCATCTAGAATAGATTTTATACTTGTTCAACTAAACACTGCTTTAGGAGAAAGGAATACAAGAGCCAATTATTCCCCACCCCTGTCTATATATTGTCCTAGGTGTATAAATAAGCATGCTCTACAAGATTATCCTTTGGACAAGACCTCAATCTCAGCAATATTTGGCATTTGCTCAAAGGAGCATACAACTGATAAATGTCACCTTTTGCCCCATCTTAGGAGTGCTATAGAAAACCAAGTTGAAGAACTTCATGCTATTGGGAAAAGGCCAGGAGGCAACTTCATACAAAACCAAAATTTCCCTCACTTTTATTCAAATTGGGGATAGAATCCTTGGAATATGCCATGGGGATACACAGAACCTCCTCCTAAACCTTGGAATCAAACTTGGGTAGCTCATCAAGATTGGTCACATTCTAGTTGGAATTAGCCATGGCATCCAGTTAATCTATCTTGGGTACCAAATCAGTCAGGGCAAATATGGGGGCAACAATACCCATCCTATCAAGGGCAGTAGAGGTATCAACCACCAAACCAACACTTTTTGCTAGCCCCTAATCAATTTTTTTAAGGAAGAGTTCAACCATAGCAAACACAGCCAGTCAAGTAGCCTCCACTTCCATCTCAGCCTATGGCTAACCCCAATAACAACAAACAAACAACCCCTATTTATGGAGTTGAGTCTGAAGAGACTGTTGCAATCCATGTCCTTAATTGTAGTAATATCCAGTTGCATTCAAGGAAGGTTTTACCTGACCCTGCACCATCCATTATTGAAGAAAATTATGGAAAGCAAGAATTTTCAAGTCCAAAAAAATCACAAACAGAGCAAAAAGAGGAAAAAATAGAAAGTTTACAAGGAAAATTGAACCTGCTTCGGTAGACCTACCATATCCTGAAAGGTTTGACCACACTATCACTGCTCCTGAATCAGAATTAATCCCAAAATTGAGAAAAATTTCTATCTCACTCCCTTTGTTGAACGCAATAAAGGATGTACATATGATTAGGAAAACCTTTCAAGAGTTGTGTATTAGGAAACCTGGCACGAAGAAGAAAGTCTTTCCTAAGACTGTACAAGTAGAAGGTAAGTTGACTGACCTAATTTCTGGAAAACTAGTACCCCCTAAATATGGTGATCCAGGGAGTCCATTAGTTATAATTACTGTTGGGTTAGTTCAAATTCCAAATGTACTTATTGATTTAAGAGCTGTAATCAATGTGATGACTAAGGAAACCATGCAGAAATTGCAGCTCAATAACCTTAGCCCTACTACCATAGTTTTAGAAATGGCAGATAGGTCAGTGGCTAAACTGGAAGGAATTCTGGAGGATGTTGCCATTGAAGTATCTTTTTGGGAATACCCTATAGATTTCTTAGTGTTGCAGCCTAGAAACTCAACTAATGGCTATCCTATTATTCTAGGACGACTATGGCTTGCCACTGCAGCTGCATTTATAGACTGCAGGTCAAGTGAGATGACCATTTCAAATGGTGTAGACCTGAAAAATATTTCCTTATATCCACCAGCCCAACATTCAGCCAAATTTTCTGAATAGATATGGTATCCTGAGTCTGATGAAGAATAGGAAACTATTGTCACTTTGGCCACCGTTGTAGTAAAAGAACATATTGAAGAACTTAATTCACCAAAAAGAGAAATCTTTTAACATCAAACAATTTTGGTGAAAACATTACAAGAAGAAGGCCTTAGGGATGATCAAATTCTTGTCCATCATTTGTTATGGAAATATGAAGAACAAACTGTTGAACATCTATCATCTATTCCACTACAAGAAAGATCCTTCACATTGCCACATGGATGGCATCATCATATTCTGACTTATTTCATCTGTCCTATGCAAATGATCCCATCAGGAATCACATTTACACCAGAATCAAGAGTATTTCATACTTTGTAGCCACATCATTGTCCCTTAAATGCTTTAATAAGTAAATATGAGGCTGTCAACTCTGTTTATCTAGGGATTAAGAAGATTGAGATACAGCCAGAAAAATTTTTGAACATTAATAGTTGGTTGACTAATGAGCAAGAAGCCAAATTATTTGTTGTTTTACAAAGACATGTTCAATATTTTGCTTGGAGTTATAAGGACATGAATGAAAATCACCCTAATGTGTGTACACATAGGATATACACTGAATATGTCAAACCAGTAAGACAACCACAAAGGTGTCTGAATCCCGCTCTGAAGGATATTGTTAAGGAAGAAATCAAAAAACTATTGGATGCAGGATTCATTTATACAATTTCAAACAGTAGGTGGGTTTCACCATTGGTCATTGTTCCAAAGAAAAATAGAAATATGAGAGTATGTGTGGACTATAGGGAATTAAATAAGGTCACACATAAATATCACTTTCCATTACCATTTATAGACCAAGTTTTGGACACCCTTACTGGTAAGATATTTGTATGTTTCCTTGATGGTTTTAGTGGTTATAATCAGATCCAGGTTGCACCAGAGTATTACCCTTTTGATTTGTGCAATGCACCAGCAATATTTCAGAGAGTTGTTTTTTTTTTTCTGATCTAACAAATGAAAATGTAGAGATTTATATGGATGACTTCATAGTGTTTGGAGATACATTTGAATATACTTTAGAACAACTTGAAAAAATTTTAATACTTTGTGAAACATATCATTTATCTCTGAATCCTGATAAATGTTTCTTGATGATGGAAGAAGGAATTGTTCTTGGACATAATATTTCTGCTTATGGAATTAAATTTGATCCTAAAAATGTAGAGGTCATCAAGAACCTTCCTCCTCCAAAAACTCAAACTGATGTTCGTAGTTTCTTAGGACATATTGGCTTTTATCGTAGATTTATTGCTAATTTCAGTACCATTGCTAATCCAATGTTCGCATTGTTAATAAAGGATTTTGAATTTGTTTGGTCTTTTGGGTGTCAACAGTCCTTTGAAGTTTTAAAGGAAAAGTTAACAACTCCACCTATATTGAGAGGTCCTAATTGGGAGTTACCCTTCCATATTCAAAATGATGCTTCCAATACTACTATTGGAGCTGCATTAGGGCAGATTGAAGATGGACAACACTATGCCATATACTACATTAGTAAAAATTTGACTAGAGTTGAAAAGAATTACACCACAACTGAGAAGGAATTTTTAGTTGTGGTGTATGCTATTAACAAATTTTGACACTATATCACAAGATATCAGGTATTCATTCATACAGATCATGTTGCCATTAAATACCTGATGAATAAACCTCTGATTAGTGCAAGAATTATTCATTGGTTAATACTATTACAAGAATTTGATATCACTATAGTTAATACACCAGGGAAAGCTAATGTAGTGGTAGATTTCTTGTCAATATTGTCAAATGCAGATATGGAGGAATTAGTTGAGGATGCATTTCCTGATGAGAAATTGTTTGTTGTTTCTATACAATCTCCATGGTTTGCAGATATAGCTAATTATTTAGTTATAGGGAAGATTCCTCTTCACTTTACTCCTAAACAAAAGAAATAGTTGATCAAGCAAAGTTCTTATTTTAAATGGATAGGAGGTTTATTGTTTAAATGCATTATTAACCATGTTTTGTGCAGATGTGTTCACAAGGATGAGGTATATGACATCCTATGAGCATGTCATGATGAACCATCAGGAGGGCATTATTCAGTGAAAAGTACCATTTACAATATTTTGGGTACTGGTTACTTCTGGCCATCCTTGCACAAATATGTCAAAAGGTATTTCAAAAATTGTGATGCATGCCAAAGGATGGGTAAGCCTAATTTTACTAGTAAAATGCCTTTACAACCTCAATTAGGTACAAAACCATTTGAAATGTGGGGGCTAGATTTTGTAGGACCCATTGATCCACCTTCCCAAGGGAAAGTGCATATCTTGGTATGTACTAATTATGTAACCAAGTGGGTAGAATCCCATGCTTTTAAGCATGCCCAAGAAGAGAAAGTTGTTGATTTCCTATATTCAAAAATATTTCTACGATTTGGAGCCCCACATTCTATCACCACTGATCAGGGACCTCAATTTACCTCAAAAATTATTGAAGCCTTTACAAAGCTGTATGAAATCAAACACCGAAAAAACTCACCTTACCATCCACAAGCCAATGGCCAAGTTGAAGTGACAAATAGGGAATTAGAGAGGATATTAACCAAAACTATAGCATCCCATAAGAGGAATTGGGTGGAGAAGTTACCTGAAGCAATTTTGGCTTATAACACCACTTGGAAATCCACTACTAGATTTACTCCCTATGAATTGGTTTATGGTAAAAAGCCTCTTTTGCCTATTGAGTTTGAATTACTAACTCTTCAAAATACTTTGGAATTTGGTATTGATTTATCACAGGCACAAATGGATTGTATCCTGTAGCTCAATGCATTGGATGAGCTAAGGAGGGATGCATTGCACCAGATCGAGCTGATCTAGTCACAACATAAGTTGTGGCATGATAGTCATATCCAACAACAGAAATTTCAATAAGGTGATTGGGCTTTGTTGTTTGATTCACAATATGAAGACTGTCCTGGCAAGTTGCAGACTCGATGGTTCGAACCTTATCAGGGTGAGGAGGTATTTGCAAATGGAGTTGTACATCTTTCACCAATAGATGATTCAAGAAGGAAAATGGTGGTTAACGATCATCGTCTTCGGATATATCACAAACCATTAACCAAGGAGGAGTTTCTCAAGCAAGTAGGAAACTTGGATGTATCAATATTGGAAGGAAACCACTTCTTCCAAGATGGACTCAATTAAATGACATGAACCAAAATATATATAAAAAAAAAAATGAATGAAAAAATATATATAAAAAATAATAATAATTCAGAATGTGAAAACCTCTTTGAGGTGCATCTGAATTGGGCTTACATGAAAATCAATTTTTTTGACATTTTTGCCTTTCTCTCCACCATTGTTCCATTCATTCTTCATCATTCCATTATTCCATTCACTCTTTATCATTCCATTATTCCATTCACTATCACTATTACTCACATTTTTTCCATTCATTTTCACTTCACTCCATCATTGTTAATGTTTTTTCCACTCATTTTCCCCTTTTGTTGCACTATAGTTTAGATTGCACCATGTAAGAGTTAGCGCAGAATCAGCAAAAAACAACATTTGTACAAAATATGGATAAACAAGTTTCTTCAGGTATGTTCCTTTTTCTATTTTAATAGTGTTAATACTTCTTGTATGATGTATGATATCCCTAACTAGCATAAAAACATACATAAGTTAGTTTCAGAATGTTATCAAAAGAAATCCTCTTGAAATGATAAAACTGCTTTGGAATAAACCTGCTGCATACAAATACTCTCGAATGAAAACTTTGGAAGATATCTTGCTCAAGAATAAAGCTAAGGATAAAAGTTGGTAAAACGAATTAACAAATGGTTAATTCATTTTAAAATCTAGAACCATGAGGCTCAGGCTCAAAAGTCAATTAAAATTTTTGTGGGTTCATAAAAGTTACGCCAATCAGGATTGGAAGTTGTACCAAGGTGCAGGTTTCAAATTGGAGGTTCCAAGGCATAGATTCTATGAAAATATTTTATCGCATATAATTGGTTGGCACACAACTCAATGGGAGGTGTCACCACAAATGTCATAACAAATTAATTGCATGCGGGAAGAACAAGAGTAATGATGAATTATGTGCCACCACCTGCCAAGCTTTGCCTCATGTCACACGATTTCTCATAATTTTGGTGCTGCTTGCATGTGTTTATCATATTTAAGTTTCATTATTTCCCTAACAGAAGTATTACAGAATGAGAGAAAAAGACCTGCGACATATTTTCAAATTAAAGCTAAAAGGGTACGAGAAAATTCACCATGGGTGGACAAAAGAACAAAATTGAACCAAGAAATATAGATTTTTTGTAGAAGGGCGAGGAGTGTATGCGAATCTTCATGGAAAGGGGTTTTCTGCCCTTCTTGTACAAATTTGATGGGCATTCAGAAGGTTTAACATCAGATTTTGCACACACTTTTCACAACAACAAAGTTCAAATCAACGGCATGACTATTCAAGTAAGTCCTGAAATTCTTAGCCAAGTCACTGGATTGTCTCTACAAGGGATTCACATACGCAAACAAGGGAAGCACATGAATACACAACTATTGTTGGTCTACCAAGATCCCTTGTAGATTACCCTGACTCTAAAGAAGATCTTGAGGCAACAGTAGATGAGAAAGATGATTCAAGTGCAGAGGAAGAGGAGGAAGTTGATATTAAATCTTAGTTACATGCAGCCCTAAGTGTGATCAAGACCCAAATAGATTGGATTGAGCAAAATGAAGCCTCCTTAAAGGAGAAGGACAATATCATTGCCAAGTTATGGCAAGAGATAGAATCTTAAAGGCTAGGCTCACACTTTTGGAACAAAAGCCTTCTCAAATAGACTCAGGGGATGAATTGGCTAGTTTGTTAATGAATTTAGTAGGAAATGCATAAAGAAGTTCACCTGGTAGTGTTGCACCTGATGAAGCACAAGAGGCACAACAAAATTCAAGGGATGAGCAACCAGGGGCACTCGTGCAGGTGTCCAAGGAGCCACAATAGATGACCACGACAACAACACCCCCAGAAGCAGCCATAATAGTCCAGGACCAAATAAATCCACAAATTCCCCAAAATATTGTTAATGTGAACATTCCTGAAATTAAGCTAGTTGAAGTGGGGATACAAATAGAATCCCATGCAATAGAAAAAGTAAATTTTGGTATTTAGTTTAATATTGTACCTCAAATGCAACCTATGAACAGGTCACCTAAAATAATTTCATTAGTAAAATATAATGAGGATATAGCATATTGGATGACCAAATGCCATCAATTGGAGGGAAAGGTCTCGTCATTATAGACCTTATCAGAAGAAATAAAGTAGAAAGACTGAAATTAAGAAATTAAAGGGGCAAGTACAGGACATATGTTAGATTGCTGAATGCATGGTTTAATGTCAGAGGTCTACCAAATTTTACAGTTTAATTTTGAAGGAGAGGTACCTTCGATGGCAAACAATGAGAATTACCTCTGATCTCTCCCACACATTTGAGACACCAGGTGAATTCTTGGAAGCTTTCTGGTAGAGCTTTGGAGAACACCAAAATTTGCTATGTGAGTTATTTCTTCATAATTTCTTTCTGGAAACTAAAGTTATTTTCCTCCCCCACATATTTACTGGCGATATTCAGTTGAGGGCTTTTCAATCAACGCTTCAGAATTAGATTTACTAGGAGCAGGAGAAAAAGGCTACTAAATCCATAGAATCCCAAGTTGTTTTGATCATTAGACCTGTCCACTTAAATCATAGAACTTCCACCAATCAACATTATACACTAATGAGAAATAACAAGATAAGGAAAATGTACCTGGGAAATTTGCAGGTGTGCATAGATGGTTTTCAAACCTTTTGTGCAACATAATTTGCTAACGCTTTGTCAGCCTGCAAAAGTAGGTGGGGTGAGTTACCTATATCTTTGCAAAAGAGAGAACCTGTCACACCTAACAATTTAATATGGTCAAGAAGAAGAGCTACAAGCATAATCCAAACCATATTTGAGGTCAAGGAGTAGTGGATTGGACTCAGGTATAGAATACCAACTATAATCACTCTTGTTCCATACTACTTTGATAATTATTATCAACCAGAAGAATAGTTTCAAGAATGGCTTAGGGAGATTCAGATGCACAAAGGATACTATCAGGTTGGAAGCAGATTATGGAAGTATGTTGAGCGATACCTGGATGTGGATCTTTGTGCTATTATGGCAAAACAAAATGCATGAGGACATGCAGTAGAACAGGCTAGGGGGAAATGATGAGGCAAAAAATTGCCTCATAAAAGACTACTTTGATAAACTTTTAAACCCATTTGGAACTGCTTATGTTGTGATTTTATGTTAATATTAGAGATACTATGCATTATGTGATGGTATTTACATGTTAAAATGATGAAAGTGCATATACTCTATTTTGACTAATTTGAACATGTTTTATATTCTGTTTTGGTTGTTTATTTCAGTAAATTCTGCATTAATTTAGGTATTACAATATTTAGGTACATAATTCATAAGGTTTATGTTTCTTCCATAAGTGTATTTCACCATTTGCCCATTTTTTTAAATTACTTAAAGGCACCAATAACTCTGTCAACAGTTGGTTATGCAGGAAACTAGAATTTTTCCATACAAATTATAGCCAGTTGTACATATACAACATGGCATGAAATTTGTCCACTCCAACTCAAACCATATCCACCGCCATAGTTGGTTGCATGTGCTTCTGTTGCCAGATATAACAACAACCTTATTCTGTTGCCTGATATTTCAGAGCTACTCCGAAATAAGCGTAGAGGGTTTAAAACTGATTGAATGTGTCTTTAATCACCATAAATAGGAGGTTAACGATGACTGCAATTATTTTAGGAGTATCCTTATCCATTCTTACACCTATCCCTCACCAGTGGAAGCCAGCAACTTGAGTGGAGAGGGCCTGAAGGGTCAAAACCTTACATTTGTGGAAGAACAGAATTGAAACAGTTGTAACAGTCCTATGTAACAACATTAAACCTTATCTTTAATGTACCTTATTTGTATAAATAAAGTGCTCCCATATGAGAGAGGGAGAAGGAGAGAGGAAATAAGTAATAGAAGTTTTAGATATTGTAATTGTGTATTACAGCAACACAGTAGTCTGTAGGTCTTTCCCTGCACTACTGTTATGTTGCTGGGAATGAAATAAAGGTGCATCATTTGTCATTTATTTATGTTCAATTATGAATTAAGTTTGAGGACTTAATATTTTAGAGTAAGTTTATTTGCCCTCTTTTGGTTTAGGAAGCAAGGGCCACTTCCAGGTCTAGAGGAGGGTTTTTACTTGACATAATTCTGCTATTTTTTGCTGCAGCAGGTCAGTAGATATCTGACAGTTTTTGCATGGTTAGTGATTAGGATAATGTGGCATTTGAATTCATGGTAGGTAACTCATCTATAATAGATTTTATGGCATAACATTTTATGTTTCAGCTTCAACATTGTATTTCCAGTTTGCATCAGAGAATTTCTGGTTAATTCAGTTTGCTACAAATTTGCAATATTTGCTTACCAACCTTTGAATTTCATCATTGTCTTAGGTTTCATTTTCTATAGGTGTGAAGTTTTAATTCTAAAAAAGTTTCATTGTTGTTATAGTTATTTCTGTGATTTTAATTTTATTATTTTAAATTCTATCAATTAAATTCTGCCATTTTCAATTTTGCAATAGTTCAGATTTGCTTTTCCTACAACTGTGTGAATTTTAATTATGCAAGGATAAGTAGGCACTCCATTTTAGTTTCTAGGAGATTAAAATGGATACATGACACCCCCAAAATACTAACTATTCCATGAATAAGGCCATGATCTAGATGAACTAAAAATTAGTCTGTTAACCCCTGCTTTCATATATAGCCTTGGACACCACCCTATATTGACACATAATGATTAAATTATGAAGAATTGATGACACTCATAATATCTATCCATATGAGAACTCCTTATCTACTCTGGTTGATGATCTATGAGATTAATACTACCTCCACTACACTGGCTTGTGGATATCTCTCCACTAAAGACCTTTGTCCTCACTTGCCCTAGCTAATGGATCTCTATCCACTAGAGACTACTACCCTCTACTCTATCACCTCCAAAGCCTGCTCAAAATGCTTTTTCTATCTTAGATATGTACTGAACACTATCCTCTACTCTGTCAACTCTGCTCACAAATCTATCTCTGCTCTAGCACAAACCTGCTCATAAATTTGTACCTAACTCTATCCTCAAATCTGCCCTCAAGCCTTAGCACAAAGCTTGATCAAATCACAAACCAACTCTGCTCAACAAGTCTTCACTAAGACTTGTCTCAAATCTACTTGTAAGCTTCCACAAAAGAAAACTCAAATCTATCCATAAGATTTCAAAAAATCGTACTCAATTTTATCCTTAAGTCCCCTCTAGGACTTACTCAAAATAGTCCACTAGATTTCACAAAATCTTATTCAAATCAATTGCAAACTTGCATACACAACTCAACTTAATCTCTTTCAAAAAACCTCTTCAATCACACAAACAAGTTTCACTCAGAATCTTGTTTAATCATAGAAACATATAGAGAATGGTTAGAGACTCAATATGTTTCACACTCACAAAACACTCAATCACTTTCAAAATCTCCTTCAAATCAATTTAGAATAAAGAACAATTTATTTCATAGAACTTGAACTATCACTCCAATGCTTTCAATCAATAATGCTCATCCAACTTCACTCAACCATCCACTCAATGAAACACAACTTGCTTTCAAACCCTAACCAAGTGTTTCACTATACTTCCAATCAACTCACACTATGGAACTCAAACCTTGACTCAAGATGATTCCAAATTCACATAACAATGATACTCATGATCTTATACAAACCCTAAATCATGCACATTAAGGCTCACTCAATATTTCCAACAATGCTTATCAAACAATCCTTTTCACTCCAACTTTGCATTTCACAACATTCAACCAACCAAAATTTCACTCACAAGGATGATATGCCCATACCTTTTGTTTTGATGGAGATTTGACCTCAAAACCTGTCTCAATCACAATCAACTCCTCTTTGCCAATTTCAAGGTTAGATAGCAAAAATATTCACTCAAATATTTCCCTCAAAATTAATTCACCATTACAAACAATAACAAGACTCAAGTACACCTTATTATCTCCAAACTTATCAAAATATTTCTCAACACATAAAAATCAATTTTCTTTGACAAATCCAAATCAATCAATGTATAGAAGACCAAGTTTCCTTTAAAATAATATCTCAAAAAAAATATTCAAAAAATTAATCCCTTAATTAAACCTTATTACTCCAACCTCTATTTAATTTTCAAAGCACAAAATAATATAAAATATCAAATACCTTATGACTCCCTACTTCCCAAGGCGTTATATAAACTCACATATCCTTAATGTGCTCCTAAAACTTGGTGCTATTTAAAATTAAATAAAATACCTTACCCACGTTTAAAATAAAAGTGCATGCCTTGGCTATGCCTTGAACCCATGACCTTGATGTTGCCGCTGTTCTCTAGCTAGAGCTAGGTAGCCATTGGACCACACACCCACACAAGCCTAAATATGCAAGTGCTCCTCTTTTATGCCTCCACAAATTTCGGTGATCGAAAACAAAATAGAACTCCTCCTCAAAATGACTACATAGGGATTCGAAACCCCAACCTCTGCCCTACGAACGTCTTAACTCTACCTTGGTCACCAACTATGCTAACCAGCGCTATGAGTATGCACTAGTCGCACCACATGCATTTAAACCTTTGCCTACCCTCCAAAGCTTTTAATCACGTAAAATATTTTCTTCCTCACAACAAAGTAGCGCACGTGTTCTTAGACTTTGGATATTCGAATAATGCATGGATAATTTTAATTAAAACTTTTACCCCTTTATATATGCTTTGGCTTATGCACTCGACGTCAGCTTTATTTAGAATTTAAAAATTCGAATTAATAAATTATTTTATGACCTTTAACTTTGGCACCTAATATTTATTTAAATTTAAATTTTAACCTTTAGGTTAAAATATTTAAATTTAAATAAATTAAATTAAATATTTTGCAACCTGCTCAATGGGTCTTTCGAGGAATAAATTATTTTTAATAACTCCTTGGACCTCATTCTCTTCACCTCAACCTGTAACCCGAAATATTATAATATTAAATATTATAATATTATTATTGCCTTTTAAACCTGCTTCGCCTTCCTTGGGACTTCAATCTTTTAGGCCACTTTAGGCATATAATATTTAAAAATAAATATTATATCCTATTCCTTTAAACCTCTTCCTTGCCTTTTGGAAAACCCACTTGATGACAAAACTGAAACAACAACCTCTTGACAACCTCTTGACATCAATGACAACAAATCTTGCTCAAATTTCCAACAATCTCCCCCTTTGTCATTGATGGCAACCCATTTTCCTTTAACCATTTCTTTTACCTTTTTTAGTTTTGCTCCCCTTGAGAAACTGCTCCCCCTGACTGAATGCTCTCCCCCTAACTCAAATCTCTCCCCCTTTGACATCAATGGCAAAGGGCCACCTTTGGGGCTTGGGGCTAAGAATGAGACTCTTAGCTTAGCCCCTCCCCCACCTCCTCTCTTTGAGGTGGTTAATTTTGGGGTGGGAGTAGAACTACTCCCAAATTTCCTCGAAGATATTCAAAAGTCTCTTTCGAAAGTGGCTTAGTGAAAATATCCACAATCTACTCTTTTGTAGTAACATATTCCAACCTGACTTGCTTATCTGTTACTTGCTCTCTCAGAAAATGATATTTGATCATAATGTGCTTTGTCCTAGAGTGCATCACTGGATTATTTGAGATATTTATAGTACTTGTATTATCACACAATATGGGAATAGGGTGATCATGCTTTATCTTGAAGTCCTCTAAAGTTTGCTTCATCCATAATACCTATGTACAACAAGCAACTGCTGCAATATACTCTACCTCTATTGTGGATAAGGATATTGATGCATATTTCTTACTTAGCCAAGAGACTAAACAATCTCCAAGAAAGAATGCTCCTCCACTTGTGCTTTTTCTATCATCAATGCTGCCAACCCAATCTGCATCTGTATAAGATGTGAGAGTGAAATTGTCACTTTTGGGATACCAGAGCCCAAAATCCATAGTCCCTTTTAGATACCTGAGAATCCTCTTTATTGCTACTACATGTGTCTCCTTGGGTGCTACTTGAAACCTTACCACTAATCCCACTACCTGCATGATATCTGGTCTTGTAGTTGTGACATACAATAAGCTGCCAATCATAGATCTATATAGTTTTTGATTTACCTCTAGATTCATCATCTTTACTTAACTTGCATCCTATAACCATGGGGGTACTCACTGGTTTGCAATCTTCTAACTTGAATTTCTTTAGCATCTCCTTTATATACTTGGTTTGTGAAAGAAATACTCCTTTCTCTGATTGTGAAATCTGAAGTCCAAGAAATAAGGACAACTCACCAAGCATAGACATCTCAAATTCATTATGCATGCTCTTTGGAAATTTTTGACATATCTTATCATTGTTGCCTCCAAAAATGATATCATCCACATAGACAACCACAATTAGTAAGTCATTCCCTTCATTTTTATGTATAAGTTATTGTCCACTATTCCTTTTCTGAAACCCTATTCCTGAAGGTACTTATCCAATCTTGAGTACCAAGCTCTGGGAGCTTGTTTTAGTCCATAAAGTGCCTTCTTCAATCTGCATACATAGTCTGGTTTACCTGTTAAGTTGAATCCCTCTAGATGCTCAATATAAACCTCTTCTTCCAAGACACCATTTAGAAAGGCTGATTTAACATCCATCTGATATACTTTGAAGTTTTTGAAACTTGAGAAGGCTAAGAATATTCTTATAGCTTCAAGTCGTGCAACTGGAGCAAATGTCTCATCAAAGTCAATTCCTTCAACTTGTGCATAACCTTTGCATACTAACCTTGCTTTGTTTCTGACTACCTGACCATCTTCATTTAACTTGTTTATGAATACCCATTTAGTGCCAATCACATTCTTACCTTTTGGTCATGGAACAAGTTCCCAAGTCTTACTTTTATCTATCTGGTCTAGTTCCTCATTCATTGCCTTAATCCAAAACTCATCTTCACTTGCCTCATTGAAGTCTTTTGGCTCAATCTTAGATAACAAAGAGAAATTTGCTTGCTCATTTGATGCTATTACCCTTCTCCTTGTCTGTCTCTCATATGGATTCCCAATGATTAGATCCCTTGGATGATTTTTTTGTACATACCTGGATGGAGTTTTAGGAAGAAGTCCTTGTGTTTCTTCTTCTTCTTTCGATTCTTCACGTAACTCTTCTTGACAACTTTCATCTTCTTGATACACAATTTCTTGAACTGGTTCTCTTGATCCTATCTTCTCATCAATTGTTACATTTATACTTTCTATAATAGTACGTGTCCTTTTGTTATAGCATCTATAGGCCTTGCTCTTAGTGGAATAGCCAAGAAAAATACCCTCATCACATCTTGGGTCAAACTTACCCAAATTTTTCTCTTCCCGTCTTATGTAACATTTGCTTCCAAAAATTCTGAAGTACTTTACAGTGGTTGGTCTTCCTTTCCAGAGCTCATATGGAGTTTTGTGATGGTTTACTCTTACTTGAGCTCTATTGATGATATATGTTGTTGTATGTACTACCTCTTTCCAAAAACCATCTAAAATCTTAGACTCATTTAACATGGCTCTGGCCATATTCTCAACTATCATATTTTTCCTTTCAACTACCCCATTTTGTTGAGGAGTTCTTGCTGCTGAATATTCTCTTTTGATCCCATGTTGTTCACAAAAGTCTATGAATTTATTTGAGGTAAATTCTCCTCCTCTATCTGACCTTAAACTCTTAATCCTTTTACCTATTTTATTTTCCACTAACTCTTTAAAAGCTTTAAACTTCTCAAGAGCTTCTGAATTTTCTTTCAAGAAAGCTACCCAAATCATTCTGGAATAATCATCTATAAATAATATAAAGTAACTTTCACCTTGTAAACTCTTTGTCCTTGTAGGACCACATAGGTCAGTGTGCACTAGTCTCAATGGCTCAGATGACATAAATCCTTTTGACTTGAAACTTGTTCTAGTTTGCTTCCCATGCTGACATTGTGAACAAATTGTGTTTTGTGGCCTTTTTAGCTTTGGTAAATCTCTGACAACCTGCTTGTTGCTTATGTTTACTATGTTGTCAAAGTTCAAATGACCCATTCTTCTATGCCACAACCAAATCTCATATTCTTGTGATAGAAAATACTTTTCTCCTTTAATCTCACTTAACATGTAGAGGTTTTTTGTAGTTCTATTTGCATTTGCAATAAGTTTTCTAGTTTTAGACTTTCTAATCTCACACCTACTTGGATGAAAAGTAACCATGTGCCCTTGATCACAAAGTTGGCTCACACTTAGTAGATTGTGCCTCAACCCCTTGACATACAATACATTCTCTATTTTTGTTTTCCCATTATCTAAACTCAGAGTTCCTTTCCCATAAATTTTTGTTGATCCATTATCACCAAATCTTACTGATCCTCCATCAGTTTCTTTGAGTACAAGAAATTTACTTTTATCTCCTATCATGTGACTAGAACATCCACTATCAAGAAACCATTATTTTCCCTTATCCTGAACATGAAGAGTTATTTGTACTAACATTGATCTAACTTTCTCATGCCCTTTTCTCTCTTTCCTAATTGTTGAAGTTGTATTCCTTTTACTTGACTCAAGCAATACCATTTTACACCATCTAGCCTTGTGCCCAAAATTATTGCACTTATAACATATGACATCATTATTCATAAGAGGTGCAAAAGAATTGAAATTTCTATTAACATCATTTTTAACATAACCAATGCAATGTACAACTCTATGACCATATTTGTTACATGAAAAGAAATAGCCATGGAAGAGATTATGTAACCTATTTGAATGTCTTGGAAAATATGGTCGAGTGCTCCTCCTTTTGTTGTGATTAACTCTTGTCCATGGTTCTTCTTTACCTTCTTCTTTCTTGATGTCTTTTCCTTCCAGAGTATGAGTCACGAGCTTATCTTTATTTGATGTCTCTAACTCATGAAAGCTTGACTCCTCTTTCTATTTCCCTAACTTTATATCTTGTTGTAACTTGATATTTTCAACTTCATTCCTTAGAGAAATAATTTTTGCTTCCAATATTTCACACTCTGTTTCCCTTGCTCTTAATAGATTTGTCATATCTTGTTCAATTTTCTTTCCTTCTTCTACCTTTATCTTGAGTTCTGTGAGACTTTGTAGAAGTTCCATCTTTGCTTCTTCATCCTCTTGAATTTGATCCTTCAAACTTGAGTTCTTCTTTCTAACCTTTTCCAAGTTCTTAAGAGTAGCAAATAATTCCTCTTTTATGTCAAACATGGTCTCTTCTTCATTCTCTGAATTCATGTGTGTTCCTGATGGATCTTCCTCCAAGTTGTTAGTCTTTTCATGGAGAGACCCACTCTAATACCAATTGAAGAACATGTGCTTATACTAAGAGGGGGGTGAACAATATAAGATTAAAAAAAATTTCTTTTCAAACCATATGATAACATCATCAATATTAAAGCAGTAAACATTACACAAAGCATCACACACATGAGAGATGATTTAACCACCCAATGTGGGCTACTCCACGGAGAAAATATTTCACTAAAATTTCCTCAACAAATTTCTTGGGAATCCTTCCATATTACAATATTTATGGACCTCTATCCAAAGGAGACACCAATCCCCTAATCAAGTTCATGGATCTCTATCCATAGGAGAACTCCTTCTCCTCTACTATGGCTGGTGATCTGCGAGAAGACTACTACCTCCACTACACTGGCTTGTGGATCTCTCTCCACTAAAGACCTCTATCCTCACTACCCTAGCTAATGGATCTCTATCCACTAGAGACTACTATCCTCTACTCTATCACCTCCAAAGCCTACTCAAAACTCTTTGTATTTGATATGTACTGAACACTATCCTCTAATTTGTTAGCTCTACTCACAAATCTCTCTACTCTGGTAGAAACCTGCTCATAAATATGTACCTAACTCTATCCTCAAATATACCCTCAAGCCTTAGAACAAAGCTTGATCAAATCACAAACCGACTTCACTCAAAAAGTCTTCACTGACTTGTCTCAAATCTACTCTTAAGATTCCACAAAATCTCACTCAAATCTATCCATAAACTTTCACAAAAGCTTACTCAATTCTATCCTTAAGTCCCCTCTAGGACTTATTCAAAACAGTCACTAGCTTTCAAAAAATATTATTCAAATCAATTGCAAACTTGCATACAAAACTCAACTTTATCTCTTTCAGAAAACCTCTTCAATCACACAAACAAGTTTCACTCAGAATCTTGTTTAATCATAGAAACATATAGAGAATGGTTAGAGACTCAATATGTTTCACACTCACAAAACACTCAATCACTTTCAAACTCTCTTTCAAATCAATTTAGAATAAAGAACAATTTGTTTCATAGAACTTGAACTATCACTCCAATACTTTCAATCAATAATGCTCATCCAACTTCACTCAACCATCCACTCAATGAAACACAACTTGCTTTCAAACCCTAACCAAGTGTTTCACTATACTTCCAATCAACTCACACTATGGAACCCAAACCTTGACTCAAGATGATTCCAAATTCACATAACAATGATACTCATGATCTTTCACAAACCCTAAATCATGCACATTAAGTTTCACTCAATATTTCCAACAATGCCTATCAAACAATCCTTTTCACTCCAACTTTATATTTCACAACATTCAACCAACCAAAATTTCACTCACAAGGATGATATTCCCATACCTTTTATTTTTATGGATATTTGACCTCAAAATCTATCTCAATCACAATCAACTCCTCTTTGCCAAATTTCAGGGTTAGATAACAAAAATCTTCAATCAAATATTTCCCTCAAAATTAATTCACCATTACAAAAATTTGTTGGACATTTTGAGTCAAAGTTGTCACTGATGTCAAGAAATGAAGTTGTCATTAATGAGCTACCGATAATGTCAAAATGTCAAGAGGAACAATACATAGGTTAAAAGCAAATTGGCTTCATAATATTTTTAATATTATGTGGAAACATAAGTTAAAAGGTTTTTCATAAAAACCCAAGGAATCTTATTGCAAAGCTAAAGGAAGGTTTAATATTTATTTTATAAAAATATTTAAATTCAAAGTGAATTTAAATTTTATAAATAAATATTATGAATACAAAGTTGTACAATGAGAAAAGACCTTAATAAAACCAAAAGGTTTTAAAGAATTAATTTATAAAATTTAAATTCAAGAGAATTTAAATAATTTATAAATTAATAAGTTTAAAGGAAAATCATAGTGCCAACGTCTAAAGTTTGAAGAAAATTCGAAGCGCTAACGTAAATGTGTGAAGGAGGAAATTGATATAAAAACCCATACCTTAGAGACATTAAAGTTATCCTTTTGATTGAATGTTAATGCATGTAATTGTGTTGAGAAATCGTGTGAAAAAAGAGAAGTGAATTTCTTGTGTTATGTGCCAGCAAATAGAGACAAAAATGAAAATCATCGAAATTTGAAAGCCATATGGGCAGCATGGCCTAGTGGCAAGAGGGTATCAGTTAGAGTTTTTGGGCAATAGGTGACCTGTGTTCGAAACATGGTGACAACGTGTTTTGGTGGTTTTTTTTGTGTTGGAAGCACCAAAGGAAATGATGCACATTTTGCTAGAAAAAACGGAGAGCTTTATAGAGCATGTGGTGCTCTTTACTCACCAAGGGAGCGCCTAGCTCATGCGACAGTTGGAGCCGCGGCTAGGATACTAGTTGAGGCTATGTCATGAGTTCGAAATCCACCAAAGTAAAGGTAATAAATTTTGATTATTATTTTGTGTTACCTAAAGTTTGACATAAGGTTTTAGGAAGTTAGAAGGGTTGCTTAAAAGGATTTTTATTTGATTATTATTTTTGGTAAATTGGAGGAATAGGGGGTTAGCTTTATTTTTGAATAAAGTGTTTGTATCACATTGGTTTGTTGAAGTTTTAAAATGATAAAGGGAACTTCTTGCATTGATTTATTTTGAAAATAAGAGTGCATTGAATATTATTTTAATTGGTAGATTATAAGGTGTAAGTGGTGAATTATTTTTGTAAAATTTGATGAATGTTTTCTTAAATATGGAGTGAAAAGGTGTATGTGTTTCTTGATATTTATATTGTATTTTTGAGGGATTTTATCATCTTATAACTTATTTGAGATTGGAAAAGAAGTATTTGTGGTTTTGATAGATTTATGAGATTCCTTCATCATCAAGAAAAAGGTATGAGTACATTCTTCCATAGTTAAGTTGATTGGTTGCTTTTCTAGAAAATAAGTTTGGAGTGAAAAGGACTTGATTAGGGCTTCCTTATTGAGTGTGTTTGAGTTAATGCTTCAAGGTTTTCTATAATAAATAGTTGTTATTGAAACCTTATTTTATAAACATTGTTGTTGAAGCCATTGGTTGAGCAAAGAACTAGGGTTTAAAAAGAACATGAGTATCATTATTATGTGAGAGTTTTTTTATAAGCATTGTTGTTGAAGCCATTGGTTGAGTAAAGAACTAGGGTTTGAAAAGAACATGAGTATCATTGTTATGTGAGAGTTTTTTTGTGAGAATTATTGTTGAAGTGAGTTGTTGACCAAAGAAATTGAACTAGGGTTATCATTGTTATGTGAGATTTGTTGTTGAGCATTGTTGGAAATATTTTGAGTTGGTGTTTATATACTTGGACTAGGATTTGTAAGGAAGGATTGTTTCATTGAGTGATTGGTTGAGTAGAGTTGGTTGAGCCTATTCAAGTGGATGTGTGAAGTGATTGTTCAAGTTCCATAAAATAAACTATTCTATATTATAAACTAAATTGAGAAAGTGATTGAGTTGAAGCATATTGAGTCTCTAAAAATTCTCTGTATGTTTCTGAAAGAGTGATTGAAATTGTTTGAGCATTATGATGAGTCTAAAAATTCTCTTTATGTTTATATGATATTGGACAAGTTCTAGTGTGGACTTTTTGAGCATATTTGAGGTAAGTTTATGAGAAGACTTGTGGATATATTTGAGTAAGCTTTTATGGAAGCTTACAATACAGATTGAGAGCAGATTTGGTTAAGTTCTTGAGAGGACTTATTGAGTAGATTTTGTTAGGTTCTTGAGAGGACTTATTAAGCAGATTGAACAATTTCTAGAGAGGACTTGTAGACTGATTGGTGTGAGCTTTTGTGAAAGCTTACAATGTAGATTTAAGACAAGTATTTGAGAAGGATTGAGAGCAGAGTTGATTGATTGATTTGTTCAAACCTTGAGTTAAGGTTTGGGGCAGATCCAACGAAGTTGATTTGAGATTGATTCAATCTTTGATTTAAGGCTTGAGGACTAATTTGTGCTAGATCGAGGGACTATGTTTAGTACATATTCAAGAATAGATTTTGGTGCATATTTGAGGATAGATTTGTGCCAGACCAGAGATAGAGATTGAGGATAGATTTGTAGTAGACCGATGAACTATGTTTAGTATAGATTTGAGATAGATCTGAGTCCAAGATTTAGAGGTGATAGAGTATAGAGGATAATAGTCTTTAGTGGATAGAGATCCATTAGTAAGGGTAGTGAGGACATGTATTCTGAGTGAGGATAATAGTATTTAGTGGATAGAGATCCATTAGCCAGTGTAGTAAAGGCAATCGTTCTTCTAGAATATCACTAGCCAGAGCAATAGGATAAAGGAGTTCTCCTGTGGATAGAGATCCATGAACTTGATTAAGGGGATTGGTATCTCCTTTTGATAGAGGTCCATAAATATTGTAATAGGGAAAGGATTCCTAAGAGGTTGATTAAGAAAATTTTAGTGAAATATTTTCTTCGTGGAGTAGCCCACATTGGGTGAACCACGTAAATTGTGGTGTATCTATTGTGTGTGGTGATTTGTGCATTGCTTTGATTATTGTTATTGATATTTCTATCTTTACATTGCATAATATTTATTGGGAAAGAAAAAGTAAAAAGTGGTCTTATATTGTTCACCCCCCTCTCAGTATAATCTTGTGTTCTTCAATTGGTATCAGAGCGGGTTCCTTCGAAAGAGTTTAAAAGCTTGAAGGAAAAGCTAATAAGAACATAATGGATTCTAAGAATGAACCTTCAGATAATTCAATACCAGTATTTTATGGAAGTGATTATGTATATTGAAGTTTGAGAATGAAGATCTACTTGAAGGCACTTGATAATGAAGTTTGAGAAGCAGTTGAAAATAGATACGACCCCTCAGTTGATCCCACCTATAGATAAGGAAGGTAAAATTCTACAACATTACAATTCAAAAGCAATGAATGTACTTTTGAGAGGTTTGTATAGAATATAATCAATAAAATTTATGCATTGTCAAGATGCAAAAGGAGTGTGGGATAAGTTGCAAAATATATATGAAGGAGATAAATGTGTCAAGAAAGCAAAGATGTGAAATATCAAAGGACAACTTGAAGATTTAAGAATGAAGAATGAGGAAAAAATTAGTACTTATCTAGTTCGAGCTGATGAGGTTGTCAATGCTATGCAAGGAATTGGAATGAAGGTTGATGAATCAGATATTTGTGATAAGATCTTAAGGTCTCTTCCAACAAGGTTTAGTGAAAATATTTCAACTATAGAAGAATCAAAGGATGGTGATTCTTTGACAAAAGATATGTTGCTTGGTATTCTTATAGATTTTGAGATGAGAAAAAAAGAACCTATTCCCCAGAAGGAAGCAACCTTCAAAGTAATAAAAAGACAAAGGGTAAGAAGTCAGAATCAAGCAATGAGTCATCTAGTGATGAAGAAGCTAATTATAGTAGAAGGGATAAGGATTCTAGAAGATATAGAGATCTAAAATTTGTTAAATTTTCAATTGTGGAAATTATGGTCATTATGCAACATATTGTCAAGAAGCTAAGAACAACAATGGTGAAGAGAAACAAGATCACATAAATAGGGAATTAGAAAGATACAAGCACAAAAATAAAAACAAGGATGAACAAAGCAGACAAGGAAAGAAGTTCTTTAAAAGGCAAAAGAGGAGCTACTATGAGGATAAGGCAAGTAAGTACTCAAGTGATAGTGATGATAGTTTTTTAGATAATGATAGATATGAAATCCTATTTATGATTGAAGAAAAGGAAGTTTAGAAAAAGACACCAATAATTATCAAGTGTTTTAGATGTGGTAACTTTGGACATCTTGAAGATAGTTTTACAAGGAATGGTTATAATTTTAGTGATGATGAATATGAGGATGCACTTGAAGGACCAAAAGAGAATATTCTAATGGCACTAGAAGAAGAAGAAAATGACCCTATAAAAGACAAGCCAAAAGAAAATGATGATATGGACAAAGGTAAAAAAATAGAGGAATATTCAGATAAATATGGATATGATCTCAAGGGATAACTTATATATGTCCTTGACATAGTGAATAAGGTAAGAAATAAAACCTCTAAACTTGAAATTCAGTTTCAAGAATGTGATGAAGAGAGAAGGATGCTTATAGAGGATCTAGAAAAATCAAAGGCTAAGACAAAGAAGTTCAAGAATAAGTTAGAAGCAAAGATCTTATAATGTGAAAAGTTAGCACAAGAAGTGGCACTACTAAGGGAAGATTTAGAATACTCCAAATTCAAGCTAAAAGGGTTCAAAAATAGCTCAAATAACTTGGATAAGTTAATCAATATACAAAAGCCTACATCAAGCAAAATAGGTCTTAGATTTGAACAAGGATAGAATAAATGGGAAGGAAAGTCAACCTCAAGTTCTGGAGGAGAAGAAACTTCAGATGAAGATACTATAGAAGAAGAAAATGTAATATAAAGTGAGACATCTAAGGATAAGTTGGACAATAGAGAGCTCAAAAAGAACAAGAATAATGCATAAAGAAGATACAAATGGAACAACAATCAGAATAGGTCAAGAGAGACTAAGAGACCAATGAGGTCAAGACAAGGAAACTTCAATGGAATATGTTTTTCATGTCACATTTTTGGGCACATGGCTTCATAGTGCATAACACATGAAATACATGAATATGGGAACAAATAGATTTTCCATGGGTATTGCTACTCATGTAATCAGTTTGGTCACAAGATAATGAATTGCAGGGTTCATGACAAAATAGGATATGACTTCAATAGGAGAAATCCTAAGATATTTGCACCTGCAAGGAATAATAACATTAAGTGTTATAAGTGCAATAATGATGGTCACATAGCAAAGTGGTGTAGAGTAGACATTCCAGAATCAAGTATGAACAGGAACAGGAACATAGATATGAACAGGAACATGAACATGGATATGAACAGGAACAAGAACAGAAATAGGAATATGGACATGGATAGGAACATGGACATGGAAATGAATAGTCAAAGTAATTAGAAGGATCAGATAAGAATGAAAGAGGATAAAGTTAAAGAATAGTGCTTTTTAGGAATAGAAATACTCCCACTCCAGAATTAACCACCTTAAGAGGAGGTGGAGGAGGGGCTAAGCTAAGAGGCTCATTCTTAGCCCCGAGCCCCAAAGGTGACCCTTTGCCATTGATTTCAAATGGAGAGAGATTTGAGTAAGGGAGAGATATTTTGTATTTGAGTAAAGAAGAAATATTTGAAGAGATTATTGAGCTAGGGGGAGCAATGTTCCATGGGAGCTGAATAGAAGAAAGATCAATATTTTGGTAAAAAGAATTTGGGTTGCCATCAATGACAAAGGGGGATATTGTTGGATATTTTGAGTCAAAGTTGTCATTGATGTCAAGAAATAAAATTTTCATTAATGAGCTACCGATAATATCAAAAGGTCAAGAGAAATAATGCAGAGGTTAAAAGCAAAAGGGCTTCATAATATTTTTAATATTATGTGGAAGCATAAGTTAAATTTTTTTTCATAAAAACCCAAGGAAGCTTATTGCAAAGCTAGAGGAAGGTTTAATATTTATTTTATAAATATTTAAATTCAAATTGAATTTAAATTTCATAAATAAATATTATTTATACATAGTTGTACAATGAGAGAAGACCTTAATAAAACCAAAGGGTTTTACAGAATTAATTTATAAAATTTAAATTCAAGAGAATTTAAATAATTTATAAATTAATAAGATTAATGGAAAATCATAGTGCCGACATCTTAAGTTTGAAGGAAATTCAAAGCGCCAACATATATGTGTGAAGAAGGAAATTTATATAAAAATCCATACCTTAGAGGCATTAAAATTATCCTTTTGCTCGAACATTAATGCATGCAATTGTATTGATAAATCGTGCAGAAAAAGTGAAGCAAATTTCTTGTGTTATGTGCCAACGAATAGAGACAAAAAAAAAAGTACCAAAAGTTGAAATCCATCTGGGTAGCGTGGCCTAGTGGCAATAGGGCAATGGTTAGAGTGGTTGGGCACTAGGTGACCTACGTTTGAAATGCAGTGACAGTGTGTTTGTGTGGTTGTGTTTGTGTTGGAAGCGCCAAAGTAAATGGCACACATTTTGCTAGGCAAAGCAGAGAGCTTTATAGAGCACGTGGTGATATTTACTCACCAAGCAAGCACCTAGCTCATGTAGCAGTTGGAGCCACGACTAGGGCGCTAGTTGAGGCTGCATCATGAGTTTGAAACCCACCAAGACAAAGGTAATAAATTTTGATTATTATTTTGTGTTGCCTAAAGTTTGACATGAGGTATTGGGGAGTTAAAAGGGTTTCTTAAAAGGATTTTTATTTGATTATTATTTTTGGTAAATTGGAGGAATAAGAGGTTAGCTTTATTTTTGAATAAAGTGTTTGTGACACATTGATTTGTTGAAGTTTTAAAAGGATAAAGGGAAATTCTTGTTGTAGACACCTAAAACATGTCATGCTTAGGGGATCTACTCACATAGACACATTCATAAGATCATATGACATAATATTGAACTTTCCTAGTATCAACAATTGTTTTCACCACTAATTTAGGATATTTTCAAGCCATACAAGCCTAACCATTCAAGCCTAGAGCAACTAGATATTAGCTGCTCAAGCCTAGAGTAGCCAGACCTTAGCCGCTATAGACGATAGTGGCCAGATCTTAGTAGCTACATACGACAGCGACTAAACCATAAAAGTAGTTTTATTGACAAACAACCCTAATCACGAGCAAAAGTGACAGTCTGCATGCAATAAAGGTGAGCGAGAGTAACTTTGCATTCCATTTCATGACCATTTCACATGGAAGACTTGAGTTTGATTTTAGACTTTAGTTAACTGGTCTTTAAACATAGAAAAGACAAAAATCTTCTCATGCTAACTCTCACTATGCATGAGGAATTCATTCCTAGGGCTTGGACATAGACCTAGGGTTTCACACTTTAAAAGGTGCAAGCCTGAGAGCACCAAAGGGGGGTCCATATTTTATCGATCAGACAGTATTTTTATCATTGGAGACCCGATATTGAATTTTATTTGAGCTATAACGAGAGAGACAATTATTCTAGAGCATTAGGAGAGCTTTTCAAGACTTGAAGAGTTCCCCTTTGGAGAGTCCATTTGAGGGTTTTACCGCATATAGGATATTCAACATATCAAGCAAAGCAACCATTATTTCAACATAGGATACACGCTTTGATCTATTGCTTTGGAGCAAAGAGGATGAGAGTCGCTTTAGTAGCCGCTATCTTGGACAGTGGTCCGCAGGCCTAACTTAGGGTTTTAGACATTAGATTCATTATTTTGTTTAGCATATTATTAACATAGCATAATTTCATTCATTCGCATTCATAGCATTAGTTTAATTTGCACTTGATTTCATTTGTTATATTCATTGCTAACAACCTCATCCGGGGAGGTATTCTTGGATATCTAAGCGTGTGTTGTTGTTTCATTACTTATAGGGCCACAGGTTCATCGGACAAAATATGCAACATAAGAGAGCAAAAGTGATCCCTCTGGGAAATAGGTGTAAGCCCTCATACATTTCTGTGTGCAAAAATGAGAAGCTTTTGAAAGTGCACCACCTCTTTGTGAAAGGGGCACTCTTTGCCTATTTGTAACCTTATTGTATTGAAATGGGTATCCCTAAGAGGGACCGAAATGTAACTGGATTTCAATCCAAATAAAGAGATCTATCTTTTTTATTTCCATGTTATATGCTTTTCATTGTCTTCCATTTCATTTTGGGTTTTAATACATTGCAAGTAGAGTAAAAAGAGTGGTGCCTGCATCCCGAAGTGGCTACAAATGGCAATCATGGTGGTACCTCCACTAATTTTTTATTTTCTTCCTAAATACTAACTTAGTTTTGTGTGCAGGTCTAGCTGCTCTGAGCTACAGTGGCCATAAATCAGTCGCTCTAAGCTACAATGGCCAAGAACCAGTCGCTCTGGTCAATAGCAGCAAGAACTGGAGAGTAGCAGAGGATAGAAACAAGGTTCTCTAATCTGGATTAGAGGTTGGTACAACCTATCTGATATTTTACAGATTTATGTTTGCTTCTGTGTGTCTAAAATAATGAAATTAAAGCACATTTATGTTTGAAAATTGAAATAATAAAATGAGAAATAATTAAGAATTTTGCATATCTTAGATCTTCTTTTATATTTCCACTAGGTGTTGCTAGGAACATCGGCTTATGCCTAAAAATTTCACCCTAGAATCCAATGTGCTAGACACAGTATGTTGTTTGCTTGCTTTGAGACCTTGAAAAAGGTCATATTTGCACGAAATAAAGTGTGCTCATACAAATCATAGTAGTTCATGCATCTTTCTAAATATTGAAATGTATTTTTACATTTAGGCATATAGGAAAGACTCATTACTGCTATATGATGCACTTTATGTTACGCAATCTTAAAATAAACACCACACACACACGTATCATTTAAACATTGGGGAGTTGGATTTCATCACCAACTCTCAATTCGGTCCAATGACATTGCAACTCATCTCCTTCCACCAGTTTTTCACCTAGAGTCTCCTAGAAATGGATTGAAGAACTTCTTCATAGTGGCACTAAGATACTCATGTTCAAACTGTCTCCCACTAATGGAACTATCATTGGTTTAGAGTGGAAGAGCTAGAAAAACCCCTCACTGGGACTTCAATGGTCTACCCTAGCTTCTTTTGAGAAAATCATGTTTGGCATGGGTGTTCTTGATTCCCACTACGAATGAGTCTCCTCATTCTAAATAAAAAAAGAGCAAGAAAGAAAATAACAACACATAAAAACACACCAAATAGTTTAGGGCACACTTAAATCGATAATCAAGATAAGCATTTGTTTGGTATTGTGTGGCTATTCCTAAATTACAACTCAAAAAGGTTAATTCATAGACAAAATGGTTAAAACATGAAGTAAAAACCCTCGGTCTGATACCGAGGAGAGACTAAAGCAACTCATACCCATAGGCGAAGTCATAGTAACATTGAACGACCTACCCGTAAGACCATGAGATGTAGCTCCACCAGCCTAAGGGGTGATAACTCAACCCTTGGGGTATCTCCTCAAGAAACCCCAAGTATGGAACCACATCATGGAACAAAGTCACATAAACAAAAAGAGGCTTCACAACCATCCTCATCAAGGATACATGAGGAGACCTCAAGGGCCTCCTCTAAACACACAAAAACATCTCAAAGACGTGAGGAAGCTTCAAGGGCTTCCTCATCACATGGACATAAAGAAGGTTCTAAAACTAATTCTTCACATAGGGATGATGAGAATGCTACATCTCCATCCACATGGAGAAAAAATGTCACCACAAAGCCTTCTTCATCAATAAGGCAAGAAAGAGTTGCAACACCTCAAGATTCACAAGAAACATATGAAACAGGTCTACCCACTGAAGGGCAGGAAACTAGAGCTACATCTAGTCATGGGAATCATATAGAAGAAACCCTTCACACAAAATGAAATATTCCCATAGACTATGACCTCATAGGAGTGAATGGCACCCCACAGGACCAACCATGGAAAATAAAACATCTAGACGGGTTGGATTGATTTATTACACGACCAACTCAAATAACTATAGCTACTGAGAACTCTACATATGGAAGCTCACAAACTATGACTTCTAAGCACACCTCTCAGTCTGGGGGTACCTCAGAGTGACCCCACAGTAAAAATATAGAGTTTAATCATAGAGATACTCGACAGTACACTAAACAATTCACATTAGCTAGCAAGAGTACAGGTACAACAGAAACCTCCTTAAGAAATATGTGAGTCAAGACAATAAGAACAGAGTTAGATAAACATGAGTCTTCTATGATAGCACAAACTGATCGTATGAGATGGTTAGAAAATGCATTACGTAAGGATCGAGAGCTAGTGGATGCTCTCGAACAAGATAAACAAAGAGAAAGACTCTTGCGCCAACATGAGCAATGCTTAAGAGAGCAAGCTAAGCAGCTAGCTCTTAGTAATTTATAGATAAGTGGTGGTGACCACAAAAGAACTAGACGCATTGAATCACCTACGAAGAGGCACACTAGACAATATAACCCACAAAGAAACCATCCACCAAACCATGAATGATATGACTAGTGGGAAAATGATAAACATAACAAAATAGGATCACAATCTTGAGTCCCCTTATAGGAGGGAGGAAAACAGAAAAAATAAAATGGATAGAGAGTTACCTCCATTACCACTGCAAGTAGGCCTACAAGAGGAGGAAATCCATGCATAGAAGGTATTTCAAGAGCTTGTTGAAAATATGAAAGCCTTTGAGAAATAAGGGATAGCTGGGAACAAGCCAACATTGAGCAAAATACACAACCAAACATTGTGCCCATCAATCCCTAGCCCTCCATATCCTAAGCACTTTGAGATGCCTAGGTGGGAAAAATTTAAGGGTGAAGAGGATGCACAAGAGCACATCACCAATTCTATCAACACATGTTTTTATCTTGAATATAATGAAGCTCTCATGCTAAGAACATTCATAATGATATTTTCAGGTGTTGCCACTCAATGGTTCAACCAACTACCTAAGCATAGCATTACCAACTTTGAACAACTAGTAAATGCATTCCTAAAGTGTTTCTCCTTTCGTTCTAAGAAGAAGGTGAACCTTTCAGACCTGGCTAACTTGGAATAGTATGATGATGAGTCAGTAATGGATTATGAGAATAGATGGAGAAAAGTCATGGTGAAGTTATCATTCTTCGTTCCCACAGAAGAGATCATTCACATGTTCACTAAAACTTGTTCTAAACACATCTCCATCTTGCTACAACTTCAGCAGTATCCTTAATTTGAGGAAGCTTTGGAATAGGCGAAACTCATAGAAGACATAAAAGTATATGAGAGAACCATTAAACACCAAAACAAAAATGATTGGAACAAGAATGGTAAGAATAATAAGTACAAGCAAAAGCAGGGCAACCTTGCTCTAGTCAATCAAGTCATATTGGCTACACCTAAGTATGGGGGTGCACAACAATCCCAGAACTATCAAGCACATCCCCTGCCATCCAATTACGATCAAAGGAACAATCAAGGGCAAAAAAAAAAACACAAACCACATCGCTATTTCATGCCTCTGACAGAATCAATGCAATCAATCTTTAATCAGTTAAGTGAGGTCAGGAGGATCAGATTTCTTGATATACCTCTTATAAATCCCAACCATCCTAAGCCAAAAGGATATAGGGAAGATCAATTTTGCCCTTATCATAGGATACCGTGGCATGACATTGAGGCTTGCATTGGTTTTAAGCATCAAGTGTAAAACATGATTGAGGCGAGAGAACTCGAAGTTGACAACCCACTGGCTCCTGATAATAGAGACATGGGAATATATAGAAACTCGTGGCGCAATCATGAGGCTCCTAAGGGGCAGGACATCCAAGTCAATCAAGTCTAAGTTGATGTACCTACCCATGGATGCATTGGGATAGTTGATATTGTTAACATAACAACCAGGACTAGATAGTATGACCAACCACAACCTCCTATAGCTCCCATGAATGTCCCAGCTGCACCTAGGCAGAGGTAGGGGTAAGACAACCTTCCAGGTCCACCAACACAACTTGTGGTAACTATCCAAAGTAGATTGGAGCAAAACCTACAAATGACTCTGGCTAAGCTATCCATCTATGAACTCATACAATAGTCCCCAAAGCATAGGGATATTTTAATGGAAATTTTAAGGATAATTGAACTCCAACCATAAGATGCGAATGCATTCACTCATTTTGTGGGATAAGTGCAACAATGCCAAGAAACTATAATTCAATTCTATGATCATGATATTAAGGCAGTACCTACTACCTTACCAAACCCTCCACTGCACATAATGGCATCAGTTGACGACTTACCTTTCAAATGAGTCTTGATCGATACAGGTTCATCCATAAAAATAATTACAACAACAATAATAGAGCACCTTAAGATCCCCAAGTCCAATATTGTTCCAGGAGCTTACACATTGAGAGCTTTTAATGATGCTTTATGCAATACTATGGGAATGATAGTCCTACCCATCAAGGTGGGGCATAAGACCATACCTATGATGTTCCATTTCTTTGAAGGGGCTATGCAATACAACATCCTCCTAGGGTATCCTTGGATAAGGTACATGAAGTGTGTTCCTTTGATCTTGCACCAATGTGTCAAGTATGTGCACGAAAACAAAGTCTATGTGGTTTTGGTTGATGAAGAGCCATTCAAATATGTCCATCAAGTGGACATTCTAGGATAATTTGTAATTCCTTCTACCCACCTATATGTAGCACCTTCATCTCCAACCACACAATTAGATAACAAAGGCAAAGGGGTAAGAAAAGACCCATGCACATCAACGCCTCCTGGTGCACTTAAAATAGTCAATGCTTCTAAAGTACCATCAACGTCAAAACCAAAAGATAATCAAAAGCTAAAGGTGCCCTTAGTCAAGGAAGAAAGGCCCAAGGAAGTTCCAATTGTAGCCATTTTTGAAATTCCAAGTCCTATGGAATAATAAGATCTTCAAGATCAAGATGAAGATAGTGATTACCATCCCGCTTTGCTAGTGTCATCCGTAGGGTCATCCATGTCACATGCATCAATACACTTGGCAAGCACAGGAATAGGGGAGTACCTTGTGAAGAACATTACCTTTATGCCTATCATTGAGTCTACACAAGACATGGGAAGACCTAAGAACTTGAGACCGCTAGTGGGAACAGTGGTTCCACTTGGAATCCCTCCCAACCAAACCAATTTTGTCTATGTCGGCCTGGACTGTGCCCATAAGTCTTTAGACGTAGAAGAGGATTATAACAAATTATTCATGGTCAATGTTTATTACCTCTCTAATACCAAGTTTTCTCTAAGCTACTTTGAGTGTTGCCATTGGCATGGCTATGGCCTTGGTATATATGAGCAGGGGTACAGGCGGCCATACAAGCCACAATATCAGCTTCCCTCTGACAATTTTGGGTTAGGCTATTATATTGGAGGTCAATATGACTCTCTTGTAGCATCATTGGATAGCTTAAGCTTAGTGTTAGGAGAAGACATCGATTTCATTCCTTATCACCCCCTAAGAACAAGAAATTTGAGCAATAGACAAGTGGCCACGGTGAACGTACCGCCACCAAAAATTTATCATCCAAACATCTCAATTGATTCCATCCCAATAGGGTACAACTCATGGGATGAAGAGAATATATATGAAGCAAGTGATGATGAGGTGCAACTTGGCTTAGCCTACCATGGGCCTCGCTATTTACAAATATTCACATGGTCCATCCACAATGAGAGTGAATACATATCGGATGAAAGTGACTATGAATCAGAGGACTCAACAGAAAGAGCCTACTTAGGTCTGAGCCATCAACCCCTGACTTTGGGGCAAGAGACAAATGTAAATGGATTATTCATAAGTGATGAATAATATGAAGATGAAATAGAGATGGTCTACTTTGGGCTAATACATGAGCCTTTTGTTCTAGGGCCACATACCAATGCTAACGGTTTTTGGATAAGTGATGATGACTTTGAGGATGAGACCGAGATGGCTTATCTTGGGCCTCACCACTTGTGATAAGTCAATGAGCTAGTAGAAATAGAGGCGGCACTACGTGCCATAGATCCTAGATTAAGGTTCCTCGGAAGACCTATTGACTTAGGGGCTATTCATCACATGGTCAATCCCCTTTGCCTGTATTCCGAGAGATCCTTGAACCAAATGACCCCATTCCATAGTCTGTTCATAGAGAGAATCCAAAAACTCACATGTTGCATAGGGAGGACCCATTCATACCCAAATCGCTAGAACCTCATCGTGAGTATGGAAGGAAAACCCCTAAAACAATATTACACCCATGTGGTCCTAGATATTTCATCCCATCCGTCAACATGATCTCCATTGATTTGGCCACTCCACTTCATAATCCAACAGATCCTACCAAATCATTGCATCTTGATGTAGAGGCTATTGATTGGTATCATGTTGATTTAACCATAGATCCTGAAGATCTCTTTCCCAATGAATAGATGTTACAACCATTCTATTTTACATCAAGTTATGTGTATGATGTATTCCATGCTGGTTTGTATCTTGAGTCAATAGGACATGTAAATCCCATCGATGACATTCATTTGATACCCATGCCTCATAAACTAGAGGATGGGTCACATATGGCCATAGAAGCAAATTTTCAGGTGGACATCAACGATGATCCTACCCAACCAAGGAAATTCAAGTTAGGACAAAGTATATCTCTAGAGGAACAAGCCATCCTAATTCCTCTCCTCAAAGAGAGGCCAAATATTTTTACTTGGACTTACAAAGACATGCCAGGGATAGATCCAAAGTTAGTCATTCACAACCTTTCATTGGATCCCATGAAGAAGCTAGTCAAGCAAAAGCTAAGGAAAATGCATCCAACCATCGCTTTGATGGTGAAGAATGAATTGCAAAAACTACTGGATACAGTGCTCATAGTTCCTATCGACTACCCTGAGTGGGTGTCGAACATGGTATCCATGGAGAAACCCGATGGAAGAGTTCGTATCTACATAGAATTCAGATATTTAAATAGGGAAACACTAAAGGATTAATTCCCGTTGCCAAACATAGATGCTCTTGTAGACACAACCACAGGTCATGAGATGCTCTCCTTAATGGATGGTTTTTCTAGATACAACCAGATCTAGATTAAGCCTGAAGATAAACATAAAACTACTTTCATTACTCTGTGGGGAACATTCTGTTACAAAGTGATGTCATTCGGTCTCAAAAATGTTGGTGCAACATATCAACGGGCCATGACATACATATTACATGACTATATGCATAAGATCTTAGAGGATTACATGGATAACTTACTGGCCAAGTCCCTATTTTGGCAAGAGCACGCTAAAGTCCTTAGAAAAGTCTTTGACTGCCTCATTGAGCACAATGTCCGATTGAATCCTAAGAAGTGCATATTTGGCATAACTTTTGGCAAGCTTTTGGGATTCATTGTATCTAAGAGAGGCATTGAATTCAATCCTGCAAAGGTAAAGGCCATATTGGAAATGGCCGCCACTACCAACATTAGAGAGCTAAGGAGCCTACAAGGCAAGATAGCATCCATCAAAATATTCATCACGTAATTATTAGATAAATGCCAACCCATGAATCGATTTCTATGCAAGGAAGTCCCCTTTCATTGGGATGAAGAATGCCATCAAGCCTTTGCAGAGATCAAAACTTATCTAGAAAAAACACCAGTATTGGCTCCACCAAGGCTAGACATACCATTTTTACTATATATATCAGCAAATGATTTCACATTGAGCACCATGTTAGCCCAAAAGAATGCACAAGACAAAGAGCAAGCCATATATTACATTAGTCGTACCTTGGTGAGTTATGAGCTAGGATATGTGTATGTCAAAAAGTTGTGTTTAGCAATGGTCTTTGCAACTCAAAATTTACACTACATGTTGAGCCATACGACCTACGTTATATCAAAATAAAATCCTTTGTAGTACATGATGAGAAAGACATATCACAATACTCGAACCGTAAAGTGGATCATGCTATTGATATAATTTGATCTAGAGTTCATAAGTCAAAAGTCCATCAAGGGACAAGTCATAGCACATCAATTAGCAGAGGTGCCTCTTCAGGATAACAAGCCTCTCACCATAGAATTTCTTGATGATGCAGTCTTTGAATTATCAGATCCACCAGAACTCGTAGAACCTAAGAAAGAAAGAGACATGTCATTGTTATTTGATGGTTCTGTTGAGTGGTATTTTCACCCGATTGTGAAAACACACTCTTCGATAGGATTTGGGTTCTAAATCCTCTCTTGCAAAGAAATCAAACAAATGACTTCTCCAAGGTCTCCCCTATATTAGCATTTTGCATCTGTGTATTAGTAATCTCAAACAAAGATATTCAATTTAAATGCTTGGAACACCTTAGTGGTTGCAAGTAACTGAAAACAAGGGGCAATGTTGATTTATTTTACCGTGAAACTTTAATGATTGTTCTTTGAACCCGAATAAAGCAAATGTGATTTGGTCCCTATATGACCATGCTGTAACTTCAAAATGGAAATTGATGAAATGCCATAAATGATGGAATTATTTTTGGATTTTGAAGTTTTTTAATTTTTTTATTTTAATGCCTGAGAATTAAAATAAAGTTGGAACTTCTGAAAAATAAAGTGCAAAAAAAAGAAAATAAAATGCAAACAGAAAAATGAAAATGGAATTGCATTCAGTTTGATGCTACCCTGTTCCGGCAAAACCGAAGATGTGAGGTTCCCATGCATGCAACCTAACCTATTGGACCTGTAGAACATGCACAATCCCCATAGACTAAGTGTTGGTTCCTAGGGTATGAAATAAAATTCAGATTTCAAATATTCACCTAATGTAACCCACAGAAGTGGCATCTACATTAAATTTGAAATCTAAAAAATGAGAAAGCATGCATAGAATATCTCCTTCTTTCTTTCCCACAAGATGCAAATTTTTGAATAATTCTGCATTAAAAATATGTCATGTTACAATAGCAGAATCTCTGGTTTTTCCAAACCAGTCTGTGGAAGAGAAACAGCTCAAACAGGCCCAGAATGGCCTTATCAACTCTGGCTCTGCAACTCTGCTCAGCGGTTTTCGACCAGTCCATGTGGAAGGAAAATATCCAAGAAAAACCTAGTGTCAAGGCCTTGCCTTCATTCCTGCAATATTCTCTGAACAGTTTTCGACCCTTGTACCAATCTGTGCTTTTGATTTTATACTTTCTGGCAATGCTCTCTGCTTCGCCCTGCGACACTTCGTTTCATTTCCTAGATTGCATCGTTTCGTATTCCCGTCTCATCGTTGTCTTTGAATTTCTATTCGATGTCTAAACGTTTGATCTTCTCTATGAATTGTAATGCCTCTGTAGCCCTTCCACTTTTATGCCACATGTTCCGCGCTCTCTACATGTTCCGTAACTGCCCCCTGTAAATCGTGACCAAAAATAGCATGTCGCGATATCGCGACGTTTTTATGTATGTAGCTTATCTTTTCTTCTTTCACCGTGAAAATGAGACATGTCGCGATATCGCGACATTTTCTTGTCAACAGCCTTGTCCGCCACCATGCACAGCGAAAATGATACATGTCGCGAAATCGTGACATTTTTATGCTGTCGGGCCGTGTGGGTGCAACCTGTCACGAAATCACGACGTTTTTCTGCTTCGGGCTATGCAGATGCAACCTGTCGCGAAATCGCGACGTTTTTCTCTATCGCTGGGTTTTGTTGCACTTAGCCGCGAAAACGTGACATGTCACGAAATCGCGACACTTTTCTCTTCTACACCATCTTGTTGCTTTCTGTCGTGAAATCACGATGCTTTTCTCTTTCGGGCTGTCTTGCCGCTTTCTCTCATGAAATCATGACGCTTTTTCTCTTTCGTACCATCTTGCTGTTTGGAGCCGCAAAAATGCAACATGTCACGATTTCATGACACATTTCCCTTGCTTAGCTTGTCAGTCGTCATGAATAGCGAAAATGAGACATGTCGCGATTTCGCGACAACTTTAGTGCCTTGCCCTGTTTGACTGGTTTGACCGTGATTTCGTGACATGTCATGATTTCGCGACATCTTTCCATTTTGTCTTTCTCTCTCCTCTGAGAACCGTGATTTCATGACATGTCGCGATATCGCGACAATTTTTCTTCTTTGGCCGCGATGGAACAACATGTCGCGATATCGCGACACTTTTTCATTTTTGGCCGCGACGGAGCAACATGTCGCGATATCGCGACACTTTTTCATTTTCGGCCACGACGGAGCAACATGTCGCGATATCGCAACACTTTTTCATTTTCGGCCGCGACGGAGCGACATGTCACAATATCGCAACACTTTTTCATTTTCGGCCACGACGGAGCGACATGTCGCGATATCGCGACACTTTTTCATTTTCGGCCGCGACGGAGCGACATGTCGTGATATCGCGACACTTTTTCTCTTTTGTGAAATTTTTGCTTTTTCCTTGATTTTTTTAGCATCTGGGTCATTGAGATCTTCTTTGAAAGCATGCAAAAAGGTGGGTCCCCAATTTTGGGGTGTGTTGTGGATCAGCCACAACAAATGGTGACTCTACTGTCAAATGCTCCTGAGCATTTTGGTGAGAACCCAACCTGAAATATACAAGCTTAGATATAGGCGTCAGCACATTAAAGATAAACAAATACCAATAGATCAGAAATACATGAAACATCAGAATCATTAAGTATCAACTCGGTGTGTGCAATGTGTTTTCATTCCCTATCACTTGAACTTGATCAACATTCCATTGTCAGTTTCACCTATGATTTGTATGCAAGGCTATGAATGATTTGTGCAGGATTTGATGTATGATGAAGATGCTAGAGATATAACAACCTGCTTTACAAAAGCTCAAACCTTCTAATATCATGAACAAACATATTAAAGTTGTCAAACCCTCTTAGGACCAAATATATGTATACTGAATTAATTTACTAGATCCCAAAGTTGGTTATGTGTCACTACCATCTTGAACCCATGTGCAAGTGTGAGTGAAATCAGAACTTTGGGGAATAGGATTCCCAACCTAAACGAGATGGGAATTTAACCCTATCCTTACTATTATGATTTGGAGTTCATTACCTCATCTTGAACAAAATAATTTAACCTGTTATGGATGAAATGGTCAAGGCTAGTCTATCCATATGAGCAAACAGTGGTCTTGCTTTTAGACAAGACATGTTGCCACGCATGAGCATACTTAACCCCATAATCCCTGGTTTGGCTTCATTCATTCTTTTTCTTTTATTTCTTGGACCTTTGGGATGACTACCCATCCTTGCTAGGGACATGTAGTACGATCCTTCCAATCCAATATTGAGATGAAATGGGAAATATTAATTTTTCTTCTTAGACCTTTGGGATGACTATCCATCCTTGCTAGGGACATGTAGTACAATCCTTCCAATCCAATATTAAGACCAAAATGGGAAATATTAGTTAATTTTATTACTTGGACCTTTGGGATGACTACCCATCCTTTGCAGAGGACATGTAGTACGATCCTTCCAATCCAAGCTTTATGATGAAGTGGGAAAAATGGGAGTTTTGGGGAATCGGATTCTCAACCTAGGTGAGATGAGAATTATGTCCTATCCTTACTACTCCATGTAGGTCAAATCAGAGCTTTGGGGAGTTGGATCCTCAACCTAAGTTCGATGAGGATTTAACCCTATCCTTACTACTCCGGTTTTAGACTTTAAGCTTTATGGGAGTGGTAAAAACCACTGTTTCAAGGATTATGTTGCATGATAGGACAGACATGAAATATTCTTTTCACCTCACCTTTTCATCCAAGTATGGTTTTGACCATTTTGCTCAAGATTCTTTTTAATGTGCATGGAATGTGCTTGGTTCAAGATAGTTTGGGCATCAGTTCCCAACCTTAGGATCTTTTTATTATATATGTTATAGCATAACCCTAAGAGGATTCGACACCTTCTCAATGATTGCCCATGGAATGAAAATGTAACTGAGATGACATGTATATGCAATGTGGAATATGACATGAGATATGAATGCACTCGCTTCTTTTGGAATATATCATCTACTTTCCCATAATGTGCAAACCGACAACTTCATGCATCACAAGATTCAAACGATATTACTTTAAATGTTTGTGTTACTTGTGGAGCTTCTACAACACAATTCCGATGTTTCATATTCTCCTAGTCTTAGGCATAAGTTGACATCTCAATTATTATTTTTTTTTTTTCATAAACAAACCAAAAATGTCCAAAGGACCAACACACAACTTAAATCCAAATCCAAATAGCAATCCCTAAAAGGAAACTTGAAAACACAAACCAAAACCAAAAATCAAAACCTATATACAAATGTACAATATAATACAAGATGATGCAAAGCTTGGATTATCACTTTCCTGGATCCCAAACATGATTAGAACATTTCAACAAAAATATAACATGATATGCATGCCAAATGTTGTGGGAATCCAACAAAAACAAGACTAGACCAAACAATGCAACCCACTTCAACTTTCCTCTCTCACCCCACCAATTAAATTTAGTTCCATTAGTATTCTCATAGGTGAGATTCAAATTTTCAAATTGATTAGACAATGATTGATTTTCAATTTTATCATGTCTATTCTTTAAAATGCAAATTTCATAATTCCATCCTTGATTTAGAATTAGGCTATCTTTTTCAAATATGCAATTTTGTAAGTAGGAGCCTATTTCTACAAATTTCAAAGCCAAATCATTTTCCAAATTTGTAGGCCAATCAAATTTGTGCAACAATTTACAAGCATCTAGGATATTTACTAAATTAGGATCATTAAAAGTTTTTACCCTAGATTCAATTAGTAATTGTTGATGAATTTTATTTAACAATTCAAGTGCATCAACTTCTTTTTCATTCATTAAAACAATGTTATTAAAGGTGTGATTAGAAATTATACCTTGTTTTTCATTCACCTTTAACGACATTTCATCATAAACATCATTCAAATTCAAAATATGGTCATGCAAATTTTCACCTAAATCTTGGATGTTTGAACACAAAAGGTTAGATTCTAACTTTTGAACATTTTCATTTACCAAAATTTGGTGAGGATTTGTAACTCCCTCTTTTACCTCATGGTCTTCATATTCTTCATTGATTACTTGTTCATCAAACATACCAAAATTGGGCACCCAATTGAAAACATGCCCATCCTTTTCAACCCTCAAATGTTTTTTGTCAAAGTGTATGTCCCATGACTCATCTTGATGATCCTTCATTTGAGTTGCTTCCAATTGATCAATCTCTTTGTCATTTGGTTCCAATTCTTTGTTCACTATCCATGGTATCTCTTCATGTGAGGTAGAAGTTTCAACATCCTGCATATCAAGTGAAATATGAGTTTCATCTATAGGGATGTGAGAAAAGAATACATTATCATACCTCCCCCAACCATTGTGAAAATTGTCATCCAAGTCCATGGCATGAAATTCCATGATGTTTGTGGCATGATCTTTTGATTCATTCATAAATTATTTTTCTTCTTTGTCCTTGGTAATAGGATCATTATAATCTTCCAAAATTTGATGAGATTTGAAACTCTCTTCCAAAACATCCTCAAATTGTACAGGAGTTGTAAAGTCTTCCTTTGAGTAGGCGATTATGTTGTCCTGTATATCAATTGGCACACAAGTTTCGTTAGTAGTTTTGGAGAGAGTGAAGTCTTCCCACTTCTTCCAAGCATCATAATAATAATCTTCCAAAATCAAGTGGTGACGTTCAACTACTTCTTCAACATCCTCCAACTCATCAATGTGTTTCTCATCAAATTCAACTTCACCTTCCTTAGATGGTTCAATTATTTCCAAAAGTGGGTCGTTTCTTGAATTCAAATTTATAAGGCTATCATTGTCCAAATTAGTAACCCATGATTCAATTTTATCATAATTTGGAGGGTGAAGAATTTCTTGATCATTAATTTTACACATCTCATCAATAGTATCTTCCAAGAACAAGTGGTGAAACTCTATCATATCTTCAAATTCATTTATTGGTTTTATTTCAATTTCACTTTCAACCACTTCATTCAATTCTATGGTGGGTTCCGTCCTATCACATATATCAAACATTGTTGAATTTAGAACCCCTTCATCCGAATAATCGTGTATCTCTATGAATGAGATCATTTCTACATAATCCTCACTAGCGGATGTTGGCTTAGCAATTTGCACCTCCTCGTGGACTACATCTAAGGTGGTTGTAAGATTTGGATATTCAAATTCATCCCCTTGATCATTTACCTTAGATATCATTGGAGTGGAGGGTGCTATATTTGATGGTTGGTGTAGGTTGGCATCAAACTAGAAGAACAATCTCTCATGTGAACATGTTGTGCCTTTTCTTCTTCAAGAACTTGTTCTACATTTTCCAAGATCTCATAGATTTTCTCTAGAGACAAGCCACTCATTTTTTCCTTAATGAGTGAAGCAAGTGTGGGGTGTATGGCTCCTAGGTATACTTCCATGGCTTCCTCTTCTGATGTACCCAAAATTTCCCACATTTGAGAATACAATTCACGAAACCTCACATTGAATTGACTCATGGACTCATTAGGCCCTTTACACATAGAGGTGAATTTATTTTGCAACCTATTTAAGTCAACTTGATTACCAAAGTGATGAAGATAGGCTGCTTCTAATTGTGTCCAAGAAGTCCTAACCTCTATGGGTAGTTGGCTGTACCAAAAGAATGGTTTATCATCCAAAATGTATGCAAATAACTTACAAGCTACCTCCTCATAGAAAACCTAGAATTGACATAATGTATTCTTGTAGACATGTAGTTTTTGCAAGTATCCTAGTGGCACCTCTTGATTAAAACACCGTAAAAAATCCAATAACATTTTAGGAATATGATAGGGTATCACATGTATAGACAAACCCTTATAATGATCCTCCATCGTAGATACCATTCTTTCTCTTAGAGACACTATTTCAGCTCTCAGGGATACCATTTGCTCCTCAAGTGTTGCCATTAGTGAAACTTAAAATGTAATTTTAGAACCAAATCTGTTGAATATTCAACCTGCAATGTATAAACAAAATCAAGTTAGCATCAACTAAGAGATGTATTCATTAAAATCAAATGAAAATAACTGTATGGAAACAACACTTCGTTTAGTCAAGACCAAAATTTTCAAAATTAAATCAAATCACATTGTTTCTGTATGAACAATCAGAAAAGTGTTAGAATAATATACAACATACCTGAATTTCTTAAAAATAGAATAAAGTAAACCAATTCAAGTCGTCCTTTTAACAGTCTACTAAGTGTTAGAGGACTAAAGATAACAATTAACAGGGCATGAAATATTTAAAATTTAAATCCCTGTAGCACTTAAATCACCATGAAATAAACCAGTTCAGGCCCTCCTTCTAGCGCTAATCTGTTGAGTGGTATTTTCACCCGATTGTGAAAACACACTCTCCGATAGGATTTGGGTTCTAAATCCTCTCTTGCAAAGAAATCAAACAAGTGACTTCTCCAAGGTCTCCGCTATGTTAGCATTTTGCATCTGTGTATTAATGATCTCAAATGAAGATATTCAATTAAAATGCTTGGAACACCTTAGTGGTTGCAAGTAACTATTAACAAGGGGCACTGTGGTTTATTTCACCATGAAACTTTAGTGATTGTTCATTGAACCCGAATAAAGCAAATATGATTTGGTCCCTTTATGACCATGCTGTAACTTCAAAATGGAAATTGATGAAATGCCATAAATGATGGAATTATTTTTGGATTTTGAAGTTTTTTAATTTTTTTATTTTAATGCCTGAGAATTAAAATAAAGTTGGAACTTCTAAAAAATAAAGTGCAGAAAAATGAAAATAAAATGCAAAAAGAAAAATGAAAATGAAATTGCATTCAGTTTGATGCTACCCTGTTCCAGCAAAACCGAAGATGTGAGGTTCCCATGCATGCAACCTAACCTATTGGACCTGTAGAACATGCACAATCCCCATAGACTAAGTGCTAGTTCCTAGGGTATGAAATAAAATTCAGATTTCAAATATTCGCCTAATGTAACCCACGAAGTGGCATCTACATTATCTATAAATCTGAAATCTGAAAAATGAGAAAGCATGCATAGAAGATCTCCTTCTTTCTTGCCCACAAGATGCAAATTTTTGAATAATTCTGCATTAAAAATATGTCATGTTACAATAGCAGAATCTCTGGTTTTTCCAAACCACTCTGTGGAAGAGAAACAACTCAAACAGGCCCAGAATGGCCTTCTCAACTCTGGCTCTGCAACTCTGCTTCAGCGGTTTTCGACCAATCCATGTGGAAGGAAAATATCCAGGAAAAACCCAGTGTCAAGGCCTTGCCTTCATTCCTGCAATATTCTCTGAACAGTTTTTGACCCTTGTACCAATATGTGCTTCTGCTTTTATACTTTTTGGCAATGCTCTCTGCTTCGCCCTGCGGCGCTTCATTTCATTTCCCAGATTGCATCATTTCATATTCCCGTCTCATCATTGTCTTTGACTTTCTATTTGATGTCTAAATGTTTAATCTTCTCTGTGAACTGTAATGCCTCTGTAGCCCTTACACTTTTATGCCACGTGTTCCGTGCTCTCTGCATGTTCCATAACTACCCCCTGTAAATCGTGACCAAAAATAGCATGTCGCGATATCGCGACATTTTTATGTATGTAGCTTTTCTTTTCTTCTTTCATCGCAAAAATGAGACATGTCGCAATATCGCGACATTTTCCTGTCAATAGCCTTGTCCGCCACCATGCACAGCGAAAATGATACATGTCGCGAAATCGCGACATTTTTATGCTATCGGGCCGTGTGGGTGCAACCTATCATGAAATCATGACATTTTTCTGCTTCGGGCTATGCAGATGCAACCTGTCATGAAATCGTGACATTTTTCTCTATCGCTGGGTTTTGTTGCACTTAGCCACGAAAACACGACATGTCGCAAAATCGTGACACTTTTCTCTTTTGCACCATCTTGCTGCTTTCTGTCGTGAAATCGTGACGCTTTTCTCTTTCTGGTTGTCTTGCCGCTTTCTGTCACGAAATCGCGATGCTTTTTCTCTTTCGTACCATCTTGCTGTTTGGAGCTGTAAAAATGCGACCTGTCATGATTTCGTGACACATTTCCCTTGCTTAGCTTGTCAGTCGTCGTGAATAGCGAAAATGAGACATGTCGCGATTTCGCGACAACTTTAGTGCCTTGCCCTGTTTGACTGGTTTGACCGTGATTTTGTGACATGTCACGATTTCGTGACATCTTTCCATTTTGTCTTTCTCTCTCTTCTGAGAACCGCGATTTCATGACATGTTGCGATATCGCGACAATTTTCCATTCTCTGGCCGTGATGGAACAACATGTCGCGATATCACGACACATTTTCATTTTCAGCCGCGACGGAGCAACATGTCGCGATATCACGACACTTTTTCATTTTTGGCCGCGACGGAGCGACATGTCGCGATATCGCGACACTTTTTCATTTTCGATCGCGACAGAGCGACATGTCGCGATATCGCGACACTTTTTCTCTTTTGTGAAATTTTTGCTTTTTCCTTGATTTTTTAGCATCTGGGTCACTGAGATCTTCTTTGAAAGCATGCAAAAAGGTGGGTCCCCAATTTTGGGGTGTGTTGTGGATCAGCCACAACAGGTTCAAAGTGTGAACAAGGGGGTGGAGCAGGGATTGTCTTTATCACACTGCAGGTGATGAGTATTGTTGTTCATTCATCATTTAATCATTATGTGTGTCAATCCAGGGTAGTGTCCAAGGCTATATACGAAAGAAGGATCCAACATGGTAAAAATTAGTTCATTCAGAAAACAAGCTTTATTGATGGATCAGTTAGCATTTGGGGGGTTTGTTGTGACCTCTAATTCTTAAGAATTGAAATTAACTCATATTTACCTTTGCAAAAATAAAATTGCAGGAAATGAAATTGTAAAATCTAAAAATGACAAAAAATGAAATGTTGCTAAATTGAGAGTGACAGAAAAGTAAATTGCATAATTGAAAACACACACACACTTGCATGAAAGTAAATCAACTAGAGAATTTAAAAATAGAATTTTAACTACTGCAAAACCAAATCAACAATTACTGCAAAACTAAAAAATGACAAAAATCTAGAAATTGCTGTGAAATGCAGAAAATTTTGTCAAAGGCTGAAAACTGTGTTGAAAACTACTAAAGAAATGGAAAACTGGCAGAATTCTGCTAATCTGCTGTAGCAAGAAATCAGCAAGAAATTCTATCAGAAATTGCCTTCCTTTGGCCCTACAAGTGGCCCTTGCTTCCAGAACCATAAGAAGGTTACAAGTTATGCTAAGAAAATCTAGATGCTAATCATCAACCTCAAAATGCCAATGGATATATGAAGATTGCACCTTTTTATTCAATCTGAAATTGCATTACAGTAATGCAGGAAAAACCTGCAAATTACTGTTCTGCTACAAAGAAACTTCACTCTATGCTAATTTCGGTATTCTATTGCCTATCTATCTATATGCTCAACCATCTAGGAAATTTCTTATTTATAATATAATGCTGATATGCTTGGATACTGATTTATAGGGATTTACAACTGATTGCATAACTGTTTCTTAGAATGCAGGAATTTGCTTTGTCAAAACTTTATCCATTCATCCTTGTTGGGCTACATTTGTTGAGGAAATCACGTTAAGATGAGTTGGGACAACCCCCTGGTCAATTACCAATAATTTCCTCCATTGATTTGTCGCTTTTTGACCACTTTCGGTTGTTCCTGCGTTATTCCCTATTCTTGCACCGCTTATTCTTGTGCTACTCCGGAATAACAAGCAGGTGACAATTCGTTGCTTATCTACGCTCCAAACCCATAGGGAGGAAGTTGTTGACTGTTTGGATTATTTTACCTTATCTTGTACACCCTTTTGCATTGGTGGTATGTGCTGGAGTGACTGATTCCAAGCCCTGCTATATATGTACAGCTGGCTAGAATTTGCATGACTTTGTCCTGTATTTACTAGATTTCCTGCATTTTAGCCTTTTGACTTGTTGCTTCCATTTGCATCACGTGACAGTGCTGTCAGGTGGAGAAAGAGTCATGCCTATTCTCCCTCAACTGTTTCCAAGCGTTTACCTCTTCTTTATTTGAAAAATTCCATGTCTTCCTTCAAAGTGACAGGTGGTTGGAATTTGTATGGATTGTGACTTGCTGTTTCTAGCTGTCAAAACATGCCTAGATGCCCTTTTGGAGTGCTCATAACTTGTTCATCGTAACTCCATTTTTTACCAAATTGTGTCCACGTGTTCTTGGTTATATGAACAACATTGGGTTTAATTTTCAACTCTTAATTCCTCAGGAATTACTCCCTGCATCGCTGTCAAGTTGGCCTTTAACACAGATTTTTACCAGCATTTCCAACTGTCAAAAAGTGTGAAACTGCCATTTTGTAGGCCCCATAACTTCCAGGTTACTTGTCCATATACCTTAAAATTTTGGTCATGTTTTCTCTATATTATGAAGTACCATTGGTATGAATTTGGTACCTTAACTCACTCTGGATAATTCCCAGTAGATCCGCCAATGTTCCCTTTAACGCAGATTTGCACCTATTAACAGCTCCAAAAAAGACTTAAGGAATGAACAATGAGCGCAGGAATGGACAATGAGCGCAAGAATGATGTAACCTTCATAACTTTTTATCTACAGTTCAGATTGACTTGCTTCAAAAAGCAAAGTTGCATTTCTCGATGAGAGGAATCTGTTCATGTCATCAGAATGTAATTGCAATATATGTTTTATTTACTACCTAATCAACTGAAACAGTGCATAAAATGCTAAAAATAGTCAAAACAGAGGTATAATATTTCAAACATAAAATCATGCAAACATGTAACAAATAACATATTCTAATCATTATTTGGCACTTTAACTTTGTCATATTTAATATTATGGCAGTTTTTATATGTCAACCATAGTGTAATAATGAGGCATTTCTAGGCCTCATCATTCCCCCCAGCTTGAACTAATAATGCCCTCATGCATCCTAGTAGGTCATAGTAAGATGAACAACATCCTTTTGCCACCTACTACCCGAGAAAGTTCTTGCTGCACTACACCAAGCATTGTAGTTCCTACAATTTTTTTTCTTTTTCTTCCTTTGTACTTACTTGTGGTAGAACTTTAAGAAACTCAATATCTAATGTGCCCTGCTGTTCTGCAGCATTTTCAAGAATTTTTGGCATAATTTGTCTCATTTTGAAGCTTGCTCTAGAATGAGACTATTGTTCCAAAGTTGTTCCGAAATGAGACTGTCATTCTGAAGATGTGTCAAAAACATGCTGAAATGGCCTCCTATGCAAAATCTAGCTACAGATTCTAGTGTGGGCCCATATTTAGAGTGTATAAGCCTTTCATAACATCAAAAAAAAAAATTCCATCCTTTTGTTTAAATGCTATATATTTTTTATTGCAGCAGTAGTAAAACAGAATTTTTAGGTGCATTTTATCCTTCTCAGATTTATGAGGTATTGGTGGGGTATCAACTTGAAGTTATCCTTCTGAAATCTGCCCTACTAATAAAGATAAAATGGCTGCCATGTCTGTCCCAAAATCAGGTGTTTCACAATTTTGAATTTTTCATGCAACTAAGGGCAGAAGGGGGGGTGTTTCTTGACATTTTGAACAACATGTTCCATTTTTTTTACTTGCCAATATTGTATGAACAGTTTATGCCAGATACTGATTATCATATACTAAATGCTAAATGCTTACCATGACTAAATGAAAGAAACACATACCTTACTGTCTTGAAAATTTATCATTCGCCTTACAAGCTGCTTGTGATGATGATTTTTTTTTTTTTGAAATAAGAACAACATAGGTGCAGTAGGTGAGATTTGTACAATGGTAGAACAATGATGGGTGGATCAACAAGGCAATGCATGCTGAAAAACCGGTTTTCATGCAAGCCAACTCAGCAATGCCTCAAGGAGGTTTTCACTACTGAGTTATTCATTTTTTTCATTTTTCATTTGTTTCTCATTTTTGTCATTTTTATTTTTTATTTTTTTATTATTTTTTTTTCATTTTTCATCATTTTTTTTTCATTTTTTTTTTCATCAGAAGAGGCTACCATTTTTTATTTTCAACCAACCTCTGTGTTTTCAAGTGCTTCAATGAGAGAGAATGTCTCTTGCTCTTATTTGGATAAGAACAATCCTTATTCTGCAAAAACATGTCAGTCTTTATATAAAAACACCATATTTTTCTGTTGAAGGCTACAACAATGATGTGCCCTTTCTTTCCATATAAGTAATAAGAGTCTTCTTATGTCATCATTAACTCCTTATTGCTGGAAATGAAGTATTAAATTCATTGTTCCTCCTCCCTACTGAAATTGATGCTTGTCCTCATGTATTTCCATTTTGTGGGACATGTTTTTTATCCTTTTTTTTTTAACTTTTTCTCTTATCTTGCTTGTACCCATGAAGGAATTTCACAAGCAAGATTATTCTCTTTTTGCTTTTTTTTTTCAAATTTTTTATCATCACTCTGAATCTGACATGGAAGAGAAATTCTCCTCCATCATGTGTACATCCAATTGTTTAATCTCCCTCAAGAACTCCTCCTTAGTTAATGGTGCATGGTATACCCAAAGGTAATGTCCATTCACCACTAACTTCCTCTTTGAATCATCAATGGGAGAAAGAAGCACTGCTCCATATCTAAAAACTTCTTCAATCAAGGGTCCTTGCCTCCTAGTCTACAAAATCTCGTTAATTTGTACTTGAAACAATTCAACACCAATTCCCAAAGATGTTAAAAGCATTAGTAACTTAATTTCAATAGGAAAATATGGTTTTTTATCATAATATGTAGTGTGAAATTAGTATGTCTAATATATGATCAATAAATGGAAAATGGTCCTTATGTGTGAATGTATTCATTTTTTGATAATATTCACACATTCTCAGTTTCCCATTTTTCTTTGGAATAATAACCAATGGAGGAATCCATCGGTTATCAAAAATTGGACAAATGGATCTAACCTTCAAGAGTTTCTTTACTACAGTTTGGACAATATCTCTTAAGGTAGACTTTAATTGCATTTGCAGTTGTTTCATAGGTTTAACATTTTCAATACATATCCTATGAGTGCATACATCAAGATGAAATCTTGACATACCCTTATATTTCCATGCAAAAGTATTGAAATAATGTTTCCAAACATCAAACAATTTTGTTTTTTGTTTATAAGTCAGCCAGGTAATAATGTTCAAGAATTTTCTTTGTTGTACTTCAATTTGTTTCATTCCTAGGAGGATAGAATTTATCCCTTTTTAATTGCTTACTAAGGAGTTTAATGGAAGTAAACTATATATGTGTAGATTTTCTAGTTTTTCTTTTTTATCCAAGGCTACTTTTTGTGTGTCTGGACTAAAGGGTTTTTGTGTATCTCCATTGACTTTTATCTCTTCAAGCTCAGGTAAGGTCTTGTTTGAGCACAATTGGATACTACTACAGTCAATAACATTTTCTATGATGTTTTTACCAGATTCAGCTACATAGACAGGGGCTACCTGTCCTATTTTATTCATATTAGCCACAGGTTGGGCTGGAGGTGGTGGTTGATTCACTTCCTCTATTGGTTGTTGTTGGGATCTCTCTTGAGAAGAACTTAGAATAGGCAACAAATTTTGCATCTCTAGGAAATTTCTGAGTTGTGGAAGTAAATGGCATTTATCAGTGATATGTCCTTGTGAACAAATGCTACAAGTAGCTGATATAGTTGTTTTGTTCAAGGGATAATTTTGTATGTCTGCCATGATGTCTTCCCAACACCTAGTACAAATTTGTTTATACTACCCTGATGATATGGATATAAAAAGGGTAGTTCAAGCAAATGACTTCCTCTAATTTTTTTCAAGAGATCTTATACTTCCTGAAAATGAGGATGAAGAATGTCTTTCAATTTTATCAGGAACTTCAAAAACAAATAATTCAACCCCTAAGTGTGAAGATCACCTTCCTGTGGTTTCTTGCTTGTTTTCTAAATTGACTAAAATGCAACTATCAAAAATTATTATTTATACTAGTTATGATATTCAGATTTTACTCTGAAGTTCACAACTTAGCACAATAATAATTATTTGACTGTTGTTACTCTCTAACAATACCGTGTTCCCCAGAAACAACACCAAAAATGATGAGTGTCGTTGTTCATTCATCATTTAATCATTGTGTGTCAATCCAGGGCGGTGTCCAAGGCTATATACGAAAGAAGGATCCAACACGATAAATATTATTTCATTCAGAAAACAAGTTTTATTGATGGATCAGTTAGCATTTGGGGGGTTTGTTGTGACCTCTAACTCCTAAGAATTGAAATTAACTCATATTTACCTTTGCAGAAATAAAATTGCAGGAAATGAAATTGCAGAATCTAAAAATGACAAAAAATGAAATGTTGCTAAATTGAGAGTGACAGAAAAGTAAATTGCATAATTGAAAACACACACACACTTGCATGAAAGTAAATCAACTGGAGAATTTAAAAATAGAATTTTAACTACTGCAAAACCAAATCAACAATTACTGCAAAACTAAAAAATGACAAAAATCTGAAAATTGTTGTGAAATGCAGAAAATGTTGTCAAAGGCTGAAAACTGTGTTGAAAACTACTAAAGAAATGGAAAACTGGCAGAATTCTGCTAATCTGCTATAGCAAGAAATCAACAAGAAATTCTATCAAAAATTGCCTTCCTCTGGCCCTACAAGTGGCCCTTGCTTCCAAAACCAGAAGAAGGTGAGAAGTTATGCTAAGAAAATCTAGATGCTAATCATCAACCTCAAAATTCCAATTGATATCTGAAGATTGCACCTTTTTATTCAATCTAAAACTGCATTACAGTAATGCAAGAAAAACCTGCAAATTATTGTTCTGCTACAAAGAAACTTCACTCTATGCTAATTTTGGTATTCTATTGCCTATCTATCTATATGCTCAACCATCTAGGAGATTTCTTATTTATAATATAATGTTGATATGTTTGGTTACTGATTTGTAGGGATTTACAATTAATTGCATAACTATTTCCTAGAATGCAGGAATTTGCTTTGTCAAAACTTTATCCATTCATCCTTGTTGGGCTACATTTGTTGAGGAAATCACGTTAAGATGAGTTGGGACAACCTCCTGGTCAATTGCCAATAATTTCCTCCACTGATTTGTCACTTTTTGACCACTTTTGGTTGTTCCTACGCTATTTCCTATTCCTGCACCGCTTATTCCTGTGCTACTCCGAAATAACAGGCAAGTGACAATTCATTGCTTATCTGTGCTCCAAACGCATAGGGAGGAAGTTGTTGACTGTTTGGATTGTTTTCCCTTATCTTGTACACCCTTTTGCATTGGTGGCATGTTCTGGAGTGACTGATTCCAAGCCCTGTTGTATATGTACACTGGCTAGAATTTGCATGACTGTGTCCTGTATTTACCAGATTTCTTGAATTTTAGCCTTTTGACTTGTTGCTTCCATTTACATCACGTGGCAGTCTTTGTCAGGTGGAGAAAGAGTCATGCCTATTCTCCCTCAACTGTTTCCAAGCATTTATCTCTTATTTATTTGACAAATTTCATGCCTTCCTTCAAAGTGACAGGTGGTTGGAATTTGTATGGACTGTGACCTGCTGTTTTCAGATGCCAAAACATGCCCAGATGCCCTTTTAGAGTGCTCATAACTTGTTCATCGTAACTCCATTTTTTACCAAATTATGTCCATGTGTTCTTAGTTATATGAAAAAAATTGGGTTTAATTTTCAACTCTTAATTCCTCAGGAATTACTCCCTGCATCGCTGTCAAGTTGGCCTTTAACACAGATTTTTACCAGCATTTCCAGCTGTCAAAAAGTGTGAAACTACCATTTTGCAGGCCCCATAACTTCTAGGTTACTTGTCCATATGCCTTCAAATTTGGGTCATGTTTTCTCTATATTATGAAGTACCATTGGTATGAATTTGGTACCTTAACTCACTCTGGATCATTCCCAATAGATCTGCCAATGTTCCCTTTAACATAGATTTGCACCTGTTAACAGCTCCAGAAAAGACTAAGGCATGAACAATGAGTGCAGGAATGATGTAACCTTCATAAATTTTTATCTACAGCTCAGATTGACTTGCTTCAAAAATCAAAGTTGTAGTTATTGATGAGAGGAATCTGTTCATGCCATCAGAATGTAATTGCAATATATATTTTATTTACTACCTAATCAACTGAAACAGTGTATAAAATGCTAAAAATAGTCAAAACAGAGGTATAATATTTCAAACATAAAATCATGCAAACATATAACAAATAACATATTCTAATCATTATTTGGCACTTTAACTTTGTCATATTTAATATTATGGTAGTTTTTATATTTCAACCATAGTGTAATAGTGAGGCATTTCTAGGCCTCATCAGCAGGGTGCTCCATTGCCCTTATCATTCAAACTAGACTTCCCTTGCACAAATAAAAATATGGAATATGAGGCATTGATCTTGGGACTCCAAAAAGTCATAGCAATGGGCATTAAAATATTGAATATCTTTGGTGACTCCTTGCTCATAGTAAACCAATTCAAAGGACTATTTCAATGCAAGTGCCCACTCCTGAAGACTTACAAGGAACTTGTTGACACCTACCTAGCTCGGTTGGAATGATATGACATTGAGGCAATCCCTCGTACATCAAATAGATTTGTAGACACCATTGCATCTTTGGGATCCATAATCTCTCAAAATTTGCCTGTTGATTTTACAACCGTTTATGTAAAAGTACTTTCACACTTAGTAATATGTCGTGAAGCTTTTGAAAATCAATAATTAGTCAACATGATCAACATTGAACCAAATAAGTATTGGTCCTTCGTAGCTAGATATTTCTTTCAAATGACACCTTGGGGGTCTTTGATCTCCTAAGGACCTGTGGAGTGTGGTGCAACCATACACCATAGATTTATTCCTCAATCTGTTTTCACCAGCTTAGGAATACAGAAAGAGCAAGCCATATTTTCTATAGAATTTGTGGCTTATCAGGATTGGCTTTCCCAACTGTGGGACTTCCTGAAACTTGGAATAGTACCTTAAGGTTTGTCGCATACTGAAAGGTGAACGATTAAATATAAAGCAACAAGATACATCTTGCTAGGAGAAATCCTCTATAGAAGAGGATATTATGGAGTATTACTCCTTTGTTTTGAGCCCCAAGAAGCATCCTAGGCAATTTTGCAAGCTCACGATGGCACATGTGGAGGGCATTTTAGTGGCATGGCCATCGTTAAGTGCATATTGAGAATGGGTTACTATTGGCCCACCATGGAAAAGGAATGCTACGAGTATGTCAAGAAATGCATTAAGTGCTAGCATCATGCAAATCTAATGTACTTACCATCACAAGCCTTACAACCCATCCAGGCAGCATGGCCATTCTCGTAGTGGGGACTATACTTTATTGGGAAGATCTCACCCCCATCCTCAGGCCGACACACATTCATCATAACGACCATTGAATACTTAACTAAATGGATTGAAGTGATCCCCTTAACATCGACAACTAGACCAAGGATTGCAGAGTTTATACTCCATAATATCATAAGTCATTTTGGGGTCCCTTCGAAGATAATATCGGATAATGGGTCGTCTTTCAAGAACAAAAATGTGCATGATTTAATGAACAAATACCATATTCAACATAGTTTTTCAATGCCTTATTATCCGTAAGCAAATGGGCAAGAAGAAGCCTTGAACAAAACAATAGTCTTCATCTTGAGGAAGACGGTGCAAGACAATCACAAGGATTGGCACATGCAGTTGCCTCTTGCACTATGGGCATATAGGACTAGTATACAGACACCCACTGGGGCAACACCATTTTCACTAGTATATGGTACTGAGGCCATCATACCACTAGAGTTGGAAATTCCAACTCTACACATAACATTAAAGGACTTCATAGATGATGATGTTGCACGGCAAGGCCACCTTTATCAGCTGATGCTTCTTGATAAACGTTGAGTCAATACTTTAGATAATATTTGCATTTACGAAGATCAACTTGCATGAGCTTACAATAGTAAAGTCCACTTAAGAGAATTCAAGGTTGGAGATCTAGTGCTCAAAGAAAACCAAAAAAATTTGAATCTGTCACCGCACCTGCGAGACAAGTTTATGGTAAATTGGATAGGACCGTACATGATTTCACAAAGAGTTAGGCCTAGAGCATATCGCCTTATATCATTAGATGGTATTGAAGAGCCTGAACCTCTCAATATCATTCACTTGAAGGCATTCTACACATAAAACACAAAAACATTCAAATATGTCAAAAATACAAAAACATTCAAATATGTCAAAAACACAAAAACATTCAAATACGTCAAAAATACAAAAAAATCAAATATGTCAAAAATACAAACAAATCATAAAAACATAAAAATTCAAATCCAATCAAAATGCTCCAAGGGCATCCAAGCCGCTTGGTCAAAATCAAATTAAAATGCTCCAAGGGTATTCAAACCGCTTGGTCAAATTCAATCAAAATGCTCCGAGGGCACTCAAGCCGCTTGGTCAAAATTCAAATCAAAATGCTCCAAGGGCATCCAAGTCGCTTGGTCAAAATCAAATCAAAATGCTCCAAGGGTATTCAAACCGCTTGGTCAACTCCAATAAAAAATGCTCCAAGGGTATTCAAACCACTTGGTCAACTCCAATAAAAAACACTCCAAGGGTAATTCATACCACTTGGTCAAAATCAAAAATCTCCAAGGGTACTTCATGCTACTTTGTCAAAAATCAAAAAGCCCCAAAGGCACAAAAAGCCCTTTGGTCAAATTAAGCAAAAATACAAAAACAACATAAAAATCAAAAATACAAAAATAATTGCATCTCACATCTTTCATCCACATAATTGCATTACATTTTCATATCCATTACATTCACATATGTCATGAGAGCCTTAAAAGTGATGCCAGAGTTTATCTCACAAACCATTCAAATCCATACCTCCATCAACACATGTGTAATTGTGTTTTTCAAGACAACCATTATTTGTTGATATACATAATATACTAAGGTTTTTCGGTTATTCAACCACACCTAGTGATCTTATCAACTTTTATGGAAAACCATATTGGTTAGTAGCAAATAAGGTCTAGTGGTGACAAAGACTAGCATATCTTAGGATCCCACCATTAATTACAACACTAAATTCTAGTTGGTACACGATAATATGAAAGTCGTAAAGTGGTTAGGTTACATAAAGCAAAAAGGGACATCCTTGCTTATCCCCCTGTGCAACCAGTTAAAAAATGTTGAGAATTGATAAAAGGACAAGGTCCACCCTACCCAAAAATCCCTTGCTTAATTCAACAAGCAAAAATCCTAGGTTCAAAGTTCAAAATATTCAAAATTTGCACATCAACACCCATATTCATAGCTCAAAATATCAAAAGGACAAAAGAAAAATAAATAGTGATTATCATCACTACAAGAATCCCTTGCTCAAAAAAAAAATCAGTAAAAAATAAACAATGATTTCTATCACTAAATGTGAGCAAGTATCCCAAGTCAAAATGAAGAAAAGAAGGGATTGGAGCTTGAATCCCTAGAATTCTTGACACTATACCAGATTGGAAGGAGAAATCCTTACGCATGACGATATGTCTATCACAAAAGCTATGCATTTGTATAGACCAATGTTTGAATGTGGATGAGCTAGCTATAGGTAATCCAAAATTGCCTAGTGGTATAGTCCAATTGAGTCCAACATAAGAATAAGATGAACACTTGAGGATCTCTGATATTAGCAATGGGCTGAAAGAATCCTGCCTGAAATCAAAGGAAATGCATGCATTCTATCTAAATATATTCATTTGCACACATAGGGAGAATGAGTATCTAGGACCATGATGAAAGCCTAATTTTCAAAAGCCTTAAATGATCGATACACGATCATTGATAGGGTAACTAGAGTGTTTGGATCTCCGAAAAGCCCCAAAATTCTTACATAGCAACAAATCATATCATCACTCACACCATCACTTTCTTTATAATATTCTATAAATTAGGGAGTATCAACATAGTAGGACAGATACCGCATATTGAAGAACACAAGCTTATACTGAGAGGGGGGTGAACAGTATAAGACCTCTTTTTACTTTTTCCTTTATACTTCAAAACAGTAAAGCAATATACCCAAAGCAATATCAAAACAATGCACAATATCATCCACAAAGTGACACCAATTTTAACGTGGTTCACCCAGAATCGTTGGGCTACGTCCACAAAACTTTTCTCTAAAAGTTATCTCAAAGTTCTTTGGGAATCCTTCCCAATTACAATGTTTATGAGCCTCGGCCCAAAGGAGATACCTTCCCCCAATCTGAATTTATGAGCCTCTGATCAAAGGAGATACCTTCCCCTCTCGCTCTGGAAATGATCCCTCGGAAGATCAATCGTCTCTACCTCTTGCCAGCACGTGGAACTCCTTTCCATCGAATACCTCCTGTCCTCAATGCTTAGCCTAAGAGACCTCTTCCTTCTATGATCACATCCACAGCAGCTTAGCAACTCTGTACCAAACACAGTCAGTCGGTCTAGTACAAGTCTTCCTCTGTCTGACGGATCTGTCCAACACTTGAACAAATAAATCCTCTGCACACAAGCCTTCTCAAAGACTTGCCAAATATGTACTTAGGTTCTTCTCAAAGAACCAGTGCACCTTTGTCCTCATACAGCAGCACTTCGCATTCGTCTTTGCCCTTTGTGCTTTCTATGCCCTCTGCTCTCTTTTCACAATCACAGTTACAGTTTGTCGAACTTCAACCTTTGCACTCTCTGCGCAATCACAGCAACACTTAGAACAATTCACCATGACTCTTTGCTCACTCTGCACACTTCGATCAAATTTTGCACTCTACTCTCGACGATCGAACTTCTCAAACTACACTCTATCTACGAACGTCACAACTTTCAATTCATCTAACTCTTCAAAACAGCCTGCCTTTTATAATAACACTTTCAATATCAAAACCTTAATCTTAGTCGGTTGTAACCCTGATCTTTAGTCGGCTACACAACCCTAAACTTCGTTGGCTACAAACCCTCATCTTCTTCGTCTCACATTTAACTTTGTCGACTTCAACTGCCTCTGTAACTCTTCTATAGCTTTTGTCGCGAAACTACAACATGTCACGATATCGCAACACCTTTGCAATCGTACACTTTCTTTTGGCTTTTGTCACAATATCGTGACACTTCAGCCTTTGTCAACTTCAACCAAGCTCTTGTCATGATATCGCGACACTTCTGTCTTTATCAGCATCAACTTTGCTTTTGTTGTGATATCGTGACACTTCTCCCTTTGTCGACCTCCTTTCTGCTTTTGTCGTGAAATCGCGACACTTCTATCTCTGCAGACTTCGTCTTCACTTTTGTCATGATATCGCGACACTTCTGTCTTCATAGCCTTCCTCTCTGCTTTTGTCGCAAAATCACGACACTTCTCCTATAGAAGACCTGCTTTCAATTTTTGTCACAAAATCGTGACACTTCTATTTCTGTCTGCTTTCTTTTCTGCCTGTCGTGAAATTGTGACACTTTCTGCATCCGTACGCATTCTTTGCAACCCATCATGAAATCACGATGCTTTCAGCTTCCATACACTTTCCTTGTAACCCATCGTGAAATCGCGACGCTATCAACTTTCTGTATGTTTTCTTTGCAACCTATCACGAAATCGTGACGCTTTCAGCTTTCATATGTTTTCTTTGCTCTTTGAGTCACGAAATTGCGACATGTCGCGATATCGCAACACTTTTCTAACTTGCTTTCTCTCTCCTGCTTAAGTCACAAAAATGCGACATGTTGCGATATCGCGACACTTTTCCTCCTTAGCTTTTTTCTGTTCTTCAGGTCGCAAAAACTCGACATGTCGCGATATCACGACACTTTTTCTCCTTAGCACTTTTTTTTTATTTGGGTCGCAAAAACCCGATATGTCACGATATCGTGACACTTTTTCTCCTTAGCGCTTTTCTTTTCTTCGGGTCACGAAAACTTGACATGTCGCGATATCACGACACTTTTTCACTGCGAGCTCTTTCTCTCGAACCTGTCGGCTTGGGGTTTGTGAAAGACCTTTGAAACTATCATGCCGTAACCTTCATCAAAAAAAATTATTTGACATAAAATCAAATTCCTTCAAAAGCTTCTTGACATCAATGACAACTTATATACTTGAGCAAAGGCAATGTACCCAAAGTACCCAAAATTGCCAACAATCTCCCCCTTTGTCATTGATGGCAAACCTTTACTAAAAACACTTCTCAAGAGCCAAAATTGAAACCAACTATGCTAACAACTGACCAACTTCCTTTGAAGTTTTTCTCCCCCTGACTTGAAGCTTTCCTTTTTACTTGAAGCTCTCCCCCTTACTCATATCTCTCCCCCTTTGTCATCAATGGCAAAGGGCCACCTTTGGGGCTGGGGACTAAGAATGAGCCTCTTAGCTTAGTCCCTCCCCCACCTCCTAATGAGGTGATTAATTCTGGGGTGGGAGTAAAACTCCCATTAGGCACTGATCATCATCAGCGTCTATAACTTCCTTGTCGGGCCTTCTCTTGAACTCTTTGCCCATATTCCTGTTCTTGTCACTGTTCTTGTTCTTGTTCTCATCCCTGTTCTTGTTCATGCCTTGATCCTTAGACCTAATCATGCCACTGTTCCTGTTCATGTAATCTGGAATTTTAGCTCTACACTGTCTGATTATGTGACCTTCATTGTTGCACTTGAAACACTTGACGATGTTGTTTCTCTAAGGTAAACCTGATCTTTGAATCCAATTGTTCTAACCAAACCTGTTTTGGCCAAACCTATTCTGACCAAACTAGTTCCTGTTATTTACCTTGCAATATACTGCCTTGTGCCCAAACTATTGACAAGAGTAGCAATACCCTTGAAATAAACTAGCACTTCTGAAACTGTCATTTACCTTCTTCACTTGAGCCATGCAATGTGAAGCCATGTGACCAAACCTGTGACACGCAAAACATCTACCTTGAAATTTTCCTTTATTTGACCTCTTGGGTCTTGAAAACTTCTTCTCATTCTGAATTCTGTTTTCTATTTTTGCGCATCTATCATTCAAGGACTCATGATATGAAATACTTTCCTCATCAGAACTCTCTTCCTTTTGGAGTCTCTTACTAGACTCTCCAACTTGTTCCTTGTGTGACTTAACAAAACCAAGGCCTGTTTTATCTGGTTGTTTTTCTTTGACCTTTGATGAGTGACTTAACCTTTTTGGAGCTATCTTGAAACCTGTAAAGCTTATCCTTGTACTCTTTAGTTTCTTCTTTCAAAGAAGACATTTTCTGTTCTAACTAACTATACTCAAGAACCTTAGATTCTAACTCATCCTTGAGTTCTTGTGTCTTAGCTATAGAGAAATCAATATTTTCTATAAGATCATCTCTCTCCATACAACATTCATCTAACTTATCCTTGAGTCTAGCATTCTTCTTTATTTCCTTTTTCAAAGCACTAAGAGCACTAATAAGTTCACTTTCAAGATCCTTTATTTGTTTGCTTTCTAAATCATCAAAGCCTTTTTCAGATTTCTTATCACTAGAGGTGCTACCTTTTTCAAAAACCATACAAGCATCTTCCTTATAGTTTTTTGAAGCATCCTCATACATACTAGAAACCAAATCATTATTTGTACAATCATCCTCAAGGTGACCAAAATTTCCACATCTAAGACATTTCATGATAATGAATCTATGTTTCGGTTCTTCCTCTTTTTCTGATATGAACAACGTCTCATTTTCATCATCATTTGAAGAACTTTCACTATCACTACTAGAACACTTACTTGCTTTGTCTAGGTAGAAACTCTTCTTGTGCTTGTGAGAATACCTCTTTCCTTGATTGTTGTGCTCATCTTTGTTCTTCTTGTGATGCTTGTGCTTTTCAGAATCCTTGCTCTTAGAATCCTATTTATGTTCATCACTTTCATTCTTGGGAACAGTACAGTCAGTAGCATAATGACCAAACTTTCCACAATTGAAACATCTTATATTTTTCACGCTTTTGTTCTTTCTAGAGAACTTGCCTTTCTTGCTGTAATGTGCCTCTTCATCACTAGAAGACTCATCACTCTCTTGAATTTGTTTACCCTTGGATTTCTCGGTAGCCTTGAAAGTTGCCTCTTTCTTGACATCAACCTTCACTTGAGTTCTCAACTCAAATGCTGCAAGTATACTATGGAGCTCATCCTTTTTCAACTTATCCAAATCTTTAGCTTCCTCGATAGCAGAAATATTTTCACTAAATCTATTAGGAAGAGATCTTAAAATCTTATCACAAACATCATTTTCAGAAAGCTCAAGACCTAAGTCTTTCATGGAGTTAACAACCTCATCCATACGAAGCATGTAGTCACTAATATTTTCATTATCATTTATCTGGATACCTTTGAAGTGTCTCAACTTGACCTTTCTGACATTTGTATCACCTGTATGAACCACCTTCAACTGTTTCCATATTTCACTAGCTGTATTGCAGTGAATCACTTTGGTGAGATCTGCTTTCTGTAAGCCTTTCAGGATTGCATTCATTGCTATGATGTAGGAGCCTTTCTTCTTTAGTATTAGGACCATGTTCAGGAATAGTGTACTCATCTTCAATCACTTCCCAAACCTCATTCCTAAGTGCCATTAGATTAACCTTCATCCTTGCACTCCAAAGACCAAAATCTGACCCATCAATAATAGGTGTTGCATTGCTAATTGAATGATCCATTATGTTCTTTACTAGCTTTTCCTTCAAGATGTTAAACTTTTCGAAGGCACCTGCTCTGATACCAATTGAAGAACACAATCTTATACTGATCAGTACACAATCATTGATAGGGTAACTAGAGTGTTTGGATCTCCGAAAAGCCCCAAAATTCTTACATAGCAACAAATCATATCATCACTCACACTATCACTTTCTTTATAATATTCTATAAATTAGGGAGTATCAACATAGTAGGACAGATACCGCATATTGAAGAACACAAGCTTATACTGAGATGGGGGGGCTGAACAGTATAAGACCTCTTTTTACTTTTTCCTTTATACTTAAAAACAATAAAGCAATATACCCAAAGCAATATCAAAACAATGCACAATATCATCCACAAAGTGACACCAATTTTAACGTGGTTCACCCAGAATGGCTGGGCTACGTCCACAAAAATTTTCTCTAAAAGTTATCTCAAAGTTCTTTGGGAATCCTTCCCAATTACAATGTTTATAAGCCTCGGCCCAAAGGAGATACCTTCCCCCAATCTAAATTTATGAGCCTCTGCTCAAAGGAGATACCTTCCCCTCTACTCTGAAAATGATCCCTCAAAAGATCAACTGCCTCTACCTCTTGCCAGCACGTGGAACTCTTTTCCACCAAAGACCTCTTGTCCTCAATGCTTAGCCTAAGAGACCTCTACCTTCTATGATCACGTCCACAACATCTCAGCAACCTGTACCAAACACAGTCAGTCGGTCAAGTACAAGTCTTCCTCTGTCTGACAGATCTATCCAACACTTTAACAAATCAATCCTCTGCACACAAGCCTTCTCAAAGACTTGCCAAATTTGTCCTCAGGTTCTTCTTAAAGAACCAGTGCACCTCTGTCCTCATACAACAACACTACACGTTTGTCTTTGCCCTTTGTGCTCTCTACGCCCTCTGCTCGCTTTGCGCAATCACAACCGCACTTGGTTGAACTTCAACCTTTGCACTCTTTGCGCAATCATAGTGGCACTTAGAACAATTCACCATGACTCTTCGCTCACTTTGCACACTTCGATCGAATTTCACACTCTGCTCTCGACGATCGAACTTCTCAAACTGTGCTCTATCTACGAACGTTGCAACTATCAATTCATCCAACTCTTCAAAATAGCCTGCCTTTTATAATAACACTTTCAAGATCAAAACCTTAATATTAGTCGGCTATAACCCTGATCTTTAGTCGGCTGCACAACCCTAAACTTTGTTGGCTACAAACCCTCATCTTCGTCGGCTCACATTTAACTTTGTCGGCTTCAACTGCCTCTGTAACTCTTCTGTAGCTTTTTCTATGAAACTACAACATGTTGCGATATCGCGACACCTTTGCAACTGTACACTTTCTTTTAGCTTTTGTCACGATATCACGACACTTCAGCCTTTGTCGACTTCAACTAAGCTCTTGTCACGATATCGCGACACTTCTGTATTTATCAGCATCAACTTTGCTTTTGTCGCGATATCGTGACACTTCTCCCTTCGTCGACCTCCTTTCTGCTTTTGTCGTGAAATTGTGACACTTCTGCCTCTGCAGACTTCATCTTGACTTCTGTCATGATATTGTGACACTTCTATCTTCATAGCCTTCCTCTCTGCTTTTGTCATGAAATCGCGACACTTCTCCTATAGAAGACCTACTTTCAATTTCTATCATGAAATCATGACACTTCTGCTTCCGTCTGCTTTCTTTTTTTCCTGTCGTGAAATCATGACAGTTTCTACATCCGTACACATTATTTGCAACCCGTCATGAAATCATGACACTTTCAACTTCCATACGCTTTCCTTGTAACCCATCGCAAAATCGTGACGCTATCAACTTTTTGTACATTTTCTTTGCAACCTGTCACGAAATTGTGACGCTTTCAGCTTCCATATGTTTTCTTTGCTCTTTGAGTCGTGAAATTGCAACATGTCGTGATATCGCAACACTTTTCTAACTTGCTTTCTCTCTCCTACTTAAGTCGTGAAAATGCGAAATGTCGCGATATCATGACACTTTTCCTCCTTAGCTCTTTTCTGTTCTTCGGGTCAAAAAAACCCAACATGTCGCGATATCGCGACACTTTTTCTCCTTAGCACTTTTATTTTCTTCGGGTCATGAAAACCCAACATGTCACGATATCGCGACACTTTTTCTCCTTAGCGCTTTTCTTGTCTTCGGGTCACGAAAACCCGACATGTCGCGATATCGCAAAACTTTTTCACTGCGAGCTCTTTCTCTCAAACCTGTTGGCTTGGGGTTTGCGAAAGACCTTTGAAAATGCCATGTTGTAACCTTCATCAAAACAAATTATTTGACATCAAATCAAATTCCTTCAAAAGCTTCTTGACATCAATGACAACTTATATACTTGAGCAAAGGCAATGTACCCAAAGTACCCAAAATTGCCAACACATATATATTAGAAATAGTATATAGACGACCACTGACTACTTTATATCTTTTAATTTACATAAACTTATCAAGAAAATACATCTCACACCATTACATCTCATATATGAATGCTTAATCAATTCTTATGCTAAGAGTGATTATTTAAATTGCTTAATCAATTCTTATGGTAAGAGTAATTATTTAAATTCATGATTAATTTTTTTACTTTCTGTGGTATCACCCATTAATATTATCAATGTCATATACATTCCTTATGTTTTAAGTGATTAGAGCATACAAATTCATTTATACCATCCCATCACATAAGTTAGATGCATACAATTAAAGCAAAATTAAACATGCATTTAACAATAACATCGCATCCATAAACACAAAAACAAACCAAATCACCCATCATTACATCATAAAGCACATCATAAAACATATAGGCAATATCCATTTGCATACAATCATAAATTCATCATTTATCAACTCAAAATACATCACATCATATCATCAAATCATATAAACATCCACACATCCATCTAAGCATCTACAATATTATCTATCATCTAACATATACATCAAGTAATCATAATGCCATAATCACATGACATCATAAAACAAAATAACAACAAAAACATGAGCAATGAATGATACACATAATGAGTCATAATGTAAAGATATCATAAAAGTATGTGTGTCAAGTCCATGGATATACAAAAATGCCCATGGGCTACAGTAATATAGGTCATTTGACCTCAAAAACAAAACCAAGTGCACCATTAATCAAATATTGGGCCTATATCCCATGCAGCACTGCCCCCTATGGTCGGATCTCTAGGAGAATGGTTCGAGATAGACCTTGTTGGTCTCTCAGTATGAGTCCAAACCCCATGACCAAGCTAGATGGAATACTACCCTGCTGTAGAGCTCCTGCTGACCTATGACCCACTTGTGGCTCCTCTCTCCCTAGGGATGGCTCCTAGCATCATGATATACCTCAAGAGAGTGGCAATATGGGATGCATCATCAGCAATATGTACATTACTCTCATTCAATAAATCCTATAGATGTCTGATCTCATCCTTGAGAGCTACCCTCAAAGGACCCTCGAGATCAGGAGGAGCAAAAATAACCTACATCCAAGAAACTCCTCCCATAGCGGCTTGCAAATCCTGTATCTGGTCTAAAAGTTGTGCTATAGTGGTATCACATTGAGCTATGATGGCGTGAAATTGTTGTACATGTATCTTGGCTGACTAGAGCTCGGCCTCCACATCATGCAGTTGTGCCCTAAGAGGAGAATCTCTCTCCTCAAGCTCCATATCATCCTCTACCTCCTTAAGAGCCTCCTACTCCTCCATTACCACCTGCTCTACCTGCTGGTCCCACGCTGCAGTCCTAGCATGAACCCTACACTCTGATGGATCTGCCCCATCTCTGCCATCATCCTCTTGACCCATACTGCCATCACTATGCCACATCATGTCACCCCACCATTGCACAAATGAATTTATGACTTCCCTAGCCACTCCAAGATCAACAACTAGGGCATCCTCCTCATCAGCTAACTCTATGACCTATTGATGAGGGAGGTCTCTCTCTGCTTTGATGTGCCTGTACAAAAATGGTATTAGTGGCACATCCTACTGCAACTTGTACTGACGAAGAACCTAAGAATAGAAGAAGTGCTCTCAAATGCTAATCTTGCGATCGATGAGCCATCACTCGTGTTGTGTCCTAGCAGTAAAACTAGCTGGGTCATCCCAAGTGGGACACTCATGATACGGACGCCATATGACATCTCTAGCCTGGAGTCCAGTGAAAGTATCAGTATAATGAGACAACTCCCCTGCCAAAGTGTGACTCTTGCGCTCCTCGCTCTCTCTAGCCCATATGGTGGTATAGCACTACATCCACTCATCCACAACTATGATCTCAATAGGAAATCCCCTTGGGAGGATCTACCTTAATGTGTTCCCATCCCCAGATCTGCAAAAGCCAACTATAGGTAATTCTAACACTACCCCTCCGATGGATGTGGTATAACTCATCGTAATATTGAGCCTATAGAGACCTACCCCATGCATATTTGATAGGCTCCTCATTATCCATCAGGTCTTGAACCATCATGCAGAGGTTCCAAGGGAACCTCAAGCTTAATAAATTTGGGATAAGGATGTTGCTGATGATCATCAATAATACCGCATGCCTCGCTATGAAAACCTGCTCTTGGTACCAGTGGATAATGGATACTCCCCCAAAATTGGTGTCCTTGAGGGCCACCGTAGAGCGTCCTCTGAACACCCAAGTGAAAGCAGCCACCTGATCATTAGTGGTTGAAGAAACAATGGCAACTTCATCAAAAGGGATCTGAAATATCCTATGCACATCCTCTAGTGTAATGGTCATCTCATCGATCGGGAGGTGGAAGGTATTAGTCCGAGGGTCCCATCGATGGGCCAAATCTATAAGGTAAGCCTGATCCAACATGATGTGATGTAGTCTGGTAACATACTAGAGCCCGTGAGCCTAAAGACACCTCCAATATGTGTCATCTAGAAGAGGTAGAAGGTCATTCATGAGCTTCGGGTCCCGAGCCCAAGCAGTATGAATATAAGCAAAACGAAAGAAGTATGAAACATAACTACAGTGCATCTAAGGAATAAATCCCAATAAAACATGAAAAATCTAACACTCTCCTAAATCTAATAAAATAGGGGGATAATTACACCTAGGCATGCAACACATGCTAAAGAGTAGTTCAAAATTCCAAAAAAATTAAAAACTATCTCAGAAAAATCCATTTTTTTTTATAAAATTGGCTAAGGGATTTAGCCATTGTCACCCATAGGGACCAGAATCTGGCTACTGGAGATAGTAGTGGCAAAATCCCAATGGTCAAATTTTTGACCGTTGGGGTTCAAACCTAGCCTCTTTGAGTGACATCGGCCAAATTTTCGTCGCTTTGAGTGACAACATCCGAAAGGCAACACGGCAAACCCTTGAATCCTAGGCCGTAAAATGCAAAAAAAAATTGAAAACATCAAAAATGGGGACCAACCTGCCACATAAAAACCTATACTAAGCCTAGCTATGGATTTCATTCATTACCAATAGGTTTAGTGAGGTTCATTTACTAGTTACTTAGTAAGGTTCAATTTTACCCAAAATAGGAAAAGAGGTTAGGGTTTGAAAGAATACCCGAGAAGCTTTGGCTCCTCCAGCAGTGAATACCTCATCCTGCACAGCCATATCCTTGACGTAGGTATCTTCCAAAACTACAAATTTCACTATCTCACCAGAGCTCTGAAAAGTGAATTGTCAACAAAGAAAATGACAGGTCAAAATACCTAAAAGTGCATTTTATATTTTCAAATTATGCCTTGGTTGTTGCTGACATCAACGACCCAAAATTCATGGCCACTCAAGGCGTCAGCGGCCACAAGTAGAGACTCAGAGGCCGCTAGACCTGACAGCAGCTTGATCCACAGATAAAAATAAAAGATTCCTTCCATGGGGGATAATAAAAAAATATTAAATAAATGCATTTTGATCTTGATGATCAAAATAACAAAAAAAAATCACATAAAAGCATAATCTCAAGTAGGCCTCGTATCCAGTTACTTACTCTATCCACTCGGCAATTGTAGAGATTCACACTCCATGCACTTTGATGAGATGAGTAGGTTACCATAAGGCCACTTAGGGCAAAAACATTTCATTTTGGAATTACGATGTGCCATCCTTAAATCTCTAAGAAGACCAAGATGGTCGGACTACTCCACGGGTGCAAAAGGATCATCCTAATTCCCCTATGATACCAAAAATATTAAGCCAAAGTGATACAATATGAACATAAATAGAATCACTCATCCTAACACCCTAAGAAGGCTATTAATATCTAGACCGCTCCTCAGGATAGGGACATAAACAATTGGAATCACACTTGGATGTGGGATTACCCATTAAAAGCAAAAAATGCTAGAAAGGAACCAGATTAATCATATTGGTCAAGCGACTTGTCGCTTCATTCATTGTCATTTCTTCACCAATCCATTGTGTGAGGAGGTAGTTCAAAGCTTCAACATAATCATAATCAAATCAACAAAATATCACTCGATCACATCAAAATCATGTTCGTCCTACGAATCATTGCATACAACAATCACAAATTTCCCTTGTTTGCTGGGAACGTAAGTAGACATGACATATTCAATTGTAGCTCTCCTACCGATCGAAACTATTGTAGCAGCTGAAGCTACCCGATTGAGTTTGAGGAATGAGTGCAATTTAACATGCCCAAGCCACTACGCTAAGTCCTCCAAACGTTGAGGCAATGATTCGAAGGATGCACGCCATATTGTATGATTAGGCCATCCAGTGTTGATCAGACCATTGATCACCATACACCCTACAAACTAATCAGTCTACATTTTTGCTCAATGTTGTGTTTTCCACACAACGCGTCGCAAAAAGGGACATCTATAGACACCTAAAACATGTCATGCTTAGGGGAGCTACTCACATAGACACATTCATAAGATCATATGACATAATATTGGACTTTCCAAGCATCAACAGTGGTTCTCACCACTCATTTGGGGCATTTTCAAACCATCCAAGCCTAGCCGCTCAAGCCTAGAGTGATAAGATCTTACCCTCTAAAGCCTAGAGTGGCCAGACCTTAGCCACTGTAGATGACATCGGGTAGATATTAGTCATTTTAGATGACAGTGGCTAAACCATAAAAGCAATTTTGCTGACAAACGGGCCTAACCATCGACGAAAGTGGCAATCTGAATGCAATAAAGGTGAGCAGGAGTAACTTTGCATTCCCTTTCACGACCAGTTCACATGGGAGACTTGAGTTTGCATTTAGACTTTAGTTAACTGGTCTTTAAAAATAGAAAATACAAAAATCTTCTCATGCTAACTCTCACTACGCATGAGGAATTCATTCCTAGGGCTTGGACATAGACCTAGGGTTTCACACTTTAAAATTTGCAAGCCTGAGAGCACCAAAGGGGGGTCCATATTTTATCGATCAGATGGTCTTTCTATCATTGGAGACCCGATATCGAATTTTATTTGAGCTATAATGAGAGAGACAATTTGTTAAGATCTCATCCTAACCCTTAATGTAATAACTTCCTTGATGTAATAATTCCTAGTGAACGTGGGTAGTACCCATGATTAATATTTTGTAATGTTCTAAGTTTTAGCTTAGGTAGTGCCTATGACAAATGGCACCCTTTTTATGTAACACATGGTAGATAGGTGGCATTGTGCATGTAATTCGTGTGGCATTATGCATGTAATTCGAGTGGCATTGTGCATGTAATTCAAAGTGGCACTATGCATGTAATTCGGGTGGCATTATGCATGTAATCCAGGTGGCATTTTGCATGTAAGCCAACCTTGGAAGGAAACTCCTTAAATACCCGAAAAGGCACCAATGTAACCATCTTTTGCAAAATTAATGAAGTATTGAAGGAGGTTGCCCCCTCGAAGAGGCCTCGCGATTCTCGTCTTATTGTGAGATTGTTCTTTATGCAAATTTTTGTTATATTAATGTGATGTTTATGTGAGTTTATTTCCAAGCAATTGTGTGAGAGTGTGTTATTTGAGTTTATTTTATAGCAGGATCTTAACAAGTGGTATCAGAGCGCTTTCCAGGGCCAAGTTCTGCTGCAACTGCAACGATTCTTGCCATCCAATCCGCCTGTTAGGTATAAATTCCGTGTGTTTTTTCCATTCTGTTTTTCCTTATTAAAAAAATCCAAAAAAAATACAGTGTTTTTTTTTCCAGACCAAAAACAAAAAAATATATTGTTAGTTGAGTAGGTAGAAACCCTGTACCGGGGGTTTTAAAATATCGCGAAGGATCTGTCGTTATTGGCTAAGCTAGATAGCCCATAAAGCATCTAGTGAAGTGAGGGGCGATCGAGCTCCAATACCTGTGCCTCGACAGTAACTCGCGCACGGACTTGAGCTCCCACGTATCTTCGGGTATATCGGGAGACCATCTAGGATTAAACAAACTTTTAGCCATTAGGAAGCTCTTCGGCCTTGTATTACTCATAGTCTACGGGACACAAGCATCCCGGACGATTACCCTCCCGTATTGTCGGAGAGGCAGGTAGTGTGCTCAAGGGTATGTGTGGAATCCTCCTTGAGTAGTGGCCTGAAATATTGGTCCGAGCACTATTGTTCGTCACTGTCGGTATATTAGAGGGCCTATGGGTGGTACATACTCCTATACTTAGCATTCCCTGGTTCTGTTAAAACTTCAACCTGTAAAAAACGCCAAAAAAATAAATAAATAAATAAATAACAATAAAAATCCAAACCTCCCTGTTCGTAAACCTGCATTTCAAAAGTGAGCATATGAGAAAGGAGTCCTCTACTAAAAAAATAATAGAAGGGACATGCATTCGGGATAAGCCATGAGGGTGACACTTAAGCTGACAGTCTGGAGAATAACAATAAAATTTACATGGCAGCCACAATAAGTCACCAGTCGAGAGGTCAAGACAATGTAGGAGAATTCACAGTCTTCGTGGTCAGAACAGAACTGTCATATCAGTCACCTGCAAAATACAGAGAATCTTGAGTGTGAAACACGGCCAGTTATAGATAGTGCTCCAGTACCCAACTTTTGCTCAGTAGCTCAGAATTAAAAACTGTAAACACCGTTAGACTCAACAAAACAGAGATAAAAAAAAAGTCCGGGTGCCAAAAAGTAGTGTTGAGAGATATAGCTCATTGTGACCACCTCCTTCAGCTGATCATTTTGATATATAGCACCCAAGCACTTTTTTGGGCACTTACTAAAAATAGTAAGTCCAAAAAATTCAATTCTATTTTTAGTAACTGGTCACAAAAGGTCTAAAAAATGGCCCAGGGTACCCGTGGACACCGGAAAGAACTAGAACACTTGGAATCCCTAACAAAAGCCATTGAGAACTTGAACTCGGCTTTTCACTCCATAAGGGAAGAAGTCCAAGGTCTTCGCCTAGAGCATGAGGCCACTAGCAATCGCTTAGAAGAAGCATTGACAGAAGTAGACAACAAACTGAGAAGAGAACCACCCAAATCAGAATACCAAGCTGAGAGTTCTACAAGGAATCGTGACCATGATCCACCCTTTAGAATGCCCAAATTGGACTTTCCCAAATTTAGTGGGAAGGATGTTGATGGGTGGCTATGTCGGGTTGACCAATTCTTTCGACTTCATAATGTACCCATATTTCATCGAGTCCAGATGGCTTCCTTTAACTTGGAATCTGAGGCTCTACACTGGTTTCAATGGTTGCGTCTTGCCTACCCAAATCTCTCTTGGGAGGATTTTGAATCCCAACTACTCACTCGATTTGGTCCTAGTGAGTTTGAGGACTTTACAGGAGCCTTGACCAAACTGCAACAAACAGGGTCAGTCCGAGAGTACCAAGCTCAATTTGAGAAATTGGCCAATAGGACAAGAGGATTGAGTGAAGGGTTCTTCCAGAGTTGTTATATCAGTGGGTTGAAGGTGGAACTCCAAGCAGAAGTAAAAATGTTGAAACCACGAACTATGATGGAAGCTATCGGTTTGGCCCGTTTGGCCGAATCTAAACTCTCTCGCCCAAAGACACCCATCAAAGTTTCCTCAAAATAGACCTTCATTTCCTCCTAGATCCCAACACCTAGATGATAATAAACCTGCCGCACCCAAGCGCCTCACCACCGAAGAGATGGATGCACGTCGTGCCCAAGGATTATGCTACAATTGTGATGAAAAGTTTTTCAAAGGGCATAAGTGTGCACACAAAAAATTGTTCTTGATAGATGTTGAAGAACCTGATACCGCTGACGAGAGTGATGAGGATGAGGACCCTCCAAAAATGAAACAGGAACCTGAGACAACAATTACAATCCATGCCCTTGCAGACATTACTACTCCTCAAACCATGAAGGTTACAAGATTTTTCAAGGGCCAACGTCTTTCCATCCTTCTGGATTCAGGAAGCACGCACAACTTCATTGACCCTAGAGTTGCTCAACGGGCAAATTGCTATATCCACACTTGTAATTCCTTTGAGGTCATGGTAGCCAATGGGGGAACCTTACCTTGTAAAGGAAAGTGTCGCAATGTTAAAATCAAGATAGGGGACTATGAACTCAAGCAGGACATGTTTGCCCTCCAGCTGGGTGGATGTGATATTGTTTTGGGATCCCAATGGTTGAGTACATTGGGCACTATCAGTTGGAACTTTGCTGAACTCTGGATGCGCTTCTCCCATAACGGACAAACACACATCATCAAGGGCTCCCCGACAAGAACACCTCAAATTATCAGTTCAAACGGCATGGAGAAATTGCTAAAAAAATCATCACGTGGGGTCATTGCACAACTATTCTCCATCCAACCATCCACATCTCCAATGGGTGAAATCCCACAAGACATGCAACAGATTCTCCCCAAACAAGAGGCCATATTTTCAGAACCAACCACACTACCACCGCATCGCTCTCACGACCATGCCATTCCATTATTGCCGGATAGTACACCTCCCAATATCAGACCACCTTATGAGCGACTCAAGCGCACCTTATTTTGGAAAGGTAGGAAACAGGACATTCGCTCTTTGGTGGCAGACTGCGACATAGGTCAAAGGATGAAAGGAGAAACAGTGCGCTCTCTGGGCACTCTTCCACCATTGCCGATACCGGATCAGGTGTGGACTGACATCTCTAGGGACTTCATAGAAGGGCTACCTAAATCTGGAGGCAAGTCTGTTATTTTCGTGGTAGTGGACCGCCTTTCAAAGTATGCTCACTTTTGTGCCCTAACCCATCCTTACACAACATTCACTATTGCCCAAATTTTTCTTGACTCCATATTTCGCCTTCATGGCATGCCAACCTCCATTGTATCTGATCGTGATCCCACCTTTACTAGCAATTTGTGGCAAGAGTTGTTTAAGTTGCAGGGGACTCAGCTCAAAATGAGTTCAGCCTACCATCCGCAAACGGATGGTCAAACAGAGGTTGTTAATAAATGCTTGGAAACTTACCCTTGCTGCCTTGCCTCCGATCATCCTACTCATTGGGCAAAATGGCTTTCTTTGGCCGAATGGTGGTACAACACTTCCTATCATACCGCCACCAAACTCACACCGTTTGAGGCAGTTTACGGGCGCCCTCCACTCACGCATTCCTCCTACATTTCGGGCAGCTCCAAGGTACAGGTTCCATCAACACTCCCCGAATTGGATGAAGAAGGCTCCATCTTACTTGCACCAAAGCAGCTGCTGGATCGTCGAACTCGCACTCTGCGCAACCGTACCATTACAGAGGTCCTGGTTCAGTGGCGTGGACTTCAACCTGAGGATGCTACATGGGAGTCTCTCCATCAACTCCAAAAATAGTTTTCTCATTTTCAGCTTTGAGGACAAAGCTTCTTCAAGGAGAAGGGCATGTTAGGATCTCATCCTAACCCTTAATGTAATAACTTCCTTGATGTAATAATTCCTAGTGAACGTGGGTAGTACCCATGATTAATATTTTGTAATGTTCTAAGTTTTAGCTTAGGTAGTGCCTATGACAAATGGCACCCTTTTTATGTAACACATGGTAGATAGGTGGCATTGTGCATGTAATTCGTGTGGCATTATGCATGTAATTCGAGTGGCATTGTGCATGTAATTCAAAGTGGCACTATGCATGTAATTCGGGTGGCATTATGCATGTAATCCAGGTGGCATTTTGCATGTAAGCCAACCTTGGAAGGAAACTCCTTAAATACCCGAAAAGGCACCAATGTAACCATCTTTTGCAAAATTAATGAAGTATTGAAGGAGGTTGCCCCCTCGAAGAGGCCTCGCGATTCTGTCTTATTGTGAGATTGTTCTTTATGCAAATTTTTGTTATATTAATGTGATGTTTATGTGAGTTTATTTCCAAGCAATTGTGTGAGAGTGTGTTATTTGAGTTTATTTTATAGCAGGATCTTAACACAATTATTCTAGAGCATTAGGAGAGATTTTCAAGACTTGAAGAGTTCCCCTTTGGAGAGTCCATTTGAGGTTTTTACCACATACAGGATATTCAACATATCGAGCAAAGCAACCATTATTTCAACATCAGATACAAGCTTTGATCTATTGCTTTGGATAAAATAGGATGAGAGTCGCTTTAGCGGCTGCTATCTTGGATAGTGGCCCACAAGCCTAAATTAGAGTTTTAGACATTAGATTCATTATTTTGTTTAGCATATCATTAGCATAGCTCCATTTCATTCATTCACATTCATAGCATTATTTTAATTTGCACTTGCTTTCATTTGTTATATTCATTGCTAACAACCTCATCCAGGGAGGTATTCTCGGACATCTAAGTGTGTGTTGTTGTTTCATTGCTTACAGGGCCACAGGTTCATTGGATGGAATCTACAACATACGAGATAAAAAGGGATCCCTCTAAGAAATAGGCCTGGAGAAGGAGGCATTTGTAAGCCCTCATACATTTTCATGTGCAAAACCGGGAAGCTTTTGAAAGTGCACCACCTCTTTGCGAAAGGGAGACTCTTTTCCTATTTGTAACCTTATTGTATCGAAATGGGTATCCCTAAGAGGGACCAAAATGTAACTGGGTTTCAATCCAAATAAAGAGATCTATCTTTGTTATTTTTGTGTTATATGATTTTCATTGTCTTCCATTTCATTTTAGGTTTTAATACATTGCAAGTAGAGTAAAAAGAGCGGTGCATGTGTCCCGGGGTCGCTACACTTGCATTGAGTTATTTTGAAAATAAGAGTGCATTGAATATTATTTTAATTGGGAGATTATAAGGTGTAAGTGGTAAATTATTTTTGTAAATGTTGATGAATGTTTTATTAAATATGGAGTGATAAGGTGTATGTGTGTCTTGATATTTATATTGTATTTTTGAGGGATTTTATCATCTTATAATGTATTTGAGCTTGGCAAAGAAGTATTTATGGTTTTGGTAGATTTATGATATTCCTTCATCATCAAGAAAAAGGTATGAGCACATTCTTCCATAGTTAAGTTGATTGGTTGCTTTTTTGAAAAATAAGTTTGGAGTGAAAAGGACTTTATTAGAGCTTCCTTATTGAGTGTGTTTGAGTTAATGCTTCAAGGTTTTCTATAACAAAGAGTTGTTATTGAAACCTTGTTTTATAAGCATTGTTGTTGAAGCCATTGGTTGAGCAAAGAACTAGGGTTTGAAAAGAACATGAGTATCATTGTTATGTGAGAGTTGTTTTATAAGCATTGTTGTTGAAGCCATTGGTTGAGCAAAGAACTAGGGTTTGAAAAGAACATGAGTATCATTGTTATGTGAGAGTTGTTTTGTGAGCATTGTTGTTGAAGTGAGTTGTTGAGCAAAGAACTTGAACTAGGGTTATCATTGTTATGTGAGATTTGTTGTTGAGCATTGTTGGAAACATTTTGAGTTGGTGTTTATATAATTGGACTAGGGTTTGTAAGGAATGATTGTTTCATTGAGTGATTGGTTGAGTAGAGTTGGTTGAGCCTAGTCAAGTGGATGTGTGAAGTGATTGTTCAAGTTCCATAAAATGAACTATTCTATATTCTGAATTGAATTGAGAAAGTGATTGAGTTGAAGCATATTGAGTCTTTAACAATTCTTTGTATGTTTCTGAAAGAGTGATTGAAATTATTTGAGCATTTTGATGAGTATAGAGCATATTGAATCTCTAACAGTTCTCTTTATGTTTCTATGAGATTGGACAAGTTCTAGTGTGGACTTGTTGAGCAGATTTGAGGTAAGTCTATGAGAAGACTTGTGGACATATTTGAGTAAGATTTTGTGGAAGATTACAATACAGATTGAGAGTAGATTTGGTTAAGTTATTGAGAGGACTTATTGAGTATATTTGGTTAAGTTCTTGAGAGGACTTATTGAGCAGATTGGATAAGTTCTAGAGAGGACTTGTATGTTGATTGGTGTGAGATTTTGTGAAAGATTACAAGGTATATTTGAGATAAGTATTTGATAAGGCTTGATATCAGAGTTGATTGATTTATTTGTTCAAACCTTGATTTAAGGTTTGGGGCAGATCCAACAGAGTTGATTTATTGATTTGTTCAAACCTTGAGTTAAGGTTTGGGGTAGATCCAGCAAAGTTGATTTGATATTGAGTCAAGCTTTGAGTTAAGGATTGAGGATAGAGATTGAGGACTGATTTGTGCTAGACCGAGGGAATGTGTTTAGTAAATATTCAAGGACAGAGTTTGGTGCATATTTGAGGTTAAATTTGTGCCAGACTAGATATAGATATTGAGTACAGATTTGTGTTAGACCGACGGACTGTATTTAGTACAGATTTGAGACAAATCTAAGTGCAAGCTTTGGAGATGACAGAGTATAGAGGATGATAGTCTCTAATGGATAGATATCCATTATCCAGGGTAGTGAAGATAGGTCTTCTGAGTGAGGAAAAGAGTCTTCATTAGATAGATATCCATTAGCCAGTGTAGTAGAGGCATCAGTTCTTCTAGAAGATCACCATCCAGAGCAAGAGGAGAAAGGAGTTATCCTATGGATAGAGATCCACAAACTTAATTAAGGGGATTGGTATCTCCTTTGGACAAATGTCCATAAATATTGTAATAGGGAAAGGATTCCCAAGAGGTTGATTGAGAAAATTTTAGTGAAATATTTTCTCCGTGGAGTAGCCTACATTGGGTGAATCACGTAAATTGTGGTGTCTCTTTTATGTGTGGTGATTTGTGAATTGATTTTATTTTTGCTATTTATATTGCTATATTTAAATTGCATAATATTGATTGGGAAAGAAAAAGTAAAAAGTGGTCTTATACTGTTCACCCCCCTCTTAGTATAAGCTTGTGTTCTTCAAAATCAACAAAACTCAAATACACCTTATTATCTCTAAACTTATCACAATACTTCTCAACACATAAAAATCAACTTTATTTGACAAATCCAAATCAATCAATGTATAGAAGACCAAATTCCTTTATAATCTCTCAAAAAAATATTAAAAAATTAATCCTTAATTAAACCTTATTACTCCATCCTCTATTTAATTTTCAAAGCACAAAATAATATGAAATATTAAATACCTTATGACTCCCTACTTCCCAAGGCACTGTATAAAATCATGTGGCCTTAATGTGCTCCCCAACCTTGGTGTTATTTAAAATTAAATAAAAAATTTAATGCATACCTTGCCCACATGCAAAATGAAAGTGCACACCTTGGCTATGACTTGAACCCACAACCTCACTACCACCGCTACGCTCTAGCCAGAGCTAGGCAGTTGTTGGGCCACACACCCAAAAAAGCCTAAACATGCAAGAGCTTCTCTTTGATACCTCTACAAATTTTGATGATCAAAAACAAAAAAAACTTCCTCCTCAAAACGACTGCGTAGGGATTTGAAACCTCAACATCTGCCATGCAAACATCTTAACTCTGCCTTGGTCACTAACCGTGCCAACCAGTGCTATGAGTATGCACTAGTTGTGCCACATGCATTTAAACCTTTGCCGACCCTCCAAAGCTTTTAATCACGCAAAATATTTTCTTCCTCACAACAAAGCAATGCACGTTTTCTTAGACTTTGGATATTCGAATAATGCATGGATAATTTCAATTAAAAATTTTACCCCTTTATATATGTTTTGGCTTATGCGCTCGATGTCAAATTTATTTTAAATTTAAAAATTTGAATAAATAAATTATTTTATTACCTTTAACTTTGGTGCCCAATATTTATTTTAATTTAAATTTTAACCTTTACGTTAAAATATTTAAATTTAAATAAATTAAATTAAATATTTTGCAACCTACTCAATGGGTCTTTCGAGGAATAAATTATTTTTTAATTACTCCTTGGACCTGTTCTCTTCACCTCAACCTGTAACTTGAAATATTATAATATTAAATATTATAATATTATTATTGCCTTTTGAACCTGCTTTGCCTTCCTTGGGACTTCAATATTTTAGGCCACTTTAGATATATAATATTTAAAAATAAATATTATATCCTATTCCTTTAAACCTCTTCTTTACCTTTTGGAAAAACCACTTGATGACATTAATGATGACAAAACTAAAACAACAACCTCTTGACAACTCTTGACATCAATGACAACAAATCTTTCTCAAATTTCCAACACCCAATAGATAAGGCTTCACTTCTCTAGGTCCATTATTCCCTATGAGCAAGGGACCCCATGTGAGTCATTAAAGCTATGGTAAATATTCACTACACACAACCACCCAATGGATAGAGCCACAAGATGTCCAAGGAGGTTGGTCAAATAAATCATTCGATGGAGATTTAAAGTAGACACAAAGGATTTTGGGTTGCATGACCATGTCAATTGTCGAATTATTGGAAACTAGTGACCTAAAATATCCTCAACAACCTTTTTGGTGGTATCTAAGTCAAGTCCCACCATTGGATAGAGTCAAGGAATATTTTTATGATAACTAAAATGACTTTACCATTAGTGGAGATGTGATCAAGGAAAAATACTTTGGGTTGATCTGAATTCCCCACAATCAAGCTCGTAATCCTAGGTATTTCTTGCATCTGCTTAGCTTCATAGGTTTTGACCTAAGTGTTCATTAACTATCCATTTTACTAGGATATGTATGTAGGAGAAATTTGGTAGCCACAAGATATAGAAATATTCCCCATAAAGCCTAGATCCCAAGGAATTTCATAGACCAATTGCCAAGGCACTAAGAAGCCTTCATCACCCATGAGGTCTAATTGTTCTATAGTGATTTATCCAAGGGATCAATAATTGAGCTCCCCTTACCATGTACTAATAATATCAAATCATGGAAACACAAATCCATATAGGAGCACTTCAAATATTCAATTTGTGAGCACCATCTAATCTTAAAATCAATGATAAGGACCCACTACTAGACATAAATAAAAGTAGACAAACATCAAGACAATGCCAACCATTGGATTCTAGATCTATGGTTGGAACTATATTGTGACCAATAAAGGGATTTGAAAGGCATGACCCACCTTTAGTCAAAATTAGAGGTGCTAGCGCTATGACACAAATAAGGAAAATGAGCATTGAAGCTGCGCTAGTCATTAGATCCTTCATCAATGGTTGGTGCTCTTTTTCCATCCAAAGCAAGTAGTTAAGGGGCATCAAAGATTGTAAGCCCTAATTCTTCCATCCAATGGCCCATACTTCCCCCTTCAATGAGGTATAGTATAAGAATAAGGTACCAACATAACCAAGGGTTGTATACATGACAACCACTAATGAGTAAGAGAAGTAAGCACACATAAGTAATAAAAAAGGCATACCATTGGCTAGAAAAGGAGTTTTAAAAGTTGAATTCATGGCCCATATCATTGCAGCCATCCATGTGGTAACTCTATCATCCACCCATCACACGGTAGGCCTACCCTGCCAATCTATGCTAATCAGGGAGTATACCAATAAAATCAACAAGTAATACATCCCATAAATATGAGATAGAATCTAGCAGATCTTTGGTATCTAGATCCTAAAACCAAGAAAGAATTAATTGTGTAACAACCCCCTACATATCATAGTAATGGGTGATGTTAGCATCAACTACCCATACAAGGGCACAAAATCCTTCAAAATTAATGGCCTTGGATCTATATACCTTAAGGTGGTCAAACGTAGATGTAGAAAAGATCTTGACTATGGATCAAAGATAGCATACCTGATTTGAGAAAAATTTTGGAGGTAAATCCTCTTAGTATTGGCCCATAAATAGGCATGTAAAATTCATTGGAAGACATTGGGAGATGCTTGCTCATGCCTAATACTTGGCCTTGTATGCTCTTCCTTTCAGCTCTTCTCATTTGTATAAGTGGGACTCGAACCTTAAGCCATTGTCTAAGGAGCATAGGACTTCTTTTGGATTCATACTTTTGCAATTTCTTGATGCATAAATAGGAGTTGTGACTCATTTTGCTTTGTCCTACTTCTATTATGTGTTCTTAAATGCTTAGATATGAATGGTGAAATGTGTTTATTTTTTGGGTATTAGATTGTGGTGAATATATTCTTTCTTAGCTCATTTGTGCAAATGGAGGGAATTTAGATCTTGGTATGTCATCCCTGTAGCTTTAGATTTTCTTTTCTTGCATGCTTTTGTTCTATTTTTTCTATTCCCTTTTCATTGATATATCATAGACTGAATCTTGAGGGATCTAAAGGTGCACAAAGGTCATATCTAATGAGGATTTAACCTCTACAAAATTCTAAAGGTTATCGCATAGTAATTTTCTCTACCCATGGATCTTTCCATTGTGTCACTCAATGAAAGGCGTGGGTGCCAAGGGACATTGGACCACCACCCTAGATGGATAGGAAACTCTCAGATGAAAACAATACCATCAAATACATATTTGTGATAAGGATGTTCCTAATATGGTGTTCATAACACATTATGGACATTATGATTTTCTATTCATGCTCTTTGACTTAACGACTACTCCATTTACATTTCAAAATAAAATAAATTGGATATTTTAAATTTTCCACCCAAAAATTATTTTGGTGTTCTTTGATGACATCCTCATTTATAAGAAGAATTGGAAAGAGCATTTGACTTACTTAGATCAAGACCTCTAGTCACTTTTAGATAATCAACTATATGCAAAAAGTTCCAAAGGCTCTCTAGATCAAAGAGAGCTTGAGTATTTGGAACATGTTGTGGCTGATACACAACACACCCCAAAATTTGGGACCCACCTTTTTTGCATGCTTTCAAAGAAGACCGTAGTGGCCCAAATGCTAAAAAAATCAAAGGAAGAGCAAAATATAGCAAGAAAAAGAAAGTGTCGCGATATCGCGACATGTTGCTCCGTCGTGACCAGAAATGAAAATTTGTCGTGATATCGCGACATGTTGCTCTATCACGGCCAAAAATGAAAAGTTGTCGCGATATCGCGACATGTTGCTCCGTTGTGGCCGAAAATGAAAATTTGTCATGATTTCGTGACATGTTGCTCCATCGCGGCCGAAAATGAAAAGTTGTCACGATTTCGTGACATGTTGCTCCGTCACGGCTAGAAATGAAAAGTTGTCACGATTTCGTGACATGTTGCTCCGTCGTGGCTAGAAATGGAAAGTTGTCGCGATTTCGTGACATGTCGCGTTTTCACGGCTAAGAGTAGCAGAATGCATCATGAAGAGAAAATGTCGCGATATCGCGACGTGTTGTGAAATCGCGGGTCATAGAAGAGAGAGAAATACAGAATGGAAAATTGTCACGAAATCGTGACATGTCACATTATCGCAATCAAACCAGTCAAATAGGGCAAGGCACTAAAGTTGTCGCGATATCGCGACATGTCACGTTTTCGCGACCTGAAGCAGCAAGACATGCCAAATGAAAAGATGTCGCGATTTCGCGATAGAAAGTAGCCAAGTGGTACAAAAAGAGAAAGCGTCGTGATTTCACGATAGAAAGCAGCCAAGTGGTATGGAAAGAGAAAGCGTCATGATTTCATGACAAAAAACAACCAAGTAGTCCGAAAGAGAAAAGCATCATGATTTCATGACAGAAAGCAACGAGACAGTCCGAAAGAGAAAAGCGTCGCGATTTCGCGACAAAAAGTAGCGAGAGCAGTCCGAAAGAGAAAAGCATCATGATTTAATGACAGAAAGCAGTAAGATGGTACGGAATGAAAAAGTGTCACGATTTTGCGACATGTCACGTTTTTGCGGCTGAGTGCAACAAAACACAGCGAAGGAGAAAAACATCGTGATTTCGCGACAAGTTGCATCCATGCGGTCCGAAGCAAAAAAATGTCGCGATATCGCAACATGTATCATTTTCACGATGCATGATGACAAACAAGGCTACTGATAGAAAAATGTCACAATATCGCGACATGTCTTGTTTTCACGATACAGGTAGAGGTGCAAAGCTGCATACATAAAAACGTTGCGATATCACGACATGCTATTTTTGGTCACGATTTATAGGGGGTCATTACGAAACATGCAGAAAAGCGTGAAACACGTGGCATAAAGGTGTAAGGGCTACAAAGGCGTTATAGTTCACAGAGAATATCAAACGTTTAGACATCGAACAGAAAGTCAAAGACAACGATGAGATGGGGAATACGAAATGATGCAATCTGGGAAATGAAACGAAGCGCCACAGGGCAAAGCAGAGAGCATTGCTAGAAAGTATAAAAGCAGAAGCACAAATTGGTACAAGGGTCGAAAAACCACTGTGGGCAGAGTTGCAGAGCCAAAGGAAATAAGCCATTTTGGGCTTGCTTTTGTGGTGTTTTTCTTCCACTTTGTCTGGATATTTCCTTTACATTGGACTGGGTAGGAAATTGCCTGTAGCGTATTTGCAGATCGTCGAAGGCTAGAGGGCCATTCTGGGCTTGCTTTGAGGCTATTTTCTTCCATAGACTTGGTTTGGGAAACCAGAGATTCTGTTGTTGTATAATGACCAATTTTTAATATAGAAAATTCAGAGAGTTGCACCTCATTGGTAAGAAAGAAGGAGTTATTTTCTGCATGCAGGATTGAATGTTTATCTTTCCCCTTTCAGATTTCTAGGCTTATAGGTGAATTTTAATGCAAGTTCTCTTGGTTGCTTCATGCGAATGTCTAAATCTAAAAATTACAGTTTAAACCCCAGAAAACAGCACCTAACTTACCTGGATTGTGCGAGTTTGCAGGTTCAATAGGTTAGGTTGTATGCAAAAAACCTCATTAGCTTCGGTTTTGTCAAAATAGGATAGCATCATACTGAATGCACTTTTTATTTTTCTTTCACATTTTATTTTCATTTTTTTTCTGCACTTTATTTTTACAGGCATTAAAAAAAAAAACTAAAAAACTAAAATTCCAAAATCTGAAAATAGAATATTTCCATTTCAGGGCCAGAATTTCATTTTTCAGTTTTGTTTTTCATTCATGAGCAGATGATGATATTCCCTTCATAAAATTTCAATTTCATTGGAGGGGTTATGTTTTATGACATTTCATAAATTTCATTTTGAAGTTACAGCTTGGTCATACGAAAACCAAATCACATTTGCTTTATTCGGGTTCAATGAACAATCATTACAGTTTCACAGTAAAATAAACCAACATTGCCCCTTGTTTTCAGTTACTTGCAACCACTGAGGTGTTCCAAGCATTTTTATTGAATATATTTATTTGAGATTATTAATACACAGATGTAAAATGCTAATATAGCGAAGACCTTGGAGAAGTCATTTGTTTGATTTCTTTGCAAGAGAGGATTTAGAACCCAAATCCTATCGGAGAGTGTGTTTTCACAATCGGGTGAAAATACCACTCAATAGGACATAATATATTCGAAGGAGTTAAGGTGCATACTAAAAATAATAAGGAAATAAAAAGTTTTTCTACACCTAAGACCCTAAAAGGCCTACAAGAATTTCTAGGTATTCTTGGAAACTATTGTAATTTTTTCAAAAATCATGATAAGAGTATGGCTCCTTTGATAGCCATGTTAAAAAAAATTATTTATATGGACTAAAGTAGCAAAAAAAAGTTTTGAAATTATCAAGTAGGCTATGTGAACCATTTTTATTCTTTCTATGCTAGACTTATATTAATAATTTATAATCGAATCTTATGTATGGAGGAATGAAATTGGGATAGTACTTATGCAACAACAATGACTACTAGTTATTACCAATAAAGCCTTCATAAGTAAACATTTAGGTAAGTCAACATATGAGAAATAAATTATGGCAATCCTTCATGTGGTGATACATTAATGACCATATCTTGTGGGGTAATACTTTTACATCAATATTGACTACCACAGCCTCAAATACTTCTTGAAATAACATGTATCTTATCTTGAACAACAAAGATAGGTGACTAAGTTATTAGTCTATGATTGTGAGGCTCTCTACAAAAAATTAAAAAGACAATATCATAGTCAATACACTATCATGCAAATTTTATGACCAATTGACATTATATGTGTTGTCTTTACTATATTCATATTGGTTGTATGAAGTTCAACAAGAGTGGCAATAGGATCCATACATACAAGTAATACAAAATTTATTTAAGCACTCCATAACCAAGTTAGGATATTCATGGGATGGCTAATAATTGCACTATAAAGGGTGCATTATCATTGCTACAAATTATTCTATGTGAAAGTGTTATAGAAATTACATTTATGACCTTTCATAATACATTCTAGTTGTTTAAAGAGTTATCAATTCATGAAGATGAACTTATTTTAGAAAATAATAAAATAGGATAATAATGGTTTACTCATGAATGGGATATCTATTACCAACACCAAGGGTAAATTATTCTCAATCCATGCATGCTCCAACCATTATTTAATCTAGTAGTAATATGTATTGATATATCCATGCATTTTATTAGGGGATTTCCAAATTCAATATGCAAGTTAGTTATTTTGGATATTGTGGATCATTTCTCAAAATATGTCCATTAGCCCATCTTGACATAGTCTCCACCATTACCCAAATATTTGTTAAACACATCTTTTGACTTCATGACATGTTCACTTTTGTAGTGTATGAACTTGACGTTACTTTCATTAGTAATTTCTAGAAGGAGTTCTTCAATTTGCATGGAACCCAACTAAGAATGAGCTCCATATATCATCCATAAATAAATATCTAGAACAATTTTTCAATAAGTGCTTCAAGTCTTATTTATGTTATTTTTCTTTAGGGAATCAGATACATTGGACCAAATGGATACCACTGGCTAAATGGTGTTACAATACCACTTATCATAAGATAATCAAGATGACCCTATATGAAGTTGTATATGATCAACCACCAAAACTTATTGCATCATATATTTCAATAAATTCGTGGGTATTGTCATTGATTCTACCCTCAACAATCAAGAGGCTCTACTTCATTCCTTAATGATAATTTAGTAATGACTCAAAATTGAATGAAGTAGCAACGAAATCAACATAGATTCAAATGGAAGTTTTCCAAAGGAGTCTCATTTTTTATCCTTACAAATAGACATCCTTAAAGATAAAAAGCACCCACAAAATAGCATCGAAGTTTAATTGGAACCTACTAAGTCTTATAGGGGACTGGCACTATTGCATACAAGTTGAACCTATCATTATCTTACAAAATATCTTATTTTCCATGTATTTTGCTTGAAGAAGATCTTGGGACAACACATTTGAGTTTAGACAACACTACCTAAACTAGATGATGACGGGTCAATCATTTTGGAAGCAAAGGATATTTTTGATCGATGATCACATCAATTATGCAATCAAACTACTATATATATTGGTGCAATGGTACAAATTACACCCTAAAGATGTCACTTGGGTTCTACTATGTCAACTTCAATAATGGTATCCTCATATTTAGCTCTAAGCACAAAATTTTTTTAGGAGGCAATGCTAGGAACTCATATCCTAAGCCTTTTTATTAATTAATTATACTAGTTTAATTAATAATTAATGCTATCCCTTTTGAATGTAAAGGCAATCCTTGGTCATTAAGGTTAGGGTTAAATAACTCATATAACTCTTTTTGGCTAATATTGAAGCATTAGGGTTAGGGTTGAATTATCATTATATATTGTATTTAAAGAAATTCATAATAATCTTGAGGAATTATGTTGTATTGAGCTTTTCTCTTGAGGAGATTACCCCCAAGAAACTTGCGATATAGCATAATATTTCAAAGGTATTCATAAACTTTCTCATTTATTATATTCATTCAACAAATTATGTTCTTTATATTTTATAGATATTTATGTGTTCTATGTTTCTATTAATTTTTGCAAGAAAAACTCTTATATGTAGGGGTACTAAGATTAAGTAGAGGGGGAATCCAAAGGGGTAGGATGAGTAAATGATGGAGGAAGAGAAGTAATATGGGAAGTTACCAAAAGGGATAGGGATGAACATCCTATGGAAGAATCTTGGAAGGAATTTTCCAACTTCTTCATAAATATTTTTTTACCTTAATAGTTAGAGCGCTCAAGATGGGGTTTAGAGATGAATGTCCTCTTTTACCTATGACTAAACCCTCTCTAATTTTAATGTTAGAGGGGAGGCTATTGCATAGGGATTTAGAGGATTTTTGAACTTGATAGATTCCTCAATGCTCTCACACTTAACCAGTTTAATACTTGGGTTGACCATTATCTACATTGGTGGCAAGGTTAGCCAAAGATAAGATTGTGACAACAAATTTGTTTTATCTCATTTTATTTTTTCAAGCAAGTTTATTTGAGCAATCCTTGATTAAATGGATTATACTTCTATAGTAAAACCATGCATTGGAGAGATTTAGATAGTTTATAAGTTATGCAAAGGACACCCTAAACCCCATAATATTAATGGAGGTGGATATCTCCTATGATATATCCATCTAAAATACAGACTCATGGATGGACATTAAGGATGATGAAATTATCCTTGTTTGACCTACACCAAAGAACCTATGTGATTGTATCACCCAAATTTTTTGCACCCTTACCTTTAGGCTAAAGGATCCATACTCGAAAGGGGGTGAGAAAAGGATGGAACAATACCTCGGACGGAGAGGCCCTTTGAAGGTCGTGCCTCTTGGGGGAGGGGTATAAAGGTGAATTTTCAACGAATGGTGGGGTTCACCAGGAAACTTTGAGTGGCAGTTTCCATGCCTAGGTTGAGAATGGGTTTGATTTATTTGTTTTATGTTCAATCATTCATATTCCTAGGTTTGCCAAAATGAAGCTAAGCTATTCTATATGAAGATTCTGATTTATATGAAGACAACAGACATAAATGAATCCTAATGTGATTGAATACAGAGAATATATAAAATGGAGAAGAGTACACCTGATTTATGATGTCTGATGAATATTCTGAAGCTTGTAGGAGTCAAGATTGTCCCAGATATGACAGGATCATTTGTAATTGTACAAAATCATCCCAAATCATAGGAGATAATTCGAGATCACCCCAGATCATCAACGACTTGACAAATTTTTCAGAAACTTGAAATCAAGAAAACAGACACCAAAAACCAAAAATACAATTGCAAGAATGATGCAAAATGATAGAAATAAGAGTATAGATGTTTGAATGATAAATCCAAATATCAAATTAAATAAGATGCACTATTTTGGAAACTTATTTTGAATTTTATCATGCAATTATGCTAAATGAGGTGAACTCCAAGATGCAAGATAGAAGTAAATTAATCTAATGCACCAATAAATAAGGAAAATGAGATAGAGAATGCAAACTCGGGGCTCTGATTGCCCCCAAGCTGAATTGCATACCAGATCGTCTATAATCGTACAAGATCGTTGTTGATCTTGACAAAAAAACTTGAAAACACAAGTGCGAATGATGGGAGATCATAGCAAAAACTAAAATTGCAGGGAAATAATCAGCCAGGTAAGGAGTCAGGTAGGGAGTCAAGGAGGGAGTCAGGGGGATAAACTGGGAAAATCCTAGTTTATATAGGATTAGGGGGAGGTTAGGAGGTTGGGGATCATCCCAATCTGGGAGATCATCAATGTGGAAATCTCCAACTGCACAGACACGCTTCTGCCCAAGTTGGAGAGGTCATTGGAACATAAGCTAATTGCAAAAATTTGATTTTGGGATGAAATCGTCTGGACGTTTTGTTCCAGACGAATTCGTCTGATTTGGGACGTGTTGAGAAGCAACACACCCCCACTGAAAAATAATTTTCCATCCTTTGAAAACATTAAGCTTTCATTTTGCAGTAGGGACCCTCTTGATGATTTTCAGGTTTTAATTCCAATTTTTACTTGCCTCTTTCTTCTTCAAGTTTTGCCTGTTTCTTTATCCAAGTTTTCTTGCATTCTGGCTTTGTTATCTCAGACTTCACTTTTTACATGCTAGAATCATTCATGGATAAAGAAAATCTTACACCGGTATGAAAAAAATGCAGAAAACAGATAGATAAATTCATTGAAAATCAAAACTTTCCATTTTTGGCAAAGTCGCGATATCGCGACACTTCCATTTATGGAAATGTCGCGAAATCGCGACAGGTTTTCAGAAAATCCGCCAAGTCCCAGAAGCGTAGCGAAATCGCGACACTTTCCATTTTTGGAAATGTCGCGATATCGTGACATTTCCATTTTTGGAAATGTCGCGAAATCGCTACCGACCAGGAGAGAGAAAGGCAGATCGTACGGAACGTCGTGATTTCGCGACATGTCACGAAATCATGACATGTCGCATTTTCACGGTGAGAGTCAAAAAAACGTAGCGAAATCGTGACACTTCCATTTTTAGAAATGTCGCGATATCTCAACACTTCCATTTTTGGAAATGTCGCGATATCGCTACCGGCCAGGAGAGAGAAAGCTAGATCGTACGGAACGTCACGATTTCGCGACATGTCGCGAAATCACGACATGTCATGTTTTTGCGGCTGATGAAGGAGAAATTTGGATAAGTCAAGAAGGTGTCGCGAAATCATGACGTTTTCGGAGGAAAGCTCGAAGGGTGTACGGAAGCAAAGCTCGAAGGGTGACATGTCGCGAAATCGCGACAGGTCCAAGTCAGGAAGCAAAGCCAGCAAAGAAAGAAATCAAAGTTGCCAAAAGAAAAGTCTAAGGCATGAAAGTGTCGCGAAATCGTGACACAGTTGAGAGAAAGGGACGAAGGTGTCGCGACGTCGCGAAATCGCGACACAACGCATCAGAGGGAGCCCAAAGGATGGCCGTGTCACGAAATCGTGACACGACAGAGAGTGCAAAAGGAGAAGGGAAAAGCCGCCACCATGTCACGAAATCGCGACATGGTGGAGGGGCAAAAAAGCCACCATGTCACAAAAGCGACATGGTGGAAAGAAAGGATGCCACCATGTCGCGATTTCGCGACATGGTGAAGACAAGAACAACGCAGGGAAGAATGCAAGGTGAGGCTCCAAGGGAAGACAAAGAAAGAAGTTGTCGAAGGGGCAAAACGATCGTGAAATCGTGACATGTCACGTTTTCGCGGCCTAAAGCAGAAAAGTTGCCAAAGAGTAGGGGATGTCGCGATTTCGTGACATGTCGCGAAATCGCGACATGTCGCATTTTCGCGACCCTGGCAGAAAATACAACACGTAAAGGAAGACAACTGGAAGTTGACACGTGTCACGATTTTGTGACACGTGTCAAAGCCACGTATCAGATAAATAAGGCCGACATGCAAGTAAACATTAGGGTTTTTAATCTGATTTAGTAATTAAAGTTTTGATTTAATATTTTTAAAATACTAATCCGTCTTTTGTTCTTTCATGCAGGAAGCCATCTGTCACTTACATGATAACGGAGAAAGGGCCATAAAGACAAAGTTGAATGCAAATTAATCAAAGACAGCCATATTGAAAGAAAAGATGCCGAGAATTGTTGTTTCATCCAATTTTTTCAGATCTGGCCGCAAAGAGACTTTACGGTGACTAAGCGACTGCCCATTTGATGGAGTATGTCGAGAATTGGCCGAAAAATGAAAATATCTGCACACAGTTACCGGATTTTGCCGGTGAATGCATTTAATGAAGATTTATGGCAGAATTAATGGCGTGTAGATATTTTCAACTCAGGGATGGCTCTGCGGAGATGAAATGTCGGAGAAGTGGTGACTCATCCAGCTTACCCGAGGGAATTAATGAGGGCATTTATTTATAGTTGCGGGTGAATGCAAGTGGCATTCGAATTCTATCTTCTCCATTTATGGCAAGTGACTGCACTGAGTTGCAGAATGGTTAAGTTTTATCGAGACTTTGTTTTAAATGGCTTTATATTGTAAAACCCGGGTCCTAGGGTTTAAGATGATAAGATTTAGGGTTTGAGAAGAAGATATTTCTGAAAAGATCAAGGTCTGTCCTGAGTCTATAAATACTTCTTCTCAATGTAATCGCAAGAGGCGGAAACTTAGAAATAAAAGGCTATTGAAGCAATTTCTTGCAAATTTTGTTAAATATTTTATTTCTGGACTTGGAGTTGATGTGCTTTTGTTTTCTGTGATAGCATGGCCAGGAGCCTAATCTTTTGCAGATTGTGATAAGTTCATTTTCTTTTGTTATCCGTTTCATTAAATTTTATTAGATATATGTTGTAAATCGGTGTTATCAAGATTAAATATGTTGTTAGGCTTCATTTGTTCCATTGTATACTAAGGAAAATTACAGATTTAAGGTTCAAGTTTGTTCTAATTGCTCTGTCCTCACCTGTGCGAGCTAGGTCTGCCGGTGAAAGATATCAATTTTAACCAACTTCCCTTCGGTTTATAATTTTCTGTTAGATCTGTTCCATCTCTGTCTTTGCTCTTAGTAGAAAGTGATCTTAGAAAACTGGACACTTTCTTCTTTGATTTGTTCTGTTGTGAAGCTGATAGTATAAATAAAATTGGTAGTTTTGTTTTACAGTTAAATTTGATAAACTTCTCTTTCTGCCTTACCCTGCCCTCTTTGTTTTACCGTGAAATGATCCATTTTTATTTTCTTTATTTGTCTTTTATTTAAATCTGTTGACCCATGAGAGCTAGATCAAAGAATTAATTTTAAATCTGATTGTCAACAAGTGACAACTTCTGAACATTACTGAGCAAGTTCAGTGAGCCCGTTGTAAGGTACAGACAGTCCATATTGAAATCTATTCCAGAAGCGGAAAAGAGTGAATTGACATTCGACCCGACTCTGTAACTCACACCTTGGATAACCAGCTAGATCCTAAAGTGAGTGGGATTTATCCCGTATAAGTGTTATCAGAGTTTTGTGCTCATCCTTCACAGGGTGTGTATGAAAGTCGGACCAACATTTAAAAATGGCGCTAGAAGGAGGGCCTACTGAACTCCGATCAGTATTGTAAGTTGTCAGTACAATTTTTAAGATTGCCAGAAAAGAAGACCTCAAGTTCAGTACTCTGTTAAGGACTGTAAGTTTGTAAGTGCTTGTGAAAAGTTGGATTCTACATACAGGGTAACAAGGTCCCACCCCAGAGCTGGAGAGCTCCTTGTCCCTGAATTAGAAACTCCGAGAAGAAGTAGCCTCAGAAGGGCTAAGTCTCTGTCAGAAATAGTTTTATCACCGCTGATAGTTACCCCAACCACAACTCAGAATATCACTAACAACCAAGTAGTGATGGCAAATTGGTTGGGCTCCACTGCTTTGAATATTCTGGGTATTGCCCATGACCTGCCCAGAAATCCGGAAAGATATCTCCCCAGATATAAACATGATGGGACAAGAACTGCAGAAGAACATTTGGTTGCATTCAAGAATGCTTTGAAATTATTAAATGTACAGCATGAGGATGTTGCCTGCAGACTATTCCCGTTCACTCTCCAGGAGGGAGCTTATGATTGGTTTCTAAACCTCACTAATGATTCTGTCACCAGTTGGAATGACTTAGAAAAAGTTTTTGTGTCACAGTTCGGAGAAGTGATAGATCCTAGTATATTGTACCAGCAGTTTTTTGGCATCAAAAGAGAATTAAGTGAATCTATCAGATCCTATAATGTTAGATTCCAGAAAGCTTATGGTAGACTTACTGGGTATTATGTACCGAATGCTGACCTGGCATTAGAGATCTTTAGAAACTCTCTGGATCCAATGACCTCTGTCTTTTTGAAGAGAGATCCCACTGTTACTAATTTGACAGAAGCTTATAAAGAAGCTTTGATTCTGGAAAGACAGTTGGGACCCCAACCTTTAAATGCTCAGCAAGTTCCTCTGGTTGCACAAGCTGCCCCTGTGTTCAATCCTATTCCACATCAGGTAATGTTGCCAGTTTGTCAGACTCTACCATCAGCAAATCCATTGGCTGTAGCACCTGTTGAGAATGTACAGAACCCAGGCAAAGAGGCTGACAATGCAAGAGTTGAAGAAGTCTCAAAGATTGTTCAAAAGCTGGCCAATGATTTCTTGAGTTTTAAAAGGCAAGTTTCTACTGGGGACAACTCCAACAGATATTCATATCAACCAAACAGATTCAACAGGCCCCCATATGAACCTAATAAAGATTACAAGGGCAAAGGCCATGATGTGAACATTTGTGATTTAGCTCTGCCCAACTGGTGCAGAATACATGCCACTTCACAGCATGGGGAGTTGGATTGTCTAGAATTTTGCAATGCATTTGAAGCTTTGTCTGGAGATTTGATCTCCCCTGAAAATCAAAGAACTACTGATGGCCCAAGTTCATCCGGCCACAGTGCAGCTATGGTCCTGGATTCTTTCACTTTCTCGGATGAATCTGAGAATGTAGTTGAAATGCCTATGGATGAGGTGCAGAGCTTTCCAGCAGTACAGAAGAGATAATTACAACCTGAGGAACAGGAATCCGGAGCCTAATACTACATCAACCCCTCCGGACAACTCTCATAATGTTCCTCCCGACCCCTCTCCAAGCAATAATCCATCTCCACCAAAAGGAGGGAATTTGAGAGGACCAGATGCTTTTGTCCCTCCACTTAACAAAGGATATAACATAGTGGAGGATATGAAAAATATTAAGGCCAACATTACTCTGCATGAGTTGGCACAGATTTCAGAGCAGAGAGACAATCTGATAAAAACATACTCTGGCCCTGCTACTAAACCTGTGGACAAAGGAAAGAAAATAGCACATGCCAATCTAGCCATGTACAAAGAAAAAACTGAAGTTCCCCCCTTTTTACTGACTGTCCGTATTTTTGGGAAGAACTTACATAATTGTTTGGTAGATTCAGGTGCATCTGCAAATGTTATGCCTTTGGCCATTTGTCAGCAGTTGGGTCTGACCCCAATGAAGTCTGAAAGGAGAGTTGTCCAATTGGACAAATCAGAGGTTAAAGTTGTTGGAGAGCTTCAAAATATTCATATCCAATTAGCATCTGAGCCAAGGGCTCAACATAAAATTGAAATTCAGGTTGTAGATATCCCTGTGGGGTACGGGATGTTGTTGAGTAGAGATTGGTCGAGATCTCTGAACGGATACTTGGCAACAGATTTTTCACACATGTGGTTGCCGTGGAAAGGAGTGGCAAATCAATTACGGGTTGAAAGAGAACCCATGTACAAGCATACAATTACAGAATACAATGCAGAGAATGAAACTGTAAATATTGCAGAGGTAGATATTGGAGTCTACAATTTAACAACTGGGCAAATTAACAAGTTTAATAAAGCTCATCCTGTACATACTAATGAAGTCTGGACACTTCATGTGGATGGAGCTAGATCTAAACAGGGTTCTGGAACAGGGGCAGTCCTCAAAGGGCCTGAAAGTCAGACATATTTTATGTCTTACCGCCTGTAGTTCCCGTGTACAAATAATTTAGCAGAGTATGAAGCTCTGGTATTAGGTTTGAAGTTTGCTTTGGACAAAGGAGCAAGAAATATTAAAGTTTTTACTGATTCAGAATTAGTGGCAAATCAAGTCAAGGGTAAATTCCAGTGTAAAGCATCTTATTTAAAAGGATACAAACATCGGGCTTGGGATCTTGTAGAAGACTTTGATGCTTTTAATCTGACACATATACCCAGAGAGCAGAACTCCCATGCAGATGTCTTGGCTTCTTCGGCTGCAAGTTTAAAGCCATTGGAAGAATTTAAATGGAACAAGTTTTCAATTGAGTTAGTCCCTTGTCCTTCAGTTCCAAACAATATAGATAATTTTCAAGTTTTCTCTGATGATCAACAGATTGTAAACTTTTTGCAGAGTACTAACACATTTGAAAATGCTATAATTGATGAGGGCCAAAGAGATACCCTGCTGGAATAGTTAGATGATGACAGAGGAATAATGAGGTTGAAGGACAACAGAATTCCAAAAGGAATGGTGGAGCTAGAGCGGCTCTTTGATGTTGACAAAATCAAGCAAAAGGTGAATTCTGAGGATTATGTGGGTGCCACAGACAGTGAGACTGAAAACTTGAACATAGGGACTGAAGAAGATCCCAGGCACATCAAGTTGGCTAAGAACTGTGATCCAAAAATAAAAAGAAGTATGATTGATTTTCTTCACAGGTCCAAGGATGTTATGGCCTGGTCATACAAAGACTTAAAGGTATTTGATCCTAAAGTTTACACTCACATTATACCTTTAAAAGAATTTTGCAAACCTTTCAGGCAAAAGCAGAGGCATGTCAATGCTCTGTTAGAGCCCCTCATCCAGAAAGAAGTAGAAAAACTATTGAGTGCAGCCATTATTTTTCCCATCAGGCATTCTACTTGGGTGGCCAATATGGTGCCAGTCAGAAAGAAAAATGGAGAGATCCGCCTGTGTGTGGATTTCAAAAATTTAAACAAGGCATCCGAAAAAGATAATTACCCTCTACCTTCCATGGATGAGGTGCTGCAGATTGTCAATGGTTCGGAGATGATGTCTTTCCTGGATGGTTTCTCAGGGTACAATCAGATTTTGGTTGAGAAGGAAGACAGAATGAAAACTGCTTTCACAACTAAGTGGGGAACTTTTGCTTACAAGAGGATGCCATTTGGATTAATAAATGTCGGAGCTACATTTCAATGAGCAATGGATCATGCCTTCAAGGGCCTTATGGGTAAATGCATTGTTGTTTACATGGATGATTTAACAGTCTTCTCTAAATCTCGGTTTGACCATGTAAAACACTTGGAGTCTGTGTTTAATAAATGCAGGGAGTTTGGTATTTCTTTGAATCCGAAGAAGTGCATTTTTGGTGTAATAGAAGGAAAGCTCCTTGGGCACTTGGTCACAAAAGATGGCATTTCCATGGATCCGGGCAGAGTTGAAGCCATATCCGGCATACCATTTCCCAACTCCAAGAAAGAGTTGAGGTCCTTCTTTGGAAAAATTAACTTTGTCAGGAAGTTCATCTCCGATTTTGCAGAGATAGTCAAGCCAATGAATGACATGCTAAAGCAAACTGCTCAGATTGTCTGGACCACAGAAGCTAAAACAGCTTTCCAAGAAATCAAGACAGCCATCAAACAAGCACCAGTTCTGGTAAGCCCAGATTTCAGTGCAGATTTTTATCTGTACACTTTCTCTTCTGAACATACACTTGCTGCAGTTCTGACCCAACGGAGAGAAACTGGGGAACATCCAATTGCTTTCAAGAGTACCAATTTGAAGGGGGCTGAGCTGAAATATTCTCGTTTAGACAAACAAGCTTATGCCTTGGTGAGAGCGGTTAAGCAGTTCAGGCACTATATATTAAGAAGCAGAATTCATGCTATAGTTCCAGACCCAGCTGTTAAATACCTTCTAAGTCAGAATGAATTGGGTGAATTGAGGGGTAATTGGGTTACAAGGCTGCAAGAGTATGACTTAGAGATTCGGCCTGCTAAATTGATCAGAGGACTTGGTTTGTCCCGACACATTGCCGAAGTACCTGTACGGGAAGAAGTTAATCAGTTAAATTCTGAATCTGATGACTGGTATGGAGATATTACCCATCTGCTACAATTTGGAATTTTCCCGTCTCACTTGAACAGAACCCAAAGGAGAGCATTAAAACTGAAAGCTGCTCATTATCTCCTCAAAGCAGGTAATTTGTACAGAGAGAATTATGCTGGCATTTTCTTGAGATGCATTTCTCCGAGTGAAGTCAATGAAGTCATGTCCAGTTTTCATGAAAAGTTAGGGGCAGGGCATTCATCAGGATCTGCTACTGCGCATAAAATATTGAGAGCAGGCTATTACTGGCCTACACTATTTAAAGATGCACATCAGCATGTAAGAACCTGCCATCAGTGCCAAACTTTTGCAGCCAAAGAGGCCAACCGGGCTCTCCCATTGCAACCTGTTGTAATAAATAAACCTTTCATGCAATGGGGACTTGATTTTGTGGGAGTGATTAATCCAAATTCTTCAGCAGGGCATAAGTATGTTCTGACAGCTATTGACTATTGCACAAGATGGGTTGAAGCAGCAGCCACCACAAGAAGTACAGCTCATGAAGTGATTGAATTTCTAGAATCAAATATCATAACTAGGTTTGGAGTTCCTCTGAATTTGGTGTGTGATAATGGACCAGCCTTCCAATCATTGGAGTTTGCAGAATGGGCATACCAGATGGGGATAGTTATCAGATTCTCATCCAACTATTATCCCCAAGGCAATGGACTGGCTGAGTCCACAAACAAGAATTTAATGAATGCCATCAAGAAATCTGTAGCAGATAAACCCAGGCAGTGGCATACATTATTGAAATATGCACTTTGGGCTGATCGGATAAAATATAAAGTGGCTCTTAAAACTTCTCCTTTTGCTTTGTTGTATGGTACCCGACCAATTGTTCCCATCTCTCTGAAGTTACCTACTTACCAATTTGTCTTAGACTATTTTGAGGATCAAGATGATGCAGAGGCTCGTGTTTTAGATCTAACTAACTTGCAGGATGAAAGACTCCAAGCCCTGGAACACTTCAGTCGGCACCAAGAAACCGTCAAGCGCTGGTTTGACAAGAGGGCCAAAGTGAAAGCTTTCAGACTGGCAGACTTGGTGCTTCTATGGGACAAGGCCCATGAGAAGAAGGGTAAGCATACAAAGTTGCGACCACTGTGGATAGGCCCCTACCAGATTGCTTGAGATTCTAGGTAACAATGCATTTCGATTACAAGACCTTGATGGTAATTTTTTGGACCTCCCTGTTAATGGTCAATACTTAAAACATTATTTCTCGGTTGTTCCATCCAATGTATCATTTGAATGAGTCATAAAGAAGTTGTAACATGTGTATACATTGTAAATAACTTTGCAGTTTTATTTCTGCTTTAGTTTACTCTTCATGTCTGTATAGTTCTTTAGTTTAGTTTTTTTTTTAGTTGTTTCGTTTGATTTTAATGTCTGTACAGTTGATTGCTTTAGTTTAATTTTTAGGTGTCTGTGCAGTGCTGTTTAATTATTTTAATTCTATCTGCCTGTACAGTTTTTAGCTTTAGTTTTAATTGCCTGTATAGTTTTTAGTTGCTTTGTTTTAATTTGTTTTTAAATGTATGTGTAGTGTTCTTTTGTTTTATTTATTTAATCCTAATTTTTTCATGCAATTTATCTGTCTTGAAGTTCTGTATTTTGTTTCCTTTGTAAATAGCCCCTACAGTTTTGTTTTCTTTGCTGTCTGTACAGTTTTATTTTAAAGTCTCATGCGTTTTTATTTTATTTTGTTTTTAGAGGCCTGTGCTTACCCTTGGAAGTCTGTACAAAGTTCTGTGGCTTTTAAAAAATTATGTTCTTTAACCTTTGCTTGAGCATTCATAAAAGAAGTCAGCCTTCCAAAAAATTGTTTTTATTCTAAGCTGATCAATCCAGTGTTCATTATCACAATTGTGAGATAGTCTGTTTGAACTGAACAGTGGAACTATTTTTTTAGTCAGAACAACAATGGAAGGATGATTGGATTTTGTGTCTTGCTTGCCATAGTTGTTTTAATTATAAAGAAACTGCTATGTTGTTTGGTTGGAGGAACTCTCAGGGAATCCAAGAAAAGTTGGTTATAAGAGGGGACTATGATTCATGTAATTATTTGAGTATCCATAGAGGCTATCAGTGCCTAGGCTGAAGCAGTTCCAGATTGATGAAATATTAAAAGAAAATTGTTATTCTTTCTAAGGCTTTTTAGATGTTGATGTATTTCAAAAGAAAGAGATGAAAGTTGAGCAAGCACCATAGAATTGGCACTGTTATTTCCAATATATATATAAAAAAGAAAAAAATAAGAGGGAGATAAAGAAAAAAAAGAGTTATATAATGAAGGAGGCAGCCAAGATTTCAAAAGATGTTTTTCTTCTACCAAGTTGTAGATTCTACCTTACAGTTGTAAATTTGGGTCGTGTAAATCTAAAGGGTAACTCTGTCGGGGCTGTAAAAGGCTAAACTAGTAAACAGAGCTCTACTCGGTTTCCCCTTTTTACAATCTAGAAAAGCTGATCAATCCCGAGTTCAACATTCGATCCAGTCATTCTTGAAGAAAGTTTTATACCCTTGTAATTGCACATCAGAAATCTTCCTTAAGTAATTCAGCCTAGTATGTCCTTGGGAAATTTTAACAACTATCAGTTAGTAGTCAATTTATTTTGAAGAATATCCGTGGCAAGGCAAGATACATGGTCTATGTTGTTTTGAAACTAGAGTCCTGGGTTCTAAAATAATGCTACTATTTTACCCGCAGATATCGCCATTTGTTGAGAAGCAACACACCCCCACTGAAAAATAATTTTCCATCCTTTGAAAACATTAAGCTTTCATTTTGCAGTAGGGACCCTCTTGATGATTTTCAGGTTTTAATTCCAATTTTTACTTGCCTCTTTCTTCTTCAAGTTTTGCCTGTTTCTTTATCCAAGTTTTCTTGCATTCTGGCTTTGTTATCTCAGACTTCACTTTTTACATGCTAGAATCATTCATGGATAAAGAAAATCTTACACCGGTATGAAAAAAATGCAGAAAACAGATAGATAAATTCATGAAAAATCAAAACTTTCCATTTTTGGCAAAGTCGCGATATCGCGACACTTCCATTTATGGAAATGTCGCGAAATCGCGACAGGTTTTCAGAAAATCCGCCAAGTCCCAAAAGCGTAGCGAAATCGCGACACTTTCCATTTTTGGAAATGTCGCGATATCGCGACACTTCCATTTTGGAAATTCAATTGGAAAGCGCGATATCGTGACATTTCCATTTTTGGAAATGTCGCGAAATCGCTACCGGCTAGGAGAGAGAAAGGCAGATCGTACGGAACGTCACGATTTCGTGACATGTCGCGAAATCGCGACATGTCGCATTTTCGCGACAGATGAAAAAAGACTAAGGAAGAGAGAGAAAGATGAGAAGTCGAATCGAGACATGTCGAGTTTGATGAAGGAGAAATTTGACTAAGTCAAGAAGGTGTCGTGAAATCGCGACGTCGCGAAATCGTGACGTTTTCGAAGGAAAGCTCGAAGGGTGTACGGACTGTCACGATTTCGTGACATGTCATGAAATCGCGACAGGTCCAAGTCGAAGCAAAGAAAGAAGAAATCAAAGTTGCAAAGAAAAATCTAAGGCATGAAAGTGCCGAGACAGTTGAGAGAAAGGGGAATTGAGAGGTGTCGCAAATCGTGACGTCGCGATTTCGTGACTTGAAATCGTGACAGCAATGATCAAAGGGAGCCAAGGATGGCGTGTCATGAAATCGTGACACGACAGAGAGTGCCAGCAATAAAAGATGCCACCATGTCACGAAATCGCGACATGGTGGAGGCGAAGAAAAAGATGCCACCATGTCGCGATTTCGCGACATGGTGGACAAGAACAACGCAAGGAAGAATGCAAGGTGAGGTCCAAGGAAGACAAGAAATAAGTTGTCGAAGGGGAAAGGTGTCGCGATTTCATGACATGTCGCGATTGTCAAATCGCGACATGTCGCGTTTCACGACATCGAGCGAAAAGTTGCCAAAGAGCAGGGGATGTCGCGATTTCACGACATGTCACGAAATCGCGACATGTCGCATTTTCGCGACCCTAGCAGAAAAGACAGCACGTAAAGGAAGACAACTGGAAGTTGACACGTGTCGCGATTTTGTGACACGTGTCAAAGCACGTATCAGATAAATAAGGCCGACATGCAAGTAAACATTAGGGTTTTTAATCTGATTTAGTAATTAAAGTTATGATTTAATATTTTTAAAATACTAATCCGTCTTTTGTTCTTTCATGCAGGAAGCCATCTGTCACTTGCATGATAACGGAGAAAGGGCCATAAAGACAAAGTCGAATGCAAATTAATCAAAGACAGCCATATTGAAAGGAAAGATGCCGAGAATTGCTGTTTCATCCAATTTTTTCAGATCTGGCCGCAAAGAGACTTTACGGTGACTAAGCTACTGCCCATTTGATGGAGTATGTCGAGAATTGGCCGAAAAATGAAAATATCTGCACACAGTTACCGGGATTTGCCGGTGAATGCATTTAATGAAGATTTATGGCAGAATTAATGGCGTGCAGATATTTTCAACTCAGGGATGGCTCTACGGAGATGAAATGTCGGAGAAGTGGTGACTCATCCAGCTTACCCGAGGGAATTAATGAGGGCATTTATTCACAGTTGCGGGTGAATGCAAGTGGCATTCAAATTCTATCTTCTCCATTTATGGCAAGTGACTGCACTGAGTTGCAGAGTGGTTAAGTTTTATCGAGACTTTGTTTTAAATGGCTTTATATTGTAAAACCCGGGTCCTAGGGTTTAAGTTGATAAGATTTAGGGTTTGAGAAGAAGATATTTTTGAAAAGATCAGGGTCCATCCTGAGTCTATAAATACTTCTTCTCAATGTAATCGCAGGAGGCGAAAACTTAGAAATAAAAGGCTTTTGAAGCAATTTCTTGCAACTTCTGTGAAATATTTTATTTTTGGACTTGGAGTTGATGTGCTTTTTTTTTCTGTGATAGCATGGCCAGGAGCCTAATCTTTTGCAGATTGTGATAAGTTCATTTTCTTTTGTTATCCGTTTCATTAAAGTTTATTAGATATATCTTGTAAATCGATGTTATCAAGATTAAATATGTTGTTAGGCTTCATTTGTTCCATTGTATACTAAGGAAAATTACAGATTTAAGGTTCAAGTTTGTTCTAATTGCTCTGTCCTCACTGTGCGAGCTAGGCTACCGGTGAAAGATATCAATTTTAACCGACTTCCCTTCGGTTTATAATTTTCTGTTAGATCTGTTCCATCTCTGCCTTATGCTCTTAGTAGAAAGTGATCTTAGAAAACTGGACACTTTCTTCTTTGATTTGTTCTGTTGTGAAGCTGATAGTATAAATAAAATTGGTAGTTTTGTTTTACAGTTAAATTTGATAAACTTCTCTTTCTGCCTTACCCTGCCCTCTTTGTTTTATCGTGAAATGATCCATTTTTATTTTCTTTATTTGTCTTTTATTTAAATCTGCTGACCCATGAGAGCTAGATCAAAGAATTAATTTTAAATCCGATTGTCAACAAGTGACAACTTCGAACATTCCCGAGCAAGTTCAGTGAGCCCGTTGTAAGGTACGAGACGGTCCATATTGAAATCTATTCCGAAGCGGAAAAGAGTGAATTGACATTCGACCCGACTCTGTAACTCACACCTTGGATAACCAGCTAGATCCTAAAGTGAGTGGGATTTATCCCGTATAAGTGTTATCAGAGTTTTGTGCTCATTCTTCACGGGGTGTGTATGAAAGTCGGACCAACGAGACGATATCGTCAGATCGACGACGATATCGTCAGATCGATGACGATATCATCCAATGGTCACAACAACCTCTAAAAATGGCACGAAAAATGAGGTAAGCAATTAACAAGCAATTTTGGGGTTAAAATTCAAATTTCTACTTTTTATTGATGGTTTAACTACGCCAATTTTAGGGTGCTACATTTTTCCCCCTCTTTAGAAATTTTTTTGAAAAAAATGCGTTAAAGACGAGTTCTTCACGCTTTACGAGAAAGCAAAAATTTATTTCATTTTTTAGATGACGATTCTAGGTCGAATCGTACGACTGTTTGCTATGGTGCCCCCTCTTAGTTTTTACCCAAATCGAACATTTGAGGTAAAAGCACGGAAAAGCAAAAATTAAAAAAATGTCATTTTGAATAAAAATAAGAAAAATAGGGTAAAACCCTAATTCATTTTTACTGTTCACTCTCGTTGTTTCAGAGATCTACAGGCGAAATGGTAGAAACGACACACATATCGACAAATATCCGATGCTGGTTGCGAGTAAGGATCTAAACCTATTTTACTGTGTTTTTAACTTGATTTACTTGATTTTTGACTTGAGTTTTAATTATTATTATTTTTTTGGCATCGCGGCAGTTTTTCAGGCCGTCGATGAAATTATCTCTATGCGAAATAGGGGTGATCCCATCCAATAAGGGGCGATCCCCAAATTGAATAACGGAGACGATTTCGTCCTATTAAGGATGATTTTATCTAAATTTGGTACGATATCGTCCAATAATGGGCGATATCAACTTTTATGGGATGATTTGATTTTAATTGATTTTTTTTAATGATTATGTACTAATGATTTTTGTTGTTTTATTGCTTATTTTGCAGAGGGGATTGCTAAAGAGTCGGGAGTGGAAATACGAAGGTCTAAGAGATGATTTGGCCACGCTCGATCAGGCCGAGCGAGATAGATTGGTAGAGGTAGGACTACAGCATGTGGCAGAGATGCCACAAATTCCTACATACATGGGGCTACTGACAACCCTAGCAGAGAGATGGTATCCGAAGTCGTCCTGCTTCTGGCTATCGACAGGGGAGATGACTCCCACTCTAGAGGATGTATGGAGGATCTTGAGGATCCCCATACATGGTCGATTCATGACCCCTTCGACCAATCAGGGCCACGCTATGATGAGATTGTGCGAGGACCCGAGCTTCATCCTGGAGAAGGGCGGAGTGAACATCGAGGCTTTGAGGCGGATGCCTAGGGCATCTTGGTTGACCCGAGTTTTGGCAGGGGTGGTGGGTGGCCTTCTTCTATGCCACCAGAGTGGATGCAGATTATCGTGGCTACTTTTAGATGTGGTCTGTGACATGAGAGACCACGGATACAGGTTTGCTTGGGGCAGCTTTGTACTGTGCCGCTTGTATAGGATCCTTTACGGGGTCGTATACAAGGGGGGTCGATGTCTGGTGCTGACATCGCTTCTACAGGTTTGGTGCTGGGAGCACATTGCGGTGCGGAGGCCGGTAGGGCTTCCACTGATAGGAGTTGACCGAGAGAGACCCCGAGTTTTCTATTGGTGGCTCCAGAGAGGGTCACAATGACGGATAGATCTATCGATGTCCCGAAGGTTGCTGGATGACCTCACCCTAGATCAGATCACCTAGAGACCATGGAGAGAGCATCCAGGGTGGGTAGAGGATGGATAGGAGTTGGCTCGCATCAAGTGAGTCATATGGTTGAGGACAGAGTAGGGAGAGGTAGAGCTCCACCGCTACGATCGAGTTTTGAGGCAGTTCAGTCTACAGCAGGGGATCCCTACTCTTAGGGATTATGAGTACTCTCGGACTATGGGATAGTACCACACTGAGCGGGGCTCCAGACATGCAATGGTTCTGGAGTCAGGATGCTGATGATGCCCCCATTCAGCCAATGGATGGGGATGATGCAAGGATAGCAGATGGATATGATGCCTGGTATGCAGGCATCCACCCTCCTCGGATGACGAGGGCATGTTGTAGTGCAACGGATGGAGAGGTGACGCCAGGCTGCCATCGATGCAACGAGGGGTCACAGAGGGAGGGATCAACGATGGCCTCCTCAGGAGAGACGTCGAAGAGTACCATAGGCTCCGGAGAGACAACAATAGCCAGAGAGGAGGGAGGAGAGGAGAGAGGAGAGGAGAGAAAGACTCCCTCCTCAGCAGAGGGATAGGCCACCATCGCCCGATAGGGGCAAGGGTGTCGAGGTGGGGGAGAGCAACGAGATGGTAGCTCTTCGAGTGGAGAATGCCCGCCTACGAGCTCAGGTGTAGACTCTACAGGATGAGGCTACATGGCTCAGGGCTCGGAGCGGAGGGGCGAGCATTCTGGAGCTGGTGCGGTCGGTTGCTTAGACCATGTTCTATCAGGGAGTGTACTACCAGCTGGTTCCAGAGGGCCAGAGGATACAGTTGCCAGCCGGCATTGTGGAGCCGATCAAGATGGGGTCATCGAGGACATCATCACGATCGACGTCGAGGACCCACGACACAGGATGGGCTTCGATGGGACCACCTCCTCCACCTCAGGGTGGGAGAGGAGATGAGGCTGAGAGCTCGAGGTCTTCTCGAGACTAGATGCACATTGTACATAGACTATTTTTGAGATGATTGAGTATGCCGGGGTATAGATTGTGGCATACCAATCCGTTTTGATATGATGTATATACTTCTTGATATATATATGATGTTCTTTTTGTGATATGACTTGTGCATATGTTTTATGATGCTTTAATATTTTAATTGTTGATTGACTATTCATGTAATTATGTCATTGAAAATATTATAATTTTATGTCATGCTATAAAATTAAATGAAATAATCTGATGTAAACAAACTGGTTGTTGTGGTGTGTTTTGATGAAAATAAAGTGACTTCTAACAATAATTTCAAAGGACATTGTCGCTGTTACATGACCATTTCATGGAGTCGCCGCTCGCTAGGTCATCAAGCTAATCCCGGTATGAGAGAAATATTGCTAAAAGTAAAAGGGTGCTTAAGAGACTTTCTTAAGACTTTGTGTTGTGATGATGAAAAATGATGATAGTGATGATTTGTTTTCAGATTTCCATGAAAATATTATGCATGAAATATTAAAAATATGATTTTTTCTAGGCATAAAATTCCTAAGTATGATAGAAATTTGAACAATTCCCTAGGAATTATACCATCGTCGAAAAAAAATGAATGTTGACATAATGAAATGAAATAGGAAAGTTTTCATTCTTTTTAAAGCACAATTGTGTAACATAATGATTTAAGCCATATGCTTTTATGGATTAAATAAATGGGAAATAAAATTAGAACGATGGTTTGCGCTAGGCATAGAATTTTAGGTATAGACTTATACCATCATCGCGAAATCCAAAGAAGAAATTGATATAATAGTTTTATTGCATAGTTGATTTTTGATTTTGAGATAAACAAAAAATATAAAAATGAGGACTTGCACTAGGCATAAAATTCCAATTTAGGTTTAGGAACTATACCATCGTCGCGAAAGTCGAAAATATATAAATGTGACTTTATTGCTAGATTTTTGAACATGTTTTGCAAGAAAATTTTGGATTTTTGAAAAAAATGTATTTAATTGATTTTACGCTAAGCAGATATTCTCAAGTAAGAAAGTCAAATTATTCCAGAAGATTTGAATAAATATTTTAAATTATCTCAAAGACAAAATTTAGATTTATAAGGAACCCCGTGTGCATACGTGAGTTCATTGCCGATCTTGATCTATCATAATGATACAAAATCTCTCAAACACAAATGTGTGTGCAATTGTAATGTTCATTTACCGATTTTGAGCAAGATAATTTGATACAAGTAATTTGAATTAACCAAATGAGTGTTCGTTGACCATGATTTATATGCATGTAACCGTACCATACTACTATGTAAGTCGGGTCATCAAGAGCTAGCTGATCCATAAGCGGACATAGGTCTGTACAAAAGAAGGTCGCTAATGTGACAGACATATCACCACGCTAGGAGTTACCCAATGTCAAGCAAGTTGGGCACAAATCACCTGTTATGGGGTTTACCTCACAGTTTTCGAATAATTGAGAATTCCAGGGATTCAAGCTTCACACTTCCTTCTTTCAAAGGGGGGGAGGGATTTATTGCTTTTTGCTTTTTCTTTTCTTTTCTTTTTCTATTTTTTTTTTGTATTTTGTATTTTGCTTGACACTGAGATAATGCTGAAATATTGCTGAGATGGTACAAAATGATACTGAAATAATGCTTCTGAATAATTTCTCTTTTTCTCATGATTTTTCTTGATTTTCTTTTTCTTTTTCTTTTTCTTCCTATACTAGGGATACTTGCTCGGATTGGTTGTAGAGCAAGGGATTTTTATTCTGGGCAGGGGTGAGCTTGTCCTTTTGTCAATTCTCAAAGATTCTAGACCATGTGCATGATAGGATAGCAGGGGAAACTTTTCGCTCAAGAGACCACTTCTACTGTGTAGCATCATTTTGAATTTGCAATGAAATCATTTTAATGTGAAAAGGTGTACTTGGTTCAAGTAAATAACAAGATCAGCTCTCTATGCTCAAAACTTTATTTAATTCAACTGTGGACTTCGATATAAGAGAGATTAATAATCATACCAAATAAGATCAAGATATTTATTCATGTGAGTGTGAAAGTGAGGGATTCCAGATAAATGCTAATTTATCCAAAATAACTGAAAATATAACTGCAATACTTCAAGAATTGACAAGTGCAAAATAGAAGATGTTTTTGAGGATTTTGATGATTTTGATTTTTTTTATATTTTGATTTTAATTTATGAATTGAGAGAATACATAATATTACTATTTTTGAAATTTTTATATGAATTACTAATATGAGACAATATGTATAATATATACAGTGACGAAATTACCAGATTTATGCATAATAGCGCTTAAGATGCATAATGTTCATAGGTTCTTTAAGATCTTTACCATCTAAGGTAGCTAATCTGTATGCTCCCGATCCAAATTTAGCAGTGATAATATATGGCCCAAGCCAGTTAGGCTCGAATTTGCCTTTAAGGTCTTTAGTTGCATTAGTATTTTTTTTATTTTCTTTTAAGACGAGGTCGCCGATCTCAAAGGATCGATTATGAACTTTCTTGAGATATGCTCGTTTGAGCTTGTTCTGGTAGGCACGAAGATGCTCCAAAGCATTAATGCGCTTCTCATCTAGGAGTTCCAACTGACTAAATCTTCCAAAGCATGATATTCATCTCCTACTTCAGTATCTTGAAGTAGCAGAGCCAAAGAAGGAACTTCTAGTTCAAAGGGAAAAACAGCTTCAGCGCCATAAACCAAAACAAAAGGTGAAGTGCCCGTGGGAGTACGAATGCTAGTTCGATAAGCCCACAAAGCAGGATATAATTGAATGTGCCAATCACGGCCAGATTTATTGACCAGTCTCTTGAGGATTTTAATTAATGTTTTATTAGATGCTTCGCTTGGCCATTACCCTGAGGATAATAGGGAGTGGACCAACGATGTTGAATTTTATATTTTTGACATAGTTTCTTTACATATTTGTTTTTGAAACAAGTTCCATTATCCGAGATGAGATTTGCAAGAATTTCGAACCTACAAATAATTTGATTAAGAATAAACTTGGAAACTTGCGTTCCAATGCAAGAAGCTAAGGGCATAGCTTCGACCCACTTCGTAAAATACTTGATGGCGGTTATGATGAATTTGTGTCCATCAGATGACACAAGATTGATTTTTTCGATGATGTCTAAGCCCCATTTTGAAAAGGGCCAAGGAGATGAAATAGCCTATAGTTCTTGTGCAGGCGCATGGACAAGGTCAACGTGTTTCGGCACTTGTCGCAATGGCGCACGTAATCATGTGCATCATTCTCCATGGTAGGCCAAAAATATCCTATCCTAAGGAGCTTCTTAGCAATGGCGCTACCACTAAAGTGTCCCCCACAAGATCCATCATGGGCTTCACTCAAAGCTGATCTAGACTCTTCTAGATTCAAACATCTCAATAGGATACCTTCAAAAGATCTCCTATATAACGTATTGCCAATTATTACGAAGCGACTTGCTCGTCTACGTAATAACCGATGCTGGTTTCTATTAAAACCTTCAGGGAAGGTCCCATTTTGAAGAAAATTGAGGATGTCAGTGTACCAAAGTTCAGGAATAGTTTCATTGATTAGAAACACGTCCAAAGGTTCCAAGCATGATTTAGTTGAAGTGGGTTCCTAGAGTCGACGAATAATGATGGTAGCATATTCGTCATCTAACTCCAAGGGTAAAAGAGATGCAACTACGGCCATAGCGTCAGCCGCACGATTGCTAGTTCTAGGAATAGCTTCCAAGGTAACTTGATCAAATAAAGATATTAATTGTAATACATATGCTTTATATGGGCGCAATTTATCATCTCTCGGTCTGATAAACATCGTTAATTTGATTTATAACAAGTTGAGAATCATCGAAAACTAATAGATTTTTAATTTTTAGTGCTAGGGCAGCTCGTAATCCAAGGATTAGAGCCTCATATTCAGCAATGTTATTAGTACAGGCAAACGTTAATTTAAAGGATAGAGGTATGAGATGTTTCTATGGAGATATCAAAATAATACCTGCACTAGCCCCACTCATGCATCGGGCTCCATCAAAGTATAGGGACCATTGCTCTGAATGATCCGCCTCTAGGTTAAGGCATTCGTCAGGAAACTCAATGACGAGGGGATGGGTGGACTCTAAGGGTGCAGCAGCTAATTGATCTGCTATGATTTGACCCTTAACAGAATTTTGTCCTATAAACGTGAGTTCAAACTCGCTTAGAGCAAGAACCCACTTCATTGTGCGACTAGATAAATAAGGTCGACTCATGAGATACCGCAAGGGATCGGATTTAGCAATAACGTATGTTTTCTTGACTGAGCATATAATGGCATAGTTTCTGTGTAGAAAATATGACTGCTAGACATAACTTCTCTAATGTTGTGTAGCGGGTTTCATAACTAATTAATGTTCTGCTAATGTAATAATTAGCACGCTCTCTTTTCTCATCATCAAGTTGAGCTAACATAGCTCCTAAAGCAAAATCTGAAGCAAAAATATACAAGATAAATGGGCGATCAGGTTTAGGTGGTGAAAGTATAGGTGGGTTAAGAAGATATTGTTTGAGGAGTTCAAATGCTTCCTTACATTCGTCGTCCCAATGGAAAGAGACATCCTTCTTAAGAAGCTTAAGAAAGGGTCCAGTTTTATCCGCCAACTTATCGATGAAGCGACGGATAGCTTGAAGCTTACCTTGTAGACTCCGTAATTCAGATATATTTGTAGGTGCGGGCATATCAGTGATAGTCGTAATCTTGAGAGGGTCAATTTTGATGCCACGTAAAGAAACTATAACCCCCAATAATTTACCTGACTTAACTCCGAATATACATTTGGTTGGATTCAATCGGATAAGATATTCCCTTAACCGATCAAATACTTTTCTCAAGTCATCTAAATGGTCATCTTCTTTAGTAGAACGAGCTATAATGTCGTCTACATAATCATGTAGTATATCATGCATCATATCATGAAAGATATAAGTCATGGCTCGTTGATAGGTTGCACCTGCATTCTTCAAACCGAATGGCATCACTTTCCAACAGAAAGTCCCCCAAGGGGTAATAAAGGTTGTTTTAGCCTGATCTTCAGGAGCTATCCTGATCTGATTATAACCATAAAATCCATCCATTAAGGATATCATTCCACTCCCAGTAGTAAAATCAATGATCTGATCCATATTGGGAAGGGGAAAATCGTCTTTAGGGCATGCAACATTAATATCTCTAAAGTTTGTACAAACCCTAATCTTAGTAGCTTCTTTCTTAGTTACTGGAACTACATTCGAGATCCATTCAACATAATCAATGGCTTGTATAAAAATAACATTCAAGAGTTTTTCTAACTCCCCTTTGACTAGTAAGGCCACTTTAGGATGCATTTTTCTAAGCTTCTGCTTAACAGGTTTAGCATCCGGATGCACTACTAGGTGATGCATAACTACAGAAGGGTCTAAACCTGGCATATCTTCATATGTCCAAGCAAAAACATCTTCATATTCTTTAAGAAATGCAATGTATTTATCCTATTTTTCTTGACTCAATTCTGATCCAATGTTGATTATGTGAGGGTTATCATCGGTTCCAATGTTAATTTTTATGACATTTTCTACTTCCATGTGTAGATCTCTCTCAAAATTAGGTGGGGCGGGTGAAACGCCCAATTCTTGTAATTCTTCCAAGGTTAGCTTGGATAATTCGTCTTGAGGAGTCGTGGCCTCAAGCTGGGCTATACTAGGTATAGAGCCATCAAAATAAAATCCATTATGTAATAATTCCTCAACGGAGACATCGTGAAAGATATCTCCCTCCAACTCATCGTCGGATTCAACGATCATCTCAGGATAAGCTATAGATAGCATATTACATGTGAATGTCTTATTCATTAAACGCAAAGCATCGCGTTCATCTAAATAATCTTGGTAACATATAAGATGGTCATCATCCTCAAATGGGAATGGCTGACCCTTACTAGAAAATAGGCCCACACCACATCGGGCGGGCCACGCTTCTACCTCAAAAGGTTCTTTCATACCATTCTGGAAAGGTCCCAAACCTTTCCCTTTATATCCCAATTTAAGCATTATAGGTTTGGCTTTAATATACTCATTAGTAAAATAACATCGAGCATATCCATCATAATGAGTTCTGATGTTTCTAGGTATTCTACCCTAGTCATATCCCTTATAAATAAAGGCACAGCTCCCGACTTGGTAAATACTTCCCATAGGCTATGGGAGGCCCAAGGTACGAGGAGATGGTGGCAAATTATTTAAAATAAGGGAATCTTGCATAGAAGCATTCGTTTCTTCTGATATAAGAATTTTAGATAGATCGGGTAAGAGCTCGTCAGGAAGAGCATAAGAGGTAGAAGGAACATTCCCTACGTCTTTCGATGCGGAAAATATGAATTTGGTGGATGTAGACGGTGTAGAGGTGTCGATAGATGGGTCTATTAAAGGTATGGAAGTTATAGGAGTAGAACAAGAGACATTGGTTGTGGGATTAGGATCTTTCTTAGGTCCTAATGCGGTTTGTTTAGAAGATGGTTGAGCTATATGTGGAGGTGCAACTGATGGAGAAGAAGTAGATGACGTTGTGGGTGTGAGTTTCACACGTTTAGATGGATAATGAGAATTAGGATGTGTGGATGACAGAGCGGGGCAAAATTGAACTCCAATAGGTTCTCGCCAAAGCACACATATCAAAGGGTCTTGGATCACCATGAATGGTAACCAACTGATTCTTAAATTCGAACTTAACACATTGATGTAAAGTTGAGGGAACAACTCGCATCGCGTTGATCCAAGGATGACCCAAGAGTATATTGTACGATGCAAGGCAATGTACAATAAACACAGTCGTATCCAAGGTTCTTGGACCAACCTCCAATGGAATGGTAATAACTCCACACGTTTCTTGTGTTTCGTCATTGAAAGCTTTTATGATCATATCAGCTTCTTTTCATTTCATCACTTCTAAACCCAAATATTTGGTAGAAGTCAAAAGTGCAGATATTTAAAGATGAACCATTATCAATCAAAACTCGTTTGACTCGCTACATCTCCAATTAAGGCAAGTAATATACAAGGGGTTATCTTTATGTAAACTATGTTGCGGTATGTCTCTATCCCGAAAGTCAATACAATCAACTTCACGAGTTATTATAGTATCGGCCATGGCTTCAAAGTTGAATGTCTTGTGGTACCATCATCTGACTTAATGTGAGCATTAATTCATCTCTATGTGTAGGAGAAGATCTTAAAAGGTCCAAGAGAGAAATTCTAGCCGTAATATTTGATAATTGTTCATTAATATTATAAGGAGGTTTAGGTTGAACATTAGGTGAATGATTCCCTTTATTAGGAACCTTCAAAACAAATGGAGCTGATCCACCATTCTGAATTTGATCTTGTTGAGAATTTTGAGCCTCGTTGTCTAGTAACAACTCCGATGGTACCCACAATATTATTCTACGGATGATGAATGGGTCTTGGTCTAGCATTTATAGCTAGCTCATTAGAAAGTAATCGGTGAGACGATGGTCTAGTAGTGACTCTTCTTGGAAATGGCTCTTCTGGAACCATATAACTTGTGATAGGGTGAATAGGATCCGATTCATCTTTAGAACTATTCGATTGATTTGATGTGATTTCCATATCACTCTCAGTCTCATATTTTGTATCACTAAGATCAGGTATCTGAATATTATATAGAGGCCTGGTTGTAACCATGGATAAAGTTGTGTCAAATATTTCCAGATCATGAATAGGTAAATGCCCACTAATAGTTCCTACATATCGGGCAGGAGGAGGGACATTATGATGTTCAACTTGATTAGCCACCTCCTTACCATGTTTTGGTAAGGGATGTTGAAAGATGTCCAATGACCGATTGGCATTCTGATTCTGGTTTTGTGGGGTGTTCTTTTGAACATTATTAGGAGGATTTTGCTTAGGTTGAAAGGCTTGCACCTCCATCTCATTGTTATCAATCAAGTCCCGTATTTTATGTTTTAATATTTTACAAGAGTTGGTAGTGTGTCCAGGTCCTCTATGGAAGTCACAGTGTAAATCTGCTCTGTATCCGGGTATAGTTGGATCAGTTTCCCGAATATTTGGTAATTGAATCAAACCTCATTCTAATAATTGTGGTAGAATAGTTGATAAAGGTTGATTTAACCTAGTAAATTCTCGAGGAGGTCTATCAGGAGGTTTCAGTACAAACTTCTCCACTGCCTTCGCAACATTAACATTAGCAATATTTCTGCTATCGATGACTCCATCACCCACAACTTGTTTATTCTTATATTGATTTTTGGATGTTTTCTCATCGTCTCTCTTTTTAAGCTGGCCTCTCCTAATGAGAGCATCTTCCACTCTTCGGGCTAAGTCTATAGCCTGATCGAAGGTGGTCAAGGTAGCAGCTTGATAATTCGTAAGATAGTTGCTCTTGCAAATTATTAATAAAGATGTCCAACATCTCCCTATAAGGTAACACAAAGTGCAATTTTCCTATCAACCGTCTCCACCTAGCTAGGAAATCAGCAAAGCATTCATCTTTGCCCTGTTTTAAGTTATACAAATCTTTAATGGTCACATATCTTTCGATGTAGGCACTAAATTGATGAACAAAAGACTCGACAGTTTCTTCGAAATTCCTCAAAGAATTAGTGGGTAATTGATAATACCACTCTAATGCCATTCCTCCCAAGATTTTCGGGAACATTTTTAGTAATAACAAGTCATCATGTGATATATCATGACATGCTATCCTAAACATACGAAGATGCTCTATGGGATCTTCGGTTCCTTTATATATGGGAAGAACAGGCATAGGAAAATGTTTAGGATACGGTTGTGCTACGACTATAGGATCTAAAGGCTGACTACACATCTCTCGATAATTGTACGAGGGACGGTAGGGATCTATCTGGTCCATGCGGGAAACTAACTGTTTCACCACGGCTTCAAGATTGCTAGTTTGTCCACCATATTGGTTCGGTGGCACATAGGTATGGGATCTATGAGTGTATGATGGTGTGACATAAGGATTAGATGTTATATTGCTATTATGCAAAGTGTTGGTAGGAAGAGTATTATGAAGGGGATTTGTAATAGTATTATGTTGTACCTTAGATTGTTGGTAATTGGTGTTCGGTTTTGTTTTGGGTTTTTGTTGATTTGAGGTATGTTGATCAAGAGCTTGGCGAAATAGAGCAGTAAATGATGGTTTCTTTTGTGCGGGAATGACCCTAGGCTTGTTAACATGCACTTTAGATCGTTGGGTAACCTGTTGTTGTTGCATGCTCTGGATCGCAGCTACTATATCCAAATTGGATGGTCCAACTTGATCACTCTCTTGTTCAATAAAGGACAAGGGATTAGTGTGTGTTTGAAATACTTCTTCTAGAGTTGCTTGAGTGTCACTAATTCGATCCTTGTCCATATGGGCTGCTCTATTAAAAACACCAATATTAGTGTTAATGAACTTCCAGAATTGTTCCATGTTCTCAAAAGTGATAGCTCCTCCCGGAGACATTTTAGGGGATGAGGATCCTTCCTCTCTAATAGTTTCTTCTTGTTCATTTCCTACAACAAGCTCTTCTTCTTGCTGGTCTAGGGTTTCTTCTTCCTGAACTTGGTCCTCAGGAGGGACATTTTGGTCAGTTAATGGTCTTCCTAACCAATCTTCATCTTCTTCGGTTTGTTTTCCATTCCTAAGTCTAGGCATTGTGCTAAACTTAGGTTTTAGCAAATATATATATATAATATATATATATATATATATATATATATATATATATATATATATATATATATATATATATATATATGCGATAGGGTTGAGAGGTATATATTTTAACTATATACCTACTATAATACTTTAAAAGGAAATGTTTTGTTTTTTTTTTTTTTGTGTGATTTTATTATATTATTATTTTACGAGAATAAAAATAACAAACAACATGCTAGTTGTAAGAAACAATAGTAGAAAGAATCACTTAGCTTTCTATGAATAGTTTATGGATATCATTGATAGGGTCAAGTTCATCAGGAGTCATGAAATGCTCCTCTTCAAATTGGAAGTTGTTTTTCAAGAACTTGACAAAGTGTGCTATGGTAATATGATCTATTTTAGACTCTGACATGTAAAAATAAAGTTCATGGCAATACTCTCGATACAACACAGCTCTAGGAACTCTATTCCATCTCTTTCTATCCGTAAGAACGACTTCTTGATCCTCTACACGAGATAGAAATTTATGTACTACAACTGCGTTCTCAAGGTATTCCTCAAAGGTGTATAATTCAGAAGACACAAGTGCTCTTTTATCGGCTAACCACCTATGGCAAGCTCTCTAAAGTTCATGATACAAAGTCACCTGATCAGGATCCAGGATTCTATCTAGGACAAACCTCTTAATTTGCCTAAGTTCTGCAGATCTAGATTCAATAATACCCAATCTCCTATCAAGTTCGTCCCACAAAGGTTGGGCTCTATATGTTTGAGGTACTCTAAGCACATAAGTAATCTCTATGGCCGTTAATTGATTTTCAACATTTATGGAGACAACTCGTCTTCTATTATAATCTACCATCTAAGTATGATATGCAAATTTAACAGTTTTCTAATGATTCTAGATGTTCTTAATAATGTGTTTTTTTTTTGGATTGTTTTCAAAAGGTGTTTTTAGTTTCACGTCAAGTTCACCAAAATGTATCGCCCAAATTTTTTGCACCCTTACCTTCAGGCTAAAGGATCCGTACCCGAAAGGGGGGTGAGAAAAGGATGGAACAATACCTCGGACGGAGAGGCCCTTTGAAGGTCGTGCCTCTCGGGGGAGGGGTATAAAGGTGAATTTTTGATGGATGGTGGGGTTCACCAGGAAACTTTGAGTGGTAGTTTCCACGCCTAGGTTGAGAATGGGTTTGATTTGTTCGTTTTATGTTCAATCATTCAGATTCCTAGGTTGGCCAAAATGAAGCTAAGCTATTCTATATGAAGATTCTGATTTATATGAAGACAGAAGACATAAATGAATCCTAATGTGATTGAATACAGAGAATATATAAAATGGAGAAGAGTACACCTGATTTCTGATGTCTGATGAAGATTCTGAAGCTTGTAGGAGTCCAGATCATCCCGGATATGACAGGATCATCTGTAATTGTACATAATCATCCCAAATCATAGGAGATCATCCGAGATCACCCAAGATCGTCAACGACCTGACGAATTCATCAGGCGAATTCATCAAAAACCTGCAATCAAGAAAATAGACACCAAAAACCAAAAATACAATTGCAAGAATGATGCAAAATGATAGAAATAAGAGTATAGATGTTTGAATGATAAATCCAGATATCAAATTAAATGAGATGCACTATTTTGGAAACTTATTTTGAATTTTATCATGCAATTATGCTAAATGAGGTGAACTCCAAGATGCAAAATAGAAGTAAATTAATCTAATGCACCAATAAATAAGGAAAATGAGATAGAGAATGCAAACTCAGGGCTCTGATTGCCCCCAAGCTGAATTGCAGACCGGATCATCCGTAATCGTACAAGATCATCGCCGATCTTGACAGGATCGTCTAAAATTGTAGTTGAATCGCCTGCGACGATCCGAGCTACCTCTGGCTGAAACACAATGAAATCCTGCAACAAAACTTGAAAACACAAGTGCAAATGATGGGAGATCACAACAAAAACTAAAATTGCAGGGAAATAATCAGCCAAGCAAGGTAGGGAGTCAGTCAGGGAGGGAGTCAAGGGGATAAACTGGGAAAATCCTAGTTTATATAGGATTAGGGGGAGGTTAGGAGGTTGGGGATCATCCCAATCTGGGAGATCCCCAACGTGGGAATCTCCAACCGCGTAGACACGCTTCTGCCCAAGTTGGAGAGGTCGTTGGAACATAAGCTAATTGCAAAAATTTGGTTTTGGGACGAAATCGTCTGGACGTTCTGTTCCGCATGAATTCGTCCGATTTGGGACGATATCGTCAGATCGACGACGATATCGTCCAACGGTCACAACAACCTCTAAAAATGGCACAAAAAATGAGGTAAGCGGTTAACGGGCGGTTTCGAGGTTAAAATTCAAATTTCTACTTTTTACTGATGGTTTAACTACGCCAATTTTAGGGTGCTACAGTGATGTATTGGAGAAATGGATGTGTTGGAAACTTCATGAATGGGAATTTTATCAACATGGAAAATAATGTTTGGGATTGCCCTTCAAGATGGAATTTAAGGGTCTAATTTTGAAGACATAAAAACTGGCTACATATGGACCAGGTTTCATAGCCTAAGGTAGCTTGGGAATGCAAGGGATTATGTAATGAAATAAATATATACCCCTACCTAAACCTCTAATTAATTCCACAAGTGATAATTTTCCCACACAATATTTATCCGATAAAATAGGTTAGACTCTAGTAGTAAACCATGTAAAAAATAATGCAATAATCATTTAAGAAATTTCAACATAATATTCTACAAATTCATCAAGAAGAGAGAATCAAGGAGATTTACCTTTTTTATCAATCTTTGAAACTCTGAGTTAATGCTATATTACTAGCAAGATGTGGACTCCTTCGAGCTGTGTGCTCCTTTGTGCATCGACATTCTTCTTCTTAAGAATATTCTTTAATTAGGGATTATTGTAGATTTAAGGGATTCAAGAGGAGCAAAGGTGTGGGATATTTGGGATTAGAAACATCTTGTCTAGAAGGCAATGAAGACAAATAAACATCAATCTTGACTTATAAAATCCCTTATCATTTAAAGGGGAACAAATCACGAGTTCCCAAAATTGACAAGAACATTTTATTTTCCATCTTTTATGATATATTTCTAAGATTTAGGCTTCCTATGCAAAGGGGGATATGATTCACATGTATCTAGATTAGAAGAGGTTTTAAAATGACAAGCCATGAATATGGATGTGTTAGAATGGATGTATGCATGGATCTAGATTCAGATAGCAATAGCTAGATAATCTATGGGCTAGGCTAAGAATAGGATTTGAGAATTCTCCAAAAGTCTCAATGGAGGAAGAAAATGAGAACATTAATTCCTTCATGTGAAGATAATAAGGGAAGCCTATAGATGTAGGCTCCCAAGGATAAAAAAAACAAGTGATGTGTATGAGGGAAAAGAGAAGAAGTACTTTTAGGCTACGACTAAGGAGAGAACTAGGCATATACTTGAATATAATGGAGTATCGTTCTCTCTCTTCTTTGAACTAATCATTCTTATCTCTAAAAATACATTTTCAAGCTTCCACTAACTATTAAATTTATTTTATAGTCATCCTTAAACACAAATTAATTAATATTAATTATATATTTTATAATATTTATACGTAAAAATAAAATTTATGATTATAATAATTAAAATTAAATAAAAATTTAAATTTTAAAAATATAATTTTAAATTATTTTTTTAAATTAATAAATTAAAATAATATGCTTAAAAATTATAATACTTTAACTTATATTTTCAATAAAATAAATAAGTCCTATGGGTTACACGTGCAAAGTACCATGTACTTGTCTATATATGAAAACAAGAACAATAAAGAAGACTTTTTCTATGACCATTGTTTATGTTTATATGGCTCTAGCAATAAAACGTTTGAGTGCATTATTTTTAATTTTCATAGATTAAATATTAAAAAAATTATAATAATAATTATATATTAAATATTTAAGGTTTGAATAAAACGATGAGAGAAGACACATATTATAACTAAATCTAGAATCCCTAATGGCCTAAGTTTGATTCAACTTTGATGACCCAAGTTTTATTTTATATATATATAAAGTTGGAAGAATTTTCACGGACGACCATCATCCCGGTACCATCTTTGTTATTTTGAAATCTTGTAGCATTAATCTCTAAACAATAGTTTAAAAATAATAATAAAATAAAAAAATTCTAGCAATAATCACTAGGAAATGATTTTTAAATTATAGTAAATCAAAGGAAATTTTTGGGTTGCTTGATTGCAATGAAGCAGAATTTATATTAGGAATAAAAAATAATTACAATTGAATCTCATAACAAGAAGCATGAAGATACCCTGTCACAAATCCATAGCGAAGTCCAGTCCTTCCAAAAGGAGGAACTCGATCACAAGTACCCGGAGGAACTCGATCACAATTACCCGGTCTTATGGAACATATACTCTTGCATACATATATTATCAAAAACTTCTACCTCCTTATCCTCGATTTAACAGTCGATGGACATACACTTCTGAACTGTAGGAGTCTGATCGCTGCTCAAAAACGGGTCGATTTTCACCCACAAAAGTGAGAAAACAGAGGCCAACAATATCGACCACAATACAACAATGGTGGGTGTCCTGTTCTGTCTGCCCATGAGACCTTTGAGGAAAGGATACAAGTGCAAGATCACCCACAGTGCAAAAAATAGCTTGCCGAACAGAGGCCCCCATGACTGGTACCCATTGTTGAGGGCGTCAGAGAATCCTGCCACAACTCCCACCAGATTTATCACCAACAGTGTTGTGGGAGGAATGAGCAGAGTTGTCCATTTGAATACATAGAGCTCTCCGAATTCAGCGTCCTCCGATCCCTTTGCGGTGACCGTGAAGTTGGTATCGATGCCCGCCAAAACCTTCAGCAGTCCTTGGAATACTGCAAACAGATGAGCAGAAACACCTCCGATCACCCAGAATTGCTCGTTCCTCCACCATTCCTCGATGCTTACTCCGCTCCACCTCAATTCCAGGACGCCCGTGGCAATAATGGAGAAGAAGAGGGACAAGAACAGCATGCCTGCAATGTTACTTAACTGCACATATAATGGAAAACAATCCATGGTTTACTAACCAGACATGAACAAAGTAGAACAACAATTTCCACACGATTTCTCCATGTTGAATTAGGAAATTAAGAACATACCGTAGGGACGATGAATTCTCCTGTCAGGAGGCAAACGGCCGGAAGAGTACAGTAGGCAATGAGAGGAAGAGAGGTAAGAGGATAAACGATGGTGTTGATGTAGGCAAGCCTTTCGAGGTTCTTGAGACGCCCTGCTCCAAATCCATACCACAGGGGGCAGTGTCTGCTGAAAAGGATCTCGACGGATCCCAATGCCCAACGCAGGACTTGGTGCAAACGATCTGATAAGTTAATGGGTGCAGACCCCTTGAATGCAGGCCTGGTTGGCATGCAGTATATGGATTGCCACCCACGGCAGTGCATCTTGAAGCCCGTCAGAATATCTTCTGTCACGGAGCCATAGATCCACCCAACCTGCACCATCAGGGCGATCATGAGCAAAAAACATTTTTTTAATGATTAGTGAAGGTTTAAGTCAAGAAGAGAATTGATTGAAGATCTATGCTTTTAACTTGCCTCTTTTCCCCATTCTGTCTTCTCTTCATATCCACAACTGATGACATGAATGGCTTCTTTGATAAGGGAAGCTGGATTGGTTGACTCTGGAACACCACCATTCTCCATGAGTGTTGATGCAATGAACACAGAAGACTGCCCGAAAGACTTCTCAAAGCTTCTCTGGGATGTTAACATCTGTCTTTCGTACTCATCATAGCCTGCGACAGCATAAATTAGCCAATCAATATCTAGAGTCATGAAGCTCACAAATTTAGGGATAATATACGACAAATTTGTAGGGAATGTTCTTAATTTATTAAGAGTTGCCTGTGAAAGCGAGAATCATCAAACCAAAATTCATAGAAATATTTATGATTATTATTATTTTGAAATTTAATAATTTTTGCAGCCTGAGAATCTATGCAAACTACACCCTTCCTTCTTTATTCATAGACCACCTAGTCGAAAAATCTGTTGTGCTACAGGAAATAAATTCACTATGATTCATGTTGGTTATGGTGTTAGCCTCTAGTTGTACTACTCTGACATGCAGTCTGTTACACTCAAGATTGCACGTTAGATGTAAAGCTCATTTTTATGGTTGCCATCCAATTTTCAATCAAAATTATATATTAAAAACTGAGCAAGAGGAATATAAATATTGGCAAACGGCTAAATTCCCTCTGTACGTTGCATATGAGAGTAAGATCAATGAATTTAAAGATTCCATTAGCTGAAGTTCTTCTACCCTTACTATTTTTTCTTTTTAAAAGGATGTTATTATTATTATTTGTTGAACATACTCTCGATTTCATGTAGATTGAAGACTGCAGCATTTAGATCGTCATGCTTGGATCTTCTAGGATCATCAGCGTTCTTGGGATTTCGTCGACAGCACGAAAAGCAGCAGCACAAAGAAGGGAAACAACTGCGGCTAGGTTTGGGTGCAGATTTGGCTGTGGTTGGAGGAGCATATCCATACAAGGCCTGTCTGTTAAAAACACATCCTGTACCCACATACATTGGACCCTGGATGCCATCTAAGCCCTTCATATTTATCTGTAGCAATCCAGAAAACGTTTTCAGAAAATTTAATACCCTAAAAGTCTTAACATTTTTTGTGGTAATGGCAGTACTGTAATTAATAACTTGAAATAATAATAATAATAATGATAAGCTTACGTCGAAGAAGACAGTGTTTCGATTGGCATATCTGTCGCTTCGATCGATACCATCAAACCTTTGGGGGAACTGGATGTAGCAAACGCTTCTGCCAACGAGAGGGTCCATCATAAAGCACATTGCCTCACGAACGGCCTTACTGTTATTGACATAGTGATCGCAATCCAAGTTGAGAATGTATGGCGCGTTGGTAAGCACTGCCGATACTCGAACCTGTCCACCACCACGGGAAATCATATAAACTAGTGAAATGCCATTACAGACACATGAGAGGGCGGGCGGAGGGGATTCGAACACCTTACCAATGCATTCATGGCGCCCGCCTTCTTATGGTGCTGGTAACCAGGGCGTTTCTCACGAGAAACGTAGACGAGGCGGGGAAGCTCGTTTCCTTCTAAGTCGTGTGCTCCTGTGTGTCCTAGGAATACCTAAATGCATTAAGAAGAAATGAGTTCGAGGTAGAAGAATATGGTACTAGAAATAAACCGTTCATGAGAACATAACATCACATGAACCTCTTAAAAAGTAAGAGGGCCAATTACCCACATATGTTGAGACTCGATGTTAATAGAGTTAAGAGTCCATAAAAAACCAAAGACTTTTACCTTTAAACCTATTACGGATAAATACAAATTAACAAAGAAACTAATTAACCACCTCAATTGAGGTTAGAAACTCACCTGAATCATCCCAGGGTGGTCACGACTGTTATTTCCTGGCCATGGGGTTCCATCTTGCATTATCCATCCATCGTCCGGTGTCTTCTGAGCTTTGGCTACTAATGCATTGATCCGCACTTTGAATTCTTCATATTCCCTCTGTGTAATTCCCATTTGTTACAAATGAATGTGGTCTTAGAAGATATAGAAGAAAATTAATTTTAGACCAAGACAAGCAATGATAAATGTAAAAATCATTGGTCATTTTACTTATTTGACTTACTTTCATGGCCCTGCGCTCCTTAACAAAGTTGGGCTGCACCTTGTCTTTCAAGTAGTCGATCTTCTGGGAGAAGTAGAATTCTGGAGCTCGAGGCTCGATATTAAAATTTTTGCAGAAGGGCACCCATCTCCTTGCAAACTCGGCCGTCTCGGACATGGTTTCGAAGGTGAGCATGGCCGATCCGTCATCAGAGACGTAGCAGGAAATTTTATTCACTGGGTAATCCGCAGCCAGAATGGACAGAACAGTATTAGCAGTTATCAAAGGAGGCTCTTTCAACGGATCCACTGTACTCACAAAGAAGTCCACAGGCGCAAGCTCACATGGCTCCCCTGGCCTCTCATACCTTCCAATTCACAAAACAAATAGGATAGGTTGGTTACCCTTGGATGTAAATTTTAATAATGTAATCAGCAAGTATCGTTATAGCTTCATGTTTCTTCTGCATTCCAGAATGAATGGTGCAATATGAAAAAGAAACAGCTAATAGAAAATACTTCTATTTTCCCACTCAATAGTTTTGTTGATAATTGAATCAATAATCATCTTAAAAACAAAAAAACAACAAAAAGATTCCAATTATCAATTTTTATATCTTTACTTGTCTTCTCTGATGTCCAAAAGTTTTGATGGTTACCTCAATGACAATCTGTCGATATATGTCTCTCTATCGATGGGAGACCACTTAGGAAACTGATCAAGAATCCATGAGAAGGCGAACCAGATCTCACAGATAATGGAAGTCAACCACAGGCCATATGAACTGTCCACAGGGTTTGTAACTCGGTAGTGGAAGAACAATCCCAGGATGATCAAACGCAGGATAATCACAATTCTGTAGGGTTGAATTTTGGTTTTTGGAAGAGGTATTATTTGCGATAATGGCTGCATGGCCTCAGCCATCCTGAGCAAAAATCCATAGTAATAGCCAATGTTAAAGATAGCTACATGGGATTAACTCATCTTCTCACCCTTAAAGACATAACTTGCAATCACATAATAACGAAAAAAGAGTAATAATTTTTGCATACATTGCTTCGTCCATTTCTGCAGGAGTCTGCTCCTGGCCCTGTGCCTGCCCAGCGGGGACTCCATTGTTTACTGTTTTGCTGGAGAAGATTCCCTTCTTTTTGTTCTTTTTGGCCTTCCAGCTTTCCACTCTCTCCTTCCACGCCACGCCTCCATTGCTAGGATTTGTTGCAGAATTGTTCTCGTTCTCTGAAATCATCGACCAAATAACTTCAAATATTTTTTCTCGCAGATCATTTGCCACCGACATTGCTTCTCATTTAAATCATCTACACTATGATTCCAATCGTTTCTAAGTTGCGAGCCACAAAAGTTTGCTTGAATGTCACACTCATTCAAAATTGTATGCACTCAGTCAAATGCTTATATATTATGGAATTGCACCGGAATTTGATTAACGTGGAGGTAGCTTTTCAACCAATTCTCAATTCATTTTCTAATTAAAACTTTAAAAAGCACGCAGAAGGTTTACCAGTAAGCTCATTGTCGTGATGATCTCCATGTCCCTGCAGTAATTTCCAAACAATCACTTTGAATCAATCTCACCTCTTTTCATGTAACAAACATAAGTGTTACCTGACAGTCAGAAAATGAATAGTATCATAAAAACTCATTACATTGCCCTCTACAGCGACCATTGCGAAGTTGTGATCCCCATTCTCTTCCACCTCATTGCCCGCTTGCACTGGTCACCATTGTAAAAGACCAAAATCATAGCTCTAATTAGAATTATACATCAAAACAAGCTGCATGCAAAATTCACTCCAAACAAAGAGCCAACAGTTCAAAATTCAAATGCCATCTATGAATCTGGATTACATTTCTCATTGGAAACATTGCTGACAACAGCCTGCGAATGTGGGATTATATTTCTCACATGAAACCTATTTCAAATTTGAACAAAATTTCCCGTTTACTGTATACATATTCAAATCTAGGGCTTCGCTTTGGACTGAATGTTTATCCCTTTTTTGTGCTTTCAGCAGCGTAAAGGTTTAAAATGATTGTGGAATGGTGGTTATAGGGGCGGACTGTACGAAGATCTGTGACATGGTGGTTATAGGGGCGGACTGTACGAAGATCTGTGTGGCAGCTTTTGGGGCGGACAGCCCAAAATACTATGGCGGCCATAAAAGCCTAACAGCCTGCCCAGATTCGTGGCGACTACCAATTTTGCATGTAAATTCAAAAAAAGAAGATATATATATATATATATATATATATATATATATATATATATATATATATTACTGTACATACCGTCGTGGTGGGGTTGGAAGGGAGACTTGCAATGGGGGCAGCACTGGCTTCCTTCGTCCTGCTCATACTGATAACATGAACGGCAGATGGGAAATCCACAGTCATGGCAAGCAATGAAAGGCTCCCCATCTGTGCCAAGGCCAATGTTATCACCACAGACTTGGCAGCAAACTTGAACGTTCATTTTGTCAGCAGAATCAGCCATTAGCCCTCCAACAAGAAGAGATGTCAACCTCTTGCACTGAAGATCTCCACGGCATGGCAAGACTTAAAAGCCAAAGAAATCCCACCGCATGAATTCAACATCTCTGGTAGGGCTAAGGTAGGTGCTGCTGCGTGTCCGATGGCCTACCTACTGTGGGGTGGGATGTCGCCATATCGATTCCACGGGGCCCTCTTGGTAGAACGACGAGGTCCATCCTTTCGTTGGAAGTAGAGTTTGCAAGCAACGTTGAAGTGAAGTTCACGTTGTCTCTTGAAATTCCTGGCTCACATAGAGTTATTTTAAGGTTTAGAAAGTCCGTAGTGTGGATCTTTGAGGTTCTTGAACATTACAGATCTTAAGAAGAATTTCTTAAAAAAAGATCTTAAGAAGAATTTCTTAAAAAAAATACAGATATTGGAAGGATGATTGGGATCCCTAAAAAAAATACAGATATTGGAAGGATGATTGGGATCCCTGTTTGGTGAGTGGTAAGGTCAACGCTTAGAAGGGAAGCTATAAAATTCCAGGTCCCACAGAAAACCAATTGTATGTTTTCTTCCTATATAAGTCCTAAGTTCTGGTCGGATGTCGTCTCTTCTATTGCCTTATTTATAATCTTGTTACAAAAGGTGCAACAGCCTCTCTAATTTTTTTTTTTACGTGCATGAGCAAAACGTGACAAGCTATAAGATACTGCAACGGCATCGGTTTATGATTTGACAGAGTTCCTACTTACAATTTAAATACAATGAAACTTCTGATTTGATGTGCGACTTATACACCTACTCTTGATGCTTGAGGTTGATTATCAATTAAAAATTTCACTTAAATTAAACGGAGTGCAATTAATATTTTGCGAAATAAAATAATGGCCTGTGCGTTGGTTAAGATGATAGTAGTAGAATATCACACACTATTTTTAATAATTGATAAGTGCATGGTTAAAATTACATGGGTTGTTTTCATCAAATGACTTTACGACTATTTTTAGTAACTGAAGAGTGCATGGTTCAAACTACAGGGGCTGCTTCCACCAAACATATTCTCCTTCGTGATTGTTGACTCGGCGTGAAGGGGAGCACCGGTAGCACTTTCCATCATCGTTGGTCTGGTGGTCAGAGGATTCAGATGAAACTATTACCTTTGTGAACAAGTTGCCTCTGTCTTCTTGGTAAATACTTAGCCAGACAAGCATTTACCAATCAAAATAACTTTTTTCCAATAAATTTACACACGTTTGTATGAAGAGTCCCAATTCTATCATATTAAATGGGATTTGAACCTTAAATCTTTGAAAAAACCAAAATCCATACCTTGCTTTCCTTAGAATAATAACTGTAGAATAATCTTCAAAAATAGAAACAATGGCGTGCTTTCTAAACCAAATAAAGTGAGAGCGTGTTTTTGTGCCAAATAAAGTGAGAGCGTGTTTTTGTTTCATATTAAGAATGCATGCATTTCTCACAAAAGGACTTTGTTAATATAAGTTATTTTTTAATGTATGAAGAGGCATTTATATTAAAAGATTAATAAAATATATTAAAAAAATATTATTAAATAGGCAATACGGTTGAATTTATTAACTTTTCAGATAGTTTAAAAATTCATTAATTATTTTGTTATGTTAACTTGATAGTATCTGCATTTGTGTTAAACATATAGGTTATTTGAGTTTCTTTTTTTTTCAAAAAAGCTCACACACCGTCGTGGGTGTGTGTTGCATTATTTTTCTCGAAGTGGCTTCCCTCCTTTGCAGGGTAAATAAAACGATAATATTGTGTTATTATTTCTATTGTGTGAGAGTGTCAAGCTCTTCATATCATGTGAATGAATTTAGGCATTAACTGAGTATGTATGAAGTTGTTTTCTATGTCAAGTAATTTTGTGTTATATGTTATGTTTTTTTGGTTTTTTATTTTTATTTATTTATTAGGGTTTAAAATCAATAATTTTAATTATTATAGTAAGTTATTTGAGTTTGCAATTAAGATGTCTCTTATTTTAAGTTGTTAAGTTTATATAAATGATTTAGAAGAGATTATGAATTAATGTATGGATCATAAGTTTTTTTATTATGTAATTATTTTATTTTTACTAATTAATATAGATGATTATTTTTTAATAATGATTTTTTTTTTGAGTGTATGCATATGATATATTTTAAAAAATAATTATAATTTTGTTCATAGTAGAGATATAAATAATTTAGGCTATAAACAATGCCACACTAGGTGTGGGGATGTTATGTGAGAATATTTTTGTACGTGTTTGTGTACATGGTGGTAAAATAAAGTATGTTTAAGTAGACAACTTAGACATATAGCTCAAGGTGATCCAATTAAAGAAATTTTGTCTCCTTTAGTCCATTATGCATTGAGTGTCATGGAATTTTTAGATGAGGAAGGCATCGATTCCTTGTTCTTTGTTCTATTTTCACAATAGTATTTGAAACTTCGACCTTCTATTGATTTGAGACAACATTTATTATTTTTAAATGTTCTAATTTGATATTCAATATGATGAGGTCAACATTTATCAAGGTACTAAGAGTTTGATTTTTTATGGAAAGTATTTTGAAGAGTTTAACATTTTTCTAGAAATACTTTATGGGTTTGAATTTGAGTTTATTTGAGAGTTTGGAGATCATTTGGACACAACCTTACGATTTTGAAAGTCATTTTGAAACCATTTAGACTTTTCAGTAGTTGTAAAATCCATGAAGGCCATAAACCCTCACACACTCTCAAACGAGGAGTTAAATATGCATAGAAGAGAATAATAAGACCAACCAATCCTAAAAGAGCTATGATCAGACCCTACAAAATTGTTGTGGGAAAGAAGTTGCATCCTCACTATAGTTCTTTGAAATCCCTAAATTGGCATAAATTTTAGATTGCTCTAGCCACTTGGGTTTCCTACAACATCACCTTCTATATCATCCTCTTGCTTACCATCCATACGTGGGTTATCAAACTTATAACCTTAGTAACATCTACAAGTTCTTGGACCATGCATACTCAACATTCATGTAGCATTAGCATGGTAAGGATCCAACCCAACTTTTCTAATCCAATTCTTTTGGAACTCTAGTAATGGTCTAATACTCATCTTTTGCAATTACAAGGATTGTGCATCATCCATATTGAATTTATATTTTTAGCATTATTCTCTTGTGTGATGTACATCAATTGATAGTATATTTGAATCGACCTAACTTGTTTAACATAAACTTAATCCCTTATTATGAATTGTACTCAAAATATTTGCTCTTCTCTTTGATGTATCCTAGGACCAATGCAAATAAGCATAAAAAGGGGTTAATCATAAGGGTTTTCCATTTCAAATTGTATTTGAAAGGATTATATTTTTCATGGTTTTGGATTTATTAATTGATTTTCTTGATCCTAATGCAGATTTCAGTCATGTCAAATTGTGTGCATTTCATGACTATATTATATGAAAATCCTTTATTGCTTATCACATATATTTTTATGTTGAAAATGTTCAATTAAATAACATGCATTAATATAGAGGTATATCATCAATATCAGTTGTCTATGAATTATCCTCTCTTGTCAAATCTCTATTATGTGTCTAAGATAAACCTAACCTAACTAAATAAGGGTCGGAGGGTGTTAAGCATGATAGTTTACCATTTTAGGAAATATTAAATTAATTAACCTATATTAATTGAGAGATAAAACCTCAATATATGTTGTTTATGAATTATCCTCTCTTCATCAAATCTCTACCATGTGTCTTAGACAAATCTAACTCAATTTAAATCATGTTTGTATGCAGTCAAGCATGGCAATTTCCCATTTTAGGTTGCATTTGAAAGGAGTATGATAATCCATAGTGTTGATTTTTCTAATCAAGGATATGGAGATCCATATTATTCATGTTTTGTAGAAAGTTTTTATAAACTATAAAAAGGAAAATGTTTGAACATTTATCATTACATATTTAGGTGCTAGCCATCAGTATGTTTTGTATTTTAAATTTATCTAATCTAATTTCATGGTTTTATTACTTTAATTTTATTATTTATTATTTTATTATATGATTTGAGTAAAACAAAGGTTGCTTAAGTCCTCAAGAATTATTATGATACCATAATACTTTTCAGTTATAGGCCTTAGAAGCCCTATGGACTTTTGATAAAAAAGGTTAATACCATAATATCTATGATGTCATAGTTACTCATAGTGTAGCATAAACTATAACAATAGTACATCTATGGTTCCAACCTCATCTTAGTTCCAACACCTAAGGCACTTATACACATAAAAAGAGATATTTGTGATATTGTATCCCACTTGTTATCACCAAATACTTTAATCTATAGAAGACATATTTCTAGTGTTAGGCATTAAAGGCACAACTTTGATTATCTAGTATTTCCACTTGGCATCTTATAAAATGGCACAAACTCCAAAAGAGATAAATGGGGAGTTTTGTATATATATATATATATATATATATAAAGAGAAACTCAAGAGTACAATACAAAACTCATATAATCTAGCCTTTTGGCTATTAGCCAAGTAGCAATCCAAATAAAACTACAAATTCAAACTAATATGCCTACCCAAAAAACCAACTATCCTACCATTGGAGCTTATGACTATTGGAACAAGACCCTCTAACATCTTCTATCATAGCTAGAATTGAGAAACTACACAAGAAAAGAGAATATCAGAGAAGAACAAACTACACTAAGGCTTGCACAAGAACTGTACTAAGGCTTGCACAAGAATTGCCTAAAGAACTACATAAGAACTACTTGATGAATTACACAAGCACTACTTGAAGAACTATACAAGAACTGCCAAGAGAACTGCACAAGAACTACTTAAAGAACTACACAAGAACTGAATAACTATACAAAAACTATCTGAATAATTATACAAGAACTGCTTGAAGAACTGCACAAGAAATACCTAAATAACTGCCTAAGGAATTGCTTAATAAGTTAGCCATAGCTTCCAACATTACCATCAAGAGATTGAACAAGGAGAATATCGATCCTAGTTTGTTCTAACCACCACCTAGGAGGGAAACTACATCATCTAATAGCTTCTTTGTCAAGATCCCAATTTTCCATAGCATCTTCCACTCTATTATGTTCTCTGGGCACATGATTGGAAATAACCTCTTGAAAACTAGAAGCTATTAATCTAATATTATCTATGACCCTTTGAATTTGCCAATCTACCTTCTCATACCTTGAAGTTGAATTTAGGCAATTGATCATAATTTGAGAGTCTAACTCTACTATCACCCTTCTCCATCCTACCTTCAATACAATACCTCCTGCAAACCTCTCAAAATACCCTATCCTTCTGCCACATTAATGGATAGAATTCCTAAATTTTTGGCAAAAGTAAAATTGGAGTACCATCCTCCAACCTACCTATCCCTCCTATACTAGCTCTACCAAGATTTCCTCTAGATGCTTCATCTGTATTAATTTTTCCAATATTCTTTGGGGGAGACTGCCATTGCTTTGTTCTATCCATCATCTGAGTGATCACTTTCTTCCTTCTATGTTGGGATAATCAAGGGTTGATCTTTAATCAGGTCATCATTTGTTCCCATAGTTGATTTAAATTTTATGGATGAGTTAATAAATGTTGGAGAGTCTTTGTAAGATTTTCTATGGTCTTGAGCCAGAAATAGTGGATGTCCCTACTCTTGTTGAAATATTCACTTATTCTGCTCCTTCCAAATGTTCCAAGGAAGAATAATAATTCCCGTCCAAACTAATTGGTTCACATACCAATATTTTACTTCTTGATTGCTCTAGTCTCTCCATATTTGTTCTATGGATTGTTCATTGGACCATCTTAAATTAATAAGGGAAGCCAACATCTTCCATAATTTAGAGGCTATGGGGTATTCTATGAATAAATAGTTTAGTTTTTCAGTGTTATCCCAATACATTACACATTAAAAATGTTCATTAAATCCTTTATTCATAAGTTGATCCCTTGTGAGTACCCTTTTATGAAGAAGCAACCAGATAAAAAATCTAATTTTTGGCCATAAATTTTAAGCCCATAAATGTTTGAACATATCTTGATCCAAATGGAGATTAATATAGCTTAAGGCTAAATAACCTTGAGCTACATTGTACACACCATACCTTGAGCTATTCCAACCAATACAATCTTCATATTATGACCATGAAGGTGATCACATTTGGAAAAGTCTATGTATATCCTTTTTTTGAGCTTTAGTAAGTTGGATTGGCTAGTCTTCCATTGGGATCCAACATCTTCCCACCTCTAAATTTCTTGTTTGAATTTTATAGTATTTGGTAACTTTTATCCAATTCATCATATGCATTTTATCCATTATAGGACTCAATTTTAGATGTTGAACTGATATCAAAAGGTGTCCATCCCAAGAGTCTATCCAAAAATGTATATTTTGACCATTATGTACTATCCAAAAAAGCCCATTATTTATCAACTCCTCTCTTCTTAGGACATTTAAAATTGGGGACCCTTTAGAAGGTATATGGTGTCAAATTATATCAGAGGGTTCTTTGTTTTTTGCATAGTTGACTCTAAAATTTTTGGCCCACAAGGTGCTAGGGTGGCTAACTAACCTCCAGTATAACTTTATTACCAAAAAAATGTTATTTTATAACTACCAATAGAATACCTAGATCTCATTCATTAGTATAATGACATAAGGTCTCCCACCTTACTAGGGCTCACTTCTTCTTCATTTTTGATCCTCCCTAGAGAAATTTGTGACTAAATTTTATCCAGTTATTTAAGCGTTGACTTAGGTATGTTCAACACTACTGAAACATAAATTGGGATAGACTAGAGAACTAATTTGATAAGAGCTATCCATCCTCCAGAGGAGATCCATTTGTTGGTCCAACTACCTATTATGTGCTTTACTTTCTCCAATAACCAGCTCCACTACTCTTTCTTTTAGCTACTAAGATTCACTGGAATACCTAATTATTTTATTGGAAGAGAGGTTTTTTTGAACCCTAATTTATCTAATATCAAAATCTCTTTTCTAGGTGAACAATGAAAAATGAGTACTTTTTATTTATCTTCATTAACTGTTTGCCCTAAATCTCTAATGAAGTAGTTACTGATTTGCTTTATTGAATTTGTTTCCTTTATGATTTGTAATCAATTAAAAATTGAATCACTTCACCTCTTAGTTTCTTTATAACTATTGTATATTTTTTTATAGAGTAAAAACAACATAGATCACTTCTTCCTTATCATTGTTTCTTTTCTTATATCCTTTTTATTTTCCCTCTACAAACACTTCTTGTCCTTGTAGTTCCAAAGTTTTTATTTTATTTTTTCTTTCACTATATTCTAATAGAGATTACAAATTCTCATCACACCACACCCCTCACTTCATATACTAAATATTTGTAATACTATCAAAATTTCTATATGATCCTTATATTCTATAATATATCCATCCAATGAGAAATACATTTTTTTGGTAAACAATGCATGCTCCCCATATCCTTCATAGCAATAGCACCCTTTACAGTGAGGATCAAAATTGTAACCTCTAAATCCCTTCAAAACTAATATAAAATATATTATAATTAAGTTAAAAGTGTTATTAAATTCTATATGAGACACCTATATTTAAAGGAGAGAATAATTGACCAAAAACAAATAAAAGTTATAATGCAAGTGTGACATAATATTAAATGCCAAGGAAGTTTGATGTCAACAAATTTTATAAGAAGAATGAATTAATTTTATACTTTTTATTCCCTTTTCGTATTAGATATGGGTAAAGAAAAATGAAAAGAAAGTATAAAATTTTAGTAGATAGGAATTATAAATGAAGGCACTCACTTTATATATATTCTCATTTATATATTTTTTTAATTTTAATCTATAGACAAACATCAATGTGATACTTTTATTATTTATGTTTTGACTATTAATTAAAGCATTAATCCTTCTAGGAAATTATAGAAAATTGCTCAAATATTTTTATTTCTTAATAAAAATATTTCTAGAGCTTCTATAGATAATTTTGTTGAATTGAGATCTCCATTCTATACTTGCTTCTATTTTCTTAGAAATAAAATTAAAACCTTACATAATACTTGAAAATAAATCTAGCGTACTAGCTAAAAATGATATAACATTTTAATAAAAATACTATAAATAATGATGAATAATTTTATTTTTCTCAAATGAAGTAGAAGTGAGTGCAATCCAAGAGAGTGCTTCATATTTTGTTGCTATATATCTTTAGGGAAATTAAAAAAAAAAGAATTCATATAATAAAATGCTAGGTAGCATGGAAGGAAAGCCATATTTCAAATCCTTAGTTGGAAGTAAATATGTCCTAGCTAGAAGTATGGATGCCCAAGTTGGAGACAAGAGGAAGAGCAAATATATGACAAGCATGATCTAGAAAGTAGAAGCTACACCATACCAAGGATGAGATAATTGAGTATTATATAACAGTTCTTAAAATTAGAGGGTATGTAAGTTCCATGAATATTGACTAGAGTTTTCAGAGATTCAAATTTAGATCAAGTGGAAGTGGGGATTGAATTCAAATTTCTCCATAATTTTTTTCCTAGATGTTTTTCCTTGTCATTTATTCTAGTTCAAAAATCAAGAATAAAATAAGGGGGAGAGGTGCCCTATATTTTAGATAATGGAGTGAGAATTTTGTTGAGACAAAAACAATTAAAAAGCTTCTAGAGTGGGTTAGGAATTTTGAACTTCTATATAAAATTATCAATAATGTGTTATGAACCTGCAACTTGAAATATGAATTGAATGTATAAAAGAATCATTTTTTGAATAGAATCACAGTTTGTATTGAAATGCAGAAACCCACAATATAATAAATTAATGTTCTTGGATGATCTTTGGAGCATCCTCCTTGTCCTATTTACATCTATATAAAAGGTGTGAATGGTGAAGGGATGTGTCCCTTTATAATACAATATAATATATAATATGATTAAGAGTTACGTTAGGAGGGTCCTAACATGCCACCCTCCTTTGAAAAATCTTTGTCCTCAAAGCTGGAATTGCAAAAATTGTTGTTGAATCTGGTGGAGCGTCTCCCATGTAGCATCCTCTGGAGGTAGACCTTTCCATTGAATCAATACCTTGGTGATGGTGCGGTTACGGAGGCGGCCCATACGTCGGTCTAGGATAGCTTCTAGTTCAACCATGAGAGTTCCATTATCTAAAAATTATGGAATTTGAGTTTGTGTAACGATGTTAGTGCCTATTACGGCTTTAAGACAAGAAACATGAAATAATAGATGGATTTTGGAAGATTCTGGTAATTCAAGTTTATATGCAATAGGTCCAATACACTATAGAATTTTATAAGGGCCATAAAATTTTGGTGCTAATTTTTGTGACCCTTTTATTTTCAATGAAGTTTGATGATATGGTTGGAGGCGAAGAAATACCATATCCCCTTCTTGAAAAACCCTTTCAGTCCGATGTTGGTCTGCTTGTTGCTTCTGCGATGTTGAGCGATATGTAGATTGTCCTTCAGATCGTGAATGATATTATCTCGAGTGACCAGCTCTATATCTACAGCTAGTACTTTTGTACTTCTTGGAAGATAAGAGATTAGAGATGGGGGTGATCGGCCATATAATGCTTTGAAAGGGGTCATTTTTATGGTTGTGTGATATGTGGTATTATACTACCATTCAACTAGTGGAATCCATTTAACCCAGTGAAGGGGTTTGGTGGAAATAAAGCATCAAAGATAGGTTTCTAAGCACTTATTTATACTTTTAGTTTGACCATCCGTTTGTGGGTGGTAAGCGGAGCTCATCCGAAGTTGCATACCTTGGAGTTTAAATAATATCTTTACTATTGAAAGTGGGATCACGATCACTAATGATAGTAGAAGACATGCCATGTAATTTAAAAATATTGTCAAGGAAGATTTGAGCAATAGTACTAGCCGTATAGGGGTGAGCTACTAGAAAAAAATGGGTGTATTTAGATAAATGATCTACCACCACTAGGATCATATTTTTTCCTACAAATTTTGGAAGACCTTCAATTAAATCCATTGAAATATCCTCACATGTCCTGTTTGGTATGGGTATAGGTTGAAGAAGGCCCGATGTTGCCACTATTTCAACTTTATTTCTTTGGCATGTTTCACATTCATTGACAAACTTCTTGATATCATTTTTCATCCCTCACCAATAAAATGATTTAGTCACTCTTTTGTAGGTTTTGAGGAATCCATAGTGGCTTGCAGTAGGTGTAGCGTGTAGCTCATATAGAAGCTTTGGACGATAAATTGATGTAGGTGAGAGGACCAGACGTTCTTTGTAATGGAGCATGTTACCTTGCCAAAATTAGTGGGGTTTACTCATGGGATTTTTTTGTAGATGTTGAATTATGGTGTGTATAGTAGGGTCTGCATACCATTCATCCTTGACTTGTTCGATCCATGTAGGGATGGGGCAGGAAAAAGCATGTAATTGTGAAGTTTCTTTGAAATTTCTGGAAAGTGCATCCACAACCATGTTATCTTTCCATTTTTTTGTAGATGATTTCATAATCATAGCCTAATAGTTTTGTTACCCACTTTTGCTATTCTGGAGTGGTTATCCATTGTTCAAGAAGGTATTTTAGGCTATGGTGGTCGGTGCGAATAATGAAATGTTTTCCAATAAGGTATGGTATCCAATGTTTGATAGCATGGACCATAGCTAACATTTCTTTTTCATAAGTGGAACATGCTAAATTCTTTTTGGAAAATGCTTTACTAGTAAAGGCTAAGGGCTTCTCATTTTGCATGAGCACCGCTTCCATTCCCAATCTGGAAGCGTCACTTTCAATAATGAATGGTTGGAAAAAATATAGCATAGCTAGGACTGGGGTGGTACACATGGCATTTTTCAAAGTCATGAAAGCTTCATTCACTTTTGGAGACCATATGAAGGCATTATTTTTAAGTAAGGTTGTTAAGGATGCTGCTATTTTCCCATAATATTTAACAAATTTGTGATAATAGCCTGTTAATCCTAAGAACCCATGCAACCCTTTTAGAGTTTTTGGAAATTACCAATTTTCCACATCTTCAATTTTTCGAGGGTCTACTTTAACTCCTTCCTTGGAGACAATATGTCCAAGATATTCAATTTACTGCTTCCCAAAGGAACACTTTGATATCTTTGTGTATAATTTATTTGCTTCCAATATTTTGAGTGCTTGCGCTATATGTGTTAAGTGCTCTTCCCATGTCTTGTTGTAAATCAAAATATCGTCAAAGAAAACTAAAATAATTTTTTGAAGGAAGGGAGAAAATACCTTATTCATAAGACTTTGAAATGTGGATGGAGCATTGGTGAGGCCAAAAGGCATCACCAAGAATTCATAATGTCCCTCGTGGGTGCGAAAAGCAGTTTTGGGTATATCACTTTTCTTAACTTGAATTTGGTGGTAACCTGATCGTAAATCAAGTTTAGAATAATATGCGGCTCCATTTAGTTCATTGAGTAGTTCATAAATGACTAGAATAGGAAATTTATATTTAATATTTATTTTGTTGAGAGCGCAAAAATCCACGCATAGGCACCATGATACATCCTTTTTTCTTACTAGTATGACTGGCGAAGAGTAGGAAATTCTACTAGGTCGAATGACCCCTGCCCTTAGTAGGTCTTGTACTAATTTTTCTATTTTTGTCTTTTGTAAGTATGGGTATCGGTAAGGTCTAATATTTGGAGGTTGGTATCCTAGAAGTAATTGAATAGCATGATCATGGCTTCATTGTGAAGGTAATCCCTCTGGTTCTTTGAATATTTTATCATGTTTCTCTAGGAGTTCTATTAATTCATATGCCTCTGGTTGCTCTTCGGTGGTGTTTTGCAAGGAAAATAGTTGGGCAACCATGCCTATCCCTCCTTTTCAAAGAATATTTTCTAGTCCATGGGAACTTACGATTTGTGTGAGACCTATTTTTAAACCTTGAATTGTGTATGTTTGGTTGTTTTGTATAAATTGCATCCATAACTCTTCAAAGTCCCATTGAATTTTATCGAGCATTCATAGCCATTGTACTCCAAAAATAATATCACATCCTCCTAATGGTAGTACATACATATCTGCTTTCATGTTATATTCCTCCATTGTGATTTTGATATTCTTGCATTTGCCTTTACATGTAATTTTCCTCCATTTCCAATCATGACTTCGAAGTTATTGCAGGGATATATAAATCATATAGCTTGTTTGGCCAAACTGGGGTCTATAAAATTATGAGTGCTACCAGATTCTAAGAGCACAATAGGGTTTTGTTTCTTAAAATACCCTTTTACCTTTATTGTTTGTGGAATCGAGTATCATTCTAATGTGTTAAAGGATATTTATGTTTTATCTTCTTGGTTTTCTTCTGCAAACTCAGTTATTACTTCCACTTCTATGTCATCCTCCTCTTTGGGAGTGCAATCAACTGTGTCCAAAATATATAATTTCGGTGAGATGCCTTTGTGTTTAGGGGTAAAATTTTTGTCACAGTAGAAACATAGGTCCTTTTCTCGTATTTCTTTTAGCTCTTCTTGGATAATTCGTTTAATTGGCATGACCTTATTCAATTTTTTGCTGGTGTAGGTATTTGGTGTTTTTCTTGAAAAAACTCTTCCTATTCACCTTTGGTTATTGTTCTTCTCTTCTATATTTTTTGCTAATTCCACTGCATGCATCATATCGATAGGATTTTGTATTTGTACCTCCATTCTAATGTCTTATTTTAGGCCACTAATGAAACAACTTTGGAAGAATGATGAATCTAGTCCTGTTGTAAGGTTCACCAATTTATCAAATTGTGCTTGGTATTCCCTTATGGTGGAGGTTTACCGCAGTTTAGTGAGGGCTCCTGTGAAGTCTTCAAATTTAGTGGGGCCAAATTGCAACATTAAGTTTTTTGTGAATTCGGTCCATGTGGGCGGACCTTTTATTTTCTCATACCATTGATACCATTGGGTAGCAATTTGTTCCAAGTGAAATTATGAGATACGAACTTTTTGAATATCCAAAATTTGATATAAGGAAAAATATTGATCTGCCCTATATATCTAATTTGTGGGGTCATCTCCATCAAATTTTGGAAAATCTAGTTTTGTGGTATGGGGGAAGGTTGATGTATGTGGTCCCCCTATTAATGTTTGTTGTGGTGGCATAGTGTTTTGTTGTCCTTTTTGCATTGAGCAACAAATTTTACTGTACTAAGTCCATGGAATGGGTTGTAGCATCCAATTTAGTGGATATATTTGTATTCAATTTGGTGATGTTTATGGTTAGGTCTACTATTTTGGTAATGATTTTATCTTCTAAATTGTCCTTCCAAAACGTCATTCCTTGCATCATGTCTCTCATTTCCTTGGAAAACTGTGAGATTTATTTAGTAATTTCTTTTGAATCCTCCTTCGCAATCTCCTTCGTTGTGTCTTGAGATCATATTCCCTTGGCCATTTAGGGTGTGATTGGTTTATAAGTGATTTGAATATGCAGAAATTAGTTTTGTCAAAAAAAATTGTCTATCTCCACTGTGTTTAATTTTGTGTACTTACTTCTCTTTGTTCACATCGAATGATATTTTCCTTGCCTGTACTCGTTGTTGGGGTTTTCTAACTCCGGTAATGCGTGATGTTGTCCAAAAAAATTTGTATGCTACCTTTGCTAGCGATTGTGGCCGATTGTGTAACATTGCTGTTAGTAATGGTTAGAATGTGTGCTGAAAAGAAAACATTGCCGAGTAATGGCATGTCAGTAACTAGGGTGGGGTGGGGAAAAATTTTAGGTCTTTTTAGCTCTGATCCAGTTGTTATGAACCTACAACTTAAAATATGAATTGAATGCAAAAAATAATCGTTGTTTGAATAAAATCACAGTTTGTATTGAAAGGTAGAAACCCACAATATAATAAATTAATGTTCTTGGATGATCTTTGAAGCATCCTCCTTGTCCTATTTACATCTATCTAAAATGTGTGAATGGTGAAGGGATGTGTCCCTTTATAATACAATATAATGTATAATATGATTAAGAGTTACGTTAGGAGGGTCCTAACATAATGATATTTTTAAGAATACTAGAAATACCATAGGGAATTTCATCTAGGAGGGGCCAACTACTAAAGAGCCAAAACATGTTGTATATACTCAAATATTTTTTGCATTGGATAGTTTGAAAACTTTTCCACAATCCGTTAAGATTAAATATGAATCAAGAGAATGAGATCAACTATTGGAATATGAAAACATTAAATTATGATGCCATAGTTATTATGAGAATGGGCACATGACTAGAGAGTATATAGTGAAAATAATGGAGAATTTTATCTTGGAAGATTTACAAAGAGAACTCTAGTGTGAACTAGCTGCATATGTGCTTTGCATAGGGTTCATACAATGTGCTTTAACCTATCCTTTGGGTATAAATTGACCCCCAACCCTAGCAGGCCAATGGTTAACACTAGTGGAAAGGCATGTGAGGATGACTCCAATAAAATAACCCAAGAAATTTGTACAAAAAGTGGTTCATGAGGTAAATCTCCTTCTCATGATGTGGTTTTACCTTTGCAAAAATTTGATAATTTATACAAGTGGTTAGAGTCCTTTACTCTAGTAGGATATTTTGTGGGTTGCATCTCCAATGAGGCCATTTATGATCTTGGGTAAACTCTAGTTGGGATCCTCATGGAGTTAGGCTTGAGTTGATCTAAAACTTGACTAAGGATTCTTTTATTTTTCTTTACAAACTCTATGTATGGAAAGGTAATTTATGAGCATGGACCATGGTTCATGAGGAGTTCCTTGCTAGTTCTATCACCATGGACCAAAGAATGTTTTGTATTAGAGGATCAAAACACCAAGGTCCCAATATGGATCAAATTCCTCAACCTCCCCCTCCTCCTCTAGCTCTTATTATACTATATAGTAGTTCCATTGGGTTGTGTTATCTTGGTTGAAGCAAATAAAATTCTCATGCATACACTCAAAAGCAAGTCTGCATAGAATTAGACCTTTCCAAAGATCTCAAGGAGTCAATTGAGATTTAGGTTGGTGAATCCATTATATCCCAATGAGTTTTGTATATCAACCTACCAAATAATTTCTTTTGGTTTCAAACATCTAACCATAAGGTCAAGTACTATCCTCTCATGCCTCACAATAATATTAAGCCAGCCTCTGTGCCAACTAGTATGATCCCCCTCGTAGTTGGACTATTATTGGAGGGTGTAAAAATGCATGAGCTAATGCTTCTAAGGACTCAAATCCTAAGATAATAGCTAATATAATATTCATAGTCAATCTAAAGCTTTTAGATATGGCAAAAGGTAAGTAGTTATCAGTACACAATCAATGGAAATTATCAACAAAGAGGTTCCTAAGCCTCGATAAAACTGTACCTTGAAGACAATGAACATGGTTGCTTATCCTATCACCCAAATAGGATATCCTTATTAATCCCCTCTAGCAAGCTCCTAGTTCTCCCACAAACCCGTTGAGAGGTGGAGGTAGGGGATTTTCTATTAGAAAAGACTACACCTTTCAAATATTTAATTGGTGAGCTATAATTTTGATCTAGAGTCCATCAATAGTTTTGGAGCTTTAACGTACCATGACAAAAAATATACACCACTAGACTCCTTTTCTTAATGAAATTCCTTCCTATAATATTCAAGGTCTAATAGAATACAAGTGAAAGTATGTGGTGCATAAGGTTCATTAGAAATTTTTGTATCTTGATATCCTATATTTATACGAATTGAAAGTTGCATGGTTTTTGCTTTCTATAGTGTGTAGGGTCATTTGACCAGTGAGCCACTTCTTTAAAAATGATCACAAATTATGTCAAGGTGGATTTTACACTCTCATATCCTCTCATGAGTGGTCTCACCTAGTGGCTCATGGATGTCACACCATCTATTGTGTGTTATGGATAGTTTTCAACATCAACAACCACTTATTTAGGATGATTAATGTTTATGCTTCTAATAAAATTAGTGAATGAGCCCATTTATAGATTTGGATTGTGAAATCCCTTCCTTCTACCACATGGGTTATATGTGGTAATTTTAATATTATTGAAATGGTGGCTGACTAGTGTAAATACCACAAGATGAGTTGGGCTATGAGTGAATGGGTGGTTTGGTTTTACATGCATAATAAATTGGGATTCTTTAATTCCAATGTGGTTTACCTCTATAGAAATACTTTAGGGTACATGTGGTCCAACATGCATGCCAATATTTATAGGATAATCAAGTGACTTCATAGGATGATGTTATCAGGGAAACTTCTATTTAATTTTTCTAATTGATTTTTTCTTTTGGTAGAACCATTTCTCAAGGTAGTCCTTTTGAACCACTCCCTCATTCATTTACACATTGAATGGATAGGTGGTGGGGACTCAACCTTGAGTAGCTAGTTCTACTTGAAAATATTATTACTTGGACACAAGCCTTATCTTACCCACATACAACATATTTGGAATCTAGATCTAGGTCCTCACACCTAAAATAAGTGTATTGAATGGTAGAATAGTGTGATCAAGAACACCATTCACTTACTTTGCACATATTGGGGTCAAAAATCCATTTTTAATGCGACTCATACAAGGCCACCATCTTAGACCTCCACCAATCCATCATGGAGCTAGAATCTTAGCCTCTCTTACCCACTATGTAACTCCATATGGCCAATCTCTGTTAAGAACAACAAATAGTATATGCTCATATGACTTGAAGAGCTTATATCAAAGCTATATACCACTAGCTCAAATTAGGGGATAATGTCTTGAAGGAATTTTTCTAGTCTCTTTAAGGAAGATATATTTCTCAAAATATCAAAAGAATCTAAGAGGGGTATAAAGTGTTTACTGATTTACCTAATATCCTATAATCCTTCATTTGACACTATCAACAAGTCTATAAAGATTAGGATAATTCCTCTAATCAAGACCATGCCCTTAAACAATGTGTTAGCATTGTTCCTTTTAGGCTTTGTACCTCTCAACAAGTCCTTTATGATAACCTTATTTCCTAGGACAAGCTCAAGAAAGTAGTCTATTCCATGGCCAATGAAAAGGCTCCAAGGTGTGATGGTTTCCCGTGTGAATTTTATAAAGCACTATGGGATACTATGGGTTTTTATTTACACAAATTTTATATAGAATCCCTTAGATTAAATTATCTAGGATATTTGATAAATAGTGGAAATATAAATCTCATTCTCAAGTCTAAAGACCCTAAAGATATTTGTATTTGGAGACCCATCACTTTTTTTATTTATTAAAATAAGGGGTTTTGGAAGGTGCTCAAAATTTTTTACAACACTAACCAAAGAACAAAGAACCCAAAACCTGACATGAAAATAACCAATCAAGAACACCCAACACTAGGAAAGAGACAACCCTACAAACCATGGACAAGAAAGAAGATAAATGAACAACAAAGCCAACAAGGTCAAAAAGACCAAAACCAAAGAACTAAGAAAAAAACATTTTAATTCTATGCATCCTCATCAAAGAGGTCCATTTATGCCTTAGGAGTATCATGGAATTTCTCATTCTTCAATCTACAAGAGATTTCATTCACGTAGAATGTAGATAATTTAACAAATCTCTTAAGATATTTTGCTAGATCTTTGATATAATTCAAGTTCTTGCATAGGGTCCCTTTAGTCTCCATGAGGAAATTACAGTTTACCATAGGTGTAGCTAAAGTCTTCAACTTCTTATTACTTAAAGGGATAGATATATAGTTCTAAAAATCATTTGAATCCTAAATTAAATGAGTAATATTTTTCTTTTTCTTCAACATAGAATTCAACTGGTTCAACCTTCTTGCCCCTCTAATCTCCTTCTTTGGGGTCTTCATCAACTCTTTTTTTTTTCTTGAATTTAGATCTAGCTTTTCTTCCTCCAAAGAAGAGGAATCTCCCTCAATATCTAGCCCAATAGGATTTGTAAAGGGGATTATATGGTTGTCAAAAATCATAGGGCCTTCACTTTCTTTTAAATTAATAGAAATATCACCTCCTATATTATTTTCCAAAACATAACCACCTTCAATATTAGAAATCACCTTGTCCAAAGAATTATTGGTAGCCTTATAATCAATAAGGGTAAGAATATTTGGCTCCCCCCCACATTTTATTTTTCCATACAACTTTATTCATCACAATACCAATAATACTCTTTTTTTGGATATACATTGTGGCCTTCATAACTGTAAATGCATAAGGTGAACATTAGGGATATTATTAAAATACCAAAGTTTAAATACATGAGGTTGAGGCTAAAGATAGCCATAAACCAATTATACCCATGATGAGTGCTAACAACAATATGCTCTTGTTATATTTACTAAAAGTTGTTGACCGACAATGCTTGGCTGACAGATGATAAAATATCATCTAAATAAATGACGATACAAAATAATATAATAGACTATATGCTATAGGTCCGAGGTGTAGACCAATTGGTTCATCCAAACCCCATAAGGGAGGCAGAGGTACAAGGTTCAAATCTCGGGCCTCACCGGACTGACGCTTATCCCTTTCGTAGTGCTTTCAATGGCGTAAAAGGTTTAAAATGATTATGGCATGGTGGTTATAGGGGCAGACTGTGTGAAGATCTGTGTGGTGACTTTTGGGGCGGACAACATAGAATACTATGGTGGCCATAAAAACTGGACAACCTACCCGGATTCGTGGCGGCTACCGATTCCACCATGTAAATTCAAAAAAAAAATAGAATATATGTTATATGCTAACATCTCCCCTTATTACATTATTTTGCAATACAAAGTGACTTGCAAAAGAACTCAAACTTGATGTGTGCAAGGGCTTTGGTGAAGATATCCGAAACTTGATCATTGGTGGGAATGTATTGAAGCTGAATGCGGTGTCTTGGAACCTTATCTCAAATTAAGTGACATTGTGTATCAATGTGCTTGGTTCGTTCATGATGCACTGGATTTTTGACTACGTTGAGAACACCTTATTTATCATAGACCAAGTGGATTGGTAATTTGTATGGACGATCTATACTTGTCAAGATGCAATGTAACCATATTTCTTCACATATTGCTTCTCGTACAACGTGATATTTTGCCTATGTAGATGAGATAACAACCACATGTTGCTTCTTGTTATGCCAAGATACTGGACCGATTCCAAGATGAAAGATATATCCTAAAGTTGATTTGTGATCATCATATGATCCGACATAGTCGGAGTCCATGTATCCTTGCAAGAAGAATTTATCATTTTTCTTGTATTCTAGGCCATAGTCAATTGTACCACGAACATAGTGAAGAACACGTTTTGCTACCTTCCAATGAGTGGTCTTAGGCTCCTGCATGAACCTCAAAATATAGTTGACAACAAACACAATATCTAGCCTAGTGTTTGTCAGATATATGAGACTCCTAATCAGTTTTCGATAGAGAGTAACATCTATTTGTGGTGAATCATCATACCATGATAACTGAATTTTTGACTCCATTGGATTTGCCATTGGTTTAAAATCAGTCATACGGTATTTTTATAACAATTTATTGGCATATTTTTGCTGAGACACCTTGATGTGGTGCTTCTTCCCTGAGATATTTTATCTCAAAATATGTGCACAAGTCTTGTTTAATAGTAGCTATCATAGATTTTGAGCTACCTGTAATGATTATATCATTCACATACAGTACAAGTAGCACTATATCATAACCTTATTTCTTGAAATAGAGGTTTGCATCTGCCAGACTTCTATTAAATCCATGATGCATGAGGTGATCATCCATATTTATATACCAAGCTCTGGGAGCTTGTTTCAAACCATACAAGGATTTGACCAATTTACAAACTTTCTATTTTTGGTCTTCCACTTCAAATCCTTTAGGTTGTTCCATATAGACCTCCTCTTTAAGTTCACCATTCAAGAAAGCACTCTTGACATCCATATGATGAACTTTCCATCCAAATTGTGCTGCCATAGCACAAAGAACTCGAATGATTGTCATTAGAGCAATAGGTGCAAAATTTTCCTCATAGTCAATGTCTTCCTTTTGTTCATAGCCATTTGACACAAGGTGGACCTTATGCTTATCAAATTTTCCATTTTCCTTGTACTTGAATTTGTACACCCATTTGCAGCTAATGGGCTTCTTTCCATGTGGCAGATAAATAAGCTTCCATGTATGATTATTCTTCAGAGACTTGTACTCTATGTCCATAGCAACCTTCCAATGTGGCTTACCAAGGACATCTTGTACTATTACTAGTTCATGCTCATCATGGGGATATTTTTTTTACAACTATATTTAGCCTCAACCTGATGTATTTAAACTTTGGTATTTCAATAATATCCCTAATGTTCACCTTATGCATTTACATGGTCATATTGTGGCTTACCAAGGGCATATTTTATTTTTGTTGGTTCATGCTCATCAAGTTAATACATAAACACCCTTTCATCATCCACATCCATATCTTCTAGTTCAACTGAAAGTTCCTCAAAATATTGATAAAGTTTATCAACCTTAGTAGTCTCTGTTGCAGCTTTCTCTTGACGAGCCATACTACGAGTATGAGGTCTATTCAGAGTCATATCTAGTGGAATGGATACCTTGGAGTCTATTATAGTAATTTTATACCACTTAGGAATATTTTTCTATGGAGAAGAAGAAGATCCTCCCTTATGTGATGAAGAAGGAGACTTCTCATCCTTAGATTCTGTAAATCCTAGGTATATATCTGATGTGTTTTGTGATGTGAAAGCCTCATCAAAAACATCTCTACTGATATGAATCTTCTTGGTAAAGGTATAAATCAATAAATAACCCTTTGAGTGCTCATCATATCCAAGAAGAACATATTGTAAGGTCTTCTCATCTAGCTTCTTTCTTTTCTCTTTAGGTATGTGCATAAAATATTTACATCCAAAAATATGTAGATGAGAGATGGAGGGTTTCCAACCACTCCATGCTTCCTATGGAATTATTCCCTTTAGGGCCTTTGTGGGTGCCCTATTTAATAGATACACTACTATGGTGATAGATTATGCCCAAAAATATTGCTCTAGATGTGCTCCTGTGAGCATACAATGAACTATTTCCATGATGGAATGGTTCTTCCGTTCAACAACTCCATTTTTATGAGGAGTATAAGCAGTAGTGAGTTATATCTTGATCCCATGTGTGGTCAAATATGCATAAAATTATTTAGAGGTGAACTCACCCCCTCGATTTGAGTGGAGGGTCTTGATTGAAGTCCCTGACTCCTCAATAAATTGCTTGAATTGTTGGAAGTAACTGAAAGCTTCAGATTTTAGATGAAGAAAGAACACCCATATTAATTGTGAGTAGTCATATACAAACAACTGAAAGTACCTCTTGCCCCCAAAACTATTTGGGGTGAAAGGACCTCATATATCAGTGTGAATTAACTCTAGGGGTTTCTTGTATCGTGTAGAGCTCTTTTCAAAAGGTACTCTATGATGCTTCCCTACCAAGCAGTCAAAGCACATTGGTAATGTAGAGAAAAGGGGGGGAAGGCCCTTTACCAGCACATATTTACTTAGTTCAAGTAAATATCCATAACTGAGATGCCCATATCTCCTGTGCCAAAGTGAAGTTGCCTCCTTTGAAGAGACTGTCATGACAACATGAGGGTGGAGATAGCATCCAATGTGAACAAGCCATGTTTGTATGAAGTAGTTGCAATTTTTTTATCCCTCTTGGTGATAAAGCAATGCTTTTGACCATCCTCAACACAAAAATCAACAACCATATTTTTGTCCAAGATTTGTGGGACTGAAAAAAAATTGTTTGCAAATCCTAGAACATAAAGGAATATTTCAATCTAACATTTGCCATATGGAAAATTAACTGAAATTGTATCCTCACCTTGAACCTTGTAGGTTTTATCATCAGCAATGGTGACGGGTTTTCCTTCCTTGGCTTCATATGTCTCAAACCATGATTTATCACTAGTCATATGCTTACTGGCACTAGAATCAATATAAAATAGTGGATCCTTTGACTTGGAGGTTGTGGTAGTCATGAGCACCTTGTGTGTCCATTAAAAATTTGAGTCAGATTCTTCAACAACAACATTCACCCTTGGTTGCTTATTCTTGTTATGGGGTTTGTTTTGTCCCTTGTTCTTTGGTTGCTTATTCTTCTACCAACACCGATTTGTGTTATGGGTATCTTTATTAAAAATATTGCAATAGCACTTCTGTTTTTGAGGTTGTTGAGTTTATTTTCCCTTATCCTTGGAAGAGGAACCTCCCTTCTAAAAATTACCTTTCTTCTTGGAGTCCTTCTTGTTGTAAAATAGGGTTGTATTAGAAGCTTCATCTGTTTGAAGTTGGTGAGCCTCTTCTTCCTCAAGAATATTGACCAAATCAATAAAGGTAACTTTTCTTTGTGATAGCTGAAGAGAATTTATCAACATTCTGAATGAATTAGGTAAAGATCTGATTACTACTAAAGTAAGGAGCTTATCATCTACAGTCTCTCCCAAAGAATTCAATTTTAATTTCAACTCAGCCACTCTACAAAGAAATATCTCAACTGTATCTCCATGCTTCATACTCAAACTGTAAAGTTAATATTGGAGGTATAGAATGGTGGATTCATTCTTACCCTCATAAATGGTTGTAAGGGCATCCCATACCTCTACCATATTCTGTGTCAGCTATGTGAGGTTGAACTTCATCTAAAATAACAAGCAAAATGAGCACTCTTGCCTTATTGTCTTTCTTTTCAAATTTTATCTGATCTACAGTTGGTGGTGTAGCTTGAGTTGATCCAGTTGCTGGTGAAGGTCTAGTGGTTGTGCTAAAAACAAAATCCCACAACTCTTCCATTTGGAGAATAGCCTTCATATTGGTTTTCCATGGTGTGTAATTGGAACCTTTCAGTAACTAAGAATTTATCAGGTACTTGTGGATAGCATCCATAATGAGGGTTCCTTATATCACCACTTGGTCCCCCTTTATTTATACCTTTGCTAGGCCTTTATACCAAACTTTTCAAAAATACCCGCCCTTACGTGAGGGAGACTATAGGTATTTTGAGATCAGAACGATACGTAGAGCATAGGCAGTACTGAAAGGGAATCATATTTTTTATGACACCTACCATAGAAGGTCTTCTATCCTCATGCATGGGGCGTAACTTCCCCTAAACACTTTGGATATTAGAACATTCATCAGGATTTACGTCTAACAACAAGAACGATTAGGGTAGTGGAATGGAGTAAAAAAATAGAAAAATGGTAAACTTATATCTCCCCGACAATTGATAGAGAATAAGATCAGACTTCGTTGTTGCAACTATGTTAGGTGTTATATATAGTAGCCCGATCATGAAAACATTACCTATAAGTGCGGGTTAGAGGTATCGTAGATACCGAACACTACGATGCAAAAATGAATTGCATGAATGTGTTCAATTTTTGGGACTTAGAGGTGTTTGATTTTACTTAATTAAGTAGTGCAAATGTAAATGTAAATGTGACATACATTTGAAAGTGCCCATAAAAAGAAATGAACCTAAGGTGTCGGTTTCCACTGAAAATGCACCTTATTACAAATGACAAATTGCCTTTTTCAATTTGAAAAAAATACTCACTATCCCCCCTTTTCATCCACTTTTGCAATTATGTAGAATAAAAAATGCCCCCCCTTAAGTTTGCAAAATGTGATATGAGAAAAAAAAAAATTGATTTGAAAAGGTATTTTAAAATTAAGTTTGAATTTTGAAAAATAATTTTAATGAAAACAAAACTTTATAGCAATTAAATATAATTATTCTTAATTAATTCCATAAAAAAATAATTAAGAATTTAAAAATATTTAATTAAAAACAATAAAGTTTTTAATCAAAAAAAAAATTAAAAAAAAAATGAAAGTTAAAAATTTATACCTTGCTGTCGGGGGGAATGGAACCCCCGACATTTCATCCACAAGCACCCTAATGCTCAACCTCCAGCTTGCTAAGTTGAATGCCTCGGTAGGTACTAAGGGTAAAGAACCCTTATTTAAAAAATGGGCACATACAATTTGTCAACAACGGGCTTCTCCGTCATGATGTCTCTGCACCACCACCATCAGTGCTCGTCTGCTGCTTCGCCTGCGTCTCCTGTGAGCGGCGCCTTCTGATCCTTGGTGCACGATGTGGCACCTACTCCTGCGAGCAACACTATGGCTCTATGGTAGAACAAAATTTTAATATACCTATAGATTAAGTTCCCCAATCCTGATTGGCAAGAATGAAGTCCCCTAAACTCTTTATATGGACAACGTCAAACGTATTTAAATGACCACAGTTTCTACTTTAACACAGTTAAAATGACTGCAATGGCTTTAGCTGACTATGTAGGGTATCTAGAATCTTAAATTTGTATCGACACCTTCTCTTCAAATCAAGAATAAAATAAATCCACTGTGGTGCTTCTTTGATGGACTGCAACAAATCGTTGGATTGTCTATTCTATGGCAATAAAATAGGTTAAAAACCCCACTCCCCTGGCAATAAAGGATCGGTTACAAATGCATACAACAAAACATAAAATTATGTAAACACTATGGCTTACATTACCTATAGATCAACTATTGAACCCGCGACAAACATAGGTTTTTTGGATGCATATAACAACTGGTGCATGCACTAAGATGTCTGCAAATGAAAACTAAGTGGAAACAATGAAGCAATGGTGAAAAATAAAAACATTTAAGTTTTTAATCCCACATGGACCTTGGGAGGTAACGTTAGGCGGTTTAAAAATAAAAAATGTTGAAGGTACAATGTCCACATTACGTTGGATAAGACCCCCTTCAAGCCTTTTGTTCATCGTCCAATAGAAGCCTCCGTCGTCTTCTTAGGTGTCTATTACATTGTTTGTGTCCAATCAGGTACCTTGGTCCTCGCATCCAATCAGGTTCCTTAGTCCTTGATAAGCAACTTTTCAGCTACGTCTTCTCTCTGTGCTTGTGTTAGTTGGTCTGTCCGATAGTGCGTACAATAAGCCCTCACAGGTTTCCATCCAGGTATTCCTGCGTTCAGTGAGAGCCTCATGTCAATCTGTGTTAAGATGCGAGCCTGAGGTGCTGGTCCAGACCTACCTCGGGTTGCATACCTAGATCTAAAAAAAAATGAGCCTCCAAATATCGATGACTATGATACCATGTAAATACATAAGGTGAACATTAGGGATATTATTGAAATACCAAAGTTTAAATATATTAGGTTGAGGCTAAAGATAGCCGTAAACCAAATATCTCCATGATGAGCACTAAAAACAATATGCTCTCATGATATTTACTAAAAGTTATTGGTTAAAAATGCTTGGCCGAAATATGATAAAATATCATCTAAATAAATGACGACACAAAATTATATAATAAACTATATGTTATATGCTAACAATAATAGGGACGTTGACTTCTTGAACCTTTCTTGGATCAACTTGACATTTTTCCAAAGCAAACACTTTCTTCTTCAATTCAACATAATTGAAGATGTTCTTGAATAAACCTTGAAGGTTAGGGAAGGATGAATTACCTTATTGAACTATCAATGCCACTCTCTCTAGATATTTGTAGAGAAAGGTAGTATATTCATGACTTTTTATTTCAAATATGGTTCACTAGCACAATATGAAAGTTCTTCACCAATTTATAGTTGCACTCAAGGGTAAAATAGTCCATAAAAACTAAAAAAACCCTATCCCATTATGCTTTGAAGGATTTCATCTAAGAATCATTATGAAACTTAATAGGCCAACCATATTTTGCACCCAAGCAACTCTAACTCTTTGGCTAGGGAACAGGGTTATGCATAAGGGGTTGGACTCAAAATGTACTTGTAAAAAAATGGTGAATCCTAATCGAAATCAAGGTGAATCAAGGCAAATCCTAAGCAAATCAAATAAATCATCTTCACACCAAAATTTGGGGCATTTGAAGCCCTAAAAATTAAGGTCATATTTGGGGCAAATTTTGACCTATTAAATCACCTTATAACTTCATAAAAACACCACCATTAGATCAGGATTGAAAAGAGATTTCCAACAAGTACAAATATACCTATGTTTGGATATATATTATGGCGAATTAACCCTAAGAAAAAATTGGTCCCAAAAATTTTAGGCAAATGGGCCAATGTCAATATTCGCCAATTTCCAATTTTTTTTTTTTTGAATTTACATGGTGGAATCGGTAGCCACCATGAATCCGGGTAGGTTGTCTAGCTTTTTATGACTACCATAGTATTCTGTGTTGTCCGTCCTAGAAGCCGCAACACAAATCTTCGCGTAGTCCGCCCCTATAACCACCATGCCACAATCATTTTAAACCTTTTATGCCATTGAAAGCACTAGGAAAGTGACAAGCATTCAGTCTGACGAGGCCCGAGATTTGAACCTTGGACCTCTGCCCCGCTTATGGGGTTTAGATGAACCAATTGGTCTACACCTCGGACCTCAATTTCCAATTTTGAAAATCCTAATATTCGTCTAATTTGTGAATATTCACCACTATGCATAACCCTTCTAGGGAATGATTTTCCATATTGACACAATCACCATCCATAGGTATTCTAATAATATTATAAAGGATAATAAATTGAGATGATAAACTCAATACCTTAGGCTCTCACATCCTCATTTTTCTACGAGAAGGAAATCTCCTTAGCCAACTTAAGATCATGGCCATTGATTTTTTTTAGAAAATATAAAAGGCCACCTTTATCCAAAATTTCACTCACATCCCTATAAAGTATGCGAGATGCTGGTTCAACACCTTTAATCTCCTCCTCCATAATAGTCTAGAAGCAAACCATACTCAACCTATACAAATACACCCCAAGATAAGCACCCAATAGAAGCAACACAGATATTTTACTCAAAGTAAAATTGCCTTTTGAGATAGGAGACCCATCACTTTTTTGAATGTATCCTATAATATTATAGCCAAATATCTTGCTCTTAAGATAAGGAATCTTCTCCCTCTTATCATACATCCAAATCAAACTAGATTTATTAATGTTGAGATATATTACATTATTTGGTACATGTTAATGTACCCCCATGGTACCTTCATGGTACATTTGTAAATAATAGATTAGGATTGAGTCTATAGTTTAGAGTGTGAGTTATATTTTCCCTTTTATGTAAGTGTGAATGTGCAAGAAATGCACAAGTGTCATGTAAGTTACAGTGCAAATATGTAATGTAAATATGTGCACAAGTGTCCTAGATTAGGAGTGCAAGTAGAAGTGCAAGAGTCATGTAAAGGTGTGCAAATATTATAAAGTAAAGTGTCCATTAAGTATGCAAGTGAAAAGTTCATAAACCAAGAGTTGTGAGACTTGGCATATGGAGAGAAATAGTCAAGTATGTGAAGAGTCATATTACTATGGCTATATTATGGAGATAATGCTCCATAGAATGTATCGAATGGAAGAAGTGAATCTAGTATTCATAGTCAAGTTGTAACAAAAAGAGGAGCAATAAAACTTGTATACATTTTGAGAAATTAATATTGTAAGTTGTTCTTTATGCATAGTACATGAATTATTTAGGCTATTTACATTCATATTTTAGCATATAAATTAATGTTATTTGATTTATATAAGCCTTGATATACATATTAATTTGATCATATTATTCTACTCATTATAAGATTATATTTGACCTATATTATTGTGGTTATTTTATATTTGATCCTATGTGATATTTCAAGATAACCTATGATATTTTGTGGTAGTATAAGACTTAAAAAGCCAACAATAGTATCAAAGCTACCATCAAAATTTGTCTAGTTTGATAGATTTTATTGAATCCACCATTATTAATTAGATTTATCTATTTTGATAAGGTTAATTTAGAGTATGTCTACTTCAAATGTATTGAAGACTTGGACTCTATTTTAAAGGTCATATTAAGTAAAAAAGGCTAATCTCTCCACTTGGTTGAAGGAAAACCTGTGAAGACTAGGACTCAAAAATATTGATAGAAAGGGCCAAATTAGAAGAAACATTGGACATATTGATATTTGAAACAAAATTAAAATTAGAAGAAACATTGGACATATTGATATTTGAAACCAACTTAGAAGAAAGTTGGATATTGATTGAAAACCAACTTAGAAGATAGTTGGATATATTAATTGATTGAAAACCAACTCAGAAGATAGTTGGATATATTAATTGATTGAAAACCAACTCAGAAGAAAGTTGGAGATTCAAGGACATTCAAAGTCACCTTGATAATATTTTGGATTCTCTAGTAAGGAGGAGAATCATATTGGGTTCTTAGGTGTAACCTAAGACATTGAAGATAATATTCTAGAAGTGTGAGAAGCTTCCTACATAATATAGAGAATATTTTTAGCTTCTAAGTGTAGATATTTGAAGCATAGCAACAAAAAATTTGTAGTGGATTGAGAAGCATTCAAAGCTTCCTAAGAAAGATAGAAGAAAGCAAAAAAAAAGTTCCAGTAGATTGAGAAGCATTCAAATCTTCCTAAGAAATATTGAAGAAATAATTTAAGATAAAAGAAGAAGATTCGGGTCATATTTGCCTTGACATATGCCCAAGAGGCCAATATAAAAAGGAAAGAGGCCCATGATAAAAGAAAGAGGCCCATATTGAAAAATGAAAGATAGAGAGCCCATTCGACTTATATCAAAAGGAAGAAGAAGAAAGATCTATTTAGTCTTATTCAAGAAATAATAGAAGAGTAGTCATCTGATCAACTCTAGAAGAAAATTAAAGAGCCTATTTAGACTACCAAGAAAGAAAAGAAGAGTGGTATATTCGACCAACTCAAGAATAAATGTTATATGACTATTTAGTAAAAGAAAATCACAACAAATAGCTATGTAAAAGAGATACATAGACAATCATTGCACATAAGGTACCTACTACAAAGGAAAAGCATAGTTCATCATTTATCTTGAGCATAATCATTTAGCCTAAGCACCATCATACGACCTAAGAAATACAAAGCAATGTGTGCACATACAAGTTCCAAAACAAAGTCATCTCACTAGCGAGTGTTGAAAGTAGTCTATCCATTAGCATCTGGTCTACACATCAGAGAGTTGATAGTGTCATAACCCTCACTAGTAGGACTTTTGCTTGATATATTGTGCATTGATAAAGGAGGATTATTACTTAGTTATGATGTATTAAATTGATTTAATTAACTAATTAGAAATTATTACATTCCTTCGATTGAATTAATTAAATAGAAAATTAATTAAATATTATAATATTCTCGGTTGTGTTATCTTATGCTATTGGTTTAGCTACTAGTTTATGTACTTGGGTTTGGGGCCCATTTAAACCCCGCACTTAATAATTTCTATCTACCCAAAAAATTGAGAAATTAATTAATATTATTTTATCTTTTGTTGAATTAATTTAATTGGAAAAATTAATTAATTAGTAGTAATATCCTTTGTGTGAATTAATTAAATTAGAAAAATTAATTAATTAGAATTATATTTTATATTTTGGAAATATAATTTGGAAATTACCTTATTGTGTGCCAAATTATAAATGAAGATATTTTAAAAGAGTAATATTATAAATAATTTTTTTTGCCCTTATGTAGGTGAGCAATGAATTTTGGTGGTTGGGTTTTGATTATTATAATAGTAAGAATGATTTTCTTCCTACCTCTTTCAAAACCAAAATAGAAAATGATACTCTATATATAGGGGTAAGATATTTTGGAGGGGGTCAAATATTGGAGATGGGAGGGCAACCTCAAAGGATATCTTGAGGGGTAGGGTTTGAAATAATCATGAATATCACTTGGAGACTTCGAAGGAGTTGGAGATCCATAGGTTGGATCATTTCATAATTCTATCTTCCTCCATGTTTATGGTTAAAATAAATGCACCATAGAACTTAGAATAATGGCTTTTGCTATTTGTGATGCTTATTTTATAGAACAAAGGGTGCCTTACCCCGATTAAATGTTTGACCAGGTTAATTAAAGGATTACTCCCTGATTTCAAAAAATAACTTTAGTTATGATTATTATTGCCCATTTGGAGGTCAATTTGGTCTACGTTTGAGTCTATTGATTGGAACCTGATTTTATTATTTAAAATTTTATACCCATGCTATCTTTCTCTTCAGTCACACTCTATGTGCATCACCAAATAGGGGCAACCTGTGAAGATTTGGTATGAATTATCACCAAATCTTATAGTTTTATAAACTTCCCCTACAAAGGAAATTAGGCATTTTTTGCCTATGCTTATCCATATTTGTTTGAGATTAGTCGACATCGAAAGGTTGTTATGTTGGTGAGGTTTGTCAAAAATATTTGTAAATGCATTCATTAGAGGAGTGGATGTAGATTCATCTTCATTGCTACAATGGATTCATAGGCTTCCATGTCATTGAATAATCCCGTATAAGGCTTTGTGGCAATAGGATTTAGATTTGGTCTTCCATTGCCTCATATAGAAAGTCATCCTAAGGTTTAACTTAGGTTTAAATTTAATTAATGTCCCACCATTGAGGCGAGTCATCGCTACATGGTGATTTCATGCTTGGGGTGGCACAAATAGGCTGGGCCACGAAAGCCATCCCACATATTTATCCTACATAGGATATGTGGTGGTCCATGCACACCCTAAAATGAAAAGAGTCCCCCTTTAAGGTCGACCACCACTCGATGGTCAGGGATGCCATCGAGGGGGACTACCCTATGCCTAGTTGGAGGGTGCATATGATGAAAATAGCCTGTGCATTGAAGTGTGACCTAATTTTTATCCACCATTGGCCATTTGATTGTCGAGTCGTCTACGCAATGTGAAATGTTGGTTGGTTGATGATTTATCCTGTTTTGTTTTACTCAGTTGTTGGGTGATATTAAACCCCCCTTTTATTTGGAGGAATAAAGATAGAATTTTCATTAAAGAAGAGAATATGCTTTATTTTTTATTGAAGGAATGATTTAATGAAAGATAAGGTTTTCATTAAACGGAATAGATATTATTTTATTAAAATAATGATTTAATGAAATTTAGGCTTCTAATTAAATGGAATAGATGTTATTTTATTGAAAGAATGATTTAATGAAAGTTAGATTTTTCAGACATTTTTATTAAAAAAATGATTTAATGAAAGTTAGGCTTTTCATTAAATGAAATAGATGTTATTTTATTAAAAAAATAATTTAACGAAAGTTATCCATTTTCATTAAATGAAATAGACATTATTTTATTGAAATAATGATTTAATGAAAGTTAGGCTTTTCATTAAATGGAATAGACTTTATTTTATTGAAAGAATGATTTAATGAAAGTTAGGCTTTTCATTAATTGATAGAATTTATTTTATTGAAAGAATGATTTAATGAAGAAATAATTTAATAAAATATTTAATTAAATAAAATAATAATATTTATTTTTTTGAAGAAATAATTTAATAAAAGATTGGGTTTTCATTAAATAAAAAAATAAGCTTTATTTTATTGAAGTAATGATTTAATGAAAGATAGGGTTTTCATTAAATAAAAGAATAGACTTTTTTTTTATTTAAGAAATGATTTAATAAAATATAGGGTTTTTATTAAATAAAAGAATAGGCTTTACTTTATTGAAAGAATGATTTAAGGAAAGATAGGGTTTTCATTAAATTAAGGAATAGACTTTATTTTTATTGGATGAATGAATTAATGAAAGGATAGATGTTTGAAATATTGAAAGATAGATGATCTAATTAATAAAAGACTAGATATTTGAAATATCAAAAGATAGATGTTTCAATTAATAAAAGAATAGACGTTTCGATTATCAAAAGATAGATGTTTCAATTAATAAAAGAATAGATATTTCGAATATCAAAAGATATATGTTTCAATTAATGAAAGGATCGATGTTTGAATATTGAAAGATAAATGTTTAAATTAATGAAAGGATTGGTGCTTGAATATCGAAATATAGGTATTTCAATTAAGAAAAGGTAGATTGATTTATTAAGTTTTAAGGTTAAACTTATATCTGAAAAGGTAGATTGATTTACTAAGTTTTAAAGGTTAAACTTACATCTGAAAAGGTGGATGTGATTTATGAAGTTTTAAAAGTTAAAATTATATCTTAAAGAGTAATTTTTTTTAAGGAAATATAGACTTCTTAGATTAATTGGTTAAGAAAAGTGACTTGATAAGTACTTAATTGATTAAGAGTATGGGATCTTAATTGGTTAAGAAATTTGATTTCGATAAGTACTTGATTGATTAGGATTATGGGCTCTTAATTGGTTAAGGAAAATGATTTTGATAAGTACTTGATTGATTAAGAGTATGGGCTCTTAATTGGTTAAGGAAAGTGGTTTGATAAGTACTTAATTGATTAAGAGTATGGGCTCTTAATTGGTTAAGGAAATTGGTTTTGATAAGTACTTGATTGATTAAGAGTATGGGCTCTTAATTGGTTAAGGAAAGTGGTTTGATAAGTGGTTGATTGATTAAGAGTATGGGCTCTTAATTAATTAAATGAAATGATTCTTATATATTATTTTGGTACTGATGTTATGGATACATTAGACCTTTAGAAATATGTTATTCTTTTAAATTATTAGAAGGAAGAAACTATCCTTAGAAGAATGAATGTAGAATTCGTTCGAGGGAATTATGGGATTCCCTCATTGTTTATGTAATATGGATTAAAAGAACAATTCATGGTGGAGACTTGAGAACTATAGGGTTCTTATGCATTGTATTGGCATATGTTTGAAAAAGGAATTATGGGATTCCTTTGTATTAGAGATAACTAAACTTATGCAATAAAGAAATATTTGAGGCTAGATTTTCCAATAAGGGGTTTTCCTACGATATATGATGTATTATGTGTGTTTCAAATATATTTCCCTTTTGATCATTCATTTAATATATCTTAGATAAATGGAATATATCTTTTACTTTGTTGTAGATAAAAGGTCTAGGATGGTATGATTTGGTAAATTATCATGTTAGAATAATGGAACTAACTAGGATTTCATATTTTGTGTGACTTCTTATTGATGAAAGTTGTAGACGTTATTTGATTTATCAGTTTAAATAGATAAACTTTTGCATCCCTATTTAAGAGAGGAAGATCGGGTGATCTTTGTGAATGGTCTAATGAATATTAGATGATTGGAGAATGACATCTATCAATGTATGCTTATGGAGTAGAAGTGTCCTACTAAGATGTGACAAGTTTACACATGCTAGTAATACTTGGAATCTTCTCCTAATTAGTAAGAAGGATATTTATTCATTAGAAGTTAGAGAGAGTTATTAATAAGGGATTATGGGGTCCCTTTGAGAAGAAAATATTGGGTAAACCTAGTTTCACAACGTCTTCTTAATGATATTATCTTAGATAGTTATGGGAAGGTAACAATCAGGTAATGGTGTTAGTAAATGAACTATCACAAAATGATTGATGATTATATTGGCTCATCATTTGAAGGAAACCTTAAATGGTCTATGAGCAATATGCTTAGTGCACCCACATAGATGGGCTTATGTATGGTGTACGGATGGGTGTATCCTTTTGATAAAATAAAAGGGATAATTTAACTCATCATGGATATGAGATAGATAGCTTATTTTCAATTACACTTAGTACACCTACATAGATGTACTTATGTATGGTGTAGGGATGGGCGTACCCTTTTGATGGATTAAAAATATAAAGGTTGGATCATTGCATAGATGAGATGGAAAACACAATCATAATATATTAAGTTAATAGAGACCTTTGTAGAATGACATATGTAATGTGGGGATATGTAGATCCCTAGAAGTTATAAAAAAAATCTCTCTTGAGTTGGTTGGATTTTCGGGTTGTTATATTTGGTATTAGAGTTGTAGGTCATAGGATGAGTTGCTTTCGTAAATGAACTCTAGGTGATATGTACTAGAGACTTCTTTGGAATGTGCTAAGGATTTGGATATCTTCCTATTCAAGCCCTCTCTTAGTTATAAGCTAAATTCAGGAAGACCTTGAACTTCTAGTTATGTTGAGATCAAAGCACATAGTCATAGGACTATAAAGCTTCCTAGATAAGATCTAGGTATGATGGATTGGGAGCGTCCCTAGATAAGCTAGATATTGCTTAAAAATTGATCATAGAAAATGTAACTTTACTTGAGGGTGCATATTATGTGGAGAAAGTATTGCCATCATCATTATTAGGGACTTGATAATGAGTATGCACACCTAGGAATAGTATTGCATGGAGCAAGAATAACCTTAGCCATTATAAAATGAAGGATAATGGATTTAGTTCAAAATAAAAATAGACTAATTATAAGTAATAATGGTAGTATCTAAGATAACACCTTGTGGGAACACAAGTGTAGGTGACCATTATTTATTTAAGTTAGTTTATAGGAATAAATAATGAACCTTCGAAAGTACAATTGAAAGTAATTATAACTCATCAAACTCGTGTAGGTGGTAAAGATAAATGACACCAAGATAAGGAGGAGAAGATAATATTTTCAAAATATAGGGCTAGCTAGACATGATAAAGCTGAATCTTGAACCCTAAAGGAAATTTTAGAGGAAATTTTGATAGAGAGATAGAGAACCTCATTGATGTAGTTTAGTTACTACAAGAACAAATTGAATAACAGAGGGAATAGATGAATCAATGAAAGCAATGATTGGGAATTATAAATCAAGATACTAGAATAAATATTCTAAGGGTAGATAGGAGAAATATCCTACTACAAAATATCTTGAAGGTAAAGTCTCATATAAAGATAAAGCTAGCCAAGAACCTGAAGAATATCAAGGTATACAAATTGATTGTTAAAATCAACTGAGATACAGTTATGTAAATTGGAAACACATCCTTTCCTTGATGAATTTCTCATTAGTAACCCAAATAGTAGGGCTACCTTTTATGTTCATGATAAAAATTTCAAATGATGGAATTACTTCAAATCTATAAATGAAAATTTATAGGAATAGTTTTGTTCAAGCCTCAAACAACGACCAAGATGAGCTTCTATCTGGTTATGTGAATTTTCCTTGTTAACAAGTGGAATTCATTCTTGAGGTTTATAATTGGATAAGAGAATTTTGATGTTCCTTATGACCACAATGAAGTATGGTTCCTAAATAGGTAGGCTTTGGGAAGGTTCTAAGCAATTTAGTTTGGTGTGTGATAAAAAATAGCCTATGCTCATTGACATGCAACCTAATTTTTTCCTATTATTGGCCATTTGACTATTGAGTCATCTACATTGTGTGAAATGTTTATTGGTTGATAATTTAGCCTATTCTATTGTGCCTGGATGTTGGGTGATATTAAACCCCCCTTTTATTTGGAGGAATAAATATAGGGTTTTCATTAAATAAGATAATATGATTTATATTTCACTAAAGGAATGATTTAATGAAAGATAAGGTTTTCATTAAATGGAATAAATGTTATTTTATTAAAAGAATGATTTAAAAAAAGTTAGGCTTCTCATTAAATGGAATAGATGTTATTTTATTAAAAGAATGATTTAATAAAAGTTTGGCTTTTCATTAAATGGAATAGACATTTATTTATTAAAATAATGATTTAATGAAAGTTAGACTTTATTTTTTATTGGTAAGAGAGGTTTTGAAAGGATCCCGTAACCTTTTACAAAAAAGTTCTAGTTAGGAAAATGCTCCCAACCATATGAAACAAAAAGGAAGCACCTTCTTCAAAATAGCCAAGAAGAAAGACAAAAATAGATAGAGAAACCCTCATAGGGGTAAAATAGGAAGCCTCAATGGGCTCACGTAGAGCCTACTCATGTATCTAGGTAAAATAACATATTTATCTATTTTATCATCTATCACACAATAAAAACATGTAGGAGGTGTTCATTGAATATGGTGTAGTACATCGTCTCCACATATGGATCATAAATACATTCTTCATGTTGAGCCACAAGTTCCACGTAACCTGAATATTCATTTTTTCAAGGTGAAGCCACGCATGAAAGTGTGTGTTGAAAATAGATCCTATGAACTTAGAAAATTTCCATGAATCGATGAAACCTCCAATGATGTATCCTGAAAATGTTATCCAATCTAAGGAGGATTCCCATAACATGGAGAAGATGTGGCTATCCAAGAAACCTAAATCCTGTAAAACTCACATAAGAAATATAGGCATGAGATTACCATCAACCAGGGGGGAGGATAATTTTTATTCCAAATGGTGAGGTTAGGCAAAGAAACCCCCATGTTAGTTAGAAAACCAGTGGTTTGGTTTCCTTACTTAAAGACATGTTAGACAATGACACTAGGGGAAGAGCTCAGAAAAAAAACTTTACCTCAAAGATTAAACTGGAGATGTTCTAGGATGTTGACTGGGTGCCTACAATACTTTTAATAATGTTCATAGAGTGACCATTGACAATAAGGTTTGGGTAATTTATTTTGGATATGAGAGAAAGATCTTGGAAGAGGGCTTGAGCTTCATCAAAATGGTTGGTTTGGATGCTGAGATGTTTTGCAAAGGCTAGCAATATCTTCCCTGTATGATATCAAAAGATACCTCCTGTTCTAATCAATCCTAGGCTACCCTTGGCAACACCATAAAAATTATATTTGATCCACCCCAAAGGTGGATACCTCTTGATAATTGAGCGATCAACCATAGAAGAGGGAGAGGAAATATTATAGTAAGGGAGCTAGAGGGACTTGACTAACTAAGCTTCACTTGGGGACTTTGGCCACCTAGTGCCCTGAATAATAGGGAGATTTTCAGTTGCTATGTGGATAACTATGAAAATAATATAGTTGGAATCATGGATGAAGTTATTGAAGGCTTTGGAATTTCATTCACATGAAACTTCCCATAGGAAATGGGAGAGATAAAATGTCCAAAAGGTTTTGACACAAAAACCTTTAAAGGAATTAGGGAACTGTGAACATAGATCATTCAGAGAAAAGTAAGGAACCTAGGAAACACCCATAAAGGAAAATAAGGATCAAAGAACTTTGAGGAAGAAAGGAAAAATGAGGAAAATATGATGGGTGGATTCACACTCCTACTTGCAAAGGTAACAATAATTAGGAATGGAGAGCCCTCAAATATGGAGATTTGGAATGGAGAGGATTTTGTCCTAAACAACAAGCCAAAAGAAGAAATAGACTTTGGGAATGAGGTTCTTCTTCCAAATGATATTAGAAGGGAACCATGGCTGATCGAGGTTTTCATTAAGAAAATAGGCAATTTTGATAGAGAAAAACCCATTGGACTTTTCATTAAATGGAATAAATGTTAAATTATTAAAAGAATGATTTAATGAAAGTTAGGCTTTTTATTAAATGGAATAGATATTATTTTATTAAAAAATGATTTAAATAAAGTTAGGTTTTTCATTAAATGGAATAAACGTTATTTTATTGAAAGAATGATTTAATGAAAGTTAGGATTTTTATTAAATAGAATATACATTATTTTACTGAAATAATGATTGAATGAAATTTAGGCTTTTCATTAAATAGAATAGATTTTATTTTATTAAAAAAATTATTTAATGAAAGATAGGGTTTTCATTAAATAAAAGAATAAGCTTTATTTTATTGAAGGAATGATTTAATGAAAGATAGGGTTTTCATTAAATAAAATAATAAGCTTTATCTTATTGAAGGAATGATTTAATGAAAGATAGGGTTTTCATTAAATAAAATAATAGGCTTTACTTTATTTAAGGAATGATTTAACGAAAGATAAGGTTTTCATTAAATTAAGTAATAGACTTTATTTTTATTGGATGAATGACTTAAAGAAAATATAGATGTTTGAAATATAAAAAAATAGATGTTTCAATTAATAAAAGGTTATATGTTTCAAATAACAAAAGATAATGTTTCAAATAATGAAATAATAGATGTTTGAAATATCAAAATATAGATGTTTCAATTAATGAAAGGATAGATGTTAAAATATCGAAAGATAGATGCTTAAATTAATGAAAGGATTGATGTGTTTGAATATCATAAGATAGATGTTTCAAGTAATGAAAGGATAGATGTTTGAATATAAAAAGATAGATGTTTAAATTAATGAAAATATAGGTGTTTGAATATCGAAATATAGGTGTTTCAATTAATGAAAAGGTAGATTGATTTATTAGGTTTTAAAGGTTAAACTTATATCTGAAAAGGTAGATTGATTTACTAAGTTTTAAAGGTTAAACTTACATATGAAAAGGTAGATGTAATTTATGAAGTTTTAAAGGTTAAACTTATATTTTAAAGAGTAGTTTTGTTTTAGGAAATATAGGCTTCTTAGATTAATTGGTTAAGTAAAGTGGCTTGATAAGTACTTAATTGATTAAGATTTGGGCTCTTAATTGGTTAAGCAAATTGTTTTTAATAAGTACTTGATTGATTAAGAGTATGGGCTCTTAATTGGTTAAGGATATTGATTTTGATAAGTACTTGATTGATTAAGAGTATGGGCTCTTAATTAGTTAAGGAAAGTGGCTTGATAAGTACTTGATTGATTAAGAGTATGGGCTCTTAATTGGTTAAGGAAACTGGTTTTGATAAATACTTGATTTATTAAGAGTATGGGCTCTTAATTGGTTAAGGAAAGTGTCTTGATAAGTGGTTGATTGATTATTAGCATGGGCTCTTAATTAATTAAATGAAATGATTCTTATATATTATTTTGGTACCGATGTTATGGATACATTAAACCTTTAGAAATATGTTATTCCTTTAAATTATTAGAAGGAAGAAACTATCCTTAGAAGAATGAATGTGGAATTCGTTTGAGGGAATTATGGGATTCCCTCATTGTTTATGTATTATGGATTAAAAGAACAATTCATGGTGGAGACTTGAGAACTATAGGGTTCTTATGCATTGTATTGGCATATGTTTGGAAAAGAAATTATGAGATTCCTTTGTATTAGAGATAACTAAACTTATGCAATAAATAAATATTTGAGGCTAGGTTTTCCCGTAAGGGTTTTTCCCAAGATATATGATGTGTTATGTGTGTTTTAAATATCTTTCCCTTTTGATCATTCATTTAATGTATCTTAGATAAATGTAATATATATTTTACTTTGTAGTAGATAAAAGGTCTAGGATGGTATTATTTGGTAAATTATCATGTAAGGATAATGGAACTAATAAATATTTCATCTTTTGTGTGACTTATTATTGATGCAAGTTGTATACATTATTTGATTTATCACGTTATTTGATTTATCAGTTTAAATAGATAAACTTTTGCATCCCTATTTTAGGGAGGAAGATTAGGTAATCTTTGTGAATGGTCTAATGAATATTAGATGATTGGAAAATGAAATCTATCAATGTATGTTTATGCGTAGAAGTGTCCTACTAATATGTGATGAGTTTACACATGCTAGTAATACTTGGAATATTCTCCTAATTTTAGAAAGAAGGACCTTTATTTGTTAGAAGTTAGAGAGAGTTATTAATAAGGGATAGGGTTCCTTTGAGGAGGACACATTGAGTAAACCTAGTTTCACAACTTCTCCTTAATGACCTTACCTTAGATAGGTGCGGTAAGGCAACAATCGGGTGATGGTGTCAATAATTAAACTATCATGAAATAATTGATGCTTAGATTGGCTCATCATTTGAAGGAAACCTTATATGGCCTATGAGCAATACAATTTGTGCACCTACATATATGGACTTATGTATGGTTTAGGGATGGACATACCATTTTGATAGACTAAAATGGGTAAGTTAGCTCATAATGGAGATGAGATAGATAGTTTATTTGCAATTATACTTAGTACACTTACATAGATGGACTTATGTATGGTGTAGAGATGGGCGTACCCTTTTTATGGATTAAAAAGAGAAAGGTTGGCTCATCATGAAGATGAGATGGACAACCCAATCATAATGCATTAATTTAATAAATACCTTCATAGAATGATGTATGTAAGGTGGAGATATGTACGTACCTAGAGATTATAAAAAAAAATCTCTTGAGTCATCTAGATTGTTAGGTTGTTATATTTGGTATCAGAGTTGTAGGTTGTAGGATGAGATGCTTCCATAAAGGAATTCTAGGTACGATGGACTAGATACTTCCTTGGAATATGCTAAGCATTTGGATAACTTCTTATTTAGGCCCTCACTTAGTTCTAAGTTAAAGTCAAGAATACCTTGAACTTCTAGTTGCCTTGAAATCAGAGCACATGGTCTTAGGACTATAAAGCTTCCTAGATAAGATCTAGGTATGATGGACTGGGAGCTTCCTTGGATAAGCTAGATATTGGTTAATAATTGATCATAGAAAAGGTATCTTTACTTGATAGAGAATCTTGTGTGGAGAAAGTATGGTCATCATCATTATAAGGGAATTGATAATGAGTAAGCACACCTAGCAATAGTATTGCATGGAGCAAGATAACCTTAGTCATTATCAAATGAAGGATAATGGAGTAAGTTAGTTTGAAATAATAAGGGACTAACTATAAGTAATAATGATAGTAACTAATATGACACCTTGTAGGAATACAAGTGTAAAGGTTACCATTGTTTATTTAAGTTGGTTTATAGGAATATATAACTAACCTTTAGAAGTACAATTGAAAGTAATTGTAACTCATCCAACTCCTTTATGTGGAAAAAAGAAATGACACCAAGATAAGGAGGAGAAGAAGAGAATATTCTCAAAATCTAGGGCTAGCTAGATATGATAAAGTTGAAGCTAGATCCTTGAAGGAAATTTTAGAGAAAATTTCAATAGAGAGGTAGAAAACCTCATAATTGTAGTTTAGTTACTACAAGAATGAATTCAATAACAAAAGGAATAGATGAACCAACAAAAGCAATGATTGGGAATTATAAATCAAATTTATAGAATAAATATTCTAAAGGTATACAAGAGGAAGAACCTACTACAAAATATCTTGAAGAAAAAGGATCATATAAATATAGAGCTAGCTAAGAATCTGAAGAATATTAGGATATCCAAACTAATTGGTAAAATCAACCGAGATACGGTTGTATAAACTAGAAATGTATCCTTTCCTTGATTTTTTCACATTAGTAACCTAAATAGTAGGGATATTTTTTATGTGCATGATACAAATTTAAAATGATGGAATTACTTCAAAGCTAGAAATGAAACTTTAGAGGAATAGTTTTTTTCAAGCCTCAAACAACGACTAAGATGAGCTTCTATCTGGTTATGTGATTTTTCCTTGTTAACAAGTGGAATTCATTCTTGAGGTTTATAATTGGAGAAGAGAATTTTGATGTTCCTTATGAAAACAATGAAGGATGGTTCCAAAATAGGTAGGCTTTGGGAAGTTTTACATCTGGTGATGTTCTTGTGGGTGATTGTTTGCGCCTCTTCACCCAATCTTCTTTTTCAGTAAAGATGTTGGTAGGTCAAAAGGCACATTTTTGAAGTATTACGATAGACGAAGAAATAGGAAGGTCAAGATTGAACCTTGGTATAAAATCCCCACCTTGATCATCATACAAAAGAATGGGATCCCAAATCCTTGGATAAATAAAGTAGGCTATGGGCCAATGGTCGCAAGTTCCAAGTTCTCATCAAAAAGCTGGATGAAACTTTGGGAAAAGCAATATTAAAAATCTAGACTGAATATTTCGTTCACATCAAAATATTATGGGCAAAGGATTGGGATGTTGGTGTAAGAAAAGTCTACCCAAAAATCCTATCCAAATATAATATCACCATGCAACAGGATGGAAGCTTCGAGGATCCCTAGGAGAGAGCATTAATGATCTCAGCTGCCTGGTGCATACTGCTTATGGGCACGAAGGAGGAGGATTTGAAAGTGCATAATTTTAGAGGTAATTAATCTTTGATATATATAAAACATGAAGGGATGGGATAGATTGGAATTTAAGAAGCTAATAAAAATCTTATATTTTTGTAGAGCCACCCGACTCCTAAACGACCATCATCCCTCCTAGAATAGAGCATCAATAGACTTTTCAGTCATTTTAGTTTAATATTTTCCACTGACTATCATTAATGCTTAATGTTGAATTCAATATAAAATATTCTATAAATAGAAGAATGCTTGGCATTCCAAAGGGAGGCTCTATGGCTTTTACAATTCATATGTAATCTATTGTTTCTTGTAAATAATAGTAACTCACTATTTGATCTCTCAATATGTCTTTCATTATTTTTCTACCTTTGTGTGAATGTTTATTTTTGTGATGGCCATATGAGTTGATATGCTTAATTATGCTATCTAGATTTCATGGGTTGGACTAGGTGGTTCTGGAATTATCATTCACCATTAGGCATTGGGGTTTATTTCTGCTATATCTAATCGGGTGGGAGTGATCTAATTCTATTTCTTGGATTTCATGCACCCTCCCACTGGTTCTAGAATTCACCCCTACACATCAAACCAAATGAGAAGTGATAGACAGGGTAGAATTATTTGTTAGAAGTGTGTCTTGATGTAGTCACATTATATCCTTGTCATTTTTAGCTACGATCTTGTTTATTTTTCTCTCATTCCATTTCTCCCTTTTCCATTTATGGTGTAGTTAGTTGGAACCTCGGGAGCCAGCTATTTTTGGAGATCAATCAATTTAATCCTTCAGGGCTAGGTTGATGTTCAATGTTGGTCAATAACCTTTGGGTGTACCTTTCACTCATCCAGTGCTGATTTTCACACCAATAGTTTTTGGCAACTCTACTGGGGAACTCTATGAGTTTTTGTGTCTAAGGAAACTAAATTCTGGTGATTCTCTGGTTTTTCCATATCTTGGCAAATCACCTGGTGACTCTGACTAAGCAGCATCTCCATATCACAAGATCATTTATCTTCTTTTACTAAAAATTTTCATTTCCTAAAGGATCTAAGGTTTGATGAGCATCCCTGACCTTACAAGTGGTGAAATTATGCTCATCTGGTGACTCCATATTAGTAGAATAATTTAGAGGCTCCAAGGGACTAATTCTTTAATGGATCTACCAAAATATCCTAGCTAGAATGATACAAGCCCCTTGAATATCTCAAACCCACAAAATATTCCTAAGGCTACACTCAAAATGCTTCCCACTTATGATGGTACTGATAATGTTGCATATGAAAACTACCAGGATGTAGCATATCTCTATTTGATTCATGGTATTACTTATGAAAATGTGATGCTCATGCTCCTTGATTTTTCTCTAAGAGGAATAGCATTATTATGGTTCAGAACTCTAGAGCATAGAATCATCAAAAAATGGGTTGATCTCGTAGAAGCACTCATCGATGTATTTGACACTTCTGCAGATCCCTTCCTCCTACTCACACAACTCAAATTCATTAGGTGAGATGATAGTGAAGCCATGGTTGAATTGAATGTCCACTTTATAAAAAATTGGAGGAGGATCCCCTATGAAGCTAGGCCATCCGTTTTCCAAGCATACATCTACTATGTTCATACCTTCAATCCTGACATAGGCCTCCTAGTGCAGCAATCAAGAGAGAGATGCTTTCCTTAGGTTTTTAAGGAAGCATCTCATGCATAGAGGATGTTGGTTCAAGTAGGAAAACTCCCTAGAAATTATTTTTAGCCACTTCTACCCATATATCCTCTAATAAAAATCTAATGTTTGTAGCTCTTTCTCCCCAAATATATACCAACATGCAGCAAGAGGTAAAAATATGGGAATGAAGTTGGTACCTTGAGCCATGCAGTCAAAGAAACTAGTTGCCTCCAGAGGTAGTAAATATCATAGATTGTTGTTCCTCATAGGAGCAACAATACCATAATACACCAACACCTATAGTTAGACCATGAGAGATGGACTTTGCCACCCCAACTTGAAAGTAAATATAGGTTAGAATCAAGAAAAGTTTCAAGAGAAGAATCATGCCTTGATCACTTCTGTTGCAGCCATCCTCAACTCTTACAATAGTCCAAATACAAGGGGACTAACATCCATCCCAAAAGGGATGAAGTATGGGTAACAATGCAAGTTGACCCATACAAGGTATAATTCTGGTATCCACTTTCAGAACAGCTGATAATCCAAGCATGGGTTGAAATAGTAAAGGTGGTTCCTACATGAGCGATCTATATTCAAAACACAGAATTACTCAGGTTGAAAGCAAAATCAGGCTGAAAAGACCAAATCAAGCATAAGGAGCAACTAAAATTTTATATCATTTGGTTCGAACACTGCAGGTTTACTAAATAAATAGTAGATTAGTATCATGGAGCAGTGTTCCAGTAGCATTGCAATTTTGTGTAAATAGGTTGACAGATAAATAAAGGGTGTGGATTTTAAGAATGCATGATTTCTAACATCACTCCGAGTGATACACTTCTAATAAGAAGAATGATTTTCAGTTGACATCTCTTACTTAAGTGTTCTTTCTTCTCTTCTTCATCTTGTGACTTTTTAGCCCAATGCACTACTCTCTCAAAAGCTCATAAGATGATATAACAATTACACCTTGGCTCGTATGGTTAAGATATGCATTAGGCTAAACATTTCAAAGCAAGTATAGAACCCAATGAAAATCACTCTATAAATGACCTTGTGTACAACCCTTATGATTCATTAATCAATTGGATTAAGAGCGTGAACAAAAGTACCAAGATGTATTATGATAAGCTGAGAAAATTCTTGCTAAATTGTGTAAGAAATAAGAGTTATATCAGTGTAGACAAATATCTTTGGAATTTTATCTATTCTTAAAAATACCTTGAGCCATAAAGGAGTATACCAATGCAAGTTTAATTTTAAAGGTTATCTCCTTCAATTTTTCTCTCCTTGTGCTTATTTTTATCCTCTTATGTCTCCATTATACTCTTTTTATCCACTGTATTATGCCTTATTATGCCCCCCTCTTCCCCTCTTTTCATCTGGTAGTTGTTCATTGGCTACCCTTGTGCCCAATTTATTATTTCTATCCTAATATTTGTGTTTCTTCTCTTTTATTGCTAAGTAAGAATGTTATCTGGGTGTCATTCCCATAAAGTGGAAATACCCTATGATTCACCAAGAGTGTGGGTAAATTTTAGTGCCCCTTCACCCACTCTTCTTTTTCGAAAAACATTTTGGCAGGTCAAAGGACCCATTTTTGAAGCATTACGATGAATAGAGAAATAGGAAGGTCGGCACTAAACCTGGGTCTAAAATCCGTACCATGATCATCAGATGGAAGAATGGGATTCCAATTCCCCAAACAAATAAAGTAGGCTATGGGAAAATAGTTTCAAGTACCAAGTTCCCGTAAAAAAGTTGGACAAAACTTTGGGAATAGCAGTATTGAAAATATAGACCAAATATTCCATTCATGTCAAAATATAATGGGTGAAGGATTGGGAGGTTGGTATAAGAAAATTATATCCAAAAATCCCATCCAAATCTAAGATCACCATGTAACAGGATGGAAGATTTGAGGATCCCCATGAGTGAGCATTAATGATATCATTTTCCTACTGCCTACTATTCATGGGTACGAAGGAGGAGGATTTAAAAGTGCACAATTTCAGAGGTAATTAATCTTTGACCTATCTACAACACGAAGGGATGGGGTATATTGGAATTTAAAAATCTAATCAAAGGCTCAGATTTCTTTAGAGCCACCCGACTCCTTTCAGACGACCATCATCCCTCCTAGAGCAGAACATTAACAAAATTTTTAGTCATTTTAGTTTGATCTTTCCCACTAAATTTAATTAATGCTTAATGTTGAATTCAATGTAAAATCTTCTATAAATAGTTGAATTCTTGGAATTCCAAAGGGAGGATCTGTGGCCTTTGCAATTCATATGTAATCCATTTTTTATTGTAAATAATAGTAACTCACTGTTTGGTCTCTCAATATGCCTTTCATTCATTTTTTGTCTTTGTGTGAATGTTTATTTTTGCGCTGGTCATCTAAATTGATCTGCTTAATTTTTATACCTAGATTTCATGGGTTGGATTGGATGGTTCTGGAATTCGCATTCACCACTAGGCATTGGGATTTATTTCTACTAAAGACAATCAAGTGGGAGTGCTCTAATTCTGCTACCTATAGTTCATGCACCCTCCTGTTGGTTCTAGAATTCACCCCTACATGTTGAGCCAAAGGAGAAGTGATAAATGGGGTGGATTGATATGTTAGGCGGTTCACTATTTTTTTCACCCGTGATGTTGGAAGAGTGTGTCTTGATGCAATCGTATTCCACCCTTTTTAGTTCTAGCTACAGCCTTGTGTGTTTTCTCTCTCATTCCATTTTCCTCCTTTTCCCCTTTGCGATGTAGTTAGCTGAAACCTCAATAGCTGGTATTATTTGGATATCGATCGATTTTGTCCTGCCAAGATTGGGCGACCATTCAATGTTGGTCAAGAACCTTCGAGTGTACCTCCTGCTCGTTCGGTGTCATTTTTCACACCAACAATTTTGAACATCAAATTGTGCTCTTGACTTATTACGAACATCAACCATGAATGCCTATTCTTAGTTAAGTTAATCCTAGTTAATGAGAAGGAATGGATGCCTATTCTTAGTTAAGTAAATATTACTTAATGGGAAGGAATGGATGCCTAATCCTAGTTAAGTTGATCTTACTTAATGGGAAGGAATAGATGTGGAGTTCTATTCCTAGAATTTGAACATACTTAGCAAAAAAATAGATACAAAATCTATTCTTGAGAGAAGTATGAGATCCTCTCTCTAAGTTGTTAAATAATGTACAATATTTTCAGTTTAGTAAGTATTTAAAGGTACAAAGATCCATCTTAGAAGTAGATCCTAAGGTTAAGAACCAAGTAACCTACTCAAATTTAGGATCTTGAAGAAGGCATATAACTATTTAACCTAAAATCACATGGATTTAATGAATCAGGACATGGAACATGTGATCTCGAGATGAGTGTTGCAATGAAAATTTGGGCTGAAAATAGAAGAAATATTGAAGAGAATAAGATTTTGGCATTAGGAGTAAAATATTATGCTTTAAATACTAGGTAGTTTTACCCAAAATTTGGTAATCTAAGGAGATTCATGGTGTGGGAAGTGTATATTTTTCTTATTTCTCTTGCGTTGCAGGTACAAATATGAGGGAACATATGAAAAGGACCTTCTAAAAAGGTATGAATAAGGATATTGTAATTTTAGTTGCCCAATATTAGGAATTGCTTCTCACATGGAATGAGTATGGTATTGATGTTATCAAGGGATGATAATTTTTTTTAAACTTATTGAAATAAAATAGAAATTATCCTTGTTTATTTGAATATATATTGCAAAAATATTTTTATTTCAAGGAAACACACGAGATTGTGTTTAGCCCAAGGGGGGCAGTATGTCATAATCCCCCTAGCAGGACTTTTTCTTGATAAACTATGCATTGATAAAGGAGGATTAATACTTAGTTATGATGTATTAAATTTATTTAATTAACTAATTAAGAATTTTTTTTTTTTAAAGCGAAAAATCCCTTGTGGGGCCGCCTTGGTCTGAGAGACCATAAACAGGGGGTTCTACACCGTCAAAGTCACCCAGGAGTCGCACCCGACCCTACCCACACCAACATTATCAATTGGATTTTGGGTACCCAATTCAACTTTTTGGTAGGGTGGAGATTCAAACCTGGGATCTCCCTTGGAGGATTTCCCTCTCCTCTCCAACTCACCTACAACACTGGGTTACTAATTAGGAATTATTACATTCCTTCGATTGAATTAATTAATTGGTAAATTAATTAAATATTATAATATTCTTGGTTGAGTTAATTTATTGAGAAATTAATTAATATTATTTTATCCTTTGTTAAATTAATTAAATTGGAAAAAATAACTAATTAGTATTAATATCATTTATGTGAATTAATTAAATTGGAAAAAATTAATTAATTAGAACTATATTCTATATTGTGAAAATATAATTTGGAATTTACCTTATTGTGGGCCAAATTATAAAATGAGATATTTTAAAAGAATAATATTATAAATAGGTAAACAATGAATTTTGGTGGTTGGGTTTTGATTATTATAATAGTGAGAATTATTTTTTCCTACCCTTTTTTTAACACCAAAATAGAAAAGGATATTTTATATATAAGGGTAAGATATTTTGAAGGAGGGGGCCAAAAATTGGAGATGGGAGGGCAACCTCGAAGGAGATATTAGGGTTTGAAATAATCATGGAGGCCACTTGGAGGCTTCAAAGGAGTTGGAGATCCACAAGTTGGATCATTTCATAATTCTATCTTCCTCCATATTTATGGTTAAAATAAATGCACCATAGAATTTAGAATAATGGCTTCTATTGTTTGTGATGCTTCTTATATTGAACAAAGGGTGCCTTGCCCTGATTAAATATTTGAACTGGTTGATTAAAGGATAACTCCTTGATTTCATAAAAAAAAACTTTAGTTCTGATTATTATTTCCCATTTGGAGGTCGATTTGGTCTATGTTTGAGTCTATTGATTGAGGTCTGATTTTATTATTTAAAAATTTTATGCCGATGGAACCTTTCTCTTCAATAGCACTCTATGTGCATCGCTAAATAGGGGTGATCTATGAAAATTTGTTATGAATTATTACTAAACCTTATAGTTTTGCGAACTTCCCCTACAAAGGAATTTTGACATTTTTTGCCTATGCTTATCCGTATCTATTTGAGATCAGTCGACGTTGAAATATTGTTATGTTTGTGAGGTTTGTCTAAAATATATGTAAATTCATTCATTATAGGAGTGGAGGTAGATTTGTCTTCATTTCTACAATTTATTCACAAGCTCCCATGTTGTTGAAGAACCACATAGAAGGCTTTGTGGAAAGAGCAAATAGATTTGGTCTTCCAACACCTTAGATAGCAAGTCATCCTAAGGTTTAACTTAGGTTTATATTTAATTAATGTCCCACCACTGAGGTGAGCCACCACTATGTGACGATTCCATGCTCAAGGTGGCACAAACAGGATGGGCCGCATAGACCATCCCACATATTTATCCCACAAAAGATATGTGGTGGCCCATGTGTTCCCTAAAAGGAAAAGTTCCCCCATTTGAGTTCAACCACCACTTAATGGTCAGGGGTACCACCAAGTGGGACCACCATGTGCCTATTTGGAGGGTGCATCTAATGAAAATAGCCTACACTCGTTGATGTGCGGTCTAATTTTTGTCCATCGTTAGCCATTTTACTATTGAGTCATCTACGTTGCATGCAATTCTGTTTGGTTGATGATGTAGCCTATTTTGTTGCACCTAATTGTTGGGTGATATTAAACTATCCTTTTATTTTAAGGAATAAATATAGTGTTTTATTTTTATTTTTAATAAGCTATGTATAGCTTCTATGAGGGACCACTCCCATTACGAAAAAAAACATTACATTGCTCTCATTACATTTCTAACAAGTTAATTAAAGCATATCCAACTTTGTCTTTCTATTGGAGATATTCTTCATTTACCCTTCTATCAAAAATATTCTTCATTTTCCTCAAACTGCTAAGTTTCCACAATCAACTACTTTTATATCAAATGCCTTCAAAAATTTAAATTTTGTCAAGATGAAATAATACTGTGAATGGCTAAAATATTTGTTTTACAACTTCTATATCCAAAAATATCTTATATCTAACAACCTCACAATTTCTTAATACCTTTTTTTAGGGTTCTTATTCATTCCCCTAATATTCCAAAATATTATTTTCATTGTTATTTTTTTTTTTTATTTGTGGGTTTAGCCCCACTTCTTGTTAACACTTGTTTTATTTGCTTTTGTTTTCCCAAATCAATATCCCTTTGTGTTTATTTTTCTCTTTATTTTTGCCTCTTGGGTCTTTCTCTTATTTTTTTAATTCTTAGAAATACTTTCATCTTCATCAATCTCTTCAATATTCTCACACTACTCATAGTAAGACTTATTATCTTTAGGTTTATCTTGTTCTAAAGGATTTGAAGTGCAAGGAATAACCTCAAAAGCACACCCTTATTTATATTTCCCTAAAGACCCTAAAGTGCAAGTATGCTCTTCTGTAGTAATTACCTTCTTATTCCACCCTAGAAACCCTAAATTGTTATGGGTTTCCTTCAACCTCATTTCTATATTATTCTACTCTTGAAACCTTAAAGTGCAAGGGATAACATCTTCACCACTTTCAATTTTATTACCTGAAGAGGATTCTATACTACTTGAGGAATATGATTTACTTGGAATAAAATTGACCTTTTTGCTATCTTTGTTTTAGGGTTTATCTCCACATCTTCTTTTGCACCTTTTATTCCTTCTAAACTTGTCAATTGATAGGATTTATTTGCCTCTTCTTTTAGAGTGGAATATCCTTGATTTGATCTAGCTTCTATTATTGAATGATTTTCTTGCTTCATCTTGAAGTTTATCTCATGGCTATAATTTTTGTTCCTTTATTCATATTTTTTACTTTGCAAACTCTTGCCATGTTTCCAATCTCAAAATAATTATGGTAATAAAATGCAATATTTTCATAATCTACTTTTTGATCCCATTCTCTTGATTCAAATTTAATCTTAATAGATTGTGGCAAAGGTTTTAAAATATCCATATCAACACATATTCAAGTATATATAGCATGCTTTCGCTCCTTATTTTTTGGTCCTTCCTTTATTAATTTCCCTAGGTTATTCCCAATATTTTTTAAAACATCCTTATTTATAAGCTGATATTTCCAAAACACCTAACCCACATTGGAAGCTTCTTAATAGTTTTTGTCTCAACTAAAATTATTTTTTTCCATGGTCTCAAATAAAGTGCATCTCTTCCCATAAACCATGGGCCACCAACCATTATTTTATCCTTAATTTATGAACTGGAAAATATGATGAGGAAAAAACCTTTAGAAAGAAAAGTCACAGAATAATTTAAATTTAATCCCCACTTCCACTTGATCCAATTTTGAATCTCCAAAAACATTGACCATGATCTATGGAACTTACATATTAGCCCTCTACTTTTAAGGTTCACTCTTTCACTTATCTCCAGCTTGGGCCTTCATACTTCCAATAAGGGCATTTTGATTTCTAGATAGGGCATATGTATTTCCCATTAGGACTTTCAAAAATGACTTTCATTCCACAATAGATAATGGGGCTTGCTCTTGGTTTGCACTCCCTATTTTCTTGCACTCACTCTTGCTCCTAGCTTGCACTCTTTCTTGCCTCACACTTAATCCTGGATTGCACTCCCTCCGGGCTCACAATTGCTTGTATCTCTTCTTTTTCTTGGCGTTCCTTCACTTCAACAATTTTTTGGAAATAATATTCCATGTATTCATGGTAAGGGTTTGAAGCATTGATGCACTCTAGATGAACCTACTTCTCTTTTTCTATTATTGAATCCTTGCTTGCACTCCCTCTTAGTTTGCACTCCCTTTTGGTTCACACACTCTCCTACCTTATAGTATATTCTACCTCACACTCATTCCCAAATTGCACTCCATATAGACTCATAATTGCCTTTGTATCTTCTTTTTCCTAGCGTAACTTGGCTTCAACAATTTTTTGGAAATAATGTTCTACACATTCATGGTAAGGTTTTGAAGCATTGATGCACTCTGGATGAACATGTTGCTCTTCTACCATGACTAAATCTTAGCTTGCACTCCCTCTTGGTTCACACTCCCTCTCTAATCTCATTGGCTCTGGGCTTGCACACTCACTCCCGACTCATGCTCGCACTCACTGCTACACTTACTCCTAGATTGTGCTTTCACTAACTCACTCAATTTCAATTGTACTTAATCACACTTATTGCTACACTTAATCATGCTTTCACTGGCTGTTACACTTAATATCGGCTTGCACTTGAACTTGATGTTGCACTTACTCCTGGCTCACTCTTGCACTTATTGCTGCACTTAGAAGATAGGTGTAGGAACCCAAAAGTCACACATTGTTGTCTCTATGTATCCATAGGTGATTCCAAATATCCCTAGGCTATTATAGGCTATTTTATACTATTGTAGTTATGCGTAGTCACGCATAGTCATGTGTAGATTGCCATAATTTGCCATAGCAGTGTGTAGACTTCCATATACCATTTCATTAGCTTTCAGGTCCAAAACCCTAATAAGCCTTCAAAATAACATCTTGTGCATTGGGATATCCTCCAAAAGCATATTTGCATTCAATTGAGGCCCCCACGGGTCATTAATTGACAAAAACAATTATCAATTCAATTCTTAAAATCTAATTTAATTTTGACTTCACTTAAGTCACCTTTTTAGGGAAAAATTGATTAGTTTAACTCTTAATTCTTAATTAACAATAATTACATACTCCCACATGTGTGTGATTAGGGTTACCTAAGATATTTTCCTAGAAATCCTAATCAAGCTCTAATTTGAATTAGGACCTCCTAATCCTAATTAGACTTAATCCTTCCTCACACGTGTGAAGATAGGATATTTCCTATGAGGAATGTGAGACCTCCACCTAACAAAACCTAACCTAACTTTGGTTAGAATTTATCCTAGGGTTAGTTTATTTAACTCACCCCCTAAACCTTACCTTTTTATATAAATAATGGGTCTAAAACCCCTAATTATATCTCTCTCCATTAATGATCTAAGAATAGAAACACTACCCAAATGGATACCGATGCATGATACAGTGAATCCGAGTTGAACAACAACATTACAATAGCCAAAAAACCTTCCCATCGAAGGATTTTACATAAGAGTTCTCAGGGTCTAATTCACCCCCCACCCCACTAATCTGACATCATTTCACCCCCCGGGTGGCGAATTGGTTCTATAGGTCCCAAATCATCTTAGATTTGGGAGGTAAGCTCTATTTTATCATTTTATCAGCTTCTGCACCTTTAATTTTAGTTTGTAATGCATTTTTACCATCTATTTTGTCTTTCTAAACATGGGGCCTGACTAAGGCAAGACCCCCAATAAACCAATCTCTTTCTATAGGTTTGACCTAGAATCAAGAAGGGAAAGTAGCTACAAGTACAACTTGGCGGTGGTACACAAGCCCATCTACATTGAGGGACGATAGAAGACAACATTGAACTTGTTGTAGCATTATTAGAAGAAGAAATGGCTAAAGGGCATCATGTCCCTATTGTAACACATATTTTTTAATATTAATGAAATACAATATTTTTCTTTTAGTACATTTGTGTTTTGTATTGATGGATCAAATGTCAATTTCTACCCGTTTCATTTTGGAATTCCCGGTGGGACCCCCACAATGGATAGTGTCAGGCAAAATTTTTCTAATAAATCTGATATTATCTTGTATTTCTATGTTCTGAAGATATTGACTCTGACTTTCATAGATATTTTCAAATCCTCGAGAACCCTCTCAGGCCCTCAAAACAGATATTTGGGGTCTCTAGATCCAATTTGTCCCCTGCCCTGTGAATCATATCTTAATTCACCCCCCGAGTGGCAAAGTCAACTAGACAACCTCAAAAACCCCTAAAATTGTAGGGTTGAGTAGTACATGACCTAATAAAACTATCCACATCATCAGAGTGCAGGTATTTCCCATTTTATCCCTCTATTGTTTAAATTTTGAAAGCATAAAGCATTCACTAGTTAAATGGTAATTTCTAGGTGTAAATTTGCTTTCATTTTGAGCTTGTAGGATCATTAATTTTTTCTAAAGTTACAAAACCTGCAACTTTCTAGGAACTTCATTTAATTTAATTTTCAAATAAAGTACATTTTTCCTTTTTGTTTTGCATATAGTATAAGCCTATACTATTTCCCCCTTTTTTCATAGCATCTCTTGCTAAAATAAGTAAGCATACTAAAGTTTAAATTAGGGTTTCCTAATCCCCTTCTCCATGTATTTAATTTTCAAAATAATTTTGCATCCTAAAGTTAAAAATTAAGGTTTCCTAATCCCATTACTCCACACACTTGGATTGCATGTTTCCACGCTTTGTAAAATATATTAGTCTATTTCATAAAGGCATTTAGGTCTAGATTATTTCTTTGCAAAGAATACCGTTATCTAATAATTTTCTTTCAAAAAGGCATTAGGTTAGTATCTCTTTTGAAAAGGCAACTAGTTAGTTTCTTACCTTACATACACCGTTAGAAAAACATAAACCCACACACACTCACGTGGCATCTAAAAAAGTGGTAAGATTGGACTTCATCCCCAATCCATCGCTCAAGATTGGTAGGTGTTTTACCCTCCACCAACTCACACCCCTAGACACCTAGCAACCACATAGGAGCAGTTTTCTAGATTTCATCACCGAAAAATCCCCCACTTTTGTGATTGGGCCCTGGATTTCATCACCAGTGGTTACCTGTGGAGTGGGATAGGATTAGTGCCTTCATCCACAAGGCTAGTATAATTAGTGGAATTGGTAACTATCATTCTTGATTAAGCCCACCCGAGGGTGAATCAAAAGCATGTGTATGTCGATAGTAGGTCTTAGATAGTACCACCTCTCTTCGTGAGAGGAATTTGTGAACTCGCTTCAGTATAGTGGGTTCCCCCCCTTTTTTAGGATATCATTTTGCTGCACCTTCCATACACGTCACCATTTGAACATTGTGATACCATTCTATTTTGTGCATATTTGGGTGTTGTAGGAGTTTTGATATTGATGAAATTCCCTATTTTCTAGAGTGTTCAATCCATTAACCGTGATTCTAAATAGGGAGTATCAACATTACAATACACAAAAATGAACAAAAAACTTTTATTTTTTAGCATTTAGACTTGATTTCGGTCTACCATTGTTTGCATGATCATGGACTGATCTCATCACATTACACTACATATTATTTTTCCATACACAAAATGTCACTTTATTTACACTTACATTAGACACATTCGAGTCTATATCATACAAGGTTTATTTCTAAAACCCTTCTTACAGATGCTACTATGCCTGTAGTCACCCATACTAGAGTGAGCAAGCAAGAACACTTTATAGAGGAATGGCCTGCCACTTCCTTTAGTCAGTCCACTCTTACTACTTTGATCATGAAGGAGAAGACCATAGACACATATGATTCATGCATATAATCTAATGTACAGCTCACACACATGATAACTCATGATGAGACGTCAACCCTAAGTGAAGCCCTCACTACTTAACTCATAGAGGATTATCCACTCCTTTCATTTCCATCCTCACCTAATCCACTGACCACTTTATGCGACCATGTGATCTACACAGTTCCAGGACAACCTCCTCTATTCTTTACCATATATGAGTAGGTCTTACCTACTTCTCCCACCTTCGCACACCCCTTATTCCAAAACTTATCTCAATCCCTTTTTGAGAGTTATTCTTTCTTCCTAAACTATACCCATCTAGATGTCACATCATTTGCCCCTACAGTAGGAATGGTGTCTAACCCATTGTCCTATGTTGTGGGAAACTAGAAGCCATCCTTCCAAACTGCACAACAACTCCCTCCCTAATAGGAACCGCAAGCATTTCCTCAAACCTCACACCTGTATTCCTCATAGGAGTCTCAGCCATTGTCTTCCCAAGAGCCATTTTTCACCATATCTGAAGGCACCTCCCACAGCTCCTTCAGCTGCAAGATGCACAAACCCAAGTAGAAGTGTACACATACACCTTCCTCTCGACCCAAGCTCATACTTCGAAAACTTACCCTACCTTTTTTATAGTTTTTCCACCAATATCCCAGGTCTCTGGAGTGTACGATACCCAACCTTAATCACCACCTTTTCTACAGTGACTTTTAGGATATCGTCACCTCCTCCTGCCCAAGCTCACACTACCAATATCTTGATGAGCAAGGTGCAGCAACAGTATTGTCATTGTTGTCAACACAGTCAGACAAATCGGTTGATGCAGTGGACAGGAGTTAAGAGGTTCTTCAGAGTATGTACAGTGATTTTCCAAAAGATCGAAGTGGCCCATATACTAAAAATCAAAAGAAAATCACAAGGAAGAAAACTGTCGCGATATCGCGACATGTTGAGCAAGAAAGAAAAACTGTCGCGATATCGCGACATGTTGAGCAAGAAAGAAAACTGTCGCGATTTCGTGACATGTTCGGAGAGAAAGCGCAAGCAAGCAAAACTGTCATGATTTCGTGACATGTTCGGAGAGAAAGCGCAAGCAAGAAAAACTGTCACGATTTCGTGACATGTTCGGAGAGAAAGCGCAAGCAAGCAAAACTGTCGCGATTTCGTGACATGTTCAGAGAGAAAGCGCAAGCAAGCAAAACTGTCACGATTTCGTGACATGTTGGAAGAGAGAAAGGCAAGTAGAAAAAGTGTCGCGATTTCGTGACATATTGCAAGAGAGATTGTACGAAAGAAAAAGTGTCACGATTTCATGACATATTGCAAGAGAGATTGTACGGAAAAAAAAGTGTCATGATTTCGTGACATATTGCAAGGAAGTTTGTACGGACGAAAAGTGTCACGATTTTGTGACATATTGCAAGAGAGATTGTACGAGAAAAAGTGTCACGATTTCATGACATATTGCAAGAGAGATAGTCAAAGAAAAAGTGTCACGATTTCATGACATATTGCAAGAGAGAGAGTCAGAGAGAAAAAGTGTCACGATATCGCGACATGTCGATTTTCATGACCGAAGGCAAGAGAAAGAGCTAAGGAGAAAAAGTGTCACGATATCGCGACATGTCGTTTTTCACGACCAAGGCAAGAGAAAGAGCAAAGAGAGAAAGAGAAGGAGAAAGTGTCACGATATCCTGACATGTGCGAAGGAGAGAAAGAGCAAGGAGGAAAGTGTCACGATATCGGACGATGTGCAAGACAAAGCAAGAGAAAGAGCAAGGAGGAAAGTGTCACGATATCGACGACATTGAGGTACAAGAAGAAGAGAGCAAGGAGGCAAAAGTGTCGCGATATCGCGACATGTTGTGTTCAGTTGTGGTACAAGCCAAGAAGAGTAGCAAGGAGGGCAAAGTGTCACGATATCGCGACATGTTGTGTTTTCGCAGGTACAAGCCAAGAAGAGTAGCAAGGAGGGAAAGTTGCAAAGAAAAAAGAGAAGGAGGCGAAAGTGTCACGATATCATGACATTTGTGTTTTCGGGGGAAAGCCGAGAAGAGGACAAAGAGGCAGAAGTGTCACGATTTCATGACAGGTCACTTTGGCACGAGCTAAGAAGAGAACCCAGCCGAAATAAGATATGTGACAGTTAACTAAAGTTATACGACAGTTATAGGTGCAATTGTAGAAGAAAATCATGCAACTAAAATAAGAAGAGTTAACTAAAGTTAGTACGTCAGTTACAGGTGCAGTTATAGAGAAAAATCATGCAGCTAAAATAAGAACAGTGAACTGAAGTCAGAACGATAGTTACAGGGCCAGTTACGGAGTGAAAGCATCGAGCGACGGTTAAACTGAAAGTCATCAGTCGAAGACCAAACAAAGAGCCGTAACTATTAATAGGATGCATGAGAGAATACTGTGAGATAAAGGAGTTACATATAGAAGTTTCTATTAATAAGTTGCATGCAAAAATATGGAAGTTAAAAATAGAATCAGAACTTTGTTATAAAAGGAGGTCTGCATGGAGAATTACAGCCTAAAAGAGTGAAAGTGCTGCAAGAAGAGGGTTGGAAGAGTGTCGTAAGAGAGCGTTGAGCAGAGCCGTGAGAGCCATAAAAGTGCAGTAAGAAGAGCCTTAAGTGTGTGTGGTGTTTTGGTGAATAGAGAGAGAGGTTGGGTTAGCAATAGACCAGTCAGGGTCTTGAATAAGCGAAGGCATTTTTATGTCAATCTTATAGCTTCAAAATTGTAGTCCAAGTTGGTGCTTGGAATTAGGGGTTGGTGCTCCTTTCTGTTGGTGCAGATAAATTAGGGGTTGGTGCTCCTTTCTGTGGGTGCAGATAAATCAGGGGTTGGTGCTCCTTCTAGTTGGTATTGGTGCTGGTAAATTGATTGTAAAATTGGTATTTTGCAAAGGCTGGATTTGGACGGTAATCCAAGCAGTCATTTTTGAGGAGTAGCCAAATTGGTGAACCTCGTTACATCGTGTGTTGTGGAATGCTCTCTTGTTATACTTGCTTTATCTGATTTAAATCTTCATTGTTTCAGTATTAAGAGTTGTAGATTTGAATTTAAATAGCTACACTGATTCACCCCCCCTCTCAGTGTCATTGTGAGACTAACAATTGGTATCAGAGCCAAGTTCCCTTATCAAGCTTAACCAGCTAGGGTGATCTTGGATTAGTACGCAATGGCAGGTGGTGAAGGATTCTCTTCAAACAAAGCACCATTGTTTGATGGAACTAATTACTCATTTTGGAGACTCGGGATGCAGACATATCTGTGTGCTTTGGGATACGACATTTGGGAGTCAGTAGACAGTGGATACACAATACCCACCACTCCTCCAACCGATGTTGTCGGTAAGAAATTGTTTGAGAATAACTCTAAAGCAAAGAATGCTATCATGTGCGGTTTAGTGGACAACGAACTGATAAATATTATGAGTTGTAAAATGGCAAAAGACATATGGGACAAACTAAAGAGCATTCATGAAGGAGACGACAAGATCAAGGAGGCCAAGTTACAAACGCATCGAGCTCGGTTCGAAGCATTAAAGATGAATGACGATGAGAACATAGAGGCATACATGCTGAGAGTTAATGGAATCATTAATGCGATTAGAGGACTCGACGAGGAAATGGAAGATGTTGTCATCGTGAAAAAGGTACTAAGATCTCTTCCCCAAAGATTTGATTCTAAAGTTTCAGCAATAGAAGAAGCTAAAGATCTAAATACTTTTAGTATGGATGAGATGCATGGTTCTTTGACTGCATATGAGATGAGAATAGGAAAAACTAAACCCACAGACAGAGAAGCTGCTTTTAAAGCACATAAAAATATAAAAGCAAAGCAAGAATCCGAGGAAGAAGAGACATCAGATGAAACGGAAGCAAACTTTGTTCGAAAACTAATAAGGGGAAAAGGAAAATACAGAGGAAAGCTACCATTTAAGTGTTTCAACTGTGGAGGCGTTGGGCACTTTGCAGCTAAATGTCCACTTAATGAGAAAAACAAAAGTGATGAAGGTTCACATCAAGAAAGAAGTGACTGGAAGAAGAAACCAAATTTTAGAAAAGGCAACTTCAAGAAGAAAAGTTTCATATCCAAGAATGTCAGTCCTTCGAAGACAGCCCTGATGAGGATTCTAAAGAAGAAACAGGTGAAGCTCTTTTCATGGCATTCGAAGAAGAAAAAATAGAAGAAAAATAGGAATGTGATAAAAAATTTGAGGCCGAGGCTAAAGTAGATCTAGAAGGTGAGTTGGTCACTGCACTTCAAGAGCTGAGTATAGAAAGGAAAAAGAATAAGAAAACTTCAAGAAAGCTTGAGGATGCCAATGAAATCATAACCAGCTTGAAAGTACAGATAGACAAATTTAAGAAAATATCTGAAGATATCGAAGTACAATTAACCATGAAAATAGATGAGTGCAACAAGCTAGAAGAAGAGATTGTTGGTTTAAGGATGCAGCTAGAAGAGATGAATCAAAAAATGAGTTGCTATCACAAACTTGAAGGAAGTTCTGTGAAGCTGGATAAGATTATAAATAACCAAAGGACTACAGGCATCAAATTTGGGTTAGGTTTCATCGAAGGAGAATCATCAAATGGATCAAAGGCCATAACTATAGAACCCATAAAGAATGAAGACAAGATCAGGGTTGATCAAGAAAAAATGAATCATGCTAAAGAAAGCAATAATGCCAGGCACGAGAGGAGTATTGACAATGATGGATTCACCAATGTCACTCATCAAAGGAGAAGAAGATTTATGGCTCCCACTACAAAATGGCAAAGACCATCACCCAGGTTCACTCATTCCTTTTCTGGTTATTGTTTTAAATGCAATGGTTATGGACATAAGATTTCTGATTGCAAGTATAATGTAGGACAAAGGAACTTTACCAATAGAAATGTTTTTTCACCATTGATGGATTATGCAAGTAGAATGTTATAACTCGTCATAATTTTGGGCACATTGCAAGAAATTGTCGAAGTACATTTGCAGCAAATAAACATCAGGGAAGAAAATTTCAACCAAATGGTTTGAGACAAAATAGAAAATTTCTCGAAAAACATGCACAGGCTACTGACAAAGAAAAGTCAAAACAAGTGACCAAAACTGCAATCAAACCAGAGTGGAAAGAAAAGGAGCGAACCAAGGAAGAAAAGGAATCCTTGATTGTACAGACAACATTTAAAGCACAGAACAAATCTGCACCATGGATACTTGATAGTGGATGCTCCAGTCATATGACAGGTGACAAACAAAAATTTGAAAAGTTACAGAAATATGAAGGTGGTTCTGTAAAATTTGGAAATAATGATGGAGCTAAGATAGTTGGCAAAGGATCAGTTAAGATCAGTGATGGAAAAATCAAGTCGAAAGAAGTCTTGTTTGTGATTGGTCTGAAGCATAACTTGTTAAGCGTAAGTCAGATTTGTGACAGAGGTCATGAAGTAATTTTCAAGAAGCAGGGTTGTGAAGTCAGAACAACAAACTATGGAAAGTTGATAGCAACTGGATCAAGGACATCTGGCAACCTGTATACTCTCTCAGAGACTTCAGAAGGAGCATGCTTGATTGGACAGGAAGAAGAAAATTGGTTGTGGCACAAGAGGCTCGGTCATATTAGCTTTGACAATCTAGTAAAAATCAGCTCAAAAAGGGCAATGAGAGATATTCCCACCATTGGTAAACCATTAAATAGCATTTGTGCTTCATGCCAAAAGGGGAAGCAAACTAGAGCCACATTTAAAACAAAAGAGTACTTCACAAGCAAACCTTTAGAACTAATACATACCGATTTATGTGGACCCATGAGAACGCAAAGCATAAATGGTGACAAATACTTTATGTTGTGCATAGATGACTATTCCAGGATGACATGGGTACTATTTTTGAAGCTTAAATCAGATGCCTTTGAGATGTTCAAGATTTTCAAAAAACAAGTTGAGAATCAAACAGAAAAAAGGATTAAATGTTTAAGATCAGATAGAGGAGGAGAGTTCATTTCAGAGGAGTTTGCAGAGTACTGTGAAAAATATGGGATTAGGAGACAGTTTTCAGCAGCAAGGACACCTCAGCAGAATGGTGTGGTAGAAAGAAAGAACAGGACAGTGCAGGAAATGGCACGGACTATGTTGACTGAGAGCAAAATAGCGAGAAAGATTTTGGAAAGAGGCAGTCCATACTGCGGTTTACATCCAAAATAGGTGCATGTTGAGGACGCATGAAAGCAAAACTTCGTATGAACTGTGGTTCGGTAAAAAGGCAACAACAAGATACTTTAAAGTTTTTGGAAGCAAGTGTTACATCAAAAGAACTGAAGATAATCTTGGAAAGTTTGAAGATAGAGTTGATGAAGGTATTTTTCTTGGCTATTCGACAAAAAGCAAAGCCTACACATGCTACAACAAGAGGCTAAAGAAAATTGTGGAGAGTGCCGATGTTAAAGTTGATGAAGGTAGGGAACAAGAAAGAAGCTATAAAGAAAACTACCCAATTTATGAAGAAGTTATTGAAGGAGATGAGGAAAAGGAAACGGAAAAGAAACAAAAAATTGACTCAGATGAGTTAAGTAGTGATTCAGAAGAGGAAGAAAACAAGAAATTCAAAATAGGCAGCTGGCAAAAAAATCATCCTAGAGAGCAAATAATTGGAGACCCCACAGTTGGTGTTCAGACAAGAAGAAGAGTAGTAAGTAACTACTCTCTATTATCCAACATTGAGCCCAAAAATGTTGTTGAAGCAAGCAAAGATGAAAGTTGGATGACGACAATAAATGAAGAATTAGACCAGATCGAGAAAAACAAAACCTGGGAGTTAGTACCAAGACCTGCAAATAAAAATATAATCGGTACTAAATGGATTTTTCGAAACAAATTGAATGAAGATGGACAGGTAGTCAGGAATAAAGCAAGATTGGTCTGTAAAGGCTATGCACAAGTTGAAGGTATTGACTTTGAGGAAACCTTTGCACCAGTGGCCAGACTAGAGGCAATAAGAATGTTTCTGGCTTTAGCAGTTCACAAGAATTTCAAAGTTTATCAAATGGACGTGAAATCAGCATTTCTGAATGGAAAACTTGAAGAAGAGGTCTATATTGAACAGCCAGATGGTTTCCAACTCGGTGATAATCCCAACTTCATCTGCAAGTTGAAGAAAGCATTGTATGGCTTGAAACAGGCACCCAGAGCATGGTATGCAAGGCTAGACAACTATCTTACTCAACAAGGGTTCAAAAAGGGTATGGTGGATAGCAATTTGTATGTCAAAACAGAGAATGGCCATCTCATTGTCCTTGTTGTATACGTAGATGATATCATTTTTGGCAACAGCAATGATGATTCGTGTAAATATTTAGCAATTAAGATGCAGAAAGAATTTGAAATGTCAATGATTGGTGAACTTTCGTATTTTCTCGGACTGCAAGTTAATCAAAATGAGAAGGGCATATTTATTTCTCAAGTTAAATATGTGAAAGAGATGCTAAAAAAGTTCACAATGGAGGATTGTAAGCCTGTTAGCACTCCCATGATGACAGGTTGCAAGTTGAGCAAGGATGAAAAATCTCCAGATGTTGATCAAACCATGTACAGATCTATGATTGGGAGCCTACTGTATTTGACAGCTACCAGACCAGATATCTTGCAGGCAGTTTGCATGGTAGCACGATTTCAGGCGAGTCCCAAGGAGACTCATGTGACAGCAGTGAAGAGGATTCTTCGGTATCTGAAGGGTACTATGGAGTATGGGTTATGGTATCCGAAAGGTAAGGACTTCACCCTTATTGCGTATTCAGATGCAGATTGGGCAGGATGTGTCGATGACAAAAAGAGTACCAGTGGAGGTGCATTCTATCTTGGAGATAGGTTGGTTGCATGGCACAGTAAGAAACAAGAGTTAGTCTCTTTATCCATAGCAGAGGCAGAATATATTGCAGCAACTACGTGTTGTACGTAGGTCTTATGGATGAAACAAACCTTGAAAGATCTTGGCATTAACTTCAGTGAGCCAATTTTAGTTAAGTGTGATAACACCAGTGCCATTAACATCTCAAAGAATCCGGTTATGCATTCTCGCACAAAACATATTGCTATCCGATATCACTTTCTGAAGGAGAAAGTTGCGGAAGGTGAGGTAAAGTTGGATTTTGTCCCAACTACAGAGCAAGTAGCGGATATCTTCACAAAACCGCTGCCCAAAGAAATTTTTGAGTACCTTCGCAATAAATTGGGAGTGGTCATGCTTCCCAAGAATTGACTAGCTATCGGGACCACATTCTCAGGGGGAGCATTTATATATTTGATTATCTTTTTGCTCATATTTGTAAGTTTTGCTAACTATCATAACGTGTGCCTGAGAATGTTGTGCATGGACTCAGGGGGAGTCTGCAGCAGCCCTTTGGTATTATTGTCAAAGGGGGAGAAGAATTACAGGAAATTGCACGTGTGTTGCCAACAATTCCAAAGGGGGAGATTGATGAGCAAGGTGCAGCAACAGTATTGTCATTGTTGTCAACACAGTCAGACAGATCGATTGATGCAGTGGACAGGAGTTAAGAGGTTCTTCAGAGTATGTACAGTGATTTTCCAAAAGATCGAAGTGGCCCATATACTAAAAATCAAAAGAAAATCACAAGGAAGAAAACTGTCACGATATCGCGACATGTTGAGCAAGAAAGAAAAACTGTCACGATATCGCGACATGTTGAGAAGAAAGAAAACTATCACGATATCGTGACATGTTGAGAAGAAGAAGAAAACTGTCATGATTTCGTGACATGTTCGGAGAGAAAGCGCAAGCAAGCAAAACTATCACGATTTCGTGACATGTTCGGAGAGAAAGCGCAAGCAAGCAAAACTATCACGATTTCGTGACATGTTCGGAGAGAAAGCGCAAGCAAGAAAAACTGTCATGATTTCATGACATGTTGGAAGAGAAAAAGGCAAGTAGAAAAAGTGTCACGATTTCGTGACATATTGCAAGAGAGATTGTACAGACGAAAAAGTGTCACGATTTCATGACATATTGCAAGAGAGATTGTACGGACAAAAAAGTGTCACGATTTCATGACATATTGCAAGAGAGATTGTACGGACGAAAAAGTGTCACGATTTCGTGACATATTGCAAGAGAGATAGTACGAAAGAAAAAGTGTCACGATTTCATGACATATTGCAAGAGAGAGAGTCAAAGAAAAGTGTCACGATTTCGTGACATATTGCAAGAGAGAGAGTCGAGAGAAAAAGTGTCACGATATCGCGACATGTCAGGTTTTCATGACCCGAAGGCAAGAGAAAGAGCTAAGGAGAAAAAGTGTCATGATATCACGACATGTCGGGTTTTCATGACCCGAAGGCAAGAGAAAGAGCAAAGGAGAAAAAGTGTCGCGATATCGTGACATGTCGGGTTTTCGTGAACCGAAGGCAAGAGAAAGAGCAAAGGAGAAAGTGTCACGATATCACGACATGTCGTTTTACAAGAAGAAGAGAGCAAGGAGGAAAGTGTCGATACGACAAAGAAAAGAGAAGGAGAAAGTGTCGCGATATCGTGACATGGTAAAGCCAAGAAGAGTAGCAAGGAGGCGAAAGTGTCACGATATCGCGACATTTGTGTTTTTGTGGGTACAAGCCAAGAAGAGTAGCAAGGAGGCGAAAGTGTCGCGATATCGTGACATGTTGTGTTTTCGCGAGTACAAGCAAACAAAAGAAGCAAGGAGGCGAAAGTGTCACGATATCGCGACATGTTGTGTTTTCACGGGCAAAAGCCGAGAAGAGGACAAAGAGGCAGAAGTGTCACGATTTTATGATAGGTCACTTTAGCATGAGCTAAGAAGAGAACCCAACCAAAATAAGATATGTGACAGTTAACTAAAGTTATACGACAGTTACAGGTGCAGTTGTAGAAGAAAATCATGCAACTAAAATAAGAAGAGTTAACTGAAGTCAGTACGTCAGTTACAGGTGTAGTTACAGAGAAAAATCATGCAGCTAAAATAAGAACAGTGAACTAAAGTCAGAATGACAGTTATAGGGCCAGTTATGGAGTGAAAGCATCGAGCGACGGTTAAACTGAAAGTCATCAGTCGAAGACCAAACAAAGAGCCATAACTATTAATAGGATGCATGAGAGAATACTATGTGATAAAGGAGTTACATATAGAAGTTTCTATTAATAAGTTGCATGTGAAAATATGGAAGTTAAAAATAGAATCAGAACTTTGTTATAAAAGGAGGTCTGCGTGGAGAATTACTACAAAAGTGTTGCAAGAAGAGGGTTGGAAGAGTGTCGTAAGAGAGCGTTAAGTAGAGCCGTGAGAGCCGTAAAAGTGTAGTAAGTAGAGCCTTAAGTGTGTGTGGTGTTTTGGTGAATAGAGAGAGAGGTTGGGTTAGCAATAGACCAGTCAGGGTCTTGAATAAGTGAAGGCATTTTTATGTCAATCTTATAGCTTCAAAATTGTAGTCCAAGTTGGTGCTTGGAATTAGGGGTTGGTGCTCCTTTCTATTGGTGCAGATAAATTAGGGGTTGGTGCTCCTTTCTGTGGGTGCAGATAAATCAGGGGTTGGTGCTCCTTCCAGTTGGTGCTGGTAAATTGATTGTAAAATTGGTATTTTGCAAAGGCTGGATTTGGATGGTAATCCAAGCAGTCATTTTTGAGGAGTAGCCAAATTGGTGAACCTCGTTACATCGTGTGTTGTGGAATGCTCTCTTGTTATACTTGCTTTATCTGATTTAAATCTTCATTGTTTCAGTATTAAGAGTTGTAGATTTGAATTTAAATAGCTACACTGATTCACCCCCCTCTCAGTGTCATTGTGAGACTAACATATCTTTCCCACCTATGGATCGATTTGATAGCTCATCAACCCACCTTTCCAAGATATTCCATGTAGTTTAGTTTCCCCACTTCCTACCCTCCAAGATAGAGACAGATCCTATCCTTTGATACCTCATCTCGACCACCCCGAACACCTACACCATTACCAGCTATACCCAACTTCTTTATGCCTCCTCCATCTTGGTCATCGCCACCCATGGCCCAACCATTACAATAGGCTCCAACCCAAAAAGTACCTACACCACAACCACATGCCTCCCAGTCATAGTATTATTACCCACAACAAACACCTACCCCACAACCTAGTGTGCCCATAGATATGACAACACATGTCACCCAGTACCTGCCTTACCAGGATTAGGTGTAATAGTATTCTTCATAATACTGGGAAGATCAACAATACCAATATCTACCACATCCATAGACTCAGCCTATCATAGCCCAGTCTCCCACCCCTATGACACCTGAAATTCAACTCTTACGAGATGAAGTCAAAATGCTGAACCTGCGCACCTCTAGCTATGGGCCACAAAAGCCCTATTATGATGAACTGTGCAATGAGCTAGTTCACCCATTAGTTCCCATTCCTCCCTACCCCTATCGCTTAGAAATACCAAATTTCGACAAGTACAGAGGTAAGGAAGACCCTAGAGAGCATGTGAGCAACTACCGCTCATCCTGCTATCAGCTTCATAGTAGTAATCCCCTCATGTTGTGTACCTTCTCCCTTTCGCTTGTAGGGCCAGCATTGGATTGGTACAACATGCTCCCATGCCATAGCCTATATACTTTTGAGTAGCTGGCTAATTCCTTCCTAGAACACTTTTCCATCAACATCAAGAAAAAGACCACATTTTTTGATGTGTATGCCTTACGATAGGTTGATGACGAACCCATCACTGAGTTCATTGCCATATGGAGAGTGATCATCCATGACCTTGCCCATAGCCTCCCCACTACCGAGCTCATGACACTCTTTTCCAAGGGTTGTCACAAACACATCTCCACATCCCTCTAGTGCCATCAAAGCCACACTTTTGAAGATGCCATTTCACAAGCAAAAGTTATTGAAGACATTAAGGTCCAATCTAGGAAAATTAAGTTGAGAACCAAATCCAACTATAACCCCAACTTCCACTTCAACAGGACCACACCAAATCAACCTTACCCTCGGCCGCCTCAAGCCAACCAAGTCACAACCGCTACCCTAGTGCCAGCATCAACTCCTCCACCCTATACATCGCAGCCACAAGCATTCTAGGCTAATGCTCCTACTCCACCTAGACCACAACAATACCGAGGCATGCACCCACAGGTTCCACCGTGCAACCTCACACCATTATCCGAACCATTACCAGTGTTGTTTCACAGATTGTATGAGGGTAACCATCTCCTCCTACCCAAGATCTACCCATTGGATCCAAATGCACCCAAGCCTCATGGATATAACGAGTAGCTCTTTTGCCCTTTCCATAGGCAATGTGGCCATGATATCGATTCGTGTCACTCCTTCCATGGGTAAGTTCAAGACCTAATCGATAGGGGCATCATCTAGGTAGCAAACCCTCTAGCCCCATAGAATCAAAACTTAGGGATCTTTCAAAACCCTCTACCGAACCACAGAGGACCCAATCCTCCTAGACCTCCAAACAATCCTCCAACACCACCTCACCAAGTGAATAGTGTCCAACATGATCCTCCATCATGTGGTGTAGTAGGTATGATCAACCTTACTACGAGAAACCAATGGTACCTGTCATGCAAAACAACACCTATTTTTTCTTTCCAGCTCAGTTCACATCACTACAAGTACCTCAAATGCCTACTACCGTACCACCACCACCTCAAAATGTGATTACCATCCATGGTAGCCTAACCCATCAACTACATAATACCCCATGCATGACTATCCATATTTGATCTCCTACAATAGTCTCAACCCCATTGTGAGGCATTGAATGACATCCTACACTCCATTGACCTAGAGACACATGACACAAATGCCTTTGTCAATTTTGTAGGAAATATCCCATGATGCCTCTAGCCCTCAATTAGCTTCCATGACCATGAGATAATGGAACTCGTTGGAGAAGGAGCATATCCCCCTCTCCACATCCAAGCCACAATCAACGATATCACCTACAAGCGGGTACTCGTTGACATGGGCTCATCCATTAGCATTATATCTACAATAGCTCTACATCACCTACATATCCCACTAGCCCATTTTGCCATACCTTCCCTTGACCTACATGCATTCGATGACTCCATGAGACCTACCATAGGGTCTATAGTTTTACCTATCCATGTAGGTATCCGTACCATATCTATCCTCTTTCACATCATCCAAGGGGAAATGCAATACAATATTCTCCTTGGTTGCCCATGGATTAGAGACATGCAGTGTGTCCCTTCCACACTACACCATTGCCTCAAATACATCCATAATGGACTCGTTCACCATGTCCCAGCCGATGGAGATCCCTTCAAGTTTTGTAATGTTGTAGACCTTCCCCCTGCACCATCATTCTCATCCTCCCAACTGTTCCCCGTGTCCTCTCATCAGTCGGTAGGAGCATCGATATCCTCCCCAAATTCCACCTCAATATCCCAGTGTTCATCAAGAGCACAAGCCTCGATATCCGCACCATTAGCACCATCTTCCGTGGGACCTAAAACCGCTACCATACCTTTATCATCGCCATCCTTATGGCCTCCACAATCATCCTAGCCTCTACCATTCTAATTCCCACATGCGGTGCCACAACCATCACCGCCACCCATTACACAACCTACGAAAGCCCCTATCCTTCCTATGCCACAAACACCTCCCCTTCCTTTTTGACCATAGCCTAGGACATTCACTTCTCCACACAGCCCAGTGCCTGTTGCCAATACCTTCCCCCACACATACCAAACATCCTACTCAAACCACAACAACCAAATGTCATGAACAGGAACAACCAACACCCAGTTCATAAGAACAACTCCCACATCCATCAACCACTACAATCAAGGAATCTCATATTTCACCTTCATCATCTGATTCTGACACGCCACCTCAGTACCTAGATCGTGCCACACCATGCATTTGCATTTTCATGATAAATATTGTCCCATAAGAGTATAATGTGCATGACGCACGCATACATGACCCCTTATCCAATATACTCATGATTTTGGTTGCCCTATAGCCTCGGTCCTTACCATCAAAACCATCATACAAATAGGAATTCTTGAAAATCATACCAACTTTGTTTATGCAGGAGTCGACTCTTAAATCCCCCCACCAGCTTCTCCTCCACCACAATATAGCTTTTGTGGTATGTTAGACCACATGGCCAACCCTCACTTCGCCTTGTACTACCTGCAGCATTTTCATTGGCATGGATTTAGGCTGGGCCGCTATGAACAAGGATTGCACACACCTATCGATCCTCAAGTTCAGTCACCAATTGATAAATCTGGTATAGGTTATAATCCAAGAGCAGTTCATACCTTAGAAGATGAATTCCAAGACCTATCCCTTTATCCTACTCCTCTTCCAACACACACTCTCAAAGAATATGTCAACATGGACATCATGGAGGACACTTCATTACCTCATTCTACCATTGCAGTCCTCGATGATTTATTTTAGGAATACTCTATGCTTGACACTACCTCATTTTGTTATGTGGATAGACTAATGAACCAATTCACCACATTATCATTAGAGGCACCACCAATAGAACCTAATACAGTCCCCCCTGAGTCATCATCGATGCATGTAGCCATGTTCCCACCTATACATAGGCAACTACAGAGAGCAGTTGCTCATTCTCGTTCACCCCTAGTTGTTCTATGACCTCCTTTGAGCCTCTTAGGGCATGCACGAACCACCGAGCCTTACTCACCAGATTCTTCCCCACCTACTTCACCTACAACATCGATCAATATGGTTGAGGTAGACTTATTCTCTCCCCTTCGTTACAGTCACCAACAGACTCGAGACGATACCCCAAATCCAAATTTTATAGATCTCATGCATATATCACCCATACCAGTACCTCGAGATTTCCTTCTTGCACCTCATGTATTACGGGCGGAAAATGCTCCTTCTTCATCCACACCACCCCAAGTCCCTCAAGTATCTCACACAAGCATCTACATAGATGATGAATATGAGTTCAGAGAGGCTATCGATGACCTTAACCTCATTCTCATCCCTAAACAGTTACGTGATGGATCTCGCATGCTCATTGAAGACACTATCGATGTCGACATTGGTGATGATCCTAAAAATCCCCACATCCTTAAACTAGTCGCTAGCCTCTCACCCGAGGAGCGCATTGCCTTCACAAACTTCCTTTGCAAGTACATTCAAGTTTTTACATGGTCATACAAGGACATGCCGAGACTTGACCCTGCCATAGTGGTTCATAACCTTATACTCGATCCTAATGCCAAACCAATAAGACAAAAGCTACGATGCATGCATCCAAATGTCACATTAATAGTAAAATTTGAACTCCAAAATCTCCTAGACATCGTTTTTATTGTACATAGTGATGCATGCATCCAACAAGTGTCAACCATTCAACCACCTCCTACAAAAGGGAGTAAGCTTCAAATGGGATGACAACTATCAAGGAGCATTTGATGCTATCAAAACTTACCTCACATCACCATCGGTTATGTCACCACCACATCCAAAATTACCATTGATTCTATATATTTTAGCCACAAAATTTGTGCTAGGTACACTCCTAGCTCAAAAGAACACACTCAAAAAAGAATAGACTATCTATTATATTAGTCATACGCTAGTCAGTTATGAAACAAGATATGGATACATGGAAAAATTATGCCTAGAAGTCATATTCACCACTCAAAAATTATGCCACTACATGTTAAATCACACAAATTTTGTCATCGCCCGAGATAATCCCCTTCGGTACATGATGAATAAGAGCTATCACAATTCTCGCACATCTAAATGGATCATGCTCTTAACTAAATTCGACCTAGAATTCATTTCCCAAAAATCCATCAAAGGGTAGGTCATCATCGACCAACTAGCTGAAGCCCCTTTGACTGATAATCAACCCCTCCTCATTCAGCTTCCAGATGATTCCATCTTCCACATAACTAAAGCTGAAGAATATGTTGAACCCGAAGTAGTAGCTGACCTCACCTTGTTCTTCGATGGCTCTAGATGTCTCCATGTTGGGGGTGCAGGCATTGTCTTCTTCACACCTGAAGGAGAACCACTCCCATTTCTCATTCAAACTTGACTTCCCCTATACAAACAACAATGCAGAATATGAAGCCCTAATCCTAGGACTGAAACAAGCACATTCCATGCATATCAAATGCCTCCACATCATAGGTGATTCACTCCTAATAGTCAATCAAGTGCAGGAATGTTGGCTATGCAATTGCCTAGTCCTCCAACAATATAAGAAAATTGCACAACTCTTATCTCAATTTGAGTGGTATGACCTCGAAGCCGCTCCACGATCATCAAACCATTTTGTAGATACTATGGCTTCCTTAGGATCCCTCATTCCACAAAACCCAACATCTAACACAACATCCATATCCATCCATACGCTCACTCGATCTGCCATATCATCCACACCTCCTACAGATGATGATGGTGTGTATGTGGTAAACTTTGAACCCCATGACCCATGGTTTTCACAAATTAAAGAATACATCAAACTAGGTTTCCTACCTTGTGATTTACCCCACGCTCAATGTCGAACCTTCAAACAGAGAGCAATCCACTACACCTTGTTGGGGGACATCCTTTATCACCATAGCTATGATGACATGCTCCTGCATTGCCTAGAACCGCAAGAATCACAATGGGTTGTATAAGAAACCCATGATGGTACTTGTGGTGGCCATTTTAGTGGCATGGCAATCACCAAATGCATCCTCTGTATGGGTTATTATTGGCCCAAAATGGAGCATGACTACTATGAATATGTGAAGCATTGCATTAAATGCCAACAACATGCAAACCTAACACATCTCCCATCCCAAGCACTTCAACCTATCCAATCCATGTGGCCTTTCTCCCAATGGGGCCTAGATCTAATTGGATAGATTACACTAGCTTCCTCAAGCAACCACAAATTTATCATCACTACCACAGAGTATTTTACAAAGTGGGTTGAAGCCATCCCACTGGTCCAAACCATAGGAGCTAAAATTGTAGCATTCATCACAGACCACATCATATGTCATTTTGGAATCCCTTCCCAAATCATTTTTGATAATGGGAAATCCTTTAAGAACAAAACTGTCTGAGCCCTATGTGACAAATTCCACATACATCATAGTTTTTCTACCCCATACTACCCTCAGGGTAATGGCCAGGTAGAAGCCACAAACAAAACCATTTGTTCCATCCTTCATAAAACCATAGTAGAATCTCATTGTGATTGGCATAACCAAATACCCCTAGCCTTGTGGGCGTATCGTACGAGCATCCATACTCCTACTAGGGCAACACCTTTTTCACTTGTATACGGGGCTGAAGCTATCATGCCCCTTGAGCTTGAGATACCTTCCTTAAGGATCTCTATGAAGGATTTCATTGATGACAACACTGCTCACCAAGCTCATTTAGATCAATTAACACTTCTCGATGAATGTCGTATTCATGCAATCGAGCACACACGAGTCTATCAAGATCACCTTCACCATGCCTACAATAGTAAGGTACATCAACATGAGTTTAAAATCAGTGACCTAGTTCTCAAGGAAAACTAACAAATCATGAGTCAGCCTCGCTAGTAGCGTGACAAGTTTACCCCAAACTAGTTGGGTCCATTCATTATTACACACAAATATGGTTTAGGAGCATATCGATTGGCCAATATTGAAGGCCTTAATGACCCTGAACCCATCAACATCTTGCATCTCCATGCATTCAATGCTTAATACACAAAAGCATCCATCATCACGAGTGCCACACACTACTATTTACAAGTCACTAAGCACATCACCACGTAGATATGCTATTTTTGCGTTATTAATTTACTATACATGTACTTTCATATTTATGTCATTTTTATGCTATGGGTATTTATTTTTCCTTTTGCAAGATCCACATCGTCAGTAGGAGACTACTACAACATCCCCATGCATCACCATGTAGAACGCTCCACCACCATAGTCCATACCCATTACACCGGCTGACCTAGCCCAACCATTACCTATCATTCACCCGAGGTAGACATCACATTCACCACACTCGGATCATCACTCACCACCTCACCATAGGTCACCTCACCATCAAGGTTCTTCCTATTCACCCCACTCTAGAGATGGCCAGGTCTCCATGTCTTCCTTCGATGAGGAGGAGGAAACCTCCAACACCCATCCACGTGGGTCTCCTCCTCATTCATCTGAATAGGCAAGGAACCCATACTACCCAACCAATTCTCCACATCATCCCAATGATGCCTATCACCCACAAAATAGAGGATACATGCCTCAACAAACCCTCCCTCTAGGCCTACCACCTCCACTCTCAAATGGAGAATCTTCTTATGCCCAAGCCTTGCAAGCCCGTGCCGCCCAAGCTAGTCTCACGCACATGCCCCCATCCCATTCACGCCATCATCCAGGACCATCTCCCATGCCACCCATCTTGTAGGCCCCATCTTCACCATTCCAAGGCTTACCACTTCATCAAGCTTTATAGTCTCCTAGATCATTTCACCCTGATGTCTCCTCATCATGGCCCCATCCATCCATCCCTACCCATCACGATGCCCCTTTCACATTAGAGGCTCATGCACCACCTTCACCAGTTCCGTTATCACCTCATCAGGAACTCCAACATATCCTCACCCATGTGGAAGCCCTAGAGCTCCATATGAGTCACTATCAGTGCCAAATTCTTGCTCGTCGATCGATAACACCATGTACATCACCGCCACCTCATAGATCCAGTCCTCACCCTAGGGTTCGACCTACATCGGACTCTCGACCCATGCCTCCCACATCGGACTTCACTCCACCTCGTACCCCTTCACCCCAATGAGAGTACTATACCCACCACATGACATTTCCACCTACCCCACTATCCGAGATGTTTTACCACCTGATGCACCAAGGCCTTCTGGCTCTCCCAAAGACCTGGCCTATAGATCCATCACGCCCTAAACCACGCAACTACCATGAGAGTGAATACTACATCTACCACCACCATCCAGGCCATGATATCGAAGAGTGTAGATCATTCAAAACCCTGGTACACAACATGCTACATGGTACTCACCCAACATCACCTGAGCCAGCCCCTCGAGCCACCCGACTAATCAGCCCTCCACGCCGCAACATCCCACAAACTCGACTATCCCAGGAATCCATGATACCACCCTCCCATTACATCCACAATAGGGCAAATTATCCATACCCCACTATTACTCCATTCTCTCATGCGCATCCTAACCCATGCCATTTTTCCCATCAGTAGGTTCTCTTCTATCATCTCCCTTACTTCTTCCTCTACTTCTTCGCACCTCTTCATGTGGTTGTATGGTCACGCTTCGAGTGGCTACATACCTACACTGATCTATCCCACTTTTCTTCTATCACTCTTTGACTTTGGTAATCCCCTTTTCTTGTTGGTTACCAAAGACCAGTTCTTCTACTATTTCTTCTAGTTGTACATACCATCTGTAGTCCCTTCCTCTGGTTGACATTACCGCATGCATCTAACATATTACAACTTATACACCTACTACACACACACCCCACATGTTGGGGCAACCGTTACTATGGCATCACACATTTTGATTATCATGATACAACATACTCACCTATAAATAAGTTTTCTAAACTTCTCCTTCTACACATCATAAATTTCCTCTTGTAAATATTGCATTTCTCCACTTGCACCATTTACTTTACATCCATTGCACATATCCATATGTTTTTCATGTTAATTTCATTTTAAGTTTGTACATTCTACCCCAAAATGTGCCTTCAAAAGGAGTAATACATGCACTTGTTAGCATCACCACCTGGATGTCCACTTCCCCTTTTTAGGATTAGGGTATACATAGGTGTCGTGTTTAGCTTTGACTACTCACTAGTTAAGTCAATCAAATGTCACTCCTAGCTGATAGGTTTTACATTCTTCTTATGGTTCTTTAGGCTGGTTCAACTTCTCTCATGGACCATTCACAATAGGTTACACATTAAACAAATTTTGGGTCTAGGAAAGATGACACCTTGAGTAGATATCACCATCTAGCGAACGGTCTCCCCTGCTCGTCCTATCACTTGCATGGTCAACATACGACCTGGGGATAAACAAAGGGATAAGCATAAGCAAAAGTACAAGAATGGGGTAGAAAACAAAAGCCAACACCCATAGAATAGAAAGAAAGAGAAAAAGAGAATAAAAAAGAGAATAGCAAAAAAGAGAATAGAAAAAAGAGAAAAAAAAAAAAGAAAAAAAGAAAAGAAAAAGATGAAAAGAGTACCACAATAAATAGGTCAACAATAGATGAGGGGCAGAAAACAAAAGGAAAAGCCTCCTGATATCACCCATGTTATGCTTCATCGCCTTTGGTCCTTAGGTTTAACATAACACCATGGGATGATTTCCATCGCTAGCAATAGGCTCCAAGAGCCTGCCTACCAGTGGAATAGTCTTACAAGTGGTGATATATCTATTACCTTAGCTACCAGCTTTTGTACAAGATCACTATTCACATACGGATGAGCTAGCTAGATCGGTCATGTCTACAATGGGCTAATCCTACCTATTTCTCAAAATGGATAAATGAACTTCACTCATTTACACACACAAGTCCATGATAGATTCTGAACCAGTCCGACTAGTTATGAGTTGCCACATAAACTCACATAGTTTGGAGTCTAAAATTTGATCATCAAAACTACATTAGTCAAAGTCATTACATACACCTCATATTATCCTACATCCATGAGATAATAGAAGGGATCACATCCACATAGGTACATGTAATGATACAAGTGCTTCCTTTGCGCATTTTAACATTCCCATACATGCATCCATGCATCTATGTTACACAAATTTATTACACAAAACACATTATTGCATTTCCATTACATGCATCACATTACAGATCACATTATTTCATTTCCATTACATGCATCACATCAAGGATTACATGATTGCATTTACATTGCATACCTCACATCAAATTCTAAATCAAGGCATTCATCATGCATCTATCATCTCACACTCTATCATTTACATTACATGCACTTACTACAAATATCATTTCACATTTTATCACTTCTCATTGCATTCAAAATAAAATCATGCAAGTCTACTCTACAACATATTCACACTACAACATGATAATAAATCTAAATCACAATACACATGCATATCCATTCATTATACATACCCACAAATCATGTCATGATATCTACGCAAAAATAAAGAGAACACATTTGCAAACCATAACAATAACACATGTATATATAACAACCAAAATCAAACATGTATATATATATGTCATCCAAAATACCCATAGGCTACAAACTGGGACCATGCCCATCATCCATCATCCAAAATACCCATAGGCTACAATCATAAATAATCCTAACTATCACCAAGAGTCTCCCCACATCCCTCATGGCTCACCCACATCTTTGCAGCTCTACTCGACTCTGCCTTGACCTCCAAAACTGGATCCATGGTAGGCTGATCTTGCACCTCAACCCTAGCACCCATATATCCTATCGAAGTAGCACTACACTGACTATGATGTGAAGGTGCCCACACTCATGACCATGACTCAGACTATGACACCACCTGAGCATAATCTAGAAGAGGAATCCCATGCACTATCAGAGAAGTCTCACATAATACCTTCTTAGCAGACTCCACAGCCAACTGACCAGTCAACCTCTCAATAGCCTACACCTACCCAGCCATCATGGCCCTCATATGCTCCATCTCAGCTACTACCTTAGCATATCTAGCCTCGGTAGCCTCCTCCTATCTATGGAGCTCAACCTCCAACTCATGAACCCTACCTCCTAGCTCCCGTGCCTCCTCCTCTACATCCTACCTCTCTAGGATATCGAAAGGGATCCTCTCCAAATCTATGAATGCACCAATATCAATGGTATCATCTATATCACCCATAATAGTAGCTCCACCTCTCTCCTCCTCTACTCCAACAGCCTACCCCATAGCCATGTCAACATCCACAACTATCTCCTCTACTCCCACTCCCTAGGTGCTCGCTACATCGCCTAAGCGTCATCATGACCATCATAGAGGAACCTCCATCTCATCACCAGATACATCCTCCAACCTAGCTCGAGCCCCCTTCCAGCTCTCCCCTCTAGTGGAGGTGCCCCAACATCAGGTGCCACCCATCGATCGATCACACCTCTGCTAGGCTCCCAACCCTGCATCGCCCACCAGGCCTCAAACTCAGGAGTCATCCCAACATCCTCCACATCAGGGGTAGCCATAGGTGGATCCCTCTCCCCAACCCAAGGTAAAACCATAGGACGCTCTCCTCTATCACCTCACCACCTGAAGTAAATGATAGGAGCCCCTAGAACATCCTATCGTAAGCCAAACTATCACCTCACACGATCAAACTAAAAATACTCAACCTACCGAGTATACCTCCCCACTAACCACCTGCCCTATCGTATGGCGTACAGCTACTCATCATCCTCATCCCACCTTACCCCACCCAACCAAGACCTCCATTTAATATCACCAGGTGTTAGGTCTCCAAACTTACCCCTCCATAATAATGGGTCACCCTCATGCGGCCTCTTAATACCCTGCTTAGCCTTTGTACTCCACCTCAAAGCATAGGGTAAATACTCCTTGCCCCTCACATGCACAGGGTGAGGCAATAAGGATGGCCTCTCAATAGCAATGTGCTCCCATGCCCATACCTGTAACAAGGGAATCAAACTCAACCCCGTGCGTCTAACTCGCACAACATCATGTAACTCCCGATACACTTGGGCCAATAGTGCAAGTGCCCATGCAAACACGACCCTACGCTCCACCATATCACTCACCACATCTAACATATTCCAGGTGAACAGGACCCCGAAAGTATCAGGTAATGCATAAGTGGAGATCATCATCATGGCTGCACACTATCAATTAGATATCTTCTCCTTCAACCACAACCACTCATAATCCATCTTAGAGACATCTATGTCTCTCCAATCCACCCCAAAGAACCACTCCAACACAACCTCCTTACTCTCATCAGCTATCGCTCTCACCGGAACACCCTCGATCGACAACCTATAAATCTGATATATATCTTCCAAGGTAATAGTCATTTCCCTAGTGGGAAAATGAAATGTGTTCCTATCCGCATCCCACCGCTCGCATAACATAGACACATATGCCCTATTGGTGTGTATGCTCTTACACTCCCATACACCTCGGAACCATATGTCATCCAACCACTTCAGCTCATCAGGTGTATTCATCAACTTATCAAAACCATCCTTCATTTTTCATACACGATGATGGGGTTCGAGCATTTTCACCTATTCATCCACAACAAAACACAACAAAACATACATTAGCCATCCACATAACAATGCAATCAAATAAAACTTCATGAATCAAAATTTACAAATTAAAACTATTTAATTTGACATGCACTTCAAGACAAAAATAGTGCACAAGTCACATGGCAAAACATATCAACAAAATAGTCACATATTTGGATACCCATTTTGTCATTTTATGGCAAAATTTTGAACAGATGTGACAAACAATACATATTTGGCTTCCAATAGCCAAAAATAAAATCACCCACACATCCACTATGGCACGAAATTCAAAACACGATCAATTCATTCAACATACAAAAACAAAATACATTTTTGAATACCCATTTGCCCACTTTGCGGTAAAAATATTGACAAAATTCAAAAACAACATACAAATCAACATGGATTTCAAGGTCAATTTTACCATACATACACCAAAATAGAACACACATCAAAACACACAATATCAAAAATAACAGTCACATTTTTGAACACCCATTTTCCCACTTCATGGTGAAAGTTCAAACAGATGTGGAAAATAGTATAAATCGGGCTCCCTACAACTCATTTTCAATTTCACATTACCTACATCTTGGCACGCAAATCAAAGGCAGGCCAAATGAAATCATCTACAAAAACAAATAATATTTTTGGATACCCATTTTGCCCTTCTACGGTGAAAGTTTCATCGGTTTCCAAAAATATTATCTCTAACATGGCAAATTTAATAGTCAAAATTTACTACTTTACACCCAAACACAACACATTCAAAAATCACGCCAAACGAAGGCAAAAAAATATAATAGTCACATAACGGGATACCCATTTCCCACTTTTACGGATAAAATGCAATAACATTTCAAAAATAATACACCATTGCTTCAAAAATGGACGGTCAAACTTCACACCTACTCTACCCATCACCCGGTCAAATTGGCACCAAAACAAGTCAAACTTAGAAATAAATCACATTTTTGGGTACCCATTTGGCTAGTTTTACACTATGTGTTCAAATTTCAATCAAAAATTACAAAATTTTTTAAAAATGGGATGAAAACCTCCCCCCTCATTCACATTTCTCTAGAAAAATAAAACAAAATAAAAACAAAGAGAAAGGACACTTACCGATGGATCTCCTGCACTTGCTGCCTATTGCATTGCATCCCCTCATCATCGTCTCCCTCGAAATCGCCAACCGCGCTCTCCTCGCATCATCAGAAGCTCTCCCAAGTCGCTTTCCAACCTCTCCCACCATCAAAATGAACCAATGCCAAGCAAATTTGGGCTTAAATAGGCTTTAATCCTGCATTCACCCCCGAGTGGTGAATCTAGATCCAATTCACCCCTCGGGTGGTGATTTAGGTCAAAATCACCCCTCGGGTGGTGAATTCAGCTAAAACCTTCCAAAATCAATCAAACTGCTCCCAAAACCCTAGGAAATCAGGCAAATTTCTTCTAAAACCCTAGGAACTCCTCTCAAATTTTCCTCTATTTTTATTTTTCATCATTTTTCATCATGCATTGGTATCTTATCAATCGTTGCATCATCAAATCACCACATTTCATTCACCTCATTGTTGATTCCTCATTTGAGGGGGTATTCATATCCAAAGTCAGCTTTGCATGCAACCACACAACTAAAAATCCAAAAGTGCGAGTAGCACATTTGTCTACGAAATTTTTTGTTGAAGATTATCTTATGAAATAATCTCAATCTCAACTAGACAAGCGTTATATCACGAGAGCTATGTGTTTCGATGGAGAAGTCAATCTAGCATTCTTGTACGTCGAGTACATGATGAATGATACGTTTGGTGTAATCCTAGTGCAACATTTAGAGTATTTATATCTGGTATTCATGGAGCATCATGAATGACATGTTTGAATAAGCTAAATGTCCCTTTAGTTCAAATGGTTTGACACTTGTCACCATGTTCTCATCAATCAATCAACAACAAATATTTAGATAGGCTTTTGTCCTATTCATACTTTTGGACCACGCTGATCTGGTCACAAAAGCAAAGCAGTCAAAAGTTGCCATTCTCAAGCAACTAGTATGGCATTGAAAATGTCATACGGACTCAACAAAATCACAACATTGCATTCGCAATCATTCATTTCCATTCACCAACATTGTTTTTATTTCTTTCCTCTTCTTCTTCTTTCCTTCCTCTCTTCTCTCCCTGGACATCCAGTTAATGGGTATGGTCACGCTTCGAGTGGCTACATACCTTTGATTGGATTCCATTCCCCTTCTATCCCTTTTCCTCCTACACAAACCCTTCACATTTTTGTATTAAACTGTGCTCCACACAGTATAGTACAAAAAGGGGTAAAATGTAGACACCCAAAAGTCACACATTGTTGTCTCTACATATCCATAGGTGATTCCAGACATCCCTAGGCTATTGTAGGCTATTGTAGGCTATTGTAGGCTATTGTAGTCATGCGTAGTCATGCGTAGTCATGCGTAGATTGCCATAGTTTGCCATAGCAGTGTGTAGACTTCCATATACCACTTCATCAGCTTTCAGGTCCAAAACCCTAATAAGCCTTCAAAATCACATCTCGTGCATTGGGATATCCTCCGATAACCTATTTGCACTCAATTGAGGCCCCCACGGGTCATTAATTGACAAAAACAATTATCAAGTCAATTCTTAAAATCTAATTTAATGTTGACTTCACTTAAGTCACCTTTTTAGGGCAAAATTGATTAGTTGAACTCTTAATCCTTAATTAACACTAATTACATCCTCCCACATGTGTGTAATTAGGGTTAGCTAAGATATTTCCCTAGAAACCCTAATCAAGCTCTAATTTGACTTAGGACCTCCTAATCCTGATTAGACTTAATCCTTCCTCACACATGTGTGAGGATAGGATATTTCCTATGAGGAATGTGAGACCTCCACCTAACAAACCCTAACCTAACTTTGGTTAGACTTTAGCCTAGGGTTAGTTTACTTAACTCCCCCCTACACCTTGCCTTTTCCTATAAATAGTGGGTCTAAAACCCCTAATTATCTCTCTCTCCATTAATGATCTAAGCACAGAAACTCTACCCAAATGGATACCGACGCATGATACAGTGAATCCGAGTTGAACAACAACATTATAGCAGCCAAGGAACCTTCCCATCGAAGGATTTTTGCAGAAGAGTTCTCAGGGTCTGATTCACCCCTCGCCCCATGAATCCGGCATCAGTTCACCCCCCGGGTGGCGAATTGGTTCTACAGGTCCCAAATCAGCTCAGATTTGGGAGGTAAGCTCTATTTTATCATTTTATCAGCTTTTGCACCTTTAATTTCAGTTTTTAATGCATTTTTACCATTTGTTTTATCTTTCTAAACATGGGGCCTGACTAAGGCAAGCCCCCCAACGAACTAATCCCTTTTTGTAGGTTTGACCCAGAATCAAGGAGGGAAAGCAACTACAAGTACAACCCGATGGTGGTACGCAAGCCCATCTACATTGAGGGACGATAGAAGATGACATCGAACTTGTTGTAGCATTATTAGAAGAAGAAATGGCTAAAGGGCATCATGTCCCTATTGTAACACATATTTTTCAATATTAATGAAATACAACCTTTTCGTTTAGTACATTTGTGTTTTGTATTAATGGATCAAATGTCGATTTCTACCCATTTCAATAGGGTTTTCTTTAAATAAGAGAATATGCTTTATTTTTTACTGAATGAATTATTTAATGAAATATAATATTTTCATTAAATGTAATAGATGCTATTTTATTAAAAGAATGATTTAATGAAAGTTAGGCTTCTCATTAAATGGAATAGATGTTATTTTATTAAAATAATGATTTAAAGAAAGTTAGGCTTTTCAGTAAATGGAATAGACATTATTTTATTAAAAGAATGGTTTAATGAAAGTTAGGCTTTTTATTTAATGAAGTAGATGTTATTTTATTGAAAGAATGATTAAATGAAAATTAGGATTTTCATTAAATGGAATAGACATTATTTTATTGAAAGAATGATTTAAGAATTATTTAATGAAAGTTAGACTTTTCATTAAATGGAATAGGACTTATTTTATTGAAAGAATTATTTAATGAAATTTAGGATTTTCATTAAATAGAATAGACTTTATTTTATTGAAATAATGATTGCCCTTCAGGTCGTTGAAGCTTCTCGCATGGTTGCCCTTTGATCATTGGTGGTCCTATTTATTTCGTGGGTGGGTATACTATTCGGACTCCTCTATTCGAGGGCTTCTAGTTACTAGATATATTCTACTTGGTGGATTCTCAGTGTAACTTTAATGGCATTGGGAAGACCTTGTGCTTATTACCCACTGTTGAGTTGATACCATAGCTTTTATAGAACCAGTTCCTTAAATTTATTCATGTGCAGGGTTTGTGGATCTCATTTCTCTATTTGCTTGGCTACATGGGTTCATCTGTTGCATATTTCATGGTCTTGGAGGATACCGATACCTATTGCCTGTAGTTGTGACCAACCAGTGGCTCTTTCAGATCTAGAATTTTGGAATATTTCTAGCCTTGCTACCCATGGTTGGTGGTTCATTTACCTTATCTATGATATTTATCATGATTTTTTGTTGCACCTTTCATGGTCATGAGGGGATCTGTACTTATTGTTTGTAGCTGTGAAAATCTTGGGGTAGCTTTTGATCTGGTTTCTTGGATCCACCTTAACACTTGGGTTTTGCAGGTTTCATTGCTTCCACTGGTTCCTTCTGATATTATTGTAGTTTAACCTCATGTGCAAAGGGATCTCCTGGCCTATGGAGATACTCTGTCTTGTTGATCCATTCTCCAGGTTGCATGTTGCTGCTTCTAGGACCATCTTCTCGGGCCCTCCCTGGGCACGAACCTATTTTTTATTTTTTATTTTTTATTTTCAATTTGTTCCCGCTTTTCCTGTAGTGGTTTCTGGATTTCCTGAGAGGGATTCCAATTTTTAATTTTTAATATTTTTACACATGTTGGTCCCAACCTTAATTGGGTGGGAGGGACCAAATTTTAAATTTTAAATTATTTTGCATCTTTTGATCCCATACCTACTTGGATGGGATTTTTTTGCTCGAAGTTCGTGTTATCCATAGCCTTTTTTGGGTAGGACTCTTATTGTATTTTTACTTGATTTTATTACCATTTTTTTCATCACGTGGGTTTTCCCCGTGTTGTTTTTTATGGTCTTTCAGATGGTCCTCCTAGGACTGTCCTCTATTGTGGAGATTGCCTCCTTGACCCACTTTGTATCCATCTTGTATAAGGTTTTGGGGCCCTTTCAAAACCCATATTAATATAATTACCTCTACCTACCAAAAAAATAATGATTTAATGAAAGATAGGATTTTCATTAAATAAAATAATAATAAACTTTATTTTATTGAAGGAATGATTAAATGAAAGATAGGGTTTTCATTAAATAAAAGAATAAACTTTATTTTATTAAAGAAATGATTTAATGAAAGATAGGGTTTTCATTAAATAAAATAATGGGCTTTACTTTATTGAAGGAATGATTTAAGGATAGGTTTTTTGTTAAATTAAGGAATAGACTTTATTTTATTGAATGAATGAATTAATTTAAGGACATATGTTTGAAATATTGAAAGATAAATGTTTCAATTAATAAAAGGTTAGATGTTTGAAATATCAAAAGATATATGTTTCAATTAATGAAAGAATAGATTTTTTGAATATCGAAAGATAGATGTTTCAATTAATGAAAGGATAGATGTTTGAATATCGAAAGATAGATGTTTAAATTAATAAAAGGATATATGTGTTTGAATATTGAAAGATAGATGTTTCAATTAATGAAAGGATAAATGTTTGAATAGCGAAATATAGATGTTTAAATTAATAAAAGGATAGGTGTTTGAATATCAAAATATATGGGCCAATGCCTGTGTTCTAAGGTGTTTGTAAATATGGGTAAGGGGCTGTGCTCTTTCTTGGCAGGGTGGCCTCAGAAGGGTACTCGTTGCGAAGGATAGACTGTCCCTATTGAGGTTTTGATCCGTAATAGCATAGTGCTGATTTTTGTAAAAGGTTTTGGGTCAACCTGGAAAACCCGGATGTAATGAAATTGTACCTTAATTACCAAAAAAAAAATATCAAAATATATGTGTTTCAATTAATGAAAAGGTAGACTGATTTATTAAGTTTTAAAGGTTAAACTTATATCTAAAAAGGTAGATTGATTTAATAAGTTTTAAAGGTTAAAATTACATCTAAAAAGGTATATGTGATTTATGAAATTTTAAAGGTTAAACTTATATCGTAAAGAGTAGATTTATTTTATGAAAGGTATACTTCTTAGATTAATTTGTTAAGGAAAGTGGCTTGATAAGTACTTGATTGATTAAGAGTATGGGCTCTTAATTGGTTAAGAAAATTGGTTTTGATAAGTACTTGATTGATTAGGAGTATGGGCTCTTAATTGGTTAAGGAAATTAGTTTTGATAAGTATTTGATTTATTAAGAGTATGGGCTCTTAATTGGTTAAGGAAAGTGGCTTGATAAGTACTTGATTGATTAAAAGTATGGGCTCTTAATTGGTTAAGAAAATTAGTTTTTATAAGTACTTTATTTATTGAGTATGGACTCTTAATTGGTTAAGGAAGTGGCTTGATAAGTGGTTGATTGATTAAGAGTATGGGCTCTTAATTAATTAAATGAAATGATTATTATGTATTCTTTTGGTACTAATGTTATGGATACATTAGACCTTTAGAGATATGTTATTCCTTTAAATGATTATAAGGAAGAAACTATCCTTAGAAAAATGAATGTGAAATTCATTTGAGGAAATTATGTGATTCCCTTATTGTTTATGTATTAAGGATTAAAAGAACAATTCATGGTGGATGCTTGAGAACTATAAGGTTCTTATGCATTGTATTGGCATATGCTTGAAAAAGAAATTATGGGATTCCTTTGTATTTTTTTTTGAGTAAAAGGTAACAAATTTATTAAAAAAAAACTTATCAACTTATACAAATCCATTTTGATATCTTGCCTTTCATGTCAAGACTCAAAATGGAGCTTTTCTATTTTATTTTATCTGTCCATGATCTCTGAATCCCCTATTATTTAAACTTTACCTCCTTCTTAAATGTATATGTCCTCTTCCAGAAAATATTACTGAAGCTCTTTTTGTTCTTTTTTCTATTCCTGATAGCTTTCATGTTGCATTTGATTCCATAGTTGTGCCCAAATATCTTGTTACATCTGTCATCAAATATTCTTCCTGTACATTGGTCTGCATTGTTTCTAATAACTTTCTTAACATAATCCGCCAGGTCCTCTCTTCTGAATTGAATTCCTCTTTAAAAATTTTGTTGTTTCGTTCCAACCATATTTGCCAGCATATGAAGCCAATACCTAAATTCCAATATGTGCTTAGTGTTTTGTATTTGAAGGTGTTATGTGACCAATAGTCCCAAAAATTACTACCATTAGGAGGATATCATTCTTTTTGGCTAAATATGGAGTACCACCAATTTCATATTGTGTAAGCATAGGAGCAATAAAAAAGGATGCGGTTTATAATTTCTACCTCTTGGAAGCACATTACACATATACTGGGTCCAATGAACCCCTTTCTCCTCATATTATCCTAATTCATAATAAGTTTGTGAGAAACCTACCATATAAAACAATTAACCTTCAACCAACCTTTTGGTTGCCATATTTCTTTCCAGCGAAGTTGTTGGGGTTGGTTACTGCTAGTTTGGTGAGCCTTTCGGTAGCTTGCTTTCACTGTGTAAGTACCTTATTTTCCATAACCCCATGCTAGTTGGTCAGGTCCATTATTTTTTTTAGAATTTATTTAAGTTCACATTTTTTGGCTTCCCATTCTTCACCTAATCATTGGTCCAAATTTTGCCATCTTCTTGAAGCTGCTAGTTATTGGCTTGGGGGTATGAGATACTGAGATATAAGAGTTTGGCCCTGATTATGAAGAGTCTCTCTAATACCACTAATATGAGGGTATTTTTTGATAATGGGGGGGGGAATTCCCAAGAATCATCCCACAAACTAATTTTTCTCCCATCACATAATTTCCAATGTAAGTCTTCCTTAATCAGTGAGGCCCTTCTTTTGAGTTTTTTCCATATCTCTGATCCCACACCTGTAACTAGAAACCATGGGACATCCTCCATTTTGTGTGTAGGGTAATATTTAGCTTTTATAACTTGACTCCATAATTGATCTGGGTTTGTGATCCACCTCCAATATAACTTCCCTATTAGTTCTAGGTTATTTGTTGTTGCAGCTCTAATTCCAAGACCTCCCTCTTCCTTTGGTTGACAGACTTTATCCCAGCTTACCAAAGCATTTTTTTTATTTTCTTGTGCTCTTGACCATAAGAATTTTCTCATTAGTTTTTCCAAATATTTGAGTATGCTATTTGGGGCTACTAAAGTGGAAAATTTGTAAACCGACATTGCTTGTAACACTGACTTCAAAAGTGTGACTCTTCCTCCAAAGCTTAACCATCTATGAGACCAGTGTGAAAACTTGGAGAAAATTTTATCTTTTATGGATTTTCAATCTTTGTTTTTTTGGCTTTTTTCTATTAAGGTAATTCCCAAGTAATCTAATAGATACAATACCATTGAGAACCTAAGAATATTTGCTATTCGATCTCTGATTCTCTTATGTACATTAAATAAGATAACTTTGGATTTTTCTTCATTTAGAAGTTGGCCTATGGCTATAGTGTAGCAGTCTAATATTTCTTTGATACTGATTGCTTCTTTTATTGTTGATTCCTCCCATAATCCTTTATCATATACAAATTGTAGATGAGTGATAGCTATATCTCTATTTATTTGAATTCTTGTAATGTTATTCTCTACTTTTATATTATGTATGAGTCTTCCCAATCCTACAAAAATAATGAAAAATATGGAGAGAGGAAATCCTTTTCTAATTATTTTACTGGCCTTGAACAATGGGGAGGAGGTTCCATTTATGAGCACTGAAAAGGAGCCTATGGAGATGCATTCACGTATATAGTTGATCCAATATTTTTGGAATCCAAATCTTTGCAAAATTTGATCGAAAAATTCCCAACTCACTTTGTCATAGGCCTTGGATAGATCTAACTTCAATAAAATTACTTTATATTAGAGATAATTAAACTTATGCAATAAAGAAATTTTTGAGGCTAGGTTTTCTTGTAAGGTTTTTCCCAAGATATATGATATGTTATGTGTGTTTCAAATATCTTCTCTTTTTTATCATTCATTTAATATATCTTAGATAAATGGAATATACATTTTACTTTTTTGTAGATAGAAGATCTAGGATGGTATTATTTGATAAATTATCATGTTAGGATAACGAAAATAACTAGGATTTCATATTTTATGTGACTTTTTATTGATGAAATTTCTAGATGTTATTTGATTTATCAGTTTAATAGATAAAATTTTGCATCCCTATTTAAAGGAGGAAGATCGGGTGATATTTGTGAATGGTCTAATGAATATTAGATGATTGGATAATGACATATATCAATGTATGCTTATGGGGTATAAGTGTTCTACTAATATGTGAAGTGTTTACACATGCTAGTAATACTTGGCATATTCTCCTAAGTTAGCAAGAAGTAACTTTATTCATTAGAAGTTAGAGAGAGTTATTAATAAGGGATTATGGGGTCCCTTTGAGAAGGAAACTTTGGGTAAACCTAGTTTCACAACTTCTCCTTAATGACCTCACCTTAGATAGTTGTGGGAAGGCAACAATCAGGTGATGGTGTCAATAAATGAACTATCATGAAATGATTGATGCTTAGATTGGCTCATAATTTGAAGGAAACCTTATATGGCCTATGAGCAATACACTTAATTCACCTACATATATGGACTTATGTATGGTGTAGGGATGGGTGTACCCTTTTAATAAACTAAAGGAGGTAATTTAGCTCATCATGGATATGAGATAGATAGCTTATTTGCAATTACACTTAGTACACCTAAGATAAAGTTATGTATGGTATAGGGATGGGCATACCCTTTTGACATATTACAAAGAGAAAGGTTGGATTATCGTGGATATGAGACGGACAATCCAATCATAAGGCATTAAGTTAATAGATACCTTCATAGAATTGTGTATGTAAGGTGGGGATATGTAGGTCCCTAGCGATTATAAAAACAAAAAAAATTCTCTCTCGAGTTGGTTGGATTTTTAGATTGTTACATAGAGCTTCTATCCAAATTTACAACACTAGAGAGTGATCTAAGCATTGTTAGTGATACAACACAAGCCAAAGATCAAAATATTGGCAAGTGAATTGAGATGGACTATGCACTATTTAGACAAACATAGACGAGAAAATAGAGCTAAAGAAATAAAGGAATGATCTTATGAAGGTCTAACAACAAGGATATAAGACTACAAACATATAACAACAAGGAGATAAGTGAGAAGAAGCTAGCAAAAGCTAAGGAGAAGTGAAAGCTAAAGTGAAGTGAAAGCTAAAGTGATAAGGAGAAGAAAAATCTAAAGTGGCAAGGAGAAGTAGAAACCAAATCAATAGGGAGAAGAGAAAGTTAAAGTGACAAGGAGAAGTGGAAGCCAAAGCAAAAAATAGAAATTGACATGAATAGGATGAATCAAAGGAAGCAAGAGCAAGCAATTACAAGTGTAGAAGCAATATGGATAACACCTAGCAGGAGGACTACCCAAACTTCCGAACTCGTTTTGGCCATATCTCACTCATCCGGACTCGGATTGAGCTGAAATTTTGAGGGTAGATGCCTGAAAAACCCTAGAACGTCTCCACCAATTTTCATATCATTTGGAGCAACACAGATCCTAGCGCATCCCTATGTGTGAACGACATATTTGGCAAGCGGCTATGCGAGGGTTTCATCCGGGTTGAGTGCAAGCAGCTCCAGAGGTTGGTTTTTAGGGCCTTCGGGCCCTAGCGGCCAATATTTTTGTGGTTTATGCTCAATATTTTAGCAGGAAATGTTGCGGGGGATACAATATGGGTTAGAAATTTGTCTTTCAATAGATCATACTATGAACTTGAGTGACAACGGCTTCCAATTTTCTGCACAAAAGAAAAGTGAAAACCATACCTTTCCACGACGTCTAGGGCAAGGATTAAAGAGATCACGAAACAAGTTTCAAGCAGTTGATCAAAAAATGGCTCATATCTCAAGTGAATCTGGTGCTAAGGTGCACCCACAAAATAATTCTACTATGAAAACCCCTATCAAGGGTAAGAATTTTGAAGACTCAGTCCCAAAAATGAATTTTAGGGATGCCCTTCGTGGTGGACAGCCTCAGCCCAATGCTAATATCAATATTAGGGCTTCCCATAAACCTCTAAGAATGCCTAAGATTGATCCCAGGAAAATGGAGTCAGGATGTCTTAAAGCGGCTGATGGAACTCCTATTGTTAAGCTTGATATGGGTAACATTCAGACCGGCATTGAAGATTTGGAAAAAAGAGGACTAATTTGTCGGTTCGTGGGTTTTCATTCGAGTCTATCTGCTTTCAAAGTCTGGGCTGCAAAAAGCTGGAAAACTAAAGGTGAGTTACAAATCTCTATTTATCCAAATGGTTATTTTCTTGTTTTATTTGCTAATAATGAAGATAGAGAGAAAACTTTTCAAGGGGGTCCTTGGTTTTTTGGAAGGGCAGGGCTTTTCATGAAGCCCTGGCATACTAAATTTAAAGTCGAAGAAGAGATGCCTTCTATAGCTCCCGTGTGGGTTAGACTCTTTGGCCTCCCTATTGAATTTTGGAATCCTACTATTTTTTCTTCAATTGGAAACTCTTTAGGAACTTTTATGATGATTCGTTGATTGTACTCAAAATTTTGAACATATTATTTATGCTCGGATTTGTGTTTTAATGGATTTTGACAAACCCCTACCTAAAAATATCACATTACAATTTGGGGAAGACACTTGGGAGCAAGTAGTGGACTATGAGAACATTCCTTTTCGTTGTAGAATTTGCCATGAATATGGTCATTTGGCCGATGCTTGCCCAAATAAAATTCCTGATCAAAATAAAGAAGATATAAACTCAACAGGTTTCCAAATACCTAAGAAGAAGAACACTCGAAAAAAACCAGTTATGAAGGATCAATCAAAGTCATCTGCTAATATGTTTGAAATCCTTTCCACAAATGATGTCCCAAGTGAGGAAGAGGAAATAATGGAAACTAAAATCTTAGAAACACAATTTAAATATGAAGGGAAGAACTCGAGAGACAAACCAACAAATCAAAGGTTTTCAACGAGAAAAAAAAGGAGAAAATTTACACAAGAAAAACAATATTTCAAATGTCAAAACTTCAAATAATGCGAGTCCCAATATAGACTCCGTTGAACCATCTAGTAAAATTTTGGCTGTGTACGAGCATTCTTCAAGGTTAGAAGCCATCTCAGATTCAATTGGAATAAGTCAAGAAACAGGGAAAAAAAATTGAAGATGGATTCTAATCAAAAAGTAGGTCGCAAGACCAATCAATATCATATGGTAAAAGAAGGTGAAAAGCTTGTAGAGGAAGGTAAGATTAATGCCCTTCCCAAATTTTTTAGCCCTGGTATTAATGAAGATCATCACTTGGAATATTAGAGGACTCAAAGGGAGTCTTTCAAAACAAAATGAAATTAGAAGAATGATTTAGGTAAATCATCCACATCTTGTTTTCCTTCAAGAAACAAAGATGTCAATGGAGGATATGGACTTAATTGCCAATAAAATTTGGCCAGCTGGAAAAGTGGTTTCCCTCAGTTCCCAAGGGACTTCGGGTGGCATTGCTTGTCTTTGGGATCCAAAAGAGGTAGTTATTCACCATATGGTTGGCAGTTGGGGTTTGTTGGCTATAGCTATTCAAAGTAGACATTCCAACCAGATTATGCTCTGCATTACTGTTTATGCTCCGACTTCTTTGGAGGAAAAAAGAAGACAGTGGAAGGATATTACTCATATTATCTCTCATTTTCCTAAAGCTTGGATCTTGATCGGAGGAGATTTCAATACCATCCTCTCTCTGGATGAGAAAAGGGGGGGAAATAGAAATTTGGACAAAAGCAATGACCTCATGAGCGAATATATTGCAAACCTCCATCTTGTGGATATCCAACCGAGATAATGGCCTTATGACTTGGTCTAACAGAAGGCAAGGCTTAGCTTGTATAATGGAGAGATTGGATAGGTTTTTGCTCTCTAAAAATTTCTTAATCCATGGTCACATTCCTAAAGTGAAGACTCTTAATAATGTTGGTTCGGATCATTGGCCGATCATGGTGGAAATGTGGAAAACCAATGTGAGTTTCTCTCCTTTTCATTTTCAATTAATGTGGCTTAGAGACATTTCCTTCAGACCTCATGTGCAACAATGGTGGAAGGAAGGTAAACCTAGGCATGGGACTAAGATGTTCTGTTTTGCCAAAATACTGCAATACATTAAATCCAAAATCAAGACTTGGAAGCTGGAAAGAGTTTAAGTATGTTCATAAAAAAAACATGAAGTTATTGCTCATCTTGAAAATTTGAATAAGAAAATCCATTTATATGGCCTCACAAGAGAAGAGAAGTGCGAGATGAAATTAAACTCACAACTCGGTTAGAGGAATGGGAAAAAAGAGAAGAAATCTTATGGAAGCAAAAATCTAGAATTCAATGGCTCAAAGAAGGAGATCGAAACACAAATTTCTTCCACAAATCTCTTCTAGCTCGAAGATCTCACAACTTTATTTCTTCCTTAAAATCAGATTCTGGAGATGTTGTTTATACTTGGGATGGCATGAACTCTATTGTTGTTGATTACTTTTCCAATATTTTTGCTGCTACTCCCCTTGACTCAGCTTCACAATATAATGTTCTTCAAGCAATCCCTTCTCTTATCACTTTTGAGGAGAACTCTATTTTGATTGCTCCTATTACTATCAATGAGCTTCAACAAGTAGTTTTTAAAATGCAAAAAGGGAAAACCCCAGGTCTTGATGGTTTTCCTATTGAGTTCTACCAAGAGTTCTGGGATATCCTTCATGTTGATTTATTAGAGGTGGTGGAAGAAGCCAGGAAAGCCAAAGAAATTTTGAAGGTTATCAATAAAACTTATATTACTCTTGTTCCAAAAGCTCAAGAGGTTGATCATATCTCAACTTTTAGACCTATTGCTTTATGTAATGTTCTTCTCAAAATCATTACTAAAATCATGGCAGAAAGGTTGAAGCCTCTTTTGCATAAGATTATTTCCCCAGAGCAAGGGGGTTATGTGGAAGGACGTCAAATAGTAGATGAGATAGTTCTTGCTCAGGAAGCCATCCATTCCATGGATATGCAAAATTCTCCTTCCATGTTCATTCGGTTAGACTTATCCAAAGCTTATGACAGAGTGGATTGGCACTTCCTTATCAAAGTTTTGAGGCAATTTGGTTTCTCTAAGGATTGGATGGATTGGATTATGGGATGTATCTCTTCAGTTTCCTACTTAGTTCTTATCAATGGCAGGCCTTCTCAGTATTTCCCGGCTTCCAGAGGTATTAGGCAAGGTGACCCGCTATCCCCTTATTTATTCATCATTCTTGTTGAATGCTTGGGTAGGACTATAACCAAAAAGAGGGAAAACAAAACCCTTGAGGGAGTTACCATTGCTCATGGAGCTAGACCTATCTCTCATCTTCAATTTGTGGATGACTCTACTCTTTTAGGTAAAGCTACAGTTAAGGAAGCTTCTAATATTAAGCAAATCATTAGCTGTTTTTCTAAGGCTACTTGGGCGGTTGATCAATGAAGACAAATCTAAAGTTATTTTCTTTCATCTGCTTCTGCTAGACGAGGAATCCATGGTCTTGGATAAACTAAGATATAAGAAGACCTCTCTTCCAATCACTTATTTAGGTATTCCCATAAATATTCAAAGGCAAAAAAATAAATATTGGAATTGGTTGTTGGACAAAGTCAAGAAGAAAATTGGAAAGTGGACCAACAAGTGGCTTTCTTATGGGGGTAGAATCACCTTGGTAAAATCAGTCCTTCAAGCTATTCCTATTTATGTTTCTTCCATTTTGAATATCCCAAAGGTTGTTCTTCGAGAATTGGATCAAATCAGTCATCGTTTCCTTTGGAGTGGTACTAAGGAGAAAAGAAAATGGGCCTTGGTGAAATGGGATACTTTATGTCTTCCTAAGAGTGAAGGGGGGTTAGGATTACGGTCTTCAATTAATAACAACAAAGCTTTAGCTGCTAAATTATATTGGAGGATGTTGCATAACCCCAATGCTCTTTGGGCCAATAATCTTCAGTGCTAAATATGTTGAGAACAAAAGTCCTGAAGACCTTGTTCGCTATCAACTTCCTACCAAAGGTTCTCCCATTTTAGCGAGTTCTTAAGACTGGTGAGGATTTGATAAAGAAAAAATTATTTTGGATCATTCATAATGGTCAACATGCAAATTTTTGGACAGATTCTTGGGATGGTCACAAGCCTTTGATAACTCGGTTTCCCGATTGGAGGCCTTGGATGGAGGAGCTTCACCGAGCTAATTGGATAAAGGTGGCTAATTACTGTCGGTACCATACTGGTAATTCAAAGGTTGGTAGATATTGGATCCCTATTGAGGACTGGCCTATTCAAATCCCAGAAAGGCAAAGACAAGATATCCAAGGCATCCTTCATATGAGATCCCTCTCTTGGTCCCATGAAAAAGATTGTTTTGGATGGAACAACACTACTAAGGGTGAGTATTCAGTTGCTCAAGGTTATTTGACCTTATGCCATAATAATCCCAACCATTCTTTTGACATATTTTCTCGATTGTGGGCTCAAAAGCTCTGGCCTAAGGTGAGGTTCTTTAATTGGCTTTTATTGCATCGTAGGGTGCTTACTTGGTGAGCAACTTATGAAGCATGGTTTTCATGGCCCTTTTAGATGTGAAATGTGTGAAGAGAATGTAGAAAATATCAACCATATTTTTATTGAGTGTACTTTAGCCTCTGAGCTATGGAGGAGAATGGCCACTTTACTTGGCTTACAATGGTCCAATTTTTTTACTTTTGAACAGCTTTGGAGGGATTGGCCTAATCAAGAGGGTGTTGATCATTTTATTAGGCGGTTAGTTTGGATGGGTTCTACCATTCTTCTTTGGAATATTTGGAATGAAAGGAACAACCAAATTTTTAATCAAGATAGGAAGGATATTCACTATATTTGGCAAAAGACCATAGCCAACTTAGTTGAATCGAGTCCATCATCTCCTTAATCACCCCCAAAACTCCCACCAAAGATGGGATCAAGTGATGCAAATATTGAAGATTAAACCTTCTAAGGGCAACCAACTTAAAGGGAATGTGAGTATTAGTAAGATGGATAGGAATAGAAATTGGCAACCTCCTCCTAAGGATTTTGGAAAAGTCAATACTGATGGAGCCTCTAGAGGGAACCCTGGAAAAGCCGGTGTGGGAGGAATTGGTAGACTTTCGAGATGGCTCCCTGGTTTTTACTTTTGTTGAGAATTTGGGTATTCTTTCCAATAACCTTGTTGAGGGGTATGGTATCCTCGAGAGGCCTTCAGGAGGCTACTAAGGTTGGATGGGAAAAGGTGTTAGTTGAGTCCGACTCTCAACTTATGATTAATCTCTTGAAGAATCCTTCTAAGAATCATAAGGTGGATTGGAGAATAAAAAGAATTATTGAGAAGATTCGGTTAATCCGGATGGGATTTTTGAAAGTTGATTACAATCATGTGGTCGAGAGATCAAAACAAGAGTGTTGATGCTTTAGCTAATTGGGCTTTGGACAAAGGTGATCTTACTTGTTATGGCCACCCTCCTATATGGTGGGCTTCTCAAATTAGGGAAGCTCTTCTTTCTATCATTTCTTTGGATGGCTCCAGTTCCGAAGGTACCTAGTTTCTTCTTGTTTTTTTTTTTGCTTCTCTTTGGTTCATTCAGTTTTTTTAGTTCCCTAGCTCATTCTATTCTTTATTTTGTTTCCTCTGTTGATTCTTGCCTTAATAGTCTTCGGGTCTAGATAGGTCATTGTTTTGTTCATTTTTTATTTCTTTTTTCTTTTTTGTTTTTTTTGTTTAGTTTTTTAAGGTGGGTGGGTTTTTTATTTTGTTTTGTTTTTGTGTTCTTTGTGTTGTTTTTTGTTGTTCTTGTGTTTTTGTTGTTTTGTTTTTTTTTTATGTTTTTTGTTATTGTTCTTGTGTTTTTTTCGTTCTTGTTCTTGGGTTTCTCTTTGTTTGTGTTATTTCGTGTTTTTATGTGTGAGTGTTTTCTATGTTTTTTGTTTTTGTTTATTGTCTGTTGTTGGTTGTTTTTTATTTTTATTTTTATTTTATTTTTTAATTTTTTAGGTTTTGGTTGTGTTTATTTTTCATGTTTTTTTTGGGTTATGTCTTTGTAGTGTTCTGTTGTTTTTGTCTTGTTTGTGTTTTGTTATGTGGTTCTTGTGTTTTTCTATGTGGTTTGTGTTGTGGTTTCTTTTATCTTATTGTGCGTGTTTGGTTGTGCTTTTGTTTTTGACACACTCAAGGAGCATGTTTTTTATTTTATTTTATTATTTTTGTTGTTATTTACTTATTTTTAAATTGGTTTTGTGTGTTTGTTTGCTCCTTGAGTATGTCAAAGGTGGTAGGCCAGGTCCGAGTCCTGGGCGTTTTTGGCGGAATGGATACCCCTGCCTCCTTGGGTCTTACCCGAAAGTGGCATCCCTTTTGGGATGTTTTCCACAAATAAAAAAAAAACACCTATCAAAGTAATAAAATATTTCATAATTCCTAGGTCAATTTGTAATGTTCGATGCCTAATCTATGAGTGATTAAATAAGGCTAAAATGAAGATCCAAAAAGCATGCAAAGAGAGCATCCAGTAAGTGTAAAACGATAGTGAATTTTAAGTTGATTTATAAATATTAGGGTTAAGCACTTCATGAGCATTAATTTGAGACATCTAAGGAGGAGTTAAAGATTAAAATCAATGTTAATCAAGTCACCTAAGGAGATAAAAAAATATTTCTAATTCAAACCAACTAAGGAGGAGATAAAGGTAAGAAACAACATTCTTGCCTTTATTTTTAGGAGTCATAAGGAGGTATTTTATAAGATGAAGAGTTATTGAATATTTTGGAGATTAAAATTATATGATAAATTAAAATCTTAGGATTCGTAAGGTGTTTTTAATTTTAAAAAGTTAAGTAGGAGTTATAAGGAATAAATTAAGTTTTTTTTTTTTTTTTAAAGTGTGGAGTGATAAGGATTTCTACATAATTTAGTTTATTTGGTTATTTTAAGCATTTGAAGATTTTAAAAGTTATTTTTGATAGAAGATTTATTTTTGAGTATTTTCAAGTTTTTTGAGAAGAATTAAAAGTAAAAAAATAAATTAAAAAGATTTTGAGATTTTGTGGATCTAAAAGGTTTTCAATACCAAAGGATGAGGGAACTTAATAATTTACAAATTTCAATACTAGGGAGTTATAAGGTTTTATACCTTAGAGTATTTCAATAAAAATTTTACTGAGTTCCATTATGTCAAACAATAAACGTTTTTTATCCGCCCATGTAGAGGAGTTGGAGAGCAAGTGGGTAGTTAAACCTCTCTAGTTGCTGAGAGGCCCAAGTTCAAATCTCTCGCCTCACATGTTGCGGATATGTTATGTAATGGTTCCCTCGTGGTCACACTCTGTTTACCCCTTGTGGCCACCACAAAAAAAAAAAAAAAAAAACAATAAACGTTTTCTTTCTAAATCTCAACTTTTGAAAGCTCCAAATTTTGCATCATGGAAGAACATAATAAAATCAATCCTAGTTGTAGAAAAACTCTCTAATATAGTTAATGGAATAAAAATAAAACCTAGTGAGGATGCAACATAAATATAAATATTTAAATAAAGTTATGCAAAAATAATTATGTTGATAACATTTGGGATAATTAATGAAATTCAACCATGCTTAAGTGGACTAGAAATTTCTATAGAAGCATGGAATACTCTATGCAAAATATTTGAAGGAAAATATAAAGCTACTATTCTCAATATATAATCTCAATTGTATTCCTTAAAAGTCAATAGTGGAGAAAGTATAGAACTCTTTCTTCATAAAGTAGAAAATATAAAAGCAAAGTTATTAACTCTGGGAGAAAAAGTAGAAGATAAATTTCTTGCTCAAGTAACATTAAGAGAACTAGAAAGCTACAAACATCTAGTCACATATTTACAAGTCTTAAGTAAAGAAACTACATTTGATGACTTAGTCAATATTATGCAAGAATATGAAGTAAAAAATTTAGTCAAAAATGAAATGACTAATAATGCCATGGTATCTAAAGATAATACACAAGGTAATATTGCTACATCTGATATTTTTGGCACTAAACCATCTATTGAGAACATAGAGAGGAGAGCCTCAATGTATTCTATTATATGTAAAATAGAAAGATACAATTAGGATGGAACTATGAGTCCATTATATAGGAAGAGAGGTTTCTTGGTCCTTACTCTTCCTATGACACTTGGTACCTCTTACATGACACTTGGCATGATAGCCAAATAATGGAATATATTCCAACACCCCCCTGTATTACATTATTTGGTATGAAGTTCTCTTGAGTCGCATAGATGATCTCTGAATGTTTGAAACTTGGTTTTTCCAAGTGCTTTTGTGAAGATATCTGCTAGCTGATCTTCTATAGGGACATGCTTGAGAATGATATGATGGTTTTGGAAGTGGTCTCTGATGAAGTGACATTGTGCTTCAATATGTTTAGTTCTTTCATGTACAATTGGATTTTTGATCAGATTGAGTACTCCTTGATTGTCGTAAAATATCAAGGTTGGAGTTCATCTGATGCCCATGTCTGATAATATGTATTGTAGCCACAATGCTTCGTAGGTTGTGTCTCTTGCTGCCTGGTATTCTACTTCAGTTGATGATTGTGCCACTGCATGTTGTTTCTTGCTATGCCAAGATATAGGTCCTGATCCAAGGTAGAAAACGTATCCTGAAGTAGATTTTCTATCATCAATGGAGCCGGCATAATCTGAATCTGAGTAACCCTGAAGGCAAAAATCTTTGACATTCTTCATATAAGTTAGTCCATAATTAGTAGTTTTCTTGATATATTGCAATATTCTTTTTGTAGCTTTCCAATGACTCTCTCTTGGTTCTTGCATGAATCGTGAAATATAGTTTACTGCAAAAGCTAAATTTGGTCGGTTGTTTGTTAAGTACAGTAGACTTCCAATTAATTGATGATACATGGTTGCTGAAACCAGTGGTGTTTCATCATTCTTAGATAATTGAATCCCTTGTTCCATTGGTGTATCTTTTGGTTTACAATCCTTCATTCTATATTTTTCCAGTAGAGTTTTTGCATATTTGGATTGAGTAATAGTAATCTTATCTTCACTTTGATGAATCTCTAAGCCAAGACAATAGTTCATTAATCCTAGATCAGTCATTTCAAATGCTTTTTCCAGATCTCTTTTAATATCACTTATTAGTTTTTCAGAACTTCTAGTGATTACTATGTCATCAACATAAACAATGAGAATTATTATGTGATCTCTGATTTTCTTTGTATACAAACTAGGATCAGATGTACTTCTTTTGAAGTCTTGTTGTAATAAGTGATTGTTGATCTTTATATTCCATGCTCTAGGAGCTTGCTTTAGACCATATAGAGATTTTTTCAATCTACACACTTTATTTTCTTGTCCTTTAATAATGAATCCTTCTGGTTGTGACATATAGACTTCCTCTTCTAAATCACCATTAAGGAAGGCACTTTTTACATCCATTTGATGAAGCTTCCAACCCTGATGAGCTGCTAGTGCACAAACTATCCTGATAGTAGTCATTCTAGCCATTGGAGCAAATGTTTCTTCATAGTCAATTCCTTCAGTTTGTGTGTATCCTTTCGCTACTAATCAAGCTTTGTACTTATCTAGAGTTCCATCTGCTTTATATTTGATTTTGTAAACCCATTTACAACCCACTATTTTCTTTCCTGGAGGTAGTTTCACTAGATTCCATGTTTTATTCTTTTGAAGTGATGCATATTCAGATTCCATAGCTTCCCTCCAATGTGAGTCATTCAATGCCTGAAGTGTTGATGTTGGTTCTACTGTATTGCTTATTAGTCCTCTGTTTATTCTAGTTTGACTATGAGTTTGAGGTCTAGTAGAAGTGAGGTCTGGCATTCTTTCTAGATTAGATTCCCTGAGAGTATCTCTGAGCCATATTGGTTCCTTTCTAGGAATTGTAGATGTTTCTGTGTATTATTCTTCTTGTGATTCTGATTCTTCACTTGTTGTGTCTTCTTCAGAGTAATTTAGAAGAATATTTGTATCCTTACTAGGTTCTTCTGTGTCACTTTTTACTTTTTCATCAAAGATTACATCCCTACTAATGTAAACTTTCTTTGTATGTGGATCGAGTATTCTGTATCCAGTAGATTCAGTGTCATAACCAACAAATATACCTACCATAGTTTTGTCATCTAACTTTGTCCTTTTTTGTTTTGGAATATGCATGTAAGCTTTACATCCAAAAACCTTGAGTTTTCCTATATTTGGTTTTTGTCCTGACCATGCTTCTTCTGGTGTAGTATGTCTAAGTACTCTTGTTGGTAATCTATTTTGTATGAAAACTATTGTTTGTACTGCTTCTACCCAATATTGATGACCAAGATTAGCTTCCTTTAACATACATCTTACCATTTCCATTATTGATCTATTTCTTCTTTCTGCAATTCTGTTTTGTTGTGGAGAATAAGTTGTAGTGAGTTGTCTTTTAATTCCATTTTCTTCTAAAAAGAGTCAAATTATTTAGATACAAATTCACCTCCCCTATCTGAATGAAGTGCTTTTATAGTCTTCCCTGATTATTTTTCTACTTGTAGTTTGAATTGTTTAAAACAACCAAATGCCTTTGATTTGTATTTCATGAAATATACCCACATTTTCCTAGTGTGATCATCAACAAACAATTGAAAGTATTTGTGTCCTCCAATATTATTGGTCTTCATTGATCCATATAGATCTGTGTATATTATTTCTAGTGGTTGTTGAGTCCTATGTTGTTGAAGCTCAAAAGGAATTCTATGTTGCTTTCCTGCTAAGCATTTTGGACATATGGTAGATTCTAGAGATAGATTAGGTATTCCTTCAACCATTTGATATTTAAGTAATTCTTTCATAGTAGATTCACTAGTATGTCCTAGGCATTTATGCCAAAGATCTGAAGCTTTAGCTGAAAGAGTTGAGTGAGTGGTAATATCTAAAACAAATAAACCATTTTTGTAGGACCCTGATGCTATCTTTTCCTCTTGTTTAAGAATGTGACATAGTTTTCTTTCAGAAGACACTTTGAATTCTATAGTCATGTTTTGATCCATGAGTTGAGAAACTGAAAGAAGATTAGTAGTCAAACCTGGGACATATAATACATTTTTGATCATCCCTTTTCCATCTACTAGATCCACTGGAATGTTTCCTATTCCCTTCACTTCATATGTTTTGCTATCTGCTACAACAACTGGCTTCTCATTTACCTTATGAAGAGATTCAAACAAGTGTATGTTTCCTGTCATATGCTTGCTTGCTCCTGAGTCTATATACCAATAATCCATGACTTGAGACCTATCTTGATAAAATATTTTAAATTTGAGTCTTGTAGAACACCTTGTATCTCCCTAATGAATATTAGTTCTAAAGTTGTATTCCTTTTTTTGTATAAGAAAATTCCAATTTTATATATGGTTTGAAGTAGTATGCCTTATATCTCCCTATTTTAATATTGCATGCATCTCAATAATTAATTTTCTGAAATATAAACTTGCTTTATTATCTACTAATGCTTGGTTGATTTGTATTATCCAATGCAATAGTAAACCTTATAAAAATCACCTTATAGCTCCTTTTAGAATTTAATAAAAGCAAGTAAATAACCTTATTGGTGCATGATATACCTTAGTATAGGCTTCCTTCAACATACCTTTTGTAGCATTGTATTCACTATCCAATGCTCCTTGAATGGATATTGTTATTGCTTGATGTCATTGAGCATTTAATGCTCCTTCATTAATGGATGCTTTGTATGAATCTTCCACCTCCTTGTGTGGAATTTTGACCTTGTTGGGTGTCTAATTCTAGCATTGAATATTCATGTCTTGAATGCACTCTTACACAATTCTTGCTATGAATGTGCTTCCACACCTTACAAACTTGACTGTGTGCCTTGAAATCTATTGTCATTCTCCAAGAATAGGCACTATTAAATAGTGAAGATGCCTTCCTCCTTATGACAAGTGGTGCTTGGGAGTTACACCAAAGGTGACCATTGAGATATGATATCTTTTAATGCTCATTTTCCTATGCAATGATGGTTGGGAATTCATAACCTTCCAATGATGGCTAAGCTTAAGTAACCTCCCAGTTTGTAATCGAAGATGCCTTTCTTAAACATTCTTCTTTGAACGTACGTTGAGCAATATGAGGGCACCAAGAAGAATTATTCCAAGTGGTGCTTAGGGTTTTTGCATGTGAACCTTCTCCAACGTATATTTCTTACCTCTTTTTTTACCAAACAACGCTTTCTTTTCATCATATATCCTCTACAGGTGGATCTAACTAAGATGATGAGCAATGCTATGATGGAGGTTCTATTGCACTCCAATGGTGGCTTTGGCTAGGATGATGAGCAATGCTTCGATGGAGGTTTTGAGACACTCCAATGATGGCTTTGAGTGCTCCTTTTGGATAAACATCTATCTCTTGGGTATTGCTCCCTTTGTTTATCCTTATGCTTTAATCTTCTCTTACTTTCAAGATACTATTTTTTTGCCTTTGTAGATGATATCTCCTTCCTTGTGCTATGTTATGTATGCTTGCAGGTTGCTTGTTATGAGTTTCCAAAATCATGGGTGATGTGAGCTTCTTGAAGGCTCTTTTGACCTTGCTTGGATAGTGCTCCTCTATGGTCGCTTATGAGATGATCCTTTCTTATGAAGGATGTATATTTATGACACTTAGAATCTATCCTTTTTGCTATGTAGGAAAGGATATTATGGTGTAAAATAATGTAAATATGCTTATAATAGAATACCTTGCTTTTGCACCTTCTTTTGCAAGCTTCTTCTACTGTTTTTGATGATAACTTTTCTATACCAATCCTTATAGGCAAGGGTTGATTTGACATTGTATTATTTGCTAGACAACTATCTTTTTTACTTGGTTAATTTGGTAATGAATCCAAGATAATAATCATGTATATAGTATACTTTTGAAAGAGTAATTTATGCATTAATATTTTACCAGTAAATAAATCTTAGTGCATATCAAATTTGAGACTCACCAACTCTCGATTTGTAGCTTTAATGGCTTCCTTCTTATTCTCCACTCCTTAGAGAATTTTTTGTTAGAAATGGAAGAGATAAGATATATTGATACAATAAATATTACAATATATAGGCATGGGGCCTATCTGAGAACATGATAAGTGTCAAGGACACATGTCATAACATGCAGATAAAGTACACATTAATATTCTAACATCCCCCTTAATGTGTACTTTTCTAAAAATAGAACCCTAACATCCTCCTTTATTACATGATTTGGTCTAGGTTTGTGCTCTTTGCACTTGGCTTTCCAACTGTAAATAATGCTAGATCAATAGTGTATACATCTCGATCTATTGTCTCAGGATCAACAACTTCCTTGGGTCTATTGCCTATGTAGATCAACCTCATATTTGGTGCCTTAGGTTTAGCCTCTTACTTAGGTTTGTTGCCTTTTTAGGTCACTACTAACTATTTTAACCATGGATATCATATCTCCCCTCATGGTGAATCTCATCTAGAAGGTGTCAATCTCCATCGAAATTTGAACATACTAAAAATTCACCTTAATATAAAATAATTAGAGCCATAAAAGAGTGTTGGTCTTTGCCAAAAATGAACTCAAAAAATACAATAAATTGAGCCATAGAATATAAATGTGGAGGATAAGAAGAAAGAAGATAATAGAATATTCTAAAGTGTCTGTCTTTAGTCTTCAGAAGTTGATACAGAAAAAGTCTCGGATAGAGTCTAGGGTGTCTATGTTTGTAGTTCCTAGAGTAGGTGTCCTTATGCTGACCTTCTATCCTACCAGAATGCATGGATAACTAGTCTCTGCATCGACTAGGTGCTATAGAGAAAGTGGTTAGATACTAGGATCACATACAAATTTACCTTGGGAGTGTTGGGTTCAATTGAGAGTGCACTCCATGATACAACAATATTTGAGGCTAAAAATACAAATGGAACAACCTCAAAATTACAATTGGACACCACCAATGTGTCCATATTGGAAAAATAAAATTGATGACTATAAATACCCCTATGTTCCATTCTCAATGGGGCCTTCATATGTGATAAAAAAAGTAGCTTGCCTCTCTAGGCAACAAATAAATATCAGGAATATCCTCCTGGCATTGCACTCTAGCGGCATCGCACTCTGGTGGAATAAAAAAATGGACTCTCAATTTTTCCTTGCAGGGGAATTACATGGGCCATGTGGGCCTTCCATATTTGAAATTTTGAAAAATACAATAAAGGCCATGTGGTTCTTCCACTTCCCATGTGGAAATAACATTTAAAAAAAACTTTTAGGCCTTAAAATAAAGTAAATGCCCCATGAGGCCATATGTTTTAATAAGTGTCCCCTATTGAAATAAAATGCCCCACCCACTTTAAATAAAGTCTAAATATAGGGTAGCTCATTCTTATATATGATAAATTAAAAAATGCATTTAAAAATACAAATGGGTGGGCTTAACATAGTTTAATTAAAAAACAAATAGCGCCATGATTATTTTTTTTAAATTACTCCCCCAAGCATGCACCATTAAAATGGCTCCTCCCAACAATATGAATAAAACTGGTGATCAAGTCGCTCTTTTATGGTACTCAAATCCATGGGTTTCTTTATTATCTTAAATAGTCAAGATTCTTGAGCTTGACAATATTAATATGCTGCCAGCTCGCTGTTACAACTTGTCTTTGGTTGAAAGAAAAATAAATTAGATTGTACCAGTAAAAAAACAACTGGCCCTCTCCTCCTTGTAGTTGCGATGGTGCCAAGGTTTCGAACAAAAATCTATGAGTTCCATAAAGTTGCATGAAATAGGCCTCTAGTAGCATATCAAGGTCTTCAACATCATTTTCATCTCCAACAACACTTTTGCACCCATGCAAGGAGACGAGTAAGATTGCTTTTTGCTGCTAAATCACAACAATTTTCAACTCAAAAAAAAAATATTTTTCCCGTTGGTTTATGTTGGTCAAGGGAAACAAACATGTGGTCAACAAGCGGGCCAAAAACAATATATCAATGCAAAAAATAGGTGGTTTTCTGCTTTTTTTTTATCAATTTTGGTAGGCCGCATGCCATAAAAACATTTTATGATCAGATTCACAACTCTACTCAAGAATATCCAGCACATTGGTCTGACTGGTCTGGTCGTCTTCTCTCGTTCGGGGTCGTGATTACTACCATTTTTGTTAAGGGTTGTAGATAGTGTAAATATCCACAAAGACAACTTTGAAAGGCATAGAGAGGTCAAAATATCTTCATAAGTGCTCGAATTGGCCGTAGGGCACTAAAAAAATGGTCGATCTGGTCACAAAGACTTTCCTCATAGTAAATCCCCTCCTCTAAGAGGCCGAATTTGTCTAAAGTAGGTATAAAATAACCCTATGTGAGTAGCAGCAACTGGTTTGAGTAATATAGGATCTGATATACATCGACACAGTAGTGATGACAATGAAAAAAATGTAGAAGTCTTACAAGTTGCCAAAAAATAGTGTGATCTCGACATTAAAAAATAGGTAGAATATCCTTATGGAAGTGTTTGTTTAAAATGATAGGGGCAAAAAATATTAATAGCTAGCTGGAAATTAAGGCTATTGATAATTAAACATCCATAACAATCCATAAAATCATGGCATAATATCAGTCATGATGTCCCTCTCAAAACTCTACGTGGCCAAATCTGATGAGGCAACCAGGCTCATTGTCACTTCAAAGGTTTCTGAAGTTTACATGAGAAACTATCAGAAACACCTCCACATAGATCCTATGCATTAAAAATTTCATCCATCATAGATCTTTCATCAAAGAAGATGAGCTTCCAAACTATATGTTGTCCACCACATTAATGGTCATAGGAATTGGACCACTGAGAAGTAAGTAGGAATTGGGGTATGGCCAAGATATGCATAGTGCCATACTCCATGGGGGTCCACGTCTCTGAGAAAACTTATTGTTATGGAGGTCATGCTCAGCAGGTAAATATGATCCACCTCAATACCAAAATATTGGTGAAACTTGGTCTTTTATTGTACTTGAAGCATATGTGGTTCAGGTGACGTCTGTGTGATCTATAGCTATGGTCTAGGATGACAATATGTAACACAATACCACCATTCACATTATCAATTAGTGCACCATAATATATACACAATAGTGGAAGGAATGGTGTTGGGAGACTTCATCGAAGATAAATGGCATGAAATTTTGGTAAAATTTTGATAAAAAACTAATGTTGGTACAAACAACTGTTCAAAAATAGGTGCGAGGGAATCAATTATGTGATTCTACATAGATAGAGAGATATGTATGGCAACGATGGAGGTTGTGTGCTATCATATCAATGGGTGGTGCAATATCTCACATCGATGAGTGTGATTTGAAAATTAGGTACCACCACCATGCGCATAATCACATCGTAGAAGTTGTTCTTACTATTGCATTAACTTCAACTAGACTAGATATTTCCTATTCAGTTGACCTTGTTTCTAGATTCATGCAAGATTCTAAGAAGATCCATTGGATAGTAGTTAAGAGGATTTTTATATTCCTCAAGACCAACCCTCATCATGGCCTTATGTACACATCATGTGATGTTTTTTCTTTGATTGGGTACACAGATTCATATTGGGCTAGTTGTCCTAAAACTAGAATATCCACATTAGGTTATTGTTTTTAGTTGGATCAGTGCTCTATTTCATGAAGCACCAAGAAGCAGAACATAATTTCTTTATCTTCAGCAGAGACAAAATATAGAGAAATATTTGAGGCAATTACTTCAATACATTGGGCTACTCATAGATGGTCCAACTTGTATATATTATGACAATCAAAGTACCATTAAGATGACCAAGAATCTAGTCTTCCATGCCAGAACAAAGCACATTGAGATCCATTATCACTTCATCAGAGAAATGGTCTAATAATATATTATACACATGGATTATGTACCAACTCAATAACAAATGGTTGACATCTTCACCAAGTCACTTGGGCTATACAAGTTTCTCATTTTAGAAAATTTCTCTATGTATGTAATAGAAGTCAACATTAAGGGGAATGTTATCTAATGTTGACTTATTTTTTTCTCTATAGTTAGGATAGTGCACATTAAGGGGGAATGTTAGAATATTATAATGTGCACTATGCCTTCATTTTGACACTTGTCTTATGCCTTGCAGTTGGAGTTATCCACTTTGAGTTCTTTGTCTTCTATATGACACTTGGAGTGGAGATTATGACACTTGTCAAATCTCACTCATAGGCTTGATGCCTATATATTGTAACATATTTCATCAATACAATGTGTACCTTTTTTTAAGTCCCAAAAATGACAAGAGGAAGAGTTTCATGAATAATACGAAGCAACCTAGGTAATCAAAATCCTTGACTAGGGGAGGATGATATTGGAATCACACATTTATCTGTATAAGGGGAGGAAATGTAGCTAATTGTGAAGCAAAAATATTTGGAACCTCACCCTAGGGAAATAAGGAGGATGCAAGTACACAAAATTTTCATAGATAAAACAAAAAATATCGAAGAAGAAGAAGAGTGGATCCAATTGAATGAAGTAAGGAACCAAGATACAATCATTAGCAAAAAAAATAAAAGTACAAGAAGAAGCCTCACAACCATAAAAAGGGGTAATATATTCTCATTTGGAGTAGCAAGAATTTGCTCAGCAAGCAAAGGAATGAAGGAGAATACGCTTAATGATCCAGTATTTGGATAGAATGGATACTTTCGATATGAAAATACCAAACCCATATGAAGGAGGTGTTACAAATGAGAAATTAATGGGACTCACCCTATTATATCAAATAGGTATGATACAACAAAAAATGTGCAACCAAGCACAATAATTACAAGAGTATGAGATATTGCAAGTAGATAATGCAAGACTTTAGGGACAGATCATCGAAGAATTGAATGATACAATGCAAAGGCTTGATGAACAATATAAGTCATAAGATAAAGGAAGTTAAAACTACAAAATTCAAAAAGTGAATATGTACCACAAGTACAAGGAAGAGCCCAAGGATAACAAGAGGGCTCAAGACAAAGTTCTAGTGTGGATGAAAGATCACAAGTAGAACTAAGAGATATGATGCAAGATCCACCAGTTACAAATGAAGTAGAAGAGATAGTTTGGTGAGATATCAAAGAAGATATCACATCACCTAAATTATGAAGAGAATGGTAAGAATATTCTAATCATTCTAGTGATAAAGGAATTCTCTTTACTAACCAAAAATAGTAGTCATGATAGTAGTAGTGAGGAATTTTTGCCTAGAATATAAGAACCCCAAACTCATCCCAAAGCAAACACCTATGTTGCATCATATTGAAAATTGGGACAAAAATGAAGGGAAGTGAGGGGAATCCAATAAATAATGGAAATACCACCCAAATGATCCTCACAATGAGATGATAGCCATAATAACTCAATTATAGACTCCAAGTTTTCAAATTAGTATCAAGAAGCTTTTGAAAAAAAATTCCCACAATATTATTTTGAAGAAATAATATGGATAAGATGATTAAGGAATGTGGATCATAGATTTAGATTCATATGATAATTGTCACTAGGATCTCAGTGTAATAAATGGTAATTTTCCAATATATAATTTGTTGAGATGACTACTAGCACATGGGAAATGGGAGAGTCAACTACATAATAGGAACGTTAACAAGGAATCTCAAGTACCACAGGATTATGGTTAGCTCATAGAGGATGTCTATGACAATTAGATCAAGGTATAAATTGATCAGATCCCTTGGTCATAGGATTGCCAGGAAGGAATTGACCTCCTACCCCAAGATGGCCTAGGAAGCAGAATGAGTTATGGCATACACCTTCAAATTTGATAAGAAATACACAAAGAGGATGTATCATTGGGGTGGACTTTTTCAAAACCTTAAGGGATCACTTTCTACAAGATTAAATCCATGGCAACCACCAGTGCATCAATAAGTACCAAGATAGATAGTGTAGACACCTAAATCGTGTCATGCTTAGGGGAGCTACTTACATAGACACACTCATAAGATCATAAGACATAATATTGGACTTTCCAAGCATCAATAGTGGTTCTCACCACTCATTTGGGGCCTTTTCAAGCCATTCAAGCTTGGCCGCTCAAGCCAAGAGCGACCAGATCCTAGCCGCTCAAGCCTAGAGCGGCCAGATCTTAGCCACTCTGCAGACGATGGCTAAGCCATAAGAAGCGGTTTTTCGACAAACAGGCCCAATCTTGGGTGGAAGTGGTAGTCTGCATGCAATAAAGGTGAGCGGGAGTGACTTTGCATTCCTTTTCATGACCAGTTCACATGGGAGGTTTGAGTTTGCATTTAGACTTAAGTTAACTGACCTCCAAGCATAAACAAAGGACAAAATCTTCTCATGCTAATGACCAATTCGCATAGAAGACTCAAGTGGGAAGTTAGATTTTAGTTAACTGGCCTTCAAATATAGACAATGGACAAAAGCTTCTCATGCTAACTTGCACTACGCATGAGAAATTCATTTCTAGGGCTTGGACATAGACCTAGGGTTTCACACTATAAAAGGTGCAAGCCTAAGAGCACCAAGATAGATCTTTTATCACATCAAGGAGAGAGACATTATTTTGAGGAGAGCTTTCGAGACTTGGAGAGTTCTCTTTGAGATCACGTGTACGATGGAGCTTTGACGAATCGAAGAGCATAATACCTACTTCAACATCAGATCATAGTCTTTGACCCATAGCTTTGGGGCAAAGAGGGTAAGGTTTACTTTAGCGGTCGTTGTCTTGGACAGTGGCCTACAGGCTTAGCTTAGATAGACATAGCATATTTTATTCTATTTTCTTATATCATTAGCATAGATTTACATGATTTCATGGCATAGTTTTATCATATTTCTATTACATTCTTTGATTACTAACAACCTCATCCGGGAGGCAATCTCGGACACCTAAATGTGTGTTGTTGTTTCATTGCTTGTAGGGCCACAGGTACATCGGATGAAGATTACAACATACGAGAGCAAAAGGGATCCCTCTAGGAAATAGACCTGGAGAAGGAGGCATCTGTAAGCCCTCATACATTTTTGTGTGTGGAACCGAGAAGCTTTTATAAGTGCACCACCTCTTCGTGGAAGGGGCACTCCTTGCCCACTTGTAATTTATAGTATCAAAATGGGTATCCCTAAGAGGGACCGACATGTAACCGAGCTTCAATATCAATAAAGAGATCCATATTTTGTTATTTCATGTTATATGCTTTCTTTTTCCTCTTGTCTTTCCATTTTATCTTTGGTATTTTAAATAGCATTGCAAGTAGGGTTTTCAGAAAAGGGACCGGTGCATGCATTCTCGAGGTCGCTACAGATGGCGATCACGGTGGGACCACCACTAATTTTTCATTTTCTTCTAGAATACTAACTTAATTTTGTGTATAGGTCTAGCCACTCTGAGCTACAATGGCTAGAAACTAGCCGCTCTGAGCTACAACGACCAAGAACCAACCGCTCTGGTCAACAATGGCCAGAACTGGAGTGCAGCAGAGGTCAAAACATAGACTCTCTGAGCTAGATCAAAGGTTGGTATAGCTTCTCTGATATTTTATAGCTTTCTATCTACTTCTATGTGTTTAAAATAGAGAACTTAAAGCACATTTATGTTTGGAAATTGAAAGAATAAAGAAGAAAGAATTAAGCATTTCACATATCTTAGATCTTCTTTTAAATTTTCCACTAGGCGTTGCTAGGAACAATGGCTTATGCCTAAAAATTTCACCCTAGAATCCAATGTGCTAGACATTGTATGTTGTTTGCTTGCTTTGAGGCCCTGCTAGAGGCCATAGTTGCATGAGATAAAGTGTGCTCATACAAATCATAGTAGTTCATGCATATTTCTGAATATTGAAATGTATTTTTGCATTTAGGCATATAGGAAAGACTCATTGCTGCTATATGATGCACTTTATGTTACGCAAGCTTAAAATGAACACCACACATGCACGTCTCATTTAAACATTGGAGAGTTGGATTTCATCACCAACCTTCAATTCAGTCTAGTGACGTTGGAATTCATCTCCTTCCACTGGTTTTCCCCCTAGAGCTTCCTAGAAATGGATTGGGAAACTTACTTATAGTGACACTAAGTTACTTGTGTTCAAACTGTCTCCCACTATTGGAACAATCATTGGTTCAGAGTGGAAGAGCTAGGTGAACCCCCCATTGGGTCTTCAATGGTGTACCCTAGCTTCTTTTGAGAAAATCATGTTTGGCATGGGTGTACTTGATTGTCACTATGGATGAGTCTTCTCATTCTTAATCCAAGAACAAGAGCAAAGAAATCAAGAGAACAACACATCAAAACACACCAAACAGTTTAGGGCACACTCAAATCGGTAATCAAGATAAACATTTGTTTGGAATTGTGTGGTCATTCCTAAATTGCAAACTCAAAAGATCAAGTCATAAAACAACATGGTCAAAACAAGAAGTAAACACCCTCGGTCTGATATCGAGGGAGAGACAGAAGCAATTCATACCCATAGGTGGAGTCATAGTAATGTTGAATGACCTACCCGTAAGACCGTGAGACGTAGCTCCATGAGCCTAAGGGGTGATAACTCAACCCTTGGGGGATCTCCTCGAGAAACCCCAAGAAAGGAACCACATCATGGAACAAAGTCACATAAACAAAAAGAGGCTTCACAACCATCCTCATCAAGGAGACATGAGGAGACCTCAAGGGCCTCCTCTAAACACACAGAAACATCTCAAAGACATGAGGAAGCTTCAAGGGCTTCCTCCTCACATGGACATAAAGAAGGTTCTAAAACCCACTCTTCACATAGGGATGATGAGACTGCCACATCTCCATCCACATGGAGGAAGCATGTTACCACCAAGCCCTCTTCATCAAGAAGGCAAACAAGAATTGCAACACCTCAAGACTCACAAGAAACATATGAAACAGGTCTGCCCACTGAAGGGCAGGAAACTAGAGCTACATCTAGTCATGGGAATCATATAGAAGAAACCCTTCACACAAAAGGAAATATTCCCATAGACTATGACCTCATAGGAGTAAATGGCACCCCATGGGACCAGCCATGGAAAACGAGACAGCTAGACAGGTTGGATCGATTTCCTACTCAACCAACCCAAAGAACTATAGCTACTGAGAACTCTGCATCTGGAAGCTCATGAACTGTGACTTCTAAACATACCTCCCAGTCTAGGGGTACCTCAGAGCGACCCCATAGAAGATGCATGGAGTCTGATCATAGGGATACTCAACAATACACTGAACAAGTCACATTAACTAGCAAGAGTACAGATACAGTAGAAACCCCCTCGAGGAATCTATGAGTCAAGACAACAAGAACAGAGTCAGATAAACATGAGTCTTCTATGACAGCACAAACTGACCGAATGAGGTGGTTAGAAAATGCATTACGCAAAGAGCGAGAGCTAGTGGAAGCTCTCGAACAAGAGAAACAAAGAGAAAGACTCTTGTACCAACATGAGCAACATTTAAGAGAGCAAGCTGAGTGGCTAGCTCTTAACAATTTATAGATAAATGGTGGTGACCACCAAAGAACAAGACATGTTGACTCACCTAAGGAAAGGTGCACTAGACAAGATAGCCCACAATGAAACCCCCCACCAAATCATGAACAAAATCCAACTAATGGGGGGAGGGCAAACATAACAAACCAAGATCACAATCCTGAGTCCCCTCGTAGGAGGGAGGAAAATGGAACAAATAAAATGGATAGAGAGTTACCTCCATTGCCAATGTGAATAGGCTTACAAGAGGAGGAAATCCATGCATCAAAGGCATTTCAAGAGCTTGCTGAAAAGATGAAAACCTTTGAGAAACAAGAGGTAGTTGGGAACTCACCAACATTGAGCAAGATACACAATCAACCATTGTGCCCATCAATCCCTAGCCCTCCATATCCTAAGCACTTTGAGATGCCTAGGTTAGAAAAGTTTAAAGGTGAAGAGGATGCACAAGAGCATGTCACCAATTTTATCAATGCCTATTTTCATCTTGAAGACAATGACGCTCTCATGCTAAGAACATTCATAATGACATTTTTAGGTGTTGCCACTCAATGGTTCAACCAACTACCTAAGCATAGCATAACCAATTTTGAACAACTAGTAAACGCATTCTTGAAGCATTTCTCCTTTGGTGCTAAGAAGAAGGTGAACCTTTCAGACATGGCTAACTTGAAATAGTATGATGATGAGCCAGTAATGGATTATGGGAATAGATGGAGAAAAGTCATGGCAAAATTATCATTCTCCATTCCCACAGAAGAGATCATTCGCATGTTCACCAAAATTTGTTCTAAACATATATCCCTCTTGCTACAACTCCAACAGTATCCTTCATTTGAGGAAGCTTTGGCACAGGCCAAGCTCATCGAAGAGATAAAAGTAGATGAGGGAACCATTAAACTCCAAAACAAAAAGGAGTGGAACAAGAATGGTAAGAATGACAAGTACAAGAGAAGTAGGGCAACCCTGCTCCAGTCAATCAAGTCGTATTGGCTACACCCAAGGATGGGGGTGCACAACAACCACAGAACTATCAAGCACATCCCCCATCAGCCAACTACGACCAAAAGAACAATCAGGGAAGAAACCGAGAATGCAAGCCACCTCATTATTTCATGCCTCTGAAAGAATCAATGCAATCAATATTTAATCAATTGAGCGAGGCCAGGAGGATCAGATTTCTTGATATACCTCTTATAGATCCCAACCATCCTAAGCCAAAGGGATATAGGGAAGATCAATTTTATCCTTATCATAGGATACCGGGGCATGACATTGAGGCTTGCATCGGGTTTAAGCATCAAGTGCAAAACATGATTGAGGTAGGAGAACTCAAAGTTGACAACCCACTGGCTCCCGATAATAGAGACATGGGCATATACAGAAACCCATTGCCCAATCATGAGGCCCCTCGAGAGCAAGGGGCCCAAGTCAATCAGGTTTGAGCTGACATACCTACCCATGGATGCATTGGGATGGTTGAGATTGTTAACATAGCAACAAGGACTAGGCGGTATGGTCAACCGCAACCACCTATAGCTCCCATGAACATCCCAACCACTCCTAGGCAAAGGCAAGACAACCTTCCAGGTCCACCAACGAGACCTGTGGTAACTATTCGGAGTAGATTGGAGCAAAACCTACAGATGACTCCAACTAAGTTATCCATCTATGAGCTCATACAATAGTCCCCAAAGCATAGGGAGACTCTAATGGAGATTTTAAGAACAATTGAGCTTCAACCACAAGATGTGAATGCATTCACTCACTTTGTGGGACAAGTGCAAGAATGCCAAGAACCTGTAATCCGATTCTATGATCATGAGATTAAGACAGTTTATGTTGCCTTACCAGACCCTCTGCTAAACATTGTAGCGGCCATCAATAACTTACCTTTCAAGAGGGTTTTGGTCGATACAGGTTCATCGATAAACATCATCACAACAACTGCAATAGAGCACCTCAAGATACCCAAGACCAATATCATTCCAGGAGCTTACACATTGAGAGCTTTTAATGATGCTTTATGCAATACTATGGGAACGATAGTCCTACCCATCAAGGTGGGGCACAAGACCATCCCCATGATGTGTCATGTCTTGGAAGGAGCTATGCAGTATAACATCCTCTTAGGGCACCCTTGGATAAGGGCCATGAAGTGTGTGCCTTCGATCTTGCACCAATGTGTCAAGTATGTGCATGAAAACAAAGTCTATGTGGTTCTAGCCGATGAAGAGCCTTTTAAATACATTAATCAGGTGGACATTCTAGGAGAATTCATGATCCCTTCTACTCACCTATACGTGGCACCTTCATCCCCAACCACACAAGTGGATAACGAAGACAAAGGGGTAAGAAAAGACCCATGCACATCAACACCTCCTGGTGCACTCAAGATAGGCTTCTAAAGTACCATCAACGTCAAAACCAAAAGACAATCAGAAGCTAAAGGCACCCTTAGTTAAGGAAGAAAGGCCCAAAGAAGTGCCAACTATAGCCATTGCTAAAATGCCAAGTCCTATGGAAGAGGAAGATCTTCAAGATCAAGATGAAGATAGTGATTATCACCCTACTTCACCAGTATCATCCGTGGGGTCATCCACATCGCATGCATCAATACACTTGGCAAGCATAGGCATAGGGGAGTACCTTGTGTAGAACATTACCTTTACACCTATCATTGAGTCTACACAAGACATAGGGAGGCCTAAAGACTTGAGGCCGCCAATAGGAATAGTGGTTCCACTTGGAATCCCTCCCAACCAAACCAATTTTGTCTATGTCGGCCTGGACTGCGCCCATAAGTCTTCAGATATAGAAGAGGATGGTGATGAATTATTCATAGTCAATGTTCATTACCTCTCTAATCTTGAGTTTTCTCTAAGCTACTTTGAGCATTGCCATTGGCATGGCTATGGCCTTGGCATATATGAGTAGGGGTGCAGGAGGCCTTACGAGCCACTATATCAGCTTCCCTCCGACAGATTTGGCTTAGGCTATTATAGCGGAGGTCGAGATGACTCTCTTGTAGTAGCATTGGAAATATTAAGCATAGGGTTGGGAGAAGACATTGATTTCATTCCTTATCACCCCCTAAGAATAGAAAATTTGAGCAATAGACAAGTGGCCACGGTAAACATACCGCCTCCAGAAACTTATCATCCAAACACCTCAATTGATTCCACCCCAATAGGGTACAACTCATGGGATGAGGAGAATGGATATGAAGCAAGTGATGATGAGGTGCAACTTGGCTTAGCCTATCAAGGGCCCCGCTATTTACAAAGGTTCACATGGTCCATCCATGATGAGATTGGATATACATCAGATGAAAGTGACTATGAATCAGAAGACTCAATAGAAAGAGCTTACTTAGGCCTAAGCCATCAACCCCTGACTTTGGGGCAAGAGACAAATGCAAATGGATTCTTCATAAGTGACGAAGAATATGAAGATGAAATAGAGATGGCCTACTTGGGGCCAAGACATGAGCCCCTTGTTTTAGGGCCACATACCAATGCTAATAATTTCTGGATAAGTGATGATGACTTTGAGGATGAGACCGAGATGGCTTATCTTGGACCTCACCACTTGTGGTAAGTCAATGAGCTAGTAGAGAGAGGTGGCACTTCATGCCATAGACCCTCATCTCCAATTTTTGGGGAGACCTATTGACCTAGCTACCATTCATCGGATGGTCAACCCCCCTCCACCTACATTCAGAGAGCAGTTAGAGCCCAATGATCCTATTGTCAATCCTACTCATGGGCCAGATCCAAAAATTCCCATTCCTCCAGAACCTCATCATGAGTATGGAAGGGAAACCCCTGAGACAAGATTGCACCCATGTGGTCCTAGAGATTTCATCCCATCCATCAACATGATCTCCATTGATTTGACCACTCCACTTCATAATCCAGTAGATCCTACCAAATCATTGCATCTTGATGTAGATGCTATTGATTGGGATCATGCTAGTTCACCCATAGAGCCAGAAGACCTCTTCCCCAATGAAGAGATGTTACAGCCATTCCATTTTGCATCAGGTTGTGCGTATGACGTCTTCCATGTTGGTTTGGAACCTGAGTCAGTAGGTCCTATAAATCCCATCGATGACATTCATTTGATACCCATGCCTCATCAGCTAGAGGATGGGTCACATATGGCTATAGAAGCAACTTTCGAGGTGGACATCAGTGATGATCCTACCCAACCAAGGAAATTCAAGTTCGGAGAAAGTCTATCTCCAGAGGAACAAGCCATCTTGATTCCTCTCCTCAAGGAGAGGCCAAATATTTTTTCTTGGACTTACAAAGACATGCCAGGGATAGATCCAAAGTTAGTCATTCACAACCTTTCATTGGATCCCATGAAGAAGCCAATCAAGCAAAAACTGAGGAAAATGCATCCAACCATCGCTTTGATGGTAAAGAATGAATTGCAAAAACTATTGGATGCAGTATTCATAGTTCCTATCGACTACCCTGAGTGGGTGTCAAACATGGTACCCATAGGGAAACCTGATGGAAGAGTCCGTATCTACATGGATTTTAGATATTTGAATAGGGCAACACCAAAGGATTCATTCCCATTGCCAAACATAGATGCTCTTGTGGATGCAACCGTAGGTCATGAAATGCTCTCCTTAATGGATGGTTTTTTTGGATACAACCAAATCTGGATTAAGCCCGAAGATCAACATAAAACTACTTTCATTACTCCATGGGGAACATTCTGTTACAAAGTGATGCCATTCGGTCTCAAAAATGTTGGTGCCACATATCAATGGGCCATGACATACATATTCCATGACTATATGCATAAGATCTTGGAAGATTACATGGATGACTTACTAGCCAAGTCCCTATTGCGGCAAGAGCATGCCGAAGTCCTTAGACAAGTCTTCGATCACCTCATAGAACACAATGTCTGATTGAATCCTAAGAAGTGCGTATTTGGCGTAACTTCTGGCAAGATTTTGGGATTCATCGTATCCAAGAGAGGCATCGAAGTAGATCCTGCAAAGGTAAAGGCTATACTAGAAATGGCCGCCCCTACCAACATTAGGGAGTTGAGGAGCCTACAAGGCAAGATAGCATCCATCAAAATATTCATCATGCAATTATCAGACAAATGCAGACCTATGAATAGGTTGCTATGCAAGGAAGTCCCCTTTCATTGGGATGAAGAATGCCATCAAGCCTTTGTAGAGATCAAAACTTATCTGGCAACACCGCTAGTATTGGCTCCACCAAGGCCAGACATACCATTTTTACTATATATATCGGCTACTGATTTTGCATTGGGCACCATGTTAGCCCAAAAGAATGCACAAGACAAAGAGCAAGCCATATATTACATTAGTCGCACCTTGGTGAGCTATGAGCTAGGATATGCGTATGTCAAAAAGTTGTGTTTAGCAGTGGTCTTTGCAACTCGAAAGTTGTGACACTACATGTTGAGCCATACGACCTACGTCATATCAAAACAAAATCCTTTGTAGTACATGATGAGCAAGACATATCACAATACACGTACCACAAAGTGGATCATGCTATTGATAGAATTTGATCTAGAGTTCATAAGCCAAAATTCCATCAAGGGACAAGTCATAGCAGATCAATTAGCAGAGGTGCCTCTTCAGGATAACAAGCCTCTCACCATAGAATTTCCTGATGATGCGGTCTTTGCATTATCAGATCCGCCAGAACTCGAAGAACCTAAGAAAGAAAAAGACATGTCATTATTCTTCGATGGTTCGAAGTGTGAACAAGGAGGTAGAGCAGGGATTGTCTTTATCACACCGTAGGGTGCTCCATTGCCCTTATCATTCAAACTAGACTTCCCATGCACAAACAACAATACAGAATATGAAGCATTGATCCTGGGACTTCAAACAACCATAGCAATGGGCATTAAAATATTGAATATCTTTGGTGACTCCTTGCTCATAGTAAACCAGGTCAAAGGACTCTTCCAATGTAGGTGCCCACTCCTGAAGACTTACAAAGAACTTGTTGACAATTACTTAGCCCGGATGGAATGGTACGACATCGAGGCAATCCCTCGTACATCGAATAGATTTGCAGACACCATGGCCTCTTTGGGATCCTTAATCCCTCAGAATCCATCTACTGATTTTACAACCATTCATGTGAAAGTGCTTTCACACTCAGCAATACATCGTGAGGCTTTTGACAATCAAGAATCAGTCAACATGATCAACATCGAACCAAATCAGGATTGGTCCTTCATAGCCAGAGATTTCTTGCAAACAACACCTTGGGGGTCGTTGATCTCCCAAGGACCTGTAGAGTGTGGTGCGACCATATACCATAGAGTTGTTCCTCAATCCATGTTCACTACCTCAAAAATGCAGGAAGAGCAAGTTGTCTATTCTATAGAAGTTGTGGCCTATCAGGATTGGCTTTCCCAACTGTGGGACTTCCTGAAGCTTGGAATAATACCTCAAGGTTTGTCGCATACTGAAAGGTGAACATTCAAATAGAGAGCAACAAGATACATTTTTCTAGGAGAAATCCTCTACAGATGAGGATATGATGGAGTATTACTCCATTGTCTTGAGCCCCAGGAAGCATCTTGGGCAATTTTGCAAGCTCACGATGGAACATGTGGAGGCCATTTCAGTGGCATGGCCATCGTTAAGCGCATCTTGAGAATGGGTTACTATTGGCCCATAATGGAAAAGGACTACTACGAGTATGTCAAGAAATGTAGTAAGTGCCAACATCATGCAAACCTAAAGCACTTACCATCGCAAGCTTTGCAGCCCATCCAGGCAGCATGGCCATTCTCGTAATGGGGACTAGACTTGATTGGGAAGATCTCACCCCCATCCTCAGGCCGACATACATTCATCATAATGGCCATAGAATACTTCACTAAATGGGTAGAAGCGATCCCCTTAACATCAACAACTGGACCAAGGATTGCGGAGTTTATACTCCATAATATCATAAGTCATTTTGGGGTCCCTTCTAAGATAATATCGGATAATGGGCCATCTTTCAAGAACAAAAATGTGCGTGCTTTAATGAAAAAATACCATATTCAACATAGTTTTTCAATGCCTTATTATCCACAAGCAAACGGGCAAGCAGAAGCCTCAAACAAAATAATAGTCTCCATTTTGAGGAAGACAGTGCAAGAAAATCACAAGGATTGGCACATGCAATTGCCTCTTGCACTATGGGCATACAGGACTAGTATACGGATGCCCACTGGGGCAACACCATTTTCACTAGTATATGGCACTGAAGCCATCATGCCTCTAGAGTTGGAAATTTTGACTCTACGCATAGCATTAAAGGACTTCATAGATGATGAAGTTACGTGGCAAGGCCGCCTTGATCAATTGATGCTTCTTGATGAACGTTGAGTCAATGCTTTAGAGCATCTCCATGTTTACCAAGATCACCTTGCGTGAGCTTACAATAGTAAAGTCCACCTAAGGGAATTCAAGGTTGGAGATCTAGTGCTCAAAGAAAACCAGCAGAATTCAAATCTATCATCGCATCTATGAGATAAGTTCATGGTAAACTGGATAGGTCCATACATGATTTCAAAGAGAGTTGGGCCTGGAGCATATCACCTTATATCATTAGATGGTGTTGAAGAGCCTGAACCTCTCAATATCATTCATTTAAAGGCATTTTACACATAAAACACAAAAACATTCAAATATACATAAAACACAAAAACATTCAAATATCATAAAACACAAAAACATTCAAATATGTCATAAAACACAAAAACATTCAAATATTTCATAAAATTCAAAAACATTCAAATATGTCAAAATACAAACAAATCATAAAAACATAAAATTCAAAAATTCAATCAAAGGCTCCAAGGGTAATTCATGTCGCTTGGTCAAAAATCAATACAAAAAGCTCCAAGGGTAATTCATACCGCTTGGTCAAAACCAAAATCATCAAAAGGCTCCAAGGGTAATTCAAACCGCTTGGTCAAATCCCATCAAATCAAAAGCTCCAAGGGTAATTCAAACCGCTTGGTCAAAATCAATAACAAAAGCCCCAAAGGCATAATAAGCCCTTTGGTCAAAATTAATCAAAAAATACAAAAACAACATAAAATCAAAAATACAAAAACAATTGCACTTCACATTTTGCATCCACATCATTGCATTACATTTTCACATACATTACAATTGTATATGTCATGAGAGCCTTAAAAGTGATACCACAGTTCGTCACACAAGTCAATCATATCCATACCTCCACCCACATGTGTGTAATTGTGTTTTTCAACACAACCATTATTTGTTGCTATACATAATATACTAAGGCTTTTTGGTTAGTCAACCACACCTAGTAATCTTATCAAATTTTGAGGAAAACAACTTTGATTAGTAGAAGGTAAGGCCTAGCTATGATAAAGCCTTGGATATTCAAGATCCCATCACTAATTGAAACACTAAAATCCTAGTTGGTACAAGGAAAAGATGAAAGTTGCAAAGCGGTCTAGGTTACCTTAAGTGAAAAGGATTATCCTTGCTTATCCCCCTATGCAACCAGTTTAAAGGTGTTGAGAATTGGCAAAAGGACAAGCTTTACCCTATCAAAATCCCTTGCTTAAATAAAAATAAGAAAAATCCCAAAGAAAAGTACAAATTCAAAAGGCCAAGCATACAGTCCAGATTTCAAAGCAATAATCCGATACACAAAGCATAAATTCAAAATTACAAAAAAATCAAGCTCAAAAAAATCAATAAAAATAAACAGTGATTTTCATCACTACGTATGAGCAAAATAAAAAGTGATTATCATCACTACAAAAATCCCCGCTCAAAGAAAAAATCAAATCAAAATAAATAGTGATTTTCATCACTACATATGAGCAAAAATCCAAAGCCAAAAAGAAGGGAATAAAGCTTGAATCCCTGGAATTCTCAGCATTGTACAAAATTGGAAGGAGAAATCCTTATGCATGATGATATGTCTATTACAATTGCTTCATGCATTTGTGTAGACCAATGTTTGAATGTGGATGAGCTAGCTTAGGTAACCAAATATTGCCTAGTGGTATAGTCCAACTAAGTCCAACATAAGGATGAGATGAACACTTGAGGATCCCTGATCTTAGCAATGGGCTGAAAGAATCCCGCCTGACATCGGAGGAAATGCTTGAGTTCTATCTCAAAATAAACAATCACATGCACACACAGAGATCATGAAAAACTAGGTCCATGGTAAAAGCCTTACTTTTCAAAAGTCTAAGTGGTAAGTAGACAACTGTTGATAGGGGAACTAGAGTGTTTGAATCTCCGAAAAGCCCCAAATTTTTTTTTACATAGCAACAAATCATAACATCATTCACACCATCACTTTCTTTATAAGATTCTATAAATTAGGGGGTATCAACATAGTAGGACAGATACCGCATATATATTAGAAATAGTATATAGACGGCCACTGACTACTTTATATCTTTTAATTTATAGAAACTTATTAAGAAAATACATTACACACCATTACATCTCATATATGAATACTTAATCAATTCTTATGATAAGAGTGATTATTTAAATTCATGATTATTTTTTTACTTTTTGTGGTATCACCCATTAAGATTGTCAATGTCATATGCATTCCGTATGTTTTAAGTGATTAGAGCATACAGGTTCATTTATACCATTCCATCACATAAGTTAGATGCATATAATTAAAGCAAAAATTAAACATGCATTTAACAATAACATTTGCATCCACAAAAACAAGTCATTAATCATCCATAAACCACATCATAAAACATATAGGCAATATCCATTTGCATACAATCATAAATTCATCATTCATCATCAAAATACATCGCTCTATCATCAAATCATATAAGCATCTACACATCCATCTAAGCATCTTCAAATATCATCTATCATCTAGCATATTCATCAAATCATCATAATACCATCATCGCATCATATCATAAAACAAAATAATAACAAAAACATAAGCAATAAACGATACACATAATGAGTCATAAAAAGCAAATCTATCATAAAAGTATGTGTGTCAAGTCCAATGGATATACAAAAATGCCCATGGGCTATAGTCATGTAGGTCAGTCGACCTCAAAAATGGATCAAGAACCAAGTAGAGAATCAATCAAATATCAGGCCTGAGCCCCCTGCACCACCTCCTCTAGTGCCACCTCCCCCTATGGCGGTGTCATGAGTCGAGTGATGTGAGCCTGTAGGTCTCTCTATCCGAGTTCGGTCTCTGGCTAGGATGGGTGGAAGACTACCCCGAGGTAGAGCCGCTGACCTACGAACCACCTACACCTACTGGATCCTTAGGGACAATCCCATGCCTCCTGAGCTACATCTGAAGGATGGTGACATGATCCATAAGTCCCTGGATCCACTCCTCATGCTCATCCAACAAATACTGAAGTCATCCCACATCTACCCTTGAGCCTACCATTGGAACCTCCTGTGGTGTAGAAGGAGGAACAACAAACTACATCCTGACATCGCCACCCCCAATAGTAGCCTATAGAGCCTATATCTATGTTGTGAGCTGCTCAATCATAGCATCTCACCATTGTACCTAGATCTTAGTAGCCTGGAGCTCAGCCTCGACCTCGTGCAACTATGCTCTCAGAGGAGAGTCTCTCTCCTCGGGCTCTAACTCCTCCTCAAGAACATCAGGATCCTCTGCTACCACCTGCTCTATCGGCTGGCCCCATACCTCGGTCCTGGCTCGAACCCTACATCCTATCGGATCTGTGCCATCACCCCTACCATCATCCTCGTGCCCTAGGCTACCGATGCCATGCCACATCCGATCACCCCACCACTGAGAGTAGGCCTCTGTAACTCCCCTAGCCACTATAGGGTCTATGGCTGGGGCATCCTCCTCATCTACAAGCTCTATGACCTATCATGGAGGTAGGTCCTTCTCTACTATGAGGCACCTATACAAGAATGGTACCAAGGGCACATCCTACTACAATCCATACTGACGAAGAACCCGAGAGTAGAAGAAATACTCCTAGATGGCAATCTTATGGCCAATGAGCCATCACTCATATCGTGTCCTGGTAGTAAAACTAGCTGGATCATCCCAAACTAGACACTCATAGTAAGGCCACCACACGACATCTCCGACCAATAGTCTGGTGAAAGCATCAGTGTAGTGGGATAGCTCCCCTACAAAAGTGTGGCTCTTACGCTCCTCATGCTCTCGAGCCCATCTGGAAGCATAGCACTATGTTCGAGCCTCAATAGATGTAATCTCGATTAGGAGCCCCTTAGGGTGATCTACCTTAATGTGCTCCCATCCCCAAACCTGTAAGAGCAAACTGCAAGCAATGTTGATGCATCCCCATCGATGGATGTGGTACAACTCATCATAGCACTGAGCCAATAGTGATCTACCCCATGCATAGATGATAGGCTCCTCGCTATCCAGTAGGTCCTGCACCATCGCTAGGAGGTTCCAAGGGAACCTCAAACCCGAGCAGTCTAGGATAAGAACATTGTTGATCACCATCAGCAACACAACATGCCTCACTGTGAAAACATGAGCATCATACCAAGTCTTGATAGATACTCCCCTGGACCCAGTCTCCTGGAGGGCCTATGTAGAGCGTGCTCCAAACACCCGAGCATAGATGACCACCTGATCATTAGTGGCCGATGAAACAATGGGCACCCCATCGAATGGGATTCGAAAGATCCTGTAAACATCCTCCGGCGTGATAGTCATCTCACCGGGTGGAAGGTGGAAGGTGTTGGTCCATGGGTCCCAATGATGGGCTAAGGCCATAAGATAAGCCTGGTCGGCCATAATGTGGGGCAACCTGATGACATATTATAGCCCACGGGCCTTAAACCACTCCTAGTCAGTGTCATCAAATCCAGGAAGCAAGTCAAGCAGGAGCTTTGGGTCCCGAGCCCGAGCAGTGAGGATCTAAACAAAGTAGAAGAAAGACAAAATATAACTACAATGCATCTAAGGCATAATTCACAATAAACATGAAGATGGTGCAAAAGAGTATGAGTTACTCTAAATCTAAGCAAAAGAAGAATAAATTGCACCTAATCAAGCAAAGCAAAAATTCAAAAGTCAAAAAAATCATAAAAATCAATACACAAAATGCAAAAACAAGGCTTAAGCTTTAGCCGTTGTCGCCTACAACGACCGAAACCTGGCCGCTAGAGGCAATAGTAGCCAAGGCCCAATGGTCAAATTTTTGACCATTGGGATTCAAGCTTGGCCGCTCTGAGTGACAATGGCTCAGAGCCGACCGCTCTGAGCGACAACGGCCAAGGGGCGGCACGACAAACCCATGAACCCTTGGCCAGAAAATTAAAAAAAATTACAAATTTGACAAAATAACTTAAATAAAATAACAAAGGGAGGGAAAGCAAACAAATTGGAAGGCAAATTTTCCTACCCAAGCATCAAAACTAGGCTAAATTCAAAATGCCCAAAATGGCGACAGCAGGTGAATAATGGAAAAAATTCAAAAAACCCTAGGTTGAAGCCACTAACAAATAGCAAAATTGGGGACTAACCCACCATAGCAAAAGGGAACCTAAGCCTAATTACGGAGTTTGTTCATTGCCAAAAGGTTTAGTGAGGTTCATTTTGCTCATTTCTTAGTGAAGTTCAATTTTACTTAGACAAAGAAAAGAGAGCTAGGGTTTTGAAGAGAAATACCCGAGAAGCTCCGGCTCCTCCAACAGCTGATGTCTCACCCCATGCAGCCATGTCCTCAACACCAACAAGTTTCGAAGTCGCAATCGTCGTCACTGCACCAGAGCTCTGAAAATGGAATCTTCAATAGTGAAAATGATAGGTCAAACCCTAGAATTGCAAATTTTATATTTCCTTAATTATGCCTTGGCCACTGCTGACGTCAGTGGCCTGAGCTTCTTGGCCGCTCAAGGCGACAGTGGCCATAGGTAGGAAATTAGAGGCCGCTGGACCTGACAACGGCCAGGCCCACAGATCAAAGTAAAGTAGTTCCTTCAATGAGGGAATAACAAAAATAACAAATAATCACACTTTGATGGTTTAGGATCATCAGAATGTTCAAAATAACAAAAAAATCACATAAAATCACAATCTCAAGTAGGCCTCGTATCCAGTTACCTACTCTATCCACTCGATGATTGCAGTGACTTGCACTCCATGTATTTTGGTGAGATGAGTAGGCAACCATAAGGCCACTTGGGGAAAAAGCAACTCATTTTGGAATTACGATATGTCACCCTTCAAACCCGAAGAAGATCAAGATGGTCGGACTGCTCCATGGGTGTGAAGGGGTCATTCTAATTCCCCTATGACATCAAAAACATTAAGTCAAAGTGATACAATCTAGGCATGAATAGAATCACTCATCCTAACTCCCTAAGAAGGCTATTGATAGTCGGACCACTCCTCGGGATAGGGATGGATGATTATCATAAGCAATTGGAATCACACTTGGATGTGGGATTGCCCATTAAAAGTAGCAAATGCTAGAAAGGAACCAGATTAGTCATATTGGTCAAGCGACTTGTCGCTTCAATCATTGTCATTTCTTCACCAATTCATCGTGTGAAGAGGTAGTTCAAAACTTCAACATAATCATAATCAAAATCAACAAAATATCACTCGATCATAGCAAAATCATGTTCATCCTATGAATCATTGCATACAACAATCACAAATTTCCCTTGTTTGCTGGGAACGTAAGCAGACATGACATCTTCAATTGTAGCTCTCCTACCGATCGAAATTGTTGTAGCAGCTGAAGCTACCCGATTGAGTTTGAGGAATGAGTGCAATTTAACATGCAAAAGCCATTGAGCTAAGTCCTCCGAACATTGAGGCAATGATTCAAAGGATGCATGCCATCTTGCATGATTGGGCCATCCAGCGTTGATCAGACCATTGATCACCATACACCCTACAAATAGATCAGTCTACATTTTTGCTCAGCATTGTGTTTTCCACACAATGCATCGCAAAAAGGGGCATCTATAGACACCTAAATCATGTCATGCTTAGGGGAGCTACTTACATAGACACACTCATAAGATCATAAGACATAATCTTGGACTTTCCAAGCATCAATAGTGGTTCTCACCACTCATTTGGGGCCTTTTCAAGCCATTCAAGCTTGGTCGCTCAAGCCAAGAGTGACCAGATTCTAGTCACTCAAGCCTAGAGTGGCCAGACCTTAGCTCCTGCAGATGATAGCGGCTAGATCTTAGCCACTATAGATGATAGTGGCTAAGCCATAAGAAGTGGTTTACCAACAAATAGGCCCAATCTTAGGTGGAAGTGGTAGTCTACATGCAATAAAGGTGAGCGGGAGTGACTTTGCATTCCTTTTCATGACCAATTCACATGGGAGGTTTGAGTTTGCATTTAGACTTAAGTTAACTGACCTCCAAGCATAAACAAAGGACAAAATCTTCTCATGCTAATGACCAATTCGCATAGAAGACTCAAGTGGGCAATTAGATTTCAGTTAACTAGCCTTCAAATATAGACAATGGACAAAAGCTTCTCATGCTAACTTGCACTACGCATGAGAAATTCATTTCTAGGGCTTGGACATAGACCTAGGGTTTCACACTATAAAAGGTGCAAGCCTAAGAGCACCAAGATAGATATTTTATCACATCAGGGAGAGAGACATTCTTTTGAGGAGAGCTTTCGAGACTTGGAGAGTTCTCTTTGAGATCACGTGTACGATGGAGCTTTGACGAATCGAAGAGCATAATACCTACTATCTTCAACATCAGATCATAGTCTTTGACCCATAGCTTTGGGGCAAAGAGGGTAAGGTTTACTTTAGCGGCCGTTGTCTTGGACAGTGGCCCGTAGGCTTAGCTTAGATAGACATAGCATATTTTATTCTATTTTCTTATATCATTAGCATAGATTTACATGATTTCATGGCATAGTTTTATCATATTTCCATTACATTCTTTGATTACTAACAACCTCATCCAGGGAGGCAATCTCGGACACCTAAATGTGTGTTGTTGTTTCATTGCTTGCAGGGCCACAGGTACATCGAACGAAGATTACAACATACGAGAGCAAAAGGGATCCCTCTAGGAAATAGACCTAGAGAAGGAGGCATCTATAAGCCCTCATACATTTTCGTGTGCGGAACCGGGAAGATTTTATAAGTGCACCACCTCTTCGCGGAAGGGGCACTCCTTGCCCACTTGTAATTTATAGTATCAAAATGGGTATCCCTAAGAGGGACCGACATGTAACCGAGCTTCAATATCAATAAAGAGATCCATATTTTGTTATTTCGTGTTATATGCTTTCTTTTTCCTCTTGTCTTTCCATTTTATCTTTGGTATTTTAAATAGCATTGCAAGTAGGGTTTTTAGAAAAGGGACCAGTGCGTGCGTTCCCGGGGTCGCTACAGATAGAATCAAGAAAATATTTGCTCCAGATAGATGAAATCCCATTCAACATTGGATGAGGTTCTACAAGGAAAAAAGGCCATAGAAAATACATGTAAGAAATAGAATCTATAGGAATTTTAGGGTGAAAGTAGTCAAATTAGGCAAAAGAATCACTCACCAAGTCTGGAGGTAGACTCGGTCTAAGCTGATAGGAGCATAAGTTGCCCAAATAATAATCAAATAATAAGGGTTTCTTCACTAATAATCATTCAATGGGACAAAGAGGAAGTTTGAAATGAGGTATTAGTCAAGAAAGGATCAATGAATATGCAAATAAATATTGTACAATTTCAAAATTTGGGAATTCTATAGTTCCAAATCATATAGTTGACAATTGTACAAGTTTAAATTGTGAAGAGGTGAACCACACAATTAGTAATGAAGAGAATCATAAAATTTATCAATCTATTCTCATTGTGGATAATGTGATAGAACCACAGTTCGATGTGTGAGTAGAAGAATTCATACAAGTACAGGTGAATATCATTGTACGATTTCCATGTCGATAGTGAACAAAAAAAAAAAGACAAAAGAAGAAAATATATAAAATGTACAATAAACTGTGCATGCAAAAAGTTAAAGCAGTAAAAGCACATGCAAAAAACTAAGGTGGCGATCATTTGTGCACACGGTCACTAAAATAAAACATAACTTATAAAAAGAGGTATGAAAGAGGATTTAAAATTAGTTGGAAGCATAGATATATTAGGGTTGAGGAAATTTGAGAGTGGAAGGGCTTGCACAACACAAAGAATTAGAAAATACTAAACAAGAAAAAGATACACCAAGTAGAAGGATCTTGAAGAGTTTTTCACAAACACACATCGAATAAATTATGCAGAAGGGTCATTTTGCACCTTATTTGCTCATATTTCCAAAAAAAGCTAGGGCACAATTGATTTATCCAAAAAAATGGAGTAAAATAAGGGTAAAACCAAAATCCTATGCATGTACATGGAAAAATATTACCATAAATGTTGCAATTTCAAGAAACATAATGGAAGGATAGAATTATACGAGTATAAATTATACGATTTGTGCAATTAAAGGGATATGTATGATTTGGAAAAGAATAATTGTGTGCCCAAAAGAGAAAAAATGGTACAATATACCAAGCTAAAGGTAAAAATCATACAATAGAGGAAAAATGAATGATTGCTAGAAAAACCCAAAGGAGAAATCATAAAATAATTGGTAAATTATACAATTTTTGTGTGGATTCTGCAAACTAAAGGTAATTTGTATGATTTCAGGGCAAATTGTATGAATTGAAGACAATTTGTATAATTTCTAGGTATATTGTATGAATTGGAGGCAATGTGTATGATTTTTGGGTAAACTGTATGAATTTGAGAAAAAATGTATGATTTTTGGGTAGATTGTATGAATTTGAGGTAATTTGTACAATGTTTTGGCATATTGTATGAATTGGAGGCAATTTGTATTATTTTAGGATGAATTGTACCAATTTGGGGTAAATAATATGAATTTGAGGTAAATTGTATAAATTTGGGACAAATCATATAAAATTGGAGTAGATTGTACAAATTCAAAGCAAATTGCATGGTTGATAGTGGAATCATAAAATTTGAAGATAAATCGTACAAATTAAGGGTAAAATCAGGTAGTTGTGCAGTTAATCATACAATTGTAGGCGAAAGAGATTTGTATAATGGTAGGAGAGAAGCATGAGAATTTCTGAAGGATGAGTGATGAGAAAAAATTTGAGCCCACATATAGAAAATTGTAAGTAGAGTAGAGTGCTCACTAGATCCCTTACATAAGAGGAATTCATGGCCCAAATAAGGGAGAGGATCTCAAACTCCATTGCAACAAGAGACAACCTATCCCTTACAAGAGTAAGGATGAGGGTTTCAACCAAGGTGAGGGTGAGGTTACCATCCTTTAAGAGGAAGAGGTTATTGACTATGGAGAGGATGTGGCAATTGTTATGGTGGTAGAAGGGAAGAGCAACCACAATTTGTAAGGAAAACTTAAATGGAACCCCTGAGGGCACATCAAATGTAACTTTAGAGTAAATTTCATAGGGAGGTTACACCAAAAGATCTTAGTGATCTATTGAGTGAATAAAAAGGTGGAAAAATAACATTGAAAGACATCACCTTCACTTAGCCAACAGGTAAATTTTACAAAAAATGAAGTGAGCATCCAAAAAAACACCAGCTAAAGGCAAAATTGGATAAAATGGTGTAAGCATTTTGGCACAAGTACCTCCATTAAAAAAAAATTCTTCAATGAGTATTTATTGCAAATTGTACAATCATTCAATGCTAATAAGAACTGCACCTTCATTTGTTTAGGGAATTGACATCTCAAAGTTGAGTTTTCAGCCAAAATTTTTTTATGAATATTTGGGTTACCATGGGAAGGACAACTCATCAAGAAGGGACACATTGATTTAATTGAGACATATAAGTTGATCACTAAATTGAAAATGATTAAGTCTCCAATAGAAACTAAGTATTTTTGTCCCATAGGATGAGGAATTAAGTAGAGCCACATAAATATAAAAGAACTCCAATGTGCCATGAATATGGTGATGTCATGATTATCAAGACAGACACAATATTTATAGATGCCAATTTGGATAGCATAGTATGTGGAGGAAATCACTATGGGTATGCAATATGATTGGTGTATGTATTTGGCTTAGTGGATCCAAAAACTATTGTAGTGATTGATGAAGAATTTCTTGATGATATTCCATGTGATTATGGTAATGCTTGATGTATTATCCTAGGTTGGCATACCATTCTATGGAATAATAACACCTAGATATATATCAAAATATTACCTTCAATCCTAATATGGGTCAAGATATTTTTGATCAATAAGGCCACTCTAGAAAAACCAAAAACTAAGAGAAACATCAAGAAACTAAAACTAGTGGGTCACTTTCTTGCCCAATTTGTTTCCTTCAAACAAATGGTGGAATTTTTCTCCCATGCCAAAATATGCTCCAATTAAGACTTCATAGGTGTCTCAATCCAGGGATTCCACCTCTAATTGGATAGTGATTCCAAAAGTTATGTTCAGAGGTTTCATTGGTCTATGGAATTTTTCTAAGTTTAGAGATTCTATTTCTACCATCTATTCTCATGAGTGGCTTCACCTTGATAGAATGAATGCTCAAGGCACATGGAGCTTGTGGTTTAGCATGGATATTGTCTTTGCAATCCATATGTGGAGACATTGTAATCACATCATATTTACTGATTACCACCTATAGGATTTTTATCACTTGGTAGATGACACACTAGAGCTAACTATTGCTTCCCCAAAACACATGGGCAGATTCCCTTCTGGAGGAGTAAAAGTACTAGCTATAATATCTTCCAGTTTCTTTTCTATTTGATGTTACCCCTATGAGGTCTTCTTTTATTATCTATTTTTGCTTCCTCTTTTACCCATATGAGGGCTTCTCTATTTGTTTTTGTCTCTTCTTTTTTTCAAAGAAGGTACCTTCGTTTTGTTTCTGAGGGTTGGGAGAACTGTTCCTAACTAGAAATTTTTTGGAAAAGGTTATGAGAAATTTTCAAAACCCCTCTTACTAATTAAAACAAACTACTGGTGGTGGAGGAAATTGGCACTTCAGAGGAAGAAGTTCACCATAAGAGGAAAAGGTAAAGGAAGTTGGATTTGGAATCCAATAAAGAAGAAAATATACCTGAAAAATTGTTTTAGGAGTAGTCAATGTCTCAAAATGAGGAAGAGATAGAAGTAACTACACAAAATACTATTTAGACTAGAGAGCAATGGGAAAAAAGGAAAATAAAATCATAGGAGAAACTTCTAGTATAAGGTGAGCAATAGCACATAGAATTCACTATTAGCTTTTGATGCTTAACACTTAAAGAAAAAAATCAAAAGATTGAATATAAAGTTGCAATAAAATAAATATAACTCAAAAAGTAAGATCAAATATAATAAATCCATAAATAACTCATAAATACTCACAGAATAATCATGTAAATGCTCACAAAAATACTGAAAATGAGATAGAATAAAGGTCTACTAATGCATGTTGTATGCAATGCATTTTCAATAACAATTACAATGCTTTGTCATAAATATATAATATAATGTGACTCTTCACATGAAGCACTCTTGACTTTCACTCTTCTTTGAAACTCTTCACTTTTCTATTCTAAGGAAACATGTGCACTCTTACATAATGGACACTTGTGCACATCCACACTCACAACACTTGCACACTTAATTACATGACACTTGTGCATTTCCTGCACATTATTACATTACATGAAATATAATATCACACTCTAATATAAGACACACACCTAATCTAATATTGTACCAAGATGGTACATTGTCATGTACCAAATAATGTAATATTCTCCAACATCCCCTTGTATTACATTATTTGGTTATTGAAGACATTAGTCTTTAATACAATATTTATCCTTCAAACTTCAATATACCTTGAGTAGATTAATATCTACATTATTTTTGTAAGTCTTTAACACAACCTTCATATTTCATATGTTCTTGGCTCTTATATTTCCATCGTTCTCTTTTTTCCCTATTTTGTGCTTTCTAACCTCCTTCTTCTCCTAGCTTGATCTTGTCTTTGGATTCAAGTTTTCTATTGTTCTTGATGTGATTCCTTCTCTTTTTCTTTCTTATTTTATTTTTCTATAAATTCATTTGTGATATATCTAAAGGTATACCTTCCAATCATTGAGTTAGTAAATCATCACAATAGTATGACTTTATTTTCAATGATTCTTCTTTGATACAATTATATGAATCATTTATTTCAACTTGCATCTTCCCTTGAAAAAGTTCAAAAACAATTAATGAAAGATACATCATTAGAAATTCTTCTAAAGTAAATATAATGGTGTTTTGAGAATCCCACCATGACCTAAATTTTTTTCATGAAGATACCCTATAAGAGTTGTAAATTTTTCCTCTTTTGCTTCTTTAAAAAACAAAGTTAATTTATCTTTTAGAACATCAAATATTTGATCTCCATCAAAGTTATTTATTAAGCTATGTGAGTAAAATCTAAGTGCATGCAACATTCCTTCACTATCTTCATTAAATGCATCTTTAACAATTTCATCCATGAATATCCTTTGATGTAGTCTACCTTATGTCTCCCTAATTAAGTATAAACTAGAATATTTGCAAACTTATGAATTTCTAAATTTTAAGTAGAATTCCTTGTCTCTCCATGATTAAATTATTGTAAAATATTCTATGGTTTTAGAATTTCAATAAATCATTAAGGTTTTTTGTTGAATCCTTTGAAAAATAAAGACTTTGAAAATAATAAAATCTACTTATTACTCCACCAAGTAGTTAAGGCATTAATTTTCCTATCAAACTACTTATCTCTCCACACTTAAATTAATTTGCAATATTCCTATGTAACTTGAAATTCAAATAAGATAAAATACTTCAAAAAAATTTAAATTAAATTGCACTTATCACTCCAAAAACTCTAAATTGCATAACTTTCTAATTATCTACCTTATCCCTCCATTAATCCAATTAATCTCTAATGTAATAGATTAATTAAACTTAAACCTTAGAATAATCAAACTTGCCCCTTATGTCTCCTTAAACCTTTTAAAAATAAAATTCAAACTTGAATAAAATACCTTCCTTTGGTGCCTTTCTTTTCGTGCTCCTCCTTTGGCCTGACAAGAAATATTCTTTTGCCTATGCACTCAGCTACCTTCTACCATGCTCAACCTAAGCTCTTAATGTCTCTTCTCCTCTAAATGTGTGACTACCATGCAACCAAGGTTCCTTATTGAGACGTTTTATTGCTCAAGACTTCTAATTGGCACTCCTTTATATGGTTTTATAGGTGGTAATGAAGAATATTCCCTTACTCAGGAAGACATTATGTCTTCATCATGTGGCATCTAATTCAAACATTTGGTTATTCTCTTCCTCAATGCTTCATTCTAATTTATCTTAGAAATATTTGCATACAGTTGTAACATTTGAATTTTCACTTCAATGAATGGTGCTTTTGACCAACCTTTATCTCTTGGCAATTTAGCTTCCCTCCTAAGTGACATTCCACCTAGCCTTGATATTCCTCCTTACCATGGATTCCAATCTATATATGACATCCACTTTGGTTTTGCCTAGTGAATGCTTAAACACTTTGTTTTCCTTAGTTGGTGCTCATTCCTTCCTTGCTTGTTATTTGATGCTTTGATTTCCTATTAATATTTTCCTTAGTCTATGGTACCTTGATTGACACTATTTTATGCTCTACCTTCTCTTAGGTGATGCTTGATAACTAACTTTTAGGTGATTCTCTATTGCCTTTATTTCAAATTCTTTGATCTGCATTGTTGGCTCTAGTTTTGTTTGACCTTTGTTATTTGGTGTTGTTTATCAGTGATACTCCCTTGGCAATGGTGCTTATGCTACACATATTTACTAAAGTCACTGCTACTCCTTTCAATAATGGCACTCTCTATTTTAATATTGATATTTTCTTTTCTACTTGTTTTGCAGATTCATGGAGAAGATATCAAATGTACTTTCTCCATATGTTGGTCTTTGTTCAATTCTTGCTTTTATATCTCTGTTTATCTTTTGTATTTCAATTTTATCTCTAATAATATGATTTCCTTGAAACTTATTGTAGGTTTAATGGTGATGAGACTGCAATGGGTTCCAATCTGAAACTAAAATATTTTCAATACTTTTACTTCACTACCTCCTTTATGCTTTACATTGTCTCCATTACGTTGACTCTCCTCAATTTTGGCTATGGTGTTATTCTTGCTTACAATGGCTCACTTGAGCTAGGGTACTCCTCCTAAATGGTGCTAGATGCTTCTTTGCTTAACTAAAGTGTTCTATTATCTTCCTTATATGATGTTGCCTTAAATATTAAAATATATTGCTTTGTTGTCTTGTCCATTCTAATCCTTCTCTTAAGGTATCTTTGTTGTCTATTCAAGCACTTCTCTAAGTGCTACCTTCGCTGCCTATTCTTGCACTTCTCTAGGCGCATAGTTTAAAGATTAACATGGGCTTCTATGATGGCCCTTATAATATTGTTCTCACTATAAATGATTGAATATCTTTCTCTTGCTTATGTTGTCCTTGTCTATCTTTTCTTCTGAATTCTTTACTTTTTTCTTTAGAGCTTGCAATCTTCTTCTATGATTCTTGAGCCTTCAACTTGCTAGCATATTTAGTTTTGCCTAGCTTTCCTTTGCTTTTTCTTCTACTTTAGCATTCTTAGATGCTTCGTAGTGCTAATGGATATTATGTTCTTCTCCTTACTATTTACTTTGCTAATTATTTCTTCTTTTGTTGTTTCACTTTGTTATTCTCTTGTAGATGTAGGTGCAATAAACTCAAGAATTGGATCACTGGTGTAGGGTGCTCTCCAAGATTAAACTTTCACTATGCTATCCTTTTGAATTTCTGCAATCATTAATAATTTAAACTTCTTAATAATACACTTAATCAACTTCAATATGCAATGTTCTCTACCTTGTATATGGTTCTAGACTTCTTTGCTTCTTATAGTTCCTTTGAGCCTTAATTATTCTCCCCTATGCTTAGTTTAATTCTAAGTATTAATTCTCTATTTCTTACTTTTATGGGCTTTTTGTTTGATGGCAACGATCATACCAAACCTTATGTAAAAACCTTTGCTAGAATTTTGTTGTCTTTCTATTATTTTTCTCTTGAATATATCTTCTTATCTTTAATATTGTTCTTCTATATTTTAGTCTTTGTCTTGATTGAACATGTTGCCTTCTCTAGTTTTAATTCTTCTATATTTAATGCTATTCTAATGCTTCACTTGCTTTCAATATTGAACTTTTGGAATTCACTTCAAATATTGCCTTCCTATTTTACTATTCTGAATATTTTGAATTTGTTGTCCAATGTGGACTACCAGAATACTTTCTTTGATGTGCTATGTGTTGTCCTTTAACTACGACTTCCCTTAAGACATTCTATTATCTTGAAGTCTCTTAAAGTTTTCTTCTACCTTTAAGTTTGCTTTCTCTATTAAAATTTTCAATATGACCACTTTCTTGGGTCTCTTAATCTGCATTTAATGGGATTTTTCCAAGTCTCCTTTTTTCTACTTCTATGGGATGTCTTTTCTCTTGGGTCTCCTTAATCTTGTCAATCTCAAGGTCTATATTCAAGACCTAAAACTATGTTGTATATTACCTTCTATTCCAAATTTATTCTTGGAATAGGTAAACTCAATCTATCTATCAAGGTCTATCTTTGAGACCTAAAATACTTATCAAGATCTATGTCTAAAATTTAACTACAACTCAAACCAATCCTTGCATGAAGAAATCTCATAGCTTTCTAGCAATTGAAGATGAAATTATTCTCTATCCATTGGAGGAAGCTTCTCAAATTCTAAAGATCAATTTTTACTACAACAAAACTTAGATAACATTTTATAGCAATAATATAAAACTTCTATAAAACCTTTTAATAATCTAAAGCAAAATAGCAATGACCAACTTTTCTTCTTTGATTTGGTTCTCTAAAATTTACCTCTTTAAATCTTCATTGGTTGTCCTTCAACCTAGTGGTATTAAATTCTTGCCTTCACTAGTTTTTCTTCAACACAATGGAAATACTATCTTCTTTGGTTTTTCTTATCTAGAGGTAATATCCTCAACTTCACTGGTTTTTCCTTATCCAGTGGAAATACTTGTCTTCACTGGTTTTTCTCTTAGACAATGGAAATTTCCTTAGATTGTGTGCAAATTTTAAAACCTATGAAAGAAAACTTATTGTGGTTTTGATACCAGTGTTAGCTTTTGATGCTTAAAACTTAAATAAAATAACCATAGAATTGAATATAAAATTGCAATACAATAAATATAATTCAGAAAGTGACTATGATACCACTGTTATCTTTTGATGCTTAACACTTAAAGCAAATAATCACAGAATCAAATATAAATTTGCAATAAAATAAAGATAAGTAATATAAACTATAATAAATACAAAAATAACTTATAAATACTCACATAATAATCACTTGTAAATGCTCATAACAATACTGAAAATGATATAGAATAAATGTCTACTAATGCATGCTATGTGCAATGCATTTTCAATAAAAATTACAATGCTTTGTCACAAATTTATAATAGAATGTGACTCTTCACATGAAGCACTCTTGACCTTCACTCTTATTTGAAACTCTTCACTTTTCTATTATAAGGACACGTGCACTCTTACATAATGGGCACTTGTGCACATCCACACTCACAACACTTGCACACTTAATTACTTGACACTTTTGCATTTCCTGCACATTATTACATTACATGAAATATAATATCACACTCTAATATAAGACACATACCTAATCCAATATTGTACCAAGATGGTACATTGGCATGTCCCAATCAATGTAATATTCTCCAACATTCACCACCCTATATTATGGAGTATAGTTAGGACTGGATGAGTTGGAATTGATGGACATCAATCTACCAATGGAATAAAATCAGCCAAAAGCAATAGTAGGATCACCTACATTGATTGATGTCAATGAATTTGAATTGCTAGAGGAAGCAAAATAGTGGTTAGACAAAGTGGCAACACCACCAAGATCAAAATAAAATGAAGTAGTGGTGGTACCACCATAAGAGAAGAAGGATACGAAAAATAAACAAATCAAAATTATCATGAGGTGGAAATAGCCACAACATGATTGAGGAGAATAAGATATAAGAAGGATAATGGTCTGATCTAGTACCAACACCTCAAAAGTAGGTATAGGAGCAACACAACCCATAAGAATAACTCGAAGTATAGGGTCAAGAACAACAACTGACTATAGAAGTAGCAGATGTAGAGGATATCAGGCCAAAAAAATAACAAGAGGAGTTAACTATAGCATAAATTATGCTATGGGAAGGAACCAAAACTAGGCCAGTTAAGGATATTGAGGAGATATCTCTTCAACAAAAGGAAGTTGAGGAGGATAACCAGATATAGGAAGTCGATAAAGGACTTCAAACACATTTTATGATCAAAGTGCCTACGTTTGGGATATTGATGGGGAAGGAGAAGAGGCAAATGAATGGGTGGATTGTTTTTCAAACAAATATCTAAAATATTTTTGAACACTCGATTATAGTTTTGGATAGGCTATGTAGGATAGCTAAAATACTAGAAAGAATGAAAATTTAGCAAAATGGAGAAATATATGCACAAAAACTATGGTAATTACTGAAAGGAAGGGTAAAAAATATGTTAGGTTTTGGTGATTAATAGGAGGAAACAAAGACTAATTATAGAGTTTCTTCATGAATATATATGGATTTGGATAAAATATAAATATATCCAATAGATACGATAGACATAGAATACCGAAGAGCATAGAAATACAAGTTTTTAACACATTGGACATAATGACTTACCTTAGGACTGGAGTAGATTCATCAACCCAAGTAAGCACATTGTGGAGAAGTAGAATCAACATGCAAAGAAATGGATACAATAGAATATTAGCTAGAATTCATTAAGAAATAAGCCAAAGTAAAACAAAAGAAGATAGAGATAGAAATGAATAGCATGAAATAGGCCTTTAAAGATAAGTTAAAATTGTAGAAGGAACAAGGACAACTCCTAAAGCAACAGGTGGAAGATTAGAAGTAGTTGTAGGAGCAAGGGGAGTTGTTAAAGAAATATTTTGCACAATTGAAGAAATGTAAGGAGCAGTTGAACTTGAATAATTAGTAGCTCAAGAAGAGGAACTAGAAAAAAAATATGAATAATTGATGAAACAAGATGAACTAAAAATGTATGAAGGGTAGTTGCAACTGAAGGACAACAAGCTTATAGAAATGATGAAATATATGAATCACTACAATAATAAGATTCTATAATTCAAGGCCACACTTTATTTCAATAAATAATAAAAATAGACTCATTATAAAAACTTACAGTAGTGGAATCAAGTGATTATTGAGAAAAATGAGGAATTCACCATCATTGCTAGAATAGAGATAACTTTAGTAGAAAAGTTATGCAAAGGAACATAAAATTTGGAGAAGAAGCTATTTTAGGTCTTAGAAAAAGCTAAATATAAGGTGAAAAAATATGGATTAAATGCCTTAGAGCTTAGTACATATGTTGTTAGATTACAATATGATCAAGCCAATCTCCAAGTGCAAATCCAAGATCTCCAAAAGTAGGAACAACCAATTAAGGGTACGCAACACGAGTCGATAGATATGTTGAATGATTTAGACAGGAGAAAAAATGTAGGTAACAAATCTAACTCATAAAAAAGAAGAAAATGAAACCATACAACATAATATTTTTTGTAAAATTTTGAATTAATGTACATAGTATGTGAAAAATAAAGTCAAATGAAATGCAAATTGAATGAAATGCATGTGAAATATAATTTGATAAAAAATACATTAGACCTTAGTAAAATTAAATAGAAATATTAAAATATGTTAGCTTTGGGTGACAGTTGTGAATTATCCGTTGTCTCAGGAACCACTTCAAAACATCCTAGACATGCATGATAAGACCCCCATTCAATTTTTGTAGGTTCTTCATAGATAGTTGTGTTAGAGTTAGATTATATTATATCATTTACATCATGTAAATGTACCTTCCTAGGTACATACTTAGGACATTATATTACTTTAGGGGGAAGTTATCTAGTTATTTTATGCAATGTAATAAATGCACAAGTGTCAATGTGCAAGTTGTAAATGTGCAAGGTGTCCCTTGTACAACTAGGTAGAGTGTTGCCAAGGAATATATATTCCATTATAAAAAGGCCTCATTGTAAGATATTGATAATATAGTATGTAGTAGTAGTATTACTGTGTAACTCCATTAGTGATGGAGTACAATGTAATCCTATAGCTTATTAAATGGAGTGACCATTTTCTCCATAGCAATATTGTATTTATTTTTGTCATTTCTGTTTATAGAATATTTTTGCAATCTCATAAATTTACTTTCTCTCATATTTTTGCATCTTGTGATTTCCATCTCCCATTACGATCTACCTCAAAAGCTAATAGTGATATTAGAGCCACAATAGATCTAGTCATAGTAGAACTAGCTACTGTATATTGAGAGGAGAACCACCATTATTATTGAGCCTAAATTTTTATGAACCTGATTCACCATAGTGCATAGGCTCTTGCAAAAATATTTAGAATAATCAAGGTGGTAGGGAGAGCTTCAAGAAAGTACTATTGTTAAAAATTGGGCCAGTCATCGTAGCTTCGATTTTTGCAAGCTAAATGTTTTGTTGGACCCATTCCTACAATTTTATTACCTTAATATTATTTGGTAGAACATACTAGAAAGAGAAATTGTGAAATTATTTTGTATTATAGTATTCCCATAGAGTTGCAAAAAAACTCGTGAAGATAAGGACTCAACATTTGATCCACTAGTTTGAGTAATCAACTTGTGAAGCTCATATAAGAGATCTAAAATGTTTTCTATTGCCTAAAGTTTCTTTTATTGTAGGGAACTAACTCTCAGATGATTGGGACATCTCCTAAAATAGAAATATAGGATATTTAAACTTCATTTCTCAAAGTTTGGATGTACCATAGAAGCATTTATTTTGAACAAGACTCCAGAAGAGAGTACTTGATTCAGGAGTAGATTTAAATTTTAGTACTAATATTTTGTTGTAGGGAAAGGAGATTTAGTGAGTTGGGAAACTTCCTACAAGAAAGTTGGGAAGAGTAATTTCTTTAGAATCAATCCAGCACCCGAAGTAAACTTGAAGCTGAAGAGATCAGGTGAATATCTCATTGAAGAAAATTTCATTCTTAGAAGGACGAGAAGGACTAGGAGAGTCATGTTCAAATCTAGAAGTAGTAGAATCAAGAGAACTAGTAAGGAGATCTCAATTCTATAATTTTAATAATAATATCTTAAGGAAGACCAAAGAAGGCACAAAATTGAAGACCTAGGATAGGTCTCATGGAAAAAGGCTTGGAGAGCCTTGTTGTTGAAGAAATATCATCAAAAGAGTTCCTAGAAGAACTCATTCGATGAATTATCCATCAAGGAGAAACTTTCTAATAAGGAAAATAATTGGGACAATTTCTACCATCTAACAACAAACCCAATAAGGAGAAGAATAATTGGTAAGGATTTCAAAATAAGATACATAAGATCTCAAGATATTCAAAGTCTTGAGAAGAAGTTCTTACTTGAAGTCAAAATTCGATAATAAGACTTGAAGATAGAATAAGCTTACAAAATATAAGATATTTGAAGATTGCTTTCATGACAAGAAGGCATAAATATTTCTCCAAATCTACTGTAGAAGGGAGAATTTTAATAGAGAAGAACAAGCCACCAAATCCCAGGCTTATGAAAGAAAGTTTGAGACATTTTTTAGTGAAGGAGGAGCTTTTTGGAAAAGTTAACAAAAGTTGCATAAATATAAAGCAACAAGCTTGATCTACATCAATGCTCTGGAACATCTCGTGCCTATAAAAACAAGATCAAAAGAGCATATTCAAATAAAGTGCATAACCGATCTTTTGAATTCGGTGATCTAGTATTAAAAGAAAATCAAAAGAATACTAATGCAACTAAAGATAATAAAGGTAAATTTCAGTCCAATTGGATTGAACCATGCATCATCACTGCTAAATTTGGATCGTGTGCATATCGATTGGCAACCTTGGATGGAAAATATCTCAAGGAACCCATGAAAATTATGCATCTTAAACGATATTATGCTTAAAAATAAAATGACTCATCATTGTACATAATTGTATATGTTTTCTCATTTCAGCAATTCATATAAAAACTTCAAAACCATAAAAAAAATTTACATTGCATAGATTTTCTCATTTCAAACAATTTACATAATAATTCAAAATCAAACAAAAATAAAAAATCATTAAAACTATAAAAAACATGTTCATTTACATTACCAAAGTTGAAATTTTGCAGTTATATTTTCCTTTGTTTCGGATGAATTTAAAAGTTATCTTGGACCATGCACTTTAAATCCACATGAATAAATATTTTTGATCTTAGCATTATGACCATAAATCTCTCTTATATCGAAGCAATATTGCAATAACTAATATTATGAGTTTTGGTAACTGATATCGCTATTTATTTGAATCAAATCCACTTTTACATATTAAAATGATTTGTTGCAAATTTGAAAAATAATACTACATAGTAGCTGTGGTCTCTTAAGTGAAAATTTTTCCCTGCTATCCTATCGTGTGCATGGTCTAGAATATTTGAAAATTGTAAAAAGGACAAGCTCACCCCTACTCGGAATAAAAATCCCTTGCTCCACATATAAGCTGAGCAAGTATCCCTAGAATAGAAAGAAAAATAAGAATAAAAAGAAAAAGAAAAAAAAAGAGCAATGTTCAAAATAAAAAAATAAAATAAAAGAAGGGTGAATGAGCTTGAATCCCTATAATTCTCAATTATTCAAAAATTGTGAGGTAAACCCCATAATAGGTGATTTGTGCCCAACTTGCTTGGTCTTGGACAAATCCTTCTCACGTGGTGACACATCTGTCACATTAGCGACCTTCTTTTGTACACACCTATGCCAGCGTGTGGATTAGCTAACTTTTGATGACCTAAATTACATAGTAGTTTGGTACGGTTATATGCACAAAGATCATGGTTAATGAATCTTCAATTGCACACACATTGGTTCATTCAAATTGCTTGCATCAAAATACCTTACTCAAAATCGGTAAAGGACCACTACAAAAAACACACAGTTGATCATTGGGAGATTTTGTGTCATTATGTTAAATTGAAATGGGTGATGAACTCACATTTGCATGCACTAGTTTTGGATAAATTTAAATTTCTCTTTGAAATAAATTAAAATATGATTTTGAAATTTCTAAAAAAAAAAGTATCCATTATTTTTCACAAAATAGTTATTGCTTACAAAAACATTGAATTCATTATGATGACATCATTTTCAAGAAATTATAAATTCAAAATTTTCATACTTGCGAATTTTGCCGAGTGTAAGTCAATTTCGCGATCTCTTAAACTTTAATTTTATTTTTTATTAAAATATTTCAAAATCTTGCAATAAAATATTACAATAAAAATATTTACTTTCGCGATGATGGTATAATTCCTAGCCAATTTGGAATTTTATGCCTAGCACAAGTCATATTTACATAATTTTATACCCATCGTAAAAATTGTCAAATAAAACATCATATTTTCTTCCATCATGATTTTTTGCGATGATGGTATAATTCCGCACTTTTGAATTCTATGCCTAGCACAAGTCATCATTTTAATTTTTGTGTGTCCAGAAGCGTTTTATAAAATTATAAAAATATGTGACTTAATTATTCTTTGCAAACACATGCTTCATCAAAAAATGAAATTTTCATACCATTTTATCATTTCGATTTTTGATTCCTAAGTACACATTAAATTTCCCATCACACTTAGGAATTCTATACTTACACACAAATTATTCTCTCATGTTTTCCTGCTTAAAGTTATTTGAAATCCTGTTATAAAACAACATCAAAACATCATTAATTTTTCATCACCAAAAGCCTTAAGAATTACTCTTAAGCAAAACCAACTACTTTTGCAATACTACCCATAACAAGATCAACTTAATGACCTAGCGAGCGGTGACTCCATCAAATGGTCATGTCACAGCGTCTACATCCTTTGCGGTTTATTGTTAAAAGTATTTTTTTTTCTATTTTCATTTTCATCCACACATTTGTTGTCACAAACACATTTTTTATTTAATTTTATAGCATGATAAAACCATAAACATTTCACGACATGCAATCATATGAAAACATAAATTCACAAAGCATAATTATGAACATAAGTCACATGACAAAAACATATATCTCTATATATATATATATCATCAAAATATATACATCCATCATATCGATTGGTATGCCATAATACATGACTCGACATACTCAATCATCGTACAAAATCTACAAAAAAATATATATACACCTCATCTATCTATCTCCTAGAGCCTCTCGAGCTCTCTGCCTCATCTCCTCTACCTCTAGGAGCTGGAGGAGGTGGTCCCATAAATGCATCTATAGTCTGTGTCCTCAAAGTTATCCTCGATGAAGTCCTGGATGACAATCCAACCCGAATAGGTCTTGTTATGTCTGCAGGAAACTCCTATTTGCGGCCCTTGGGGGCCAATGCATAGTACATCCCATGATAAAATGTGGTATGTGCCATTGACCACGCCAACTCGGAGGTCATAGCTCCTCCTTCTCTCTCCTTGAGCTATAGGACCTCTGCCTGTAGACTCTGTATCTATCCTCACAGTGCAGTGTCCATCACCTAGAGACCCTGCACCTGCCTCCGTAGTATAGCATTCTCCACCCATAGAGTTGCCATCTCACTACTCTCTCCCACCTCCACACCCTTAACCTTATCGAGTGAAGGAGACCTATCTGTCTATGGAGGAGAAGATCTCTCCCTCCTCTGCTCTCACCTCTACCTCTCCCTAGACTATGTTTACTAAGCACCCGTGGACACCACATGTCCACCCCACATCCTAACCCTCATTTGTGTAGAAGGTGCCCATCCTCTCTGTCTGCTCCCTCCCTGAGATGCTGCCTATCACTAATGTACAATCCACCGCACAATCGCGTGTATAGTTCCCCTCACCCTCATCAAACATAGAGGGTGAATAGTGGCATACCACACATCATAACCCATGGCAACCCCTGCATCATCCCCATATACTAGCTAGATGGGGGAATCATCCTCATTGCGGCTCATGAAACACCGCATGTCTAGGACCCCACTCAATGTTGTTGCATCCCGTACCGTCCTCAAAAACTCATAATCCCTCATCACTGGGATCCTCTATTGGAGCCCGAAATGATGAAGGACTCGATCATATTTGTGGAGCTCTACCTCACCCCACTCCAATATCATCCAAATGAATCACTTGATGTGATACAACTCATACCCATCCTCTGGCCACCCTGGAAGCTCTCTCCATGGCCTCTAGGTAATCTGGACTGGAGTCAAATCATCTATCAACCTACGAGAGGTAGGTAAATTGGATCTCCTTTGTAAGCCTCTTTGTAGCCACTAGTAGAACACCCTGGGCCTCTCCTGGTCAACCCCTATTAATGGTAGCCCCATAGGTTGTCTCACTATGATGTGCTCCCAGCACCAGACCTAGAGGAGAGAAGTCAACACCATATATTTGCCTCTCTTGTACACGATCCCATGGAGGATCCTATACAAGCGACATAGAACATATGACCCCAAGCAAATCATTATATGTGCTCTCTCATGTCATAGATGACATTTGCAAGTAGCCATGGTACTCTACATCCACTCTAGTGGCATAGCAATAAGCCACCTACCACCCCAGCCAACACCTTAGTCAAGGTGGATACTCCATTTGTATGTCTCAAAGTCTCGATGTTCACTCCACCCTTCTCTAGGACGAAGCTAGCATCGCCAGTCAATATTAGCATCGCTCAACCACAACTGGTCAAGGTAGCAATAAATCTACCCTGGATGGGGATTTGCAAAATCCTCCATACATCCTCTAAAGTGGGAGTCATCTCCCCTATCAGTAGCCGAAAGCAAGATGACCCCGGATACCATCTCTCTGCTAGGGCTGTCAATAGCCCCATATTTGTAGGCACCTATGGCATCTCTACCACATGCTATAGTCCCACTACCCCTAAAGTATCCCTCTCTATTGGGGTCAGTGTGACCAAATCATCTCTTACCCCTCCATATTTCCACTCCCAACTTTTTAGAAATTCCTTCTGCAAAATAAACAACAAAAATCAATAACTAGTACATCATAAAATAATCAATAACATCAACAAATTAAAAATAGCCTAACAATTTTATGATATCGTCCATTATTGGATGATATCATTCCTAATTTCATGAGATTGTCCTTGTTTTGACGAAATCATCTCACCCTATACGATTCGGCCCTAACAGCCGAATCATCCCAAATTGGATGTAACCGTCCCGAATTCGTCAAGTTTGTTTGGTACGATCTTGCTGAAATTGGGATGATTTTATCAAAATTGAGACGATCTCATCTCGAATTCATCAACGTGGCAAAATATGGCCACGGTGCCCTAAAATCCAACAAAAATTCAATCTAAACATAAAAATTTAAAGATAATTTTTTTAGAAAAGATTAGAAACCTTACTCGCATCCCTTGTCGCACTACCATCGCTCGATGCTCGATCTCCACCATTTCTATGACCTTAGAGATATGGAATGGTAATAGTGTGTAGACACCTAAAACACATCATACTGAGGGTGACTAATCATATGGATATGCTACAAAACCATATGGAGGACCTTGGACAAACTCCAAGATAGAGCAGTGGTTCTAACCACTCAATTTAGGCATTTTGGCCTAAGCAGTCTGAATTGAAACCTAGACCTGCGGTCTCCAGTCTAAACCATGGTTGACACCTATGGCCTATAGTTTGGACTACAACTATGACCTACGGTCTCAACTGAAGTTCATTTAGGCCTTCCATCTGATCCAAATCGGTTGGAACGGTCAAAATATCTAGAAGGAGGTAGTTGAAGGACGAAATATTCCAGAGGCTTCCATCCCAACTGTCCTAACCACCCTTCTTGGTATTGGCTTCTCCATGAAGCCACCCCTAGCCCTATGGGGCATGCTATAAATACCCCCCACAAAATGGGGAGAGAGATGATTTTTATAGCAAAGTTTTGGCAAATTATCGAGAGAGAGTTAATGGATCAAAAGAGTAGCGAAGCCTTGTCAAATTGCATAATAAATTTATGTATTTGAGAGCCTCTTTGCTATCCATATAAATACTAGTTAGCCATGGATGCCCTAGGTACCTAAGAGGATCAAGAAGCACAAATCCGGGTAAACGAAGGCCCTTCATAGTGATTTGACCTCCATATTTGTTAGAGGACAACAAAGGCAACCCTTGAACATCAATTTGGACAAGGAGATCAAGCCCACTGCCCCTAATTCTGAGGGCAAACATATCAGAGGTAAAACTGTAGTTGTTAGCTATGGTTCACAGTGCAGACCACCCATCATAGCTGTAGTTTACAATAGGTTAATTATTACCTTACTTGCTTTGCTTTTGACCGCATAGATTAGTTATATTAGTCTTTTCATAGGTTAAAGTGCATTTTAGAGAAACTCTGACCATAGAAATTAGACATTTCATGCATTGTATTAAGTAGGATTACATTGGATATTTTATGCCCATTATTGTTCCTAATTTGATATTTGATCCATGCATCATTTTCTTATTCATGTCCTTCATGTTGTAGCATAATTATTAATTTAATTAGAATAGTTTAAAGTATTTCTTTATGCTTTCTTATTTTTCTAGTTTAATGGCACTTACATGCATATTCCCTTAAAGGGCCTCATCACGAGAGGCTATCAATCATTTTAATTGTGTATTGTTGTTTCTTATTCATAGAGAGACAGGTGCAAGAGGAGCTGATGTCATAATCCTTCCACATCACGAAGAAGGGGGTTAGCTCCACACCAAGGTAGTTTATGACTAATCAACAGAGCACCATAAGTGCACCTACCCTATTGAGGGCATTGGCAATTGTAATATCAGTATCATATTTCAAGTGATCCTAAGAGGACATTTTTGTAATCAAAACTCATTCAAATGTTAATACGAGAAACCTTACATACTTTGTTTCTGTTCAATTTATGTACTTGTGTGAATCTTTATGCTTTTATGATGGTATATATCAATGCAGTAGGTAGGTGCGTTGTGTGGTTAGGTCAGATGGCGATCATGGTGGGACCCCACAATTTTAGCCTCGAATTTTAAATTTTCTTGGTTGTTTCTTATCTCAGGTGCTAACCACAACTTTCAACTGTGGTTATTTTTTTTCCCACGACTGTAACCTGCGGTCACCACTGCAGCCCATAGATTGGACCTGTGGTTTATAGAGAAAAAGGTAGACAACAAGAAACTCAGTGGGTAGTAGAGCAGGAGCTGATGTAGGCCCCAATTTCACTATCTATTCTGAATATTCTACTCTGTATCTTTCCATAAAGCATCAAACCATTGCAAACTAGGAACTCAAATAAAAAGGGTCAATGAACAAGTCCTAGTTTGTTTCCATTTTACTTTCATTAGAAAGGTATTGTTGGAAATAGCAGACCTCTTAGTGTAGTTCGCCCCTAAATACAATGACCTTGATAGATATGGTGTGTCGTTTGCATGCTTGAGTCCTAATTAGTGGCCATGTCATTGTAATTGCATCATAAAAATATCATATAGGACATTAGCATGCCTTATTTCTGAACTTGAAACGTTCCTTTCTTTTCATGCATATCATGTAGGAATGATCATTATGCTCTTTTATGCATTTTTCTTTTTTGCAAAGTAAAAGGAACTACACACACCACCTAGAACTTAAACGCTAGTGAGTTGGGCTTCATATCCACCCACTAGTAGGGTTCAATGATGGTGGGTGTAACTTCCATCCGTTGGCCCAAATCCCATGTACCATGTGTTACTAGACCATACCGGGTCCAATATCCTTTCCTACCCTAAAATATTTGCATATACTTCTCTTTAGAGGGTATGATGCTAATTGAGGGGAAAATGGGTGAGGAACTGGGAGGACCTGTGCCCCCTAACCGTGTGTGGGTTTCACTTCCACACATTATAGGTTGGTTTATGTGACTTGGATTTCATCGCCAAGTTGTCGAGTTGTGAGTATACAGGTGAAAGCCAATTTAACTGAGTATAAAATCCAACAATATTTCAAAACACACGAGAGTTTCTAACACTAATACAACACATCTAAAAACAACATCAAACAATTTAAGGCTCACAATAAAAATTTAAAAGGAGATAATCATCATTTGTATACTTTGTTTGCACAATAAAACACATCTAGACATTGGGTACACAAATGGTGAACACATGGGGTGATCAACGAAGGTCTAGGACCGATGCCCATGATCAACCCCCAACTGGTTCATATCAACATTTGTCGAGTCCTCACACACATGAGCAAATTGAATGACGTTCGACGAGCATTAGAGGAAACAAATCAACACGAGGAGATCCCATTGAGAGGACCCTTGATAGAGGAGCTTCAGTGCACTCCTCTAGGTATAGGACTGAGCATGGAGCTTCTCAGTATGAGGATGCTCTACTCCAAAGCCATTACTGAGACTGCACTACATGTGCATCCATGGGATCGGTCGAGGAATATGTTGTGTAGGGGACCAAGTTGGTTCCCATATGTACTAGGTCCATAAGAGGTTCTAACCCTCCACAGTCAGAGTATATATAGACCAGAGATCTACCCATTCAGGTGTAAGAGAACAGGCTCACTTTTGAGCATAGGTCCACTCATGCTCCCGTACATGGATCACCACGCAAGATCACCATTGATATATCAAATTTGGGAGCTAATGGAACACCATCGCATGAGTGGTGGAGATCTAGACAGTTAGTTGGTCTAGGTAGTGTTCTTGAGCATCTAGGCTACAAGCCTACAGCTCCGCCCACTTGTGCTCCTTTTGAGCATAGCGATAGTTGTATCAAGATCACTAGAGAGCATGGAGAGGCTTCTAAGAGCCCTCATATCACACGTACACCATCCACACATTTGTATGATGGGTACATAACCCATAAGGTAGCTCACACAGAGCACACACACTGGAGGCCTCCCACGGTCGACCAGATAAATAGATCACATAGATTGGTGTCTGAGCAAAGATGTCAAATCCTCTAAGATCAATTGGATGATGCTCGCCTAGAGACGCAACATATTGAAGATAAAAATATTCAAGCACAAAGGCTCCTCCAACAGAGATTATATGAGTAGTGCATGTGCGAGGATCATATTTTAGCTCAGAAGGAGCGCACAGAGTATGAGGATCAACTAGCCAGGGCTGGCCTATACCCTCCTAAGGAGCATAGAGAGCATGTGCGTAGGAGGGTTCAGTCCCTAGTTAATATGCGTGAGGAGTTTAGAGACGCTCATACTCATGTCAGTGCCCAACAAAGGGATTGATTGTCATCACTCAATGATATTAGACAGAGGCAACATGAACATGTAGATGTAGACAGATATGATCAAGGGTATCCTAAGAGTTATCAAGTTGAGGAGGAGGAAGAGCCACATCCTCCACCTCCCTCGAAGAAGACATTACCTCCTAGAATGCCTTCACGTCAACTTAGGGAGGAGGAATTTTTGTCTTCTAAGGCGTACAAGGTTTTGGTCGATAAGGTCAAAGCAATGGAGAGGCAAGGCATAACTATGCAAAAGTCGACACTGAGGAAGATACACAATGAACCTCTAGACCCCTCGGTGCCTATGCCTCCATATCCTGAGCATTTTGATATGCCTAGATTAGAAAAATTCAAGGCTGATGAGGATGCCCAAGATCATCTCACAAGTTTTCTAGATTCCTGTTTCCATATAGAGAGTCAATATGCCTTGTTGTTGTGCACTTTCATTATGACACTCTCTGGCCCAACCTGAGAGTGGTTCAACCAGTTGAAGAAACACAGTATTACTAGTTTTGATCAGTTAGCTGATACATTTCTTGAATGCTATTCATTTGGCATCAAAAAATAGGCTAACCTTTTTTATTTAGCTATGTTAGCTCAGCATGACGATGAGCCCATCGAGCAATACAGAAAGAGATGACATAAAATAATGGTAAAGCTACCATTCCCTATTCCTGTAGCCGAACTGACCTGGATGTTCACAAAGAGTTGAGCTAAGTACATCTCACTACTATTGCGGCTACAACAGTACCCTACATTTGAGGAAGTTGTGGTGCAAGCCAGGGTGATCGAGGACATCAAGTTGCAAGAAGGCAACTTGAAGCTCAAGACTAGGAAAGAGGGGTTTAAAAAGAGTACTACGAAGCAATAGGGCAAGCAGGCCCACATAAATCAAGTAGTACTAAATCTTGGAGGAGACGACAAGGGACAGAAAAAGCATAATTATCAGGCTCAACCTCCTCCTGCACATTATGAAACATGCAAGAACAATTATAAGGGAAAAAATAGAGAAGAGCACCCACCTCGCCAGTTCACACCTCTGACAGAATCGATGACTTTGATTTTCCATCAACTATGCAAGGCCAAGGCCATATGATTGCCCGAGATCAAATTAGTAGATCTAAATGTGTCAAAGTCGAAGTGGCATCAAGACGATATGTTCTGCATATTCCATAGAGTGAAAGGCCACAACATCGAGACATTTTGGTCCTTCAAACACATTGTGCAGAACATGATATAAAAAGGAGAGCTTGTCGTACCAAGAAATCCATAGGTGCCCGACAATAGAAACATAGGGATTTTCAAGAATCCACTACCTAATCATGAGGTACCTCATAACAACATCGACCAGGTAAATCAAGTGAGAATCGGACCACCTACCCAGGGGTTCATAGGTATGGTCAATGTTGTTACTAGACATGGGAGGTATGATCAACCGAATCAACCTCATGCTCCCATTAGAATACAAGCTACGTCAAATCAACGACCAGCTTAGAACATTCTAGGCCCACCAACTAGACCGATGGTGACCATAAGGAGCAGGTTAGTTCAAAACCTGTAGATAACTCCTGCAAAGTTGTCAATATATGAGCTTATTCAGTGGTACCCTAGACACAGGGAGACTCTTATGCACATTATGAGGTCCATTGAGGTATAGTCCCAAGATGCGCATGCATTTACAAATTTCATGGGACATGTACAACAGTGTCAGGAACCCATGATACAATTTTATGATCATGAAGTGAAGATGGTTCCTACTATTACGGCTGACCCACTGCTGCATATTATCGCATGTGTTAACCACATGCCTTTCAAAAGGGTCTTAATCGACACAGGGTCCTCGATAAATATAATTATGACCAAGGCACTGAGCCATCTCATGTTACCCAAATCACACATTGTGCCTACCACCTTTACGTTGAGAGCATTTAATGATGCACTATGCTCTATGGTTGGTACAATTGTTCTACCTATTTAGGTGGGACTCAATACCATCTCTATGATGTGTCACATGATAGAGGGTGCCATGCAGTACAACATTCTTCTTAGAAGGCCTTAGATTCATGAAATGTATTGCATCCCCTCTATCTTGCATCAATGTGTGAAGTACATTCACAAGGGACAGGTTCACATAGTGTCCTCGAATGAAGAACCATTCAAGTTCGTGAACCTAGTATATTTGCCTAGGGGTTTTGTACTCTCATCGACGCACTTGGATATCTGACCCATTTCATCGGTTAATATTCCAATAGGCAAACTAGTAGCTCATGCTCAACCATCGATATCCATGTCATATAGATCTGAGCATACGACTACAACTTCTGTAAAACCAACTGTATCGGTAATGCATCGGCAAGTCGATAAGCTAAAGGTAAAATTGGGAGAGAAAGTAGAAAATCATATGCCCGGACCAGTCGCCAATGAGAACCACTCCAATGGAGGTGGAATAACCTTAATATAAAGTCAAGGAGGCACCTTAGCCTACTTCACCTGTATATTCAGTAGGTTCATCTGCATCGCAGGTGACCATTCATCTGGCTAGCACAGGTTTGGGTGAGTATCTTATGCAAAATTTTACTTTTGGACCTATCCTGAAAACTACACAAGAGATGGGCCGACCGCACGCCCATCGATTTCCAATTGGATTTGTAGTGTCGTTGGGTGAGCCACCTAACCAAATAAACTTCGTCTACGTAGGGCTGGATCAAGCACCCACTAGAATGTCCATATATGAGGATGATGACAAACCATTCACTATGAATGTGCGTTATCTATCTAACCTGAAATACACCATACACATTTTCAAGTCGTATCATTGGCATGGATGCGACCTTGGTATTTTCAAACAAGGATGTAGGACTCCACTCAAACCTCATTATCATTTAGCTACTGATATGTTCAAGTTAGGATTACAGGTATAGGATCATGATTATTTGCTTGTTGCATCCTTAGATCGCATGTACTTGAGTTTGGGGGATGATATGGATTTTAATCTATACCATCCTAATCCTTCCAGCTGTTGGAGGACTCACTAGATGGTATCATTTTTTACCATAGGACCACCTGATTCATATCATTATGGGCCCTTAGAGGACAACCCTAGAGGCAACCTGGGTAACCAAATCCATAGTGCTACTAATGACACTAGTATGCAGGGGTATAACCCCACTACTATAGGCGATCTCAAGTTGGGAGATCTTTGTGACGATGATGGAGAGGAGTCCACCTCCAAAATAAGTGGACCTAGTTATGATGTAGATTATGAGTCCTTAAATGATGATCAATTTGAAGAGGAAATCGATCTGAAATTTCTAGGTCCGATGTTTATATGTCATATGCTACCTATGGAACGAGTGGAAGAGACGAATGAGCGCTTCATAGACGATAGTGATTATAAAGATGAAACAGAGGAGGCTTACTTAAAGCCTTATCCAGATAACCTCCCATTGTGCATAGACACAATAGAGTGGCACATCCATGGTAGTGACTACAGTGATGAAGATGAGAAGACTGATTCTAGGCTCGTGTATCCACAATATCTATTGCCTAGGGAATCGAAGCATGTTATGGAGGAATTACCTCCCAAAACTGAGTGCTCTGAGGAAGAAGCAATGCCAATTTACATGGTAGTATCATATATAAAATTATTCTATTGGATTTATCCAGATAATGATGATAGCGACCATAGAATCAGATACATGGGGCCACATATGGTAGATCACCCCTTCGAATATGGGGGAAATAACATATTGTATTTGTACAGTGATGATGAGGATTCAATGGAGAGGCCTATTTGGGACCTCATCACGTACGTAATAGGCCTCCACCTCGAGGTTCCCCACCTATTATAGCTATAGGTTTGCATCAGGAGATTAATCTCCATCGTAGCCTGAGGGAAAGAAGAGAGATCAAAGAGAGGTATCAGGAACTCTTTCCCCATCCACCTACATATGTAGAGATCCTTAAGCTGAGAGATCCCACTTTGCAGCTAGTGCATTGGGAGGATCCAGTTATATAGGAATTCCACAAAGAGGATCTATTTGTGCCCGTACCATCCGAACCAGATCTTGGGTACATAAGCTACGCTTCAAAGATAGAGTTTTGTCTATGTGGTTCCAGAGATCAATTACATTCCATCAACATGGTTTTTGTGGATTTGACCACTCCACTCCACAATCCAACAGATTCATCTAAACCGCTACATTTGAACATGGATGATATCGATTAGGATCATGCTGACTCATCGATCTAGCCTGAAGATTTCTTCCCTAATGAAGAAATGCTACAACCGTTTCATTTTGTGCCAGGCTACGCTCATGATGTTTATCATGCTGAGGGTGATTCCCATGAGGAACATATGAATCCAATTGATGACATCCATCTGATTCCTACACCTCACCAGCTTGAGGAAGGATCACATATGTCAGTAGAGAAAACCTTTGATGTGGATATCAGTAAATATCCCACTGATCCAAAGAAGGTTATATTTGGAGAGAGTCTCACTCTGAATGAGTGTGATAGCATCATCCCTCTACTAAAAGAGAGACCTAATCTCTTTTCTTAGACTTACAAAGACATGCCGAATCTAGATCCAAAATTGATTACTCATAACCTTTCGCTATATCTGTCGAAGAAGCCAGTCAAGAAAAAACTTAGAAAAATGCATCCAATAGTAGCCTTAATGGTGAAAGACGAGTTGCAAAAGCTATTTGACGTAGAGTTCCTCATCTCCATCGACTATCCAGAATGGGTGTCCAATACGGGTCCAATATGGTACCCGTAGGAAAGCCAGATGGAAGGGTTCGTATTTGTATGAATTTTAGATATCTCAATAAGGAAACACCCAAATATTCATTTTTGTTTCCAAATATTGATGCTCTGGTAGACGCTATTACAGGTCATGAAATGTTCTCCCTTATGGATGATTTTTTTGGATACAATCAGATTGGGATAAAACCTGAAGATCAGCATAAAATCATATTTATAACACCATGGGGGACATTTTGTTACAAAGTTATGCCATTCGGTCTTAAAAATGTTGGTTCCACATGTCAGTGGGCTATGACATATATCTTTCATGACTACATGCATAAAATATTAGAATATTATATCAATGACTTACTAGCTAAGTCGTTTCTACGAGCAGAGCATGCGAAGTTTTTAAGGAAGGTCTTCAATCGCCTGATAGAGAATAATGTCAGGTTGAATCCTAAGAAGTGCGTATTTGGCATAACTTCAGGTAAACTCTTGGGATTCATCATTTCTAAATGAGGTATCAAAGTAGACCCAGTAAAGGTCACGACTATTCTAGAGATGCATCCTCCCACTAATATCAAAGAACTAAGAAGCCTTCAGGGCAAAGTAGCATCCATAAAGTGATTCATCACTCAATTATCGAATAAATGTCAACCCATGAATCAAATGCTACACAATGGGATTCCATTTGATTGGGACGAGGACTGCCAAGCAGCCTTTGCTGATATTAAGCAATATCTAGCAACATCGCTAGTACTAGCTCCACCAAGGCCAGATGATTCTTTTCTACTATATATCGAAAACCGACTTTGCATTAGGGACCATGTTATCCCAAAAGAACATGGAAGGCAAAGAGCAAGCCATATATTACACTAGTCATACCTTGGTGAGTTATGATTCAGGATATGCATATGTTGAGAAGCTGTGTTTAGTAGTGGTGTCCGCTACCAATAAATTATGGCATTACATGCTAAGTCATACGACATATGTTATATCAAAATAGAATCCTTTGTAGTATATGATGAGTAATATATATCATAACACACATACTGCAAAGTGGATCATGCTATTGATAGAATTTGATTTGCAATTCATCAGCCAAAATTCCATCAAGGGACAAGTCATAGTTGATCAGCTGGCTGAGGCACCACTGTCCAATAGTAGACCTCTAACCATTGAGCTTCTAGATGATGCAGTCTTCATAATATTTGAAGCTCCCAAACCCGAGGAACCAGAGAATAATACTAATATGACATTGTTCTTCGATGATTTGAAGTGTGAGCAAGGGGGTGGTGCAAGAATAGTGTTTTTTATTCCATAAGGAGCTCCAAAGCCCTTCTCGTTCAAGTTAGACTTTTCGTGCACCAACAATAATGTGAGTACGAAGCCCTACTTTTGGGTCTCCATGCAACCATCACCATAGGTATTAAAAGATTGAACATTTTTGGTGATTCTCTGCTCATAGTTAACCAGGTTAAGGGGCTCTTTCAATTTTGATATCCCGTATTGAAAGCATACAAAGATCTTGTTGCCACTTATCTGGCTAAATTTGAATGGTATGACATCAAGGCAATCCCTCGTTTGTCAAATAGGTTTGTAGACACCATGGCATATTTGGGGTCCTTGATCCCTTAGAATCTGTCTACCGATTTTACTACCATCCATGTTAGAACGCTCTCACACCCAACAGTGTAGCGTGCAACATTTGATAACAAAGAGTTAGTTAACATTATTTTCATAGAACCAATAGTTGATTGGTTCCATAGAGTGGAAGAATTTCTTAAGCAGGCACCGTAGGAGTCATTAACTTCTCAGAGTCCTACGAGGAGTGGTACTACTACTCACCATAAGGTTTTTTTCCAGTCTACATTTGCAAAGTTAAATACGTAAGGGGAGCAGGTCATCTTAGCAGTCAAAGCTGAGGCTTTTCAAAGCTAGATGTTGCAAATCCAAGACTTCCTAAAACTTGGTATGATCCCAGAGGGATTGTTGCATGCTGCAAGATGCACATTCAAATATAAAATGACTAAGTATGTCTTTATAGGAGATATTTTGTATCGACGTAGCCACAAAGGAGTTCTCCTTCGATGTATTGAGCCCTAGGAGTCATCTTGGAAAATTTTAGAAGCTCACAACGATACATACGATAGCCATTTCAACGGCATGGCTATCATCAAATGCATCCTTCACATGGATTATTATTGGCCCACTATGGAGAAGGATTTCAATGTGTATGTCAAGAAATGTGTTAAATGTCAGTATCATGCTAATCTTATGCACTTGTCGTCACAAGCCTTACATCCCATTCAGGCGGCTTGGCCATTTTCTTAGTGGGGACTAGATCTTATTGGCAAGATCTCTCCCCATCGTCAGGTCGACATATATTCATTATCATAGCTACTGAGTATTTTATAAAGTGGGTGGAAGCCATTCCCCTTACAATGACCACTAGAGCTCACATTGAAAAATTTATTCTCGAGCATATCATATGTCATTTTGGGATACCATCCAAAATAATTTTGGACAATGGAACTTCTTTTAATAACAAAACTGTGTAGGCTTTAACATCTAAATACTGCATTAAACATAGTTTTGCAACTCCATACTATCCGCAAGCAAATGGGCTAGCTGAGGCCTCAAACAAGACTGTGGTAGCCATATTGAAAAAGACAAAGCAAGAACACCACAAGGATTGGCATATACAGTTTCCCCTTGCACTATGGGCTTACAGGACTAGCATTTGAATGCCCATTGGGGTAACACCATTTTCACTAGTATATGGTGCTAAGGCCATTATACCCTTAGATTTGGAAATTCCAATGTTGCGCATCACATTGAAAGAGTTCATCGATGACGACAACGCATGGCAGGCTCACCTCGATCAATTGACATTGCTCGATGAATGTCGCATGAATGCCCTCGAGCATCTCCATGTTTATTAGGAGCAATTAAAATGAGCTTACAATGTCAAAGTCCACCAAAGATATTTTGAAATTGGGGATCTTGTGCTGAAAGAGAACCAACAGAACTCGAATTTGCCACCTAATATGCGAGACAAATTTGTGGCTAACTGGCTAGGGCCCTACATCATATCTAAAAATATTGGTCTAGGTACCTATCGCCTAATAAATACACATGTACACATAATGAGCCATAAGAGATAATATCATATATATATATCCAAAAGAGTACATAAGGAGTACAAAATGCCCATAGGCTACAACTATGTAGGTCCTTGACCTTACACACAAAATAGTATATCAAAACTATAGTCGGTAGTTGCTATAACGTAGATCTAGGTTGCTCCCCCTGTATTGGAGCTCTCGTCGCCTCCCTTTGCACTATGCTCTAGAGCCTACTCTCCTGGCTGACCTAGCACCTATGGTGGATCCTACTATGGATCTTGCCTACCTCCAAAGCCTAAATCACCCAACACATGGGAAACTGGTAGCTACAACAGACTAGTCCTCTAACTGGGGGTCCCTGATGTCTGCCCTAGATCTCTAGTCCTGGCCTACGACCTCGTTGTGTGTGTACTAGAGGACCTATGCATCCTCTCAGTCCTATGAGTCTTGTGACTCGAGCTTGCTGTCAACTACCTTAAGGTCCTAGACTTGGTATGCTAATACTCTAATGCAAAAGGATCCTCAGGAACTTGTAGCCCATGCATCTCTATGTAATAGACTAGCTGATAAATACGAGCAAGTTGGGCTACGTGCATCTCATTGGTCCTCATGACCATACTGCACAGTTGATCTACCTCCATAGTCGGATCCTATGCAAATGCTATATCTATTGTTGGTGCTATAGGAGGCCCCATAGTATCTTTAGGAGGTGACATAGACCCCCTCGATGATCGCACAAGATCCCGCTCTACCTCTACTGTAGTCCGTTGCACCTGTGATAACTCTAGAGTAGTATGCAGTCTTTGCACCTGGGCCTCTACATTGGTATCTCGAGTCATGAGCTCTTGTACTTGGTCCTACATCTTAGTTAGGCAACACTCCCTGTCAGCCACCTTTACCTCCAGAGTGGCGATGGTAGTATTGAAGAACACAAGCTTATACTGAGAGGGGGGTGAACAATATAAGACAACTTTTTAATTTTTCCTTCAAATCAACTTTTAAATCAATATTATGTAGTGTATATAAAGCAATATTAATAGCAGTAATCAAAGAAATGCACAAAACACCATCCACAAAAGAGACACAACAATTTATGTGGTTCACCCAATGCGGGCTACTCCACGGATAAAATTTCTCTCTAAATTTTATCAACTCACAATCTGGGAATACCTTTCTCGATTACAATATTTATGGGCACCAACCCAAAGGAGACACCAATCCCCTAGCTCGTTTCTGGCTGGTGATCCTCTAGAAGACCTCTACCTCTGCTACCCTTAGCAAGTGGAACTCTATCCATAGAAGACACCTATCTTCCCTGCTCTGGCTAGAGACCTCTATCCTCAACTCTATCACCTCAAAGCTGGTCCTCAAAAATGCACTAAACATAGTCCTTCGGTCTAGCACAAATGTCCTCTATATTTTTCTCTGATCTGCACCAAACACCGTCCTTTGGTCTGGCATAAATCTATCCTCTTCCTCTTTCTCTGGTCTGCACCAAACATAGTCCTTCAGTCTGGCACAAGTCTATCCTCAAATCTCTTTTTGTTCTGTTACAGCCACACTTGGTCGAAACCAACTTTTGTACTAACTTTGCAAACATGGCAACACTCGATTTAACATCAACTTATGCACCTCTGCGTAATCATAGCATCACAGTCTTCACACACTCTGCTTCTCGACAATCGAACTTCTCCCCTGCACTCTATCTGTGAATATCGCACTTCGCATGCACACTTTGATCGATACTAAATCTCTTCAAATAGCCCTCCTTTTATACTAACATAATCAAGATCTAAACCTTGGTCTTAGTCAGCTGTTACCCTTAAACTATGTCGGTTGCAAAACCCTAAGCTACATCGGCTCAAAGTTAACTCTATCGGCTTCACTGCCTCTGCAACTCTCCTATAGCTTCTGCTACAAAACTACAACATGTCACAATATCGTGACACCTTTGCCTACCGTACACCTTCTTTTGCCTGCTATCATGATATCGCAACACTTTTGCTCCTTTTGACTTCCTTTTTGTTTTTGTCATGATATCGTGACACTTTCTGCTTCTACTGACGTCATCTTTACTTCTATCGTGAAATCGCGACCCTTCTGTCTTCATGGCCTTATTTTTTGCTTTTGTCACAAAATCGTGACACTTCCACTACCTTGAGCTTCTTTCTACCTTACACCTACAAAACTGGAACATGTCATGAAATCACGACACTTACGTTGTCTTAAGCTCTTTTATGCCTTACACCTATGAAACTGGAACATGTCACGAAATCGTGACGCTTTTGTCTTCATAGCCTTCCTCTCTGCCTCTATCGTGAAATCGTGACACTTATCCTATAGAAGATCTACTTCTAGTTTCTGTCATGAAATCGTGACACTTTCTCCATCCATACACTTTTCTTTCATCTTGTCACGAAATCGCTACATCTTCATCCACTGGCTTCTTCACTTCTGCCTGTCACAAAATCGTGACACTTTTTGCATCCATACGCTTTTCTTTCATCCTATCACGAAATCACAATGCTTTTTAGCTTTCGAAAGCTTTCCTTGCAACCTATCATGAAATATTCTTATTTCAAACTCTTCCCTTTGCTGCATGTCGCAAAATCATGACAGTTCTCACTTCGAGCTTTTCATCATGTCACGAAATCGTGACAGTCCTCACTTCGTATTTTGCAGCATGTCGAGAAATCATGACTGTTCTCACTTCGAACTCTTCAGCATGTCATGAAATCATGACACCTTTCGAGTAACTTTATCTCTCTTCGAACTTGTCATGAAATCATGATAGTTCACACTATGGACTCTCCTTTCAGCATTATGTCATGAAATCGTGAAATTTTTCCTTTCGGACTCCCTCTCCTACAACATGTCGCGAAATCGTGACACTTTTTTGTCTGTACATTCTTTGCACTATGTCGCGAAATCGTGACATTTTTTCTTTTTTGCCTTCCTGCACTTTTTGAGTCATGAAAATGCGACATGTCATGAAATCGTGACACTTTCCATCTTGCTCTCCTTCTCTACCAACATGTCGCGAAATCGTGACAGTTTTGCTAGCACTTTCTCTCTCCTCTAACATGTCACGAAATCGTGATAGTTTTGCCAGCACTTTCTCTCTCTTCAAACATGTCACAAAATCATGATAGTTTTTCCAGCACTTTCTCTCTCCTCAAACATGTCGTGAAATCATGACAGTTTTTCCAGTCGGCTGCATACGTTTTCTTACTTGTCTTTTTCTTGATCTTTTGCAAATGGGCCACTAAGGACTTCTTGGAAACTCACTGATCATGCTCTGAATAACCTTCAACAAAACAAATTCCTTGACATCAAAACAAATTGCTTCAAGAACTTCTTGACATCAATTATAATATCTACACTTGAGCAAAGGCAATGTACCCAAGGTACCCAAAATTGCCAACAAGTATCTCTCTCGAGCTACTGGGTGTGAAATCACCCAATATGACTCTACAAGTTAGCAACCTGAGCCAGTAGTCATCCCTCTACACTGTCAGGAGGGACCTCACCCTCCTCTGGAGCATCCTCCTCTGGGTCGATCTTCATAGTATCCTTAGTAGCGGCATCTACATACCAACTACCCTCGATACGCTGGTGCACCCTGCACCCGTCAGGATCTACGTTTGCCTCTGCCTCAGTTGACTCTCAGCCCAGAGGACTTGTCCCATGCCATCCGAATAGAGACCACCACCCATCATAGTTGAGTGTGGTTCTAGATATCTCTACCCCTGACTCCTAGAAGTTTTTAGGTGCATCTCCTAATGGTGGAGGAACTATCGATAGGAGATCCCTCTCTAGAGCCAGGAGTCTATACCTAAGTGGCATCTCTGGTATATCCTGCACCATGGCAAAATATTATAGGACAGAGAGAAGAATTGATACTCTCATACCTCTTTCTTACGCCAAATAAGCCATCTATTTAGGTGGGTCCATTGTAGCCACTCGTCCACCTCTGGCCATGTAAGGAAATCCATGTAGGGGCGCTAGACAATGTCCCCCGAGCCAAGTGATACAAACTAAATAATGTAGTGCTCAGTGTTCCCAGTATGAGCTCTACTGTAGATACCCTCCTCAGCATGAAGTTAGCATGTGGTGTAACACTGATGGTCATCATCTATGGTGGTGATGCGTAGTGGTAGCTTTGTACAACGCTCGATCCGGATGTGCTACCACCCCCATATCTATAACAATAGACTATAATTTATGCCCTTATGACTACTCTCTATAATCTGGTATAGCTCCCTATAGAGTTGGCATAATATGGTGCTCCCCCAAGCTAATAATAGTGGCTCCTTTATCGAGCTCTGAAGCACCATCCAAGCAGGGGCTAGCATGTTCCAGGGAATCCTCATGCCCGAGGATTCTGGAAGGACAATCTACATGATGAGATGCATGAAGAGGGCCTCTCATACAGAGAAGACATCATCACGATACCAGTCACCGATGTGCACCCCTCCATGGTCCACATCATCTTGTGCATCGATGCTCTGGTAATTGAATATGGCATCAAAGACAAAATTCTTTATCGTGTAGGTAGAGGAAATGACAACCTCACCATCGATGGGGATCCTAAATATCCTGTAGACATCCTCCAAGGTGATGGTCATCTCACCGGGAGGAAGGTGGAATGTGTTGGTCCACGCATTCTAGCACCGAGCCAATGTAGTTAGATAGGCTTGATCTACCCTAATGGTGGGTAGATCCATGATGTAGCTAAACCTGATAGCTCAGAACCACGCTCAATTGTCTTTCGATAAAGCCTCATGGAGAGTCTTCATAAGTTCAAGTTCCCGCACTCTAGAAGTTAACTTTTAAAAAAAAAAACATAATGTAAGCTAAATCTAGCTAAGCAGAGCTACAGAGAATTACAAATTTCTTAATTAGACAACCTAAAAAAAAACCAACAATCACAAACCGCAACTGCAACTTGTGGTCCCCAATTTGCAAATTGGGAACCACAGCTAAAACTTGCGTTCCCCAATTTGCAAATTGGGAACCATAGCTAAAACCTGTGGTCCCCAATTTCCAAATTAGGAACCGCAACTAAAAATCATGATTCCCAATTTGCCAACTGGGAACCATAGCTACTAGTTGCATTTTAGGAGTGGCACCCATTTTGGGTACCCACCTAGACCACTCAAACATGAAATTAAATCCTAAATCTAACCTAGACTAGTGGGGTTCATTACCAGCAGTTTAGTGAGGTTAATTTTCCGCATTTCTTAGTGTGGTTCAATTTATTGGTAATGAGTGCGTGGTCTCAGTTTCGAGTTACCTTACCCGCACCCTACCCCCGACTAGTTGATGGTTGATCAAGATCTGCCATAAGGGTAGATGAGTGTAAATGTGGTAGAGTTTGGTAGTGTTCCATATCAAATAATGTTCTATCTCTCTTAGAGCTATCAAATTGCTAGTGGTTGCAAGAAAATAATGAAAATTTTTAAATGGGAATTCAATTTACAGGTCCTCCTAGTCTCTGCGGACCGTAGCTGACACTTGTGATTCTGAAACTAGGGTTTTCTACTCGTAGGTTTGACCCACGGTCCCAAAAATTTGGAAATGTAAACCATCGACCATACCCGCGGTCCGCAGCTAGCAATAAATGCACTCAAAACCCACTATGGGAAGGTCTAAAACGATAAATTACTGACTTCCACTAGACAAAAATTCAAAATCAATGATTAAAATTGTAAATTTGGTGATGTTAAAAGCACCAGGATCAATCAAATAAATTCAAAATTAAACAAAAAAAATACAATAATGAAAAACCAAATGCACCTCGTATTCAATGATTTATCCTATAAAATTGGCGGTTGCAGCGACTTGCGATCCATGCAATCCAACAAGATGAGTAAATCACCATAAGGACATTTGGGGTAAACTTGTCATTTCTTTTATGACATATTTCAGCAAATCATCAACAATATGATTCAACACAAGTCTTCTTGCATTTGTATTATTTCGACTCCCTAAGATGGCTATCATAGCCTGACTGCTCCATGGGATAGAGATGTGCAAATACTACTAACCGTTGCAATCATAAGTTGAACTAGGCCTAGCCAAGGTATTAAAGGACTTGAATCTAAAGTGGTTTAGGATCGTTCATTATGGTCAAGTGACTTCATTGCTTCATTCATTATCAAAACCCTCATTGACTCGTCGCTTGAGGGGGTAGTCATAATTTCATATCATAATCAAAATCAACAAAAGATATTAGAGATCGTAGATCCCTTGATCTTGTCAAAATTGCATTCGTTCTTGTGAATCATTTCTAATAGCTATCATAAGTTTCCCCCTTTGCTTGGGGTAAATAGAAAATATGAATTTTTTTTTGTAGATCTCATCCTTCGGTTATATAGGCCTAACTCCTATTGTAGCACCAAAGCTACCCGAACGTCTAATGGCGAGTGCAGACTTTTCAAATGTAAGCCTTCCCAAGTTGGAAGCAATGATTCCAGGATGCGTGTCCTTTTGCTGAACCTGGGGAATCTAATGTTGATCAAACTAATGATCATCATAGAACCATTGGTATCATTTTAGGAGGTCTATTTTTTATCAGCATTGTTTGATCTCACAACGCATCTCAAAAGGGGCATCTGTATACACCTAAAATGCATCATGCCGAGGATGACTACTCATATGGACATGATATAAAACCATATGGAGGATCTTGGATAGACTCTAAGATAGAGCAGTGGTTCTAACCACTCAATTTAGGCATTTTGGCTTAAGAAGTCTGAACCATAGCCCAGACCTACGATCTCCAGTCTAAACCGTGATTGACACCTGCGGTCTGCAGTCTAGACCGCAACTATGACCTACGGTCTTAACTAAAGTTCAGTTAGGCCTTCCATCCGAGCCAAATCGGTTGGAATGGTTGAAAGATATAGGAGGCAATTGAAGGATGGAATATTCTAGAGGCTTCCATCCCAACTATCCTAACCACCCTTCTTGGTCTTGGCTTCTCCATGAAGCCACCCCTAGCCCTAGGGGGCATGCTATAAATACCCCCCTCCAAATGGGGGGAGAGAGAGATGATTTGTATAGCGAAGTGCTGGCAAATTATCGAGAGAGTTAATGGATCAAGAGAGCAGCGAAGCCCTATCAAATTGCATACTGACTTTGTACATTTGAGAGTGTCTTTGCTATCCATCTAAATACCAGTTAGCCATAGATGCCCTAGGTGCCTAGGAGGATCAAGAAACACAAATTTGAGCAAATGAAGGCCCTTCACAACAATTTGACCGCAATATCTATCATAGGACAACAAATGTGACCCTTGAACATCAATTTGGACAAGGAGATCAAGCCCACTGCCCCTAACTCTGAGGATAAACATATCAGAGGTCAAACCATGGCTATCAGCTATGGTTCACAATGCAAACCACCCATCATAGCTGTGGTTTGCAATAGGTTAATTATTACCTTACTTGCTTTGCTTTTGACCGCATAGATTAGTTATATTAGTCTTTTCATAGGTTTAATTGCATTTTAGAGAAACTCTGACCGTAGAAATTAGACATTTCATGCATTATATTAAGTAGGATTACATTGGATATTTTATGCCCATTATTGTTCCTAATTTGATATTTGATCCATGCATCATTTTCTTATTCATGTCCTTCATGTTGTAGCATAATTCTTGATTTAATTAGAATAGTTTAAAGTCTTTCTTTATGCTTTCTTGTTTTTCTAGTTTAATGGCACTTACATGCATATTCCCTTAAAGGGCCTCATCACGAGAGGCTATCAATCATTTTAATTGTGTGCTATTGTTTCTTGTTCATAGGGAGACAGGTACAAGAGGAGCTTATGTCATAATCCTTCCACATCGTGGAGAAGGGGGTTAGCTCCACCCCAAGGCAGTTTGTGACTAATCAATAGAGCACCATAAGTTCACCTACCCTATTTAGGGCATTGGCAATTGTAATATCAGTATCATCTTTCAAGTGACCCTAAGAGGACATTTTTGTAATCAAAACTCATTCAAATATTAATACGAGAAACCTTACATACTTTGTTTCTATTCAATTTATGTACTTGTGTGAATCTTTATGCTTTTATGATGGTATAGATCAATGCAGTAGCTAGGTGCATGCTCCGTGGTTAGGTCATAGTGAAAATAAAAATGAAATTATGTTTTACCTATTTTATAAATATATATATATTAAAAATACATTTTTTTAACTCTTTTGCATTTTTACCAAATTTTTGATTTGGTTAAAAACTCAGAGGGGGCACCATAATCATTAGTTGTACAATTCAACTTAGAATCGTCAGCTAAAAATTACAATAAATTTTTTCTTTCTCGTAAAGCATGCCAATATCTTCTTTAAAGCATTTTTTGCAGAAAAATCGCTAAAGATGGGGAAAAATGTAACACCCTAAAATTGACGCAATTTAATTTACCCTAAGGTAGTAATTCAAAAATCAACCGTAAAACCACCTTTTAACCACCCAACTCATTTTTTGTGCCAAATATAGAGGTAGTTATGGTAGTTGGATTATATCATCGTTTATTTGATTATATCATCCATAATTCGATGAGATCATCTGGACCCAAACGTCTAGACGATTTCATTCAAAAGATGAATTTTCATAATTAGAAATAGTTCCAACTCTCGTTCCCAGCTTAGTATAAGCGTGTATGCACCTTTGGAGGACGTTCCACTAGAGATCTCCTAGATTGGGATGACTCTTAACCTCCTAACTCCCCCCTCAATCCTATTTACACCTTGATTTCCATTAAACCCACCCTGGATGATCGATTCCCTGTAAACCAAGATTTGTACCCTGTTAGAACATCTTTAAATTTTATTATTCGCATAAGTTTTCCAGATCCATTTGCATATTTTCATTTTGCATTAGTTAGAGGAAGCTTGGATCATCACAGACGATCCTGTTCAAATTAGAGACGATATCATCTCTATTGGAGATGATCCGGTACCATTTCAGGCGATCTTGACTATACTCCTCTTGGGAGCAATCAAGATCTAAGGTTTGCATTTCCTAGTGATTCAATTAATAAATTTACATTAGTTTAGATATTTATTTTGTATTGCATCTTGTGTTCACCTCATTCTTAATGAAATTTTGCATTTAGGATCAATTCCACTTAAAACATAAGGGCATTTCGTTATTTCAGATTTTATCAAATTTTTTGGGATCAATTAAGCATTCAGTTAATATTTTTATCCTTTTAAATCGTATTTTGCACTGTATTTTCCTTTATTTTGGCATCTATCTATTTTGTTGCAGGTTTTTTATGAAATTGGTTAGGCGACTTTGTCTGATTTTAGACAATTTCGTATGATTTCGGACGAATTTGTGCAATTACAGATGAACCTACAAAATTGCAGGTGATTATGTCTAATTGTAGACAAATTTGCAAAATTAGAGACTTTCTGGACTGCTTCAAAAAGCTGAACCTTCATTAGACATCTGAAACCGGGTAATATCTTTCCTTTACCTTTCAAGTATTGCATTTAGAGTTTATTTCTGCTTTCTGTCTGCATATAAATCATAATTTGCATATAGAATAGTTTAGCTTCCTTTTTGGCCAACCTAGGTATTTGAAGTGTTTTTAAACTAAAACGAATACATCCAATTCATTCCTAGCCTAGGCATGGAAGCTACCCCAAAATGCTTCTTGGTGAACCCACCATCCGTCGAAAAATCACCAAAGAGGGCACGATTCAAAGTGTCTCTCCATCCGAGGTGTAGACCTATCCTTTTCCCATCCTCCTTCCTGGCACAGATCCATATGCCTAAAGGTAAGGGTATGAAAATTTTAGACCTACAATCCTTAGGATATTTTTTTTGGGTGTATTTTATTTATTTTTGTCTATTTCTATTTTAGATTTAAATCATAAATAAAAAGAAAAAATATTTGGCTTTACTTCTAGGCATCAATAAAGAAAAGCATGCAGTTTGCATCTGAGGTTAAATCTATTTGTGCATTCTCTTGAACCCTTTCTCAAAAAAGAAAATATATATTTATTTGTAAAATTAGGGTTTTAGTTCTCATTGAAATCAAAATCATTCTAGGATAGTTTATGTTTGCTTGCATTATTTTTTGCCTCGTATTGTTCTTTAAATTTTCATAGCTTAGATCTTTTTGAGGCCAAACATAAGTTATTTGTTCAATCAACACATCAAACATTACACTCTAGACTTGGAGCATTAAATTTTTCCTAGTGAACCCTTTGTTCCCCCAATCCCATCGAGTGTAGAGGAATCAACATACCCCCACGATCAACTTGACTCTTAGTGGATCTAGTCGAGAACTATATGCAGTAGAGAAATTTACCCCCCTCTACATACTTGGTGAAACTGATGTGAAACACATGCTTAGTGGCCATCTAGAAAGTCTTTTTCCTTTTGCCTCTTTTGTTTTGGTTTTAATGTTTGCATAGATTAGAAAACTAAAAAAAAACTTAATAAACTCATTGTGTCCTTTCATTTTTGCATTGATATTTCTCTCCCCTTTCTCTTTCTCTTTATCCTATGGTACCAAGCCTTAGAATCAAGAGAAAGATGATAGAACCAAAAGAGAATCCTCTATGCTATGAGGATGATCAGGTTGATAGGGAGAATCCTAATATAGAAGAGGAAGAATAGGACATAGAGACTGGTGAAAAACTGATCCTATTGAAAGGCCTCATGGTCAATTCACCTTCAAATCATATGATCATTTTTTGAATTTTTTTAAGTGAAATAAAAAATCCTTGTAAAAGGCCGTGAATGAAGACACCCACTTCAAAGAAGCTGGAGCATCTCATCATCAAACCAATTCACCTCTCAATATTCATGTCAATATTTTGTTTTAATTTAAGCATCACATTAATCCATTTCATAAACCTACATATGCTACTACAATAACCACCAACATTGGGGGAATTTTACAACCTCCTCCAACTAGTAATGCATTTAACCATAATGTTAAATTTCCCTCCCATTTTTCTAATATCAACATTCCTTTTTCTATTCCACAAAATGTGAACTACCTCCCATAGTAATATGCTATAAAAAACATCCCATTCCATAAACCATACTATAACAGTGTTAATACCTCCAACATTAACCATGTTTCCTTTCAACAACCTACCTATAATCCTCCTGTTGGTCACGAATCTGTCTAAGTACAAAATATTATTTTTGCACCCTAGACTCAACCGACATTGAAAGGCTGAAGGAGAGAAGTGTTCTCTGAGCCAATCTCCATAGAAGGATGGTTCCCATACTAAAACTACTGATCAGTTGAAATATTAGGGTAACATGAAAGAGATGGGAAATATGGCTATAAGCCATAATTATAAGGTGGGGATAAACTTAATAGAAAAAATTTACAAGCATAGATTAGCATATAAAAGAAAGCTAAGCATAGAAACCACTCACATTTTTGCAGAGATAACTCCCAAGAAGCATTCCAGTATTCACTCCCTCACAAGCAGTAATTAAATCCAGATGCAGAATTTCAAATTAGCAAATAAAGGACATGAACTTAATTAGAAATGAAAAATAGAAAGATATCAAAGATAATACTGCTCAAGGAACTAGAAGCTGAATGTCTTTCTATTTATGCAAAAACTTAAATTATTTTCTATGGAGTGTCTATCCTCCCTTTATTACAATAAAATGCTTAGTATCTATAGAGGATTTCACCTCTATCATTAAATGCACATACAAACAAAATGTTGACTGGTCAAAAATTAGTAGCAGTGATTCTCTCCTCGGTAAAGTTAATGCTCGAATCAAATAATTCTTTAGGGAGGAGTGATCCAATTTTCATGGAGTGCGCTTGGAAAATCATTAAATATGGATGGTGGAAAAAATGTTCCAAGCGTCAGTGCATCAAAAATCAATAATATCATGCAACAATCGGGAGCTTGGATATTAAATTTTGGATACCATCTCACCACTTTATGCCTCGAAATATTATCTTCACTAGGGGAGGCCCAACAAAAATTAAATTTGTCTTGAAAAGGAACAAAATCAATGGAGGGCACCTTGAAAATAAACAGGATCACACTAGAATCCAAGACGTAGCATTTAATATTGGCATATCTTCAGCAGGAATTATGGAAATATTAATTTTACTTCTTCAGGAATTAAATTCCACCAGTCTTCAATATTTCTCAAAAAATATCAGCAATAGTGATGCCTATGAAAGAAAATTTTGTTGAAGGGAGGGGATGTTGGCAATTTTGGGTATCTTGAGTACATTGCCTTTGCCTAAGTTTAATTGTTGTCATTGATGTCAAGGAGCTATTGGTAGTTGTTGTTTTTGATGTCAAGGAGTTCTTGGAGCAATTTGTTTTTATGTCTAAGGATGTGTTTTGATGAAGGTTTCAGCTGGTCAGTAAGTCTCCAAGAAAATCAGAGTAGCCCAGTTGCCAAAAATCCAGAAAAAGATAAGTTAGAAAAAGTTTGCAGGCTGCTGGAAAAACTGTCGCGATTTCGCGACATGTTTGAGGAGAGAGAAAGTTTGGCCAAAACTGTCATGATTTCGTGACATGCAGGAAGGCAGAGGCAAAGCGGGCAAAAGTGTCACGATTTCGCGACATGCAGGAAGGCAGAGGCAGAACGGGCAAAACTATCGCGATTTCGCGACAAGTTTTGAAGAAGTTGTACGGATGCAGAAAGTGTCACGATTTCGTGACAAGTTTCGAAGAAGTTGTACGGATGCAAAAACTGTCGTGATTTCGTGACAAGTTGAGTTGGCAGTGTTGAGTTGCAGGAAGTGTCACGATTTCGTGACAAGTTTTGAAGAAGTTGTACGGATGCAGAAAGTGTCACGATTTCATGAAGTTGAGTTGGCAACCTGCAGTTGGCAAAAGCGTCGCGATTTCGTGACATGTTCCAGTTTCACGAGCAGTTGGCAAGAAAGAGCTTAAGGCAGCAAAAGCGTCGCGATTTCGTGACATGTTTCATTTTCGCTAGTGCAAACCAAGAAAAGGATGAAGAAGCAAGAGGTGTCACGATTTCATGACAGAGTTGCTGATGACGTCAGCAAAAGGCAAAGGTGTCATGATTTCACGATAGTAGTGGAGAAGAAGACTTTGAAGTCCAGAGCGTCATGATTTCGCGACAAGAATCATGATGACGTCAGCAAGAGGCAAAGGTGTCACGATTTCACAACAGTAGCGGAGAAGAAGGCTTTGAAGTCCAGAGCATCACGATTTCATGACAAGAATCATGATGACGTCAGCAAGAGGCAAAGGTGTCACGATTTCGTGACAACAGCGGAGAAGAAGGCTTTGAAGTCTAGAGCGTCGCGATTTCGCGACAAGATTTACGATGACGTCAGCAAAGGCTGTAGTGTCACGATTTCGCGACAACAAACCAAAGAAGGTGTACGATAGTCAAAGGCGTAGCGATATCGTGACATGTTTGAGTTTCGTGCGAGAACAGCTACAGAATAGTAGAGGCGGTTAAAGCCGACGAAGTGTAAGGTTTTACAGCCGACGTGTTTGGAGATTGAACAGCCGACTAAAGAACAAGATTTCATCTTAAGATTGTGAGTATTAAAGGAAGACTGTTTGAGCAATTTTGGGCATCGATCGAAGTGTGCATTCGTAGTGAGGCGTTCGCAAAGTTAGTGCGACTAGTGAGGTTCGATCATCGAAAAAGTAGAGAGCGAAGTTCGACTACAGCATTAGAGTGGATTTCGTTGAATCTTCTAAGTATCAAAGACTGTGTTGCTGTTCATAAGAAGACTGTGCAAAAAGTATGATGTGGTGGTTGTACATAGGCGCATAAGTTGCTGTGCGTTCGAATGTTGCAGTGTTTGCGAAGATCATGAAAAGGGTGGAATTTGATCTAAGGACAGCTGTGATTGCGACTGTGTTCACGCAGTCTGTGTAAAAGAAAGCAAAGTGCGTGAAGTAGATGCTGCTGTAATTGTGAATAGTTGTGAAGGACAAACGGTGATCAAGTGCTGCTGTAATTTGAGAAGACTGTGCTGCTGTAGCTGCGCAGGCAGTGAAAAGTTGTTTTCAACCAAGTGCAGAAAGGAACAGAGGAAGAGGACAATTGTGCTAGACCGAAGGACTGTGTTTGGTACAGAAAAGAGGACCAGCTTTGCAGTAACAGAGTTGAGGACAGAGATCTCCAGCCAGAGCAGGGAAGACAAGTGTCTTCTGTGGACAGAATTCCACTTGCTAAGGGCAGAGGAGGTAGAGGTCTTCTAGAGGATCACTAGCAAAGAAGAATTAGGGGAAGGTGTCTCCTTTGAGCTGAGGCTCATAAACTTTGTAATCGGGAAGGATTCCCAGAGGTTTTGATATAATTTTTAGAGGAAAGTTTTATCCGTGGAGTAACCCACCTTGGGTGAACCACGTTAAAATGGGTCTTTTATGTGTAATGCTTTCTGTCTTGTTTAATGTTATGTTGATGCCACTGCTATCTGAAATTAAAATTATTAAATGGTTTAGTCTTATACTGTTCACCCCCCCTCTCAGTATAAGTTCATGTTCTTCAATTGGTATCAGAGCAGGTCTCTCCAGAAAAAGCCTAACAGCTTGGAGAAGGATCTAACGGAGGAACATATAAATTCAGAAAAGGTTGAATTCGATCTCAAGAATGAATTCTTCTTGGCCTTACGAAAGCTTGAGAAACTCAGGGAAGAGAATTCTGTCCTTAAGCAGCATTACCAAGAAAAAGAGATAGCAAGATCAGAATTGGCTCAATGTGTTATAGATTTCAAAATTCTAGCTGAAGAAGGGAAGAGGATTGAACAAGTTCTAACAGAGGTTCTAAAAGGAAAGGTGGCTGATTGTGAGAAACTAGAAGGAGAGATTATGTCTCTTAGAGTGAAGTTAGAACAGTCATCTCTCAGACAGAATTTTTCGTATGAAAAGAAGGATGGCATCACCTTACATGAAACAGGGTCTTCAAGCAAAGACAATCTTCATTCTGAAGAGCAATGGATTCCAGTTGATCGCAAGAAGAACAAACTTCCAGGGCATCAAAACAGGTTACATAATACCTTCCATGGATATTGTTTTTCCTGTAAAAAATTTGGTCACATAGCTATGCATTGCAATAAATCTCTGAAGAGTCGTAGTAAGGAAAATGTTAACTCATTTGCACCTCTTATGAATAAAAATATCATGTGTTACAAGTGCAAGAATTTTGGGCATATAGCAAGGATGTGCGCTTTGGATAAATTTAGTTTTGAGTTCTCAAAAAGGAGGAATGAGATAAAATCTAAGTCAATGATAGTTCAAACTGCTTTTCATGCTCAAGACAAAGTAGAAAAATGGTATCTTGATAGTGGCTGTTCAAAACATATGACTGGAGAAAAAGAAAAAAATTTGTCTTTAAAAGAAGCAAACAGAGGAACAGTCAGTTTTGGAGATAACAGGTCCGCAAAGATCTGTGGTAAAGGGTCTCTTAGTTTGGATGGGAAATCCAAAATAGAAAACGTGCTTTATGTAGAAGGGCTAAGACATAATTTGCTTAGTGTGAGTCAACTTTGTGATCAAGGGCACATAGTATCTTTCTTTTCAGATAGATGTGAGATAAGTAAAGAATTAAATGGAAAACTTATTGCTAGGGCTACAAGGACTCCAAACAATCTTTACATGCTGAGTGAGATAAAAAGAGAAAAATGCTTTCTAACTCAAGAAGATGAGAGTTGGTTGTGGCATAAAATATTGGGACATTTGAGTTTTGATAATCTGGTCAATATTAGTAACAAGGAAGCAGTTAGAGACTTGCCCAGAATAAAAAGGCCCCAAAACATCATTTGCGGTCCTTGTCAACATGGTAAACAGACCAGAACCAGCTTTCAAATCGAAAGGGTATACATCTTCCAAACCCTTGGATCTTATTCATACTGATTTGTGTGGCCCCACCAGAACTCAGAGCATTCAGGGAGATAACTATTTCATGTTGTTTATAGATGATTACTCAAGAATGACTTGGGTTACTTTTCTCAAAGAAAAATCTGAAGCTTTTGAAAAATTTAAAGTTTTTAAAGAAATGATTGAAAATGAGACTGACAAAAGAATCAAATGCTTAAGATCAGATAGAGGAGGAGAGTTCACTTCAAATGAGTTTGTGGAATATTGTGAACAACACGGAATTAAAAGAGAATATTCAGCAGCAAGAACTCCTCAACAAAATGGAGTAGTTGAAAGAAAAAATAGAACTGTTGAAAATATGGCTAGAGCAATGTTAAATGAGTCAAATATTTCAGATGGTTTTTGGAGAGAAGCAGTAAATACAGTAGTTCACATCATTACCAGGGCTCAACTCAGAGTCAATCATCATAAAACTCCCTATGAGCTGTGGAAAGGAAGACCAGCTACAGTTAAACACTTCAAAGTGTTCGGGAGTAAGTGCTTCATCAGAAGGGAAGATCAAAATCTGGGTAAGTTTGATCCTAGATGTGATGAGGGAATTTTTCTTGGATATTCCAGCAAAAGTAAGGCCTACAGATGCTTCAACAAAAGAACTCATACCATTGTAGAAAGCATAAATGTAACAATAGATGAAAAGACAGGGATAAGAGAACCAGTCAAGGAACTCAGTGATGAAATCTGTCAAGAAGAATTCAGAGAAGTGTCAGATGAAGAAGAGGAAAGACAACAACTGCTTCCCAAAACTCCTTCACGGTATGTTCAGAAACATCATCCCAAAGACTTGATCATTGGTGATCCAAATAGCGGGCAAACAAGAAGAAGAGTCATTCCTTCACATGAATCTGCTAATGTTTCATTGTTATCTCAGATTGAGCCAAAAAATTTAGTGAAGCATGTACAGATGATTTTTGGGTAAAAGCAATGGATGAAGAGCTAAATCAAATAGAAAAAAGTGAAACCTGGGATTTGGTTCCAAGACCTAAGAACAAAAATGTCATTGGCACAAAATGGGTTTTCAGAAATAAACTTAATGAGGATGGAAAGATTGTCAGGAACAAAGCCAGGTTAGTCTGTAAAGGATATGCTCAAGTCGAAGGTGTTGATTTCGAAGAGACGTTTGCGCCTGTTGCACGTCTTGAAGCAATCAGAATGTTTTTGGCCCTGTCTAGTTTCAAATCTTTCAAAGTGTTTCAAATGGATGTAAAGTCTGCATTTCTAAATGGGGTGTTGGATGAAGAAGTCTATATAGAACAGCCAGAAGGTGCGTCTCTTTCAGAACAGCCAGACTATGTGTGTAAATTGAAAAAGGCATTGTACGGGTTAAAGCAAGCACCCAGGGCTTGGTACTCAAGACTTGACGGGTATCTTTATGAACAAGGATTCAGGAAAGGCATGGCAGATTGCAACTTGTACATTAAGAATAAAGGTGATGATATGATTATCGTAGTTGTTTATGTCGATGACATTATTTTCGGAGGAAATAATACTCAGATGTGCAAAGTTTTTGCTAACACCATGCAAAAGGAATTCGAGATGTCTATGATTGGAGAGCTGTCATTCTTTTTAGGACTACAGATTGCGCAATCAAAAAATGGTATATTTCTCTCTCGAGAAAAGTATATCAAAGAGATGTTAAAAAAATTTGGGATGATGGACGATAAACTCGTATGTACTCCAATGATTACGAGGTGCAATCCGAGTAAAGATGATAAATCTCCAGCGACAGATCAAAAATTGTACAGATCTATGATTGGTAGTTTACTATATAGTACAGCTACCAGACCGGATATCATGCAGGCCATTGGATTAGTAGCAAGATTTCAGGTAGCTCCAAAAGAATCTCATGTTATAGCAGTCAAGAGGATATTCAGATATTTGAAGGGCACTATGGATTTTGGGCTTTGGTATCCCAAAGGCGATGATTTCACCCTCACAGCCTATACAGATGCAGATTGGGCAGGCAGTATTGATGATAGAAAAAGCACTAGTGGTGGAGCATTCTTTCTAGGAAAGAGTCTGGTTTCTTGGCTGAGTAAGAAACAACCTTCTGTTTCCTTATCTACAGCAGAAGCAGAATACATAGCAGCAGTGGCTGGGTGCACTCAGGTTTTATGGATGAAAACAACTCTGGAGGATTTCAAAGTCAAGCATGAACAACCTATCCCTATTCTTTGTGATAATTCAAGTGCCATAAGTATTTCTAAAAATCTGGTAATGCACTCAAGGACGAAGCACATTTCTATCAAATATCATTTTTTAAGGGAAAAAGTGCAAGAGAAGCAGGTCAAGCTAGAATATGTACCTACTAAAGAGCAAATTGCAGATATCTTCACCAAACCCCTTCCAAGAGATACGTTTGAGTATCTAAGGGAGAAATTGGGAGTTGTACTTTTACCTCAAGGTTAGTCACCTCATCAGGAGGTGGGGGAGGGACTAAGCTAAGAGGCTCATTCTTAGTCCCAAGCCCCAAAGGAGACCCTTTGCCATTGATGACAAAGGGGGAGAGATTTAAGTAAGGGGGAGTGTTTTCAAGTGAAGAGGAAAGCTTCAAGTCAGGGGGAGCAAAACTTGAAGAGATTGATTTCAGTTTTGGCTCTTGAAAGCTGTGTTTTTAATTAAGGGTTGCCATCAATGACAAAGGGGGAGATTGTTGGCAATTTTGGGTATCTTGAGTACATTGCCTTTGCCTAAGTTTAATTGTTGTCATTGATGTCAAGGAGCTATTGGTAGTTGTTGTTTTTGATGTCAAGGAGTTCTTGGAGCAATTTGTTTTTATGTCTAAGGATGTGTTTTGATGAAGGTTTCAGCTGGTCAGTAAGTCTCCAAGAAAATCAGAGTAGCCCAGTTGCCAAAAATCCAGAAAAAGATAAGTTAGAAAAAGTTTGCAGGCTGCTGGAAAAACTGTCGCGATTTCATGACATGTTTGAGGAGAGAGAAAGTTTGGCCAAAACTGTCATGATTTCGTGACATGCAGGAAGGCAGAGGCAAAGCGGGCAAAAGTGTCATGATTTCGCGACATGCAGAGGAGGACGGAATCGATTTCCACAAGTTTGAAGTGCGAATGCACGATTTCCGACAAGTTTCGAAGAAGTTTCGATGCATGAAATCTTGATTTCACGACAAGTTGAGTTGGCGTTGTGAGTTGGAAGTGTCACGATTTCTGACAAGTTTAGAAGAAGTTGTACGGATGCAAAAGTGTCACGATTTCGTGACAAGTTGAGTTGGCAGCTTGCAGTTGGCAAAAGCGTCGCGATTTCATGACATGTTCCAATTTTGCGAGCAGTTGGCAAGAAAGAGCTTAAGGCAGCAAAAGCATCACGATTTTGTGACATGTTTCATTTTCGCTAGTGCAAACCAAGAAAAGGATGAAGAAGCAAGAGGTGTCACGATTTCACGATAGAGTTTCTGATGACGTCAGAAAAAGGCAAAGGTGTCACGATTTCATGACAGTACAGTAGCGGAGAAGAAGACTTTGAAGTCCAGAGCGTCATGATTTCATGACAAGAATCATGATGACGTCAACAAGAGGCAAAGGTGTCACGATTTCATGACAGTAGCAGAGAAGAAGGCTTTGAAGTCCAGAGCGTCATGATTTCGTGACAAGAATCATGATGACGTCAGCAAGAGGCAAAGGTGTCACGATTTCGTGACAACAGCAGAGAAGAAGGCTTTGAAGTCTAGAGCGTCGCGATTTCGCGACAAGATTTACGATGACGTCAGCAAAGGCTGTAGTGTCACGATTTCATGACAACAAACCAAAGAAGGTGTACGGCAGTCAAAGGCATAGCGATATCGTGACATGTTTGAGTTTCGCATGAGAACAGCTACAGAACAACAGAGGCGGTTAAAGCCGATGAAGTTAACCTTTGTCGACGAAGTGTAAGGTTTTACAGCCGACGTGTTTGGAGATTGAACAGCCGACTAAAGAACAAGATTTCATCTTAAGATTGTGAGTATTAAAGGAAGACTGTTTGAGCAATTTTGGGCATCGATCGAAGTGTGCATTCGTAGTGAGGCGTTCGCAAAGTTAGTGCGACTAGTGAGGTTCGATCATCGAAAAAGCAGAGAGCGAAGTTCGACTACAACATTAGAGTGGATTTCGTTGAATCTTCTAAGTATCAAAGACTGTGCTGCTGTTCATAAGAAGACTATGCGAAAAGTATGATGTTGTGGTTGTACATAGGCGCATAAGTTGTTGTGCGTTCGAATGCTGCAGTGTTTGCGAAGATCATGAAAAGGGTGGAATTTGATCTAAGGACAGCTGTGATTGCGACTGTGTTCACGCAGTCTGTGTAAAAGAAAGCAAAGTGCACGAAGTAGATGCTGCTGTAATTGCGAATAGTTGTGAAGGACAAACGGTGATCAAGTGCTGCTGTAATTTGAGAAGACTATGTTGCTGTAGCTGCAGAGCAGTGAAAAGTTGTTTTCAACCAAGTGCAGAAAGGAACAGAGGAAGAGGACAATTGTGCTAGACCGAAGGACTGTGTTTGGTACAGAAAAGAGGACCAGCTTTGCAATAACAGAGTTGAGGACAGAGATCTCCAGCCCAAGCAGGGAAGACAAGTGTCTTCTGTGGACAGAATTCCACTTGCTAAGGGCAGAGGAGGTAGAGGTCTTCTAGAGGATCACTAGCAAAGCAGAATTAGGGGAAGGTGTCTCCTTTGAGCCGAGGCTCATAAACTTTGTAATCGGGAAGGATTCCCAGAGGTTTTGATATAATTTTTAGAGGAAAGTTTTATCCGTGGAGTAACCCACCTTGGGTGAACCACGTTAAAATGGGTCTTTTATGTGTAATGCTTTCTGTCTTGTTTAATGTTATGTTGATGCCACTGCTATCTGAAATTAAAATTATTAAATGGTTTAGTCTTATACTGTTCACCCCCCCTCTCAGTATAAGTTCATGTTCTTCAGGGGAAAGAATTGATTTCACCCAGGCAATTTGGTGTTTTTGCCCATCAATATGCTTTTGCCCTTATCCTGAGTAATTTCACCTGAAAACTAGAGAACTTCACCCAAAAATGGAATGAAAATGACTTCTGCAAGAAAATGGGCAAAAATTATTAATTTTACCCTCAAGAGAGGTGAAAATGATTTTCACCCCCTACTTGGGGTGAATTTGACTTTGACTAGAGCTTAAATATGCTATTTCAAGACTTTCGCTCCAACCTGGATGAAATTACATTGGCAGGGGCCTTCATTAAATTCTCTTTGACTTTGACTTGAGAAACCTTCACTTGGATGATTTCACTTCATCATTTTCACCCTGAAAAGTTTCCTCAACTTGGATTTCATCCCAAATAAGGGCGAAAGTGATTTTTGCCCCTCCTTAGGGGTGAATTTGACTTTGACTTCACAAGGCACACATTTTGCTTTATTTTTGCTTCGGAACGTCTTCATTTAGAAATTCACCCTAAATAAGGGCAAAAATGATTTTTTCCCCCTTGGGGTGACTTTGACTTTGATCGATGCCCACTTATTTTCACCCCAAAAGTGCCCAAAAATGGATTTTCATCTCGAAAGTGCCCAAAAATAGATTTTCGATGGTACATCTTCCCAGAGCCATAAATTTTTGATTCATTGACCCGATTGTCTATTGTGATATATCATTGGAAATCTTGGAAAGAAATCTATAGTGGTGAAATTGATGGTACATCCATTTTCATCCCTCTACGAGAACTCCAAAGTCTTCATATTGTATTTTTAAGCTATGCTGGAGAAATTTCTAGGGATGAAAACTTTAATATCTCTCAATCCATTCAAGATATTGGGGTGATTATTTCACCATAAGTCTAATTTTTCAATTCCCCTCCTTTGGGTAAATTTTCAAATCCATAGGTGTCTATTTAGGCTGATTTCCCAAAAATGGCCGCTTCTTGGTTTTTGCCTTTTTTGACTTCTAACTGTAATGTGGCAAAAATGCCAACACCTCCCCTAGGGAATCTAGGGGTATTTCACAACAACAATCTTGCTATCTAAATTTTGACAAGTATAGTGAAGCAATTGGCATTAATAATAGATTCACTTCAAGTGCCATGTTTCACTTACAACTATAAGGAAATGTGCAATCAACCCTTAGATCCCATGGTAGCCACTCAACCTTACCCTATGCATTTTCCAATATTGATTTTACCTATTTGTAAGAGAAAAAAGGATCCAATAGAATATTTGAGGATGTTTAGAACAACACACCATGATATTATATATGATGATATGTTGTTGCTAAAAATATTCCCTAAGAGTCTTGGTGGTATGGAATTGAAATGGTTTTATCAACTTCCTTGTCATTCTTTGAGGAACTTTGAGCAAACATATGAGTTAGTTGTTCATCAATTTGGAGCTTATGCAGATAAAGGAGTAACCATTAAAGATTTGTATCTTGTAAAGCAAGGTAAATATGAAAGTTTCTTGGAATTCTTGTCTCGATGAAGAAGTTTAGTGGGATGATTAAGATACACCTTACCTCCTCAAGACATTCTAGAGATCTTTATTGGAAACTTACAAGAACAAATCTCATATAAATTGGAAACAACAATCATTACCTCTTTCAAACAAGCAATTTATTTAGAAATGAGAGTAGATAAGGCTATCATTCGAAGAGGTTAAATCAAGTTAAGGAAATAAGAAGAAAGGACCATGAAAACCCAATATAAGAATATGTGTTTAGTTGGTTATGGGGTGACATATAATAGGTAAACAAACAATATTAATATCGATAATACCTTACATAAGTTGGTACTTGGTAAATCCTAAAAACTCCATTAAGAAATTTTAAAAGACTCAACCAACCTATTTTGTCAATCCGTAAGAAACTTTTGGAAGCTAATATGATTGAGTTACCTCCCATAAGGCAACTTGATACCATGATAGATTGGTATAAGCCTGGTTAGCATTGTGAGTATCATAGAGTGGAGGGTCATACAATGAGATCATGTAAGAGGTTGAAATACATGATTCATAACTTATTATACAAGGATCACCTTGTTATGGATGACTCCTAACCTACTCCTAACCATAAAAATCCAACTAATCAAACTCCTACTCAATAGACACCAACAACTAATCAATATATGGGGATATTCCAAAATCCCCTACCCAATCAAGCGTTATATCATAATGTATCACCTCCCTACAACAATATGGTGGATATGATAGTAACTACTACAAGGCAACAAGATCAAGCTCAAATGAATCAACAATCTTAGCAAAATATAAGTTCTACTTCCAATGAATCCTTTAGACCACTATTAGTTCTCAAGAGTACCCAAAAAAGGAGCACAAGTGAAGAAAAACCAACCTTAGTGTTGAAGCCAAAATCAAAAGTCTCCTTTGAAATACAACAACAATTAAGTAACACACCTACCAAGATATCCCTCTTAGAAATTTTACAAACTTATCCTATTCAGAGGGAAGCCTTGTTAAATATTCTAAGCCAACTATATGTCCCACAAGATATTCTCCCTAGCAACCTAGCCAATTTTGTAGATACTCTTAGGATAAATCATATATCGTTTTATGATGATGAGCTTCCTTCAATCAATTTTCAAGGGGATTATCCTCTTTACATCATTGGATACATTGGGAAATTTTTTATCAAGATAATATTAGTGGACAACTCCCTTAATATACACACTTATAATTTTTTTCAAAATATTGGATTAAAGGAGGAATATTAAACCCAATCTGATGTTATCGTAAAATATTTCAACAATGAGTCCCAAGAGGCCTGTGACATTTTATCCCTTCCCTTTATGACCCAAGATCTTAGACACTTTGTTATATGTGGTATCTTACCCTGCTTCTTTCAATATTTTTATTAGATACCCTTGGATTCATACCATGAGGGATGTCCCTTCTACTCTTCATCAATTTTTGAAGTATGAGTTCAAAAATTATCTTATCACCATTTTGGGTGACCCTCATCCCTTCCAATATTGTTCAATGGTTGAGCAATCTCAATATAGCATCAATTTTTATCCATTTGTTTCTCTCCATAGAAATTCTTAGATCACTAATGAGTTTGAGAATTTCAAAATAAGTAAGGAACCATCAATCATAATCTCTTCATAGGATCAAAGCTAATCTACTTGATGATAGTCCTCTTCTATATCTAGCTAAGTTTCCACATTCACACAAAACTATGGGTTTACCTCATAAAAAGGGTAAAGTAGTACACATCAGTATGTGTACCTTTTTCTATGTGGGTACATCCCATGAAAAAAATATTTGTTGTAGCAATCCCTTTCTGGTAGAGTGAGAATTTATACATTGTTATCTATCCAATTATTACCCAGTTCCTAAGCAAATCATATCTAGTATGGGATATGTAGCTAGGGGTTTGGGGCCACAACAGGAAGGTATTCAAGAGCCTTTGTAAGTTGATATTTGACCTAGGATATGTGGCATAGGTTACATCCCCAACAAAAATCCCTACAAATTGGTGATGATCGAGTCATTACTTATGCTAAATTCATGGATCATCATGGCTTAGAGTGGATTAATGAGGATGAGGGACCATATTCTCCCTCTAACATAGTTTTTTGCAATATGATAACCTTAGTTACCCCTTGGATTCCTTTGTTTATTATTTTTGACAATAACACTCCTTTCAAGAACAAGCATGTCCATAAAATTTGTGCTAAATAAAAGATTCAACATAAATGGTCAACTCCATATTACCCTTAGGGTAATTGTCAAGTCAAAGTATCCAACACGTCTTTAGTTAAGATCATCAAGAAGCTGGTATGTAAGACTAGTCATGAATGGTATATCTAGTTGTATCTTTCCTTGTAGTTCTATCATACTAGCATGCAAACTCCTACAGGTGCAACCCCTTATGTATTGGTCTATGGCATCAAGGAAGTCTTCCTATTTGATTTATAAGCCTCATCCTTATGAATCTCATTGCAATATACCTTGATCGGTGATGAGTACCATTTAGATCATTTTCACCAATTGGATTTGTTGGATGAGAAGTGCATCCATACCTTAGAGCATCTTTGACCCTATCATAATAGGCTCAAGTGATCTTACTCTAAAATATTTCTAATCATTCTTTTAAGGTTGGAGATCTTGTTCTCAAGGAAAACTAGAAGAACACTAATGTTCGAATGGATCTTAAAGGCAATTTTTAGCCCAATTGGATAGGTCCCTTTAATAATATCCAAGTTTGACTTAGGATCCTATCATTTAGAAATGTTATATGGTAAAGAACTTAAATATCTAATGAACATAATACACCTAAAAAAATATTATGCATGATTTCACATCATCGTTCTTCATCCTGCATTTGGTTTTCTTGCTCATACTGCATGACTACTTGTCATACTCTACATGAATTGCTTGATATTTTGTTACATTTTGCACTTTTTCTTGTCATATAGCTACTTTGTTGCTTGATCATACTTTCATAATTGCTTTATCATATATATTATTGGGTACTTTACAATGAGGTAAGTGATGAAACCTAGTTAGGTTCTAGCTCACTTGCATTGCACTCATACTAGGTCATTGATGATTAGTGAACCCCCAACCTAGGGTACATCTACATGCATATTCATCATTGCATTTTTTGTCTTATTTTCTTCTTTTTTCTTCTCATATATTCTTTGACCTTGAAATTTTCAATGACTCTAAGCCTCTCCAAGTCAAGGGATATAGTTATTCATCGCATGTATGTCCTTTATATTTTGCAAATTTTCAATATTTTCTTCTTTTCTTCAATATAAACGACATACATTCCTTCTTCTATCTGTGCATCTTATTTTTTATCACACTTTTTTCTTCTTGATCTTTCAATTGTTAAGGGATCCTCATGGGATAGGGTAGATACCACATGGATATCATTTATGGTGTTCATACGACCACTAAATTTCTTATGCACATCTCTTAGCTATTTAAATTTCAAAAAGGACACACACACAATGTTATTTACTTCAATATTCTTTCTATATAGCACATGCACACACACACACACACACACACATTTTTCTATTGTGCTTTGATTTGATCATTCATATTTTGCACACACCACACCTCTATCAAGTTATACTCCTTTTAGAAAAAATAATAAAACATTACACCCTATACATGATAGCTTCATGGTCACCAGTGATGGGTAGCCTCCATTTGACCATTTGTAAGCATACATCCTAGTGGGTATCTCTCTAATTAAAGCCATTAGTGAGCATCACACCCATAGCGAGTATCACTCCACAATTGTTCTTTTAGAGAACAATACACCCTTTTGGGATAGCTTCATTGTCACCAATGAGGAGTAGCCTCCATTTGGCCATTTGAGAGCATACATCCTTACAGGGTCTTACTCCACCCCTTTTTTTCCCTTTTGCCTAGTTCATGTTCATTTCATCACACTAACCCCTTGTGGTCTATACTAACTCAAATGTTATACTATAAGCATCGTTTTGTTTTCTTTTTTTCTTTTTTGAACTTCTCCTTCTTCATATTATTCTTCTTCTTTTTTCTTTTCTTTTATTTTTTTTTGAATTCGTGCCCTATCCATATGGGGTGTGAATTTTCTCTATGATGAATTTGCAATCCATTTTTACGGGATACAAATACGGCTAGAGCTTTATTTTTATTTAGTATTTATTTTCTTCTTTATTCCATCACATTTTTATTTCCATCTCCTCATCTACTCATACATTTCATTAGTTAACTTCATTTCATCATGCATCTCATTATTTAATTCATTTTCCATTCATGCATTTCATTAGTTCAATTTATTTTATTTCCACTAAGTACATTCATGCATAACTAAATCAACAAAACACATAAAATTTACACTCACACATATACATACATACATACATACATACATACATACATACATACACACACACACACACACATATATATATATATATATATATATATGTGTGTGTGTGTGTGTGTGTGTGTGTGTGTGTGTAATACAACATGTATTACTTGATAGCTAAGAGTACACATCAGCTTGGTCGGTGTGCCATAGTCCAAACCCAACACACTCAATCATCCCTAGGGTTGCATGCCACACTCAAAATTGTCATGTCATCTCAATCCTATCCCTAGCTCTATGATTAAGCTTCCTCTACAACACCTACTAGAGGTGGTCCTAGTGGGGGCATGTTCATAGACTGTGAAATAGTCTATGACCTAGACCATGACCGATCCTATGTTTATAAGAATGATGATCAAGGAACTATCTCCTCTATTGGAACTACCTAATAGTTTAGGATTTGGTAGAAGATATTCCTCCATAAAGATACCTTCAACCTCTCCCCCATCCTCTATAGGTCCTACTCTAGTCAGCTCATCTCCCTCCAAAGGTAGTTCATCTTAGCCCCCATTATGTCCTACTCTATGAGTGTCATATTTAGGGTGTTATGCAGTCCCTCTATACTCTTAGATTGATCCTCTTGAATTATATCCCACTCCTTCTACATGGGGATGTCTAGGTTTGTAGTGCCTATCTCTCTCCCTCATTGGGTCTACCTAACTCATATTCTTGCTAGGTCCTACTATTAATAATGTAGAGGCATCCCCTACTATCATGCTCATCCCAATCACTATCATCATGGGAGCACCTTCAATTGCTCCCCCTCCCCTTGAGTTAGAGAGGATTATGATCATCATCATATCTACCCTAACCTAATATTATATATACCTATGAGGGTTTGCACCCCTCTATCAATGCTTAGCTATGCATTAGATGGCCTTCCACAATGCTAGCTACACTCATTAGGTCATGACCTTGTGCCTTTGCATTGGCACTAATGAGGAGATCCTCAAGGGTATAATACCCCTATACCATCTCTTGTATCCAAGTGCAACCCCAACATCATCCACTTATAGTTAAAATTAGAGGGGATCATCTAGGTCCTCCTTAGCAAACCTCCCCACATCAGGGTCCCCTATTACTCCTGATGGGTCCCTCTAAACCTATCAAAACTAGTAGTCTCCCAAGTATGGTATCTCTTGAAGGATACCAAATAGTCATTGAACTCGATTAAATTAGTAGAGTTCCAACCCCCCATTATCTGTAGAGACTCACCTAATCCTCCTCACCCTATCCAACTCCACCTCATCCTTAGACACCATGACCATCATATAATCATATGGTCTTGTAGCTCATCTATGATCCACCTCCCTCGTGGTAGGATACCTGTGTATGTCCTCTGGACTCACTCTATGTCTTTGGCCCATCTATATATTATTGGCTACTCTAGGTTAGGCAATGGCCCTAGTAGTGCATGTGGTCTCTAAATAGCCATGTGCTCCTAACACCACATTTGGATTAATGTCGTACATACTAGCCCTATATATCCTTTATACATGGCATTGTACAATATCCTATATAGACAAGCCAACACATATAAAACCCATGGGAAACACACCTAATGGTCTTGCATGTTCGCCACTACTTCTATTAGCACTCATGGTAGGTGTCACCTGCTAGTATAGCACAAAAATAATCCATACACCATACCATAGAGCACAATCATCAATGCATCCACTCCATATAGTATGGGCATCTCATCTACATGGATACTACTGTATTAGATATCATGTTGGATACCTTAACAATCATTGTAGTGTTTCTCAATTCCCTTGTGCTCTATCAACCACCCTTCCCCTAGTGGAAATGTTCAATATCTACCACACATCCTTAGGTAACAAAAAGGTTGATGACTTTAGGTACCACCTCTCAACTAGTGCTATTAGTAGCACTTTGTCTACCTCCATCCAAGGCATCTCTAGTAGATGCAGCAGCCACATCACCCATAGTGTGTATCAATCTACTATTGTGAGTTATCATAGTTCTCTAAGGATCTCAATTGCCACTCTCTACTCTCCAGTACATCATGCTGCAACCAAAAACATCAATAAAAATTTAATTAGTTTAACCATAATTTAAGCAAATAAAAATCAAAATATAATCAAGATTAATTAAATTTTTGTTCCTTTTTGGTCTTCCCTCCTTGTTTCATCTCTCCTTCTTCTCTTTTTTTTTTCTTCTCTTCTGAATTCACGCCCTATTTTTATAGGGTGCAAATTTTTAAATTTGTGCCTTGTATTTTTGGGGTGCAAATTCAATCACTATTGAGTTTTGATAAAATTCATGGTTTGACCCCAAATTCAAGTCGAGTTGTGCACAATGATTTCTTCTAAAAAATGATAAATTGCAAATAAAGCACTTAAATCCTACTCTAGCCTAGGCTAGAGGTTGGGTTTTGGTCCTTACCCATGCTTTCTCCACTACTGCATTGGCCTTGCCCCTCACAATGATTGAATGATGTGTGGGAAGTGATATTTATATTTTTCTCTAGAGCTCATTTTCTTCTTCTCGTACAGTGAAAATAAATACATTTTCACCCTTCCCCTTCTTCTCCCCTATTTTTCTCTCTCCTATTTTTTTATTTCATTTCTCTATTTGGTGCTCTCTTTTCTTCTATGTTTACCTTTTTTTGAGTTTCAGAAGGAATATTGCATTCCTTCTAAAAATTAAATGGGCACCCTAGCCTCATTTTGCATGCAAAAATCCAAAGTGCTTAGAATGACACCATTTTGGCACCATCCTTTCTTCTAAATCGGCCATCCCTTTTTGTGTTCAACATTTTTCTCCCACAATAGTCTACATATTTTTTGACACATTTATTTAGCCATAAATGAATCAATGAGGGGGCAAAATGTAGACATGGAAAATTGGCCCATCAAATGAGTCATTTTCCCTTGGGATCCCTAAGGAGTCCCTCAAAATTGCTAAATGCAAGTATAGGTCTTCTTTTCCCCTTTGTTTTTATTTTTCCCTTGGCTTCACCAAATTTGTGGTTATCTAGGATGGGGCATGAATTCGGTAAAATTTGAATTTTTTCAAAAAACCTAAATTTTGGGTCTACCTCTTGGGCATCGACCCTTGGCAAGTTTTTTTTTCATTTTCCTACCTATACCCCCCCAAACCTCCTATAAATAAGAGTATTAGAATCCCATTTTAGTAGATCTAATATCTAGAAGCTATGTGAGTTATTCCAAGTGATCTAATGAGTTGTTGAATGTCATAAAATTATTTTCAAGTGCCCTTTCTATTTTGGATTGTTTTTTTGTTTCTTTTATTTGTGATCTGCTACTTTTGGTGAACAAGTGTGGGAGCCTTAAGGATGGGTCTATCATTTTAGTTCTTGATTTCATCATTTTGTTGCTTCTACCAAGTTATTTTACATTATTAGTTTTTAGATCATTAATATTCCATTTAGTATTGCATGTTTAGCATTAATAGATTAGTTAAAGGCTCTATTGCAAATTCGTGCCCCATACTTACATAGCATGAATTCGATAAGACCAAATTCATGGTCACCCCTTATGGGACACGAATCTAGTTCATCAAAGGTTTAGGTTCAGGTTTCACTACCAAACCCTAGCTCACCTCATATATGTTTTATTTTAGTAATATTTCATTTTGTTCATTCTTTGTTTGCATTGTTTCATGTCATTGTATTCTATCTTGTTTGATTTCCAAAGGTCAACAATTTATTTTACTTTTGAATTTTCAACTAAAAGGACCAAGGGCACTTGACTTTTGTGCCTCCAAGTTCAATCACATAACAACCTAAGTACCCCCCAAACATTGATCAATTTTTCCAAGGATTTTGAAGCTATTTTGCAAGTTTGAAGTTGTTAGATATATCTGTACACAAGTTTCAAGCTAGGATCAACCATTGGATTGAGTAAGTACTTTTGATAGATATTTAGGTTATTTACTAGGTGTCTTTTATTTATTTTTGTCCATTTTTATTTAAAATTTAAATCATAAATAAAAAGAAAAAAATATTTGGCTTTATTTCTAGGTATCAATAAAGAAAAGCATGTAGTTTTCATCTTAGGTTAAATATCTTTATGCATTCTCTTGAATCCTTGCTCAAAAAATAAAAGATTTATTTATTTTTAAAACTAGGGTTTTAGTTCTCATTGAAATAAAAATGATTCTAAGATAGTTTTTGTTTGCTTGCATTACTATTTTCCTTGCATTGTTCTTTAAATTTTCATAGCTTAGATATTAGTGAGGCCAAGAATAGGTTATTTGTTCAATAAACACATCAAAAATTCTACCCTAAACTTAGAGTGAGTCCTTAAACCATTCCTGTCCTTCAATCCCCCAATACCATCGAGTGTAGAGGAATCAACATACCCTCATGGTCATCTTAGCTCCCAATGGATCCAATCAAGATTTGTATTTGGTAGGGTAATTTTCCCTCCTATACAGATATATAATGCTTAATTAAAATTTATAACTATTGAAAATAATATCCTTGCAATCAATATGCAATTTGGAAAATTTTAAGACTAAGTAGTTTTTATCTACTAAGGATTTGGTAAATCATACAGTTGGACTACCAAATCATATAGTTAGTCTCTTACCATCTCATTTGGGCATGGACACATTTGTTGTACATTTTGTATTGAGATCAGTTAATTACCAATTGAATGATTACAATGCATGATTGATAAGACCAAGAATTTTTCAATTGAACATTTCTAGTAGATTGAACGTTTTGGACAATTGTATAGTTTAGTGTTATTGTACATTTGTGATTATACAATCGTACATTGTACGTTTTGTAACCATACAATTACTTGTTTTATATTTTTTAGAGTTGTGCAATGGTCTTATTTGCATAACAAACACTAGAATAGCATCCCATCCCCTCATAAATAATACCATCATACACGCTACATAATTCACCTCCTAGACTGAATAACTCATGGACAAGTAGAGGGTAAAAAATAGAAGTACATATCTTGAAGAAGATCTTTGGAAAGCAATATTTTAGTGTGAGGTAATGACTTACCTCATCCTATAATACTTTCAAACTCTTTAGGGACATAATTAGAGGTATATGACATTTGGAGGTGCATCATTTTGATACAAATTCCCCTAATAATTTACTTTCACTAGGAGTAAGAATTTCTTACCCAAGGTATATCATGGGTGTATTATTTCTATAAATAATATCCATGGGATCCATTATAAACATCATTTAGCTTGGATAAATTTAGAGCTACACTTTGTGAGACCTACATTATGCTCTTGTTTTTATGATATTTATGAGAAATTTATAAGTATTTTTCTTTCTATTAGTGGTACTACCCTCCTTGATTGTAGCATGCATGGTGATTATGGCACTTCCCTTTTCTCCATTTTAAAATTTCTCAAAAAATAAATTGTATTAATGGTAAGGTATGGTTTTGAAAGAATTTCCCTTTCCCTTTACTATAAGGTATTTTTCATAACCAAATATCAATTTCTAGTTTCATTGACTCTAGTGTAGTTGTATATAACCCCAACACTGTAGTAGGTTCCTTCTAGTTTACAACTATAATAACATTTATCAATAGTTTATCTACAATAACAAAAAAAAATTGCATAGTCAAAAACACATCCATAATAGTAGCTTCAATGTAGTCACATCAAGAGTTACAACCACAACCATAACAACAAGTATAACCATAATAACAACACCAATAGCATCTATTTCCTTGCAATCTCAAGGTGATGTCACTTGTCCAATAAGACCTACATATTTCCTCAATAAAACATATCCTCAAAAGAGTAAATATTCCTATCCAAGAACTTTACTAGAGTAGTTGAGTCATATTATCCTTCATAGATGGAGCCTCATCACCAATATTTAAATATCGATCTCCTAACTATTAGAAAATCACCATTATTCTAATAGAATAATTAATCACCAGGATCAAATAATATCTCAAGAATAATAATGAATCAATTCACAAAAATGAATATAAATCTCATAGAATATTATTGATAATATCTATAAAAGCAATGGATAAATACATTAATTATTTGAATACACATTACAAGGCTTTGTCTTAAATATATGCATACATGAGACTCTTCATATGCACATGACTCTTGACCTTTTCATTTACAAAGATATTCATCTCCTCATATTCATGGGAGATATAAATCTTCACATTTCTCTCTTACATAATAAAAAATCTCACATATTACATAAAGATAAATTCTCTCATGATTTCTCATAATTCCTCCCTTTTAAACTTGATACTTAAATCACATAACTCACACTTACTAACATGATACCTGACACACATAACTCCACACTTATTTACCTGACACACACTATAGACACAAATATTAAACACACCCTAGTATAAACTATTTACAAGTTACAAAATAATATAATATCTCCAACATCACCCCATATTACATTATTTGGTATGATGGCCTTTTGCCTTCATGTACTCTCAATCTTAAATTATTTTCTTCGTTTTTCGTATTTGTCCCATTGAGTCATTACCTATATATTTTTCTTCTTTTCCTACATATCTTGGATACAAATTTATGCTTGTCATACTTATTTTATTCTTGTAAAAAAATTTAACATTACCATAATTTTGATCCATTATGTTTTATTTATCCATCCATAATGTACTTCAATTTTCATTCTCAAAAAATTCCTTGGTTTATTCTTTTTACAGATCTTGCAATTTTGGAGCATCTTTCTTTTTCATTTATCTTTTGTTATTTTCCTTGTTCCTTTTTCAACAACTCTTGTTTTGTTAACAATACTACTGGTGCCATTATTAAAAATAAATTTTGAATGGTTTGTATTCTCACATTTTTTTCAATTTGATTTGTACCTTAATTTCTATATTTGTATTGGAGAAATCTAAAATTATTCCCATGAGGGCTCTATAAATTTGTTTTATTTTCTCCCTCATTGATATGTTTTATTTCTTATACTTCTTGGACCAAGTTTATTTTTTATTTTTCCATTTTAGATATCGGTGTGTTGATAGGTATCATTAGGGATATTGTATTTGTTGGTATCTTTGGAAATATGTATTCATTTAATTCCATTGATTAAAAAAAAATGTATTTATAATAACTTGTTTTATGGACTTCCTTGTTACATATGTGACAATATGTTTTCTCCATTCATGATGATACTAAGATGATGAAGCAGTAATATTTGACACTTTTTTCTTTGGCATAAGAGCTTTATTTGTCGTTTCATCTCTAGCTAGATTTTCTATTTCATATTCTTGGATTATATTGACCAATTCATCAAAGGATATATTTTTGTTTAGCACTTGGAGAGAAGTGACTAATGTTTTAAATGTTTCTAGAATTCCTCTTAATGTAACTTGAACAAGACCAATTTTTATCACGTTGTTTGTAATTTAGCTTTTAATTCTACTACCCTTCCAAGAAAATGTTCTATACTCTCTCCATCATGAACTTTTAGGGATTATAACTGTGACTACAAGCGTAAAATAGTCGACCCATTAATTCCTTCAAATATTGTGCATATCCTAGGCACTTTTTGAAGTTTTTGCCTCACTTATATATCCATGAATTTCATCTAATATACCAAATCTGATTAACAAAAGAGCCTTTGCATAATTATCTTTAAATTTCTATATTCCAATTGTATCTTCTAGAATATATTTTTCTTCATTTACCACATCCCAAAGTTTCTCAACAATTAGTATTGATCTCATCTTGTTTTTTCCATGGCATAAAATTAAGTCCTTTTAGAAGTTAAGATTCATAAAATAAAATCTTTGTATTTTTCATAGTGAAAGTTCACTACTCCTTTTGAAAAAATGACTCCTATATTTCTGTTTTCCTCATTTAATTTCTTTCTTCAATTTTTTTCTTTAATTTTTTTTTCAATTTTAATATTCTTTTCCTTATTTCAGTTTCAAATTATCAATCAAATAATTTTCAATGCTTATAACTCCCTTCAATTCTATTAATTTCTTCTTATTATAACTACTTCTAATTATTCCTATTCGATTTATAATCTTTCAAAATTTATTTTTTCCTTCTTTAATTTCTTCTCAAACAATCTTCTTATTCAATTAATTCTTCAATAGTGTATTCTTCTTATAAATCCATTCATTTAATTTTTATTCAATTTATTTTATTATTTACTTTTAATTCTTTATATTCTTATATATCCCAAAATATTGTATTCCTTCAAAAATACGATTACTTTTCTTATTACTCCTATTTAATTAATGTCTCTTTAATAAATAAAAAGACCTTCACCTTATAACATTGAGGTAGGTTTATAAAAATACCTTATATGGCTCCTATCATTCAAATTTCTAGGTTTTCATATGAAAATATAAATTCTATGTTTCTAAAAAACACTCAAGCCTCTTGCTCCCTCAGCTTTACAGCTTCTGCATAGACATTATTTCATGTTATCTTCCATGTTTCTTCTCTCTCCTAGTGTTGGTCAGTCTATTATTTAGTACATTTAATATTCAATATTTAGTTCAATCTTAAATACCTCCTTTGAATGCACAATATTCTCTTGTTTACCTACATTTTGGTACATCCATATCACTCTCAAGTTTATCTATACATCCATCCAACTCATGTTCTGACTTGTTTGGCTCACACTCCAATTTATCTTCATGTTTGGTTTATTTTTTGGTCTTCATCATCCACATATCATATTGAATACTCCAATTTATCTTTTCAATCTCCTTCATCCTTTAGAAACTTATAATTCTCTCTATTCTCTCATGTTTAACATATCTCTTCTTCTTCGAACTTCCTATAGAAAAGCTCTTCTCAAACCTAGATTTCCTATAGCCATCAAACTTTTATTTCCCAAAACTCTAAGGAGAGGCCTAGAAAATGGACTAAAACTAGGGATCTCTATATGGACTCAATTTTTGGCTTAAATCCAATTTTCTAGCATCCAAGTATAAACTTTCTTGACCCCAAAACTAGGAACTCCCATTAAGAATTCTTTGTATATCTTCCTCACAAGTGAAATTTAATAGTGGAAATTATAAGAAAGGAAGATACACTTGTCTCTACCCTACACTTCTAACACCCAAAAATCTATTTTTGAATATTTTCTAAAGCCACTAAAACACCTACAAATATTTTCATTATGGCATTTGAAGTGTGATGATATGCACACTCTACAATACATTTTGAAATATTTAGCTTCACATACATTAACTTAACTAGTCCTAAGTAATGGATAGTATCCACTAAATCAATTAGAATATCTATGAATAGTTTGAATTTATTTACTTGATCCTTCCCTATGCCTCTCACTCTCTTTGGCATAGGGTTTTTGTTTGTTAGACCTTGCTCCATAGTTGACATGATTTTTGACCTTGTTAGATTTTGATGATTTATAGTAACCACAAAATGTAAAATGGGAAATCAATGATAAGTATATGATAATGGCACTATAATATGTAGGAAAACTATAATATAAAATTATGAAATAACTCATAAATATGCCATTAATGGATGCTCACAACATTAGTACAATGTATTTTAATGGAGGACATGAACACTCCATAATTTAAATGAAAGAACTGCATTATACTCTAACTACAAATCACTATAGTAACTTAACTCTCTCTCTCTCTCTCTTTCACTATGTACCTCAAAGTCATATATATAGGAATATATGTGCATTGGCCTTTACTCTACCCATGAATATTCAACTACCTATACTATGACTCATGTACATGTAGACTACATGCACATTTACATCATTGCACATTCTAAAACTTATGCATTTATTACTTGCTTGAAGTAACTACTCAAAACTTAATCTAATATAAACTTCTAATATATAAATATACCCAAGGTGGTATATTTACATGTACCAAATAATATAATATACTCTAACACCCCCCTGTATTACATTATTTGGATATTGAAGATCTCAATCTTCAATATGGTCTTCATCCTTAAGATATTGTTCAACTTGATCTGGTCTTTCTCTTTCATTTGGTTCAGTATTCATGTTTTCTTCATTGTATTCTTTGTTTGTAACTAAATGAGTATCTTCATATTGTTTCTATAGTTCACCTTGATCTGTATTCAGATTCAAAGTATTTTCTTTCATTGTCATATTTTCCTTTTTTTTATGCTTCCTTTTCCTCCTTCTTCTTCTTTGTTTCTTTATTTTTACTAGAGGAATGTATTATTCATAATGAGTTAGTATATCATCACAATAGTATTGACTAGGATAGATATATCATCAAGCATTCTTCTGATATGAATATAATTATATTTTGAGTATTCCACCAAGCTCTAAAAAGTACTTCATGAAGATAACCAATTAGTGTTGTAAAATTTCCTTCTTTTACTTATTTGAGGAATAATGAGAATATTTCCTTTTTACTAGTGGTCAAATACTTGTATCCTTTAAAGATATCTATTAAGTTTTGAGAGTAAAATTCCACCTCATGAAATTGTTCCTCATTATTGAATACATTTCTCACTAACCTTTGAAGTAGAGTTCCTTATAGTTTCTTAGTATTTTTTAGAATACCTTGAGAATATTAATGTTCAATCAAATATTTTGACAAGAATCTACTTTTCCAAAAACTCTAGATAAGATACCTTTTAATTCCCAAGTAATTAGAGCAACTTTGATGGTAATTTTGTATTTCAAAAACTTTTGATGTTGTCTACCTTATGAATCCCTAGTTTACAGTATGTGAACTTACTTGATAAACCCTTATCAAATCTTAAATTTTGTAGTATCCCTTATATCTACCAAGTTATTATAGTATGCTATGGTCTTGATACATTTCTTAACATCTATTAGATTTCCTTTTTGAGTTGATTCCTTAATGTTTTGAAGACGATAATAAAATCCTATATCACCTTATTTCTCCTTATTGATATATGCACTTTTTAATTTTTATGAAGTTGTCTAACTTCAAGACTATATGGTTGCATTTCTTTTGTCCCTTTTTAATGTGTATATGAGACAAGTATAAGCAATAAATTCCAACTCTATTAAGCAATCAATGATTTTGCTTCTTTTATCCTTAAATTTCAATGGTTCAATTCTCTAAATTATAATGATCTAAAGTTTGATGTATTACTCCTTATATCTCCATAATTTGGACATTTAGAAACAATGATATTTACAAAAGAGTAATAATTTAATTTTTCCAAGGTAGAGAACCTTATAAATCCAATTTAGATAAATTACAAACATTATGGTATTTGAATTTCAACTAGTGCACTATTGAAATATCACTTAAGGATATAAACTCCTTGTTTAAGTCTATTTTATAATTCAATAAGGTTTATATATATCCAATGCAAATAATAAATAACTTCAACCTTATATAATGAAGAACCTATAACTCATTATACTTAAAGAAAGCAAATATTAAATTATATAAAACTTTACCTTCCTTCAAATGTTTTATGCTGAAATATGATTGGCTCTTGTTATAACTCTTTATCCAAGCTTTGGTGTTGTATTTGTTGGTATCCTATGTACTACAGATAGGAATTAATTCTCAATATTCAATGGACACCCTCTATGATGGTCTTCCTCCTTCCTTCAATGCTCTTTAACATCTCTTGCTGGATATGTGTGCTCTTTCTTTTCTAGGGCTATTAATACCTCTTATCTACCTTTGAGGTGTATGCTAAGTGGCACTTTCTTACTTAGAAATGTATGCAATATGGTGTAGGAGGCTAAATTATTTAGAGGTGTTAGTTAGGTGGTGCATACCTTATAATGAGCATTGAATAATTATTATTGATTCTTCTTTGAGATATTACTCCTTCCTAAGCTCTATTATTCCTTGGTGCAAGCATTATGGATATTTGCAAGTGATTCTCTTACCTTGTGCCAAGTGGCACTAGATTTCTCGCATTGCTATGGTAAGTGGAACCTCCTTGCTTTGCATGGAATCAAACACTTTAGTGTACCTTTTATTCTTGGTGCCTATCCTCGCTTATTTTTTCTTTTAATGCCTATTATTTCTAACTTCTTTTGCAAGTTTTCTTGGCTTCTTTGTAACAACAAGGTGTGTGATTCTTTCTCCAACGTAGGTGGCTTCAATGATGATGGTGATGTGTCTAAGCTTCTTCTTGGGTAATTTTTGGCATTGTTCTACTTTGTACCTTGTCCCTACCAGTTGTTTCCAACTTGCAATATTGTTGCCTTGCTAATATCCCTCTTGTTGTAGGTTATTTTGGTATGACAAGTGTCTTTACCCTAACATTGCTTTCATGAGAGTATGGCATCGAATATGGTATCTTTTATCACCTAGAATATGATGATATTGATCCAAATTTATGGATATATCTCCTTAGCATTGTATCTTGTACTCTAACTTGTTTAATGCTATCTCTTATGGACTATAATATTGCACTATATTGGTGTCTTAAGACACTTAATCTTTATCTTCTTTTGCTATAATGTAGAAGACAAGTATGAATATATTGACCCCTGAGTTGAATCTAAACTAGAATAAGATAAAATACCTTAGTTGTACTTGTTTTTTGAGACTTTATTAGTCTCTTTGTAGCTTCCTTTATTGACTTAATATGGCAACTTCATTATCCAATATTTGAAGGTTATATTACTCCTTTTGGTGGATTCTCTTTGCCACAATATTTTGTAGGTTTTATATGCTCAATAGTATCTTTTGACACTTCACTTCTACTTGTTTTTGTGCACTTAATATTCCTCCTTAACTTAGAACTCAATGCACTTTTAATAACTTTTAAGAATAACTAGTATAGTGCACTATAAATTTCTCCTTATTGCTCTTTTGAATGAACTCTTAAAAGTAACTTGAAATATGCACTATAATCTATGCAACTTTCACTTAAGGATAATATATTATTTGCTTTCACTAAAAGTTAGGATGTTGATATTTTTATTTCTTTCAAAATATATCTAACTCCTCTTTTTTGTGTGCAGGTTTTAAACCTTGTAGAAACTATCTTCTATACTTCCTTGAAGACTTAAAACTTGAAACTTACTCCCTGTAGCTGCTGAATTTTGACACACTTCAAAATTATTAATTTTTATTAAAACATCCTAATCATCCTAAAAATGTGAAACTTACCCTCAAATACCCCTGCCTCAATATTCATGCCAAAAAATGGAAAAATAGCTTAATTTTTCCCTTCTCGACAATTTTAGATAATCCCAACGAATTCAAATGCATCTGATAAAATCGGGCATGTCCAAATTTGTCCAAATTCCACATGCACCTAATTTAGGTGCCCAGTTGGATTTTGAACCTAATATGGATATCGCCATATTCCTGATAAATTCAGATGATCCACTAAAATCGGACGGATCTAAATTTGTCTAAATGAAGCCAAAACCTAGTTTGGCTTAACAACCCTGCCTAATATTGTCAACCTACCTAATTATTGAAATTATAGCAACCATTTAAATCCTCAAAATCACGTTATATAGTTGGGATGGTGATATTTACAGAAGATATTGGATTGTGAAGGAGACTTTGGAGATTTTTTTGTAGGTTGCAGTGAAGAAATTTATCATTTGATCATCATCCAAGGAACACAAAGACATGTAGATATTTTCAATACATGCGTATCTGGTTTATACTTAGTCATTTATTATTTTTCACATCATTTGTACAAATTTGAATGCATTCGAATTTATCACTTTGCATCCGATTTAATTCTTTGTTTTGCAAAACTAGTTGTTGGATTATTTTGACTGTGTCTGAAATCATACAGATTCCAAAATCATACATTGCATCCAAATACATACCAGTGGCCCATTGGGGGTAAAATTTTGACTATAAAATTATTAATCACCTTATATTTGTATTGCATTCTATTTATTATTTCAATATTTACTACATCTTACTATTATCATTAGATAAATTGCATCTAGAATCACATGTTTCATGTTCAAATAATTAGTCTTTCATTTTCTTTACAGTTGGCTAAAATAACTGAGGGGATTTGACTATCACAGATCATGATCTATTGCGGCCTATGCAGATCCTCCATCCTTGATTTCAAATTTTAGTGTTATGTTATGCAATTACAAGTTTATGATATATTTATACGCAGTCGAATTCGTATGACATATTTATACGCATCTGAATTCATCCTATCTACATCCAAATTCATCCTATGAACTTGAATGCATCCCAAAGAAAACATCCATATTAAGTAAATACTTAAAATCATTTCTTAGCATCTATATTTACACTTCTCTATCATATAAGCATTTGTATTTAATCAAAAAATAGAAAACACCCAAAACATAGACTTTATTATGCTTTTTATAAAACATAAAAATACAAAAATAAAACATGACATAAACAAAACCTTTGCATATTAGTTAAAATTTGTAAAGCTTTCTAGATAGATTTTTATACTTTGTCTTCATTTAAATTGAATTGCATATAGTTAGGTCAAAATTTCATTTTGGCCAAACCCTAGGTGTATTCTTTCAAAAAAAAGAAAATAAAACACATCAAAATACTACCTTACCTAGGCGTGGAAACCACCATAGCAAGTATTTCTTGGTGAACCCCATCTCATTCATCGACAAACAACAAAGAGAGCATGACTCAAGTGCTTCTCATCTGAGGTGCAGATCCATAATTTCCCCTTCCCCTTTCAGGTGCGGATCCATTAGCCTGGAAGAAAGGGGTGTGAAAATTTTGGGCCTACATTTGTTGGCAATTTTGGGTACCTTGAGTACATTGCCTTTGCTCAAGTGAATTAGTTGTCATTGATGTCAAGAAGCTTTTGAAAGAATTTGATTTGATGTAAAATAATGTGTTTTTGTTGAAAGTTCGGCTTGACAGGTTCAAAAGAAAGTAAGTTGGAAAAGTGTCGCGATATCGCGACATGTCGCATTTTCACGACTTAGGCAGGAGAGAGAAAGATTTTTGAAAAAGTGTCGTGATATCGCGACATGTCGCATTTCGTGACGTTAGGAGAGAGAGAAAGTTTTGGCAAAACTGTCATGATTTCGCGACATGTTGGAGGAGAGAGAAGAAGCTGGCAAAACTGTCGCGATTTCATGACATGTTGGCAGAGAAGGAGAGCAAGATGGAAAGTGTCACGATTTCGTGACATGTCGCATTTTCGTGACTCGAAAAGTGCAGGAAGGCAGAGAAGGAAAAGTGTCACGATTTCGTGACACATTGCCAAGAAAGGTTGTACGGACGAAAAAGTGTCACGATTTCGCGACATAATGCAGAAAAGAGAGTCCGCAGTGTGAACTGTCATGATTTCGTGACAAGTTCGAAGAGAGAGAAAGTAACATGAAAAGTGTCACGATTTCGTGACATGCTGCAGAGGTCGAGGTGAGGACTGTCATGATTTTGCGACATGCTGAAAAGCTCGAAGAGAGAACTGTCACGATTTCGTGACATGCAACAAAGGGGAAGAGTCTGAAATGAGAAGCGTCACGATTTCACGATAGGCTACAAAGAAGTTGTACGGATGCAGAAAGTGTCACGATTTCGCGACAGGTTGAAGAGAAAGCTTGCGAATGCAGAAAGTGTCACGATTTCGTGATAGGTTGAGATGGCAGCATTCAGTTGGAGAAAGTGTCATGATTTCATGACAAAAATAGTTAGCAAGTCTTCAACAGAAGAAGCGTCATGATTTCACGATGAATTCAAGAAGGAAGAGCTCGAAGGTGAAAGCGTCGTGATTTCGTGACATGTTCCAGTTTCATGGGTGTAAGGCAGAGAGAAGCTCAAGGCAGCGAAAGTGTCACGATTTCGTGACATGTTCCATTTTCGCTAGTGCAAGCAGAGAAGAAGGCCATGAAGTCAAAAGGGTCATGATTTCATGACAGAGTTGAAGATGACGTCAGCAGAAGCAGATGTGTCATGATTTCATGACAAAAGCAGAGAAGAAGGCAATGAAGACTAAAGTGTCACGATTTCACGACAGGAGTGAAGATGACGTCAACAAAAGATAGAAGTGTCACGATTTCGTGACAAGGACGTTGTCAAGGCAGACAAAAGCAAAAGTGTCACGATATCGCGACAATAGCCAAACGAAAGTGTACGGTTGCAAAAATGTCGCGATATCATGACATGTTGTGGTTTCACGATAGAAGCTACTGAACCACAGAGGCGGTTGAAGCCGACAGAGTTAAAATTGGGCCGACGAAGATTAGGGCATGTAGTCGACGGAGTTAGGGTTTGCATTTGCATAACAGCCAACTAAGACCAAGGTTTAGATCTTGATTATGTTAGTATAAAAGGAGGGTTGTTTGAAGAGATTTGGTATCGATCGAAGTGTGCGTTCGAAGTGCGATATTCGTAGATAGAGTGCGGGGAGAAGTTCGATCGTCGAGAAGCAGAGTGTGCGAAGACTGTGCTGCTGTGATTGCGTAGAGGTGCATAAGTTGATGTTCGATCGAGTGCTACTGTGTTTGCATGTTCAGTGCAAAAGTTGGTTTCGACCAAGTGCGGCTGTAATAGAACAAAAAGAGATTTGAGGACAGACTTGTGCCAGATCGAAGGACTATGTTTGGTGCAGACCAGAGAAAGAGGAAGAGGACAGACTTGTGCCAGATCGAAGGACTGTGTTTGGTGCAGATCAGAGAAAAAGATAGAGGACATTTGTGCTAGACCGAAGGACTATGTTTAGTGCATATTCGAGGACCAGCTTTGCGGTGATAGAGTTGAGGACAGAGATCTCCAGCCAGAGCAGGGAAGACAGGTGTCTTCTATGGATAGAGTTCCACTTGCTAAGGGCAGAGGAGGTAGAGGTCTTCTAGAGGATCACCACTAAAGAGCAGAGCTAGGGGAAGGTATCTCCTTTGGGTTGATGCCCATAAATATTGTAATCGGGAAAGGTATTCCCAGATTGTGAGTTGATAAAATTTAGAGAGAAATTTTATCCGTGGAGTAGCCCGCATTGGGTGAACCACATAAATTGTTGTGTCTCTTTTGTGGATGGTGTTTTGTGCATTGCTTTGATTACTGCTTTTAATACTGCTATCTATACACTGCATAATACTGATTTGAAAGTTGTTTTGAAGCAAAAGTAAAAAGTGGTCTTATACTGTTCACCCCCCCTCTCAGTATAAGCTTGTGTTCTTCAATTGGTATCAGAGCGGGTTCCTTCGAAAAGGTTTAACAGCTTGAAGGAAGAACTGGTTAAGAACACAATGGATTATTCAAGTGGCAATGCAGCACCTATTCTTGATGGATCAGATTTTGGTCTGTGGAGTGCAAGAATGAAGGTTTATCTAATGGCACTTGGTAATGAGGTTTGGGAAGTGATTGAAGATGGGTACACTATTCCTAAAAATGGTCCTTATACTAAAGAAGATAGGCTCCTACATCACAACAATTCAAAAGCAATGAATGCAATCTTGAAGGGTTTACAAAAGGCAGATCTTACCAAGGTGATTCACTGCAAGACAGCTAGTGAAATGTGGAAACAACTGCAGTGTGGTTCACACAGGTGATGTAAATGTCCGAAAGGCCAAGTTGAGACACTTCAAAGGTATGTTTGAACAACTCAAGATGAATGATGATGAAAAAATTAGTGACTACATGCTTCGTATGGATGAGGTTGTTAACTCCATGAAAGACTTAGGTCTTGAGCTTGCTGAAAATGATGTGTGTGATAAGATTTTAAGATCTCTTCCTAATAGATTTAGTGAAAATATTTCTGCTATTGAGGAAGCTAAAGATTTAGATAAGTTGAAAAAGGATGAGCTCCATAGTATTCTTGCAAGCATTTGAGTTGAGAACTCAAGTGAAAGTTGATGTCAAGAAAGAGGCAGCTTTCAAAGCTACCAAGAAATCAAAGGGCAAACAGATTCAAGAGAGTGATGAGTCTTCTAGTGATGAAGAGGCATATTACAACAAGAAAGGCAAGTTCTCTAGAAAGCACAAAAGCAAGAAAAATATAAGATGTTTCAACTGTGGAAAGTTTGGTCATTATGCTACTGACTGTACTGTTTCCAAGAATGAAAGTGATGAAGATATACAGGATGTTAAGAGCAAGGATTCTGAAAAGCACAAGTATTACAGAAAGAACAAAGATGAGCACAACAATCAAGGAAAGAGGTATTCACACAAGAACAAGAAGAGTTTCTACCTAGACAAAGCAAGTAAGTGTTCTAGCAGTGATAGTGAAAGCTCTTCAAGTGATGAGGAAAATGAGATGTTGTTCATATCGGAAAAAGAGGAAGAACCGAAACATAGATTCATTATTATGAAATGTCTTAGATGTGGAAATTTTGGTCACCTTGAGGATGATTGTACAAATAATGATTTGGTTTCCAAGTATGTATAAGGATGCTTAAGAAAACTATCAAGAAGATGCTTGTATGGTTTTTGAAAAAGGTAGCACCTCTAGTGATAAGAAATCCGGAAAAGGCCTTGAGGATTCAGAAAGCAAACAAATAAAAGATCTTGAAAGTGAACTTAATAATGCTCTTAGTGTTTTGAAAAAGGAAAGAAAGAAGAATGATAGACTCAAGGATAAGTTAGATGAATGTTGTATGGAGAGAGACGATCTTATAGAAAGTCTTGACTTCTCTATAGCTAAAACACAAGAACTCAAGGATGAGTTAGAGTCTAAGATTCTTGAGTATAATGAGTTGGAACAGAAAATGGCTTCTCCGAAAGTGGAAACTAAAGAGTACAAGGATAAGCTGTACAGGTTTCAAGATAGCTCCAAAAGGGTTAAGTCTCTCATCAAAGGTCAAAGAAATCCAACAGATAAAACAGGTCTCGGTTTTGTTAAGCCGCACAAAGAACAAGTTGGGGAATCTAGCAAGAGATTCCAAAAGGAAGAGAGTTCTGATGAAGAAAGTACTTCAGAACATGAGTCCGTGAGTGATCGATGCGCAGAAATAGAAAACGAAATTCAGAATGCGAAGAAAAAGTTTTCAGGACCCAAGAGGTCGTATAAAGGAAAATTTCACGGCAGATGTTTTGCATGTTACAGGTTTGGTCACATGGCTGCACATTGCATGTCTCAAATGAAGAAGGTTAACAACAATTTCAGAAGTGGTAATTTCTTCCAAGGGTATTGCTACTCTTGTAATCAGTTTGGGCATAAGGCAATTTTCTGCAAGGCTAATATCAGGTTCACGGTTAGTCAGAACAGGTGGATTCAAAGAACAGGTATGCCTAAAAGAAATTACAGTGTTACTTGTTATAAATGCAACAATGCAGGTCACACAGCTAGACAATGTAGAGCTGATCTTCCAAGGAACAGGAACAGGAACAAGTGGCATGATCAGGTCCAAGGATCAAGGCATGAAAAAGGACAGGGATGAGAACAAGAACAAGAACAAGAACAGTGACAAAAATAGGAATGCGGGCAAAAAGTTCAAGAAAAGGCCGGGCAAGGAAATTATAGACACTGATGATGATCAGTGCCTAATGGGAGTTTTACTCCCACCCCAGTTTTAATCTCCTCATGAGGAGGTGGGGGAGGGACTAAGCTAAGAGGCTCATTCTTAGTCCCGAGCCCCAAAGGTGACCCTTTGCCATTGATGACAAAGGGGGAGAGATTTGAGTAAGGGGGAGAGATATGAGTAAGGGGGAGAGCTTCAATGTGAAGAGGAAAGCTTCAAGTCAGGGGGAGCAAAACTTCAAAAGGAGATTCTTAGTTGTTGGCACAGTTGGTTTCAGTTTTGGCTCCTAAGATGTGTTTTAGTAAAGGTTTGCCATCAATGACAAAGGGGGAGATTGTTGGCAATTTTGGGTACCTTGGGTACATTGCCTTTGCTCAAGTGTAGATGTTGTCATTGATGTCAAGAAGTTCTTGAAGCAATTTGATTTGATGTCAAGGAATTTGTTTTGTTGAAGGTTCGGCATGATCATGAGTTCGAAAGAAGTCAGTAGCCCAGTTGGAAAAGTTATAGAACAATTCAGATAAGAGAGAGAAAGCTTAGAAACAACTGTCATGACATGTTTGAGGAGAGAGAAAGTTTTGAAAACTGTCATGATTTCGTGACATGTTGGAAGAGAGAGAAAGTTGGCAAAACTGTCGCGATTTCACGACATGTTGGCAGAGAAGGAGAGCAAGATGGAAAGTGTCACGATTTCGTGACATGTCGCATTTTCGTGACTCAAAAAGTGCAGGAAGGCAGAGAAGGAAAAGTGTCACGATTTCGCGACACATTGCCAAGAAAGTTGTACGGACGAAAAAGTGTCACGATTTCATGACATAATGCAGAAAAGAGAGTCCGTAGTGTGAACTGTCACGATTTCATGACAAGTTCGAAGAGAGAGAAAGTAACATGAAAAAGTGTCACGATTTCGTCCGACTGAGGAGGATCTGATTTTCGTGACATGCTAAAAAGCTCGAAGAGAGAACTATCATGATTTTGTGACATGCAGCAAAGGGGAAGAGTCTAAAATGAGAAGCGTCATGATTTCGCGACAGGCTACAAAGAAGTTGTACGGATGCAGAAAGTGTCACGATTTTGCGACAGGTTGAAGAGAAAGCTTGCGAATGCAAAAAGTGTCACGATTTCATGACAGGTTGAGATGGCAGCATTCAGTTGGAGAAAGTGTCATGATTTCATGATAGAAATAGTTAGCAAGTCTTCATCAGAAGAAGCGTCATGATTTCATGACGAATTCAAGAAGGAAGAGCTCGAAGGCGAAAGCGTCACGATTTCGTGACATGTTCCAGTTTCATGGGTAAGTAAGAGAGAGAAGCTCAAGGCAACGAAAGTGTCACGATTTCTGTGACATGTTTCGTTTTCGCTAGTGCAAGCAGAGAAGAAGGCCATGAAGTCAAAAGGGTCATGATTTCATGACAGAGTTGAAGATGACGTCAGCAGAAGCAGATGTGTCACGATTTCATGACAAAAGCGAAGAAGAAGGCAATGAAGACTAAAGTGTCATGATTTCATGACAGGAGTGAAGATGACATCAGCAAAAGACAGAAGTGTCACGATTTCGCGACAAGGACGTAGTCAAGGCAGACAAAAGCAAAAGTGTCACGATATCACGACAATAGCCAAACGAAAGTGTACGGCTGCAAAAATGTCGCGATATCGCGACATGTTGTGGTTTCGCGATAGAAGCTACTGAACCATAGAGGCGGTTGAAGCCGACAGAGTTAAAATTGGGCCGACGAAGATTAGGGCATGTAGCCAACGGAGTTAGGGTTTGCATTTGCATAACAACCGACTAAGACCAAGGTTTAGATCTTGATTATGTTAGTATAAAAGGAGGGTTGTTTGAAGAGATTTGGTATCGATCGAAGTGTGCGTTCGAAGTGCGATATTCGTAGATAGAGTGCGGGGGAGAAGTTCGATCGTCGAGAAGCAGAGTGTGCGAAGACTATGCTGCTGTGATTGCGTAGAGGTGCATAAGTTGATGTTCGATCGAGTGCTACTGTGTTTGCACGTTCAGTGCAAAAGTTGGCTTCGACCAAGTGCGGCTGTAACAGAACAAAAAGAGATTAGAGGACAGACTTGTGCCAGATCGAAGGACTGTGTTTGGTGCAGACCAGAGAAAGAGGAAGAGGACAGACTTGTGCCAGACCGAAGGACTGTGTTTGGTGCAGATCAGAGAAAAATATAGAGGACATTTGTGCTAGACCGAAGGACTGTGTTTAGTGCATATTCGAGGACCAGCTTTGCGGTGATAGAGTTGAGGACAGAGATCTCCAGCCAGAGCAGGGAAGACAGGTGTCTTCTGTGGATAGAGTTCCACTTGCTAAGGGCAGAGGAGGTAGAGGTCTTCTAGAGGATCACCACTAAAGAGCAGAGCTAGGGGAAGGTATCTCCTTTGGGTTGATGCCCATAAATATTGTAATCGGGAAAGGTATTCCCAGATTGTGAGTTGATAAAATTTAGAGAGAAATTTTATCCGTGGAGTAGCCCGCATTGGGTGAACCACGTAAATTGTTGTGTCTCTTTTGTGGATGGTGTTTTGTGCATTGCTTTGATTACTGCTTTTAATACTGCTATCTATACACTGCATAATACTGATTTGAAAGTTGTTTTGAAGCAAAAGTAAAAAGTGGTCTTATACTGTTCACCCCCCTCTCAGTATAAGCTTGTGTTCTTCAACATTCTTTTGTGAACACGACATTAACTACACAATTATTATTAAACTTTATTTTCTTAAAAAAAACAAAAACAAAAACAAAACAAAAAAATCTCATTAAATGGTATAAAATAGGCTTAACGAATCCTTCTTTATAGATATTAGAAGAACACTCATAAAACAAGAGGTTAATCTCTTCTATAAATGCGATAACATTGAACATCAAGTATTTTTATGGTAAAAATTTGGCATCATAAAAAATAAATCACAATAAATTAGAGAAATTAAGAGAATTGATGTTTCTAGAGCTTTAGGACCAAGTTTCCACTCTCCTTACTTTGAAATTAAAAGAGGTTGTGAGTGTTGGCTTGCAGATAAACGAGCTTGTATCCACTCAAATATTTATCATTGGGATAATTACTTGGAAGAAGCTTTAAACATCCATAGATTCTTGGCATACTTAGAAAATAAGAAGGTAACCCTAGAACAAAGAAAAATATTTCATAAAGCACCTAGGGAAATCCTATTTTAAGAGTATGTTACGAATTACAAGTCCAACCTTTTGACTCAGAAACTAAGGAATTCACCTTTGTCTATTTCATCCAACTCTTAGTAGATAATTTCTCTTTTGATGAAGAGCACTACATGAGTCCTAAATATTTAGAGCCCATCAACGACATCCATAGGGTCTTTAAGGAAGATTGAAATCACTTAGATTTTTTTTTTAAATCTTGTAAATACTTAAGTTAAGAAATAGATAGATTGTTTTCCTAGTTTCAAGAACAAAAAAACTCGAAAACAAAAATCAAAACAATAAAAAACACTCAAAAACAAAAAAAAAACTACATAAATAGTCAAAAAAAAAACATCGATAGGAAATATGCCTAAACATCTAAGAAGTGGTAAAAAAGTGGCAACTGGATATGAATATGAGCTAGATATTGACCCTAATGCAGAAGCTAAAATAGAAGTCTTATAAGAACAATAACACCAACCAAGACAAAGTGAAGAAGATGAAACCATCAACAATATTAACCCAAAATTAGGGCCTCAAGGAGGCATTCATTTTCACTCCATGCAACATTTTTGTGACTTCTTAAACCAAAATCGAGGTACCATCACTAATGTATTGGAGATAGAAGAGCAACTCACAAAGGATGATTTCTCGATGGAAGTAGCTTTAGAAGCAACTTTTTGACTTCACCCACAACCTGAAACATACATAAACACTTTATTGCAACATGCCACTGACAATGACCTCTCCTTAGACAATACTAAAAATATGCCTCCTTTAGAGGGTAATTCCCAAAAATAAGTGCCTGAACCATCGTAAAAACAACCCGTTGTTGCAACTACTACAACTAATTCTAATAAAAAGCAACCATATTTATCTAATAATCCTACTTTGCTTTCTCAATATTTTCAACATGTATTTGCCCTAAATTCTACTTCCCAAAAAATAAACATACACAAGTTCCAAGTTCTCCTCGACCAAATATCCAATAAAATGTAACTCCCTATAAACTTCAATATCCTCCTCCTAATTTGAACCCTATGCATAATAGTGTTTCCATTTCAACCCCTTATATGGCAACACAACAAACTTATTATCCTCCACATGACAACATAGTAAACCAAAATAAAAATAGTGAACTATCACATCATCTTGAAGTCATAGTGAAGCAATTAGCTTCTTGATTAGATACAATACACCCATATCATCCTACATATATCTATAAAGAGATGTGCAATCAGCCATTAGATCCTACAGTCACTCCTAGGCCATATCCTAAATGATAAACTATGCCGATCCTTCCGATCTATAAGGGAATAGAAGATCTCATAGAGCATCTTCACATGTTTAGGATAGCATGTCATGACATCGCTTATGATGATATGCTATTGCTAAAAATGTTCTTGAAAATTTTAGGAGGAATGGCATTGGAGTGGTATTATCAATTGCCAACACACTCCTTGAGAAATTTTGAAGAAATTTTAGAAATGTTTGTACATCAATTTGGTGCCTACATAGAGAGGCATGTTACAATAAAAGATTTGTACAACCTTAAACAAGGAAAAGAAGAGATTTTTGGAGAATTATTAGCTCGATGGAGGAAAATTTTAGGAAAATTACATTTTGCTTTACCTCCAAGAGAAATGCTAGATATTTTTATTTGGAATTTGCAAGAACAATTTTATTACGAGCTAGCTACAACTATCGTAACATATTTTGACAAAGATATAAATTTAGCAAGAATGGTAGAGGAAGCCCTAATTAGGAGGGTATAATTTAAAAGGAAATATGAAGATAAGTCATCTAAAAATAAATACAAAAACAAACATGTGGTAGGATATGGGGTCATAGATAGTAGACCCCCCTAGAATGTCAATACCACAAAAACCACAAAAAAAAATTGTGTTGAAAGCACCCCAAAAACCTTCGCTATGGAATTTTACAAGATTAAATCAACCCTTGAAAATAGTCTTACCACAATTGGTAGAAAGAGGTCTAATAAATTTGCCAGAGATATGGAAACCTAACCCCTCTCAACGTTGATATAGATCCGACCAACATTATTATTACCACCAAGTTGATGGACATCCAACAAACACTTATAGAAAATTAAAACATTTAGTACAAGACTTAATTCATGATGGAAATTTTGAAGTGGAAATTCCTCCACCTAATAAAATCCTCCAACAACAAATACGCGACAACAAGAGGCACAAAATGTAAACCAAAACTTGAATATTTTCAAAATCCATTGCCAAATAGTTGCAAGGAAGTTGTAAATCAGCTAGATTATAAAAATATACCTCATCCAACATGTTATATGGGAGAAATTAAAAATTATTTACCATATCAACTTCCACAAACTATTTTTGTGCCTACTCAATCCAACATGAAAATTAAGCAACTCCAAGGAAGAAAACCACAATTGTCATCCTTGGATGAAACAAAAAGTGAATCAAAATCTGAAATAGATATTAACTCATAATATGCTAATAGTTTAGAAGATGATTCAGGGCCAATCATGCCCATTACCGATTCACTAACTCCAAAAGAACCATTTACAAGTATAATAACCACTCATCCCTTGTCACAACAAATTATTCCTATTGAACATAATTCAACTACAACACCACAAGTTGTCCAATCAAATAACATTATTGGTACGATTGGATTTATTACTTGACAACAAGCTCAAACACAAAAATCTCAACCTCAAACTCAATCAAATGATGTTGATAAACCACCTGTTGTTCTAAAACTACCGCATAAGAAAAATAATATAATTTGACCTCAAAAAAAGACTCCATTTGATATCAACGAACAACTAACTAACACAATAGCTAGGATTCCCCTTCTCGATCTTATTAGAACTTCAACTATCCATAGAGAAGAATTAATTAACACTTTAATCCAGATGATGGTACCTCAGGACATAGAGCCAGCTGATATAGTCAAGACTACATTAATTTTCATGATAAAGATATCCCTCCTCAAATTATGTATAGAGATAATCCTCTTTATATAACAACTTTAATTGGGGATGTTTGTGTTAAAATAGTATTAATCGATAATGGTTCATCCCTAAATATATGCACCAATGATTTTTTCAAAATATTTTTATTCAAGAAATAAGATTTAAGACAAACTAAAATGATTATTAAAGATTTTAATGATGAAACACAAGAGGCTTGTGGTGTGATATCTATTCCACTACAAGTTGGTCCCAGGATTTTAGAAACTTCCATATTTATTGTATCTTGCCCAACATCTTACAATATTATTTTGGGATATACTTGGATCAATGTGTTGGAAATATTGAGTACATTGATTTTCATTGATGTCAAAGTATTCATGAGGCAGAAATAATATGATGTCAAAGGATACATGAGGCAGAAATAACATGGTAGTCAAGCATATTCTACATGGGTTTGATAGCAAGCTATGGATAAATTTCAAGGCAAAGTTTAAAAACAAGAGGTCCAAAGGTTTAAATAAAAGTCTCTTGGGAAAATAGTTTGAAGGCAAAGGTTCAAAAGGAAATATTATAATATTTATTAATATTATAATATAAGGTTATAAACCCTAGGTGCCAAAATGCACATGGAGAAAATAAATTCAAATTTCATATTCATCGACATCTTGGAAGAAGAAGGAATCCATATAAATATGGATTAAAAATCATTCACTTGGTGATGCTTTTTTATCAATGCAAAAAATCAATTTCCCTCGTGTGCAAGTGTGAGAAATAGAGATAAGGGAAGAAGACAACTTTGAAAAGGCAGTGATAGAATATTTAAAATATATTTTTGGTTGTGAAGGTTGTTCTTAGCTGGACGACTAGCCCAAGCAATAGCCTAGCCTATGCTAGGGCATGGGTGAACAAGAGGTTCTAAGGTCGATTCAAAGTGGTGACCCTTTTGCATTGGAGATTGGGTAGAAAGGAAAGAAATAAAAGGTGTTTTACATGCCTTACTACCCATGCAGATGGCTAGCCCAGTTGGTAGTAAAAGTGGTGCTTATATGTGGGTAAATAGGAGGTTTCGGGTTCGAAACATAGTGGTAGTCATTTTTTGGTTAGCACATTAGGCATAATATAAAGGGATAAAAGCTTTTTGGTGCACCTTTGTTTCCATCGAGTGGGCCAACCCAACTGGCACTCTAGCTCGCACTAGAGTGTAGGTTGTGTGAGGTCTTGCATTCAATTCCTAGTGATAGCATAAATTGGTTTAATAAAGGCTTATACAAATAGAAGATCATTGAGGTAAATTTAAGGTATGGTGATATTATTCCTTCTTTAAGGTGTTTGGTTGAGCAAATATTTCTGAATAATAAGGTGGAGAAATAAGGATTATATATGTGCATTGTTGGAAATATTTGAGCTAGGGTTTGTGAAATAAATTGTGCATCCTTGTTGAAATAAATTGGAAACACTTGTGTTAGGGTTTGTGAACAAATTGTGCATCATTTATTAGTGAAATTGGAACCACATGTGCTAGGGTTTGAGAACAAATTGTGCTTCATTGTTTAAATGAATTTGTGAAGCATTTGGGCATTGATTTGAGTGGCATTGAAAGTGATTGTGAAAGTGTTTGAAATCAAGTTTTATGAAGCAATTTGTGCATTGGGTTTGAGTGATATTTGGAAGAGAACATATTGAGCATTTGCATTGAATATTATTCTTTATATATTCATGAAATAATTTTGGGTAGAATATGTCTGAATTGCCTAGTTGAAGAAAGCATTTTTGAAAGAGATACAAGCATTATTTTTAACATCATTTGTGTGCAAGATTTGGGATTGGTTGAGCATGTGTTATGAGCAGATTTGAGTATGTGTTAGTGAGGCAGATTTGAGCAAGTCTTGTGAGAATATTTGAAGTAGGTTTGAGGCATATTTGAGCAAGTCTTGTGAGAAGAATTGGGATAAAATTGAGATAGATTTGTGCCTGTAATGTGTGCATATTTAGGATAAAATTGAGACAGATTTGTGCATGTAATATGTGTATAATTGGGACAGAGTTGAGATAGATTTGTGCATGTAATATGTACAAATTTAGGACAAAGTTGAGATAGATTTGTGTATGTAATGTGTGCAAATTTGGGACAGAGTTGAGACAGATTTGTGCATGTAATGTGTGTAGATTTGGGATAGAGTTGAGATAGATTTGTGCATGTAATATGTGCAGATTTGGGATAGAGTTGAGATAGATTTGTGCATGTAATGTGTGCATATTTGGGATAGATTTGAGATAGATTTGTGCATGTAATATGTGTAGATTTAGGATAGAGTTGAGATAGATTTGTGCATGTAATGTGTGCAGATTTGGAGTAGAGTTAGAGCAGAGGTGTGTACCATATTTGGAGGTGAACCAGAGCAAAGGAGAGGTGTCTCCTATGGATAGAGTTCCACAAACTAGCAAAGAGGATAGAGTTCTCCTGTGGATAGAGTTACATACCAACAAGGGGATAGAGTTCTCCTGTGGATAGAGTTCCACGAACCAGAGCAAGGGGATAGAGTTCTCCTATGGATAGAGTTCCACGAACCAGACCAACAAGGGGATAGAGTTCTCCTATGGATAGAGTTCCATGAACCAGACCAACAAGGGGATAGAGTTCTCATGTGGATAGAGTTCCATGAACCAAACCAACAAGGGGATAGAGTTCTCCTATGGATAGAGTTCCATGAACCAGACCAACAAGGGGATAGAGTTCTCCTATGGATAGATATCCATGAACCAGAGTTAAGGGGATAGAGTTCTCCTATGGATAGAGGTCCACGAACCTGAGCATAGGGGATTGAGATCTCCTTTGGATAGAGGTCCATAAACATTGTAATAGGGAATTGGTTCCAAAGAGATTTTTTGAGAAACTTTAGAAGAAATGTTTTCTCCGTGGACGTAACCCACATTGGGTGAACCACGTTAAATCTATGTCTCTCATGTGTGTGATGATTTGTGCATTGCCTTGTTACTGCTATTGATGATATTGGTTAATACTACTTTGGAGAATTATTGCAATTGATACTATTGGATGCTATTGTTTGGGAAAGAAAAGTAAAAGTTTATCTTATATTGTTCACCCCCCCCTCTCAGTATAAGCTTGTGTTCTTCAATTGGTATTAGAGTGGGTTCCTTCAAAAAAAGTCTAACAACTTGAAGGAAGATATTACAGGAACACAGATGGCTTCTCAGAATGGATCTTCAAAAAATAAGGCTCCAATGTTTGATGGGAATAATTATGCTTTCTGGAGTATGAGGATGAAGACTTATTTTATGGCACAAGGATATGAAACATGGCAATCTGTTGAGGATGGGTTCACACCTACAACCACTCCTCCCACAGATAAGGATGGCAAGCAATTATATGTGAATAATGCCAAGGCTATGAATGGAATCTTAAGTGGATTACGTGAATCAAAATTTGTGAAAGTTATGCAATGCAAATCAGCAAAATAAATATGGGATAAATTGAAGTAAACATATGAAGGAGATAGCAAGGTCAAGTTGGAAAAACTTCAAACTCACAGGAGGAGGTTTGAAGAATTGAATATGAAATATGAGGAAGACATTGCTAAATACTTACTCCATGTTGATGAGGTTGTTAATACCATGCATGGACTTGGAATGGATATTGAGGACTCTAGTGTTGCTCAAAAAGTATTAAGATCACTCCCTATGAGGTATGATGCAAAGTTTTCAGCAATAGAAGAGATGAAGGATCTCGATAAGTTGACAATGGATGAGTTACATGGAATTCTCACAACTTATGAGATGAGGACAAAAAAAGATCAAAATTCCAAGAGAGAGGCAACATTCAAAGTTTCAAAGAAGACAAAAGATAAGGAACCAGAATCAAGTAATGAGTCAAGTAGTAATGAAGAAGCTAACTATGTGAGAAGAAATAAGAAAGACTCAAGAAAACACAAAGATATAAAGACTGTGAAATATTTTAATTGTGGTAACTTTGGTCACTATGCATCAAATTGTCCACAAGCTGGAAGTAGTAGCAGTGAAGAGAAACATGATTATAAGAAAAAGGAAGAAAGAAAATTCAGGTATGAAAAGAAAAACAGGTATGGTCAAGACAAGCATGAAAAGAAGAATTTTCAAAGGCACAAGAAGAGTTTCTATGCTAAAGAAGCAAGCAGTGCTTCAAGTGATAGTGATGAAAGTTTCTCAAATAGTGAAAAAGAAGAGATTCTATTTTTGGCAATAGAAGAAGAAGAGGACATTCCTATTAAATATCAAGTAGAAGGAAAAGAAGATGCTCCTATAATTGAAGACCTAGAGGAAGGTTCAGAAAAAGAAGAAGAAGCCACAATTGACCTAGAAGAGGAACTTATTGTTGCTCTTAGAGAGTTGAAAAGAGTTAGAAAGTAGAACTCAAGACTGAAGGCTCAAGTTCAAGAAGATGAGGAAATAAAGGAAAAGCTTCTACAAGATCTCAAAAACTCAAAAGTTAAGGCAAGGAGATTTAAAGAAGTCATGGTTGAAAAGTTAGAGGTAAAAGAGTTAGAATGTGAAAGATTAGAACATGAAGTGGTTTCTCTAAGGATGGAAGTGAAATATTCTAAGGATAAGTTGCACAGGTTTGGGAAAAGTTCAAAAAATTTGGATACCATTATCAAAGCACAAAGATCTTCATTTATCAAAACAAGACTTGGTTTTGAAGAAGGACAAGGGAAACAAGAAGAAGGGTCAAGCTCAAGCTCAAAAGAAAAGGAAGTTTCAGAGGAAGAGATTGAAGAAGAACCTAAGACCTATGTTGATAAGTTGAAGAGTGGAAGCTTCACTGAGAAAGAAAATAATGCACAAACAAGAAATAGGGATCATCATAGAGAAGGCAAAGAAAGGACTAAGAGACCAGATGTTTCAATACAAGATGAATATTTCTTCCAAGGGCATTGTTTTTCATGTAATCATTTTGGTCACAAAGCTATGCATTGTAGGGTTCATGGAAAGGAGTATGACTTCACTAAGAGGAACTTCAACTCATTCAAATATGGATATTTCTTTCAAGGCCATTGCTACTCATGTAATCACTTTGGTCATAAAGCTATACACTGCAGGGTTCATGACAGAGATGATTATGGCTTCACCAAGAGGAACCTCAAGTCATTTGCACCTTCCAAGAACTATAACATCAAGTGTTACAATTGCAATAATATTGGGCATAAGGCTAAGTGGTGTAGAACAGATTTTATGGAACTTCCAGAGTCAAGCAAGAATAGGGACACTCAAAAGGATCAAAAGGGTATGATTACAAAGGTGTTGAAAAAGAAGGTTGAAAATGAAGAAGAGCATTGTAAATTGGGAGTAGATTTACTCCCACCCCAAAATTAATCACCTCAAGGAGAGGAGGTGGTGAGGGGGCTGAGCTAAGAGTCTTATTTTTTAGCCCCAAAGGATTCCCTTTGCCATTGATGTCAAAGGGGGAGAGTTTCAGTAAGGGGGAGAGAAATCAGTAAGGGGAGCAACTTCTCAGGGGGAGCATATTTGGAATTCAGTGGTTGGAAAAGAAATTTTTAGAAAGGGTTGCCATCAATGACAAAGGGGGAGATTGTTGGAAATATTGAGTATATTGGTTGTCATTGATGTCAAAGGATTCATGAGGTAGAAATAATGTGATGTCAAAGGATACATGAGGTAGAAATAACATGGTAGTCAAGCATATTCTACATGGGTTTGATAGCAAGCTATGGATAAATTTCAAAAGGATATCTAAGGAATTTTAAAAAAAAGGTTATTTAAAAAAAAAAAAAAAAAAAAAAATAAGGTAAAGTTTAAAAACAAGAGGGCCAAAGGTTTAAATAAAAGTCTCTTGGGAAAATAGTTTGAAGGCAAAGGTTCAAAAGGAAATATTATAATATTTATTAATATTATAATATAAGGTTATAAACCCTAGGCACCAAAATGCACATGGAGAAAATAAATTCAAATTTCATATACGTCGATGTCTTGGAAGAAGAAGGAATCCATATAAATATGGATTAAAAATCATTCACTTTGTGATGCTTTTTGATCAATGCAAAAAATTGATTTCCCTCATGCGCAAGTGTGAGAAATAGAGATAAGGGAAGAAGACAACTTCAAAAAGGTAGTGATAGAAGATTTAAAATATATTTTTGGTTGCAAAGGTTGTTCTTAGCTGGATGGCTAGCCCAAGCGGTAGCCTAGCCTGTGCTAGGGCATGGGTGAGCAAGAGGTTCTGAGGTTGATTTATGGTGGTGACCCTTTTGCATTGGATATTGCATAGAAATGAAAGAAATAAAAGGTGTTTTATGAACCTTACTACCCATGTGGATGGCTAGCCCAGTTTGTAGTCAAAGCAATGCTTAGATGTGGGTAGACAGGAGGTTTCGATTTCAAGTCACAATGGTAATAATTTTTTGGTTAGCACATTGGGAAGAAGATAAAGGGATAAAACCCTTTTGGTGCACATTTATTTACATCGGGTGGGCCAGCCCAACTGGCACTCTAACTCGTGCTAGAGCATGGGCTGTGTGAGGTCTTGTGTTCGATTCCCAGCGGTGGTAGAAATTGGTTTAAGAGAGGCTTATACAAATAGAAGATCATTGAGGTAAATTTGAGGTATGGTGATATTATTCCTTCTTTAAGGTGTTTGGTTGAGCAAATATTTTTGAATAATAAGGTGGAGAAATAAGGATTACATATGTGCATTGTTGGAAATATTTGAGCTAGGATTTGTGAAACAAATTATGCATCCTTGTTGAAAGAAATTGGAAACACTTGTGTTAGGGTTTGTGAACAAATTGTGCATCATTGATTAGTGAAATTGGAACCACATGTGCTAGGGTTTGAGAACAAATTGTGCTTCATTTTTTAAATGAATTTGTGAAGAATTTGGGCATTGATTTGAGTGGCATTGAAAGTGATTGTGAAAGTGTTTGAAATTAAGTTTTATGAAGCAATTTGTGCATTGGATTTGAGTGATATTTGGAAGAGAACATATTGAGTATTTGCATTGAATATTATTCTTTATATATTCATGAAATAATTCTAGGTAGAATTGTTGGACATTTTGAGTCCCTAAGATAAAATATTGTCATTGATGTCAAAAGGTTATTTGATGTCAAAAGGATCTATGATGGTATGCGCTATGTTTTGTGAAAGTGAAAGGAAGGTTTTTTATCAAAACCAAGTCAGGAAGAAATCAAGACTTAACAAAAATTAGAAAGGAGGCAGTAACTTATTTCAATTCTATCCTTGGTCAGGAATCACAGTGCAATGAGGAGGCCAAAGATATTCTCTTGCAATCCATTCCTAGCATAATAAATGAGGATATAAACCTTAAGCTTCTAGCTCCATTTTCTGATGAGGAAATTAAGGAAGCCTTGTTTAGTATGAAGCCAGACAAAGCCCCGAGACTCGACGAATTTCCCCCTAGTTTATATCAACCTTTTTGGGACATCGTAAGTGAGGATGTAATTCTTGCTGTCAGAGAATTCCAAGCAAGTAATCATATCCCAAAAGGTATCAACTCTACTTTTATTTCTCTAATCCCTAATAAGCAAACCCTTGAATCTATGGCTGACTTCAGGCCAATCAGTCTGTGCAATGTTTCTTACCAGATCCTAACTAAAGCCATTGCAAATAGAATGAGAGATAGTCTACCCCGCATCATAGATCCATGTCAGGGAAGCTCTGTCCAGGGTAGGTCAATCTTGGATGGAGTTAACATAGTTCATGAAGCTTTGCACTCTACTCATAAGACTAACAGTTTTGTTTTTGCCCTCAAGCTTGATATGAACAAAGCATTTGACAGGCTAAATTGGGAATTTCTAATTGTTGTCCTCCTTAAGTTTGATTTTCATCACCAATGGGTTAATTTGATCAAAGAATGTATTTCTAAAGCATGGTTCTTGATTCTAGTTAATGGAACAACTACTGGTTACTTTCAAATTCGTAGAGGAATTCGGCAGGGGGACCCTATCAACCCCATGTTATTCATCATTGTGGTATAATATTTAGACAAAACCATAAAAAATGCTTACAGTTCAAGGCTAATATCATGAATCAAGGAAACATCTCTCACTAGGGCTGTTTCTCACCAATAATTTATTGATGATACCCTTATATTGACTAAGGCATCGATGGTTGAGGCCAAAATAATTAAATACATCCAGCAACTCTACGAGGATACTACTAGTCAGAAAGTTAATTTCAATAAAAGCAAGTTATATTTCTTGAACACCCCCATTCAGAGACAAGGAAGGATTGCAAAAATTTTAGGGTGTGATATAGCAAACCTCCCCACTTTGTATCTTGGTCTCCCTCTTTTCATTGGTTCTCCGAGAGAGTCAATGTGGGACAGGATTATTGAAAGAATTCAAAAAAAAATTGCTGGATGGAAAGGTCATCTTCTATCTCAAGCAGGAAAGCTAACCCTCACTAAGGCCTCTCTTTAGAGCATTCCAGTCTATTTCCTCTTTGTTTTCAAAGCCCCTGTTAAGGTTTTCAAAAAAATTGAGAAACTCCAAAAAGAATTTTTATGGACTGGATCAGAGGAGAAAAAATGATACACCTTGTAGGATGGACCAAAGTGTGCAGACCTAGGGAAAATGGGGGCTTAGATCTGAGGAGAATTGCTCATATAAATTTATCTTTACTAGTTAAGCAGGCATGGCGTCTCATTTCTGGTGAAGAAAATGAATGGACATCTATCATCAAACAAAAGTATCTTCAAAATATGGAATTTCTAAGTGACTCAGTTCCAATCAGAGGTTCTGCTTTTTGGAAAGCAATTCTTAATTGTAAGGAAATCATAAAAAAGGGTTTAAGATGGGTTTTAGGCAATGGTGAGAGGATAAATTGCTAGAATGATAGGTGGGCTAAGGACAAACCACTGACGTAATATCCTACCCAGGAATGAGTGAAAAGAAGGAGGTTTTTGCATGGTCATACAAGGATATGCCGGGACTAGACCCATAGCTAGTCACGCACAATTTAACGCTTGATCCGAAAATCAAGCCAGTAAAGCAAAAACTATGCAAGATGCATCCAATAGTGGCCTTAATGGTAAAATATGAGTTACAAAAGTTGTTGGATGCCCATTTTGTCATCTGTGTGGATTATCCGCCATGGTTGTCTAACATGGTTCCTGTCAAGAAGCCCGACGGGAGGATTCGCATATGCACCGATTTTCAAGATCTTAACAAAGCGAGTCCTAAGGATGATTTTCCCTTGCCAAGCATCGACATGTTGGTAGATGCCACAGCGGGCCATGAAATGCTTTCCCTTATGGATGGTTTCTCAGGATACAATCAGATTCGTATTAATCCTGAGGACCAACTAAAAACGACATTCACAATGCCTTGGGGGACATTTTGCTATAAGGTCATGCCTTTTGGCCTTAAAAATGCCGGAGCTACCTACCAACGTGCCATGACGTACATCTTTCATGATTACATGCACAAAACTTTGGAAGATTACATGGATGATTTGTTTGCCAAATCTCTTTTGCGCTCAGATCACATCGGTGACTTGAGTAAGGTCCTTGATCGCCTCATTGAGCATAAAGTCAGATTAAACCCCAAGAAGTGCGTCTTTGGCGTCACCTCTAGAAAGCTCTTGGGTTTCATAGTCTCCAAACGAGGAATTGAGGTTGATCCAAACAAAGTCAAGGCAATCCTTGAAATGCGTCCCCCAACCACCATCAAGCAGCTCAAGAGTCCGTAGGGAAAGGTTACATCGATCAAGCGCTTCATAGCGCAGTTATCTGACAAATGCCGACCCATGAATAAATTATTGCATAAGGGGGTCACATTTCATTGGGATGACGAGTGCCAGTCAGCCTTTGACGACATTAAATAGTACTTGGCTTCGCCGCCAGTATTGGCACCACCTGGACCAGGAGTGCCATTCTATTTATACATCTCAGCCATTGAGGTGGCACTCGGGCGCCATGTTGTCCCAGAAAAATGAACTTCACGGAGAACAGGCTACATACTATCTTAGCCGCACCCGGTCGGTTATGAACTTAACTATGCATATGTTGAAAAACTCTGCTTGGCAGTGGTGTTTGCTACCAAAAAGCTACGCCACTACATGCTTAGTAATAAGACGTATGTTGTGTCTAAGGAGAATCCATTGCGATACATGATGAGTCGTACTTATCATAGTAGTCGCACGACGAAATGGATCATGTTGTTGACGGAGTTTGACATAGAGTTCATTGGACAGAAATCTATAAAAGGTCAAGTCATCGCCGATCAACTAGTTGAGGCTCCTCTTGAAGACGATCAGCCTCTGACTTTTGAACTACCTGATGATGGGGTCTTCCATGTTTCGAAGTCGCCAGATTCTGATGAGCCTGAGTCACAGGCTGACATAACCCTATTCTTCGATGGTTCTAAATGTGAGCAAGGGGGTGGTGCGGGAATTGTATTCTTCACTCCACAAGGCGCTCCAATGCCCTTGTCATTTAAATTAGACTTCCCGTGCACCAACAATAACGTAGAATACGAAGCCTTGCTCATAGGTCTTCAGACAGCAATCACCATGAACATTAAATGATTGAACATCTTTGGTGATTCGCTGTTAATTGTCAATCAAGTAAAGGGGATATACCAATGTAAATGTCCACTTTTGAAGTCTTATAAAGCCCTTGTGGATAAATTCTTGGCACAACTTGAATGGTATGACATCGAGGCACTCCCTCGATCATCAAATCATTTTGTGGATACTATGGCCTCCTTGGGGTCACTCATCCCGCAAGACTCTTCTTGTGAAATGACAACCATTCAGGTTAAAACATTATCGCAATCTACGATGGAGCGTGCAAGCTCTGATCTGACACCAGGAATCCACATGATTTAGATTGAACCATATCTGGATAAGTTCTCTTGAATTCGAGATTGTTTGAATAAAGCCAACTGGGGGTCCTTGTTCTCCCCGACTCCTCTTACTAGCAACACCACGTTGTTTTTGCAAGTTCTTTCCTGTTCAACTTTTGTTCGGGATAGGCTTCAAGAGGGATTGGCCGTTCATACTATCGAGGTTTCTGATCAGCAAGACTGGTATACACCCATTCGGGATTACCTCAAGCTAGGTAATCTCCCACTTGGATTGACACAAGCCACAAAAAGATCATTCAAATAGAAAGCGGCAAAGCATGTCTTGTTAGGAGACATTTTGTATCATCAAAATTATGAAGGAATTCTTCTTCGTTGTTTGGACCAACAGGAGTCCGCTTGGGCGATCACCCAAGCTCACGATGGTACATGTGGTGGCCACTTCAGTGGTATGGCCATTGCAAAGTGCATTCTTCGCATGGGTTATTATTGGCCATCTTTAGAGCGAGATTGTTGCGCATATGTGAAGAAGTGCGTGAAGTGTCAACACCATGCTAATTTGACACACGTACCTTCTTAGGCCTTGCAGCCGATTCAATCGGTTTGGCCTTTTTCATAGTGGGGTTTTGATCTAATTGGAAAGATCTCCCCTGCATCGTCTGGTCGTCACACATTCATTTTAACGGCCACAGAGTACTTTACCAAATGGGTGGAAGCAATTCCGTTGACCACTACGACTGGAGCCCGCATTGCGGAGTTCATTTTGCATAACATCATATGTCATTTTGGTATTCCATCCAAAATTGTCTCGGATAATGGGACACCATTCAAGAATAAATATGTGCGTGCTTTGACCACAAAGTACAAGATTCAACATAGCTTTTCGACACCCTATTATCCGTAGGCAAATGGGCAAGCAGAGGCGTCAAACAAAATGCTAGTCGCCATTCTTAAAAAGACAGTTGCAGACAATCATAAAGACTGGCACATTCAGATCCTACTTGCCCTATGGGCTTATCGCACCAGCATTCGGACGCCCACTAGGGCAACTCCATTTTCACTGGTGTATGGCTCTGAGGCAGTCATGCCTTTTGAGTTGGAAATTCCTTCCCTGCGCATTTCAATGCAAGAGTTCATCGATGATGACACTGCGTGATAGGCCCGGTTAGATCAACTGACGTTGCTCGACGAATGACGCGTTCATGCTCTCGAGCATTTGCGTATCTATCAAGAGCGACTTAAGAAAGCATACAACATGAAAGTCCATCTTAGGGAATTTTAGGTTGGTGACTTAGTCTTAAAAGAGAACCAGCAGAATTCTAATTTTCCGTCCCATCTACGGGATAAGTTTGCAGCAAACTGGTTAGGTCCTTACATCATTGATAGTAAAATAGGACCCGAAACATACCGGCTTGCCTCTCTTGAAGGAATCAAGGAAACTGAACCCTTGAACATCATTCATTTGAGGCCATTCCACACCTAGAGAGCCATAGCCCAACAAAAAGCTCCAAGGATTATCACAATCGCTTGGTCAACCCAAAAAGCTCCAAGGATTACCACAATCGCTTGGTCAACCCAAAAGCTCCAAGGATTATCACAATCGCTTGGTCAACCCTAAATGCCCCAAAGGTATCTATAAACCCTTTGGTCAACCCAAAAGCTCCAAGGATTACCACAATCGCTTGGTCAACCCAAACGCTCCAAGGATTACCACAATCGCTTGGTCAACCCAAAAGCTCCAAGCATTACCATACCTGCTTGGTCAACATAAATATTCAAAATCAATAAAAACAACACAAAAATCAAAAATCACAAAAACAATTGCATTTCAATTCCATGCAAAAAAAAAAACAATAAAACAAAAACATTTGTTTACCATGCATTCTCATAAAAACAAAATCACAAAAACATTTGCATTTCCATTCCATGCATTCTCATAAAAATCAAAATACAAAAATATAGGTTGCATTAAGCATTGCATCCATACATTGCATACTTCGCTAGGTCATACAAGTCAAAAGCACCATAGGCTGTCATTATTTGGCAATTCCATCATTTCCACCTCAGATCCATTTTCATAAACGCATACATCCAGCATATCACCCTTTTATTTTAGCATCGTCATTGTCGCCTAATGTATATAGGGTTTTCGTCATTCAGATGTCTTTAAATTTCTAGCCAAAAAACTGTACACAGTTAAGCAGATTTTACATGGGAAAGTTTTACTTGGACCCCACCTTGGTACGTAGCATCCCAACACAAATTAACACACATAAAATAATTCCTAAGTTGTGTGGACGAAAGATGAAACCTGCACCGTAATCCCGGTTACCATAAGCGAAACGGCTATCTTGCTTATCCCCCTATGCAATTGACCCTAGGAATGCTGAGAGTTGGCAAAAGGACAAGCATCCTCCCTACCCAATTCCCCATGAATCCCAAGTTTCTCAAAAGTTGCAAAAACATCAAAAATTTGCAAAACGTCAAAACACTAAAATTTGACATCCTACAGTGCACACATCAAAAGGCACAAACAATAGTGATTCTCGTCACTCCATATTCAAATCCCTTGCTCAAAAAAAAAAAAAAAACAAAGACGAGTATTATCATAAAAATAAACAGTGATCTCATCACTATAAAGAGCAAGTATCCCAATACAATTGAAGAAAAGAAGGGAGTCGAACTTGAATCCCTGGAACTCTCAGCATTTCGACAGGTCATGAGGCAAGCTTCAATGACCGGTTTGGTTGATAGCCTATTGGTCACTGGTGGTAAACCTCCCGCATGACGATATATCTATCACATTAACTTGTGTGCAGATCAATGTTTGCATGTGGATGAGCTAGCTTATGGTATCCTAGATAGCATCGTAGATTAATCTGACTAAATACAATAAAGGAGTTAGTGGAGCTACTTAGGTGATCCTCAGTACAGGTTCGGTTGAAAGCCCATCTGGCACTGGCGGTATCCTGACAAATACCACATAAATGAACTCAATTGCACACACAGGGATGTGAAATAACTTGGTTCAATTCAAGTCGGATTTAGACCTTGTTTAGAAGTCTTGCGAGATAAATGTATGGTCTTGGCTAGTTAGTTAACAATATCTGCATCTCAGAAAAGCTTAACTACATTTTCGAACAACCGATCCATTTCATTCCATACATCACCATAAACAACTCGACAAAATCCAAAAACAAAGTTTTCACATGCACACGCATTCCATAAATCAATCTCATTACTCTAGCAAGTCCAATCCAAATCTTGTACAGTCTATGGTGCATCGACAAACCATCAACAATTCATTTCATTCATTCCATAAGCATACATCATACAAATTAGAATCATCGCATTCACAATCGCATATGCATACATCAATGTAAAAACATGCACATCAACATAAATCATGGAAAAAGTATAAACACCAAAAAGAATCATCTGTATATATAACAAAAATTGCCCGCAGGCTACAGTGCACCGGTCCTCGGACCTCACTCCCACCATCCAAAATCTCAAAAACCCCCAGCCTAGGGCATCGGCCACCATGATCACGCAGGATCGGTGCGACGAGAGCTACCCCCCGCAGTATCCGTCCTCTGAGACCTCTCAGGGCGACTGCTCGCCCCTGCATCCCGACCGCTCGCTCCTCCCTCCTCTCACCGCCGATGACGGGATGATGCTGACTGCTCTGTCCCGCTGTCTCTCATCCTGAATGACGAGCCACTGGCCGGAGGCTCTGGTATTCGCCCACCCAGGCGGATAATCTCACCCTCCATCTCCGACCGATGCCGCCCCCAAGCGGCCTCTCGTCGCCCCCAATCTGCCTCCCGTCGCCTCCAATCCTCCTCCCGTAGCCTCCACTCTGCCTCCCACCTATGGTAGTACGAGATGGCATCATCACGCTGTGCTAGCTGCACCCGTAGGAGATCCCTCTCCCGTGCAGCATCCGTATCCCCCGCCTGCTGGTGAGACGTAGCCCCTGCGCTCCCCCGCCCTGCCAACTGTGTCCGTAGGAGATCTCTCTCCTGCGTCATCTCGGCAAGCTCTCCATCCCGCCTCTGCAGTAACCCCGTCAGACGTGCTACCTCCGCGTGCAACCCCGCCTCTGTCTCCCCCAAGCCAGCCTGCTCTGGAGCATCCTGCATCTCCGGCTGCTCCTCCTCCCCAAAGTCATCTCCTGCCTCTGCCACCTCCACCATCTCCACATCCGTAGGAGCTCCCCAACCCTCTCCTGGTGCCTCCGCACCCTCTCCGCCTCCCGCTGCCTCCTCTCCGCCCAATGGCCCCTCACCTCGCCACTGCCGCAGCGTCCACCACTCCTGGTACTCAGCAGTCACTCCGACGTCATCTACGTCTGGAATGTCTAGTACGGCATCTGATTCCTCCCCCAGTGGCTCGAGGATCGGTGTAGCTAGGGTCCTCTCATCACTCCGATGTCGGTAGGCTACGGGCTCCCCAGGAAACCCCTGGCGTACCCCAAACTGTCGCGTCACTCGGAGGTAATGGAAGTACTCCTGCTCCGTCCCATGCCGACCAATCACCCATCTCCCCCTCCGAACCCGTCGAAGCCACTCATCAGCCTCTGGCCATGCGGGACAATCCCGATATGGCCGCCATATCACATCTCCGGGAGTCAGTCGTGCCAATGCATCTCTGTAATGGTCTACGTCTCCCGCAAACCGCCGACTATGCCCCCGCTCCTCTGACCGATACCATAAAGCACCATACCCAATATCCCTGTCCACCATCTCAGCTCGGGTAGTCCAGGGCAACCCTCGTGGTCGCTCTATGGCTATGTGCTGCCATGCCCAGCACTGCAACAAGAAACTGCACCCCATCCCCTTTCGCCTCCGACAGCGGACCTCGTATAGCTCATCATACAACTGCGCCAACAACGTCTGACCCCATCTCATAATAACCGGCTCTGTCACCGGGCAATCCACTAACTGCCATACCACCTCCAATAGGTTCCATGGGAACCTCGCTCCTGACGAGTCTGGCAGGAGCATGTTGGAAATGAGGCTCATGAGTACCGCATGCCTCACTCCCAACATTCCCCTCGCATACCAATACCGTACCAGAATCCCCCCAATGTGGCAATCCAGCTCTGCCCTCTCCAATGAAGTCATCCCATCATCATCCTCTCCATATCCAAAGTACCGCGTCAGTACTGCCGTCCTCTGGCCCCGTGGTGTCGTCCGAATGGGAACTCCGTCTATCGAAATCCGAAGAATTCGATACACGTCCTCCAAGGTGACAGTCATCTCCCCCGTCGAAAGATGGAAGGTGTTCGTCCGAACATCCCATAGGCCAATCAGTGCTGTAAGGTACGCCCGGTCCGCCACAACTGCATCCAACCGAGCCACGTGCTTGAGCCCTAGGGCATCAAGCCACTCCCAGTCATCATCACTCAATGCCTCGCGGGCATTAGAAAAAATGGTCGGTACTCGATGTCGACTCTTCACCACCTGCACATCACAAAAAAACAACAAACATCAAAAACATGCATCAAATTACCATCACATGTACAAAAATGCATAACTGTATAGTAACATCTTTCATTCACATGTACATCCAAAAAAAAAAAAAAACATCCATTTTTCAATTGTGCATCTTTAATTTCATCAAAAATAATAAAAATTTGACATGGTTTACCTACGGTTTTACCTAAGTTTACCATTTCAAAACAAAAAAATTCATCAATTTTGCATCTTTAATTTCATCAAAAACGATAAAAATTTGACATGGTTTACCTACGGTTTTACCTAAGTTTACCATTTCAAAACAAAAAAATTCATCAATTTTGCATCTTTCATTTCATCAAAAATGATAAAAATTTGACATGGTTTACCTACGGTTTTACCTAAGTTTACCATTTCAAAACAAAAAAATTCATCAATTTTGCATCTTTCATTTCATCAAAAAAAATGACAAAAATTTGACATGGTTTACCTACGGTTTTACCTAAGTTTACCATTTCACCCAAAAAAATTCACCTTTCATTTCATCAAAAATGACAAAAATTTGACATGGTTTACCTACGGTTTTACCTAAGTTTACCATTTCAACCAAAAAAATTCACCTTTCATTTCATCAAACAAATGACAAAAATTTGACATGGTTTACCTACGGTTTTACCTAAGTTTACCATTTCAACCAAAAAAATTCATTCATTTTCCATTTTTAATTCCATAAACATAACACAAAAATATGGGCATGGTTTACCTACGGTTTCGACCTAAGTTTTACCATTCACATAGAAAAACATTTTTTTAACCATGGTTACCCTAAAGTGTTACTCTAAGTTTCATTTTGGGTTTATCCTATGGTTTTCCATCTAAGTTTCCATCGGTTTGCATCCATGTTTCATTCGGTGTCATTCATTTACCTTTTAATTTAATTAATTAGGGTTTCATGTTTAAACACAAGAAAAACACCATAAAAACAAATTTGCATTTTTCAAATTCACAATCGAGGAGATAGTGCACTTACTGGTCTCGCCTCGGCTCCGCCGCTCGACGACCCGGTCTGTGCACTCATGGTGGCTGGATGATCCGGCAGCGCTTCGCATCAGAAATCTACCTCCTCCTCCCAGAGCTCCAAATCGCAATCGCTGAACAGTGCAAATGAGCCAAAACCGTCATTTTCGCATATTTATACTTTTTGTCAGCTGGTACTCGTCCTTCACCGGGACGAGCGCTTTTCGGCGTGCTCGTCCCACCCCGGGACGAGTACCATCGGAGACACACTCGTCTCACCCCGGGACGAGTACCATCCAGGCACTCGTCCCCCCCCGGGACGATTAAAAAAAAAAAAAAAAAAAAGAGAAAAATCAACAACAACCACAACATAAAAATGACAACTGCCAACAAAACCAAAAAAAAAAAAAGAAGGTCAAAACAGTCGGGGAACTGCTCGAGCATGCTTAGCGGTAAACCATCTAAAGGCACCCTTGCACAAGTCATCTTGGGTCAAGCGACTCGTCGCTTTTCTCATGTCGGTCATTCCCTCATCGATTCGTCGCTTGAGGGGGTAGTCACACTTAGTTGCCAATCAACACCATTATACCCAGTCTGGGAAATGACACGCATTCAAAGGATCATTGCAAAAGACAATCACGCCCCTGCTTGGGGCAGCAAACAAGCAATCATCACAAACTGATCATATACTTGGCATTCGTGAATCATGAACTCAAGGTTCCCACAGACAAAAGGTTGCGCCCTTTGCCTATTCATGATCGATCAATGTCTAAGTTCAAGTAATACCTCACCGAACCAGGTTAATGCTTGATTTTAGTTCCTTAGCTCGTCAGAAGCAAGGATTCAAGAATGCGTGCCCTTTCCATACTTGGGGCATCAAGAGTTGGTTAGGTTATTGAGAAACCCTAATCATTAGTGCTTTGGTTATATATTTTTGCTCAGCACTCCACCATGTGCAACGCTTCCCAAAAAGGGGCATCTGTAGACACCAAAACAACACCAATCCGATTATGTGACGACAAGCACTGATCGCACTAACACACACAGCCCCCAGGGCAGCCCTCAGAGGTTAAACAGTGGTTCTAACCACTCACACAACAGTTTTGCAAGTCAAAAACCAATTTGGCACTTTTTAGACACTTTATTGCTTATTCGTCCCACCAAGGGACGAGTGCTGTTTTACTCGTCCTACCCAGGGACGAGTGAAAGTTTTACTCGTCCTACCCAGAGACGAGTGCTGACTTATACTCGTCTCACCCAGGGACGATTACCAGCGCTCGCTTCGGGGTGGGACGAATGTCAGGTTTGACCGGCAAAAAGTCAAATCTCGGCATGTAACAACTCAGAACTGCCACTTAGCTTTCCTCGCATGACATAGGAGTGCGAGTGAGTTCTTTTGACAACTCATATCTACCAATTAACTCTCCCTTCACTGCATGGGAATAAGAGTAAGCTTTTTAAGACAACTCAGATTTGCCACTTAGCTATCCCTTCATTGCATGGGAGTGCAAGTGAGCTTTTCTAAAACACACAAAGACATGCACAGAGACAGTTAAGAATCCCTTGATCAAGAAGAAGTCTTTCTTTGAGGCAAAAAGCATTCATGCAAAGAAACACTTTTGCATGTTAATTCAAAGAGACCCCTCGGGTCTATAAAATGGTGAGTTTCCTCACCCAAAAGAGATACCGAGCTGGAGCATTTTGAGCGACGAAGTGCTGCTAATTCATTTACTTGCGATTTGTGTTTTCAACATCCATAATCTCTTAATCGAAAGAGAGGTTATTGGGTGACTTTTGAAGGCACGAATCAAGAACCAACACCCCATTCTTTTGACCACAATATCCTACCAATTTGTCGACAACACATCACATCAGGTTTCGGACCCATCCTAAGCGGATTGGTGTCGGAGCAAAGTTTCACCCGCGGGTGGTTTGCCTTCGGGCACCCCTCCCGCTTTATTGCTTTTGTAGTTTTTTAGCTAGTTTCATGTTTATGCTTTTATCAAGTTTTCAGTTCATTTAGATTCATTTTAGCCATAGTTAGATTTATCTTTTATTTTTCATACACAGGTGCTACTGATTCTTTGTTTGTTTCTTTGAACGCAGATTTGCAGCATTGGAGGAGCAGCGAGGAATCGACCTGTACCAACGCAAGCGGCGACAACGTTTTGGTTCGCCCATCTTATATGTGGGCACGCGGAAGAAGGAATTCTGAAACAAGTTGTAGAGATCAATATCTAACGCTCCTATCCCCTAAAAAGGAAGGAGACGCATTGTAACACGAATTGAAAAGAATATCAATAAAAAAAGGGCCATAGTTTATATTGCTTTTATATCTTGTGTTCATTCATTTGTGTTCTTTCCTTTTAATACAATTTTGTTTAGTATTTCCTTTTTGTTTCCGGAATCTCGTGTTTTCATTAACTTATCCTGAATCAGAGATATCATAGAACTCATTGGCAGAAAAGTCTTCGATTATATGGTTGAGGACAGAGGTAGAATGAAGTGGAAACAAATAAGAATTTAGGGATTTCAAGAAGAATCAAATGATCTTTATAACATTCTCAGGTATCATTTTATCCCCATGATACCCAAGGAAGATCAAGTGACCTAGTCTCCTACGAAAAATAAGTAGTTCACTGTTAAATCATCTTACAAGCTTCTACTTGATGACGAGGATTTTGTCCTCCAAAAGGACTTAGTTTGGATTAAAAATTTAATTCCAAAAATTACAGTCTTTTCATGGCTAGTTATCTAAGGAAAAATTCTAACCATTGATAATATGATGTGTAAAGGTATTTGTATCACTAATCGTTGTTATTTGTGCAGGGCTAATTGGGAGACCATTTATCACATTTTCCTTGAGTGCCCTTTTTCCTTGACTATCCTAAGTGGGGTTTTTTAGGCCTTCAATATTTCATGGGTTAAACCAACCATCGTACTTGATTTGTTCATCCAGTGGCCTTGCCCATTTTCAAGCCAAATATTTAGATACATGTGGAAAATTTGTCTCAATCACTATCTTTGGTAGGTGTGGTTAGAAAGGAAACATAGAGTATTTAATGAGTCTATCCATGATCATCAAACTATCATTGCCAGGATCCTATACTTTACCAATGAGAATGTGAACCTTATCCCTTTTGATAGTTGTAAACTTCATCTACAAGAGACCACGATTTCTCAATATTTAAGCTTAACCTTGTTAGATGAGTCTGTGCCTAGGGTAGTCAACCCCAGAGCCAATGTTAAGTGGTCTCCACATCCTAAGGGTTTTTTTAAGCTTAATTTTGATGGAGCAGCTATGGAAAATCCTGGAAGAGCAGGCACTAGTGGCATTATGCGAGATCATAATGGGAATATGATGCTTACGTTTTCCAAATATTTGGTAATAAGGATGAACAACATAGCTAAAGCCAGAGATATGTGGAGAGGCCTTCAAATGACTCAAGACTTAGAAGGCAATTTGATCATAGAAGGAGACTCTATGCATGTTATAAATATCCTCAATAATTAGAAAACACCTCCTTGGAGTATTAAAACAATTGTTGAAGAGGCTAGGATCCTTTTTCAGGGAAGACAAGATAGAAAAGCCCAACATGTCTTTTGGGAAGCTAAAAAAATTGCTGATAAGCTGGCCAATTTGGGTGTCGATGGTGACAAAATTTTCAAATGGGAACATGATGTCCCGAGTAAAGTAGATGAGTTTATTAAACAAGAATGCCAATAATGATAGTCGAATTTACCAATAGGTAAGGCACTGTAAGTTCGAAGGCTAGGAGTATTCCCGTCTCTTTTTTGAATTGGACTCATAATAAAAATTATCTGAGATGTCAGTCTTCATGGATGCTACTTGGAAATACCACAAAGACTAATGGGGACAATCACATGTCAGATAACATGGATCCTAGTCGTCTTAGTTATTTGAGGTTTGTTGATAATCACAGAGAAGGAAATAAACGACAATATAATACTTCGAACCAAAGCCACATGGACCACCAAATAGCCACCACCATAAATCTAGCCAGCAGGTTCACTTCTCCAAGGCTGATTGGCCAAGATAGTATGTGGTACCAAAGCATGTCATATATGGAAGAAAGCAATTACAAAAGAATTATTAAGAGTAACTGTCAATACAAAGCTTATGGGAGTTTTTTTTAGTACTCTGCTATGTGTGTCTGCAGCTTTTTTTTCTCCATTGTCTCAAGGAAGGGATCCGTGTCTGTTTATTTTTTGTAATTATGATGCATGTGTGTTTTCTCGAGGTATACCCAAAATGTTGTATGGGAAGTTTCTTTTTGATAACAGGCTATGTGCCTTATCGGATGTAATGGCTTTTGTGGTATGTAGATTTTACATATATAGGATCCTTATTAAGGATATGTTCATCAACAGCCCAGGGCTAATTTTTTTAAAAGGTTTTGGGTCAACCTGTAAAACCCGGTATTAATGCTATAGTATCTTATCTACCAAAAAAAAAAAAACCAAGGCAGGAAAAATAAAAGGTTTTATTTAAAACCATGGATGGCATATTTGAAATGGGTTTTTCTTAAAACCCAAGTTGGATTTTTGTTTCATCGAAAAAGGTGCCCCGATGATGGAGAAATTTAATTTTAAAGGTTTAGTTTAAATTTTAATTTATTTAAAATTTAAATTTAAATTTTAAAATTAAATAAAAAAATTTCCGCCATGTCCACCGACGTCATGAGGGTAGTTTTAAAAGCACCGATGTTTCCAAGTGAAGGGAAAGGCATATAAATATGCCACCAAGTTTTTAAATCGATTATCCTTGCTCATTGATAATCTTGCGTGGTATATGCGAAGGAAAGAGCTTGTGTTTTGTTTTATGTGATGTAGCGAATGGTTAAAAGTAGACAACGACCACTTCCCAAATCACATTGGGCAACGTGGCCTAGTGGCATCTTGGATTGTGCAAAGGTGTTGATAGCATGGAGGTCGTGAGTTTGATTCCCGTGAGCATCGTTTTAGCATTGTATTGGTTGAAGCATTGTTCGTTGTTTAAAATCTCATGGGCGAAAAGAAGAAGCATAAGGAGCACAAGGTGGAATAGCTTCCACGTGGGAAGCTTAGCCCACTTGGTGGGTGGAGGGAGTGCAAAGGCGCACTCGCTGCAGGTCTTGGGTTCGAGTCACCCGAAACCCGTTTTTGCATGGTTTGTTGTCGTCGCATTCTTCGGAGCCGAAAAAATATTTTATTTTCTAAGGTATGCCTGTCGCCGCAATTTTTGGAGAATGAATAATTAATGTTTTAATTTGTCAAAGCTAAGGTTTCAAGCACCATTATTGAGGGTATACTATGGTGATGTGATTTATGAGTTGTGGTTTATATTTTGCACTATTTGATGTGGGAATTTTTGCATTAAGGAGCTTAGTGAGTTGTGCATTAGTGCAAAGTGATTTTTAGGAGAAATAAGGGAATGGTAAATGGTTGTGGTGATATTCATGCTATGCTTAATTAATTAAGGAAATAATTATTTTTAATTATTTTCTAGTGGTGGATGTGATTTTTGACTAGGAGAAATAAGGTGTAAAAGGTTATGATATTTGTTTTGTAATTTCTCCTAACCCTCATGAAGTTTGGCAAGAGAATATTGTGATTGTGGCAGATTTCCAAAGAGGCTTCTTCATCTTCATAAAAGGTATGGGCACATTCTCCTATTGATTGATTATGGTGGTTGATTTCTGAAAATATCATTGGAGTGAAAAGGATTGATTGTGGTTTCCTTTTCGAAAGTGATTGGTTAAATGCTTCAAGGTTTTCTGGTTTGAGAGTTGTGATTAAACCTTGTTTTATAAGCATTGTTGTTGAAGCCCATTGGTTGTGCAAAGAACTTGAACTTGAGTTAGAAAAGAACATGAGTATCATTGTTATGTGAGATTTGTTGTTGAGCATTGTTGGAAACATTTTGAGTTGATTGATACATGCTTGGACTAGGGTTTGTGAGAAAGGGTTGTTCATTGAGGTGATTGGTTGAGTTGAGTTGATTGAGCCTAGTCAAGTGGATGCATGTGGTTGTTCAAGTTCCATAAAACAAACTATTATATATTCTTGATTTGAGTTGAGATTGAGATTTGAGAATAGAACATATAGAGTCTCTAACAATTCTCTTTATGCTTCTATGAGATTGATTTGAGTTGAGATTGGGATTTGAGTATAGAACATATTGAGTCTCTAAAAATTCTCTTTATGCTTCTATGAGATTGATTTGAGTTGAGATTGGGATTTGAGTATAGAACATATTGAGTCTCTAACAATTCTCTTTATGCTTCTATGAGATTTGAGTTGAGATATTGATTGAGCATTGAGTATAGAACATATTGAGTCTCTAACAATTCTCTTTATGATTCTATGAGATTGGACAAGTTCTATGTGAGCTTGTTAAGTAGATTTGAGATAAGTCTTTGAGAAGGCTTGTGGACTGATTTTGAGTAAGATTTTGTGGAAGCTTGCTATGCAGATTTGAGCAAGTCCTAGAGAGGACTTATTGAGAAGATTTGAGCAAGTCCTAGAGAGGACTTATTGAGAATTTGGACAAGTCCTAGAGAGGACTTATTGAGTAGATTTGAGCAGGTTTTGTGTGGACTTGTTGAGAAGATTTGAGCAGGTTCTATATGGACCTATTGAGCAGATTTGGATAATTTTTGAGTGAACTTGTTGAGCATATTTGAACAAGTTCTGAGTGAGCTTGTTGAGCATATTTGGAAAGGTTCTATGTGGACCTATTGAGCATATTTGAAAAGGTTATGAGTGGACCTATTGAGAAGATTTGAGCAGGTTTTGAGTGGACATATTGAGCAGATTTGAGCAGGTTATGAGTGAGCCTATTGAGTAGATTTGAGAAGGTTCTGAGTGAACCTATTGATAGAGCTTTGGAGGTGACAGAGTATAGAGGATAGAGTCTTAGTGGATAGAGATCCAACAACCAAGACAATTGAAGATAGATATTTGAGTGAGGAGTCTTCAAGTGGAGAGAGATCCACCAATCAATGTAGTAGAGAGACATAGTCTTCTAGAAGATCACTAGCCAGAGTAGAAGGGGAAAGAGTTCTCCTATGGAAGAGATCCACGAACTTGAGATTAGGGGATCAACATCTCCTTTGGACAGAGGTCCATAAACATTGTAATTGGGAAGGATTCCCATGAGATTATTTGAGAAATATTTAGAAGAAATATTTTCTCTATGGAGGTAGCCCACATTGGGTGAACCATGTTAAAATTGGTGTCTCTATTGTGTGTGATGATTTATGCATTACTTTGGTTATTGCTATTGATATTGCCATTGATTATATTGATTAATACTATTTGGGAAAGAAAAGTAAAAAGTGGTCTTATACTATTCACCCCCCCTCTCAGTATAAGCTTGTGTTCTTCAATTGGTATCAGAGTTGGTTCCTTCGAAAGAAGTTTAACAACTTGAAGGAAGATCCTACAAGAACACAAATGGCAAAGAAAGGCAAGAGTAGAAGCATGAGACACAAGAAGAAAATAACACCTATGGTCATGAAAGAAAAGGAAGATGAGTTTAATATTGTTGTGTTGGGAGGACACATGGAAATAGATTCAATAGATGAATCAAGTAATGGAGAAATATCTAGACTGATAAAGTTTTGTACCAGATGTGGGAACACAGGTCACCATGCAACTTATTGTCCACAAGAATGTTTTGTTTGTGGTCAACTTGGCCATGATGCAAGATATTGTAATGGGTTTAGTAGTAGTGAAGATGAAGATGATATTCTCAAAAATGAAATCCTAGAGATTGGTTCAAGAAAGGATAACAGGGATAATCAAAATAGGTATGAAGAAGAAACTCTACTTTTAGTAATAGAAGAAAAAGAAGATGCTTCAGAAAAATAAAAAGGGGAAGCCACTCTTAAGGAGCTTATTGAATTGAAAAGAGAGAATTTAGAATTGAAGGCTCAAATACAAGAAGATGAGAAATGTAAGACAAAGCTTCTACAGGATATCTCTGACTTGAGAGATAAGGTTGAAAAAGCAAGAAGAGTTGAAGAAGGTATGATTAAACAGTCAAAGGCAAAAGAGATAGAATGTGAAAGGCTTATGATTACTCTTGAAGAACTAAAAAGGGAGAACTCGGGATTAAGGGATCAAGCTCAAGAAGATGAGAAAGAAAAAGCAAGGTTTCTACAGGAACTCACTAACTTCAAAATCAAAGTTGAAGAGACAAGAAAAATTGAAGAAGGTATGGCCAAAAAATTAAAAACAAAAGATCTAGAGTGTGAAATATTAGAGCATGAGATAGTTTCACTAAGGATGGAAGTAAAAGGTTCTAAGGAAAAGCTACACAAGTTTGAGGAAAATTCAAAGACCTTGGAAAGGACTATCAATGCACAAAGGTCATCAGTCACCATAACAGGACTTAGTTCTAAAGAAGAACAAGGGAAACAGGAAGCAGAAAAAGGAGAGTCAAGCTCAAACACCAAAAAAGAAGAAGAGTCAAAAGAAGTAAGTAAAAGAGAGAGTGAGACCTCTAAGGATAAGTTGGACAATAGAAAGTTCAACAAGGAAAGGAACAATGCACAAGTAAGGAATAGATGGAACAAGAAACAAGTAGAAGAGACTAAGAGACCAATGGGGTCTAGGCAAGGTTTCTTCAATGGAAGATGTTTTTCATGTCACAGGTTTGGGCACATGGCTTCACAGTGCAGGACACATGAAAGACAAGAATATGGGAAAGGACAACTTTTCCATGGGTATTGCTACTCATGTAATGAGTTTGGTCACAAGGCAATGAATTGCAGGGTTCATGATAGAAGAGGATATGGCTTCACTAGGAGAAGTCCTAAGATAGTTGCACCTCCAAGGAATAATAACATTAAGTGTTATAAGTGCAATAATGATGGTCACATAGCAAGATGGTGTAGAGCAAATATTCCAGAAGCAGAATATGAATATGAACAAGAACATGAACAGGAACAAGAACATGGAACAAGAACATGAACAGGAACATGGATGAAAATAGGAACAAGAACAAGAACAAGAACATGGATGAGAATAGGAACATGAATGATGACAAGAACATGGATGATGACTTGGAAAGAAACAGTGAGAGGATTCAGAAGACTCAGAAAAGAAGAGAGAAAGATAAAGGTAAAGAACAGTGCTTTCGGGGAGTAGAAATACTCCCACCCCAAAATTAACCACCTCATGTGGAGGTGGGGGAGGGGCTAAGCTAAGAGGCTCATTCTTAGCCCCGAGCCCCAAAGGTGACCCTTTGCCATTGATGTCAAAGGGGGAGAGATTTGTGTATATTGGGGGAGAGATTTGATATTTGAGAGAGCATTGAGCCAGGGGGAGCAAAGTCCCAGGGGGAGCAAAAAGAAGATCAGGTTTTAGTAAAATGAATATGGGTTGCCATCAATGACAAAGGGGGATATTGTTGGACATTTTGAGTCCCTAAGCTAAAATGTTGTCATTGATGTCAAAAGGTTATTTGATGTCAAAAGGATCTATGATGGTATGCACTATGTTTTGTGAAAGTGCAAGGAAGGGTTTTTATCAAAACCAAGGTAGGAAAAATAAAAGGTTTTATTTAAAACCATGGATGGCAGATTTGAAATGGGTTTTTCTTAAAACCCAAGTTGGATTTTTGTTTCATCGAAAAAGGTGCCCCGGTGATGGAGAAATTTAATTTTAAAGGTTTAGTTTAAATTTTAATTTATTTAAAATTTAAATTTAAATTTTAAAATTAAATAAAAAGTTTTCCGCCATGTCCACCGATGTCATGAGGGCAGTTTTAAAAGCATCGATATTTCCAAGTGAAAGGAAAGGCATATAAATATGCCACCAAGTTTTTAAATCGATTATCCTTGCTCGTTGATAATATTGCATGGTATATGCGAAGGAAAGAGCTTGTGTTTTGTTTTATGTGATGCAGTGAATGGTTAAAAGTAGACAACGACCACTTCCCAAATCACATTGGGCAGCATGGCCTAGTGGCAGCTTGGATTGTGCAAAGGTGTTGATAGCACGGAGGTCATGAGTTCGATTCCCATGAGCATCATTTTAGCATTGTATTGGTTGAAGCATTGTTCGTTGTTTAAAAGCTCATGGGTGAAAAGAAGAAGCATAAGGAGCACAAGGTGGAATAGCTTCCATGTGGGAAGCTTAGCCCACTTGGTGGGCGGAGGGAGTGCAAAGGCGCACTCACTGTAGGTCTTGGGTTCGAGTCACCCGAAACCCGTTTTCGCATGGTTTGCTGTCACCGCATTCTTCGGAGCAGAAAAATATTTTATTTTCTAAGGTATGCCTGTCGCCACAATTTTTGGAGAATGAATAATTAATGTTTTAATTTATCAAAGCTAAGGTTTCAAGCACCATTATTGAGGGTATACTATGGTGATGTGATTTATGAGTTGTGGTTTATATTTTGCACTATTTGATGTGGGAATTTTTGCATTAAGGAGCTTAGTGAGTTGTGCATTAGTGCAAAGTGATTTTTAGGAGAAATAAGGGAATGGTAAATGGTTGTGGTGATATTCATGCTATGCTTAATTAATTAAGGAAATAATTATTTTTAATTATTTTCTAGTGGTGGATGTGATTTTTGACTAGGAGAAATAAGGTGTAAAAGGTTATGATATTTGTTTTGTAATTTCTCCTAACCCTCATGAAGTTTGGCAAGAGAATATTGTGATTGTGGCAGATTTCCAAAGAGGCTTCTTCATCTTCATAAAAGGTATGGGCACATTCTCCTATTGATTGATTATGGTGGTTGATTTCTAAAAATATCATTGGAGTGAAAAGGATTGATTGTGGTTTCCTTTTCGAAAGTGATTGGTTAAATGCTTCAAGGTTTTCTGGATTGAGAGTTGTGATTAAACCTTGTTTTATAAGCATTGTTGTTGAAGCCCATTGGTTGTGCAAAGAACTTGAACTTGAGTTAGAGAAGAACATGAGTATCATTGTTATGTGAGATTTGTTGTTGAGCATTGTTGGAAATATTTTGAGTTGATTGATACATGCTTAGACTAGGGTTTGTGAGAAAGGGTTGTTCATTGAGGTGCTTGGTTGAGTTGAGTTGATTGAGCCTAGTCAAGTGGATGCATGTGGTTGTTCAAGTTCCATAAAATAAACTATTCTATATTCTTGATTTGAGTTGAGATTGAGATTTGAGAATAGAACATATAGAGTCTCTAACAATTCTCTTTATGCTTCTATGAGATTGATTTGAGTTGAGATTGGGATTTGAGTATAGAACATATTGAGTCTCTAACAATTCTCTTTATGCTTCTATGAGATTGATTTGAGTTGAGATTGGGATTTGAGTATAGAACATATTGAGTCTCTAACAATTCTCTTTATGCTTCTATGAGATTGAGTTGAGATATTGATTGAGCATTAAGTATAGAACATATTGAGTCTCTAACAATTCTCTTTATGATTCTATGAGATTGGACAAGTTTTGTGTGAGCTTGTTAAGCAGATTTGAGACAAGTCTTTGAGAAGGCTTGTGGACTGATTTTGAGTAAGCTTTTGTGGAAGCTTGCTATGCAGATTTGAGCAAGTCCTAGAGAGGACTTATTGAGCAGATTTGAGCAAGTCCTAGAGAGGACTTATTGAGAAGATTTGGACAAGTCCTAGAGAGGACTTATTGAGCATATTTGAGTAGGTTCTATGTGGACCTATTGAGCATATTTGAGTAGGTTCTGTGTGGACTAGTTGAGCAGATTTGGACAAGTTCTGAGTGAACTTGTTGAGCAGATTTGGACAATTTTTGAGTGAGCTTATTGAGCATATTTGGACAAGTTTGTGTGGACCTGTTGAGCAGATTTGGGTAGGTTCTGAGTGGACCTATTGAGAATATTTGAGCAGGTTCTGAGTGAGCTTGTTGAGCAGATTTGAGCAGGTTTTGAGTGAGCCTATTGAGCAGATTTGAGAAGGTTCTAAGTGAACCTATTGATAGAGCTTTGGAGGTGATAGAGTATAGAGGATAGAGTCTCAGTGGATAGAGATCCAACAGCCAGGACAATTGAAGATAGATCTCTGAGTGAGGAGTCTTCAAGTGGAGAGAGATCCACCAATCAAGTGCAGTAGAGAGATAGAGTCTTCTAGAAGATCACTAGCCAGAGTAGAAGGGGAAAGAGTTCTCCTATGGAAGAGATCCATGAACTTGAGATTAGGGGATCAACATCTCCTTTGGATAGAGGTCCATAAACATTGTAATTGGGAAGGATTCCCATGAGATTATTTGAGAAATATTTAGAAGAAATATTTTCTCTGTGGAGGTAGCCCACATTGGGTGAACCACGTTAAAATTGGTGTCTCTATTGTGTGTGATGATTTGTGCATTGCTTTGGTTATTGCTATTGATATTGCCATTGATTATATTGATTAATACTATTTGGGAAAGAAAAGTAAAAAGTGGTCTTATACTGTTCACCCCCCTCTCAGTATAAGCTTGTGTTCTTCAAGAATATTTTTGAATTGTATTGAAGAAAGTATTTTTGAAAGAGATACAAGCATTATTTTGAACATCGTTTATGTGCAAGATTTGGTATTGGTTGAGCATGTGTTAGAGTAGATTTGAGAAGAGATAGTGAGGTAGATTTAAGAAATTTTTGTGATAATCTTGAAGCAGGTTTGAGGTAGATTTGAGCAAGTCTTGTGAGAAGATGATGCAGGAGCATCCGAGGGCAGCAAAGCAATCGAGCATCAACCAAACTTTTGTTGTTATTTCTTTTCTTTCTAAGTGTTGCAAATGTATTTTTTTCCTAAGTGTTGCAAATGTCACAAAATCGCGACACAAGGCAGAGAAAACAAGGCCGGAAGACACAAGGTCGCGAAATCGTGACATGTCACAAAATCGTGACCATCGCAGAAGAAACCAAGGTGCGGAGGACCAAAGGTCGCGAAATCGTGACATGTCAGCGACATGTCACGAAATCATGGCCTAAGTAGGGGAACAAAGGCGCAGAGGAACAAAGGTCATGAAATCGCGACATGTCATGATTTCATGACATGTCACGAAATCGTGGCCTAAGCAGGGGAACAAAGGCACGGAGGAACAAAGGTCACGAAATCATGGCCTAAGCAGGGGAACAAAGGCGCGGAGGAACAAAGGTCACGAAATCGTGACATGTCACGATTTCGTGACATGTCACGAAATCGCGGCCTAAGCAGGGGAACAAAGGCGCGGAGGAACAAAGGTCACGAAATCGTGACATGTCACGATTTCGTGACCGAAACGGGAAAACGGAGGCCGATAGAAGAAACGCAGAATCGCGACATGTACGATTTCGACAAAAGGGAAAATGGAGGCCGATAGAAGAAACGGCGCGATATCGCGACATGTCACGATATCGCGACCAAAATGGAGAGAGAAGGCGTAGAAAGGAAATGGTCGTGATATCGTGACATGTCGCGATATCGTGACCAAACAGAAAAACATGCACTCCAACTTTCATAAAGACGTCCCTTCGTGCGCGGCAAGTTAGCGGCAGTGAAGCAGTAGTTCCAAAGAAGGATTTCAATGGGCATGTTGGCCACTCGCGCAGGATATCTGGAAGACGCATTTAAAGCAACTAACAGCAAGCAGCAGATCGAGAAGAAGATTCCGTTGGATATGGCAACCAGTCATGCACCTCACCTAGAGTCTCATCAATGCAACTTTCTAGAATTGTCCCAGGTGGCAATTGTAGATCGTGGGAAGTTTGAAAGCACAGAGGATCGGGACCTCAATAAAAACCCATGGATTGTAATGAGAGGGGGTTGGCAAACGGTAGTTTGGGCTGTATATTCTTGTAAAATTCTTTCGAAGTATTGAATAAGAAATTGTTGTCTCTTGTTTCTCTGGTTTTCTGTCTTATGCAAGATCTATTCTCCACCAAGTGGTATCAGAGCCAGTAGTTCTTGAGTGTGTAGCAGATCGCCGGAGGAGAGGCAGTTACACTAGGATCTATGGAAGGGCTTGGAATTGGGTGAGCAGAATGCCTCCAAGGAGAAATCCTGTTGGTGGGAGAGGCATGGCAGCGACGGAAGATGTTCGAGCTTTGCGGCGGCAAATGCAAGCTCTGCAAGAAGAAATGCATAGAAGATTGGAGCCAAGAAGAGACGAAGGTAGTGAAGAGGAAGATGATGAAGAAGAAGACCAACCTGAGGAAGAAGAAGAAGCAGTAGATCCTGCTCAGGCCAGACTATACAAAGCCATATCCTAGATTGGGAAGAGGCCGAAGATGGAGGTTTCCACATATTTTGGGAACCTTGATCCAGAGGAATTGATCGACTGGATCAACGACCTGGAAGAGTACTTTGAGTACGAAGAGGTTGAGGATCCTGATAGGGTCAGATTCGCAAAGACCAAACTGAAAGGTCATGCTAGCATTTGGTGGAAGGGAGTGCAGTTGGAGTGAAATAAAAGAGGGAAAGAGAGAATAACTAAGTGGGAACAGATGGTAGAAAATTTAAAGAGGCGGTTCATCCCTGGTGATTATGAGTTAGACCTGCTGAAGAAAATGCAAGGATTGAGGCAATCAAGCAAGTCCGTGAAAGAATACACAGAGGAATTTCATAAAATAATGATTAGAACAGGCCACTCAGAGGCCAACAAGGAGAAGGTAGCCCGTTACATTAATGGGTTACGAGCAAGCATTCAGGAAGAACTAAGTCTAGTCCGGATGACCACCATAGAGGACGCTTACCAATTTGCTTTAAAGGTTGAAGAGAAGCTCAATAGGAGGTTTGAAAACAAGCAAAGAGGAAGAGGTCATGGCGGAAGGACCGACGGAAGGAACAGTGGAAGAAGAAATGAAGATTCTCAAAAAAATGGAGAAGGTAGCAGCAATCAAGAACAAAGGAGAGAAAATACAGACCACCCCCGTAATCAGAATAATGGTTACCGAGGGGGAAGAGGCAGAGCTGGACATGGACAAGGAAGAGGAAGATTCCAAGGGACTTGCTTCCAGTGTGGTGAAGAGGGACATCACCAATATGAGTGCCCACAACAACGAGAAAGAAATAATCGAAGGCCGAAAGGAAATGCCAGAGTAGCAGTCACTGATGAAGATGTTGGATCTGAGCATTCTGAAGAAGCTGAGAGAGGAGAAGTAATGATTGCAAGGAGAGTCCTGTTGAATGAAGAGGGAGCTACAGATCAGAGGAAAAGCTTATTCCGCATAAGGTGTAAATGCGCGGGTAAGATTTGCAACATTATCATTGACAACGGTAGCACGAATAACCTAGTTTCAGAGGGAATGGTTACAAAGCTACAACTGGAGAGAAAGAAACACCCGCATCCATATCGGATCGCGTGGTTGCAGAAAGACCATAAGGTTTTGGTCAATGAACAGTGCCTGGTAAAATTCAGTATTGGGAATTACCGTGATGAGGTTCTGTGCGACATTCTGCCCATGGATGCGTGCCATTTGTTGTTGGGAAGGCCATGGCAGTTTGACAGGTGTGCGGTTCATGATGGTCGAGCCAACACCTATTCCGTGACCAAGAATGGAATGCGTCATAAGTTGAAACCCCTGAAGGAGGTGGAAGAAAAGGTATGTGGCAGTGCAAGAATTTGCTTGGTTGACGAAAGAAAATTTTTAGATGATTTAAAGCATGAACATATGTGTTATGCATTAATTCCTAGAGTCAGGGATACAGAATGCAAAGATGCCCCAGTAGAAGTCCAAGATCTGTTGAAGGAATTTCTAGATATCATATCTGATAATGTGCCTGAGGGTTTACCCCCAGTAAGAAAAATCAGTCACCATATTGATTTGGTGCCAGGGTCAAGCTTGCCCAATAAAGCTGCACATAGAATGACACCTGTAGAAACTGAAGAACTAAACAAGCAGGTCCAGGAGTTGCTGGAGAAGGGATTGATTAGGGAGAGTCTTAGCCCATGTGCAGTACCTGCAGTACTAGCACCCAAGAAGGATGGAGAGTGGAGAATGTGCATAGACTCTCGAGCCATCAACAAGATCACAATAAAATACAGATTTCCATTGCCAAGGATGGATGACATAATGGACTGTTTGAGTGGAGCCAAGTACTTCACCAAAATTGACCTCAAGAGTGGTTACCACCAGATCCGTGTCAAGGAAGGAGATGAGTGGAAGACAGCCTTCAAGACAAGAGAGGGCTTGTATGAGTGGTTGGTCATGCCATTTGGGCTGTCCAATGCACCAAGTACCTTCATGCGGCTGATGAATGAGGTATTGAAAGAGTTTTTAGGAAAATTTGTCATTGTTTATTTAGATGATATATTAATATTCAGCAGAACCCTGGAGGAACACCTGATGCACATCGGGAGGGTTTTTGAAAAGCTGCGGGAGGAGCGAGTTATTAATAAATCTGAAAAAGTGTAATTTTGTCAAGAAAGAGTTAGTATACCCGGGATTTGTAATCTCGGTAGAAGGTCTGAAAATGGACCCAGAGAAGGTGAGAGCTATCATCGAATGGCCTACCCCAAGAAGCACAACAGAGGTAAGATCATTTCATGGTCTAGCCGACTTTTACAGAAAGTTCATAAGAAACTTCAGCGGCATTTGTGCACCCCTCACAGAAACAATGAGAGGGGATAAGAAAGAATTCAAGTGGACCTTAGGGGCTGAAAGGAGCTTTGATGCATTAAAGAAAAGGGTCACAGAACAGCCTATTTTGGCACTCCCAGACTTTAACAAAGTATTTTAGGTAGACTGTGATGCCAGTGGCAGTGCAATAGGGGCTATACTGAGTCAAGAAGGCAGACATGTTGCTTATTTTAGTGAAAAGCTCAATGATGCTCGAAAAAAGTATTCAATTTATGACCAGGAATTTTATGCTATAGTTCGAGCTCTGAAGAAGTGGAGGCATTATTTGTTGCCAAAAGAGTTTGTTCTATTTACGGATCATCAGGCATTGCAGTACATCAACAGCCAAACAAAACTGAATCAGAGGCACATGAAGTGGGTTGAGTTTCTCCAAAGCTATACCTTTGTGTTAAAGCACAGAAGTGGGAAATCAAATAGAGTTGCAGATGCCTTAAGTAGAAGGCAGAATCTGCTGATTGAAATGACAGTGGAAGTGGTAGGATTCGAAGAACTGAAGGGTCTTTATCCTGAAGATCCTGATTTTGTAGAAGCCTGGACGGCTTGCTTGGCACCTGTTACTGTGGACAGGACAAAATGGTTAGATTTCCTAATCCAAGACGGAATGCTGTTCAAGGGAAGTAAATTATGCATTCCAAGGAGTTCCATGCGGGAGAACTTAATCAAGGAAAAGCACAGCGGAGGACTAGCTGGGCATTTTGGTCGGGATAAGACCATTGCCCTGGTGAATGAAAATTACTACTGGCCGCAACTTCAGCAAGATGTGAAAAAGTTTGTGCAAAGTTGCAGAATATGCCAGATGGCAAAAGGCGTAAGGCAAAACACAGGATTATACCAGCCGTTACCTATACCTGAGAGGCCATGGGAGGACATAAGCATGGATTTTATTCTTGGATTGCCCAGAACACAGAGGGGAAATGACTCTGTATTTGTGGTGGTTGACAGATTCTCCAAGATGGCACATTTTATTCCCTGCCAGAAAACAAGTGATGCAGTTCACATTGCAGGGTTATTTTTCAAGGAAGTGGTACGACTTCACGGTCTACCAAGAAGCATAGTTTTTGACGGAGATACAAAGTTTGTTGGGTATTTCTGGAGAACATTGTGGAAGAAGGCTGAAGACAGATCTGAAGTTCAGTTCCGCATACCACCCACAAGCCGATGGACAGACGAGAGGTGGTAAATAGAAGTCTGGGTAATTTATTAAGATGCTTGATAGCAGATAAACCCAAGGGATGGGATTTAGTTTTGTCACAGGCGGAATTTGCATACAACAATTCTGTCAATAAGAGTACAAACAAATCTCCATTCCAAATCATATATGGAAACAGTCCGAGAAACGTTTTTGAGCTGAGAAAATTAGATAAAGGAGAAAAGTGCAGTGCAGAGGCTGAGGAATTCGTGAAACAGATGAAAAGCCTGCATGAAGAAGTGAAGAAACAAATCACAAAAATGAATACTCAGTATAAAGCAAGAGCAGACCAAAAGCGGCGGTTCAAAGAGTTCGAAGTGGGGGATGAAGTCATGGTCCATCTCAGAAAAGAAATATTTCCAGCCAAAACTTATAACAAGTTGAAAATGAAGAAGTTTGGGCCATGCGAGAATATTGGAAAAACGGGATTCAGGCAATGCATATGAAGTGGAATTGCCAAGTGGGCTTGACATTTCACCTATTTTTAACATATCTGATTTAGTGGAATACCATGAAGGAGATAGTACAGAGGCACCAAGCATAGAATTGTGGAACATTCCAACGTCTAACCCAACCAAAGACGAGATCGAGGAAATATTAGATACTCGTGAAGGCAGAAGCACAAGGAACAAACAATATTCTGAGTATTTGATCAAGTGGAAGGGCAGACCTATAGAAGATGCAACTTGGTTGTCAAAAATAGAGGTTGACCACCTGGGTCTTCCTCCCAAAGATCAGAAGTGAGGATCACTTCTCGATCCACCCGGGTGTCTGATGCAGGAGCATCCGAGGGCAGCAAAGCAATCGAGCATCAACCAAACTTTTGTTGTTATTTCTTTCTAAGTGTTGCAAATGTATTTTTTTCCTAAGTGTTGCAAATGTCACGAAATCGCGACACAAGGCAGAGAAAACAAGGCCGAAAGACACAAGGTCACGAAATCGTGACATGTCACAATTTCGCGACATGTCACGAAATCGCGACCATCGCAGAAGAAACAAAGGTGCGGAGGACCAAAGGTCACGAAATCATGGCCTAAGCAGGGGAACAAAGGCACGGAGGAACAAAGGTCACGAAATCGCGACATGTCACGATTTCGTGACATGTCACAAAATCATGGCCTAAGCAGGGGAACAAAGGCGTGGAGGAACAAAGGTCGCGAAATCGTGACATGTCACGATTTCGTGACATGTCGTGAAATCGCGGCCTAAGCAGGGGAACAAAGGCGCGGAGGAACAAAGGTCACGAAATCGTGACATGTCACGATTTCGTGACATGTCACGAAATCGCGGCCTAAGCAGGGGAACAAAGGCACGGAGGAACAAAGGTCGTGAAATCATGACATGTCATGATTTCGTGACCGAAATGGGAAAACGGAGGCCGATAGAAGAAACGGTGCGATATCGCGACATGTCACGATATCGCGGCCAAAATAGAGAGAGAAGGCGCAGAAAGGAAATGGTCGTGATATCGCGACCAAACAGAAAAACATGCACTCCAGCTTTCATAAAGACGTCCCTTCATGCACGGCAAGTTAGCGGCAGTGAAGCAGCAGTTCCAAAGAAGGATTTCAACGGGCATGTTGGCCACTCACGCAGGATATCTGGAAGACGCGTTTAAAGCAACTAACAACAAGCAGCAGATCGAGAAGAAGATTTCGTTGGATATGGCAGCCAGTCGCGCACCTCACCTAGAGTCTCATCAATGCAACTTTCCAGAATTGTCCCAGGTGGCAATTGTAGATCGTGGGAAGTTTGAAAGCACAGAGGATCGGGACCTCAATAAAAACCCATGGATTGTAATGAGAGGGGGTTGGCAAACGGCAGTTTGGCTGTATATTCTTGTAAAATTCTTTCGAAGTATTGAATTAGAAATTGTTGTCTCTTGTTTCTCTGGTTTTCTGTCTTGTGCAAGATCTGTTCTCCATAAAAATACTTGGGACATAATTAAGACAAATTTGTGCATGTAATGTATGTAGAGTTGGGATAAAATTGGGATATATTTATGCATGTGATGTGTGCAAATTTGAGATTGAGTTGAGATAGATTTGTGCATGTAATGTGTGCAAATTTGGGACAGAGTTGAGATAGATTTATGAATGTAATATGTGGATACTTGGGATAGAGTTGAGACATATTTGTGCATGTAATGGGTGCAGATTTGGGACTGAGTTGAGACAGATTTATGCATGTAATGTGTGCAAATTTGGGACATATTTGAGATAGATTTGTGCATGTAATGTGTATAGATTTGGGATAGAGTTGAGATAGATTTGTGCATGTAATATGTGTAGATTTGGGATAGAGTTAAGGCATATTTGTGCATGTAATGTGTGCATATTTGGAGCAGAGTTAGAGTAAAGGTATGTACCAGCTTTGGAGGTAAACTAGAGCAAAGGAGAGATGTCTCCTATGGATAGAGTTCCACAAACCATACTAGCAAGGGGATAGAGTTATCGAGATAATTCCACGAACTAGACTATCAAGGGGATAGAGTTATCCTATGGATAGAGTTCCATAAACCAGACCAGCAAGGGGATAGAGTTCTCATGTGGATAGAGTTCCATGAACTATACTAGTAAGGGAATATAGTTCTCCTATGTAAGACCATTAAGGAAATAGAGTTCCACAAACCAGACCAATAAGGGGTAGATTTATCCTATGGATAAAGTTCCATGAACCAAACCAACAAGGGGATAGAGTTATCCTATGGATTGAGATCCATGAACCATAGTTAAGGGGATAGAGTTATCCTATGGATAGAGTTCCACAAACCTGAGCATAAGGGATTGAGATCTCCTTTCGATAGAGGTCCTTAAAAATTGTAATAGGTAATTGGTTCCCAAAATTGTTTTTGAGAAAATTTAGAAGAAAGGTTTTCTCCATGGACGTAATCCACATTGGCTGAACCACATTAAATTTATATCTCTCATGTGTGTGATGATTTGTGCATTGCCTTGTTACTGCTATTGATGATATTGGTTAATACTACTTTGGAGAATTATTGTAATTGATACTATTGGATGCTATTTTTTGTGAAAGAAAAGTAAAATTTTATCTTATATTTTTCACCCCCCCTCAGTAGAATCTTGTGTTATTCACAATGCAATGAGGATTGTTCCCTCTACTTTGCATCAATGTGTTAAATTCAAATTTAAGAGTCAGTTGGTCACTATCCATGGTGATCCTAGACCATTTTAAATGTGTGCAATAGCAAAACCTATCAATGTCCTCTTTTATCCTTCTTTATCATCATTGGAACTTAAATCTTCTAAGACCTCTTTAACCAAATCAAAATCATCACCTCCTTCTGAATTACCTAAAACTTCTAGTGATAATGATCCCTCTACATCATACCCTTTGACAGATGAACTCTTATAGGATTTATCCATTGTATTGGAACCCACAAAATAGGATAATTATAATATACAATATTCTCTTATCTTATCTTAATTATTTCCATCTCCACGTACAACTGGGATACCGCAAAAAAAAATGCAACATCTATCATGTTAGAAATTGTACTTTCATTTATGTTGGATGCACTCTTGATAAAATTAACATTAGGCAAATGAGCTTTACGTATGATGAGAATAGTTTTGCTCAATGCTTCTTTTCTAATAAGTATATAAAATCTAAACAAATGATGTGTGATATGGGATACAAAGGTAAATGTTTAGGCCATATTAAAAATAGAATGCGTGAGCCTTTCAAAGTAGAGGAATGACCTTCCAGATGTGGTATAGGCTATATCCCCACAAAAACTCAACCTTTCCCCTTTGATAAGGATGATCACCTTATCACATATGGAGAATATTTTAAAAAACAAGAAAAACTAAAGAAATGCAAGAAAGTTCATGGGTTTTTTTACAACATGTTATCAGTAGTACACCAAGAAATAATGGCTGCTCTAGATGAATGTGTAGAAGAAAATATTTTTTATGAAATTTCTCATGAGTAAATTATGAGGAATAGGTTCTTCTTCGATGGGTCTATCCTATGTATAGCTCACATTCAGACAACCACACAAGAAGAGTTATTCCACTTATCCTTGTAATAACTTCAAGAAATGGGTGTTTTGCTCACTCCTCCCAACTTCAAAAGAGATTTAAGTATCGAAATAGAGGCTATTTTAAAAATTAATATTGGAACAAAAAATAATCCTCACATGGTTAAAATTGGGACTGATTTAAATAAATAACATATTAAATATACAGAACTTCTCAAATAATACCCTAATATATTCGCTTGGACATATGTATATATGATAGGTCTAGATCCTTCTACGGTTATGCACCACTTAGTGGTTCATTCTAATGCTAAACTTGTAAAATAAAAACTTAGGAAAATGCATCCTAAAGTAGCCTTATTGGTTAAAAATAAATTACAAAAACTCTTGGATGTAAATTTCATTCAAGCTATATATTATTTTGACTTGATATCCAATATTGTTCTAGTAACTAAAAAAGAGGCTACTAAAATTAGAGTCTGTACTGATTTTAGGGACATCAATGTCGCATGTCCCAAGGATGACTTTACCCTTACTAATATGGATAAAATTATTGATTTCACGGTAGGATGTGGAATGCTATCATTCATGGATGGATTTTTAGGATACAATCAAATTCATATAGCACTAGAAGATCAACCTAAAACTACCTTCATTACACCTTGGAGGACTTTATGTTGGAAATTAATGCCCTTTGGTATAAAGAATGCAGGGGCAACTTACCAATGAGCTATGACGTATGTATTTCATGATATGATGTATGAAATCATACATGTTTATGTGTATGATATCATCTCTCGATCTATAAAACAAGAAGATCATATCCCTGATTTACAATGAGTCTTTGATAGACTCTGAGAATATAAAGTTTGATTGAATCCAAACAAATGTGTGTTTGGAGTAAATTCAGGTAAGTTATTAGGGTTTATAGTTTCTATGCATGGTATATAAATAGACCCTATCAAAATTAATGCTATCATTACCACCACCCAAAAACTTAACGAAACTTAGGAGTCTATAGGGTAATCTCCAATCTATCCACCATTTCATTGATAAATTGGTAGATAAATGTAAACCCTTCCTTAGCTTTCTAAATAAAGGCACTCCCTTTCCTATAGGATAAAGAATTTCAATAATATTTTGAAACTCTTAAGATATATCTTCTTGCCCCACTAGTGCTTATTCCACCTAGGCCAGAACACCCTTTCATTTTATACATTTCTACCTCAAAACTTGTGTTAGGAGAAATGCTAGCACAACATGATGAGGATAAGAAAGAATGATATATTTACTACATAAGTAGAAATTTAATAAGTTATGAAACTCATTACACCCCCTTAGAAAATCTTTGTTTAGTTGTCGTATTCTCTATGCAAAAACTACACCACTACATGCATAGTCAAAAAACTTATCATCATAAAATCTAATCCATTGTGATATCTGATGAGTAGACCCTATTTATCAGGACGAGCAACAAAATGGGTTCTCACTTGAAGTGAGTTTGACCTAACCTTTATTGGGTAAAAATCCATTAAAGGGAAAGTCATAGTAGACCAACTCACCACTGCCCCTCTTGAGTCTACTCACCCCTTGATGATAGAATTCCCTTATGAATGTCTTAACCTAGATAGTGATTCCTTGGAATCATGGTCTCTATTTTTTGATGGAGCCCATTGTATGAGTGGTGCAAGTGCAGGTATCATATTGGTATCCCAAAAATATAAAGTATCCCATTGTCTTTTAAATTCCAATTCATGTACACAAATAACACATCAGAGTATGAAGCTTTAATCCTTATATTACGAGAAAATTTAGCTCTCAATATTAAAGTGTTATCAATTTTTGGAGACTCACAACTCATGGTGAATCAAGTTAATGACATTTACCAAACTCAAGATGAGAAACTACATCTTATAAATAATACATTTTAAAACTTATTTCTTTATTTGAGAAGGTTACTATAGAAGCTATCCCATGCACCAGTAATCGTTCTATGGACGCTATGGTAGCAGTTAATTCTCTTATATCTTTGGAGTTATATGATGATCATGCTACTATAATCATTCATCAACTTCAAGAACATGCATCATTAGATTCATGTCTATAACCCTTCAATGTATTTACAATTTAAGAAGCATTTTTATAACCATGGTACAAATATATTCTAAAATTTCTCCAAGATGGATCCTTTCCAAATGGCTTCAATAGAAATCAACGACAATCATTGCGTAAGCAAGCTATCCGCTTTATAATCATTAGAGGTAATTTGTATAAAATATCCTTTGAAGGTATCCTCTTATGATGCCTCAACCTCAATGAGTCCAAAAAAGCATTAAGTGAGGTATATGATGGATCTTGTTAAGGTCATTTTAGTGGGGAGGCTATACCCAAAAAGCTCCTACAAATGGGATACTTTTGGCCCTCCATGGAAAATGATGCCCATGAGTATGTACATAAATGTGACAAATTTTAGAAGCATGCAAATATTTTCCATGATTCTGCCCAAGAGCTTCAAGCTAGTTCTTCCCCATAGCCTTTATCAAAATGGGGCCTAGACATCATTGGGAAAGTCAACCCAATTTCTTCAGATGGCCATAAATTTATTATTACAGCAACTTAGTATTTTACAAAATGGGTAGAATATATGCCATTGGCTTCTTACATAGGAACCCAAGTCTCTAAATTCATCTTTAATCAAATTATCTATAGATTTGGGATTCCATCTACACTTGTTTCAAATAATGGAACTTGTTTTAAAAATAAAGACATCAAAAACCTTTGTGTAAAATATAAAATTCAGCATAGATGGTCTACCCCTTATTATCCATAAGGAAATGGTTAATATGAAGCATAAAATATAACTTTAATTAATATATTAAAAATATTGGTTAATAAATCAGGATATGATTGGCATACCAATTATATCTAGCATTATGGGCTTATCAAACTAGTCTTTGAACCCTTACTGGATGAAGAACACAAGCTTATACTGAGAGGGGGGTGAACAGTATAAGACCACTTTTTACTTTTCTTTCCCAATTAATATTATGTAATGTATATATAGCAATATCAATAGCAATAATGAAAGCAATGCACAAATCACCACACACAATAGAGACACCACAATTTACGTGGTTCACACAATGTGGGCTACTCCATGAAGAAAATATTTCACGAAAATATTCTCAATCAATCTCTTGGGAATCCTTTCCCTATTACAATGTTTATGGACCTCTGTCCAAAGGAGATACCAATCCCTTAAATAAATTTCATGGATATCTATCCATAGGAGAACTCCTTTCTCCTATTGCTCTGGCTAGTGATTTTCTAGAAGACTACTACCTCCACTGCATTGGCTTGTGGATCTCTCTCCACTAAATAATCTTGTCCCCACTCAGAAGACATGTCCTCACTATCCTGGCTAATGGATATCTATCCACTAGAGAATATTATCCTCTATACTTTGTCACCTACAAAGCTCTATATTAGATCTGCACTAAACATAGTCCTTCGGTCTAGTACAACTCTACTCAATATATGTCTTTGGTCTAGCACAAACCTATTCTCAAATCTGCACCAAACTCTATCCTATGATATGCACTAAACATAGTCCTTAGGTCTAGCACAAATCTATTCTCAATCTCTATCCTCAAGCCTTAAATCAAATCTTGACTCAATCTCAAATCAACTCTGTTGGATCTACCCTAAACCTTAACTCAAGGTTTGAACAAATCAATCACTCAAATTTGCTCTCAAGTCTACTCAAGACTTGTCTCAAATATGCCTTGTAAGCTTCCTCAAAAGCTCACACTAATCTGTCCACAAGTCCTCTCTAGAACTTGCCCAATCTACTCAATAAGTCCTCTCAAGAACTTATCCAAATCTGCTCAATATCTGTATTGTAATCTTCCACAAAATCTCACACCAAATCTATCCACAAGTCTTCTCAAAGACTTACCTCAAATATGCTTAACAAGTCCACATAGAACTTGTCCACTCTACTCAATAAGTCTTCTCAAGAACTTATCCAATATCATAGAAACATAAAGAGAATTTTTAGAGACTCAATATGTTCTATACTCATCACAATGCTCAATTAATTTCAATCACTCTCTTAGAAACATAAGGAGGATTGTTAGAGACTCAATATGCTTCAATTTCAACTCAATGCTCAATCACTTTCTCAAATAAATTTAGAATATACAATAGTTTGTTTTATGGAACTTGAACAATCACTTCACACACCCACTTAACTAGGCTCAACCAACTCTACTCAACCAAATACTCAATGAAACAACCCTTGATCACAAACCCTAGTCCAAGCATATAATAACTCACTCAAAAATATTTCCAACAATTCTCAACAACAAATCTCACATAACAATGATACTCATGTTATTTTCAAGCCCTAGTTCATGTTCTTTGCTCAACAACTTACTTCAACAATAATTCTTATAAAAAAATCTTCACATAGCAATGATACTCAAACCCTAGTTCATGTTCTTCACACAACCAATGGTTTTAACAACAATGCTTATAAAAACAAGGTTTTAACAACTCTTTATTCCATAAAACCTTAAAGAATTAACTCAACACAATCAATAGGAAACCCTAATCAAGTCCTTTTCACTCCAAACTTATTTTCCAGAAAACCAACCAATCAACTTAATTATGGAAGAATATGCTCATACCTTTTTCTTTATGATGAAGGAATCTCATAAATTTGCCACAACCATAAACACTTATTTTTCAAGCTCAAAGAAATTATAATATGATAAACTTCCTCAAAATAAAATGTAAATATCAAGACACACATACACCTTATCACTCCATATTTAAGAAAACATTCATCAACATTTACAAAAATAATACACCACTTACACCTTATAATCTCCCAATTAAAATAATATTCAATGCACTATTTTTTTCAAAATAACTCAATGCAATAAGTTCTCTCTATCCTTTTAAAACTTCAACAAATCAATGTGACACAAACACTTCATTAATAAATCTAACACCTTATTCCTCCAATTTATCAAAAATAATTTTCAACTAACAATCCTTTTAAGCAACCCTTTTAACTCCAAACTTTAGGCAACACACAAAAATAATAATCAAAATTTATTACCTTGGCCTTGGAGGGAATCAAACTCACAACACAACCTCAACCAATGCCCTAGCCATGGCTTCAACCGCCATGTGAGCTAGGTGCTCGCTTGGGGAGTAAAGGGCACCACGTGCTCCAAAAGGCTCCCACATTGCCTAGCAAAAAATGTGTGCCTTTCCTTTGGTGCTTCCAACACAAACACAACCACAAAAAATGTTGTCATCATGTTTTGAATGTAGGTCATCTAGCACCCAAGCACTCTAACCACTATCCTCTTGCCAATAGGCCACACTGCCAAGTTGGCACTTGGCAATTTGGCTTTGCTCTCTTTAAATCTTATTCGTTGGCACTAAAACACAAAATTTGCTTGTCCTTTCCACACGAATTCTCAACACAATTGCACGCATTAATTTTATCAAGTAAAATGATAAGTGTTAATACCTCTAAGGCATAGATTTATATATTTATTTCCTCCTCATGCATATACGTCGACGCTCGAATTACCTTCTAACTTTTAGACGTCAACACTTTTTATTTTCCTCGAAACTTATTAATTTATAAATTATTTAAATTCATTTGAATTTAAATTTTATAAATTAATTCTTTAAAACCCTTTGGTTTATTAAGGCCTTCTCTCATTGCACAACTTTGTATAAATAATATTTATTTATAAAATTTAAATTCAATTTGAATTTAAATATTTTATAAAAAATATTAAACCTTCCTTTAGCTTTGCAATAAACTTCCTTGGGTTTTTATGAAAAACCTTTTAACTTATGCTTCCACATAATATTAAAAAATATTATGGAGCCATTTTTCCTTTAACCTCTACATTGTTCCTCTTGACATTTGACATCATTAGTGGCTTATTCCTAGATATCAATGAAAAATTTGATAACTTTGTTTCTTGACAAATTCCTTGACATTAATGATGACTTCATTCCTTGACATCAATGACAACTTGACTTAATGACTCAAAATATCCAATGCTAGAGCTTTTCCTTTTGTCTTAGCATATGACACTAAATATGTATTTCCTTTTGAGATAGAAGTCCCTTATTTAGGTCTTTTACTTCAAAATGTTGAAGTAGGATATGAATATCATGTTGGATGATTAAGCCAATTGAAATTACTAGATGAAAGGTATATAAATTCTTTAGAGCACCTTCGCTCATATCAAGATAAACTCAAAATATAATATTCTAATAAATTCCACACTCGATCTTTTGAGATTGGCAATTTAGTTCTTAAAGAAAATAAAAAAAAAATACAAATGCTCAAACTGATTTAAAAGGAAAATTCCAACCAAAATTGGTTAGGACCATTTATCATCACTACAAAATTTGGATCTGGTGCATATCGATTGGTAATTTTATATGGAAAATATCTTAAGGAACCCATGAACATAATGCACCTAAAATGATACTACGCATAAAATAAAGAAATCTCACCATTGTACATAGTTGTAAATACCTTGTACATATATTTCTTGCATCTACTTTAAATAATCATAATTTAATCATCTATCACTTAGTTGTATTTATCTATTAATTTATCAAAATAAAATTGTGATTCAATTACATATGCCATATGGTCACATCCAATTATTATTCTACTTATAAATTAGATCGATGTTGTCAAAATTCATAGTTAATTTTGGTGTACTTAGAAATAATTCAAAGATTATCTTGAATCACTCACAAAATACACAATTTAATAAATTTTGATTTTTAGTATTGATTATAAATCTCTCTTGAACCAAAAACACTATTGCTTCACTAAATAAATTTTGAAGTGTTGGGAACTGATTTGGCCACTTTTTGAACCAAAACACACTTACACATATTAAGAATGATTCTTGCACAAGGGAATATGATGCTACATAGTAGTCCTATATCCTTAAGCGAAATGTTTTCCTTGCTATACTATTATGCGCATAGTTTAGAATGCTGAGAATTGGAAAAAGGACAAGATCCCCCCTACACGAATAAAATCCACTCTTTGTCTAAGCTGAGCAAGTATCCCGTGAAAAAAAAAAAAGAATAAAAAAGAAAAAAGCAAAATAAAAATACCTTTTACTACAAAGCAATAAAATCCCCTTGTTCAAAAACAAAATGAACAATAATCCCTACTCAAATAAATTAAAATAAAAGATGGGGGTAATGAGCTTGAATCCCTAGAATTCCTCAGTTATTTAAATACCATGAGGTGATCCTCATTACAGGTTAGTTGGCATCAAGCCTACTTGGCAATGATGGTATCCTTATGCATGGCAATATATCTATCACATTAGCGACCTTCTTTTGTACAAACCAAAGTCAGCTTATGGATTAGCTAGATTTTGATAGCTTGTATTACATAGTAGATAAGTCTAACTGAATACATACAATCATGGTAAATGAATACATCACTTGCACACACATTGGTAAAATAATATTTTTCCACAGACAACTCAATCACACTATACTACAAACATCAATTACATCAAATCACACTTTACTTTCCCACAATGATATCTAAAGTACATCAAAAATCGTAAAACATGACTAAAAGCATGATTATGTAGATCATAAAAACAAATCATATTACACATCCACACATAAACATCAACACATCATATAAGCAATAGATATATGTATATATATAGCATCAAAAATACAATAGAATACAAAAATCCGATCGACATGCCATAATCATAAAATCAGCATACTCAATCACTAGGGGGTACACCACAAATTACAACTTAGTGTATCATCCCCTAGAACCTCTAGAAATATAGGAATCATCAATTGGTGGATTTTTGGGCTCATGAAATGGAGTAGCTCTAGATACCATCCTAGATCCTAACCTACCATGACTCAAAGGAGCACACTTTGGGTTAAAAGCAACCCTTTGATCCTTCGAAACAAGTTGATAGTATAATCCTTGATAAAAATATGCCCACTATGATGTCATGAATAACTCTACCATTACTGTCCTACCCCTTGAGGATTGGCTTGAAGTAACGCTTCTCTATTGATGGGATTGTGACTATCTGCCATGATGATCCATATCCTTGTATCTAGGCTACCTAAGCCCGAGCGTGACTCACAAGAGTTTGTGCCTGAGAGAGTTATCCCTCCAATCACTGGATACAACTCACCTAATTGCTGGTCTGACTCCTCAGACCATCAATCTATTCTCGTAGAGCAGCCACCTCTCTTGCACTACTTGAATCTCCCAACTCTATAGCAATGCCATTTTTGGGTGAATCTGGTCTTGGCACAATGTGGATCTCTCACTGTGGAGAGGGAACTATCTACTCTGGTGGAGGAACATCCTACTGTGAGCCTCCCTCCTACTGGCACCATCTCCTCTCTCCCTCGATCTTGATATTTTTCCAAGTAATCCCCTATGGCTGCAATCCTCCTCTCGTCCAAGGCCCCTCTCCATGACAGTCTCTAATTTTACTTCTCCCTCTCCAACCTATATGATTGTCACCTAGATACCTCTTGAAATGCCTCCTATAATTGACCAAATATGCCTCTCTCTTGAGTGATCCTCATGGAACATATACTAGCATACCAGGAAATATAGCCATCCACCACCCCTGCATTGTTGCCTTATAAAAGAGTAACTAATGCATAATCCTTTTCTACCTCAAAAAACCTATTGATATCTTGTGCCCCACTAGTGGTCATCAAATCTTGCACAACTTAGAAATAAGTAAAATCATGAACCTCAAGAATCACCTGTACCAACCCAAACTAATGGAGCACCCGATCTGCCTAGTGTAGCTCTATATCTCCTATCTCCATACAAATCCATTTTACTCACCTCACATGATCTATATCTTCTCTATCAACCTCCCATCCGTGGTACCCTCTCTAAGGTCTCCAAAAAATCAGTACCACGATCAACTCATCAATAGTTTTCCTGGCCTCTTCTAGGCCACCTCTCCTCCTCACTCAACCAACCAATGGACCCCAGTGGAATACTACATGTCATCCATCCTCTACATACTAAAGAGGAAATCCTATCAGTCTCCTCATTATGATGTGCTCCCAACACCATACCTAAAGGAGGGATGTAAGCACCAAGATAGTACCTTTCTTGTACATGACCCTAAACAAGATGCAGTACAAGTAGCACAAAATATTGGGACCCCAAGAAAACTGCATACAAGTATATTTCATATCCGCTACAACCTCTGCCAACCCCTACAACAAGTTTCAACCACTCTGGTGACACACTAGAAGCCCTCCCACTATATCTACCAATACCACTATCAAGGTAGATACCCCATCCGCTGCAATGAGTCCCTCTATATCGACTTCACTCTACTCAATGGAAAACAATGGATCTCCGATCAATATTCACATGGCATAACCCTAGGCCAAGTACTGGTACACAAACTATCCTCTAATAGGAACTCTAAGGATCCTTCAAATATCCGCTAAAGTAGGGGCCATCTCCCCCATCAACAGTTAGAAATTTGATGAACTTGGATACCATTGCTCGGCCAAAGTAGTGAGTAGATTGTAGTCTACCTCTATGTGTGGCATTTCAGCCATGTGATTAAGCCCTACCATAGTTAGAGTATTCTTTTCATCTACGCTAAGAGCTTGAACATGATCCTCAAAACCTATATTTCACCACTCGCAATCCTTGAGCAATACGCCCTGGCAAATCAAAAATAAAAATAAATTACTTATAAAAAACTACAAAAAATAAAAAAATTTATTCAAAATTTTAAATTTTAGTCCTGAAGTATAAATTTGGACTTAAAGCACAAATTCAGATGCACAAAAATGAATTCGTACATACGAATTTACAAAACCGGACGTACGAATCCATCAAAAAACGTTTGAATTTATCAATTTGAACGTATTTTTTGATAAATTTGGACATCCAAATTTGTCGCGATGATCCGAATTCATCGCTGCGATTGTGCGACAGTAGGTCATGTCAAAAAAATAAAAAAATCCTAATTTTAAACCAAAAAATTCAAACAAGAAGTGATAAAATCACTTACCCTAATGTTCCCGCCATTTCCATCATTCCTAGCTTGAACTTTGTCCGCCCGATGTATAGTAGCCATTTATCCATTTTTCTCCAGAGAAAAATTCACTAACACTAAAAGTAAAAATGAATTAGATTTTTTTGCCCTAATTTCTATTTTATACTCTTTTTACCCCTTTTTCTTCAAATTTTGATTTTTGCAATAAATTGTAAATATCTTACAAAACTCGAAGGGGGTATCCACGATAATAAAAATTGTGAAGACAAAAATGCCACCAAATAACAAGATATAAATTGAACTCAAAATACAATATTGCACAATGAATGATTTTATATTAATGGGGGAGAGAGTCAAAACTCCATTGTTACAATAAGAATATTTGAACTCTTTGATACAAATATACACAATGCTAGGGTTCTCCGAAACCCTAGCTACAACATGGTGGTGTCTTCAAAACACGTCCTTACTCCCAATAGATATGAGTGGGCTTCATGTTATCCAATACTAGGCCACTCCAACTTATGAAGCTGCACAACACTTGTGTATCTTCAAACCTACACACAAAAAATAATAAGGGTTAGTAATAACTATGAGGGCTCCACTGCGTGAGACCCTCATAAATTAATAAAACCCTAGCTATCCAATAATGAAACTGCATGCAAATATGAAGAATATTAAAATAATAACCAAAATAAAATATTTACCTTGATTATCTGCCATTTTCTATTATGATGTAACTAGTGCAGAGAATAGATGTAGCGATGACCTAGTGTCACCCAAGGGCTAGTAGGGCTACACAACTCTAGTGTAAGATGCTCGCGAGTGCTCGATGGTAGCAAAAAATACCTGTGGATGATCGACGATAGAAAAGAAAACCCATGGGTGCTTGGGAATGGTGGAGGGCACCCAAAGGCACTTTGTAGTGAAGGAGAAGCACCTGAAGGTGACCGATAGTGATAGGAAGTGCCCGAAGGTGTTTGGTGGTGGAAGGGAAAGTCTGCAGAATTAAATTTTACCTAGGTGAGAGGGGCAACGATAGATGTAGGGGTTATGGTGAGTGAGGATAGAAAGTGAGAGTGCTTTTATACTATAGGTAACTCAGGGATGAATGGATTAAAAAAATAACTTAGAACTCAGGGATTGCTTAGGAAACTTAGGGTATGTTAGGGTTTGAGTGACACGAATTGTGTGGCTCAGATTAAAACATAACGAAGGGTGGATATTAATTTTGGGTGTGTGGCATGGATTGATGTAGATGGATGGCTAGGATTAAGTTAAATCGGATGGCTAGGATTTATTCACATATATAATATTTATATTTATTAAATATATATATATAAATATAATATAAATTATTAATATTTAAATATATATTAAACAATTATATATAAATATACATAAATAATGGGTGAAAATGACATGAAAACCTAGATGGATGATAAGTGGCTAGGTTTTGGTGTCTACAGATTCCCCTTTTTGTATAGTGTTGCATGAAATACAATGCAGTGCAAAAACAAAAGACACCTATTTTTGGCTAGGTGTAGAAGCAACTTTCTCTTAATATGTGAAACATGAGCTTGAAGACAAAAGAATGAAATAATTTGAATTTTGCGTAGCTTACCCCCTTAATTGGCGAGTGAGTTTACAAATGAATCTCATGAGCCAATTGAAAAATTTTTGCAAATGAATGGTGAAAATGTGATATTGTTTTGCCCCAACGGTATGAAGGGGGTTGGTGAAAAAAATATGAAATGATGTGTCTATTTTTTCCCCAACAGATGAAGGGTTTTGTGTAAAATGTGATAAAAAATGTGCCTATTTTTTCCCTAACAGATGAAGGATTTTGTGGAAAATGTGATGAAAAATGTGTCTTTTTTTGCCCCAAAAGATTAAGGGTTTTTTTGAAATGTGATGAAAAATGTCTTTATTTTTGCCCCAAAATATGAAGATTTTTACCAAGTATAGATGTCACGATCATGTAAGATGTATCCCGTTGTGGGAAAGTCAAAACCAAATGTGGTTACCCCAAATTTGGGGTGATTTGATGCTATTGAAGAATGTGCCTTCCGACGTCATTGATATGCAAATATTAAGATGCAAATAAAAATAAAAAAAGAGTCAACTTTGGAGGGCCTGCTAGTGGCTATTGAATAATTCCTACGATTGGAACCAATCATTCTAGCTAGTGCCTATCTCCATGATGATTGTTAGGGAATGTGTAATGATGAATAATGAGGGGACCCAAGAGGCCCCCAAATGGTAGTGGTACCTTCAATAAGATAGTCGAAGGATGAGGACTAAGGGTGCGTCTAGGAAGGTTCCCAAGAGTGGGGGAGATGGAAGATATGGAGATGATGTGGAGACTCTGGATGGACCTCTAGACCAAAGCGAGGAGGATTGGGTGAGGCTAGAGTAGTAGGTAGTAGACCGAGATGTGAGGATCACGAGGCTCTAAGTAGAGCTACTAGAGAGGGAGCACCGACATAATATCGATATAGCACACCATTATTGACATAGGTATATCGAGACATTGAAGGATAGGTTGATGGAGCATCATATTCCACTTTGTGATCCTCCAATTTCATTTATATCTGAGGCTGGTAGGCATAGCGATTCTAGGCATAACTCTAGGTCTAGGGTTCCTTCTAGGTCACAGGGGTCCTCTTGGAGGGCTTATCTAGTGATTAGATGCACTTTTTGTATATGAGCCTTGGTGCTCCATTGTATGTAGCCTTTTAGCACTTACTGTACATGCAATATTTATACATATATATATACATGGATTTTACCTTTTTGTGTTATATTTTTTTGTGAATGCTTTTTTGTGCAATGCTTTTGTGGAATGCATGTTTATATAGATGATTAATGCAAGGTGTAAAATGTAGATGTTCTAATGATTATTCATAGTTTATATCTTGCTTGGCCATGTTTCTAGCATTGTTTTTTAATCAGAGGCACAAAAATTGGTGGTATGTGAGGTTAATGGATGTTGATATGGAAGAAGATATGGATACTAATATGGAAAACTAACTATTTTGCAGAGACTCAGACATACTAGTGGTATCAAACAAACTCACTAAAGGTGCCTAATACCTCTAGGACCAAATGTGTGTGCAGTGAGTTCATTTACCAAATTAAGAGTATGGTAATGAATTTGGGAAACCAAGAACCAATGTGTGTGCAAGTGATTTCAATAACTCATCTTGAGTATATTGAGTAAACCTGTTATAGATGAATTCAAGAAGCTAGCTTGTCCTAATGTGTGGTCAGAGGTCTCTTTAAAAGATATGTGTCACCATGTATGATCATACTCCACTGTTAGTCAAGCATCTATAGCTCCAGTGGAGACTAACTCCATAGTCCATAATTTGTGTTTTTGATCTCTTAAGTTTTGGGGATGACTACCTAATCATCTAAATGGAAATGTAGTACAATAATTACAACCCAATGATAAGTGGTGTAAATATTTAGAGATTTTGGGAATTGAATTCTCAATATAAGTGTGATGAGAATTTTACCCTATCCTTACTACTCCATATTTTGGATTTGGAAGCAACTGTGATAGTGGTGAAAAACACTATTCTTTTGGACTATGTTACACAATGGGACTAGCAAGGATGACCCTTTTCACTTCAAGTTTAAAACCAAGTATTGTGTTATCCCTCTTTGACATAAGATGTTTTTAAGATGTGGAATTGTGTTTGGTTCAAGAATGTTTTGGAGTCAATTCCCAAAAATCAATATTTTCTTAGTGTATATGTGTGATGGTCCTAAAAGGAACTTGACATGTATTTTTAGAGGTTGCTTAAAACACTAGGAGTGGTTGAGTGATAGAAAACACCTAGGAAAGCTTTGCTAATGATAATTTGGCTTGGTGAAAAAATGGATGATGATGTGAAGGTACCCCTAGTTAAGGCAACATGATTTTATTGGACCAATTAAAATATTGAACTTAATAAATGATCCTTATTATTAAATTTAAAATGGGAATGGAATGTGTGAAATGAATTGTATGAAATGCAAAATAAAATGTGTTCTAATATAATTTTTTGGCATGAAATGTATGCAAAATTAAGTGCAATGTCTTTGGAATGAAATGCATACAACTGAAATGCAATGTTTTTGGAATGAAGTGTATGCACATGAAATGCAATATTTTTGGAATTAAGTGTATGTAAATGAAATGCAATGTTTCTATGCATTAGCCATGTATATATATATATCTTATATATATATATATATATATATATATATCATTATGCATAGAATACCCTCAAGTATATAACATTAAGTGGTTTGGGTTCTTTCTCTCCCTCTAGACTGGCAAGCCTATAAGTATCGTTACCCACTCTTTGAGTAACAATGTATGGACCCAACCAATTAGATGTGAACTTATCATGAAGATGTGGTAATGCATTGGTGTTTTACTGATTCTTTTTAAGGACAAGATATCCTACTTGGAATTTGTGTAGATGAACTTTGGCATTGTAAGCATACTTTAGGCAGTCTTGATAAACTCATAAATGTTCTAAAGCATTGAATCACCTCTCATCAAGAAGTGTGATTTGGTCAAGACGTGCTTGTATAGTAGTGTCATCATCTATGAATTCTTGGAAAGAAATTTTCAAGGAAGGAATATCAATCTCAAGAGGCATGATTCCTTCTACTCCATAGACTAGTGAAAATCATGTTGACCTTGTAGGTGTGCATATGCTTGTTTGATAAGCCCATAATGCCAAGGAAATTTATGAATGCCAATATCTATGATTTTCTCTAACAAGTTTCTTGAGAATAGAAATTAAGGTCTTGTTGGAAGCTTCAACTTGTTCATTTACTTGTGGGTAATAAGGATTCGAGAAACTATGTTGAATGTTATATTTCTCGTAAAGTGTTCAAGCATATTATCATCACACATACAATAGAGACACAAGCTTATACTGAGAGGGGGGTGAACAGTATAATATAACTTTATACTTTTCTTTCCCAAATAGTATTATCCAATATAATCAATGGTAATATTAATAGCAATAAGAAAAGCAATGCACAAATCATCACACACACAATAGAGACACCAAATTTATGTGGTTCACCCAATGTGGGCTACTCCACGGAGAAAATATTTCACTAATATTTTCTCAACAAATATCTTTGGGAATCCTTTCCCTATTACAATGTTTATGGACCTACATCCAAAGGAGACACCAATCCCCTTAATCAAGTTCATGGATCTCTATCCATAGGAGACACCAATATCCTAATATTTTCTCTAGCTAGTGATCCTCTAGAAGACCTATGCCTCCACTGCCCTTAGAAAATGGAACTCTATCCATAGAAGACACATGTCATCCCTACTCTAGCTATAGATATTTGTCCTCAACTTTGTCACCTCCAAAGCTCTATCTCAAATATGCACTAAATACAGTCCTTTGGTCTAGCACAAATCTATCCTCAATATCTATCTCTGATCTAGTATAAATATATCCTCAAATTTGCACCAAAATCTATTCTTGAATATGTACTAAATACAGTCCTTCGATCTAGCACAAATATATCCTCAATATTTATCCTCAAGACTTAAATCAAAGCTTGACTCAATATCAAATCAACTCATTTGGATCTATTTCAAACCCTAACTCAAGTTTTAAACAAATAAATCAATCAACTCTGCTCACAAGCCTTCACAAAGACTTATCTCAAATCTACCTTGCAAGCTTCCACAAAATCTCACACCAATATATCCTCAAGTCCTATCTAGAACTTGTCCAATATGCTCTACAAGTCCTCACTAGAACTTGTCCAATATTCTCTACAAGTCCTCACTAGAACTTGTCCAAATCTGCTCAATAATTTCTCTCAAGAACTTATCCAAATCTGCTCTCAATTTGTATTGTAAGCTTCCACTAAAAGCTTACCCAAATCTGTCGACAAGTCTTCTCAAAGACTTACCTTAAATCTTCTCAAAAATTCAACACTAGAACTTGTCCAATCTCATAGAAACATAAAGATAATTTTTAGATACTCAATATGCTTTATACTCATCACAATGCTCAATCACTTTCAATCACTCTTTTAGAAACATATAGAGAATTATTAGAGACTCAATATGCTTCAACTCAATACTCAATCACTTTATCAAATCAATTTAGAATATAGAATAGTTTATTTTATGGAACTTGAACAATCACTTCACACATCCACTTGACTAGGCTCAACCAACTCTACTCAACCAATCACTCAATGAAACAATCCTTGCTTACAAAGCCTAGTCCAAGAAATGATCCTTTACACAAAATATTTCCAAAAATTTTTATCAACCACTCTCATATAACAATGATACTCATGTTCTTTTTAAACCCTAGTTCAAGTTCTTTATACAACCAATGGTTTCAACAACAATGCTTATCAACCACTCTCACATAATAATGATACTCATGTTCTTTTCAAACCCTAGTTCAAGTTCTTTACACAACCAATGGTTTCAAAAACAATGCTTATAAGACAATATCACATAACAATGATACTCATGTTATTTTCAAACCCTAGATCAAGTTCTTCACACAACCAATGGTTTCAACAACAATGTTTATAAGACAATCTCACATAACAATGATACTCATATCCTTTTCAAATCCTAGATCAAGTTCTTCACACAACCAATGGTTTCAACAACAATTCTTATAAGATAAATTTATAACAACTCTTTATTCTAGAAAACCTTGAAGCATTAACTCAACATACTCAATAAGGAAATCCTAATCAATTCCTTTTCACTCCAAACTTATTTTCTATAAAACCAACCAATCAACTCAACTATGGAAGAATGTGCTCATACATTTTTCTTGATGATGAAGGAACCTCTAAAATCTACCACAACCACAAATACTTCTTTGACAAGCTCAAAAGGAGTTATAAGATGATAAACTATCTCAAAGATACAATGCAAATATCAAAGCACACATACACCTTATCACTCAATCTTAAATAAAGCATCCATCAACATATACAAAAATGATTAACCAAATACACCGTATAATATCCCAATCCAAATAATACTCAATACCAAGAATAATGTCAATACAATCTCCTTTTCAAAATAAGTCGATGGCAATAGGTCCTCTCAACACTATAAATCTTCAATAACCAATATGTCAAAAATACTTTATTCAAAAGTAAAGCCAACTCCTTATTCCTCCAATTAACCAAAAATAATGATTAATTAAAAACATTTTTAACTAACCCTTTTAACTCCCTAAGACCTTATGTCAAAACCTTAGGCATCACAACACATATTAAAAAATTATTACCTTTGCCTTGGTGGGACTCAAACTCATGAAACTGCCTCTACCAGTTCCCTAGCCATGACTCCAACCACCACACGAGCTAGGCACTCATTTGGAGAGCAAGAGCCCAACGTGCTCTATATTCCTCTTTGCATGCGCCAAAACAAAAACTCACACATCGCTTCCTCGATGCTTCAAAACACATAAACAAAATTCTATTGTCATGAATCAAACATGGATCACTCCACCCATAAATGCCTTAGCACTTCGTCCACTTGCCACTAGGCCACACTACCTTAGTGGATATTATGTTTTAGCACACGACAAACTTAACCCTTTCGCTAGCGCTTAAGACAAGGTTTTTTGTCTTCTTCCTCGCATGAATTCTCACAACAACAATTGCACACTTTATTATTTTGAACAAAGGATGACTTAAATGCCACTAAGGCATATAGTATATATACTAATTTCCTCCTTTAATTTTGAACGTCGGCGCCTTCGAAATTTGAATAATTAATTTATAAATTATTTAAATTCTTTAGAATTTAAATTTTATAAATTAACTTTTAAATCCTTTTGGCTTTATCAAAAACCTTTTTGATTTTACCACTTTGTATAAATAATATTTATTTATAAAATTTAATTCAATTTGAATTTAAATATTTTATAAAGTAAATATTAAAACCTCCTTGGGATTCCTTTGGTTTTTATGAAAAACCTTTTATTTTTGCTCAACCATGGTTTTAATGAAAACCCTCTTAACATATGCTTCCACATAATATTAAAAATATTATGAAGCTCTTTTGCCTTTAACCTTTGCATTGTTCCTCTTGACCTTTTGACATCAACAATAGCTTATTCCTTGACATCAATGACAACTTCGTTCCTTGAAATCAATGACAACTTTGACTCAGAATGTCCAACACCTTATTCTTTAAAGACTTACCATTGTCAGAGATGATTTTTGAGGGGATAACACAACGAAAAATGATATGATGAAGTATAAAATCCATAATTCTAGGTCCTATCGTACTAGTTAGAGGAATTACCTCAAACCACTTTGTGAAGTATTCAATGGCTGTGATGATGAATGTATGTTATCCTGGGGAAGGAGATGAAATTTTTCCAATTAGATCTAGACCCCATTGTGAAAAGGGCCAAAGTCTTTGAATAGAATGTAAAGCTTGTGATGGTACATGAGTTAAATTAGCATGTTCTTGATAATTTTTTGTAATGTTTAACATAAGTGCAACAGTCACGTTCCATTGTGGGCCAATAATAAACCATGCGTAAGATACGCTTTGAAATGGTCATTCCACTAAAATAACCACCACAAGTACCATCATAGGCTTCTGCTATGGCTCTTTGTGCCTCACTAGACTCGAGACAATGAAGGAGGACTCCATCATAACCATGTTTATACAACATGTCCCCCAAGAGAATGAAACAAGATACCTTTTGCTTGAAAGTACATTTTGATGAGGGTCGTTGATCATTCATCATTTAATCATTATGTGTGTCAATCCAGGGCGGTGTCCAGAGGCTGTATACGATAGGTGTCACAGTTGCAGGTTCAGTTTATCCAAGAACAAGTTTTATTGGTGGATCGATTAGCATTTGGGGGTTTTGTTGTGACCTTTAACTCCTAAGAATTGAAATTAACTCCTATTTACTTTTGCAGAAACAAAATTGCAGGAAATGAAATTACAGAATCTGAAAATGACAGAAAATGAAATGTTGCTAAATTGAAATGACAGAAAAGTAAAGTGCAGAATTTAAAACACACACACTCTTGCATGAAAGTAAATCAACTGGAGAATGTCAAAATAGAATTTCAACTACTGCAATACTGAATCAACAAAAACTGCCAAATTGCAAAATGACAAGATATCTGGAAATTGTTGTGTAATGCAAAATTGAATCAACAATTACTGTAAAACTGCAAAATGACAAAATATCTGGGAATTGCTGTAAATACAGAAAATGTTGTCCACTGCTGAAAACTGTATTGAAAACTACTAAAGAAATGAAAACTGGCAGAATTTTGCTAACCTGCTGTAGCAAGAATTCAGCAAGAAATTCTATCAGAAACTGCCTTCCTCTGGCCTGCAAGTGGCCCTTGCTTCCAGAACCAGAAGAAGGTGAGGAGTTATGCTAAGAGAATCTAGCTGTTACTCATCAACCTCAACATGCCAATTGAAAACTGAAGATTGCACCTTTTTATTCAATCTGAAAATGCATTACAGTAATGCAGGAAAAACCTGCAAATTACTGTTCTGCTACAGGAAAACTTTACTCTATGCTAATTTCGGTATTCTATTGCCTATCTATATCTATATGTCTATCTATATGCTCGACCATATGGGAGCTTTATTATTTATAAGATAACACTGATATGCTTGGTTACTGCTTTGTAGGGATTTACAACTAATTACATAACTGTTTCCTAGACTGCAGGATTTTACTTTGTCAAAACTTTATCCATTCATTATTGTTGGGCTGCATCTGTTGAGGAAATCACGTTAATATGAGTTGGGACAACCTCCTGGTCAATTTCCAATACTTTCCTCCATCGGTTTATCGCTTTTTGACCACCTTCAGTTGTTCCTGCGCTATTCCCTATTCCTGCGTCGCTTATTCCTGCACTGCTCCGAACAACAAGCAGGTGACCATTTGTTGTTGATCTATGGTCCAAACGCGTAGGGAGTAACGTGTTGACTTCTCCTCTCTCTTGCACACCCTTCTGCATCGGTGGCATGTGCTGGAGTGACTAATTCCAAGCCCTGCTGTATATGTACAGCTGGCTGGAACTATCACAGTTTCAGCCTATTTTCCTGCACAGTCAGCTATAGTGGACAAATTCTTGGTACCCTTTTCCATTTGAATTAGTTTAACCAAAGGAACACAATATTACCAAGCATCAGATATTCAAACAAGGTCTGAATTGCTATAATACTACTGATTAATTAACTAAAAAATAGGTGAAATTGCAGTAAAAATAGTAAAACAGAGTATATGCACTTTGTCATTCCAGAATTTGCAAACATCATTATATAATGCATTTTTCCATAATTAACATAAAAATCATAGTAAAAAGGGTAAGTCAAATAGTTAAAATGTATCAAAGAGTGTTCATGGATGAGGCAATTCCTGGCCTCATCATTCCCCCCAACTTATGGTAATGCATGTCCTCATGCATTTTGTACAATGACAACAACACATAGATCCAGGTCTAGACATCTTTCATGAAATTTGAGTAATGCGCCACCAATTTTATAGAATCCACTAACTGCTTTGATGGACTGAAACCACTATTGGAAGTGCATATCAGGTTGTGGGTCAGTATCAAAGAAGTAGGGGACAAGAGTAATAATTATGGGCATCCTATATCTCAGACCTATCCAAAGCTCCTTGATTTTTGATATAATTTGGACAATGCCTTCTGCCCTTCTCCTTGACCACAACAAATTAGTGGGAGAAATTGGCTCTCTTTTCTGGAGAGAGATAGATAACTCACCCCATCTATTTTTACAAGCTGCCACAACATCATCAAAGAAATCTGCACAAAAATTTTGAAACTGGATTATACATTTTTGAAGGTTCCCTAGATAGAGTTGTTTCATTCTGATATCCCTCATGAAGGTATAATGAACATTTGTACAATCCCTATGATTCAGAGGAGTAGGTCTGATAAGTAAAACAACCTGTGATTCCAATTCCTTAGTGAACTTCTTTTTTGTGTCCCAGTAAATCTGATTTTGTAGAGTGGACATGAAGGCTCTAAGCTGTAAGTCACCTATATAAATGTGAGGCAGAAACATACTTTCTATTGGCAAAAAGAAATTATGCAAAAATAACTCACATAACAGGTTTTGTTGCTCTGTTGGACTCTGCATAAATGCCTCTATGAATTCTTCAGGAGTGTTCAACTGATGAGGCAGCTTAGAAGCAAGTCTCATGATTTGCCAGTGAAGGTATCTCTCCTTGAGTAGGAGGCTATAAAACCTAGGTGGTCTTCTGCACTGTATTGCATATTCTGCAATCTGACATACATCCTGCACCTGTGTTTTTAACCTATTCACCTCTGTTTCCTTCTCTGCTACTTTGGCTGCTTCAGAGTTTAAAGTGGCAACCTTGCCCTCTAACTGGTGACACTGAGTCATCCAATATGCCAGGTCTTCATTGTACCTAGTTAAAGGCACCATGTCTGGGGGTCTTACAATAGGTTGCATTTGTGCCACTATATTCACTTGTACACCAACTTCCACAGTTGGTATTACAATAGGCAAATCTGTTTGTGTTCCTTGTTCTATTGTAATAGCAATGAGAGGAGAGGGTGTGGATACCTGATCTTGTGCTGCAGCCTCTTGTTCCTCTACAGAAGGTGTCTGTGTTTCCTGCTGAAGTGCAGTATCATTTGTCAGCAGAATTCTTGATGGACTCTCATCATCAGATATTGCCATTCCTGCTTCCTCTCTGTCAGGTGATCTCTGTGCAGGTGCTATGTTTGCCTCAGAATGTTCAGCTAAATCTAAGAGAATCTGGGCCCATTCATCCGGTGATGCTTCTAGTAACTCTGTAGATTGATATTCCAGTTGAGACAACTGGTTCTGCAAATCTTGAATTTTCTGCTGAAGCAGATCAATTTGTTGATCCTTTTGTTTTATGGTCTCTTCAGCTTGCTCAATCCAATGGGTCTAGGTTTTAATAACACTCTTTGCAACATGCAATTGAGTGTGGATATCGATTTCCTCTTCAGACTCAGACTCAGAATATTGCTCAGAATCATCATGCATTAAAACATGCACATCATCCTCAACTGGTTCAGAATCAAATTTTAACTGCTCCTCAGAATCAGAGTCAGTATAATCAACTAAAGGACATACAGGGCTTATTGAAGTTTCATCCATAGTTGTATCCAGTTCCATTGTCTGTATCCCTGTGTCTGTCATTTCTATTTCAACATTTGGTTCCTGTGCATCCTCTGTTCTGATTTCTCCTTCATTTGGGTCTATGATATCTATTAGTTCTTCTGGCAGGGTTTTAGTTTTCTGAAGTCTAGCAGACCTTCTTAACCCTGTAGACCCTGGATACTTCTTAGCAGGTGCAAGTTTTGGATGTTCTAGAGCAACTGCAGATGTTGCTATTGTTTTAGGAGTAGATTTGGAGCAGGTGCATGTTCACTTGCACTTCCAATTTCTCCGTTGGATTGTACCGTATCTGCAAATGTTACCCTTTTTCTTTTTGACTGAGAACCAGATGTGGATGCTTGCTATTTCTGAGTTCGTGAAGATGGGGGACCATCTGGAGAAGGAGAAATTCTAATTTCAGAGGGTTTTGGACTAGGGTTTCCTACAGATTCTTCCTCTGCTTCTTCTTCCTCTGATGCAGGATTAGAGTCATTTGTTTCTGCCCAAGGGGCAAAGAAGCGGTCAAAATTTCTAGGGTTGCCCCTAAAGTGATACTGGCAAATCAGTTTGATGAGCCCATGGTGCTTAGGGCTTCCCTTCCCTGCTTGGTATTTGATGGCCATAGCCTTTAACTCCTGATAAAGATATAAGGGCATATTAACCCTACATTCTGGTTTAACTGCTCCATGGCGCAGATGGTTGAGGATACGAAGGTGTGGGCCAGATACAACAGGAAATTGGCCATCACAAGTGATGTACCTCATAACCCACATTGCAACTTCGTTCCAAGGGACTGGTAAACTAAGTCTTTTTACCCCCTTACAAACATTTCTATGCATTAAGAACTCAATTTCTCCATCCCCTTCTTCCTTAAACTGATTAACTAGGTCATTTAAAATATTTCTCCCAGTTTTTACAATCTGCAAGCCTTGAAGAGGTAATTCAGTGACTTGGCTGAGTATTTCGGGAGTTACCTGGATAGTCATCCCATTAATGTGCACTCGATTGTTGCGGAAGGTGCGTGCGAATTCTGCCACCAAGCCCTCGGAATAGCCATCAAATTTTTGTAGGAATGGCAGAAATCCTCCATCAATGAATATTTGTAGGGATGCAGGGTCACTTTCCAGGTAGCTAATATTTTTAGGTTCGGCTCTGATTTTCTTTCCCCCCATGGCATAATTTCTTGCCTTCTATTCTGTAGTTTCTATAAATTGGTGAACAGTACGAGCGTGCATCTGGTTTAGGGTTTCAATCATCGTAGCAGGAATAATAGCAGTGCAAGAACTGCTTCGAAACTTGCAGCATAATGATGTGGCAGTGCATGTGAAGTTACCACCCGTAACTTCGCTCATTTTTGTTATGGACGCCAGCTGTCACATGCAACCGTGAGTCGGTGACCTATCTTTTTCCTTCTAAACCAATTAACTCACCGTAGGCCACGTGTCATAAATAATTTTTACACATAATTTCATTCCTACGCTTAGTGATTTATTCCTGTGCTTAATCAATCATTCCTGCGCTCTGGAATATAAACAGTTTATTCCTACGCTTGTTAAATCATTCCTACGCTCTGGGATATAAACAGTTTATTCCTACGCTTTATGGATTATTCTTGCGCTTTGGAATATAACAGGTTATTCCTACGCTTCCCTATTCCAGCGCACTTCTATTTTTTTCATTCTAGAGCAGAATTAGGCAGAGGCATTATGGACAAGGACTTTCCATTTTTGATTCCCCCTTTTTACATGCTTTTATACTAATCAAGGATATATACACTATATACTAATGATTTACATTATTCAGAGAATGAAAAAGACACATACCTGTTATAACCATTTTATCTACATTTCGAGGTGCTCCTGCTGAGATTTCCAGCTAATCAATCTTTGAACTTAGGTAGGTGCAATCTGAAAATAGACGAAACCACGGTCATGAGACAAGACCGAACAATGATAGTGAAACCAACTAGGTAAACATGCCGGAAAACCGGTTTTCATGTAAACCCAACTCAGGAGTGCCTCAAAGAGGTTTTCACTTCCTGAATTTTTTATTTATTTTTTTTATTTTTTTTTTTCAAAATCAAATTCTTGTGTCAATCTGCTGAATTTAGTATGGAAGAAGTGTTTTCTTCCCAAATGTGTACATCCAAACTTTCCACTTGTTTGAGAAATTCTGCCTTGTTGTATGGTTTGTGGTACATACGAAGACGATGTCCATTCACCACCAACTTGCGTTGTGAGTCATCAATAGGTGTAAGATGAACAACTCCATTGTCAAACACTTCCTCAATTTGGTAAGGTCCAAGCCATCTGGTCTGCAACTTTCTAGGGAAATCCTTGTATTGTGAATCAAACAACAAGGCCCAGTCACCTTGCTAAAATTTTTGTTGCTTTATGTGACTATCATGCCACATCTTCCGTTGTGCTTGGATTATCTCCGTCTGATGTAGTGCATCCATGCGCAGTTCATCCAATGCATCAAGTTGCAGAATACGATCTTCTTGTGCCTGTGACAGATCAATACCTACTTCCAAAGCAGTTCGAAGAGTTAGTAATTCAAACTCAATAGGCAAAAGCGGTTTTTTTCCATAGACCAATTCATAGGGCGTAAATCCAGTGGTAGATTTCCAAGTGGTATTATAAGCCCAAATAGCTTCTGGTAATTTGTCTAGCCAATTTCTTTTATGGACTGCTACGGTTTTGGTCAGAATTCGTTCTAATTCCCTATTGGTCACTTCAACTTGGCCATTGGCTTGTGGATGATAAGGTGAGGATTTTCTGTGTTTGACTTGATAGAGGTGAGTGAAGGCTTCAATAATTTTGGAAGTAAATTGGGGTCCGTGATCTGTGGTGATAGATTGTGGGGCTCCAAAATGCAAAAAAATCTATGAATACAGAAAATCAGCAACTTTTTCTTCTCTAGCATGTTTAAAGGCACGAGCTTCTACCCATTTGGTAACATAATCAGTACATACCAAGATATGCACTTTGCCTTGGGAAGGAGGATTAATGGGTCCTACAAAATCTAAACCCCATATTTCAAATGGTTCTGTTCCTATTTGAGGTTGTAATGGCATTTCATTAGTAAAGGTAGGTTTTCCCATTCTCTGGCAGGCATCACAATGTCTAATGTACCTCTTTACATCTTTATGCAAAGATGGCCAATAATATCCGGTTCCCAAGATTTTGTGAATAGTGCTTTTGATTGAATAATGCCCTCCTGATGGTTCATCATGGCATGCCCATAGGATATCATATACTTCATCCTGGCGGATACACCTACGTAAAACATGATCAGGACTGCATTTAAACAGTAAGCCCTCTATCCATTGAAAAGAAGAACTTTGCTTGATTAACTATTTCTTTTGTTTGGGGGTAAAGTGAAGAGGAATCTTCCCTGTAGCTAAGTAATTAGCTATGTCTGCAAACCATGGAGATTGTACAGAGACAACAAACAACTTTTCATCTGGAAAGGTATCTTCCACAACTTCCCCGTATCTGCATTTGGTATTCTTGACAAGAAATCTGCAACTACATTAGATTTCCCAGGCTTGTTTACTATGGTAACATCAAATTCCTGCAACAGAATCAACCAACGAATAATTCTTGCACTAACCAATGGTTTATTCATCAAATATTTGATTGCAGTATGATCCGTATGGATGAATACTTGGTACCCTATGATATAGTGTCGAAATTTGTTAATAGCATAGATTACAACCAAGAATTCTTTTTCAGTGGTAGTGTAGTTTTTCTCAGCTCCTATCAAGTTTTTACTGATATAATAAATAGCATAATGTTCCCCATTTTCAATCTGTCCTAACACAGCTCCAATAGCAGTATTGGAAGCATCAATTTGAATATGAAAAGGTAACTCCCAATTAGGACCTCTTAATACAGGTGGAGTGGTTAACTTTTCCTTTAAGTCTTCAAAAGAAGTTTGACATTCAGAAGACCAAACAAATTCAGAATCCTTCATGAGTAGAGCAAACATAGGATTTGCTATAGTACTGAAGTTAGCAATGAATCTGCGATAAAAACCAATGTGCCCTAAGAAACTGCGTACATCAGTTTGAGTTTGTGGAGGAGGGAGGTTTTTGATGACTTCAACCTTCTTAGGATCAACCTTGATTCCATAAGAAGAGATATGATGTCCAAGGACAATTCCTTCCTCCATCATTAAGAAGCATTTCTCAGGATTCAGAGAGAGGTGGTATGTTTCACAGATGAATCAACACTTTTTCAAGCTGTTCTAATGCATATTCAAAACTATTTCCAAACACCGTGAAATCATCCATATAAATTTCAACACTTTCATTGGTTAAATAAGAAAAAATTGCTAAAACAGCTCTCTGAAATGTTGTTGGAGCATTACATAAACCAAAGGGTAAAACCCTGTAAGCAAAGGTTCCCCAAGGACATGTAAAGGTAGTCTTTTCTTGATCTTCTGGCGCAACTTGTATCTGGTTATACCCGTTGAAACCATCAAGAAAACAGAAAAATTTCTTTCCAGCAAGGGTATCCAATACTTGGTCTATGAATGGTAATGGGAAATGATCCTTATGTGTGGCCTTATTTAACTCCCTATAATCCACACATACTCTCATTTTACCATTTTTCTTTGGAACAATGACCAGTGGTGAAACCCACTTACTGTCTGAAATTGGATAAATGAATCCAACATCTAAGAGTTTTTCAATTTCCTCTTTCACAATTTCCTTTAGAGCAGGATTCAAGCGTCTCTGAGGTTGCCTTACTGGTTTTACATTTTCTGTGTATATCCTATGTGTACATACCTCAGGATGAATGCCTGTCATGTCTTTATAATTCCATGCAAAAGCTTGAACATGTCTTTGTAAGACTACAAATAATTTGGTTTCCTGGTCCTCAGTTAGCCAGCTATTAATGTTCAAAAATTTACCTGGCTGGATTTCAATTTGTTTGATCCCTGGATAGATAGAACTAGTTGCTTCATAGTTACTGATTAATGCATTTAATGGACAATGATGTGGTTGTAGAGTATGAAATACTCTAGAATCTATCTCAAAAATGATACCTGGTGGAATCAGAGGACATTTGAAGGTGTTAAGGAGATGATGATGCCATCCATGTGGTAGAATGAATGATCTTTCCTGATTAGGCATGGATGACAGAAGTTCTGAATTTTGTTCCTCCTCTTGCCACAACAACCGATGAACAAGAGTTTGATCATCAGTTAGTCCTTCTGATTGTAATGTTTCAATTAGGACAGTTTCATTCTCGAATATTTCTCTCTTAGGTGTAGTGATTTCCTCAATATGTTCTTTTACTACAACTGTAGCCAAAGTGGCAATGGTTTCCTGTTCTTCATCAGATTCAGGATACCAAATTTGTCCAAAAAATTTAGTTGAAGGTTGAGCAGGTGGATACAAATAAATTTTCTTTAGGTCAACACCATTAGAAATGGTCATTTCCCCTGACCTGCAGTCTATAAAAGCAGCTGCAGTAGCCAACCAAGGTCGTCCTAGAATGATAGGGTATCCATTGACTGATTTTCTAGGCTGCAACACTAAGAAGTCTACAGGATATTCCCAAGAAGAGACTTCAATGGCTACATCTTCTAGGATACCTTCAGGTTTAGCAACGGACCTATCTGCCATTTCCAAAACTGTGGTAGTAGGACTGAGATTCTTGAGCTGCAATTTTTGCATTGTGTCCTTAGTCATAACATTAATTGCAGCTCCAAGATCAATTAGCACATTAGGAATTTGCATTAATCCAATAGTAATTGTAACTATTGGACTACCGGGGTCACTATATTTGGGAGGAACTAGTTTCCTGGACAATAAATCAGCTAATTTTCCTTCTACCTGAACGGTTTTAGGAAAGGCCTTCTTTTTACCAGGTTTCTTGATACATAACTCCTGAATAGTTTTTTTGAGTGAAGGCACATCCCTTATTGCCTGCAACAAAGGGAGAGAAATTGACATCTTTTTAAGTTCTGTCACTAATTCTGATTCAGGGGCAGTATCAATATGATCAAACCTTTCAGGGTATGGTAATGCTACTGGAGAAGATTCCTGCATTTTTTTTGTTACTTCATCTTTTTGTTTTTGTTGCACTGTCTCCTGATTTGGAGGTTCTTGTTTCTCACTTATTTCTTCAATGGTGGGTGGAACAGGTTCAGGTAAAACCTTCCCTGAACGCAGTTGGATGTTACTACAGTCAAGTACATGAACTGCAATAGAATCTTTAGACTCAGCCTCATAAACAGGGGTTGTTTGTCTGGTATTATTTGGGTTAGTCACAGGCTGAGCTGGGAGTGGAGGTTGTTTCATTGGTTGCATTTGTTGATGTTGTGTTCTTCCCTAAAAATTTGGATTAGGAGTTGGCAGCAAGTTTTGAGCTTGCCCTTGATACCTTTGTTGTCCTTGATATGGTGGATATTGTTGTCCCCATCTTTGTCCTTGTTGTGTCCATTGTGGATGAGTTGCATTCCAAGGTGGGTTCATCCATCCAGGATGTGACCAATCTGGAGGAGCTATCCAAGGTTGGTTCCAAGGTTGTGCAGGGACTTCTGCATGTCCCCATGGCATGTTCATATTCCAAGGAGATTGTCCCCAATTTGGAAACCGAGGAGCATTGGGATATTGTGTATAGCCACCACCGGATCTCTGCCCAATAGCATTAAGTTCTTCTGTTTGGGTGCCTAAGACAGATTTTAGATGAGGCAACAAAGGACATCTATCTGTTGAATGTTCCTTGGAACAAATTCCACAAATAGAAGTTTTGTTTAAAGGGCAATCCTGCAAGGCATGCTTATTCCTGCATCTCGGGCAATAAATTGCCAAAGGTGGTGTAGAATTGGGTTTTATGTTTCTCTCACCTAATGCAGAATTGAGTTGAACAAGGATATCAGTTTTTAAATTAGCCATTTCCTCCATCAACTCCTTTATGTCATTATTGCCAGAATTCCTTTTCTTTCTCCGATGGTGAGTACGGGAATAGTTTCTACATAACTCCACAATATCTTCAAGGTCAAGTTGATCTATGTCTCCTTTTCCCATTAAATCTAACACTTCCCTAGATTCATCCTGCAATCCTCTTAAGAAGATAGGCTTTAAGAAATCAGGTTCTACAAGACCACATCTCTTTTGGACAAAGGCAAAGCGATCAAGGTAATCCTCTAAACTCTCATCTTCTTCTTGCTTGATCCGAAACAACTCATCTTTTCTGTTTCGTACTCGACAGTAATCCTGATATTTATGTAAGAATGCAGTCTCCATGTCATCCCAAGTATGGATTGAATTAGGTTCAAGATTACTCATAAACCATCGGAGAGCAAGCATCCTTAAGCGTAGAAGGAAACAATTTCAATTTTTGATTATCATTTATGTAGTCATAAGTCCGACATAACACTTTGAATTCAAACAGAAATTGATCAGGATCTTCTAAAATAGTTCCCCTAAAAATTGGCAATATGGATGGAGAAATAGTTTTCATGGGAGCATCTAGAGCTGGATCCAACCGGATGGGATATTCAAAAGTCCTAGGAGGATCATCAGCATACCCACCTAGTGGTGGTAGTGGTGCTGCCATAGTTATTTTCTTTCTTGAGTTTGATGTGGATGGTTCAGTCTTAAGGGAATGTTTAGCAGAAAGTGCTGCCAAAAGTTCTTGTTCTAATCTGTCCAAAGCTTCAGTTGGTGAAGAAGGTATTTCTTGCTCTGGCAATTCTTCATCTGATCGTGAAGAACGCCTTGGTGGTTCAGAACTAGTTCTGATAAACCTCCCTCTTTCGTCTCTTGGCCTATGCATTCATGCCTATTCAGTAAATAAACTGAAATACAATATTTCAAAAATTGTAACACAATTCTTGACCTGTGTCACTTTTCCTAACAACACCGTTTGTTCCCCAGCAACGGTGCCAAAAATGATGAGGGTCGTTGATCATTCATCATTTAATCATTATGTGTGTCAATCCAGGGCGGTGTCCAGAGGCTGTATACGATAGGAAGTGTCACAGTTGCAGGTTCAGTTTATCCAAGAACAGGTTTTATTGGTGGATCAGTTAGCATTTGGGGGTTTTGTTGTGACCTTTAACTCCTAAGAATTGAAATTAACTCCTATTTACTTTTGCAGAAACAAAATTGCAAGAAATGAAATTACAGAATCTGAAAATGATAAAAAATGAAATGTTGCTAAATTGAAATGACAGAAAAGTAAAGTGCAGAATTTAAAACACACACACTCTTGCATGAAAGTAAATCAACTAGAGAATGTCAAAATAGAATTTCAACTACTGCAAAACTGAATCAACAAAAACTGCCAAATTGCAAAATGACAAGATATCTGGAAATTGCTGTGTAATGCAAAATTGAATCAACAATTACTGTAAAACTGCAAAATGACAAAATATCTAGGAATTGCTGTAAATACAGAAAATGTTGTCCACTGCTGAAAACTATATTGAAAACTACTAAAGAAATGAAAACTGGCAGAATTCTGCTAACCTGCTGCAGCAAGAATTCAACAAGAAATTCTGTCAGAAACTGCCTTCCTCTGGCCTGCAAGTGGCCCTTGCTTCCAGAACCAGAAGAAGGTGAGGAGTTATGCTAAGAGAATCTAGTTGTTAATCATCAACCTCAACATGCCAATTGAAAACTGAAGATTGCACCTTTTTATTCAATCTGAAAATGCATTACAGTAATGCAAGAAAAACCTGCAAATTACTGTTCTGCTATAGGAAAACTTTACTCTATGCTAATTTCGGTATTCTATTGCCTATCTATCTATATGTCTATCTATATATCTATATGCTCGACCATATGGGAGCTTTATTATTTATAATATAACATTGATATGCTTGGTTACTGCTTTGTAGGGATTTACAACTAATTACATAACTGTTTCCTAGACTGCAGGAATTTACTTTGTCAAAACTTTATCCATTCATTATTGTTGGGCTGCATCTATTGAGGAAATCATGTTAATATGAGTTGGGACAACCTCCTGGTCAATTTCCAATACTTTCCTCCATCGATTTATCACTTTTTGACCACCTTCAGTTGTTCCTGCGCTATTCCCTATTCCTGCGCCGCTTATTCCTGCACTGCTCCGGAACAATAGGAAGGTGACCATTTGTTGCTGATCTATGGTCCAAACGCGTAGGAAGTAACGTGTTGACTTCTCCTCTCTCTTGCACACCCTTCTGCATCGGTGGCATGTGCTGGAGTGACTAATTCCAAGCCCTGTTGTATATGTACAACTGGTTGGAACTATCATAGTTACAACCTATTTTCCTGCACAGTCAGCTACAGTGGACAAATTCTTGGTGCCCTTTTCCATTTGAATTAGTTTAACCAAAGGAACACAATATTACCAAGCATCAGATATTCAAACAAGGTCTGAATTGCTATAATACTACTGATTAATTAACTGAAAAATAGGTGAAATTGCAGTAAAAATAGTAAAACAGAGTATATGCACTTTGTCATTCCAGAATTTGCAAACATCATTATATAATGCATTTTTCCATAATTAACATAAAAATCATAGTAAAAAGGGTAAGTCAAATAGTCAAAAATGTATCAAAGAGTGTTCATGGATGAGGCAATTCCTGGCCTCATCACATTTGGTAGTTCGAGATATGTTAGATGGGAGTGTTTCAAACTTGAGAAAGGCTACTATCTAGCTTGATCAAGGATCATATGGATCTAACTGGATAAATTAAACATCATTTTCATCTTTAGATTCAGTATGGATAATTACATATTTATATATCATTAAAATTATAAGGGATTGTACCTCCCTAAAGGAGTCTTTTGGAATCAATAATCCAAAGGAGGCCATCGCATGTAAAAATCTATTAGTCAAACATGGTAAACTATTGATTTCATACCAATAAAAATTAGGGAGAAATTTTATTGCTACTTCATGGTAAAGATAAATGGTAGCTTATTTGCATTGGTATTCTCCATTGGTTTGCTTAACAATAAGTTGAGAATCACCAAATATCCTAATATGCTTAATGCTCATAGCTATAGCTGATTGAAGATCTAAGATTAAGGATTCATACTTTGTGATGTTTTTTATGCATTGGAAGTCAAGTTTGAATGATAAAGGGATAGGTACCCCCTGGAGTGTATGAAACACGACTCCAAAACCTTGAACTTTCATGCACTTAGAGCCATAGAAGAATAGTGTGATATCAATGTCTTCCTCTAGAATGACATCTTCTTCTTGTTCAGTGATAGCAAGTACCAAATCATTTGGGAGCTCAATAATCAAAGTATTATCACTAGGTAGTGGAGCTTCTACAATTTTATCAGCTATTACTTGACCTTTAATGGATTTTTGGCTAATGAATTCAACATAAATCTAGTAAGGAGTATTATTCATTTAGCAGTGCAGGTGTTATTGTAAGTGCGAGACATCATATAATGCGGAGGATTTTCTCTAGCTATGATAAATGTTGTGTGACTAAGCATGCAATGTCAAAGTTTCTTAGTGGCAAAAACCACTGCTAAGAACAATTTTTCTACATAAGCGTATCTAGTTTCATAGCTTACCAATGTTCAACTAATGTAGTATACAGCTTGCTATCGATTTTCTTCATTATTTTATACAAGCATTGTCCCTAATGTAAATTCATTTGCTAAAATATAAATATAGAAAGGGATCCTCAAACAAGGAGGAGCTAAGACTGGTAGAGAAGCTAGATATTGCTTAATATCATCAAAGGTGTTTTGGCACTCTTTTGTCGAAGAAAATGGTACCCCATTTTATAGTAGGTGATTGAATGACCTACATTTATCAGAAAGTTGCGCAATAAAATTATGAATCGATTGGATATTTCCTTGTAAACTACACAATTCCTTTAAATTAGTTGGGGGAGGCATCTCCATGATGGCCTTGACCTTTTTTGGGTCCACCTCAATGCCTCTTTTGGAGATAATGAATCCTAGAAGTTTTCTTGAGGTAACACCAAAGACACATTTCTTGGGATTTAACCTTACATTATGTTCTAGAATTCGATCAAAAACTTTCTCTAATATACCAATGTGCTCTTGTCAAGTTTTAGATTTAGCCAAGAGATCATCCACATAATCTTTGATAATATTATACATGTAGTCATGGAAAATGTATGTCATGGTGCGTTGATAAGTGGCACCTACATTTTTGAGACCAAAGGGCATCACCTTGTAACAAAAAGTTTTCCAAGGTGTAGTGAATGTTGTTTTGTGTTGGTCATCAAGATTTATTCAAATTTGATTCTATCCTAAAAAACCATCCATGAGAGAGCATTTCATGGCTAGCGCAAGTTTCAACAAGAGTATCAATGTTTGGAAGAGAAAATTCATCCTTAGGATACCCTTTATTAAGATCTCAAAAGTCTATGCAAATGCATATCACCTCATTAGGCTTACGAACGGGTACCATATTTGAGAACCACTCAAGATAATCAATGGGTACGATGAAATCCACATATAGAAGCTTTTGAAGCTCTTATTTGACCAAGAGGGAAATGTTAGGATGCATCCTTCTAAGTTTTTGTTTGACCGGCTTAGCATCAGGATGTAAGATGAGATTATGGATAACCAAGCTAGAGTCAAGACCAAGCATGTCTTTATAAGACCTTGCAAAAATACCTTTTTTCTTCTTTAGGAGAGCAATTAATTGCTCTTGTTCATCATTAGATAAACTTTTTCCAAGCTTGATAATTTGGGGATTGTCTTTTCTGAACTAAGGTCCACATCGATGGTATCTTAAATGGGCATATGTAAATATTCCTCAAGTTTATGGGGCATAAGGATCAAATGAATGTCGTCTAAGATGTTATCAAACTCTTCTGACTTATCCTCATCTATGTTTACCGAGAAAACCTTGGGATTCGAAGGTGAAGGTGAAGGTAGACGGGATGGAGGAATGTAGATGGTTGAAGCCCTTAATAATTCCTCTAAAAAGACAAACTTGGGAAATTATTAAGGTGAGGAAATCTAGTCCATATCAATGAGACTCACATCAATCAGAATAGGTTTAGTCAGATCATATGGATTACGGAGTGGGGTGAATAAATCAACATGATTCATGTTGATTTATGGGCAAAGTGGATAAGGTTGGATGGAATGAATGGAACCTAAGAACCGGTGCTAAGATATTGGTAAACCTAGACAGCAATAAGCAACACAAATAAATACATTTAACTAAATGATATATACATGCAATGCTAAAAAAAAAACATGTTTTGTTTGATTTTTTTTTTGGTAGTGGTGAAAACCACTGTTATTGTGTTATATACATATGTTACAAGTTTGGCTTATAAAATAGATTAATGAAGTGGATGTGGTGGTTCATCGATGGGGTCGACTCGCTCTTGTGAAAGAAGCAAGTGGAATATGGGATCATGGATCAAGAAAATTCTGAGATAAAACTCATCTTGTTCGGTATGGTGAATAATGGGCTCTGATTCTTATTTATATTCATCTCAAATTATCGGCATAAGTTTGAATTCTTTGTAGATTTCATCATCAAAATTGTTGGGATGGAAGGCTTGTTCAAGAGAAGAGGTGGTGGAAATTGGGTGATAACCTAGCCCTGAACGATCATGAACTTCTTGATATGGAACATCCATAGGTTGAGACACTCCTTATTCATGCAATCCTAGGCCATGACCTTGCCAATTAACTATGTGAAAATAGAAATATGGGAATATCGACGTGTTTGGAATGTTAGCAAGTGCTAGTTCCTTGGGTTCCTCTAGGGGATCTAGATTTTATGAACAATCAATGCCCATACACAAAATTTATGCTATTTGGAGCTGAACCCATGTTTTATAATCCTCCTATGGATAAAGGTGGATCATGTGGGTGATCGAAATCCTTAGCATTTGGAATGGTGAGTAGTGTGACAGCGATGTCTTGGACCATATATTCACCAATATCAAAATTAGTGAGGTGGAATTTGACTTGGTATTATACAGAAGGATCATGATTGGATAATATCTTAGGGAATTATGGAGATGAATATGTCTCATAATCCGTCAACTCGACTTGTGAAATATTAGGTGATGGTGGTGGATTGTATTGGGAAGGTTGTGTTGGACATTTTGAGTAGATGAAGTTGTCATTGATGTCAAGGATGAATTGTCATTGATGTCAAAATGTCAAAAGGAGTAATGCAAAATTTTGGTGGCAAAAGAGCTTCATAATGTTTATTTTTAAATATTATGTGAAGCACAAAATAAAAGGTTTTATTAAAACCATGTTTGGGAAAAAAAAAAGGTTTTTATTAAAACTATGGTTGGGCAAATCAAAAAGGTTTTCTAAAACCTAAGGAGGCTTTTATTTTAAAAAGCCCAAAGAAGATCTAAATATTTAATTTATAATATTTAAATTATTTTGAATTTAAATAATTATAAATAAATATATTTCGAAGGCAAATTTGGAAGTGCTGACGATAGTATTGTTTTACCAACGAATTTCCTCTCCACTGACGTGTGTGACAAGGAAGGCATATGGTATAAATACCATACCCATTCCTAAGGTTTGGTATCATTTTCATGCATCTGCATTAAGTGAACAAAACTTATGTGATTTTTGAAATGTGTGCCTCTCTAATAGCGCAATGTGTGTTTTCACCGACATCGAAGGAAGAGCCAAGGGCTCTAAGGGTTTGAAGGAGTCAAAGTGCACATTGTACTTTGAGGCTCCAAATGGAGCACGTGGATCACATGACATGGAAGTCACGGTGAAGGCATTGTGGGAGTATTGTGCAAAGTTCGAGCCCCACGGATTGTAAAAAGTGGTAATAAATTTTGGAAATTATTTCAATTTGTGTTGCTAAGGTTTAGGAGAGATAAGGTGGAAGTTAAGTTGTGTGTTGAGGAAATATTTTTATGAAGGGTTAATTGTTGCTAAAGTAAAACTAGGGTAATTATGTTTTACCTTATAAAAGTGAGAGATTGACTTATTGCATTATTTTATAAAGTGATTTATTTAATTAAATGCAATATTAAGTAGGGAGTCATAAGTAGAGTTTGGATTATTCTTGAGATATCTTTCTAAAAAGGGTTATGATGAAATTGAATTATTAAGATGTTCTTTTTATGAGTTAGAGTTTTGGAAGAAAAATTTTTATTAAATATTTGTGGTGTTGGATATTATTTTAAGAAGGAAAAATAAGGTGTAATTAAGTTTGATTAATTTTTGTAATTGAGGATTATTTTGTGAAGAGGTTGGTGTGATATTTTATCATCTAACTATTGAAATTGGCAAAAAAATAAAATTGTGATTGAGACAGGTTTTCTAAGGTCACTTCTACATCAAATAAAAGTTATGGGCATATTCTTATTTGGTTGAAATAATTGATTGAGGTTTTTTAAAACAAGATTGGAGTGAAAAGGATTTTGTTAAGTTTTCCTTGTTGAGTGTGTTTTGAATTAATGATTTAAGGTTTTTTAGAATATAGGTTAAGGAAAATAACCTTGTTTGATAAGCATTGTTGTTGAAGTGATTGGTTGAGTGAAGAACTTGAACTAGGGTTTGCAAAGATCATGAGTATCATTGTTATGTAAGATTAGTTGATAAGAATTATTGGAACATTTAAGTGAATGTTCATAAGTTTGGACTAGGGTTTGTGAGCAAGGATTAATTCATTGAGTGAGTGATTGAGTATATTTGGTTGAGCCTAGTCAAGTGGATGTGTTGATGTGATAGTTCAAGTTCTATGAAACAAATTGTTCTATATTCTAAATTTATTTGAGAAAGAGGTTAAATGTTGATGAATGTGAAACATATTGAGTCTCTAACAATTATATATATTTTTATATGATAATAGAGAGATTGAAAATGATTGAGAGTTTGTGAGTGTGAAGCATATTAAGTCTCTAACAATTCTCTATATGTTTCTATGGTAAAAAGAGTGATTGAAAGTAATTGAGCATTGTGGTGAATGTGAAGCATATTGAGTCTCTAACAATTCTCTATATGTTTCTATGATAAAAAGAGTGATTGAAAGTAATTGAGAATTGTGGTGAATGTGAAGCATATTGAGTCTCTAACAATTCTCTTTATGTTTCTATGATATTGGACAAGTTCTAGTGAGGAATTTTTGAGCAAATTTGAGGTAAGTCTTTGAGAAGACTTGTGGATAGATTTGTGTGAGCTTTTGTAGAAGCTTACAATATAGAGTTTGAGGACAAAGATAGTTGAGCATATTGGACAAGTTCTAGTGAGGAATTGTTGAGCATATTGGACAAGTTCTAGAGATGACTTGTGGACAGATTAATGTGAGATTTTGTGTAAGATTACAAGGCATATTTTATGCAAGTATATGGGAAGACTTGTGAGCATAGTTGATTGATTTATTTGTTCAAACCTTGGATTAAGGTTTGGGGTAGATCTAGCAAAGTTAATTTAAGATTAAGTCAAGTTTTGTGTTAAGGTTTGAGAATAGATATTGAGGATATATTTTTGCTAGATCGAAGGACTATGTTTAGTGCAGATCATATGATAAAGATTAAGGATAGATTTGTGCTAGACCGAAGGACTGTGTTTAGTACATATTTGAGGATAGATTTTGGTGCAGAGCTAGAATAGAGACAAAGATTGAGAAGATTTGTGCTAGACTGAAGTAATGTGTTTAGTACAAATTTGAGATAGATTTTTGAATGTGATAGAGTATAGAGGATGATAGTCTCTAGTGGATAGAGATTCATTAGCTAGGGTAGTGAGGATAGGTGTCTTCAGCGGATAGATATCCATTAGGCAAAGTAGTGGGAGAAGCAGTTCTTCTATAATATCACTAGTCATAGCTAAGGAGAAAGAGTTCTCCTATGGATAGAGATCCATGAACTTGATTAGGGTATTGGTGTCTAATTTTAAAATAGGTCCATAAACATTGTAACAGGGAAAGGATTCCCAAGAAATTGATCGAGACAATTTTAGTGAAAGATTTTCTCCGTGTAGCCCACATTGGGTGAACCACATTAAATTGGTGTCTCTATTGTGTGTGATGATTTATGCATTTCTTTTATTACTACTATTGATATTTCTATCTATAAATTGCATAATATTTATTGGAAAAGAAAAGTAAAAAGTGGTCTTATAATGTTCACCCCCCTCTCAATATAAGATTGTGTTCTTTAGGTTGTTGGACGAATGATGATGGTGAAGTGGAAGGTAAATATGTGGATTGACTTTGACCACATGTGCATGTAGTCAATGCTGAGGATGATGAAGGATTGGTGATAAGGGAGTCTTCATAAATGGGAGAATTTGATTAAATGGGTAGAGTGGTAGATGGACTGGATGATGGTGAAAGAAAAATGTGGGTGGACGGAAGCATGGATTCATAAGAATTTGAAATTAAAATGCAATACTTGAATGGTTCCACATCTGTTGGTATGCAATGTACTTGTCCCTCATGAACGTATTTCAAGCATTGATGTAATATGGAATGGACACATCTCATTTCCCTCATCCAAGATCTTCCAAGGAGTACATTGTACGCCATGGATCCTTCCAAGATGTGGAACATAGTGTGCAATTTTTTAACCCCTACTTCAATGGGTAAAAAAATAGTTCCAACTGTGGAACATAAAGCATCGTTGAATGCTTTTAGGGTGAAGGATAACTTGGTGATATCATATGGAGGAAGATCCAAATGATGAAGGGTAGATGTGGTGATGATATTTATGGAGGAACCGGTATCAATTAGAACTATTTTAAATGACTTATTTTAAATTAGAGCCATGATGTGCAATGGAGGATCTACTAATTTTGATGAGATTGGCTTAATATCAAAGTCATAAAATGTAATGGAAGACACCATACATGTTTGAATGCTCTCTACAAAGTTGTTGAAGGCATTAGAATCTTGATATTGTAATTTAATGGTTTTAAAAATATCCATTAATGCCTCATGATGTGGGGGATATTATTGAATTAATTCATAAATTGATAATTTTGTAAAAGCCATCTTTAGAATTGTGTTTAACCAGCTACTTAATGAGATGAATGGTCATGGTGGACGATTTATGGGTGGAATTGAGGGATTTTATTAGCTATGAATTTGGATGGAAGGTAATGTGGGAGGTTGTGACACACTTGCTTGAGGTTGTTGCCTTGCATTTTTTTTATTTTTTTGTTGAACTCTAGTGACCACATGAATGGCACCTAAAAATCCTTGGTATTTTTGGATGTGATTAACTTGGTTAGGAGGAGTTTTGGTATTGGATCCTCTCATATTTGATTGTACCTCCTCATGGTGAGGAAGTGACATTTGAAAAATACCAAGGTTTTGGTTTTGTAGAGCAAGGGGGTTGTCAAGCTTGATGGCTCCCAAGTCAATAAGGTCTTGAACGATGTCTTTGAATACATGGCAATTATTAATATCATACCCATTTTACCTATGGTAAGGACATAACAGATGTTCTCAATAATGTTTTCCATATTTAGTAGGACCATCTGGTCTGATTTAGGGTAAAGCAAGTTTATTTGTGTCATATAACCTTTATAAAATGGAAGCATGTGACTCAACCAAAGGAGTGTATTGATGATTTTGTCATACAAACTATCATCTAGGATGGTTTTCTATAGTTTGTACTATGTTTTGCATGGTCTGAGTTATCGAGAGTACCATATGATAAGCAATTTGTTGCAATGATTGTTGTATTGATTCTTGTTGAGCCATTACCGACTGGCTCATAACCACTTGATTAATATGATTAGGTTGACTGGCTGGGGTTGCCTGTGTTGATTTTGGTTGGCCAGAATAATTACTTTTATATTGGCCTTTACTTTGCTATCCCTTTGTCTTAGTATTAAGTATGCCCTCTTGGATTTTTATTTCCTCAATGACACTAGCCTGTGCTAGAGCTTCTTCAAATGAACGATAATTATGTAATTGAATCATCCAAGAGATAGGTTTTAAACAACTCTTGGTGAATAGTTTGATAAGCTCTTCCATTGGTAGGGTGAATGGCAACTTGGTGATGATGACCCTCCAATGGTTTCCAAAATCATAGATAGAATCGTCATCATGTTGTCTTAAAGCATAGACATTAGACAATGAGACTTTCTTTCTAACATTTAGGATAAAACAATAAAATAATTGGTCAACCAATTATTCAAAAGTATAAATACTATGACTGGGAAATTGATTATACCATTCTATGGCATCTCCTCCTAATGTTTGAGGAAACATTTTGATCATGAGAGCATTTTCATTTTGGATTCTAAAACATGAGTGTACAAACGTGCTCACGTGCTCTTTGGGATCCTCAGTTCCCTTGAATTTGTCAAAATTAGGGACAATAAAATCTATCAGATATGGTGGTGATGGTAGCGAAGGATGAATGGGTTGGTTGATCAACTGATGTAAGGTTGGCTTCTAATTTATCAAACTAAGATTATGTTGTATCAACTGGTCTATTTGTTGTTGCATGATCTTAATTTGAGGGTCTTCCCCAAGAATGTGGAAGCCTTAAATTACTTGATAATTTTGATATGAGGTGGAAAAATTTTGTGGGGTGACCAAATAATGATGATATTGGTGATGATGACTAGGTGAATGTGATGGAGAATTATGAAGGGAATATTTATGATGAAGAGATGGGGAATTTTGGAATGGAGTTGATGCATGAGGGTTAGGTTTGGGTTGGCCAATGGGAATAGGATGGGTATTGGTATGAATTGATGGAGGAACAGGAATTGGTTAATGAAGATAGTCTGAGTAGAGTTTGGTAGAGGCTTAGGGTTCACTTACACTTGCTATTGAGTTTTTTGACACTGCTTAAGTAATTTTTTCAAATGTTCCCATGCTTAATTAATCTCTCTATAAAAAATGGAGGGTATGGAAGTATATGGTATGGAATATGTGGTTGGGGGACACATTACACTTGGTATGGTAACTTGGGGGGCTAAAAATTATGAAGCAACATTTACATGTGCTTCATACAAGGGGTTAGTGTATGTGGATGTGTATGAAGTGCTAGGAGCACATGAGGGTTGGGGAATGGACACATGAGAGGAAGGTGAAACCGATGCCTCGAAAAGAGGGTTAGTGTACACCTGAGTAAAGTTAGCTGGTGGCTGGAAATAAACAAGTTCCTACTGTAAAGTAGGATCTTTTATAGGTGAATTGGAAACTGATTCTAGGACATAGTTAGAAGACTTCATGAGAGATTCTACTCATGCCATATCTATGTGGGTAATGTGGTGATCAATGGTTTGTGTGGTTGACTCTATTTGGGTAATAGCCATATGAAAGTCTATGGGTGACAAGAAATGTGAGGGACCTATAGATAAATCTATCTGTGTCACATTTAGGGAATCTACCACAAAAGTGGTGGGGAAGGTGGATGAACATTCCATTGAATTATCTTGATTTAATGCTTTCTTTTATTTCCTTATTAATACCATACTAAATTAAACCAAACTATATATTATGTAGTAAAATAAAAAACAAAACTAAATGCTAAGTTTATTCAACAAGTGTGTCTTACCTCATTCATTGATTATCTCCTTTTAATGTGAATTCATTCTCTTAGATTTTGATCTTGTGTGTTTCAATGTGCTAATATGAATTAAATGGGGTGAATCCTATGGCTTGGCTAGGGCAACGAGATTCTTGCTGGTGATGAAATCCAACAAGTTTTCTTGGGGGTAATCTAAGGTGTCTATGGGTAGATATTGGTGGATGGAGATGAAAGACACCATCACCTAATCTCAAGCAATGGCTGGTGATGAAATCCAGCCACTACTATTTAATGTGAAGCGTGAAGTGTGTGATTGTTTTTAAATTTTTTAGTTCTCTATTGTGTACATAAAATGTTACAATAATAACTACTTTCGATAGTCTAAATCAGAATCCACTACTCAAAATACCAATTTTTCTAAAGGATGTAAAGTACACTTCTTAAGACCCGCTCTAGATAGTTGGGGGTTCATCTAATCCTCTATATGGAATCACCCAAGTATAGGGATAATTTTGGTATCTGAAAAATTTTCCTATTTATACCTACAAAAATAGAAATCTCTAACCCTATAATGTACATTAATTATGTAATTTTTCAATTCACATGAAATTAGAATGCAATATTTTTCAATTTGTGAATACAACAGAAAGTCAGAAACTTCAAATAGAAAGCATGGATGGATGCAATGACCAATATGAAACCTAATATGCAAGATAGTATGAATATATTTCCTAGATTAATTAGTGATGTTCTTTTTAGCTTAGAAATCTGAAGAAAAAAACGTAAGATTTCCAGAATACCTAAACAAAAAAGTTAGGGTTTTAGCAATAAACTTATAAAATAGCCTACATTTTTACTCCAACTCTCTATAAAATACCTTTGGGTATTTTTTAAATGCACTTGGGTATTTATGGATGTCCGTCAAGCACCGTTGGGTGTTCGTGCACCTTTTGCAACCTTCTGTAAATCTCCAAAAACTTTGATCCAGCAAAAAACTATGAATTTTGTGCTTTTGGAAACCCTGCAAGATGACACAAAAAATAGCAAATTAGTAAACAAGGTAAATCAAAGTAATAAACCCTTAGGGGGTCCCACCGTGATCACCATTGTGAAGACAAAAATGCAACACCAAATAACAAGATATAAATTAAAATCAAAAGACAATATTGCACAATGAATGATTTTATATTAATGGGGAAGAGCCTCAAAAATCCATTATTACAATAAGAATATTTGAACTCTTTGATGCAAATATACAAAATTATAGGGTTCTCCGAAACCCTATCTACAATGCTGGTGGTGTATTCAGAACGTGTCCTTGCTCCCAATAGATATGAGTGGGCTTCGTGTTATCCAATATTGGGCCACTCTAGCTTAAGCAGTTGCACAATGCTTGTGTATCTTCAAACCTACACATAAAAAATGATAACAAAGGGTTAGTAATAACTGTGAGGGCTCCACTATGTGAGACCCTCAAAAATTAATAAAACCCTAGCTATCCAATAATGAAACTACATGCAAATATGAAGAATATTAAAATAATAATCAAAATGAAAGATTTACCTTCCTTATCTGCTATTTTTTATTTTGATGTAACTGGTGCAAGGAATAGGTGTGGTGATGCCCTAGCATCACCTGCGGGCTAGTAGGACTATAGAGCTTTGGTGTAATATGCCAGTGGGTTCTTGGGAATGGTGGAGGGTGCCCAAAGGTGCTTGGAGGTGGAGGAGAATTGTCCATAAGTGCTTGACAGTGATAGGGAGTGCCTGAAGGTGGTGGCTGAAGGGAAAGTCTATAGAAGTAGATTTTGGTTGGAAAAGAGGGGCGATGACAAATGTAGGGGTTATGGTGAACAAGGATGGAAAGTGAGAGTGCTTATATACTCCAAGGAACTCAGGGGTGAATGGCTTAACAAAATAACTTAGGAATCAGGGATTGCTTAGGAAACTTAGTGGTTGAGCCATCAAAATGGCTTCTATTAATAATCCACACTAGGGTATGTTAGGGTTTGAGCGACATGAATTGTGTGGCTCAGATTAAAACATAACGTAGGGTGGATATTAATTTTGGGTGTGTGGCATGGATTGATGTAGATGGATGGCTAGGATTAAGTTAAATCGGATGGTTGGGATTTATTCACATATATAATATTTATATTTATTAAATATATATAAAAATATAATATAAAATATTAATATTTAAATATATATTAAACAATTATATATAAATATATGTAAATAATGGGTGGAAATGGTGGGAAAACCTGGATGGACGACAAGTGTCTAGGTTTTGGTGTCTACAAAAAAAATTAAAAATTGAACAAATTTTTATTTTTCACAACATAACATCCCTTTTTGCTACATCTTTCTTTAACACATTTATTGTTCATAAATGCGCCAAAGAGGGGGTAAAATGTAGCCATTGAATTTTGACACACTTCAAAATTCCTAATTTTTATTAAAACATCCTAATCATCCTAACAACATGAAACTTACCCTCAAATACCCCTGCCTCAATATTCATGCCAAAAAATGGAAAAAAACTTAATTTTCCCCTTTTCGATAATTTCAAACAATCCTGATGAATTCATATGCATATAATAAAATCGAAAGCATCCGAATTTATCCAAATTCCACGTGCACCTAATTTAGGCACCTAGTTAGGTTTTGAACCTAATCTGGGCATCACCAGATTCCTGATAAATTCAAATGATCCGCTAAAATTGGATGGATCCGAATTTGTCTAAATGAAGCCAAAACCTAATTTGGCTTAACAACCCTGCCTAATATTGCCAACCTACCTAATTCTTCAAACTGTAGCAACCATTTAACCCCCCAAACTCACATTAAATAGTTGGGATGGTGATATTTATAGAAGAACCTAGATTGTGAAGGATATTTTGGAGCTTTTTTTGCAGGTTGTAGTGAAGAACTTTACCATTTTATCATCATCCAAGGAACACGCATACATGGAGATATTTTCAATACACACGTATCTAGTTTATACTTAGTCATTATTTGAGTTTTTGAATCATTTGTAACAATTTATATGGGTCTAAATTTATCACTTTACATTTGATTTAATTCTTTGCTTTGCAAAACTAGCCATTGAATTATTTTTATTGCGTCTAATATCAGACACAACGTTCAAAATCATACATTGCATCTGAATACATACTAGTGGCCCATTGGGAGAAAAAAATCTAGTTGTCATATTATTAATGACCTTAATTTGTATTACATTCTATTTGTTATTTCAGTATTTACTGCATCTTATTGTTATCATTAGATAAGTTGCATCTAGAATCACATGTTTCATGTTCAAATAATCAATATTTCATTTTTATTTATGGTTGGCTAAAATAAACGAGGGGTTTTAACTATCATAGACCATGATATACTATGGCCTATGCAAATCCCCCATCCCTGCTTTCAAATTTTAGTGTTCTATTTTGTAATTATAGGTTTTTTATAGATTCTTATGTAGTTGAATTCGTCTAACAGACTTGTACGCATCTGAATTCATCCTGTCTGTGTCCAAATTTATCCTGTGAACTTGAATTCATCCCAAAGAAAATATTGGATTAGGTAAGAACTTAAACTCGTTTCTTAGCATCTGGATTTACACTTCTCTTTCATATAAGCATATGTGTTCAATAAAAAAATATAAAACACCTAAAACATAGACTTTATTACATTTTTTATAAAACATAAAAATACAAAAAGAAAACATGTTGACATAAACAAAACCTTTGCATCTTAGTTAAACTTTGTAAATATTTCTAGATATATTTGTATGCTTTGTCTTCATTTAAAATTGAATTGCATATAGTTAGGTAGAAATTGCATTTTGGCCAAACCCTAGGTGTATGCTTTCAAAACAAAGAAAATAAAAACACATCAAACTACTACCTCACCTAGGCATGGAAACCGCCATAGCAAGTGTTTCCTGGTGAACCCCACCCCATTCGTTTACAAACACTAAAGAGAGTACAACTCAGGTGCTTCTCATCTGAGGTGCAGATCCATCATTTTCCCTCCCCTTTTCAGGCACGGATCCATTAGCCTGGAAGAAATGGGCATGAAAATTTTGGGCCTACACTCCCTTGCAAATTTAGACTTTAATGTGGTGCTTAATGAAACTTAATAATGAAACAAATAACTAAATTTCAAATAATAAATCTTGTACACCTAAGTTTCTTACCTTAATGACTCTATAGATGATGGATTTTTTAGTGATTAGATTCATCAAAATGTTGCTATGTATTAGATGAAGTCACAACTATTTTAGTTCTCCAATTTGTAGCTTTAATTAAGATCCTTTGTTTCCTTGAAATTTGACAAATTTGAAACTTTTAAACCCTTCTAATTTTTTACCCGAAAATGTAGTTTTGTGACTTTAACTTTCCTTTAGAATGCCCTCTAAAAATCTAAAACTTTGCAACTATCAATGCTGCACAACTTGATGCCCTTTTGCTGTCCTCAAATCTGAAATTTTTAGATTTTAATGCAGTCACTATATTCTCCGGTATGCTATATTTGAATCTCCTAAATTTTTTGGGAAACTCTTCCAAATCGCAACTAAGATTTATCTTCTAGAGGACTTCAATTTTCTACTATAAAATCAGCAAAATTCTCTTCTCTAAAATGGCCTTCAAACCTTCAATGGAAATCTCCAAATATCTCAGATTTGCTAGTTTATTTTAACTCCTTTCTCCTTCAACTTCCTTGTTGAAATTTGGATTCAATATTGGCTTCTCTAGTGGTCTTCTTATCAATATTATGATAGTCTTGAGGTCTTCACTATTCACCTCTAAAATTTTGCAAACTCCTTGCCAAATCCTTCTCCTTTTGGGCTTATTGTCGGATGGCGAAATTGTTCCAAAACCTCATTTATCAAGAAATTTTCCTTGCTAGTAAATTTCTCCTAAAATTCTCCTCTAATGGCCTTCTCCAAATCTCCTTCAATTGCCTTCTCCAAAATATGCAATGAGGCTTTCCTAGTCTTCTCCTTCTTTCTCCTTTTAATCCTTCCTTGAGACCTCTTCTCTTGGACCTTTGATTTCTTAAAAATATAGTCTTCTCAAAATTTCAATGAGACCTTCCTTGATCTCTCTAACTTTAAACTATGAAATTTTTGCAATGAGATCTCCTTCTTGGATCTATGAAATCTGCAATTTCTAAAATATGCAATAAGACTTTTGCTAGTTCTTCTTAATATCCAATATTATAAATCTATAAGTTCTCCAATGGGACCTCTTGTGGGCCTCTTCAACTTCTTGAGCTGTGTTCTACTCCATATTCAATTTACAATATTTAGTCTTCAATATTTAATGGAGATCTCCAATCTCCAATATTCTCCTAGAATATTTTCTAGAATCTCTTCTTTCTTCAATCGACAATAAGACTCCTTTGGCATTTTTATCTTCTACACTCTACAGGTTTACAATATTACAATGAGACCTTTCCTTAGGTCTCCATATCTTTAATCATCTATTTATTGCTTCAATTACTGGATTTATTCCAAATAAGATATTCTTCCTAGCTCTTGTAAGAAGATTCCCAAATTTCTTTGAATCTCTTTTTCCTACAACAAATATTAGAATTTGCAATGGAAAAAACTTTAAATAAAACTTCACTAGTTGATTTATCAAACTAGTGGAATCAATGTTGAGTCCTAGTCTTCACGAGTTTTTCTACAACTTTGTGGAAAGACTCCAACCAAATGTATTTTCAAATAATTTTAAAATGAGATTTTCTATCTCCTCTCAATCTCTCTTGTGGATCTCCCTATTTCCTATCGATCTACTGTGTGCTCTAATACCATTATTAGCTTTTGATGATTTATACTAAAGGAAATGCAACCACAAGATGTAAAATGAGCAAGCAATGATAATCATATTATAATGGCACTATAATATGTAGGAAAACTATAAGATAAAATTTTTACTTAACTCAAAATATGCCATTAATGGATGCTCATGAAAATAGTAAAATGTATTATAATGGAGGACATGAACACTCCATAATTTCAATGAAAGAACTACATTGTACTCTAACTACAAATCACTATAGTAACTTAACTCTCACTCTTCCTCTTTCACTCTATACCTCAAAGGCATATATATAGGAAGATATGTGCCTTGACCTTTACTCTACCCATGACTCTTCAAATACCTATCCTATGACTCATGTACATATGGACTACATACACATTTACATCATTACACATTCTAACACTTGTGCATTTATTACTTGCTTGAAGTAACTACTCAAACCTTAATATAGAAATGTACCCAAGGTGGTACATTGACATGTACTAAATAACATAATATACTCTAACAGATCTTTCAAGTCTTTATTCCCACTAGTCACCAAATCCACCCTCGATTAGGTAAATACCCTAACTAGATTCTACATGCCACTTGTGAATATTTATTTGAATCCCTCTCTAGGTACGTTTCCACTTGGTTTTATCATAAAGAATCCAAAGGAAGTTTTCTTTCAATACCAAGGCCTCCATTCCATAGATATTTGCTCTTGTATCATTCTATTGGCCATTTGATCTTGTTTTTGTTTCCATTCTTGCTTCTCAATTTCTTCGAAAATTTTAACTCATGAATGGAAATTTGTTGTTGTTATTCAATTTATAATACATTTATTGGTCATGCACTCTTGTTGCTAGGTTTTAGTTCTATTTACTTTCAATCCCTTATACCTTAAACTTCATGACTTACTTTCATTCATTTCAATTTTCATATTTACTATCTCATACTTTATTTTGTACAATTAAATTAGATTAGTTTATATTATAGAAAGGATAGTTGGGAGTTGGCCTAAATTTGTAGGTTAGAGACATTATCCCTTCCATCCAATCTTGTTGAAACTGAAGGCATATAAGAAGTTAGAAAAGTTTCTAATTCAACAAAACATTATAAAAATATAAAATTTATATTGATAAATATCAATTCGTAAATTAAAATTGTCTAAAATGTGTGTGAGAGAGAGAAAAAAAGATTTTAATAATTCTAGCACTTAAAAATAAGATAACTTCCATAGGATTTTCTTATTAAATTATTTTCTTAATAGTATATATCAATATAATCAACATTATTCACACAAGATATCTACATCACATGCAAGTGTAAACCACTAGCAAGAATCACAAACTATGACTATATAGTCTTGGAAAAGTGGTGAGTGGGGGTGCTCACTATGAAGAATATAGGGTTTGAGTCCCCTCAATACTCAATAGTTCCTATCATGGTCTAAGGTCTTTGTGTGAATACAAAACATCTCAAAAAAATAAAAAACATTATCTATATTTGCATTGAATATAAACTTCGTTCAAGTTCAAATTCAACTTCACTAGCTATGGTAATATACTTCTCCCTTGCAAACCAAAAAGAGAAATCCTTTTTCACTATTCCCTATTAATTTATAAACAAAAATAGTGGAAAATATGCATGAAAATATTAAATATGCCATTATTCCTATTTTTATAGAACATCCTAGATGTCATCATGTATCATTATTAAACTCTTTCAAACAATGCGCCATCATTTTACCTTTATAAGGTCTATTACATACTACAAATTACTTTGAAAAAATAATTTTAAATAGTCATTAAAATCCATCATGTGAACTTAGACAAATTAATTATCTACTTTTATTTCTTCATTAGCTCCTCTTTTGTAACTTTACCCTTTGCTTCAACATACATACATCAATATCCAAGTTGCTCAATTATTTCCTTTAATCCATTCATTGTAATTTTTGTATGTCAAGTTGAAATAACTCAAAAGTCATTTTTCATAGGACTAAGCATGTTATTATCCTATTGTAAGTGATTATGTCCATCACTATATCCATATTTTTCTCTAGGCCCTAATATCCTTTTTCTTGTTGCCTTGGTCCCTTCCTCTTCTCTATGGAAGTAGAATATTTTTCTTTTGAAATTTATTTTTCATGTAGTTCATGCACTACCTTGTTCAATTGTATCAATATATTTGTTAATGGTTGGATAAGCACTTAATGTTGTAAAAACTTTCCCACATTCTATATGTGGACTAGTAGGATACAAAAATAATGATTATCCTTCATCTATAATATTTACTACCTTATATCAGCTTCCTAAGTAGCCACCTTAGATTTTCATAACCATCCATGGCCATCTCTATGTCTACAATCTCAACCAATATAGAATTCAAAGTTCTTTTAAGTGGCAGAGCATATTTGAAATTCATTTTATTTTGGAGGAGGATGTTAATGGTTAATATTTGGTCATTTATACAATATAAAATATACATTAACAAAAATAATGTTGAGTAGGTTTCATAGAGGTTTTTTCTAGAAGGGTATAAACTTAGAAACTTTCCTTATGATAAATAATTTCAACATCATGTTTTCTATTCTGGACTCATTGGAAGAAATACATGGAAAATATAACCTTGGGAGACTTGTAATAATTGAATTTATTGACTTTGTCAAATATGCACTCACAAATAGAGGATTTTAAAATTTTGAGTTTTATGGATTACAAAAAACCAAGATGAGATAAAAATATTTTGTAATGAACAATTTAATATTGACACTTTCACTTCTTTAGAGGGAAAGTACTTAGAAGTTCTAAGGCATAAACAAATTTAATACTATACAAATAGAAAACTCTTTTTGAACAAGTGTTTTACCTCCAAATATTAAAGTCACTTTTATTCTTCTACCTCCTCAAAGAAAAATGGTCCTAGAACTATTTTGAATATTAAAACTTACAAAAAAAGAAGATTTAGACATTTGGAAATGCGTTTTCATTATAAAGTGTAAAGTAGGTTTATACTTTTGTACCTAGAGAGAGAGAGACCTAAAAAAATTTACCTTAGAAAATTCCAATGTTGCAATATATGGAAGATAGGATCTTCAAGATACATCAATTGATAAAACAAAAAACTAGCTCAGTCCTTTCAATTTCATAGAGAGAGTAAGAGACATTTTCTATGGAGAAAGTGAATTCCATCTCTACAAAGAGGAATACTTAGGTAATTTTTTTATAATTGCAGACTATAGGGAAAGGGAACCAAAAATGACAATAAAGTGACTAAATGTTTTTATACCCAAGCCTTTTGCACCATAGAGAAGAAATTACTTAGATATTTTTACATGTTGTGGATGCAAAAAAGAGATTCCAAAATAAAAATAAAAAGCTCAATATTTTTAAGACTCAAAACTTCTACACTTGCAAAGAAAGGGGCTTAGAAAAGTTTATTTTTGTGTGGATTGTAGAGGGTGAATTTTGAAATCAAAAGAAATTTCTTTGAGATATTTATTTCTTAGAAATATTAGTTCCAAAATGAGATGAACATTTGGTATTTTCTGAAAAAGATAGTAAGATAGAAAATCCACTAGAAAATCCCTCCATATTACTAAATGAGTTATACTAAACACTTGTGTTAGCACATGAGATGAAGAACTACGAGAAAAATAAATTCAGGAAACATGTAGAAAAAGGAAAATAATTATAGGAAAAAATAATTCACATGAAAATTACTCAAATCTCAGAAATTACCTAAAATAAAATTAAAAAAAATCTAAAATTGAAAATTGCTCTCCAAATAGGAAAATTAATCCAAAACAGAAAAATTCATAAAATAGTAAATTCCCCAAAACTAAAAATTGTTCCTATGACAAAAAAAAATTATAGTAAAACCATGTTAACCTTAAGACCATAAAAATATTAAAAAGAACTAATTAATTATACTCAACATCGTTTAATTTAATTTGTTTTTTTTTTTAATTCTTATTTCTTTTAATTTTTCCAAATTGAGATATCAATAGGCATGCTAAAAGGAGAGAAATGTTTTTTGCAAGGTGAAAACAATAATATTATGGCAATTATAAAAACTCTTTATTCAGGACTATGGACTATGAAGGGGATTGGAAAAAGAGTCTTTCAAAAAAATCCTACCCCAAAATATGTGGTCAAAGAACTCTAAATTCAATTGCCTAAAATATGCAATAGGATCACCATTGAACATAGGTCACCATGTCAACAAATAGGTTGAATTTTTTTTAATTCCTCCATTAGATTTCATAGAAGATAAAGAGGTAAATCCATAAACAATATAAAATTATGATGGATGCATGAAACGAGGACAAGAATTAAGTTTTAGGATACAAAGGAGTGTTATTAATGGAAACTACCAAGATTGAAATAGGATAAGGTGGTAACTATCATTTACATGATGTGTCCCAAGATAATACAGGATGATGAAGAATATACCATGTGTTCTCAAGAGATTGTATTATATCTTGATGGTCTTGACTCATGTCATTGGTTTGAAGGCTTTGTGTTATGCAATATGAATAGACTCTATCAAACAAGACCTTGGGAAATTTTGAATGGATTCACTCTTTCTACAAAGGTAATAGGCATAATTAAAAATATTTTAAACATAAATTATATTGAAATTTTGTCTTGAAAAAATTGTTACTTTTCTATGCTAAACAAAGTGGTAACTCTTTATTCGTAGAGAGAAGATAACTTAGGCAATTTTTACTCCCTTTTTAGAAATAGATATTTCAAAAGATGCTAGATCTCCCCGAGAATTGTATAAAATATGTTAGATCTCACCATAGAAGAAATTTTTTAAAATATTGACTACTTATGCAATAATAGAGTATTATGGAAGTAGCATACCTTAAATAACAAAACCAAACTTTTAGCAAATATGGATATTTTTTCCCATAAAGAGGGACACTTAGCCATTTTTTCTTGCCCAAGAGTACTTTGTATTTTTTCAAAATTTTCAACAAAGAGCCTTTGTAAGAAAGGCAACAAAAAATTATCATTGTTTTGAATATAACAAATCCCTACCTTATCAAATCGTATTAGCTCAATGGGTTAAATTCCTCAACATTCAAGGAGGAGACCTAGGTTTCAATCTTACCAAGCAATACATGCATAATTTTCAATAAGTTGTAATACCACTATATGATTATTATGTAGGTATGTTTCAATTCCATATTACTGATTGCAAAAAAAAAATCCTACTTTATCAAAATTTTAGACTTTACATGGAAAATTTTAGAAGTAAGAACAAATATCATCATATAGACAAGGTAACTTTTGCTTAAAATATATATTTGTTGATAAGAAGCTTACATACATGGTGGTATTGAAGTTGACTACGGAATTCCAGAGTGCAAGGAGAGGATTTATTACTGGTTAGAGTGGAGGAAGATTCAATTTGTTTTACAATATTGATATATTTAGATATGGCAAAAGAGCAATGGGTTCGTTTGGAGTGTATCAATGCTTCAAACCCTTATCATGAATGTGATGAATAATGTTTTTAAAAAATTGTCAAAGCAAAGGAATGTTAGAAGAAAGAAGAGACAAGAGCGAGTGTGAGTTAGGAGGGAGTGCAAATTAGAAGGGAGTGTGATCCAGGAGCGAGTGCGAGCCGAGAGGGAGTTCCAACCAGGACTGAGCCGAGAGGGAGTTCCAACCAGGAGTGAGTTCTAGCCCTACTAGCTAGTAGAGAAGTAAAGTCATTTGAAATCCCTAATTGGAAGTGAGGATTCCCTAGCTGAAAGTATGGATGCCCAAGTTGAAGATAAGTGGAAGAGCAAATATATGGTAAGTTTGATCCAAGTAGTAGATGTTGCACCATAAGTGACCATCAAGGATGAGATGATTAAACATGATATAATGATTTTGAAAAGTAGGCAGTTGTTGTGACTCCTTCACAACGACCCCAAAATTGGGGACCCACTTGAACTTTTTAAAGAAGTTATTTGAATTTCATCTCCATATGCAGTCGATTTCATTTTTGGATGTTCAAAGATCCATTTTCATAGTTGATTTTCTGTCCACAATATTAAAGGTTGATTTTGTGGTTCATGGATTTCTCTTGTTGTTATGGTAGGGTTATTGTTGTGTTATTTGTATTTATCATGTTACATATTAGTGTCATGTTACTATGTTCATTGACTAGGGTATCACGTTATTTTATATATATATATATATATATATATTGTTAGAGTAAATCACTATATAAAAATATAGAAAAGCAATTATAGTGTTTCAAACTTTAACAGCAGAATTAAAAAAAATAAGACAAACACACAGTAGAAGAGACAACGATTTTAACGTGGTTCACCCAATGTGGGTTACATCCATCGAGAATTTTCAGTCCTTTCTTTCTCAATCCAAGCAATAGAGGGTTACAACCTACAACAAACATCTGTTGTAATTTCCTCTCTATATTTACAAGGAATCAACACAGTAATTTTCTCATTGTCATAGTATTCTCTGTTTTTCCTCACAACTATATATAAGAAAAAAACAGAAAAAAAAAACTGCTTTTCTTAATACATTCCAAGATTAACACTGAGTTCCCAGCATCTAATTTTGGGATAAAAACAAAAAAACTTTCCTTGGCTGTCCTGTTGTAAATCCGAAAACTTTCTCTGGTAGACTAACAGACTGTAAATCTGGAAACTTTCCCTGCTCGTCCTGCAGTAAATCCAAAAACTTTCTCTGTTTAGCCTCCTCATAATTAGGCTCCATTCCTAACAATCTCCCACTTGGAGACTAATTCCATTGCACCATACTGCAACCAAGGACTGAAAAATTCTCATCATGGCCTCTTATTCCTTAAGGCCAACTGAAGTTGAGCAAAAGCTCAACTTTTCTCTTGACACCACTTTTGTAAGCATGTCAGCAGGATTTTGTGATGTGTGAACTTTCCCTAATTTCAAAGATCCATCTTCCACTATTGATCTAATGAAATGATACCTGAGTTTGATGTGTTTAGTTTTTGAATGGAATGTCGAATTCTTCGCAAGGTGTATAGCACTATGGCTATCACTCCACAACCTATTATCCTCTTGCTTCTTCCCTAGTTCTTCCATTAGTCTTTGCAACCAAACCATCTCTTTGCTTGCTTCTGTAGCAGCAACATATTCAGCTTCAGTGGTTGAAAGGGCAACTACGTGTTGGAGTTTAGAAATCCAACTAACCGCTCCTCCTCCTATAGTAAATATGTAGCCAGTAGTGCTCCTTCCACCATCAAGATCACCTGCCATATCAGAATCTACAAAACCTTTCAAGCATATATTAGAGCCTCCAAAATTCAAAGAATAATTTGAAGTTCCTCTCAAGTACATGAGTATCCATTTTACCGCTTGCCAATGTCCTTTTCTCGGATTACTCATAAATCTACTCACTACTCCCACTGCATGGGCAATGTCTGGTCTTGTACAAACCATTGCATACATCAAGCTTCCAACCGCTGATGCATAGGGAACCTTAGCCATATGCTCTTGTTCCTTTTGTGTTTTGGGACACAAATCTTTGGTGAGTTTGAAATGCTTTGCCAATGGAGTAGCAACAGACTTTGCATTGTTCATGTTGAATCTCTTAAGCACTTTTTCAATGTATTTTGCTTGTGATAATTTCAGAGTGTGACTCTCCTTGTCTCTTGTTATCCTCATACCAAGGATTTGTTTGGCTTCTCCCAAATCCTTCATGGCAAAGGATTTAGCCAACTTCTTCTTGAGCATGTTTATATCTTGCATATTTGTACCTGCAACTAACATGTCATCCACATACAATAGCAAAATAACATAGTTACCATTTCCAGTTTGCTTAAAATATACACAGTGATCACTTTGACATCTTTCAAACCTTTGATTAGCCATGAACTTATCAAATTTTAAATACCACTTTCTAGGAGCTTGTTTTAACCCATACAAGCTCTTTTTCGGTTTACATACCCAATCCTCTTTACCTTTCACCTGAAAGCCTTATGGTTGGTGCATATAAATTTCCTCCTCCAAATCACCATGAAGAAATGTTGTCTTCACATCCAATTGCTCCAGATACAAATTTTCTATAGCTATAAGACTCAAAATAGCTCTAATAGAGGTCATTTTTACAACTGGAGAAAAAATCTCATCAAAATCAATACCTTTTTTATGAGCGAATCCCTTGACCACTAGTCTTGCTTTGTATCTCTTATGCCCTTCATTCTCCTCTTTAATCCTGTACACCCATTTATTGGTCAAAGCTCTTTTACCTTTGGGTAGCTCAACCAAATCCCAAGTTTGGTTGTGGAATAAAGAGTCCATTTCTTCATTCATTGCAAGCTCCCACTTATTCCTGGTATCCATATGTAATGCTTCCTGAAAACATTTTGGCTCACCAACATTAGTATACAAAACATAATCAGAGAAACGTTGAGGAATTTTACTTATCCTGGTAGATCGTCTAACAACACTTTCTGGAGATTGAGGTGCTTGTTGCTTCTGCTGTACATTTTGATCTTCTACCACTTTTGGAGTTACCTTTTCTATGTGTCCATCAAGGTCTATGTATTCAGCAATTTCCTCTTTCTATTTCTTTCCATGTAACCGATCTTTATACAAGTTTTTTTCATTAAATATGACATCCCTACTTCTAATGACTTTTCGGTTATCACAATCCCATAATCTGTAACCCAAGCCATCAATACCGTAACCAATAAAATAGCACTTTTGGGCCTTAGCATCTAACTTATTTCTATTCTCTTTGTCTATATGCATAAAAGCCTCACATCCAAATACCTTAAGGAAAGAATAATTTACTGGTTTACCTATCCAAAGCTCTTCCGGAATTCCTCCATCCAAGGCACTAGACGGTCCTCTATTAATCAGATATATTTGCAGTATCAACAACATGAGCCCATAAAAATAATGGTAAGCCTGCATGTATTCTCATGCTCCTAGCACGCTCCATGATGGTTCTATTCATTCTTTCAGCAACCCCATTTTCTTGAGGTGTTCTTGGAACTACCTTGATTCTTCTAATTCCATTTTTAGAACAAAACACATCAAATTCTCTACTGCAATATTCTCCACCATTATCCGACTTTAGACACTTTAACCTTTTTCAAGTTTCATTTTCAACTAATGCTTTCCAATTCTTGAAGGTATTAAAAACATCACTTTTATTCTTAATGCAATATATCCATGTTTTCCTTGTTGCATCATCAATAAAAAGTACATAGTAAGAGGAACCTCCAAGAGAAGTTACATGAGTTGGGCCCCAAACATCCGAGTGCACAAGCTCCAATTTCTCTTTCTTCCTTTCCTTGCCATCCTTGAGAAATCTAACTCTCTTTGCTTTACCATAAACACAATCCTCACAGAATTCCAAATCAATCTCTTTTAACTTAGGCAATAACTTTCTTGAATGTAAAATTTCCATACCTTTTCCACTCATATGGCCAAGTCTTTGGTGCCACAAAGATGCACTCTCACCTGTAGAAACTAAATTCATGGAGCGGTGAGAAAAATCAATAAGTAAATAAAGAGTACCCACCAATTTACCTCTAGCTACTATCAATGAACCTTTAGTAACTTTCCAAGCATTTTCTCCGAATGCAACCGTGTATCCTTCACCATCAAGCTTACTTGCCGATATAAGATTTCTCTTTAAATCTGGTATGTGTCTCACCTCTTTAAGAGCCCATTGACATCCATTTGGGGATTTAATCAAAATCTTTCCAATACCCATGATTTTACATGGTTGGTCATTTCCCAACAGAACTCATCCATAATCTCCAGAAACATAATCTATGAAGTATTCCTTATGTGAGGTAGCATGGAATGAAGCACCACTATCAATTACCCAATAATCACTATTTCTATCAAGAGATAAGATTAAAGCATCTTGTAGAATTTGTCCGGTAATATTGGCTTCTGAAGTGTTACCATTATTATCATTACCTTCATTTCCATCACCCTTTCTTTGCCAATAGTCCTTCTTGAGATGACCCTTTTTGCCATAGTGCCAACACTGTAGCTTTCCTTTTCCACGTGATTTGGATCTGCCTTTGGATTTGCCACGATGTGAACTCTTGCCTCTTTCTCTTCCTCTTCCTCTATTCTCAACAGTTAAGGCGGTGCTAGATGATTCTCCTATGGTTTTTCTTCTCATGTCCTCACTTGAGTATCACACCAACCACATCATCAAATTCTAATTTATTTGAACTCGAAGCAGAGTTACTTACCGCCATTACCAAACTGTTCCAACTTTTCGGAAGAGAGCATAAGATTAATAAGGCCCTAAGCTCATCATCAAAATCCAATCCTACTGAATGCAATTGATTAGTGACAGTAGATCCTCCTTCACTCATTTTCATGTTAAATAACCTTTTCATTAAGAATACCTTATTTGATGTTGATGGTTTCTCATACATCTTGGCCAACTTATCCATGACTCCCTTGGTAGTCTTTTCATCAGAGATGTTGAAGGCTACGGTGGCTCCCAAGCACAGCCTCACGAGTACCCAATGCCTTTCTATCAAGGAGACTCCACTCCTCATCGGACATAGATGAAGGTCTCTCTGTTTCCCCCTCAAGAGGTAAGTAAAGATCCTTCGGGTACAAGTAATCCTCCATCTGCATCTTCCAAAATTGAAAGTTTCGGCCATTGAATTTTTGAACTCTAAACCTCCCTTCTTCCGCCATTGCTCCCACTTGATCCAGAAATTCTCCTTCTATCAAGTGCACCCAACAAAACAACCGCTATGATACCACTTGTTAGAGTAAATCACTATATAAAATATAGAAAAGCAATTATAGTGTTTCAAACTTTAACAGCAGAATTGACAAAATAAGACAAACACACAGTAGAAGAGACAACGATTTTAACGTGGTTCACCCAATGTGGGTTACATCCATCGAGAATTTTCAGTCCTTTCTTTCTCAATCCAAGCAATAGAGGGTTACAACCTACAACAAACATCTGCTGTAATTTCCTCTCTATATTTACAAGGAATCAACACAGTAATTTTCTCATTGTCATAGTATTCTCTGTTTTTCCTCACAACTATATATAAGAAAAAAACAGAAAAACAAACTGCTTTTCTTAATACATTCCAAGATTAACACTGAGTTCCCAGCATCTAATTTTGGGATAAAAACAAAAAAAACTTTCCCTGGCTGTCCTGTTGTAAATCCGAAAACTTTCTCTGGTAGACTAACAAACTGTAAATCTGGAAACTTTCCCTGCCCGTCCTACAGTAAATCCAGAAACTTTCTCTGTTTAGCCTCCTCATAATTAGGCTCCATTCCTAATATATATATATATATATGTTGTTAATATTGTCTATGTCATGTTATTGTATTTGTTTGTTATAATACCTCGTTGTGTTCATTGTATATTTATTTGTTATGTTTTATATTTCATGTTTATTTATTTATTATATAGTATCACGTTGTTTTTGTTCATTATTATATTTTGGTTAATAAAAGTTTGTTTGGGATGTGTCGGTTTTAATGTAAATAGACGCTCAATATGGGGTTACTCATAAAAATGGTTGGCATGGGGATTTTGTAGCATTGAAAGTGGGTAATAATGTTCATCGAAGATTCCACACAGCAATCAAAATTTAGGACAGAAGTTATTCTAGTATGAGAATTGATATGGCAGATGATCAAGGAGATACGGACAAAGGCAAATACACGAAGATCGTGCGTAATTTCCACAATGTCAATCAGAGAGTACTGTTGCCAGAATATTATCATCGTCTATTGGAGAAGGCACTAGAGAAATTCATCGTTAGAGGCTAGAAAATGCTATCGTCATTTGTTAGAGGCGCCATTGCGGCATGCCCATGAATGGCATCTTGATGAATGCTATAGCCGGAGAATGAAGACATGGTTGCTGAGATGCTCGGGAATTGATTAAAATTAATGGTCTTAGTTTATGACACCAGAGAATAGAATTGGGTTGCTACGCGCTGGAGAATAAAGTGTGAAGCCTTCATCGTTGACTTTGGAAAACATGAAATTCTCAGTATATTTATCTGAGATCACGTCAGGGTTTTAAGAAGTTGAGACTACCAGAAATGCAACATAGTTACCTAAAATTACAGTCGTCGAACATTGAAAAGTTAGTTGCTGCGCGGCAGGAATCAAAATCACCTCATGTCGAAAGTTACAGGATCTTAGAGTCGAACATTGGCTAAAATTGGCATAAATGCTGAAGTATGTCACTATCATGATGCCGGAAATGATGTCGCCAAAGATTTGAAGTATTAGAGTCCATATTCGAGGTATATAGATTGATATGATAGTATTCTTGTAGTAGTGTGGCAAACCTGGTAGCAGGTTAGGGTTAGATGGCTGATGAATTTGATTAATTGAAGATCACGGTAGCAGATGGTGTGAGTTTCAAGCCGAGACAAGAATTCATGACAGGTCAATGATAATGATAAATATAAATTTCAGTGACACAGTTCGAAAATATGAAGTTCATGCAGCACAGCTAGGCTTTCACGTAATGTTGGCAGGATTTTCTATTGAAAGGTGAAGGAGTATTTACTCAAATTTGATGTTTCGCCTTTGAAATGTTGATTTCATCTATGCATGACATTAAAGGTATATGACAAAGATGTTTTAAATTCAATCTTGGTGAACACAACGATTATGGGTTTAATTTGAAATTGCAAGAAAGTATTAAGGTATTTTTATATGTTGTATAAATGCCTTAATGTAATATGGTTAATGATATTTGCTCGAAAGTAAATTATAGTTATAAAGATAACTGTTTGAAACTACATCAACTGAGTAAACTGTTTCGAAACAGAAAAGGTAAATTCTAAATGAAGCCATGGAAGTTAAAATGAGGATAAAAAAAAATTGCAGGGAAGATAAACGAGAGAATTCGAAGAGCAAAAGGAAAGAAGAACAGAGTCTACAGATTATAAGAGATTTGTAGAAGCACGGTTTCATTTGTAAGATTCATTGTTATATCAATTATTTTGAGATTTCAAATAAGCTTTCAGTTGGTATTAGAATGTTTACTAAAATATTTGATATAATAGTTATTAATCCAAAATCCCTTTGAAAATTAAATCACACCATTGTTATCACTGTGTGAATACTGGTGGACAATGGTCTGTTTTTAAAATATCTGCGATCAACTTTATTTTGTGGCATTAGTCCGAGGTGAAATGAATTTCTCTTTTATAGAACTTTTAAATATTTACTTGATTTTAATTATGTTCACATAGCCTAGTATAATATTCATGCAAATCAAGGCTTCATACTAGGTTACCAATATTGATATATTATTTAAATATTAAATTATTTTAATATTTAAATAAATGAGGTTTGAAAGATAAAAGAGTATTCTGTTTCTGGCTTTAACTTCATAAAGTTAAGAATCAGGATTGATATCTGTTAATATAGTTTGTTTGGACTTTATGTTTAAACAGAGCTTTTATTCTAAAGTCTCCAAAACTCATGTTGGAATTTTATATTTGCTATTAATATTTCATATCATAAATATTTAATATGCAAATATAATAAGGAAGCATCTTTATGAACTTGGTTTTAAATTATAAAACTCATAGGTCATAAGTAATCTTCATAGTAAAACCCTATGAAAGTTATAATTTATAAGGTTTTAAAAACTTTATAAAATTTGGGGTTTAAACATTCTTATTTTTCATTGTCTCAAATATTCGAGTGTTAATTTGAAGATGAATAAAATCTTTTTATTGATTAAACTTTCATTTTTAAAGGTGAATATTTGTGATTAAGGTTTATATCATCATTTTGAGTTTCATATTCTTTAATTTTCATTAAGGTAATTGAAACTTCACATGAATTAAAATGCTAAGGCAAATTGTACTTTTAATTAGTTTGAAGCATTTTAATCAATTGTATTTGTTAAATTTTGCATAAATAGATTTTAACCATAAAGGCAAATTTACTTTACCATTTGGATAATAGAATTTGGTGAAAAGCATATTATACATAATATAATTGAAATCATTTACTTAATTCTCAGGCCCCTTATAAACAGAAACTTGCAAACCCAAGAGTTATTCAAGCACTTATATAAACATATATGCATGATACATAAGACATTAAGTGAGAACCTTGGAAAAGTATTACGCTATTTGCAAGAGAGAATTTAAATTCTAAGTTGTTGAGTGGTTTTTGTGACTAGACAAAATCACACCTCAACAGGGGTTAGTATATAAGTTCCATAGATCCTGGCTAGGGTTTTTGGAGATTCAATATTGGATCAAGTGGAAGTGGGGATTGAATTCAAATTACTCTATGAGTTTTCTTCCTAAAGGTTTTTTCCTTGTCATCTTTTCTAATTTAGAAATTAAGGATAAAATATTGAGTGGTGGCCCATGGTTTAGAGGAAAATTTTCCCTTTATTTAAAACCATGAAATAAAATAAATTCTATTATGATAAAAACTTTTAAGAAGCTTCTAATTTTGGTTAGACTTTTTGGACTTCCATATCAATTTATCAATAAGGATGTCTTGAAGAATATTGGAAATATCCTAGGATAATTCATAAAAGATTAATTATTAAGGAGTGAATGAATTTTATATATACCAGAATATGTGTTGATATGGATATTTTAAAATCTCTGCCACAATCTATTGAGATTAAATATGAATAAAGAGAATGGGATCAATAATTAGATAATAAAAATATTGCATTTCGTTATCACAATTGTTATGAGATTGGCCACTTGGCAAGAGTTTGCAAAGTGAAAACTATGAAGAAAGAGACAAAAAAATTTGGTCATAAGATAAAATTCAAGGCAAAGTAAGGAAATCATACATTAATAGAAGGTAGATCAAATCAATGATATTCCATTCCTTAAAAATGGTAAATAAATCCTATCTACAACATCTTATTGAAAAGTCCACCATAACTCACTTGGATCAAAAGTTAAAAGAAACAAAGAAAGATATAAGGGGTGATAAAGTATAATATCTAAGTTCAAGTTTATAATAAATTAAATGTGCAAAGGTAAATATGAATGGAAATCCTAACACAAAGACAACATAATAGGTCAAGATCTTTCCACGTAAATCATCTCCATTTTTCTCAAGTAGTATAGAATCCTCTTCTAGTAATAAAGTGAAGGTGGTATAGAGGATATCCCTTGCACTTTAGGATTTCAATATTAGCATAATAAATAAATAAGGATGGAGGAAGTTTGTAAAAATTTAGGATTTTTAGGGTAGAATATAAAGGTTATTGATTTGGAAGAGCATCCTTGCACTTTAGGGTTTTTATGGCAATATAAAGAAGAATGTGCTTTTGAGGTTATTCCTTGCTCTACAAATCATGTACAACATGAAAAACCTATAGATGATAAGTCCTAATTTTAAAAACATGAGAAGATTGAAGAGATGGGTGAAGATGAAAGTATTAGTGGATATGAAAAGTGAATGAGAAAAAAAATTCCTAGATGGATATTGATATGGGAAAACAAAAGTAGATATCTCAAGTGTTAACTAGAAGTGGGGCTAAAACCACAAATAAAAACAAAAAATAACAATGAAAATAAAATCTTGGAATATTAGGGATATGAATAAGAACCCTAAAAAAAGGTATTAATAAACTCTTGTATTGTTATAGATAATATATTTATATTTATAGATATGAAAAATTGGTACAAAATATTTTAACCATTCATGATATTGAATTTTATCTTGACAAAATTTCAATTTTGGAAGGCAACTATATGAAATGATAAAGAGGAGTTGATTACAAAAACTTAGTAGTCAGGAAGATGGCAGATCTCTTTGATAAGAAATGTAGATGAAGAATATTTTTAATAGAAAGGTAGGTTGGATATGATTTAATTATTTGATAGAAATGTAATGAGAGCAATTTAATATTTTATTTTTATAATGGGAGTGGCCCCCAATAGAAGCCACACAAAGCTTATTCAAAAAAATTATTATTTTTTTCTTGAGATATAGATAAGATGGGTAGGAAGAAAGATGCATATAAACTTCATATGGAGGGAGAAACATTAGTTGAGAGTGGGGTGGTTAAACCCCTGGAGCCTCACTTTTCTTCTCTCTCTAAATAATTGTTCTTTCATGGAATGTGTGAGGTTTGAATAGCTTACCTCGTCAAAAAGCTATTCGGGATTTGGTGCAGGTGCATAATCTGAATGTTGTTTTTATTCAAGAATCTAAATTATCGATGGAGGGTTTATTTAGTATTGCTTCTAAACTCTGGGCTCGAGGCCTTTGTGTTGGGGTTATGGGTAGTGTTGGGGGGGTTGTTAGCATTTGGAATCTGCAGAAGCTTACTCCTCTTTGGTGGGTCTCGAATAAGTCAGCTCTTTCTATGATAGCTTCTTGCCATGAGTCTGGAGAAGTGGTTTTATTAACCAACATTTACACCCCCTCAGATCTTGTTGGGAAAGTGTTTATTTGGAACCATATTCAAAGTGTTCGAGCCTTGGTTTCGTTCTATCCTTGGATTATGGTAGGGGATTTTAATGCTATATCTAGTATTGATGAGAAGCGGGGAGGTGTGGGTACTTTGGGGCCTGCCTCTAGGCTCCTTAATGATAATATTTAGCTTCTTAATCTTGTAGATATTAAGCCGATGAATGGTGTGTTCACTTGGACGAATAGGCGATGTGATTCTAACTCGATCTCTAAGAGGTTGGACAAATTTCTTACTTCTTCATATTAGGTTAGCAATTCTTGGGTTATTAATTCGGAGGTTCTTGACTGGAGGGGATCGAACCATTGGCCTATTAAACTTGCTATATCTCAGAAAGGAATGGGTCATCATCCAAGTTTTAAATTTTAGTTAATGTGGCTTAGGGATCCCTCTTTATACAACTTGATGAAATTCTAGTGGATTCAAGGTTGTCCTTCGTACGGTACTACTATGTACTCTTTTGTTAAAAGACTCCAATTTGTGAAATTTCAACTCAAAAATTGGAACAAGCAGTGTTTTGGAAATTTCTTTTAGGCTAAAGGTTTGGCCCAAAGTAGGCTTCATGTTATCACCAAACATATCAGAGATCATGGGCTTACGAAGCAGAATCTACAGGAGGAGTCTGAAGCTTTACATGAGCTTCAAGAGTGGGATCTTCGGGAAGAAATTTTTTGGAAGAAAAAGGCCAGAGTGGAATGGTTACAGGAAGGAGATCGAAATACAACTTTTTTCTTTAACACTATTAAGGCTCGAAGACATGGCAATGGTATTTCTTCAATTATTTCTTCTTAAGGTATTCAGTTGTCTACTTCTCAAGATATCTCTCGAGAGGTTGTTCGGTTATTTTCTTCCTTATATTCCAAGGATTCTTGTGTGGATCATGTTGATGATCATACTATTTTGCGTTGTATTCCTTCTATTATTTTAGAAGAGATCAATGCTCGTCTTCTTCAACCTATTTCCATTGATGAACTAGAAAGGGTAGTTTTCCTTATGAAGACTGGGAAAGCTCCGGGGCCTGATGGATTCCCTATTGAGTTATTTCAACACTTTTGGGAAATTATTAAATCTGATATTTTGAAGGTTGTTCTCGAGTCCTTTCATAACCATCAGTTTTTGAAAGCTTTGAATTCCACTTTTTTGGTTCTAATTCCTAAAAGGGAGGGGGCTAGCTCTTTTGATCAATTTTAGCCTATTGCTCTCTGCAATGTGGTGTATAAAATTATTACAAAGCTGATTGCAGAGCATCTCAAGCCTTGGCTAGATAGAGTTGTTTCTGATGAGTAGGGTGGCTTTGTGGTTGGTCGACAGATTCTGGATGGGGTGGCTATTGCTTTTGAGGCTATTCATTCCATGAGCACTTCTAAGGATAAATTTATGTTTATGAAGTTGGATATGGCAAAGGCTTATGACAGGGTGAAATGGTATTTTCTTCACAAAATCCTCTTGGCCTTTGGATTTGATCCTTCTTGGATTGAGTGGATTATGAGTTGTATTACGACTCCCTCATATTCTGTCCTAATTAATGGGGAGCCCTCTCCTTTGTTTCATGCTTCCCGGGGTCTTCGATAGGGGGATCCTTTATCTCCCTACTTGTTTATAATTATGGTTGAAGGTTTGGATCATTTTCTTAAATATCAGGTTCACCAGGGTCTTATTCATGGGTGGAAATGGGAGACTGGTAGGCCGGCTATTTCTCATCTTCAGTTTGTTGATGATACTGCTCTCTTGGGTGTGGCATCTATTCGTGAAGCCACCAACTTTAGATGCATGCTAGATATGTATTTGGCTATCTCTGGTCAGAATATTAATGAGCATAAGTCTACTATTTTCTTTTTCAATACGGATCCCAGGATTCAAGCTAGAATTGCTCAGATTCTCAGGTTTCAGGTTGGGACTCTTCCCCTTATGTACTTGGGGATTCCTATTTTTGTTGGTCCTCTACCTAGGTTGGTTTGGACTAACATACTTGATAAATTCCATAGTCGAGTTAGTCATTGGACTCACAGATGGTTGACTTTTGTTGGTCGGGTTTTACTTTTGAAGTCGGTTGTTCAGGCTTTATCGGTGTATAGATGCCTTATTCAGATTGCTTCGACAAGTTTTCTTCATGATCTAGATTCTCTTTCTAGGCAATTCTTGTGGGCTGGTAATCTTGATTCCTCAAAATGGAGTCTTGTTAATTGGAAGACTATTTGTCGACCGAAGTAGGAAGGGGGATTGGGTCTCCGCCTAAGCTCTATTTTTGGGACTACTTTGGCTGCTAAGCTATATTGGTGTTGGTGTAGTAATTAGGAGAAAACTTGGGCCAGGATTATCTCCCACAAGTATCTTAGGGGGTGGAAGGTTCTAAGATTCCTAGATACAACTTGACTGGTTGAGGATCATTTGTTTGGAATACTCTAAAGAAGGGTGCAGAGTTGGTTAAGCAGGGGTTGTTTTGGATTTGTTATACTGGGTCTCGGGCTCTTTTTTGGCATGATTCTTGGGATGGATTTTCTCCTCTCCTTAGTGAGTTTCCCCATCTTCAAGATCTTGCTCAATGCTTTTTGGATGTTGGATGGGTGAAGGTGGCGGATTTCAAAATTGTTAAGTCCTTTGGTCAGATGGTTAGTTTCCAGTGGAAGGATCCTCGAGAATGGCCTGCTGGTGGCACTATGGATGCGAGGGTGGAACTGGCCCATATTTTGGCTAGTTGTCCCTGCTCTTCTCTGCCTAGGGATGATGTGCTAGCATGGGGGAGGGATAATAGAGGGATATTTTTTGTTGCTGTTGGTTATTGTGTTTTGGATCGACAACGGTTTGGGGAGGATGTGGTCCCGTGGTGGAAGCAAGTTTGGAATAAGTATGTTTGGCCTAAGTGTAGTTTTTATGTGTGGTTGGCTACTCATAATCGGTGTCCCACTTGGGATAATATTCAAAAGCATGGTTTTGTTGGCCCCTCTTTATGCTATAATTATGGGAAGGATGAGGAGTCTATTGGGCATTTACTTCTCCAATGCGACTTTGCTCATCAACTCTAGCATTATTGGTGGGGAGTGTGGAATCAACCTTGTTCGCATGCTTCATCTATAGTTGATTTTTGGAGGAGTATGGGGCGGCCTCCTGCAGGGGCTTTCTTTTTAAAATTTGGGTGGAGCATTGGTCCTTCATGCATTTTTTGGCAGATTTGGCTTGAACGGAACCACCAGATTTTCCAAGGGAAGGAGTTAACTACTTCTCAGGTCTGGCAGAGGATTTTGCGAATGATCCAAGAAACTATGTCTGCAAAATGTTAGATTATTTCTCCCGTGGACCAAGCGAAATGTCAGATCATGGAAATATTAGGTTTGTTGGTTAATGGTCCTGGTCCTAATGTCTCTTGTAGATGGATGGGTCAGAGTAATCGGGTGCGGAGGGCTGGTAAATGGAATCTGCCTCCTCTAGGAGTGTTGAAGATTAATATGGATGGATCTTCCTGGGGTAATCCGGGTAATGCTGGTATTGGTGGTGTGGGGCGGGACAATAGTGGTATTGTCCGATTTTTTTTCTCTTGCTTTAAGGGATATCATTCTAATAACTTCATGGAAGCCCTTGCAATTTTATATGCTTTGGAGCAAGGGTATGCTTTGGGTTGGCATCAGATTGTTTGTGAATCTGATTCTCAGATTGTTATAAATTTGTTGAATTTTGGGGATAGTCTTCATGGGAGTTGGCGGTTGAGTTGGATTGCTCAAAAAATTCTCAATATCTCTACTCACTTGGAGTTCATTTCTTTTGTGCATATTCCCCAAGAGTGGAATGGGGTAGCGGATTTGTTAGCTAAATGGGCTTCTGAGTTTCAGGATGGTTGGGATGTTCAGAATTGGTCTCAACTTTCTTCTGATTGCTCTCAATATCTCTCTTCTTTATTGAGAGTTGATATGTCTGAATAGCTTCTTCTTTTTCTTTGTATCTTGGATGTTTTGTTGAGTTAATAAATTTTTACCCTCTTTTTCAAAAAAATAAAATAAGATAATATGTTCACAAGTTATCCATTCATATAAAGGCATGTAAATTATGTTTAACAATACAATTTTATTTATTGTTGTTGATAAAACCCAAGTAACTATTTGTGTATAATGGCTAGCCATAGTGGCATCCAATAAGAGCTTGAATTTTTGAACCACCTACTTTAGATATGATCCAACCGATGGATCTTATGAATATAAAGTATTTGGTATCCTAAATAACACTAGTCAAAGAGATTTATTATTCATAATTATAGATATTTGCATTTTGTATTTTTTTTTGAATTTTAGTTATTTGATTATAAAGCATTTAAATGTGAGTAGGAGAAGAATAAGTATTTTGGAATAATTTTGTTTCTCTTAATAGATGTTTACCTCAATTTTATCATGAATACCTTATGCCTATGACTCAATTAATGAAATGTGCCTTTTCTTGATGAATTTTTATTCCTATGACTCCAAAAGAAGTAAAATAGGTAAATTACTACACATTACATTAATGAATTTATATTAACATTTTTCTATACATGCTCTAGTTTTCCACTTGCAATTCCAAATTATCAAGTATAATAATACCATAAGAGGTCAAACCTAATAGAAGCAAAATAGAGTTAAAAAAATTTCAAAGTGATTTATAAGTTAATATTAGACTAAATTGTGTGAGATATCCAATAGATATAAGTGTAATGGATTCAAAAAGTGTAACTACTAATTTTATATCATAATAGCATGGCTCAAAGTTCTCTTATATCAAGAATGTAGAAGATCATGAATATAAATATTATAATATTGTTTCTCCTATGTCTTAAAATTATAATGTATTTAGTCACTATAGGAGAGAAATCTATACCATGTATGTTGTGATACACCTTTTGATTTCAAATTATCATGTATTTTCCATAGTTTAAAGGTACTATAGGAATATTTTTGCTACAACCTCCTCTTCACTCAAAAGTTCAATAAAAAATGGGATAGGCCAAAGAAGGCAGTCGTGAGGATCTTCTTGAATTTACTTAGAAGGAAGGGACATCTAGAGAAAGGTATATGAGTCCAAAATCCATGTCATCTATTAGACATTTTGTTGATAGATGATTCTCATATCCTACCAAAAATTGATAGCATTAAAGGCATTAAGGCCCGCAGTCCATTGATCTTCCATATAACATTCTACATGGTCCTTCCAACAAAGGAGAGCATGAAAAGAAGAAAATGCCCTGACAATATCTAGATCCAAATACATGGTGGCTAGTTAGTAGTCTAAATATAAAAGGTCTAGTGCCCTAATAAATAAGGCTTGTCATTGGCCAAAGGAGGTACCACCTTAGCTGAGGACACATGGCAGTCATGCACACATAGAAGAAAGTAGGAAAATAGGCATTTGAGAAGGCATCTACAATTGGTCATCAAGATTGATCCTTTGCATCCTAGCCTATTAGATCCAACCACTTATCAATATAGTGACCACCCATCATATGTGTGAGTCTACCCTATTGATCTTCACCAGTCCATAAGGCCATATTTTTTTTTTTATTGTTTAAAATTTTTAATTATGGGCAGGTTTTAATAGGATCCTCAAAATCTTATTAAAAAATGGCAATAAAAGCCACAAAACTAGAATGCTTTGAAATAGGATACAACCCAACAATGAAACTTGTCATCAGGGCTAACCTCAAAAGGCAATCCTTACCACAAAGAAAAAAGGAGGATATCCTTAGGTACAACCAAAAAGCAACATTAAGCATATACTATAGGTGACAAAAAAGTAACCAAAACTCAAACCAAATAGAAATGCCAAACTTAAGCTTCCTCCTCAGGCACAACACCGACGTCATGAATTTCGTATTTGGAAGTGTCTCCAACAACATCTTTACCCTTGTCAGGGTCAACCTCAGGGTCAAACATAGCCTTCACGTCTTCAGTAGGAGTGTTTTTCTTACCATAAGCAAAGGACTTCCTAAAAAATACAGGTTAATGACATTATGAAGATCAAAAAGTTGAGAGATACAGTTTGAGTTGGAGTTGATGATGAAAAACTGCATGCACTGATCTGGGTCATCCTTCTTGTCATCCTCAAAATCTATGATCAGATATTCCTTTTGTTGGGCTAATTTATTGAGATGAAGTGAGGAGCACACAGAATTCTATTCTGGTTCAGGATTAGGTTTAGGAGAATCGCTTAAAGGTATCTTCCTTAGGGTACGAATATTTTGTTTCTTGGCTTAAATCTTAGGGGTACTTGAATATTGGGAAGTTGTTGGGGATGAAGTAGGTTTAATAGAGCTTAGCCTAGGTTTGGGGGGTAGAGACATGGTGATACCCTAAGGGCAATGTAAGATTCAATGCTTGTACAAAATATTGAAAAGACCATGATAAGTGGGCAGTTCAGACCCCTTTTTATTCCTATAGTGCTCAATTGAATTGCCAATGGAATTAATTAGTAATTGAGGAATATTGACCTGGATAACCTCCCAAAAATGGTTATAAAAATCAAATTGGAAACTGTAGAGAGGCTTGTCTAGGTTTTCGACTATAATAAATTTCATAATCAACTTCAAGACACTTCCCCAAGGAAATGGGAGTTTGTCACGGTGCATCCCCAAATGATCTTTCCTGTAGAGCTCTTTGTCTTTGATCTCCTTCAACTCAGCATCCCTGTAAGTGAGGTATTTTAGGAGAAAAATTATGATAACTTAATGTTGCAACAATCCCCCTAGCATAGTAGCAATGAGACATGTTAGTGACTATTTATCATTCAAATTCTTGAAAGCTCTAGATATTAATAGTGATACTTGCTACATCAGTAAGTGAGGTATTCTAGGATAAACATTATGAGAACTTAATGGTGCAACAATCCCCCTAGCATAGTAGCAATGAGACACGTTAGTGACTATTTGTCATTCAAAGGCCTGAAAGCTCTAGATATTAATAGCCCTAGATATAGAGACCTCAAAGTTGTTGATTAGCATTGCAAAAGCATTTTGGCTATAGAGCAAAGCATAATTTATAGACATTTTGCACAAATTTTCAAAGGGAAATGACCCTCTTGGCTTATAAATAGATCCAAATTGTATTGTAAAGACATCTAAAGTTATCTATTTGTGCCTATTATCTAGCCTTGTGATCTCTTCTTTTCACCCTCCTCTTCTCAATGGTAATAAGTAAAGATTGATCCTTGAACCACTATCTAAGGAGCATTAAGCCTCTCTAGGATGCATGCCTTGTAATAATTTTTGGCACATTAATGAAAACCGTGACTAATTTCACTTTGTACTCCTTCTTTGATGTGTTTTCTATTCCTGGTTGTTCAAAATTTAGTGTATTTATTCTAGTTATTATAAAGTGGTGCATGTGTTCATTTATGGCCACTTCTTTCAGTTGGGAAGGGGGAATTTATTCTTGGTGCATTGTCCCTATAGTTTAGGTTTTAATTTTTGCATAATTACTTTCGTAATCATTTGCATTTCCTAAATATTTTTACTTTCATTGCAATTATTTTCCCTAAAACCCCCCAAGAAAATATAACCTAAGCTCATAAAGGCTCCTATATTCCAAGGATTAAATTTTACAAGTAACCAACCTCAATTAAAAACTCCATAAGTTTCCACTTTGTCTATGGCATTTTTTGTTGTATTTATGTATGCAAGGCATGGGTGTCCTTGGCATATTGGGTTTCTACCCCAATGGTCAAGTGCATTCTAAGATGATAACAATATAAAGCATGTACGATGGGATGAGATTCTACCCCATGAAGTTGAAATAATGTTTTTTATTGTGCTTCCAATTAATATCATAGTCAATTTTCTTGAAGTGAAGCATCTAGAAATTCACCTAGTGACTTTGCCAAATAGAAAAAGACTTTGAAGAATTCATCTAACAAAATATAGACTAAGACTCTAGTGGGGGTCTTTATCTCATTAGTTTATTGAAGTGCTTTCTCCCTACCTAGTGACTTTTTCCTCAAAGAAAGACCCTAAATTAAATGAATGGAAGGCCTATAATAAAAGCCTTCACCTATGCCAACAAGCAAGCGGTGATGCCACAATTGAATCAGAGGAACTAATGGCATAACATGGTAGCCATGCTAAACTATCTACATCAATTTGTTTTGGTGTGGAACAATAGAGGTCACTAGATTCCACTAACTCCACCTGATATATAAGATATAATTCCTTCCTTAATGCTCAAGTCCTTATATTATTTCATGGGATAGGATTTTATCACACTAACAGAACATTTACACCACTTGGTGAGCTTATGTATAGTACACTTTATTGAAAAGAAATGTATAGACTTGACATTATTAATAGCTCCTTTCATAGGAAAAACTCATGAATGGTACCTTAACCTTAGCCCATAATCAATCAAAAGTTAGGGACAGTAGGCAGAACTCTTAATAAGTAGATTCAAATAGAAGGAATATGGAGCATCACTCTTGGAGTAACTCATGACCATCAAGAGGGTACCTCTAGAAGCAATGGATAATTTAATGTTTGATTCCATAAAACTTGGTAAAGGTTCCCATATGAGATTTGACCACCTCCAGGTATGGAATTTATTTACTATATAAAAGCTTTCAATTCTAAAATTGCCATGATGGTAAAGTCTAAGGGTGGAAACTCATTATCAAAGGTCTATGTGATAGCCATATAGGTTGAAAAATATCTCTTCTAGATATTATGGCTATCCCCTAGACCACCTCTACCATTGTTTCCTTCCATTAACCCTTGTATCATTCCTCTCTGACCATACAACCCACCACCAATCCAACTATCATAGCCATGAGCCTAGAGCAAGCTCAAATTCCCTTTCCTTTCACTGCTAGAATTGAGTAGCTATAAAATATAATGAGAAAATTCTCTAATGATATCAAATCCTTGAAGAGGTAGCGTAATGACCATATATTTCCTACCAAAGTTATCCAAAGCCTCCTTTCCAACAAGGGAATCTGAATGTCTAATAGCCTCCAACTAGATATCACAACCCTCTATTTTTACTAATATAAATCTCAATAATTTGTAGGCTCTAACTAAATAGATAGTACTCGTATCATTCCTAGTATAGAAAATTCCTATAATCTTAGATATGGACTTGGTCATCACACAAAATAACCATGTTAATGATCCTAGTGGCTGGTACTATCCTATTCTTGACTATATTCCTTCCAATTTTTATATCAAAATTAAATATCAAGAAATCATGATGGTTTCTTTTAACCATAATTTTTTGCACATTCTTCTCAGGAAAATTTCTAGATACTAAGTCCAAAACATGTTTCTCATCTTCTAACCATACCATCAGCTACCAATTCGTTGATCATGGAGCAAACCTTTACTACTTGGGATGAAGTAGAAGTATATGTTGTGTCAGATGAAGTAGACCCCTCAATTTTTAGGAGACCACAAGTTCAATCAAAATACATTACTAGGGATAAAATAAAGGCCATTGAATATCAAGAGGTATCTAGTACAAAAAGTATTAGATCCCAAACAAGGGAAGCAAACAATTGAAGAAGTTCCCTAGCATAAGCTACACCAAAAATTCAAGTCTGGGTAGTTTTGAAATTCAAAAGAGTAGACCCAAATCCTCGAAGGCAACTTGTTGCAAATCTATTAAGCCCACCTCCAATGGAATAAATTTCTAGGCTTCTAAAATCCTTAAATACCATTCTAAAATCCCCTTCTATCAAACATTTCAATGTGGTGGAACACCTAAGGAAGTTAATTATAGACATGCCTCTTCAGAATTTCCTCTCTATTTTTAAATAGATGAAGAATTTGGAAGAGGCTCTAAATAAATACAAGTTGAGTGAACAAAGGATACCCATCATGCTACAAATATCTAGCTCAAAGCCTAGCCAACCCAAGCCTACACCATTATATTTTATCCTAATCTATAGAGACAAGAAGATACATAATTGCATGGTGGACTTAGGATCAAGAAAATCTATCATGACCAAAAATAATAGTGTAAAGCAACAAAAACCATGTAGCTAACTATGTAACATGTAATCAATTGACGAAAAATATTAAGTAACCATTATGACACAAAGATAAAGAAAGTAGGATGCTCTTCTCATTAATAATTTGGAAAATGGTTACAATATATCCCTCTTAGGGATTCACCAATGATACATTATTACAATATGTAACCCCAAAAGGGGAAAATATGTAATTTGCAAAGTTCTTGCTCTTCCAAATTTGATAATGAAGGGTTTATTTAGCAACCTCCACTTTATGATGCCAAGAATATGATCTCAATGATGATTAGCTCCTGATTAGACCTGTAACCTGCACACAAATAAACTACAAAAGCATCAATAGCATATGAAAGCCTCTCAATATGAGGCATGTTTCTTGATTATGCAAACTATGAAGCAAATGCGCAAAGCAATATGGAAATGCATGAAAATAGTGAAATAATGCATGAAATATTGATAAAGATAATGCTAAATAACGGTAAAAATAATATTAAAGCAACTAAAACTAATTCTAATGGCTAAAATAGAAGAAAATGAACATCACAGCAAGGTTATTATTGATCAGAATGATGAGATCTACTAACCATTGTCAGGTTCGACGATGGTGCCTATGGGTTTTTGTTGAAAATAGTTATCATAAGATAGAGACTCTATTATTTACACTCGATTCTTGGCGATGTTCAATTTGAATATGGAATTGATGTGCAAGGGTCATTTTGTCTTAAAGCACAGTTTGACTATGGAATTAGCTCAAAATCAATGGAATTTGATAATAAAATGGCAAGGGATTTATCTTTCAAGTTTGATTGCACTCCATGGCTATTGATGTGAGCTCCATGATGCAAATTTGATAGCACTGTGACACCTCTGAGATATTGCACTCTTTTATCATAAAAGGGTAGTACTTCATTGCATTTAATTGGTGGTAAATTCTCTATCTTCTCTATTGTTTTTGGGTGCCTTAAATAGACTTTCCAAATTGGGATCCTAACTTAATTAGGAAACCAAGAATTAAGATTCAATTAGGCTCAAGGAGGTTAGATGATGCTTCTAGAAGCTTCTCAAACCAATATCTTTGTATATTGGTTGCATTGTAACCAATTTTACTCAGCTCAAGAAGCCCAATTTTATTACAAATGAGGCCATATTAGATCAGAAAAATTAGCTCTACAGTCATCATTACTTCTAGTGACTACAAGGCTACCACTAGAAGTGATAGTAGAATAGGCTATAAAGGACTACTTGTCCCTGTTTTAGTCATTAGAACCATTGTTAGGTCTTATAAATGTCCAATATGTGTCATATGTCCTAAAAACATATCCACATGAGTAGTCTCCTCAACATGACATGTTTTAGGTGTCTACAGATACTCCATTTTTAGATGCATTATGGGAAAACATGACACTAAAAAAAAATAGACAACCTAACATCACATTGCAGGTTGATTGATGTTCATGGATTTTGTCAACGTTAGATTCCCCAATATGAAGAACACAAGCTTATACTGAGAGGGGGGTGAACAGTATAAGACCACTTTTTACTTTTCTTTCCCAAATAGTATTAATCAATATAATCAATGGCAATATCAATAGCAATAACCAAAGCAATGCACAAATCATCACACACAATAGAGACACCAATTTTAACGTGGTTCACCCAATGTGGGCTACCTCCATAGAGAAAATATTTCTTCTAAATATTTCTCAAATAATCTCATGGGAATCCTTCCCAATTACAATGTTTATGGACCTCTGTCCAAAGGAGATGTTGATCCCCTAATCTCAAGTTCATGGATCTCTTCCACAGGAGAACTCTTTCCCCTTCTGCTCTGGCTAGTGATCTTCTAGAAGACTCTGTCTCTCTATTGCACTGACTGGTGGATCTCTCTCCACTTGAAGACTCCTCACTCAGATCTATCTTCAATTGTTCTTGGCTGCTGGATCTCTATCCACTGAGACTCTATCCTCTATACTCTATCACCTCCAAAGCTCTGTCAATAGGTTCACTCAGAACCTCCTCAAATCTGCTCAATAGGCTCACTCAGAACCTGCTCAAATCTGCTCAATAGGCTCACTCACAACCTACTCAAATATACTCAATAGGCTCACTCAGAACCTACTCAAATATGCTCAATAGGCTCACTCAGAACCTGCTCAAATCTACTCAATAGGCTCACTCAAAACCTGCTCAAATCTGCTCAACAAGCTCACACAGAACTTGTCCCAATCTGCTCAATAAGTCCTCTCTAGGACTTGCTCAAATATGCATAGCAAGCTTTCACAAAATCTTACACAAAAATAGTCCACAAGCCTTCTCAAAGACTTGCCTCAAATCAGCTCAACAAAATCTCAACTCAATCTCATAGAAGCATAAAGAGAATTGTTAGAGACTCAATATGTTCTATACTCAAATCCCAATCTCAATTCAAAGCAATCTCAACTCAGCTCAATCTTATAGAAGCATAAAGAGAATTGTTAGAGACTCAATATGTTCTATACTCAAATCCCAATCTCAACTCAAAGCAATCTCAACTCAGCTCAATCTTAACTCAATCTCATAGAAGCATAAAGAGAATTGTTAGAGACTCAATATGTTCTATTCTCAAGGCTCAATCTCAACTCAATCAGAATATAGAATAGTTTGTTTCATGGAACTTGAACAACCACTTCATGCAACCACTTGACTAGGCTCAATCAACTCTACTCAACCAATCACTTCAAGAAACAACTCTTTCTCACAAACCCTAGTCCAAGCATGAATCAACTAACTCAAAATGTTTCCAACAATGCTCAACAACAAATCTTACATAACAATGATACTCATGTTCTTTTCTAACTCAAGTTCAAGTTCTTTGCATCACCCATTGGTTTCAACAACAATGCTAATAAGACAAGGTTTTAATCACAACTCTCAATTCAGAAAACCTTGAAGCATAAACTCAAAGTACTTCACTCAACCAATGGTCTAAACAACAATGCTTATCAAACAAGGTTTAATCACAACTCACAATCCAAAAAACCTTGAAGCATTAACTCAACCACTTTTGAAAAGGAAACCACAATCAATCCTTTTCACTCCAATGATATTTCAAAAATCAACCACCCAAATAAAATCAATGGAGAGTATTACTCATACCTTTTTGATGCCTTATGAGTTGTCCACTAAATCTGTCACACTCAACACACTTTCTTTTTCAACTCTTAACAAGGGTTAGAGATCTTGAGTAATAACACAACAATAATATCCAAATAACACCTTATTACTCCTACTTTATTTTAACATCCACCAAAGTTCTTTTTAAAAGAAAACCCTTACTCAAAATAACTTTCACTAAAAAGAACTTTATCAAAAACCCTTATTACTCCTAACAATTTCAAAAATCACAATTAAAAATAATTCACAACTCAAACAACCACCATGACCTTATTCCCTAAGGTTACTCAACAAATCAACTAACGAAGCACCTTTACCCCTTATCACTCCACCTTAGGCAATCCAAACAAAAGATTAATAAAAACCTTAATACCTGCCTCGAGGGGAATCGAACCCTCGTCTTGCCCCAACGCGAATGCCCTAGCCGTGGCCAAGCTACCGCATGAGCTATGGGCTCATTGGTGAAAAAGAAGCACCACCCGCTTCTTATCCTTCACCCTCTTTCGCCAAGCGAAAAGTATGCGCCTTGGGCGCCTCAACAGAACAAAGCCAAAAATGATGCTTGCGGGAATCGAACGCACAACCTCCTTGTCACCAACACCTTTGCACAATCCAAGCTGCCACTAGGCCATGCTGCCCAATGCATTTTGGGAAGTGGTCGTTGTCTCCCTTTAATGTTCGCTGCATCACTTAAACGAAAAACACGAGCTCTTTTTCTTCGCAAATACCAAGTACAAATATCAACGAGCAAGGATGAATGAATTAAAAAATTCAATGGCATATTTATATGCCTTCCCTTTGCTTTGGAAACGTCGGCCTTTTTGAAACTTCCTTCATGACGTCGGCGGATAAACTTTTAATTTTAATTTTAAAATTTAAATTTAAATTTTAAATAAATTAAAATTTAAACTAAATCTTTAAAATTAAATATCTCCATCATCGGGGCACCTTTTTCGATGAAACGAAAAGCCAACTTGGGTTTTAAGAAAAACCCATTTCAAATATGCCATCCATGGTTTTAAATAAAACCTTTAAAATTAAATTTCTCCATCATCGGGGCACCTTTTTCGATGAAACAAAAATCCAACTTGGGTTTTAAGAAAAACCCATTTCAAATCTGCCATCCATGGTTTTAAATAAAAACCTTTTGCAAAGCTTCCCTTGAAGCTCCTTTTGGAACCAAATGCCATGCATCCCTTCTTGAACCTTTGATCAAAAACCTTTGCTTCTCATGAAGCTCTTTGTGAAACACAAACATAGTGCTTACTTACATAGATCCTTTTGACATCAATGACAACTCTTAGCTTAGGGACTCAAAATGTCCAACAATCTCCCCCTTTGTCATTGATGGCAACCCATATCCTTTTACTGAAATCTGACCTTCTTTTTTGCTCCCCCTAGGACTTTGCTCCCCCTGGCTCAAAGCTTTCTCAAATATCAAATCTCTCCCCATATCAAAAACTCTCCTCAATATACACAAATCTCTCCCCCTTTGTCATCAATGGCAAAGGGTCACCTTTGGGGCTCGGGGCTAAGAATGAGCCTCTTAGCTTAGCCCCTCCCCCACCTCCACATGAGGTGGTTAATTCTGGGGTGGGAGTATTTCTACTCCCCGAAAGCACTGCTCTTTACCTTTACCTTTCTCTCTTCCTTTCTGAGTTTTCTGAATCCTCTCACTATTTCTTACCAAGTCATCATCCCTGTTCCTGTCATCACTTTTATTCATGTTCCTATTCTTGTTCTCATCCATGTTCCTATTTCTATTTCTATTCCTATTCTTATTCTTATCCATATTCCTATTCCTGTTCATATTTTTGTTCCTGTTCATGCTTGCTTCTAGAATATTTTCTCTACACCATCTTGCTATGTGACCATCATTATTGCACTTATAACACTTAATGTTATTATTCCTTGGAGGTGCAACTATCTTAGGACTTCTCCTAGTGAAGCCATATCCTCTTCTATCATGAACCCTACAATTCATTGCCTTGTGACCAAACTCATTGCATGAGTAGCAATACCCATGGAAAAGTTGTCCTTTCCCATATTCCTATCTTTCATGTGTCCTGCACTGTGAAGCCATGTGCCCAAACCTGTGACATGAAAAACATCTTCCATTGAAGAAACCTTGCCTAGACCCCATTGGTCTCTTAGTCTCTTCTACCTATTTCATGTTCCATCTGTTCCTAACTTGTGCATTGTTCCTTTCCTTGTTGAACTTTCTATTGTCCAACTTATCCTTAGAGGTCTCACTCTCTCTTTTACTTACTTCTTTTGAATCTTCTTCTTTTCTAGTGTTTGAGCTTGACTCTCCTTTTTTTGCTTCATATTTCCCTTGTTCTTCTTTAGAACTAAGTCCTGTTATGGTGACTGATGACTTTTGTGCATTGATAGTCCTTTCCAAGGTCTTTGAATTTTCCTCAAACTTGTGTAGCTTTTCCTTAGAACCTTTTACTTCCAACCTTAGTGAAACTATCTCATGCTCTAATCTTTCACACTCTAGATCTTTTGTTTTTAATTTTTTGGCCATACCTTCTTCAATTTTTCTTGTCTCTTCAACTTTGATTTTGAAGTTAGTGAGTTCCTGTAGAAACCTTGCTTTTTCTTTCTCATCTTCTTGAGCTTGAACCCTTAATCCTGAGTTCTCCCTTTTTAGTTCTTCAAGAGTAATCATAAGCCTTTCACATTCTATCTCTTTTGCCTTTGACTGTTTAATCATACCTTCTTCAACTCTTCTTGCTTTTTCAACCTTATCTCTCAAGTCAGAGATATCCTGTAGAAGCTTTGTCTTACATTTCTCATCTTCTTGTATTTGAGCCTTCAATTCTAAATTCTCTCTTTTCAATTCAATAAGCTCCTTAAGAGTGGATTCCCCTTTTCTTTTTCTGAAGCATCTTCTTTTTCTTCTATTACTGAAAGTAGAGTTTCTTCTTCATACCTATTTTGATTGTCCCTGTTATCCTTTCTTGAACCAATCTCTAGGATTTCATTTTTGAGAATATCATCTTCATCTTCACTGCTACTAAACCCATTACAATATCTTGCATCATGGCCAAGTTGACCACAAACAAAACATTCTTGTGGACAATAAGTTGCATGGTGACCTGTGTTCCCACATCTGGTACAAAACTTTATCAATCTAGATATTTCTCCATTACTTGATTCATCTATTGAATCTATTTCCATGTGTCCTCCCAACACAACAATATTAAACTCATCTTCCTTTTCTTTCATGACCATAGGTGTTCTTTTCTTCTTGTGTCTCATGCTTCTACTCTTGCCTTTCTTTGCCATTTGTGTTCTTGTAGGATCTTCCTTCAAGTTATTAAACTTCTTTCGAAGGAACCGACTCTGATACCAATTGAAGAACACAAGCTTATACTGAGAGGGGGGTGAACAGTATAAGACCACTTTTTACTTTTCTTTCCCAAATAGTATTAATCAATATAATCAATGGCAATATCAATAGCAATAACCAAAGCAATGCACAAATCATCACACATAATAGAGACACCAATTTTAACGTGGTTCACCCAATGTGGGCTACCTCCATAGAGAAAATATTTCTTCTAAATATTTCTCAAATAATCTCATGGGAATCCTTCCCAATTACAATGTTTATGGACCTCTGTCCAAAGGAGATGTTGATCCCCTAATCTCAAGTTCATGGATCTCTTCCATAAGAGAACTCTTTCCCCTTCTACTCTCGCTAGTGATCTTCTAGAAGACTTTGTCTCTCTACTGCACTGACTAGTGGATCTCTCTCCACTTGAAGACTCCTCACTCAGATCTATCTTCAATTGTCCTAGCTGTTGGATCTCTATCCACTGAGACTCTATCCTCTATACTCTATCACCTCCAAAGCTCTATCAATAGGTTCACTCAGAACCTCCTCAAATATTCTCAATAGGCTCACTCAGAACCTGCTCAAATATGCTCAATAGGCTCACTCAAAACTTGCTCAAATATTCTCAATAGGCTCACTCAGAACCTACTCAAATCTGCTCAATAGGCTCACTCAGAACTTGCTCAAATCTTCTCAATAGGCTCACTAACCTACTCAAATATTCTCAATAGGCTCACTCAACCTTCAAATATACTCAATAGGCTCACTCAGAACCTGCTCAAATCTTCTCAACAAGCTCACACAGAACTTGTCCCAATATGCTCAATAAGTCCTCTCTAGGACTTGCTCAAATCTGCATAGCAAGCTTTCACAAAAGCTTACACAAAAATAGTCCACAAGCCTTCTCAAAGACTTACCTCAAATCAACTCAATCTCATAGAAGCATAAAGAGAATTGTTAGAGACTCAATATGTTCTATACTCAAATCCCAATCTCAATTCAAAGTAATCTCAACTCAGCTCAATCTTATAGAAGCATAAAGAGAATTGTTAGAGACTCAATATGTTCTATACTCAAATCCCAATCTCAACTCAAAGCAATCTCAACTCAGCTCAATATTAACTCAATCTCATAGAAGCATAAAGAGAATTGTTAGAGACTCAATATGTTCTATTCTCAAGGCTCAATCTCAACTCAATCAGAATATAGAATAGTTTGTTTCATGGAACTTGAACAACCACTTGACTAGGCTCAATCAACTCTACTCAACCAATCACTTCAAGAAACAACTCTTTCTCACAAACCCTAGTCCAAGCATGAATCAACTAACTCAAAATATTTCCAACAATGCTCAACAACAAATCTTACATAACAATGATACTCATGTTCTTTTCTAACTCAAGTTCAAGTTCTTTGCATCACCCATTGGTTTCAACAACAATGCTAATAAGACAAGGTTTTAATCACAACTCTCAATTCAGAAAACCTTGAAGCATAAACTCAAAGTACTTCACTCAACCAATGGTCTAAACAACAATGCTTATCAAACAAGGTTTAATCACAACTCACAATCCGAAAACCTTGAAGCATTAACTCAACCACTTTCGAAAAGGAAACCACAATCAATCCTTTTCACTCCAATGATATTTCAAAAATCAACCACCCAAATAAAATCAATGGAGAGTATTACTCATACCTTTTTGATGCCTTATGAGTTGTCCACTAAATCTGTCACACTCAACACACTTTCTTTTTCAACTCTTAACAAGGGTTAGAGATCTTGAGTAATAACACAACAATAATATCCAAATAACACCTTATTACTCCTACTTTATTTTAACATCCACCAAAGTTATTTTTAAAAGAAAACCCTTACTCAAAATAACTTTATCAAAAACCCTTATTACTCCTAACAATTTCAAAAATCACAATTAAAAATAATTCACAACTCAAACAACCACCATGACCTTATTCCCTAAGGTTACTCAACAAATCAACTAACGAAGCACCTTTACCCCTTATCACTCCACCTTAGGCAATCCAAACAAAATATTAATAAAAACCTTAATACCTGCCTCGAGGGGAATCGAACCCTCGTCTTGCCCCAACATGAACGCCCTAGCCGCGGCCAAGCTGCCGCACGAGCTACGGGCTCGTTGGTGAAAAAGAAGCGCCACCCGCTTCTTATCCTTCACCCTCTTCCGCCAAGCGAAAAGTATGCGCCTTGGGCGCCTCAATAGAACAAAGCCAAAAATGATGCTTGCGGGAATCGAATGCACAACCTCCTTGTCACCAACACCTTTGCACAATCCAAGCTGCCACTAGGCCATGCTGCCCAATGCATTTTGGGAAGTGGTCGTTGTCTCCCTTTAATGTTCGTTGCGTCACTTAAACGAAAAACACGAGCTCTTTTTCTTCGCAAATACCAAGCGCAAATATCAACGAGCAAGGATGAATGAATTAAAAAATTCAATGGCATATTTATATGCCTTCCCTTTGCTTTGGAAATGTCGGCCTTTTTGAAACTTCCTTCATGACGTCGGCGGATAAACTTTTAATTTTAATTTTAAAATTTAAATTTAAATTTTAAATAAATTAAAATTTAAACTAAATATTTAAAATTAAATATCTCCATCACCGGGCACCTTTTTCGATGAAACGAAAAGCCAACTTGGGTTTTAAGAAAAACCCATTTCAAATATGCCATCCATGGTTTTAAATAAAACCTTTAAAATTAAATTTCTCCATCACCGGGGCACCTTTTTCGATGAAACGAAAAGCCAACTTGGGTTTTAAGAAAAACCCATTTCAAATCTGCCATCCATGGTTTTAAATAAAAACCTTTTGCAAAGCTTCCCTTGAAGCTCCTTTTGGAACCAAATGCCATGCATCCCTTCTTGAACCTTTGATCAAAAACCTTTGCTTCTCATGAAGCTCTTTGTGAAACACAAACATAGTGCTTACTTACATAGATCCTTTTGACATCAATGACAACTCTTAGCTTAGGGACTCAAAATGTCCAACACAATCATGGAAAGAGCATTCATCGTTGAATAATTACCTTCAAAAAAATGGATAGGATTAATTTGATTTAAACTTTGATGAATTTTGAAAGCATATGGGTAGAAGTTTCCCACTACAAGGATCGTAAGGTTCAAACCAGAAAAGGTTTAGATTTTATTTTTACTTTTTCCCCAGCAAAAAGGTAGCTTTATTATAGTTGTTAGCAATGATTCATGGATGAATGTAATTTGCATGATTAAGTGTTTTTTGTTGATTTTTATTATGAATTCTTTTATTATGGCTACCTCCTCAAGCAACGAGTCAATGAGTAAAATGACAAACGATGAAAGCGTCGAGTCACTTGACCAAGATGATTGATTTTAGATATTGCAAGATGATAACCTTTGTAAAGGGAAAGTCCTATTACAGTTATGATTTTAACTATTATGAGCAATTGTACATCTCCATCTTGTGAAGCAGTTCAACCATAATGGCCTTCTTAGGGAAACAAGATTATAGCAATTCAATTAAAGCATGTGATTAATCACTATGTTCAATGATTAGATAAAATTTCATAGAAGAACAAAATGAATACCTCATTCCCATGGAGTAGTCCATCCACAATGGCCTTATTGGGGATTGAAGTGAATATATTTCAATTCATCAATGAATAATTTGGTTCAAATGATATGGTAATTTACTCATCTTACCGGATTGCATGGAGTGCAAGTCACTACAACCGCCAAGTGTATAGGTTAAATAACTAGGTATGAGGTGCATTTGACATTTTGTTTATTTTATTTTTTATTAATTTTGTATTTTTTTATGATTATGGATCAGTATATGTGACTTAATGTCCAATATGAAGCTCATGGTATTTAGAAAATGAGTGTGTTTATTACTATTTGGTGGTTGTCCTAAGGTAAAATTATGGTGATTTAAAAAACTAGGGTTGTCATGAGGTCCGGTGGCCATAGTGAAATGCGATCATCCTCAAGGAGAATGACTATCAGATTTGCAAAATATAAAAGTAAATTTGTTTATTTTAAAACTCATTTTTATACCTAGTAGAGAGATAAAAGTGAGCTCTGAGGGCAGAGAGAGAAAATTTGATATGAAATATTGCTAGAGTCATCCTAGACCATGATGGCGGATCAATCAGAGGGTTCCATGAATGGTGGAGCTAAAGCTCCTAAGGTAGACTCTCCATCTCTCGCTTGTGAATTATGCACAATAAAATGAACTTCATTGTTAAATGAACCTCACTAAATTTCAAGTAATGAACCTCATTAAATTGCAAGTAATGAACCTCACCTCTTAGTTTAGTATTTAGCTTAGGATAGCTTAAGGGGGGTGATGTTAATTTTTGTCATTTATGGGGTATGGAATGACCCCACGTGGGGGCCACTACAGGACAATCCTTGGTAGGAACAGTACCCAACTAGCCAAAAGGGGGCCATTAGAGGTGTAGCGACCCTGGGAATGCATGCATCGGTCCCTTTTCTAAACCCTACTTGCAATGCTATTTAAAATACCAAATATAAAATGGAAATACAGGAGGAAAAATCATACAACACGAAATAACAAAATATAGATCTCTTTATTGATATTTAAGCTCGGTTACATGTCGGTCCCTCTTAGGGATACCCATTTTGATACTATAAATTACAAATAGGCAAGGAGTGCCCCTTCCACGAAGATGTGGTACGCTTATAAAATCTTCCCGGTTCTACACATAGAAATGTATGAGGGCTTATAGATGCCCCCTTCTTTAGGTTTGTTTCCTAGAGGGATCCCTTTTTGCTCTCGTATGTTGTAATCTTTGTTCTATGTACCTATGGCCCTACAAGCAATGAAATGATAATGCACATTTAGGTGTCTAAGATTGCCTCCCCATATGAGGTTGTTAGTAATTAAAGAGTGTAACAGAATATGATAAAAATATGCCATAAGGTCATGTAAATCTATTCTAATGATGTGAAAACATGAAGAAATAGAATAAAAGAAGCTATGTCTATCTAAGCTAATCCTGTGGGCCACTTTCCAAGACAACGGCTGCTAAAGTAAACCTTACCCTCTTTGCCCCAAAGCTATGGGTCAAATATTGTAATCTAATGTTGAAATAGTAGGTGTTATGCTCTTCAATTCATCAGAGCTTGGTATTACACGTGATATCAAAGAGAACTCTTCGAGTCTCGAAAGCTCTCCTCAAAAGAATGTCTCTCTCCCCTAATGTGATAAAATAAGCCCCTTTGGTGCTCTTATGCTTGCACCTTTTATAACATGAAACCCTAGGTCTATGTCCAAGCCCTAGAAATGAATTTCTCATACGTAGTGCAAGTTAGCATGAGAAGCTTTTGTCCATTGTCTATATTCGAAGGCCAATTAACTAAAATCTAACTGCCCACTTGAGTCTTCTATGTGAACTAGTCATTAGCATGAGAAGCTTTTGTCCTTTGTATATGCTTGGATGTCAGTTAACTTAAGTCTAAATGCAAACTTCCCATGTGAACTGGTCATGAAAAGGAATGCAAAGTCACTCCTACTCACCTTTATTGCATGCAGACTACCACTTCCACCCGATATTGGGTCTGTTTGTCAGCAAACCACTTCTTATGGCTTAGTCATTGTCATATGCAGTGGCTAATATCTAGCTGACGTCATCTATAACAGCTAAGGTCTAGCCGCTCTAGGCTTGAGTGGCTAGGATCTGGTCACTCTTAGCTTGAGCGGCTAGACTTGGATGGCTTGAAAAAGCCCCAAATGAGTGGTGAGAACCATTTTTGATGCTTGGAAAGTCCAATATTATGTATTATGATATTATGAGTGTGTCTACGTGAGAAACTCCCTTAAGCATGACATGATTTAGGTGTCAATAGATACCCCTTTTTGTGACGCGTTATGTGGAAAACACAACGCTGAGCAAAAACGTAGACTGATATTTTTGTAGGATGTATGGTGATCAATGGTCTGATCAATGCTGGATGGCCCAATAATGCAAGATGGAGCGCATCCATTGAATCATTACCTAAATGTTTGAAGGACTTAGCTCAGTTGCTTTTTCATGTTAAATTGCACTCATTCCTCAAACTCAATCGGGTAGCTTTAGCTGCTACAACAATTTTGATCAGTAGGAGAGCTACAATTAAATATGTCATGTCTACTTATGTTACTGTTGGTAATTTTGGGTACATTGCCTTTGCTCAAGTATATAAGTTGTCATTGATGTCAAGAAGCTTTTGAAGGAATTTGATTTGATGTCAAATAATTTGTTTTGATGAAGGTTACAGCATGACAGTTTCAAAAGTCTTTTGCAAACCCCAATATGACAGGTTCAAGAGAAAGAGCTCGCAGTGAAAAAGTGTCATGATATTGCGACATGTCAGGTTTTCGCAACACGAAGAAAAGAAAAGCGCTAAGGAGAAAAAGTGTCACGATATCACGACATGTCAGGTTTTCATGACCCGAAGAACAGAAAAGAGCTAAGGAGAAAAAGTGTCACGATATCGTGACATGTTGCATTTTCATGACTTAAGCAGGAGAGAGAAAGTAAGTTAGAAAAGTGTTATGATATCGCGACATGTCACAATTTCATGATTCAAAGAGCAAAGAAAATGTACGAAAGCTGAAAGCGTTGTGATTTCATGACAGGTTGCAAAGAAAACGTACAAAAATTTGATAACATCGTGATTTCATGACGGGTTACAAGGAAAGCGTATGAAAGCGTCACGATTTCACGACGAGTTGCAAAGAATGCGTACGAATTCAAAAAGTGTCATGATTTTGTGATAGGAAGAAAAGAAAGCAGATGAAAGCAAAAGTGTCACGATTTCATGACAGAAAATGAAAGTAGGTCTTCTATAGGAGAAGCGTCATGATTTCGTGACAAAAGCAGAGAGGAAGGTTATGAAGACAGAAGTGTCACGATATCACGATAGAAGTGAAGACAAATTTTGTAGAGGCAGAAGTGTCGTGATTTCATGACAAAAGCAGAAAGGAGGTCAACGAAGGGAGAAGTGTCATGATATCACGACAAAAGCAAAGTTGATGCTGACAAAGATAAAAGTGTCACGATATTGCGACAAGAGCTTAGTTGAAGTCGACAAAGGCTGAAGTGTCGTGATATCGCGACAAAAGCCAAAATAAAGTGTACGGTTGCAAAGGTGTCACGATATCATGACATGTTGTAGTTTCATGGTAAAACCTACAGAAGAGCTACAGAGGCAGTTGAAGCCGACAAAGTTAAATGTGAGCCGACGAAGATTAGGGTTTGCAACCGATGAAGTTTAGGGTTGTGCAGCCGACTAAAGATCAGGGTTACAACCGACTAAGATTAAGGTTTTGATCTTGAAAGTGTTATTATAAAAGGCAGGCTATTTTGAAGAGTTGGTTGGGTTGTTGGTTGTGATGTTTACAGATAGTGTGCAGAGTGAGCAAAGAGTCATGGTGAATTATTCTAAGTGTCACTGTGATTGCATAGACAGTGCAAAGGTTGAAGTTTGACCAAGTGTGGTTATGAGTGCACAGAAAGAGCAAAGGGTGTAGAGAGCACAAAGGGCAAATACGAACATGGAGTGTTGTTGTATGAGGACAGAGGTGCACTAGTTCTTTGAGAAGAACCTGAGGATAGATTTGGCAAGTCTTTGAGAAGGCTTGTGTGCAGAGGATTGATTTGTTCAAGTGTTGGACAAATTTGATAGATAGAGGAAGACTTGTACTAGACCGACTGACTATGTTTGGTACAAGTTGCTAAGCTGCTATGGATGTGATCATAGAAGGCAGAGGTCTCTTAGGCTAAGCATTGAGGACAGGAGGTCTTCGGTGGAAAGGAGTTCCACATGCTGGCAAGAGGTAGAGGTAGTTGATCTTCTGAGGGATCATTTCTAGAGTAGAGGGGAAGGTATCTCCTTTGAGCAGAGGCTCATAAATCCAGAGCAAAGGGGAAGGTATCTCCTTTGAGTAGAGGCTCATAAATTTTGATTGGGGGAAGGTATCTCCTTTGGGCCGAGGCTCATAAACATTGTAATTGGGAAGGATTCCCAAAGAACTTTGAGATAACTTTTAGAGAAAAGTTTTGTGGACGTAGCCCAGCCATTCTGGGTGAACCATGTTAAAATTGGTGTCACTTTGTGGATGATATTGTGCATTTTTTTGATATTGCTTTGGCTATATTGCTTTACTATTTTGAAGTATAAATAAAAAAGTAAAAAGAGGTCTTATACTATTCATCCCCCCCTCTCAGTATAAGCGTGTGTTCTTTAATTAGTATCAGAGCAGGTGCCTTTGAAAAGTTTAACAGCTTGAATGAAAAGCTAGTAAAGAACACAATGGATCATTCAAGTAGCAATGCAACACCTATTCTTGATGGGTCAGATTTTGGTCTTTGGAGTGCAAGGATGAAGGTTCATCTAATGGCACTTGGTAATGAGGTATGGGAAGTGATTGAAGATGAGTACACTATTCATGTACATGGTCCTAATACTAAAGAAGAAAGGCTCCTACATCACAACAATTCAAAAGCAATGAATGCAATCCTGAAAGGCTTACAGAAAGTAGATCTCACCAAAGTGATTCACTGCAAGACAGCTAGTGAAATGTGGAAATAGTTGAAGGTGGTTCATATAGGTGATACAAATGTCAGAAATGCCAAGTTGAGACACTTCAAAGGTATTTTTGAACAACTCCAGATGAATGATGATGAAAATATTAGTGACTACATGCTTCGTATGGATGAGGTTGTTAACTCCATGAAAGACTTAGGTCTTGAGCTTGCTGAAAATGATGTTTGTGATAAGATTTTAAGATCTCTTCCTAATAGATTTAGTGAAAATATTTCTACTATTGAGGAAGCTAAAGATTTGGATAAGTTGAAAAAGGATGAGCTTCATAGTATACTTGCAGCATTTGAGTTGAGAACTCAATTGAAGGTTGATGTCAAGAAAGAGGCAGCTTTCAAGGCTACCAAGAAATCCAAGGGTAACCAGCTTCAAGATAGTGATGAGTCTTCTAGTGATGAAGAAGCATATTACAGCAAGAAAGGAAAGTTCTCTAGAAAGCACAAAAACATGAAAAATATAAGATGTTTCAATTATGGAAAGTTTGGTCATTATGCTACTGATTGTACTATTCCCAAGAATGAAAGTGATGAAGATAAACAGGATTCTATGAGCAAGGTTTCTGAAAAACATAAGCATCATAGAAAGAACAAAGATGAGCACAACAATCAAGGAAAGAGGTATTCTCACAAGCACAAGAAGAGTTTCTATCTAGACAAAGCAAGTAAGTGTTCTAGTAGTGATAGTGAAAGTTCTTCAAGTGATAATGAAAATGAGATGTTGTTCATATCAGAAAAAGAGGAAGAACCGAAACAGAGATTCATTATCATGAAATGTCTTAGATGTGGAAATTTTGGTCACCTTGAGGATGATTGTACAAATAATGATTTGGTTTCCATTATGTATGAGGATGCTTCAGAAAACTATAAGGAAGATGCTTGTATGGTTTTTGAAAAAGGTAGCACCTCTAGTGATAAGAAATCTGAAAAAGGGTTTGATGATTCAGAAAGAAAACAAATAAAGGATCTTGAAAGTGAACTTATTAATGCTCTTAGTGCTTTGAAAAAGGAAAGAAAGAAGAATGCTAAACTCAAGGATGAGTTAGAGTCTAAGGTTCTTGAGTATAGTGAGTTAGAACAGAAAATGGCTTCTTTGAAAGAGGAAACTAAAGAGTACAAGGATAAGCTTTACAGGTTTCAAGATAGCTCCAAAAAGGTTAAGTCACTCATCAAAGGTCAATTGAAAGACAACAAATAAAACAAGCCTTGGTTTTGTTAAGCCACACAAGGAACAAGTTGGAGAGTCTAGTAAGAGACTCCAAAAGGAAGAGAGTTCTTATGAGGAAAGTATTTCAGATCATGAGTCCTTGAATGATAGAAGCACATAAACAAAAAATAGAATTCAGAATGAGAAGAAGAAGTTTTCAAGACCCAAGAGGTCAAATAAAGGAAAATTTCAAGGCATATGTTTTGCTTGTCATAAGTTTGGTCACATGGCTTCACATTGCATGGCTCAAGTAAAGAAGGTAAACGACAATTTCAGAAGTGCTAGTTTCTTTCAAGGGTATTGCTACTCTTATCAACAGTTTGGGCACAAGGCGAGTTTATTGCAAGGCACATAACAGGAACATGTTTGGTCAGAACAGGTTTGGCCAGAACAGGTTTGGTCGGAATAGGTTTGGTCAGAATTGGTGGATTCAAAGATCAGGTTTACCTCAGAGAAACAACATCGTCAAGTGTTTCAAGTGCAACAATGAAGGCCACACAATCAAACAGTGTAGAGCTAAAATTACAGAATACAAGAACAGGGCATGATCAGGTCCAAGGATCAAGGCATGGACAAGAACAGGGATGACAACAAGAACAAGAATAGTGATAGGAATAGGAATATGGACAAAGAGTTCAAGAGAAGGACTGAAAAGGAAGTTATAGACGCTGATGATGATCAATGCCTAATGGGAGTTTTACTCCCACCCTAGAATTAATCACCTCATCAGGAGGTGGGGGAGGGACTAAGCTAAGAGTATCATTCTTAGTCTCGAGCCCCAACAGTGACCCTTTGCCATTGATGACAAAGGGGGAGAGATATGAGTAATGGGGAGAGTTTCAAAGTGAAGAGGAAAGCTTCAAGTCAGGGGGAGAAAAACTTCAAAGGAAGTTGGTCAGTTGTTAGCACAGTTGGTTTCAGTTTTGGCTCTTGAGAAGTGTTTTTAGTAAAGGTTTGCCATCAATGACAAAGGGGGAGATTGTTGGCAATTTTGGGTACTTTGGGTACATTGCCTTTGCTCAAGTATATAAGTTGTCATTGATGTCAAGAAGCTTTTGAAGGAATTTGATTTTATGTCAAATAATTTGTTTTGATGAAGGTTACAGCATGACAGTTTCAAAAGTCTTTTGCAAACCCCAAGCTGACAAGTTCGAGAGAAAGAGCTCGCAGTGAAAAAGTGTCATGATATCGTGACATGTCAGGTTTTCACAACCCGAAGAAAAGAAAAGCGCTAAGGAGAAAAAGTGTCGTGATATCATGACATGTTGGGTTTTCATGACCTAAAGAATAGAAAAGAGCTAAGGAGGAAAAGTGTCACAATATCGTGACATGTTGCATTTTCGTGACTTAAGCAGGAGAGAGAAAGAAAGTTAGAAAAGTGTCATGATATCACAACATGTCACAATTTCGTGACTCAAAGAGCAAAGAAAACGTACGGAAGCTGAAAGCATCATTATTTCATGACAGGTTGCAAAGAAAACATATGGAAAATTGATAGCGTCGCAATTTCGCAATGGGTTACAAGGAAAGCGTACGGAAGCTCAAAGCGTCGCGATTTCACAACGGGTTGCAAAGAATGCATACGGATGCAGAAAGTGTCACGATTTCATGACAGGTAGAAAAGAAAGCAGACGAAAGAAAAACTATCATGATTTCACGATAGAAACTAAAAGCATGTCTTCTATAGGATAAGTGTCGTGATTTCATGATAAAAGTAGAGAGGAAGGTTATGAAGACAAAAGTGTCGCGATATCGCGACAGAAGTGAAGACGAAGTCTGCAGAGGCAGAAGTGTCACGATTTCGTGACAAAAGCAGAAAGGAGGTCGACGAAGGGAGAAGTGTCATGATATCATGACAAAAGCAAAGTTGATTCTGACAAAGATAGAAGTGTCACGATATCACGACAAGAGCTTAGTTGAAGTCGACAAAGGCTGAAGTGTCACGATATCACATCAAAAGCCAAAAGAAAGTGTATGATTGCAAAGGAGTCACGATATCATGACATGTAGTTTCGTGACAAAAGCTACAAAAGAGTTACAGAGACAATTGAATCTGACAAAGTTAAATGTGAGATGATGAATATTAGGGTTTGTAGTCGACAAAGTTTAGGGTTGTGCAGCTGACTAAAGATCAGGGTTACAACCGACTAAGATTAAGGTTTTGATCTTGAAAGTGTTATTATAAAAGGCAGGCTATTTTGAAGAGTTGGTTGGGTTGTTGGTTGTGACGTTTGCAGATAGTGTGCAGAGTGAGCGAAGAGTCATGGTGAATTGTTCTAAGTGCCACTGTGATTGCGTAGACAGTGCAAAGGTTGAAGTTTGACCAAGTGCGGTTGTGAGTGCACAAAAAGAGCAGAGGGTGTAGAGAGCACAAAGGGCAAAGATGAACACGAAGTGTTGTTGTATGAGGACAAAGGTGCACTGGTTCTTTGAGAAGAACCTGAAGATAGATTTGGCAAGTCTTTGAGAAGGCTTGTGTGTAGAGGATTGATTTGTTCAAGTGTTAGACAGATCTGACAGATGGAGGAAGACTTGTACTAGACCGACTGACTGTGTTTGGTATAGGTTGTTGAGCTGCTGTGGACGTGATCTTAGAAGGCAGAGGTCTCTTAGGCTAAGCATTGAGGATAGGAGGTCTTTGGTGGAAAGGAGTTCCACGTGCTGGCAAGAGGTAGAGGCAGTTGATTTTCTGAGGGATCATTTCCAGAGTAGAGGGGAAGGTATCTCCTTTGAGCAGAGGCTCATAAATCTAGAGCAGAGGGGAAGGTATCTCCTTTGAGCAGAGGCTCATAAATTCTGATTGGGGGAAGGTATCTCCTTTGGGCCGAGGCTCATAAACATTGTAATTGGGAAGGATTCCCAAAGAACTTTGAGATAACTTTTAGAGAAAAGTTTTGTGGATGTAGCCCAGCCATTCTAGGTGAACCATGTTAAAATTGGTGTCACTTTGTGGATGATATTGTGCATTGTTTTGATATTGCTTTGGGTATATTGCTTTACTATTTTGAAGTATAAAGGAAAAAGTAAAAAGAGGTCTTATACTGTTCACCCCCCCTCTCAGTATAAGCTTGTGTTCTTCAGTTACTAGCAAACAAGGGAAATTTGTGATTTCTATATGCAATGATTCATAGGATGAACATGATTTTCTTATGATCGAGTGATATTTTGTTGATTTTGATTATTATTATGTTGAAATTTTGAACTACCTCTTCACACAATGAGTTGGTGAAGAAATGACAATAAATGAAGCGACAAGTCACTTGACCAATATGACTAATCTAGTTTCTTTCTAGCATTTTTTTATTTTAATGGGCAATCCCATATCCAAGTGTGATTCCAATTGCTTATGATAATCATCCATCCCTATCCCGAGGAGCGGTCTTGCTATCAATAGCCTTCTTAGGGAGTTATGATGAGTGATTCTATTTATGCCTAGATTGTATCACTTTGACTTAATATTTTTATGTCATAGGGGAATTAAAATGACCCCTTTGCACCCATGGAGCAGTTCGACCATATTGATCTTCTTCGAGTTTGAAGAGTGACATATCGTAATTCCAAAATGAGTTGTTTTTGCCCCAAGTGGCCTTATGGTTATCTACTCATATCACCAAAATACATGGAGTGCAAATCGTTGCAATTTCCAAGTGGATAGAGTAGGTAATTGGATATGAGGCATGCTTGAGATTGTGATTTTTTTTGTTATTTTGAACATTCTGATGATTCTAAACCACCAAAGTGTGTTTATTTATTGTTTTTGTGGGATCCCTCAGGAATAAAATTCCTTATTTTTCTCTATGGATCTGGCTGCTGTCAGGTCTAGCGGCCTATGAGTTCCTACCTGTGGTCACTGTCACCTTGGGCAGCCAAGAATTTTAGGCCACTGACGTCAACAACGACCAAGGTGTAATTAAGAAAATATGAAAATTTATTTTTCTAGGTTTTGACCTGTCATTTTCATTATTGAAGATTCATTTTTAGATCTCTAGTGTGACAATGATGGTTGCGACTTTGAAACTTGCTGGTGCTAAGGATATGGTTGTGCTCTGGCTCTGAGTTGTTGTCACTCAGAGCGGCCAAGCTTGAATCCCAATGGTCACAAATTTTACCATTGGGTCTTGGCCACTACTACCTCTAGTGGCCAGGTTTTTGCCGTTGTAGGCAACAACGGCTAAAGCTTGAGCTATTGGATTAGTGCTACAATGATTTGTACCACATCCATCGGTGGGGACATGTCAGCATTACCTGTAGCTTGCTCCTATAGGTTTGGGGATGGGAGCACATTATAGTAGATCGCCCTAAGGGACTCCTGATCGTGATCATAGTGGTTGATTCTTGGACATAGTGCTATGCTACCATATGGGCTCGAGAGAACGAGGAGCGTAAGAGCTACACTTTTGCAGGGGAGCTATCCCACTATACTAATGCTTTCACTAGACTATTGGTCGGAGATGTCGTGTGGCGGCCTTACTATGAGTGTCTTGCTTGGGATGATCTAGCTAGTTTTACTACTAGGACACAACATAAGCGATGGCTTATTGACCGTCAAATTACCATACGAGAGTATTTCTTCTACTCTTGGGTTCTTCGTTAGTACAAATTGCAATAGGATGTGCTCTTGATACCATTATTTTATAGGAACCTCACAACATAGAAGGACCTACCTCCACAATAGATCACAGAGCTTTCAGATGAGGAGGACGCCCCAAATGTAGACCCTACAGTGGTTGGGGTAGTTACAGAGGCCTACTCTTAGTGGTGGGGTGATAAAATGTGGCATGGCATCGGTAGCCTAGGGTGCGAGGATGATGGTGGGGGTGATGGCATAGATCTTGTAGGATGTAGGGTTCGAGCCAGAACTGAGGTATGGGGCCAGTCGACAGAGCAGGTAGCAGCAAAGGATCCTGACATTCCTAAGGAGGAGGAGTTAGAGCCCGAGGAGAGAGACTCTCCTCTGAGAGCATAGCTGCATGAGGTCGAGGCTGAGCTTTAGGCCACTAAGATCCAAGTACAAAAACGAGATGCTACCATTGAGCATCTCTCAGCATAGATGCAGGCTCTACAAGCTACTATTGGGGATGGCGATGTCAGGATGCAGTTTTTTGTTCCTCCTTCTACACCACAGGAGGCTCCAATGGTAGGTTTAGGGGTAGATGTGGGACATCTCCAGTATTTGTTGGATGAGCATGAGAAGCAGATCTAGGGACTTGTGGATCATGTTACCATTCTTTAGATGCAACTTAGGAGGTATGGGATTGTCCGTAAGGATCTAGAAGGTGCGGGTGGTTCGTATGTTAGTGGGCACTCCACCTTAGGGCAGTCTTCCACCTATCCTAACCAGTAGAACCGAACCCAGACAGAGAGACCTACAGGCTGACATCGCTTGACTCATGATATTGCCATAGGGGGAGGTAGCACTAGAGGAGGTGATGCAGGGGGCTCAGGCTCGATACTTGATTGATGCTCTACTTGGTCCTTGATTCATTTTTGAGGTTGACTAACCTAGATGACTATAGCCCACAGGCATTTTTGTATATCCATTGGACTTGACACACATACTTTTATGATAGATTTGCTTTTTATGACTCATTATGTGTATCATTTATTGCTTTATGTTTTTATTATTATTTTATTTTATGATATGATGTGATGATGGTAATATGATGATTTGATGAATGTGCTAGATGATAGATGATATTTGAAGATGCTTAGATGGATGTGTAGATGATTATATGTTTTGATGATATGATGCGATATATTTTGATGATGAATGATGTATTTATGATTTGGTATGCAGATGGATATTGCCTATATGTTTTATGATGTGGTTTATGGATGATTAATGACTTGTTTTTGTGGATGCAAATGTTATTATTAAATACATGTTTAATTTTTGCTTTAATTATATGCATTTAACTTATGTGATGGAATGGTATAAATGAACCTGTATGCTCTAATCACTTAAAATATAAAAAATGCATATGACATTGACAATCTTAATGGGTGATACCATAGAAAGTAAAAAAATAATCATGAATTTAAATAGTCACTCCTATCATAAGAATTGATTAAGTATTCATATATGATATGTAATGGTGTGTAATGTATTTTATTAATAAGTTTTTGTAAATTAAAAGATATAAAATAGTCAGTGGTCGTCTATATACTATTTCTAATATATATGTGGTATTTGTCCTACTATGTTGATATCCTCTAATTTATAGGATCTTATAAAAAATATGATGGTGTGAATGATGTTATGATTTGTTGCTATGTAAGAATTTTTGGGGCTTTCGAAGATTCAATCACTCTAGTTCCCCTATCAATAGTTGTCTACTTACCAATTAGACTTTTGAAAAGTAAGGCTTTTACCATATACCTAGTTTTTCATGATCTCTATGTGTGCATGTGATTGAATATTTTGAGATAGAACTCAAGCATTTCCTCCAATGTTAGGCGGGATTCTTTCAGCCCATTGCTAATATCAGGGATCCTCAAGTGTTCATATCATCCTTATGTTGGACTTAGTTGGACTATACCACTAGACAATATTAGGTTACCTAATCTAGCTCATCCACATTCAAAAATTGGTCTACACAAATGCATGAAGTAGTTGTGGTAGACATATCGTCATGCATAAGGATTTATCCTTCCAATTTTGTACAATGCTAAGAATTCCAGGGATTCAAGATTTATTCCCTTCTTTTTGGCTTTGGATTTTTGCTCATATGTAGTGATGAAAATCACTGTTTATTTTGATTTGATTTTTTTTTTTGAGCGGGGATTTTTTTGTAGTGATGATAATCATTGTTTATTTTGCTCATACGTAGTGATGAAAATCACTGTTTATTTTTTATTGATTTTTTTGAGCTTGATTTTTTTTTTTTTGAATTTTGATTTGTGTATCGGATTATTGCTTTGAAATCTAGACTGTATGCTTGGCATTTTGAATATGTACTTTGATTTGGTATTTTTGCTTATTTTGATTTAAGCAAAGGATTTTGATAGGGTAAAGCTTGTCCTTTTGCCAATTCTTAGCACCTTTAAACCGGTTGCACAAGGGGATAAGCAAGGAAGATCCTTTTCACCTAAGGTAACCTAGACCACTTTGTAGCTTTCATATTTTCCTTGTACCAACTAGGATTTTAGTGTTTCAATTAGTGACAAAATCTTGAATATCCAAGGCTTTATCATAGGTAGGCCTTACCTTCTACTAATAAAAGTTGTTTTCCTCAAAAGGTGATAAGATTACTAGGTGTGGTTGACTAACCAAAAAGCCTTATTTATTATGTATAGCAACAAATAATGATTGTGTTGAAAAACACAATTACATACATGTGGATGGAGGTATGGATATGAATGAATTGTGCGACAAACTATGGTATCATTTTTAAGGCTCTCATGACATATACAATTGTAATGTGTATGAAAATGTAATGCAATGATGTGGATGCAAAATGTGAAGTGCAACTGTTTTTGTATTTTTGATTTTACGTTGTTTTTGTATTTTTTGATTAATTTGACCAAAGGGCTTATTATGCCTTTGGGGCTTTTGGTATTGATTATGACCAAGCGGTTTGAATAACATTGAGTCTTTTGAATTGATGTTTGACCAAGTGTTATGAATTACCCTTGGAGCCTTTGATTGATTGGATTTGACCAAGATGTTTGAATTACCCTTGGAGCCTTTGAATTGATTTTTGACCAAACAACTTGAATGCCCTTGGAGCATTTTGAATTGATTTTGACCAAGTGGTATGAATTACCCTTGGAGCCTTTTGAATTGATGTTTGACCAAGTGGTATGAATTACCCTTGGAGATTTTTTATTTGATTTTGACCAAGCGATATGAATTACCCTTGGATAATTTGATTGTATTTTTGGAATTTTATGTTTTTATGATTTGTTTGTGTTTTTTACATGTTTGAATGTTTTTGTGTTTTATGACATATTTGAATGTTTTTGTTTTTTATGACATATTTGAATGTTTTTTTGTTTTATGACATATTTGAATGTTTTTGTGTTTTATGACATATTTGATTTTTTTTGTGTTTTATGACATATTTGAATTTTTTTGTGTTTATGTGTAAAATACCTTTAAGTGAATGATATTGAGAGGTTCGGGCTCTTCAACACCATATAATGATATAAGGTGATATGCTCCAGGCCCAACTCTCATTGAAATCATATATGGACCTATCCAGTTTGCTGTGAACTTATATCGTAGATGTGATGGCAGATTTGAATTCTACTGGTTTTCTTTGAGCACTAGATCTCCAACCTTGAATTCCCTTAGATGGACTTTACTATTGTAAGCTCGTGCAAGGTGATCTTGGTAAACATGGACATGCTCTAAAGCATTGACTCAACATTCATAAAGAAGCATCAACTGATCAAGGCGGCCTTGCCATGCAGCTTCATCATCTATGAAGTCCTTTAATGCTACTCGTAGAGTCAATATTTCCAACTCTAGAGGCATGATGGCTTCAGTGCCATATACTAGTGAAAATGGTGTTGCCCTAGTGGGCATTCGTATACTAGTCATGTATGCCCATAGTGCAAGAGGCAATTGCATGTGCCAATCCTTGTGATTTTCTTACACTACCTTACTTAAAATAGAGACTATTGTTTTGTTTAAGGCTTATGCTTGCCCGTTTGCTTGTGGATAATAATGCATTGAAAAACTATGCTGAATATGGTATTTGTTCATTAAAGTGCACACATTTTTGTTCTTTAAATATGGCCCATTATTCAATATTATCTTAGAAGGGACCCCAAAATGACTTATGATATTATGGAGTATAAACTCCACAATCCTTGGTCCATTTGTTGATGTTAAGGGGATCGCTTCTACCCATTTAGTGAAGTATTATGTGGTCGTTATGATGAATGTGTGTTGGCCTAAGGATGGGGGTGAGATTTTCCCAATCAATTCTAGTCCCCATTGCGATAATGGCTATGCTTCCAGGATGGGCTACAAAGCTTGCGATGGTAAGTGCTTTAGGTTTGCATGATGCTAGCACTTACTGCATTTCTTGACATACGCATAGTAGTCCTTTTCCATGGTGGGCCAATAATAACCCATTCTCAAGATGTGCTTAACGATGGCCATGCCACTGAAATGGCCTCCACATGTTCCATCGTGAGCTTGTGAAACTACCCAAGATGTTTCCTAGGGCTCAATACAATGGAGCAATACTCCATCATATCCTCATCTATAGAGGATTTCTCCTAGAAAAATGTATCTTGTTGATCTCTGCTTGAACGTTCACCTTTCAGTATGTGAAAAACCGTGAGGTATTATTCCAAGCTTCAAGAAGTCCCGCAGTTGGGAAAGCCAATCCTGATAGGCCACAACTTCTATAGAATAGACATCTTGCTCTTCATGTATTTTTGAGGTAGTGAACATGGATTGAGGAAAAACTCTATGGTATATGGTTGCACCACACTCTATAGGTCCTTGGGAGATCAAAGACCCCTAAGGTGCTATTTGCAAGAAATATTTGGCTATGAAGGACCAATCCTTATTTGGTTCAATGTTGACCATGTTGACTATTTCTTGATTATCAAAAGCCTCACGACGTATTGTTGAGCGTGAAAGCACTTTCACATGGATGGTTGTAAAATTAGTGGATGGATTTTGAGGGATTAAGGATCCCAAAGAGGCCATGGTATCTATAAATCTATTTGACATACGAGGGATTGCCTCGATGTCATACCATTTCATCTGGGCTAAGTAGGTGTCAACAAGTTCCATGTAAGTCTTCAGGAGTGGGCACTTGCATTGGAATAGTCCTTTGACCTAGTTTACTATGAGCAAGGAGTCACCAAAGATATTTAATATTTTAATGCTCATTGCTATGGCTTTTTGGAGTCCCAAGATCAATGCTTCATATTTTGTATTATTGTTTGTGCACAGAAAGTCTAGTGTGAATGATAAGGGTAATGGAGCACCCTATGGTGTGATAAATACAATCCCTACTCTGCCTCATTGTTCACACTTCGAACCATTGAAGAATAATTACATGTCTCTTTATTTCTTAGGTTCTTCAAGTTTTTATAGATCTGATAATGCAAAGATCGCATCATCATGCAATTGTATGGTGATAGGCTTGTTATCCTGAAGAGGCACCTTTGCTAATTGAACTGCTATGACTTGTCCCTTGATGTACTTTTGGATTAAAAACTCTAGATAAAATTCTATCAATGGCATGATCTATTTTGCGATACGTGTATTGTGATATTTCTTGCTCATCGTGTACTGTAAAGGATTTTGTTTTGATATGACGTAGGTCGTATGGCTCAACATGTAGTGTCGCAACTTTTGAGTTGCAAAGACCACTGCTAAACACAACTTTTCAACATACACATATCCTAGCTCATAACTCACTAAGGTGAGAATAATGTAATATATGGCTTTCTCTTTATCTTGTGCATTATTTTGGGCTAACATGGTGCCCAGTGCAAAATTAGTAGCCGATATATATAGTAAAAATGGTATGTCTGGACTTGGTGGATCCAATACTGGCGATGGTGCTAGATAATTTTTAATCTCTGCAAAGGATTGATGGTATTCTTTGTTCCAATGAAAGGGGACTTCCTTGTGTAGCAACATATTCATTGTTCTGCATTTGTCTGATAGTTGCACAATGAATATTTTTATGGATGTTATCTTGCCTTGTAGGCTCCTCAACTCCCTAATGTTGGTAGGGGTGGCCATTTCCAGTATAGCATTTACCTTTGCAGGATCTACTTCGATGCCTCTCTTGGATACGATGAATCCCAAAATATTTCTAGAAGTTATGCCAAATACGCACTTCTTAGGATTCAATCGAACATTGTGTTCTATGAGGCGATCGAATACTTGTATAAGGACTTCGACATGCTCTTGCTGCAACAGGGACTTGGCTAGTAAGTCATCCATGTAATCTTCCAATATCTTGTGCATATAGTCATGGAATATGTATTTCATGGCCCACTGATATGTGGCACCAGCATTTTTGAGACCGAATGGTATCACTTTGTAACAGAATGTTCCCCATGGAATAATGAAAGCATTTTTATGTTGATCTTCGGGCTTAATCTAGATTTGGTTGTATCCAAAAAAACCATAACCATCCATTAGGGAGAGCATTTCATGACCTACGATTGCATCTACAAGAGCATCTATGTTTGGCAATGGGAATGAATCCTTTGGTGTTTCCCTATTTAAATCCCTAAAATTTGTGTAGATACAGACTCTTTCATTAGGTTTCCCTATGGGTACCATGTTTGACACCCACTTAGGGTAGTCGATGGGAACTATGAATACTGCATCCAATAGTTTTTGCAATTTGTTCTTCACCATCAAAGTGATGGTTGGATGCATTTTCCTTAATTTTTGCTTGACTAGCTTCTTCATGGGATCCAATGAAAGGTTGTGAATGACTAACTTTGGATCTATCCCTAGCATGTCTTTGTAAGTCCAAGCAAAAATATTTGGCCTCTCCTTGAGGAGAGGAATTAGGATGGCTTGTTTTAGAGATAGACTTTCGTCGAACTTGAATTTCCTTGGTTGGGTAGGATCATCACTGATGTCCACCTCAAAAGTTGCTTCTATAGCCATATATGACCCATCCTTTAGCTGATGAGGTATGGGTATCAAATGAATGTCATCGATGGGATTTACAGGACCTAGTGACTCAGGTTCCAAACCAACATGGAAGATGTCATACGTACAATCTAATGCAAAATGTAATGGCTATAACATCTATTCATTGGTGAAGATGTCTTCTAGATTTATGGGCAAACTAGCGCAATCCCAATCAATAGCCTCTACATAAATATGCAATGATTTGGTATGATCTACTGGATTATGAAGTGGAGTGGTCAAATCAATGGAGATCATGTTGATGTATGGGATGAAATCTCTAGGACCACATGGGTGAAATCTTGTCTCAATGGTTTCCCTTCCATACTCGCGATGAGGTTCTATAGGAATGGTAATTTCTATATTTGACCCATGATCAGGGTGGACAATAGGATCATTGGGCTATAACTGCTCTCTAAATATAGGTGAAGGGGGGTTGACCATACGATGAATGGTAGCTAGGTCAATAGATCTCCCCAAAAATTGGAGATGAGGGTCTATGGCATGAAGTGATGCCTCTCTCTACTAGCTCATTGACTTGTCGCAAGTGGTGAGGTCCACGATAAGCCATCTCAATCTCATTGTCAAAGTCATCATCACTTATCTAGAAACCGTTAGCATTGGTATGCAACCCTAATACAAGGGGCTCATGTCTTGGCCCCAAGTAGGCCATCTCTATTTCATCTTCATATTATTTGTCACTTATGAAGAATCCATTTGCATTTATCTCTTACCCCAAATTTAGGGGTTGATGGCTTAGGCCTACGTAAGCTCTTTCTATTGAGTCTTCTGATTCATAGTTACTTTCATCTGATGTATATCCACTCACATCATGGATGGACCATGTGAATCTTTGTAAATAGATAGGCCCCTGATAGACTAATACAAGTTGCACCTCATCATCACTTGCCTCATATCCATTCTCCTCATCCCATGAGTTGTACCCTATTGGGGTGGAATCAATTAAGGTGTTTGGATGATAAGTTTTTTGAGGCGGTATGTTTATTGTGGCCACTTGTCTATTGCTATAATTTGCTATTCTTAAGGGGTGATAAGGAATGAAATCAATGTCTTATCCCAACCCTATGCTTAATATTTCCAATGCTGTTGCAAGAGAGTCATCTCAACCTCTACTATAATAACCTAAGCTAAATCTATCAAATGGAAGTTGATATAGTGGATCGTAGGGCCACCTACGCTCCTTCTCATATATGCCAAGGCCATAGCCATGCCAATGGAAATAATCAAATTAGCTTAGAGTAAACTTAGGATTAGAGAGATAACGAACATTGAATATGAATAATTCATCACCATCCTCTTCTATATCTAAATATTTATGAGCGTAGTCCATGCCGACATAGAAAAAATTGGTTTGGTTGGGAGGGATTCCAAGTGGAACCACTATTCCTACTGGTGGCCTCAAGTCTTTAGGCCTACCTATGTCTTGTGCAAACTCAATGATAGGTGTAAAGGTAATGTTCTACACAAGGTACTCTCCTATGCCTGTACTTGCCAAGTGTATTGATGCATGCGACATGGATGATCCCACGGATGATACTGACAAAGTAGGGTGATAATCACTATCTTCATCTTGATCTTGAGGATCTTACTCTTCCATAGGACTTGGTATTTAAGCAATGGCTACAATTGGAACTTCTTTGGGTCTTTCTTCCTGAACTAAGGGCACCTTTAGATTTTGATTATCTTTTGGTTTTGACGTTGATGGTACTATAGAAGCATTTACTATCTTGAGTCCATTAGGAGGTTTTGATGTGCATGGGTCTTTTCTTACCCCTTTGTCTTTTTTATCCTCTTGTGTGGTTGGGGATGAAGGTGCCATGTACAGATGAGTAGAAGGGATCATGAATTCTCTTGAAATGTCCACCTGGTTGATGTATTTAAAAGGCTCTTCATCAGTGAGAACCACATAGACTTTATTTTCATGCACATACTTGACACATTAGTGCAATATCAAAGGCACACACTTCATGGCCCTTATCCAAGGGTACCCTAAGAGGATGTTATATTGCATAGATCCTTCCAAGATATGACACATCACAAGGATGGTCTTGTGCCCCACATTGATGGGTAGGACTATCATTCCCACATTATTGCATAAAGCATCATTAAAAGCTCTCAATGTGTAATCTCCTAGAATGATATTTGACTTGGGGATTTGAGGTGCTCTATTACAATTGTTGTGATGATTTTTATCGATGAACCTGTATTAAAAAAAACCCTCTTGAAAGGTAAGTCATTGATTTCCACTACAATATTTAGCGAAGGTTCTGGTAAGGCAGCAGGAATTGTCTTAATCTCATGATCATAGAATTAGATTACTGGTTCTTGGTATTCTTGCACTTGTCCCACAAAGTGAGTGAATGCATTCACATCTTGTGGTTGAAGCTCAATTTTTCTTAAAATCTCCATTAGAGTCTCCCTATGCTTTGGGGACTATTGTATGAGCTCATAGATGGATAACTTAGCTAGAGTCATCTGTAGGTTTTGCTCCAATATACTCCGAATAGTTACCACAAGTCGCATTGGTGGACCTGGAAGGTTGTCTTGCCTTTGCCTAGGAGTTTATGGGATGTTCATGGGAGATGCATGTGGTTGCTATTGACCATACCACCTAGTCATTGTTGCTTTTAACAATCTCAACCATACCAACACATCCATGGGTAGGTATGTCATCTTGAACCTGATTGACTTGGACCCCCTGCTATCGAGGGGCCTCATGATTGGGAAATGGGTTTTTGTATATGCCCATGTCCCTATTATCAGGAGCCATTGGGTTGTCAACTTTGAGCTCTCCTACCTCAATCATGTTTTGCACTTGATGCTTAAACCTGATGCAAGCCTCAATGTCATGCCCCGGTATCCTATGATAAGGGCAAAATTGATCTTCTCTATATCCTTTTGTCTTAGGATGGTTGGGATCTATAAGAGGTATATCAGGAAATATGATCCTTTGGCCTCGCTCAACTAATTAAAGATTGATTGCATTGATTCTATCAGAGGCATGAAATAACAAGGCAGCTTGCATTCTTGATTTCTTTCTTAATTGTTCTTTTGTTCATATTTGGCTAACAGGGGATGTGCTTGATAGTTCTATGGTTGTTGTGCACCCCCATCCTTGGGTGTAGCTAATAAAACTTTATTGACTGGAGTAAGGTTGCCCTAATTCTATTTATACTTGTAATTCTTACCATTCTTGTTCCACTCCTTTTTGTTTCAAAACTTAATGGTTCCCTCATCTACTTTTATCTCTTCAATGATCTTGGCATGTGCCAGAGCTTCTTCAAACAAAGAATACTATTGGAGTTGTAGCAATAGGGAGATATTTTTAGAATAAATTTTGGTGAACATACGAATGATCTCTTTTGTGGGAATGGAGAATGATAATTTTGCCATGACTTTTCTCCATTTATTCCCATAATCCATTACTGGATCATCATCATACTATTTCAAGTTGGTCAGGTCTGAAAGGTTCACCTTCTTCTTAGCACCAAAGAAGAAATGCTTTAAGAATGCATTTACTAGTTGTTCAAAGTTGGTTATGCTATGCTTAGGTAGTTGGTTGAACCATTGAGTGGAAGCACCTAAAAATGTCATTATGAATGTTCTTAGCATAAGAGTGTCATTGTCTTCAAGATGAAAATAGGTATTGATAAAATTGGTGACATGCTCTTGTGTATCCTCTTCACATTTAAACTTCTCTAACCTAGGCATCTCAAAGTTCTTAGGATATGGAGAGCTAGGGATTGATGGGCACAATGGTTGATTGTGTATTTTGCTCAATGTTGGTGAGTTCCCAGCTGCCTCTTGTTTCTCAAAGGTTTTCATCTTTTCAACAAGCTCTTGAAATGCCTTTGATGCATGGATTTCCTCCTCTTGTAAGCTTATTCGTATTGGAAATGGAGGTAATTATCTATCCATTTTATTTGTTCCATTTTCCTCTCTCCTATGAGATGACCCAGGATTATGATCCTGGTTTGGTATGTTTACCCTTCCCCCATTAGTTGGATTTCATTCATGATTTGGTGGGGGGTTTCATTATGGTCTATCTTGTCTAGTGCGCCTCTCCTTAGGTGAGTCAGCATATCTTGTTCTTTGTTGGTCACCACCATTTTCCTATAAATTGTTAAGAGCTAGCCGCTCAACTTGCTCTCTTAAGCACTGCTCATGTTGGCTCAAGAGTATTTATATTTGTTTATCTTGTTCGAGAGCTTCTACTAGCTCTCGATCCTTACATAATGCATTTTCTAACTATCTCATTTATCCAATTTGTGCTATCATAGAAGACTCATTTTTATCTAACTTTTTTCTTGTTGTCTTGACTCACAGATTCCTCAAGGGGGTTTCTGCTGTATCTGTACTCTTACTAGTTAATGTGACTTGTTTAGTGTACTATTGAGTATTCCTATGATTAGACTCCATGCATCTTTTACGATGTCACTATGAGGTACCCCTAGACTAGGAGATATGTTTATAAGTCACAGTTCATGAGCTTCTAGATGCAGATTTCTCAGTAGCTATAGTTCTTTGAGTTGGTTGAGTAGGAAATTGATCCAACCTATCTAGTTGTCTTGTTTTCCATGGCTGGTCCTGTGGGGTGCCATTTACTCCTATGAGGTCATAGTCTACAGGAATATTTCCTTTTGTGTGAAGGGTTTCTTCTATACAATTTCCATGACTAGATGTAGCTCTAGTTTCCTGCACTTTAGTGGGTAGACCTGTTTCATATGTTTCTTGTGAGTCTTGAGGTGTTGCAATTCTTGTTTACCTTCTTAATGAAGAGGGCTTCGTGGTAACATGTTTTCTCCATGTGTATGGATATGTAGTAGTATTGTCATCCCCATGTGAATAATGGGTTTTAGAACCTTCTTTATGTCCATGTGAGGAGGAAGCCCTTGAAGCTTCCTCACATCTTTGAGATGTTTATATGTTTAGAGGAGGCCCTTGAGGTCTCCTCATGTCTCCTTGATGAGGATGGATGTGAAGCCTCTTTTTGTTTATGTGACTTTGTTCCATGATGTGGTTCCTTACTTGGGGTTTCTCAAGGAGATCCCCCAAGGGTTGAGTTATCACCCCTTAGGCTCACAGAGCTACGTCTCACGGTCTTACGGGTAGGTCGTTCAATGTTACTACGACTCCACCTATGGGTATGAATTGCTTCTGTCTCTCCATCGTTATCAGACTGAGAGTGTTTACTTCTTATTTTGACCATGTTGTTTTTTGACTTGGTATTTTGAGTTGCAAATTAGGAATGACCACACAATACCAAATTATTTTGATTACTAATTTGAGCGTGCCCTAGACTGTTTGATGTGTTTTGATGTGTTGCTCTTTCAATTTCTTTGCTCTTGTTCTTGTATTAAGAATGAGAAGACTCATCCATAGTGACAATCAAGTACACTTGTGCCAAACATGATTTTCTCAAAAAAAGCTAGGGTACAACGTTGAATACCCAATGGAGGGTTCACCTAGCTCTTCCACTATGAACCAATAATTATTCCAATAGTGGGAGACAGTTTGAATACAAGTAACTTAGTGTCACTATAATTAAGTTTCTCAATCCGTTTCTAGGAAGCTCCAGGGGGTAAACCAGTGGAAGGAGATGAATTCCAATGTCACTAGAATAAATTGAAGGTTGGTGATGAAATCCAACTCTCCAATGTTTTAAATGAGATGTGCATGTGTGGTGTTAATTTTAAGCTTGCATATCATAAATTGCATCATATGGCAGCAACGAATCTTTCTGTTGTGGTTCATCCACAACACACCCAAAAAGTGGGGACCCACCTTTGTTTTTGCAGGTTTTAGGGAAGATCTCAAAGACCCGGATGCTAAAAATGAAGAAAAGAAGAAAAATGCCTAAGTGTTGAAAGGGTCGCAAAATCGCGACATGTCGCGAAATCGCGACCTGTCTCTCCATCGCTGCGAAAAATTGAAATCGCGACGTGTTTTTTGGAAGCGTACGAAAAGTTGAGAATGGTAGCGATTTCGCTACAAGTTGCCGAAAGAAAGGTGGTAGCGAATCGCTACCACTTCGTGAAGCAAAGGCGTGAAAGAAGAGTGGTAGCGATATCGCTACCACTTTACAAAGCAAAAGGCGTGAAAGCAAGGTGGTAGCGATATCGCTACCACTTTGCTAAACAAAGGCTCGAGACAAAAAGTGGTAGCGATATCGCTACCACTTCATCGAAGGAAGGCTCAAACCAAAGTGGTAGCGATATCGCTACCACTTCATCGAAGGAAGGCTCGAAACCAAAGTGGTAGCGATATCGCTACCACTTCATCGAAGGAAGGCTCGAAACCAAAGTGGTAGCGATATCGCTACCACTTTTTGAAAAGAAGGCAAAGCAAAGTCGGTAGCGATATCGCTACAACGAGCTACTACGGGCGTACGGACCAAGAACATGTCGCGATATCGCGACATGTCACGATTTCGTGACATGTCGCGTTATCGCGGCTAGGAAACGGAAGAGGCCAAATGCAAATTCTGTCGAGATTTCCATGGGAAAGCGTTACGAAAGGTGCAGGAGACGCAGGACACGTGGCGGAAATGATAGAACCAGAGTAACGTTTCATAACAACAGTTACTGGCCGCAGAGATCGAGCGTTACGAATGCACGCAAAGGTTAGAATACCAAAAGGCGGGAATTGAAGCGAAGGGTCCCGGGAGTCGAAACGAAGCGTCATGGAACAGCCGAGAACGCGTGACAGAAAGGTTAAATAGCAGAAATGTAGATGGATACGGGGCTGGAGACTGTAACAAAAAGCATTATTTATTGAAATAAAGGATTTTTCTTTGGTAACACGACTTTTGTGTGTAAAATCAAAAGGAGATCGAAGCCAAAACTATTGTTTTACTATCAATCTTTCCGTTGCATCATTTTGTCTTGTATCTATTTCGTTTACGCCATGGGATGGGTTACGATAGGTGAATGGTAGAATGATGCAGATATATTCTTTTCCTTAGAGTCTTGCATCTGATCTGATTAGATTGTGTGTTAGTACAGATCTGATCGGTTGGGTTGTTTTGGGGACTTCATCTCTTAACTTGGGATTTTTGCAGGGAGGAGATCGTTAACCATTTTAATATCCTTCATTATTTTCCAATCGACTCAAAAATAACAGCTTTCTGTTTTATTCCTTGATATGCTTAATTTCATGTCGGAGACTAACATTGAAATAACATAACTATTGAATAGAGATAAAACGAACAAGTTAACCTTAGAATAAATTGTGAATATTAGAACATCAAAAGGATTTTTGTTTATTTTTGATTAATCAAACAAGTCAAGATTATAAAGTTCATTGAGAATCAACAAAGGCCCCTTGTTAACAGCTATCTGCAGGATTTGAGTTATTCTGGGATATATCAGTTGTATGTATTAAATTGAAATTCATTTTTATATACGTAAAAGTTGTTTCACAAAGAAGCTTGGAGAAATAATAAAAGGAAGGAAAATAAAATAAATTATTTCTTTGCAAGAAAGAGTCTTTTGTTCGAGACTCTAAGTTGCGTGTTATTATTTGTAATATGACAAATTAACACTCAACATTTTGGCGCTAGAAGGAGGGCCTTCTGTATTGCTTTGCAATTTTGATTTGTTCTAACAATTAACGTGGGTAGTTTTGTTTCCACCTATTGTGCTTGCAGGTGTAACATTTAGACATTTTATCTGGCAGCAGAGTTGAGAAATATTTTAGAGTCCTAGAGTTTCCAAGCTGGCCCAACCTCGAGTACATTGCTACTAGGTCTAAAACCACAGGGGAAACTATCTTCCAAAGCCTTTCTCCCCACCGCTAGGAGGCCAAAAAACAAAACATTAGAAGTTGAAATACCACCCAAGGATACTTGAGTTAGGGATTTCTTTGGACTCAAGTACCTCTAGTGGGCCCGAACCCTTAAGTTCAAGTGGGATAGTAACACCGCTTGTATCTGTCTCCACGAGTCCAGGAGTTCCAATTGTTCCCACAGTGGTTGACACCTTTGAATAACATGGCCCAACAACAACAACAACAATAACCACCGCCCTTTGGTATGGTGCTCGGAGTTCCCCTTTAGATATTCCCTGGGCAGTCCACGACTTGCCTAGAAACATTGAAAGGGGATTACCCAAATTCATTCATGATGGTCCAACAACAGCAGTAAGATCATGTCCAAATCTATAAAGATTACATGTTTAGGCAGGGGGTTACTCACGAGGATGTTGCCTCGTCGAGTTTTCCCCGCTAGTCTAGACCACATTGCTAACGAATGGTATCGAAATTTGCCAGCAGTGGTCCATAACTTCATGGGCCCAGCTAGAAACCGCGTTCATAGGTCAATTCGGACAGCTTAGTAGATCCCTCCATGACATACAATTTCTTCGTATCTTGCAAAAGACAAACCAATGAACCCATTCGAACGTTCAATCAGAGATTTCAAAAGCTATATACGAATGTGACTCGTCACTTTGCGGTAGACCCCGCAATTGCCTTGCAGCCTATACTTCAGAGCCTTAGATCCTTTAACATCTTTGTTGACTAGAAGGAACCCTCGGGTTACAACCCTTCCTTTGGCTTATGCAGAAACAATGACTCTCGAACAAGAGATGAACCTGCCAGGCGCAGGATTGTCTCAATTGACTGGGATGGGACAATATGGCCCATACAGCCAATTTGCCATGATGAACCAGGTAGTAGCACCACAGGCTCCGATGTTGAACAACTTCCAAACACCCACCCAAGTTACGCCATTGTCAGGTTATCCGAATGCCGCTGTTCAAACACAGAGTTTGATTCAAAATAACTCGATGGGTTTGCATGGGTTCGGTATGGGCAATAATCATGTTGACCATGTCGGGGTTTGCTCCAATTAACACGCCAAGCTCAACGACTTATCCAACAATCACTCCCATTCAAAGTGTGAATCCAGGATGGAATCCACCTGCCCAAACTCAAGCCATTCAAAATGGGAATCCAGGATGGAATCCACCTGCCCAAACTCAAGCCATTCAAAATGGGAATCCAGGATGGAATCCACCCGCCCAAACCCAAGCCATTGTACCCAGACCCGGAGGTGGCTAATGCAGCCAACACAACTCGGACCCGCAATTGCAGTGCCTCAACCACAAGGGTCCGAAGCGGCCATAGAAAATATGAAAGAAACGTTGGCCAAGGTGTTGGTAACAGTGGGGAATGTCAATAAAAAAGTTGATCAGGCCATGGGCCATAACCGACCTCACAATCATAGAGGAAAAGGAATGTATAACACGCAGCCTAACAACGGGCGGGTACCCAATCCCGTTGCCAACCAGGTAGACATTTCGGAAGACTGTGGAGATGCAGGATCTTGTGATAATGATTGCCCGCACTGTGGCCACGTGAAACCGGAGTCTATGCTAACGGAGGTCATACATTCCCATGAAAGTGAAGAAGAGGAGGATGTAGAATTTTTTGGAAGCGAAGATGAAGAAGCTTTGGAAGTTCATGCAAACAAACGTTTTGGGAAAGCAAATCACAAATATTACACTAGGAGTTCTAAAGAGCCCAAAACTTCCTCTCGCTCCTCCTAATAATCAATTACTCCCTCCCTGACCCTAAAGGAGATGTCAATCCCCCTCCTCCATCGAAGGTCGAAAAGTCTAAGATGATGCAAAACTTGCCAAATCCAGAAAAGCTCACTTACGATTTGGTGGAAGATATGAAGAAGAATAGGGCCAATGTATCGATGTATGACATGGCCCGATTATTAGGCCAAGAAGTGAGTTCACCAAAAGGATTAAATCCATCTCGCACAAGTTCATGAAGCTAAAAGTGCCGAGTCCCAAGTGGTTGTACAAAAAGAAAAACGAGATATACCTCCCTTTTGGTAACCATTAGAATTGCGAGTAAAAACTTGCACAATTGTTTAATAGACTCGGGGGCCTCGGCTACTATCATGCCCTTAGAAATCTATAAAATATTGGGACTTACACCAAAGCCTTCTAGGAGCAGGGTGGTGCAGTTGGACAGGTCAACCATGGAGGCAGTAGGAGAGCTGGGTGATGTGCATATTCAAGTCAATTCAGAACCCGTAGTTCAACAGCGCATAGACATATTGGTGCTCGATATTCCTATCAAATATGGCATGGTATTGGGAAGAGATTGGAGTAAGAACCTAAACGGTTACATTGTGACAGACTCTTCACACATGTGGCTGCCTTGGAGGGGAGTGGCCAATCAAATTCGAATTGACAGTGAACCCCGACTCAAAGAGATGATCACAGATTACAACAAGCCGAACGAGATCCAATACATTGAAGCCGAGTTGGGAGCATACCGTTTGGACATAGAAGCACTCAAAAATACCCATGATGAAAGGATTGGGCGCAACTTTACTGAAGGACATCAAGACATTTGGACCTTAAGATTTGATGGATCCAGGTCCAGACAAGGAGCAGGAGCCGGTGTTGAATTGTCATGTTCGGACCAGGAGCCTATATTCGCTGCATACAGACTATAGTTCCCTGCCACCAACAATATGGCAGAATATGAGGCTTTGATTCTTGGACTACAGCTGGCCATTCGAAAGAAAATTAAATATATCAAAGTCCTTGGTGATTCGGAACTGGTGGTGAAACAAGTGAGGGGACAATACATATGCAAGGACAAGCGGCTCAGGCTTTACCGAACTAGGGTCAGAGATTTAATAGATGAGTTTGACGCCTTTAACATTTCTCTGATCTCAAGAAAGGGCAATCGTCCGCGGACTCCCTAGCTGTAGCAAACGAGTATGTTGAAGCCAAGTGGACCATAAGAAATGCAAGAAGTTCTCTATAGAGTTGGTCCCTTGTCCCTCGATACCATATAATGTTACGAACTTCCAAGTATTTGATAGTGACAGGCACATATTTCATTTTGTCACTAATTCTGGTATATTTGAAAAGCAAGACATAGATGAAGAAGAAAGGGACGTAGAGGAGGTAGTTTCGAAAGATAAAAATCCTGTAAAAAACAACAGGATGCCTGATGAGATAGCTTCATTAGAAAAAATCTTTGATATCGGATGCAAACCAAGAAAAGGTAAAAGGGTTCCATCTCCTGGAGAGGCCTCTGATTTGGTTAACATTGGAAGTGCAAAAATTCCCTGGGAGTTATTCATAGCAAAAGCATGTACCAAGCAGAAGAAGGATTCCATAGCAAATGCATTAAAAGAATACATAGATTGCATTGCTTGGAGTTATAAGGAGTTGAAAACCTATGATCAGAATGTCATAATGCACACGATTCCACTGAAGCTAGAGTCCAAGCCCTTCGTGCAAATACAAAGGCGAGTTAATCCATTATTAGAACCCTTGATAGAGAAAGAGGTGAAGCGACCGTTAGAAGCTAAGATCATCTTTCCCGTTAGGCATTCCACGTGGGTTGCTAACCTAGTCCCCGTGAGGAAAAAGAGTGGAGAAATAAGGTTGTGCATTGATTTCAAAAATCTCAATAAGGCATCCCAAAAGGACAACTACCCGTTACCCACCATCGATGAAATACTCCAAAAGGTAAACGGGTCGGAGATGATGTCATTCCCTGGATGGTTATTCGGGATATAATCAGGTCCTTATCCATCCTAGTGATAGGATGAAGACCGCTTTTACGACAAAATGGGGCACCTTTGCATACAGGAGAATGCCCTTCGGACTATTGAACGCAGGTGCCACTTTGAGAGCGAGCTATGGATTTTGCTTTTAAAGGGCTTATTGGTAAGTGCATCATTGTTTACGTCGATGACATTCCTGTATTTTCTAAGAACAGGGAAAACCATGTCAGGGATCTTAAGAAAGTCTTTCAAAGATGCAGGGAACATGGTATATCTCTCAACCCAAAGAAGTGCATCTTCGGGGTAACAGAAGGAAAACTCGTTGGGGCATATAATATCTAAGGATGGAATTTCCATTGACCCTGAGAGAATAGAAGCCATACAACAAATTCCTCGTCCCAATAGCAAGAAGGGGTTGAGATCATTTTTCGGAAAGATCAATTTTGTCAAAAAATTTATCGCAGATTTTGCAGAGATAGCAGGACCTTTGAACGACATGCTAAAGAAAGAGGTCCAGTATCATTTGGACAGATGAAAGGATAGAGGCTTTTGATAATATCAAGGATGCGATTTCTAAAGCCCCGGTTTTGGTGAGTCCCGATTATACGAAGCCTTTCTATATCTACACATTTGCTTCGGATCACTCCTTTGCGAGTGTTTTAACTCGTAAGAGTGAAGGGAAGCATTGAAAATCCCATTGCTTTCCTGAGTAGTCCTCTCAAAGATGCGAAGCTGAGATATTCTACCCTAGACAAGCAAATGTATGCGCTGGTTAAGACTGTAAAAAATTCAGGCACTACATAGTCCACAGTAGGGTCTTTGCTATCGTCCCAGATCCTGTAGTCAAAGCCATGTTCGTTCAGAATGAATTAGGTGAGAAGCGTGGTAAGTGGGTTTCAACTTTGCAAGAATTTGATCTGGAGATTCAATCGATGAAGATAGTGCGGGGGCAAGGGTTAGCTAAGGCAATCGCAGAACAGGATCTCGCAATTCCTTGTCAACATTATGAAGTCGCTGATGTAACCAAGGAGGAGTGGTATGCAGATGTGGTGTACTATCTACTAAATGGTAGGTGTCCATCATTTTTGAATGCTACTCAGAGTAGAGCCTTGCGTTTGAAGTCTGCTAATTTTCTAGTTAGATCTGGCACATTATACAGAAAGAACCATGAAGGTATTTACCTTCGTTGCGTTGATCAAGAGGAGGCAATGCGAATACTCGAAGAGTTTCATGGTAAACATGGGACAGGGCATGGGTCTGCTAATGCCACAGCCCATCAAATCCTCAGAGCCGGTTATTATTGGCCTCAACTATTCAAGGATGCCCATTCTCATGTGAGGTCATGTCACATATGTCAAACTGCAGCCAATAGAGACAGTAAACGCTTCCATGCCTTTACAGTCCGTAATCGAGTCCAGACCTTTCATGCAATGGGGCCTGGATTTTATTGGGATTATCAACCCCAATTCATCCGATGCTCACAAATATATTCTGACGGCTACGGATTATTGCACGAGATGGACCGAAGCTATCCCCACAAAGAATGCTACTGCAGAGGTGGTCATTAAATTTTTAGAAGATAACATTGTCACTAGATTCGGGATGCCTAACTCCATCGTAAGTGATAATGGTTCGGCCTTTTCCTCTCTAGAGTTTGCTAATTGGGCATTTGATAACAACGTGAGTTTAAAGTTCTCCTCCAATTATTACCCTCAAGGTAACGGATTGGCCGAGTCATCCAATAAGAATCTGATTGACTCGTCATAAAAAAATTGTTGGAAAGGAATCCGCGGGACCGGCACAATAAGCTTAAGTTGGCCCTTTGGGCTGACAGAATCGGAGTCAAAGAAGCAATAGGGACATCTCCTTACCATCTCGGTTTATGGACAAGATCCCATTTTTCCTGCAAATCTCGGATTACAAACGCCGCACTTCATGAAAGATTATTTTGGAACTAATGATAAACTTGAGTCTAGACTAACGCAATTAATGCGCTTGGATGAAAAAAGGGATGAAGCTATGCTTCATTTTAGTAAACACCAAGACATTGTAAAAATATGGTTTGACAAAAGGTCTAAGGCCAAGGCGTTTAAAATTTCAGATTTAGTGCTGTTATGGGACAAAAGACATGAGAAGAAGGGGGAACATGATAAATTTGATTACCTTTGGTTAGGTCCCTACCAGATTTCAGAGATCCTAGGGGAAAATAGTTTTAGACTAAAAACCTTGGATGGAAAGGATTTGGCACTACCTATCAATGGGTTGCACTTGAAGCATTACTTTCAAGCATGAGGTGGTTGGGCTTTGTATTATATGTAATAACGCTCGTAATTTCTTGCTTTCATTTTTCATGTTTAGGTGTGTATTATTTTTTTTTTTTGACATGTCTAAGCTTTGTATTAATGTTGTGATCTGTTTCTTTGTGTGCAGATTTGATACTTAAGTGTGTGTTTCAGGAGATATCTAGTTTTGTGTCAATGCTGTAATTTAGTTTCTTGATGTGCGGATTTGATATGTTAGTATGTATTCATTTTTTTATTTCAGGTTTTTCTTGTATTAATGTTGGGTTTTTGCGTTTGTGTGCAGGTTGGACATTTAGGCGGTGGTGTTCCTTTGATTTCCTTTTCATTGCCTTAAAAAAAAAAAAAAAAAAAAAGGGAATAAAAGCTTGATGTTGAACGCATGCCTAAGATTGGGAGAATATGAAACATTGGAATCATGTTGTAAAAGCTCCACATGTAATACAAACAGTTAATTTAGATCATTTGAAGCTTGTGATGCATGAAAAAGTCAGCTTTGCATGACAAATCATCTCATTTGCAATTCAAGAAATAATGCATTCATGTTCCATCTCACTTTTCATACATTTCACCGTAGTGGCATATGCATCTTAGGTGCAATTCATTTGAGTATGTTGAATCCTCTTAGGGTTATGTTATAACATAAATCTAAGTAAATCCTAAGGTTGGAAACTGAGTCTTGAAGTATCTAGGACCAAGCACGTTTCATACATTAAAAGGGATCTTGAGCAAAATGATCAAAACCTAACTTGGAGGAAAAGGTTGGGCGAAAATGGTTTTCATGTCTATCCTATTATGCAACATGATCCTAAAAATAGTGGTTTTGACCACTTCCATAGAGCTTAAAGCCTAAAATCGGAGTAGTAAGGATAGGGTTAAATTCTCATCTCGGTTGGTTGAGAATCTAATTCCCCAAAGCTTTGATTGGACCCACATGGAGTAGTAAGGATAGGGCATAAATTCTCATCTCGGTTGGTTGAGAATCTGATTCCCCAAAGCTCTTATGTTTCATTTCGTATTAAGTCTTAGATTGTAAGGATCGTACTATTTGTCCTCTCGCAAAGGATGGGTAGTCATCCCCAAGGTCTAAGTAACAAGATTAATATTTTCCATTTACATTTAAAATCTTGGGTTGTAAGGATCGTACTATTTGTCCCTAACCAGGATGGGTAGTCATCCCCAAGGTCCAAGAAGTAAAATAAATAAATTTTTCCCATCTCATCCTTATATTGGATTGTAAGGATCGTACTACTTGTCCTCTCGCAAGGGATGGGTAGTCATCCCCAAGGTCCAAAGAAATGAAGATAAGTTTTGGATTATGGGGTTAGATAGGCCCATGCATGGCATCATGTCTTGCCTAAAAAATAAGACCACCGATTGTCTAGAGGGTTAGACTAGCCTGACCATTTCTTCCATAATTGGTTTAGTTATTTTGCTCAAAGTGAGGTAAAGAATTCTAAATCAGAATAGTAAGGATAGGGTTAAACTCTCATCTCGGTTGGTTGGGAGTCTGATTCCCCAAAGTTCTGATTTCACATCCACTTGCACATGGGTTCAAGATAGTAGGGACTCATAACCAACTTTGGGATATAATGAACCGTTCACTAGTGGATCCTAAGAGGGTTTGGCAGTCTTGAATGTTTGCACATAATACTACAAGAGTGACTATGCATTTTCTCATGGCATATTCAGTAGGATACACAAATCATTCACAATTTCGCATATGCATTCATGCAAAACCGATGATGGAATGTGGATCAAATTCAAATGATAAGGAAAGGAATTCATTGCACACACCGAGCTAGTACTTGATGATTCTCGATAATTCATGTACTTCTGATTTTGGGCATTAGTTATATTGATTATGGGCTAACCCATGTTTTCAAATTTGTGATTTGTGTTAGGTTGGGTTCTTACTAAAATGCTCAAGAGCATTTGACAAACAGAGTCGCCATTTGTTGTGGTTCATCCACAACACACCCCAAAAGTGGGGACCCACCTTTGTTTTTGCAGGTTTTAGGGAAGATCTCAAAGACCCGGATGCTAAAAATGAAGAAAAGAAGAAAAATGCCTAAGTGTTGAAAGGGTCGCGAAATCGCGACATGTCGCGAAATCGCGACCTGTCTCTCCATCGCTGCAAAATTGAAATCGAATTTTTTGGAAGCGTACGAAAAGTTGAGAATGGTAGCGATTTCGCTACAAGTTGCCGAAAGAAAGGTGGTAGCGAATCGCTACCACTTCGTGAAGCAAAGGCGTGAAAGAAGAGTGGTAGCGATATCGCTACCACTTTACAAAGCAAAAGGCGTGAAAGCAAGGTGGTAGCGATATCGCTACCACTTTGCGAAACAAAGGCTCGAGACAAAAAGTGGTAGCGATATCGCTACCACTTCATCGAAGGAAGGCTCGGAACCAAAGTGGTAGCGATATCGCTACCACTTCATCGAAGGAAGGCTCGGAACCAAAGTGGTAGCGATATCGCTACCACTTCATCGAAGGAAGGCTCGGAACCAAAGTGGTAGCGATATCGCTACCACTTTTTGAAAAGAAGGCAAAGCAAAGTCGGTAGCGATATCGCTACAACGAGCTACTGCGGGCGTACGGACCAAGAACATGTCGCGATATCGTGACATGTCACGATTTCGCGACATGTCGCGTTATCGCGGCTAGGAAACGGAAGAGGCCAAATGCAAATTCTGTCGGGATTTCCACGGGAAAGCGTTACGAAAGGTGCAGGAGACGCAGGACACGTGGCGGAAATGACAGAACCAGAGTAACGTTTCATAACAACAGTTACTGGCCGCAGAGATCGAGCGTTACGAATGCACGCAAAGGTTAGAATACCAAAAGGCGGGAATTGAAGCGAAGGGTCCCGGAGTCGAAACGAAGCGCCATGGAACAGCCGAGAACGCGCGACGTAAAGGTTAAATAGCAGAAATGTAGATGGATACGGGGTCGGAGACTCGTAACAAAAAGCATTATTTATTGAAATAAAGGATTTTTCTTTGGTAACACGACTTTTGTGTGTAAAATCAAAAGGAGATCGAAGCCAAAACTATTGTTTTACTGTCAATATTTCCGTTGCATCATTTTGTCTTGTATCTATTTCGTTTACGCCATGGGATGGGTTACGATAGGTGAATGGTAGAATGATGCAGTTATATTCTTTTCCTTAGAGTCTTGCATCTGATCTGATTAGATTGTGTGTTAGTACAGATCCGATCGGTTGGGTTGTTTTGGGGACTTCATCTCTTAACTTGGGATTTTGCAGGGAGGAGATCGTTAACCATTTTAATATCCTTCATTATTTTCCAGCTGACTCAAAAATAACAGTTTTTGTTTTATTCCTTGATATGCTTAATTTCATGTCAGAGACTAACATTGAAATAACATAACTATTGAATAGAGATAAAACGAACAAAGTTAACCTTAGAATAAATTGTGAATATTAGAACATCAAAAGGATTTTTGTTTATTTTTGATTAATCAAACAAGTCAAGATTATAAAGTTCATTGAGAATCAACAAAGGCCCCTTGTTAACAGACTATCTGCAGGATTTGAGTTATTCTGGGATATATCAGCTTGTATGTATTAAATTGAAATTCATTTTTATATACGTAAAAGTTGTTTCACAAAGAAGCTTGGAGAAATAATAAAAGGAAGGAAAATAAAATAAATTATTTCTTTGCAAGAAAGAGTCTTTTGTTCGAGACTCTAAGTTGCGTGTTATTATTTGTAATATGACAAATTAACACTCAACACTTTCCTATATGCCTAAGTGCAAAAATATGTTTCAATATTCAGAAAGATGCATGAACTACTATGATTTGTATGAGCGCACTTTATCTCATGCAACTATAGCCTCTATTAGGGCCTCAAAGCAAGTAAACAACATACAATGTCTAGCACGTTGGATTCTAGGGCAAAATTTTTAGGCATAAGCCGTTGTTCCTAGAAACACCTAGTGGAAAATTTAAAAGGAGATCTAAGATATGCGCAATGCTTAATTATTGCTTCTTTTATTCGTTCAATTTCCAAACATAAATGTGCTTTAAGTTCTCTATTTTAAATACATAGAAGCAGATAGAAAGCTGTTAAATATTAGAGAAGCTATACCAACCTTTGATCCAGCTCAGAGAGTCTGTGTTTTGACCTCTATTGCACTCTAGTCCTGGTCGTTGTTGACCAGAGTGGCTGGTTCTTGATCACTATATCATAGAGCGACTAAGCTTTATTGGCCGATGTAGCTCATAGTGGCTAGTTTTTTGCCACTTTAGCTTAGAGTGGCTAGACCTACACACAAAATTAAGTTAGTATTTTGGCAAAAAATAAAAAATTAGTGGTGGTCCCACCATGATCACCATTTGTAGCGACCCTAGGAATGCACGCACCAATTCCTTTTCTAAACCCTACTTGCAATGCTATTTAAAATACCAAAGATAAAATAGAAATACAGGAGGAAAAAGCATACAACACGAAATAACAAAATATGGATCTCTTTATTGATATTGAAGCTCGATTACATGTTGATCCCTCTTAGGGATACCCATTTTGATACTATAAATTACAAATAGGCAAGGAGTGCCCCTTTCGCAAAGAGGTGGTGCACTTATAAAATCTTCTCGGTTCCGCACACAAAAATGTATGAGGACTTATAGATGCCTCCTTCTCCAGGTCTATTTCCTAGAGGGACCCCTTTTTTCTCTTGTATGTTGCAATCTTTGTCCGATGTACCTGTGGCCCTACAAGCATTGAAATGACAATGCACATTTAGGTGTCTGATATTACCTCCTTAGATGAGGTTGTTAGTAATCAAAGATTGTAATGGAAATATGATAAAACTATGCCATAAGGTTATGTAAATCTATGCTAATGATGTGAAAACTTGAAGAAACAGAATAAAAGAAGTTATGTCTATCTAAGCTAAGCCTGCGGGCCACTGTCCAAGACAATAGCTGCTAAAGTAAACCTTACCCTATTTGCCCCAAAGCTATGGGTCAAATACTATAATCTAATTTTGAAATAGTAGTTTTTATGCTCTTCAATTCATTAGAGCTCCATCGTACACATGATCTCAAAGAGAAATATTTGAGTCTCGAAAGCTCTCCTCAAAAGAATGTCTCTCTCCCCTGATGTGATAAAAGATTCCCCTTTGGTACTCTTAGGCTTGCACCTTTTATAGCATGAAACCCTAGGTCTATGTCCAAGCCCTAGAAATAAATTTCTCATGCGTAGTGCAAGTTAGCATGAGAAGCTTTTGTCCATTGTCTATATTTGAAGGCCAGTTAACTGAAATATAACTGCCCACTTGAGTCTTCTATGCAAACTAGTCATTAGCATGAGAATATTTTGTCCTTTGTTTATGCTTGGAGGTCAATTAACTTAATTCTAAATGCAAAATCAAACCTCATATGTGAACTGGTCATGAAAAGGAATGTAAAGTCACTCTCGCTTATCTTTATTGTAGATAGCCACTTTCACCCGATATTGGACTTGTTTGTCGACAAACCGCTTCTTATGGCTTAGCCGTTGTCATCTACAGTCGCTAATATCTGGCCACTGTCATCTACTGTGGCTAAGGTCTGGCCACTCTAGGCTTGAGCGACTAGGATCTGGCTGCTCTTGGATTGAGTGGCTATACTTGGATGGCTTTAAAAAGCCCCAAATGAGTGGTGAGAACCACTGTTGATGCTTGTAAAGTCCAAGATTATGTCTTATGATCTTATGAGTGTGTCTATGTGAGTAGCTCCCCTAAGCATGACATGATTTAGGTGTCTACAAGAGGGGATAGTGGTGGTGTTCAAATTCCAAAAGTAAAAAAAAATGATCGTTGGTGATGGCCATCACAGGCATCGGTGATAGTGATTGCAACCGTCGGGACCCTGAGCGATGGTGAACTTGAGGTTTTTTTTTGTAAATTTTTATTAATTTTTTAGTTTTTTGTGTTTTGAGTGAATTTTTTATTTTTTTGAATATTTTTGATGATTTTTTATGAGTGATTGATTGTGTGCTTTGAATTACTTACTATTGGATGTCAAACTTTGACAGCTCAGGCTAGGGAGCCCAACCTATTCTTGGATTTACAACCATTGTTAGATAATGATGACTGGACATGGTTTGAGGTGATTAACCTCAAACAGGTTGTGCGATTGTTGATCGTGATGTCGAACCAGTTATACCTTATAGCCCTAGCTCATCGATGGGATAGTAGGACTAACACATTCCATATCCCTACTAGAAATATGATGGTAACGTTAGAGGATTTCTACCATATTTTAAGGATTCCCATAGATGGTTTGGATATCAATTATTCTCCTAATCTAGATAAGGAGATGTTTTTGGAGTGGGTGTTTCATGGAAAATCTAATGAAGTGATGGGGAAGATAGACTATGGTAGGGTCCTAGTCCAGTATTGGTACGATAAGGAGATATTCTCTCAATGTCATGTAATACTGATGCACATCATCTCGAATGTGCTACTACCAAACTCATCAAGAGCGAGGTTTCATTGGAACCTCCTAGACATAGTAGAATATCTAGTAGAGTGTAACCCATGACATCCAATAATTATGGCATGGAGGAGCACACTGTTGGTATAGCTCTATGAAGAGTTTTATAAGATTGAGCATAGAGGTTGAGTCAGAGTGGGATGTAGTCTATTTCTATAGATCTAGGGCTAGGAACATATCTGAATTGATCAACCTACTAGATTATCGGTATCCCAAGATGACCTAGAGGATGATTATAGTTGTTATGTAGTACGGTGGCCATGGGATGCAAAGGCTAGCTCGAGATGACCACATGCAAGTGTGTTGGCACATAATACTACATCACTGGAGGGATTACAGTATAGACAGATTATATGGAGACCCTACCTAGACTGTCTTGATAAGCCTAAGGTAGGGAGGTACCTAGCTAGGGTGAGATATGGTAGATGGATCATGGGATTCCATGGGAATGAGACAAAGTATTTCCATTACTCTCAGGTCACTAGGTAGTTTCACATAGCCTAGGACGTACCAAAGGAGTTAGTCCCATATCATCATAGTAATGCTGAGACATAACTTGCACTACCTCAAATGACTAGATTAGCAGAGGAGGTGGACCCTCCCATTACAGTAACAAGTTTAGAGGACCCAAGTACCACTATTGATTATGATACTTAGTGGGTCTCTTAGCTATGGCATGGTGGTGGTACTTTAGGTAAACCTAGAGAGGTGGTAGAGGAGGAGGGTGGTGATGAGGATGAGAAATGAGTGCATTGCATAATGAAGGGTGAGTGGGAGTAGACAAAAAGATATATAGATGATCCTAAGGAGGAGAAAAATGGTGAGGTGGATGCCTCGAGTGATTAGGTAGAACAATTTTGAGCACAGGTGTAGAGCTTATAGGTATAACTGTAGACTTCTTAAAGGTAGTTGATGGAGCAAGATACATCTCTCACTACTACTCAAAGTCATTTGAGTGCTATATAGTAGTTATGGTAGGGATACATTGAGGATATATCTCTCTTCTAGGCTCAATTATTGATAGTGTAGATAGTGTTGATCAAGTTACGATAGAGAGGAATACTCTATGAAAATAGCTGGCAGCCAAGACCATAGAGATAGAGGCTAGGACTATGGAAAGGATACTCTCATATTATAGTTAGAGGCTACTTATATCTTTTAGGCTACACCATCCACTCTAGCCACTCAGGGACCAATAGAATCAAGTGGGGATACAAATATTAGAGGATTGCAAAACATCATAGCAGAGGCTTCAGCTCAGTGCATAGCAGATTCAGCATACATCATCTCTAGACATTGATATTAGGCTATGCAAGGGAACTATTTCAGATACATCTATAGTAGGGAGTTCCAAATAGAGAAATAAAAGTGAGTCTGGGTAGTCACCAGTGTGGCCCAATAACAAGTCAGGTGCATGATTTGAGAGATCTATATATACTAGCTCCATGCAGCCTCGTAGAGATAGGGTTGAGGGTGGAGGTGCTTTATGGGGTACATGTACCATTTTATAGATATGATGTCTTTATCATTTTTGAGTGTAATGTCTAAGGACCTACATATTTGTAGCCTATGGGTATTTTTGTATCTTGATGTACTCTCTACATATATATATGATATCTCTTTGTGACTCATTATGTGTTATGATTTTTGATTTGTGTTTATGGATGCATTAATAGATGTAATACCTATGATGATGTGATTATGCTATGTATGTGATGTAATGATGACATGCAATATGTATATGATTGATGTATTACTAGATGTTGTGATCTAGATGTGTAGATGTTCTACTATGTATGCTTATATGGATGCAATGGTTAATGTTAAATGCATGTTTAGATTTGTGTTAATTTTTTATGCATTTAATATATGTTTATATGATATGGTGAATGTAATGCATTAATTTCATGAGGATGGTCTAATGCAAATGTACCTGTATGCTTTAATAACTTAAAACATAAGGAATGAATCTAATGTGTTTAACAAACTAATGGCAAACACCATAGAATGTATAGAATTATGAATGAAAATATTAATCCTTATCATAAGAATTGGTCATTTATACAATCATATATAAGATGAGATGATGTGTGATGTAGGGGCTTTACCTATAAGCTTCTGTAAACTAAATGATATGTATAAAATAGTCAGTGGCCATCTAAATATCATTATTGATATCCATATGATATCTATCCTATTCGATGAACACCCCTTAATCAAAAAAATTTCATAAGGAAAACTATTATTGTTTTATGAGATGATTTGTTGCTATGAGGGGATTTTTGAGGTTTTCCATGAGACTCAAACATCCTAGTTGATTAATAAAAAATTGTATACTGACTACACAAGACTTCTGAAAGATACAAGTCTGTTAAGAAGACCCAGATATTCATTATCCTTGTGTGTGCATATAAATATATTAGAAGAGGCATAAGACTTCCTCATTGCTAGGCGGGTTTCATTCAACCCATTGTTGTAATGAGGATCACCATATGGTCATCATGATCCTGATTTTGGACGCAGTTAGACTAGACTACTAGGTAATACATGCCATCTAAAGCTAGCTCATCCATAATATGAAATTGGTCTATACAAAATAAGGTCTCTAATGTGATAGACATATCACCATGCATAAGGCTACTCCATTTCTAGGAGGATTTTTTTCAACCCGTTACTGTAATGGAGATCACCCCATGGTGTTTGAACACTGATAATTCCAAGGATTCAAGCTTGTTACCATCTTATTTTATTTTGATTGCTTGGGATACTTGCTCATGCTTAGTGATGAAAATCATTGTTTATTTTACATTTTTTTTAGCAAGGGGTTTTCTTAGTGATGAACATCACTATTTCTTTTGCATTGTTTTGAGAATTTGCTTATTTTGTGGAAGAGAAATGGATTGCTTGGGTAGGGTGGAGCTTGTCCTTTTGTCAATGATTAGCATTCTAGACCATGCACATAATAATATGAGCAAGAAAAACCTTTCATTTAAGGTGACCAAGATCACATTGTAGTTTTATATTTCCTTGTTCAAACTAGGATTGTTAATGTTTGAAATTGTGTTGGGATTTGACATATGCAAGGTATTATCAAAGCCAGACCTCACCTCCAATATCTAAGATAGCTTTCTACAAAATCTAAAAATATAACTAGGGATGGTTGAATGATCAAAAAACCCTAGTATACACCTTATAGCAACTAATTAAATGTGTTGAAAAACACAATTACTCACAATGGATATGAATGATAAGGATATGATGGATTTATGATTGACATACAAACATGGTGCCATTTGTAAGAATGTAAACACAACCTATCGTAATGCAAATGCAATGGATGAAAATGCCTAATGCAATGCAATTATGAGTGCATATAATAAAAATGCATGATGTAACTACAAATGTTTTGTGTTTTAATGGTTTGCATTATTTTTGTGTTTTTGATTTGTTTGGATTTTTTATGATTTTATTATTTTTGTGTTTTTTATTGTTTTGTGAGCTATATATAAAATGCCCATAGATGAATAATGTTGAGATTTTTAGGCTCTTCAACATCTTCTAGAGAGGTTAGATGATAAATACCTGGTCCTATCTTCTTAGTTATGATGAAGTGACTTAAACAATTGGCCATAAATTTATCTCTTAGATGAGGCAACATGTTTGAGTTATATTAGTTCTCTTTAAGCACAAGATCCCCAACCTTAAAGCCTCTTGGATGGAATTTAGTATTGTAAGCTCATTTAAGATGATCTTGATAAATTTGAAGATGCTATAGAGAATTCACTCATCATTCATCAAGAAGGGTCAATTGATCTAGGTGAGATTTGAAGAACACAAGATTATACTGAGAGGGGGGGGTGAACAGTATAAGACCGCTTTTTCAATTTTTCATTCGATTAACTTGTAGTTCAAAAGCAACAGTGAATATAAAACAGTAAAATAGAAATCAAAGCAATGCACAGAATATCATCCACAATCGAGACACAGCAATTTACGTGGTTCACCCAACGCGGGCTACTCCACGGATAAAATTTTTACTAAATTTTATCACCTCAAATTCTAGGAAACATGTCCCGATTACAAAGTTTATGGGCACCAACCCACAGGAGATACCTTCCCCTAGCTCTTTCTTAATCTAGTGATCCTCTAGATAATCTTTGCCTCTACAACCCTTAGCAAGTGGAACTCAATCCACAGAAGACACCTATCTTCCCTGCTCTGGCTGGAGACCTCTGTCCTCAACTCTATCACTGCATGGTCGATCCTATTTTCTACACCAAGACACAGTCCTTTGGTCTGGAACTTTGTCCTCAAATTTTCACCTCTACGTAATTACAGCATTCGATCAAATATCTACTTATGCACCTATGTGCAAACATAGCAGCAATGTCTTTGCACACTCTGCTCTTCGACAATTGAACTTCTCCCTGCACTCTTCTTCTACGAAAGTCACACTTTGAACACACACTTTGATCAATGCCAAATTCTTCAAGCATCCCTCATTTTATACTCACAATATCAAGAGTGAAATCTTGATCTGAGTTGATAACCCCTCAACCATGTCAGCTACAAAACCCTACTCTGCATCGACACAAATTTAACTCTGTCGGCTTCACTGCCTCCCTGTAGCTTCTAGCACAAAACTTCAACATGTTGTGATATCACAACATTTTTGTATCCTTACACCTTCTTTTGCCTGTTGTCACAATATCATGACACTATAGCCTTTGTCGACCTCCTTTCTGCTTATGTCACGAAATCATGACACTTCCTGTCTTTGCTGACATCACCTTCTCTTCTGTCACAAAATCACGACCATTCTATCTTCATGCCCTTCCTCTCAGCTTCTGTCATGAAATCGTGACACTTTTGATTTTTGCTGATGTCATCTACTCTTCTGTTGCAAAAATTATGACCCTTCTGTCTTCATGCCCTTCCTCTCAGTTTTTGTCATAAAATCATGACACTTTTTATTTTTGCTATTGTCATCTTCACTCTGTCATGAAATCATGACGCTTTAGTCTGCAAAGCCTTCTTCTCTACTTTTGTCATGAAATCACGACACATCTGCTTCTGCTGATGTCATCTGCAACTTTGTCATGAAATCGTGACTCTTTCGCTGCCTTAAGCTCTTTTCTGCCATATGCCTGCAAAACTAGAACATGTCATGAAATCGTGACGCTTTTGCCTTCGAGCTCTTCCTTCTTCAACTTGTCGCAAAATCGTGACACCATCTCCAACTACAAGCTACCAACTCAACCTGTCATGAAATCATGAAACTTTCTACATCCATACAACTTCTTTGTAACCTGTCACAAAATCATGATGCTTTCAGTTTCTGAAAGCTTTCCCTACAACTTGTCGCAAAATCATGATGCTTCTGGCTTTCGAACGCTTTCTCCACTGCTTGTCGTGAAATCATGACGCTTCTCCTTTCAGGCTCTTCTCTTTGTTGCATGTCATGAAATCATGATAGTCTTCAACTCGACCTCTATAGAATGTCACGAAAATGCGACAGCCTTTACTTGGAACTTTGCATCATGTCGAGAAATTGCGACAGTTCCTGAATTACTTTCTCTCTCTTCAATCTTGTCATGAAAATGTGACAGCTTACACTGCAGACTCTTTCTTCTGCACCATGTCACGAAATCGTGACATTTTTTCGTCTATATAGTCTCCTTTGCAGAATGTCACGAAATCACAACATTTTTCTTTCTCTGCCTTCCTGCACTGTCTGAGTCGTGAAAATGTGACATGTCGCGAAATCATGATAGTTTTTCCTGCTTCGTCTCTGCCTTCTCGCATGTCACAAAATCATGACAGTTTTGCCTAAACTTTCTCTCTCCTCAAACATGTCACGAAATCATGACAGTTTTGCCAATGCTTTCTCTCTCCTAAAACATGTCACGAAATCACAACAGTTTTTCCAGCCGCCTGCAAACTTTTTCTTACTTGTCTTTTTCTTGATCTTTTGCAACTGGGTTACCCTGATATTCTTGGCAACTCACTATCCATGTTGAACCCTTCATCAAAACACAATCTATGACATAAAAACAAATTGCTTCAAGAACTCCTTGACATCAATGACAACAACTACACTTGAGCAAAGGCAATGTACTCAAGGTACCAAAAATTGCCAACAATCTCCCCCTTTGTCATTGATGGCAAACCTTTACTAAAAACACATCTTCAAGAGCCAAAACTGAAATCAATCTGAGCTGACAACTAAGAATATTTCTTTGAAGTTTTTCTCCCCCTGACTTGAAGCTTTCCTCTTCACTTGAAGCTTTCCCCCTTACTCATATCTCTCCCCCTTACTCAAATCTCTCCCCCTTTGTCATCAATGGCAAAGGGTCACCTTTGGGGCTTGGGACTAAGAATGAGCCTCTTAGCTTAGTCCCTCCCCCACCTCCTAATGAGGTGATTTAAAACAGGGTTGGGAGTGAAACTCCCATTAGACACTCATCATCATTAGTGTCTATAATTTCTTTGTCGTGCCTTCTCTTGAATTCTTTGTCTGTATTTCTATTTATGTCACTGTTCTGATCCTTAGACCTGTTCATACTGTTGTTCCTATTTCTTTTATCATTCCTATTCTTATCCATACCTTGATCCTTAGACCTATTCATATCACTTTTTTTGTTCTTGTACCTTGGAAGATCAGCTCTACACTGTCTAGCTGAGTGGCCTGCATTATTGCACTTATAATAGGTAACAAAGTTATTTCTGTTCGGCACACGTCTTCTTTGAATCCGTCTGTTATGAGTAACTGTGTCCCTATTATTAGTCTTGCAGAACATTGCCTTATGCCTGAACTAATTACAAGTGTAGCAATACCCTTGAAAGAAATTAAAACTTCTGAAATTGTTGTTTACCCTCTTCATTTGATCTATGCACTATGAAGCCGTGTGACCAAACCTGTGACATGCAAAACATCTGTCATGAAATATTCTTCTGTTTGACTTCTTGGGTCCCAAAAACTTTTTCTTCGCATTCAAAATTTTATTCTCTATTTCTGTGCATTTATCACTCACGGATTCTTGATCTGAAGTACTTTCTACATCATAACTCTCTTCCTTTTGAAATCTCTTGCTAGATTCCCCAACCTGTTTCTTGGGCGGCTCAACAAAATCGAGACCTATTTTATCTATTGGTTTGTTTTGTCCTTTTATGAGAAATTTAACCTTCTTGGAGCTATCCTAAAATCTGTAGAGCTTATACTTGTACTATTTATTTTCTTCTTTCAAAGAAGTCATTTTTTGCTCTAACTCATCCTTGAGTTCCTGTGTTTTAGCTATAGAGAAGTCAAGACTTTCTATAATATCGTCTCTCTCCATACAACAATCATCTAACTTAATATTGAGTCTATCATTCTTCTTTCTTTCCTTTTTCAAAACACTAAGAGCATTATTGAGTTCACATTCGAGATCCTCTATTTGATTGCTTTTTGAAATATCAAGGCCTTTTTCAGATTTCTTATCACTAGAGGTGCTACCCTTTTCAAAAACCATACAAGCATCTTCCTTATCATTTTCTGAAGCATCCTCATACATACTAGTGACCAATTCATTATTTGTGCAATCATCCTCAAGGTGCCCAAAATTTCCACATCTAAAACATTTCATGACAATGAATTTATGTTTTGGTTCTTCCTCTTTTTTTGAAATGAACAGCATCTCATTTTCATCATCACTAGAAGAACTTTCACTATCACTGCTAGAACACTTACTTGCTTTGTCCAGATAGAAGCTCTTCTTGTTCTTGTGTGAATACCTCTTTCCTTGATTGTTGTGCTCATCTTTGTTCTTTTTGTAATACCTGTGCTTTTTAGAATCCTTGCTCTTAACATCCTGTATATCTTCATCACTTTCATTCTTGGAAACAGTACAGTCAGTAGCATAATGACCAAATTTTCCATAGTTGAAACATCTTATATTTTTCTTGCTTTTGTGCTTTCTAGAGAACTTGCCTTTCTTGTTGTAATATGCCTCTTCTTCACTAGAAGACTCATCACTCTCTTGAATCTGTTTGCCTTTTGATTTCTTGGTAGCTTTGAAAGTTGTTTCTTTCTTTACATCAACTTTCACTTGAGTTCTCAGCTCAAATGCTACAAGAATACTATGGAGCTCATCCTTTTTCAACTTATCTAAATCTTTAGTTTCCTCAATAGCAGAAATATTTTAACTAAATCTATTAGGAAGAGATCTTAAAATATTATCACACACATCATTTTCAGCAAGTTCAAGACCTAAGTCTTTCATAGAATTAACAACTTCATCCATACGGAGCATATAGTCACTAATATTTTCATCATCATTCATCTTGAGCTGTTCAAACATACCTTTGAAGTGTCTTAACTTGGCCTTTCGGACATTTGCATCACCTGTATGAACAACCTACAATTGTTTCCACATTTCACTTATTGTCTTGCAGTGAATCACTTTGGTAAGATCAGCCTTCTGTAAACCCTTTAGGATTGCATTCATGGCTTTTGATTTGTTGTGATGTAGGAGCCTATATTCTTTAGTATAAGGACCATTTGCAGGAATCATGTACCCATATTTAATCACTTCCCATACCTCATTACCAAGTGCCATTAGATAGAATTTCATTTTTGCACTCCACAGACCAAAATTTGATCCATCAAGAATAGGTGCTGCATTGCCACTTGAATAATCCATTGTGTTCTTTGCAAGCTTTTCCTTCAAGCTGTTAAACTTTTCGAAGGTACTGGATCTGATACCAATTGAATAACACAAGCTTATACTAATAGGGGGGGTGAACAGTATAAGACCGCTTTTTCAAATTTTCATTCGATTAACTTGCAGTTCAAAAACAACAGTGAATATAAAACAGTAAAATAGAAATCAAAGCAATGCATAGAATATCATCCACAATCAAGACACAACAATTTACGTGGTTCACCCAACGCGAGCTACTCCATGGATAAAATTTGTACTAAATTTTATCACCTCAAATTCTAGGAAACATGTCCCGATTACAAAGTTTATGGGCACCAACCCAAAGGAGATAACTTCCCCTAGATCTTGTTTAATATGGTGATCCTCTAGAGAAAATCTGCCTCTGCAACCCTTAGCAAGTGGAACTCAATCCATAGAAGACACTTGTCTTCCCTGCTTTAGCTAGAGGCCTCTGTCCTCAACTCTATCACCACATGGTCGATCCTATTTTCTGCACCAAGACATAGTCCTTCGATCTGGCACTTTGTCCTCAAATTTTCACCTCTACATAATTACAGCACTCGATCAAATATCTACTTATGCACCTATGTGCAAACACAGCAGCAATGTCTTTACACACTCTGCTCTTTGACGATCAAACTTCTCCCTGCACTCTACTTCTACAAAAGTTGCACTTCAAACGCACACTTCGATCGATGCCAAACTCTTCAAGCATCCCTCCTTTTATACTCACAATCTCAATATTGAAATCTTGATCTGAGTCGACTGATAAACCCTCAACCACGTCGACTGCAAAACCCTACTTTGCATCAACCCAAATTTAACTCTGTCGGCTTCACTGCCTCCCTGTAGCTTATGCCGTGAAAATTCAACATGTCATGATATCATGACATTTTTGTAGCCTTACACCTTCTTTTGCCTGCTGTCACGATATCGCGACACTACAGCCTTTGTCGACCTCCTTTCTGCTTATGTCGTGAAATCATGACACTTCCTGTCTTTGCTGACGTCACCTTCTCTTCTGTCATGAAATCATGACCATTCTATCTTCATGCCCTTCCTCTCAGCGTCTATCACAAAATCATGACACTTTTGATTTTTGCTGATGTCATCTACTCTTCTGTCATGAAATCGTGACCCTTCTGTCTTCATGCCCTTCCTCTCAGCTTCTATTGCGAAATCGTGACACTTTTGATTTTTGCTGACGTCATCTTCACTCTATCGTGAAATCGTGACGCTTTAGTCTGCAAAGCCTTCTTCTCTACTTTTGTCATGAAATCATGACACATCTACTTCTACTGATGTCATCTACAACTCTATCATGAAATCATGACTCTTCCACTGCCTTAAGCTCTTTTCTGCCATATGCCCGCAAAACTGGAACATGTTGCAAAATCATGACGCTTTCACCTTCGAGCTCTTCCTTCTTCAACTTGTCACGAAATTGTGACACCATCTCCAACTACAAGCTGTCAACTCAACCTATTGTGAAATCATGACACTTTCTACATTCGTACAACTTCTTTGTAACCTGTCATGAAATCGTGATGCTTTTAGCTTTCGAAAGCTTTCCCTGCAACCTATAATGAAATCGCGACGCTTCTAGCTTTCGAACGCTTTCTCCACTGCTTATCGCAAAATCGTGATGCTTCTCCTTTCAGGCTCTTCTCTTTGTTGCATGTCACAAAATCGTGACAGTATTCAACTCAGCCTCTGTAGCATGTTGCAAAAATGTGACAGCCCTTACTTGGAACTTGCATCATGTCACAAAATTGTGATAGTTCCTGAATTACTTTCTCTCTCTTCAATCTTTTGCAAAAATGCGACAGCTTACACTGTAGACTCTTTCTTCTGCATCATGTCATAAAATCGTGACATTTTTCCATCTGTACAGTCTCCTTTGCAGAATGTTTTGAAATCGTGACACTTTTCTTTCTCTGCCTTCCTGCACTTTCCGAGTCACAAAAATGTGACATGTTGCAAAATCGTGATAGTTTTGCCTACTTCGTCTCTGCCTTCCCGCATGTCAAGAAATCATAATAGTTTTGCCTAAAATTTCTCTCTCCTCAAACATGTCACAAAATTGCGACAGTTTTGCCAGCACTTTCTCTCTCCTGAAACATGTCGCGAAATCGCGACAGTTTTTCTAGCAGCCTGCAAACTTTTTCTTACTTGTCTTTTTCTTGATCTTTTGCAACTAGGTTACCCTGATCTTCTTGGCAACTCACTTTCTATGCTGAACCCTTCATAAAAACACAATCTATGACATAAAAACAAATTGCTTCAAGAACTCCTTGACATCAATGACAACAACTACACTTGAGCCAATGCAATGTACTCAAGGTACCCAAAATTGCCAACAAGCTTGTCATGATGTGGTCATCGATGAAATATTTCAACGAGACTTGCAGTGATGGAATTTCCAATTCCAAGGGCATAATATCCTTAATGCCATATACTAGTGAAAATGGGGTTACCCCGATGTGTGTCTGAATGCTAGTGCAATAAGCCCATAGAGCTAGAGGTAATTTAAGGTGCCAATCCTTATGATTATATTTAACAGTTTTCTTGAATATGGCAACTACTATTTTGTTAGAGGCCTCTGATTACCCATTTTATTATGGATAATATGGTGTTGCAAAGCTATGTTGAATGTTATATCTAGACGTTAAAGCCCACACATATTTGTTCTTAAATGAAGTTCCATTATCCGAAATGATTTTGTATGGAATACCAAAATGACATATAATATTATGGAGTATAAACTCCATAATACGAGGTCCAATCATAGTGGTCAAAGGGATTGCTTCCACCCATTTGGTAAAGTAATCAGTGGTTGTGATGATAAACATATGATGGTACGACGAAGGAGGAGAGATATTCCCAATTAGATCGAATTCCCACTAATAAAATGGCCAAGCTGATTGAATCGATTGCAAGAACTGATATGATAGGTGCATAATATTAGTGTGGTGCTAATATTTAATGCATTTCCTAACATATGCATAGTAATACTTCTCCATCATAGGCCAATAATAGCTCATTCTAAGGATACACTTAACGATGGCCATGCCACTAAAATGGCCACCGTAGGTACCATCGTGAGCTTGTGAGATTGTCCAAGAATATTCTTGGGGCTCGAGACAAAAAGGAGGATTCCATCATAGCTCCATCGATACAAAATGTCTCCTAGCAAGACATATCTAGTTACTTTCTATTTAAATGCTCTTTTTGCGACATGCGATAATCCTTGAGGGATAATACCAAGCTTTAGGTAATATTTTAATTGGATGAGCCAATCCTGATAAGAAATAGTTTTAGCTGACTGAACGACTTATTCTCATTATGATTATTTTTACACAAATGAGAATTGGGAAAAAACCTTATGATGAATTGTAGTACCATTATCTAAAGGACACTACGAGATAAAGGACCCCCAGGATGCCTGTGTCAAAAAGTCTCATGCTTTCTAGAACCACTCAGGATTGGGTTCTATCTAAATCATGTGGATTGATTACTTCTTGTTTGAATCCTCATGGAACATCATGGATTGTGAGAGTATCTTGACCTGGATGGTAGTAAAACCAATAGAAGTATTCTAAGGGGTTAAATATCCCAAAGAGGTCATTGTTTGCAAATTTATTAAATGTACGAGGGACTGCCTCGATGTCATACAAATCCAATTGTGCTAGATATGTGTCCACAAGCTCTTTGTAAGATTTCAATATGGGACATCTAGATTGATATATTCCTTTTACTTTTTTAACTCTAAGCAAGGAGTCACCAAAGATATTTAGCTTTTTGATCTTCATGGTGATAGTTATTTGGAGATCCAAGGTTAGGGCCTTGTATTCAACATTATTGTTTGTATAAGGAAAGTTGATTTTAAAATACAAGGGCATTGGATCTCCTTGGGGCATGAAAAACACTATCCCTGTGCAACCCCCTTGCTCACATTTCAAACCGTTGAAGAACAAAGTCATATCTGCTTTGTTATCTAGTTCTTCGAGTTTGGGTGACTTAGATAATGCAAAGACTGCATCATCAGGAAGTTCTATAACAAGAGGTATGTCATATTGAATAGGTTCCTCTACCAGTTGATCAACTATAACCTATCCTTTGATTAAATTTTGACTAATAAATTCTAGATCAAATTCTATCACTAGCATTATCCACTTTGCAATATGTATATTATGATATGTTTGACTCATCATATACTACAAAGAATTTTGTTTGGATATGACATACTAGTATGACTTAGCATATAGTGGTGCAACTTCTTAGTTGCAAAAACCACTACTAAATAGAGATTTTTGATGTATGCATATTTTAGATCATAGTTGACCGGGGTTCGACTAATGTAATATATACTCTGTCCTTTGTGTTTTTTGTTCTTCTGGGCTAACATGGTTTCTAATGCAAAGTTCATGGCTGATATATATAGAAAAAAAGGTACATCTAGTCTAGGTGGAGCTGAGACTGGCAACATCACCATGTATTGTTTGATCTCAGTAAAATATTATTGATAATATTTATCCCAATTAAATGGGACCCTTTGTGTAGTAGTCGATTCATGGATCGATATTTATCTGATAACTGCATGATAAAGTGCTCAATGGATGCTACTTTACCCTAAGGCTTCAAAGTTCTTTGATATTTGTTAGGGGAAGCATTTCCAAAATAGATTTGACTTTTTCTAGATCGAATTCGATCCCTCATTTTGAAATGATGAATCCCAAGGGTTTTCCATATGTAACACCGAAAACACATTTCTTGGGGTTCAACCTAACATTGTGCTTAATCAGGTGATTGAAGACTTTTTGTAGGACCTATGCATGCTCTTCACACAATAATGACTTGACAAGCAAATCAACAATATAATCCTCTAAGATTTTGTGTATGTAGTCATGGAAAATGTATGTTATGACCTGCTGATATGTGGCACCAATGTTTTTTAGGCCAAATGGCATAACCTTGTAGTAAAATGTACCCCATGGTGTGGTAAAGGTTGTTTTATGTTGATCCTCGAGTTTGACCCAAATATAATTATAGCTAGAAAAATCATCCATGAGAGATAACATCTCATGACCAATTGTTGCGTCTATAAGAGCATCAATATTTAGCAATGGGAATGCATCCTTTGGTGTTGCCTTGTTAAGGTCTCAAAAATCCATACAGATATAGATCCTCCCATCAAATTTTCCTACAGGTACCATGTTTGATACCCATTTTGGATAGTCGATGGGTTGAATGAATTCTACACAATTCATATTTACCATAAAAGCAATTGTTGGATGCATCCTTCTTAGTTTTTTCTTACAAGTTTCATCTTAGGGTCCAACAAAAGGTTATGAGTAACCAATTTTTAGATCTAGACCTGACATGTCCTTGTATGTCCAAGCAAAAATATTTGGTCTATATTTCAATAGAGGTATGAGGATGGCTCACTCCTCAAGAGATAAGATTTCTCCAAACTTGAATTTCTTAGGATGGTTGGGATCTGAACTAATATCCACTTTGAAAGTCTCCTCTACTAACATGTGAGATCCCTCCTCAAGTTGGTGAGGTGTAGGGATTGAATGAATATCATCTATTGGATTTAGGTGATCTATCATGTCTGGATAGACCTCAACATTATAGACATCATGAGCATAGCTTGGAGTAAAATGGAAGAGTTGTAACATTTCTTCACAGGGGAAGAAATCCTTAGGTTCTAAGGGTATCATAGCACGATCAAAATAAATGGCCTCAAGGTTGAGGTACAAAGGCTTTGAAGGGTCACTTAGGTTATGGAGTGGCACGATTAGATCAATGGAGATCTATTAATGGATAGTTGGTACTCTCCATGGCCATGTGGGTAAGACTTGCTAATTATGGGTTGCTCTTCATGCTCCAGGTGTGGTTTAGGAGGCATGGGAATCTCAAGATCTACTCTGGGAGAAGATAGTACAATAGGATCCTCTAGGGGAAGCAACTATCTCAAATTAAGAGGAATGGGAAAGTCCCTATGATAGTTTTCATCTATGTTCATAGGTTGTCTAATAGGTTCAATATTTCTTGTGGAGTTGTTGATATGACGTAAGTGATGAGGACCTAAATAGGAAATTTTAGTCTCATCCTCATACTCATCATCCTCATCGACCCAATCATTTTCAAAAATATTATCAGATTTTGATTCTTCATATATGATAGACCTTTGATATACTACATCATCATGATATACTACAGGTAGCTCTATAGCAACCATAGTGATCGGGTGATGCTCCCTCCATAGAAGAGAGAGGTTTGGATTGGCATATGGATTCCAATCAATGTCTTACCCGAACCTAAGCTTAGGTGTTACAGGGAATTGAATAAGAGCTCATATGATACATAAATAGAATACCTTAATCCAAACTTATCCATTGGAAACTGGTATTGTGGTTGGAAGGGTGTTTTGTGACCATGCTCATAGATACCTAGGCCATTGTTATGCCAATGACAATGGTCGAAGTAATATAAAGAATAATTGGGGTTCGATAGGTAATAGACATTTCCTATGAAGGGTTCATCATATTATTAGATAACAGGAGAATGGTTTGAGGCTTGGTTGAAACCTTCGTAGATAAAATTAGTTTGGTTAGGTGGTATACCTAAAGGTACCATCATCCCAATGGGAAAAGAGAGGATGTGGGGTCTCTCCATATCTTGCATAGACTCGATAATTAGTGTGAATATTATGTTTTGAACTAGATATTGTATGAGTCTAGGATTGACTAAATGTACCATCACCTAAGGAGCAAATGATACCATCGACGAAGCGAAGGATGCAGGTTGAGGTATCTTCTCCATCATGTTAGGCAACTCTTCCTCTTCCATAGGAACATGAATCTTTGTGGTTGATACATGGGGGATGACTTCAGGGTCATCGGCCATGGGTGCCTTTAGCTTTTATTTATTATTTGGATCTGATGATGAAGATGGATGATCAAAAGTAGGTGTCAGTATAGGTGTTGCTGGCAGTGCTGACATAGATGGATCAACCCGCACTGACTTAGCTTTGCGCTCTAGATTCTTAATAGGTGAAGTTGATATTATGTCCAAATGGGTAGAGGGTAAGATGAATTCTCCTAGATTGTTTACTTGGTTAACATATTTAAAGGGCTTATCATCTGAATGGACAACATGGATGTTACCTTCATGAGCATACTTAATGCATTGATGTAAGATGGAAGGAATGTACTTCATATTAGGAAACCAAGGTTGGCCAAGCAGGATGTTATATTGCATGGAGCCTTCCAGCACATGGTATGAAACAGATATGGTTTTCAATCCTACTTGGATAGGTAACACTATGGTACCAACTATCGAGCATAATGCATCATTAAATGCTCACAACGTGAAAGTTTATGCCACAATGTATGACTCTGGAATGCTAAGGTGTCCCAAAGTATTTGTTTTTATGATGTTAATAGATGACCCTATGTCAATTAATACTTGCTTGAACAAGATATGATTTATACAAATGATAATATCGAGTGGTGGATCCGCTACATTAATTGAAACCTTCTTAATTTTATGATCATGAAAAGTGATCACAGGCTCTATATATTTTTGGATGTGCCCCACAAAATTAGTGAAAGCATTGGGATCCTAAGGCTGAAGCTTGATGGATTTTAGGATTTCTATGAGCACTTCCCTATGCCTAGGGGATTGAACTATAATCTCATAGATCGAGAGCTTAGTTGAGGTCATTTGTAGACTCTAATTCAATCTATTTCTGATAGTGATCACTGGTTGTGTTGATGGTCTTGGTAGTGGATTTTGCACTAGCCTTTTTTATGGTGTAAAAGGTATTCTGATGGGAGCTTTGAGTGGCTCAAGATGATTATATCGCCTATTGCAGGTTACAATGTTGATCATGCCAGCAAACCCTTGTTTGGGTGGTTATGTATGAATTTGGTTGACATATCCCATATGATTGCCTTTAACCTCATGGTTGGGCAAGGGCTCCTTGAATATTACTAGTTGTTGATTATTTAGGGCAAGAGGGTTATCAATTTGAAGCTTGTTCTTATCCAACATATTTTGTACCAGGTTCTTAAAACCATAGCACCCTTGGATATCATGTCCATTTTATCAGTGATAAGAACAATACTGGTCCTATCTATACCCTCTCATCTTTGGGCACATTGGATCTAGCAATTTGATTTTGGATAATATTATTGCTTTTGCCTTGCATAGTCTGTTGAATACGAATGCCAAGGACTCAGGTAATGGTATGTATGTACAAGGTGGACAACATTGTCTATCCTTACCCTAATTTTTGTTGTGCTAATTATTTTAATTCATAGGAGGGGGTTGAGCTTAATAGTTAGGCTACTTTTGGGAGTTTTTTGCTTTTGTAACATTCAGTACAACCTGATTGACATGTGCTAGTTTTACCTGATGATTGTTTTATCGAGGGTTCTTGTTCCATTCCTTCTTGTAGATTTTAATATAACCCTCCTAGATTTGTATGCCTTCTATCACTTTGACCTGTGCTAAAGCTTATTCAAAGGTCTAGTACTATTGCAGTTTTAGTAAAAACGATATATGTTTAGAGTAGCTTTTAGTGAACATCCGAGTTAACTCGAATATAGGAATGGTAAATGGTAATTTTAACATTATTTTGCACCATATATTCTTGTAATCCATGACTAGCTCATCATCATATTGACATAGATTTGACAAGTTAGACAAATTAGCTTTCTTTTTAACTTCAAAGGAGAAGCATTGGCTAGTTGTTCGAATCTAGATATATTGTGCCTTGGTAACTGATTATACTACTCTAGGGTAGAACCCACGAGTGTGATAACAAATATGCACAATAGTAAGGCATCATTATTCTGTAGCTGGAAGCACAAGTTCATAAAACTTGTAACATGCTCCTGTGCATCATCATCCTCCTTGAATTTATCCAACTTAGACATCTCAAAATTCTTGGAATAAGTTGGACTAGGTACTTATGGATGAAGGGGTTGGTTGTATAGCTTGCTCAATGTGGGTTTTTGGTAAACCACACCTTGTTTCTCGAGTGATTTGATTCACTCTGTGAGCACTTTATAGGCCTGTGATGATATGATATCATCTTTCCAAAGAGGTCTTATTGGAACAATAGGCATGAGGTTTCTATTAGAATGAGTTGGGGTATTTTGATCACCTCCCAAGTCTTCACAAGATGGTTTAGGATACATTTGATCTTGTTCCTCTACTTCTGTCTCTTGATAACCCTCATATTCTGGAGGGTTTGGTGCTAAGCATTATCTTTGCCAAGAATTATTCATTGAAGTGCAAAGAGGATGATTCTCTGTTGGCCTAGCAAGCAACTCTTGATGAAAAATAGAGTACCTCATGTGTGTTTTTACCTATAGGTGGTAGGGATCAGTATTTATTCTTGAGCTATCCGTTGGGATTATTCTTCATGTAGTTTCTACTCAAGGATCCTTTCTTCGTGCATTTAGTGTTCATACATCCATTGACGGTGTAATATTTGTTCCAATTCTAATTGTTCACATTCACGATGAAAATCCTCCAATTAATATTCGATTAACTGCTTCCTCTGGTGAGCATTAGGCCTGGGTAGTCGATTTGTGTGATTCATTGTGTAAGGCCACTGATTTCCCACCTTGATACGAGAGGTTTTAGTAATTTTTGTTCTTTTAGAAGGGACCACTACCCTCTTACCTCATTAAATAGAGGCTACATACACTTTGTGTTCATCCCTAGGGGTATTTCCCTCATGTGTTGATGGTGCAGGTGTATGGCATGCTCGCGTAGAACACTCACCACACTCATGTATGGGATAAACTCTATCTTCGTCACACCCACTCTTGAATTGAGAATGTGTGGAAGAAGGGGGTCTATAGGTCGTACTCGAACCATACCTATCTAAATGGTTAAATTTGTGAGTTTTCCAAGGTTGGTCAGGAGGAGTATCTCCCCCAGATCGACTAAGCAAGGGCCTATACTCGGCACCAAGTTTAGAAGTGTTTGTAGATATGTGGGGCATGCAGATGCATGAAACCCCTCTGTCAGGCCGTTCATTAGGCTAATTTTATCTAGCAACAACCTGTGTTGCATGAGACATAAAAGTACTCTCATCATAGGTACGAGGAGTTCCTATGGGAATCCTCCTAGTAGGGGTCTCTCGATGAGTGGATCCCCCATGGGTTGAGTGATCTCCGTAGAGACTACTTGAATGTCATTCAGTTAAAGGTTGGTCATGTGAGCTATATTTGAGGCGTTCAGAGCCTTCTTGTGTATTTTTAGTCACCTCATTTGGTATATAGGTGCAGCTACATGTAGTGACCATTTTGATTTTATCTCGTATGTAATTAGGAATAGACAATATATACAAATGATTATCTCCTTTAAGAATTAATTATGTTCTTAAAAATTAGATTGTGTGTTGTAATGTATTGAATATATGATTTTCTCTTGTGCGAGTTTCAAAATAATTGATGTAATTCTCAAATATTTAAGGGATTTCACCTGTATGCTCTCACACACTAATTCGGTGATGAAGTTTGGATTGTGCAACCCACCAGAATATGGAGATGAAACCCATATTCGATGAGGGAGTACAAGTCCTACCAATCCTCGCCCAGTTCACCATGACCAGTGATACACCTTACGAAGAAGAGTGTGTGCAATTTCTCATGGCTATAATGGATCTTGGAGCTGGCCTTGGCCACAAATGGGTTTGAAAATCATAATACAAGCCAAACATGTGGTGATCAAGGCCACCATTGATCTTGATCAGTGGTTGGATGTCACTTCCAACTCATCTGATGTTAAATTTACCACGTGAAGTGTGTGTGGTTCATTTTAATTAATGCAAAAGTAAAATGCAAGATACAGGCTCAACATACGATGACTTTCACTAAATGCATAAAATAAAAACGTTTCAAATTTCTAAAATATGTAGTAAAAACGTTTTATCTTTCAAAAACTTGAGATGCAGATTTAAATGAAATAACCTTTGAGAAGGCCATAGATAGGTAAATCCTAACACACAAATTAATCAAAGGCCATCTCTATGAATGATGGTCTACAGTAGAGGCCATCAAACACAAATTCGATCAAAAAGTGGGTCATTGGATTTTGGAGTGACGAGCAGTAGAGGTCATTGTTCCCAGTAGTGGTGACCAACAGAAAAGATAGAAACTTAAATTTTTCTTAAAATTTTCTAGGTTTTGTAATTAAAATTCTATTTTACTATGTTCTAGAACACACAACAAAATCAGGCTAGATAATTACTTATAGGTGTAGCCATAGTTCTATGGAAATGTTGCAAACTGGTTTTCTATTTTTTGTCTCGCGATCGTTAGATATCATAATGGCGATCGTGTTGGTTGTCAGAGCCAATGGCGATAGCCACTGTTAGCCATGCCTTCTCAGAACTATGGTACCTGTAATAAAAAAATAGCAAGAAATCTCAAGTTAGTAACAATTTCAAGAAATTTTGAGAAAGAGTCCCGCATGTGATCGCCACTGTAAAGCAACAAAAACTATGCATCTAACTACGTAACATGTATTCAATTGACAAAAAATATTAACCATTGACACAAAGATAAACGAATAAAGATGCTCTTCTCATTAATAATTTTGAAAAATGGTTACAATAAATCTCTCTTAGGGATTCACCAATTATACATGATTACAATATGTGACCCTAAAAGGAGAAAATATGCAACCGTAGAGTTCTTGCTCTTTCAAATATGATAATGGAGGGTTTACTATGCAACCTTCACTTTATGATGCCAAGAATATGATCTCAATGATGATTAGCTCCTGATTAGGCATGTAACCTACACACAAGGAAGCTGCAAAACCATCAATAGCATAGGAAAACCTCTCAAGATGAGGCCTATTTCTTGATTAAGTGAACTAGAAAGCAAATGCGTAAAGCAATAGGGAAATGCATGAAAACAATGAAATAATGCATGAAATATTGATAAAGATAATGCTAAAGAATGGTAAAAACAATATTAAAGAAACTAAAATTAATTCTAATGGCTAAAACAAAAGAAAATGAACATCATAGCAAGGTTATTGTTGATCAAAATGATGAGCTCTATTGATCATCATCAGGATTTGATGGCAATTCCTATGGGCCACTATTGAAAATAGCGATCGCCAGATAGAGACTCTTTTCTCTACGCTCGATCCTTAGTGATGCTCAATTCAATTGTGGAATTAATGTGCAAGGGTCATTGTGTCTTGAAACATAGTTTGATTGTCACGAAAGTGGTTCAGAATCAATGGTGAATTGATGATCAAACAACGGTGTAATTGGCCCTTCAAGCTCTTCAAAGCTCCATGTATGCAAAAGATAACACCATATTGTAATTTTGGTAGCACTGTGATGCTTATGAGAGATTGCACTCTTTGTTCACAAAAGGGCAGCACTTCATTGTGATTAATTAGGGATCAATTCTTTATATTCTCTCTTATTTTTGGGGTGCCTTAAATAGACTTCCAAAATTGGGATCCTAGCTTGCTGAGGAAGCCAAGAATCAAGATTCGATTAGGCTCAAGGAGGTTAGGTGATGCTTCTGGACAGGGTTATGCATAGCGGCTATTTATCGCCAAATTGGCTAAAATTAGGTTTTTCAAAATTTGGAATTGGCTAATATTTGGGACCCTTGACCAAGGCCCATTAGAAAAAAAATTCTAGGTGAAATGTTTTTTTGGGTTGATTCACCCCAATTTTATAATAATTTGACCATTTTAAGTTTAAATTTCTAATATTGCCCCTAATAATAGTAAACCTTCTACATGCATTTGGACACTATTTACCTGGATTTCGAAACTAATTCACCAAATTTTTATAATTTTGGGGCCGACCCCTTATGCATAACTCTACTTCTGGAAGCTTCTTAAACCAATACCATTATAGATTGGTTGCACTATAAAAAAATTTACTCAAATTAGAAAGCTCGAGGTTATTAAAAATGAGGTAATATTCAATTAGAATGGTCGGCTCTATGACCATCATTGCCCTAGCGATCATGGTATCATCATTAGAGATGATAGTGGCACAAGTTGTAAAGGACTGCATACCGCTATTTGAGTGGTTAGAACCACTGTTATGTCTTGGAAAGGTCTAATATGAGTCATATGGCCTAAAACATTGTCCACATGAGTAGCCTCCTCAATATTATGTGTTTTAGGTGTCTACAAATAGCAAATGCACTCAACTTAACACTTGATCATGCCAACAACAAGGTAGTTCAATTGGATGACACTCTAGTGCTAGTATTTAGGCTACTACAGAACCTTCCTCTAGCACTCCAAGAATACCTTGACCTAAAGGTGTGCTAATACATAGCAATGATTGATATACCAACCATATGTGGAATTTTCCTCTCAAGAGACTTCACTGTCAAAACAAAAGGATACTTATCACTAGACTGGACTCATATGTTACTCTAAAATACATAAGGCACTAAGTTTAAGATCCCATTAGAACCCCTCCACATGTACCACATAGAGAAAATCCCTCCAATGGAAGGGAAGAAGAGCATGCCTATATGGCAAAAGAGGAGTTATCAAAATCTGACTACCTCATAGACAAGATGAATCCATACATCCCCAACAATAATTTGAAGCAATGGGTATCCAAGACATGGAGGCCAAATATTGATAAAATATTCAAGCTATTTGGGATGGGGTGATCCATCACTAGGTATTCCATTGTAAATATTGTAAATATTGTATATAATTTAACTCAATATATATAGAGAAAGAGAAATAAGAAAAATCCTTTTGGATTGGAAATCCTTTCAAAGCACAAAGCAATCCATATGATATATAAAACAAAGCTTAATATGACCCCATTATGATTTCAATTAAGAGGAAATATCTCCCAAGGAATTTTTTCAAGCACTGATCATAAAATTAAATATCAATGGATGATGAAGGTTTTCAACATTGCAAAGTGTCACTCACCCTCAAACAAAAACACATGGTAGATCTGCATTAGCCCAAACCAAGAGCAAAAGTTCATTGAGGACTAGGTAGTACCTACTAGCACACAATTCAATTCAAGTTATTAGGAGATTCTATCACTTAAGTATTGCTTATTAAAATAGTTTGTAACACTTATCACATAGCGATGGCTTACTAGGCCATAATGGTTGACATCTAGAAGGGATGAACTTGATCTAAAAAAGTAGCCAAGATAAATTTACGTAGTAGGTATACAAATATAATGAATGCTATTTCTTTGTAGGTACCAAGGAGCACTCCATACCTCATTAAACCACCCCTCAAGGCTAAGTACATAGATCTTAAAGCATTGGCATGAGTTCCAGATCTCATAGAACAAATAATGATGTCATATTTTATGGGATAAATTAATGACATGTTTAAAAATAAGACATCCATGCAAATCCAGAGTAACCAATGACTAGCGACATCATTGAAAATATACTTCCTCATACAATTTATCACTCGATGCTTAGGACCCCTTGAGAAGACAACTGTCATATATGAGTAAAAGGAAAATGTAGAAATGGAAAATTGATCCATCAAGATGATTCATTTTCCTTAGATAATTATTGTTCCCCTCAAATTTACCAAGTGTAAGCTTGATCTTTTTTTTTTAAGCGAAAAACCCCTTGTGGGGCCCCCTTGGTCTGAGATACCACAAACAGGGGGTTATACACCGTCAAAGTCACCCAGGAGTTGCACCAAGCCCTACCTGCACCAACATTATCAATTAGATTTTGGGTCCCCAATTCAGCTTGTTGGTAGGGTGGAGATTCGAACCTGGGACCTCCCTTGGAGGATTGCCCTATCCTCTCCAAATCACCTACAACACCTGGGTGCAACCTTGATCATTTTTTCCCCCATTATTTTCCTTAGTTTTCTTAGCCTTGTCAAATTCACACCTAGTCCTTATAGGGTGTGAATTTGGCATGCAAAATTTGTACCCTATAAATATTGTGTGTAAATTTGGCAATTTAGTGCTTTTTCTCTCAAAAACCCTTTTCAGCATCGGCTCTTTGTGATGTCGTCCCTTGCCCGAGGTTAAATTTCATTTTTCCACCTTTTAGCCCTCCAAACCTCTTATAAATAGAGGGATTGGATCCTCTTTTTCTCCTAGCAAGTTTTTGATCTAAGATCCTAGTGTGCTACAAGTTGTTCTTTTATGAAAAGTGCTCTTGACAAATCTCTTCTTTGGATTGTTGTGTTGCTTCTCTTTTTGTGCTTCTTGTGATTAGATGCTATTTTTGAATAAGTGGAGGAGTATTTATGATAATATAGGTCTACAATTTTGGTTGCTACCTTCACTTTCTCATTGCTCCTTGCTTTCTCCATCAGCTAATCAAGTTTTTGTGCATTGTTAGTCTATTTCAAGCTTTTATTTCCTATTTTGCATCACATTTTTGGTGTTTTGTAGGCTAAAATATATTTTAAACCAAATTCACACACAATCTATATAGGGTGCAAATTTTGCAAGCCATATTCACACCTACCATTTATAAGGTGCAAATTTGATCAATTAGGGATTGGGGGTAAGTTTCTTTCCCCAAAACCCTAGTTTGCTTTTTGGCATATTCCCTTTGTGTTATGTTCATTTTATCTACATTTCATTTCACTATTTATATTTGTTTCATCCCACTTTATTTTTTCCAAAGGTCAAATTTTATTTCATTTCCAAACAGTCAGCTAAAAGGATCAAGGGGGCTTGATTGTTGTGCCTCCAATCTTAGTCACACAATGAACTAAGTTGACCCCCAAACACTGATTAATTTCCCAAGGGTTTTGAAGTTGTTTTGCAATTTTTGAATCCGTTGGATATTTGTAATGAAAGTAAAAATATAGTATCAACCACTAAATCAAGTAAGTGCTCTAAATAGAATTCTTATGTTGTTTTATGTTTGCTTTTTATCCATTTTTGTTCCAAATGTAGATCATAAATAGATAAAAATATTTGACTTTACTTCTAGGCATTTGAAAGAGAAAAGATATATAGTTTACATCTTAGGTTAAATCTATTTATGCACTCTCTTTAACCCTTTCTAAAAAGAAAAACATTTGTTTATTTGCAAACTAGGGTTAGATATCATTGAAAATAAGAATAATTCTAGGTATAGCTCCTTGTTTTATTGCATCATTGTTTGTTTTGCATCATTCTTTTATTTTTCTAGTTTAGATCTTAGTAAGGCCAAACATAGGTGCTTGTTCAAATGGATACATTAAACATTCCATCCTAAACTTGGAGCGAGTTCTAAAATCATTCTTGGTGAACCCTTTTGATCACCCAAGATCTTGAGTGTAAAGTATATAACATACCCATGTGGTCACCTCAGATCCCAGTGGATCCAATCGAGAATTGTACGTGGTAGGGTAGTTTCTCCCACCTAAATATTTGGTAAATACAATGTGAAACACATCCTTAGTGGTCATCTAGGAAGCCTTTCTTTTTTTTGTTCTTTGTTTTTATTTTTAAACCATAAATAAGACCATTAAAATTTGTATGTTTAGATTAGGAAAACATAAAAATCCTTACTAAAATGTTTTGTGTCTTTCGTTAGTTTATATTTTCCTTTGTCTCTCTTATACTTTCCTTTAATCCTAATGGCTCCCAACCTTAGGATTAAGTAAAATATTGTAGTATCTAATGAGAATCCTTAATGGGATGATCAAATTGATAGGGAGAATCCCAATATAGATGCAAAAAAGGACATAGAGACTAGAAATGACCTTGATATTACTAAGGGGTCTAATGGATAGATTTTAAATCATTTGATCATATTTAGAATTTCTTTAAGCATCATAGGGATGCTTTGAATAAATCTATAGATGAAGAATCCTCAATCAAAGAGGTTGGGACATCTCACCTTCAAATAATTTCTCCTCAAAATAACCCTCTAGGAAACCTTGGGGTATTGCATAGCAACAATCCTGATATGAAAATTTTAACAAGTGTAGTGAAATAATTGGTTTCAAGAATGGATATGCTTCAACCTCCAAGTTTCACTTATGACTATAAGGAAATCTACGATCAACCTCTCGACCCTATGGTTACTGCTAGGCCCTACCTTAAGCATTTCTTGATGTTGGTCTTACCTATTTATTAGGGAATAGAGGATCTAATTAAACATTTAAGGATGTTTAGGACAACATGCCATGATATTATATATGATGATATGTTGTTGCTAAAAATGTTCCCTAAGAACCTTGGTGGTATGGCATTGGAATGGTATTATCAACTACCTCATCATTATTTAAGTATTTTTGAAGAGATAACTAGGTTATTCATTCATCAATTTGGAGCTTGTATTGAGAAAAATATGATGCAAGATGTATACCTTTTAAAACAAGGCAAAGATAAAATTTTCCTTAGAGTTTTTGGCTCGATGGAGAAGTTTAGTCAAACAATTAATATACACCTTATCTCCTCGGGACATGTTAGAGATATTTATTGGAAATTTACAATAATAGATCTCATATGAGTTGGAAATAACAATCATTATCTCTTTTGACCAAGTGATAGATTTTTCAAGAAGAGTGGAGAAAGATCTTATTCGAAGAGGTCAACTTAAATCAAGAAAAGAAGAGGATAAGACCATGAAAACCCAATATAATAATAAGCATGTAGATGGTGATGGGGTCATGGATAACAAGTAAACCAATAATGTTAGTGCTACTAATACCTTATAGAATATGGTACTTAGTAGACCTTGAAACCCCCCACCAAGGAATTTTACAAGACTCAACCAATCTATTTCATCAGTCCTTAAGAAAATTTTTGAGGCTAAGATGATTGAGTTTCCTCTCATAAGACAACATGATAACACAACAAATTGGTATAAGCCTGGTCAACATTGTGAGTATCATAGAGTGGAAAGGCACATAAAACATTCATGTAAGAGGTTGAAATATGTGGTTCAAGACTTAATAGATGAAGTTCATATCATCTTAGATGACTTCCAACCCACTCCTAACCACAAACCTCCAACTAATTGACCTCCTACTCAATAAGCACCTACAACTAATCAATATATAGGGACATTCCAAAATCCCCTACCCAATCATCAAAAATAGACAACCAACCAGGTGTCTTATCATAATATGCCACCTCCCTACAACAACATGTTTGGTATGATAACAGCTACTACAAGACAATAAGCTCAAGAACAAATGACTCAACAAGTTCTACAAAAGATAAGTTCTACATCCAACCAACCTTCTAGACCACCTTTAGTTCTAAAGAGTACCAAAATAAAGCACAATTATATAAAACCCACCCTTAGTGTTAAAACAACAATTAATAGTCTCCTTTGATATTCAACAATAATTAAATAACATGCCTACCAAGATATCCCTCTTTGAACTTTTGAAATCTTCTCCTATTCATAGGGAATCCTTGTTGGAGCTTCTAAGTCAACAATCTATCCTACAAGATATTACCTAGTAACTTAGCTAATTTTGTAGGTTCCCTTGGGATTAATAATTTATATTTTTATGATGGTGATCTTCCTTCCTCAAATTTTCAAGGGGATTCTCCCCTTTACATAACCACATACGTTGGGAGAACACTTATCAACCAAATCTTGGTCTAAAAATGTTCCTCCCTCAATCTATGCTCTTATAATTTTTTTTTTAATTTTGGATTAAAGGAGGAACACTTAACCAAATCTGATTTCATCATTAAATATTTCAACAATGAGTCCCAAGAGTCCTATGAAATTTTATCCCTTCCCCTTAGGGTAGGACCCAAGATCTTAGATACCTTGTTTTATGTGGTATCTTGCCCAACATATTTTAATCTTCTTCTTGGACACCCTTGTATTCATGCATTGAGGGTTGTCCCTTCTACTCTTAATAAACTTTTAAAGTATGAATTCAAAAATCAACTTGTCACCATTTATGGAAACCCTCATCCATTCCAATATTGTTCTATGGTTGAGTAAGCTCAATCCAATCTCGTTTTTGTCCATCTATTTCTCTCCACAAAATTTCTTCTACTTCTCTTTTTACTTCTTCTCTTTCATCCTCTAAGTTCATCAAGAAATTTGAAAATTTCAAAATAAGCAAGGAAACATCAACCATAATTTCATCATAGGATCAAATCAATTTGCTCATTGAAAGTCCTCTTCTAGATCTAGCTATGTTGCCACCTTCACCCCAAACTATGGGTTTGTCCCATAAAAAGGGTGAAGTAGCACATATTGATATCTATATTTTTTTCTATGTAGGTACATCCCTCAAAGAGAATATCCATGGTAGAAATCATTCTCCTATAGAGAATTCCTTTGCTCATTGTTATCTATCCAATGATTACCCATTTCCTAACCAAATCCTATCTAGTATAGGATATATAGATAAGGGTTTGAGACCACAATAGAAAGGTATTCAAGAGCCTTTGGAAGTTAATATTTGTCCTAGTAGATTTGGCGTAGGTTACATTACCAATGAAAACTAACCCTTACCAACCAATGATGATCACCTTATCACTTACGCTGAATTTTTTGATCATCATGGCTTGGAGTGGAGTAATGAGGATGAGGGACTGCCTTCTTCCTCTAACATTCTATTTTACAATGTGATAAATTTGGTGCATCTTGATTTAGTTGTGATACCAAGGGATTATGTTGAATGGGATACTCTTTGTGATATGGATCATGAAGATATCCTCTAAAATAGCTTCTTTTATGGGTCAGTCCCTTATGTCGCCCATGACGAGTCTTCTAGTTCTCAAGAGGATTTTTTTTCTATGTCTCCTAAAGACCTTAAGAAACTAGGTATCATTCCAACCCCTCCTCATTATGATGATGAATACCAAATCCTCTTAGAATATACCATAGAGGTAGATATAGATTCCAAGGAAAGCCCTAGAATCCTTAAGTTAGGCAAAGCCTTGTTCATGGACAAGCAGGAGCAATTGACCAATTTGTTAAAGGAATTTCATGATTTTTTTGCTTGGTCATATGCTGACATGTCAAGGATTGATCCCTTCCTTGTTATACATAATTTGGTAGTTAGACCCAATGCCAAGCCTATTAAGCAAAAAAATAGGAATATGCATCCTAAGGTCACCCTTTTAGTCAAGGAGGAACTCCAAAAATGTCTTAACATTGATTTTATCAAAGCTATAGACTATTCTGATTGGATTTCCAACATAACTCCTATAGCTAAGAAGGAAGGAACAATCAATATATATATCAACTTTTGGTACATTAGATTAGTATGTCCCAAGGATGATTTTTCCCTCCCCAACATAGATATGATCATAGATTGTTTTACCAGATGTGGAATGCTTTTATTGATGGATGGTTTCTTGGGATACAATCAAATCATGATTACCCTTGAGGACCAAGCCAAGATAACTTTCATCACTCCATGGGGTACCTTTTGTTATAAATTCATTCCTTTTAGCTTGAATAATTTTGATGCCACATATCAAAGTGCCATGATGTATATCTTTCATGACATGATGCATGATATAGTTGAGGACTATGTGGATAATATTTTGGGTCATTCCATAAATTGAGAAACTCATGTTCATGATTTGAGATGAATCTTTGAAATAATTCAATAATACAAGGTTTATCTCAAGCTATTTAAGTGTATGTTTGGTGTGACATATGGTAATAGTTTAGGTTTCATAGTGTTTAGGTGAGGTATTGAAGTGGACCTTGCTAAGATAGTTACTATTACTAAAATTCATTCTCTTCATAACCTAACTAAGTTGCGTAGCTTGCAAGGTAAACTTTAGGTGATTTGTTGGTTCATAGCTTAGTTAGTTGATACATGTCAACCCTTTCTTAAGATTCTTAAGAAATATGTACAATTAAAGTGGGATAATGAGTGTCAGCAAGCCTTTGATGCACTTAAGAAGTATATCACTTCTCTACTTGTCTTAGTTTCCCGTAGATCGGATACACATCTAATTATTTACATAACATCCATAGCTCACGCTTTGAAAGCCATGTTGGCTCAGCATGATGATCAAAACAAAGAACAAGCTATCCACTATATCAGTAGAAATTTAGTTAGCTATTAAACCTAGTACACACCCTTAGATAAGTTTTCCTTTGTTGTAGTGTTTTCTTCCCAAAATTCAAGACACTACATGCTTAACCATAGTATATTGGTAGTCACAAAGTTTGATCCTTTACGCTACTTAATTTTGAAGCCCCACATTTCAAGGTAGGATGCTAAGTGGGTTCTAGCCCTTAGTGAGTTTTACCTCACCTTCATATGTTATAAGGCTATAAAAGGTTAGGCAATTGCTAACCAGCTAACTGTTGATCCCCTAGAATATTTTCATCCCTTAGTTGTCAAGTTTCTTGATGAATATATTAGCTTAGATATTGAAGAGCAAGACTCTTGGACTTTATTTTTTGATGGAACCCATTCCTTGAAGGGTGATGGTGCTGAAATTTTTCTAGTTACCCCACAAAAATAGCTCATGCCCCTTTCCTTCAAGCAGTATTTCTCCTACACTAATAATAATATAGAGTACAAAGCTTACATACTAGTATTAGAGCTACCTTAGCCTTGAATGTTAGATTTATTTTGGTATTTGGTGATTCTCAACTTGTGGTTAATCAGATCAACAATGTTTATCAAACTAGATATGATAAGCTAAAACCTTACAAGGAGATTGTCACCAAGCATTTTTTACCTTCGATAGGGTAACCATAGATTTTATCCCTAGTTCTTTCAACTATCATGTAGATGCCATGGTCATGGCTACATCCTTGATCTCCTTGTGGTGAGAATATTATCAAGCAATGATTATCATCCAACAACTCTGAGATCTTGCATTGCTTAGTTCTAGTCTTGTTCCATTAGATACCCTAAATATCAATTTTTCTCAATCTGAGCCTTGGTATACTAACATATTTAACTTCCTTAAGGATGGTTCAATACCTAATGGATTAGATCATAACTAATAGAATATTTTTCAAAAAAAATTATGTTAATTATTTATAATTAGCAATACTTTATTGATGGTTTTAACACAATCCCATCATATCAAGAGAAAGAGAGAAAGAGAAAAAAGTAACATCTTATTATGATAATAGAGTGATACATATGAATGGAGCTATGAGGCTCTTTATATAGGAAAGATATATTCCTTGCCCAACACTCTAACTAGCTATACAAGGGACACCTTGTACATTACAACTTGCACATTGACACTTGTGCATTTATTACATTACTTGAAGTAACTAGCTAACTTCCCCCTAAAGTAATCTCCTATTCTAGTGATGTACATTACATAACCAAATAATGTAATATATTCTAACACCCCCTTGTATTACATTATTTGGTATGAAGTTCTCTTGAATTGCATAGATGATTTCTGAATGTTTGAAACTTGGTTTTTCCAAGTGCTTTTGTAAAAATATCTGCTAGTTGATCTTCTATAGATACATGCTTGAGGATGATATGATAGTTTTGAAAATGTTCTCTAATGAAATGACATTGAGCTTCAATGTGTTTGGTTCTTTCATGTATAATTGGTTTTTTTATCATGTTGAGTGCTCCTTGATTATCACAGAATATCATGGTTGGAGTTTGTTTGATCCCCATATCTGATAATATGTATTGTAGCCATAAGGCTTCATAGGTTGTATTTCTTACTGCTCAATATTCTACTTCAATTGATGATTGTGCCATTGTATGTTGTTTTTTACTATTCTAAGATATGGATCTTGACCCAAGATAGAATACATATCTTGAAGTATATTTTCTATCATCAATAGATCCTGCATAATCTAAATTTGAGTATCCTTATAGGCAAAAATATTTGTCATTATTTATATAAGTTAGTCCATAATCAATAGTTTTTTGACATATTACAATATTCTTTTTGTAGCTTTCCAATTACTTTCTCTTGGTTCTTGCATGAATCGTGAAAGATAATTTACTATAAATTCTATATATGGTCGAATATTCATTAAGTATAGAAGACTTCCAATTAATTTGTGATTCATAGTTGCTGATACCAATGGTGTTTCATCATTTTTGAACAATTGGATCCCTTGTTCCATTGGTGTATCTTTAGACTTACACTCTTTCATTCTATACTTTTCAAGCAAGACTTTTACATACTTTGATTGAGTGATAGTTATCTTGTCCTTTCCTTGATGAATCTCTAGACCAAGGCAATAGTTCATTAGACCTAGATTTGTCATTTCAAATACTTTTTCTAGATCCCCTTTGATATCACTTATTAATTTTTTAGAACTTCTAGTAATTACTATATCATCTACATATACTATGAGAATGAGTATGTCATTTCCAATTTTCTTGGTATATAAACTAGGATATGACGTACTTATTTTGAAGTTATGTTGTAATAAGTGATTGTTGATCTTTATATTCCATGCTCTAGGATCTTGTTTTAACCATACAAAGATTTTTTCAATTTGCATACCTTACTTTCCTATACCTTAATGATAAATCCTTTTGGTTGTGACATGTAGACTTCCTCTTCTAAGTCACCATTAAGAAAGGCACTTTTTACATCCATCTGATGAAGTTTCCAACCCTGATAAGCTGCTAGTGTAGAAACTATTATGATTGTAGTCATTCTATATGTTGGTGCAAATGCTTCTTCATAATCGATTCCCTCTATTTGAATGTATCCTTTGGCTACTAGTCGAGCTTTGTATTTTTCAAGTGTTCCATTTACTTTGTATTTGATCTTGTAAACCCATTTGCAACCTACTATTTTCTTTCCTGGAGGTAGTTCTACTAGATCCCATGTCTTATTCTTTTGAAGTGAAGTATATTCTAATTTCATAGCTTCTTTCTAGTGTGAGTCATTTAGTTCTTGAAGTGTTGATATTGGTTCCACTGTATTACTTAGCATTCCTCTATTCATTATGGTCAAACTTCAAGTTTTAGGTCTATTAGTGGTAAGATCCGACATTCTTTCTAGATTTGATTCTTTGAGAGTACCTCTGAGCCATATTGGTTTTTCCCTATGAGGGACTGTAGATACATCAATATATTGTTCTTGAATTTTTTATTCTAATTCCTCACTTTGTGTCTTCATTAGAGATATTTAGAAGAATTTCTACATCATTATTGTTTTTTTCTATATCGATATTGGCATTTCATCAAAGATTACATCTTTACTAATGTAAACTTTTTTTCTATATGTATCTAGTATTTTGTACCCTGTACATTCATTGTCATAACCAAAAAATATTCCTACCATGGTTTTATCATTTAATTTTATTCTTTTTTGTTTTGAAATATGCATGTAAGTTTTACATCCAAAAATATTCAGTTTTCCTATATTTGGCTTTTGTCCTAACCATGCTTCTTCTGGTGTAATATGTTTGAGTAATATTTTTGGTAATCTATTTTGTATGTAGATTGTTGTTTGCACTGCTTTTGCCCAATATTAATGATCAATTTGAGCCTCCTTCAACATACATCTCACCATTTCCATTATTGATCTATTTCTTCTCTCTGCAATTCCATTTTGTTGTGGTGAATATGTTGTAGTAAGTTGTATTTTAATTCCATTTTCTTCTAAGAATGAGTCAAATTATTTTGAAACAAATTCTCCTCCTCTATCTAAATGAAGTGCTTTTATAGTCTTTCTTGATTTCTTTTCCACTTGAAGTTTGAACAGTGTGAAACGACTAAATGCTTCCAATTTATACTTCATGGAATACACCCATATTTTTCTGGTGTGATCATCAACAAATAATTGAAAGTACTTATGTCCTCCAATACTATACATTTTCAATGGTCCACACAAATTTGTATATATTATTTCCAAGGTTTTTTGAGCTCTGTGTTGATGGAGTTCAGAGGGAACTTTGTTTTTTTATCCTGCTAAGCATTCTGGACATATAGTAGCTTCTAGAGAAAAATTAGGTATTCCTTCAACCATTTGATACTTGAATAATTCTTTAATTGAGTATTCACGAGTATGTCCTATTGTGACTGTCACACAACATACCACAAAATTGGGGACCCACCTTTAATTTTTAATTTTTTTGGGATTTTGGTTGTCTTTGAGCGATAGTGTTGAGGGGTTTCTACCCATGAGCTTGCAAGGTATTGTCCAAGATTCATTTTGGTAGTGTCCCCTTTCATTCATTTGTCCACATTTAGTATTTTGGAGTTAGGCTTGGTATTGGAGTTTCAAAAAGTTATCCTTTGTTTTAAATCCAATCCAAGTATCCAAAGTTTTATAAATTAAAATAAAAGGTATATATATATATATATATATAGATAAAATAAAATAAATTAAAATAAGAAAACAATATAAAAAAAGGTAAAGTGATAAATAATGTGTTTACATATATATGTTCATATTAAAGCTTAGTTAATTATTTTAGTGTTAGTTTTAATTCGGTTCGAATGTTGATTTAATAAATATCTTACCTATTTTAAACCCTGCAGGTGAATGGCTCGTGTACAATGGACATGATGAGGCAAGAGATAATGTGGCAAATGATTAGATGGAGATGTGGACCTAGGGTCCATGTGGTTATGCATATAAATAAGATGTGGCATACGCAAGGCTATGATAGCCTCTAACGCAACAAAATAGATGAACACCACATGATGACTTGGGCCCACTATGATTGATATGGGGATACTAACTATGATGCATGGATTATGTCAAATAGATCAGTGGAAGCAGAGTCAAATCTAGGTTCAAATATTAACCTATAGTCTAGCAGGGCTATGAGTTTCATTTCAATAATTGTGACTCGATCAATAGATATATACCCCACAAAACTAATGTAGTGGTATAATAATAATCCAAAGCTGGATGGTAACAGTGAGCGACGAGTGATGGAACAATGTGCAAGGACATAATCTGATGAGCAGTGGATAGGTGAGGTGATTCCAAGCAAATATGTGATTTGTAGGAGATTAATCAGGTAGATAGGCTCAGTTAAGTCAAAGCATGAGCAATGATGTTACGGGAGTATTTTCACCAGTACAGAGGAGCCTAGTATCATGGAAAAGGTGCATTCTAATTAATGTAAGCAATGGAATTAGGAATTTTAAAGCAATGGTTGATGGTTTTGGATAAGGATCTGGTAGTAGAAGGTGCACTTCAATATTGGATGAGGACATAATTACGTGGACATGATGAAATTGAATGTGGACCCTGACTATGGTAAATCAAAAATAGGCATTCACAGGTAGAATACAACATGTCATATGAGCATTGGATTTGTTGATGTGGTAGGTTATGGTAGAAATACCTGGCACTGGGAGACATGAACCCCATATAAACTAAAGAGTGAAATTTCATCAAATTCATACAGCATAACATGGCAATGTACAACAAGGAAGAAGACCACAACTAGTCTAAATGCATGCATGGAGGATGAATGAGATGAGGAGAACACTTTGGATAATGAGTGACATGGACTCTATGATTGGATTCCAATACTATTTATGGTAATAAAGCTATGTAATTTGGAGTAATGAACTTAGTCATGCATGCTCAGGAAGGAGATTATACAAGGCTACCACATGGAGAAATGACTTGGTGTATGGTGTTATGGAGGCCGAAGGTAGGCATATTGCAAGGAGATGATGAAGATAAGGTTGTGGAATGCTATCGAATATAGATTTGGTGCAACAATGGAGGCTAAAAATAGCATGATGGAGGTGGCACCTCATAACATGATGGACGTGGTGATGGTCTAGACACTTGAGAACAGCAAGGGTTGGAGATGCAGCTTCTTGATAAATGATGGCAGAATTTGCTAGGGGACACATTAGATGAATAGTGCCATGACAATCGGTGTGAAAGGTGGTAAACATAGCTTGGTGAGTGGTAAAAGGGATGACATGGATGTTGTGGGTGCACAATGGTATCGATGACATAGAAGCACACTTGCATAGATAACAGTGGTGTTACGAATGGTAGGCTGACTTATCAGTGTTGGTAAAGAAAGACCAATCACTATTTGAGGTATAATGTTTAGCATGGAGGTCCATTTGGCATGAATAGGGATAAAAAAAAAAAATTCATTAATATGATGATTATTACCATGGTTTGAAAGGCTATAAAAATATATATATAATGAAACAGTCCTATGTGATATTATATCTATAGTCATTACAATAGCCAAAGAAAGAGGTAAAATGGAATGCTCGTAGAGCGTTACAAATATTCTTACATGGTGATAATTTATGACGAAGAAAATAAAAAACCAAATGGTAGAAAGGAAATGTTTGCAAACCCAAAGAAGTAAAAGACGAAAAGAGAGATGAAAGAACAGATCGAAAATATTAAAAACCAAGGAGAATGTGGTTTTAAGGGCTGGATTTTTTGCAGGCCAAAGGCTAGACATTTTGGGCCTGGCTGGACCTTTTTGGAGGCCAAGGCTAGAATTCCTATAACCAAATAGACCATTATTCTATTTTAATACAAATAAATTCAGAAACTTGCACCTTGTGAGCAATATTTGAGGAGATAATTTTGGAGGGTAGTGTTTTTTTTAATTTACATGGTGGAATCGGTAGCCACCACGAATCCGGGTAGGTTGTCTAGCTTTTATGGCTACCATAGTATTTTACGTTGTACGCCTCGGAAGCTGCCACACATATCTTCTTGTAGTCCACCCCTATAACCACCATGCCATAATTATTTTAAACCTTTTATGCCACTAAAATCACTAGGAAAGGGATAAGCATTAAATTCTATGAGGCCCAAGATTTGAATCTTGGACCTCCACCCCCCTTACAGGGTCTAGTCAAACCAATTGGTCTACACCTCGGACCTGGAGGGTAGTGTTTTACTATCAAATTTTCTCTAAATTTCCTTGGATTTTTGTCTAGTGTTTAATGTTGTAAAAAGGTTGCACTACGTGAAGATCTGTGGGGTGTAGATTCCATTTATTTTCCTTAGAGGCTAGCACTTGATCTAACCCAAATTGTGCTTCTATAGGTTTGATTAGGTTAGGTTACCCTATTGAAATTTCTCACTATCTCTGGTTTTGTTGTGTAGGGTAGCATTATACTGAGAGTGCTTTGTATGTTAACATTTTCAGCTTTCTAGTCCATTTTCTAGAATTTATTTTTATTTTTCTAACCTTTCCCTGTTTGCATTTTTTTTAAAACTTCGGCAATTAAAATAAAAATAGAAAAAAATTAAAATCCCAAAAATAAATGCACGTATGGGTAGAATAAGCTTTAACATTTCATCTTATGCAATTTCAATTTCATTTTGAAGCCATTTTGAAATTATAAAAATTATTCAAAGTTGTTATTTTTATAGGTATTTTATAATTTTGAATTTTACATAATTTTGTATTTTGAAGGTAAATCATATTTCAAGCTTTGCATGTTTATTTTACAAGCAATAAATTAAATTTCCTTTATGAAAATTCCAATTTCATTAAAGGGGAGTGATTTATATGGTATTTCAAAGGCCATCATTTTTAGAGCAATAAATTGATGCCTCTTTATGAAAATTAATTTCATCAAAGAGGGGTAATTTATTTATTATATCAAAGGCTATTTTTATTTTCATATTCAAAGAAACATTAAATGAATTCTTTTATCATTTAAGTTTCACATTTAGAGATATATTTTAATCTTCTATTTCATGCTTAAAGTAGGGTTTAATGCAAGGTAAAACTTGTCTAAAATTTGCTTAATCAAAGGAAGATAAAATCTACCTAAAATACATTAAGATAAAATGAACGAAGGCACTTTCATCATGGTCATATGATGGCCAATCATATTTTCCTTTTCTTTTAAGTTTCATGAACAATTAATAGCATGACATAATAAAATAAACCAACACAAGCCCCTTGTTAACCGTTACTTGCAAATCACTAAGGTATTCCTAACACTTATTTGATACATCTTCACAAGATTACAAACATACATTAAGTAAAAGGAACCTTGGAGAAATTTACATTTTTTTGCAATAGAGGGTTTTCTAATAAAAATTCTAATTGTGATGGGGATTTTGTAATTGGACAAAATTTCCACTCAATAGAATTGGCGCTAGCAGGAGGGCCTAAATTGGTTTACTTTATTACTATTTAGATACTAAATTGTTCTTGTTTACTTGAAAGGTTTATTTGAAAGCATTGGTCTTGGCTAACAAGGTTTTATTTACATGTGATCACCCTCATTGATTTTAAAATTCTCTAATTGATTATGCATTAATGCTAACCTTTTATAGATTGAAGAATGTTCTCTAATGTCATGGTTTAATTGACACATATATTTTGGTTAAAATATGTAGATACAAAAGCGAAACACCACAAATAGATATAAAGACAAATTGAAATCAAAACCCAAATTTGCACAAGAAGAAATAATTTTTATTATTAATGAGGGGAGCCTCAAATATCCAATGTCACAATGAAATAAGTGAATTATTTGATACAAATGTTTAAAATATCTAGGGTTCTCTGAAACCTTAGAAAACAACGTTGGTGGTGTTTTCAATCTCACTTCTAATCCCAGTAGATGTGAGTGGGATTCATGTTATCCAATATTGGGCCACTCCAACTTAAGCAGTTGCACAATGCTGATGTAAAACTTCCAGATCTGCACACAAGAAAATAGCAAATAGGTTAGTAGTAACTGTGAGGGCTCCACAATGCGAGGCCCTCTATAATCAAAACAAAAACCCTAGCTATATGATGTAAAAGTAGTGAAAAAAAACTAAAAATGCATGGAATGAAATAAAACAATAAAAAATTTACATTATTTAACTTGTTTTTTTATCAGATGTAACTGGTGTAGAAAATAGGTGCGACAATACCCTAGCATCGCCCGAGGGCTAGTAGGGTTGTATATCTTTGGTATAAGATGCTCGTGGGTGCTTGGAAGTAGCAAAAAATACCTGTGGATGCTCAAGAATAGCAGAAAGCACCCAAAGGTGCTTGACAATGGAGGGGAAGAACCCGAAGGCATTTGGTGGCTTAGGGGAAATCTATAGAAGCAGATATGGATGAGTGAAATAGGTGGCAACTGATATGAAGGTTATGGCAAGAGAGGGTGAATGGTGAGGGTTATTAGACTTTTTATATGTCTTAGGCCTTAGAGAAGACTTAGCAAATTACTTGGGATATGAATTGCTTAGGAAAATCAGGGGTTGAGCCATCAAAATGGCTCCTATTAATAATACACACTAGGGTATGTTAGGGTTTAAGTGACGAATTATGTGGCTCATATTATAACACATCGAAGGGTGTATATTAATTTCAGGTATGTGGCATGGATTGATGTAGATGGATGGATAGGACTAAGTCAAATCATATGGTTGGGATTTATTCATATATATAATATTTATATTTATTAAATATATATATAATATAATATTAAAATATTAATATTAAAAATATATTTAATAAATATTCCTAAATATACATAAATAAAAGCAAAAAATTGTGGGAAGACCTATATGGAGGACAAGTGGCTAGGTTTTGGTGTCTACAAATACCTCTTTTATACTGTGTTGCATGAAACACAATACAGTGCAAAAACACAAGACATTTGTTTTGTCTAGGTGCAAAAGAAGCTTTCTCTTAGGATGAAAAATGAACTTGAAGATAAAAGAATTAAAGAATTTAGATTTGCGTAGCTTACCCCCTCAATTGGTGAGTGAGTTTACGGAAGAATCTCATGAGCCAATTGAAAAATTTGTGCAAATGAATTGTGGACAATATGAATAATGTAAATATGGTACCATTTTTTCTCCAACGGTGGGAAGGAAATTGGTGAAAAATGTGAAATGATGCATCTATTTTTGCCCCAACATATGAAGGATTTTTTGTAAAAAATGTGATGAAAAATGTGTCTACTTTTGCCATAATAGAGGAAGAGATTTTTACCAATTATAGATGCCATGATCATGTAAGATGTATCCCATTGTGGGAAAATCAAATACCAAATATGGTTGCCCTAAGTTTGCAATGATTCAATGATGTTGAAGAATTTGCCTTTGGATGTCATTGATATGCAAGGATGAAATATGCAAAGATAAAAGATAATCAACTTCATAAGGCCAACTAGTGACTGTTGAATAATTCCTATCATCGAAACCAATCACCCTAGCTATAACCAATCACCATGATGTCTGTCAAGGAGAATTGAAAGTATAAAATGTGATTTTTTCCATGTTTTAAGCCCCACAAACTAGGCCATCAATGATAGCTTTTGAGAAAATTGGTCTTGGCATAGTTTCACCCAAAAAGTGAAGTACCAAATGTGATTGTGATTTCAAACAAGGAGATAAGTGATGATGACAATGACCAAGTGTCCTTATGGTAATTTATTCATCTTACCTAATTGCAGATGCAAATCATTGCAATCGCCAAGTATATAGAATAAACTACTAGATACAAGGTTCACTTGAATGTTGTTTGAACTTGGAAAATATGCAAATTTTATGATTGAAAATGATGTGGAAATGAATTATTGGTGATGGAAATGATGATTATAGTCATTTTGTGAATATTTTGACCATTTTGGAGTATTTTAGAATTTGTAATGCAATTTTTACGACTTTTGGTTGTAATTTAAAAGTATGCATCCAAATCAATTGTAACCTTCACAAAACTTGTTAATATGATGATATGGATGCATGGATGCAATTTGGATTGATTTGGTGAGGATAAGCCAGTTTTTGGTAAATACTTGTACCTTTTTTTATTCTAATGCCAAACACCAGTTGGCACTTTCAGCACACACAAATGCCTGCCAGTGTTTGGGTGTTTCACAAATGCCATGGTGTGCTTCAATGCACCAAGAAATACCCATGGGCATCTCAAGGTACTTGATGCAACTATAAATAGCTTACTAGACAATATTTGAGCTCATTTGTGTATTTTGTGAGTTTGAGAAGCTATGTCTAGGAGAGTTGGATGGAGTGGAGTGGAGTTAGGTTAAGTAATTTGATCACAGAAGCTATGGTGATGGAAGGAGCAGATGCGAGGGCCAAAGCTAGAGTCTGAGCGACTGAGGTAATGTCATTTTTGTGCAAAAAAATTATGTTTTTTATTTGTTAATGACAAATATTTTATGTTGTGTTGTAGCTTAGGATTTTGTAGGCTCGACACCAATTCTTGTCTTACATCTTTAGTATGAGAAAGGTGCTAGTGGAGGAGGAGTGGGAGTTACTGGAGGTTGTGGGGCTAGTGGAGGTAACCCGGATTGATGTGATTAGTTCAAATGAGGGGTACCTTTTTGCCTTTATGGAGAGGTGGGATTCAGATAGGGGAACTTTTTAGCTCCCCACGGGAGAGGTGACCCTTACACTTGAGGATGCATACCACATCCTTAATGTTCCAATGGAGGGGTTGTGTGTTGATGTTGTACATGATCGAGGTATGGAGATGAAGAAGATATCTGGTGATAGCTAGTAGGATGTGAGGGTGGAGAGTGTGGGTATTCCCTACTTTTCCATGTATGTGGATAATGATTTCGATGCCCTCCATGCATTTGTGATGTTTGTGTTGGCCAACATCATGGCCCCAAATAACATTGGGTGTAGGTTCCCTTGGAACCTGATAGGGTTAGTGAGCGATATGCTCACTATGAAATAGGTGTATGCATGGGCTCTTGCCTTATTGGAATAGGCATATCGAGAGATCTATGATATGAGGATATGGGAAAGGAAAGGATTAAGATCCATCTTGCTACTACAGTGTTGGGGATGGGAGCACTTCAGTGTGGCTCAATCGAAAGGCTTACCAATGGTAGATTTGGGTAGGGAGCAGCCATACACAAGGATATGGGCAGTGGTTGAAGAGGTACATCCAAGTCAGTCTATGTGGATGAGCTAGTGGTACCAAGATTTATGGGCTAGACTAACATCCATCCAAGAGATATGGAGGTCGTGGTGGGGTAGCAGGTGGACCAAATATGGAGAGAATCTATGACAGGTGTGGTAGGCTAGGTGTATGGTTGGGAGATATTAGAGTGATACTGAGTATTTTTAGTTCTCACAGGTACTCCAATAGTTTGGCTTGAGGCAGGGGATTTTAGATGAGTTGGTGCTCTATAGGAGGTATCAGGAGGAGATAGGACTACCATGTGTAGAGCCATGGAGGGATGTGTACAAGGATGATGAGGAGATATATCTCCTTGATGTATATGATGCAGGGACTACTCTATAGTATGATGCATGGTTCACTACAAAGATACCATGGGCACTGACTCATCTATGGATATGGGGATGAGACGGAGGAGACTCATGAGGATCCTAAGCGATAGTGGCACTTTCAATAAAATAGTCAAAGAAGGTGGACTAAGAGTGCAGTGAGGTAGGTTCCAGGGAGTGGAGGAGACTCTAGGTGGACCTCTAGGTTAGAATGAGGAGGATTGTACGAGGCTATAGTAGTAGGTGGTGGAGCAATATGTGATGGTGATAGCTAAAGATGAGATGATTTTGAGGCTCTAGGAAGAGCTAATAGAGAGGGAGTGTCAGCATAATTTTGACATAGCATACCTTCGATTGCAACATAGGTATATTGAGGCATTGGAGGATAGATTTATGGAGCATCATATTCTACTTATTGACCCTCCAACCTCATCTGTATTTGAGGTTTCTAGACATAGCAAGTCTAGGTATAGCTCTAGGTCTAGGGCTCCTTCTAGGTCACAAGGGTCCTCTTGGAGGGCATAGCTAGTGCTTGGATGCACTTTCTATATATGATCCTTAGTGCTCCATTGTATATAGCCTTTTGGCACTCATTGTACATTTGATATTTATACATATATATACATATATACATAGCTTTTACTTTTGTGTTATATATTTATGTGAATGCTTTTGTGTAATGCAAGGTGGAATGTATGGATGCAAGTGGAAATGGGATGCAAGGATTCTAATGATCATTCATAGTTTAGATCTTGCTTGGCCATGTTTTAGCATTGTTGTTTAATCAGGGGCACCAAACTAGGTGGTATGTATAGTGAATGGCTCATGAAGTGACATGGATGTTGACATGGAATAAAATATGGATGTTGATATGGAAGAAGATATGGATGTTGATATGGAAAACTGATTTTTTTATAGAGACTTACACATACTAGTGGTATCAAAAAACTCGCTAAAACTACCTAATAACTCTAGGACCAAATGTGTGTGTAGTGAATTCATTTACTGAATCAAGCGCATGTTAATATATCGAGGCAATCAAGAACCAATGTGTGTGCAAGTGAGTTCTTTAACTCATCTTGAGTAAATTGGGTATGACCCATTTTGAAGGAAACCAAGAAGATATATTGTCTGTATGTGCGGTCAGCGGTCTCTTTGAAAGAGATGTATCACCATGCATGAGTGTACTCCACTGCTAGTCAAGCGTCTATAGCTCTAGTGGAGGCGAACTCCATAGTCCAAGGATTTAATCTCTTAAGTCTTGGGGATGACTACTTAACCTTCTGACTAGAAATGTAGTATGATACTTACAACCCATTTATCAGTGGTGTGTGATGTAAAATATTTATAGCTTTGGGGAATAATATTCTCAACCTAAGTGTGATGAGAATTGTACCCTATCCTTACTACTCTATATTTTAAATTTGGAAGCAACTATGATAGTGGTGAAAACCACTATTTTTGTGAACTATGTTGCATGATGGGACTAGCAAGGATGACCCTTTTCACTTTGAGGTTTATACCAAGTATGGTGTTATCCCTCTTTGACACAAGATGTTTTTGATGTGAAATTGTGTTTGGTTCAATAATGTTTTGGAGTCAATTTCCAAAACTCGAGATTTTCTTATTGTATATGTGTGATGGTCCTAAAAGTAACTTGACATATTTTTTTTGGAGGTTGCTAAAAACACTAGGAGTGGTTGAGTGACCAAAAAAACCTAAGCAAGATTTTCTAATGATGATTTAGTTTTATGGGAAAATGGATGATGATCTGAAGGTATCCCTAATTAAGGCAACATGATTTTATTGGACCAATTAAAATATTGAACTTAATAAATGATCCTTATTATGAAATTTGAAATGGGAATGGAATGTGTGAAATAAAATGTATGAAATGCAAAATGAAATGTGTTCTAATATAATGTTTTGGCATGAAATGTATGCAAATGAAGTGTAATGTTTTTGTGTATTAGCCATGTATATATATATATATATATATATATATATATATATATATATATATATATATATATATATATATCATTATGCATAGAATGCACTCAAGTGTATAACATTAAGTGGTTTGGGTTCTTCCTCTCCCTCTAGACTAGCAAACCTATAAGTATTATTACCCACTCTTTGAGTGACCATGTATGGACCCAACCAATTAGCCATGAATTGATCATGAATATATGGCAATGCATTGGTATTTTTCTTATTCTCTTTAAGGACAAGATATCCTACTTGGAATTCACGTAGATGAATTTTGGCATTGTAAGCACGCTTTAGGTGGTCTTTATAAACTTGTAAATGCTCTAAATCATTGACTCACCTCTCATAAAGAAGTGTGATTTGGTCAAGACATGCTTGTCTAGAAGTGTCATCATCTATGAATTCCTGCAAAGAAATTCGTAAGGAGGGGATCTCAAGCTCAAGAGGCATGATTGCTTTGAATCCATAGACTAGTGAAAATGGTGTTGCCCATATAGGCATGTGGATGCTTGTTTGATAAGCTCATAATGTAAAGGGAATTTGTGTATGCCATTCTCTATGATTTTATTTAACAAGTTTATTGAGAATAACAATTAAGGTCTTGTTGAAAGCTTCAACTTTTCCATTTGCTTATGGGTAATAAGGAGTTAAATTGTGTTGAATGTTGAATTTCTTGCAAAGTGTTCAAACATCCTTGTTATTGAAATACTTACTATTATAGAAGATGTTTTTTGAGGGGATACCAAAATGACAAATGATGTGATGAAGTATGAACTCCACAATTCTAGGTCTTGTCATGCTGGTTAGATGAATTACCTCAACCCACTTTGTGAAGTATTCAATGGTTGTGATGATGAATGTATGTTGTCCCAATGAAGGAGGCATAATTTTGCCAATTATATCTAGACCCCATTGTAAAAAGGGCCAAAATATTTGAATAGGTTGTAAAGCTTGTGATGGCACATGAGTTAAATTTGCATGTTCTTGAAATTTCTTACAATGTTTAACATAAGTGCAACAATCATGTTCCATTGTGGGCCAATAATAACCCATGCATAAGATACACTTTGCAATGGTCATTCCACTAAAATGACCACCACAAGTACCATCATGGGCTTTAGCTATGGCTCTTTGTACCTCACTAGACTTGAGACAACAAATGAGGACTCCATAATAACCATGTTTATACAACACATCCCCCAAGAGAACAAAATTAGCTATTTTTTGCTTGAATTTGTGTTTAGCAGTTTGAGACATGTCATATGGGAGTGTTCCAAACTTGAGAAAGGCTACTATTTGGCTTGACCAAGGCTCATATGGATTTGACTAGATAAATCAAACATCATTTTCATATTTAGATTCAGCATAGATAATTGTAGATTTTGAGACTGTTGAAATGATAAGTGGTTTTACCTCTCCAAAGGAGTTATTGAGAAGCAACACACCCCCACTAAAAAATGAAATTCCATCCTTTGAAAATATTTAATTTTTATTTTTTCGTAGGGACCCTCTTGAGTTTTTCGGGTTTTAATTCCAAATTTTGCTTGCACCCTTTTTCAAACTTCGCCTACATCAAAGTGTCCAAGTAGACTTGCATATGGCATTGATTTCAATTTAGAAATAGCAGTTTCTATTTTTGGCTAGTAAACTTCTAAATGCATTTTCCCTTAATCCATGTTGAATTTTAAAGTTCCATTTGAAGATTTGGATACCCTTTGGGCTTTTTTCGATACTTGTAAAGTTTCATTAAATTATGGGCACTTTGAGTTTTCATCATTTTTCTACATCATGTGAAGCTGATCATTCTCGAGCAATTTAAAATTCATTTTTCAAATGTTAAAATTATTTCTGAGTAAGGAAGATCCTTCACCAATATGTAAAAATGCCAAATACAGATGGACAAAGTCACTGGAGTCAACCTACAATTTTTGGAGAATTTGCAAAGTGGAAGAAAAGCTTGAGAAATGTCGCGCTATCACGACATGTTCCATTTTCGAACCTGTATCATTTTCACGAGAGGAAAAGCTTGGAAGAAAAGCTTGAGGGAAATGTCACGATATCGTGACATGTTCCATTTTTGGACCTGTCTCATTTTTGTGAGAGGAAAAGCATGGAAGTAATGACTTGAGGGAAATGTCGCGATATCGCGACATGTTCCATTTTCGGACATGTCTCATTTTCGCGAAGGCAAAATCTTGGAAGTAATGACTTGAGGGAAATGTCGCGATATCGTGACATGTTCCATTTTCGGACATGTCGAAATTTTACTCAAATTTAATTGTATCCTAAAATCTTTTAAAGTCCAATGTCGCGATATCACGACATGTTCTATTTTCGGACATGTCTCATTTTCGCGAGGAAGAAAGCTGAGAAAGACAAAGTGAAGGAAATGTCACGATTTCACGACAGTTCCATTTTCACGAGGGCAAGAGCTTGGAAGAGATGAAGTGAAGGAAATGTCACGATTTTGTGACATGTTCCATTTTCACGAGGGCAAGAGCTTGGAAGAGATGAAGTGAAGGAAATGTCACGATTTCACAAAATGTTCCATTTTTGCGAGGGCGGAAGCTTGAAAAGACATGAAGTAAAGGAAATGTCACGATATCGTGACATGTTCCATTTTTGTGAGAGCAAGAGCTTGGAAAATATGAAGTGAAGGAAATGTCATGATATCGTGACATGTTCCATTTTCGTGAAGGCACAAGCAAAGAAGAAGTAACTTGAGGGAAATGTCATGATATCGCGACATGTTCCATTTTCGTGAAGGCACAAGCAAAGAAGAAGTAACTTGAGGAAAATGTCACAATATCATGACATTTTTGGACTTATATTCATTTTGCAAAATTTGGCCGTTCTTTAAATTTTTCATCACCCATCCAAAGGAAGTGAAAGCTTTTCGACATAGTCCAAACCCTAGAAATATTTAAATGAGAAAATTAATTAATTAAAAAGTTCTAATATTTGCTTTTCTTTTGCAAAAAGTAATTCGACAGTTACATTCATGGCAGAAGTAATGGCGAGAAAGACAGACAAACCTGAATTTCAGCACAAATCAAGCGAGGAATTAATGAGATGCTCTGACGGCTTGCCGAAAGATAAAGATAAGAGATGCCGGGAAGTCAGTGACTCATCCAGATTTTGTAGATCTGGCCGCAAATATAGACTTTAAGGAATTTTTTGGTGGATCCATTTGCCCAGAAAATTTATGGCAAAAGTAATGACAGGTCGAGAATCTCAACTCAAACCAAACAAAGGCGTCTGTGCAAGGATGGAAGGCCTTGAAAGTCAGTGACTCATCTGAATTTTGTAGAAGAATTAATGAGATGCTTTGATAGCTTACCGAAAGATAAAGATACATTTACACACAGTGCCCATTTGATGAGGATAAAACCAAGTCTTATCTTCTCCATTTATGGCAAGATCCACACAAAGATTTTCAGAGTGATTAGGGTTTATTAAAACTCTATATAAAAATACCTTATATTGTAAAGCCTCGACGATGGGATTTTTATGATAAGATTTAGATATTTGAAGAAGATATTTTGAAAATATCAGGGTCTGTCCTGAGTCTATATATACTTCTTTTGAATGTAAAGTCTGAATGCGAAAACTTGGAAAAAAAGACATTTTAGCAATTTCCTGCAAATCTTGTTTGAATGCTTTGTTTTGTACCTGGGGTTGGTGTGACATCATTTTTCTGTGATAGCATGGCCAGGAGCCTAATCTATTTTGGATTTCAATAAGTGCATCTTCTTCTATTTTTGTCTCGCTAAGGTTTATTTATTTTAGTTGTAAATCTGTGTTATCAAGATTGAATATGCTACTAGGCTTCATTCCATTTGTTGTATGCTAGGGAAAGTTAGAGATTTAAGGTTCAAGTCTGTTCTAATTGCTCTATCCTCACTGCGCAAGCTAGGCTACTGGTGAGAGATACCAGTTGACATTGACTTCCCTTCTATTTATGATTTTCTTTTAGATCTATGTTATCTTCGTCTTATGCTCTTAGTAGAAGGTGATCTTAGAAAGCTAGACACCTTCCTCTTTGATTGGTTTTATTGTGAAGCTAAATAGTGTAACTGAAATTGGTAGTTTTGATTTTGTAGCTAAGTTAGATAAGCTTCTCTTTTCTGCCCTACCCTACTCTCTCTGTTCAACTGTTAAATGATTCATTTCTATTTTCTTTTAAATTTGTCTTTTATTTAATCTACTAAAACATAAAGAGCTATATCAAAGAACTCATTGTAAATCCGATAGTCAACAAAGATAACAACCGTTAAACATTATTGAACAAAGGTCGAGCCCGTTGTAAGGTAACAGACAGTCCACTTGAAACTATTCTAGAAGTGGAAAAGAGTGAATAGCCATTCGACCCAACTCTGTAACTCACACCTTGGATAACCATCAAGATCCTAAAGTGAGTGGGATTTATCTCGTATAAGTGTTATTGGTATTTTATGCTCATCCTTCACAGGGTGTGTATGAAATATGAACCAACAGGAGTCTTTTGGAATCAATGATCCCAGGGAGGCCATCGCATCTATAAATCTATTAGTCAAACGTGGCAAACTATTGATTTTATACCAATCAAAATTAGAGAGCAATTTCATTGCTACTTCATGATAAAGCTTAATAGTAGGTTCTTTGCATTGGTATTCTCCATTGATTTGTTTAATGATAAGTTGAGAATCACCAAATATCTTGATACGCTTAATCAAAAATTTATGCAATGAAATGATAGATCATTTGAATATTTCCTTGTAAACTACGTAATTCCTTTAAGTTAGTTGGGGGAGGCATATCCATGATGACCTTGACCTTGTTTGGATCCACCTCAATGCCTCTTTTGGAGATAATGAATCCTAAAAGTTTTCCCAAGGTAACACCAAAGACACATTTCTTGGGGTTCAACCTTACATTATGTTCTAGAAGTCGGTCAAAAACTTTTTCCAATACACCAATATGCTCTTGTCGAGTTTTAGATTTATCCAAGAGATCATCCATATAATCTTCAATAATCTTATGCATGTAGTCATGTAAAATGTATGTCATGGCACGTTGATAAGTGGCACCTATATTTTTAAGGCTAGAGGGCATCACCTTGTAACAAAAAGTTCTCCAAGGTGTAGTGAATTTTGTTTTGTGTTGGTCATCCTAAGAAATCGTCCATGAGAGAAAGCATTTCATGGTCAACGCAAGTGTTGACAAGAGTATCGATGTTTGGAAGAGGAAATTCATCCTTAGGACACACTTTTTTAAGATATCGAAAGTCAGTGCAAATGTGTATCACCCTGTTAGGCTTGTGAAAGGGTACCATATTTGAGATCCACTCAGGATAATCAATTGGTACGATGAAACCCACATATAGAAGCTTTTGAAGCTCTTCTTTGACCAAGAGGACAATGGTAGGATGCCTCCTAAGTTTTTATTTGAACTACTTAGCATCAAGATGTAAGGTGATATTATGGACAACCAAGCTAGGGTCAAGACCAAACATTTCCTTATAGGACCATGCAAAAATGTCCTTCTTCCTCTTGAATAGAGTAATTAATTGCTCTTGTTCATCATTAGATAATATTTTGCTAAGCTTGACAATTTGGGAATTGTCTTTGTTTGAACTAAGGTCCACATCGATGGTATATTCAGTGGACATATGGGAACCTTCCTCAATTTTATGGAGTGTAGGGATTAGATGGATATCGTCTAATATGTCATCAAAATCTTCTGACTTATCCTCATATATATCTTCCTATAAAACCTCGATATGTGAAGGTGAAGGTAGAGGGGATGGAGGAAAGTAGTTGGTTGAAGCCCTTAACAATTCCTTGGACAAGAAAAACTCGAAAAAGGATGGAGATGAGGAAATTTGGTCCATATCAATAAGGCTTATGTCAATTGAAATTGGTTTAGCCGGATCATATGGATTACGGAGTGGGGTGAATAAATCAACATGATTCATGTTGATTTATGGGCAAAGTGGATAACGTCAAATGGAACCTAATAATTGATGCTAGGATCTTGGTAAACATGGATAAAAACAAGCAACATAAATGAATGCATTTAACTAAATGATATATACATGCAATACAGAGAAAGAAAAAATATTTTTGTTTGATTTTTTATTTTTTGATTTTTTTTTGTAGTGGTGAAAACCACTATTTCAAGAGAAGAGATGGTGGAAAGTGGGTGATAACCTAGACCTAAACGGTCATGCACTTCTTGATATGGAACATAAATAGGTTGAGACACTCCCTGTTCATGCAATCCTAGGCCATGACCTTGCCAATTAACTATGTGAAAATAGTGAGATGGGAATCCTGACATGTTTCAAATGTTGGTAGGTGTTGGTTCCTTGGGTTCCTCTAGGGGAGCTAGATTTGATGAAGAATCAATCCCCCCATATATAAAATTTATGCTATTGGGAGCTGAAACCATGTCATATACTACTCCTATGGATAAATGTGGGTCATGAGGGCAACTGAAATCCTTATCATTAGGAATGGTAAGCGATGTGACGGTGATGTCTTGGACCACATATTCACCAATACCGGGATTAGTGAGGTGGACATCAATTTGGGATGATGTGGAAGGATCATGATAGGATAATAGCTCAGGAAATGGTGGAGATGAAGATGTCTTATAATTCATCAATTTGACTTTTGAAACATTAACTGATGGATATGGATTGGATTGGTAAGGTTGTTGGATGGCTGGTGATGATGAAGTGGAAGGCAAGGATGTGGATTGACTTTGACTATATGTGCATGTAGTCAATGATGAGAATGATGGGGGATTGATGATAAGGGAGTCCTAAAGAATGGGAGCCTTGGATGAATAAATGGATAGAGTGGTATACGAATTGGCTGAAAGTGATAGGAAAATGTGGGTGGAAAGAAGCATGCATTCATAAGGATTTGAAATGAAATTGCAATACTTGAATGGTTTGACATTCGTTGGTATGCAATGTACTTGTACCTCATGAATGTATTTCAAGCATTGATGTAAGATGGAAGGGATACATCTCATTTCCCTCATCCAAGGTCTTCCAAGGAGGACATTGTATGCCATAGATCCTTCCAAGATGTGGAACATAGTGTTCAATGTTTTGACCCCTACTTCAATGGGTAAAATAACAGTGCCAATTGTGGAACACAAAGCATCATTGAATACTTTTAGGGTGAAGGATAAATTGGTGATAAGAGTTTGAGGAATATTCAAATGATGAAGGGCATATGTGGTGATGATATTGATGGAGGAATTGGTATAAATTAGAACTCTTTTTAATGACTTCTTGTCAATTAGATCCATGATGTGCAATAGAGGATCTACCGATTTCGATGAGATTGGATTAATATCAAAGTCATAAAATGTAATGGAAGGATCCATGAATGTTTGAATGCTCCCTACAAAATTTTTGAAGGTATTATAATCCTAAGATTGTAATTCAATGAATTTTAGAATCTCCATAAATGCCTCACAATGTGGGGGATATTGTTGAATTAACTCATAAATTGATAATTTGTCAGAAGCCATATTTAGACTTGTGGTTAATCGGCTACTCAATGAGATGACTAGTCATGGTGGATGATTTATGGGTGGAATGGGTGGACTTGATTGGCTAAGAATTTGGATTGATGATGAAGTATTGGGGCAAATTTGGATGGGAGGTGATGTGGGAAGTTGTGACACATTTGCTCGAGGTTGTTGCCTTGCATTTTGCTGATTATTTCGTTGACCTCTAGTGACTGCATGAATGGTACCTACAAAACCTTGGTATTTTTGGATGTGATTAACTTGATTAGGAGGAGTTTTGGTATTAGCTCCTCCCATATTTGGTTTCACCTCCTCATGGTGAAGAAGTGGTGTTTGAAAAATATCAAGGTTTTGGTTTTTTTGAGCAAGGGGGTTGTCAAGCTTGATGGCCCCCAAGTCAATAAGTTCTTGGAAAATGTATTTGAATACATGGAAATTATTGATATCATACCCATTTTGCCTATGATAAGGACAAAAAATATATTCTTGATAACGTTTTCCACATTTAGTGGGATCATCTAGTATGATTTTGGGTAAAGCAAATTTATTTGTGTCATACAACCTTTAGAAAAGGGAAGCATATGACTCGGCCAAGGGGGTATATTGGCAATTATGTCAAACAAATTGTCATTAGGGATGGTTCTTTACAATTGGCACAATGTTTTTGTTAGGATCCCATCCTAACGTTATTTTGTAATTCTCATTATTATGTAATGACCCACTTCCAACATGAGGGATCCCATCTATAATGCTATTTGGAAATATTTTGTAATGTACATGGCATGTTAGGGTCCTATCCAAGTGGGGCCATTTGATGTAACTGTTATCAATATTTTAAATGACATTTGGTAGAATATTCTAGCTCGAGTGGCATTTTGCATGTAAGCTAGTTCTTGAGCTTAGGGTTAGGGTTGCATGAAGTCTTTATTTAAAAAGCTATGAATCCATGTACAAAGGCATATTTTTTCAAGTTAATAAAATATTGAAGGAGGTTACTCCATTGAAGAGACCTACGATTCTAAATTATTTGTGATATTGTTTCAATTCTACAATTACTTTCTACATAGTATTATTATGTTATTGCATGTATTTCAGTTATATTTTAGTATTTTGTGTGTGAGAGCTTTATTTCAATAGTAAGTTCTTTATAAGTGGTATCAAAGTGCTTTTTAGGGCCGAGTTCTACTATGACTATGACAATTCTTGCTTAGCCATTTTTTCTTGTCAGGTATAATTTTCTTGTGTTTTTTCATTCTATTTTCCTTTATTCAAAAAGCCAAAAAAAATCTACAAAAACCAAAAAAAATATTTTTTCTTTTTTTTGTAGTTGAGTAGGCTAGAAATTCTGTGTCAAGGATTTTAAAATATCATGAAGGAGCTATAATTATTGGCTAAGATAGATATCTCATGAAGCATCTAGTGAAGTGAGGAGCAATCAGGCTCCAATACCCATGCCTTAGACAACACTCATGCATAGAATCGAGATCCCACACATCTTTGGGTGTATCAGGAGACTTTTATAGGTTGAACAAAATTTTATCCACTAGGAAGCTTTTTAGCATTGCATCATCCATAGTCCATGGGACACAACATCCCAGACGATTACCCTCCCGTACTATCAGAGGCATATAGCATGCTTAAGGGTATGTGTGGAATCCTCCTTGGGTAGTGGTCTAACATATTGGTCTGGGCATTATTGCTCATAACTATGGTATAATAGAGGGCCTATGAGTGTTACATACTCCTTTAACTAGTATACCCTGGTTCTGTTAAACACTTCAACCTGCAAAACACTCATCTTCCTATTTTGCTAAACCTGCATTCACAATTCTAAAAAGTGATCATACAGAGAAGGACTTCCCTATCATAGAAGAATACACTTTGCATGCACCAACAGTTAGGAAAGATTTTGTAAGTGTCTCTAATAGTTTGAAATATTCTAGTACCATCCAGATTAGTGGTATTAATAGTTAGTTCAATGACAATACCATTTAGGTCAGTGATAGTAATAGTCAGGTCAGTGATAGTAACACTCAGGTTAGTGACAATAGCAGTCAGGTCAGCATCAGTAACAGTAACATTCAACTATAACATTAAAAAAATATAGGTGGTCAGGTTAAGAAATAAAACCGTCAGTGTCAGTAACTACAGTATAGGTGACAGGACAGTGACAAGGTGATCAGTTTACAGATCAGAGATTGTTGATCCAATACCCAACTTATGAACTAGAGCTCCAAATAAAAAAATAAAAAATAAAATGACTGCACCAATAGACTCATAAAAAAAATATTATTTTTCTACTTTTTGATTTTGCACCCAAAAAATAAAAAATCATGCAAATCGGAGCTATAACGAAGAAGTTATATTGGTTTTATCATTACTCTATTTTGAGTAATTCTTAAACCAAAAATAGGGAAAAATAGCCCTAAAAAAATTCATAAAATGCCCTAGACAACTCCAAAATTCCTCAAAGTTATTTTTTTTTCTTAGTTAGCCCCTTCTGCACCTCTCACAGAATTTTTAATTCCTAACTCCTTTTTTCTCAAAATTCCTTAAATTTATCAATTTTCCACTAGCCCTTTTTGGCCAAATATTCTCCAAATACAAAATCTGAGTCTAGGGTGCCCAAAAATCTGTATTGTGGCATATAGCTAATTGTGACCATATTTTCAAACTGATCATCTTGATGTATAACATCCAAGCACTTTTTAGCCTCCTTACTAAAAATAGTACCTTTGTAAATCACACTTCTATTTTTAGTAATTTAGTAAAAAAGTTCAAGGCTATCTCAAATGGCAAGTGGCACTCATGGACATCAAAAAGAGGTAAAAAAAACTACGTCAAAATTGGATACCCTACTAAGTATTGTTACTAGCTTACAAAAAACAAGTGAACACTTTATGATAGAATTTCAAACTTTTAGAATTGATCAAGATACCTCCAGAATTTTCCTAGAAGAACATCTAACAGAGGTTGATTCTAAAATACAAGGTGTTCCAAGCAAGTCTTAGTATCATACTAAACACTCAAATTTTAAAAAAGGTCAAGGAAAGGGAAAATATGACTCTCACCTTCAGTTTGATTGTAATACTCCCTTCATTATGCCAAAACTAGACTTTTCTAAATTCAATGGGAAGGATGTGGGTGGATGGTTATGTCGTGTTGCTCAATTCTTTAGACTCCACAATGTTCCCATTTATCACCAAGTTCAAATGGCTTATTTCAATTTGGAATCTGAAGCCTTATAGTGGTACCAATGGTTGCAAAAAACTCTCCCTGATCCTTCTTGGGTGGACTTTGAGTCTCAATTACTCACTCGCTTTAGCTCTAGTGAGTATGATGATTTTATAGGATAGTTGACAAAGCTAAAACAAAATTCTACAGTTCAAGATTACCAAATATAATTTGAGATATTGGCCAAAAAAACTATAGGGTTGAATGAAGGGTTCTTTATGAGTTGTTTTGTTAGTGGGTTAAGGGAAGTTCTCCAAGCCGAGGTCACAATGTTTAAACCACAATCCATGATGTAAGGTATCCAGTTGGCTCATTTGGTCGAGTCCAAATTTTTAGCTTAGAGGTGGATATCTAAATTTCCATAGGTTAAACCCTCTTTTACTCATAGATTCCACAATCAACATTAACAAAAACTTATTGCACCCACTGCTACATCCAAATTTTTAACCACTACTAAAATGGATATGCGACACGCCCAAGGGTTGTGCTACAATTATGATGAAAATTTTTATCGTGGGCATAGTTACACACAAAAGAAGTTGTTCCTCATCGATATTGATGAGCCTGACACTAGCGACCATAATGATGATGACACTAAATTAGTAGAGGAACCACCTAAACTAGAGTAATAAAACCAAGATGAACCATAGGCTAAAATTTTTGTTCATGCTCTTGCTAGCATTCCTACTTCCCAAACCATGAAAGTTGTGGGTTATTTCAAGGGCCTGCATCTTACCATCTTGATTGATTTTGGTAGTACACACAATTTTATTGATCCCCGCATTGCCAAGCAGGAAAATTTTTATGTACACACATGTAATTTCTTTGAGGTTATGGTAGCAAATGGTGGGACTTTACCTTGCAAAGGTAAATTTCATAATTTTAAGATCAAGATTGGGGACTATGAGCTCAAACAAGATATGTTTACACTTCAACTAGGGGGATGTGATATTGTGTTGGGAGCTTAATGGTTGGGCACATTGAGAGTCATATCCTAGCAATTTATTGATCTTTGGATCCAATTTTCATAGAATGGATAGTCCTACACTCTCCATGGCTTAAAAGTAGGACCTTCACATATTATTAGTTCCAACTGGATAGATAAATTGTTAAAAAATCATCTTGGGGTGTCATAGCTTAGATTGTTGTGATCCAATCTCATCCTTTAGAGGAGGATTCTATTCCTAAAGATCTGTAACTTATTTTGACCAAGCACAACTCTATTTTTTCTAAGCCACTAAAATTACCACCTCACTGCTCTCATGACCATGCTATCCCATTGTTACCTATAAATGCACCACCCAACATTAGACCGTACAAGTATACTCATGCTCTTAAGTCAAAAATTAAGAAGTTAGTATAGAAATTGTTAAAATTTGGTGTCATTCAACCAAGCAACAGTCCTTACGCTTCTATGGTTTTACTGGTACGTAATAAAGATGGGTCCTGGTGGTTGTGTATCAAATATCGAGAGCTCAATAAACTCACCATAAAGGATAATTTTCCTATTCCGATGGTGGATGAATTACTGGATGAACTCCATGGGACTATGTATTTTTCTAAACTTAACCTTCTCTTGGATTACCATCAAATCTGACTCAAGGATAAGGATATTCTCAAGATTGCTTTTCATACTCACGAAGGTCACTATGAGTTTTTTGTAATGCCATTCAGCTTGACTAATGCCACTTCCACTTTCCAGAGCCTCATGAACAATATTTTTCATCCATTCCTTTTAAAGTTCATTCTAGTCTTATTTGATGGCATTCTAGTGTATAGTCGCTCATGGAAAGAGCATCTTATTCATGTGAATCATACTCTCCAATCGTTGGCACAACATCAACTCTATGCTAATCATTCAAAGTGTTCTTTTAGGTTGAAAAAAGTGGAATTTTTGGGACACATTGTCACTAAGAAGGGTATCAAAGTTGACTCCAAGGTGATCCAGGTTGTTCAAGAATAGTCGAAACCTCACTCTCAAAGGTCATAGGGGAGTTTTAGGGCTTACAAGTTATTATTGTAAATTTGTTCATAACTATGGTAAAATTGTAGCTCCCCTCACTTCCATGTTAAATAAGGACCCTTTAACTTGGATAGGACCCACTAAAAATGATTTCCTAGAATTGAAGCATGCTATGACCACTATGCCTCTCTTGGCCATGCCAAATTTTTCTAAACCATTTTGCATTGAAAGTGACACTTTAGTTCATGGTATTAGTGCAATGTTGATGCAAGAAGGGAGACCCTTGACCTTAACTAGTAAAGCTCTCTCTATTCGTAATTTAGGAAAATCAACTTATGCCAAGGAGATGATGGCAATTATGCATGCAATAACCCATTGGTGATCGTATCTCATTGGGTGTCATTTCTCCATTAAAATAGATCATCAAAGTCTCAAATACTTTTTGGAGCAACGGGTTGCCACCCCTAAACAACAAAAATATATCTTTAAGCTCATGGACTATGATTATGATATCACCTATAAGAATGGTAAGGAGAATTTTGTGGTCGATGCTCTCTCTCACCAATTTTAATTTCTTAGTATGTTGTGTGTCATTTCATTTTTTGTCCCCCAATGGATCGATTCCTTATGCTAGGAGGTACTTCAAGATTTTGAATTGCAAACTTTGGTTGCTTCCCTATCCACTGAACCTACTTCATTTCTAGGCTACACTTGGGATGGCCAGGATCTATGTTACCATCAATGCCTTGTTGTTCCTCATAAGTCCTCACTATGGGAACTTATCATGATAGAACTGCATGCTGCCCCATATGTTGGTCATTCAAGATTTCTCAAAACATATGAACAACTTAAGTGCACTTTTTTTAGAAGGGTATGAAAAATGACATTCAATATTTTATGGTAGCTTGTGATACCTATCAGTGGATGAAAGGTGAAATAGTGCATTCTTCAGAAACTCTTCAACCCTTGCCCATTTCTAACCAAGTTTGGACTAATATTTCTATGGATTTTATTGAAGGCTTACCTAAGTATGGAGGCAAATATGTTATCTTCATGGTAGTGGATCATCTTAGAAAGTATGCTCACTTATGTTCCCTATCCCATCCTTACACAACCTCCATCATTGCCCAATTTTTTTATGATTCTATCTTTCGCTTTCATGGTCTATCCTCCTCCATCATGTTTGATCATGACCCAACCTTTACTAGTCACTTCTAGTAAGAATTGTTTAAGTTTTATGGGAATCAGCTAAAAATGAGTTCAATTTATCATTCATAAATGGATGGTCATATGGATATTGTCAACAAATGTTTGGAAATCTACCTTTGTTGCTTTACCTTAGATCATTCTACACATTGAGTGAGATGGTTCCCTTTGGATGAGTGGTGGTACAACACTTCCTATAACACAGCAACCATGGTTACCCCTTTTGAGGCATTTTATGGATGCCCTACACCGATGCCTTCCTCCTACATTACAAGAAGCTCCATGTTCCATGCAGTTGACACTGCTCTCATTCAGTATGCTAATTTCCTCCATCAACTGAAGATGAATTTGGATGCAGTCCATAATCGGATGCACCAATAGGCTGACCAACACCATTCTAAGCACAATTTTGATGTGGGTGATATGGTTTTCCTTCACTTGCAATCATACAAACAGTTGTCCTTCCAACTTTGTATATGCCAAAAAGAAATTTTAGAGTACTATGGGCCCTATCAGGTGTTACAATGGATTGGTGCCATAGCCTACAAATTGGCCCTTCCACCTACCTCCAAACTCTATCCTGGTTTTCATATTTCCTCTCTCAAAAAGGTGGTGGGAAATTAGGCACAAGTTCAATCTACACTCCTAGAGTTAGATGAAGAAGGTTTTATCTTGATTGAACATGAATAGTTTTTGGATCATAAGACTCACACTCTTTGAAACCGTACCATTACTGAAGTCCTTGTTTGGTGGCATGGACTCTAGCCTGAAGATGCTACATGGGAATCTCTCCATCAACTCCAGCACCGGTTTCGTCACCTTCAACTTTGAGGACAAATATTTTTGAAGTAGAAGGACATGTTAGGATCCCATCCTAACATTATTTTATAATTCTCATTATTATGTAATGACCCACTTCCAATGTGAGAAATCCCATCTACAATGTTATTTGGCAATATTTTTTAATGTACATGGTATGATCCTAGCCAAGTGGGGCCATTTGATGTAACTGTTATCAAGATTGTAACCAAAATTTGGTAGAATATTCTAGCTTGAGTGCCATTTTGCATGCCATGAAGTCTTTCTTTAAAAATTTGTGTAGACACCTAAAATGCGTCATGTCGAGGGCGACTACTCATATGGACATGCTACAAAACCATATGAAGGATCTTGGATAGACTCCAAGATAGAGCAGTGGTTTTAACCACTCAATTTAGGCATTCTGGCCTAAGCAATCTAAATCGTAGCCCAGACCTACGGTCTCCAGTTTGAATCATGGTTGACACCTGTGGTCTACAGTTTGGACCACAGCTGTAACCTATGATCTAAACTGGAGTTCAGTTAGGCCTTCCATCCAAGCCAAATCGATTGGAATAGCCAAGAGATCTAGAAGGAGGCAGTTAGAGGATGGAAGATTCCAAAGGCTTCCATCCCAACTATCCTAACCAACCTTCTTGGTATTGGCTTCTCAATGAAGCCAACCCTAGCCCTAGATGCATGCTACAAATACCCCCCTCCAAGGGGATGAGAAGAAAGATAATTTGTGTAGCAAAGTGCTGGAAAATTATCGAGCGAACTAATTGATCAAGAGAGCAGTGAAGCCCTATTAAATTGCATAATGACCTTATGTATTTGAGAGCCCCCTTTGCTATCCATCCAAATACCAATTAGCCATGAATGCCCTAGGTGCCTAGGAGGATCAAGAAACGCAAATATGGATGAACGAAGGCCCTTCACAATGATTTGACCACCAAATATGTCAGAGGATGACAAAGGCGACCCTTGAACATCAATTCGGACAAGGAGCTCAAGCCCATTGCCCCTAATTCTGAGGGCAAACACATCAGAGGTCAAACCATGGCTGTCAACCATGGTTCACAGTGCATACCACCCCTCATAGCTACGGTTTGCAATCGGTTAAATATCACCTTACTCATTTCACCTTTTATCGCATAGATTAGTCATGTTAGTCTTTTCATAGGTTTAATTGCATTTTAGAGAAAATATGACCGTAAGAATTAGGCATTTTATGCGTTGCATTGGGTAGGAGTATATTGGATATTTTAGATGTTTTATTGCTTCTAATTTGACATTTGTTTAATGCATCATTTGCTTATCCATGTCTTGTATGTTATAGTATAATTCTTGATGTAATTAGAATAGCTTAAAGCCTTTCTTTATGCTTTCTTGTTTTACTAGTTTAATGGTATTTACATGTATGTTTATTTAAAGGGCCTCATCACGAGAGGCTATCAAACTTTATAATCATGCACTGTTGTTTCTTGTTCGTAGGGAGACAGGTGCAAAATGGAGCCTATATCATAATCCTTCCACATCACGAAGAAGGGGGTTAGCTCTACCCCAAGGCAGTTTGTGAGTAATCATCGGAGCAACAAATAAGTGCGCCTACCCTGTTGAGGGCATTGGTAATTGTAACATCCGTATCATATTTGGAGTGAACCTGAGAGGGCATTTTTGTAACCCGAGATCCTTTCGAATATTAATATAAAGAAACTTTGCATTAGTTGGCTTCTTTGTTCAATTCATGCATTTGTGTGGATCTTTTGTGTTTTTATGATGGTATAGATCAGTACACTAGATAGGCATGCACTCCGTAGTTATTTTAGATGGCGATCACGACGGAACCCCAAAATTTTAGCCTTGAATTATGACTATTCTTGGATTTTTCTTTCCATAGGTGCTAACCGTAGCTTTTAGCTATAGTTATTTTTTGGGTCGCGGCTATAACCTGCGGTCTCCATTACAGCCTGCAGGTCAGACTTGCGGTTCATAGAGGAAGAATTAGACAGCAAGGAAATCAATGGGCAATAGAGCAAGAGCTGAGGTAGGTCCCAATTTCACCTTTTGTGTTGAATTTTCTGCTCTGCATCTTTCCAAAAATATAAGGGGTCAATGAACAAGTCCTAGTTTGTTTTTTATTTCCGTTCAGTGGAAAGGTGTTGTTGGGAATAGTGAACCTCTGAGTGTAGTTTGCCCCTAAATACAGTGACCTTGATAAATATTGTGTGTCATTTGCATGCTTGAGGTCCAATCAGTGGCCATGTCATTGTAATTGCATCGTCAAAATATCATGTAGGACATTAGCATGCATTATGTCTAAATTTGAAATGTTCCTTTTCTTTTCATGTACATCATGTAGGAATGGTCATTATGATCTGTGATGCATTTTTCATTTTTGTAAAATAAAAGGAACCACACACACCATGCATCATTTAAACATCAGTGGTGTTGGGCTTTCACATCCAACCTGCTTGATTGATACCAACAGTGGATGTCATTACCACTTGGTTGGCTCATTTGAAATTGTATTATTAGGACCCGCTCATTGCCAAGGCCGACCCAAGAACTGTCCTATCCATGCAAAATAGCATGCACTCTTCCTTGGAAGGGTGTATCGCTATGCACGGTGTGCTGGGTGAGGTTTGGTAATACCTATGCTACTTCGTTGAGTATTGATGTCATTACCATATTCAGCTTGTGCGAGTATATAGGTGAAAGCCAATTTAACTGAGTTTAAAATACAACAATATTTCAAAACATGCGAGAGTTTCTAATACTGATACAAAACATCTAAAAACAACATCAAATGGTTTAGGGCTCACAATAAAAATTTAAAAGAGATAATCACCATTTGTTTACATTGTTTGCATAATAAAATAAATCTAGACGTTAGGTACACAAATGGTGAACACAGGGGGTGATCGACAAAGGTCTAGGATAGATGCCCATGATCAACCCCCAACTGGGTCACATCAGCATGTGTCAAGTCTTCATACACATGAGTGAATCGAACGACGTTTGACAAGCATTACAGGTGAAAACTCGACATGGGGATATCCCATTGAGTGGAACCCCGATAGAGGAGCTTTAGTACACTCCTCTAGGAATAGGACTGAGCATGGAGCTTCTCAACACGAGGATGCTCTGCCAAAAATCCATTATCAAGACTGCACTGCATGCGCGTCCACGTGATTGGTCGAGGAATATGTGGTGTAGGGGACCAAGTTGGTTCCCATACGTACTAGGTACATAGGAGGTTCTAACCCTCCACCATCATAGTAAAGACAAATCATATATCCATCCATTCATGGGAAAGAGGATAGGCTCTCTTCTGAGCATAGGTCCACCCATACTCCCATGCATGGCTCATCACGCAAGATCATCATTGATATATCAAAGGTGGGAGCTAATGGAACACCATCGCATGAGCGATGGAGGTCTAGACAACTAGATGGTCTAGGTAGTGTTCTTGAGCAGCTATGCTACAAGCCTATAGGTCCACCCACTCGTGCTCCGAGTGAGCATAGCGACAGTTGTATCAAGATCATTAGAGAGCATGGAGAGGCTTCTAAGTGCCCTCATGTCACACATCCATCATCCACACATCTATATTATGGGTACATAACCCATAAGGTAGCTTGCATAGAGCACGCACACCGAAGGCCTCCTATGGTCGACCAGATTGACAGATCACACAAACTAGTGTCTGAGCAAAGATGTCAGCTCCTCCAAGATCAATTGGATGATGCTCGTCTAGAGAGGTAGCATATTGAAGATGAAAATATTCAAGTACAAAGGCTCCTATGGTAGAGATTATATGAGCAGTGAATGCACGAGGAGTGTATTCTAGCTCAAAATGAGCGTATTGAGTAGGAGGATCGGCTATCCAGGGTTGGCCTATACCCTCCCAAGGAGCATAGAGAGCGTGTGCATAGAAGGGTTGTGTCCCTAGCTGATATGCATGAGGAGCGAAGATGCTCGTACTCATGTCAGTGCCCAACAGAGGGAGTGACTATCATCACTCAATTATCTTAGATAGAGGCAGCATGAGCATGTAGATTCAGACAGATATGATCAGGGCTACCCTGAGAGTTGTCGAGTTGAGAAGAAGGAAGAGCCATGTCCTCCACCTCCCCTGAAGAAGATATTACCTCCTATACTGCCTCCATGACAGCTTAGGGAGGAAGACTTTTTTCTTCTAAGGCATACAAGGTTTTGGACGATAAGGTCAAAGGAATAGAGAGGTAGGGCACGGCTATGCAAAAGCTGACACTAAGGAAGATACATAATGAACCTCTAGACCCCTTGGTGCCTATGCCTCCATATCCCAAGCATTTTTATATGCCTCGGTTGGAAAAATTCAAGGGTGATGAGGATGCACAAGAACATGTTACGAGTTTTCTAGATGCTTATTTCTAGATAGAGAGTCAAGATGCTTTGTTGTTGCGCACTTTCATTATGACAATTTTTAGCCCGACCCAAGAGTCATTAAACCAATAGAAGAAACATAGTATTACTGGTTTTGAGTAGTTGGTCCATGCATTTCTTGAATGTTATTCATTTGGAATCAAGAAATATGCCAACATTTCCTATTTAGCTATGCGAACCCATCAAGCAATATGAAAATAGGTGGCATAGAATAATGGCAAAGCTGTCATTCCCTATTCCTCCAGTTGAACTGACCCGAATGTTTACAAAGAGTTGTGCAAAGCACATCTCGCTATTGTTGTAGTTGTAGAAGTACCCTACATTCGAAGAATTTGTGGCACAAGCCAGGGTGATCAAGGACATCAAGTTGCAAGAAGGCAGTTTGAAGCTCAAGACTAGCAAAGAGGGGTTTAAAAAGAGTACTACAAAACAATAGGGCAAGTAGTCCCACATGAATCAAGTAGTACTAAATCTCAAAGGAGAATACAAGGGGTAGCAAAAGCCTAATTATCAGACTCAACCTCCTCCTGCGTATTATGAGACACGTAAAAACAACTATAAGGGCAAAAACAAGGAAGAGCGCCCACCTCGATAGTTCACACCCTTGACGGAATTGATGACTTTGATTTTTCATCAATTGTGCAAGGCCAAGGCCATATGATTGCCTGAGGTCAAATTAGTAGATCTGAATGTACCAAATTCAAAGTGGCATCAAGACGATCTGTTCTGCATATTCCATAGAGCAAAAGGCCACGATATCGATACATTTTGGTCCTTCAAACACATCATGTATAACATGATAGAAAAATGAGAGCTGGTCATACTAGGCAACCCATAGGTGCTCGACAATATTAACATGGGAATTTTCAAAAATCCACCACCTAATCATGAGGTGCCTCATAAAAATGTCGACCAGGTCAATCAAGTGAGAATCGAACCACCTACCCAGGGGTTCGTAGGCATGGTCAATGTTGTTATGAGACACGGGAAGTACGATAAAATGAATACAAGCTACACTGGATCAACGACCAACTCAGAACATTCTAGGCCCACCAGATAGATCGGTGGTGACCATAAGGAGCATGTTAGTTCATAAATTGCAGACAGCTCCTATGAAGTTGTCAATATATGAGCTTATTCAGTAGTCCCCTAGACATAGGGAGACTCTTATGGATATTTTGAGGTCCATTGAGGTACAGTATCAAGATGCCCATGCATTTATAAATTTTGTGGGACATGTACAACAATGTCAAGAACCCATGATACAATTTTATGATCATGAAGTGAAGACGGTTCCCACTATTATGGCTGACCCGCTACTGCATATTATCGTGTGTGTTAACCACATGCCTTTCAAAACGGTCTTTATCGACATTGGGTCCTCGATCAATATAATTACGACCAAGGCACTGAGCTACCTCATATTACCCAAGTCACACATTGTGCCTACCACCTTTATACTGAGAGCATTTAACAATGCACTATGCTCAATGGTTGGCACAATTATTCTACCTATTTAGGTGGGACTCAAGACCATCTCTGTGATGTGTCACATGATAGAGGGTGCCATGCAGTACAAAATTCTGCTAGGGAGGCCTTGGATTCATGAAATGCATTACATCCCCTCTATCTTGCATCAGTGTGTGAAATACATTCATGAGGGACAAGTTCACGTAGTGTCCTCGGATGAAGAACCATTCAAGTTCGTGAACCTAGCAGATTTTCCTGGGGGTTTTGTACTCTCGTTGATGCATTTGGATATCTAACCTATCTCGTCGATTAAGATTCCAATAGGCAAACTAGTAGCCCGTTCTCAACCATCGACATCTGTGTCACACAGATCTGAGCATACGACTACAACTTCTCTAAAGTTGACTGCATTGGCAATGCACCAGCAAGTCAAGAAGCTAAAGGTGAAATTGGATGAGAAAGTAGAAAATCGTGTGCCCATAGCAGTCGCTAATGAAACTCCCACCCCCATGGAGGTGGAATAACCTCAAGACAAAGCCAAGGTGGCACCTCAACCTGCTTTGTCTACATCTTTAGTAGGGTCATCCACACCATAGGTGACCATTCATCTGGCCAGCACAGGGTTGGGTGAGTATCTTGTGCAAAATATTACTTTTAGACCTATCTTGAAAACTGCACAAGAGATGGGCCAACTGCACACCCTTTGATTTTTTATTGGATCTATAGTGTCGTTGGGTGAGCCACCCAACCAAAAAAACTTTGTCTACGTAGGTTTGGATCAAACACCCATCATAAGGTCCATAGATGAGGACAATGACGAGCCATTCGCTATGAATGTATGCTATCCATCCAACCTGGAATACACAATGCATATTTTTTAGTAGTATCATTGGCATGGGCGTGGCCTTGGTCTTTTCAAACAAGGATGCAAAACTCCACTCGAACCTCATTATCAGTTAGCTACTGATAAGTTCAAGTTAGGGTTACAAGTATAGGGTCATGACGATTTTCTTGATGCATCCATAGATCGCATGTACTTGAGTTTGGAGGACGATGTGGATATTACTCCATATCACCCTGATCCTTCCAGTTGTTGGAGGAATCGCCAGACAATATCGTTTGTTACCATAGGGCCACCTGATTCATACCATGATGGGCCCTTAGAGGACAACCCCAAAGACAACCTAGGTAACCAAATCTGTGGTGCTACCAATGACACTAGTATGCAATAGCATGACACCCATGTTTTAGGTTATCTCAAGTCAAGAGATCTCTATGATGATAATGGGAAGGAGTCCACATCTGAAATGAGTGGACCTAGTTATGATGTGGATGATGAGTCCTCAAACGATGATCAATCTGAGGAGGAAATCAAGCTGACCTTTACTAGTTTGTCATTTATATGCCATCTGCTTCCTATTGAACAAGTGGAAGAGATGAACGATCACTTCATAGTCGATAGTGATTATAAATATGAAACAAAGGAGGCTTACTTAAAGCCTCGCCCAACTGATCTTCCACTATGTATAGACACAATAGAGTGGCCCATCCATGGTAGTGACCATGATGATGTAGATGAGATGATCGATTCCAGGCTTGTGTATCCACAATATCTATTGCCTAGGGAATCGAAGCATGTTATGGAGGAAGTCCTTCCCAAAATTGAGTGCTATGAGGAAAGAGCAGTGCCAGTTTATGCGATAGTATTGTATATACAATCGTTCTATCAAATTTATCTAGATAGTGATGATGGTGACCACAGAATCAGATACATGGGACCACATCTGCCTAATTGCTCCTTAGAAGATGGGGGAAGTGACAAATTGTATTTGTACAGTGATGATGAGGACTCGATGGAGATGGCCTATTTGGGACCTCACCACTTACGTAATAGGCCTCCACCTAGAGGTCCCCCACCTATTATAGTTGCAGGTTTGCGTTGAGAGATTAATATCCATCATAGCCTAAGGGAAAGAAGAGTGCTTGAATAGAGGTATCAGGAACTCTTTCCCAATCTGCCTACGTACGTGGATCTCCTTGAGTCGAGAGATCCCATTTTGTAGCCAGTGCACTGGGAGGATCAGGTCATACAGACATCCCATAGAGAGGATCTGTTTGTGCTTGTACCATTCGAACTAGATCTTGAGTATGAAAGCTACACTTTAGGGATAGAATTTTTTCTGTGTGGTTTTGGAGATCAATTCCATTCCATCAATATGGTCTCCATTTATTTGACCACTCCACTCCGTAATCTAGTAGATCCATCCAAACCGCTGCATCTAAACATGGATGCTATCGATTGGGATCGCGTTGACTCGCCATTTTTGGCCTAAATATTTCTTCCCAAATTAATAAATGTTGCAACTATTTCATTTCACACCAGGTTGTGCTTAGGATGTTTTTAATGTTGAGAATGCTTCCCAAGAGGAACATGTGAACCCGATTGATGACATCCTTTTGATTCCTATGCCTCACCAGCTTGAGGAGGGATCGCATGTCGATAGAGAAAACCTTTGATGTGGATATTAATAAATATCCCACCAATCCAAATAAGTTTAGATTTGGAGAGAGTCTCACTCCAGATGAGCGTGATAGCATCATCCCTCTACTGAAAGAGAGACCTGATCTATTTTCTTGGACTTACAAAGACATGTCGGGTCTAGATCCAAAATTGGTTACTCATAACCTTTCGCTAGATCTGTCGAAGAAGCCAGGTAAGCAAAAAATTTAAAATATTCATCCAACAGTAGCCTTAATGGTAAAATATGAGTTGCAAAAATTGTTGGATGTAGAGTTCGTCATCTCCATCGACTATCCAAAGTGGGTCTCCAATATGGTGCCCTTATGAAAGCCATATGGAAGGGTCCGTATTTGTATGGATTTTAGAGATCTCAAGGCAACACCCAAACATTCATTTCCTTTGCCAAATATCGATGCTCTGGTAGACACCACTATATGTCATGAAATGCTCTTCCTTATGGATGGTTTTTTTGGATATAACCAGATTCAGATTAAAACTGAAGATCAGCATAAAACTACATTCATAACACCATGGGGGATATTTTGCTACAAAGTTATGCCATTCGGTCTTAAAAATGTTGGTGCCACATATCAACGGGCTATGACATATATCTTTCATGACTACATGCATAAAATATTAGAATATTATATCAATGACTTACTAGCTAAGTTGTTGTTGTGAGCAGAGCATGCGGAGGTCTTAAGGAAGGTCTTTGATCGCTTGATAGAGCATAATGTCAGGTTGAATCCTAAGAAGTACATATTTGGCATAACTTCAAGAAAATTCTTGGGATTCATCTTTTCTAAATGAGGCATCGAAATAGACCCAGCAAAGGTCACATCTATTCTAGAGATACGTCATCCCACTAATATCAAAGAACTCAGAAGCCTTCAGGGCAAAGTAGCATCCATAAAGTGATTCATCGCTCAATTATCAGATAAGTGTCGACCCATGAATCAAGTGCTACACAAGGGGGTCCCATTTGATTGGGACAAATACTGCCAAGAAGCCTTTACTGAGATTAAGCAATACTTAGAAAAATCGCCAGTACTAGCTCCACCACGACCAGATGAGGCTTTTCTACTATATATCAGCAACCAACATTGCATTAGGGACCATGTTAGCCCAAAATAACATGCAATGCAAAGAGCAAGCCGTATATTACATCAGTTGCACCTTGGTGAGTCATGAGTCAGGATATGCATATGTTGAAAAAAATTGTTTAGCAGTAGTGTTCGCTACCAGGAAATTGTGGCATTACATGCTAAGTCATACCACATACGTTATATCAAAATAGAATCCTTTGTAGTACATGATGAGCAATACATATCATAAAACACGTATTGCAAAGTGGATCATGCTATTGATAGAATTTGATTTGCAATTCATCAGCCAAAAGTCCATCAAGGGACAATTCATTGCTGATAAACTGGCTGAGGCACCACTATCCAACAGTAGGCCTCTAACCATTGAGCTTCCAGATGATGTGGTCTTTGTAATATCTAAAGCTCCCAAACTTGAGGAACTAGAAAATAACATTGATATGACATTGTTCTTCGATGGTTAAAAGTGTGAGCAAGGGGTGGTGCAGGAATAGTGTTTTTCATACCACAAGGATCTCCAATGCCCTTGTCATTCAAGTTAGACTTTTCGTGCACCAACAATAATGCTGAGTATGAAGCTCTACTTTTGGGCCTCCACACAACCATCGCCATGGGTATTAAAATATTGAACATTTTTGGTGATTCTCTACTCATAGTTAACCAGGTTAAGGGGCTCTTCCAGTGTCGATGTCCTTTACTGAATGCCCACAAATATCTTGTTGCCACTTATCTGGCTAAACTTGAATGGTATGACATCGATGCAATCCCTCATTCATCAAATAGGTTCATAGAAACCATGGCATATTTAGGGTCCTTGATCCCTCATAATCCTTTTGTCGATTTCACTACCATCCATGTTAAGACGCTCTCACACCTAGCAGTGGAGCGTGCAGCCTTTGATAACAAAGAATCAGTCAACATGATTTTCGTGGAACCAACAATTGATTGGTTTTGTAGAGCAGAATACTTTCTTAAGTAGGCACCCTAGGAGTCATTGACTTCTCAGAGTCCTACGGGGAGTGGTGCTACCATTCACCACAAGTTTGTTTCCTAGTCTACATTTGCAAAGATAAACACGCAAGGGGAGTAGGACATATTAGCAGTCGAAGTTGAGGCTTGTCAAAGCTGGATGTTGCAAATCCAAGACTTCCTAAAACTTGGTATGATCCCAAATGGATTGTCGTGTGCCATAATATGTACATTTAAATATAAAGTGACTAAGTATGTATTGATAGGAGACATTTTGTACTGACATAGCTATGAAGGAGTCCTCCTTCGATGTCTTGAGCCCCAAGAGTCATCTTGGGCAATCTTAGAAGCTCACAACGGTATGTACAATGGCCATTTCAGCAACATGGCTACCGTCAAATGCATCCTTTGCATGGGTTATTATTGGCCTACTATGGAGAAGGATTGCAATGTGTATGTCAATAAATGTGTTAAATGTCAGCATCATGCTAATCTTATGCACTTGCCATCACAAGCCTTATAGCCCATTCAAGCAGCTTTGCCATTTACTCAGTGGGGATTAGATCTGATTGGCAATATTTCCCCTCCATCGTCAGGCCAACATACATTCATTATCATGGCTACTGAGTATTTTACAAAGTGGGTGGAATCCATTCCCCTTACAACGACTACCAGAGCTTGCATCGTAGAATTTATTCTCAAGCATATCATATATAGTTTTAGGATACCATCCAACATAATTTTGGATAATGGAACTTATTTTAAGAACAAAACTATGCGGGATTTAAAGTCTAAATACTGCATTCAACATAGTTTTGCAACTCCATATTATCTGCAAGCAAACGGGCAAGCTAAGGCCTCAAAAAATATTGTGGTAGCCATCTTGAAAAATATAGTGCAAGAACACCACAAGGATTGGCATATACAGTTGTCCCTTGCACTATGGGCTTACAGGACTAGCATTTGAATGCCCATTGGGGCAATGCCATTTTCACTAGTATATGGCATTGAGGCCATTATGCCCTTAGAGTTGGAAATTCCAATTTTGCGCATCGCATTGAAAGAGTTCATCTATGATGACACCGTGTGACAAGCTCACCTCAATCAATTGACGTTACTTTATGAACGTCGCATGAATTCCCTCAATCATCTTTGTTTTTATCAGGAGCGATTAAAATGAGCTTACAATATCAAGTCCACTAGAGAGACTTTGAATTTGGGGATTTTGTGCTGAAATAAAACCAATAGAACTTGAATTTTCTGCCTGACATGCGAGAAAAATTCATGGTTAACTAGCTAGGGCCTTACATCATATCTAAATATATTGGTTCAAGAACCTATCGCCTAACGTCGCTAGAGGGTGTAGAAGAGCTTGAGCCTGTCAATATCATCCATCTTAAGGTTTTCTATGCTTGGGAGTGTAGTAAAGGCACCAAAGGCATCTGTAAGCCTTTGGTCAACCCAAAAGCCCCAAGGGTTTTATCCAAAATGCTCGGTCACCCCAAAAGACCCCAATCTCTCTGATTAAGAAGCTTGGTCAAGAAAAGGCACCAAGTATTTTCAAAAGTTGCTTGGTCAAACCAAAGGCTTCGATATTTCCTATAGCTTCTCGGTCATCCCAAAAGGTTCCAAAGATGGTTGTAAAACATTTGGTCAATTGAAAAGGCACCAAGGATTTCCAAAATTTGCTTGTGGTGAGCAGAAATTCATGTCTCAAAAAACATTCATTTCTCTTCCATAAATTATCAATCCGGTAAGTTCGTAAACTTATGAGTGTCACACATAGTATATGCCTACAGTGTTGGGGAACAAATCTGGTTGTACCTTATTTTGTTTGGTGGGGAGGTTTGTGTAATTGGATTCCAGCCAAACCAAATAAACTAAGTGCGGGAAATGAAATAAATAAATTATTAAACAAAAAGTAAAGTGCTGGAAATAAAATGCGAGAAAATAAACACACAACTGAAATTAAATAAAGCAGTAAACTAATCTATAGAAAGCAAATGCACAAATTAAACAGGGGAGGACTACTGCAGGGAGTGGGCCCAAGATCTCCAGAGATAGTCCGCCCGACTAGCTACGTAGAGCTTGCTCGAATAAGAGGAGTTGCACTCTTAATTAATTAAACAATAAAATAAAATAAGTTCCGTGTAAAATTAATCATTGATCTCCGATCCCCCCTGTTCATCTGGCCTGCATCTTTATATAAAGCGCAACCAGATATCATTACAATAACAAATCGGTCTATTTTAATCATGTGATGTGATTTAGTTACAATTGATTCTACACATATTTTATTCTTCTATTTTAAAGTATGTTCGTTCACCAGATTATAAACATCCTTAGGTGTACGTAACAACAAATCCTAAACTAATGCATCCTAAAAATAATAATATGCTTTAAGAGCTTTACAAGGTCAACCGACCAATCGGTTGATAATAATAACAAACACTTTATTCTATTTAGTAAATGCATGATTAAAATAGATCTCCTTTGTCTTCACGTGCAACCTCCTCCATAGTCCTTGGTCAACCATTCAAAGTTGACTTGGTAAATCTTGCAAAGTATGAAGGCATGGAGGCGCCTTTCGATTGTAGGGAGGCACTCTTCTTCTGCTAGCGCCTTCCTATTGTAGGGAGGCACTTGTCTTTTGTTGGCGCCTTCCAGTTTTAGGGAGGTGCTCATCTTTTGTGGGTGCCTTCTAGTTGTAGGGAGGTGCTCATTTTCTATCGGCACCTTTTAGTTGTAGGGAGGCGCTCTCTTCCGTTGGCGCCTTTCAGTTGTAGGGAGGCGCTCGTCTTCCATGGATGCCTTCTGTTTGTAGGAAGGTGCCTACTTTTGTTGGGCACCTTCCTTGAAGAGGAAGGCGCCTACTCTCTTGCCTTAGTCTCTATAATCAAAATTATGTCGGGTCCAAGTGGATGTAGACTGGAAAACACCATATTAGTACCAATACCTGCATTTATACACATTTCCCACTAAAAACACCAATCAAGCATAATATCGAATTTTCTATCAATTATATGCATAAGTTATATAAAATACATTTCATATGCTAATTGAACTAGTGATAATTATTCTTAACTGTGTATATAAAATGAGCATTTTTTGTGCTCATCATCCCCCCATGCCTAACATGTGCCACGCCCTTGTGGCACCAAAAGGTGAAGTTATCCCTCTCGTAGGATGACCATGCCAAAAAGTTTGTCATGTCTTCGTGACAACAACCCCTGGGATATATATATATTTTTAATGGCCTTCAGCATATTTGTTTCTCTGTCGCTGAGTGCTGCTATTTTTTTCCATTCAGCACTACTATTTTTTTTTTCAGTACTATTTTTTTTTATTCAGCACTGTGTTTTTTTTTTCATTGAGTGCTGCTATTCTTCATCCATAGAGCGATGCGACACCAGCAAAAGTTAGAAACACATCCTGACTAATCATGCGGATAAATAGTTAAATCATGACCACACTATTTAGGGCAAATTACCACTGCATTAATGCTGGCATTTTCTAGTGTTGCACATTAGTCAGATTTGGTGAGACCAAATTTGTTTAAAACAAGTGCAATCACCAGCTACTACTTTTACCCACATCTAAAACATATTTGACATCTCCAGAACCTCCTTTGTGGTAGAGAGTAGCATCATTTATATGTGTTCGCTCAAGATGACTACCATTGTAAGGAGGTGGCAATGAAAATGACACCAAATTTATTCATGTAGATGCCATAGCCTCTCTCTCTCTCTTTTTTTCAATTATATATTTTTTTAAGGCACATCATGTGTTTGAATTCTAATGGGAGATTTTGAAAAACTGTGGAGGCGTCAACTGGTATTAGCATAGAAATGATTTTAAAATAACTATACACATAATTAATAAGAAAATCAGTACATACCCGATTGAATTTTGTAGAATCTGATATATATGATGTCGGTGGTGTGAGACGTCTTCATGTTGGTGCTCCTGGAGATTTTATTTATTTATTTATATATATTTTTATCTTTTCTGCCATGAACAGAACAGATCTTGACTCTCTCTCTCTTTTTTCTTTTTTTTTCTTTTTTCTCTTTCTTTTTTTTTGTTTTTTTTTTTTTCATCCTCTGCATCAAAGAACAGAGTCAATCCGCAACAACTGAGCTGGTGACTCTAAACTTTGAAATACCTAGATTTTTCTCAATAGCACACAAAATATTTTAATCCTACATTGACGTATCTCTCTCCGAATGCATTTACAGGATGAATATTAAAATTTATACCTGACACGTGTGCATCCAAAATGATCTCCCCTCTGAATTATTTCTTTTGCATGCATAATTGGAACAACACTACATTCCTTTGTTTTCTGGAGTGAGGAAAAATAGTATTTCTTTCATTATTCACGACATCTGTCAGGTGCATTGCTGAGATGTATGTGTTGTATGTGCTGGCATTGGTAGGATGTTCTCATCCGTTGGTGCGATCCCCAAATTAACCTACATGTTGTAGAGTTGGAACTGCACCAATTTTTGTTTCCCACATCGTGCTTGTCTAGTCAACGAGCGAAGAACAAGGGCACCTTCCCTATGAGGAAGGCGCTTGCCTTCTAGTGGCACCTTCCTGTCGGTGCCTTCCTGTGAGAGGAAGGCGCTTGCCTTCTAGTGGCGCCTTCCTGTTGGTGTCTTCCTGTCGGCACCTTCCTATCGATGCTTTCCTATGGCGCCTTCCTATGGGCACCTTCTTGTGGTGCCTTCCTATCGATGCCTTTCTGTGGTGCCTTCCTGTTGGTGCCTTCCTGTGGCACCTTCCTGTTGGTGCCTTCCTGTGGCACCTTCCTGTGAGAGGAAGGCACTTGCCTTCTAGTGGTGCCTTCCTGGAAAAGGAAGGCGCTTATCTTTTCTTAGTGCCTTCCTAGAAGAGGAAGGTGCTGGCCTTCTATTGGCGCCTTCCTAGAAGAGGAAGGCACTTAGGAGTAAGTTAGGCGCTGACAATAAGGCATCTTTCCCCCCCCCCATGTCTAAAAATGGTCACGTCCTTGTGACAACAGCCTTCCAAACTCCCCTTTTTTTTTTCTTTTTTTTTTTTTATGAGAGGTTTTGATTCACCTGCATCTTCCCCCACTTAAATTGGTGATGCCCTTATCACCAATAATAGGTCCTTCTACGCAACAGGTCTGCAGCCCTCCAAACGTCAGGTCCCACACTGAACAACAGGTACCCCCATCCAAGGGAGAAGAAAATTGCTTATTGGTGCCTTCCTCTAGGTTGAAAAAGGCACTGCTATATTGGGCTGATTGTAGGCACTCTCTTCCTAGTGGGAAGTAAGTGCCTTTCCTTCTTCGCTGTACTCCTAATTGTAGGGCACAAAATGTCACATCTGTTAGGCATAGTTTAAGCCGGCTTTGCCTATAGATCACGTTCATGGTTGTGTACTACGAAACTACACCTACAAACACTGCACACACGAAATCAGTAAAACAGGAGTCATGACTCCATGCCTGTTAGGCCCTGGCTCTCAGGATGCCTGCAGCTTGCATTCAGTTCATGATTTCCTGCAAAGCAATTTTTATGCTAAGAAAGACATGTTTAATGCATTTTTTTTTTTTCACTAGGAAGATTCACATTTTTTTTTTTGATCAAGGCACCTTTACTATATGCCATCAAGGTGCCTCGTCACTTTTTGTCATTTTTTTTTTTTTTTTTTTTTTTTTGTGGAAGGCGCCTCCAATGTATGGCTCCTTCTTCCTATGGAAGGCGCCTCCAATGTATGGTGCCTTCCTAATGCGGAAGGCGCCTTCTTGATGAACAAGGCGTCTTTCACTATTTTTTTTTTTCAACGAATGTTTGAACATTCGTACAAGCTACTGGTATGGTATGGGGTCTCCCCCATGCCGATGTCTAATCCACTCTTGTGAATGTGAGGCAATTTTTAATGGAGCTCATTGACCGTTACTCGAACATTGTCTCAACACTCTACTTTGTACATGGTGTAGCATCTTTGACTATGCTCATCATCTACTCAGGTTGTAACAGTCACACACCTTGCTACAAAATATTCCCAAAGTTTCACAAGCACCTTGGGTTGGAAGTCGTTCACTTGATCAGGGTTACTTAGCCTACCTTCAGGCGTTAATGTTGCCAAGGTAAAACTCTGCTAGCTTTCACCTGCTAGATTGGATGCTACACGATCAGGTACACGAGATAGTTCTTATAGTGTTATTACAAACTCCACGTATAATTCTCAATTCATGAAATATTCATAGACACCTCCTTATTTTTCTACTTCGCACTTCACGTTGTCTTGCAAAACATAAAATAAAAATCTAAACTAAAGACGTTAAAATAAAATTCTAACAAATTTTTTTTTCTCTGTTTTTTTTTTTTGGTCTATTATGCCTTGACCAGAACAGATCTTGGATTATCATTTTTTTTTTCATCATCTGCATCAAATAACAGAATGTCAACTTCAACCATTTGAGCTAGTGATTTTCACATCTGGAGGTTTGTCAATGATCCATCCTAAGACTTTTGTAAAATGTGCCATGTACTGAAATATCTTTGCCTTCACACTTTTTGTGAAAAGCAGATTTCTCCATGGTTTCAGATCCTCTCAAAGTTGATGTTATCTTCCACCATAGTGAGACTCTGCCTCTCTTTTGTATTTTTTTTTCACATATTTTAATAGAATGAGAATGCTTCCATAAAAACTGTAATGTTGGCACTGTGCATTCAAAAATGAAGGCTGTGTGAGTTAGGTAACTATGCAGCCTACTATGTGAAAGTTACATTCCATGTACCATTATGAAAGGATTTTATGACAACCAACTACTCACATTTTTGAAACACCAAGCTCCTCCTCAATTAGCACATAAAAAAAATGTTAATCCTGCTCTAATGCATATCCAAAGTATTGGACTCTCCATATGCATTGCAGGGATTAATCTTCGTTCACTATTTTCTCATCGTGTGCCCCTAAACACATCACTTTTTCAATTAAGTAATCTTTACACAATCCTGACACATGTGGATCTGAATAATCTCCCTCTTTGAATTATTTACATCGCAGGTGGAGTTAAAGTGGCCCTACGATCCTCTATTTCTCAAAGTGAGAATAAAAACAAATATTTTCCATGATCTACAACATGTGTCGGGTGTTCAAGTGTGACACCTTCATAAAATGCCTCGATGAGATTTATGTGCTATTATTTTTCTAGCCACCTTGAGCTCTATTCACACATTTTTTTTTTCTTTTTGCTCAAGCACCATGTGGCCTTTGTGCTGACATTTGAAATCTGATCTCCTCCAGGCTCTTTCCCTATTTTATTTAGCTACCGGTTGGAGATTTCTCATTTCCCTTTTGGACCAAGCTGGTCCTTGGGAAAGAGGATACTCTCTTTCAACAAGCAGCAAAATAAAACTCTATTTTTTATTTGCTCATTAACTTGGAGCCTTTTCAGCAGATGATTTATTTTTTCTCTCTCTTTTTTTTTTTTTTTTTTTTTCATGAACACTATAAATAGTGTTCATTGTGCTATTGGCGGAATTGATGAAAGTGGGGTCTCCCCCATGCCTACATCTGAACTAGTCTTCTCGATTTTTTTTTTTTCAACTAGTCTGATATGCTGTAGCATGAGAAGAATATTTTCCTTCATGGCCTCGCAACCCAACTTCTTTCAACATAATGGCAAAGTGTGCAGGCCATAAAATGACTATCCGTGAGCTAGCAACCTGAAGAAAACATGGCATACCATTCTATTAAAAAAACATGCTAGTTTCAAATTCACCAGGTCGCCTTAAGCACAAGTGAAGAGCATACTCCATAACAAGATGTTCTTTTTAAATTATGCTCTATTATTTTCCCTGCATTATTAATTTCATCATAAAAAAACATTTGCCAATACGTTGCAAAAATTTCAAGCCTGTAAAAATTTTTAATTTAAAACCAAGCTTCTAGAGGCACAATTTTTCAATGGTTTTCGTATAAAAACATGTCCCTAAAAATTTTCAATCAAACTTGGGTTGTGCTTTTTCTTTTGATTTCTTGAAACCATTTAGAACATGATGGAAATCCTTCAACGCCAGATTTTTTTTCTAATTTTTTCAACAACACATTTTATTTCTACTTCTACACTTAATTTGGTACATCAGGTTCATTCCCACGTTTATCTGAGAAGCTATAAAATGCAAAAAGTTGCCAATGGAATTTAGCTCTGACTGTGCTGGCAACTATTTTTGGCCTTATAAAAAGGCCCATGGTGGACTCACACTTCTTAGGTGAAATATCTATAGGTAATTTTAAATAGACTTTTTATCTGACCTGTAAATCAGAACACTACAGTTTAGACACTCCCGGACAATGGTGCCAAAATGGTGAGCAGAAATTCATGTCCCGAAAAACATTCATTTCTCTTCCATAAATTATCAATACGGTAAGTTCGTAAACTTATGAGTGTCACGCATAGTATATGCTTGTAGTTTTGGGTAAAAAATCTAGTTGTACCTTATTTAGTTTGGTGGGGAGGTTTGTGTAATTGGATTTCAGCCAAACCAAATAAACTAAGTGCAAGAAATGAAATAAATAAATTATTAAACAAAAAGTAAAGTGCTAGAAATAAAATGCGAGGAAATAAACACACACAACTAAAATTAAATAAAGCAATAAACTAATCTACAGAAAGCAAATGCATAAATTAAACAGGGGAGGACTACTGCAGGGAGTGGGCCCAAGCTCCCGCAGATAGTCCGCCCGGCTAGCTACGTAGAGCTTGCTCGAATAAGAGGAGTTGCACTCTTAATTAATTAAACAATAAAATAAAATAAGTTCTGTCTAAAATTAATCATTGATCTCTGATCCCCCTCTGTTCATATGGCCTGCATCTTTATATAAAGTGCAACCAGATATCATTACGATAACAAATCAATCTATTTTAATCACGTGATGTGATTTAGTTACCATTGATTCTACACATATTTTATTCTTCTATTTTAAAGTATGTATGTTCACCAGATTATAAACATCCTTAGGTGTACGTAACAACAAATCCTAAACTAATGCATCCTAAAAATAATAATATGCTTTAAGAGCTTTACAAGGTCAACCGACCAATCGGTTGATAATAGTAACAAACACTTTATTCTATTTAATAAATGCATGATTAAAATAGATCTCCTTTGTCTTCACGTGCAACCTCCTCCATAGTCCTTGGTCAACCAGTCAAAGTTGACTTGGTAAATCTTGCAAAGTATGAAGGCATGGAGGCGCCTTCTAGTTGTAGGGAGGCACTCTTCTTCCATTAGCACCTTCCTATTGCAAGGAGGCGCTTGTATTTTGTTGGTGCCTTCTAGTTGTAGGGAGGCACTCATTTTTTGTGGGTGCCTTCCAGTTGTAGGGAGGCACTCATTTTCTATCAGTGCCTTCCAGTTGTAGGGAAGCACTCTCTTTCGTTGGTGCCTTTCGGTTGTAGGGATGTGCTTGTCTTCTATGGATGCCTTCCGGTTGTAGGAAGGTGCCTACTTCTATTGGGCACCTTCCTTGAAGAGGAAGACACCTACTCTATTGCCTTAGTCTCTGTAAGCAGAAGTATGCTGGGTCCAAGTGGATGTAGACTGGAAATCACCATATTAGTACCAATACCTGCATTTATACACATTTCCCACTAAAAACACCAATCAAGCATAATACCGGATTTTCTATCAATTATATGCATAAGTTATATAAAATACATTTCATATGCTAATTGAACCAATGATAATTCTTATTAACCGTGTATATAAAATGAGCATTTTTTGTGCTCATCAACTTGGTCAACCTAAAGGCTCTAAGAGTTCCTATAACTTCTCGATCATCCCAAAAGGCTCCATGCCCTCTTGCTGAGAGTTTGGTCAACTAAAAGGTTCCATAGGCAGCTGTAAAACCTTTGGTCAATGCCAAAGGCTCCAAGGATTTCTAAAAATTGCTTGGTCAACCCTAAAAATCTCCAAGGACATGTACTCATCGTTTGGTCAAATATGAAAGCTCAAAAACCTATAAAAATCAAGAAAAATATATAAAATTCCAAAAAAAAATGGATAAAGCGTAAAATCCAAAAACATTTGCATTTGTATTTTGCATTTTCATCGGCATTCACACATGCATTCACATCATCATATTGCATTTAGGCATTTGTCATCCATTGCATTCCATAGTAGAGTGTAGTGCGTTTATCAAAGTTTTACCAACAGTCACATGTTTGTATGACAATCATGCACCCTTGCATTTATCATAATTCATTGCATTCATACACGATACATGTTGTGGAGACTTATGTATGTATATTAAGTTTTCTTGTCACTCAGCCATACCTAGTGAGTTCTTCAGATATTGTAGAAATCTTGCTTTGCTATTATAGACAAAATCGTTAGTTGGGATAGTGCTTCAAAATATCATAATCCCATCACTAAGAAAAACAATATAAAATTATGCTAAGACGAGAGAGGATGAAAGCCGCGAAAGCAATTTTAGGTATCTAGAGAGATGGGTTTCACAACCTGCTTATCTTGCAAATAGTCGGTTTATAAAGGTGTACTTTGGCAAAAGGACAAGAATTTCCCATATAAATCCCAAAGTCACAAAATTTAAATCCCAAGTTACAAAGTGCAAAAAAAATATACAAATTTCAATTTCAAAATATAAAGTGACATAGTGAATCAAAAGCACTATAAAAATCCCTTGCTCAAATAAAATGATAACACGTGGACTAACAATGATTTTTATCACTACATCTGAGCAAGTAAGAAGGGTGAGAACTTGAATCCCTGGATTGTACACCTTTTGAAAGCCATAGAGTGATCCCCGATCGTAGCAATGGGTTGGAAGAGTCCCGCATGCAATCATAGGGGTAGTTCGATTGGGTGATCCCCAAACGTAGCAATGGGTTGAAAGAGTCTCGCCTGCATTTGGAGTGGTAGCCCTGATCAAATTGCGAGATGAGCTAGCTCTAGGTACCTAGGATTGTCTAGCTGTATAATCCTAATCAAATCTGAAACAAGGATGATACGATTGTATGAGGAACCTTATCTCACATATGGGTTGAAAGAGTCTTGACTGACATACAAGGTATGCTTACGATCTATCTAAAAATACTCACATGCTCACACAAGGATTATGAATAGTTGGGTCTATCACAGCAAAAGCCTTGTACAGTTAGTATGTGATTTTTGGAGAAGTATACTAGGGTGTTTGAGTCTCAAGGAAAACCCCAAAAAGTGCTCCAATAGCAACAAGATACCAAATATCATTAGACTTCAGAGATATGAGTCATTCATTCATCGAAATGCATTTTTACAAAGCACAATCAAATATATAGGATATATATCGCATGAATATCTGAAATGATGTTTAGATGGCCACTGACTATATATTGCAACAAAGAAGAAATATACAAAATGACATATTCATTCATTAGAATTATACCAGTCCATTCCACTGCATTTCATATATGGGTGATTAATTGATTAAGTTCTTGTAATGAGAATTATCAATTATTTTGCATGATTGTTATACATTTTGTGGTGTCATATTTTAAAAATTGATATACACAATTTACATTCATTCCTTATGTTTTAAGTGATTAAAGCATGTATGTTCATCTCCATTAGATTATGATTTTGTACATAATGCATTACCATACATTGCATAGCATATCATAAAATGCATAAAATATACACATGCCCACAAAGCAAAAATAAATATGCATTAAAAATAAACATCGCATCCATCTACATACATCATATGTCACACATTTACTCATCTAGATTATTGCATATCATCATCATAAAGTAGAATAGCTATCTAATGCATGACATCCATACATCGCATAATATAAACATAGCATTTAAATACGCATTGCATCCATGTGCATCAAATAAACATAAAATCAAAAACAATAAATACACATGTATACATAATAAGCCATGAAATATCATATCATATATATATATGTGTGTCCAAACGAGTACATAGGGAGTACAAAATGCTTGTAGGCTACAACTGTGTAGGTCCTCAATCTTACATACAAAATGATACATCAAAATTGTAGTCAACAGCTGCTATAAATTGGATCTAGGCTACTCCCATTGTACTAGAGATCTCCTTGCCTCCCTCTAAACTGTGCTCTAGAGCTTACTCTCCTGGCTGGCCTAGCACCTATGGTGGATTCTATTGTGGATCATGCCTGCTTACAAAGCCTAACATACCCAACACATGGGAAACTGGTAACTATAGTAGGCTAGTCCTCTGGCTGGAGGCCCCTGAGTATGCCTTGGATCTCTAGCCTTGGGCTGCAATCTCATTGTATGCATGCTAGAGGACATGTGCATCCTCTCAGTCCTATGATTCCTATGACTCAAGCCCACTATGGACTGCCCTGAGGTTCTATACCTGGTACACTATGACTCTACTACAAAAGGATCCTCAGGAACCTGTAGCCCATGCATCTCTATGTATCCAACTAGTTGATCAATGTGAGCAAGCCGGGCTACATGCATCTCATTGGTCCTCATGACCATATCGCACAGTTGCATCACCTCAACAATCGGATCCTATATAGTTGTTATACCTACTTCTGGTACCACAGGAGGCCCCATGATAGCCTGAGGAGGCCCCATAATAGCTCCCCTCGCTGCTCGTGTGAGGTCTCACTCTGCCTCTGCTGCAATCCACTGTGCCTATGCTAACTATAGGGTAGTCTATAGTCTCTGCACCTAGGCCTCTACATCGGTAGCTCGAGTTGTGAGCTCTTGTACCTGGCCTTGCACCTTAATCAGGCACTGCTCTCTATCAGCCACCTTCACCTCCAAAGTGATTATGGTGGTATCTCTCTCATGTTTTTGCATGTGAAAGTGCCCAATATGACTCTACAAGTCAGCAACATGCGCCAGCAACTGTCTCTCTATGCTGTCAGGAGGAACCTCACCCTCCTCTAGAGCATCCTCCTGAGGGTTAATTTTTGATAGGTCCTCAGTGGTGGCCTCTGCATCCCAACCACCCTTAGTACGTTGGTGCACCCTGCACCTATCAGGATCTACCTCTACCTCTACCTCTACTATCTCTTAGCCCAGAGGCCTAGTCCTGTGCCATATAAATAGAGACCACCACCCGTCATAGTCGGGCATGGTCCTAGTTGTCTCAACCCTCGACTCCTAGAAATCATCGGGTGTATCTCCTAGCAGTAAAGGAACTATCAATGGGATATCCCTCTCCAAAGCCAAGCATATGTACCTCAGGGGCATATCTGGCAGGTCCTATACGATTTCGAACTATCGTAGGACATGAGAGAAAAACTAATACTCTCAAACCTCTGGCTTATGCCAGATAAGCCACCTATCTCATCGGGCCCATCGTAGCCACTCGTCTGCCTTTGACCATACAAGACAATCCATGTAGGGGCACTAGACGACATCCCTCGGTCCAAGTGCTACAAAGCTAATGATGTAATGTTGCATATCCCTAGCATGAGCCCTGTTGTGGACACCCTCCTCAGCACGATGCCAGCAGGCAGCATAGCACTGATGATCATCATCTAGGGTGGTGATGTGTAGTGGTAGCTATACAAGATACTCGATCTAGATGTGCTACCACCCCCAAATCTATCACAACATGCTACATTTGATGCCCTTATGGATCCACTCCATAATCTGGTACAACTCTCGATAGAGCTGGCATAGTAAAGTGCTCCTCTAGGCCAGTAGTAGTGGCTCCTCTATCGAGCTCTAAAGCACCCTGCAAGTAGGGGCTAGTATGTTCTAGGGAATCCTCATGATCGAGGAGTCTAGAAGGATAATCTGAATTATGAGGTGCATAAATAGGGCCTCTCGAGCAGAGAAGACTTCATCCCAATACTAGTCCCCGATGTGCAACCCTCCATGGTCTGCATCATCCTATGTGTCAACGCTCTGATCACCGAAGATGGTAGCAAAAATGACATCCTTTGCCATGTAGGCAGAGGAAATGACAACCTCATCATCGATAGGGATCCTAAATATCCTATAGATATCCTCCAGTGTGATGGTCATCTCACTAGGAGGCAAGTGAAATGTGTTGTTCCACACATTCTAGCGTCAGGCCAACATAGTGATATAGGCCTGATATACCCTAATGGTGGGTAGATCCATGAAAAAATTGAACCTGACAGCTTAGAACCATGCCCAGTCATCATCCGACAAGGCCTCATAGAGAGTCTTCATCAGGTTAGGCTCTCATGCTCTAGAAGTTAACTTTTAAACAAAAAAGCAAAAAAAAAAACATAATGTAAGCTAAATCTAGCTAAGCAGAGCTAAAGAAAACTAAACATTTCAAAAAAAAACACAAGCAATTGTAGCACTGCAACTGCAACTTAAAGGTTTATTATAATATTAAAGGTCTAAGGTTGAGACCTAAAGATTAAATTAATTATAAATTAATTATAATAATTTCATTATAAATTAATTATAAGTTAATTATAATTTAATTATAAGTTATTTTATAACTTAATTTAATAAACCCTAAAGGATAGGGTTATAAAGGGCATATATGAAGCATCGACATCATATTCTATCTCCTCCGTCGATGTCAATGATTTTCAAAGAATGGGTATAAATACCCTAAGCTTAAAAAGCTTCAAACCCCATCCACGATTTTAATAAATCTCCTAAGAAAAAATCATGTGCACAATATTCATGAACAAGAGAGGGAAGAAGATCACGTTTGACCCTTTTTGATAGGTAGTGAAGGGATAAAAGTCACAAGGCACAAAGGCCTTATCACCACCTAGCCATGTGGGCTAACGGCAAGTGGAAGTTCCTTGGGAATGCAAGGTTCCACATTCGATTCCCAGTAGGAAGGTTGTGCAGTATTTTTTGAGCACCGTAGATGCCAAAGCCTTTTGGCTTATGGCACCTAGGTAGAAGACAAAGCATCATGGGAGATTTTACCTTCCATGTGAGCACTTAGCTCACATGGATTGGCAATTGTGGCTAAGGCATTGGAGGTGTTGAGACATGGGATTGAATCCCACTGGGAGCACTTTGTGAGGTATTAATTTTTTTGTTATAAATTAATTTGTGCTTCTAAGGTTGTATGGTGTATTTTTGAGCTTAGGGAGATATAAGGTTGATGAAATTAAATAATTATTTTATTTAATTATTTGGTGTATTGAGTTGTTTAGAGTGGAGTTATAAGGTTCAATAAGAGATTTTTTTTATATGTTTTGGTGAATGCTTATTTAAAAGGAGTAATAAGGTGTATTTGAGTTTAATTATTTTTGTAATTGTGAAATATATTGAGGGAGTGTTAGAGAGATATTTTGTCATCTAACCTTTGAAATTGGCAAAGAGGGAAATTGTGTTTGAGACAAGTTTTGATGTCAATTGTTCAATAAACAAAATGTATGGGCACATCTTCCTTATGAGTAATTATTGGATGTTGTGAATGCTAATTTGGAGAGAAAAGGGTTGTTTGATAAACATTGTTGAGTTTGATTGTTAAAGGTTTTTTTGAGTGAGATTTGTTGATAAAAATCTTGTTTAATAAGCATTTTTGGAAACATTGAATGAACCTTCATATGCATGATTAGGGTTTGTGCAAGATCATGAGTATCATTGTTATGTGAAGTTGAGAACTATCTTGAAACTAGGATTTGTGCAAGATCATGAGTATCATTGTTATGTGAGATTATTTTATAAGCATTGTTGAATAAGATTTCATTAAGTATTAGTTTGAGTTGAGTAGCTTTTTTGGAATCTTATAATACAAATTTAAGGTAAGTTCTAGCGAGCACTTGTTGAGCATATTTGAGATAGGTCTTGATGAAGACATGTTGAGCATATTTGAGGTAAGTCTTGGTGAATATTTGTTGAGCATATTGGACAAGTTCTAGAGAGGACTTGTGGATAGATTAGTGTGAGCTTTTATGGAAGCTTACAATGTAGATTTGATATAATTCTTTGAGAAGACTTGAGATCATATTTGATTGATTTGTTCAAACCTTGGGTTAAGGTTTGGGGTAGATCTAGCAGAGTTGATTTGTGATTGAGTCAAACTTTGTGTTAAGGCTTGAGTACAAATTTGTGCTAAATCGAAGTACTATGTTTAGTGTAGATCAAAGACATATATTTAGGATAGATTTGTGCTAGATCAAAGGGTTGTGTTTAATGCAGATCAAAGATAGATATTGAGCAAATTTATGCTAGATCGAAGGACTATGTTTAGTACAGATTTGAAGATAGAGTTTGAGACGATATGTGCTAGATCGAAGGACTGTGTTTAGTGTAGATTTGAGATAGAGCTGAGAGAAATATTTGGAGGTGATAGAGTATAGAGGATGATAGTATCTAGTGGATAGAGTTCCATTATATAGGGTAGTGAAGATAGGTCTTCTGAGTGACAGTAGGAGTCTTCAATGGATAGAGATCCATAAGCCAGTGTAGTGGAGACAACAGTTCTTCTAGAGGATCACCATCCAGATCATAGGGGATTAGTGTCTCCTATGGATAGATATCCATAAAATTGATTAAGATATTGGTGTCTCATTTGGATAGAGGTCCATAAATATTGTAATAGGGAAAGGATTCCCAAGAGAATTTATTTGAGAAAATTTTATAAGGAATATTTTCTCTATGGAGCAGCCCACATTGGGTGAATCACGTAAATAATATATCTCATATGTGTGATGCTTTGTGTGATGTCTACTACTTTAATACTCCTAATGTTATCATATGGATTTAAAAGCAAAAAAAATTATCTTATAATGTTCACCCCCCATCTTAGTATAAGCACATGTTCTTCAATTGGTATCAAAGCGAGTTTCTCTGTGAAAAGACTAAAATATTGGAGGAAGATCCATTAGAAATACACATGACTTCATAGAGTGAAGAAGAGACCATGTTTGACATAAAAGAGGAATTATTTGCTGCTCTCAGGAGTCTTGAAAAGGCTAGAAATAAAAACTCAAGAAGATCAAGAAGCAAGAATATAACTTATACAGAGTCTCATAGAACTCAAGATAAAGGTAGAAGAGGGAAATAAAATTGAACAGGATATGATAGATCTATTAAGAGCAAGAGAAACAAAATGTGAAATATTGGAAGCAAAAATTGTTTATCTAAGGAATGAAGTTGAAAATACCAAGGTACTACCAGATATAAAGTTTGGGAAATAGAAATAGGATTCAAGTCTTCAAGAAGCAAAAACTTCAAACAAAGATAAGCAAGTGAAGCATACTCCAGAAATAAAATACATCAGGAAGGAAGAAAGCAAAGAAGAACCATGTACGAGAGTTAATCACAAAATGAGAAGCACTCAACCACAATATCAAAGGCATGCAAACAGGTTACATAATTTCTTCCATGGTTATTGTTTTTCTTGTAACAAATATGGTCATAGAGTTGTACACTACACTGGTTATGTGAAAAATTATGTAAATAGAAATTTTAACTCTTTTGCACCTCTTATGAATAATTATATCATTTGTTACAAATGCAATAACTTTGGGCACAAGGCTAGATGGTGAAAAATGGTACTTCCTGAGTCTAGTAAAAAGAATACAACTTCAACAACTAGGAAAGAGAAAAAGGGAAATGAAAAGGCTATATCAATGTTAGTTCAAATAGATATTCATGCTCAAGATAAATAAGAACAATGGTATCTTGATAGTGGTTGCTTTAGACACATGATAGGAGACAAATATAAATTTCTTGTACTCAAGGAAACTAATAGAGTATCAGTAAGTTTTGGTGATAATGGATCAACAAAAATTGGTGGAAGAGGAAATCTGAGTTTAAATAATGAAAAAATAAGAATAGAAAATGTACTATATGTCAAAGGGTTAAGACACAATTTTCTAAGTTTAAGCCACCTTTGTGATCAAGGACATATGGTTATATTTCACCTAGATAGATGTGAAATAAGAAAGTCAAAAATTGGAAAAGTCATTGCAAATGCAAGTAGAACTCCAAACAACCTCTATATGCTTAGTGATATCAAAGGGGGAAAGTGTTTTCTATCACAATAATATGATATTTGGTTGTGTCATAGAATAATGGGTCATTTTAATTTTGACAATATAGTCAACATAGGCAATAAATAGGCTATCAGAGGTTTACCCAAGCTAAATTGACCATAAAACACAATTTGTGCACCTTGTCAACATGGAAAGCAAACTAGAACAAGTTTCAAATCAAAGGGATATATGTCATCAAAGGCATTAAAGTTAATACATACTGATCTATGTGGTCCTATCTGTAGACACCTAAATCGTGTCATGCTTAGGGGAGCTACTTACATAGACACACTCATAAGATCATAAGACATAATCTTGGACATTCCAAGCATCAATAGTGGTTATCACCACTCATTTGGGGCCTTTTAAATCCATCCAAGCTTGGCCACTCAAGCCAAGAGTGGTCAGATTCTAGTTTCTCAAGCCTAGAGTGGCCAGACCTAACCACTGTTGATGACAACAGCCAGATCATAGCCGTTGCAGACAATAGTGACTAAGCCATAAGAAGAGGTTTACCAAAAAATAGGCCCAATCTCGGGAGGAAGTGGTAGTCTACATGCAATAAAGGTGAGCAAGAGTGACTTTGCATTCCTTTTCATGACCAGTTCACATAGGAGACTTGAGTTTGCATTTAGACTTAAGTTAACTAACCTCCAAGAATAAACAAAGGACAAAATCTTCTCATGCTAATGACCAGTTCGCATAGAAGACTCAAGTGGGTAGTTAGATTTCAATTAACTGGCCTTCAAATATAGACAATGGACAAGATCTTCTCATGCTAACTTGCACTACATATGAGAAATTCATTTCTAGGGCTTGGACATAGACCTAAGGTTTCACACTATAAAAGGTGCAAGCCTGAGAGCACCAAGAGAGCCTTATCATATCTAGATATCCTTTAATATTTTATCATACAGAGAATAGAGACCCGAATCACATACAGGAGATCATTTTAGAGAGAGTTTTCTTTGAGATCATGTGTGTGGCGGAGCTTTGACAAATCAAAGGGTATAACACCTAATTTCTTCAACATCAGATCATAGTCTTTGAACCATAGCTTTGGGGCAAGGAGAGTAAGGTTTTCTTTAGCAGTCGCTATCTTGGACAATGTCTCGTAGGTTTGGCTTAGATAGACATAACATCTTTTATATTTTTTTCTTATATCATTAGCATAGATTTACTTGATTCCATGGTATTGTTTTATCATATTTCTGTTACATTATTTGATTACTAACAACATCATCCGGGGAGGCAATCTCAAACACCTAAAAGTGTGTTGTTGTTTCATTGTTTGTAGAGCCATAGGTACATCGTACAAAGATTACAACATATGAGAGAAAAAGGGATCCCTCTAGGAAACATACCTAGAGAAGGAGGCATCTGTAAGCCCTCATACATTTATGTGTGTGGAACCGGGAAGCTTTTATAAGCACACCACCTCTTCATGGAAGGGACACTCCTTTCCCACTTGTAATTTATAGTATCAAAATGGGTATCCCTAAGAGGGACCGACATGTAATCGAGCTTAAATATCAATAAAGAGATTCAACTTTTGTTATTTCATGTTATATGCTTTTTCCTCTTGTCTTTATATTTTATCTTTGGTATTTTAAATAAGTATTGCAAGTAGGGTTTTAGAAAAGGGACCAATGCATGTGTTCCTGGGGTCACTATAGATGGCGATCACGGTTGGACAATCATTGGTTCAGAGTGGAGGAGCTATGAAAACCCCCCATTAGTTCTTCAACGATGTACCCTAGCTTCTTTTGATAAAATCATGTTTGGCACTATGGATGAATCTTCTCATTCTTAATCCAAGAACAAGAGCATAGAAATCAAGAGAACAACACATCAAAACACATCAAAGATTTTAGGGCACACTCAAATTGGTAATCAAGATAAACATTTGTTTGGAATTGTGTGGTGATTCCTAAATTTCAAACTCAAAAGATCAAGTCATAAAACAACATGGTCAAAAAAAGAAGTAAAAACCCTCGGTCTAATGCCGAGGGAGAGATAGAAGCAATTCATACCCATAGGTAGAGTCATAGTAATGTTGAACGACCTACCCATAAGACCGTGATATGTAGATCCATGAGCCTAAGGGGTGATAACTCAAATCTTGGGTATCTCCTCGAGAAACCCCAAGTAAGAAACCACATCATGGAACAAAGTCACATAAACAAAAAGAGGCTTCACAACCATCCTCATCAAGGAGACATGAGGAGAACTCAAAGGCCTCCTCTAAAGACACAAAAACATCTCAAAGACATGAGGAAACTTCAAGGGCTTCCTCCTCATATGGACATAAAGAAGTTTCTAAGACTCATTATTCACAGAGGGATGATGATACTACCACATCTCCATCCACATGGAGAAAACATGTCACCATAAAGCCCTCTTCATCAAGAAGGCAAACAAGAATTGCAACACCTCAAGACTCACAAGAAACATATAAAATAGGTCTGCCCACTGAAGGGCAGGAAACTAGAGCTACATATAGTCATGGGAATCATATAGAAGAAACCCTTCACACAAAAGTAAATATTCCCATAGACTATGACCTTATAGGATTAAATGGCACCCCATGGGACCAGCCATGGAGAACGAGACAACTAGACAGGTTGGATTGATTTCCTACTCAACCAACCCAAATAACTATAGCTACTAAGAACCCTACATCTGGAAGCTCATGAACTGTGACTTCTAAACATACCTCCTAGTCTAGGGGTACCTCAAAGTGACCCCATAGAAGACACATGGAGTTTGATCATAGGGATATTCAATAGTACACTAAACAAGTCACTTTAACTAGCAAGAGTACAGATACAACAAAAACCTCCTTGAGGAATCTATGAGTCAAGACTACAAGAACATAGTCAGATAAACATGAGTCTTCTACAATGGTACAAACTGACTAAATGAGGCAGTTATAAAATGCATTATGCAAAGAGTGAGAGTTAGTGGAAGCTCTCAAACAAGAGAAATAAAGAGAAATACTCTTGCGCCAACATGAGAAACATTTAAGAGAGCAAGCTGAGCGACTAGCTCTTAAAAATTTATAGATAAATGGTGGTGACCACCAAAGAACAAGACTCACTGACTCACCTAAGGAAAGACACACTAGAACATATAGCCCACAATGAAACCCCCCACCAAATCATGAATAAAATCCAACTAATGGGGGGAGGACAAACATAACAAACCAAGATCACAATCCTGAGTCCCCTCGTAGGAGGGAGGAAAATGGAACAAATAAAATAGATAGAGAGTTACCTCCATTGCCAATACGAATAGGCTTGCACGAGGAGGAAATTTATGCATCAAATGCATTTTAATATCTTGTTGAAAAATGAAAACCTTTCAGAAAAAAGAGATAGCTGGGAACTCACCAACATTGAGCAAGATACACAATCAACCATTGTGCCCATCAATCCCTAGTGCTCCATATCCTAATCACTTTGAGATTCCTAGGTTGGAGAAGTTTAAAAGTGAAGAGGATGCACAAGAGCATGTCACCAATTTTATCAATGCTTTTTTTCATCTTGAATACAATGACGCTCTCATGCTAAGAACATTCATAATGACATTTTCAGGTTGCCACTCAATGGTTCAACCAACTACCTAAGCATAGCATAGCCAACTTTGAACAACTAGTAAATGTATTCTTGAAGGGTTTCTCCTTTGGTGCTAAGAATAAGGTGAACCTTTCAAACCTGGTAAACCTAAAACAGTATGATGATGATCCAGTAATGGATTATGGGAATAGATGGAGAAAAATCATGGAAAATTTATCATTCTCCATCTCTACAAAAGAGATAATTCATATGTTTACCAAAATTTGTTCTAAAAATATCTCCCTCTTGCTACAACTTCAATAGTATCCTTCATTTTAGGAACCTTTGGCACATGCCAAGCTCATCGAAGAGATAAAAGTAGATGAGGGAACAATTAAGCTTCGAAACAAAAAGGAGTGGAACAAGAATGGTAAGAATGACAAGTACAAGCAAAAGCAGAGTAACCCTGCTCCAGTCAATCAAGTTGTATTGGCTACACCCAAGTATGGGGGTGCACAACAACCACAAAACTATCAAGCACATCCCCACTATCCAACTACGACCAAAAGAACAATCAAGGAAGAAACCGAGAACGCAAGTCGCCTCGTTATTTCATGCCTCTAACAGAATCAATGCAATCAATCTTTAATCAATTAAGCAAGGCCAGGAGGATCATATTTCTTGATATACCTCTTGTAGATCCCAACCATCCTAAGCCAAAATGATATAGGGAAGATCAATTTTGTCCTTATCACAAGATATCGAGGCATGACATTGAGGCTTGCATTGGGTTTAAACATCAAGTGCAAAACATGATTGAGGCGAGAGAGCTCAAATTTGACAACCCACTAGCTCCCGATAACAAATACATGGGCATATACAGAAACCCATTGCCCAATCATGAAGCCCCTCGAGAGCAAGGGGCCCAAGTCAATCAGGTTGAGTTGACATACCTACCCACGGATGCATTGGGATGGTTGAGATCGTTAATATAGCAACAAGTACTAGGCAGTATGGTAAACTACAACTGCCTGTAGCTCCCATGAACATCCCAAACACTCCTAGGCAAAGGTAAGACAACCTTCCAGGTCCACCAACGAGACTTGTGGTAACTATTCGGAGTAGATTGGAGAAAAACCTACAAATAACTCTAGCTAAGTTATCCATATATGAGCTCATACAACAGTACCCAAAGCATAGGGAGACTCTAATGGAGATTTTAAGAAAAATTGAGCTTCAATCGCAAGATACGAATGCATTCACTCACTTTGTGGGACAAGTGCAAGAATACCAGGAACCTGTAATACGATTCTATGATCATGATATTAAGACAATTTTTGCTGCCTTACCAGACCCTACGCTAAACATTGTAGCAGTATCAATAACTTATCGTTCAAAAGGGTTTTGGTTGATACAGTTTCATCTATAAAAATCATCACAATAGCTGTAATAGAGCACCTCAAGATACCCAAGACCAATATCATTCCAAGAACTTACACATTGAGAGATTTTAATGATGCTTTATGCAATACTATGGTAACAATAGTCCTACCCATCAATGTGGGGCACAAGCCCATCCCCATGATGTGCATGTCTTGTAAGATGCTATGTAGTGCAACATCCTCTTAGGGCACCCTTGGATAAGGACCATGAAGTGTGTGCCTTCGATCTTGCACCAATGTGTCAAGTATTTGCACGAAAGCAAAGTCTATGTGGTTTTGGCTGATGAAGATCCTTTTAAATATGTTAATCAGGTGGATATTCTAGGATAATTTGTGATCCCTTCTACTCACCTATATGTAGCACCTTCATCCCCAACCACACAAGTTGATAACAAAGACAAAGGGGTAAGAAAAGACCCAAGTACATCAACACCTCCTGGTGCACTCAAGATAATCAATGCTTCTAAAGTACCATCAATGTCAAAACCAAAAGACAATCAAAAGCTAAAGGCCCCCTTAGTTAAGGAAGAGAGGCCCAAAGAAGTGCCAACTATAGCCATTGTTGAAATGCCAAGTCCTATGGAAGAGGAAGATCCTCAAGATCAAGATGAAGATAATGATTATCACCCTACTTCACCAGTATCATCCATGGGGTCATCCATGTCACATGCATAAATACACTTGGCAAGTATAGGCATAGGGAAATACCTTGTACAAAACATAACATTTATTCTTATCATTGAGTCTGCACAGGACATAGGGAGGCCTAAAGACTTGAGGCCGCTAGTAGGAACAGTGGTTCCACTTGGAATCCCTCCCAACCAAACTAATTTTATCTATGTCGCCTTGGACTGCGCTCATAAGTCTTCATATATAGAAGAGGATGGTGATGAATTATTCACGGTGAATTCTTGTTACTTCTCTAATCCCGAGTTTTCTCTAAGCTACTTTGATGTGTGTAATTGTGTTTTTCAACACAACCATTATTTGTTGCTATACATAATATACTAAGGATTTTCGATTAGTCAACCAAATATAGTAATCTTATCAACTTTTGAGGAAAAAAACTTTGATTAGTAGAAAATAAGGCCTAGTTGTGATAAAGCCTTGGTATTCAAGATCTCATCACTAATTGAAACACTAAAATCCTAGCTGGTATAAGGAAAATATGAAAGTTGCAAAGCGGTCTAGGTTACCTTAAGTGAAAAGGATTATCCTTGCTTATCCCCCTGTGCAACCAGTTTAAAGGTGCTGAGAATTGGCAAAAGGACAAGCTTTACCCTATCAAAATACCTTGCTTAAATCAAAACAAGAAAAATTCCAAAGCAAAGTACATATTCAAAAGGCCAAGCATACAGTCTAGATTTCAAAGCAAAAATCTGATACACAAATCATATATTCAAAATACAAAAAAAGCAAGCTCAAGAAAAAATCAATCAAAAATAAACAATGATTTTCATCACTTAGAATGAGCAAAATAAATAGTGATTATCATCACTACAAAAAATCCTCGCTCAAAGAAAAAAATCAATAAAAAATAAACAATGATTTTCATCACTACATATGAGCAAAAATCCAAAGCCAAAAAGAAGGGAATAAAGCTTGAATCCTTGGAATTCTTAGCATTGTACAAAACTGGAAGGATAAATCCTTACGCATGATGATATGTCTATTACAATTGCTTCATGCATTTGTGTAGACCAATATTTGAATGTGGATGAGCTAGCTTGGGTAACCAAATATTGCCTACTGGTATAGTCCAACTAAGTCCAACATAAGGATGAGATGAACACTTGAAAATCCTTCATCTTAGCAATGGGCTAAAATAATCCCGCCTGACATTGGAGGAAATGCTTGAGTTCTATTTCAAAATATACAATCACATGCACACATAGAGATCATGAAAAACTAGGTCCATGGTAAAAGCATTACTTTTCAAAATTCTAAGTGGTAAGTAGACAGTTGTTGATAGGGTAACTAGAGTGTTTGAATCTCCGAAAAGCCCCAAATGTTTTTACATAGCAACAAATCATAACATCATTCACACCATCATATTCTTTATAAGATTCCATAAAATTAGGGGGTATCAACATAGTAGGACAGATACCACATATATATTAGAAATAGTATATAGACTGCCACTGACTACTTTATATATTTTAATTTATAGAAACTTATTAATAAAATACATTATACACCATTACATCTCATATATGAATACTTAATCAATTCTTATGATAGAGGTGATTATTTAAATTCATTATTATTTTTAAACTTTTTGTGGTATCACCCATTAAGATTGTCAATTTCATATGCATTCCGTATGTTTTAAATGATTAGAGCATACAAGTTCATTTATACCATTCCATCACATGAGTTAGATGCATATAATTAAAGCAAAAATTAAACATGCATTTAACAATAACATTTGCATCCACAAAAACAAGTCATTAATCATCCATAAACCACATCATAAAACATATAGGCAATATCCATTTGCATACCATAAATTCATCATTCATCATCAAAATACATTGCATCATATCATCAAATCATATAAGCATCTACACATCCATCTAAGCATCTTCAAATATCATCTATCATCTAACATATCCATAAAATCATCATAATATCACCATCGCAACATATCATAAAATAAAATAATAATAAAAATATAAGCAATAACCGATACACATAATGAGTCATAAAAGACAAATCTATCATAAAAATATGTGTGTCAAGTCTAATGGATATACAAAAATTCCCGTGGGCTATAGTCATGTAGGTCAGTCGACCTCAAAAATAGATCAAGAACCAAGTAGAACATCAATCAAGTGTCAGTCCTAAGCACCCTACGTCATATCCTCCAGTGCCACCTCCCCCTGTGGTGGTGTCATGAGTCAAGTGATGTGAGCCTGTAGGTCTCTCTGTCCAATACCAGGTCTGCTATCTAGGATGGGTGGAATACTACCTCGAGGTAGAGTTCCCGCTGGCCTGTGAACCACCTACACCTTTTGTATCCTTAGGGACAATCCCGTACCTCCTGAGCTGCATCTAAATGAGGATAACATGATCCACAAGTCCCTATATCTGCTCCTCATGCTCATACAACAAGGACTAAAGTTATCCCACCTCTTCCCCTGAGCCTATCGCTAGAACCTCCTATGGTGTAGAAGCAGGAATAACAAACTACATCCTGACATCACCACCCCCAATAGTAGTCTATAGAGACTGTATATGTGCTATGATTTGTTCAATCGTAGCATCTCACCGTTGTACCTGGATCTTAGTAGCCTGAACCTCAACCTCGACCTCATGCAACTATGTTGTCAAAGGAGAGTCTCTCTCCTTGAGTTCTAACTCATCCTCCTCCTCAAGAACATCAAGATCCTTTGATACCCCCTGATCTGTCGACTGGCCCCATACCTCAGTACTATATCAAACTCTACATCCTATCAAATCTATGCCATTAATCCCACCATCATCCTTGCACCCTAGACTACCAATGCCATGCCACATCTGATCACCCCACCACTGATATTAGGCCTTTGTAACTTTCCTAGCCACTATAGGTTCTATGGTTGGGGCATCCTCCTCATCTGTAAGCTTTATAATGTATCGTGGAGGTAGGTCCCTCTCTGTTGTGAGGTGCCTGTATAATAATGATACCAATAACACATCCTACTGTAATTCATACTGATGAAGAACCCAAGAGTAGAAATACTCTCGAATGGTAATCTTATGACCAACAAGCCATTGCTCGCATTGTGTCCTAGCAGTAAAACTAGCTGGATCATCCTAAACTGTACACTCATAGTATGACCGCCATGCGACATCTTCGACCAATAGTTTGGTAAAAGCATCATGTTCTCGAGCCCATCTGGTAGCATAGCAATGTGTACAAGCCTCAATAGATGTAATCTTAGCTGGGAACCCCTTAGGGCAATCTACCTTAATGTGCTCCCATTCCCAAACCTGTAAGAGCAAACTGCAAGCAATGTTGATGTGTCCCCATAAATGGATGTGGTATAACTCATCATAGCATTGAGCCAATAGAAATATACCCCATTTGAAAGGCTCCTCGCTATCTAGAAGGTTCTGCACCATCTCCAGGAGGTTCCAAGGGAACCTAAAACCCAAGCAATCCAGTACAAGAATGTTGCTGATCACCATCAGCAACATAACATGTCTCACTGTGAAAACCTGAGCATCATACCAAGTCTTGATAGATACTCCCCTGGACCCAGTATCCCAAAGAGCCTATGCAAAGCATGCTCCAAACACCCAAGCATAGACGGCCACCTTATTAGTAGTAGCCAATGAAACAATGGGCACCCCATTGAACAGGATCCAAAAAATCTTGTAAACGTCCTTCGACGTGATAGTCATCTCATCAGGTGGAATATGGAAGGTGTTGGTCTGCAGGTCCCAACAATGGGCTAAGGCCGTAAGATATGCCTGATCAGCCATAATGTGGGGCAACCTAATAACATACTATAGCCCATGCACCTTAAACCACTCCCAATCAGTGTCATAAAATCCAAGAAGTAATTCAGGTAGGAGCTTTGGGTCCTAAGCCCGAGCAGTGAGGATATAAATAAATTAAAAGAAAAACAAAACATAACTACAATGCATCTAAGGCATAATTCACAATAAACATGAAAACAGTGCAAAAAGAGTACGAGTTACTCTAAATCTAAGCAAGAGAAGAATAAATTGCACCTAAGTAAAGCAAAAATTCAAAAAAAAAATCATAAAAATCAATACATAAAATGTAAAAATAAGGCTTAAGCTTTAGTCATTGTCACCTACAGTGGTCGAAGCGTGGCCGTTGGGGGTAGTAGCGACCAAGGCCCAACGGTCAAATTTTTGACCATTGGGATTCAAGCTTGGCCGCTTTGAGCAACAATGGCTCAGAACCGACTGCTTTGAGTGACAGCGGCCAAGGGGCAGCATGGCAAACCCGTGAACCCTTGGCCATAAAATTAAAAAAATTATAATTTTGATAAGATATCTTCAACAAAAACAACAAAGGGAGGCAAAGCAAAAAAATTGGAAAACAAATCCCCTACCCAAGCATCAAAACCAAACTAAGTTTGAGAATGCCCAAAATGGTGACAACAGGGGAATAATGAATTTTTTTAAAAAACCCTAGGCTAAAGGCACTGATAGACTGCAAAATTGGGGACCAACCCATCATGGTAAAAATGAACCTAAGCCTAGTTACGGAGTTTGTTTGTTGCCAATAGGTTTAGTGATGTTCATTTTGCTCATTTCTTAGTGGAGTTCAATTTTACTTAAGCAAATAAAAGAGAGCTAGGGTTTTGAAGAGAGATACCCGAGAAGCTCTGGCTCCTCTAGTAGCTAATGTCTCACCTCGTACAGCCATGTCCTTAGCACCAACAAGTTTTGAAGTCACAACCATCATCGTTGCACTAGAGCTCTGAAAACAAAATCTTCAACAGTGAAAATGATAGGTCAAAATCCTAGAATTGCAAATTTTATATTTCCTTAATTATTTCTTGGCCGCTACTAACGTCAGTGGCCTGAGCTTCTTGTCTACTCAAGGCAATAGTGACCACAGGCAAGAAATTAGAAGCCGCTAGACTTGACAATGGCCAAGCTCACAGATCAAATTATAGCAGTTCCTTCAATGAGGGAATAACAAAAATAGCAAATAATCACACTTTGATGGTTTAGGATCATCAGAATGTTCAAAATAAAAATAAAAATTCAGATAAAATCACAATCTCAAGTAGGCATCGTATCCAGTTACCTACTCTATCCACTCGGTGATTATAGCGATTTGCACTCCATGTATTTCGATGAGATGAGTAGGCAACCATAAGGCCACTTGGGACAAAAGAAACTCATTTTGGAATTACAATATGTCACCCTTCAAACTTGAAGAAGATCAAGATGGTCATACCACTCCATGGATGTGAATGGGTCATTCTAATTCCCCTATGACATCAAAAACATTAAGTCAAAGTGATACAATCTAGGCATAAATAGAATCACTCATCCTAACTCCCTAAGAAGGCTATTGATAGTCGTACCACTCCTCGGGATAGGTATGGATGATTATCATAAGCAATTGGAGTCACACTTGGATGTGGGATTGCCCATTAAAAGTAGAAAATGCTAGAAAGGAACCAGATTAGTCATATTGGTCAAGCGACTTATCGCTTCATTCATTGTCATTTCTTCACCAACTCATTGTGTGAAGAGGTAGTTCAAAACTTTAACATAATCATAATCAAAATCAACCAAAGATCACTCGATCATAGCAAAATCATGTTCATCCTTTGAATCATTGCATACAACAATCATAAATTTCCCTTGTTTACTAGGAATGTAAGCAGACATGACATCTTCAATTGTAGCTCTCCTGTCGGTCAGAATTGTAGCAGCTGAAGCTAACCGATTGATTTTGAGGAATGAGTGCAATTTAACATGCAAAATACACTGAGCTAAGTCCTTCGAATGTTGAGGAAATTATTCAAGGGATGTGCACCATCTTGCATGATTGGGCCATCCGACATTGATCAGATCATTGATCACCATACACCCTACAAATAGATCAGTCTATGTTTTTGCTCAGCGTTGTGTTTTCCACACAGCGCATCACAAAAAGGGGCATTTGTAGACACCTAAATCATGTCATGCTTAAGGGAGCTACTTACATAGACACACTCATAAGATCATAAGACATATTATTGGACTTTCCAAGCATTAACAATAGTTCTCACCAATCATTTGGGGCCTTTTCAAGCCATCCAAGTTTGGCCGCTCAAGACAAGAGTGACCATATTCTAGTTGCTCAATCCTAGAGCGGACAGACCTAGCCACTACAGATGATAGTATCCAGATCATATCCATTGCAAACAATAGCGGCTAAGCCATAAGAAGTGGTTTTTCTGACAAACAGTACCAATCTCAGGTGGAAGTGATAGTCTGCATGCAATAAAGGTGAGCAGGAGTGACTTTGCATTCCTTTTCACGACCAGTTCACATAGGAGACTTGATTTTGCATTTAGACTTAAGTTAACTAACCTCCAAGAATAAAAAAAGGACAAAATATTCTCATGCTAATGACCAGTTAGCATAGAAGACCCAAGTGGGCAGTTAGATTTCAATTAACTAGCCTTCAAATATAGACAATGGACAAGAGATTCTCATGATAACTTGCACTATGCATGAGAAATTCATTTCTAGGTCTTGGACATAGACCTAGGGTTTCACACTATAAAAGGTGCAAGCCTAAGAGCACCAAGAGAGCCTTATCATATCCAAATATCCTTTAATATTTTATCATACAGAGAATAGAGACCCGAATCACATACATGAGATCATTTCAGAGAGAGTTTTCTTTGAGATCACATGTGTGGCAGAGCTTTGACAAATCAAAGGGCATAACATCTACTTTCTTCAACATCAAATCATAGTCTTTGACCTATATCTTTGAGGCAAGGAGAGCAATGTTTTCTTTAGCGATCGTTATCTTGGACAATGGCCCGCAGGCTTGGCTTAGATAGACATATCTTGTTTTCTTATATCATTAGCATATATTTACTTGATTCCATGGTATTGTTTTATCATATTTTTGTTACATTCTTTGATTACTAACAACCTCATCTAGGGAGGCAATCTCGGACACCTAAAAGTGTGTTGTTGTTTCATTGCTTGCAGGGCCACAAGTACATTGGACAAAGATTACAACATACGAGAGAAAAATGGATCCCTCTAGGAAAAAGACCTGGAGAAGGAGGCATCTATAAGCCCTCATACATTTTTGAGTGCAAAATCGAGAAGATTTTATAAGCACACCACCTCTTCGTGGAAGGGGCACTCCTTACCTGCTTGTAATTTATAGTATCAAAATGGGTATCCCTAAGAGGGACCGACATGTAACCAAGCTTCAATATCAATAAATAGATTAGTCTTTTTTTATTTCATGTTATATGCTTTTTCCTCTTGTCTTTCCATTTTATCTTTGGTATTTTAAATAACCATTGCAAGTAGGTTTTTAGAAAAGGGACCAGTGCATGCATTCTCGGGGTTGCTACACTATCATAACATAGATTATTCAAGGTGAAAGTTACTTCATATTATTCATAGGTGATTACTCCAAAATGACTTTGGTAGCTTTCCTAAAATATAAGTCGAAAGCATTTGATAAACTCAAGGTATGTAAATAACGGGTCAAAAATGAAATTGAAAAATGATTAAGTGTTTGAGATCTAGTAGAGGAGGAGATTTTACCTCAAATGAATTTGTAATTTTTTGTGAAAAACATGGAATCAATAGAGAATACTCAACTGCAATAACTCCTCAACAAAATGGAGTAGTTGAAAGTAAAAATAGGACTATTGAGAATATGTCTAAAGCAATGTTAAATGAGTCCAAGCTTTCAAATGGATTTTGGAGGAAAGTAGTCAACATAATAGTATATATAATCACTAGGGCTCAAATGAGGGTAAATAATGACAAGACTCCATATGAGCTTTGGAAAGGAAGACCGTCCACTGTAAAGCACTTCAAGAGTTTTGGAAGCAAGTGTTACATAATACGAGAAGAGAAAAACTTGGGTAAGTTTGATCCAAGATGTGATGAGGGAATTGTTCTTTGTTATTCTACTAAAATTAAAGCTTATAGATGCTACAACAAAAGGACATGCACTATTTTAGAAATTATAAATGTAATAGTTGATGAGAAGATAGATTCAAGAGAACCAGTTTAGCAAATTATGTATCAAGAAGATGGAAGTTGTCAAGAAGAGTTTCGTGAGGAATTAGATGAAGAAGAGGAAGAAACACAAAGACTTATTCCTAAAATTCCATCCAGGTATGTGCAAAAACATCATCCAAAAGATCAAATCATTGGGAATCCAAATGAGATATAGACAAGGAGAAGGATAATAAAACCATCTCAACAAACAAATTTTTCTTTGTTGTCTAAGATTGAGCCAAAAGACTTCAATCAGGAAAGTGAAGATAAGTTCTGGATTAAGGCAATGGATGAGGAATTAGATCAGATAGAGAAAATAATACTTGGGAACTTGTTCCATGACCAAAAGATAAAAATGTGATTGGAACTAAATGGGTATTTAAAAACAATTTAAATGAATATGGTTAGGTGGTCAAAAATAAAACAATATTAGTGTGCAAAGGTTATGCATAGGTAGAGGAAATTGACTTTGATGAGACATTTGCTCTAGTTGCACGACTTGAAGCTATCAGAATATTCTTAGCCTTTTCAAGCTTCAAAAAATTCAAAGTATATCATATGGATGTTAAATAAGCCTTTCCAAATGGTGTTCTAGAAGAAGAGTTTTACATTGAGCAACTAGAAGGTTTCAATTTGACTAACAAACCAGACTATGTATGCAGATTGAAGAAAGCACTTTATGGACTAAAGCAAGATTCTAGAGCTTGGTATTCAAGATTGGATAAGTATCTAGAGGAATAGGGTTTCAGGAAAGGAATAGTGAATAGTAAATTATACATAAAAAATAAAGGGAATGACTTACTAATTGTGGTTTTTTATGTTGATGATATCATTTTTGGAGGAAACAATGATAAGATGTGTCAAAAATTTGAAAGAACATGCAGAATAAATTTGAGATGTCTATGCTTGGTGAGTTGTCCTTTCTTGGACTTTAGATTTCACAATCAAAGAAATGAGTGTTTCTTTCACAAACCAAGTATATAAAAGAGATGCTAAAGAAATTCAAGTTAGAATATTGCAAGCCAGTAAGTACTCCCATGGTTACAGGATGTAAGCTAAGTAAATATGATGAATCTCTAGAGGTAAATAAAAAATTATATAGATCTATGATTGGTAGCTTATTGTACATCACAACTACTAGACTAGATATCATGCAGGCAATGGGATTAGTGGCAAGGTTTCAAGCAGCACCCAAGGAGATACATGCAGTATCAGTAAAAAGGATTCTTGGGTATTTAAAAGGGACTATGGATTTTGAGCTCTGGTATCCCAAAAGTGATAGTTTCACTCTCACAGCTTATACATATGTAGATTTGGCTGGCAGTATTAATGATAGGAAAAGTACAAGTGGTGGAACATTCTTTCTTAGAGACTATTTAGTCTCTTGGTTAAGTAAGAAACATGCATCAGTATCCCTATCTACAATAGACACAGAGTATATTACAGTAGTTTCTAGTTGTACATAGGATTTCAAGATAAAACATGATTGTACTATTCCCATATTGTGTTATAATACAAATGCTATAAATATTTCAAAGAATCTAGTGATGCTCCGATTAAGTATCATTTTATGAGATAACAAGTGATAGACAAACAGGTTAGGCTGAAATATGTTACTACAAAGGAGCAAATTACAGATATTTTCACTAAGACACTTCCAAAATAAAGCTTTGAGTACCTTCGAGAAACGTTGGGAGTAGTTCTACTCCCACCCTAGTATTTAACCACCTCAAAAGTAGGTGGGGGAGGGGCTAAGCTAAGAGTCTCAGTCTTAGCCCCGAGCCCCAAAGGTGACCCTTTGCCATTGATGACAAAGTGTGAGAGATTTGAGTTAGGGGAGAGCATTCAGTTAGGGGGAGTAGTTTCTCAGGGGGAGTAGAATAGGAAAATGTAAAAATAATGGTAAAAGGAAAATGGGTTGCCATCAATGACAAAGGGGGATACTATTGCAAATATGAGCAAGATTTGTTGTCATTGATGTCAAGAGTCAGTTTCAGTGAGCAGGAAAAAAGGAAGGATGTCAAGAGTTATTTGTGCAAGAAAAATATTGCTTCTAGACCTAAAGAAAATAATATTATAATGTCCCCAATGATAATATTCAAGGTGGTCATATGAGGTCCAAAAAGCAATAGGAAGGCCCAAGAAAAATAGTATTATAATATTTTTTATAATATTAAAGGTCTAAGGTTGAGACCTAAATATTAAATTAATTATAAATTAATTATAATAATTTCATTATAAATTAATTTATAATTTAATTTGATTAACTCTAAGAGTTTTTAAATTAATTATAAGTTAATTATAATTTAATTATAAGTTATTTTATAACTTAATTTAATAAACCCTAAAGGATAGGGTTATAAAGGGCATATATGAAGCATCGACGTCATATTATATCTCTTGCATAGACATCAACGATTTCCAAATAATCGGTATAAATACTCTAAGCCTAAAAAGCTTCAAACCCCATCCATAATTTTAATAAATCTCCTAAGAAAAAATCATGTGCGCAATATTCGTGAACAAGAGAGGGAAGAAGTCCACGTTTAACCCTTTTCGATGGGTAGTGAAGGGAGAAAAGGCACAAGGAACGAAGGCCTTATCACCACCTAGCCAGGTGGGCTAGCGGAAAGTGGAAGCACCTTAGGAACGTGAGGTTCTAAATTTTATTCGCATCAGGAAGGTTGTGCAGTATTTTTTGAGTGTCATAGACGCCAAAGCCTTTTGGCTTGTGGAACCTAAGTAGAAGATAAAGTGCCATGGGTACTTTTGCTTTCCACATGGGCACTTAGCTCATGCGGCTTGGTAGTTGTAGCTAAGGAGCTGGAGGCGCTGATACATGGGAGAAAATCCCATCGGGAGTACTTTGTGAGGTACTAAAAATTTTGTTATAAATTAATTTGTGCTTCTAAGCTTGTATGGTGTATTTTTGAGCTTAGGGAGATATAAGGTTGAGAAAATTAAATAATTGTTTTATTTAATTATTTGGTGAATTGAGTTGTTTAGAGTGGAGTTATAAGGTTCAATAAAAGATTTATTTTTATATGTTTTGGTGAATGCTTATTTCAAAGGAGTAATAAGGTGTATTTGAGTTTAATTATTTCTGTAATTGTGAAATATCTTGAGGGAGTGTTAGAGTGATATTTTGTCATCTAACCTTTGAAATTGGTAAAGAGGGAAATTGTGTTTGAGACAGGTTTTGAGGTCAATTCTTCAAAAAACAAAAGGTATGGGCACATCTTCCTTGTGAGTAATTGTTGGATGTTGTGAATGCTAAGTTGGAGAGAAAAGGGTTGTTTGATAAGCATTGTTGAGTTTGATTGTTAAAGGTTTTTCTAAGTGAGAGTTGTTGATAAAAATCTTGTTTGATAAGCATTGTTGGAAACATTGAATGAACCTTCATATGCATGATTAGGGTTTGTGCAAGATCATGAGTATCATTGTTATGTGAAGTTGAGAACTATCTTGAAACTAGGGTTTGTGCAAGATCAAGAGTATCATTGTTATGCGAGATTTTTTGATAATCATTGTTGAATGATATTTTATTAAGTATTATTTTGAGTTGAGTTGAGTAATATTTTTTGGAAGCTTACAATACAAATTTTAGGTAAGTTCTAGTGAGGACTTGTTGAGCAGATTTGAGGCAGGTCTTGATGAATACTTGTTGAGTAGATTGGACAAGTTGTAATGAGGACTTATTGATAATATTTGATGTAAGTCTTGATGAATATTTGTTCAGTAGATTGGACAAGTTCTATAGAGGACTTGTGGATATATTAGTGTGAGATTTTGTGGAATATTACAAGGAATGTTTGAGATAAGTCTTTGAGAAGACTTGAGAGAAGAGTTGATTTATTTGTTCAAAAATTGGGTTAAGGTTTGGGGCAGATCTAGCAGAGTTGATTTGTGATTGATTCAATATTTGTGTTAAGCCTCGAGGACAAATATTGAGGATAGATTTGTGCTAGACCAAAGGACTATGTTTAGTGTAGATCAGAGACAGATATTGAGGATAGATTTATGCTATACTTAAGGACTGTGTTTAGTGCAGATCAGATATAGATATTGAGCAAATTTATGCTAGACTTAAGGACTGTTTTTAGTGTAGATTTAAAGATAGAGTTTGAGCATATTTGTGCTAGACCAAAGGACCATATTTAGTGTAGATTTGAGACAGAGCTGAGAGCAAGATTTGGATTTGATAGAGTATAGAGTATGATAGTCTCCAGTGGATACAGGTCCATTAGCCAGGGTAGTGAAGATAAGTCTTTTGAGTAAGGGCAAGATTCTTCAGTGGATAGAGATCCATAAGCCAATGCAGTGGAGGTAGTAGTTATTCTATAGGATCACCATCCAGAGTAGAGGAGATTGGTGTCTCCTGTGGATAGAGATCCATGAACTTGATTAGGGTATTGGTGTCTCCTTTGGACAGAGGTCCATAAAAATTTCAATGGGTAAAGGATTCCCAAGAGAATTTATTTGAGACAATTTTATAAGGAATATTTTCTCTATGGAGTAGCCCATATTGGGTGAACCACGTAAATCATGTATCTCATGTGTGTGATGCTTTGTGTGATGTTTACTACTTTAATACTATTGATGTTATCATATGGATTGAAAAGCAAAAAAAAATATCTTATATTGTTCACCCCCTCCCAGTATAATCACCTGTTCTTCATTGATTAACATGATTAGGTTGATTGGCCAGAGTGGCTTGTGTTGATTTTGATTAGATAGAATAATTACTTTTATGTTGGCCCTTGTTTTGCCATTTATTTTTCTTAGTCTTAAGTATGCCCTCTTGGATTTTTATTTTCTCGATGAAACTAGCATGTGCTAGAGATTCTTCAAATGAATGATATATATGTAATTAAAGCATCCAAGAGATAGGTTTTAAACAACTCTTGGTAAATAGTTTGATAAGATCTTCCACTGGTAAGGTGAATGGCAATTTGGTAATGACGATCCTCCAATGGTTTCCAAAATTGTAGATAGACTCATAGTCATGTTGTCTTAAATCATATACATTAGACAATGAGACTTTATTTCTAACATTTAGGATAAAATGCTCAAAGAATTGGTCAACCAATTATTCAAAAGTATAAATACTATGACTAGGTAATTGGTTGTACCACTCTATGGCATCTCCTCCTGGTGTCTGAGGAAATGTTCTAAGCATGAGAGCATTGTCATTTTGGATTCTAAAGCACGAGTGTACAAACATGCTTACATGCTCTTTGAGATTCTCGGTTCCCTTGAATTTATCAAAATTTGGCACCATGAAATCTATCGGATATGGTGGTGATGGTATCGAAGGATTAATGGGTTGGTTGATCAACTAACATAAGGTTAGCTTCTATTTTATCATACTAGGAGTATATTGTATCAACTGATCTATTTCTTGTTGCATGGCCTTAATTATAAGGTTTTCCCAAGGAATGTGTAAGCCCTAAATTAAGATGTGTTGGAAAAATGTTGTGGGGTAACTAAAGGATGATGTGATTGATTATGAGGCAATTGATGATGAAGATATGGGTAATATTGGAATGGGGACAATGCATGGGGACTATGGCTAGGTTTGCCAATGGGAATAGGGTGGGTATTGGTATGTCTTGGTGGAGAAACAAGGATAGAAACCATAGAAGACTTTGGTGTCCATGATGGACCTTGGTTAATGAGGAAAGTCTTAGTAGAGTTTGGTAGAGGTTTAGGATTCACTTGCACTTGTTGTTGAGCATTTTGACACTGCTTAATAAATTTATTCAAATGTTCCCATGCTTCATTAATCTCTCTATCATAAATGGGAGGTATGGAGGTAGATGGTATGGAAGATGTGACTGGGGAACAAGTTACACTTGGCATGGTAACTTGGGAGGCTGGAACTTGTGAAGCAGCATTTACATATGATTCATATAAGGGATTAGTGTATGTGGATGTGTATTAATATAGGAGGGGAGTGCTAGGAGCACTTGTGTATTGGTAAATGGACACATGAGAGGAAGGTGCAACTAATGCCTCAAAAAAGAGGTTTAGTGTACACTTGGGTAAAGCTAGATGGTGGCTAGGAATAAACAAGTTCCTACTATAAAGTAGGATCTTGTTTAGGTGAATTGGGTGCTGAATCTAAGATATAGTTAGAAAACTTTAGAATAACTTCTATTTGTGTCATATCAATATGGGTAATGTGGTGATCAATGGCTGGTGAGGTTGACTCTATTTTGGGAACAACCATATGAAAGGTTGTGGGTAACAACGAATGTGAGGGACTTGCAAATAAATCTATCTGTGTCACTTTTGGGGAATCTACCATAGAAGTGGTAGGAAATGTGGATGAAGGTTGCATGGAATTGTTTTGATTTAATGCTTTCTTTTATTTATTTTTTAATACCATAAGCAAATAAATCAAAATACAAATTGTGTAGTAAAATAAAATTCAGAATTGAAACTTCACAAAAATCAAATAGAGATCAATCAATTCTAAGTTTTTCAACTAATGTGTCTTACCTCATTCATTGATTATCTCATTTTAATCTGAATTCTTTTTCTTAATTTTGATTTTATATGTTTCAATGTGCTAATATAAATTAAATGGATGAATCTTATGGTTTGGATGAGGCAACGAGATTCTTGTTGGTGATGAAATCCAGCAAGTTTTCTCAGTGGTAATATAAGGTGTTTAAGGGTATATATTGGTGGATAGAGATGAAAGCCACCATCACCAAATCTCAAGAACTGGTTGGTGATGAAATCCAGCCACTACTATTTAATGTGAAGCATGAAGTGTGTGATTCTTTTTAAAGGTTTTCAATTTTCTAATGTGTGCATACAATGTTATAAAAATAACTACTTTTGATAGTCTAAATCAGAAGCCAATATCCAAAATACCAATTTCTCCATAGGATGTAAAGTACACCACTTAAAACCTGCTCTAGATAGTTTGGGGGTTCGTCTACTCCTCCATATGCAATCACCCAAGTACGGGTATACTTTTAGTATCTTGAAATTGTTTCTATTTAGATTTACAAAAACATAAATCTCTAACCCTAGGATGTAAACTAATGTATGTGTTTGTCAATTCAAATGCAAAAAATAATGCAACACACCAAAATATTAAGAAATTTCTATGCAAAAATGTAATCTAGTGCCTAAAATGCAACTAAAATGATTTGGTTTTTACCATATTTATTAATGATATTCATTTTAATCCCAAAATCTGAAAAAAATGTAAAAGTTCCAGAATACATAAAAACAAAAAGTGAGGGTTTGATAGTAAGCTTACCCAGAAGCCTACATTTTTGTCTCAACTCTTTGTAAAATTTCCCTGCGCATTTATGAAATGCACATGTGCATTTTTGGATGTCCTTCGAGTGTCGTCAGGCATTCGTGCACCTTCTGCAACCTTTTGTAAATCTTCAGAAACCCTAATCCAATGAAAACTATGAATTTTGTGCTTCTAAAAACCCTATAATATGAGACAGAAAATAGCAAATTAGTAAAACAGGTAAATCAAAATAAGAAACCCTTAGGGGGTCCCACCATGATCACCATTTGTAGATGCAAAAGTGAAACACCACAAATAGATATAAAGACAAATTGAAATCAAAACCCAACATTGCACAAGAAGAAATGATTTTTATTATTAATGGGGGGAGCCTCAAATCTCCAATGTTACAATGAAAGAATTGATTTCTTTGATACAAATGTTTACAATAGCTAGGGTTCTTCAAAACCCTAGAAAATAATTATGGTGGTGTCTTCAATATTGCTTCTGATCCCAACAGATGTGAGTGGGCTTTGTGTTATCCAATATTGGGCCACTCCAGCTTAAGCAACTGCACAACACTAATGTAACACTTCCAAATCTACACACAAGAAAATAGTAAATAGGTTAGTAGCAACTGTGAGGGCTCCATAATGTGAGGCCCTCTATAATAAATACAAAAACCCTAGCTATATGATGTAAATAGAGTGAATAAAAACTAAAAATGCATGGAATGAAATAAAACAATGAAAATTTTACCTTGTTTAACTTGTCATTTTTTGGTTTGATGTAACTAGTGTAGGAAATATGTGCGGTGATGCCCTAGCATCACCCGAGGTCTAGTAGGGATATAAAGCTCTGGTCTAAGACACCCGTGGGTACTTTGCAACAACAAAAAATGTTTGTGTATGCTCTAGAATGGTAGAAAGTACTCAGAGGCACTTGGTGGCAGAGGGGAAGTACCCAAAGGCATTCGGTGGTTGAGGGGAATTCTATAGAAGAAGATTTGGATGAGTGAAATAGGTGGAAACTAATGCAAAGGCTATGGTGAGTGAGGATTAATGGCGAGGGTGATTGGACTTCTCATATGACTTAGGACTCAAATAAGACATAGCAAATTACTTAGGACATGAATTTCTTAAGAAACTTAGGGGTTGAGCCATAAAAATGGCTCTTATTAATAATCCACAGTAGGTTATGTTAGGTTTTAAGTGACATGAATTGTGTGGCTTAGATTAAAACACATTGGAGGGTCGATATTAATTTTGGGTATGTGGAATGGATTGATGTAGATGGATGGCTATGATTAAGTCAAATCGGATGGCTAGGATTTAATCACATATATAATATTTATATTTATTAAATATATAAAAAATATAATATTAAACATATATTTAACAAATATTCCTAAATATACATAAATAAAAGGGAAAAATGGTGGGAAGACCTAGATGGACAACAAGTGGCTAGGTTTTTGTGTCTACAACATACATGATTATTGATGTGTTAAACATTTGAGGTTTGTTAGTCATTTCATACTTCTTTGTAAGATATATTCATTTGACTAACAAACTTGGTATTAAATTTGTATTCTTTAAGGTTCGCTAATGGCCATGTTTGCACCATGGATGATAGGCAACCCATTGAACATACCTGGAGTTCAACATAATTTACCCTTCGGTTTTGAGATATATCTTCCTTGATTTGTGTCTAATGGGATGAGGCCTGCAGAAGAACATATTCAAGCATTCAAAATCTATGTGAATCATTTAACAATTTGGTATGATGATGTTGCTTGTAAAATGTTCCCTTACACCTTGGACAAAGTTGCATACAATTGGTTTACTAAGCTACCTTTAGGGTCTATCACTTCTTGGTCTCAACTAGAGGTAATGTTTCTCAATCAATTCAACAAAAATCTAGTTGACCCAATCCTCATGTACAATCAGTTTATCACTATTTGTAGAGGACCAAGTGAAAATTTGAAGTCATTCACCAAAAGGTTCCATGGTCTATACACTCAAATGATCGTGCCTTATGTCCTTACAAAGGGAGTGGTCATCTGAGTATACCTCAATGCTCTTGACCCATTCACTTCCTCTTATTTTTTAGGGATACCTCAATTCACATATTTGTCCCAAGATTATACTCAAAGAATGACAATTGAACAACAATTGAGCTATAAAAATTAGGGTGTGGATTTTGGATCATATAATTCTCAACCATTTAGTACCTCCCTTACCCTACTAATGATTTGTGCACCTCAACCTACCATTCAAAATCAACCATCATTCTTAAGTGCAAATCAATTTCAAGGTACTCATATTGATCATCTTTTGAATGATGGTCATAAGATAAATTTCAAGGATTCTCACAATAATATGATTTTAGGAATGGATAAGTCTTAGATATAACAAGTATTGAAACATGTGATAGTTTTTGGTATTCCATAGAATTGAATAAAGTGGTTGAAAGAAATGAGGAAGAATTCCAATATGTCCCAAATGATGATCCTTTTGTTTGGGAAAGAAAGGGTTTAGAACCATTATTCATAGAGGAGGATTGGGATGATCATAGAAAGAAGAATGTAAAAATTGATCCCATTATAGAAACCCCTAAGCCATCATAAGGGGATGAAAGTGAATTTGAAAAGCAATCAATTGTTGAACCTAAGTATTATGAAGAAGAGGATGAGTGTCACACCCTTGTTTCAGAAGATGATTATTGTTGGTGGAATAAATGGGAGTATTTTACCGCTCTTTCTAAGGGAGCACTCACTTCACCTGATATGCAGGACAAGTTGCAAAGGCTATTTCTATAGCTCAAAGGAAACATCTCTCAATCACAAGAATAAATGTCTCAATATGTGTATCTTGATTATGCTCCAAATTATACTTATGAGACAAATGTTGAAGATACTAAAAGTGATATTCTTTCAAATAATGGAGGGGTCCTAGAGTGGACTAATTTTGAAACACATGACAAATCAAGACCTTCCATAAAGTTGGATGAGGTGGTTAAAATTGATGATCAAAGCCTTCAACATCCTCGAGATAATGACCAGGAAGAATTTGAAGAAGAATTTCTTGAAGAGCTTGAAAGTTACAAGGAGGATGCAATAGAATTTCATCCCATGGGTTTAGATGACCATTATTATAATTGTAGGAAAAGGTATGAGGAATCATTGTTTTCTCACACTCCTACTGATAAAATTTCTATTTCACTTGACAGGAAGGATGTTGAAAACTCTATCTCACATGAATATTTGGCAATTCTTGTACAATCAGAAGATGACAAGTCATTTGTAGAAATAGAGAAGGTTCCAAGACTCAATTATTTTGAATATGAGTTTATTGAACACCTTGCAAAAAGAGAAAAGGATGAAATGATAAATGTTTCCTATGATCCATTTGTTGTGGATGAAAGAGGGGAATCTCTCACTTTGTTCTCATTTGAGGGGCAAGAAATTGAAAACCTAGTTTCACCTAAGGATCCTATAATATCTATGCCACCTCAGATAGAGAAAATTATAGAATCTGAATGGTTTGGGTTTGATGTCATTGATGATCCAAATGAAAATGTTGCTTTATTTAAAACAACTCAAGTGGTTGATTAGGCAGATGTGTTATGTGACACATCCCTAGATAGACAGGACTCATGGTTTGAAAAGGATGGGCATGTTTTTAATTGGGTGCATAATTTTTGTGTCTTTGATAAACAGTCATGGACAAAGAAGTGATACATCATGAGAATGATGAAGATCATGAGGAAAAATAAGAAGTTACAAATCCTATCCAAGTATGGGTAAATGGAAATGTGTCACGGGTAAAATCTCACCTTTTGTGTTCCACCATTCAAATCCCAGGTGAATATTTGTCTAATTGGTTGTTGAATTCAAATGATATCAATGATGAAATGCCATTTGTGGTTGATAAAGAATTTGAGTTAATTTCTCCTCACACCACTAATGATATTGCTTTGTTGAATGAAAAAGAGGTTGATGTCCTTGAATTATTGAATCAAGTTCATCAACAATTAACAATCGAATCTAGGATAAAAACTTATAATGATTCTCATTTAGTAAATATCCTAGATGCTTGCAAATCGTTATATAAGTTTGATTGGCCTACAAACATAGAAAATGAATTGGCTTTGAAATTTCTAGAAATAGGCTCTTACTTCCAAAATATCATATTTGAAAAGGAAAGCCTAATTCTACATCATGATTTGAATTGTGAAATTGATATTTTAAGTAATAGATGCGAAAGAATTGAAGATCGGTTATTTTCTAATAAATTTGATGAATTGATAATCCACTATGGGATTGTTAATAAAACTAAATCAAATTGATAGGGTAAGAGAGGCAAGATGGAAATTGTTGCATTGTGTGGTCTAATTTTACTGTCATTGGATTCTTGCAAAGCTTGGGGTGCATATCATATTATATATCTTTTGAAATGTGCTAATCATGTTTGGGATCTAGGGAAGTGATGGCCCAAATTTTTGCATCACCTTGTACCATATTGTACATTGTTGTATATATTTTTGGTTTTCATGTTTTAGTTTAGCTCTGCTATTTTTGTGCTTTGTCCTTAATTTTTTATTTTTTTTTACTTTCTTGTTAGTTTGCATTAGGTTAGGAGTTAATTTGTGTTTTTAGTTTTGTTTTTTGGGTTATTCCCTTATTTTTATGTGATGTTTCATGATCGCTAATTTATGGCCTCTTGTCTATTTTTTTGTGTTCCTTTAATAAGTAGGTTGGAATACCTAATTTGAAAGTAGGTGAACCTAATAAAAGGGGGATGAGTTATTTTGTGATCATGCTCAGATTTTGGAATTAAAATAGTGGAGAGTGGAACAATGAAACATTTTGCTAAAGGTCCACTCATAAATCACATGTTAAAGGGTATTTCTGGAAGTCCTAAAATAGGAAGCATCTTGGGTTGCAAATTAAGGCAAAAATCCAACATGCTCCATCTCTATGATTTATAACCCTTGTGATACATAAATTGTTGCAAAGATATTAAAAAATAGGAAGCAAGCAAAGGAAAACATGCTAAAAATCAGTCACAAAGTCTAGATAAACTCTACCGGGGCTATAGACACCTAACTAGCAGTAGGGCTCTATCTAGACACAACTTTTTTATAAGGAAAGGCTTTGCAAAGTATCAAGTAAATACAAGGGTGAGTTAGATAATCTTATCGGGGCTATGGATGCTTGACTGGCAGTAGGGCTCTATCTATAAAAGCTTTATTTTTATGATTTGTGCTTCATAGCTTAAATGCAAACTAGATGATGAAGTTCGAAATATTTTTAGAGGTGCAAAAATGAATCACTTGTCACACACTGAGCAAAGGCATATGGATTAGTTGTTTTTTATTTGAAGTTGTCTACCCCCACCTTCTTGGGACATCGCTAAATAATTCATATTTAATCGATCTTGTGTGTTCTCATTTTTAGATTGGGTTCTTCATCCAAAATGCTTAGGAGCATTTTCTAGCAGAGTCGCCATTTGTTGTGATTGTCACACAACATACCCTAAAATTGGGGACCCACCTTTAATTTTTGTTTTTGTTGGGATTTTGGTTGTCTTTGAGCAATAGTGTTGAGGGGTTTCTACCCATGAGCTTGCAAGGTATTGTCCAAGGTTCATTTTGGTAGTGTCCCCTTTCATTCATGTTTTCACCTTTAGTGTTTTGGAGTTAGGCTTGGTGTTGGAGTTTCAAAAGTTTATCCTTTGTTTTAAATATAATTCAAGTATTCAAAGTTTTATAAATTAAAATAAAAGGTTATATATATATATATATATAAAATAAAAAATAAAAAGTGAAAATAAAATAAATTAAAAGAAGAAAACAATATAAAAAATGGTAAAGTGATAAAGCATGTATTTATATATGTGTGTGTTTCATATTAAATCTTAGTTAATTATTTTAGTGTTATTTTTAATTCGTTTCAAATGTTGATTTAAAAAATGTCTAATTTTTTTAATGCCTATAGGTGAATGGCTTGCGTGCGGTGGGCATGGCAAGGCGAGCAATGATGTGGTAAAGGATTATATGGAGATGTTGACTTAGGGTTCATGTGGTGATGTATAAGAAGAATATGTGGCATACGTAGGTATATGACAACATCCAATGTGGCCAAATATATGAACACCACACGGTGACTTGGGCCCACTATGATTGATGTGGGGATACTAACTACGACGCATAGATTACATTAAATAGATTGGTGGAAGCAGATTCAAATATAGATTTAGATATTCATCTATAGTCTAGTAGGGCTATGAGTTTCATTTCAACAATTGTGACTCAATCAATGGATATATACCCCATAGACCTAATGCAGTGGTATAAGAAGAATCTGAAGTTGGACAACAGCAATGAGAAGCGAGTAGTGAAATAGAATGCAGGTACATAATCTGACGAGTGGTGGATAGATGAGGTGATTCCAAGTGAAGACATAGTTTGCAAGAGGTTTATCAAGCATATGGGTACAATTAAGCCAAAGTAGGAGCAATGGTTTTACAAAAGTAGTTTCACCAGTGCAGAGGAGCCCAATATCATGGAAAAGGTACATTCTAATAATGTAAGCAATGTTTCCAAGAATCTTAAAGCAATAGTTGATGGTTTTGGATAAGTATCTGGCAGTGGAAGGTGCACTATAATTCTGGATGACGATAGCATTATGTGGACATGGTGAAATCATATGTGGACCCTGATTATGGCAAATCAAAACAGACCATTCATGGGTAGAATACAACATGGCATATGAGCATTGGATCACCTGATGTGGCAGGTTGTGGTAGAAATACCTAACACTGGAAGATGTGAACCTCATCTAAATCTAAGAGTGAAATTTCATCGAATTCACACAATGTAGCATGATAGTGTATAGCAAGGAAGAAGACCACCACCAATATAAACGTATGCTTGGAGGGAAATTGAGACAAGGATAATGCTTTGGAGAATTAGTGACGTGGACTTTATTTTTGGCTTCCCCTATTGTTTATGGTAGTAAAGCCATGTAATTTGGAAAAATGACCTTAGCCATGCATGCTCAGGAAGGAGATTCTGCAATGCGATCACATGGGGCAATGACTCGGTGGATGGCGTTCTGGAGGCCGAAGGAAGGCATATTGCAAGGAGATGATGAATACAAGGTTGTGGAATGCTAATGAATACAGATTTGGCATAGTAATAGAGGTTGCAAATAGCATGGTGGAGGTGGCACCTTATAACATGACAAAATTGGCGATGGTCTAGACACTTGAGAAAAGTTAGGGATGGAGGCGTAGCTTCTTGATAAATGTTGGTCAAATTAATCAAGGGACACATTGAATGAACGTTGTGGATGAATAGTGTCATGGCACTCGATGTGAAAGGTAGCAAACACAACTTGGCAAGCGGTAAAAGAGTTTACATGAATGTTACGGTTGCACAGTGGCACTGATGGCATAGATAGAAGCATGCTTGCATGGATAACAATGGTGTTATGAATGGGATGTTGACTTGTCAATGTTGGTAAATAAATACCAATCACTATTTAGAACATAATGTTTAGCATGGAGGTCCATTGGGCATGAATAGGGATTAAAAAAATTCATTTTCATTAATATGATGATTATTACCATGGTTCGAAAGGCTATAATATATATATATATATGAAATAGTCTTGTATGATATTATATCTATAGTCATTGCAATAGCCAAATAAAGAGGTAAAAATGAAACACTCGTAGAGCGTTACAAACATTATTACATGGCGATCATTTATGATGAAGAAAATGAAAAACCAAAGGGTAGAAAGGAAATGTTTGCAAACCCAATGAATCAAAATACGAAGAGAGAGATGAAAGGACAGATTGAAAATGTTAAAAACCAAGGAGAACACGGTTTTAAGGGTTGGATTTTTTTAGGCCAAAGACTGGATATTTTGGGTATGGCTAGACCTTTTTAGAGTCCAAGGCTAGAATTCCTATAACCAAATAGACCATTATTCTATTTTAATGCAAATAAATTCAAAAACTTGCACCTTGTGAGCAAGATTTGAGGAGATAATTTCAGAGGGTAGTGTTTACTGTCAATATTTCTCTACATTTCCTTGGATTTCTATCTAGTGTTTAATTTTGTAAAAAATTTGCACTACATGAATACCTATGGGGTGTAGATTCTATTTATTTTCCTTAAAGGCTAGCACTTGATCTAACCCAAATTCTGCTTTTGTAGGTTTTATTAGGTCAAGTTACCCTATTGAAATTTCTCACTATCTCTGGTTTTGCTATGTAGGGTAGCATTAGACTGAGAGTGATTTGTATGTTAACATTTTCAGCTTTCTGGTCCATTTTTAAGAATTTATTTTTATTTTTCTAACCCTTCCCTATTTGCATTTTTTTTAAAACTTCAACAATTAAAATAAAAATCGAAAAAAATTAAAATCCCAAAAATAAATGCATGTATGGGAAGAATAAGCTTTAATGTTTCATCTTATGCAATTTTAATTTCATTTTGAAGCCATTTTGAAATTATAAAAATTATTCAAAGTTGTTTTTACAGGCATTTTATAATTTCAAATTTTACATAATTTTACATTTTGAAGATAAATCAGATTTCAAGCTTTGCATGTTTATTTTGCAAGCAATAAATTAATTTTTCTTTATGAAAATTCCAATTTCATTAAAGGGGAGTGATTTATATGGCATTTCAAAGGCCATCATTTTTAGAGCAATAAATTGACGTCTCTTTATGAAAATTAATTTCATCAAAGAGGGGTAATTTATTTATTATATCAAAGGCTATTTTTACTTTCATATTCAAAGAAACATTAAATGAATTCAATCATCATTTAAGGTTCACATTTAGATATAGATTTTAATCTTCTATTTCATGCTCAAAGTAGGGTTTAATGCAAGGTAAAACTTGTCTAAAATCTGCTTAATCAAAGGAAGATAAAATCTACCTAAAATACATCAAGATAAAATGAACTAAGGCACTTTCATCATGGTCATATGAGGGCCAATCATATTTTCCTTTTTTTTAAGTTTCATGAATAATTAATAGCATAACATAATAAAATAAACCAACACAGGCCCCTTGTTAACAGTTACTTGCAAATCACTAAGGTATTCCTAGCACTTATTTGATACATTTTCACAAGATTACAAGCACACATTAAGTAAAAGGAACCTTGGATAAATTTACATTTCTTTGCAAGATATATTTTTCTAATCAAAATCCTGACTATGATGGGGATTTTGTAATTGGATAAAATTTCCACTCAACATGTCCTAGTCGCTTATTCCATAGATCTAATGTTTTGACTGAAAAAGCTAAGTGTGCAAAAATATCTAGAACAAATAGACCATTTATGGAAGACCTTGATGCTATAATTTTTTTTAGAAATGTGATATTGTTTTCTTCTAGTGAGAAATTTAAACTCAATAGTTATGTTTTGATCCATGATTTGGGAGACATAAAGAAGATTAGTAGTTAATCCAGGGACATACAATACATTTTTTATTATCCCTTTTCCTTATTTTAGGTTCACTGAGATGTTCCTAATTCCCTTCACCTCATATTTTTTGCTATCTGCTCCAATAACTGGCTTCTCATTTACCTTTTTTAGGAAATTGAACCAATGAATATTTCCAGTCATGTGCTTACTTGCTCTTGAGTCTATATACCAATAATCCATGATATCTCTTGATAAAGGGTTTAAAAACTAGGACCTTGTTGAATTCCTTATGTCTCCCTAGTGTTTTTAGATATGTTATATGATTGATAAAGTGCTTTTTGAGAATAGTAGTTCAATTTTGGGTTGATTTTGTAAAGTTTTTTAAATACCAAAATCAACTTTTGTTACACCTTATTACTCCTATTGAACTTAAGCACTTTCCAATTTGATGAGGTCCTAATGGTTGGATTTCTTTTATCCCTTTAATGTGGTTTTGAGACAAGTATACCAATTAATTTTTAACTCTTGATAATTCTTAATGAACCTCCTTTTATAGTATTTGACAGTTTAGTGTTTCTAAATTCTCATAATGTATTTGTTGTAGTATTCCTTATAATTCCCTAGTTTGGAATATTAGAAAACTTATAACTCCAAGTTGAAACCCTTAAACCTCCTACTTTATTATTTGTAAATATAAATATTCTTGAAATTTGCTTGCCTAATATATTACTAATGCGAAATGGATGATTGCAATAATAAATATAATGTACCCTTCTAACTCCAATATAACTTTAGTTTATAGCAAGCATTAATTAATATGAGATTTTATCTTAATAACCTTTCTAGATTATATTGCCTTGATGCTATGAGATGGTGGATTTGAAACCTTCTAAAATGTGGTGTTGATGGGAATTCAATTCCTTCTTTGACCAGTGTTGGTTTCTCCCTTGAGTAGTGCTTCTCTCCTTTGTAAATGGTGCTGATATTCTCCTTAAGGAATGCTTGGTCTATGACAAATATCCTCCACAAATGAGGCACTGGTATCATTGGTCTATGATAGCTTCTTAAATGTAGACTTACACATTCGAATGGTGTACAGGCTTGAATTAGCCTCCTGCCTATGAATGTGCTTCACACCATTCTATTCTTGACTTCCTTTGACCTCATTCTTGTCTCATCCAAAATGGGTGCCTTAAATAGGACTATTTCCTTAGAGATTGCAAAAAAGTGTCACTTGGGCATTACTAAGTAGGTTATGATATTCCTCCAATGTACCTTTATGCAATTTTGAGTTTGGTGGTAACCTCTCAAATATTTGTAGCTCCTTTTCAGGTGAGCATTGGATTATTCATGAACATTGGGATTCTTAGAACTCTTGTGCCAAGTGGAACTCAAGGCTTATGCATGTAATCCTTTCTCCTAATGCTCCAAGTATGAGCGTTGTAACCCTATATTTATCTATATATTTTTATTGTTCGTGAGCTTGCTATGTTTCTTGAAATACAAGTGTTTCCTCTTCTCCTTTTGTACTTTGTCTTGATGAGGATAATGGGTGGTTCTAGCTGTAATGCTCCAAGGTTCTATGGCACTCCTAGAGGTGGTCTTGTGGCATATTTTGGTGCTCCTTTTTGGTGGTCATTCTCTCCAAGTAATGCCTTTGGGTATAGCACCTTTCCCTTGTTCCTTTATGTTATTTTTGTAGATTTTGTAATAGCCCCTTGTGCTTAGCTTGATAGTGCTATTCCACATAGATAATCACCTTTTTGTATGTTGTTCTTTCTCTACATAGATTCAGATTATAATAGCCTCTTGTAATGGCTCCAATATTTCATGTGACCCACTTGCTTCTAGGGCTATATTGGACGTGAAGAAATGGTGTTTTTAAACACCTTTATTTTTTAGAAGTGCAAGCTCTTTAGTGGCTATTTCCTCTTGGTTGAACTTTGTTCTAATACCTATTGAGGTAATGGTAATTTTATTTCCTGCAATGAGAGATTATTTTGTCCCTTTTTTTGAAAGAGGTGCTTTGTAATATTTATATTTTCACCAATATGACGGATCAAAACTTACCCTTTTTTTAAATCCTTTTTTATTTTGATGAAGGTAGCTCCTTGCCTTCACTAATCCTCTTCCTTGGATAAGAGTTAATCCAAGCTAATAATATGCTCTTAATATGATGATTTTAAAGTAAGTATTTTTGCACTTTGCACTTAAATGAAACTCTTATATATTCCTTGAATCTTGATACTCACCAAGTCTCGATTTAAGGCTCCCTTAAAGGACTTTAATGGTGGCTTCCTTCTCCACATTTTGACTTGTATTGGTGGATTTTTTTGGCCATGAAATGTTGTAGGTTTTGTGCACCAAATAGTGTCTCTATACACTTTGATAATCTACTACTTTTATGCCAATTATCTTTAACAAAAAACAAACACAAACTAACCCTTTTGAGAGTAACTAGTTAAAGATCAACTAGTATAGTGCTAATGGATTAATAATGCACTTTAATGGTAACAATAATATCAACTTATTAATCCTGTAAACAAACTCTTAAAATAATTCTAAATGCACTTCATAATATTTGCAACTTTTAAGAGTAATCTGTAAAGAACCCTTAATGAATAATATGCATTTTTACTACAATCAATATTGTAGGATGTAGTCTTCTTGCTTTCTAGATAGATAACAGGTAGGTGATAATTTTATTTCTTTCAAAAAATATCCAACTCCTTTTTAATGTACAAATATATTTTTAAATGTATTCCCCTTTTTTCACTTTATTTAAGACTATAATATGAGCCCTTCTCCTTGCAACTTTAATCCAAATATGGTGCTTAATGGAATTTTATAATGAACCCTAATTTGAAGTTCAACTAATTGCACCCTAAGTTACTTACCTTTGATGTCCTTTGAAGATGAAGAATATCTTGATGATTTGATTCACCAAGTTTATATATGGAATGGAGGTTGCTCTAACTATGAATCTTTCCAGTATTTTATTGTAGAATCTAGTAGTCTTCCTTTTTGGGCTTGTTGTTGGATGGTGATAATTGTCCTAATTCTTTAACTATTGGAATTTTTACCTTGGTATTGTTTAATTTTTGGATGTGTCTCATCCTTTATAGAGGAATTACTATACATTATACCTCTGCTTTAGTGGTCCCACTCTCCGATGAGCGGACCAGGGGGGTTCCCCCAATGAGGGTCCGGGGGCAGTACCCCCAGAAAAATTTTTGGGCCCCCTTTTTTTCAGAGATATTCTCGAAGCTATTTTAGAGGCATTGGAGGGATTCCTATGATTTGTGGGTATGGGTGGTTTTAGCCCATGGTATTGTGCCCACGGTATTTGAATACCACGTTGTGGTTTAGGATTGTAAGAGTTTCCTTTATATTGATTGTAATGTCCCATTACGAGCAGTGTGAATAATAATAGAAAAGGAGGTGTGGCTCTTGTTTTCTATACGTAGCCCACATCGGGTTAACCAAGATAAATCTCTTGTGTTTTATGTGCATGTATTTTGTGAGTTGTTATTTTCTTCTAAGTTATTTATTTTTGCATTATTATTCTGGAATAAGTCTGGGTATAACACTTCATTAATCAACAAAGAATATCACCAATCTCCTATTTCTCATGGAATATTATCTAGAGTATCTCCTTGAGTCTTGCAACAAGGATTTGAGGACCCCCTTATTTTCCAACCTCTCTTCTAGCAGTGTTTACAAGGGCCAACACACAAGGCAAAACCAATTTGCAAAAATACATGCAAGAACAATTCCTAGTGGCAGCGTTTACATGTAGCGATGCACATCAGCAAGTCCAATTTGCAAATATGTGGGCCAATAGTAGAAATGGTGGCTTTACCTATTCTCCTCTAGATTCACCGTGGCTCTAATACCACTGATGTTTTTAGCACCATCTCATCATATCAAGAGAAAGAGATAAATAGAGAAAAGCAACATATTATTATGATAATAGAGGGATACATTTGAATGGAGTTGTGAGGCTCTTTATATAGGAATATAGATTCCTTGGCCAACACTCTACCTAGTTGTACAAGGGGATACCTTGCACATTACAACTTGCACATTGACACTTGTGCATTTATTACATTTCTTGAAGTAACTAGCTAACTTCCCCCTAAAGTAATCTCCTATTCTAGTGATGTACATTACATAATCAAATAATGTAATATATTCTAACATTTATATCGACGTTCTTTTGAAGGTATATTCTTAATATTTCTTAACTTTGATGAAGTTTGGCTAGCCCTTAGTGAAGCTCATGAAGGATCATATGGAGGTTATTTTAGTAGTAATGTTATTGGTAAGAAACTCCTTCAGATTGGCTATTATTGGTCTTCCATAAATAAGATGCATGTGACTATGTTTGATGCTGCTACAAGTGCTAATGTCATGACAAACTTGTTCATGATCCTTCTCAAAACATTCAGGTTATTTCTTCTCCTTGGTCATTCTCCATGTGGGCATTAGACAACATTAAAAATATTACCCAATGTTGTTTTATGGTCATAATTTTATCATCATGACAATAAAGTACTCCACTAAGTGTGTTGAAGACATACCCTTGACTATGGTGACTAGAGCTCATGTCTCCAAGTTCATTTTCAACCAAATCCTTTATAGGTACAAGATTCCTTTGGTGATTATTTTTTATAATGGCACTCTTTCAAGAACAAGGATGTACATAAACTTTATTCTAAGTATAATATTCAGCACAAGTGGTCAAATCCATAGTACCCTCAAGGTAATGGTCAAGCTAAAGCATCCAACAAGTATTTAGTTAAGATCCTAAAAAAATTCGTTAGTAGGACTGGTCAAGACTATCATATCTAGTTTTATCCTACCTTGTGGATCTATCATACTAGGGTACATACCCCTACAAGTGCATCTCTGTATGTATTGGTCTATGATACTAAGGTAGTCTTCCCATTCAAGTTAGAAGTATTATCTTTGCATATATTGTTGCAAGATGCCTCGATTGGTGATGAGTATCATTTAGAGCATTTAAATCAATTGGAGTTGCTAGATGAAAAGTGCATTCATGCCTTAGAGCTTATTTGAGTCTATCATAATAGGCTCAAGTGATATTACTCGAAGAAAGTCTACAATCAATATTTTGAATTTGGGGACCTTGTCCTAAAGGAAAATTAGAAGAACAATAATATGTTTGATCAGATCTAAAAGACAAGTTTTAGCCTAGTTGGTTAGGCCCCTTTGTCGTAATATCCAAGTTTGGCTCAAGAGCCTATAATTTAGCATTGTTAAACGGTAAATATCTTAAAGAACAAATGAACATAATGCACTTAAAATGATATTATGCATAGTTTCACATCATCACTCTTCATCCTATATTTATTTTTTTGCTCATAATGCATGACTACCCATCATTTTTTGCATGAATTGCTTGACATTCTATTCCATTTTGAATATTTTCTTGTCATATAGTTTCGTAGTTGCTTTATATTACTTGATGATATAGAATTTTTGGGACTTCACAATGAGGTAAGTTATGAAACCTAATTATTTTATAGCTCACATGCATTGCACTCATACTAGGGCTCTGATGCTTATCACACCCCCAACCTAAGGCTCATCTCCATGCATTTTCATCATTGTATTTTGCTCATTTCTTTTATTTTTTTATGTTAAAAATAAATATATTAAAAAATTAATAGAATATATTTTTACAAATAAAAAAAGAGATGAATAAACATGCCATGTGGCTAACGCCATCAGTCAAAAAACCATCCCCATAAAAGTAGAGTGGGAACCCAAGAAAATAATTTACAACTAATCAACACTACCGTACAGAACAAATGACCAATAAAACTAATTGATTACATAATGATGAGGCTCGATTATATGGGTTTAGCCACCCCTGGGACTGATTCCCACCTAATAGTAGCATCAAGAGGCTTTGGCACTGAGTCCCTCCCCTATCCAAAAGTGCTAGAAAAATCCTCCCAACTATAAATAAATGGCTCTTGGCTGGTAGAAATCATCGAAGCTCCTAAATTATCCTAGGCATAAAATAAAGGAGTTGGGGAGAAAGAGTAATAGTCAAGTAGTCATGACAATCTGTAAGGACCTTGAACTGGGATAGGAGTGCATTTTGGGAGTGAGCAACACCATTTTCCATATCTGGATTGGCTTCGAGGAGTATCTTGCTCAAGAGGAACCCGATTGATTGTTCACAATGTGTTCCTCCACTAATAAACAAGCTTATAAATATGAGTGAGCTCCATGGCCACCTTATTGGCTTGAACTGTAATCTAAAAATACATAGAATAAATAATATTAGACTTCTCAAAAGAAAAAATGTGCAAAGAGAAAGAACACTTACCAAAGATACAATCATTTCTAGCTCTCCATATGTTGAACATAGTTGCCATATGAAATAATTACCACACTTCAAACAAATCAGCTAGCAAAGGTAGGGGATCTCCCAAAATTATATGCTTCCACTCAAACATGGTGAAGGAATAGGGTCTAAAAAAGGCAAAAATCCACTCCTAAAGGGAATGAGCATGATAACAAACCCAAAAAATATGGACAAAGTCTTTATATTGAAGACAAAAATTTCAAGAAGGGTTAGGGATAACTAAATTTTGGATATGCTTCCCAACAGGAAGCCCTTGGTTAAAAATACCTTAGGAAAAATAGGAAATTTTAGGCTCCAAGAAAGGATCCCAAGCAGTCTAGAACTTGTGCATCCAAATAGGCCAAGGGGAAGAGACCTTCCATCATTGATTAAGTTTATCAATCATGGGGAGGTAAGGAGATAGCTATACATACCCCAATTGAGCCTTATAGTTTCATAGCAGAGTGTCTAGATACCACTTCTAGTCCTTCCACTAATATCATTATGAAAGCACAAAAATATTGTGTAACATGGAGTCAAGGAGAGTAGCCTTAATAGCCTCAAAAGTATCCCTATCATAGTGACTAAGCCCAAATTTATCTCTATAGTCATCCTAAGGGAGCCAATCCCTAGTAGGACAAGAAAATAAATCAGTGATGGATCACACACCTTTGAAAAATAATCTAAGTGTGCAAACCCAAGGAACCTACGCAAGCAGGGAACCCTAGTAGGTGATAACAAGCGACCACCAAATATTCTTTTGGTTGATGGATAGGCCATGCCATAAGCTCTAGCCATTCCATATAAGTCAAATCTTAACACACTCCAATGTTTTCCAAATTCTCCTAATGATGAAGGATATTAACACTTTGATAGACACAGGGGCAATAAGGAGGTAAGGGAACCCCATGCTCCTCCAACTCTAACAGCCAAAAGGGGAACCTTCACTGATATAGTTTTGAATGAGAATATTCCAGGCATCATTACCTATGAGGTATTTTATGACTCACTTAACACAAAGGACCAAAACTTGATGTTAGTAATTGTGAATGCCAAGCCCACCATGGCTTCTAGGAAGACAACAATACTCCCAAGCAACATGGTGGAATCCCGAACCATTATTGTAAGAGGACCATAAAAAGTCTCAAAAAAGCTTATCAAGCTTCTTATTGGAAGAGGGCCATAAAAAGTCTCACAAAAGCCTCACATAATTTTATCCTAACTACCAAATATTATCTTACCATATGGATAGAGGCTATCCCACTAAGAAATAAAATCAAGATGTTGTGATCAATTTTATGGAAAATTTGATTTCAAGGTTTGGGGTTCCAGAAGCCTTGGTAAGTGATAATGACCCAGCTTTCATAGGATCCAAGTGTATATATTTTTCCAGCAAGTATGGCATCACTCTTAAAAATACTTCAAATTATTATCCATAGGGTAATGGACTTGCAGAATCTACCAACAAGAACCTATTAAGTATTTTGAGGAAATCACTTGAAGGAAATAAAATAAGTTGGCATCTATTGCTATACCAAGATCTGTGGGCAAATAGTATTACTATAAAAAAGTCCATTAAGACTTCCCCTTATGCACTGGTATATGTCAAGGAGGCAATTTTACCCATCCATTTGGAGATCCTAGAACTTAAGCTTGTCAATATAGAGGAAGAGTCAGAGGAAGATACAATAAAAACCAGGTTGACCCACTTGCTACAATTGGAAGAGAATAGAGCTCAACCATATGAAAATTTTCAAAAACATTCCTTGGTTATCAAGGCATGGTTCAATAAGAAGGCCAGATTCAAAAAATTCCAAATTGGAGACTCAATTCTCAGGTGGAATGTTGATAGAGCAAAGCCAGGAAAGAATGAAAAGTTTGGTTCTTTTTGGGATGGTCCTTTCAAAATAGTAGAAGCCAAGGAGTCCAATGTGTTTCAGCTAGAAGACCTGGAGGATAACATACTACCGATTCTAGTGAATGGTTTTCATCTCAAGATCTACTATTTGTAAAATATGAGCTCATTATAACATATGTATATACATTGTATTACTATTTCCCCTTATTTTTGCACTTTGTAAATTAGTTTCTTTCTGCACTTTGTAATCAGTCTTCTTGGAAAACCTTGGAAAAGAAAAAACTTGTGAAATGACAAATTTTTTATAGAGTACTCAGCCATGTTCCATTCCACACTCAAAGGTATGAAAATTCTTTTGGAACGGTGAACGTTTTTGAATCAGCATCAAAATACACTGAGATCCCCATAGAATGTGCAAGGGTTCTTATCCCATGTGATGAAAAGATCCAAGCATCAAAATATACAAGGGCATCTCTAGTCTGGAAACCTTTCAAAGCTAAAGCATGACGGAGCGGAACCAAGGTGATGATTCATGCATAAAATTTGCTAAGTGTCAGTGGAATCAAAGATGCCTTTAATTGGTAGGTTTCAAAGAACTAAGGGGAAGTCGAGCAACAATTTTGTGACCGTGCCATGTGGAGATACAAGAGAAATACCTCAATAAATTTTAAGGAACTCTCACTTAAACCAAAGAGTAGTCAAAGAGGTATAGTGAGGTGGCAGCGTAGTTTGAATTTTTGGCCAATGAAAATTTAGAATGCCACTATTGAGCCTCTAAGGAAAATAAGTGGATGTTGGAAAGTGTTCTAGTGGGTAGATTGCACAGAAGCCGCATTAATGGTGGAAGATACACACACTCCATGAAATAAAAGAACAAAAAAAACACACTCGAAGTCTATTTGCTAGTCAATTGCATCCTCAAAGCAGTAAAGGGTGAAACAAGACTGATATTTTTCTACTAAAACTTACACAGAATAAAGTCTTACTACTATCAAAATAGCTCCTAAGGAAGTACTCATGGAGGCACAGAATACAGAAGCAAAGTTACAGGTACCTGTGCGTCAGATAGGACGAGTTGCAGATATAGTGATGATGAGAGTAAGGAGGATCCTCCTAAGGATGAGTTTTGAATTCCCATATTTTGGAGGAAAGCCAATGCATCGACAAGGTACCATAGCTATAAAATATTTCTTGTTCTCCTATATCTATGATTCTACACATCATTGTCCTGAATTAATTTTTTCTATGATCCAATTCTATGATTCTGAAAATAGAGTCATAAAAACCTCTGAGGGCACTCCCCTATTCTCAATCACCAAAGAATTTTACCATGAATTATTCACCGTAGGAGTAGGTCCTCCTTCAAAGCCTAGACCATTTAACATAGCAGAGCTAGCAAGGGCTTATACTAAATTAGTGACATCAAAAAAGAAAAAGGCTATAGAAAAATGGCTTCGTCTTAATTTCATTAGGATAAAAAATGAAAATGAAATGCCTGAAGTTCCTATTCATATTGATGAATTTGCAAACCCCAAGATATTTTCTATGTTGGCATGTATGGAGGTTTTGGACTGACAAAATTGTATATGACTGGCAAATCATCGTGGCCTATTGTATTTCTAACAAAAGAATGTATGAGAAATATGTTGGAGAAAAGGGGACTAGGATGATTTATTTTGATTGGCCAAATTTTCTTGCACAGAGGATACATGCTCAGTTAGTAAGTATGAAAATGGGCTCTGATGCTTCTAGTTTCAAGTATTTCTCAAGTCTGGTGTGGATGTTTTATGCTGCCACAAAGGATAGAATGGCTTGGTTTCTGATCAAGGATAAAACTAATGATGGAGAACCATTACTGGTTTATTACTACACAAGTCATTTGAGAAGTATTGAGTCTTATTACATATTCAACTTAGAATTTATTGGACCTACCTTAAAAATAATGTATGGAGAGTGCCCTATATTACCACACATAGCTAAGAAAATTCTAAGAGTAGAGGGTGCTCAAGAAGGAGATTGGCATTTGTTGACCGAGGGCACAGTTATTAGATTATATGGTTTCATGGGAAAACTTGTTCTCCTGCCCCATTTTGTTATAGAGAGGCTTTTTGCCCTAGAATATTTGAGGTAGGAAGAATATATTGATTTGAATTATGGTTCTGGGAGAAAGCGAAAATCTTTTCTTACACACCGCACTATGGAGGATATTACCATCATTAAGAAGGGGTAGAGTCAGCTAATTGACCAATACATTGATAGCTTAGGTCTATTTTATATTCCCCAAATATGGAGTTATGACCCTGATGGAATCTTCACTACAAGAAATGTAGTCGTAAATGGATAAAAGGCTTATAAATTTTAAAAAATGCCTAGGGCTCATTTCAAACAAGGAAGTGTATCGCTCCAAATTTTTCGCACCCCTACCTTCAGGCTATAGGATCCGTGCCCGGAAGGGGGATGGGAAAAGGATGGCGCGGTACCTCGGACTGAGAGGCCTTGCGAAGGTCCCGCCTCTCGGGGGAGGTGTATTATGGTGATTTTTCGACGGATGGTGGGTTCACCAGGAAACGTTTGAATGGCAGTTTCCACGCCTAGGTTGGGAATGTGTTTGATGTGTTCAGTTTTAGCTTTAATCATCCAAGTCCTAGGTTTGGCCAAAATGCGTCTAAGCTATTCTATATGAAATGCAGATTTAAATGAAGACAAAAATAGATTTGGATAGAAAAATAGAAAGAACAAGATGGATTAAAGACCCATACCTGATCCGGATGTCCGATGAAGGTTCTAATTTTTTAAGTAGTTAGGATCGTCTCGGAATTCACCCCCAGACCAATTCTAGAGACTTCAAAAAAAAATAGATGCAAAATACAGAGAATGCAACTATGATAACAGAGGGTAATGATATAAAATGATAGTAAGAACATTAAAATGATGATAATAAGCAAAAACATGAATGCATTATACCGATCTAATGACAATTTATGCTTTTATTATGCATTAAAGCTACATGGGTGAACTCCAAGATGCAGAATAATAAAGAATAACCATAGAATTAACTAAATGCAGAATAATACAGAGAAAAAGGATGAAGAAATGCAAACTTGGGCATTGATTGCCCCCAATGTGAACTACAGTGAAATCATCTCGAATTGGGTCGAGATCGTCCGAGATTGTACGAGATCGTCTGAGACGAACTGAGCTTGCTCCGACTGAAAAACAATGAAGTTCCTGCAAACAAACTTGAAAAAATGCGAATGCAAACAGTGATTTAAGATGGTCTAGTGCGTGTAGAATTCGAGTTACAGGGAATTTCAGCCAGGGGGATGCTAAGGGGAGGGCCTAGGATTAAATAGGCTTAGGAGGGAGGTTAGGAGGTTGGAGATCATCCCTATTTGGGAGATCTCCAATGGGGAGGGTCTCTAACGGTGCAGACACGCTTCTGCCTGGATTAGAGACGTCGTTGGAACAGAGACTAATTATGAAAAATTAATTTTGGGACAAGATCGTCTGGACGTCCTAGCCCAAACGAAATCGTCCGATCTGAGGCGATATCGTCTGATCGGCGATGATATCGTCAAACGGTCAAAACAAACTCTAAAAATGGCATGGGAAACGAGGAAACGGATTAAGCGATGGTTTGGGAGCGGTTTTGGAGGTTAAAATTTGAATTTGAATTATTTACTAGAGTAAGTGTAATTATTAAGGTTTTACTGCGCCAATTTTAGGGTGCTACATTTTGCCCCCTCTTTAGCGAATTTTTTGAAGAAAATGCGTTAAAGATGAGTTCTTCTCGATCTACGAGAAAGCAAAAATTATTCCCATTTTTAGGCGACGATTCTTGGTCGAATCGTACGACAACTTACTATGGTGCCCCCTCCGTGTTTTTACCCAAATCGAACGTTTGAGGTAAAAACGCAGAAAAGCAAAATTTTAAAATGTTTTTAATTGTGTTTTGAATAAAATTAAGAAAAATAGGGTAAAACCCTAATTCATTGTTACTGTTCATTTTTAGTTTTTAGAGCTCTAGAGACAAAATGGTCGAGACAGTGCACAGATCGACAGAGGTCCGGCACGGGCTACGGGTAAGAGTCTAAACTTAGTTTAGAATGGTTTAAGTTGAATTTACATGCTTTTTAGATTGATTTTAAATAAATTTTGAGCATCACGGCTATTTTTGGGCCTCGACGTCGTCGGGATGAAATCGTCTCGATTTCGACGAAATCGTCTCAAGTTCGCCGATTTCGTCTAAGGGCGAAATCGACGAAAGGGGGACGATTTCGTCAAATAAGGGACGATTTCGGCTTGCAAAATCGGAGACGATTTTGCTCAAATTTGGGACGATATCGTCCAATAGTGGACGATATCATCATTTATATAAAATTGAACTGATTTTACTTGCATTATTAATCACTTGAGTTTTTATTAATGATTTTTTATTGTGTTGTTGTTTATGTTGCAGAGAGGTTTACTAAAGAGCAGAGAATGGAAATACGATGGGTTGAGAGATGACTTGGCCGCTCTATCATAGGCAGAGCGAGATCAGCTAGCTCAGGTCGGCTTGCAACATGTGGCAGAGATGCCACAAGTTTCTATAGACATGGGGCTACTGACAGCCCTAGCAGAGAGGTGGTATCCGGGTTCTTCCTATTTTTGGTTACCGATAGGGGAGATGACTCCCACATTAGAGGATGTATGGAGGATTTTGAGGATCCCCATACAAGGACGGTTGATCACTCCTACGGCCAATCAGGGCCATGCTATGATGCGGTTGTGTGGCGATCCGAGCTTCGCCCTGGAGAAGGGCAGAGTGAACATCGAGTCGCTACGTCAGATGCCTGGGGCATCGAGACTCACACGGGTTTTGGCCGGAGTGGTAGGTGGACTTCTGTTGTGCCACCAGAGTGGATGCAGGGTACCATGGGTACTAGCAGATGTGATCTATGACATGAGAGACCATGGTTACAGGTTCTCTTGGGGCAGCTTTGTTCTATGTCGATTGTATAGGATCCTGCATGGGGTCGTGTACAAGGGCGGCCGATGTCTGGTTATGACATCGCTACTACAAGTTTGGTGCTGGGAGCACATTGTAGTGCGAAGGCCGATAGGGCTTCCTTTGATAGGGATTGATGGGGAGAGGCCCCGAGTTTTCTACTGGTGGCTCCGGAGAGGGGCACAATGGCGGATTGATCTGTCGATGTCCCAGAGACTACTGGATGACCTTGTCTCAGACCAGATCACCTGGAGGCCTTGGAGAGATCATCCAGGGTGGGCCGAGGATGGACAGGAGCTGGCTCGCATCAGGCGAGTCTGCTGGCTGAGGATGGAGAGGGGAGAGGTGGAGCTCCACCGCTACGACCGAGTTTTGTGATAGTTCGGTCTATAGCAAGGGATCCCATCTCTCAAGGATTACGAGTTTTCTTGGACTATCCGGGATAACACTACAGTTAGCGGGGCTCCAGATATGCAACGATTCTAGAGTCAGGATGCAGATGATGCCCCCATTCAGCCAGTGGATGGGGACGATGTAGGGGTAGCCGATGGCTACGATGCCTAGTACACAAGCATCCGCCCTCCTCGGATGACGAGGGCTCAGGGTCCGATTCATGTAGTTGTGCATCGGATGGGGAGGCGATGCCAGGCGGCCATTGAGGTGGCCCAGGGTCACGACGGGAGAGAGCAGAGGAGACCACAGGCGCAGTAGAGGCCACGACAGTGGGAGAGGAGGGAGGAGAGACCCCCTTCTCCATAGAGAGAGAGGCCACCATCGCTCGATAAGGGCAAGGGTGTTGACACTAGGGAGAGCAGCGAGACAGTGACTCTTCGAGCGGAGACGATCCATCTCTAGGCATAGGTGCAGACATTACAGGAGGAGGCTGCATGACATCGAGCTGAGGTTACACAGCTCAGAGATGAGATTGCATGCCTCAGAGCATGGGGTGGAGGGGCGAGCACTCGAGAGCTAGCATGGGCTATTGCCCAGATCACATTTTATCAGACACTATACCACCAGATGGTGCCAGAGGAGGAGAGATTACCACTATCGGCTACCATCGTGGATCCGATCAGGATTGGGTCGTCAAGGACTTCATCTCGATCCATGACTAGGACTCGTAGTACCACACATACTACGATGGGGCCACCTCGTCCACCTCAGGGCGGGGGAGGAGATGAGGCTGAGAGCTCGAGGGGTTCTCGAGGCTAGCTACTACAGATTGCATTGCACAGATTGATATATAGTATTTATTATTTTTGATAGAGGATTGAGTATGCCGAGGTACAGATTGTGGCATACCGATTCGATTTTGATATGATGTATATTATGGTTGATATAGATATAGATGAGATATTTTTGATCATATGACTTGTGTCTTATGTATTTTTATGATGCTTTTAATGTTTTGATTGATTGATTTGATGATTCATGTAATTACGTCATTGGAAATATTATGGTTGAAATGTCATGCTTGAAAAATTTAAATGAAATAATCTGATAGAACAAATTGGTTGTTTGTGATGTGATGATTTGATAAAAAATAAAAGGGACTTTTAACAATAATTTCAAAGGACATTGTCGCTATTATAGACCATTTCATGGAGTCGCCGCTCACTCGGTCGTCAAGCTAATCCCAGTATAGAAATATTGTTAAAAAGTAAAAGAGTGCTTAAGAGACTGTCTTAAGACTTTGGTGCAATGGTGCAAATGATGATGATGATGGTTTGTTTTCAGAGTTTCATAAAAATAGTATGCATGAAATAATGTTAAAATGATTTTTGCTAGGCATAAATTCCTAAGTGTGATAAAATTTTTGGATAATTCCCTAGGAATTATACCATCATTGCAAAATTGAAGGTTGACATAATGACATGAAATAGTGATAATGTGCATGCTTTTTGTTAAAAAACATAATTGTATAACATAATGATTTAAGTCATATGGTTTTCATGATTTTCAAATAAATGGGGAATAAAAATTGGTACAATGGTTTGCGCTAGGCATAGAATATGTAGGTATAGACTTATACCATCATCGCGAAAATCAAAAAAGAGATAGTTTTATTGCATGGTTGATTTTTAATAAATAGAAAATATGAAGATGAGGACTTGCGCTAGGCATAAAATTCCAATTTTGGTTTTGGAACTATACCATCGTCGTGAAAGTCGACAATATATATATATATATATATATATATATATATATATATATGTGTGTTTTGATTGTATGGTTTTGAAAGAAATTTTGATTTTTTCTATTATGTATGTAGTTGTCTTTATACTAAACAACTGTACTTTAAAGAAGAAAATGAATTATTCCAGACAATTTGCAAAAAATATTTCAAAGTATCTTAAAGACAAAAGTTAGATTTATAAGGAATCCCATGTGCATATGTGAGTTCATTTCCAATCTTGATTTATCATAATGATACACAAAATCTCTCAAATACAAATGTGTGTGCAATTGCTATGTTCATTTACCAGTTTTGAGCAAGATAATATGATACAAGTGATTTGAATGAACCAAATAAGTGTTCATTAACCATGATGTAGATGCATATAACCATACTAGACTACTATGTAAGTCGGATTATCAAGAGCTAGCTAATCCATAAGCGGACATAGGTCTCGTACAAAAGAAGGTCGCTAATGTGACGGACATATCGCCACGCTAGGAGTTACCCAAGGCCAAGCAGGTTGGGCACAAACCACCTGTTATGGGGCTTACCTCACAGTTTTCGAATAATTGAGAATTCCAGGGATTCAAGCTCATCAACCCTTCTTTTCTTTTCAAAGGGTAGGGAAAGGGATTTTATTGCTTTTGCTTTTGCTTTCTTTTTGTATTTTTGCTTGATAATGTTGTAATGATATAAAATAATATTTTTCTTTTTCTCTTTTTCTTGAACTTTGCTTTTTCTTTTTTTGTTCTATGCTAGGGATACTTGCTCGGATTAGCTGTAGAGCAAGGGATTTTTATTCTGGGTAGGGGTGAGCTTGTCCTTTTGCCAATTCTCAAAGATTCTAGACCATGTGCATGATAGGATAGCAGGGGAAACTTTTCGCTCAAGAAACCACTTCTACTATGTAGCATAGCATGGATATTACAAATATAATCATTTTATTGTGAAAGGATGTGCTTGGTTTAAGTAAATAACAAGATCAATTCTCTTTGCTCAAACTTTATTTAATTGAATTTTGTGGACTTTGATATAAGAGAGATTAGTAATCATGCCAGATAAAAATCAAGATATTTATTTTTGTGTTTGTGAAAGTGAGGGATTCCAAATAAATGCTAATTTATCCAAAATAATTTGAAACATATAACTGCAACATTTGTAAGAAGAATATATATAAATACTTTTTGAGAAGTTTTGAGAATGTTGACTCTCTCTTTCTTCTTTATGTTGTTTTGGTTTCGAAAGAGTCAAGAATATTGTTGTTTTTTTATTTTTATTATTATTTTTTTGTTTTTGAAAGAATTAACAAGTGCCATAAATAAATACAACAAGTAGTTTTGAATATTTTGATGATTATGAATGTTTTTGGTGTTTTTGAATTTATAAATTGAAAGAAATACAAGATAGTGATTTTGAAATATTTTAAACAAATATATACAAGGATGAAATGACCAAATTTATACATAGTAACGTTTAAGATGCAAAATGTTCATGGGTTCTTTAAGTTCTTTACCATCTAAGGTAGATAATTTGTATGCTCCCGATTCAAATTTAGCAGTGATAATGTATGGTCCAAGCCAGTTGGGCTCAAATTTACCTTTAAGGTCCTTAGTTGCATTAGTATTTTTTTTATTTTCTTTTAAAACAAGGTCGCCGATCTCAAAGGATCGATGACGAACTTTTTTAGCATATGATCTTTTAAGCTTGTTTTGGTAGGCACGGAGATGCTCCAAAGCATTGATGCATTTTTCATCTAGGAGTTCCAGTTGATTGAGTCTCGCCAACTCGATATTCATCTCCTACTTCGGTATCTTGAAGTAGTAGAGCCAAAGAAGGAACTTCTAATTCAAAGGGAAAAACGGCTTCAGCACCATAAACCAAAACAAAAGGTGAAGTTCCTATGGGGGTTTGAACACTAGTTCGATAGGCCCACAAGGTTGGATATAACTCGAATGTGCCAGTCGTGGCCAGTTTTATTGACCAATATTTTGAGAATTTTGATTAAGGTTTTGTTAGATGCTTCTGCTTGACCATTACCCTGAGGATAATAGGGAGTGGACCAGCGATGTTGAATCTTATATTTTTGGCATAATTTTTTAACATCTTTATTTTTGAAACAAGTTCCATTATCAGAGATGAGATTTGCAGGAATTCCGAACCTACAAATGATTTGATTAAAAATAAATTTAGAGACTTGTGTGCCAGTGCAGGAAGCTAAAGGCATAGCTTCAACCCACTTCATGAAATACTCAGTGGCGGTTATGATGAATTTGTGTCCATCAGATGACACAGGATTGATTTTGCCAATAATATCTAAACCCCATTTTGAAAAGGGCCAAGGAGATGAAATAGCCTGCAGTTCTTGTGCAGGCGCATGGACAAGGTCAGCATGTTTCTGGCACTTGTCGCAATGGCGCACATAATCATGTGCATCATTCTCCATGGTAGGCCAAAAGTATCCTATCCTAAGGAGCTTTTTAGCAATGACACTACCACTAGAGTGTCCTCCACAAGATCCATCGTGGGCTTCACTCAAGGCTGATTTGGATTCTTCTAAATTCAAACATCTTAATAGGATACCTTCAAAAGATCTCCTATATAAAGTATTGCCAATTATTACAAATCGACTTGCTCGTCTACGTAATAACCGACGCTGGTTTCTATTAGAATTGGCAGGGAAAGTCCCATTTTGGAGAAAATCAAATATATCCATATACCAAGGTTCAGGAGTAGTTTCATTGATTAGAAACACATCCAAAGGTTCTAAGCATGACTTATTTGAAGTGGGTTCCTGGAGTCGATGAATAATGATAGTGGCATATTCGTCATCTAACTCCAAGGGCAGGAGAGATGCAGCTGCGGCCATAGCATCAGCTGCACGGTTGCAAGTTCGAGGAATAGCTTCCAAGGTAACTTGATCAAATAGAGACATTAATTGTAAAACATAGGCTTTATATGGGCGCAGTTTATCATCTCTGGTCTGATAAACTTCATTAATTTGGTTTATAACAAGTTGAGAATCACCAAAAACTAACAGATGTTTAATTTTTAGCGCTAAGGCAGCTCGTAATCCAAGGATTAGAGCTTCATATTCAGCAAGTATTGTTGGTGCAAGCAAATGTTAATTTGAAGGACAGAGGAATAAGATGTTTTTGTGAGGATATTAAAATAATACCCGCACCAGCCCCACTCATGCATCGGGCTCCATCAAAGTATAAGGACCATTGTTCAATATGGTCTCCCTCTAATTGAAGGCATTCATCAAGAAACTCAATGATGAGGGGATGGGTAGACTCTAAGGGTGCAAGCAACTAATTGATCTGCTATGATTTGACCCTTAACAGACTTTTGTCCTATGAACGTGAGGTCAAACTCGCTTAGAGCAAGAACCCACTTGGCTGTGCGACCCGATAAATAAGGTCGACTCATGAGATACCTCAAGGGATCATATTTAGCAATGACATAAGTTTTCTGACTAAGCATATAATGGCATAATTTTTGCGTAGCAAACATGACTGCTAGACATAGTTTTTCTAATGTTGTGTAGCGGGTTTCATAACTGATGAAGGTTCGGCTAATATAATAATTAGCACGTTCTCTCTTCGCATCATCAAGCTGAGCTAACATAGCTCCTAAGGCAGAATCTAAAGCTGAAATATACAAGAGAAATGGGCGATCAGGTCTAGGCGGTGAAAGCACAGGTGGGTTAAGGAGGTATTGTTTGAGAAGTTCAAAAGCTTCTTTACATTCGTCATCCCAATTAAAAGGGACATCCTTCTTAAGAAGTTTAAGAAAGGGACCGGTTTTGTCCGCCAGCTTATCGATGAAGCGACGGATGGCTTGAAGCTTACCTTGTAAACTTCGTAACTCAGATATATTAGTAGGTGCGGGCATATCAGTGATAGCCGCAATCTTGAGAGGGTCGATTTTGATACCACGTAAAGAAACTAAAACCCCTAATAGTTTACCGGACTTAACTCCGAATATGCATTTGGCTGGATTTAATCGAATAAGATATTCTCGTAATCGATTAAAAACTTTTCTCAAATCATCTAAATGATTATCTTCATTAATAGAGTGAGCTATAATATCATCTACATAATCATGTAGGATATCATGCATCATATCATGAAAAATATAAGTCATAGCTCGTTGATAGGTTGCACCTGCATTCTTTAAGCCAAATGGCATCACTTTCCAACAAAAGGTACCCCAGGGGGTAATAAAGGTTGTTTTAGCCTGATCTTCAGGAGCTATCCTGATCTGATTATAACCGGAGAATCCATCCATTAAGGACATCATCCCACTCCCGACAGTAAAGTCAATGATTTGATCCATGTTTGGAAGAGGAAAATCATCTTTAGGGCATGCAACGTTAATATCTCTAAAATCTGTGCAAACCCTAACTTTGGTGGCTTCTTTCTTGGTGATCGGAACTACATTTGAGATCCATTCAGCATAATCAATAGCTTGTATAAAAACAACATTCAAGAGTTTTTCTAACTCCCCTTTGACTAGCAAAGCCACTTTGGGATGCATTTTTCTAAGTTTTTGTTTAACAGGTTTAGCATCCGGATGGACCACTAGGTGATGCATGACTACGGAAGGGTCTAGACCTGGCATATCTTCATATGTCCAAGCGAAGACATCTTCATATTCTTTAAGGAATGCAATGTATTGCTCTTGTTTTTCTTGACTTAATTCTGATCCAATATTGATTATGTGAGGATTATCCTCAGTTCCAATATTAATTTTAATGACGTTTTCTACCTCCATGTGTAGATCTCTTTCAAAATTAGGTGGGGCGGGTGAAACGCCCAATTCTTGTAATTCTTGTAAGGTTAAGTTGGATAATTCATCTTGAGGATTAGTGGTCTCAAGTTGGGCTATAGTTGGTATAGAACCATCAAAATAAAATCCATTGTGTAACATCTCTTCAACGGAGACATCGTGGAAGATATCTCCTTCCAACTCCTCATCGGAGTCAGCAATCATTTCAGGGTAAGCTATGGATAGCATGTTACATGTAAATGGCTGATTTTTTAGAGGCAAATCATCACGCCTATCCAAATAATCTTGATAACATATGAGTTGATCATCATCTTCAAAAGGAAAGGGTTGACCCTTACTAGGAAATAGGCCCACACCACAGCGGGCAAGCCACGGTTCTACCTCGAAAGGTTCTTTCATGCCATTTTGGAAAGGTCCCAAGCCTTTCCCTTTATATCCCATTTTAAGCATTATGGGTTTAGCTTTAATATATTCATTGGTAAAATAACATCGAGCATATCCCTCATGATGAGTTTTGATATTCCGAGGGATTCTTCCCCAGTCATATCCTTTATAAATGAAGGCACAACTCCCGACTTGGTAAGTACTTCCCATAGGTTGTGGGAGGCCCAAAGTACGAGGAGATGGCGGCAAGTTATTTAAAAGAATTGAATCTTGCATGAAAGCATTTGTTTTTTCTGATATTAAGATTGTGGATAAATCTGGTAAAAGTTCATCAGAAAGAGCATAAGATGTAGAAGGATCATTCCCTATATCTTTAGATGTGGAAGGTATGATAGATGTTGATAATGTGGAAGTGTTAATAGATGGGTCTATAGGTTTTGAAATTATAGGGATGGAACATGAAGGATTGGTCGTGGATTGAAGATCTTTTTGAGGTTCTAGAGTGGTTTGTTTAGAAGATTGTTGATCTATATATGAGGATGAAATTAATGGAGGGGAAATAGGTGAAGCTATGGGTGTGTGTTTCACAGTTTTAGATGAAAAATAAGAATTAGGATGTGTGGATGACAGAGCAGGGCAAAATTGCACTCCAACAGGTTCTGCCAAAGCACACATATCAAAGGGTCTAGGATCACCGTGGATAGTGACCAACTGATTTTTAAATTCGAATTTAACACATTGGTGTAAAGTTGATGGGACAGCCCGCATTGCATTGATCCAAGGATGACCCAAGAGTATATTGTACGATGCGGGGCAATGTACAATAAACATGGTGGTATCTAGAGTTCGAGGACCAACTTGCAATGGGATGGTAATAACTCCACACGTTTCTTGTGTTTCGTCATTGAAAGCTTTGATAATCATGTCAGTTTTCTTCATTTCATCACTTCTAAAGCCAAATCGTTGGTAGAAGTCAAAAGTGCAAATGTTTAGAGATGAACCATTATCAATCAGGACTCGTTTAACAGCTACATCTCCAATTAGAGCAGTAATATATAAGGGATTATCCTTATGTAAACTGTGTTGTGGGATATCTTTATCCCGAAAGTCAATACAATCAACTTCTCGAGTGATGATAGTATTGGCCATGGCTTCAGGTTGAATATTTTGAGGTACCATCATTTGGCTTAATGTAAGCATCAACTCATCCCTATGGGTAGGAGAAGATCTTAATAAATCCAAAAGGGAAATTTTGGCTGTAGTATTGGATAATTGCTCATTAATATTGTAAGGGGGTTTAAGTTGAACATTGGAAGCATGATTCCCTTTATTGGGATTTTTCAAAACAAATGGAGCTGATCCATCATTCTGGTTTGGTTCTTGTTGAGAATTTTGAGCCTGTTGTTCGGGTAACGACTCCAATGGTACCTACAATGTTATATTGAAGACGTTGAACTGGTCTCGGTTGAGCGTTTATGGCTTGTTCATTTGGGAGGAATTGATTAGAAGAGGGTCGAGTAGTAACTCTTCTAGGAAATGGTTCTTCTGGAACCATAGCATCTGTGATGGGTTGAATAGGATCTGATTCATTTTCAGAACTATTCGATTGGTTTGAAGTGATGTCTATTTCACTTTCAATATCTGATTCTATATCACTAGGATCTGGAGTTTGAATATTATGTAGGGGCCTGGTTGTGACCATGGATAAAGTTGTGTCAAATATTTGAGGATCATGATTAGGTAAATGTCCACTAATAGTTCCTACATATCCGGTAGGAGGAGGAACATTATGATGTTCGATTTGATTGGCCACCTCTTTACCATGTCTTGGTAAAGGGTGTTGAAATATGTCTAATGATTGATTAGCATTTTGATTTTGATTTTGGGGAATGTTCTTTTGAGGATTATTAGGAGCATTTTGTTTAGGTTGGAAGGCTTGCACCTCCATTTCATTATTATCAATCAGATCCTCGTATTTTATGTTTCAACCTTTTACAAGCGTTGGTAGAGTGTCCAGGCCCTCTATGGAAATCACAGTGTAAGTCAGCTCTGTATCCGGGTATAGTTGGATCGAGTTCCTGGATAGCTGGTAATTGGATCAAACCTCTTTCGAGTAATTGAGGTAAAATAGTTGATAAGGGTTGATTCAATCTAGTAAATTCTCGAGGAGGCTTATCAAGCGGTTTCAATATAAATTTTTTTGTTGTTTTCGTTGCATTGATATTAGCAACATTTTTGTTGTCAATGACTCCGTCACCTACAACTTGTTTGTTTTTATACTGATTTCTGGATGTTTTCTCATCATCCTTCTTCCTAAGTTGGCCTCTCCTAATGAGGGCATCTTCTACTCTTCGAGCTAAATCTATAGCCTGATCGAAGGTAGTTAAAGTAGCAGTTGATAGCTCATAAGATATTTGTTCTTGTAAATTATTAATAAAAATGTCCAACATTTCCCTATAAGGTAGCACAAAGTGCAGTTTTCCTATCAACTGCCTCCATCTAGCTAAGAAATCAGCAAAACATTCATCCTTGTCTTGTTTTAAGTTGTATAAATCTTTAATGGTTACATGCCTCTCGATGTAGGCACTAAATTGATGGACAAAAGATTCAGTTGTTTCTTCAAAGTTTCTCAAAGAATGAGTGGGCAATTGATAGTACCACTCTAATGCCATTCCACCTAAACTTTTTGGGAACATTTTTAGTAATAGCAAGTCATCATGTGATATATCATGACATGCTATCCTAAACATGCGAAGATGCTCTATGGGATCTTCGGTTCCTTTATATATAGGCAGGATGGGCATGGGAAAATGCTTAGGGTACGGTTGTGCTACAACTATGGGATCCAAAGGTTGACTACATATCTCTCGATAATTGTACGAGGGACGGTAAGGATCTATCTAGGTCCATACGCGAAGCTAACTGTTTCACCATGGCTTCCAGATTACTAGTTTGCCCACCATATTGGTTCGGTAGGGCATTGATATGGGATTTGTGAGCATATGATGGAGGGACATGAAGATTAGATGCTATGTTGCTATTGTGTAAATTGTTGGTAGGAAAGGTGTTATGAAGGAATTTTGAAGTTGTATTATGTTGTATTCCAGATTGTTGAAAATTGGTGTTTGGCTTCATTTTAGGTTTTTGTTTACTTGAAGCATATTGATCAATAGTTTGGCGAAGTAAAGCAGTGAAGGAAGTTTTCTTTTGTGTGGGAATGATTTTAGGCTCAATAACAAGTTCCTTAGGAGGTTGGGTAACTTGTTGTTTTGGCATGTTCTGAATCATAGTGACCATATCTCTATTGGATGGTCCAGCCTTATCACTTTCTTGATCAATGAAAGACAAGGGATTAGTGTGCACATCAAACATATGTTCCATGGCTGCTTGAGTGTCACTAATTTGCCCTTTATCAATACGAACTGCCATATTAAGAGCGCCAATGTTATTATTGAAAAATTTCCAGAAATGATCTAAGTTGTCAAAAGCAATAGTTCCATCTGGAGCTACTCTAGGGGATGAGGATCCATCCTCTTTAACATTTTCTTCTTGTTCATTGTCTTCACCTAGGTCATCTTCTCGTTGATCTAGAGTTTCTCCTTCTAGAATTGGATCTTCAGGAAGGAGATTTGGGTTTCTAGTTTTATCTTCTAACCAATCTTCTTCTTCTCCTTCAGTTTGTTTACCATTCCTAAGTTTAGGCATTGTGCTTAATTTAGATTTCAGAAATATATATATATATATATTTATATATATATATATATATATATATATATATGCAACAAGCTTAAGAGGTATATATTAATTATATACCTACTACAATATTTAAAATGAAATGTTTTGGTTTTTGTTATGTTTTTTTAGTTTTTCTTGTTTTTGTAATAATATTGTAAAGATAACAAACAACACAATAAATGCAAGAACTAATACTGAAAGTAATGATCTAGTTTTCTATAAACAATTTATAAATATCATTAATGGGCTCGAGTTCTTCAGGAGTCATGAAGTGTTCTTCTTCAAATTGAAAATTTTCTTTCAAAAATTTAATGAAAAGAGCTATAGTGATATTATCTGTCTCAGATTCTGGTTGATAGAAGTAAAGCTCGTGGCAATACTCTCGATATAACACAGCTCGAGGAACTCTATTCCATATTTCCCTATCCGTAAGAACAACCTCTTGGTCTTCTACATGACCTAGGAACTGGTGTATAATGGCTGCGTTCTCGAGGTATTCCTCGAAGGTGAACAATTCTGAAGACACAAGAGCTCTCCTATAAGCTAACCATCTATGGCAGGCTCTCTCGAAGTTCATGATAAAAGACGAGTTGATGAGGATCCAGGATTCTATCTAGGACAAGCCTCTTGATTTGTTTAAGTTTTGTTGACCTAGATGAAATGACACTTAGTCTTCTATCAAGTTCGTCCCACAAAAGTTGATTTCTATCTGTTTCAGGCACACTAAGCACATAATTGATTTCTATGGCTGCCAATTGGTTTTCAACATTTATAGTAACTGCTAATATTTTCTTAGGAGCTACCATCTAAACATGATATGCAACTTATTAGTTTTAAATGATTTGAAATGCATCTATGTTTTGGTTGTTTTATTTTTTTTTTTTGTTTTCAAAAGGTTTTAAATGCATTCACGTCGGGTTCACCAAAATGTATCGCTCCAAATTTTTCGCATCCTTACCTTCAGAGCTATAGGATCCATGCCCGGAAGGGGGATGGGAAAAGGATGGCGTGGTACCTCGGACTGAGAGGCCTTGCGAAGGTCCCGCCTCTTGGGGGAGGTGTATTATGGTGATTTTTCGATGGATGGTGGGTTCACCAGGAAACGTTTGAATGGCAGTTTCCACGCCTAGGTTGGGAATGTGTTTGATGTGTTCAGTTTTAGCTTTAATCATCCAAGTCCTAGGTTTGGCCAAAATGCGTCTAAGCTATTCTATATGAAATGCAGATTTAAATGAAGACAAAAATAGATTTGGACAGAAAAATAGAAAGAACAAGATGGATTAAAGACCCATACCTGATCCGGATGTCTGATGAAGGTTCTGATTTTTGAAGTAGTCAGGATCGTCTGGAATTTGACAGGATCGTCTCCTATCTGACAAGATCGTCTGAGATCTGACGAATTCATTAGAGACCTGCAAACAGAAAAATAGATGCAAAATACAGAGAATGCAACTATGATAACAGAGGGTAATGATATAAAATGACAGTAAGAACATTAAAATGATGATAATAAGCAAAAACATGAATGCATTATACCGATCTAATGACAATTTATGCTTTTATTATGCATTAAAGCTACATGGGTGAACTCCAAGATGCAGAATAATAAAGAATAACCATAGAATTAACTAAATGCAGAATAATACAGCAGAAAAAGGATGAAGAAATGCAAACTCTGGGCACTGATTGCCCCCAATGTGGACTGCAGTCGAAATCGTCTCGAATTGGGTCGAGATCGTCCGAGATTGTACGAGATCGTCTGAGACGAATTGAGCTTGCTCTGGCTGAAAAACAATGAAGTTCCTGCAAACAAACTTGAAAAAATGCGAATGCAAACAATGTTTTAAGATGGTCTAGTGCGTGTAGAATTCGAGTTACAGGGAATTTCAGCCAGGGGGATGCTAAGGGGAGGGCCTAGGATTAAATAGGCTTAGGAGGGAGGTTAGGAGGTTGGAGATCATCCCTATTTGGGAGATCTCCAATGGGGAGGGTCTCTAACGGCGCAGACACGCTTCTGCCCGGATTAGAGACGTCGTTGGAACAGAGACTAATTATGAAAAATTAGTTTTGGGACAAGATCGTCTGGACGTCCTAGCCCAGACGAAATCGTTCGATCTGAGGCGATATCGTCTGATCGGCGACGATATCGTCAAACGGTCAAAACAAACTCTAAAAATGGCATGGGAAACGAGGAAACGGATTAAGCGATGGTTTGGGAGCGGTTTTGGAGGTTAAAATTTGAATTTGAATTATTTACTAGAGTAAGTGTAATTATTAAGGTTTTACTGCGCCAATTTTAGGGTGCTACAGGAAGAAATAATGATGAGACCGCTCTTTTGGAGTGGAATGTTTCAAAAATGATTCAATTGCCTCCATGGTTAGATTTCTATGAGCAGGTTATTGATTATGACCCTGACAAGAAGAAGAGTCATTGGCTTACAGAAGCCACCATCAGTGACATGGAAGGAAAAACCTTAAAAAAAAGGACCCTTAGCCTAAGGAGGATGTTGTTGAAGAAGCCAAGAAATAATAATAGTGGAATGTAGCGAAGATATCAATATTGGTGGATAATGAGGATTGATATTGGAAAACTTAAGTCCAAGTATGGAATGAATATTGATAAAGAATTTTCCAAGAGGTATAATGAAAATATCGAAACCTAGAGACAAAAGGATATCAGAAACATAGTACTAATAGTGCAAAAATCCCAAACTGGTTTTGAATCTCTCCTCACCCACAAGACAAGGAGCTTTATTAGAAGAGTAGGAAACTCCTTTGACAGTAGCTAAAGTTTCAAAACATTTTCATCCTACCATTGAAAAAGTGGATAAATTTTTTAAGGGAGCTCAAATTCTAAGCAAAATGCATTATTCCAGTGAAGAAGTTGTCAGTTTTCTAGTTATTGAGGTAGTATCTAGGCCTAAATTCTTAGCTCTAGGAGGTCGACCTCCAAACACAAAAATAAACTGGTAGAAGAAGGATGAGAGTTTTAGGTTCACCCCCCTTCCTTTTACCCTACAACATCAATAGAATTACATCCCATTTCTGAGCAAGTTCTTCTTTCTGGAGTAGTGCAAGGAAATGCATCAGAAGAAGACTTTGAGAGTTATATGGCTTCCTTTCAATTAATCCATAGAAGAACTAAAAGATCCCTAGAGAGAAGGAAAAATAAATTTTCAAAGAAACAAAAATTATATATGGAGGAGAATTCAAAAGATGTAGTTATTTCTATTGCAGAATAATTGATTCATCAAGAGGAGCAGCAAGAAATATAAGTAGAATAGGAGCACCCTACATCTATATGTGAAGGTATGATTTCTAATTCCTCTTCTCCTATACATCCTCCTGAATCCCTAAAGAAGTCTCCCTCCCTTTCTAGTCAAGAAAATGTGACAAAGGTACCTTCTCCCTCTCATAGTCTACCCCATGTTTCATTGGTTGTCACTAAATAACAAGTCACTCATGATCCCCCACAATCACCTCAAATCCCACTTCTAGCATCTAAGGTTCCAACTTCATCATCTCCCATCATTCCATATTCATCATTACCACCACCACCATCAATGGGACACAACATTCCAAGTACCACCATTCATCCAATTGATAGTCTTGTGTTAGTTTCTATGAGTTTACCAATAGCAACAATAGTAGTAGTCATAGAGTCCACTATCATTACAGAGACTACTGTGAGCACTCCAGCAGCCCCATTGATAGCAGTCCAGTCTACCCTATCATTTTTGGAATCTTCATCTCCCTTAGCTGTTAATCTTTCAAGTCCTATCACTTTGCCAAGAGAGCAGGCAACCACACAGAGAACAAATGATTTTTGGGTAGAGAAGATTTCTAAGCCTTCTAGTAGGATGGCTATCACAAGAAGAAGTATGTTTGTTGATCTAGTGGCTAGGCAAAGAGTATATAGATCTATGATTCCACTTGTAAATAAGACCAAAAATTAAATGACTGTCCAATATTATAGAGTGGAGGAGGTCACAGAAGATATTGATAACCTTCATAAAGAGGATGAATTGATTATGGCCAGAGCCCATTTAGACACCTTCTATGTGAAAAATGATATATTCATAGAGAATGTGAGCAAGCTTGAGAAACAAATTAAGAAGCTTTAGAAGACTCTGAGCAATCAAAAGGAAGTTGAAAAGGTTCTGAAAAAAGAGGTCAATGGTTGGCAAGAAAAATTTCAAGAGGTTAACAAACTTAAGGACCAACTAGGAGAGTAGAAGAAGTTGAATGAAGAATAGGTAAAATATATTTAGAGCTTAAAGTAGTAACTTCAAATAGAGAAGGCTAAGGCCTCTAGATTTTTTAAAACTGAACTAAAAAATAATAGAAAATATATGCTCTTTGAATTCCAAGAGAAATATTCAAGGCTTCAATTCATGATTGATTTTCTTGATGAGGCTAGCTGCCTACTTCCCAATATTCAGAGAGACAAATATCAAATCATAGGAGAGTTGCAACATTGGTGATTCTAGTAGAACAAATGTAAAAATTGGTTGATAGCAGACTCAGTGATTCTGCTAAACCAATTCCTAATAAATAATGGAATCTTTCCAAATTTGCAGCCAAAATTGTGGTTAAAAAGAATAGGGAACTTCAGAGAGCCTGGCTATTGTTTAACAAAATTGAGGATATGATTAGGGAGGTTTTTGATATAAATAAATAAATGATTCAAGTTGGCTTTAAAGGCCTATGTATGGAGGATCACAACTTGCTATCCATGGAATATATCTAGAAAAGCATTAATGAAAGTTCGCTGGATGAATCTAGAATTGATTCTCTTAAAGAGCCACTACCCCAAGAGCAAGTTGTCCAATTAATTGTTAATTTTACCATATTAAGATATTTCATAGAGGATCTAGCGAACAGAGGGAATGCTGCTAACTATGATGACATTAGAGAATTACAATATGTCTATAAGCAGCTCAAGTAAACATCAAACCCCTCTGAAGAAACATGGAAACAGACTTTACAATATTTAAAATTGATGATTTAGTTTTTTGGTGATACTTCTAGAGGAAGGAAATAGAAATCACCTTCTACAGAAGAAGAAGAAGAAGATAACAAAAAAGAAGAATAGGATGGAGCTATTACAGGTCCATATGGGGCCCACACTTAGGTTACTTTTGTTTTGTACATATGCACAAGTTTTACATTTTTTTTTTTGCTCTAATAGTTGTTAGAAATAAGAAATAAAGGCATGAAGTCTAGAGAGGCACAGAGAGCAGCAAATTTTGTGTGAAGGCAATTTTTTGCAATAAGGTCTTATAAGAGGAGTAGAGAGATGTATGATTTTTGAAGACATTGGCAACAGGCCTATATTTTTGGCATAGTTTCTTTGTAAGCATATAAGTCTTGATGTTTTGGCATGATCTCCATATGAACCTTTACCCTCTAAACAAAATGTTAATTTTCCACGGAGGGTGATTTTTATATGGAAATTATTCTTTAAAGCATATTTTTGAATATGAGCAATTTTTGACTTCTAAGACCCAATGGATAAGACTCTGAGTTCTATGGATTTGCAAGCAAATCAACCCGAAAGGCGCCAAAATGTAGGCCTAAAATGGCCACATATGTTTAAAAAAAATTTGAAAATTTTACTAAGGTATGAAACCTCCATTTTGCATGCATTCCAATATGTTTTGGAGTGGATCTGTGACAAAGGTAAGAAGTTTGACCATACTTAGTCAAATTTTGTACTTGGTGAAAATCTGCATCACGTCCCTTGTTTTTGGCTCCAGATTAGCAACAAAGGATTTGGATCCACAAATTTTTTTGGATAAAGGTGATGTAAGCATAAAATTTGTGTGGATTGGTGATCGCTTTGCATTTATAAAATATTTCAAAGCGTCTAAGTGTTGGAAGGCTATTTTTGAAAGACTCGGAGTATTTTGGCTCGAAATGGTGACATAAGGTGGAAGATGATATAAAGATGTGCAGATTTGTAAAAGGGTAATTTTTTCTAATTATTTAGTGGAATTTCAATAGGTAATGTTTATCTAAGGTCAGTGTGGAATGAAAACATAGTTTTTTACACTATGGCAGGGCCAGAATTGAAATTCATGCCTAAAGCTCTTATCTGGGTCTGGAATGAAATTCGTAGGATTTTCAAAGAAAATGTGATGTCATCAGATTTTTTGTGTGGATTCACTGCAGTATAAATGCCAAAGGAGAAAGAACAAGGAATAAGTGTTAAATTCTATCCCACCCTATCTATAATGTATTTTTATGTGGGTTGGCATTCTGAGGTTTCTAGAGAATGGAGGATGACATCATCAAATATTTTAAAGCAGAATGACAGTGATCTCTTCCTATCATTTATCAAATCTTACTTTAAATAGATCGTAGCCATACGATGGAAGAGATCGATGACTAAGAATTGCTAAGCAGAATGAAATAAAATAAACGCTTTCTCACCAGGATTAAATAATAGTTAGTTGGAGAAGAAAGTTGAAGCACCGAGAGTTTCAAGAAGATCATAACTAGGACGGTTGTAGATCGACAGTGATGAGAAATTTCCAAGAAATGTCCACGATGTAAAATAAGATCTCCAACAAACAAAACTCCAGTTCGAACCAACAACCAGCAAGTTGTAGAGGTTTCTAGTTGCCATGGCAGCATACTTGCAACGGGTTTCTCTAAGGATGAACCAGTAAGAGAATGCCAGCAAGAACTCTCTATTGAGTTGTTAAATTTTAATCTTTGTAATGTTCATTGTTATTTTAATTTTGCAAAACTATAAGTAGAGGTCGAACCCTAATTTTTAAAGGATTGGCTCTAGTGTATTTGCCTATGCTACTATAAATATTTCCAAAAACTAATGAAAGGATCATTACACTAATTTTTACCTCAAAGCTTGTGTCTTCATATTTGATATCAGATGTTTAGATTCTTTAGTTGTATTTCTATGAATACTTAGATGGTTAGTTTGTGCTAAATTAATGGATTACTATATGTTAAGGTAATTGAAATCTACTTCTGTATTTTATCTTTATTGCTAAAGAGTACATTTATGTAAAATCTAGATAGTGGTGAATTCTATTAGCTGGATTATCATTGTTTGGATATTGAAATTGTTGTCTGCAATATTTATCTACTGTTCGTTAATGAATGAAAATATATTTAATTTGAGATAATATTGATGGACATTTCGAGTCCCTAAATCAAATTTGTCATTGATATCACCAGATGAAGTTTTCATTTATGTCAATAAATATGTCAAGGAACAATACGAAGGTTGATGCACAAAGAACTTCATAATATTTTTAAATATTATGCAAAGTAAAATAAAAGGTTTTATTTAAACCTAAGGAGGATTCAATAAAGCCCATCACTAGAGGTCCAAAGGAGGTTTAAGACTATGGTTTAAAGTATTTAAATCATTTAAATGTTTAAATTATTTAAATTGAAGATTTAAATAATTTAAATTTAAATATTTTAATATTTTATTCTAACGTTTATATCTTGAGCACTAAAGTAAAAGTACTCATTTAAATAAGGCTCCGATGCCCCAACACCCCAATGTCGCTCATGAAGAAAATAATATTAATTCAAAGGACCGACAACTTTTAAATTACAAGTTATACACTATATAAAGAAGCCCTTGAAACTTTGAAAAGGAAGTTGCTTGTGAATATTAATAATCCAAAAAAAAAAAAATGATCGAAATCCATGTTTGAGTAGAGGATAAAGGTTTCACACTTTCCAAGAAGGTTAAAGACAAAGTAAAAAAAAATGGGCAATGATAAGTGATGCGTGTTCAAAAGGACAGATCAGTTGGTAATAAGGAGTGTTGAGATAAATGATTTTTCGATGACAACAATAAGAAAGTGAACCCTTGATCATAACATACACAAATAGAAAGGCAAGATAATAGCATACAGTTTGTGCGTGTTTAAATATTTGTCTTGGCATAGTATAGGTTAAAGGAAGTGATGTACCCTACCAAAAATAGGGAGGAAGAAATAAGTTGTTCTGCATTCACCTTGTAGTATCTGAAAGGATGCGTAATCCATATGGCTATGTAGACAAAGATAAGATCTAAAGGCAGACAGTGACTCAAGTTCGATTCACTATGTATCCTTTTGAAATGTATAACTCAAGGTTTATCTAAGGTCTCAAGATTAATAACATTGAATTCGAATAAGGTATGCCCAATTTTTATTGTTTGATAAAATTACGTATCCTTTTGAAAGGTATAACTCAAGGTTTATCTAAGGTCTCAAGATTAATAACATTGAATTCGAATAAGGTATGCCCAATTTTTATTGTTTGATAAAATTACAAATTGGGTGGAGGTTATTTGAAATATTAATTTGTGAGGTATGGAGAGATAAATGTTTTTTATTCAAAAAGGTTAAGTTAGGGAGATATAAGGGATATAAAATAAAAGTGTATATTTTGTTTTATTGTTAAAAGATAAGGTGGTGTGATTACTGCTTTATCATAAAGTTTAGGAGTAATAAGGAGTTTGGATAAAATCTTAATTATTTATTATTAATATTTTTGGGTATTATTTTGCATAAAGGGTTTTGTGATTAATTGAGAGGATATTGCTTATTGCTTTAAATTTGGAGTGATAAGGTGTTATTGAGATATTATTTTGATTATTGTGTTACTACTCATGACCTCTAACCCTTGTTGAGATTGGAAAAATAAAGTGTGTTGAGTGTGGCAGATTTAGTGGATAACTCATAAGGTATCATAAAGGTATGGGCGGCAGATTTAGTGGATAACTCATAAGGTATCAAAAAGGTATGGGCAATATTCTTCATTGACTTATTTGGGTGATTGATTTCTGAAAATATCTTTGGAGATAAAAGGATTGATTATGGTTTCCTTTTGAGGATTTGTTGGTTTAATGCTTCAAGGTTTTCTATTTTGAGAGTTATGATTAAACCTTGTTTTATAAGCATTGTTGTTGAAACCAGTTGGTCATGCAATTAACTTGAACTTGAGCTGAGTATCATTGTTATGTGAGATTTTTTGTTGAGCATTGTTGGAAACATTTTGAGTTAGTTTATTCATGCTTGGACTAGGATTTGTGAGAAAGAATTGTTCCTTGTGGTGATTGGTTGAGTAGAGTTGTTTGAGCCTAGTCAAGTGATTGTGTGAAGTGGTTGTTCAAGTTCCATAAAACAAACTATTTTATATTCTGATTTGAGTTGAGTTGAGAAAGAAATTGGATTTGAGTATAGAACATATTGAGTCTCTAACAATTATCTTTATGCTTCTATGAGATTGTTGAATTGATATTTATTTGAGTTGAGATTGGGATTTGAGTATAGAAAATATTGAGTCTCTAAAAATTCTCTTTATGCTTCTATGAGATTGAGTTGAGATTTTGTTGAGCTGATTTGAGGTAAGTCTTTGAGAAATCTTGTGGACTAATTTTGAGTAAGCTTTTGTGAAATCTTGCTATGCACATTTGAGCAAGTCCTAGAGAGGACTTATTGAGAAGATTTGGACAAGTTATGAGTGAGCTTGTTGAGCATATTTGGACAAGTTCTTAGTGAGCTTGTTGAGAAAATTTGAGCAGGTTCTAAGTGAGCTTGTTGAGCATATTTGGACAAGTTTTGAGTGAGATTTTTGAGTAAATTTGAGTAGGTTCTGAGTGAGCTTGTTGAGAATATTTGGACAAGTTTTGAGTGAGCTTGTTGAGAATATTTGAGTAGGTTTTGAGTGAGCTTGTTGAGCAGATTTGAGCAGGTTATGAGTGAGCCTATTGAGCAGATTTGAGCAGGTTCTAAGTGAGCCTATTGAGCAATATTTGAAGAGGTTCTGAGTGAACCTATTGACAAATCTTTGGAGGTGACAAAGTATAGAGGATAGAGTCTCAGTGGATATATATCCAGTAGCTAGGACAATTGAAGACAGATTTGAGTGAGGAGTCTTCAAGTGGAGAGAGATCCACAAGTCAGTGCAGTAGAGAGACATAGACTTCTAAAATATCACTAGCTAGAGTAGAATGGGAAAGAGTTCTCCTATGGAAGAGATCCATGAACTTGAGATTTAGGGTATCAACATCTCCTTTGGACAGAAGTCCATAAACATTGTAATTGGGAAGGATTCCCAAAGATATTTATTGAGAAAGTTTTAGTAAAATATTTTCTCCATGGAGTAGCCCTCATTGGGTGAACCACATAAATTGTGGTGTCTCTATTGTGTGTTATGATTGGTGCATTGATTTGGTTATTGCTATTGATATTGCCATTGATTATATTGATTAATACTATTTGGAAAAGAAAAGTAAAAAGTGGTCTTATACTGTTCACCCCCATCTTAATATAATCTTGCGGTCTTCAATTGGTATCAGAGTTGGTTCCTTCGAAAGAAGTTTAACAACTTGAAGGAAGATCCTACAAGAACACAAATGGTAAAGAAAGGCAAGAGTAGAAGCATAATACATAAGAATAAAATAACACCTATGGTCATGAAAGAAAAGGAAGATGAGTTTAATATTGTTGTGTTGGGAGGAAACATGGAAATAGATTCAATAGATGAATCAACTAATGAAGAAATATTCATACTGATAAAGTTTTGTACCATATGTGGGAACACTGGTCACCATGCAACTTATTATCCACAAGAATGTCTTATTTGTGGTCAACTTCACCATGATGTAAGATATTGTAATGGGTTTAGTATTAGTGAAGATGAAGATGATATTCTTAGAAATGAAATCCTAGAGATTGGTTCAAGAAAGGATAACAGGGACAATCAAAACAAGTATCAAGAAGAAACTTTACTTTCAGTAATAGAAGAAAAATAAGATGCTTCAAAAAAAGCAAAAGGGGAATCCACTCTTAAAGAGTTTATTGAATTGAAAAGAAATAATTTAGAATTAAAGGCTCAAATACAAGAAGATGAGAAATGTAAGACAAGTCTTCTATGGGATATCTCTGACTTGAGAGATAAGGTTGAAAAAGCAAGAAGATTTGAAGAAGGTATGATTAAACATTCAAAGGCAAAAGATATAGAATGCAAAAGGCTTATGATTACTCTTGAAGAACTAAAAAGGGAGAACTCAGGATTAAGGGATCAAGCTTAAGAAGATGATAAATAAAAAGCAAGGTTTCTATAGGAATTCACAAACTTCAAAATCAAAGTTGAAGAGACAAGAAAATTTGAAGAAGGTATGGCCAAAGTATTAAAAACAAAAGATCTAGAGTGTGAAATTTTAAAGCATGAGATAGTTTCACTAAGGTTGGAAGTAAAATATTCTAAGGAAAAGCTACACAAGTTTAAGGAAAATTTAAAGACCTTGGAAAGGACTATCAATGCACAAAAGTCATCTATCACCATAACTAGACTTAGTTCTAAATAAGAACAAGGGAAACAGGAAGCAAAAAAATGAGAGTCAAGCTCTAACACCAGAAAATAAGAAAAGTCAAAAGAAGTAAGTAAAGAGAGTGAGACCTCTAAGGATAAGTTGGAAAATAGAAAGTTCAACAAGGAAAGGAGCAATACACATGTTAGGAATAGATAGAACAGGAAATAGGTAGTAGAGACTAAGAGACCAATGGGGTCTAGGCAAGGTTTCTTCAATGGAAGATGTTTTTCATGTCACATGTTTGGGCACATGGCTTCATAGTGTAGGACACATAAAAGATAGGTATATGGGAAAGGATAGTTTTTCCATGGGTATTGCTACTCATGTAATGAGTTTGGTCATAAAGCAATAAATTGTAGGGTTCATGACAGAAGAGGATATGGATTCACTAGGAGAAGTCCTAAGGTGGCTGCACCTCCAAGGAATAATAAAATTAAGTGTTACAAGTGCAATAATTATGGTCACATAGCAATATGGTGTAGAGAAAATATTCTAGAATCAAGCATGAACAGGAACATGAATATGAATAGGAACATTGGCATGAACAAGAACAAGAACAAGAACAAGAACATAGATGAGAATAAGAATAGGAACAGGAACATGAATAGGAATATGGATGAGAATAGGAACAGGAATAGGAATATGGATGAAAACAAAAATAGGAATAGGAACAGAAGTGATTATAGGAATAGGGATGATGACTTGGAAAGAAATAGTGAGAGGTTTTAGAAAACTCAAAAAATAAGAGAGAAAGATAAAGGTAGAGAACAGTGCTTTTATGGAGTAGAAATACTCCCACCCCAAAATTAACCACCTCATGTGGAGGTGGGGGAGGGGCTAAGCTAAGAGGCTCATTCTTAGCCTCGAGCCCCAAAGGTGACCCTTTCCTATTGATGTCAAAGGGGGAGATATTTGTGTATTGAGGAGAGATTTGATATTTGAGAGAGCATTGAGCCAGGGCGAGCAGAAAGGAAGGTCAGGTTTTAGTAAAAGTATTAAGGGTTGCCATCAATGACAAAGGGGGATATTATTGGACATTTTGAGTTCCTAAATCAAAGTTATCATTGATGTCATCAGATGAAGTCTTCATTGATGTCAATAAATATGTCAAGGAACAATACGAAGGTTGATGGCAAAAGAACTTCATAATATTTTTAAATATTATGCAAAGTAAAATAAAAGGTTTTATTTAAACCTAAGGAGGATTCAATAAAGCCCATCATTGGAGGTCCAAAGGAGGTTTAAGACTATGGTTTAAAAGATTTAAATTATTTAAATTGGAGATTTAAATAATTTTAATATTTTAATATTTTAATCTAACATTTATAGCTTGAGCGCCAAAGTAAAAGGAGGACTCGTTTAAATAAGGCTCCAACGCCCTGACACCCCGATGTCACTCATGAAGAAAATAATATTAATTCAAAGGGCCGACGAATTTTAAATTACAAGTTATACCCTATATAAATAAGCCCTTGAAACTTTGAAAAGGAAGTTGCTTGTGAAGATTAATAATCTGACAAAAAAAATTATGATTGAAATCTGTGTTTGAGTAGAGGACAGAGGTTTTGCACTTTCCAAGAAGGATAAAGACAAAGTAAAACAATCTAGGCAACGATAAGTGATGCGTGTTCAAAAGGACAGATTAGTCGGTAATAAGGAGTGTCGAGATAAATGATTTTTTGATGACAATAGTAAGCAAGTGAACCCTTGATCAGAACACACGCAAATAAAAAGGTAGAATAATAGTATACAGTTTGTGCATGTTTAAAGATTTGTATTAGTGCAGTATAGGTTCAAGGAAGTGACGTACTCTATAGTAAATAGGGAGGAAGAAATAATTTGTTCGGTATGTGCCTCGTAGTATCCAAAAGGACGCATAGTCCATATGGCTATCTAGCCAAAATTAAGATCTAAAGATAGATAGTGACGTAGGTTCAATTCGCTGTGTATCCTTTTGAAAGCTATGATTCAAGGTTTATCTGAGGTCTCAAGATTAATAACAACGGATTCAAATAAGGTATGCCCAAATTTTATTGTTTCATAAAATTACAAATCAGATGCGATAAAGGAGGTTATTTGAAATATTAATTTGTGAGGTATGGAGAGATAAAAAAAATTTATTCAAAAATCTTAAGTTAGGGAGATATAAGGGATATAAAATAAAAGTGTATATTTTGTTTTATTGTTAAAACATAAGGTGGTGTGATTACTGCTTTATTATAAATTTTAGGAGTAATAAGGAGTTTGGGTAAAATCTTCATTAATTTATTATTAAGATTTTTGGGTATTATTTTGCATAAAGAGTTTTGTGATTAATTGAGAGGATATTGCTTATTGCTTTAAAGTTGGAGTGATAAGGTGTTATTGAGATATTATTTTGATTATTGTGTTATTACTCATGACATCTAACCCTTGTTGAGATTGGAAAAATAAAGTGTGTTGAGTGTGGCAAATTTAGTGGATAACTCATAAGGCATCAAAAAGGTATGGGCAATATTCTTCATTGACTTATTTGGGTGATTGATTTCTAAAAATATCTTTGGAGAGAAAATAATTGATTGTGGTTTCCTTTTGAGGAGTTGTTGGTTTAATACTTCAAGGTTTTCTAGTTTGAGAGTTATGATTAAACCTTGTTTTATAAGCATTGTTGTTGAAGCCAATTGGTCATGCAAAGAACTTGAACTTGAGCTAGAAAAGAACATGAGTATCATTGTTATGTGAGATTTTTTTTTAGCATTTTTGGAAATATTTTGAGTTGGTTGATTCATGCTTGGACTAGGGTTGTGAGAAAGAATTGTTCCTTGTGGTGATTGGTTGAGTAGAGTTGTTTGAGCCTAGTCAAGTGATTGTGTGAAGTGGTTGTTCATGTTCCATAAAACAAACTATTCTATATTCTGATTTGAGTTGAGTTGAGAAAGAAATTGGATTTGAGTATAGAACATATTAAGTCTCTAACAATTCTCTTTATGCTTCTATGATATTGTTGAGTTGAGATTGGGATTTGAGTATAGAATATATTGAGTCTCTAACAATTCTCTTTATGCTTCTATGAGATTGAGTTGAGATTTTGTTGAGCTAATTTGAGGCAAATCTTTGAGAAGATTTGTGGACTGATTTTGAGTAACCTTTTGTGAAAGCTTGCTATGTAGATTTGAGCAAGCCCTAGAGAGGACTTATTGAGCAGATTTGGACAAGTTCTGAGTGAGCTTGTTGAGCAGATCCGGACAAGTTCTGAGTGAGCTTGTTGAGCAGATTTGAGTAGGTTCTGAGTGAGCTTTTTGAGCAGATCTGGACAAGTTCTGAGTGAGCTTGTTAAGTAGATTTGAGCAGGTTCTGAGTGAGCTTGTTGAGTATATTTGGACAATTTCTGAGTGAGCTTGTTGAGAAAATTTGAGTAGGTCCTGAGTGAGCTTGTTGAGAATATTTGAGCAGGTTCTAAGTGATCCTATTGAGCATATTTAAGTAGGTTATGAGTGAGCCTATTGAGCAATATTTGAAGAGGTTCTGAGTGAACCTATTGATAGATATTTGGAGGTGAAATAGTATAGAGGATAGAGTCTCAGTGGATAGAGATCCAACAGCTAGGACAATTGAAGATAGATCTGAGTGAGGAGTCTTCAAGTGGAGAGAGATACACAAGTCAGTGTAGTAGAGAGACAAAGTCTTCTAGAAGATCACTAGCCAAAGTAGAAGGGGAAAGAATTCTCCTATGGAAGAGATCCACAAACTTGAGATTTAGGGGATCAACATCTCCTTTGGACAGAGGTCCATAAATATTGTAATTGGGAAGGATTCCCAAAGAAATTGATTGAGAAATTTTTAGTAAAATATTTTCTCCGTGGAGTAGCCCACATTGGGTGAACCACGTAAATTGTGGTGTCTCTATTGTGTGTGATGATTGGTGTATTGCTTTGGTTATTGCTATTGATATTGTCATTGATTATATTAATTAATACTGTTTGGTAAAGAAAGTAAAAAGTGGTCTTATACTATTCACCCCCCCCTCTCAGTATAAGCTTGTGTTCTTAAAATTTTGATCTAAGGAATGTATCCTTAAGTTGTTTTTTGGAGCTTTTTATTGTAGTGCAATGTTGTTAGCCTATCCATCCACCATTTTTCACATATTTCTAACCCTAATATTTTCTTACCCTAATCTCCAAACCCTGAGTGAGCATAATTGTGTCAACATCTTATTTAAGTTGACAAGGAACCAACCTACTCTGGAGGTTGGATCAAAAACCTTGTTTTGGTCCATCCAATATTGAGTGTTGAGTTGTAGCTATTAGGTGCAATCTTGGATAGAAATTATGAATATAGATAGCCATATTATTGAGTATAACTTGATGCAATTCAGTGCCCAACAGTTACTAACAACCTACAAAATATAGTACTTCAAAACATCCACAAAGGAATTTTACAAGACTTACTATTTCTATGGAAGCAGCTTTGAAATAACTTTTAGAATCCAATGCAATTGATTTACCTCTGATAAGACAACTAGATACTATAACTCATTGGTATAAGGAAGGTCAACATTATGCATATCATAGAGTGGAAGGGAATTGGACAAATTCTTTCAAGAAGTTGAAACATGTGGTTCAGGATTTGATTGATGCAAGATACATTGACTTAGGTAATTCTCAGACACTGAATAATCAAGTACCTATCCAACAAACTATGACTACCAATAAAGATATGGAAATATTTAAAGATCCATTTCCAAAACATAGTCAACAAGTAGAAAATTAAGTGGCTCATCAGAATAAGCCTCCTACCTATGGTAATATGGTTGGTATGGTTGGGGTAACTATAAGAAGGGAAGCTCAGACTCAACATCCTTAGTAAGGATAGAATTTTGTATTATAGTCTAGTTCAGTTTTAAAGAATAATAAAAAAAAGTTTTAGATACAAGGACTCCACCTATTGTATTGAGACCACAACCTAAGGTTTCATTTGATATCCAAAAGCAATTAGCTAGTACTCCAATAAAGATATTAGTTTTAGAGCTCTTACAAACTTCTCCCAACCATAGAGATGCTTTGATGGAATTTCTAAAGTAGCAATCGATTCCCTCATATATTTCTCCTAATGCTATAGTTGATGTCGTAGGTTCTTTTGGGATACATCACATCTCATTCTCGGATGATGATAAACCTTCCTCAAACTTACAAGCATATTCTTCACTTTACATCATTGCACTTATTAGGGATACTTTTATTAAGTTAATTTTGATTGATAATGGTTCTTCCCTCAATTTGTGTACATATCAATTCTTTCAAAAATTTGGATTAAAAGAGGAAGATTTAACAAAATCCGATATCATTATAAAAGCTTTCAACAATGAGTCCCAAGAAGCCTGTGGTGTCATATCTCTTCCCCTCAAGGTTGGGCCTAAAATATTAGATACTTTGTTTTATGTGGTACATTGTCCTGCATATTTTAATCTTCTTCTTGGATGACCTTGGATCCATGCAATGAAGGTCATCCCTTCTACTCTTCATCAATGCCTCAAGTTTGAATTTAAAAATCAAGTTGTCACCATCCCGGGTGATCCTCGACCATTTGAGTTTTGCTCAAATGTAGAGTGAGCTCAATCTGAGTTCAACCTATGTCCTTCTATTTCTTCAATGGTTTCTCCATGTTCCTCATCTCAGATATCAGAACAATTTCAAAATTTAAAAATGAGTGAGGAACATATCTTAAATTTCTCATCTCAGGATCATGACAATCAGTTTCTTCAAGAACCTCTTCTGGATCTAGCCAAGCTACCACCATCACCAAGAACCATGGGTTTACCCCATAAGAAAGGTGATGTTGTACACATTGGCACGTGTACCTTTATCTTCGTAGGAACTACCTTCAAATAAAATATATGTGGTAGCAACCCCTCTCCCGTTGAGCATTATTTTGCTCATTGTTACCTTTCCAATGACTACCCACTTCCTAAATAGATCCTATCTAGTATGGGATATGTAGGTAAAGGTTTGGGGCCACAACATAAGGGAATTCAAGAGCCTTTGGATGTCGAGATCTAGCCTAGGAGATGTGGCATAGGTTTTATACCTAGTAAAGACCAACCTTTACCATTTGACAATGATGATCATATTATGACTTATGTTGAATATATAATATATGGATTATAAAAAGTCAAAAGTGGGTAATGAGGATGATGGTCCCCCTTATTCTTCTGAGATCTTGTTTTGCAATATGATTGATTCTATATGTTCTAAAAATAAGCCTTTTATTTTAAAAGTAGATCCTACTTGGTTGTCTTATAATGATATTTATATTAAAAAGAATGGTTTTGTTCGCAAATGTATTGATTATCGTGCCATGGTTGTTAGAGAAAGAGCCACAAAGGAGCTTCTCCATGATTTTCATCATCGATATGACTTACTTTTTGGGGATTTCTTTGATGAAACAGTTCATGGTACACTTGTTTCTTATCCCAAGAAAGGCGACACACTTAGATTTTGTGTCAACTTTCATCCTCTTGCTTAAATTAATAAATAAATATAAAATAACAATAAAAATAAATAAAAACTACATCAAATCAATTAATTATCATTTAGATATGCATTTGCATTTTCGTTGCATCCATCTGCTTGTTCATACTACATTGTTGCTTGTCATATTTTTGCATTGCTTGCCTGACATTTAACACAACTTGCATGCTTGAGTGTCATATTTTGCATGATTTCTTGTTCATGACTGCTTGATCATATATATTTTGGGGATCTTGTGATAATGGCATGTGATGATACCTAGTTAGGTCGTATCTCACATGCATTGCACTCTCACTAGGGTTTTGATGCCTAGTAAGATCCCCACCTAGGGTTTCTTCTTTAGTCTTATTTCTTGCTTCTCTTTGTTTGTTCAAAGTTCTATCTTCCTTGGTCTTAGAAGTATTGAGAGTATCTCTTGGATCAAGAATGATAGTTTGTTAATATTTCCTTGTCACTTCTTCGTTGCCTTATTTTTCTTCTTTGTCTTCCTTTGCTTTTGACAAGGAGATACATGTGTTTTATTTCTTCCTTTATCTTTTTCAAAGTTATCTTCTCTGCACATTTGCACACACTCACCATATTGTTTTCATATTTAAAAACCCCTATCGGGGGTAGCACTCACCTAATATATTTTATCCTTATATATTGCACCCCACATGGGATAATTATACATCCTAGTGGGTATCTTATCGGATATGATCTTCTATCGGGTTATACTCCCTTTTGACTCAATGGGCTCAACACCCCATTACAGGATAAGCTCCTTGGCCATTTTTAGTAGGCCTCGACATACATCCTAGCGGGTAATCACCCCACAATAGTCAATTAGTGAGCAACCACCCATAGTGGGTCAGACTCCAACACCTCATCCTTTACGGTGAGTACTATACCCATAGTGGGTTTAACTCCCTCTTTTTTGGTATGATTCATAGTATTTAATCACATTGGTCCCTTGTGACCTACACTGATTTTGATACTATGTTTCACCTATCCTTCTCTATTTTAGATGGTTGACCTTTGGATCTTCTTCTTCTTTGTCTTCTTCTTCTTCTCTCTCTTCTTCTTCTCTTTATTGGTTTTCTTTCTTGTTTTGTCTTGTATTTTCTTTCTTCCTTCCATCCATTATTCACCCATGCATTTCATATAGTCTTGCATTAAGATAGATTTCATGCATAAAACATTAAATTAAAAAACATCTAATTAAATTAAATCACATGCACACAATCACACAAAATATAAAAGAAGCAGTTATGTATTACTCGATGAGAAAAAGAGAGATACATTAGTGTCTAGTTGGTGTACCACAGTCTAGTCTTGGTACACTCAACCAATCCCTAGGGATGCATACCATAATTAAAACTAGCATGTCATCCTGATCCCTAGCCCTAGCTCTGAGAGCCTATCTCCTCTGCTCCGCCCGGAGGAGGAGGTGGTCCAGGCAGCCGCATACCCATGGATAGTGAAGCTGAGAATGTTTGTGATCGATACCATGACCTGCTAGCTGACTAGAGGGATGGAGGGAGTGTCACTCTCTACCTCGTTGGTACTACCTGGTAGTACATAGTCTCATAAAAGGTAGCCCATTGAATGGCCACCTCCAACCTCTCCCCTACCCTCTGTAGCTCCACCTGTAGAAGGTAGACCCCATCGCTAGCCTAGCTGCTCCCGATGATAGCCATCCCCTCTGCCCAAGCCCTCTAGTGCTCTATGTCTAGATGGCTCACCTCCCCTCAAAGATGATTGACCTCTGCTCGAGCTACATCTCTCTCCCTCTCTATGGTACTCAATGAGCTCCATAGTCCCTCGATCCTCTTGGACCTATCCTCCTGGAGTAGGTCCACCTATCTCTGCAGAGTCACCACCTATGCTCATAGTACCTCTACCTCCTCCCTTAGATCCCCTCATCCTGAGGCCTGGCCTCGATCGATTGCTACTGATGTGGAGGCCTCTCTTGATCCTCCACCTAGTAGTACCCCAACCTCTATGGGGGTAACTCTAGATGCCCCTACCTCCTTGGTCCCTATAGCACTGGTGTCCTCCATCACCAACACAATACGAATCTGAGCCTACCTCTATCTCAGAGCTGCAAGGCCCTACTACACCCTCTTTATGGCCCTATGAGCTACCTCTTAAAAATCTCACTGTATGCCCGGGTCCATCACCTGGCACCTCTATATCAGAACTAGGTGGGGAGACCCTTTGGGGCATGACTCCTCTATACCACCACATGTAGTCGAAGGCCACTCCTACATCGTCCACCATGGGATCCATGTAAGGAGGATCATCCAAGTCCTCCTCTACCCACCTAGCCAATTCAAGCCCACCTCCCACCCCTGCTAGGTCCTAGTAGACTCTCTAGTACCAGTAATCCTCTAGGTCCAGGATTCCCTATAAGATCTCGAACTACCTCAAGACTCGATCAGAACCGGAAGACCTCTGGCTCCCCTCTCTTCGTAGTTAGCCATCTAGTCCTCCTAACCCTCACTAGCTCTATCCTATCCTCAGCCCATCTTGGGTGTAGATGCTAGGGTCACCATATAATATTGGCCTCCCTCAGCTCATCTATGACCTACCTCGCTAGTGGCAGGTGCTCTACATAGGTCCTCACGACCTGCTCTAGGGATCTAGACCATTTGTATGCTATTGGTCGCTCTAGGTTGGGCAATGGTCCTGGTAGTGCATCTAGTATCTACACCACTATGTGCTCCTAGCTCCATACCTAGAGAAAAGTCATGCACACTAACCCTGTATGCCGCTTGTACATGATATTGTACAATATCCTATACAAGCGGGCCAACACATATGGATCCCATGTGAACCAAACTCCTTGGTGTCGCATGTCTACTACTACACCCACCATAGTCCATGGTAGATATTGCCTACTCATGTGGCACATCAATAGTCCTACCACCACCCCGTAGAGCATGGTCATCAATGGGTCACCCCATATTGCCCCACCAGGTCATCTATGATAATGGTGCTCTCTCACACCTGGTGGGTCCAACCTCCTAAAAATTATTGTAAGGTCTTTGGCCTCCCTCACGCTCTATAAACTATCATCCCTCTGATAGGGATGTGCAAGATGCACCACATATCCTCTAGTGTGACGATCATCTCTCCTATGGGTAACCAAAAGGTAGATGACTTCGGGTACCATCTCTCCACCAGCACCATCAATAGAGCCCTATCTGCCTCTACTCGAGGTAGTCTCACTAGGTGGTCTAGCCCCACCACTCCTAGTGTGTCTCTCTCTGCCTATTTGAGTGCCTCTAGCTCCACCTCCAAGGAGTCTTGCTCACCACTCGTAGCTCTCGAGTACCCTAAGCTACAATAACAACAAAAACAAAATTTTCCATCAGTTAAATTAATCAAAAAATTAATTCTAAATAAATAAATTAATTAAAAATTACATTAAATTAAAAACTCTAAGTTTGTTGCTAAGTTCAAATTTTGCATTCCCAAGGTTAGCTTGCTTGTGTCTTTCCTTCTTTTTATTTCTTCCATTTTCTTTTTCTTTCTTCCATTTTCTTTTTTTTCTTTCTTTCTTCTTTCTTTTGCCCTTTTAGTGAAATCATGCCTAGTTTTCTAGGACCATGATTTCGTCGAGGTAATATTGTGCCCCACTTTCGTGAGGCACGATCTCATGAAATTGATCCTGATTCTATTCATCGGGTGTGATTTCACCGCTACTACCTAGGGTGAAATCATGGTCGGGCCGTGAGATCGTGCCTAGGTCATACGCGGTAAAACCACCGATTTTGGTAGAAAACCACCCAAAAAGCACAAAAATTTAAAAAAAAATTAAAATTCTAGGATGGTTTTTGACCCTACCTATGCTCACTTCACTTCTGTGCTGGCCTCACCCCTCATGATCATCGAATGGTGCACCGATAGTGCCATCTCCTATTTTTTCCCTAGAGCTCCTTTCTCCTCTTTCGTGTGATAAAAATGAATTAGGGTTTTACCCCCTTTTCACTTTTATCCCTATTTTCGCTTGCTTTTCTCTTTTCTTTTTGTTTCTTTTTCGCTCTTCTTCTTCTTCTGTGTCTATCTTTTCAAGTTTTCATGAGGGATGTGTCCCTCATAAAACTTGAGGGGGCACCCTAGCCTTAGAGGTATTAATGTCCCTAATGCCTCGATTTACATGTAAAACATGAAAGTGTTCGAAATAACACCATTTTTGCACCATCCTTTTCTTCTAAACCAGCCACCCCATTTCTGCTTGTCACCTTTTGTTTGTGAGTGTTTACATCTTTTCTTTGACACATTTATTAGGCCATAAATGCGTCAAAGAGGGGGAAAAATGTAGACATGGAAAATTGACCCACTTTAGTGGGAAATCTTCCCTGAGCCCTCTAGGAGACCCCTTAGACTTGCCTAGGGCAAGGGTAAGGCTTCTCCCTCCTCTTTTTCTCTTTTTCTCTCTCTATGCGAAATCGTGCTTGCCCTTGATGGGGTGCGACTTCGCATAGGTGAAATCGTGGTCGGCCTTGATGGGGCATGATTTCACATTTTTAGGGTTTTTTCTAAGAAAACCCTAATTCTTTGAGTTTGGCATGTTTTACGTTGGCCCTCCTTGGTTTTCCTACCCATATTGCCTTCAAATCCACTATATAAGGAGGGTTTGAATTCACTTTTCACACACAAAAATATTACATGACAACATTTGATGATTTAATGCTAATGATTATTATTTCTTGCAAAGTGTTCTTAGTATTCGATCTGCATCCTTCTTCTTTTGTAAGCAAGTTAATTTTGGAGTGTGAAGTCTGATTGGTTTTTTGTTGCATTGGATTATTGATTGTTGTTGCTCGCTCTTGGTGGATTTGTGTTGAAGCCCTAAGGAGAGATCAACTATCTAGGAGGTCTCAACCCTTCTGCCTACTTCCTCACTCTCTGCTAGGTGAAAGCACTTTGTTGCATGTTTGTTTTCATTCATTGTACTTAGAATTTATTATCTCGCTTTGATCTAAGATGTTTCATCTCACTTCTACGAAATCACGCCCGAGTCTCTACGGGGCGCAATTCCGCTTGTGTGTTATTATGGTCACTTATTATGAGGTATGATTTCACCTAAGCCATATCTAGGGGTAAAATGCTATTCCAGATTTTATAATTGCATTTTAGGCTGCATCTAGAGCATAGTATTACATTTTATTTTGTGGTTTCATCATTTTATTCTATTGTATCTTGATATGCTTGTTTTCTTCCAAAGGTCAATTTCTTCTTCTATTTATCAAAGGTTAGCTAAAATGACCTAGGGGGCTTGATTTTTGTGCCTTCAAGCATTTTTGTATAGTGGCCTAAGTAGGCCCCCTAATGCTAATCATATTTTTCAAGTGTTTATCAAGTTATCTTGTAGGAACAGGAATTGTTGATAGCATTGGATAAAGGGATAAAGGCAAGGATAAATCACTGGATAAGCTAAGTGTTATTATTAGTCTTTAGGCTATTTGTTGAGTGCTTTATATTTTTTTTGTAAACCCTAGATCTGATTTATAAGAAATACATCTAATTAATTTCTAGGCATTTGAAAGATAAACAACATATAGTGTGCACTTAGGGTTAATTCTGTTTGTGCATCTCTTCTTGAGCCCTTGCTTAAAGGTTGTCTGTTTGGAACCCTAGGGTTAGAAAAGCATTCAAAGAAATAATCATACTAGGGTTAGCTCTTGTCCTCTTGCATTCTATATTTTTACATTATCCTTTATATTTTATAGCATAGATCTAGAAAGGCCAAATCTAGGTGTTTGTCTTGAATCGAATATATCAAACATTCTTGAAAACCAGAGGACTTGGAGTGAGTCCTTAAACCATTCCTAGTGAACCCTTCCCCCCTAGCATCGAGTGTAGAGAACAACATACCCTCATGGTTCACCTCAAGGCTTTCTCTCTTGTGGATCCAACCTTGAGAATTATATGCGGTAGGGCAATTTCCCCCCTCTACAAGCACACTAAGAAGATGGCCATAAATCTCCATCACAATCCATATGGCATGATTAGAAGGGTCACAACCCCAAGATATTAGTCTAGAATGATAAGGTTCTGAAAGGTAGATGATTTCCCCTCCTTTACCTATGTCATGCATAGTATGAAAGGTGTGGTCTTGAGACTAGAGAAAGGAGCAAGTACTGGATAAAATAAAGTTAGTGACTTTGACTTCTTGAAGACAAATAATATCAATACTACCAAATTTGGTCTTGAATTCATCTAAACCCTGATGCATTATGTACTTTTGCATAGTATCTATTAAATCCTTGACATTCTAAGACATGCACTTCATGAGACATGATCAAGGAGCATATTTCCTTCGATGACCTCATAGTCCTTGAAACTTACCAAAAATTCAAAGGTTTTTGTGAGAAACATATTATGGTTTTCATAAAATATATATCTGCCATCGCTTCTTCAAAGGGATGTCAAAGGCCTCCCTAACTGGACTACAAAAGTTATGAGGATTTTATGAGGAAACTTTAGGAGATGAACTCTAGCATAGTTGATGGCTTAGTTGACTGGGAGGCTTGAATAATTGGGGAAACATTTTTGTTAATACAAGAAGAGAAATAGAAGTTCCTTATATAGATATTGCATGAGAGCTCCCTGACTGAGAGCTCAGTTGAGGCTCCTTTTTACCATCTCCCATATAATGTTATGATGAGTTTCCTTTATTGTTATTCCTGGTGATAGATATCCATTCATCACCTCCATTAGCGAGAGGGGTACATTTAATTGTATTTTAAGGATTTGACATCTCTAATGGAGCTTGAGTTTTGAATCAACCCTTCATAAGAGGGTAGTAGTTTATCTTGTGAGTTATAGACTAACACCACTAACATGTATTAGGGAGATTGATATAAACCACCCATTATTGGAAATGGGTCTCACCAACCTGAATATCAATAGAATCTTTAAGGTTATTTGAGAGATCAATCTAAATGTATATGCATTTGTATGGACACACAACATAGAATTTATGTGGCTCTATGTACACAAACTTGCCAATGGGTGCAACAAGCTATGGCAAGAATGGACAAAGGGATAAAGGGAGACCTAGGAATTCCACCCAAACTGGGACACAGGGAAACATCAACATAAACTATAAAATTATAGTTCCAAGGCTAAATAATTAAAATGGTATTTTTAATATACCAATGACCTTTGCTCATGACTATAGCAACATTTTGTAGATCAACAAACTGAAAATGAAAAAAAAAAACTTTAGTAAGGTTTTGAATATGGTCAACGTTTTTACCATATGGATGCCAGACTTGCTAAATCCATTGACAAATTAGAAAGTCATTGGGAATCCTCCCTAGAAAATACCCAACCAAGGTGTGAATCTCAAGAAAATTGTAGGATTTATCAAAATCTTGCATGGGCATGACTATATCCAACACAGAGTTACCTTCAATAAAAACTTCCTATTTTATTTTATTGGTGCCATGGCTCTCCATAGTTGTAACTTCACTATCTAGTAAAATGGTGATATAAGAGGCAACCATTGAAAGGGAAGTATCCCCCCACCTGAGGCAAAGTATTTACACAAAATTGCATAGTGTGTGTATATCCTATAAGGGCACTAGCAGTATGGTGGCTGATGAAAGAGGAAATAGGCAACAACAACATGCAAGCGAAAACCCTAATAGAGCCTCCACAAGAAACCCTAGCCAATCCTTATTTTCTTATTTTCTCTTCTCATATATTCCTTGACCTTGAAAATTTCAATAATTCTAAAATCTCCCTAAGTTAAGGGATATAGTTCTTCACTTCTTATATAAATTTTGTCCTTTGAAAGTTTTCAATCATTTCTTCTCTTCTCCAAGATAAAGGATATATGTTCCTTCTTCTATCTTTGCATCTTATTTTGCTCACACTTTTTTCTTCTTGATATTTCAATTGTTAAGTTATCCTCATGGGATAGGGTAGATATCACATGAATATCATTTATGGTGTTCATACAACCACTATCTTACACACATCTTTTAATTGTCAAAAATTCAAAAAGGATACACACACACTTCCTCTTTCATCTCTATTTATTATATATTTCTTTTAGCACATGCACACACACATGCTCATGCTTTGATTACTTATTTTTTGCATATACCACATATTACATAATATTACACCCTATACGAGATAGCTTCATGGTCACTAGCGATGGGTAGCCTCCATTTGACCATTTGCAAGCATACATCCTAGCAGGTATCTCTCCAACTATAGCCATTAGTAAGCACCACACCCATAGTTGGTATCACTCCATACTTGATCACTTTGTGAGCATAACACCCTTCATGATAGCTTCATGGCCTCTAGCGAGGGGTAGCCTCCATTTAGCCACTTACAAGCATACATCCTTATAAGGTTTCACTCATTTTTCCTTTTTTTTTGTTTCTTTGTTTTCCTTTTGACCTCTTTGGACCTTTTCTTCTATCTTATTTCTTCCTTGTTTCTTTCTTTTCCTCTTATAATTGTTTGTTTCTCTCCTTTTCTTCTTCTTTTTCACCTTCTTATTTCCATCTACTCATCTACTTGTTTCATTTGCATTCATTTTCGCTACATTTCATACATGCATTTCATTAGTTAGATTCATTTTCATTCTACATTCATTTAGTTAATATCATTATGCATTGCATTCATTATATTTGTGATCATCATGCATAACTAAAATAAATAACAAAGCACACACATAATGCACACATATTTTACACCATAAATAATAAAAGCAACATGTATTACTCATAAAGTATAGAGTGTGTGTTAGTCATTCGATGTACCACAATAAAGAGCTTGGCACACTCTATCATCCCTAGGGATGCATATCACAATCAAAATTGACATATCATCTTTATCCTTACCCTAGCCATGTAAGACTATATCCTCTACTCTACCTACTAGATGAGGTCCTAGTGGGGATATGTTCATGTATCCTGACACAAATTGTATCCATAGCTATGAATGACTCCATGATCATAGGGATGGCAATGGTAGTATTCTATATTATGCTTAAATTTCATGGAAATATAGTACCTACTAGAAATAATGCCTTCATGTTGTCACCTCATGTGCCTCCCTCACTCTCTATAAATTATCCTATAGCAACCAGACTGCCTTGCCTTGTTGGTTGCCCATGATGATAGTCATCCCCTCTATATGGGTCTATTACCACTCTCACTCTAGCCATCTCATCTACCCCTTGAGGAACTTTACCTCATCCTTCATCATATTCCTCTTTGTTAAGGCCTGGTTTAGCCATGTGTGAATGGAGTCCATATCTACTTGCATCATTGCCATCTTGGCCCACAGTGCCTCCACCTCCATCATTGAGTTATCCTAACCCACAACCCTTCTAGGTCCTACCTATGTCACCATGGGGCACCTCTAGATGTTTTCCCTCCCCTAAGCCAAAGAGGGTTATGGTCATCCTCATGGTCATCACCATATCTATCATAATTTGCATTTGTGTCTACCTATGTGGGTTTGAATCCCTTTGGCATTGCGCTATTGAACATAAATTAGCCTTTTAAAGTACCAATTTCAATCGTCAATCCAAAAATTCATGGGAAGACCCTTGGGGTAAAATATCCTTATACCATCTCCTATAATTGAGAGCTACCCCGACATCCTTCAATTTTGGATAAATGTAGAGGGGATCATATAGGTCCTCTAAAAACTATCCCACATTAGGGTCTCCTCTAAATCCTAATGGGTTCCTCTAAACCCTCCTAAAATAGTAGTCTCTAAGATCTAAAATATCCTAGAGAATTTCAAATTATCATTGTACTTGGTCAAATCGATATAGCTCTTATATTCCCTTCTTTGTGGTAACCCATCAGATCCTTTGAACCCAAGACAACTTCTCTACATACTTAACCCACCCAAGATATAGATACCATGGTTATCATATGATCTAGTGGTTATATAGCTCATCTATTACTTGTGTCCTTAGTGGTAGGATACTTACATATGATTTGTGCCCATGCTCATAGTGTCAACTCCACCTATATATTGTTGGTTGCTTTGGGTTAGGCAATGGTCCTAGTAGTGCATTAAGTCCTTGAATTTTTATGTGCTCCTAGCACCACACATAGAGCAACATCGTACTAACCAATATTGTATGCCACTTATACATGATATCATGCAAAGTCCTATATAAGAAATACAACACATACGGTGCCCATGCAAAACTAACTTGTTGGTCTCACATATCTACCACTACTCTTATCAGTGCCCATGGTAGGTGTCACCTACTTGTATGACATACTAGCATCCCTTCCACCACCCCATAGAGTATGAAATTTAGTGCCCCAACTCCATATTATTACGATACCTCATAGATATGAAATACACTCTATTGGATCTCATGTATTAGGTTCCCAAACAACATATTTGATGTTGCCTATGGTACCCGTACCATGTAAATCATCCTCTTTCTAATGGGGATCCTAAATATATGCCACACATTATTCAATGTGATGGTCATCTCCCTTTAGTAGCTAGAATTTGGATGACTCTGGATACCATATTTCCACCAATATTGCTAGTAGTGCTCTATCAGCCTCAACCTAGGGCATATCTACCAGATGCAGTAGCCCCATGTCCAAGTAGGGTATCTCAATCCACTACTATGAGTCCTATCATAGCCTTCTCTAGCATGCTTTGTTGCCACTCTTTTCTCATGAGTACATCATGCTACAACCATAAACATTATAATTTTCATAAATTTCATCATTAAAATCACACATTCAAAATAAATTACTAAATTTACATCCAATTTATATAGGGTACAAATTTGGTAAACCAAATTCACACTCATTCTACATAGGGTGTGAATTTACCACTCCTATGCAATTGAATTCACACTTAACTACCAAATTTGTGCTTGGTATCGAAAAGCCTAAAAAATAAAATTAAAATTAAAATCATAAAATGCTTGAAACCTAATCTAACCTAATCTATGGTTGGATTTAAGTTCATACTCAAGATCAGTCTATTGTAGTGCCAAATTTACCCCTTGCAATGGTCGAACGATGTGTAGGAAGAGTCATTCTTCTCTTTTCTTCAAAGAACTTTTCTTCCTGTGGTGAAAATGAATTCATTTTCATCCTTTTCTCTTCTTAGTCCTATTTTTCATCCTTTTATCTCTCCTCTTTTTTACATTTTTCTCTTTCCTCCTCTTCTTTGTTTTCTTTCTTATTTTTTCTGTGTTTGTCATTTCAAGTTTCTTTAGGAGGAGGGACGTTTTTCGTAGGACTTCCCAAACTTCCGAACTCGTTTCGGCCATATCTCACTCATCCGAACTCGGATTGAGCTGAAATTTTGAGGGTAGATGCCTGAAAAACCCTAGAATGTCTCCACCAATTTTCATATCATTTGGAGCAACACATATCCTAGCGCATCCCTATGTGTGAACGAGATATTTGGCAAGCGGCTATGCGAGGGTTTCATCTGGGTTGAGTGCAAGCAGCTCCAAAGGTTGGTTTTTAGGGCCTTTGGGCCCTAGCGGCCAATATTTTTGTGGTTTATGCTCAATATTTTAGTAGGAAATGTTGCAGGGGATACAATATGGGTTAGAAATTTGTCTTTCAATAGATCATACTATGAACTTGAGTGACAACGGCTTCCAATTTGCTGCACAAAAGAAAAGTGAAAACCATACCTTTCCACGACGTCTAGGGCAAGGATTAAAGAGATCACGAAACAAGTTTCAAGCAGTTGATCAAAAAATGGCTCATATCTCAAGTGAATATGGTGCTAAGGTGCACCCACAAAATAATTCTACTGTGAAAACCCCTATCAAGGGTAAGAATTTTGAAGACTCAGTCCCAAAAATGAATTTTAGGGATGCCCTTCATGGTGGACAGCCTCAGCCCAATGCTAATATCAATATTAGGGCTTCCCATAAACCTCTAAGAATGCCTAAGATTGATCCCAAGAAAATGGAGTCAGGATGTCTTAAAGAAGTTGATGGAACTCCTATTTTTAAGCTTGATATGGGTAACATTCAGACTGGCATTGAAGATTTGGAAAAAAGAGGACTAATTTGTCGGTTCGTGGGTTTTCGTCCGAGTCTATCTGCTTTCAAAGTCTGGGCTGCAAAAAGCTGGAAAACTAAAGGTGAGTTACAAATCTCTATTTATCCAAATGGTTATTTTCTTGTTTTATTTGCTAATAATGAAGATAGAGAGAAAAATTTTCAAGGGGGTCCTTGGTTTTTTGGAAGGGCGGGGCTTTTCATGAAGCCCCGGCATACTAAATTTAAATCCGAAGAAGAGATGCCTTCTATAGCTCCCGTGTGGGTTAGACTCTTTGGCCTCCCTATTGAATTTTGGAATCCTACTATTTTTTCTTCAATTGGAAACTCTTTAGGAACTTTTATGATGATCTGTTGATTGTACTCAAAATTTTGAACATATTATTTATGCTCGGATTTGTGTTTTAATGGATTTTGACAAACCCCTACCTAAAAATATCACATTACAATTTGGGGAAGACACTTGGGAGAAAGTAGTGGACTATGAGAACATTCCTTTTCATTGTAGAATTTGCCATGAATATGGTCATTTGGCCAGTGCTTGCCCAAATAAAATTCCTGATCAAAAGAAAGAAGATATAAACTCAACAGGTTTCCAAATACCTAAGAAGAAGAACACTAAAAAAAAACCAGTTATGAAGGATCAATCAAAGTCATCTCGCTAATATGTTTGAAATCCTTTCCACAAATGATGTCCCAAGTGAGGAAGAGGAAATAATGGAAACTAAAATCTTAGAAACACAATTTAAATATGAAGGGAAGAACTCAGAGACAAACCAACAAATCAAAGGTTTTCAACAAAAAAAAAAGGAGAAAATTTACACAAGAAAAACAATATTTCAAATGTCAAAACTTCAAATAATGCAGGTCCCAATATAGACTCCGTTGAACCATCTAGTAAAATTTTGGTTGTGTACGAGCATTCTTCAAGGTTAGAAGCCATCTCAGATTCAATTGGAATAAGTCAAGAAATAGGGAAAAAAAATTTGAAGATGGATTCTAATCAAAAAGTAGGTCGCAAGACCAATCAATATCATATGGTAAAAGAAGGTGAAAAGCTTGTAGAGGAAGGTAAGATTAATGCCCTTCCCAACTTTTTTAGCCCCGGTATTAATGAAGATCATCACTTGGAATATTAGAGGACTCAAAGGGAGTCTTTCAAAACAAAATGAAATTAGAAGAATGATTCAGATAAATCATCCACATCTTGTTTTCCTTCAAGAAACAAAGATGTCAATGGAGGATATGGACTTAATTGCCAGTAAAATTTGGCCAGCTGGAAAAGTGGTTTCCCTAAGTTCCCAAGGGACTTTGGGTGGCATTGCTTGTCTTTGGGACCCAAAAGAGGTAGTTATTCACCATATGGTTGGCAGTTGGGGTTTGTTGGCTATAGCTATTCAAAGTAGACATTCCAACAAGATTATGCTCTGCATTACTGTTTATGCTCCGACTTCTTTGGAGGAAAAAAGAAGACAGTGGAAGGATATTACTCATATTATCTCTCATTTTCCTAAAGCTTGGATCTTGATCGGAGGAGATTTCAATACCATCCTCTCTCTGGATGAGAAAATGGGGGGAAATAGAAATTTGGACAAAAGCACTGACCTCATGAGCGAATATATTGCAAACCTCCATCTTGTGGATATCCAACTAGATAATGGCCTTATGACTTGGTCTAACAGAAGGCAAGGCTTAGCTTGTATAATGGAGAGATTGGATAGGTTTTTGCTCTCTAAAAATTTCTTAATCCATGGTCACATTCCTAAAGTGAAGACTCTTAATAATGTTGGTTCGGATCATTGGCCAGTCATGGTGGAAATGTGGAAAACCAATGTGAGTTTCTCTCCTTTTTGTTTTCAATTAATGTGGCTTAGAGACATTTCCTTCGGACCTCATGTGCAACAATGGTGGAAGGAAGGTAAACCTAGGCATGGGACTAAGATGTTCTATTTTTCCAAAAGACTGCAATACATTAAATCCAAAATCAAGACTTGGAACTGGAAAGAGTTTGGGGATGTTCATAAAAAAAACATGAAGTTATTGCTCATCTTGAAAATTTGAATAAGAAAATCCGTTTAGATGGCCTCACAGAGAAGAGAAGTGCAGATGAAATTAAACTCACAACTCAGTTAGAGGAATGGGAAAAAAGAGAAGAAATCTTATGGAAGCAAAAATCTAGAATTCAATGGCTCAAAGAAGGAGATCGAAACACAAATTTCTTCCACAAATCTCTTCTAGCTCGAAGATCTCACAACTTTATTTCTTCCTTAAAATTAGATTCTGGAGATGTTGTTTATACTTGGGATGGCATGAACTCTATTGTTGTTGATTACTTTTCCAATATTTTTGCTGCTACTCCTCTTGACTCAGCTTCACAACAAAATGTTCTTCAAGCAATCCCTTCTCTTATCACTTCGAGGAGAACTCTATTTTGATTGCTCTTGTTACTATCAATGAGCTTCAACAAGTAGTTTTTAAAATGCAAAAAGGGAAAACCCCAGGTCCTGATGGTTTTCCCATTGAGTTCTACCAAGAGTTCTGGGATATCCTTCATGTTGATTTATTAGAGGTGGTGGAAGAAGCCAAGAAAGCCAAAGAAATTTTGAAGGTTATCAATAAAACTTATATTACTCTTGTTCCAAAAGCTCAAGAGGTTGATCATATCTCAGCTTTTAGACCTATTGCTTTATGTAATGTTCTTCTCAAAATCATTACTAAAATCATGGGAGAAAGGTTGAAGCCTCTTTTGCATAAGATTATTTCCCCGGAGTAAGGGGGTTATGTGGAAGGGTGTAAAATAGTAGATGAGATAGTTCTTGCACGAAGCCATCCATTCCATGGATATGCAAAATTCTCCTTCCATGTTCATTCGGTTAGACTTATCCAAAGCTTATGACAGAGTGGATTGGCACTTCCTTATCAAAGTTTTGAGGCAATTTGGTTTCTCTAAGGATTGGATGGATTGGATTATGGGATGTATCTCTTCATTTTCCTACTTATTTCTTATCAATGGTAGGCCTTCTCAGTAATTCCTAGCTTCCAGAGGTATTAGGCAAGGTGACCCGCTATCCCCTTATTTATTCATCATTCTTGTTGAATGCTTGGGTAGGACTATAACCAAAAAGAGGGAAAACAAAACCCTTGAGGGAGTTACCATTGCTCATGGAGCTAGACCTATCTCTCATCTTCAATTTGTGGATGACTCTACTATTTTAGGTAAAGCTACGGTTAAGGAAGCTTCTAATATTAAGCAAATCATTAGCTGTTTTTCTAAGGCTACTAGGCAGTTGATCAATGAAGACAAATCTAAAGTTATTTTCTTTCATTGCTCTGCTAGATAGGAATCCATGGTCTTGGATAAATTAAGATATAATAAGACCTCTCTTCCAATCACTTATTTAGGTATTCCCATAAATATTCAAAGGCAGAAAAATAAATATTGGAATTGGTTGTTGGACAAAGTCAAGAAGAAAATTGGAAAGTGGACCAACAAGTGGCTTTCTTCGGGGGTAGAATCACCTTGGTAAAATCAGTCCTTCAAGCTATTCCTATTTATGTTTCTTCCATTTTGAATATCCCAAAGGCTGTTCTTCGAGAATTGGATCAAATCGGTCATCGTTTCCTTTGGAGTGGTACTAAGGAGAAAAGAAAATGGGCCTTGGTGAAATGGGATACTTTATGTCTTCCTAAGAGTGAAGGGGGGTTAGGATTATGGTCTTCAATTAATAACAACAAAGCTTTAGCTGCTAAATTATATTGGAGGATGTTGCATAACCCCAATGCTCTTTGGGCCAATAATCTCCGTGCTAAATATGCTGAGAACAAAAGTCCTGAAGACCTTGTTCGCTATCAACTTCCTACCAAAGGTTCTCCCATTTTAGCAGTTCTTAAGACTGGTGAGGATTTGATAAAGAAAAAATTATTTTGGATCATTCATAATGGTCAACATGCAAATTTTTGGATAGATTCTTGGGATGGTCACAAGCCTTTGATAACTCAGTTTCCTGATTGGAGGCCTTGGATGGAGGAGCTTCACCGAGCTAATTGGATAAAGGTGGCTAATTACTGTCGGTACCATACTGGTAATTCAAAGGTTGGTAGATATTGGATCCCTATTGAGGACTGGCCTATTCAAATCCCAAAAAGGCAAAGACAAGATATCCAAGGCATCCTTCATATGAGATCCCTCTCTTGGTCCCATGAAAAAGATTGTTTTGGATGGAACAACACTACTAAGGGTGAGTATTCAGTTGCTCAAGGTTATTTGACCTTATGCCATAATAATCCCAACCATTCTTCTGACATATTTTCTCGATTGTGGGCTCAAAAGCTCTGGCCTAAGGTGAGGTTCTTTAATTGGCTTTTATTGCATCGTAGGGTGCTTACTGGTGAGCAACTTATGAAGCATGGTTTTCATGGCCCTTTTAGATGTGAAATGTGTGAAGAGAATGTAGAAAATATCAACCATATTTTTATTGAGTGTACTTTAGCCTCCGAGCTATGGAGGAGAATGGCCACTTTACTTGGCTTACGGTGGTCCAATTTTTTTACTTTTGAACAACTTTGGAGGGATTGGCCTAATCAAGAGGGTGTTGATCATTTTATTAGGCAGTTAGTTTGGATGGGTTCTACCATTCTTCTTTGGAATATTTGGAATGAAAGGAACAACCAAATTTTTAATCAAGATAGGAAGGATATTCACTATATTTGGCAAAATACCATAGCCAACTTAGTTGAATCAGTCCATCAACTCCTTAATTACCCCCAAAACTCCCACCAAAGATGGGATCAAGTGATGCAAATATTGAAGATTAAATCTTCTAAGGGTAACCATCTTAAAGGGAATGCGAGTATTAGTAAGATGGATAGGACTAGAAATTGGCAACCTCCTCCTAAGGATTTTGGAAAAGTCAATACTGATGGAGTCTCTAGAGGGAACCCTGGAAAATCCAGTGAGGGAGGAATTGGTAGACTTTCAGATGGCTCCCTGGTTTTTACTTTTGCTAAGAATTTGGGTATTCTTTCCAATAACCTTGTCGAGGGGTATGGTATCCTCAGAGGTCTTCAGGAGGCTACTAAGTTTGGATGGGAAAAGGTGTTAGTTGAGTCTGTAAAACTACAAACAACATTGTATTATTAAAGCAATGTTTAAATACATTTAACAGTGCCGTGAATAGCACACAGGCAACTGAACTCTATTACGTAGTTGTAACAGTATAACAAATAAAGCTAAATAACGTAATATAGCCAAAATACATAACAGTATGCTAACATCCCCCTTTATTACATTATTTGGGTAATGTAATAACTAATAGCTATACTAGACTACTAACATCCCCTTACATTATTTTGCAATACAAAGTGAGCTACGAAACAATTCAAATTTGACACGTCCAAGTGCCTTAGTGAAAATGTCTACAACTTGAGCATCGGTGGGAATGTGCTAAAGCTGAATTCGGTGCTTTGGAACTTCATCTCGAATGAAATGACATTGTGTGTCAATGTGCTTTGTTCTTTCATGATGGACTGGATTCTTGATGAGGTTCAGAACACCCTGATTGTCGCAAAACAAGTGTATTGGAGATTTTGATGGATGGCCCATACTTGTCAGAATGCGATGTAACCATATCACTTCGCACACAGCTTCACGTGCGGCGCGATATTCTGCCTCTGTTGATGAAATAGCAACCACCTGTTGCTTCTTGCTATGCCAAGAGACAGGACCGGATCCCAGATGAAAAATGTATCCAAAAGTTGACTTGCGATCATCAAATGATCCGGCATAGTCGGAGTCCGTGTATCCTTGCAAGAAGAATTTGTTGTTCCTCTTGTATTCTAGGCCATATTCCATAGTACCACGGACATAGTGAAGAACACGTTTTTTTGCTTTCCAATGAGTGGTCTTAGGCTCCTGCATGAACCTCGAAAGATAGTTGACAGCAAATACGAGATCTGGCCTAGTATTGGTCAGATATATGAGACTCCCAATCAACTGTCGATAGAGAGTACCATCTACCTGAGGTGAGTCATCATATCACGATAATTGAAGTCCATTCTCCATTGGAGTTGCCATTGGCTTGCAATCAGTCATGCGATATTTTTCCAGCAATGTCTTGGCATATTTTTCTCGAGACACTTTGATGGAGTGCTCCTTCTGGCTAAATTCCAGACCAAGACAATAATGGAGAAGTCCGAGATCTGTCATCTCAAAATATTTGCACAAGTTTCTTTTGATAGTAGAGATCATAGTTTTTGAACTCCCTGTAATGAGCAGATCATCCACATAGAGTACAAGCAACACTATCTCAGAACCCTGTTTCTTGAAATAGAGGTTTGCATCTGACGGACATCTCTTAAATCCATGCTGCATAAGGTGATTGTCCATTTTTATATACCAAGCTCGAGGAGCTTGTTTCAGACCATATAAGGATTTGACCAATTTGCAAACCTTCTGCTCTTGGCCTTCCACTTCAAATCCTTCAGGCTGAGTCATATAGACTTCTTCTTGGAGATCACCATTTAGAAAGGCACTTTTGACATCCATCTGGTGAACTTTCCACCCATATTGTGCTGCCATAGCACACATAACCCGAATTGTGGTCATCCGAGCAGTAGGTGCAAAAGTTTCCTCATAGTCGATGCCTTCCTTTTGAGCATAGCCCTTTGCAACAAGACGGGCCTTATGCTTATCAATTGTTCCATCTGCCTTGTACTTGACTTTATATACCCATTTGCAGCCAATGGGCTTCTTTCCATGCGGCAGATCAACAAGCTTCCAAGTTTTATTTTTCATCAAAGACTCATACTTTGTATCCATAGCGGCCTTCCACTGAGGCTCACTAAGAGCATCTTGCACTGATGCAGGTTCAAGACCATCTATGGTAGACATGAATGCCCTGTCATCATCAATATCCATATCCTCTACTTCTGTACTTGGAGTTACAGAAAGTTCCTCAAAATATTGACAAAGATCATCAACCTCACCAGTTTCTTTGGCTTCTCTTTCCTTTTGAGCCATACTACGTGTACGAGGTCTATCCAAATTCAAATTGGGAGGAGTGGATAAATTTGCATCTCTGATTGTATTTGTACACCATTTAGGATTCTTCTTCGGTGGAGTTGAAGAAGATGTAGAAGGACCTCCTGTCTGTGTTGACGAAGGAATCTTCTCTTCCTTAGATTCCACAATATCTTGGTGTACTTTAGATGTGCTCTGTGATGTGAAAGCTTCATCAAAGACAACATCTCTACTGATATGAATTTTCTTGGTCAAAGGATCTATCAACCGATATCCTTTAGAGTGCTCATAATACCCAAGAAAAATACATCTCAGTGTTTTCTCATCTAGCTTCTTCCTTTTCTCTTTCGGTATGTGCATGAAAGCGTGACATCCAAAAATACGTAGATGAGATATGGAGGGTTTTCGACCACTCCATGCTTCCTATGGAGTCATTCCTTTTAGGGCCTTTGTGGGTGCCCTATTCAATAGATACACTGCAATGGTGATAGCTTCTGCCCAATATTGTTGCCCAAGAGTAGCTCCTGTGAGCATACAATGAACCATTTCCATGATAGAACGGTTCCTTCTCTCAGCAACTCCATTTTGCTGAGGAGTATAGGCAGTTGTTAACTGTCTCTTGATTCCATGCTTATCTAGGAATGCAGAAAATTCATTAGAGGTAAACTCTCCCCCTCGATCTGAGCGGAGGGTTTTAATAGAAGCTCCTGACTCCTCAACGGATTTCTTGAACTGCTGGAAGAATGTGAAAGCTTCAAATTTTAGTTGGAGAAAGAAAACCCACATCTTTCGTGAGTAGTCATCTACGAATAACTGAAAGTACCTCTTCCCTCCACAACTGTTGGGTGTGAAAGGACCGCATAGATCGGTGTGAATTAACTCCGGAGGTTTTCGTGCTCTTGTAGAGCTCTTCTCAAATGGTACTCTATGCTACTTTCTCGCCAAGCAGTCAGAGCACACTGGCAATGTGGCGGAAAGGGAAGGAAGACCCTTTACCATCTCATACTTGCTCGAGCTCAAGTAAGTAGCCGAACTAAGATGCCCATATCTCTTGTGCCATAGGGAAGTTGCCTCCTTGGTAGAGACAAGTCATGGCAACATGTGGAGTAGAGATAGCATCTAGTGCAAATAAGCCATGCTTATATGAAGCTATTGCAATCTGCTTACCCTTCCTGGTAATGGTACAACACTTCTTTCCATTCTCAACATGAAAGTTGACAACCATATTTCTATCCAAGATTTGTGTCACTGACAACAAATTGTTGGCCAATCTCGAAACATAGAGGACTTTGTCAATCTGACACTTGCCATCAGGAAGAGTGACTGAAACTGTACCCTCTCCCTGAACCCTGTAGGTTTTATCATCAGCAATGGTGACAGGTTTGCCCTCTTTGGCCACAAATGATTCAAACCATGATCTGTCGCCAGTCATATGTTTGCTAGCTCCAGAATCGACATACCAAATAGGATCCCTCTGTGTGGAATTTGTGGTAGTCATGAGCACCTTGTGTGCCCATTCAGAATCTGAGTCGGATTCTTCAACAACAACATTCACCTGGGGTTGCTTGTTTTTATTTTGTGGTTTGTTTTGGCCTTTTTGCTTGTTCTTATGCCAACACTCGTTGGTGTCATGGTTGTCTTTCTCACAGATCTTGCACCACCTCTTCTTCTGTTGAGGTTGTTTGCCTTTTCCTTTCGTATCCTGTTGAGAATTTCCTCCTTTCTGAAAGTTGCCTCCTTTTTGCCCATTACCTTTCTTCCTAGAACCCTGCCTGTTGGTGTATAGGGCTGTATTGGAAGAATCATCCTTGTGAAGTTGGCGTGCCTCTTGTTGTTGAAGCAGATTGACCAACTCGATGTAGGTAATTTGTCGTTGAGACACCTGGATGGAGGTTATCAACATATCAAATGAAGAAGGTAAAGCTCTCATCACAAGTGAAATGAGAAGCTTTTCGTCCACAGTATCTCCCAGAGAACTCAATTTCTCTTTCAACTCAGACACTCTGCACAGAAAGAGTTCAACTGTTTCACCCTGTCTCAAACTCAGGTTATGAAGTTGTTGTTGAAGATGAAGAATGGTGGATTCATTCTTTCCCTCATAGATGGTTCTAAGGGCATCCCATGCCTCTTTACCACTTGCTTTGTCAGCTATATGAGGTTGCACTTCATCTGAAATAGCAAACAAAATGAGCACCTTTGCTCGACTGTCTTTCTTGTCAAAAGCTATCTGATCTCATGGAAGGACTTGTGGATCCTGCTGTTGGTGAAGGCCTAGTTGCTACTCCGGTAACAATATCCCACAAATCTTCCATTTGGAGAATTGCCTTCATCTTATGTTTCCATGGTGTATAATTTGGACCTTTCAATAACTGATGCGGATCAGTCATCAACTTTGCAACAACGGCCATAGTGAAGGTTCCTTATATCACCAATTGGTCCCCCTTTAGATATACCTTTTGCTAGGCCAATATACCATACAAAATACCCGCCCTTACGTGAGGGAAACTATAGGTATTTAGAAATATCAACAAAAATCACCCGCCCTTACGTGAGGGAGACTATAGGTGAGTTTTAGAGATCATACGATACGTGGAACATAAGCGGTACTGAAAGGGAATCGCCTTGTTGATGGCACCTACCATAGAATATTCTTCTCATGCGTGGGGCGTAACTTCCCCTAAACACTATGAAGAATACTTCGTCAGGATTTACGCCTAAACACAAGTGCGATAAAGGGTAGTGGATGGAGTAAAAAAATGCAAAAAATGGCTAACTTATCTCTCCCCGACGATTTATAGAGAACAAGCTCAGACGTCGTTGTAGCAGCTATATTAGGCGGCGGATACAGTAGCCAAATCACGACAACTTTACCTGTAAGTGCTGGCCAGAGGTATCACAAATACCGAACACTACAGTGCAATAAATTGCACGGATGGGTTTTAATTATTCCGGGGACTTAGGGAGTGATTTGATTTTAATTTTTAATGTTATAGTGCAAAAATGAAATATGCAACATACAACAAAAAAAAATGCCCACAAGAATAACCCACAAGGTGTCGGTCACAGCCGAAAATGCACCTTTTACAATTCGCCAAATTGCTTTTTTCAGAAAATTACTCACAATCCCCCTTTGATTTTTTGAAAAAAATATCCCCCCTTAAAAAAATTTCTTTAACAAAGCATTTTTAATAATTATTATATATTTAAAATTAAAATAAATAATTTTAATTTATATAGTTTTAAAACTTAAGAAAAAATAAATTAAAATTAAAAATTTTAATTTATAAAGTTAAAAAAAACTATATTAAAAAAAATTAAAATTTTGACAAAAAAAAATTATACCTTGGGGGGAGTCGGCGGGATTTGAACCCCCGACCTGCAGGCTCCCTGAGCCTTACTGCACGGCTCACGACCACGTGAGCCAGCGGGCTGATCCGAGAGGATCAGTCGACCTTCTCCCTTTTCAACCCCGAATGGTCCTCCTCCTCGGCCTCGCGCGCTGCTGCTTTGCGGCTCCCGACACTCTGTGTTTTTGAAAAAAAAAAAAAAAAAAACTCACCACCGTAGTCTGCAGTTCGTGCGCAGACTGGACGCTCTGTCTCCAGCCAATTTCAATAGGGGAGGACTCTGTTTTTTTTTTTTTTTTCCTTTCGCGCGATTCGCGCTGCGCACAAGAGTTTTTTTTTTTTTTGGGGGGGAAGGGGGTTTATACCCCTACTAAGGAACGTGGGTGGGAATTACCGTCGCCTGGGGGGGGCACCGGGGAAATTTAAATTCCTGACATGGGGGGGGTGCGCTCCCTCCTCCTTTCCTCTCCCCGCGGTATAGCTGCGCGCAGGGGGAATTTTAAAATCCCGTCGCGCGTCAGCGCTGTGCCGGGGGGGGCGGCTCCTCCCGTCTGCACCCTATCGTGGATGTTTCCGTGCAGGCAAGGGAAGTCTACGTCCTCCCGTCCTGTGCCCGGCGGTGTCTCGTGTTCGCTGTCTGGCCTGGACTGGTGACGCAACGCGTCGAGCTCGGGCTCGCGTACGCGCTACGGTGGACTCCGCAGTCTAGCCTGGACGTGACGTCCCACGTCCTACGCAATACTGGATGCATCTACGCCAGGTTGTACTGGATGTCACTGCCGGTCTGCGTCGCGTCTGCAGGTCTGCATAGGCTGCAAGGTATGCGGCCTCTACTGTCACGCGTGGATGCGTGATGAATGTCACGAGTCTGCACGCGACACAAAAAAAATTAGTGACGAGACAGCGTGCGGGCAGGAAAATCTTCGCCTCCAATTATCTCCCCTGAATTTCACAGTGGCTCTGATACCATGTAAAACTGCGAACAACATTGTATTATCAAAGCAATGTTTAAATACATGTTACAGTGCCATGATTAGCACACAGGCAACTGAACTCTGTTACGTAGTTGTAACAGTACAACAAATAAAGCTAAATAACGTAATATAGCCAAAATACATAACAGTACGCTAACAGAGTCTGACTCTCAACTTATGATTAATCTCTTGAAGAATCCTTCTAAAAATCGTAAGGTGGATTGGAGAATAAAAATTATTATTGAGAAGATTCAGTTAATCCAGATGGGATTTTTGAAAGCTGATTACAATCATGTGGTCAAAGATCAAAACAAGAGTACTAATGCTTTAGCTAATTGGGCTTTGGACAAAGGTGATCTTACTTGTTATGGCCACCCTCCTATATGGTGGGCTTCTCAAATTAGGGAAGCTCTTCTTTCTATCATTTCTTTGGATGGCTCCAATTCTAAAGGTACCTAGTTTCTTCTTTTTTTTTTTTGCTTCTCTTTGGTTCATTCAATTTTTTTTTAGTTCCCTAGCTCATTCTATTCTTTATTTTGTTTCCTCTGTTGATTCTTGCCTTAATAGTCTTCTGGTCTAGATAGGTCTTTGTTTTGTTCATTTTTTATTTATTTTTTCTTTTTGATTTTTTTTGTTTAGTTTTTTAAGGTGGGTGGGTTTTTTTATTTTGTTTTGTTTTTGTGTTCTTTGTGTTGTTTTTTGTTGTTCTTGTGTTTTTGTTGTTTTTTTTTTTTTAATGTTTTTTGTTATTGTTCTTGTGTTTTTTTCGTTCTTTTTCTTGGGTTTCTCTTTGTTTGTGTTATTTCATGGTTTTATGGGTGAGTGTTTTCTATGTGTTTTGTTTTTGTTTATTGTCTGTTGTTGGTTGTTTTTTATTTTTATTTTTATCTTATTTTTTAATTTTTTAGGTTTTGGTTGTGTTTAATTTTCTTGTTTTTTTTTGGGTTATGTCTTTGTAGTGTTCTGTTGTTTTTGTCTTGTTTGTGTTTTGTTATGTGGTTCTTGTGTTTTTCTATGTGGTTTGTGTTGTGGTTTCTTTTATCTTATTTTTTGTGTTTGGTTGTGATTTTTTTTTTGACACACTCAAGGAGCATGTTTTTTATTTTATTTTATTATTTTTGTTTTTTTTTACTTATTTTTAAATTGGTTTTGTGTGTTTGTTTCCTCTTTGAGTATGTCAAAGGTGGTAGGCCAGGTCCGAGTCCTGGGCATTTTTGGCGGAATGGATACCCCTGCCTCCTTGGGTCTTACCCAAAAGTGGCATCCCTTTTGGGATGTTTTCCACAAATAAAAAAAAAAGTTTCATTAGGAATTTTGCTTTCCTTCTAAAACTCAAGGGGGCACCCCAACCGTAGAGACATTAATTTTCATTAATGCCTAATTTTGTGTGTAAATTTACAATGTTCAAAATTATAATATTTTTGCACCATCCCTTCTTCTAAATTGGCCACCCCTTTTTTTGTTCATCGTTTTTCACCTATATGTTTCTACATCTTTATTTGACACGTTTATTTTGCCATAAATGTATCAAATATGGGGTAAAATGTAGACATTAAAATTGACCCATCAAGATGAGTCATTTTCCTTAGATCCTTAGTTTTCCCCTCAAATTTTCCAAGTGCAAGCTTGACTCCCTTTTCTCCCATGTTTTTGTTTATTTTTTTTAGCTTTGTCAAATTTGCACCTAGTCCTTATAGGGTGTGAATTTGCACCCAGTATTTACAGGGTGTAAATTTGGAAAAAAAAATCTTAGCCTCGTAAAATTTACACCTAGTCCTTATAGGATATGAATTCACACCCTATTTTTATAGGGTGATAATTTGGCATGCCAAATTCTCACCCTATAAATAATGGGTACAAATTTAGCAATTTAGGGTTTTTTCTCTCAAAAATCCTTTTCAGCGTCAACTCTTTATGATGTTGACCCTTTCTCGAGCTTAGCTTTCATTTTCTTGCCTTTTATCCCTCCAAATATATTATAAATAGAGGGATTGGATCCTGTAATTCTTCTAGCAAGTTTTTGACCTAAGATCCTAATGTGCTACAGGTTATTCTTTTTTGAAAAGTGCTCTTGATGAATCTTTGCTTTGAATTGTTGTGATGCTTTGCTTCTATGCTTCTTGTGATTGGCTACCCTTGGTGAAAAAATGGAGGAGTCTTGACGATAAGAGAGGTCTGCCATTATGGTTGGAACCTTAAATTTCTCACCACTCCTTGCTTTATCCATCAGCTAATCAAGTTTTTATGCATTATTAGTCTATTTCAAGATTTTATTTCCTATTTTGCATTATATTTTTGGTGTTTTTTAGGCTAAAAAGTGTTCTGAACAAAATTTACACCTAATCCATATAGGGTGTAAATTTGACAAGCCATATTTTCACCTACCCTTTAGAGGGATCAAATTTTTTTAGTTAGAGAATGGGGTTAAGTTTCTTATCCCAAAACCCTAGTTTATATTTTTGCATATTCCTTTTGTGTTATGTTCATTATGTCTGCATTTCATTTTTTTGTTTACATCTATTTCATACCACTATGTTTATTCCAAATGCCAATAATTATTTTATTTCCAAATGGTCATCTAAAAGGACCAAGGGAGGCTTGACTATTGTACCTCCAAGCTTAGTCACATAGTAGCCTAAGCAAGCCCCTAAACACTAATAAATTTTCCAAGGGTTTTGAAGTTTTTGGATATTTGAGACAAAATTTAAAAGCTAGGATCAACCAAAAAATCAAGTAAGTGCTCTAAATAGACTTCTTAGCTTGGTTGTTTTTTTTTTGTCCATTTCTATTCCATATCTAGATTGTAAATAAAATAAAAATATTTGACTTTATTTCTAGGCATTTGAAAGAGAAAAGGCATATAGTTTGCATATTAGGTTAAATATGTTTGTGCATTCTCTTAAACCCTTTTTGAAAAGAAAAATATTTATTTATTTACAAACTAGGATTAGATCTCATTAAAAATAAAAATCATTCTAGGGATAGCTCATTGTTTGATTGCATCATTGTTTGTTTTGCATCGTTCATTTATTTTCCTAGTTTATATCTTAGTAAGGTCAAACATAGGTGTTTGTTCAAATAAATACATCAAATATTCCATACCATACTTAGAGCAAGTCCTAAAACCATTCCTATTGAACCCTTTTGATCTCCCAAGCCCCCAAATGTAGAGGATATAACATACCTTGGTGGTCACCTTGGCTCCTAGTGGATCTAGATGAGAATCATACGTGATAGGGTAGTTTTCTCCCCTCTATATAAAATGTAGTTTATAATCATACCTCTACTGACATGAATATATATGAAGACCAATTCCCATTTATAGGATAGGTTGATGAGTTTGAAAAACTTCAAAAATGGAAGAGATATATAAAAGGAGAAGATTTTACCACTAGGCATCACAAGCTCCAGAGCTAAATCACTCTTTAAGTAGATATTACATTCAAAAGGCTAATAAATATGAGAGGATATAAAGCTCTACCAATTTATCAAGTAGCTAATGATAAAAATATGCTAAATATGTTGACAAAGGAAGGAATTTGAAGAAATTTGTCTACAAACTTAAAGCTCCCCATTCCATGAAGCTATGTTGACCCACTAGACCAAAATATTAAGTATCTCAACCTTCCCAGTGGAAGCTAATATGAGTCTCACTATGGATAAAATTATCAAATCCTTCCTAGATATAACTAAAAGAACTCTATCTTTAGATATACCCCTTCTTGACCAGTGGTCATAGACTCACCCATCACCCATATGCGTGGGTTCAAAAGTCAAACCCTCTTCTATGTGTGAATAGTTTCACTAATAACTAGGAAGATTACCAAAGCAACATTAGTAGAAGCCCCACGGAAGTGAAACTCATAAATAATTAAGGATCAAGAAGGGGCCTAAGGTGATCAAGCAAAATATTGACATCACCCAAAAGGGATTACAGTCTACAAAAACACAAGCATCTTGAACATTCCAAATTATAAAATTTTTGTAGATCATATAGCCTTCTTGTTCCATAAAGAGGTCACCCCAATCATGGATAACAAGAAAAAGAAAGGCCCTCCAATACCCTTAAATTTCCTAAATATTCATGTATATTCAAAGGGAGTGATTCATCCAAACCAAGCTAAGAGAAGAGCACTCCTCAAACGAAGAAGCTCAAGGATTATATGTGAAGATAATTTTGAAGCATAAAAAATCAAGTAAAGAATTTTGCCTCAACGGTCAATGTAAAGGATGAAATGGCCCAAGTTTTCCTCTTTTAGATAATTCAAATGCATTCCCCTAGATTCCCACAACAAAGAAATACTACCAAAAGGAATTGGTCCCTAGGATAGATATCAATGCAAAGGAAGTATTTTTCTTGCCCCACTTCCTAGTTTTGTTTACTTTCTTTATTTTATCTTCTTTGGTTATTTTCCAATTTTTTATTTTAACTCTATTCCCAAAGGACAAGGTAAGTATTCTGGGTTCACTCCTTTCAATAGGCTAATAAGCCCTAATAGCCACCAAGACTATAGGGAAATTTTCTCTATAGCCTTTGCTTCATTCAAAATATAAATCAAAAGTAAGATAGACCAAAGAAGGAAGTTAGGAGTATCATCCACACTTTAGTTGGAAGGAAGTGACATCAAGAGAAAGGTATATGAGTCCAAAATCCACATCGATTGTTAGATCTTCCATCAATAGACGATGCTCGTATCCCACCTAAAATTGATAGTATTGAGGACATTACAACTCATGATCTATTAATATTCCATATAATGGTCCACATGGTCCTTTTGATAGAGGATATCATGGAAATAAGAAAAGGCCTTGAAAAGATATAGATATAAACACATGGTGGACGATTTAGATCCTGAAGATAAAGGGTCTAGCACCTCAACAACAAAGTTTTACCATTATCCAAATGAGGTCCCACCTTAGTTGAGGATATGTGGTAGTCATGCATACATAGAAAAAGGTAGAAAAATAGGAATTTAAGAATGTATCCACCTTTGGCCATCAATATTGACCCTTTGTGGACTAGCCTATCAAATCCAACCATATTTCAATGCAAAAACCACCCATCATATGCATGATCCTATCCTATTGATCTATGCTAGTTAGGAAGTTCATACCCACTATGTCATCAAGTAGGACATTCCATTCCCTATATTTTTTTACTTTCATTGCAATTCCTTTTCCTACAACCCCCTAAGAAAATATGACCTTAGCTCATGAAGACCCCTATACACCAAGGATTAAATCTAATGAGGAGTCATCATCGATTAAAAACCCTAGATGTTTCCCTGTAGGTGATCCCCTCATCTGTGGCACTTCCTATTGTGTCACTCTATGTGATACATGGGTGCCCCTAGCACATCATGATTCTACCTCAATAGGCAAGCGCATTATGAGGTGACAACAAGCACTATATACTATCTCCATATAATATGAAAACATTGTATAATAAAATGGTTATGTCCAATTTTTTGAAAGATACATACCAAGAAAGTGAAAATTCCTTACTCAATCAAGGTAATACATATGATAACACCTTAAAAATCCTAAGGCACATGGTATTGTTTCCATGTATAAAATAACCTTCAAATTAACATAACATATTATCTCAAAAGGGGTTCAAATTTTATTTTGAAATACAATCCACTTATAAGTCATGAAATTATTTTTATAGTTTTATATATAAATAAGAAGAACAAACATATTTATCTTATGAAGGATCCAAATTTTTTCTTTATTCTACATTATGTAAAGGTTGTGAATATGCTAGTGAATATATATTAGAAGAGGATGAATTCCAATGAACTATTCTCAAGGAAAAACAATGTAAATCTCATTCTTACATCATTAGCATATCCGTAGGAACTTGTAATTCCTTTTCCCATACCTATTTATAGCATTAGCATTGCCCCAAATCCCTCTCCCCATCCATTATTAACATTTTCATTGTTCCATAGTTCTTCTCCTATTCACTTCTAGCATTGCATATCATAATTTCTCTCCCCATGTACTTATAGTATTACAATTGGTATTGGCATTGGTACCACCTTTTGACTCTTCTTCCATGCTCCATTTTGGCCTTAGGTTCATCCAACCCCTTAGTCTAACCATCCTCTCAATACACAAATCCTTGGTCCTTCTAGTGAAGACCACATAGCATATAAAAATCACTATACCCATTATTGATAGAGAATATATTTATTTTTGTGGATTCCCCAACATTATAAACTTAAACCACAATAAAATTCAAGCATCATTGTTAAGTGAATTATTAGAGTTGTTTGATTTTTTTGGTGAGTAGAAGAAGATGATTTTCAAAAGCACAAAATGTGCATGCCTAGTGAATCAATTTTTCTATATAAATTTAGAACAAAATATAGACACATCTTGTTCTGACACCAAAGGCATGACGTGTCAAATGTGATAGTCCCTATAATTTACTTACAAGTAAACATAGTAGCATTATATATATACATGTTTATCATGATAATATGTACAATGTATTCTAAATAAAAATTCTTTGTTTTGATAATGAGAAAAACTATTTGAAGATGAAATTCAAAAAAAAAAATTAGAGGAATAACTGAAATCAATTTGAACAATTAGATTCTCCATGATTATCCAATGCCAAGGAATAATTTGAAGTCATTTGAAGAGTGGTATCCTCCATGATTACCAACTATAAGTAACATTTTAAATTCAATTGAAGAGTAAGTTTCTATATATAAGAGGAATAATTCAAAGTACTTTGAAGAGTGGGATTTTTCATCATTACCCAATTGTCAACCTCTTTCCTTAATCAACCATTTTTTAATGATATTTAAGTGCCAAAGACATAATACCTCAAATATTATGTCTCACGTGTAATTTGCTTAGCAATTTTGGTAGAGAGACCCAGAATTGATATATATACATGTTTACTATGGTATTATATCAACTAGTTATATTCCTCAACTTTCAAGGAAACAACCCAAAATTGATATATATCCATGTTTACTATGGTATTATACCAACTAGTTATATTCCTCAACTTTGAAGGAAGAAACCCAAGTTTGAATCTTGTCAAGTGATACATGCATAATTGTCAAGTTATTAGAATACCACTATGTGATATTTTACTTTAAGATGAATGTTCCTTTCTATTTCTCTATAGCATAGTAATAAAAATCATCAAGTTGTCACGTTTTCTTAGAAAAATTATGAGAAAACAAGGTAAAAAAAAAATAAGAGGTATTTTCATAGGGCCAATAAATTATTGAGAAAATGTATAAATGAATTTTCAAGAAGAAACTTGTTATTTTTGCATTTTCTTCTCTCCTACTCTTGATTGTAAATTTGTAAAGGGTAACCAAACATTCTCCAACACATTTGGATAAATATTTTATAAATTTAACAATTATTCTTGAAGATTTTGCACCTTAGGACAAGATTTTAGAGGTAGAGTTTCTATTTTTAAATCAGTTATAAAGGGGTTTTAAGGGCTTTTTCCTCTATTGTATCTCTTCTTTATTTTTCTCATTGCCTCTAAGGCCATGTTTTTTTTGTGGAAAACATCCCAGAAGGGATTCCACTTTCGGGTAAGACCCAAGGATGCAAGGGTAACTTTTCCACCAAAATCATCCAAGGCTCGCACCTAGCCTACCACCTTTGACATACTCAAGGAGCAAACCTAAAAAAAAAAAAAACAAGAACACAAACACACAAAAATATATAAAAACAAAAAATTAAAAAAACATGTTGCTTGAGTGTGTCAAAAAGATAAAGCACAACCAAACACACACACAATAAGATATAAAAAAAAAAACACAACATGAACCACATAGAAAAAACACAAGAACAACATAACAAAAAATAATAGAACGCTACAAAGACAACCAAAAAAAATATGAAAAACAAAAACAACCAAAACCTAAAAAATAATAAATTAAATTAAAAAAAAAAACAAAAAGAAGCAATAGAGAAAAATAAAATATAGAAAACACTCACACACCAAAACACAAAAACACCAATTAACACAAATATACATAAACACAAGCACAAGAACAACAAAAAACACAAAATAACAAAAACATAAGAACAATAAAAAATAACACAAAAAATACAAAAATAAAACATCATAAAAAAAGGTACACACAAATAGAAAAGAAAAAATAAAGAAATAGAACACAACAATGACGTTTCTAGACCAAAATACTATTAAGGCAAGAATCAACAGAGAAAACAAAAGAAATATTAGTTTGAGCTAGGGAACTAAAATACCCTGATCGAACTAAAGAGAAGCAAAAATAAAGCAAGAAGAAACTAGGTACCTTCAGAACTGGAGCCATCCAAAGAAATGATAGAAAGAAGAGCTTCCCTTATTTGTGAAGCCCACCATCTAGGAGGGTGGTCGTAGCAAGTAAGATCACCTTTTTCCAAAGCCCAATTAGCTAAAGTATCAGCACTCTTGTTTTGATCTCTGACCACATGATTATAATCAACTTTCAAAAATCCCATCTGGATTAACTAAATCTTCTTAATCATTCTTTTTATTCTCCAATCAACCTTATGATTCTTAGGAGTCTTCAAAATATTAATCATGAGTTGAGATTCAGACTCAACTAGTACTTTTTCCTATCCCAAATTATTAGCCTCTTGAAGGTCTCTAAGGATACCATACCCCTCAACAAGGTTATTGGATAGAATACCCAAATTCTCAGTAAAAGTAAAAACCAAGGAGCCATATGAAATTCTACCAATTCCTTCTGCACTAGCTTTTCTAGGGTTCCCTCTAGAGGGTCCATCGGTATTGACTTTTCAAAAATCCTTAGGATGAGATTGCCACTTCCTTGTTCTATCCATATTGCAATTAATCACATTCCCTTTAAGTTGATTTATATTAGAAGAGTTAATATTCAATATTTGCATCACTTGATCTCATCTTTGATGGGATTTTTGGGGGTGATTAAGGAGTTGATGGACTAATTCAACTAAGTTGGCATTGGTGTTTTTCTAGATATAGTGAATATCCTTCCTCTCTTAATTAAAAATCCAGTTGTTTCTTTCATTCCATATATTCCAAAGAAGAATGGTAGAACCCATCCAAAGTAACTATTGAAATTTAACCTCATGTTTCTACGTAGTTATTTTAGATGTGATTCTAGAATAAAATAGAGAGCATGAAGTAGGTTCGACTTTGTCTATGTTTAGAGTAAGCTATGTTAGGTAGATTTATTTTATGAGAATAAATGGTGCTCCAACAATGTTGAGCCCAAATTGGTTTTTTTGAAAACTATAAATGTAATCCCTTGCAAGTTGATCAATATAATGAGTTTATTGCCTTATTTTGGTATCATAGCGAGAGGGAAATACTTTAAACTTATGGATTACCCATCACAAGTTTTGTGAGTTCAATCCACTATGATTTAGAGGTGTAGATCAACATTGCAAATGTTATGATATTGAGCTTGAAACCATCGTTGGAGTCGTCATGATCCTTTGGAGGTTGCAATAAAAGGATCTACACTAGAGGTGGAGATATAGGTACGATTACAGGAGTGAGATTGCACTAGAGTGAGCATTTGTGGTGATCTATTAGTGAATCGGTGAAAAACATTTGATTGCATACCAAGAGCATGCATGAGAACACGTGTTTATCTTTTGCTATAAATCGTGAGGAGCAGTTAGAGTTTTTAACACAACATGTGATTGGCTTGTTTTGATTCACGTGAGAGGAGACCGTCATTGGATTGGTTGTGGTTAGAAGGTACTATGATCTACATATAATAATACCATGGTGATAAGTTGAAGTTTGCATGAAGATAAATATATAATTCTTTTAAAAGAAGATCGATGCGATTCGTGATAAGTTGCAGTACATGTTATACTCTACGTGAAGATAGCAAAAAGTTTCAATGCGAATATCAGGTCGAACACTGTAAAAAAATGAAGACGTAAGGTGCAATTCAACGTAAGACGTGAATCCATGGTTGTGTGTTTCTCATTCTACAATTAAATTTTGTGATGCGAGTGTTTGATTGGAAGGTTGTATTTTGATTTTGTGAGCGAGCGAATGCATATTTAACAAATATCTTTAGCGAGCTGACCATGTGAATCTGCTACTGATTTGATTATGTTTTTTTGTCTTCAATGAGCTGAATGACGTCCCAACAGTTTAGACAAAACCATGAGACAAACTGTGAGACACTAGAAGACAAACCGAATACAAACAGTGGAAACAAAAAAAATTCTATAGTGAGTAGACCATTTGAATCAAATGAAACCATATTTTATTTGATTTATTTTTTCTAAGATGTATGAATATTTTTTATAATGGTACTGTAAGAAGCTACGTAGACTATTTGCTATAAAAAAACATAGTTGTACTAGTGGAAAGATAACTCACCGCTTGCCTCGAGTGCATACAGAGTGAGTGGTAGTACGTTGAAGCTCACATTGTTGCAGGTAGAGTGAAGAGAACTTGATGTTGCGCAGTGAGGACTGTGTTAAGTACTATTGACTATGTAGTTTTGATTGCAAATTGAAACTATATATGAGTAATGGTTTCTAATGATAATATTCCTATTCTTGAGTTCAATGGGCTATATTATGAGTATTGGTCTATCAATATTAAGATCTTACTCATTGGTAAAGGGGTATGGTAGTCAAATAAGGCTACACCGAACCTGCTAATTGGACAACCTTAAGTGCAGTAGATAAAACCAACAATAAGGATACCCAAAATAATAACTATTTTTCCCTCTACCATCTTCAAGCATATTTGGAGAAAATCATATTTCCTAGGATTTTTTCTTATTCAACAACACTAGAAGCATGGAATTCCTTGAATGATAGCTATCAAGGGAGCAATCAAGTGAAGCAAGTGAGGCTTCAAACCTTGAAGAGATATTTTGAGAATCTCAAAATGTAATATGATGAAAAATTAGGTGATTATTGTGTGAGAGTGAAAGCAATTATAAAAAAAATGTAGACCCTTGGAGAAGACATCAAAACTAAAGTGGTTTTGAAGAAAGTGTTGAGAAAACTTCTTCATAAATGGAATCATATTGCTATTATTATTTAAGAATATAAAGATTTATCTACTCTAAAATTTGATGCACTAATTGGTTCTTTGATGTCCCATGAAGAGAGACTCCAAGGTTCTACAACATCAAGCTTTGGAGGTGATGAAAAAGCATTCTCATCTAAGGAAGGTGAGACTCATGGCAATGCACAAGGAATAGGACAAGGAAGAGGCCAAAGGAGAGGTAAAGGAAGAGGAAGAGGTAGATCAAGAGGTGGAAACCAAGGAAGAGGAAGAGGAGGTGATAAATCAAAGAAAGCTTGTTATAATTATGGTAAGCTTGGTCACCTTGCTAAATATTGCTGGTCCAAGACTTCTCAATAAGGGAGAGGTCAATATGGAAACTATGGAGAAAAGAAAATAACTTCAAATATTTTCCTCACCTATGGAAAATCAGATCAAAATCTCAATGAAACTTGGATTTTGGATACCGGTTGCTCAAATAATATGAGTGGCAAAGAAGAGCTATTTGCTATAATGGATTCCACCTACAAGTCAAAGATCAAATTGGGAGATGACAAGGAACTACAAGTTGAAGGTATGAGAGCCATAAAGGTTCCAACAAATTAAGGCACAAATAAGGTAAACAACATCTATTACACCCCTAAACTCCAACATAATTTGTTGAGTGTTGGACAAATCATGGAAAATAACTATAAACTTATTTTTGAAGATGGTAAATGTGTAATTTTTGATAAAAACAATTGTAATAGATTAATCACAAAAGTATATATGACAAATAATATGTTATTTCCTATTAAGTTTAGGGAACAAAGAGGTGTTCAACTTGCTAGTGTGGCCATAGAAAATCCAAGTGTGCTTTGGCACTTGAGATATGGTCATCTTAATTTTGTAAGCTTGAAGTTGTTGACTTCCCAAGCTATGGTGTGTGGATTACCAAAATTTGAAGAGCACAAGGAGGTGTGTGAAGGATATGCTTTGGGAAAGCACTCAAGAATAAATTTTCCAAGAGGTCAAGCATGGAGAGCAAGCCATCCACTACAATTGGTACATTTGGACATTTGTGGTCCAATGCATACCAAAATCTTGGGTAACAATTCTTACTTTCTCACTTTCATTGATGATTTCTCTAGAATGTGTTGGATTTATTTTTTGAAAACTAAAGATGAAGCTTTTGAATGTTTCAAATATTTCAAAAATAATGTAGAGAATCAAAGTGAGTATGTTGTAAAAATATTAAGGACTGATAGAGGAGGGGAGTTTTGTTCAAATATATTTCTCAAATATTGTAAGGATTGTGGGATCAAAAGGCAATTCACTACTTCCTACACCCCATAACAAAATGGCATGGCTGAAAGAAAGAACCGCACTATTGTAGAAATGGCTAGATCAATGCTTCAAACAAAGAAACTAAGTAACATGTATTGGGCTGATGTTGCTAGGACAAGTGTTTACATTTTGAATAGGAGTCCTACTTCTAGTTTAGATGGGATAACTCCATATGAGGGTTGTTATGGCAAAAATCCAAATGTAAAACATTTCAAAGTTTTTGGTTGTCTTGCATATGCACACATTCTTGATGAGATAAGAAAGAAACTTGACCCAAAAAGTCAAGCATGTATTTTCATTGGGTATTGTGAGTCCTCAAAGGCCTATAGACTCTACAATCCAAAAACTCACAAAGTTGTAATCTCAAGAGATGTAATTTTTTATGAAGGGGGAGTATGGGGTCATCAAAAAAATTATTTTGATGATGAATCTCAAGGTGTAATATCCTCCCAAATGCAGCCCATTAAAAAAAATAGAAATGGAAGTCCTCCTCCAAGTCCACGAAATAGTTCTACTTCAAGTACAACAAGTGATAATCCAAGTCCACAAAGACCACAAAGATCATCAAGTTCTTCTCCAATTCCAATGGAGGAAGATATACCACAAACACCATAAAGAGGTAAGAGAACACTTCAGTACCATCCTTCTTTTCAAATTATGGACAAGAATTTTCAAAGAAGATACACTAGAAGCCAAGCTAGTGAAATGAATGAAGTCTTGAAAAGACTTAAACATTTGCACATGTATGGTGATGAAGACTCTCAAGAGCCTAAGGGATATGTTGTAAACTATGTTTTAATGACTAGTGTAGAGATAGATCCATCTAGCTATGAAAATCATGTACTCGTGATGTATGGCAACAGGACATGAAAGAGGAAATGACCTCTATAAAAAAGAATGATACTTGGGAGCTAGTGGAACTTCCTAAGGGAAATAAATGTGTTAGATGTAAATGGTTCTATAAGACCAAGTTCAATTTATATGGGATAATTGAAAGACACAAGGCAAGGCTAGTAGTAAAAGGGATTACTCAAAAGTATGGGATTGACTATGAGGAGACCTTTTCTTCGATTTCTAGACAAGAGACCATTAGACTAATGCTTTATTTGGCTGCCCACAAAGGGTGGAAAATTCAACACATGGATGTTAAGAGTGCCTTTCTAAATGGGTATTTGAATGAAGAGGTTTTTGTGCAAAAACCTCAAGGTTTTTAAGAACAAGGTAAGGAGAGCCTTGTCTATAAATTTAAGAAAGCATTGTATGGCCTAAAGCAAGCACCAAGAGCATGGTACTCATGCATTGATGGCTACTTTCAAAGCTATGGATTCACTAGGAGCAAAATTGAACCTAATATCTATTACATGAAATAAGGTAAATATATTCTCATTGTGTGCTTATATGTGGATGATCTAATATTCATGGGTAGTAGTGATAAAATGAATGAGGAGTTCAAAAACTCCATGATGAAAGAGTTTGAAATGAAGGATCTAGGTTTGATGCATTATTTCCTAGGAATGGAGGTACATCAAATAGGAAATGAGATCTTCATATGTAAAAATTAATATGCTCATGATAAGATAAATAAATTTTCTATGGAGCAATGCAAGTCTGTTACAACTCCAATAGGTCATGGGATACAATTAAGCAAATATTATGGAGCATCAAAATTTGACAAGACCACTTACAAAAGCATGGTTGGTAGTCTAATGTTCCTCACCAACACACGACCAAATATTCAATATGTTATTTATCTAGTATCAAGGTATATGGTTGATCCATCTAAACTTCATCTACAAGAAACTAAAATAATTTTGAGATATGTAAAGGGTACAATGGATTATGGTATCCATTACCACAAAAATGATGATGTAAAATTATTTGGATTTAGTGATAGTGATTAGGTAAGCAATATAGATGATAGGAAATCTACTTTAGGGAATTGTTTTAGTATTGGGTCAGGACTAATTACTTGAAGTTCTAAAAAGTAAACTATTGTAGCACTATCATCTACTGAGGCTAAGTACATAGCAATCACAAATGCTAGTACCCAAGCCTTATGGTTGAGAAAAGTACTTGAAGAAATAGGTGAAAGACAAAATGATCCTACCATATTGTATTGTGACAATATGAGTGCAATCCAATTGGTACATAATCCTATCCACCACAAGAGGTCCAAACACTTTGATATGAAGTATCACTTCATAAGAGACATGGTGGAGAAAAATGTGGTTGAGCTAAAATATTGCAGCACTTTGGACAACATAGTGGACATCTTCACCAAAGCAGTTGCTAAAGCTCAATATATAAATTTGAGAGACTATCTTGTCAGCCCTCTCAACTTTAATGGGGAGAATGTTGGAATTTAACCTCATGTTTCTACGTAGCTATTTTAGATGTGATTCTAGAATAAAATAGAGAGCATATAGGAAGTAGGTTGGACTTTGTCTATGTTTAGAGTAAGCTATGATAGGCAGATTTATTTTATGAGAATAAATGGTGCTCCAACAAATGTTGAGCCCAAATTTATTCTTATGAAAACTATAAATGTAATCTCTTGCAAGTTGATCAATATAATGATTTTATTGCCTCACTAACTACCTAATAAAATGATCAACACCTTCTTGATTAGGCCAATCCATCCAAAGTTGTTCAAAAGTAAAGTGGTCATTCTCCTCCAAAGATCAGAGGCTAAAGTACACTAAATAAAAATATGGCTAAGAGTTTCCACATTCTCTTCACACATTTCACATCTAAAAGGGCCATGAAAACCATGCTTCATAAGATGCTCCCTAGTAAGAACCTTGTGATGCAATAAAATCCAAGTAAATAACCTCAGCTTAGGATAGAGCTTTTGATCCCACAACTGAGAAAAGATGTCATATAATTGGTTGGGATTATTATGGCATAAGACTAAATAATATTAAGCAACTGAATACTCATGCTTAGTAGTGTTGTTCCATCCAAAACAATCTTTATCATGGGACCAAGATATAGATATCATATGAAGGATGCACTAGATATCTTGTCTTTGCCTTTCTAGGATTTGAATAGGCCAGTCCTCAATAGGGATCCAATATCTACCAACCTTTGAATTACCAGTATGGTGCCGATAATAATTATCCACCTTTATCCAGTTAGCTCAGTGAAGCTCCTCCATCCAAGGTCTCTAATTGGGAAACCAAGTTATCAAATTCTTGTGACCATCCCAAGAATTTGTCCAAAAAAATTCTTGTTGAGCATTATGAATGATCCAAAATATTTTTTTCTTTATAAAATCCTCACCAGTCTTAAGAACTACTAAAATGGGAGAACCTTTGAAAGGCAATTGATAGCGAACAAGGTCTTCAAGATTTTTGTTCTTAGCATATTTAGCATGGAGATTCTTGGTCCAAAGAGCATTGGGATTATGCAAAATCCTCCAATATAATTTAGCAGCTAAAGATTTGTTGTTATTAATAGTAGACCAGAATCCTAAGTCCCCTTCATTCGTAGGAAGACATAAAGTTTCCCATTTCACCAAGATCCATTTTCTTTTCTCCTTAGTGAGAGGAACCGATGACTGATTTGTTCAAGTTCTCGAAGAACAACCTTTGGGACATTCAACACGGTAGAAACATAAATAGGAACATCCTGAATGACTGATTTTACCAAGGTTATTCTACCCCTAGAAGAAATCCACCTATTGGTCCACTTTCCAATTTTCTTCTTGACTTTGTCCAACAACCAATTCCAATCTCTTTTTTTGTCTTCCAATATTGTTGGAAATTTTGAGTCCCTAAGTTAAAGTTGTCATTGATGTCACCATATGGAGTCATAATTAATACCAAATATTTTAGCATGAAATAAATGGGATAAAAATGGTTATTTGATATCCAGAAAGAAGGCCAAAGATCAAGTGAAACAGTGCAAAAGACATAAGTTAAAAATGAGTTATAATATTTATTTTATAAATTATTTAAATTCAGTGTGAATTTAAATTTTATAAATAAATATTAAAAGTACTTTATAAAAGGATATAATATGATAATATGAGTTATTATAATATTAATGAAGGTGGTGAAAAATATCCCAAAGTAAAATATTAATAATAATATTTTACTACACCCAAATATGGGTGTTAGAATTTAAATATTTGAAGAATGTTACAAAGGTTTATCCTCACCAAAGTCATGTGGGTTAATTGCATTTTGAAGCACCAACATTCTAAAGTAAAGGAGGAATATTAATATTTAAACCTATGCCCAAATGGCATTAATATTATCCTTGCTCGATTGAAAATATAGCATATAAATTAATTAATGTAGAGCTCATGAAATGGATGTGCGAATTTTAAGTTTGAATTGCCAGTGAAAGCAACAAAAGGGATAGCATCAAATAGTTGGAAGCCAACTAGGCACCTTAGCCTAGTGTCAAGAGGATTGTGGCTTAAATTTTGTGTGCAAGGAGGCCAGTGTTTGAGTCTCAACAGAAGCGCTTGGCAGGAGTGTTGAAATCACCAATCGTGAGGTGTACGTTTTGCAAAACAAGGAGGGGATAAAGTTTTTTAAGCACATGGTGCTCCACCTATATCCAATGAGCATGTAGCTCGTGTGGTTGTTGGCACCACTATTGAGACATTAGAGTGGGCTGCATTGAGATTTTGAAACTCTCCAAAGGCAAAGGTAATATTTTGATTTTAATTTTAATTAAATGCCTAAGTTGGAGGTATAAGGTTGTTTAGTGGTTGAAATTTGGAAAGGTTTATTTGCAATAAAATTGTGGTCGTTTAGAATTATCTTTAGGAGTTATAAGGAGAATTTTGTTTTATATTTAATGTCTTAAAATTTCTATTGAGGAATATTGAAAGGGTAAGACTTTGTGGGTAGTATGTTATTTTGAATTAAGGGTTTTTGTGACTATTGTGAGGATATTGATTATTATTTAATTTGGAGTGATAAGGAGTAATTTTGATATTATATTTGTGATATGTCTTGTTGAAGAAAATTATCCTCTAACCCTTATTGAGATTGGCAAAGAAGTAATTATGGGTGTGGCATATTTGTGAGACCAACTACTTGTCAAACAAAAGGTATGGGCAAATTCCTTCTTGGTTGAGTTGATTGATTGGCTTTATTGAAAATTAAGTTTGGAGTGAAAAGGACTTGATTAGGGTTTCCTTTTCAAAAGTGGTTGAGTTATTGCTTCAAGGTTTTCTTATTTGAGATTTGAGATTAAAACCTTCTTTTATTAGCATTGTTGTTGAGATCATTGGTTGAGTGAAGTGTTTGAGTTAATGCTTCAAGGTTTTCTGAAATTGAGAGTTGTGATTAAAACCTTGTATAATGAGCATGGTTGTTGAAGTGAGTTGTTATGCAAAGAACTTGAACTAGGGTTTGAAAATATCATGAGTATCATTGTTATGTGAGATTTGTTGTTGAACATTATTGGAAACATTTTGAGTTGGATGATACATGCTTGGACTAGGGTTTGTGAGCAAGAGTTGTTTCTTGAAGTGATTGGTTGAGTAGAGTTGATGAGCCTATTCAAGTGGATGTAAGAAGTGATTGTTAAAGTTCCATAAAACAAACTATTCTATATTTTTATTTGAGTTGAGATTGAGTTTTTGTGGTTTGTGAGAGAAAAATTAGGAGTGAATAGAAAATAATATATATTGAACCTTAGAAAATTGAGATTACAATGGTATTTATAATGGTAACTCCAAATGACTTTAGGGAATATAGGGAAGTTATGAAAATAGGATAAATAGGGAGGAAAAGAGAAAGGAAAATAGAATTGGTTTGCCTTGCTACCCTTGCCATCCAATCCACCCAGTCAATTGTCGTCCAAGTCAACCTACCTGCCCAGTCAGCTGTCGTCCAAGGAGGTAAAAGGGATAAGATCCAAAGCTTACATTTGAAACAAATTTTTACACCTTTTTACTCCTTTTACTAGCTTTATTTCCAACATTATCCACCTTAAAGTTGAGAGTATTGACTATACAGTCTCTCAGCTTTATATATTGAGCTTTAGCTATACCTTTGGTTAATATGTCTGCAATATTATCCAAAGTGTTACAATATTGAAGCTCAACTATCTGTTGTTCCACCATATATCGAATGAAGTGATACTTCATATCGAAATGCTTTGATCTGCTATGGTGTACTAGATTGTATGCCAACTAAATGGCACTTATGTTATCACAATACAGTCGATTTGGACCACTCTAACTTTCTCCAATATCTTCAATAACTTTTCCTAACCATAGGGCCTGAGTACTAGCATGAGTGATGGCTATATACTTAGCCTCAGTTGATGACAATGCTACAACAGTTTGTTTCTTGGAACTCCATGTAATTAGTCTTGATCCTAGACTAAAATAATTCCCTGATGTAGATTTCCTATCATCTATGTTGCTGCCCCAATCACTGTCATTGAAGCCAACTAATTTCACATAATTACATTTTTGGTAATGGATTCCAAAATCTAATGTACCTTTTACATATCTTAAAATTCTTTTAGTTGCTTGTAAATACAGCTCATATGGACTACTCATAAACATTGAAACTAGAGAAACTGCATATTGAATATTAGGTCTAGTGTTGGTGAGAAACATTAGACTCCCAACCATGCTTTTGTAAGTGGTCATGTCAACCTTTGATGCTCCATCGTCCTTGCTCAATTGGATCCCATGTCCAGTTGGAGTTGCAACTAATTTGCACTACTCCATGGAAAATTTCTTGATCATGTATCGAGCATGCTTGTGTTGACATATGAATATCCCTTTATTTGATTGATGCACTTCCATGCCTAGGAAGTATCACATTAAACCAAGATATTTCATCTTGAACTGTTTCATCATGGAGTTTTTGAACTCCATATTCATTTTATTGTTACTACCAGTAAATATTGGATCATCCACATACAAATAAACTATGAGAATGTCTAATCCTTACTTTAGTTTGTACATATTTGGTTCACTTTTGCTTCTAGTGAATCCATACTTGCTGAAATAGCCATCAATACATGAGTACCAGGCTCTTGGTGCTTAGTTGAGGCCATAAAGTGCTTTCTTCAATTTGTAAACAAGGTTCTCTTTTCCTTGTTCTTGAAAACCTTGAGGTTGTTGAACATAAACCTCTTCTATCAAGTATCCATTCAAAAAAGCACTCTTCACATCCATGTGTTGTACATTCCATCCTTTATGGGCTTCTAAGGAAATAACTGATCTAATTGTCTCTTGTTGTGCAACAAGAGCAAAGGTTTCCTCATAGTCAATGCCAAATTTTTGAGTAAAACCCTTTTCTACTAGTCTCGCCTTATGCCTTTCAATGCTTCCATCAGCATTGTACTTGGTCTTATAGACCCATTTACACCCAACATATTTTTTTTCCTTTGGGTAGCTTTACTAGCTCCCAGGTATCATTATTGTTTATAGAGGTTATTTCCTCTTTCATGGCTTCTTGCCATACTTTTTGAGTACATGCCTTCTCATAGCTAGCTGGTTCTAGCTGTGTACTAGCCAATAAATCATAATTGACTACATCTCCCATAGGATCATGGGAGTCATCATCTCCATACAATTACAAATTTTCAAGTTGTTGCAAAACTGTATTCATCTCACTAGCTTGACTTCTAGTGAATATTCTCTAGAAATTTTGATCCAACATTTGAAAGGATGGATGATTTTGTAATATTCTTTTGCCTCTTGATGGAGAGTTTCTATCGATGTCCATCGGTGAAGAACTTACTGATCTATGTGGAGAAGGACTTGGAGCGTTTGTTGAAGTACTTGATGTAGTACTCATGTATGGGCTTGGAGGGGGTAGTGTGCCTTTGCTTTTATTTGGAGACACCTACTATACCTATGAAGAACTTACATCTTGGGACTCATCATCAACAAAAATTCTTTGATGATTCCATTCTCCCCCTTCATCAAAAATTGCATCCCTAGAGATTACAACTTTATGAGTCTTGGGATTGTAGAGTCTATATCCTTTTTTAGACTCACAATACCCTACAAATATACAAGCTTGAATTTTTTGATCAAGCTTCTTCCTTTTCTCGTCAGGAATGTGTACATATGCTAAATAACCAAACACTTTGAAATGCTTTACATTAGGTTTCTTTCTATACCACACCTCATAAGGAGTGACACCATCTAAACTAGAAGTTGGACTTCTGTTTAGAATATATACACTAGTTCTTATAGCCTCTGCCCAATACATATGAGTTAGATGCTTAGACTGTAGCATCGATCTCACCATATCAACTATGGTGCGGTTTTTCCTTTCTACCACACCATTCTATTGTGTGGTATAGGCAATGGTAAATTGCCTTTTGATCCCACTTGCTTTACAATATTTCAAAAAATATTTTGAGGAGTATTCACCTCCTCGATCTGTCCTAAGAAATTTTACATAATTCCCACTTTGATTCTCTACATTGTTTCTAAAATCTATGAAGCAATCAAAAGCTTCATCTTTGTGTTTCAGAAAGTAAATCCAACACATTCTAGAGAAGTCATCTATGAAAGGGTGAAAATAATAACTATTTTTGAGACTCTGTGTTTGCATTGGACCACAGATGTTTGAATGTACTAACTATAGTGGATAGTTGGCTCTCCACACTTGTCCTATCAAAAAATTTGACCTTGAGTGCTTTCCCAAAGCACATCCTTCACAGACCTTTAATTCATTGATTTTGGGAAGTCTTGTCACCATAGCTTGAAAAGTTAGAAGTTTCAAGCTAGCAGAATTAAGGTGACCATATCGCAAGTGCCAAAGGAAACTTGTATTTGTTATAGCTACATTTGCAATTTGATCTCCCCTTGGCTCATCCAAATTGAGAGGTAATAACCTGTTCTTGGTCATGTGGACATGTGTGATGACACAATTACAGTTATTATTATAAAAAATAATACATTGTCCTTCATCAAATACAAGCTTGTAATTGTTCTCCATCATTTGTCCAACACTTAGCAAATTGTGTTGGAGCTTTGGAGTGTAATAGATGTCATGCACTTTCTTTAGTCCTTCTTTGGTTGGAACCTCCATGGCTCCAATACCCTCTACTTGCAATGTCTTATCATCCCCTAATTTTATTTAGGATTTATAAGTGGAATCAAGAGTAGAAAATAAATGTTCTTTACCACTCATATGGTTGGAACAACCAGTATCCAGAATCCATGTGTCATTTATATTTTGTTCTAATTGGCCATATGACAAAAAATATTAGAAATATCATCTTCTTCTCCATAATTACCATATTGACTAATGCTGCCTTGTGAATATTTCAACCAGCAGTCATGAGCGAAGTGACCCGGATTGCCATAGTTGAAGCATGTTGATTTGGACTTATCACTTCCTCACCCTTGATTGCCACTTTGTCCTTGATTTCCACCTCGATTCTGATTTCCACCTCTTTTTTGGTTGCCTCCTCTATATGAGTTGCCTCCTCTATTGGAATTGCCTCCTCTATTGGAATTGCCTCCTTTGTAGTTGCCTCTGCCTCTACCTCTTTGCTTGCCTCTACCTTGACCTCTTCCCCATCCTCTTCCATTATTTTCATTAGAAGTGAAGGCCTTATCATCACCTCCATAGCTTGTTGAAGGAGTTTCAGGAAACCTCTCTTCATGTGACATTAACAATCCGATCAATGCATCGAATGTTAAAAGGGGAAGATCTTTGGATTCTTCTATTATTATGGCAATATGGTTCCATTTTTGTGTAAGTGTTCTCAACACTTTTGTTACAATTATCTCAGGCATGATTTCTTCGCCTAGTGTAACCATTTTATCTACAATTGCTTTTACTCTAACACAATAATCATCGAATTTTTCATCATCTTTCATTTGGATATTTTCAAAATATCGCTTCAATATTTGAAGCCTTACCTGCTTCACTTGATTACTACCCTGTAATACATCACTCAATGCTTTCCATGCAGCTTGTGCAGTCATACAAGCAACGATTCTAGGAAATATGATTTTCTCCAATGTAGCTTGGAGATGAGAAAGAGCAGATGAGTTGCTATTTTTCTCTTATTTTCGTGTTTTCTTGTCTGTGGCACTAAGTGTTATCCAGTCTGATGGTTCTATGTAGCCCTCTTCTATGATGTCCTACAAACCTCTACCTATGATCAAGGTCTTCATATTTATAGACCAATACTCATAGTCATAACCATTAAATTATGGTATAGGTAAGCTATTGTGTGAGGCCATAGTTACCAAAAAACTCTCTTTATTTCACGGTTACAATAAAGTACTTTTGTTGTTTAAAATAAGGAAAGAAGAAGAAGAAAGAAGGAAGAGCTTACAAATTTAAGTCAAATATGACTTGTTCTACTCTATCATTGATTGCTTGTTCCTCTTGATGTGGGGATGCTATCTCTTGATTTATAAAGTTATCTGCCACTTCTTCTTCGTCGTCACTTATCTGTATGATTTATGGTGATTATGGTTCTAGGATTTCTACTCAAATATTGTAGTGTGTGTACTCTGATTCTTATGTTACAGCTTGTATGGATTCTGATTGTTCAAATTGACTCCTGAATGAGTTATCTTCAAAATCCGCTTCGTACCCTGAGTCAGGATGCCTTTGATGTGTGATTACTACGTTTTGAAGTTGACTAAACACAATGTTGAGTCCATAACCTCTTACCTTTTCATCAAACCTTTTTGCACCTTCTCTTGCTAGAATTGCACATAAGGCATGATAACAACCATTTTATCTTATCATCAATGCCCTTTACAAAAAAAACTAAACCTCTTAGGCTTATTACACACTCTTTCCTCTTAGGAAAGTTTTAACCTCTTTTACAATATCTAAAATTTTCACAAAATGTGAAATTTACAAGGCTCCAATAATTGACAATATCAAGCCTCTAGGGCTTTTACAATAAAAATTTTAAAATTTAAACTTAATAAAAAAATTAAATATTCATATTTAATAAAAAAATAACTTTATAATTATTAAAAACCTAAGTTTTAAAATAATTATAAATTAGTTTTAATTTTATTAAATTAATATTTAATAATTTTAAATATTCTAAAGTTTAAATGATAAAAAAAAAAATTAATAAAATTTATCCTCTAGCCCATTCGAACCCGTGACCTCTTGATTGTCATAAAACTTTTGACCAATGCCCCATGGTGTCTATTTGAAACATAAAATATTCGCGATCCTTTTCTAGCTTGTGCTTCCCAAAGATTAAAAAAAAAAAACTAAAAACATGTCTGGCAGGATTCGAACCTGAGACACCCTACTCACAAGTGCTCCTCCTTAGTCGCTCGAGCTACGCCTACGACTGGGTATGAAGGAGGAATATTTTCTATTTTAAATGTAGTGGATGATGATTTTAATAAAATAAATTGAAATTATTTTGTCCCACATTGAGCAGGATGGGGGCAAAAATAGGGTTTATAACCCTAAGCGAGTGAGTAATAAAGCGATTGCCTTCGGGCAATCAATGATCACCCATTTTAACTCCTTTTGACCAACTGCTCCTTGCCACGTTGCTCCCTTTGCTACCACATTGCTCCTCCTCCTTGTGCCACGTGTCTATCTATGTTAGCTCCTGAGTTGTCCTCCTCTCACCATGTGTCACTCTATGATAGGTCCTCCTACGTCGCTCTTGCCTCTATTGGCTTGTTGTGCTGGCCTGCTCTAGACTTCACCTAGATCCACATGCTTTATGCTTCTCTCACCTTGAGCTACATGTTGCAAGCCCCACCTTGACCTTGCTTTGGGCTGTGTGCTATGGGCTTCTATCACCTCGGTCCTCGATTCCCCCTCACCTCGATCCTTGTGCCCTCTCAGCTTCAACTCTGATACCAGATGTGGTTTGTGAGAGAAAAATTAGGAGCGAATAGAAAATAATATATATTGAACCTTATAAATTTGATATTACAATGGTATTTATAATGGTAACTCCAAATGACTTTAGGGAATATAGGGAAGCTAGAAAAATAGAAGAAATTGGGAGTAAAAGAGAAAGGGAAATAGAATTGGTTCGCATTGTCGCCCTTGTCGTCCAATCTGCCCAGTCAACTGCCATCCAAGTCAACCTACCTGCCCATTCAGCTACTATCCAAGGAGGTAAAAGGGGTAAGATCCAAAGCTTACAGTTGAAACAAATTTTTACACCTTTTTACTCCTTTTACTAGCTTTATTTCCAATAGTTTTGAGAATAGAACATATTGAGTCTCTAAAAATTATCTTTATGCTTCTATAAGATTGAGCAAGTTGAGAAAGTGATTGAGCATTGAGTATAGAACATATTGAGTCTCTAAAAATTCTCTTTATGCTTCTATGATATTGAGAAAATTGTGAAAGTGATTGTGCATTGAGAGTAGAACATATTGAGTCTCTAACAATTCTCTTTATGCTTCTATGAGATTGGACAAGTTCTATGTGTGGACTTGTTAAGCAAATTTGAGGTAAGTCTTTGAGGAGACTTGTGGACTGATTTTGTGTGAGATTTTGTGGAAGCTTACAATACATATTTGGTTAAGTTCTAGAGAGGACTTATTGAGCATATTTGAGCAAGTTCTAGAGAGGACTTGTTGAGCATATTTGGACAGGTTTTGAGTGACCTGTTGAGTAGAATTGGATAAGTTCTGAGTGGACTTGTTGAGCAGATTTGAGCAGGTTCTGAGTGGACATATTGAGCAGATTTGGATAGGTTTTGAGTGGACCTATTGAGTAGATTTGAGTAGGTTCTAAGTGGACCTATTGAGCATATTTGAGCAGGTTATGAGTGGACATTTTGAGAATATTTGAGCAAGTTCTATGTGAACACATTGAGAATATTTGAGTAGGTTCTGAGTGGACCAATTGAGTATATTTATGCTAGACCGATTGGATTGTGTTTAGTGCAGATTTGAGTGGACTTATTCTAGACCAATTGGACTATGTTTAGTGCAAGAGTTGAGCAGATTTGTGCTAGACCGAATGAACTATGTTTAGTGTATATTTGAGTGAGCTTGTTGAGCAGACTTGTGCTAGACCGACTAGATTGTTTTTAATGTAATAGTTGAGAAGAGTTGTGCTAGATCGACTGGACTGTGTTTAGTACAAAATTGAGATAGATATTTGGAGATGATAGAGTAGAGAGGATAGTAGTCTCCAGTGGATAGAGATCCATCATCTAGGGTAGTGAGGATAGGTCTTCTAAGTGGGGACAAGAGTCTTCAATGGAGAGAGATTCACAAGCCAGTGTAGTGGAGGCAGTAGTCTTCTAGAAGATCACCAGCCAGAGTAGAGAAGAGGAGGAGTTCTCCTATGGATAGAGATCCACAAACCATATTCAAGGGATTAACATATCCTTTGGATAGAGGTCCATAAACATTGTAATAGGGAAGGAATTCCCAAGAGATAATTTGAAAAATATTTTCTCTGTATGTAACCCACATGGGTGAATTACGTTAAATTGGTGTCTCTATTGTGTGTGATCATTTGTGCATTGCTTTGGTTATTTCTATTGCTATTGCCATTGATTATATTAATTAATACTATTTGAGAAAGAAAAGTAAAAAGTGATTTTATACTGTTCACCCCCCCTCTCAGTATAAGCTTGTGTTCTTCAATTGGTATCAGAGCTAGTTCCTTCAAAAGAAGTTTAACAGCTTGAAGGAAGATCCTACAAGAACACAAATGGTAAATAAAGGCAAGAGTAAAACCATGAGATACAAGAAGAAAAGAACACACATGGTCATGAAATAAAAGGAAGATGAATTTAATATTATTGTGTTGGGAGGACAAATAGAAATAGATTCAAGAGATAAATCAAGTAATGGAGAAATATCTAGACTGATAAAGTTTTGTATCAGATGTGGGAACACAAGTCACCATGCAGCTTACTATCCACAAGAATATTTTTTTTGTGGTCAACTAGGCCATGATGCAAGTTATTGCAATGGATTTAGTAGCGATGAAGATGAAGATGACATTTTCAGAAATGAAATCCTAGAGGTTGGTTCAAGAAATAATAATAGGAATAATCAAAATAGGTATAAAGAATAAACTCTACTTTCAATAATAGAATATCAAAGAAATAAAGAAGAGGAAGCTTCAGAAAAAGAAAAAGAGGAAGCCACTCTTAAGGAACTTGTTGAATTGAAAAGAGAGAATGTAGAATTGAAGGGTCAAATACAAGAAGATGAGAAATGCAAGATAAAGCTTCTACAAGATCTCTCTGACTTGAAATATAATATTGAAGAGGAAAAAAAAATTGAAAAAGGTATGGTTGAACAGTCAAAGGTAAAAGAGATAGAATGTGAAAGACTTATGGTTACTCTTGAATAATTAAAAAGGGATAACTCATGATTAAGGGTTCAAGCTCAAGAATATGAGAAAGCAAAAGCAAGGTTTCTACAGGAACTCACCAACTTCAAAATCAAGGTTGAAGAGATAATAAAATTGAAGAAGGTATGGCCAAAAAATTTAAGACAAAAGATCTAGAGTGTTAAATATAGAGCATGAGATATTCTCACTAAGGATGGAAGTAAAATTTTCTAAGGACAAGCTACACAAGTTTAAGAAAAATTCAAAGACTGTGGATAGGATTATCAATGCACAAAGGTCATCAGTCACCATAATAGGACTTAGTTCTAAAGAAGAACAATGGAAATAGGAAGCAAAAAAAGGAGAGTCAAGCTCAAAAACCAAAACAAAAGAATCATAAAAAGAAGTAAAAGAGAGAGTGATACTTTTAAGGATAAGTTGGACAATAGAAATTTTAACAGGGAAAGGAACAATGCACAAGCAAAAAACAGATGGAACAGGATACAGGACAGGATAGTAGAGACTAAGAGACCAATGGGGTCAAGACAATATTTATTCAATGGACAATGTTTCTCATGTCACAGGTTTGGGCAAAAGGCATCATAGTGTAGGACACATGAAAGATAGAAATATGGGAACAAATAGATTTTCCATGGGTATTGTTACTCATGTAATCATTTTGGTCATAAGGCAATGAATTGCAGGGTTCATGATAGAAGATGATATGGCTTCACTAGGATAACTCCTAAGACATTTACACCTCCAAGGAATAATAACATTAAGTGTTATAAGTGCAATAATTATGGCCATACAACAAAGTGGTGTAGAGCAGATATTCCAAAAATAGGTATATGAACAAGAACATGGATGAGAATAGGAACAGGAATAGGAACCTAGATGTGAACAAGAATAGGAATAGGAATAGGAATAGGAATGATGATAGGAATAGGGATGATGACTTGGATAGAAACAGTTAGAGAATTCAGGAAACTCAAAAAAAAGGGAAAATAATAAATGTAAAGAATAGTGCTTTCGAGGAGTAAAAATACTCCCACCCCATATTTAACCACCTCATAAGGAGCTCCGATGAGTAGCTAAGCTAAGAGGCTCATTCTTAGCCCTAATTCCCAAAGGTGACCCTTTGCCATTGATGTCAAAGGGGAGATATTTGTGTATTTGGGAGAGATTTGATATTTGAGAGAGCATTGAGCCAGGGGGAGCAATGTCCCAGGGGGAGAAAAATAAAAAGAAAGGTCAGGTTTTGATAAAAAGGATATGGGTTACCATAAATGACAAAGGGGGATATTATTGGACATTTTGAGTCCCTAAGTTAAAGTTATCATTGATGTCACCAGATAAAGTAATCATTAATACCAAATATTTTAGTAGGAAATAAATGGGATAAAAATGGTTATTTGATATCCAGGAACAAGGCCAAAGATCAAGTGAAACAGTGCAAAAGACAGAAGTTAAAAATGAGTTATAATATTTATATTATAACTTATTTAAATTCAATGTGAATTTAAATTTTATAAATAAATATTAAAGGTACTTTATCAAAGGATATAATATTATAATATGAGTTATTATAATATTAAGTAAGGTGGTGAAAAAGAGCCCAAAGTAAAATATTAATAATAATATTTTACTACACCCAAAGATGGGTGTTAGAATTTAAATATTCGAAGCATGTTACAAATTTTTATCCTCGCCGACGTCATGTGGGTTAATTGCATTTTGAAGTGCCAAATTTCTAAAGCAAAGGAGGAATATTAATATTTAAACCTATGCCAAAATGACATTAAGATTATCCTTGCTCGATTGAAAATATAGTATACGAATTAATTAATGCAAAGCTTGTGAAAAAGATGTGTGAAGTTTAAGTTTGAATTGCCAGTGAAAGAAACAAAAGGGACAACATAAAATAGTTGGAAGCCAACTAGGCACCTTGGCCTAGTGGTAAGAGGGTTGCGGCTTACATTTTGTGTGCAAGGAGGCCAATGTTTGAGTCTCAATGGAAGTGCTTGGCAGGTGTGTTGAAAGCGCCAATCGTGAGGCACACGTTTTGTGAAACAAGGAGGGGATAAAGTTTTTGAAGCATGTGGTGCTTCACCTATCTCCAATGAGCGTGTAGCTCATGTGGTTGTTGGTGCCATGGTTGAGACGTTAGAGTGGGCTACATTGAGAGTTCGAAACTCTCCAAAGGCAAAGGTAATATTTTGATTTTAATTTTAATTAAATGCCTAAGTTAGAGGTATAAGGTTGTCTAGTGGTTGAAATTTGAAAAGGTTTCTTTGCAAGAAAATTGTGGTAGTTGAGAATTATCTTTAGGAGTTATAAGGAGAATTCTTTTTTATATTTAAATTCTTAAAATTGCCATTGAGGAATATTGAAAGGTTAATACTTTGTGGGTAGTATGTTATTTTGAATTAAGGCTTTTTGTGACTATTGTGAGGATATTGATTATTATTTAAGTTGGAGTGATAAGGTGTAATTTTGATATTATATTTGTGATATGTTTTTTTGAATAAAATTATCCTCTAACCCTTATTGATATTGGCAAAGAAGTAATTGTGAGTGTGGCATATTTGTGAGACCAACTACTTGTCAAACAAAAGGTATGGGTAAATTCCTTCTTGGTTGAGTTGATTGATTGGCTTTATTGAAAATTAAGTTTGGAGTGAAAAGGACTTGATTAGGGTTTCCTTTTCAAAAGTGGTTGAGTTATTGCTTCAAGGTTTTCTGATTTGAGATTTGAGATTAAAACCTTGTTTTATTAGCATTGTTGTTGAGATCATTGGTTGAGTGAAGTGTTTGAGTTAATGCTTCAAGGTTTTCTAAAATTGAGAGTTGTGATTAAAACCTTGTTTAATGAGCATGGTTGTTGAAGTGAGTTGTTATGCAAAGAACTTGAACTAGGGTTTGAAAATATCATGAGTATCTTTGTTATGTGATATTTGTTGTTGAGCATTGTTGGAAACATTTTGAGTTGGATGATACATGCTTGGACTAGGGTTTGTGAGAAAGAGTTGTTTCTTGAAGTGATTGGTCGAGTAGAGTTGATGAGCCTATTCAAGTGGATGTATGAAGTGATTGTTTAAGTTCCATAAAACAAACTATTCTATATTCTGATCCAAGTTGAGATTGAGTTTTGAGAATAGAACATATTGAGTCTCTAACAATTATCTTTATGTTTCTATAATATTGAGCAAGTTGAGAGTGATTGAGCATTGAGTATAGAACATATTGAGTCTCTATCAATTATATTTATGCTTCTATGAGATTGAGAAAATTATGAAAGTGATTGTGCATTGAGAGTAGAACATATTGAGTCTCTAACAATTCTCTTTGTGCTTCTATGAGATTGGACAAGTTCTATGTGTGGACTTGTTAAGCAGATTTGAGGCAAGTCTTTGAGAAGACTTGTGGACTGATTTTGTGTGAGCTTTTGTGGAAGCTTATAATACATATTTGGTTAAGTTATAGAGAGGACTTATTGAGCATATTTGAGAAAGTTCTAGAAAGGACTTATTGAGCATATTTGGATAGGTTCTGAGTGGACATGTTGAGCAGATTTAGACAAAAAATGAGTGGACCTATTGAGCAAATTTGAGCGGGTTCTAAGGGGACCTATTGAGCAGATTTGGATAGGTTCTGAGTGGATCCGTTGATCATATTTGGATAGTTTTGGAGTGGACCTATTGAGCATATTTGAGCAGGTTTTGAGTGGACCTGTTGAGCATATTTTAGTAGGTTCTGAGTGGACCTATTGAGAATATTTGAGCAAGTTTTGTGTGGACTTGTTGAGTAGATTTGAGTAGGTTTTGAGTGGACCTATTGATTAGATTTATGCTAGACCTACTGGACTATGTTTAATGCATATTTGAGTGGACTTATGCTAGACCGATTGGACTGTGTTTAGTGCAAGAGTTGAATAGATTTATGCTAGACCAAATGAACTGTGTTTAGTGTAGATTTGAATGATCTTGTTGAGAAGACTTGTGCTAGACCAATTGGACTATATTTAGTGTAAGAGTTGATCAGAGTTGTGATAGACTAATTGGAGTGTGTTTATTATGGAATTGAGATAGATCTTTGGAGGTGATAGAGCAAAGAGTATAGTGGTCTCTAGTGGATAGAGATCCATCAGCCAAGGTAGTGAGGATAGGTCTTCTGAGTGGGTACAAGAGTCTTCAGTGGAGAGATATCCACAAGCCATTGCAGTGGATGTAGTAGTCTTCTAGAAGATCACTAGCCAGAGTAGAGCAGAGGATAAGGAGTTATCCTATGGATAGAGATCCACAAACCAGATTTAAGGGATCAACATCTCCTTTGGATAGAGTTCCATAAACATTGTAATAGGGAAGGAATTCCCAAGATATTATTTGAGAAATATTTAGAAGAAATATTTTCTCTATGGATGTAACCCACATTGGATGAACCACGTTAAATTGGTGTCTCTATTATGTGTAATGATTTGTGCATTACTTTGGTTATTGCTATTGATATTTCCATTTATTATATTGATTAATAATGTTTGGGAAAGAAAAGTAAAAAGTGGTCTTATACTGTTCACCCCCCCTCTCAGTATAAGCTTGTGTTATTCAAATATTGATGGGAATACCTAAATAAGTTATTGTAAGGGATATCTTCTTATATCTTAATTTATCCAAGACCATGGATTCTTGTCTGGTAGAGCAATGAAAGAAAATGACTTTAAATTTATCTTCATTTATAAATTGCTCGGTAGCCTTAGAAAAATAGCTAATGATTTGCTTAATAGTAGAAACTTCCTTAATTGTAGATTTACCTAAAAGAGTAGAGTCATAAAAAAATTTAAGATGAGAGAGAGGTCTATCTCCATGAGCAATGGTAACTCCCTCAATTTTTTTTCTTCTCTCTTTTTGGTAATAGCCCTACCTAAGAATTCAAAAATAATTATGAATAAATAAGGATATAAGGGGTCACCTTGCCTAATACCTATGGAAGCTAGGAACAACTGAGAAGGTTTGCCATTAATAAGAACTAAGTAGTAAACTGAAGAGATGCATCCCATAATCCAATCTTGAGAGAAACCAAATTGCCTCAAAACTTTGATAAGGAAGTGCCAATCCACTCTATCATAAGCTTTGGATAAGTCTAACCGAATGAACATGGAAGGAGATTTTTGCATATCCATGGAATGGATGGCTTCCTAAGCAAGAACTATCTCATCAACTATTTGATGCCCTTCCACATAACCCCCTTGTTCATGGGAAATAATATTATGCAAAATAGGATTCAACCTTTCTATCATGATCTTAGTAATGATTTTGATAAGAACATTACATAAAGCAATAGGTCTAAAAGTTGAGATATGTTCAGCCTCTTGATATTTTGGAACAAGATTAATATAATTTTTATTGATAACCTTCAAAATTTCTTTGGCTTTCCTAGATTCTTCCACTATCTCTAATAAATAATAATGAAGGATATCCCAAAACTCTTGGTAGAACTCAATGGAAAAACCATCAGGACCTGGGGTTTTCCCTTTTTACATTTTTAAAATAGCTTTTTGAAGCTTATTGATAGTAGCAGGAGCAGCCAAAAAAAAATTCTCCACAGAAGTGATAAGATAAGGGATTGCTTGAAGAACATTTTGTTGAGAAGCTAAGTCAAGAGGAGTAGCAGTAAAAATATTGGAAAAATAATTGACAACAATAGAGTTCATGTCATACCAAGTGTAGACAACATATCCAGAATCTAATTTTAGAGAAGAAATAAAGTTGTGAGATCTTCGAGCTAGAAGATATTTGTGGAAGAAATTTGTGTTTCGATCACCTTCTTTGAGCCATTAAATTTTAGATTTTTGCTTCCATAAGAGTTTTTCTCTTTTATCCCATTCCTCTAACTGAGTTATGAGTTTAATTTTATCTACACGTGTACTCTCTATGAGGCCATCTAAATGGATTTTCTTATTCAAATTTTCAAGTTGAGTAATCACTTCATTTTTTTTTATGAACATCCCCAAATTCCTTCCAGTTCCAAGTCTTGATTTTGGATTTAATGTATTGCAATATTTTGGAAAAATAGAACATCTTAGTCTCATACCTAGGTTTACCTTCCTTCCACCATTATTGCACTTGAGGTTTAAAGGAACTGTCTCTAAGCCACATTAACTAAAATTGAAAAGGAGAGAAACTCACATTGGTTTTCCACATTTCCACCATGACAAGCTAGTGATCCAAACTAGCATTGTTAAGAGACTTCACTTTAGAAATGTGACCATTGATTAAGAAATTTTTAGATATCAAGAACCTATCCAATCTATCAATTATACAATCTAAGCCTTGCCTTCTGTTAGACAAAGTCATAAGGCCATTATCTGGTTGGATGTCAACAAGATGGAGGTTTGTAATATATTCACTCATGAGGTCAGTGCTCCTATCCAAATTTCTATTTCCTCCCATTTTATCATCTAGAGAGAGGATGGTATTGAAATCTCCTCTGATCAAGATCCAAGATTTAGAAAAATGAGAGATAATATAAGTAATATTCTTCCACTGTCTTCTTTTTTCCTCCAAATTAGTCGGAGCATAAATAGTAATGTAGAGCATAATTTGGTTGGAATATCTACTTTGAATAGATATAGCCAAAAGACCCCAAATGCCAACCATATGGTGAATAACTACCTCTTTTGGGTCCCAAAGACAAGCAATGCCACAGAAAGTCCCCTGGGAACTAAGAAAAACCACTTTTCTAGCTAGACAAATTTTACTAGTAATTGATTCCATATCCTCTATTGACATCTTCGTTTCTTGAAGAAAAACAAGATGTGGATGATTTATCTGAATCAGTATTCTAATTTCATTTTGTTTTGAAAGACTCCCTTTGAGTCCTCTAATATTCCAAGTTATGATATTCATTAATACCAGGGCTAAAAAAGTTTGGAAGGGCATTAATCTTACCTTCTTCTACAATATTTTCACCTTCTTTTACCATATGATATTGATTAGTCTTACGAACTGCATTTTGATTAGAATCCATCTTCAATTTTTTTCCCTATTTCTTGATTTACTCCAATTGAATCTGAGATGGCTTCTAGCCTTGAAGAATTCTTGTACACAGTCAAAATGTTACCAGAAGGTTCAACAGAGTTTATATTAGGACCTGTATTATTTGAAGTTTTAACATTTAAAAGATTGTTTTTCTTGTGAATATATTCTCCCTTTTTCTATTGAAATCCTTTGATTTGTTGGTTTGTCTTTGAGTTTTTCCCTTTATATTTGAATTATGTTTCTAAAATTTATATTTCCATAATTTCCTCTTCCTCACTTGGGACCTCATTTGTGGAAATAATATCAAACATATTAGCAGATAACTTTGATTGATGCTTCATAACTGGTTTTTTTAGAGTGTTCTTCTTCTTAGGAATTTTGAAAGCTGCTCAATTTATATCTTTTTTCTTTTGATCTAGAATTTTGTTTGGGAAAACACTAGCCAAATGACCATATTCATGGCAAATTCTACAATGAAAAATGAATGTTCTTATAGTCCACTACTTTCTCCCAAGTGTCCTCACCAAATTGTAAAGTGATCTTTTTAGGTAGGGGTTTGTCAAAATCCATTAAAACACAAATTTGAGCATAAATAATATGTTCAAATTTTTTAGTACAATCAGTAGTCATCATAAATATTCCCAAAGAATTTCCAATTAAAGAAAAAAATATCAGATTTCAAAATTCAATTGGAAGGCCAAAGACTCTAACCCATACAGGACCTGTAGAAGGCATCTCTTCTTTGGCTTTAAATTTAGTATGTCAAGGCTTCATGAAAAGCCCTACCCTTCCAAAGAACTAGGGACCCCATTTAAAATTTTTCTCTCTATATTCATTATTAGAAAATAAAACAAGAAAATAACCATTTGGATAAATAGAGATTTGTCACTCACCTTTATTTTTATAACTTTTTGCAGCCTAGTCTTTGAAAGTAGATAGGATCGGATGAAAACCCACGAAACAACAAATTAGTCCTCTTTTTTCTAGATCTTCAATGCCAGTTTGAATGTTATCCATATCAAGCTTAAAAATAGGAGTTCCATCAGTTTCTTTAAGATATCTTGAATCCATTTTCCTGGTATCAATCTTAAACATTCTTAGAGGTTTACATGAAGCCCTAATATTAATATTAGCATTATGCTGAGACTGTCCACCACGGAGGGCATCCCTAAAATTTATTTTTGGGGTTGATTCTTTGAAATTCTTAACCTTGAGAGGGGTTTCCATAGTAGATTTATTTTTTGGGTGAACCTTAGCACCAGATTCACTTGATATCTAAGCCATTTTTTGATCAGCTTCTTGAAACTTGTTTCGTGATCTCTTCAATCCATGCCCGAGACATCGTGGAAAGGTATGATTTTCATTTTTCTTTTGTGCAACAAATTGGAAGTTGTTGTTACTCAAGTTCATACCATGAATATCTATTGAAAGAATGATTTCTAACCCATATTGGATCTCCTACAATATTTCCTGCTAAAATATTGAGCAGAAACCACAAAAATATTGACCGTTAGGGCCCGAAGGCCCCAAAAACCAACCTCTAGAACTACTTGTACTTAAGCCATATGAAACCCCCACACAGTCGCTTGCCAAAAATCTTATTCCCACAAAGGAATGTGCTAGGATCTGTGTTGCTCCAAATGATCTAAAAATTTGTGAATATGTTCTAGGGTTTGTTAGGAATCTACCCTCAAAATGTTAGCTCAATCCGAGTCCGGATGAGTGAAATATTTTTATTGACATTATAGAATGATTTTGGTTATAGAGCATAGCAAAATTTGTAGACCTTCTACACAAATTTTTTGAGGGAAAGGACCCTCCTCCTAGCTTATAAATAAGATCAAATTATATTATAAAGGTATCAAGAGTTGTTTGCTTGTGCATACTATCTAGCCTTGTGGGCTCTTACTTTTATCCCCCCCTCTTATTGATTGTAATAAGTGGAGCTTCATCCTCAAACCACTATCTAAGGAGCATCAAGCCTCTCTATGTTGTATGCATTGTAATCATTTATGGCACGTTAATGAAATTCATGACTAATTTTACTCTATCCTCCTTTAATGTGTTTTTGATTCCTAGTTGTACAAAATTTAGTGTGTTCATTCATTTATATAGTGTCGTGTTTTTTCATTTTTTATCACTTATTTCAATCAAGAAGGGGTACTTTATTCTTAGTGTATTGCCCTCATAACTTATGTTTTAATTTTATGCACAATTTAATTTTTTGTTCTTTTACGCTTCCTACATTTTTTTACTTTCATTGCAATTCCTTTCCCTACAACCCCCTAAGAAAATATGACCTTAGCTCTTGAAGACCCCTATACACCAAGGATTAAATCTAATGAGGAGTCATCCTCGATTAAAAACCCTAGAGGTTTCCTTGTAGGTGATCCCCTCACCTATGGAATTTCCTATTGTGTCACTCTATGTGAGACATGGGTGCCCCTAGCACATCATGATTCTACCTCAATAGGCAAGTGCATTATGAGGTGACAACAAGTACTATATAATATCTCCATATAATATGAAAGCATTGTATAATAGAATGGTCATGTCCAATTTTTTGAAATATACATACCAAGAAAGTGAAAATTCCTTACTCAATCAAGACAATATATATGATAACACCTTAATAATCCTAAGGCACATGGTATTGTTTCCATGTATAAAGTATCCTCCAACTTAACATGACATATTAACTCAAAAGGGGTTCAAATTGTATTTTGAAATACAATCCAGTTATAATTAATAAAATTATTTTTATAGTTTTCTATATAAATAAGAAGAACAAACATATTTATCTTATGAAGGATCCAAATTTTTTCTTTATTCTACATTATGTAAATGTTGTGAATAGGCTAGTGAAGATATATTAGAAGATAATTAATGCCAATGAACTATTCTCAAGAAAAAACAATTTAAATCTCATTGTTACATTATTAGCATATCCATAGGAACTTGTAATTCATTTTCCCATATCTATTTCTAGCATTGGAATTGCCCCAAATCACTCTCCCCATCCATTATTAACATTGTAATTGCTCCATAGTTCTTCTCCTATCCACTTTTAGCATTGAATATCATAATTTCTCTCTCCATATACTTCTAGTATTACAATTGGTATTGGCATTGGTACCACCTTTTGACTCTTCTTCCATGCTCCATTTTGTCCTTAGGGTCATCCAACCCCTTAACCTAACCATCCTCTCAATACACAAATCCTTGGCCCTTCTAGTGAAGACCACATAGCATATAAAAATCACTATGCCCATTATTGATAGAGAATATATTTATTTTTGTGGATCCCCCAACATTATAAACATAAACCACAATCAAACTTAATCATCATTGTTAAGTGAATTATTAGAGTTGTTTGATTTTTTGGGTGAGTACAAGAAGATGAGTTTCAAAAGCACAAAATGTGCATGCCTAGTGAATCAATTTTTCTATATAAATTTAGAACAAAATATAGACACATCTTGTTCTGACACCAAAGGCATGACGTGTCAAATGTGATAGCCCCCATAATTTGCTTACAAGTAAACATAGTAGCATTATAGATATACATGTTTATCATGATAATATGTACAATGTGTTCTAAATAAAAAGTATTTTTTTTTATCATGAGAAAAATTAGTTCAAGATGGAAGTTAAAAAGTATTTTTTAGAGGAATAGCTGAAATCAATTTGAACAATTAGATTATCCATGATTATCCAATGCCAAGGAACAATTGGAAGTCACTTGAAGAGTGGGATACTCCATGATAACCAACTAGAAGTAACATTTCAAATTTAATTGAAGAGTAAGTTTCTATATAATTACCATTTATGAGAGGAATAACTCAAAGTACTTTGAAGAGTGGGATTCTCCATCATTACCCAATTGTCAACATATTTCCTTCATAAACCATTTTTTAATGATCTTTAAGTTCCAAATAAATAATGCCTTAAATATTATGTCTCACATATAATTTTATTAGCAATTTTGGTAGAGAAACCCAGAATTGATATATATCCATGTTTACTATGGTATTAGATCAACTAGTTATATTCCTCAACTTTCAAGGAAGCAACCCAGAATTGATATATATCCATGTTTACTATGGTATTAGATCAACTAGTTATATTCCTCAACTTTGAAGGAAGCAACCCAAGTTTCAATCTTGTTAAGTGATACATGCATAATTGTCAAGTTATTAGAATACCACTATGTGATCATGGTGTAATATGGGTAGGATTATTTCAATCCCATATAATCACCAAGTTGTAAGCTATTTTACTTTAAGATGAATGTTACTTTCTATTGCTCTATAGCATAGTAATAAAAATCATCAAGTTATCATGTTTTCTTAAAAAACTTACGAGAAAACAATTTCAACAAGAAATAAGAGGAATTTTCTTAGGGCCATTAAATCATTGAGAAAATGCATAAATGGATTTTCAAGAAGAAACTTGTCATTTTTGCATTTTCTTCTCTCCTACTCTTGATTGCAAATTTGTAAAGGGTAACCAAACATCCTCCAACACATTTGGATAAATATTTGATAAAGTTAACCATTATTCTTGAAGAGTTTACACCTTAGAAAAAGATTTTAGAGGTAAAGTTTCTATTTTTAAATCAGTTATAAAGGGATTTTATGGGTTTTTCCTCTATTTTATCTATTCTTTATTGTTCTCATTGCCTCGAAGGCCATTTTTTTGACTACTAACACTTACCTTTTTTCTTGGAAAATAAATTGATTCTTTGAACAAGGATCAAGGAAGCAACAATAATGATTCAAACCTAATAGGCCCATCTCCAAATCTACGGAGGGACCCAATGTGAAAACATAGAATAAAAGGGTCTTTGATTGAGTTTGTTGTATTTTTTTGGTTTTTTATGATTATTCATAATCATGAATTATAATTTTACTCTTTTCTATAAAAATATAATAGAAAATTGACTTCCTAACTCTTTTTTTTTTTCCATATATTTAATAATATGAATTATATTATATTATTTGATGTTTTTCTCTAAGTTTTTACGAATTTATCAAGAAATATCCAATTAGGTATTACATTTTTTATGAGTTATAATTTTCCTACAATGCTCTTTAGGAGGAACAATTAAAATCCTTTTGAATAGTGTTATTCTCCATTATTACAAGCTATAATGAATATTTGAAAGTCATTTAAAATTATTGCACTTTTCATAAATGACAAGCTTACAAAGGTTTACTGAGTGTCACTCAAATGAATATTATCCTCCTAAATAACCTAAAAGTGGTTCTATTGTTACTTATTTATGTGTAGATTTCAATATTAGGATTTATATTTATATCATGGGATAAAATTCTTAGAACTCAAAAACATAACAAATTTACATCAAAGTCTTACATGAGAGTCTGCGAAGAAGAGGATATTATGGACTCTTAAGATGTGACTTATGTGAGAAGGATTTAGAAACATCAAACCATTTACTTCTTCATTTTCTATTTACTCACATCATTTGGGGTTATTTTTTTAAATATGAAATTATATTGGGTAGCTCCATCAATATTGAAAGAGTTGATAAAATGTTGGATAAATTATTTCAAAACTAAAGCATTATGTATTCTTTGGAGGATTGACCCTGCCATTATTTTTTGGAATTTATGGCTTGAAAGGAATAATAAAAATTTTAAAAATAAATATCAAAATCATGCCCACGTTTGGAACAGTATTAGTGCCTCTCTTGCAGAATATCTACAAATATGGTGCTCATCATAGGAAGTCTCAATTGTCAAAAAATAGGTGTTAATAACTTGGCTACAATATTTGAACATACATGGAAGAGTCATCTGTGATAACAGAATTAAAACAAATGATCTACTTCAATCTATGGTAAATTGGAAATGTCTAGAAATTAGTTTATCAGTATTAATTTTATGGTGCTTCTAAAGGATATCCAGGATAAGCTGGTGGAGGTGGTATTTTTAGAAATAGTGAAGGCAAAAGTCTCCTCACTTATTTAAATTCATATGGAACTTCAACTAACAACTATGCAAAGGCTAGGACACTTCTTACAAGGATTAAAATTACAATAGAAAAAGGATGAAAATATATTTCAATTGAAGGGGACTCACAAGTTATCATCAATGCTATTAACAAAAATGGATGTGGAGACTGAATTAAAAATAATATCATTGTTTATTTTCATCATCTATTACTATATCCAATCTCCTAGAAGTGTGAGCATATTTATAGATAAGGAAATCGAGTAACAGATAAATTAGTGAATTATGGTGTTGATCTTCGTTCAGGTGAAATTCAAATTTTAGAATATTCTAAGTACATGTTAGATGGATGATGATGGTACGAATCCCAAGGGATCAATGGTACCCTTCACATTGGGTCAAAAATAACGATGTAGAATATTTTTTATGGGAGCAGCCCCTAGGGTTTGAACCTTGTACTTTTCAGTTACTAAAAATAGTGTAGTGTGACCAACTCTTCTATGTAAAAAACAAAAAACAAATTTTAGAAGGCAATTGGCCAAGTGAGATTTTATGTCTTAATCAAAATGATTTCAAGGAGTTTATTGTGGAAAAATAACACTTAGAGGAAGTTGAAGAATATATTTAAAAGAAAAAAGAAATTAAAAAATCATGATAAAAATGTATGCTACAAGAAATGTAATATTTTGGTATTTTGATAGGAGTGGCCCCTAATAGAAGCCACATTAAAAAAGCAAATTTACATCAAATACCATTCAAATAGATAAAAAAAAATTAGACTTGAAGAATATTGAATTTGAAGCTAAAACATCATCTAAAAACATCTGCACTATGTTCAAAACAATTGTTTTATTAATATTTCTAGTAAAAGCCTATGATATTTATAAATTTATACTATTTTTATGGTATTATATTTTTTTTTGCTTGATAGGAGAGTTGGTTACAACAAAAATATTTTTAGTAGCTAACAAGTGTAGGGTTCAAACCATCCACCAAACCTATTCCACCTTATTTTTTTATAGCCTGATGTGAAATGGACCATTGGGTGCTCAAGATTCGTACTGTCGTTGTTACTCTGACATGCACTCAAAGGATTCAGATTAGACTACTACCTTTGAAATAGGCTTCCCCTAAAATTTGAACCTAGGTCTCTTCTTGGTAAGTGCCTAGCCATATGTTTTATAGCTCGACGTGAAATGTACCATCAGGTGCTCAATATTTGTACCGTCATTGTCATTCTGGTATGCACTCAGAAGATTCAGATTAGACTACTACCTTTGCAATAGGCTTCCCCTAAATTTGAACCTAGATATCTTCTTGGTAAGTGTCCAACCAGACTAGCACTTACCAATCCACCTAGCCCTTGGGGGTTTTTATGGTATCTAGTGTGATGATACGAATTGTAGACCTCAACTGGTAGCCTCACACAAACTTGACTACTCACCCACCCTTAAAAGGGTTTATGGTAAACTAATATGATTTGAACCAAATTTGCATGGATCCACATCGTACGGATCACGTTCCTCAACTGGCTACCTCACACCAACTCACCCTTTTTGTGGTATTATATTTATCAACAAGATTACAACCTAGTCCCCAAACTTCCATATTTTTAACCATTGATATGATGTATTGATCACAAAATACTTTGTTGATGAGTCCAATTTAATGTTTTATAAAATACATATATGTTATATAAAGGTGTGTATATTTCATGATGTGTGCATTTTTTTTGCTTTCAACATAACATTTTTGATAAAAGCATATATGTTATAAAATACATTTGTGATAAATGACTTTGTTGATAAGTCCAATTTATTTTTTTATAAAATACATATATGTTATAGAAATGTGTGTATATTTCATGATGTTTGCATTTTTTTTTCTTTCAACACAACATTTGTGTTTTTTTCCTAGAATAAGCTTGAGATTAAGCTTAAACACGTAAGCCTACACAAATTCCTATAGTTTTAGGTGAGCAAACATCAAAATATGAGATTTAAATTTTTTTTTATCTTTCATAAAATGTTTCTAATATATGTTGAAATTATTATAAAAACTTGTAAAAATAATTTTTTCTCACATTATTGTCTACTTTATAGTAATATACTTTTAGTATGATTTGACTTATTAGTTTTGTATCTCAATCAAATATTTATAAATTATATAGAGAATATACAATTTTTGTATTATTTACGTGGGATCAAAATGAGCCCTACCATATAATGACCTTGTTATGGTATTTTGTTTGTAATAAGCTCACTCACATAGCCACACACACCCCATGGTGGTTTCAATCTAGGTCTCTTGAAAGACATCCCAAAGCTTAAACCAATATGGTGTGTCAAGGGACTTGCTATGGTATTTTGGTAATTGTACGTGCATCAAGTGATAATATTTGAACTTGGGTCTTCTCCCTGGAAGTTGATGCATTTAATAAATTAATATTATTTCATTTTATTCAAATTTTGAGGTTTTCCTATAAGATTTGATCCTTGTTTTAGGATGTAAAACTATTTTTTACCCATTGATCTAATCCCATGGGCTAAAATATTAAGGTTTATTCATGGGATGGGAAACTTAGCCTATTGTGTGAAACTGTTAACCCCCCTCCTTGCTTGCACCAAACCTTGTGGGAAATTTCAAATACAATCTCATTAATAATCTTTAAAATATTTAATGGGTCAAATTGGGATAACATTCTACACATTGACAAGTGTTGGCAGTTTTGCACTATGCCATATTAAATTTTTGATGAAGTTTTGATTGACAGTGTTATTGTAAAAGTGGTAAATACACTAAATTAATGTTGCAGTATTTTCTATAACATGTTGCAGTTCATTCTTATGTGTTGATCTTATTCTTTGTTTTTCATGCATTTCTTGCTTGAGAATAATGGGTGTTACAAGGAAATTTGGTTGTGGTAAATATTGTAAAAAATGAGTTGGAATCGCCTGAAGATGTCAACAAAACAACACCTAAATATTAAATTAAAATTGATGAAGCAAACTTTTCACCCCAAAATAAAAGTGGAAATCTTCGTCACCCTTCCTCAGGGTAAAAAAAACTATATTTTTGTTAAGGAATGGCAAAAATGCATTTGTCCTAAAAGTGGGGTGACAAACTCTTTTGCCCCATTTCGAGACGAATGTAAAATTAAAATAAAAACATCAAGTTGGAAAAAGGTACTTTTGCCCTAGGTGAGGGGTGAAATTCCCCTTGGGTTGAAAACACACTAAAAAATAAAGGTGCATGGTGGCCCGAAATTATGACAATTAAAAGAAATGCGTTCACCCCAAAGGAGGGGTGAAAGCATCATTCACCCCACTTTGGGTTGAACGTCATCAAAAATAAGAGTGTTGACTAGTCAAATGGACTTTCACCTCAAGTGAGGGGTGAAACTCCCTTTCGCCCCTCCCTGGGGTGAAGGCTTGGCAATAGTAATCTCAGGCAAACACCAAGGAAAAGTAGCATGGTGTCAAGATGGTGTTGATAAGTTAAAGTTTTGTTCACCTCAAGAGAAGGGTGAAAGTACCTTTTACCCTCTCTTCGGGTGAATGCATCTAAAAATAGAAGTTGTGGACCCCACGTTGGCATGCATAAAAGGAATAAAATGGTAGCGCTTTCACCCTAGGTGAGGGGTGAAATTCTCATTCACCTCTCACCTAGGTAAAGCTACATAAAGGGCGACAGTGCCTTTCACCTCTTCTAGGGGTGAATGTATATTTTAAGAAGAGAAACATCTTATGAGAGGCACTTTTGCCCTAGGAGAAAGGAGAAGCTCTTGATCACCCCTTCCAAGAGTGAAATGACACGAAGATGATTCCAAGCACTATGATCAGATTTTTTCACCCAGGTTGTCCCCAAGTTGACTACTTGCCATGACAAGGAGATAATGCAGTTTAAAGAATTTTAATTTGGGTAAGGTTTTGGGCTATACATTGAGCGTAATAATGTGATATTTGCAAGAGGTGTTTCAATTAAAATGACAAGTATGGCTACTTCATGGGTGCCCTCTCCACCAAGAGGCACGAATAAGGAGGAAGTAATGGAAGTCAAAAGAAGCGCTTTCACTCATTGCTCTATTTTGGGTGAATTCAATTTTAAGCATCAACTAAGATTTTTCAAAGTGCCCAGGTTGGACAAGTGATGGGAATTTAATGATTGAGGCAAATAATGACTGCCATAACTTATTTTATGCTAAGAGCACCGCAATATTAAAATTACAAGGTGATTTTCATGAGTTCCAAGATATTCTAAACAAGGGTGAATTTCCAAGGTGCAATGGATGTACCAAATCAATGACTACTCTTCGTAGTTTTCCATGCACCGACGCTTGAATGTGCTAATTTCTTGGAAATTTCTCCTTAAAAACAAGATCGTTATCTCAGAAGAAATATTTTCAAGAATTTCAAGGAGGGATTTCTTCACAAAGGTTCCTGATCTGTAAACATTTTGTTTTTGTGTATTAAATGAACAGAGGCAAAAACCTCTATAAATACTAGACATTTTCAATGTAAAATAGAGGATGGACATTTTCAAGTTTTTTGCATAAATAGAAGGAATTTGGCTTTTGATTCTTGCAAGAAATTTCTATGTGTGATTTCTTTCTATTCTGAGCATTTATATTTTATATTCATGTCTATTATCTGTTGCTAAGTTCAAATTTTGCATCTGGATTTGAGCACTACTGGTGAAGGAGTGAGTACTAGAATGCAATTCTAGAAGTTGTCTCCATGGAATTGTAAGTGGATTCTTTGCTTCCTTTCTATTCTATGCTGCTATTATGCTTGATTGGAATTCCTACTGCTAGTTTATCCCCAATCCTACATCTTCTGGCCTGTGGCTATATTTCCCATTTCTTTTTGTTATTTCAATTTCTTTCCTGCAACTCTAGACTTAAACCAGTGTAGGATTAGTAAGGGAGCCAGCCCTCTCTAGAGATTGGCACGGAGGACATTTCTTTCCTCTAGCATTTCAATATTGGTCATGTCTAGGGTGCACAAATGTACATTTGTATTTTAGGTAGATATTTGACCAACATTTTTTGGCACACTCGATGGGACTTTCAAAAGTTCCACTTTCAATAGTATTGAGGTTTGATGTTCACCTTTGTATTATTAAGCTAGAACATCTAGTGACTCAGCTATACCCAAAAGCCTCTAAATGTGAAGTCGGTGAAAGCTGTACTTCATGATCACAAGATCAAAGGCCAAAAATCTCAAAAATCTCATTGAGTTTTTTGAACTCGACACCCAAAAATTAGGAGAACATCCTAGATTAGTCACTCCACCTCATACATTAGTCACAACATCTTCACAGTTAGCCAATGTATTTTCTATTCCTTCAAGTCTAGCTAGTATTGCTACTAGCATCCCACCTCCTCAACCTCACACACTAGTTCAAATGGCTCAAAATCCACCACCATAAAAACCACAACCACCAAGGTAGTTCTCAGGAGCCTTGAATCTACAAGCATAGAATCCAATCCCTCAAGCAGCATTGAAGGCTTTGCCTACCTATGATGGTACTGGTAATACTGCTTATGAGCATATCCAAGATGTGGCTTCTTTGATGATAATCCATGGCATTACAGATAAAGATATTATGGTAATATTGTTGGTGTTGTCACTTAGAGGGAAGTTTTTGTATTGGTATCAATCCTTACCACCCGCTACTATTACCACATGGGACCTAGTTGGTAGAATTGCTAATAAAGAACTTTCATGAGCAAGCTGACCCTTTTTCCTTGATGCATCAATTCACGAATATCTAGAGACATCCGTAGGAGGAGATAGTGGACTTCAATGTCAGATTCACCTAAATTTGGCAGAGAGTCCCTGATGGCCTTCGGCCCACGCATGAGCAAGCTGTGTTTTACTACCTTAGAGCCTTTAACTCTGACATTGGTATGGTTGTCCGATAGGCTAATGTCAACACATTTCTAGATCTATACATGCAAGTGCAGAAGGCTGAGGTGGATTTTATTGCTATAGGTAAGTTGCCTCCAAAGGTAACTATGTCCATTCTTCTTGATCTTCCACAACATCTGTATTCGAGTGCATTTTCACAGCCTATGCCTTCTATGTACCTTATTCCCTCATGGAGCTTGGGACCACCTCAAATTGCTCCAGTTCTAGTTCCATAGCTCCCCACTCCAAGTATTCTACAATTGCTCGCACTAGTTGTGCCATAGTTTCCAGTCCCAATTTCGTTCCAAACGCTACCAGTGCCACCTATTTCATTGTCGTTCCCAACATCTCTTGTGACCTCAAATCCTAATCCCTACACAAAATTATTACAATAAATGCAATCTATTAATTTTGAAATAAGGATAATATCAAATGAAATCATGGTAGTTAAGAAGAAGTAAGTTGAAGCTAACTTTTGATCAAGAAGATTTCAAACACTACCGATTACTAGAGAGCAACCGACTACTAGCAAAGGTCCTGAAAGAAATACAATGGTGTTGACAAATGAAGAAGCTAGTACATCAGAGCGGGCATATTGGTGTTCCACTTGTAATGATCCTCATGGTGAAGATACATGCATGGTTCATTTGAACTATGTACAGATGTTAGCAGAAAGTTCTGCTGGTGGACAAATCAATATGATAACAGAAGTTGATCATAAATTTATGGTCCCATCCTTGGAGCAAGTTTTAGTCCTTACGAGGGTGAGAAAGACACTGGTGACTATTGATCCAGTGGAAATGGATCCTTTGAAAGTTCCTACTGAAAAAAAGGTACAACTACAAGCGAAAGCGCCTGGCACAACAACAAAATAGCAAGATTCTATTTTTTGAAGGATCTATTGCCCAAGCAAGCTCAAGAGAAGTTACAGATGAAGGCATAAAATTCATATCCCATAGCTGCTGAAGTACAAACTAAGGCAAAAGAACAAGCCAAAGAGTGCCTCAAATACCCATCATTGACTAAGTGGTAAAGGGTGGAAGCCACTCAATAATACCAAAACAAATATGAGTCGACTAGTGAAGAAAAGGTCTTTGAGGCTTCTAATTATAACATTGTTGAGGAAATGAAGAAGATCCCTACAAAGGTGAGTTTATATGATGCACTACAATTACCTGGACAAGTTGACCTATTGCAAGAGTCTCTCAAGTCTATGAAATATCAAAATAAAATCCTTTCCCAAACAGTGTTAGCATAGACACTTTTGGCCTCTACCATTGGTAAGAATAGACCACCTCCATTCTATTTTTCTCTTAGAATGGAAGGGTGGATCGTGCATAATTGTATGATTGACTCTAATGCTATAACTACTATTATGTTGAATGTAGTGTGTGAATTTATGGGGATGGGGCATACAAGGAACAGTCCAGGCATCTTGTCGTTGGATGGGACTCCAATCAAAATAGTGTGTGTGATTAAATATATTCCTATCATTCTACATAGCATGTCGTAAATCATTATCATCCAAGAAGTAGTGGTGGTTGACTTGGAACCATACTTCAGCATGTGTCTTTCGAGGGAATTCATAGTGAAACTAGGAGGATATATTTCCTTGGATTATTCACATTTGGAGATTCCATTCAAGGGAAGAAGAATTTGCATCTATAATGAAAAGCCATCCACTTTTCATATAGAAAACTTGGAAGAAGAAGAAAATCCCATTGGTGCAGTTAATATGGTCATAGAAGAAGTGCAAGAAGTGGACTTGATGGAGGAGGCTCTTGGTGAGCTCCACCTTGAAGATGAGTTTTCACTAATGGATTTCAATGCAATGGTAGAAACCGATATTGGTTGTTATACCATAACTAAACCTAAGTAGACTAAAGAAGAAGTTCCTGATTCCCTAGACCTCATTTCTGATCAGCTATGGAAGTTGTATTTTGATGGTGCAAGGTGTAAGAATGGTGCAGGAGCTGGAATTGTTCTTTTTTCTCCTACAGGGATACAAAAAACCTATTCATATCGGTTAACTTGGATCTTCATGAATAATACTACCGAATATGAAGCATTGTGCCTTGGTCTGAAGAAAGCTAAAAAGTTGGGAATAAAACAGTTGCAAATTTTTGGATATTTTGAGCTCATCATCAACCAGACTATAAAAAAGTGTGTGTCAAAGTAGCACTATTTTAAGGCCTACCATAACAAGGTATGGGATTTTTTTGAGTCCTTTACAACATTGAATATTCAAGCAATTTCACAGGAGCAGAACAAACATGCAGACATCCTGGCTTCCCTTGGTGCTAATTTCTCTCCTTTAGAGCAAGTAGTTGTGAGGGTAATTTATAGACCCTTGATCCCTGATAAAAACCTTTATTGGCAAGTGTTCGATAGTGATGAACAAATAATTAATTTTTTGATTAAGGAAGTTGCAAGCACAGAGGAAAGAATACTAGCTGAAGAGGAGATGGAAGGAATGATTCAACTGAAGAATAATCACATTCCCAAGGGACTAATTTTTCTTGAGAGTTTTTTGATCAAAATGATAGGGTAGAGAAACATAATATCAAGGTGGATGCGAAGGAATACAAGGAAATGCAGTTGGAGCTCGAAAAGGTTATCAAATTTGGGATAGATTACACGTCGAAAGAGCTCGAAGATATTAAAAATATATGTTATGAGTTTCCAGACATCGTCACTTGGAGCTATCATGATCTGAAAGGATATGACAAGAACGTGATCCAGCACACCATTGAATTGTAGGAAGGGGTGAAGCCTTTTTGATAGAAATAGTGGCCTATCAATCCTAAAATTGAAGTGCTTATGAAAGCAAAGTTGTTGAAAATGTTGGAGGTAAAAATAATTTATCCTATCAAGCACTCGACATGGGTGGTGAACTTGGTTCCTAGTTCGGAAGAAAAATGGAGACATTCACCTGTGTGTGGACTTTCAGAATCTAAACCAAGCATCTTTGAAAGATCACTATCCATTGCCATAGATCGACCAGATTTTGCATGTAGTCACTGGAGCTCAGAGATTTTCATTGCTTGATGGTTTTTCGGCTACAACCAGATCTGGGTGAAAGATGAGGACCAACACAAAATGACATTTACTACAAAGTGGGGCACTTTCACCTATCAGAGGATGCCATTTGGTCTTTCTAACATCGGTGCCACCTTTCATAGAGCTATGGACATCGCTTTCGATGAGTTGTTGAATCAGATTATTGTAATTTACCTTGACGACATGACTATTTTCTCACATCGCAGGGAAGAGCACATCTCTCATCTGAGGCAAGTGTTCAAAAAGTGTTGGGAATTTGGAATTTCCATTAACCCGAAGAAATCCATTTTTGTTGTCAAAGAGGGAAAACTCTTGGGACATGTGATTTCACAAGAAGGACTGGCGATTGATCCTGTGAGAGCTGAAGCTCTTTTGAAATTACCCCTACCAACTAGTAAAAAGGATTTGCAATCATTCTTTGGCCAGATCAACTTCATTCGAAAATTCATTGTTGATTTCGCTCAAGTAGTCAAGCCAATGACTGAACTTCTGAAGAAAAATGCAGAATTCAAGTGGACAGAAGTAAGGAGATAGGCATTTCAAGGAAATCAAGGAGAGAATCACCCAAGCGCCAGTACTGATTAATCCAGATTATTCAAAAAATTTCATCCTTTATGATAGTAGGAGAACAAGAGAGTTATGTTGTTGTACTCACTCAAAAGCAAGATGATGGGGATGAGAAATCGATTGCTTTCTTGAGTCAAGTCATTGTGCCACACTAGGAGAAATATAACTTCATCGAGAAGCAGGTGTATGCAGTCATGAAATCCCTAAAGAAGTTTTGGTATTTTATTTCACAGAGCAAGATAGTTGTCTACGTTATACATCCAGATGTCAGGAATTTCATCATTCAAGGGGAGATGGGTGATAAAAGAGTAGGCTAGGTTTCAAAGATTTAGGAATATGATGTGGAGATTTGGCCTACTAAGTTGGTTCATGGTCGAGCACTCTACCAAGAATTGGCCAAAAGCGTAGCTTCTGGATCGCTACCCCTAATATAGGATGAGGTCATTGGCGAGAGTAATCTTGCCAATCAAGTAACAAGCAATCATGACTGGATAGAGGACCTTGTCGAATTCTTCACATCCAAAATATGTCCATCACATCTTGATGCCTCACAACAACGAAGATTCAGACTGCAGGTGCTTAGGTATGTCTTGTTGCCAAGTGGGCTATTCCATAAAAATATAGATGAAGTACTCCTCAGATGTGTGAAAGAGTCTAACAAGCAAAAAATCTTGGAGGAGTTCCATTATGGCTTATCTGGTGGGCATTATGTAGGAAGGCCTATGGCCTTGAAGATCATTCGAGCTGGGTATTTCTGGCCTACTCTTTTCGTAGATGCACACAAGGTGAGCCAAAGTTGCGATAACTATCAACGGTATGTTGGCAAGAATAAGAAAGCATCTCTGCCTTTGCATTCGATTTAGGTAGAAGCTCCATTTCAATAGTGGGGCTTGGATTTCATTGGAGTTATTGATCCTCATTCCTCCATCGAGCATAAATATATCTTGAAAATGATTGATTATTTTACCAGGTGGGCAAAGGCCATTCCGACCAAAAAGGTGGACCAAGCTACAATTATCTCCTTCCTTGAAGGGTTGATTACCCATTTTGGCATACCAAATACCATTGTAATAGATAACAAGACTCCATTTATTGGGGTAAATATCATTGAATTTACAAGCAGGTATGGGATTTATCTGAAGACTTCTTCCAATTATTACCCACAAGGAAACGGTCTGGTCGAATCCACAAACAAAAATTTGCTTTGGATCTTGAAAAGGATGCTTGGTAGCAATAAAAGGAGTTGGCATCTACTGTTAAATCAGGCTCTATGGGTAGATCGTATATCAGTTAAGAAGTCCATCAAAGCCTCTCCTTACTCCCTGGTGTATGGAAAAGAGGTAGTGTTACCCACTCATATCGAGCTACCTGTCCTCCAGATATTGCAGTTGTTCAAAGATGAAGATGATGAATTTGATCCCATGAGTGCAAGGTTGGCTCAATTGCTGCAATTGGAAGAGGAGAGAGAAAAGGTATACGAGGCTTTCATTGAACATGCAAAAATGATGCAAAAGTGGTTTGGAAAAAAGACAATAGAACACAAGTTTCAGGTGGGAGATCTGGTCCTCAAGTGGAACGAGAACAAAGCCAAGCCAGGGAAGCACCACAAGTTTGATGCAATCTGGGAAGGTCCATTTCAAGTTTCTACAGTAAATTTTGAAAACATGTATCATCTTCAAGATATGGATGGTTGGGATCTATCGATTCCAGTTAACGGTCTTCATCTGAAGGCCTATTTTCAATGATGTAATCAAGAGGTACAAGTGTGTAAATATGTACAAATTTTATTTACAAGTATTTTATTGCTTTATACTAATATAAAATATAAAATATAAAATATAAAAAAAAGGGTACGAGGTGGACTCTACTAGAAGATGCCAGGATTTCCCAAAAGAAAACTTTACTTTGAAAAATACTTTTCTCTCTTTGAAAATCAATTTCGTGCAGAATTAATTGTTGTATTGAAAATTTTTTAATAGGTTTGAAAGTTCCGAAGTTAAAAGGTTGCTTTACTTTGCAAGTATTTGAGTTAAAAGGAAAAGTATTTTAGGGAAAACATTTGGGGGCACCTGGTGAAAATGTAAGAGTGGAGAAGTAATTGCCTCAATTAAGAAATCAAATCTTGAAATATAAATGCGTGGGACCCAATTTTAAAATCATGGAGTGTGGTAAATGGAAAACACTTTCACCCCGAGGAAGGGGCAAAAACCCCATTCACCTCCCAATGGGGGTGAACGCATGTTTTAAAGAAAATAGAAAGGGAAAGACTATATGGAAGCGCCAAGTCACCATGATGAAAGCGGTCAAAAGGGATTTCACCCCAAATGAGGGGTGAAACTCCCATTCACCCCTCATTGGGGTGAAAGTATTTTATGAAGATTTAAAATGCTAATCGTAGCACCCACACCATTCAATTTAAAAGGAAATGTTTTAAAAAGTCTTTCGCCCTAGATTTTGAGCTAAAATCTTCCACGTCATTCGTCGAAGAAAACATGGTTTATGATAACAAATTTGTCATGGTAGTTAAAAGAGAGAATATTCAACCACGCTTTCACCCTATTATAGGGCGAAGTTCCTATTCGTTCACTCCTCACAAAGACAAAGAAATGAAAACTTTCTAAAAGCATGGGGTGTGCTCCAACATTTTTAAAAAATACATATAAGATGTTTCAACGAAATTAGAAGAGGAGTGAAATAAAAATAAAAAGGGAGAAGAAAAGTAAGAGTTTTTGTTCGTAGCCCTATTATTAAACATTTTGGAGAAAAATCAAAGATTAAAGTTTTTTTTTAATGTGATTTTCTTTTCTTAATATGGCACGGTAATATTAAAAATAAATAAAAATAAAAATAAAATCAAAAAGCTCCAGTTAAAAGAATTTAGAAGGTGCTTTTTCTAAATATGGGGCAAAAAAGAAAAGCATAAAATTGTTTTAAAAGGAGGGTTTGCCATGGAATTAAATGAAACAGATTGAAGGTATTTATGAAGCAAAAGAAGAAGAGATCAAGTGCCCAATTGGAGTGCTTTCGTCCCTCTATTATTTTTTCGGGCATGTGACAATTTTTTCTGGAGCACCCTCTCAAGGCGATTTCACCCTTTGGCATGTGGTGAATTTCAAAAGGTGTTCATGGGTGTTAAGATGCATTTTTGGAGCATTTAATTCAAAACGTGCACCTGTATTTGCATTGGAAAACATTTTAGCCTTCTTGCAAGCTAAAATCTCACAATGTCAAAAGCAGGGATGCTCATTGGTTCTCAGGTAGTCGATTTATTTTTTCAAAGCATTTTTCAATAGCTAGACATGTTGTTCGAAAGTATAACATGGTAAGAAGGGTACACTTTTCAAAATTTATTCTGTGGTGAATAACAGTTAATTATAATTAAAGCATCGAGAATAGTGCCAATCGAGTGAAACGAGGTGCATGCTCTCCCAAATTCACCAAGATGAAGTGTAGCATTTACTCCAGTGGTTGAGAGCTCCATCTATAAATAAAGCACAGGTAAACTCATGCTCAGAGATTAAAATTTTAAAATTTTTTGCTGGTGCATTTTCAAGCTTTTGGTTGCAAAAGTTGTAGAGCACCTTCAGGGTTGCCAAAATTTAAAATGGGAAAGAAAAGTGCAGAAGTAAAGGATGTTGCAGAGCCTAAACAGTCAAAAAGGAAAGTAGAGGGCGGGAAAAAATCCAAGAAAGCACGAAGAAATGAGAATGTGGATTTGGACCCATACTTTGACACCATGGCCAAGGTTGGGGACTACATGATAACCAATAAGGGTATTTTCAAACTTTGGTAAGATGTGGAATTTTTAGTCAAGCAAGGATTGACGTCAGAGATCCCTCTAGCTGTATCATTTTATGTGTAGTTATTTTGGTATCTGTGTATGCCCGTACACCCTTGCTCGGAGTTGGTAAAATTGATTGCCATATTTTATAACCCAACTACCACTATAGTTTGAAATGTGAATGGGAATGTACTTTTCTCTATCACCTCTGATGCAGTGAGGGAAGTATTCACCTGTGGGTTAAAGCCTCCCTATGACATGATTTTCAAGAAACTACACATTAATGAACAAGAGGAGAGATATGTGTCTACTATAACAATATTCAAGTTCATGGAGACACATCTAATCAAAGAAACACAGCTAGGGTAGTTGCCAAATCTATCGAAATCATTATTAGAATTCAAGAGCCCTAATTTATTTACTATGCTAGCATGGGTTGTTGATCTCTCCACCAATTCTATAGTTAACAAGTGGCAGGTGGTGCTTATGTAGTGTATATACCAGGTGGATTTTTACGCTCCAATGGTAATTAGAAAGGGTACAAACCCTATTTATTTTGACTGGATCGATTTCATATATCAAAAAATGCATATTCAGCTAGTTAAGATAAATACCAGATAGGTGACTTCATTGAAGCATAGCTCCTTCCTCGTCTGGTATTTCTTCTTTCATTTACATCAACATTTTTTATTTATTGCAGTTAGACAAGTTGATGAAGAGAATGAGCTTTTGCAAGTTTATATGTGGACTCCCACTCTATCAAGATGGGAGTCATTCTATAATTTTAATCGCTTATTTTTGGGGCCCACAATTGAGTTGATTTATGGTAAGAGTGAGAGAGTGTCACGGGCAATGAAAGAAGTGGTTGTCACAGCCGAGAAGGGTGACATATTTTTGCTAACTCAAGGTGTGGTTGTGAGAATTTATGGCTTCACGAGAAAGCCATTCCTGCTTTCATATCTTACCACTAAGCATATTTTTGCCATGGAGGTGGTGCACCAAACATATTATACTAATGATGTTTATGGAGCAGGGCATGGTAAGAGAACAACTTGCACCATGCCCTTTAAATTTGGTAGCATAGAAGTGAACCAGGTTGGCCAAAATAGGTTGCTCACAGAGGCTCTCCAAGACCTGGGTCTGGTGGAACTACCGCAAAGATGGAGATATGACCCATTGGGTAAATTTTTGGAAATAATTAAGGCCAAACATTTTCATTGCTTCCCATGGCCAGATATTCAAGAAAATTGCAACAATTTTGATGGGTGTGATTTGGAGTGGCATGTTGAAGCCATGATGTCACTTCCACCGTGGCACGACTTCTATGAGAATGAGGCTGAATATAACCCCACAGTGCATAGAGATCATATTCCTCCACCGAGACTATTTGGCCAGATGAAAGAACAATTGCCCACGTGGTCCAAAGAGAAGATCATGAATTGGTGGATTATGCGGGTCCATAGGGGAAAAATTACATCACCTTATGGGTTGAAGATGGATGAGGTATTTTTGGAGGTGTATGATGAATTTTTTAATGTCTATCAACCTATCACTTTCACCAAGGTCATGCCTCAAAGTTTTCAAAAGTCTGACAGCGAAGGAAGCATGGCTAAAGAAGAGCAGCAGGCATCTGAGGAGGTGACACATGAGGAAGAAGAGCAGTAGTACGTCTTTAAAAGGAGGTCACAACGGGTAAAGTGAAGTATAGATGAGGTACCTCCTTTGGAGAAGCAAAGTGTTGGAGAGGCACTTCCTTTTTTGAAGGCTACGAAGAGGCCAAGAACTGGCATTGTCTCTTCATCCACTATGGCAGCTACTATTAATCTATCTCTATCGGTGTCGACTACTCAGGGTAGCATGGCTCAGATCCTTCCATTGATTCATGAGCGGCCATTGGACCAATAGATTGAGATCATAGACCTTGAGGTGGGAGTAGAGCATCAACAAGAAGAACCTATTATGTAGTCACTTCCATCACTAGGTCACATGGTTCTTGCACCCGAAGGTACGTCTCCTCTTCCCTCTTCTTCCACTTAGGAGCAAGTAGTGGTTGTTAGTTCATTTCCTTTAGTCCCTACATCTGTTGCTCCTCCATTTGGTATGCCTTCTATTTCCATTTTTCTCCCTTCCTCTCATCCGCAAGTCACTACTACTCCTTCTCTTCCCCTCTCTTCGGCCTCCCTTTCTTTTAGTTCATTTGCATCAGGTTTGAATCTATTTTTGCATCCTTCACCTTCCATTTATGTCACTACTTCCACTATAGCTGTAAGTATGCAAGCTCCTCCATGAGTGAGCGTAACTGCATCCAAACCTGGTGCTTCCATTCATTCTATTATTTTAGTCCCCCCTCTCATTTTTGTCTCCTCTTCTTCCTTTGAGCCAGACCGTGCATAGGTTTTGGTCCCTTTCACACCATTTTTGGAGATGCAAGTGTTGCTCAAAATCGAGGTGATGCCCAAGAAGCCCGATGTAGAAAATATTAATCATGCTCATCTCAGTTCATCACAGTGGCTAAAGAGCCATAGGAGAAAGGAAGCACTTGCTCTAGCTAGGCCACTCAAGAAAGTCACCTTCGATCCAGTTGCTATGGAGGCTCACACTACTAAGATAATTCCCCTGGTCCAAAAACCATGAGGAGAAATGACATCGAGCGATTATGCTTATGAGATCATGATGGAGGACCTGATAAAGATTGACCCTACTGAGAAAATGGGGAATATCCAGGTTGATATGAGCTCATTTTATTTGCACGGTGAGTATTATAAGCACAAATTTTATGACACTGAGACAAAAATTATTGAACTTGAAGATGCTTTGGCGGCGAGTAGAGTGCAGCAGGAGAATATGACAAAAGAGGTTGAATAATGGTGTCAACAAGTACAGACTCATCAAAAGGCAAAATATGCAATGGAATAATAGGTATAAACACTGAAGGCATAGCTTGATTCCATATATAATTAGCTAGCAGAGAAGGCCACAAAGGTTGTAGGCTTCTCTTAGAAAATAGTTAAGGAGGCTCACCTTCGGTTGGCTCAAAGTTGTGAGAAGTTGGTGGTAAGAGTAGTTCAAGTCCTACAGTATCTCTACGAGGCTCAGATACATATTCAATTGAGCCAACAAGTGATATATAGTATTGAGGAGATGTTGGAGCCTCATCTAGAGATGGCTATGAAAATTCAAGCCCTGGCTCAGTCCAATATGTGCATTCATCCCATGAGTGAGATGGACCGAGCTTGGTCTACCACCAAGGTTACGTTGTGTAGTTACTTCCATAGGTTGGATCTAGTGAGAGAAGGTAGAAAGCTCCTTAATGTAATAGAGCGGGAGCATACTATTTCAATGATCCATTTTGATGCTCTCGCTGATATGGGATTTCTATATTTTATCGACGAATGGGGTGAGCCACTGCCAAAGGAACAGTTGGAAGCGGCTTGGAAGAATTTTGTGGAAGACACATCAAAAATTGACAAGTGGGAGGAGCCAATCATAAAAGAACAGGTGTTGTCACTCATGAATAAGTTCACCTACATGGATTTGTCCTTGTTTGAGTTGGCTCAATGATCTAAGTGCCTTAGCCTGGAGGATACCAAGAATTTATGGTATATTTATGAATCGCTTAGTGTTCCTTTCTTGTTCACCACACACGCTTGGGTTGAGGCAGTTACGATTTATGAAATCACCTGTGAAAGTTTGAAGGAACGGGAAGAGAAAGCTACAGTAGAAAAGGTAGTAGTGGAACAAGCACCAGTAGCATGGGTAGCAACAGAGCAAGCGGTGGTTGAAAAGGCAATGGCTGAACAGGCATAAAAAAATGTCCAAAATAGAAGCATCAACCAAGGTAGCCGGTATGAAGGACCACTAAAGAGCCCAATGGATAAAGGCCTGGGATCACTTGCATCCATGCGATATGGATACCCCATGAGCCACTAGAAATATTGGTAGTTTTACACTATGCCACATTAAAATTTTGATGAAGTTTTGATTGACAATGTTATTGTAAAAGCGGTAAATATACTAAATTAATGTTGCAGTATTTTCTATAACGTGTTGCAGTTCATTCTTATGTGTTTATTTTCTTCTTCTTTTTTCATGTGTTTCTTGCTTGATAATAATGGGTGTTATAAGGAAATTTGGTTGTGGTAAATTTTGTAAAAAATGAGTTGGAATCGCTCGAAGACATCAACAAAATAGCACCTAAATATTAAATGAAAATGGATGAAGCAACCTTTTTGCCCCAAAAGAAGAGCAAAAATCTTCATCACCCTTCCTCATGGTGAAAACAACTATATTTTGTTAAGGAATGGCAAAAACGCATTCACCCCAAAAGTGGGGCAATAAACTCTTTCACCCCATTTTAGGGCGAACGTAAAATTAAAAGAAAATATGTCAAGTTGGCAAAAGATGCTTTCGCCCCAGATGACGGGTGAAAGTCCTTTTCACCCCTCCTTGGGGTAAAAACACACTAAAAGGAAAGGTGCATGGTGGCCCAAAATTATGACAATTAAAATAAATGTGTTCACCCCAAAGGAGGGGTGAAAGCATCATTCGCCCCACTTTGGGGTGAACGTCATCAAAAATAAGTGCATTGACTAGTCAAATGGACTTTCGCCTCAGGTGAGGGGTGAAACTCCCTTTCGTCCCTCCCTAGGGTGAAGGCTCGGCAATAGTAAGCTCGGGCGAATACCAAGGAAAAGTAGCAAGGTGCCAAGATGGCGTTGACAAGTCAAATTTTTGTTCACCTCAAGGGAAGGGCAAAAACACCTTTCACCCTCTCTTCGAGCGAATGCATCTAAAAATAGAAGTTGTGGACCCCACGATGGCATGCATAAAAGGAATAAAATGGTAGCACTTTCACCCTAGGTGAGGGGTGAAAGTCCCATTCACCCCTCACCTAGGCGAAGCTACATAAAAATGGGCCCACGAATGCACTAATAATTTTTCTATCTACACTTTGGGAAAATTTTAGAAGGGTGGGCTTTGGAAGAGTCAAAACTACGTTCGCCCAAGGTAAAGGGCGATAATGTATATTTTAAGAAGAGAAATGTCTTATGTGAGGCACTTTCACCCTGGGAGAAAGGAGAAGCTCTCAATCACCCCTTCCAAGAGTGAAATGACACGAAGATGATTTGAAGCATTATGATAAGCTACTTTCACCCAAGTTGTCCCCAAGTTGACTACTTGCCATGACAAGGAGATAATGCAATGCAAAGAATTTTAAATTGGGTAAGGTCCAGGGCTGTACATTGAGCGCAATAACGTGATATTTGCAAGAGGTGTTTCAATTAAAATTATAAGTATGGCTACTTCATGGGTGCCCTCTCCACTAGGAGGCGCGAATAAGGAGGAAGTGATGGATGTCAAAGGAAGCGCTTTCGCTCATCGCTCTATTTTGGGTGAATTCAATTTTAAGCATCAATGGAGATTTTTCAAAGGTGCAGGTCATACGAGTGGTGGGAATTTAATGATTGAGGCAAATAATGACTATCATAACTGATTTCATTATAATAGCACTATAATATGAAAATCATAGGGTTATTTTCATGAGTTTCAAGACATTCTGAACAAGGATGAATTTCCAAGGTGCAATGGATGTACCAAATCACCGACCACTCTTCGTAGTTTTCCATGCATCGACACCTGAATGTGTTGATTTCTTGGAATTTCCTCCTTAAAAACTGGATCGTTGTCTCTGAAGAAATATTTTCAAGAATTTCAAGAAGGGATTTCTTCACGAAGGTTCCTAATCTGTAAACATTTTGTTTTTTTGTATTAAATGAACAGAGGCAAAAACCTCTATAAATACTAGACATTTTCAATGTAAAATAAAGGATGGACACTCTGCAGAAAAACTCTTCAAGTTTTCTACATAAATAGAAGGAATTTGGCTTCTGATTCTTGCAAGCAATTTCTATGTGTGATTTCTTTCTATTCTAAGCATTTCTATTTTATATTCATGTCTATTATCTACTGCTAAGTTCAAATTCTGCATCTAGATTTGAGCATTGTTGGTGAAGGAGTGAGTATTGGAATGCAATTCTGGAAGTTGTCTCTGTAGAATTGTAAGTGGATTCTTTAATTCCTTTCTATTCTATGCTACTATTATATTTTATTGTAATTCCTACGGCTAGTATATCCCCAATCCTACATCTTCTAGCATGTGGCTATATTTCCCATTTCTTTCTGTTATTTCAATTTCTTTCCTGCAACTCTAGACTTAAATCGGTGTAGGATTAGTAAGGGAGCCAACCCTCTATGGATATTGGCATGGAGGACATTTCTTTCCTTTGGCCTTTCAATGTTGGTCGTGTCTAGGGTGCACAAACGTATGTTTGTATTTTAGGCAGATATTTGACCAACAACAAGTATGCACTAAAAATGAATCACTTTTTTATTTTTTTGGCCACCTCCAGGAGATCATACAATAATGTTTCATTATCTACCTCTATTGACTTGTAAAATTCATAATAAATGAGTAGTTATAAAATATATAAATCACACTAGAAAATATTCCTTTTTTGTGTGCAAAATAGCATCTCTAAATTCTCCAAACTGATTGTCTTGGGAATGGCAATAGACTAAAATATAGCATGTTATTATTTTTAATTCATTAAAATAAGCATTATTATACTAAAAATTATAAACAAAAGTTATATAAATAGATAGATAAGTATGAGGAGAGGTGAGATTTAAATTATTACTATTTACCTTATTATAATATCTCCAAATTCAAAGTCCAAATGACTTAAATCATCCCCCAGGTTTAAGTAACCTTTATCTTTCAAGGGTCTCTTTGGCATTTCATCTTATTGCACTCAAATATAGGTTTCATTATAAAAAAAAATAGATAACATCATGGATTACTTAATTCATGAAGTTATTTCAAAAAATAAATTTAAAGAGTGGTTATTAACATATTTAAATTCAAGTATAAGTTTAAAAAGTGGTTATTGACATATCTAAATGCAAGAAGTAGCAAGTTGAAGGGATCTCTTGAGATAAAGCATAGTTATATGAGTGGGTGGTCATACCATTTGATCTAAAAAATGCTTCTAACACATATATGAGTTTTATGAATGAAGTATTGAGACATTTTCTTGACTAGTATTTTATTGTTTATTTTATTAACATTTTATTATTTACTATGTTCAAAGAGGAGCATTTATAAATATTACTAAAAACCTTAAGCAAAAATAAAATACACATTAGATATAAAAAATGTTATTTAACGAAGAATAACTTAGCATACTTGGAATTTGTATTTTAAAAATAAGTCATCAATATGGATCTAAATTAAGTGAAGGCTATATTAGAATGGCTTATCATGACATTTTTAAGAAAATGATTAATTTTTATAAAAAATTTATCAATAATTTTAATGTCATAATTTCACCATTCACTAACTACTTAAGATAAAAGGTTTTCAACTAGAATCATCATGTTTAAAATAATATTAAATTATTGAAAAAGTTTAATGCTATAATATCTTATCTACCAAAAAAAAATTATTGAAAAAGTGATTAAAGCACTAACATTATTTTTATAAATCGTTACTAAAGGCTTGATCTAATTTGTCATCTTATTATTTATTTTAGCAAAATTTTAAAAGTAAAGAAAATATACTTTATATATGATCAAGCGTTATATGTTATTACGTAGGCTCTAAAATAGTAAAGACATTAGATATATCTTCGAGAATATATATTATGTATATTTCAACTAGAATGTGTGGTGAAAAATGGAACATATGGGAAAAGGAGCGGATGAACCAGGTTTTGGAGTGATCGGATACAGAAAGAGAGCGGTTGACATAGGAATAGAAGTAGGTTAGGGCCAGACTAGGGCCTTGGAAAGTACATAAATGGATGGGGCCTTGGATGAAGAGCTAGAGAATGGATTTCTAGGAAGAAAAATCCAAGAACCTCTTGAAAAAGTGGTCCCAAAGAAGGGGCAGGATGAATCAGAGGCAAACAATGATCAAGAGAATTAGGCCCCAGAAGTGGGACAAAAACTCTCTTGGACCTAGTCGGTACATGGTTCTAAAACTGCTACTACTCTTCCTTCATTGGTAAGCCACTTAAACTTGAGAGTTAAAGATGGCATTCTCAACATTCCCTCAGACATAATTTTGAACATGAAAGGCAAAAGGGGAACACAATTTGGTGGGCAAGTTTTTTGGGGCAAGGCTAGATATAGATACTATTTTAAGGTGGGCCTTTGCTATATGGAAACAAATGGGCTACATGGAGATTGTGACACTCCCAAATGGGTTCTTCATGATCAAACTTACTAAGGTAAGTGACATGCAAAAAAATTTATATGGAGGACCATGGTCAATGGGGAAGCATAGCCTGTTTCTTAGAAAATAGGATGTGGATTTTAATCTTCAAACCCAAAGTCTCAACATAGTATTTGTTGGGGTAATATTACCTCGCCTTCCCTTTCAATATTTGCATGATAAATTTTTAATGGCTATTTCAAATGGTATTGGTACCTTTGTTACCATCGATAGGGTAACCAGGTTGAAGTTCCATATGGTGTTTTCCTGAATTTGTGTTAATGTTGATATGGATAGAAAGCTTTTAGAAATAATAGACCTAACATCCTTAGTGGGTACCTGGACTCAGAGGTTGTAGTATGAAAATATTTAGCTCCTTTGTAATATTTGTAAAGGGAGAGGTCATATCTCAAGCTTCTACCTAAAGAAGAACGCTTCCAATAATAAAGTATAGTAGAGGAAGGAGAGTAAAGATGCAGAGTAAGGTAAAGGCACAGATCTTATGGTGGATAATTAGAAGGAAGCAAGAACCTCACACCAGCTGATTGTGGTGTTTTATGATGAACACATGGAAGATCCCTCTTATGAAGCTATGGTAGTCTAGCCACCCCTAAAGCTATGGATCCCCTTGACTTTATAGACCCTAACTATTTTGCTTGCTTGATAGGAGCTAAATAGGATGAAATAGGAGACCCAATTGAAGTTGTAGAATTTGTGGAGACATAATGGGTGAATCATGAGGTGTTGTAATAGAAGAGTCTAAAACCTCTAGAAGTGTATGTAGATGTTAACCCTATTGACATAATTCTTGCAAATCAAGACAAGCAAGATGAAGTTGGAAAAGCATTAAAGGAAGATAAGGAGATCCTTAAAAATATAGAGGTGAATCTTGTAGCTCCAATATGAGAGGATTTCTATTCATAGGAGGTTTCGATGATGCCCTCAAGGGTGAATAGGAATAAAGCAAAGAGAACTCTCTTAGATGTTGGTAAGGAACACACTGTAGGTAGAACCCCTTTAACAGAGGTAAGGAAGAAGGAAATAGCAGCAGAGATAGCCATAGGAACACAAATCATCATCAATCTGGGTGGGGAGGGAAGAAATCAGCTAAATCTAAAAAATAAAGGTTTTTTCATGGAATGTACAAGGTCTCAATGAGACTAGAAGACATAGATTAGTACAAACATTGAGAAGAGATAATCACCTAGATATTTTGCTATTAGAAGAGACAAAAGTGGTAGAATTAAACTTAGAAATGTTTAAATACAATATTTGGAGAGGAGCAAAATTTTTTTCTTAAACCTAAATGAACTCCTCATGAGGAATGATGTGTATTTGGGACCCAAATAAATTGGAAGGACAAAAAATTATCTCAAATGACTGATTTTGTGCTATCCACTTCTTTTTGAAGGAGGATAATTCTCACTGGATAATTACAAATGTCTATGCACCCACTACTATGGTTTGAAGATGAAGGTTATGGAGGGAATTGAGTGAACTCAGGCATTTCTTTGTAGGCATCCCATGGATCATTATAGGGGACTTCAATACCCCTTTGTATTTGTCTGATATGAAGGGAGGCATCGAAGGATATTTAGAGAGTATGACTGAGTTTAGTTATTTTATAAATTCAAATGCTTTGATGGACTTGGATCTTAGACAAGAAAAGTTTACCTAGACTTATAGGCGATTGGGGAGTCAATTGATTCAAATTATAATGGATAGGGTGTTGATTTCTCAGGAGAGCTTAGTGTTGTTTGGGGACACTACTCTCACAGCCCTCCCAAACTAGCTTAAACCATAATCCTTTGATTTGGGAAAAAATAGATAGGCGAAGGCTCTTTTCTACCTCTTTTTAGTTTGAAAATATGTGGATCCTTCATTTTGATTTAGAGAGAAGGATTCAATCTTGGTGGTAGCAAGATTTTTTTGGGGATAGATTGACTCAAGTAGCAAAGAAACTAAAATTTGTTAAGCGAAACTTAAAACTATGGAATAAAGATGTGTTTGGATATATTATGGTTAAAAAGGTAACTTTACAACAACAGTTCATGGAGTTAGAAAACTCTTTGTTTTTGGGGGAGTATTCAGAGGAAGTTCGAACTAGAGAAAAGGATATTCTATGTGATTGGAACAATACTCTAGCGTGTGAGGAGACTTTATGGCAATATAAATCAAGAGCTTTGTCATTAGCAGAAGGAGACATGAATATGAGGTTTTTCCATGTTTCAACTCAAGCATAGAAGTTTTAATAAACCAGAAGATCAAAATTGTTGATGGTTCTTCTACAAGGGATCCTTTCCAAATTAGAGGGGAAGCTATTCAATTTTTCCAAGATATGTTAGGAGTGGATTCAGAGCTGGATGAAGAGATGATGAACCTATTTTTAGGCTATATTTCATTAGATATTACAAACCAGATAAATGACTATCTCCTCAATCCCTTTATGGATGGGGAAATTAAAGAGACAGTTTTCTCCATGAAGGGAAACAAATCTCCTGGTCCAGATGGATTTCTAGAGCTCTTTTATCACAAGTTTTAGAACATCATTGGAAATGAGGTCACCTTGGCAATTAAGGAGATTTAGACCTCTAAAAGGATCCCTTCCGATGTGAATAGTATGTTCTTAGCCCTCATACCAAATATTGTAGGTGCTAATTCTTTTGCAGATTACCACCCAATTAGCTTGTGTAATACTCTCTAAAAAATTGTGTCCAAAGTCCTTGAAAAAAAGTTGAATATCGCTCTCCATTTTATCATTGACAAATACCAGAGGGGTTTTTTTTAGGCATAGATTCTTGATGGGATAATTTCCATCCATGAGATCCTGCACTCTATCTCTAAATCAAAAAAGGAAGGTATATTTCTTAAATTGGAAATGAACAAAGCATATGACATATTTTCTTGGGATTTTATTATCAAAGTGCTCCAACATTTTGGTTTTCATGAGGATTGAATCTCTATGATTGAAAACTGCATCTCCATAGTGATGATCTCCATATTAGTTAATGGGTCTACAGTGGGTTATTTTCCTAGTAAGAGGGGATTAAGACAAGGGGATCCCCTATCCCCTTATCTATTTATAATTTTAGCTAAAGCTATGGGTAGAGCCTTCACATAATCCATGGATAGATGAGATATAGAAGGTATCAATCTAGCTTCCACTCTAGAACCGGTCTCTTTTCAATAGTTTGTGAATGATACTCTAATTTTGACAAGATCATCTCTTCCACATGAAAGACATATTAAGATGATTTTTCATTTCTATGAGCGTGCAATAGGCCAAAAGGTAAATTTTAATAAAAGTAAGCTTTTTTTTCTAAATACCTCTAGATATCTCCAACTATAGATAGCAAGAATCTTCAACTGTGACATAGGTGATTTGCTAGCAACTTATCTAGGGATGCCTTTATTTCATGGAAGTATGAAGGAAGCTTGTGGGATCTGGTTATTTAACATGTTACAAATAAACTATATTCCTGGAAAGGCTCTCTTCTTAGTCAGGCAGGAAAGGCCCAGCTTGTGAAATCCTGCCTTCAAAGTATATGTATTTACTTCATGTTAATTTTTAAAATGCTAGTATCAGTCTGCAAAAATATTGAACAAATCTAAAGGATTTTTTTATGGTTTGGGGTTGAGAAAAAGAAGAGGATATCTTTAATTTATTGGAACAAAGTCTATACCTCTAAAAAAATGGAGGATTAGAACTGAGAACTCTTCCCAAATGAATAAATCTCTAATGGGAAAGTTGGGTTGGAAGTTGGCGAAGGAAGAAGACACTCCTTGGATCAAAATTGTAAAAGCTAAGTATTTATGTAATTCCTCCTTTTTGGAAAACCTAAATCCCCCTAAGGGATCTAGTTTCTAGAATAACCTTAAACAGGTAATACCTTTGATATAGCAGGGTTGTAGATGGCATATTGGAGATGGTGCTAATGTGATATTTTGGTAGGATACTTGGCTCTTTAACTCTCCCTTTTGTGAGATGCGAAGGTTTACAAACTTAAAAACAATCCTAACTCCTATTTTTGGATTGTTGGTTCATGGTAATATCCTACAAGGGAATGCAAATACTAAAGGATAGAATCATAATTAAATAGAATCGCTATTTAATTTTGATGAGAGAACTCAATAAAATACATATATTGCAAATTGTTCGATGATGTATTTCCACATCATTCTAAGTTGAATAAATACCAATGTAAATACATGAAGGAAAGGACATGCATTTCTAATAATGATATAATAAGTAATTATGACTAATAATATAAATTAGGAGTGGTATCCTAACATGTCACCCTCCTTTAAAAAAGCTTTGTCCTCAAAGCTATAATTGCAGAAATTATTGTTGAATATGATGGAGCATCTCCCACATATCATCTTCTGGAGGTAGACCTTTCCATTGAATCAATACCTCGATGATGGTGCGGTTGCAGAGGTGGCACATACGATGGTCTAGGATAGCTTCTGGTTCAACCATGAGAGCCCCATTATCGAAATATTTTGGAAGTTAAATTTGTGTAATGATTTTAGTGCCTACTATGGCCTTAAGACAAGAAACATGAAATACCAGATGGATTTTGGAATATTCTTGTAATTCAAGCTTATATGCAACCGGTCCAATACGATGTAGAATTTTATAAGGGCCATAAAATTTTGGTGCTAATTTTTAAGACCCTTTTATTTTTAAATAATTTTGACGATAGGTTGGAGGCAAAGAAATACCATATCCCCTTCTTGAAAAACCCTTTCCTTTTGATATTGATCTGCTTGTTGCTTCATGCAATGTTGAGCGATGTGTAGATTGTATTTCAGAGTGTCAATTATATTATCTCGAGTAACAAGCTCCATCTCTACAGTTGGCACTTTTGTACTTCCTAGAAGATAAGAGGCTAGAGATGGGGGTGATTTGCAATATAATTCTTTGAAAGGGGTCATTTTAATGGTTGTGTGATATGTGGTCCTATACTACCATTCAGCTAGTGGAAGCCATTTAACCCAGTGAAGGAATTTTGTGGAAATAAAACATCAAAAATAGGTTTCTAAGCATTTATTGACAACTTCAGTTTGACCATCTGGTTGTGGGTGGTAAGTAGATCTCATTCAAAGTTGAGTACCTTGGAGTTTAAATAATTCTTTCCAAAAATTACTAGTAAAAGTGGGATCACGATCACTAACAATAGTAGAAGGCATGCCATGTAATTTAAAAATATTGTCAAGGAATATTTGGGCTATAGTACTAGCAATATAGGGGTGAGCTACTAGAAAAAATGGGCGTATTTAGATAAAAGATCTACCACAACTAGGATAGTAATTTTTCCTACAGACTTTGGAAGGCCTACAATGAAATCCATTGAAATATCCTCCCATGTCTTGGTTGGTATGGGTAGAGGTTGAAGAAGGCTTGGTGTTGCCATTGTTTTACCTTTATTTCTTTGGCACATTTCACATTCATTGATGAACTTCTTGATATCATTTTTCATCCCTCTCCAATAAAATGATTTAGTTACGCTTTTGTAGGTTTTTAGGAATCTAGAGTATCCTGTAGTAGGTGTAGTGTGTAACTCATGTAGAAGCTTTGGACGATAAGCAGATGTGGGTGAGAACCAGACGTTCTTTGTAACGAAGCATGTTACTTTTCCAAGAGTATTGGGGTTTGCTCATGGGATTTTTTTGGAGCTGTTGAATTATGGTATGTATAGTAGGGTCCGCATACCATTCTTCCTTGACTTATTCGATCCATGTAGGGATGGGGAAGAAAAGAGCATGTAATTGTAAAGTTTCTTCAAACTTTATGGAAATTGCATCTGCAGCTTGTTATCTAACCCTTTTTTGTATATGATTTCATAATCATAGCCTAATAGTTTTGTCACCCACTTTTGTTGTTCGGGGGTGGTTATCCATTGTTCCATAAGGTATTTTAGGCTATGGTGGTCGGTACGGATAATGAAATGTTTTCCAATAATGTATGGTCTCCAATGTTGGCTAGCGTGGATAATAGCTAACATTTCTTTTTCATAAGTGGAACGTACTAAATTATTTTTTTGAAAATGCTTTACTAGTGAAGGCTAAGGTTTTCTCATTTTGTATGAGCACAGATCCCATTCCTAATCCTAAAGTGTCACTTTAAATAATAAATGGTTGGGAAAAATCTGGCATAGCTAGGATAGGGGTGGGACACATGGTGTTATTCAAAGTCATGAAGGCTTCATTATATTTTGGAGACCACAAGAAGGCATTTTTCTTAAGTAGGGCTATTGAAGGTGTCGCTATTTTTCCATAATCCTTGATAAATTTACGATAATAGCCAGTAAATCCTAAGAACCCATGCAACCCTTTTAGTGTTTTGGAAATCAGCCAATTTTCTACATCTTCAATTTTACGAGGATCTACTTTAACTCCTTCCTTGGAAAAAATATGTCCAAGGTATTAAATTTCTTGCTTTCCAAAGGAGCGCTGATATTTTCATGTATAATTGATTTTCCTCCATTATTTTGAGTGCTTACTCTATATGTGTTAAGTGCTCTTCCCATGTCTTACTGTAAATTAAAATATCATCAAAGAAAACTAAAATAAATTTTTGAAGGAAAGGAAAAAATACCTTGTTCATAAGGCTTTGAAATGTGGATGGAGTGTTAGTGAGGCCAAATGGCATCACCAAGAATTTATAATGTCCCTCGTGAGTGTGAAAAGTTATTTTGGGTATATCACTTTCCTTAACTTGAATTTGGTGGTAGCCAGAGCGTAAATTGAGTTTAGAAAAATATGCGACTCCATTAAGTTCATCAAGTAATTCATCGATGACTAAAATAGAAAATTTATCTTTGATCATTATTTTGTTGAGGGTGTGAAAATCCACACATAAGCACCATGATCCATATTTTTTTCTTACTAGTATAACTGGAGAAGAGTAGGGACTTCTACTAGGGTGAATGACCCCTGCCTTTAGTAGGTCTTGTACTAATTTTTCTATTTTTGTTTTTTGTAAATATGGATATCGGTAAGGTCTAATATTTGGAGGTTGGTGTCCTGGAAGTAATTGAATGGCATGATCATGGCTTCACTGTGGGGGCAATCCCATTGGTTCGTTAAATATGTTATCATGTTTCTCCAAGATTTTTACTAATTATGGTGCCTTTGGTTGTTCTTTGTTAGTGTTTTGCAATAAAATAGTTGGGAAACCATGCCTCTTCCTCCTTTGCGAAGAATTTTTTCCATTCTATGGGAACTTATGATTTGTGTGGGACCCATTTTAAACCTTGAATTGTGTAAGTTTTGTTGTTTTATATAAATTGCATCCATAATTATTCAAAGTCCCATTGAATTTTATCAATCATTCGTAGCCATTGTACTCCCAAAAAAATATCACATCCTCCTAATGGTAGTACATACATATCTGCTTTCATGTTATACCCTCCCATAGTGAGTTTGATATTCCCTCATTTGCCTTTGCATGCAATTTTTCTACCATTACCAATAATGACTTTGAAGTTATTGCAGGGGTATATAAAGCAATTAGCTTGTTTGGCCAAACTAGGGTCTATAAAATTATGAGTGCTACTAGAGTCCAAGAGCACAATCGGGTCTTGTTTCTTAAAATACCCTTTTCGCTTCATCGTTTGTGGAGTTGAATACTCTTCTAGGGCGTTAAAGGATATTTTTGATTTATCCTCTTGACTTTCTTCTGCAACATCCGTTATTACTTCAACTTTTATGTCATCCTCTTCTTTGGGGGTGCAATCAATTGTGTCCAAACTATATAATTTTGGTGAAATACATTTTTGGTTGGGTGTAAATTTTTGAAACAGAGGCTCTTTTCTCGTCTTTCTTTCATTTCCTCCTAGCTAATTTGTTTGATTGGCATGACTTTATTCATTTTTTTGCTGGTGTAGGTTTTTGGTGGTTTTCCTATGAAAACTCTTCCTATTCACCTTTGGTTATTGTTCTTATCTTCTATCATTTGTGCTAATGCCACGACATGCATCATATCGATAGGATTTTGTATTTGTACTTCTATTCAAATGATTTTTTTTAGGCCACTAATGAAGTAGCTTTGGAAAAATGATGCATCGAGTCCTAATGTGAGGTTCACCATAAGACCTCTAATCTAGCAGGGTTGTAGATGGCAGATTGGATATGGTGCTAACGTGAGATTTTGGCAGGATACTTGGATTTTTAACTCTCCCCTTTGTGAGATCCCAAGGTTTGAAAACTTAAGAACAATCCCAACTCCTATTTATGGATTGTTGGTTCAGGATTATATTGTGGAATAAAATATCATCAAGAAGTGGAAGTGGCTTTATACTGATAACATCAATTAGGACTTGTATCCATACCTGGAAAGTCTTAATAGATGTCTTAATGCCTACATTCTCAACCATTGGCGATAAAATGATATATTTATTTGGATGAAAATGAAGAGTGGAGTTTATTCTATGAAGTCTAGTTATAACTTGGTTGAAGGTGTAGGGATAGTGTGGCCCCATGTAAAGGTTTGGTACAAAGATCTCATCCCTAAGGTTACTATTTTCCAGTGGTTGGTTATGCATAGTAAAATTATGACCCAATATAATGTGAAAAAACATGGTTTCTCCTTACCAAATAGATGTGATTTGTGTGAAAAAGAGGAGGAAAGCATTGATCATATACTTATTAAGTTCTCCTTTATCAAAAAATTATTTTATCAGCTCTGTATTTGATAATGATAATTCCATACGAATTGACAATGGGGATCAGCAGGAAGAGGCTGCTAGGAAAACATCCCTAAGATTACTATTTAGTTGATAATGATAATGCCACACGAATTGACAATGAAGATCAGCAGGAAGAGGCTGCCAAGAAAATATAGAGTATATGATATTTAAATATGTAAGGTGTGTGCTTATTTTCTAGTTTTGGATGTGGTGTGTTTGTTGTTACACGGTTGGTATAGGCTTTATGTCAATGGTAAATCCTTCTTGGTGAAATGGATAGTGATTGGTGATATCTGTTGATGTAAAATGTTAGCATTCCTTTCAAAAATTCACTTTTCCAACTTAACTTAAAAATTATATTTCAACTAGAATCATCGTGCACAAAATAAATTAAACTTATTGAAAAAAATGATTAAAGAACCAACATTATTTTTATCAATATTTACAAAAAGTTTTATCCAATATGTCATCTTATTATTTATTTTAGTAAAAATTTAGAAGTAAAGAAAATGTACTTTATATATGATGAAAAGACATATGTTATTGTGTAGGATCTAAAGCATTGAGGACATTAATAATATATATAATATATATATATATATATATATATATATATATATATATATATATATATATATATATATATATATCTTTGTTAATATATATTATGTATATATCATTGACATTTAATATGTAGCAATTTCTAATGCAAGTTGAGTTAAAAACATGCTAAGTAGGTTTATTAAATACAATAATATACTCTTGCACTAAATCATAGGACAAGAAAGACCAATTTTGTTATATATGCACTAAGTATGGAGGTTCTATTGTTTATTACCATTATAATATAAAATTTAGATTGTGTAGGTATAAAGAAGCTATATGAAGAGGATAAATACTATGGAGAATATTGAAAGGTATATCAAAGTGCAATAAAGTTTGATATAATCCCATTGATATATCATTTCATGCATAAAGGTTTTTTATCTAAAAGAGATCAATCATGTATTTTGCATAGTTTTATAAGTGAAATTTTGGTTAAAATTGTGTATATTACAATTTCAAATTACCATTTTCATCATAATAAGACTATAGTAATAATAGAGGAAATAAATGATTAACATTTATTAACAAAATAATGTTATTACATTTGCCAAAGATATAGGATATGTAAAATAACATTAATAAAGATTCATTGTATAATCCATCACCAATTTCAAATTGGCCATGGAAAGGCATGTCTATAGATTTCATATTGAGACTACCAAATGCACAAAGAAGATTTCACTTTATTTTTTTATTATAAATAAGCTTCTATAAAATATCTTGATTTCTTTCATGTAAGAAAAAATTGAATGAAGTAAAGTGGAAAATTTATTTATCAAATATATTAAAAGACTATATGACTTAGCAAAGGGTATTACATCTAATAGAGATGTAATTTTTTGAGTTATTTCTAAAATTCCATGTGGAAAACTCTAGATAAAAATTGAATTTTAGTTCATCCTAGAATACATACAATGACAAACAAAAAAAGCTTTTTAATAGATCCTTAGTCAATTTTTTGAATGTTCAACTAAATAAATACCAAAATAATAAGGTTATGTGTTAACCCAAATTTAGTTTACATGTAATTTATGAAAAATAGTACTTATGCATCACACTTAGTTCCAAACTATATATTAGTTGAATCGCAAATATGCTTTATATTTCATGCATTTGCCATCTAAATTAAGGATAACTAATGATGTTCAACAATTTATAAAGTATAGCCCGTAAGGGGGCCGGATGTCCAAGGTTCAAATCTCGGGCCTCGTCGGATTGAACACTTGTCCCTTTCCTAGTGCTTTCAACGATGTAAAAGGTTTAAAATGATTGTGGCATGGTGGTTATAGGGGTGGACTACATGAAGATCTATGTGATAGCTTCTGGGGTTGGCAACATAGAATACTGTGGTGATCATAAAAGTTGGATAGCCTGCCCAGATTCATAGCAGTTACCGATTCCACCATGTAAAATCCAAAAAAAAACAATTTACAAAGTATATGCAATAGACCAGTGAGTATGGTAGAAATTAAATTGCACATAGGAATGTGAAATATTAATAGGATATTGGCATTTTAAGGATAAAAAAACCTTAAAGTTGAATATTTTATTATTGCATTTTCTAGAAAGAAAAAAGATTAAAAAAAAAAAAGTTAAGGTATAAGAATATTAGTCCATCTAATATTTTCAAAACAAATTTTGGTTACAATGCTTTTCAATTGAATTTATTTTTGAAAGAGATTAATTTTAATGTTATGGTTTATATTCTTATTATGGATGGAATTTTCTTAAGTTCATAAAAGGACATGCTCCAAGATGAAATGGTAATTGCCAAGGTAAAACTAGAATATGTGTTAGATGAGATGACTACATCTAGACAAGACATTCACAATTAGATATCTTATCAAGTGCAAAAGAAGACCTCATGTGGAAAGTAATTTGGATTTAAAGATAATTTTTAAAAGATCTTAGAATGTGGATTACTTGGTTTTCTTCAAAGTGAAAGAGTACTTTATGAGTCACATAAAGTAACTTTAAAAAATGATAGAAAATAGTTTTCTTAGGTAGTAAGCACAATACCTTTCTTGGAAATCAAGTAGAATAGTTTATTTAAGAGGAAATAAGGTGATTTTCTTAGAAGGAAAGAAAACTTTGTTGTAATTGTAGAGATATGGACTAGAAGTAAAATTTGATATTGAATTAAAAACAATAGTTTAATGTAAACTAAGTCTCATTGTATGTTGTTCATAAGGTAAAGGTAAAGGTAAAGTAGTTTTTAATGACCATGAGATCATAGGCCATATGATACATCCCTTATATAGGATGTTTTTTATTTAATATATGTTTATCCAACCAAACTTTGATTACCAAATTGTGGTATATAACTCTATCCCCCATTGTATTTGAATCTTTAACCTCCTATTCAAAGTTCCAAAGTATGTAGATGTAATTTTTATGACTTTTATGTGTTTTAATTTTTTTTCTTATGTTTTATGTTTAATTTTTATTTTCATGTTATCTCTCATTTGTGTTTAAGTGTTATGAATTTACAAGACTTTATAATAATGTTGGTATTATAAAAATTGTAGACACCCAAAAAGTTTTAATTTTGTATTTGCCTAAGGTTATTATTAATAATTTTGAAAAATTCCAAATAATCCCCAAACCTGCCCAATTCCCCTATATAATCTTACAAAAATAAAAAATAACCCTTCCTAGCCCCCTTTTCCCCTTTAAGCACTCTCCTACACTAAGCCCTTAGTCACCATGTGACTTTCCCATCCCCTATATCCTATGTGCACACCTCCCTATCCTACCCACTTGGACCTTAGCTTAGGTCCACATCACCCTAGCCTAGTCTACCCCTACCTTCCACATCCCCATGCACTCTCATCACCCCCATGCCTAATAATGCCACTTGGAAAGGGTGAGGATTCTTTCCGCATAAGGGAATTTATGATACATGGTGTGCACATGCCACTTGAATGGTGTGAGGACTCTCCCCACCCAAGGTAATCAATAGGGTATGTTGCACATTACCTTTGACCACCCCAAGTGAAAATTTTAGATTTTCCACATCCTCTCACCCATGCCACATGGTTGCCATGTAACCTCCAAGTCACTACCCTCTCCCTTGGGAAATTCTATAAATACCTCCCTGATTACTTCATTTGTAAGAAGAGTGTGAAACCTATGCCAAAATTTATATTGATCTCCCGTTTGAGTGCTTATACCTTTGTGTGATCACCTCTTTTTGTGTGTAAAATCAGCCATTTCAACCATTGAATGCTCTCTTGCCCACATATTGTTTTTATAAAAACTCCTATTTGAAGGTTCCAATCAACTCTATACTAATACTAGAATCTCCTAACACTTTGCTAAAAGGTCCCCATAAAATTTCATCTAAATTAGAGCAACACAACATCTTATCGTCCAACCCTAGATGACTCACAGTCATAGTCATCCAACCCTGGATGGTTCACAATCAAGGTCTTCTACCACTAAATGACCACATTCCATAACCTGAAGCAATCACAAGGCCAATATAAAATAGACAAAGAAGGTAAGAAAGGTAAGCTTTTTATGTTTTACATCATTTAAAGTTATGTTCATGCTTTGATCAAGCCTTCTTATATTGTTAATATTTTGCATATTTTGTAGACTTCGGCCTAACCAAGGTAGGCCCTTTTGATGCTATTAACATTTGTATTTGATTGTGTGTAAGGATTCATAGGAGGGCATACAATCAAGGGTGGTCAAGCCTTCAAGTAAGCCAAAAACCCACCCACAATTTGAGGTGGTTTGGAAAGCATCTTGTGTGCCATTTGGTTATATTTATAAAGAGAGAACTTTCCACCTTGAAAATCCCTATTTTTAAGCCTACAATGGCATTTTGTAAAAATATTATCATTTGTAACAATATTTTTTTAATCAATGAAAGTGGCACATTTTCCATCTTACATTTTGGTAATCATGGTGGGACGCTTCACCATTGACCACACATGGCATTTTTATTTTTTATAGGCTATAGGAATTATCATTTTCTTGATGTCCTTTATTTTTATCATGTGCCTTGTGTGATATTTTTAGTATTTTATGCATCTTGATCATTTTTCTACATTTTTCTATCTTCTAGGTCCAAAATTACACATAAACAGTCCAAAAATTAGCCAAAATGAAACCCATCCAAGCTGGTCTCCTGTAATATATAGTCATAACATATTTTTATTCTATTGCATTGTTTCTTACTATATTAAATTGAAGGTGTATCCTACTTATGCTCTCTCCTCATGCCCTCAAGTGATCTTGGAGATCAAAAGTAGGTCATAACTTCTAAGGCAACAAACCACCACCACAAACACGCTAAATAGGAGGAATTGACCTTGTATGCTCTCTCCTTGCACCTTAGGGTGATCTTGGAGATCAAAAGAGTGTCTTTCCTCCTTGGTCAAATAACATCACCTATCACACACCATATCACATTAAAATGTTCCATATTTCATGTATACTCTTCCCTTGTAATTCATGTGAACCTAGGAATCAAAAGTAGGTAGGTCATATCAGATCAAATAAAATTATTGGTGAGCAGAAATTTACATGTTCCGAAAAACATTCATTTCTCTTCCATAAATTATCAATCCGGTAAGTCCATAAACTTATGAGTGTCACGCACAGTATATGCCTACAGTGTTGGGGAATAAATCCTATTGTACCTTATTTAGTTTGGTGGGGGATGTTTATGCATTTTTATTTCAGCCAAACTAAATAAACTAAGTGCGGAGAATTTAAATAAATAAAATACAATGTTGGAAATAAAATGCTGAAAATAAAATATACAGGAAAATAAATACACACACAACTAAATTAATTAAAGCAGGAAATAAAACAATAAACTAATCTACAGAAAACAAATACATAAATTAAACAGGGGAGGACTACTACAGGGAGTGGGCCCAAGCTCCCGCAGATAGTCCGCCCAGCTAGCTGCGTAGAGCTTGCTCAAATAAGAGGAATTGCACTCTTAATAAATTTGACAAGAAGTAAAATAAATCAGCTCCTCTATAAAATTGATCGTCCCTTCCATCAGGGAAGACCTATGCATTTATACAATGCACAACCTTCCTCTATTACAAATTTAGGCAAGTCTATTTCAGACTTGTAGTTACAATAGATATGTTGTAAACATTCCAGCCAGACAATCCTAACAATCATGCACTAATAATAACAGTCACACACTAATTTTACCCGTAGGATAAATCAGGCGTATTCTATTTTTATAAAATTCATGATATCAGTAATAAATCCATTCACGTGTTTGTCCATCTTAGTCGCCAATGCAAAATAGATTATTTTCCTGATTTGTCACATTGTCTGTTCACGCACATTGATTTGCTAGATAATTGCATTGTCTTGTTCACGCACATCGATTCACCGGATAATTGTCGCTCTGTTCTATTCGTGAGAAAATAATCCTCACCTTGCAAAGTTTAACCGACCAATCACTTAATAATAGAGGTGCTTTATTTAGTTTAATAACAATGCACAAAATATCTCCCCCTTTTTCTTCACATGATTTGGTAGCTATCCCAACTTGGTGCATATGACGTGGAGTCAACGGTCAACATGGTCCCACTTGCTTGCTTGGTCAAATCTTTGCAAAGTATGGAGGCATGGAGGCGCCTTCTTCATGAGGAAGGTGCCTACTTTTGTTGGGCGCCTTCCTTATAAGGAAGGCGCCTACTCCTATTGGGGGCGCCTTCCTTATAAGGAAGGCGCCTACTTCTATTGGGTGCCTTCCTTGAAGAGGAAGGCGCCTACTTCTGCTGGGCACCTTCCTTGAAGAGGAAGGTGCCTACTTCTGTTGGGCACCTTCCTTGAAGAGGAAGGCACCTGCTCTCTTGCCTTAGTCTCTGAAAGTAGAAGTATGCTAGGTCCAAGTGGATGTAGACTGGAAAACACCATATTAGTAATAAAACTTGCATTTATACACAATTCCCACTAAAAACACCAATCAAGCATAATACCGGATTTTCTATCAATTATATGCATAAGTTATATAAAAATGCATCTCACATGCTAATTAAACCAGTAATGATGCCCCTTAATAGTGTATATAAAATGTACATTTTTGGGACTCATCATCCCCCCATGCCTAACATGTGCCACGCCCTCGTGGCACCAAAAGCTGAAGTTATCCCTCTCATAGGCTGACCATGCCTAAAGATTGTCATGTTCTCTTGACAACAACCCCGGATAGTAATATATATATATATATTTTTCTTCTTTTTTTCTTTTTTCAATGGCCTTCAACATCTTTATTTTTCTGCCGTTGAGCGTTGCTATTTTTTTTATTCAACACTGCTATGTTTTTTTCTCAGTACTATTTTTTTATTCAGCACTGCATTTTTTTCATTGAGTGTTGCTATTCTTCATCCATAGAGCATTGTGGCACCAGCAGAAGTCAGAAACACATCCTGACTAATCATTGCGAACAAATAGTTAAATTGTGACCACACTGTTCAGGGCAAATGACCACTGCACTTTTTTATATAAATGCTGGCATTTTCCAATGTTGCACATTGGTCATATTTGGTGAGACCAAATTGGTTTAAAATAAGTGCAGTCACCAGCTGCTACTTTTACCCACATCTAAAATGTATTTGACATCTCCAGAACCTCCTTTGTGGTATAGAGTAGCATCATTTATATGTGTTCGCTCAAGTCGGTTGCCATTGTCATGAGGCGGCAATGAAAATGATGCCAAATTTATTCACGTAGATGCCATAGCCCTTTTTTTTTCTTATATCCGAGGCATGTCATGGGAGATTTTGAAAAACTATAGGGGCATCGGCTGGTATTAGCATAGAAATGATTTTAAAATAACTATACACATAATTAATAGGAAAATCAGTACATACCCGGGTGAATTTCGTAGAACCTGATGTATATGATGCGGGTGGTGTGAGACATCTTCACGTTGGTGCTCCGGGAGATTTTATTTATTTCTTTATTTATTATTTTTTTTTGGCTGCCTTCTTCCTCCACACCATTAATCATTGTTGTTCTTCCTTCTTCTATTGGTGTGGATTTAACAACTTCAGCATCGCAACCATTATTTACCATTTTTTATATTCTCCCCCACTTAAATTAGTGAGGCCCTTGTCGCCAGCAATAGGTCCCTCTACAATAGGTCTGTAGCCCTTCGAACGTCAGGTCCCACACTGAACAACAGGTACCCTCATCTAAGGGAGAAGAAAAATACTTATTGGTGCCTTCCTCCAGGTGGAAAAAGGCACTACTGTACTGGACTGATTGTAGGCACTCTCTTCCTGGTGGGAAGCAAGTGCCTTCTCCGCTTTGCCGCTCTCCTAATTGTAGGGCACAAAATGTCACATCTATTAGGCCTAGTTTAAGCCGGCTCCACCTACAGATCATGCTCATGGTTGTGTCCTACGAAACTACACCTACAAAAACTAGAAAATAGGAATCATGGCCTATGCCTGAGGCCCTAGCTCTTAGGATGCCTTTAGATTGCACTCATAGGGCACGATTACCTGCACACACGAAAGCAGTAAAATAGGAGTCATGACTCCATGCCTGTTAGGCCCTGGCTCTCAGGATGCCTGCAGCTTGCATTCGGTTCATGATTTCCTGCAAAGCAATAAGAAAGCAATTTTTATGCTAAGCAAGACATGTTCTATGCATTTTTTTTTCATTGGGAGGATTCACATAATTTTTTTTTATCAAGGCACCTCTATTGTATGCCATCAAGGCGCCTCGTCACTTATTCTTCTCTTTTTTTTCTCCTTTGTGCCATCGAACCACCCAAGTGTGGGAAATGGATCAAGGCACCCTAGATGTCAAGGTGCCTGCTTGTTGTGGAAGGTGCCTTCTTGCTGTGGAAGGTGCCTTCAATGTATGGTGCCTTCTTGATGTGGAAGGCGCCTCCAATGTATGGCACCTTCCTCATGCGGAAGGCGCCTCCAATGTATGGTGCCTTCCTCATGCGGAAGGCGCCTCCAATGTATGGTGCCTTCCTCATGCGGAAGGCGCCTCCATTGTATGGCACCTTCTTCATGCGGAAGGCGCCTTCTTGATGATCAAGGTGTCTTTCACTTTATCATTTTTTTTTCACGTATCCTTCCTTTTTTTTCTCTCATTTTTTCTTCTTCTTTTTTTTTTTTTTTTTTTCTTCCTTTTTTTTTAATGAATGATTGAACATTCATCCAAGCTACTGGTATGGTATGGGGTCTCCCCCATGCCGATGTCTAATCCACTCTCGCAAATGTGAGGCGATTGTTAATGGAGCTCGTTGACCGTTACTCAAACATTGTCTCGACACTCTTCCCTTGCACTTGGTGTAGCATCATTGACTCTGTTTATTATCTAGGCTATAATAGTCACGCACCTTGCAACAAAATTTTCCCCCAAATTCCACAAGCACCTTGGGCTGGAAGCCTTTCGCTTGATCAGGGTTACTTAGCCTGCCTTCAAGTGCCAATGTTTCCAAGGTAAAACTTCGCTAGCTTTCACCTGTTAGATTGGATGCTACACAATCATGTACACGAGACAGTTCGTATAGTGCTATTACGAACTCCACGTATAATTCTCAATTCACGAAATCTTCACAGACACCTCCTTATTTTTCTACTTCGCACTTCACGTTGTCCTGCAAAACATAAAAGAAAAATCTAAACTAAAGACATTAAAATAAAATTCTAACTAATTTTTTTTTCATTGTTTTTTTTTCATCTTCTGATTACTTTTGGGCTCCTCGCTTGCTTTATTTAGCGACCGGTTGGAGATTTCTCATTTCCCTTCTGGACCAAACTGGTCCTAGGGAAAGAGGATACTTTCTTCCAACAAGTAACAAAAATAAAGCTTCTATTTTTTTATTTGTTGCTTTATTTAGCTACCGGTTGGAGATTTCTCATTTCCCTTCTGGACCAAGCTGGTCCTCGGGAAAGAGGATACTCTCTTCCAACAAGTAGCAAAATAAAACTCTATTTTGCTCTTAACTTGGAGCCTTTTCAGTAGAAGATATATTTTTCTCTTTTTTTTTAGACAATGTTTATTGTGTTGTTGGTGGCAATGATGAAGGTGGGGTCTCCCCCATGCCTATATTTAAACTAGTCTTTCAAAAATCATCTGCTTCATTATCAACTAGTTTAATACGTCATAGCATGAGAAGAGCATTTTATCCCCCTAGCCTCAAAAAACAAAACTTTTTCAACATAATGGTAAAATGTGCAGGCTAGGAAATGACTATTTGCAGCTGGCAACTTGGAGAAAACATGGCATGGCAGTATTTAAAAAAACACATGCTAGTTTCTGATTCACCAGGTCGCCTTAAGCGCAAGTGAAGAGCATACTCCAAAACAAGATGTTCTTTAAAAATTTTGCTCTGTCATTTTTCCTGCTATTAATTTCATCATTAAAAAACATTTACCAATACGTTGCAAAAAGTTCAAGCCTATAAAAAATTTTAATTTAAAACCAAGCTTCTAGAGGCACAATTTTTCAATGGTTTCTATGTAAAAACACTTCCCTAAATATTTTCAACTATCAGACCTGGGTTGTGCTATTTCGTTGATTTCTTGAAACCATTGAAAATATGAGGAAAATCCTTCAATGCCAGATTTTTCTAAATTTTTTCAACAACACGTTTTATTCCTACTTCTACACTTAATTTGGTACATCAGGTTCATTCCCACGTTTACCTGAGAAGCTAGAAAATGCAAATAGTTGCCTATGGGATTTGGCTCTGACTATGCCGACAACTATTTTTGGCCTTATAAAAAGGCCCTTGGTGGACTCACACTTCTCAGGTAAAATATCTACAGGTAATTTTAAATAGGCTTTTTATCTGACCTGTAAATCATAACACTACAGTTTAGACACTCCCCGACAATGGCGCCAAAATGGTGAGCAGAAATTCATGTCCCGAAAAACATTCATTTCTCTTCCATAAATTATCAATCCGGTAAGTCCGTAAACTTATGAGTGTCATGCATAGTATATGCCTGCAGTGTTGGGGAATGAATTCCTTATGTACCTTATTTAGTTTGGTGGGGGATGTTTATGCATTTTGATTTCAGCCAAACTAAATAAACTAAGTGCAAAGAATTTAAATAAATAAAATACAATGCTGAAAATAAAATGTACGAAACTAAAATGCGATAAAATAAACACACACCTAAATTAATTAAAGCAGGAAAGAAAATAATAAACTAATCTACAGAAAACAAATACATAAATTAAACAGGGGAGGACTACTACAGGGAGTGGGCCCAAGCTCCCGTAGATAGTCCGCCCAACTAGCTACGTAGAGCTTGCTCAAATAAGAGGAATTGCACTCTTAATAAATTTGACAAGAAGTAAAATAAATCAGCTCCTCTATAAAATTGATCATCCCTTCCATCAGGGAAGACCTGTGCATTTATACAATGCACAACCTTCCTCTGTTACAAATTTAGGCAAGTCTATTTCAGACTTGTAGTTACAATAGATATGTTGTAAACATTCCAGCCAGACAATCCTAACAATCATGCACTAATAATAATAGTCACACACTAATTTTACCCGTAGGATAAATCAGGCGTATTCTATTTTTATCAGAACATGTATGATATCAGTAATAAATCCATTCACGTGTTTGTCCATCTTAGTCGCCAATGCAAAATAGATTATTTTCCTGATTTGTCACATTGTCTGTTCACGCACATTGATTTGCTAGATAATTGCATTGTCTTGTTCACACACATCGATTCACCGGATAATTGTCGCTCTGTTCTGTTCGTGAGAAAATAATCCTCACCTTGCAAAGTTTAACCGGCCAATCACTTAATAATAGAGGTGCTTTATTTAGTTTAATAATAATGCACAAAATATCTCCCCCTTCTTCTTCACGTGATTTGGTAGCTATCCCAACTTGGTGCATATGACGTGGAGTCAACGGTCAACATGGTCCCACTTGCTTGCTTGGTCAAATCTTTGCAAAGTATGGAGGCATGGAGGCGCCTTCTTCATGAGGAAGGCGCCTACTTTTGTTGGCGCCTTCCTTATAAGGAAGGCGCCTACTCCTGCTAGGGGCACCTTCCTTATAAGGAAGGCGCCTACTTCTACTGGGCGCCTTCCTTAAAGAGGAAGGCGCCTACTTCTGTTGGGCGCCTTCCTTGAAGAGGAAGGCGCCTACTTCTGCTGGGCGCCTTCCTTGAAGAGGAAGGCGCCTACTTCTGTTGGGCACCTTCCTTGAAGAGGAAGGCACCTGCTCTCTTGCCTTAGTCTCTGAAAGTAGAAGTATGCCAAGTCCAAGTGGATGTAGACTGGAAAACACCATATTAGTAATAAAACCTGCATTTATACACATTTCCCACTAAAAACACCAATCAAGCATAATACCGGATTTTCTATCAATTATATGCATAAGTTATATAAAAATGCATCTCACATGCTAATTAAACCAGTAATGATGCCCCTTAATAGTGTATAAAAATGTACATTTTTGGGACTCATCAATCATCATCATCCTTTCTTGTTTTCGTAGGACTAGTTTTTCATTTCATGTCATTTTACCGCTTTACTATAATAGATTTTATTTAATACTCTTTATCGCTCTCTTAGAGTATAATTTCCTTCCAAGAATCTTTTCTTGCTTTATTGATATAAAATTTCATTCCAAGTACTTTCTTTGCTTTCCTAGAATAGATTTTCCTTCCAAGTATATTTTTTGCTTTTCGAGGTATTTTTCATTTTTTGCCTTTATTGCTCTCTTAGATTTGTTTTATTTTAAGTTTTTTATTGCTTTTGTAGGTTAGTTTCATTTCTTGCCTTTGTTGTTTTCATATATTCATTTCATTTCAAGTTTCATTCCTTCTTTCATAGATTAGTTTCATTCCAATTCTTTGCTTGTTTTCCTAGATTAGTTTTCCATTTCATGCTTTTGTCTTTCTTTCATAGAATAGCTTTCCTTTTAAGCATTGTCATTTCTTTGTTAGGCTAGTTTCATTTCATGCAATTTTCTTTGCTTTCATTAGAGGTAGATTTTCTTTTTTCATTAACATTTTATTTTCATTAGCTTAAATTTCTATTTTTTGCCTCGTCATTTCCTTTCATTAGCAATAGATCCCCTCTTTTTGTAATTCATATTTCTTTAGGATAAGTAGTTCATTTCCTTGTCTCTTGCATTACATTCTCCTTTATAATAGCATTTATTTTGTGCAAATTAGCAAAAACCTCTTCTTCTATGTCTTTCTTTAGCATCGGTCCCTTCTCTTTCTTTCTCTAAGCATAGATTCCCTCCTTGATTTTTAGATTAAATTTCTCTTTCTCAAGTAGATTTCTCTTTCTTGTTTAAAAGGTCCCTTCTCTTATTTTATTACTTAGGTTAGTTACCTTTCATCTCTAAAGTAGGTTTTATTTCTTTGCATCTTAGAATAGTGAAAGAACATTTTAGGATAGTATTTTCTATGTATTTAGTGTAGATAAAGTTTGCATTTTTAGATTAGTCTTGCTTACTAAAAGAGAGAGAGAGAGAGAGAAGAAAACAACAATCCAAAACATGCATCACTTTTTCACAACATATTTTTATAAAACCAATTGGTGACATTAGACTTCATCCCCAACCATCGATTGATACCCTTTAGATTCCATAGCTAGATCACATAGTTTCCTAGATTTCATCATGAGGAAGTTGACTACCCTTGGGACTATTTCAAGGTAGTATGAGGTTAAACATCCTGGCTCATGGGGATAAATAATCAGTAGGTGCACAATTATCATTCTTGACCAAGTCCTATCGAGGGTGAACCAAAAGTCGTCTAGGTCGTCACATATCTTAGACAATGCTACCTCTTATACCCCTTAAAAAGGTAGCGGGGGTTTTTTTTCCCCTTAGGATACCTTGAGCCAACCTTTCCCTAGGAAGATATTTTGGCCATTTGTGCACTACTTCTCCCCATGTACTTTTAGGTTATCGAGGATCATGCATAAATACACCTTGTAGATACCTCATCGATGTTCTATAGATATTAGGGTTAGGTTACACCAAAACACACCAAAACCAAAACCAAAAAATTCAAAAAGATCAAAAACCTAAACACCAAATTTTCATCATAAGAAACATATTTCACTTTTTTTGTTTGTTGTTTGCATGTTTTGTTTGCTTAGTTAGCACATTCTTCTCAAACCATCAAGAATAGTCATAAAAACTACAAAATACCAAAAACAAATCCAAACCATTCTTTTATCACCTACTTCTTCTTTGAAGCCCCTATAATTTACCTCTAGACTCAATCATCTAACCTAGGACAATTCATAGTTAGGATCATTTGACCCTATATGGTCATCTCTAGAGTCAGCTTATAGTCACCTCTACCTATTCCACCTACTTTTCTATTCAATTATATCCCTAGCTACTTATGGTATTGACCAAAATCCAAGCTAGAGCTCAAGCGCACCATTACATGGAACATTATGAGCACATCCATCTAGAGGACACACCTCCTACCCCACCTAATAGCCTATCCATATTTTGTCATATTCCATATCCAAGTGATGTCGACCACCAGTATGATGCTTATGGTTAACTCTTACAAATCATTCCATCTAAGACTCCTAGCAATGGAGCCTTATCATTTACATCACACATCAATATCCTTCACTATGGACCCAATGGTCATAATGCCTATTATACCCATCTTATTTAGCCCTCGTCTCCCATATCTCCTTACTCACATCATCCTCTATTTATGCATCCTCTTCCACCTGTATCATTGTGAGTCTTCTTACCTCTACTCCACATTCCCAAGCATTCATTTCTATTCCTTTCCCAAGGGTAAACCACTTAGATCCCATCCATATCCAATCCACCTATCACCACCTAAACTATGGGAACTATATTGGTCACTACTAATCTCAATTATACATATTCTTCATAAAATTCCTCCACTTTCATACCCCCTTCATATAATTTTTTTACTCTAATATCTTTCTTGATTCTCATCAAAAAGTTACTTCTCATTCTACCTCCTCTACTTATCAAATCCCTTTCACCTTCCAACTTCATCGCATGAATCCACACATCCCACTACAACTCCTTTCTCAAATTTTCCTTCTTATACCAATATTCCTCCCATCGATGCTCATACCACTTCCTCCACTATCCTCTATCCTCCTCCCCCTCCTTATGCTTCTCTCCTCCAACATTCTTCTTATCCTTCCTATATCCCTCCTCTTTAATAACCTTCTCATCTTCAACATCCTTATCTTTCTTCTTCTTCACATCATGTGTAATATAGCACTTCTTAGCAATGTATTCCTCTTCATTTCAACATTGCTTCTCAACCACTATATCAGCCACCTTCATCTATTCCTCCTCTTAATTCTCCTCCTTTCAATCAATATTTATTTTTTACCCAACCTCCTGCATGGACTCATACTTCACCAACTGTGTATCCACCACCACCTCCTCCTACAACTTCTTATCAGTGGCCACTTATGAAATCACAAATCCTAGTTTACATCACACCTACCCAAAAACAACTTCCACCTACTCAAAACCAACTACCTCCTCTCCAAACCTAGTGTCATTCTTGCATTCCTTCCATCAACATCTACATGGTCAAGCCAATGCGATGGTTGTGCTGCCAATGTATCAACCCCTCCAACTTCCCAAGTTTTCGAATACCCATACTCTCCACCTCATAAACCACATCCTTAATATGCCACCCAACCTCCTCATACATCTAATCCTTCTCCTTATTATCCTTATGTCTATCCATGCCATCATCCTCATGAAGCTTCTCACTTCACCCCACTGGTTGAGCCTCCTCAAGTATCTCAAGACCCACAAAATGAGATTATGAGACTAAAAAATCATGTCAATAGTTTAGAGTTGCAATTAGGTGGTTTTGGGTACCAAAAATCCGCCCTTAGCCAACTGCACATTCAACCTATTAATCCATCAATCCCTATGCACCCATATCCTTATCATTTTGAGATACCTAAATTCAAATATTTTAAAGGGAAAGAGGACCCTAAGGAACATTTGTAGAATTATATCAATGCATGTTATCTCATCAATGAGAATAATCCACTTACGCTATAAACTTTCCCTATGTCTCTTGAGTTCCAAGCCTTAGATTGGTAGAAGAATTTGCCTTAGCATAGTCTTTACTCCTTTAAAAATTTGGAAAACATCTTCTTTGAAAAAAATTGATCAACATCAAGAAGAGGACTTCTTTGACAGACCTTTATAGCCTTCACCAATTCAATGACAAACCAATTAATGATTGTCACCAAATGGAGGGGTGTTATCAATGAATTAACATTCTCAATCCCTCCTCTTGAATTGGTGAGGATGTTTTCTCAAAGTTGTGCTAAACTTATTTCAATGGCCTTGCAAATACAATAGCACCACACCTTCAATGAAGTCATTACTCGGGAAAATATTATTGATGAGATTAAATTTCAATAAGGGGAAATCAAACTAAAAAATAAAAAGTACCGTATAAAATCCAACAAAGGAAACAATAATAGTGGCCAATCTAAATCCCCCCACGTTAGCCAAGTAGTATTGAGCACTCCAACAATCCCTTCTCAACCTAGTGCTCAAACTCAACATAATTCTCAACCTTAGCCTCAATTTGCCCTTGTTTATTCATCCAATATTCCTTCTTCTTTCTAACGATACAATCATCCAAAATTCCCTCCTTATCCTTCTAGAAACTTTACCCCCTTATCTTATTCTTTGTCAATAATATTTTAAAAGCTATATGATGCAAAGGTGATTTCCCTACCAAAATTTAACAAGAATATTCCAACAAACCCAAACCTAAATGTTATAAGGAACATCACTTTTTTCTTTATCATCGTTCATTACATTAATTATTGCAAAACTCTTAAGAATATGGTGCAAGATATGATAGATCGAGGGGACATCATAATTGAAAACCCTTTGGTCCCTCCAAATAAAAACCTTAATATATATCAAAACTCTTTACCTCAACATGGGATGACCCAACAACATAATGGCACCTTGATTTCTACAACTATGCATAATCAAATAAATTATGTCAAGGGTGTTCCATCTTACCGTGGCTTTGTAGAAATGATCAACATAGTACCCATAAACCAACATTATCCAAATCAACCACCTCAATAACATGACCCCCAAATTTTACCTTCAACATCAACCGTGTTGCCTCTACTAATGCACAATATACCTCCTCCAATGTGCCCTATCATACACTTAAAGAGTCACCTCACCCACAATATCAAGATGGCATCAGCTAAGTTGTCAATCTATGAACTGATCCAACAATATCCTCTACATCGACAGGCTTTTATGGATATATTGAAGTCCATAGATTTACAAACACAAGATCCTAACACATTTTTCAATTTTTTTGGCAATGTGAGTACATGCATGGCATTCTCAATCACATTCTATGATTATAAAATCAAAACTCTTAAGGGAGTGGGGCCTAATACTCCAATGCATATCATGGCATGCATGGATAGCATGATGTTCAAATGCATCCTTATAGACATTGGCTCCTCAATCAATATTATTTGTTGCCCTCAAACACCTTAATATTTTATCAAGCCATTTAGCCACCCCTACCATTATATTGTGGGTCTTTACTGACATGTTATGCTTGAAACTTGGTATGATCATCCTCCCAATTCAGGTGGATTTCAATACTATATCTACCTTGTTTCATTTCATTAAGGAAGATATGCAATATAACTTACTTCTCAGATGACCATAGATTCAATATATGCAATGTGTATCATCTACCCTACATAATTACCTAAAATATGTCCATAAGGGATGCATGCACTACATATTAATTGGTGACTTACCTTTTAAATATTGCAATATTGTCTTCCTTCCATAATATCCCACCTTGCCATCCATCTATCTATATCCCCTACTAGTGTATAGCCTATACCCCCTACACACCCAACCCCTCCATATTCAATCCCATCAATCCCATTGGTGGTTAATTATCCTCCCCTCATTTGACCTACTAATAGTCCCTCGATGTTAACCCAACCTCCATGGTCTCCATTCTACTTTCCTCCAAATGGCTATCCTCCATATTTTTCCTCCTCTCATTCCCTCTCATCAACCTCCCCTCCTATTATATTAATGTTCATCCTTGATTCCCCATTCCTCTATAACCAATGTTTCGGCCTCTTCATCCACTCCTCCCTTTCTTCCTATGTCTCCCTTTGTTACCCTTTGTTCCCCTTTATTCCACCCCTTTCCCATGTATCCAACCCTCATCCTCTAACCCCAAATCTACCTCATATACCTATCGCACATATCCCTCCTTCCATTCCTCCCCCCATTCCCCCTAAGTTCCACCTAGCCACCTCTCATCCACCCACTTTTTTGTCACCTAATAAATAGGCTATTATGTATTGTGCACCTATAGCTTCAACCTCGCCTTCCACATCATCCTCCCAATCCATTCCATCCTCTTCAAACTCTACACCTTCATCCTCTTCACCTACTTCATCAAATTCATTGACTGCTTTGGCCAATTCTACCATGCCTATTCCCCCTACCACAAATGCATCTACATATTTACCCCCTTCAACCACTATGACCACTTCTTTTGCTCCACCTAGTTTAGTATCTCCTATATTCATCCCATAAATATCTGTCCCATGTCTTTGTACATATGTCCAACCCTAGTCTAAAGGAATACCTTATACATAATGTAGCATTCTCCCTTTCATCTATTGATTTCATTAGGCATTTTGGTTGCCCTTGTGATGTTCCCTTAACTATTGATGTAGTCATCCCTATTGGTTCCTCATCCAATCACACTAATTTTATTTATGGTGGAATCGATGCCTCCTATTAGTAACATATACATAAATATTTTAAATCCCCCTTTTGTGGTAATATTAACTATATGTCTAACCCATCCTTCACCAGGCAATATTTCAATGCTTCAATTGACATGAATTTGGTCTAGATCATTATGAGTAGGGTCCACACTGTATATTTGAGTCTCCCTATCAGTTACCTAAAGATAAATCTAGCTTGGGCTATGAAAACATTCACTCAATTGTACTCCTTGAAAACTATCTCTAGTGCATTAACCTTAACCCAACAGGGGATGACTATAATGAATACATTGATCCCGAATATGCCCACATGCTTCTTGATAACTTTTTCCAAGTTATGACCATACACATTTCCCTTACTGATACTTCTGATAATGAAATCAAGGAGCACTTTGAAACTCTCTCCATGGCTTTCAACAATTATAAAGCAACATCCTCTTCTATCATACTGGTATCAAAGCTCCTAACTATTGATGCCTTGTATCTTTATCCTGTTCCCATTATGCTTCATATTATTCCATTACTCCACTTTCTAGAGCAACCCGATCCTCAAACCACCCATAAACTCTCTCTCTATACATCACACCAACTACCCCTGCACCCTCTTCTACATCCTCCCATCCTTCATCAAATCCTTCCTCCATAAGAGCACCCAATATAAAACCTACCTTCTAGCAATCCCATCCATTCATCCCATCAACCACCAAAGGTTGACATGAACTTTGCTGACCTCTTCTCTCTACTTAATTATGTAGCAAATCCTCTCTACCTCCTTTGCATTCATCCAAGTGCCATCAAATTTGAATGAGTTTCCCCTCCTCCTTCCCCTTCATAGATCCTTCCAATAGATTAGTTAATTTGAGCATGTAATGGTTGTCTTCCTCCCTCTTCTCCTCCTTTATCTTCTATATGACATGCTAAATTCATTGGTGATGAACCCATATTTATTGGGAATGTGGTAGATGAATTGCATCTCATCCCAAAACCCTATTAGCTAGAGGATAGTTCTCATATGCTTGTGGAAATAATTGTTGACATAAACATAAGCTCTAACCCCGTTGATCCTCATATCCTCAAACTTGGAAAAATTCTATAATTTGAAAAGAAAGAGTGTTTTTGTAGACACCAAATCCTAGCCACTTGTCCACCATCACCCTTTCCCACCATTCAATTGGCCATTCCATGCCTTTCCCGCCATCCAATGGCCCACTTTAGCCTTTTCCCACCATTTTTTGACCCCTATTTGACTTATTTATATTTATTTTATATTATTTATATTTAAATATAATATTTTATATTATATTTTAATATATTTATTATAAAATATATATTTATAAGCCAAATTAACCTCAACCGTTCGATCCGATCTAATCTCAGTCGTCCATCTTCCTTAATCCGTGTCACACCTAAAGTTTAATATCAGCCTTTGGATCCGCTTTAATATTAGCCACACGATCAAAAGTGTTAAGCTAAAACCCTAAGAAAACCCTAGGCTTGATAATAAATAGGAGCATTCTCAATGCTCAACCCCTGGAAAACTTGAACGCTGGAGCTTTAATTTACTTGTGAGATCTAACCTTGCTGAGAGCTAGTTTCTTGTGAGTAGGTTGTGCCCTAGCCTATCCTTCCCCAAAAACCCTAGCTTGCCCTAGGATTTTTGGATTCCAGCCATCTTCGTAGCCCATTTCCACCATCGCCATTATCGTTCATCCATCGAGCCCTTCGCATCCCTCCGATCTGCTTCTGTAGATTTAACCCTAATCCATAGGTGCTATCGAGCACCTGCCTCATCCCATAGGCACTGCCGAGCACCTACTACATTCTGTAGGTGCAACACAGTGCCTATTGTCCCCACAACCATAGACCAGAGTTTGCCGCATAAGATCATCAGGTGCCGTCGGGGCACCCTGCCATCAAATCTGCAATGGAGCAACATAACAACAAAGTAAGTATTTTATGCATTTTTTATTTGATGTTATTTGGATTCTGCATGTTTTGTTTACTCAGATCTAGGGTTTTTAGTTTGCATTTCTGAGGGTTCACACTGTGGAACCCTCATTTTGTTTGCTAACGACTTTATGTTTGTTGTGTGTGCAGGATCAGGTAGCATTCATCAAGGATTGTTGAGTAGCTATTGAAGCTAGAGTGGCTCGATTATGGATAACCAGAAGCCCACTCACCCTGTTGGAAGCAAGATACATTGGAGACACTACTTGTTTTGTAGCTAGGGTTTTGGAGAACCCTAGCATCTGTAATTATTGTATCAAAATAATTCTTTTGAACAGATCAATTGTAACAAAGGAGTTTCTTAGCTCCCCCCATTTATTGAATAAAATCATATTTTGTGCAATCTCTTGTTCATTGGGATTATTTTACTTTCATATTTGTTTTAGTGTCATATTTTTGCTTCACAAATGGTGATCACGGTGGGACCCCACAAGGGTTCTACTTTTTTATTTACTTTGTTGTACTAATTTCATTATGTTGTTCCATTTTATAGGGTTTTCTGGAGCAAAAAACTAGCCAAAATCATCAGTTAGGGTTTCTAGAAGGTCTTGTGATAGTTTGTAGATAGGTGCATAGGTGCTCTACGACACCTATTGATCCCCATAGGTACCCTAATGTACCTACACAGCACTCTTCCACCTATACCCAACTACGCCTAGAAGTGATTTGAAGTAGAGCTTAGGCTTTCAGGTAAGCCCTATAACCATTCTGTTCAAATTCCTATTTTTACGTATTTCATTATTTCACTATTTATTTTTAGATTTCAAGCTTAAAATGAACACACATTAAGTAATATAGAAATAAATTCATTTTAGATTGCATCTAGGGCATCTGTGCATTCATTCATCACATATTTTGAGTTTTCTATTTTGAAAAGAATTGCAAATTCAAATAATTCTTGCATCTTTCTATTTGCATTTGAAAGTGAAAAGCATTAATTAGAATTTGCATCTTAGGAGTTAAGGGTTGCTTATTTTACTTATCTAAGTAGGAACAATACTTAAATGCAAAAAGTATTCCTACCCTTGGGTGGCTCCTTTGGCAGAGAGGTGGACGAACCCTCCGGTTGCTATCTAGGCAGGGGGTTTTAAGCGGTGTACTTCACACTCTTTAGAAGAAATTTGCATTTATGTGTTGGATTCTAATTTAGATTTGTGAAATATGTTACCTTTAACATTGTTTGTCCACAATAGAGAACAAAAAATTTTAAAATTAATCACACACAACACGTTGCACTTTAAATAGTAGTAACTAGATTTCATCACCAGTTATTGCTTGAGATTTGGTGATGGTGGCAATCATTTCCATCCACCAATATCTACCCCTAGACACCTTAGGACTACCCCCGAGCAAACTTGTTGGATTTCATCACCAACAAGAATCTCATTGCCCCATCCAACCATAGTCTTTTACCTTTATTTTTCATTAAACAAGATTAGGATACATCAAACACACAAAACTATCATATCTAAAAGGAATTTACACTAAAAAGAGATAATCAATGAATAAGGTAAGCCACACAAGGTGAAACTTAGGATTGATTGTTTTCTTTGTTTCTAAATTCTTTAGCTCTATTTTCAGTTTTTGAAATTTAATTATCCTAAAATTGTATTTTGATTTAATTATTTTATGGTTCTAACTCAAAATCAAACAAAGATATTAAATCAAAATAATTTAATGGAAAATATAACAAACACACCCGCTACTTCAGTAGCCAACCCTTCCAATCCTATCCAACCTAGTCCATCTAGGCCCATTTTCCCATCTCTCCTACAAGAGGGATCCATTCCCCAAAACATTGAGCAACCATCCATCCAAATTGACATGGACAAGGTAGAGGCCATCTATAGGTCTTCTAACTATGTCCTAGAACCCATTAGCCAAGACTATGTTGAACAACCAGAATTGGCTACATCCTGTCCATCCAACCCCACCCGAGGATATCCTAATTCTGCCTATGAATATGGTATGCCCTCTTCTCCTAGTCCAGCCCAACAAAACCCAAGTGTTTTTAACACTCATCCTCCATCTAGCTATACCCAAACCCATTCCAATCCTTTGTATGAGGAGTATGTTAATGTTGCCTCATAGGTACCAACCTCCCAAGTTGCCACATCAAGTGCAACTTGCCCCATGCCCATTTCCTCCAATCCATCCACATCCATACCTTCATCTTCTAATCTATCCATAGCCTTGTCAATTTCTTCCATGTCCGAACAAGAACTTCAGGACATATCGGGTCTCATGAACAGATTGCTTCTACAACATCAAAATGCTAGACAACAAGTTCATGTAAATCCTACACTTCCTATAGTTTCAACCCAACCAACCATGGCCAACCAAAATTCAACTTGGGTACCCCAATATTTGGTGGTGTCCATCCCCAATCCACCTCCAATTCAAAATCCAACCCCTCCAATCACAATTTCTTCTAGCCAACCCAACCAATTCTTCCAAAATCTTCCTCCTCATCAATCTTCTCCTTCTTTCAATCATCAATATTCCCCCCATAAATTTCAAACCAATCAATTCCATCAAAACCATCTAATCACTCCCCAACATTTTTCTTCTAGTCCATCTCCAAATCATCAAGTTATCCAAGGCTTCCACATTCCTGGGGAAGATCTTAGGATTCAGGCCATGCAAAAACAAATAGATCAGTTGATGCAAAACACTCTTGGCATGTCAAGCCAAAAACCAACTCTAAGCCAACTGATCCATCAACCAATCCATCCTTTGGTACCATCACCGCCATATCCGATAGACTTTACATTACCGAAGTTTGACAAATTTAGGGGAACCGAGGACCCTAAGGAGCATGTTAGCTCATTTTTTCATGCATGCTTTTAGATTCAAACTGACAATGCTCTCATGCTCTAAATATTTCCTCAAACATTAGGAGGAGATGCCATAGAGTGGTTTAATCAGCTACCAACTCATAGTATTTATACTTTTGCTCAACTGATTGACCTATTCCTTGAGCATTTTGTCCTAAACATCAAAAATAAGGTTTCATTATCAGATGTATATGAATTAAGACAATGGGATGATGAAACTATCTATAACTTTGGAAACCGTTGGAGGGCAGTCATTACCAAATTGCCATTCTCCCTCCCAATGGATGAAATCATCAAATTATTTACCAAGAGTTGCTTAAAACCCATCTCTTGGATGCTTCAACTTCATACCTATCATTCATTTGAAGAAGCCTTAGCACAGGCTAGCATCATTGAGGAGATAAAAATCCAAGAGGGCGTAATTAAGCCTAAAAATAAAGAATGGCAAAACAAGGGCCAATTTAAAAGCAATCAATCAGGCCAAAATAAGTCATCACAAGCCTCTTCGGCTAGTCCATCTAATCAAGTAAATCAAGTGGTGATGAGCCAGCCCATAATGGCTCAACAACCAGTGCAACAACCACAACAAATTACTTATCATGTGGTCCCCTCGGTAACTCAAGCACTCACAATACAAAACACAGTGCCAACTATGGAAAACCCCTCCCATCGACAATACGCTCGACCCCAATGCCAATACACTCCTTTAACAGAGTCGTATTCTTCCATATTTCAAAGGTTGTATGAAACAAACAAGTTGGCTTTGCCAGAAATCAAGCCCGATGACCCTACCAAACGTAGCAGAAGTTATAAGGAACATCTATTTTACCCATACCATAGGCAAAATGGTCATGATATCAACACTTGCAACATTTTTAAGAACATCGTTCAAGACCTCATAGACTTGGGGGCCATTAAGGCAGATAACCCCCTAGCTCCACAAAATCAAAATTTGGAAATTTTTCAAACACCTCTTCCCAACCATGAAGAGGCCCAAACTAATGTAGGAGGTAATAATCATCTCACACCTCCTAACCAAGTTAATCATGTCCAACATTACCAAAATTTTGTAGGAGCAGTCCATGTGGTCACAAGAGGTCAAAGGCAAAATCAACAAAATGCCCAACAACCAAACACACAACCTTCAAATCCACCACCCATTCAAACCTCTCCAAATCCATCCCCACCAATCCATCTTTCTAGTCCACCAAATCAGCCCATCCATCATCCTCTAAGGCCAATAGTATCCTTAAGCAATCAGTTAACTACAAGTTTGAAGATGGCTTCAACCAAATTGTCCATATATGAGCTCATCCAACAATCCCCTAGGCATAGAGAAGCCCTAATGGAAATTCTTAAATCCATTGAGTTTGAAGCTCAAGACCCTAATGCCTTCAACAACTTTGTAGGGAGCATTAGAACATGCATGGAGCCATCCATCACCTTCTATGACTTTGAAATAAAGTCAATGACCTCAGAATCCATAGATCCTCCATTGCATATCATGGCCTTGATAGACAAGAAGCCATTTAAGAGAGTCCTAATTGATATCGGCTCATCCATCAACATTATCACTACCGCTGCCCTTAGCAACCTCAAACTTCTACCTTCCCATATTTCCAAGTCATCATTCACCCTCAAAGCATTTAACGATGCTTTGTGTACCATAGTTGGCACTATTGTTTTGCCCATTGAAGTAGGGGTTAAAATGTTGCATACTATGTTCCACATCTTGGAAGGGGCCATGGCATACAATGTACTCCTTGGTAGACCTTGGATGAGGGAGATGAAATGTGTTCCATCAATTCTCCACCAATGCTTGAAATACGTTCATGATGGTCAAGTCCATTGCATCCCCATGGATGTAGAACCTTTCAAGTATTGTAATTTCATTTCAAACCCCTATGAATCCATGTTGCCTTCCACCCACCTATTCTTATCCCCATCATCTTCGAATCCATCCACTTTTTCCCTTCATCTTCTAATCCATCCACATCTTCTTCCAAAGCTCCTATTTTTGAGGAGTTACCCATCACCAAACCCCCTCAATCATCCATTTCTTCTTGTACATGTGGTCAAGGTCAATCCACTTTCACCACATCATCCACCTCAACCACTCCTTCTTCTACAACCATTTCTTCTTCATCATCATTGCCTCATCCACCTTCTTCTAATTCCAAGCCATCACCCAATCTTTCTCCATCAGCCGATGTTTCACAAGTCAAACTTTTGGAGTGTGAAATATTCAACTCCCCGCCACCTTCCACAACCACCTCCAATCCTGAGCCATCCATTTCCACATCATCCACCACCTCATCCCAAGTCGAGGTCCACATCACTAGTCCTGGTATTGGTGAATACGTGGTCCAAGATGTTACCATTACCCCACTTGCCATCCCTACAACCAAGGATTTTGGTCACCCACATGACCCTCCTTTAACCATAGGTGTTGTCTATGATATGAGATCTATGCTCCTAATAGTATTAACTTTGTCTATGGAGGGATTGATTCCTCAATTGAGGCAAATCTGCCCGAAGAACCAAAAGAGCCAAGACGTGCCAACATACAAAATATGATGGGATTTCCATCTCGTTACTTCCACATAGTCAATTGGTAAGGTCAAGGTCTAGGTTCCCATGAACAAGGGATACATGACATAATTGATTTCCCATATCGAGGAGCACATGATCATTCAAGCTTAGGATATACCCCACTTTCCACAACCGCTTCCCTTGAGCAAGCCTTCCAAAGGCTTAGCCTCAATGAAGAAGACAAAGCCCCCCTTCCATTTTCCTCAACCACTTCTCTTGAACAAGCTCTTCAAGAGCTTAGCTTCAATGAAGAAGAAGATCCCCTAAATTTTTCCTACCCACTTCCAGATTTCGATGATGAAAGTTATGAAGAGTATGAACTTATGTCCAATGCTTCTTCTGAAGAGGAATTTCAGCCCATTGTTCCCCTTACCCAATAGGATGAGTTTTACCTCAAACTATTTTCCCATCCATCAACCCATATTTCGCTTGCTTCTTCCACAAGAACAAGTTGACCCACCTGGTGAACCACCCCCACATGAGTTCCATTGAGCCATTCAACCAAGCCAAAATTTGTAACATATGTATATAAACAAAAATTCAAAAAAAATCAAAACATTCAAAAACAAAAACAAAATTTTTCTTTGCATGTACATAGCATTTAATTTCATGATTTTTTGCTGCTATCCAGGGTTAACAAGATTCAACATCGATTCCCATCCATTCTTCCAATCCATATCTTCTCCTACTAAGTCAGTATGAATCCTATTGACTTATTCACCCCACTCCATAATCCATACAATCTGGCTAAGCCAATTCCAATTGACATAAGCCTTGTTGACATGGACCAGATTTCTTCCCCACCCTCCTTTTTAGAGTTCATCCTATCCGAGGAATTGTTAAGGGCTTCTGCCAACTACATTCCTCCTTCCCCTCCACCTTCACCTCCATCTTCTACCAAGAATCCTGAGGTCTTTCAGGTAGAGTTAGATGATGATAAATAGGAAGAGTTGGATGACATCTTAGATGACATTCATATAATCCCAACATATATTTAAAATTTAACACTCACATCAACTAAACAAATATCTTAGGAATATACAAATGAACCTCAAAACCAAAATAACAAAATTAAAAAAATAAATGTCAAAGAAGAATAAAGATTTACTCATACCTATAAAATATACCTATCAAATCCTTTGTAACACATCTATGGAAACACCCCAACAAATACTTCACAAAGTAGCCATTCCTCTAACCATAGAAAGACCTCAAATTATGGACTTCATACTCCACCATATCATATGTCATTTTGGTATTCCCTCTAAAATCATTTTTAATAATGGCAATTATTTCAAGAACAAGGATGTTCAAGCACTTTGTGAGAAATATAATATCCAACACAGTTTCTCAACTCCTTATTACCCACAAGCAAATGGACAAGCCAAAGCTACCAATAAGACCTTGATTGCTATTCTCAAGAAACTTGTTAACAAAAATCATAGAGACTGGCATACAAAAATCCCTTTGGCACTATGGGCTTATCGAACAAGCATCCAAATGCCAATAGGAGCAACACCATTTTCCTTGGTCTATGGAGCTAAAGCTATCATGCCTCTTGAGCTTGAGATTCCCTCCTTGAAAATTTCTTTGCAAGAATTCATAGATGATGACACTGCTAGACAAGCACGTCTTGACCAACTTACTCTTCTTGATGAGAGGTGAGTCAATGCACTAGAACACTTACAAGTTTATCAAGACCACCTAAAGCATGCTTACAATGCCAAAGTCCATCTTCATGAATTTCAAGTAGGAGATCTTGTACTTAAAGAGAACCAACAAAACACCAATGCTTTGTCACACCTTCATGACAAATTCATGGCTAATTGGTTAGGTCCATACATAATTTCCCAAAAAGTGGGTAATGGTACATATAGACTTGTCAATTTAGAGGGAGTGGAGGAACCCAAACCACTTAATGTTATCCATTTGAAGGTATTTTATTGTTAATATGATGTTTATATGTATATATATACATGGCTAAAAAAAAACAAAAAACAAACAAAAACAAATCATTCACATAGGCATGCTACCATCTTGCATTTACATATAGGCATATTTACATGTATTTTTCACATTGCATTCATACATATTACATACATATTCCATTTGCATTCATTCCACATGCATTTCTCACATTGCATTCATACATAGCTCGCACATATTCCATTTGCATTCATTCTACATGCATTCCATTACATTCATTCATATTGCATTCATCCCATCCCACGTTCAATGATATTTTATAGTAGTGATGATATGGCCAAATAAAAAAGTCAAGTTTCCACAATTGGGGGTACCTATTTTTGGCATTTATGCAATTTTCCCCAATATCATAAGCCAACAATCCCATTTGTCAAAAATCATAAACCCCAAGTTTTCAGTCACTCAACCACTACTAGTGTGTCTAGCAACCTCCAAAAAGATGTCCAATTTTCTTTAGGACCAAAAACACTTTTTCACATTAAGAAAATCTTGAGTCTTGTCAACTGATTCCAAAAATAATCTTGCACCAACCACACTTCTTCACATCTTAAAAACATTTTGAGTCAAAGAGGGATAACACCATACTTGGGTGGCACCTTGAAGTGAAAAGGGTATTCCTCGCTTGTCCTATCATGCAACATAGTCCAAAATAAAAAATAGTGGTTTTCACCACTATCACAGTTGCTCTCCAAATATAAACACAAAATATAGAGTAGTAAGGATAGGGTCACATTCTCATCACACTTCGGTTGAGAATCTGATTCCCCAAAGCTCTATCCAAAGTTAACAATTTCTATGCACACACCACAGATCCCTAAAGCTGTAAGGATCGTACTACATTTCCCTCAGAAAGTTATGTAGTCATCCCCAAGGCCTAAATATCAGATCATTGGACTATGGAGTGAGTCTCCACCGGGGCTATAGATGCTTGAATGGTAGTGGAGTAAGCTCATGCGGGGCGACATGTCTCTCTTCCAAAAAGGGAGACCTCTGACCGCACATATGGACAAGCTAGCTTCTTGGTCCTCTCCATAACAGGTCATGCCTAATTTACTCATAATGGGTTAATGAACTTCACATGCACACACATTGGTTCTTGATTGCCTAGGGTCATTGTCATGCTCAAGATTTGGTACATGAACTTCACTTGCACACACATTGGTCCTAAAGAAAGTTAGACAACATTTAGTGAGTTTGGTTGATAACACTAGTATGTTTGAGTCTCTAAAAATCCTTCAACATCCATATCTTCTTCCATATCAACATCCATATCTTCTTCCATATCAACATCCATATCTTCTTCCATGTCAACATCCATGTCTTCATCATGGATCAACCCGCATAACGCCACCAAGTTTGGTGCCCCCGATTGCAAAACAATGAACAAAAATGGCCAACAAAATTCTGAACTATAAATGATCATTCGAACATCATGCATTCCTCTCATATAGTTTGCATTCATTATTTCATATACATGCCATTTAGCTTGCATTAATCATCCATATAAGCACTACATCATGCTTAGCTTACATTAATCATCCATATAATCAAAATATATACATCATCATATTAGCTTGCATTAATCATCCATAAAACATTCATAAAACATCTTCATAAAACATGCATTGCATACACATAAAAGCATTCACACAAAAGATAACACAAATATAAAAGCCATGTATATATATATATAAAATATCATATGTACAATGAGTGCCAAAAAGGCTACAATGGAGCACCAAGGCTCATATACAAAAGTGCATCTAAGCACTAAGCTAATGTCTATGAGAGGACCCCTGAGACCTAGTAGGAGCCCTAGACCTAGAACTCTGCCTAGATGTCGTATGCCTCGATGACTCAGTCCTAGAGGATGATGGAGGATCCAAAAAAGGAATGTGATGAGCCATGCACAAATCCTCCAAAGAGTGTGCATATGTCTCACTAGCATGTAGTCATCGCAAGTCAATCTGATGATGATGCTCTCTCACCAAAATCTCTGCCTAAAGCCTCATGACCATCTCCTGATCACCACATCAGCCCTATCTACCAGTCACTCTACCTCCATCTAAGCTATAGTAGCCCACAACCCAGCTATGACCCCATCTCATCCTACCAGAGACTCCCTATGAGCCTCCAGCATAGTCTCTCGCTCCTCACAAAGCTGCTCCACCTCAGCCCATAGCCTAGCCACCTCAAAGATCTCTCCCATATCCTCATCATCCTCCCTCTCATCCTCCACTACCTCCACCTTGAGAGTCTACTAGGCTGCTCCCCTCGATCACCTCTGACTCATCGATCACTGAGACCTCATCCTCTTTAGAGTCATCCTCGACTCCATAGCTATCGCATCCCCACCCATCACCACCTTTGGCACCCATACTGGTTGGGTACCAAACCATGCTACATACTCTAGAGTCACCTCAACATCATCTAAATCTAGGACCTCCAACCACTCATCATCCTCTATCTAAACTCTCCATGGCTCTACACATGGAAGCCCCACCTCATCCCATCGATGTCGGTACAACACTAGCTCATCAAGCACACCCTGAGGTAAACCAAACTACCTCAACACCCATGAGTACTAAAAGTACTCCACCTCCTCATCTCTCCTCCCAACCAACCATCATGCCTACCTCACCCATCGTAGCTGCTCCTCATCACCCTCCCACATGGCTCCCCACCATGGCCTCCATATCACCTAAGCCAAAGTCAACCCTACCCACATATCCCTATACCACTGGCTGGTATGCTCCTCCCGACTCGGTTGCACCTCCTCAGCCACTACCCATCTCCTAGCATAGGGCTCACCCATCTACCATGCCTAGCAAGGTAACCCCTCTGGCTGAGCTACACTAAAGTGCTCCCAAGCCCAACACTGAAGAAGGAAGTTGCATCCAATCCCCTTCCTCCCTCTCCATGTAACCTCATATAGCTCTCGATATAACTATACCAATAACGTAGGAGCCCATGCATACGCCCTTGGATCGGTGAGTAGGTCACTCACCAATCCCAATAGGTTCCAAGGGAACCTACACCCCATGCTATTAGGGAGCACTATGTTCGCTAACATGAACATGATCAAGGTTGGGAGTGCATCCAACTCCTTAGCCTTGTACATGCTCAAATAGCATATCCCCCCATCTCCCATCCTCACCTCCCGCCATCGCTCACCAAACATCTTCATCATATCCACCTTCTTATCATGCCCAACCATCACCTTCACACCCTCCACTAGCACCTTGAGGATGTGGTATACATCCTCAAGTGTGACAATAGCCTCCCCAGTTGATAGCTGAAAAGTCCCCCTATCTGAGTCCCATCTCTCTATCAAATATGAGAGATACCCATCATCCGCCCTCACCACATCCAACCGAGCCACTCCCTCCAAACCCACCTCCATCAAAAGATCCCAATCACCCTCTATAAGCTTCTTCCTCATCCCAAGAATGAGAGGAGAGAACCGATGTCGAGGCTCTATCTCCCTCAACTACAACAACAAACATTTTACATTAGTATTAATTTCAAAAAAAAATTCAAAATTTTTGCACAAAAGAACAAAGTGTTTTTCAACATTACCAGGGCAAATCATGCCTCAGCTCCACCAGCAACATTCGCTCCCTCTACCACCATAGCTCCCATACAGATTTCCACCAACCTCACTTCCCTCACCAATCCACTCCACTCCTCAGGCGCAGCTTCACAAACTCTCAAACACACAAATGAGCCTCAAATTCACCCTACAAGCTATTTATAGCTGCAGCTAGTGCACTCAGGCATAGTGTGGTACCTATGTTCTATAGGTAAACATGGGCACCTACAGGCATAGCCGAGCACCTACAGGATACCACAGGCACAATGGGCACCTGGTGCCAAAATGACATAAAGAAAAAAGGGATCAAAATAGTAGCTTACCCCCTCAAAATCTCACCAAATTTCATCCACACATCATACACATCATAAAATCACATTTTGTGAAAACAAAAATCATTTTGCACACATATTTTTTGAATACGATGCAAATTTGTAAAATGCACAAATCAAGTTACAAAACACATCAAACGAATCCAAATTTTCACAAAACTAACACTCATCTCCTCTACTCCATATTCTTCATCATCCCACAAATTTTCATGAAAATTGGAGTTGATTTGACCATTAAATCAATTGTTTCCATCCAAAAAGTGCAAAATCAACCACTAAAAGCTCTAACATTTACAAATCGACTCCAACTTTGGTGACATCATCACATTCTTCCATCAACATTCTTCCAATATCATAATCTACCATCATTTCTTCCAACACATGTCAAAATTACAAGTGAATCTCGTATATAGTGGTTTATTCTATATACTTGGTGATTGCAGTGATTTGCATCCATGCAATTCGGTAAGATGAATGAATTACCATAAGAACACTTGGTCATCATCATCATCACTTATCTCCTTGCTCGAAATCACAATCATATTTGGTATTTCCTCATATTTAGAGTGAAACATTGCCAAGAACAATTTGCACAACCGTTGTCATTGATGGCCTAGTTCATGGGGCTTAAAACATGGACAAAACTCAAATTTCATCATTCAAAATCTCCTTAACACCTTCGAGATAGGCACTAGCTAGGATGATTGGTTCCAATTGTGGGAATTATTCAAACAGTCACTAGCAGACCATCCAAGGTTGATTCTTTTTCCTTTGCATCATCATTTTGCATATCAATGACGCCAAAAAGGCAAAATGTTCTCAACAACATCGAATCACCCCAAATTTGGGGCAACCAAAATTTGATTATGATTTTCCCACGATGGGATACACCTTACATGATCATGACATCTACATTTGACACAACCCCCTTCCCACCATTGGGGCAAAAATGGTATCACATTTTACATCATTCATATCATCCACATCATATCACATTTGCAACCATTCATCCATTAGGGCAAACACAAACACATCATATCACATTTTACACCAACCCCCTTCACACCATTGGGGCAAAAATGGTATCACATCATTCATCATTTGCACAAATTTTTCAATTGGCTCATGAGATTCATCCATAATCTCATTCACCAATTGAGGGGGTAAGCTACGCAAAATTCCAAAATTCTTTATTCTTTTATCTTCAACATTATTGCTCAAAAATCCAACAAGAGAGAGAAGTTGCTTTTGCACCCAAAGCCCAACCAGGTGTCTCGTATTTTTGCACCATATTGTGTTTCATGCAACATGGTACAAAAAGGGGCATCTATAGACACCAAATCCTAGCCACTTGTCCACCATCACCCTTTCCTTCCTACCATTCAATTGGCCATTCCATGCCTTTCCCGCCATCCAATGGCCCACTTTAGCCCTTTCCCACCATTTTTTGACCCCTATTTGACTTATTTATATTTATTTTATATTATTTATATTTAAATATAATATTTTATATTATATTTTAATATATTTATTATAAAATATATATTTATAAGCCAAATTAACCTCAACCGTCCGATCCGATCTAATCTCAGCCATCCATCTTCCTTAATCCGTGTCACACCTAAAGTTTAATATCAGCCTTTGGATCCACTTTAATATTAGCCACACGATCAAAAGTGTTAAGCTAAAACCCTAAGAAAACCCTAGGCTTGATAATAAATAGGAGCATTCTCAATGCTCAACCCTTAGAAAACTTGAACGCTGGAGCTCTAATTTACTTGTGAGGTCTAACCTTGCTGAGAGCTTGTTTCTTGTGAGTAGGTTGTGCCCTAGCCTATCCTTCCCCAAAACCCTAGCTTGCCCTAGGATTTTTGGATTCCAGCCATCTTCGCATCCCATTTCTGCCACCACCATTGTCGTTCATCCGTCGAGCCCTTCGCATCCCTCTGATCTACTTCTATAGATCTAGCCCTAATCCATAGGTGCAGCCGAGCGCCTGCCTCATCCCATAGGTGCAATCATGCACCTACTGCATTCTGTAGGTGCAACACAGTGCCTATTGTCCCCATAGCCACAGACCAGATTTACCGCATAAGATCATCAAGTGCCACTAGGGCACCCTACCATCAATCTGCAATGGAGCAACAGAACAACAAAGTAAGTATTTTATGCATTTTTATTTGATGTTATTTAGATTTTGCATGTTTTATTTATTTAGATCTAGGGTTTTTAGTTTGCATTTCTGAGGGTTCACACTGTGGAACCCTCATTTTGTTTGCTAATAGCTTTATGTTTGTTGTATGTGCAGGATCAGGTAGCATTCATCAAGGATTTTTGAGTAGCTGTTGAAGCTAGAGTGGCTCGATTATGGATAACCAAAAGCCCACTCACCCTGTTGGAAGCAAGATACATTGGAGACACTACTTGTTTTGTAGCTAGGGTTTCGGAGAACCCTAGCATCTATATTTATTGTATCAAAATAAGTTCTTTTGAACAAATAAATTGTAACAAAGGAGTTTCTTAGCTCCCCCCCATTTATTGAATAAAATCATATTTTGTGCAATCTCTTGTTCATTGAAATTATTTTACTTTCATATTTGTTTTAGTGTCGTATTTTTGCTTCACGAGTTTTATAGCCCTCCTGACTATACAAAGCTATTTTTGCATGGTCTTATAAATATATGTTAGGCTTGGATCAAAACCTAGTGGTCCACAACCTTACCCTCAACCCTAACGCTAAGTCGATCAAGAAAAAATTAAGGAATCTTCATCCCATAATCGCCTTCATGGTCAAGGAATAATTGCAAATAAATTTAGATGAGGGATTCATCCAACCTATAGATTATCCAAAATGGGTGTCAAACGTGGTTCCTATTGGAAAAACTGACAGGGGATACGCATGTGCACCAACTTTTGCAACCTTAACAAAGCATGTCCCAAGGATGATTTTTCATTTTTTAACATCAAAATTCTTGTTGACTCCACAACAAGTCACAAAATGCTCTCCCTAATGTATGATTATTCAAGATACAATCAAATTCAATTCAATCCTGACAATCAACAAAAAATATCTTTTACCACTCCATGGGTGACCTTTTTTTACAAAGTCATGTCTTTTGGACTCAAAATATAGGTACCACATATCAATGCACTATGAGGTACATCTCTCATGATTACATGCATGACATTATTTAGGACTATATAGATGATCTATTAGCAAAATATAAAATTTGTGACCAACATGTTGGTGTCCTATGCAAAGTATTTGACTAACTACTCAAGCACAACATGAGACTAAACCGTAACAAATGTATCTTTGGCAAACTTTTTGGATTCATAATCTCTAAGTGGGGTATCAAAGTGGATCCCAACAAAGTAAGGGTTATTTTGGAAATACCTGAATAATACAGGCTTATACTGATAGGGTGGTAAACAGTATAAGATCAACTTTTACTTTTCTTTCCCAAACAATATTATCCAATATTATCAATGGCAATATCAATAGCAGTAATCAAATCAATACATAAATCATCACACATAATAGAGACACAAATTTAATGTGGTTCACCCAATGTGGGCTACTCCATAGAGAAAATATTTCTTCTAAATTTTCTCAACAAATCTCTTGGGAATCAATTCCCTATTACAATATTTATGGACCTTTGTCTAAAGGAGACACCAATCCCCTATGCTCTGATTTGTGGATCTCTCTCCACATGAGAACTCTATACCCTTGCTCTAGTTTGTGGATCTCTCTCCATAGGAGAACTCTTTCCCCTTTGCTCTAGTTCGTGGATCTCTCTCCACAAAATAACTTTATCTCCCTAGTTGGTTCACATATATTACTCCATAGGAGAACTTTGTCCCCTTGCTCTATTTTATGGATCTCTATCCATAGGATAACTCTATCCCCTCTGCTCTAGTTGGTTAACTTCTAGAAGACTTATACCCCCACTGCTATGGCTTATGGATCTCTCTCCATAAGAGACATCTATCCCCATTGCTCTGGTTGATGGACCTCTATCCACTAGAGACATATGTCCTCTTTGCTCTGTCACCTCCAAATATTGCTCTCAATTCTATCTCAAATCTACACCAAATTCTATCCCAAGTCTAGCATAAATATGCTCTAACTTTATTCTGTTAGCATATATGTCTTACATTATTGAGCAAAATGGTAGCGCACGTAGGCGCTCTCTAGGTTGGTTTAATAACCACCAAGTTGGTTTAATAAACCAACTTATTGTAACCACATTGTAATCTTTATAATTGATATCAATCGGAATGAATAATTGCTTCATCAAATTCTTTATGGCATCAGAGCTAGGGATGATCGCAGACATTGGGTAAGGTAGTTATCATTTCTAACTACTCCAACTTCCCTAAACAACATGGTTCTTGGAGACACTGATGGACGCAGACAGAGGATAGACTACCAGCCAACGAGACTGGAGGCACGCAGACTGGAGGACACTGACGGACGTAGACAGAGGAGACACTGACGGATGCAGACAGAGGACAGACTACCAGCCAACGAGACTGGAGGCACGTAGACAAAGTAGAGCAGATCGGGCACGTGATTCGAGACTGGAGGCACGTAGACAGAGGAGAGTAGACTGGGCATGATTATGGAGGCAAAAGGGCGGGGTGGTTGCCCGAAGGCAACCGAAAGCTATAGTAGCTTTCCTTGTTCTTAAAGACCCCCATAGTGGCAGCATAGGCCATGTGGGATTAAAGTTTTTTTTCTCCCTTCTCCACACCCGATGCTGCTAAGATGTGCCTGCTCCCTGTTTGTTCTCGTCGGGCCCTCTGGCTCACGTGGTATGCGTGGTGATTGTTAGGCGGAAGGTCACGGGTTCAAGTCTCTTCGGGGAGGTATAAGTTTTTTTTATGCCCCGTATGCTGTGATGGTGGGTGGCAAGTTTTTGATGCCCCGCGCATGCTGTGATGGTGGGTGGCACCTTTTGATGCCCCGAAGTGCCTTGTTGATGCCAGGAAGTGCCCTGTTGATGCCAGGAAGTGTCCTGATGATGCCAACAAGTCATTTGATGCCTGTGCAGTCAAATTTGATGCCTTGAAGGCTCCAAACAATTTTTTTTGGGGTTCAGGTACAATTTTTTTTCCTTGTCTATTTTGCAATACGAAGGGGGGAAATCTCAGTCTTCACATGATTCATTTGCAAAATTGTAAGATAAAGGGGGGAAATCAAACCATTTGGAAGTGAATAATTGCTAGATTTGTAATAGGTGCTTAAATTTGTGGGCATTTGTGATTGTTTCTTTTGCATTTAAATATTCTATTTTTCTTGCATTAACAATCATAAATTACAAAAAAAAATAAGACCCCAAATTTATACCCTATTTGTGCAATTTATTGCACAACAGCATTCGGTATTTGAGATACCTCTGGTCCACACTTACAGGTAATGTTGTCGTGCTTTGGACTACTGTATTCGCCGCCTAATATAGCTGCAACAATGACGTCTGAGCTTGTTCTCTATTAATCATCGGGGAGAAATAAGGCAAACCAGATCTATTTTTTTTCCATTTCATACCCACATCGTGATTGTTGTTAGGCATAAATCCTGACGAAAGTTTTTTTTCCAAAGTGTTTAGGGGAAGTTACGCCCCACGCATGAGGAATAAAACTTTCTATGGTAGGTGTCATTAACAACACGATGCCCTTTCAGTATCACCTATGTTCAATATATTGTGCTTCTCATATGTACTTATAGTCTCCCTCACGTAAGGGTGGGTACATATTGAGTAGTATATTGTTCATATATACCTATAGTCTCCCTCACGTAAGGGCGGGTATATATTGAATGGTTATGATATAAATATCTAGCAGGTATAAAGAAAGGGAGACCAATTGGTGATATAAGGAACCTTCATAATGGCCACAATTCATAAGTATCTCTCAGATTCATAATTGTTGAAAGGTCCTAACTTTGTTCCATGGAAAACAAAGATGAAAGCCATTCTTCAATTGGAAGATTTATGGGATGTAGTGATTGGCACTGCAAAGCGCCCTCAGACAATAGGAACAGATCAAGATGCTTGGGATAAGAAGGACAAGAAGAGTCTCGTGTTTATCTTGCTTGCTACTACAGATGAGGTGCAACCTCATATTTGTGATGCAAAAACTAGTAAGATAGCTTGGGATGCCTTGATCACAGTATATGAAGGAAAGAATCAATCCACTATTCTAAACCTTCAAACTCAACTACATACTCTCAGTATGAATTCTGGGGAAACAATTGATATATTCCTTTGTAGAGTGGCTGACTTGAAAGCCAAATTGAATGCCATGGGAAAACCAGTGGATGATGATATCTTGAAATCTGTCATCTTGAGAGCATTGTCAGATTCCTACAAGATGTTGATCACTTCTCTCAATGTTTCTGGTAGACAAGTATCATTTGTGGAGTTGGTAAATTTGCTTCAGAATGAGGAGGCAAATCAGGTTCAGAAAGATGATGTGCCAGATAATGCCCTTTCCACACAACAAAGTGGTAAGAAACAAGGTCAGTTTCAAAAAGGGGGTCCTTCTTCCAAAGGAAAAGGGAAGCAAAATCAGCAGAAGGATACAAAATATTGCAAGATTTGTGATATGAATAACCATGACACCAACAGGTGTTGGTTCAAAAACAAGCAACAAAATGATCAAGGTCCTAAGAAGAAGGGCAAAGACAAACAAAAATACAACAAACATAAGCAACCTAAAGGCCATGTTGCTTATGCTGACTCCAACTCAGACTCAGATTCTCCTGGGTCCGATTCAAATTCTGACTCTGAAAGAGCACACAAGGTGCTCATGACCCATACTTCATCTTCCCAGATAGATGTTGTATGGTATATTGATTCAGGAGCTAGCAAACACATGACTGGGGACAAATCATGGTTTGATACTTTTGTGGAGAAAGAGGGTAAGCCAGTCACAATTGCTGACAATCAAGTCTATCAAGTAAAGGGAGAAGGGGATGTTTCTGTGTCCCTTCCTGATGGTAATTGTCAAATTGAGAAGGTTCTCTATGTTCCAGGATTAGCCAATAATCTGCTCCCAGTCACACAAATGTTGGATAGAAACATGGATGTCATGTTTCGAGTTGTCAAAGGCAAGAAGAGATGTTTTATCACCCACAGTGGTAAACATGTTGCAACCGGATCCTACAAACATGGCTTGTTCATTCTAGATGCTCTTTCAACTCCTCATGTTGCTCTGGCTGCAACTACAAAGGAGGCCACCTCTCTCTGGCATAGACGTTATGGGCACCTCAGTTCAGGATATTTGCTTGAATTACACAGATATGGGATGGTGAAAGGTCTTCCTCCACTCTCATCTATCTTACCAGTGTGCTCGGATTGCTTAGCAGGGAAGCAACATAGAGTACCTTTTGAAACTAGCTCCTCTCGAGCTACAAACCCTTTAGAGCTGGTACATACCGATCTGTGTGGTCCTATGCCAACCAGATATGGTGGAAAGAAGTATTTTCAACTATTTGTTGATGATTACTCATGAAAGATGTGGGTTTTCTTTCTTCAGTTGAAATCAGAAGCATTTCTCTACTTTCAACAATTCAAGAAACTTGTCGAGAAGGAGTCGGGTTGTTTCATAAAAACCCTCCGCTCAGATCGAGGGGGGAATACACCTCTGAAGAGTTTTCAGATTTTCTTAAGAAACATGGGATCAAAAGACAACTGACTACAACCTATACACCTCAGCAGAATGGAGTTGCAGAAAGGAGAAATCGTTCCATTATGGAAATGGTTCGATGTATGCTAAAGGGAGCACATCTTGAGGATCAATATTGGGCAGAAGTAGTAAACACAACATCATACCTCCTAAATAGAGCACCCACTAGAGCTCTACAAGGGAAAACACCACAAGGAGCTTGGAGTGGTAAGAAACCTTCCATTTCTCATTTAAGGGTGTTTGGATGTAAAGCATTCATGCACATTCCAAAATAGAAAAGGAGGAAGTTGGATGAGAAAACCCTATAGTGTATCTTTCTTGGCTATGATGAGTATTCAAAAGGTTATCGATTGATTGATCCTAAGACCAAGAAGACACACGTAAGTAGAGATGTTGTATTTGATGAAGCTTTCACATCAAAAGACACATCTACGAGTTGTATACCTAGATGAAGAAGAACCTAAGAAGGAGGTTCAACTTCCACAACAACAACAGAAAGTCCCAAAATGGTATACTAGCACTTTGAGAGATGCTAAGTTGAATTCCCTTCCAGATCTATCTCTAGATAGGCCATGTACTCGTAGTATGACTCAACAAATGAGAGCAGAGGAATCTACTTCAGAGGTTGATGAACTTTGTCAACACTTTGATGATTTGTCAGTGGGTACAGAAAATGATAGAGAAGAAGATGAGGATGAAGAAAATATTTATATGTCTACATTGAATGCAAATGAACCCACAACGGTTCAATATGCACTTGATAAACCACAGTGGAAAGAGGCCATGGATGTAGAACATAAGTCTCTCATAAAAAATAATACTTGGAAGTTAGTCGATCTGCCAACAGGAAAGAAACCCATAGGCTGCAAATGGGTGTTCAAAGTGAAGTATAAGGCAGATGGATCTATTGATAAGCATAAAGCCTGACTTGTTGCGAAGGGTTATGCTCAGAAAGAAGGCATAGACTATGAAGAGACTTTTGCCCCTACTACAAAAATGACTACCATTCGAGTACTTTGTGCCATGGGAGCTCGGTTTGGGTGGAAGTTGCATCAGATGGATGTTAAAAGTGCTTTCTTGAATGGTGACTTACAGGAAGAAGTATACATGACTCAACCAGAAGGATTCATGGTCGAGGGGCAAGAACAAAAAGTATGCAAGTTGATCAAATCCTTGTATGGGCTCAAACAAGCTCCTCGAGCTTGGTATATCAAGATAGACAGTCACCTTGTGCAGCATGGATTCAAAAGAAGTCCTTCAGATGCAAATCTCTATATTAAGAAAAATGGTTCTGATATAGTGATTCTTGTACTTTATGTAGATGATCTGATCATAACAAGAAGCTCGAAAAGAATGATTGACTTAGTGAAAAATGATTTGAAGCAATCATTTGAAATGACAGATCTAGGACTTCTGCACTATTGTCTTGGTTTAGAAGTTACTCAGAAAAGATTTCATATTAGAGTAACACAAAAGAAATATGCCAAGACTTTAGTAGAAAAATATCGGATGACTAACTGTAAGTCAAAAGCAACTCCAATGGAGCAAGGACTTAAGTTATCACGATATGATGAATCACCTCAGGTAGATGGTACTCTCTATCGTCAGTTGATTGGGAGTCTCCTATATCTGACAAATACCAGGCCAGATCTCAGTTTTGTTGTGGGCTATCTTTCAAGGTTCATGCAAGAGCCTAAGATGAGTCACTGGAAAGCAACAAAAAGAGTTCTTCATTATGTTCGTGGTAGTACAAATTATGGTCTAGAATACAAAAAGAATAATAAGTTTTTCTTACTAGGATACACGGACTCGGATTATGTTGGATCCATTGATGATCGTAAATCCACTTCTGGATATGTTTTTCATCTAGGATCTGGACCTATCTCATGGCATAGTAAGAAGCAACATGTGGTTGCTTTATCTTCTACAGAAGTAGAATATCATGCAGCCAGTGAAGCAGTCTACGAGATAATGTGGTTAAGTCGCATTCTTACAAACATGGGTCTTCCAAAGAATCTTCCTCTTCATTTGTTTTACGACAATCAAGGTGTTTTGAATCTTGTCAAAAATCCAATTTTTCATGAACGTACCAAACATGTTGATACCAGATGTCATTTCATTCGAGATGAAGTTCCAAAGCACCATATACAACTTCAATACATTCCTACTGATGCGCAAGTTGCAGATATCTTTACCAAAGCACTTGGGCGTATCAAATATGAAAAGTTTCGAGATACTATTGGAATTTGCCAATAATGTAATAAGGGGGGATGTTAGCATATATGTCTTACATTATTGAGCAAAAGGGTAGCGCACGTAGGCGCTCTCTAGGTTGGTTTAATAACCACCAAGTTGGTTTAATAAACCAACTTATTGTAACCACATTGTAATCTTTATAATTGATATCAATCGGAATGAATAATTGCTTCGTCAAATTCTTTATATTCATACATCTACACTAAACTTTTTCCCAAGTCTAGCACAAATCTACTTTAACTCTGCTCACAAATTTGCTCTTAATTGTATCTCAAATATTCCACAAGCCTTAACACAAGGCTTGAACAAATCAGTAATCAAACTTGCTCTCAATTCTATTTCAAATCTACCCCAAGCCTTAACACAAAGCTTGAACAAATCAGTAATCAAACCTGCTCTCAATTTTATTTCAAGTCTTCACAAGACTTGCTCAAATATGCCTTCAAGCCTTCTCAAAATACTTGCTCAAATATACCTTCAATCCTTCTCAAAATACTTACTCAAATCTTCCTTCAAGCCTTCTCAAAAGACTTGCTCAAATATGCCTTCAAGCCTTCTTAAAAGACTTGCTCAAATCTACCATGAATGTTGCTCATAAAACCTACTCAAATAACTCTAAATCCTGCATACCAAACATAACTTAAATCTCTTTCAAAAAATGTTCTTCACACATAAATTCTACTTAGAATTCGTTTAACCTTTGGAACATATAGAGAATGATATGCACTTGTCAATAGCTCAATATGTTCTACTCAATCATTAATTCTTTTGCTTTCACATGTTTCACATTTATTACTCTTTAAATGTAGGTCTAGTCTAACACATGACACCTGACCTCTTGATGCACACACTTGCTTCACAAATCTGATTTCTAATGATTGCACATTCACTTTCAATATCACTCAAAACCAATGCCCAAAAGCTTCATATATTCATTCAAACAATGAATTTTCTCACAAAGCCTAACACAAGTGTTTCCAATTTATTTTAACAAATATGCACAATGTAGGTCTCAAACCCTAACTCAAATATTTTTAACAATGCTTATCAAACAATCCTTTTATCTCCACCTTATGTTCCAAAAACATTCACTTCAACAAAAACACTTTAAACAAGATATGATGTGCCCATACCTCTTAATTTGATCTTATGGAGATATGTCTTCAAAACCTATCTCACAAAAAAAATATTTTTCTAATGCCACTTCAAGGGTTAGATTGTAAGATACTTTCTCAAAACATCCACATGAATTTTCACCTTCAAAAATGCTCAATGAAATTTGAATTTGATATTTGATCACTCCTATTTTATCCTAAAAAATGAAGCATTAATTTCCAACAAAACCTTTCATAAATTTCCTTTCACAATGCAAGAATCATAATAAAATATCAAGCAACCTATCACACCTTATTACTCCTAATATTGCAAAATAAAATTCAACCCAACAAAATCACAAATTTCACACATAAATTCCTTATAAACCTTATACCTCATACTTAAAATAAAATATTTAATGCACCTTAATTTTTCAACAAAACTAAAGCATCATTGATTTCATTTACCATACAAAATACTTAGACAAAAACTTCTTGTTAATTCAACCTCAATTACTCCATGCTATCCCCTTTTTAATTCAAAAATTAAAATGAAAATGAACACTTTATGACTCCCTAGTAATTTCACATCAAAATAATAAAAATTAATTAACCCTTATAACTCCCTAAGTCGAGCACCATATGCATACCTTAAAAATACTTTACCCCAAGCACTACCACTGCTACTCAAACCTGCGACTCCTCACTGACCTTGTGCCCTAGCACAAGGGCAGACACTGCGTGGTCTAGCTGCCCACACAAGAACAAAGGAGCATGTGCTCCTACTTCACCAAAAATGATGGAAAACCCTCGACCAAGCAAAAATACTCCTCGTGATTCAAATACCAAACCTACTACCTACAACATGCTCTGCAAGCTAAGATTGCCAACTAGGCTATCCACCCACATCGAATGGAATCGAGCACCCTTCATCTTAACGATGCGCTACCCTCAAAATTCACAAATATTCTCTCTGCCTCCACCTCTTGTCGAATGAATAGAAAATATTAGATATTAATTTTTAGGTATAATAACCACTTTGGATTTGCAAAACATTAACCCTTTTATACACCTTTGCCCTTTGACTTTGGACGTCGGTTGAACTTGGAAAAAATGACTCCATGCCAATTCAAATTTTGGTGCCATCTAAACCTTTTTAAAAATATTATAATAATTTAAGTCTAAGGTATATTTAAATATTATAATTTATATTTTAATATTTGGGCCCTTTTAATTTTTAATTATAATAATTATTTAAACCTTCATATATTTAAATATTATAATTTTTTTTTCTTCTTGGACATTTTCTTTGGATAAAAGTCTTTGCCATCATAAAACATCTTCCTTTTTTTTTGCAAATACCACCATGGTAAAACCTTGAACCTTTATTTTCCTTGACATAAATGAAAACCAATGTCATTAACGTATGCCATTAATTCTTTGACATCAATGACAACAATATACTCAAAATTTCCAACAATCTCCCCCTTTGTCATTGATGGCAACCCTTTTCTAAAAATTCCTTTTTCAAAACCACTTGATTCCAAATATAATCCCCCTTAGAAATTACTTCCTCTTACTAAATTTTGGAAATATGAGCAATATTTGTTGTCATTGATGTCAAGAGTCAGTTTCAGTGAGCAGTACAAGAAGAAGGATGTCAAGAGTCAATTTTAGTGCAAGAGAAAGATTGCTTCTAGACCTAAGGAAAATAATATTCAAGGTGGTCAGATAAGGTCTACAGGAGAAATAAGAAGGCCCAAGAAAAATAATATTATAATATTTTATTATAATATTAGTGGTCTAATGGTAAGACCTAAAGTAATTAAATTAATTATAAATTAATTATAATAATTTCATTATAAATTAATTTGTAATTTAATTTAATTTACCCTATGGTTAGTAAATTAGTTATAATTTAATTATAATAATTTTATTATTAATTAAATTATAATCTAATTTAATTAACCCTAAGGTTAGGGTTATAAGGGTAAAATAATATGCCGATGTCATACATTATCTCCTCCGTCGACATCAACGAAAATCAAGACATGGGTATAAATACCTGAAGCCTAAGAGGCTCCAAAGCATCCATGATTTTAATAAATCCCCCAAGCAAATTGTGTGCACAATATTCAATGAGCAAGAGAGGGAAGAAGTCCATGTTTGACTTCTTTGGCAGGTTGCAAAGGGAGAAAAGGTATAAGGCACGAAGACCTTGTCACCACCTAGCTAGGTGGGCTAGCGGCAATTGGTAGCATCTTAGAAATGCGAGGTACAACATTAGATTTGCAGCAAGGAGATTGTGAGATTTTTTTGTGCACTGAAGATGCCAAAGCCTTTTGGCTTTTTGTGCCTAGGTAGAAGACAAAGTGCCATGGGTGCTTTTTCCTTCCACGTGAGCGCTTAGCTCACGCAATTTGGCAGACATGGCTAAAGCATTGGAGGTGTTGTGATGTGGGATCAAATCCCACCGGGAGCACTTTGAGAGGTACTAAAAAAAAATTTATAAGTTGATTTGTGCTTCTAAGGTTGTATGGTGTATTTTTGAGCTTAGGGAGATATAAGGTTGATGAAATTAAATAATTATTTTGTTTAATTTTTTGGTGGATTGAGTTATTTAGAGTGGAGTTATAAGGTGTAATAAGATATTTGTTTTTATATGTTTTTGGTGAATGCTAATTTCAAGGAGTAATAAGGTGTATTTGAGTTTAATTATCTTTGTAATTGTGAAATATTTTGAGGGAGTGTTAGAGTGATATTTTTCATCTAACCTTTGAAATTGGCAAAGAGAGTAATTATGATTGAGACATGTTTTGTGGTTAATCCTTCATCAAAAAAAAAGTATGGGCGCATCTTCCTTGTGAGTGATTTTTGAATGTTGTGAATGCTAAGTTGGAGTGAAAAGGGTTGTTTGATAAGCATTGTTGAGTTTGATTGTTAAAGGTTTTTCTGAGTGAAATTTGATGGTAAAAACCTTGTTTGATAAGCATTGTTGAGTAAGCCTTTTGAGATTTCTTGAGTGAGAACTTGTGAACTATCTTGAACTAGGGTTTAGAAAAATATCATGAGTATCATTGTTATGTGAGATTGTTTTATAAGCATTATTGGAAATATTTAAATGAGTGTTCATATGTTTGAACTAGGTTTTGTAAGCAAGGATTATTTCATTGAGTGATTGGTTGAGTGGAGTTGATTGAGCCTAGTCAATTGGAAGTGTTGAAATGATAGTTCAAGTTTTGTGAAATAAATTATTCTATATTCTGATTTGATTTGGAAGAGATATTGAAAGTTATTGAGTGTTGCATAAGAGTGAAACATATTGAGTCTCTAACCATTCTCTATATGTTTTCATGGTTAAGTAAGAGAGTTTGAAATTTATTGAGCATTGTTGTGAGTGTGAAGCATATTGAGTCTCTAAAAATTCTCTATATGTTTCTGTGGGATTGGACAAGTTCTAGTGAGGACTTATTGAGCATATTTGAGGTAAGTCTTGGTGAAGACTTATTGAGCAAATTGGACAAGTTCTAGTGAGGACTTGTTGAGCAAATTTTAGGTAAGTCTTGGTGAAGACTTTTTTATCATATTAAATAAGTTCTAGTGAGGACTTGTTGAGCATAATTGAGGTAAGTCTTGGTGAAGACTTGTTGAGCATATTGTACAAGTTCTAGAGAGGACTTGTGGATAGATTAGTGTGAGATTTTGTGGAAGCTTACAATGCATATTTGATATAAGTCTTTTAGAAGACTTGAGAGTAGATTTGACTGATTGATTAAAGAACACAAGCTTATACTAAGATGGGGGGTGAATAGTATAGCGCCCACTTTTTACTTTATTTCCAAACCAATATCAATTAGTGTCCTTAATTGCAATAACCAAATATAGCAATGTACATTAATGACATATATAGCAATAGTAATCAAGAGCACAAATCACCACACATAATTGAGAAACAAGATTTAACGTGGTTCCCCCAATGTGGGGTAGTCCACAAGATAATCTTCTTATAATATTTCACAAATAAATAGGGATCCTTATCCCAATACAAATGATTACTTTGATCTGCTCAAGTGGGAAATCCACTGATCTGCTCAACAAGGCAATCCACTGATCTGCTCAGCTAGGCAATCCACTGATCTACTTAGCTAGGCAATCCTGATTTTCTCAGGTAGGTAATTCGCTAATATTTTTAGGGAGGCAATCCACTAATCTACTTCAGCAAGCTCACCAAGAACCTGCTCAAAATATGCTCCAACAAGCTCACAAATAACTTGCTCAAATCTGCTTAGCAAGCTCACAAATAACTTGCTCAAATCTATCCCAAATATGTCCACAAATCTATCCCAAAAGCCTTCTCAAAGGCTCAATAAATCATGCATAAAAGTTGCCTCAAATATGTCCAAAAATCTATCCCAAAAGCCTTCTCAAAGGCTCAATCAATCATGCTCAAGTAGCACTCAAATCTCATCCACAAATATATGAAGGCAAGGCTCAATGATGAACTCAACAATGAATGGCAATGCACTCTTCAATGGATGACAACAATGATCTCAACTCAAATCAATCTCAACTTAACTTAAATTAAATCAATCTCAACTCAGCTCAATATTATAGAAGCATAAAGAGAATTGTTAGAGACTCAATATGTTCTATTCACAAACTCAATTTCTTTCTCAACTCAAACTCAAATAAAATCATAATATAGAAGTTTGTTTCATGGAACTTGAACAACCACTTCATACAATCACTTGACTAGGCTCAATCAACTCAACTCAACCAATCACCTTAAGGAACAAATTTTTCTCACAAAACCTAGTTCAAGCATGAATCAATCAACTCAAAATGTTTCCAACAATACTCAACAATAACTCTTACATAACAATGATACTCATGTTCTCCTCTAACTCAAGTTCAAGTTCTTTGTACAAGCAATGGGCTTCAACAACAATGCTTATAAAATAAGGTTTAATCACAATTCTCAAACCATAAAACCTTGAAGCATTCAACCAACCACTTTTGAAAAGGAAACCACAATCAATCCTTTTCTCTCCAATGATATTTCAGAAATCAACCACCATAAACAAAGTCAATGGAGAATATTGCTCATACCTTTTTGATGCCTTATAAGTTGTCCACTAAATCTGCCACACTCAACAAACTTTATTTTTTAACTTTCAATAGGGGTTAGAGATCTTAATTAATAACACAACAATAATATCCAAATAACACCTTATTACTCCTACTCAATAAAATACACCATGTCCCCTCATGAAATAATTAATCCCCTTTGAAAAATAACAAAGCAACCTTCATTGAACCCTTTTACAAAATAATAAATATCTCTTTACACACACCTTATTTCTCCCTCTAAAAAATTTAATCAAATATCCCTCGAAATAAGCTTTCCAATGATATATAATATGATATACTTCCAAAAATAAAATCACCATAAATCTCTCTTTTTCCTAAAGTGCATCACAACCCTTATTTATCCTAGGTCAACTTTAGAAAAATAAAATATTAAAAAATATTAACTTACCTTTGTCCTTGATAAAATTCGATCCCTCGATGCCTTCTTGCTCAGCACCTTAACTGTGGCTAAGCTATCGCACGAGCTACAGGCTCGTTTGGGAGGGAAAGGCACCACGTGCTTCAAAACACTCCTCCCTCTCACGCAAACCAAAAATGCTTTGTGCGCTCTTTCTTCCAATGCCTTCTAATGCAACCAAGGAGATTCAAAATCTTAATGTTCATTCTGCCATTTTCCTTAGCCAAAATCCAATTGCCAGTGAGCCACACTTCCTAATGTGACTAGGGTTTCACATGTCGTCTGATTTATTCTTCGCTTCCATCACTTAACCCTCTTTTGCATGAGCTCTTTTCGCTTTCCAATAATCGCATTAATTCACGAGTGCAAGCCTTCAATTAATAAACCTTAGGCACCCTTTTATATAGTTTTCTCCCTCATATTTGATGACGTCTACGGATTACTTTTATTTTTAATTTTAAAATTTTAATTTTAATTTTAAATAATTTAAAATTTAAACTAAATATTTAAAATTAAATATCTCCATCACCGGGGTACCTTTTTCGATGAAACGAAAAGCCAACTTGGGTTTTAAGAAAAACCCATTTCAAATCTGCCATCCATGGTTTTAAATAAAATCTTTTATTTTGTCTGCCTTGGTTTTCACAAAAACCTTGTATATATCCATGCTCTCCAAAATATCATAAATGATTATTTATGAAGTTCTTTTACCACCAAAACTCAATGTGATCCATATGACATCAGTGATCCATGTGACATCAATGACAACATAAAATAACTCAAAATTACCAATGATCTCCCCCTTTGTCATTGATGGCAACACCTCTAATGCAAATCACCACAATCATTGCAAAAACCATATCTGAGAATCAAAGTTTCTCCCCCTGACTCAATACTCTCTATGGAGGTTGCTCCCCCTAACTCAATGCTCTCTTTGGAGGTTTCTCCCCCTTTCTGAATACTATCCTTGGAGGCTGCTCCCCCTAACTCAATGCTCTCCCCCTTACTCAAGTCTCTCCCCCTTTGACATCAATGGCAAAAGGGACACCTATGGGGATAAAATATATGACTCTTAAGCTTAGCCCCCTCACCACCTTCTCTCTTGAGGTGATTAATTTTGGGGTGGTAGTACTTTTACTTCCAGTTGTTCTCTCAAATGCTCAAACATTTCTCTTGGTAATGGTTTTGTAAACATATCTACAATCTAACCTTTTGTAGGAACATATTCCAATCTTACTTGTTGCTTTGTAACCTATTCTCTTAAAAAGTGATACTTGATTGGAATGTGCTTTGTTCTGTCATGCATTACTGGATTCTTCAAGATACTTATAGCACTAGTATTATCACACATAATAGGAATGGTATGGTCATGTTCTACACTAAAATATTTGAGAGTCTGTTTCATCCATAATACCTATGAACAACATGATGCCGCTGCAATATATTATGCCTCTATTGTGGAAAGTGACATTGATGGTTGTTTCTTGCTTAGCCAAGAAACTAGGCAACCACCAAGAAAGAATGCTCCTCCACTTGTGTTTTTTCTATCATCAATATTTCCTATCCAATCTACATCTGTGTATGTTGTGAGACTGAACTTATTGCTTCTAGGATACCATAGACCATACTTCATTGTTCCTTTGAGATATATGAGTATTATTTCACTATTGTCACATGTGATTCTTTTGGAGATGCTTGAAATCTTTCCACTAAACCAACTGCCTGTATTATATCTGGTTTGGTGGCTGTAACATATAATAGGGTACCAATCATAGATCTGTATAGAGTTTTATTTGCATCAGGAGATTCATCATATTTGCTTAATTTGCACCCTGTAACCATTGGATTGCTAATTGGATTACTATCTTCCATTTTGAATTTCTTCAACATATCTTTTATATACTTCGTTTGTGAAAGAAATATCCATTTTTCTAATTGTGAAATTTGTAGTCCGAGGAAAAAGTTTAATTCACCAAGCATAGACATTTCAAACTCATTAGTCATGTTTCTTGCAAATTCTTGACACATTTTATCATTGCTACCCCCAAAAATAATATCATCCACATAAACTTCCACAATCATCAAATCATTTCCCTTATTTTTAATATACAAATTTCTATCAACTATTCCCTTTATGAAACCTTGCTCTCAAATATATTTATCCAATCTTGAATACCATGCTCTGGGATCTTGATTTAAGCCATAAAGAGCATTTTTCAATCTACATGCATAATTTGGCTTATCTACTTGATTAAACCCATCTGGTTGTTCAATGTAAACTTCTTCTTCTAAGTGACCATTTATAAATGCTGATTTTACATCCATCTGATATACTTTGAAATTCCTGTAGCTTGAAATTTTTAGAAACATCCGTATAGTTTCCAATCTTGCAACTGGTGCAAAGGTCTCATCAAATCAATTCCTTCTACTTGTGCATATCCTTTACACACCAATCTTGCCTTGTTTCTAATGACTTGACCATCTTCGTTCAGTTTTCTCTTGTAGACCCATTTAGGACCAATTACATTTTTTCCCTTTGGTCTTGGAACTAATTCCCAAGTCTTACTTTTTTCAATATGATCTAATTCTTCCTTCATTGCTTTAGTCCAACATTCATCACTTTCTGCCTCTCTGAAATCCTTTGGTTCTATCTTGGATAGTAGTGAAACATTTTCTTGTTCTGTTGAGCCTATGATTCCTCTTCTTGTCCATCTTACATCAGGGTTGCCAATGATCAAGTCCTCTGGATGATTTTTCTAAATATATCTTGATGAGGTTTTGGAAGGTATATTCTGCAAATCTTCTTCATCTGAATCTTCACCCATTTATTCCTAACAACTTTCTTCTTCTTCAAGAATATCTTCCTGAGATGGCTCATTTATTCTTGTTCTTTCATCAACTCTAACATTTATACTTTCCACCATGGTATGTGTTCTTTTATTGTAGCATCTATAGGCCTTACTCTTTGTAGAGTATCCAAGAAAAATACCTTCATCGCATCTATGATCAAACTTACCCAAGTCCTTATCCTCTCTTTTGATATAACACTTACTTCCAAAAATTTTGAAGTAGTTTACCGTGGGAGGTCTTCCTTTCAAAATATGGATTCTTATGTTTCTTTGTTCTAACTTGAGATCTATTCATAACATAGATTGTTGTACTAATTGCTTCCTTCTAAAATCCATCTGAGATTCCTGATTCATTTAGCATTGCTTTGGACATATTCTCAAGAGTTTTATTCTTTCTTTCTACTACTCCATTTTCCTGAGGAGTCATGGCTACTAAGTATTCTTTTATGATTCCATGTTCTGCACAAAACTTGATGAATTCTGTAGATATGAATTCCCCTCCTCTATCTGATCGCAAGCACTTGATCTTCTTTCATGTTTTATTTTCTACCATTTCTTTGAATACTTTGAAATGCTCAAATGCCTCTGATTTTTCTTTTAGAAAAACAACCCAAGTCATTCTAGAATAATCATCTATGAACAACATGAAGTAGCTTTCACCTTACAGGCTTTTGGTTCTCATAGGACCATATAAATTTGTATGAATCAATTCTAAAACTTTGGAATAGGAATATTCTTTTGCCTTGAAACTTGATCTTGTCTGCTTTCCATACTGACACTATGCACAAATTGTATTTGAAGGTATTTTTATATTTGGTAGATCTCTGACAATTTGTTTGTTGCTTATCCTTACTATGTTGTCGAAGTTCAAATGACACAACCTTTTATGCCATAACCAACTTTCTTATTCTTGAGATAGAAGACATTTTTCCCTTTTTTATTTCGCTGAGCATGTAGAGATCATTATTGGTTCTTTCTGCATTTGCAACAAGCTTCCCTATTTTTGTTTCCCTTATTTTGCATCTTGTAGAGAAAATAGTGAAGAACATAGACTTATACTGAGAGGGGGGTGAACAGTATAAGACTTAACCATTTATCAATTTTTACTTTAGATAGCAATGGCATCATCATAGCATTAATCATCATAGAAAACATCACACAATGAAGACCCATTTTAACGTGGTTCACCCAAGGTGAGCTACATCCACTCAAATATTTTCTCTAAAAGCTTTCTCAAAGTTCTTTGGGAATCCTTCCCAATTACAATGTTTATGAGCCTCAGCCCAAAAGAGAAACCTTCCCCTCAACTCTGGAAATGATACTTCAGAAGATCACCTGCCTCTTCTTCCACTAGCACGTGGAGCTCCTTTCCATAGAAGACCTCCTGTCCTCAATGCTCAGCCTCAAGAGACCTTTGTCCTCACTAATCACCTCTACAACAACTCATCAACCTGTACTAAACACAGTCATTTGGTCCAGCACAAGTCTTCCTCACTCTGTCAGATTTATCCCAAGCTCAACTCATAAAGCTTGAATAAATCAATCTCTACTGCACACAAGACTTCTCAAATACTTGTCAAATATATCCTCGGGTTCTTCTCAAAGAACCACTTCAACTCTGTCCTCACGTCCTCTGCTAGGACCTGTCCAAATCAGCTCACAAGTCCTCACTAGAACCTGTCCAAATCAGCAAGCTCACCAAGAAAAACTTGCTTAGCATGAACCCACAAAGAGAATTGTTAGAGACCCAATGTGATTCATCAACCTCATAGAAGCATAAATAGAATTGTTAGAGACTCAATATGTTCTATACTTAACTCCCAATCTCAATCTCAACTCAATCTCAATCTCAAAAGAATAAGATAGATGTAGTATGCTTTTCTCAATAACATGAAACATAACCCAAAAATTGCCGACCATGCAATATCTCATATAACAATGATACTCATGTTCTTTCCACAACCAATATCTTTTCACTACCAATTAGGGCTTTAACAACAATGCTTATAGACAAGGTTTAACCAACATCATTCAACTCAACATTAACCTTGAAGCATTCAACCAATCACTACATGAAAAGGAAACTAGTAGACATCCTTTTCCCTCCAAAGATATTTGAACAAAATAGCCACCAACATAAATCACCAATGCAAAGAATAACTTGCTCAAATCAATCTCAATGGAGTAAGCCCAAAACATGAATCAAGTAAAGCATTAACTTGATCAAAACAACCTCTATGGAAGCAACTCAACCATCAATCTCAAAACAACAAACTAAGGGTTTCACCATCTCAATGCAAGTAGCAAGACTTACTAACATAAACCCTAGTGCAAAAATGCTTCCTCTTCCTCAACCAAAATTATGCATTCACCCAAAAAACTCATCAATGATTTTAATGCATAAACAATCTTCAATATCCAAAAAATGGGATTTACATCAACAAGAATACCTAGTAGACAACCTTTTCACTCCAAACTCAATTTTAGAAAATACACCATCAACAATATACATCGAAGAAGTTGCCCATACCTTTGTTTGAGGAAGAAGAGAATAGTTCTTCAACCTGTTACCAACACCACCCTTAACTTTGCCACCAAGGTAGGGTTAGAACATAAAAGTAACCACAAAAATATTTATTCCATAAAACACCTTATGACTTCAATCCTTAGAATTCAACTACCAAAAAATATAAAGCATACAAACAATATATCCTTTTACACCTTATTTCTTCAAATTAATTAAACCATGCTCAACGAATAATAGCTTCTAAGCAAATCTCACTCAACAATCATCCCAAAAATCTCAACCACACACTATCAACCTTATATCTCCAAAGAAGCATTTAACCTTAAAAATAATTTTAAATAAATCTGCCCAACCACTTCTTCTTTAACAAAATGTAGATTTTATTTTAAAAACCTTACCAAAAAAAATGCTTCCAAAAATCGTGGGTTAACAGTGCCTCCGAAAAATCAAAGCGCAAAAACTCTTCTCACACTCCATGGTGGGATTCGAACGCTTGACCTCCCTTCAAGCGCCTTCGTAGAACAGTCATTGCCACTAGGCCAACGGTGCTAGCTTGAAGGCTAGCAAGAGTCTCCTTCTCCTTAACCCTTTGGCGGCGGATAAATGTGGCAAAAAAATGATAGTCGTAGCTTTTACTTCCCAACTTTTGTGCAATTCGAATTTCTTTACCTCAATTGCTTTGGACTATAGGTTATGGCTTATATAGCCAAACTTCCATGCTATGCACGACGTCGGTGGGAGGATAATTCAAACTTTTCAAATTAATATTATTTTGGCGCCTTCGAAACAACTTTAGGGTTTATGAAACCCTTTTGATTATTTAAAAAATAATCAAAGGTCTTTTAGACCTTAGACCTTAGGTGGAGAACCCATTAAATTATTAAAATAATTTAATCACTAAATCAAATAAATAATTAATTAAAAAACCTTTAAAATATTTTATTAATTAAGTTATTTAATTAATAAGTGTCTCCAACCTTTGCATTAAGATGAGAGTGGTTTTGATAAAAACCCTTAATGCATCCAGCTAGTTTTAATAAAAACCCTTAAACCTGTCATGGTTTTGATAAAAACCTTTTCATCTGCTACATGGAATCTCTCCAGAATCTTCTAGAAAAATTTCTTTGGAATATTCAACCTTTGAATCCAATAAATCCTCTTGACATTAATGTCAGTTCCTTTTGACATCAATGACAACTCATAGACAAGAATCTAGGATCTCAAACCCAAAATTGCCAACAAAAAGTAACTATGTACCCTCTATCACAAACCTGAATTACACTCAATAGATTGTGTTTTAGACCCTCAACATAGATTACACCCTATGTAGTAGTATTTCCATCATCTAACCTTAAATTTCCTCTCCCTTTGATTTTAGTGAAGCATTATCACCAAATCTCATAGATCCACTATTGTTCCTTTTTAGAGAAATGAACTTAACCTTATACCCAGTCATATTACTAGAGCACCCACTGTCTATATACCATTTGTCCATCCTATAACCCAGTATAATATACCTTCAAGCTTGTTAGTCTTTCCGAAGGAACCCGCTCTGATGCCAATTGAAGAACACAAGCTTATATTGAGAGGGGGTGAATAGTATAGCACCCAATTTTTACTTTCTTTCCAAACCAATATCAATTAGTGTCCTTAATTGCAATAACAAAATATAACAGTGTGTATTAATGACATAGATAAGTATAGTAAGCAAGAGCACAAATCACCACACACAATTGAGACACAAGATTTAACGTGGTTCCCCCAATGTGGGGTAGTTCACAAGATAATCTCCTTATAATATTTCACAAAGAAATAGGGATCCTTATACCAATACAAATGATTACTTTGATCTACTCAAAGTTAGGCTATCCATAGATCTGCTCAAGTGGGCAATCCATTGATCTACTTAGCAAGGCAATCCACTGATTTGCTCAGCCAGGCAATCCACTGATCTACTCAGCTAGGAAATCCTCATCTGCTTAGGTAGGTAATCCAGTGATCTGATCAGGAAGGCAATCCACTGATTTGCTTCAAAAATCTCACCCGAACCTACTCAAAATCTGCTCCAGCAAGCTAACCAAGAACTTTCTCAAATATGCTTAGCAACCTCACAAAAAACTTGCTCAAATCTATCCCAAATTTGTCCATAAATCTATCCCAAAAGCCTTCTCAAAGGCTCAATCAATCATGCACAAAAGTTGCCTCAAATATATCCATAAATCTATCCCAAAATCCTTCTCAAAGGCTCAATGAATCATGCACAAAAGCTGCCTCAAACCTATCCAAAAATCTATCCCAAAAGCCATCTCAAAGGCTCAATCAATCATGCTCAAGTAGCACTCAAATCTCATCCACAAATATATGAAGGCAAGGCTCAATGATGAACTCAACAATGAATGGCAATGCACTCTTCAATGGATGACAACAATGATCCACAATAATCTCAACTCAAATCAATCTCAACTCAACTTAAATCAAATCAATCTCAACTCAGCTCAATATTATAGAAGCATAAAGAGAATTTTTAGAGACTCAATATGTTCTATTCACAAACTTAATTTCTTTCTCAACTCAAACTCAACTCAAATCATAATATAGAAGTCTGTTTCATGGAAATTGAACAACCACTTCACACACTTGACTAGGCTCAATAAACTAAACTCAACCAATCACCTTAAGAAATAACTTTTTCTCACAAACCCTAGTTCAAGCATGAATCAATCAACTCAAAATATTTCCAACAATACACAACAATAATTCTTACATAACAATGATACTCATGTTCTCCTCTAACTCAAGTTCAAGTTCTTTTTACAAGCAATGGGCTTCAACAAAAATGCTTATAAAACAAGGTTTAATCACAAATATCAAACCAAAAAATATTGAAGCATTCAACCAACCACTTTCGAAAAGGAAACCACAATCAATACTTTTCTCTCCAATGATATTTCAAAAATCAACCACCATAAACAAAGTCAATGGAGAATATTGCTCATACCTTTTTGATGCCTTATTAGTTGTTCATTAAATCTACCACACTCAACAAACTTTCTTTTTCAACTTTCAATAGGGGTTAGAGATCTTGATTAATAACACAACAATAATATTCAAATAACACCTTATTACTCCTACTCAATAAAATACACCATGTCCCCTCATGAAAGAATTAATCCCCTTTGAAAAATAACAAAGCAACCTTCACTTTTGAACCCCTTTACAAAATCATAAATATTTCTTTACACACCTTATTTCTCTCTCTAAATAATTTAATCAAATAGCCCTCGAAATAAGATTTCCAACGATATATAATATGATATACTTCCAAAAAAAATATCACTAGGAATCTCTCTTCTTCCTAAAGTGCATCACAACCCTTATTTCTCCTAGGGCAACTTTATAAAAATAAAAATATTAAAAAATATTAACTTGCCTTTGTCCTTGATGGAATTTGATCCCTCGATGCCTTCTTTCTTAGCACCTTAACCATGGCCAATCTGTCGCACGAGCTACAGGCTCATTTGGGAGGGAAAGGCACCACGTGCTTCAAAACACTCCTCCCTCTCATGCAAACCAAAAACGCTTTGTGTGCTCTTTCTTCCAACGCCTTCTAACGCAACCAAGGGGATTCGAAACCTTGATGTTTGTTCTACCACTTGCCTTAGCCAAAATCCAATTGCCAATGCGTCACACTGCCCAAGGTGACTAGAGTTTCACACGTCGTCTAATTTATTCTTCGCTTCCATCACTTAACCCTCTTTTGCACGAGCTCTTTTCGCTTTCCAACAATCGCATTAATTCATGAGCACAAGCCTTCAATTAATAAACCTTAGGCACCCTTTTATATAGTTTTCTCCCTCATATTCGACGATGTCGACGGATTACTTTTATTTTAAATTTTAAATAATTTAAAATTTAAACTAAATATTTAAAATTAATATCTCCATCACCGTAGCACCTTTTTCGATGAAATTAAAAGCCAACTTGGGTTTTACGAAAAACCCATTTCAAATCTATCATCCATGGTTTTAAATAAAACCTTTAATTTTTTCTTCCTTGGTTTTCACAAGAACCCTGTATATATCCATGCTCTCCAAAATATCATAAATGATTATTTATGAAGTGTTTTTGCCACCAAAACTCAATGTGATCCATGTGACATCAATGATTCATGTGACATAAATGACAACATAAAATAACTCAAATTGCCAACATTAATTTGTTCAAACCTTGGGTTAAGGTTTGAGAAAGATCTAGCAGAGTTGATTTGTGATTGAGTCAACCTTTGTGTTAAGGCTTGAGGATAGATTTGTGCTAGACCGAAGGATTGTATGTAGTGCATATTTGAGGATAGATATTGATAAGATTTGTGCTAGACCGAAGGACTGTGTTTAGTGTAGATTTGAGGAAAAAATTTGAGCAAATTTGTACTAGACCGAAGGACTGTGTTTAGTGTAGATTTGAGGACATAGATTGAGCAAATTTGTTCTAGACCGAAAGACTGTTTTTAGTGTAGATTTGAGATAGAGTTGAGAGCAAGCTTGGAGGTGAAATATTATAGAGGACAATAGTCTCTAGTGGATAGAGGTCCATTATCTAGTGCAGTGAAGACAGGTCTTATGAGTGAGGGCAGGAGTCTTTAGTGGATAGATATTCATAAGCCAGTGCAATGGAGGCAGTAGTTCTTCTAGAATATCACCAGCCAGAGTAGAGGGGATTGATGTCTCCTATGGATAGAGATACACAAAATTGATTAGGGGATTGGTGTCTCCTTTGGAAATAGGTCCATAAACATTGTAATAGGGAAAGGTTTCCCAAGATATTTGTTAAGAAAATTTTAGTGAAATATTTTCTCTATGGAGTAGCCCACATTGGGTGAACCACATTAAATTGGTGTCTCTATTGTGTGTGGTGATTTGTGCATTGATTTGATTACTATTGTTTATATTACCATTGATATATTACATAATATTTATTGGGAAAGAAAAGTAAAAATTGGTCTTATACTATTCACCCCCCTTCTCAGTATAAGTGTGTGTTCTTCACTGAATGCTCTCCCCCTTACTCAAATCTCTCCCTCTTTGACATCAATGGCAAAGAAAATCCTTTGGGGGTAAATAATAGAGTCTTAGCTTAGCCCCCTCTCCACCTCCTCTCCTTCAAGTGATTAATTTTAGGGTGGTAGTATCTCTACTCTCAGCATACAATGCTCTTTGTCTACCTTTCTTTTCAACATACCCTTTTGATCCTTTTGAGTGTCCCTATTCTTGCTTATCTTTGAAAGTTTTGGAAACTCTGTTCTACACCACTTGGCCTTATACCCAATATTATTACACTTGTAACACTTAATGTTGTACTTATTGGAAGGTGCAAATGTCTTGAAGTTCCTCTTGGTGAAGCCATACTCATTTCTATCATGAACTTTGCAGTGGATAGCTTTATGACCGAAGCGATTACAAGAGTAGCAATAACCTTGAAAGAAATATCCATATTTGAAAGATTTGACATTCCTCTTAGTGAGACCATACTCCTTATTTCCATGAGTCCTACAATGCATAGCCTTATTACCAAACCTATTACATAAAAAACAACATCCTTTGAAGAAGTCTTGTCTTGAACCTTCTGGTCTCTTAGTCCTTTCTTCGCCTTCTCTATGATGATCCATTTTTCTTGTTTGTGCATTGTTACCTTTCTTAATGAAGCTTCTATTCTTCAACTTATCCTTATAAGTCTCAATTTCTTCTTCACTTTCTTCCTCTTTTGAGCTTGAGCCTGACCCTTATTCTTGTTTCCCTTGTCCTTCTTCAAAACCAAGTCTTTTTTAGATAGATGAAGATATTTGTGCATTGATAATCTTATCCAAAGTTTTTGAACTTTTCCCAAACCTGTGTAGCTTGTCCTTAGAATATTTTACTTCCATCCTTAGTGAAACTACCTCATGTTCTAATATTTCATATTCTAACTCTTTTACCTCTAACTTTTCACTCATGACCTATTTAATTTTCCTTGCCTTAGCTTTTGAGTTTATCAGGTCTTGTAGAAGCTTTTCTTTCTCTTCCTCACATAATTGGCCTTGAGTCTTTAGTCTTGAATTCTGCTTTCTAACCTTTTTTAAGTCTCTAAGAGCAACAATAAGTTTTGCTTCTAGATCTACTATGCCTTCTTCATTTTTTGAATCCTTCTCTACTTCTTGGTCTCTAAGAGCATCTTCATAATCTTCGACCTTATCTTCAACAGGAACATTTTCTTCCTATTCTATTGCCAAAAATAGGATCTCTTCTTCTTCACTATCTGAGAGTCTTTCATCACTGTCACTTGAAGCCTTGCTTCCCTTATTAACATAGAAACTCTTCTTGTGCCTTTGAAATAACTTCTTTTCATGCTTGCCTTGACCATACCTATTTTTCTTTTCATACCTGGATTTTCCTCCTTCCTTTTTCTTATGATCATGTTTCTCTTCACTGCTACTGCTTCCAGCTTCTGTACAATTAGATGCATAGTCACCAAAAATACCACAGTTAAAGCATTTCACTATTTTCATACCTTTGTGCTTTCTTGAGTCCTTGTTTCTTCTACCATAGTTAGCTTCTTCATAATTGCTTGACTCACCACTTTATTATGGTTTCTTATATTTTGTCTTATTTGATGCTTTGAAATTTACCTCTTTCTTAGAGTTGGGATCCCTCATCTCATAAGCTGTGAGAATTCCATGTAACTCATCCATAGTCAATTTTTCAATATCTCTCATCTCTTCTATAGTTGAAACCTTTCCATCATACCTCATAGGAAGTGACCTTAATACTTTCTAAGCAACACTGAAGTATTCATTTTTGAATCCAAGTCCATGCATGGTATTAACAACTTCATCCACATGAAGCAAGTATGTATCAATATCTTCCTCATCTTCCATCTTCAAATCTTCAAACCTTTTCTTGTGGCTTTGTAGTTTTGCCATCTTGATCTTTTTATATATCGCATATGTTTTCTTCCATTTTTTCCATATCTCTTTTGTTGATTTGCAATGCATAACTTTCAAAAAAATTGCTTCATGTTTTCCACTTAATATTCCATTCATAGCCTTGGTATTATTCACATGTAACATTTTATCATATTTATCTATGAGACGAGTAGTTGTAGATGTGAACCCATACTCAATGGATTGCCATGTCTTATATTCGTGTGCCATCAAGTAAGTCTTCATTCTTATGCTTTATATCCACTTAATAGAAATCATAATTGTTCCCATCGAACAATGGTGCCTTATTTGATGAAGATCCATTTTGAGATGCCATCTATGTTCCTCTACTATCTTCCTTCAAGATGTTAGACTTTTCTGAAGGAACCTGCTCTAATACCAATTAAAGAACACAAGCTTGTACTGAGAGGGGGGGTGAACAGTATAAGATCAACTTTTAATTTTTTTTCCCAAAAAATATTATCCAATATTATCAATGGAAATATCAATAGCAGTAATCAAATCAATGCATAAATCATCACACACAAGAGAGACACAAATTTAATGTGGTTCACCCAATGTGGGCTACTCCACGGAGAAAATATTTCTTCTAAATTTTCTCAACAAATCTCTTGGGAATCAATTCTCTATTATAATTTTTATGTACCTATGTCCAAAGGATACGCCAATCCCCTATGCTTTGATTTGTGGATCTCTCTCCACAAGAGAACTCTATCCCCGATATCTTGTTTATGGATCTCTCTCTATATGAGAACTCTTTCCTCTTTTCTCTGGTTTGTGGAACTTGATCTAGGAGAACTCTATCTCCTCAACTATTTCATGGATCTCTCTCCATAGAAGAACTCTATCTCCCCAACTGGTTCATGGATCTTACTCCACATGAGAACTTTTTTCCCTTGTTGTAGTTTATTGATATCTATCCATAGGAGAAATTTATCCCCTCTACTCTGGTTGTTGAACTTATAGAATATTTTTGCCCCCACTGCTTTGGCTTGTGGATATCTCCCCATAGGAGACCTATGTCCCCATTACTTTTATTGATGGACTTCTATCCATTGGATACCTCTATCCTCTTTGCTCTATCACCTCCAAATTCTACTCTCAATTTTATCTCAAATCTACACCAAAATCTATCCCAAGTCTAGCATAAATTTGCTCTAACTCTGCTCACAAATTTGCACCAAAATCTATCCCAAGTCTAGCATAAATCTTCTCTAACTCTGCTCACAAATCTACTCTCAATTCTGTCTCAAATCTACCACAAGCCTTAACACAAGGCTTGAAAAAATCAGCAATTAAACCTACTCTCAATTCTATTTCAAATCTACCCCAAGCCTTAACATAAAGCTTGAACAAATCAGCAATCAAACCTGCTCTCAATTCTATTTCAAGTCTTCACAAGACTTGCTCAAATCTACCTTCAAGCCTTCTCAAAATACTTGCTCAAATATGCCTTCAATCCTTCTCAAAATACTTGCTCAAATTTACCTTCAAGCCTTCTCAAAATACTTGCTCAAATATACCTTCAAGCCTTCTCAAAAGACTTTCTCAAATCTACCTTCAATGTTGCTCATAAAACCTACTCAAATAACTCTAAATCCTACATATAAAACACAACTTAAATCTCTTTCAAAAATCTTTCTTCACACAGATAAAATCTACTTAGAATTTGTTTAACCTTTGGAACATATTGAGAATTATATGCACTTGCCAATATCTCAATATGTTCTACTTAAAGTTGCTTTCACATGTCTCACATTTATTACTCTTTAAAGGTAGGTCTAGTCTAGCACATGATATCTAACCTCCTGATCCACACACTTGCTTCACAAATCTGATTTCTAATGCTTACACATTCATTTTCAATATCACTCAAAACAAATACCCAAAAGCTTCATACATTCATTCAAACAATGAAGCACAATTTCCCGACAAACCCTAACACAAGTGTTTCCAATTTCTTTTAACAAAGATGCACAATGTAGGTCTCAAACCCTAACTCAAATATTTTCAAAAATGCTTATCAAACAATCCTTTTATCTCCACCTTATGTTCCAAAAACATTCACTTCAACAAAATACTTTAAACAAGGGATGATGTACCCATACATCTTAATTTGCTCTTATGGAGATATGTCTTCGAAACCTGTCTCACAAATAATTGATTTTTCTAATGCCACTTCAAGGATTATATTGCAAGATACTTTCTCAAAACATCCACATGAATTTTCACCTTCAAAAATGCTCAATGAAATCTGAATTTGATATTTGATCACTCTTCTTTTATACTAAAAAATGAAGTATTAATATCCAACAAAATATTTCATATCTTCCTTTTACAATGCAAGAATCATAATAAAATATCAAGCAACTTATCACACCTTATTAATCCTAATATTGCAAAATAAAATTCAACCCAACAAAACCACAAATTTCAAACGTAAATTCCTTATACACCTTATACCTCGTACTTAAAATAAAATATTTAATGCACCTTAATTTTTCAACAAGACCAAATCATCATTGATTTCTGTAACCAAAGAACTGAACACAAATATTCGAATAAAAATAGAGAGAGAAGTAGATTTGCCAAAATGCCCTTTTATATTGATATTGATACAACTTTTTACAAAAGGTTTTTGAATTGCCCCAAGTGTGTTGGGAGCAATGTTACAATGCTTCTTGTCTGTCTGCAATACAATGCTTTGATGGAGGAGGGGAAATCTTCCGACTCTTCCGCAGGATGTGGTGTTCTTTCCTCTTTCGTCACAGCTTCAAGGGGTGAGTGGGCTTTGGTATCCAGCAAGGGACCACTTCAGCTTCAGTAGCTTATTCCAAAATACCTGTCACCTGCACACATTCCAACCGGCAAAGGGGATTAGTAGCACCTGTATACTTGAGCAATAAGAATAATGCATGCATAAACCCTAAGAAGATAATAATATGAAACAAATGATAGAACAAATCAACAAATAAAAAGCCTTGCTAATCAAGTGAATTCTGTTACTGATCTCTGATGTGCGTGCGATTTCATGCTCGGGACTGTGGAACCGTGGAAGCGCGGTTGTGGACTGGAAACCGTGGACCTACGATTGTGAAATCGTAGACCTACATTTTTGACTGTGAAACCACGGGCGGGCGGTTTCGATTGAAATGACAGGTCACCTCGAGATGCGTGCCAATGGTCAAAATCGAGCTCGCGCTCTCAGTTTCTCGTCGGGTCTGGATATATTTTGGTAGCCTATCGGTATGCAAATTCAACTCCCTTTGTTTGGTGGATTAATGGTGCTTTTATAGGCTTCCTGGGGCTTTGGAGGGGAATGTGAGGTGGCAAGTCTGATTTGCCAAGTGGCAAATCTGAACTGCCAGGTGGAAGGGGCAGTTACAGTGAGTCATTCAGTGTGGCTCACTTAACTGGGGTGATGTGGCTTCAAGTGGAGTGGGATGTGGGATGTTATTTTATGTGAAGGGACAAGGAGACAACACCAAATGAGTTGTGGCATGGGTGTTGGGAATCTGTCTCATGTGCAAGGACAAGGGGGACAGGAGTGGGTAAGATGTGGCATGGATGTTGGATGAAGTGTCCAGGACACATGTCCAATGGGTAGACAGGGTATCCTAGGGTGATTTTCCTAATTAAATAAATTAGGAAAATAGGATGATGTGTAGGATTTTATATCCCTAAGTTTAGACTTAGGCATATAGTTTTATTATGCAGGATTTGATGGTGGGGTGGTGAATGTGACTTAGAGAGTGTCAGATTTTGGTGTCTACAGTTGCCCCTTTTTGTACTACATTGTGTACAACACAATGCGGTGCAAAAACTAATGACATCTAACTTTATTGGATGAATGGACTCAAATCTTCTCGACGCACAAGAATGAATGACTTTTGAATTTTTTTTTTTGAAAATTTTGATTTGTTTGCTTACCCCCTCAATTGGTAAGTGGGTGACTAGTGAAGCCTAATAACCAATTGATGAAAAGTTTTTGATTTTTTTGTGTTTTTATGCAAAGGATTGTTCCAAGCTTGGTGACTTTCCATTCAAAAGACCGTTTGATTTGATTGACATGCATGTTTGTGTTTCGAAGGAACCAATCATCCTAGGTGTCTGTCCCAGTGACTGTTAGCAATTCCTTAATGCAGATTGATTGTATCATTACCGTGCTTTGTAACCTCACGGAGTGGGCGTCAATTTCGACCTTGGGTTGATTTGATTGAATTGTTCCTTGAGCCTGTTAGACTTTCGTTTGCTCTTTTTTTTATGTAACCGCTAATATGCGGTTTTTATCCTACGAAAACGTGTTTACGCGTTTTGTGGCACAAAACGCGGGTTTGCATTTTGACGCGCCATGGGAAACACGGGCGTTTTGTGGCACAAAATGCGGGTTTGCATTTTGACGCACCATGAAAAACGTGGGCGCACGTTTTTCGATGCCAAAAGCGGCTATATAAAGGCGTGATGTCGCTTTCAATTCATTCTGCCAGTTGTCATTTTGTGATTTGTTGGAGTGATGAGTGAGATGGAGCTTGGTGAGGGCAGTGGTGGTAGTGGCTCGGCTAGAGCGGAAGTCGACGCCCGGTTTGCTGAGGTAGGTGGTCCCTCCTTTTTATGTTTTTGTTTGTTTGTTTGTTTTTTTTTGTTTTTTTTTTTTTTTCTTGTTGTTTTTTATAATTAAGTGGGGTTGGTAATGAATTATTTTTTTTTTTTTGATTACCTAGGAGTAGGTAAAATTTTTCTTTTTTTTTTATTACCTAGGAGTAGGTAAAATTTTTTTTTTTTTTATTACCTAGGAGTAGGTAAAAATTTTGTTTTGTTTTTTATTACCTAGGATTAGGTAAAATTTTTCCATTTTTGTTTTTATTACCTAGGAGTAGGTAAAATTTTTCTGTTTTGTTTTTTATTACCTAGGATTAGGTAAAATTTTTCTGTTTTGTTTTTTATTACCTAGGAGTAGGTAAAATTTTTCTGTTTTATTTTTTATTACCTAGGATTAGGTAAAAAATTTTTTTGTTTTTTATTACCTAGGATTAGGTAAAAATTTTCTTTTGTTTTTTATTACCTAGGATTAGGTAAAATTTTCCATTTTTTTTTTATTACCTAGGAGTAGGTAAAAATTTTTTGTTTTGTTTTTTATTACCTAGGATTAGGTAAAAATTTTTTTTGTTTTTATTACCTAGGAGTAGGTAAAATTTTTCTGTTTTGTTTTTTATTACCTAGGATTAGGTAAAAATTTTCCGTTTTGTTTTTATTACCTAGAAAATTTTTTTTTTTATTACCTAGGAGTAGGTAAAATTTTTTTGTTTTTATTACCTAGGAGTAGGTAAAATTTTTTTTGTTTTTATTACCTAGGAGTAGGTAAATTTTTTTTTTTGTTTTTGCTTATTTCTTGTATGTCTTGCTAATTTTAATTTGTTTGCTTTTCAGGTTAAGCTTCTTGATGCTCGGCATAGGTGGTCGAGGACCATTCAAAAAGTGTGGAAAGCACTTTTCGATGATGATTGGACTCTACTACAGACCATTGGTCTAGATGGTTATGGGCGGTTAGGCACCATCCGAGCTGATGAGGATCTTCTTTCGATGCTTGTTGAGTGCTAGGATCCGGACAGAGGTACTTTTTAGCTCTCGATAGGGGAGCTGACTATCACCCTCGAGGATATCTATCGTATATTTCGCGTTCCTGTCGAGGGTCCTACTGTTTGGGTTGGCCTCGACAAGAAGGAGGCTTTATTCCCTTTGTTTGGTGAGATGTGGGACGTTGATTGTAGTAGGGGGCATTGCATATTTGGATCTCTACACAGCTGGTAGCTTGGGTGCATTATCGATTTTCATGATGTACATATTGAGCAACATGTTGTTGCCCAATTCCATGGGATCGAGGATCCCATGGAACCAGGTTCCTATTGTTCTTGATCTGATAGCTGATCCTCGTCGGTTGGCCTGGGCTCCCGCTCTTCTTTGCGAGGTTTACAGTGAGCTTTATGAGGTGAAGAGGCGAGGGCGTAAGGGCCTGGGTTGTAGTTTGTTGCTCCAGATTTGGTGTTGGGAGCATATTATCATTGGTCACCCTACTGGTTTACCTTGTGGTGTGGATGCCACTTCTCCCCGTGCTTACAGATGGGTACTCAGTGAGGAGGTCAGTCGATCAGCAGTGAGCGCTTCGGGTTATAGAGATATCCTGAGTTCTCTGACTAGAGACTTGATGAGTTGGCATCCTTGGAGAGGTTTGGATTGGGCGATGGATGCAGTAGAGCTTCATCGTATCAAGCGGGGATGATGGGTTGTTGGCGCTCATCTTAGGGATATGGAGTTCATTCAGTTCTCGTGAGTGCAACGTCAGTTTGGGTTTGTTCAGGATGTTCCTGATGCGCCTATTACCTACAGGCGATGGGGTGACGAGCTAGGGCTACCTGTTGCTCCTAATTTTTGGTGAGTCGATGATCCTTCTGATGACCCTGACTTGGAGGTGTTTGACTTGGATGATGTGGGTACTACTGCTGAGTATGATGAGTGGTTTGCGAGTCAGCCTCTTTGGACTCCTAGTGTCATCGTAGACGACGATGGGAGTGGTGATGACGCAGATGCTAGAGGTTGGGTTCCTTGGTCGATGAAGCATCGATGAGGTAGCTCTTCGAGAGCTGATATGGGTACCGATTTTCTGTAGCCTGAGGAGGCTGGTGGCTATGGTGGCGATGGTGGTGTTGGTGATGAGGATGCTCCTCCTCGGTGGAATGAGGAGGATTGGGACATGCTATAGGCTGAGCGTGACAACCTAGGTTTAGAGGTTACTCGTCTGAAGGGCGAGTTGGCATGGTACCAGGGCAAGGTGAGGTGGATCGGATGCATGATGGGCCTAGTAGTGATGCTCTCGCTGCAAAGGACTTAGAGATTTCTAGGCTTGGAGGTGAGGTCACTCGGCTAGAGGGTGAGCTGACTCGGCTACAGGTAGGGTCCGATGGAGGTGACACTATGGCTACTATTTCTACTTTGCGAGTAGATATTTCTTAGCGGGTTGCTCATGAGGGTGTTGACTTGAGGAGCCTGCGCAAGTAGGCTATTTATATAGAGATGTTGGAGAACATTCTGCACCAGCGTCAGATTCCTTTGCCTGTTCCTCCTTCTTCATCAGCCACTACTACTACTCGAGGGACTGATAGGAGTCACAGGACTCATCATTCATCGAGTTCTCATGGTGCTTCTATAGCTCAGGGTCCTCAGAGGGATCCTGCTGGTACTAGCTAGTGTGACTTGTCGCTTCTCTTTTTGTATTTTTCTTTTTATTTTATTTTTTCTATGAGCCTTAGTGCTTCGATGTATACAACCTACGGGCATTTTGTACCTTTGGGACTTTCATATTTATACATATATATACATGGCTTTGTATTTTGGTTATCTCATGTGTTAATGTTTATTATTATGCTTTTTATATATGCTTTGCTTGTGCATATGTGTGCATTGTTCACATTTTATATTTGTGCTATGATAAATGAATGTAACTAACATGTAATATGCAGCTTATGTTTTTTCATTTAACTATATGATGATATGCATGATGTTTTTGTAATATTTTATAGCTCAGAGTAGTTGACCATTACTTGTTCATTTTTTTGCAATTGGGGGTATCCAACTTGATGACTCTTCGCGTTTGGTGTATGATGGGTGTATGTATGTGATAATGTAGAATATGGGATAATGATATGATATTTGGTATGGTTTTTTGATATATAACATTGGAGGATTTTCAAAGACTCAAACATTCTAGTGATTTTAACCATTTTCTCAATGTTCGTCTAACCTTCTTTAGGACCAAGGTGTGTGCGAGTGGAGTTCATTTTTTGAATATTTGGTTTGGGAATGACCCTAAGCAATCAAGAATCAGTGCATGTGTATGTGAAGTTCATTAACTCATGATGAGTAAAATTGGATGGTACCTGTTTGGGTTTACCAATTAGCTAGCTTATCCGTATGTGCGGTCAGAGGTCTTTTCTCTTTGGAGAAAGACGTGTCACCCTGCATGAGTTTACTCCACTACCAGTCAAGCATCTATAGCTCCGGTGGAGGTTCGCTCCATAGTCCAATGATTCGATCTTCGAGCTTTGGGGATGACTACATAACTTTCTAAGGGGAACGTAGTACGATCCTTCTTGCTTTTGTGATCTGTGGTGTGTGTATAGTATTTTTCATGATAGAGTTTGGGGAATCGGATTCTCAACCGAAGTGTGATGAGAATGTGATCCTATCCTTATTGTCTACCTTTTTTAATTTAATTATTTGGATTGTTGTGATGGTGGTGAAAACCACCTTTTTGATTTGGACTATGTTGCGTAATGGGACAAGCGGGGAATATTTCCTTTTTGCTTCAAGGTTGTACCCAAGTTGGCATTATCCTTTCTTACTCAAAATGTTTTTAAATTTGCAAAGTGTTTTTGGTTCAAGATTGCTTCGGGGTCAATCTACCATACTCAAGACTTTCTTAATGTGTCATAAGTGCTTTGGTCCTAAAGAAAATTGGACATATTATGATTTGTGGTTTTTTTTCACTAGACATTTTTGAGTGACTGAAAATTTGATTTATGATATAGTAACACATGGGTGAGTATGAACTTTGTTGACTTGCGAAGAGTCTTAGTTGGGTATCTCCAATTCTTTGGAACTTGTTTTTACTTGGTCGTATCATCACCACTATGAAAGATCACTAAACATGGGATGGGATGGATGCAATTATGTGTTTATTCTAATGTTGCTATATGCATGTGATATGCCTATTTAATGCACTAGATTTTTTTTTTTTGTAATATGCAAATGCAACATGCTAAGCGCTAGATACATATTTATATTTACAATGTAAAGAAACTCTGGAAATAAAAATTCTTTTTTTTTTTTTTTGTTTTAAGCCATGTACATATATATACATATATTGCAAGTCGTTTCATGCATAAAATGCCTTTAGGTGCATTATGTTTAGCGGTTCTGGCTCCAATTCTCCTTCCAAGTTGGCAAGTCTATATGTTCCTGGTCCCAATTTATGCTTTACAATGTATGGGCCTAACCAATTAGCCATAAATTTATCTCTTAAGTGTGGCAATGCATTGGTATTTTGTTGATTTTCCTTGAGCACTAGGTCCCCCACTTGAAATTCGTGAGGATGGACTTTTGCGTTATAAGCACATTTAATTCTGTCTTGATATACTCGTAAGTGATCCAAGGCATTGATACATTTTTCATCAATAAGTGTCAATTGGTCAAGACGTGCTTGTCTAGTTGTTTCATCGTCCATGAATTCCTGTAATGCTATTCGCAAGGAAGGTATCTCGAGCTCTAAAGGTAATATAGCTTCAGCACCGTAAACTAGTGAAAATGGTGTCGCTCCCGTTGGCATTATGATGCTTGTTCTGTAAGCCCATAATGCCAAAGGAAGTTGAGTATGCCAATCTCGGTGATTTTCTTTTACCATTTTCTTGAGAATAGATACCATTGTTTTGTTGGTTGCTTCAACTTGCCCATTTGCTTGTGGGTAATAAGGTGTGGAGAAACTGTGTTGAATTTTGAATTTGTTGCACAATGCTCTAACATCCTTATTCTTAAATGACTTCCCATTATCAAAAATTATTTTTGAGGGTATTCCAAAATGATAGATAATATGCTGAAGTATAAACTCCGCTATTCGAGGTCCAGTCGTAGTGGTCATTGGAATTGCTTCTACCCATTTTGTGAAATATTCTATCGCAGTTATGATGAACTTATGTTGTCCTGATGAAGCAGGTGATATTTTACCAATCAAATCGAGACCCCATTGTGAAAAGGGCCAAAGACTTTGAATGGGTTGTAATGCGTGCGATGGTACATGAGTCAAATTTGCATGATATTGGCACTTTTGACATCTTTTGACATATTTGCAATAGTCATTTTCCATGGTCGGCCAATAGTATCCCATGCACAGTATTCTCTTTGCAATGGCCATTCCACTGAAGTGGCCACCGCAAGTACCATCGTGGGCTTCTATTATTGCTCGTTCTGCTTCGATCGGATCTAAACATCGTAATAATATTCCATCATACCCACGTTTGTATAATACATCCCCCAGTAGAGTAAAATGAATTGCTTTTTGTTTGAATGTTCTTTTTGCAGTTCGTGTCATTTCTACTGGGAGTATTCCAGACTTGAGAAAGTCTCTTATCTCATCAAGGTAAGAATCGTAAGGTTCAACATGTACCAAGCAAACGTTCTTCTCACCTGTAGGTTCTGCCTTTTGAATTGATGATTTTGACATTGTTGTTATGATTAGCGGTTGTACTTCTCCATGTTCATTCTTAGGGATGAGAGATCCTAAAGAAGCCATTGCATCCGCAAATCTATTTGTTGATCGTGGTAAATTACTAATTTTGTACCAGTCAAATTTTTCTAGCAACCTTATTGCTACTTCATGATATTTCTTTAAGACTGGTTCTTTACACTGGTATTCTCCTTTTACTTGGTATACAACTAGTTGAGAATCCCCAAAAATGCTTAGTCTTTTTATGCCCATCGCTATAGCTGATTGAAGACCTAAGATTAAGGCTTCATACTCTGCATTATTATTGGTGCATGTGAAGTCGAGTTTGAATGATAAAGGAATTGGTATTCCTTCAGGTGTATAAAACATGACTCCTGCACCTTGTCCTTTTTCGCACTTGGATCCATCAAAGAACATTGTCATATCTGCTTCATCCTCAGGTGAAACTACTTCTTCTTGTTCTGTGATAGAAAATACTGAATCATCTGGAAGCTCAATTATTAATGGTTTATCATTGTGTAGCGGAGCTTCCGCTAGTTGATCAACTATCACTTGCCCTTTTATGGATTTTTGACTTACGAATTCGAGATCGAATTCGGTTAAAAGCATTATCCATTTAGCAGTTTGGGTGTTGTTGTATGTGTGAGTCATCATGTATCGCAGAGGATTTTCTCTAGCTATGACATAGGTAGTATTGCTTAGCATATAATGTCTAAGTTTCTTAGTGGCGAAAACCACTGCTAAGCATAACTTTTTGACATAAGCATATCTTGTTTCATAACTTACCAGTGTTCGGCTAATATAGTAAATTGCTTGCTCCTTATGTTTTTCGTTCTTTTGTGCAAGCATGGTACCTAGTGCAAAATCGGTTGCAAAAATGTATAGGTGAAAAGGGATTCCTGATCTAGGTGGTGTAAGAACTGGTGGTGATGCCAGATACTTCTTTATGTCATCAAATGCTTCTTGACATTCAGTTGTCCATGAAAATGTCACTCCCTTTTGTAACAGGCGATTGAAAGGCCTGCATTTATCTGAGAGTTGTGCGATGAATCATCGGATAGATTGGATCTTTCCTTGTAAACTATGCAACTCTTTCAATGTTTTGGGAGGTGGCATTTCTAATATTGCTTTTACCTTACCTGGATCTACTTCAATGCCTCACTTGGAGACAATGAATCCTAGAAGTTTTCCTGATGTGACTCCGAATACACACTTCTTAGGATTTAGCCTTACTTTGTGTTCTATCAATCGATCGAACACTTTTTCTAGTACATCGATGTGCTCAAGACGTGTCTTTGATTTAGCAATCAAATCATCTACGTAATCCTCGATGATCTTATGCATATAATCATGAAATATGTACGTCATAGCTCGTTGATATGTTGCTCCTGCATTCTTAAGTCCAAAAGGCATCACTCTATAACAAAATGTCCCCCAGGGTGTTGTAAATGTCATCTTGTGTTGGTCTTTGGGGTTAATTCGAATTTGGTTGTATCCCGAGAAACCGTCCATTAAGGAAAGCATTTCATGACCAACGCAGGAATCTACCAGTTGGTCGATATTAGGCAAAGGAAAATCATCTTTGGGACACGCTTTGTTTAAGTCTCAAAAATCAGTGCATACGCGTATCCCTCCGTTCGGTTTGCGAACGGGTACCATATTTGAAAGCCATTCTGGGTAATCAATTGGTACTATGAAGTGCACATCCAACAACTTTTGCAGTTCTTCTTTTACAATTAATGTGACTGTTGGATGAACTTTCCTAAGCTTTTGTTTGAAAGGCTTTGCATCATGTGCCAGTGTAAGGTTATGGACTACCAGGTCTGGATCTAAACCAGGCATGTCTTTGTATGACCATGCGAACACTTCTTTCTTTTTCATTAGCATGTTTATTATGCATTCTTTTTCTTCTACGGATAAATATTTTGCAATTTTGACAATTTGGGGATTGTCCGCGTCTTGACTAAGGTTCACATCTATAGATTCTTCAATTAGCATGTGAGAACCTTCTTCTAACTGATGTGGAGTTGGGATGAGGTGGATATCATCCACCACATTTTCAAATGTTTTTGGGGTTTCCCCCTCTATCTCAGTTTGAAAAACTGATTTGTTTGATGATGAAGGTTGTTGTGGAATATATGTGTTTGAAGCACGCAACAACTCTTCGGACAGGATAAACTCGATAGTGGATGGCGGGGATGAAATCCTGTCCATGGCTATGAGACTAGTGTCGATTTGGATCGGTTTTGTCTCATCATATGGATTGCGGAGTGGGGTGAGAAAATCAACAGAAATCATGTTGACTTGATGGAAATGAGGTGGCTATGATTCGAGAATTGATGACTCATCTTCTCTAGGTTGCAACTGACCTAATGTGTGTGATTGGCGGTGTTGTATGCGATGCCAATGTGATGGAGGAGGTTCTGGTTCAGGACCCTCATGCTCCTTGTTTAGTCAAAAAAGAGTGCGGTCTAGTGGGAATTTCTTTTGATACCAGTCATCTCTTTGTATAGTTTCTCCATATATTATCTCCTCTTGAGGCTCTTCTTCTTCTTGATTAAGCCATTCAAGACGTGCCTCTGCTTGTATCATTCTTCTAGCTTGCATTTCATGCATATGATTCATGAATATCATTTCAGTTTCATCCTCTTCATCATCGTCACTTATCCAAAAACCATTAGCATTTGTGTGAGGTCCCAATACCAGTGGCGCATCATCTGGCCTAAGGTAGGTCATCTCTATAGGATCTTCGGGCTCTTGCTGCAAGGCTTGCTCTTGAGGGTAGAAAGTGTAGATTTGGTACCCACCATCTATTTGTTCATCCTCATCATTAGGTTCATCTTCCTCATCGCTCTTTTCTTCCTCTTCTTCGCATTCTATGTCAAGTTCTTGGAAAGCTTGATTAAGCGAAGAGCTTGTGATGGAAGGTTTATAGCCTAGACCGGAGCGGTCACTTGGCTCTCTATATTCTGGTTCAATAATGTGGTGAGGACCTTGTTCATGTCTTCCAAGTCCATATCCTTGCCAATTAACCCTTCGAAAATATCTCACTGGGAAACTTGGGTTCGATAGATAATCAATGTTTTCATTAAACTCTTGTAAAGAGTTGTCATTTTGAGGAGGTGGACCCGATGAAGAATCTACCCCTCCATATATGAAATTGATTGCATTTTTTTGAGAACCCATTCTATATATATCACCTATAGCTAAAGGTGGATCACGAGGGTGACCGTAATCCCTGACTGATTCAATGGGTGGTGTAACTGTGACACTTTCAATAATGTACTCACCAATGCCTGGATTGGCGAGATGTACTACAACTCTAGATGGTTGGGAGACTAATGGCTCGGTAGATGAAGAGGGTTCTTGTACATTAGCTTGTGGCTCCACTAGCGGTGGTGGATTATCTCTAATAGGTGGCCCTATTTGTGAGACTACGGGTTCTAATGATTGTGATGTAGTGATGGATGGTGTGGGTTGTGCTGTGAATATGAATGGTTGTTGTGGATCTGGAATTTTACTATATGGAGTTGGCGATTGGTTAGCAGGATGGGTAGGTGCGACTTGAAAATGAAATGCAGTGTTTGAAGGGTGCATTGAGCTAACGCTTTTGGATGCAAAAGTTGGGTCAACTATAGGCAATTCTTCTTGAATGGGTGCTTTTGAGGATGTGCTACTAGATGGAATGGTCCTAATGGCTAGTGGTTGGATAGTTAGATGCATTGATGGAAGCAAGGGCTCATATGGGTTTGAAATAAAGTTGCAATATTTGAAAGGTTCTGTGTCATCTGGTATGCAATGCACTTTGCCTTCATGTACATATTTTAAGCATTGATGCAATGTTGAAGGCACACACTTCATTTCCCTAATCCAAGGGCATCCAAGAAGTATGTTGTATTGCATTTCTCCTTCCAATATGTGGAAGAGAACATGTATTTTTTTCACCCCCACGGTGATAGGAAGAACAACATTCCCCATAGTTGAGCATAAAGCGTCATTAAAATCCCTAAGGGTGAATGTGGATGTTGTGATGTGAGATGATGGGATGTTGAGCTTCATCATTGCAGGTGTGGTGATGAGGTTGATTGAAGAACCAGTATCAATAAGCACTCTCTTGAATGGTTTCCTGTCAATGTGAGCTACTATGTGCAGTGGTGGATCAGGTGAATCTACTGAGATTTGTTTTTCCTCGAAGTCATAAAATACTATCGAGGGTTCCATACACTTTTGCACACTCCCTACAAAGGAATTGAATGCATTGGGGTCTTCTGACTGAACTTGGATAGACTTTAAAATTTCCATCAATGCTTCCCTATGAGGTGTTGATTGTTGTATTAGCTCATATATTGACAATTTTTTCGAAGCCATTTTCAAGCTTTGTGTTAACCGGCTATTCAAAGTAACAACTGGGTGATTGTGGAACGGTGGTGGTGGAATGCTTGGTCCAAGTTGTATGGGCACATTTGTTGGTTGTGTTGTTGGAGCCTGTGTTGTGCGATTAGCTTGCCTCTATCCATGGGTAACTATGCTAATAGCTCCTACAAAACCTTACGGTAGTTGAGACACATAATTAACCTGGTTGGGAGGAACTATAGAAGTTGATGCTCCCATCGGTTGTTGATTTGCCTCTCGATGTGGCAAAGGTGTCTGATAGATGCCTAGGTTTTGATTATTTTGGGCTAGTGGATTGTCAAATTTGATTGTACCCGCTTCCAATAAATCTTGCACAATTCCTTTAAATCCATGACAACCTTCAATATCATGTCCTCTTTGTCTATGATAGATGCAAAAGAGGTGTTCTTTGTAACCTTTTGTTTTTGGTTTGTTAGGATCTTCAGGTTTCATTTTTGGCAATGTAAAAAGTTTCACCGCATACAACTTCTGAAACACTAATGAATATGGCTCTTGTAACCAAAAGAACTAAACACAAACAAAGATACAATACAAAAAAGAGAGATTGCCACAAATGAATCTTTATATTGATATTTGATACAATTTTACAAATATTTTGAATTGCCCCAAATGTGTTGGGGGTAATGTAACAATGCTTTATCTGTCTCTCTTCTGAAATACAATTATTTTGATAGGAAATTGGTCTTCCAAATATTTAATGAGCTTGTGTGTTCTCCATTCCTCAGCTACAGCTTCAAGGGGTGAGTGGGCTTTGGTATCCAATGTAGGGACCACTCCAGCTTCAATAGCTCTTCAAATACCTATCTCCTACACACATGGAAATCAAACAAGGGTTAATAGCACCTATATAAATGACTGCAAATAATGCAAATGAAAACCCTTGAAAGGAATGCTTGCAAGAAACATAGAAATACTAATTAAAAATGCCTTGCTAACAAATTAATAACTTATTAATCTCTGCTACTCAAAATGGCCTAAAAATTGGTGGAGATGTTCTAGGGGATATCAGGAACCTACCCTCAAAATTTTAGCTCAATCCAAGTCCGTAGTTTTTGCATAACTATGAGCTCGCAGTTGTGACTGTGTAATCGCGGGTGTGTGGTTTAGAAATCGTGGGATTGTGGTTGTGATTGTGTAATTATGGATATGCGGTTTAGAAACCATAGGACGATGGTTGTGATTGTGTAAACGTGGATGTGTGGTTGTACAGAGATGGCAAAAACCCTTGAAAACTCAGATCTGGTACCTCGATGGCTCGAACTCCACGATCGTTGATGATTCCCTGGAGTGATTTTGATAGCGTAACGACGTATTTTCCAGCCTCTCTGCTTGATGGAATGGTATTGCTTTTATAGGTAATTTTAGGTTTTGGAGGGAAATGAGAGGTGGCAAGCCAAGGCTGCCAAGTGGCAATCCTGGGCTACCAAATGGAGGGGGCAGTTAGAGTGAGTCACCCAGGGTGTCTCACTTAACTGGGGTGATGTGGGTGCAAGTGGAGTGAGGTGTAAGGGTTGTCCCATGTGAAGGGACAAAGGGTACAAGGATGTATGAGATGTGGCAAGGTGGGGTAGTGAGGTGGCTAGGACACATTTCTAATGGGTAGGCAGGGTATCCTAGGGGGATTTTCCATATTTATTAAAATCTAGAAAATAGGATAATGTGTAGGATTTGTATGCCTAAGTTTAGACTTAGGCATATATTATTATATAGAATTATGGTGTGCAATGTGGGTGAAGTGTACATGAATTAATATACCTAAGTTTAGACCTAGGCATACATTTTATCATGCAAAATTATGCGGTGAATTGTAAATGCCTATATTTTGGTGTCTACAATTTCATTTACCATACAAAACACTTAGCCAAAAAATCCTTGTTAATTCAACCTCAATTACTACATTTTTTCCCCTTTTTAATTCAAAAATTAAAACTAAAATGAACACCTTATGACTCCCTAGTAATTTCACATCAAAACAATAAAAATTAATTAACCTTTATAACTCCCTAAGTCGAGCACCATATGCATACCTTAAAAATAATTTGCCCCAAGTGTTGTTGCCACTACTCAAACCCGTGACTCCTCACTGGCCCTGCACCATAGCACAAGGGAAGACACCACGTGGGCTAGTCACCCACACAAGCACAAAGGATCACATGCTCCTACTTCTTCACCAAAATCGATGCAAAACCCTCGACCAAGAAAAAATACTCCCCATTATTTGAACGTTGAACCTACCACCTACAACGTGCTTCACAAGCTAAGCTTTCCAACTAGGCTATCCACCCACATTAGATGGAATCGAGCACCCTTATTCTTAACCACGCACTGTCCTCAAAATTCGTAAAACTTTTCTCTCTACCTCCACCTCTTGCCGAACGAATAGAAATTATTAGATATTAATTTTTGAGGATAATCACCACTTTGGCTCTACAAAACATTAACCCTTTTATACACTTTTGCCCTTTGACTTTGGACGTCGGATCAACTTGGAAAAAATGCCTCCATGCCAATTTGAATTTTGGTACCATCAAAACCTTTTTTAAAATATTATAATAATTTAAATCTAAGGTAGATTTAAATATTATAATTTATATTTTAATCTTTGGGCCCTTTTAATTTTTAATTATTATAATTATTTAAATCTTCATAGATTTAAATATTATAATATTTTTTCTTCTTGGACCTTTTCTTTGGATAAAAGTCTTTGCCATCATAAAACCTCTTACTTTTTCTTTTACAAATGCCACAATGGTAAAACCATTAAACCTTTATTTTCCTTGACATAAATGAAAACCAATGTCATTAAATTATGCCATTAATTCTTTGACATCAATGACAACAATATACTCAAAATTTCCAACAATCTCCCCCTTTTTCATTGATGGTAACCCTTTTCTAAAAATTCCTTTTTCAAAACAACTTGATTCCAAATCTACTCCCCCTAAGAAATTGTTCCCCCTTACTGAATGCTCTCCCCCTTACTCAAATCTCTCCCCTTTGACATCAATGGCAAAGGGGCTCCTTTGGGACTAAATATAAGACTCTTAGATCAGCCCCCTACCCACCTCCTCTCCTTCAGGTGATTAATTTTGGAGTGGGAGTATCTCTACTCCCAGCATACAATTCTCTTTGTCTACCTTCCTTTTAAACATACCCTTTTGATCCTTTTGAGTGTACATATTCTTGCTTGTTTCTAGAAGTTCTAGAAACTCTTTTCTACACCACTTGGCCTTATGCCCAATATTATTACACTTGTAAAACTTAATGTTGTAGTTCTTGGAAGGTACAAATATCTTGAAATTCCTCCTGGTGAAACCATACCCATTTATGTCATGAATCCTACAGTGGATTGCTTTATGATCGAAGCGATTACAAGAGTAGCAATACCCTTGAAATAAATATTCATATTTGAAAGAGTTGACATTCCTTTTAGTTATGACATACTCATTTCCATGAGTCTTGCAATGCATAGCCTTATGATCAAACCGATTACATAAAAAAAAACATCCTTTGAAGAAGTCTTGTCTTGAACCTTCTGGTCTCTTAGTCCTTTCTTTGCCTTCTCTATGATGATCCATTTTTCTTGTTTGTGCATTATTACCTTTCTTAATTAAGCTTCTATTCTTCAACTTATCCTTATAAGTCTCAATTTCTTCTTCACTTTCTTCCTCTTTTGAGCTTGAGCTTGACCCTTCTTCTTGTTTCCCTTGTCCTTCTTCAAAACCAAGTCTTGTTTTGATAGATGAAGATCTTTGTGCATTGATAATCTTATCCAAAGTTTTTGAAATTTTTCCAAACTTGTGTAGCTTGTCCTTAGAATCTTTTACTTCCATCCTTAGTGAAACTACCTCATGTTCTAATCTTTCACATTCTAACTCTTTTACCTCTAACTTTTCACTCATGATCTCTTTAATCTTATCCTTAGAATATTTTACTTCCATCCTTAGTGAAACTACCTCATGTTCTAATATTTCACATTCTAACTCTTTTACCTCTAACCTTTCACTCATGATCTCTTTAATTTTCCTTGCCTTAGCTTTTGGGTTTGTCAGGTCTTGTAGAAGCTTTTATTTTTCTTCCTCACATTATTGAACTTGAGTCTTTAGTCTTGAATTCTGCTTTCTAACCTTCTTCAATTCTCTGAGAGCAACAATAATTTTTGCTTCTATATCTACTATGCCTTCTTCTTCATTTTATGAATCTTTCTCTACTTCTTAGTCTCGAAGAGCATCTTCATACTCTTCGACCTTATCTTCAATAGGAGCATTTTCTTCCTCTTCTATTGCCAAAAATAGGATCTCTTCTTCTTCACTATCTAAGAGTATTTCATCACTGTCACTTGAAGCCTTGCTTCCCTTATTAACATAGAAACTCTTCTTGTGCCTTTGAAAGAACTTTTTTTCATGCTTGCCTTGACCATACCTGTTTTATTTTCATACCTAGATTTTTCTCCTTCCTTTTTCTTATGATCATGTTTCTCTTCACTACTACTACTTCCAGCTTCTAGAAAATTAGATGCATAGTGACCAAAATTACCACAGTTAAAGCATTTCACTATTTTCATACCTTTGTGCTTTCTTGAGTCCTTGTTTCTTCTACCATAGTTATCTTCTTCATCACTGCTTGACTCACCACTTGATTATGGTTTCTTATCTTTTATATTCTTTGATGCTTTGAAAGATGCCTCTTTCTTGGATTTGGGATCCTTTACTATTCTCATCTCATAAGCTATAATAATTCCATGTAACTCATCCATAGTCATCTTTTTAATATCTCTCATCTCTTCTATAGTTCAAACCTTTCCATCATACCTCATAGGTAGTGACCTTAATACTTTTTGAGCAACACTAAAGTCTTCAATTTTGAATCCAAGTCCACGCATGGTATTAACAACTTCATCCACATGAAGTAATTATGTAGCAATATCTTCCTCATCTTCCATATTCAAATCTTCAAACCTTTTTCTTGTGGTTTTGTGGTTTTGCTATCTTGACCTTTTTATCTCCCTCATATGTTTGCTTCAATTTTTTCCATATATCTTTTACTAATTTGCAATGAATAACTTTCATAGATTCTACTTCATGTAATCCACTTAATATTTCATTCATAGCCTTGGTATTATTCACATGTAACATCTTACCATATTTATTTGTGTGATGAGTAGTTGTAGGTGTGAACCCATACTCAATGGATTGCCATGTCTCATATCCTTGTGCCATCAAGTAAGTCTTCATTATTATTCTCCAGAAAGCATAATTGTTTCCATCAAAAAATGGTGCCTTATTTGATGAAGATCCATTCTTAGATACCATCTGTATTCTTGTACTATATTCCTTCAAGCTATTAGACTTTTCTGAAGGAACCCACTCTGATACTAATTGAAGAACACAGGCTTATACTGAGAGGGTGTGTGAACAGTATAAGATCAACTTTTACTTTTCTTTCCCAAACAATATTATCCAATATTATCAATGGAAATATCAATAGCAATAATCAAAGAAATCCATAAATCATCACACACAAGAGAGACACAAATTTAACGTGGTTCACCTAATGTGGGCTAATCCATGAAGAAAATATTTCTTCTAAATTTTCTCAACAAAACTCTTGGGAATCAATTCCCTATTACAATTTTTATGGACCTCTATCCAAAGAAGACACCAATTCCCTATGTTTTGATTTGTGGATCTCTCTCCACAAGAGAACTCTATCCCCTTGCTCTAGTTTGTGGATATCTCTCCATAGGATAACTCTTTCCCCTTTTCTGTGGTTCATGGAACTTGATCCAAGAGAAATATATATCCTCAACTGGTTCAAGGATCTCTCTCCATAGAATAACTCTATCTCCCTAGATGGTTCATGAATCCTACTCCATAAGAGAACTCTTTCCCCTTACTCTAGTTTATGGATCTCTATCCATAGGATAACCCTATCCCCTCTACTTTGGTTGGTGAACTTATTAAATATTTTTACCCCCACTGCTTTGGCTTATGGATCTCTCTCCACATGAGACCTTTGTCCCTAGTGCTCTGTCTGATGGATCTCTATCCACTGGATACCTTTGTCCTCTCTACTCTATCACCTCCAAAGCATGCTCTCAATTCTATCTCAAATCTACAGCAAACTCTATCCCAATTCTAGCACAAATATTCTCTAAATTTGTTCATAAATTTATACCAAACTCTATCCCAAGTCTAGCACAAATCTCCTCTAACTCTGCTCACAAATCTACTCTCAATTCTATATCAAATTTTCCACAAGCCTTAACACAATACTTGAAAAAATTAGTAATCAAACCTGCTCTCAATTCTATTTTAAATCTACCCCAAACCTTAACACAAAGCTTGAACAAATCAGTAATCAAACCTGCTCTCAATTTTATTTCAATTCTTCACAAGACTTGCTCAAATCTGCCTTCAAAACTTCTCAAAATACTTGCTCAAATCTTCCTTCAAGTCTTCTCAATAGACTTGCTCAAATCTGCCTTCGAGCCTTCTCAAAAGACTTTCTCAAATCTGAATTCAATGCTGCTCACAAAACCTAGTCAAATAACTCCAAATATTGCATATAAAACACAACTTAAATCTCTTTCAAAAAGCTTTCTTCACACAGATAAATTCTACTTAGAATTCATTTAACCTTTGTAACATATAGAGAATTATATGCACTTGCCAATAGCTCAATATGTTCTACTCAATTATTAAGTTTGTTGCTTTCACATGTCTCACATTTATTACTCTTTAAGGGTAGGTCTAGTCTAGCACATGACACTTAACCTCTTGATGCACACACTTGCTTCACAAATATGATTCCTAATACTTGCACATTCACTTTCAATATCACTCAAAAGCAATGCTCAAAAGCTTCATACATTCATTCAAACAATGAAGCACAATTTACTCACAAATCCTAACATAAGTGTTTCCAATATCTTTTAACAAATATGCACAATGTAGATCTCAAACCCTAACTCAAATATTTTCAACAATGCTTATCAAACAATCCTTTTATCTCCACCTTATGTTCCAAAAACATTCACTTCAACAAAACACTTTAAACAAGGGATGATGTGCCCATACCTCTTAATTTTCTCTTATGGAGATATGTCTTCAAAACCTGTCTCACAAATAACTGATTTTTCTAATGCCACTTCAAGGGTTAGATTGCAAGATACTTTCTCAAAACATCCACATGAATTTTCACCTTCAAAAATGCTCAATGAAATCTGAATTTGATATTTGATCACTCTTATTTTATCCTAAAAAATGAAGCATTAATATCCAACAAAACCTTTCATATCTTCCTTTCACAATGCAAAAATCATAATAAAATATCAAGCAACTTATAACACCTTATTACTCTTAATCTTGCAAAATAAAATTCAACCCAAAAAAACCACAACTTTCGCACATAAATTCCTTATACACCTTATACCTTCTACTTAAAATAAAATATTTAATGCATCTTGATTTTTTAACAAGACCAAAGCATCATTGATTTCATTTACCATACAAAACACTTAGCTAAAAACTCCTTGTTAATTCAACCTCAATTACTCTAGGATGTCCCCTTTTTAATTCAAAAATTAAAACTAAAATGAACACCTTATGACTCCCTAGTAATTTCACATCAAAACAATAAAAATTAATTAACCCTTATAACTCCCTAAGTCAAGCACCATATGCATACCTTAAAAATGCTTTGCCCCAAGCACTGTCATTTCTACTTGAACCCGTGACTCCTCATTTGCCCCACACCCTAGCACAAGGGTAGACACTGTGTGGGCTAGCCACCCACACAAGCACAAAGGAGCATGTGCTCCTACTTCTTCACCAAAACCAGTGCAAAACGCTCAACCAAGCAAAATTACTCCCCATTATTTGAATTTCTAACCTACCACCTGCAACGTGCTCTGCAAGCCAAAATTACCAACTAGGCTATCCACCCACATCGGATGGAATCGATTGCCCTTTGTCTTAACCATGCGCTACCCTTGAAATTCGTAAAACTTTTCTCTCTGCCTCCACCTCTTGTTGAACGAATAGCAAATATTAGATATTAATTTTTGAGGATAGTCACCACTTTGGCTTTGCAAAACATTAACCCTTTTATACACTTTTGCCCTTTGACTTTGGACATTGGCTCAACTTGGAAAAAATACCTCCATGCCAATTCGAATTTTGGCGCCATCTAAACCTTTTTAAAAATATTATAATAATTTAAATCTAAGGTAGATTTAAATATTATAATTTATATTTTAATCTTTGGGCCCTATTAATTTTTAATTATTATAATTATTTAAATCTTCATATATTTAAATATTTTAATATTTTTTTTCTTCTTGGATCTTTTCATTGGATAAAATTCTTTGCCATCATAAAACCTTTTCCTTTTTTTTTTGCAAATGCCACCATGGTAAAACCATTAAACCTTTATTTTCCTTAACATAAATGACAACTAATTTCATTAAATTATGCCATTAATTCTTTGACATCAATGACAACAATATACTCAAAATTTCCAACAATACCTCTTCCAAAGAACCTCAAAGAATTGCAAATATTGTAGGGCAAGATCCAATCAATTCTTTGCTTCATTACCCAATTTTTGGATAAATACAAAATCTTCAACCATATTTTGTAAAATGGGGTTTCATTTAATTGGACTAAATATTGTCAGGATGCTTTCAAGATGATCAAGCACTACCTTGCATCCCCGCCTATTTTATCCTCACCTAGTCTAGGCACTCCATTTCACTTGTACATATTCACCATAGACTTTTCCCTAGGGACTATGTTAGTCCAAAAAAATAAATCCAACTAAGAGAAAGCCATCTACTACATCATTTGAATCTTGGTAAGATATGAAAGGACATATGCTTATATGGAGAGGTTGTGCTTGGTAGTAGTTTTTTCTGCCAAGAAACTTCATCACTACATGCTAAATGATACCACTTATGTTATTGCTAGGAAAAACCCATTATGATACATTATGGGTTACACCTAAAATAATAGTTAAACCACAAAATGGATTATACTCTTAATAAAATTTGATCTCAAATTCATCAGTCAAAAATCATCAAATTTCAAGTCATCATCGATCAAATCATATAAACCTCAGTCGTTGATGATAAACCACTTGTCATTCTGCTTCTTGATGACTTTAACTTCAACGTTACAGAGCAAGAAGAATATGTTGAGCCTAAATACCAAGTAGACCTTACTCTCTTTTTTGGAAATTCAAATTGTAAGCAAGGGAGAGATATTGGAGTTATTTTCTTCATGTTGCAAGGGGCTTCCATCCCCTTCTCCTTGTCTTAAAAACTACAAGCTCAACAACGTCAAGTATGAAGCTCTTATCCTTGGCTTAAAAACTTTAATTTCTATGCATGTTAAGCACATAAAAATCAGTGGTGACTTCCTTCTAATCATCAATCAAGTAAAGGGTTTCTATCAATGCAAATGCCTTATCTTGAAAACCTACAAATAAATTGTATACGAGTTGTTATCACACTTTGAGTGGTATGACATTGAAGCCTCTTAAAGATCGACAAATTAATTTGTGGATACCATGGATTCCCTCAGTTCCCTAATCCCTAAAAATTCCTATGACAAAGTCACCCATGTCTATGCCATCACCCTTTCTCTATCGACTATTTTTAATAAATCCTCCAAGGATGAACTGGATATCCATTTTTTTAAGAAGTGCTTTATGATGTTTGGTTCTCTTAGGTGAAGTACTACATTAAACTTGGTGTTCTCCCTATTGATCTACCTCATGCTATGAAGATAACATTCAAGTAGAAAGCCACATGCTACACTGTCTTGGGGGATATCCTTTATTGCCAAAGTTATGATTGCATCTTCTTCATTGTCTTGAACCCCATGAAGACAGTTGGGTCATTTCTAAAGCTCATGTTGGCACTTGTGGTGGTCATTTTTAGTGGGATGGACATCACAAAGCACATTTTGTGCATGCGATACTATTGGCCCACCATGGAACATGATTGTTGTGCATACATCAATAAATATCCCAAATGCCAACATCATGCCAATTTATCCCATGTGCCCTCATAAACCTTAAAAACAATCTAGTCTTGTGGCCCTTCTCACAATGTGGTCTCGATCTCATGGATACAATTTCCCCTTCCTCATTCAATCAGTACACTTTCATCATAACAACTATAAAGTACTTCACTAAATGGGTCAAGGTTATTCCTCTTATCAAAATGATGGGTCCTAAAATTATAGAATTCATCTTGCATATCATTTGTCATTTTGGCATCCCTTTTCAGATTATTTTAGATAATCGTGCACCATTCAATAATAAGTATGTTCGAGATATTTTTAATAAATATAACATTCAACATAGCTTTTTGACACCCTACTATCCTCAAGGTAACAGCCAAGCCAAAGCCATAAATAAGACCATTTGTGCAATCTTGAGAAATATGATTAAATAAAATCATAAATATTGGCATATTTAGCTTCCTTTAGCACTTTGGTCGTACTGCACAAGCATTCACATACCCATTGGGACAATGCCATTTTTCTTAGTTTATGGAATTGAGGCTATCATGCCCCTTGAGCTTTAAATTCCATCATTATGAATCTTGCTTCAATAATTTATGTATGATGACACTACGTGCAAATCATTACTTGATCAACTTACCCTTCTTGATGAGCATCGAATCAATGCTCTCAAGCATTATATTTACCAAGATCATATTAATCATGCATACGACAAAAAATTCCATACACATGAATTCCAAGTTGGTGACCTCATGCTAAAGGAAAACTAGAAGAACTCAAACCTCCCTAGCCATTTGTGAGACAAGTTTGTTGCCAATTGGCTTGGCCCCTATATCATCAAGAAAAATTTTGGTTATGGTTCCTACAAGCTTACTAACCTTGAATGGATTAAAAATCTGAAACCCATCAATATTATTCATCTACGTGCCTTTTATGCCTAAGGCCATTCTCTTTGATGTTGCCTTCTTGTATATCCTTGTCAAATTTTAAAATTAAAAAAAACAACAAAAACAAAATAAATTAACCACAACAGCAACAGTTTCAAAGACACACCACTTCCAACTTCTTTCCTTTCTTCATTACTTTTATTTTCTCATGTTTTTCTTATTTATATGTTATCTTTTTTTACTTTCCCTTATCCCTCTTTCTTCTATTCTTCCTCACATTTGTGTCATGGTTGTACGGTCACGCTTCGAGCGACTACGTACCCCTGATTGATTCCTTTATTCTTTTCATTCTCTTTCTCCTTCCTCATTCTACTATTTTTCTCATACCTTTCCTTCTTCTCGTTTTTGTCTTATTCCTTCAACTTTCTATCCTTGCTACTCTTACATATTTCTATCGCACCAATATCCTTTTGTTTGGGGGGAGTTGATACTCTTCCCAGCTTTGATTTCTCCATATTGCATTCACACAATATATTCATATGTTGCATTAATGCATACAACTCATAGAGTGTTACTTTTATTACCTTTTGGATGTGTGCATACGTGTTTCTCAATTTTAATTAGATTAATTAATAATTTATAGACAAACCATCATCCATATTGTGCTATTTTGTATGTCTAGCATTATGTTTTGTTCATCATAAACCATGTATTGTGTCTTGTATCATTTTTCCCATCGTGTTGTACATCCATTATGTATCATTTTTCTATACATCCATTAGTGATCCTAACCATTAGGATGTCTTATCTACTCATTGTATTTGGTTGCTTAGACATAGAGTTCATTTCAGTTATTTAGCCATACCTAGTGTTCCACTCAACCTTTATCAAATATCATCATGTTCTAAGGAGATTTTGGCCTCCCCTAGCTAACTAGAGTTCTCTCTTGGACCACACACATGTCATACATATTAATAAAAATTTGAGCCTAGGGAAGATGATGACATGAGTAGTCTTGCCATAAAGTGAACAGTTTCCCCTACTCATCCTATCATATACATAATATGAACCTGAGCATCCACATTACATGTTTCAAAGAAAAAGAAAAGAGAGTGAAAATATGAACAAAAGAGATTTACAAAATGGTTCCTTAGGTATTTTAGATGCCTCCATTATGACTATAGATGCATGGTTGTTTGTGGAACAATGTCAAAGTATTATGGGTCTAACCTCCATCAGGGCTATAGACACTTGACTAGTAGTGGATTATGCCCTCCACATGATGGCATGTTTATCACATTAGCAACCTTATTTTGTATAGATCTTTGAACTCTCATGGATGAGCTATATTATATTAACTTGTACTACAATTGGTTAATATAACCTTACATAAAATTAAGAGATGAACTTCATTGAATACACATTGGTCCTTGAGTAGCATGAACTTTTCTATGATGGTCTAGGTCTCTAAGGTACATTGATTGGCTAGTATACGAGCTTGATTGGTATTAGTAGGGTGTTTTATTTTGATAAAATATTTCTAGTATCTAACAATCCTAAGGTATTGGGATGACAAACATCTTGATGCATCACCATTCACTGTACATGTGTCAAGTCACTCTTATTTGTATCATACTTTATTGTTCATTGTATATTTGGTTTACGTGTTATTCTCCATGTGTCACATCACGTATCTATTATAATTGTCATGTGTAATGTTATGCTACCATATTTGCATGATTGTGTATGTATCATAGCTTAATTATACTAATTCTAATTCTAAAAATACATATACACACACCCAAACTATGATCAAACAAGCATCTATGAGTCTATGCAACATCATATCTAGCTAGTCAAATCCATCACATCACATAGCATATACATCTAATCAACTACCATCAATCATAAGATATCATGATACATATCAAATACATACTACATCACCATCATGCATAAAATACATTAAACTACACACACACACACACACACACACACACACACACACACACACACACATATATATATATATATATATATATATATATATATATATATATATTGCAAATATGTCATAATACATCATAAACCATGCCCATAGGCTACATCAAAATTACTCGTAAGCATATAACCTCATACATTCGCCTAGTATCCAAAATGGTGGTTCCTCTAGCCATGATCAAAATCTGTCATCCCTACTTTTTTCCATCCATTATCTCCCCATTTCCCTCTATGCCACCCTATTGATCATCTCCTATCCCCTCATGTCTGCTTTATCCACTACCTCCACTTTTCCCCTACCTCTTGCCTCCTCATGAGGACCCTATGCTTGACACCTATGATACAACAGGCCCCATGAACTAGGGCACATCTGATACAACAGAGGGTATACTCATGTAACTCTATTGTGAATGTGATGTTAAGTGTGAGGGTATCAATATACATACCTTAATCAAGGACTCCTCCAACATGCCTATCCTATACCTCTCTCGTTATCAACTTGATAATGTAATCACCTTGACCTAGTGTAGCTCTACCATCTTTGCTCATAGGGTTGCTATGTTTATCTCACTTGCTACTATGGATTATTGTGCTCTTATTTTCTCCATATCCCTTTCTAGCCTATCTCACTCAACCATCAATGCCTCCACACGCCCTTATAACTTGTCATACTCTGCTACAACTCTATCCATGTCCTCTTGTAGGTTGTCTCCCTAGGCCTATAGCATATCTTGCTCCTCCTACCATCTCTCCCTCTCTACCTACCACCCATCCCTCTAAATTGTAAAGGTGGTCTCTCACTTTGTTCCCTATATCTCTAGTAATCATACTCACTCCTCCAAAACTACCAACTACCCCATAGTGTCTATAAATCCCTCATATTCAAAATTATCATCACCCCTTGATCCCTCACCACCCTCCATATCCACCTTTGGTGCACCCCCTAAAGCTACCTTTGAAGGACCTACTCCACCCTCTAAGCAACATCGTGCATACCATTGTAAATGCTCCTCCTCATGCTCCTCATATCCTCCTCTAATTGCACCTCCCTCGATGTCATCCCCATCATCATCTCTCTACTCATTAGTATCTACCCCTAGATCCTACTACTGGGTCATCCACCAAATATTATACTCTAGATTTATGCCTATGTCATCTACATCTAGCATAACTATGGCTTCATTTTACTCAAGACCCACTTGCTCTACCTATGGTGCTCCAACGGGCGCTCTCCCTCTTCTCCCATATGTCATAGATGGCCTTGATACCCCTTATCTCATGTCAATCTACCTCAACACCTATGAGTACTAAAAATACTCACACTAGATGCTCTATCATCCAACCACCCACATAGCTCATCAAACATGAGCTAGATTCTCTCCATCCTCATCCCATGTAGGTCCTCCTATCCATGACATCCAAATAACATCCTAAGGAGTCAAGCTCACCCACATACTTTGATAATGTTTTTCATCCTCTAAAAATGATCTGCTCCATTAACTCTCCTTGTCCTTGTGCTATCTCAATGTATATGGCACCCTTGGTCCTATATCCTTGTGTACCTTAAATGGTAATCCTTATGTTCTATCCATGCAAACATGCTCCCATACCCAAACCTATAGTAGAAAGTTGCAACATAACCTAGTTGCCCTTGCCTTTGCACCTCATTAAGCTCCCTATAAGTTTGTGCCAATAAATTTTGGACTCACACGTAAACTACAAGTCTCTCCACTAAGTCCATCACTAACCCTAGTAGGTTCCATGGGAACCATGCACTTGAGGAGTTTGGTAAGATGACATTAGAAATAAATGCCATCATAATCATGTGTCTCGATGTGAATATCTCCAACTCATAGTACAAATCATATAAAATACTATGACTATCGATGTTTATCTGCTCCCATCCTCACCCATACACTCTATCCATAACCTCTGCCTTCTATGACATACCCACAACAATGATAAAAAATTTCTTGACTGGTATGCAAAATATACGATACACATCCTCCAATGTGAAGGTAATCTCTCCAGTTGACAGGTGAAATGTCCCTCTATCTATATCTCATCTCTCTACCAAATTTGATATGTGATATTTATTTGCATGCACAGGATCTAGCAGAGTCACCTCCTCCAACCTTATATCCTTAAACCACTTCTAATCATTAGGTGTTAGAAAGTCCCTCACTCATCAAAATACTAGTCTGCATATATGTCGTGGTCTCAAGATCTTAAGCTACAATAGTCCCCCCCACCCTCATCAAAATCTACAATCCATAATTTAAAAAATCGTATGGTTCATATAATTGTATGAATTTATACTGGCAACATAGTCATCCAACCCTAGACTGTTGGCCTCAAAATAGCTAAAAAATCCATCTAAAGAAAATGTATTATTTGTATGGATCCATACAGTCCATACGACCATATGGACTCGATGAGTTATCAAGTAGAAATGTTTCAGGATACCCACTATCCTGAAATGCCCAAATTCACTCTAAACAAAATGGTAACATTAGCACACAAAATAAAACCCCATCATGCACATGTAAATAAATCGTACATTTTCTATGCTACCCTACTTTTGTCTATGATTTCATTTTTAAAAGAAGAGGAACAAGCAATAAAACCTAGGGTTCATTTTACCATTAAATGCAAAAGGAAGAAAAATGGATTAAAATAGGCTAATCAGCCCTGCACTCCCTCCAACACTAGCTATCGCATCACCACTAGCTATTTTGACCTCTCGATTTATCAAACCATAAGCCCTCTACATCAATTTCTTTCTCACACCTCTCCCTCTCTCCTTCTTCCTCTCTTACAACACTCGATAACAATGAGGACTTGCACCCTACGCTCTACTTTTTATAAAGATACATACCTAATCATTCCAAATGGTTGATGGCCATCTTGGATGATTCCCAACTACCTAAGGGTAGATAATTATGAATCGTCTGCCCTCGAACGATCCCAAAAACTTTAAACAAATTAATAATTTCACCCTTCCATACCCACTTTCATGGCTTACCTCCTTTATTTTTAATTTGTAGTTACCCATTAACTCTTTACCAAGTGTTTCATCATTATCATCTATCTCTTCCTCCATCAACTCATTGCTTGAGGGGGTAGATATTACCCATAATTTTTTTACCCAAACCGATCTAATACCTAAACACCCAATTGTGAAATTGTGTATGTCCAAAAATATTTACTTGAGACTGTCATTAACCCTCCTCTATTGGTGCAAATAGTAGAACTTCTCTTCTCAACTCAAACTCTAATCATATCCAATTTGGTATACCTCATGCCTATTACTGTATGGTTACTCACCCATCACACTTCGACAAATCAGTCAAAGTGTCATGAGGATACCTACCAATGGTCAATCAACTTACCACATTAAATTATCTCATCATTCTATCGATGTAAAAACGTTGAGGTCACTTGTCTCTTCCATAACTGGGGCATCCTACGTTGATCCCAATTTGAAATAATTTTGCATCTCCCCCTCAAGTTGTCGTTGTAGCATGCCAAAATTTGTGGTCATCCATCACCAAATCACCCATCATTCATCATCATCTATAGCCAATACAATCAAGTTATGGCATCTATTTTTGTATTGCATTGTGCCCACACAAAACATGGTACAAAAAGGGATAAATGTAGACACCCAAAAAGTGTCAATTTTATATTTACCTAAGGTTAAAATTTATTTTTTTAAAATCCCAAATAATCCTCAAAACTACCCAATTCCCTTATATAACCTTATAAAAATTAAAAATTACCCTTCCTCATCCCCTTTTCCCCTCTAAGCGCTCTCCTACACTAAGCCCTTAATCACCATGTGACTTTTCCATTCCCTCTATCCTATGTGTGCACCTCCCTATTCTACTCACTTTGACTTTATGATGCAGGAGCATCCAGCAGCACCTAATGCAGAAGCATCCAGTGGCAGGAGGGCCACTTCTAAAAAATTGGCTAAGGAAGAAGAAGAAGAAGCAAAAGGCAAGGAGAAAATGCAGAGCAAAAACTGTTGCGATTTCATGATGTCGCGAAATCGCGACAGTCGACAGGAGAGAGAAAATGCCAGTAAGGAGGTCATGATTTTGCAACGTGTTGCAAAATCATGACCGTCACGATATCGCGATGGGAGAGCAACTAAGGGTCACGATTTTGTGACGGTCGCAAAATCATGACTGTCACGAAATCGCGGCAAGATAGAGCAGGAAGGGCAGGCGCTTGTGGAATGTCGCAATTTCATGACATGTCACAAAATCGCGACAAGAGAGAGCGGGTAGGGAAGAAGCTTATGGAATGTCATGATTTTGTGACATATCGTGAAATCATAACCGTCACGAAATTGTGACGTCGAAGCAGCAGCAAGGGGAAGGCAGTGAATGTGTCACGATTTTGTGACACATCGCGAAATCGTGACTGTCGCGAAATCGTGACATTGGAGTAGCAACAAGGGGAAGGCAGTGGATGTGTCACAATTTTGTGACACATCACAAAATCATGACTATCGCAAAATTGTGACATAAGAGCAGTGGCCAAAGGAAGCAGTGGAAATGTCACGATTTTGCGAAATGTCGCGAAATCGCGACTATCGCAAAATCACGACGGAGAAGAGTAGCCGAGAGGGGGCAGTTGAAGATGTCACGATTTTGCGACATGTCACGAAATCGCGACCAGAGTAGGCAAGCAAGGGGCAGCCGAAGGCAAAGGTTGTGATATCGTGACATGTCGCGATATCACAACTTGAAGTTGAGAAAGGCGTCGATAGAGGAAAATGTTGCGATATTACGACATGTCACGATATCAAGACCGAAAAAGAAAAGGAGGGGCAGGGAAAGGAAGATGTCATGATATCACGACATGTCGCGATATCGCGACCCCTGCTACAGTGCAGTTGGAGGAAGAAGACGACAGAGGTCAGGCAGCGGTTGCAAAGCAAGGACGACACGTGGCACCCAAGGTGCAGTAAAAGCGGGTGATTACCAAAAAACACGAGAAATGAAGAGGATGGGTCACGTAGGATAATCTGACAGGGAGTGGCGGTCAGAGTGATCTGACAAGAAGCGATGATGACAGGGGCCGTGCGGAGTGGAGCCATAAATCGGGTTGGTGGACCGATTTTTGTGAAGGATGTTTCAGAGGGTCGGGGCCTCTATAAAAACCTAGTTTCTGTAATAGACTAGGTGGTGGATTGGAGATTGCACGCAGAGTGTAGTTAGAGAAAGCTAAGCCGAGCGCTAGCTATTGTAAAGCCTATAGGCTATTTTTTGTAAATGTTTTCAGATTTTTGAATGAAAATTTGGGTTTGAGTACGTGCGATTTTCTCGTCCACCATCAATGGTATCAAAGCCAGAAGATTCTGAGTGCGCAGTAGATTCACCGAACGTGAGGCAGTTGCGCCAAGATCTGTGGTAGGGTTCTAAGAGAGAAGAGTGAGTTTAGGATCCCAATTGCGCCAGGATCTGTGGTAGGGTTCTAAGAGAGAAGAGTGAGTTTAGGATCCCTGAGCGTGTGAGCGAATCATCGAAAGTGAGGCAGCTACACCAGGATCGATTAAAGCTTTGTGAGAAAAGCTAAGAAAAATGCCTCCAAGAAGAAGCCATGGCGGTGAGGAAGGTATGATGACAATAGAAGAGTTTGAGGCGTTGCAGAGGCAATTTAAAGCCCTGCAAGAGGAGTGGCTCAGAATAAAATTACAGAGGCAAGAGGAGCGGCACAGAAAGCGCGAGGCTAAACAGAAGTTAAAGTCGTTGAAGGCTGCAGATGAGGAGGAGCACAACCATGCCAGAATCTGTCCGGTAGAAGACAAAAATTTATCTAGCCAGGAGACGGAGTTGAAGCAGGCTACAGATGAAGAAGTATGCAGCAGTGGGAGAATCTATCTGGAGGAAGGCAGAAGTTGTTTGGGCCAGGAGAAGGGGTTGGAATAGGCTGTAGAGGCAGATGAATGTCTGGAGGTGCTATAGAAGGCAGTAACCAGACAGTGCAAAAGTGAAGATCACTTCTCCACCAACCCCGGGTGTCTGATGCAGGAGCATCCAGCGAGCACCTGATGCAGAAGCATCCAGTGGCAGGAGGGCCACTTCTGAAAAATTGGCTAAGGAAGAAGAAGAAGAAGCATAAGGCAAGGAGAAAATGCAGAGCAAAAACTGTCATGATTTTGCGACGTCACAAAATCACGACAATCGGCAAGAGAGAGACTAAGGGTCACGATTTCGCAATAGTCACAAAATTATGACTGTCGTGAAATCATGGCAAGATAGAGTAGGAAGGGCAGGCGTTTGTGGAATGTCACGATTTCGTGACATGTCATGAAATAACGACAAGAGAGAGCAGGTAGGGAAGAAGCTTATGGAATGTCATGATTTCGTGACATGTCGTGAAATCATAATGTCAGAGCAGCAGTAAGGGGAAGGCAGTAAATGTGTCGTGATTTCGTGACATGTCGTAAAATCGTGACTGTCAAAAAATCGTGACATCAGAGAAATAGCAAGGGGAAGGCAGTGGATGTGTCACGATTTCATGACACATCACGAAATTGTGACTGTCATGAAATCACGACATAAGAGCAGCGACCGAAGGAAGAAGTGGAAATGTCATGATTTCGTGACATGTCACAAAATTGCGACAGAGAAGAGTATCCGAGAGGGGGCAGTTGAAGATGTCACAATTTTGTGACATGTCACAAAATCGTGACCAGAGCAGGCAAGCAAGGGGCAGCCCAAGGCAAAGGTCGCGATATCGCGACTTGAAGTTGAGAAAGGCATCGATGGAGGAAAATGTCATGATATCGAGACAAAAAAATAAAATGAGGGGCAGGGAAAGGAAGATGTCGCGATATCATGACATGTCGCGATATCGCGACCCCTGCTACAGTGCAGCTGGAGGAAGAAGACGATAGAGGTCAGGCGGCGGTTGCAGAGCAAGGACGACACGTGGCACCCAGGGTGCAGTAAAAGTGGGTGATTACCCAAAAAGCATGGGAAACAAAGAGGATGGGTCACACAGGATAATCTGACAGGGAGTGGCGGTCAGAGTGATCTGACAAGAAGCGACGATGATAGGGGCTGTGTGGAGTGGAGCCATAAATCAGGTTGGTGGACCGATTTTCATGAAGGATGTTTTCAGAGGGTCGGGGCCTCTATAAAAACCTAGGTTTTGTAATAGACTAGGTGGTGGATCGGAGATTGCATGTAGAGTGTAGTTAGAGAAAGCTAAGCCGAGCACTAGTTGTTGTAAAGTCTGCGAGCTATTTTTTGTAAATGTTTTCAAATTTTTGAATGAAAATTTGGGTTTGAGTACGTGTGATTTTCCCGTCCGCCATCACTTTAGCTTAGGTCCACATCACCCTAGCCTAGTCTACCCCTACCTTCCACATCCCCATGCATCCTCATCACCCCCATACCTATTAATGCCACTTAGGAAGGGTGAGGATCCTCTCCACCTAAGAAAATTTATGAGGTATGGTGTGCACATGCCACTTGAGTGGGGTGAGGACTCTCCCCACCCAAGGTAATCAAAAGGAAATGTGCACCATACCCTATTGATTACCTTGTGTGGGGTGAGGACTCTCTCGACCCAAGGTAATCAAAAGGAAATTTGCACCATATCCTATTGATTACCTTGTGTAGGGTGAGGACTCTCCCCACCCAATGTAATCAATAGGGTATGGTACACATTTCCTTTGACCACCCTAAGTGGAAAATTCTAGATTTTCCACATCCCCTCATCCATGTCACATGGTTTCCATGTCATGCCATGTCACCTCCAAGTCACCACCCCCTCTCCCTTGCAAAATTTTATAAATACCTCCCCATTTTCTTCATTTGTAAGAAGAGTGTGAAACCTATGCCAAAACTCTACCAAATTTTATATTGACCTCCCTTTTGGGTGCTTATACCTAGTATGTTCACCTTTTTTTGGGTGTAAAATCAGCCATGGTAGCCATTGAAGGTACCAATCAACTCTAGACTACTACCAAAAGCTCTTGACACCATATCAAAGGTCCCCATAAAATTTTATCTAAATATGAGTAGCACAATGGTTGTCCAACCCTAGATGACTCATAGTCATAGTCGTTCAACCCTAGACAGTTCATATTCAGGGTTGTCTTCCATTGGATGGCCATATTCTAGAGCCTGAAGCAATCACAAGACTAGAAGCTAACAAATAGAGAAGGTAAGCAAGGTAATTTTTTCAAGTTTTACATTATTTAAAGTTATGTTTGTGCCTTAATCAAGCCTTTTTATATTGTAAATATTTTTCATCTTTTGTATATTTGGGCCTAACTAAGGTAGGCCCTTTTGATGCTATTAACCATTGCATTTGATCCATACAATTAAGGATGGTCAGGCCTTCAAGTAAGCCAAAAAACCACCCATAATTTGAGGTGGTTTGGAAAGCATCTTGTGTGACATTTGGTTATATTTGTAAAGAGGGCACTTTCCACCTTGGAAATCCCCATTTATAAGCCCACAGTGGCATTTTGTAAAAATATTATCATTTGTAACAATATTTTTGTAATTAATGAAAGTGACACATTTTCCATCTCATAAAAATAATAATATATGGTTAATAATTCTTTAACATTAAATTTATTTATATTATGGTAAATATTTTTACCTATAATTGTAAATTTTCTTAAATTTTGTATAGCTTGATTAACCTAGCTATAGAGACTTTGGAACTCTAAATAGATATTAAAGATTTAAATCCTATGGAGGTTAAGGTTCTACACCATCCTTTGCCAATCGAAGTATGATTGGATAACCATATATTCGGTAAACAATGTCCCTCTCATATGACCTATGGCCTCATGGATATTTAAAACTACATTACCCTTTTACCCTTTTAATATATTAACTCTTATACATACATTTTGTTGTAGACTCTTTATTATAAAAGTAATAAATCTTTTCTCAGACATGAATATATTTTTCAATAGTGGTTATCATACTAAAAATAATTTTGTAAGCCAATAGGGTAGGAGCAGTAAAGGGAATTAGAATAGGTAGAATAGTGGAAGTCACCCATCTAATTTTTGTAGATGATGTTCTCCTTTTCATAGATGGAACAATAAGAGCTATAGAGAAGTTAAAACAATCTTTAGACATTTTTTGCCTGGCAACAAGTATGCATATTAATGCACAAAATTCAAGCATCTCTTTTAATTGTATGGATAAGGATCAAACCATATTAATAGGTTAGTTTTTCTCCTTTAGTTGATTTGATCTTCAAGAGGGGTTTAAATAATTGGGGTTCGTTTTGAAACCCAATTACTACACTAAATAAGACTAGAATTGGTTGATAAAGGTGAAAGAAAGAATTAATATATGGTACAATAAATGGATTTTATTGGAGGGTATATTGATTCTGGTTAAGTCTATGCTTGAGGTAATACCAGTATAATGGTAATCTTTATCTCATATACCAAAAGGATTTTTGGATAAAATTAGATAGTTAAGCTACATGTTTTTATGGACAAGGAAAAAGGAAAGGGATGGTATTCCCCTGGTTAAATGGAAATCCTTATCCAAGCCTAGGTAAAATGGAGGATGGAGACTTATGAAAATATTCCTATTTAGCAAGGCTCTAGCATCCAAGTGTGTTTGGAAGATAATACCAAACACAGGCTTATGGAATAAGATCATATAAAAAAATTATATAGAGCCACTCATAGTCAAGGAGTGGATGAGGGCCCTAGTGAAGCACACCCATAATGTTTCAATCTATTAGAAGGAAATGATTCAACCCTTTTATAATTTAGGTGATTAGCTTACCTAGAAAATAGAGTATAGTTCACAGATAAGACTAGGCTTAAACCCTTGGATTGGTTGTGGTGGTATGCATAGATTACCAAATAATGTAATTCATAACCTAAGAGCTCAGGGGATTGGAACTCTAGCCCAAGTAGTTGACCCAAAATCATATACAAATTGGAGATAGGGATGGAAGTAAGTAGCGATGTTAGGGCTTTAAGGCCAAGAGACACATCAATGGGAATAATATGTGGAAAGACTTAAAGTTATACATATCAAGTTGCAATAGGAAACTAATCAATTAGTTTAGACAAATAATGGAGCTATGGGGGACTCCACTCCAAAGTTGGGGTATAAGACTATTGAAAGATACAAATGATGATTTAACATGGTGGTGGAAATCACCATGGAAGCAAAAATCCCCATTGAAAATAAGATTGTTCCTATGGCTTGCCTTGAAAAATAAGGTTCTAACATGGGAAGTATTACAGAAGAGGAGTTGGAATGGTCTAGGATGGTGTCATTTATATAAGTTATACAATGAATCAATTGATTATTTACTAGTAGCTTGCTTCTTTACTAGACAAGTTTGGAGGGATATTCTAGTGTAGTTAAAGCTTCCTATAAGATTGGAAGAAGATTTCCTAAGAGAGTCCTTAAATTATTGGTATGAAAATAGGTCATACAAAAGTGTTATAGTTCTCCCATTGTTTGTGTAATGGGAAGTATGGTTATCTAGGAATGCCAAAATATTTTAGTATAAGGAGAAGCCTACTTGGCAGGTCTCCTCCCAAATCGTTGGAATACCTATAAGGTTTTAGCAACAACAAAGATAATCAGAAAAATCATCCCTCCAAAGATCAATAAATCAAGAGCCTGGTACTTTTTGATGGGGCTAGACAAGGGGTCCTTAGATTTTGTGGAGCAAGAGGATTACTATATATGTATGAATCTCATTATTTCAAATTCAAGTTTGGACTAGGAGAAGGTTCCAATAATTATGCTAAAATTATGGAACTTAAATTGTTGGTTCAATTGGCAAAATCAAAAGAAATACAAAAGATTCAATTTTACGAAGACTTATATGTGGTAGTGAACTGGATACTTGGTATTTCTAGGATGGAAAACATGGTTCTACACCTCATCTTCTCTCAAATATAAGAAATTGTGGATGGAAGTGAAGCTTTTACTTTTTGGTATAATTATAGAGAACTAAATAAGAAAGCAGATGATCTCTCAAAGGAGGAACTTCAGATTGAACCAAGTACATTCTTAGTACATGAATTCAATGAGGACAATGCACTGCAGCTGGTCTGTATCTTTATCTAGGGGTATTAATTCACTCCAATTAAAACAAGGACTTTCAAAGCAACTTAGAGAAAAAAAACTCAAAAATTAGTGATTTAAAGGATATTGACTGAGAATTTGAGGTGTTTAAAGATAAAACTTACCTTGATAGAAATAACTAACTATGATGTATAAGCAACCCAATTTTAAATCATTATTAAAGCTTTAAAAATGTCAAGAAAAATATCTAAAAATGTAATTTTATATTTACTTAATATAAAATTATAATTTAAAATAAAATAAAATCATTTAACACATCATTAACGTAATTTAAAAAAAATACAATAAACTCATTTTTATTCCAATATTCTATATTATAATATTTCATCCATGTGAGTTGTTTTTTAAATATAGTCCATCGTAATCATACTTATTAGCTATATGATATAATCATTGATATAATATTTAGCTTAAAGAAACATGCTAAAAATGGTCCGCATTAATCATACTTATTAGCTTTTGCAGTAAAATACAATCATTGATATAAAATGCTAAAAAATAGTTTGATGGTCCATGATAGTTATACTTGTTAGCTTTTGCCATAATACGATGGACCACTTTAAAATATGTTATAATACGATAATCATCGACCACTTTAAAATATGTTATAGTACGATAATCATCGATATAATAGTGAATCATCATATTTAAAATGATTCTGCAATAAAATACAATCATCGATATAACTGTTAGCTTTAAGAAACATATAAAAGATACTAAACTAACTTCCCGTATAAGCAAAAGAAAATGAACTTTTTTTATTCAAATATTTTATATTATAATATTTTTTATACTTATTTATTTATTAATGTCAAATTATGATACTACCATTATAATTCCTATTTATATTATAATATTTTATTTTAGATAAATTTTTAGTTTAACTATGAAGATTTTGAAATTTTGAATATAAGTTTAAGGTTTAAATCATAAAAGGAAAAGATTATATATCATATTTGTTAATTGAAGTATAATCAAATTAACCATATATTAAATAAATAATATATTCTATATAACCTATAACTTTTCAAATATTAAAAAAAAAAATCTTTTTTAATTTTAAGTTATTTATTAAATATAATCTATAATAATCATACTTGTTAATTATATAATTTTAAAATAAAAATTAATTTATTTTATTTTTATTTTCTCAACCTTATCTACTTTGTTCATGAATAGAAAGATACATACATTGTTATACTAGTCATTTTGAGGAGTTTGATACTAGAATGGGATCACATATAGTTTACAAGGATTAGGTGGATTGGTAATTGTGTCTTGTGAGACACTTATCGAGAAGAGATTTAGGTTCAAACTTTGGGAGTAAAAGTATTAGTCTGATCTGAATCCTCCGTACAAAATTTCGAATGACGGTAGTCCCTCTCACATTAGGACATTAGGTCAACAATACCGTCATTTTCACGTCGAGTCAGAAAATAGTGTAAACGTAATCAACTCTCTTGTATATAAAAAAAAAAAAATGGAATCACTTATTCATAGAAGACTTTGAACACTATAGAGGTTAAACTGAAGATGGAAATAAATAAATGATAAAGAACATAATAGGAAATAATTTCATTTTTTTTTTTAAGTGAAGGTTAAATTGTTTTATCATATAATTGAAATATTTAAAACTTTATGGAATTTTTTTTTTTTTTTTTTTTTTTGGTTATGTATAATCAGACAAATATATTTACCTCCTCTTCACACACTTACTCACGATGTAGTTTGAACTTTGGACCTTCTAAAGAAGAGTCAAAGCACGAACGGTAGGTTTGAAATTTTAATTTTGAAATAAAATATTAATTTTTTAATTAAAAAAATAATTTTGAATTAAAATATTAATTTTTTAATTAAAATTATTTTATGAAATGAAATGATATAAGGTAATCCGTTAAATTTCCTAATTTTATAAAAGAATTAAATAATTATCAATTTTTTATAATATCATTAATAAAGGTTTAAGGTTCAAAATATTTTTAGTAAACTTTTTTTTACAAGTTCAATATCACACATTACGTCTTAGAACGTGAGTTCACTCTCACACACTACCCTAACCATTATTAGAAAGTCAACTCACTCTCAAAAATTTGAAACTAAATCTCAACAAAAATAAAACACTAAAATATATCTTTATTTAAACTTTTCTTAAAAAAAGTTTAAGATGAAAATACCCTGGGTTGTACTCATCCACTAAATCGTGCGTTTAATAACCTTGTTTTTAAGTTCGATTTTTTTTGAACTCCTGATAACAGTAAGCATGGTTTATACAGGACCATATAGTTATGTTTGTTTACATATTTGAAAGTTAAAAATTTTAATTATTAGACCTCTACAAATTATACTAACTAATATACGTATGTAAAAGTGAAACTAAAACTTGCGGTCTAAATTGTAGCAAAAGGACGGTAGATGTATAATCCCATGAGATTGGATGGATCTTCAGCTTACTTTTGATGATTGTATTGATAATGGTAGTGACAATTCGGAGTGTTAATAAATGTTATTGAGATAACCTTCAAATTTAAACCTACTAAATATAACAAATTCATATAAATTTTAAAAAAAAATTAAATGGAAGCAAGTTGTACGTATAAATACGGGAGGGCAAAGTGGGTGCCGACATCAGTCGTGCTCCTACTTTGCCGACATAGACGTAATGGTCGAAGTAACTATTCACAATCCCCAAGTCAAAAAGGAAGGTCCTGTAGCATAAAGAAGCAAGCGGTTCTCTCCACTTTAATACCAAGCTCAGGCCCAGGCATATTGGAAAAAGGAGCATCTTAAGCGTAGGAATGAGGGAACGAACAACACAGTAAAAACAAATACATGAAAGCATAAAGCTCCGGAAAAAAATCTAATTCAACGTTAGGCTAACATCAGAAACGTCTTAGGAAAAGAATGCTTATACTTGTCAAACATTAAAATTATGGGAAGAATTAAATAAAAAAAAATTGAATACACATCCTCTGACGTCCACTTTTATTTTTTCTGGTTTGGCAAGTTTTCCATCTTTCGTCTTCGAATAATACGTCTGATCGTATTTCGTTATATATCAAAATAAAATGGATAATGAAACATGAGGCCAAATTTAGAGCCGTCTGAAGTCGGATTTTTCTATGGATCGATATATATGAACGGCTTTAGATCCTAAATAATTCCGCCACATGGTATAAAAAAAACAGAATACTTTGCTTCTTTTTTTTTTTTTCCTCTTACTTAGAAAAAAAGCCACTGTGATCAAATCGAACGATTACAGAAGACACACGCAAGAGACAAGATTGCAACCTCGTCTTCATCAACAATACACAACGAACAACATAGAAAGAAGGATTGCCTTTACTTCATTCTCTGGAGATGGAATCTTGTATTTAAGTGTAGGCACCAAAAAAAAAATTTCTTCATCCAGAGCTTTCTAACTCTCTCTGCGTCAAAAGTGAGACACAGAGACAATTTCGAGGCCTAAGTTATATTTATGAACTTCATGGCCGCCTCTAATGGAGGGAACGCCATGGATCCCGACAAGAAAGGCGTACCGTGGAAAGAGAGAGTGGACAGCTGGAAGGAAAATATCAAATGCAACGATATAGTGCATGCCGAAGTGAACAACAAGCGCAATAAGCCAGAAGTTTCCCATGAAACGTACAAAAAAAAAAACTCTTGTTGACAGTTATTCTGAATTTTTCTTTTGATCGATTTTAGTTAACTGGAATTTCCATGTCTTTTATGGTTTGCAGGTCGTCGGAATCCGGGGAGCGTCTCTCCTCCAGAACACCAACGGAAGCGACCAAATTATATCCATACAGAGTTTTGATAGTCCTCAGGTTGATAATTCTGGGATTCTTCTTCCATTTGCGCATAACAAGACCTGTGGAGGATGCCTATGGCCTCTGGATCACCGCCGTCATTTGCGAAATCTGTTTGGCTGTGTCTTGTATTCTGGATCAGTTGCCTAAGTGGTCTCCCATTAATCGTGAAACGTATATCTCCAGATTGTCAACGAGGTAAATTATTAAGATGGCATGACATGATTTTTAACATCGTTTGGGAACAAATTGGTCTGCAATTAGTTTAAAAGCGTAGTTCGTCTGTTTTTCGTTTAAAGTTACAATTCTCACGAATTCTGTGCTATCCATGATTTTTTTTTCTTAATAATACGGCAACTGAGTTTACTAGTGTCTCTGTTATAAATCCAACTCGATTACCATTGTTAGAACTTAAGAAGGGTTGCATATAAATATATATATAAATATGAAGGAAACTAGAAAAAGGTTGGCCTAATTGGAAATTCCAAATTTTAAAATGTTGCATCCCATTTTACAATCCTTTTCAAGTTTTCTTATTTCTAATTTCATGGCTGTTATGGCAGTCCATGATCAGAGCTTATCTCTGTTTTTGTCACTTTATTTTTGTTTTATTTTATTAAGGTACGAGGGTGAAGATTACTGCGGGCTTGCAAGAGTAGATTTCTTCTTGAGCACGGAGGATCCAGCGAGAGAGCCACCATTAACGACGGCGAACGCAATTCTGTCGGTGCTTGCCGTGGATTATCCGACGGACAAGGTTTCGTGTTATGTTTCCGACGATGGCGCGGCCATGCTTACGTTCGAGAGTTTGTCTGAGACGGCGGAATTTGCGAGACGGTGGGTTCCCTTCTGCAAGGAGTTCAATATCGAGCCCCGGGCTCCTGAAGCCTATTTTAATCTTAAAATCGATTATCTCAAAGAGAAGGTGAAACCTTGCTTTGTCAAGAAGCGCCGCGAAATGAAAGTGAGTGAGCTGCTTGTTTGTGGTTTCAATTATACTGTGGAAGGTGATTTATGATGTTGGCAATAAGGTTTCTCCTTTTAATGCAAATGGATGCAGAGAGGATATGAAGAATTCAAAGTTCGGATCAATGCTTTGGTGGCCAAAGCCAAGAAGACGCCAGAAGATGGGTGGATGATGCAGGACGGAACTCCTTGGCCCGGAAACAATCCTCGCAATCACCCGGGAATGATTCAGGTCTCTCTATCTAAGACCTCTTCTCTATTTAAGGGTTTCATTGATAGGATTTCGCTGATTTTTATTTTTTTGCTGATTGTGTGCCGACAGGTATTTCTGGGGCGTACTGGGGCGCAAGACATATGCGGCAACGATCTCCCGCGGCTCGTTTACCTCTCTCGCGAGAAAAACCCCGGATACCCTCACCACGACAGGGCCGGCTCCATGAATGCCCTGGTATTAGATAAAAACTTATGCCCAGAGATATTTTTCACGAGTTGCTGCATCCTCAAATTCATTTTCTTTGGGTTACAGGTTCGAGTCTCGGGAGTGCTGACCAATGCTCCTTACATCCTCAACATGGACTGCACCAACTACATAAACAACAGCAAGGTGGTCCGGGAGGCAATGTGCTTTATGATGGACCCCCAGGTGGGGCCCAACGTGTGTTACGTGCAGTTCCCCCTCAGATACCATAGCCCAGACCAAGGAGATCAATACGTCAACAGTAACACAGTCTTCTATGACGTAAACACCACGTATTTTCTTTTTGTTATTCTCCGACATGGAAGAAAACTTTTCTTACTACGTGTTTTTTTTTTTTTTTTTTTGTCTGTTTTGGTTGCAGATGACGATGAAGGGGTTAGACGGTATCCAGGGACCCATGTACATAGGGACCGCATGCGTTTTCAGGAGACGATCTCTCTACGGCTACGGCCCTCCAAACGTCAGGAGACCCTTTCAATCATTGCCGGGCTGGTTTTCCGCCAAATTTTCGAAGAGGAGAAATAAGCGAGACCCGAGTACCAGCCCTGAAATCTACTCGTCACAAATTGATGCTGAAAGTAACTACTATTTTACGAGACTTTCCTTTTATTTTAGCTTTAGCTCGTTTCCTTTTATCTGACAAAAGAGATTAAGATTAAACTATATGTTAATGGAGTTTTTTTTTTTTTTTTTCTGCAGGCTTCGAGTTGACTGAATCAGAAACGGCGCACCTTTTGGGCGACCTGGAAGGCCTGGAGAAATCGTTGGGCCAATCGCCACTCTTTATCTCTTCGACTTTCCAGGAGGACGGGGGCCTTCCGGAATCCACAGACGCCTCCTCGCTCATCAATGAAGCTATCCACGTCATGAGATGCGCATACGAAGAGAAAACCGAATGGGGCAAAGAGGCACGCTACCATAAAATAAAAATTAAATTTGAAAAAAAAATCTTGATTGCTCATAACTTGAAAGAAAACCCTAATGGTTTCTTATACATTCAAGCGCAATGTGTATTGCAGATAGGTTGGATCTACGGTTCTGTCACAGACAACATCGTCACATCTATGAAGATGCACGCCCGCGGTTGGCAGTCAATATATTGCATTCCATCCAGGTGTATTTTTCTCTCTTGTTAAAAGTTTTCTAAACAATACTCTAAAACCCATCATAGATTTTAAGGGTTAGTTGAATTGTTAAGTGTTTGTTTGGTTATTTAGATTCAAACCTCTTTGCAAAGGTATTAGTCAATTTTATTTTCAGAGTACACCAAACCCTATCAATAATAACAACCAGGCCTAATAAGTTTAATTTAAACACTTAACCTTATAAATTACTAAAAATAGTATAATTATAATCAACTTTTCAATATAACCAAAAATAAAAGTTATGTGCTTTTTAAAAATTTGATTAGAATAAAAGTGTAAAACAATAATTATAATATTATTATGAAAATAAAAATTAATAATTAAAAATAACTAACAAATCATGTATAAAATAATCCTTTAATAATTTTATCTTAAGCATATCAATTTGGATGTCTCAACATTATGTAAAAATTATAATAATATATAAATGGATTGATGAATAAGAAATCATTAATATGTCTCATTTTATTTTTTATAATTATGTTATTTTAACTTTTATTTTTTATAGGCTTAATATGGGGGATCAGGTAACGGAAACAAGGATACGAGAAGTTCTAAGTGTTATATATATAATTTCTCATTGACTGAAGTTGGTTCATTGAATTTTTTAATCAGTGACATTTCGCTTCTGCTTCTTTTTATGAAATGGGAATCTAACTTCTCTCTTATGAAATGGGAATCGATGTAATTTTAATTTCAGGCCTGCGTTCAAAGGAAATGCTGCGACGGATCTACCAGAGAGCTTGAGGCAACTCCTCCGCTGGGCATTGGGCTCCATGGAAATCCTTCTCAGCAGGCACTGCCCTCTGTGGTATGGATGGCGATCGGGGCGCCTTAACTGGCTTCAAAGAATCGCCTACATTAACACCGTGTTTGATCCTCTCACTTCCATTCCTTTGATCACCTACTGCTTTCTTCCCGCCATCTGCATGCTCACCACAAAATTCATCGTTCCAACGGTACGCGAATTCTCTACCTGAACACCCAAATTGAAAAAAAAAAAAAAAAAACTCAGAACATCTATCGTTCTAACACTGCAAAATTGGCTTGTATGCAGCTGAGCAATTATGAAATCATGTTGGTGGGAGCCGTCTTTATCTCCACTGTGGCTTGTGCTTTCCTGGAACTCAAGTGGAGCGAAGTGTCCATCGAAGAATGGTGGAGAAGCCAACAGTTTTGGGTCATCGGAAGCGTTTCTTCCAGTTTTTTTGCAATTTTTCAAGGCCTGCTCAAGGTATTGGCAGGCATAGAGATGAAGACGACAACAGACAACGCAAACTCGCGTCGAAAAAATTCAGACGAGGCCGATGAGATCCGTGCATTCCAATGGACGAATCTGCTTATCCTTCCCACCACGTTGGTTATAGTAAACTTTTTAGGAGCTGTAGCTGGGATTTCTGCTGCGTTTAACAGCGGATACCGATCATGGGGAATCCTGTTCGAAAAGCTGTGTTTTTCGTTATGGGTAGTAGTGCATTTATATCCATTTTTGAGAGGACTTATAGGTAGACAGAATCGAACGCCTACTATCGTAATAGTGTGGTCTGTGTTGCTAGCGTCTATTTTCGCCCTTCTCTGGTTCAGGCTTGATCCATTTTCGATGAAGGAGAAGGCTCCTACTTTTATACAATGTACGTTTGATTGTACTTAAATGTTACAACTTCAAATTTCTTTACGAATAAATTCCTTCATTGGATAAGATTCTTTTCCTGTGCCATCCTATTTTGAATAAGAACAGATTGTCTCCATCGCCATTTTTAAAAAAAATCATTCTTAGGCCATGGTCTCATGTATAGGACCAAGCTAAAAAGTTCTCAGCGGGTACTGCTAAAATATTTTAATAACTTTTAGCATAGTTATCGTCTAGTGATTTTTTATTATTATTTTTAAATCAGCAACCTCGATGATTAAATATTTTATTAGTTTTTAGCATAGTTTTCGTCCCCTGATTTGTTGACGTCGATGATTAAATATGTTAATAATTTTTAGCATAGTAATCGTCTCGTGATTTATTATTATTATTTTTTAATAAGCAACCTCCATGATTATGTTTTTCTAGAGATGTAAAAGTTTGACGACTTTATATGTCTTTAACCGTTGTTGAAAGCCTTGAATCTAGATTTTCAAACTTTGAATGAAAGGTTTAAAGTTTCAATTTATTGAAATATAATTGTATATTATATATTGATAGTTTAGATTTTTACTTTGAAAAAGGTTTTGTTAGGTTTTCGTTGTAATATTTTGAGTAGAGTTTAAAAGACAAAATTATATTATAAATTTTAATATTATATTGTAAATTTTAACCCAACTTATGATCACAAGGAAAAAGCGTATATAGGTGCTGAAATCAAGTGGAAAGAAAAAATCCTCATTGCTCAGATAAGGACTAGCTTTCATAGGTTTAGATGTGAAGCAGGGAGATGGACAATGCCCAAAGAACAATGGGAAAAAAGGATATGTACTCTATGCAGCAGGGGCAGTAGAGACAGAGGAACACTTCATCTATAAATGCTCCAGTTTTTCATATATCCGTGACAAATACAAAGAAACACTTGAGAACGGGCTTATGACAGATTTATTTGAAGACACTAAAATAAAAAAAGTTGGAGAATTGCTAACCCAAATCAGAAGGAGAATGAACAACCTTCTCAAAGATATTAAAGATCATACGATATGATTTGAGTAATTGTAATTCCATATTTGAGGTCCCATAGACCATATTTGGGTCTCGCGGATGTAATTAAAATCTTTCATTTCATTTCAAAATTGTACTCTTGCTTGTCTATGGTTGCATTATTTTTGGTTAATTAAACAATAATCTAGGAGGTTAATTAAACAACAACCTTTCTTAGTTGTTCAAACATCTTCATGTTATCCTACAGAAAAATAGTAAATAGAGAACCCATTTTAATCTACAAATAGATGAATTGCAAAGATAGATTACATAGCAACATAACACACAAAAAACATAAATAAAACATAGAATTTTGTTTTATTTATATTTTAACTGTCACATCAAACATTATACAATTGCTCTCCATAGAGCACCACACATATGCAAGCACTCCTCAGAGTACCAATCTCCTTTTTTTGAGGTTTTACAAAGCAAACCTCCTTAAAGCACTACACAAAGTGCCAATTTTTTCCTCTAAGGTTTTACATAGCAAACCTCTTGCAAGCACTATAAAGGGTGTCAATTCCTTGGATCTCCTCTGCTTTTCCCCTCCTCTTCTCTTCTCTTCTCCTGAATAAAAGTGAGACTTAGAGCTTTTTGATTTTTTTCCCCTAAAGATCCATTTTTTTCTAAAAACACTTTTTTTTGTAATTTTCCAGTTTTTTTCTAATAACACGGATCATATAGTTGTCTCAAAAGGTGGCATTTTCAGTTGCATGCTTATCACTTATCCAGTCCTTCGTAAAAAAACTCCAACTATTTTTTTTTTGCTTTTTTTAGTTGGCCCTTGTGAGTTGGATGCATCATACACCAGGTAACAAAAATATTTCATGAGCTCCAGCTCATGAAGTATTTTTCCAAGCTACGACCACTCTAGCTTGGTTGTCTACACAAGGTCAACTTCATTATCTTATCTTGGCCTTCCTCTAAGGATCAAACCTCCTCGCATAAAATGTACTCAGCATCCTCTTCACCTCCTCCTATTGTGTCATCTCTTCTTTGACATGTCCTCAATGGTCTTCTGGCTCTGACACCAAAATTATGCAGTGGCTACATGGGGCTCTCCTTCCTTGTTGACAATTTTTATTTTTAACTTTCTCGGACTATGGTGGCTTCCTCTGAAACTCTTCAATTCTTGTCCATGTCTCTAGACTGCGTTATCCTGCAACAAAGATCACAAACTTGCAAAACATGTATTTTGAATGCCTACAAGATTGATGCTTAAAGATATTAATACTCGCACAAAATAAATATTTTATTAATCAAAGCCAACATGGCATAACTTCTACAAAAGGATGGTTGCAAACATGCAACACGATTTCAAAATAAACTTTCTTTATCTGTAGTTTCATTGTTATCCCCCACACTCACGTCTAAGGTTCTCCTCTTATTTATAAGCATGAGGGAAATGAGTTGCCAAAAACTTATAGCTTTTTTTTTTTTCTTTTTCTTTTTTTTAAATCCAGTATTTTTCTAAAAATACATATTTTTCTAAAAATCCACAAATCATCTAGCTATCTCAAAAGTTGGTTGACAATTGCATGCTTATCCTTATCCGGTCCTCCATACAATTTTTTAAAAAACTCCAACTATTTTTTTGTATTTTTTAGTTGGCTCTTGCCAGCTAGATGATCTCGTCCTTCGAATAACAATCTCAACTATTTTATTTGGTTGATAGTTGGATGCTTCTGCATCATACTTACCGAGTAACATCATGAGCTCCAACTCATGAATTATTTTTCCAAGCTACAACCACTCTAGCTTGGTTGTCTACACAAGGTCAACTTCATTGTCTTGTCTTGGCCTTCCTCTAAGGATCAAACCTCCTCATATAGAATGCACTCAATATCCTCTTCACCTCCTCTCATTGTGTCATCTCTCCTTTGACACGTCCTCAATGATCTTCTGGCTCTGCTACCAAAATGATGCAGTCGTAGAGAGGGGGTCAATTAAAATAACAACCTCTCCTGATGGCTTAAACATATTCATGCCACCCCACAAAAAAATAGTAAATAAAGAACCCACTTTAATCTGCAATTAGATGAATTGTAAGGATAAATTACATAGCAACATAACACACAAAACACATAAACAAAACACAAAATTTTGTTTTATTTATATTTTAACTACTACATCAAACATTATACAATTACTCTCCATAGAGCACCACACATTTGCAAGCACTTCTCAAAGTACCAATCTCCTTTTGAGATTTTACAAAGCAAACCTCCTACAAGCACTACACAAAGTGCCAAATTTTTTCTCTGAGGTTTTACAGAGTAAACCTCTTGCAAGTACTACACAGACTACCAATTCCTTGGAGCTTTTATGCTCCTCCCCTCCTCTTCTCTTCTCTTCTCTTCTCTTGAATAAAAGTGAGACTTAGAGCTTTTTGTTTTTTTCTTTTTTTTTCCATAGAAAAATACTAAATACAAAATCAAAGGAAAAAAGAAGATAACAAATACACATAACACTGTATTTCACTTGGGAAACATTTATGGGAAACAATCTAGCACAATAATATCTCCTTATTGTATAAACTTAATCGTATTCCATACAATAATGTTCATATTTCATCTGCCTTCAAACCTTGATGCAAGTGCAATTAAATAACAACACAATAATGGATTTTACAATACCATGGGTGAAAAACCATAGGTTCAAATATTTAACCCTAAAAAACTCATATGGGTCTAAAAATAGCTTAAGAAACCCTAAAACTTTTGGCGAGGATACATGGAGTATCAAGTACCTTTTAGAGTTAACCTTGCGAGAATAACATGGAAAATATTTAACATATTTCCAACAGTTCTCACATCTCTCTTCAAGATTAAGAGTTGCGGGGAACTTTTGTTGATTTCAAGGTTCTATGGTTCAAAACATTTTGGGGAGCAATGCCTCCAATGGGTAGTTTTACAAGCAAGTATGATAGAAAAGGAAGAGAAGAATTGGATAGTGCCAGGCAACTTCAATGCTAAGCTTTCAACTAGGGATCAAGAAGAGGGTAGCCCACCTTTGAATAAGGGGGATATATTTATGATCTCTAAAGTAAATTAGCTTAATTTGATTGATGCCCAATATGTGGGTCCTTCTTATACTTAGATAAATAAACAAGCGAGGTTGGAAAATAGGAAGGTAAAGTTGGATAGATTCTTGGTGTCTAAGGAGGCTTTTTTACAATAGTCACTTAGTCTATAAATCCTCAATCGTACAAAATCAAACCACTTTCTAATTCTCTTTAAATGATATGTGGGCCATAAATATTTTTCTAGACCATTTTAGTTTGAGAATTTTTGTCTGGAAAAAGAGGAGGTTAGGGATAAAATCCTAGCCTGGTGGGAGAAGGGGTGTCTTTTCCATGGGATAACATTGTTTGGAGACTTTAAAAAACTCCAACATGTTAAATCCCGCCTCAAAATCTAGAAAAGAAACAATAAATCAAACTTTTAACTTTAGCATGTTTTTTTGGTTGCTAGGATGGAGGAGTTGGCCACACTCTTTCAGGTTGAAACAAGCACAAAATACTTGAAATAGGAAGATGAGTTGGTCATAAAAGAGTTAGAGTGTACAAACAAATAGGAGATCTATTGGAAACAAAGAGCCAAAATCTTCTTAGATCCTAGAGGGGAACCAAAACACTAAGTTCTTCCACTACTCAACCTCGGTAAGAAGACACTTCAACACACTACACAACATAAAAGACCTTCATGGTAACGTGATGGACACTATCCCAAATATGCAACAAGCTACAAATATTTACTTTGAAATTTTTTTCTCTGCTTCTACCCATCCTAATATTGCAACACAACAAGAGATACTTAATTGTATCCCACATATTATAACAACCAAACAAAACTAGGCTCTCTTCAAAACTATGGATCTAGAGGACGTGAGAGACACAATTATTAACATGAGAAATGGAAAGTCCCCAAACCCTTATGGGTTCCTGATTGAATTTTTCTAGACTTTTTGGGATGTTATAAGGGAGGATGCAACTAGGGCAGTGGAGGAATCTCTTACGAATAAAAGCATATTACGGGTTATGAATCACCATTTCCTTACTTTGATTTCTAAAGAGGGAGAGGCTTCCAAACATGGAGACTTTTGCCCAAGGTTATGCATAAGGGGTTGAACCCGAAATGTATTTATAAAAATGAGGTAAATCAGTTTCAAAATCAAGGCGTATCATGTCCAAACTCGTGTAGGAGAATGGTGAATTGCCTTTTTTTCCACTAAAAATTATAGAAATGGGGTAAATCAATTACAAAATCTTGTTACCACTCATTTTTATATATTCTTGTGAGAAGACAACAATCTTTACTAGATCCATCAATCTAGGTTTCCAAGATCTAGCATCTTTTAAGCGTTTCTACACATTACCCTTACTAGATCTCTAGCATTTTCTCAAGTATCACACTTCAACAACTTCATAGCTCATTTTGGAGGTCTTCTGAGATTTTTTTGAGGATTTTACCAAGCTCCAAATCAATCACAGATCGTTTAAAGTATAGATCTTGTTAGGCTAGGTGGTTTCATAAAAAATAAAAACGAAGCCCTAGATCAAAAGTTACGCCTTCTAATAGGTTCTCTACTTCAAAAGTAGAACCCTTCAAAAGTAAAAGTGTTGTCGATAGATATCTAATACCAATAAAAAATATCTCCTATGCTATCGGTCAACAACATCTATTATTGGCTGACGACAGAGATGTTGTTGATCGATAACATCTCCTTTACTATCGATCGACAACATCTGCTACTGACTAACAATAGAGATGTGTATGTTATCGATCGATAATAGAGGAGATGTTATCAATTGGCAAAAAATGCTACTGATCAACAATAAAGGAGATGTTGATCAATATCTCCTCTATTTTTAGTCAATATCATCTCCTCTATTGTTGATCAATAGCATCTTCTACCAACTGACATCAAACAAAGGAGATGGTGTCAATTGGCAACATCTCCTCTATTATCAATCGATAACATCTCCTCTACTATCAGTCAACAACATATTCTATCGATCAATAGTAGAGGAAATGTTATCAATCGATAGAGATATCGATTGGAAGCATCAACGCTATTGATCGAGAGCATCTCCTTTGTTGTCGATCGATAATAGAGATGTTATCGATCGATAGCAAAGCAAATGCTTATGATTGATAGAGATGTTGATCAACAACATCATTGCTACCTATAGGTATTTGTTACGTATTATGTTATTGATAGTCTCTTATGTGTATTTTGCTACCAATAGTCTTTTCTTTTCTCTACTACCGATCATTTGTTTCTACTACCACTCATATTTGCTTTTTTTCTATCATTTTTTGCTGCTATAGGTCATTTTTCAAGGAGAATCAATGTTTTAGATGTTAGGTATATATATTGGTGGTATAAGAGGTAAATTTGATAGGATGAATAAAAGTATTTATAATTTCAAGATAAAATCATCCATAATTTAGGTGGTAGTTTTGACGATTTAAAATTAAAACAGTGAAATTATTATCAAAGCGGGGTGAACTAACCCAAAAAAAAATTCCTTTCAAAAATTTCGGACGAATGGACCAATGTCCACAGTCTCCATTTTTGCCAATTTTAAAATTTGGAAATCTTAATATTCATGAATTAACGATAATTTGTTGTTATGCATAACCTTGCTTTTACCTTATTGCACTTTGCAATCTAGTCTACAAGATCATTACCAAACTAATGGTTGAAAGGCTCAAGAAGGTACTAGATATTATTATCTCTTCAAAGCCTCCATCTACCTTAACTCCCTTTGAGGTCTCTAGAGGTAATCGACAAGGAGATTTTATAACCCTGTACCTCTTTATTATTCTTGCTGAAGGATTGGGTAAATTTTTTCAAATGAATGAGCAACAAGAAGTTATCTCAAGAGTGCAAGTGGAAGTGGTGAATCTGACCCTTTTACAATTTGAGGATGACACAAGGTTGTTGGGGCGACCAATGTCAAGGAGGCAAGACCACTTAAAACTACCTTAAGTACATGTTTGGAAGCCGAAGGCCAAGAAGTGAATGCAACCGAGTCCAAGGTAGTGTTCTTTAAAATCAAAAGGGGGGTCCAAGATAAGATTCTAAACATCTTAGACTTCTCTCAAGGTTCCTTCCCAATGGACTACTTGGGGTTTCCACTCCACTATAAGAAGTTGAAGGTGGCATAATGGAAAACACTAGTGGAGAGAATTGGTGTGAAGATAAATTATTGGACACACCATTGGCTTTCTTTTGGAGGAAGAGTGACTCTTCTTCAATCAGTGGTTCAAGCAATGTTAGTTTACAAGTTCTCTATCCTTGCTGCTCTAATTGGAATCTTGAAGGAGCTAGACTCACTCATGCAAAAATTCCTTTGGGATGGCCCAAGGATGGGTAAGTGATGGACTCTAGTAAGTTGGGACAAAATCTGCCAATCTAGAACAAGCAAAGGATTAAGAATTCAAAAAGCAGCATTGAATAACCACTTTCTAGAAGGTAAGCTTTATCGGAGATGGATTTCCAATCAGGAAGCATTGTTTAGCAAAGTCATCATTGGTAAGTATCTAGGTAACATTTCCCATGAGGAAGTAGGTCACATCCATATGGGTGGCCAAGATTTTGTTGTTTGAAAGGTGCTAAAATTAGGAGAGAAAGTGGTAAAACTAAAACTATTTTGCAAAATGGGTAGAGGGGATAAAGCAATATTTTAGACCGAATCTTGGGACCAACACCACCCTTAATTTCAAAATTTTCAAAGTTTCATCCTCTCCAATAGAGCCTTAAGGCTAGAGGTTGGATCAAGATAGCATGTTATCTACATAGAAGGCAATTTGGGACCTTCTCTCTTATGCAACTAAAGTAGTGGGAAGAGTGACTAGTCTCAATCTCTTTGAATTTGGTGTCGCTATTAGAGAGGATATCAAAGCAATGACACCTTATAGGAGAGGAGGAAGGGGACAAGATAGCTTGGGGTCATGACAATTTAGGCATTTATACACTTTAGGAAGGTAATAATGAATTGCTCCCTCCCCACTAGTGCTACTGGATGTTCCATGGAGTAGAGTATGGTTGGCAAAGGGTTGGTCGAAAATCAATTTCTTTGCATGTAAAGTTATGCATTAGAGCTTCCTCATCTATGATAAGTTATAGAAGAGAGGTTTTCATGGCCCCTCTAAATGTATCATGTGAAATACCCAAGAGGAGACAATAAATCATTTGCTCTTCTAATGTGACTTTACCTTGGAGTTGTGGAGCCAATGGGTTGATCTCTTTAAGGCCCATCTTAACTAGCAATTAACATTTACCAATATAAAGAAGGTTAAAAAATAAATCAGTTCAGCTGGGTTGGTCTCTAGGTCCAAGCTTTACCTGGTGACACATATGGATGGAAAGAAATGCCACAATTTTTAGAGAGGAATACACTCTGATAGAGCTAGTTTGACATAGAATAATAACACAAGGTTACATAAATAATAAAAGCTCATGTGGAGGAGCAAAAAAACTAGGAGGGAGAAAACGCTATCATGAGGCGGAATCATGGGGCTTGGCAACCCCCACCCCTATGTTAGAAAAAAAAACAACATTGATGGAGAAGCAAAGGATAACCCAAGGGTAACGGGCATTGGTTTCCTTATACGGGACTACAAGGGGAAGCCCCTTCATTGGCAATTGGAAGGCCTAGGAGTAGCAACAAATAATGAAGTAAAGACTTTGGCAATCAGACATGGCTCTCTTAATGCTTGGAAGAATGGAGTTCAAAAGATCATAGTGGAGTCTGACTCAAAAATTTTAATACGGTTGCTAGATGAGTTTAGGAATTTCAGACTAAGTGCATAGTGAATCAAGAACATAGTGAGTTAAATCAAAGCGATTTAGTAGCAATCTAAGGAGCCATTTGACTTCATGTAGGTAGAGGGAAGAATCTTGTGGCTGACTTTTTGACTAAAAAGGGAAGTGAGCATCTTGTTGGTTACTTGTTGAAATATGAACAAAATAGGGATACTATAGAATGGATGGAGGTGAACCAACATGTTTTATTACTAGCCAACAAAGATCTAGGCCATGGAGTGTGTCAGACTAGGGTAGATGATTATGATGATTAGCCTCTAGTCTGACATCACGTTACTGCTTGTAACGCTCTTAATCCCAAATTGGAATAGTCCTCGAAGTTATGGTAAGAGGGAGAAGCTAATCTGAGCTCTTTGGAATAGTATTAACCAAAATTGTAATCAAGATAGAAGTTTATGCTCTTTGGATCACACTACGAAATTTGTGGTCTAAGAAAATGTTAAAATTAATTTTATTAGGATCTTGGAACTGGTCAAAAATAGCAAGCCAATTATTGTAACTTTGGACCTATTTTCTTAATAAGATTTTTTAATAATCTAAAATTTGTTAAATAAACATATATTAAAAAAATAACATTCTTTATAACAATAATTTCATATTTTCATAAGTATTAATTACATATTAGATAAATACCATTCTATAATAATAAAAATTAATTTACTTTTAATTTTTTTTATTACATAGGAGAGTTGGTAACAAGCACTATTTTTAGTAACTGGCTAGCTCAAGGTTCAAGCCACAGGGATTGCTCCCAACAAACCTATCCATCTCGTTCTTGTTGACTCGATGTGAGATGGAAACCACCGGTAGCTCGGGGTTTGTACCGTCATCGGTCTGATGCGCACTCAAAGGATTCAGATCAGACCAAGCACTATTTTTAGTAACTGGCTAGCTCAAGGTTCAAGCCACAGGGACTACTCCCAACAAACCTATCCATCTCGTTCTTGTTGACTCGGTGTGAGATGGAAACCACCGGTCGCTCGGGGTTTGTACCGTCGTCGGTCTGATGCGCACTCAAAGGATTCAGATCAGACTACTACCTTTGCAAAGGGTTGGTTTATCCGAAAGTTTGAACCTAAGTCTCTTCTTGGCAAGTGCCCAGCCATAGATACACATACCAATCCACCTAATCTTTAAGGGTTTTACTTTTAAATTTTCAAAAAAAACAAATTAATAAATGGCGTAATCCTTTTATAGCTTTAAAAAAAAAACAAATCAAATTTGTAGAGGCCGTAATCCTATTTTTAGGAGCAGCTATAAATTTTTATAGCTCAGTCGAACCTGGAGCCTAAGCCACTCCTAGACACCCTGCCCCCTTATTCGTTCTTTCTTCCGAGAATTGTAAAAGGACACGTGTTTAATTACAAAAGTATAAACCAAATTCCTAATGATTCCGAATCTTCTTTGTCACAAAATAATTATCTACATGAGACAAAAGGTAAGGGGTAGAAAGACTAGGAAACGACCACTTCACCAATTTTTATTGGGCAAAAATAAGACTAAACCAGTACGATATCTTTAATATGTTTTAACAGGTAAGATTTTAGAATAAAAGGTTTAAGCTTTAATAAAGTTATAAATATATTTTAATAATTAATAAATATTTATAAAATAAATTATTTACTTTAAAATAAAAATTATAAATAAATATATATTAAATAAAAATATATTTTATAAAAAATAATTTTATATAACTTAACATCATTCCACATTGTGGTGAAGACGTAAAATTGACGGGGTTTTACTGTTTTGGGGTCATTTCCCTGTCAAAATGACGTTTAAAATATTTTAATGCCCGTCACCGTGAACGTTCGGTATATTGAAGTAGACGGCTTTTTAAAGTCTACATTTTAAATTTACCTCTTAACGTGTAGATGTATATACATCCAGTATACACAGTTAGCATTGGTCTTCGTGGGATGTTTATATGATTATGATTTTTTAGGTTCATGGTGTGTAAAAAAATACACAGTTAATGCAAAGTTAGACCTAAAAGCAAATGCAGAGTGTTTCCTAATTATTTAAGAAAATGTTAAGGGCATGAAATCCTTTATTAATGGATAATCTATACATGCAAAGTTAGACCTAAAAGCAAATGCATAGTGTTTCCCAATTTAATACATATTAGCTGTTTTCTCTTAACAAAATTTTAAATTTTACGGACTCTAGTTTCTAGTTGATAATCATATACAGATCCGAGGATATTTTATTTATATATGAAGAAGTTTAAGGAAAATATAGGAGTTAGTTATATTTTTTAAAGTAATTGTTAAGTTTACATCACATAATTTTAATAATTGTTAAGTTTACATCACATAAGTTGAAATTAGGACTTACCGAAAAGTTGTTAGGAGCAAATCTAAGTTTAATAACACTAGAACTTAACGAAAAGTTGTTACAAGTTGAGCAAATCTAAGTTTAATAACATTACGCATAAAAGACATTTTAACGTGAGTGCTCTTCTCTGAATATTGTTAAATGCTCGAGCTTTATTTATTTTATTCATGAATAATATGTAACATTGTAATTTTTTCGTGAAAATGTTTTTAGTGACCTTTATTTATTTTATTCATGAATAATATGTAACATTGTAATTTTTCCGTGAAAATGTTTTTAGTGACCTGTAATTTAAATTTTAAAGTATTTGATCACAGAATAAATTCGAATTAAAATTATATTATAAGCGGGTTTTGAAAGGATCTCAATACCTTTTTATAACAGGTTAACCGACCAAACCAATGGTTAAAAAACAACCCATTTGACAAATCCTACTCAGTGGGAAAACTAACAGGACGATGAAGTTAAAAATCTCGTCTAGCGAGAAGTAGTCGAAAACCACCAAAATGAAAATCCTAGCAGATTTGGAAAATCTTGCACAGCAAGAAACCGTCCCGCGAGACAACCAACAAAAACCATATCTGAACAATCTTGCCCAGCGAGAAAAACATCATATTTGAAAAATCCTGCCTAGTGGGAAGCAGTCAAAAACCACCAAGATGGAAATCCTACCCAGCGGGAAAAATCAGTAGATTTGGAAAATCCCGCCCAGCAGGAAAACTAGCAGCAAAAACTAAACTCTGCATCGCGGAAACACCGTCAGAAAACCAGATTTGGACAATCCCGCCCAGCAGGAAAAATAGCAGATGTCCCGCCCAACGGGAAAACCAGCAAATGAACAAAACCTGCCCAGCGAAAAAAACCAGCAGGAAACCCTATTTGAGAAACCCGCCCAGCGGGAAACCCAACAGGTTTGGAGGATCCTGCCCAACGGAAAACCCAACAGAAAAATGGTTTGAAGAACCGTAGCACTGGTATCCCGCCAACAGGATTAGGCTAGGGCAAGGTTTGGAAATGGAACAACAGGAATGGGAGATCCCCAAGACCATCGAATCTCCCCTGTAACTAGATCTAGGATGCAGACTGCAGAGGAGAGACAGGGAAACTGTCCCATGAGCACCCATGACTGGAGAGGATTTCGAGATCAAGTTGAAAATTGCGGCACTGCCTTTGCATTAGAAGATCATGAGCCCCCATCCCAAGATCAATAAACCTACAAAGAAACAAACCACTAAAACAACCAACAAGAAATCTTCCAGCCCCACCCTTGCCTACCGAAGGATGAATCCAAGGAAAGCCGCAGCTGCACGCTTGGGGTCCCCCCAAGACCAAAAGGGCATACTGTAGGAGGAAACCGAGGATCCATCCAAAAAAACAAACAACCACCAGGAGATCCCGAAGGCAAAGAGTTCCTGGAACGATTGGGAAAGAAACATCTGTAGGAACAGGCCCCCCCGAAACCAACAAGAGCGCAGATGAGGATCCCGAGCAACGAATAGAAAACCAGAGCCAACCCTCTTCCAGCAGCCACCCCTAAGCTAGCTAAAAACCCACCAAACCAGGGTACTCAAGGCCAAAAACCACAATATCCTCCTTGCAGAACAACAAACCAGTCACAAACGGGAAACCTGAGAAACCTAGGGATCCCAAAAACTAGGTCGAAGAACAACCCAAGGAGGGGGGCAGGGAAATGAAAAAGTGGGATTGGACAGTCCCAAGGAACCTGGAACTAGAGCCATCCCTCCTTCCCCCACAACAACCTCTCTAATAAATTTAAATTTATTTTTGTAAATTCGAATTCTTGGTCACCGCTGAAAATAATTTTTTTTTATTTGAAAATTAGTTTAGTGTTTTTTATTTTTAAAAGTTATGTGTGGTTTTAATTGGAGACTACCCCATTACAAAAATAAAATATCACATTGTTTTTGTTACATTTTTATTAAATTAATTAAATTATGTCAAACATATATTTTTATTAAAAAAATAAAATTCAACTACCTTTCTTATCAAATAGATTTGTCATCTTCTTCACTTTCTTATCAAAGAGATTTGTTATCTTCCTCACTGCTAAGTTTTCGTAATCAACTTTTTTTTATCATTTCATACAAATGCATTCAAGAAATTGAAATTCTGTCAAGATAAAATTTAACACCATGAATGGCTAAAATATTTACTGCCCATTTTTTATATCTATAAATATAAATATATTGTCTATAACAATCTAAGAGTTTAATGCTTTTTTTAGGGTTCTTATTCATGCTTCTAATATTCCAAGATATTATTTTCATTGTTATTTTTTATTTTTATTTGTGGGTTTAGTTTCACTTCGTATTAACACTTGTTTTTGTTTTCCATATCAGCTCTAGGTTTTTTTTTTCTCTTTGTTTTTGGTTCTTGGGTCTTTCTTTTTTTTTCATTTCTCACGTTGCTCAAAATAAAACTTATCATTTATAGGTTTGTTTTGTTGTGCAGGATTTGTAGAGCAAGAATAACCTCAAAAGCACATTTTTCTTTATATTGCCTTAGAACCCTAAAGTGCAAAGACGCTCTATTCTTCCAAAGCAATTACCTTCTTATTCTTCCCTAAAAATCCTAAATTGTTACAGACTTCATCCTCATTTATTTATTATGTTGCTAGAACCCTAAAGTGCAAGGGATAACCTCTATACTACTTTCACTTTTATTACTAGGAGAGGATTCTATATTACTTGAGGAATATGAAGATGATTTACCTTGAAAAGATCTTGACCTCTTTTGTCATTTTTGTGTTAGGATTTTCCTCCACAATTATCTTTTGCACCTTTAATTCCTTCTAAACTTGAATTTATAATTTGAATTAATTTAATATTTTTTAAATTATATCTATCAAATATTAAATCACTTCTATAAATATATGAATAAGAATCCTTTAAATGTTGAATCAAATTTATGTTTAACCATCCCAAGGGGATAGCGCAACGATTCAGGCTTTGGCTCTCCTTAAGGAGGTCCAAGGTTCAAACCGCTACATGGGCAAGTGTATGAGGGGGTGGGTGTATAGTGGTTGTGTTAAATTCCCTATTGATAAGTTAGCTCTCAGTTTTACTAGAGGTCATGGTTTAAAGGATACTTCTTGAGGAGACTGCTCAACCCTGTGCATTGGTTGTAGGGACTTATCATGCTAACCAAATCAAAAAACAAATTATGTTTAACCTGTAACACTAAAATTTAAATAAAAGTGAAGTATAACTTAAAAGATATTTATGATATTTTAATTTTTTTTTAATGAAATTAGATTAGGTAAACAAAAAAAATTAAATTGCCTTGTAATAATATAAATCACACTTATTCATTTGCATCTAGTACATCATATCTCAACTATTATCTATACTTAATAGTATAAAAATCATTACTAACTAGTCCAATCTCCTCTCTTATATTAGAAAAATATTTAGAGTAGGAAATATGAGAAGCTCAATAATTTTTTTAAATAAGCTATGTGTGGCTTTTATTGGGGGCCATTCCCATTACAAAAACAAAACATTACATTGCTTACATTAAATCATATCCAACTTGTCTTTCTATCAAAAATATTCTTCTTCTTCCTTTGTTATCAAAGGTTTTCTCACTGTTAAGTTTTAGCAATCAACTTTTTTTATCATTTCGTTCTGTAATCAACTTTTTTTTATCATTTCATACAGATGCCTTCCGAAATTTAAATTTTTTCAAGATAAAATTCAACACCATAAATGGCTAAAATATTTGTTGCCCATTTTTCATATCTATAAATATAAATATATTTTCTATAATAATCTAAAAGTTTCTTAATATCTTTTTTTAGGGTTCTTATTCATGCCTCTAATATTCCAAGATATTATTTTCATTGTTATTTTTTGTTTTTATTTGTGGGTTTAGCCTCACTTCTTGTTAACACTTGCAATATTTGCTTTTCTTTTCCCATATCAATATTGCTTTGGGTTTCTTTTTCTTTTTCTTTTTGCTTCTTGGGTTTTTCTCCCTTTTTTTATTTCCACCAATACTTTCATCTTCATCCATCTCTTCAATATTTTCACACTGTTCAAAGTTAGACTTATCATCTAAAGTATTATCTTGTTGTGTAGGATTTGTAGAGCAAGGAATGACCTCAGATGCATATTATTCTTTCTTGGAAACCCTAAAGTGTAAGGACACTCCAAAGCAATTACTTTTTTATTTCACACTAAAAACCCTAAATGGTTATAGACTTCCTCCATCCACATTTCTTTATTATGTTGCTCTTGAAATCCTAAAGTGCAGAGGATAACCTCTATACCACTTTCACTTTTATTACGAGAAGAAGATTCTATACTACTTGAGGAAAATGAAGATGATTTACCTTGAAAATATTTTGACCTCTTATGTCGTCTTTGTGTTTGGATTTTCCTCCACATTTACCTTTGCTTTTTTAATTTCTTTTGAACTTGAACTTACATATTGTACTTTCTCATCCTTTATATCCTTATTTGTTTCTTCTAATTGTTGATTCAAGTAAGTTATGGTGGCCTTTTCCATAATATGTTGTAGATAAGCTTTCTTTGTCCCTTCTTTAGGAGTAGAATATCTTTGATCTGATCTACTTTCTATGAATGTATGATTTCCTTGCTTTGCCTTGAAGTTTCTCTTATTACTAGATATTTAGTCTCCTTCTTCATAGTTTCTACTTTGCAAACTATTCTCAAGTGGCCAGTTTCATAACAATTCTGGTAACAAAATACAATATTTTCATAATCCACTTGTTGATCCCATTCTCTTGATTCATATTTAATCTTGATGGATTGTGGAAAAGGTTTTGAAATATCCATAGCAACACATATTATGGTATATATAGCATGGTTCCACCCCTTAATAATTAGTCGTTCCTTGATGAATTCTCCTAAGGAGTTTCCAATATTCTTCAAAACATCCTTATTGATAAGTTGATATGAAAGTCTATCACATTAGAAGCTTGTTAATAGTTTTTGTCTCAATAGAAAACAATTTATTCCATGGTCTTAAATAAAGTGTATCTCTCCCTCTAAACCATGGGCCGCTACTCAATATTTTATCCTTGATTTTTGAATTAGACAAGATAACAAGGAAAAAACCTTTTGGAAGGAAACTCACATAGTAATTTGAATTCAATCCCCACTTCCACTTGATATAATCTTGATTCTTCATAAAACTTGGCTAGGATCTATGGAACTTGCATATTAACCCTTCCTGGAAAAACCATTATATCATGCTCAATCATCTCATCCTTGATGGTCACTTCTAGTGCAATATCTGCTACTTGGATCGAACTTACCATATATTTGCTCTTCCACTTATCTTCAACTTGGGCATCCATACTTTGAGCTAGGGCATCCTCTAGGGTTATGCGTAAGGGTTTAGACCCAAAATGCATTTATAAAAATGGGTTGAATCATTTTTGAAATTGAGGTGAATCATGTCCAAACTCATGTAGGAGACATGGAGAATTGCCTTTTTTTCCCCAAAATTTATAAAAATGTGACGAATTCATAATATTTCAAAAAACTTATAAAAAAATAAAATGTACTCGACTAAATAGAATTAAAGACCATGGTATCATTGAAATATTATACTTTAATTAAGATAGACAACTGACGCAACACTATGAATGATAGGCACATGATTACCGACAACAACATTATGGACGATAGGTACATGACTACTAACAACAACATAAAGTACGATAGAATCTTGACTATCAACAATAACACTATTGATGATAGACTCTTGACTATCGATAACATCATTATGGATAATAGACTCTTGACTACTGATAGCAACAATATGTATGATGGACTCTTGATTACTGATAATAACACTATGGACGATAGACTCGTGACTACTGATAGAAACACAATAGATGATAGACTCTTGACTACCTATAATAACACTATGGAAAATAAACTCTTGACTACCAACAACAACACTATGGATGATAAACTCATGATTACTAAAAACAACACTATGGGTGATAGATGATCAGTAGCAACACTATGGATGATGGATGATCAATAGAAACACTATGGATAATAGATGATTGGTAGAAACATAACCAGTTACGGGCGATCAATAGCAACATAACCAACAATGGACGATCTGTAGCAACATAACCAACAATTGACGATCGATAGCATCACTTACAACACTTCCAATTAAATGCAGCCATGTATCAAACCCACATTTAATTCATGCATGCAAACAACTATAAAAAGGTATGCATAATTGGTTTTCGATCTTTTTTATTGTAAAGCACATTAGAGCAAAGCAGACAACACCATACGCCTTCCAACTTGTTACCTTACACCCTACACCTTGATTCCTTAAACATTAAAAAAATTTCTAACAATTACAGTAATGGTGAGTTCTTCATCCCCTATTCCTTAAAAACATTATTTTAGAAGTCTTGTTTGCCCCCTCATTTCTAAATTTTTGACAACACCGATATATGACACTACATGGATCGAGGATTCTAGTCTTCAAGTATTAGTGTCCATACCCTAGTACAACATCGATAATAATTTGTTGCTAAATATTGTTAGCTCGTACGACGATGATGGATCGATTGTCAAGATCATAATCGACAACAAGACTCTCTCTTCCATTTTAAAACCCTCAAACATCATAGACTGATAGGCCTGCCACACAAGGGTGTTGATCTCATCACTTCATAGTACATTTTAATTGATGATGACAAAGCATACCTACAAACCACCTTCGATGTCTCTTTAGATATTTTAATAGGTATAACTCTCCATCTTTCAAATCTTTTCTAAATTTAAAATTCTTGGCATTGAATAAGTTTCTCAAGTATTAATTTAATCTTATAATTTTTGTATAGTTAGCTCTACTAAGTCTAGAAGGGGCTTGAATTTTGCAACTGTTGCAGACAAGTTCCTTAGTGTTTGCATCAAATTTTTCCAAGCACAACTTGTTTTGCAAGGCAAAACAATAAACATTTCATTTTGGACGTTGGCCTATTTGGTTCGATGTTTTGATTACAATAAATTCGACTAGAGTACCTATGTTTTGAACCACATCAGAGTGGACCTCCATAGTACCTAAACAAAAACTGTTGCCACTATCTTCATAACCAGTTTTATATTTTTCATTTTTTATGAAGCTAATTATAATGTGCAGAATACCACAATACTAACCTCACTATACCCAAACCTGAAGACTATTGGCTTGATAACCGAATAGGTACTAGGAAAATTGAAATTTTTAATTAAGTAATTATTTTTATATTAAAATAATTTCAAAAAAAAAAAATTGTACTTAAATGCAAAGAAGAACATCCTCTTCTTCTACTAGGTTGTAGTAAGGGGTCAAATGCAAGAAGTCATTGAATAATCCGACACAAAGTAGGAATCGATACCATTATTTAGAAGATCTGCAAAATGTTTGATGTCTTTTACTTTTGTTTCTTGTCCACCTCCAATAGTTTCATGTCTTGTTGAAATTGATATTGAAGAAGTGAACCAAACCATGCATATGACAGGTAAGCTTATTGTTTCAAACTTTGGTTCAAGTAATTCAGTTAGTTAAAATTATACTTAGTTTTATTGAAATTTTTATATGTTTCTAAAGCAACGCTGCACCAATTGATCAATAAATATGGAATCGACTTTTCAAACTAGAGCAGCCCAATAGGTCACATCTTCATCCGATAAGTGTAATTAACTTAAATTAATACCCATTTACTTAATTAAATTTTATTGCATCATTTTTTATAATATTTTGTAATAAAATTTTATTGTAAAATTGTTTAGGGGTGCCACGACAATTATCTCATTGATGACAACATATGATGTTGCCACTACCTCCACCATGACTACAATTAATAAGAGGTCAATGTATATGTGAAAAATAATTATTTTCTATAAGGGGTCAGGGAGCACAAAGCTAGAATTTGTCAGATTTTCTAAATCTTTCTCTTAGAAATATTTCAAGTCTATACAAAATTTTAGAATTAGATAATCCTCCACTTGATGAGGATTATATGTTTTAGGGCAACATTTTTTTATTTATTTAAAGTAAGTGATGTGTTGTATAAAGAAGCACAACAAACTGAAGATTTAGCTATCACTCCCTAGACCTCATCCCCTCCCCTTAAAATTGATGACCCTCTCCCTCTAACTAAGGATGAGTAGTTGATTTTTTTTTTAAGATATTTTATTATCTAATAATTATGGATCAACCATCAAAGAAACGGTGCTTCAAGATATTGCAAAAATAAGAGAGTGGAAGTATCGGGCCAAAGTCCTTTTTAAGATAAATTAATGCCCAATATAAAAAAAATTCAAAAAGAGGATATTTTTCCTTTAGTGGAGAATGAACCAGAAAAGATTGATGCTTTGCTACATCAAGCTACATTTGGCAAGGTAAAGGCCACCTCTGTGTACAATGATGTCATTTTAGATATTCTTTTGAATAGGTTAGAGAACCTTAATGTTGAATCCCAAACATATTTTAACCAATGGGCTATTGAAAAGAAAAATTTGAAGTTACCGAGGTTGTAAAGGATGTAGCTAAGGTAAGTAATTGTAATTTTGTTTATGCTATTTTTTTCATACAAATGTCAAATGACATATTTTTTCTTATCTCTTGTGCAGTTCAATTTTGATAACCAACATAAACAGGTGAATAGCATGTATGTTTACCTAAACAATGCAAATAAAAATCTACAAGGTGCTATAAAATTGAAGGAACGTTTACATATCACAATAAAATAAAACAACACCTTTAGGAGGATCATAAAATAACACAATTTAGATCCTAATATTTTGCTTAAGAAGAAAGAGAAGAAAATGCTTTCAATGGTAAAATAAGATCCTACGAAAGAAGATAGGGCATTGTTGGAGAGTTTGGTCACAATAAAGGAAGGCCTGATGAGAAATGGTGCACTACAAGGGAAAAATATTGAGGAAATACATGAGGGAAGACAACCTTAAACTCAAGGAGAGCCCAAATCTGCCTTAGGCCCCGTAACTAAAGACTAAAAAAAGAACACACAATTCACTAGTTGATTGCAAATTTTGTTGTATGGTAGTCAACAATTTTGTAAAATGTAATGATATGCTTTTCAAATTAATAAAAAAGACATTTCTTAAATTTGTGTATTATATTTTTTAATTATTGTTTACTGGTTTAAAATTGATGATAATAATACAATTATGTTTACTATTGGAACTTTAGACTGGCCCAAAGTAAGTGTTTATGGACTCTATGGTATAGTTATTTGCAAAATAGATGTACCTAGGGGGATTTTAAATTTACATTATAAAAATATCTAAGAACTTAGTTGAGCCATAGAGTACTTTCTACAATACATAAAATACTTTCTATAATTTAAATATTTACAAAAGAGACATGTATGGGTGGGTTTAAATTTATTCAAAAGCCAACCATTGTTTACAATGCTCAATCAAGCAAAACAAGGCTATGATATAAAACATAAAATTTTATGAACATAGACAGATAATCCAATAACAAGGCTATGATATAAAACATAAAATTTTATGAACATAGACATATAATCCAATAACAAGGCTATGATATAAAACATAAAATTTTATGAACAAGGCTATGATATAAAACATGAAATTTTATGAACAAGGCTATGATATAAAACATAAAATTTTATGAACATACTATTTTTTTGATAGTTTTAGTAAACCAAAAAGCCAATTTTCATAATACAATAGACAAAAACTGATAACAAATACTATCAAATATATCAAACTTTTTAAATCTTACAAATATTACAATGGAGGAAGTTGAAACAAACACTTCTCAACTTGTCCAAAATCACTTGTATGCATAGCTAATCTCTATGTCTCTATAATCTGATCACTACAAGTATCATTATCCTCATTATCATGAGTATTAGTGATACCTCTTATGTCTTCTAGATATTTCCAATATGTCAAAGCTCTATCATAAGGATACTTGTCTAGCTCGTAAGATGACGCATATATTCTCAAATAATTTTCTAAATTTTTATCCAACCTGTTACGAACTTTAGATTTCACATAAGATAGTGCACTAAAAACCCTTTCATCTTTCACAAATCCCAAAATCATTATATGACATAATTCATATAAATACAAATATTCATTGATTATATCTTGTTAGACACTACTAGGATACAATTTTCCCACAAATATGTAATAGAGTCTGGCTCATGAGGGTTAGTCAAACACAAAATTTGAACCATTGTTAATCCAAAATGGCCTGATTGTTTTGAAAAAAGTTCTTTAGTGAGAATACCATTGATTTCAATACCATTGACTTCCACACGTTTTGTGAAATTTTTAACAAGAGTACCTATCTTTTATAAACAACTCATTTGTATTATTGTAGTTAGTACAAGGATCCTAGAACATGGTGTTAACCACACCCGTGGCCTCAAGCAACTCATATATTTGAAAACACTCTCTTATTTCTCTTGTCAAGGTTTCTATTATTTTTCTCAATTTAATCTTTGTATTGTGTAAAATTACATCAAATCCATTGTATGTTATGGGCATTTGTTCCATATTGTATGTAACTATATGCAATTAGTTTTCAATTCAATATAAAGACATCTCCTTTCCATGAACATTAGTACAAAGATGATTGTTGATGTTGAACTTCAAAAAAAAAATTGGATCATTGATGTTTTTTAAAGTTCTCCAACTATCAAACAATGGATCTATAAAACTTTCTCCATATAAGTATAACCTATCAATATGCATAGATATTTGTTTTCTCATATTGTTGAAATTCGATAATATAAATGAATCTTTCTTGCACAATTTTAATCAAATTATTCATTTCTTTCAACATTGGAAGAATACCACATAATGTGAGAAGTGTTTCCAAGTCAGTCATATGATATAGCAAATATTTTGCCTTATCAACTGTCCTATGATTTACATATATAAACCCTGCTAAGGATTTAACTTCTTTGAAAACTCTATATGTAGGTTGAAACAATGAAAGCCACCTAGTATCTACATCTTTTAACAATTTTCTACCTTCAATAACTCCTAGTGCAAATTGTTGAAACTTTGCAAATCTTTTTAGACTGCATGAAAAATAAACATGTATTTCACGGATAAGTTCTTCCACTCTCACAAAATTTTCAAATGTTCTCACAATTTGGTATGCAATATTTATTCTATGAGCCATGCAATAAATGAGAATCCAATATAGGGCAATTTATGTCTAAAGTCGAACACAAAAACCATTCTTGTGTCCTTTCATTGTAGCAACACCGTCATATCTGACACATTAACTTAGTGGCTATTTTTGTATCATCCATTTTTGTGATATCCTCTAAATTGGTTACAAAAATATTGTAAAGGTTTTTTGCATTATAATTTTCTAACATCTTATGTAGTGCTAGTAAATGAAGTTGCCTTTAATGATTTTGAAATGTGTAAACATGCATGCAAATCCAAGATGTGTTGTCAACAATAGTTACCTCATAAATTGAAAGTGAAATTAAATTGGCATGTTTTACTTTCTCTTTCAGGTCCTCCTTCTCAACCAATGAAAGATATTTTATCACTTTCCAACCACTTCGATCTGACCAATGGGCATTGGGAAGGTTCTGCACATCAACTAGTTGAAATAGATGCTTAAAATCAATAAAATTAAACATAGGTCTACTCTTTTTAAGAATAGTATATATAACAAACTGCAAACTTTTTGAAGCTAAAGTGATCTTATGAATTTTTTGAGATTGAGCTCGAATCGTTCTATCATTCTTAACAAGATTTTGTTGTTGTTTCATTTCTTTTTCATATTCTTGTGCATATCTAACATGTGCGCATTTTGATGCATCTTTCCACCTAATTATTTTCTTAGTCGCACCATCACTTTCTTTTACTATCACATAAAATTTTCCATAATGTTTTTCTATTGTATCCAACTTAAGTTGCATCTTACGATCCCTTCCTAGTTTCCAATTACAAATCATGCATCTACATTTTTTTAGCATATCATTACTATTCTCTGGCTACACTAGCTCAATAAATGTATACGTTGATGACCATTCAAGCTGAAATGTCCTTCCAATATTCCACTTGGTTAACTTTCTACATTTAGGTTTTTGAGTAAAGGAGTCCCCAAAAGTTGATATTTTATTAGATTGATCATTTTATTTTTCGATTGGCATGTTAGTTTCAAGAATCTCTTTAAGTGGTTGTTGCATGTCATTGTTAAGAAAAATTTTATGTGAAGGCATCTCATCCTCGAGAATATATTTAAGTGGAGGCATCTCATCCTCGAGAATATATTTAAGTGGAGGCATATGAGGGTCAATAGTATTTTCTATATACAAATGTGTTCTATATCATTTTTTGTAATAACTTACCAAAATTAATTGTTTAGTAGGTAAAATAGGTATGTACCTTGAATTTGTGTAGCTCACTCAATTTTGATATATGACTAAAATATTTTAGGATAGTATTTTTAATAGAAGATTGGCCTCCCTTATTTCCATTGCTAGTAGGTGCTATTATACCTATATGGAAAAAAGTATTTTATGTTAGAAAATAAACATGATGTTGAACAAAATTGTAAAACTTTTATAATTGGTACAAGGGAATTCGTATTCTACTATCGATCGTAGGTCGTGTATTTTTTGCACTGCTCATCAACACTATTCTTGTTTTTTGCAGTTTCTTTGATGTCTATTCTACTATTAGTAGTCTTTGTTTTTCTCTACTATTAGTTGTCAATTAGTTTTACAACTCATTTCTATTTTATGTCGATCATCTCTACTTTCTACCAATTGTCTTTGCTTTTTGTTGATCATATCTACTATTGATTATCTCTTCTTTATGTCGATCATCTCTACATTTCTCTACTACAAATTGTTTATTTTTTTTTGTCGATTGTCTCTACTTTTATCTGTTATTGATTGTCCTTGCTTTTTGTTGATTGTATCTACTTTTCTTTGCTATCGATTATCTCTTTTTTTGTTGATCATATCTACTTTTCTCTATTATCGATTATCTATTTCTTTTTTTTGATTGTATCTACTTTATTCCAATCATATTTGCTATTTATCAATCATCTTTGTTTTCTATTGATTGCCTCTACTTTTCTCTGCTATCGATCATATTTATTTTTTGTCAATCATTTATGCTTTTCTCTGCTACCAATCGTATTTGCTTTTTTTCAATCATATATTCTCTTCTTTTCTATCAATCATCTATTCTCTTCTCTACTATTTATCATCTTTATTTTTTATCGATTGTCTCTACTTTTCTCTACTACTGATTTTCTATATTTTTTGTTGATCGTCTATGTTTTTTGTTGATTGTCTCTACTTTTATTTGTTATCGATCATCTATTCCTATTACTCGATCATCTCTAATTTATGTTGATCATCTCTACTTTTCTATGCTATTGATTATCTCTACTTTTTTCAATTATATTTGCTTTTATTTACTATCAATTATCTCTGCTTTTTATCGATCATCTATGCTTTCTATTGATCAGCTCTACTTTTATTTCTTTTTGACAATTACCTCTACTTTTCTCTGCTATCGACCATCTCTGCTTTTTTTCAATCATGTCTACTTTTCTCTACTACCGATCATCTATTCCAATTACTACTTGTCTCTACTTTTTCCTATCATTTTTTGTTGCTATAGGTTATTTTTCAATATAGGAGTATCACTATCACATTAGGTATATATATGAATGGTATAATAGGTAAATTTGGTGGTGTCAATAAAATTATTTACAATTTTAAGGTGACAAGGTCCACAATTTAGGTAGGAATGTCGACGATTTAATATAAAATTGATGAAATTATTATCAAAGTGGGGTAAGCCAACCCAAAAATTATTTTGCACCCAAAAATTTAGGGCAAATAGGCCCTAGTCAAGGGTGCTCATATTCTCCAATTCTAAATTTTGGAAATCCTAATATTCATAAATTAATAATAATTCATCGTTATGCATAACTCTCACATCCTCACTTCCTATTAGGGCTTTCAAATACGACTTTCCTTCTACCAAGAAGAGACCTAGGTTCAAACGTTGGAGGTATGCCTGTTTATGCAAAGGTAGTAGTCTAACTTGACTCCATTGAGTGTACGCCATCCTGATGATGATGATATCAATATTGAGCCACCAATGGTTCCTTCACACTGGATCAACAACAATGAGGTGGCATAGCAGTTATAGGGGACAACCCCAAGATTTAAACCCTGCTTGGTAGTAGAAAATGACTATGTATGTAATCGATTACCCTATGTATAAAAAAATGACTTTCCTTCCAAACTAACTAGTGGGGTTAGGGTTGTGGATCACTCCTGGATTGCACTCCCTCCTAGTTCACACTCCCTCTTAGCTTGTACTTGTTCTCGAGTCACACTTCCTCCTAGATCACAATCACTTCCATCCTGCACTCCCTCTTGGATCACACTCGCTCCTATCTCTTAATTCTCTCGATGTTCCTTTTCTTCAACAATTTTTTGAAAATAATATTCATTGCATTCATGGTAAGGGTTTGAAGCATTTATACAGTTAAGATCTCAAGATAAACTTGCACTCGCTCCTAGCTCATGCTTCCTCCTATCTCACACTGCCTTCTATATTGCACAACCTCCTAGCTCACACTCACTCTTGTCTCTTCTTTCTCCCTGTGTTCATTTGCTTTAGTAATTTTTTAAAAATAATATTTGTCGCATTCATGGTAAGGGTTTGAAGCATTGATACACTCTAAACAAATATGTTGCTCTTCTACCATATTTTAAGACCTCAATATTGGCACTCCCTCTCTGTTCACACTTGCTCCTAGCTCAAAATAAAAAAAAGTATCTCTCTTTTGAGTTTACACATGTTTTTATGAGGGGTCGTAGTCCCCTCATATCGGGGTTTGAACTTGATTCTCCTAGACGAAAAACTAAGGACTTACCACTACGGTATCCCTCATGGGTCAATGAGAAGCTCAATAATTATTAATAATAATTAATATATATTTAATTTTAAATTTAATTAAATAATATATTTTTTGGTTGGATAATAAGGGGTTGTACTTGGGTCCCCCACCCTTGAAAAATTACAACTCTCTTCTTTAGAGTTTGAGATTTTACAAATAGATACACTTATCATATCAATTGAGATGCTATAGCTAGAAACCTACAACATTTTACATAAAATGTTTGAATTCTTGATTTTCATTTTTTGGATCTTTTCAATTTTCTATATGAATACCAAAACTTCACATCTACTATTTATGCATTGCATTTTAGTAGAGTAATATTTCCAAAACATCGCACTATCATAGTCCACTTTACCAAATTTGAATTGCTAGTTTCCTTCAGTCATCCATTTTGACTATTTTTCTTTTGTAGCATAGGTTCTTCCTCCTTTAGAGTGACAAGATCTGAGAATGCATTTTTGCATTTCAGTCTCCTGAGGTAGTATCTAGTTGTAACACATTTTGTAGGATCTTCATTTTTAGACAACTAATCATCACCGATTGTTTCATAATTAGCTTCAAGAATGCCATATGAGGTGCTAATATTTTCCATGGAACCATCTGGATGGTCTTTAGTAACTATTTGGCTTTCATCAATGATCTGCTTCAAATTATCCTTTTGGTGTTGAGTCTTCTATTGCTCCCTTGATTCATATTGGACAATTAGTGCCTCTAGAATATGGACTTCTTTCTTTTGAATTGAGACATTTGAAAATTTTGTATCATTTACATGCAAGGCCTTCTCCACCATGGAGGAATCAAAGCATGATCAGATGTTCGAACGTCTCCTTTTCATGTGACCATATTGTTGACAACCATAACATCTTATGGATAGGTTTTCATATTCAATATTTTGGATTCATTCCCCTTTGCTTGAGAAGATAGTAAAAGATTGAGGTCTAGGAAATGAAAAATCCATCCAAACAGCCAATCTTGCTTTACTCATATTAATTTTACTGGATAAGTTTTCCTATGTTTGGGTATCCATATACTGGAATGTACCAATGGCATTACCAATTTTGGTGAATATCTTATCTCCCCATAACTCCACAGGGAGAGTATAAAGATTCACCCATACTAGGAAGCGATTAACTTCTTTTGTAAATGGGTTGAAACTAGGAGTCCAAGGTCTTATATAGACATCTCTTTGTCCAAAAAACCAATTATATCTATAGTTCATTACCTCATATCTATCCGCTAAATTAGAAAATAAAACAGTAAAGAAATTTTTGGGTAGGAGAGTTACTTGGAATTTTGTACTCCACAAAAATTTAATGTATCCTTTGAGCTCCTCCAAGCTTGGTCTTTTGCCCTTGAGTTTGCAAATAATTATTCGGGCTTCATAATCAATCAAATCCAACCCAAATTCATCCTCCGAAATTTTGATAGATGGTAGAGTTTCATCCACCCGAGAACCCAAAGATCCTTCAGAGATATTTCTTCTGATTAAAAACCTAGCGTTTACACACGACGAACGGTTCATCCAACCCACATCACAACTGTTGGTGCTTCTTATAATCCTTTGGTTTCTCGTGAACTTCACCCTCGCCTGCCTCCGTATCTTCGTAGGATCCTTCCTTCTCATGTCCATTATTGTGTTTAGCATAGCCTTTGCATTCACCGCAACTTGTTGCATGCTACCCATGTCCATTGTTGTGTTTGCCCTAGCCTCTGCATTTGTTGAATCTCATCGCATGCTACCCATATCCATTATTATACTTTCTATAACCTTCACATTAGCCATAGCTAGCCGCAGCCTCCGCGTTGGCTATAGTTGATCGCAGTTGTCCCTTCGCGTTCGTTGTAGCTGGTCGTAGTCGTCCAAAGAGTAGCAATTAAATAATATTTTTATTAAAGTTTTTAACTACTAAATTTAAATGAATTAATTAAGTTATATAATTTTTATTATATATTATTTATTTTTCTAAATAATAAAAAATATTACTAGTAAATTCTAATAATATTATAAAATTAAACTTACAACATCACAGTATTATTTTATATATATGGAACCGAACTTAAATTTTAATAATCTTATTCCAAATCTTTGGAAAAGTTTGAAAAACTAAATATTTCCTAAACAAATGTTGGATATCAACAAATATATATATATATATATATATATATATATATATATATATATATATATATATATATAATTTCTAATTAGATTTAATGATGCTTTATTTGAGATAAGTTATATTTTGTTGATTAGGGACACATGAAAGAATTAATATATGGTTATTTCCATTGGAGTGGTAAATAATTGATGGAAAGTGATCATCAAGGATAAGATCATTAAAGATAGCATAACAATTCTTAAAAATATATGGTTAATATATAAGTTCAATGGATATTGTCTAACTTTTTTGGATATTTAAAAGTGGATTGAAAATATGTTGAAGTTTAAATTCACCATTTTTAATGACTTTTTTCATGCGGATTTTTTAACATAATATTCTTCAATTTAAAATTTAACGATAAATTAAAAGGGGTCAACATGTTCTTTATGTGAAATATTAGGTTGTGTATAAGGCCATGAACTAAAAAAAAAATCTATAAACAAATGCTTCTAAAAGGGTTGAATGTAGATTAGATTTTTTTGACTTCATAACTTATTAACGTAAATTTAAAAATGAAAAGTTACTAATTACCTAAGTTCGTTCCTTTATCTTTTCCAAAATCCATCATGATTAAATTTGAATCAAGAAAATAGTTTGATCAAATGGATTATGAACTTGTTGCATTTTAGTATTGCATTGTCAAAATGAAAATTATTGAGAAAGAAGTAAAAGGTTTTGGTCATAAGAGAAGGCCAGAGTTGAAGCAAGAGTATTAAATTGTGACAAAAAAATTATTGTAAAAAAAGTGATAAAGAAAGATTTACCTTATTAGATGGTAAAGATCATCAATATTTATTTAGATAAAATTTTATGAAATACAAAAAAGATGTATTATATGAGCAACTACATGCAATTTCAAATTTAAAAAGAACCAAAAGTAGAATGGCTATTTGGATGCAATTTTCAAGAATAAAAAATGAAAAATATTCTCCATTTATTTCAAATAGCAAAAAATAATATCCTTCCATGGTTTTAAAAAACAATAGTATGAAGGTTTCCCCTACACTTTAGGGTTTCTAAGATAACATAGAAAAGAAAGTCATTGCACTTTAGGATTTTCAAGGTAAAAGGAAAGTGGTATGAAATATTTCCCTTGCACTTTAGGAATTTTAAGGTTGCACTTTAGGAATTTTAAGGTTGCACGCAAAGAAATTAGTATATAGTTATTATTACACCAGGGTTTTCATTATAGTAATAAAAATGTAATATGAAAGTTATCCCTTACACCTTAGGTTTTCTATGAGTACATAAACCTAAAAATGATAAGTCAAATCGGAAATAATCTATAAATAGTCTTAAATATGTTTTAGTATGGGAATAAAAATAGGTGAAAAATGAAAGGATGCATTCTAAAAAATATGAAAGATAAGGAATTATCTATAGGTTTCTACAAGATGAGCTTCAATAAATAATTTACATTTGCTAGGATAAATACAAATGTGATGGAAAATTTTTAGATGCAATAAGTAGTTGGGTTATTAGTTTATATCATATATATATATATATATATATATATATATATATATATATATATATATATATATATATATATATATATATATATATATATATTCTAAATATAGTTACTCTCCTTGTAAGATATTTTTTTACAATAAAAAAGGCTCGAATCTATTAAACTTGAGAAGATATTACAATACTTACAAGGCCCGATCACAAACATAAGAAATTAGAACATTGGGCAACTCACCAATGGAGCCAACAATACCTGTACACCATTCTAGACAACAAAACATACAACTCTAAAAGTCTTGTAAAAAAAACAACTGAAGAACACAAGCTTATACTGAGAGGGGGGGTGAACGGTATAGCATCCACTTTTTACTTTATTTTCAAACCAATATCAATTAGTGTCCTCAATTGAAATAACCAAATATAACAGTGTGCATTAATAACATAGATAGCAATAGTAATCAAGTGCACAAATCATCATACATAATTGAGACACAATATTTAACGTGGTTCCCCCAATGTGGGGTAGTCCACAAGATATTCTCTTTATAATATTTCACAAAGAAATAGGGATCCTTACCCTAATATAAATGATTACTTTGATCTGCTTAAAGCTAGGTTGTCATGATCTGCTCAGGTGGGCTCCACTGATCTGCTCAGCTAGGCTCTCCATTGATCTGCTCAGCTAGGCTATCCACTGATCTACTCAGCTAGGCTATCCATTGATCTGCTCAGCTAGGCTCTCCACTGATCTGCTTAGCTAGGCTATCCACTGATTTGCTCAGCTAGGCAACTGGTGTTGATGTGTTTTTTGTTTCTATCCTATCTCTTCCACTGCTCACAAATCTGCCTCAAAGCCTTCTCATAAGGCTCAAAAAATCATGCTCAAATGTTGTCCCAAATCTGTTCTCAAAGCCTTCACAAAAGACTCAAACAATCCTGCTCAAATTTTGTCCCAAATTTGTCCACAAATTTGTTCCAAAAGCCTTCTCAAAGGCTCAACCAATAATGCACAAAATTTATCTCAAATATGTCTAGAAATTCTAACCCAAAAGCCTTCCCAAAGGCTCAACCAATCATGCACAAAATTTGTCTCAAATCTATCTAGAAATTCTGTCCCAAAAGCCTTCCCAAAGGCTTAACCAATCATACATAAAATTTGTCTCAAATCTGTCCAAAAATTTTGTCCCAAAAGACTTCCCAAAGGCTCAACCAATGAATCTCAAGTAGCACTCAAATCTCAACCACAAATAAATGAAGGCAAGGCTCAATGATGAACTCAACAATGGATAACAAATGAATGATGACAATACTCAATAATGTGCTCAACAATGAATGGCAATGTACTCTTCAATGGATGACAACAATGATCCACAATGATCTCAACAATGTATGAAAAATTATCTCTCAAATGAATGACAACAATGATCTCAACAATGTATGACAAATGATCTCTCAAATGGATGACAAAAATGATCCACAATAATCTCTGACAAATGATCTCTCAAATGGATGACAACAATGATTCACAATGATCTCAAAAATGTATGACAAATGATCTCTCAAATGTATGACAATAATGCTCAACAATGTACTCTCAAATGGATGACAAATGATCTCTCAAATGGAAACCTCTCCAAGCAATAACAATGAGGACTTCAACCAACCAAGGACAATCTCCACAAGTGATAGCAATAGGTTCTCAATAATATCTTCCTCATGCAATGTCAATAATCTCTAAAGAAACAAGCACAACTCCCTCAACCAAAGAGCTCTCAAATAGCCAACAATGATCTTCTCAAATGAAAGGGAAATGTATCCACAAGTGACTAGCAAATGATCTCCTCAATGGTCTCAAATAGTGGCAATGTACTCAACAAGTAACCAACAATAATCTCCTCAAAGCAATAGCAAAAACCTCCTCAATAATGGAAATACTCTCAATGAACTCCACTAAAGCAATCATGGAACTCAAGTATCAATTTTATCCATAAAATTGATTTTCTAATCCATACACTTCCTCTCAATAGCCAAGGCACATAATCAAGCAATTTGCCTTCAACTTCAAACCCTAACTCATGTGCATGTCTTCTAACTCAAGGTAGCAATTAACTAGGTCTCAAGTTCCTAGTTTAATTTCATAATTAAATCATGCACTAGGACATATAACAAGTTCAACACTTTTCAACCTTATGACTCCCTAATTTCATTAATTTATACAGCAAGCATTTATTTCCCTAAACTCCTTATGACTCCCTAGTTATCACAGAAATAATTTTAATGCACCAAAACTTTGGTAATAACAAATATTACCATGTGCTAGAGATAAATACCTTTATATGAAATTCGTTGCCTTCACAACCTTTGAAATCGATAATTCCTTTGCCAAAAATCAATGCGCCTTCACACCTTCGAAATCGTCAATGCCTTGCCAAAAATCAATGTGCCTTCACACCTTCACGAGAGTCAAACTCCGTTCCTCTCGCTTAGCGATGTGAAGCGCTTACCACATGGGCGTCATCTCACATTGGGATTTAATCCCAAACACCCAGCTTGTCCTGCGCTTTGAATCTAAAAATTTGAATTGCCTTTCTCAGCAAAATACTTTACCCCTGGCAGAATTCGAACAACCAACCTACCTTGTATAAAGTTCATGCGCTGCCAACTGTGCTAAGGAGTCCTCTGTGACATCACTTTCCCATGTTGTTTACTTGACCTTGCTCTCAAATCAAAAGTTATTTATCCTTCTTTCTTTTTTGCTCCCTTTCGATGACTCTCTCTCATGTGCTATGTCAAGTCTTGAATAATCAAAGGTTTTTACCTTTTATTTATATGCACCTCCATGCCTTCGAATGACGTCGGTTAATATTTATTAATCTCCCCAACATTTGCACGTCATTGGATAATATAATACAACCTTAGACCTTAGAATTATTAAATAAAAATTTAATAATTCACCTTTTAACTTTGAATTGGGATATCTCCTTCATTCTTTTGAATTTCGTCATGAAACTTTTTGCACCTAGGTTTTATTGGAAAACCTTTTCATCCATCAAAATTTGAGAAGTCTTAGCATAATGTTTTTAATGAAAAACCCTTTCCAATGGTTTTAATGAAAACCCTTTTCATTGGTTTTAATAAAAAACCTTTACGTCGGTTTTAATAAAAACCCTTGTCGTTGGTTTTAATAAAAACCTTTACCATTGGTTTTAATAAAAACCATTAATATAATATTTAAAAAATTAAATATTATATGCCTCTTGTGCCACAAAACCCTGTATATATCCTTGCTCTCCAAAATATCATAAATGATTATTTATGAAGTGCTTTTGCCACCAAAACTCAATGTGATCCATGTGACATCAATGAGAACACAAAATAACTCAAATTGCCAACAACAACAACAACAAAAGTGGAGAGCTAACATAACACTTTCTCAACTCACAACAGAGACATGAACAACAAGACTGGGAACCTCACAATCGACTCTTTCCTCCAAAGAACTACACTCTGTCCTGATATACCTGAACAACAAAGGACAACAAATAACCTGAATAGTTGAGAGAAGAAAGCTCCAAAAAGAGATTCTTTATTTTTTCAATGATCAATTAGAGCAATGGTAAATCTATAGATTTTTTACAGTTAAGTGTGTGGTTGTATTTGCTAATTGATCTGCATCCGAGTTCATCTCCCTATAAACATGGTGAATTTGAAAGGACTTAAAGAACTTTGCTAGGTTAATCACTTCCTCTTTCATGTTCTTAAGGACCAAAGCATATACTTGCCAAATTTTCCCTAAATATTCTATGATCAACTGAGAGCCAATCATTAAAATGTTTAATTAATCAAAGCAATATTACACTCTTAAATAGGATTTGATAGCCAAACTCCACGCTAACCAATCACCTTATAATAGACTATACCAAGGATAGATGATGATAAAATTTCTAACTAATTCTCTAATAATGCTATGTTCTAGAAATACTCCAAAAACAATAATCCTAACAACAATGCTCTAGAAATTACTTAGGGGTAATTCCAATATTCTACCCCTTGATGTTGAAGGGACTTATTCCAAAAGTTCATCGGCATCACAACATTGGAAGAAGTTCAATACTTTTTGTCTCCTCTAGTTTTGTAACAAGAAATCAATAATTGTAAAATTTTGTTGTGGGCACTCCTTCCACTTTTGGTGTGGGATATTCTCCATTTTAGTTGTTTTTTTTCCTGCAATTAACCCAGTGCCTCCTTTTGATGAGCTACTCTCCCTTCATCAAAAGCTATGTCAAATGATAGCATTCTCATAATACCACAAGTATTGGTTCTTACTAACCAATCTAGCACATTGTTGTCATCATTCTTTCTATGGTCTTCAAACCATATTTCAGTTCCTAATACTCCTCCTGAGTATGTACAATGCATCATCTTATGTAGATGGTTTTTCCATATTACAATTTTACATACCTCTACACAGATCTTCAAACAAAATATAGCTATGCAATAGCTAGTTACAAATGCAACAAACAATTGTTGCTCCTCACACATATTTTCACTCTTTACTATGGTTGTACAATATTCCTTCTTCCAAGGAATTTTAAACACAAAATACTCATTTCTCACAATGAGATGCCACAACCAACACATATCCATGGTTCTCATCACCATGCTATCCATGTCCTTTGCAAATGAAATAACTTCATCCAAATATGTCTCTACAAGACAATCATCACTCAATAATACCTTTTTAAGATATTCTCCTCATTTCTTCAAATACCTGTTCATAAAAACAAATCATTAATCACAAAAGCATTACCTCCAGTGTGATTATATTTGGTGGTCCTCATAAAGCTATTTTGTGGCATATCTCTTGCACTGTATGGTGCTTCAAAATAAACCATCAAATCTTCACTAAGAGTTTTCCTCCTTTGTTCAATCCGTGTTGGTGTGTTAAAACACCATTCATTCAAACAATCATACATTGTTGCCTTTTCAAGACAACTCTTTTCCTTCAATGTAGACACTCCAAGTGAGTGATCTTCATTCATGAGTGATGTTTTCTTTGCCATTACAACAATAAAATCAGCAATCTCATTTTCATTTTCTGTTTCTATCTCATTTGCTCTCTCACTTTCCACCTTCCAAATGAGATAATCATTTGTGCTCTTTTCTTCACACAACATATTGTCTTCTTTCAAAGTTTCAAAATATCTCAAGTCTTTCCATACTTCTTTGGCTGATGAACAAGAAGCAACTCCATTTGTCACTCTTAATGAGTGATCTTCACAATTGAGCATGAATCTTATAGTCTTCATCTCCTCTTCATAAAAAATTTCTTGTGGATCAACATCCCACATCACTTCATTTGCTCTTTCAATAGAGCACACATCTATTCCAAGTGAATGGTCTTGAAGACAATGATCTTCCATGAACACTGCTTCTCCATCATCATCTTATTTATTCTCCTCCATGAGAATTGTAGGTGCATTCTCCATAATACACTTTTCATTTGTGAGACATTCTCCATCATACACCATCTCATCATCTAGGTGGTCTTCAAGCAAGGAACACTTCAATGTGAGTGTTTCTCTTCCTTCATCTTCAAATTCTTCTTCCACTTTTGAGTGGTCTTCACAACAAGGTCTTTGAGCAATTGTCTCTCCATTGAGACATCCATCCTCTTTGCTATCAATGTGAATGCTTTCCAAGCATGCCATTCCTACAAAAAATTCATTAGTACAATTTTTCTTTTCATCTTTTTCTCCTCCTAAAATAAATAATTGACTATTACAATTTTCCATGCCTTTACAAGACATGTCTTCAACTATGTGTGTCTCACAATAATATTTTTCATGACTCTCTCCAATGAGAGTTGTACAAGGCTCCTTATCCTTCTCATCCTCTTCTCCATGAAGGGATTCCTTATCTTCTTCTCTCTTCTCTTCAATAAGAATTTCATCATCACTCTCTTCCTCACAAGGCTCTTCTTCAAACATGTCTTCCTCTTCAAGGAAGAATTCACCATCATAATAATGTATGTCTTCTTCAAAATATATAGCTTCATATGAGTCTTCACAAGACTCTTCAAACACTTCTTCAAAGAAGCAAGGCTCCTCCTTACTCAAACAATTTTCATGATTTTCACACATGGTTTTATGGGTGTCCTCATCAAACCCATAAGTATCCTTCAATACTTGCCATGCTATTGTAGCTGATCTACAATTAGCTATGATATGGAAAACATTATTTTCCACTCCTCTTATCAAATCCATAAGGGCTAAGCAATTTTCATATTGCTTTCCTTTCTTCAATTTCTTCTCCTCTTTTTCAAGCATGCTCCAAGTGGGTTCCTCATAGCCTTCTTCTACAATGCTCCATAGGTCTTTAGCCAACAAGAAGGTCTTCATCATTATGCTCCAATAAGCATATTCTTCACCATTAAATTTGGGAACAGGCAAGTCTTCAAACATGGTTGTCATCATATTGTTCCTTTATTTCACCTCAACAACACTATTGTTTCAATAGTTTCTTTTTGCAGTAACACATCATAGCAGCCTTGCTATTCTTCTCTACCACGGTACCAATGTACTACACATGCCCTTTTACAGCATCCTCCACAAACCCTTGGTGACACTTGGGTGGTGCTTCTTTCGACAGCGCAACCTCCACCAGTATTCACCACCACAATGGAGATCCTCGAGCAGGCAATGACTCGCCTGCTAGAAAAAAAAATTTATGTGTTGGATTGGCCACCTTGGTGACAAATTGCGATGTGATGATGATCTATGGTGTGCTGGTTTTCTTCAAACGCGGTTGGCACTCCGGATGTCTACGCAACCACGGGATCTCTCTTGCATGATTTGACGATCTGCAAGCACCAAACTACCTATTTCACCTCTAATAAAAACATATTGGATCCACCTGTGCGATCAATTGTGCTTGCTGAAAAGACATTTGCATTCAAGAACTGCAACGTCTGTTATGAACTCCTTGTTTTTGTGACGCTCGATTTTAGAGCATAATAGGCGATCAAATCCTGAAGGTGATCAAATCCTGATAATATCATCGTTCAAATCCACCAGGTGTTCCTGTCAAAGGAAAATCACCAGAGAATTCACTGTATGTAACAGATCTGCGATGGTGGGTGTTAGTGAAATTTTCACCCAAAACCAATCACCTTATTTTGGAAAAAAAATGTCAGCTCCTACACAAATCGCCAATGGATCTTATCGCTTTCTCCCAAATTGATCGCCTGCATTTGACCTTTTTGGACTTTTGCAAAAGTTGTGATCTCTTTAAGAAGGAGCATATGCAACACTATAAGGATTTTTGGCTGCACATATGTCCTACAAATTGATCGTTTGTAGATCACAATTGCCTTCAATGATAGTGATCATATTGGAGCAGCGTCAGTAGGCTGCATGATGCAAACTTGTCATCGTCTCCACCAATTTTTCTCTGCCACCAGATCTAGGTTCTATGAAAATAATAAAATCTTGCCTCCAAAAAAAATTTGGTCGATGGTGCTATAGTTTTCTAGTACAATCTGCCCACAGGCAATGTCAGTCGACCACGTCCTCCTCTAAGTAAGGAAAATTACTACAAATCACTGATGCAGTATTCTGCAATAGTCAAGATCAAATTTCTTCGTTCATTTGGCTTCTCCCTAGTAATCATGACATTCGTGGTGTGCTACGTTGCTATAAAATGAGATATGTCAGTCTGCAAAACTTCATCCACTATAGTGGTAGTTCGAGCATCGAACTACAAATCGAGCACCAAATAGCAAGTCGAGAAATTTTCCTCGATGAGGTGTCTCCTAGTTGTGGAGAGAATTGCTCCAAAATGTTGTCTCATTCACACCACCAGTGCACTACTTAAATCTATCAGATTGGTCTTCACATTGACGTTAGATGCTCTCCATGGATATTGTCTCAATTCGGTAACCCAAACCTGGTGCATGTGCAATATATAGCACTTGCCCTTGTATCTAGACTGAAGAAAGTTATTGTCTCCTACCTTTCACTATCGATGTGATCGAACTGCTCCATCGATGTAATAGGGGTTTCTTTTCAAGTTTTCCAAACAACACTGCATATAGGCATGCATAGTAATTCTGTGATACAATGGCCTATAGACAAGAAGCGAGGGTACGCGTAGTTTTTTTTAACAATGCATCATTTGTCCCACATATAGGAAACCGAAGGAAATGAGATAGTTGAAAAACCAAAAAACTCACTAGTGTTTATGACTACCTTAGGGTAGTCGAGCTCGTCACCTATCTTTTGCTAACCTGTGTTATGCAACGTGTCAAGTCTAGCTTAGACATTCCACCTCAGGTCATAGCTAACACATCAGCATCAAGTTCGTCACCTAGATCAGATAGGTCTAATTATTGTTAGGTTGTCCATGTCTATGGTCAATCCCCATGTTAGTTAATTTGCATTAGATCATCACTCTACTTGTGTCCTGTCATCTTGTCGATAGAGTCCACGCTTTTTGTTTCCACCAATCCACATCACCAATCGTCCATTTTAACACCCAGCTTGTCTTTGTTTTAGTGCTACATTAAGTAATGGTCACGTTGCTCACTGTTCTAAAGGGTCAAATAGTGGTTTAACAAAGATCCATGGCCTGATAATATGGCTATCCATTTATTGTGTATCCAATTATTGTAGTGCAGTGCAGTCACTACATATCTAGGAATAAGGATCTACACTCTATGGTAGATCTGAACGAGTCAGATCTCTCAGCGTGCCACCGATCAGTAGTGTCGATCTAGGTCGATCTAGTCCTTAGGTCGATCAGGTCTCATTCTTAGGTTGCTTAGACCCATGTCCTTGGTCACCGTGTTAGACCTGTGTGGTCTACAATTGATCTCTTGATAGGAAGACCTCCTGTGGGCTCCTCTTGGCCCACCTGTACAGCCACCTAGATCTGCTTGACCTTCAACCCTCCTATGCTTTTTTATCCCTCCTAGATTTGATACCAAAATAAGAGCCAATCATTAAAATTTTCAATTAATCAAAGCAACGTTACACTCTTAAATAGGCTTTGATAGCCAAACTCCACGCTAACCAATCACCTTATAATAGACTATGCCAAGGATAGATGGCGATAAAAATTCTAACTAATCCTCTAATAATTCTATGTTCTATAAATACTCCGAAAACAATAATCCTAACAACAATGCTCTAGAACTTACTTAGGGATAATTCCAACATCAACTTGGAGTCACCCTTGATAGAAATCTTTGTGACATTTTCTTGCAAAGAAATTTTCAATCCTCTCAATAGGGTTATCATTTTTGCATAGTTGGTTGTGTTCAACCCTAACCCTTCAGATAAGTAGATGACCTTTTCCTATAATGGCCATACTAGTTTCTCCCCTACCCGTGCTCTACCCAAATTTCCAAGGAAAGATCTATCAAAGTAGAAGATCATAATAGATTCTTCCATAATGTCAATAGTTGTTGTTTGTCTCAGAGGAATGAACCGATTCAAGTTAAAACCAAAGATCTCCAAAAGTTCTTTTTTTTCCTGGTATAATGTGGAATTGCTAGTACTTTAGTTGGAAATAAAGTAACTGCCTATTCACCTACTGAATTGATTATATTTACCCATATTCTTCTCAAGTTTATGACTTGATTTCTAAAGAATTTGTCATTACGAGCCTTCCATAGTTACCACATCAAGCAAAAAACCATAGACCTGCATAGTTATTTTATTGGTAAGTGTAGACACAAAATCCTAACCACTTGTCATCCACGCATCATCCAATCACCACCATCCATTATTTATATATTATATATTTTTATTTATTTATTTAACATAAATATATATTTATATATGAATAAATCTCGGCCATCCATCGTGACTTAATCTCAACCATCAAATTAACTTGATCCATGTCACACATCAAAGTCATAATCTTGGCCCTTCATTATGTTTTAATCTTGACCATCTGTTGGTGTTGTCGAAACCCTAATATGTTGAAGGTAAGTTATAAAAGACCATTCACTTTTGTGAATGAGGTTAAATGATTAGTTGATTTGAAATTCAATTATGATTACCTAATATCATCAGAGCTCTTCATCCATCATAATCCAAACCCTAGCATTTTTCTAACACCCTTCCTCCTCGTCGTTGTCGCATCCTTCATTTTTTGTCGCCTGAACCCCTACAAACCAGATCTGGTTCTACAAAACACCTCTCGAATACCCTCGAATTCTCTAAGGTATTCCTCAAGTGTTGTAGGGTATTCCAAGAATACTGCAAGGCATTTGCAGCCTTCCCAAAACACTCCAGGGCATTTCATAGCAGTCGATTTGCATTTTGCATACCCTCGGATGCCTTCTAGTGTTCATGCAGTATTGGATCGATGAAGCAAATATAGAGATGAATTACACGGGTATAGGTCAAACAAGGTATTATTTATTACTTCTTGATTTATGTTTTTGATACATCTGCACTCCATTTTATTCAATATATTAGTTAGGTTTTATATTGCTTACTTTTGGATTTTAATGGGTCTCACACTATGGAGACCCTGCAGGTATTACTAACCTATTTTTTGATATATTTGTGAGTAGGTTGCAAGGAGCATTGTACATTGAAGGTTGTTGCATCTTGAGTGGTCCGGTAGGGATACCAAATCCCACTAACCAACTATTTGGAGCAAAGACGAATCGAAGACACCGAATATTTATTTTAACAAGGGTTTCAAACCCTATCATTGTAATATTGTATCAAAAGCAATAAAGTGCATTGTAACCCTAAATTTTGGGTAAATCTATTGTACAATTTGGAGATTCAGGCTCCTTGAGTCATAATAAAAAGATCTATCAGTGCATACATCGTGTTGTTTCCTTTGATATATTGTTTTATTGGTGTTATTCGTTTTTACTTTACAAAATGGTGATCACGGTGGGACCCCCAAAGGGTCTCAAATTTTAATTTATCTTGTCTATTTTACTAATCTATGTTCTTTGTTTTTGTTGCAGGTTTTGGAAATCCCTCAATGCAAAAATTTTTTGATCTAGGGATAGGGTTTTTAGAAGCAGCAAGACTCGATCTATGGTTGCACGAACACAATCTAGTGTTCTAGGGATGCCACACTACATCCACATGGATGCCACACTGCATCCACGGGTTTCAACACAGAAAATTATGGGTTTTGAAAAAAGAAACTACAAGATTTTACGTCGCATCTACAAAAAAAATGTAGGACTTCTGGTAAGTTTTTCTTAAACTCTACTCATATTTTCTTTTTGCTTTTTAAAAGAGAGATTGAAAAAATAAATATCTATTTTCTATTTAAAAAGCAACATACTTTGCATTGTTAGGCATTCATAAGCAATTTTTAAAATCTGCACATAGGTTTAGATTTGCATTTTGTACATTCATTTTAATTACATTCATTACACTTTATTTAATATTTTGTTGTCTTATATGGTGTTTTTACTTGTTATCCTAAGTGTTGTTTGCAATAAATAAAAAAAAGCATAGTAGCTGCACTATAGGGTAAAGTTTCACACTTTTTGCTTTTCTAAGCTAGAACAAGTCATTGGTACTCAAGTCTCTCTCACTATTGGAAACATATTGTTGATTAAGAGTGGAAGAGATAGGTGAACCCTCCACTATTGGAATCACTTGATGATTTAGGGTGGATCTTAAGCGGTGTACCCTAGCCTCTTTTGAGGGACTTGATATTGGTGTTCTTGATCACCAACTTGGTTGAGTGTAAGAGGGGTTCTTTACATGTTGAACACCATAGATAAAATAAAATTAAAAAGAATCACACATAATTGCATGCTTCACTTGCAACGTCAGTGAGTTGGACTTCATCACCAACCTTTAATCAAGACCAGTGATGGTGGGTTTCATATCCATATGTAGTCTTACCCCATAGACACCTTAGCAACCCACGAGTATTTTTTTTGGATTTCATCACCAAAAAAGTTCTCATTTGCCATCCATATTAGGAACTCATCCTACATAGTAGTCTAGGGTTAGGATCTTCACATAAAAACACACAAACCACACACAAAAAAAAAATGTTGCAAGACATAGGATTCAATTTTTTGTTTGTTAATGTGTGATTTTCAATGTCATTTACACCTTTCCACACACATCCATCACAACCGCTACCCTTGCCCTTCTCATAGCTTATGGCATTGACCAAAAATCAAGCAAGATCCATGAGTTAGATGCCAACCTCATCCATGGAGTGTTCCACTTCTTCACCTTTTCACATAATATTCACTTTGAATGTTTATGTGATGCACAGATCCATTCATACAACCATCCTAAAAATTGAGACATCTACACCCATAGATCAATGCACAACATATATAGACATGGATAAATTTGGATCTTATCTAAGACCAACCAATCTTGATCTAGAACCACTTCATATTTCACCCTGACATGTTCCTTATTCTCAGTAGGAACTGAATCATTCACATTCCAACAACTTCAATCATGTTTACACCAACCCTATTTTTGAGGCATCATCCGCACGTTCAAATCAAATTCCTTCAAAATCATATAGCCAAATCACCTACATACCATCTACTTACACCACCACTTATTCTAATCCACTCTATAAATAACAAGTTAATGATTCTTCGTAGATCTCATCAACCACTCCCCATTCAATTGTGATTCCTTTCACAACTTACCCTCCACTGAATTCAACCAACATGGCCAACATTCACACCTCACCTAATTCCACTTCCACCACAACCACATAATTTGATTTAGAAATTGCCACACAACAAGCATGGTTGCACCTTAATCAATTTCTCATGGGCCAGCAAGACGTTCGTTCTTGTTCTCAACAACAAACACAAATAGAAAATTTCAAGCCCCATTCCATTCCAAGCTAAAACACTTTCTTCACTCTTGATCCATCCTAGGTATCACAACATTATCAGTTTGCTATACCAACACCTTCATTCACCCATATCAACCCCACTTCTGCAACCCAATACATTCACATTCCCCAAACCTCATCTCCATTTCATCAAAAATAATAATTTCATCACCAAGTCCAACAACATACCCAACATCATCAAGTACCCTTTAACTCATCTAACCATCAACACCACATTCTATCTCAATAATTCACCATTTCACACATTCAATATCCACACAATCATCAAATATTTTAGGGATTTTGCACACATGTGGAGGACCCTAAAATCCAAGCAATGCAACAACATATTGATAGATTGATTCTACATACTCTTGGTATGATGTACCAGAAGCCTGCCTTGATATAGCTAGTCAATCAACCTATTCATTTTTTTGTGCCATCATTGCCATACCCGAAAGACTTCACAATATCAAAATTTGAAAAATTTAAAGGGACTGAGGACCCTAGAGAGCACATCAGCACATTTATCCACTCATGCTTTCGAATTGAAGATCAAGATGCTTTTATGCTCAAAAATTTTCCTCAGACATTAGGGGGAGATGCTTTAGATTGGTATAATCATCTGCCTCACCATATAATTTACACATTTGAACAATTGGTAGATAATTTTTTTGGAAATATTCTCCCTTAATGTTCGTAGAAAACCACATTGAATGACCTATACAATCTTAGATAATTCGAAGAAGAGTCAGTCTATGGTTTTGGAAGTCATTGGAGGGCAGTTATCACCAAGTTGCCATTCTCCCTACAAATGAAAGAATTCACACAGATGTTTGCAAGAAGTTGTTAAAAACCCATCTTATTTTTGTTGCAACTACAACAATACAAAACATTCAAAAAATCTCTCGCTTAGGCTTGTGTAATCGAAGAGATAAAAATCTAAGAGGGTGAGATAAAGCTAAGAAAAAAATAATGGTAAAACAAGGGCCAATCAAAAGGAAATTATTTTGTCCAATCAAAACCAAGTCAAGTAAATCAAGCGGTCTTGAGTTAGAAAGTAATGACTCAACAACAAAAACAACTAGTACAACAACAACCACAACAAGTGTCCTATCAAGCGGTTCCCCCACCCCAACAACTTCATAACAAATTGTCAACTATGGAGAATCTCCAATATCGATAATCTTCTCAACAAGACCGCATCTTCACACCTTTTCCTGAATCATATGTCTTCCTCTTTTGTAGGTTGTATGACACCAATGCTATTGCCTTGCCCGAAATCATACCATAATATCAAGTTAAACGTGGCAAGAACTATAAGGAGCACTTGTTTTGTCCTTTCCATTGACATAAAGGGTATGACATTAACACCTACTGGTCATTTAAACACATGGTGCAATATTTTATAGAGCTAGGGGCCATCAAGTTTGATAGTCCTTTGGTCCAACAAAACCAAAACTTTGGTATATACCAAACACCACTTCCTCCTCATGAGTAACAAAAAGAGACAATAGGGAACTCAAACATTAAGACTCCTCCTAATCAATTCAACCATGTACAACAGTATCAAGGTTTTATGGGGGCTATTCACGTAGTCACCCAAGGACATAGAAGCACCAATTGACAAAATGAACAATAGTATGCAGTTCAACCTTCTATAGTACCTTAAGAAAGTGTGTCTCCACAACCTGTCAATTCTTCGTCACCCATCAATTTTTTTGCCAATTCATCCCAACCAATTCACCTTCCAATACATCCATCTCAATCCACTCATCTTCCAAACCGTTCATAAAGATCCATCATCTCACTGAGTAGCTGATTGACAACTAGCCTCAAAATGGTTTTAACCAAACTATCTATCTATGAGCTAATACAACAATCTCCCCCACACTATGAGGCATTAATAGAAATTCTAAAATCCATTGAAATTCAATCCCAAGACACTAATGCCTTCAAAAATTTTATGGATATTATTTGAATGTGCATGGAGCCTTCCATCACATTCTATAATTTTTAAATTAAATCAATTTCATCAAAATCGGTGGACCCTCCACTACATATTATGGCTCAAGTTGATAGGAAGCCATTTAAACTAGTATTGATTGATACTAGCTCTTCCATCAACATCATCACCACATTCACCCTTCAACATCTCAATCTTCCACCATCGCACATAACCAAATCTACCTTCACCTTAAGAGCATTCAATGATGCTCTTTGTTCCACAGTTGGTACTATCATTTTACCCATAGAAGTGGGGGTAAAAATATTGCATACCATGTTCCACATCCTAGAGGGGTCCATGGCTTACAATGTACTCCTTGGATGTCCCTGGATTAGGGATATGATATGTGTCCCTTCCATACTACATCAATGCTTAAAATATGTACATGAGGGATAGGTTCATTGCATACCAGTGGATATCAAACCATTTAAGTACTACAACTTCATTTCAAATCCCTACGAATCCACAATTCCATCCACTCACCTATTCCTCACCCCATCAACCACACCATCCACCACTTCTTCATCCAAAGCTCCTATTATTGAGGATATTCCCATTACTACCCCACATCAACCTTTCAATTCCACATTCTCACCCTCATCACAGTCAGCTACATGTACATGTGGTCGAACCCAATCCACATTGTCCACATCATCAACATCAACATCCACTACCATTCCATCCACATCAACATCATCAACCATCCATCAAACCCTTCAACCAAATCCATATTCATCTCCACCAGCTAATGTCTCACAAGTTGATTTAACGGATTGTGAGATACCATTCTAGCACACATTCCTCCCATTATCTGAGTCACCAATTATCCACAAGTTTTCCACTTCCACATCCACTCCATACACCTCTTCTAGATCCTCACAAGTTGTAGTCTACCTCACCAATTTTGGTATTGGTGAATATGTGGTCCAATATGTTATAGTTACACCGCTAAGCATCCAAACTTTTAGGGATTACGGTCACCCATGTGACCCACCCTTATCCATAGAAGTAGTGTATAATATGGGTATAGTTCCTAATAGAATCAATTTTATGTATAGAGGGGTCGATTACTCGTCTAATCCACCTCCCCTAGATGAACCCAAGTAACCGGTTCTTGCCAATATTGAACACATATCAGGTTTTCCTTTTTTTTAAGCAAAAAATCCCTTGCGGGGCCGCCTTGGTCTGAGAGACAATGAACAGGGGATTCTACACCATCAAAGTCACCCGAGAGTCGCACCCGACCCTGTCCGCACCAACATTATCAATTGGATTTTGGATACCCAATTCAGCTTTTTGGTAGAGTGGAGATTTGAACCTGGGACCTCTCTTGGAGGATTTCCCTATCCTCTCTAACTCACCTACAACACCTGGGTCATATCAGGTTTCCCTTCATGATACTTTTATCGAGTCAATTAGAAAGGATACGGTCTAGGATGACATGAACAGGGTATGCACAACATCATTAAAAGTCCATATCGAGAAGTGCATGATCATTCAGTTTTGGGTTATTATTCTCATTCTTCTATTTTCTCTTTTGAACAGGCTTTTCAAAGCCTCCATTTAGATTCAGAAGATGAAACCAATCACAATGATGACTCAGAGGAATTCTATGAAGAATACGATATCATGTCAATAGCTTCAGATGAATCCGAAGAGGAATCAACACCCATCATTTCATTCACTGAACAGGATGAGCATTATCTTAGAATTTTCCCCATCCATCTGCCCATTTTATGTTTGCTTCTTCCAAGGGAGTGAGTTGAGCCAACCGGTGAACCACCACCTCTACCTCATCCACTTCACTGAAACATCATGTAACATATACACATAAAATATATATATAAAAAAAAAATCTCTGCATTGCATTTGCATGGCCTTCTCATTTGCATTTAAAAGTATTGCTTACTGCTATTTAGGTTCCCAAGGATCCTTCATAGATTCCAGGAGGCAGGACCAACCTCCTCTTCACATTGCCAACTACCATTCCCCCACTACGTCATCATAAATTTTGTTGACTTATTCACCCCACTCGGTAACTCATACGATTTGGAAAAACCAATTCCAATTAACATTAGCCTCATTGATATGGAACATATTTCATTGCCACAATCCATTACCAAATTTATCCTTTAAAAGGAATTGTTAAGAGCTTATACCAATTATAGTTCTCTGTCACCTCCACCTTCACCTTCACCTTCACCCTTAGATCTTAAGGTTTTCTAGATAGACATGGAAGACACTAAACTCAAAGAGTTTGATAATGTCATTGATGACATTCATTTGATTCCAACGCCCAATATTTTGGAGGATGTGTTGTATAGACGTGGTTATGATGGATTCCTCCATTATCTCGAGTCTGTAGAGGCCCAAAGAGAAATATCAAAAGCCCATGATGGTACTTGTGGTGGCCACTTTATTGGAATGGCCATCGCAAAGCATATTTTATGTATGGGTTATTATTGTCCCACCATGGAATGCGACTATTGCACCTACATCAAGAAATGTCAACAATATCAGCAACATGCTAATTTAACTCATGTGCCATCACAAGCCTTACAACCTATTTAGAGTCTTTGGCCATTTTCACAATGGGGTTTGGACTTGATTGATAACATCTCACCTTCTTCTTAGGGACAACATGCATTCATCATCACTACCACTTATACTTCACAAAGTGGGTCGAGGTAATTCCTCTAACCAGTATGACAAGACCTAGAATTATGGAGTTTCTTCAACATATCATCTGTCATTTTGGCATCCCCTCGAAAATCATCTCTGATAATGGCAAGTTTTTTAAGAACAACGATTTTCAAGCACTTTACGAAAATTATAATATCCAACTTAGTTTCTTGACTCCTTATTACCCACAAACAAATGGACAAGTTGAGGCAACTGGTAAGACCTTGATTGCTATTCTCAAGAAACTAGTCAAAGAAAATTGTAGAGATTGGCACACTCAAATTCCCTTGGCATTATGGGTTTATTGAACAAGCATCCGCATGCCTATTGGGGCAACACCATTCTCATTGGTCTATGGTGTCGAAGCCATCATACCTCTTGAGCTCGAGATCCCTTCACTATGCATTTCATTATAGAAATTCATAGACGATGATACCATTAGACAAGCATGTATTGACCAACTTACCCTCCTTGATGAAAGGTGAATCAATGTCTTGGAGAATATACGGGTCTACCAAGATCATCTCAAGCATGCTTACAATGCCAAAGTCCATCCATGTGAATTCCAAGTAGGAGATATTGTCCTTACATAGAATCAACAAAACACCAAAGCATTATATCATCTTCATGATAAATTTGTAGCTAATTGGTTAGGTCCATACATTGTCACCCAAAAAGTGGGTTACGTAACTTATAGGATTACCATTATAGAGGGAGTAGAAGAGTTTTAACCACTAAAAATTATTCACTTAAGAGAATTTTATGCTTAATGTGATTTACATATATGTATATATACATGGCTAAAAAAAAACAACAAAAACACACCACACATCACATTGCATACATCCACATTGCACAAACACATTCATTATCATTTCAGTGCATTTCATCCACCATATTAAGGGTCATTTGTTAAGTTTTGACAATAGTTGATCCACTAAATCTTGTTGCCTTAATCATGGGCACCCCCAAATGCACATCCATTTCATTACACCACTTCACAAGTCAACTTACCATTTGCACTATCACTTCATTACCCCTAGGTGTTTTTGGTCACTCAGCCACTCCTAGTGTTTCAAGAAAAATCCAATACATGTCGAGTTTTCTCTAGGACCAAGTCATATTTTCACTAAGAAAATCTTGAGTTCTACGAGTTGACTCTAATATTCTTAAACTGAACACATCTCACACATATAAAAACATCTTGCATCAAATAGGGATAACACCATGATTCAGTTGAACCTCAAAGTGAAAAATATCATATTTTCTCGTCCCATTATGCACATAGTCCAAATATCAAAAACAGTGGTCTTCACCACTACATAACACTTCCAAATAAAATAATGAGTAGTAAGGATAGGGTAAAATTCTCATCATACTTCGGTTGAGAATTTGATTACCCAAAGCTCTAACTTTTAACAAATCACACACCACAGATTTGTAAGTCATAAGGATAGAACAACATTTCCATCCAGATGGTTAGGTAGTCTTATCCCCAAAGCTAGAGATCATATCATTGGACTATGGAGCTAATATCCACTAGGGCTATAGATTCTTGACTGGTAGTGGAGTATGCTCATGCGTTGTGACACGTCTCTCTTGAAGAGACCTATGACTGCACATAAGGATAAGCTAGCTTCTTGGTATTCTCCATGATAGTTTTCATCTCAATTTACTCAAGATGGGTTAATAAACTCACTTGCACACACATTGGTTCTTGATTGCCTTGAGTCACTACCATGCTCATGATTGGTAAATGAACATTTCACTACACACACATTTGGTCTTAGAGAAATTAGACAAAATTTAGTGAGTTTTTTTATATCACTAGTATGTTTGAGTCACTGTAAAACAATTCCAAGTTAGTCAGCCATAAATCAAAACATCATCCATTTCATTATCACATCATTACAAGAGTCTTTCATTTCACATACCACCATTTTGGTGCCCCTGATTAAACAAAAATGATAAATATAGTCAAGCAAAATCTAAACTATGAATGATCATTAGAGCATTAGTTCATTTGCATTCATACACATCATCATTACATTGTCATCCATCACATATACACATGCATTCACATAAACATTCACACAAATTCATAACATAAAATAAAAGCCATATATATATATATATATATATATATATATATATATATATAATTACATGTACAATGAATGCCCGAAGACTATATACAATGGAGCACCAAGGCTCATATAAAAAAATACATCTAAGTACTGGCTAATACCCAAAATTAGACCCATGTGATCCTAATGGAGTCCTATACCTAGAGTCGCTATGCCTAGAGTCATTATGCCTAACAAAACCCACTACGAAGGAAGAAGGTCGATTTGGTAGCCCAATGTGGTGCTACATGAGTAGATCCTCTAAATATTGGATATACATCTCTCAATATCAAAGGCATAGTACATCATACCTCTAATGAGAGCTCCTTTATGCCAACTCTACCTAAAGCCTCACTATTGTATCCTTCCCTCCACCTGTTGCCACTCATACCTCTAGCTCTATTTGTAGCTAAGCTATATATCTATCTCACTCTATCTGGTAAAGCTAGTCCCTCTCAGCCTTGAGTTTTAGCCACTCCTCCTCACTCTGACTAATATACCTCTCTAGAACCTCCTCCATCTCATCTCCCCCATCGCCATCACCTCCAATCTCTAGAGGTTGATTTGTTGCATCCCTTGCCTGTCTCACTCGACTGCTCGACCTATGACATCTCTAACATAAGTGAGCCTCATCTATCTCCTCCTCATATTCGCTACCCTCCTCAACCACTTGGCTCAGTACCCCTGGTGGCTATGAAGTGAACCACGCATCATAGTCCATGGTCGTCCCAACATCATCCACATTTGGGAGATCTATCTCCTCATCATCCTTATAATCCACCCATCACTCCCCCACATAGGGTAGGCTCGACTCATCAAATTGATGCCTATAGAGCACTAGAGCCTCAGGTACTTCCTACCTCAACCCAAACCACCGCAACACCCATGAGAATTGGATCAGCTCCATCTCACTTTCATGTCATCCAACCACCCACCTAGCCAGCCTAACCAATCATAGATGCTCTCCATCACTAGGCCACCTAACATCCTATCATGGCCTCCATCACACCTTATCAAGCATCAAGCCTACCCATAGATCCCTACACTCTTGGCCACTATAACCAACATGAATCAGCTAAACCTCCTCAGCTACCCACCACCTCAAAGCATAGGATTGATCCCTATCCCACTCCTTGCAATGTATACCCACAGGACAAGCTACACTAAAGTGCTCCTAGTCCCAACATTGTATCAATACACTACAACCCAACCTCTTTCACCCTTGTATCCTCACCTCATATAGCTCCAGATAAGTCTAAGCTAGCAAAGATGGTTCCCATGCATATACTCTAGGTTCATCGATCATATCATACTCTAGCCTAATCATATTCCATAGGAACCGACAACTGGTGTTAGACACCAATATTTTGGCTAATAGGAACATGACCAACATGGGTAGGGCCTCCAACTCCTTCTTATACATGGTCAAATACCTTATCCCTCTACCCCTCATTCTCACATCCCTCCATTCATCTCCAAAATTTTGCCTCAACTCATACTCCTTATTGTGCCCAACTTGGACATGCAACCCTCCATCGATATTCAGAAGATGCGATATACATCTTCTAGTGTCACTATCACCTCCCTAGTTAGGATATGGAATGTCCCCCTATCCAGATCCCACCTCTCTACTACGACAAATATGAAGAGCTTTAACCAAACGTATTCCAGAATAATTAATACATAAATAAATAACTCAAGAAAACAAAAACTCATAATAAATCATGCACATAGAACACATGAGATTTACCTTGGTTCACCCAATATGGGCTACTCCAAAAAACAAGAGCCACACCTCCTTTCATATTATTATTCACTCCTTTCCCGTAATGTGACATTACAATCAATATAAAGGAAACTCTTACAACCCTAAACCATAATGTGGTATTAGAATACCGCGGGCACAATATGATGGGCTAAAACCACCTATACCCACCAATCATGGGAATTCCACCAATGCCTATGAAAATAGCTTCGATAATATCTCCAAAAAATTAGGAGCTCGAAGACGGGGCTTGTTGTACAATACTTCCTCTGCAAAGAATGAGATACATCCAACAAAATAGGTATCCCTCATCAGCCCACGCCACCTCAATCTGTGCAACCCTAGCCAATTTCACACACTCCAGCCAATCTCAATTGACCTTCTATAGTACCTTTCTCACCCCTGGTATGATGGGCGAGAATCGATATCGTACCTCCAAGATCCTCAACTGTAGAACAACACAATAACAAATACATTACCATCACATTCATTGCATAATCAAAAAATATTTAAGAACATTCAAAAAAATAAAAATATTGTAAAACTTCAAACAAAAGTGCCAAGGGAACTTACCTCAGCCATCTACTTCTCCATGCCTGCTATCGCATCCACTCCATCCATCACCATCACTTTACTCCTTCAAACTCCTTCACTCACTCGCTCACTCTCCTTTAGATGTTGCTTCTTGAACCTTCAAACACAAGAATGGATCCAATTTCACCCCTACAACTATTTTATAGCTATTTTTGGCATGCTCAAATGCCCATGGACGTCAACCTGGTGCACTCAAACACTATCCAACATCTGCAGAGTGGCAAACGCTCTCCCGCATCTGTGCATGATGTGAACGTTGGTTGGTGTTTGACCCCATAATGTTGCAAAAGAACTCAAAGGAGTTCAAAATGTAGCAAAACCCCATATAATCACCTCAAATTTCATCCATGCATCCATTTCATCATCACATCATGTTTTGTGAAAGCAAAAACTGATTTGGGTGCTTAATTTTTGTTTACGACCAAAAGTCACAAAAATACTCAACAATTTTTAAATCACCTCAAAATGGTCCAAAAATTCACAAAACTACCACATTCATCATCCTCATCATTCATCACACCATTCCATCACATTGTGTGATAATATGGATTGATTTGGGCGGTAAAATCTTTCTTGCGATCAAAAGTCATAAAATTATTCAAAACTGCTTTGAAAACATTCCAAAAACAACTCCAAATGTCACAAAATCATCCAATTCACTCATAAATGCATATCCATCTCCATTTTACATCATACATTGTCATTCCACATTGCCAAATTCATTTATCATTGCATTTCTATTCAATAATTTGCCAATTTCACACACATTTTCAAGTGAACCTTGTATCTAGTGGTTTACTCTAGTTTCCCTAGAGGTTGTAGTGATTGGCTATCCATGTAATTTGGTAGGATGGGTAGATCACCATAAGGACACTTGCCCATTCAACATCATCTTGTTCAAAAAACAAAATCTTTTTGGTTCCTCATTTTTCGAGTGAGACTATGCTTAGATTAATTTGTTCAAAAATTATCATTGATGGCCCTGTCAATGGGGCTTGAAACACGGATAACTTCTAGTACATCATCTCTTTTACACCCATAGTCATCGGGGATACAATTCTATTAGGATGATTGGTTTCAATTTAAGGAATTTATCAATAGTCACTATACGGTCATAATCCCCCATGTCCTCTTGCATTTTCATCACTTTGCATTTCAATGATGCCAAAAGGTATATTCTTCAATAGCATAGGACCACCCCAAACTTGGGGCAACCAAATTTAATTTTGATTTCCCACATCGGGATACATCATCACCCACAATTAGAAAAAATCCTTTTTTTGTTGGGGCAAGAACAAAATCAATCATTACATCATCATCTATGTCACTTCATCCACATTTACATCATTTAAATCATCCACATTTCCAAAAACCCTTGCATCTATCATGGCAAAAATAGAATACATCATTCACCCACATTTACATCATTCAAATCATTCACATTTCCAAAAACCCTTGTATCTATTTGGGTAAAAATAGAATACATCATTCACACACATTTACATCATTCATATCATCCACATTACCAAAAACCCTTATGTATTGGGGCAAAAACATAATACATCATTCACACACATTTACATCATTCATATCATCCACATTACCAAAAACTCATTCATATGTTGGGGCAAAAAATAGATCACATCATTCACCCACATCATCACCTACAATTCTATCAATTGACTCATGAGATTCATTCTTCACTCATTCGTCGATTGAGGGGGTAAGCTACACCAACATTATTTTTGTCTCCAAAATCTTCTTGCGCTCCAAGGAAACAAGGTTGTTTCACCAAACTAGGTGTCTCTTGTTTTTGCACCACATTGTGTTTCACGTAACACGATACAAAAAGGGGTATCTATAAACACCAAATCCTAGCCACTTGTCATCCACGCATCATCCAATCACCACCATCCATTATTTATATATATTTTTTTTATATTATATTTATTTATTTAATATAAATATATATTTATATATGAATAAATCTCAACCATCCATCACAACTTAATCTCAACCATAAAATTAACTTGATCCATGTCACACATCAAATTCATAATCTTGGTCCTTCATCATGTTTTAATCTTGACCACTCGTTGGTCTCGTCGAAACCCTAACATGTTGAAGGCAAGTTATAAAAGACCATTCACTTTTGTGAATGAGGTTAAGTGGTTAATTGATTCGAAAGTTGATTGTGATTCCCTGAGATCATTAGAGCCCTTCATCCATCATCATCCAAACCCTAGCATTTCGCTAACACCCTTCCTCCTCGTTGTTGTCAGATCCTCTATTTTCTATCGCTCGAACCCCTACAAACTAGATTTGGTTTTACAGAACACCTCTCGAATACCCTAAATGCTCTAGGGAATTCATTAAACATTTTAGGGTGTTCCAAGAATGCTACAAGGCATTCACAGCCTTCCCAAAATGCTCCAAGGTGTTTCCCAACAGTCGATTTGCATTTCGCATACCCTCGAATGCTTTTGGGCGTTTGCACAACACTCGATCAATGAAGTAGAGACAAAGATCAATCAGGCAAGTATATTCCCTATAAGTTATTATTCATTACTACTTTATTTACATTTTTAGTACATTTGTACTCCATTTTATTCAACATTTTAGTTAGGGTTTATATTGCTTACTTTTGGAATTTAGTGGGTCTCACACAGTGGAGACCCTACAGGTATTACTAACCTATTTTCTGATTTTTTTGTGTGCAAGTTGTAGGGAGTGTTGTACATTGACGGTTTTTGCAGCTAGAGTGGTCCCGTAGGGATACCAAACCCCACTTACCAACTTTTTGGAGCAAAGATGAAATCGAATACACCAAATATTTGTTTTAACAAGGGTTTCAAATCCTATCATTGTAATATTGTATCAAAAGCAATAAAGTGTATTGTAACCCCAAATTTAGGGTAAATCTATTGTACAATTTGGAGATCCAGGCTCCTTGAGTCATAATAAATCAGATATGTCATTTTGTGCAATACATCGTGTTGTTTGCTTTGATATATTATTTTATTGGTGTTGTTTGTCTTTACTTTATAGTAAGAAGTTAGTCATTTTATAAGCATATCTACAATATTTATAAAGCACTTTAACTCTTGAGCAAGGAATTTAAAGATCTTAAGCAACTTTATCCAAATATCCACTAACACTAGACAATTAAAGACCATATGATTTAGAGTTTCTCCTCTTTCTTAAAGGTGACATATGTCTAGATCGATCACTTCCCTATTTCTTTGATTATCAATTGTTAGAATAACGCCATGCACCACCAACCATCCAAACATCTAGATTTTTAGAACCACCTTGGACTTCCAAACATGCTCCATTGACACCTCTAGGGAATTCTCTTCGTTGTCCTGAGCAGTTAAGAACCTATACATAGATTTTGTTGATAGATTCATTGGTCTTTCATTCTCCTTCCATGCTAGTAGATCTTCTCCCTCTTGCAGAAAAATCCACCTGCTACCCAAGTGCTCTTTTAGACAGTTAAAATCATCTTTCAAGGGTTTTGGACAAAAGTTAGCCAAATCCATTTTAAAAACACAATCTCTCCACCCTATTGTGTGGGTTCTTTTCACAAAGAAATCCTTGAATTTGTAAATGATTTATTGTAAGAAATGAATCCTGATGTTATTTAGATTTGTAATTTTTTCTTGGTTTTAGACCCAACCAAGGACTGAGTGAAGATATTTAAGTCACCTTATTTCACCACCCAATTCAGATTCTCCTTAATGATCTTCAACCCTATCAAGATGTTTGACCAAATTTTGGTACTTCTTCATCCTATATTGAGGTTCAATAGAACATCTTTTGGTCTTCCTCTACCATAGTATTTCTTCAGCAAAAGGTTGGCCCAAGAAGCCTTAAAATTGAGAAGAATTCTCCAAGCAATTTTGGTGGCTAAATATTTTTTAATTTTGTCTAGTTGTCTTATCCCTAGACCTCCATACTTTTTGGGTTTGTAGATATTATTCCAATTTGCAAGATGACATTTATTTCTACTAGTTTTGCCTACAAACCATATAAAATTTTTGAATTCTTTTTCCATTTCACTTATTACAGACTTGGGAGATAATAGTAAGGACATCCAATAAATGCGTATTGTAGACAAGGTTGCCAAAATTAGCATTCTTTTATCTATCATGTTCAAATTTTGATTTTCCCAACTACCTACTATTCTTTTTATTTTGTCCACCAGACAAAACTAGTTCGTAGCTTTGTGGTTGCTAGTTTTGATAGGAATGCCTAGATACTTGATTGTTGAATTGTCTTCTCCTGCTTGGAACTAAAGAATTTTGTAGATTTTCCTCTTTGGATGGAGCGATGTATTGAGAAAAAATATGAGACTTTTTCCTTGTTTATCACACTCCCAAAAGCTAAAGTGAAGTCTGTCAAAATATTTTGGATAGCCTTGGATGTTTAAATGTTGGCTAAACCCATTAACAATGTGTCGTTATTGAAGAGGAGATGAGAGGATGCTTTCACATTGGCAGTAGCACTTAAACCTTAAAAATTATGCTTTTCCTTACTTGGAAGTATCTGCTTAGCCCTTATAAGACTAAAGTGAACAGAAAGGGCATCATTGATATATGTTCCTTGATGTCTCAAATAAGGAGGATGGGCCCCCATTTATTAGAACTACAACATTTGGAATACATAATCATCCCTGCACCTAGCTATGAATTGTCTTTCCAACCTATCATAGGCATTTGGGAGGTCCACCTTGATTTCCAAAGCTATATTTTTATTCATCACTACATAATGTAAAGTTTCTTGAGCTACTACAATATTGTCTTGTATGTGTCTTCCTGGAATGAAGCCACCTTGTTCCATCAAGATCAAATCATTTTTTAAGGGCTTCAATCTGTTAACCATTAAGTTGATTATTATCTTAAAAGAATTATTACAAATATAAATAGGGTAAAATCTATCAAAGACTACTACATCTCTATTTTTGAGAATTAGTGTAATAAAATAGGCATTGATAGCCCCTAAACTATGTTTGGATTCTTCAACCATTTAGACCAAATCTTCCTTTATGATTTACCAATAGGCCTTATAAAAATTAACCTACAAACCATCAAGTCCTAGAGCCTTATCCAAGCTCATACTCTTGATCTTCTCATAGGCCTCTTCCTCTACAATGGGTTTCTCTAGTTCCTCATTCTTTTGTGGTGTGAAAAAACTCAAAATGCAGTTGAGGATTCTTTGTTGATCTTCTTCATTGTTTTCTATATCCTCATTTAAGGACTCAAAATAATTTATTTCTTTCTTCTTAATTAATTCTTGATCTTTGACCTCCTCTCCCTTTGAGTTCTTGATCATGGAAATCTGATTGACTCCCCTTATTTGGCTAGATGCCTTGTGGAAGAAGGATGTGTTTGAATCTCCTTTTTGAAGCTAAATTCTTTGAGATTTTAGCCTCCAAACCTGCTCTTCTCTCTCCTCTTCCTCATCAATGATTTGTTTCCATTTTTTATCTTCTTGGAATAAATCATCTTCCCAAACTTCCTCCAAGGTTTTCTGCTTGGTTTGAAGTAATTTTTCTCTTGCCATTCTCACTTGTTCTTGTTACTGAAATGTGCTATTTTGGGTCCATATCTTTATACCTATTTTAACATTCAACATCCTCTTCTAGAATTGATACATTTAAGACCTATTATTAGGGGCACCATTGTCCCATCATAGTTTGACCCATGGGAGAAACTCTTTATGCTTTATCCACATGGGTAGAAATTTTAAAGGAGTATTTTTTACTTTTAAAATGAATTGAAGTTCAATGACCACTGGTCAATGATCAAAGATAGTGCCTGAGACTATCCTTGTTTCCACAATAATGGGGTCGATGGTTAAGATTTTAGATAATAGAAATTGGTCCACTCTTTCAACAATCATTTCCTTTTGTTACTCTAGGTAAACCAACCTTCTTTGGTTGGAATGCCAATGAATTCAAACTATTGAATTACCCCAATAATTTTAGATTGAACTTGATCATTGTTGTTGAACCATCCTCCTTTATTTTCATTCCTATCTACAATCGAGTTGAAGTCTCCAACCAGAAAAGATATGCTAATTTTGTAGAGATTCCACACTTGATGCCTTAGTTCAAGCTTGGCAGTAGTATTGTTTGGTCCATAAAGATTAATTAAATTGAAAGTTAACTTTAAGGATGTTTCAAGGAATTTTAAGCAGATCCAATTGATTCCTAATCCTTTTTCCATAATTTCAAAGATATTGCTTTTCCACGCAATGGCCAACCTGCCTGACTACCCAATTATGTTGATTACCACTACTTTACTGCCTTTCCAAATATGATCTTTTTATTTTTTTAAGCGAAAAACCCCTTGCGAAGTCGCCTTGGTCTGAGAGACCATGAACAGGGGGTTCTACAACGTCAAAGTCACCCGTGAGTCGCACCCGACCCTGCCCACACCAACATTATCAATTGGATTTTGGATACCCAATTCAGCTTTTTGGTAGGGTGGAGATTTGAACCTGGGACCTCCCTTGGAGGATTGCCCTCTCCTCTCCAACTCACCTACAACACCTGGGTTTCCAAATATGATATTTCACCTATATAAAATCTTCTTCATTCATATTTATCTCTTGGATTATGATAATATTCAATTTTTCTTGGTTGTTTTTTTTTTTTCAAGGACATTTTTTCTTTAGGGGAGCCAAGACCCTTAATTTTCCAAGAAAGAAACTTCATTTAGCTATTTTTTCCCTTGCTCATGTCCTGAGTCCTTTGTCGTTAAGCATGAGCTAGGTCCAATAAACAATCAATTCATGAGTTTGATTCTCTCGCATTGTTTTACTATTGGATCTACCTATTGCTTTAGGTGTACCTCCTAAACCTATTTTGTATTAGGTTTTTTGGAAAGCCATTTCAATTTCAAGTACAGTTTAAATTTGAAGTGACTAGTTTGGGTTGTTCATATTATCCATTTCAAAATTATTCTCAAAAGGGATTTAGAGGAAGAGGAATTCAAACCTTGAACAAGAGACGTTTGTCCAGATTCTATAACGTCAACCCTTTGCAAACTGAAGTCACTTTGGGATCCCTATTTTTTTGTTGTTTTTTAATTATTTGATGTTCATTTAGATCCTCTTTTGCTCCTCCTTCATTTCATTAATTCCCTTTGTTGAGATTATTTTCAATTGTGTTCGCTTCAGATCCCCAAAATTGTTCTAGTACCTCAAATGTTTTGGAGGTTTCCTTTGGAATTTTTTTTTGTGAGGTGTACAACCTAGATTTGTTCTACCTCTATTCTCTTTTGTTGTGGACCTGTTGGTAACCATCCTTATTAATATTTTTTTCTTGATGTTTTGCTAGAGGGATCTTAGGACAATAATGAACAAAATGTCCATACTCATGACATCAGATATATTTGAAAGGAAGGCATTCATAATAAAAAATTTATTCAATTTGGAAGGAGTCTACATTAATCATTACTGCTTTTGTTAATCCAATTTCAATATTTACTTGGACATAAATATGGCTCACTATCAAATTTGCACCATTATTCTTTGCACCTTTGATGAATTTCCCTAATTTATTGTATATCTCCTCTAAGACTGATTTCTTTCCCAAAAACCTTGGTAAAAAGGGTAAACAAACCCAAACTAGCAATTCCAAAGGGTTATCCTCTAACAGGTTGAAGTTTATATGCCATGGGGTCGGTTACAACACACTTTTGCTCATGAAGTAAGGGCCTTGCTCAAACATCTTTTCTCTATCCTATAGGAAGCTAAAAATAGCAATGAAAAAGTCCTTGCCTTCCATGGAAATCTTAATGCTTCTCTACACCTTTGGCAACCAATTAACATCAACATAGGCCCTAAGTGCAGTATCTCTAGACCATATTCCACAGAAACAACCAATTAGTATTTGGTTCTTCAAAATAATGATTTTCTCACTAACCTCTTGGATTATCACTTCCATTGATGGATTTCCATATATATTTTTCACAAAAACTTGGTTTTCCTTCCTCTTTTCATCAATTTTCTTGCACAGGATCTTTGAACCACCCTCTACACTTCAAAAAAAGCTGCACTTGATGAGCATCCTATATTTTGTACTAGGAGGGACATCACGACCCCCTAAAAGCACATTCCATAAGTTGTAGAGACCAAGATAACACTGAGTGAAGCACATACCTTCTAGGGTTTGCCTTCTCTCCTTGTAATAAATAAGAAGGTTGACTAATTTCTTTTTTAATTGAATGATGATTAACAATTATAAGCTTTAGATTCTTAGGGAACTTCAATGTATTTTTATTTCCATTGAAGAAGAAAGGTTGTAATGTTTGGTGGTATAGATCAATGAAAGATTGTTCTTCCCTTTTTAATATAAATGGTATTTGGAATGTTATTCCTTCAAGATTTTACTATATAAGATATAATAGGCACATTGAAATTATCATAAGGTCAAAATATTAGACATTTATTTGTTATTTGATAATTAGTTACAAACAAAGTATACGATCTCCATAAATAATATATTATTATAAGCAAAGATCAAATAATAAACCAATTATCTTAATAAAAATCCTTCTCATTTAAAAAGTAATATGCATCAATAGGCCCCATAAGAGTGCCATGAAAGAAAATTCTGCAACTCAGCTAATAAAGCTAAATGACTTATGCTTTGGAGTTACATAACAAAATAAGACAATTATTTTCTTCTTTAAAAATCTACAAATTAGATGGAAAACATAAATAACAAGTGTATTGATCAGTAAAGATGCAAGGAAACTAAAAAGTATAGAAATAAAAATATCTTTATTTATGTATAATGCAAACATATATGAGCTATAAAAAATATAATCCATTCATGTAAGCAAATTGACAATAGTACCAAAACTTAGACTACAAAATCAATGGTGAGTTATAATGTGTGTCTTAGACATAGAAGTTCTAAGTTCCTATCCTAATATATAAAGAATCTTATTAAATTTATATTAGACTATGGCTTATATACATCCATGCACATTAAATTTATATAAACTCATTAGGAAACTAAAATGGCCCTTCTTTTGGGCATTTACAAAAATATAATATAAATATAATAGGAGTAGAACTTATTTTTTATATCCTTATGGCATTAAGTGGAAATGTTGTTTGACAATATGATATATCTCATAATGTGTAATAATATATTTTTAATACATTTAAATTTTATTAGAGAAGTGGTAGTGTTTGGAGTTGGCACTAAGTATTGGCATGGTTTGTTTTTTTCCTAAAATTATGATAGAGACATCAATACTATACTCAGTCTTTGCGTTGATGTCAATAAGGATCATTATAATCAGTCCATATATTGTCATCAATTCAAATATGGGTGACAAGTTATCAAGTGAATAACCAGTGTAATGGTAAGTTATGAAAAGGTTATCTTTGCTAAAGTTTTGATAAGCTTGGTCTCTTAGATAAGGAGGATTCTAGTGGCCCCTACTCTACTTAAATCACAAAGCCATTTTGGTTTTAGTCTCTATGGTTTTAAGCCCTTGATTTCTTCCAAATAGTTGTGTTGTGGTAGAATGAAGAAAATTTTGAATAATCTTATGTATAGAAGTTCACTTAAAATCTACAATATCTAAAAGGTCAAATGATAAATTTTAATATAACATCCTTTGGTAATATATTCAAGATAAAGATAAATTTTAATTTTGAGCTTAAGGATTTACAAGATATAGTAAAAATAAATGGAATGGTTTGACATACCTATGTTAAAAAAACAAGTATGTACTAATTATAATAACATATTATAAAAGGAAGAGTCATATTAGACATAAAATTCTAGAAGATATGTTGGAATATGTGGTATTAAGCTTCACTTGGGGCCATAATTGACCTTTTAGTATTATAGTTATTGTATAGTCCATTAGACCCTTATACACCTTGTATAGGAGGATTTATTGTAATATTTTAATAATAAACCTTATTATGGTTTTTTAACCTTGAATTCAAGTCACATGTGATTAGATATTTATACCTTTTAAGACCAAACCTTTGTTTTCCAATTGGAGTGCTTGTTTATATTTTAGTGATATTATTTTGGTGTTTATGGATAAAATTCATAGGGCTTATTCTTTCATTTAGTAATTTAATTAATGTATAATCTTGATAAAATCCCTATTAATATATTCTCCCAAAATACTTACATTGAAATATTCATTATAGAGTTTGAGTATTGGTGGGAGATGAAAATGACCCTAGTGCCCTAGGTGCTTGTGACTGTCTGTATTGTACAGTTTTTCTCTAGGCGTGTTTGGCCCATGTTTCGCTTGAAGCATTTGTCCTGGGAAGTTCAGGGAGCATGGTATGTGACTTCTTTGGACAACCTCTAGGATTTTTTTGGCCAAGGATGACTCCTTGTTTGGGTGTAATGTTTGGCATACTTCCTGCTATTCTAGCCTAATATATTGGGTGCTTTGCCAAGGGAAAGAGATAAAATAGTAACTGATTGGAAATGAAATAGTAAAAAATTAAATATAACTAGCCTAACTAACCTAAGATACAAGTGATGATGCACCAAATATTGTGTTTTCCATTCTACATCTCAATGGGATGAGTGAACACATGAACCAAGCATGATAACATAAAGTGAACACGGTCTCAACTGCATAAGATTGAAAATTAAATGATCCTTTTTGGAAGCTAGGATATAAATGCAAGAGTAGTCACGATCTCCTATAGAAAGATACACAAACACTTAGACTAAGAAAAAATGCTAAAGTAGTTACAACTTCTTGTATTTATGTTTAAGATCATTACATTCATTTGCAATTAGAAGAGGCTTGGTGGTCTATACATACAATAGCCCAAGGATTGAGTCCAAGTTGAAAAACAAATGGGAAGATGAGAAATTGCTCAAGATCAAATACTAGATATGATAACAATTCAACCTCCTTACAATGAAGAAAGATGAATATTTATAGACAAGATTGAGGAACATTTCCCTTTTCAAAATTCAAAAATTCTTGCTTCAAAAAAATCCCACCTAGGGTACTTTTGCATTGATGGTGCTCAATCCTGAGATCCCTAGATTTGGAGTTGTTTGAGGTAAGATATCATTGCCCATGTAGAGGATTACTATGATTAGACACTGAGATATCTTGTCACTAATATTTTATCAGGTCCATGGTCGCTCTTCGATAGATTTCATAATGATGCCTTTAATGTTGTACTTATTTACAAGGAAAGCACCATACATTCTAGGAGATTGAACACCTCAACGTAATACATGGGGTCTAGTGTTGTCACCCCAATTGGGGGATAGGGGACCAATGGCCTTCCATGTGGGGGTTTGGAGGTGGGAGTCCCCAAAGCAAAATTTAACCTCTTAAATCTTTGGATCCTGGTGGTGCAAGCTTGACCAAACTTTGTCCTTCATTTGGGATCTTGATTTTCTATGTTTATCCTAGTAGGTGCATCCTACTACTGAATTTCATGTGCTTCCATCTATTTTTTGATCATCACTATTAGTCTATGATTACCATATATTTAAGTTGAGTGAGAGTGCCCAAATCATTTTTTTCTTTTGATTGCATGCATCCTTGCATTGGGCTACTACCAAAACTTTGCTTTTGTCTTCCTTACTATTAGCTCTAATCAAAAAGGTCTGGTTATTGATCCTATGCACTTTTCTTCTCTCTCCTAGATCTTGTGTAGCTTGCTTCCCATGGGATACATCTTCCAAAAAACTAGACTAGGTGTATATTCCTCCCAAGTGTAGTGAGAATTCACTATAAGTATGTCAACTGTAATAAAATTGAAATTGGATATGTAGAACTCAATGTTTAAAAGATAAAAGGATATTGTATACAATTACTTAAATTAATAGAATATATTTACCAAATTCTTAAATCAAGATAGAAAACAATAATTATGCAATGAAAGTTGAAACTATCCTATTCTAAGTAGAAATTGAAGTAGCACATTCAAGAGTATACTACACTAAGTTTATCCATAAAAAGAGAAAACTAGGTATAAATCCTAATGAGGTAAAATAAATTACATCACAACTAGGGAATCAAAGATCATTACATTCATAATTATGTATTACTTTAACGAATAATAAACATCAGGAGAGGGCTCTGCTAGGGTTTGATGAGGAAAAACTACTCTGCTAGGGTTTGATGAAGAAAAGCTGCTCTGCGGGGATGGTAGCAGCTTCTAGAGGAGGTCTAAAAAATTGGAGGAATGTCATGATGGCATCAAGTCCAACACAAAGAGTGCATGCTCATGATGTTTTTTCATCTGAAAATTACTGGAAGGAACAGGATTTTCCAATGCATGTCGAGAACCGCTTGTTAAAGAACAATGGATGTTTGGAACGATGTGAAGCTAGGCCAGTTCTAGTGGTTCAACCAGACTCGGTGGCGAAATATGTGGAGTATCTAACCAAACATGTCCTTATTGGTAAATTTTTGGGCATACAAATTTCTCTCCCCTTTGTGGAGGCTTGGGTCAGGAAGACTTGGAATCCTGAAGGCGATGTGGAGGTGATGTTGAGTGTGAACAGCTATTTTATGGTCGTTTTCTCTTGTATTGCAGATCGTAACAAAGCATTTGAAGGGGGTCCTTATTTTTATAACCAAGTGGGACTCTTTCTTAAACCCTGGCATGTGGGTTTCAAATCATCATAGAAGCGATCGTCGTGGGTTCCAGTATGGGTGCAGCTTCCATGGCTCCTGTTGGAATTCTGGAGAATTGATATCTTGCATAAGATTGCCCTTCTGCTTGGGAAGCTAGTTGGACCGTCACAACAGACAATGGATAAAAAGGTAATCTTTGTTGCTCGTATTTGTGTTGAAATTGACTTAAATAATCCTACTCCAAATTCTATTGAAATACAATTTGGATCAACTACATGGGTTCAAAAACTTGACTATGAAGCTCTTCCATTTCGTTGTCGGATTTACCGTGAATATGGCGACCTGCAAAGAAAATACCCTAAGTTTGTCCCACCCGTGGCTTCAAATCTCGGGCCCTCTCGATCTGGACAAAATTTGGATAAAGAAAAAGCTCTGATAAAGGAAGGGGAACGGGATAAGGAAGGTTTTGTTCTGGTAAATCCTGAAATAGAGGACGAAGAGCAAACAAAGACCTTAAGGATAGCCAGCCAGATGCTCTACTCAATCGTTTTGAAATATTAGATGATCTTGATCAGTGCATGGAGATACCTGAAATGTCGCTACCTGATGCAAATATAACATGGCCGAATCAGATGTCTCTTCTTGAGGGGGAACTTAAGGAATCATATCTAGGGGGTTTAAATGAAGAACAAAGGGCTTTGGATCTGAGTATAGGGGACATCGTTGGGTCTAGCCCTATAAGGAAAAATATTTTGGAAAGTGGTACAGATTTAGATATGCCCTCTCCTACTCAGGCACTGATGCAGTCATCCTTGGACTGTAAAACTCCTACGGTGTTGGGATTGCAGCAGAAAATATTAAAAAATGTTTTTCGAATAAGAATATGAAAATGGGTCGAAATAAGGACGAGGATAAAATTAAGTTAATGGGGGAGACTTTTGTGGAGTCAGGCTTGGTGAGAACATTGGACTCCCATTTTTATAACCCCCAAAAATGATTATCCGCTCATGGAATGTAAGGGGGTTGAACAACATCCCCAGACAAAAAGTTGTTCGTGATTTGGTTCGTGTGCATTCTTCGGATGTGGTGTTTATTCAGGAGACTAAATTGGCTATTGATAGTATGTTCAATATTACTCCCAAGTTGTGGAGAAGGGGGCAATGCTAGTGTATTGGTGCATGTGGATATGCTGGTGGCGTCACTTGTTTATGGGATCCGGTTAAGATATCCCCTCTTACTTGGATTTCCAATAGATGGTCTATTTCGATGGTCGGGCATGATAATGAATCTGGTGAAACCATCCTACTTAAAAATGTGTATGCTCATGTTGATTACAATGGTAAAGTTAATTTGTGGGAGCACATTTGCTTTGTGAGAATTTTGGTTCCCCTGTACCCATGGATTTTGGTTGGAGACTTCAACTCTATCACTTGTCTAGAGGAGAAACATGGTGGGGTGGACCGTCTCGAGCCTTTTTCTTCTATCTTTAGTGCTCATTTCCAGGCCCTAAACTTGGTTGACATCAAGCCAGATAATGGGATATTTACTTGGCACAATAGAAGGTGTGGGGAAGCTTCCATCTCAGAGAGACTATATAGGTTTTTAATATCCAGTTATTGGATGGGTAATAACATAAGTGTTAGTTCTATGATTTTGGAGGGTAGGGGATCTGATCATTGGCCTATCAAACTCTCTGCTTTGGAGTTAGGGCTAAAAAATAATCCCTCCTTTAAGTTTCAACTTATGTGGCTTCGTGATCCTAAGATTCATGATTTCATGCGAGGCTGGTAGACCACTGGCAAACCTCCTCATGGTACCGCTATGTATTCCTTTATGAAGCGACTACAATTTCTAAAACATAAATTGAAGAGATGGAATAGACTAAATTTTGGGTACCTTTCCTTGGCTAAGTTGGTAGCTCTTAGGAGGATGGAAGAAGCTTCAAGGAAGATTAGAGATCAGGGATTCACGAAGGAGCTTCTTGTTGAGGAATCTGAGGCTACGAAAGACCTTGCTGAATGGGAACTGAGGGAAGACATTTTTTGGAAACAAAAAGCTCGAGTAGATTGGCTTCAGGAAGGGTATAGGAACACAACCTTCTTTTATAACTCAGTTAAGGCTCGCCATAATGGTAACCTGATTACCTCTCTTATGAATTCTCAGAGTGCCCTACTCTCTTATTTCAGGGATATTTTAGAAGAGACTAGGAGGTATTTTTCCTCTCTCTTCAAGGAGGACTCCCTATCAGATGATGAGAATAAAAAGCTTATTCTAAACTGTATTCCAACGATTGTTTCTAGAGAGATGAATGAGCACTTGATGGGTCCAATTTCCCTTGAGGAGTTGGAAAATGTTGTATTCAAGATGAAAAAGGAAAAGCCCCAGGCCCGGATGGATTCTCGATTGAGTTTTATCAGGAGTTTTGTAATTTAATCAAACTCGATCTTTTGGAGGTGGTCCATGAGTCCCAAAAGAACAAACATATGCTAAGGGCCCTAAATGCTACCTTTGTGGTGCTTATACCCAAAAAAGAGGGAGCAAATTCCTTGGATATGTTTAGGCCTATTGCTCTCTACAATGTTGTGTATAAGATCATCACAAAAATTATTGCTGAGAGGTTGAAGATATGGTTGAGCAAAATCATCTCTGAGGAGCAAGGAGGGTTTGTTGTTGGTCGACAAATCTTGGATGGGGTTGTTATTGCTACATAAGCTATTCACTCGATGGAAACTTCTAATGAGAAAACTATGTTCATTAAGTTGGACATGGCCAAAACCTATGATCGGGTCAGATGGTCCTTTCTTTAGAAATTTCTTACTGCTTTTGTATTTGAGGAGGAATGGATTATATGGGTGATGAGCTATGTTTCTTCTTCCTCATTCTTTGTTCTTGTTAATAATGAGCCATCAGAGTTGTTTGAGGCCTTAAGGGGATTGAGGCAAGGAGATCCTTTATCTCCTTATTTATTTATCATTATGGCGGAAGGGTTGGGAAGATTGCTCAAGTCTCAAGTCATGCAGGGGTCTCATTCGGGGGTGGAAGTGGGATAGTAGTTTGCCACCTCTTTCCCACCTTCAATTTGTTGATGATACTACTTTTTTGGGAGTTGCCACTATCAGGGAAGCTGGCAATATTAGACAATCTCTTGAAATATATCTTGGCACTTCTGGATAGTTGATTAATGAGGACAAGTCCTCTATTTTCTTCTTCAATACCCCTCCTCTTATTCAAGCCAGGATTGCTCATATTCTAAGATTCCAAGTTGGGACTCCCCCCTTCATTTATCTTGGTATTCCAATTTCATCTCATCCTCTACCTAGATCTTCTTGGAAGTTTATGCTTGATAAGTTTAGAAGGAAGGTGAATTATTGGACTTTCAGATGACTATCCACTGCAGGTAGAGTGTTGCTTTTAAAATTTGTTGTTCAAGCTTTACCCATTAATAGATGTTTTGTACAAATAGCTCCCTCTCACTTCATCAAGGACATGGATGCTTTGTCAAGACAGTTTTTATGGTATGGAAAACTTGATCAATCTAAATGGAGTTTTGTTAGGTGGGATTCTATATGTAGGTCGGTGCAAGATGGAGGCCTTGGGTTACGACGGACAACTCTTTTTGGGCAGGCTTTGGCTGCAAAACTTTATTGGAGATGGTGTACCTCTCAAGATCATATTTGGGCTAAAATATTATCTTGTAAATACTTGAGAGGTATTTTTGAGGCTGAGATCCCTAGAGTTAGCTTGGTTGGGAAAGGTTCAGTTATCTAGGACACTCTAAAAAGAGGAGCTAATTTAATCAAGCAGGGTTTGTTCTGGATTTTCAATCAAGGATGAAATGCTCTTTTTTGGGAGGATTCTTGGGATGGTCACCTTCCTATCTTGAATTAATATCCTAAGTTACGTTCCCTAAGCATTTTTTTCTTGGAAGTAGGTTGGTCTCGTGTGGAGGACTTTAAAAAATCCAATCTTTTGGAAATATGGAGATGTACAAGTGGAAAGATCCGCAAGAATGGCCCCAGGGATGACTGGCTAAGGATAGAGAGGTGCTTGCTCTTATTCTTACGAGGAGGCTTTGTTCTTCACTGAGGGGTAAAGATATTCTAGCTTGGAATTTTGATCCTAAGGGAACCTACTCGGTAGCCTATGGTTAACAGGTTCTTGATAAGCAAAAGTATGGGAGTCTTCTTGTCACTTGGTGGAAAAATGTGTGGAACAATTTTTCCTAGCCAAAATGTAACTTTTTTCTCTGGTTGGTAGCTCATAATAAATTCTTCACTTGGAATAATGTGAGGAAGAGGGGATTTCAGGGTCCCTCTTTTTGTGTCCTTTGCAATAAGAATGAGGATGACTCTTCTCATTTATTTTTCCAATGCTCCTTTGTCAGAGATATTTGGCACCGTTGGTGGAGCACTTGGAACCATCCATGTTTTCATGTGCTATCCTTGGTGGAGTTTTGGAGTAGTCTGGGCAGACCTCCGGCCAAGACCCCCTTCCTTCGGGTGGCTTGGAATTTGGGCCCTTCTTGCATCATCTGGCCAATTTGGCTTGAACGAAACCAGCACATATTTTAGGGCAGTTATTTGGTTGTTCAAAAAATCTGGCAAAGGATCTTGTATATGGTTTAGGAAACCATCCATAGCAAATGTGATGTGGACCCTCTTTTGGATTCTAGGGAGGAGAAGGTACAACAAGCCCTTGGTCTCTTTGGGGATGGTGTGAACTCTTTTAGCCCTAGTAGGGTTCCTCAGCTTAGTAAGAAGGTTAGGAGAGATGGTAGGTGGAGGCCACCCCCTAGAGGAGTTTTAAAAATTAATATTGATGGATCATCCAGGGGTAATCCTGGACATGCTAGAATTTGCGGTGTTGGGAGAGATTCTACTAGTGGTGTCAATTTTTTCTTTTCCATTTATAAAGGTGTTCACTCCAACAATTTTATGGAAGCTCTTGCAATTCTTGAGGCCTTGCGAAGGGGGTTTTCTCTTGGCTGGCATAGGATTATCTGCGAGTCTGACTCTCAAATTGTGGTTAATATTTTAAATAGTAAAAGGGTGGAGGAAGTTAATTGACAGTTGGCCTCTGTAGTCATTTAGATTCTCAGAATTAATGAAGACTTCAAATTTATATCCTTTATGCAGATTCCAAGGGAATGGAATATGGTTGTTGATTACCTAGCCAAAAGGGCTTCTGAGCTGCTGGATGCTTGGAGTATCGATAATTGGGAGATTCTCCCGTCTGGGGACTCTCAACGCCTGTGGGAGTTGATCTACAAGGATGTAAATACTTAATGTGGTTTGTTCTTGTTGTCTTTTTCGGGTGTCATTCTAGTCTAGTGGTTTTAGCCTGTTTGGTTGTTTATTTGAGTCCTGGTTGGAAGCTCAATTGTACTCTATAATCCAAAATTTTTATCAATAAATTTTTACCCCTTTATTTATAAATATCATTACATTCATAAAATAATCACAATGGGATATTCACTTTTCTTTATCCTACTTGCAATGTCTCCATAGTAAAAAGAAGAGATCACACCTTAGACTATATGGAGAGTCTATGACATGCCTTGGAAATTGGTCCTTGGTTGTCGATTCTTGATCTTTGACTATAAATACTAGTAGAGAATCCCTTCCTCCTCCCTAGAAGGCAACAAACTAGTGGTTGATGGCTTTGGTTGTACCTACAAGGACAAAAGAGAGAGAAAGAGAGTGAAAAGGATCATGCACCACAAAAGAAATAGAGGCAAAAAGCTTTAAGAGCAATGTTAATAATAAAGAGGAGAAAATGAAAAAAATGATAATTAAATGAGGAAATAAAATGGTTATTTATAGTGGAAGAAAATATTAACTTTCCCTTTGAGTCCGATGACTAGATTTCACTCTTTTTGGAGCCATAAAATTGCAATTGTCAGTCCAAATGATGTGTCATCTTCCTAGGCATAAAAACATGCTAGATTTACGAGCATACATCAAAAACCCTAAAGTTCATCCAAAGACCATGATCACCACTTAAAGTGGTGATCTTAGTACCATAAGTACTAGTGCTTTGGGGGAAACATGTAAACATGTCCCTTAATCGTGACTCTATCCTTATTTTAGTTTTTTGGAAAGTTAACAAGTAAAAATGATCAAGAAATGTCTCATAAAGGCAATAGCTGGATGAAGAAAGGTAACCAAAATAACCATCCAATATGGCTTGTTGCTTTCCTACCCAAGGACTAACAAAGTTAGTCCACTCCTATCCCATGTATAGGAGGATGGGATCCTCCACCACCTGTAAAGTCAATTGTTAGTGATATTTTTACAAATACATATTACCCCTCCCTAAGGACTACAGGTGATACTTCAAGGGATAACCACTTATGATTCCTTAGGGAAAAAGAAAAAGAGCAATATGCAATATCCAAAGCAACATAATTGAAAATTATATGCTATAGAGTAAATACAAATTTTTTATTAGTTTTGATTCTACTATCTATGCAAAGTGTAATTTTTTGAAATAAATAGTAGAAAAGATGCTAACATAATAGAGATGCTAACATAATACCAAAGTGTTGAAAAATTCTAGTTGGTGTAAATTGAGCAAAAATGAAGTGCACAACTAGCCTCAAGCAAGCAAAAACCCCTAGAATTGCTATCCCCATAATATCTCCATAAACTCGACAAAATATTATGCAAAAAATATCTATATAATACAATATTAAAAAAATATATGAGTAAATTTTTGAATTTTTAATTTCATAGGAGACCTAAAAATTAAGATTGACAAATATTACTATTTTGAAAAAGTGGTGATTATGGTCAAACTTGGTAATCTTGGTCAAAAGCAAAAAGTGGCAATCATGGCCCAAATGGGTGATCATGGTAGAAGGAAGGCGATCATGGCCAAAAATGGTAATCACAATAAAATGTGAGAATCTTGGTCACATTGCAAAAAGGTGCAATTGTAGTCCTTCCCAAATAGGGGCTATGTTGGACCAGACAAGTGATTACAGTCAAAACCAATAATTATGTTCCAAATTATTTTTGAGACTAAGCTTTCTTTGGGCATGACTTGATAGGCTGATAAAGTTACAAGGGTTGAGGATGGGATTGAGTCTGACATCACATTAAGGCAAGTACAAATAGAGCAACCAACACAAGCTAGATAGGATATGATTGTCTATGGCAACATAAGGAGCCCTCTTGGATGTAAAAATAACTATGATAGGAGATGACCCTATAGGTATGGGTAGAGCTATGCTAGGTTAGGCTAGACCTAGCAGTGGATATATCTTATATGTAGTTCTAGTGGTCATTATGTTATTAGTTCATTCTCTTTTACAACATAATTACCAACACCTTTTTGTGGAGGCTAACACCTAATAAGGTCATATAGATGACATTTACCCTAGAGGATGTCTATTTCATCATGGATTTATTGATCATTAGGAAGGCATCCTAGATTGACACAATAAAGGAGATATGCTTGATGCTAGTAGAGTGGGCAACTAGGAAGAGATGCTTAGATTGGTAGCAGACCATTTTGCTAGAGTAAATCTATAGGGCCACTATGGTACCTTTTATATAATGTAAAAGGATCCCCCTCCTATTCAACTACATTTTATACAAGGGCATGAATGATATCCCCACCTTACTAATATATCCACTATACCTAACCCTAAAGGAGGGATACACTAGACTGGAGAGGGGGTTATCCTAGAGGAGGGTATTATTGGATCTTCTATACCACAACCTATATCACATTCAAGTTCATGGGCATGGACTACTAGCTCAATCTTCTTGTTATAGGCCTAGGTTTATGAGAATTTTATGATGTATTACCCCCTATATTTACCCTAATACACAAGTGTTATAAATGCAAAATACATTTGTACTACAATTAACATTTACATTGATGTGATAGAAGTATATATACATATGAAATCAAGAAGGTATAAGATTGGGAGTTACAACTACTTTTCAACTTTTCATAACCTCCATAACCATAAGGAAGATATTTAATATTTACAACATTTCCCCCTTATTACATCAATGCTCAATAAAAGTATATACTAAAAATTCTATTTTTTTTAAATTTTATACATGCAAGAAATTTTGTTGAAATGTCTACACACCGCTCCTCTATGGGATAAAGTTGGAGATGTATGTTGTACTATTGAAGGTGTTCATGTATGAAATGACCCTCAATATCAATGTATTTCATGTAGCTCATGAAAAACTAGATTCCAAACAAGCTTTAGAACTCCTTGATTATCACAACTTAGAATCATTGGTTTCTTTTGTGGAATGTCCATTCCTAACAATATGTGACGTAACCATATCATATCGTATGTATGTCCTCTAATAAAGTTCTTTGGGCTTAAGAAACATGGAAAAATACCTTCAACACCTCAAGCAACACCTTGGCTAGGCCAAGGGTCTTGGGTAGATGACAACTCATATTTGAATCTTATGGAAGGCTTGGTTGGTGCTTTCAGAGTCTTAATAAAATCAGGTCGACAATGTGACCAACATGGCACTTTTGCTTGCCACCAAAACCTCTTTTTTACCATATATGATATAAATGTATCTCTCCAATAAAAAATAGATATGTGTAGCAATCGAGTAGTTAAGGGAGGTTGAGTTGGAAAACAATTAGTGGATGACACTAGCAAATCATGTACCACCAAGCGGAAATAGACGATTGACTCCTTTTTTCTAAGGTAGAGAGATAATTTTTAATTTTTGGGGTCCATTAGGCAAAAATAATTTAAGGCCATATCTTTTGTAAATGGAAGCATTTTGATCCCCTTTTTAAATTCACATTATTTGTTTAGCTCTATATATTGGTGGCATCAGTTCATAGACCTATTGCAATGTTAGGGGTCAATTATGTAAGATGGATCATAAAGTCCTAGTTACTTACCTTAATGGACAAAACTATAGCATTTGGTCAACCCAGATGATTGCCTTGTTATAAAGTAAGAACTTGTGGTGCATCTTTTAGGAGGATAAAGCAGTTGTTCTTGATGATAAAATTTACCATAAAAAAGAATAAGAGACTTTAGGTTTATTTTCCTTACTGATTGAACCTAAGTTGTTTTTACATATTAAAGAGGAGAGTGACCATATCAAGGTATGGTTGAAATTGCATGAAGTTTTGGAAAATTTAATACTAATAAAATAAGTCACTTGGAACTGGAGCTCTCTTCTCCTAAACTAGTTGACTCTGATAACATTGAACACTATATCGTGAGATTCAAGGCCTTGAGAGTAAATATTACATCTTCTAGAGGTAAAAAGAAATATGATGCAAAATACATTAAGATTATCCTTGCTAATCTCTTCCCCTCCTTTTAGATGTTGAACCTAATGTTTCATATGATTCCTATGTTTATGGAATCTTAGAAGACTCTTATTCTTGATAAGTTGTTTTCTCTCCTAGTTTATTTTCAAGTAGCAAAGCAAAATTGTGGTGGGACTTCAAAAATACAAGCTTGTGTGAAGCAATTCAAATAAAATATGCTAAGACCCCAAGGGTCAAGGGCTAGGTCAATGTTTCCAAGAAAATTAAGACCACTTGTGGATACTATAACATGGAGTGACATCCAATGAAGAATTGCTTATTGAAGCTAAATTCTTAAAGTTAGGTGGATGTCTTCCATATTATAAGGGAGATTCAAAAGGATCTACCTCAACTACAAAGGTCCAATAGAGCATTCATTATGATGGGAGATATTATTATCACTACTTTTTTCTCTTCTTGACCCTTTAGTTTATATTATTAGGGGTGTTGAAATTATAATATGATTCATGGCCAAGAGCTAACATTGTGTGATGTATTGGATAGGCCTAAGGGCATTTCATTGTACAATGTATTAATTATTTTGTAATATTTTATTATGTAAGCCCTATGGGCCATGGTTAACCTTGTTATGGTTAAACCCTATTTATAACTTGTAATTAAATTAAAACCCTCTTGTTATGTTGACTTAGGTTAAACTTCAATAAGTAATTAGGGTCTTTTGGTATTGTTATAAAATACCCTCTTCCCACTCCTCATTTTCTCATTGAAGTGTTGTGTAATATTATCTATAAATATAATGATTATGTATAGTGCCTACAGGTGCCCCAAATTCCTATGTTGTTTTTTTCTTTTTCATCCCTTTATGCTTTCTATGATTTGAGTGGATGATTTGCTTTTATTTATTTCTAGAAAAAATTATGAATTTCAACATGGTATCAGAGTGGATATGGATAAAATAAAATATAATAATCACTTCATCAAGCAAAAGCCTTCTTCAAAGCCTCCTTTTGATTTTAAGGATAAAATAAAATATTATTATCCAATTTCCCAAAAATCTTAAATTCTTTTGTCAAAATTCCTTCCCACTTTATTATTACCAAATTATCTTTAGTTCCCCAATTAGAAAATTAGATTTCGATTTGTATGGACACTATATTCTCTCCCTTGTATACTACAGGAATAAATATGAGCAATAGGAAAAATTGAGTTTGAAAATTGTAGGTTTGACACCTTTTTTATTCCATGCACAAGTATGTGTGATCCAAACCCACTTTCAAGTTTTTCATTGGCTTGACAGTGCTCTTATAGGAGTATCAATCATTTATATCTATGTTGGAACTTTTATTAGTTGGTTACAATGTTGGAGATATGGCAATCATAACGTCCTTAGTTTAAAATTGTGATTTACCCCTTGTTTTGTTTACCTCAACAAAATGGAGGGACAAGTTGGACTCGTACCCTTGATCTCTATTAGTCTACATGGTGCAATAACATGCATAAAATTTTTAGAGCATGAAAGGGTGGAGCTCATGTATTTAATCATTTATGGAAATATTTTTATTGATACAAAATGATATTTTGGCTCTTCTATGGAAAGCCTATTGCTTTTGTTGTAGCAAAAGCATAAGTGTAGTTGGCAATATAGTGGTTTTAGAGCATGGAGGTTAAGGGGTCGAATCCTGACCCCTTCATTTTTCATCCTTCTTGTTTTTGGGTTGAAGACACATGTGGGAAAATATCTCCAACACCTCAAATGATGTCTTGACACCTTGTATGGTCCAAGGATCTTGGATAAATGATTACTCATATTAAAATCGTATAGAAGGCTTGGTTGGCACTTTCAGAGTCTTAATGAAAATTGGGTCGACAATGTGGCCAACATGGCACTATTACTTACCACCAAAATCAAATTTTTTTTACTATATAAATGTATCTCTTTAATAAAAAATAGTTGTGTGTCATAATTTGAGTGGTTCAAGGAGGTTGAGTTGGCAAAAAAGTAGCAGATGACACTTGTAAATCTGGATCTCCATGTAGTAGTAGACTATTGGCTCTTTTTTTCCTAAAGGTTTGGAGATTTAATTTTTAGTTTTTTGGGTCCATTAGGGGAAAAAATTCTAGAGGCCATATCTTTTTCATATAAAAGTATTTTGAGCTTATTTTTTTTTCAATTTGTACAATATTTTGAGTTCTACACATTGGTCGCATAAGTTCATAGACCTGCTATAGTGCTAGGGGTCAAATTTTGTAATATAGATCATGAAGATATAGATACTCACCTTAATGGGTAAAACTATAGCGTTTGGTCATCCCATATGATTAAACTATTATGAAGTGAAAACCTATGGTGCATCTTTCAAGAGGATAAAGTAGTTGTTCTTGATGATGAAACTCACTATAAAAAAGCAAAAGAGACTCTAGGTTTGTTTTCTTGGATGATTGAGCTAGAGTTGTTTTTTCGCATCAAAGAGGAGAGTGGCCCTATCAAGATATGGTCAAAAATATGAACTTTTTGGAAAAATTAACACTAATGAAGTAAGTCAATTGGAATTGGAGTTATTTCTCTTAAAATAGTTTTGATAACATTGAGGAATATATTGTGAGATTCAAGTCTTTGATAACAAATATTGCATCTTATGAAGGCAAAAGTGAAGATGATGCATAATTATTTAAGATTTCCCTTGCTAATCTTACCCCCTTCTTTCAAATGTTGAACCTAACTATTGATATAATTCCTATATTTATGAAATCTCACAAGACTCTTACTCTTGATCAATTATTTTCTCTCTTTGTTCATTTTTAGGTAGCAATGCAAAATTATGGTGGGACTCCACAAATACAAGATCATACAAAGGAATTTAAGTCAAAGGAGGCTAGGACCTTGGGGCTCAAGGGCCAGGCTAAGTCTTCTAAGAACACGAAGATCACTTGAAAATACTATAATATGGAGGGACATCCAAAAAAGAATTGCTTACTAAAGTTACAAAGAATTAAAGTTAAATTATAGAAGTTAGGTGGACATCTTTCAGATGATGAGGGAGATTTGAAAGGATCTGCTTTGACTGCAAAGGTCCATTAGAGCATCCATTATGGGGGGAAGATATTATTGTCATGAATGTCTTCTCTACATGACCCCTCAATTCATATTATGGAGGGGATTGAAATCATAGTCTAATTCATGGCCAAGAGCCGACATTATGCAACATATTTGATAGGCCTGACAACACTTTATTGTACAATGTATTAACTATTTTTTAATATTTTATTATATAATATTTATCAGGTATGGTTAACCTTGTGATGGTTAAACTTCATTACATAATTACAAGGTTTTGGTATTGTTATATATACCTCCTCCCACTCCTCATTTTCTCATCAGAGAGTTGTGTAATATTATCTATGGATTTAGTGAAGATTTATGGTGCTTATGGGTGCCCCCATATTCTTATGTCACTCTTTTCTCTTTTGTCCTTTTATGCTTTTTGTATAAGATTTTAGTGGATGGTTTACTTATATTCATTTCTAGAAAATATTATGAATTCCAATATGGTATCAAAGAAGGTATGGAGTAATTTCGCTTAGTTACACAAAAGCCTTCTTCAGAGCCTTCGATTCTTATTTTTATTTATAAGACAAGATCAAAAGAGTTATCCAATTTCTCATTAATCTTATTTTTTTTTGCAAAAAATCCTTCTCGCATTGTTATTATTGAAGCATCTTTGATTCCCCAATCAAAAAATTGAATTTTAGTTTGAATGGCCACTCTATTCTCTCCCTTGGATATGGCAAGAAGGAAGATAAGCAACAAGAGAAAATTGATTTTGAAAATTTTAGGTTTGGAACCTTTTTTATTTTGTGTGTAAGCACATATGCACTATCTAAACTCACCTTTAAGTTCTATGTTAGTTTGATGATGTCATTCCAAGAGTATCAATCATTTCTACCTATGTTAGGACTCTAACGAGTTGGTTGCAGTGTTGAAGATATGGAAATTAGGGCATATTTGGTTCACATTGTATGTAGTCCCTTGTTTTATCTACCTCAACAAAAAAAGGGACAAGGAGAACTTGTCCCCTTGTTCTTCAATAGTCTACATGGCATAATTACATGCACAAAGTTTCATGTAGCATGAGAGGCTGGAGGTCATGTGTCCAATTCTCCATGGTGATATTTTTATGGATATAAACATGTTTGTTTGGATTTTATATGGAAATCCTACTACTCTCGTTGTAGCAAAAGCATGAGCATAGTTGGCTATGTGATGGTTTTAAGAGCATGGAGATTAAGGGGCCAAATCTTGCCCAATTCATTTTTCATCCTTATTACTTTTAGGCTAAATCCATGTGGAAAAATACCTTTAACACTGCGACTCCTTGGTACTTTTGCTAGGCCAAGGATCTTGGGTAGATGATGACTTGTGTTTGAATCCTACGAAAGTCTTGGTTGGCGCTTTTAGAGTCTTAATGAAATTCGGTCAACAATGTTGCCAACATGGCACTATTGCTTGCCATCCAAATTGATTTTTTTACTATATAACTATATCTCTCTAATCATAAATAGTGGTGTATCACAGCCTCAATGGTACATGAAGGTTGAGTTAGTAAAAAATTAGTGGATGACACCAACGAATCATGGATCACCAAGTGGCAATAGATGGTCGACTCCTTTTTTCTAAGGTTTGGAGACTTACTTTTTTATTTTTTGGGGTCCATTAAGAAAAAAATTTAGAGGCCATATCTTTTGCATACAGAAGTATTTTAAGTCTTTTTGTTAATTGCATAATTTTTTAAGCTTTAAATATTGGTGGCATAAATTCATAGACCTACTATGGTGTTAGGGGTCAAATTCTATAAGATGGATCACAAATACCTAGTTACTCATCTTAATGGAGAAAACAATAACATTTGGTCAACCTAGATGATTTTTCTACTATGAAGTAAAAACTTGTGGTACATATTTCAAGACGATAAAGTAGTTATTTTTTCTGATGAAACTCATCATAAAAAAGTAGAAGATACTCTAGGTTTATTTTCCTTGCTCATTAAACCAAAGTCATTTTTCCACATCAAAGGGGTGAATGACCCTATCAAGATATGGTCAAAACTATATGAACTTTGAAAAAGTTAAACTACTAAAGTAAGTCACTTAGAATGGGAGCTCTATTCTCTTAAACTAGTTGAGTTTGATAACATTTAGGACTATCTTGTGAGATTCGATTCTTTAAGAGCAGATATTGCATCTTCTAACTGCAATAAGAAAAATGATACAAAATGTTTTAAGATTTTCCTTACTAATATCTCCCCCTCCTTGTAGATGTTGAACCTAATTATTGGTATGATTCCTGTAATTTTGAAACCTCAGAAGACTCTTACTCTTTATTAGTCATTTTCTCTCCTAGTTTATTTTTAGGTAGCAATTCAAAATTATGGTGAGACTCCACAAATACATGCACATGCAAAGTAGACTAAGACACAAGGGATAAAGGACTAGGCTTAGTCTTCTAAGAAAATAAAGACCACTTGCAAATACTTTAAGAGGGACAGATATCCAACAAAGAATTTATTATTAAAGTTGTAAAGATTTAAAGTTGAATTCTTAAAGTTAGGTGGATGTCTTCTAGATGATGAGGGAGATTTATAAGAATTTGCCTCAACTAGAGAGGCCCACTAGAGCATCCATTATAGAGGGAAGATATTATTGTCACTAATGCCTTCTCTCCTTTGCCCCTCAATTCAAATTATTGGGGGTATTAAAATTATAAAATGATTCATAGTTGATAGCCAATATTGTGTGATGTATTAGATAGGCCTAAGGGTATTCTATTGTACAATGTATTAAATATTTTATAATATTTTATTATGTAATATCTATAGGCTATAATTAACGTTGTGATGGTTAAACCCCTTTTTATAACTTGTAATTAACCTAAAGCCCTCTTGTTATGTCAACTTAGGTTAAAATTCATTATGTAATTAGGGGTTTTTAGTATTGGTATAAATGCCCCCTCCCACTCCACATTTTCTCATTAGAGTGCTATGTAATATTATCTATAGATGTAGTGATTTTTTTATAGTGCCTATAGGTGCACCCAAATTCCTATATTGTTTTTTTATATTTTATTCTTTTATGCTTTATGTATAAGATTTGAGTGGATGATTTGCTTTTATTTATTTTAGAAAATAATGTGAATTCTAACATAATTAAACCTCTAATAGGATTAGAAGGCTTCTAAAATGAATTAGGGTGCCACTACGTGCCAAAATATCATCCTCAAAAGATTCACCTTGGGATCCTTGCCTTTAGTTTTTCCCTCCATTGGTTGTCGAGCAATTTGCTCAAGTTAGCAAACAAATTGCTCACTTTTGCTAGCAAATCACTAATTGAACTTGAGTGGTTTGCTCTTGTAATCCAATCGGGTCCATTTGCAAGCAAATCAGTCCTGATCCAATTGACACTTGAGCTAAACTTAGACAAAATTTGGAGGGTTTTCTAAGGTACCTATTGCTTAATTTCACTAATTTATTTGTGCTCCTTCAAAATTACAAATTCTAGTATCAAGGTACTACAAAAACATAATACAAAATATCAAATGACATGAGTTGAATTAATTAAAATGTACACTTCCATGACCAAAACCAAGGCTCAAATTTTGATTGGTGATACATGTACAATTGTGTCAAAGTACTATTATATCTGGTTAGTTAAATTACTATACTGATATGGTCATGATTTCATGTGAATGGGGATTGTTTTAATCTCATATAATCAATTAAAAAAATATAATACAACATGATTTTGTGTATTTAATATAAAAGACAATATGATATGAGTTATAAAATAAAAATCACTTTAACATTTAACAATTCTAATTTTATTGTATTTTTTATTATATATTTTTTAATTGTGTATATAGGATTGAAACAAGCCCCGCCTATATTGCATCATGACCACAACAACTTGGCCATTATATGTGTATTGCTTGGCAAGATTCAAACTTGGGTCTCCTTCTTGAAATTCAAGGAATTTAACTGATTGAGATCATGTCATTTAATAATTTTTATACATAATTAAATTTAACACTTAACAATTTATTTGATTAGTCATGTTTGAAAATCATATGAGAATATAAATAATAAATATTTTTTGAATAAGCTATGTGTGGCTTCTATTGGGGGCCACTCCCATTACACTAAACAAAATATTACATTGCTCTGTTTAAATCATATCCAACCTCCCTTTCTATCAACAATATTTTTCATTTGTCTTTCTTATCAAAGAGATTACCATATTCTTCACTACTAAGTTTTCACAATCAACTCATTTTTATCATTTCATACAAATGCTTTATAAAATAGAAAATTTTTCAATATAAAATTCAACACTATGAATGGCTAAAATATTTGCTACCCATTTTTCATATCTATAAATATAAATATATTGTCTATAACAATCTAAGAGTTTCTTAATACCTTTTTTTAGGGTTCTTATTCATGCCTCTAATATTCCAAGATATTATTTTCATTGTTAATTTTTGTTTTTATTTGTGGGTTTAGCCCCACTTCTTGTTAACACTTACAATATTTGCTTTTGTTTTCCCATATCAATATCCCTTTGGGTTTTTTTCTCTTTGTTTTTGTTTCTTGGGTCTTTCTCTCTTTTTCATTTCCACTAATACTTTCATCTTCATCCATCTCTTCAATCTTATCACACTGCTTAAAGTAAGACTTATCATCTATAGGTTTGTCTTGTTGTGTAGGATTTGTAGAGCAAGGAATAACCTCAAAAGCACATTCTTCTTTATATTGCCCTAGAAACCCTAAAGTGCAAGGATGTTCTTCTAAAGCAATTACATTCTTATTCTTTCCTAAAAATCCTAAATTATTACAGACTTCCTTCATCCTCATTTTTTTATTATGTTGCTCTTGAAACCCTAAAGTGAAAGGGATAACCTCTATACCACTTTTACTTTTATTACCAGGAGAGGATTCTATACTAGAGGAAAATGAAGATGATTTACCTGGAAAGATCTTGATCTCTTCTATCGTCTTTATGCTAGGATTTTTCTCCACGTTTACCTTTGCACCTTTAATTCCTTCTAAACTTGAACTTACATATTGTACTTTTTTGTACCTTATATCCTTCTTTGTTTTTCTAATTGTTGATCTAAGTGAGTTATGGTGGCCTTTTCCATAAGATGTTCTAGATAGGCTTTCTTTGCTCCTTATTTAGGAGTGGAATATATTTGATCTTATCTACCTTCTATTAATGTATGATTTTTTTGCTTCACCTTGAAGTTTATCTTATGACTAATATTTTCTCTTTTTTCTTAGTTTTCACTTTGCAAACTCTTGCCAATTGGTCAGTCTCATAACAATTATGGCAACGAAACATGATGTTTTCATAATCCACTTGTTGGTCTCATTCTCTTGATTCAGATTTAATCTTAATGGATTATGGTTAAGGTTTTGAAATATCCATAGCAACACATATTTTGGTATATATAGCATGCTTTCGCTCCTTAATAATTAGTCCTTCCTTGATGAATTCTCCTAGGGTATTTCTAATATTCTTCAAAACATCCTTATTGATAAGCTGATATAGAAGTCCAAAAAGCCTAACCCAAATCGTAATATTTTTAATAGTTTTTGTCTCAATAGAAAAAATTACATTCCATGGTCTTAAATAAATGGCATATCTCCCTCTAAACCATGGTCTTAAATAAAGCCTAACTCAACATTTTGTCCTTGATTTTTGAATTCGAAAAAGTGACAAGGAATTAACCTTTAGCAAGAAAAATCATATAATAATTTGAACTCAATCTCCACTTCCACTTGATCTAATTTTAAATATCCAAAAACCTTGGCCAGAATCTATGAAACTTACATATTAACCCCCTACTTTTCAAAACCATTATATCATGCTCAATCATTTCATCTTTGATGGTCACTTATGGTGCAACATCTACTACTTGGATCGAACTTACCATTTATTTACTCTTCTATTTATCTTCAACTTGGGCATCCATACTTCTAGCTAGGGCATCCTCACTTCCCATTAGAGCTTTCAAATATGACTTTCCTTCCATACTAGCTAGTGGTCCTAGAGCTCACTCATGGATTGCGCTCCCTCCTGGCTTACACTCCCTTTTAGCTTGCACTCGCTCCCAGATCACACTCCCTCCTAGTTTACACTCCCTCTCGACTCACACTCACTCCTGGCTTGCACTTCCTCCTAGCTCGCATTCCTTCCGAGCTTGCACTCCCTCTTGGCTCACAGTCGCTCTTGTCTCTTCTTTCTCTCAATGTTTCTTTGCTTTGGTAATTTTTTAAAAACAATATTCATCGCATTCATGGTAAGGGTTTGAAGCATTGATACACTATGAATGAACCCAATGCTGTTTTTTCATATTTGAAGATCTCAAGATATAAATAATAAATATTATATACAATGAGAAATATTAATTTTTAATGCAAATAAAATTAAAATCTAAAAATATGTAAATAAGGTCCTAGGTGTAGACCAATTGGTTCATCCAAACCCCATAAGGGGGGCAGAGGTCCAAGGTTCAAATATCGGGCCTCGTCGGACTAAACGCTTGTCCCTTTCCTAGTGCTTTCAGTGGCGTAAAAGGTTTAAAATGATTGTGGCATGGTGGTTATAGGGGCGGACTACATGAAGATTTGTGTGGCGGCTTCTGGGGTGGACAACGCAGAATATTGTGGCAGCCATAAAAAGTTGGACAGCCTGCCCAGATTTGTGGTGGCTATCAATTCCACCATGTAAATTCAAAAAACAAAATATATATATATGTAAATAAATTTTATTGGGTTTTGTATCCACTATCTTATCCTTGGTGGTGTACAATTAAAAATAAATAAATTTTATCTGTTGAATTAAATACTCTTTGATGATAATTGAACATCATTTATAAACCATAACGTTTAATGATAATTGTTCTCGAAATGACAAATACTTTAGAGATCAGGTCATAAACTCAGAAAGAATATGGGTAAATCTAGTCAATTCTATAAGTGAACAAGCTATTATTTTATTTCCAACTAAAGTAATGGTAATTGCACATTGTTCTAGGGAGAAAAAAAATTTTTTGGAGGTCTTTGGTTTGAATCTGAACCAATCTATTCCTTTGAGACAAACATTAGGTATTGACGCCATAGAAGAATCTGCAGTGACCTTTTATTTTGATGGATCTTCCCTTGGAAATCCAAGAAGAGCAAGGGAAGGGAGGAAACAAGTACGACCCTTATAGAAAAAGGTCATTTGCTTCTCTTAAGGGTTAGGGTTGAACACAAACACTTATGTAGAAATGAAAGCTCTATTGAGAGGATTGAAAATTTCTTTGTAAGAAAATGTCACGAAGATTTTTGTCAAGGGTGACTCCAAGTTAATCACATAATCCTTAGGGTAAAATTGGGAAGTAGATGATTTGGTCCTTAAGGACATGAAAGAGGAAGCAATTAAATTGGCAAAGTTATTTAAGTCCTTCCAAATTCACCATATTTATGGGGAGTTTAATTCGAATTCAGATCAATTAGCAAAGACAACCACACACTTAACTGTTGAAAATCTACAAATTTACCATTGCTCTAATTAACCATAGAAAAAATAAAGAATCACTCTCTAGAACTTTCTTTGCTCAACTAGCTAGGTTATTTGTTGTCCTTTGTTGTTCAGGGACAGAGTGCAATTATTTGGAGGAAAGAGTTCGTTGTGAGATTTCTAGTCTTTTTGTTCCTATCTATGTTGTGAGTTGAGGAAGTGTTTTGTCAACTTCTCACTTTTGTTGTAGTTGTTTTTGTTCTAGGCCTTTTAGAGTTGTATGTTTTTGTTATCTAAATTTGTGGGTAAACTATGTCGACTCCATGGGTGAGCTAATTGATGTCCTAGTTACCTCTGTTTGTGGTCAAGCATTGTAAGTATTGTAATCTCTTCTCAAGTTTAATAGATCCAGAGCCAATTTATTATAAAAAAAATTGTTAATGATAATTGTTATATATTCTTACTTTTGTGTTGGTTGAATTAAACATTTCTTATTTGTTCTGTCGAATTGTTCAAAAACTATACTCTTATACTTTGCATTGACCAATAAATAAATTTAATTTTTTATCTTTGAAATTAATAGATTTGACAAATGATTGTTAACAATTCATAGAGTTAATTGATTGCATATACCATCTCCTATTATTATAGATGAATCACAAAAGAACTAATAACTTCTACAAACTAGTATGACATTAAATATAATATAAAAACTCATTCAAATAATAATAATTCATCCTTAAGTTGTAAGTTTGTTGCAGTGGTAATGATTTTGTCCTCTCTTTGAGATTTTCAAGGTTCAAACCCCACTCAGTATGAGGGGACTGAGACCCCTCATAGAAACCTATGTAAACCCATTGACAAAATTAATAATTCATCCTTATAAAGTGGTATTAACTCAAACGATTAGATTCCTCAACATTCAAAGAGGAGACTAAGATTTGAATCTTGCCAAGCTATACATGGATAATATCCAAGATTTGTTATAATATCACTATGTGTGGTGATGATGTAATTCAGGTGGGGCTCGTTCAATCCCATATAACCAATTGAAAAAATAATAATTCATAATACTTATTTAACTTTGCATTCAAATAACACTTCCCTAAACATTAGACTAAAATTTTTATCATATCCATCCATGAAGTTGGTGACAAAACCAATCCCTCGAATTCTAGAATAATAATGGTTCTTCTTGGAGTTACTAGTATCTTTAAAAATTAATGGCTCAATAATAATAACCTAAAGGCTAATCAAATGGCATGAACTAAACCGGTAAAATTCCTCAAATTTCAAGGAGGGGACCTAGGTTTAAAAATTGTTAGATGACGCATGCAAAATAGTAAGCTATTATAAGTCATGATGTAATACAAGTGGTGACCATTTCAATATTATGTAACTAATTCTAAAAATAATTTAAAGGCTAAAATTCAAGTTTGTTTTAGAAGCCAACACTCAGCAATTGATGATGTACCTATTGCCATAAAAAAATGCTACAAAAATAAAGCATACTTGCTTTAATTTTTCAAAGATTTTAAAAAGATATTTGACCGAATATAATAGGAAATCTCTTAAAATACATAGAAATAAGAGAACCTCCATTGAGATCAAAACAATAATTTATAGATTATATTAGTAGGTTATTGTTAAGCTTAAAATTGGTCAAATAATGAAATTCATTACAATACAAGTGATAGATAAGGATACATTCTATTCCTCACTCTTTTTTTTTTTAATATAAAAATAATTTGAAAGTATTTTGAAAGAAAAAGGTTTCATTAAAACATATCTATCTTGTTAGACTATATATATATATATATATTTTTTTTGAAAAAAAAAAAAAAAAGTTTCATTAAAAAATATTTATTTTGTTAGATTATAGTATTATAACTCTATATTAATAATATACATATATATTGATTACATAGGAGAGTTGGTTACAACCACTATTTTTAGTAACAGGCCAATGTAGGGTATAAAACTATCCGTCTCTCGGCATGAGATGAGGACCGTCGATCGTTCGAGGTTCGTACTATTGTTATTGGCTTGGCGTGCACTCATAGGATTTAGAGCAGAGTACTACCTTTGCAAATGGTTGGTTTCTTCCAAGGTTTAAACCTAAGTCTCTTCTTGGTAAGTTCCCAACCACACCTGCCCTTACCAATCCACCTAGCCCTTAGGGGTCTCTATGTTAATAATATTATCTTGTTTGTTAAAGTGTAACTTTAAAAAACAATTAAACACACTCCAAGCATTTTCAAATAAATATCACATTCAGTGTGGCAGTGGTTAGGGATTTGGTCTCTCTTTTGAGAGACTCAAGTTCAAACCATGACTAGGCATGTGCGTCTAGTAAAAATAAAATAACATAATTGTACATATAAGTATAAATATTTATTTATCTATTTATCATTGAAGACGACCAATACACAATGAGAGTCACCCTCCCTATAATTTGAACTTAAATATATACAATGTAAACCTTATACCATACTAATATGTTGTCTCAATTATAAATATTAATAAAATAAAAATTATGATTATAAAATTTGAAAAAACAATTTATTTTAAAATTTTCTTAAAAAATCATGAATAAATATCTTACAAAATATTTTAGAATTGAATAAAATTACAAAATGCAAGAAACCCTAAAATTGAAGATTAATTCATGGTGGGTAGAACTCTTCTAGCTTTAAAAATTGAATTGCAAAATTCTAGCAATGGCAATTAAAGAAAAAAAAAAACAAGTAAAAAAATATATTCTAGAGTCTTATAATTCTAATCATTATTAATGGCATGAAGTATGGAATGAAAATTTATTTCTAAGACATAAAACAAACCTAAAAGTATTTCTTTACATGATACTTTATACCACAATTTTTCATATTATTTTTATTATTTTATTGGATGTTGTGATTATAAACCTTAATTCGTTGGGTTGAATTAAGTGAAGTCAACTAGATCTTGACCATCCAAAACATTGAACCATACAACCAATAAACTACCATTAAGAATTATATACCAAATGACATTAGCTCAATAAATTAAATTCTTTGATGTTCAAAGAGAAGATGAGGTTTGAATCTTACTAAAGGATTCATGCATAATTATCAAATCAATGTAATACTACTACATGATTATTATATTAAAAAAATATACACAACTTACTTATATAAATGAGTTTACCATCCATTAAAAGTAAAACTTTAAATTTAAGAGATTATTGTAATAATACTACATAATCATAATGGAAAAAAATATATACCACAACCTGTATGGAGATGGGTTTATTATCCATTAAAAATAGAACTTTAAAATGATACACGTACATGAATATAGACTCTGTGAGCTAACACAAAGTGGACTTCCTATTACAATGCAATGATTATATTTAATTTAATTGAGAATTTAAAAAGATTGATATTTTTTAAAAAGTTAATACTTCATGAATTACTGTAGTCTAATGATTATATTTAATTTAATTGAGATTAAAAATAATAATAATAATCTAGGTTTGCATTATATCTTCCTTATATACATTAGAAAAGATATACATTAGTTTTTTTAAATGTAAAAAATATTATTTTAAAAAACAAAATATATTTTTACAAACAAAAAAAAGAGGTAGATAAACACGTCATGTGGTTAAACACCATCAGCCAAAAAAACATTCCCATCAATAGAGTGGGAACCTAGCTATTAAACAACTCTTTACAGAACGAAACCTCTAAAAGGGTGAATACATAGCAAAATAAACTAGAAATCCTAAACTGTAGAATTGTAACTCGAAGCCTTCCGTCTGCCAAAACTTTCGGGCTAGATCGATGTCTTCTCAATGCAAAATTATTGAAAATTTTGGGCCAGAAGGGTGAAACCATTTTTCAGATAAAGTCTCTTCATATTCTTTCCCTTGTTGAGGATTACGAGAACGTTGAAATCGTACAAAAGGGGAGGGAACTTTAGATTTTGCTTCCTCTGGAGAAACTGTCAATTCTATCAATGATGGCTCTGCATCCAACAAAATATCCTCACCACTGTTAAGATACTCTAATACACTGTAGTTGTTGCTCAACTGAACATTGATCATCTGAAGTCGCTTCTCTGGAGCAGCATTTTCTTTTGCAAATCCCCTTCTTGAGCTGCGGGAGCGCCTGGCGTTAGCTGGGGAAAATGTACTGGAGGACTCTGAAGCAAGCACTATTGCATCCCTCTGTTGAGACTGAGGAGCCTCAGCTACAGGATCAACTTTTTCCTTTTCATATATTTTTTTTACCGATTGTGAGACATGTGTCGAATTGGACTGTGTACCTTTAGAAGCAACCAAATGTGTATTTTTACGCCCTCCCACAGTCGTCCAACCATCCTCTTGAGGTTGAGGAGTGGGTGCACTCGGTGTGGTGGGGCTATGCTTGTCCATGTTATGCGACATCAAGGGATAGTCTTTGATCTTGTGTGCTGAGGATTGGCACCGAAAACAAGTTTTGGGCAAGTTAATGTAGAGGACCCGTTGGGATACATAGTGTCGTTAACTTGTATGTCAATAGACTCCTTGAGCTCTCAAGAAACATCAATATCAACACAAACACATTTTTGAGGGCGTGCATTAAAAAATTTGTCCACCACCAAAATAACACGCCCAAGAGGGACTGTTATGCGACTGATAAAGGGCCACAAAGGTAGAGGGAGTCCTAGGAATTCCACCCACACAGGGACTTTGGTAGATCTTTCCTCAGAAACAAAAAAGTCACGGGTCCAAGGAGAAAAAACAAGTAGAGAGCTTCTCATGTACCAGGGGCCATGTTCGTAAATCACCTTAGCATGGGTTGTTTCCGCAAAGTGAAATAGAAAAATCTCTTTGTAATATTTTGAACCATCATTAGCTTGACCCATGAGGAGTGCAAACTGTGTTAACCAAGGCCCTAAGGGAAGAATCATTAGGGATGCGTCCAACGAAATACCTGATAAAGTGAGTGATTCTAAACTGTGACATGTAAAATCAACTTCAAGCAATGAAATAATTACATTAGGAGAATGAGGATTCTGCACAGTTGAATGAGAGGAGCCATTATCGCATGCATTCTCTTCTACGGTGCCAATGTTGTGCATTGGTCTACCAGGGTTGGAGACCATAATGAAACTCAAAACCCTAGCATCCACTGCAAGCGTGCAACAACGCACAACCTTCAATCCTTGCGTAATCATTAATGCATTAATGCATGTATCACTTTGCAATATTTGAGAGAGAGAGAGACTCCTCTTAAAAGTTGATAAATTTAACTTGTTAAATTTATGTCATTTTATATTACATTATTATTTTTTGCTAGAGAACAAGGGGTTGTACTTCGGTCCTCCATCCTTGAAAAATCATAACTCTCTTCTTTAGAACATGTAGAGAGTTTATAAATAGATTCAATTCTTAATTGAGTTGCTATAGCTAAAAACCTACATCATTCTACATAAAATGTTTGAATTCTTAATTTTTATTTTTTGAAACTTTTTTAATTTTTTTGTGTGAATACGAATATTGCAAAGTTCAATATCCTTGACATTTTCCTACAACAACCTTCATAATACCAAAGCTTTACCTCTACTATCTATGCATTGCATCTTAGTAGAGTAATATTTTCAAAACATCATTGTATCATAGCCCACTTTACCAGATATGGATTGCCAGTTTCCTTCCTGAAGCAAAAGTGCAACCATAAAATTATTAATAAATAGTATATATGAAAGCCCATTAATGTTATAAAATAAAACAAACATTACCAATGGAAAACATTAAAGTAAATCTTAATCATTATTTGATTCATGCAGTCTACATTTTCTTGTTAAATTTAGCTAAACTTACTACTTCCCCTAACTAAGGAAAATAAAATTTAACTTCATGATCTTCAATTAAAATCCCTCTATTGGCTAGCCTATCTAAAAATTTGTTTCCCTCTCTTAATGTATGTGTAAACCTAATTTCTTCAAACTCCATAGCAAGGTCTTGAATTTCTAAAAATATCTCTTGTATGTTCCATGGAGCCTTTGATTTCCTCAAAATTGCATTTATTACTACGAGTGAATCACCTTCCATCCATACTTTGCTCTATTTCATTTGTTTGCATATTTTTAACCCTTCCAAAGTTGCCCAAGCTTTAACTTCAGCTTCATTATTTATCTTAAATCCACTGTTGAAAGCATAATGAGACAAAATTTCTCCACTATTATTTCTAATTTTTCTTTCTCCTCTTGGTCATGAATTTCCTTTAGATGCTCCATCAAAATTCAATTTGACCAACTCCACATCTAGTGGTTTCCACTTTATATTATTTGTCTTCTTTTTTGTTTATCCTATCCCAACATCATAATTCCATTTTATGACTTAGCTTTATCTATCAAGGCTCTCTTCGGATTAGGGATTGGGTGAGTTGATAGGGTTGGTTTAGACTCCTCTATGGCTAAACAAATCTTCCTTTTTATTACCTCTAAATTGCTTTCCTTTCTTTTAAATATTCTTCTATTCCTTTCTAGCCAAATAGTCCAAAGTATTGTATATTTTGATATATCCTAGATTGTTTGTAAAGCATCACTTTTAAAAGTACTCTACCATTGCTTTAACCATTCCTCAATTCTACCATTCATCACCATGCATTTACCAAATATAGCAAGAATCCATTGCCATAGTTTCCAAACTATTGAGCAATGTCCCAAGAGATGGTTTATACTCTCCTCCATTTTACAAAGAACACATTTTGAGGGGCCATGAAAACCCCTTTTCATAAGGTTATCCCAGGATAAAATTATTCTATGACCTACTAGCCAAACAAACATTTTGACTCTAGGAATGATTGACCTAACCCAAATATATCTCCATATTCTTGCAATATTCCTAATTTGATGGTGCTTTATATTATATCCACTTCTTATTATGTATTCTCTTGAGCTATTCAACTCCTAAATCAACTTATCCTTGGCTCCTCTTGGAATAATCATTGTTGTTATCTTTCTACTCAATTGCCTCCTAGCATCAATGTCTTGTATACTTGTGAAATATCTTGTTTCTATTTGTATCTTCCTTCGTGATCCTTGTACAAAATGTTTGAAACCCTATCACCATATTTATATTGAAGTAATCTCATCCATGGTTTCAAAATTGGATCTAGATTTAGTGGTTTTTTATTACATCAAGTATACATCCAAATATTTTTTTCTCTAGTTCCTACCACCCAGCTTAAACCTTTAATCGCTAGATCTATTGATTTTTTTAAATTATTCCATAGTGCAAAACCATTTGGTAGAGAGAATGCAATAAATATTAAGCTTGGGTCATTGGGCTCAATATATTTACTTAGAAGAATTCTTGCTCACTATATTTGGGTCTCTTTGTACAATCTCCAAATTACTTTTCCCTAAGATCTAAGTTTGCATCTGTAAGAACTCTAAAACCGACACCGAAATTTTCTTTTATCATGTAATCCTGACCACAAAAATGATCGCAAAATATAGATAAAATTTTTTTTCTATCAATTTTGATATAGTATACAAACAAATAATATGTTGAAATGGCCTATAAGTTTGACTTAATTAGTTGCACTCTTCCTGGTAATGATATCCATCTACCTTTCCATATTGGTAGTTTATTCTAAATTTTACTTATAATTGGATTCCATAATTCCATCCTCATTCTCCCCTCAAATAAGGGCATCCTTAGATACATTGCTAACAAATTTGCCTCCTCCATTTGAAGTAACCTGCATATCCCTACTTTAATTTTAGTTAGGGTGTTTAGGAAGTAAATTTTGGATTTTGTCCTATTAACTTTTTGCCTTGATGTTATTTCGTATTCCTTTAATAAGTTATTCTACACTTTGACCTCGTTTATCCTTGTCCTACCGAAAAAGGTTGTATCATTTACAAACTATTGATGGGTGATGTTGTCGATCTTATTAATAGCATTAAGTCCACTTATAAGCCCATATTTATAAGTCTTCTTCAAGTTCCTACCCAAAATATCTGCCATAATAATGAACAAATATGGTGATAGAGGATCTCCCTATCGATATCCTTACCTAAGGACTCTCTTGAATTTAAATGATTATGTTACTAACCCATTGACCAACACATAATATAAAATTGTAAAGACACAAGCTTTAATCCATTTGACCCATTTCTTCCCAAATTCAAACTTATAATACTACAAAATAAAAATCTCATTTAACCCTATCATAGGCCTTACTCATATCAAGTTTTAAAATTATTGCTTTCTCTTTTCTTGAAGCTGCTGAATGCATAACTTTTTGAACTACTATGATCCTGTACAAAATCTGTCTCCCTTTCACAAATCCTCCTTGCTCTTCTAGAATAATTTTTTTTAACAATGGTCTTAACCGATTCATCATCACTTTGGAAATAATCTTATATGCCATATTACATAGGCTTATGGGTCAAAATGAATCAAAATATTAAGCATCATTCTTTTTTGGAATCAGGTAAGATATGTTGTATTTTTTATAAGGAATATATTGTTTTACCCTAGATTGTTCCACTACCACCAATAAAGAATCCTTCACTATATCCTAATTATGTTGATAGAATGATGCAGAGGACCCATCCAAACCTAGGGATTTATCCTTATTAAAAGAGAAAAGAGCTAGATGAATTTTTTCCAAAGTAATAGGCTCCATCAGTTTCCTATTGTCTTCATCAGTTATAATTGAAAGAAATTCTTGTAGAAGTTTATCATTAAGAACTTCAAACTCTTCTGATCCTAGAATATTGTGATAAAAATACCTTGTCTCCTTTCTTATTCCAATATGGTCTTCAATCCAAACCCATGGCAACAAATGTAGTAGTTTGGTATTTTGATTGGAGTAGCTTCCATGTTGGATATGATTTATATATGTATTATTGCGTAGGGAACTTCTATAATCCCTAACCTGTTGGGTAAAGACAAAGCCAACGAAACCTCGACCCTTCAAGGAATCAATTTGGAGTAGCCTAGCAACAATGATTTACAACAAATATCCGTGTGATGTGGTTTATCGGCAAGGATGCAACTTGCATTATCGGTGATGTGACCCAGGTTAATCCCCACGGTAGATGTATATAAGAAGTATTACTAAAAAAAAATGATTTACAACAAATATAATATGTTAGTAATTTGATGAAAGTAGCCCCAATAGTATTAAAATAATTTCAACAATCAAGGTTCAAACCGTGACGTGGGCAAGTGTGTGAGGGGGTGGGTGTGTGTTAAATTCCCAAGCATAGCTCTTTACGAAGGGTCATGGTTGGGAGGAGACTGTTCACCCTTGTATGTTGGTTGTAGGGGTTTCTCACACTAACTAAATTGAAAAAAAAATTCAACAATAATTTATATATTTATGTACGTACAAAGTCAAAAACTTTATAAAATAAAATTTATTTGTTTTTAATAAATAAGGGAATTGGTAACCCATTAGATGTTACCACTATAAACCCTAGACTATTGGGTTAGACGAAGTTAACGAGATTCCGACCCTTTAAGACATCAAACTGAGAAAGCCAAGCAACAAACACTTAATTGTTACCATTCAACCCATCCCCATCCCCTTCTGAGTACACTGTGCTTTGAACCTTGAACCTCCCCAAAGAAATTGTTATCATCCAACCCATCTGCTTCTGAGTACACCGTGGTATGAACCTTGAACCTCCTCAAGAGAAGCCAAAGCCCTAACCACTGTGATGGACAAAATAAATTTTATTTTTTAAAATTGTTGTAAAGGTAAAATGACACCCAATAAAAAAAATCACATGCAATATATTAAAAAATATTGTTAAAATAATATTAACAATAATTCATATATCTATGTATTTATAAAGCCAAAAATGCTGTAAAATAAATATTATTTATTAAGTTGTTGTAAAGGTAAGATTAGTAAAAGACTATAAAATAAAATTTATTTATTAGGTTCAAATATATTTCTTTTAACTTTTAAATTTATTTAATTTTTTTTAAATTTTTATTTATATATAAATATTTTTAATATGTAAAACGTCTTACAAAAAATGTGTCTTGCGATCTTATGTGCGTGCATAACATCGCCCGAGAAAAGACACAAAAACAATTTTTAGCACCAAACTTTCTTCTTGGAGCGCGGAAACTGCAAATTTGTGACCACTTTAAAACTCGTGGGTGGGATAAAACTTGATGGCTTACGAATTTTAGCACCACGATGACAATAGAAGTTTGCAACTCGCACCCATTATTCCACCGGTCAAGGTGACCAGGAGCAAAGTTAAGATACTCGGCGACAAAGGATTTGAATGATTTTAGTTTGACTTTCGATGCGATTACGTTTACAGTGAAGCGAAGAAGGTGATGGAGGCAACTAAATTGCGAGGTCACAAGCGTGCCGTGCTGTACTGTGAAGCATCCCGAACAAATCCCCATTTGATTGCTTCTTCCAGCGAGGTAACCTATTTATGATTATACTACACTTTAATTGAATTGAATGTTTCCAAAGAAACGAACTGAATAATTATTGCGCCCTACGGATGGGCGATCCATTGAATATATTCATCATTTGTGGGCGATAACAAAACCATTGATATGTATTTCTGAGTCATGGGATTTATTGGGGTTTCTACATTTTGACCTAAAATCTTTCACCCTTGTGAACTTGACAGTATCTGTTGAACATGGAAGTGCTCTGTAAAGATTTCATTTCTGGCATTTTTAAATAAATGATTCTTGTTGTTTTATATATAGGCATTCTATTTGAAAGAGAGTGCATTTCGAAGTTTTTTTTTTTTTTGGGGCTGGAGAGCAAGGGTTGTACACACAACTCTCCCATTTAAAGCATGAGAGTTTACAAACAGATTCAATTTTCATCTTAATTGAGTTGCTATACCTAGACACTTACATCATTTTTCATAAAAAAAGTCTTAATTCTTGATTTACATTTTCTAGATCTTCAAATACAAATATTCCAAATTCAAATTTCAGCATCCTTTTTCTTGACATTTTTCTGCAGCAGCCTTCACAATACTAAAACTCCACCTCTACTGTCTATGCATTGCATATTACTAAATTAATAATTCAAAATTTCGTGCTATCATAGTCCATTTTACGGAAGCTAGATTGCTAGTTTCTTTCCTGAAGCACAAGTGCAACCACAAGAATTGGAATAAATAGATTATCTGAAAACACATTAATGTTATAAAATAAAGTAAATATTACCAATGGAAAACATTAAAGTAAATCTTAATCATTATTTAATTGAGGTATTCAACATTTTCTTGTTAGCTTCAGCTAAATTTACCACACGAGAATTTAACTTCACGTTCTTCAATTAAAACCCTTCTATTGGCTAGCCTATCTACACATTTGTTTCCTTCCCTTAACATATGTGTAAACCTGATTTCTTCAAACTCTGTAGCAAGGTCTTGTATTTCCACAATTATCTCTTGTATGTTTCATAGAACCTTTGTTTTCCTCAAATTTGCATTTATTACTATTAAATTTGCATTTATTACTATTAATGCATCACCTTCCATCTATACTCTATTCCATTTCATTTATCTACATATTTTTTAACCCTTCCAAAGCTGCCAAAGCTTCAACTTCATTATTTGTCTTAAATCCACTATTGAAAGTGTAATGAGACAAAATCTCTCCCCTATTATTTCTAATTATTCCTTCTCCTCCTGTTGGTCCTGGATTTCCTTTAGATGCTGCATCAAAATTCAATTTTACTAACTCCACTTCTGAAGGTTTCCACTATATATTCTTTGCCTTCTTTTTGTTTCTCCTATACCCAACATAATAATTCCATTTAATGACTTGAGTCCATCTATCAAGGCTCTCTGCTTCAAGATTAGGGATTGGGTGATTTGATAGAGTTGGTTTAGCTTTATCTATGGCTAAACAAATTTTCCTTTTCATGACCTCTAAACTGCTTTCCTTTCCTTTAAATATTCTTCTATTCCTTTCTAGCCACACAGTCCAAAGTATTATATCTTTCCCATATTGTCTATAAAGCCTCACTTTTAAAAGTGCTTTGCCATTGCTTTAACCATTTTTCAATTCTACCATTCATCACCATGCATTTACCAAAAATATTAAGAATCCATTGCCATAGTTTCTAAACTATTGAGCAGTGTTCCAAGAGATGGTGTATACTCTCGTTTTTTTTACATAGATCATGTTGTGAGGGGCCATGAAAACCCCTTTTCATAAGGTTATCCTAGGATAAAATGCTTCTATGACCTACTAGCCAACAAACATTTTGACTTTAGGAATGCTTGGGCTATCCCAAATAGCTCCATATTCTTGCAAATATTCCTATTTTGTTGGTGCTTTACATTATATCCGCTTCTTGTTGTGTATTCTCTTGAGCTATTCAATTCCCAAATTAGCTTATCCTCGGCTCCTCTCGGAACAATCACTATTGTTACCATTCTGCTCAATTGCCTCCTAGCATTAATGTCTTGTATACTTGTAAAAAAATCTTCTTTCCATTTGTATATTCTTTCTTGATCCTTGTACACAATGTTTGAAACCCTATCACTATATTTGTTTTGAAGGAATCTCATCCATGGTATCAAAATTAATTCTAGATGGAGTGGTTTTTATCACACCAACCCAAATAGAATTTTTTTTTCCAGTTCCCACCACCCATCTTAGACCTTTAATCGCTAGATCAATTGATATTTTTAAACTGGTAGAGAGAATGTAGTAAATATTAAGTTTGGGTCATTGGGCTTAACATACTTAGAAGAATTGTTGCCTATTGTGTTTGATTCTCTTTGTACAATCTCCAAATATTACTTTTCCCATAATGTAGTAAATATTAAGTTTGGGTCATTGGGCTTAACATACTTAGAAGAATTGTTGCCTATTGTCTTTGATTCTCTTTGTACAATCTCCAAATATTACTTTTCCATAAGAGCTAATTTTGCATTTGTAAGTACTCTTAAAATCGGTACCACCCCTAGTTTTATCATCACACACCTTGCTCCATTTCACCAAAGGAAATTTCCGTTTATCATGTAAACCTGACCTAAAAAATGACCACATAATATAGATTAAATTTTTTTCTATCGATTTTGGCATAGTAGACAAGGACATATCATATGTTGGAATGGCCTGTAAGACTGATTTAATTAGCTTCACTCTTCTTGCTAAAGATAACCATCTACCTTTCCATGCTGGTAGTTTATTATGAACTTTAGTTATAACTGGATTCCACAATTCTATCCTCATTCTCCCCTCAAATAAGAGCATCCCTAGATAATTTGCTAGCAAATCTGCATCCTCCATTTCAAGTAACTGTTGGTCACAAATTTGCCACAGGAAAGGATTTTGTATGTATACGCGCCCTAGACCTGGACCAACATTGAAAGGCCGGAGGGAAGAGATGCCCTCCGTGCCAATCTCCGGAGAAAGGCCGACTCCTTAACTAAACTACTGATTCTTTAAAGATGAGAGTGCAGGAAAGAGATAAAAAGAGTAAGAGTGCAGGAAAGAAATAAAAGAGTAGGGAAGAAACACGGTTGGTTGATTTAATGAGGGGAAGAACCAGCAACACGATCACTAACTAATACCTTGAAGTAGCAGCAATAAATACAAAAGATAACACATAAATGAACACCACGCTAACTTTCCTATGTATCCTCTGGACGAGTTCCAGGATTCACTTACTCCCCTACGCCTAAATCCAGATTTCAGAATTACAGCGAACAGGAAACATGTAAATATAGCAGAAACACTATCCACAGGCAGCATACAAGAACATTAACACGGCATTTTCTCCCCTATGTATCCTCCAGGAGAATTACAGGGTTCTGTCCCTAATTACACACCTAAATTCAGGATTCAGAATTACAGTATACAATCAAAGACAGAATAGCAGAAATAATCCAGAAGGCAGCATACAAGAGAGAAATGAGCCCAAAGTCTTCAATATCAATTGCAGGAATCAAGTTACAGCAGCTTTCTAGCAAAAGTTCCCCCCCTTTTTCATTACAATTCATGGGTTTTTATAGAGGACCCGGCCCTCTGAGCCATCATTGCACAAAACCTAGCAGTACGCCCTCGAAAAACTGGAAAATCTGCCTTCGCTCCTCCCGTGACTGAGTTCTCACATCCGTTCCTATATTTAGCAATTACGACCGCTTTAGCCGGGGAAACTCTCATTAATGGGCCGCCTGACTCGTCCTCAATCTCTGGGCGCAATGCTCGAGTGGCTGCCGGGTCCATCGGGTTTTCCTCCTGCGGCTGACCTTTCCTTTTCCATTGCTGAAAATGAGTCCCGGGTCTTTCGGGCAAGTAAAGATGCATTAATGAACCACTCAATTGCCTCGAAGAAATACCCAGTCTTGGGATGTGTGCCCTGGAGAACTTCGCTGAATTTTAGTTCGGGGAGCTGCTTCGCCATGGATGAGAGCCGAAGTGGGATAGACCTCTTTGTATTGGTGCTTCGCAGCGAAGGGACATCCAAAAACAGCTTCGCTGCGAACCTTCTTTCAAGGTGGCCATTCGGGGAAAATTCAAGCGAAGTAGAATTTTGCCTTAGAAAATTTTGGGCATACAGTTAGGCTTCTACTGAGGGAGCTTCGCACAAAATTCAGCCGAAGTGGACCTTCAAAATTGCTTCGCCGCGAACCGTTGCAAAAACAGCCTTTCGGGGAAAATTCAAGCGAAGCTCCTCCATGCCTTAGAAAATTTTCAGGGACAACCAGCCTTCGGAGGGGGAAGCTTCGCACTTGAGTCACCCGAAGCGGGTGCTTCGGGAAGATTTTGAGCGAAGTAGATTTTCCTGAGGAGTGGTTCGCCAAAAGGGACAGCCGAAGCAGGTGCTTCGCTAGCATTTCTGCGAAGTGTTTTTCCACACTTAAGAATTTGTTTTGGCATTTTACTTTTACATTGTATGCTTCGCAAAACTTCGGCCCGAAGCTAGTCTTGTGGGAGCTTCGCTTGCGAAGCTCTTTTCGTGCCTTAGAAATTTGGCTTGCACCTATGTTTTTTCCTCGCCTGCTGTTTGCGAAGCTCCTTTTTCTTGCTATATTATGGGCGAAGCTCTTTCAAATTCAGTTATTTACAAGGGGGATCCAAAAAATGACAGCCAAAATTGCTGCAACACTACTATCAACAAAAATAAGGAAAACTATATCAAGAAAATCAACATAATCAAATTTCACTACCCCTTCAGAAGCAATGTGACAAAACTTGTCAACATTCTTGGCGGCTCGCGGGGCAACGAGTTCGCCTCGGTGTGAGAACCCTCTAGCTTTCATCCATTGGGCCAGAGTCACCTCCAGACCCTTCTCCTCGTTGTTTTTCTGATTCCGGGGGCACCTCATCAACTGCTTCTAATCTTTTCCCATCTCCTTCGCCAGGTATCTGCTCCAACGGCGGCGGTGGAAGGCGGTCACGGATCCTCTCCATGGTTCGGCGAATATGAGCCCACGCGCCTTTCTGGAAAGGCTCTCGGTCTTGCAATGCCTTAACCAGGACATGGAACCTGTCAATCTGCCCAATGTCAGCAGATTTGGCCCTAGTGCTTAAATCATTTAAGCACGCCGCGATCCTACAATATCTCAAAATAAAATCTGTGACCTGGCCTTCCGTAACTGGCTCTTTCCACTGATCAATCTCAGAGACATCGCTCTCAAAGCTGAGCCAGGCAGGTTTCAATTCTTCTTTTGTCAAAAGGTTCCCGTCATCGTCAGTGAAACTCGGGAAACCCAGTTCTGAAAGATTTTGAAAATACCCCAGAGAGGTACGCTGCTCCTGTTCAAATATATCCAGAAGTTGCTTCGCCTTCTGTGCCTTTCTCACCTTGGAGAAGAAGGCGCGGACTGTGGCTTGGGCGGTGGACCAATCTCGGGCCATCCGACTCATAGCTGCGACTTGCAAGTCTTGGTACTTTATGCTCTGCACTTCAAAAGCTAAGCCGAGCCGGCTTCTAATCTCCTGGATAATTTCGTCCACTATTGGCCCCTTTTGAGAAGCAGCGTTCTGGGCTTCTGTAATATATGATAATATTGAGAGGGCACTAGAGGCCCGAGATCTGAAATTCTTGAGCAAATGAGAGCGGATATCCTTAATTCTGTTCCTGTCGAACAGTTCCAAGCTCTCCTTTTCGTACAAGCTGCGATTGCATCCGCAAGATCCGGTCCTCAAACTCCTTGGCCTTCAATTCAGCCTCGGCCTCGGTCTTGCTATGATCTCCTACTTTACTTTGCGGTTGTTCTATCTGCTGTTTTAAGGCATCCCTATCATCCTTTAATTGCTCACATTGCCTTAGAGCATCCTCCAGCTGAGAGCGTATCCTAGCTAGATCCTCCTCCAGCTTGACATTGGCATTCTCCGCCTCACAGCGGCGCTGGTTGGCGATTTGGGCATGTGCGCGGAAGGTCTCTATTCTCACATGCATTGATTCTGATTCATTATCAATGTCTATATGTTCTAGGTCCTTGACCTTCTCCTGATACTCATAATCTGCAGAGGTCATTTCGTCCAAGGGTTTCTGAACCTTGGGAATTTTCTTGACCTTGTGCAATTTCCCATTCTTCAGATCAATGACCGCGCACTTCTCTTGTCTTGCCAATGAACGCCCCCTCTTTCTCCTCGCCTCCTTGAGCATATTGTCAGTATTTTGGCGGGCTCGGATCAACTTCTTCGCTAGAGGGCTCTCCTTGATCATGGTTAACTCATTTTCTAATAAGGCTGGGTTGACAGCCGAAGGGGTAAGCAGGTACAAAGACTGAATCGGTGACGTGTCGCCAGTGGGCTCAGTGGTGGGTGTAGTGGATGGTGAAGCTATGGTATGTGTGGATGCGAGGTGGGGGTCGGGATTTGGGGACGAAGTGTTGCCCTTAGTCTGGCCAAGTACCAACGGGATGGTGGTATGGGTGGGCGAAGCGGTGGCTGCGGACACGTCCCGGCCTAACGACTCGGACTGGGTGGAAACACATACGGGAGCGGCGAAACCATGCGACACATTCATAATAGTTAGAGAAACTTCATGTTGGGGTGACTGTACAACTGGATAAGCAACTTTTGGAGAAGGCTCAGAGGGACCTTCGGCCGGGACTGGGGTTGACACAAGTTGGGAAACGGGAGCAGGAGAAGAAGAATGCGTACCTGCGTGCTCTGACGGCAGAGCCGAAGTGGCAAATTCCTGCGTATTGGGTTCGTTGCTTCCCACGGTTCCTGCATTTTCAACATTTTCAACCCTCTCTCCAACTTCTCCCGCCTCCTGTAGGAATTCCTCCACATCAATGACATCTATTTCAACACTTTCCTCTGCCCGTGGAGATGCTGTTTTTTCCGTATTGGCTTCTGCTGATCCTGCTGCAGATTGTTCATTAGAAGCGCCGGAGGATTTGGTGCGGGGCCGCTTCGGGTGAGGAGGAGGCATTTGGACCTGTCCAGGTCTCTTTCTTTTCTTTGCATCCTCTTTCCCTTGTTGCTGCGATGGCCTCTTGACCTCAACTTCGGAGCCTCCCGCAGGCTCCTTGAGCGACTCCTGAGATGTTGCTACAACTTCATCTTCCTCTTCTTGTTCAGAATCATCGGTCACTCTTCTGGGGCTGTCGCCCGAACCTGGGGGACTGGGAGGAATAAAATCAGCAAACGCGAGAGGTTGCCATGATCCGACATTCGCTTCATAATAAATGGCGAAATCTTTGTCCATCTCCAAGAGTCCGTATGATTTCTGCTTACGTCGATGGACTCTCATTATCCACCATTCTTTGAGTTGTGGCTCGCGCCAATTCTTTATCTCCCCTCTCAAATCGTCCTTCATTCTTCTCCAGAAAGCAGCGTCTGCGCTCGGGAAAGGGTGTCTAGCAGGATCATATTCAACTTCCATAGTGTAGAATTCGTGCCATGGTGGCAATGTCTTCATTCTTTCCAAATGCCACTCTAAATCTCTGCCGGTAGGGTTATTCCTCTGCTTTATTATCTCTGGTTGAGGACATATATGAAAATTTTTAAACCTCAAATGATCTCTCATCACCCCCAAGGGGTCATAGCACCACCGCTGCGGAAGTTGCAGCAACCCGAAGTCAGCAAGTTTATCATCTAAAAATACATATTGTTTCATGGCGAAGACCTCTACGACCCCCATTTTGAAAGGGAAATCGCAAGTCGGGGCCCACTTCCGGCCGTGGCCGTAAACTACATTTGTCATATCGCTCTGGCGAGCGACCTCTAAAGCAAATTGGTATTCAGAAGGATATACAGGCAAAATGAAGGGTTTCCCTGTGAATCCAAACAGACGGATGACAAGGCCCTGAGTCAACTGAAAAACATCCCCTTTCCGCTCATTGACCACTTTGTCCCTAAGGTCCACGGGTACTCGAGGGCAAGAACCCTGCAATAGCTGAAGAGCAGGTCCTAAAAATTGCTGATTGAACACATAATACGACCCCGTCCTGGCTAGGAGGGGGGTCCACTGGTACACCGGCAGCGGGGCTCCGTCTTTGCCACTCTGAGTAATGGCAATATGAGGAAAATGCCTGTGGGTGTGACAGAAAAAGAGCCAGATTAGGAAAGAGCACGGCCCAAAATATTGGCCTGTCCCGACATTCTTCAAACTCGCCAGCCGCGTGTGCAAGGTCCGCGCTACCCATTCTGCCTAGTCAAAGAAAACCGGGTTCGTGTTTGGCCTTGAGGGGTCTGGAGCGTAGAACTCTCCTCGGGAAATGCATTCGGCCAGGGACACTTGCCAGGGATAAACGTCGGCGTCTGTAGACAGACCTGCGACCCATGCAATAATGGAAAAGATATCTGTGCTTTTGAAGTCTTGCAGAAGGCGAGGCATCTGTGGTAGCTTGCCTGAAGGTAACCCATCCTTAAGACTCTCCTTCAAAAATTTCACAATGTGGCTGGAGGCGTTAAATCTGTCCATTTGTTCATTCAATAGAACATTGCGCACTAAATACCCCTTGGGTGGCCCTTGCAAAGGAGCGAAAGCTACTTGCACATCTTCCTTAAAAATCGAAAATAACTTATTACCCGCAGCGTCCAGAACTTGTCTGGTAGACGACTGGTAATTCTGGGCTATCGCGCAGATTAATTCGGGACAGTGGTGAGTTGGCGGAGTCAGATACCGATATATTCTGCGAGTAGTATGCGGCAGCCCTCTTATTTTCTGCAGATAATCGACTCTTCATGTAGTCGATAGGGTATTGCAGTTCTGCGATGCTTTTTGAAAGTTCGGTGTCTCTTATCTTCTCCCACCCATCAATGGGAGGTTTTGGAAGTTGCTCATCCTCTGATTCCTCCCCTTCTTCTATGGGCTGCTTCTCAGGGCGCAGGTTTAAATCAACCTTCTTGGGCCTATGCTTCTTTTCTTCCTTGCTCCCTTTTGCCTTTTCTGGAGTCACTACCTCGGGCTCTTTCCTTTTCTCTTTAGAATTCTTCTTCCCCATTTCGTTTTTTAAGGAGCAGAATTTTAATGCAGAAAACGGGAATATCGTAGAGCTCTGGCTAAGTTTCTTACAGTCTTGCTTGACGGCAGATAAACAACTTATTTACTGGTAAAGCTCGGGATTTATAGCCGAAGGTTATAGCCACCATCATTAATGGCAACTACCAAAATTAAATTCGAAAATCAGGCGGAAGGGATTGCTTCGCTTCTTCATTGGCTTTGCGGCGGGGTTGCACGCGGGTCTGTGTACTTCGAGGACCTAGCCCGGCTTCGAAAATCTAATTCCCCTGCCACCTCGTACCTGGGCGCAACTTTTAATCATAACGACATTCTCTTGGGATGCGCTCCGCCACCTTTGCATTAAACCCCCACGTCCTGGACGGTTTCCTAGATTGTAGTTGGCACACGTTTCAAGGCGCATTTTAAATGCTTCTCGTTTTGCGCTCTACGACTTGGCGAAGCTGATTTTGGCGCAAAGTGCTTCGCAGCGAACCTTAAACTTTCCCTTGGTCTTCTATGCTTCGGACCCGAAGTTGCCTTTTTACGGGATCTAGGCTACATCGTTGTCTTACCGGGCGCTTCGCGCAAGATTGACCCCGAAGTGGGGCTTAGGATACCTTAGGAGCGAAGCGCGTTCCTTTGTCTCAAAGAAGTGGTTCGCAAAATTTTCCCTTTGAAGTTGCTTCGCACAGTTTCCTTTTGCGAAGCATTTTCCATGCCTTTATACTTCGGAGAAATATTCCTTTTGCCTCTTCAGCGAAGCCTGCTGCCAAGCGAAACAGGTTACATCTGCCTTCTCCTTTAAGATCTGGGTGCAATGAGTCATTCCTTGTTGTTGATTTGAAAGTGCTTCGCAGCGAACCGTCCTACGCCGGCTACTTCGCGTAGAAAAATTCCGAAGTAGATTTTACTCTTGATTCGGCAGAGCTGAACCTTAGTCACGAGGCAAAACTTCATTTTCACAATGACGTGAGGATGCAATCTATATCTAGCTACATGCTTAATTCTAGAGACTCTTAAAACAAAGTTTGTACAAGTATAAACAACAGTATATACAAGGATTAAGATTTTCCAGAAAACTTTTAATGATGGAAGGTCTTCAAGTGAAGACCGTTTACGGGAAGTGGCAGAGTCTGACCAGTCGCATCCTTGAGGATAAAGGAGTTAGCTGAATTTACTTTGGCAATCTCGAACGGTCCTTCCCAAAACGCATCCAGTTTATCATGATTACCTGGCTTAACCTTCCATGAATTCCATTTCCAGACCAAGTCTCCCACTTTAAATGTCCGGACGGATGACTTCTTCTTGAACCAGTTTCGGGTGACCTGGGCATGCTTTGCGAAGTTCTGATATGCTTTATCCCGTTCTTCCTCTAATTGCAATAATTGGGCTAGCCTAACTTCCATAGGACCGGATTCTGCTTCTTCATCACTTAACATTTTCAACGCAGGAATTTTTATATGGGTTGGTAGGACAGCCTCTTTACCATACACCAAAGCATACGGTGAGGTTTTGATCGACTTCTTAATAGATATTCGATCAGCCCATAAGGCTTGATCTAAGAGAAGATGCCAAGTCCTTTTGTTTTTGTCTATGAGCTTTCTCAACAACCTCAGCAGGGTCTTATTTGTTGATTCTGCTAATCCATTACCCTGGGGATAGTAATTGGAGCTGACCTTGCGGTATATCCCATATTTGCAAGTGAACTCATTAATTCTGGCGCCTATGAATCCGGGGCCATTATCTGTTACTATTGCTTCGGGGATGCCGAACCGGGTGATCAAGCCTTCTAGAAAAGTGACTACCGTTTCTTGATCAGCTTGTTTGGTGGGTACTGCTTTGGCCCATCTGGTGAAGTAATCGGTCGCGGTGAGGATGAATTTATGTCCTGCAGAAGAGTTCGGCGAGATGACCCCTATGAAGTCCAATCCCCACTGTTGAAATGGTGCTTCCACTTGTATTGGCTGGAGGGGCATGGGAGCATTTTTGCTTCGCCCGACAAACTTTTGACACTGTTCACACTTTCTGCAAACCGCGAAGGCATCGGCAAAGAGCGAGGGCCAGTAGTAGCCCGCCCTGATTATCTTTAAAGCAGTTGTCCTTCCTGCAGAGTGGCCCCTTGATAAACCTGAATGGAATTCACCAAGGACCCATTTCTTGTCATCCTCTCTTATACACTTCAGAAGAACTCCATCAATATTTCGGTAGAACAGGCCCTCGGGGCGTAAGACAAAGCGAAGGGCTTTCAGCCTGAAGTGTCTTCGCTGCGAGGTATTTAAATGCGAAGGACATATCCCAGTGCTGAAATATTCTACTATTTCATTGACCCAGTCCTTTTCATCCTCGTCTCGGTTTGCGAAGCTTTCTTCTGCCGCTAAGTCATCCCACTGACAAGCTGTTACTTCGGCTGCTACACTCTTCGCAAGCTCTTGGCATAGCGCGCGACCGCGAACCAACTTTGTGGGTTTGATTTCAATGTCAAATTCCTGTATTTTGTTGACCCAACCAGCCCTTTTGCTGCCCAACTCTCCTTGGATAATGAAGTTGCGTACATCAGGATGGATGACGAACACTGTAACCCGACTTTGGGAAACGAAATGTTTGAATTTCCTTAGGGACTTCATGACAGCGTGCACCTGTCTTTCTATGAAGTTGTATTTCTCCTCGTGGGGGTGTATCACCTGGCTTAGAAACGCAATGGGGCGCTCTTCGCCATCTTCTCCTTTTTGCGTCAGGACTGCGGCATAACTTTCGGGTTCTCCTACAGCGTATAGGATGAAATCCCTACTGTAGTCAGGGTTAGTCAGGACGGGTGCCTGAGCGATTCGGGCCTTGATTTCTTCAAATGCTTCCCTTCTTTCATCAGTCCAGACAAATTCGGCATCTTTCTTCAACAGTTGGGACATCGGCTTGATGATTTGGGCGAAGTCTGGTACAAACTTCCTCACGAAATTAATTTGCCCGAAGAAGGACTGCAGCCCCTTTTTATTCATTGGTAATGGAAGTTTTAGGAGAGCCTCAGCCCGGTCAGGGTCTATCGCGAGCCCCTTTTCCGATATAAGGTGCCCCAACAGTCTTCCTTCATTCACTGCAAAGATGGACTTCTTAGGATTGATTGAGATGCCAAATTCTCGGCATTTTTCAAATATTTGCTGCGAGGTGCGAGGGATGGTCCTCTCTTTTTCGGGAAAAGACGGTCATGTCATCCAAATAGATGACGATAACCTTGTTCAGCAGTTCTCCAAATGCTAAGTCCATAGCTCTCTGGAAGGTAGCTCCTGCGTTCGAAAGGCCAAACGGCATCCGCTGGTAAGCGAACGTCCCCCACTTAGTAGTAAAGGCTGTTTTGTGCTGGTCTTCATTTCTAACCCAAATCTGGTTATATCCTGAAAAACCATCGAGTAGGGAGAAACGCTGGGCTCCAACTACTGAGTGCAAGATTTGATCAATCTGCGGGAGGGGATAGTGGTCTTTAAGTGAAGCCTGATTTAAGTTGCGGAAGTCCACACATAGCCGAATATCCCCATTTTTCTTCCTGACAGGAACTAAGTTTGCTACCCAAGAAGAATGCTTTATGGGATAGATGATCTTTGCTTCAAGCATTTTCAGAAGTTCAGCTTTCATCAGAGCTTCGATCTTTGGGTTGACCGGCCTTTGCCTCTGTCTGAAAGGTTTTACCCCTTCTTGTAGCTCGATGGTGTGTTGAACCAACCTTCGGTCATAGCCCTTTAGGTCTTGGTAAGACCAGGCTACTATATCTGGATACTTCCTGCATAGAGACCTGATTTGTTCTAACTCAACCATGGTACAGTCCGCTCCAACTTTTATCACTTTCCCGGATTCAAGCTCTAGATCTTGATATTGCCTAGCGTCGACTTTGATTCTGTGAGAAACTACTCTGTTGTTCTGATCGAACAGGCTCTCTAGAGTGATCAATCCTCTTGGAACATGGTTATTTTTTAACTGGACCAGTCCTTCATACTCCTCGCTCTTCATACTCCTTTCTTCAACAGTGGCTGCTTCTTGGACCAAGAAATTGATGATCTGTTCATCATTGTCGAAAACTTGCCAATGCATGTCCTTATCCGGCACAGAGGGCCTATAAATCATCCTCACGGCCTTAGGCTTGTGTACCATGTCGTCAGCTGGAGAATATCTAGCCGCGATGGAGGCCAAGACGTCGGCGTGTCTATTCTTCTCTCGCGGGATGGACTGCAGATTGAGTGACTCAAACTGTTCAAACAGGTCCCATACTCTGTTGCGGTATGCTTTAAGATAATGCTTTTTTGAGATGCACTTGTTGGTGACCTGATTGCATACCAGTTCTGAATCTCCAAAAATTTTGAGGTGTTTTATGCCTAGCTTTTCCGCTTTTTTCAGTCCTAGGCATAGGGCTTCATATTCTGCTGCATTGTTGGTGCAGCTCCAAACTAATCTATAGCAATATTCTTTTTGTTCTCCGGATGGTGATACTAGAAGGATCCTTGCCCCAGCTCCGTTTTTGCACCGGGCACCATCAAAGAATAATTGCCATAATTCTCCTTGGGCAGGTACTTTATCTTCTGACTTAATGTGTTTCTCTGGCTTTGCAATGGTGTAACACCCTATTTCTGTTTCTATCATAGCATTAAAGTTTGTCAATGAAAATTCATCTTCAGAACTTAGTTGTGCAAGGGACTCCTCTACTAAGTCCACTCGTTCAATTTCTTCTGCTATCGCATGGACGAGATCATTGCATTCTTCTTCAGTCATTTTTTGTACGAGAAACGTGGAAGGTTTCTCGTTGTAAATCTTGACCTTCTTCCCTTTGAATGGGACCTCCAAATGTGAATAGTCCATGGACAGGTATCCCCCTAGCTTCGCTGTGAATTCCCTCGAAAGACACATGCTGAAATAGGGTTCTAGATCTACTACTACCACTTCCTGTATCACCACAATTTGGGGCACTTTGTGTAGTCGGATGGGTATATCTTTGATTACCCCGACGGTCTTTACAGGAGTGCCATCCAGTTGGAGTACGCCATGGCTGCTTCTTGTATACTCCATCCCTATTTCTTCGCAGACCGCTTTAGGCATGACCGTCGTTGCTGCCCCTGAATCAATCATACAGTTATGGACAATGTGACCTTCCATTTGTAATGACAAGTAAAACGGGGGAGGTCTGTTCTTTCCTGTTATGGACGTAGACAGGGTTTGCACTATGGCGGGTGGCATTGATTGCCCAGCTTTCGCGGACTTCAAAGACTCATGCAACAGGTCTACCTGTCCTGGTAGTTGTAAAGCATCATATAAACTAATTTTGGCAGGGGTCTTTTTTAGCTCATCCACGATATTATACCTTATGGGGGTATGCACTTCGGGCCCTTTTTTAGCTTCGTACTTTGTGTGATATTGCTCCGTGGCTTCAACTCTTTGCCGCTTGGTTAGCGAAGGGAACTTAAGCTTTTCCCTTGCTTGCTCTTTAGTTTCGGCTCGAGGCGGGGCTGTGGAGACTTGCTGGGTCTTCTCTTTTGTCTGGTGCTGGGTGTAAAGCTTTGTCTGGGGCTTTAGCAGGTTGCTGCTCTTTTTCGCGGCGGGTATATACCTTCAAGGGAGCCATTTGAGCTGCGTCCACTTCCATTGGTCTTTTTCCCTCCCTAGTAGGCATCGAAACTTGCTCTTCTTCGTCCACGACCGGGTTCTGATCTGTTTGTCTTATCATGTTGACTTGTCCGCTGGGGTTGTTTCCTGACAACGTTTGCACAAAATGTTGATGCAACATACAGGTGTTTTCCTCATGTGGGTCATTGCATGTAGAACACCAGTGCACGGTGTCAGAAGTGCTTGTTCCTTCGTCGATCACAGCATTTCTTGTCGAAGATCTTCTTGGCTGCACCACTTGATCTTTGGTGAGCGCTGGCGGTGGGTAAGACCTCCTTGGAAGAAATTCTTGTTGTGCTTGTTTCTTCTTCATGATAATCATATCGTTGGACAAAGTCTGTACAGTAGAGTTCAAAGACTGAACTTCCTGTAATATTTTAGCCTGCATATCTTCAGCTTTGGGGGCCTGCGGCAATGGAGCCATCGTAGGTATTGGGGGCAAAGCGGGGTATTGAGGTGGTGCTGGTAACGCAGGAACGGTAGACTATGGCGTTGAATACGCGGGGAAATGCACTTGTGGTGTAACGATTTGGGTTACAACGGGGTTAGGATTCCATGATGAGAGGGGATATACAGGGGTTATGGAGGCTTGCGACGTAGCTGCATTCAGGCATTGTGTCTGCGGAAACTCCGGGAATATAGGCATCGACATCCTTTGGGGAAGCTTTCCTACGGCTATTAGGTCCATTTCCGCTTTTTGGGCTAATTCATAGAGCACAGGGAAAGTATTCACATTCGAATACCTTACCATCACACTGATATCTGGATTGAGGGCCCTAAGGTAGTAGTATGCTGCAGCCTCGTTGGTTGGCCGAAGTCCAGTAGGTACTCTTTGCCAAGTCCGAGCGAACCTCACATTGAAGTCTGCAATTTCCTCCTGCGGGTGTCTCTGAATTGTCGTAAATTGATGTAAGAGGGAGGAAGGGTCAACAGACTCGTTGAAACCTCTCATCAGTTGTCCAGCTAACTGGTCCCAACTTGTTATGGTGCCAGGCGGAAGCGATCTATACCAATAAAGGAGTTTTCCTCGGAGGGATAGAACCAGAAGCTTCACCATCACTCCTTCTTTGGTGATGTTGTGTATTGCCGCCAAAGAAACTATATCTTGAATGTGTTCCAGAGCGGTCTTCCCCGTGCCATCGAAGGTAGGAATTTTCTTCATCGCAGCAGGTGGAACTGTTGTCACATTTTGCACGGGGTGCAATGTTTTCAATTTTTGTAAGAGAGCTGCTCTTCCCTTTCCCTCTCCCTCTCTTTCCCCTTCCTCTTCTCCCCCTTTCTCTCTCTTCCCTACATTCTCATTCTTCCCTCTTTCTCTTGAGCCCCTCAGTCAAATCTCAAAAATGACAGCAGTTGCCCTGAAAAATGGCCAAGTGTCAGGGCGCAATCCGACTTCGCAGCGAAGTCGGAGTGCGCCCTCCAGATGGAGCGCAGCAGGAGTGCAAAGTGCGCAGCGCGACAGAATCAACCAAAAGAACAAGTGTTCTGGCGAAGTCGGATTGCGCCCTCCAGATGGAGCGCAGCAGGAGTGCAAAGTGCGCAGCGCGACAAAATCAACCAGAAGAACAAGTGTTCTGGGCGCAACCCGACTTCGCAGCGAAGTCGGAGTGTGCCCTGCTTTCTGGGCGCACTTGGTAGCAGGCTGGCAGGAAAAATGACTAAGTGCTGGGGCGCAACCCGACTTCGCAGCGAAGTCGGAGTGCGCCCCCTTTCCAGGGCGAAGTCCATACGGCGGTAGAAATCAGCTTTCACCTGTGCGCAACCCGACTTCGCAGCGAAGTCGGAGTGCGCCCTTCGACAGGTGCGCAGTAGGGGAATAAACTCAGAAAAGTACCCAAGGCATGAAGGCCTTCCCGACTGCGCTGTTTTTCACCTGCGCAACCCGACGGCGCTTTGATCCTGGGCGAAGTTGGATAAACTGCCTTTCAAGGCAGACACGTGTCAAGCAGCATCATCCGACAAGTGTCCAACTTTGGGATCCGAGCCGAGACGTGCCGAGCACAAGGACAAGCATGGGATGCACTACTTATGCCACCTACCGCCTTTAAACCTGATTGGAGGTTCTACCGCTTCAGCCTACCCGCATTCTCGCCGATGAAAAGTTCTACCTAACGCGCTGCCACGTATCTGTACAACCTTCAGGGAGACCATGCTGCGGGTACAGTCCGGCCCGACAGAAGTCAGCATCAGCAGTTCCGCGGTTGCTTTTGTCAGCTAATGTTTGACTGGGACTTTGTGCCCATAAATGTAATCGGGGGTTCTCAGGCTATAAATAGCCACCACGTTTTCATTGTAAGGTGGTGGAAGGGGAATGTCTGTTAGGGAACCATTGTAGCTGTGCTTCTGCCTTTTAATATAATATATACACTTGGTGCTGTTATACTGTTTTTTATTTTGTATGTTGCCTCTCCTTGACATTTCTGCCTTACGTTTTCCTGTTTCATGGCTTGTTGATTCACTTCAGCATTTGGTGGTCGGTATTCCCGAGGTGCATAAATCGGAGGATATATAGGGCAAACGTCGATGGCAGTTTTCTGGTTATGTTTTGTGTTATAGTGTTGTTAGTAGTGGTGATTGATGCGTTGCCGTACTGTTAGTTCCTTGGAGGGAATGTCTGTTAGGGAACCATTGTAGCTGTGCTTCTGGCTCTTAATACAAAACATATACCTGACTCTGTTCTATTGATTAGTGACAACATCCATAGTGGTGTATTATGGTTATATTGGTGTTAGTAGTGGTGATTGATGCGTTGCCGCATCTTGTTAGTTCCCCCCCACCCAACTCCAATCTAATTTGGAATTCCTTTCGCATTTTTATCTCTTTCCCTGCACTCTTATCTTGAACCTCAAAACCCCACAGGAAGCCGGCCTTCTCCGGAGATTGGCACGGAAGGCATTCCTTCCTTCCGGCCTTTCAATGTTGGTTTGCGGGTCTAGGGCGCAATAACAACAAAATCCTTTCCTCATGGCGGATTCGTAACCAACAGTTTCTGGCACGCCCGGTGGGACAAGGAAGTTTCCCACCCCCAAATAGAATCGAAGCACCGGTGTTCGCTTCATTGCTGTTCAAAATCAGAACACCTGGCGACTCTGCACGAACATATCCTCTGAGTCCGAAAGACCGGTCCCAGCACCTTCATGCAAACGAGAAGGTGGCAAGCAAGGGATCCGAGAAACCCGCCTGCCTTTTACGAACTAGACATCAACGCTCGAGGCGAAATTGTCGGTGCGGTTGATCAACAAGCTCGTGTCGACGAAGCCGAGGCTGAAATCCGAGAAGAAGCCGAAGCCGAGGTCGAAGGAGCTGAGAACGAAATAGAAGAGGCCGAGGAAGAAGAGGAATCTACATCCTCGGAAGGTACCGACATTGAGTATACAACCGACGGAGGAGAAGAAGAAGAAATGGCTGCCCAGCAGCAGAATGATGATGATCTCTTCCCGACGGTGGACTGTACGGGGCCCTTGGCCCTGGTAGGACAACAAGCTGTGCCCCCTGCTGCCTTAAAATCCATCCCTACATACGACGGCTACGGCAAGACGGCGTATGAGCACATCCAGGACATCCTTGCCCTGGCTACATTGCACTCCATTACTGACGAAAGTGTGAAGACCCGTCTGCTGGCCCTTTCCCTAAGGGGAAAGCTTCTCTACTGGTGGAGATCGCTGCCAGAGGGATCTATCACAGGGTGGCCCCAGCTCGCCAGAAGGCTCGTGAAAGGATGCAACGAGTCTGCTGACCCCACTTCTTTGCTGCATCAGTTCCAAAGTATCCAGAGACACCCCCAAGAGGAGGTGTCTGACTTTAACATCAGGTTTGCGAGATCCTGGAAATGGGTACCTCGTGAACTTCGGCCTTCAGCTGGCATGGCTGCTCACTACTACCTGAGATCCTTCAACTCAGACATATGCCTGCTGCTGAAGATTGCCAGAATAGACTCGTTTCCTGCTCTGTACGATGCTGCCCAGCAAGCTGAAGCGGATATCATTTCCATCGGCAGACTCCCGTCCAGGGTGCAGGAACCCATTCATCCCGACTTCCCCAGATCCCAATATCCGTCAGCTTCTGGTGGTGCGCCGTCCACATCAGGGCAGCAACCCCAGCAGCAATGGAATCCGGCGCCGGTCGTAACTCCTTACGGCCCGTCGCAAATGCATTATCCTCACCCGCCTCCTCCTCCTCCGCATTTTCCAGCACTCCCTGCTCCCCCCGCAGTACGCACCTTATTCCAATCCTCCTCCATTAGCCGCGTTGCCTCCACCGGCACAATTGCCGCCTCCTGACAATAACATTCGGAACACAATCCTCCAGGAGGTACGGGCTTTGGCCTCAGGTTATCATGCCATGTCCAATGACATGACCGCTCTGAAGAAGAAGCAGGCCCAGATGGACCTCGCTCCTAGGAGGCCATATCCGCCTCCGGTGCTAACAAAAGACAGGCCTCCAGAACAACAACTGCAGAGGCGTCCGCCTTCGAGAAATGCTGCTATCGAAGACCAACCTGGTCTTTCCGACCAGATCAACTGGTGCACTACGTGCAACAACCCGCATTCGGAGGAAGACTGCACACTGCACCAGCACTACATCCAGACTTTGGCCGGCAGCGCCACAGAGGACGATGAACTCTACATGATCCCGGACGGCGAAGCCAACTTTGCCCTCCCAGAGGAAAATCTAGTGCCGCCCGCCAAGGAAGAAAAGAAAACTGCAGATGCTGCCAAGCCCTTGCAAGTGTATGCCAGAAGAGAAAAGGTGCAGCCCGGTGGGCTGCCACCATACAAGCGACTGTGGCCCTACACAGCCCAGGAGAAGGCATCCAAAGACAAAGCTCCAGCCAAGCCTCCTCCGATAAAGGCAGCCCCTGTTCCAGCCAAGCCTCCTATAGCAAAAGCTCCAGTTCCGGATAAAGCTCCAGAACCTCAGCCTCCAGCTGAAACCAAAGAACAAGCCCAGGAGAAGGTGAAGTACCCGTCTCTGACCAAGAGACAGAGAGTTGAGGCCACCCAGCGATACCGGACGAAGTATGAGCCGGCAAAAGAAGCGAAGGAGCTAGCACCTCGGCTACAGACATAGTAGACGAGTTAAAAAGAACACCCGCTAGAATCGGCATGTACGATGCCCTTTCGCTCCCGGTGCCGGTGGATCTGCTGCGAGAATCTCCGAAAAACATGAAGAACGGCAGCGAGATACAGCCCGCTGTCCTCGGTTCAACCTCTGACAGTCTCAGCCACTGGAAAGAACAGACCGCCTCCCTTCTATCTGTCTTTACGGAAGCAAGGGCACATAGTACACAACTGCATGGTAGACTCTGGCGCTTCCACGACTATTATGCTGAAAGCTGTCTGTGACGAGATCGGGATGGAGTACACAAGGAGCAGCCAAGGTGTGCTGCAAAAACAGCCTTTAGGGGAAAATTCAAGCGAAGCTCCTCCATGCCTTAGAAAATTTTCAGGGACAACCAGCCTTCGGAGGGGGAAGCTTCGCACTTGAGTTGCCCGAAGCGGGTGCTTCGGGAAGATTTTGAGCGAAGTAGATTTTCCTGAGGAGTGGTTCGCCAAAAGGGATAGCCGAAGCAGGTGCTTCGCTAGCATTTCTGCGAAGTGTTTTTCCACACTTAAGAATTTGTTTTGGCATTTTACTTTTACATTGTATGCTTCGCAAAACTTCGACCCGAAGCTAGTCTTGTGGGAGCTTCGCTTGCGAATCTCTTTCTGTGCCTTAGACATTTGGCTTGCACCTATGTTTTTTCCTGCCTGCTGTTTGCGAAGCTTCTTTTTCTTGCTATATTATCGGCAAAGCTCTTTCAAATTCAGTTATTTACAAGGGGGATCCAAAAAATGTCAGCCAAAATTGCTGCAACACTACGATCAACAAAAATAAGGAAAACTATATCAAGAAAATCAACATAATCAAATTTCACTACCCCTTCAGAAGCAATGTGACAAAACTTGTCAACAGTAACCTGCATATCCCTGCTTTAATTCTAGTTGGAGTGTTTAGGAAGTAAATTTTGGATTTAGTCCTATTAACTTTCTACCCTGATGCTCTTTCATATTCTTTTAATAATTTTAGTAAAGCATTAGCCTTGTTTATGATTGCCCTCTTAAAAAGGGCACTATCTTCTACAAACTGTTGATGGGTGAATGTTGTTGACGTTTTACTAGCCTGTTGACGTTTTACTAGCCTTAAGTCCACTTATTAGCCCATCTTTGTTAGATTTCTTCAAGTTCCTACCCAATACCTCTGCCATAATAATGAACAAATATGGTGATAGAGGATCTCCCTGTCTAAGACCTTTCTTGGCTTTAAATGATTCTATTACTAACCCATTGACCAGCATTGAATATGATATTGTAGAGACACAAACTTTAATCCATTTGACCCATTTCCTTCCAAATCCAAACTTTTCTAATACTACAAAAAGAAAATCCCATTTAACCCTATTATAGGCTTTACTCATATCAAGTTTTAAGATCATTGCTCTCTCTTTTCTTAAAGCTGCTGAATGCGTTAACTTCATGAGCTACTATGATCCCATACAAAATCTCTCCCTTTCACGAATTGTCCTTGCTCTTTTGAAATAATTTTGTCTAAGAGTGGTCTTAACTGATTTGCCATCACTTTGGAGATTACTTATATGCCATATTACATAGTCTTCTGGGCCTAAATGAATCAAACAATTTTGCATCCTTTTTTTTTTTGGAATCAGGGTGAGAAATGTTGCATTAATTTTATAAGGTACGTACTGTTTTACCCTAGATTGTTCCATTGCCACCAATAAAGAATTCTTCACTATATCCCAATTATGCTGATAGAATGCTACAGAGAGCCCATCCAAACCTGGGGATTTATCCTTATAGAAAGAGAAAAGAGCTAAATGAACTTCTTCTAGAGTAATAGCTCCATCAATTTCCTATTGTCTTCATCTGTTATAACTGAAACTACTTCTTGTAGTACTTTATCATTAAGAACATCAAACTCCTCTTATCCTAGAATATTTTGGTAAAAAAACCTTGCCTCATTTTTGATTTCACTCTGGTTTCAATCCAAACCCCTTTTACTGATTTAATTCTACTAATTCTGGATGCCAGTTTCTATACTATTGCCATCCTATGAAAAAATCTTTGTGCTTTTATACCAGTTTCTATACAAAGAATCTGTATTTCTTGCAATATCCTTTCTTACTAGTTTCCACTGTTTATTTACTTTCATCTATTTGGACCTATTTTTTGGAAGTTGAAAACCATCCTCATCCATATCCATTTGTAAGTTTCTCTTGCAGTTTTCTACATATGTTTCTGCTGGACTCTTCTTAGGGCATGATCTCTCAATATGCTCCACCTCATGACATCTTCTACATCTAAAAGATATATTTTCATAATCTATGGTTTGGGTCCACAACTTATCCCTATACTTAAGAATGATTGATTCTAGTAAAGGTTCACTTATATCAATCATGACCAATATCTGAGCATAAATAGCCAAGAATCTATTTTTTGTAGTTTCTAAAATCTCAAGGAATTCGTCTAGAGTGTTGCCAATTGCCTATTGCCTTGAAGGTATCCATTTCCAAAATTCAATGGGCAACCCATACATCCTAACCCAGACTGGCACTAGGGATAGATTTATGTTTTTCAGGTGCAAAGCCTTCACACCAGTGGGTAAGAAGTCTTGCTCTTCCCATAAACCAAGGACCCCCTTTTAGGATTCTATCTCTTTCCTCCTTGGAACAAAAATGTCTAGGAAGAAATCTCTGAGAAGAAAGGATAGATTCACTCCTGGAGAGTTCCAACTCTTATCAATCCATTTTCTCAAGGCCGAAGCCCTTGGCCAAGACCCATTAAATTTACCAAAAATTGCCCTATCTTTGAGCAACAAGGATCGCTTCTTTGTGAGGTCCTCACTAACCTCTACTACTAGGGATGATTCTAAGGATTTAACTGTAAATCAGTCCATGGGAAGGAAACTATAACTCAAAATCTACTAAAATTTACCAATATATCCTATAACGATAATATTATTGGAAAATAAACCTGTAATAATTTGCATGCAAAAATTCCAAGATAATGAAGTGGAAAAAGAAACTTACTTGAAAAATTCTATGCCTAGACATAATGTCTTGCCTTGCTGATGCCCTAGCCCTATGTTGCTCTTCCCCTCATTTGAACCCTAGCTGATAGATATCTGCAATTTCGTTTTCCGTGACTTGAAAAATTGTCATTGCCCCTTGTTCTGGATGGCTGACTTCACAAGGTTGTATCTCCCTCAATACTGCTCGGATTCCTGCGTATATCCACTCATTTTAGAGCTCATCAAATTCTGCATAAATTGATTCAAGAATCATATGAATCAGACAACCCTTCGCAAAGAAAAGGCTCCTCAAAGATGAGATGTTTTTCAGAAAAAAATTGCCCTAATGCTGTCCTAGTTTCGAACGACTGTTTTCACTTGGTCATATCTCTCTCAATACTGCTTGGATTCTTTTGAATGACCACTCATTTCAAAGATTTTTAAATTCCGCACAAATGGCACAAAAATCATTTGAATCGGACAACTCTATGCAAAGATATGGCTCCTAAAAGATGTTTTTTTTTTCGGGAAAATTTGCCCTAGCTTTGCATGGTGAGTGCATTTTGAAGTTTAATGGCAGTAAAATGATTTTTTTATTTAAAATAATTAAAAACTTATGTAAGGATGGTTAGACAAGAGAGGCAATCAGGAGACTCTACCCAAATGTTGTATGATAGTTTGAAGAACATAGAGTTTAGAACACATTGAATTTAGATTTTGAATCTAATGGGATCCATGTTAGTTCGTTAATGAGTTGGAGTTGGAACAGTTGTTTTTTGGTTTGGTTACATAGGATAATCGGTATGGTAGTAGGTGCTAATAATTTTTTAGAGGAAAATGTGGAGCATAGCTGAGAAGCTGACCTTTGAACTTAGGCATCTTAATAGGCATGGGGGTGTAGCATTTGAGTGCTCATTCTCATCAAGCAAATATAATAAAGCTACACCATGGCATTGTTTGGAATTTTTGGATGCACTTTGTTCAACTGTCTTGATTTTGGATAGAGAATCATTTGGACATGGTGCAATAGGATAAGATCCTTAGTCTGTGGGAAATAATAGAACAGCCATGAATTCGTTCTTGTTACATTGTCCTTTCTTGATGAAATCATGAATCCATGATAAAAACCACCCATGCTGCGGCTGAAACATCTCTTACTAAGGAGGGAAGTGAGTTTGCCACATGCTCGTGGAAGCTGAGTTATGTGTGTAATCAAGGTGAGAACAACAAATCTATCTATAGTGTTCTCATGTGTAGCAGTACCTATAGGCTTGCAAGGCAAGAGAAAAATAACCCTATTATTACTGTGTGAAGTCTCTAGGAAGAGAAAAATAAGAGTATGTGTAATGACCTACATTTTACATGACACAGGCTTTCAATTTGGGAAGACATAGACTTTTATAATGCCTTTTATGCTCATCACATTCAAATCCTACTCCTGACTAATCATAGAACATAACTACGAAGTTAGAGGGCTGCATGGCTTGGGAGCTATGCTGTTTGGACTTCTACCCAACAAGGTATATAGTTGTTCGTCATTGCTTGTCCAAAAGCTGACCTTGTGGCATCAAGAGTGTTATTTTTTTTTTTTTAAAATTTACATGGTGGAATCGGTAGCCGCCACGAATCCGGGCAGGCTGTCCAGCTTTTATGGCCACCACAGTATTCTGCGCTGTCCGCCCCAGAAGCCGCCACACAGATCTTCGTGCAGTCCGCCCCTATAACCACCATGCCACAATCATTTAAAACCTTTTACGCCGCTGAAAGCACCAGGAAAGGGACAAGCGTTCAGTCCGGCGAGGCATCAAGAGTGTTATACTTTAGAATTTTGCAACAAATAAACGCACGATATAATCTCCAAACAGAGAGGAAACTTTATTTATAGATAGTGCAAATGTAAATAGACCGCAGAATACAAGACTAAGTAGGAGAATTAGCAATAGTACAAATGCATAACCACACAAGGTGTGTTGTGCACGGGGCACATGTACATTTTATTCCTAATATTATGAAAGAAGTAGCTGAACAAAAGCTTAGGGCACATGTACATTCCATTCTTAATACAGGGAAGGAAGTAGTAGAACAAAAGCTTAGGGAACAGCCTGTACAACAAGGTTTGCAGGAATGGAGAAAAGAAAAGAACCTAGAAGTTAGAAGATGACAAGGAAGAAGTGTTCAACTACAATTTTAAGCTATATAATAGACATGATGTACAATAGTTACAAAGTAGTTGGAAGTGGTAATGATTTAGCTTCCAATTGATCAAGAAGCAATTTTAGAAGACAGTGGTAGAACTGTTGGTTTGCCTCTTTGGAGTTGGTGTCAATTAGAAAAGTGCTTCTTGGCAAGATTGGGCAGGTATTGCTTTGTCTTTGATGCTTGGTGCTGAAATATCCTTTGTGTAGATTTTGGCATTGGTTGGTGACATGGGGGCATTGGTGTCGTAGGTGTTTCTGTTAGGATGTATGGGTGCTATAGACATTGGTGCCAAGGTCGAATGACGCCATAGTAAGCATGATGTCGAAGATAGTGTTAGTGTCGGAGTAGGCAAAGTGCCACAAGCTAACCTATTTGGTCAAAAGTCCAAAGGGGCGCCAAGGCCTATTAGCTGTGTCACTTTAGTATCGTGATCCTTGAAGACTCGAGTAACCCTTGCTTTGTTTAGATCATTTGTCCCCCTTTGGGAAGCAATGGTCCCCATCTCATTGGCTTCTAATTGAAGAAACAAACGTTTGAGTTTGTCAAGTGTGTACCATTTGCTTTGGTGACAATTAAACCACTTTTAGCATCCTTGAAGAGTTTGTCTATCCCTTCGCAAGTATGTGTGGTAGTGACATCAATCACTTGGTTTGTAGAAATAGGTACTGGTTGAGTAGGATCCATATTTGTAGGATGTGGTATTGTTGCAAGATCTAATAGAGGATGTTATGGCTTGAAGAGTTTTGCATTAAATATGGGATGCATCACCAATTATGAAGGCAAATCAAGAATAAAAGCATTCTCAATTGTCAATTGTTGTATGGTGCATGGGCCATAGCGTAAGGGTTTGGTCTTTTGATGAAGAAGTTTTCCTTCTTCAAGTGGAGCCAAACCTGATTTCCAACTTGGAAAGTGTGAGGAGTGCGGTCTTCATTATGGTGCTCCTTTCACTTTTGTAGTTGACACCCAATAACTTTCTATACTTGGCGTTGGGTGTGCTCTATGTGTCGCAAATTCCTTAAATAATGCTAGCGTCATGGTGCCATTAGGAATGTGGAAAGCGACATCGACTAGCGCGTTGGGCTGGAATCTAAAACATGTTTGAAATAGACTATGTCCATTGGAAGTATGTCGAGTCTGACGTAGGAATGGTGGATGTAGGGTAGGCTTTCATCTTATGTATGAGGACGGTCATGGTCATACATCTTAAGCAGGTGTTCCAACATTTGGTTCACCACCTCTATCTGTCCATTAGGAGGGAACGTTGTGGAATGCTTCCACTTGGTGTCCAGCTGATCCCATAGATGGCACCAAAAATTGTTATGAAGCGAGGTTCATGATTGGACACGATGGGTTAGAAAGCTCGGATAACTATTTTTGGTTAATCTTGGAGCACTAGGGTTAAGGTTGCATTATTTTTATATATTGCAGTGTAAGAAGAGAAGAATCATCCTTAAGCATTGATCTTTGCTCTTAAACGAGGTTGCCCCCTTGAAGCGGTCTATGATATAGTGTAATATTTTAGAGTTATCGATAAAGCTTCTTCATTTATTGTGTTCATTCAGCATATTGTGTTTTTTCGTGTTTCGTGGATATTGTGTTTTTTTTTTCAATTAATTGTTGCAGGCATAATCCTTACATTTGGTATCGGAGCATTGTCAAGGGATAGTTCTGTTGTAGCAGCAAGATTCTTCAAGATTTTTTTGTTAGCCATAATCACAATTTTGTTATTTTGCAATTGTCAGTATAATTTATTTTCTTTCATTTTGTATTTTTGTGCAATTTCATACCAGTCATATTTTTTGTCTCTAAATTTTGTTTTACGTCTTGATATCTTACATACGATACAACTGAAAATTTCCCCTAGATTTTTTCGGTTAGAAACCCTATGTCGAGGTCTTTAAAAAATCATGGAGAGTTGTCGTTATTGGCTAAGCTAGATTGCCTATAAAGTGTCTTGTGAAGTGAGTGGTGATCATATTCCAATACCCAGGCCTCAAACAACATCCGTACATGGTTGTGAGCTCCCACGTACCTTTGGGTATACTAGGAGACATCCTAGGATTAGGAGAAGCCTTTATATATAGGAAGCTATCAATCGTTTGTGTTTTGTGATGCACTAGTAAGTGGTTAGCCCGAAAGTTACTTGCATTGTATCGTGGAGATGATTATTGAGACTACGAGAATAGTGTATCGTTCGTAGCTAGCACCCTAGAATATTGGGCCGGACACTGTCTACGAATGAGACTAGTATAATTGCAAACCCACAAATCATACAAACCCTAGCCTAGTATACCCAAAGTAATTCTCACAGAGACTCATATGAGCATATTGAGAGAGATTCTTGGACTGCTATAATTTTGATTTGGCTCAAGTGCTTAGGGGACAAGCCATTTTTGGAGTAGAGCAGGGTTTGTTCAGTTTTTAGAGCAAATCAAGGTTTATTTAGAGACTGAGGCAAAGTAGAATTGATTATAGAGACTACCAGGAGCCAAAAAAAAAGGGAAAAAAAGCCAAATTTGAGAAATTGGGATTTTGTGTACTTTTTGTCTATAGCCAGTGAGGGAATTGTGGAGATAACAGGGTAGAAATCTGAGAATCCAAGAAAAAATTGACGATAGAAGTTGGCAAGGCCCAAAAAACTTCTTAGTTTCATCAAATTCTTTTAAACATGCCATTCTTGGATGATGCGTATTTTCTTGGGGTTTACATGTATGCCATCATGGTTAATGGAGTAAATGAGGTAGGAGATTTCAATGATATGAAAGATAGGCTTGGCCATGTTCATTCCTTGCCTTGTTGAAGATGAGAATGTCATCAAAGGAGACAATGATGAAGGACCCTATGAATGGTTACAATATATCATTCATGGGACACATGAATGTGTAGGTGCATTGGCCGAACCAAATGGCATAACCAACGTAAGGATTTTGCCTGCAACAATTAATTGAAACAGAAAACGCAATATCCACGAAGCACAAAAAAACACAATATGTTGAATGAACACAATAAATGAAGAAGCTTTATTGATAACTTTGAAAGATCACATTGTATCGTAGGCCGCTTTGAGGGGACAACGTCCTTAAAGAGAAAAGCTCAATACAATATAATTCTTTAGGATGATTCTTCTCTTCTTACAATGCAATATATAAAGATAATTCAACTCTAACCCTAGTGCCTTAGGACCAGCCAAAAATAGCTATCAAAACTATCTAATCCTAACCCTAATGATGAAGGGTCACCTTTACATTCAAAAGAGGTCGTGATCTAATTACTAACTATTACAATAAAATTAATGAAAGGGTTAGGACATGAGGTCCTAACATTGGCCCCCCTCCAAAAAAAGCTTTGCCCTCAAAGCTGAACATGAGGAAATTGTTTCTAAAGCTGATAGAGTAGTTCCCAAGTGGCATCATCAGGGTGCAATACTTGCCATTGTGCCAAAAGATCTGTAATAGTACGATTGTAGAGCTAGCGTGATTGTTTGTCTAGAATGTCTTCAGGTTCAAGGATGATTGAGTCGTCACCATCTAATTTAGGAAGTATTGGTTGAACTTGAATGTGTTGACCCAGGACCTTCTTCAAGCAAGCTACATGGAACACGAGATTATAGAAGACGACAATAGGTCCAAGTTGTATGCAATAGTACCAATCCGCTGTAACACTTGGTAGGGCCCATAGAACTTTGATGCGAATTTATGTCTGCTTGTTATATTTAAGGATGCTTGTTTATAAGCCTATAATCGAAGAAAAAAGATGTCCCCTTCAAAGAATTCCCATTTTGATCTATGCTGATCTGTCTATTGCTTCATTCAATTTTGAGCCATTACCAAGTCTTTGAGATACTAAACTAGAGTTTCCCAATTGCTAAGGGTAGAATCGATGACCTGAACTTTGGAACTGCCTGAAAGATATCATGTGAGAGTTGGTGATGGCAAGCCATATACAACTTCATATGGGGTCATCTTGGTCGTTGTATGATAAGTGATATTGTACCACCATTCAACCAATGGTATCCATTTGGTCTAGTGAGTCTGTTGCTCTGAAGCAAAGAAGTGCAAGTAAGCTTCCAAGCACTTCTTGACAAGTTCCATGTGGCCATTTGTTTGTGGATGGTATGCCGAGCTCATTTTCAGTTGGGTTTCGTGTAGTTTGAAGAGTTCCTTCCAAAGTTACTAGTGAATGTTGGATCATGATCACAAACCATGGGAAGTGGGCATTGCCATGGAGTCGGAAAATTTGGTCAATGAAGGTTCGGGCAATGGTAGAGGCTGTGTAAGGATGGACCAATTGACAAACATGGGCATACTTCGAGAGATGATCCACAACAATCAAAATAATTGACTTGTCCATTGACTTTAGCAATCCTCCAATAAAATCCATGGAAATGTTAGTCCATATCATATCGGGAATAGGTAATGGTTGAAGCATGCTTGGAGCATGGATCGTCTCTCCTTTATGTTGTGGACAATGTCACATTCTTGAACAAATCTTTTAATATCCTATTTCATTCTTTCCCAAAAGAAGTTCTTCTTTGTGCATTGTTAAGTCTTTAAGAATCCTGAATGTCTTGTTGATGCTAAGGCATGTAGCTCTAGTAATAGTTTGTCTCGAATATCAAAATTTCTAGCAAGGACAATGCACCCTTTGTAGTGCAAGTATTGGCCATCCTACGAATACTTTGGCGTGGTCATAGAGTGTATGGATAATTGTTGAATGATCTGTTGTATGTGTATTCTGTTGCCACTTTTGTTGGACTTCGTGCAACCAATTTAAATTTGGTAAAGGCAACACACACGTCATCGAATTTGTGTGATAGGGCACATTTGCTATGACATTTTCTTTCCCTTTTTTGTAGATGATCTCATAAACATAGCCTAATTGGTTAGTCACCCACTTCTGTTGTTTAGGAGAATAGACCCGTTCTAAAAAGTATTTTAGGCTTGATGGTCAGTCTTGATGTAAAAATGTCATCCCACTAGATATCGAAGCCAATGTATTACTGCATGAAGGATTGCCATCATTTCCTTTTCATATGTTGACTTCACATTTTACCTTGTGAATGCCTTGTGGAAGCTAAAGGTCTCCGTTGTTGAATGAGAATTGCCCCAATTCCATTCCTTGATGCATCACATTCAATTGTAAAAGTTTTAGAGAAATCTGATGTAGCAAGTATGTAGGTGGTGCACATAGCCTGCTTGAGAGAGATTCAAAAGCCTCTTCTGCTGCTTTATCCACCTAAATGAATTCTTTTTCAACATGGCTGTTAGAGGAACTACATTTTTACCATAATCTTAAACATAGTTATGGTAATAGCCAGTGAGACCCAAAAATCCATGCAAACCTTTGAGGGTCCTAGGTTTAGGCCAATTTTCATGTCCTTAGATTTTTTAAGGTCTACCTTAACCTCTTCTTCTGATAGCAATTATAGGGCTTGATCCAAGGGAGTCAAATGCTTTTCCCAAGTTCTGCTATATATAAAGATATCATCAAAGAACACTGATTAAACCTTGCTTTGCTCAAAAAAATGAATAAACCCTGCTTTGCTCCAAAACTGTCTTGTCCCGTGTGCTTGAGCCAAGTAAAAATTTTGGTGGTCCACGAATCCCTCCCTCACAATGCTCAAATGAATCTTTGTGAGAATTAATTTTAGTAAACTAGGCTAGGTTTTGCCTGGTTTGTGCGCTTGCATACATACTGATCTCATTTGTAGACAGTGTTTGGCCTAATATTTCAAGGCACTAACTGTAGAGGATTCCACCGTTCTCTTAGTTGCATTGCTCATTTTCAAGGTACGATGCGAGTAGCTTCCTGGGATTAACCGCTTACTCGTGCACCACAAAATACAAACAACTGATGACTAACTATGGATAAAGGCTTCCCCTAATCCTAAGGGGGTCTCTTGATATACCCGAAGGTATGTAGGAGCTCACAACTATGTATGAATGTTGTTTGAGGCCTGGGTATTGGAGTATGATCACTGCTTACTTCACTAGATGCTTTATGGGAATCTAACTTGAAAAAATCTAGGGAAAAAGTTCTGCTGTTATATTGTATGTAGCATAGTTGGAAAAATTGCAATTTGTGATAACTTGGCAACCCAATTTTGGAGATTTTATTGGCAACTCGAGAAGACTTGAGAAAAAATAACTGAAGATTTTTTATTTAATTAAAAAAGAAAAAGAAACATAGAAAGTTGATTTTATATTAGATATTCATAAAAAAGAGTACAATTACAGTTCATGATCATCAAATCCAACCAAATACATCATAGAAATGCAACATTTCAAAATATGAAGTAGATTTTAAATTGCTTTTTGTTTTCCCCTCCTCCCCTTTGCACTAGATGGTTGGCCTTGGTTTTGAACATGTTGTCGAATTGGAGGCTTCTTAGGTATGGTATCATCATGGTATATCTCCAATTCTCTTAGATGTTTTGCTTCCTCCTCAAGTGCCTCAATGTCCTCTCTGTAAACTTGGTATCCATAGGACTCTTGGCAATCCAATCACATAGTGGATCTAGCTCATCCAATTCAATTGCCTCATAGGATTCACTAGCCTTCACTTGTTTGGTGCGAAGCTGAATATTGTATTGTACAAACACAAGGTCATTGAGGTGCTCTTGGGTCAACCTATTGCACTTCTTGGTGTGTACGACCTCAAATAGAGACCAATTGCGCTCACACCGAGAAGTGCTACAAGGTTGACTCAATATGCAGAGAGCCATCCTCTTCCAAATTGGTCTTTTGGAACCATAGCTCTCTCACCATAAATCTACAAAAAAGATAATATCACAGTATTAATTTGCATTCGTAAACTACAAGAAAAATTCAAAAAATGTTAAACTTTAAAAGTTTAAATGCTGTACCTAGTCACACGGTTGACCTTGCTTCTTTAGTGAAGGAGGATGCAAACAAGTTAGCTCCCTTCCATGACCTTATAAAGTTGCAACTTAGTAGGGATGAAATGATGTTTGCTAGGGTTATCTATCATCCTCTCAATGCAAGTATAGAACCCCACTTGAACCTCTTCATCATTGCTAAGACTACTAGTGTAAAAGAATGTGGGGTTCAAGAAGCACCCGACGACATGAATAGGTCGATGGAGTTGCCGCTTCCATCTCTTATCAATGATGCACCAAGTTGGTTCATACTTGCGCTAGTTGCCACTGTAATAGTGCTCAATGGCCTCTTTGGCTTTTATCCATTGTCTCATGAAGATAACCCATTGCCAATTTTTCACCATCTACAAGGCAAAGAACCCTTACCACGGGATTTGTCACCTAGAATTAAATAGTAAATACTAAAAATTTAGAAAAAGTAATGCTAATTTTTTCAAATATAAAATAAGATTTTAAAATTTAAATTTGAACTCAACACGCAACTACCTTGAGAATTTCTTAGACGCTCACCCAAAATGAATCATTAAACACTGTCTCCAGATTTGCTGCTCCTCTTTTGAATGAAATGGTGAGGCATACTATTCCTTTCTCACAAACATTCCTTTCAAAGTGGGTGATGCTGTTAGAAGGCTCTACAAGGCGATGAAATTGAAGACAAATTGAGTGATCCCTGGGTGAAGAATGTCCCTTCTGTCATTATGCTCCATCATCAAGCGAGTAGTCGTGTGTGTTTATAGATAAATCATGTAATGTTCTTCACCTCTTCTACCATAGTCTTCACTTGTCATTTTGCCAATATCCTCAAGCATGAGGTCAATGGAAAGGGCAACACATGGTCTCCAAAATAAAGGGGATACTTCTCCTCGAGAAGTCTACTCGTAGATACATATGCTGTTGCATTTTATGTCACTACTTGGACAACGTTTTCCACTCCTATTTCAAGCAGGACCTCCTCCAACAAATTGAATAACAAATGTGCGTTCTTCACCTCTCACGAGGCATCAACTGACATCAGGAAGACCATGAATCCACTCGAAGCCATTATGAAGTTTAGGAGCATGCGGTTTCTTGCATCTGTCCATCCATAAAAAACAATGTTGGAGCCCCTTGTCCTCCATGTCTTGCTTTGCTGTTCGACAAGAGCACATATGTTGGTGACACAGTCCAACAAGTGGGCTTCCTAACAGGGGCTATTTACACAATTGAAGGGAATGTTGCAGTAATACCAAAAATTGGCTACAATTGTCTTTACATCCTTTGCCTTTACCCTCTCCCATGTAGTATTCTAAAGTGTGATTTGTCTTGTGTCGGAGCCTCATCCAATAGTTGCACTCCTCCCTCCCAACTACCTTGTTGAACGCGAGGGCTAAGAATAGATTCTTTGGCTGCAGCATCGACATCCTCTACTTCGGCCTCATCCTCATAAAAGAGGCCCAAGGCCCCACTCCATGTCCCATTGCAACTCTTGTCCTTTTTGGGCTGTTTATCGCACAACCAAGCCTTCACCTCATTTCTAATCGAATCATCTGCTCTAGGCAAGGGTCCACTTCATGCTTGCGTTGCCCAAGTAGATGGTATTTGAGATGATGGATGCCTCCTCGCATGTCCTTGTCACAGTGTTTACAAAACACTTGATTTGACAAGTTTTCCTTAACCCCATGTTTCTACATTGGGTCTCTTCTTGAGCTTGGAGTTTGGGCTGCAATTGAAGGAGTCGGTTGGGTTGCACTTGGAGGAGGACCACTGCTGTCCGCAACGGTTCCAGGGACCTCACCTGAAGAATCCATCTATTTTTACAAAGGAAAGGAGGGAAAAAAATAGATATAAGTAATTGGATGCCCTAGGTCCTAGCCTGCATGTTTAAAAAGAACAAACAAAAAGAAAAGTCTGAAAAAAAAATCTAACAAAACCCGAGTTTTTGTGAAAAACACCTTTGAAAATCTTTTAAACGGTGTCAAATCTTTGATGTGATCTCGAAAATTGGTTTAGAAGCAGTGTTTTCACCTTTGAGAACAATTTCCACATAGTCAGAGAGAAGGAAAAGTGAGCAAATGAGGCAAAATGCCTTTTTAGAGAAAATTTTGCGCATGCAACCGATTTTCTCGCGAGAAATCAACAATTTTTTTGCGTGAAAACTTGTTGCGAGTCGAATTTCTCAGCGTCGAGAAATTAAAAAAATAGTGCTGCCTGTAATTTCTTGCGAGTTTCACAAGAAACTGTGGGATAGCAGCGATTTTACTAACTATGATATGTAGGATCTCAAGATGTTGTAAGACACAATTCAGAGGAAAGAAAAAAATGACAAATACGAAAGGAAAGAGAAAAAATTATACCGATTGCAAAATAGGAAAACCGCGGGTGTGGATGATTGAAAAATCTAGAAGAAAAAAATTCATGTTGCTGCCATGGAACATCCTTGGATAGGGCTTTGATACCAGATGTAAGGATTCTGTTTGCAACAATTAATTGAAACTAAAAATGCGTTATCCATAGAATTAAAAAAAAAGAAAATAAGCATCTGCGTGTGTGTGGTCTACCGGCAAGGATGCCACTTGCATTATCAGTGATGAGACCCGGGTTCAACCCCCACGATGGATGTGTATAAGAAGTATTGATTAAAAAAAAAGGAAGCTTTATTGAAAACTATGAAATATTACACTATTATATCATAGGCCGCTTCAAGGGAGCAACCTCTTTTAAGAACAAAGTGCAATACAATATAACTCATCAAGATAATTCTTCACTTCTTACAATGTAATATATAAAGATAATTCAATCTCAACCCTAGTGCTCTTAGATTTATGGAGCAAGATAATTAAGAGAAGCTTTATTTGTAGGAAGTCATCTACTGTTTGTGCTTTGTGATGCATTGGTAAGCAGTTAGCCTCGAGAAGCGACTTGCATCGTACCTTAGAGATGAGCATTGTGGCTAAGGGAATGGTGGAATCCTTCATAGTTAGTGACCTAAAATATTGGGCCGGGCATTGTCTACGAATGAGATCAATATATTTGCGAGCTCATAAACTAGACAAACGTTAGCCTAGCATACCCAAAATAATCCTCATAGAAACTCATCTGGGCATATTGAGAAAGAGATTCGTGGACCACCAAAAATTTGACTTGGCTCAAGCACTTAAGGGACAAGACAGTTTTGGAGCAGAGTAGGGTTTATTTAGTTTTTGGAGTAGAGTAGGGTTTATTCAGAGACTAGGGCAAAGCATAATTGGTTACAAAGTCTAACAGGTCAATTTTTGTCAGCCACAACCACATTTTTCCTATTTCGCTATTGTCAGTATATTTTTTCTCTTTTGTTTTGTATTTTCTTTGCAATTTCATTTTCGACTTATTTTTTGCCTTTGAATTTTGTGTTACAGCATCTTGAGATCCTACATACAATACAACAAAATCTTTTCCCTAGATTTTTCAGGTTAGAAACCTTGTTCGAGGGCTTTTAAAAAAATCATAGAGTTGTTATTGGCTAACCTAGATTGCCCATAAAGCACCTAGTGAAGTAAGTAGTGATAATACCCAGGCCTCAAACAACATTTGTACATGGTTATGAACTCTCATGTATCTTCTAGTATGTTGGGAGACCTCATAGGATTAGGAGAAGCCTTTATTTGGTCATTGACTATTTGTATTTTGTGATGTACCGGTAAGCTGTTAGCCTTGGGAAGCTACTTGCATTGTACCTTATAGATGAGTAGTGCAGGCAAGGGAACAGTGGAATCCTTCTCAATTAGCATCCTCAAATATTAGGCTGGACATTGTCTATGAGTGAGATCAATATATCTACAAGCCCACAAACCAAACAAATCCTAGCCTAGTATGCCCAAAATAATCCTCACATAGAATCATTTGGGCATATACTAAGAGAGAGGTTCATGGACCACCAAAATTTTGGCTCGAGCACTTAATGGACAAGACATTCTTGGAGTAGAGCATGGTTTATTTGGAGCAAAGGAGGGTTTATTTAGAGACTAGGACAGAGCAAAACCTGTTACAGGGCCAAATAGGAGGCCCCCCCTCTCCCCCCCCCCCAAAAAAAAAGAAGAAAAAATGGAAAGGTAGTTTTGAGAAATTGCGATTTTGTGGTTTATTTGTCTATAGCTAGTCAGGGAATCGTGGAGTTGACAGGGCTGAAATTTGAGAATCGACGAACGAACCAATGATAGACGTTGGCAAGGCCTAGAAAACTTCTTAGCTCCATCAGGTTCTTTTGAACAGGCAATTTTTCTATGATGTGTATCTTCTTGGGTCTACATGTATGCCATCATGGTCAATGATGTAGACGAGATAGGAGGTTTTAGTGATGTGGAGGGTAGGCTTGGCCATGTTTGCTTGAAGTATGTGTTACACATGGTGTAGATGTTCCTCCCATGTTTTGTTAAAGATGAGAATATCATCAAAGTAGACAATGATGAAGGACCTTATGAATGGTCATAAGATATCATTCGTTAGGCGCATGAATGTGTAGGTGTATAGATCAAATTGAAAGGCATATCCAACCACTCATATAGTCCTTCCTTGGTCTTGAAAGATGTCTTCCAAATGTTTGAATGGTTGAGATGGACCTGATTTAAGGTCGATGTTGGTGAAGTATCAAGCCTCTTGAAGCTGGTCGAGAAGATTTGTAATGGAACAACTTCTAAGAAATAACAATTACAATGGTAAATTCTAGAAATATAGCAACACAAACAACTTGCACCAAAATATTTGCAACAGAATTAGATTCTAAATCAACAAATCTCAAATAAGTAAATAAATCTATATTCCAAGTTTCAAAACAATCCAAGCCACTTAGAGAGGGTGAAGTCTCTTATGTGCACCTCACGTGATAGAAGTTATACAAAACGATTGATGATACAACTACATTAGAACTCATCTATTTATAATCTACTCAAGTAACAAAACCTAACCCTAATGCTCAAGGGTTGACTATCCTAACCTAGGGCCTGAGTCAAATAAAGATAGTTGACGTGGCTATATCGGGGATGTTACAAGATCTTCAATACGGGGTAGTATATGTATTCTTCATTGATATCTTGTTCAATGCGTTGTAGTTGATGCATAGATGCCTTGTACCATCCTTCTTTGGTCCTAGAACAATGGAACTATCACAAAGGAAAGAGCTTGGTATGATATTGCCTTGATCATAATTTGGCGTTAAATCTCGACGCTTTCCCAAATTGATTGACCATTTGGGGGTCTGTTGGGAAGAGACAATATAGGAATCAAGTAAATTTGATGCTTGAATGAACAATGAATTGACACTTGTGGATCCTAAAAAACATCTGAATATGAATGAGACAAGGTGTCCATCTGTTGAAACTATATTGAGTTGTCTTCTATTGGCGTGACAAGGGAAACTTCTCGACACCATGGGCCTTTGGTCAAACCATGAGCAAAACAATTTTTTGAGCATGAGAAATGAATCTCTTAAATTGCTTCACCTAAATAAGACTCACCTCCTAAGGTAGGCAATTTGGTGTGTGGTAGGCTATCCCCTTGACGTGCACTGACCATTTCTATGGAGAAGCTTGGTAGGTCACCTAGCAATAAAAAAGTTAGGGCCTTTTGAGTAGGATGTTGAAGATGTCCAATGGTGCCATGTCAAATGTGATGGTGTCACGCATTTGTGAGATGTGGTTGTTCTCTAAAACAAATATTAACACAACATAGAAAGGAGAAAATCAACAAAAAATGAAATTGCGCTCCCCCTGCCCCCCCAAAAAAACACTTCAAATATGTACATTCTACTTCATTACATTGTTGTATACTTATATATATACAATAGGATATCTCTTGGTTGTCTCAAAAGACTCTTGATGCTTCACATGAGGATTAAGAATGGCATTATTACTCATCCTAATTATGTCGAGCGACATTGTACACAGCCTTAGGTTTCCTCTTGGTCAACTCAGAGTATGCTCATCTGAGTGGCGCGTGGAGACGGACCACCATATTCCTCCAGAGGATAGGGTATGTCGTCTTTGCTCTAATTGGGAGGTGGAGAATGAAGCACATTTCATATTCAGATGTCTTATTATATGAGATTTGAGGGAGGTACTATTGCTTGTATAGAGACTCGGGTGGATCACTTGCCACTTTTTTTAGATATCTTAAACAAAGATGCTTGGCTCTTTACCTTAGGGAAGCTACGTCTCCTCGACGTCGGTTATTGTAGGGGAGACAGACTACTAATCTACTAATCATTTTATTCTTTCACCCTATCTTTGTAGTCAAGAGTAATAAGCGCTTATTGGAAGCTACAACTATCCAAAATTTTAATGATAGATCTGTGTGCCCTTGTCTGCATCATAGTTACGAAAGTCGGTGAGTTTTTGAAAAACTCACCTAGTCCGTGTTTGAGTCGGCCCTACCGGGTTTTTTGGGCTCAACTCAGCGAGCTTTTTGGACTCGTTGAGTTTGTGAAAAAAACTCGGCCACGACGGCATAATGACGGGAAAACTGCATAATGACTTTTTTCATTTGCAGGGATGCTAGTAACGTATTCATAAAAAAAAATTGTCTTCCTTTCTTTTGTCTTTTTATGTTGTTTGTTTAAGATTTGAGTGGATGGATTGCTTTTGTTTGTTTTTGAAAAATATTGTGAATTCCAACATGGTATCAGAGTGGGTATAGAACAACATTTCTTGGTCATTTAGAAAGTTTTTTGGGAGTTTTCGATCCTTCTTCTGAATTTTGGGGCGAATTACTCAAAGCATCATTAGCATTGTCTGAATAAGAAACCAAGAGGAGATCTTCTATCTATCCAAATTTCTAAAAATCCTGAATGTTTTTTGCCAAAATTTCTTCTTGCTTTGTTGTTCTCCATTTGAAGTTTTGGGTTCATTTTTGGATTGTCACCTTTTTCTTCCCTCTCAAAGCTATGATGGATTTGAAGGAGAAAGAAGGTGCCATTCTGAATTTGAATTCAAATGCTTTTGGTGCACGCTCATGAGCTCACACGCTTTGCAACTGATGACACTCTCTTTGGCAGGTTGTGGCAGGTTTTCAAGGAAAATGCTGCCGTCTCGACAACATAGGAGAGGTAGAATGTTGGTTATGTGGAGGGAAGGAAGGGTGTTGGGGATTCTGAGGTTCAAATCCCCGCGCGACGCTTTTTTGGGTACGCTTAGTGGAAAAAATGGTGTCAAGCATTTTTTCGAAGGTTTGAATTGCTAGTCGAACGCGTGGTGTAATAGTCAACATGGTAAGAATTGGAGCATAAGTGGGCAGTGGTTCCGTGTTTGATTCCCTGTGGTAACTCTTTCTGCTTATTGAGAACGACTTAGTGCACTTCTACGGAATCGTGGCTGGAGTCGTCATAGTTACTACTGTGTGTGTTGTTGGTTATGTGAAGGCCTATAAGGTGTTTGAAGGTAGCATGTCACAGGATCAAGCTTTGTTGTTTACGCTTTTTGCATTTTGTGCTTTGGGGTTGAGGCTATCAATGATCTATTGTCCTAAGCGCCCCAAGGAGCGCCTTGGCTAGACCAATGGTCTTAGGTGGGTAGGTGCTTTCAGAGAATTTGGAAACTTGGGCTGATGTGGTTGTCTTTCGTGCCATGTGGAACACCATATTACCTATTTATATGTTGTAAACTAATCGGAGAACAAGTGTTAGCAATCAGGAAAATCAGAGGAGTTGAAGTGGTGAAATAGGATTGGAGTGCACCAATGAGTTAGAAGCCGCCAAGTGGTAGGTCAGGATTAGCTCTTGCATCTCGAAAGTTTGGGGATTTAATTTTTTCATTTTTGAGGGCTATTTGGGCAAAACTTTCAGAGGCCATAATGTTTGCATACGAAAGTGTTTTGAGTTCTATTTTTTTCAAATCACTCGATTTTTCGAGGTCTAGAGATTGGTGACATCAGTTTATAGACCTATTCTAATGTTAGGGGCCGAATCGTGTGGAATAGCCCTCAAGCCCTATTGCCCTATTTTGACAGGGCAGATTTACCATACTCTACGCAATCATAATATTCGGTCTACTTTTTTGGGAGATGCAGTTGGATTTTTGACAGTTGCAGCAGATAGTAAGTCTTTGGAGGTGTATAGGAAAAAGATTTAGGATGTGTTTTAGTCAATCCCTCTTCCTCCTTTGGGCTATTGGTTGAACTTATTGATGAATATCTAATTATTCATGAATTCTTCCTTCTTCTATTCTCTGTCCAGGTACTCTTGGAAGTTTGTAATAGTTCTTTTCATAAACAGGTCTATTGAAAGCCTTCTTTGGTGACGGAAATTAGTTTGCCCATATGCTGTAAAAGGGAAAGCTATGCCTCCAAGTCCTACCTTATGTGATAGGGAAGACTGAAGCAACTTTTCTTTAGAGGTGGTGATATTGACTTCTCTTCTTCACTTGGAGTCCTAGCTGAAGTGTTCCTTGGATATGTATGGGAGTATTTGACAGTAGCAGTGGTGACTATGGTCCAGCATATGGAGATTCTTGTGCAAAAACATTTTTGCAGCAGCAGGATTTCAGATGACGAGGGGGATTCAAATGAGTCTACCTCAAGTGTGGAGGCCCACTTCAGCATCTATTATGGGGGGGAGATATTATTGTTACTAATGTCTTCTCTCCTTGGCCCCTTAGTTTAGATTATGAGGGGGTGTTGAACATGAAGTCTGACTTTTGGGCAAGGCCGACATTGTTTCTGGAATATATTGTGAATTCCAACAAATCCAAACAATGCTCTAAAATAAGTTGAGCTGTTTAGTTGGCATGTACTGTTTTCTAACAAGGCATAATTGCAACCATTTTGGAAAATATGCTTATCACAGTAAATATGCATTGCAACCATTTTTGGAAAATATTCTTATCACAACCAATATGCATTCATTTAGCTTTTGAGTAAGAGGCAACCTGTTGAAGTCCGTGGAAATGGACTTCCATGATCTTCTAGGAACTGAATGTGGCTAATGCAACACTTGACAGAAAATATATCCTTTTGGCAGACAAAATTTTGAACTCCTGAATATCAAACTATCTTTGAGATGAAAGTCTAGAAAAAGACTTTAAATTGATCCTTTTAAGGTTGTTTTAAGTGTGCCGAAATAAAGTGCCACAACATGAAGGTCAACTTCATAAGGGTTAATTATATCATCAAAACATACACAACTGGTATTCAGGATGGTGAAGCAACATTTGCCTAGTTATTGAGAAAATCAACTATATATATAATTTTTTTTTTCTTTTCTTGTTTCGTATTCGATGACAAAAGAAATTGTTGAAAATAAGAAGCTTATTTGGGGTCGTGACCCTTCTGACTCTGATTGTCACTTGAGAAACTATAGTGGGTATGATTACTTATCCAACAAATAATGTCACTAATGATATAAAGGATGGACTAAAGCATAAACTCTTCATCTTATGCTATAGTCCAATTTTGCATGCTGTGATATTTTAGCAGGGTACAATATAGGTTGTCCTTGCATAAGTATTGCTTCTAGTGACACTTGTTCATCATCCATTAATCAGAATGCCCTCCTAGCTTTGTGATTCTAAGTGAAATGGCTTTTCCTAGAGTGAGTTGATTTAAAGGATGAAGGAAATAAGAAAAATGCTAAATAAATCTACTACTCACCTCATTCTTTCACTCTATCTCTGCTGTCAAGAGTGACAAGCATTCATTTGAAGCTACGGATCTCCAGAAGTTAATGATAGATTTGTGCGCCCTTGTCAGCATACAAAAGTGGCTACTAGGGTTTTGGTTCTTTCTTTTTCTTGTATGTGGCAGAATAGGACTGCAATTACCGGCGTCGAGTTTCGGCCACCCCTTACATACACATGAGTTGCAGACAGACTTAATGTACCAGTTTCCTATCTTACTCCATTGTTTCGACTACAATGGATTCTAGAAGAGTCTTGGGGTGTCGAACTCCTTGCTTTCCCAGGATTATCCAACCAGGCCTTTTTAGATCCTGTGTTGGCCCTTTTGGGATAGTTGGTGATGATGACAATTGTGCATTTACTTTACATCCCGCTACAACTTAGTGTAGGCGCTTCGATCCACTGGACCTCTTTTCTATCTTTTACCTTTACTCCTGCTCTCACTTCATCATTACTCTAGCATGTTAGGGTTTATCCATTTTGGGTACAACCCTCGAGGCTCTAACTTAATGCCATACGGTTGGTCCACTTTAGTGTAGTTTACGCTAGTTTCTTTACTCTAATTTAGCTTATTTTATAGTGCTTTCTTGTTACTATAGTGCATTGTAACAACTCTTTTTGACATGTCCCATTGGCCTACTGTGGTCATCTATGGACATTAATAAAATTATCTTAGCTTATCTGACAAAAGGTCATACTGTCCAAGAAATACCTCAATTTTGTGACATTGATTGTTTTAGGTCCTTCAATGCTTTCATGCTTTTATGATCAACATGGACACCTGGTAAATTGACCACATAATAATTTGATTCTTATTCAAGGAAGCATTATTTTAATCTTCTTATGAAGCTTGTCTTGGCAAAGGAGATCCAAAACCACTTGCACATGGCATAAATGACCCTTCCGTGTACAGCTATAAACAATAATATCATCCACATATAGTGCAACATATTTGCCAAGATGAGGCCTGAAAATTTCGTTAATAAGCCTGCGCATATCAGACATGAAACACTGATTAACCTGAAAGGCATGACTTACCAATTCTTATGAGCCAAATTTAGCTCCAAAACTTGAAAAGCATTTTCAGTTGCCACCATGTGCTTCCAATGATAGCTAGAAACGAGATCCATCCTACTGAAGTATGAAGCGGATATGCAAATTCTCAATGTGCAGAACTGGATATTTGTTTTAAATATTGATTTTATTTAATTTCCAATGGTCTGGACTTAACTGCTACTTGTTTATCTTATGGCATCAACAAAGTAGGGCACCAATAGAGAGATTTGCTTTCTCCAGTCAGCATTGGTTTTTTCTGTAAACTTCCTTTATTGTTTAAATCTGACACCATGGCTGATTTTGCATGGCTTTACCTTAGCAGTGGGGGCCACATCAATTGGGTGCCAAAAAGCTCTATATCAAGGGAGACCTTTACACTACTGAAACATAACAGGTTAATCAAGAAGATTTCATGGATAATGGATGCAAGATATTGTTGTTTTGTTTTTCAGCTGTCAAATGGTATAAGGGATGAATTGCATATTAAAATTTGGCAATTTTACTACTCTGCAACCATCGACATTTTGATGTTACAATCATCTGTGACAGTAAAGGTTCCATGGCTTGTAAGATAATTATTATAGAGATTTTCTGTTTAGATTCTTCCTTGTGGTTTTTGGTTATTAGTTATTATGCCATATACTTTTCTTCAGGAGTTATTATTGTTATTGTGCTTGTATAATGCACGTTTAGCATTTTTAAATGATTGTGTACTTTTGCCCTATTATTTTGAAAAAATGATTTGACTTTTCCTTTCTTTCATTGCATGCATAAGCAAAACTGGATAAAAGATTATGCTGGTTTAGTTTATATACAAGCAAAGAATTGTTTTCTTTTTGGAATCTGTCTAGGAAGTAAAGTGAACTTCAGTTGTAAATGTTTGGGGGCAGGATTCCATCTTAAATGAATTATGTGTTAATGTTTGAGGGTGTGGTGAAAGCAGGATGGCAGTGTTCGCTTGTTTGATTTACGTTGCAAGGAAAATGCATCTGCTGTTGATCTTGGTAGTGAGCCGGTAGCTTCTGTTTGCTTTAATCCAGGTATTACTTTTTCAGTTGGGGAAAAAACACAATATGCTTGAATCTTGACTTTGTGATTTCTATTGTTACTATTTTGTTGGTGCATTGTGGTCATGAATTTGTCTGTAATGGTTTTAACCTCTAATTCTCAACATTTATTAGGGTGTCAATGTAATCATTGTTATACTTTTAATAAATGGTACACCAGAATAATTAATGTCATAATAATTTTTTGGCTTGTCTGGATCTCCAATGATGGTGGATTCCACATAGTCAAGGAATTTTTTTATAACTCCTAAACATAACTACTTTAAGTTGAAAACTTGAAACATCAAAGATTATTTTTAGTCATAATTGAGTTTTGATCCGAGTATGACATACATTAAATTCGAACTCTTAACTAATTAGCAAACTACCTTATGCTTATAAAAGGAAATATCCAGTGGTAGGAAAAGTATACCAGATGGAGCATTGGACTTTAGATGAAGAGAAATATACTAAACAAGAACAGTTTTAACAGGATTAAAGCCACTTTGCATATAGTGCTTCATGATGAAGATAGTTTTATAAATTGTCAGAGGTTAAACTTGCCATAAATGTAAGAGGTTTAGACTTCTACCTTGAGAAAAAGACCATAAGTCTTCTTTCTCTCATGAGCTGAGTTATCCGTTGCAGACATGGTTAACAGTGCACAACACTTACATCCAGTTATTGATTGCATTGCATTAGCTTCCAGTGGCAGTTCTAGAGAGTTATATTGTATGGGGGAAAAAATCTAAGTTGTACTAAAATATTCTTGATCTAAGTTCTCTTATAAATTTATATTATTTATATTCTGCTTTAACTACTAGCAAAATTGCATGCTGGCAATCTTTAACTCAGTGGAAATATACTTGACTGTCTAAATCAATAGTTCTAAGTGGAGATTTCAAACATAATGTATATCTGAATGAAATGAAATGAAATATTATTAATGTCCGCGGTGGGCCAAAATAAGACCCAAGGGACTATAAGAAGTACAATAATGACTGCCAGCTAGCAGGCTAAAAAGCCCAACAAAGAAAAGAACTAAGAAAAATACAAGATCAAACCCGACAAACGGGCCAAAGAGAAAGGGAAAAGAAAAGAAAAGGGAGAGCGAGAGGGGGAGGGCTGCAGTCCAACGAGAGAGAAGTGCATGCCAAGAAGAACGGAGAGAGAGAAGGAGGGGGGAGGGAGCAGACCAGGAGGGGCAAGCTCCGAGAATCCCCCAAAAACTAATCTCTCCTAACAGTCGAGGCCGAAGTACCGGAGCTGAAGAAGTCCATGATATGTCTCTGCCCATTGCTAGTTCGGAACCCTGACAAGCTGTTGGTGCGCTGTCTAGTGACCCTGCTTCTATTCAAACTGGATGGTGTGGGGCGTTTTCGATCGAAGTCACCTGGTCCGTCGGAGTTGGTGAAGTATGTTGTGATGAGCCGATGTTGAGGAGGGTGAGATCCATTTGGAGAAATTTTATGTCGTCGAAGCTGAGTTATCTCCCTAAGAAAGAGTGCGAGACAACGCTGGTCCGGGTATCTGAAGAAGGTAGAAACACATCGAGAGTTGTCCCTGAAAAGGCAATGGAACCTACCCCGGATCTCATAATAAATGGGACAACAAAAAATGAAGTGATGCAGGGTCTCAACTTCACCCAAGGAGCAAAACAAGCAAATCCGCTCCTCCATCGGAAGATGGTGATCTGACTCAATCCGGAGTTGGTGAGAACACACCCTGAGTTGCCCAATAGTGATCCGAAGACTATGCATTGTGTGCTGCTGAAGGTATTGTGGAGGAACTATTCTGCCCTCCTGTATCTGTAAGAAGTGCTCATGGTAGAAAGACGGCTTGGGGGAAAGAGGGGCAACGGAGACCCATGTGCATCTGGTGTGCTGGAGACTAACATCCTTCCGAATCTCGTGGAGCATCTTCTCCTTAGTAAGCCGAGAGGGGGGAGAACCCCCAAAGAATAAGGGGGCAGCTCTGTCTATACGTATCTGAATGCTGGCCAGGAGAGTAGAAACCTGAAAATACCAGCTCCTCCGGCCTCCTCGAGAACTCGGAGAGAGTTCCATCGAGGAGCGAAGGGCGAGGTAAGGGTACCGCCTGCAACCCTCAGGGGTATCTCCGAAAGTACGGATCCTGTGAAGATAACCGATAATCAGGAAGATAATCTCAAGCTGGAGAGGAGAAGCCCCAAACTCTGCCAGAATAATAGAACGAGGGACTGTTCCCTTGCAACGAATGAATCGTCGAAGAAAGAGTGTCTGCACTCGTTCAACCCGTGACCACTCAGTCGGGCCAAGACTAGGGCCCCAAACCACTGACCCATAAGTAATAGTTGGCTTGACCAAAGCGTCAAAGATCCTCATCTTCACAGGTATATCCTGAAAATGTGCTTTGAAGCAATTCCTCTCTAGCAAAGACAGAGCTGCATACCCCTTACACACCCGGACCTGGGCGGCGGGTTTCATACCAAAAGTGGGACCAGTGAAAAGAACCCCCAAATACACATAAGAGGTGGTGATTTCGACCTCCTGGCCCTGGAAAAGGAAGTGGAGATGGGATAGAGCCTCTTTGGTAGTATTGAATACCATAACCTTGGTCTTAGAAAGATTCACCGTCAACTGTCTCGAGTCACAAAAAGCGGCAAGTGTGTCCAGATGACGCTGAAGCCCCTCAGGGGATGAGGCCAAAAGAACAACATCATCGGCAAAGAGGAGAATAGAAATCAACACATGGTGAAGAAGGCAACCATCCTGTGGGTGAGCGTTCTCCCTGATAAAAATCTCAAGCTCGTCGATAAAGATCCCAAAAAGTGTCGGCGAAAGGGGGCATCCCTGTTTCACTCCTATGGTGCTAAGAATATTGGCTGAAAGCCCTTGAGGGGAGCGAAACCGACCTTTCACAGTCTCATATAACCGTGTAACCGCTGTCAAAAGTTGCCCAGAGATGCCAATTGATCGAAGCCTCTCAAGAAGTAAATGTCGAGGCACCGTGTCGAAAGCTTTCTTGAAGTCTACAAAGCAACAATAAACCTTCGAGGACCTGGAACGCGCCTCCTCAATAATAGCTCTGAGGACTAGAATGTGATCTGTGGTCTGATGATCTTGCCGAAAACCAGCTTGGCCAAGAGCCCTGAAACCCCCCTCCTCCAACCTTCGAGAGAGAAGCACATCCAATGTTGTGGCATAGAGCTTGGCAAAGATATGCCCAATCATGATAGTCCTGTAGTTATTGGGTTCATGGGGATCACCTGCCTTATGAATGGGGTGAATGATATGTTGAGTCCAGGACTCAGGAAACCCAGAACAGACAGCAAGATTAAAGAGATCAGCAAGGGGCCCAACAAGAGGGTCAATACCATGCTTCAAAAATTCCGCTTGTAACCCATCCAAATCTGCTGCTTTGCTTGTACAGAGTTTCCAGATAGCCTGCCTGACAAGACCAGTAGAAAAGAGGTGGCACGAAGAGGGGGGGGAGGGAACAAAAATACGAGGCTGATTTGGGATGGTATAAAGGGAAGAGGCATGGATGGTCCAAGAGGAAAGATCGATCCCATGAGTAATCCGATCACGGGGGAGGATAAGGCGCCAGAAGGATTTAGGAGATTGCTTAAGGGAGTGGATAAGATCAAGTCGATGCCGAGAGAGGAAGAGACGCTTCTTCTTTCGAAGAAGCATCCTATAGTCTTTGTGAGAAATGGCATGGGGCTGGGAAGGATTTCGAATGGCATATTTCAACCTTCGGTGGGCAGACTTACATTCCTCATCATACCAGATGTTCATGGGGCAATGACCAGGGGGACGAGGACGAGGGGGAGGACGAATAGTGTGGGGGTATGATTCCAAAGCAGCCTTCCAAATAGTTTGGACCAAGCAAGCAGAACGATCGGAAACATCGGAAAGAGAAGACACCTTGGGGAGAACATGACGCAACCGGTCCATGTAGGTAAAGGAATAATAATAGTCAAAGTCTATAGTGACTCGAGGGGCTGAAGGGGAGGGAGGAGGGGGAGGAGTAACAGGAAGGGAAACGAGTGGATAACGTAAGAGAAAGAAGTGAATGATCGGTAAGGGGAGGAGGGTGATCAGAGACGTTGAATCGGGAAATGAATGGAATGAGGGTGGTAGAGGAAATAGCATAGTCGACGACATTGGCTCCACCACTATGAGGAAAGCAAGTAAACCCACTAGAATCCGGAAAACAAGATATACCATTGAGAAGAACTAGCCTGTTGGATTCACCCAACTCAATAAGATGCTTACCATAAGCAGTCACCTGTGTGTCGTTGGAGGTTCGAGCAAAACCAAGGTCCTCAAGATCCAATTCCCGAGTCTGCATCTCATCGGTTGTGAGGTCATGAAGAGAAACCTGCATAGGTCCGGTCCGAGCATTGAAATCTCCCAACAGAAGTATCTCCCCTGAAGCCGAGTATCTAGTAATGTCCTCATAGAGATCCTGGAAAGGGTCCCCGTCCGTGTGAATAACAAAATTGGACGTGGTGGGGGGAAAGTAACAGGTGGCAATGTAGATATCCCAAAGAGGTGGGTGACGAAGGATTTTAATCCATAAAAACCTGGAGTGGGGGTCAAAAAAGGAAACCAGAACCCCTGGAGCTTATCCTTGATAAGAGCAGCAACACCTCCTGATCCTCTAACCCCTCCAGAGCGTCGAGTGAGTTGCCGACAACTGGACCACCAAAAGTAACCAGAGATAACTGGAAGGGCCCGCTCGGGACTCTCGTGCGTCTCACAGATAAGAATGATGTCATGTCTACCAATCACATCAAGAAGGGACCCTGGGGCAGACCACATCATACCATTGCAGTTCCAACAAGCTATAGCTAGCTTATCTGCCACCCCCCTTCCGTGCCGATGGAGTCATTTGTTAGGCAAGGGTTTGGACCAACCAGGTGGAGGAGAGTCCCTAATCACTGCACGCAAATTACGAATAACTGCCCATTTGTTAGCTTTCCTGGCTGCGGCTACTTGTTCCCTAGCTTTCTTCAATTCTTCAACCTGGAGTCGCGTAAGGTCCTCATCAAGGTAGATCTTGTCCTGAAGAGTAAATAATTTCCGTTTGGCCCTCAACGCCTTCATACGCTCTTCCGCATTTTTGAAGCGTATGACCAATGTGGAGTCGGGAGAGAACCATGCTCTCTCGAGAGTAACATCTGTTAACTCAAGAGTGTTGTGAATGAAGGCATTTCCAGCTTGAAGCGGATCAATAGGTTTGGGCACCCCACGAACCCTAAGATTGAGCGCTTTCGCATTACGGATTCTTTCTTCTTCAAATTTAGCTTGGACAGCCAACTCAACTATGGGAGGGGGGTTCTTCTTTCCGGCTACAACCTGAACCCAAGATTGTTGGTCAGCTAATTTTTGGCTTTGTGCAGTTGATGCTTCTTTGAGACGTTCTTGCTCAGCAAGAAGAACAGCCTGTTCATCTCGAATTTTTAAGATTTCAGAGTGTAAATTCGCGGAATTCTGAGGAGGTTGTTCGGTATGTGCAGTCTGCAATTGAGTAATGATAGCTTGCTGATCTTGAAGTTTAATTTGGAGATCTGCGATAATGCGGCTGCCGTCTTTCACTTGGTCTTGCAAGGAGAGTATAATACTAGCTTGTGTGTCTAGCTGTTTCTGGAGAGAATTAATCTGTTTAGACAAACGCTGGTATGAAACTGTTGTGTGAAAGCGTTGGATAGATTTAAGAGGAGAAGCCCGTGTTTCCTCCATTCCTCCTTCATCAAGTATCCCCATCACACACGAACACCAAGAAATCCCCTCTCGAGCGTAGCAGAAATCCTCCTCGAGCGCAGCAGAAATCCCCTCCCGAGCGCAGCAGAAATCCCCCTCGCGCGCAGCAGAAATCCCCCTCGCTCGCAGCAGAAATCCCCTCCCGAGCGCAGCAGAAATCCCCCTCGCGTGCAGCAGAAATCCCCCTCGAGCGCAGCAGAAATCCCCCTCGCGCGCAGCAGAAATCCCCTCCCGAGCGCAGCAGAAATCCCCCTCGCGCGCAGCAGAAATCCCCCTCGCGCGCAGCAGAAATCCCCCTCGCGCGCAGCAGAAATCCCCCTCGCGCGCAGCAGAAATCCCCTCCCGACCGCAGCAGAAATCCCCCTCTCGCGCAACACTCGCAGCAGAAATCCCCTCCCGAGCGCAGCAGAAATCCCCCTATGGAAGATCTCCAAAAGGCATATTTTCTTCTAATGGAAGATCTGGAAAAAGGAGGGATGATTTAGGACGTTCATAAATGTATTTTCTTCTAATGGATGATCTGCATGATATAACCAAGCATGGAGGAAAGTTTTGTTATGTAATAGGATTATTTTCTTCCAAAATATTTTTGGAGAATGTTAATGGCATTATAAAGCTTCCATTTCAGCCATGATTCTTTTGGATAATTTTTCTCATTGAATTAAAGGTAATACCGGCTGGATCTTTCAACAAAATGCAGTTACCTGATGGCATCTATTTAACCTCAATTTTACTTATTTTGAGAGTAGTCTACAATAAGTGCTCAAAGGAGGAAATGGGTTGTAATGGTCATGTTTGTGTATCACGAACATAAACTTATAGACGAAATGTTATTAATTTCAACTTTTTAATAATTTCTGTCAACGACTTTTGCAATCCCTAACCTTAACATTAATATTAAGAAAATCATATGATTTACCAAGCATTTTCTTGACGACCTTTCCAATCACTAACCATAATTTTAATATTGAAGAAATTCGTACAAAGGAAACCTATACCTATGCATTTTCTAATTCAACCTTCGTATGCTTGTCTAAGCCTCTAGTACAAACTAGTAGAAAGGACATTATGTCAAAAAATGAGGATTAAACAATTCAGATATTTGGATTGAGAATTTAATGCTTTTGGCTATTATATGATAAATTTTCAAAAATTTGAAGTATTCATGTTAATTAGGGGTGAAACCAACCTTCGTGGAATTGTTGGAGACTCCAATACAGACTAGATTGGAGATTACAACACAGTATGAGGAGCAAGGATTAAATGATTTAAATTATTACATTGAAAATTAATGTGTTTAACTACCTCCTTAATAAATTTTCAAAAGTTTGAAGTATTAATGCTAAAAATCAACCTTCATGGAGATGTTGGAGCCTTCAGTATAGACTAGAGCAAAGAAATCAATGCATAGCAAGGAGAAAAGATTAAACAATTTGAATGATTGGATTAGGAATTTAATGCCTTCAGCTATTTTTATCCTTCTCTTTTTATATATATTATGGGAAAAACAACCTTTACATTATTATCTTTTCTACAAAGGAGACTTTCCTAAATCACTTTAATTTTCTTTTTCCCCCTTAATATACTACATTTCGTTGATCACCTAAAAAGCAAACTTCCTAAATCACTTCATATATACATGGATGTTTTTTTTCCATGCATCCTTTGTAGGTGCAGGCTTGTTTTTACAGTACATGCATGTAGTTTGCACAGCATGTATGCTTTTCTTATAGGACCACAAACATGATCTAGACACATAAATTTCAAACACACAAACTAATTAAATAATCTTCCCACTCAAGGTTTTTTTTTGGGGCTCTAAATTTTTTGAAGTCAATTCATGCCTTGGATCCTGTTTGATATCTGAACTTGATGGAGAAAGGTTCAAAGTAGGAGGGCTCTTACAATCTTGTTTTCTTTTCACACAGTTAATGCTCACTTCTGTAGGTAGGCAAATTGACATGTCTGCATAATAAGCAAATAAGTTTTGTCAATTTATTATATTTTGTAATTTGTATGAAAAGTGTTTGACGAAATGTGAATACGTATAATAAAGTTATAAAGTTGTGATGTAATATTATGTGTGATAATGTGTAATGTTTAGTAAAAGTATTAGTATGTAGTCATAAAGCGAGTCATCAAATGAAATGTAAATGTAAGTCAAATGCATGTCAAATGTAATTTAGGAAAATGATGAGGTGTCGGGTAGTTGGAGGATGCAACTACCTTTTAGTTGTATAAATAAGACCCTTCCCTCATTCATTGGAGTAATTGTTGTTGAAGGCCGAAGTGTGTGGTTGATGGTTTCAGCAAGGATGGAGATATTCCGTATAGGTATTGTACTGTGTATGTAATGCAAGTGCTGTACAGGCAAGAGTAAATGCAATACTATTCATCCTTCATCTATGTGTCTGTGTATACATTCTGTGTGATGTCATTGCTGTAGCAAGTAGAATTGTAGGTTGTCTTTCCAAGTTCTGTGTGCAGGTTGGATCTGAGTTGTAGTCTAAAATTGCTGTATGAGAAGTCCTGATGAAGTTTGCCATACAAGTGAAGTCACTGACATTCAGGTGTGTGCCATACATGTCACTTGCCAAGTTGTCGTACAAGTGGAGTGTTAAACACTTGCCATACAAGTCATTGTTGTACCAACAAGTGCCATACAATTTGAAGACATTATTGATTGCAGTTTAGGTTGATCATTAAATTTGTCATTCAAATTGTGTTAAATTTGTCATTCAAATTGTGCCTCCAAATGTTGGAATACTCACCACTGTGCTATAACTTCTTGTATATGTGTGTCTTGCATTTTTGACACAATCCCAGTTGAGGCAACAGGTTCTTTTGTGCTACTTGTTTCCTTCGAAGATGGACATGGTTGATCTTTGTCAGGTTTCACTTTCTCTTCTTTGTACAGAACAATAAAATAATGTTCCTTTGAAGCTCCTTTCCACCAAATAGGCTTTTGCTTCCTTTTATGTTGTTCTACCTGGAAATCCTTGTATATAGACACAACCTTCTCTTCAATCCTCTGCTAGAGTTGATTCTTCAATTGAGGACAGACATTGACTAGATGACCTTTTTCAAGGATAGCCTGCATCGGAAGGCAATCTTTTCATAATCCACTTTTTGGGTTTAAGTGGAACCTCTCCATGCTAAAGTGAAATCTGCTATAAGACCTTTACTGAGATTGACTTTCTCACGTACATGAGCCCATGTAGTCTTGAATCTTCCTCTTGTTGATTTATCAAGGGAAATAACTTCCCTGATAGTGGTGCCGATTTGTTCTATGGATGAAGGCATCCAAAAATGCAAAGGCAAATTTGGCACCCTCATCCATACTGGGGCAGAATAGAGGCTTTACTTTTAAGGATCAAAATCTAGATGCCATGGCTTCATAAATAGCCCTGACCCACATGGATCTAAGGTCTGCCATTGTAAATAATATCCTGATCTTCCTCTTCATCAAAACGTGGCATGAAAATCCTTGGGCACATGGGAAAATTTCTCATCCTTCTGAGGTCAAAGGTGATAGTTTTGGCTTATCCACTCACTGAAAGTGGGAAGAGTGGGCCAAAAGCCGTAAAATTTGCAAATCAATCCTTTCTCAAGAATTGATGTAGAGAAATCAAAAGTCTCATCATATTTTATACAAACATGAAGGGGAGCAAAAGTTTTTTGCAATAAACCCTTGCTTATGAGTAGGAATGGAGGAAGTGCCTGATCTGGTAAAATCTGTGGATCCACCAAATAACCTTTGATTGTGCTGGCCAGTATTCCTATCTGATTTACCTTGCATTGCTTTTTGTGCCACCTCCTTGAACAAGGCTTTGATTGGAGTCTTCACGGATTGCAGATCAACTTTGCTCAGCTTTTGTCCTCCATTAGAGACCTTGCATGTCATCCACATTGATGTTGTTTTCAAGACATCCTTTGATATGGGAGAAACTCCTTTTGAATTCTTTCCTGCAACATTGGAAATCCTGTATGTTGCCTTAAGAGTTGGCTTTGGTGTGTCTTCATTGGAAGAGTTTGAAACTGCTTTGTGGTTCTTGCATGCAAACTTAGATTTGGAGTTTTCAGATTTTCCCATACTTCGCATGCAAGGCCACTTCACACTTGAAATGGTATTAAAAAAAACAATATGTTGAATTCTTAACTTCTTGTGACAACTGAATATTAAATCTGCATCTAAGAAAAAGTGACCTTTGTCATTTTTAATCAAATTTTAAATAATACTAATCTAGATGAAATTTTGATAATTATTAAAAATTTTAAAATATTTGTGTTAATTAAGGATGACTTCAAACTTTAGGGAATTGTTGGAACCTTAAGTATGGAGAGCGGATAATACAACACATAGTGAGGAGTAAGGATTAAACAATTTAGACTATTGGATTAAAAATTTGATCTCACAATTTAAATAGTGTAAATGATCTGTTGGGAAAATAAATATTTAAAATCGAATTATAGAAGCCTCTACTATAGACTAAAGCTAAGAGAACATTACATAGCAAGGAGCAAGGTTAAAATAATTCATCCATTTTTTATTAAATATTAAAATATTTAAAATATTCATGCTAATTAGAAATGAATATTTTCAAAATTTTAAAATATTCATTTTCATTAAAAAAATTCTTTCAGTTATGGTTTTTTTTATAAATATTTGTGAATTCAAAAATTTAAATTTTTATATTTCAAAGTAGAATGTTGATAGGAATCTTCTAATTAAAATAAGCACATTCACATAAATATTGCAGTAAAAGCAGAAATTCATGAAAGAGCAGAATATTGCAATACAAAATGTAAATGTAGAAATATATTAATCTCACAAATCACAACATAGAATCGTGGGCCTCTTCGAGGGGGCAACCTCCTTCAATACTTTCATTCAATATGCAAAAAGAGATTTGTTTATGAACCCTTGTCTTTTAAAGATACACTTCATGCAACATGAACCTATTGCTCAAGAGTTGAGTTACGTGCAAAGTGCCACTCGAGCTAGAATATTCTACCAAACAAACAATTACATTCTTGATAACGGTTACATGAAATGACCCCACTTGTCTAGGCACCTCAATTACCACATACCATTACAAAATATTACAAAATATCATTATAATGGGGTCCCTGCATTGGAAAGGGGTTATTACATAATAATAATAATGTTTTTGTTTTTTGCTACACAGGGGAATTGGCAACGGTCTCCATCATATTATCTCCGCGGGCATGGTTCGAATCCGGAAAGCTACAACTATAACCCCCGTCCCACCTCAGTAAACTTTTACTCCAAGTGAGGGGGACCCCAAAGGGGCTCGGGATTGGAACCGCTGACCTCAAACTGGAAAACACTCAGCAAAAACCGGTCAGTCTACTACCTCCACCCAATTACATAATCATGTTAGGATGGGGTCCTAACAAATGCTAAGAGGTTGATATCATTCAAAAGTAGAATGTGAGACATACAAACTTTTAAACTTTTTCTCTTAGAACCTTAGGGATGAGATTTAAATAAATTTTAAAAAATTTGAAATATTTATTCTAATTAGGAATTTGGAATAACTTCAACCTTTTGGGGAATTGGTGGAGCCTCCACTATAGGCTAGAGTGGACAACACAACAATGAGTAATGATGAAACAAAGTAGATGATTGAATTAAAATTTTAATATGTTTATGTATTTTAATAAATTTTCAAATTTTGAAATATTCTTGCATATTGGAGATAAATTCAACCTTCATGGAATTGTTGGAACTTCCGGTACAGACTAGAGCAAAGAGGATACCATATAGCAAGGAACGAGGATTAGACAATTTATAAAATTGGGTTAAAAATTAAATGAATCTCTAATAAATTTTCAAAAATTTGAAATGTTTATACTAATTAAGAATGAATTCAACTTGCATGGAATTTTTGAAGCCTTCAATATATAGTACAACAGAGAGGACAATACATAGCAAGTGAGGATTAAACAGTTTAAATGATTAGATTAAAAAATAATGTGACAATTTAAGTAACTTCTTAATAAAATCTAAACAAAATGAAATATTCATGCTAAATAGAGAAATAACAATCCGTTACAATAAATATTTGAGGTTGAACTGTTGGGGCCTCTAGCACAGACTAGAACGGAGAGGAGAGCAAATACTGAGGAGTGAGGATTAAACAATTTGGATGACTGGGTTAAAAGTTTAATGCTTTTATTTACTTTTTTGAATTAGATTTTAAACTGTGTTAATTAGAGATTACATGCTTTAAGATAAACCCCTATGAAATAACAATTAGAAATTTTTATTTTAATAGATAATGTTATTAGTTGAATAGCTTCTATAGCTTATATTGCTTCTTTAAATCACCATACACTGCATGGACAGATTTTCATTAAAGTTTGTAAAATTCTATTAATTAATGAAAATTATATAAATATCTTGTGAATTCAAAAATTTGTAAAAAGTCTTTTTTGAAGGTAAAAATAAAGGTAAAGTAGTTTTTAATGTCCATGAGACCATAGGCCATATGAGACAACACTCATAGAGGATGTTATGCACATTTCATTAAAGTTCACAAAATTCCATTAATTAATGAAAATTTTATAAACATCTTGTGAATTCAAAATTTTGTAAAAAATCATTTTTGAAGGTAAAGGTACAGTTAAAGTAGTTTTTAACATCAACAAGACCATATGAGATGACCCTCATAGAGGATGTTATTTACCAGTGTTCCACGGGGGGGGGGATGCGTCCCTCCGTTTCCCACGTCCCCCATCCCGGGGGGACGGCAAGGGGGACGTTTCCCCCCGTCCCCCTTTTTGGGGGACGACTTGGAAACGTCCCTGGGACGGCTGAGGCCTATGGCCTCCTATCCTCGGGACGTCCCCTTTTTTGGGGACGCTCGGGCCGTCCCTAAAAGGTGCCCAGCCGTCCCCCAAGGACGAATTTAAAAAAAAAAAAAAAAAAAAAAAAAAAATTAACTTAAAAGAAAGGTAAGGGGTGGGACCCATTTTGAGTCTCACCCCCCCCCCCAAACCCTAAACCTAAAAGTAACTTTATATAAAGTGAAAACACACTTAGTCTTACACTCATCTTTCATTTTTCAAGAGTAGGCAGCAAGGGCAGCATACCAGCAACAAGCAACAACACTAGCAGCCAGCAACAGCAGAAATAACAACAACAACAACACTAGGTTTTCAATTTTTTTACCTCTTCCAAGCTGTTTTCAAATTTTATATTTTAATTTCAACATAAAACATGGCCAGCAGTGCATCAGGTTCATTTGAGGTTAATTTGGAGGAGGGAAACCAAACTGAAAATCAAAATATAAACATGAATGCTGCTGCTGTTAGGGATTCATCCTCTACCATCCAACCCCAAACTTCCAAAGGGGATAGCAATGCTTCTCAACCCAGTTTTGACTGCCCATCTTCGTTATTAAAAGAATATGCCAGGGGTCCATTTAGTATCAAAAAACCTCTGCTGCAATTTGTAACTAACTGTGACCAAGGGAAAAAAATTTCGGGGGCTCAAGAACATGGCTGTGTAATTTTTGCAAAACTACATTTAAGGGCAGCTATACTAGGGTTGAGTCTCATCTCATGGATAAGGCAAGAACAAGGGTTAGGGCTTGCCAAAAAATGACCCGGGCACAAGTTAATGAAGTCCATAAGATTGTGCAAGAGTCTAGATTTAAAAATTGTGGCTTGTCTTTACCTACAACTGGCCAATCATTTAGAGGGGACATTGGGGCCTCCTCAGAACAACCACAAGAATCAACCCAAACATCTAGTATGCCACCGCTGCCCTCAAAGAAAAAGGGAACCGTAAATGAGATGTTTAATGTGCAAGGAAGAGAAGAAACAGATGATGCTATAGCAAAATTATTTTTTGCACATGGGCTTCCTTTCCATATTGCACGCTCCCCCTATTTCAAGGACGCAGTAAGACAAATAGCCAAGGCAGGGACTTCATATCTACCGCCTGGAGAAACTAGGCTGCGTACCTCTCTTTTGGACAAACACTATTCCAAATGCAGTGTGGTTATGGAGCAGATGAGGAACACATGGTTGACTCATGGATGTTCTATCATCATGGATGGGTGGACTGACATTCGTCAACGTCCACTCATCAATATCATTGTCACATGTAAAGCAGGTCCCTATTTTCTTAAAGCCATTGATTGCACGGGGAAAAAAAGGATGTTGAGTTCCAGTTCCTTCAGTTGAAGGAGGCTATTGAGGAGGTTGGAGCCTCCAATGTTGTACAGGTAATCAATTCGACAATTTCCGTTTTGCTTTTAACTTTTAATTTTTTTTTTTCAGATTTTCTTATGAAAATCAAAATCTTTAAATTTTAAAATTATAAATCTAGATTCTAAATGGTTGTTAAATGAGACCATTTTTGTTGTACACTACAGGTAGTTACAGATGCAGCCCCTGTTTGCCAGCGTGCAGGGAAAATGATAGAACAAGAATATAGACATATTTTTTGGACCCCGTGTTGTGTTCATGCATTGAACAATGCATTGAAGGACATTGGGAGGATAGATTGGGTGAAGGCTATGGTTGCACAAGCCAGAGATATGCAAATGTTCATTTGCAACCATCACACTTCGTTAGCCCTCTTTCGGTCCTTCTCAAAGAAGGAGTTCATCAAACCAGGAGACACTAGATACGCCACCTACTTCATTTTATTGGAGAGGATGATTGAGGTGCAAGATGCTCTACAATCCATGGTAGTATGCACGGAGTGGAAGAGGTGGCCGGAATCAAGGACAGAGGAGGGGAAAAAAATTAGAGACAAAACATTGGATGATAGTTGGTGGACTCAAGCCAAGTAAGAAACCAAAATGTCATTTATGATTTTTCAATTTTCATTTTTTGTTTCAAATTGGATTGCTCATATGACAATGTGACATATAGTCTAAGTTTCTAAATTTTGTTTTTGATTTCTTGTAGGTATATTGTGTCTTTTGTTGCCCCAATTGTTGTTGTCATCAGATATGCTGACACAGATGCTCCTAGTCTAGGAGAAATCTATGAGACTTTTGACAGCATGTTGGGGGAGATTAAAAAAGTCATTTCTGCTAGAGATCCATCCCTATTATTCTATGAGGCCTACATCAGGCCTATTATACAGAGGAGGTGGGATAGGATGAACACCCCCCTTCATATGGCAGCATATGCAGTAAACCCAAAGTGGTATGAGCCTAGGCCTGGGAGAGTGCCTCCCCATGAGGATCCAGAGGTGAGAGAAGGGTTTTTGGATGCCCTTAGAAAGATATATGCGAGGGAGGAGGGCTCAACTCTTAGAGATGAGTGGCTCAAATTTGCTAATCTCGAGGGCCCTCGCTTCAGCCACCCAGAGTGTAGGGAGGATAGGGCTACCATTGCCCAAAGAAATCCCATTGGATGGTGGCAGCTATATGGGGACAGCACACCTAACTTGAAACATTTTGCAATTAGGGTTCTTTCACAGGTTGCTAGTTCCTCTGCTGCTGAGAGGAATTGGTCTACATACAACTTTATCCACAATGTGAGGAGGAATAGGCTTACCTCTCGCAGAGCGGAGAAGCTAGTTGCAGTGCATAGCTCTCTTCGTCTTCGTGAGAGAGTTAAGCCAGAGTACAAGCAATCTCCAACTACACGATGGGATGTTGATCCAGAGGATGCAGGACAGATTGATGAGGATGAGAGTCATGAGGGGTTGGTTGGAGTTTCATTGGAGGATCTTCACTTAGATGATGAGGGCAGCTCATCAAATAGTGATACAGATTTTGATAGTGATAGCCCAACAGAAGTTCCATAGGAGTTCCATATACATTTTTACTATTGTATACTCTTTTAGTTTTGAGTCTTTTTGTTGTAAATGAGCATTGATACTATGAGTATTTCAGATTTCTGATTGCTGTCATATTTGAACAGTTAGTGACTGAAAATTTTAAAAAATGACAGTCTTTGTTTGAACATTGGTGGCTGAAAAAATGATGACTGTTATTACTTAAAATGATGACTGTTTGAACATTGTTTGCACTTGATATCCTTGGCTGAACCTTCAAGTTATAGTTGTTGAACTTGAAACAATTAAATGGCTGCAATTAGTAACTAATATGAATATGAAAATGACTCAATTATGGCTGCACTTATGTGTTAGTAACTAATATGCATATGAATGGCTGCACTTACATAATTGATTACTAATATGAAATATCATTTTTGTTGGGTGTAGAATTCTGAATGTGTAGATTATTCTAAATTTCTAAAAAATTTCAATTTTTATAGTATTATACCAGCCGTCCCCCCAACCGTCCTCGAGCCGTCCCCTAAAATCGGCCTACCGTCCCCCGAAACCTGTCCCCCCATCCCCTCGTACCCCAGGCTCGTGGAACCTTGTTATTTACCCAATATATTTAAATCAAACGAAACACTGGTTACTGAAGTATGGCGTACAACTCTACCCCCCATTGGATTTGAACCTTGAACCTCCTATTTGGAGTCCCAAAGTGTTACCGTTAGGCCCACTATTGAATAGCATGATAAGAGAATGACATGATTGAAAAGTAGAATGCATACAAGCTTATTTAATTCTCAAAATCATAGTGATAAATTTTTAATAAACTTCAAAAAATTTGAAATAGGGTAGCAACAATCCATTCTGAAAATAAATATTTAAGGTTAAAATGGCATCTCCAAACTAATTAAGCAAAAGAAAACCCATAAAACATAATGGCTATAGATCAAAGAAAATCCAATGGCTGGATATTATCTTGTTTTCACAGATAATTATTTTGGAGAAATCTTGAAGTGTTGCTTTTAATTATTTTTGTTGCACAAAAATGCCATGATTTAGTTTTAACCAACATCAATACAGAAACAATGATGACCACTAGTGCTAACATAGATATCTATAGTACAAATATCTATTGAATGCCAAGAGATATCAAACTTGAGGTGTCTATTTCATAAGTTTAGCTTTGAAAAAGCTTGAGATAGGTGCCTCAAGTTTGATATCTCTATCTATCTATCTATCTACATAGAGAGAGAGATTGACTGGCTGTAGATATCTAAGCTAGTTCCATCTGAAGCCATTGGGCTGTCCAAGGCGAGTGAGCATTTCTTGAATCAGAGTACAACATATGGGGATGGGCGCTGAGTTATCAATGCTAGATAGATGTAATGTCCCCATTTTGGCTTGTCGGCAGTGTGGATGCACTCAGGTGTTATTTGGACATTGCAGGGATGCTGATTGCTTTTAGATGCCAGTTTTCGGAAGTCATTCTGTGCTTTGGTGATGGACTTACTATTTTTAGTAAGTCAGTGGCTAGGGTTTCTGACCGTGCAGACAGTGGATTGGTGTTCTATGCAGAATTGGGTATCCAGATGTATCTTCAGTTGTCAGTTTTGAGTCCGTTTGGACACTGGAGCAAGAGACTTACTATTTTTAGTAATTCAGTTAGGGTTGGCATTTTGGGAAACGGGAAAGGTACGTTTGTCATCTACGGCGAAAAGGGTATATGTTTCTACCATTTTATTGGTGATTGGATGTTGGGAGCCTGATTATTTTAATGCCCGAAGTTAATTAATATTATATTTAAATGTAATATTTAAATATATTAAAGTTGGGCTTATATTTTTGATTAAAAGGGGCCTTGTGAGTACTTGTTTTAAAGGGGAAGAAATAAATATTTGATTGGAAAGATTATTTTATCATTTTTAATTACTTTTGTCACTTTGGGAAGTGGGACGCTCATTTTGGCTCTTAAGTTATGAAATTAATGTATGTCTTTTATCCCACATTCATCAAACATGAGGATCGTTTGAAGAAAGAATAAAAGGGCGTTGAGGAGGCATAAGGAGACATCTTTTGGCTATTGAATTCTCTTTGTCTTGAGGAGAGCTTGCAGGTTTGCAAGAGCTTCCAATTTCCAGCTTTTCTTGTGACGAAAACCACAGCAGAGGACGCCATTGCCTGGAGTGAAAGACCTCTTCACTTTGGCAGTTGCATTCTCAATCTATGGGAATGACTTGAGCAGATTGGGATACAGATTTTCAGTGTTTTTGTGACTTGGTGATGAGTTGAAGACCATTTTCAGAAGACATTACTTGCAGCTCCTTTCCACCACAGTGCCGCACCATCTGGGGTGCAAAGACCTTGATTCTTCAGTGAATACTTGCTTGCTTTGGAGAGCATTACCTTGGGAGGTTTCCTATAGCCCTACTGTACCATTTCCAAGAGATTTGAGTGAACATTGAAGCAGATTTTGGTTAATATGATGCTGGCCGTATAGTACCAAGCTGAACGTATGTTTTGAGGAAGGATGTGAGGTTTAGAACTTTGTATTTCAAAAGTTATGAGCAAAAACTTGGATTTTCTGTAGCTGATATGTGTTTCTAGCTTTATATCAGTCACCAATAAATCTGGGTATTTTCATTCCCAGCTCTATTCCTTCATTGGGTTTGTAGTTAATGTTGGTATCTTGCTTGTATCCAAAATTCATAACATTTGGAATAGTGGTTTGTAAGTTATGGATCATTTACAGTCTGCTGCACTATATTTTCTTAGTATGCATGACAAGTGTTTGTTAGAATGACTTATTGAAAATCTTAAGTGGATGAGATCCTTTGAAGGTAGGGGTTTGTATATTGAATGATTATATGTATTTCACACCAACAAAACTCAGAATATTCCAAATCAACAAATATTAAAGTGCAAACACAAACAATTACATAAGGGGAGTAGTTTTACAGTTGTCTCAGTTGGGGTGGGACACTACAGTAGAGCACCCTCAACCCATATCAGTGTTTGCTCTTCACACAATGAATGAGATTATATTGTCTCTTTCACAATTCATTAAATTCCTTTTAGTTTTCACTCACTTCATTCCTTAAAATTCCTTCCCCACTGTCATTTTTTTGAGGCACATGTAATGCTTTGGTTTTTGTTGGTGATTTTGCCATTGAGTCCTTGGATACTCTCTTGAGCATCATATCTACCACCACCTCCCTTCCACAGTTTTGACACAGATTATGCTCAAAGCAGGTTTGCAACATGGTTGGATTGTGCTGATGGCAAAGCGAATCAGTTCATTCACTGAGGCATTGCATGCTTTAGTGTTAGAAATTGGAAGATCGACACTCAAATTAGGATATTGTTACATGGAATGAATATTAAAATAATAATCTGTCTAAAAATGGATGATCTAATCATCTAAAGATGCATGACTTAATAATATTTAAATAATGAATGAAAAATTCCCAACATCCCCCCCTTATTATATTATTTGGTAAACAAAGAGAATTGCGAAACAATTCAAACTTGACAAGTGTGCTTTTGTAAAAATATCTGCAACTTGTTCGTCAATGGAAATGGATTGGAGCTAGATCTCTTGATTTTGAATGTGATCTTGAGTGAAATGGCATGAAGTTTTAAAGTGCTTCGTTCTTTCATGAAAACTTGGATTCTTAACCGATTTGAGAACACCTTGGTTGTCGCATTTCAATAGTGTTGGATGTTTCTTTTGTACGCCCATTTTTGATATAATGTGACGTAACCAGATCGCCTCACATGCATCTCCTTGTTCAACGCGATATTCTGCTTCCGTAGATGATAATGCTACTACATGCTATTTCTTGTTATGCCATGAGACAGGTCCAGATCCCAGATGAAATACATATCTAGACATTGATTTTTGTCATCTAGTGATTTGGCATAATCTGAGTCCCTGTATCCTTTTAAGAAGAATTGATCATTCTTATACTCGAGGCCATATTCTGCTGTACCACAAACATAATGCAGTACCCTCTTTGTTGCTTTCCAATAACTTTCCTTAGGATCCTGCATGAATCTTGAAAGATATCCTACAACAAAACCGATGTTAGGCCCTAGTGTGTGTTAGGTAAATGAGACTCCTAATAAACTGACGATAGAGAGTGCTAGATACCTGAGGAGACTTGTCATATTGGGATAGTTACAATCCTTGCTCCATTGGTGTTGCTTTAGGCTTACAATCTGTCATCCGATATCTTTCCAGTAGGGTCTTGGCATATTTGGTCTATGTGATCACAATGTGATTTTTCTTCTGCCAAACTTCCAATCCAAGACAATAATGTAGAAGTCCCAGATCTATCATATCAAAAAAAAATTTCAAGTCATTTTTTACGGCATCTATCAATTCATCTGAGTTGCTTGTAATGATTAGATCATCAACATACAACACAAGTATCACTATTTTAGATCCAACTTTCTTGTAATAGAGATTTGTGTCCGAGGGACTTATTTTGAAACTATGGTGCAATAGGTGTTTGTCCATTTTGATGTACCATGCTCTAGGAGCCTGCTTCAACCCATATAAGGACTTAACAAGTTTGCATACCTTTTGCTCTTGCCCTTTTTTTTTTGATAGGTAACAGATTATTTACAGCGGGTTTTTTGAAAAGGATCCCAAAACCTTAATTACAGTAATAGCCGAAGCATTAAAAGGAAAACAAAAAAAACGGCCCAGCCCCGGGGGCCCTGATGACTACAGAAAACGATATGCCACAAAAAAACCTTACAGATCCGTGAGTCTTCAAAGAAAACAGCAACGACAAAAACCAAAAACCTTTAGGCCGTCAAAGGCCAGATGGGCCCAGCTAACTGGGCCCTGAGACGTCCTCAAACCGCTCGGATTGACGATGGTCCTTGGCAGAGCTGTCCTCCAGCTTGCGACAGAGCTCAGACAAAGCCTTGGCGGCATAAGAAGCAGCTTGGGCAGCAGTGTTGAGGGATCCGATTGCTGTTTCCAGGAGGCCTCTTAGCGCCAGGTTCTGCAATTTGTCGTCGGACTCGGAGCTGATCACGGTGGGTTCCGGGACCTCTGATTTAGCTTTCTTGGAGCTCCCCGCAGCCCAGCTGGACCCGGGGGACGCCCTTTTGCAGCCAAAGCCAGGAGGCGGGGCCCCGCCTGGGCCCTTGCTTGAAGTCCTGCATTTGCGGGTTGGCCTGCGCCGCTTCAGAGAAGAGGAATCGTCGGGAGAGGGGGAGCCCTTGGCGGCAGGGGAGGCTACGGGAGAATTGGCTTCTTCAGGGGGTGGGACAGATGAGAGGGGGGGAATGTTGTGCAACTAGGGTTGGTTGGCCAGGGCATGCCTATAAAGGACAACCATGAGCCCTTGGTGCATGGGCCGGGAATGATTCCTGCGAGTGCGATCAATGGTCAAACCCAGGGAGTAGAAGAGGAAACGCGGAGTGCTGATGAGGGTTGCTCCTCGAAGATGATTAAAGTAGCTTAAATGAAAGCTGAACAGGCGCTGCTCTGGATCGTCGCAGGTAATGTATTGCATTACCGGGATGATGGCTTCGTCGAAAGGCGCCGGGAGGTGAGAGCGGAGCAGGTTTGCTTTGTCCCACTGATGCTCTGGGAAGCGGGAGAGCTCCTCTTCCCAGTTGTGTTTGTCACGCCTGACTACGCGTCCTTTCTCTTCATGGTGGAGGCCAGTGACCTCCTTGAGGAACTCCTTGGAGACTTTGAAATGGAGGCCCTTGACCGTAACTTCGCCTTCGTTCCACGTATCCAGGAAACCCTGGGTGTTTTCATCCTCATGGCCTACGAATTTACTAAAAAAAAGGGGTGAATTTTTTAGCATCGGAAAATAAGCGGGCGGGATCGCTCAACTCAAGGGTAAAAGGCTCCAGGAAGACGGTTTTAGAAGCCATGGGGGCCGAGCTGACAGGGCGGGGACAGAGGGGGCAGAGAGAGCCAGACCAGGGGAGAAGGAGCAGGGGAGGGAGAGCACGACAGAGGGATGGGATAGCGAGGGGGGTATAAAAGCCGTGCGGGGGGCTTTGGAGGGGGAGCGCCGCCGGCTTTGGAAAGGGGCACACGCGGCTGGAGGCGACACGAAGGGGAAAGGGCTGAGGGGGCGCGTCAGACTGCTGACACGCGAGGAAGGGAATGGGCCACTACCAAAGCACCAGATGCCTAACTCTGAGGGGGGGAATGCCGGGAGAGAACCGCGTCGGACTGGACTGCGATCGGGTTGGCAGGGCACAGGAATCCGTAGTCACAGCGATCGAAGCGGGAAGGACGGGGGGGTCCAGCATGCATAGAGAATTGGGATTGCCAGAGCTGCCAACTGGCCAATGCGGGCATCTGACAAGGCAAGGGACACGTGCCGCCACGAGGGGGGTCGGGATGATCCCATCGCGGACAGGGTGGCCAGCCGATGGGTCGACACGGGAGCAAGAATCCCCGGGCCTCAGAAGCGCACGCCGGGGGGACTTCGACGCCCTGTCACGGGGAAGCCTAGACACCAGTGTTGACAACATGGTTGGAATGATCCTGCATCACGATTTGAACTAGGCTTGCAGGGAAGTGCGAGGACCAGGTGGTGAAATCTTCAGCGGTAATGGCTAGATTTGCCATGAAATCAGCAGCCCTGTTACCTTCTCTGAACACGTCTTGAAAGGCGTGATCGGGGAAGCCCTGAAGAATGAAGAGGGCCTCCCGGATGGAATTATGGAATCGCCAGGAGCAGGAATCAGGCTTGCTGGCGGCTCTGATTACGACTTGGGAATCGCCTTCGATGATGATTTTCGGGGGGGAGCCCCTGAGAGCCGAGAGCCCACTGAGCAGGCCGGCAGCTTCGGCAAAATTGTTGGTTTGTCTGCCCAGCGGAACCGCGAAGGCTGTGACCAGATTCCCGTAACAGTCTCTGATGACCCCGCCTGCCCTAGAGGCCCCGGGGTTGCCTTTGGAGGCGCCGTCGAAATTGAGCTTAAGCCAACGGGGGGGGGGAGTCCACCTGGTTAGGGAGCGTCGAGAGGGGGCGGGAGGGGGAGCGGGGGTGGAAAGTTGAATGCCGAGGGAGGAAAGCAGGGAGGCTTTGCTTGATCGTCGGGGCTCCGCAGAAGGGGGAATGAAGCGGGAATTCTCGGTGGCAAAGGAGACTGCTTTGGTCGCTAACCACTGGGGGGAGCAGGCCGGGGAGGAAAAGGCTCGCCTGTTACGTTTGAGCCAAATTTGCCAGAGCATATGAGGAAGGCAGGCCTTCCATAGGAAGCAAAGAAATGGGTGAGCAAATGGGGTGGGCCACTATGACAGGAGATCAAAAATGGAATTGGGGGCCGCCAACTGAACGGAGAAATGGGAGAGGATGAGGCCCAGGACTTCGGAGGAGAAAGAATAGTTTATGAAAAGGTGATTGGTTGACTCCCAAGCGGCACGGCAGAGGAAGCATCTGTTGGGGATCTGGAAGCCCCTCTTGATCAGATTTTCGATCGTGAGGATTCTGTTTTGAACGGCCACCCAAACAAAATGGCTGATTTTGGGGATCAAATTCTTGGCCCAGACCTGCTGGGTCGGGAAGGTGGTCGCTCCCGGGGTTCTCTGAATGTGGTAAGCAGACTTGACTGAAAAAACGCCGCTGGGAGAGCCATGCCACACGCATCTGTCACTATCTCCGAAAGATGGGATGACAGTCGCACTGAGGATGCGCTGAAGTCTGGCAGCTTGAAGCGGGAACCTGGGGTTCAGGATGGGTTTCCGGATGGTCCGCCCCTGGACCTGGGTCATGTAGTCAGACGCTCTGGGGCCTCGGTCCACAAGCCCAGGTTTGAGGAGGAGCTCCCTATCCGAGCTCAGGGCATCGTCGAGAATCCATCTGTCCTCCCAGAAGTCAATCTTGGCTCCGTCTCCAAGAATCCATTTGGTCCCTTGCTAAACAATATCTCTGGTGGAAAGTAGGGACTTCCAGAAGGTAGATCCGTCGCGGGGCTGGGTGTCACCGAGGAAGGGGTGGTTGTGGCAGTACTTCCTACGCACAATGCAAACCCATTCGTCGAAGGTATTGGTGTGAACCTTCCAGGTATGTTTGGACATAAGGGCCTTGTTCATGGGAACCACCCGTCTGAGCCTGATCCCTCCCTCTCCTTTGGGGCGGCAGACCAGGGGCCAGGAGACCAGGGGAATCCTTTTCTTGTCCTCGCAGCCCGACCAGAGAAAGCGTTTCTGAATTTGCTCAATGAGGGTAGCAATGGAGGCCGGAATTCTGAAGACAGACATGAAGTATATCGGTATGCTTTGGAGGACAGACGCCAAGAGGGTGGCTCTACCGGCTGCGAGAGAAGGTGGCCTTTCCAGGGGGCAAGTTTCCTTTGGATCCGCTCAATCACCCCATTCCACAGCGCCTTGGAAGACGCCCCTGTGAACAGAGGAAGCCCGAGGTAGGAAGAGGGGAGGGAGCCGGGGGAGCATCTTGCCCTTTGACTGTTAGGAAATTTCCAGATTTATACCTGCAAGTAGAAAACACAATGACAAAGAACAGAAAACAACAACACAAGTAACCCAGAATTTACGTGGAAACCTGCAATGTGCAGGAAATCCACGGGGCAATGGCAACTTCTCTTTTATTATTTTTTGGCAAAACTTTACATTCACATTACATTATATGCAAGGGATCAATTCCCTCTTATAGAGCAGAAAAGGAAGACCCCGAACTGTTCGTTTCCTCTCCCAAAGGAAGCCACAAAAAATTGAGCATACTCAAGAGACTACACTATCACCGAATTAACTGAACAAAAACAAATGACAGACAAAAAAAACTGGTGGTGAGAATAACAGTCATGACATGGCCTGCCAGTAATAGTTAGCTATCAGTCGGTAACAGTCTAGACAGAGTTTGGTAGTGTAGTTATCAATTACAACGTGAGTAACAGTTTAGATAAGGTCAGTCAGTAACAGTCAGGTGTCTGTCAGAATAGTCCAAGTAGAGTTGGCCGTGCAGTTACCAGATATACAGTCAGTAACAGTTAAGACAGTCAGATAGAACAATTGTCAGTAACGGACATTGTAGAGCTTGCTTAAGGGGTGTCAGACAAAAGTCAAATTTTTGATTGAACCAAGACTCCAGGAGAAAAACAAACACTCTAAGACATTTCCCTATAAATAAATAAATAAAACAATCGTGGTTGTGGGATATAGCTCATTGCGATCGTCTCGTCGAGCTGATCATTTTGGTATATAGCCTCCATGCACTTTTTCTAGGGTGCCGAAAAACGTCATTGTGAGACCTAGCCCATTGTATTCGTCTTTTCGAGCTGATCATTTTGATATATAGCACCCAAACACTTTTTCTGGCCCATTACTAAAAATAGTAACTCCTGGAACAACACTTCTATTTTTAGTAAGTCAGTGGGAGTGGTCCAAATCATACATATATGGCTAGAGGGACTAGAGGATCAATGAAGGAGTTAGAACAAAGAGAATATATGGAGCAATTAAATCACTCACTTAGTAACCTACAAAGCCAAATGTCCCACATTGGACAAGAAGTTACAAAGATGAAAGATCAAATGCAGGTTATAAGAACTGACCAAATTAAATCCAAATCTGAAATTGAAGAAAAATTCCTAGAGGTTGAAGAGTGATTAAGGGAAGGCCCAAAGGTGTTCGAGCATCTTAACACTGAAAGACTAGGTGGCAGTTTAGACAATAAGGAGAAAGGAGTCAATAAAGAGAAAGAAGCCTATCATTCTATTTTTGACACAGATACCCCATTTAAGATGCCTAAATTAGACTTTCCCAAGTTTAATGGAAAGGACGTTGATGGTTGGTTGTGTAGAGCAGATCAGTTTTTCAAACTCCATAATGTACCTCGATATTTGTGGGTCACCATGGCATCTTTTAACTTTGAATCTGAGGCCCTACAATGGTATCAATGGTTACAAAACACGACTCCGGACCCTTCTTGGGAAGATTTTGAGTCCCAATTACTCACTCGTTTTGGCCCTAGTGAGTATGAGGACTTTACAAGAGCCTTAACCAAATTGAGGCAAACCTCTACTATCCGAGAATATCAGACTCAATTTGAGAAATTGGCTAATAGGACAAAGGGGTTGAGTGAAGGGTTTTTTCAAAGTTGTTTTATCAGTGGATTGAAAGATGATATCAAGGCAGAAGTAAAAATGTTCAAACCCTAGTCTATGATGCAAGCCATAGGATTGGCAAGATTAGCAGAAAGAATATTTTTTGCTCAAAGGAGGTCATCCAAATTTCCACAGGCCAAACCCACATTTCCATCCAAGTTTACATCAAATACTAGCAATAAATCTCCACCAATCAAGTGATTGACTAGGGAGGAAATGGATGCTCGTAGAGCATAGGGCCTATGTTATAATTGTGATGAAAAATATTCACCAGGGCATAAATGTGTGCAACAAAAGTTGTTTTTGTTGGATGTGGATGAGGCAATAACCATCGAATCTTCTAAGGAAGAGGAACATATAGAACAATCTGATGTCCAAGAAGAATCCCAACCGGAAATTTCGGTGCATGCCTTAGCAGGAATATCAACTCCCCAAACCATGAAGGTGATAGGACACTTCAAAGGGCAACGGGTCATAATTCTCATTGATTCTAGGAGCACCCATAACTTCATTGACCCAAGGGTGGCCAAACAGGGAAATTGCTATATTAATTCTTGTAACTCCTTTGAAGTCATGATTGCCAATGGAGGAACTTTGCCTTGTAAGGGAAAGTGTAGAAATGTTAAAATACAAATAGGGGAATATAATCTTAAGGCAAACATGTTTGCCCTACCCCTAGGTGGGTGTGATGTTGTTTTGGGGGCTCAGTGGTTGAGATTGTTGGGTCCAGTATTATGGGATTTCTCTGAATTGTGGATGAAATTCAGCCAACAGGGACATAGTACACATTACGGGGCTTGAAGGTTGGGACTACTCAAATTGTGACGTCTCATAGGATGGAAAAACTATTGAAAAAGTCAACCCATGGAGTTGTGGCCCAACTATTTGCTATACAAGACTTAGATAGTGGAGACAAAGACCAACCTGAGGAATTACAATTGTTATTGCAAAAACATGCCACAGTTTTTGGGGAACCCAATGGACTACCCCCTCGTCATACTCATGATCATGCAATTCAGCTTATTCCTAGTAGTCTTCCTCCAAATGTCCGCCCTTACAAGTATGCATATGCCTAAAAATCAAAAATCGAGAAAATGGTGCAGGAGCTTCTTGCTACAGGGGTTATTCATCCTAGCGTCAGTCCCTTTTCTTCCCTAGTGTTGTTGGTACGGAAAAAGGATGGGTCTTGGCGTTTGTGTGTGGATTTCAAGGAACTAAATAAAATAACGGTTAAAGATAAATTTCCCATTCCAATAATTGATGAGTTATTGGATGAATTGCATGGAGCACAATATTTCTCAAAGTTGGATTTGCGATCAAGATACCATCAGATCCGAATCAAGGAAGATGACATTCCTAAAACTGCTTTTAGGACTCATGAAGGGCACTATGAATTCTTGGTTATGCCATTTGGTTTGACCAATGCACCCTCCACTTTTTAGAGTTTGATGAATTCCATTTTTCAGCCCTTCCTTCGCAAATTTATTCTAGTCTTCTTTGATGACATCCTAATTTATAGTCGCTCTTGGGAGGAGCACTTACAACATTTGGATCAGACTTTGCAGCTTTTGTCTAAAAATCAGCTTTATGCCAAGAGGTCTAAGTGTTCTTTCGGGTTGCAAGAAGTAGAGTATTTGGGTCACATTGTCACCAAAGGAGTTAAAGTCGACCCTACAAAGATTCAATCTATTCAAGCATGGCCGAAGCCTCACACCCTCAAAGACTTCAAGGATTTTTAGGCCTCACGGGGTATTACCATAAATTTTTTCAAAACTATGAAAAGATCGTGGCTCCTTTAACAACCATGTTGAAGAAGAATTCCTTTATGTGGTCAGAACCAATAGAGAACACTTTCAAGGAATTAAAGCAGGCTATGACAACCACCCCGGTGTTAGCAATGCCTGATTTTTCTAAACCTTTTGTAATTGAAAGTGATGCTTCGGGCAATGGAATCGGGGCAATTTTGATGCAAGAAGGATGACCATTGGCTTTCACCAATAGAGCCCTTTCAGGCCGCAATTTGGGCAAATCTACTTATGAAAAGGAGATGTTAGCCATTTTACATGTGGTTAATCATTGGAGGCCGTATCTCATTGGGCATCATTTTTCAATTAAAACCAACCATCAAAGTCTCAAGTATTTCTTGGAACAGAGGGTAGCCACACCTGAACAACAAAAATGGGTCTCCAAATTGATGGGCTATGATTATGAAATCACATATAAAAAAGGCAAGGAGAATATAGTGGTCGATGCACTGTCACGACAGTTTGAAGATCAGAGTATGCTAAATGCTATATCTTCACCAATCCCTCAATGGATTAATAATCTCAGAGAAGAAATGGCCAAGGATTCTAGCTTGCAAACTTTGATCAACAAACTTCAAGCAGAGCCCAACTCATGCCCTGGATACACTTGGGATGGTCAAGACTTGAGATATCATGACAGACTGGTTATTCCCCAAAAATCCCAAATGCGAGATTTCATTTTGCAGGAAATGCATGCCTCACCAACAGCGAGACATTTTGGGTTTCTCAAAACTTATGAAAGGACTAAGCGTACTTTCTTTTGGAAGGGAATGAAAAGGGATATTCAAACTTTTGTGGCCGAATGTGACAGGTGCCAAAGAATGAAAGGAGAAACGGTGTGTTCTCCTAGAACCCTTCAACCCTTACCAATTCCAGAACAAGTATGGGCAAATATTTCTATGGATTTTATTGAAGGGTTACCTAAATCAGGAGGAAAATCAGTTATTTTGGTGGTAGTGGATCATCTCACAAAGTATGCTCATTTTTGTTCCTTGCCCCATCCCTACACAACCTCCATAGTCGTCCAAATCTTTTTAGACTCCATCTTTCGCCTTCATGGAATGCCCAAATCCATTGTGTCAGATAGGGACCCTACTTTTACTAGTCATTTTTGGCAAGAACTATTTAAGTTGCAGGGCACTCAACTCAAAATGAGTTCGGCCTATCATCCTTAGACTGATGGCCAAACCAAAATTGTTAACAAGTGCTTGGAAACTTATCTTCGTTGCTTTGTATCCGAACATCCTGCACAATGGGCTAAATGGCTTCCTTTGGTCGAGTGGTGGTATAATACTTCATATCACACCGCGACCAAGGTGACACCCTTTGAAGTTGTCTATGGTCTTCCTCCACCAACACCCTCTTCATACATTCCAAGGAGCTCCAAGGTTCATGTTGTTGACACCACTCTCAACCAGCATGTCGTCGTCCTTCGACAACTTAAGATGAATCTTGAATTGGCCTAGAATCATATGCGTCAACAAGCTGATCAACACCGTTCTAAGCGCAACTTTGAAGTGGGGGATATGGTTTTTCTCCACCTGCAACCCTACAAACAATCATCACTCCAGCTCCACCGATGCCAAAAACTTGCCGCCAAGTACTATGGACCTTACTAGGTATTACAAAGGATTGGTGCAACAACCTACAAATTGGCCCTTCTAGCCATGTCCAAGATACATCCAGTCTTTCATGTCTCTTCTCTCAAGAAGGTTGTGGGCAATAAGGTATAGGTTCAATCCACTTTACCAGAACTGGATGAAGAAGGTTCCATCATGCTCGAGCCTGAACAAATTTTGGACCGGAGATCACGCACCCTTTGCAACCATGTCATCACTGAGGTTCTTGTTCAATGGCGTGGATTACAACCTGAAGATGCCACCTGGGAGTCTCTCCAGCAGCTACAACAATAGTTTCCTCATCTCCAGCTTTGAGGACAAAGCTTTTTGAAGGGGAAGGGCATGTTAGGACCCCATCCTAACATTATTATGTAATTCTCATATTATTATGTAATGACCCCTTTCCAACGTGGGGACCCCATTCTAATGATATTTTGTAATGGTATGTGGCATTTGAGGTGCCTAGACAAGTGGGGCCATTTCATGTAACCATTATAAAGAATGTAATTGTTTGTTTGGTAGAAGATTCTAGCTCGGGTGGCACTTTGCATGTAAGCCAACTCTTGAGCGTTAGGTTAGGGTTGCATGAAGTGTATCTTTAAAAGACAAGGGGGCATAAATGAATGTATCTTTTTGCATATTGAATCAAAGTATTGAAGGAGGTTGCCCCCTCGAAGAGGCCAGCGATTCTGTATTGTGATTTGTGAGATTAATATATATTTCTGCATTTACATTTCGTATTGCAATATTCTGTTCTTCATGAATTACTGTTTTTATTGCAATATTTATGTGGATGTGCTTATTTTAATTAGAAGGTTCCTAACACCAAGCTTATTTCGATGTAACTCCTTGTAGTGCCTTGGTAGGTGCTCTGTTCAGAAGATACACTGCAGTGGTGACAACTTCAACCCAATATGATTGCTCCAGATTGGCTCCTATGAGCATGTAGTGAACCATTTCCATGATGGAATGGTTTCTTCTCTCAACAACTCCATTCTATTGTGGAGTATAGGCTGTAGTGAGTTGTCACTTTGTCCCATTTTGTACAAGAAACCTTGTGAATTCCTTGGATGTATATTCCCCCCCTCGATCTAAGTGAAGGACATTAATAGAACGTCCAGTTTCCTTTTCCACACGCTGCTTGAAACGTTGAAAGTGTTGGAATGCATTTGACTTCAGTTGCAAGGACACCCACATCTTCTTGGAGTAGTCATCAACAAACAACTGGAAGTATCTTTTACCACCAATACTAGCTACGATGCGTCCGCACAGATTGGTGTGTATCACATCCAAGCAATTGTTGGCTTTATGAGTGCTCAACTCAAATGGTACTTGATGAAGCTTCCTTGCTAAACAATTCGAGCAAATCGGCAAGGTGGGTGAAAGGTTGGGTAGACCGATCACCATCTGATGCTTACTCAATTGAAGTAAGTAGCCGGAATTGAGATGCCCATATCTTCGATGCCAAAGGGTAGTTGCATCCATTGTAGCTGCTGATAGTGCTATCTGTGGAGTAGATTGGACATCTAGGGCAAACAAACCACTTTTGTAGGAACCGGTGGCTATATGCTTACCATTTTTAGTTATAAAACACCTCTTTTGGCCATTCTCAACTTTGAAAGCAACCTTCATGTTTCTATCCAATAGTTGGGGCATAGACAACAAGTTGTTGGCTAGTCTTGGGACATAGAGGACCTGTTTGATGGTGCATTTCCCATCTAGAAGATGAACTGAAACATCGCTTTCTCCTTTCACTCTATAGGTTTGATCATAGTTGAGAAAATTGGAATCAATAAAAAATCGGCAAGGCAAAAGAATTGGAAAAAATAGGGAATCGGCAAAAAAAAAATAGAAGAAAATGCAATTTTTCATTGATAGAAAAATAGTGTTTTGTTTGGTGTGGTAGCAGGTAGGCAGACCTCTCTCTTCAGTTTGGAACAAGCAAAATGAAAAAAAAAAAGGTATTTACGCCGTACCCATGTTGCTGCGACATTTTTTCAGCAAAAAGTCAGGATTTTATCGGCAAGGGCAGTAATTGGCAAAAATCAGGATTTTTTGCAGATTTCTTAACTATGGGTTTGATTATTGACGATGGTTACTAGTTTCTCTTCTTTTGCTTCGAAGGTAGCAAACCATTCTTTGTCCCCTATCAAGTGCTTGCTAGAATTAGAATCAATGTACCAAATATCATCCTTGGGTTCGGCGGCAGCTTTGTTCATGAGCATCTTGTGTGCTTGTTCAAAATCTGAATCTGTCTCTTCAACGACAACATCAATACCAATGATGGCAAAGCGAATCAATTCATTCATTCAAAATATTAATCTGTCTCTTCAACGACAAAATCAATACCAATGATGGCAAAGCAAATCAATTCATTCATTCAAAATATGAATCTGTCTCTTCAACGACAACATCAATACCAATGATGGCAAAGCGAATCAATTCATTCATTAAGACATACGCCTATAAATTACATGCTTTAGGGTTACAAACTAGAAGATCGATACTCTTGATTTAGGAGATTGTTACATGCAATGAATATTAAAATAATAACCCATCTAAAAATGGATGACCTAATCATCTAAAGATGCATGACCTAATAATATTAAAATAATGGAATAAAATATTCCTAACATGTGCTTGAGACCTGGACTTTCTCCTAGAGTTTTATCTCCAAGGACACTCTGAACCATTTTTTATGGACTCTACTTCAAGAAGCAGACAATCAAATATTATCATTATGTCTGAGATATCATCAATAAGACCGAAATAGTGTATCTCTAGCATGGCTTTGTTGCAATGGAGGGACTCCCATATCACCCATATGTCTGTTTTTCCGGTCACATATTCCTCTGCTCATCTTCATTCCGCCATTGGCAATTGTTATTGCTTGATTCTTTCAAATTAAAACTGCTTTACAAAATGGAATGTTTTCATGAGAATTTTTTGCTTTTTCCACTTTGGTTTGTCTCATGATAGCTTGTTGCATTGCCAATCTACTGCCTTCTGATTCATTACTCCTATGTGACCTTTTTTGTGTTCCTTGCCTTTATCATCATAACTTTACTACCTTTAAGTTTAGATTTAGTTTCAAGTACAGTATTTTTTTATATGGGAAATGCTTTGTGCCTTCTGGTGTCCACATGCTGTACTCTCAAGTTGCAATGACCATTTTTTTGGTTATTTGTCAAGGTTCCACGAGCCTGGGGGACGGGGGGACATGGGGATGGGTTTCGGGGACGGCGAGGGACGGCAGGCCGATTTTAGGGGACGGCTGGTATAATACTATGAAATTTTTTAATTTTTTAGAAATTTAGAATAATCTACAAATTCTACACACAACAAAAATGAAAAATACTAATAGTAATACTAAAAACATAAAATAGTATGCATGTTCTTAGAATCATATATATTCATATTTATCATTGATATTAGCATATTACTAAGCGCAGCCATTTCAATGATTTCATTGTTTCAACAAATTTTACATGAAGGTTCAGCCAAGGATATCAAGTGCAATCTGCCAATCTCTAACAGTTAAACAAATTAGTTGCTATTGCTCAAGTAATGAATGCCACACTGTTCAGCTTCTAAGTTTTAACATTCAAACAATAACAGTCATCATTTTTTCAACCACCAATGTTCAAGGCTTCAAGCAAAGCTGCAAAGCCTATCATTTTTTAATTTTTTTTCAGTCACTAACTGTTCAAATATGACAGCATAAATTATTAAATAGTCAGCCACTATAACCAAATAGTGAAATCAGAAATTCTCATAGTCTCAATTCTCATATACAACAAAAAGACTTGAGAGTCTACATCATAAAATTAAATACTAACCTGAAATATCTGAAACTAGGTTTTAAGGTTTGTAAAGATAACAGTGTCATATTCACTTACCCAACATACACTTGCATATTGCTATTGTGAAAAGGCTAAGACACTTTGCCAGAGAAGATAGTTTCACAGAGGAGAAATAATGGCCTAAAAAGAAAAATGAAAGCTGCTTCTCAAAATCCTTGGTTGCTTACTGTTTAGCAGAGTTTTATTTTTACATTTTAATTAATTTTTTTAAAACTCCAGACCTCTGTAAAGGGCAGTTTTGGTTGCATTCATATAACATTAGAGCTTGAGAGCTTAAGGAAGATTCTCTCTTTCCCAAAGCTGAACCACTGAAGGACCAGAGTCTGAAGTTGGGGGTAAATGTGACATTTTCAAGATGAAGGGAATGGATACCAAATTCAGCTTACGTGATATTTTGAGGGGCTGTCTATTTATAACAGATCAGACATTGGCGTATATGGTCTGCACTTTCTCAAGTCTCAGCATGTAAGCCGTCCCCGAGGAAGCCCAGCCGCCCCTAGGGTCGGCCCGAGAGTCCCCAAAGGCGCCCAGTCGTCCCCGAGGATGGCTGGCCATCCCCAGGGACGCCCCAAAGCAGGGAACCGTCCCCTGGGATGGCTCCCCGCTGTCCCCCAAAAGGGGGACAACAGGGAAACGTCCCCCATGCCGTCCCCCCGTGCTGGGGGACGTGGTGAACGGAGCGACGCGTCCCTCAAAGGGGGCGACACATCCCCATGGAACCCTGTTATTTGTGGATGCTAAAGTAATTTTTTCTTCCCTGTTGTACCGCCTTGATTCCTGTTACTTCTGAGAATATTTGGTTCCATAATTTTCAGATTTAGAAGATAATGGAGATATTCAAGGAGTTAACAAAATATATTTCATAACCAAGAATTTGTTTATTAAAAGTTAGTCGGTACTCATCAAAACATTTTATGGGATCTAATTGATCCTGCAGTTCTAGTTGCAGAGACGCAACAACTCAGAAAAACTGCTGATCTTTTCAAATATGGATTCAGCAAGATGATAGGAATACCAATTTATTTTAAAAACCTGTCATTAGCAGAACAAATATCAATTAAACTAGGCAACTGAAGCTTGATCTAAACTACGGGATGGATACGACAAGAATGCATTTTAATGATATATTAGCAGAGTCTTGCACTCCAAGGAACCACACTCAAAAAATTTAGTAATCTCATGATTGGAAGTTTAATAAATCAAAAAATAAAAAGGATTTAGTGGCTTGATTCATTCCAACAACAAACCACTGAATTCCAAGAACAAACCACTGCACCTTACTGCAATACTAGAGCCTGATTGGCACCCATCAATGCATAAAGATACTCAATTTTTAAGATGGACACTGATGTGCACTTATTCATTTACAACTCTGGTGATGAACGAAACTCCTGATATAACTCTTCCAAACTACGCAAATTTGCTACACATGCCTCCGTTCTAATGAATATAGGTAATATGGTTACTCAGGTATCGTAGGTGAGGTAGCTGGCTAAGATAAGAATATAAGTTCTTAGAAGTTCACTAAAGGTAAGGGTGGTTGCAACAACCTTACTAAACATGCATTATGTGATATGCTTACATTTATATATGTAGAACATGTGACTATGTAATATTCCCAACTTAAGCTTACCTACACACTAATGTGCAATTGAAATTTTTGCTTACAAGTATGTAGGGAAAGACACTTCTAAACACATTCCAGTAGTAGTAGTATTTTACTTGTGATTTGCCATTGGCATATTTAGAGTGAAGATGCTTTTGGCATTCCATATTTATGTACTTTAATATCATATACTCTTTTCTTTCTCTTTTTCTCTTGACAACTTTTTGTTATACATCAATACTAACATAATTTCCTTAAGTTTGGCCCCCTTACGAATATTTATAGTGTTTTGACCATTCTTTCTTGTTCCTTTCCATAATTCACATTTTGTACTTCAAATTAAGTTAAATTATTTGCATACTAAGGGTTGCATGTTCCCAATACCGAACAGGATTTGTCCTAATAATATTTAGTCTTTCTACACCATAGTAGAGAGACTCGGACTTGACGTGGACTCGGCAAGTCCGATTTTTGACTTGGACTCAGACTTGGCAAATAAAAAAAAGAAAAGAAATTTTTTTATGCATATCACAATTAATTAACATTACACGAATCTAAAATTACTACTGTAAGTGATACAACCTTAAACTACACATGAAAGTGAAAAAACACACATCAATGTAACTGCTGGGTGGCTGTTAGATTCAGTCTTGGAGCATCTGCAAAAACATATCGAGTTTCGTAACTATGTTCCACACTATCAAATGGTAGTTGTTTTTTTTTTCTTTTTCTTTTTTTAATTTTTGAGAGAGATAACCTCTGCTCATTTTTTGCAGGGAATGATGATATTCTGTATGCAGCATCTGGGAATGCAATCAATTGTTTGGATATGCGGATGGTACGTATATAACCATTGGATATTAAGGCTGCATCTAAAATTATCTGCTATCATTGCAAGTTATGGCTTTGGCTATTTTTGTCTATTTGTAGGAAAATTTTACCAACAAACTTGATCTCTTACAATTGATTTCTTCATGAGCCATGCTTTGTCAGAAAGCATCTTGACCTCCCTTAACTTTATTCTAATCCACAATAGGATGTTACCCGCAGGTAGTTAACCAATTGAAGTTTGAAATGATTGCTTGTAGTTCACTCCTGGACTTTGCAGGTGTAATGATACCCTTGATATTGATATTTAAGATTTTCTTACCCAAAAGACTTTGAAGTTCCAAGTGAGGAAGAGGATAAAAAGAATAAATTCATCCGAAGGACAAATATTTTTGAAGCCTGGTCTGTCTGGTTCCTGATTTGTATTTTTCATTTGTGCTTGAATTATTACTGTTGCCACATTTTGCATGGGGTGCCATGTCTTCATTTTTCTTGTAAGGATGCTGCTCTCCCTTCCCTCCTCCTCCTTTCCCTTTCTCCACTATCCCCTTTCTTCCCTTCCATCAGTTTCATTCCCTTCATTTCCCCCCCCTTTCCTCTTTTACTTTTTTCTGTCAATTTCCCCAAAAGAGCAAAAGGCCCCTAAAAATTTCTAAGTATAAGAGCGCAACCCGACTTCGCAGCGAAGTCGGGCTGCGCCCTTGAGTTTGAGCGCACTTGGGGAGCCGAAGTGCGGAGAGATGATCAAAATTTTGCTAAGTATAAGAGCGCAACCCGACTTCGCAGCGAAGTCGGGGTGCGCTCTCATTTCTGTGCGCACCTGGATATCGGTGGAACTGATTGACCTGAAAATTTTCTAAGTATTGAGTGCGCAACCCGACTTCGCAGCGAAGTCGGGGTGCGCTCTCATCTTCATGCGCAGTCGGGGCGGTATGACCAAAATTGGCTAAGTGTTGGGTGCGCAACCCGACTTCGCAGCGAAGTCGGGCTGCGCCCGCTTACTTGTGCGCACTCGGGCAGAATGTTGAAGACAGCCCGGAGATTTTCTAAGGCACGGAGGCCTCCCCAACTGCGCTGCTTTCCCCTTGCGTTGTCTGATTGCGCTCCAATTCCGAGCGAAGTCTGGCAAGAAAGAGAGACGAGATCCCAAGGCAGATTTGTCCCTTATCAGATTCTGACAGGTGTCCAGCCTCGGGATTCGAGTCAGAGATGTGACGGGTGGTGTGCGAGCGTGAACTGAATTATTGTACCGCAACTACCCTCATTCAAGCTGACTCGAAGTTTCATCTACCACACTGCCACGTAGCTGCCAAGTTTTCAGGTGGACCTTGCTGCAAGTACATTCCATATCCGCAGAGGTCAACATCAGCCGCTTTTTGCCGCTTTTGTCAGCTATTGTCAGGTCTGGGATCCTGTGCCCAAAGTTGTAATTGGGGGGAAAATTGCGCTATAAATAGCTGCGCCATATCATTGTAAAGTGGTGGAAGGGGGATATATTGCTAGGGAACCATTGTAGCTGTGCATTTGCTTCTGAATACAAAATACACTTGGCTCTATTGACTGTTCTTGTTCTATATGCTGCCTCTATTTAGCATTTTTGCCTCATGTTGCTTATGTTATTGCTTACTGTTATTCTGCTATCTGGATATCGGTATTTGATAGTTAAGTATTCCTGGAATGCATAGTTAGAGGATACATAGAATGAATGACATTGGTAGTTTCTGTAATGTATTATGTGTTTAGTTGTTGTTAGTAGTGGTGATTGATAGTTGTTGTGCTGCTTATCCTCCCCACCCAATACAAATACATTTATATTTCTTTCTGCATTTATAATTTCTTTCCTGCACTCTGAGCTGATAAACAACTGAGAAAACATAGGAAGTCGGCCTCCTCCGGAGATTGGCACGGAAGGCATTCCTTCCTTCCGGCCTTTCAATCTGTTGGGCGAATCTAGGGCGCATTACACTAAATCCTATCCTAGTGGCAGATTCGTAACCAACAGTTTCTCTGGCACGCCCGATGGGACACGAAAGTTTCCCACCCAAAACAAAATCGAAGCATTGGTGTTCGCTTCATTGTTGTTAAATCAGAACACCTGGCGACTCTGCAAGTACCTGAATATCCTCTGAGTTCGTGAGACCGGTCCAAGCGCCTTCATGCATACAAGAAGGTGGAGAGCAAGGAATCCGGGAAACCAGCCCGATCTCTACGAAATTGATATCAACGCTCTTGGAGAGCGCGTAAGGCTGGCTGACTACCAAGCTCACATAGACGAATCCGAAATCGAAGTCGAAGAGGCCGAAGTTGAAGAGCAACCTACATCTTTGGACAACACCGATACCGAGTACACGACCGAAGGGGAAGAAGACATGGCTGCCCAACAAAATGATGACGACCTCTTCCCAGCGGTTGACTCCACAGGGCCCTTGGCTCTAGTCGGACAAGAGGCTGTGCCCCCCGCTGCCCTGAAATCCATTCCTACTTACGATGGCTCCGACAAAACGGCATATGAGCACATCCAAGACATTATGGCCTTGGTTGCACTGCACTCTATTACGAATGAGAGTGTCAAGACCCGTCTATTGGCTCTTTCTCTGAGGGGGAAGCTTCTCTATTGGTGGAGATCTTTGCCAGAAGGATCTATCACGGGGTGGCCTCAGTTGGCAGGCAGGCTCGTAAAAGGATGCAACGAGTCTGCCGACCCCTCTTCATTGTTGCATCAGTTTCAGAGTATCCAACGCCACCCACAAGAGGAGATATCAGACTTCAACATAAGGTTTGCGAGGTCCTGGAAAAGAGTACCTCGCGAACTGCGACCTCCGGCGGGTCAAGCTGCACACTATTACCTGAGGTCTTTCAATTCGGATATTTGCCTACTTCTCAAGATAGCCCGGGTCGACACTTTCCCTGCCCTATACGAAGCTGCCCAGCAAGCAGAGTTAGACATAATCTCTATAGGCAGACTTCCGCATAGAATGCAACCTCCCATTTATCCTGATTTCCCTCAGTCCCAATATCCATCGGCGTCTGGTGTAATGCCATCCTCATCAAATCAGCACCCCCAACAGCCATGGAATCCAGCACCGATTATAAACCCCTACGGTCAGCCTCAGATCCATTATCCTAATCCGCCACCTCCACCTCCGCAGTATCCCGCACTCCCAGCTCCCCCTCATTACGCGGCGTATTCTCGCACCTCCGCCATTAGTTAATACCTCCCGCCGGCCCGGCGCACTGCGATAACGATATTCAGAATAAAATCCTTCGGGAGGTACGGGCTCTGGCCTCTGGGTATCATACTATTTCCAACGATATGACAATAATGAAGAAGAAGCAAGCCCAGATGGAGTTCCTTCCAAGGAGACCATATCCTCCCCCGGCGCTAACAAAAGATCAAGCCACACAAGCGCAAAGACCCCCGGCAAGGAATGCTGCTAATGAGGTTCAACCTGGCACTTCTGACCAGGTTAACTGGTGCTCCACATGCAACGATCCACACTCAGAGGAGAGTTGCACGCTGCATCAGCATTATCTTCAGACCCTTGCGGGCAGCGCCATGGAGGACGAAGCATACATGATCTTGGACGATGAAGGCAACTTTGCAGTCCCAGAAGAAGATCTTGCGTTGCTCTTGACCAAGGAAGGCAGAAGGCCCATTGAGGCTACCACGGCCCAAGCAAAGCCGTTGAAGGTATATGCCAGAAGAGAGAGGGCGCAGCCTGCTGGGCTACCACCTGACAAGTCACCTTGGCCCCCTACAGCCAAAGAAAGGTTCCCTACGCTCAAGGCTCCCGCGATGAAGGCTCCCGCAGCCCAACCTCTAGCCGAAACAAAAGAACAAGCTCAAGAAAAGCTGAGGTATCCGTCGCTGACGAAGAGACAGAGAGTCGAAGCCACGCAACAATACCGGACCAGGTATGAGCCAGCGAAAGAGATAGAGGGAGCCGACACTTCAACCTACAATATAGTTGATGAGCTAAAAAGGACCCCGACAAAGATAAGTATGTACGAGGCTCTTCTGCTCCCAGGGCAAGTTGATCTGTTGCAGGAATCCTTGAAAAGCGTAAAATATGGAAAGCCGACGCAGCCTGTTGTGTTAGCTCAGCCCTTGACAGTTTCTGCTACCGGGAAAAACAGGCCACCTCCTTTCTATCTGTCATTACGGATGGAAGGCTATATAGTACACAACTGCATGGTGGATTCTGGTGCTTCCACTACTGTCATGCCGAGAGCCGTCTGCGAGGAGATCGGTATGGAATATACAAGGAGCAGCCAAGGTGTGCTGCAGCTAGACGGCACCCCTGTCAAGACAGTTGGTGTCATCAAGGATATCCCGATCCGACTGCATAAAGCCCTCGACATAGTGGTCATCCAGGAAGTCGTTGTGGTCGACTTGGAACCCTACTTCGGCATGTGTCTCTCTAGGGAGTTCACTGCGAAGCTGGGTGGATATTTGTCTCTGGATTACTCACATATGGAAGTGCCCTTCAAAGGAAGGAGATTAAAGATCTATAATGAAAAGCCTTCCACATTTCTAGTAGAGAAGATACCCGGAGAAGAGCCGCAGAATGGCATGGTTCAGTTGACAACTGAAGAACTGGTAGAGGTGGATATGACAGAAGAGGCCCTTGAGCTGTTACAAGTGGAGGATGAGTTCTCCTTGCTAGACTTCAACGCCATGATTGAGACCGAGCAAGGTTGTTACTCCGTCACCTAGCCTGAAAGACTTGACCAGTCAGCAAGAAAGGAGGTTGGACCCGCACCAGAAAAGCTATGGAAGTTGTTCTTTGATGGTGCCCGATGCAAAAATGGCGTCGATGCGGGTGTACTTCTGGTTTCCCCGTCCGAAGTCCAGAAGGACTACACTTACAGGTTGGCTTGGAGCTGCACTAACAACGCGGCGGAGTATGAAGCTTTGTGCTTGGGTTTGAGAAAGGCAGAGAGGCTGGGGGTGAGACATTTGCAGATCTTTGGCGACTCAGAGCTGGTGTGCAACCAGATTACGAATAAGTGCGCCTCCAAGAAGCATTACCTCAAGGCGTACCGTAACCGTGTTTGGGACCTGATGGAGTCATTCGACTCTTTGAATGTCAAAGCCATATCACGTGAGAAGAATAAGCATGCTGACATTCTGGCGTCTGTTGGAGCCAGGTACGTCTCGGCTGATGACACCGTCCGCGAAGCCGAAGCCGGTTCGTACCATCTACAAGCCTTACGTGCCTGATAAAGACACCCACTGGCAGGTGTTCGATCGTGACGAGGATATCGTCACTTTTTTGATAAACGAAGCAAGTACGATAGAAGGTAGAGACCCTGATGACGAGCAATACGAGGGGTTGATACAGTTAAAAAACAATCATGTCCCGAAAGGACTGATTACCCTAGAAAGTCTCTTTGATCAGAACGATAGGGCAATATCCCACAGAATCAAAGTGGACCCCAAGCAGTACATGGACCTGGAACTGGAACCTGGAAAAATGATCAAGGTCGGGACAGACTGCACTGAAAAGGAACTGGAGCAGATCAGATCTTTATGCGGAGAGTTCCCTGATATTGTGGCCTGGTGCTACCAGGACTTGAAGGGGTATGACAGAGAGATGATCCAGCATACTATAGAGCTGGAAGATAATGCAAGACCTTTCCGGCAGAAGCAAAGGGCAGTGAACCCAAAAATTGAAGCTATGATGAAAGCAGAGCTCTTAAAGATGTTGGAGGCCAAAATCATCTACCCCATCAAGCACTCATCTTGGGTCGCGAATCTGGTCCCTGTGAGGAAAAAGAATGGAGACATCCGCCTCTGCGTGGATTTCAGAAACCTCAATCAAGCTTCACTGAAGGATCATTATCCGCTCCCCCAAATTGATCAAATCCTCCACATAGTTGCTGGAGCACAGAGGTTCTCTCTCTTGGACGGATTCTCTGGATACAACCAAATATGGGTAAAGGACGAAGATCAGCACAAGACAACGTTCACCACCAAATGGGGAACGTTTGCATATCAGCGCATGCCCTTCGGCCTGTCTAACGTCGGCGCTACATTTCAAAGAGCTATGGACTTGGCGTTCTGAGAGCTGCTCAACAAGGTCATTGTCATCTATTTGGACGATATGACTGTATTTTCACATAAGAGAGAGGACCATGCTTCCCACTTGCGGCAAATATTTGAGAGATGTCGTGAATTCGGCATTTCCATCAACCCGAAGAAGTCAGTCTTCGCGGTAAAGGAAGGTAAGCTGCTAGGACATGTCATTTCTGAGAAAGGCCTTGCAGTGGATCCTGACAGAGCAGAAGCCCTTCTTCGCTTACCCATCCCAATTGACAAGAAGGGGCTACAATCATTTTTTGGCCAAATCAACTTCGTGAGGAAGTTCATACCGGACTTCGCACAAGTAATCAAGCCCATGGCCAAACTCCTAAAAAGGAATGTCGAATTCTTGTGGAGTGATGAAAGGAAGCAGGCCTTCAAAGAGATTAAGGCCAGAATCGCGCAAGCTCCAGTATTGATAAATCTAGATTATTCCAAGGATTTCATCCTGTATGCGGTGGGAGAGCCCGAGAGCTACATCGCAGTCCTGACTCAGAAGGGAGATGATGGCGAAGAGCGCCCCATAGCGTTCTTAAGCCAGGTGATTCAGCCACATGAAGAAAAGTACAATTTTATTGAGCGGCAGGTGCACGCAGTCATGAGATCCCTCAGGAAGTTCAGGCACTTCGTCTCCCAGAGCCGGATAACTATCTTTGTGATACATCCGGACGTCAAGAATTTCATTGTACAAGGGGAGCCCGGTCACAAGAGGGCAGGATGGATAGCCAAAATCCAAGAATTTGACATAGAGGTACGTCCAACGAAGCTAATCAGAGGCCGGGCCCTGTGCCAAGAACTGGACCGAAGTGCTGCAGCTGAAATCTTTGCCTGCCAGTGGGAAGATCCAATGGCGGAAATTAACCTTGCCAACTTCTTATCAGAGGAGAATGATTGGACGAATGACCTGGTGTGGTATTTTAGCACAGGGAGATGTCCAGATCATCTCAATGCCTCACAAAGAAGGAGGTTTGGGCTGAATGCGCCCCGAGGGGCTGTATTTAAAAAATATTGACGGCATCCTGTTGCGATGCGTCAGGGAATCAGATAAACCAAAGGTCCTCGGAGAGTTCCACTCCGGGATGCCTGGAGGACATCATTCAGGGAGGCCTACGGCCTTAAAGATTATCAGAGCCGGGTATTATTGGCCCACCCTCTTCACAGACGCACATGCGGTTTGTGTAAAATGTGAAAAATGCCAGAGGTTCGCCGACAGGAATAGGAAGGCACCCTTGCCCTTCCAGCCAATTCAAGCCGAGACTCCGTTTCAGCGGTGGGGTCTGGACTTCGTCGGAACCATCACGCCTAACTTTGCAGCCACCGATTATTTCACTCGGTGGGCGGAGGCGATCCCTACGAAGCATGCAGACCAAGAAACGTTCATTGGGTTTCTTGAGAGTCTCATCACCCGTTTCGGGGTCCCAGAGGCAATAGTTACAGACAACGGTCCGGGGTTCGCAGGTGCTGTACTCACGGAGTTCACCAGCAAATACGACATCTATCACAAGATGTCCTCAAACTACTACCGAGGGGAATGGGGCGAGTCCACTAACAAGAATCTGGAAGATTGTAAAAAAAAGAGAAAGGAACAAGAGGACATGGCACCTACTTGAACGGGCGTTATGGGCGGATCGCATATCTTTCAAGAAATCTATCAAGACCCCCCCCTACGCGCTTGTATATGGCAAGGAGGCAGTTATGCCTACCCACATAGAAATGCCCGCACTATGGTTGTTAGATGAAGAAAAAGGCAACGGGGATCCAGTGGATGCCAGACTTTGTCAACTATTGCAGTTAGAAGAGGAAAGGGAGAAGGCATACGAGGCCTTTACCAAACATGCCGACGTAACCCAGAGCTGGTTTGCAAAAGGCACCACCACCCGGGTTTTCAAAATCGGGGGACCTAGTGCTCAAGTGGGACTCACTCAAAGCAAAGCCGGGCAACCATGACAAATTTGATGCCCTACGGGAAGAACCCTATCGGATCGCTCGGGTAAACCAATTCAACGCGTTCGTGCTCGGGGACATGGAGGGACAACTTTCCCTATTCCATCAATGGTTTCCACCTAAAAACCTATCACCACGAAGGTGCCGAGAGGTCGGGTCACACCGCCATGAGAAAGGATTTTGTCGTTATGCGCACCGGAACCAACATTGAAAGCCGGAAGGAAGGATGCCCCGTGCAACAGAACCTCCTTGGGGGTTAGTAAGATGAGAGAAAGAGGTAAAAATCGGAAAGCCGATCAGGCGCCAATCACCACTACAGACAGCAACAGAAAAAAGAGATGGGAGAGAAAGAACTAAAGGCCCAAACACATCTCCCAAGGAAACACAACACAACAACGCACTACCACCATTAAGTAAGGGACAAATCGAAGTGAATCAACAAGCAGAAAGCAGGAAACAAACAAACGAACAACGAGAAGAAAAGAAAGAAGAAAGAAAAAAAAAAAAAAATAAAAGAACCAAACAAACATTCCCCCCCCGAAAAAGGGCACAAAGTCCCGACATTAGGCCACGAAAAGGCGGAGACGGGAGGCCGCATGGTCTCCCGAAGGTTGAACACCGGGGGGGGTAGAACTTTATATTGAAAGAATGGGAGTTGAAACTCACACACAAAATAGGAGGGCAGAGGACGGAGAGGAGGGAAGGGACCCGGTGGGGGAGGCGGCGGGAGGGAAGAGGGGCCGCGCGACCGATCGCTTATAATATACGTTGAACTCCCAAACCCTTCTTCTCATATAGGCCATTATCAATTTTTTATCATCCTTCCTTTAATTTTTCTGCTTTTTGTTATATTTCTTTCATTATCATTTCAAAGCCAAAGTGGGCTAAGTGTGAGAAAAGGAGTAAAATTTTGCGCTGCTTAAAAAATCCGACCAAGCATAGAACGAACCCCGACTTCGCAGCGAAGTCAGGCATCGCTTCACGAATTGTGCGATATCGGGAGTTTGGGAGAAAACAGCAAACAAGAAGCCTCATAAAATTTCTAAGTGCTGGGTGCGCAACCCGACTTCGCAGCGAAGTCGGGCTGCGCACCATCTTGGGAGCGCAGTCGGGCAGCAGAGGAAGCAAAAATTGGCTAAGTGTGGAATCCCTACTATGCAATATTTTTCGGGCGAAGTCGGATTGCACACGTTTTTTGAGCGAAGCCCGAGTGCGCTCTTGATTTCGAGCGCACTTTGAACGACCTGTCAGGGAGAACAAGGGGCATAGTGGCGAAAAATTTCTAAGTGTGGGCCCAGGCGGCGCAATGTGTATAGCGCGAAGTTAGGCTGCGTCCCTTCTTGAACCCTGGGCCAAAGTCTCCCTCGAAGTGTGTGCCCAAGCGGCGGCTGTGACGTCATTGGAAGCACGAGGTTCAAATTTTTAAAGAATGATTGCTCGTATTTCGAAGCAGATGTCATTAAAGAAGCAAGCGCATTAGGACCAACCGCAAACAAGGTGCGCCTTCCAAGGAAAAAGCCCACTCGTGGCCGCCAAGGAATAATGGCGTTTTCTACCTACTTCGGGCAAATCACTTTAAACCCCCCCCTCGCGCCATTAATGCTACGTTTTAATTCCTAGAAAAGGGGCCCTGGCATACTCAGAACATTCGAATTATCAAGCTAAGTCTGAGCTGCGCGTTTAGGAGGAAGAAAGGCGCAGAATTGAAGACTGGTGACTAGAATTCCCGTCTCTGCCACCACGAGCAGAAAACAGAAAATGGACAAGGGAAAAGCGCCAATGCAGCCGCAGTCCAGCGATACAGAGCAGGAGGCTGAGGAACACACAGAATCCAGCGCTCATGAGAGCGAAGTGCCACAGGAGCAGACAAGGAAATCCAGGTCAAAGAGAAGCAAAGGGCAAGCTCCGCCGCCGCCCATCAATCGCCTGGCCGGGTATAAGGATGGCGAGTACTCCATTAGCCTCACCAAGCTGCGGCCAAATATTGCAAAGTGGGCAGGCAAAGTCTCGCCCTCGCACCATGTCGGAGCTGCATACAAGTCGAACTTGTACTGGTTCTTGTGCCCTCCCGTCCACCATTGCCCGGAGCTGGTTGAGTCTATTGTGACATATTACAAACCAGCTACCCGGCAAGTCTGCGACAACCAAGGAAGGGTGTTGTTCACCCTCTTCAAAGAAAGCGTCCAACCAGCCTTCGCCCCGGGGCTCCAGTACGACCCCAACGCCATTGTCAGAAGAATTAACTTGGATGAGCAGGCGGGCAAATTCACTCAGAGCAGAAGGATGAGAGAGTTTCTCGATTCAGAACTGAAGACCCCGCTGCCAGCAGGACAGTGGCCAACAGGCCCTATACCCCTGGAGAGGTTTGAAAACAAATATATTTATATTATCCTGGCATGGGTACTCGGCTGCGGCACGGACAGAATGGTGCACCCGTACCAGCTGGCGCTCGCGGAATGCATCTTGCATGGAGAGTTTTATGACTCCACTGCGCAAAGGAGCGGAAGACGCCCGATTTTCTTTGATTGGGCGGATTGGGTGGCGTACGCCATACATTCGAATCTGGTCAGGATACAGCAGAAGCAGACAACTGAGTTCCGACACTGCTCATTCCTCACATGGTTGTGCCTGTACCATACGCACTACCGGATTAAAGTGCCTGATCTGAAAAAGGTAAATGAGAAGGGAGCGTCGCTGCCTGTGTATGAGTGGACGAAAGCCCTGTATAGGAGAGGGTCTTACTACGATTTCAACTTCAAATTTCTAGGTATGACCCCGGCGCTGTTCAACGGCAAAGCATCTCGCCCTCCACTGGCCATGACGAACTACCTGAGGAAGTACAAATGCGGAGATACCTTCCGGTTGACTCAGGGCATTGTGATCAGAATCTATGGATTCAAAGGGAAGCCGTTCTTGCTGCCCTATTTTTGCACTGAGCATCAGTTCGGTATAGAGACATCGCGCCAAATGGACTATGTAGAAGAGGAATTCGGCCAGGGAAAGAAGAGGGGCCATATTTTCAAGTATCCTATTACCTAGGCGAACATTCAAGTGCATGAGATTGGGCAGCATATCTACCTCGAACAAGAACTCCTCAACATGGGCCTGATACAGCTACCGCAGTGCTGGAAATACGACCCGATTGGGGTCAGGGAAAAATTTGTACATATTTGCCCCCGAGCAGAAATCATGGAGGAGAGGTGCAATAAAACAAGCGCAGACCTGGAATGGCACATCGAGCGGATGCAATCATGGCCACCATGGCAGGACTTTTACTGTGAGGAGGTGGAGTATGATCCGGAGCGCAATCCAGATCACAGGTTAGACTCAGCGGGCTTCAAAAAATTCCTCTCAAAGGTGACGCCCCTCAGCTGGGAAAAAGACAAAATCATTGAATGCTGGAAGATGAGGTGTCGCACGCAACACGATAAGTCTAACCGAAAGACATTGGCCGTAGATGATGAGTTTTCGGCCTTATATGATAAATACGCCGACAAATGGGAGCCGTTCGCGTTTCGATATTGCGTTCCCCTAGGCGCCAAAAAGAGATATAAAAGGAAGCCCCCATCCCAACAATTACCCATTCAAAAACCTCCCAGCAGGACGCCAACAAGCAGTCAGGTGGGCCCGATGTTGCCTCCAGCTCCCGAAGCGTCACCTCAAAAAGAACAGGAGCCAGAAAAGTCAACCAGTGAAGCGGTGCCTCAAAAGGAAAAGGCGCCAGAAGGGTCAACCGGTGGGCCTTCGGCAGCAAGCGTCCCTCCGTCAAAACCCAGGTACAAATTCACCGTGGGAACACCATTGCCAGTCGCGCCAACCTCCTCCGCCTCCTTCGAGCAAACTGCAGCTCCGAGAGAAAAGAAGAGAAAAAGGAGCGAAAAGACCAAGCGGCCGAAGAAGGAATCTGCGCAGCAAACGGCTGCGGCACGAACAGAGGCAGTCGCGCCGGAAATCATCTCTCTGGACAGCCTAGGGAAAGAAGTAGAAGTCTGGGCAGCAGGCGTCCTCCAATCAGCGGCTCAGGCGGAGCCCGCAGGTACGTCCTCTTCCCCGGTTCCCCAAATCCCAGTTGGCCCTGCCGTAACACCGTCCCCCTCTGTATCAGGGCAAGCCTTAGTTGCATCTTCCTTATCGCCTATCTCCCAATCCTTCCACAGTCCCCATTCTTTCGAACAGTTTGCCCAGGACCCGAACGTTTTCCAAACCCTGGGTCAAACCCTAGACCCCTCATCCGCGGCCAGTGCCGAAGCCGTACCTACATCGCCGCGTCGCTCACCTTCATTATTCAAGACCCCGCCTTCACCTCCCACTCAGTCGCCCGTTTCCCCTAGGACCCAGTCGCCCTTGAAAGCAACCTCACCTTCTGGAATATCTCCTGCTTCATTGTTTGCAGGAAGGATGCCGCAGCAGGATTTAGCCTCGGCGTATCCTATGCTGGCAGAGCTTGACTTCATGGGGGAGCAGCTGCAGATTACAGATGATCAGCCTCTGGCAGCGAAGGCCGTAGGGTGTTCCGCCTCTTTCCTCCAGGGCGTCAAACGAAGAAGAGCCGAGGAGATAGCTGCCCCGGTGAAGCGCACCAAGTTCGACTTGGACAAGAGAGTGCTGCGAACTGAAAAATTGATCCCTAAAGTAAAGAAGCCTCTCCGGGAAATGACCGAGGCTGACTATGAACACCGGATCAAGGAGAAGAATTTTGATGACATAAGCGAAGAATACGAAATCAACGGTATTCGCCGCAGAACTGACAATCTCCTTGTTAAGCGACTTGAGAATCAAGAGAAGCTGTTTCAGCTTCAAAATAACTCAAGACAGCTTGAGGAAGATCTGGCCAAGGCCACCACGTGGCTGGAGTCTGCCCAGAAGGAGATTGAGGACTTGAAAGCTCAGCTCGCCGCGTCTCAGCAGGAGGCTACAACACAAAGAAAGACGGCCGAACAACTGTCGGAAGAGAAGAGGGCGGCACTGGAACATGTATCTCAGCTGCAGGATTTGTTGAGGCAGGCCCAATCTCAGCTGAAGGAGAAGGCGTCCCAGGCGGCGGCCTTTTCGAAAAACAAGATCAAGGAGATGCGGGTTGGTTTGCTGCAAGGATGCAGGGCTAATGTGGTCAGGTCCCTGTCCGTCCTGGATTTCGCATCCAGGATCCAAGAAGTATCTGCCCAGGGAAAGCCTGTGGTAGAGGAGGCCGAACGCCAAGCGAAGCAGTGGCTGGACTTGGCAATAAAAATTGAAGAGTTCACGCGCAAGGGCCTCCGATTTCCCCCCATGTCCCGAATTGCCCTAGATTGGGCAGATGCAAGGGTAACCTTGCATAATTACTTTGAAAAAACAGAAAAAACAAGGGCCGCCAGGAAGATGCTGGACGCATTGAACCATGAAATGAATATTTGCCTGGCTCCCTTCAACACTCTTTCTGAGCTCGGATGCCCGAGCTTCGTCAAGGATGGGGAGTTTCTGCCCCTTGAACAAGTAAAGCTGGATTGGCTGTCTTTCGAGGCAGATACATCAGAAATTGACAGCTGGGCCGAGCCAGTCCAGGAGACACAGGTAACCCAAATGGTGTCAAGATATTGCAAGATTAACACCTCCCTTCAGGAGTTGGGAGAGAGATATGACACCATCGATGTACACGTGGTTGCGGCATTTAGAGCAGCGCTGAAGGATGTCAGCGATTTAGGGCCCTTCCAGGCAGCAGCTTGGGACCAGGCCAAGACTGCATACAATCACGTTCGCGAGCGGGAGCAACCTGCCGAGCGAGAAGGCGACAGTGGTGAGCATTCGGATTCAGAAAGAGGAGGAGAATCAGAAGAAGAGACTGCTGAGAGTGAATCCGAAGAAGAGCAGTTACCCAAAAAGGGGACTCAGCAGCAGCAGGAGCAGCGGGATGCAGGGGAAGGGAGTTCCTCTGCGCCCAAAGGATAAAGGCCTGGTTCGTTGCGTCGAGGCGAGCTCGACACCCCGCGAGCCGCCAGGAATGTTGCCACATTTTGCACGGGGTGCCATGTCTTCATTTTTCTTGTAAGGATGCTACTCTCCCTTCCCTCCTCCTCCTTTCCCTTTCTCCACTATCCCCTTTCTTCCCTTCCATCAGTTTCATTCCCTTCATTTCCCCCTCTTTCCTCTTTTACTTTTTTTTGTCAATTTCCCCAAAAGAGCAAAAGGCCCCTAAAAATTTCTAAGTATAAGAGCGCAACCCGACTTCGCAGCGAAGTCGGGCTGCGCCCTTGAGTTTGAGCGCACTTGGGGAGCCGAAGTGCGGAGAGATGATCAAAATTTTGCCAAGTATAAGAGTGCAACCCGACTTCGCAGCGAAGTCGGGGTGCGCTCTCATTTCTGTGCGCACCTGGATATTGGCAGGAACTGATTGACCTGAAAATTTTGCTAAGTATTGAGTGCGCAACCCGACTTCGCAGCGAAGTCGGGGTGCGCTCTCATCTTCATGCGCAGTCGGGGCGGTATGACCAAAATTGGCTAAGTGTTGGGTGCGCAACCCGACTTCGCAGCGAAGTCGGGCTGCGCCCGCTTACTTGTGCGCACTCGGGCAGAATGTTGAAGACAGCCCGGAAATTTTCTAAGGCACGGAGGCCTCCCCAACTGCGCTGCTTTCCCCTTGCGCTGTCCGATTGCGCTCCAATTCCGAGCGAAGTCCGGCAAGAAAGAGAGACGAGATCCCAAGGCAGATTTGTCCCTTATCAGATGTGACGGGTGGTGTGCGAGCGTGAACTGAATTATTGTACCGCAACTACCCTCATTCAAGCTGACTCGAAGTTTCATCTACCACACTGCCACGTAGCTGCCAAGTTTTCGGGTGGACCTTGTTGCAAGTACATTCCATATCCGCAGAGGTCAACATCAGCCGCTTTTTGCCGCTTTTGTCGGCTATTGTCGGGTCTGGGATCCCGTGCCCAAAGTTGTAATTGGGGGGAATATTGCGCTATAAATAGCTGCGCCATATCATTGTAAAGTGGTGGAAGGGGGATATATTGCTAGGGAACCATTGTAGCTGTGCATTTGCTTCTGAATACAAAATACACTTGGTTCTATTGACTGTTCTTGTTCTGTATGCTGCCTCTATTTAGCATTTCTGCCTCATGTTGCTTATGTTATTGCTTATTGTTATTCTGCTATCTGGATATCGGTATTTGATAGTTAAGTATTCCTAGAATGCATAGTTAGAGGATACATAGAATGAATGACATTGGTAGTTTCTGTAATGTATTCTGTGTTTAGTTGTTGTTAGTAGTGGTGATTGATAGTTGTTGTGCTGCTTATCCTCCCCACCCAATACAAATACATTTATATTTCTTTCTGCATTTATAATTTCTTTCCTGCACTCTGAGCTGATAAACAACTGAGAAAACATAGGAAGCCGGCCTCCTCCGGAGATTGGCACGGAAGGCATTCCTTCCTTCCGGCCTTTCAATCTGCTGGGCGAATCTAGGGCGCATTACACTAAATCCTATCCTAGTGGCAGATTCGTAACCAACAATTACCTCTCCCTTTATGGGTCAGGGACTATGTTCCACAGCATCTCCAAGAGAGCAGGACAACAGGACCTTGGGATGTGTTTATGTGATGATAGGAATTTTGCCCAAAGTTTGGGATAGTTTCGAGACGACATATATATATATATATATATATATATATATATATATATATATATAAGCCTAAAATTGGATTTTTTAAGTAGAATTTATAGATATGTAACGTAATGAACATCAAACATCCATCAAACAATAAAATGAAGACCATAGGCAATGAGGATTCTGAATTCATTGATTAGTTCAAGTTCCAACTGAATAAACAAAATGCCAAGGCCTAAAAATAGTAACACTGGAAGTGAAGTAGTAAGTAGTGAAACATTGAATGTTTAACGAGTCAATCATTTTAGTAATCAACATACTTATTTGCGATATCATGTATAATATTTGAATGAGCATCCTCATTATCACTGCTATCTGAACTAAGGGGCTTATACAAGGGGAGCCCAAAAAATCCCACTTCCTCCTCCCCTTCATCAATCTGTTTTGCAACTTGTTTGGTGATCAAGATGGATCAGGGTGGAGTTCAGCCACCACCAAACCAGCGAGCAAACTCTAACCCTCAATCGCAACCAGATTAGGTAGAGCCATCAAATAGGGCGGCCAGTTGGGACCAAGGGAGTGAGAGGTGTGAGATACACTCATTCTCCTTTGCCTAGGCCAGCAAAACCCATGTTTTTGCCCAGGCAAGAACCTGATGTACACTAGGAGACTGATGAATTGGATGCCCTATTTGTAGAATATCAGTGTAGGGCTGAAGAACCAAAAAATCACCTTGAGGTTATCTCTCAATCTCGAAGATGATGATCCTGCTGGAGGTTTCCGTTTCCGAACAAGCCAAGAATTCCTTGCAACAGCTGCAAGAAAAATACTCTCCAAGATATCCAAAAATAATCACTAAAAACTTCCAAAATGAGGAGCTCAACCTCAATTTATAATTTAATAATTGCACTGATAATATTCTTTTATTCTTTATTATGTCTCCTTTCATGATTCTTAGACATACTTTAAGTTATATAACTTAGACCCATTTACAAAGTCACTCTATAATATTAACTTTATTTTAAGTGACTATAATACCATCTTATATCTCCCCATTAATAAAATAATATAAAGTAAACTATATTAAATATTTAATTTAATATAATTAACTTTACACATTAAAATCTCTGCCTTCTGGAATCCGGAACTCCAAACAAAATATGGAAAGGGATACCCATTTCGCCGAAGTGTCCAATCGTACTTTCCATTTCTACTGATAACTCCTGAATCTGACTTACTAAAAATAGTAAGTCTCTACACCTATGTCCCAAAAAGGGCCAAAACCAAGCAACTGAAGAGATATCTGGGTACCCAATTCGACAAAGAATATCATTACCCTGTCCGTCGGACCAGAAACCCTAATCACCGACTTACTATAAATAGTAAGTCCCTGCAAAGATGCCCAAAACGGTCCAAGAAACTGGCAATCTGAAGTACTACCCGTTATGACATCATCTGAGCTCTCCCAATGGGCTCCCACACAACTGATCCTGCCTATGGGAACCCGGGAATAGGCTAGAACATCACAACTAGTTGACTGCTTAGAAAGGGGACATTACAGTCCGCCCTTCCCAAAGATTGCTTGTCCCCAAGCAATACTCAAGTATGCCCCAGTCAATTGTCTACTCCTGGTTGCTGTCATATAAAATACCAGGATCCCAAACAACCCTCAGGAGAAATCCACTACGCTGACGCTGTGCCACTCTGATCACAACAAAAAATCCACTATGCTCAAACTGTACATCCTGCTCCTGCAACCCAAAGATAAGCTCAAAATCTGAACTGATATGCCTGCAAAAACTGAGCTCAAAGTCATGAAGAGACTCATGCGTGATCAACCCAGCATGGGCTACTCCTGCACTAACATTGTCCAAACTGATCAGCTGCACCAGGAAAAATAGTCTGCACAATAAGGTATCATCCTGCTCAGCAGATCTCACCTCAACATGATCGCCCTCCAGGCTGAAACTGAAATACCTGTCTGAGCTGGAATAAAATATCATGTGACAAGTAGCATCAGTGTAATCTCCATCATAGGCAACTGCAAAAACCACTCCGGAGTTGCCTCCATAATCACTATCCAAAAGTCTCATGTAATAGGCACCCTTGTTTGCTGCTCTGAAATATCTGAGGGTTTTTGCTTTATTTCCGTTTTTTGTGATGTCTGATTTTTTTTGCTTTTTCTGATGTTTTGCTAATAGGTATGATATGCAATTTTTTTGGGGTTTTTGTGCTTTATAATGTGTGAACATATGCATAAAGAAAAACTCTAAATTGCATAAACATAAACTGGAATGAAACAAACTGAAACCCAACACCAAACAACATTATTTTATTCCATTTTTTGACCTGGAAATGCAAGTACAGGTTTGATACAAAATTCTGGAAATGAACCATACACAGCTGAACACACCAAAATGCTCATAACTTCATCAAACGGGCTCCGAATGACATGCCGTAAAATGCAACAATCTTGTACAAGCTAGGCGCCAATGTCTGGACAGCAAACACACCCGAAAATTGATTGAATTTATTGCATACTTCCCAAGGTAATGGTATAGCCTACTGGAAAGGGTACGACCAGCAAAATAAATTCACTCCAGCTCCAAACCCTCATCAAAATGCCTCCATTCTCATCACCCAAACTTGGAAAACATATGCTAGAAAACCCAAAATGAGAAACTTCCCGGATTAAGAGGTAAATGCTTTACACGTTCTCCAATGCACTCCTAAATGGTATGGCCAGCTCCAAGAAACCTCAAATCACACCACAAAACACTAAACTGAAGCACACCCGTATGAAAATGACCAAAAACTAGAAGACCCGGAAGATCTCCTCAAACACCCACTGAAGTTGCCGAAATCACAAACCCTACCGCTGCAAATCAAGCTCAAATCTGTGTCCCCTGAAGTAGAAACACCCAGAACTGACTAGGGAGGACCTTTAACCCCCGAAATGTGATGTCCCCTCTTTGCACTAGCTTCTAGTGGCAGATGGACTTGCCTATACACAGGTTCGTGTAGGCAATGTCGGATGGTTGGGAACCTCTGCAGTGATGTGATTGAGACCCTTGGGCATCGGTTCTAGTTTGTTCCAGCTTTATTGGTTGTTTGTAGCAGTTTCAGAGGGATTTCCTATTTTTTAGGAGCCGATTGACCGCAGGTACTTGGGAAAATGACACTCCGGACATGTAATTTGGCTTAATGGGTACTCAAATCCATCATTTATTCATGAGGTCGGCATAGGGAGGCCCTTTATTTTAATACCCGAAGGAATATTAAAATAAGTTAAATATTTAAATGTTGGGCATTACAATATTATTTTATATTATTAAGGGGGTGTTGGGGTATAAAGTTTGGGATAAAATTTATTAAATAAAGTGTTTATGTGCCTAGGAAAGGTGGACGACCCCTCATGGGTCTTGTTTTATGAAATTGAATAAAATCAAACAAAAATTAAACCCCAAATTAAAAAAAAAGAGGCCGACCCAACTTGAGAAGAATAAGAACGGAAAAAAAGAAAACATTGGCATCTTTGGCATTACTTATTTTCGGAGTTGTGAAGAGGGATTCTTGTAGTAGTAATTTGCAAGAGATATCTTGGCTTGTTGGTGACGAAATCCATCAACAAGAACACCAGTGTCGGGAGTGAAAGATCTCCTCATATTGGTCAGTTGCACTCCCACTTCAGGGAGTGACTTTGAGCTTCAAAGAGAGGAATTTTGAAGGGTTTTTTGGGCACAAATTGAAGAGGGTTTTGGAGGTCTCAGCTGCACATTTAACTTCAAACTTCTTTTCATGCCTTGGCTGAACCAAACAGGAGCATATTTCAGTTCGTGGTGAATTATTTGTGTAAGGGTTTTGTAATAGAAGGCCAAGAACTTCAAATTCTAGCCCAGCCGATCCGTTTTGGAGCATGATAGAGGAAAAACATTACAGATTTAGAGGGTTTTCAAGGCAGCAGTACCACCATCAGCACTCAGGCCGTACATATTGGAAATTGTGCCCTTCATCCTAGTGCCAAACACCTCATATAAGGGTTGTTTTTGGCTGGGTCTTTATCATTGGAAAAAAGGGTATCTTGAAAGTATAATAGCACCCTGGAGAAGCATGTCTTTGAAGATATATGAGCAAATAATGAAGATTTCTGTATGCTGACATATTTTCCAGAATTAATCAGATCACCATATTCCGGGGATTTCTTTGAATCTTGCAAATTCCTTATTTGGGTTTGTGTAATTATATGAATAGTAGATTGTGTAAAAATTTCATGGCATTTGGAGTGATGGTGTGAAAGTTAGAGGTAGATTTCATTTCCAGCAGTGTGTTCTCCTTATATGCAAAAATACAAAAAAATCATATATTGCACAAAAAACCAAAACTTGCAAAAACTTCAAAAACCCAAACACATACAATCAATACCGGTGACATAAGGGGGTTGGCCACTACACGAAACTAGTGATACCAATGGAGGTTTTCGTCTCCAAAAGCCAAAGTCTGCAATTGCTGAAGCAAATTTGACTGAGTTCTGTTATGTTGCCAGAAAGAAGATGATGCAAATGAGCTCCAAAACTCCAATATAAACCCCATGCCTCATTTTTAGGTTTTTTGGGCTCCAAGCACATTTCAAAATAATATTATTTTATTGCCAAAGAACTCCTACGTCCCTCCTTGGGATGTGCATCCACCCCCTTGGCCTAGTAGGACAACGTTGTTTTAAAAAAAAACATAAAGTTACTTTATTTTTATTTTTATTTTTTTTATATCATTTGGCCCTTTTTAATTAAAAAGTAACTTTAATAACTTCCAAATATTTCGCCCAACCTTAGCAACTGAATAAATTCATCAAATAAGGCAACCTGAACACTTCAAATGTGGAATGAAGCAGACCAAAGCTGACACTGCCAAAATTAGCAGTTACTATATATAGTAACTCCACCAGAATAACCCAACAGAGCCCTCAGAAGGACTCAGAACTCGTTAGCACTACTCTGAACAAAAACCCATAAAATTCATCACCATTGAATGTCTCAGCTTGGACTTACTAAAAATAGTAAGTGGTGGAAGAAAGCTCCGAATTGCCTCTAGAAAGAGGCAGAGGAGAGCTGGTGAAGCACTGATCGCCAGGGAACAACCCACTTAGGGTTCCCAAACATCCCTATTTAGCCTATGGGAACCCAGGAATAGGCTAAATCACCACTGAACACTGACTGTCTAGAAAGGGGACATTACATCTCATCTCAACGTTCATACTCCTGTAGTGCCTCAAGTGATCCCATGCATAACAGACAACTAAAAAAACATCCGCAATCTGCTGCCCACACGCAAGTAAAAAGTGAAAAACTCTCTGTTCATCCTCTGATGTCATCAAACTCATCCTCAGAATGTACGGATAGCAACTGAACCTGTGCTCCTGAAAAAACACTCTGCTCATCATGGAAGCATGATTCTCAACCAATCTCTCCACGATGGTCCAACAAAAGTGCTGCTTACTCTCCATTAAGTGGCAAATATAGAAGGAGTCAGCAAGATATATCCTGAAAATAATCATCCTGGGAATGCATCTGCCATCAAGATCTGAAAACACCATGCAGACACTAAATCTCCCAGTGTCAAGTGAATGAACCAAAACAGCCCAACACTCCCAATCAGCAGCAAACAAATGAGTAATATCAGAAGAAATATCAATCATCAACATGAAGTGGCTGCAACCACACTCACAAGATGTCCAAAAATGAAGATATATCCCGCTGTCCAAAGCTAAAATAAGCATCTCAAAGTCTGATTTTAGAAAAATCAGCGTACCACATGAGTAACCACTGCTGCAAATAAGAAATCTGTCCACATGAATGCTAAATCTGGTCATAATGCTAGCTGAGATGACCTCCCAACGAGTCACCAACTCAACAAAATCCCAATACATTTTCAGAATCTCTCTCCAATCCACTTGCATGAATTCAAATGGATGCAAAACATGGCTGATCACAAGAGGGACAACAACACTACATTCACTCCCATGACCAATCAATGCCCAAGATATGTCTCTCAAAACATTAGGTAGCACATACCTCTGATCCTGAATGAAGTAACTCACCTCCCAAGTGGTAACATCAAGATAAAGCTGCGCCATACCAATCATCATAAGAAGGTCAACTGAAGGTGTAGTGATACATGCAGGAAGCACACAGGGTCGCTCCACCTCATTACCAACTAATTCATCTATGAACTCCTCTCCTTGTGGTGTGACCACCAGATCTATCATCATGTCACAACGATCAATGCCATCATGATCCGTCATAGGAAGCAAGCCAACCTCATGCATCTCGAAGAGTGGGTTATCAAATGATGTCTCACTATCCATTTCAAACAATGGATTGCCGACCCACTGGAAATTGTCATTATCCTTATGCTCATCCCAATTAACCTACTGATCCAAATTTACATAATCTGATTTCATTGGACAATGGACTAACTCAAAGTCCTCCTGAATGCTATCGAGCTCATCAACCAACTGCCCAATCTCCATGGCTCTATCCTTATTCTCTTGTTCTCTAGTTTTTATAACAGCAGCAAGTTCCCTTTCAGTTTCATGCAATGTCATGTGAGCATCTGATAATGAGACTCTAGTTGACTCAAGCTCAAGAGTGAGCCTATCAACTTCTTCCTCTTTACCCTTTAATGCACCAAGGGTCTCTTCAGCAAGCTTGATAGAATGATCCCTGTCTGTAAGTATATTTATGAAATCTGATTTCATGGTTTCCAAGGCTACTTTCAATGTTTGTAAATCAGCAATAGAGATTATCCCTTCAACACCCTTTTGCCTCCTCTCAATATGAGCCTTCCAATAAAGCTCTTCAACAAATTTATGAGTGTGATCAACACGGGATAGGGCTGCAACAATTGTGTCTTCACTAGTCCTTGAATTAAAATCAGATTTTTGCATTAAAATTTCAGAATTATATACCTGGCAATGGTCTTCAAAAAAATCATTTGCCTTGGCTTCCTCTTTGCTTATCATTCACTCTATTGATAGTTCATCACTTGGGGCAAGAGGAATTTCATTCCCAAGTGGTTCTTCGTCAAACTTAGGTGCCAACACACCCGGATCCCATGGTACAATAAGCTGATCACCATGTTGAGAAATCAAATGAACATTGTACTCTTCATGAGGAATTACCTTACTGAATGAGTTGCTCTCCAGATCAAGGAAGGTGTGACTGTCCCGAACTCCCTTATTCACATGCTCTCTCTGCTGCCCACTCTGAAACACATCAGTCCTATGGTCATCTGAAAATGCATCAAGGTTCTTATCAACATAGGTAATTGTGTCATCAAGCATTAAATCTGAAAATGCATCATAATCAGCAATAACCCCATTATTCAGTGAATTTTTATGGCTGTCCTGATGAGGTAAAACATCACTGAAATCTGATTGGAAATCAGCAACATAATCAACTTTGTCATGCTCTGTAATATCATGAGGAAACTCATAAATAGGGGCTGCCTTAAGATCTGAAACAATCCCACCATGCTCTTTCCCTTCATCACTGTTAGTGCCTTCATCAATTTTGTCATTGTATGCATCATCTCCCTTAGACTCATCAAGGCAACTGTCAAACTTAGAGTCTTCAGTAACTTGCTCCACAGTCACATCCAATGTTGCTGATTTAATGTTCTCATTAGATGCAATCTCATCATATATCGGTGCATGCATGTCCATGGAATCAATCTGTGATTCTACTACACATACCTCATGTAATGGACCATTGTCTTCAACACAATCTTCTGATTTGATTTCTTCTTCAGCAGTAGTCTTTGAATCTTCAGCTCCATCAACATTGTGTTTTGATTTTTTGTTCATCTTCTCAAGAAGACTCATTTTTTCATCTCCGTTTGGTTGTTGCCTCATACGCATATCAATGTAATCTTCATAAGTCATAAGGGCGTGATAACCCTCATCAAGAGCTTCCCACTCCTGCTGGAACTGATCAAGTAATTCAATGACTGTAGGCTCAACCTTTACCTGAGGAGGAATTGTAAGTGGAGAATTTGTCATCATAGCAGCCAATTGGTTAATGGACTGTTGCAACTTTCTCTGACCCTCCAAAAACTCACGCTGAAACCTATTCCCATCACTGAGTGGTTCCATTTTCACACCGGACTAACCAACTCTTAGCTGAAGAAGTTATGAGAACACACACCAGATATGAACCCAAACAGGCTGGCAGAATAAGCTGGGCTCTGATACCACTGTAATGTGCTGCCCTGTTCTGAGTTTGGTTTTTTGACTGTTTTTTGGTTTTTGAAGTATTCTGATTTTTTTTGTAATTTTTCTGAGTTTTAACAGCTTCAAAACCACTAACTTCGAAATTGAACAGCTTTTAAACTACTTGATGAAAAAATTCTAAAAACTTGGAAATAGCAAGACGACACCTTCATCTAAATTCCTACAAAAGGAATTGACAAAATACGATCATACCCGGAAGATATGAATTTTTGAAAATGATAGGAATAACACTGGTTATCAGCAACTCCAGAAAACTTATATTTCATTTCAAACTTCGAATACAGTGCATCAAATTGTTCATAGATTAGTACAAATAGCTTCTAAATGTTGGGCGACCAGGTACTGACCATAAAATCACCGTAAATTGCAGATTTCAGATTGGCACGATTTCCAATGTATTCACCAGCATGTACGGCTAGACATGGAATTGTATGGCCTGCTAATAGAAATTAAATCTGCCTTGGAAACAATGCAAAAACCCTTCAAAACTGGTCGCTAGGCATGAGAAATGGATTTGCAAATATTATTGTAAGAAACCCTAGCATAAACACCTCGCCACAATGCTGAAATGGTGGCCAAATGTACGGCCAAGCTGTAGCTGGAAGGAGCTTAAAATGCAGCAATTAAATCTGAAACCCTTCACCAAACTCCTCACAAAATACTTTGAAAATCTGCTCAATGTAATCCAAATGCACTCCCTGAGTGAGAATGCCCGAAAATCACCCTGAGGGTATCTCTCAACCCCGAAGATGATGATCCTGCTGGAGGTTTCCGTCTCCGAACAAGCCAAGAATTCCCTGCAACAGCTGCAAGAAAAATACTCTCCAAGAGATATCCAGAAATAATCACCAAAAAACCTCCAAAATGAGGAGCTCAACCTCAATTTATAATTTCTCCAAGGGACCCCATCCTTCCAGAAGCTTCTTTTTGCACTTATAATATTCTTTTATTCTTTATTATGTCCCCTTTCATGATTCTTAGACATACTTTAAGTTATATAACTTAAAGTTCATACTTAGGACCCATTTACAAAGTCACTCTATAATATTAACTTTATTTTAAGTGACTATAATACCATCTTATATCTCCCCATTAATAAAATAATATAAAGTAAACTATATTAAATATTTAATTTAATATAATTAACTTTACACATTAAAATCTCTGCCTTCTGGAATCCGGAACTCCAAACAAAATATGGAAAGGGATACCCATTTCGCCGAAGTGTCCAATCGTACTTTCCATTTCCACTGATAACCCCTGAATCTGACTTACTAAAAATAGTAAGTCTCTGCACCTGTGTCCCGGAAAGGGCCAAAACCAAGCAACTGAAGAGATATCTGGGTACCCAATTTGGCGAAGAATATCATTACCCTGTCCGCCGGACCAGAAACCCTAATCACCGACTTACTATAAATAGTAAGTCCCTGCAAAGATGCCCAAAACGGTCCAAGAAACTGGCAATCTGAAGTACTACCCGTTCTGACATCATCTGAGCTCTCCCAATGGGCTCCCACACAACTGATCCTGCCTACGGGAACCCGGGAATAGGCTAGAACATCACAACTAGTTGACTGCTTAGAAAGGGGACATTACAGCGAAGACAACATGTTTTAAATCAACTACAGGCATGTTGGCCCTCGTCAATAACCGACATGATCAGAGGCATACTACACGAAGGTATACCGGGCGACCAAAAGCATACCAACAGGCATAAGAATTTAAGCTATCACAAGCTATTGAACGCTCCAAGCTCAGCATCAAATCGAAAATGACATTGACATCCTATGTGGACGAGAAATCCGTGAAATCATTGAAGAACAAAAGCAAAAGCTTGTGAAAATTACTCGAAGTTGGTTTAATTCTAAAACGGGAAACTGTTAATTCAAATAGCAATCGGTTATCAAACAAGGCACTTGTGAAAAATGCTTGCTTAAGTCTTATATAAACTCAGTTGAAAAGAACCTCGAAGTGCATTAAAGAGAACTCACCTCCAAGTTTTTGAAAAGGAGAGCAACATGCATCAAAGAGAAATCACCTCCATGTTTTTGAAAAGAAGAGCGACGTGCATCAAAGAGAAATCACCTCCAAGCTTTTGAAAAGAAGAGTCGTGCATCAAAGAGAAATCACCTCCAAGTTTTTGAAAAGAAGAGCGACATGCATCAAAGAGAAATCACCTCTGAGCTTTAGAAAAGAAGAGTTGCGAACAAACACACTCAGGTAAATTTAAGCAGATCACTGCTATTACAGGAGTTTGGACGACCTCTCAATACTGGTAGGAGAGGAGATAAAATAAAGTTCCAACGAAGTAAAATTCGGCCCGTTCATGTGCTGAATCTTGCAACTCTTTGAAGAACGGAGTTTCGGGAAAAAGAGCGCATAAATATTTGAACGTGCTTAGGCAAATCACTCTTCAGTCAAGAGTGCCTCCTCCTCAATCAAAACAAGACATGTGCCCAGGCAAAGCACTCTGCAATCAGAGTGCATCCTCATCAATTAAAAGTAGACACGTGCTTAGGCAAAGCACTCTCCAATAAGAGCACCTCATCAATTAGAAGCAGACAAGTACACAAGGCAAAACAGAGCATAGAACCAACTTAAAAATCATTTATCCCACATTGATAGTGAGTAAACCAACTAAAGGATATAAACTATTGCCTTTCTCATTGTTTAAATTGTAGGTAAAAGAAAGACACTTATAAAGTTTTGAAGAAATCGGAATATTTTGAAGAATATTCCTTGAAGATTCAAGTGGGAGAAAGAAACTCTACCCATAATATTTTTTCCGACGAGACATTAAATTTTTGCGATTGGTGGCATTCACAAAACATGAGCATAGGCTTACATATACTTGTCGGAAAGCATTTTTCGAGGCTGATTTAGTGAAAGGAAAATATTTAAATTTTGTGAAAGTTTATTATGGCTAGTCGAGCACCAAAGTTCTTGTTGCTTGTTTCCCAACTACTAAAGGGAAATAATTATGCTGCCTGGAAAACCAAACTCATACTGTAGCTTGTGTTTGAGGAAATATGGCATGTAGTAAACGAGACCATTACTCGTCCTAAAGAAGCAAATGAAGACCAAATAAAGTTTGACAAGGCAAATAGAAAGGCAAGATTAATCATCATGTTTAGAGTAGCAAATGAAGTGCAAGCATACATTTAGGATTCAATCATGGCCAAAGATTCATGGGAGAAGCTACAAACAGTCTTTGAAGCAAAAGAATCAAAATCAAATACTATTCCTCCAAGGCCAGCTCCATTGCTTAAAGATGAAGAGTGGAGAGAAACTAGAATCTTTCATGAGGAGAATTGCAGAGTTACGAGCATCATTACAAGCATTGGGAAATCAGGTATTTGACAAAACATTAGTTCCTATTATTTTGAGATCACTCCCATCAAAGTACAATGTTTTTGTGACAACATTAAATATCACTAAACAAACACCAAGCTTTGAAAAGCTGGTGAACCTACTTCAAAAAGTAGAGGCCTCACATAAAATAGATAAAGAAGACCAATTACTTAATTTAAATAAGAAAGGGAAGCAGTCATTTAGAAGAGGCATGAAACCTCCACAACGCTTCCAACAGAGAAACAACTTTCAAAGATATCAAAATCAGAGAAATAATTCTCAAAGAAATACATTTCACACACAAAAGATGTGTGAACATTGTGGTAGAAATGGTCATACAATGAAGGAATGTTGGCATAATCCATTAAAAAATGGATCTCCTTCATGAGAGATGAACCGGCAGCAAGACAAGCCATCTTTAGACAAGCAAAATCAATTTTGGAGAAAGGCACAAAATAATGTAGCCGAAGAAAACATAGTTAAAGAAGACAAAGATAAAAAAGAAGAACATGTGTTTGTTGCTCTAGCACAATTGAGAGAGCACAATAATGTTTGGTATGACTCCAAAGCAACCAAACATATGACAGGTCAAGAAACTTGGATCCATCCAAATCATCCAAATTGTTATACAAGAAATGTTGCATCAATTGATCACTCCAAGCCAAGGAACCAATAGGAGGGAACACTACCAAGATACAAAGGCAACCATTACAAGTGCAAGCCATGGGATACCTCTAAGGCCAAGAAGTTCACTACATTCTAGAACGAAGATAATGCATTCAAAGTTAATTCCTTTTCTACTCATTTTCCTGGGATGAATAGCCTATTATGAAGAAAGCTTTGAAGAAGTATGGCATAGCTTGCAAAATCATTCTTGTTGAAAAAGATCATCTATTTTTGCAATTTGAACAAGAGGTTCATACGTTATTATCAAAGCCTAGGATCTCATAAGACTCTTATCAAGGACTGTACCAAAACTTCAAGCAATCAAGATACTAAACGGTAAGATTCATTGTGATATCATCAAGGTCGATAATATAATACGATATAAAGTGAGATTTGTTAAACAACGTCAATAACTGTTGGGCCCCAATGTTTCAACTCTAAAGACTATAGAGCACTTGACAGGTTGCTACATTCTTGTTCAAGGCAAAACTGTGGCAGCTATGGGATCATTCAAAGGGCTGAAACAAGTACGCAAAATTGTTAAAGATTGCACTCAAAATATACTTCCCATTTATAATATCAAAGTGATAAAAGGAGAACTTGCTAGGAATCCAGGATTTGAGCACAATGAAAGAAGTAAAAAACAGCAGAAGAAGCCTTAAACAACCTTCTTCCCATCACATGTAAGACAAAAGTTTGTGACCAATCAATTCAATAGTCGACATGGGATGTATGGTAGCACATATTTCACTTGAAGACATAATGAAGAAGAAATGACAAGAGGTGATTGACCTCACCATGCGAGAAGACATTTCTCAAGACGATATTTGGCAACAATTCTACATGGCAGGAGAACATTTGATCTCATCAACAATTGATAAATTTAATGGAGATCCTCCACATGAAGACGTTGAAGGAGATACATGCATTTAAATTCTATAAGTATTTGTAATAAATGTGTTTTTGGAGTGCATGATCACTGGAACCGAACACTCCTAAGTATCTTAGTAAGTCTACATTGAGGGGGTGAATTTCTCTCTCAAATCTATAGATTCTAACATCATCCTAGAAATTATTTCTTTTCATAATCTAGAAATATAGCTATGACTATGAAGTATGGTGTAATAAGGGGGGAATGTTAAGAGTTATTGCATCATAGTCCATGTGAAGTGGCAAGTTGGATAACTACTCCTCACAAGGTCTATGCATGTAGTATAGGATAGAGATAGTTGGGGATTCTATGTATTTAAATTCCTATCACTTTCATAATACAATCATCGAAGCATTGAGTTATAATAGTTGCTCCCATTCATAGTGATACATAGGAGACAAGAGATGGGATGATTGATCTTGCGATCAACACCTGCGAATATCACAGTATCCATCATGTGGCAAGAGGTGATGGGGTGGGAGATTGAAGAGGTTGGGAATTTGATCTGATTGATCTTGCCATTATCACTTGCAAACCTCGCAGTATTCATCATGTGACAAGTGATTAGAGATTGGAGAGAGAAATGAAATGAAATGAAATATTATTAATGTCCGCGATGGGCCAAAATAAGACCCAAGGAACTATAAGAAGTACAATAATGACTGCCAGCTAGTAGGCTAAAAAGCCCAACAAAGAAAAGAACTAAGAAAAATACAAGATCAAACCAGACAAACGGGCCAAAGAGAAAGGGAAAAGAAAAGAAAAGGGAGAGCAGAGGGGAATATATGAAGAGAAATCTTGAGACAAACTAGACGAGAGAGATTTTGAGATAGATTATGTTGTGCGAACCATGACTGATTTGCAAGATGGGATTGGGAGGAATCACTTGCATCAGTTGCCTAGTAAAGGGTAAACAAACTATCCTAACTAGGATCATCATTTGCATGTCATCGTGGATCCCTAACTCGATATGCAACATGTAGTCTAAGTAGAGGCAAACACGTGCATGTAGGTAGATATGAAGTTAGGAAGTGGCAGGTAGCTGAAAGCAAACAAGCAGCCAATACAGACTCAGGTATAATATCATTTTAGATGCATTATATTCATTGGTTCTTTAATTTCTTTCCCGTCAAGCGTGGCAAGGTGATAAGCACTTGAGCCATACCTGGTAGTTACGATGTGTGGACCTAGCCAATTGCACTTAAATTTGCCTTTGAGCTTGGTTTTGGCGTTGGTATTTTTTAGATTCTCTTTGAGGACAAGATCACCAACTTCGAAGGATCGGGATCATACCTTCTTTCTATAGGCACATTTAAGCCTTTGCTGGTAGACCCGTAGGTTTTCTAAAGTGTGGATATGATTTTCGTCAAGTAGTTCTAGCTAGCAAAGATGAGTGAGACAATATTTGTCTCTGGTAGAGGCGTCCTGCAACAAAATGTGCAAGGAAGGAACCTTTAGCTCAAAGGGGAAGACTACTTCTGTTCTGTAGACCAAAGTGTAGAACATTGCGCTGGTGGAAGTTTTGACACTAGTGCAATATATTTTTAAGAAGACTAGGGAAGACTACTTTTGTAAGAAGCTTAAGCTTGGCCATTGCCTTGAGGATGGTAAGGCGTAGACCATTTGTGTTGAACCTTGTATTTAGCTTATATTTTTTGGACACCCCTATTCTTGAAGGGTGTTTCATTGTCAGATATTAGCACAGAAGGGATGCCATAACGGCCAAGGATCTGATTAAGGATGAACTTGGAGACTTGGACTCCATTGGTTAAGGCTAAAGGTATAGCTTCGACCCACTTGGTGAAGTACTTAGTTGTTGTGATGATAAATTTGTGTACATTGGATGACACTGGGTTTATCTTCACAACGATGTTCAATCCCCAAATGGAGAAAGGCCATGGAGAGGTTGAATATTGGAGGGCTTGGGGTGGAGCGTGGATAAGGTTGTCATGATTTTGACACTTATCACACCTCTTGACATAGTTACAAGAGTCCTGTTCCATGGAGGGCCAATAATAACCCATATGTAGGAGGTTCTTGGTGATGGCAACACCGCTAAAGTGGCCTCCTCATGATCCATCATGGGCCTGTTTGATGACTGCTTGGTCTTTGGCTGAGTCTAAAAACCTAAGCAAAATGCTATCTAGGGTACGACAGTATAGGATATCGCCAATGATGACATGCCTACAGGCTTGTTGCTTGAGATTCCTATGCTCATTGCGGTTCAAACCATCAGGGTAAGTGCCATCCTTAAAGTAAGCAAAGATATCCTTGTACTAAGGATTAAGGGATGAAGCTACTTCTATGGAAAAGACTTCTAGAGGAAGCTGACTAGATTCTAGGGTTTTAGGCTCCCTAATTTTCTGAACGATGATTGTAGCTTGTTTGTCATCTAGATCTAAGGGGATAATTGATGCAGCCGAGGTCATAGTGTTGGCATAGTGGTTATTAGACCTAGGGATAGCTTTGAATGTGATTTTGTTGAAAACAACCATTAGTTTATTGACAATGTCCTTATATGGCTTAAGCTTATCATCTTTAGTTTGATACCATTGACTTGGTTGACTACTAGCTGAGAATCTCCAAAGATAGAAGATTCTAACTTGGAGAGCTAATGTTGCATGCAACTCTAGGATAAAGGCCTTGTACTCATCGATATTGTTTATATAGGAAAACCTGAGCTTAAAGGACAACAGGATTAGTTGTTGTTGAGGGTGACTAAGATAACTCCTACCCTCGGTCTTTTGACATGTCTAGCACCATCGAAGTATAGAGTCCAAGAGTCAAGTTGATCTACTTCTAGGTTGAAGACCGACTCATCGAGAAAGTCTACCACTAAGGGTTGGCTAGCTTCTAAAGGTGTAGTGTGCTACCCTCTTCCGAACACCAAATTTCTGCCCTTGGTTTAAGAGTTTCGGTTTGTGATTGTTTTTGTGTTTTTCAATATATATATATATATATATATATTTTTTTTTGTGTATTTTTTTCTGAATATAAATAACACACTGCTGGAAATGAAAATAGCTTCTAACTTTTCCACTACAAATCCAAATACAATGAAATTCGGACACAAGCTTCTTTATATTAAAATAAACAAACCCAATAGAGGAAATTGCGAGATATTGAAAATACCCGGATTAAATGAAGTCTGATACAAGTCTGGAAATGTTCATTAGCATACAGAAATCCTCATATTTTGATCATAAAATCCAAAGTACAGACTTCTTCAGCATATATCCTTTATTTTTGAGTACCCTTTAAGCCGAAAATCACAATGTATATGACTTAGAGCCCCCAAATGGAGCGTTTTTGCTCCTCCCAGCTATCACGTCCCTCTTGAGATTGTACAACCAAGCTGAGAGAATGTAAAATCTGGAAATGTAATTTAGCTTCAAACTCCACCAATACTTCTCGTCTTCAACTGGGTATGTAGATGAATAGTGCCGCGTGAACAGTACCACGTGAACAGTGTAGATGAATAGTGCCGCCTGAAAATCGATTTGTGTTTTAATCAATCTGAGGGTGTCTCTCAACCCCGAGATCAATGACCTTGTTTGTGGATTTCGTCACAAACAAGCTTAAGCTTCAAATTCCTGCAAACTGCAAGACTTCATTCGCAAATAATAAGATAGTAGAAGATAATCCCCCTCCTCAAAGCATTGTGTTGCTTTATATTCTATTCTTTCGGTGAGCTTGCCTTCTTTCTTGCAAATGTGGGATAAAACATATTTCCCTCTTTTTTTTTTTTTAAATAAAATACTATATAATGCTCTTTTAGTTTATTTTAATGCCAAACACTTGAATACGTTAAATAATTTAATTTTAACGCTTAATTAACTTCAGGCATTAAAATAATTGCCTTCCACATATCGGACCGAGATCTGAAGATAGATCTGGATACCCATTTCGCCAAACTATTCGGTCGTGATATCCTTTTTCCAGCCCCCCTGCCAAGAATAGTGACTTACTAAAAATAGTAAGTTTCCTTGCTTGATCATCCAAATGAGCTCGAAACCGATATCTGAGAGTACTTCTGGAACCCCAATGCTATGAAGGACCTGAATCCACTGTCTCCTGGTCATGACATCCAAAATTGATTTACTATAAATAGCAAATCCACATCCTCTGCTCAAAAATAGAATCTACTGTTGGTTCCTAATCACCTGACTTTGCCTACGGAACCGCATGAATAGGCAAGTCTATGTATTGCTCAATGAGCAACTAGAGTGGGGACATAACAAAAGGTGCGTCTACTAACTAATCAACAACCACCTGGCCTTTCATAGACTTTTGGTTACAAAACTCAAGATTGAATTTGCTAAGAGTGATGACCCACTTAGTGGTTTGTCTTGAGAGGTGAGGCTTGAATATGAGATAACACAAGGGGTCAACCCTTGCAATGACAAAGGTTTTATGGCTAAGCATATAGTGTCGAAGATTCTAAGAGGCAAACACTATGGCTAGGGAAAGCATCTTTAAGGGTGTATTTGGAGATTGTAATTGACCAAAGTCCTACTGATATAGAAAATAACCCTTTCTCTATGTTGGTCATTGTACTATGCCACCATATATCCTAAGGCATGGTCGGTGGTTGCTATGTATAACAACAAGGGCCTATGGGGATTAGGTGGGACAAAGACAGGTGGGGAAGAAAGGTCGGATTTGAGGGCATTGAAGGCCGCTTGACAGTCAACGTCTAATTTGAAGACCGCATCCATCCATAGAAGCTTGGTGAAGGGTTGACACTTATCAGCTAGTTGGGAGATGAATCTCCGGATGGCTTGAATTTAGCATTGGAGGCTCTTGAGCTTGGTTAGAGTTCGAGGGGGCGGCATATCGACTATAGCTGATAATATAAAGTGATTGACTTCAATGTCGAGTCGGGAAACAATGAATCCTAACAGGTTTCTTGATGTAACCCCAAAGATAAGCTCGAAGATGCATCTTAGATCTCGAACACGATCTTTTGGTTTAAAGACTGACTGAGAAGGTCATCGACATAGCCTTCCATAATGTCATGTATCATGTCATGAAAGATGTATGTCATGGTTCTCTGGTAAGTAGCCCCTGCGTTTTTCACCCAAAAGGGCATGACTTGGTAGTAGAAGATTCCCCACGAGATGGTGAAAGTTGTGTTGGATAGGTCCTTAGGAGCAATCTTGATTTGATTATAGGTTGAGAATCTGTCCATCAGAGACAAAATTCCACATCTTGCAGTGAAATCGACTATCATGTTGATGTTGGGCAAAAGGAAGTCGTCCTTGGGACATGCTTTATTGATGTCTCGAAAGTCAATGCACACTTTAATGCTCTCTGGTAAGTCATGACTCTAATGTATGTCATGGCTCTCTGGTAAGTAGCCCTTGCGTTTTTCACCCTAAAGGGTATGACTTGGTAGAAGAAGATTCCCCACGAGATGGTGAAAGTTGTTTTGGATAGGTCCTTAGGAGCAATCTTGATTTGATTATAGCTTGAGAATCTGTCCATCAAAGACAAAATTCCACATCTTGTAGTGAAATTGACTATCATGTTGATGTTAGGCAAAGGGAAGTCATCCTTGGGACATGCTTTATTGATGTCTCGAAAGTCAATGCACACTCTAATGCTACCCGTTTTCTTAGCGACAAGAGTAACGTTGGAGATCTAGTTGAAATAGGTGATGGCTTTAATAAATCCAACATTGAGGAGTTTTCGGAGCTCCTCTTTGACTAGCAATGCGACTTTTAGATGCATTTCCCGTAATTTCTGTTTTATTGGTTTTGCACCTAGAGTGACGACAAGATGGTGGACAACTAGGGAAGGATCAAGGCTAGACATATCAACATAAGACCAAGCAAAGATGTTTCTAAACTCCGTCTAAGAACTTGATGTATTCCTCATGCCCAGTAGTGGTTAGGGCCTTGCCTATCTTAAGGATCTTGGGATCTTTTGGAGTCCCACTATTGACATTCACAATTTTCTCAATAAGAATATGAGATTCGTCCTCCAATTGAGGGGGAGCTGGCAACACCCCTAGTCTTTCTAGATTTGCAGTATCCAAGGTTAGCTGATTGTTGTCGATTTGTTGTGAGATAGCCAGATTGGTGATTTTGGGAAAAGATCCATCAAAATAGAAGTCGTTTTGTGCTAGATAGTCCGAGGGACCATCTTGGGGAGGATCATTCGGGACATCCTCCAATTCACAACAGTTTTCACCAACAATTAGCTTGAGATAGGCTAAGGTTAAAAGATTTACACCAACGGATTGAGTAAAATGGGAGAAGCTAGGATCTATGAGGAGTGATGATCCATCATCATCGTCCTTGTCCCAATCCGTTTAACAAAACGATGCTATCATGGGATGCCCCATTAGGTGGTTGACTTCCTTTTCGATAGTAGGCAAAGGGTGATTACGGCTAGCGATATAACCTATCCCACATCGTCTTGGCCAAGCTTCGACCTATAAGCTCTTTGAGCCTTGCTCATACAGGCCTAGTCCTTTGTCTCAATATCCCATATTGGGAAGCGTTTGCTTAGGGATGGGATATGAGTTTGACAAGAAGCATGAACTGTATTGTTGTTCAGCTAGGTAAGGGCTATTGCCATGGATTTCCTCCTCGTTGGTAGTACCATTGCAAATGAAGGAGCAACTTCCTATTTGCATTGTTTTACCCTTATTACTAGAAGGCAAACCTATGGTTAAATATGATGGTGGGAGCATGCCTAGGTCTAGGACAAGTTGATGATTAGTTGAGTTATCATTAAAGGTGATTAGTTTATCAATTTGATCATTATGTTCATTGTTAGATGGATTACTTAAGGTGAGAGATCTTAATGCATCGGTGATAGGAGGTAGAGAGGAAGAGGAATATGATTCAAGAGATGAATTGAGAGAAGGGCAAAGCTGTGCTTTAGGATTTTGGACCTTGATCACCTGACAGTAGGTCGAAAGGATCAGGATTGGCTGGAATATGATAAGTTTTGCACCTATTTTCGTATTTAAGGGACTGGTTAAGAGTTGAAGGTACGACTCACATCTCAGGAATCCACAACCTTCCAAGAAGAATTTTATAGGTTAGGTCACATGGCTTGACATAGAAGAGAGTATTGAGAGTGCGGGGTCCATCTCTAAGGCGCAAGACTATAGTGCCACTAGCCTCGTGTCCCCCATTGTCGAAAGACCTGATAACAAGATCAGATTTTTCCAAATCTTGTTTGGTTAGACGGAAATGACTAATGAACTTTAGGCTATAGACATTGAGACTAGAACCATTATCAACTAAGATTCGCTTGATGAACTTGTCACCAATATGGCTTGTGATGTATAATGGCAGATCTCCGACCACAAAGGATTGAGGATTATCATCGTCATAAAATGATATGGTTGCATGGTTAAACCCAATGGAATCTAATACGGAAGTAAGGTCATTTAGATTGAGGTCTTAAGGGACGACTTGTTCACTCAAAATTTTGAGTAAGATGTCTTGATGAGCTAGAGAAGGGAGATTTTGGTTGGTGTGCTCTCAAGTTGTAACAAATCGAAGGTGCCCTTAGCCTTAGTCCATGATTGGATGATTAGAGGAGGTCCTTTGGGTGGAGAAATTGCTTTTGTATGAAGGATCAAAGGAGGTCTTGAAGGCTAATAAGATAGATTTTTGTGTTGTTGCCTGGTTACAACACAAATGTGATTGATATGATTAGAAGAATGGAAGGCCCCAACCATCCCTTGATTTGGAGGTGGGACGTTCTTGTAGTGAATGCATTTTGGTTTTGATTATGATTAGGCAATGGATTTTGGAAGATTTCCAGATCTTGATTGGAAGAAGATTGAGAGTTAGAGCCATTGAGAGCAACTTGGCCATTGTTGATTAGGTCTTGGATCACATTCCTAAGGCTCATGCATCTATTGGTCGCATGACCGTTGATGTGGTGGAAGGCACATTGCTCATTGGGATGAAACCAAGGAGCCTTTTCCCTTCTAGGTTCAAGAGGTTTGATAGGTGGAAGCTCTATCATTTTAGCTTTCAAGAGTTGATCTAGGATGGCTAAAAGAGGTTCGTCTAGTCGGGAGTACCTCCTTTTGGGTTTTTGTTGTTGGGGCTTCCCTAAGACAAGCTTTTGAAGGTTTGCAACAACACTAATGTTGTTGGCTTGGCATGAGTTTATGACTCCATCGCCTACAACATGTTTGTTCTTGTACTACCTCTTTGGGTTAGAGGAGGACTTATCTTCCTCTTTGTGGGACTTGGTCTTTAATTGCCCTCTTTTGACAAGGGCGGTCTTTGCTCTCTTAGCCATGTCAATTGCATCTTCGAAGGAAGACATATTATCCCTCTCTAAGTAGAAGTCCAATTCATCATTAAGGTTTCCTGTAAAGATGTCTACTAGGTCTCTAGGTGGAGGGACGTACTTAGTCTTCCCACTAGGGCTCGCCATCTTGTTAAGAAGTTGGTAAAATTCTTGTCTTTGGACTACTTGAGTTGGTATAGGTCACCAATGGTGACCTTTTCCTCAATGTAGACAGAGAATTGCTTAACAAACATTTCGACAAGGTCCCTAAAGCTTTTCAAGGAATGCCTTGGTATTTAGTAGTACCATTCCAAGGTAGGGCCACTAAGGCTCTTAGGGAAGATTTTAAGTAGCAATGTTTCATCATAAGAAATATTGCTACAAGTGGTTCTAAACAACCTAAGGTGGTTGACAAGATCCTCTTTCCCCTTGTACATTTGAAACTTAGGGGTTTCAAAGTTAGGAGGAAAAGGGCGACTAGGAGGAAAAGGGTGACTAGCTACAAAAAGATCTAGGGGTTGGTTGCACAAGTCATCATATGAGTACTTGTGACTAGATGAAGACCCTTGGATGATGGCCATTTGTTGTTTCAATTGCTCTAATTGAGAAGTTAAGGCTTGAAGTTTAGGAGAAGTAGAATTTGATGGCATAAAAGGTATGTGTTGAGAGATAGAGGGGATTTGTTGATGATTAACATAAGGAGGTTGGTATACCTGGACATACGATGTCGAGGTTGGCATCGTACGGTTTGATCCTAGGGTACCTGAGACAAAAGGGTGATGAAGGATGAGAGATTGTAGGGTTATGGTTTTGTCCAAACCCCATACCTACACTAGTGAGATTAAAATGGGGATTAGAAATTGGGATACTTGATGGCACACTTTGATTGGGAGTGTAGCTTGTGCCTGCCTGTCGGGGTACGAGACAACAACATTGCCTTGCAATAGTTCCTCAACGGTAGGCAAAGATGAATGGTGCTTCCAATGGAGGTGGGAGGGTTTATCTCCTGGCATCCATGGATGTGGTGATAATAGGAGGATTTGAATCAATGAAATGATATGTTGATGCATTAAGGTTTGCACTTATAGATCCAAAGGATGGATCCAATTGATTTAATGGCAAAGGATTTGAGTTAGGTTGTTGGGGACGATCCATTAGTGAATTGTCTACTGCAGAAATGCCTAGGGTTTCATGACCTTCCCTATGTTTTTGCAAGAAATAGGCCGTGTGAGTTGCAGATTGAAAGACTACTCTTCCATCTTCCTCATGTGTAAGGCTTAGAGAACCATTAGTTGTAGCAACCTTGTCTTCTTGATTGAAGGTAGGGTTCTCAATGGTGGGTTGGTCATCATGACCCTTAGGAAGAGGGTCATGGTTGATGGCCAATCGGTGAGCGGTGCTATGGGTTAAGTAGCCTTTCTCAGCCATATGTTTAGGAGAAGAAAGAGGATTAACTAAGTTTAAATTCCTTATAGAGTTTATTAAGGAAGAAAGAGATGTTTTAACAACCTTATATATCCTTCCCTCGATATACCCAATCTGACCTATATACCTCATGGGCCTCCCTATATATAGAGGGTCCCATTATATCTGACTCCTCTCAATATACCTGTCAGTATGCAAGAGAAAGCCAAAACATGGAATGCCAACAATACGTGGAAGTGACCTCCTGGATACGTGGCCAAGATGGTATGTTACGGTATTGCATACCTCCTTACCTCCTTACCTCCTTATACCTCCTTATGCAATATACTCCTTACTAGGCATCACTATGTGTGAGACTCTATTTGGGCGGCTGGCGGCCCAGGCTTGCTATACACCCAATATAGCCTAGTAGCTCATACAACAGTTACTCAAAGGACTGTAAAGATCCTTAGTAGGACAAACAATTTGTTATGTTCTTGTTATCTAGATTTAATGTGATCTAAGTAAGCAAACAAGATTAGTGGTCTTTGATTATAGTTTTGGTAGATTTCAGTTTGATTAAGGTTTAGCTTGGTCAAGAAATGTTTTTGGACTTATTGTGGTGTTCATATCGAGTTTACCAAAACGTGATAAGGGGATAGGAAACAAATCATGAAGGGCCTCTCTGCGATGCTTCTGTCTCCTTCCTCACCTCAAAAAAAGGGGCAGTTTCTCCTAAGATCTCCTTTTGTCCAAGCTTAGCCTTAATCTAGTCCTAGTTAGCTACAAATGCATCATGCAATGCAACAAACAAGACCTGATAACTGTTTAAAAAAAAAAAAAAAACAAGACCTGAAAACTAAAATGCCTTTTGATTTTGATAAGGAATGTAAGGTATGACTTTTCCTTTCAAGAGCAAGGGTTCAAGGAGGACTATGTAGGAAACAAGCCTAATGCAACTATATATGTTTTGTTTTCAATTATTAAAGATGGTCCCCTAAATGATTAATGCTAACTTTCCTTTCCTTTCTTTTATCTTTAATGAATAAACAAAAATACAAAAACAAATGCAGGGACAGAGCAATCAGTAATCCTAAGGTCTAAATGCTGAAATGAAGAGATTGGATTCGGAAAATCTGATTTTCTACAAATGCATCATGCAATGCAACAAACAAGACCTGATAACTGTTTAAAAAAAAAAAAAAAACAAGACCTGATAACTAAAATGCCTTTTGATTTTGATAAGGAATGTAAGGTATTAATTTTCCTTTCAAGAGCAAGGGTTCAAGGAGGACTATGTAGTAAACAAGCCTAATGCAACTATATATGTTTTGTTTTCAATGATTAAAGATGGTCCCCTAAATGATTAATGCTAACTTTCCTTTCCTTTCTTTTATCTTTAATGAATAAACAAAAATACAAAAACAAATGCAGGGACAGAGCAATCAGTAATCCTAAGGTCTAAATGCTGAAATGAAGAGATTGGATTCGGAAAATCTGATTTTCTACCACAAAGGTAAAAGTGCTGCAGTCCTGCGAAGGTGTTGCTGGTCTCACAGAAGTGCTGCCAGCCCTACTGCTTCCTGATGCTGCTTTGGTTCACCTGAAAAACAGACAAAAATGATGGATCAGCAGCAACTGGGTTTGTCTGAGCTAGAGGAGAGTATGTGGCTCCCTTGACCAGCACTAGGTCCCTCTTTAGAGATGAGATTAATAAAAAAGGGACTGTATGCTCAGTGGTAAAAGTGCTGATGGGTGATGCTGCCGGTGCTTTTGCTTTCTCTCATTGACTTTGTTTCTGCAATAGAGAGCGATAGTGCCACCAAACCTGCAATTTACCACCACTTTCACCTATATGAACAGCAGGATGATGCTTAGATGACGACTTTATTGTTTGGTAAGTAATGGAATTAGGGTCCTCGACTAGGAGGTGCAGGGGCCCTGATAGATGCAGTATGACAGAGATTATTTATGCAAAATGCAAGCTAGATGATATAAAGGGTAAGATGACAACTAAATGCAAGTATGCTGATAAAAAACAAAGTTAGCAAATTTATGAAATGATCACGATTAGTGAACAACAAAACAAAGATAATGAGAAAAGCTAAGAAGGGAAGAGAGCACAATCCAAGCAAACTTGTAGCTCCAAGATGCCAAGATTGAGATCCCCTTGTGTTGAGGAAGCTCGATGAGCTTGCTTGTTGCTCGAGGATGCTTGAGAGTGTGAGAGCTTGAGATGCTTGAGTGCTTGGGAGCTTTTACATAATCATGGCATGATTTTAACATAATCTTGCCATGCTTGAAGATTGATTGCTATTCATTTTGGCAGAGTTATGTTATGTACAAAAGATGTTATGAATTCTCCAAGTGCTGGATTTATAGGAAGCAATGGCTCCTTGGGGGATGAGTGCATTGAAGATGATAGGATTGGCAAAGGCAAGATTTTGAAATTGGATCAAGATGCAATTAATGGATTGAAGATTGAAAATGGCAAATTTTAGGCTTTGGATTTCTGTTGGGGCTACGGATTTCTGCTGGATGAGATGTTTCAATGATATCTGTATAGAGATAATTGCTATTTGGTTAGTTAATGCAAGTGGCTGACAAAAAACATGTAATCAGAGTTATTGGGATCATTGATGAGATATAAAACATGTTCCAAAGATCCCAGTTGGTTAAAAAATGAGGATGTGGTTTGAGATGTTCTAGACATTGAAGCCCGTTCATCATCAAGGGATGGCATTGTGTTCAACTGATGTCAAGTGAATTGCATTTGGTTTGTATTGGGTTGTGAACTAAGGCTTGGTTCACAACTATTGTTGCATTGGTCTGAAGAACTACCTTATTTCAGTATTTTAGTTGAATGACAGTGGCTAAATGGTTCAGATTCATATTTTCCTTGCACCTTTTTGAGGTGACCTAAGTTGAACACTAGTTGCTTGTGATTGATCTAGACTTGTCTCTCGGAGACATATGGTTTGATTTTGGGGGTGGGTAGAGGGGTTTCGGGGGAAGGAAGGAATGCTGGAGCAATTCTTGCTCTCAAAGTCTCTAGGGGACACGTACATCATACATACATACATATATATATACATACATATGTATATATATATATACATATATATACATACATACATATATACATATATATATACATATATATATATACATATATATACATACATACATATATACATATATATATACATACATACATATATACATATATATATATACATACATATATATATATGTATGTATATATATATACATATACATAAGTATATATATATACATACATATATATATATGTATGTATATATATATACATATGTATGTATATATATGATGTATGTGTCCCCTAGAGACTTCAAGAGCAAGAATACGTGTATGTATGATGTACGTGTCCCCTAGAGACTTTAAGAGCAAGAATATATATACATATATACACACACGTATGTATGTATATGTCCCTAGAGACTTTAAGAGCAAGAATTGCTCCAATATTCCTTCCTTCCCCCGAAACCCCTCCACCCACCTCCAAAATCAAACCATACGTCTCCGAGAGACAAGTCTAGATCAATCACAAGCAACTAGTGTTCAATTCAAGTCACCTCAGAAAGGTGCAAGGAAAATATGAATCTGAACCATTTAGCCATTGTCATTCAACTAAAAGGCTGAAAATAAGGTAGTTCTTCAGCCCAATGCAACAATAGTTGTGAATCGAGCCTTAGTTCACAACCCAATACAAACCAAATGCAATTCACTTGACATCTGTTGAACACAATGCCATCCCTTGATGATGAACCGACTTCAATGTCTAGAACATCTCAAACCACATGCTCATGTATGTATATATACGCATGTATGTACATGTCCCCTAGAGACTTTAAGAGTAAGAATTAATGGTGTTAAAGCAAGATTTGACAATAAATCAAAAGGCGGTTCAACTGCGCTAACTTGTCTCCTTATATTAAGGAGGATGCCTTAAGGGTTTGTATGTCTTGATAACCTTTCTTGCCTTTCTCATGTTTCTACCAAGGAGCTCCTACAATGACTCTAAAAAGGTGGAAAACTTTCAAAGACCTGTGCAATAATCAGTAGAACCATATTAGTGACCACCAGTCAAGCTCGAAGCTAAGTAGAAAATTTGTGCACAAGACTGTTGGCATTTTTGCCACATTAATTTTTTTGACAAAATTTTGCCTAAGTATGGAGCTTCAAAGCGGCAAAGAGCATGCAAAAGTGTTGGCATTTTCGCGGGCCCTAAAAGGGGATGATAAAGTGGATGAAATGATCTTTGGATATTTCGTCATTGCAGATCTTTTCGCAAGCTTTTCGACGATATATTATAATAGGCTATCGGGGCAGCGGATCAAAAGTTATGGACCCGGGAAGCAGAACCAGAAAGCTCAATTTCGGGCCAAAAAATTTGGCTAAGGCACGGAATGCTCAAGTTCGCCCGATGCTCAAGTTCGCCCGATGCTCAGGTTCGCTCCCGAAGCTCAGCGCACTCAAGTTCGCTCCCGAAATTCAGCGAACCGTGGCTTGAGGGTTAACCCACTCTAAAAAGCGCCCTAGGCAAAGGAAGCTTAAGTTCGCTCGAATCCCCAGCGAACCCCGGTTTCGGGTAGCAAATGGAGCGAACGTTGGCCAAAATGCCTATGTCGTCCAAAATGCTCTCAAGTTTGCTCAAATCTCCAGTGAACCCCGGTATCGGGCTCCTTGCGCGGCGAACGTCGGCCAAAATGCTCTATGTCGGCCAGGATGCTCCCAACTTCGCCAGAATGCTCCCAACCTCGCCAGAATGCTCAACTTCGGCCAGAAAACTGCATTTTGGGCCCGATTTCCAGCGAAGTTTCGTCGAGCGTTTTTTAACGCTAAGGCTGCATCCGAAGGGCGCGCTTCCCGAGAAAGAGAAGTTAGGTGGGTATTTAATGCGCCTCCATGGCGCACGAGTTTGGGTCTCCTGCCCATCCCATCAGGACGACCATGTCAGGTCCCGGAAAAGCTCCAAAGGGCAAGTTGCACCAACCGCATTAATGAGACATACTGTCTCAGCTACCACGCCTGTTCGACGCTGCTGTAATCTGGCAGAGGTCAAATCTCAACTGCTCTGCCAGTTCTAGGGTTTGAACATTAATGTAATCCGGGGGTAAATCCCTCTGTAAAAGCCAACTCAATGTAATGTAATCGGGGGGGGACATTTTGTTAAAAAGCTGCTGTGCTTGGACTTCCTACTTCAATATTAAGACTCCGGGTTCTAACTCTGGACTCGTTTCCTGTGTATGATGCCTTCAATGCTTATTTTTGTTAATTCTGTTTCTTCATTTGCATACAGTAAATTCTGCAATCTAGATTTAAGTGTGTGAATTAAGAACGAAGTCTGGAATTGTTGAAGGATACATATCAGTGTGTGTTTAATTTTAGTTTCTGCTATATTCATAATATTGATTGTTGTTGGTTCAAGTAGAAGTTAGTAATTGTGCTGCCTGTTCTTCCCCTTGGAACCATCTACATTTCCCATCCCTTTCTGCAATTTTTATCTCTTTTCCCAATCTCTTTCCATTCCCTAATCTAAAACCCCAGTGTAGTGTAGTAAAGGAGCCAACCTTCTCTGGAGATTGGCACGGAAGACATTCCTTCCTTCTGGCCTTCCAATCTGTTGGGCGGGTCTAGGGTGCATAGATAGACCAAATCCTTTCTTGTGGCAAATCCGTAACCAACAAGGACCATCATGCATACCATCCTTTCCCAAAGAGGCCTTCTCATATTTTAACAACTATTATACTAATTTATATTCTTTCCTTACACATATGATTGCTTCTTCCTCAACATGCATTTAAGCAACAACAATCTAAACATCTACCATTGCTTACTATTTGTTTTTAAGTTCATTGAATGAGGGCAATAGACCAACTTGTCACTGTTCTGAATTAGCGTTTGTGAATAAGAACCTGCAAGCGTAAGTAGTGGCCATCGTATTATAGGCTCTCTCATTTTTAATATACAAGTTTAACTATGTAGAATGGGATTTGTTGTTGTCCACGAGACATGCAAATGTAAAACTACTTGCTTTCTATGGAACACGATGGGCTTGGGCAACTTGTCTCAGCTCACAGCCTCCACCTCTGGTTTCGTCGGCACTACTCTTCGCGAAAGGGGTGTAAACCCTAGGTGCAGTCAAGCGATGGAACAAAGCGACAAATTTGGCTATAGTCTTCGCGAAAGGGATGCAAACCCTAGGTGCAGTCAAGCGTTGAAGGAAGAGGGTTGTTCGTAGACCGTCTCTTCAATCTGTGAGAAAGCCTCTTCGGTCAGAAGAAATATCTCTCAGGGATCTTTGGGTTCGCGGGTGGATGAACCTTTGCCCTCTATCAGGATTTTGGAGGATGAATTTGGGTTGGATCTGATTGATCATGAAGCCCGAACAATTATCTGCAAACTCAAGGGCAAAAGACCAGGCCTGGAGGAGCTCAAAGGATACATTAAAGATTGGTGGACCAATACAGAATTCCAAGTAACTCTCCTACCCAAAAATTTCTTTTTTGTTTCCTTTTCTAATTTAGCGGATAGAGATAGGGTAATGGATTATAGATATAATTGGTTTTTCGGACAAAGGGGTGTCTATATAAGACCTTGGACTCCTAGTTTCAACCCCTTTACAGAAGAAGTTAATGGCTTCCTAGTCTGGGTGAATCTTTATGCTCTCCTTGTGGAGTTTTGGGGAGAGAAGATATTCACCAAAATCGGTAATGCCATTGGTGCATTCCAGTATATGGATGCCCAAACAGAGGAAAATTTGTCTAGTAAAATTAATATGAGTAAAGCAAGATTGGCTGTTTGGATGGATGTTTCAGTTCTTGGGCCTCAATCCATTACTATCTCCTCAAGCAAAGGGGAATGGATCCAAAATATTGAATATGAAAACTTCTCCCTAAGATGTTATGGCTGTCAGCAATATGGCCACCTGAAGAAGAGATGCCCAGTCATCCGATCATGCTCTGATTCCTCCTTGGTGGAGGAGAAGGCCCTGCATGCGAATGATTCGAAACCTTCAAATGTCCTAGTTCAAAAGAAAGAAGCTCATCCTCCAGATGCACCAATTGTCCAGCAGGAATCATGCGAGCAACAAAAGACTCAACCCCAAAAGGAGAATTTGAATCAGATCATTGATAAAAGCCAAATGGTTACTAAAGACCATCCAGACGGTTCCATGGAAAAGATTAGCACCTCAGATGGTATTCTTGAAGCTAATTATGAAACAATCGGTGACGGTCAGTTTTCTGAAAATGAAGATCCTACAAAATGTGTTACAACTAGATATTACCTCAGGAGCTTGAAGTGCAAAAATGCATTCTCAGATCTTGCCACTCTAAAGGAGGAAGAACCTCTGCTACAGAAGAAAAATAATCGAACTGATTTCCTCTTTGATGGATGACTGTTATGTTTGTTTTCCTTCTATCTGTTGGAGTTATGTGTCATGTAAGGGTTGTTCTTGTTGTTAGTTCCTTAAAAAAAAAAGAGTTGATTATGGAAACTTAGCAGTTTGAGGAAGATGGAGAATATCTTTGATAGAAAGGCAAAGATGGGTATGCTTTAATTAACTTGTTAGAAATGTAATGAGAGCAATGTAATGTTTTGTTTTTGTAATGGGAGTGGCCCCCAATAGAAGCCACACATAGCTTATTAAAAAAAAAAAGCCTACTTGCTTTCTATCCACAAGCACAAACAAACATGAAAAGTATAGTGACCACAAAAATATTATGGTATGCAACTTTACCTTTAACTTGTCCATCACAGATTTTGACATTTTGTAATATATGATAACTCTCTTCGGCTAATATGTCTGAAAATATAAAACATGTGAATTTTCAAATTTTTAGATTGTCATGTGATCTCAGTAAAACTTTATATTATCTGTGAATGATAAAATTTTAAACTAAAAGTATGCATATGATTTAAGGTTTTGATTGTTGCAAACTGAGTCCATATTAGATAGCAGTGGGTTTCCTATACCATAGGACCTGGTCACAAAAACTATTTGGTTCATATTCTAATAGCAATAGAACTACATATTTGTGCATACATTCTGTTAACTTATTAACTAAGTTTTTGAAGGGCGTATTTCTGAAACCATGCTAGTTTTGGAAACATTTGATATTTCTCTGTTTTATACAACCTAGCTTCCATTAAATTTTCTTGTTGATTAATTCCTGATGCCCATGCAATACTGCTATGAAAAAATATAAATCTAATTGCATGTTTCAAATTACGCATTTATGCCTTTCTTCCTTTTTAGGAGGCACCAGGAATTGCATTGACATTAACAAATATTTGTGTTATGTGTATTTTTTGAAGGAGCCTAGGAGTGAACATTTGCAGAAGTACACATTTAACAGAGAGGATATAAATCAGGTGTGCTCTTTTATTTGTTTTTCAAATTTTGATAGCTAATGTTTATTTCCAATTTTGGGAAGAATCAAAGATAATTTTTAGACTACGATGAGAGGATTTATGGTGTCATAGAATACCCATCACAAGGTCAAGATACTACTACAGTTGTTTTAGCTGCTTGCATGTGATCATGAACAGTGTTTCATCCCGAGTCATTGAATGATTCGATCACTAGTAAACATTTTTAATACTATGCTTGGGACATTGTGACATTGTAGATACTTAGTCTCTATGATCTGCACAGATTTTGACATCATGAAGTTGCTCCAACTTTATGATTCTGTGCATATTGATGCAATTCACCCTGCCCGTGAAACTGAACAAGGGATATTCCTTCTATATAGGCCACCTTGCATTTTGTGCTAGCTGCTGTATTTGCCTATTTGATTGGAGATTCTTATAGTTACCACTTGTTCCTTGTCCTTGATGCCTAGAATTTCATCAAACCTTTAGACTCTTGTAGTTGAGTAAGTTGCTGCTTTTCTAACTTTAATTTTGTAAACACATTCACTGCGGAATTGTTGTCCTTATACTTCAATTGTGCCATCATCTGCGTCACAAGAATACATTTTTTTTTTAACTTATTGTGGTGAAATGGTTCGTAATCCTCACATGTGCATGGATGTTGTGTTCTAGCTTTAATCCAGTCATTGATTTTTAAATTTATTGGAATTGCAATGAAATCCATTCTTCAACTGCTTTTGAAAATTGTTGCTCCATAAACCAGGAAAAGTGTTGAGCTTTCGAGTTGCATTTTATACATGGCATTCTTTCAAAACCATATGGAAGAGAAGACCTGCCGGAGATATATTATTGTGGAAGACATCTCTAGAAGGAAGGGGATGTCCTTAGGTGTTTCTTGACATCTTGTGGATGATGACTTCTACAGAATCAAAAGAGAAGAGAACATTTTGAAAGCAGATGATTATCCTAAGATCTACAAGGTCAAAAGGCCTACCCAAGCAATATTCAAACAAACAAATTAACAGGATTTTTGTAGAGCATTCAAAACATGTAATTATGATTTTGAAAAGTAGAAATCAATATTAAAAAAATTGAAATTTTGGACAGGATAGATTTGCGGAGAACAATTATCACATAACAGAGGAACTATTTGGTGGAACAACTTCTTTTTGATTTATGATTCAATTTTACAAGACAATTTTGTTTTTTGTTTTTTGTTTTTTGGAAGTGTGTGTATCAGATGTACCCTGTACCCACGGATTCATACGCTGCTTTAAAAAAATGGCATTGCCAACTCTGGTGCCTGTACCCACTTATCCTTGTCACTATGATTGACATTTGTGTCTTCATTTGCATGTTTGAAACTTGATGTGTTGGGGTTGTAGTTTGTACAAATTTGTCTGTACTTAAGCCAATTGCATTAGTTGTGTTCACAGAGGTTAGTGTGAGATTTTCTGCTCTCGCAATTGGTTCAACATGCCCTCAAGTTTTAACTTTTATTTGATTTTATGCAGTGACAAGAACATTGCTAGTAATTTATGGTTTATTATCCCCATATCTTTTCTTTAGTCCTCCATGATTATCATTATTATTTTGCTCTCTTTATCTTTCTTTAAGCAAAAGGTGAAATTGATCGTAGGCTGTATATCTGCTAAATATAAAATGAAAAAAATATACGAAGGGAATTGGGCTAAAGGATTTTATGGTCCCTTTCCGTAGTGCCCCATTCTTCTGACCCTTCAGTTGTGTGTCCTTACAAGCTAAATGGGTGTTATGTTATCCACATGGAATTTTTTTTATCATGTTCTGTATTCTTCCAATAATTTTCAATATCTAGAATAATAAATTTGGTTCTATACTAACAAATGGATTTACAGAATAATAAAGTGTTGATCGTTATATGCTTGATGTCATTGTTAAAACATATTTCACCACCGTATACAAGCAACCTTCTCACAATTATTTCTGATTGCTGCAGGTGATTGTTAGAAATTTCAAAATACATTTGTGATATTTGTTTAACTTCCTGTGTATTCTATCATCTGATGTCCTTGAAATCTTGCATTCACCAACCCAGATGAGAATTTTTCTCTTGCTTACATTTGTATCAGGTTGGCAAGTCTAATGTGTAAGTTTGATGGTTTGTATGCTGATGACATCTTTTATAATAAGTTATCCTTCATAAATTTTTACATTTTTGATGCAGATCACTTTAAACCACAGGTCTTCTTATCTTGCAGCTGCAGATGACAGTGGGGAAGTAAAGGTATGTAGGAGTTTGATCCATTAACTCTTTGACATGTCTTTGCTTAGCCTGAAACATGTGATTTGATGACATCAGCAAACTGCATTTCTAATGAATGCAATTTTGCTTGCACAGCCAATAAGATCATTCTTTGGCATAAAATGAGTTTTTTGAGAAAAAAAAATGATACTAATGGATATTGTATCACTTCGATAACCAAAATGGAAGTTGATCTTTGTTGGAAAAAGAATTCATTCAGAGTTCGTATTAGGAAAGATTTAGATAGGTCTGTAGCTTATGCTTGTCATTCTTATAAATATATAGTTATACTTTCTTCAGCGTTCTACAGAAGAAGACAGTTTAATGGGTCTGAGAATCACAATAGAAACACATCAGTTTGTTTACAGGATGCTTTAGGAAATCAGGTTAGATGATTGCTTCCTCAGATTTCATTGATGATGACAGTCTAAGGAACTGCAGATATCAACTTATCACTTGCATTAATAAGATGGGTTAAGTCAATATTGTGCGGTATATAGGAGATTACGCAAACCTTAGTAATAATATTGATATTCAAAGGTTATATACAATGTGCAAAAGAAATAGTATCCCTAAAAGTATGCTAACAACTAAATGACGGCAACGTAATGATGCCGACACTAACAACGTAGTCAAAGTGATTACGATAATTAACCTACGTAGATATTTACTAACTATGTAAATATCCTATGGTAAAAGTAAATGCGAGTGGTAAAAGTAACAAACTACTTTTACCATGCGGTAAATAAATTCTACCTAGTGTAGGAAAAGGGTAAATATCTCAAATGATGGAATATTACTCTAACATCCCCCCTTATTACATTTTACATTATTTGGGTAATGTATATATCTGCCCCAATACAGTGAAAAAGATGTCGATCTGCTGGTTCTTGCTCTGTCACAGTGCTCTGGCTGCTCATAAGCAAAAGGTGGGTCATTCCTCACTTTGTCTTCACATCAATGAATGTCCTTATTGTAATCTTGTCATCCAACTGAATTGCATGGGTAACCAACCGCTACAATCGCTAGGTGTAGTAGAGTAGATCACTTCATACGAGGTTCATTCGGTTACAATATGAATTTGCAAAAGTTTTGATAAGGTAGCTAAGGTGTCGGTCGCTGCCGAAAATGCACCCTTATAAGTTCTCCCCTGATTGCAAAACATGTTGTAATGAAATTTCTGAAAGAAGTGTGACTAAGGTGTCGGTAGCTGCCGAAAATGCACCCTTATAAGTCTTCTTCCCTTTTTACAAAAAATTGTGAAGAAATAAGAAAAGAAATGTGTATCCCCCCTTAATTGCAAAATATGTGCAACTCAAGAAGCTTTGTGAAGGATTTTACAAAGATTGCCTCCTAGGCAATTTTACACCAGAAAATTCCCTCCTTTTGTTACAAGAACTTCAAACAATGAGAGTTTGCTATTTATGAAGTCTAAAAGAGGTACAATCACCCCTTTATTGCTAGTACTTCAAACAAAAACTTATGCTATTTATGAAGCCTAAAAAGGAGAGAGAGAGAAATGGTTGCTTAAGGTGACAAATTTGCATTTCCCTCTACAATACTGTCTTAGCCAAGAGCACTCTGTGTGCTTTTTCTGAACCAGAATCAGAATCGGAATTAGACACTTCACTAGCAATATTGCCTTTGTTTTGCTTCTGTGATGTGCCTTTGCCTTTCTTGTTTTGTTTGTTTTTAAACCAACACCGATTGGTGTCATGGTTGTCCTTTTTACAATGCGAGCAAAACCTCTTTTGAGTTTTCTTTCCCTTACCTTTTGAGGATGATCCTCCTTTTTGAAAGTTTCCTTTTTTGTTATCACCCTTATTGTTTGAATAAAGTGCATTGTTTGACACTTCATCGTTTTGGAGTTGATTTGCATCCTCAGTTTGAAGCAAATTGACTAACTCCACAAAGGTGAACTCTTTGTGAAACATTAAGGGATGTAATCAACATTTTATAGGATTCGGGAAGAGCCCTCAATATTACTGAAGTCAAATGGTGTCTTCTACTTTAGCTCCTAAAGCATTGAGCTTAGACTTAAGTTCTGACACTCTGCAGAGGAAGAGTTTTATTGATTCACCTGTCTTTATATGGAGTGTATGAAGTTGTGTTTGAATTTTTAGAACAGTTGATTGATTCTTGCCTTCAAAAATGGTACTAAGTGCATCCCATGCATCTTTACCATTTTTAGCTTCACTTATGTGAGGTTGGATCTCATCAGTAGTTGCTAGGAGTATCAACATAAGAAGACGATTGTTCTTTTTATCCCATGTTTTTTGATCTACTCCTGGTGATGCGGGTCTTGGTTCAGGGCCATTTACTAAATCCTACATTTCCTCTACAGTCAGGATGGCTTTCATCTTAGTTTTCCATGCTGAATAGTTAGGACCTTTAAGCAATTGTGTATCAGTTAAGTATTTGATAGTTGCCATGATGAAGGTCATACAATTTGTACTAAGATGATCTTTCTTTCACTCTTAAGTGGTATTTAATGGCACCTGCCTAAAAATCCTCTTGAAGAGGAATAATCAGTTTGAGGAAATTAAGCCAAACAAATAAGAGGTGAAAGATAATTCACTCAAAAAGATATTTAATGGCACCTGCCTGAAAATCCTCTTGAAGAGGAATAATCAGTTTGAGGAAATTAAGCCAAACAAATAAGAGTGAATTAGGGGTTTTGATTTAGGAGAGAATATCAAGAGAAATTGGCTTTAAATATTCTATGACTTATAATTGCAAAGAAATAATGCAATAATCAAACAAGAATGCCCACAAAATTCTTATCACCTAGGTGTCGGATGCAATCGAAAATGTACCTAATTTGCCAATGAAGGTGTCGAGTAAAATCGAAAATGCACCTTTTAATTTTTGCAACAAAATTTGAACTTGTGTTGTGCAAAAAATTGATATATTTTGTCTCCTCTTGTTTTCCAAATTTGCAAAGAATAGGGCATGAAACAATTGCAAATTTAACAAGTTTAATGTTTTAAGTGCTCCTCACTTTTGTGTTACAATTTTGCAAAGAAGTACAATTTCTTGTCTTCCCCCCTTGATTTTGCAAAATTAACAAAACGAGCACTCCTTCCAAGACAAGTCGACACACGACCCGTGTTTGAAAGGCTTCCAAACTAGTCGACAAACGACTTGGTTTTTAGGGACCCAAGGCTTCAAAATCTTCTCAATTTTGCAAAAAAATAGAATGTGCATATTTTATGTCTTATATCCCCCCGTGGAGAAAACAAATGCACAATTTCAACTTTGATGTTTTGCAAAATTTTGTTTTTGAGTCTCCTTGTTTTTCAATTTTGCAAGCAAATGTCTTTGTTTTTGTCCCCCTTTTATGTTGCAAAATTACAAGGTTTTGAGAAGAGTGTAAGGGTTTTCTAATTTGCAAAAAGATGGAGAAAACAAATGCACAATTTCAACTTTGATGTTTTGCAAAATTTTGTTTTTGAGTCTCGTTTTTCAATTTTACAAGCAAATGTCTTTGTTTTTGTCTCCCTTTTATGTTGCAAAATTACAAGGTTTTGAGAAGAGTGTAAGGGTTTTCTAATTTGCAAAAAAATAAGTGTTCTTCCTTGTCTTATATCTCCCTTTGTGGAGAAAACAAAAAACACTTTTTATATTTTGAATTTGCAAAAAATTTTCCCTTTTTTTTAGCAAAATTTAAAATAAAGTTAAAGAAAAATATTTTAATTAATAATAAGAATATAATTGGTGGTTTAAAAAATCAATTAGAAAAAATTGATTTAAAAACATTGACTATATTCAAATTATATAAAAAAAAGTAAAAAAAAAAAACTTCATTAAAAAATTTAAAACAAAATAAAAAAATTTGTGTTCATTACCTTGGGCGCCGAGGAGGTTCGATCCTGCGACCTTGCGGGTGTCTGCCCGTCGCTAGTTCAATTGAGCCAATCGGGCTAAGCTTCCAGTTGGGAAGCTTTGCGCACGTCGTGCGCTTTCTTCCTTGGCGGGGAGCGCAAAAGGAAAAAAAACAAGTGAGACTTTAGTCCCACATTGTCCGTGAGGACGATCTGGTGGGAAGTAAAAGGGCTTTCAAGCCCTTAATTTGTTGACTGCCTTCGGGCAGTCAGAAGACTTTGGTTTTGCCACGAAAAACAACGCAGCCCCTCCAACTGCCACGTTGCACCCAATCCACGAACGCCACGTCACCAAACCTTGCAGCCAATCCACGAACGCCACGTCACCTGCCTCGTGTCTTCCTCGATCTGTGGGTCCGTCTAGTTAGTAGGTCTAGGTGGCAGTGCCACGTGTCCGCCCAGTCATCCTCGGTTTATGAGCCCAGAGCCCAGTCAGCCTGATGTCGTGTCCAGGTCAGCGTGTCTAGGGTTTGTCCAACTTAGGCCACGTGTCCTTCCACATAGGGCGCTCCTGCCCTCACGTGGTGGTCGGTCGATTGCGTTCGGTCGTCTGGACTGTCAACAGTCAGACTGAAAAGGCTGTCCCCTGTCAGTGGATCCGTAAGCCAATGGGCGCTCCTGCCCATGGCTGGTTTGTCGGCCGCCTCGTGGCCGGTCGCCTGAGGCTAAACTCCAGTCAGAGGCGGGGCTTCCAGTCCGATCGGTCGTCGGAGACTCCTCTCCGGTCAACGGTTAGGTCGGAGGGCCGCCTGGCCTCGGCGACTCCTCTCTGGGAGACGGTCAGAGGGCCGCTTGCCCTTTGTCAGCCTGTCAGGCCTGACAGGTAGGACAACAAAGTGCTGTCAGATCTGCTGGCCTGCGGGTGAGCCGTTAATTCTGCCCAGACAAATCTGCCACAAACCTCGAACAACGTGCTACATTTGCCTCGAGATGCGTGCAGACAGGTTCCAAACGCCTCAGGAAGTGAGCCTGTCTAGGGGGTCCCGAGTTTCGGGATTTGGGCCCCTGGTCTAGCTGGAACGGGTCGCTGCCCGCCTTGTCCAATGTCCGCTCTGAGTGTTCTTCACCTTGCTCAGCTCCGTAGTCGAAGCTCTGATACCATATAGGAGATTACGCAAACCTTAGTAATAATATTCATATTCGAAGGTTATATACAATGTGCAAAAGAAATAATATCCCTAAAATTATGCTAACAACTAAATGACGACAACGTAATGATGCCGACACTAACAATGTAGTCAAAGTGACTACGATAACTAACCTACCTAGATATTTACTAACAATGTAAATATCCTATGGTAAAAGTAAATGCGAGTGGTAAAAGTAACAAACTACTTTTACCATGCGGTAAATAAATTCTACCTAGTGTAGGAAAAGGGTAAATATCCAAAATGATGGAATATTACTCTAACACGGTACTTGCCATGTATTATGCCTTTACATTATTGTAGCATAAAATGGCCAAGGATGGAGAAACTAAAATATGTCTTTTTTCTTTTTCCAGGCTATAGGAATAAAATGCCCATTTTCTATGCATGGCACAGCCCTGATTGTTATTTAACTTGCATGTACCTTTTTACTAATCATAAGTTATAGACTTTTGCCTGGATTTGAAATCAGGTATGCATGAGGGAAAATCATACATGTCATTTTTCTTTTATTCTATTTTTTAAATTTATCCATTTAAACATAGTTTAAGCTTTTTTGAACCTCTTGCTTATATTCTTTTGTCCTTTAATGCATTTATCTATCATATAATTTTGGCTGAAATTTTTTGTCTACCTAGCCCCAAATAAGGAAAGAGCACTGTTTTCTCAAATAGTGATTTCTGAAATGTAAGTTTTTCAATATTTTTAGGAGTGGAATTTCATGAGACAAAACTTTGAAACCTTGTGCCTCACATTCGAAAATAACAATGTGCTAATAAAGACTCGTTATAAGTATAATTGAATATTCTTGGTTATGGCAACACAAATCTTTTGACATTGCAGAATTTGAAGAAAAAGCTTATACCCTTACCTCAGTGTTGTGCTTTGAATGCATAAAACAATGCACCCTAGACCTTGGAATAAATGTATATGTGATAATGTAAAAATAAAATGTTAGTGGAAGCACTTTACAAACACATGGCCAAATGGCCAAATTAATAAAGGAAATGGCCATGACAAAGAACAAATATTGGGCTCATGATGTTTGATCTAAATGCAGGGATATACCCTACAAGATTTCCCAGATAGAAATAAAATTAACTGCTACTGACGACGTTTGTAACATCTATGATCGAACACAAGTGAATATGTTTACTATTTGATGAACAGCACTCCAACATAAAAAGGTATAAAGAAGTTTGGACAAAATTTGAGAAGGAATAAGACCCAAAATATTAACCGTAAACTGGTGCATTAATGCCAAAGGGATAAATTGTTTTGATGTTTTCAAGTCTGGTAAATAGGGTCATTTCTATCAGTGTTGCCTTGACAAGGATTGACAAGAAATGAAAAAAGGTTGTATCTGCTGTTTGAAAGACCACAATGATGACTAGTGCACAAACTAAGAGTCATTTAATTACAACTGGAAAGAGTTGAGTTTGTATTTGGTATAAACAAGGAGTCATGTGAAGAAGGCTACTTATATTGACTTAGCTATCGAGAAGGCTTGCATTTGGTGAATAAGAACAAACCATTTAGGAAGTACATGTGAAGGATTTGGAGGGGGCGTGGTATGACAAATTACTGTTTTGATAGCCTGTTGGCAAAGGAGAGATAGTAAAGAATTATTTAGCCTTTGGAGTAGGATGTTAAGGTGTGGGACTCTTCCAAAGACTCATTGATTATGATATGCTGAAGTTTGAAGTGATGATAACTTGGACCACATTAGTTGTGTGTGCCTAAGTTGGCATCAGCCTTACTGGACAGTGAAAACAAGTTGGTTGGGAAGGAAATCTAGCATCCATATTGTGACGCTGATGGTAAAAAAATTAAATGGCTGTTGGGTCATGTTGAAAGTGTAATCTAATTCATGGCCAAGGCTGACATTGTTTGATGTAATATTGGATAAGTCTAAGGGCACTCATTGTACAATGTAATAAATTTATTGTAATATTTTATTATATAAGCCTTGTGTGCTGCGACTAACCTTGTTATGGTTAAACCCACCTTATAAACTTGTAATTAACCTTAAAGCCTTTCTTGTTATGTTGGCTTAAGGTTATGTTCATTTATGTGTTTGGGGTTTTTGGTATTAGTATAAATACTCCCATGCACTCCTTATTTTATCATTAGTGTGTTGTGAATCTAATCTACGGATAAATAGTGATTAGTTATGGTGCTTACGGGCATCCCCCAATCTCCGTGTCTCTTTTCTTTTCTTTTGTCTTTTTATACTTTCTGTATAAGATTTGAGTGGATGGTTTGTCTATTCATTTTTGGAAAATATTGTGAATTTCAATAGGTCATTGATGTGAGATTGTATGTAGACAATGTTGTTAGGAATTTAGGTGAGATGATACAGAGAGCTAAACCTCTGTATGAGGCTTTTTCATGCACAAAACCCTAAAAATTGCAAATTTTCATGGAAAACTGTTTCTTTATGCATCACAATTAATTGACATTATACACATCTACAATTTAATCATCTAAGCTATAAAAAAATATAATACACATGAAACACATATCAAATAAAGATAATTTAACACCATGATCGGTGATATTTAACACCCGTGAGAGTGGTCTATCGGCAAGGATGCCACTTGCATTATCGGTGATGTGACCTAGGTTCAATCCCCATGGTGGATGTGTATAAGAAGTATTACTCAAAAAGAAAAAAAAAATATCATATGAAAAAGGTACAAAATGTCGTAAAATGCCTCATCAGTCCACTACAACTCATCTATCTAGCGTCTAGCAATCACTTTCCCCTTTCCCTTAGACCTAGCCCTTCTCTCTCTTTTTGCTTGCTCTTGCTTTGTGATCTAGTTAGATGATGGATCAAACTCATCGAAATCAATTGCCTCAAAATCACCCCTGATTATTTGTTTATGTTGGAGGCGAAAGTTGTAATGGACCAATATGCGGTCATTCAACTTTTTGCTGCATGTGTCTATTATGTTTCTTGGAGTGAATGTGCTTAAACATACTCCAATTGCATTCACAACCCAAAGCATTGCATGGTTGACATAAAACCTTGATGGCAAGGCATTGGAGATAGGGTGTATAGGCGCCAAAGTCCTACCCTAAATCTATAAAACGCAAAGAACCAAAGTAGTTTTAAATTTATGTAAAATGAAACTATCTTCTACAAAAAAATCACATCAATAATAAATGATTGCATTTTGAAGTCAATTCATATGGGTTACCTAGCTTTTGAGTTGTCCTTCCTCAAATGCATTGCAAAGCTTTGAAAATTTAGCTCGTTGAAACCTTGTAATGTTGCAACTCATTTGTTATCAAATTGTGAGTCCCCTTATTGAGCACCATCAGCTTCAAATGAAACACTATAAAAGAAATAGGGGTTGAGATAGTACCCCGCTACATGTAGTGGCCTATGGAGTTGAGAAGTCCATTGACGATCAATTATGTCCCATATGGAACTATATTTGGACTCTGAATACTTATAAAATGAGGCAATTGCCTCTTTGGACCTATCCATGTGCTCTTGTGGATACCCCATAGGCGATTTTTCTCTACCAACACGACGAAGAACCCTCACCAAAGGCTCTACCGCTTGAAGCTAAATGAAATATTGTAATTTTTGTTAGCTATTTGCAATTTGGATTATAAGTTTATGTCAACCATGTAGCACTTTGTGTTGTAAGCATAATTGGAGTATGTTTGGGCTCCTACAACAAAAGTTGAATGACCTCGTATTTGTGCGCTACAACCTTTGTGTCCACCCTCAACAAATAACGAGGACTGATTCTAAGGTGATTTATTTAGATGAGATTGATCTATATCTAAGTGGATCACATAGTAGGAGCACGAGGAGGAGCTCCTCTTTACATGGGATGAGTTCAAGAGAATAGAGGAAGAGGCACATGCAAAGGCACATGAAGAGGCACAAGCACAACAAGAGCGGGCACAAAGAGAGAGGGCCAGATCCAAGGGAAAGGTGAAAGCCATTGCTAGAAATAGTGGCTAGATAGATGCGTTGTAGTTGACCAATGAGGCATTTTGAGACATTTTGTACCTTTTTTTACTTTTTGTGGCTAGCAAAACACATGCAATCCATCAAAGGCATCACAAACTAGTTGAAGTCACTTGGTGAAACAGTCAACAACAAAGAGCTAGTTTCAGCCACCATCAAGAGTTTGACAAAGGATTATCAAAGTTTGATAACAAGCCTCACGCATAGTGGGAAACTTGGTGCCATCACATTCAATGAATTGGAGGGAATCTTGTTGCAACATGAACAACTTCTCTTGAACAACAAAGAAGATGATTCTTTTGGAGCTTATGCAACAAAGTTCAAGAAGTTCAAGCAAAAGAAGCCTTTTGTGAAAAATGTTGAGGAGCCTTGCAATCAATGACAACCTCAAAAGCAGAAGAAGGTTGTCACTTGTTTCTATTGTGGCAAGCTAGGCCACATGTCAAAGGATTGCAGAAAGAGGCAAGCTGATAATTAGAAGAATCAAGGTGGCCATTATGCATCCAAACAGTATGACAACATATTTGTTGCTGCAAACCAGTCAAAACATGATGATGATGACCAAGTGTGGTACATCGATTCTGGAGCTACAAGGCACATGACGGGAAAGAAGATTGGCTCCATGACATCCAAGCGATGGAAGGAGGACATGTCACCTTTGGCAACAACTCAACGTTGCAAGTGAAAGGAGTTGGCAAAGCTTCCATCAAAATGCCTTATGGTAAGATGACTTACATCAAAGATGTTTTGTATATATTTGGAATGAAGAAAAATTTGATTTCAGTTAGTCAGATGGGACAACAAAACTTGAAAATCCTGTTTAGACAAGACAAATGTATGATACAGGATAGTCAAAATAATGTAATTGGTGTAGGCAAAGAGGAATCAGGCTTATATAAACTTATCACTCATAGTGACAAAGCCATGATTTCTAAAGGATCATCAAAAGACCAATTATGGCATGAACGCTTGGTCATTTGAACTACCCTAGTCTTAAAGACATGAATAGGTTGAATATGGTACATGGTTTACCAAAGATCTCAACAGATAAAAGCTTGTGTGAAGCTTGCATCGTGGGCAAGCAACATAGAGACAAGTTCGAAAAAGACAAAGCTTGGAGAGCCAAATCAAAGTTAGAGTTGGTACACTCTCTTTCCTCATTTCTCAAGCTAAGTATGCCAAGGAAATCTTACAAAAGTTCAAAATGCAAGATTGTAAATCAGCTCCAAATCCCATGGAAACTGGCACAAAACTGGTTGCTGATGAGGAAGGAAAACCAGTAGATAGCACATTATTTAGACAACTAGTTGGTAGTCTAATCTGTTTGAATACAACTAGGCCAGATGTGTTGGATTCAGTAGGTATGCTATCTAGGTTCATGAATTTTCCTAAACAGAGTCATTGGATAGTAGGAAAGAGAGTGCGAAGGTACTTACAAGCCACTCTACCATATGGCTTAATGTTTGTGCACAATGCAAACTTCAAACTTGAAGGATACTCAGACTCTGATTGGGCTGGTTGTCCATACAGCAGAAAATCCACATCAGGATACTGCTTCCATCTTGGTTCAGCGTTAGTTTCATGGAGCAGTAAGAAACAGCCCACAGTCGCACTCTCATCCACAGAAGCAGAGTACAAAGCAGCTGTAGAAGCAACCAGGGAAGCCAATTGGCTTCGACAAGTCATGTGCAATCTTGGTCTTCAAAAAACAGAACCAACCATGATCTATTGTGACAACCAAAGTGTCTTGAAGATTGCAAAGAGTCCAGTGTTCCATGCTCGCACCAAACACATTGAGGTGCACCATCGTTATATCAGGGAGCAAATTCAGAATGGACAAGTAGAGCTGATCTATAAGCCAACAAATGAGCAGTGGGCTGATATATTCACCAAGCTTCTCAGCATTCAGAAATTTCAGTACTTCAAAACTGAACTTGGGTTAAGAATAAATGAAGTAAATCATAAGGGGGGTGTTAGAATTTTAGATTAATATTTACTTCATGTTAACTGTCTATGTTGACTATTTTACTCCCATGTGAGTATATGCAAAGTCAAGCCTATATTAAAGGCACCCATCCAACACAGATGAAGTAGGTGCCGATCAGGCCTTTTAGGTAGATTTATTTATGTATGCATAAGGCTATTTATACAGCCTTAGTCTCCATGTAATATCTATCTTTTGTGAGCAATTCACAACTGTTCATTTGCAGACCAATTCTGCTGTTTTATGTGTGCTAGTGTATTCTGTTCTATTTTCTGTTCTCTGCTCTCTGAATCCATTAGTCTTCATTCTCATGATTAGCATTTTTTCGTATAACCTGTTAACTTGCACATATGATTTAAATATTACAAATGCCAAAGGACTGGGATGAATGGTATCTAAAAGATTTGCAGACTGCCAAAAATTCAATGTTCATGATGGACAGAAAAGACAATGTCTAACATGTTAGGTTATTAATTAAACTACATAAAAAAGTAGTTGGATTCTTCTCATTTGCCATTCTTGGATTCTTTTGTTCCAGGTTATTGACATTCATCAACATTGTCTTTACAAATCACTAAGGGCTGTACACACAAATGTATCCTTTTTGAGAAATGTTTTGATTATCATTTTTTCCATGTGTCTTGAACCTGAAGATGCAAATGGCTACATAAGGGGCCTCTTGCAGAGATATTCACTGTTGTGTCTTTATTATTGAATATGTTGTTCAATGGCTGTTCAATTCCTTACGGAGTTTATATGGATACTGTTAAGGTAGGATTCATTTTATGAGTGAAACATTTCACAGAACTGGCTCTTCTCTGTATTTCTTTAACCATACAATCTCATTTTAAGGTTTCACATATTCTTATTGTTTATGAACATGTCACATTGAGCTGATTATCTCATTCATGTTGAACTTATCCTGTTCGGTTGCTTTGGTCACTACGGTTGTATGTTTTGCTTCCAAGATGTTGCAAATGTTTCATTAATCTCTCAAGCATGCTTTTGGATGCTGTTTTCTTCTGAGACCTCTTGGAAATGAAAGGTGTTGTTTGCATGTTTAATTGCTCTTCATAATTTATCAGTTATTGGCTTTGATATTTTTGTTACAATTTAATCATGTAGTGGGTAAGTTATTCAGAAATAAAAGGTCCTTAAAAAGTTGGCTATCAGATTTGTAGCAGTGTGCGGTTTCATCCTTGGAGGCCATGGGAAGGTAACACAAATACTTCTTTTCAGCTTTTGAGCATTGGTCTAGATTTTATTATGGGATTCAGGTGATATTAGAATCTGAGATGATCATGGCAACGTAGCTTCTAGAAATAGTATGTTATTTGCGACTTATCTTTTAGTTTTATCTCATTTATATGCTTTTAATATGCAATTTCCATTAATGAAACCTTAAACAGATCCTTTTGAACACTTGAAGTTCTCTTTGGTTTGGTTTCTCGTGGACTATGGCAAGACTTGTTACTTGTCATTATTGAAACCCTCTATTTGAGCATCATTCTAAATTACTCTTATATTTTAAGAACAGAGGATGGACAGTCCATTAAGAGCCTGAAGAAACGTTAATGAAGGTTGAAATCTAATGTAAATCCAGCTGTTTACTATTAAGCCAGATTGATGCTAGCTCAAACTTGATAGTTTCTAAGCATGAAAACCACATGGGACTGTGCAAATCCTTTAGAATGAAGTGAAATGCAGCTAAGCTTCTAAAATACTAATAAAAGCACTCATAAAAGTGAATACGCAGTGATTTAGAGTGGGAAAAACCTTCTTGGGAAAGAAAACCCACAAATCAATCAGCCAACCTTCATATTCCTTGAAAATGGAGGAATTACAAGAGGTATTTGCCATTAACTTAGCCCTGACTATGCACTTGTTTGCAGCCTCGCACAGTGCCTCTAAGTAGTTTCTTTCTTTCTTTGTTGAAACTTGCTTGTCCTTATTCCCAACTCTTCAAAACTTCTCCTTCCTTAGCTTGGCCCCAAATAAGCCTCATTTAGACTCTTCCTCTTCTAAATTTGGGACTGCAACTGATGTTTCTTGATTATTGAGGTTCTTTGAAGTGTGGAAATGCATGGAGGTGGTGTGTTGTGCTTCCCTTTACATATAATGCCCTTGACACTTGCCTAGTTCACTTTTACATGCCAACTCAACCCAACTCAGCCCATTCCCAGCCACCTTGTTAGCAGTTTTTTGGCCTTTTGGAGGCCCAAATTGATGAGTTTTGAGTTGAAATATGGTAGGCATATGTGAATGATGTCAAGAAACTTTATAATGAATTTGGTATCATTTGGAGCTCGCAAGACAGAAATAAGGACCGTACAACAAAATGTCCTTTGCCATTTGGATCAGATAGATGTATTTTGGGCTGAAATTTATACCACATGCGGTTTGCTGAGCTCTCTGTCACTTGGAAAAAGAATCACTCAAATTGGACATCATTTGGTCTATATATGCCCAAAGTACCGCTCACTGGCCTTGACTGCTCTTTCCTCTGTTTTTAGGGGTCAAATGATGTCAAAACCATAGTAGTCAGACTCTTTTGGACTCCCGAGTACTCGGCCGAGTCCGAGTCCGAGTGGGCTCAGCCGAGCCGAGCCCACTCCTACTCCTTTTTTTTCTGGACTCCTCCGAGTCCGGCCGAGTCCTGGGCCGAGTCCGAGTCCGACTCGGACTCCCGAGTCCCAACGTCGGAACTCGGCTGGCCCAAAAAAAATGGAAGTTTAAAAAAAAAGAAAAATTACGTCTAGGGAGGTTAAGTGTTGATGATGCTCCACGACTTAAGCATCCACGTTGGCCAATGCGCAATCACGAACAAGACGCTGAAATCTTTGTTTATTATATTAACGAGAGAATGTGCAATTTTGCTTCTCAAACCTTCAGAATGCTTATCCCTCAATTATAATTTATTTTAATACAAATATATCTTTCTCCGATGGATACATCATCCGCGTCTTGTTTGGGAATGAGAACCGCCTCAGAATGCACGTATGCATGTCCTGTGGGGTGTGGCGGTTCGAGCGGAGAATGGCATGAGTTTTGGAGGCGTTCGATCAAGGAAGGCTTGAGGCCGCCAGTGTTGAGACCTCTTCTAGAAAGTTCATCGCGCAGTTCTTGCACCTTCATTTTCTTCCATTCTTTTCTCTCCTTCAATGCACCCTCTCCCGTCGCCGTCACTGCCACCGTTGCTATTGCAGCCAATACACACCACCACGCGGCAATGGAAAAAAATTAAAAACGATAATTTATTTCGCTCTGAAACCCTCGACTGCCAACGAAACAATTGCTACGCACGAAGCTCCCCCAGAATAATGAATGTCGCTTCTACCTTGAATTTTGGTAAGCACTTTTAAAAAACAGCCTCCCATTCTAAAACCGTAAAAATGGCTATGATTAAATATTAGTTTTATTAATATATGAAGAATTTTATTTTCAATTTTTTTTCTCAGGAACCTTTTAATAAAAGTAAAGTTAATAGATCCCAACCAACCATCTAGGAAATCGAATCTAGACAACCCACCGATTATAATTAACCATGGTATTTGAATATTTTATTTATTAAACATGATGGACTAAGTTAGGGTGATTCCGTCCCATGGTTTCTCTAATGAACATGGTATTTGAAATTTTTATTTATTAAACATGGTGGACTAAGTTAGGGTGATTTCGTCACATAGTAAAGTTTATTATTATTTAATGTTTTGTAAAATGTTAATAATGTTTTTGAACTTTATATATTAAGTTTATTTTATCATTATATTATTTATTTATAATTTTATAAACCAAAGTGGTCATGCCTGCAAAGGTCATAGTCTATTCCGAATCCTCTGAGTGCACGCCAGACCGACAACGATGGTATGAATCTCGAGTGACCGGTGGTCCTCTTCATGCCGGGTTATAAAATAATGAGGTGGTATAGGCTTGTTGGGGGCAGTTACTAAAAATAGTGTGGATGTAACCAACTCCCTATGTATCCAAAAAAAAAAAAATTATAAAACAAAATTATTAGCTTGCTATTAGAATATGCTCCTTCCTCTTGTTAATTTCTTATTTGTACAATGTTGAATGTTGAGTAAGTGTGTTAGAATATACTAATAAGTAATATTCATGAAAAAACTTATTTTTTCAATAAAATTTGTATTTTTTTCTTTTTTCCGAGTTTTTACCGAGTCTTGCCAAGTTTTTTTGCCGACTCCCGAGTCCGACTCCCGAGTCGAACTTTCCGAGTCCGAGTTTTGCTACTATGGTCAAAACTATCTTTTTGAAGTTTGGTTCCATATTTATTTCAATTGAAGGACTCATGGCCAAAATATGATGCTGCCTTGTTTTGGAAACTTGGCAGGTCACTATCATTTGGTCACACGTTCTTGGCATCATCTTGTTATGCTTCCAACGATATATATTATGAATCCATTTGGATAACATGTTCCCAATGATAAGGCTTTTGGTCCCTCAAAAGACTATCTCATTAAGATGAGAGGTCCTTCTCCTACTACCTTCTTTACTCCTCTATGGAAGTGGCTTCCTACTTCTCCATGGAAGTGGCTTAGGTGTTCCTATCTGCTGTCCACTTTCTATTAAGTGGATCATAGTTGATTCACTATTATATTTTCCATCCTTGAATTTGGTTATAGTCAAGTTGATTCCACCTAAACTCCTTATATTTCGCTATGCACATGTTGGTGGTTTGGCTCTTTCCTGTGTAGATTGTAGTGTCCTTGTACTCAACTGCTTCTATCAAGGTTTGATCTCACACCCCATGGTGTTATTAGCTGATCCTTTAATGGCATTTATAAACAATTGTATGTATAGCCGATTGTTTCCTTCCCCTGTCCTAAAGGTTTCCTCATCCTCAAGTGAAGCTTCCTCATATGTTTCATACAACAAGACAAGTCCTTCAATGCTGGTCACAGTGGCTAGGTACTTAAGTGAAGGTCTTACGAGCTAATAGTACTTATTTTGTTGACCAATATGAGCTGATGAATGGCCACTATAGGTTGATCTTATATGAAAAGTACAGCCATAGTTGTTCCCTTTTCTTCTTATAGGCAAGCAAATTGACATGTCTGCATAATAAATGAATAAGTGCATTGGAAGTCAAGTACACACACATTAAAGAGTTTTGATATAGTTGATGTTATAAAGTCGTGATGTAATATTGTATGTGACAATGTGTAATGTTAAGTGAAGTATTAGTTATGAACGGATAAGTCATTAGTTATAATGTGATTCATGAAATGAAATGTAAATGTAAGTCAAATGCATGTCAAATGTAAATGAAGAGAATGATGAGGTGTTGGGTAGTTAGTAAGTTGGAGGGTGCAACTATCTGAGTTGTACAAGTAAGACCCCTCCCTCATTCATTCGTGTTGTTTGCATGGAAGGAAAGGTTGGTATGGTACGTGGGTATCAAGGTTGACATGGTATTGAAGCATTATATCGAGTTATCTAAATGCTGTTGCAGGTCGTTTGAGTGCTGTTGCAGGTCGTTTGAGTGCTGTTTCAGGCAGTTTAGCTGCTGCCCCAGGCCATTTAGACTGTTACGTCAAGTTGTCTAAATTGCTATGTCAGGTCATCTGAACGACTGCACTAGGCCATCTTAACTGCTGTGCCGGGGCATCTAATAGATGTTGTGAGCACATTGTATTGCTATGCTAGACCATCTGATATATGTTGTGTGCATAGTGTATACATTGTAATTATAAGTTATTCACATTGTATATTTTGTTCATTTAAGTGGTAATGGAATTGTGTTGTAGTATGTTGTATTCCATTTCTACATTTTGGCACCGTTGCTTGTTTGAAGTTGGGTCAAGCTTGGTGACATGGAGTTGTGACGAGCAAATCACTCGGGAAGGTGCACAACGACAACAATGGAATGATTACAATGTAGTTGACGAAACAGATGAAGATGTAGACTTGTTTGTTGATGTTTGATGAAGGGTCGACGCATGAAGCAAACATGCAAGTGGATGCGCAACCAAACATGCAAGGAGACACGCATGAAGGAGACACGCTAGGGTATGTGTGCAGAGAGTTGTATGTCAGTAGCAGAAAGTTGCGTGACAACGACAAACAATTGCTTGTTGGCTACGGAGAGTTGCTTGTTGATGATGGTGAGTTACTTGATAGCGAAAAAGAGTTGCATGTTGGTGGTGGTGAATTACGTGATGACAACGAAGAGTTACCTAAGCGATAGAGAATCACATGACGACGAGCTATGCATTGGTGAGGAATTGCATGACAACAAAGTAGGTATGGCACTAGAGCAATTGCAAGTTGATGTATCCGATGGTGAGCAGGACAAGAATCCAACATTGATACAAATTTAAGATGGTGTGTCCAATAGTGCCCTTGACGGGAGTTCGACATTAGAGCAACTATAGGTTGGTGTGCTCGATGGTGAGCAGGACGGGAGTTCGACATCAAGGCAACTATAGGTTGGCACATTTCATGGTGTGCGGGACAGGAGTCTGACACGAGAGCAATTGTGGTGTGGTGCGCTTGATGATGTGCGTGAGGATGTACATGAAGAAGGAGAGACGTAACATAGTTGAGAAAATATGCAAAAAGTCCAGATTCGAGCCGATTTTTCCCAATTCATAGCCTGACCAATTTTTGCCAATTTTTTTCCCAAAAATTGTTATATGCAAGGAAAAAACGTTTTTTTAATGGAATATTGCATTTTCTTCGGTTTTTTCTCCATTTTTTGTCGATTTTTCTCGATTTTTTTGCCGATTCCCAATATTTCCCAATTCTTTTTCCATGCCAATTCCAATCCGATTCCGATTTTCTCAACTATGCATGTGAGCAATTGTTGCCAATGTCAAGTCAACCTATCACGACAAAGACCTATTTTGGCATATCATGTAAGTTTCCAATAAATGAAGAAGGAAAAACAGAGGACCCTAATAGGCATTGGAAAATCTGTCTCACGATGTGCAAAGTGAATGGGCAGAATAATGACACAAAATGGAGGAGGTTATTCCCATTTCATGGAATCGCAATGGACTGGTACATGAGATTGCTAGAGGGTAAGTACCAGATGTGGGATGAGTTGCATGAAGCATTCATGAAGGAATTTTGGTTGTTCCATAATGATGATGAGGTCATTGCTGAAATTTATAAAATGGAACAGGGTGAGAAAGAGCTTGTTCATTCATACAACCGAAGGTTGAGTGGGTTGTTTACCCATTTGGAGGAAGATCCATCAAATGCATTGAAGAAGAGGTGGTTTGTGGAGGGACTTCTTCCTACATACAAGAAGAAGATCAGGGTGGTCCCTCCAATGTCATATCAAGAGGCCTTGGAGTGAGCCTTGAACTTGGAAAGTGATGCGATAACATCATCAAAGTGTTGGGGTCATATGGACGAGTGACCCTGAAGATGGAAGTGACTCTAATGTTGAGAGTGAATTTGATAGCGAGAGTAATAATTTTGAGAATGGGAGTTCTTCATTGTCCTATTGTTGGGGTTGAGAAGTCAATGAAGGAAACATAGTTGAGAAAATCGGAATTGAAAAATGATTGAGTCGGCAAAAATCGAGAATCGACAAAAAATTGGGGAAAGAATCAACCCAAAAAAACCGAATAAAACAAAAATTTTCATTGGAAAAAGTATATTTTCATATATATTACAATGAATTAACATTATACAAATCAAATATTGCAATAAAAGCAAGAATTCTTGTCAAGACATCATACAAGACTCGAGCGTTGTGTACACATGAAAATGACAAAACACATCTTGTATTTTTATAATATGAAAAGGTACAAATTACAAAATGTGTCAAAATGCCTCAATAGGCCCACTATCTAATGTCTTCCTTTGCCCTTTGCCCTAGCATAAGACCTAGTCTCTCTTTGTTGATGTGTGCTTGTAGTTGCTGGCGCCGCTTCTTGTGCTAATGCCTCTTATTGGTCCTTGGTTGCTATCTCGCTCGCTAGGTTCTCATAGTTTTGTAAATCTTCCATGGTGAATAGAGGCTCTTCTTGTTCTTGTTTCTCTTGTGCTACATATGTGATCCATTCAAATGATGGATTAATGTCACTTAGGTCAATGGGCTCAGTATTTGTTTTTTTAAAAGTTCTTTGGTGGAGACGAAGGTTGTAATGCACAAACACATGATCATTTAACTTTTCTTGTGTAAGTCTGTTGTGCTTCTTGGAGTGTATTTGCTCAAACATACTTCAATTGCGCTGAGCTACATGGTTGAGATAATATTCTAACAACCATGTGGTGCAAATTGGGCGTAAAATCACCGAAGTCGTCCCACCATAAATCTAGAAACAACAACAAAAAAAAATTAATATTTCACATGTAATAGCTTAAAAGTTCAAAACAAAATCAAAAGACAATAATTAATAATTCGATGAGGGTTACTTGGCCTCAATGTCTGAACAACATTTATGCATTGCTCAGATGGGAAGACGGCCATGGCGTTCCTTATAATCTTGTATCTCTGCACACGTTTTATCGCACAATTGTTTACTAGCTGAGAAGACATGGTCAATGCAATCTTGAAGGCCAACCTTCACCTCATAATTAACACGAAATGTATTAGAATAAAATGTTTTTGGGGTTCAAATAGTAACCTGTTGCATGAAGAAGGCTATGGATTTGTGATGTCCATCGGTTATCAATGATTGTCCAAATGGCATTATATTTGGTGCGGGCATACCCATAAAATGCAACAATTGCCTCTTTTGCTCTGTCAATAGCCTCATATACAAATCCCATTGGAAATTGTTCTCCATCAACAAGATGAAGAACCTTCACCAAAGGCTTTGAGACTTGAAAAAAAAAAGAAAAATATTTTACAACATAAATAAAATAAAATAAATTAATAAGCGTAGTCTTGTACCTTGATGGCCTCATCCATGGCCATCCAAAAGTCCTCCTCAAACAAGTAAGTATAGACATTATGCCCCTCAGGTGACGTTCAGTATCTTGCAATTGCTTCAAAATTCCAATCATCACTTACAAACATTTGCTTCAATGATCTTCTTGCATTATAAATGCTCTGCAATGTCACAAAGTTTGTGGCGAAGCGTGTAATTCCAGGCCGCACTAGCTCCCTCCCATTAGTAAATCGCCTCATGAGGCTAAGGAGCCATGTATGGTTGTAAATTTTGTGGGCCTTAGCCTTCCTTACAACCTCTGCCATCCAAGGTAATTTCCCAAGGTTCTCGAGGAGAAAATCGAGACAATGGGCTGCACATGGGGTCCAAAAAATAGTGGGGAATCTCTCCAAAATCCTCCGAGCTGCCATATATGTTGTTGCGTTGTCTATGATGATTTGGACAACATTCTCCTCCCCAACCTCCAATACAACCTCCTCCAACAACCCTGCAAGCATTTCGACACTCGTAACATATGCTGATGCATCTACTGACTTGAGGAATGCAATTCCTCCTTGAGATGCAACCAAAACATTAATCAGGGTTCTTCCCTTCCCATCCGTTCAACCATCAGACATTATAGTGCAATCCTTGTTCCTCCACACCCTACATTGGTTGTCAAGCACAACCTGAAGTATAAAAAAAATTTAGTCATGCACATTGTGTCACGACCCGTTCCCATGGACCCTTTCTAAAAGGTTGCTAGTTAATTGGTGGGTTGAGTTATGACTAGCAAAAGAGGTATAGATCCTAAAGAATATTACAAAATTCCAATTAGGGAATTTTGTAAAATTATAGAGAAGGATTTATTATCTTTCATAGAAGATAATTTAAAAAAAAATTAATTAGAAAATAAATAAATCTTTGGTGAAAGAAGAAATAGAAAATAATCTTCACCAAAATTTACTACAAAGTAGTAAATTGGGTGTAAGTAACCTAATTAGGTAACAATTAGGTGCTCACCAAGTTTATCCAATTCTAATTGGATTAAAAAGGGATTCTAGAATTTTTATTCTATTGATTAAAAAAATCCATCCCTATTCTCTACATGGGCCTAATATCATTAATGGAGATTAGGTGGACATTCTCCTCTTTGTCTCTATTAATCTTAATTCTGCACCTAATTTATAAGTTAGGAAGAAAAAAAAACCACCTACCTTTGGTGGACTCTCTTTTCTACTCTTCGAATGGTAGGTCTTAATGGGCCCAAAGCATATTTTAATAATAAAATAATAAGGCCACTATTAGGCCATAAGTGGGGAAGTTTTCCTATAAATTGAGGACATCTTGTGAAGAAAGGGAGGAGGAAATCTTGGAGCTTAGGGAGTATGCTCTCCACTTTGGTGGATCAGAAACCAAAAAGCTTTGGGAGAGTACTAAGATTTAGGTAGAGGAAGGAAGTCTTGGAAAAACCTAGGGAGTATGCTCTCCACCTTGGTGGATCAGAAACTAGAAGGTTTGAAGAGATTTCCTAGTTGAAGAAAATTGAGCTATAAATTACCATTGAGGTTATGTTATGTTGGGAGGCTAGGCTGAAGAAGAAAGAAGAGGGGAGCACTAAGTGTTTGCGGGAATACAAGGGAAGCCTTATCTGCAGGAGTTCCAGGTTGGAACTTTCCACTTTGTTTAATTATGAGCTTTGGACATTGTATGACTAGTTTTATATGTCTTGGGTAATCTAGTTTTGAAACATGATTTGTATATAATAGGAGTGAAATACTTCCTTTCTTCTTTATTCAAATATTAGAGTTGGAGAATTGATATGAAATGGAGTCCTATTAGATAGTTAAATTGAATGAGTAAATGGTAAAAAGTGAATAGTGAATAGTGAATAGTGATTCTACTAAAAATGTCTAGAATTTGATGTTTACACATGTTGGTTATGTGTAGGAGGATGAATGTCGAGTTCATTCTATAGTGAATAGTAAATAGTAAATAGTAAATAGTAAATAGTAAATATGAATAGTAATTCTCGTACGAATGTTTAGAATTTGATGTCTATACATGTTGGTTGTGTGTAGGAGGATGAACACGAAGTTCATAATGAATAGTGAATAGTAACGAATAGTGGATATATAACCAATTGATGGGGAAGGGAAGAATAACACCATTTTACTATGTTTTAATGTAATCAAGTTTATGTAAAATATAGAAGAATATTCAGAGGAAATTATGGGGGTTCCTCACTATATTCAATCATACGATTAATGATCATGTATAGGATTTATGGACTGTTGAAAATGATTAGAATGGATGAGAGGAGATTGAATCCTCTCAAACCATGAAATCTATAATAAATAGTTAAGGAAAGAATAGACAAGGTTCTATTCTTGGTTTGGCATAGATGCATAAAATGTGAAGTAGATATTACCTTAATGGGATTAAGGTTCTAAATGTTGTTGTGGAGAATTCATTCTTGAGGAAGTAAAAGTTTCCTTCATCATACACCAAGTATGGTTACTTAGAGAAGGGAAGAATGGATTTGTATTCGTTCTTGAGGGAATTTATAAGGTTCCCTCTAAAGTTGATGAGACTTCTCCAAAATGTGAATCTAATGATTATCATAAACATAGGTAAAACTTTAACAATCATATGATGACTTAGAGAAAGGAACTAGTAGACTCCTTATTTGCATCATGGATCCTAAGGAACGGATGGGTTCCTTATGTGTAAATGAAAATAAAATGATGGCTTAGAGAAAGGAATTAGAGATTCTTTAATTGCATCATGATCTTCAAAAGGAACAATTAGGTTCCTTAAATTGTATATTGATTGAAAGGGATCTGAAGATACCCTTCTATACTTGTAATTTTCAACACCAAAAGTCTATGAATATGAGGAAAAAACATAATTTGGAGGCTGGGTTTATTCCCCATAAGGGTTCCCAGGATAAATCATTGTGTCACTCTATTTTGTGGTTTGATGTGTTACTTCTGGTCCTTATTGCTTTTACTTAAAAAAAAATGATATATGTGGATGAGATGGCTAAAAGTTATGCATGTTTATAGATTACTGCAATGTATACATTGAATGTGAGTTATTCAGCAGTTCATTATGATACTAAAAATATATGCCTAATTTCTAATATGTTGCTGATTTAATGTTATGCGATTGTGTCATTTACTTCCTGTGTTAAATTGGTTAAATGTGACTGATGTAGATAATTAGTTTTACTTCTTGTATTCAATGGTTGTGTGGATTTATAGAAGTTGTTCATAATGGAATATAATTCTTTCTTAAGTGGATCTCTCATGTGATGTTTCAGATCTATGGTTATGATGAATGGATTTTATCATAAAAGGCTTCATTGATTTATATTCACCTCATAAACACTCATTATGGTTTAAATTAGAACACATTGGAATTTGGAGTGGAATGAAACCCACAAGAAGGCAAAAATTGGTCTTGAACTATAAACCAAACAAACCTTATATCCTAAAGCTAAGAAATTGAGTGTGCATGAGGAGGGGTATTTCCATGCTAGGCAAGTATTGTTTTTAAATGACTCTGATGAATAAGCAAACTGGATACCTAAATGAAGGACTAGACAAACAAGTTTTAAGAGGTTTAAAGTTACATAATCTTGCTTAAGATGACATTCCATGGATACTATGAGTTTAATCACAAATAGTGATTTGTTATCCTAAAGATTCCATCAAAGAGATGTGGATCGGATCTAAGATCTATGAATAACCATTGGTGTGGTTATTCCATCTATGATGGTTTTCCATTGGTGTGGTTCTCCATCATCAAGGCATTCACCTACATACTGATCTTGGTGGACAGTATGTTTATTGGTGATTCCCCTTTTATGTGGGATGAAACACAACGCTTGGCCAACGTTCTCATACCAATGGGGTATGAGGGTTTCGTAGAAGCTGATCACTTCTACTCAAAAGAGACTTTGATCAAGTCTCAATAGCTCTCAATGCTATTTGCCTTGATAAGTTTTAATCCAAATGGAATGAGTCTATCTTAGGTCATGATTATGTCTCTTGCCTCATGGAAATGTAAGTGTTTTAAAAAAAAAATTTGAGTGGTTGAGTAGTGACAATTGGGGTTGTTACACATTGCATATTGATATTATCATATATATATATATATATAATTAGTCATGCCACATATATAAATATATAAATTTAGTCAAGCACAATGCCACAACCTGAATGTTGTCCACATTGTCGAAGCAGAGGGCCTCTAAGGTCTTCATAAGTCGGCGCCTTAAATCTTGTGCTGCAACTTGCAATGGCATCTATAATGCGTTGCCAATATGGAGACCTTTCCACATTGAAGGGAATGTCGGAATAATACCAAAAAGTGGCAATGGCTGTCCTCGCTGCATTGTGCTTCTCTTGGTTCCACGCAACCATACCCTCAAGCGCGGATTGTGCCCCTAGCATGGAATGGTTTACAAAATAGGACTCTCTTGTCCCACTAGCTGCTTGTGCACTTGGAGGACTCGAACTACTCTATTGAAACCGGCTAAAGCTGCTGCCAGTACGAGGAATTCGGGAAGGGGGGGATGAGATGGCATCGCTATGACTTCTTTTGAGACTAGCTTTTAACTCTGCCGCAGCGATCATGGTGTTTACTTTATTTTAAATTTATTTTGGAACTTAAGGCACATATTGACATTTTTGTTAGATATCTATGCCAAATGGAATTTGAGGCGATAAATGCCTCCAGTAAGATCTTCGCCACAAAAATTGCATTTAACATCCCCTTTTCTTGGCCCTGGCGTTCCATACGCCCATGCTGGATCCAATGGTTTCATTTTTTATATGCCTACACATGGAAACAAGTAAGTAACAACAAAGTTACAATTACTTGAAAAAAAGGCAAAAGAAACCTAAACCCTAAACCAAAAGGCTAGGGTTTAAGGTTAAAAATTGAAACATTGACAGCTGAAAAAATGGGCTTGCATACACTATCAGGCAGCAATATTTACTTAAAAAGAGGAGGAAAAAAAACCCTAAACCCAAAACCCTAGGGCCTAGCCTAGGGTTTAGGGTTTAAACTTCAAAGTTCAAAGTTTCAAACATTAACAGCTGAAAAATGGGCTTGCATACATAGTTATCAGACAACAATATTTACTTAAAAAGAGAAGAAAAAAAAAAACCCTAAACCCAAAACCCTAGATTAGGGTTTTGGGTTTAGGGTTTAAACTTTAAAATTTGAAATTTAAACATTAACAGCTGAATAATGGGCTTGCATACATAGTTATCAAGCAGCCTTAAGCAATATTTAGTTATCTACTTGAAAGGAGAAAAAAAAAACCCTAAACCCAAAATCCTAGACTAGGGTTTAGGGTTTAAAGTTTGACAAATGTTGATAGCTAATTATTTGGCTTGCATATATCAATTTAGTATCTACTTAAAAGGAGGAAAAAAATAAAAACCCTAAACCCAAAACCCTAGACTAGGGTTTAGGGTTTGGGTTTTGGGTTTTAAAGTTGAGAAAATCGGCAAACAACCCTAATCACAAAACTATTTGCAAACAACCCTAATCTAATTCTAAACCTTGTTTTAAGTTGGAGGAAAAAAAAAAGAGTTTTCAAAGAATTTCTTACCTCAAATGAATCTTTTGGGCCGTTGTTGCTGGTTGCCGGATTCCTTCACACTGCAATTGCTCACACCTAGGATGCCCTAGCGTGTTTGGGTTGGGGTGGTAGCAGGTAGGTAGAGTGTTTTTTCTATTTAGAAGAGGTGAGGTGAAACATGAGAGAAAAAAAAACAAGTTTGGCTTATATCGGTTGTAGCCTCTACGCGTGCGGCTACGGCAAAAAAATGGGCGATTTCGATTTTCTCAAAAAATTGGCTGCCGATTGCATCGACATGGCAAAAAATTGGCAAAGAATTGTGATTTTGCCGATTTTCTCAACTATGGAAGGAAGTGACTTTGGAGAGAAGAACAATATCTTCAAGGATGAGTGTGACTCGGAGAACGCAAGGTCATTGCATCATGAATATGTAGTACTAAGGGAGATTGTACCAAGCGGAGATGCCATCGGCAATTCTGTCTATGACAACCCCAAAAACTAGAAGACGTTAGATTGAGTATGATATTGAGGGAAGACCCATTGTGCAATGTTGGCAATGCCATTTGTGGGGGCACTTTGCACGTGAATGTCAAAGTGCTGAAAGTAAAGATGAGCCAGTGATGTGTAGAGAGTTTGAAATGCTAAAGAAGAGTCATAGCTCTAGCATGGAAGTAGGGGAGGTGACCTAAATCAACTTGATTGCAATTGAGGAGGTGAACTTGATTACAATTGAAGAAGCAAAGATTGAGAAAACTGTTGAAGCTGCACAGGAAGAGGATGTTGGACAAGTGGCAGACGTAGAGGTCAGAGTAATGCAGATGATGAAGAGAGAGATTGTTTAGAGTTTGGCTGTTTGCAGGGCTGTTTGGCCATTTGGACCCAAGCCTTGATTGTCAGAGCTTAGGCTGTTTGAGTTTAGATAGTGGCAGTCTAACTGTTGCATCGGGCCATTTGTATTGTTGTGTTGGGTTGTCTGAACTGTTGGGCTGGGCCGTCTGAACTGTTGCATCAGTCCATATGAACTGCTACACTGGGCTGTTTGAATTGCTATGTTGGACCATAAAAATGTTGTGCTAGTCCCGTTTCAGATGATATGCCGGGCAGTGTAAATTGCTGTGCCAGGCCGTTTGATATATGTTGTGTACGTAGTGTACTTTGTGCCAGGTTGTCTGATATATGTTGTGTGCATAGTGTATGCATTGTAATTGTATGTTATTCACATTGTATATTTTGTTCATTTAAGTGGTAATGGAATTGTGTTGCAAGTATGTTGTATTTTATTTCTACACTCCTTGCCTAGTGTACAGATGTCAATTGGACATAATGCTTCATAAATGGTAATACCAAACAATAAATACTCCAACACATTACATGAAAATCAATAATGCACAAGCTCTTACCGAACCTTCAGATTTGATACTTTTGCTCCATTTGCTTACTTGGTTTCCCAAGTGCTCTTGCTTGTTTGCTTGATCTCAAGTTCTTGCTTGAAATTCTTTCTAGCTTGCTTGAGTTGCAAGTGTTTGGTTGGAGTGCTTGCGAAATTTCTTGCTTGCTTGAGTTGCAAGTGTTTGGTTGGAGTGCTTGCTTGGACCTCCAAGTGCTTGCTCTTTCTTGTTTACTTGAATGTTAAATGATTGCTTGCATAAAACTACATCAGCATGATAGTTGCTTGCATATGAATAGCCATTGGCTTGCTCTACTTGTGCAATGCCTTTTGATGTGGATGTCAACTTTCCTCTTCAATGGAGCATGCTCAACCTGCTGTCATTAAATTAAGATTTGATTGGTTGTATCATATACCTCATGTGTAGCTTGCCTCATGCTACATGATGACACCCACGGATGCAACTTTCCTACTCTTTATTGCTCCTTTGGAATGCTCATCTCTCATTGGTGATGGTTTACATCCCTTTTTGGTGCTTGCATATCTACAACTACTTTATGGTTTCTAAAGACAATGTGTTTTATTGCTTTCAAAGATGGCTGTCTTTTCTTGATGTACGAAGTGTAACTCAATTCCTCAAGGAATGTGATTTCTTGCTTTCCTTGATAAAGATGGCTGTCCTTTCTTCAAGGATGAAGAGTCTATCCATGCCTCAAGTGTAACTACATCCCACTAGAGATTAATGTTGGTGCTTGGATCCATTCCCACTATAGATTAATGTTGGTGCTTGGATCCATTGGAGCTCCTTTCTATCTCTATTGTATCTTGACTTCTAGCTCTCTGTTCATCATTACTTTTAGCATGTGAGGGTTTACCCATTTTGGGTAACACTCAAGCCTTTAATTTGATGCTATATGGTTGTTCCACTTTAGTATAGTTTACACTAGATTCTGTACTCTAGTTTAGCTTATTTTTGTAGTACTTTTTGGTTACTACAATGCATTGTAACAACTCTTTTGAATGAGTCGAGTTGACCTACTTTGGCCTTCTGTGAACATTACTAAAATCATCTATCTTCACCAATGTGCTCAAAATTCTCATAGTCATTGCTGTCCTGTTTCCGACACCTTACATTATGCAACTACAACCTCATGCTTGGTTGCCTGGGTACACCTTCCTTAAGCATAGTGTGAGTGGTGTCACATACTTTTATCCATAGTTGAGAAAATCGCCAAAAAATCGGAAAAATCGTAATAAAATTGGGTCTCAATGCCGGGCCAATCAAATCGGCATCTTATCGCGATGCAGTTTTGAAAAAATCGCGATTCGCAATTTTTTTTTTTTTTTGAATTGTTTTTTTTATTTAATAATAATTTTTTTTTTTTGGATTTTTTTTTCAAGCTGTGGCCAATTTAGGGTTTTTTTATGCAAGCCCATTTTTCAGATGTTATTGTTTGAACTTTGAAGTTTAAAGTTGAAACCCTAAATCTGAAACCCTAGTTTAAAAAATCGGCAAAAAATCTGCAATTTTTTTTTTTTTTGAATTGTTTTTTTTTTTAATAATAATTTTTTTTTTTGGAATTTTTTTTCAAGCTGTGGCCAATTTAGGGTTTTTTTATGCAAGCCCATTTTTCAGATGTTATTGTTTGAACTTTGAAGTTTAAAGTTGAAACCCTAAATCTGAAACCCTAGTTTAGGGTTTTGGGTTTTTTTTTCTTTTTTTCTTTTTTTAAGTAAATATTGCTGCCTGATAACTATGTATGCAAGCCCATTTTTCAACTGTTAATGTTTGAAACTGTGAAGTTTAAACCCTAAACCCTAGGCTAGGCCTTAGGGTTTTTTTTTCCCTCCTCTTTTTAAGTAAATAAGTAAATATTGCTGCCTGTTAACTATGTATGCAAGCCCATTTTTCAGCTGTTAGTGTTTGAATTTGAAACTTTGAACTTTGAACTTGAAGTTTAAACCCTAAACCCTGGGGTTTAGGGTTTAGGGTTTTTTTCCTCCTCTTTTTTAAGTAAATATTGCTGCCTGATAACTATGTATGCAAGCCCATTTCTCAGCTGTCAATGTTTCAATTTTAAACCTTAAACCCTAGCCTTTTGGTTTAGGGTTTAGGTTTTTTTCCTTTTTTCAAGTGATTGTAACTTTGTTCTTACTTGTTTCCATGTGCAGGCATATAAAAAATGAATTGTTACTTGTAAATTTGTACTTTTTCATATTATAAGCAATACAGGATGTGTTTTGTCACTTTCATGTGTACTTAAAGCTTGAGCCTTGTATGATGTCTTAACTTGAATTGTTGTTTTTATTGCAATATCTGATTTGCATAATTTTAATTCATTGTAATATGCATGAAAAAAAAAATTAAAAAAAAAAAAAAATTTCTTCGGTTTTTTTTTTTTGCCAATTTTTGAAAAACTCCCGTCTTATTGCCCAGCCGATTGACTCCCGATACCGATTTTCTCAACTATGGTTTTATCAACCCAAGTGGCCTAATGGTGGAGACTTTGGAACTTTGAATAGAGGTCCAAGGTTTGAATCCTGTAGGGTGTAGGGTTGTACACCATGCTTTGGTAACCATAGTATGGTTGGATAACCATATATTGGGTAAAGAAAATCCTCCATGAGGATTGTCTCATATGGCCTATGGCCTCGTAGACGTTAAGAACTACTTTACCCTTTTTACCCTTCAATGGAGAATTTGGGCACATACATGCCCTTAACAACAATGGTGATCATACTCCATTTGTTTGAGGTGACCCAACTATAAACCAATTTCAATGATTTTTGCATTGGCATCATGTTCCCATACTTGATCTTATATGAAAAGTATAGCCATACTTGCCATGTCTACTCCTTGCTGGGTGGAGAGATGGCAAGTGGCCATAATGCATCATAAATGCTAATATCAAGCAATAAAGGAGTCAATAATGCTCAAGCTCTTACCCAACCTTCATATTTGATGCTTTCGCTCCTTTTGCTTACTTTCATAATATTTGGGATATGCCTCACAAGTACATCAATAGCCATTGTCACGCAAGTACACTTAATTAATGTTAATAATTCTTTTATTAACTCATTAAATTGGGGTGCTCTTGTGATTGCATTATTATTTTCTTACATAAGAGCATGGAGTGCTTTCATAGGGTGACCACCCAACAAGCTCTCATAGATTATTGATATCTTGAATCACTTGTATTCACCTTGTATAGGTTTCTTCTCTACTTGCATATCAATTTTCTTCCTAGGAGCCTTGGTGATTGCCAAAATATTTGGACACTTATCATCATAGCAATTGAGCCCACATGCACATAGTTTTTGATTTTGACTGTTGTGACAGTCTCAAGCAATGTGCCCCCATTTATTATATTTTTTGCACTACATTATAGAATGTCCCTTTGCATCCTTTGTGATGGGTATCTTTACATTTTATTAGTTGTTATCATTTGGCCTTTGAACTCTGTTTGTTCTATTTATGCCACTATAAGCCAAAGTTTGTGCCAGAAAGGTCTGTTGTGAACCCTTTGGTTTGTTTTTAAGCTTTAAATAATCAGTCATTAGCATAGTTGAGAAAATCGGTATCGGGAGTCAATCGGCTGGGCAATGAGACGGGAGTTTTTCAAAAATTGGCAAAAAAAAAAACCGAAGAAAACAAATTTTTTATTTTATTTTTATTTTTCATGTATATTACAATGAATTAACATAATGCAAATCAGATATTGCAATAAAAACAACAATTCAAGTCAAGACATCATACAAGGCTCAAGCTTTAAATACACATGAAAGTGACAAAAGTTTACAAAACACATCCTGTATTGCTTATCATTTTAAAAGGTACAAAATTACAAATTGCAAACTGTGTCAAGTCTCAAAATGCCTCAATAGGCCCACTATCTATAGTTTTCCTTTGCCCCTTGTCCTAACATAAGCCCTAGTCTCTCTTGTTTGATGTGTGCTTGTAGATGTCTGTGCTTCTCGTGCTAAGGCCTCTTCTTGGTCCCTTGCTGCCATCTCCTCCGCTAGGGTCTCATAGTTTTGCAATTCTTCCATGCTGAATAGAGGATCTTGTTGTACCTAGAAGTTCAAAACTTCAACTAGATGAGGAAAGGGACAAAAAAAAATACTATAACTATAAGATATGCTTTTAAACGAAGAGGATGAGAGGAGAAGAAGGTCCCAACAAGATTTGAAGTTTTGAACTACTACCCGCAACTCCTCGCTCTTGTGCTTCGCATCCGTGATACATTCGGATGATGGATCAATGTCACTTAGGTCAATGGGCTCAATATTTGTTTTTTCAAAAGATTTTTGGTGGAGACGAAGGTTGTAGTGCACAAACACAAGATCATTTAACCTTTCTTGTGTAAGTCTATTGCGCTTCTTGGAGTGTATGTGCTCAAACATACTCCAATTGCGCTCACAACCTAAAGAGCTACATGGTTGGGATAAGATTCTAACCGCCATGTGTTGCAAATTGGGTGTAAAATCACCTGTTGAGTGGTGTTTTAACCCGATTGTGAAAACACACTCTCCTGTAGGATCCGAGTCCTAAATCCTCTGCTTGCAAAGAAAAAATGATTTCTCCAAGGTTCTTATTATGCTAATTATTGATTATCAAGGATGCTGTTTAAAATGAAATGCTAAGAACACCTTAGGGTTTGCAAGTGGATGTTAACAAGGGGCACTGTGGTTTATCAATTTTGAACTTTCAATGGACTCAAAATGAATAAAATCTGTTTAAACCTTAAATTTTGATGGATTTTCAGTGATTTATTCAAACACGATGAATTAAACTGCTGAAAATAAAATATGGGTTTGAAAAGCAAAGACAAAAGTAAACAAAAGTAACAATAAAAATAGATTACAGTCAGAAAGCTGTCATTAATCTGATGAAACCGAAGATACTGAGGCTTTCTACATGCAACCTAACCTAATGAACCTGCACATCCACACAATCCAAATAGGCCAAGTGCGAGTCTCGAGGGTTTCTGTGGTAATTCCAGAAAACAGGCATTCGCATGAAGCAACCAAGAGATCTTGCATTAACTTCACCTAAAAACCTAAGAAATCCGGAAGGGAAATGTAAACATTAAATCATGCATGCAAAAGTTACTCCTTCTTTCTCATCCAATAAGATGCCAACTCTCTCGTATTTGTATTTAAATGATATCTCGATTACATTCAAGAATGTTCCAGTGTAAAAGAAAATCCCGGAATAAAAAGAAGGAAATTGCCCAAGTACGGGCCCGAGAATAGCACAAAGCCTTCGTCTCGCAACTCCGTATTCGGCAATTTCCAACCCCTTCTTCGATTTGCAATTATGGCTTTATAGCATTGTTATGGCTCTTCGATTTCCTCCGTCGCTTCATTTCCTCTTCCTGTGGGCGACCCTTCAAATTCCTGCTTTTTCCCGCTTTGATTCACGCTCAAATTTGGAAACGCCCCGAAATTCATCTCTGCATGTAACGCCCCTGCAAGTTTGACACCTGCACGCCACGTGTCACGCACTTTCTGCGCCTGCTGTAACGCTTTTCTGCGAAAGAACCCGACAAAACTGCAAGTCCGCCTGTTCACCTTCCCGGTCGCGAAATCGCGACATGTCGCGATATCGCGACGTCTTTCTCATCCGTACGCGTCCAACGGCTTTTCGTAGCGATATCGCTACCGTTTTGGCCTCGAGCTTCCTTTTCATGAAATGGTAGCGATATCGCTACCACTTTGACTTTGAGCATGCCTTCGCGGAATTTGTAGCGATATCGCTACCGTTTTGAACTTTGAGTCTTCTTTCCGTAAGGCGTAGCGAAATCGCTACCGTTTCTCTGTCGGGCCTCCTTGGCAACTTTACGTCGCGACATCGCGACCATTATCATCCTCTTGCCTTCCTTCGACAAACCGTCGCGATATCGCTACCGCTTTTATCTTCCGTACGCCTTGGCAAAACTTGTCGCGATATCGCGACGTTTTTTCCCTCGGACCTTCATGCAGCTTTCTGTCGCGAAATCGCGACCATTTTCTCCGTCCGTACAGTTTGCCAAAACACGTCGCGAAATCGCGACACTTCCCTGCTTCGAGCCTGATTTTCATTTCCGTCGCGATTTCGCGACATCTTCCTTGTACCGTACAACTTTGCCAAAATGCGTCGCGAAATCGCGACACCTTTCATCATCCGTACGTTTCTGCAAAACTCGTCGCGAAATCGCGACGTTTTTCCCCCTCGGACCTTCATGCAGCTTTCACGTCGCGAAATCGCGACCATTTTTCTGTTCCGTACGCTTCGGCAAAACACGTCGCGAAATCGCGACCATTTTTCCGTCCGTACACCTTTGCTGCAATCGGTCGCGAAATCGCGACGTCTTTCCTCATCGAGTCCTTTAGCTGTTTCCTGTCGCGATATCGCGACGTTTTTCCGCTTCCGTACACCTTTCCAAAACACGTCGCGAAATCGCGACACTTTTCATCACCCGTACGCTTCGGCAAAACACGTCGCGATTTCGCGACATCATTTATTTTCTTCCCAACAGCATGTCGCGATTTCGCGACACCTTTTCTTTTCTCCTCAGCGACATGTCGCGATTTCGCGACATCCTTTTCATCCTGGTCACCGACACGTCGCGATTTCGCGACACCTTTTTCCTCCTGGTCACCGACACGTCGCGATTTCGCGACACCTTTTCCTCCTGGTCACCGACACGTCGCGATTTCGCGACACCTTTTCCCTCCACGTCACCGACACGTCGCGATTTTGCGACAGCTTTTCTGTTTCGTTGCCATTGACCGCGCTAACCGCGATTTTCTGACATGTTGCGATTTCGCGACTTTTTTTTTCTGCCGATTTTCGGTTTCGGTCGCGATTTCGCGACATGTCGCGATTTCGCTACCTGTCGCGATTTCGCGACCCCTTTCTACACTTGTGCATTTTCTTTTTTTTTTCAATTCTGGCATCTGGGTCACTGAGATCCTTCCCTGTGAGCTTGCAAAAAGGTGGGTCCCCAATTTTGGGGTGTGTTGTGGATCAACCACAACAAATGGCGACTCTACTGTCAAATGCTCTTGAGCATTTTAGTAAGAACCCAACCTCAAACATATCACAAACTCGTAAATACATGTTAGCACATAAGCAAAATAACAAATGCCCAAAGATAGAAGTACATGAATCATCAGAATCATCAAGTATTAGCTCAGTGTGTGCAATGTGTTTTCATTCCCTATCGTTTGAAATTGATCAACATTCCATTATCAGTTTTGCATGAATGCATATATGGGATGGTGAATGATTTGTGACCCTAAATGAATGAGCTAGGAGATTTTGCTTTTCCTAATAAGCATGATCATTCTTCTACTATTATGTACAAGCATTCAAGATTGCCAAACCCTCTTAGGATCCACTAGTTCATTTCCTTATTGTATCCCAAAGTTGGTTATGAGTCCCTACTATCTAAAACCCATGTGCAAGTGAATGTGAAATCAGAACTTTGGGGAATCAGACTCCCACCCAACCGAGATGAGAGTTTAACCTTATCCTTACTATTCTGATTTAGAGTTCATTACCTCACTTTAAGCAAAATAATTAAACCAGTTATGGAAGAAATGGTCATGCTAGTCTAACCCTCTAGACAATCAGTGGTCTTGCTTTTTTAGGCAAGACATGATGCCATGCATGGGCATATCTAACCCCACAATCCAAAACTTATCTCCATTTCTTTGGACCTTGGGGATGACTACCCATCCCTTGCAGGGGACAAGTAGTACGATCCTTACAATCCAAAATAAAGATGAGATGGGAAAAATTTATTTATTTATTTATTTCTTGGACCTTGGGGATGACTACCCATCCCTTGCAGAGGACAAGTAGTACGATCCTTACAATCCAAACCTTAGATATAAATCATTAATTCTATTGCTTAAACCTTGGGGATGACTACCCATCCTTTGCTGAGGACAAATAGTACGATCCTTACAATCCAAGACTTACTATGAAATGAGACATAAGAGCTTTGGGGAATCAGATTCTCAACCAACCAAGATGAGAATTTATGCCCTATCCTTACTACTCCATGTGGGTCAAATCAAAGCTTTGGGGAATTGGATCCTCAACCTAAGTTTGATGAGGATTTAACCCTATCCTTACTACTCTGATTTTAAGCTTTAAGCTCTATGGAAGTGGTTAAAACCACTGTTTTAAGGATCATGTTGCATAATAGGATAGACATGAAAACCACTTTCGCTCAACCTTTTCTTCCAAGCTAGGTTTTGATCATTTTACTCAAGATCCTTTTTAATTTATGAGACGTGCTTGGTTCTAGATATCTCAAGACTCAGTTTCCAACCTTAGGAGCTACTTACATATATGTTATAACACAACCCTAAGAGGATTTGACATACTTTCATGGCTTGTACATAAGATGCATATGCAACTAAAATGAAATGCATGTGAGGTGAGATGGAATATGAATGCATTACTTCTTGAATTGTGAATGAAATGATTTGTCATGCAAAACTGATTCTTTCATATATCACAAAGTCAAACAATATAACTTAAAAAAGTTTTATGCTACTTGTGGAGCTTTTACAAGACAATTCCAATATTTCATATTCTCCTAATCCTAAGCATAAGTTGACATCTCAATTTTCTATTTTTTTTTTTTTTTTTTTTTTTTTTTTTTTTAAATTAACACACATGTCAATTGAAATCAAATCCATAATCAAGATCCTAACTAAACTAACAATCCTAAACAATAAAAACAAAATTTGAAAATCCTTCACCAACACCAAAAGAATAATATCAAAGTCTCACAACCTAAGGGCTAAAATAATGCTTTAGAATCTGCCCATTAACCGGCAGCATGAAATCTTTCCCTTCTAAGGTTTTTAGCCTGAAGGTGTTCTTCCCAAGTATTTCTGAAATCTGATATGGGCCTAACCAGAGACAATCAAACTTTTGATGGTTTCCTTTTTCCTCATGTCTTTTGTCCCATAGTAACACCAAATCTGAAATTCTGAATGATTTAACTTTGGCCCTTCTATCAAACCATCTCTTGATGACTTCCTAGTGTTTGTTCATGTGATTCATGGCTTCTTCTCTCTTTTCATCCAGGTGCAATAACCGGCTCAATCTAGCTTCAACTTGATCATCTGTCCCCATGTACTCTTGTATGAAATGTAAGGTCTGCAGCTCCAAATTTGCTTGGAAATATCGGGTCTTGCCCATAGACCAAATGATAAGGAGTATTCCCTATAGCTTCTTTCACTCTGGTCCTATCTGCCCACAGGGCAAACTTTAATTGACTATGCCAGTCCCGAGGATTCTTTTCCAGCAACTTCTTAATAGTATTCAACAAATTCTTATTTGAAGATTCGGCCAACCCATTTCCTTGAGGATAGTAATTGGATGCAAACTTTAAGCTCACTTTATTATCATATGCCCACTCTGCAAATTGTGTGGAAATGAAAGCTTTACCATTGTCACTGACAATAGAATCGGGCATTCCATATCTTGTGATAATTTGATCCTCAAGGAATTTAATCACAACATCAGTGGTGGCATGTTTAGTGGGAATCGCTTCGTCCACCTTGTACGATGAGTCTGTAGCTGTCAAAATAAATTTGTGAGAGTCAGAAGAATTTGGGTTAATAACCCCGATAAAATCCAGTCCCCACTGTGCAAACGGTCTCATTTCAACTACGAGCTGCAACGGCATGGCTGCATTTCTTTCTCTATTTGCAGCCACTTGACAGATGTGACAAGATCGCACATGAGCATGCGCATCTTTGAATATATGAGGCCAGTAATATCCTGCTCGCAGGATTTGGTGTGCTGTAGCATTGGCTGCACCATGACCAGTTCCATGCTTGCCATGAAATTCTTGCAACACCCTGGCGGCTTCGTCTTTGCTCAAGCATCTCAGGTAGATACCTTCGTGATTTTTCCTGTAAAGTACACCAGACTTTATCGGATAGTTAATAGATTTAAGCCTTAGAGCTCTCCTTTGTGTTGAATTCAAATTAGACGGGCACTTACCGGTCAATAAAAATTGCACAATATCAACATACCAGTCCTCCTTAGCCATGTATTATGTATTTGAGCATTGACCTGTTATTTGCGGATCATTTTCTGCGATCGCCCTCGCCAGTCCCTGTCCTCGAACTAGTTTCATTGGTTGGATTTCGAGATCAAATTCTTGGATGGTTGCAATCCACTTTCCTCTCTTTTCACCTAGTTCATTCTGTAAAAACATGGTCTTGACAACAGAATCGGGTACAATGGCAATAATTCTGCTGTGTACGATGTAATGCCTAAATTTTTTCACAGTTTTAAAAAGTGCGTACATTTGCTTATCAAGGATTGAATACCTTAATTGGGCATCTTTTAGGGGGGCACTTAAAAACGCAATGGGCTTTTCGGCATTATCTTCGCCTTTTTGGGTTAATACACTCGCCAAGGAGTGCTCCGATGCAAAAGCATAAATGTAAAAAGGCTTGGAATAGTCTGGGCTTATCAAGACCGGGGCTTTGGAAATGGCGTCTTTGATATTCCGGAAAGCCACTCTACTTTCCTCGTTCCATCTTACGTCCACATCTTTCTTGAGCATCCGGTTTAGAGGTTTAGCTATCTCAAGCAAAGCTAGAAATGAATTTCCTCACAAAATTGACTTGCCCAAAGAAAGACCTCAATTCTTTTTAATGCTCGGGAGAGGTAGGTCTTGGATAGCTTGTATCCTTTCTGGGTCGATGGATATTCCCTCCTTTGAAATAATGTGACCTAGCAGTTTCCCTTTTGTCACTCCAAAAATGCATTTCTTGGGATTTAATGAAATTCCATGTTCCCTGCATCTTTGAAGCACCTTCTTTAAGTCTTTAACATGATCCTCTCTCTTCTTCGAGAAAACTGGGATATCATCCACATACACGATGATGCATTTGCCTATTAGTCCTTTGAATGCGTAATCCATGGCGCGTTGAAAAGTTGCACCAGCGTTTAACAGTCCGAACGGCATTCTCTTATATGCAAATGTTCCCCACTTGGTAGTGAATGCTGTTTTCATCCTGTCATCTGGATGTATAAGAACTTGGTTGTACCCGAATATCCATCGAGAAAGGACATCATTTCCGATCCATTTACCATTTGCAAGATTTCATCGATTGATGGCAATGGATAATTATCTTCTCGGGAGGCTTTATTAAGATTTCGAAAATCTATGCACGACCTAATCTCTCCACTCTTTTTTCTTATTGGAACGAGGTTAGCCACCCGAGGTTGAGTGCCTAACGGGAAAAATGATTTTCGCCTCCAACAGTCTTTTAACCTCCTTTTCGATCAAAGGCTCCAATAGCGGGTTAACAACTCGCTGTCTTTGCCTAAAAGGCTTGGAATCTGGCTTCAAAGGGATGGTATGCGTGATAATGTTCTGGTTGTAAGTCTTTAGCTCATTGTAGTTCCAAGCAATACAATCTATGTAGTGCTTCAAAGCCTGTATTATATTGCTCCTTTCTTCCTCTCTACATGCCTTTGCTATGTACACCTCCTTTGGATTGTCTGCACTCCCCAGATTAATTGAATCGCATGCATCTTTGGGGAGCGGGACTCTTTTTCTTTTCTTGTTCTTGCATTCCATGTCGAACATTTTTTCTAATGAAACCACGTCTTTAGGAATTTTGTTGGATTGATACGCAGTTTCACTTTCTTCTGTTTCATCCTGCCACCTTTGTTCCTCATCGATCACTTGATTTTCAAAAATACCCGAGTTTGTGACAAACTTGAAGATGTGCCTGTCACACTCAAAAACCTGGAAATTCTTCACATTATCAGGTATTGATGGACAAGGAACCAGCTCAATGGAAAACTTTTTACATCTTTTTATATCCACCGGGTTTAACATGCCCACGGCGACTGCAAGAGAGTCTGCTATTCGATTCCCTCTCCTAGAAATAAGGGCTATGTTGAATGCATCAAACTCCTCCATGAGATCCATAACCCTAGTCCTATAAAGGCTCAGTCTTTTGTCGCGGCATGTATACTGTCCTTTGATTTGCTTGACAACCAACTCAGAATCACCCAAAACCTTCAAGCATTTAACATGTTTGCTCAATGCTAGACGTAAACCGTAGATCAATGCTTCGTATTCTGCCACATTGTTTGTGCAAGGAAATTGCAGTCTGTAGGCAGCCAATAATGGTTTACCTCCTGGACCAGTGAGCTCGACTCCAGCTCCTGCTCCCTGTCTAGATTTTGATCCATCAAACTTGAGCAACCACGTGTGATCTTTTTCCTCAGAAGAACCACCATGACACACTTCTTCTTTAAGTTCATCAACAGCTTTCTCAACATCAAGAGCATAGACCCCTAGGTCTGGCTCAGAAAACTGAACCTCATTCGGCTTGTTAAAATCTGTTATAATCTCCTTAAGCCTCGGTTCGTTTTCCACTCTGATTTGGTTAGCAATACCCTTCCATGGCAACCACATATGCGAGCAGTCTGTTGCAAAATAGCCATTCAGCGTTTTCATCCAATCTCTCGCAAGTAACATTCCATACCTACTTGGGATGTTAACCACCAAAATGTCTACAACCTGTTGGACCCTGGGTTCAGAATTTAATTGAATCTTGACATCATATAAGGTCCCTACTACATTTACCTCGAAACGGTCCAATTGCAAGACCGTGCATTTGGATGAAACCGGTTGTAGACCCGAAGCATTTGACATATCTCCGTAGGCATGAGGTTGCTCGTGGCTCCTGTGTCTACCAAACGAGTTATGCAAGTTCTTACCCGCAATTCTCGAGTTAATAAGAATGGCGGGACATCCCTTCTCTCCTTTCGCAAAATCAGATGGGACTCAGCTCTTTTTTCCTTCCACATCGGATCAGGTGAGTTCAAAGCTCTTATCAATGCCTCCTTTTGACCAGGCAATTTAGTCTGCGTCGAGGAATGAAAGGCTAGATTTGGACTTCTTCATATCCTCCACTACGTCATAATTTGGTTTTTCGAATTTTACTGTCTTCTGGACGTCATTAGACATTTCTCTTCTGAGTGGAGGGGGAGGGTTGTTACTTGCCTTTGTATCTGGAGGAAGAATAGAACTGTTTGGAGGTGTTGATGAGGTTTTAGGGGCTTTAGACTTACTCCTCAAATGGTACTGTTGTCACATTTTTGCACGGGGTGCAATGTCTTCAATGTTGTTTTGTAACAGTGCTGCTCTTCTTTTCCTCCTTCCGTTTTTCTCGCTTCTCTCCCTTTCCTTTTCTTTCCCATTCTCTTTCTCTCCCCCCTTTTTTCCATGGAGTTCCCAAGTTGATTTTCCAGCTTTCCAGCAGGTCTATCTGAAATTGGCTAAGTCTGGGTGCGAAGTTCGCACTTCGCCCAGTTTTGGTGCGAAGTGCGCACTTCGCCCAGTTTTGGTGCGAAGTTCGTACTTCGCCCCACCTCCTGGGCGCACCTTGCACTGGCAGACTGACAGGTCAATGCAGAAAAAAGGTAAAATGCCGGAGCAGGTCCATATGGCGGCAGACACCGGTGTTCGCCTGTGCGCGATTCGACTTCTCAACGGAGCGGGAATGCGCCCTTGACAGGTGTACAGTAGGGGAACAAACCCGGAATTTGACCAAGGCTTGAAGGCCTTCCCCGATTGCACTGATTTTTGCACGCATCCCAAGGAGCCCCGATCCCAAGCAAAGATGGATAGACTGCCCTCTAAGGCGGGCATGTGTCACACAGCATAACCCATCATCAGACAAGTGTCCAGCTCGGGATTTGAACCAAGGCTGCCGACCAAAAGGGATAAGCATGGGCTGCTTGCACCGCCTGCGTTAATAGCCACATTCAAAGCTGATCTGAGGTTTCACCTGCTCCGGCTACTAGCAAGCCTGCCGACTTGAAGAATTACCCAGCACTCCGCCACGTAGCTGTCCAGATTCCAGGAAGACCATGCTGTGGGTACAGCCCAGTCCGACAAAAGGTCAGCATTTGCAGCTCTTTCGCCGCTTACGTCGGCTCATGTTTGGTCGGGACTACTGTGCCCATTAATGTAACGGGTGGGACTCGGGCTATAAAAGCCCATCCGAAATTCATTGTAAAGGGTGGAAGGGGAATGTTTGTTAGGGAACTACCGTGCTTATCGTAATCGTAGCTTCGCTTATGAATACAATCCGTATGCCCAGTTCCATTCTACTATCTTTATTCTTTTATCTTGTCTTTCATTATATGCCTTAGGCCCACCATGTCATGTTGCTCGTTAATTCACTTTGGCATTTGGCGATCAGGTTCCTCTAGCATTGCTTGCTTAAAGCACCTTTTGTACTTCATTATTTAAAGCATTCATTATAAATTTGGTAGCAGTTCCATCAGTTGTGTGTGACGTTGTTGGCCCGTATCTGGTGATTGATGCGATCCCCTGCTGTTAGTTCCTTGTAGGGAATGTTTGCTAGGGAGCCATTGAAGGCTGTGCGGTTAAACTCTCTACCTAACACATATACACAGCTCCGGCATCTCTAGGTTTACTTTCTACCCTCGTCGGTGTATGTATCCGGTGATTGATACGATCCCTGCTTGTTAGTTCCTTGTAGGGAATGTTTGCTAGGGAGCTATTGAAGTCGTGCATACGGCTCGCTGGTGTATCGGAAGTACGCCTAGGTTTTGCGGTTCCTTGTCATGCTCTGTGTTTGTATGCAGTAAGTAGCGGTGATTGGTGTGTTCCCGTACTGTTAGTTCCCCCCACCAACCTTTGGACATATTTGTATCTCTTTCTGTACATTTGTCTCTTTCCGTTCCTTTATTTCTTTCCTGTTCCCTTTAGCTTAAATCAAGCCCCCCAAAAGGAGCCGGCCTTCTCAGGAGATTGGCTCGGAAGGCATCTCTTCCTTCCGGCCTTTCATCTTCGGTGGGCGAATGCGGGCGCATTAACCAAAAATCCTTTCCTCGTGGCGGATTCGTAACCAACAGTTTTTGGCACGCCGGTGGGACGCTTGTCCCACGATTTAAAGAAAGAGTGCCCATCCAGTTTCCACCTAGCGCAACAGTTTCTCTGCCACGCTCGGCGGAACACGGGTCCCACATCTGACGAGAGATTTTCTGATCAGTCTCCACCTGGCGCTGACAGTTCTTGAGCTCTTGGTGAGACAAGGAAGTTTCTCACCCCAGACGAGAATCGAAGCACCGGTGTTCGCTTCATTCTTGTTCCAAATCTGAACACTCGGCGACTCTGCACGAACAAATCCTCTGAGTCTAGAAGACCGGTCCGGTCACCTTCATGCACACGAGAAGGTGGCGAACAAGAAATCCGAGAAGCCCGCCTGAGTTCTACGAACTAGACATCCACGCTCGAGGCGAGATACCCAGGCTGGCTGATCCGCGAGCTCATTTCGACGAAGCCGAAGCTGAGGTCGGAAGAGCCGAGTACGAAGTAGAAGAGGCCGAGGAAGAGGAAAATCCTGTATCCTCGGAAAGTACCGATACCGAGTACACAACCGACGGCGGAGAAGAAGAAGAAATGGCTGATCAACAGCCGAATGACGATGATCTCTTCCCGGCGGTGGACTCTACAGGGCCTTTGGCCCTGATCGGTCAGCAAGCTGTGCCCCCTGCTGCTTTAAAGTCTATTCCCACATACGACGGCTACGGTAAGACGGCGTACGAGCACATCCGGGACATCCTTGCCACGGCCGCACCGCATACCATCACCGATGAAAGTGTGAAGACCCGTCTCGCGGCCCTTTCCCCGAGGGGAAAGCTTCTCTCTTGGTGGAGATCGGTGCCAGAGGGATCCATCACTGGGTGGCCCCAGCTTGCCAGGAGGCTCGTAAAAGGATGCAACGAGTCTGCTGATCCTACCTCTCTACTGCATCAGTTCCAAGCAATCCAGAGGCATCCTCAAGAGGAGGTGTCTGATTTTAACATTAGGTTTGCGAGATCCTGGAAACGGGTACCTCGCGAACTTCGGCCTTCAGCCGGCATGGCTGCTCACTACTATCTGAGGTCCTTCAACTCAGACATATGCCTGCTGCTCAAGATCGCCCGAATTGACGAGTTCCCTGCACTGTACGAAGCTGCCCGACAAGTCGAAGGCGACATTATCTCCATCGGCGAGGCTTCCGTCCGAGTGCGGGGAGCCGATTCATCCCGACTTTCCAAGATCGCGGTATCCTTACGCCACGGTGGTGTGCCGTCTACTTCGGGGCAGCGGCCCCGCCCGCGGTGGAATCCGGCGCCGGTCGTAACTCAATACGGCCCGCCTCAGTTGCATTACCCTCATCCGCCTCCTCCCGCTCCGCATTTTCCGGCGCTTCCTGCTCCCCCGCGATGCGTCTTATTCTAACCCTCCTCCATTGGCCGCTTTGCCTCCACCGGCACAGTTGCCGCCTCCCGACAGCAGCATCCAGAACACGATTCTACAAGAAGTGCGGGCTTTGGCCTCCGGATATCATGCCATGTCCAATGACATGACAGCTATGAAAAAGAAGCAGGCCCAAATGGACTTTGCTCCTAGAAGGCCGTATGCGCCGCCGGCATTGACAAAAGATAAAGCCCCAGAAAACCAACCGCGGAGGCGTCCGCCTCCGAGAAATCTTGCTATAGATGACCCACCTGGTCCTCCTGACCGAGTCAACTGGTGCACTACTTGCAATGACCCGCATTCGGAGGAAGATTGCACTTTGCACCAGCACTACATCCAGACCTTGGCCGGCAGCACTATAGAAGATGATGAGCTGTACATGATCTTGGACGGTGAGGCCAATTTTGCCCTGCCAGAAGAGAACCCAGTGACGCCCGCCAAGGAAGAAAAGAAAGCTGCGGACACGGCTAAACCTTTGCAGGTATACACGAGAAGAGAAAGACCGCAGCCCAATGGGCTGCCACCGTACAAGCGGCTGTGGCCTTACACAGCCCAGGAGAAGGCATCCAAAGATAAAGCTCCCGCTAAACCTTCTCCGGGCAAAGACCGTCGCTGTTCCGGCTAAGCCTCCGACAAAGGCCCCAACTCCCGCTAAGCTCCCTGTACTTCAGCCCCCAGCCGAAACCAAAGAACAAGCCCAGGGAGAAGGCTGAAGTACCCGTCTCTGACCAAGAGACAGCGAGTTGAGGCCACCCAACAGTACCGGACCAAGTATGAACCGGCTAAACCGGCAGAAGGAGCTAGTACCTCGGGCTACAACATTGTAGACGAGTTAAAGAAGACTCCTGCCAGAATCAGCATGTACGATGCCCTTATGCTTCCAGGCCAGGTAGATCTGCTGCAAGAATCACTAAAAAACATGAAGAACGGCAAGCAGATGCAGCCTGCTGTCCTGGTTCAACCTTTGACAGTCTCCACCACTGGGAAGAGCAGACCGCCACCCTTTTATCCGTCTTTACGGATGCAAGGGCACATAGTTCACAGCCGCATGGTGGATTACGGTGCTTCCTCGACCGTGATGCCGAAGGCCGTCTGCGATGAGATCGGGATGGAATACACGCGGAGCAGCCAAGGTGTCTTGCAATTAGACGGCACCCTGTCAAGGCAGGTTGGTGTCATAAAGGACATCCCTATCCGGCTGCACAAAGCTCTCGACATTGTGGTCATCCAAGAGGTCGTGATTGTTGACCTGGAGCCTTACTTCGGCATGTGTCTCTCTCGGGAGTTCACTGCGAAGTTGGGCGGGTACCTGTCTCTAGACTACTCGCACATGGAAGTGCCCTTCAAAGGAAGGAGAGCGAAAATTTTCAATGAGAAGCCTTCCCCTTTTCTAGTAGACAAGATACCCGGCGGAGAGATGGCTGCATGGTCCGGTTGTCGAGAAGAAGAGCCGGTGACGATGGGAACCGGCCGAGCAAGCTCTCGAAGTGCTACAGCTAGAAGACGAGTTCTCGTTGCGGGATTTTAATGCCGTAATCGGGACAGAGCAGGGCTGTTATTCCATTAAGCAGCCCGAGGAGCTTGACGTGTCCGTTGCGAAGGAGGTAGGACCTGCACCCGAAGAGCTGTGGAAGCTTTTCTTTGACGGCGCCCGTTGCAAGAATGGCGCCGGTGCAGGGGTCCTCCTGGTTTCTCCAACCGGAGTCCAGAGGGACTATGCCTACAGGCTGGCACGGAGCTGTACTAACAATTCGGCGGAATACGAAGCCCTGTGCTTGGGTCCGCGAAAGGCGGAAAGGCTCGGAATCAAGCATCTCCAAATTTTCGGAGATTCGGAGTTAGTGTGTCATCAAGTTACGAATAAATGCGCGTCTAAGCATCACTATCTTAGAGCGTACCGCAATCGGGTGCGGGACTCGATGGAATCGTTTGACTCATTGAACGTTAAGGCAATATCGCGTGAGAGAAACAAGCACGCGGATATTACGGCGTACTGTTGGAGCCAGTGCGTTCAGCTGAAGACGTCGTCCAGAAACTGAAGCCGGTCCGCACCATTTACGAGCCTTCTGTGCCTGATAGGGATACCTTCTGGCAGGTATTCAGTTGTGACGAGGAGATCGTCACATTCCTGGTTAACGAAGTGTGTGTAATCGAAGGTAGAGACCCTGATGACGAGCAATATGAGGGGTTGATACAGTTACGGAATAATCACGTCCCAAAAGGACTGATTACATTAGAAAGTCTCTTTGATCGGAATGACGAGCAATATCCCACGGGATCAAAGTAGACCCGAGGCGGTATCCTGACACGGAGCTCGAACTCGATAAAACCATCAAGGTCGGAGCAGATCGCACGTCGGAGGAGCGGGTGCAGATTAGATCACTGTGCCAGGAGTTCCCAGACATCGTGGCCTGGTGCTACGAAGATTTGAGGGGTATGACGGATCTGTCATCCGACGATACCATCGAGCTAGAGGATGGCGCCAAGCCGTTCAGACAAAAGCAAAGGGCCGTAAATCCAAAGGTTGAGGCCATGATGAAGACCGAGCTCTTGAAGATCTTTGGAGGCCAAGATCATCTACCCCATCAAACATTCATCCTGGGTCGCGAATATGGTGCCCGTGAGGAAAAAGAATGGCGACATACGTCTACGTGTCGACTTCGAAACCTAAATCGAGGCTTCCCTCCGGGACCACTATCCGCTTCCCCAAATCGACCAAATTTTGCATATCGTTCTTTGGAGCCCAGAGATTTTCACTTTTAGATGGATTTTCCGGCTACAACCAGATTTGGGTTAAAGACGAAGACCAGCATAAGACGGCGTTTACCACGAAGTGGGGGACGTTCGCCTATCAGCGCATGCCGTTTGGCTTATCCAATGCTGGTGCCACGTTCCAAAGGGCCATGGACCTGGCCTTACGAGAGCTGCTCAACAAGATTATTGTCATCTATCTTGATGACATGACTGTTTCTCTCACCGACGAGAAGATCATGTTTCGCACTGCGGCGGATATTTGAAAGTTGTCGAGAATTCGGCATCTCTATAAACCCGAAGAAGTACGTCTTCGCGGTAAAGGAAGGAAAGGCTGCTTGGGACATGTCATCTCCGAGGAAGGCCTCGCCATTGACCACTGACAGAGCACAAGCCCTCGTTCGCTTCCGCACCCCATTGCGATAAAAAAGGTCTGCAGTCCTTCTTCGGTCGGATTAACCCGTGCGGAAGTTCATTCCGGACTTCGCACAGGTGATCAAGCCTATGGCCGAATTGTTGAAGAAAGATACACCTTACGAATGGACTGATGAGAGAGAGCAAGCTTTCGAGGAAATCAAGGCTCGAATTGCGCAAGCTCCGGTGTTGACAAACCCGGACTACTCCAAGGACTTCATCCTGTATGCAGTGGGAGAACCCGAAAGTTACGGCTGCAGATCCGACTCGGAAGGGAGACGACGGTGAGGAGCGCCCCATTGCGTTCCTAAGCCAAGTGATTACGCCACACGAAGAGAAGTACAATTTTATAGAGCGGCGGGTCCATGCGGTCATGAAGTCCCTTCGAAAGCTCAGGCACTTTGTCTCCCAAAGTAAGACCACTGTCTTTGTGATTCACCCCGATGTTCGCAGTTTCATCTTGCAAGGGGAACCGGGTCACAAGAGAGCGGGATGGATTGCCAAGATCCAGGAGTTTGACATCGAAGTACGGCCCACCAAGCTTATCAGAGGCCGAGCCTTGTGTCAGGAATTGGCCCGAAGCGCTGTAGCCGGCATCTCCGCCTGTAAGTGGGAGGACACAGCGACACGCGTCTACCTAGCCAACTCCTTATCGGAGGGGAGTGATTGGACAGATGAACTGGTGAGATACTTCTGCACCGGAAGATGTCCCGATCACCTGAACGCCTCACAACGAAGGAGATTTCGGCTAGGTGCACTAAGGTACACTCTTCGCCCCGAGGGGCTTTACTTCAAAAACATTGACGGCATCTTGTTGCGGTGCGTCATAAAATCTGACCAGCCTAGGATCCTCGGAGACTTTCATTCTGGGATGCCTGGGGGTCACCATTCTTCAAGGCCAACGGCCTTAAAAATAATAAGGGCTGGATACTATTGGCCCACTCTGTTCGCAGACGCGTATGCGGTCTGTGCCAAGTGTGATCAATGCCAGAGGTATGCTGGCCGAAACAGAAAAGCACCCTTGCCCCTTCAATCGATTCAAGCCGAAGCTCCGTTCCAGCAATGGGGTCTGGACTTCATTGGGGTGATTTCTCCTAACTCCTCCGCCGGCCACAAGTTTATTCTCACAGCTACTGACTATTTCACACGGTGGACGGAGGCGATCCCGACCAAGAACGCCGACCAAGAAACGGTCATCAGGTTCATTGAGAGCCTGATTACCCGCTTGGGGTTCCGAGTCGATTGTGACGGACAACGGTCCGGGATTTGTAGGCGCTGTACTCACGGAGTACACCGGCGGCCTTGGCATCTATCACAAGATGTCTTCTAATTACTACCCGCGGGGGAATGGCCTTGCCGAGTCTACTAACAAGAACCTCCTGAAAATTCTCCGGAGGACCATTGAAAAAAATAAGCGGACTTGGCACTTGCTCCTGAACCGGGCGCTATGGGCGGACAGAGTTGCGTTCAAGAAATCCCTCAAGACGTCCCCCTATGCGCTCGTCTATGGCAAGCAAGCTGTTATGCCATCACACATTGAAATCCCCGCCCTGTGGATGATTGACGAAGACAGGGAGCGGCGGAGACCCGGTAGACGACGAGGTTGTGCCAACTCCTGCGGTTGGAAGAAGACGAGAGAAAGTGCATACCGGGGCCTTCGCCGATCACATTGCAGCCACTAAAGGCTGGTTTGCCAAAGGCACCACTGCCGAGTTTTCGAAGTCGGGGGACACAGTGCTGAAGTGGGACTCATACAAGGCAAAACCGGGTAATCATGGAAAATTTGATGCTCTCTGGGAGGGCCCTTATCAGGTTGCCCGGGTGAATCAGTTCAATGCCTACATACTTTCGGATATGGAGGGTCAGCTCCTCCCCATCCCCGTCAACGGGTTCCACTTGAAGCTTTATCGTTGTTGAAGGCGCCCGAGTGGCCCTTGTAAAAATTTTGCCTTGTGTTTTTATTTTTCCCCGCATGTATAGTTTCCAGTTTTAGCATTCAGTTTATTTTTCCTTCTTTGAGCTTAAATGCGGCATGGGAGAGAAAGACAGACTTCGCAACGAAGTCTATCGTTGCCCCGCAGGAGGGGCGAAGTTCGGCTATGCAGAAAAAGAAAGGAGAAAAAGAGCAGAAATCGACTAAGTGTTGACCGAAGTCCGACTTCGCGACGAAGTGACTTCGGCCCAGCCGAATTGCGAAGTTTGTCCGAGAAAAGCTGAAGCAGACTAAAGTTCGCACTGCGCAACCCTTCGTGCGAAGTACGCACTACGCGCAAAGTTTGTGCGAAGTACGAACTTCGCACCGAAGTCCGACTTCGGCCAGCGCCCGTGCGAAGTGCGCGTTGCGCTCAACACTTGGGCGAAGTGCGAACTTCGCGCGAAGTTCGCACTTCGCATCAAGTTTCGGCCGAAGTCCGAACAAAGCGGCCAGCGCCGTGCGAAGTCCATCTAAAGATCAAAGGCGGCAAAGACCCAGATCGCGCCCAAACCTTGGGCGCAGCTAAAAACAGAGGTAGAACAGTTCAAGCACGCGCTTCGCGCGAAGTTCGTACTTCGCCCAGTTTTGGTGCGAAGTTCGTACTTCGCCCGAAATTCGGGCGAAGTCCGACTTCGCCGGCGAGGTCGGGCCGTGCCCAACTTCGGGCGAAGTCCGGCTGCGCCTAGTTTTCCGGGCCAGTATTGGGACGCGGTTTAAAGAATAATAAAAAAATTTCAAAAACCCCAAACAGGCCCAAGGCGCGTTTGCACTTGTTTTAATGTGGGTTTCCGCACCGAAGGTTTTGTCTTGATCAGCGTGCCCAAGTGGTGGCAGCAACGTCAGCCATGGTGCAGTCCCCAACGCTGAGTTAATGATTGCGCGTTTTTCAAGCGAAACGCAACTAAAAAAGCAAGGCACGGCTGCCGGGGCGCGTCTTTTCCTAAACGTTCTCTTGCGCGGCCACCAAGGGTTTTAACTCAGCCGACCTACCCCTCTTGCGTTGCATTAATGGCGCTGTTTTTATCTAGAAAAGGGGGTCGAGAATCATGCCAACATTCCAGTTTGCAGAGATTATTCCTCGGACAGTGCTAATTATTCTTCTGATAGCGAAATTTGTTGCAGACGGCTGAACTCGTCATTATTGCTGACTCGGAGAGATGGACAAGGGAAAAATGCACGTGTCGGCGCGATCCAGTGAAGCAACGAACCGAGCGATTTGCCGCGGCCGGGGAGTTTTCAAAGGCGATCCTCCGCCGAGAGAAAAGTCAAAGGCCCGGACGAAGAAGGTACGGCGTGGGCAATCCCCACCACCTCCGGTGAATTACATGGCAGGATATGTGGACGGCTCGTTTTCCATGAGCCTAACTCGGTGAGAGCGAATGTGGAGAGGCTGGGCGACAAGGTTTCGCCCTCCCATCATTTTGGAGCGGCGTACAAATCAAACCTCTTCAGATTCATGTGCCCTCCTGTCCACCAATGCCCGGAGCTGATAGACTTAATTGTCAGACACTATAAACCAGCTTCCCGGCAAATCTGCAGTTCCAGCGGCAAACCCTTGTTCGCACTGCGCAGGGAGACTGTGCAGCCAGCTTTCGCCCCAGGGCTGGAGTACGACTCCGGCACCATCCTCAGAAAAATCAATTTGGGCGAACAAGCGGGACGTTTCACGCACACCAAGCGAATGAGGGATTTCCTCAATTCAGAGCTGAGCGCCCGGCTTCCAGCCGGACAATGGCCGACTGGCCCCATGCCTTTGGTAAAATTTCAGAGCAAGTATCTATATACCATCTTGGCATGGATCCTCGGCTGCGACTCCGATGAGCTGGTACACCCGTACCGGTGGCGCTAGCGAGAATGCCTCTGTGTGGAGAATCTTACGAACCGGCGGCGCGGCGGAGCGGAAACGCCCCATCTCTTTCGGTCGAGCGGATCGGTGGCTTACGCCATTCATTCCAGTCTGTTGAAGATCCAGAAGCGCCAGTCAACCAATTTTCGTTTCAGTTCCGTTCTGGTCTGGCTTTGTTTGTACCATCTGCACCCCCAAATGCCGATCCTGAACATGAAGAAGGTTAACGAGAAGGGAGAACCCCAGCCCGTCTATAAGCCGGACGGATGACTTATACCGGAAAGGGTCCTACTACAAGTTCAACTTCAACTTTACGGGATTCGTCATGTCGAGTCTTCACCGAAAGTGAAATCCCCCGTCCCACAAGAGAAATGACGAGTGCTTTGATAAATCAGAAGCTCGGGGACGTTTTCAGACTGACGCAGGGGATTGTGATCAGAATCTACGGATTCAAGGGCAAACCCTATTTGCTGCCCTATTGGTGCTCAGAGCATCTGTTCGGGATGGAAGTTGCCCGACAGATGGACTATGTGGAAGAAGAGTTTGGCCTAGGGAAGAAAAGAGGACAGATTTTTCAATATCCTCTTTCCTGGGCCAATGTTGAGATTATCGAGGTAGGACAACATGTCTACCTAGAGCAAGCGCTGTCCCGGATTGGCCTCGGTTTCTTTGCCGCAGTGACTGGAAGTATGACCCTCATGGGATAAGGGGAAAGTTTGCACATCTGTGCCCCGGGACATAACCGAAGATAGATGCGACGTGGTCCATGTGGACCTTGGTCGGGAGATTGAATTAATGGAAGCTTCTCCCCCTTGGCGGGATTTCTCTTGCGAGGAGGTGACATATGACCCCAAGAGAAACCGGGACCATCACTTCTCATCTCCGGGGTTCAAAAAATTTCTGTCCAAGATTGCGGGCCTTAAGCTGGTCTAAAGAAAAGATTATTGAATCTTTGGAAAATGAGATGCCGCACGCGACACGATAAATCCACAAGGAGAAACATGGCCGTAGATGACGACTTCTCGGTTCTCTATGACCGAGCATCATGACGGTGGCGGCCGTTCGCATATCAAGGTTACGTTCCCAGAGGCCCCTTTGAGGATTATAAAAGTGGGTCTCCTCCCAAACGAGTTGTACACTTCGGCAGCTGCCGGCGCCGGCCCGACAAGTACCCGAGCCGATCCAATGCGGTTCGTGGCTCCTAAGGCGGCGCACGAAAAGGCGAAAAAAGTTAGCCGAGGCGGCGCCGAGGCACTTCCTCGAGCAAGAAAAGCACCGAGCACCGCCGGAACGCAGGACCGGTTGCGGCGGACCTTACGCAAGTCAAACCCCGGTACAAGTTTACCGTGGGAGCATCGGCGCACTGCTTGCACTCGCTCGTCTCCTTCCCACGATCCGACGGTTGTTCCGAGAAGAAAAGAAGCGGAGGAGAGTTGAGAAAATCGGGCGACCCTAGCACGATAGTGCGGCGACCGATCGCGAGCCGCGGCCGCGTCCTGCCGCCGCGAGGCGGTTCCTTTGGGCGAGTCCCAAGCCGGCCGCCGAGACAATAAGAGAAGACATTCACCGGCATCGGCTCGGGCGGAGCCCGCGAGTACGTTTGCTGTCCACTGTCTCTCTAGTCTCACCCAGTTCTACTTCTACTCAGTCCCCCGCTCAATCTGGGCGAGCCATGACCACATCCTCCTCCCCGTCTCCGCGTCCTTCTAGCGGTCCCCATTCTTTCGACCAGTTTGCTCAGAACCCTAACGTCTCTCTTTCTGTGAGCACAACTCCAAACCCTTCGCCCGAGGTTAGTCCTGAGGCTGTCCATTCACCATCACATCCTCCGCCTCAGCCGCTTCAAACCCTCACAATCTCAGCCTCTCCCATTTCCGTTTCCCGGTCGCCCCCACAAGCGGCCGATTCTTCCAAGGTCTGTCCGGTTCCTCCCGATCCCATCCCCGCGGGAGAGACGTCTCGGCGGATCCCTAGGGCTGGGGGAACCAGATTTTATGGACGACCTCCGAACTCGGATGACTTGCCCACGGCAGCGAGAGCCGTAGAGTATTCTGTCTCTTTCCGCCAAGACACAGAAGCGGAGGAGACATGAAGAGATAGCCGCCCGGCAAAACGCGCAAAGTATGATTTCGGAAGGAGAGTGATTACAACGGAGAAAATAATCCCAATAGTGAAGAAGCCTCTCCAGAAATGACTAAGGCGGACTACGTGCTCCAGGACAAAGGAGAAAAGCTTTGACGACATTGATAAACGAGTATGAGATTCGGACGATCATGCGCAAAGGCGACAATCTCTTTGTCAAGAGTGCGGAGGAGCGGGGAAGAACTTTTTGCGTTGCGGGGACAAAGTAAGGCAACTTGAAGAGGACCTATCTAGGTCCAGCGAGCAGGCTGGAAGCGGCGCGGCGAGAAGCAGATGAATTCAAAGCCCGGCTAGCCGCTTCTCGGCAACGAGCCGCAACCGAAAGAAAGCGGCCTCGGAGCAGATTTCTCGGCTCCGGGAGTCTTTGAAGCGAGCACGATCGCGACTTGCAGAAAAAACATCTCAAGCGGTTGTCTTTTCAAAGACAAAAGTTAAGGAAATGAGGGCTGGTTTCTTTGAGGGAATGCAAGCCCCATACCTTTAAGGCGATGGCAGTCCTGGACTTCGCATCCGGGATTCAAGAAGTTTACGCCGGGAAAGCTCTGTGGTAGAGGAGGCCGAGCGCCGGAGCAAAGCAATGGCTGGACACGGCGATAAACCTTCAGGAGCGCGAGCGCGCCGGCGTCCTTTTTTCCCCCGTGTCCTCATTCGCTGCAGAATGGGCAGGTGCAAGGGTGACCTTGCACAAATATTTTAGAAAAGTTGAAGAGGTGAGAGTGGCCAGACGAATGCTTGATGCATTCGGGCATGAAAAAGATATCTGTCTGGCCCCCTTTCACGCTCTTACGAGAACTTGGGTGTCCGAGGTTTTGTTGAGAATGGCGAGCTCCTTACCCTAGATCGGGTAAAGAAGAATTGGCAGTCCTTTGAAGCGGATCTGACTGAAATTGATAGGCTGGACAGAGCCAATTCAAGACGGTCGAGTCACTCGGATGGTGTCCGGATATTCCGGGATCCGCTCCTATTTTCGGGAGTTAGAGAAAAGATACCTCACCATCGACACTGCACGCGGTCGTTGCTTTTCACGGAGCATTAGAAGACATAGGCGACCGCAAGCCATTCGAAGCGGAAGCATGGCACTCAGCCCAAGAGGCGTACACTCGCATGTGCGAGGCGAAGCGAGGAAATGGAGACCTTTCGGAAGGAGATGCGGTGAGGCGGCCGACAAAGATGAATATGAAGAACAGTTGCCGCAAGGAGAACAGTTAGAGCAGAAAAAGGCAGGGGAGGCAAGTTCCTCTGCACCCAAAGGATGAAGGCATGGATTCTTTGCGCCGAGGCGAGCTCGACACCCCGCGAGCCGCCAGAAATGTTGTCACATTTTTGCACGGGGTGCAATGTCTTCAATGTTGTTTTGTAACAGTCTTTGCTCTTCTTTTCCTCCTTCCGTTTTTCTCGCTTCTCTCCCTTTCCTTTTCTTTCCCATTCTCTTTCTCTCCCCCCTTTTTTCCATGGAGTTCCCCGAGTTGATTTTCCGGCTTTCCGGCGGGTCTATACGAAATTGGCTAAGTCTGGGTGCGAAGTTCGCACTTCGCCCAGTTTTGGTGCGAAGTGCGCACTTCGCCCGATTTTGGTGCGAAGTTCGTACTTCGCCCCACCTCTGGGCGCACCTTGCACAGCAGACTGACAGGTCAATGCAGAAAAAAGGTAAAATGCCGGAGCGAGTCCATATGGCGGCGGACACCAGTGTTCGCCTGTGCGCAGTTCGACTTCTCAACGGAGCGGGAATGCGCCCTTGACAGGTGTACAGTAGGGGAACAAACCCGGAATTTGACCAAGGCTTGAAGGCCTTCCCCAACTGCACTGATTTTTGCACGCATCCCAAGGAGCCCCGATCCCAAGCAAAGATGGATAGAATGCCCTCTAAGGCAGGCATGTGTCACATGGCATAACCCATCATCAGACAAGTGTCCAGCTTCGGGATTTGAACCAAGACTGCCGACCAAAAGGGATAAGCATGGGCTGCCTGCACCGCCTGCGTTAATAGCCACATTCAAAGCTGATCTGAGGTTTCACCTGCTCCAGCTACTAGCAAGCATGCCGACTTGAAGAATTACCCGGCACTCCGCCACGTAGCTGTCCAGATTCCAGGAAGACCATGTTGCGGGTACAGCCCAGTCCGACAAAAGGTCGGCATTTGCAGCTCTTTCGCCGCTTCTGTCGGCTCATGTTTGGTGGGACTCTGTGCCCATTAATGTAACGGGTGGGACTCGGGCTATAAAAGCCCATCCGAAATTCATTGTAAAGGGTGGAAGGGGAATGTTTGTTAGGGAACTACGTACTTCTATGCATCGTAGCTTACGCTTATGAATACAATCTGTATGCACGGTTACTGTTCTACTATCTTTATTCTTTTATCTTTGTCTTTCATTATATGCCTTAGGCCCACAGTATCGTTGCTCGTTAATTCACTTTGGCATTTGGCGATCGGGTTCCTCTAGCATTGCTTGCTTAAAGCACCTTCTGTACTTCATTATTTAAAGCATTCATTATAAATTTGGTAGCAGTTCCATCAGTTGTGTGTGACGTTGCTGGCCCGTATCTGGTGATTGATGCGATCCCCTGCTGTTAGTTCCTTGTAGGGAATGTTTGCTAGGGAGCCATTGAAGCTGTGCGGTTAAACTCTCTACCTAACACATATACCTGGCTCTGGCATCTCTAGGTTTACTTTCTACCCCTGTCAGTGTATGTATCTGGTGATTGATACGATCCCCTGCTGTTAGTTCCTTGTAGGGAATGTTTGCTAGGGAGCTATTGAAGGCTGTGCATACGGCTGCTTGGTGTATCGGAAGTACGCCTAGGTTTTGCGGTTCCTTGTCATGCTCTGTGTTTGTATGCAGTAAGTAGCGGTGATTGGTGTGTTCCCGTACTGTTAGTTCCCCCCACCAACCTTTGGACATATTTGTATCTCTTTCTGTACATTTGTCTCTTTCCGTTCCTTTATTTCTTTCCTGTTCCCTTTAGCTTAAATCAAGCCCCCCAAAAGGAGCCGGCCTTCTCCGGAGATTGGCTCGGAAGGCATCTCTTCCTTCCGGCCTTTCATGCTGGTGGGCGAATCTGGGCGCATTAACCAAAAATCCTTTCCTCATGGCAGATTCGTAACCAACAGTACCTGTTGTCACATTTTGCACGGGGTGCAATGTTTTCAATTTTTGTAAGAGAGCTGCTCTTCCTTCTCCCCCTTTCTCTCTGTTCCCTACATTCTCATTCTTCTCAAAATTGATAGCACTTGCCCTGAAAAATGGCTAAGTGTCAGGGCATCTTGAGGTGTTCGGGTTTTTGCGGGCCATAAACAGGGGCGATAAAATGGACAAAATGAGCCCTGGATATTTTATTATTGCAGATCTTCTCGCAAGCTTTCCAACGATATATTATAATAGGCGATCGGGTCAGCGGATCAAAAGTTATGGCCCGGGAAGCTGAACCAGGAAACCCAGTTTTTGGTGCGAAGTGCGCACTTCGCCCGATTTTGAGTGCGAAGTTCGCGACTTCGCCCGATTTTGGTGCGAAGTCCGACTTCGCCCCTCTTTCTCGGGCGCACCTTGTAAGCGCGGCGGTGACAAAGAAGAATGATAAGCTGCCGGAGCAGAGTCCGTACAGCGGCAGACACCAGTGTTCACCTGTGCGCAGCCCGACTTTTCAGCAGAGCCGGAATGCGCCCTTGACAGGTGTACAGTAGGGGAACAAACCCGGAATTTGACCAAGGCGTGAAGGCCTTCCCAACTGCACTGTTTTCTGCCCACGCATCCCAAGGAGCTCCGATCCCAAGCGAAGATAGATAGACTGCCCTTCAAGGCGGACATGTGTCACATGACATAACCCATCATACGACAAGTGTCCAGCTTCGGGATTTGAACCAAGACTGCCGACCAAAAGGGATAAGTATGGGCTGCACCGCCTGTGTCAGTAGCCTCATTCAAAGCTGATCTGAGTTTCCACCTGCCTCAGCTACCCACATTTCTGTCAATATAAAGTTCTACCCAACGCGCTGCCACGTGGCTGTTCAACCTTCAGGGAGACCATGCCGAGGGTACAGTCCAGCCTGACAGAGGTCAGCATCAGCAGTTCCGCGGCTGCTTTTGTCAGCTAATGTTTGACTGGGACGTTGTGCCCATTAATGTAACGGGGGGAACTTTGGGCTATAAATAGCCACCACGTTTTCATTGTAAAGTGGTGGAAGGGGAATGTTTGTTAGGGAACTACTGTGCTTACTGTAACCGTGCTTCTGCTTATGAATACAATCTGTATGCCTGGTTACATTCTACTTGTCTTTATTCTTTTATCTCTGTCTTTCATTATATGCCTTAGGCCCACCTGTGTCGCGGCTCGTTGATTCACTTCGGCATTTGGCGATCAGGTTCCTCTAGCATTGCTTGTTTAAAGCACCCTCTGTACTTCATTATTTAAAGCATTCATTATAAATTTGGTAGCAGTTCCATCAGTTATGTGTGACGTTGCTGGCCCGTATCTGGTGATTGATGCGATCCCCTGCTGTTAGTTCCTTGTAGGGAATGTTTGCTAGGGAGCCATTGAAGCTGTGCGGTTAAACTCTCTACCTAACACATATACCTGGCTCTGACATCTCTAGGTTTACTTTCTACCCCTGTCAGTGTACGTATCTGGTGATTGATACGATCCCCCGCTGTTAGTTCCTTGTAGGGAATGTTTGCTAGGGAGCTATTGAAGCTGTGCATACGCTGCTGGTGTATCGGAAGTACGCCTAGGTTTTGCGGTTCCTTGTCATGCTCTGTGTTTGTATGCAGTAAGTAGCGGTGATTGGTGTGTTCCCGTACTGTTAGTTCCCCCCACCCAACTCCACTCTCATTTGTATATTTGTCTCTTTCCGTTCATTTATTTCTTTCCTGTACTCTCATCTTAAACTAACCCCCGAAAGGAGCCGGCCTTCTCCGGAGATCGGCCCGGAAGGCATCTCTTCCTTCCGGCCTTTCAATGTTGGTTCGCGGGTCCAGGGCGCAATAACGACAAAATCCTTTCCTCGTGGCGGATTCGTGACCAACAGTTTTTGGCACGCCCGGTGGGACGCTTTGTCTCGCATTTGGAAGATCTCAAGCTCGTCCTTGTTCGGGCTGACAGTTTCTTTCCGAATGCTCGGTGGGACAAGGAGGTTTCTCACCCCCAAACAGAATTGAAGCACTGGTGCTCGCTTCATTGCTGTTCAAAATCGAGGACACTGGCGACTCGCACGTTCATATTCTCCGAGTCCGAAAGACCGGTCCTAACGCCTTCATTCAAGCAAGAAGGTGGCGAGCGAGGAACCCGGAAACCGACTGACTTTGCGAAATTGATACCAACGCTCCAAGCGAGCGCGTCAGGTCGGCTGATTACCAAGCTCGCATAGACGAATCGGTGAGGTGAGACGATCAGTCTCCATATTTTAAGGAAGCCCGAGTTGGTGAATCTTTGGCTTGCCTTCATCTGGCAAAATCACCTGGCGACTCCGAGCGAGTGAAGATCCAGATTTCTTGATCGCAGGCGCCCTTTTTAAGGCGATAGAAGACACCCGGAGGAATCAAGGTTTGGTGAGCAGCCTTGACCTCACAAGCGGAGAAATGAATGTTCACCTACAGTCTCCACCGTGGTGGTATTGGCTCCAACCATCACCGCAACCGGTACCCGAAGAGGGCTCCCGTCTGAAAAATCTCCTTGCCACATCGTTCATCAATTGTACGGGTACCGGCATGAACGACAATCTGCCACGTTGCACCATGTTCGCAACCTGGCAAGCTTTGGGAGGCCAGCCGGACTTCAAAGATCGTCTGAAGTACAATCAGATCTGGTCCGGGCACTGCAGGTTTACCGGATAGGCAACCAAAGTTAGATTTGTGGTGGCGGCATGCCAATAGCGCCGCAAAATTTTGTGTAAATAATCCGGCTATTATTCCAAGTTTTAGTTGTTTTTCTTTTTCAGTCTGTGCAGTGTTTTCTTTTTAAGTGTTCCGAGGAGGCAGTTGCCGGAGGTGGATCTGAAGAGCAGTTGCAGCGAGGGTGACTCTGTTGCCCAATGGATGAAGGCATGGATTCTTTGCGCCGAGGCGAGCTCGACACCCCGCGAGCCGCCAGAAATGTTGTCACATTTTGCACGGGGTGCAATGTTTTCAATTTTTGTAAGAGAGCTGCTCTTCCTTCTCCCCCCTTTCTCTCTCTTCCCTACATTCTCATTCTTCTCAAAATTGACAGCACTTGCCCTGAAAAATGGCTAAGTGTCAGGGCATGTTGAGGTGTTCGGGATTTTGCGGGCCATAAACAGGGGCGATAAAATGGACAAAATGAGCCCTGGATATTTTATTATTGCAGATCTTCTCGCAAGCTTTCCAACGATATATTATAATAGGCGATCGGATCAGCGGATCAAAAGTTATGGCCCCGGGAAGCTGAACCAGGAAACCCAGTTTTTGGTGCGAAGTGCGCACTTCGCCCAGTTTTGGTGCGAAGTTCGTACTTCGCCCAGTTTTGGTGCGAAGTGCGCACTTCGCCCAGTTTTGGTGCGAAGTCCGACTTCGCCCCTCTTTCTGGGCGCACCTTGTAACCGGTGGCGAGTCGACAAAGAAGAATGATAAGCTGCCGGAGCGAGTCCGTACTGCGGCGGACACCAGTGTTCACTTGTGCGCAGCCCGACTTTTCAGCAGAGCCGGAATGCGCCCTTGACAGGTGTACAGTAGGGGAACAAACCCGGAATTTGACCAAGGCGTGAAGGCCTTCCCAACTGCATTGTTTTCTGCCCACGCATCCCAAGGAGCTCCGATCCCAAGCGAAGATAGATAGACTGCCCTTCAAGGCAGACATGTGTCACACAGCATAACCCATCATACGACAAGTGTCCAGCTTCGGGATTTGAACCAAGACTGCCGACCAAAAGGGATAAGTATGGGCTGCACCGCCTGTGTCAGTAGCCTCATTCAAAGCTGATCTGAGTTTCCACCTGCCTCAGCTACCCGCATTTCTGTCAATATAAAGTTCTACCCAACGCGCTGCCACGTGGCTGTTCAACCTTCAGGGAGACCATGCCGAGGGTACAGTCCAGCCTGACAGAGGTCAGCATCAGCAGTTCCGCGGCTGCTTTTGTCAGCTAATGTTTGACTGGGACGTTGTGCCCATTAATGTAACGGAGGGAACTTTGGGCTATAAATAGCCACCACGTTTTCATTGTAAGGTGGTGGAAGGGGAATGTTTGTTAGGGAACTACTGTGCTTACTGTAACCGTGCTTCTGCTTATGAATACAATCTGTATGCCTGGTTCTGTTCTACTGTCTTTATTCTTTTATGCTGTCTTTCATTATATGCCTTAGGCCCACCTGTGTCGCGGCTCGTTGATTCACTTCGGCATTTGGCGATCAGGTTCCTCTAGCATTGCTTGCTTAAAGCACCCTCTGTACTTCATTATTTAAAGCATTCATTATAAATTTGGTAGCAGTTCCATCAGTTATGTGTGACGTTGCTGGCCCGTATCTGGTGATTGATGCGATCCCCTGCTGTTAGTTCCTTGTAGGGAATGTTTGCTAGGGAGCCATTGAAGCTGTGCGGTTAAACTCTCTACCTAACACATATACCTGGCTCTGACATCTCTAGGTTTACTTTCTACCCCTGTCAGTGTACGTATCTGGTGATTGATACGATCCCCTGCTGTTAGTTCCTTGTAGGGAATGTTTGCTAGGGAGCTATTGAAGTCGTGCATACGCTGCTGGTGTATCGGAAGTACGCCTAGGTTTTGCGGTTCCTTGTCATGCTCTGTGTTTGTATGCGGTAAGTAGCGGTGATTGGTGTGTTCCCGTCCTGTTAGTTCCCCCCACCCATCTCCATCTCTCATTTGTATATTCTTTCTGTTCATTTATCTCTTTCCTGCACTCTCATCTTACTAACCCCCGAAAGGAGCCGGCCTTCTCCGGAGATCGGCCCGGAAGGCATCTCTTCCTTCCGGCCTTTCAATGTTGGTTCGCGGGTCCAGGGCGCAATAACGACAAAATCCTTTCCTCGTGGCGGATTCGTGACCAACAGTACCCATGAGTCCCCTTTCTGAAATCTCGAAAAGCTTGCACCTCCTGTTCCAAAACTTCATCTTCTTCCTCCTCGCTCTCACCCTCTTGGTGATATACTGTTTCCATCACCATAATATTTTCATCTTGCTGATACGATGGATCCTCATTTGATACCAGTTCCAAATCATCAACTTGTGCCTGAAGACAATGAGTGTATCTAGCTATCTCAGGGCAATTCCTTTCATTGTGTTCTTTTGTGTTATGTAACCTGCACCCTCTTTCCCATGCCAAATCTGAAAGATTCAAAAGAGAATTGGATTGACTAGGGCCCGTGAAGCATCTAATTGATTAGCAATGGGAGCAGGAACTCCCCCATTGTTTGGCCTAGTGTTCCAGTGCCTCCCTCTATTGTTAAAATTCCGACTTGGGTGAGGGGCACGGGACTCATGCTTCTGCTGTTGAACCCTGTCATTACTTAGTTTACGCACTAGTTTCTTGAGCTCTTCGACTTCCGAAAAGACATCCTTCGGTGGAACCACATTGTTGTTAACCCCCATTGGATTTGCATAATTGATGGGGTCTTGATTCCACATTTGGGTGGGGTTCTAAGGAATTGGATTCCCAAATGGATTGATACCTTGAATTGGGATTGGATTCGGAACAGGAACTATGGCTTGAGGATTGACTTGACTAGTTTCCTGCGTAGTTGATTGACTCGTTCGCAAAAATGCAAGAATAGGTGGAATGGCTGCGATTGGTTGGATTGGAATGGGTGCATATGCGGGTGCTTGTGGATACGGCTGCTGATATGGGAAGGCGTTCATACTTGGCATTTGTGGTGCCATGAGCTGATTTGCATGGGGAACTTGACCATATGGAGCACCCTGTCCCAACATAGGCATTTGGGTAAACCCGTAGCCTTGCGGTGTCAATTGCTGCTCAATAGTCATGGCTTCATTATAGGCCAAAGCAAGCGTGGTGACCTGAGGATTACGCCTTGCAAACATGGTTGTCATGGGGTCCAATGCCCCAAAATATATCTGCAAAGCTACTGCAGGATCGATGGCAAAATGTCTAATTGCTCTGTTATAGTTCTTTTGGAATCTCTGATTAAACATTCGGATTGGTTCCCCTTGGCCCCGTTTGCATGTAATGAACTGATTGTAAATAGTTGCGGGATCTAAGGGCGACCTAAATTGATTGACAAATGCATTTTCCATTTGTGTCCAAGAGGTGATTGAACCAGTTGGCAAGCATGTATACCATTCATATGCTATTGGATCCAAGCTCATGGGGAAAAGTCTGCAGGCTACATCTTCATGCTGAACTTGCAGTCTAATTAAAACATCTCTATAGGCTTGGATATGTTCTTCTGCTGTTCTTAGGCCATCTGGCTTGTATTTAGGCAGAAATCTTTCAATGTTCTTGGGGATTTCATGGATATCCCCAGCAATATTCAAAGGAGTATTGTTAGCTCCATACCAAGGAGCTGCTGGAGCTTGAGCCATTTGACTCAGAATTGATGTAGACAGACCTACAATAGCAGAAGAAATGTTACAAACTATAGGCACACTAGGGGCAACAGATACTACTGGCATAGGTCCACTCGACGTTCCTGGAGAAAACAGGCCTTTTGCTACTGGAGTGCTTACGAATTGCTTGACTTTACCCTTGGGAGTACCAGTAAGGTCGTGAAAAATGGTTTCTCCGGTTGTTTGAGACCTGGTCGCAATACGGCGTGGTGGGTCCAGCCTGCCTGAGGAAACCCTCGGCTAGTTCGAAGAAAACCTGCAACAAACACAAAAACAGTGTTGCAGTTTAGCCGTAAATTATTTCAGAATTAAATTAAAACAAAATACTCAGATATAAAAAAGAAAAAAAATTGAAATAGATAAACCGATCGCCCTCCTTCTAGCGCCAATCTGTTGAGTGGTGTTTTAACCCGATTGTGAAAACACACTCTCCTGTAGGATCCGAGTCCTAAATCCTCTGCTTGCAAAAAAAAAATGATTTCTCCAAGGTTCTTATTATGCTAATTATTGATTATCAAGGATGCTGTTTAAAATGAAATGCTAAGAACACCTTAGGGTTTGCAAGTGGATGTTAACAAGGGGCACTGTGGTTTATCAATTTTGAACTTTCAATGGACTCAAAATGAATAAAATCTGTTTAAACCTTAAATTCTGATGGATTTTCAGTGATTTATTCAAACACAGTAATTAAACTGCTGAAAATAAAATATGGGCTTGAAAAGCAAAGACAAAAGTAAATAAAAGTAACAATAAAAATAGATTACGATCAGAAAGCTGTCATTAATCAGATGAAACCGAAGATACTGAGGCTTTCTACATGCAACCTAACCTAATGAACCTGCACATCCACACAATCCAAATAGGCCAGGTGCGAGTCTCGAGGGTTTCTGTGGTAATTCCAGAAAACAGGCATTCGCATGAAGCAACCAAGAGATTTTGCATTAACTTCACCTAAAAACCTAAGAAATTTGGAAGGGAAATATAAACGTTAAATCATGCATGCAAAAGTTACTCCTTCTTTCTCATCCAATAAGATGCCAACTCTCTGTATTTGTATTTAAATGATATCTCGATTACATTCAAGAATGTTCCAGTGTAAAAGAAAATCCCAGAATAAAAAGAAGGAAATTGCCCAAGTACGGGCCCAGAATAGCACAAAGCCTTCATCTCTGCAACTCCGTATTCGGCAATTTCCAACCCCTTCTTCGATTTGCAATTCTGGCTTTATAGCATTGTTATGGCTCTTCGATTTCCTTCGTCGCTTCATTTCCTCTTCCTATGGGCGACCCTTCAAATTCCTGCTTTTTCCCGCTTTGATTCACGCTCAAATTTGGAAACGCCCCGAAATTCATCTCTGCATGTAACGCCCCTGCAAGTTTGACACCTGCACGCCACGTGTCACGCACTTTCTGCGCCTGTTGTAACGCTTTTCTGCGAAAGAACCCGACAAAACTGCAAGTCCGCCTGTTCACCTTCCCGGTCGCGAAATCGCGACATGTCGCGATATCGCGACGTCTTTCTCATCCGTACGCGTCCAACGGTTTTTCATAGCGATATCGCTACCGTTTTGGCCTCGAGCTTCCTTTTCATGAAATGGTAGCGATATCGCTACCACTTTGACTTTGAGCATGCCTTCGCAGAATTTGTAGCGATATCGCTACCGTTTTGAACTTTGAGTCTTCTTTCAGTAAGGCGTAGCGAAATCGCTACCGTTTCTCTGTCGGGCCTCCTTGGCAACTTTACGTCGCGACATCGCGACCATTATCATCCTCTTGCCTTCCTTCGACAAACCGTCGCGATATCGCTACCGATTTTATCTTCCGTACGCCTTGGCAAAACTTGTCGCGATATCGCGACGTTTTTTCCCTCGGACCTTCATGCAGCTTTCTGTTGCGAAATCGCAACCATTTTCTCCGTCCGTACAGTTTGCCAAAACACGTCGCGAAATCGCGACACTTCCCTGCTCTGAGCCTGATTTTCATTTCCGTCGCGATTTCGCGACATCTTCCTTGTACCGTACAACTTTGCCAAAATGCGTCGCGAAATCGCGACACCTTTCATTATTCGTACGTTTCTGCAAAACTCGTCGCGAAATCGCGACGTTTTTCCCCCTCGGACCTTCATGCAGCTTTACGTCGCGAAATCGCGACCATTTTTCTGTTCCGTATGCTTCGGCAAAACACGTCGCGAAATCGCGACCATTTTTCCGTCCGTACACCTTTGCTGCAATCGGTCGCGAAATCGCGACGTCTTTCCTCATCGAGTCCTTTAGCTGTTTCCTGTCGCGATATCGCGACGTTTTTCCGCTTCCGTACACCTTTCCAAAACACGTCGCGAAATCGCGACACTTTTCATCACCCGTACGCTTCGGCAAAACACGTCGCGATTTCGCGACATCATTTATTTTCTTCCCAACAGCATGTCGCGATTTCGCGACACCTTTTCTTTTCTCCTCAGCGACATGTCGCGATTTCGCGACATCCTTTTCATCCTGGTCACCGACACGTCGCGATTTCGCGACACTTTTTTCCTCCTGGTCACCGACACGTCGCGATTTCGCGACACTTTTTTCCTCCTGGTCACCGACACGTCGCGATTTCGCGACAGTTTTTGTTTCGTTGCCGTTGACCGTGCTGACCGCGATTTTCCGACATGTCGCGATTTCGCGACAATTTTCCGGTTTCGGTCGCGATTTCGCAACATGTCGCGATTTCACTACTGTCACGATTTCGCGACCCCTTTCTACACTTGTGCATTTTCTCTTTTTTTTCAATTCTGGCATCTGGGTCACTGAGATCCTTCCTTGTGAGCCTGCAAAAAGGTGGGTCCCCAATTTTGGGGTGTGTTGTGGATCAACCACAACATCACCAAAGTCCTCCCACCATAAATCTAGAAACAACAACCAAAAAAAAAATTAATATTTTACATGTAACAACTTAAAAGTTTAAATTTTAAAACAAAATCAGAAGACAATAAATAATAATTCGATGAGGTTTACGGTTTACCTGGCCTCAATTTCTTAATAGCATTTTTGCATTGCACAGATGGGAATTGGCGACCATGACATGCCTTATAATCTTGTATCTGGGCACGGGTTTCATCGCCTAATTGTGGTGTCTTGCTGAACACGCGGTCAATGCAATCTTGAAGGCCAATCTTGACCTCATAATCAGCACGGAATGTGGGCTCATAAAAGAATTTGGGGTTCAAATAGTAACCCGCTGCATGAAGAGGGCTATGGAGTTGTGATGTCCACCTGTTATCAATGATGGTCCAAATGGCATCATATTTTGTGCGGTTATGTTCATAATATGCAGCAATGGCCTCTTTCGCCCTATCCATAGCCTCATATACAAAACCCATTGGGAATTGTTCTCCATCAACAAGACGAAGAACCTTCACCAATGGCTCTGATACCTGAAAAAAAAAAAATCAAAAAATAATTTAAAGAAAAATATTACAACATAAATTAAATAAAAAAGTAACAAATAAAATAGCGTAGTCTTGTAGTTGTACCTTGATGGCCTCATCCATGGCCATCCAGAAGTCCTCCTCAAACAAAGAAGTATAAACATTTTGCCCCTCGGATGATGTGCGATATCTTGCAGCTGCTTTTGAATTCCACTCATTACTCACAAACATTTGTTTGAGTGACCCTCTTGCATTGTAAATGCTCTGCAATGTCACAAAGTTTGTGGCAAAGCGTGTAACGCCAGGCCTCACTAGCTCCCTCCCATTGGTGAATTGCCTCATGAGGTTAAGGACCCATGAATGGTTGTAAATGAATTTTGTTATGGCCTTAGCCTTCCCTACAACCTCTCTTACCCAAGGTAATTTCCCAATGTCCTCGAGGAGCAAATCAAGACAATGGGCTGCACATGGGGTCCAAAAAATGGTGGGGAATCTTTCCTCCAAAATCCTCCCGGCTGCCTTATATGTTGCTGCGTTGTCCGTGATGATTTGGACAACATTCTGCTCCCCAACCTCCAAGACAACCTCCTCCAACAACCCTGCAAGCATTTCGGCACTCTTCACATGTGCCGATGCATCTACTGACTTAAGGAATGCAGTTCCTTCTGCAGATGCAACCAAAAAATTAATGAGGGTTCTTCCCCTCCCATCTGTCCAACCATCAGACATAATAGTGCAACCCTTGGTTCTCCACACCTGACGCTGGTTGTCAAGCACAACCTAAAGTAAAAAAAAAAATTTAGTCATGCACATTGAATATTGATTTTATCATATTAATAAATATAAAAAAAAAGTCATGTCATATTATTATATATATAAATCTAGTCAAGCACAATGACACAACCTGAATGTCGTTCACAGATTCTTGAAGGAGATGGCCCCTAAGATCATCATAAGTTGGCACCTTATATCCTGTGTCGCAGCTTGCGACAACATCTATCATGCGTCGCCAGTATGGAGACCTCGCCACATTGAAGGGAATGTCAGAATAGTACCAAAAAGTGGCAATGGCTTTCGTCGCTGCAGTGTGCTTCTCTTGGTTCCACGCAGCCATACCCTCAAGCGTGGATTGTGTCCCTGCCCCTGGCACAACACGGTCTAAGTCTACAAAAGAGGACTCTCCCGTCCCACTAGCTCCTTGTGCACTTGGACTCGAACTACTTTGTTGAAAGAACCGCTTAAGGCTGCCACGCCCACTCATACGGCCACCTCGGGAGGGGGGGATGAAATGGCATCGCTATAACTTCTTTTGTTGCTTGCGTTTTCTTCTGCCATAGATAACATGGCATTTACTTTGTTTTTTACATCTTCTGGCACCTTATCACATAATGCTACATTATTTCCTGGTAACCGTGCCAAATGGAACTTGAGGCGATAAACGCCTCCACTATAATGATTGCCACAAAAATTGCATTTAAAACTGTTTTTTGTTTGCCCTGGCGTTCCATACGCCCATGCTGGATCCAATGGTTTCATTTTTTATATGCCTGCACATGGAAACAATTTATTAACAACAAAGTTACAAATCACTTGAAAAAAAGGAAAAAAAGTAAATAAATAAATAAACCCTAAAAAAACTACAATTTTAGAACAGCCCTAACCTAATTTCAAGCAGCCCTAAAAAAACCCTAACCTAATTTACAACAGCCCTAACCCTAAACCCTAACCTAATTTAAAACAGCCTTAACCCTAAAAAAAACAGCCCTAACCCTAAAAAAACAGCCCTAAACCTAATTTAGAACAGCCGTAACCCTTAAAAAAACCCTAAACCCTAAAAATTAGAAGAAACAAAATTACAATATTGATAGGCAGCAATATTTACTTAAAAGAGAAAAAAAAATCCTAAAAACCTAAGCCCTTACCAAAAAAAACCCTAAAAAAAATTAAAAAACGGGGTTCCAAGGGGCACGAGACGGGGAGAAATTTTTTGAAAAACACTTGAAAAAAATTTCTGACCTTGAGGCTACCCTGAATCTTCTGCCGGATTTCTTCACACCGCAATCAATCTGCCGGATTCCTTCACACCGCAATCGATCGCGCTCCTACTAGGATGGTTTGGCGTAGTTGGTCGGGCCCGTCGGGGTGGTAGCACAAGGGGAGGTGTATTTTTTTGTTTGCAACTGCTTGGAAGAAAGAATGAAAAAAAAAAAAAAAACTTTTGGCTTTTATCGGTCGCAGCCTCTACCCGCGGCTGCGGCCGATTTTTTGGCGATTTTTTCAAAAAATCTGCAAAAAATCGGCCGCATCGCGATAAGTTGCCGATTTAATCGGCTCGGCAATCAAACCCGATTTAATCGCGATTTTGCCGATTTTTTGCAGATTTTCGTAACTATGGTCATTAGTAAGCCTGCTTAAACCAAAGGCTGCATGCTCACCGGGGAAAGGCTGGGAAAAGTCCGGTTTCGGAAGACTGGGGAAAGGAAGGAATTTGCCGGTTTCGGAAGACTGGGGAAAGGAAGGAATTCAAGCCTGCATTAAAAAGTTTCCTTTTCCCTTAAAGTTCTTCAGCAACTCGATAGCTTTTCGAAATATCACCCAGAAAAAAGCAATCAGTTTCTAACAAGTCTAATTCCTTCCTGTAGAAATAGTATGAGGGAAGTCTTGATGTTGCGGTACCGTTCAAAGGTGATGATTGGTTTCATCCGCGTCAGAATCCCTGGTTTCCGTCCGGACCACCAGATAGGAAGAGAGTGTGGCCTGAGTTGGAACACTGTTTTCATTCGCTGGCTGGATCGGGGGGGAGCTCAGTCCCCCAATTTGTTCAGGAGTATTCACATGCAATAGTGCAATTTCATATGGCCATTTTTGGTTTGGATGATCACGTTTTAGGCTCTTTTTGTTGTGAAAATTTATTATCTTGGTAATCATTTTAATATTTGATTTTTCATCATTGTCTACATCACTGTTTGACAGATACTTTAATTGGTGCATACCTAGCATCCATTTGTTTTCATAAGTGGCAGTAGGGATATGCTTTATTGCCTTTCTAAATTTTCTACATAACCATTCAATAAAATGCTATTGCTTTAACTCATCAGTCAAAGGTTGCTCTTATATCTGAATTAATCTTAGCATTCCTTATGTTGTTTAATATTAACCAATTCACCAGTAATTTGCATATCTGGATACTGCGGTTGAATTCTGGTCTGAAGACATATTTAAGTGCAATCCATTTATTCTTTTTATTAGGATCAAATTTGTCGAACTAGACTATGACAATGTTCCAGTAAACTGTTTCTGTGTTTCTTATCATCTGCAAGGAAGTCCATAAAGGGATCTTCTTTCTTGTCCTATTTAAATTTGGTCGGGTCAAGCATGAAAAGTGCTTAGATTCTATTCTCTGTCTTTGTAATGGCTGGTTACTAATTAAAATTGCAGGTCTCTGCTGTCATCCTACTACTGGTGCCAGCAAAGGTTTCATAACAGTTAAACTTGTTTCATGCCCCACAAACGGTCTTTCCCCTACAGATAACTGCCCAAGTTGAGCAGAGGCTGTCAGTTCTGGAATGTGTATCTGAATCACAACCATATCTTGTGGATGTTGTCTTCTCTACAAGCAAACTGATCTTCTGCTCTGCCTTAAAATTGGTGTATGATTCCTCCATGCATTAGTTGCTGACTCAAGATTCCTCTTTCAGTACATTTTCTAGATTCATACACATATGCTTCAAGCCATTATTACTCAATTGCAGACTGCACATATCGAACAATCTCCTCAGAATTCTACGAATTTACACTCTGAATTTGTAAAAATTCGAGATGAATAAGGTATTCTTCTTGTTCAACAGGAATGTCTCAAGGAAGCATCAACTGCACAAAGCCAAAAACTAGCCGACCAACAATCTTGGGTTCAGGTTGTAGCTGGAAAGAAGAACCCCCCCCCCCATAGTTGAGTTGGCTGTCCAGGCTAAATTTGAAGAAGAAAGGATCCGTAATGCGAAAGCACTCAATCTTAGGGTTCGTGGTGTGCCTAAACCTACCAATCCACTTCAAGCTGGAAATGCCTTCATTCATAACACTCTTGAGTTAACTGACGTTACTCTCAAGAGTGCATGGTTTTCTTCCGACTCCACATTGGTTATACGCTTCAAAAATGCGGAAGAGCGTATGAAGGCATTGAGGGCCAAACGGAAATTATTTACTCTTTCGAACAAGATATACCTTGATGAGGACCTTACGCGACTTCAGGTTGAGGAATTGAAGAAAGCAAGGGAACAAGTAGCCACGGCCAGGAAAGCCAACAAGTGGTCAGTTATTCGTAATTTGCGTGCAGTGATTAGGGACTCTCCCCCACCTGGGTGGTCCAAACCCTTGCCTAGCAAATGACTCCATAGGCACAGAAGGGGGGTGGCAGATAAGCTAGTTGTAGCTTGCTGGAACTGCAATGGTACGATGTGGTCTACACCAGGGTCCCTTTTTGATGTGATTGGCAAACATGACATCATTCTTATTTGTGGGACGCACGAGAGTCCTGAACGGGCCCTACCTGTTATCTCAGGTTACTTCTGGTGGTCGAGTTGTCGGCAAATCACTCGGCGCTCTGGGGGGGTTCGAGGTTCAGGAGTTGTTGCTGCTCTTATCAAGGATAGGTTCCAGGGTTCGGTATCCTTGGTTTTGACTGACCCCCACTCCAGGTTTTTATGGATTAAAATCCACCGTCACCCACCTCTTTGGGACATATACATTGCCACCTGTTACTTTCCCCCCACCACGTCCAATTTTGTTATTCACACGAATGGGGACACTTTCCAAGATCTCTATGAGAACATTACTAGATACTTAGCTTTAGGGAAGATACTTTTGCTGGGAGATTTCAATGCTTGGATCGGACCTATGCAGGTTTCTCTTCATGACCTCACAACCGATGAGTTGCAGACTCGGGAATTGGATCCTAAGGATCTTGGTTTTGCTCGAACCTCCAGTGACACTCAGGTTACTGCTTACGGTAAGCATCTTATTGAGTTGGGTGAATCCAACGGGCTAGTGCTTCTCAATGGTATATCTTGTTTTCCAGATTCTGGTGGGTTTACTTGCTTTCCTCATAGTGGTGGAGCCAATGTTGTCGACTATGCTATTTCCTCTACCACCCTCATTCCATTCATTTCCTGGTTTAGTGTCTCTGATCACCCTCCCCCTCTTACCGATCATTCAGTTCTTTCTCTTACATTATCCATTGGTTCCCTTCCTGTTACTCATCCCCCTCCTCCCTCCCCTTTAACCCCTCGGGTTATAATAGACTTTGACTATTATTATTTTCCTTTACCTACATGGACTAGTTGCTTCAGGTTCTCCCCAGGGTGTCTTCTCTTCCCGATGTTTCCGATTGTTCTGCTTGCTTGGTCCAAACTATTTGGAAGGCTGCTTTGGACTCGTACCCCCACTCTATAAGTCCTCCCCCCATCCTCGTCCCCCTGGTCATTGCCCCATGAACATTTGGTATGATGAGGAATGTAAGTCTGCCCACCGAAGGTTGAAATATGCCATTCGGAATCCTTCCCAGCTCTATGCCATTTCCCACAAAGACTACAGGATGCTTCTTCGAAGGAAGAAGCGTCTCTTCCTCTCTCAACATCGACTTGATCTTATCCACTCCCTTCAACAGTATCCTATTTCATTTTGGCGCCTTAATTTTCCCCCGTGACTGGATTACTCAAGGGATCGATCTTTTCTCTTGGACCATTCATGCCTCTTCCCTCTATACCATCCCTAATCAGCCCCCTATTATTGTTCCCTCCCCCCCCTCTTCGTGCCACCTCTTTTCTACTGGTCTTGTTAGGCAGGCTATCTAGAAACTTTGTACGAGCAAAGCAATTGATTTGGATGGGTTAGAAGCAAAAATTTTGAAGCACGGTATTGACCCTCTTGTTGGACCCCTCATTGATCTCTTTAATCTCTCTGTCTGTTCTAGGTTTCCTGATTCTTGGACTCAGCATATCATTCACCCCATTCATAAGGCAGGTGATCCCCATGAACACAATAATTACATGACTATCATGATTGGGCATATCTTTGCCAAGCTTTATGCCACAACATTGGTTGTGCTTCTCTCTAGTAGGTTGGAGGAGGCGGGTTTCAGGGCTCTTGGCCAAGCTGGTTTTCGAAAATATCACCAAACCACAAATCACATTCTCGTCCTCAGAGCTATTATCGAGGAGGCGCGTTCCAGATCCTCGAATGTTTACTGTTGCTTTGTTGACTTCCGGAAAGCCTTCGACACAGTGCCTCGACATTTACTTCTTGAGAGACTTCGGTCAGTTGGCATCTTTGGGAAACTCTTGACAGCGGTTACACGGTTATATGAGACGGTGAAAGGTCGGTTTCGCTCCCCTCAAGGGTTTTCAGACAGTATTCTTAGCACCATAGGAGTGAAACAGGGGTGCCCCCTTTCGCCGACACTTTTTGGGATCTTCATTGACGAGTTGGAGACTTTTATTAAGGAGAACGTTCACACAGAGGAGGGTTGCCTTCTTCACTATGTGCTGATTTCTATTCTCCTCTTTGTTGATGATGTTGTTCTTTTGGCCTCTTCCCTTGAGGGGCTTCAGCGCCATCTGGACAAGCTTGCCGCTTTTTGTGACTCAAGATAGTTGGTTGTGAATCTTTTGAAGACCAAGGTTATGGTATTCAATACTACCAAAGAGGCTCTATGTCATCTCCACTTCTCTTTCCAAGGTGGAGATCACCACCTCTTATGTGTACTTGGGGGTTCTTTTCACCGGTCCCAGTTTTGGTATGAAACCCACCGCCCAAGCCCGGGTGTGTAAGGGATACGCAACTCTGTATTTGTTAGAGAGGAATTGCTTCAAAGCACATTTTTCAGGATATACCTGTGAAGATGAGGATTTTTGATGCCTTGGTCAAGCCAACTTTCACTTATGGTTCAGTGGTTTGGGGCCCTAGTCTTGGCCCGACTGAGTGGTCACTGGTTGAACGAGTTCAGACACTCTTTCTTCGACGATCTTTCGTTGCAAGGGCACAATCCCTCGCTCTATTATTCTAGCAGAGTTTGGGGCTTCTCCTCTCCAGCTTGAGATTATCTTCCTGATTCTTGGTTATCTTCACAGGATCCGTACTTTCGGAAATACCTCGGAGGGTTGCAGGCGGTACCCTTACCTCACCCTTTGCTCCTCGATGGGCCTCTCTCCGAGTTCTTGCACTTTACTGCAGGGAGACCACCTAGTTTCGTCCGCAGAGGGGCCCTCATCCCAGCGGCTCTCATCCACCACAATGTCGACCCATCACAACCTACTTTACTAGGTCAGATGGACAACAGGAGGATACTGGACGGGAACGTCACATTTCAGACCGTTCAGATAGAGGCAGGGATACTCGATGGTGCACCCGCGGTTCTTCGGGACTCCGGATCAATGATAGACAGAGACAGATCACCGATTTTTTCAGTGGAGATTCCTCGACCTTGACTGCTAGGAGAGACTAGGGCTCGTGGTTGTGGGTGGATGCCCTTATGGGCAGCGCCCCCCCCCTTCTCTCTCTCTGTTCCTCGTAGTGTTCACTCCACTCAGCGTGCTCCTTGTGGCTTGCAGCTTTCTTCTCTCCTCTCCTCTCTTCTTCCTTCCCTTTCCCCTCGGCCCGCCCCTCGGGTCGTGACTTTGTACTTATCATTGTTTCTTTTCCTTTTGTTGGGCGTGTTGGCCCACTCGATTGTCGTTATGGTTGTCCTTTTCATAGTCCCTTGGGTCATTTTTGGCCCACCATGGACATTAATAATATTTCATTTCATTTCATTTCTCTCTTTTGCCACTATATCAGGCTCATCAATGTTTACCTACTTTAGGGGGAATGTTCTTAAAAAAGAAAGAGTACTGGTCTATTTAAAACACACACAAAATTCTGTGCTTGCACGAGGAGGAACTGAGGAAGAAATGTTTGCAAATGTGATGATGCAAGACTAAGGAAAAGAGTACTGGCAATCTACAAGCATACAAATAATTCATTACTTGCACACCAAGGAACTGAAGAAGAAATATTTGTGAATGTGGTGGTGCTAGACTTATTTGAATGTAAATGTGCACGCTAGAGGGTTATGACCGTCCATTCCAGCCCATCCTAACAGATTTCTGTATTCCTAATTATTATGCTATACCAAAGCTAAATCATCTAAAAAGGCTCTACAGTTTCATCTCAAAGTTTTGTAGTGTCTGATGTCCAGTAAATATTTGTGGGCAGGGGTGAGTGGAGCTGCAGATAGTTTCCCTGAATTAAATTTGGGTAGAATGGTTTGGTAGTGTATGATGTACTGATATTTTTGGGACTTTTATAAAATTGTTAGATTCCTGTACTGCTTTTCCTTTGTATTTGGAAATACTCAATTCTGTTATATAGGTGAGTTTTGAGTTTGAAAATACACAATTGTTTTTTGTTGATGCAATGTTTTGAGAGGATAGATGCAGCATATGGAAAACATGCTCTGAGGGAAGTTCTTTTGCATGAACAGGAAGCAATCACTTTATGTGTTATGATTTCTCAGTGTCAACTAGAAGATTATGTACATTGCATTGGTGGAAATTACATTTGCCAAACAAGAAATTATTTGATTATGCGTGTCCCTAGGTCTTTGCAAGAGGAGAATAATTTACCAAGTCAACCAAATTTATAGGAGAATGGGAACATTCTCTTAGTCATTTAATGATCTTCCTGTACATTGCTTTACACAAAATGACAACTTTCTGTCTAAAATGTCCTTTAGGATGAGGCATTATTTCGTTTATATAGAAAAGCTAAGAAATGATCACAACCATCCAATCATCACATTTTGTTCTTATACAATAGGTAAGTTGTGTTTCCCGATCACTGTTGCCATATTCAGCATTTTGGTTTACTAAGCAGCTTTGTAAGGTTGTTGATAGTTAAGATGCTTAAGAGATCATGTGATATTATTGGATATTTATGAAGTTTAAGCTATGATGCATATAAACCGACATGACATAATTTCAAGACCCCCTAATATGGATAGGATTGGTTATGACATTATAAAATGCATATATATTTTATATAAAAAGGAAAACATATAACACAAAAATGTTTACATAAATAACAGTTTTAAATAGAATATTTTCATTAATTAAGAAGAGGATTGCCATTGTTTCTTAAATTTTTTATTTTTTATTTTTAAATTGTGTATTCTTCTTTTAACTCCATATTGTAGATTCAACTCAAGATGTGCCTAGGGCATATTTGGATGTATTAGATGTGGGCCAAATAGGGACATGTATTTGGATCTGTCTATATATAGTACCCATGTATTTGGATACATTTAAATACCATATCCAAGAAGTATCATATCAATATCTGTCTCTGACACACAGATACGGGAATCCAAGTAGGAAGATCGCCAGATGTGGTAAGAGTTTAAGCGATCATTTACAGTTATTGAGGATGATATATTAATACCTTTGTATTGGTATCCCACGCAAGTAACCTGAACATTGGGAATTGGATTAATTTCTTGACTAGTGAATAAACAAATGGGAGATATTTGGGTTAATATCGATTAAGCATCTTGGCATTTTAACATTTGTTTTTTTTGAACCATTGCCTTTAATGATTGTAATTGTATTAACAATCTTCTCTTGTTGCAGTTATTTCTGGGGGATTAGATTCGAAAATCTTGACATGGGACTTCTCAAGAGGAAGGGTATGCTCGGTGATAGACCTTGGTATGTGATAAATTTTTCTTGTTTTACAACTGCCTTGAGTAATACATTACCCTAGTTATGAATTTTTTTCTGTCTCTTCTATAGGACAAGCAAACTTGGAAAAAGTAAAAATTGTGTTTGTATATGAATAACTATAGGAACAAAAGAAGAAGTGTTAGGGATAACATGACATTAAATTGTAGATTCTCTCATGCATTAATCTAGAAAGTCACATGCAAATACCATGCCAAACTTGTAGCAAGGATAAGCTTTTGGAATATAAATGAACGGTTAGGCCATAGCAAGACTTGGAACATATTCTAATACTACTACAAGCATTCACTACTCTTAAACGCAATATGTTTGATTGTTTCTCAAACTTCGGAACCTTTCAATGTCTAACTTGGATGATTGCTAAGAAAAGATACAATAATCATGGGTGGTGACAGGACAATAAAATCAGATACCAGTTGTCATATTACTGAGGTTTCTTGCAAACTTTACAAGTAGAGATACAAATTATTTTACAAGATACGCCCTTCGTCCCTCTATTCCTGTATTCCATATGGATAAAGATATGATACTCGTTGGATATAGCCCAGACAAAACCCTAATATGTATCCATATCCAAATATGGGCTATGTAGGATTCAAAGATGTGGTGGATGTGGCTGGAACAAAATCTGAGCCATGTTCCATTAAAATTTGGGAGGGAAATCCGTGTGTTGTGGTCTACCGGAAAGGATGCCACTTGCATTATCGGTGCTGTGATCCGGGTTCAATCCCCACGGCGGATGTGTATAAGAAGTATTTACTCAAAAAAAAAAAAAAAAAAATTGGAAGGGAAACACATCTTATCTGGTGTAACACTCATGTTTGTTATCTTATATTTAGGGCTTTGTTTTAGAAATTTCTGCTTTAAATTTGATATGCTCTATGGGATATATATATATATATATATATATATATATATATATATATATATATATATATATAGCTTTATCATAGTTAAAAGCTTCATTCAAACCAGGCCCAGGTTTGGCCTGGTTTGGATTTTTTGGCCTGACCAAACTGGTCTGCTTTGGTTTGGGATTTTTTTTTTAAATAAATTTTGATCTGTCTAAAATATTCATTAGTTTTAAAAATAAAATAAAAAATGATATAAGCTTTTTCGAAGAATCCAAATGCTAATTCGATGTTTTATCTTATCTTCTTGTGACTATCATTTGGCACAGCCACTGTAGAGTTACATGATGTAGCATAGAACATTCCAGACCTCGGCTCAATACAGTAGGGCTTCAAGGTAGGTGGGGCTTGAAGTTTCCTGTTTCACTGCTTAAATGCAGCAGTCCATGCATGAGATGAACTGGTGGAGTGGAATGCAGGGGCAAGAGGCTGAATGTAAAAGATGCGGTCTGAGGTTGAATGCTAGACCCATTCATGAATGTCTCTGAAGTTCCGTCTATTCCCTGTCATGGCTAGTATTTAATTTTAGGTTTTATTATATTTTATTAGCTTTTAGGTTTCATTATATTTTATACTGCGTAGTTTTTAGTTTATATGAGTAGTATAAGTTAGTAGTTTCTTAGTTTTTTTAGATTTTATTATATTTTACAATTTGTAATTTGTTAAACAATGATTAATATAACTTCATTTTATAAAATTAAAATATTTTTAAACATGAATTATAATTTAGATAGTTTTGTATCATAATATATCAAAGATGTCGTTTTATATAAAATTATATAAAATAATAATTTATATGATAAATATTTTTGTTCTTTAAATGTTTATATGGGATTGAAACAGTCCCACCCTCATTACATCCTCACCATGTTATAAAGTTATTTCAACTAACCACAGATGGGTATTACAACAAACTGTAATATTAGGACATCACATATTGCCTGGCGAGAATTGAAGCTGAAGTCTCCCTATTGACAGCCCACATTTTTAACCACTTGAGCTCATGCCATTTGAATTTTTTAAAGTTTTAAGGTTCACCCAAGGGATTGGAACCTTGGTTTGTTATGTGAATCTCTTCGCTTCTGATCACTTCCAAACTTTTTTTGTCCCTCTGTCTGGACTGAACTTTCTCAACATTGTAATTATGATTTTATATATTGTTAGATTTATTGTATCCAAGTTGTAGTTTTCTGCAAGGTTTCTAAAATATTGTCATATAGAATACTTTACCTTAATCCATGCAACTTAGTCTATTAGCTATTAAGCCCTCAATATATCTATTACAAAACGTATGCATGCACAAAGGTTTTGCTCATGAAATGGCTATGCTAATTTTTAAAGTTCACAGGTTTGAGCAGTACATTAGTTTTTGCTTTTTTGAAGATGCTATCAATTTTCAAAATAAATTTATAAACTTTCATAATCATTCTGGATATGTAAGAAATGAAATGAAATAACTATTAATGTCCACAAATGACAAGAAATGATCAAATGACAGGGTTAGAAGGATATGACATTTTCAAGATATTATTGCTAGAAAAAGGCTCCGCTATCTGTTAACATCTTAGACAACATATATATTAGTTAAATAAAGGGTTATTGTTGGAGCTTGTTGATGCTAATTGTGCAAAAGCTTTGGGAGACAAAAGACATTAGTATTGGAGATCAAGAGATGTCCCATTTCCTAGGAAGTACAGACAAAAGTGTAAAAGCAAGGTCTTTAAAATGAATCAAGGCCATTATGTGGTAAGCTCTATTTAAAGTAATTTTAGCAACATACATCCTTATAGAGAAAAGATTGGGTGAAACGATCTTAGTGTTTTCTCTGTTAGGGGAGAAGGTGACGACTCTTCACCAACTATTTAGAGAGTGGTTTTACATTGGAAGAACAAGTCTCACTAAAATTGAAGGATTTGTTGGTTCATAGTTAGAAACCACAACAAATTCAACATATGTCAACTTAGTCTCTCAGATCACAGCCCTATTTGTCTATTGGCATTTTTGGCTTGAGCAGAGCATGGAAAGTTTTAGGAATAGATCTAAGCTGCCTGATGAGCTGATATTCAATGTAGAACCCCAAAGATGTGTGAAATGTTTTTGGGCCTACAATTTAAAAATACCTACATAGTTTTCTATATGTTGAACCTCACAATTATAAATCTTGACATTTCTTGGCAAAATACTCTGTCACTAGTTACACTTTCATCCAAAGTCTTTTGGATCCCATGACATTTATTGAGTTAATTAGTGATGGTACATGCTGAAGAAACCTAAGAGTAGTCAAGATTGGAAGCATCCTCTTGTATGATAAAAGAAATTTAGTGAAAACCAGACAAAATCAAGACTTGGATTCATATTGGACTCGATAAGATTTTATTTCTTTCTTTTTTTGGATCTAGACTCGGGCTCAGACAAAGCTCGGGGGAAAATTTGGGAATGACTCAATTAATAATAATAAAAGCATTACAACAATAAGCTATAGGAGAATTTATAAAAAGAGACTGGCTAGGGCCAAAATGACTCGATCAGGGTCACTTCGCTCATAGAGTTAGTAGTACTCACAGACTTGAGGAGAGTGTGAACATTGTGGTTGTGCCTTGTTAGCGGATCTTCAATCTGCTTGCAGCTTGAGAGTCCTAATGGTCGAAATGGATTTAAAAATCACCCTTTGTAATATAATTAAAATTAAAAAATTTAATCTCATCATTGAAACGCCTTAGAATCCAAAGAATTATTTTTACCTTCTCTCCATGTCCCCTTAGGATTATCCAAGTAGTCCCCCTTAGTCCTGACCATTCTCTTAGGAGCATCATTAAATCTTGTGCTCACCCTTTTGGGATGGTTGATGACAATGAGATTGTGCTTCTCCTTCTCATTCTACTACAATTTAGTGTTGGCGCTTGGTGCTTGGATTCACCAGAGCTCATGTCCAACCTTCTAGGCTGTAATTGAATGGCATGTAGTTGTTCAACTCTAGGGTAGTTTACCCTAGTTTCTTTACTTGAGATTAATATACTTTCATGGTACTTCTTTGTTACTACGATGCCTCGTAAATTCTTATCTCCCTAAGAGCAAAGTACTTTCAAATTTCAAAATTTTCATATCTTGAAGACTTATGATTCCAATCTATCTATACCATCTAGTTCTCTAGCTACCTTCGACTTGCATTTTTCACTTGATTAAAGGCTCTTAGTTTCGACTACAACTTTATGGGGATTAAAGGGTCCTATCAAAATGATCCAAGAACTTCAGTTGAATTTTTGCAATCTATGAAGAAGAAAGGCTTGCTGGTTTATAGTTGATGGATTACAAATGGTATCTCGCCACCCCATCCACAAATTTGGGGACTATTCAAATCCAAATAACTACAAAACTATCATGATTGGGCACACATTTTCTAAGTTTATGCAACAATTTTGAATATGAAATTCTTAGAGCTATTGGATTAGGGCAAGCTTAGATAAGAGGTAGGCTGGTTTAGAAGGGATCATCAGACTATTGATCATGTTTTCATTCTTAGGGCTATTATTGAGGTGGCTCACTAGTGGCCTTTTAAAGTATTTTGTTGTTTTGTGGACTTTAGGAAGGGCTTTGACACTGTTCCCAAGCATCTTTCACTTCAAAGACTACATGACATCAACATCTTGGAGCTCTTTGTCATTGCCATCAAGAGACTATATAATGTAGTTGTGGGTCATTTTTCGACGACTTTTGGTTTCTCAAAGGATGTCCAGAGCACCATTGGCATCAAACAATGTTATCCTTTTTCTTCTTCACTCTTTGAGATCTACATTGACAAGCTTGAAGATTTTATTTGTCATATTGGTGGCAATGGTTACCTTTTACATCATGTCTCAATAGCTATATTGCTTTTTTGTAGATGATGTTGTTCTCCTTGCTCATACTATTGAGGGCCTACAAAGACAATTGGATGCTCTTTCTTGCTTTTGTGACTTAAAACAACTAATAGTCAATCTTGGCAAGACTAAGGTGATGGTCTTCAATGCATCAGAGAGTATCCTATCTAAGTTTCAACTCTTCTATAAGGATGAGTCGATTGTGGTCATCAATGCTTACACCTACTTGGGGGCTTAGTGGTCCTTTCCTTAATCCCAAGGGCCTGCAAAGATAGTTGAATGCTTTTTCTCATGGGTGGTGATCTTCAATGCATCAAAGAGTATCCTATCTAAGTTACAACTCTTCTATAAGGGTGAGGAGATTGAGATCAACATAGCGTACACCTACTTGGGGGCTTAGTTTATAGGTCTTTCCCTTAATCCCGAGGGCTTGCAAAGATAGTTGAATGCTCTTGCTCGCTTTTGTGACTTAAAAAAACTTGCAGTCAATCTTAGCAAGACTAAGGTGATGATCTTCAATGCATTAAAGAGTACCCTATCTAAGTTCAACTCTTCTATAAGGGTGATTCACTTGAGATCATCACTACTTACACCTACTTGGGGGTTCAATTTATAGGTCCTTCCCTTAATCTTTGACTAGCTTCATAGTCACATCTTTGCAAGGGATACTCATCTCTCTCAGTCTTCAAATGCCAGTGTTTCCACTAGCTTTTCCAGGACATACCTACAAAGATGCACCTCTTTGATTGCATCACCAAACCCATAGTCTTTTATGGGTCTAAGATTGGGGGTCCAATTCTAGGGTGTGTTGATTGGGCTCATAGGGAGAGTCTAGACTAATTTGCTTCAGAAATTTATTTGATATAAATGACCCATTCCATAGTGTATTGTTTAGGTTGAGTTTGGTGCTCATCCTCTTCGTCATGAAAGCATTTTTAGAATTATTTTTCAGCTTCATTGGCTTAAATCCATGGGTGATTGCACCTCAGGCTGAGAGAGGTACCCATATTTGGCGCTTTCCTCCTTAGAATGGATTATGTCTAGGCGCACTTTGGTTGTCATTGTGGATGGTACTAAGAAGTTATTTCTCTTATTCAGTCAATTGACATCTCCATAGATCAATTACCTCCATTTGAATGCTCTTTAAATGCTCCTCTTCACCTTCTTCCTGATAAGAGGGTGATTAATCAAGCAATCAGAGGTGATGTTTATCGACAATATATCCAGATCACTTGTGTCGCTCCATCTCAGCCTCTTAGTCCTAAGTTGGCCTTCTACACAACATTTCATGAGGATTGAGAATGGCATTATTACTTGTCTTGATTATGTCCAACAACATTGGACACATAGCCTTAGGATTCCTCTTGGTCAGCTCAGAGTATGCTCACATCAGTTGCGAGTGGAGATGGACCATCATATTCCTCGAGAGGATAGGGTATGTTGTTTTTTATCTATTGGGAAGGTGGAGACTAAAGAACATTTCATCTTCGTGTGTCTTGTTTATTATGAGATTTGAGGGAGGTACTATTGCTTGTATTGAGACTCAGGTGGATTGCTGCCATTTTTTTTCGTTATTCTGATCAAAATTACTTGGCTCTATACCTTAGGGAAACTATCACTCTTTGATGTCAATTATTATAGGGGACATCGACCATGACTCAACTAATCACCTCATTCCTTCACTCTATCTCTACAGTCCAGAGTAATAATCGTTCATTTGAAGCTACAACTCCCAAGAATATTAATGACAGATCTATGCACCCTTGTTTGCATAGAAGAGTGACTACTAGGCCTTTAGTTTTTTCTTCTTTCTTGTGTTAGGAGAGGACTATAGTTCTCTAGCATTGGGTTTCGGCCACCCTTCATGTACCAAGGAGTTGTAGATAGACTCGACTTACCGGTTTCTTGTCCTCTTCTATTGGTTTCACAACTATGGATGCTCCATGTCCTCCTAGGATGTTCTAGCCAGGCCCTCCTAATCCTAGCCATTCTCTTAGGAGCATCATTAGATTCTATTGGCCCTTTTTGGATAGTTGGTGACGACGATGATCGTGCTTCTACTTTACACCTTTATGTAGATTAATGTTGGCGTTTGGATCCACTGGAGCTACCTTCTATCTCTATTGCATCTCAACTTCTAGCTCTCTCTTCATCATTACTTTTAGCACCTTTGGGTTTATCCATTTTGGATAACCCTTGAGGCTCTAATTTTTAATGTTGGCGTTTGGATCCACTGGAGCTACTTTCTATCTCTATTGCATCTCAACTTCTAGCTCTCTCTTCATCATTACTTTTAGCATGTTAGGGTTTATCCATTTTGGATAACCCTTGAGGCTGTAATTTTATGCCATACAATTGTTCCACTTCAGTGTAGTTTACACTAGATTCTTTACTCTAGTTTAGTTTATTTTTGTAGTACTTTTTGGTTACAATAGTGCATTGTAACAACTCTTTTCAATGAGTCCCATTGGCCTGCTTTGGCCATCTATGAACATTAATAGAATTATCTTATTATCTCTTGTCCCATTATCTTTCACCTTTGGAAAATACTAACCAACGAAGGGATAGATGAGCTAGGAAAAGGGTGCATGTGTCTAGTTTATAGGGAAGAAGAAATTGAAATTGTTGAAGGATCAATAGTAGATTATCCAAAGTTGCAAAATTTATTGCCTCATTATTTCCATTAGGGAAGGTAACCCTATGAGTTTCTCAACCATGACATTTCTTAGAGAAAGCAAGCTAACAAGCATTCTTAGTAAGAGTCTAACAAATTCAAGCGACACAATGGAAGTGAATCTCAAGAAAAAAAAGATTAAGGTCAAAGTAGTTGTAACCACATGGCAAGAGAGGCACTTGTCTGAAGGTTCAAGAAACATGGAAGATCACAAGACAACCCTTCAACTAGAGTTGGTAAGAGGCAATGTTGTCTGCCTATAGCGTATAAAGTTTGTTACTGGTGCCACTCCTGTATGATGTCTTAGCTTAATGGTAGCTCCTCATTGATCATCAGCCAAGTGGAGTGGATGGTGAACTCCATGTTGGGGTGAGAGGAAGGATTAGAAACAAATCATCTGTGCTGGCTATTAGCTGCTCAAATTGTTTAGCTCAAAGAGAACTGCCATTGTATAGTTTAACTCTTTGGATTTGGACCACATCTCCTTATCTCATTATCTGAGAATCTTGGTAGGCAAAAGTATCAAAATAAAACCTTCCATCCTTTTTAATAAAAAAATCTTCTCAATGTTCTAAAAGCAATCAATAAAGCTGCAGTTAAATATAAAAAGGTCCAGTTCTAAATGCATGTTGGATCTAAAGAAACCAGAGAAAACAGAAGAAAAAACTATTTTCTTCACTTAACCCTCCAACCTTCAAACTTACATCTGAAAGCCATGTGTAAATCTCTTCACATTGGATATCAAAGCGATAAATAGATAACTAAAGCAAACTTCTTATCCTTCCAACTTTTGCTACTTATTGGGGCATCAGAAGGATTAAAATTTTCAACTCTGATACCCAGAAAAGAGAAGCATATAAAAGCAGTGGAAATTAATTTGACATGCTTGGAAGAAATCTTAAGAATGAACATAAACTCATCCTTAATGAAGAAAATGAGTCATTGCGATTCAGGGATTCTGTCAACACTAGAAGCTTAAAGTCTATTCTTAACACCATCTGCATTAATTTTTGGGGTTGATAAAAAATTTTCATGGCATAACTCTCAACTTATCTTTCATCTCGCTGACCCTGATCACATGCCCTCATGTTTTCATCTCTGGGTCCCATGGGTGAAAGCATCAAAAGTTATATCTTAGTTTCTTCACTAATCCAATCATTTGACATCCAATTCCATAATGAAAAGCATAGTTATGAAACTTGGTGAGTTTCTCTTTAATAACTCACCTTTATTAGACGTTATGGAAGAGTATCCAGGGTCATCCGTGTTTCTATGTGTTTCTGTGTACTCCATGAACCATAAGAGTTGTAGGGTTTATATTTTGAAAATTATAAGCAATGTTTCTTATGTAGCATGCATTAAGAACGTTCCTTATTGGTGGTATTTTTGGTGTTTTTATCAGTCTCTTGTATGACAGAACATGCTATTGAAATTTTGTAATATTATATTTTTTATTGATGAAAGGTATTTTGCTTATTAGAAAAATGACTGTAAAGCAGGTCAAATTACGTTTAAATCGAAGGGTTGAGAACCAGAAGGCAATACAAATAGAAAATATAAAGCTACAGAAACATAAAGGTGAGCAAAGCTAAGTCGAGAACTAGAAAGCAACAAAAACTAAGTTCAACTTCTTTCCAACAATGAGAGGCAATATGTTTGAGGTCCTTGAAACAATGATCATGATTGAACTCCATTGTGTCAAGTAGTCTCCTCCCATTCGATGTCAAGAGAAAGAACCCATGGAGCAAAATTCCTAAATTTTCAGCGTAATGGTTGCCAAGTAAATTTAGGATTATTGTGCAGTAATATGGTCCTGTATGATATTATGTCTTTTCCTAAATGATCTGGAGGGAAACGAATTCTCTGCTGCCGTGTTGTAAACAATCATGTCTTTTCCTGGATTTTATTTTTAATCAAAAAGTGAATTTCATTGCATTTTTAAGATTGCTTATTCCCACAGGACCATCTGGGGCAGAAATATTAAAGTGGTCCTTTCCACAAGTGCTGGCTATACACGAGTTCAAAGTCCAAGTAGAATTTTTTGGGGAGTAATCTTCATGTAAGAAAGCCTTATTAGTCATTCTTGAAGCAAGGTCAATTACATTTCTTTGTTTTTGGTGGTTTGTTTGTAAGTTACAGTCAGTTTAGTCAATGGAAACCGTTTTGCATTTTCAGTCTATCCTTATTAAGGTTAGATTTATATTTAAGATTTTTGCTAGAATTTAGTTACTCTGGGTGAGAGTTACTGGTTGTCCACTATATTATGTAAACTTTTCTTGACACATTGCCTGTGACAGTTGAAAAATGCATAATTCATTATTAGATTAAAAATTTCAAATTCACATTTGAAACATGCAAAGCCAACTTCCACCCCCACTTGTGTTTTTGTATTGCAAGTTCCATCACATTGCGAATGCAAAGGTTTTTCTTTATATAAGTGATACTATTGCAACTGGTCTCATAGGGTACACTTTTCTTTGAATAAAAACATAATAAATGATTTCATTTTGTTATATGTCATGTCTCTCTTTGCATTTATATTCACATTATATCTTAACAGAGTGGATTGAAGGTAAGAGATAATTCTATTAATATCCATAGATGGCCAAAGTAGGCCAATGGGACTCATTGAAAAGAGCTGTTACAAATTACTATGCGTTGTAGTAACCACAAAGTACTACAAAAATAAGCTAAACTAGAGTAAAGAATCTAGTGTAAGTGGAACAACTATATGGCATATTATTACAGTCTCGAGGGTTACCCAAAATGGATAAACACGAACATGCTAAAAGTAATGAGTAAGAGAGATCCAAAAGTCGAGGAACAATAGAGATAAAAAGGAGATCCAATGGATCCAAGTGCCAACATTAATCTATAGGGAGATGTAAAGTAGAAGCACAGTCGTTGTCGTTAGCAACTATCCTAAAAGGACTAACAAGATCTATTGATGCCTCCAAGGAGAATGGCCAGGACTAAGAGGGCCTGGTTGGATAATCTTGGGAAGACATGGAATTGGACCCCTCAAGATTCTTTGAGCATCCATGGCTGCAGAACCAATAGAAGAGGATAAGAAACTAGGAAGTTGTGCCTGTTTACAACTCCTCGGTATGCAAGGGGTGGTCGAAACCCGACGCAAAAGAATTGCAGTCTTGTTCTATTGCAAGCAAGAAGAGCCCTAGTAGCCACCACTCTTGTATGTAGACAAGGGCACACAAATCTGTCATTAATATTTTGGATAGTTGTAGCTTCCAATGAGCGCTTATTACTCTCAACTGCAAAGATAGGGTGAAAGAATGAGGTGATTAGTCGAGTAGTAGTCTATTTCCTTTGTAATAAATGATGTCGAAGAGTGATAGCTTTCTGATGTAAAGATCCATGCATCTTTGGTCAGGATTGCCAAAAAACATGGCAAGCGATCCACTAAAGTTTCTATGCAAGCAATAGTATCTCTCTCAAATCTCATAATAAATAGGACACTTGAATATAAACTATTCTTCAATCTCCACCTTCCACATAGAGCAAAGACAACATACCCTACCCTCTCGAGGAATATGGTGGTTCATCTCCACCTGCAATTGATGTGAGAATAAACTGAGTTGACCAAGAGGAATCCTAAGGTCGTGTGTCCAATGTTGCTCGACATAATTAGGACGAGTAGTAATGCCATTCTTAATCCCCATGAAATGCTTAGCGTAGAAGGCCAACTTAGGACTAAGAGGTTGAGATGGAACAACACAAGTGATCTGAATATATTGTCAATTAACATCGTCTTTGACTGCTTGATGTTGAGAAATGTAGCTCGGATAGGAACTTCTTGCACAGGCTTTAGTATGAACGTGCTAGAAGACGGAGAGTGGGAGAATCTACATGGCACTTGGTGTATCAGTTCAGGAGAAGTACCTCATGTCGAAGTCAAGTTGTGTCTTACGTTTAGTTGGGTCATTTAGGAGAAGAGTGAAGTAACGACACATCCTTCTCAATTGTTTATGCACACCTATTTGTAAGTCTCTCCTGTGATTTCTGTTGCGAGCGAGGGGGATTTCTGCTGCGCGCGAGGGGGATTTCTGTTGCGAGCGAAGGGGATTTTTGCTGCGCGCGAGGGTGATTTATGTTGCGCTCGGGAGGGGATTTATGCTGCGCTCGGGAGGGGATTTCTGCTGCGAGGGGAGGGGATTTCTGCTGCAAGCGAAGGGATTTCTATTGCGCTCGAGGGCGATTTCTGCTGCGCTCAGGAGGGGGATTTCTGCTGCGCTCGAGGGGGATTTCTGCTACGAGTGAGGGGGATTTCTGCTGCGCTCGAGGAGGATTTTTGCTACGCTCGAGAGGGGATTTCTTGGTGTTCGTGTGTTATGGGGATACTTTATGAAGGAGGAATGGAGGAAACACGGGCTTCTACTCTTAAATCTATCCAACGCTTTCACACAACAGTTTCATACCAGCGTTTGTCTAAAAAGATTAATTCTCTCTAGAAACAGCTAGACACACAAGCTAGTATTATACTCTCCTTGCAAGACCAAGTGAAAGACGACAGCCGCATTATCGCAGATCTCCAAATTAAACTTCAAGATAAGCAAGCTATCATTACTCAATTGCAGACTGCACATACTGAACAACCTCCTCAGAATTCCGCGAATTTACACTCTGAAATATTAAAAATTCGAGATGAACAAGCAGTTCTTCTTGCTGAGCAGGAACGTCTCAAAGAAGCATCAACTGCACAAAGCCAAAAATTAGCTGACCAACAATATTGGGTTCAGGTTGTAGCCGGAAAGAAGAATCCCCCTCCCATAGTTGAGTTGGTTGTCCAAGCTAAATTTGAAGAAGAAAGAATCCGTAATGCGAAAGCGCTCAATCTTAGGGTTCGTGGGGTGCCCAAACCTATTGATCCGCTTAAAGCTGGAAATGCCTTATTCACAACACTCTTGAGTTAACAGATGTTACTCTTGAGAGAGCATGGTTCTCTCCCGACTCCACATTGGTCATACGCTTCAAAAATGCGGAAGAGCGTATGAAGGCGTTGAGGGCCAAACGAAAATTGATGAGGACCTTACACGACTCCAGGTTGAAGAATTGAAGAAAGCTAGGGAACAAGTAGCCGTAGCCAGGAAAGCTAACAAATGGGCAGTTATTCATAATTTGCGTGCAGTGATTAGGGACTCTCCCCCACCTGGTTGGTCCAAACCCTTGCCTAACAAATGACTCCATCGGCACGGAAGGGGGGTGGCAGATAAGCTAGCTATAGCTTGCTGGAACTGCAATGGTATGATGTGGTCTGCCCCAGGGTCCCTTCTTGATGTGATTGGTAGACATGACATCATTCTTATCTGTGAGACGCACGAGAGTCCCGAGCGGGCCCTTCCAGTTATCTCTGGTTACTTTTGGTGGTCCAGTTGTCGGCAACCCGACGCGACGCTCTGGAGGGGTTAGAGGATCAGGAGGTGTTGTTGCTCTTATCAAGTATAATCTCCAGGGTTCGGTTTCCTTGGTTTCGACTGACCCCCACTCCAGGTTTTTATGGATTAAAATCCTTCGTCACCCACCTCTTTGGGATATCTACATTGCCACCTGTTACTTTCCCCCCATCACGTCCAATTTTGTTATTCACACGGATGGGGACCCTTTCCAGGATCTCTATGAGGACATTACTAGATACTCGGCTTCAGGGGAGATGCTTTTGTTGGAATATTTCAATGCTCGGACTGGACCTATGCAGGTTTCTCTTCATGACCTCACAACCGATGAGATGCAGACTCGAGAATTGGATCTTGAGGACCTTGGTTTTGCTCAAACCTCCAACGACACACAGGTGACTGCTTATGGTAAGCATCTTATTGAGTTGGGTGAATCCAATAGGCTAGTTCTTCTCAATGGTATATCTTGTTTTCCGGATTCTAGTGGGTTTACTTGCTTTCCTCATAGTGGTGGAGCCAGTGTCATCGACTATGCTATTTCCTCTACCACCCTCATTCCATTCATTTCCCGTTTCAACGTCTCTGATCACCCTCCTCCCCTTACCGATCATTCAGTTCTTTCTCTTACGTTATCCACTGTTTCCCTTCCTATTACTCCTCCCACTCCTCCCTCCCCTTTAGTCCCTCTGGTCACTATAGACTTTGACTATTATTATTCCTTTACCTACATGGACCGGTTGCGTCATGTTCTCCCCAAGGTGTCTTCTCTTTCCGATGTTTCCGATCGTTCTGCTTGCTTGGTCCAAACTATTTGAAAGGTTGCTTTGGAATCATACCCCTACACTATTCGTCCTCCCCCTCGTCCTCGTCCCCCTGGTCATTTCCCCATGAACATCTGGTATGATGAGGAATGTAAGTCTGCCCACCGAAGGTTGAAATATACCATTCGAAATCCTTCCCAGCCCCATGCCATTTCTCACAAAGACTATAGGATGCTTCTTCGAAATAAGAAGCGTCTCTTCCTCTCTCGGCATTGACTTGATCTTATCCACTCCCTTCAACAATCTCCTAAATCCTTCTGGCGCCTTATCCTCCCCCGTGATCGGATTACTCATGGGATCGATCTTTCCTCTTGGACCATCCATGCCTCTTCCCTTTATACCATCCCAAATCAGCGTTGTATTTCTGTTCCCTTCCCCCCCTCTTCGTGCCACCTCTTTTCCACTGGTCTTGTCAGGCAGGCTATCTGGAAACTCTGTACAAGCAAAGCAGCAGATTTGGATGGGTTACAAGCGGAATTTTTGAAGCATGGTATTGACCCTCTTGTTGGGTCCCTTGCTGATCTCTTTAATCTTGCTGTCTGTTTTGGGTTTCCTGAGTCCTGGACTCGGCATATCATTCACCCCATTCATAAGGCAGGTGATCCCCATGAACCCAATAACTACAGGACTATCGTGATTGGGCATATATTTGCCAAGCTCTCTGCCACAGCATTGGATGTGCTTCTCTCTCGAAGGTTGGAGGAGGGGGGTTTCAGGGCTCTTGGCCAAGTTGGTTTTCGGCAAGATCATCAGACCACAGATCACATTCTAGTCCTCAGAGCTATTATTGAGGAGGCGTGTTCCAGGTCCTCGAAGGTTTATTGTTGCTTTGTAGACTTCAAGAAAGATTTCAACACGGTGCCTCGACATTTACTTCTTGAGAGGCTTCGATCAATTGACATCTCTGGGCAGCTTTTCACAGCGGTTATATGAGACTGTGAAAAGTCGGTTTCGCTCCCCTCAAGGGCTTTCAGCCAATATTCTTAGCACCAAAGGAGTGAAACAGGGATGCCCTCTTTCGTCGACACTTTTTGGGATCTTTATCGACGAGCTTGAGACTTTTATCGGGGAGAATGCTCACCCAGAGGATGGTTGCCTTCTTCAATATGTGTTGATTTCTATTCTCCTCTTTGCTGATGATGTTGTTCTTTTGGCCTCATCCCCTGAGGGGCTTCAGCGTCTTCTGGACACACTTGCCGCTTTTTGTGACTCGATACAGTTGACGGTGAATCTTTCTAAGACCAAGGTTATGGTATTCAATACTACCAAAGAGGCTCTATCCCATCTCCACTTCCTTTTCTAGGGCCAGGAGGTCGAAATCACCACCTCTTATGTGTATTTGGGGGTTCTTTTCATTGGTCCCACTTTTGGTATGAAACCCGCCGCCTAGGTTCGGGTGTGTAAGGGGTATGCAGCTCTGTCTTTGTTAGAGAGGAATTGCTTCAAAGCACATTTTCAGGATATACCTGTGAAGATGAGGATCTTTGACGCTTTGGTCAAGCCAACTATTACTTATGGGTCAGTGGTTTGCGGCCCTAGTCTTGGCCCAACTGAGTGGTCACGGGTTGAACGAGTGCAGACACTCTTTCTTCGACGATTCATTCGTTTCAAGGGAACAGTCCCTCGTTCTATTATTCTGGCAGAGTTTGGGGCTGCTCCTCTCCAGCTTGAGATTATCTTCCTGATTATCGGTTATCTTCACAGGATCCGTACTTTCGGAGATACCCCTGAGGGTTGCAGGAGGTACCCTTACCTCGCCCTTCGCTCCTCTATGGAACTCTCTCCGAGTTCTCGGGGAGGCCGGAGGAGCTGGTATTTTCAGGTTTCTACTTTCTTGGCCAGCATTCAGATACAGATAGACAGGCTGCCCCCTTATTCTTTGGGGGTTCACCCCCCCTCTCGGCTTACTAAGGAGAAGATGCTTCACGAGATTCAGAAGGATGTTAGTCTCCAGTACACCAGATGCACATGGATCTCTCCTTGTTGCCCCTCTTTCCCCCAAGTCTGTCTTTCTACCATGAGCACTTCTTACGGATACAGGAGGGCAGAATAGTTCCTCCACAATACCTTCAAGAGCACACAATGCATAGTCTTCGGATCACTATTGGGCAACTCAGGGTGTGTTCTCACCAACTCCGGATTGAGTCAGATCACCATCTTCCGATGGAGGAGCGGATTTTCTTGTTTTGCTCCTTGGGTGAAGTTGAGACCCTGCATCACTTCATTTTTTGTTGTCCCATTTATTATGAGATCCGGGGTAGGTTCCATTGCCTTTTCAGGGACAACTCTTGATGTGTTTCTACCTTCTTCAGATACCCGGACCAGCGTTGTCTTGCACTCTTTCGTAGGGAGATAACTCAGCTTCGATGACATAAAAGTTCTCCAAATGGATCTCACCCTCCTCAACATCGGCTCATCACAACATACTTCACCAACTCCGACGGACCAGGTGACTTCGACCGAAACGCCCCACACCATCCAGTTTGAACAGAAGCAGGGTCACTAGACAACGCACCAACAGTTTGTTAGGGTTCCGAACTAGCAATGGGCAGAGACATATCATGGACTTCTTCAGCTCCCGTACTTCGGCCTCGACTGTTAGGAGAGATTAGTTTTTGGGGGATTCTCGGAGCTTGCCCCTCCTGGGCTGCTCCCTCCCCCCTCCTTCTCTCTCTCCGTTCTTCTTGGCATGCACTTCTCTCTGTTGGACTGCAGCCCTCCCCCCCTCTGCTCTCCCTTTTCTTTTCTTTTCCCTTTCTCTTTGGCCCGTTTGTTGGGTTTGATCTTGTATTTTTCTTACTGCTAGCTGGCAGTCATTATTGTACTTCTTATAGTCCCTTGGGTCTTATTTTAGCCCACCGCGGACATTAATAATATTTCATTTTATTTCATTTCTCTCATTATTTGTAAAGTGACCACTTAGGAAAAGTGGAAACTAATTCTATTTTGTAATTCACTTTAGAAGGGGGGAAAATTTCTTCTCTTGAAATTGACTTAGTCTTAGGAGTCTAAAGGAAATGTTTTAGAACATTCATGACTTAGACTAGGATTTAATCTGGTCCGTACATCTCAAGATGAGATAGGATCTAATCTTGATCGTACATCTGAAGATGAGATATGGGCAGCTAGGATTAAAGAGATTAGGGTTTTGTTCAAGCATAAAAGGCAGACAAGATGAAGAAAAAATAGATATTAACTTTGAAGAGGAGCAAGAGAGTAGGAGAAGGGCAAGAGTGCTTAGAGGAGAAGAAGAGCAGATTGCTGAAGAGAACTACAAGATAATCAGGCCATGCACAAGCCGTACATCTTCAAATCTACAGGTTGTGCATCATCTTCTGTTGATGCTTGGGTGTGCTTCAGGGTTAAGAGGAGAGGAAGAGTGATTTATTGTCTAGAAAAAAGGAGAAATAGAGCAGGTCATCGTGCTGTAGCTGTACTCTTTTGTACAGACCGTTCTTTTGCTTTCGTTGTTCATTTTCCAGCTATTGTGTAACTGTTACATGTTCAGAAATTTATTTGTCTTTAAATAAATGTAAGATCTGATTTATTTAATAGAAGAAACATAGGACAATAGTCATCTAGGCTTTGGAAAATTTACACTTGATTGATTACCCTCTTATTAGGAAGAAGGTAGGGAGGAACATTTAAAGAGTATTTGAAAGGAGGTAATTGATCTATGGAGATGCCAATTGATTGAAGAAGAGAAATAACTTTTGAGTACCATCCACGATGAGGACCAAAAGAGCCCCTAGAGGTAATGCATTCTGAGGAGAAAAGCGCCAAATATGGGTATCTCTCTCGGCCTTAGGTGCAGTCATCTAGGGATCTAAGGCGATGAAGCTGAAAAATAATTCTGAACATGCTCTCAGATTAAGAGGATGAACACCAAAGTCAGCCTGAATAATATATTGAGGAATTAGTCTTTTACATTAGATAAATGTAAAATAGTTTGGACCCTCTCAATGCGAGCCCAATCAACACACCCTAGACTTGGACCCCAAATCTCAGATCCATAAAGGACTGTGGGTTTGATGATGCAATCAAAGAGGTGCATCTTTGTAGGTATGTCTTGAAAGTGCTGTTGGAAGCATTGGCGTTCCAAGACTGAAAGAGATGCGTATCCCTTGCAAAGACGTGGCTGCGAAGCTCTCCAAAGATTAAGGGAATGACCTGTAAACTGAACTCCCAAGTAGGTGTAAGTAGTGGTGATCTCAATGGACTCGCCCTTATAGAAGAACTGAAACTTAGATAGGGTACTCTTTGATGGGTTAAATATCATTATGTTAGTCTTGCTCAGATTGACTGCCAGCTGTTTTAAGTCACAAAAACGAGCAAGAGCATCCAACTGTATTTGTGCATTCAAGAGTATGATCAAGAAGAATATCATCTGCAAAAAGCAATATAGCTATCAAGACATGATGTAAACTTACATATTGAGCATATGACTTAAATATGGAGTAAGGTTTGCAATTGAGGCAATTCGTAGAATTCAGGAGGAGATTGTAAGTCCAAAGTTGTTGATAGGATCCTCTTATAACTTTTTGAGTAGGTCAGTTGCTGAGTCTCTCTTTAGGTTTTGTCCAAAATTGTTTAGAAACCTACTTCAGACTACTTCAATTAAGTAATCATCTCGTTATGTGTAATTGGTAGATGAAGTGATGAAGGTGTTTTTCAAAGCAGAACTGAAAAGGTTTCCTACTCTCCACACCCATGGCATGGATTAATGCTTGTGGCCTAGAGGGATTAGTGATCATCAATCTGAACTAGTTCAGTATTTGATTTGTAAACTGCACTTGTTGAATTTTTATTTCCCGATTTGTAGTTTTAGAATCAGTTTTCCAAATGATCTTCTACTTCATGAGAACAAATTCGTATTTTCCTTTCTTCCATTTCAATTCCATATATTGCATAATGTCATTTGATAGGACAATTTGTGATCCTTAAGTAGCATAAAGTAAAGACAACCTGTCTGGTCAGGAAACTCCTTGATGGCTTTTCCTTTAGAAACAATGCTGAAGCTGGTAGGTGTTATGGATATATCCCTCTGCACTCTTAGTAGCTAGCATATTATTCATATTTTGACTTCACCTTGTGGATCTGGCCAGAGAAAATTAATTAATAAACGTTACCAGATGAAAAGAATGTGCCTTGTATGATAATGCTTTTTACATCTATTTCAAGGTTTATAACAATAGTGTTTAGGGCCAATTAGTTGTTACAAGCGCTTGTCCAATGAGTATGTTTTTTTTTTTTTTTAATTATTATTTTGGTTTGTATAGCTAGTCTCATTTTTTCTTTTAATTAATTTTTGCCTCTTTCTAATGGATATTGGCAGCAGCTTCTATCACAGGTAATGCCGATGTTAACTGCAGCACAAGTCAAACTTGTAATCCTCCTTTTGTTCATGCTTTAGCAGTGCCAGAAGGAAACCTGGACAGGCAAAAGAAGCAGGTTGTTGCTGCTGCAAGAGGTGATGGTGTTATTGAAATCATTGATGTTGGATTTGAAGCACACATTGCAAATGTAAAAAATAAACAGCCACAACATGCTAGAAAAGGATTTCAGCCGAAATCAGCAAAAAATGCAAATGCAAAGCAAAACATTGCAACGGAAGAAAATGCAAAACAAATGAGAATCCAATTACATTCTGGTCTGGGAGGTCACTTAGCTGCTGCTTCCTGTGTGTAAGCATGTCTTATCATTTATTCATTCATGATCCATAACCCCAAATTGGGGACAAAGCTAGTAGCTTAAATGAGAACAAAGCTGCATAATATGTATGCTGAGAATTAAACTACATTTGCACAGGACATTCTCAAGGTTTGGTGAGGCTGGGAAATTCATTATTTCTGGAAGCAATGATGCATCTATCAAGGTCTGGAATTGGACTAGACAGATAGAATCCAGTGAAACAAGCAGAAGCAGTGAAGGTCCTCTGAGTTCTACCATCAACCATACAAGAAAAGTATGTTGTGCCACTAATGAATAACAAATCCATGCATTATAGTTGGTATATTCGGACTGTGTTTTTCAGCAGTATTTAACTGGCAATGTTTATTTTCCTTTAGTTGATTACCATTAACAGTTTTGAAAATTTCCTAGCTTGTGTGTATTTTGTCTGGAGATTTATTCATTCTCCTTTTGAAAATGAAATTTAAAGGAATTATTTCTTAAATATATTGATATTCAGAAAGAAACTCAAGACGTTTGTATAGAATGCGGTACAAAATGAATCTTCTGGATGTTCTGTCTGCTTTGAATATGCCCAATTTTTTATGTAAGGATACTTTTATGTTAAGCGCAGCTTATTGAGGTAACTCTATTCTTAAGCAGTTATTTGCCATTATCTCAGAACCCCAGCCAATGACAATATCCTGTAAATTGCTTTACATTGGTAGCTAAGGTAGTAGTCCGTACTCCAACAATAGTCTATTAGAACTAGTAACAAAAGTATGTTCAGGTACAAGCATTATTAAAAGGTCACATTATATTTTAAGTCTCTTGACTAAGCTTTTAACAGTGGGAATGAACATTAACATGAGTTCATTGAGATGCACCTAATTTATAGTTGTGTCCATAGCTAAAAGACTTGGACTGGGTAAGACCCTTTCCTTACTCCAACGTGGTCTTGGCAATTAAAAAAATCATTAAATATAGAAAATTTTAAAAAAGATTTTCCTTTAAATATCATATTCAGAGACATCCAAATATGGTCAAATTCATGCCAAAATGTGTATTAAGCATTAAAATATGATTCGATTATGGAAGTGCGCATGAAACAAAAAAATATTCAATTAATATTAAAATTCAGAAAACAGAGTACATGGTCCAAAATTCATGTATTATTATATTCGTGGCAACAAAAAGGACAAAAATATCAACCTGCACTGTAGGAGCTACTCAGCCCATTTCCACTTGGTCTACCCTTCTTCGGCCTTCAATATCGCCTCAGAATGTGTAGGTACATGAGACCTGTTCTTTGCTTGTGCCTTCGCCTCTTCCCTTGTTTTTTTTTTTTTTTTTGCTGGATAATAAGGGGTTATACTCACATCCCCCACCCTCGACAAATTACATCTCTCTTCTTTAGAGCTTGAGAGTTACAAATAGATACACTTCTCATCTCAATTGAGATGCTATAGCTAGAAACCTATATCATTTTACATAAAATGTCTAAATTCTTGATTTTCATTTTCTGGATCTTTTCAAATTTTTGTATGAATACAATTACTCCAGAATTTAGCATCTTTCTTGACATTTTCCTATAGCAGCCTTCACAATGCCAAAACTTCACCTCTACTATATATGCCTTGCATCTTAGTAGAGTAATATTTCCAAAACATCGCACTATCATAGTCCGCTTTACCAAATCTGAATTGCTAGTTTCCTTCCTCACTGAAGTCATAGCCCTTCATTGCTCTTCCCATCGTTCGAACCCTAGTTGGCAAATATTTGCAATTTCGTTTTTTGCGACTTGAAAAATCGTCACTGCCCTTGTTTCGAATGGTTGACTTCACAGTGTCGTATCTCCCTCAATATTGCTCAGAGTTTTGCATATGACCACTCATTTTAAATCTATTCAAATTCTGCACAAGTTGGTCCAAGAATCAGCTGAATCGGATAACTCTTCGCGAAGATATGGCTCCTAAAAGATGAGATGTTTTTCAGGAAAAACCCTAATCCTTCGCACTTTGCAATTTCGTTTTTCGGGACTTGAAAAATTGTCACTTCCCTTGTTCTGAATGGTTGACTTCACAGGGTCGTATCTCCTTCAATACTGCTCAGATGTTTGTATATGACCACTCATTTTAAAGCTATTCAAATTTTGCACAAGTTTGTCCAAGAATCAATTGAATCGTATAACTCTTCGCAAAGATATGGCTTCTAAAATATGAGATGTTTTTCAGGAAAAAACCCTAATCCTTCGCACTTTGCAATTTTGTTTTTCTCATTGTAAGCAGCCTTCCACGCTCCTTCAACCTTCCCAACCTTCCACTCAGCATCCCAGCCTTCCGTTGCAGCTCCTTCAACCAGCCCAACCTTCCACGTTCCTTCAGCCATCCCAGCCTTCCACCCAACATCCCAGCCTTTCGCTGTAGCTCCTTCAGCCAACCCAGCCTTCCACGCTCCTTCAGCCAACCCAACCTTCCATGCTCCTTTAGCCTTGACACTCCAAAGATCAACTCATCATTCAGCCTTCCACGCTCCTTCAGTGGTAGGAACCCAAGTTCCTAGCGGATCTATCAACGATAATTGGAATTGGATCTAAACTAATAGAATCACCTTTTGGATAGAATCACCTTTGCACTGGAGGAGAACCCTTCCAATGGATCAATTGATCAAATATATATTCTTATTCATGGATGATTTGTGTGAATGACCAACCTAATATATATATCTACCCTAAAGCTACGTTGGTGAAGAGACGTGATGGTTCACGTTATGAAGAGATGTGATGGTTCACTTTGAGTTAATAATATAATAATTAAATGTTTAAAAATACTAACTAATAATGTTAGGATGGAGGATCCTAACATTCAGCCTCTAGCCTTCCACACTCCTTCAACCTCTAGCCTTCCATGCTCCTTTAGCCTCCAGCCTTCCACGCTCCTTCAACCTTCAGATTTGTTGATCATTAAAGCACCAGACCATTTGCCAGGCCCCTTAGGGGGCAACCCCTTGCCTCTTCCCTTGTTATTGCCACTGCCTTTGTCTCTTCTCCTTTGCACAAGGCATGCACTGCCCCCATGGAGATGAAGTCCTCTGTAAATGTGTGGGCACTGTAGTCTTGGTTCAGGCTTCTCGGAGCACTGTAGTCTTGGTTCAGGGTTCTTGGTCTATTGTGATGCTTTTGATAAATCTCATCCAACTGAATACAGATGCCTTCCAATTGCTTATACTGGAATTGAAAGTTGTACTAAGACAAGAATCATGTGTTGGGTGCATTTGGAAAATTTATTGTGCTTCTTGGAGTGTCTCCTCAAGATACTCCAATTGTGCTCAAACTCAAAAACACTGCATGGCTGACAAAAAATTTGAATGGCAATCTTATGAAGATCAAGATACCCAACTCCATGATAACTTGCACTATATACATAGAAGTATGTAATTAATATTTTTTAGGATTAAAACAATGATAAAAGTTTAAAAGATAATGAAATAACAATTACAATTCATTAGTGGAATTTAGGATACCAAAGGTTTACATTTAAATGTTAAAACTTGAAAAGCTTGGATTACCTGCTAATAAGTTTTCTTTCCATTGATTGTCATGCTTCTGGTAATGATAGTCTGCCCTCCCGTATATTGCTTTGGATATCATCATGAGGCTTGCATCTTTTCTATGCAGCTACAGAGGCCTTCTAATACCCTTCTTCATCAACATTGAAGTCTTCATCAGAAGGATTATTGTGTGCTAGTGGTACTCTAGAGCTTAGATGTAATGGCTGATGAAGTTGAGATTAGCATCTATTATCAATGGTATCCCAAAGGACAGTATTTGCTCTCCTTGCCTTCTATGAACCTTCTTCACCTTACACATGACCTTCGAAGTAGCTCATGTAAACAATTTCATACCAATTCAATCATTCTTTCAGGCAAAGTCAAGAGCTGTCAGTTCTTTGCATCTTTTTCATAAACAGCCTACAAGGAAATGATGTTTGTTACAAATTGTGTGACACCAGATCCTCCACGCTTACTTTCATCTATTTACTTCATTGAGCTGAGGACCCATGGATGGTTGTAGATGTACCTAGTTATATGCTTTGCTTTCTGCACAATCAGTTTAATACAATGCAGTTCTTGATGTTTTTAACTATAGGCTGCAAGGTTAGACTCCAAAAGGTAGGAATTCTTCCATAAGAAGTCTTCTTTCAGCCATGGAATTTGCAGCATTTTCTGTAATTATTTGGACAACATTTTTAATACTCACCTCCAACATAAACTCCTGTTATAAACCACACAATAATTCAACACTCCATATTTTCATGTTTTTTTTTTGGCATCAAGTGATCTCAAAAATATGTAACCACTTGTGGAACAGAAAGTATAGAAGTATTCTACTCTTTTGTCAGTCCATCCACTTGATATTATTGTGCCAGCCTCCCATTGCCAAGGTGTATGCTGGTCACTTGTCAATTTGTCCACAATCATATTGCCCATAAATTCGTTTGGCTTTTCCTTCTATGAGTTTCTCAAAGATGATGGCCTTGAACCCTAGAGCACAAATAGCAATGGCACCAACCAAGAACTGCTAATATGGATACTTACCGTATTGGATGGCAATTCAAATAGTACAAAAAATGTTGATTGCTTCCTGTCTTGTTCCTGCTAGGCCCGATTCCATTGTGTTCAAGTGAAGGTTGTGTATGAATAGTAGCATAGAGGACAAGCAAACCTTATAGACAAGGGGCATTGGGAGTAGAAGCAGCTGTAGGAGTAAGCCCATTGGTTTGAGTCACATTAGGCATGGATCAAGAGGGGACATACCCAGTCCTTATTGACCTACAAGGATGTAGTCATTACCCTGATCTCTACTTGACCATGGGGATATAGTGCTACACTCTGGCTGTTGCAAGGTGGCACCTCATTTTGTTAAATCCCATGTATGAGCTTGTTCCAATATTTACGTATCATTTCTCCTTTTTCAGGTTTCCTTGCAGTGAGCCTTTGTCAGATCTATCTTCTTATTCGTATCTTTGATTAGAAATTGAGGGCAAGAAAAAAATGGAAGAAAGTTGGTGGTGTAAGAGCTTTTGATCAGTGAGATCTTCTCAGTTCTCACTCAATCCCTATGATGAACAATGGGTGGAAAGTAGTTTTTCACATTTGCCTACTAATCATTGTGAGAATATCAATCCAATGACAAGCTCCAATTATTACACTTGCATACAGTGAAGAATCAATTTAAATTTTTCAATGATAGGATAAACACAAACTTATGCTCTCTAGACCCTTCTTTTCCTTACCCCTATACCAGAATCCCAATTTTGTGTGTTTTCTATGTGTGATTTGCTGCTTTTTGGAAACACACTAATCCGTGGGGTGAGGCGTCAGGATTTGCAAGTATTGGCAAGATGCTAAAGTACAACTTGTAAATTACTTGGAAAGTGGGTACCTTGCCATGGCCTCCGGTTTGGTGAAGGACCTGAATTCACAAGTACATGGTGATTATTTCAATTCAGGAATTTCAAGGGGTGTTTGGATTCTTTTGGGTCCTCTTGGGAGATTGGACTTGGAACTCTATGAACTGATTCAAGTCATGATACCATGCTTAAAACTGAAATTTGGAATCAACTTTCTTGAAACTTTGTTTGTTGATGAGCACGCCACATTACTAATTGTTACTTGCTTATATTGAGGTCTTTCCAATTTTTCAAAGTGAGCATTGGGCAGATCACATCAAAATGGCATGTGAATATCCATATATAGCAATCTAATCATAGCTAAGAATAGAAATGACTTAGGTGACTGCCAGGGCACCTTAGAATAACTTCATTATTTGTCCTCACTTCAAGCATATATGTGTACTCTGTTACTAAAGGTGGTTGTACCTGGATTTTGTTCAATGATATGGAAAAGTATCTTGAAGTGCTTAGCCAATTACAGTGTTAAATTTACAGTGGACTGAGTATTACTTGAGATAATTATGATTGTCATTGGATTAAACTGTTGATATGTTATGTACTTTCTTGTGCAGGTAAATTGGTTGTGCACCACTTCACTCGACTCGGAAAATCTTATTGTCTGTGACACTTCCAGAGTTATAAAGGCATACAGTGTTATATAATAAGGTTCCCAAGAGATTGATTTATTTTGTTTTTGAATGCAGACCTTATGCTTTATCCACATTTTTTAGGTAGTTCTTAGTGCTGGAAGAGGTATGTGTAGATTGTTAGGCTTTGTTACTTATGAGACTAGTTTCTATAACTAAATGAATTCTTCATTTGGACTGATGTATAGCAACAATTTCATGGCACCAATTATAGCATATAATTGTTGACTCGTTTATATATGTAATTGGCCCTTCCTCTTAGGCAAGCTGTGAGAATCAAGGAAAAAATTCTTCTATTCCTCTATGGATAATCTTTATAGAGGTGGTGGAAAATTATACATTATTAACATATGCATTACCTATTGAAAATGTTGTAATTAGTTTTTGATCCCTTTTTTGGGAGGTTATATTGGTTTTGAGAATATGTTTGATTTTAGTGCACTACTTGATTTTATTTTCATTTGGGGTTCAATACCAGGATTGTTTACAAGGTTTTCAAGCTACATGTACAATTTTCCGGTTCGTCCTAGTATGAGTTTTTGATGAGAGAGAGAATCACTTCATAAGATGAAATTTCACTGTTATAATAATTTATTTGTGATCAAGTCAATTTTGAGTGCTGGTGTACTAGTTTGCAACAACAAAATTTTAACCAAAACCATATATGTCATTGATTGTCAACACAAAACAAGAAATATTAATTGAGAAATGCAACCATGGCAAACACACACCTTATAGCTAATTACAATAGTTTCCCTCTTGAAAATGTTCTTGACTTTTGACTGCTTTTTTTAATTATAGTGCAGTACTTGATTTTGTTTTTCCATTTGGGGCTCAATACCAATATTATTTACAAGGTTTTCAAGCTATATTTACAAAAAATGTTGTTCCTTTTAGAATGAATTTTTGATGCTATATATGAGACAAGAAGAATTAGACGCATCTTTTACCATATTATAACTAAATGAGAGAGTAGAAAAAACTAAATTAAGAATTGCTTCAAGTCAATTTTGAGTGTTGGTGTACTAGTTTGTAACAACAAAGTACTAACCAAAACCAAATATGTTAGTGAGTGTCAACACAAGAAGAAATATTTATCTAGACATTTTCCCTTATGATTATTTGAGTAATGGAGAAATGCAACCATGGCAAACACACCTTGTAGCTAATCATGACATTTTCCCTATTGAAAATGTTTTAGCATTTGACCTTTTTTTTAAAGGTTAATTGGGTTTCGAGAATATGTTTTATTATAGTACATTACTTGATTTTGTTTGTTCATTTGGAGTTCAATATCAGTACTATTTACAAGGTTTTCAAGTTACATGTACAATTTTTCGATTCCTTCTATTAAAACCCATAGCACAAAGGAGACTGAAATTAGGTGAGATTAACTTGAATCTATTGGCTAATACCATGGTTAGCCCATCTGATGATAGACTAATAGTTTTAGGAGAACGCATAAGGTACTTGCAACATGAGATGATGTAATTGACCGCATTCATGAGGGAAAGCCTAGTCATGGAACAAAAAATGATTTCATGAAACAAGCTATTCAAATTAATCTGTTAGAGACATCACTAGTGGAACTAAAATCCTCCCCTACCATCGATTTGTGCAGTAGTAATGTTTCTATAAATCGTCCCATCTTGAAACTGAGTTGTGGGTTAAGACAATCTATTACAAATAAAAGAAATCAATTGCAAACATGATGACAAAAGAACAACAACTACGAAACAAATTAGAGACTAGATCATGGGCACTAGTGGTAAAAGATCCAAACAATTAAGCCAAGGAACAAAGAGATTTAATATAGAAACAAATCAGAATGCAATTGTTAGAAAAGGAAAGACAAAATAGGTCAACGAAACATCATCATTAAGAGAATAAAAGCACATGGACAACATAAAAACATAACCAACTTAACAAGGGATTTTCTTTTTGATAAGCTTAATTGGAATTAACAAATTCATCAATCATGTGGATTGGGAAAAATAAGGGAATACATGAGAGCTAGAGCAATTTGAGTCACAACGTTGAATATAGGAGATATACGGTAGGATAGAGGATTGCTATGCGGGTCACATTTTTACCTAGATGATGATCTTACTTCCATGCAACAAGAAGAGAAGAGGGTAGAATGGGAAAAGGTAAAGATAGCAAGGAGTGAGGGTAAAGAGGCATGGTTGAAAAATGGGAAAGCATGCATTATAAATGGAACACACCAAAATAAATAGGAAACGGGGGCACATTGGGAACACTTAACATTGGTGAGTTGGAATTGTCGTGGATATCCATGGATAAGAGGTCTTGGTCTAGGGCCTAGAGCTAAAGCAAATGATGTAAATGTAATAATAGAAACACATGAACATGATGGATGCAAGTTTTTAGATTGTGGAGGATATATACAAATGTTAGTATGGAATGAAGCAATGGAAAATAGAAAAGGACATGAAGTAACTATACTAATAAAAGAGTTGGGGTAAGACTCCTACAGGTTGAGAAAGGAGACTTGAATAAACTATATATATGGATTAGCATCATAGATAATGACAAATTGATTAGTATTGCAACTTGTTATTTTGCTCCACAACAATCAAATTTTTATAAGAAACTAGCTAGATCATGAGGATCCATATATGGCATTTGCAAAAGACATCGTGGAATATAACAAGCTTGGAGAGTTGATTTTATTGGGTGACTTTAAAGATCAATGAAGCCATATATTATAAGCCACTATGGCTAGAAGAAGAGATGGAACACCATTGGTTAAGGTCCTCAGATGATAGTCAACGACACATCACACATTATGAAGAACTTCTTAAACTATGTAGTATAGAGGGATTGATCATCTGCAATGGCATAAACATTTGGCAAAAATATAGAAAATATCAATGTACACAATGTAGCTAATTATGCTATTTTTTCACAAAACTTCAATTTAAATACAAAAGATCTAGAAATTGAAGCAAATTTCCATTGAGCTAAAATCCTATCACAATCCAATATACATAAAGATCCAAATACAAGGAAGCAAGAAAAACATCTTCAAGTAACCAAAGGGGAGACAATAAGAAATATCTCTATGATAAAAAAAAAAAAAAAAAGAACTTTTAAAACATCACTCAAGCAAATTATGCAAAGAGAGGAAAGAAAGAAAAATATTTTCAAACCTATGCTTTTGATAGCAATAAATTGATGGATATAATTAGAGAAGCCTTGGAATAACTCAAAATGTTAAAACTTTGGAAAAGGAAACATGAAAGCTTCCTTATAAATCCATGGTATGATGAAGAATGTAAAGTAGTAAGGAGAACCTTGAAATAACCTGGAAAAGAGAAAACAAATAGTGAGATATATAAATAGCTAGTGAAATCAAAAAAGGAAGATTACACAAGAGCAAGGAAAAAAGAGTTGATATATCTTGCAAAGCATAGCCCAAAGCAATTTTAGGAGCTACAATAAAGCAAAAGGAACACAAAAAACAATATCAAAAGCAAACAATGGTTGTAGTATGTTAAGCAATTAAATGAGAGAAACCAAGAAAAAGATATCTCTCTTATAATTAACACAATTGAGGTATTTTTTCTCAGCAAGATGTGGAGGGCACTAAGAGAATAGCAATAGGTAAAGCTCAAGATATAGATGGTTTGCAAGCTAAACATCTCAAGTGTGGGGTTGACATCTTAGCACCACACATCCAAAATATTTTTAATGACATCATTAAAGGAGGCTTTCCATTGGAATGGATAACTAGCCTAGTCATACCATTGCATAAAAATGGAGACACCGTGAATCCTTCAAATTACCACACCATTATGACTAATCCTCCTTTTGCGAAATTGCTTGGTAGCAAAGTAGAAAGCAAAAATCAATCAATAGGTAGAAAATCAAGGAAATGTGGCAATAGGGTAAGCAAGGTTTAGATTGAAGTACTCGACAATATATCATTGCATTACCTTAAGGCACCTCATATAGAGGATATGAAATTAAAAAGAATTTTATTATTGTTTTGTGGACTTTAAAAAGGCTTTTGACACAGTACCTAGAGGTAAATTATGGAAAAGAATGAAATAAATTGACATACCAACCAACTATAGAGTTGTTATACACAAACTTTATGAGCAGATGCTAGCAAAAATAAAAACTCTAGAAGGACTATTAGAGTGTTTTAGGAGTGATATTGGGTGAAACAAAATGTCCTTTGTCACCTACGTTATTTAGTCTTTATATTGAAAAATTGGAGGAATGGATAGAAAGGATGTTAGGAGAGGGAATACAATTGTCTAATTATATAGTGAAACTTCTCCTCTATGTCGATGGCCTCATCTTGATTGGCAAGATACTTGAAAAACATCTAAAAGCTTTAGAGCATTTTTCTAAAGAAGTTGGGAAATATTTTAGAGGTATTAATAGAATGCAAATACCTTGGGTTAGATTTTCAAAGCAAACTCAATTGGGAAATATGTGGGATGAAATGAATACAAGTAGGATGGAGAGCACTCTAATCATTACTAAATAGGGATAAAAAAGTAGAGCTATGGGATTGGAAAACCATTAGGGTTCTTTTTGGGTTATTAGTTATTCCATTGCTACTATGTATGTGTGAGGTGTGGGCTAGCAATAGATTAAATTTTAAATGGAGACAAATAGCGACTAGTCACAAATAATTTTAGAGTTCAAGCATCATCCCCATATGATTACTAGTAGTGAAGCCTACCTATTCTTTCTATTTTCACCTATCTAATACCCATATTATTTCTATTACATAATTTTAGTGTTTATTTAGTTAAACACCTATGTTTCCTATTACATATTCCTACTTATTTTTAAATAAATCTAATTATAATTAACTTAAAATTATATTCACTATTTTAGGCTATCAATGCAAACAAACATAAATGCATACAGACAAAATTCTAGCTTATATGATATTCTTCTTCAATGTTGAAACATAAAACCCTCTTTCTTTTTAAGAAGGGGTGCAAGGGGAATTTATGCAACAAACAAAATGTCTTATCCCACATGCGAATTTTATTTTTCTTGAAGATGCAACTATTATCTAATGACTAGACCAGAATGAGTAAATTGACAAAGATGCTTTCCTTGACTAAATGCCTTCTTTTAGATTTGAATACGTTTCAATAGATATTCACATATAGGAAAATTCTTATTTCTTGCATTCAAATATTTCTTTCCAAGGCAAAGAACATACAATTCTATCATAATCATGATACAAGATATAATTCTACCGATGCTTCTAGAACAAGCAAGACAATTAATCTAAAGAAAGGGATTTAGGGACTTTAAAACCTATTAATTGCTCCACATTTTTGGTTGATTTAATCTTCACATCCCTCCTATTTGATTCATTACTTCATGCCTTAGATTACCTACACACAAAACACTTAACAACATAATAGAGTTTAAAGGGTCTACCTTAGTTAGACCCCTATTCCATGGATGACGAAGAATTTGAAAAAAGTAGAAATGGATAGAGAGCCTCGAGTTTTGAGCTAGACCATAGAAGCAATGTAGAGGATAGTGCTAGTTATAACATTGGTAGCATTGACTATAACATGGCTAGGTGGAGGGGCTTTTGCTTACAGATACAATAGATTGTTTTTTAATTCAAAGACCTACAACATGAGACAATGATGGGTTCCTAGCTAACACAAACACAAAAATATGGGTACAACACTATTTTTGATAATGATATAATCAAAGACAAAATAAAGATGAAATAAATAAATTTGATCAAATAATTGATATTAAAACAATAAGAGATAAAGCAAAAATAGACAAAAGGAAAGTAAATTTAATAACAAACAAATGATGGATTTAGAAGCAAATCTGAGATCCTAAAGATGATATATTAACCATCCATGTAATTATGCATGTGCTAATGATTCCCCTCTTGGACTTGCAATTGTAGGAGTCTACATAGATGATCTAAAATGAAGAGGATTGAGCAAAAATTTGGTATGAATTTTGGCAAAATTTTACTATGGTTTCCTTTTCCTCTCAAGTGATCAATTAATTTGGTATAGCTTCATGAGACTTTAGGATCTACACCCCTTTTAATGTGCTAAGGATTAGTTTTTATAGAGATTTTATGGTTTCTACTTTGAAAGATATTCCTGAAAGGATACATTGGACAACAAGATTTGGCAAGATGATGATATTTAGAGTTGTTCATGGGAGGTACAACTGCATGAGATATGATTAAAAGTCTAGAATGAGTTTGCATAATTAGTTAGAATATCCTAATTGAGAGTTAGTTTTAGATGATAAAATTGAAGTGGTAATTTGGGAGACAAATGATAATGTAGATGTATAATTTGTAGTTAGAGAGTAAAATTAGAAGTTGTGGAAGATTGCATGAGATTCATGCAATGAAGGAGATGCAATTTGTTAAAACTGAACATGACATTGCTACCAATCAAGAGAGCTAAACATAACAAGGAGTAGCAAAATAAAGATGTAAACACAAAACCATTTTCAACATAAGAGAATAATAAGGGAAAACTCCCCATGGGGTATGTCTCGACATTCCACTATTTTCCATTAGCAATCTCAAATAAATACTACATTGCATATTCTACAAGGCAAACCCTATGCTACCAACTCACATGTGCATGCAAGGTGACACCTCATCCTTGGACTTTGACCCATATTACAAATGTGTGATTACATAGGCATTTAATGTCAACATTCTCTCTTTAATGACATATTTGTAATTCTATAGTACAAACAATGATTTTTTTGACACAACCCTTCATGGGCACAAGCTAAAACCAGTCCTTTCGAAGACAAGTAGCCTTAACTCGGTTACTACCAACCTCTAGACTACCAGCTATATCCAATCATTCCAAGACCTATCCACCCTACAAGCTACCTCCAACCTTCTAAACACATTAGCTTCACCTGTTACCCTCAACCATATACCGATAAGGTAACAAAAAGTCAAAAAAACCACTTTTAAAACATTACAAATATTACTGGAGCTAACTTTGAGAACATTACACTAGGAAACCACCACTAGCATCGAAACCAATCTATTTTGGGCACAACTATATTAGTTACATTAGCATTAACAACCCTATAAGCTACACTAGTTACAATAGCTAATAATCCAACTACATTAGTTACAATAGCTTCTCTGGTACAAGCTACACGAGTTACAGTAGTTAATACTTACCCCAAACTTATGGTACAACAAAAAAAACTATCTCAAACATTCTTAAAAAACTTACCAAAACCAGATATGAGGTTTTAGATCTAAAAAACACACTAAAATAGGAATAACATGGACATCTTTGCAACTTTCACAATAAAACCACTAGAATAAGCATTTCCACCTTAAACTCCAATAAATATTCAAAAAATAAATATTTGGATACAAATAAAACATAGTGTCATTTTTGAAGATGACCAAGTCTGTCGCTATTGAAGCTCACCATATTTGTCGTTGTTGAAGCTCACACTCATGAAAACAAAGATAAAACACAATGTCATTACCAAAGCTCACTAGGTCTATCATTGTCGAAGCTCACTAGATTTGCCACTATCGAAGCTTACTAGATCTATCATTGTCAAAGCTCACAATATTTATCATCATCAAAGCTCACACTCACAAAAAATAAACATCTGAATACAAATAAAACATAATGTCGCTATCAAAGCTCATCAAGTCTGCCACTATCGAATCTCACCAGATCTACCATTGGTGAAGCTCACCAGATCTATTGTTGTTGAAGCTCACTAGATTGATCGTTTTCAAAGCTCACCAAATTTATCGTTATCAAAGCTCACCATATCTGCCATTGTAGAAGCTCAACAAAATTTAAATATCAAACCCTAGGATGAACAATCCTTAATTTAGAGCTACCGCTATCGAAGCTCACCGGATCTACTATTGTCAAATCTCGTTAGATCTATCGAAAGTCATAAACCCTTACATATTTTCATACAATTCCATTATTTGCCCAAGTTCAAAACCATAAGCTCTGATACCAAATGTTAAAACTAATGATGATATTGATACTAATGAAGAAATCTAAACATAACAAGGAGTAGCAAAATAAATATGCAAACACAAAACCATTTTTAGAACAAGAGAATAACAAGGGAATCCCATAACTGAAACAACGTTGATTAAGTAACTCATAGTCACTAATTTATTTCATTCAAACATTTAATTCATTTACATATGAACCCCATAATTTCTAGGCTATAAAGAATCTACAAGAAATTCCACAATTCCTTCCTTGATATTTTCATCAAAATAAAGACCCAACCATTCCTAATAATCTAACAAACTTAAAAATATTTTTAGATCAAAGGATGACTTTAGCCTTCCTACAAACTTCTCACAACTAACCATTTAAAACTATAATTGCTTTCACAACTACTCTTAGCATAGAACCCATTAATTTAAAGAATGACCCAACCTTTCCTTTTAACACAAAACTAAATTGGAATAAAATAAGGAACAAAACCATTCTTTCTTTTCAAATCTAAACTAGTTTGAAAACCATTAAAATAAATAAAAAACTATTATTTATTAATCTTCAAAATAATAAACCTAAACTTTAATTAAGTAAAAAAAAGCAAGTGTAGTCCATCATTCAAAATGCGGCCACACTCAAATTTTTAAAAACCAAGCCAAGCATAGAAAACATGAAGAAAGGAAATAAGGCATAGCCACAAGGAAGCAAAGCATTTCTTAACCAAGGCACACAACTCAAGAAAGCAACACGATTAATGAAGAACTTCCAATAAAATCATCAAGCAAGTCTGTTACAGGTTTAAACACCAAACCAAGACGTAGGCTGAGCACACAAAGCTCCATGCACATGAGTAAGAAAGAGCAACCTGGAATATGAAAGTTTCCAAGGATAAGGTTTAAAAGCAAAAAATAAGAGTGCAAAACACCTTAATAATGTTGCTCCCTTGTGGGATGCATCAGATAACACACATAGGGAGAAGACAACAAACATCCACAAGCTAGTATAGAGAGGGAGTGTTCACTAAGGTACCATCATTCGGAGCAAGCAACAACAACGAACAAGCAATGAAAGGAGGACTACACACAACCAAGAAAGCCTATGCTATAGATAGAAACAATGTTTGAACAACATGCTACGAGAAAGGAAAACAACAAGCAAAGGTGTTATTGACAAACCACTTATGACTAACAACCAATGAAGGTGGAGAGTGAGGAAAAAAATCAATTAAAAGCAACCAATAAACAAGCAGGTTAGAACAAGCCTAAAAAAGCAAGTAAGAAAACAAATACCACCTGGTTTCTTCTACGTTCCCCTGCAATGTTGATCTATTCTTCTCCTCCCCATCCAAACTGTCTACCACAATCGCCCTCCTCTTCACTTTTCAAAAAGCTCCCCACTCTTCAGCCATTCACTTTTTTTGTAAGTCTACTTGGGTATATTTTTGCATTGGGCGTTCAAGCGAAACATTCAAGAAAACTTTTCATCTCACCACCCATGTAGCAAGGTGATGATTTAAACTTAAGAGCACCATCTCATTTAATAGCCACTCCATGTAGCAAGGTGGCAGTTTAAACTTATGAGCACCATATCATTCAATAAGCACTCCACGTAGCAAGGTGGTATTTTAAACTTATGATCTAAACCAAACATTAGGTGCAAATTATTTGATTTAAGAACTACTCATCCAACTTTAAATTTGTTTGAATATTAACAACATAAGCTAATTGATACTTCATGAAAACAGAGATATAATTCAATCTATATCTAACATACCATAAGCAATTACAAAAACATTCCCTCAATGTTTCATATCATTGTTTTATCCTTAAGTGTATGGCCTCTTTTAAGATTGACCGATATATCATCAACCTACTTTAAGGAGACTCATTGCAAGCAACCCCTGGTCCAATGGTGTGAACAAAAGCACAAGAAAAATGCAATGCACCTATATGAAGGGATTTTATCCATGTTACCTTGAATTGTTGGTGAACAAGTCATCATCATCATTTCCCTTTTATATGGTCTCTCATTTTCTATGGTCAATTTCCTTGTCCACCTAGGAGAGTACCTAATCCTACAACCATGCACAGAATCAATAGTACCATATCTTCATATAAAAAATAATCAAAATAGTAAAAACATATATCCATCCAACTACAACAAAGCTAAGCATTAAACATAATTTGTCAATATATATTCCATCTTATAAAAGGTCCTACCAAGGTGCTTCGTGACATAGTACCCTCCTTGGAGTAAACACAGTACTAAGTGTTTTTCCTACAATACATATTACATTTTCATTCAAATAAGTAAGGAAAATATATTTTTCACGTCATCCACTTTTTTCAAGTGGCACTTTTCTCAAAGTATTGGTCCCACTAGACCTTGCACTGTTCTAGAGTTCATTTTCTTATCACTTTGAAATGAAACTCTAGAATCTTCACTGGTTTCACTTCAATGATAAATGGATATGCCATCTACAATTTTGAAACATCCCAAGCATGATTAGGATCAATAATGTACTTTCTAAGCAGGGATACATGGAAATAATCATAAATATTTAATATGTTGGGTGGTAAGGTGAGTCTATAGGCTACCAGACTCATCCTCTCAAGGATTTCAAAAGACCCAACATAACGAGGATCCAACTTATTAGACTTGATGACACTCTTCATGGGTTTTACTCTTAAGAATACTTTGTCTCCCATAGAGAATTCTCTAGGTGATATTTTTAGATCAACATAGCTCTTATAATGATCAATGGCTTCCTTAAGCTTTTACCTAATCAATTATGAGCTATTCCTCCATCGCTTTGACCATGTCCAATCCAATGACAATTTGATCCTCTAGATTGTGTTAGGACCCCATCCTAACACTTGATGTAATAGTCCTTGTGGAATGTGGGTAGTACCCATGTTAATATTTTGTAATGTTTTATTATAGTTTTGGATTAAGAAGCGCCTATGCCAAATGGTGCCCTTCTATGTAACCATTTTTCAAGAATGTAACTGATTGTAGGTAGGAGATTCTAGCCCGGGTGGCATTTTGCATGTAAGCCAACCTTGGGAGTTAGGTGCTAGAGGAATTCCTTAAAACTATGAGAGGTAGTATTGTATGTATCTTTTTGCATAATTGAATGAAGTATTGAAGGAGGTTTCCCCCTCGAAGAGGCTTGCGATTCAGTGCTATTGTGAGATTGTTCTTTTTTTGCAATTTACTTTCGTAATGTGCATGTTATTTCCAAGTGTGTTGTGAGTTTATATGTTTATTTTCAGTATTTGTGTGAGAGTGTTTATTTTTATTAGTAGGTTCCTAACAAGTGGTATCAGAGCGCTTTCCAGGGTCGTGTTCTATTGTGACTATGATAGATTCTGCCAATTCGACTATTAGGTATACGATTTTTGAGTTCAATTTTTTTGTTTGCCAGTTTTTCCTTATTAAAAAAATATAAATATATATTCAGCAAAAGGCAAAAAAAATTACAATCATTTTTACAGTAGTTGAGTAGGTTAGAAACCCTATGCTAGGGGTTTTAAAATATCGTGAAGGAGCTATCATTATTGGCTAAGCTAGATAGCCCATACAACATCTAGTGAAGTGAGGGGTGATCAGGCTCCAATACCCAAGCCTCAGACAACACTCACGCATGGAATTGAGCTCCCACGTATCTTCAGGTATATCGAGAGACCATCTAGGATTAAACAAAATTTTATCCCTAGGAAGCTTTTTTGGCCTTGTATTATCCATAGTGCATGGGACACAACATCCCGAAAGACTACCCTCTCATACTATCAGAGAGGCAGATAGTGTGCTCAAGGGTATGTGTGGAATCCTCCTTGAGTAGTGGCCTAAAATATTGGTCCGAGCACTATTGTTCATCACTACGGTATAACAAAGGGCCTATGGGTATTACATACACCTTTGCCTAGCGTACCTTAGTTCTATTTAAACCTACAAACAAAGTCTATTCTCCAAGTCTTTATATTCTACTTAACCTACAACCAAAAATCAAACCTATTACCATATCCTTCACAGAAGTTGAGCATACGAAGAAGACATCCCTATTCCTAAAATTCTACATGCAAAATAGATAATACAAAATCACTAAAAAATAATAGGCGAACAAGAAGCTTCAGAGTCTAAAATAGGGGAAATAGGGAGTCAGAGTCAATTACAATTAGGGAACCTTTCATTAGTAATCGTCAATATAGGGTGGTTAGGATATAGTCAAAATAATTACCTATAATAGTTAGGGAATATCTATGATAGATTCAGAATTAGATAGGGAACAAAACAGTGTTAGGAATTAGTTAGTGGTTAGTAATCAGAACATATAGGGCAGAGATAGTTGACATAGTTCTTAACCCAATATTAAGGTAAAATTACCTCACAAAAAAAACTAAAATAGGGATATCTCTTCACTCAAAGCTCATATTGACTCCAAAATTTAGTAGACAACTCTACATTCTATTTCAAACAAAATTATCCTTGGCAACTCCTGGTCAAATTTTGCATCGATTTCCCAAAATTGGCAATTTTTTATTTTTCTTGTTAAGGCCATAACTTCTCAATGGTCAATCAATTTGATCCAAAATTTTGGGACTAGAAGCAACTCATTATTCTACACCAAAGACCCTCAAGGACCCACCTATGAATTTTTAAGTCCAAGTTGAAGAAATTACCCCAACATCGACTTGCACCAAACTAGGAGATCACAAAAAGTCAAAGAAGTCAGTATATCTCCTCATTGAGTGCTCAGATCAAGTGGCCATCGAAGTGGTCCCTATCCTAAAATAAGTGTTTCAACCTAATTCCCAAACTATTTTTTGGACCCTTACTAAAAATAGTAACTCCTAAAAGCTACCTATCTATTTTTAGTAAGTCCCACAAAAAGGATCCAAACCTTCAATTATGGCTGAGGGAACTCACCAACAAGCAATAGAGAGGGAAATTCAAAACAAAGTGGATAATATGGGCAACCAAATATTGGCTACACTTAACAAAAACTTACAGGCAATGCAGTCACAACTCCATTCTTTCCAAGAATCTATAGTTGATCTCACCCTTGCACAAAAAGCAATGAAGGTTGAATTGGATAGTAGAGTCTCTACTGGTTCCGTAACTCAACATGACCAAGAGGAAATTGGTACAAGCCACCACCAATGAGCTATACCCAACCACAATGGGATGAGGTTACCAAAATTAGACTTTCCCAAGTTTGATGGAAAAGATCTTGAGGGGTGGATTTGTAAGGTAGAACAATATTTCACTCTTCATAATGTTGATCATTTCCTATGGTTGACCATTGCTTCTTTTAATTTTGAATCAGATGCACTCCATTGGTTTTTGTGGCTTAGAAAGGTTGAACCTGACCTTTCATGGTCTGATTTTGGTCAATGCCTACTCACTCACTTTGGTCCTAGCGAGTTTGAAGATTTTACAGGAGCCCTTTTTAAACTCAAACAAACTTCAACTATTCAAGAATACCAAACTCAATTTGAAAAACTTGCCAATCGAACAATAGGACTAAGTGTTGATTCTTTCCAGAGTTGTTTTGTGAGTGGACTGAAGGATGACATCAGGGCTGAGGTTAAGTTGTTGTGACCTCAATCACTACCACAAGCCATACAATTGGCCAAATTGGTAGAGGAAAAATTCAAGGCTCTTGGTCGAACTTCTAAATTTCCTCCATCTAAGTCATATTTTTCGACCAAGCCAATGCCAAGTTCGACTAATAAATCTCCACCTATAAAAAAATTGAGTCACGAGGAGATGGAGCATAGAAAGGCACAAGGATTATGTTACAATTGTGATGAAAAATATACCAGAGGGCATAGGTGTGTGCAACAAAAATTGTACTTGCTAGATATGGATGAAGTTCCCACTTTAGAATCTTCTGAGGATGAGGAGGATCCTCAAGAAATAGAAACCATAGACCAATCGATCGATCAGGAGGAATCCCAACCAAAAATTTTTGTACATGCTCTAGCAGGAGTATCCACACCCCAAACCATGAAGGTGATTGGCCATTTCAAGGGACAAAGGGTCATCATTTTGATTGACTCTAGTAGCACACATAATTTTATTGATCCATGTGTCGCCAAACAAGGAAATTGTTACATTACCACATGCAATTCCTTTGAAGTTATGATTGCTAATGGTGGCACCCTACCATGCAAAGGAAAATGTCATAATGTTAAGCTCAAAATTGGGGACTATAATCTCAAGTTCGACATGTTTGCTTTACCCTTAGGAGGGTGTGATATAGTTTTGGGAGCACAATGGTTAAGAATGTTAGGACCAATCCTATGGGATTTTGTAGAATTATGGATGAAATTTAGTCAGGATGGGTAGGAATATACCTTTCATGGCACAAAGGTAGGAGTAGTTCAGTTTATTTCTTCTCATAAGATGGAAAAATTATTAAAGAAATCTTCCCATGGTGTGGTAGCTCAACTTTTTGCTATCACCACTCTCGAGCAAAGGGAGTCTAGTCACCCACAACAATTATAGGGTATATTAAATAGGTATGCTCATGTCTTCGAGGAACCCAAGGGACTTCCTCCTCAATGCTCACATGATCATGCAATACAACTTGTTCCTAGTAGTTTACCTCCTAATGTTCGCCCATACCGGTATGCTTATGCTCAAAAAACTAAAATTGAGAAAATTATACAGGAACTTTGAGCTTCTGGAATTATCCATTCTAGTGTTAGCCCCTATTCTTCACTAGTGTTGTTAGTTAGAAAGAAGGATGGCACTTGGCGCTTGTGTGTGGATTATCGGGATCTTAATAAAATTACTATCAAGGATAAGTTCCCTATTCCTATTATTGATGAACTCTTAGATGAGTTGCATGGGGCTCAATATTTTTCCAAGTTGGATTTATGGTCGAGCTATCACCAAATCTGCATTAAGAATGAAGATATTCCCAAAAAAACCTTTAGAACTCATGAAGGGCATTATGAATTTTTAGTTATGCCTTTTGGGTTGACCAATGCACCTTCCACCTTCCAGAGTTTGATGAATTCTATTTTTTACCCTCATCTTCGCAAATTCATTCTAGTCTTCTTTGATGACATACTGATTTATAGTCGCACATGGGAGGATCATCTTCACCACTTAGAAGCAACTCTCAAACTTTTGTCTGACCATCAACTTTATGCAAAGCAATCAAAATATTCCTTTGGTCAGTAGGAGGTTGAATATTTGGGGCATATAGTCACTAAGGAAGGAGTTCAGGTAGACCCTAAGAAAATTTAGGTAGTGCAAGAATGGCCCAAACCTCATACCTTGAAGGGACTTCATGGATTCTTGGGTCTTACAGGATATTACAAAAAATTTGTAAAAAACTATGGCAAGATCATAGCTCCCCTCACAACCATGTTGCGGAAAAATTCTTTTGTGTGGACTGAGTCGACTGAGAAGGCTTTTGTTGATTTGAAGTATGCTATGACCACCACCCCTATTTTGGCAATGCTAAATTTTTCTAAACCCTTTGTCATCGAGAGTGATGCATCAGGCACAGGCATTGGGGTAGTTTTAATGCAGGAGGGTCGACCATTGGCTTTTACTAGCAAGGCACTTTCTCCTCAAAATTTGGGCAAGTCCACGTATGAGAAGGAAATGCTTACCATTTTACATGTGGTCACCCATTGGCATCCATATCTCATTGGTCAACATTTTTCCATCAAGACTGATCATCAAAGTCTAAAATATTTTTTAGAGCAATGGGTGGCTACTCCAGAACAACAAAAATGGGTCTCCAAATTGTTGGGGTATGACTATGACATCTCTTATAAGAAAGGTAAAGAGAATGTGGTGGTCGATGCCTTGTCTCACCTCCATGAAGATCAGGCCATGCTACATGCTATCTCTACTCCTCTTCCACAATGGATTCATCAACTTTGAGAAGATCTAGCCAAGGATTCATCATTGTAAACTCTCCTCTGCCATCTCCAAGAGGATCCTCAGTCCCACCTTGGTTATGTTTGGGATGGTCAAGATTTATGGTTTCATGACCATTTGGTTATTCCATCTGAGTCTCAAATCAAGGACCTCCTCCTTCAAGAAATGCATGCATCCCCCACAACTGGTCATTCGAGTTTTCTCAAAATATATACCTAAACCAAGCATACCTTTTTTGGAAGGGAATGAAAAAAGACATCAAAATATTTATCGATGAATGTGATCATTGCCAATGCATGAAAGGTGAGACTGTGTGTTCTCCAGGAACACTTCAACCTTTGCCCATTCCTGAGCAGGTTTGGATAGATATATCTATGGACTTCATCGAAGGGCTACCAAAATATGGAGGTAAATCAGTTATTCTAGTGATAGTGGATCATCTTTCGAAGTATGCTCACTTATATTCCCTATCCCACCCTTATACTACATCCATTATCACCCAAATCTTCCTTGACTCCATCTTTCACCTCCATGGAATACCTAAATCCATTATCTCTGATCGGGATCCTACCTTCACTAGTCACTTTTGGTAGGAACTATTCAAGTTGTAGGGGACACAACTCAAGATGAGTTCGGCCTACCATCCTCAAACCGATGGTCAAACTAAAATTATCAATAAATGCTTGGAAACCTACCTTCGTTGCTTCACTTCTGAACATCCTACTCATTGGGCTAAGTGGCTTCCTTTGGCTGAATGGTGGTACAACACCACCTATCACTCTACCACTAAGGTGACTCCATTTGAAGTAGTTTATGGTCAGCTTCCACCAACTCCAACTTCTTACATTCTAGGTAGCTCCAAGGTTCAGGTCATGGATTCCACTCTCTATCAATGTGACTCCATTCTTCGCCAACTCAAGCTCAATTTGGACATGGCTCAGAACCATATGAAACAACAAGCAGATCAACATCATACCGAACATAACTTTGTCATTGGTGACATGGTCTTCCTTCACTTACAACCATACAAACAATCATCTCTCCAATTGCATGGTTGTCAGAAACTTACCACCAAATACTATGGTCCTTATCAGGTGTTGTAGAGGCTTGGGGTGATGATGTACAAACTAGCCCTTTCGACTAGTTCCAAACTTCATCCAATCTTCCATGTGTCCTCTCTCAAGCAGGTTATTGGCAACAAGGTGCAGGTGCAGTCTACACTTCCAGAGTTGGACGAGGAAGGGTCCATCATTCTTGAACCTGAATGCATTCTTGATCGAAGATCATGTACCCTTCATCGATGGGTTATCATAGATGTCTTGGTCCAGTGGCATGACTTACAACCAGAAGATGCGACATGGGAACCTCTTCACCAAATCCAACAATAGTTTCCTCACCTTCAGCTTTGAGGACAAAGCTTTTTGAAGGGGAAGGGCATGTTAGGACCCCATCCTAACACTTGATGTAATAGTCCTTGTGGAACGTGGGTAGTACCCATGTTAATATTTTGTAATATTTTATTATAGTTTTGGATTAAGAAGCACCTATGCCAAATGGTGCCCTTCTATGTAACCATTTTTTCAAGAATGTAACTGATTGTAGGTAGGAGATTCTAGCCTAGGTGGCATTTTGCATGTAAGCCAACCTTGGGAGTTAGGTGCTAGAGGAATTCCTTAAATCTATGAGAGGCAGTATTGTATGTATATTTTTGCATAATTGAATGAAGTATTGAAGGAGGTTTCCCCCTCGAAGAGGCTTGCGATTCAGTGCTATTGTGAGATTGTTCTTTTTCTGCAATTTACTTTTGTAATGTGCATGTTATTTCCAAGTGTGTTGTGAGTTTATATGTTTATTTTCAGTATTTGTGTGAGTGTTTATTTTTATTAGTAGGTTCCTAACATATTATCCCAAGATAGAGGATTTCTGCATCTCCTATCATACAAGGCTTCAAATGAGGCCATTTTCAAGGAAGCATGATAATCATTTTTATAAGAAAAGTCTACCATATGCAAATAGTATTCCCATCAAAAATTTTGGTCCATGTAGTACATGTGAAGCATATCTTCCAATACTTGGTTTACCCTCTCTATTTGACCATGTGTTTTCGGATGGTATGCAGAACTTATGTTCAGATTTGTGCCAACTACACGATGTAGACCCTGCCAAAATTCATATGTAAATTTGGAGTCTCTATTCTATATGATTAGCTTAGGAAACCCATGTAACATAAATATCTCTTTGGAAAACCTATTTACCACTACCATAGCATCATCCTTGGTGTTCCATGGTATAAAGTGCGCAACCTTGGTCAAATTATCAACCATCACAATAATTACATCATGTTGGTACCTAGTCTTAGGTAATCCCACAATAAATTCCATAGATATGAATTATCATTTTTGCATGGGTATATCGTGTGGGTATAATTGCCCCACTAGATGTCTATGCTTAAATTTCATCTTTTGGTATTCTAGGCATTAAGCAACAAAATCGATGATATCTCTCTTCATACCTGACTAGTAGAATATATTTTTCATGTTCTCCCACATCTTATCCCCTCCAGGGTGAGCGGAGTAAGGATATCTATGTGCTTATTGCATGACAAATCTTCTCAAATCATCAATTTTAGGTAAAACTACCCTATCTTTAAAATATATAAGTCCATCCTTCATGTCAAAATATTTGTTCTCTACAACATTTCTTCCCATTTTGGTCCTAATTTCATTGCAACACTGATCCTGAGATTGCATTTTCATGACTTGGTCCATTAAGTCCATGTGACTATGGGTCAAATTATTTATGTCTTCTTCTACTTAGGGCATCAATGGCTTCATTTTTCTTTCCTTTGATATACTCTATACCAAAGTCGTATTCTACTAGGAACTCAATCCATCTTCTTTATCTACAATTAAGCATTGGCTAAGTAAAGATGTACCTCAAACTCTGATGATCAGTACTTAACTCAAAAGGCTTCCTTAGCAGGTAATGTTACCAAATATTAAGAGCATTCACAACTACCACTAGCTCCAAATCATGCATATTATAGTTCACCTCGTGCTTCTTGAGTTTTATTGATTCATAAGCTATGACTAAATCATCTTGGGATAGAAATCCTCTTAATACCTCCTAGGAAGCATAAATACATACTAAAAAGTTCCCATGAGGATCTAGAATCTTAAGAATAGGTGTAGTAGTAAGCTTTTACTTAAGTGACTCAAAAGCAGCTTCACACTTGTTCACCCATTTGTATTCCTTTCCTTTTCTCTGGAGGTTGGTTATGGAGTAAGATATTTTGAAATAATCCTTTACAAAATGTCTATAATACCTCGTTAAGCCCATGAAGCTCCATACTTCAAGTATATTAGTAGGCGATGACCAATTCAAAATGACCTCAATATTCTTTGGATCTATAACTATCCCTTCTATAGATATGATATATCCCAAATACTATACCTCTAGAACATAAAAGTCACACTTTGACAAATTCCCATAGAGTTGGTTCTTTCTCAACAACTCAAGCACAATTCTCAAATGTCTATTATGCTCTTATTTATTTAAAGAATATATTAGGATCCCATCCAAAAATATTAAGATAAACTGATCCAAATGCTCCTTGAACATGTTGTTCATAAGATTCATGAATGCTACCAGTGCATTGGTCAACCTAAAAGGTAGTACTATGAACTCATAATGTCCATATCTAGTCTTAAAAGCAATATTATGAGTATCCTCCTCTTGTATCCTCAACTTATGGTATCCTAATTTCAAATCAATTTTTGAAAATATGGTGGCACCTTTAATCTAATAAAATAGATCTTCAATCTAGGATAAAGGGTACCTATTCTTGATGGTTTCTTTGTTTAACATTATGTAGTTTATGCACAACCTTAGCGAACCATATTTATTTTTTATAAGTAGAACATTTGCATCCCATGGTGACACACTGGGTTTAATCAACCCCTTTTCTAGCAACCCTTGAAGTTACACTTTTAACTCTTGTGTCTCAATAGGATTCATCTTATAATAAGTTCTATGAATGGATTCTACACCTGACATCAATTTTATAGTGAAATCAAATTCACACTTAGGTGGTATCCTAGGGACATCTTTAGGAAACACATCTCTAAACTCATGCAAAATTGGGTGATCCCTAAATAATTCCTCCTTTCTATCATCCATGGTCTTATGGTTCAACTTAATGATATAGACCATTCCACATTTTCTAATAGCTTTCTTTAGCTCCATTGTTGTGATCATCTAAGGTCAAAATGATCCGTGTTCACTATAGATTATCAATCTCTGCTTATCTTTATTAGTATAGTATAACCATCTATCTTGGAAATTAATTACGGCTCCATGAGCCTTTAACTAGTCCATTCCCAAGATGATGTCAAAGGCATGTAGTGGCGCTACATATAGGTTCCAAATGGTAGAGCCATTGGGTAGGGTGATTTCAGCTGTAGGAAAATATTGATCCACTAAGTAGGTTTGTCCAGACCCATACTTGAATTTCCATACTTGTGCTAAACTATAAGAAATGAAACTATTAGTAGCTCCACTATCTATCAAAAAATTAAAATTCTTATCAAATAATTTACCATTTAAGAGCATAGGTGTTGCTTCCTCGTCTAGATTCTGGTTTTTGATTGCTACATAGATCCTGTGGTTGGGTTCCTTTGCCCTTTTACTTGGTCCTGTCCAATTTGGACATTGGTTTGTATAGTGTGTACCCCCACAATCATAGCAACCACCCTTGGGACTTGTGTGTCTTTCCTATTTTTGCTCCCCTATCTACTATGCTTGTGACTGTTCTAGCTGCCTCTATGGTTGAGTACTGCTATTTTCCCATTTTTGGAATTTCTTCTTGAAATTCCCTTGTTTTCCATTATTTTTTCTTTCAAAATTTGGATTACCTTTGTTTTTCTTCCTTTGCTCTTGTTCCTATTTCATAAAATCAACATATTTTTTTTCTCAGGGATTGTTGATCCTCTTCTGATAATTTTACATAATTGAAGTCCTATTTAATTATAGGTTTGACTCAACTTGTTGAGCTAGGTCATAAGCCTTTTGTAGAGTCTTAGGTTTATGCATGTTTATTATCGATATTATCTGAGGATCCACTCCTAAGATAAATTTATGTACCTTCATATTATCATCCTTATCATATACTAGTACATACTTAAGCAACTTTACAAATTTCTAGTAATAAATCTTCACCATACTTGTTCCTTGGAGAAGTGTGGAGAATTTCTCAAATTTTTCCATATAGTGTTGTTCCATGAGGAACCTTTTCTTAAAGGCCTTAACAAAACCTTACCACATTAGATTTATTGCTTGAATATTTTATCCAACTTTAAAAGCATTCCACCATTCTAACCTTGTCTCCTGTAAATGGAGAGTGGCATAAATTGTTTGGTTCATTGAGGAGTAGTTTTTTATGAAGAAGTAGGTATCCAACTCATTCAGCCAAGCCTCGAATGAATCACCCCCATCATTTCCAGTGAATTTAGAGGTTTTTACATTATTCAAATCCTTAGACAGTTCTATATTTTTTAAGGACCCTGACTTCTTGCTCTCTTGCAGAAGGAATTCCTTCCTGTCTAACCTCAATATTTCTATTCTATGTGTTAAGACCCCATCCTAACATTATTTTTGTAATTCTCATTTGATTATGTAATGATCCACTTCCAACATGGGGACCCCCTTATAATGTTATTTTATAATACTTTTGTAATGGTATGTGGCAAGTAAGGCACCTAGACAAGTGGGGCCATTTCATGTAACCGTTATCAAGAATGTAACCGATGTTTGGTAGAAGATTCTAGCTCGAGTGGCATTTTGCATGTAAGCCAACTCTTGAGCTTAGGGTTAGGGTTGCATGAAGCTTTTCTTTAAAAGACATGGAGCCATGTACAAATGTATCTTTTTTCCAATTAATGAAATATTGAAGGAGGTTTCCCCCTCGAAGAGGCCTATGATTCTGTGTTTATTGTGAGAGTGTTTAATTCTGCATTTACTTTTCTACATTATGATATTGTGTTATTGCATGAATCTTTGTTTAATTTCAGTATTTTGTGTGAGTGAGCTTATTTTTAATAGTAGGTTCCTAACAAGTGGTATCAGAGCACTTTCCAGGGCTGAGTTCTGTTGTGACTGCGACAATTCTTGCCCATCCATTTCGACTATTAGGTATAATTTTCTTTGTTATTTTTTGTTTGTCCTTTATTAAAAAATAACAAAAACCAACAAAAAATATAGTCCTTTTTTTTCTATAGTAGTTGTGTAGGTTAGAAACCATGTGCTAAGGGTTTTAAAATATTGTGGAGGAGCTATCATTATTGGCTAAGCTAGATAGCCCATAAAGCATCTAGTGAAGTGAGGGGCGATTAGGCTCCAATACCTAGGCCTCAGACAACACCCACACATGGAATCAAGCTCCCATGTATCTTCGGGTATTTAGGGAGACCATCTAGGATTAAACAAACCTTTAGCCCTAGGAAGATTTTTTGACCTTGTATTATCCATAGTACATGGGACACAACATCCTAAAATATTACCCTCCCATACTATTAGAGAGGCAGGTAGTGTGCTCAAGGGTATGTGTGGAATCCTCCTTGAGTAGTGGCCTAAAATATTGGTCCGAGCACTATTGTTCATCATTGCGATATAACAAAGGGCCTATGGGTATTACATACACCTTTGCCTAGCATACCTTGGTTCTATCAAAAATTTAACCTACAAAAAGAAACAAAGCCTTCCTATTCTGCTAAATCTGTAACCTGCAACCAAAATTTGTCCCACAAAAGTGAGCATACGGAGGAGACTTCCCTATCACGAAAAAAAATTGCATGCAAAAATAGTCAAGGTAGAGTTTGCAAGTGTCCATAATAGTTAGGTATTCATTCAATAACAATCAGTAAATTATAGGGTTGTTAGTAGCACAGGGAATCCTAGAGTTAGAAACTAAATAGTCAGGATTGTTAGTGGCAGTAATAGTCATCTATAACAATAGTCAGGGATTACAAGGTTGTTAATGACAAAAATAGAATAGACAGTGTCAGTAATTATAGGGTTGTCAATGATAGAAACTAAATAGTGTTAATGTTGTATTACAGGTGCTAGTATAATGTCCAAAGTGGTCAGTAGTAAAAATAGATAGGGTAGAGTTGGTTGATGTAGTACTCAACTTTTGAACCCCACCTCCAAAGCAAAAATCGACCACACCAATAGACTCATCAAAACAATAGATAAAAAAAGTCTGGGGTGTCCAAAATCAGTGTTGGGATATATAGCTCATTGTGACCATATTTTCAAGCTGATCATTTTGATATATAACACCCAAGCACTTTTTTGGACTCCTTACTAAAAATAGTAACTCCTGTAGTCACACTTCTATTTTTAGTAATTTGGTGAAAGAGGTTCAAAACTTCCCAAAATGGCTGGTGGTACTCGTGGACATCAAAAAGAGGTAGATCAAGCCACTTCAATGTTTGAAAAAATACAAAGCACCCTTGATAGCCTTCACCATGACAATAACACCATAAAGGAAGATATTCAACGCTTTAGAGGTGAATACCTTAACTCCAAAACCAACTTGGAAGAACAACTTGTTGAGGTTGAGTCCAAAATTCAAGGTGTACCAAAAGGGTTTGATTACCATACTAAACAATCAGGTCGGGGAAAAGGAAAGGAAGGGATAGACTCTCACCCTTTCTTTGATCATGATCCCACCTTTAAGATGCCTAAGTTGGACTTTCCTAAGTTCAATGGGAAGGATGTAGATGGGTGGTTATGTTGTGTTGATCAATTTTTTAAACTCCATAATATCCCTAGATATTATTGGGTCCATATGGCTTCTTTCAATTTGGAATCTAAAGTGTTACAGTGGTACCAGTGGTTGCAACACACCATTCTTGATCCTTCTTGGGAAGATTTTGAGTCCTAATTACTCACTCGATTTGGCCCTAGTGAGTATGATGACTTTCAAGGAGCATTGACAAAGTTGAGATAAACCTCTATAGTTCAGGATTACCAAACCCAATTCGAGAAATTGGCTAACAAAACTAAGGGGTTGAATGAAGGTATTTTTATGAGTTGTTTCATCAGTGGCTTGAAGGATGATCTCTAGGTTGAGGTCAAGATGTTCAAACCACAAACAATGATGCAGGCTATAAGCTTGGCATGGTTGGCCGAATCCAAATTCTTAGCTCAAAGGAGGACGTCTAAATTTTTACAAACTAAACCCTCATTTCCTCCCAAGTTTCCAACTCATAATGAAAATAAAATTGTTCCCCACAAATGCTTGACTACAAAAGAAATGGATGCTCGATGTGCTCAAGGTTTGTGCTACAATTGTGATGAAAAATATGTTCAAGGGCATAGGTGCACCCAAAAGAAGTTGTTCCTCATAGATGTCAAAGATCCTATCAACAATGACCAAAGTGATGATGAAACAGAACCAGTAGAAGACCCACCCCAAAATGAGGAAGAAATACAGGAAGAACCACAGGCAAAATTTTTGTCCATGCTCTTGCTAGGATTACTACACCACAAACCATGAAAGTTGTGGGTTTTTTCAAAGGCCAACGTCTTACAATCCTTATCGATTTGGGAAGTACACACAACTTTATTGATCCTTAAATCACCAAGCAGACCAATTGTTACATACACACATGTAATTCCTTTGAGGTTATGGTGGCCAATGGAGGGACTTTGCCTTGCAAAGGTAAATATCATAATGTTAAAGTGAAAATAGGGGATTATGAGCTCAAAATCGATATGTTCACTCTATAATTAGGGGGATGTGATATTGTATTGGGAGCTTAGTGGTTAGGTACATTGGGAACCATCTCATGGAATTTTGTAGAGCTATGGATGTAGTTTTCATAGAATGGATAATCTTACACTCTTCGAGGTTCAAAAGTAGGGCCTCCTTAGATTATCAACTCAAACCATATGGAGAAGTTGTTAAAAAAATATTCTCGTGGGGTCATCATGTAGATATTTGCAATCCAACCACCTACTTCAAAAGTGGACCAAATTCTTGAAGATTTACAACTTGTTTTGACAAAGCATAATGCAGTTTTTACCGAACCATCAAACTTACCACCATGTCGCTCCCATGACCATACCATTCCATTGGTACCTAGTAGTGTACCACCTAACATCAGGCCGTACCGATATCCTCATGCCCTTAATTCAGAGATAGAGAAGTTAGTGCAGGAATTATTAAAAGCTAGAGTCATTCACCTGAGTAACAACCCTTACTCTTCTCCTATCTTATTGGTGCAAAAGAAATATGGGTCTTGGCGATTATGTATCAATTTTTGTGAGCTCAATAAGCTCACCATTAAGGATAAGTTTCCTATTCTTGTGGTGGATGAATTACTATATGAGCTACATGGGACTATGTTTTTCTCCAAATTAGATCTTCACTTCGGGTACCATCAAATCAGGCTCAAGGATGAATATATTTCCAAAACCATATTCCATACTCATGAGGGTCATTATGAATTCTTGGTGATGCCATTTGGCTTGACCAATGCACCTTCCACATTTCAAAGCCTCATGAGAAATATTTTTTATCTATTTCTTTGTAAATTCATTATGGTTTTCTTTGATGACATTTTGGTTTATAGTCACTCTTGGGAAGAGCACCTCTCCCATGTGGATCAAACTTTACAACTTTTGGCACAACATCAACTTTATGCTAAGTAGTCCAAGTGTTCTTTTGGGTTGATGGAAGTGGAGTATTTAGGACACATTGTCACCAAATATGGAGTTAAAGTTGACCCTAAGAAGATTCAGGCGGTTCAAGAGTGGTCAAAACCTCACACTCTAAAAGGTCTTCATGGATTTTTGGGGCTTACAAGCTATTACCGCAAATTTATTCGCAATTATGGAAAAATTGTTGCTCCCTTAACATCCATGTTAAAAAATGATTCTTTTACTTGGATCGGTCCAATTGAACATACTTTCCTAGAGTTGAAGCATGCTATGACAACCACTTCAATCTTAGCAATACCTAATTTTTCCAAGACTTTTGTAATTGAAAGTGATGCTTTAGGTAATGGTATTGGCATGGTGTTGATGCAGGAAGGGCACCCCTTGGATTTCACTAGTAAAGTGCTTTCTAGTCGTAATCTAGGCAAATCAACTTATGCTAAGGAAATTCTTGCCATTTTGCATGCGATCACTCATTGGTGACCTTATCTCATTGGGCATCATTTCTCCATTAAAATAGATCATCAAAGTCTCAAATATTTCTTAGAGCAACGAGTTGCCACCCCCAAAAAATAAAAGTGGGTCTCTAAGCTCATGGGCTATGATTATGATATTACTTATAAAAAGGGTAAGGAGAACATTGTGGTAGATGCCCTCTCTCACCAATTTGAGGCTCATAGTATGCTATGTGCTATTTATTTACCCATTCCCCAGTGGATTAATTCTATTTGTGAGGAGGTGCTTAAGAATTTAGGCTTGAAGACTTTGGTTGTGTTAGGTACCCAAGGTATGTACTTAATAATTTAGTATTGTATTGTATAATGGTATGAGCCATAAATTAATTATTGAGTAAGGAAGGCCACATGTCATATTAGTGTAGCAACCCTGGGAACGCATGCACCGGTCCTCTTTTTAATCCTACTTGCAATGTTATTAAAATACCGAATATGAAGTGGAAATACAAGAGGAAAAAGCATATAACACAAAATAACAAAGATAAATCTCTTTATTTATATTGAATCTCGGTTACATGTCGGTACCTCTTAGGGATACCCATTTCGATACTATAAATTACAAATAGGCAAGAAGTGCTCCTTCCGCGAAGAGGTGGTGTGCTTATAAAAGCTTCCTGGTTTCGCACATGGAAATTTATGAGGACTTACAGGTGCTTCCTTCTCCAGGTATGTTTCCTAGAGGGACCCCATTTTGCTATTATATGTTGTAAACTTTGTCTGATGTACCTGTGGCCCTGCAAGCAATGAAACAACAACACATGTTTAGGTGTATGAGATTGCCTCCTCGGATGAGGTTGTTAGTAATCAAATAATGTAATGGAAATATGGTAAAAATATGGCATGAAATCATGTAAATCTATGCTAATGATATGAAAAAATAAAGAAACAGAATAAAAGAAACTATGTCTAAAACCTAAGCTAAGCCTGTGGGCCATTTTCCAAGACAACAACCGCTAAAGTAAACCTTGCTCTTTTTTCCCCAAAGCTATGGGTCAAAGCCCATATCTGATGTTGAAATAATAATTGTTACGCTCTTTAATCCGTTAGTGCTTCACCGTACACGTGATCTCAAAGAGAAATTTCCAAGCTTCGGGTCCTAAGCAAAGCAGAAAAAAAACAAAACATAACTACAGTGCATCTAAGGCATAATTCACCATAAACCTGAAAATGGTGCAAAATAGGATGGACTATTCTAAGTATAAGAAAAATAAGGATAATATTACACCTAATCAAGCAAATCAAAATTCAAAAATTCCAAAAAAATTCATAAAAAAATCAACAAAAATACAAAAAATAAGGCTAAGGGCTTAGCTGTTGTTGCCTACATCGGTCGAAATCATGTGTATGGTGAAGCACTAACGGATTAAAGAGCGTAACAATTATTATTTCAACATCAGATATAGGCTTTGACCCATAGCTTTGGGGAAAAAAGAGCAAGGTTTACTTTAGCGGTCGCTGTCTTGGAAAATGGCCCACAGGCTTAGCTTAGGTTTTAGACATAGTTTCTTTTATTCTGTTTCTTTATTTTTTCATATCATTAGCATAGATTTACATGATTTCATGCCATAGTTTTACCATATTTCCATTACATTATTTGATTACTAACAACCTCATCCAAGGAGGCATCTCAGACACCTAAACGTGTGTTGTTGTTTCATTGCTTGCAAGGCCACAGGTACATCAGACAAAGTTTACAACATATAAGAGCAAAAGGGGATCCCTCTAGGAAACATACCTGGAGAAGGAAGCACCTGTAAGTCCTCATAAATTTCCATGTGCAAAACCGGGAAGCTTTTATAAGCACACCACCTCTTCGTGGAAGGGGCACTTCTTGCCTATTTGTAATTTATAGTATCGAAATGGGTATCCCTAAGAGGTACCGACATGTAACCGAGCTTCGATATAAATAAAGAGATTCATATTTGTTATTTTGTGTTATATGCTTTTTCCTCTTGTATTTCCACTTCATATTCGGTATTTTAATAACATTGCAAGTAGGATTAAAAAGAGGACCGGTGCGTGCGTTCCCGGGGTTGCTACACTAATATGACATGTGGCCTTCCTTACTCAATAATTAATTTATGGCTCATACCATTATACCATACAATACTAAATTATTAAGTACATACCTTGGGTACCTAACACAACCAAAGGCTTCAAGACTAAATTCTTAAGCACCTCCTCACAAATAGAATTAATCCACTAGGGAATGGGTAAATAAATAGCACATAGCATACCCATGGAATGGTATGGTCATGGGAGCAACATGGTGGTAAGTTTGATGGTTCGATAAAAACTGCATTGTGCTTTGTCAAAACAAGTTGTAAATCTTCAGGAATTTGGTCCACTTTTGAAGTAGGTGGTTTGATTTCAAATATTTACATGATGATACCAAAAGAATATTTTTTTAACTTCTCCATATGGTTTGAGTTAGATTATGATATTACTTATAAAAAGGGTAAGGAGAACATTGTGGTAGATGCCCTCTCTCACCAATTTGAGGCTCATAGTATGCTATGTGCTATTTATTTACCCATTCCCCAGTGGATTAATTCTATTTGTGAGGAGGTGCTTAAGAATTTAGGCTTGAAGCCTTTGGTTGTGTTAGGTATCCAAGGTATGTACTTAATAATTTAGTATTGTATTGTATAATGGTATGAGCCATAAATTAATTATTAAGGAAGGCCACATGTCATATTAGTGTAGCAACCCCGGGAACGCACGCACCGATCCTCTTTTTAATCCTACTTGCAATGTTTTTAAAATACCGAATATGAAGTGGAAATACAAGAGGAAAAAGCATATAACACAAAATAACAAAGATGAATCTCTTTATTTATATCGAAGCTCGGTTACATGTTGGTACCTCTTAGGGATACCCATTTCGATACTATAAATTACAAATAGTCAAGAAGTGCCCCTTCCGCGAAGAGGTGGTGTGCTTATAAAAGCTTCTCGGTTTCGCACATGGAAATTTATGAGGACTTACAGGTGCTTCCTTCTCCAGGTATGTTTCCTAGAGGGATCCCCTTTTGCTCTTATATGTTGTAAACTTTGTCTGATGTACCTGTGGCCCTGCAAGCAATGAAACAACAACACACATTTAGGTGTCTGAGATTGCCTCCTCGGATGAGGTTGTTAGTAATCAAATAATGTAATGGAAATATGGTAAAACTATGGCATGAAATCATGTAAATTTATGCTAATGATATGAAAAAATAAAGAAACAGAATAAAAGAAACTATGTCTAAAACCCAAGCTAAGCCTGTGGGCCATTTTCCAAGACAGCGACCGCTAAAGTAAACCTTGCTCTTTTTTCCCCAAAGCTATGGGTCAAAGCCTATATATGATGTTGAAATAATAATTGTTATGCTCTTTAATCCGTTAGTGCTTCACCGTACACGTGATCTCAAAGAGAAATATCCAAGCTTCGGGTCCTAAGCAAAGCAGAAAAAAAACAAAATATAACTACAGTTCATCTAAGGCATAATTCACCATAAACCTGAAAATGGTGCAAAATAGGATGTACTATTCTAAGTATAAGAAAAATAAAGATAATATTACACCTAATCAAGAAAATCAAAATTCCAAAATTCCAAAAAAAATCATAAAAAAATCAACAAAAATACAAAAATAAGGCTAAGGGCTTAGCTGCTGTTGCCTACATCGGTTGAAATCATGTGTACAGTGAAGCACTAATGGATTAAAGAGTGTAACAATTATTATTTCAACATCAGATATAGGCTTTGACCCATAGCTTTTGGGAAAAAAGAGCAAGGTTTACTTTAGTGGCCGCTGTCTTGGAAAATGGCCCACAGGCTTAGCTTAGGTTTTAGACATAGTTTCTTTTATTCTGTTTCTTTATTTTTTCATATCATTAGCATAGATTTACATGATTTCATGCCATAGCTTTACCATATTTCCATTACATTATTTTATTACTAACAACCTCATCCGAGGAGGCAATCTCAGACACCTAAACGTGTGTTGTTGTTTCATTGCTTGCAGGGCCACAGGTACATCAGACAAAGTTTACAACATATAAGAGCAAAATGGGATCCCTATAGGAAACATACCTAGAGAAGGAAGCACCTGTAAGTCCTCATAAATTTCCATGTGCGAAATCGGGAAGCTTTTATAAGCACACCACCTCTTCGCGGAAGGGGCATTTCTTGCCTATTTGTAATTTATAGTATCGAAATGGGTATCCCTAAGAGGTACCGACATGTAACCGAGCTTCGATATAAATAAAGAGATTCATCTTTGTTATTTTGTGTTATATGCTTTTTCCTCTTGTATTTCCACTTCATATTCGGTATTTTAATAACATTGCAAGTAGGATTAAAAAGAGGACCGGTGCGTGCGTTCCCGGGGTTGCTACACTAATATGACATGTGGCCTTCCTTACTCAATAATTAATTTATGGATCATACCATTATACAATACAATACTAAATTATTAAGTACATACCTTGGGTACCTAACACAACCAAAGGCTTCAAGCCTAAATTCTTAAGCACCTCCTCACAAATAGAATTAATCCACTAGGGAATGGGTAAATAAATAGCACATAGCATACCCATGGAATGGTATGGTCATGGGAGCAACATGGTGGTAAGTTTGATGGTTCGATAAAAACTGCATTGTGCTTTGTCAAAACAAGTTGTAAATATTTAGGAATTTGGTCCACTTTTGAAGTAGGTGGTTTGATTTCAAATATTTACATGATGATCCCAAAAGAATATTTTTTTAACTTATCCATATGGTTTGAGTTAGATTATGATATTACTTATAAAAAGGGTAAGGAGAACATTGTGGTAGATGCCCTCTCTTGCCAATTTGAGGCTCATAGTATGCTATGTGCTAATTATTTACCCATTCCCCAGTGGATTAATTCTATTTGTGAGGAGGTGCTTAAGAATTTAGGCTTGAAGCCTTTGGTTGTGTTAGGTATCCAAGGTATGTACTTAATAATTTAGTATTGTATTGTATAATGGTATGAGCCATAAATTAATTATTGAGTAAGGAAGGCCACATGTCATATTAGTGTAGCAACCCCGGGAACGCACGCACCGGTCCTCTTTTTAATCCTACTTGCAATGTTATTAAAATACCAAATATGAAGTGGAAATACAAGAGGAAAAAGCATATAAAAAAAAATAACAAAGATGAATCTCTTTATTTATATCGAAGCTCGGTTACATGTCGGTACCTCTTAGGGATACCCATTTTGATACTATAAATTACAAATAGGCAAGAAGTGCCCCTTCCGCGAAGAGGTGGTGTGCTTATAAAAGCTTCCCGGTTTCACACATGGAAATTTATGAGGACTTACAGGTGCTTCCTTCTCCAGGTATGTTTCCTAGAGGTATCCCCTTTTGCTCTTATATGTTGTAAACTTTTTCTGATGTACCTGTGGCCCTGCAAGCAATGAAACAACAACACACGTTTAGGTGTCTAAGATTGCCTCCTCGGATGAGGTTGTTAGTAATCAAATAATGTAATGGAAATATGGTAAAACTATGGCATGAAATCATGTAAATCTATGCTAATGATATGAAAAAATAAAGAAACAGAATAAAAGAAACTATGTCTAAAACCTAAGCTAAGCCTGTGGGCCATTTTCCAAGACAGCGGCCGCTAAAGTAAACCTTGCTCTTTTTTCCCCAAAGCTATGGGTCAAAGCCTATATCTGATGTTGAAATAATAATTGTTATGATCTTTAATCCGTTAGTGCTTCACCGTACACGTGATATCAAAGAGAAATCTCCAAGCTTCGGGTCCTAAGCTTCGGGTCCTAAGAAAAGCAGAAAAAAAACAAAACATAACTACAGTGCATCTAAGGCCTAATTCACCATAAACCTGAAAATGGTGCAAAATAGGATGGACTATTCTAAGTATAAGAAAAATAAAGATAATATTACACCTAATCAAGAAAATCAAAATTCCAAAATTCCAAAAAAAATTCATAAAAAAATAAACAAAAATACAAAAAATAAGGCTAGGGGCTTAGCTGTTGTTGCCTACATCGGTCGAAATCATGTGTACGGTGAAGCACTAACGGATTAAAGAGTGTAACAATTATTATTTCAACATCAGATATAGGCTTTGACCCATAGCTTTGGGGAAAAAAGAGCAAGGTTTACTTTAGCGGCCGCTGTCTTGGAAAATGGCCCACAGGCTTAGCTTAGGTTTTAGACATAGTTTCTTTTATTCTGTTTCTTTATTTTTTCATATCATTAGCATAGATTTACATGATTTCATGCCATAGTTTTACCATATTTCCATTACATTATTTGATTACTAACAACCTCATCCGAGGAGGCAATCTCGGACACCTAAACGTGTGTTGTTGTTTCATTGCTTGCAGGGCCACAGGTACATCGGACAAAGTTTACAACATATAAGAGCAAAGGGGATCCCTCTAGGAAACATACCTGGAGAAGGAAGCACCTGTAAGTCCTCATAAATTTCCATGTGCGAAATCGGGAAGCTTTTATAAGCACACCACCTCTTCGCGGAAGGGGCACTTCTTGCCTATTTGTAATTTATAGTATCGAAATGGGTATCCCTAAGAGATACCGACATTAAACCAAGCTTCGATATAAATAAAGAGATTCATCTTTGTTATTTTGTGTTATTTGCTTTTTCCTCTTGTATTTCCACTTCATATTCGGTATTTTAATAACATTGCAAGTAGGATTAAAAAGAGGACCGGTGCGTGCGTTCCTGGGGTTGCTACACTAATATGACATGTGGCCTTCCTTACTCAATAGTTAATTTATGGCTAATACCATTATACAATACAATACTAAATTATTAAGTACATACCTTGGGTACCTAACACAACCAAAGGCTTCAAGACTAAATTCTTAAGCACCTCCTCACAAATAGAATTAATCCACTAGGGAATGGGTAAATAAATAGCACATAGCATACCCATGGAATGGTATGGTCATGGGAGCAACATGGTGGTAAGTTTGATGGTTCGATAAAAACTACATTGTGCTTTGTCAAAACAAGTTGTAAATCTTCAGGAATTTGGTCCACTTTTGAAGTAGGTGGTTTGATTTCAAATATTTACATGATGATCCCAAAAGAATATTTTTTTAACTTATCCATATGGTTTGAGTTAGATTATGATATTACTTATAAAAAGGGTAAGGAGAACATTGTGGTAGATGCCCTCTCTCGCCAATTTGAGGCTCATAGTATGCTATGTGCTATTTATTTACCCATTCCCCAGTGGATTAATTCTATTTGTGAGGAGGTGCTTAAGAATTTAGGCTTGAAGCCTTTGGTTGTGTTAGGTATCCAAGGTATGTACTTAATAATTTAGTATTGTATTGTATAATGGTATGAGCCATAAATTAATTATTGAGTAAGGAAGGCAACATGTCATATTAGTGTAGCAACCCCGGGAACGCACGCATCGGTCCTATTTTTAATCCTATTTGCAATGTTATTAAAATACCGAATATGAAGTGGAAATACAAGAGGAAAAAGCATATAACACAAAATAACAAATATGAATCTCTTTATTTATATCGAAGCTCGGTTACATGTCGATACCTCTTAGGGATACCCATTTCGATACTATAAATTACAAATAGGCAAGAAGTGCCCCTTCCGCGAAGAGGTGGTGTGCTTATAAAAGCTTCCCGGTTTCGCACATGGAAATTTATGAGGACTTACAAGTGCTTCCTTCTCCAGGTATGTTTCCTAGAGGGATCCCATTTTGCTCTTATATGTTGTAAACTTTGTCTGATGTACCTGTGGCCCTGCAAGCAATGAAACAACAACACATGTTTAGGTGTCCGAGATTGCCTCCTCGAATGAGGTTGTTAGTAATCAAATAATGTAATGGAAATATGGTAAAACTATGCCATGAAATCATGTAAATCTATGCTAATGATATGAAAAAATAAAGAAACGAATAAAAGAAACTATGTCTAAAACCTAAGCTAAGCCTGTGGGCCATTTTCCAATACAGCGGCCGCTAAAGTAAACCTTGCTCTTTTTTCCCCAAAGCTATGGGTCAAAGCCTATATCTGATGTTGAAATAATAATTGTTACGCTCTTTAATCCATTAGTGCTTCACCGTACAAGTGATCTCAAAGAGAAATCTCCAAGCTTCGGGTCTTAAGCAAAGCAAAAAAAAAACAAAACATAACTACAGTGCATCTAAGGCATAATTCACCATAAACCTGAAAATGGTGCAAAATAGGATGGAATATTCTAAGTATAAGAAAAATAAAGATAATATTACACCTAATCAAGAAAATCAAAATTCCAAAATTCCAAAAAAAAATCATAAAAAAATCAACAAAAATACAAAAAATAAGGCTAAGGGCTTAGCTGCTGTTGCCTACATTGGTCGAAATCATGTGTACGGTGAAGCACTAACGGATTAAAGAGCGTAACAATTATTATTTCAACATCAGATAGAGGCTTTGACCCATAGATTTGGGGAAAAAAGAGCAAGGTTTACTTTAGCGGCCGCTGTCTTGGAAAATGGCCCACAGGCTTAGCTTAGGTTTTAGACATAGTTTCTTTTATTTTGTTTCTTTATTTTTTCATATCATTAGCATAGATTTACATGATTTCATGCCATAGTTTTACCATATTTCCATTACATTATTTTATTACTAACAACCTCATCCAAGGAGGCAATCTCAGACACCTAAACGTGTGTTGTTGTTTCATTGCTTGCAGGGCCACAAGTACATCAGACAAAGTTTACAACATATAAGAGCAAAAGGGGATCCCTCTAGGAAACATACCTGGAGAAGGAAGCACCTGTAAGTCCTCATAAATTTCCATGTGCGAAATCGGGAAGCTTTTATAAGCACACCACCTCTTCGCGGAAGGGGCACTTCTTGCCTATTTGTAATTTATAGTATCGAAATGGGTATCCCTAAGAGGTACCAACATGTAACCGAGCTTCGATATAAATAAAGAGATTCATCTTTGTTATTTTGTGTTATATGCTTTTTCCTCTTGTATTTCCACTTCATATTCGGTATTTTAATAACATTGCAAGTAGGATTAAAAAGAGGACCGGTGCGTGCATTCCCGGGGTTGCTACACTAATATGACATGTGGCCTTCCTTACTCAATAATTAATTTATGGCTCATACCATTATACAATACAATACTAAATTATTAAGTACATACCTTGGGTACCTAACACAACCAAAGTCTTCAAGCCTAAATTCTTAAGCACCTCCTCACAAATAGAATTAATCCATTGGGGAATGGGTAAATAAATAGCACATAGCATACCAATGGAATGGTATGGTCATGGGAGCAACATGGTGGTAAGTTTGATGGTTCGATAAAAACTGCATTGTGCTTTGTCAAAACAAGTTGTAAATCTTTAGGAATTTGGTCCACTTTTGAAGTAGGTGGTTTGATTTCAAATATTTACATGATGATCCCAAAAGAATATTTTTTTAACTTCTCCATATGGTTTGAGTTAGATTATGATATTACTTATAAAAAGGGTAAGGAGAACATTGTGGTAGATGCCCTCTCTCGCCAATTTGAGGCTCATAGTATGCTATGTGCTATTTATTTACCCATTCCCCAGTGGATTAATTCTATTTGTGAGGAGGTGCTTAAGAATTTAGGCTTGAAGCCTTTGGTTGTGTTAGGTACCCAAGGTATGTACTTAATAATTTAGTATTGTATTGTATAATGGTATGAGCCATAAATTAATTATTGAGTAAGGAAGGCCACATGTCATATTAGTGTAGCAACTCCGGGAACGCACGCACCGATCCTCTTTTTAATCCTACTTGCAATGTTATTAAAATACCGAATATGAAGTGGAAATACAAGAGGAAAAAGCATATAACACAAAATAACAAAGATGAATCTCTTTATTTATATCGAAGCTCGGTTACATGTCGGTACCTCTTAGGGATACCCATTTCGATACTATAAATTACAAATAGGCAAGAAGTGCCCCTTCCGCGAAGAGGTGGTGTGCTTATAAAAGCTTCTCGGTTTCGCACATGGAAATTTATGAGGACTTACAGGTGCTTCCTTCTCTAGGTATGTTTCCTAGAGGGATCCCCTTTGCTCTTATATGTTGTAAAATTTGTCCGATGTACCTGTGGCCCTGCAAGCAATGAAACAACAACACACGTTTAGGTGTTTGAGATTGCCTCCTCGGATGAGGTTGTTAGTAATCAAATAATGTAATGGAAATATGGTAAAACTATGCCATGAAATCATGTAAATCTATGCTAATGATATGAAAAAATAAAGAAACAAAATAAAAGAAACTATGTCTAAAACCTAAGCTAAGCCTGTGGGCCATTTTCCAAGACAGCAACCGCTAAAGTAAACCTTGCTCTTTTTTCCCCAAAGCTATGGGTCAAAGCCTATATCTGATGTTGAAATGATAATTGTTACGCTCTTTAATCCGTTAGTGCTTCATCGTACACATGATCTCAAAGAGAAATCTCCAAGTGGCCTGAAGCTTAGCCTCGAGCTTAGGACCCGAAGCTCTTGCTTGACTTACTTCCTAGCTTTGATGATACGGACTAGGCATGGTTCAAATCCTATGGGTTACAGTATGTCATTAGGCTACCTTACATCATGGTAGATCAGGCTTACCTTATGGCTCTGGCCCATCGTTGGGACCCACAAACTAATACCTTCCACCTCCCAATCGACGAGATGACCATTACGTCGGAGGATGTATATAGGATCTTTCGAATTCCATTTGATGGGGTGGCCATTATCTCTTCGACCACTAATGATCAGGTGGCTATCTTCACTTGGGTGTTTAGAGGGCATTCTATGGATGCTCTCAAGGACACCAAGTTTGGAGGAGTGTCCATCAGCCGCTGGCATGGGGAGGGTGTCTTTACGATGAGGCATGTCGTATTGCTGATGGTGATTAGCAATGTTCTTATCCTAGACTGCTCGGGTTTGAGGTTCCCATGGAACCTTTTGGCGATGGTGTAGGATCTATTGGATAGCGAGGAGTCTATCATCTATGCATGGGGTAGATCTCTATTGGCTTAGTGCTATGATGAGTTGTACCACATCCATCGGTGGGGACGCATTAGCATTGCTTGCAGCTTGCTCCTATAGGTTTGGGGATGGGAGCACATTAGGGTAGATCGCCCTAAGGGGCTCCCAACCGAGATTACATCTATTGATGCTCGGACACAATGCTATGCTACTAGATGGGCTCAAGAGCATGAGGAGCGTAAGAGCCACACTTTTGTAGGGGAGCTGTCCCACTACACTGATGCTTTTACCAGACTGTTGGTCAAAGATGTCGTGTGGTGGCCTTACTATGAGTGTCCTACTTGGGATGATCCAACTAGTTTTATTGCTAGGACACGACACGAGCGATGGCTCGTTGGCCGTAATATTGCCATCCGGGAGTATTTCTTCTACTCTCGGGTTCTTTGTTAGTACGGATTGCAGTAGGATGTGCCCTTGATACCATTCTTGTACAGGCACCTCATAGCAGAGAAGGACCTACCTCCATGATAGATCACAGAGCTTTCAGATGAGGAGGATGCCCCAACTATTGACCCTAGAGTGGTTGGGGGAGTTACAGAGGCCTACACTTAGTGGTGGGGTGATCGGATGTGGCATGGCATCGGCAGCCTAGGGCATGAGGATGATGGTGGGGGTGATGGCGTAGATCCGACAGGACGTAGGGTTCGAGCCAGGACCAAGGTATGGGGCCAGCCAATAGAGTAGGTGGTAGTGGAGGATCTTGATGTTCCTAGGAGGAGGAGGAGGAGTTAGAGCTCGAGGAGAGAGACTCTCCTCTGAGAGCATAGCTACATGAGGTCGAGGCTGAGCTTCAGGCGACTAAGATCTAGGTACAATGGCGAGATGCTACCATTGAGTAGCTCACAACATAGATACAGGCTCTATAGGCTACTATTGGGGGTGGCGATGCCAGGATGTAGTTTGTTGTTCCTCCTTCTACACCACAGGAGGTTCCAATGGTAGGTTCAGGGGCAGATGTGGGACAGCTTCTAGTCTTTTTTGGATGAGCATGAGGAGTGGATCCGGGGACTTGTGGATCATGTTACCCTTCTTCAGATGCAGCTCAGGAGGCATGGGATTATCCCTAAGGATCTAGTAGGTGCGGGTGGTTCGCATGTCAGTGGGTGCTCTACCTCGGGGTAGTCTTTCACCCATCCTAGCCAGAGGACCCGGACTCGAACAGAGAGACCGATAGGCTCACATCATTCAACTCGTGACACCACCATAGGGGGAGGTGGCACTAGAGGAGGTGATGTAGGGGGCTCAAGCCCGATATTTGATTGATGCTCTACTTGGTTCTTGATCCATTTTTGAGGTCGATTGACCTATATGACTGTAGCCCATGGGCATTTTTGTATATCCATTGGACTTGACACACATACTTTTATGATAGCTTTGCATTATGACTTATTATGTGTATCATTTATTGCTTATGTTTTTGTTATTATTTTGTTTTATGATATGATGCGATGATGGTATTATGATGATTTTATGGATATGTTAGATGATAGATGATATTTGAAGATGCTTAGATGGATGTGTAGATGCTTATATGATTTGATGATATGATGCAATGTATTTTGATGATGAATGATGAATTTATGATTGTATGCAAATGGATATTGCCTATATGTTTTATGATGTGGTTTATGGATGATTAATGACTTGTTTTTGTGGATATAATGTTATTGCTAAATGCATGTTTTAATTTTGCTTTAATTGTATGCATCTAACTTATGTGGTGGAATGGTATAAATGAACTTGTATGCTCTAATCACTTAAAACATACGGAATGCATATGACATTGACAATATTAATGGGTGATACCATAGAAAGTAAAAAAATAATCATGAATTTAAATAATCACTCTTATCATAAGAATTGATTAAGTATTCATATATGAGATGTAATGGTGTGTAATGTATTTTCTTAATAAGTTTCTATAAATTAAAAGATATAAAGTAGTCAGTGGCCGTCTATATACTATTTCTAATATATATGCGGTATCTGTCCTACTATGTTGATACCCCCTAATTTATAGAATCTTATAAAGAAAGTGATGGTGTGAATGATGTTATGATTTGTTGCTATGTAAGAATTTTTGGGGCTTTCTAGAGATTCAAACACTCTAGTTACCCTATCAACAACTGTCTACTTACCACTTAGACTTTTGAAAAGTAAGGCTTTTACCATGGACCTGGTTTTTCATGATCTCTGTGTGTGCATGTGATTGTATATTTTGAGGTAGAACTCAAGCATTTCCTTCGATGTCAAGCGGGATTCTTTCAGCCCATTTCTAAGATCAGGGATCCTCAAGTGTTCATCTCATCCTTATGTTGGACTTAGTTGGACTATACCACTAGGAAATATTGGGTTACCTAAGCTAGCTCATCCACATTCAAACATTGGTCTACACAAATGCATGAAGCAATTGTGGTAGACATATCGTCATGCGTAAGGATTTCTCCTTCCATTTTTGTACAATGCTGAGAATTCCAAGGATTCAAGCTTTATTCCCTTCTTTTTGGCTTCTTTTTGGCTTTGGATATTTGCTCATATGTAGTGATGAAAATCACTTTTTATTTTGATTTGATTTTTTCTTTGAGCGAGGATTTTTTTGTAGTGATGATAATCACTGTTTATTTTGCTCATATGTAGTGATGAAAATCACTGTTTATTTTTTATTGATTTTTTTTGAGCTATTTTTTTTTTTTTTGAATTTATGATTTGTGTATCGGATTATTGCTTTGAAATGTGGACTGTATGCTTGGCCTTTTGAATATGTACTTTTGCTTTGGGATTTTGCTTATTTTGATTTAAGCAAGGGATTTGGATAGGGTAAAGCTTGTCCTTTTGCCAATTCTCAACACCTTTAAACCGGTTGCACAGGGGGATAAGCAAGGATAATCCTTTTCACTTAAGGTAACCTAGACCGCTTTGTAGCTTTCATATTTTCCTTGTACCAACTAGGATTTTAGTGTTTCAATTAGTGACGGGATCTTGAATATCCAAGGCATTATCATAGCTAGACCTTACCTTCTACTAATCAAAGTTGTTTTCCTCAAAATTTGATAAGATCACTAGGTGTGGTTGATTAACCGAAAAACCTTAGTATATTATGTATAGCAACAAATGATGGTTGTGTTGAAAAACACAATTACACACATGTGTTGATGGAGGTATGGATTTGAATGACTTGTGCGACAAACTATGGTATCACTTTTAAGGCTCTCATGACATATACAATTGTAATGGATGTGAAAATGCAATGCAATGATGTGGATGCAAAATGTGAAGTGCAATTGTTTTTGTATTTTTGATTTTATGTTGTTTTTGTATTTTTGATTTATTTGACCAAAGGGCTTATTATGCCTTTGGGGCTTTTGTTATTGATTTTGACCAAGTAGTTTGAATACCCTTGGAGCTTTTTGAATTGATGTTTTGACCAAGCGGTTTGAATTACCCTTGGAGCCTTTTGAATTGATGTTTGACCAAGCGGTGTGAACTACCCTTGGAGCCTTTTGATTGATTTTGACATGGTTTGATACCCTGGAGCTTGTTGATTGAATTACCCTTGGAGCCTTTTAATTGATTTTTGACCAAGCGGTTTGAAGTACCCTTGGAGCCTTTTGATTTGATTTTGACCAAGTGGTTTGAATTACCCCTGGAGCTTTTTGAATTGATTGGATTTGACCAAGCGGTTTGAATTACCCTTGGAGCTTTTGATTTGATGTTTGACCAAGCGGTTTGAATTACCCTTGGAGCCTTTGATTGTATTTTTGAAATTTTATGTTTTTATGCTTTGTTTTGTGTTTTTGACATATTTGAATGTTTTTGATTTTATGACATATTTGAATTTTTTTTTTATGTGTAAAATACCTTTAAGTGAATGATATTGAGAGGTTCAGGCTCTATGGGTGAATTAGCGTGATCCCAATCAATAGCCTCTACATCAAGATGCAATGATTTGGTAGGATCTATTGGATTATGAAGTGGAGTGGTCAAATCAATGGAGATCATGTTGATGGATGGGATGAAATCTCCAGGACCACATGGGTGCAATCTTGTCTCAGGGGTTTCCCTTCCATACTCACGATGAGGTTCTGGAGGAATGGGAATTTCTAGATCTAGCCCATGAGCAGGGCAAACAATAGGATCATTGGGCTCTAATTGCTCTCTGAATGTAGGCAGAGGGGGATTTACCATCCGATGAATGGCAGCTAGGTCAATAGGTCTCCCCAAAAATTAGAGATGAGGGTCTATGGCATAAAGTGCCACCTCTCTCTACTAGCTCGTTCACTTGCTGCAAGTGGTGAGGTCCAAGATAAGCCATCTCGGTCTCATCCTCAAAGTCATCATAACTTATCCAAAAATCATTAGCATTGGTATGCGGCCCTAAGACAAGGGGCTCATGTCTTGGCCCTAAGTAGGCCATATCTATTTCATCTTCATATTATTCATCACTTATGAAGAATCCATTTGCATTTGTCTCTTGCACCAAAGTCAGGGGTTGATGGCTTAGGCCTAAGTAGGCTCTTTCTATTGAGTCTTCTGATTCATAGTCACTTTCATCTGATGTATATCCACTCTCATCATGGATGGACCATGTGAATCTTTGTAAATAGTGAGGCCCCTGATAGGCTAAGCCAAGTTGTGCCTCATCATCACTTGCTTCATATCCATTCTCCTCATCCCATGAGTTGTACCCTATTGGGGTGGAATCAATTGAGGTGTTTGGATGATAAATTTTTGGAGGTGGTATGTTTACCGTGGCCACTTGTCTATTGCTCAAATTTCCTATTCTTAGGGGATGATAAGGAATGAAATCAATGTCTTCTCCTAACCCTAAGCTTAATATTTCCAATGCCACTACAAGAGAGTCATCTCGACCTTCGACTATAATAGCCTAAGCCAAATATATCGGAGGGAAGGCGATATAGTGGCTCGTATGGCCACTTGCGCCCCTACTCATATATGCCAAGGCCATAGCCATGCCAATGGCAATGCTCAAAGTAGCTTAGAGAAAACTCGAGGTTAGAGAGGTAACAAACATTGATCGTGAATAATTCATCACTATCCTCTTCTATATCTGAAGACTTATGAGCACAGTCCAGGTTGACATAGACAAAATTGGTTTGGTTGGGAGGGATTCCAAGTGGAACCACTATTCCTACTGGCGGCCTCAAGTCCTTAGGCCTTCCTATGTCTTGTGCAGACTCAATGATAGGCGTAAAGGTGATGTTCTGCACAAGGTACTCCCCTATGCCTGTGCTTGCCAAGTGTATTGATGCATATGACGTGGATGACCCCACGGATGATACTAGTGAAGCAGGGTGATAATCACTATCTTCATCTTGATCTTGAAGATCTTCCTCTTCCATAGGACTTGGCATTTCAGCAATGGCTATAGTTGGCACTTCCTTGGGCCTTTCTTCCTTAACTAAGGGTGCCTTTAGCTTCTGATTATCTTTTGGTTTTGACATTGATGGTACTTTAGAAGCATTGACTACTTTGAGTGCACCAGGAGGTGTTGATGTGCATGGGTCTTTTCTTACCCCTTTGTCTTCGTTATCCACTTGTGTGGTTGGGGATGAAGGTGCCACGTATAGGTGAGTAGAAGGGATTACAAATTCTCCTAGAATGTCCACCTGATTGATGTATTTAAAAGGCTCTTCATCAGCCAGAACCACATAGACTTTGTTCTCATGCACATACTTGACACATTGGTGCAAGATCGAAGGCACACACTTCATGGCCCTTATCCAAGGGTGCCCTAAGAGGATGTTGTACTGCATAGCTCCTTCCAAGACATGACACATCACGAGGATGGTCTTGTGCCCCACCTTGATGGGTAGGACTATCATTCCCATAGTATTGCATAAAGCATCATTAAAAGCTCTCAATGTGTAAGCTCCTGGAATGATATTGGACTTGGGGATTTTGAGGTGCTCTATTGCAGTTGTTGTAATGATGTTTATCGATGAACCTGTATCGACCAAAACCCTCTTGAAAGGTAAGTCATTGATTGTCGCTACAATGTTTAGCGGAGGGTCTGGTAAGGCAACAGGAACTGTCTTAATCTCATGATCATAGAATCGGATTACAGGTTCCTGGCATTCTTGTACTTGTCCCACAAAGTGAGTGAATGCATTCGCATCTTGCGGTTGGAGCTCAATTGTTCTTAAAATCTCCATTAGAGTCTCCCTATGCTTTGGGGACTATTGTATGAGCTCATAGATGGATAACTTAGCTGGAGTCATCTGTAGGTTTTGCTCCAATCTACTTCGAATAGTTACCACAGGTCACATTGGTGGACCTGGAAGGTTGTCTTGCCTTTGCCTAGGAGCGACTAGGATGTTCATGGGAGCTGCAGGCGGTTGTGGTTGACCATACCACCTAGTCCTTGTTGCTATGTTAACAATCTCAACCATCCCAATGCATCCGTGGGTAGGTATGTCAGCTCGAACCTGATTGACTTGGGCCCCTTGCTCTCGAGGGGCCTCATGATTGGGCAATGGGTTTTTGTATATGCCCATGTCTCTATTATCGGGAGCCAGTGGGTTGTCAACTTTGAGTTCTCCCACCTCAATCATGTTTTGCACTTGATGCTTAAACCCGATGCAAGCCTCAATGTCATGCCTCGGTATCCTATGATAAGGGCAAAATTGATCTTCCCTATATCCTTTTGGCTTAGGATGGTTGGGATCTATAAGAGGTATATCAGGAAATCTGATCCTCCTGGCCTCGCTCAACTGATTAAAGATTGATTGCATTGATTCTGTCAGAGGCATGAAATAACGAGGCGGCTTGCATTCTCGATTTCTTCCTTGATTGTTCTTTTGGTCGTAGTTGGCTGGTGGGGGATGTGCTTGATAGTTCTAGGGTTGTTGTGCACCCCCATCCTTGGGTGTAGCCAATACGACTTGATTGACTGGAGTAGGATTGCCCTACTTCTGCTTATACTTGTCATTCTTACCATTCTTGTTCCACTCCTTTTTGTTTTGGAGTTTAATGGTTCCCTCATCTACTTTTATTTCTTCGATGAGCTTGGCCTGTGCCAAAGCTTCCTCAAATGAAGGATACTACTGAAGTTGTAGCAAGAGGGAGATATGTTTAGAACAAATTTTTGTGAACATGCGAATGATCTCTTCTGTGGGAATGGAGAATGATAATTTTGCCATGATTTTTCTCCATCTATTCCCATAATCCATTACTGGCTCATCATCATATTGTTTCAAGTTGGCCAGGTCTGAAAGGTTCACCTTCTTCTTAGCACCAAAGGAGAAATGCTTTAAGAATGCGTTTACTAGTTGTTCAAAGTTGGTTATGCTATGCTTAGGTAGTTGGTTGAACCATTGAGTGGCAGCACCTAAAAATGTCATTATGAATGTTCTTAGCATGAGAGCGTCATTGTCTTCAAGATGAAAATAGGCATTGATAAAATTGGTGACATGCTCTTGTGCATCCTCTTCACCCTTAAAATTTTCTAACCTAGGCATCTCAAAGTGCTTAGGATATGGAGGGCTAGGGATTGATGGGCACAATGGTTGGTTGTGTATTTTGCTCAATGTTGGTGAGTTCCCAGCTGCCTCTTGTTTCTCAAAGGTTTTCATCTTTTCAACAAGCTCTTGAAATGCCTTTGATGCATGGATTTCCTCCTCTTGTAAGCCTATTCGCATTGGCAATGGAGGTAACTCTCTATCCATTTGATTTGTTCCATTTTCCTCCCTCCTACGAGGGGACTCAGGATTATGATCCTGGTTTGTTATGTTTGCCCTTCCCCCATTAGTTGGATTTCGTTCATGATTTGGTGGGGGATTTCATTGTGGGCTATCTTGTCTAGTGCGCCTCTCCTTAGGTGAGTCAACGCGTCTTGTTCTTTGGTGGTCACCACCATTTATCTATAAATTGTTAAGAGCTAGCCGCTCAGCTTGCTCTCTTAAATGCTGCTCATGTTGGCGCAAGAGTCTTTCTCTTTGTTTCTCTTGTTTGAGAGCTTCCACTAGCTCTCGCTCCTTACGTAATGCATTTTCTAACCACCTCATTCGGTCAGTTTGTGTTGTCATAGAAGACTCATGTTTATCTGACTCTGTTCTTGTTGTCTTGACTCACAGATTCCTCGAGGAGGTTTCTATTGTATCTGTACTCTTGCTAGCTAATGTGACTTGTTCAGTGTACTGTTGAGTATCCCTATGATCAGACTCCATGCGTCTACTATGGGGTCACTCTGAGGTACCCCCAGACTGGGAGGTATGTTTAGAAGTCACGGTTCATGAGCTTCCAGATGCAGAGTTCTCAGTAGCTACAGTTCTTTGAGTTGGTTGAGTAGGAAATCGATCCAACCCATCTAGTTGTCTTGTTTTCCATGGCTGGTCCCGTGGGGTGCCATTCACTCCTATGAGGTCATAGTCTATGGGAATATTTCCTTTTGTGTGAAGGGTTTCTTCTATATGATTCCCATGACTAGATGTAGCTCTAGTTTCCTGCCCTTCAGTGGGTAGACCTATTTCATATGTTTCTTGTGAGTCTTGAGGTGTTGCAATTCTTGTTTGCCTTCTTGATGAAGAGGGCTTGGTGGTAACATGTTTTCTCCATGTGGATGGAGATGTAGCAGTCTCGTCATCCCTATGTGAAGAATGAGTTTTAGAACCTTCTTTATGTCCATGTGAGGAGGAAGCCCTTGAAGCTTCCTCATGTCTTTGAGATGTTTCTATGTGTTTAGAGGAGGCCCTTGAGGTCTCCTCATGTCTCCTTGATGAGGATGGTTGTGAAGCCTCTTTTTGTTTATGTGACTTTGTTCCATGATGTGGTTCCTTACTTGGGGTTTCTCGAGGAGATCCCCCAAGGGTTGAGTTATCACCCCTTAGGCTCGTGGAGCTACGTCTCATGGTCTTACGGGTAGGTCATTCAATGTTACTATGACTCCGCCTATGGGTATGAGTTGCTTCTGTCTCTCCCTCGGTATCAGACCGAGGGTGCTTACTTCTTGTTTTGACCATGTTGTTTTATGAATTGATCTTTTGAGTTGCAATTTAGGAATAACCACACAATACCAAGCAAATGTTTATCTTGATTACCGATTTAAGTGTGCCCTAAACTATTTGGTGTGTTTTGATGTGTTGTTCTTTCGATTTATTTGCTCTTGTTCTTGGATTAAGAATGAGAAGACTCATCCATAGTGACAATCAAGTACACTCATGCCAAACATGATTTTCTCAAAAGAAGCTAGGGTACACCATTGAAGACCCAATGGAGGGTTCGCCTAGCTCTTCCACTCTGAACCAATGATTGTTCCAATAGTGGGAGACAGTTTGAACACAAGTAACTTAGTGTCACTATAAGTAAGTTTCTCAATCCATTTCTAGGAAGCTCTAGGGGGCAAACCAGTGGAAGGAGATGAATTCCAACATCACTGGACTGAATTGAAGGTTGGTGATGAAATCCAACTCTCCAATGTTTAAATGAGATGTGCATGTGTGGTGTTCATTTTAAGCTTGTGTAACATAAAGTGCATCATATAGCAACAATGAATCTTTCCTATATGCCTAAGTGCAAAAATACGTTTCAATATTCAGAAAGATGCATGAACTACTATGATTTGTATGAGCGCACTTTATTTCGTGCAACTATGGCCTCTAGCAGGGCCTCAAAGCAAGAAAACAACATACAATGTCTAGCACGTTGGATTCTAGGGTGAAATTTTTAGGCATAAGCCATTGTTCCTAGCAATGCCTAGTGGAAAATTTAAAAGAAGATCTAAGATATGTGAAATGCTTAATTCTTTCTTCTTTTATTCTTTCAATTTCCAAACATAAATGTGCTTTAAGTTCTCTATTTTAGACACACAGAAGCAGACAGAAAGCTATAAAATATCAGAGAAGCTATACCAACCTTTGATCCAGCTCAGAGAGTCGATGTTTTGACCTCTGTTGCACTCTAGTTCTGGCCATTGTTGACCAGAGCGGCTGGTTCTTGGCCACTGTAGCTCAGAGCGGCTAAGATCTATTGGCCGTTGTAGCTCAGAGCGGCTAGTTTTTGGCCATTGTAGCTCAGAGTGGCTAGACCTGCACACAAAATTAAGTTAGTATTCTGGTAGAAAATGAAAAATTAGTGGTGGTCCCACCGTGATCGCCATCTGTAGTGACCCCAGGAATGCACGCACCGATCCCTTTTAACCCTACTTGCAATGTTATTAAAATACCGAAGATGAAATGGAAAGACAAGAGGAAAAAGCATATAACACGAAATAACAAAGATGGATCTCTTTATTGATATTGAAGCTCGGTTACATGTCGGTCCCTCTTAGGGATACCCATTTCGATACAATAAATTACAAATAGGCAAAGGAGTGCCCCTTTCACAAAGAGGTGGTGCGCTTATAAAAGCTTCCCGGTTCCGCACATGAAAATGTATGAGGGCTTACAGATGCCTCCTTCTCCAGGTCTGTTTCCTAGAGGGATCCCTTTTGCTCTCGTATGTTGTAAACTTCGTCCGATGTACCTGTGGCCCTACAAGCAATGAAACAACAACACACGTTTAGGTGTCCGAGATTGCCTCCCTGGATGAGGTTGTTAGTAATAAAAGAATGTAACAAAAATATGATAAAACTATGCCATGAAATCATGTAAATCTATGCTAATGATATGAAAACATAAAGAAACAGAATAAAAGAAGCTATGTCTAAAACCTAAGCTAAGCCTACGGGCCACTGTCCAAGACAGCGACCGCTAAAGTAAACCTTGCTCTCTTTGCCCCAAAGCTATGGGTCAAAGCCTATATCTGATGTTGAAATAATAGGTGTTATGCTCTTCAATCCGTCAGGGCTTCGCCGTACACGTGATCTCAAAGAGAACTCTCCAAGTCTTGAAAGCTCTCCTCAAAAATATGTCTCTCTCTCTAATTCTCTCTCATATATGATCTCCCTTGGTGCTCTTAGGCTTGCACCTTTTATAGTGTGAAACCCTAGGTCTATGTCCAAGCCCTAGGAATGAATTTCTCATGCGTAGTGCAAGTTAGCATGAGAAGCTTTTGTCCATTGTCTATGTTTGAAGGCCAGTTAACTGAAATCTAACTGCCCACTTGAGTCTTCTATGCGAACTGGTCGTTAGCATGAGAAGCTTTTGTCCTTTGTTTATGCTTGGAGGTTAGTTAACTTAAGTCTAAATGCAAACTCAAGTCTCCTATGTGAACTGGTCATGAAAAGGAATGCAAAGTTACTCCCGCTCACCTTTATTGCATGCAGACTACCACTTCCACCTGTGATTAGGCCTATTTTTTGGCAAACTACTTCTTATGGCTTAGTCGCTGTCATCTACAATGGCTAAGATCTGGCCGCTATCATCTATAATGGCTAAGGTCTGGCCGCTCTAGGCTTGAGCGGCTAGGATCTGGCCACTCTTGGCTTGAGCGGCCAGGCTTGGATGGCTTGAAAAGGCCCCAAATGAGTGGTGAGAACCATTGTTGATGCTTGGAAAGTCCAAGATTATGTCTTATGATCTTATGAGTGTGTCTATGTGAGTAGCTCCCCTAAGCATGACATGATTTAGGTGTCTACAATTAGAAATAGGTATGTCATAGAATGATATTTGTAACCATTGGAGGAATATTATCATATGTAATCACAAGGAATATTGTCATATTATTATGCACTTTGTAACTCAGGAAGGTGAAGCACCACATGGGTGACCTTGTAACTCATGAAAGGTAAACCATCACACTCTTGTATAAAGAGAGATGGACCCCTATTGTAAAATTTATCTATGATGTATTATTGGAGAAGTCTTGGCTTATGGAGCTAGATATCTTGTGGAGTGGCTTCCTTCTAAAAGGAGCATTGTACAGTGTTGCCCTACCTCAAGGGTATAATCAATATTTATTTTATTGTGAGCAATTTATTGTGCAATTTATTTATGGATGCATGTTTGATATTTTGAATGATTTATGGTTATGAGAAGAGAGGTTCACAAAATTTGGTATTAGAGCAATGATTTGGACAAAGTGGGTTTGTTTTTGCAGAGCTAGGGCACATTTAAAAAAAAAAACATCACATTTTGCAGAGGCAATATTTTTTATTTCAGAAACCATTTTCAGAAGGTGTTTGTACCATTATCTAGATATTTTTGAGAAATACAAAAATAATTTCTCATTTATTAAATTTTGATGAGTATTGAGAAAGTTATGGCTGTTTGAAGTTGGGTTATTTGTGCTATTTTTTGACCACACATTTTTTTTTAAATAAAAAAAATTGTATTCAATTGTTTAGTATTAATTTTCAGAATCTGTTTGCACCAACATGTAATTTTTTTTAGTAAAAAAATGATTGCTCATTTGTGAAATTATGTTAAGAATTGAGAGAGTTACAACTGTTCGAAGTTGGTTTGTTGAGGCTATTTTTAGGCTGTGCAAAAGTTTTTTTAAAAATTCTATTTTGCAAGTTCATGGTTGCATTCAAAATAAAAAAATTATTGTTTCCATTAACCCTAGAAGCAAATATAATTTTATCAATATGTATTTGACTAAGAGGTTGCAAGTTCAAGCAAAGAAAATCAAAGACATACAACTTGAGGGTCAAAATGTTCAAATTTTTAAAGATTTAAAAATCACCATGGATAAATATGTTTTACATTCAGATTTTTATGCTATTGAGATGAATGATGTAGATATTGTCCTTGGTTATCCTTGGTTGTATTCTTTGGGTACTATTAAAATTAATGTGCAAAAGCAATTCATGAAGTTATGGTACAAGAAGAAGAAGATAACATTATAGGACATTTCTCGGTGTAAGGACAAACATGTAACTATTACAGGGGAAAAAAGTGAGGAACAAACAAAAGAACCTGAAATAGAACCTAAGGATGAGGTAGTAATAGATCTCAGAGAAGAAACAAAAACAAAATATGAACCAAAATATAGGAGCAAGACATAAGAGAAAAAATAGGTAGAACAATAGGCTAAGGTTGGATTATATTGCCATTCACACCACCATGAGAAACAATAATCATGGAGAAACCAAAGGAGCTATGAGGGGCTAATAAGAAACTAGAGGAGCCCAAAATTTGGTTATTAATACAAGTAAGTCTAGATGAAAAAATAAAATTTATGCTTCCAACACATGGAATTGGCATCAATCGAGACCACCACCAATCATAGATTCACTACGATGGATGGATGATAGAGATTTGTACCAGTATTTAGCATGGCTCACAAGATCATATTATTTAACCTCTTCTAATGTTTTGAGGATGAAAAATTTTATAAGGGGGATGGAATGTTAGGTACCCAAGGTAGGTACTTAATAATTTATTATTGTATTGTATAATGGTATGAGCCATAAATTAATTATTGAGTAAGGAAGATCACATATCAAATTAGAAATAGGTATGTCATAGAATCATATATTTAACTATTGGGGAAATATTGTTGTAGTGACCTCGGGAAGCGTGCACCTCTAATCTACTTGCAATATTATATTGAAATGAAATGAAAGACCATGAAATGCATATAACACAAAAATAACAAAGAGAGATCCTTTTATTTATATTGAACCCCAATTACATGTCGGTCCCTCTGAGGGATATCCATTTTGATAAATTAAGTACAAGTGAATAAAATTCCCCCTTGCAAAGGGGTGGTGCCCTTTTGGAGGCTTCCTGGTTTCATTCATGAAACTGTACAAGGGCTTACAGATGTCTCCTTCTCCTTTTCTCACCTAGGAGGGACCCAATGCTTCGAATATCTTGATCTGGTCCTGTAAACCTATAGATATACATACATGGAACTAACAAAGAATGCTTAGTAGTATGGTTCACCTCTATGAAAGAGGCTCTTATTAGAAAATATGATAATCCAAATAAATAAGCATGATGTGTATTGAAATATACCAGATCTAGGTAATATGCATATGAAAATAAGAAATATTAATCTAAATGTAATGAAAGATTCAGATATATGATAAAGACATGTAAATGAAATGATAAATGCATATCTATTACTAAGAACAAAGGAATGACCATATAAAAACTTGGCTATGCTTATGGGCCGCTATCAAAGACATCGACCTCTAACTAATAGGTTACCTCAGGTCTTATGGGCTGTAATTAATCGCTCCTTGGCTCGAATTGATGTTCAAGGGTCGCTAGGTGTGTATCCTACACTGATTGGAAGTTAAGAAAGATGAGTCTAAATACTGATGCATGGACGTGGCTTAGCTAGACGATGCTCCAATGCTCCTTAAAGGGGTATAGATTGGCTCTCCATGTTGACAAGGCTTCGTTGCACACAATTTGAACTCTCTGTACATCTGATTTGGTAGGTATTCGCTGCATAAGATTTGAACATTCGTATATCCATTTGCCTTACTAGAAATATGCATATATAGAATTCTAGGTTTTAGGTTTAGATCTAGGGCTTGGCTTCCTGGGGAAGCCAAGCTCCAGATTTGCATGCCAACTGACTGTCCCAGAAGGAAGATTTAGTCTTGACCTGATATGGAAGGGGTATTTAGGATGAAATCTAGGAGTTCCTCATTGAGATCCCTTTGAAATACATGTAAAATTCCATTACCACCCGTGATTTGGGTAATCCTTCATGGCAGTTCATGTTTCAGGGCTAGCCACTATCATTAGTAGTGGCTAGTTGTGGTTGCTCTAGCCTATAACAACCAAGATTGCTAGCCGCTCTAGTCTTTAATGTCACACTTTGGTATCTGAGCCAACGAGCTTGTGAGGGTAGTTGACCAGCGAGGAGGGTCCAAGGTAGGCATGACTCTCGAGATCGAGGAGCAGCCCGTAGATCGGAACCCAAGCATGATTCCCGAGGCAGACGGATTGGACAAGGACTCCAGATCCGAGTGCAAATCCCGAGGTGGACCAGACATAGTCAGGTGAGCAAAAACCAAGGTGGACAGCCGACGAGGACCGAGGACCTGACACGTGGACCACACGTAGATCGAGGCTGACATGGTGGCCAACTGACAATAGGACCCGAACTCGACACGTGGTGGACAACCACAGGACCTGACTCAGACCGGACACATGGCAGATGCGTGGGTGTGACGTGGCAGCACGGAGGGTGACAACGTGGCAACAAGGCGGACGAAGGGTTAGCTGATGTGGTAGTTACCGAGGATGCATGGCTATTTTGGTTGGCAAAATAGGCGTGATCGATTGCCCGAAGGCAATCGATTTCAAATACGTGAATTGCACCTTATATTCCCCTTCGCAAGCTTTGTCCCGGTGAATGTGGGATAATGCATTCCCATATATTTTTAAAAATTTAGATGCACCGCGTGTTAAATAGAAGGCTTCGTGCATTGCCTTCACAGTGGGCACTATAGCCCGACTGGCTCCTCGAGCCAGTGCTAAGGCGTTTCTCCCTTCGCCCGATCACGGGTTTGAAACCCGACGGTAGCAAAACAATTTTTTTTGCCTCCCCGTCACCAAGGAAATAATAAAGCGGGCAAGTTTGCTTTCGATTGCCATCAGTGGACGGAGCTGAGTCGGTAAGGAGGTTTGTGCTGGTTCGAGAGGTCGCGGGTTCAACTCGCGTGGACGACAGAAATTAAAAGGTTATTTTTTTTAAAGTCGTTTTAATATTTTATTTAATAATTTAAAATTATTGTTTTTTAAATCATTTCCTTTTAAAAATTTTGATTTTTAAAGCAATAGTTTTTTATTATTAAATAGAAATTTATTAAAATTACTTTAAAGTTTTTAGTAAACTTTAAAAGGGGCAAAGAGAAAATATTGCCTCAGAGGCAATTTGTGTAATACGCCCAAGGGGGGCTTTAAAAACTTGCAAATTTATGTAATACACCCAAGAGGCTTGAAAAAGTGTCGGGAAGCCTTCTGGAGCGCCCGTTTAGCACTTCCAAGTGCTGCCCCTTGGAACCCCGTTCAAGGGATAAGTATTGTGATGAAAAACTTGCAAATTGTGTAATAGCCTAAGTTGAAGGGTGAACTTCTTTGTAATAGCCTCAGAGGCTCTAAGGGGGATAATTTTTGCATTGAAGGGTAGCATTGTAAAAAATTCATGATACGATCTACCGGGTGCTATCATGCCCTGTGTTCTCTTTTACTAAGAGAGAACGCCGAATCTTTTGACGAAAAAGTTCGGAGATATGGTTTGCATACAATTTTTAGCCAATTACAAAACGCAGTCATAGCCCATCAAAGACATCCAGATTTAGGATACGAAGCAGATTCAGAGGATAATTCCTTCGATAGCAGATTTGAGCAGTCAACATCTGTAGGCATTGCACCATCGGAGCCAAAAAATCCTCATTTCAATAACAGTGTTTCACTTGAAATACTGGAGCCAGATTCACCAAAAATTATTCTCATCAGTGACGATGAAGACTCCATTGCTGATAACTTTGTGAATCCAGTGAACGGAGAACCTCAGCAAGAAGAACAGGCCATAAGCGAAAGAGTAGATCAAGCTAGACTTGATCTAAATCTGTAACTGCTTTCTTTTGAAATTGATTGTAATAGAGAAATAAAAGTTTGTTCCTAGTTTCTTTCAATAGCTATGGCCTCCAATGCTAATCTACCCATTCCTGAATTTAATGGGTACGATTATGAGTACTGGTCTATCAAAATGAAGACCTTACTCATAGGTAAGGGATTATGGGATGTAGTAGAAGAGGGTTACATAGAACCCTCCGATTGGACTACATTGAGTGCAACTGATAAGAAAGCAAGGAAGGAAGCACAAAAGAACAATTCATCTGCCCTTTATCATCTTCAAGCAACATTGGATAAAAGTATTTTCCCCAGAATTGCATCTTGTATAACTGCCCAAGATGCATGGAAGGCCTTAAAAGAAGGTTTCCAAGGAAGCGATCAAGTGAAGCAGGTCAGGCTTCAGACACTGAAATGAGATTTTGAGAATCTCAAGATGAATGAAGATGAGAAAGTTGGTGACTACTGCGTTCGAGTCAAAGCAGTAGTTGACAAGATGGTAACACTTGGAGAAGAAGTCAAACCAGAAATTGTTGTGAAGAAAGTGTTGAGAACACTTCTTCCAAAATGGAATCACATAGCAATCATCATCGAAGAATCAAAGGATCTGTCTACACTATCCTTTGATGCTTTAATTGGTTCATTACTTTCACATGAAGAGAGATTACAGGAATCTCCATCAACAAGTTATGGAGGCGATGATAAAGCCTTCGCATCTCAAGAAGGTGCAGGAAAAGGACAAGGAAGAGGCCAAGGCAGAGGTCAAAGAAGAGGCAGAGGCAAGAACAGCCAAAGAGGTGGAAATCCCAGCAGAGGAGGAAATCCTAGTAGAGGTGGAAATCAAAGCAGAGGCAATCAACAAAGCAGAGGTAGAAATCAAGGTCGAGGAAGAGGAAGTGACAAATCCAAAAAGGTTTGTTTCAATTGTGGCAAGCCAGGTCACTTTGCTCGAGACTGTTGGTCCAAATCTTCTCAGGGAAGCAGCAGTCAAAGCAGTCAGTATGGCCATTATGGTGAAGAAGAAGGGACTTCTAATCTCTTTCTTTCTTATGGGCAATCGGATCAAAATCTGAATGATACTTGGATTTTGGATACTGGTTGTTCCAACCATATGAGTGGCAAAGAAGAACTCTTTGCTACAATAGATTCCACCTATAAATCCCGAATTAAGTTGGGAGACGATAAAGCATTGCAAGTAGAAGGCATTGGAGCCATGGAGGTTCCAACGAAGGAAGGCATCAAAAAGGTGAATGATATCTACTACACCCCTCAACTCCAACATAATCTGCTAAGTGTTGGACAAATGATGGAAAAGAATTACAAACTTGTTTTTGATGAGGGAAAATGTGTAATTTTTGATAAGAACAATTGTAATAGAGTCATCACATAGGTACCTATGACCAAAAATAGGTTATTTCCCCTTAAGTTTGGACAGCCAGGGGGAGCTCAACTTGCAAATATTGCTATTGCAAATCCAAGTGTGCTTTGGCACTTGAGATATGGTCACCTGAATTCTGCTAGCCTAAAATTGTTGACTTCTCAAGCTATGGTGACTGGACTTCCTAAAATTCAGGATCACAAGGAAGTCTGTGAAGGCTGTGCTTTGGGAAAGCACTCCAGGTCCAAGTTTCCAAGAGGACAAGCATGGAGGGCCAACTATCCACTGCAATTAGTGCATTCGGACATCTGTGGTCCAATGCAGACAAAAAGTATCGGTAACAATTCTTACTTTCTCACTTTTATAGATGATTTCTCTAGAATGTGTTGGATTTATTTCCTGAAACACAAAGATGAAGCCTTTGATTGCTTCATTGATTTCAAGAATAATGTAGAGAAACAAAGTGGGTTTCTTGTAAAATGTCTCAGGATAGATCGAGGAGGAGAGTACTCTTCCAAGGCATTTCTGCAATATTGTAAAGAATGTGGGATAAAAAGGCAATTCACCACTGCCTATACTCCACAACAGAATGGTGTGGTAGAAAGGAAAAATCGCACCATAGTAGAGATGGCCAGATCGATGCTTCAAACAAAGCATCTTAGTAACATGTATTGGGATGATGTTGTCAGAACCAGTGTTTACATTCTAAATAGGAGTCCTACTTCTAGTTTGAAAGGGATCACTCCTTACCAGGCGTGGTATGGCAAGAAGCCAAATGTAAAACATTTCAGAGTTTTTGGTTCTTTAGCATATGCACACATCCCTGAAGAAAAAAGGAAAAAGCTTGATCCCAAGAGTCAAGCATGTATTTTTGTAGGATATTGTGAGTCTACCAAAGCCTATAGACTCTACAATCCGAAGACCCATAAAATTGTTCTTTCCAGGGATGTAATTTTTGATGAAGGGGGAGAATGGGGTCATCCAAAAGTTTTTGTTGATGATGAATCCCATGATGCAGGTTCTTCTCAAATTCAGCAGGTGTCACCCAAGAAAGGCAAAGACACACCCCCTCCAAGCCCAAGCAGAAGTGCTACTTCTAGTACATCAACAACTTCTCCAAGTCCTTCTCCACAACGATCAGTCAGTTCTTCACCGATGGATATTGATTCTCCATCCAGAGGTAAGAGAACATTACAACATCATCCATCTTATCAAATGTTGGATAAAAATTTTCAGAGAAGATACACTAGAAGCCAAGCTAGTGAAATGAGTATAGTTTTGCAACGACTTGAAAATTTGCATTTGTATGGAGATGATGACTCCCAAGAGCCTCGGGGAGATGTAGTCAATTATGCTTTATTGACTAGTGCACAACTAGAGCCTTCTAGCTATGAGAAGGCTTGTACTCAGAAGATATGGCAGGAAGCCATGAAAGAGGAGATGACCTCTATAAAAAACAATGATACTTGGGAGCTTGTAAAGCTTCCTAAAGGAAAGAAATGTGTTGGATGTAAATGGGTCTACAAGACCAAATTCAATGCTGATGGAAGCATTGAAAGACACAAGGCAAGACTGGTAGCAAAAGGCTTCACATAGAAGTATGGCATTGATTATGAGGAGACCTTTGCTCCTGTAGCTAGACAGGAGACAATCAGAACAATACTTTCCTTGGCTGCTCACAAAGGATGGAAAATTCAACACATGGATGTAAAAAGTGCCTTTCTCAATGGGTACTTAACTGAGGAGGTTTATGTTGAACAACCTCAAGGCTTTCAAGAACAAGGTAAGGAGCACCTTGTTTATAAACTGAAAAAAGCACTTTATGGCCTCAAGCAAGCACCAAGAGCATGGTACTCACGCATTGACGACTATTTCAAGGAATATGGGTTCACCCGGAGCAAAAGTGAACCAACTCTCTACTACCTAAAGCAAGGTAAAGACATCCTCATAGTTTGTTTATATGTGGATGATCTCATATTTATGGGTAGTAATGATAAGATAAATATGGAGTTCAAACACTCCATGATGAAACAATTTGAGATGAAAGATCTGGGCTTAATGCACTACTTCCTAGGCATGGAAGTTCATCAGAAAGATAGAGGGATCTTCATCTATCAACACAAGTATGCTCGTGATATGATCAATAAATTTGCCATGGAGCATTGCAAATCAGTTGCAACTCCAATTGGACATGGGATCCAATTGAGCAAGGATGATGGAGCACCGAAGGTTGACACGACCACTTACAGGAGCATGGTTGGGAGTTTGATGTTTCTCACCAACACAAGACCTGACATTCAGTATGTTGTTTCTCTTGTTTCAAGGTTTATGGCTAATCCATCCGAGCTGCATTTGCAAGCAGCTAAAAGAATTCTAAGATATGTAAAGGGTACATTGGATTTTGGAATCCATTACCACAAATGTAATGCTGTCAAGTTAGTTGGCTTTAGTGATAGTGATTGGGGCAGCAATATTGATGATAGGAAATCTACATCAGGGAACTGTTTTAGTCTAGGATCAGGACTAATTACATGGAGTTCCAAAAAGCAGACTGTTGTAGCATTGTCATCTACTGAGGCTGAGTATATAGCCATCACATATGCTAGTACTCAAGCCCTATGGTTGAGAAAAGTCCTTGAAGAGATTGGAGAACAACAAAGTGGTCCTACCAGATTATATTGTGATAACATAAGTGCCATTCAGTTGGCATATAATCCTATCCACCATAGTAGAACAAAACATTTTGATATGAAGTATCACTTCATCCGAGACATGGTGGAGCAACATATTGTTGAGCTTAAACATTGCAGCACTTTGGAGAACATTGCAGACATCTTCACCAAAGGCATGGCTAAAGCTCAATTTATAAAGCTGAGAGACTGTCTTGTCAGCCCTCTCAACTTTAAGGGGGAGAATGTTAGAGTTTAACCACGGTGGACGAGACCAAGGTGAATGTCAAGGTTAATGTCACCAAGGGAATGTCGACAGGAGGAATGTCGACAGATTTCAAATTCTCTCCTATCCCTATTTTTCCTCCTTCTTCCTATCTCCTTATCCCCCTTCTTCTCACAAATTCCTTATCTCCTTCTTCTTCTCCTTCCATTCTGCATTTCGTTTCGTAATTAGTTTCAATTTGGACTATATATTGTATAAGGTTAGTTTTGAATTTTTAATTGAAAGAAGTATTCTTCAGTGTCACACTTATCCCCTTTGGGGCATTTTGGTTTGACCAAAGGGCTTATGCTCCCTTTGGGGCATTTTGGTTTGACCAAAGGGCTTATGCTACCTTTGGGGCATTTTGGTTTGACCAAAGGGCTTATCCCCTTTGGGGAATTTTGGTTTGACCAAAGGGCTTATCCCCTTTGGGGCATTTTGGTTTGACCAAAGGGCTTATCCCCTTTGGGGCATTTTGGTTTGACCAAAGGGCTTATCCCCTTTGGGGCATTTTGGTTTGACCAAAGGGCTTATCCCCTTTGGGGCATTTTGGTTTGACCAAAGGGCTTATGCTACCTTTGGGGCATTTTGGTTTGACCAAAGGGCTTATGCTACCTTTGGGGCATTTTGGTTTGACCAAAGGGCTTATCCCCTTTGGGGAATTTTGGTTTGACCAAAGGGCTTATGCTACCTTTGGGGCATTTTGGTTTGACCAAAGGGCTTATCCCCTTTGGGGCATTTTGGTTTGACCAAAGGGCTTATGCTACCTTTGGAGCATTTTGGAATTGATTGTTTAACTGTTTGATTTCTGATTAGGGGAGGTATGATACCAATAATGCCCCAGTTGATGTTTAGAAATATTTTTGTTTTGATTTTATGCTATGGATGCGATGATGGATGCTATACCTAGATAATGATTTGATTTTGCTATATGTATGTAATGTGCTGGTGACATGTGCTAGCTAGATGATAGATGTGTTATTAGATGCCATGATCTAGATGTATAGATGCACTATTTATGATGTATGCATTTATGGATGCAGTGCTTATTGTTAAATGCATGTTTAATTTTGATTTAATTGTATGTATCTAACTTATATTGTTATGATATGATAAATGAAATGTGTGAAATGCATTATGATGGTGATCTAATGTACATGAACCTGTATGCTTTAATCACTTAAAATATAAGGTATGCATGTGATATGAGTTTAACAATCTAATGGGCGACACCACAAAATGTATAACAATCATGAATGTAAATAATCACTCTGATAATAAGGATTAATTATTTACACCTTCAAATGTGAGATGAGATGATGTGATATGTATATAGTGATTTATGAGATGAAATGATTTGTTGCTATGAGGATATTTTTGAGGTTTTCCCTGAGACTCAAACACCCTAGTTGCTTCATCAAATGGTTGTATACTGATCATACAGAGCCCTTGAAGGATAAAGCTCTTGTTATGAAGACCTAGATACTCATTATCCCTATGTGTGCAAATGAATATATTTAGATAGAACATAAGCATACCCCAGTGCTAGGCGGGATTCATTCAGCCCATTGTTGTATTGGGGATCCTCAAATGTTTATCCTGATCCTAAGTTGGACTTAGTTGGATTAGACCACTAGGCAATATAGGACACCTAAGGCTAGCTCTTCCACATGCAAACATTGGTCTATACAAAAGCGAGATGCTAATGTGATAGACATATCATCGTGCGTAAGGCTCATTCACACTGAGAATTCTAGGGATTCAAGTTCATACTCCCTTCTTTTCTTCATATTTATTAGGGATACTTGCTCATGTTTTAGTGATGAAAATCACTGTTTATTTTGACTTTTTGTTTTTCCTTTTGAGCAAGGGATTTATGTAGTGATGATCATCACTATTTATTTGTACTTTTGAATTATTCTGAACTTTGAACTTTGATTTGTTTGGGGACTTTTGTAGTGATGATAATCACTTGTTTTTGAACTTTTGCTTTGTTCAGGATTTTTGCTTGTTTTGATCAAAGCAAGGGATTTCTTTGGGTAGGGGTGAACTTGTCCTTTTGCCAATTCTCAGCATTTCCAAACCGGCCGCACAGGGGGATGAGCAAGATAAACCTTTTTCACCTTAGGATACCTAATACCGCTTCGTAGCATTCATATTTCCCTTGTTTCAACTAGGATTTTAGTGTTTTGATTAGTGATAGGATTTTGAGATATACCAGGTACTATCAAAACTAAACCTCACCTATCAAAAGCTAAGACAACTTTCTACAAAGTTTGATAAAACCACTAGGTATGGTTGAGTGACCGAAAAACCCTAGTATATTCCTTATAGCAATAGGAGGGGTTGTGTTGAAAAACACAGTTACACACATGGGTGATGGATGATGATGGATTTTGAAGATGCATGATTGAGATACAAACGTGGTGTCATTTGTAAGATTGCAAACACAAATGTATCTAATGCAAATGTAATGGATGCAAAGTGTGAATGCAATGCAACTACATGAATGGAAATGTAAATGTAATGCAAATATTTTTGTATTTTTGATGCTTTCAATTGTTTATTGAACTTTGATTGTTTTGAATGTTTTTTTAATTTTTAATTTTTGAATTTTTTTGAATTTTTATTTTTGAATTGTTGACCAAAGGGCTTATGGTGCCTTTGGGGCCTTTTGATGATTTGACCAAATGGCATGAAGATGCCTTTGGAGCCTTTTGATGATTTGACCAAATGGCTTGGAGATGCCTTTGGAGCCTTTTTATGATTTGACCAAATGGCTTGAAGATGCCTTTGGAGCCTTTTGATGATTTGACCAAATGGCTTGAAGATGCCTTTGGAGCTTTTTATGATTTGACCAAATGACTTGAAGATGCCTTTGGAGCATTTTGATGATTTGACCAAACAACTTTAAGATACCTTTGAGTTTTTAATTGACCAAAGGCTTTAAGATGCCTTTGGAGCTTTTGTGATTTGACCAAAGGGCATTAAGATGCCTTTGGAGCTTTTTTGAATTGACCAAAGGGCTTTAAGATACCTTTGGAGATTTTTTAATTGACCAAAGGGCTTTAAGATGCCTTTGGAGCTTTTTATTTTTTATTTTAATATTTTATGATTTGTTTGGATTTTTTATGTTTTATATTGTTTTTATAATTTTGAAATTTTTGAATGTTTTTGAATTTTATTTTATTATTTTGAAAGGGGGAAGGTATGATACCTTAGGTACCCCCATGTGTGTGCTACTCAATGAAAGTGAGAAGGTGTGATACTCTTTCATTGACTAATTGTGGATGATGGGAAGGTATTCTACCTTTAAGACCCCATTATATGTTGTCCACCATAATGTAATCATCTTGCTTAGGAAGAGTGACAGAAATCAAATCTCCCAATTGGGGCATAGACCTCTATGAGGTGCCCCTGTCTTGATGGGGAGAAATGAGTGAACCATCTGCATGGAGCTCATTTCATTCTAATAGGTCTTGGACCACATTCTAGAATGAATGGCAATCATGTATGTCATGCCCCTGTATACGATGGTACATACAATGGATGCTTTCATCAGTGGACACATGCTTGGGCTCTCTTTGCTTGACCTTGGGCAACACAAATGCATTTGCCTCTAACATTTTGAAATAAAGTATAATAGTCATTTCAAATGTTACCACTGAGGTGGCTTGTTAGCCTACGAGCTTGGACCTTGAGATCTCAATTGGGATGATGTAGCCTCTATTTTGGTAGGTTAGGTACTATGGATGAACCATTCATGGGAAAACCCCACTATCTATGAGATCAACACATTCCGAATACTTGGCAATCACAAATGCCATGGCCCTGCACTCGATGATAGAGATAATAATGGTCCTCCCTATAACCCTTAGGTTTAGCTCTATTTGGGTCTAAAGGTTTTATGTCAGGTAAGGTGATGACCTTAACTTCCTGCAACTTTTGTAAGATATCAGACATAGACTCATTTAAAGGAGTCCAAATGTATTGTTGTTGTTTTGAGTATTTAGCATGCTCTGGTCTAGCTTGGTAACCAGATTGAGCCATAGGTATTTTGATTGTTGGCTTAGGGGGCTCCTCTTGCTTTTTGGGTGCAAGGGGTGGATTATTGACTATGGTCACTTGTTGGTTGATAATTTGAAGTTGCTTTTTGTTGAGCATGTTGTGTACTATGGCTTTGAAACCTTGACATGATTGAATATCATGCCCATTTTGCCTATGATATAGACAGTGTGACTCTTCCTCATACCCTCGGGGTTTAGGATGATTTGGATCTAAAGGTTGCACCTCTGGTAGGGTGATGGCATTTGCGATAATTAACCGATTGAAAATCGATAATGCAGGCTCAAGCAATGAGGGATGCTTGCTAGGTTGTTGAGGCGGTCGAGTTGGTGCTTGCTCTAGTTGAGGCTTTTCCTGTGGATGCACAGGAGGTGGTTTGATCTCAGATGAGGGTGGCTTCCATAATTCTAGGCTCTCAAGCTGGTTCATGATAAAGTGCAATGCCTCATTTTGTTTATCCATTTGGGCCTCTATATTATAGAGGTGATTTTGCATATGCTCCAATACTGATAAGGCTCCCATGTGTATTTCTAGCGATTGGTTTGAAATACCATTGTCTACTGAAGGAGGCAAAAGAGTGGGTGCTAAAGATCTACCAGGTAACTCTAAGTCACTGATTTCCTTCATTTGAGTCGATGTGGAGGATTCATGATGACCCATTTTGATAGTGGTATCCACATGCTCATGTTTATGACTCAGTTCATATTTTTGTCTTACTTGGTGGTGTTGAACTGTGTCAAATTTGGTACCTCTAGTTTGATGTGGGGGTAGCACATATTCTTGTTCTTGAGGAGGCAACATGAGAAGTGAATCGGGGGTGACTAAAGCCAATGGTTTTGATCCCTTCAATGGGGAAGCAACATCTGATTGCTCCACATCTTGTTTTATCTGCTTTAGAGTCACTTGGTCCTCTGCCTTGCTATTGACCATTGCCACAAACTCCTGAGAAGGCACTTTTTCTTGTGTCTCATCGACCTTCTTGTAATACTTGAATGGCTCAGGGTCATGGGGGACCACATACACTTGTCCTTGGTGTATGAATTTTAGGTTTTGGTGCACTATGGAAGGTATGCATTCCATATCTCTCATCCATGGTCTGCCTAGAAATATGTTATACTGCCTCTCACCCCCCAGAATATGGCACAATGTAGGTATTATCTTTACCCCAACCTGTATAGGTAGGATTACTATGCCAATTATTGAGGAAGTGGCATCATTGAAGGCTCTCAATGTGAATGTTGAGTCCGTAATGCTTGAAGATGGTAAATTTAAATGCTTCAAAGCTGTAGCTGTGATGATGTTGATAGATGACCCAGTGTCAATCAAGACTCTCTTGTATGGAATTCGATTGATGCTTGCTATGATGTGGAGCGGAGGATCAGGTTCATCCTGAGAGATTGGCTTAATCTCCTATCTATGAAAGGTAATCACAGGGTCCTTTTGTAAGTGAATTGAACTCATTGTTGGTGTGGACCATGATAGATTATCAGCTTTAGTTGATCTTTTTGGTATGTTGGGCTGATCAAGGCATATTTTGCTTCTTATTGTAGTATTGATCATACCGATAAAACCCTCATTAGGTGGGGCTATATGCACCTTGTTGACGTGCTCAACTTGATTGTTGTTGGCCCCATGATTGGGAAGATAATTTTTGAATATGTTGATGCTCTGCAATTCATTCTTATCCAACATATCCTGCACTACATTCTTGAATGCAACACAATCCTGGATATCATGGCCATTTTGTCGATGGTAAACACAATAGAGATCTTCCCTATATCCCTTAGATTTGGGGCAATTAGGATCCAGGATGCACTCCTTAGGCAAGTTTAGAACCTTGGCCTCACAAAGGTGGTTGAAAATTGATGCCAAAGATTCAAGCAATGGCATATAGTTGTGAGGGGGTTGTTTCTGTTTGCCCCTACCTTGATTCCTATTGTGTTGGTTGTAATGCACAGTAGGAGGTTGAGCCTGATAGTTCTCTTGTTGTTGGCTCTGTGCTGCTTTTGGAATGTTTAACACAATCTGGTTGACGTGCACAGGTTCGGTCTATTGTGGTTGATGTTGCATGCTCTCATTCCATTCTTTCTCACTATGGAGCTTTAGGTCTCCTTCTTCTAGCTTTATATCTTCAATAAGCTTGGCTTGAGCCAAGGCTTCTTCGAATGTATCATACTATTGTAGTTGCAATAGTAACGAGATGTGCTTGGCATAACTTTTTGTGAACATTCGGATTAGCTCTTCGATCGAGATGAAAAATGATAACTTTGCCATGATTTTTCTCCATCTATCCCCATAATCCATGACTGGCTCATCATCATACTGCTTTAGGTTGGCCAGGTCTGAGAGATTCACCTTCTTCTTAGCACCAAAAGAGAAACATTTTAAGAATGCATTCACTAGTTGTTCAAAACTGGATATGTTGTGCTTGGGCAGTTGGTTGAACCATTGAGTGGCAGCACCCAAAAATGTCATAATGAAGGTTCTTAACATAAGAGCATCATTGTCTTCAAGATGAAAACATGCATTGATGAAGTTGGTAACATGCTCTTGTGCATCCTCTTCACCCTTAAATTTTTCTAACCTAGGCATCTCAAAGTGCTTAGGATATGCGGGGCTAGGGACTGATGGGCACAATGGTTGGTTGTGTATTTTACTCAATGTCGGTTGGTGCCCAGCCATATCTTGCTTCTCAAAGGATTTGATCTTTTCAACGAGTGCCTAGAATGCCTTTGAGGCAAGGAGTTCCTCTTCTTATAGGCCCACTCATGGTGGTAATGGAGGTAACCCTTTATCCACTTGACTTGTTCTATTCTCTTCCCTCCTACGAGGGGATTCAAGATGTGTTTGATCCTGATTTATCATGTTTACCCTTTCCCCACCAATTTGATTTTGTTCATGATTTGAGTGGTGGTTTCGTTGTGGGCTTTCTTCTTGCCTAGTGCACCTTTCTTTTGGTGAGTCAACATGTTTATCTCTTTGGTGATCATCACCATTTGCTTGTAGGTTGATACGAGCTAGTTGCTCAACTTGTTCTCTTAAATGTTGCTCATGTTGGTGCAAAAGCCTTTCTCTTTGTTTGTCATGCTTGAGAGCTTCCACTAGCTCTCACTCTTTGCACAATGCATTTTCTAACCATCGCACGCGGTCAAATTACGCTGTTAGAGAAGGTTCATATCTATCTAATTCTATGTTCATGTAGTTCTGATTCATAGGTCCCTCGAAGAGGTTTCCACTATTTCTCTACTTTGGCTAGCTAGTGTAACTTGCTCTATGTATTCTGTATGTTGATAAGTGTCCCTATAGTCGGACGCTACATGTGAACTACAGGGTTGCTTTGAAGCTTCCCTGGGTTGAGTGGTGCATTTAGAAGTTACGCTTTGTGAGCTTCCAGATGTAGAATGTTCTATGGCTATGGTTCTAGGAGTCAGCCTCGAATAGATTTGATCCAACTCATCCAATTGATCTTGGAGCATTTGTTCTCTCTGAATTGCATGTGACCCATGTGACTGATTTGATCGGTTTGTTGTGTTGGGCCTATGACTCTGCAACTCTGTGTGAGGGTTCTTGTCTACTTCGAATTGTGCAACAAGGTTGGCAACTCTCTTCCCTCTATCTTGCCCCTCATTGGGTTGATTTGAACTCTCAGTGTAATGAGATGTGGTGGGTATGGAACCTGATTCCCTCTCTAGATTGAAGGTCTTGCTCACCATGGGAGGTCTCCCGACCATAATTTTTGTTATAAAATTTTTGACTTCTGAAAAAGGTTGTGGGTGTCATATATCAAAATGATCAGTGCATTGTGCTGATCACAATGAGCTATAACTCCAAAATTTGACTTTTGGGTCAAAATTTTGTATTTTTGAAATAATCGGCCAACCGGGGTCCGTGGGGAAATGCCCACTTTTAGGAATTTTTGAACCGTGAAGATTTAGGACTCAAAATTTTTGGGAGAGGTGCCCTAGGGGCTAACTAAGACAACAAAACAAATTTGGCAGTTTTTGGAGTTGTCTAGCCCACTTTATGATTGTTTCAGTGCAGTTTTTCCCTATTTTCAACTTCAAAAATAGAGTAAAAATAAAACCAAAATAACTTTTTCGTTATAGCTCCGATTTGCATGATTCTCGATCCGTTGGATGCAGAATCAAAAAGTAGATTTTTATTTTTTTCAATAAATTTCCCTGAAAAATTAGGGTTAGGGTTTGGTCCCAAATAACAAAGAAACACACAAAGCAGACAATATGATTATCTCTTTTATGGATTAAATGTGTGTCCTAAAATTGGTTTCAGTGTGTTTAGATTTGTTGTTGCTCTTGCTTTCTTGCTCTTGTTTTGGATTTAGAATGAGGGGACTCATCCATAGTGGAAACCAAGAACACCCATGCCAAACATGATTTTCTCAAAAAGAGACTAGGGTACACCGCTTAAATCCCAGTGGGGGGGTTCGCCTAGCTCTTCCACTTCGAACCAATGGTTGTTCCAATAGTGGGAGATAGTTTGAACATGAGTAACTAGTACCACTATAAAGAAGTTCCCTATTCTATTCTAGGAAGATCTAGGGGTATAGAACCAAAAAGTTAGGAGCTCAAAATATAATCTCTGATATTCATTCGCCTTGAAAGGTTCGAAAATACATTGCTTAAATACATAAACTAATAACCAATACTTAGAAAGCTTAGGAGAAATATTAGGGAGGAAGGAAAATAGGGAGGAAAGGAAAAAAGGAATTTGGAGTCAAACTCTTCCTGCCGTCCATGCCGTCCAATCCTGCTGACTCGGTTGTCGTCCAAGGAGGTAAAAGGGTAAGGTCCAAAGCTTACAGTTGTAAAACAAATTTTTACCATTTTACCATTTTAACTTCCAACATTCTCCCCCTTAAAGTTGAGAGGACTGACTATACAGTCTCTCAGCTTTATATATTGAGCTTTAGCCATGCCTTTGGTGAAGATATCTGCAATGTTATCCAAAGTGCTGCAATATTTAAGCTCAACTATCTGCTGCTCCACCATGTCTCGAATGAAGTGATACTTCATATCGAAATGCTTTGATCTGCTATGGTGGATTGGATTGTATGCCAACTGAATGGCACTTATGTTATCACAATACAATCGAGTTGGACCACTTTGACTTTCTCCAATCTCTTCAAGGACTTTTCTCAACCATAGGGCTTGAGTACTAGCATGTGTGATGGCTATATACTCAGCCTCAGTAGATGACAATGCTACAACAGTTTGTTTCTTGGAACTCCAAGTGATTAGTCCTGACCCTAGACTAAAATAGTTCCCTGATGTAGATTTCCTATCATCTATATTGCTGCCCCAATCACTGTCACTGAAGCCAACTAATTTCATAGAATTACATTTGTGGTAATGGATTCCAAAATCCAATGTACCTTTTACATATCTTAAGATTCTTTTAGTTGCTTGTAGATGCAGCTCAGATGGACTTGCCATAAACCTTGAAACTAGAGAAACAACATATTGAATATCGGGCCTTGTGTTGGTGAGAAACATCAGACTCCCAACCATGCTCCTGTAAGTGGTCATGTCAACCTTTGGTGCTCCGTCATCCTTGCTCAATTGGATTCCATGTCCAGTTGGAGTTGCAACTGATTTGCACTGCTCCATGGCAAATTTCTTGATCATGTCTCGAGCATACTTGTGTTGACATATGAAGATCCCCTTATTTGATTGATGCACTTCCATGCCTAGGAAGTATCACATTAAACCGAGATCTTTCATCTCAAACTGCTTCATCATGGAGTTTTTGAACTCCATATTCATTTTAGTGTTACTACCCATAAATATTAGATCATCCACATACAAACAAACTATGAGAATGTCTACACCATGCTTTAGGTAGTACAGAGTTGGTTCACTTTTGCTTCTAGTGAATCCATACTCATTGAAATAGTCATCAATGCATGAGTACCAAGCTCTTGGTGCTTGCTTGAGGCCATAAAGTGCCTTTTTCAATTTGTAAACAAGGTTCTCCTTTCCTTGTTCTTGAAAGCCTTGAGGTTGTTGAACATAAACCTCCTCAAGTCAAGTATCCATTCAGAAAAGCACTTTTCACATCCATGTGTTGAATGTTCCATCCTTTGTGGGCAGCTAAGGAAAGAACTGATCTGATTGTCTCTTGTCGTGCAACAGGAGCAAAAGTTTCCTCATAGTCAATGCCAAATTTTTGAGTAAAACCTTTTGCTACTAATCTCGCCTTGTGCCTCTCAATGCTTCCATCAACATTGTATTTGGTCTTGTAGACCCATTTACATCCAACACACTTTTTTCCTTTGGGTAGCTTTACTAGCTCCCATGTATCATTATTTTTTATAGAGGTTATTTCCTCTTCCATGGCTTCTTGCCATACATTTTGAGTACAAGCCTTCTCATAGCTAGCTGGTTCTAGCTGTGCACTAGCCAATAAAGCATAATTGACTACATCTCCCTTAGGATCATGGGAGTCATCATCCCCATACAATTGCAAATTTTCAAGTTGTTGCAAAACTGTATTCATTTCACTAGCTTGGCTTCTAGTGAATCTTCTCTGGAAATTTTGATCCAACATTTGAAAGGATGGATGATGTTGTAAAGTTCTTTTGCCTCTTGATGGAGAGTCACTATCAATGTCCATCGGTGAAGAACTTACTGATCTCTGTGGAGAAGGACTTGGAGTGGCGGTTGAAGTACTTGATGTAGTACTCCTACTTGGGCTTGGAGGGGGTGGTGTGCCTTTGCTTTTCTTGGGAGACACCTGTTGTACCTATGAAGAATTTACATCTTGGGACTCATCATCAACAAAAATTCTTTGATGACCCCATTCTCCCCCTTCATCAAAAATTACATCCCTGGAAAGTACAATTTTATGAGTCTTGGGATTGTAGAGTCTATATGCTTTGGTAGACTCACAATACCCTACAAATATACAAGCTTGAATTTTGGGATCAAGCTTCTTCCTTTTCTCATCAAGAATGTGCGCATATGCTAAAGAACCAAAAACTTTGAAGTGCTTTACATTTGGTTTCTTTCCATACCACCCCTCATAAGGAGTGATGCCATCTAAACTAGAAGTTGGACTTCTATTTAGAATGTATACACTGGTTCTTACAGCATCAGCCCAGTACATATTAGTTAGATGCTTAGTCTGAAGCATCATTCTCACCATCTCAACTATGGTGCGGTTCTTTCTCTCTGCCACACCATTCTGTTGTGGGGTATAGGCAGTGGTGAATTGCCTTTTGATCCCACTTGCTTTACAATATTTCAAGAATTCTTTTGAGGAGTACTCACCTCCTCGATCTGTCCTAAGACATTTTACAAAATACTCACTTTGTTTCTCTACATTGTTTCTGAAATCTATGAAGCAATCAAAAGCTTCATCTTTATGTTTCAAGAAATAAATCCAACACATTCTAGAGAAATCATCTATGAAAGTGAGAAAATAGGAATTGTTTTCGATACTCTTTGTCTGCATTGGACCACAGATGTCCGAATGCACTAACTGAAGTGGATAGCTGGCTCTCCACGCTTGTCCTTTTGGAAACTTAGACCTTGAGTGCTTTCCCAAAGCACATCCTTCACAGACCTCCTTCTGTTCATTGATTTTGGGAAGTCCTGTCACCATAGCTTGAGAAGTTAACAGTTTCAAGCTAGCGGAATTAAGGTGACCATATCGCAAGTGCCAAAGTACACTTGGATTAGTTATAGCTACATTTGCAAGTTGAGCTCCCCCTGGCTCACCAAATTTGAGAGGGAATAACCGATTCTTGGTCATTGGGACCTGTGTGATGACACGATTACAATTGTTTTTATCAAGAATGATACATTTTCCTTCATCAAAAACAAGTTTGTAATTATTCTCCATCATTTGCCCAATGCTTAGCAGATTGTGTTGGAGCTTTGGAGTGTAGTAGATGTCATTCACTTTCTTTAGGCCTTCTTTTGTTGGAACCTCCATGGCTCCAATGCCTTCGACTTGCAAAGCTTTATCATCCCCTAACTTGATGTGGGATTTATAAGTGGAATCTAGAGTAGCAAATAGATTTTCTTTGCCACTCATATGGTTTGAGCAACCAGTATCCAAAATCCATGTGTCATTTAGATTTTGTTCTGATTGTCCATATGAAAGAAAAATATTAGAGGTATCATCTTCTTCACCATAATTTCCATATTGACTATTGCTGCCTTGAGAAGATTTTGACCAGCAGTCGTGAGCAAAGTGACCTAGCTTGCCATAGTTAAAACAAGTTGTTTTGGACTTGTCACTTCCTCGTCCTTGATTTCCACTTCATCTTAGATTTCCTCCTCGATTTTGGTTTCCACCTCTATTCTGATTGCCTCCTCTATTGGAGTTGCCTCCTCTATTATGATTGCCTCCTCTGTAGTTGCCTCTACCTCTACCTCTTCATTGGCCTCTGCCTTGACCTCTTCCACGTCCTCTTCTAGTATTTTCATTGGATGTGAAGGCTTTATCATCGCCTCCATAGCTGGTTGAAGGAGATTCCTATAATCTCTCTTCATGAGACATTAACGACCCAATTAATGCATCAAATGTTAAAGTGGAAAGATCTTTTGACTCTTCTATGATTATGGCTATGTGATTCCATATTTGAAGAAGTGTTCGTAACACTTTCTTTACAATTGTTTCAGGCTTAATTTCTTCGCCAAGAGTAACCATTTTATCAACTACTGCTTTCACTCTGACACAATAATCACCTACTTTTTCATCTTCTTTCATTTTGAGATTTTCAAAATCTCATTTTAGTGTTTGAAGCCTCACTTGCTTCACTTGATCACTTCCCTGGAATCCGTCTTTCAAAGCTTTCCACGCATCTTGTGCAGTTATACAAGCGGCTATTCTAGGGAATATACTCTTCTCCAATGCTGCTTGGAGATGATAAAGAGCAGAGGAGTTGCTCTTTTGCGCTTCTTTCTTTGTTTTCTTATCTACGACACTTAATGTTGTCCAGTCTGTGGGTTCGGTGTAACCCTCTTCCACTATGTCCCACAAACCTTTCCCTATGAGTAAGGTCTTCATTTTGATAGACCAATACTCGTAATCATATCCGTTGAATTCTGGAATTGGTAGATTGTTATGTGAGGCCATAGTTACTAAAACACTCTTTTTATTTCTCGGTTACAATAAAGCACTCTGCTTTTTCAAAGAAGGAAGAAGGAAGAAAGAAGAAGAAAGAAGAGATTACAAATTTAAGTCAAATCTGACTTGATTCACTCTTTCAATGATTGCTTGTTCCTCTTGTTGTGGCGCTGCTATTTCTTGATTCACGAAATTGTCTGCTACTTGTTCTTCATCGTCACTGATCAATATTATCTCAGGTGATTCTGGTTCTAGAATTTCTACTGAATTACTGTAATGAGTATATTCAGATTCTTGTGGTGCAACTTCTATGGATTCAGATTGCTCAAATTGACTCCCAAAGGAGTTATCTTCAGAGTCTGCCTCGTACCCTGAGTCTGGATGCCTCTGGTGTGCTATTACTGTATTCTGCAACTGACTAAACATAGTATGAAGCCCATAAGCTCATACTTTTTCATCAAAGCTTTCAGCATTCTCTCTTACCAAAAGTGCACAAAGTGCATGATAACATCCTGTGGAGCGAATCATGAATTTTGCCCTTCAATTTGCCTCTTTTTACAAATTCCTAGTCTTCAATGTTTTGCCTCTCTCAGACTTTTACAAAGAAATTGTCACAATTTTCCACCTTTGAGTCCTCTTACATAAATTGCCTCTTAGGCAATGTTCTTTTTCTCCTTTTATTGTACTAAAAAGATATCTATATTTCTATTTAATAAAAATAATAATTGCTTTATAATTTTTTTTTAAAAACAATTATTATTTTAATTTATTAAATATAATATAAATTATTCTTTTTAATATATAAAAAAAACTTTAGAAAGAAAAAAAACTTTTTAAATTTTTTTTTCAAGCCTGCAGGAGTCGAACCCGTGACTCCTCTCACTAAACAAAGCCTTCTTACCAACTCGGCTTCCACCGTCGATGGGACTCAAGCACCATACACCTATATTTCTAAGCTTTTGGGGCAAGTGTACCAAAAAAAAATTTAAAACCTTCGTCGTTGTCGGGTTTCGAACCCGTGACCTACTGGGGGCGAGCTCCTTAAGGCTGGCTCCTCGAGCCAGTCGAGCTGCGTGGCCCGACGAGGATGCAAGGGAGGCTTGCCTCCTTTGTTTCATCATGGCCTATGCAAAACAACAAAAAAAACTTGTGCTTTTATCCCACATTCGTTGTGCGAAGGGGAAATAACACTATATAATCAAAAAGATGCACAAAGCTTATCGATTGCCTTTGGGCAATCGATGACCGCCCTTTTGCTGACTTCCTTAGCCAATCTCCTCATGCCACATCACCCTAGTTGCTCCTTTGTCTGCCACATCACCTGCCACATCGCCTTACATCCAGTCAGCTCTCCTCTGGTCCGCGTGTCCACGTGTCTGCCTCGTTGTCTGCTCGCCACGTGTCCGCCTCTGGTTTACATTCTGCCAAGTCACCTATCAGTCACCTAGGGAATCATGCCTAGTGTTCTCTAGTCAGCTGGTCAACCTCAAACCATGTGCTCTCTATGGGCCTCCTCTCGACCTCACCTCGGTTCATGCTCTACGGGCCCTCTCGACCTCCTCGAGATCCATGCCTCACCTATGGGCCTCCTCGAGCCTCCTCGAGATCCGTGCCTAGCTTGCCTTGAAGCCCTAGACACCCTCCGCTCTGATACCAGATATAGAACCAAAAATTTAGGAGCTCAAAATATAATCTCTGATATTCATTAGCCTTGAAAGGTTCGAAAATACATTGCTTAAATACATAAACTAATAACCAATACTTAGAAAGCTTAGGAGAAATATTAGGGAGGAAGGAAAATAGGGAGGAAAGGAAAAAAGGAATTTGGAGTCAAACTCTTCCTGCCATCCATGTCGTCCAATCCTGCTGACTCGGTTGTCGTCCAAGGAGGTAAAAGGGTAAGGTCCAAAGCTTACAGTTGTAAAACAAATTTTTACCATTTTACCATTTTAACTTCCAACAGAGGGCAAGCTGGTGGAAGGAGATGAATGCCAACATCACCAAACTGAATTGAGGGTTGGTGATGAAATCCAAATCTCCAATGTTTATTATGATACGTGCAAGTGTGTGGGTTTCTTTTTAGATTTAAAAATAGAAAGCAATGCATCAACCAAAATTCATTAATACTTTCCTACAATGCCTAAAAAGAACGTTTATTCTCAGACCAATGCATCTATAACCAGTCTATATGATTTTAATGCGTCCTCCTACTTTGTAATGAAAATAGCCACTGATTAGACCACATGCAAGCAAACCAAAATACAATGGCCTAGCACGCTAGAGACTAGGATGGACCTTATAGGCAAAGATCCACTTTTCCTACCAGTGCCTAGAAGAAATCTTAAAGAAACATAAAAAATGCAACATGCAGTTTTTATTTCCCAACTTGAAATGTGTTTTAATGTTCATTGTTTTTAAGAAACCAGATGCAGATAGAAAATACAAAAAATACAAAAAAGGGGTACCAACCTCGAATCCTACTCAGATGACAAAAATTTTCCCTCTACTTCACTTTTCTTCTGGCCGTTGTTGATCAAAGTGGTTGATTTTTGGCCGCTGTCAGTAGTAGCTGACGAGTCTGTGGGCCGTTGTAGACCAGAGCAGCCGAATCAGCACACAAAAACATGAATCGGTAAATCAACATAAAATAAAATGTTGGTGGGGTCCCACCGTGATCACCATATATAGCGACCTCGAGAAGCACGCACCTCTACTCTACTTGCAATATTATATTGAAATGAAATGAAAGACCATGAAATGCATATAACACAAAAATAACAAAGAGAGGTCCTTTTATTTATATTTAACCCCGGTTACATGTTGGTCCCTCTAAGGGATAACCATTTTGATACAATGAAGTACAAGTGAATAAAATTCCCCCTTGCAAAGAGGTTTGGAGGCTTCTTTGTTTCGCACACAAAACTATATGAGGACTTACAAATGCCTCCTCATTTTCTCACCCAGACGGGATCCCATGCTTCGAATATCTTGATCTGGTCCTATAAACCTATAGATCTGTATACATGGAAATAACAAAGCACGCTTAGTAGTATGGGCTGCCTCTCCGAAAGAGGCTCTTATTAGCAAATATGATAATCCAAATAAATAAGCATAATGTGTATTGAAATATACCAGATTTGGACAATATGCATATGAAAATAAGAAATATTAATCTAAATGCAATGAAATATTCAGATATATGATAAATACATGTAAATGAAATAATGATAAATGCAGATCTATTAATAAGAACAAAGGAATGACCATATAAAAACTTGACTATGCTTATGGGCCACTATCAAAGACAACAACCTCTAACTAATAGTGTTGAGTGAATATTTTGTCTCACAACAAAATGACCACACAACTAGAGTTTCTGATAGGAAACTCTTTCTTGCAAAGAAATAAGTTATTAATTTTTTTATTTCTCCAAGCTTCTTGTGGAACAGATCTCTATATGCATAAAACTGATTTCAACTTAATGCACATAAACAAATATATCCCAGAATAACTCAGATCCTGCAAGTAACTGTTAACAAGGGGCATTTGTTGATTCACAACCAACTTTGTAACCCTAATTTGTTAAAATAATCAATCATGCAACAAAAATCCTTCTAATGTTCTAACATTAATGGTTTATTCTAATGTTAATTAGTTCATTTTATATTTGTTTAATCATTCTGTTATTTTAACGTTAGTCTTTAATATGAGATTAAACATATCAGGAACTAAAACAGAAAATGTTCTTATACAAATCAGTTGGAAAACCAAAGAAGGATGTTAATCTGGTTAGCAATCTCCTCCCTACAAAACCCCAAGTTAAGAGATGAAGTTCTAAGACAACCCGATCGAGCGGACCTGTACTAACACACAATCCAATCAGATCAGATGCAAGACTCTAAGGAAAGAACATAACTGCATCATTCTGTCATTCACCTATCATAACCCATCTCATGGCGTAAACGAATAGATACAAGAAAAAATGATGCAAAAGAAAGATTGACAATGAAAACAGTAGTCTTAGCTTTGATATCCTTTTGATTTTACACACAAAAGTCACTTTTACCAAATAACTCCTTTATTTCAACAAATCATGTCCTTTTTGTTACAATATCCAGCCCTGTATCCATTTACATTTCTACTATTTAAACTTTCTGTCGCTGCTCTCGGCTGCTCTGTGACGCTTCATTTCAGTTTCTAGGATGCTTCATTTTAGTTTCCCGCCTCTTGGTGTTCTAACCCTTCGCATGAATTTGCAATGCTTGATCTTCTCTATGGCCAACAACTATCGATTCAAAGCGTTACTCTGATCCTCATGCATTTTGCCACGTGTTCAGTGCTCTCTGCATGCTCAGTAACGATCCTTGAAAATATCGACTAAAAATAACCCGCAGCCTTGCTTCTTTGCTTTCGTAGCGATATCACGACATGTCACAAAATCATGACATGTCGTGATATCACGATGCTTTCATTCTCTGTACGCTTCGGCTGTAACCCCGTCGTGAAATCGCGACCATTTTACCCATCGGGCCATCTTACCGCAACCCATCGCGATATCGCTATCACTTTCTCTGCTTTGGGCATGGTCTTCATTTTTGTCGCGATATCGCTACCGTTTCTCTGCTTCGAGCATGGTCTTCATTTCTATCGTGATATCGCTACCATTTCTCTGCTTCGGGCATGGTCTTCATTTCTGTCGCAATATCACGACCGTTTCTCTACTTCGGGCATGGTCTTCATTTCTGTCGCGATATCGCAGCATCTCTGCTTTGAGCATGGTCTTCATTTTTATCACGATTTCGTGACATCTTCTCTGTGTCGTACACTTTGCCGAAACACGTCACGAAATCATGACCATTTTCCCTGTCGGGCCACTTTGCCAAAACACGTCGCAAAATCACGACCATTTTAATCAGCCGTACACTTTGGCAAAACACGTCGTGAAATCGTGACCATTTTAATCAGTCGTACACTTTGTCGAAACACGTCACGAAATCATGACCATTTTCTCCTTCGGCCCTTTCTATCCACTTGCACCACGAAAACGCGACACGTCGCGATTTCGCGACGCCTCTTCAAGCTATGCACCTCTATCCCAGTTTTGTCATGATTTCGTGACCATTTTCTACCCTATGCCCTCTATCCACTTTCAAGCCACGAAAATCAAACACGTCGTGATTTCACAACGTTTTCGCCCACCTGCTGCCATTGACCATGTTGACCGCGATTTTGCGACACGTCACGATTTCGCTACAGTTTTTCCTTCTGCATTTCTCTCTCCTCTCTGGGCCGCGATGGAGCAACATGTCATGATTTCGCTACCATTTTCATCGTCCGTACACCTCGTCAAAACACGTCACGAAATCGTGACCATTTTCTCTGCGTCGGAGCGACATGTCACGATATCGTGACACTTTTCTTTTTTCAGCGGTGACGGTGCGACATGTCACGATTTCGCGACATGTCACGATTTCGTGACACCTTTCTACACTTGCACATTTTGCCCCCTTTTCTTCATTTTTGGCATCTGGGTCAGTGAGATTTTCTCTGAAAACCTGCAATAAGGTGGGTCCCCAATCTTGGGGTGTATTGTGGATTAACCACAACAAATAGGTTACCTCAAGTCTTATGGGATGTAATTAATCGCTCCTTGGCTTGAATTGATGTTCAAGGTTCACCAGGTGTGTCTCTTACACTAATTGGTGGTTAAGAACGATGGGTCTAAATACTGATGCGTGGACGTGGCTCAGCTAGATGGTGTTCCAATGCTCCTCAAAGGGGCATAGATTGGCTCTCTGTGTTGACAGGGATCCACTGCACACAATTTGAACTCTCTGTATATCTAATTTAGTAGGGCTTTGTTGCATAATATTTGAACATTCGTCTCTCCATTTTTCTTACTGGAAATATGCATATATAGAATTCTAGGTTTCAAGTTTAGATCTAGGGCTTGGTTTCCTATGGAAGCGAAGCTCCAGATATGCATGCCAACTGACTATCCCAGAGGGAAGGTTTAGTCTTGAATTAGTATGGAAGGGGTAGTTAGGAGGAACTCTAGGAGTTCCTCATTGAGATCCCTTTGAAATGCATGCAAAATATCATTACCACTCGTTATTTGGGCAATATTTCATGGTAGTTCATGTTTTAGAGCTAGCCGTTGTCATAAGTAGCGGTTAGCTATGGCCACTCTAGCCTATAGCAACCAAGATTGTTGGTTGCTCTAGTTTATAGCTGCTAGCTAGAAATGCTAGATGGTTGCTCTAGTCTATACCAGCCAATATTGTTGGTCTCTCTAGTCTATAGCTCCTAGCTACAGCTGCTAGCTGGTCGCTCTAGTCTACAGCTGCTAAGCTTAAATGGGCTAAAACTGCTATTTTGAGTGGTTAGGACCACTGCTTGCTCTTGGAAAGGTCCAAGATTGGTCATATGGTCTGCAAATGTGCCCATATGAGTAGTCTCATAAACATGATACATTTTAGATGTCTACAATTGTCATATGTAATCGCAAGGAATTTTATCATATTATTATGCACTTTGTAACTCACAGAAGGTGAAGCACCACATGGATGGTCTTGTAACTCATGGAAGGTGAACCATCACACTCTTGTATAAAGAAATATGTACCCCCATTGGAAAAGATATCTATTATGTCTTCTTGGAGAAGTATTGGCTTGTGGAGTGGCTTCCTTCTAAAAGGAGTATTGTACGGTGTTGCCCTACCTCAAGGGTATAATCAATCTCTATTTTATTGTGAGCAATTTATTGTGTAATTTATTTATGGATGCATGTTTGATATTTTGAATGATTTATGGTTATGAGAAGAGAGGTTCACAACATTGGTTGCCTCCATTCAAAAAGAGCCTACCTCATGTCCTAGATGCACTTGGTATGGACAAGATTTATGCTACCACCAGTACCTTGTTGTTCCTTACACGTATCCACTTTAGAAAATTCTCATGAAGGAGATGCATGCTTCCCCAACTGCAGGCCATTTTGGGGTTCTCAAAAAATATGAGAGGATTAAGCATACTTTTATTTGGAAAGGTATGAAGAAGGACATACACCATTTTGTGGTAGCATGTGATACCTATAAATAGATGAAAGAAAAAATGACACATTCTGCAAGAACTCTACAACCCCTGCCTATTATCGAATAGGTTTGGATAGATATTTCCATGGAATTTATTGAAGGGTTACATAAGTATTGAGTCAAATAAGTTATTTTTTGTGGTAGTGGATCATATTTTTAAGTATGCTCATTTTTGTTCCCTCTCCCATCCTTACATGACCTCCATAGTTACCCAAATTTTCCTCAATTCTATCTTCTATCTTTGTGGTGTGCCCACCTTCATTGTGTCTGATTGTGACCCTTAAATTCACTACTAATTTTTTGTAATAATTTTTTAAGTTGTAGGGAACTCAGATCAAAATTATTTTATCTTATCATCCACAAATGAATGGCTAGATTGATATTGTCAAAAAATATTTGGAGATCTACCTTCGTTGCTTTGCCTTTGATCATCCTATATTGGGTGAAGTGGCTTCCCTTGGCCAAGTGGTGGTATAATACTTCCTATCACATAGTGATCAAGGTAACCCCTTTTGAAGTATTTTATGGATTACCTCCATTCATACCCTCATCCTACATTCCAGGTAGCTTCAAGGTCCATGCAGTTGAAACTACACTCAACAAATATGCCAAAGTTATTCATCAACTAAAGATGAATTTGGAAGTGGCCCAGAACCAAATGTGCCAACATGATCAAAATCATTCTGAGTGTAACCTTGATGTTGGTGATATGGTATTACTTTGCTTACAACCATACAAATAGTCATCCCTCCAGCTTCATAGGTGTCAAAAATCCCTACCAAATACTATGAGCTATACTAGGTTTTACAATGGATTGGTACCACGACCTACAAATTGGCCCTACCATCGATATCCAAGATCCACCCTTTTTTTCATGTATCCTCTCTCAAGAAGGTTGTAGGTAATCAGGTATAGGTTCAATCTACCCTCCCAAAATTGGATGAATAAGGGTCTATCTTGCTCGAGCTAGAATAATTATTGGATCATAGGACACACACTCTTCGCAACTGAGTCATTACTAAGGTCCTTGTTCAATGATATGGTCTAAAAATGGAATATGTTTATAAGAGTCTATCCAACAACTCCAAAACCACATTTATCATCTACAACTTTGAGGAAAATGATTTTTGAAGGGGAAGGACATGTTAAGACCACATCCTAATGTTATTTTTGTAATTCTCATTTTATTATGTAATGAACCACTTTCAACGTAGGGACCCCCTTATAATGTTATTTTGTAATACTTTTGTAATGGTATGTGGTAAGTAATATGCCTAGACAAGTGGGACCATTTCATGTAACCATTATCAAGAATGTAACTGATGTTTGGTAGAATATTCTAGCTCGAGTGGCATTTTGAATGTAATACAACTCCTGAGCTTAGGGTTAGGGTTGCATAAAGCTTTTATTTTAAAGATATTGAGCTATTTACGAATGTATATTTTTTCCAATTAATGAATATTGAAGGAGGTTTCCCCCTCAAAGAGGCTTGTGATTCTTTTTTTATCATGAGAGTGTTTAATTCTACATTTAATTTTACACATTGTGATATTATGTTATTGTATAAATATTTATTTAATTTCAATATTTTGTGTGAGTGAGCTTATTTTTAATAGTAGGTTCCTAACAATGTGAACTCTGACTCACTATAGTTTCCAATAGCTATTTTTTTGGTTTAATTGTTCTTTTTTTTTGTTCATTTGTTCCCTCTACTACTCTATTTGCTCCTATAATAGAGAGACAACAATATTGAGGTTCTCTACCTCTCTATTTAAACTCCCTAAACTTTCCCCTCGGGGTCTAGCCTTGGCACTATCTTGCCTAGCTTGCCTAGCTTGCCTTGGTGATCGGGAATATCCTCCTCCTCCTCTTCTCAATTTTGGTGTCATATTCCCTAGCCACACAAAATATCTAAGTCAAGTTACAATTTCTCTTCCCATTTCCAAGCCTAACTTTCTAATTAGTTACATCATCCATGTGAACTAATGATAGAGTATTATCATCCATTGATAATATTAATGGTCACTCTTACTCCATGTAAGGTGCCATCCCCAAAGGAAGATATTTTCTTCCTAAATTCACTCATCAAGTTTAGCTAATCCTAAGTTCTCTCAATGGAAGCTTCCTATGACCTAGAGCTTTGATACCAACTATAAAAACCCAAACTAACCAACCTGGGAGAGAGATTTTTTTATTTTTTAAGGGAAAAGAACTTGGACAAGTTTCACAAGGAGTATCCATGCATCATCATTAATTAGGCACAACCACATTTCGAGTCCATAATATTATAGACATCACTTGAGTTTATGGGAGAGGCCAAAATCCTATAGTCAGTGGGGTTTACCTTGTATACCATAATGATACTAAGGACACTTCAAATGGTCACCCCACATTTCTTGAAATTCTCTGTGAATGCAAGCCAACTCGACCATAGTGTAGGATTTATTACTTGTCAATATTTAGAGAAGGGGAAAAACTATTTAACCTAAAAAATATAAGTTAATCTATGTTGGTTCCTCTAGGCGTATTGCCTTTGAATTTAGTCAGTTGCACCTCCACCGTGAACCATGAAATTTAGTGCTTGACCACCCCATCCCTATGATGGGTAGTTCAAGCACCTACCACTTTTCTCAATAGTTTTTCCATGGACATAAAGGACCTAGGTGTTGCTTCCCAAAAACTACCTTAGGCTTGGGTTAAGATAGAGGGTTTTCTAGATGGAATTTAAGAGTGAGGCCCCCTACTAAAAACCCCAACCCAAATGAGAAAAACAAAAAGAAGTAATATTAAAAACCCATCTTTATCTCTCTTGCATAGATAAAAATATGATAAACAATCCATTTACATAAATAAGAACAATATATGTTTTCATAATTTTTATGCAAATCATGATAACTACCAACAAAGAGTCATCCAATTCATATATATGATTATACATAATTTACATCAATTATTTAATGATATGTCCATAATGATAGATTGATCACAAACACACATGTCTACCATTAGCATAAGAAATAATTTCATTACATAATCAAATATTGAAAGAAACAACTCAACAACAAGGACTATCTCAATAAGTCACCAAAAATAACCCTTTATTACATTACATAAACTTTCACAAAAAATTAATCATGATTCCCTAATCCTTCCATGGGACTTTAAGAATAAGAGAGGTATCCTTTACACAAGTCTAAAAGGATAATTCTATTCTCCACTTCCTTCAGAATATCCCTTGCTCTCCATTGTAGAAATATGGGAAGGAGGAACAAACAACTCTTGATATGTATGTATTTCTAAATGATCCATTTCAATGATGCAAAACATATAAGCAAACAAATAAGCCCATACTTCTTTCCATTAATTCAATAACTGAAACATTGTTCATTAACTCATAGTCACTACTTTATTTCATTCAAACATTTAATTTATTTCCATAGTAACCTCATAATTCCTATGCCATAAATAATCTACAAGGAATTCCATAATTCCTTCCTTTATATTTTCAAAAAACTCAAGACCCAACCATTCCTAATAATCTAACAAACTTAAAGATCAAAGGATAACTTTAGCCTTCCTACAAACTTCTCAAAACTAACCATTTAAAATATAATGTAATCAAACAACGAGAGTAATTTCATTAGATGATTAAATAATACATGTAGGCTCCAAATAACTCATGAATAACGTAACGAAAAAGCTATATGAGCCCCTAGTTGGTTATGCCAACAAACATCAGTTCGGCTAACCATAATGCAAACTAATGGAATAATAATAGTATGCTAACATAAATAATAGTATGCTAACATTCCCCATTTATTACATTATTTTGCAATACATAGAGAGCTGTGAAATAATTCAAATTTGACACGTGCAAGTGCCTTAGTGAAAATATCTGCAACTTGAGCATCGATGGGAATGTACTAAAGCTAAATTCGGTGGCTTGGAACTTCGTCTCGAATGAAGTGACATTGTGTGTCAATGTGCTTGGTTTTCTCATGATACACTAGATTATTAACAAGGTTCAAAACACCCTGGTTGTCACAGAACAAGTGAATTGGAGATTTGGATGGAAGATCCATACTTGTCAAAATGCGACGCAACCATATCACTTCACACACAGCTTCTCATGCAGTGCGATACTATGCCTCTGTAGATGAGATAGCAACCACTTGTTGCTTCTTATTGTGCCAAGAGATAGGACTGAATACAAGATGAAATATGTATTGTAAAGTTGAATTTCGGTAATAATATGACCCAGCATAGTCAGAGTCCATGTATCCTTGCAAGAAGAATTTGTTATTCCTCTTGTATTCTAGGCCATATTCCATTGTGCCACGAACATAGTGAAGAACATGTTTTACTGCTTTCCAGTGAGTAGTCTTAGGTTCCTACATGAACCTTGAAAGATAGTTGACAACAAATACAATATCTGGCCTAGTATTAGTCAGATGTATGAGACTCCCAATTAGCTGTCGATAGAGAGTACCATCTACCTAAGGTGATTCATCATACCACAATAACTGAAGCCCTGATTCCATCGGTGTTGCCATCAGCTTGCAATCAGTCATGAGATATTTTTCTAACAATACCTTGGCATAATTTTTTTGAGTCACTTTGATGTAGTGCTCCTTCTGGATAACTTCTAGACCAAGACAATAATGGAGAAGTTCGAGATTTGTCATATCAAAATATTTACACGTCTCTTTTGATAGTAGAGATCATAGTTTCTGAACTCCCTATAATGAGTAGATCATCAACATAGAGTACAAGCAACACTATCTCAAAACCTTATTTCTTAAAATAGAGGTTTGCATCTAATGGACATCTCTTAAATCCATGCTACAGGAGGTGATTATCCATTTTTATATACCAAGCTCGAGGAGCTTGTTTTAAACCATATAAGGATTTGACCAACTTGCACACTTTCTGCTCTTGGCCTTCCACTTCAAATTATTTAGGTTGTGTCATGTAGACTTTCTCTTGGAGATCACCATTCAAAAAATCACTCTTAACATCCATTTGGTGAACTTTCCACCCATACTGTGCTACCATAGCACAAAGAACTTGAATGGTGGTCATCCGAGTAGTATGTGCAAAAGTTTCCTTATAGTCAATGCCTTCCTTTGGTGCATATCCCTTTGCAAAAATATGGGCCTTATGCTTATCAATTATCCCATATACCTTGTACTTGACTTTGTACACCCATTTACCGCCAATGGGCTTCTTTTCATGTGGCAGATCGACAAGCTCCCAAGTTTTGTTCTTTTTCAGAGACTTATACTCAACATCCATAGCAACCTTCCATTGTGGCTCACTAAGGGCATATTGTATAGAAGCAGGTTCATGTTCATTCATTGAAGACATAAACACCCTATCATCATCTATATCCATATCCTCTATTTATCTCTTTGGATCTACAGAAAGTTTCTCAAAATATTGACAAAGATCATCAACCTCGGTATTCTGTGCTACTGCTCTCTCTTGTCAAGCCATACTGTGAGTATGAGGTCTATCCAAAGTCAAATCTAGTGGAGTGGATAACTTGGAGTCTCTGATTGTACTTGTATACCATTTTGGATTCTTCTTTTATGGTGATGAAGAAGATACAGAAGTAGAAGGACCTCCAGTATTTGGTGACAAAGGGGACTTCTCAACTTTGGATTCCATAATATCTAGGTATACATTAGATGTGCTTTGTGATGTGAAAGCCTCATAAAAAATAACATCTCTACTGACATGAATCTTATTTTTCAAATGATTAATAAAACTATAACCCTTAGAGTGCTCATCATAGCCAAGAAGAATACACTTCAATGTCTTCTCATCAAGCTTCTTCCTTTTCTATTTTGGTATGTGCATGAAAGCTTTAAATCCAAAAATGTGCAGATGAGAGATGGAGGGTTTTCGACCACTCCATGCTTCCTATGGGATAATTCCTTATAGGGCCTTTGTGGATGCTCTATTCAATAAATATACTGTTGTGGTGATAGCTTCTACCCAATATTGTTGCCCAATACTAGCTCCTATGAGCATACAACGAATCATTTCCATGATAGAATGATTCCTCCTTTCAACAACTCCATTTTTCTAAGGAGTATAAGTAGTAGTTAACTGTCTTGTGATACCATGTGTAGTCAAGAATGCAAAAAAATATTTAGAGGTAAACTCCCCCTCGATTTGAGAGAAGGGTCTTTATAGAAGTCCCTGACTCCTCAACAGATTTCTTGAATTGCGAGAAGAAACTAATGGCTTCAAATTTTAGATTAAGAAAGAACACCCATATATTTTGTGAGTAATCATACACAAACAACTAAAAATACCTCTTCCCCCACAACTAAGTGGTGTGAAAGGACCACACAGATTGGTGTGAATCAACTCCAGAGGTTTCTTTTCTATTTTGGAGCTCTTCTCAAAAGGTACTCTATGTTGCTTTCTTGCCAAGTAGTCAAAGCACACTGGAAATATGGAAGAAAGGGAAGGAATACCCTTTACCATCTCATACTTAGCTCAAGTAAGTAGCCAGAACTAAGATACCCATATATCTTGTGCCATAGGGAAGTTACCTCATTTGTAGAGACTATCATGACAACATGGGGAGTAGAGATAACATCTAAGGCAAATAAGCCATGCTTATATGAAGTGGTTGCAATGTTATTACCCCTCCTGGTAATAGAACAACACTTCTTGCCATCCTTAAAATGAAAGTTCACAACCATATCCTTATCCAAAATTTGTGTGACTGAAAACAAATTGTTTGCCAATTCTGGAACATAGAGAACTTTTTCAATATGACACTTGCCATCAGGAAGAGTGATTGAAACTGTACCTTCTTCCTAAACCTTGTAGGTTTTATCATAAAAAATAGTGACAGGTTTGCCCTCTTTGGTCTCAAATGATTCAAACCATGATTTATCACCAGTCATGTGCTTACTAGCACTAGAATCGACATACCATATAGGATCCTTCTGCTTGGAGGCTATGGTAGTCATGAGCACCTTGTGTGCCCACTCAGAATCCGAGTTAGATTCTTCAACAACAACATTCACTTTGGGTTGCTTGTTCTAGTTTTGTGGTTTGTCTTGGCCTTTCTATTTAGGTTGCTTATTCTTGTGCCAACATTTGTTTGTATCATGATTGTCTTGTCACATATTTTGCAATATATCTTCATTTGTTGAGGTTGTTTCCCTTTTGAATCTTTGTGAGAATTCTCTCCTTTCTAAAAATTACCCTTCTTCTTTGAACCCTTCCTGTTGGTGTATAGGGTTGTATTAGAAGAATCATCTCTCTGAAGTTGGCGTGCCTCCTCTTCTTGAAGCAGATTGACCAACTCAACAAAGGTAACTTTACTTTGTGACACCTGAAGTGAGGTGATCAACACCCTATAAGAATTAGGTAAAGCTCTCAATACAACTGAGATAAGGAGCTTGTCATCAACATGTTCTCCCAAATAATTCAATTTTGCTTTCAACTCAAACACTCTGCAAAGAAAGAGTTCAACTATATCTCCCTACTTCATGCTTAGACTGTGTAATTGATATTGAAGGAAAAGAATAGTGGAGTCATTATTTCCCTCATATATAGTTTTAAGGGCATCCCATGCCTCTTTACTATGTGCACAGTCAACAATGTGGGGTTGAACTTTGTCTGAAACAACAAGCAAGATGAGCACTTTTGCCTTGTTGTCTTTCTTGTCAAAGTCTATCTGAGCAGCAGATGGAGTTGTGGTTGTTGTTGATCCAGCAGCTAGTGAAGGTCTTGTTGTTGCTCTAGAAACAACATCCCATAAGTCATCCATGACTAGGATAGCCTTCATCTTGTTTTTCCATGGTGTGTAATTAGGACCTTTCAACAATTGATGAGCATTAGTCATTAATTTTTTAGATATTGTGAGGGTTCCTTATAACACCAAATGGTCCCCATTTCAATATAACTTAATTCCAGGCCGTTATACCATACAAAATACCCACCCTTACATGAGGGAGACTATAGGTATTTTGAAAAAATCAAAAAAATTACCCGCCCTTATGTGAGGGAGACTATAGGTAATTTAAAAGATTATACGATACATGGTACTTAGGCGATACTAAAAGGGAATCACCTCGTTGATGGCACCTACCTTAGATAGTCATCAATCCTCATGTGTGGGGCGTAACTTCCCCTAAACACTTTGGATGTCAGAACTTTCGTCAGGATTTATGCCTAAACACGAGAGCGATTAGGGTAGTGGAAATGGAGTGAAAAAAATGCAAAAATTGGCACACTTATATCTCCCCGATGATTTATAGAGAATAAGCTCAAACACCATTGTTGCAGCTATATTAGGCTATAGATACAGTAGCCCGATCACGATAGCATTACCTATAAGCATGGGCCAGAGGTATCGTTAATACCGAACGCTATTGTGCAATTGAATTGCACGGATGGGTTTCAAATTTTGGAACTTAGGAGTTTTGCTTTAGAAATATTGCAGAAAAAAATGCAACATACATCATTTAAAGCATCCAAAAAATGAACCTAAGGTGTCGGTTACCACCGAGAATGCACCTTTTACAAATTTTGCCAATTTTGTAGAAATGCTTGAAAAATTCTTTCACTTTTCCCCCCTTGAATTTTTGCAGTTTTTGAAAAATAATCTCTCCCTAAAGTTTAAAAAAATTTATGTGAAGTTTAATAAAAAAATTTACCTTTTCAATAAAGAAAAAATAATTGTTTTTTGAATTAAACTAAACAAAAAAATAAAAAAACTTATAGGGAAAAAAATAATAAAAAAAACTTAACTGAACAAAATTAATTTTATACCTTTGTCCAAAAGGTAGTGGGGGGGAGGGGGTCGGAGGGAGTCGATCCCCTGACCTCTTCTCCGCAAGCGCCTTAAGCCTGGGGCCGCCAGCTATCCGAGCTAGGAGGCTCTATGGGAGTAAGGGGGTAGATCCCTATACTTGATCTTTGCCTGGAGGTACCTTAGAGGAGTGGGCCGCCCTGGTGGCGCTACCAAGCGACACATCGTGGTGGTGTCGTTTGTGGCTGATTCAGAAGTATTGCCCAACTGAGCTCTCCCTTCTTGAAAAAAACCTACAAACTTCACCAGATTGCAACCGCCTAGAGAAGATCTATGATCGACCATCGCTAGTCTGTAAAACACATGCCAATATAAAAAAAAAACTCTGCAACAACCTCCTGCGTGCTACTATGATGGCTTGAGAGGAAAAAAATACTAGTTTGAGCAATGAGAGGACCAAAATTTTTTTTTGATCTGGCCAAATTCACCAGAATGGCCAAAAATCTTCATGCAAGATTTCAGTCTTTAGATCTAATGGCTCATAAGATAACATAAAATAGATTTTTCGATGCAGGATTGATGCTGTAAGAAGAGGTTGACGGGTATGGGTTGTATTAAAAAAATTTGCTCAAACTTTATCCCACATGCATGGGGTTGAGCGGCTGTGAGGGATATATAATAGCAACCCCTCACTGTAAGGGTGTCTCCTCTCGGGGATATGCTACCCGAGAGGGTGACAGGGATTCTCCCACGTGGGGTCACCTTGGCTACCTCGGTGGGGGAGTTATCCATCACTTTTTACCTCCCTATGTTTTCCTCGTCCAAATTCCATTGCTCTCTTCACGTCGTCCACACTCAAACGTTGTGCTTTCCCGTTGCCTAGTCTAATGACCAAAATTTTTTAGGTCCCGTAGTCAAGTCCGGTTCAGTATTCGACCTCGAGAATCGTATCATAGGTCAGTAAAATCCTAGCTTCCTCAAATAGCGTGAGAACTTCTAAAATCAAGCCTCACTCTGATACCATATAATGCAATCGAACAATGAGAGCAATTTCATTAGATGATTAAATAATACATGCAGGCCCCAAATAGCCCATGAATAACGTAACAAAAAATCTATATGAGCCCCTAGATGGTTATGCCAACAAACTTTAGTTTGGCTAACCATAATGTAAACTAATAGAATAATAATAGTATGCTAACATAAATAATAGTACACTAACATAAAACTATAATTTATTTCACTACTCTTAGCATAGAACCCATTAAGTTAAAGAACAACCCAACCTTTCCTTTTAAAATAAAACTAACTTGGAATAAAATAAAGAACAAAACTACTCTTTCTTTTCAAATCTATACTAGCTTGGAAACCATTAAAATAAATAACAAACCATTATTTATTTATTCTTTAAAACAATAAACCTAAACTTTAATAAAGTAAAAAAAAGCAAGTGCATTCCATCATTCAATAAGTGGCCACACTCAAATTCCAAAAAAGTAATCTAAGCATAGAAATCATGAAGAAATGAAACAAGGCATATCCATAGGGAAGCAAAGTGTTTCTTAACCAAGGCACACAACTCAAGAAAGTAGCATGGTTAATGAATAACTCCTAAGGAAATCATCAAGAAAGTTTTATATAGGCTTAAACACCAAACCAAGATGTAGGTTGAGCACACAAAGCTCTATACATACGAGTAAGAAAGAGAAACTGGTGCTATAAAACTTGCCAAGCATAAGGTTTAAAAGTAGAAAATAATAAGAGTAGAAAACACCTTAACAACATCACTCCCTTACGATATGCATTAGAGAACACACATAGGGAGAAGTCAAAAAATATCCACAAGCTGACATAGATATGGAGGGCGCACCAAGGCACCATCATTCGAAGCAAGAAACAATAGTGAAAAAGTAATGAAAGAAGGACTACACATATCTAGGAAAGCCTATGGTAAAAACAAAAACAATGTCTGAAAAACATGCTATGAGGAAGGAAAACAACAAGCAAGGATGCTGGTGACAAACCACTTATTACTGATAGCTAGTGAAAGAGGAAAGTGAGGAAACACATAAACCAAAAGTAACCAATCAACAAGCAGGTTAGAAAAAGCCTACAAAAGTAAGTAAGAAAACAAAGACCACCTAGTTTCTCTTGTGTTCACCTTACAACATTGATCTGGTGTTCTCCTCCCCATCCAAGTCATATTCCACATTCGATCCCCACTCTTCAACCATTCAATTTTTTTTTGTAAATTTTCCTGGGCATCTTTCTACATGGGGCGTTCAAGTAAAATGTTTAAGAGAACTTTTCCTCTCACCACCCATGCACCCACTTCACTAACCATTTGCCACTCCATGTAGCAAGGTGATGATTTAAACTTATGAGTGTCATCTCATTCAATAGCCACTCCAAGTAGCAAGGTGGTAGTTTAAACTTATGAGATCCATCTCATTCAATAGCCACTTCATGTAGTAAGGTGGTAGTTTAAAATTATGAGCTAAACCAAATATTAGGACCAAATTATTTGATTTAAGAACTACTCATTAAACTTTAAATTCATTTTAATATTAACAACATAAGCTAATTGGTACTTCATGAAAATAAATATATAATTTAGTATATATCTAACATACCATAAGTAATTACAAACACATTCCCTCAATGTTTCACACCATTTTTTATCCTTAAGTGGGTGGCCTCTTTTAAGATAGACTAAGCTATCATCGACCTACTTTAAGGAGACTCATTGCAAGAAAATCCTGGTCCAATGTTGCGAACATGAGCATAAGAAAAATGTAATGCACCTATATGAAGGGTATTTATCCATGTTACCTTGAGTTGTTGATGAACAAGTCATCATCATCATTTCTCTTTTATATGGTCTTTCATTTTCTATGGTTAGATTCCTTATCCACCTATGAGAGTAACTGATCCTGCAACCACACATAGAATCAACAATACCATATCCTCATATAAAAATAATCAAAATAGTAAATGCATATATCCATCCAACTACAACAAAGCTAAACATTAAATATCATTTGTCAATACATAGTCCATCTTATAAAAGGTCCTGCCAAGGTGGGTCATGACATCAAGAGATAAAGATGGTTGGCTAGACAATATGGTGAGAATGTTTTATTTCACTTTAAGCATGTGGTATGCTAGTTTACCCTAATGTAGGATATTCCACCTGAACCATTCTAGTACAAGAGGATCACCTAGGAGTGAGGGTTTGGGATAGAGCTTAGAAATATTGAAAGCTTGAAAGCTATATGATAAACTAACCACATAATTTTGCTAGCATCTATCCAAATATTTCATCTACCTAGAGATTTTTGTTAGCATCTTCTCATAAATAGGGTTTGGGATGTATCAAACCATTGAATAATTACTAAAAAATAGTAGGATGGTATCAAACCATCCAATCCTAATAGGTTATAATGGTAGGGATATGGGTGGATCAAATAATATGAGTAGGGTGAATACCATGAGGTTGTAGTAGATAGTACCACTAGTTATTAGAAAATGGATGGAATACCAATAGCAAAACTAGAGGGCTATTACTACAATAGTAGGAGTCACATCAATTATATTGATAATAATAGTGGGGGAGGTAGGATTAAGTAGGTCATATTAATTAAAAATGGAGGTAGAGAAATATGCACTAGAGGGATAAGTGGCTACTCTATAGGAAGTAGTGATGTCTTTTATAGCAAATCAAGATGGAACATGGGCAAAGGTGACAACATAGACATAAGAGCAAGATCATCTTGTGAAGCATACCTCCATGATGTAGTTAACTATTATTAGTTTAAATATAGAGAGTGATGTATCCATGGAAAATATCATAAACCTAATTAGTGGGAGCAATGACTAGATGGTCTAGATATTTCTAGATCAAATGGTAGCAATATAACAACATCATATGGTTGAGCTACCATGGGTCTAGGAAGAGGTAGAACAATATTTGGAGGAGTTAATAGTAAAGGTCATGTGATTGACCCATTATTAAATCTCTCACCATACCATAGTTCTTGTCGATATACAAATTCCCTAAATGAGTCACACAAGATTGAGGATGCACATGCATTCATAAGTTATCACTTGTCACATATAGAGATAAATTATGATGTGAACACCACAACAAGGAGGAGGAGAAGGAGTAGCTTCTAATATTGGATCACAATATTAAGCCACTCATGTCCATCCTCAAGGCCAATTTTGATGTATTATATGATGTATCATGTTGATGTACGATTAATGGTGTATAAACATTTTGATGATATATATACATATATAGATCCTTTTTTATTCATGAATTGTATTAATAAGTGGATGATGATATGAATTTGTATGTGACTTGTTACTTATGGTTAGTATATGATGATTGATTATGATGATTTTTTGATACATAATAATATTATTTGGTGATGATTTAGTTGTGATATTGATGTTATACGATTGAGATGACATTATTACTTAGGCAATGATTGTAAGATAAATTTAATGTATATGCTTAATTGGATTTTAGATACATCTAGTGGCATTACTATGTATAAATATATACAAATATGTACAAAGGTATCTAAGACAACCATACCCAAGGGGAATTTAGATATGCCAAATGATATTGTATGATACGAAGTATGATATAAAATAGATGTGTTAAGGGGTACTTATGATACACCATATGGCTTTGCCATAGTACAATACGTGATACAAAAATGTTATTTTCAAGGTGACTTTGGATATGCCAAATAACATTGCTATGGTACAAGAAAGAATACAAAAATGGATGTAGCCAGGAGAACTTTGGATATGCCAAATGGACTTGAAATAGTAGAAGATATGATATAGAAATGGACGTACCTAAGGGGATTTTGGATATGAAAAATGACATTGATATGGTGTAATATATGATATAGAAATGGATTTTCTTAGAGTAACTTTGGATATGACAAATGGTATTGTTATGGTACAATATATGATACAAAATGGATGTGTTGGGGGATTTGGATACACCCAATTGTGTTGCTATGGTACAAGGTGTCACACAAAAATAGATATATCTAGGAAAACTTTGGATACACAAAATGACATTGTTATGGTACAAGATATGATACAAAAGTGGGTGTGCCTAGTGGAACTTTGGATACACCCAATGGAATTGCTATGGCATAAAATATGATACAAAAATGGATATGCGTAGTGGAGCTTTACATGAAATAAATTGCATTACTATAGTACAATATATTATACATGATATGAGACACAATGAATGTGCCATGACACAAATGTCTATAAGGATTTTTGTTTTGCTTGAAATCTTGATAGATTTGCTCCAAAATAATTGTTCTTGAGGAATTTTTGGATGTGTTAAATGGAAATATTGCATCAAGAAAAATGTCTTGTAGGAATTTTAGGTATTCCAAATGGTTGTAGACTTGACTCAAGATAAATGTCTTATAGGACTTTTAGTTGTGCCAAATGGAAGTAGATTTAGTCCAAGGAAAATGTCTATTGGGGACTTTACATATGCTAAATGGAAATAGATTTGACTTCGATACAAATATTTTGTGGGACTTTGCATGTGCCAAATGGGAATATATTTTAACCAAGACCAATATATCATAGGACTTTGGATGTGCCAAATGATAATAGATTTAACCCAAGACTAGTGTCTTGTAGTACTTTTGTTATGATGTGGTAAAATATGTCATGATAAATGGTTGTAATTTGTTGATTTGGATAAGAGTATAATGAATTACCTCCAATTAATAGATAGCAAGGGATTTTATTATGATGGAATTCATATTTCCCTTATGTTTATATGTGCTTTTGAGGTTTTAATGATCCTACATAGGTAGTTGAAATTATGAGGCCCATAAGTACCTCATTTTTACACTATGTTTGACATATATAAAATTGCCATATTATAAAGCATAAAAAATTTAATTGCCAAATAGTTATTAGAATATGTTATTTGTTAAGTGTTTGCATGATTTTATGTTAGGAACACTATACCCTTATTTTGATAGTTTTCTGCATTTTGTGACTATTTTTGACATGATTTTGTTGGTGAAAATTGCATAGAAAAATAAAGCAAATAAGCATGTTCAGATATTTGGCTAAATATAGCATATTTGAAGTGTCATCCCATTTCAAAACCAAAGTTGTCAAGTGATCTGGCATCAAAATAACCTCTGCTGCAAAATAGGGCAGTGACAAGTTTTGTGCAACATACAAAAAATAACAAGTTGTTACATTAAAGGAGCACCTTGAAGTTGTCAAGAAAAGCATGGGAAAATGCATGGAATGTGTTCACAAGGACCAAATAAGACCTCTGACCCACTTGGATGCATTCTCACATGGTCTAAAAAAACAAAAATAGGGCATAACAAATCAAGGACAGTTGTGCAACACTGTTGCACTGTTTCAATTTGGTTATTTAGTGAATAAAAGGTGTAATTTAAGTAGCAGAATGATGTGTGCTAAGGTGTATCCCTTAATAATGGTATTTGAATGTTTTTACCACCTTCCAATTTATTTAAATTGCAAACTAGTACTAAAATCTTAGAATTATGCAAGAAATATGGAAAATACAGGACACAATCATAGAAATTCCAGCAAGCTGTCAATGAATGGCATGGCTTGGAATTTGTCAAAATTGGCGTGCAAAAATTATTAGATATGACTTATGAGGGATAGGATAGATGTACTAGCAGGTTAAACCTACTTTTTTGACCATTTTGATAGTTGTTGAGCATAAATTATGTTACACAACCAGATATTTTGAAGAAGCTCTAGAATGAGGGGGAAAGTAGCCAATTTTAACCAAACAGAGGATTTAGCACCCAAAACGATAGGGAAAGGATATTTTAAGATGGATATAGGTGTACAAGATAATTTATTACCTCCTCCAAATCAATCCAACCACTCGAGATGCATCCCAAGGACCAATGAACATTGTTGCAGCATATATTATCTTAATTTAGACTAGGTCAGTTTTAGAACTGATTGGCAAATCACTATAAAATAGCAACACAACTAATTTGAGCACGAGGAATATGTAATAGGACATTATAAATAACATAGATCCCTCATTGGTTGAGCTAATAGATAGTAGAGAGTAGGTAGTAGCAGCAAATAGGATTTGACATAGTGTAGTATTTTCCTATAATAGTTCAACATGTTTTGATAGAAATAAAGTGTAGTTTTTCAGTCATCTTTTGTTTATGAGTGAGTGTGAATTCTAAGTAGTTAGTAGCACTTATTTACCTTCTTTTGGATCAGGAAGTAAGGGTCCACTTTCAAGCCTGGAAGGAGGATTGTTATGATAGGTTTTTCTGATAACTTTGCTACAACAGAATTAGCAGGATACTTGTCAATTTCCATTTCTTGTTGTTTAATGCACTAATCCCCTATTTCAAATTAGTGTGATGTCTTCATGTTTTCAATTATATTTTTATGCAGCCAATGTGTGTGTCAGCTGACCAAGTAGCATAGACATGTGTTTCCTTTGTTTTCCTATTTCTGTGATTGGATAATTAGCATAAAATTATAGCATTTATGTCTTCCTCTATTTTTCTATGTTTTAGCAACTTTTGTTAAGTTTTTAGCAACTTTCATTTTACTGTCAAACTGTAACAAAAGCCTGATAATTTTCTATAGCAAGACACTGGCAGATGTTTTAGCATGAGTGTTTCCTTTCCAACAACATTTCAATTCTGTTATTTCAAATTCTGCAAGAGTAGATTAGGTTTCAATTCAACAACTTTTACATTCCTACAATTTCATTTTTGCAACTGTAACTAGTTTTCCATTCCAAGTCCTAGAAGCAATTTTAAATTCTTGCAAGTTAATTTAGTTTCCATTTTTCAAACTAGGTTTAGTGTGACACAAAAAAGGCTAAACCAACATCTTTTTCACCAAACAAATGCTTGTCATATGAATGTCTAAATCATAATCTGCCCAAGCCTTCTATCGTAGATAGCCTTGGAAACCACCCCAGATTTGATAAATCATAAATATTAAATGATGCTATTAATGCCACACATCATGAAACATCCTATCATGGCCATACAACATTTTACATGGGTACAAATCAATATAACTTTATAGTGATGATTCAATCATGACTTGATGACATATTTGTGATGATGCAATCCCTTTTAAGATGTCACGAATCATGTTATTAGAAGTGTTATAAATATTGTGACTTTTGTAAAGAAAATGGATTAAAGAAGAATATTGAGTTGCCATAAATAATTGTAGATATTACAATATTCATCATGTGGTAATAAATGGTATTTAAAAATATGAGTAAGTCAATCATAATAATATGGTGGATATAAAATCTTTCATGGCTTATCAACCTCAAACATTTGGATTTAACAAAGGAAACATACAATTAATTCCTTATTTTAAATACAAATTCACAAGCTTGTTAGAGGGATGATGATCCTATGTTGTGGACATATTAGCATCAAACACCTAGCCAATATAAAAACAAAACTCTAATCATCCTTTGCTAATGGGATATGGTGAATGATTGATAAGATGTAAGTTTTTGGAAAATAATGTATATGGATTCCCATGCCTCCAAGTCTTGCTACTTTATATTTAAGTAGAGAAGCATATATTGTGATTCTATAACTTGGGTACAAAGAAACAAGACTAATGGATCTAGTATTGGAATTCATAATGTTTTCTAGAAATAAACAAAAGCAATCCATCCACTCAAATATTGTACAAAAAGCAAAAAGGACAAAAGAAAGAAAAATAGGCACAAATATTTGGGGGTACCCATAAGAACCATAAATAATTATTGTATTATCCATATATATGATTCACAACACTTCAATAATAAAAATGAGGAGTGGTGGGGGTATTTAAACCAATACCAACCCTGTAAATACATAAAATAACTTAATCATAAGCTAGCATAACATGAAAGGCTTTAGGGTTAATTATATGTTTATAAGGTGGGTTTAATAATGATCAAATTAATCATGACCCATAGGGATTTTATATTAAAATATTATAATAAATTCAATACATTATATAATGAATGCCCTTAGGCCTACCCAATATTACATTATACAATGCCAATGTTAGATTTTGGATCCTTTAAAATAAAGGAAATGCATTCACAAGTATTGAAATAAGCATGTAATGTTATAACTATGATAATGGTGATGAGGCCTAAAATTGCTTCATTCATAGACCATTTTTGGATATTTCATAAACTATTTGATAGACCTTATGCTATGTTTTAATGCTAATTTTGATGATGGTATGCATTATGTATTTTTGTTTACATGTTTACATGTTTAGGAGCATAGTATTCTGTATTGATTATTTTTTGCATTTTCTGTACTGTTTTAGTTGATTTACTTAGCAAATAAACATTTATTTGAATATGCAATAATATATTTTGATGTGTATTCCATTCTAGGATCATATTATTTATTTTTCTTGCCTCCTAACCTGTTAAAACTACAAAAAGGCACCAAAAATGATTCAAACTGGTATGACTATGCAAGAAATAGAATTTGACCATACAAATTCCAGCCATCTGTGCATAAACAACATGGCTTGGAATTTGTCATTTCTAGTATATAAAACTTGTAGAATTAATCTTATGGGGACTTAAGAAGACTATCCATCTAGTCAAACCCATCATCCTTAGCAAGTGATTCATGGATAAGCGCCAGAACTGTTACACTGCCTGATATTCTGGAGCAGCTCTAGAATGAGCGGAGCAGAGCCAGTTTTGGTCAAAACTACCAACAGAATGGTCAGCAAGGTGGAAAATGGTAGAGTGAATATGGATACAGCTATATAAGAAGTTTTCTCACCTCTTCCAACACATTTCTCCTAATATATGGTGCCCAAAAAGGAAAATGGATAAACTATAGCAGAACAATTTCCTGCATTTCAGGAAGACAACTTCAACACAGTTGTTGAATCCCTAAAAAATAACAACAAAACACATCCAAATATGTAATAGAATAGTATAAATAACACACTCCCATATTGGTTGAGCAGATATATATAGGAGATAGACGTTTGCATAGAGGAATAGGAATAGAAAAGTTGTTTTAGTTTTAACAAAGCAGTAATTTTGTAGGATTTTTCTTGCATTGTTGTAATGTCATGTTTTAATCAATAAAAGGGTGTAGTTTCTCCATTAAATTAGTTTCTTGAGTGAATGTGTGAGAATTAGGTGATTTAAAGCAGTCTTATTGCCTTCTTCTAGATCAGGAAGCAAGGGCCCACTTCTAGGCCCAATAGAAGGATCAGCTTTGATAGGTTTTCTGTTCATTTATTGCTACAACAAATTAGCAGAAACCTGACAATTTCATTTTCATTTGTTATTTGTAGATGCATGAAATACTTGTGTTGTAAATGTAGATGCAAGATAACTGATCATATAGCATAGGCTTTTGAATCTTACAACATTTTTGAAGTTTCTCTGTTTTCAACAGTTATTTCCAGTTCTTGGCATTTCCATTTGTGTTTCTAGCTATTTCATTTCTACAACATTTTGAATTCTGCTAATAAAATTAGGATTTACTTTTTGCAAAGTTGTTCTTACTATCATTTTCATTCTGCAAGCATAAATAGGTTTCATTTCTATTATTTTTTATTCTGCAAAAGTAATTAGTTTCAAATTCCTGCAAACTTTCCATTTCTGCAATTTTGTTTCAGCAATTGTAATTAGGAGTTCAATTTAGCTCATAGGATTAAAGGTGACACCAGAAACCCCCAAAACTAACTAATCTCATTAATAAATCCATTTCTTGAGTAGACTGATTTCCAAGCTGCTTACCTCTGCTCTCATATATAGCCATTGGACACTGCCCTGGACTGATAATTATAATGATTAAATGATGTGTTTAATGACACTCATTAAATGACAACTTAAAATACATGAAAATATGATAGAAAACTTGATACAATGCTCTAGAAATACTCATATAAGAAAGATCACAAAAATTACAGTGCTCCTCTCATGGAGTTCACAACTCTATGATATCAAAATGGAGCTACATTGTGCCTACTACTACTCTCACCCAGGCACTCTCTAAAACCTCTCCAAACACTCACAATGAGGCCTTTATATAGACATGTAGATTCCTTGCCTCTCACTCAACCCTAAGACTCATGTACATGTGGACTACATGCACATTTACATCATTGCACATTCTAATACTTGTGCATTTATTAAATTACTCTAATAAAATATTTAACTTCTAAGATAATCCTAATCTAAATATGTACCCATGAAGGTACATTAGTAAAGAACCAAATGATGTAATATATTCCAATAGCCAACCTTGGCCAAGAATTATATTATAATTTCAATGCCACCATAATTTAAATTGAGGGGCCAAGGAGAGAAGACATTAGTGACAATAATATCTTAGCCCCATAGTGTATTATAATGGACCTCTATAGTTAATGTCTACCCTTAAAATTCCCATCATTATGTGGAAGATGTCCATAGATCTTCAAGAACTTAGCTTCAATCCTTTGCAATTTTAATAATTCTTCATTAGATGTTCTTCCCTCTTACAGTATCTGCAAATAGTCCTCAACTTATTTGAATACTTGGCCTAGCCCTTTATCCCCTAGGCCTTAGACTCCTTAGACTTGAGTTTATTTGCATGAACTTGTATTTTTCCAGTGCCACCATAATTCCTTATTACAAAACAAAAAAAAAATAAGAGAAAAAAAATGTTAGAGAATATTACATTATTTGGTACATGATAATGTACCTCCATGGTACCTTTATGGTACAAATATAAATATGTAATAGATTAGGGTGAGATTCTATAGTTTAGGAGAGTGATTTATATTTTTCCTTTTATGTGAGTGTTTATGTGCTGGATATGCACAAGTATCATGTATGTAAGAGTGCAAATATGTAATGTGAGTATGTGCACAAGTGTCATGTAAAAGAGTGCAAGTGTCATAGAGTTAAGTATGCATGTAAGTAAAGAGTAAAGAGTCATGTATACAAGTGGCAAGATGAGAAGCCAAAGGACATGAGAGTTGTCATATGGAGAGCAATAGTCAAGTACTTAAAGATTCATCTTGTATGGCTATATTATGGAGATAAATATCCATGTATTGTATCGAGCAAGATCAATAAATATGATTATAGAAGCTTGTATGCATATTTTGAGCAATTATTTTTTAAGTGTTCTTCATGTTATTGCATGAATGATTTTGGCCATTTTACATTCATATTTGATATTATTTTGAATTTTATAGTTATTTATATTGGCCAACTTATATTTTGGTTGCTCTTATACTTAAATCTACTCTTAATCAAATGTATTGGAACCTAATATAATTTGGCTTAAAATCCAACAAAAGAGTTGATCAAGGGTAAGAGATTACAAAAACATAGGAATCACATGAACCATTAGGTTAAACATCTAAAAAGGACAGTGATTAGAAAGGACATTATGTATGCATTTTACAGCATATTTTTTTTACCTCTAAAAGATGCAATATCTACTTTGAATGCTTTGAATATTATAATGTGGTCCTCAACATTATCAAAACCAACCAATTTAAGAGAAGAGAGATCTAATTCTAAGTAACTTACTTCATTAGTATTAACTGTACCAATAATTGATGTAATTTTGACGATTATTTTATAGGGTCACTCTTCTCTTTGATGTGGAAAAGTAACTCTAGTTCAACCAATAAGGAAATTAAGCCAAGAGCCTTGTGTTCTATTTGGTGGTAAGTTTCTTCAGCAAGGATTGCTAATTTATCTTCTTGAATATGCACAATACCTTCTTACTATATAATAGGACAATAATTTGGGTTGACAAAATACTATAATCTCACCCATTAAGGCAAGTAACTAGGGCTTATGACTCATTTTATATAATTTGACCCCTAACACTATAGCAAGTCCATGAATTGCTGTCACCAATGCACAAAGCTCAAAAAATCATGTGATTTTAAAACAATAGGTTCAAAATGCTTTTTTGTATGCAAAGTTATGGACTCCAAAATTTATGTCCTAATGGACCCTCAAATGAAAAATTAAAACTTAAAACCTTAGAAAAGCAAAAGCCAATTATCTATTGCCACTTGGTGATCTATGATTCACTTGTGTCTTCCACTTATCATTCTCCACATCAATGCCTCTAAAATTTTTTGACAATGAAACTTGTTTGATTTTGATTGGCTGAATTAATGCATATATGTAAAATGGGTTTGACATGGCATAAAATATGGCCATGTTGGCCACTATGTCAACATTAGATCTATATAAATATTAACATGTCTAAATAAACTTGGAGGGGATCAAAATCTGGTCTCCTTGTGCTAAGCAAAACATGCTATCCATTCTAGTAGCTCCAACTATGGGAGAAAAAATAGAGAACCTTTATTTTATCTTCCCATAATTCTAATTTTTCTAATGAAAAGGGCTAGTGTGTGGTTCAAATGCATTTCCACTATCCCAAAAATCTCTCTTGCTATCCACTTGAGCAATGCTTGTGATGGTGATTGTATATAAAAGACACAAGAAGAACTAGATGCATATTTTATCATATACTAACTAAATGAGAGAGAGCATGAAATTAAATTACAAATTTCTTCATAATATGATTTCACTATTATAATAATTTATTCATGATTAAGTCACTTTTGAGTGTTGGTGTACTAGTTTGCAACAACAAAGTACTAGCCAAAACAATATATGTTAGTGTTGGCAAAAAAAAATAGGAAATGTTTATTTGGATATTTTATTTAATTTTTATGTCTATAATAGATAAATGCAACTATGGAAGACACACACCTTGTAGTAATATCTATTAATTATTTATTTGGTATACAAAGTCTCATATTTCTTTGCAATTTGACCATATTTTGTTTGCATTTAACAATATGTGCAACCTTAGCTATGTTTGATAATTATTTTATTATAATATAAATTCACAATAGTTTTAGTTATATTATTTCCATCAATTTGGTGTCAACTATAAGTATGAGTTACACTTAACTTTTAGACAGCTAAATACTTCAAGATAATCTAGTAAAGGGATGGCATGGATTTTGTTGTGAAGTGAAAGGATCAACGAGAATATATATTTTTAAGTGGTTGCACAAGATAAAATAGTATATATTTTTAATTTATTGCACAATATTGAAACATGACCCACTCATATTATATCATGATCACATTGGCATAGAATTTCAACAAACCACAGTAATTTATGACAACATTTTTTGCAATTATTCATACATCGCTTGTCAAGATTTAGATTTTAGTTTTTGACTTGAAACTCTACATTTCCAACCACTTGAGTTATTTGATGAATCAATGAGATTTTGTTTTTGAGAGAGGGGGAAGTCAATTTGGGTTTTATAGGGGCCCACTCCCTGAAAAGATAAAAGGAACAATTAACCAACATTACAATCACAAAGAAGATAACTATCTTTATTCCTAGCAAAAGAGGGTAGTATTATCTCCATTTAGAATCAGTTACATAGTGATTGTTTAGCCAATTAAATGAATTTATAGTCTAGGAATTGATTCCATTCATTGTTCAAATGCACAACTTAATTTTCCAACTATAAAAGCCAAAATTTGTAATAAAAAGTGATCTCCATTATAATAAACATGACTACTAATATTATTTAATTTCTAGGAGCCTTTATTTGTTACTTCAACTGTGCATTTGTTAATAAGTATCTAGGAATAATTTAATGATATTGCTTATTAGGGACATGGTATTCATTGGATTCAATCAGATCCTTAAGGCCTAACCAAATATTATATTCAATTCTAGTTAATTTGCTTGAATCACTCAATCTATAATTCAAAAGGAAATATTCCATTTGATTTTCTTCTTGGAAAGTGTACTATTTTGAGATGGAATAAAACAATGGCATCAGCTAGAAACTTTCTATGAGTATATTAGACAATTTATAATATTGGTATCCTTTAGACATTGCCCTCACCATAGTAATAGAGTCCCCTTCAACAACTAGTTTATGAATTCCTAGTTGTATTGCAAGTCTGAGACATTCCAGTGTGATAGATTTAGTACAATCACATTTTTTGGTGATTTAGACATAATAATATACATATATGATGATATACGATCCCTTTGTCTTAAACCTCATATATAAACAAAGTAGCCTTTTGTACTTCCATTTATAACAAGTTACAATATAATTATATATCCATTCTCTCCGTGTACAATCAAATATAAAGCATGCCAATAGCTCATTTGGAAAAATTTAGTCCACATGATCATAGGATTTCCTAAAATTAAACTTAGTCACCACAACTGTGTCTTCCTCTATTTGATTGAAGGATAATTCATGGACCATCAACACTTCATCCAAGATTTGTTTGTCATTGATGAAATTGCCTTGTTTGGTAGAGATGATCTTAGATATAATAAAATTTAGTATTTTTGCCATTATCTTTGTTAGTATTTTGAGGATTATGTTGCATAAATATATGGATTAAAAATAAAAAAAGGTTTATGGGATATCATTTTTAGGGATTAGTGCAATATAGGTAATGTTTCACTCCTTGTGAATCTTCTTGGATCTTCCATTTTTGTTGATGACTAGAAAAATATCTATCTCCACAATCTCATAGAAGTATTGAAAAAATATTGGATAAAACCTTTCAAAACCTAGGGACTTTTCTTTATTCATGAGGAAAAACATCTTGTGTGCCTCTAATGCCAAAATAAGGGTCATAAGACATTCATTGTGTCAATTGCTCACAATATAAAGGATGTGGCTAAGGAATTCTTGCCTTACCTCTAAATATATGGTTAGATCTATGATTAATATTCCTTTAAAATAATAATTTGCCTCTCATTTTATGTTTTATAGATCTATCAAGAAAAATCCTTCACTTGAGAAGATAGAAGAGATGTAGTTCACATGTCGTCGAGTGATGGTGGACTGGTGGGAAAAACATGTTATGGTCCTCCTATTTGAGCCAAATTTCTAAATAATTTTGGTGCCAAAATATTTCTTCCCTACCATATATATCTTCCAAGATGTTCCTTAGTGGTTTTTCTTTAAGTAGTAACTCAACAGTCATCTGCATTTTACCATGTTGTGTTCAGTGTCAATAGAGCATATTTTATCTCATATTTTTTAGCAAGGAAATTATTGAGTGTTGATCCATTCCACTTGATATGTATACCATTTATATAAAATATTTTATGGAAGAGTTTATATATTTTTGAGCCACTTATTTTAGGGCATTCCTTCCACCATGGATCCATGAAATAGTAAATATTTTCATCACAAAGCCATGTAGATTCAAATATCAAAATGGATCTTTTATATTGAGAATCTTGTTTGATATGGAGAAATATAAGAACATAATTTAAGTAAAATGCTTGACCTATAGTTTATTCAACCACTACAAAGTCTAACCGGTTTGTTATTACTAGGTATTCTATAGTAGGTACCAGTTTTGAAAATAACATCCCCACAAAGTTGATTATTGAACAAAGTTGCTAAAATCTCTTTGTAATTTTATGATATATTATATGTCACCTAGTTTGTCCTTATCATTAAGTATAAAATTTAAATCACATGTCATAATAATAGTTTGAATTTGATGAATTCCCAAAAAATCCTTTTATTCAATTCAAACTTAAAGATTGGATATGGGAGAGTTTAGTCTATAGACATTCATCACTATGAATTGCATATTTTTAAAGTAACTCTTAAAGTATGTCACACTTCAAAAATTATAAGATTATAATAGATTGTGTAAAACCAAGGAGAGGCTCCATAGTGTGGCCAAATCCTCTACACTCCATGTGCATTGGTGTTGTCAAGAGTCCATCCCTTCCACTTTTTGGCATGCCATTTAGTTATTTTGTTGTTTTCCATTTGGTCTCTTGAAGACACAATATATCTGGGAAAGAAGAAGATATGTGGTTACAAAATAAATATGTGTTAAGGGTGCCTAACATTTCAATATTGGATCCTAATTTTTTTTATGGGGGAATTTCATCTACCTAGAGTTTAGAGGTCATGGATAAAAAGTTGTTTGTCAAAGTTCATATCTTCAAGGTCCTCCTTGTCTCTTATTATACATTTCAATAATATTTTTTTTTAGATATTAGGTCCATATCATATGTATCCTTGTGGTGGTTAGTTTATCCTATTATATCTACCTTTCAAGTTCATATACACATCTAGGTCTAATAGGGGTTGCTTTAATGATTCTATTAGATGAGTCAAAGGAGCTATCTCTAGTTTAAGTATTGGTTACCCTTTCTATCAATGATGAGTTCTCCTTATCTACCTCATCCAATATTTTTCAATGTTGTGGTGGGGTTTAATCTAGAGTTGGAGGAAACTATTTTGTATAATCTATACTAGTTTGGGGAGCCACAACCATCCTTGGTCTATTATGAGATAATGCTTACAAGATGTCTTCATGTTTGAAGAGGGTGTTCAAGAGGGACATTAGAGGTTGGATATTAATTATATTATAATACTTGGTGGTAAGTTTTATATCCTTATATATGCTTGTTTTTGTTACAAATCTCTAGGTCGTAATACATACTTTCTTCTATTTATCATGTGGAGGTTATTGCATTATGTTTTTCTCACTTAAGTGCTCATAAGGTTTTTTATGGTGCTTGTGTTTGCTTTGAGGTTTCAAGGGAAGTGTACTATAATTTTTGGGAGAAGTATCCTATTGGAGTATCAATAGTGATGTTTCTTAAGGATATATATTTTGATATCACTTGCAAACTTAATTTGGGATAAGTTCTTTTAGTGCTTGTCACTATAGCCTAGTGAAGCATATGTACTTTTCCAAAGTATTTTTGATTGCCCATACATAGTCAATCCTCCACATTTCTATTGATAAATCATGGAGATAAGTCCATGTAAATGGATGATTAGAAAATTTGTGGTCTAATAAAAAACCCTAGGATCGAGGTTTGATATAAAGCCTTACCTCCTTGTAGTGCCAAGGGTTGTCTTTCAATATTTTTTTGTATCCTCTATATTATTAAAAATGATAAGAAAAATCCTCTTGATAGGAATTGTAGATCTTTAGAGGACCCCTAGTTGTACCGAATCCACTTGTTAATGTTATAATGAGATAAGATATTCACCATAAATTTACCTATCAAATCCTTATAGTTGAGTTTATCAAATTTTAGTTACAAGTATTCCACCCCAAAGAAGATAATGAAGTCCATTATAGATTGTTGGACAACTACTTTCCTAATTTCTTATGTTGAAGCCCATATAGATTTTTGCTAAGGGGGTTGAAGGCCTATTTAGTCCCATTTCTATATATATTTAGGTTCCTTCTCATGAATATGATGTTGACTTACTAAGAGGGCCTGATTTTATTCAACCTAAAAGGTCAAGTTATTCTTGTCATTGTTGTAGAAATAGAGTAAAATAAGTTCTCATAATTGTTGTAGAAGAAGAATATTATAATGTCAGTTTAACTAGGTTTTTATCCTTTGAATTGTCCACTTCCACTACTAAATGGATAAAAAACATGTCTCTTTTTCTTCCCTCTTTTAATGCTTATAATTATTGTTATTTAAAACTACAATAAGATATATCAAAATAAGTACATGTGTGTATAGGGGAGGGGGTGGAGGGTACAATTTGAGGAGTGGTATAGAGGGAAATATAGGGCATGAGAGTGAATTAGGGTCAAGGGAGGGAGTGATTTGGGGGTTAGGGATAAAATTATAGGGAATATTGGGGGTAGATATATTAATATGGGGTGGATTGAGACTGATGTAGGGACACATAGCAAACTAGAAGAGAGGAAGGAAAGTGCCTAATGGGATATCAAAATTAAAAGTAATGAAGTCATATGGGGATGAGGTGGAATTTATTAGAAAAAATTCTTCTTATGATTGGTATTTGGAATTTTACTAATTTGATAAAATAATATACCACACTCTTTCCTCCAAAATCTATTATCTTTGACTAGGGTTTCCACTTGCAAAAAGGAGATAAATCCAACCTACAAGATGTATAACTAATGACTAACACTATGATATCGACACAAAGAACATGATCCTATTTCACTAGAAATGACTTGCTATCTACTAATGATAAATCATTGTAGGGAAAATGTCCATATATCTCCCACTTCACTCTAAAGATAAATTGAAAGTAGGATAGGCTAAATAAGGTAGTCAGGAGGCACCTCCTATATTTAGTTGGAAGGAAGAACATTGAGAGAAAGGAAAACAAGTTACAAAGTCACACTGAAAATTAGATTTTCCATTTATGACCAACACTCATCTTCCACCTAAATCCAATAGCATTGAGGGTGCTAAGGACCATTAGTCATTGATTTTCCATCCAATGATCCATGTGGTCCTTTAAATAGAGAAAAGTGTCAAGGCACATTAAAAAAAGACCCACTATTGGTCAAAGGAGATCCCACCTCATCCAAATATATATGGAATCCATTAACACTTACAAGAAGGTATTTAAGAGGACAAATGCCATTTGTTATCGAGATTGAATTTTGTGGCCTGGCCTATTAGGACCATCCATGTGTTGATGTGATGACCTTTCATCACATAGCTTAGCCTACCTTGCCAACTTGTGTTAGTCAGGGAGGTTATTATAACTACATTAGCAAGTAGAAGACTCAAGAGGAAGACCTGGTAAAATTTTGTATGTTGTAACCAGCCCAACATAGTAGCAACAAGACAAGTCAACAATAATTTGTCATCCAAAGTCTAGGAAGCCCTTAGAATTGATGGCTCCATATATAGACACCTCAAACCTAAAAAACATAATTATAGAAGGAATTCAACTATATAGTAGAGGAGAATTTGTAGACCTTTTGCATAGAGTTTTAGAGGGAAATAACCTTCCTCTCAAATTATAAATAGGCCCAAATTTGCATTGTAAAGGCATTGGGATTTGTCTGCTCATGCCTAATATATAGCCTTATGGGCTATTCCTTTCACCCTCCCTTCTTAGTTGTAATGAGTGGATATTGAACCTTGAATAACTATCTAAGGAGCATCAAGCCTCTATAGGCCACAAGCCTTATAATAATTCTAGCATATGAATGGAAGCTATGACTAATTTTGCTTTGTTCTACTTATTTAGTGTGTTTTCAATGGATTATGCAGAACTTGGTGTCTTCAATTTCTAGCTATTAGACTATGATGAGTGTGTTCATTTCTATCCATTTCATGTGGTCATAAGGGGAAACTTTAATATCAACACATTGCCCCTACAACTTTGGTTTATTTTTATCAAATTTTACTTTCCTGTTCTTTTACACTTCTTGTATTTTTACTTTCATTGCAATTCCTTTCCTTGTAGCCCCCTAAAAAATTAGGCCTTAGCTCATGAAGGCCTCAATGTGCCAAATATTAATCTGATTAGGATCTAGCATCAATTAAAAACCCTATATGTTTCCCTACAAGTGATTCCTTCACCTATGATGCTTCTTGCTATGTCACTCTACATAAGGCATGGGTGCCCTAGGCATGCCAAGCTTTCACCCCTACAAGTCGATGTATTTTGAGATGAAAAAAATCCTTCTAGCACATCTGGTGGGATGAGGTTCTATGTTCACCCCATGAAGTTGAGAAATATTCCTAAATTTAATCCTGTTGAATGTCATAATTCAATTTACTTGTAAAGAAGAATCAAGAGTTTCACTTGTGACTCCATTGAAAAGAGAAAATTTAAAGAAATCATTCAACAAAAGTTAGATTGAGATTTTGGTGGGGGTATTTATTTCATAAGCTTGTTGAAGCACTATTTTCCCACCTGGTGAATCTGTCCTTAAGTAAAGTGCCTATAATTATATGATAAAAAAGGACTATGACCAGATCCTTCACTTGAGCTAATCAACAAGAGCTGGTGCCACCATTAAATAAAAAAATAAGGAGGAACCAACAACACAACATGGAAATCCTATTGAACTATCGTAAAATATTTCTAGCATGGAATGATAAAGGTCCTTTGATCCATTCAACTACACCTAATGTATAGGATCCAATTCCCACCTTAGCACTCAATTCCCTCCCTTATTTCTTGGGAGAAAATGCTATCACTCCAATAGAGCATTTGCACCACCTGGTGAGCTTGTACATTGTGCACTTCATTTAGGAGCAAGATATAGCCCTAAGGCTACTAGCAGTCTCTTTTAGACAAATGGCTCATGAATGGTATCTTGGTATTAATTCATAATCAATCAAATATTGAGACCAATTGGAGAACTCTTGACAAGCATGTTAGAGTATATTATATTATTTGGTACATGCCAATGTACCACCTTGGTACATCCTTGTAAATATTAGATTAGGTTTGTGTCCTAGATTAGCGTGAGTAAATATATTTATGTAATGTAATAATGTGCAAGAAATGCACAAGTGTCATGTAAATAAGTGTGCAAGTATTATATGTATAAATATCCATAAGTGTCTCATATGTAAGTATGCACATGTGTTATTAGATTAGGAAGAGTTATGTGAAAATTCATGTCCAAGTGTGCATATGTTAGGAACCTACTATTAAAAATAAACACACTCACACAAATATTGCAAATAAACATAAAAATCACAACACAACTATGAAATATTAATGCAGAAAAGAACAATCTCATAGATAACATAGAATCACAAGCCACTTTGAGAGGGCAACCTCCTTTAATAATTTCATTCAGTTATGCAAAATATACATACATTCCTACCCTTCATAACTTTAAATATGTTATCTACCATATAACTCTCAAGGTTGGATTACATGCAAAATTCCACCTGAGCTAGAATCTCCTACCTACAAAATAATTACATTCTTGAAAATGGTTACATATGATGGCACCACTTGTCTAGGCACTTCTAGAGTTACAACTATTACAAAATATTTCAAAATATTATCATGGGTGTTCCCCATGTTTACAAAACATTACAAAATATTATTATTGGTATCCCCTCCATGTTCACAAGGAATATTACATCATAGTGTTAGGATGGGGTCCTAACATGACCTTCTCCTTCAAAAAGCTTTGTTCTCAAAGCTAAAGGTGAGGAAACAACTATTGAAGCTACTGAAGAGGTTCTCATGTAGAATCTTCAGGATGTAAGCCATGCCATTGGATAAGAACATCAATTATGACATGCCAACAAAGGGTATGTAATCTATGATCGAGAATGCATTCAGGTTCAAGAATTATGGAACCCTCCTCATTCAACTCTAGAAGTGTAGATTGCACCTAGACCTTGTTGCTAATAACCTAATATTGGATGAAATTTGGAACTATATGAAAGGGTTAGTTTATATGTGGTCGACCTAATCCATTGTAACACTTGATAAGGCCCATAATATTTTATAGTAAGTTTTGACAACCTTAGAGTTGGAGAGAGGATTGTATGTATGACTGCAGATGAAGAAAAACCATGTATCCAAAAACAAAGATATATTTAGTGAGATGTTGATTAGCTTATTATTTAATATGGTTCTAAGCCACATACAAATTGACCTTGAGTTGGTGAAGAATGGCATCATGTTGGAAAAGATTTGCATCCACAACCTAAACTTTGTAACTACCAGGAATGTAAGAAGGCAACGTTGGTGGAGGTTGATCATAGATTGATTCAAAGAGAATCACCTTAGTGGCAGTGTGATGTGTTATACCACCATTCAGCTAAAGGAAGCCACTTATCCCACTATGTAGGATGTTTAGAGGTGAAACAAAAAAGATATATTTCCAAGAATTTATTCACAATTTTTATTTGGCCATCAGTTTGAGGGTGGTAAGACAAACTCATCTTGAGTTGTGTTCCCTGTAACTTAAATAATTCCTACAAAAATTGACTAGTGAAGGTAGGATCCCTATCAAAGATAATGAATTTAAACATGCCATGGAGGTTAAATATAGAATCAAGAAAATTTTGAGCAACAATGGACGCTATGTATGGATGGGAGAGGGAACATAAATGAGCATACTTCAAAATATGATCCACTATCACTAGAATAACTGATTTACATCTAAATTTAGGCAACTCTGTATCGCTCCAAATTTTTTGCACCCTTACCTTCAGGCTATAGGATCCGCGCCCGAAAGGGGGATGGGAAAAGGATGGGACAATACCTCGGACTGAGAGGCCCTTTGAAGGTCCCGCCTCTCGGGGGAGGAGTATTAAGGTGATTTTTCGACGGATGGTGGGGTTCACCAGGAAACGTTTAGTGGTAGTCTCCACGCCTAGGTTGGGAATGTGTTTGATGTGTTCAGTTTTAGCTTTAATCATTCAAATCCTAGGTTTGGCCAAATGAATCTAAACTGTTCTATATGAAATGCAGATTTAAATGAATACAAAAAATAGATTTAAACAGAAAACATAGAGAACAAGCTAAGTGAGAAAAACCATACCTGATTCCGGATGTCTGATGGAGGTTCTGATTTTTGAAGTAGTCCAGATCGCCTCTGATCTGACAGGATCATCTGAAATCAGACAGGATCGTCTGAGATCTGACGAATTCATCAGACGAATTCGTCAGAGACCTGCAATCAGAGAAGTAGACACAGAATACAAAAAATGCAGCTATGCTGATAAAGGAAAATGATGTGAAATGATAATAATGATGTTAATAAGATAATCCCAAATAGAAATGCAAGTAAATTATCATGCTTTAATAGCTAATCATGATTTTATTATGTATTTAAGCTATATGGGTGAACTCCAAGATGCAGAATAACAAGAAATAATAATAAAACTAACTAGATGCATAATAGAATAGCATAAAGGTATAGGAAAAGCGCAAACTCTGGGCACTGATTGCCCCCAATGTTGACTACAGTCGAAATCATCTCGAATTGGGGCGTGATCATCCGAGATTGTACAAGATCGTCTGCGACGATCTGAGCTTGCTCCGACTGAAAAACAATGAAGTTCCTGCAAACAAACTTGGAAAAATACGAAGGCAAATGGTGATTTAAGATGGTCTAATGCAAATAGAACTCGTGTTATAGGAAATTTCAGCCAGGGGAATGTCAAGGGGAGGGCCTAAGATTAAATAGGCATAGGAAGGAGGTTGGGAGGTTGGAGATCATCCTAATCTGGAAGATCTCCAATGGGGGAGGTCTCTAACAGCGTAGACACGCTTTTGCCCAAGTTAGAGACGTCGTTGAAACAAAAGCTAATTATGAAAAATCAGTTTTGGGACGAAATCGTCTGGACGTTCTGCTCTAGACGAATTCGTCCGATCTGAGGCGATATCATCTGATCGGCGACGATATCGTCCAACGGACAAAACAAATCCTAAAAATGGCATGAAAAACGAGGAAAGCGGGTAGCAAGCGGTTATGGAGCGGTTTTGGGGTTGAAATTTGAATTTGAATTATTACTAAAGTAATTTTAATTATTTGCTAAGGTTTACTGTGCCAATTTTAGGGTGCTACATTTTGCCCCCTCTTTAGCAAATTTTTCGAAGAAAATGCGTTAAAGATGAGTTCTTCTCGATCTACGAGAAAGCAAAAATTATTCCCATTTTTAGGCGACGATTCTAGGTCGAATCGTACGACAACTTACTATGGTGCCCCCTCCGTGTTTTTACCCAAATCGAACGTTTGAGGTAAAAACGCGGAAAAGCAAAATTTTAAAATGTTTTTAATTGTTTTTGAATAAAATTAAGAAAAATAGGGAAAAACCCTAATTCATTTTTACTGTTCATTTTCTTGGTTTCTAGAGCTCTGCAGACAAGATGGTCGAGACAGTGCACAGATCGACAGAGGTCCGACGCGGGCTACGGGTAAGGGTCCAAACTTAATTGAGAATGCTTTAATTTTGAATTTCATGCTTTTTAGATTAATTTTGAATGATTTTTGAGCATCGCGGCCATTTTTGGGCCGTCGACGTCATCGGGACGAAATCGTCTCAATTTCGTCGAAATCGTCTCGATATCGTCGATTTCGTCGAAGGGCAAAATCGGCGATATGGGGACGATTTCGTACAATAAGGGACGATTCCCTCTTGCAAAATCGGAGACAAATTTTGCTCAAATTTTGGACGATATCGTCCAATAGTGGACGATATCATCATTTGTATGAAATTGAACTTGTTTTACTTGCATTTTTAATCACTATTTTATTAATGATTTTTATTGTTTTGTTGTTTATGTTGCAAAGAGGATTACTAAAGAGCCAGGAATGGAAATACGATGGGCTGAGGGATGACTTGGCCACTCTATCTCAGGCAGAGCGAGATCAGTTGGCTCAAGTCGGCTTGCAGCATGTGGCAGATATGCCACAGGTTTCTACAGATATGGGGCTATTGACAACCCTAGCAGAGAGGTGGTATCCGGGTTCTTCTTGTTTTCGGTTACCGACAGGGGAGATGACTCCCACATTGGAGGATGTATGGAGGATTTTGAGGATCCCCATACAAGGACGGCTAATAACTCCCATGGCCAATCAGGGCCACGCGATGATGCGACTGTGCGGAGATCCGAGCTTCACCCTGGAGAAGGGCAGAGTGAACATCGAGTCACTATGCCAGATGCCTGGGGCATCTAGACTGACACAGGTTTTGGCTGGGGTGGTAGGTGGTCTGCTGCTATGCCATCAGAGTGGATGCAGACTACCATGGCTACTGACAGATGTGGTCTATGACATGAGAGACCACGGGTACAGGTTTGCTTGGGGGAGCTTTGTACTATGCCGATTGTATAGGATCCTGCATGGGGTCGTATACAAGGGCGGCCGATGTCTGGTCATGACATCACTACTGTAGGTTTGGTGCTGGGAGCACATCATGGTGCGAAGGCCGGTAGGGCTCCCACCGATAGGGATTGATGGGGAGAGGCCCCGAGTTTTCTACTGGTGGCTCCGAAGAGGGTCACAATGGCGGATAGATCTGCCAATGTCCCGGAGACTACTTGACGACCTTGTCTCTGACCAGATCACCCGGAGGCCTTGGAGAGATCATCCAGGGTGGGCCGAGGATGGATAAGAGCTGGCTCGCGTTAGGCGAACCTGCTGGCTGAGGATGGAGAGGGGAGAGGTGGAGCTCCACCGCTACGACCGAGTTTTGAGGCAGTTCGGTCTACAGCAGGGGATCCCATCTCTCAGGGACTACGAGTTTTCTCGGACCATCCGGGATAACACTACAGTCAGTGGGGCTCCAGATATGCAATGCTTCTAGAGTGAGGACGTAGACGATGCCCCCATTCAGCCAGTGGATGGGGACGACGTAGGGGTTGCTGACGGCTATGATGCCTGGTATGCAGGCATCCGCCCTCCTCGGATGACGAGGGCTCAGGGTTCGATTCATGCAGTTGTGCATCGAATGGGGAGGCGACACCAGGCGGCCATTGAGGTGGCACAAGGTCATGGTGGGAGAGAGCAGAGGAGGCCACAGGCTCAGCAGAGGCCATGATAGTGGGAGAGGAGGGAGGAGAGACCCCCTTCTCCACGGAGAGAGAGGCCACCATCGCCCGATAAGGGCAAGGGTGTCGAGGTAGGAGAGAGTAGCGAGATGGCTACTCTCGAGCGGAGACTGTCCGTCTCCAGGCTTAGGTGCAGTCCTTGCAGGATGAGGCTGCACGACACCGAGAGGAGGCCACACAGCTCAGAGATGAGGTCGCACGCCTCAGAGCATAGAGCGGAGGGGCGAGCACTCAGGACCTAGCATGGGCTATTGCCTAGATCACATTCTATCAGATGCTATACCACCATATGGTACCAGAGGGGCAGAGGTTACCGTTGCCGGCCCACATTGCAGAGCCTATCGTGATGAGGTCATCGAGGACATCATCACGATCAGAGTCCAAGACTCATAGCACCACATGGACTATGATGGGGCCACCTCGTCCACCTCAGGGTGAGGGAGGAGATGAGGCTGAGAGCTCGAGGGGTTCTCGAGGCTAGCTGCTATAGACTACACTGCACAGATTGATACATAGTGTTTATTATTTTTGATAGAGGATTGAGTATGCCGAGGTACAGATTGTGGCATACCGATCCGGTTTTGAGATGATGTATATATTGTTGATATATATATAGATGAGATATTTTTGATCATATGACTTGTCTTATGTGTTTGTATGATGCTTTAATGTTTTGATGTGATTGATTTGATGATTCATGTAATTATGTCGTTTGGAAATATTATGGTTTGAATGTCATGCTTTTAAAATTTAAATGAAATAATCTGATGTAAAAAAATTGGTTGTTTGTGGTGTGATTTGATAAAAAAGGGACTTTTAACAATAATTTCAAAGGACATTGTCGCTATTATAGACCATTTCATGGAGTCGCCGCTCGCTAGGTCGTCAAGCTAATCCTGGTATAGAAATATTGCTAAAAGTAAAAGAGTGCTTAAGAGACTGTCTTAAGACTTTGTTGTGATGATGCAAATGATGATGATGATGGTGATTTGTTTTCAGATTTCCATGAAAATATTATGCATGAAATATATATATATAAAAAAATATATATATATTTTTTAAATGATTTTTGCTAGGCATAAATTCCTAAGTGTGATAAAATTTTTGAATAATTCCCTAGGAATTATACCATCATTGCAAAATTAAAGTTTGACATAATGACATGAAATAGAATAAGTGTTTGTTTGTTTGTAAAGCATAATTGTGTAACATAATGATTTAAGTCATGTGTTTTTATGATTTTAAATAAATGGGAAATAAAATTAGTACAATGGTTTGCGCTAGGCATAGAATATTTAGGTATAAACTTATACCATCATCACGAAATCCAAAGAAGAAAATAATAGTTTTATTGCATGGTTGATTTTTAATTTTTGAAAATGAACAGAAAATATGAAGATGAGGACTTGCGCTAGGCATAAAATTCCAATTTTGGTTTTGGAACTATACCATCGTCGCGAAAGTCAAAAAGTTATATATAAATGTAACTTTATTGCATGTTTTTTGAAAATGATTTTGATTTTTTTGATAATGCATGTAGTTGTCTTTATACTAAACAACTGTTCTCAGAGAAGAAAATGAAATTATTCCGGACAATTTGCAAAAATATTTCAAAGTATCTTAAAGACAAAAGTTAGATTTATAAGGAATCCCATGTGCGTATGTGAGTTCATTTCCGATCTTGATTTATCATAATGATACACAAAATCTCTCAAATACAAATGTGTGTGCAATTGCTTTGTGCATTTACCAGTTTTGAGCAAGATAATTTGATACAAGTGATTTGAATTAACCAAATAAGTGTTCATTAACCATGATTTAGATGCATATAACCATACCAGACTACTATGTAAGTCGGGTTACCAAGAGCTAGCTAATCCATAAGCAGACATAGGTCTGTACAAAAGAAGGTCGCTAATGTGACAGACATATCACCACGCTAGGAGTTACCCAAGGCCAAGCGGGTTGGGCACAAACCACCTGTTATGGGGCTTACCTCACAGTTTTTGAATAATTGAGAATTCCAGGGATTCAAGCTCATCAACCCTTCTTTTCTTTTCAATGGGTAGGGAAAGGGATTTTATTGCTTTTGCTTTTGCTTGTTTTGCTTTCTTTTTTTTCTTTTTTTTTTTGTATTTTTCTTTTTTTGTATCTTTTGCTTTGATATTTGAGATAATGCTGAAATAGTGCTAAGAGAGTACAAAATGATTCTGAAATAATGCTTCTTTTTCTCATGATTTTGCTTGATTTTTCTTTTTCTTTTGCTTCCTATTCTAGGGATACTTGCTCGGATTAGCTGTAGAGCAAGGGATTTTTATTCTGGGTAGGGGTGAGCTTGTCCTTTTGTCAATTCTCAAATATTCTAGACCATGTGCATGATAGGATAGTAGGGGAAACTTTTCGCTCAAGAAACCACTTCTACTATGTAGCATAGCATGGACATTACAAATATAATCATTTTATTGTGAAAGGATATGCTTGGTTTAAGTAAATAACAAGATCAATTCTCTGTGCTCAAAACTTTATTTAATTGAATTTTGTGGACTTTGATATAAGAGAGATTAGTAATCATGCCAGATAAAATCAAGATATTTATTTTTGTGTTTGCAAAAGTGAGAGATTCCAAATAAATGCTAATTTATCCAAAATAATTTGAAAATATAACTGCAATACTTTAAGAAGAAATATATACAACAAATATTTTTGAGGAGTTTGATAATTTTGACTCTCTCTTTCTTCTCTTTATTATTATTATTTTTTTTGGTTTCGAAAGAGTCAAAAATATTGTTGTTTTTACTTTTATTTTTGTTTGTTTTTGTTGAAACAGTTTTATATATATTTAAAATGAGACAACATGCAAAATATATACAAATGATGAAATGACCAAATTTTTATGCATAGTAACGTTTAAGATGCATAATATTCATAGGTTCTTTTAAATCTTTACCATCTAAGGTAGCTAATTTGTATGCTCCCGATTCAAATTTAGCAATGATAATATATGGTCCAAGCCAGTTGGGTTCAAATTTACCTTTAAGGTCTTTAGTTGCATTAGTATTTTTTTTATTTTCTTTTAAAACAAGGTCGCCGACCTCAAAGGATCGATGACGAACTTTCTTAGCATATGATCTTTTAAGCTTGTTTTGGTAGGCACGAAGATGCTCCAAAGCATTGATGCGCTTTTCATCTAGGAGTTCCAGCTGACTGAGTCTGCCAACTCGATATTCATCTCCTACTTCGGTATCTTGAAGTAGTAGAGCCAAAGAAGGAACTTCTAATTCAAAGGGAAAAACAACTTCAGCGCCATAAACCAAAACAAAAGGTGAAGTACCTGTGGGAGTACGCACACTAGTGCGATATGCCCACAAAGTTGGATATAATTGAATGTGCCAGTCGCAGACAGATTTATTGACCAATATTTTAAGGATTTTAATTAATGTTTTATTAGATGCTTCTGCTTGGCCATTACCCTGAGGATAATAGGGAGTGGACCAGCGATGTTGAATCTTATATTTTTGGCATAATTTCTTAACATCTTTATTTTTGAAACAAGTTCCATTGTCTGAGATGAGATTTGCAGGAATTTCGAACCTACAAATGATTTGATTAAAAATAAATTTAGAGACTTGTGTTCCAGTGCAGGAAGCTAAAGGCATAGCTTCAACCCACTTCGTAAAATACTCAATGGCGGTTATGATGAATTTGTGTCCATCAGATGACACAGGATTAATTTTGCCAATAATGTCTAAGCCCCATTTTGAAAAGGGCCAAGGAGATGAAATAGCCTGCAGTGCTTGTGCAGGGGCATGGACAAGGTCAGCATGTTTCTGGCACTTGTCACAATGGTGCACATAATCATGTGCATCAGTTTCCATGGTAGGCCAAAAGTAGCCTATCCTAAGGAGCTTTTTAGCAATGACACTACCACTGAAGTGTCCTCCACAAGATCCATCATGGGCTTCACTCAAAGCTGATTTGGATTCTTCTAGATTCAAACATCTCAATAGGATACCTTCAAAAGATCTCCTATATAAAGTATTGCCAATTATTACAAATCGACTTGCTCGTCTACGTAATAACCGATGCTGGTTCCTATTAGAACTGGCAGGGAAAGTCCCATTGTGAAGAAAATCAAATATATTCGTATACCAAGGTTCAGGAGTAGTTTCATTGATTAGAAACACATCCAAAGGTTCTAAGCATGACTTATTTGAAGCGGGTTCCTAGATTCGACGAATAATGATGGTGGCATATTTGTCATCTAACTCCAAGGGTAGAAGAGAGGCAGCTGCGGCCATAGCGTCAGTCGCACGGTTGCTAGTTCGAGGAATAGCTTCCAAGGTAACTTGATCAAATAGAGATATTAATTGTAAAACATATGCTTTATATGGGCATAATTTATCATCTCTGGTTTGATAAACTTCATTAATTTGGTTTATAACAAGTTGAGAATCACCAAAAACTAGCAGATGTTTAATTTTTAGCGCCAAGGCAGCTCGTAATCCAAGGATTAGAGCTTCATATTCGATAGTATTATTGGTGCAAGCAAATGTTAATTTAAAGGACAGAGGTATAAGATGTTTTTGTGGAGATATTAAAATAATACCTGCACCAGCCCCACTCATGCATCGGGCTCCATCAAAGTATAAGGACCATTGTTCAACATGGTCTGCCTCTAATTGAAGGCATTCATCGAGAAACTCAATGATGAGGGGATGGGTAGACTCTAAGGGTGTAGCAACTAATTATTCTGCTATGATTTGACCCTTAACAGACTTATGTCCTATGAACGTGAGTTCAAACTCGCTTAGAGCAAGAACCCACTTTGCTGTATGACCCGATAAATAAGGTCGACTCATGAGATACCGTAAGGGATCATATTTAGCAATGACATATGTTTTCTGACTGAGCATATAATGGCATAATTTCTGCGTAGAAAATATGACTGCTAGACATAGTTTTTCTAATGCTGTGTAGCGGGTTTCATAACTAATTAAAGTTTGGCTAATATAATAATTAGCACGTTCTCTTTTCTCATCATCCAGCTGAGCTAACATAGCTCCTAAAGCAGAATCAGAAGCAAAAATATACAAGATAAAAGGGTGATCAGGTCTAGGCGGTGAAAGCACGGGTGGGTTAAGGAGGTATTGTTTGAGAAGTTCAAAAGCTTCCTTACATTCGTCGTCCCAATTAAAAGGGACATCCTTCTTAAGAAGCTTAAGAAAGGGACTGGTTTTGTCCACCAGCTTATCGATGAAGCGACGGATAGCTTGAAGCTTACCTTGTAAACTTTGTAACTCAGATATATTGGTAGGTGCAGGCATATCAGTGATAGTCGCAATCTTGAGAGGGTCAATTTCAATACCACGTAAAGAAACTAAAACCCCTAATAGTTTACCGGACTTGACTCCGAATATACATTTGGCTGGATTTAATCGAATAAGATATTCTCTTAACCGATTAAATACTTTTCTCAAATCATCTAAATGATCATCTTCATTAATAGAGCGAGCTATAATATCATCGACATAATCATGTAGGATATCATGCATCATATCATGAAAGATATAAGTCATGGCTCATTGATATGTTGCGCCTGCATTCTTTAAACCAAATGGCATCACTTTCCAACAAAAGGTACCCCAGGGGGTAATAAAGGCTGTTTTAGCCTGATCTTCAAGAGCTATCCTGATCTAATTATAATAGGAAAATCCATCCATTAGGGACATCATTCCTCTCCCCATAGTAAAATCAATGATTTGATCCATGTTTGGAAGAGGAAAATCATCTTTAGGGCATGCAGCATTAATATCTCTAAATTCTGTGCAAACCCTAACTTTGGTAGCTTCTTTCTTGGTGACTGGAACTACATTCGAGATCCATTCAGCATAATCAATAGCTTGTATAAAAATAACATTCAAGAGTTTTTCTAACTCCCCTTTGACTAGCAAGGCCACTTTGGGATGCATTTTTCTAAGTTTTTGTTTAACAGGTTTAGCATCTGGATGGACTACTAGGTGATGCATGACTACATAAGGGTCTAAACCTCGCATATCTTCATATGTCCAAGCGAAGACATCTTCATATTCTTTAAGGAATGCAATGTATTGCTCTTGTTTTTCTTGACTTAATTCTGATCCAATACTGATGATGTGAGGATTATCCTCAGGTCCAATGTTAACCTTAATGACATTTTCTACTTCCATGTGTAGATCTCTTGCAAACATGTTGATCTACACAAGGCCACACAAGGCACCCATCACCAAAAATAAGCACACCAAAGACCACACATAGACCCCCACTATTGTATTACAACCTAAGGCTATGAAGGACAAACAAAAATGATAACTAAGAAATATTATGACACTCAAGGCCCCCTACTACAAGAATTAGAAGTGAACAACCACACAAGTGATCCCCTGGTGACCCATGTTAACAATTGAGATATCCCCAATGGTTTTTATGGGGATGAAAAAGCATGCCATCACTAAGACTCTAAAAATATGTGCTGACATAAAACTAAATAACTAGAGACTATTGGGTTTCTCCCTCTAATGTATGGCCTACACACTATCTACTAAGAAGAGACTACTATACTCTTCCAAAACAAAAACTTCAAGGGAGAAGTTATGCTAGAAAAATATTTGCTAAGGAGACGAGTCTAAGTGACCCTACTCCACCTCATGCTATGATGGGAGCCTAATATGAGGATTGGAATTAGTGTTGCTATCTTCTAATTCCACTTGACCCAAATACTTAATCAAGTGTGCCTAATTATGCATCATCAAGCTATGTTACTCAGTTAATTCACCTACCATATTTTATAATTTGTAAATACCATATGATCTATGAGTTGAGGTCTCACAGATACCTCTTAAGAGCTATGATTTATTCTTGTAGTACTTTCTCCTTATGGGTGCAACCTATTGACTCAGTCTGCAACTAGAATTTTACAATAGCAAAGTTGTTAGCTATAGAGCTATTAGCGATATCTTCTTGATTAGTTTAAAAAATAGATTTGCATTGAGTCTTCCATATATGAAAGATGACAGCTACCCTAGTAGTGGAGAGAAGAAATTTTTTGACTAGGTATCATATTGATCCCCAATAAGGCTTGATCCTTTGTCATAGGCAGTGGTAAGGGATAAATCAATTGTTGTGCTTCACACCAAATACAATGAGCATGAGCATAGTTCCAAAATAGATGTTGTAATATCTTCCAAACCATAAAAAGGGTAATCACCGTGCCCTTGGTCCATATGTTTTAGACTGGTCTGAGTAGGTAGACCTTGAAGAACTACATTCCAAAGAAGAATTCAGAACTTTCCTTGAATTGGGGTAGAGTTGATAAGCTTGAAGGTTCTTGCCCAAGTGGACCAGCTGAGTTATAAGTTCTATTTTTTATTGATATTATATGTAAACTATTGACATTTCATAGGAAGCAAGGCTTGGTACCAAAAATTAAGGATTGGCTACTCAAATTCATGATTATCAAACCATTTCCAATGAGATCAATGAGGACTAGCTTCTAGTGGAGAAGATAGATGTTGGGGTACCTCAAAGGTGATGGAAAGGATCTGCATAATCACTGCTTTATCAGTAGGATAGAGGCCAAATTTTGACTAAAATTTGCTTCCAAATTTTCCATGAGGACTGATAAAAATCTCAAATATCACCCACTAGAATTATTCCTCTTTTGAAGAGATGCCTAGCAGAAAATCAGAGACTCATGGCAATAGTATGTGCATAAAGTGTGAGGAGGGGTGATGATATGGATTGTAGCACATGTTTTTAATAATTTTTTAGCTAAGGATAAGCATTATTTAATGTATTCTTATCCATAAATTATGTGTGTAATGTCTATTTATAGGCACCTTTTGGTATGATAATACAATGAAATTTTGGATTATCATTCATATTCATGTTTGTTGTAAACCAATTCCTCATCACAAGATGCCTATAAATAGGCATTACACACATAATTTATGGATAAGAACACATTAAATAATTATTATCCTTAGGTAACAACTTATTAAAAACATGTGCTACAATCCATATCAGTGTGTTTGATTGTGATTGTTTGTTGTGATGTGTGTGCAGGTGATTATTTTTATTTTGTATTTGAAACAAGTGTCCTTATGGTAATCTACCCATCCTATCAGATTTTATGGTTAACCAACCATTGCAACTGCTAAGTGATTAGAGTAGATATATAGGTATGATGTTCACTTAGAAGGTTAGTAAATGTGTTTTATGGGGCTGATAAAATGATATGAAAGTAAAACTAATCTAGGAACAGGAAAGAAAATCTAAGCTACAAACATGAAAGTAACTCTAAGCTATGAAAGCAATAAATGACATGAAAGTAAATTAATTTATGAAAGCAAGTGAAGAACACAAGCTTATACTGAGAGGGGGGTGAACAGTATAAGACCACTTTTTACTTTTCTTTTCAAATCAATATTATGCAATGTATAGATAGCAATATCAATAGCAGTAATCAAAGCAATGCACAAAACACCATACACAATAGAGACACAACATTTTAACGTGGTTCACCCAATGTGGGCTACCTCCACAGAGAAAATATTTCTTCTAAATATTTCTCAAATAATCTCTTGGGAATCCTTCCCAATTACAATGTTTATGGACCTCTGTCCAAAGGAGATGTTGATCCCCTAAATCTGGTTTGTGGATCTCTATCCATAGGAGAACTCCTTCTCCTCTGCTCTGGATGGTGATCCTCTAGAAGACACTACCTCCACTGCACTGACTAGTGGATCTCTCTCCACTTGAAGACTCCTGTCCTCACTCAAAAGACCTGTCCTCAATGTCCTGGCTGATGGATCTCTATCCACTGGAGACTCTGTCCTCTCTGCTCTATCACCTCCAAAGCTCTATCTCAATACTGTACTAAACATAGTCCAATCGGTCTAGCATAACTCTGCTCAATATATTGCACTAAACATAGTACATTCGGTCTAGCACAAATCTACTCAAATCTTACACTAAACATAGTCCAGTCGATCTAGCACAAATATGCTCAATATCTCTCTTTGGCCTAGCACAAACCTATCCTCAAATATACACCAAAATATTCTCTCAAATCTATACTAAACATAGTCCAGTGAGTCTAGCACAAATTAGTCTTCAATATCTATCCTCAAACCTTAACTCAAGGCTTGACTCAACTCTACTAGATCTGCTCCAAACCTTAACTCAAGGTCTAAAAAAATCAATCAAATCTACTCTCAAGTCTTCTCAAAGACTTATCTCAAATATACTTTGCAATATTCCACAAAATCTCACACCAATCTATCCACAAGTCCTCTCTAGAACCTACTCAAATATGCTCTACAATTCCTCTCTAGAACTTGTTCAAATCTTCTCAATAGGTCCACACAGAACCTATCCAAATCTGCTCAATAAGTCCACACAGAACTTATCCAAATATGCTCAAAAATCTCACACAAAACTTGTCCAAATCTCATAGAAACATAAAGAGAATTTTTAGAGACTCAATATGTTCTTTACTCAATGCTTAATCACTTTCTCAACTCAAATCAATCTCATAGAATCATAAAGAGAATTTTTAGAGACTCAATATGTTCTATACTCAAAACTCAATCACTTTCTCAACTCAATCTCATAGAAGCATAAAGAGAATTGTTAGAGACTCAATATGTTCTATACTCAAAACTCAATCACTTTCTCAACTCAATCTCATAGAAGCATAAAGAGAATTGTTAGAGACTCAATATGTTCTATTCTCAAAAACTCAATCTCAACTCAAATCATAATATATAATAGTTTGTTTTATGGAACTTGAACAATCACTTCATACAACCACTTGACTAGGCTCAATCAACTCTACTCAACCAATCACTTCAAGAAACAACTCTTGCTCACAAACCCTAGTCCAAGCATGTATCATCCAACTCAAAATATTTCCAACAATGCTCAACAACAAATCTCACATAACAATGATACTCATGATCTTTCCAAACCCTAACTCAAGTTTTTCACACAACCAATGGCTTCAACAACAATGCTTATAAAACAAGGTTTTAATCACAACTCACAAACCAGAAAACCTTGAAGCATTAATTCAAAGCACTTCACTCAACCAATGGTCTCAACAACAATGCTTATAAAACAAGGTTTAATCACAACTCTCAATCTAGAAAACCTTGAAGCATTAATTCAAACACTTTTGAAAAGGAAACCCTAATCAATTCCTTTTCACTCCAAACTTAATTTTCAATCAAGCCAATCACCTAACTCAACAAAGAAGAATTTTACCCATACCTTTTCTTGAAGAGTAGTTGTCCTTACAAATCTGCCACACTCACAATTACCTCTTTGCCAAACTCAACAAGGGTTAGAGGATAATTTTCTTCAACAAAATATATCACAAAAATAATATCAAAATTACACCTTATCACTCCAACTTTAATAATAATCAATATCCTCACAATAGTCACAAAAACCCTTTATTCAACATAACATACAACCCACAAAGTCTTAACCTTTCAATATTCCACAATAGCAAATTTTAAGACTTTTAAAATAAAAACAGAATTCTCCTTATAACTCCTAAAGGTATTTCTCAACTCCCAACCTTTATCACAATGCAACCCTTTCAAAACTTCAACCACCAAATACCTTATACCTCCAACTTAGGCATTCAATAAAATAAAATATAAAAATGTTACCTTTGCCTTTGGAGAGTTTCAAACTCTCAACGCAGCCCACACAAACGTCTTTACCCATGATGCACACCACCACATGAGCTATACGCTCATTGGGAAGGAAGAAGCACCACATGCTTCAACACCCTATCCTTCCTTGCTTCACAAAAAGGATGCGCCTAACGTTTGGTGCCTTCAACACGTCCACCAAAAATACTTCCATCGAGATTCGAACATTGTCCACCTTGCACCCAAAATGTAAGCTTGCAGCCCACTTGCCACTAGGCCAAGGTGCCTTGTTGGCTTCCAACTAATCAATACTTTTGGTTTTGTTTCCTTTTTCATCAACACAAACACGAAATTCACAAATTCGTCTCACGAGCTCTGCATTTAATTCGTATGCTATTCTCTTTTCAAATCGAGCAAGGATAAATTTTATGTCCTTTGGCATAGGTTTAAATAATGATTTTTCCTCCTTTTCTTGGAACGTCGGTGCTTCAAAACGTAATTAACCCTCATGACGTCGGCGAGGATTTATCAAGGCCTTTGGTCTTAAACCCAACCTTTGGGTTTATTAAAATAATTTTTAACTTTATAAAACCCTCTTTTGCCTTTTAAAACATTATAATAAAAATTATAAATGTTTTATTTGGGTTTTCTCCATGGCACATTTTAATATTATAATAACCACTATTATAATATTAACCTTCGATAATGTACCTTTAATATTTATTTATAAAATTTAAATTCATCCTGAATTTAAATAATTTATAAAATAAATATTATAACTCCTTTTTAACTTCTATCTTTTGCACTATTTTACTTGAACTTTGGCCTTCTCCCTGGATATCAAATAACCATATTTGTCCCCTTTATTTCCTATTGAAATATTTGGTATTAAATGATGACTTCATCTAGTGACATCAATGACAACTTTGACTTAGGGACTCAAAATGTCCAACAATCTCCCCCTTTGTCATTGATGGCAACCCATATTCTTTTTACTGAAACCTGACCTTTCTTTTTCTTCTGCTCCCCCTGGGACATTGCTCCCCCTGGCTCAATGCTCTCTCAAATATCAAATCTCTCCCCAATACACAAATCACACAAATCTCTCCCCCTTTGACATCAATGGCAAAGGGTCACCTTTGGGGCTCGGGGCTAAGAATGAGCCTCTTAGCTTAGCCCCTCCCCCACCTCCTCATGAGGTGGTTAATTCTGGGGTGGGAGTATTTCTACTCCCTGAAAGCACTGTTCTTTACCTTTATCTTTTTCCCTTCTTTTCTGAGTTTTTTGAATCCTCTGACTATTTCTTTCCAAGTCATCATCCCTATTCCTGTCATCATTCCTGTTCCTATTCTTGTTCTTGTTCTCATCCATGTTCCTATTCCTGTTCCTATTCTCATCCATGTTCTGTTCTTATTCCTGTTCATATTCCTATTCTTGTTCATATTCATATTCCTATTCATGTCTATTTCTGGAATATTTGCTCTACACCATCTTGTTGTGTGACCATAATTATTGCACTTATAACACTTAATGTTATTATTCCTTGGAGGTGCAAATGTCTTAGGATTTCTCCTAGTGAAGCCATATCTTCTTCTATCATGAACCTTACAATCCATTGCCTTGTGACCAAACTCATTACATGAGTAGCAATACCCATGGAAAAGTTGTCCTTTCCCATATTCTTGTCTTTCATGTGTCCTGCATTGTGAAGCCATGTGCCCAAACTTGTGACATGAAAAACATCTTCCATTGAAGCTTCCTTGTCTTGACCTCATTGGTCTCCTGTTTTGATTGTTGTTCCATATGTACCTTCTCTGTGCATTGTTCCTATCTTTGTTGAACTCTTTGTTGTCCAATTCATCCTCTGATGTCTCACTCCCACTTACACTGTCTTCTTTTGATGTATCTTCATCTGAAGTTTCTTCTTCTTCAAGACTTGAAGTAGACTCTTCTTCCCTTTTCTTTTGAACCTATTTTGAACCAAGACCTATCTTGTTTGTTGCTCCTCTTTGTATCTTGACTATTTTATCCACACTCTTTGCATTGTTTACATACTTGTATAGTTTATTCTTGGAGTCTTCTACATCTTCCTTTAGTAGTGCCACTTCTTGTGCTAACTTCTCACATTCCAAGATCTTTGCTTCTAGCTTATCTTTGAACTTGCTTGCCTTAGCCTTTGATTTTTCTAAATCCTCTATGAGCAATAATCTCTCTTCATCACATTCTTGAAACTGAATTTCAAGCTTAGAGTGTTGCTTTCTTACCTTCTTTACCATGTCAAGGGCATAGATAAGTTCTCCCTTGAGATCATAACCATTTTCTGCTGAATAATCCTCTATTTGTTTGCCTTTGTTCACATCATTACTTTCTTTTGGCTTGTCTTCTATAGGATCACTCACTTCTTCTTCTAATGCCATTAGAATATTTTCATCTGGTCTTTCAAGTGCATCTTCAAAATCATCATCACTGAAACTATAACCATCCCTTGTGCAATCATCTTCAAGATGTCCAAATTTACCACATCTAAAACACTTGAGAATAATCTGAGTCCTTTTCTTAACCGGTTCTTTCTCTTCAATCATAAATAGGACTTCATCTCTATCATTGTCTGAAAAACCTAGCATCACTATCATTTGAGTACTTACTTGCATTATCTGCATAGTAGCTTCTCTTTTGCCTTTGGAAGAACTTCTTTCCTTGTCTATTTTGTCCATCCTTGCTTTTCTTTTGGTACCTGTATCTTTCAGATTTCCTGTACATGTGATCCTATTTTTCTTCATCATTGTTGTTCTTTGGCTCTTTACAATCTGTTGCAAAATGTCCATACTTTCCACAATTGAAACACTTAACAGATCTTAGATCTATGGGTCTTCTGGAACCTTTATCTCTTCTACCATAGTTTGCTTCTTCATCACTAGATGACTCACTACTTGATTCTGTCTTCTTACCCTTTTTCTTTTTGTTCACTTTAAATGCAGCTTCTTTGGGAGGAATAGGATCTTTTGTTCTTATCTCAAAAGTCGTAAGCATGCCAAGTAAAGAATTTCTTGTCAGAGAATCACTATCAATTGATGTTTCTATAGTAGAAACCTTTTCACTATACCTTTTTGGAAGAGTTCTCAAGATCTTATCACAAGCATCAGATTCATCAACCTTCATTCCAAGACCTCTCATCTCATGTACAAGTTCATCAATCTTACTGAGATAGTCATGAATATTTTCATCATCCCGCATTCTTAAGTTCTCAAATTCTCCTTTGAGATTTCTGATCTTAGCTTTCCTGACACCTTTATCTCCCTCATATATGGTATGCAATAATTCCCACATATCTTTTGTTGTTTTACAATCCATAACCTTCATAGATTCTGATCTACCCAATCCTTTTATAATTGCATTCATAGCCCTTGAATTTGCATGCATTAGAAGCTTACCTTCCTTATCTATAGGAGGATTGAATATTGAATCATATCCAAGTTCCACTGCATCCCAAACTTCATTGCCAAGTGCCATCAAGTGAAACCTCATCAACATACACCAATACAAGAAGTCACTTCCATAAAATACTAGTACTGTATTATTGATGGATCCGTCCCTTTGATCCTTTTGATCCATTGTGTTCTTGATCACTTTTCCTTCAAGCTATCAAACTCTTCTGAAGGAACCCACTCTGATACCAATTGAAGAACACAAGCTTATACTGAGAGGAGGGGTGAACAGTATAAGACCACTTTTTAACTTTTCTTTTCAAATCAATATTATGCAATGTATAGATAGCAATATCAATAGCAGTAATCAAAGCAATGCACAAAACACCATACACAATAGAGACACAACAATTTAATGTGGTTCACCCAATATGGGCTACCTCCATAGAGAAAATATTTCTTCTAAATATTTCTCAAATAATCTCTTGGGAATCCTTCCCAATTACAATGTTTATGGACCTCTATCCAAAGGAGATGTTGATCCCCTAAATCTGGTTTGTGGATCTCTATCCATAGGAGAACTCCTTCTCCTCTGCTCTAGCTGGTGATCCTCTAGAAGACTCTACCTCCACTGCACTGACTAGTGGATCTCTCTCCACTTGAAGACTCTTGTCCTCACTCAGAAGACCTATCCTCAATGTCCTGGCTGATGGATCTCTATCCACTAGAGACTCTATCCTCTCTGCTCTATCACCTCCAAAGCTCTATCTCAATTCTATACTAAACATAGTCCAATCGGTCTAGCATAACTCTGCTCAATATCTTGCACTAAACATAGTCCATTCGATCTAGCACAAGTCTACTCAAATCTACACTAAACACAGTCCAGTTGATCTAGCACAAATCTACTCAATCTCTCTTTGGTCTAGCACAAACCTATCCTCAAATCTACACCAAAATCTACTCTCAAATCTGCACTAAACATAGTCCAATCGGTCTAGCACAAATCAGTCTTCAATATCTATCCTCAAGCCTTAACTCAAGGCTTGACTCAACTCTACTAGATCTACCCCAAACCTTAACTCAAGGTCTAAACAAATCAATCAACTCTACTCTCAAGTCTTCTCAAAGACTTATCTCAAATCTACTTTGCAAGCTTCCACAAAATCTCACACCAATCTGTCCACAAGTCCTCTCTAGAACCTGCTCAAATATGCTCTACAAGTCCTCTCTAGAACTTGTTCAAATATGCTCAATAGGTCCACACATAACCTGTCCAAATATGCTCAATAAGTCCACACAAAACCTATCCAAATCTGCTCAACAAGCTCACATAGAACTTGTCCAAATCTCATAGAAACATAAAGAGAATTGTTAGAGACTCAATATGTTCTTTACTCAATGCTTAATCACTTTCTCAACTCAAATCAATCTCATAGAATCATAAAGAGAATTGTTAGAGACTCAATATGTTCTATACTCAAAACTCAATCACTTTCTCAACTCAATATCATAGAAGCATAAAGAGAATTGTTAGAGACTCAATATGTTCTATACTCAAAACTCAATCACTTTCTCAACTCAATCTCATAGAAGCATAAAGAGAATTGTTAGAGACTCAATATGTTCTATTCTCAAAAACTCAATCTCAACTCAAATCAGAATATATAATAGTTTGTTTTATGGAACTTGAACAACCACTTCATACAACCACTTGACTAGGCTCAATCAACTCTACTCAACCAATCACTTCAAGAAACAACTCTTGCTCACAAACCCTAGTCCAAGCATGTATCATCCAACTCAAAATATTTCCAACAATGCTCAACAACAAATCTCACATAACAATGATACTCATGATCTTTTCAAACCCTAACTCAAGTTTTTCACACAACCAATGGCTTCAACAACAATGCTTATAAAACAAGGTTTTAATCACAACTCACAAACCAGAAAACCTTGAAGCATTAATTCAAAGCACTTCACTCAACCAATGGTCTCAACAACAATGCTTATAAAACAAGGTTTAATCACAACTCTCAATCCAGAAAACCTTGAAGCATTAATTCAAACACTTTTGAAAAGGAAACCCTAATCAATTCCTTTTCACTCCAAACTTAATTTTCAATCAAGCCAATCACCTAACTCAACAAAGAAGAATTTTACCCATACCTTTTCTTGAAGAGTAGTTGTCCTTACAAATCTGCCACACTCACAATTACCTCTTTTCCAAACTCAACAAGGGTTAGAGGATAATTTTCTTCAACAAAATATATCACAAAAATAATATCAAAATTACACCTTATCACTCCAACTTTAATAATAATCAATATCCTCACAATAGTCACAAAAACCCTTTATTCAACATAACATACAACCCACAAAGTCTTAACCTTTCAATATTCCACAATAGCAAATTTTAAGACTTTTAAAATAAAAACAGAATTCTCCTTATAACTCCTAAAGGTATTTCTCAACTCCCAACCTATATCACAAAGCAACCCTTTCAAAACTTCAACCACCAAATACCTTATACCTCCAACTTAGGCATTCAATAAAATAAAATATAAAAATGTTACCTTTGCCTTTGGAGAGTTTCGAACTCTCAACGCAGCCCACACAAACGTCTTTACCCATGGTGCACACCACCACACAAGCTATACGCTCATTGGGAAGGAAGAAGCACCATGTGCTTCAACACCCTATCCTTCCTTGCTTCGCAAAAAGGATGCGCCTAACATTTGGCGCCTTCAACACGTCCACCAAAAATACTTCCATCGGGATTCGAACATTGTCCACCTTGCACCCAAAATGTAAGCTTGCAGCCCACTTGCCACTAGGCCAAGGTGCCTTGTTGGCTTCCAACTAATCAACGCTTTTGGTTTTGTTTCCTTTCGTCGTCAACACAAACACGAAATTCACAAATTCATCTCACGAGCTCTGCATTTAATTCGTATGCTATTCTCTTTTCAAATCGAGCAAGGATGAATTTTATGTCCTTTGGCATAGGTTTAAATAATGATTTTTCCTCCTTTGCTTGGAACGTCGGTGCTTCAAAATGTAATTAACCCTCATGACGTCGACGAGGATTTATCAAGGCCTTTGGTCTTAAACCCAACCTTTGGGTTTATTAAAATAATTTTTAACTTTATAAAACCCTCTTTTGCCTTTTAAAACATTATAATAAAAATTATAAATGTTTTATTTGGGTTTTCTCCATGGCACATTTTAATATTATAATAACCACTATTATAATATTAACCTTCGATAATGTACCTTTAATATTTATTTATAAAATTTAAATTCATCCTGAATTTAAATAATTTATAAAATAAATATTATAACTCCTTTTTAACTTCTGTCTTTTGCACTGTTTTACTTGAACTTTGGCCTTCTCCCTGGATATCAAATAACCATATTTGTCCCCTTTATTTCCTGCTGAAATATTTGGTATTAAATGATGACTTCATCTGGTGACATCAATGACAACTTTGACTTAGGGACTCAAAATGTCCAACAATCTCCCCCTTTGTCATTGATGGCAACCCATATTCTTTTTACTGAAACCTGACCTTTCTTTTTCTTCTGCTCCCCCTGGGACATTGCTCCCCCTGGCTCAATGCTCTCTCAAATATCAAATCTCTCCCCAATACATAAATCACACAAATCTCTCCCCCTTTGACATCAATGGCAAAGGGTCACCTTTGGGGCTCGGGGCTAAGAATGAGCCTCTTAGCTTAGCCCCTCCCCCACCTCCTCATGAGGTGGTTAATTCTGGGGTGGGAGTATTTCTACTCCCCGAAAGCACTGTTCTTTACCTTTATCTTTTTCCCTTCTTTTTTGAGTTTTTTGAATCCTCTGACTATTTCTTTCCAAGTCATCATCCCTATTCCTGTCATCATTCATGTTCCTATTCTTGTTCTTGTTCTCATCCATGTTCCTGTTCCTATTCCTGTTCTTGTTCTTATCCATGTTCTGGTTCATGTTCCTGTTCATATTCCTATTCTTGTTCACATTCTTGTTCCTGTTCATGCCTGATTCTGGAATATTTGCTCTACACCATCTTGTTGTGTGACCATCATTATTGCACTTATAACACTTAATGTTATTATTCCTTGGAGGTGCAAATGTCTTAGGATTTCTCCTAGTGAAGCCATATCTTCTTCTGTCATGAACCCTGCAATCCATTGCCTTGTGACCAAACTCATTACATGAGTAGCAATACCCATGGAAAAGTTGTCCTTTCCCATATTCCTGTCTTTCATGTGTCCTGCATTGTGAAGCCATGTGCCCAAACCTGTGACATGAAAAACATCTTCCATTGAAGCTTCCTTGTCTTGACCTCATTGGTCTCCTATTTTGATTGTTGTTCCATCTGTATCTTCTCTGTGCATTGTTCCTATCTTTGTTGAACTCTTTGTTGTCCAACTCATCCTCTGATGTCTCACTCCCACTTACACTGTCTTCTTTTGATGTATCTTCATCTGAAGTTTCTTCTTCTTCAAGACTTGAAGTAGACTCTTCTTCCCTTTTCTTTTGAACCTATTTTGAACCAAGACCTATCTTGTTTGTTGCTCCTCTTTGTATCTTGACTATTTTATCCACACTCTTTGCATTGTTTACATACTTGTATAGTTTATTCTTGGAGTCTTCTACATCTTCCTTTAGTAGTGCCACTTCTTGTGCTAACTTCTCACATTCCAAGATCTTTTCTTCTAGCTTATCTTTGAACTTGCTTGCCTTAGCCTTTGATTTTTCTAAATCCTCTATGAGCAATAATCTCTCTTCATCACATTCTTGAAACTGAATTTCAAGCTTAGAGTGTTGCTTTCTTACCTTATTTACCATGTCAAGGGCATAGATAAGTTCTCCCTTGAGATCATAACCATTTTTTTCTGAATAATCCTCTATTTTTTTACCTTTGTTCACATCATTACTTTCTTTTGGCTTGTCTTCTATAGGATCACTCACTTCTTCTTCTAATGCCATTAGAATATTTTCATCTGGTCTTTCAAGTGCATCTTCAAAATCATCATCACTGAAACTATAACCATCCCTTGTGCAATCATCTTCAAGATGTCCAAATTTACCACATCTAAAACACTTGAGAATAACTGGAGTCCTTTTCTTAACTGGTTCTTTTTCTTCAATCATAAATAGGACTTCATCTCTATCATTGTCTGAAAAACTAGCATCACTATCATTTGAGTACTTACTTGCATTATCCGCATAGTAGCTTCTCTTTTGCCTTTGGAAGAACTTATTTCCTTGTCTGTTTTGTCCATCCTTGCTTTTCTTCTGGTACCTGTATCTTTCAGATTCCTTGTACCTGTGATCCTATTTTTCTTCATCATTGTTGTTCTTTGGCTCTTTACAATCTGTTGCAAAATATCCATACTTTCCACAATTGAAACACTTAATAGATCTTAGGTCTATGGGTCTTCTGGAACCTTTATCTCTTCTACCATAGTTTGCTTCTTCATCACTAGATGACTCACTACTTGATTCTATCTTCTTACCCTTTTTATTTTTGTTCACTTTAAATGCAACTTCTTTGGGAGGAATAGGATCTTTTGTTCTTATCTCAAAAGTCGTAAGCATGCCAAGTAAAGAATTTCTTGTCAGAGAATCACTATCAATTGATGTTTCTATAGAAGAAACCTTTTCACTATACCTTTTTGGAAGAGTTCTCAAGATCTTATCACAAGCATCAAATTCATCAACCTTCATTCCAAGACCTCTCATCTCATGTACAAGTTCATCAATCTTATTGAGATAGTCATGAATGTTTTCATCATCCCACATTCTTAAGTTCTCAAATTCTCCTTTGAGATTTCTGATCTTAGCTTTCCTAACACCTTTATCTCCCTCATATATGGTATGCAATAATTCCCACATATCTTTTGCTGTTTTACAATCCATAACCTTCATAGATTCTGATCTACCCAATCCTTTTATAATTGCATTCATAGCCCTTGAATTTGCATGCATTAGAAGCTTACCTTCCTTATCTGTAGGAGGATTGACTGTTGAATCATATCCAAGTTCCACTGCATCCCAAACTTCATTGCCAAGTGCCATCAAGTGAAACCTCATCAACATACACCAATACAAGAAGTCACTTCCATCAAAGACTGGTACTGTATTATTGATGGATCCATCCCTTTGATCCTTTTGATCCATTATGTTCTTGATCACTTTTCCTTCAAGCTATCAAAACTCTTCTAAAGGAACCCACCTACATAACCAATTGAAGAACACAAGCTTATACTAAGAGGGGGTGAACAGTATAAGACCACTTTTTACTTTTTCTTTTCCAAATCAATATATGCATGTTGGCATTTTTGCCACATTTTTTTTGTTGTTGTTCATGCAAAATAATGCACAAATTGTAGAGATACTCACTCCTCTGTTTGTCCCTCCAAGCACCTCGAAAGGGATAATTAGTAAAAAACAAAAATCTCTACAAGTTTTGTGCCAAAGCAAAGTAAGTTAAAAATGTCGCGATATCGCGACATGTCGCATTTTCATGACCTGTTGCGGTTTCACGACGTCCGATGCAGAAAAAAGCTAAGCACAGAAAAATGTCGCGAAATCGCGACATGTCGCATTTTCGTGACCTATTGCGGTTTCGCGCTAGAAAGCAGCAAAAGGGAGCAGTAAAGGCAAAGTTGTCGCGACATCGCGACATGTCGCATTTTCATGATCTGTCACATTTTTGTGGTAGACAGTGGCAAGAAAGCAAAGTGATAGGCGAATGTCACATTTTCATGCAATACAACAACAAAGGGGAGCGCCAAGGATGGACTGACGCGATATCGCGACCTATCACATTTTCATGGTAGGAAAGCGAGGAAGGAGCAAGATGGTACGAAATGTCATGATTTCATGACATGTCAAATTTTTGCAACAGAGGTGGCAACGAAGGAGAAGACAGAAAAATGTCATGAAATCATGACATGACACGTTTTCACGGGGAGAAAGCAGAAAAGTACAAGGCGAGAGAAAATTGTCACGATTTCGTGACATGTCACATTTTTTCGACGTGAGAAAGGAAAAGTAGCAAGAGAATATATATTATATTTACTTGTCACATTTTCACGAGGAGAAAGGAACAAAACGAAGGTAGATTGTCATGATTTCATGACATGTCACTTTTACTGCTTTAAGGAGAAAGCCAAGCAGAGGAGAATGTCACGATTTTGACATGTCGAATACATAAAGAAAGCCAAGCGAGAGGAGGATGTCATGATTTCGTGACACGTCATTGGTAGCAACAGGAGAAAGCAACGAGGAAAAATGTCATGATTTCGTGACATGTCGCATTTTCACGACAGAAGCGACAACAAAGGCCCAATAAAGTTCTATCCACATTTTTCTTCATATTGCATAGGAGAACGTAAGGAGAAAATGAGGATCGAACGAAGTAATGTTTTAAAATCTCTCCAATTGGTTTTGAGATCGAGGTCAAAGAGGCTCCAAAATTAAATGTTTCGTTGTTTACTTATGTGCGCAAGATGGGAGAACATGTTAAATCATGCAGTTTTCGAAGCCACCAAAATTAAATATGCCTCCGGTATTAAAAGCTCTTGTTCGTGATCTCCTAACACTTCAAGCATGCCCCGAGAATAGTCATTTAATGAAGAAATGTGGTCCCTTGTTTCCGTTCGATTTTCAAACTTGATCCATAAAAGCAGGGAATGTGATTTCTCCGAGGCAGATTTAGGGGGATTGTTTCTCTTTTCAAGTGCATATTTTGTGGATCTCCTCTTCAAAATCTGTTTTATGTTTTAAATGTTGCGATTCGAAAGGGAGAGGGAAGACCTCTATAAATACTAATGTACATCTCAAGAAAAGGGAGAGGACCTTTTTGCAAAAATTGAAGCAGAAATCCTAAACGCATTTTGCTCTATTCTTAGAGTCTTTTGAGTTGGTGATCCAAACTGATGTTCATGTGATGCTTTCTATGTAATTCACTTCTGCTTAGTCAAGTGCTAAAATATAAGTTGAATTCTCATTGTTCTGAATTTGGCTATGTTTTCATTTGAACATTTGAAGTATAATTGAAGGCAAACTTATGGTCAATGTTTGATCCAATTTTTGTATGTGCATTCTAAGAATCAGTTGTTGCTTATCTTCGAGATTTAGTTTGAGGTTATTTGCTATCTGAGGTTGTTCTCCCTATCAACTATCGGCTTCAGCCATATTTCCATCTCTTTCTATTATTTCTAACCCTAAACCTTGAAATCAGTTTAGATTAGTTTGGGAGCCAACCCTCTCTGGAGATTGGCCCGGGAGACTTCTCTTTCTCTCGGCCTTTCAATGTTGGTCGGGTCTAGGGTGCATTTTATATGACTAGGCGGATTCGTGACCAACAATTTTTGGCACGCCCGATGGGACTCACAAGTCCCATATTTTGACACCCGGAGGAATCAAGATTTTGATGAACTGTCTTGACCTCAAAGCGGAGATTGTAAGTTCATCTGGTGACTCTGCTGGGGGTGACTGTATAGTACCTAGAAATCTCCAATCGTGAAGCTAGTGAAAATATTTGCTTCATGATCATGAGATCAAGAGCCAAAGAATCGAAAGACCCAGTCGAATTCTTCGAGATCGATGTTCAAAACTGGAGGGAGCGCTCAAGATTGGTAAGTCCTGTGAGCCCATCATTTGCTATCTCTTCGCAGGCGGTGGGTCAGTTTGTGCCATCTTCGACTCCTCCCAGTACTGCTACGAGCTTGCTAGTACATCCAAATCCAACAGTGCAAATGGCTGGTCAACAACCTCCTCCACGTCAATTTCTTGCTTGGAACCATTCGGGAGCGTTGGACCTGCCTTTTCAAAATCTAGTTCCTACTGTAGCATTAAAGGCTTTGCCTACATACGATGGGACTGGAAAGACCATGTATGAGCATGTGTCAGATGTGGCATCCTTGGCTACAATTCATAATATCACAGATGAAGATGTCATGATAAAATTGCTCGTGTTGTCACTCCGTGGTAAGTTATTGTGCTGGTATAGATCCTTGTCTCCCAACTCCATAAATTCATGGGATCAATTAGCAGAGATGCTAATCAAAGGGTTCAATGAGCAAGCGGACCCATTTTCTTTGTTGCATCAATTTACTAATATCAAGAGGCATCCTCAAGAGGAGATAGTGGATTTCAATGTTAGGTTTGCCCGAACTTGGCAGAGAGTTCCTGATGGTCTCCGCCCTACTAATGACCAAGCGACATTTTACTATCTTAGGGCTTTCCACTCAGATATTAGTATGAACATTAGGATGTCCAATGTTCAAACCTTTCCTGCACTATATTCCCAGGCACAGAAGGCTGAGGCCGATCTGATTGCCATTGGGAAATTGCCTCCAAAAATGACTATGCCCATTTTTCTCGAGCTTCCGCAATACCAACTTACAGGTGCAGCCTCCACATCTTACACTACTCCATCCATGTACCCTTCATCTTCATGGAATCCTCCCACAACTTCGGTACCTATGATTCCCATTCCACAGTTAACCTCTCCAGTTCCAACTCCTGCATTACCTTCTCCACCAGTTCCATTACCTCTACCGGCACCGCCTGTGTCCTCAAGCCCAGATCCTCAATTGGCTATTTTGCAAGAAATTCAGTCGGCCATGAGAGCCCTCACTAACAAGATGACATCTATGGAGTGGAGAGAGGCGGAAAGGAACTTTCAGCCATGAAGATTTATTCTGGCGGTAACTAGAGAGCAAGTTGCTCCTAGCAAGGTTATAGAGAAAGTACCTGAGAGGAACTCAGCGATCCTGGTAAGTGAAGAGGCTGGCCCCTCTGAAGTTTCACATGAGCCATCTTACTGGTGTTCTTCATGCAATGACCCACATGATGAGTCCACTTGCATGGTCCACCAAAATTATTTACAAGTTCTTACGGGGAGCCGTATAAACATGATTCGAGAGGTGGATCATAATTCCGTGATGTCTCCTGAGGAATACATGGCAGTCTTGACACGCAGCGGCAAGAAACCAATGGTGGTAGATCCGGCTAAGATGGAGCCATTGAAAGTGCCTCCTGCACAAGCAACAAAGCAACAAATACCTGCAAAGACTCATGATCCTCCAGCCCCGCAACAAGACCCACCTATTTTGTCGAAGGATTTGCTTCCACCACAAGCAAAAGAGAGGTTGCAAGCTAAGGCTTCTACCTCCCAGCCGCAAGCGAAAATGAAGGAACAAGCTAGAGAGACGTTGTGGTATCCATCATTGACTAAACGGCAGCGAGTGGAGGCCACCCAACAATATAGAAGCAGATTTGAATCTGCTAGTGGAGGGAGAGAGCCGATTTCGATGGAGTACAACATCGTCGAAGAACTCAAAAGGATACCAGCCAAGGTAAGTCTGTATGACACCTTGTAGCTATCTGGATAGGTGAATCTCTTACAGGAATCCCTGAAGACCACACAAAGTAAGGGGAAGGCTCCAGCCTAGGTAGTTATGGCTCAAACTCTGACCTCTTCAATCACCAAAAAAAATAGACCACCACCTTTTTATCTTTCATTGAGAATGGAGGGACATGTGGTGCATAATTGCCTCATTGACTCAGGAGCAGCTACTACTGTCATGCCTAAGGCAGTATGTGATGTCATAGGCATGGAATATACAAGGACTAGCATGGGAGTTTTGCAGCTAGATGGTACCTCAGTAAAGACGATGGGCGTAATTAAGGATGTTCCTATCTCCCTGCACGCCATGCCTCAGATTACTGTGATCCAGGAGATCATAGTAGTGGACCTAGAGCCATGTTTTGGTATGTGTCTCTCCCGAGAGTTCACGGCTAAACTCGGGGGTTACCTTTCTTTGGATTTTACTCATTTGGAGGTGATCCATAAAGGTAAAAAGGTGAAAATTTTCAATGAGAAGCCTTCCACATTTCATGTGGAGAGAATAGATGAAATGGACGAGGTTAGCAAATTCGGTGCACATGATGTCTGAAGAATTTGGTGAGCTTGACTTAATGGAAGAAGCTTTGGAAGAGCTCCGCCCAGAAAATGAATTTTCCATGGCCAATTTCAATGCCATGATGGAAACTGACTTGGGGTGTTACTCCATTTTTAAGCCTGAAAAGGCTAAAGAAAAGAATGATGAAAGTCAAGACCAGCTCTGGAAGCTCTATTTCGATGGAGCACGATGTAGAAATGGCGCTGGAGCTGGGATTGTTCTAGTATTACCTTCTGGGATTCAATGATCCTATTCATATCGTTTGACCTGGAGCTGCACAAATAATGCAGCAGAATATGAGGCTTTATGCCTAGGCCTCAAGAAGGCTGAGAAACTTGGAGCGCGACAGTTGCAAATCTTTGGTGACTCCGAGCTGATTGTCAATCAGGTGACCAATAAGTGTGTGTCCAAGCACCACTATCTCAAGAACTATCGCAACAAGGTCTGGGACCTGTTCGAATCATTCTCTGCTCTCAGCATGCGTTTCGTTCCACGAGAACAAAATAGACATGCTGACCTACTGGCTTCCTTGGGAGCAAATTTTTCACCAATCGAGCAGGTGGTGAGAAGGCCAAAAATAGTGAGAATGGTGTATAGGCCCTCTGTCCCAGACAAGGACACCTTTTGGCAAGTCTTCGATAGCGATGAGCAAATTGTTAACTTTTTGGTTCAAGAAGCTGCCACCATCAAGGGAAGGACCTTGGAGCATGAAGAAACTGAAGGCCTGATTCAGTTGTGGAATAACCACATTCCTAAAGGCCTCATTACTCTAGAAAGCTTGTTTGATCAGAATGATCGGTCCAAGAAGCATCGGATCGAGGTCGACGAGAAAGAGTACATGGAGCTTCAGTTGGAGGCTGATAAGGTCATCAAAATTGGGACTGATTCTACTCCCACTGAATTGCAAGAGATCAGACAATTGTGTCAAGAGTTTTTTGACATCGTGGCCTGGAGCTACGAGGATCTGAGGGGATATGATAAAGAGATCATTCAACACACTATCGAGCTGGAAGAAGGAGTCAAACCCTTCAGGAAGAAGCAGAGACCGGTGAACCCAAATATTGAAGCCCTCATGAAGGCCGAACTTGCGAAGATGTTGCAGGCCAAGATTATATATCCGATTAAGCACTCGACTTGGGTTGCTAATTTGGTTTCGGTCCATAAGAAAAATGGAGATATACGGCTATGTGTGGATTTTTGAAACTTGAACCGAGCATCCTTGAAGGATCACTACCCATTGCCTCGCATTGATCAGATCCTTCACGTTGTTGTTGGGGCTCAGCGCTTTTCATTGCTAGATGGATTCTCTGGATACAATCAAATTTGGGTCAGGGATGAGGATCAGCACAAAACCGCGTTCACAACCAAGTGGGGTACCTTTGCCTATCAGTGCATGCCCTTCGGATTGTCCAATGTTGGGGCTACATTTCAAAGGGCCATGGACATCGCATTTGGGGAGATTTTAAATAAGATCATTGTCATCTATCTCGATGATATGACTATCTTTTCGCACAAACGAGAAGAACACTATTCTCATTTGAGGCGAGATATTTGAGAAATGTCGGGAGTTTGGCATTTCCATCAACCCAAAGAAGTCCATTTTCATAGTAAAGGAAGGTAAGCTCTTGGGACATGTCATCTCGAGAGAACGGTTTGGCAATTGATCCATCGAGAGCTGAAGCTTTGAAGAAACTATCGCTCCCTGCCAATAAGAAAGAGTTGCAATCTTTCTTCGGGCAAATCAATTTTGTCAAAAAATTTATTTTTGACTTTGCCCGAGTAGTCAAGCCCATGACTGAGCTATTAAAGAAAGATGCGGAGTTCAAGTGGACAACTCAGAGGAAAGACGCATTTCAGGAGATTAAAGATAGAATTGCACAAGCCCCTGTGTTGATCAATCCGGATTATTCTAAGGACTTCATTCTGTACGCAGTTGGAGAGGACGAAAGCTATGCTGTAGTGCTTACATAGAAAGGAGATGATGGGGATGAAAGACCCATTGCTTTCCTTAGCCAGGTTATCTTACCCCATGAGGAGAGATACAATTTCATTGAGAAGCAGGTCTATGCTATCATGAAGTCTCTCAAAAAGTTTAGGCACTTCGTATCTCAGAGCAAGACGATCGTCTACGTCATCCACCCCGATGTAAGGAACTTCATCATTCAGGGCGAGATGGGTGATAAGCATGCCGGTTGGGTCACCAAAATTCAAGAGTTCGATGTTGAGATCCATCCAACCAAGTTGGTGCGGGGTAAGGCCTTATGCCAGCAATTAGCAAAAACTATGGCCTCTGAGATAGTTGATCATCAAGTGAACGACCTTGTTGAAGAAAGGAATCTAGTGAACATCTTTGCACAAGGCCAAGATTGGGCAGATGACCTTGTTGAGTATTTTTCAATGGGTAGATGTCCCCCACAATTAAATGCTTCACAACGGAGAAGGTTTCGCCTACAAGCTCTTAGGTATGTATTGTTGCCCGAGGGATTGTTCTTCAAAAACATTGATGGAGTTCTCCTAAGGTGCGTTAAGGAACCCGAGAAAGCTAGATTCCTGGAGGAGTTTCATTCTGGCATGTCGGGAGGACATTACGCTGGTAGGCCTATGGCCTTAAAGATTATTCGGGCTGGTTACTATTGGCCAACTTTGTTCATGGATACTTTCAAGATTGCTCAAGCTTGCGACAAATGCCAAAGGTATACGGGACGGATCAGAAATGCACCATTGCCCCTACATCCAATTCAAGTAGAAGCACCTTTTCAATAGTGGGGGCTGGACTTTATTGGGATCATTGATCCAAACTCTTCAGCCGGACACAAGTACATCTTGACGGCTACTGATTATTTTACAAGATGGTCTGAGGCCATTCCAACCAAGGCTGCAAATCAAGATGTGGTAATCACTTTCATTGAAGGACTGATCACGCATTTTGGCATTCCTGACGCCATTATCACAGACAACGGAACTCCATTCATTGGAGCCAAGCTAGGAGAATTTGCAAACAAGTACGGTATTTTTCTGAAGACATCCTCTAATTATTACCCTCAGGGGAATGGCTTGGCGGAATCTACAAACAAGAACTTGCTACGGATTTTAAAGAGATCCTTGGGGGATAATAAGAGATCTTGGCACCTTTTGCTGAATCAGGCCTTATGGGCAGATAGAATTTCGATCAAGAAGTCTATCAAGACTTCACCATACGCCCTGGTATACGGGAAAGAGGTAAGATTGCCTATTCATTTAGAACTGCCTGCCTTGCAACAATTGAAGGAATTCTCGGACGATGAAGAAAATATGGATCCTATGAACATACGATTGGCTCAGTTGTTGCAGTTGGAAGAGCAACGTTCTTTGGCCTATGATGAGTTTGCTAAGCATTCACAAGCGGTTTCAAAATGGTTTCACAAAGGTTCTACTGACCGCACATTCAAAGTGGGTGATTTAGTCTTAAAGTGGAATGAAAAGAAGGCCAAGCCAGGGATGCACAAGAAATTTGATGCTCTATGGGAGGGTCCATTCCAGATTGCCAGTACAAGTGCAAAAAATTCATTTTATCTTGAGGACTTGGAAGGTAATTCACTTCCTATCTCAGTGAACGACTTTCATTTGAAAGCCTACATTTCATGATGTGAAAACATAGTGTTACCTTGTACATAAAAAAAAGCACCACTTGTAGGAGTCCCCCTTTGTACAAAATTCATCAACTTCGGCTCCTTTTGCACACGAGCCCGTAGGTATGTCTATTTCTCTCTCTTTTTCTTTTCCTTCCCAGTAGGTAGTGGCTTCCATCTACTTCTTTCTTCCACTTCCTTATTTTCATTCCCTTCCTCTCCCACTCCTTCTTCCACTATACATAATCAAGCCACTACTATTGTTTCTACTCCCCTCTCTGATGTTCCCATTTCTTCACTTCCCCTTTCTTCCAATCCTTTGTCTTTTGAGCACTTCTCCACAGTTCCCACCGCTTTCTCCATCCCATCTACTTCCATTTCATTATCTATTTTCATGGAATCCCAACAGTTGGTAGCACAGTAGCGCCCTCTTCAGTTGTTGTATCTACCGCTTCTACTCCTCCATCTTCCACCATTCCATCATTCACCATTCCCATTCCATGACCTGCACATCTACCGGTCATCACCCCATTCATTCCCATTTTTGCAACCCAAGTGCTTCTCACCACTGCCATGGAGACCCTTTCACAGCACCTGGTGATTACCCAGCTCAACCGAGCTAGGCAAAATGCAGTAGTTAAAGGAAGAAGGGAAGTTCTGCTATTCCTCAAATTTTTGCTGAAAGTCCTATTTTAAGTGTCGAGCGCTAGCAAGAGCTTGTTGCAGCAGCCCATAGAAATGTCCAACATCAACCAACACTCACTTCTTCTGCTCCTCCAGCTTCTTGACTCTGTTGCCCAATGAATAAAGGCCTAGGGTTCGTGCATACAGTAGAACTGTATACCCCGAGAGCCACCAAGAATGTTGGCATTTTTGCCACATTTTTTTGTTGTTGTTCATGCAAAATAATGCACAAATTGTAGAGATACTCACTCCTCTGTTTGTCCCTCCAAGCACCTCGAAAGGGATAATTAGTAAAAACAAAAATCTCTACAAGTTTTGTGCCAAAGCAAAGTAAGTTAAAAATGTCACGATATCGACATGTCGCATTTTACGACCTATTGCGGTTTCACGGTGTCCGATGCAGAAAAAAGCTAAGCACAAAAATGTCACGAAATCGTGACATGTCGCATTTTCGCGACCTATTGCGGTTTCATGCTAGAAAGCAAAAGGGAGCAGTAAAGGCAAAGTTGTCGCGACATGTCGATTTTTGATCTGTCACATTTTCGTGGCAGACAGTGGCAAGAAATAAAAGTGATAGGTGACATGTCACATTTTAGCAATACAAGCAAAGGGAGCCCAAGGAAATGGCTCACCGATATCGTGACCTGTCACATTTTCACAGGAGGAAAGCGAGGAAGGAGCAAGATGATACGGAATGTCATGATTTCATGACATGTCAAATTTTCTAGGGAGAAAAAAGTACAATCAGAGAAAATTGTCTACGATCTCATGACATTCACGTTTTATGGAGAAAGCGAAAAAGTACAGAGGAAAATTTCCATTCATGACATGTCACATTTTCCGGAGAGAAGGACAAAATGAAGGAGATTGTCACGATTTCATGACACGTCACATTTGACTTGTCCTTTGGAAGGAAGAACAAGAAAGAGGAGGATGTCGGATTTCATGACTTATGTCACTTTTCATGTATTTGTTAAAGGAAATCAATAATGTCACGATTTTGACTTTTTAGGACAGGAGAAAGCAGCGAGGGAAAAATGTCGTGATTTCGTGACATGTCGCATTTTCATGATAGAAGCGACAACAAAGGCCCAATAAAGTTCTGTCCGCATTTTTCTTCATATTGCATAGGAGAACGTAAGGAGAAAATGAGGATCGAACGAAGTAATGTTTTAAAAGCTCTCCAATTGGTTTTGAGATCGAGGTCAAAGAGGCTCCAAAATTAAATGTTTCGTTGTTTACCTATGTGCGCAAGATGGGAGAACGTGTTAAATCATGCAGTTTTTGAAGCCACCAAAATTAAAGATGCCTCCGGTATTAAAAGCTCTTGTTCGTGATCTCCTAACACTTCAAGCATGCCCCGAGAATAGTCATTTAATGAAGAAATGTGGTCCCTTGTTTTCGTTCGATTTTCAAACTTGATCCATAAAAGCAGGGAATGTGATTTCTCCGAGGTAGATTTAGGGGGATTGTTTCTCTTTTCAAGTGCATATTTTGTGGATCTCCTCTTCAAAATCTGTTTTATGTTTTAAATGTTGCGATTCGAAAGGGAGAGGGAAGACCTCTATAAATACTAATGTACATCTCAAGAAAAGGGAGAGGACCTTTTTGCAAAAATTGAAGCAGAAATCCTAAACGCATTTTGCTCTGTTCTTAGAGTCTTTTGAGTTGGTGATCCAAACTGATGTTCATGTGATGCTTTCTGTGTAATTCACTTCTGCTTAGTCAAGTGCTAAAATATAAGTTGAATTCTGCTGTTCTGAATTTGGCTATGTTTTCATTTGAACATTTGAAGTATAATTGAAGGCAAACTTATGGTCAATGTTTGATCCAATTTTTGTATGTGCATTCTAAGAATCAGTTGTTGCTTATCTTCGGGATTTAGTTTGAGGTTATTTGCTATCTGAGGTTGTTCTCCCTATCAACTATCGGCTTCAGCCATATTTCCATCTCTTTCTATTATTTCTAACCCTAAACCTTGAAATCAGTTTAGATTAGTTTGGGAGCCAACCCTCTCTGGAGATTGGCCCGGGAGACTTCTCTTTCTCTCGGCCTTTCAATGTTGGCCGGGTCTAGGGTGCATTTTATATGACTAGGCGGATTCGTGACCAATAATGCAATATAGAGATAGTAATATCAATAGCAGTAATCAAAGCAATGTACACAACACCACACACAATAGAGACACAACAATTTACGTGGTTCACCCAAATATGGCTACTTCCACGGAGAAAATCTTTCACTAAATTTTCTCAATCAATCTCTTGAGAATCCTTCTCAATTACAATTTTTATGGACCTTTTTCCAAAGGAGTTGTTGATCCCCTAAATCTGGTTTGTGGATCTCTATCCACAGGAGAACTCCTTCTCCTCTGCTCTGTATGGTGATCCTCTAGAACACTACTGCCTCCACTGCACTTGCTGGTGGATCTCTCTCCACTTGAAGACTCTTGTCCCCACTCAGAAGACCTATCCTCAATGTCCTAGCTAATGGATCTCTATCCACTGGAGACTCTGTCCTCACTGCTCTGTCACCTTCAAAGCTCTATCTCAATTCTGTACTAAACATAGTCTAGTCGGTCTAGCATATTTCTGCTCAATATCTTGCACTAAACACAGTCCAATCAGTCTAGCACAAGTCCACTCAAATCTACACTAAACACAGTCTAGTCGATTTAGCATAAATCTACTCAATCTCTCTCTTTGGTCTGGCACAAACCTGTCCTCAAATCTACACCAAAATATGCTCTTAAATCTGCACTAAACACATTCTAGTCAATATAAATCAGTCTTGAATCTCTATCCTCAAGCCTTAACTAAAGGCTTGGCTCAACTCTGCTATATCTACTCCAAACCTTAACTCAAGGTCGAAATAAATCAATCAAATCCGCTCTCAAGTCTTCTCAAAGACTTGTCTCAAATTTGCTTTGCAATTTTCCACAAAAGCTCACACAAATCTATCCACAAGTCCTCTCTAGAACCTGCTCAAATATGCTCTACAAGTCCTCTCTAGAACTTGTTCAAAACTTCTCAACAGGTCCACACAGAACCTGTCCAAATCTGCTCAATAGGTCCACACAGAACCTATCCAAATCTGCTCAAAAAGCTCACACATAACTTGTCCAAATCTCATAGAAACATAAAGAGAATTATTAGAGACTCAATATTTTCTTTAATCAATGCTCAATCACTTTCTCAACTCGAATCAATCTCATAGAATCATAAAGAGAATTTTTAGAGACTCAATATGTTCTATACTCAAAACTCAATCACTTTATCAACTCAACTCAATCTCATAGAAGCATAAAGAGAATTGTTAGAGACTCAATATGTTCTATAATCAAAACTCAATCACTTTCTCAACTCAATCTCATAGAAGCATAAAGAGAATTGTTAGAGACTCAATATGTTCTATTCTCAAAACTCAATCTCTTTCTCAAATCATAATATAGAATAGTTTTTTTTATGGAACTTGAACAACCACTCCATACAACCACTTGACTAGGCTCAATAAATTCTACTCAACAATCACTTCAAGAAATAACTCTTGCTCATAAACCCTAGTCTAAGAAAGCATAATCCAACTCAAAATATTTTCAATAATGCTCAACAACAAATCTCATATAACAATGATACTCATAATATTTTCAAACCCTAACTCAAGTTCCTCACACAATCCAATGGCTTCAACAAAAATTCTAATAAAATAAGGTTTTAATCACAACACTTAATTCCAAAAAACCTTGAAGCATTAACTCAAGCACTTCACTCAACCAATGGTCTCAACAATAATGCTTATCAAACAAGGTTTTAATCACAACTCTCAATTCAAAAAACCTTGAAGCATTAACTCAAAAACTTTCGAAAAGGAAACCCTAATCAAATCCTTTTCACTCCAAAATTAATTTTCAATCAAGCAAATTAACCAACTCAATAAAGAATAATTTTACCCATACCTTTTCTTGAAGAGTAGTTGTCCTCACAAATATGCTACACTCACAATTACCTCTTTTCCAATCTCAACAAGGGTTAGAGGATAATTTTCTTCAACAAAATATATCACAAAAACAATACCAAAATTACACCTTATCACTCCAACTTTAATAATAATCAATACCCTCACAATAATCACAAAAACCCTTAATTCAACATAACATACAACCCACAAAGTCTTAACACTTCAATATTACACAATAGCAAATTTTAAGACTTTTTAGAAATTAAAACAGAATTCTCCATATAAATCCTAAAGGTATTCCTCAACTACCAACCTATATCACAAAGCAACCCTTTCAAAATTCAACCACCAAATACCTTATACCTCAAACTTAGGCATTCAATAAAATAAAATATAAAAATGTTACTTTTGCCTTTGGAGAGTTTCAAACTCTCAACACTGCCCACACAAACGCCTTTACCCATGACACACACCACAACATGATCTATACGCTCGTTGGGAAGGAAGAAGCACCACGTGCTTCAACACCCTATCCTTCCTTGCTTCACAAAAAGGATGCGCCTAACTTTTTGCACCTTCAAAAGGTCCACCAAAAATACTTTCATCGGGATTCGAACATTGTCCACCTTGCACCCAAAACGTAAGCTTGCAGCCCACTTGCCACTAGACCAAGGTGCCTTTTTCGCTTCCAACTAATAAATGCTTTTGGTTTTGTTTCCTTTCGTCGTCAACACAAACACGAAATTCACAAATTTGTCTCACAAGCTCTGCATTTAATTCATATGCTATTCTCTTTTCAAATCGAGCAAGGATGAATTTTATGTCCTTTGGCATAGGTTTAAATAATGATTTTTCCTCCTTTTCTTGGAAGGTCGGCGCTTCAAAATGTAATTAACCCTCATGACGTCAACGAGTATTTATGAAAGCCTTTGGTCTTAAACCCAACCTTTGGGTTTGTTAAAATAATTTGTAACTTTATAAAACTCTCTTTTACCTTTTAAAAAATTATAATAAAAATTAGAAATGTTTTATTTGGGTTTTCTCCATGGAACATTTTAATATTATAATAACCACTTTTATAATATTAATCTTCGATAATGTACCTTTAATATTTATTTATAATATTTAAATTCATCCTGAATTTAAATAATTAATAAAATAAATATTATAACTCCTTTTTATCTTTTATTTTTTGCACTATTTTACTTGAACTTTGGCCTTCTCCTTGGATATCAAATAACCATCTTTTGCCCCTTTATTTTCTGTTGAAATATTTGGTATTAAATGATGACTTCATCTCGTGACATCAATGACAACTTTGACTTAGGGACTCAAAATGTCCAACAAGCAAGAAAGAACATGAAAGTAAATCTATGCTATGAATAGGAAAGTAAATGCTAGTCTATGACTCTGCTTTTGCCGAGCAGAATGGGGCTCTAATCTAATCTAAGCTATGAATATGCAAGGAAAGTCTAATCTATGGCTCTACTTTTGACCGAGCAGAATGGGGTTGTAATCTAATCTAAGCTATAAGTGTGAAAGAGGATCTATATTCAACAAGTATCCTTATGTTATATACTTATCCTATCAAATTGCATGGGTAACCAACCACTTCAAATTCCAAGTTTCTAGAGTAGATTACTAGGTACAAGGTTCACACGAGAGTCTATACTAGGAAAGCAAGTAAATTGCATTGAAATAAAGCTAAGCTAGAAAGCAAGTAAATTTAATTGAATTAAAGCTAAGCTAGAAAGCAAGTAAATTGCATGAAAGAAAATTGGACCAAAGGGGTTTAGTGCCTTTGGAGCTTTTGAATGGAAATATGACCAAAGGGGTTAGGTGCCTTTGGGACCTTTGAACTGAAATGTGAATGTGACCAAAGGGATTCAGTGCCTTTGGGGTATTAGAACTAGAATGTGACCAAAAGGATTTAGTGCCTTTGGGACCTTTTAAACTAGAATATGATTCTTGAGATGATGAGGCAAAGGGTGTAACCTTTGACAAAAGGATACCACCTTTGGAACCTGGTAGTTGATGTTGCGTGGATATGTGAATGCGGGGAAAAGGGTAAAAATTTTGACAAAAGGATGCAACCTTTTGAACCTAGTAGTTGATGTTGTGTGGAGATGTGAATGTGAGGCAAAGGGTGCAACCTTTGAAACCTAGTAGTTGATGTTGTGTGGAGATGTGAATGTGAGGCAAAGTGCACAACCTTTGATAACATGACACAACCTTTTGAACCTAGTAGTTGATTTGTTGATGAAATATGAATGTAAGACAAAGGGTGCAACCTTTTACAAAAGGTTGTAATCCTTTAAACCCGATATATGATGTGTTGATTGAATGCATGTTGGCATTGACAAAACCACACCAAAGTCTTGATGGTGAGGCAAAGTGCTTGATTGATTGAGCATTTTGCTTGATTGGTGGGGAAGGTGTGATACCTTGAGCATAGCCAAGTTATTTTATAGTTTTTTGATTGATTAATTTATGGGGAAGGTGTGATACCTTGATTTCCCAAATTTTTTGACTTGTTTGATGTGATTGATGGGGAAGGTGCAATACCTTGCTTACCCTTAAATTGTTTGATGGCTTGATGTGACTAATGGGTAAGGGGTGATACCTTGAACACTCTCAAGTTGGTTGATTACTTGATTGATTTTTAGGAAAGGTGTGATACTTTGAACATCCCCAATTTGTTTTATTGTTGTTTTATTGAGTGAGCATTGTGCTTTATTAGTAGGGAAGATGTGATACCTTGAAACATCCTCAAGTTGCATTGATTGCATGATGTGACTGATGAAAGGTGTGAGACCTTGATTGCCCCCCACTATGCATTGATTACTTGATGCTAGAGTTATGGGGAAAGTGTGATACCTTGAGCACCCTCACTATGCCTTGATTGATTGATGTTGGATTGGTGGGAAAGGTGTAATACCATAAAACAACCTAGGTTGGTGATTGAATATGACTGATGGGAAAGATGTGATACCTTGAGTATCCCCAATTGGTTGATTATTGTTTGAATGATTGATGGGGAAGGTTTGATACCTTTAACATCCCCAAGTTGGTTGATGATTATGATTAATTAAGATCTTTTCTAGATTGGTGGGGAAGGTGTGATACCGAAAACATACCCACTTTGCATTATGTTTGATTAATGTGATGTTGCTTTGTATATGTTTTGGTGATGATGATGAGCTTGAGAGATCAGATATATGTAGCCTATGGATGAGGCATGATATGTATTATTATTTGATGATGATATATGATGTTCTTTATTGTTGCTTTGTACCTCATGTTTTATTGTAATGAAATGAATGATGTGTGAAATGATTGAATATGATAGATATGTATGTATATATGTTTGATTATCATTTGAAAAGTACTTAGATATGTATCATTATTCATGAATTTAATCAATTAATCAAGGGCATCAACCCAATGGTATTGACATACATGGGGAATGGATGTGAGTGGATGCACTGTAATGTTTTGCAAGCAATGTGCTACTATGGATACCAAGATGACATGACTTGTTCTCTCACTTGTTCGAGGAAAGAAGAATCTAAAAGTGCTTTCAGGAAGCTCAAACACCTGACTGACATCCATCAAACTTATCTATTGATCATATAAGCACTTGAAGATACTAAGACCAACCAAGTTATTCAAGTTTCTCAAAGATCAATGTGTGTAGTGATTGTTTATTTTTAATTTTGGGTGAGGTTGGGCTCATCATTTGTGGCTTATGCCAATGGGATAGCTCATCCATGGGCATACATAGATTTGTACAAAATAAGGTTGTTAATGTGATAAATGTGTCACCACACAAGGTGTACTTCACTACCAATCAAGCATTTATAGCCCCAATGGAGGTTATCCCCATGATCTAAAGACCTGAGAATTCTAAGAATTCAAGCTTTTATTTACTTTTTTTTATAATTTTGTCTTGTTTCTTTGCACTTGTCCTTTTCCCAATCCTCAGGGTTATACCATGTGCATGATAGGATGAGCGAGGGAAACCATTCACTTTATGGCAATAGAAACTCATGATTTTGTCTTTCCTAAGAACCAAAATTTGATTTAATGTGTGACACATGTGCACAGTCTCAGAGAAAACTTAAGATCACCATGAAGACCTATAGCACTCAAGGACTAATGACATTCAATGTAGGCTGAATGAGATACTAGATATGGTTGAACGGCCAAAATGACCTAAATATTATCCAAACCAGAGACTTGGAAAAGGATAAAATATCATAGAGTTTTTGTGGGTGAATGATGTAGCATTAATGTGTATAATGAGAGATAATGTAAAATAGATACCATAAGTAAGACACCCTTGATTAATGTGACAAAATCAATCCTAGAAAACAAATAAAAGCATGGATTGAATGATAACCAAAGTATTATTTTTGATGATGGAATAATGCGATATGTGTGAATGTAGCACGCTTTGTAGTAGTGTGAAAATTTTATTGCTTGTTGTTTTTGGTGATTTTTTTTTAGCCATCTTACTATCAAATGATTTATTATTATGGTCGTCTGAAGATCAAATGATTGATTTTTTTATGTTTTTGAATTTTTGAATGATTTTGATTTTTTGTAATTTTTATGATTTTGTGTGTTTTTGTTGGTTTGATTGATTTTGTATTTTTGTTGATTTTGATGTTTTTGTATTTTTTTCTATTTTGATTTTTTTGTATTTTGATTATTTTCTATTTGTCTTTTAATTTTGTTTTTGTGACTATGATTATGGGAAGGTGTGATACCTTGAGCATCCCCAAATTGCTTTCTATTTATGACTGTGGGGAAGGTGTGATATATTGGGCATCCCCAAATTGTTTTATGTTTGTGTTAATGTGATGGATGGCAAAGGTGTGATACCTTAAGCATCCTCGAGTTATTGTGTTTATGATTGATGTGATTGATGGGGAAGGTGTGATACATTGAGCATCCTCAACTTGTTTTATGTCTGAGATGTAGTTGATGGGAAAGGTGTGATACCTTGAGAATTACCACTATGTGTTGCACTTCATGATTGATGTGATGAGATTGATTTGATTAGGAAGAGTTATGTAAGTTGATGGATCATATTGTGGTAAGGTATTTTGGTATATGTCAAGCTTTTGATTGGGTGTGGAGAGTGGACTAGCTATAGCAATGGCCCCCCTCTTGATGAGATCTTGAACCAAATTTTTAAATGCAATGCAATAATTTATGTCATGACATTTTTGCCTATGGTAGACACAGTAGTTATACTCTTTGTATGATCTAGGCTTAGGCTTATTTGGATTGTCTGGTTTCATTTTTGGTAATATAATTGCTTGCACCTCATAGAGCCTTTGAAATATGACTAAATAAGGCTCAAAATATGGGGTGTAATTGCAAGGGGGCCTAGTAGGATGCTTGGTGCAACTATTTTGTTGTGGATGATTTTGAAGTCATAATAAAGGTGGAGTGACGTGGTTTATGGGTTGTTGAGGTGAATGTTGAAATTGCTGAGGTTGTTGAGGTGGAGGTTGATGAGGTTGTTGATGATTCAACTATAGCTCAATGTTCATGAGTTGATTTAAAATTAGTTGTATAATTGGAGTGTGTTGAATCAATCATAACTCAATGTTGGCTAGTTGATCGAAAAGCCCAATGGGGGTGGCTACTGGTATTATTGGGCTAGCTACCGGTATTATGGAGTGAACTATTGGATGTAGGCTATAGAAGTTTGGTGGTAACTAGTATATGGCTAAGGTGGATTTGGTGATGGTTGGTGGTGGCTAGCGGAGGATCTTGCATTTGAATAGGCATTAATTCATCAATCATAGGTGGTGGTGTGGCCCATGATGAGGACAGTGTGAGGAAGGTCTCCTTTGTAAATGTGGAAGATGGGGGGTTTGACCCTTGTGGTGGTAGTTGGAGTGGAGGGGATGAAGTTGGTAGAGTAGATGTAGGCAAATGATATGCCCCATTAACATAAGCCTAGGGATATTGGTTTCGGTTCACAGATGCAAAAATATGGCATGTATTGGGTTGGGGATTAGATATCTCAAGTGGAAATAATTTATTAGGCATACCATAGTCAAGATGTGAATTGGTAGGATGGGTTGTATGAGTATACACTTGCTCTTATGGTATGGGGGAGAATGAGTGGGGTGGATTGGTCAATGGTGATAAGGATGGTCATTGTGAATATGGTTGGTGAAACAGACCATCAAGGGCTCGTGCAACATCAATATCAATGAGGGTTATGGTAGAGTTAACCGAGGACACATGATTCCTTGGTCTAGTAGATGCATTAATGTTGGTAAGGATGTGATGATATGTGGTATCCAAGTTATGTAACTCAGGTGGGTTGGGAGTGGGTTGATGGGTGTAGTTGGATAAGCTGATTTGGGGTGCTTGGGAGGCTAGATCCTACTAGGTTAGAGGGGCTATGGATGGATGGGGGGCTTGACCAGATTCATCCATTGTGGCTTGGGCTATGACCTCATCTTGAGTCAGGGCTTGGACTTGACTTCGATTCAAGACCATAAGCTAAGTAAGAAATGGATGGAATGTGGATTTGGAGGTGTGATGGTGATGGTGTTTGTGAGGGTGGATTTCTCTATCTACACAAAAACAATCAAACAAACAATAGTTTTAATATTATTTGTTTTTGTGAATTAGTGTTTAGTTGATATTTTTGTGAGATTTTTTTGAACTGTTTTTGGCTTCTTTTTTGAATATTTTAGAATTTTTTTTTAAAGTGATAAACCCCTTACGGGGCCGCCTTGGTCTAAGAGACCATGAAAAAGGGGTTCTACACCGTCAAAGTCACCCAGGAGTCGCACCCGACCTTTGCCCGTACAACATTATCAATTGGATTTTGGATACCCAATTCAAATTTTTGGTAGGGTGGAGATTTGAACCTGGAACCTCCCTTGGAGGATTGCCCTATCCTCTCAAACTCACTTACAACACCTGGGTTTGAATTTTTTTTTTATTTTGTTTTATTTTTTAGTTTTGTGTGTTTGATGAACCTAAACCTAAAACTATGAATGTGGTGGTGGAATGCAGTCTAATGGGTGTGTTGATGCCCACCTCTCTTATGAGAAGTGGTGTAAAAATGGTTGAAATGGCTTCCTAGGATGGTTGTGGCTTATGGTAACCTAAAAGGACAAATTAACCTCCTAAAAGAGGTCATATTGTCTAAGTCCTGCTATCGGTCTATTTATACTTTTGCTTCATCCTCGAGTAGGCTTGGACAATATTGACAACAACAAGTCCACAAATTCTTAAACATCATGAACAAAGGGGTATCTAACCTAACCCACCTCGAGATACTCTCAAGAGTGGGGTATTTTTGGATGATGAAGTCTAGAAAAACCGTTTGTGGGGGCTGCTATGGTGTCTAGGGGGCAAGCCAATTGAAGGAGGTGAATTCCAACATCTTTGATCTCGATCGATGATTGGTGATGAAACCCAATGTCATCAATGTTTTTTTTGTGAAACGTGCAATGTGTGTTATGCAAATTTCTTTTTCTTTTTAAGTTTTTGTTTTCTCCTATTAGGTGTTGTCTTGATTTAAATGCTTAATGCAACTTTATCAATGCAACAGAAAGAAATGCTAATCCTAAAATAATGTTTTCACTTATTTTATCATGCAATGCAACTACACTATTTGAAGGTTCTGAACTCAACCATCTAGGCCCAAATGGCCATAGTTCTGAAATCATCCAGGATCAAACGATCACATATGTAACTTTCTATGACTCAAAAATAGTATGTCAAAGGCAACATAAAAGTAATTAACTATTCTATCCTAATCACAAGCAAATTTTTATTATCTATCATACAAAAAAAAACAAAAAACAAAAACTCTTAATGTGCTTATCTAAAACCAATATTAATTTAAACTCAAAATAGAAAGGAAAAATAGTTCCTCTACCTATGGTACTACGCTATGTCAAAGATCAAAATTTGGTAGTGACTTTGTTCTACGACTGTCTAGGGTCGGACGATTTCTATTTGAGACCGTCTATGGTCAAACGGTTTCTATCTAAGACCATCTTGGGTCATATGGTTCTTATCTGAGACTATCTGGGGTCAAACAACTATAGTCTAAAGACATCCTAGGTCAAATGATCTATGTGCATTATCTGCAACTTGCATAAAAACCCAAAACACAAAAATTATTAGATTCCAATATCCAACAATAAAATTACAATAATCATAAAAATAATGATAAGAAAACAACTAAAACTATTATGCAAGCAAAGTCAATAGGAATGGTCCCACCGTGATCACCATATTATAGACAATAAAAAGATGCACCATAAAAGCAAATGAATAAAACAAGAAATATGTATGTATGTATTATACCTTTGTCCTATCTAATTACAATTTAACCCTTGCAAGAGTTATACAAGTGTTAAGGGATTGATTTCCTTTTACAAATAACAATGGTGCCTATATCTTTTTTTTGCTACAAAAAATTATCAAGCGGGTTTGTAGTGACCATCACTTGGTTGAATCTGTGTCTACTGGTTGTGGGGGATATGTGTTAGATCCGTTGGATGTGTTGGATGTGATGTTGGATCATTTGAATCTTGTGGATGGCATCTGTATGTCGATCGTCAGAGGGATTCATGACTTTCTCGGATGATCATCTAAGGAAAATATGGTTGTGACCTTCGATCATTCGATATCAGATGGTTGAGAGTTAGAATTCACTATTGTTGAAAGGCTAGATTTGGCATATCTAGTTTTGCAAGATCAAGACCAATGTCTGACTTTGTGTGTTTTGGATTAGTGTACAAATTTACGTATATTGGATCTATATATCTATGCACAAGCTAAATGCAAATTATTAATAGTATATGTTAGGCCTCCTAAAGTGAGGCCCAAATTCACAAATATAAACTACAACCAGAATGCATAAAATAAATGCAAGTGGATAAAATGAAAGTTAATATAAGGAGATGTTTACATATCTTACGATTTTTGATGTTGTTGTTGTTCTTGTCGCATTGTATCTACAAGTCTACATGCAGGTTGGATGCGACCATCTAGATCTGGATGACCTCAAACTGAGACTGTCTAGGGTCGAATAATCATGGGTTGTGTTGTCCTATCACTATTGAAAACCATATCGAGGCTTTTGTAATGTTGTGATCAATGTCTGGCATGGGATGGGTATGGGTGCGAATGATCACTCAGATGGTTGGTGCAAAGTCAACTCAAAGTTTTATTAGTGTGCATTTACGTGTACCCCCCTCATGCTCAATGAGGAAGGAGAGGGTGCATTTATAGACTTCTCAGAGGGAATGGATGAGGTGGTGGCTCAACCAATTAAGTGGTGTTAACTGGTGCTTCTCTTCTGCATTGAGATTATCCCAAAGGATGCATGCTCATAGATGAGGATAAGCTTACCTTGGAAATATCATCGGATGTGCATGCAATTTTGAAATGTGCGCATATTGGATATGCATGTTAACTGTGTGTGTATGCTAAACTGAAAGTGGATTTAAATATGCATTTTAAATTAATTATGCATGTTTATCCGTATGCATGTTTGATTTTTTTATGCATTTAAATTAAATATGTTTATTTAATTTAAATATGCATGTTGAACTGTGAGTGCATGTTTGAATTGTTTATGCATTTAAATTAAATATGTTTATTTAATTTAAATGTGCAAGTTGAATTGTGAGTGCATGTTTGAATTGTTTATGCATTTAAATTAAATATGTTTATTTAATTTAAATGTGTATGTTGAACTGTGAGTGCATGTTGTAATTGTGTACGTATTAAAATATCCAATGTGTAGATGGAGGTGCAACTACAAGTTATGATGTATGCAGTAAACTGAAGTTCATTTGTGAAAAAGGGTGATCCTTTCTTATGTGTGATCGAAACAGGGAATATAACTACGGATGATGTGGTCATGGGGGATGGAAGGTTGAATGCTCCCGTAGGGAGGGGTGAGTGGTTGTGTAGCTTAGGTAATAATTAATCAATTATCTAATAAATTAATTAATTAATACTTAGACAAATGAATATTTAATTTAATATTAATTAATTTAATTAATATTAAATATACTAATTAATTATGATTAATTAATTAGTATTTATTATGCTTGATTTTGGTGTCTACATAAAAATATCTTATGTGATGCTTTCTATTTATATAGGGTCTTTCTAATAGGAAAGGGATTCATATTTTATTCTTATTCCACTCTAAGGTTAGTTAAGTTATGCATTTTTTTAATTAAGTTGTGCATTTTAATAGATGTTAAAAACAAATCATATTATGATACTTTTAAAAATAGCTTAATATATAATCAAAACAAAGCAAATAATAATTAAAAATATACATTTATGTTTTTTTATTATTAGGTAAAGAAAGGGTTTTGAAAAGGTCCCCAAACCTTTTACATAAGGGATTTTGAAAGGGTCCCCAAACCTTTTACACAAGGGGTTTTGAAAGGGTCCCTGTTGAGTTTTAATTTTACCTAATTGTGAAATTACACTCTCCCTTAGGGTTTGGATCCCAAAACCCTCTCTTGCAAAGAAGTTAAACAAACAACTTCTCCAAGGTATCCGTTATATTAGCATTTGCATATGTGTATTAGTAATATCAATAAAAAATATCAATTCAATGCTAGGAACACCTTAGTGATTACAAGTAACTATAAACAAGGGACATGTGTTGGTTTATTTTACCATGCTAATTTAATGATTGTTCATGAAACCAAATAAAAATAAATGTGAATTGGCCCTCATATGACCACAATTTAGTGTCTTAGTTCTTTTTATCTTAAGAATTTTAAGGTAGATTTTATCTTCCTTATTAAGTGGGTTTTAATCAAGCTTTACCTTGCATTAAATCCTTTTTTAAACATGAAAGTAAAGATTAAAATATATCTATGAATGTGAATCCGAAATGATGAATAGACTCCTTGAATATAGCTTCTTATCATGAAGATAAAGATAGCTTTTTATGTGATTAATAAACTATCCCTCTTTGGTGAAATTGATTTTCACAAAGAGGCAATAATTTATGGTCTTAAAATACGGGCTTTAAAATGTCACTTCAAATTGTCCTTCTTAAATGAAATCAGATTTTCACAAAGATGAATAATTTAGTGCTTTGAAATAATGATCTTCAATGTAATGCAGAAATTACCCCTCTTTCATAAAATCAGAATTTTTATGAAGAGAAGACAATTTAGCTCCAAAAATGGTAATTTGTGAAATGCCATAAAACATAACCTCCTCAATGAAATTGAATTTTTCATGAGGGATATGTCATCATAGGCTCATGAATGAAGTATGAAACTGAAAAAATTAAATTTGGCCCAAAAATGAAGATTTTGAAATTTTGACATTTTAAAATCTACAATAAACATCAACTTTGAAAAATTTTTAAAAATATGAAATGAATCCAAATCAAAAAACTCTAAGTTTGTAATGGAACTATGAAGTATGCTCTACACAGCCATGCAATTATTTTTGGATTTTGAAATTTTTTTACTATTTATTTTAATGTCAAAAAATTAAAAATAAAAAGTTCAAAAAATAAAAATAAAATCTAGAACTTGAAAATGAAGGCTAAAAATGTAAAATGTTCTACAATCAGTATAATGCCATCCCATTCTGTCAAAACCGAAGATGTGAGATATTCCATGCATGCGACCTTAGCCTATTAGACCTGCAAAACAAGCACAATCAAAACAAACTAGGTGCTAGCTCCTAGGGTTCAAAACAAATTTCAGATTTCCAACATTCGCCTGAAGCAACCAATAAAACATGCGTAAACTTCATCTATAAGTCAAAAATCTGAAAAGGAAAAATACACATTTAAATCAAGCATGCAGAAAACAATTTCCTCCTTTCTTGCCCATAAGATGCAAATTTCTAAAAACTTCTGCATTAAAAATGTTTCATTTTACATAGCAAAATTTTTAGTTTTTCCCAAAAAAAAACAATCCAAATGAAAAGAAAACAACCTAAAACAGATCCAGAGTAGCCATTGCTCATAAACCTACAATCTCATTTTCAAACCAGTTTCCAACCCTTGTGCATGCCTTTGTTTCTGTTTTTAATGTTATCTGTTTGCTCTTTCGCTTTCTCCTTTGTTGAGCTGTTAGTTTCATTTCTGCCCATTGTTTGCTTCTCCTTCCAAAGGTCTCTGGCTTTTCGTTTCCCTATATTTCTTATTCCATGAGTTTGTTTCGTTTCATTTTGGCAAACTTTTCCTTTCCTTTCTTTCAATGTAACCCATATCCCAGATTTTCGTCTTTATTCCAATTATGCATAGATGTTAGTAAATGTTCACTTATAACATTTTGGTTTAATAATATTAAAGACGGAAGATAACCTCTCATAAACCATACATTGATTGCCCAAAAAAAAAACTATAATATATATTCCTTTTAAGAGCACTTCTACAATTATTATAGCCATAGTAATAGTCTACGGTCGTTAAATGGGCTAATCTCTGACGCGTGTTCCTTCCGGTGTGTGCATCCTCTGATTGTCGACGATGAAAGCAACCTGCCCTTCTCGTCGAATATTTTTCTACCCGGTGCTTGGTTGTCGCGTATGGCAGCATCATTTGCTAGGCTGGCGCCATGTCAAGCCTCAGGCTGTCATCATTCGCTGGATGCACATTGCCTTCACTGTGTAATTGACGTAGTCCGCCTTCTAGGGTTTGTTTCCCATAGTTGTTCCTTTCCGTAGCCACGCTATTGAACGTTGTGCACTTCCCACACATTATGACTGCTACGTGGGTATTCGGTTAAACCGGTTGAGGTCTGTCCTATCGCCTACTTTATATAAGTTTGTTGTAACTTATATAAAGTTTCATCCTTTGTCAGCCACTATAACGATGCCCTGTACATCATCAAATCTTGCATCTATCTTCAGAGTCTGCTTGCTTTTCTATCAACGTCCCCCATCATGTGTCCATCCAAATGAATGCTACCGTGATAGGGTTTACCGTCCTTCAACATTGCCTTGTTGTTGCTAATGTCGCACCTTTGTTGTTCGCTGTTGACGTGGAACCACATCTTTCATTCAAATTTGTTCGTGGAAGTCCAATATCGCCCTATGTGTTTCATTACATTTGTCGTGTCTCATGTAATCGATAGTTAGTGAATTTGTTTATCCGTATGGGTACACGTAAGCCCTATGTGTGGTCCCATCAACGTCGTCGAGTCACCCATATGTTGTCTAGACTTGCTTTGTCTTCTCTATCGGGTATGGTGGTAGGCTTGTCCACATATCCATGTTTCAAATTTGTCGAATGCCTGAGTGTCACCGTGTCACCGCCGAGATTCGTGATGGAAACCACCTACATCCATGGATTTTAACAGATCTAAGTTGATGCTATCGCTACGTCGATAACAATTTGGTGGGCCACGTCAACTCTACACTCCTGACGGTGCCATAAACTCATCTTCGTTTGCCACATTGAATCTCATGGGATCCACCTAGTTCGAGTCACACGGTCCATATCGTCATCGATGTGTGCTAGATGTTCCCCTTTTCCATGTAGAGACCTGCGCATCCAAAGAATACAATATTAGCATCACACAATAAAGTCCAAGGCAAAAGGTTTATTTAAAGTACCATGCAACTTCCAACATATCCTCGAGCTAATAATGGATATATTATAATAAAAAACTAACATTACCTAAAGGACCCACGATATACATTTTCTCCTTTATTTATTAATGATATTATAATAATATTAATATTAATATTATATTATATTATATCATTTCTTTTTGTTGTTAGTTTTTATTTATTTACTTTTTTTAATAATATATACTTATATATAAAATATTTATAATATATATTATTTATTTAATTTTATTTAAATCTTTTTATTTTATTTTAAAAGGAGATCCATCGACCTAAAATGGTTGGATTATCACGAAGCAACACAAGAAGCAATCAATCAAACCAAACAGAACAAGTAATAAAACACCCAAAGACGAACCACATAAAATGAAACCATAAGGGAAAGACGAAGATAAACAAGTCTATTGACATTCTAAAAATTCTCATTTGAAGACAAGAGACCGCAATGAGGCACCTTACAAATTGAACTACGCATGTCAAAAATAGAACTTGCTAAACTCATCTCATTAAAGATACCAAAATCCTCAAAATGCAAACAAAAGGTGGATCCCCAAATTTTGGGGCTAGTTGTGGAGCAGCCACAGCAGTCCCCAAACCTAAGATCCAATAATACAAGCATCCAAAGATATTCTACAGTGAAACATAAGGGGGTTTGACCCATCCAAGGGAAATAGAAATCAAACTTCAGATAAATCAAAACCAACTCAATCAGCTCCTACCCAAATGCAACCAATATTAAATCAAATCCCACCCAAACTAAAACCATCAAGCTATGCAGCAAACTCCACAAAAGAAATCAAAACTCAAATCGACAAACTAGGATCTAGGAGACCAACTAGATCCTGAGGGTCCAAAACAAACATCTACAAACTGAGGGATAAACAAATCGTGAATGCCAAGAAAATCTTGAAATCCATAAATCCATGAAATTCGACCCCCAAAATATTCCGCCCTAACTTGGAATATTTTAAAATCAAAATCATAGTATAACTTCCCACCCAAGCCACGAATCGCGTAACTGCTCCAAGAAAAATAAAACAGTTCAAAATTCCAATTTCCTACCCATTAGGAAATACATGCATCCAAGTCAATAAAATTTAATAATACTAAATTGAAAATTTCTCATCCCAATTGTAGAGGGAAGGGAACTCACTACAACTTTATCTATAGATCTAAACACCATAAACTGGGCATAAGATAATGAGTATTGTAGCCAAAAGACAACTTGAACCAGGAATCTAGGATTGAAACAAGACTAACCAATAGATCTGACTCTATATCCAGCAAAAATCCACCAACATCCTAGATAAGAGGCCCTAAACAAAGAACCACAAATACCTCTTCCAATTTGGTTCTAAGCCTGAAACATACTAGGAGACTATAACCCTCCCCAACTTTGGATAAATAAAATTCAACATTAGAAAAATCTAGATATGATCTGGATCCATTGAAGGTCCTGACATTTGCAAGATCTAGAAATTTTTAGGATCTGCTAAAGGACCCATGATGTCAAGAAAAGCAAAAAATGGGTTGGCGATAGAGTTATGGTTGGGATCCCTCTCACAACCGAATAGGCCCTTGAAAATAGCCAACATCCACAAGTTCTACACACTAACCAATAACAGGACCACCAATGTTAATCATTGCTGATGTGAGCCACCAAAGACCATCATACTGAACACTTTAACTATAGCCTCAGGAGCAATAGACACTACCATAGAAATCCCATCGATATGCCTATCCTATCCAAGCACCAGAAAATAAAACCTTAAGATCCACAAAAAGGGAGGATATTTCCCCCAATCCCTGTGGGTTCTAACCCTACAGGCACATCGAAAATGAAAATAGGTCCAAAGCACCACTACAGATGAAAAATTGGCCATCCATCACAACTCTAATTTCTACCACCTCTTTTCCAACCATACCAACCCAGCCAACTCCCTATCCTACCAACCAACAACTCTAGGAAAAGAGAGACCACAATCGAGAAATCGGGAACAAAGGGATGACAAACTTTCAATCGTAGGGGTAGATAAACATTGCCTAGAGGAACACCTGGTGTGTGTGAGCCAATCCTCAACTTCTCAATCAAACTACCCAAAGAGATAAATCTCACCATATTTATCTCACTCGACAGCTTCCTTGGAGCCAGCAATGGTTCAACACCAACAAGACCTTCAATTTCTAGGGATAAAACCAAAAGATTTCTTGGAACCTCATATATCTTCTAATGGTCATTGCCCGTATGAACTCCCCTTCCACCAATATATTCTTATCACTATCTGCTATCTAACTCCGCACTAGTATCTATAAAAGGATCATAGCTTCCAAATTTGGAATGCAATCTAGATCTTGTAGTCTTCTTCCCCTCTATATATTAATATAACCATTGCTTCTATATATCAAAAAATATATATATTATAATAAAATAAACTTTCATAGTACAACCTATTGCATTACCATTATATGATGGTTTTTTGAAATATTTTTTTTATGAGATAAATTTATTTCGATCACATGCAAGTTTTAAAATATTAATACCCATTAAAGAATTAAAATAATTTTATCTCTAATTGTCCTAAAAGGGCAAGATTTTTATTTTGAATTAAAATTTTATCATCTTCTATTAGTTCTAATATAAAAACTAATTTTAATATATATAACATTTTTAATGTGAATCTTTGTGGTGAAATTTTATTTTTAACTTTTAAAACTTCTAATATAAAACCATGTAATATATATATAATTTGAATTTACATTTACAATGCAATATCATACCAAAACATAAGATTCATTAGTACTTTTAAGGACAATTAATCTTACAAAGGCAATAGAACTAAGTTGTTATAATATTGATCACTTGGTGTTATTATAACAACTTGGTTATTTTTCATGGATTATTTGATAAGATTCAAACCTAGGTTTCTTCCTTGAAAATTAAGGAATTTATCTAGTTGAGCTAATTCCATTTGATTAAATATTAAGATTCATCCATGGAATTGGAATCTTGATATATTGTTGATATATTGTGTGAAACTCTTTCTTCTATAGGACAATTCATTATATTATATAATAATTTTCTTACATTTAATAAATATATATTTTTTATTTGGTTAGTGTGAGAAACCCCTACGACCAACGCACAGGGTTGAGCAGTCTCCTCCCAACCATGACCCCTCGTAAAGCCGAGAGCTATGCTTATCAATAGGGAATTTAACACACAACCACCACACACCCACCCCCTCACACACTCGCCCACACCATGGTTTGAACCTTGGACCTCCCGAAGAAGAGCCAAAGCCCGAACCGTTGTGTTGTCCCACTGGGACATAAAAATAATAATAATTTGACTAAATTGTTGTAGAATAGTTGTTTATACTACATAATAATTTTTTATGTTTAATAAAAATAGAAATGTAATTCTAAAACTTTAATATGGTTAAAGCATTTTTATTTTAGAGAAAATATTTATATAATAATTATTTAACCACCTTTAAAATTTTTATTGAAATATCAAAAACTTGCTTGATACAAAAAAACATATATTTATAAATTTTAATATAATATATTTAAAAAAATTATGTTGCAAACATAATTTATTATTCATTAAATTTAAAAGATAAACCTCTCGTTCATATAGATCACAATTCTCTAAATTAACTTTTTTTTGTTGAAATAATTTGAGTTCTATAAGGGTCCACTCTTAGAAAAGACAAGAAATTTGAAGCCACAAATAAATTGATACAATACCAAGCAAATAAGCAAGATATTAAGGTACAATGGTGAGATAAATAGTGAGCTGGTGAAGAAGGTACTATTAGAATTCACAATGCTTTTCAAAACAAATTGAAGCAAACCATACACTCAAATCTTATACAGAGACCAAAAAATAAGGATGAAAAGAAGAGGATTTGGTGGGCATAGTATGAACCATAAATAATCATTATATTTATAGTTAATATTACACAACACTCTAATGATTAAAAGAGAAGTGTTATGGGGGTATTTTTAGTAAGGCCAAAACCCATATTATATCATAAAGTTTAACTTAAGCTAACATAACAAGAGGGTTTTAGGTTAATTACAAGTCATATATAATGTTTAACCATAACAATTTTAACCACAAACTATAGGGATTACATAATAAAATGTTATAAAATAATTAATACATTGTACATTGAAATCCCCTTAGGCCTATTCAATACATTACACAATGTTGACTCTTGGCCATGAATCATATTATAATTTCAACACCTCCTATAATATAAATTGGGGGTAAGGAGAGAAGACATTAGTGATACTAATATCTTCCCCCCATAATGGATTCTCTAGTGGGCCTCTATAAGTTAGGTAGATCCTTCCGAATCTCCCTCATCATCTAGAAGACATCCACCTAACTTCAAGAACTCAACTTCAATCCTTTGCAACTTTAGCAAGCAATTCTTCGTTGGATGTCCCTCCCTTTTATAGTATCTGCAAGTGGTATTTATTTTCTTTGAAGACTTAACTTTAACCTTATGCCCCTAGGTCTTAGCCTTCTTAGATTTGAATATCTTTGCATGAGCCTATATTTGTGGAGTTTCACCACAATTTTATATTGTAACCTATAGTAAACTAGGAGAGAAAGCAATTGGTCAAGAGTAAGTCTTCTAAGATTTCAAAAATATAGGAGTCATATGAACCATTAGGTTCAATATTTGAAAGGAGGGGGAGATATTAGCAAGGACAATCTCAATACATTCTACGTCATCTTTCTTTTTACCTCTAAAAGATGCAACATTTGCCCTTAAAGTCTTGAATCTCACAATATAGCCCTTAACATTATCAAACTCATATAGATTAAGAGAATAAAGCTCTAATTTTAAGTGACTTACTTCAGTAGCTTTAACCTTTCTAAAAATTTCATGCAACTTTAACCATACCTTCATAGGGTCACTCTCCTCTTTGATATAGAAAAGCAATTTTGATTCAATCAACAAGGAAAATAATCCTAGAACCTCTTCTACCTTTTGATGCCAAGTTTCTTCATCAAGAATAATTGTGTTATCCTCCTAAAATATGTGCCATAGGTTCTTACTTCATGGTAGGCTAATCATCTAAGTTGACCAAACACCATAGTTTCATCCATTAAGGTAGGTAACTAGGGCTTTGTGGTCCATATTACACAATTTGATTCCAAACACTATATAAATTCTATGAATTGATGCCTCTAGTGCATAGAGCTCAAAAAATCATGTGATTTTTAAAAACCAAGATCAAATGCATATGCAAAAATTATGGCCTCTAAAATATTTACCCTAATGGACCCCAAAAATTTAAAATTTAAGTGCTCAAACCTTAGGGTTTCAAGTGCCAATCCCAACCTACCACTTGGTAAAATTTGATTAGTTGCTATGCTATAATCTAGATTCACCGCTTCAACTCCTCTTCTTTGTCCGATCACTATTACTTGTCTTCACTTCATTGGTTGAACAAATATATATAATTATTTAACATCCTTTAAAAGGTTTATTAAAATATTAGAAACTCACTTAATACAATATATATAATTAAATATAATATATTTTAAAAATATTATGTTACAAACAAAATTGTTATTCCTTAAATTTTAAATATAAACCTCTCATACACATATACTACAATTCTCTAAACTAACTTTATTTTTTTTATTGAAATAATGTGGGTTCTATAGAGGCCTACACTCAAAAAATAGAAGAAAATTTGAAGCCACATTTAAATTGATACAATGCCAAGAAAATAAGCAAGAGATAAAGGTACAATGGTGATACAAATAACAAATTGGTGAAGAAGGCATCATAGTGTTGGAATTCACAATGATTTATAGAAATGAATAGAAGAAAACCATATATTGAGATCCTATACAAAGAATAGGATGAAAAGAAGAGGATTTGTTGGGTACCTATAGGTACCATAGATAATCACCATATTCATAAATAATATTACACAACACTATAATGATTAAAAAAGGAGTATAAGGGGGGTATTTATAGCAATACCAAAAGCCCAATTACATTATAAAGTTTAACCTAAGCCAACATAACAAGAGGGATTTAGGTTAATTACAAGTCATAAATAGGGTTTAACCATAACAAGGTTAACCATATCCCATAGAGCTCACATAATAAATAATTATAAAATAATTAATACATTGTACATTGAAATTCCCTTAGGCCTATCCAATATATAACACAATATCATTTCTTAACCATAAATCAAATTATAATTTTAACACCCCCCATAATCTGAACTGAGAAGCCAAGGAGAGAAGGTATTAGTGATAATAATATCTTCCCACGATAATGGATGATCTAGTTGGTCTTTGTAATTGAGGTAGATCCTTTTGAATATCCCTCTTTTAGAAGACGTCCACCTAACTTCAAGAACTCAACTTCAATCCTTTATAACTTTAAAAAGTAGCTATTTGTTGGATGTCCCTCCCTTTTATAGTATTTGCAAGTGGTCTTAATTTTCTTTTAAGACTTATCCTGGCCCTTAGGCCCTTGGTTCTTAAGCCTCCTTAGATTTGAATTCCTTTGCAAGAGCTTGCATTTGTGGAGTTCCACCATAATTTTTCATTATAATCTAAAAGTGGACTAAGAGAGAAAACAATTGGTCAATGATAAGAGCCTTATGAGATTCCAAGAACATAGGAATCATATGAACAATTAGGTTCAACATCTTAAAGGAGGGGGCGATATTAACAAGGACAATATTAACACATTTTGCATCATCTTTAGTTTTGCCTCTAGAAGATTTAATATCTTCCCTTAAAGCCTTGAATATCATAATATAGTCCTCAATAATATCAAACTCAACAAGCTTAAGAGAAGAAATCTAGTTCCAAGTGCTTACCTCGATAGTATTAACGTTATTAAAAAGTTCATGTAATTTTAACCATACCTTGATAAGATAACTATCCTCTTTTATATGGAAAAATTGTTAAAGAATATTACATTATTTGGTTAATGTACTTGCATAGTGTCTTTATAGTACAAATATAAATATGTAATAGATTAGGGTTTGAGTCTCTAGTTTAGGAGAGTGATTTATATTTCCCCTTTATGTAAGTATCTATGTGCAAGATATGCACAAGTGTCATGTATGTAAGAGTGCAAGTGTGTAATGAGAGAAAGTGCACAAGTGTCATGTATGTAAGTGTGCAAATATGTAATGTGAGGATGTGCACAAGTATCATGTATTAGGAATGTAAGTATCATGTAAAAGTGTGCAAGTATCATAGAGTTAAGTGTGCAAGTAATTAGAGAGTTAAGAGTCTTGTATACAAGTGGCAATATGAGAAGCCAAAGGACATGAGAGACTTATCTTATGTAAAGAATAGGAAAGGTTGCAACTCCTAGATATGTGAGTGCAATAGTCAAGTATTGAAGAGTCACCTTTCTATGTCTATATTATGGAGATAAAGCTCCATGTATTGTATTGGAAAATGGTCTAAGAAGATCACCATCAAGCATTTATAATATTAAAGCTTGTATGCATATTTTGAGAAATTATATTATAAGTATTTTTTATGTTATTGCATGAATTATTTTTGGCCATTTTACATTCATATTTGATATTATTTTGAATGTTATTATAATTTATATTGGCTAGCATATATTTATATTTCTCTTATATTTAATTTTGTTCTTGATAAAAATATATCAGGACTTGTTATAGTTTGGCTTAAAATCCAACAAAAACAACACTGGTTCAATCCATAAGGAAAACAAACCCAAAGCCTCTTCTACCTTTTGAAGCCAAGTTTCTTCATCAAGAATAATTAATTTATCCTCCTAAAATATGTACCATAGGTTCTTACTTTGTAGTAGTCATTCATATAAGTTTATTAAACGCTATACTTTCATTCATTAAGGCAAGTAACTAGGGCTTTATGCTCCATTGTACACAATTTGAACTAAATATGTTAGGACCCCATCCTAACGCTTGATGTAATAGTCCTTGTAGAACATGGATAGTACCCATGTTAATATTTTGTAATATTTTATTATAGTTTGTATTAAGAAGCACCTATGCCAAATGGCGCCCTTCTATGTAACCATTTTTCAAGAATGTAATTGATTGTAGGTAGGAGATTCTAGCTCGGGTGGCATTTTGCATGTAAGCCAACCTTAGGAGTTAGGTGCTAGAGAAATTCCTTAAATCTATGAGAGGTAATATTGTACACATATTTTTGCATAATTGAATGACATATTGAAGGAGGTTGCCCCCTCGAAGAGGCTTGCAATTCAGTGCTATTGTGAGATTGTTCTTTTTCTGCAATTTACTTTCGTATTATGCATTTTATTTTCAAGTGTGTTGTGAGCATGTGTATTTATTTTCAAGTATTTGTGTGAGAGTGCTATTTTTAATAGTAGGTTCCTAACAAGTGGTATTAGATAAACCACCTAGATTCAAGTCATGGAGCAGGCAGGAAGTTAGGTTTGTCATGCCAGAGTCCCTGCGTGGGAGCGTACGGAGAGTTAGGCCCACCGTCCAAAGTTCAATCTCCAAAGAGTGGTGGGATTTTATGATCCTGGTGTATTCATATTTCACTAACACCTCAATATTTTGGTATAACGTTTCATTACACTTAGGCTTTTAGAAGTTACTATTTTTAGTAAGGGTCCAAAATTTAATTTGGGAAATGGGTTGCAACACTGATTTTAGGATAGGGTCCACTTTGGTGGCTACTTGATCTGAGTGCTCAATGAGGAGATATACTGAATTCTTTGACTGTTTGTGCTCCCCTGGTTGGTTTCAAGTTGATGTCAACCAAAATAGTTACAACATATATTAAACAAGTATTCTCATGTCTTTGAGGAACCCAAGGAACTTCCTCCTATGTGCTCACATGATCATGCAATACAACTTGTTCCTGGAAGTTTACCTCCTAATTTTCACCCATACCAATATTCTTATGCTCAAAACACTAAAATTAATAAAATTATACAGGAACTTCAAGCTTCTAGAATTATTCTTTCAAGTGTTGGCGCCTATTCTTCACCAGTGTTTTTAGTTAGAAATAAGGACGACACTTGGAACTTGTGTGTGGATTATCGAGATCTTAATAAAATTACCATCAAGGATAACTTCCCTATTCCTATTATTGATGAACTCTTAGATGAGTTGCAAGGAGCTCAATATTTTTCCAAGTTGGATTTACGATCAGGTTATCATAAAATCTATATTAAGAATGAAAATATTCCTAATAAGGCCTTTATAACTCATGAAGGGCATTATGAATTTTTGGTTATACCTTTTGGGTTAACCAATACACCTTCCACCTTCCAAAGTTTTATGAATTATATTTTTAACCCTCATCTTTGCAAATTCATTTAAGTATTATTTGATGACATCCTGATTTATAGTCGCACATGGGAGGATCATCTTCACCACTTAGAAGCAAATCTCAAACTTTTTTCTGACCATCATCTTTATGCAAAGCAATCAAAACATTCCTTTGGTCAATAAGAGATTGAATATTTGTGGCATATAGTCACTAAGGAAGGAGTTCAGGTAGACCCTAAAAAAATTTAGGCAGTGCAAGAATGGTCCAAACCTCATACTTTGAAGGGACTTCATGGATTCTTGGATCTTATAGGATATTACATAAAATTTGTAAAAAACTATGGAAATATAGTAGCCCCCTCACAACCATGTTGCAAGAAAATTCTTTTGTGTGGACTTATTCCGCTAAGAAGGCTTTTGTCGATTTGAAGTTTGCTATGACCACCACCCCTATTTTGGTAATGCCAAATTTTTCTAAACCCTTTGTCATCGAGAGTGATGCATCAGGTACAAGAATTAGAGTAGTTTTAATGTAGGAGGATCGACCATTGACTTTCATTAGCAAGGCACTTTCCCCTCAAAATTTGGTTAAGTCCACATATGAGAAGGAAATGCTTACCATATTACACGTGGTCACTCATTGGCATCCATATCTCATTGGTTGATATTTTTCCATCAAGACTGATCATCAAAGTCTAAAATATTTTTAGAGCAATGGATGGCTACTCCATAACAACAAAAATGGGTCTCCAAATTGTTGGGATATGACTATGATATTTCTTATAATAAAGGTAAAGAGAATGTGGTGGCTGATACTTTGTCTCGCCTACATGAAGATCAATCCATGCCACATGCTATATCTACTCTACTTCTGCAATGGCTTCATCAACTTTGTGAAGATATCATCAAGGATTCATCATTACAAACTCTCCTCTGCCATATCCAAGAGGATATTCAATCAGACCCTGGTTATATTTGGTATGGTCAAGATTTACGATTTCATGACTGATTGTTTATTCCATCCGAGTCTCAAATCAAGGACCTCCTCCTTCATGAAATGCATGCATCCCCCACAACTAGACATTCGAGTTTTCTCATAAAATATACATAAGCCAAGTGTACCTTCTTCTGGAAGGGCATGAAAAATATATCAAAATATTTATTGCTAAATGTGATTGATGCCAACACATGAAAGGTGAGACTGTGTGTTCACCATGTACACTTCAACCTTTACCTATTCCTGAGTAGGTTTGGACAGATATATCTATGTACTTCATCGAAGGGCTACCAAAATCAAGAGGTAAATAAGTTATTTTGGTGATAGTGGATCGTCTCTCAAAGTATGCTCATTTATTTTCCCTATCCCACCCTTATACTGCATCCATTGTTGCCCACATATTCCTTGACTCCATATTTCACCTCCATGGAATTCCTAAATCTATTATCTCTTATCAGGATCCTACCTTAACCAGTCACTTTTGGTAGGAACTATTTAGGTTTCAGGGGATACAACTCAAGATGATTTTGGCCTACCATCCTCAAAATGATGGCCAAATCAAAATTGTCAATAAATGCTTGGAAATCTACCTTTGTTGCTTCACTTCTGAACATCCTACTCATTGGGCTATTTGGCTTCCTTTGGTTGAATGGTGGTACAACACCACGTATCATTCTGCCACTAAGGTGACTCCATTTGAAGTAGTTTATGGTCAGCTTCCACCAGATCCAACTTATTACATTCTAGGTAGCTCCAAAATCCAGGTCATGGATTCCATTATCTTTGTCAGTGTGACTCCATTTTTCACCAACTCAAGCTCAATTTGGACATGGCTCAGAATCATATGAAATAACAAGTAGATCAACATCATACTGAATGCATATTTTTCATTGGTGATATAGTCTTCCTTCGCTTAAAACCATACAAATAATCATCTCTCCAGTTGCGTGGTTGTCAAAAACTTGCTCCCAAATACTATGGTCCTTACCATGTGTTGCAGCGACTTGGGGAAACGACATACAAACTAGCCCTTCCAGCTAGTTCTAAATTTCATCCAGTCTTCCATGTGTCCTCTCTCAAACATGTTATTGGAAATAGGGTGTAGGTGTAGTCTACACTTCTAGAGTTGGATGAGGAAGGGTCCATCATTCTTGAACCTGAATATATTCTTGATCGCATATCGCATACCCTTCATCAGCAGGTTATCATAAATATCCTGGTCCAGTGGCATGGCTTACGACTAGAAGATGTGACATGGGAACCTCTTCACCAAATCCAACAACAATTTCCTCACCTTTAGCTTTGAGGATAAAGCTTTTTGAAGGGGAAGGACATGTTAGGACCCCATCCTAACACTTGATGTAATAGTCCTTGTAGAACATGGGTAGTACCCATGTTAATATTTTGTAATATTTTATTATAATTTGGATTAAGAAGCATCTATTACAAATGGTGCCCTTCTATGTAACCATTTTTTCAAGAATGTAACTGATTGTAGGTAGGAGATTCTAGCCCGGATGGCATATTGCATGTAAGCCAACCTTGGGAGTTAAGTGCTAGAGAAATTCCTTAAATCTATGAGAGGTAATATTGTACACATCTTTTTGCATAATTGAATGACATATTGAAGTAGGTTGCCCCCTTGAAGAGGCTTGTGATTCAATGCTATTGTGAGATTGTTTTTTTTCTGCAATTTACTTTCTTATTATGCATAATATTTCCAAGTGTGTTGTGAGCATGTATGTTTATTTTTAATTATTTGTGTGAGTATTATTTTTAATAGTAGGTTCCTTACAAACTATTATAGCAAGTCTATGAACTGATACCTCTAAAGCATAGAGCTCAAAACATTACATGATTTGAAAATAGGCTCAAAATACTTCTGTATGCAAAAGTGATAGCCTCTAGAATATTTTCCCTAATGGACCCCAAAAAATAAAAATTGAAGTGCTCAAACCTTGAATTTCAAGTGCTAATCCCAATCTAGATTCACCACTTAACTCCCTTTTTTTCTCAACTACTATCACTATCTTTTCTTCATTAGTTGAACTGATATATAGGTTAAAAAAGAGTGATATGGCACAATATGGGGCCATGTTATCCATCGTGTTTGCCATGAATCTACCAAGAAAACTTAAAGCACCCAAAGGAACTTGGAGGGAATTGAACTCATGTATCCCTTAAGCTAAGCACCATGCACTAGCTATCCTAGCCAATCCATAGACGAGATAGAAATTTTTGCACACACAATTGTACTACCATTTGTACCATGTACTCTGATAAAAATAACTAGTGCATGATTTGATCATGCAACCTCTACATCCTAAAACAACCTTGTTGTTTGTCTAGGTAGTGAGTGTTATGAGAATGGAAGAGTTGATCCCTCTATAGAGGTCACACACTTAGTGAAATTAAAAAAAAAAAAAAATGAGTTGGTTTCAAACCTACACCTAGGCCCATCCAAAGAAATCTCCAAACCACAATACCATGACATCACCTAGATAGGAATCACTTGATACAAAGAGGCTATGCTCAATATTTCACCCTTGAAAATGACATCAAATATTTTATGCAACAAAAAAATGATATTTTTATAGAGTCAAACATGAGTTCTTCAAATAGTAATGCACTAACAAGTGTTATTTTGATCATAATGGTTGCCCTATGTCTCGGATGAAGACATGCTCTCTCCTTGGAGGGAGGATAAATTGTTAGAGTATATTACATTATTGGGTGCATATCAATGTACCATCTTTGGTACATTACTAAAGTAGGAGTTTACTTCATAGTAAAGTTAAGTACTTACTTCAAGTAATGTAATAAATGCGCAAGTGTTAGAATGTGCAATGATGTAAATGTGCATGTAGTCCACATGTACATGAGTCATAGGATAGAGTCAAAGGTAGAGTGAGGTCCAAGGAACTTATCTTACCATATATAGGCTTATAGTGAGTAAAATAAAGGGAAATAGAGAATATAGAGAGTGCATAGTATAGATTGGTAGAGGAGTACAATGTAGTTCCTTAAAATAGTTTATGGAGTATGCATGTCCTCTATTATATTGCATTGTACTATTTTTGTGAGCTTTCATTAATGGCATAAATCTTAGTTATTGCAAAATTTTATCTCTTTATTTTCTTGCATATTCTAGTACCATTATCATATAGTCATCTTATATTACTTATCTTGCATCTTGTGGTTACATTTCCTATATCATATACTCATCAAAAGCTAATAGCGGTATCAGAACACACGATAGATTGATAAGAAATAGGAATAACCACAAATGAGATTGAGAGGAATACAAAAATCTTCTTTTCAAAATTTTTGAGATTACATTTGTCTAGAGTCTTTCCACAAGGTTGTAAACAAACTCATGAAAACTAGGGCTCAACATTAATTCCACTAGATTTACAAATCAACTAGTGAATATTGATTATCTCTAGATTTAGAGTTTCTTCCATTATAGTCCTAATACTTTGTTGCAGGAAAAAGAAGATTCAAAGAAATTTGGGAAGCTTCCTACAAAATATATAGAAAGAATATCTTCTTTAGAATCAATCCAGTACCAAAAGCAACAAACAAAAGATCAAATATTTGGAGGCCTGTATAAAAAGTCCCATTGCTAGAGATTGCAGACCTGTAGATTGTAGAAGTAAAGAAAAGGCCATAGGAGCCTTGTTTTAGATTTGAGGAAGAAGAGACTCAAGGAGAAGAGTCTCGATGAAGATAGGATATTGGTAATCTTCATTGAATATTGAAGACTTCACCTTAAATAAGTTGAATATGTTAGAATTTCCCAAGAGTAGAAATGCAAAGCATTACAAGAATTTGAAGAGAAGAATAGAACTGATTGATTTATTCCATGGGATCAACTTTGTATAAATAGCAAAGTTGATCAATGTGAGTCATTGTATTACAACAACTCAAAAAATCTAAACTAGTCTAAACTGAGAATTCGTCTGACTCATGGAAGAGTGGTAACTCAAGTAAGACTAGTCTAAACTGAGAATTCACCTGACTTGTGGAAGAGTGGTAACTCAAGTAAGACTATCCTAGTAGAACTTAAGAGAACAAATATTTATTCTAACACCTCCCGTTAAGTGATACTAGGGGTGAATGTAACAATAGGAGATGAGTCTCGATAACAAGGCCTGATGAGGTACTCACGTACAATGAACTCTTATAGAAGAGGGTAAAAAAACCACATGGAAAAAACCATCTTTAAAGAAGAAGAATAAGAGGCATGTCTTCGGATGGCGAAGATTGTCCTCTATTGAACACCAAAAAAATGAGTCCCAGTAATATAACCTTATAAAGTACTCATGTACAATGAATTTACATATAGGATAGATGGTGAAAAACCACATGGAAAAAAAACTTTGTGCACCCTTCTAATGCAACTGCCTAACACCAAGTTTCTCTCGCAACTGAATGTAACACAGAGAAGGAAAGTATTTGGTGAAGATATCTGCAATTTGATTTTCTATGGGAATGTATTCTAAGTTTAGATCCCCTTGTTGAATATGTTTTTGAATGAAGTGCATGTGAATCTCAATGTTTTTGGTGCATTGATGCTCAATTGGATTGTGGGCAATATGGATTGTGCTTCGATTGTCACACCAAAGGGTAATGGGTTGGTCATGGAAAAAACTAAATTCCCTTAGTATCTGATGAATCCAAAGAGCTTCCTGACTGGCCAAAATTGTTGCCCTATATTCTGCCTCTATAGATGATAATGCTATTGCTTGTTGTTTTTTGCATGACCAAGCAATAGGTGAAGAACCAAGACAAAAAACATAGCCATATGTGGAACATCTATCTTAAACTGAATGCGCCCAATAAGAATCTATGTAACCAATAATATCCATGGATTCACCATCATATAAGAGCCCATAGTGAGTAGTCACTTGCAAGTAGCGAAGTATTCTCTTTGTTGCTTGCCAATGGCTGAAATGAGGTTGATGTGAGAATATAGATATTAAGCCAACAACATATGAAATATTTGGGCAAGTATGAGTGAGGTATAATAGACTTCCTACAAGATGTTTGTAGAGAGTAGCATCACATAGAGGGTACTTGTAGGAAGTATTTAGAGTGACTCCAAACTTAAAATATGTGGAATAAGGATTGCAATCAATCATCTTAAACCGTTGAAAAAGGTCTAGAGTATATTTTTGTTGACACAATGAAATTCCTGCATATGTTTGAGTTATCTAAAACCCAATGAAGTAATGATCTAAAGCTAGATCAAACATCTCAAATTTCTCAGAAAGGGAGTCTTTGACAGTCTGCATGTGAGAAATGGCACTACCAGTGAGTAGTAGATCATCAACATAGAAAACAAGTATGGTTATGTGTTCTTCATCCCTCCAAATGTCGACTGTTGCATTAGACTCACATTGAGAAAATCTTGAGGAAAGAAGGAAGGAGTCCATTTTTTCATACCAAGCTCTAGGATCTTTTTTGAGACCATAGAGAGATTTCCTTAGTCTACAAACAATAGAGGAGTCTTGAATAAATCCAGCAGGTTGTTCCATGAATATTTCCTCTTTTAAGTCACCATGCAAGAAATCACTTTTAACATCCATTTGAAAAACTGGCCACTTTTGAGAGGTAGTAAGTGCAAGTACCAGCCTTACAGAATCCATTTTCGCAACTAATGCAAAGGATTTAGAATAATAAATGCCTTCAATATGTGAAAAACCTTTAGTAACCAAGCGAGCTTTGTGTTTGTCAATTTCTCCATTAGGTCCATACTTAGTTCTATAAATCCATTTACAATGAACCAATTTTCTTCCTTTAGGTAGAGGGACTAGATCCCAAGTTTTATTTTTGATTAAGGAAGAAAATTCATTATCCATGGCATCATCCCATTCTTTTATACCTGTTTCTTCCTTTAAGGATTGAGGATCTATGGAAATGGACTGACAAACAAGTCCAGAACCCATGGAGTTGCTTATTCTAGATGATGGAAGATTTTAGATGTAAGGAGTGGCCTCTTGAACTATGGTGCGGGTCCATTTTGGCATTGTGGAAGGGGTAATGGGTGTGGTAGGACTTTGAGTTGGAGTTTGAAGTATAGGATCCTCATATTGGTCATTTATCTCAAGGATGGGATCTTCATTATATTGAGGCTCAAATATTGGAGATGGCTCAAGAGAATTAATTTTGGAAGATGAATATTGAGGATCTTTATCAGGGAATGTTTCATCAAATTAAATATTTCTATGAAAAATACCTCATGAGTTATGGGATCAAGGATCCTGTAGGCTTTCATTTCCTCACAATAACCAACAAATATGAGTTTCTTGCTTTTTTTTCTAGAGACTTCCTCTTTTTCTTTGGGATATGTGCCCAAGCAGTACACCCAAAAACTTTGAAAAAAGAGACATCAGGTTTTGAGCCAGTCCATGCTTCCTTAGGAGTCAAATGGCCAAGAGTTTTATGAGGTGTGCAATTTTGAATATAATTTGCACAGTCAATTAACTTATACCAATAAACTGCTAGAATATTTCTTGAGTGGAGCATACAATTTGCCATTTCTTTTAAATTTATATTTTTTCTTTCTACAATACCATTTTGCTGTGGATTATGGGAGATTGAATGTTGATGAATTATACCATGAGTTGAGATAAATATGGAGAACTCATTACTGAAGTATTCCCCCCATTATCCGTATGAAATTGCTTGATTTTGCAAGTGGCTTGGTTATCAACTAAGGCCTTGAATAGTTTGAAGTGGGATAGAACGTCACTTTTGTATTTTAGAAAGTAGACCCAAGTTCTTCTTGAAAAGTCATCAATGAATGTTAAGGCATATTTTTCTCCTTTGAAAGAAGGCCCTGGGAAGACCATCAAGTCACTATGGATTAACTCTAGAGGGGATGAGGCTCTTTGAGAACCACTTGGGTGAAAATGATCTTGATGTTGCTTTCCAAGAGCACATCCAGGACATATTCCATCAATAGAAGAGACTTTTGGCAACCCATTTACCATTTCATGAGTATTTAACTCCTTTAGATAGCTATAACTACGATGTCCAAACCTTTCATGCCAAATTTGACTTTCAATATCTCCATGTGCAACAAAATAGGAGGCCCCATATGAATTTTTGAATCCCTAGAAATTAAATAGGTGAGTGTTATGATCAATATCTCCTTTTGCTATGAGAGAGTGTGATTTTTGAAAGTCTCTTATCTCAACTCCTATTGGTGAAAATAGAATTGTTTTACCCTTTGCAAAAGTACAAATATGATAGATGGAGAGGATATTTGTAGCTATATTTAGGACATAGAGAATGTTATTGATAGAACCACCTTCAATGGATATGTCACCTTTTTCTTTGACTGGGATAAAGGATGAGTCACCAACTTCTATGCTACAAGTTGAGCTTGAGGAGATTGAATTGAATGACTCATGAGAGGAAGTCATATGATGAGTTGCCCCTGAATCTAGAACCCAGTATTTTGATAAAGTTTTTATAGCTTTGCCTTGAAAATTTAAGGCTTTTCCTTTCTACTTCTTAGTGTCTATTTTGTGATCCTTCATTGTTGCCTCTAGTTGTTGAAGTCTTTTCTAGCATTTATTCCCAGAATGACCATCCTTTTTGCAATGTGTACAAGTTATGGGGCCTCTTTATTTCTTTTTGAATTTTTCTTTAGTGGATGTGGATGCTACTAATGCTTTTGAGGAAGAGGGAGAGATCTCATATTTTGCAAGTTTTGTTTCCTCTCTAGTTAGCCTATCACAAAAATCCTCTAAAGAGGGCATTTTAAAACTTGTACCAAGTGCATATTTTGTAGACAAAAAGGTGGTTTCAAAAATTTGAAATACTCTATTTAACTTAGAGAGAATAAGATAGATGCATTCTTATTCTATTTTATTATTTCCACTGCCTTTTAATTGAGTGAGGACATCTTCAAATTTGATGAGAAATTCAACAATATTGCTGAAGTCTTCGGGAGATAATGTTGTTAACTCTGCCTCTAGCTGCATTGACATTATTTGATCCACTTTACCAAATAAGTTCTTTAGTTTTTATCAACTCTCAAATGGAGTTTTACATTCTGAAATGTGAAACCATAGGCTTTCATTTACATTTGTGCTTATAATACCCATTGTTTCATACATATTTCCTTTATGAACAACTTTTTCATATTCCTTTTCAAATTTAGGCTGCTCCTCTTCTAGCAAGTGTGTGAGCCCTTTTTGAGAAATGAGATTTAATATTTTTGGTTTCCATGTGTGATAGTTATGAGGGGTGAGTGGGTCAATTGTATTCATTTTGCCAAAAAAGGTTGCAGTGAACCAATATTCCCCCCTTTAACTACAAGATTTTTAGAGAAGGCAATGTTGCACCAGTAGAAACCCTTGTTGAATTAATGTAGCAGAAGCCAGACCATTATATCGAACTCTTCAATTTACTTGCCCTTACGTGAGGGAAACTATAAGTAAATTTTGGAGAGTGATACATGGAACATAGGCAATTTGAAGCAAGTAAAATCTGCCATACCCTTATACCAAATTTTCTCAATGACCCGCCCTTACGTGAGGGAGACTATAGGTGTATGAGGATAATGATACGTGGAACATAGGTGATTATTAGAGATTTGGGCCAAACTTTGAATAGATGCTTGTTAATGGTGGCTTGCTTGTATGTTCATAATATCAAGTGTCTTAAAAAACCACAAATATGTAATTAGAACATTTAGAAGATGTTGAAAGAGTGAGAAGCAAGCAACAACACCAAGTGGCCAAGATAGGGCCATAGAATGACTACACCACCAAAATGTCCTCCAATATCTGCCCACACAAGGAATGCAGCAGCAACAAAGAAAGAATCCCCTGAATCAAGTCAAAAAAATAGGTGCATGAAGCAACACCATTAACCCCCCCCAAAAAAAAATTGTATTAAGAGTTTAAAAATGGACTTGTCACTTGTTGAGTGATATAAATTGGCACAAGACAAAAAAATGATAGAAGTCTATAAGAGGAGGTTACAATAATTTGAAACAGAAGCATCAACTCTCTTTAAATGATTGGTAAAGTCTTTTAGAGAAATAATTGAAACATATACAGAATCATCAAATCTATTCAAATGACTAGAAAAAGAGTTTTAGAGAAATAACATTCTTATGTAGAACCAGCATACTGACAGATGTGCAGGCCCATTTGTTGACAGCAGAGAGAACTTTTGAGTTGAACAACAGATAAAAAATTTAGAACCACAAGTCCATAAAAAAGGAGAGGCATGTAGCTCTTTGTGATAGAAAACTTGACTATCTACACCATTGTTTTCGAAGAGCAGCTACATTCCTTTCTTTGAAAGTGAGTGATGTCACATCATGCCTTTTTGCTCACTACATATCCCTGTGTGAAATCTACAAACAGAAAAATGTTAGATACCCTTGGCTCTTATTGTCCTCCATGCTCACCACGCCATGGTCACGGTATTCCAAGGGATATGTGAGTGATATATATCGCTACCTCTTTGTATTTGATCCTACGATATAGCGAACTGCACCGTATATTGCACAGGAAGAACGCGGCCAAGAAAATTGAAATAGCGAGTATCATAGAGTGTTAAAAAAAATTCTCCTTATAAAGAGAAAATAAACCAAGTGTCTTGAATGCACTCGTTGAGAGAGGATCGAGAAACCACAGTGCAAATTGATTTTTCCTCTGACCGTTTGGATGGACGTTAGCTTACTGGAGTGGACACCCAGTCACCACAGATGCACTGCAGATGTAAAACTTGGTTCCCGTGCAGTGGCCTCATTCATTTAAAATATTAACTGAGATATTTGTATCTGAATCAGCAAAGGTAATAGCATTTTGACACGTCAGTGGAGAGTTTAATACTTGCTAAGTGGAAGTCAATGCTTCCTCAGGAACGCGCCCATGATTTGAAGTTAATCAACCAAATAAAGGAACTGCACCATTGACTACAATTTGCATCGAGGAACGTGCTCGTATATCGATATGTTTTTAAATGCTGGCTCATACATTGACCAACAAAAAGAGACTACGTTAAGGATTTTACATGGATTTGTAGTCATGCAACAATGCCATCGAAACATCTCAAAATAGAGTTGTGAATGTCGTCGAAGAGGTGGCTGTTTTATGGTAACATCTGAAAAGGAAGCTGCGTGATTGATTTCCTCTGAAAAGGAAGCTGCGTGATTGATTTCCTGTGTAGCGCAGCAAGAAAGTAGGTTAAGATAATATGAGGCCAATTTTGCATTAGCAAATTGGCCAAAAAAAAATATAATTTATATTTATTTTAAAAAATTTCACTGCAGTGCTTGCCATAGTAGCAAGTAGCAAAAGCAGTAAAAAAAATATCACCCCCTCTTATCATCTGCATATTTGTAAGAAGAATAAAGCTATCATCCAGTAGAAAATTTTACACAATATTGCAAAAAAATATAATTCTATTAGAAAGAACTATAACCAATTTGCCAAAAAAAATTGTAGACTTGTAACTAAAGCAGTGGGAGTGGTCTACAAGAGATATGTCAAAAAAAAGACAATGAACCAGTTCCTAGAAGAGCCTTCAAGAGAGAATGCTTAACAAAATCTATCCTGCTATGGTACCATATTAGAATTTCCTAAGAGTAGAAATGCAAAGCATTACAAGAATTTGAAGAGAAGAATAGAACTGATTGATTTATTCCATGGGATCAACTTTGTATAAATAACAAAGTTGATCAATGTGAGTTGTTGGATTACAACTCAACAAATCTTAAGTAGTCTAAACTGATAATTCACCTGACTCATGGAAGAGTGGTAACTTAAGTAAGACTAGTATAAACTGAGAATTCACCTGACTCATGGAAGACTGGTAACTCAAGTAAGACTATCCTAGTAGAACTTAAGAGAACAAATATTTATTCTAACATAAGAGACCCACAAAAGGTCCATTGAAGAACTTTTAGATTTGGAACCTTGAAGATAGAGGACTAGTAAAGGTCATTCCAAAAGAAATAAATTTTAGGGATCCAAGAGGGAGATCTCATTGCCAAACTTCCACAGTAGAAGGTTGAAGAAAAGGTCTTATTGAGAAATACCAAAGAAGCTACAAGAGTGAAGACCTTAGAGAAGAGGTCTCAAGGAAACTCAAGGAGAAGGGTTGGAGAGCCCCATTGAAGAAGATTTAGATAAGGTCATTGAAGGAGTTCCAAGGAGAACTCATTGGAGAAATTTACCACCAAGGATAAGTTCTTGATAAAGGAAGATTTTGGAATAATTATCACCATCTAACAACAGGCCCAAATTGAGATAGATTTGGCAAGGATCTTGCCAAATTTTAGAGGAGATTGGTGAAGACATTAAGACTTTTAGATTCTTGAGAAGAAGTTCTAGATTGAAGTCAGATTTTGACAAGGAGAAAGGAGCCATACATTACTACCAAACCTGATAGGTTTGAAGATTACCTTTGAAGGCTAGAAGGCTCATTTGGAGAAAGGAGATATGTTGGTTTCTATAGCAAAAAACTGAAGGGTTCTTGAAAGAAAATCTCAGCTACAATTTGAAGGAGTTCCCTACCAAATTTTTGAGATTCAAGGATAGCATTTTAGTGGATAGATTGACTACTTTGCAATCTAAAATTTTTATATTTGAGGATAGTAAGAAAGCAACAATTTGGGTAGCATCAATAGCTACTAAGTTTTATATTTCCAAGATACATCCTGAAGGAGAGTTGAAGCCACCAAACTATAGTATCAGGAAAAAAGTTAGAGGAGGTACAAAGCTACAAATTGGTGTGTTGAGAAGCTATTTTGGACAGCAAATAAGAGTTGCAATTTCATCCAATAAAAGGCAGTAATAAGGTGAATCTAATCACCTTGCAATCCTTCATTAAGGTAAGCAACTTTGGTGCAAAAGGTTCATTAGTTGAACTTTAGATTTTTGGTTCATTATTAAGATTTGTTAAGCACCATATTAGAGTTTAAAAGTTGCAAGGATAAGGTTGCATATTAAAGTCTTCAAGGGAGTGCAGAAGATAATTTCTTATAAGGTTAATACCTGCACATTAAAATAGAAGTTAGATATATTTTGAGAGAAAGAAAATATCAACTTTCTATTATCCATTGGAAGCAAGAAGACAGTATTCGTAAGTGCAAATTGAATAGATTATAGTGCATATTTCAAGTTCCTTTTAAGGGTTCATTTATAGGAGTAATAAGGAGATATTACTATTGCACTATACTAGTTATTAAAGGTGCACTAAGGTTTTTAGTTAAAGTGAATATTAGTGCAAAGTTAAACCTTTCAAAAGGCATATTAGTTGCATGGTTAATAGCTTGGATTTGTTATTACTAAGTTAACCAAGCAATTGAAAGAGTTGTCTAGTAAGGAGGGCAACATCAAATCTCAGTTTGCTATCAAGAGCAGAACAAGTAGCCACCTCATCAAAGAAGAAATAAAGTGTACAAAAGGAGATTTAAATATCTCAAATATAGGTGCAAATTTAAAGTATTTTATTGTAAATATTGCAAATTTGTTTGCATTAGATTATTGCACCACAATATCCTTATCCTACATAACAAAAGAGGATAAAGCTAGAGTATCACAAAGACACTACTATAAACCCAAAAAAATTTGCACCCTTTTCTTTCAGGCTAATGGATTTGTGCCTAAAAGGGGAAGTAAAAATGATGTATCTACACCTCGAACAAGAATAACTTGAGTTGTTCTCTCCTTGGTGTTTGTCGATGAGTTGGGTGGGTTCACCAGGAAACACTTTATGTGGTGGTTTCCATGCCTAGGTAAGGTGTATGTTTGTTGAATTCTTTTTATGTGCATACACCTAGGGTTTGACCAAAATGCAACTATTGCCTAGCTATATGCAATTTAAATTTTGATGAAAATAAAGTAAATAGATTCTAACTAGAAATCTTTGTAAATCTAACTATGATGCAATTATTTCGTAGATATTGAAAGCAAAATATGAGGTTTATGCTAGAATGTTTTTTTCTTTTCATTTTGTATTTTATGTTTCTTTTTAACTAAATGTACTAGATGAAAAATGATGTGACTAAATTCCTATTTCTATCTTTTGTTCTTTGGAGACTTTTAACAAATGCAATTGATGTAAAAATTGATATAGCTAAGTTTATTTTTTTGCTCTTTTGTGTTTTTCAAAACTAGTATGATTGATATAAAACAATGCAATTGAATCTATGTTTTTGATCTGTTCCTTTAAAAATTTTCAACTAATGCAATTGATATAAAATAATACAACAAAGTTTATATTTTGATATTTTCTTTTTATTTTTCAACTAATATGATTAGATGCAAAATATGATGTGATTAAATCTATGTTTTTTGTTCTTTTATTTCTTTTGTCTTATGCAGATGCTTCTAGAATAGAATGTTATGAGATTACAGTATAGAAAATTATAGAAAAACCAGGTTTGGATCCTTTCCTGATCTGGATGTTTGCAATTATATGTATTCAGCTCTGTCAAGTAAATTTGGATTTGTTCAGATTGAATTCGGACCAGTCTGAATCTATCTGGGGAATTTGAATCTATCTAAATCTATTTAAAACCTACAACTCCATAGTAAAACACTAAAAAAATGTAGTTAGGGGTGGAGGATCTGCTTAGGCCACAATAGATCATGGCCTGTGACATTCAGATCCCCTTAGTTATTTTAGCAAACTATAGAAGAAGTGATGGATCTATAAATCTAATGCAAAGCATGAAATTTAAATGGAAGAAACATAGTGACAGTAGTAAGATGCAATAGAATAGGAAAGCTAATAAGTAGTAAAATGCAAATACGAAGTCAATATGATAAATTTAAAATCAAAACCTACCCCCAACATAGATCTATGCAATTCCAAAAATCAACAGCAAATTCAAATCACTTTGAATACGTTCAAACCTACAATGATCAGATCTGTGAACCTGTGATGGTAAAATTAGCACAATTTTGGGTTTCATCGATGAATTCAAACGCATCCAAATTCATATAAATCTACAAAAATGATAAATTATGCTAGGGATAAATGCAATTTAAATTCACAATACACATCACCATCTCTGATAGCTCCTAGAATGATGATTTGTGTCACGATCTCCTCTGAAACTTGCAACAAAATACAAGAAAGCCTATTCTTCACCTATATTTTCTTACAAAAATCACCATTAGACCCATCTAGAAGTAGCCTACAATATTTAACATCTGAGGCGGGTCGAGGAATCAGGGAGAAGGATGCAAATAGGTTGGGTTGTTAAGGGAATTTGGGAAATTTCCCAATCTAGGCAAATTTGAACAAATCCAAATTTGCCAAAAATCTGGGTTTGCCCATATTAGGGGTGAAATCCAAATAGTGCGCTTGAATTAGGTACACATTTGATTTGGCTAAATTTATACCGTTCCAAATTTGTTGGACCCGCTTGAATTTCCTGAAAAAAAGGGTAAATGGATAAAATTTGGTTTTATAAGACACAAAAATCAAGGCAAGGGGTTGAAGGGTAGAAGGTACATTGTTAGGAAGTAATAACATGTTGGCTAGGGAATGGGAATTTTGAAATGTGTCAAAATCCCCTGGCTACATTTTTCCCCCTCATTGGCACATTTATGAATAATAAATGTGTTAAAGAAATATGTAGCGGAAATGGGAGTTACATTGTAAAAAGACCAAAATTTTATTCAAATTTTCTTTTATTTTATTGTCTAGGATGCCCCCTTTGAGTTTTGTAAAAAATTAGAACTTATTGCAAAACTTAAAATTTAAAGTGAAAAAGGGGTAAAAAGGGGTATAAAATAGGAAATTAGGGCAAAAACCCTAATTCATTTCTATCCCACTACTTTGCTAATTTGGCTCTAGATAAAACGACGACTTCTAAACATCAGGTAGACGTGGTTCGAGTAGGGAGCAATAGATCTGGCATAAGAATATAGGTAAGCATTCTTATCACCTCAAATTTAGGACTTTTTGGTCTATTTTTTAGATTTTTAGAATTTTTTGATGTGGCTTGTCATTGCACGATCGTGAATGGCAAATTCAAACCGTTTCGGCAAATTCATATGTCTGAATTCTTCTAGAAATATGTTTGAATGTATGAATTTGAGTGATTTCTAGCCATTTTGTATATCCGAATTTGATTGGGAATAGTTTGAATTCGCAAATTTGAACGTACAAAAGGTAGATTTGATCACTCGAATATGTTTTTGTGTAGTTCCAAATATGCAATTTAGGTCCAAATTTGCAAATTGAGTCCAAATTTGCAAATTAAGGATAATTTTATATTTTGTGATTTATTTATTTTATGTTTTGGTGATGTTTTTTCAATTTATAATATGATATATTACTAATTATTGCTTTTATTTTTGGTTTTACAGTGAGGTGCTCTTAAGAACTACGAGTGGTGGTACAAGGGGTTTGATGATCATGTTAGGACCCTGAGTGCATATGACAAGATGGTTTTAGAGGAGGTGGTACTACGACACGTGGATGAGATGCCACACATAGAGGTAGATTACTATCTCTTGATAGCATTAGCAGAGAGGTGGTATCTAGGATATTCGATATTTTGGTTACCTACAAGGGAGATAACCCTGATTTTAGAGGATGTATGGAGGATCCTCTGGGTACCTATCAAGGGCTAGTTTGTCTACCAGTACCTGAACTAGGCTTAGGCTATGCGGTGGTTGATAGGAGATCCATAATTTACTATTGAGCAGAGTAGGGTCAGCATCGAGGGACTGATAGCTACAGAGAGAGTTTCTAGGTTGACCGAGGTACTATCAAGGACTGTTGTAGGGTTACTATCATGCCATCAAAGTGGATGACATCTTCCATGGGGCTTAGATGAGGTTATAGCTGATATGAGGGACTCCAGTCAATGGTTTTTGTGGGGACCATATATACTCTACCACTTATATAGGACCTTGTTTAAGGTCATGTATAAGAAGGGTCGAGGCTTGGTCCTCATGACTTTTATTTAGGTATGGTGCTAGGATCACATTGTAGTGAGAAGGCCAAAGGGGTTTCCTCATAAATAGATAGAGGATGGATGGCCTACTGTATTTTACTAATATCCTACAGGAGGTTGAGGGAGGGGATGAGTTTCCTAGAGGCGGCCAGGCGAGCAATCGATTATCTGACTGCATCGTGTATATGTTGGAGACTTGGTGAGGGCATCCTGGCTAGGAGGATGATATAGTGGAGTTGTCTCGTATACAATGAGTGTGATGGATCTAGATAGAGAGGGGGATATTGAGCTACATCAGGCAGACCGAGTGCAACATCAGTTTGGATTACTGTAGGGGATTCTTAAGGTATGATATTTTATGTACCAGTGAGTGACTCGAGATTCAATGACCACTACTAGGGCATCAAATATTAATAGGTTTATAGAGGTCTATGAGGATGATCCAGTGGTTACACTTTCCAAGGGGGATGACATGAGATTCACAGATGGGTATCAAACAGTCACAGGGAGAGAGATAGAGAGGACAAACATAGAGGAGAGGGGTCCTCAAATAAGAGGAGGGTGGCAGACATAGAGGTTCTCTCGATAGGAGAGGACTCTTTGTATTGGGGGAGGGAGTGGGTAGTGATAGTAGGAAGGAGGTTCATAGTAGTAGGTACCCGCATCATATCAGGCTACCTTATTGCCTCAGTAGGAGGTACCTTCAACTTCTTGACAGGACTCACCCGAGAAGGGCACAACTATGGAGGTTAGGGAGTCGAGAAGTGCAGGAAATGTGGCTCCTCTATAGTAAGATAATGTTGATATAAGGAGTCATATTGGCATTCAGGTAAGCCACATTCAATCCTTAGAGATATAACTTGTATAGTTGCAGACTCTATTGAGTCAGGATTAGGCTTAGTTGGCCTAGAGGCAGGGACATAGGACATCACATTAAACATAATTACGATCACTCCATATGAGAAGTGGGGTTTGATAATAGTCCTTAGGAAGTACTGCATTATTAATAGAGGTGGTCATGACATCATAGTGGATATCCTTCTACCAAAAAAATTATTATCAAGTAGTGCCCGAGGGTCATAGGGTTCCATTACCTCCAGATTTTACTCCTCTGAGTCATGCGAGATCATCTTCTAGGTTGGTATCTAGGGTTCCTCAATTTTGGGGGCCTAGACCACCACCTAATGATACTCAAATATCTAGAGAGTCTGGGGAGTGATATACCAAGATTTATTTTTGTGGTATACCCCCTAGTGATTGAGTATACCAATTTTGATTGTGGCATACAAGTTGATCATTTTGTATCTATTATACTTTTTTGAGATATATATATATATGACTACTATTGTTATTTTTGATATTTGATATTTATGGTTGTGTAGTGCAAAATATGCTTTATTGTTTTTTGATGATTCTACATAATCATGCTTATGGTCATGTTTGATTGCTATTATTTTATTTTATCATGCTTAATCAAAATATCATTGTAGTAAAGTAAATTTTGAGTTGATGTAATTGGTGATGTAGTGTGATTGAAAGTTTTGTAAAAGAAGTATTTTGAAAAATGTACCCTTATTATTTTGATCAGTTATCAATAAACCTCAAGGATGTATGCTTGTATATGATCGTTTATGGAGGTTGTCCCTAATGTTGGTCATGAAGTGGATTATGTGTGAGGTTTTGGCTATATTACTAACATTGGAGGGTTGTGATCAACAAAATTAAGTTTAAAATTTTGTTAAAAAAGTGATGTTTTTTTTTAACATGGTGGAATCGATAGTCGTCATGAATCTGGGCAGGCTATCCAGCTTTTATGGCCACCACAGTATTCTGCATTGTCTGTCCCAAAATCTGCACACAGATATTCGCCTAGTCTACCCCTATAACCTCCATGCCACAATAATTTTAAACCTTTTATGCTGTTGAAAGCACCAGGAAAGGGACAAGCGTTCAGTCCGACGAGAAAAAGTGATATGTTGATGATAAGTAATTCATGGTTTTTAAGATCAATTTTGATTTAATATTAAGGAAAATTTGATGTAATTAGGATGATTAAGCATGAAAAATTGGGTAGAGGACTTGCGCTAGGCATAAGATTCTTAGTGTGAAGTAAATAGAGAGATTTTATTAGGGTTGTCTCATGCCATCATCGCAAAGTCGATATGCAACTACATGATAAAGCAATTTTATGTATAATCAATGCAAGTTTTTGTAGATGATAAGATGAAATGAATAAATTGTACTAGGTGATAAATATGAGATGCAAGTTTAATTGGTTCTAGGACCAATTGCTTATGTTAACAGTCATACAAATCCATGAGGATATAGTGACTTCAACTAATCAAAACTCAAGGAGAATCTTGGTCATGCTAAGATGAAATTGAGTTTATCAAGAACTAGTGTGTGATCTGTGTATTCATTTTCTATCTTGACCTTAATTATGATACAAAATTTGTCAAGGATCAAATGTGTGTTCTTATGAAGTTCATTTACCAATTTTGAGTAAGGTAATGATGCAAATTGTCTTTTAAGAACCATGTGTGTGCAAAGGATGAATTCATTTACCATGATTGTATGCATGCATTTAGATTTAACTACTTTGTAATACAAGCCATAAAAATCTAGTTGATCCATAGGCTAACATTGGTCTATACAAAATAAGGATACTAATGTGACAGAGATGTCACCATGCATAAGACTACCCCATTGCTAGGCAGTTTTCATTCAATCTATTTTTGTAATGGGGATCACCCCACGATTTTCAAATAACTAAGGAATTCCAGGGATTCAAGTTCATTACCCCCTTCTTTTCTTCTGATTTTAGGTAGGGATTCTTGTTCATTTTTGAACAAGGGGATTTATTTTCTTTGTAAAAAAATATTTTTTTTTCAAGGGATACTTGCTCAGATTAGGTGAATAGCAAGGGATTTTATTTGGGTAGGGGGGAGCTTGTCCTTTTGTCAATTCTTAGTATTCTAGAACATGTGCATAATAGGATAGCAAGGGAAACCTTTCATTTAAAAATCTATGACTACTATGTAGCATCATCTTTCCTTGTGCAAGAATCATTTTTAAAATATGTGTAAGTGTGTTCTAGTTCAGAAAGTAATAGAATAAATTCCCAAAACTCAAAATTTCTTAATGTAACAGTAGTGATTTTTGTTCAAGAGAGATTTATAATCAATATTGAAAAATCAAGATTTTATTTATATGTAAATTTTGTGAATGATTCAGGATAAATTCTGAATTTTGTCAAAGAAAACCAAGATTAACTATGAATCTAGACAATATTAGTCTAATATTTAAGTAATATAATAACTAGATGTGACTATATGCCATCTGCAATTGGGCTAAAACTTATTAGGGATGTAATATGAATGCATCTAGATGAAAGATGATGAAATGGTTTATGATTATGAAATAAACTACATGCAAGAAATGATGTATGTACAAAATATATGACAATTATGTACAATGGTAGGTCATGGCTTTATGCATAATATCGTTTGAGGTGCATGATATTCATTGGATCCTTAAGATCTTTTCCATCGAAGCTAGGTAAATGATATGCACCTGATCCAAATTTAGTAGTGATGATAAATGGTCTTAATCAGTTTGGTTGAAATTTTACTTTAAGATCAGTTAGAGCATTGGTATTTTTTTGGTTTTCTTTAAGAACTAAATCAACTTCAAAAGATTGATTATGAACTTTATTAGAGTATGATATTTTGAGTTTGTCTTGGTAAGAGCAAAGATGCTCTAAAGCAATTATGCACTTTTCATCTAGTAATTCCAATTGGCTTAGTCATCCAACACGATATTCATTTCCTACTTCAGCATATTGAAGAAAAAGACCTAAAGAAGGGACATTCAAAAACTCAAAAGTAAATATAGCTTCGGTGCCATATACCATGACAAAGTGAGAAGCACTTGTAGGGGTTAGACCACTATTTTGATAAGCCCATAAGGCTAGATATAACTGAGTGTGCCAATATTGACCTAATTTATTAACCAATATTTTTAGGATTTTTATTAAGATTGTATTTGATGCTTCAGCTTGGCCATTTCCTTATGGATAGTAAGGAGTAGATCATCTATGTTGTGTATTTTGCAAAAATATTTTGTATATCTTTATTTTTGAAGCACGTTCCATTATCAGAAACAAGTGTAGATGGAATCCCAAATCTATAGATGCTTTGATTGAAAATAAATCTAGAGACTCCTGTGCAAGAAGCTAATGGCATGGCTTCTACCCATTTTGTAAAAACTTTAGTTGCTATTATGATGAATTTGTGACCATCTAATGAAATTGGATTAATGTTCCCTATAATGTCTAGGACCCATTTTGAAAAGGGCCAAGGGGAGGAAATAGCTTAAAGCTCTTGGGCAGGAGCATGAATGAGATTTATGTGTCACTAATATTTTTCACATCAACACACATAATCATTGGCATATTTTTCCATGGAGGGCCAAAAATATCCCATTCGTAGGAGCTTTTTGGCTATGGCACCCCCACTAAAATAACCTCTACAAGATCCATCATGCACTTCGCATAGTGCGTTTTTGGATTCATCAGGGTTGAGGCATCTTAGAAGGATACTTTTGAAATATATTTTACACAAGGTACTTCTAATTATTGTACAAGGGATAGTTTTACTACTTCTTCTTGTGTGGTTGTTATATGAACATGGGTTATGCATGGGATAGACCCATCAAATAAGAAACTATTCCTCAAGACTTCTTCGAGCAGAAGGTCAAAAAAGATATCTCCTTCTACATACTCATCTGGAGTAGTAATCATTTCTAGATGGACTACTAAAATCATATTACAATAAAATAAATGGGTTTCCTTTCTCTTCTTAATATTAATTAACTATTTTTTATTTTCTAAATATTCACCATATGTGATTAGGTGATCATTGTCATCAAAGGAAAAAGGATGAGATTTCACAGGAATATAGCCTATACCACATCGGGTAGACCATTCCTCAACCTCAAAGGGTTCGTGTATGCTATTTTCAAAATGACCCAAATCTTTACCTCTGTAACCCATATCACACATAATTTGCTTAGATTTTATATATTTGTTGAAGAAGTAACATTGAGCAAAATTGTTCTCATCAAATGAAAAGACTATTTGCTTAATCTTGATTTTATCGGGTGAACGTCCTATAGAAATAAAAGTACAGCTCCCAACATGATATATGTTTCCCTATTTGTAAGGTAAAATTGTTATTCATGGGAAATACGGTAATTGAGACAAAACAATGGAGTCTTGTATAGAAAAATTAGCATGCTCTATGGGTGCTAATATGGTGGATAAATCTGATAAATTCTCATCTGTGAGGGGGTATGATGTAGAAGGATTATCATTTTTAGAAGGTATAGGTGTGTCAAAGGAGGATAAAGGTTTAATATTTGGGGAAGGAGATTTGGAAGGAGCAGGGATCAATGATGATAGAGCTAGATAAAATGGAACATTAATGGTTTCCACAATTGCACACATATCAAAAGGTCTAGGGTCTCCATGGATGGTGACCAATTGATTTTTAAATTCAATCTTTACATACTGGTGCAAAGTAGAGGGAACTGCCCTTATTGCATTGATTCAAGGATTTCCTAAAAGGATGTTGTATGATGTTGGATAAGATACAACAAAAATAAATGTATCCAAATTTCTAGGATCGACTTGTAATGGGATAGATATCACACCACAAGCTTCTTATATTTCGTCATTAAAAGCATTTATAATCATTTTGTTTCTTCTTAAATCTTCATTTCTAAACCCAGATATATTGAGAAAGTCATATGTGCAAATATTTAAAGATGAGCCATTATCAATCAACACTCTCTTGACACCTACATATCCAATTAATGTTGTTATGTATAGAGTATTATCCCTATGCATACTTTGAGGAGGTATATCTTTATTGTCAAAATCAATGTAGTCAACTCCATGAGAAACTACAACATTCACTACAATAGTTGGTTCTATGTCTTGGGGTAGCATCATTTGACTCAAGGTATTCATTAATTCTTCTCTATGAACCTATGATGTCCTAAGAAGGTCTAAGAGGGAAATCTTAGTTGTCATATTAGCTAGTTGTTCATTGATATCAAAAGGAGCTTTATGTTGAGGTTGAATTACATTATTCCCTTTATGAGGTGGTTTGAGAACAAAATGTGGTTAATCCACATCATTTGGTTGAGTTTTAGGTAGTTGAGTTTGATAATTTTGAGTTTGAGCTTATTGTCTAGTAATGGATCCAACTGTAGCCACAATGTTTCTTGATTGATGTGAAATAGGAAAATCATCTTGAACAAGTTGTGATCTAGCAGTTGATATTTGTGCTATGGGAAGAATTTATTATGAAGGACAGGTTGTTATCATTATTGGAAATGGTTCCTCTATAACTAATAAATTTGTAATAGGTAGAATTGATATTTATTCATATTCTAAACTATTAGAATAAAAAAACTAATGTCTACCTCAGATTCTATTTCATTTTTAGTATGTTCAAAATATGGGAATTGTATTTTTCTTCCTTGGAATTATTCAATGGTGATAGTGGATTGAGTAGGAACAAATACAGTTTGTGGGAGTTGTGATGGTAGGTAATTGCTAACCATTCCAACATAACATGTTGGATGAGGTATAGCCTGATAATCTAGCTGATTCACAGCTTCCTTACCATAAATTGGTAATGGATTTTGGAAGATGTGTAGATTTTGATTGGCATTTTGTGCTTGTTTCTTTTGTGAGTCTGTTGGTGAATTATGATTTGGTGGAGGATTTTCCACTTCCAATTTTCCATTATCAATCAAGTCTTGCACCAAGTGTTTTAATCTTCTACAAGTGTTGGTTATATGTTCGTCTACTTGATGGAAATCACAATGTTGGTTTGGTCTATACCAAGGTTGAAATATGTCAGGTTGTCATATCTCTGGTAGTTTTATCAAGCCTCTTTCTACCAATTGCGATAAGACCACTGTCAAAGGTTGATTTAATCTTGTTAATTTTTTTTGTTAATTTTTTTGACGTGCTTTCAACACAAACTTCTTCGTGGTTTCTGCAATATTAACATTTGGAGGAGGTCTATTATCTGTGACCCCATCCCCTACCATATGTTTGTTTTTGTATTGATTTTTAGATGATTTATTCTCATCCTTATTTTTAAGTTGTCCTCTTATGATAAGGGTTTCTTCTAACCTTATTGCCAAGTCTATAGCTTGGTCAAAATAGGTTATGGTAGTCGTAGCTAACTCATAGGATAGTTGTTCTTGTAAATTTCCAATAAAAATTTCTAGCATTTCTCTTAGAGGTAAATCAAAATGTAACTTGCCTAAAATGTTTCTCCATCGAGGTAAAAATTCTATAAAACTCTCGTCTTTTCCTTGTTTGAGGTTATATAAATATTTAATTGTGACATGCCTCTTTATATAGGCACCAAATTGATGTACAAAAAACTCTGCAATTTCTTTAAATTTTCTTAAGGAGTGTGTTGGCAATTGATAGTACCATTCTAAGGCCATACCTCCCAAGATCTTTGGGAACATTTTTAATAGCAACATGTCATCATATGTAATGTCAATGGCAAGCGGTACTAAACATGCGAAGATGCTTAATTGGATCTTCAATCCCCTTATAAATTGGTAAAACCGACATGGGGAAGTATTTAGGATATGGTCTAGTGGTAACAAAAGGATCTAGTGGTTGGTTACACATTTCCTTATAGTTGTATGTAGGGCGATAAGGATCTATTTGATCTAAGCGTAAAGCTAATTGTTTAACTATAGCTTCAATATGATGTGGTTGCCCATTATGCTTATTTTGTGATGTTATGTTTGCATAGGGAGGATAATATGTATGTTGTGTTGTCGCATAAGGTGTTGAAACAGTAATACTATTATGCATAGGATTTGAAGTTGGAGGGTTGGCGAGCTTATAAGAAGACATATTTTTCTATAAAGTTGGTTGAGAAGAAGTTGAAATTTTCACATTTTTATTTTTTTGAGATGTTGAGGCTTGAATAAATCAATTATTAAAATATTGTGAGAAATGTATTGTTCGTAGAAGAAGAATGTTGTTTTTGGGTAGTAGTAGTGGTTGCAAAAACATGTTTATGTTGTGATGCCATGGTTTTTTGAACTTTATTAGTACCTAAGGAATGATATTTATGAGTGGCAGGTTGTAATGGATAAATATTATCACTCGCATATGTTTCTGGCTATGGGCGAAGTCGAAAAGCTTCTTCTAAAGCTGCTTCCATTGTAAAATCACCCCTTTTAAGTTTGTCATCTACTTCAAAGGCATTAGTGATAGCTAACCGATTATAATTTAGGAATTCACAAAATTGTTGCATCGATTCAAAATGAATGTTCCCTTGAGGTCCCATTTTAGGGTCAAAAGGATCGACTATTTTGTCTTCCTCATTCTATTATATTTATGCAATTTGTTCTTCTTGAACTTCTTCTATTTCAGTTTTAGTATTATGGTTTTCATTATCCAACTCCCCTTCAGATTCGATTGCCATTTCTTTATCATTCCTTAAGGTCTTAGGTATCTTGCTGTGTTGTGTTGTTTTGTTTTGTTTTGTTTTGATACTACTCCTAATTTTTTTATTTTTTTTAAATCAAACTAAAATGCTTATCTACCTAAATATTTACAAGATTTAGTGTAACAGAACTAAGGTGATTTTTACTCTTCCTGAAAGAACTTATAAATATCATTGATGGACTCTAGGTCTTTAGGGTTCATGAAATGTTCATCTTCAAAGACAAAGTTCTTCTTTAAAATAAGGATGAAGTGAACAAGAGTGATATTCTTAGTTTCAGAAGTATGAGGTTGAAACTTGAGCTCATGGTAAAAATCTCTAAAAAGGACTGCTCTAGGTTCTTTGTTATAACACCTTTTTTATTCAAAAGCTATCTCTTTCTCTTCTAAGTTCACTAGGAATTTGTGGATGACTACAGCTTCTTCAAAGTAACTTTACCATGGGTAAATTATGGAGTGGACGCTAGCTCTTTTGTTCGCTAGCTAGCGTTCACAACTCCACTTAATTTTAAAATAGGTGGAATAGTAATCTGCACCTAAAGCCTTTGTAATGTCTATCCTTTTGATTTGTTTCAACTCCTCAGCTCTTCTCTTAATGAGATCAAAATTCTGCCACAAATCTCCCCAATTTTCCCTATTACTCCTAAAGAGGATATCAACCTCTTTTTCTATGAGTTCCTTTCTAAGGTCGATAAGGGAAAATTATTTAACAGAAGTGTCCACCATTTAAAAATGTTTCTAGATTTTGTTTTTTTTAGAAAAAAGTAAAAAAAGAAAACAAGAGTTCTTTTTCTAGATAAAAGGTTTTTTATTTGAATCATTTTGCAAGTTGTAGGCCAAGTTAACTCATTTTTATTAGGATTTTCACCTGGATGCTCGCATGCATATGGTTGGTGATGAATTCCAAGCTGTGTTGAAGCTCAAGTTCTACCATTTCTCACCCAGTTCACCATGGGCAATGATACACCTCAAAAGATATGTTTGCTATTTTCCATGGCTATGATGGTTGTTGGACCGACCTCATTTTAAATATTGATTAAATATTTCAAGTTTTTTGGGTACAGGTGAAAGGATAATCCCTTTCTGAATGCCCTTAAACCTTCACTGCATATCTCGTTGTTTTTGGACTAGCCGAAGCTATGGAAGATTTCATCGGATGTGGTTCTTTTTTAGTACAAATGATGTGAAAATAAAAAATAAGTGATTTGGTTCCTTAAAAATTATCTGATTTATATGACTTAATCTAAGGCACACAAGCTTAAATGATATTTTTTATTTTTTTAATTAAATAAAAAGCAAAATTCAAAATGAGGGTGTTTTCATGTCGGTTTCACCAAAGAATGTAGACCCAAAATTTTTTACCTCTTTCTTTCAGGCTAATGGATTTGCGCCTAAAAGGGAGAGGGAAAATGATGTATCTACACCTCGAACGAGAAGCACTTGATTTGTACTATCCTTGGTGTTTGTCGATGAATTGGGTGGGGTTCACCAGGAAATACTTTATGTGGTGGTTTCCACACCTAGGTAAGGTGGATGTTTGTTGAATTCTTTTTATGTGCATACACCTAGGGTTTGGCCAAAATGCAACTATTGCCTAGCTATATGCAATTCAAATTTTGATGAAAATAAAGTAATATATTCTAACTAGAAATATTTGTAAATCTAACTATGATGCAATGATTCCATAGATGTTGAAAGCAAAATATGAGGTTATGCTAGCATGTTGTTTTCTTTTCATTTTGTGCTTTATGTTTATTTTTAACTAAATGTATTTTTGGTTAAAACATCTACAACATTTTTCTTGTTATCCACTTTTTCTAGCAACACTTTATTTTGTTCAATCATGTCCCTATTGAAGTGTTACTTTGTATCAATGTACTTTATTCTTGAATGGTAAGCATGATTCTTTACCAAAAATATAGCACTTTAGCTATCACAATTTATCTTCATAGCTCCTTGAAAGAACCCAATTTCAGCACATAGTCTTTGTAGCCATAATGCTTCCTTACTTGCATCAGTAGTTTCCATGTACTCAAATTTAGTGGTTGAAAGAGCAACAATAATTTATCTTTTGCTCATACAACTAATAGCCCCTCCAAACAAGTTGAATACATATGCACTAGTAGATATTCTATTGTCAAGATCCCCAACCCAATCTGCATCAATAAAACCTTTTATATCCAAGGATTTATATTTTTTTCTTGTACCTTTATAACATATTGAAAAATTAGATGTATGCAAAACCCTTTTTACAGTAGTCCAATGCTCTTTACCAGGCTTAGACATATAGTTGCTCAAAACTCCCACTACATGGGTAATATCTGGTCTAGTACACACCATGGTATACATTAAACTCCCTTCAACATTTGCATAAGGAACATGAGATATTTCTTCTACCTCTTCTTCTATTTTTGGACATTGTTTAGCAGATATTTTTCACCCAACAGAATAGGTACCTTCACTAGTTTGCAATCCTGCATATTGAATCTCTTCAATACTGTCTCAACATACTTTTTCTGATTCAACCACAACTTTCTATTTCAATTATCTCTATTTATTTGCATACCCAAAATAAAATTTGCAGGACCAATATCTTTCATGTCAAACTGTGATGCTAACTGAGACTTCACTTCCCTGATTATTTCCTTACTATTTCCAATTAGTAACATATCATCAACATACAAAACTATAATGACAAGTCCATTACCAATTTGCTTTGAGTATACACAATTATTAGAATTGCTACGAACAAAATCAAGTCCTAAAACATAAGTATCAAATTTTTGATACCACATTCTAAGTGACTGTTTTAGTCTATATAGATATTTCTTTAATTTACATACAAAATCCTCCTTTTCTTCAATAATGAATCCTTCAGGCTGTCTCATATAGATTTCTTCCTCCAAATATCCATGAAGGAATGTAGTTTTTACATCCATTTTCTCTATTTCAAGATCAAATGCAGCAGCCACAGATAAAATAAATCTTATTGAGGTTAGCTTTGCAACAAGAGAAAATACTTCACCATAATCAATTCCCTCTACCTGGGAATAGCCTTTAGCAATTATGCGAGCTTTATATTTCTCCACTTTACCTTCAATATTCTACTTCTTCTTGAAGATCCATTTGCAACCTATTGCTTTTCTTCCACCAGGTAATTTTACAAGATCCCATGTCTTGTTCTTTTTCAGGACCATCATTTTCTCATTCATGGCTCCTTCCCAAAGGTTTACCTCTTTAGAATTAACAACTTCTCTAATTGTTCTAGGATATTTATCAGTGATAGATAAAACAAAGGAAGAAGGAAAATTAGATGGACTATACCTTTCAGGTTGTCTTCTTTCTCGTGTTGATCTCCTTACCACAGGTGTATGAACCTCTAGTTAATCCTCTTTTGATGAGTGGGATTCTTCTTCCATAAGATCAAATTGTACCTTTTCAAGTTCTTCTTCTGTTACTTCCTGTGATCACTTTTCATTTCTCTAAACACCACATATCTACTATAAACTATACTTTTAGTTTTTGGATTCCAAAGTTTATATCCTTTAACATCATATTTATAACCAATAAATATACATTTAATAGCCTTATTATCAAGCTTACTTCTTTTCTCCTTTGGAATATGCATGTATGCATCACAGCCAAAAGCTCTAAGATGTGAAAGAGAGGGTTTCTTACCAAACCATGCTTCAAATAGAGTTTGATCTAACAATGATGATGTAGGAGATCAATTTCGTAAGTAACATGTCACATTCACTACCTCTGCCCAAAATTCCTATGCTAGACTAGTACCACTGAGCATACTTTTAGCCTTTTCCATCAATGATTTGTTCAATCTCTCAGCAAATCCATTTTGTTGAGGTGTATATGGAGTAGTCTTCTGTCTTGTAATACCACATTGCTTACACAAATCCTCAAATTTATTTGAAAAATCCTCTCCTCCATTATCAGACCTCAACACCTTAATATTTTTCTTAGTTTGATTTTCAACAAGTGCTTTAAATTCTCTAAACTTATCAAACAATTCATCTTTACTTTGAAGAAAATAAATCCATGCATATCTTGAAAGGACATCAACAAAAGAAGCATAATACCATGATTGTCCAACGGATGGAATAGGGACAAGACCAAATATATCACTATGAATCAGATCTAATATCCCTTTTGATACGGTAGCACCATATGGGAAACTGGCATGATTCTTTTTGCCATAAATACAATGTTAACAAAAATTAAAAAATATTGAGCAATTAGGCATACCTTTCATGTATAGGGTGTGTAATCCTTTTTCTCCAATATGTCCCATTCTTTGATACTAGAGCATTAAAATTTTATCTGATTTAGCCTCAAGAATAGTCAAGCTATTGCACTCATTTGTTATAGTGCTTCCCAATAGCTTATACAAGGTTCCAATCTAAACTTCTCTTACTAACACCATAGATCCATGAACCATTTTGCATGAAACTTTACTAAAACTGATGTTCACTACTACATCAGCCATTTTGCTTACAGAAATTAAATTTTTAGCAATGCCAGAAATATGCATCACACCTGGGAGGGTTTTAACCCTGCCATCCTACAATAGTATTTTCGATCTTCCATGACAAATTATTCTAAGTGGTGAATCATCTCCCAAAAGTACCTCTCCTCCATCATATCTTTCATATTCACTGAACCACCCCCTATGAGGAGTCATATGAAAAGAGGCACCAGTATCAATCAACCAGTATTTACTATCTGAACATGTGGAACAAGATGCCAAATATACATCCCCTCCTTCATCAGTGGATTTATTTATCTCCGTGGAAGTGGATTCATTAGATCTCATTCCAAAATCAACATTATTTGATCTACAATCCTTCTTCATGTGTCTTGTTGAGGTGTGATTTTGTCAGTTTACAAAACCACTCAAAAATTCAAAATTTTAAATTCTCTCTTGCAAAGAAAGTAATGTTTCTCCAAGGTTCTTACGTTACGTTTAATTTGTTATGCATATATGTTTAAGTAAGTGCTTGAAAAACTCCCTGTGGTTTGCAAATTACTGTTAACAAGGGGCCTGGAATTATGTAAATGATTTTGAATCCATCATGTGAAGTATGCCTTTAATATCAATTCAACAAAATAATTTTTTTTTTATGATCTTAGGTTAAAGTATACCAAATTTTATTTCATCTCTTCAATCTAATGTCTCAAAATGCTTTAAATGAAATTAACATAAAAGGAATCTAGCATTTTGTATTAAATTTCAATTTAACTTTAATAAAGATCAAAGTAAATGAAATTTTATAAATTTAATAAACCTTTGGAATATAATAAATTTATAATAAATTCATTTCCCAAATGTCTATTCGATAAAATAGTTATTTATTCGAACCCCCTTTGTTAAATCATGAATCCGATATCAAAGAGGTGAATAAATGAAACAATGTCTTGTCCTATTAATAATTTAAACCTTATCAATAACTAATACATAGGGCTCAATGTAAACATTAATCTATAAACTTTAATTTTATAACAAAATAAAGTTTATAAATTAAATTCTTATAATGTTTACCCTTTGAGAATATTTATGAGATCAAATATAAGTTATTATGAATCAAACTTTTTATAATATTTATCCTCTGAGAATATTCATGAGATCAAATATTTCAGATAATAAATTGACTATAATCAAATTCCTCAACCTTATAATCTTAAGGTGGGAAAACCAAAACTATCATTTATCCATATTAACTTATTATTTCAAAATATTAATTGATTGTAATATTTGAAATAAAAATTAATATATTACCTAGTTATATAATTCTAACTTTATAAACAGTAACTAGGTTTACTCTAATGGATTTTAAATCAAAATAAAATATAAAAAGTATGAGGTTCTAAGATAATATTTTCTCGGACTTTTATTTCCAAAAACCGCACAAAATACAGAGAGCAACTTTAAACTACTCTACAATTCACCAGATGAACACAGTGTGATTGAAGAATAGTGCAATCTCCTGTGGGAATTTTCTAACTTTTAATGCATTACATCAAATATTTCTTAACCAAATCAGGCACAAATTTATATATGCATGACTAAAAAAATATATTAATGTAATAGATAGATCTTGCAATGAATTCCTGAACCCTCTGCAACAATGTATTCTTCTGAAAATATTTTCCAACCTACAACCTTCTTAAATATTTCCTTTGCTTCCTCCACCAAAATCCCATTTTCAAAGGATTTAATATTTCTCCTCATTGTCATTCAAAAATTAAAGTTATAATCCTGCCAATAAAACAAATATTAATTAGAATAAAAAACATTTATAAAATAACATTCTTAAATATAATTAAATTTTAAAGTTATAAAACTTTATAATTTAATTAATTTAAAACATATTTATAAAATAACCATTCTAACTATATTAAATTATAAAGTTATAAAACTTTATAATTTAATTAATTTAAAACAAGTTTATAAAATAACAATTTTAAATATATTAAATTATAAAGTTATAAAACTTTATAATTTAATTAATTTAAAATAAGACATAACTAAACATAACATACGAACAATAATACAACTCAAAGACCATAATCAAAATGACCATACAAACATAACTTCAGGATCTTCATATCATGAGGTGAATTTTGACAATGGACCCTGCTATAAGACCATTCGGAGGAAGATAAGCATTCTTGATATTTCAATGATGACAATGGTGAACAATAAGTGCAAGCAACAATTTGAAACAAGCTTTCAAATTTCAAGTGGGTCCCCAAATTTTGGGGTCGTTGTGAAGGAGTCACAACAAATGGTGACTCTACTGGTAAATGTCCCTGGATATTTTGGACTTAAAAACCAAACTCTAAAAACAACAAAACCCAAATATTAGAATTATAAGCATCAATGATATCCAGAGAATGAGAATAGACCAATTCGACATGAACCATCAAAATCATCAGCATCATCTCGATGTGTGCAAAGTGATTCATTCTATACATTTTGAAACCATTCAGCATTCCATTGTCAATTTTGCATTTCAAGCTATGAATAATTTCTCTTTGAAGAAATACCTTCACCTAATTCTCTTCAGGTATTGCTCTACTACCAATCAAGCGTTTATAGCTTTGGTAGAGGCTATCTGAAACTCCCAAATATTAGGTGAATTTGAATGTTGCATGTCATAAAACTTTGAATATTACATTTCTTTTATTTTAAGACATAACTTCACTACCAACCGAGCATCTATAGCTCCGGTGAATATTATTTGAAATTCCAAAATGTTAAGTAAATCTTGAATGTTACATTTTGGTTCCAGTCTAGACCTAGATCCAATGCCAGTAAGGCGTCTATAGCCCCGATGAAGGTTATCTAGACTATGGTGATAGATTTGACTTTATTTTAAGCTTTATTCATCATTTTTTATCTCTCATTTCTATCCTCATTTTTTTCATCATTTTTTCTCTCATTTTTATTTCATTTTTCTCCCTTTTATCTCTCATTTTTTTCTCTCTTTGGTCTAATAATACGATACTTTGCAACAAATCCACCTGCCACTTGTTTTAGAGATCAGGTAAGGCTGAAAGAGTATATAGAATTTTCACCCTAATTTAGAAAATTGACTTCATACATCCAGAATTTCAAAAGATATTTCTTATGTGTTTGTGGTACTCATGAAGCTTTTGTAATACGATGTTGTATTTCAAATTTCCTTATCTTATTTCATATTCATGAAGATATAGACTAATAACTTTTATTTTTCTTTAGGTTTCATAGGTTTTCTAAACAGGTAATTTCATCCTATATAGCCTAGGATTAAACACCAAACAGAGCCATCAAATGATAAGTATCTCAATAACAACTACCTTAATCTTTGAAAACCACTTTGAAACTGTACCAACTTGAATGACATACTAAAATCATGAAGCTCCCAAAATCTGGCAAAACAAACTTATTGCTATCCTTGACAACTTTCAAAACCTGGGAAGAGAAATTTACTGTTGTACTTGACAAAACACAACAAAAATCTAACACAAATTTAACAACAAAATAACATCACCAACTAATAAAACAAACAAAATAACTAACTAACAAGCTCACAAAACAAAAAGCTATACAAAACAACAAGTTATACAAAACATAAATTTGCAAAACCAAAATTACAAATTTAATAAAGCAAGTGATTCCACTTCGTAAACTTGACAACATTGACAACTGAACAAATAACAAAACATTACAAAACCATAACTTATGTACAAACACAAAAACAAGAAAACAAATCCAAAAAACTATTTACAAAAATATACATTATGTACAAAACACTGCAAAATTTCTACCACCATTTCCCTGGATCCCAAACACGATCAACACACTTTAGAAAACTTATATGATTATATGCCTGCTAAGTTTTATAAGAATCCAATAAAAATAATATTAGACCAAAAATAGAAATTCTTATTATGCCTATCTCATCCCACTAATTTGATTCAAGTTGATAAGCAATTCCATGTTCAAAATTTGATTCGTTAAACTTAAAATTGAAAACATGATATTCAATTATCCTTTGCTTATTCAAAAAGGTGTAAATTTCACAATTTGATTCATAATTTATAACTAGGCTCCCCTTTTCAAATAGAATATCTTGCAAATAAGAGCATATTTCTAAAAAAATCAAATTCAAGTCATTTTCCAAGCTTTTAAAGAAATCACAATCATTCAAGAATTGACAAGTATCTAAGACAATTTATATAAGAAGATCATTAAAAATTTGCACCCTAGATTCACTAGTTGATTGCTCATGAATTTGATTAAGCATTTCAAACATGTTTTCCTTCATTTCATTTATGGAAAAAATTTAGAAGTTGTCTTCAACTTCTTGTTAACAACATTTGACATTTCACCATTGATAACATTAGCATTTAAAAACTTATCATGCAATCCATTACCTAAAAATATTGTAACCAATGAGAAAGGTGAAGATTTTACCTCGTCATCTATACTCAACACATCATTATTAGCAATTACCAATATTTGATGAGCATTTGTCACTTTTTTTTTTCTTCATGGTCTCCATCATGATCACCTTGTAGTTCTTTGTCTTCATCAAATACCATTTATTCCTTTTCAATTTCAGCAAGGTGTTCAATAAATTCATCTTCAAAGTGATTCAATTTTGGAACCTTCTCTATTTCTGCAATTGCATGTCATTTTCTGATTGTGTAGGAATTATGAAATCTTCTTTTGAAATAGAAGTTTCAACATCCTGCATATCAAGTGAAACAGAAATTTTATCAGTCGAAGAGTAAGAAAATAAATATTCACCATACATAGCCCAACCATTATAAAAATTATTTTCTATAGTTAAAGGGTGAGATTCAACCATATGTTTTGTGCAAACTTCGGATAGGTATATAATTTCCTTTTCATATTCACCTTTATCAATCACCTGAGATGAATCCCTACTGATTTCTTGTTGTATGAGCATTGTAGAATCCTTAAGTGACACAAGGCTTTCAATTTCCTGCACATCATTTGAGATAAGAACTTCTTTGGAAATTGTGAATAAAGTGAATAATTATTCTTCATTATATGAAATAACAAAATCATTATCTTTCTGAAGCACTTGGTGACATTCCATATTTACTTTCATACCATATTTGGATTCATTTTCTAATTCACCTTCTTCAATAAAGAAATCATCTTCAATTTCAAACAATTCATCTTTCTCAAGCAATAATATTTTAGGATCAGTCATTTGAACCATCACCATCGAGGTATTATTTTTTTGTAATCCCTTGCAATATTCAATGAAATCACATCTATGATCATTCAATTCTTTACCTTTACCTAATTGAACATCACACTCATTATCCTCCTGAAACAAATAATGAAAATCTATCATTTCTTCTATATATTCTTCAGATTCATTTTCAAATTTATTTTCTTTAATTTCAAAAAATTCCTCTTTCTCAAATTCATCTTTTGGTAAGACAAGGGTTTCTTTAGTGGGATCAATTTTTGTATTTTGTTTTATAAGATCATCCCAATCCTCTTTTGTGAATAATGGCTCTAAGTTAGTTTCTACATTTTGATCAACTTGATCATCACAATGTTCATTGATGGGTATTGACTCTGAAACCTGCACCTCATTCTCAACATATAAGGTATTTGTGACATCTAAACTATCAATCCCAACTTGACTCATTTGTGATATTTAATTATGAGTTTTAGGTCTAAGTCTATATAGTTGTTCCATATTAACACCTTGAGATATCAATTGTTGTTCAAATGTTATTGCCTCATTGTAAGCTCTAGAAAATGATGTAATTCTAAGACCTTTCCCCAAAAACATAGGAGTAACGTGATCTAAGGCTCCAATGTATATTTTAGTAGCTCTTTCTTCTAAAATGATATAATGTATCCCTACCTCAGTATACAACCTATGGAATTTATCATTAAATGATATCATGGGTTCATTAAATTTTTTATGGATGGAGACAAATTGATTTAACATCATAACTGGATCATTCAACTTTTCAAAATGTTTGAGAAATGCTTTTTCTAGTTTAGCCCAAGAAGTAACAGACCTTATAGGTAATTGTATGTACCACTTATGGACAACCTCATCCAATGGATATGAAAATAATCTGCAAGGAACATCTCCCTGCATAAGTTGCAAATGACTTAACACACTCTTGTATCTCTGAATATGTTCCTTGGATTGATCCACATCATGCCTAAATCTAGGTAAACAAACTTCTACACCTTCAAGAATTTTATGAATAGGTATGTTTAAATTGCTATAATAATCACCTATCAAAGATGCCATTATTTTCTTTACTAAAATAAGTGATGTCATTAGTGAACTTTAAAGAACACAAATTTACTGCCAATATTATTAGTTAAATAAATATATCTTGCAACTAAGCATGAAATGACTAATAAATTGATAAAAGATATGCATCAATTAAACCCTAGCATTAAATAACACCCTTCAATTTGTAATTTTTTTTTTTAAACTGAGATTTGAATGATTTCAAATGAAAATCAAATATTTACCTTTCAGGCCCTCCTTCTAGTGCCAATTTTTTGAGGTGTGATTTTTTCAGTTTACAAAACCACTCGATAATTCAGAATTTTAAATTCTCTCTTGCAAAGAAAGTAATTTTTCTCCAAGGTTCTTACTTTAGGTTTAATGTGCTATGCATATATGTTTAGGTAAGTGCTTGAAAAACTCCCCGTGGTTTACAAATTACTGTTAACAAGGGGCTTGGAATTATGTAAATGATTTTGAATCCATCATGTGAAGTATGCCTTTAATATCAATTCAACAAAATAAAATTTGTTTTATGATCTTAGGTTAAAGTATACCAAATTTTATTTCATCTCTTCAATCTAATGTCTCAAAATGCTTTAAATGAAATTAACATAAAAGGAATCTAGCATTTTGTATTAAATTTCAATTTAACTTTAATAAAGATCAAAATTAAATGAAATTTTATAAATTTATTAAACCTTTGGAATATAATAAATTTATAATAGATTCATTTCCCAAATGTCTATTCGATAAAACAATTATTCATTCGAACCCCCTTTGCGAAATCATGAATTCGATATGAAAGAGGTGAATAAATGAAACAATGTCTTGCCCTATTTATAATTTAAACCTTATCAATAACTAATACATAGGGCTCAATGTAAACATTAATCTATAAACTTTAATTTTATAACAAAATAAAGTTTATAAATTAAATTCTTATAATGTTTACCCTCTAAGAATATTTATGAGATCAAATATTAGTGATTATGAATCTAACTTTTTATAATATTTATCCTCTGAGAATATTTACGAGATCAAATATTTCAGATAATAGATTGACTATGAATCAAATTCCTGCAATATTTATTATCTGAAATGTTTATGAGATCATGTATTTCCAATAATGAAATGATTTCCTATTATGATCTTTCCTTTTCTTTCTGGGAGATATTTGTCCTGATATCCTCAACCTTATAATCTTAAGGTGGGAAAACCAGAACTATCATTTATCCATATTAACTTATTATTTCAAAATATTAATTGACTGTAATATTTGAAATAAAAATTAATATATTACCTAGTTATATAATTCTAACTTTATAAACAGTAACTAGGTTTACTCTAATGGATTTTAAATCAAAATAAAATATAAAAAGTATGAGGTTCTAAGATAATATTTTCTCGGACTTTTATTTCTAGAAACTGCACAAAATACAAAGAGCAACTATAAACTACTCTACAATTCACCATATGAACACAATGTGATTGAAGAATAGTGCAATATCCTTGGGAATTTTTTAACTTTTAATGCATTACATCAAATATTTCTTAACCAGATCAGGCACAAATTTACTAATGAATGACTAAAAAATATATTAATGTAATAGTTGGATCTTACAATGAATTCCTGAACCCTCTGCAACAATGTATTCTTCTGAAAATATTTTCAAACCTGCGGCCTTCTTAAATATTTCCTCTGCTTCCTCCACAAAAATTCCCTTTTCAAAGGATTTAATATTTCTCCTCATTGGAATTCAAAAATTAAAGTTATAATCCTGCCAATAAGACAAATATTAATTAGAATATAAAACATTTATAAAATAACATTCTTAACTATAATTAAATTATAAAGTTATAAAAATTTATAATTTAATTAATTTAAAACATATTTATAAAATAACCATTCTAACTATATTAAATTATAAAGTTATAAAACTTTATAATTTAATTAATTTAAAACAAGTTTATAAAATAACAATTTTAAATATATTAAATTATAAAGTTATAAAACTTTATAATTTAATTAATTTAAAACAAGCCATAACTAAATATAACATACGAACAATAATACAACTCAAACACCATAATCAAAATGACCATACAAGCATAACTTCAGGATCTTCATATAATGAGGTGAATTTTGACAATGGACCCTGTTATAAGACCATTCGGAGGAAGATAAGCATTCTTGATATTTCAATGATAACAACGGTGAACAATAAGTGCAAGCAACAATTTGAAACAAGCTTTCAAATTTCAAGTGGGTCCTCAAATTTTGGGGTCATTGTGAAGGAGTCACAACAAATGGCGACTCTGCTGGTAAATGTCCCTGGATATTTTGGACTTAAAAACCAAACTTTGAAAACAAAAAAAAAACCCAAATATTAGATTATAAGTGTCAATGATATCCAGAGAATGAGAATAGACCAATTCGACATGAACCATCAGAATCATCCGCATCAACTTGGTGTGTGCAAAGTGATTCATTCTATACATTTTGAAACCATTCAGCATTCCATTGTTAATTTTGCATTTCAGTCTATGAATATCTTCTCTTTGAAGAAATACCTTCACCTAATTCTCTTCAGGCATTGCTCTACTACCAGCTGAGCATTTATAACTCTGATAGAGGCTATCTGAAACTCCCAAATATTAGGTGAATTTGAATGTTGCATGTCATAAAACTTTGAATATTACATTTCTTTTATTTTAAGACATAGCTTCACTACCAGTCGAGCGTCTATAGCTCCGGTGAAGATTATCTGAAATTCCAAAATGTTAAGTAAATATTGAATGTTACATTTTGGTTTCAATCCATACCTAGCTCCACTGCCGGTCAGGCATCTATAGTCTCAATGAAGGTTATCTAGACTATGGTGATAGATTTGAATTTATTTTCAGTGGTATTCATAATTTTTATCTCTCATTTCTATCCTAATTTTGTTTTTATCATTTTTTTCTCTCCATTTTATCTCTCTTTTTTCTCTCTTTGATCTAATAATACGGTACTTTGCAACAAATCCACCTGCCACTTGGGTTAGAGATCAGGTAAGGCTGAAAGAGTATATAGAATTTTCACCCTAATTTGCAAAATTGACAACTTCATACATCCAGAATTTCAAAAGATATTCCTTAATGTGTTTGTGGTACTCGTGAAGCTTTTGCAATACGATGCTGATATTTCAAATTTCCTTATCTTATTTCACATTCATGAAGATATAGACTAACAACTTACTTTTCTTTTTCTCCAGGTTTCACAGGTTTTCAAAATAGGTAATTTCATCCTATACGGCCCAAGATCAAACACCAAATAGAGCCATCAAATGACAAGTGTCTCAATAACAACTACCTTAATCTTTGAAAACCCCTTTGAAACTGTACCAACTTGAATGACATACTAAAATCATGAAGCTCCCAAAATCTGGCAAAGCAAACTTATTGTTGTCCTTGACAACTTCTAAAACTTGGAAAGACCAATTTATTCTTGTACTTGACAAAACACAACATAAATCTGACACAACTTTAACAACAAAATAACATCACCAACTAATAAAATCAACAAAATAACTAACTAACAAGCTCACAAAACAACAAGCTATACAAAACATAAATTTGCAAAACCAAAATTGAAAAGTTGATAAAGCGAGTGATTCCACTTCTTAAACTTGACAATATTGACAACATAACAAATAACAAAACATTACTAAACCACAACTTATGTACAAACACAAAAACAAGAAAACAAAATCCAAAAAACTATTTACAAAAATATACATTATGTACAAAACACTGCAAAATTTCTACTACTATTTCCCTGGATCCCAAACACAATTAGCACACTTTAGAAAACTTATATGATTATATGCCTACCAAGTTTTATAAGAATCCAATATAAATAATATTAGACCAAAAATAGAAATTTTTATTATGCCTATCTTATCCCACTGATTTGATTCAAGTTGATAAGCAATTCCATGTTTAAAATTTGATTCGTTAAACTTAAAATTGAAAACATAATTTTCAATTATCCTTTACTTATTCAAAAAGGTGTAAATTTCACAATTTGATTCATAATTTAGAACTAGGCTCCCCTTTTCAAATAGAAGATCTTGCAAATAAGAGCATATTTCTAAAAATTTCAAATTCAAGTCATTTTCCAAGATTTTAAAGCAATCACAATCATTCAAGAATTGACAAGTATCTAAGACATTTGATATAATAATATCATTAAAAATTTGCACCCTAGATTCACTAGTTGATTGCTCATGAATTTGATTAAGCATTTCAAACATGTTTTCCTTCATTTCATTTATGGCAAAATATTTAGAAGTTGTCTTCAACTTCTTGTTAACAACATTTGATATTTCATCATTGATAACATTAGCATTCAAAAACTTATCATGCAACCCATTACCTGAAAATATTATAACCAATGAGAAAGGTGAATATTTTACCTCGTCATCTATACTCAACACATCATTATTAGCACTTACCAAGATTTGATGATCATTTGCCACTTTTTCCTTTTCTTCATGGTATCCATCATGATCACTTTGTAGTTCTTTGTCTTCATCAAATACAATTTCTTATTTTTCAATTTTAGCAAGGTGTTCAATAAATTCATCTTCAAAGTGATTCAATTTTGGAACCTTCTCTATTTCTACAATTGCATGTCATTTTCTGATTGTGTAGGAATTATGAAATCTTCTTTTGAAATAGAAGTTTCAACATCCTGCATATCAAGTGAAACAAAAATTTTATCAGTCGAAGAGTGAGAAAATAAATATTCACCATCCATACCCCAACCATTATAAAAATTATTTTCTATAGTTAAAGGGTGAGATTCAACCATATGTTTTGTGCAAACTTTGGATAGGTATATAATTTCCTTTTCATATTCACCTTTATCAATCACCTGAGATGAATCCCTACTGATTTCTTGTTGTATGAGCATTGTAGAATCCTTAAGTGACACAAGGCTTTCAATTTCGTGCACATCATTTGAGATAAGAACTTCTTTGGAAATTGTGAATAAAGTGAATAATTCTTCTTCATGATCTGAAATAACAAAATCATTATCTTTCTAAAGCACTTGGTGACATTCCATATTTTCTTTCATACCATATTTGGATTCATTTTCTGATTCACCTTCTTCAATAAAGAATTCATCTTCAATTTCAAACAATTCATCTTTCTCAAATAATAAGATTTTAGGATTAGTCATTTGAACCATCATCGTCAAGGTATTATTTTTTGTAATCCCTTGCAATCTTCAATGAAATCACATCTATGATCATTCAATTATTTAACTTTACCTATTTGAACATCACACTCATTATCCTCCTGAAACAAATGATGAAAATCTATCATTTCTTCTATATATTCTTCAAATTCATTTTCTTTAATTTCAAAAAATTCCTCTTTCTCAAATTCATCTTTTGGTAAGACAAGGGTTTCTTTAGTGGGATCAATTTTTGTATTTTATTTTATAAGATCATCCAAATCCTCTTTTGTGAATAATGGCTCTAAGTCGGTTTCTACATTTTGATCAACTTGATCATCACAATGATCATTGATGCGTATTGACTCTAAAACCTGCACTTCATTCTCAAAATCTAAGGTATTTGTGACATCTAAACTATCAATATCAACCTGACTCATTTGTGATATTTTATTATGAGTTTTAGGTCTAATTTTGTATAGTTGTTACATATTAACACCTTGAGATATCAATTGTTGTTCAAATGTTATTGCCTCATTGTAAGCTCTAGAAAATGATGTAATTTTAAGACCTTTCCCCAAAAACATAGAAGTAATGTTATCTAATGCTCCAATGTATATTTGAGTAGCTCTTTCTTCTAAAATGATATAATGTATCCCTACCTCAGTATACAACCTATGGAATTTATCATTAAATGATATCATGGGTTCATTAAATTTTTTATGGATGGAGACAAATTGATTTAACATTATAACTGGATCATCCAACTTTTCAAAATGTTTGAGAAATGCTTTTTTTAGTTTAGCCCAAGAAGTAGCAGACCTTACAGGTAATTGTATGTACCACTTATGCACAACCTCATCCAATGGATATGAAAATAATCTGCAAGGAACATCTCCCTGCATAAGTTGCAAATGACTTAACACACTCTTGTATCTCTGAATATGTTCCTTGGCTTGATCCACATCATGCCTAAATCTAGGTAAACAAACTTCTACACCTTTAGGAATTTTATGAATAGGCATGTTTAAACTGCTATAATAATCACCTATCCAAGATGCCATTATTTTCTTTACTGAAGTAAGTGATGTCATTAGTGAACTTTAAAGAACACAAATTTACTGCCAATATTATTAGTCAAATAAATATATCTTGCAACTAAGCATGAAATGACTAATAAATTGATAAAAGATATGCATCAATTAAACCCTAGCATTAAATAACACCCTTCAATTTGTAATTTTCTTTTTAAATTAAGATTTGAATGATTTCAAATGAAAATCAAATATTTACCTTGCAGGCTCTCCTTCTAGCGCCAATTTGTTGAGGTGTAATTTTGTCAGTTTACAAAACCACTCAGTAATTCAGAATTTTAAATTCTCTCTTGCAAAGAAAGTATTTTTTCTCCAAGGTTCCTACTTTAGGTTTAATGTGTTATGCATATATGTTTAGGTAAGTGCTTGAAAAACTCCCTATGGTTTAAAAATTATTGTTAACAAGGGGCCTGGAATTATGTAAATGATTTTGAATCCATCATGTGAAGTATGCCTTTAATATCAATTCAACAAAATAAAATTTGTTTTATGATCTTAGGTTAAAGTATACCAAATTTTATTTCATCTCTTCAATCTAATGTCTCAAAATGCTTTAAATAAAATTAACATAAAATGAATCTAGCATTTTTTATTAAATTTCAATTTAGCTTTAATAAAAATCAAAGTAAATGAAATTTTATAAATTTAATAAACCTTTGGAATATAATAAATTCATTTCCCAAATGTCTATTCGATAAAACAATTATTTATTCGAAACCCCTTTGTGAAATCATGAATCTGATATCAAAGAGGTGAATAAATGAAACAATATCTTGCCCTATTTATAATTCAAGCCTTATCAATAACTAAGACATAGGGCTCAATATAAACATTAATCTATAAACTTTAATTTTACAACAAAATAAAGTGTATAAATTAAATTCTTATAACGTTTACCCTCTGAGAATATTTATGAGATCAAATATTAGTGATTATGAATCAAACTTTTTATAATATTTATCGTCTGATAATATTCATGAGATCAAATATTTCAGATAATAAATTGACTATAAATCAAATTCCTGCAATATTTACTATCTGAAATGTTTATGAGATGATGTATTTCCAATAATGAAATGATTTCTTATTATGATATTTCCTTTTCTTTCTGGGATATATCTGTCCTGATATCCTCAACCTTATGATCTTAAGGTGGGAAAACCAGAACTATTATTTATCCATATTAACTTATTATTTCAAAATATTAATTGACTGTAATATTTGAAATAAAAATTAATATATTACCTAGTTATATAATTCTAACTTTATAAACAGTAACTAGGTTTACTCTAATGGATTTTAAATCAAAATAAAATATAAAAAGTATGAGGTTCTAAGATAATATTTTCTCGGACTTTTATTTCCAGAAACTACACAAAATACAGAGAGAACTCTAAAATTCACCATATGAGATTGAAGAATAGTGCAATCTCCTATGGGAATTTTCTAATTTTTAATGCATTACATCAAATATTTCTTAACCAAATCAGGCACAAATTTACACATGCATGACTAAAAAAATATATTAATATAATAGCTGGATCTTACAATGAATTCTTGAACCCTCTACAACAATGTATTCTTCTGAAAAACTTTTCCAACTTGCGGCCTTCTTAAACATTTCCTCTGCTTCTTCCACCAAAATCCCCTTTTCAAAGGATTTAATATTTCTCCTCATTGGCATTAAAAAATTAAAGTTATAATCCTGCCAATAAGACAAATATTAATTAGAATATAAAATATTTATAAAATAACATTCTTAAATATAATTAAATTATAAAGTTATAAAACTTTATAATTTAATTAATTTAAAACATATTTATAAAATAACCATTCTAAATATATTAAATTATAAAGTTATAAAACTTTATAATTTAATTAATTTAAAATAAGTTTATAAAATAACAATTTTAAATATATTAAATTATAAAGTTATAAAACTTTATAATTTAATTAATTTAAAACAAGACATCATACGAACAATAATACAACTCAAAGACCATAATCAAAATAACCATACAAGCATAACTTCGGGATCTTCATATCATGAGGTGAATTTGGACAATGGACCTTGCTATAAGACCATTCGGAGGAAGATAAGCATTCTTGATATTTCAATGATGACAATGGTGAACAATAAGTGCAAGCAAAAGTTTGAAACAAGCTTTCAAATTTCAAGTGGGTCCCCAAATTTTGGGGTTGTTGTGAAGGAGTCACAACATGTCCAAGCTTACCATATTTCCAACATTTTCTTGTTGGCAATTTGAGTTATTTTGTGTTTTCATTGATGTCACATGGATCACATTGAGTTTTGGTGGGAAAAGCACTTCATAAATAATCTTTTATAATATTTTGGAGAGCAAGGATATATACAGGGTTTTGTGGCATAGGAGGCATATAATATTTAATTTTTTAAATATTATATTAATGGTTTTTATTAAAACCAATGGTAAAGGTTTTTATTAAAACCAACGGCAAGGGTTTTTATTAAAATCGACGGAAAGTTTTTTTATTAAAACCAACGGAAAGGGTTTTCATTAAAACCATTGGAAATGGTTTTTCATTAAAACCACTATGCTAAGACTTCTCCAAATTATGATGGATGAAAAGGTTTTCCAATAAAACCCAGGTGCAGAAATTTTCATGGCAAAATTCAAAATAATAAAGGAGATATCCCAATTCAAAGTTAAGATGTGAATTATTAAATTTTTATTTAATAATCTAAGGTCTAAAGTTGAATTAAATTATCCTCCGACGTGCAAAGGTTGGGGAGATTAATAAATTTCACCAATGTCATTCGAAGGATGGAGGTGCATATAAATAAAAGGTTAAAACCTTTGTTTTTTGAAGACTTGACATAGCGCATGAGAGAGAGTCGTTGAAAGGGGAGCATCGAAGAAAGAAGGATAAATAACTTTCGATTTGAGAGCAAGGTCAAGTGAACAGCATAGGAAAGTAACGTCACGCAGGAGCCTATAGCGCAGTTGGTAGCACATGAACTTTGCACAAGGCAGGTTCGTTGTTCGAATCCCGACAAGGGCAAAGTTTTTTGCTAAGAAAGTAAAATCGAGTTTCAGATTTGAGCGTAGGTTAAATTTGGGTGTTTGGGATTAAAATCCCAATGTGGGCTAGCACCCACATGGTAAGCGCTTCACAGTGCTAAGTGAGAGGAACGGAGTTCGACTCCTGCAAAGGTGTGAAGGTGCATTAATTTTGGCAAGGCATTTTGGCAAAGACGATTTCGAAGGTTATGAAGGCAGCGAATTTCATATAAAGGTATTTATCTCCAGTGCATGGTAATATTTATTATTACCAAAGTTTTGGTGCATTAAAATTATTTCTATGATAACTAGGGAGTCATAAGGAGTTTAGGGAAATAAATGCTTGTTGTATGTGTTAATGTGCTTAGGGAGTTATAAGGTGTAGAATTAAATATTTGTTATTGTTGTTTGTGATTAGGGAGATATAAGGTGTGGAAATAAATATTTGTGATTGTTGTATGTAGAGTTATAAGGTGTGGAATTAAAAATAAAATCATAGGTGCTTGTTGTATGTGTTAATGAAATTAGGGAGTCATAAGGTTGAAAAGTGTTGAACTTGTTATATGTCCTAGTGCATGATTTAATTATGAAATTAAACTAGGAACTTGAGACCTAGTTAATTGCTACCTTGAGTTAGAAGACATGCACGTGATTTAGGGTTTGAAGTTGAAGATAAATTTCTTGATTATGTGCCTTGGCTATTGAGAGGAAGTGGATAGATAGAAAATCAATTTTATGGATAAAATTGATGCTTGAGTTCCATGATTGCTTTACTGGAGTTCATTGAGAGTATTGCCATTATTGAGGAGGTTTTTGCTATTGCTTTGAGGAGATTATTGTTGGTTACTTTTTAAGTCCATTGCCACTATTTGATACCATTGAGGAGATCATTTGCTAGTCACTTGTGGATACATTTGTCTTTCATTTGAGGAGATCATTGTTGGCTATTTGAGAGCTCTTTTCTTGAGGGAGTTGTGCTTGTTTCTTGAGAGCTTATTGATATTGCATGAAGAAGATATTATTGAGAATCTATTGCTATCACTTGTGGAGATTGTCCTTGGTTGGTTGAAGTCCTCATTTTTATTGCTTGGAAAGGTTTTTATGAGAGAGCTCATTTGTCATACATTTGAGAGTACATTGTTGAGCATTTTTGTTATCCATTTGAGAGTATATTATTGAACATTGTTGTCATCCATTTGAGAGTACATTGTTGAGCATTGTTTTCATCCATTTGAGAGATCATTTGTCATACATTTTTGAGATTATTGTAGATCATTGTTGTCATCCATTGAAGAGTACATTGCCATTCATTATTGAGCACATTGTTGAGTATTGTCATCATTCATTTGTTATCCATTGTTGAGTTCATCATTGAGCCTTGCCTTCGTTGATTTGTGGTTGAGATTTGAGTGCTACTTGAGAGTCATTGATTGAGTCTTTGGGAAGGCTTTTGGGATAGAATTTTTGGACATATTTGAGACAGCTTTTGTGCATGATTGGTTGAGCCTTTGGGAAGGCTTTTGGGATAGAATTTTTAGACAGATTTGAGACAGCTTTTGTGCATGATTGGTTGAGCCTTTGAGAAGGCTTTTGGGACAGATTTGGGATAGTATTTGAGCAGGATTGTTTGAGCCTTTTGTGAAGGCTTTGAGAATAGATTTGGGACAACATTTGAGCAGGATTGTTTGATCCTTATGAGAAGGCATTGAGGCAGATTTGTGAGTAGTAAAAGAGATAGGACAAAAATAGAAAACACATCAACACTAGTTTCCTAGCTGAGCAGATCATTGGATAGCCTAGATGAGCAGATCAGTGGATAGCCTAGCTAAGCATATCAGAGGATAGTCTAGCTAAGCAGATCAGTGGAGCCCACCTGAGCATATCAGGATAGCCTAGCTTTGAGCAGATCAAAGTAATCATTTGTATTGGGATAAGAATCCCTATTTCTTTATGAAATATTATAAGGATAATATCTTGTGGACTACCCCACATTGGGGGGACCACGTTAAATCATGTGTCTCAATTGTGTGTGATGATTTGTGCACTTGCTTACTATTTCTATCTATGTTATTAATGCACACTGCTATATTTGGTTATTGCAATTGATGACACTAATTGATATTGGTTTGGAAAGAAAGTAAAAATTGGGCACTATACTATTCACCCCCCCTATCAATATAAGCTTGTGTTCTTCAATTGGTATCAAAGTGGGTTCCTTCATAAATGCTAACAGCTTAAGGGCAGATTCTACAAGAACAAAGATGGCTTCACAGAATGGATCATCTACAAGTAAGGCTCCACTATTTTACGATAACAATTATGCTTTTTGGAGCATGAGAATGAAGAACTATTTGATATCACAAGGATATGAGGTATGTCACATGGTTGCAAAATAGTATAAGGTTGAAGGTGATACTGAGATAGATAAGACAATCAGGAAATTGGTTGATATCAATGCAAAGGCAATGAATTTTATTTTGAGTGGGCTACATGAGACAGATTGTGTAAAGGTCATGGTATGTAATTCAGCTAATTAAATGTGGACCAAGTTGCAGAATACCTATGAAGGATATTTCAAGGTAAATTTTGCAAAACTACAAACTCATAGAAGAAGATTTGAGTAATTGAAAATTGAAGATTCTGAAGATAATATGCGAAGTTTTTACTTCGATTTGATGAGATTGCTAACATCGTGAGAGGCCTAGGATTTGATATGAAAGAATCAGATGTTACTCAAAAAAAATTTAGATCACTTCCCATGAATTATGATGCAAAGGTTTCAGCGATAGAAGAAATAATGAATGTCAACAAGCTAACAATGGAATAACTACAAGGAACTCTCACAACTTATGAGATGAGGATAGATAAGCATCGGGATCCAAAGAAAGAAATTGCATTCAAATATTTAGAGAAAAATAAAGGGAAATATCCAAAGATGGATAGAGATTCAGATAATGATGAGGAAGCTAACTTCATCAAAAGTAAAAATGACTTAAGGAATTACAGGGATATGAAGAAAGTCAAATGCTACAAGTGTGGTGATTATGGTCACTATGCAAACAAGTGTCCACATGAATAAAATAGTGATGATGAAAAATAGTATCATAGAAGAAAAGAAGAAGGAAATCATAAGCATGACAAAGATGACAGGTACAAGAAAAACAAGAATGAGAAGAAGAAAAGTTTTTGTAAGACTAAGAAAAATTTCTACATTGAGGAAGCAAATGATGGCTCAGATCACAGTGATAGAGATCACTCTAATGATGAATTGGAAGAACATCTATTCTTAGGAATAGAATGTGAAAGAGAATAATGCTTTGTGTGTGGTCAACAAGATCACAAATTAGGATATTGCAATGGCTTCAGTGATAGTGAAGATGAAATGGTATACCAAGGAAACAGGCAAAGATAGTATTCATGAGAGTTTGTTTGCTATAGAAGAATATAATGATCTCAGTGACAGTGAATATGAAGGGTTTTTATATGGGATAAAATAAGTAGAAGAAGAACTTCCACTCCAAACAGAAGAAGTTAAACAAGAGGATATTTCAAGAAATATAGATGTCTCAGTTGATCTAAAAGAAGACTTCAATGATATCCATGAGCAACTACAATAGGTTAAGGAGAATATAAAATAATTGAGATGTTCTATACTTGAGAATCCATCACATGACTCAAAATATCAAGACATTTTCACTATGAATAAAACATGTGTTTTAGAGACAATAGAGACGGATGCCAGTTTGTTATTGGACACAAATGAAGAGAAAGATCAAGAAAGTTCCAAAGCTCCTATGGCTCCAAATATCCAATTTGGATCTTGTTTTGAGATAGGTGAATCAAGTTCAAAAGGCAAAGAAATTCTTGAAGAAGAAAGCAAGGAAGAATTTAAGGAAGAAGATTTGGATACCACAAAGAAGGATCAAGGATACAATCCACAAGTCAAAGATGATCACAAGGATAATGGTCAAGAAAGGTATGAGGAACCAAGGCATGGACAAAGGGCTTTTCAAGGATATTGTTTTTCTTGTAATAAATTGGACACAGGGCTATACACTATAGGGTCTATGGATCAAAGACGTTTTATTTTGCTAGAAGGAACTTCAAAGGAAGAAGGTATGGTTTTCAAGGACATTGTTTCTTATGCAACAAGATTGGTCATAGAGCTTCTCCATGCAAAGGAAATGAGCAATATGGTTTTGATTATAGAGCTGCACAATTCCGAGGTTATGGTCAAAATGATTATGGAAATAGAGCTTCACAATACGGGGTTCAGGAAAGGAATGGATATGGAAATAATTTCAAAAAATAATTCAAGATATGGGCACCATCCAAAGGCTACAATATCAAGTGTTTTAATTACAATAACTTTGGACATATTGCAAGATGGTGTAGGACTCAATCCCAAACAGGTTCAAGGCAAGAAGGTCAAGCATTTTTTGAAAGCATGTCTATGGAAGCACAGGCGTACCGGGTGCAATGCAAACAAAAGCATACAAAATGTGAAGTCCTACGAATGAATAAAGAACTAAAGTGCATGAGAAGGGAAAGCGAATGAAATGAAAAAAGATGTAAAGCAAAAGCAAAGTGCGGCCTCTTTTATTAATTTTACTTGTGATTAGGTTACAATACATCTCCCCCCTTTTTAGGGTTTCAGATCATTAGATATAGTTTTGTTACACCAATGGATGATACGCTTCCCTTCGAGATATTTCGTGTGCCCACATTTGAAATGGGCAAGCCAAACGTCATTGCCACTTGCATGAATGTATTCATAGTTCCTTGTTGTCCCTTTGATGTCAAGATCCTACATTTAGAGAAACAACAAACAATTAATAACACCTACATATGGAGGGAAACATGCAATCCCCAAGGCCTCCGGTTAATGCATGCATGAAATAATTAAAACAGTAATCAAAAAATGTCAAAATAAGATGAAACTTGAACAAAATCATGTGAACATCATCATGAAAACACTACAAAAAGAACAATCGAGAAATATTTTGTAGATTTATAATCGCTCCGGGGTGGGACGATTAGGACTGTCATAAAATGTCTGAAAGTGACCTCCAAAATGTCCCATACAGAGGCCTCCAAAACACCTACAAACTTGGGGTTAGGAAAAATGGGGTATTTTGAGATGACCCAAAAGGTCGGATTTGGCTGATTCTGCCTTGATCACCCTATATCTGAATATTCTCCCTATATGTTAGTGAAAGCATAAAACAATGAAAACACAGTCAAAACTTATCAGAATGGCATGAAATTTTAATGGAAGCATATAGGAATGACATAAAACAAGATGCAAAATAAATAGTGAAGAAATCTACTATATATTTCTAATCACTCTGATGTGGGGCGATTAGGACTGCAGCAGTGCGGGGGTGCCCGTCGTTTGGGGCTTGGTTTTGACACCAATCCACTTGGGATGGGTCCAAAACCTCCTAGGGGGTTGTGTCAAAAAATTGGGTGGCCAATTGTTTGGGTTTTGGGTTCATATTGTGCTCCTAATTTTCACATGATAACCTCCATTCCAAAAGAGATATCAAGGATTTAGGAAGCACAAACGAGGGGTGAGGGTATAATTCGACAGCACTCCGTTGCTCCAAATGCTCCTGCTCTATTTTTTTGTGGGGTGAGAAGACTCCCCATTTTATAGACCTGAAGGTCTGATTTGAATTTGCATGTAGGGGTGCCACTTGGCCATCATGCCTTGTCAGGGGAGAGAAGATTTCTCCCTGATTAAGGGCTCCATGACTACCTCTATGACTACCTCTTTGAGATCAAAAATGCTTACTCGAACTCCTATGCATTGAAGGTGGATTTGAGTGGTGGATCTGAGCTACCATTTGTCAATATTTGACTTTTTTCTTGTCAAACCTGCTATTCGCCCCACCCTGGAGCAATTGTTGCTAATCATCCTGGGCTGGGGCGAATAGCATTCTATTCACCCCATGGTGGAACGAGGAAGGAGCATGGTGCTTGAAAGGTGCTAAATTGACCTCTGACCTTCCAAAACTACTTTGGGAGTGGTTAGGACCATTTTTCAACCTCTTGGTGCTACCCTAGGGGCTGTGTATACCAATTTGGTTAGTGCCTGTAGCCACATGATTAGATTTGTGTTGTTTTGGTGTCTACAGATGCCCCTTTTTGGTATGCGATATGCATGGCACAATGCTAAGCAAAAATAGATGACCAAAGCACTTAATGATTAGGTTTTCTTAGTAACCTAACAAATTTTGATGCCCCAAGTATGGAAAGGGCACGCATTCTTGAATCCTTGCTTCTGACGAGCTAAGGAGCTTAACTCAAGTGTTAACCTTTTTCGGTGAGGTGTTACTTGATCTTGGACATTGTTCAGTCATGAATAGGCAAAGGGCGCAACCTTTTGTCTGTGGAAACCTTGAGTTCATGATTCTAGAATACCAAGTGTTTGATCAGCTTGTGATTATTGCTTGTTTGCTACCCCAAGTAGGAGTGTGATTGTCTTTGTCAATGATTCTTTGAATGCATGCCATTTCCTTGATTGGGTGTGTATTTGTTGATTGGTGACTAAGTGTGACTACCCCCTCAAGCGACGAATCAATGAGGGAATGACCAACATGATAAAAGCAACGATTCGCTTGACCCAATATGACTTTTGTAAGGGTGCATTCAGTTGTTTTCTGTTGAATGCTTATGCAGTTTCCCAACAATCGGACCTATTTTTGGTGGGATTTAACCCTTTTTGTGATGCCTTTTGGGCCTGAAATTGTCAAAAATTTGTCCTCCCGTGGACCAGTATGACTATGGTAGCCTTCTTAGGGAGTAGGATAGTGATAATTTGTGATCCCAACATTATTTTTGTATGCCAAGAATCACAGGCACAAAGGTGCCTTTGTTCGGCAGTTTTATTATGTTTTTGGTGGGTTTCGACCCTTTTTGTGACGCCTTTTGGGGATGAAATTGTTGAGAATCTGTCCTCCCATGGAGCGGTCCGGCTATGGTAGCCTTCTTAGGGAGTAGGGTAGTGACAATTTGTGACCCCAACATCAGTTTTGGATGCCAAGAATCACAGGCGCAAAGGTGCCTTTGTTCGACAATTTTATTGTTGTTTTTGGGTGGGTTTTGACCCTTTTTGTGACGCCTTTTGGGGATGAAATTGTCAAAAATCCATCCTCCCGTGGAGCGGTCCAGCTATGGTAGCCTTCTTAGGGAGTAGGATAGTTATAATTTGTGACCCCAATGTTGGTTTTGTATGCCATGAATCACAGGCGCAAAGGTGCCTTTGTTCGGCAGTTTTATTGTTGTTTTTTGGTGGGTTTTGACCCTTTTGTGACGCCTTTTGGGGATGAAATTGTCGAAAATTCGTCCTCCCGTGAAGTGGTCCAGCTATGGTAACCTTCTTAGTGAGTAGTATAGTGATAATTTGTGACCCCAACGGTGGTTTTTTATGCCAATAATCACAAGCGCAAAGGTGCCTTTGTTCAGAAGTTTTATTGTTGTTTTTTTTTTTTTTGTGGGTGTTGACCCTTTTGTGACGCCTTTTGGGATGACATTGTTGAAAATTCGTCCTCCCGTGGAGTGGTCTGGATATGGTAGCATTCTTAGGGAGTAGGATAGTGATAATTTATGACCCCAATGATGGTTTTTTATGCCAATAATCACAGGCGCAAAGGTGCCTTTGTTCGGCAGTATTATTGCTGTTTTTTTTTGTGGGTTTTGACCCTTTTGTGACACCTTTTGGGAGTGAAATTGTTGAAAATCCGTCCTCCCGTGGAGTGTTCCGGATATGGTAGCCTTTTTAGGGAATAGGATAGTTATAATTTGTGACCCCAATGGTTTTTTTTTATGCCAATAATCGTAGGCACAAAGGTGCCTTTGTTCGGTAGTTTTATTGTTGTTTTTTTTTGTGGGTGTTGACCCTTTTGTGATGCCTTTTGGGGATGAAATTATCAAAAATTTGTCCTTCCATGGAATGGTACAGATATGGTAGCCTTCTTAGGGAGTAGGATAGTGATAATTTGTGACCCCAATGGTGGTTTTGTATGCCAAGAATCATAGGCACAAAGGTGCCTTTGTTCGGCAGTTTTATTGTTTTTTTTTTTGTGGGTTTTGACCCTTTTGTGATGCCTTTTGGGGATGAAATTGTCAAAACTCCAGCCTCCCGTGGAGCGGTCTAGCTATGGTAGCCTTCTTAGGGAGTAGTATAGTGATAATTTGTGACCACAACGGTGGTTTTGTATGCCAATAATCATAGGCACAAAGGTGCCTTTGTTCAGTAGTATTTTTTTTTTTTTTTGTGGGTGTTGACCCTTTTGTGACACCTTTTGGGGATGAAATTGTCGAAAATCTAGCCTCTCGTGGAGTGGTCTGGATATGGTAGCATTCTTAAGGAGTAGGATAGTGATAATTTGTGACCCCAATGGTGGTTTTGTATGCCAAGAATCATAGGCACAAAAGTGCCTTTGTTCAGCAGTATTATTGCTATTTTTGGTGCATTTTGGATGCAGTTTTGGTTGTTTTTATTTTCTTGCTCTGTAATCGTCCCAAGGTGGGACGAATACCAGTTTTTTAATCATCCCAGGGTGGGACAAGCGCTAACTAGAGCGCTCATCCCATGGTGGGATGATTACAGGCCTAAGAGCCTATATAAGGGCCAAAACTAGGTTTTGGTCTCATTTGCAATTGTTTTTTTTGGCGATTTGGAGCTGTGAGGAGTGCTAGTTTGGGAAGCGTAGCGCTGCCGAATTTTAATGGACACCATGATTTCAAGGACCGGATCCTTGAGTGGTGGAGCTGAGGTGAGACCGATAGGTGCTCCTTCCTTCTTTTTGTTTATTACTTGTTTTTTATATGAATTTTTAAAACTCGCATTTTATCATTGTTTTTTGTCACATTAAGGTTAAGATCCTAAGTGAATGTTGTGGTTTTATTTGTTTTGTTTTGTTCATCATAAGGTTAAAAAACCCTAGTTTGAATTTTTGTGTTTTAATTTGTTTTTTTTATTTTTGTGTTCATTATAAGGTTAAAAAGAACCCTAGTTTGAATTTTAGTGTTTTGATTTGTTTTTTTTGTGTTCATTATAAGGTTAAAAACCCTAGATGATTTTTTTTTTGTTTTTCGTTTAGACTAAGATTAAAACCCTAGTTTAAAGTTTGTTTTTTGTATTTTTTTTTTTTTGTTTAGACTAAGATTTAAAAACCCTAGTTTAAAATTTGTTTTTTGTATTTTTGTTTTTGTTTAGACTAAGATTAAAAACCCTAGTTTAAAATTTGTTTTTTGTATTTTTGTTTTTGTTTAGACTAAGATTAAAAACCCTAGTTTAAAATTTGTTTTTTTTTTATATTTTTTGTTTTTTGTTTAGACTAATATTAAAAACCCTAGTTTAAAATTTGGTTTTTTTTTGTATTTTTTATTTTTTGTATTTTTTGGTTTTTATTTAGACTAAGATTAAAAACCCTAGTTTAAAATTTGTTATTTGTATTTTTTTGTTTTTCGAATGTTTTTGTTGTACATTGTGTTAATGTGTGTTTATTTTCACTGTTTATTTTTGGTTTTTTTGTATACATTGTTGTGCATTCATTTTGTTGTTGTACAGTTTTTTTTCTTTTCATGTTTTAATGTTTTTGTGTTGTTTTTGTTTTTCAGGATGTGAAGAGTCGATACCGTCAGCCGACGGTATTTTTTGATGTGCGGGATGTGCTGACTGTGGCAGACTGGGAGTGGCTTAATGCCCTTGGGCTCAAGCAAGTGACGCAATTGGATCCTGTGGTGGGGGATCGGTCATATCTGACTGCCCTAATCAATTTGTGGGATCCCCACACCAACACCTTTCATCTCCCAATAGGGGAGATGACAGTGACTCTAGAGGACGTGTATCGGATTCTATAGATTTTGATAGATGGGCTGCCCATTTGTATGACTCCTCGTGATCAGTGGGTGGCAGTGCTGACATGGTGATTTGGGCATGCAGCAAAGATGGGGGTGGATGGGGCAGTGGAGAGGGCAGAGGGGGACTACCTGATTGGTGAGATTCTAGTGCGGTGGTGGTTTGAGAAGGGTGTGTTGGGGGTGAGGCATGCATTGCTTATGACCCTCATCTCCAACATGTTGCTTCCTGACTCCTCAGGTGGGAGGTTCCCTTGGAACCTGCTTGAGGTAGTGTTCAAACTTATGGAGTGTCCGACAGTAGTGCCACTGATTATGAGGTGGGGTCAAACGCTATTAGCATAGTTGTATGATGAGTTGTACGAGATCCACTGCTAGAGGCAAAATGGGATTGGGTGCAGCTACCTGTTGTAGTGTTGGGGGTGGTAGCACATAGTTGTGGAGCGATTGCAAGGGTTGCCTTGGACCACTCAGGGGGAGATGGTGGATAGGGATATTGGCTATGCTGCTCTATGGCGGAGGTCAGAGGAGCAGGGGCAGAGTCGATGGTGGGTAGGTGTCGTAGGGCACTATGTTGATGCCTTCTCTTGTCTTGCTCTAGGGGAGGTGTTATGGCGGCCATACCGGGACTATCCAGCCTGGCCTGAGACTAGGGAGTGGCTCCGATGGGCAAGTAGGGGGAGGTGGTTGATCGGGTGACATGGGACCGAGTAGGAGTACTTCTCGTATGTCCGGGTGACTCAACAGTTTGGGATGCACCAGGGATTGCCTAGTGAGCCCTTGATCTATCAATGTCAAGGTGATGAGAGGACTCTGGCTTGGCCGATCATTGAGCTGTTGAGTGAGGAATCAGATGTAGTGATTGATGTCCTCGATGTGGACAATGTCGAGGTGACTTTCGAGTATGACCATTGGTGGATGATGCTGTGATGGCAGGGTGAGGGGCCTCTAAGAGGTTTGGATGCAACAGCAGTAGGGGGTGGGGTTGCGGAGGCATTGGGTGAGGGTTTGGGGGCTCCGTGTGATGATGCAGATATGGTGGAGGTAGATGACTTGACTAGGGATGACTTAGGGGTGTCGAAGTTGCTAGATACATAGGATGTCCCAGAGTAGTGGGTGTCAGAGATGCCCATGCCTCAGGCAGTCCCAGGGGATATGGAGGCAGGTGGGTGAGGGTAGCGCTAGTGGGCATGATGCGGGGGCAGGCAGCAGCTGCCTTGAGATGTCCTATAGGACCCACACCATTGGGGGTAGTTCCAGTCGCATCGATCCTACATGATCATGGTGGTCGACTCCCTAGGCTTGGGGTTTTTGAGTTTTTGCTTTTTTTTATGAGGTTAGAGGACCGACTTATTGTAGCCTGCGAGTATTTTTGGTGATATATATACATGACTTGCTTTTTTATTATACACTTTTTGTGATTTATTTGTTACTTTTATGCACATTTATTTACGTTGATGTATGCATATGTTATTATGAATGTGACTATTTATAATTATATGATGTATGCATATGGAATGGATGAACTGATTTGTTGATAACTTTGTGGTGGCACCATAGACTGTACAGGATTTATTGGATTTCTATACTATGTGATTGTTTTGTGGAATGACTTTGCATGTGTAATATATTTTTTTTGTTTGTATTTTCTGATTGTGATGTAAGAATGGAATGTACCACAGGTGTTCTATAATGTAGTTAAGATTTTTTTGAGACTCAGATGTTTTAACTAACTAGCCAAGACTGTACATTTATCTCACAAGACTTTTGAATAAGGTACAAATTAGACTTGAGTTTGACCAAGTTATTTCACATCTCTGTGTGTGCGATTGAATTTGTTTATGTGGTGGTTGTCAGGATATCGCCAGTGCCGGATAGGTCGTCAACCAAACCTGTACTAAGGATCACCTAATTAGCTCCACTAACTCCTTTGTTGTATTTAGTAAGATTAATCTATGGTGAAATCTAGGATACCATAAGCTAGCTCATCCACATGCAAACATTGATCTGTAAATAGTTTTAATGTGACAGATATATTGTCATGCAGGAGGTTTATCTCCAGTGACCAGCAGGATATCCACCAAACCAGAACTGAGGATCACCTCATGACCATCTGAATGCTGAGAGTTCCACGGATTCAAGTTTGACTCCCTTAAAAATGTGTGATAGTGGTAAAGATGTGATTTTTAAATCAGATGGTTGTGAGATTAGATGTGCTATGAGTGGTAAAATATTGGCAAAGGCTACAAGAACTTCAATAAATTTGTACAATATTTGTAGTGCAAATGAGAAAATATGCTTGGTTGGACAAGTTGATGATAGTTGGTTATGGCACAAGAGGCTTGGCCATATTAACTTTGATAGCTTGGTTAAGATCAGCTCCAATAATTCAATAAGACATCTTCCAAAGTTGACTAAGCCAAACAATAGCATATGTGCATCATGTCAACAAGGCAAGCAAACCAAATCACACTTCAAAACTAAGGAATATTCTACAAAAAGGCCTTTGGAGCTTGTGCATACCGATGTGTGTGGTCCTATGAGGACTAAATGAACTAATGGTGAGAGGTATTTCATTTTTTTTATTGATGATTATTCTAGACTAACATGGGTATCTTTCATGAAGGAGAAATTAGAGTCTTTTATTTGTTTCAAAGTGTTTAAGGCTATGGTTGAGAATGATACAGGAAAGAGTATCAAATTCTTGAGATCCGATAGAGGTGGTGAGTTCACTTCTAGTGAGTTTGATAATGTTTGTCATGAGCATGGTATTAGAAGACAACTTTTAGTAGCAAGAACACCTCAACAAAATGAGGTGGTTGAGAGAAAGAACAGAACAGTACAAGAAATGGCTAGAATGATTCACAGGTTGCAACTAGATTTTGGAAGGAAGCAGTGCATACAGCAGTATACATACAAAATAGGTGCATGCTTAGATTTCATAGCCATATGACACCCTATGAACTATGGATAGGAAAGAAAGCTTCAATTAAGCATTTCAGAGTATTTGGGTCCAAGTGCTACATAAGGAGAGATGAGTACAATCTTGGCAAGTTTGAATATAGAGCAGATGAGGGGATTTTCCTTGGCTACTCCACCAAAATCAAGGCTTATAGATGCTTCAACAAGAAGTTTGGAAAAGTGGTAGAAAGTGCAAATGTGAGGGTTGATGAAAGACATGTTCCCAAATTTGATCTTGAGGAGTCTTCACCATCACAGTTTGAACCATATGAGGAAGAAGAAGTGCAATATGAAAACAAGCAAGTTTCAAAAGGGGAAGAACAAAGTGAAGCTACCAAGTCACCTATACATCAATAAGAATCATCCAATGGATCAAATCATAGGTGATCCAACACAAGGTGTGCAAACAAGGAGAAAATTGGTAAGACCAAATGAGCAAAGTCACTTTTCATTGTTATCACAAGTTGAGCCTAAATATTTTATTGAAGCTTCTAAGGATAATAGTTGGACTCGTGCTATGGAAGAGGAGATTAATCAAATTGAAAAGAACAACACTTGGGAATTGCTTCCAAGACCAATGAACAAAAATGTAATAGGAGCCAAGTGGGTGTTTAGAAACAAGCTCAATGAGGTGGCAAAGTTGTTCGAAATAAGGCAAGATTAGTGTGCAAGGGGTATGCTCAAGTTGAAGGTATTGATTTTGATGAAAATTTTGCTCCTATTGCTAGATTAGAAGCCATCCGAATGTTTGTTTCTTTTTTTGTTCATAATAACTTTAATTTTTATCAAATGGATGTGAAATCTGCTTTTCTTAATGGCAATTTGGAAGAGGAATTTATATGGAGCAACCTGAAGGATTTCAGCTTGGGGATGAGAACTATGTTTTTAGGTTAAATAAGGCTTTGTATGGGCTCAAGCAAGCCCCAAGAGCATGGTATGCAAGGTTGGATAAATATCTTTTGTAGCAAAGCTTCCAAAAGGGTGGTTGATAGCAACTTGTACTTCAAAGTTGTTGATTCCCATTAGCTAGTGATTGTTGTTTATGTTGATGATATTATTTTTGGTGGAAGCAAAGATAGTATGTGTCATAATTTTGCTTCTACTATGCAAAGTGATTTTGAGATGTCTATTATTGGAGAGTTGTATTATTTTCTTGGTCTACAAATTGCTCAACTTGATAGAGGCATTTTCATTTCACAATCAAAATATGTCAAGGAAATATTGAAAAAGTTTAACATGGAGGATTCTCAACCTGTGAGTACACCTATGGTAACCGGATGTAAGCTAGGTAAGGATGATGAGTCTCCTCTTGTTGATCAAACACTCTATAGGTCTATGATTGGAATTTTATTATATTTAACTGCTTGTAGGCCTGATATTTTGCAAGTTGTTTGTATGGTTGCTAGATTTTAGAGTGCACCCAAAGAAACACATGTGAAAGTTGTTAAGAGGATTTTCAGAAATCTCAAGGGGACTATGGAATTTGGATTATGGTATCTAAGAGGAAAATGCTTCACACTTAGAGCCTACACAGATGCATATTGGGTAGGATGTGTTGATGATCGAAAAAGCACTAGTGGTGGTGCTTTCTATCTTGGTGACATGCTTGTTTATTGGCATAGTAAGAAGCAAGACTCAGTATCACTCTCTACTACTGAATTTGAGTATATTTTTGCTGCCTCATGTTGTACTCAAGTTCTTTGGATGAAACAAATGCTTGTATACTTGGGTATTCAGATTGGTGAGCCTATCTCTCTTCTTTGTGACAATACTAGTGCTATTAATATTTCCAAGAACCCAGTTTTGCATTCAAGGACTAAGCACATAGATATAAGGTATAATTTCTTGAAGGAGAAAGTTTCTAATGGTCTGGTTGCTTTGTATTTTATGCCTACAAAGCAACAAGTTGCTGATATATTCACTAAGCCATTGCCTATGGAGACATTTGAGCATTTGAGACAACTCTTGGGAGTTGTTTCTTCTCCATATCACTAGATCTTTTTGTTGGTGCACATCCTCAGGGGGAGCTTCTTATGGTATGATTTTATGCTCCTATTTCTGATATTTCATGTTCATATTTGCTGATGTATGCTTGAGGATGATGGTTGCAGAGTTTGGTGTTGTTCAGGTTGATCGGTTGTTGCCTAGTTGCTTGGCAACTTCTTGCAGTTTGGTGAGAATTTATTGGGTATCTCTTTGTTGTTGTAGCTACTATATTTTCATGTTTAATATCATTTCATATCATATATATATCAGTTCTTTTCACAACAGCAAGGTTTAGTATTGTTTGATGCATTCTATGGTACCTGGTTGTAGTTTTTTGTGAGCTAGTGGCACTGTATCTTGTGTAGAACTTATTTGGGGTATCTTGTAATATTTCCCATTGATTTTTTCATCATTAAACTTTGTTATTTCATATTCACATAATTTTCAAGTGTCTTTGTGCTTTGGTTTAGGGAGATTTGTAATGTTTATCATGTTTTTAGATGCACTGGTTGCCCTTTGTCATTGATTGTCAAAGGGGGAGAGAGTTGGATAATCTGCTTCTTGTGCTCTTTTATTTCAAATTTGTATGGTTGGTATTAGGAGGATACATTTTATGTTGTTTCAGGTGTGAGATATGTTGAAGAATGTTGCACTTCTTGGTTTGTGCTTTACAAGCTTTACAGGACCTTCTTGTTGCCTATTTCATGGTCTTGGTAGTTGTAGTTTATCTATAGATTATTTGGTGTTGCCAATAATGCCAAAGGGGGATATTGTTGAGAATTTGAGGTGTTGTTATTGTTTTCAACACTTCTACTTTTTATCCTAGTTGGCATCATATTCATCATGGTGATTATGCTGCAGTTTGGGCAATGTTGCAAAATGTTGTGTGTATTTGAACACACCTTTTATGGAGACTTTGGAGGTATAATTTGTGGTTATTGCATATATTATTTCTCTTGGTTCTATGTTTATGGCACATTTATTTATGTAAAGGTGATATAAGGTTGCATTTGTATTTTCTATGTGCCTTGGTGTTATATTGTAACATTCAACATTTATTTATTTCCACTATGTCATCTCCAAGTTTCTTGGAATGTGTTCCAAGACTTAGGAATGGAGGGAAAACTGATTTTAATTATTTTATAATGCATCATAAGTATTATAAATTATTTCAAATATTTATTGGAATTTATTTTGTGGTGCAAAAATGGAAATATGCTAATTGGAGTGTTCAACTTGTTGTGGGACCCACTTTATAACATCCGTCATAGTGGTGTAAGGAAAGAATATTTTGCTGCCCTATTTTTGTGGGATTTTTGAGATATGGGATGTGATAATTTCTAAATTAGTGTTTAGACACTTTGGAATATTACTTTGGAATATTGCTGGTGAGTGTGTGTAGTGGTGCTAGCAACAATTTCTTTTTTGGCAAATTAGAAATTTCCTCAACTTGGGCGTGATTTTTTGAGTGATTTTCTACTCATGGTTTTGGAAATCATTTATGGTTTCTCTCAATATCATTTCTCTATAAATTCAGTGTTTGATATGGTGGTATTATGGAGTTTTTTTGTTGAGAGTAACAGGGTGTTGTCGGAATGTTGCCAAATTTTCTGTAGAAGACATAAGTGTATAGATTTTAGCATGCAGGTTTGGGAACCTATTGTGGATGGAGAGAGAATAATATTGATATGTTTATTGCAGGTGTTGGATCATATTTTATAGAAAAATCATTTTGCAGTGGTTGGGTGCACAGTTGGTTTGCAGCAGTGTTGTTTTTGAGCTTGCAGGCTTGTTAGAGCTTGCTTTTACTGGAAGCATTTTTATGCTTTATTTTTCATCATCTTATTATTATTTTGATCTGATATAGGTGGGTTGCAACCCTCCTTCTATTGTGGCAGAGAAACTTTAGTGTATTTCATTTTGAGACTTGTTCTATGCAGTAGTCATAGCAAGCATTTCTCTTTGGGAGGTTTTTTACCCTTGTGGTTTTCCTCCGGCATATCATGTGTTGTGGGTTGTTTCTCTTGAATATATGTTGCTGCTATACATGAGTTTATTTCTGTTTTAAATCAGATTTCAAATTGGAAATTAAAGTTTTAAATTGCACAGATTCACCCCCCTCTCTATGCCATTGTTATACTAACATCATTGCCATTGCAGTGAGAGAAGGATGGATTCTTGCCACAGCCAGAAACACATCCAATAGAAAGAACATCATTCACGATCCAAGTATCACACGAAACAATGTGTGAGCCATTATACATCCAAAGGAAGCCCTTCATGTCACAACCAACCGTGACAAACTTGTTGTTATAGGAAATTCTAAAAGGGCCTTCGCTTGGTAGTTCGAATTCGATTGTATTATCTTCGAATTTGATTGTCTAGATGGAAGCAAAGAGATAGGTCCAATTAACTAGTAGGTGATCGTCACATAAATTTAAGATTCTCATTTTTGAGTTATCACCAATATGAAGAAAAGACATGACAAGCCATAACTATTTTCTTTTCTCTTGTACATGTTGTAATCGAAACGGATAAGGGAGGACGGTACTTCCACATTTTTTTGGGGGGTATTTATGTGGAGGACAAAGAATCAGAGACATTTTGAGTGGTGAAGGATCAGAGGAGGACCAAGACATCATGCCTGAATGGGTGCTGTTGTGGCCCAAAACAAAGAAGAAATGGGTGTGGAGGCTGATGAGTCAAGCAATGGCTTTCAACATAGCAGAGAAATAGGTGACCTCTATCCAAATACGATGACACAAGTTTTGAGTGTTCCATTTAGTATTGGAGGTTTAGAGATAACCTTACCCTCCCTTCACTTAAAAATGTCCCGACATGTTTCGTTGTCTCCTTCTTGCAATTATTATTTTTCTTACCAACAATTGCAGTTTTCTTCACAAGAACAACACATTGTCACGCTCAAATGCAGAGTTGAATACTCTCAAGATGTGTATTTGTTGTGCATTTTATAGTTTGTTTTCTTGGTTGCATCACTTTCCAATTTTTTTGGTTTTTTTGCAATTTATGCTCCCTTTGAAAAAAGTAATGTGGAAAAGCATATAAAAAGCGGTTTTAAAGATCTAAGGATAATTAAAAAAATAGAAAATTGTATTACAAATTTAAAAATAAAAATTTTATAGATTTAAAAAAGTAATTTAAGGAAGTTATTTTTAGTATTATAGTAAATTTATATATTAATGGATTTTCATATTAATTAATTTTTCTATTTTTTTTTATTTAGTGGATCATTCATCCTAATTTAATTTTATATTTTCTATTATATATATATATATATATATATATATATATATATATATATATTCCCCTTTGTAAACTAATAAGTTATATCAAAGCAGGGTATTAGAACATTCTATTCTTACAATTTATATGTTTGAAATTGAATTATAATAATATTTGAAATTAAATTTATTGTTATAATGTTTAAAATTAAATTTAGATTATAATAAAAAGTTGAAGGTTAAGTAAGTAGACTTGAAATATAATTTTTTTATTTGTAAAAAACATCTTATATAGAGTGTCATTTACAAGTTTCAAAGAAGCAAGGATATCTATTTGGTCATAATTGTCCAAGGTCTCTTCAGCACACTCAAATAGCATGTCTAGCCCAAAGTAAATCAGCCAATAAGATGTGCATGTACCAGATAGAAAGGTTAATAAAAAACTAATTACTCAAGGGTTATGTAGATTGCAGTAGTCATAAGGCTTTCTCCAACCTGTTTTCACCATGACTAGCACTAGCAACACCCTCATTGATTACAAAAAAAGTCTATGCTCGATGCTCACAATAGCATCTATATCAGCAAACTAGTTGATCTATGTGATCTCTCTCAAACCTCTATCGAATTCCTAATTTTTTTTATTGAAAAATTAAATTGATGGAAAAAAAATTACATCTTGAACCTTTCTAGGTCAAAAAAAACCTTTCAGCCAAAGATTCAATAGAGGAAACATATCAAATGACCATAGTCATGGCATATTCTGCAACAGAAATGAATATTTTCATAGTCCACCACCTGCTTCCAAGTGTCCTCTCCAAATTGTAATGAGATATTTTCTAGAAGAGATTTGTTGAAATCCATTAAAACACAAATTCTAGCATAAATAATGTGTTCAAATTTGTGTGTACAGTTAGCAATCATCATGAAAGTTCCAATGGAATTTTTGTGTGTACAGTTAATAGTGAACATAATCTAGCTCTAGCGTTAATTCCTACTTGTTGCCAAACCTAAGTAGATAACTAATATTATGATGAAAAGAATAATCCAATGAACCGTTGCTCTTGCTGACTCAAACACAAGAGGAAAGATCTTCCAAACCAATTTTTTTTTGTTTTGCATGCTTTTGGTCAATAATTCAGTTCATTAGCTTCATGCCACTTTCATAACCAAATCTATATGGGTTTGACACACCTACTAAGGAATCACTTGCTGGATCAGACCTCTTATTTATATTAAGAAAAATAAAAACAAATTCATGACTTATCTTTCAACAAAATAGCAATTATATTTCAACTCTATTTATGGAGACAGTTTTTCTAGCTTGTGATTGGGCTGTTCAAAAAATATGACTTCTATAATTTTATGTATTTGCTATTTATTTTTGTTCATTATTTAAGTTCCTAATCTTCTGGGTAGCTTAAATCCTTAATCAATTCGAGTTAGTATATTTTGTTTGTTTTCTATGAGTCCTTTTTGGGGCATTTCCTAGGAAGATCAATAATTCTTAATTACATAATGAAAGGTTGATGGGGCAGTACTTTAGTATCAGAATCAAAAACTTGCTCAACAGTTAGAGGCACAAAAATATGAAATCCAACCACTGGAGGGAAAGCTTAATCAACTCAAAAACAAACAGAGTGCCTATGATGGCACATTGATTATAGTGAATAGGGATTGGAATCAGGCATGTTTGTTATTCTATCATATAATTTCGAAATCCTCCCTCCCAATCGTGGTTGTTTACTAACTATTTTGATAGCCTTTGATGCCAGTTAGTGGATGATTTAGAGTTGTTGGCAGTGCGTGCTGGTGGGAAAACAAATGGATTTCAGGTTTTGGAGAATTCTCAGCCTTCAAAAGGTAGTCTTCAATAAATTTGCACTTTCTGGCTGGCATTGTTTCACTTTTGATAACTTTGAAATATCATGATAGTAAGTTTTTATTCTTTTATCCAGAGACTATTGCCTCATCTTTTCTTTATTTTTATTGGGATACTTTCTCTCGTATGTAGTGATAAAAATCACTATTTATTTTTATTTTTTCTTTTGAGCAAGGGATTGGAATTTTGAGTGATGAGAATCACTATTTCTTGTGCTTTTTGATGTATGAATTTTGTGGGTTTTGATGTCAAAATTTGGAGTTTGTACTTTTACTTTTTGCAATTTTTTTGGATATTTGCAACTTTTTGAGAATTTGGGATTCTTGGGAAATTGGGTAGGGAAGATGCTTGTCCTTTTGCCAACTCTCAGCATTCTTGGGGTCATTCGCACAGGGGGATGAGCGAGATAATATTTTCACTGTGTGGTATCCTAGATTGCTTTGCAGGTTTCATCTTTGTTCACACAACTTGGGAATTTTTGATGTGTTTTAACTTGTGTTGGGATGTGACGTAACAAGGTGTGATCCAAGTAAAATTCTACCTTTGTGAAAATCTGTCTGACTTTGTATAGTTTTTGGCTAGAAATCTAAAGACAACTGAATGACGAAAACCCTGGATACATTAGAAGACAACTGACTATGATATGGTGAAAAATGTGGACGGTGTTTATTTTTGTTGGATTATTTACAAAGTGGAAAAATGCAAAAAATGATAGGATTGCCAAGTAATTACAGTCTATGGTGCATTTGACCTATAATACCAACAAATATGCAATGTATGTTTGTATGTTTGCGATGCCTAATGCAACTTATTATTATTTTTTGTGTTTTGATTTTTAAGAGTATGCATGGAAGTGAGATGCAATTTTTTGTTATTTTTGATTATCTGTTGTTTTTGGTTTTTTTTTTTTTTTTTTAATATTTGTTTTTGACCAAGCGATTGTGGGAACCCTTGGAGCTTTTGGTTTGACCAAAGGGATTATGGGTATCTTTGGGGCGTTTTGGGGTTGACCAAGTGATTGTGGGAATCCTTGGAGCTTTTGGTTTGACCAAAGGGATTATGGGCACCTTTGGGGCATTTTGGGTTGACCAAGCGATGATGGGAATCCTTGGAGCTTTTGGTTTGACCAAAGGGATTATGGGCACCTTTGGGGCATTTTGGGTTGACCAAGCGATGATGGGAATCCTTGGAGCATTTGGTTTGACCAAAGGGATTATGGGCACCTTTGGGGCATTTTGGGTTGACCAAGCAATGATGGGAATCCTTGGAGCTTTTTAGGGTGGGCCATGGCTCTTCTAAATGTGGAATGGCCTCAAATGACTGATGTTCAAGGGTTCTAGTTCATTTATTCCTTCAATAGAGGCGAGCCGGTATGTTCCAGGTCCTATTTTATTGTCAATGACATAAGGACCTAACCAATTTACCATGAACTTGTCCCTTAAATGGGGTAGTAAGTTAGAATTTTGTTGGTTCTCTTTTAAGACCAATTCACCAACCTGAAAGTCCCTCAGGTGAACTTTCATGTTATATGCTTTCTTAAGTCGCTCTTGATAGATACGTAAATGCTCGAGAGCATTAATGCATCATTCGTCAAGCAATGTAAGTTGGTCTAACCGGGCCTACCACACAGTGTCATCATCGATGAACTCTTGCATTGATATGCGCAGGGAAGGTATTTCCAACTCAAGAGGCATGACTGCCTCGAAGCCATAAACCAGCAAAAATAGAGTTGCCCCAGTGGGCATCCAAATGCTAGTGCGATAAGCCCATAGGGCAAGTGGTATTTGGATGTGCCAATATTTATGACTATTTGCGACTGTATTTTTAAGGATGGCAACTAGCATTTTGTTTGATGCCTCAGCTTGCCCATTTGCCTGTGAATAATAAGGTGTCAAAAAACTGTGCTAAATTTTGTACTTTGTGGTCAAAGCACACACATCTTTGTTCTTAAATGACGTCCCATTATCTGAGATGATCTTGGATAGAATACCAAAACGACATATGATGTCATGTAAAATAAATTCCACAATGTGGGGTCCAGTCGTAGAGGTAAGCAAAATTGCTTCCACCCACTTGGTGAAGCACTTTGTGGTTGTTATGATAAACGTGTGACGACCTGACGATGCAAGGGAAATCTTTTCAATGAGATCTAAGCCCCACTACAAGAATGGCCAAGCCGATTGGATTGGATATAAGGCCTGAGAAGGTACGTGTGTCAAATTAGCATGGTGTTGACACTTCACGCACTTCCTTACATATGCGCAACAATCTTGCTCTAAATATGGCCAATAATAGACCATGCGAAGGATGCGCTTTGCGATGGCCATACCACTGAAGTGGCCATTGCATGTACCATCATGTGCTTGGGTGATCGCCCAAGTGGACTCCTTCTAGTCCAAGAAATGAAGGAGGATGCCTTCGTAGCTTCGACGGTACAAAATGTCTCCTAGCAAGACATGTTTTGCCACTTTTTGTTTGAATAATATTTTCACGGCATGCAAAAATCCAAGTGGGAGGCTACATAACTTAAGATAGTCTCTTATGGGTGTTTACCAATCCTGCTGATCAAAAACCTCGATGGTATGAATGGCCAATCCCTCTTGAAGTTCATCCCTAGAAAAAGCTGAGTGGGAAAGGACTTGTAAGAATAGCGTCGGGTTGCTATTAAGAGGGGTTTGGGAGAACAAGGACCCCCAGTTGGCATGATTCAGATTATCATGGATTCAAGAGAACTTATCCTAAGATGGTTCAATCTAGATCAGGTGGATTCTTGGCATTAGGTTAGAGCTTGCACGCTCCATCACGGATTGTGATAATGTTTTGACTTGAATGGTTGTCATCTCACCGGAAGGGTCTTGCAGGATTAGTGACCCCAAGGAGGCCATAGTGTTCACAAAATTATTTGATGATCGAGGGAGTACCTCGATGTCGTACCATTCAAGCTTAGCCAAGAATTTATCCATAAGGGCTTTGTAGGCCTATAGAACTGGGAATTTGCATTGGAATACCCCTTTCACTTGGTCGATAATTAACAGTGAATCACCAAATATATTCAAGCGTTTGATATTCATGGTGATGGTTGTTTGAATACCTATGAGCAAGGCTTCGTATTTAGCATTGTTATTGGTGCATGAGAAATCAAGTTTAAATGATAGAGGCATTGGAGCCCCTTGCGATGTGAAGAATACAATTCCCGTGCCACTCCCTTGCTCACATTTAGAACCATCAAAAAATAGGATTATGTTAGCCTGTGACTCAGGCTCATCAAAATCTGGTGATTTTGAGACATGAAAGACCCCATCATCGGGTAGCTCTATGGTTAGAGGTTGGTCGTTTTTGAGAGGAGCCTCTGCTAGTTGATCGGCGATGACTTGACCTTTGATGGACTTTTGTCCAATGAATTTTATGTCAAACTCCGTCAACAACATGATCCATTTCACCGTGCGGCTACTATGATAAGTACAACTCATCATGTATCGCAATGGATTCTCCTTAGACACAACATACGTTATATTGCTCAGCATGTAATGGCATAGCTTTTTGGTGGCAAATACCACTGCTAAGCATAGCTTCTTAGCATATGCGTAGTTAAGTTCATAACTGACTAGGGTGCGGCTAAGATAATAAGTAGCATATTCTTTATGTAGTTCATTTTTCTGGGCTAGCATGGCATCGAGTGTTACCTCAGTAGCTGGGATGTATAAATAGAATGACACTCCTAGTCTAGGTGGTGCCAATACTGGCGACGAATCCAAGTATTGTTTGATGTCATCGAAGGCTAACTGGCACTCATCATCCCAGTGAAATGCTACCCCCTTGTGTAATAATTTATTCATGGGTCGGCACTTGTCAGATAGCTGTGCTATGAAGCGCTTAATCGACGCGACCTTTCCCTACAATATTCTGAGCTACTTGATGGTGGTTGGGGGAAGAATTTCAAGGATTGCCTTGACTTTATTTGGATCTACCTTGATGCCTCATTTTGAGAGTATGAAACCCAATATTTTTCCATATGTGACACCAAATACGCACTTCTTAAGGTTTAGTCTGACTTTATGTTCGATGAGGCGATCGAGTATCTTACTCAAGTCATCAAGATGATGTGGGCACAAAAGATATTTGGCCAACAAATCATCCATATAATATTCCAAATTTTTATGCATGTGATCATGGAAGATGTATGTCATAGTGCGTTGGTAGGTGGTGCCAGCATTTTTAAGGCCAAAGGGCATGACCTTATAACAAAATGTCCCCCAAGGCATCATGAATGTCGTTTTGAGTTGATCATCGGGATTGATACGAATCTGGTTGTATCTCAAGAAACCATCCATGAGGGAAAGCATTTTGTGGCCTGCTGTAGCGTCTACCAATGCATCGATGCTAGGCAAGGGGAAATCTTCCTTGGGACTCGCTTTGTTTAGATCTCAAAAATCGGTGCATATGCAAATCCTCCCGTTTGGCTTCTTGAAGGGTACCATGTTGGACAGCCATGGTGGGTAATCCATGCAGATGACAAATTGTGCATCCAACATCTTTTGTAGCTCGTCTTTGACCATTAAGGCTATTGTTGGGTGCATCTTACGTAGTTTTTTCTTGACTGGCTTGACTTTCGGTTCAAGCATTAGATTATGCATGACTAGCTGCAGGTCTAGCCTCGACATGTCTTTGTAGGACCATGCAAAAACCTCCTTCTTCTCTTTTATAAGGGCAATGTAATCGGCTTTCTCTTTGAGGGATAGACTTACCCCTAGATTGATGATTTACGAATTCATTGGATCAGAGCTGATGTCTACGTCAGTTGTCTCTTCGACTAACATGTGGGACCCGTCCTCCAACTGGTGTGGAGTTGGGATCAGGTGGATATCATTTGCTGAATTTAGATCTATGTTTGGAACGTCGGGTTCCTCTTCATCATGGAATATATCCTAAGTTGGTCATGGGGTGAAATGAAGCATCTCATCGCAAGGTCAGTACTCTGATGGAGATGGTGGCGAGTTAGCGCGATCCCAGTCTATGGCATCTAGGTTCAGATACAATGGTCATGCTGGATCGGCTAGGTTATGGATGGGGGCAGTTAAATCAATGGATATCATGTTGATGAAGTGAATTTGGTCTCCATTACTGCACAGGTGGTGACTCAGACATCCTTGGCGATCTTTGTGCTCTAGATCTGGATCTGTGGGTATTGGCACAAATGGATCGGCCTTATGTGCGAATAAAAGGATAGGGTCTACCCTTGGCACTGATGGCTTTATAAGGTCTTTGGGTGGAGGGTGCTCTTTGTATACCTAAAGTGGCAGATGCAACACTTGGTCCAACTATGCTTGGTTCAAATGCCACCTATGCCTTGGCCCCATGTTTAGTTGTTCAAACATGTCGTCAGTGTCCATGTGGTATTGCTGCTGCCACATATGGTTGAGATATGCCATCTCAGTCTCATATTCATACTCGTTGTCAGAGATCCATAGGCCTTCGTTGGCTTCAACAACTGTTTACGACATGTGAGGCTCGTTCTATTTGAGCAAGTAAGTTAATTTGGTCCCATTGGGGTTGTTCCACTCTCTACGGGAGGACCTGGTTCTCTTGAGATGGCAATTGCATGATTGGAGCATTCAAGGGGAACATTGTCATGAAGTTCTCCTAATGCTCATCTATGGGCATCACTTGCGATTGATTGCTATCGAACTCAAAAGGGTCCCAAGGTGCTACCTCATACTCTGACTCGTCTTCTAAAGATCTTTCTTGGCCTTGTCTATATCCCTATTGGAGGCAAGTTCTTGAAATTTCCCCTTTTTTGATCGAAGAGGAGGGGTTTTTGAGGCCCACAAGGTTGGTTGTTAACAATGGGAGATAATCCCCCAATGTGTATGTTGTGTTAGGATTGGTATATGGATCTTGTGCCAACCCATCCTTGTTGCCTAGCCCTAGGCCTTGCATGTTTTCTACCAATATGTCAAGGGGCAGAGGGTGGTTGAACCCTACTCCTAATTTGTCGTATGGCATCTGATATCTTGGTTGAAAAAGAATGCGCACCCCTTGTTCATATCTTCCCAACCCATATCCGTGCCAATTACATTGGCCAAGGTATTTCAAAGTGAAGTTTGGGTTGGATAGATAATTGACGTCCTCAACAAAGGGCTCTTCATCCTCTTCCTCTTGCAAGTAAGGTTCAATGTCGTTGTCAAGGCCCCCATATACAAAATTTGTCTGGTTTGGTGGGTAGCCTAGAGGGACAATAGTGCCGATGGGGAGGCGAGGTCTCCCCATGTCCTGCATGGACTCAAGTGTGGATGTTGCCACAATGTTCTGCACTAGATACTCCCCTAGGCCCATATTGGTCATCTCAATGGTGATCATTGGCGGTTGAGGGGGAGAGAATGGGAATTCTTCCTAGGTCCACTCCATGTTGGGTGAACCAAGCGTCTCGACTCCCATTTGGCTCGACACATCTTTGGTAGATATGGTTGATACCAATGGTGGTATCTCTTTGAGGGGCTTCTTCCCGTTGTCCTTCAGTGTGGCCACCGTAGGTGGTGTCATTGGTGAAGGACCAGACGATGAAGATGGGCCTGGTTGGTGATTTGATGTACTTAATAATGGTGATTTATGCAGAATCATACCCTATTTGGATGGGTTCAATTAAAATTCCAAATGCGTCGATGGGAGGGTCTATTGAGGCATCAACTGCATCGCATTGCAATACTTGAAGGGCTCTAAGTCTATGGGGACTACATGCACTTGCCCTTCATATGTGTACTTTAGGCATTGATGGGCTATCAAAGGGACACACTTCATGTCCTTGATCCAAGGCTAGCCCAAAAAGATATTGTAGGCCATCTCACCTTCCAAGATGTGGCACAATGTAGGAATAGTCTTTTGTCCCACTTGGATGGGTAGGAAAATTATGCCAACCGTCGAGCATATCGCATAGTTGAATGCTCGAAGAGTATAGGTGGAGTCCATGATATGAGATGCTGGAAGCTTAAGGTGTTTCAATGCTGCCATTGTGATTATATTACTGGATGAGCTAGTGTCCACCAACACCCTCTTAAATATAATCTCATTGACCCGCACAATGATGTGCAGGTGTGGATCCGCCATATCACCAGTCATCGATTTCAATTCATCTTCTCTAAATGTGATGACTGGTTCTATACATCGTTTTACATGTCCCACAAAGTTGTTGAAAGAGTTTGCTTCATGGGGTTGTAGCTCGATGGCTTTGAGTATCTCCATTAGAGCCTCCCGATGGGGTGGTGATTGTTGGATGAGCTCATATATGGAGAGCCTATCCGACGTGGTCCTTAAACTTTGGGTAAGTTTAGTTCGAATCATGGCCACTGGTCTAGGTGGGGGAGGTTGCGTAGGGTGTTTTTGAGGTCGTGACATTGATGGAACCTCTCTTGTAGCTACAGTGGAGCAGCTGTGCTTGGGTACCTATTATTTCGTGTCACTATGCTTATCATCCCTACCTACCCCTACATGGGGTAATTTTGTGTCACATCATTGACTTGTAGAGTCTTTGCCTGTGCATCATGGGCAGGCAGGGGGTCTTTGAAGACCTCCATTTGTTGGTTGCTTGGTGCTACGGGATTATCCATCGCTAGCGTTTTGTTGTCTATTAGGTCCTGCACTAAGATTTTGAACTTCCAACATGCGTAAAGGTCATGTCCTTTCTGTCGATGAAATCTACAATATAGTTCTTCTCTATAGCCCTTGGTTTTTAGCGCGTTGGGGTCTACGGGTTGATTTTCTAGTAGGTTTATCAAGTTTACCACAGACAAGATGTCAAACAAGGAATCTTTAGACTCTGTGAAGGGTGTGAATTGTTGCCTAGGATGACGCTACTAATTTTGCCCTTGCCTATGATTTTCCTTCTCATATCTATCAAGAGGAATTTCTTGATAATTAGCCTTTGGGGGTTGTGTCATCTGTGTAGGCTTTGGTATGTTTATGGCAACCTGATTGACTGCGGCGGGTTTCGGTTGTGTGGACCCAATTTTGGCATTTTGGGGCCACTTTTTCTTGCGTGGCTTAGCAATCTAGCCATCTTGTATCTTGATCTCCTCAATTATTTTGGCTTACGCCAGGGCTTCCTCGAGAGTGGCATATTGTTGCAGCTGCAATAGCATGGAGATCAACCTTAGGAAACTCTTTGAGAACATTTGGGTTAGGTTGGCCATGGGAGGGAGGTAAGGTAGCTTTGAAAGCAACATCCTCCATCAATTTCCATAATCCACCATGGTCTCTTCCTCATACTACCTGAGGCTAGCTAGGTCGCTTAATGATGCCTTCTTCTTGGTGTTGAAGGTGAAACATTCGAGGAACGCATCCACTAGCTGGTCCAAGTTGCTGATGCTATGCTTCGACAACTGGGTAAACCAATCCGAGGTAGGGCCTATGAACATGGTTATAAATGTTCTTAGAAGAAAAGCATCGTTGTCTTGAATGCCAAAGCTATGACTCAGGAATCTTGTCATGTGCTCTTGGGCATCCTCATCCCCTCTAAAAATCACCAATTGAGGCATTTTGAAATGTTTATGGTATGGGGGTGTCAGCACTGAAGGATGCACAAGGTGACTGTGGAGCTAGAGTAAAGTGGGATTTTGGGGCCCAGAAGTCTTGGTCTCCATAGATTCTAAGTTTTTTAGCAATGTTTTGAATGCATTAGAGGATTTGATCTCTTCCTCCTTACTTTTTTCCTATTGCGAATTGCATGGAACTAGAGGCCTATGGAGGGGTAGCCGGATAGTACCCCCTGCCTTGGTAGGGCATTTTAGCCCACTCTTCTTCTTGCTCAAATTCCTCATAGGCTTCTTGAGGAGTTCCTAGGCATTACCTATAAATATGGGTGGGTGCCCGAGGAGGGCGCCCATCATTGGTTCTGGGAGTGGTCTCCCGCTCAGGTCTAGGAGGTCTTGGAGGCAACGCTTGGTAAGGTCGTGGAGACCTGTCTCATACCAAAGGGTTATGCCTCTCATAAAGCTCTATCCTATGTGTGCGAGGGGTTGGAATCCTCTCAGGCACAGTGTTCTATAGCAACTCATCTGTCTGATGTTGAATGTGCTCTTTTCTAAGATGGTATAGGTGCTCTAACTATTGTTGATATTGCTCAAGCTGCATGATTTGCGCTTGGTGGGTGGTATGTTTGGAAACTGCAAAGTCAATTTGTTCCATCGTCTTAGGTCTAGGAGGCCTAGATGCCTCCCCTACATATCTATCTTGATCGTAGTGATCTGAGATCTCTATATGTCACTTCCCTCTATCGAGGTTAGCAGCATTCACTCGAGGCTCTGGCCTCAGTAGGTGATCCTGATAAATAGTAGGTGCGAAGGCGCATTGCTCCCATGCTATGTATTTCTCTTGAGGAATATAGTGGTTTTCCTCATGCTCCCTTTCATATATGTGAAAGGGACATGCGGATTTGGCTCGCCCTATCTGAAGAGCCTTGCACTCTAGATTTGGCTTATTGTTTCTGACAGCAATGAGGGGTAGAGGAGGGATGATATAATCATGTGGCCCCTCCTTATGGACCTTATGTTGTTCTAGCACTCCATCGTGCGGTGGCCACTCATAATGACTATCTAAGGGGGCCTTCCCGTCTATGTTGAGTGCCACATGTATGTTCTCCTCCTAAAAGGGTCTATGTTGATTGGGAGTACCCCTCGAAGGGGTGCCTCTATAGTCCCATTCTATAATGGCATGATGTGGACTATGTTGTGGGTCAAGTCGCCAAGGTGGTATGACCAAGTCCTTGGGGCTATACCGAAGGTGACTTGTACCCCCTTGTACACTTTTCATAGCTTCTACCCGTGATTGGGCTTGGCTACGGGTGTACACCATGGTGGTGGTTCTCTAAAATATATGTAGATTTTTATCTTTTTTTTATGATTTTTTATGCTACACTAAACAAAAAAGGACCACACAATCAAAGAAATGATTATCTTGTTTATAGATTAAAGGTGTGCCCTAAATCTGGTTTAGTGTGTTTTGATTTTTGTTGTGCAAAACCTTGTAACAAAAATTTTGTTGTACATGCAATATGAAGGCTCTTATGTCTCCCAAAATGTTCACCCCTTCAATATACCACTTTCAAGCCATTATATCGAACCTCTCAATATATTTGCCCTTAAGTGAGGGAAACTATTGGTACGCGAGAGCAGAATAGTACGTGGAACATAGGTGGTATGGAAGAGGAATCACTCTGTTTTTGACACCTACCATAGAAGACTTATCCTCATGCACTATAAATCACCCTCGATGCACTTGGTCAGCTTTCGTCAGGATTTACATCTAGCAATAGTCGCGATCGGGGTTATGTATGCAAAATTCAAGCCAAGGTGGTGATGAAATCCACTGTTGGTCTTGATCAAGTGTTGGGGTTTTACGACCAACTCCTTGATGTTTATATTATCACGTGGTGTGTGGGGTTATTTTTACTTGTGCAAAGAAAGAAAACATGCAGTAAAATTTTCTATGCAAGCAAAGAAATAGAAAAATTACAGAAACAGAGAAAAAAAATTATAGAGAATGTTCAGACAACCTACCTCTTCTCTGCCCACACCAGATGCCTCTGATTTTCTACTCAAAAAATGCACAGAGAGCTAATTATCCCAGGGTGGGATGAATAGCAGATCTGTATTCGTCATAGGGTGAGACGAATGCCTATTCATCCCTGGGTGACACGAATACCAGCTCTATATTTGTCACAGGGTGGCACGAGCAGTAGTCCAGTGCCTGAAGGATTAACACCTACAAGAAAAAAACACAAAAGTATGATCAAAAACTTGATTCCAAAATTAGGGAACATAGTCCCATCATGATCACCATTGAAATCATGTCTACGGAAGCACAGGCGTACCGGGTGCGATGTAAACAAAAGCATACAAAACGCGAAGTCCTATGAATGAACAAAGAACTAAAGTGCATGAGAAGGGAAAGCGAACGAAATGAAATGAGATGTAAAGAAAAATCAAAGTGTGGCCTATTTTAATTAATTTTGCTTGTGATAAGGTTACAATACGTCTCCCCCCATTTTTAGGGGCTCGGAGCGTTATATATTGTTTTGTTACACCAACGGATGATACGCTTCCCTTCGGGATCTTCCACGTGGCCACATTTGAAATGGGCGGGCCAAACGTCATCGTTGCTTGCATGAATGCATCTGTATTTCCTTTCTTCCCATCTAGTTTCAAGATACTATGTTTAGAGAAACAACAAACGATTAATAGCACCTACGGATGGAGGGAAACATGCAATCCCCAAGGCCTTCGGTTAATGCATGCATGAAATAATTAAAATAGTAATCAAAACATGTCATAATAATATGAAACTTGAAAATAAGCATGTAAAAATCATCATGAACACACTACAAAAAGGACAGTCGAGAAATCTGTTGTTGATTTCTAATCGCTCTAGGGTGGGACGATTAGGACTGTCATAAAATGTCCAAAAGTGACCTCCAAAATGTCCCATCAAAAGGGCTCCAAAAAACCTATAAACTTGGGGTTAGGCAAAATTGGGTATTTTGAGACGACCCAAAAGGTTGTATTTTTTTTATTCTACCTCGATCGCCCTGTATCTGAAGGCACTTCCTGTATGTTAGTGAAAGCATAAAACAATAAAAATACAGTCAAAACTTATCAGAATGGCATGAAATTTGAATGGAAGCATATAGGAATGACATAAAAAAATATTCAAAATAAATAGTGAATAAATCTACTATATATTTCTAATCGCTCTAGGGTGGGGCGATTAGGACTACGACAGTGTGGGGGGCGCCTAGGGGTAGGACGCCCACCATTTGGGGCTTGGTTTTGACACAAATCCACTTAGGATGGGTCCAAAACCTCATAGGGGGTTGTGTTAGTAAATTGGGTATGGTATTGTGGCCAATTCTTCAGGTTTTGGGTTCGTATTGCGCTCCTAATGTTCACCCGATAACCTCCCTTCCAAAAGAGAGATCAAGGATGTAGGAAGCACAAACGAGGGGTGAGGGTATAATTCGACAGCACTTTGTTGCTCCAAATGCTCCTGCTCTATTTTTTTTTTGGGTGAGAAGACTCACCATTTTATATACTTGAAGGTATGCTTTGAATGTGCATGCAGGGGCACCACTTGGCCATCATGCCTTGTCAGGGGAGAGAATATTCCTCCCTGATTAAGGGCTCCATGACTACCTCTTTGAGCTCAAAAATGCTTACTCACACTCCCATGCATTTAAGGTGGAGTTGAGTGGCAGATCTGAGCTGCCATTTGTCAAGGTTTGACTTTTTTCTCGTCAAACCTGCTATTCGCCCCACCCTAGAGCGATTGTCGCTAATCATCTTGGGGTGGGGCGAATAGCATTCTATTCACCCCAGGGTGGAACGAGTAAGGAGCAAGGTGCTTGAAAGGTGCAAAATTGACCTCTGACCTTCCAAAACTACTTTGGGAGTGGTTAGGACCACTATTCAACCTTTGGGGGCTACCCTAGGGGCTGTGTATGCCAATTCGGTCAGTGCTTGTAGCCACATGATCAGATTGGTGTTGTTTTGGTGTCTACATTTTCAAGGTAATAAAGTCAAATAGGTTCAATGCAAGAAGATCAAGTAACTCATAAAGAAAAGGATATCAAAAATATGTGGAAGGAAGTTGACAAAGGAAAGGAACAATATAATATGGGAGTAAATGTACTTCCACCCCAAAATTAATCACCTCAAGAGAGAATGTGGTAAGTGGGCTAAGCTTAAGAGTCATATCTTTTAGCCCCATAGGTGTCCCTTTTGCCATTGATGTCAAAGGGGGAGAGATTTGAGTAAAGGGAAGAGTATTGAGTTAGGGGAGCAGCCTCCAAAGATAGCATTGAGATTCAGGGAATAGCCTCCAAAGAGAACATTGAGATAAGGGGAGCAACCTCCATAGAGAGTATTGAGTCAGGGGGAGCAGCCTTGATTTTTAGAAATGGCTTTTACAGTGATTGTGGTGATTTGCATTAGAGGTGTTGCCATCAATGACAAAGGGGGATATTATTGGCAATTTGAGTTATTTTGTGTTGTCATTGATGTCACATGGATCACATTGAGTTTTGGTGGCAAAAGCACTTCATAAATAATCATTTATGATATTTTGGAGAGCAAGGATATATACAGGGTTTTGTGGCGGAAGAGGCATATAATATTTCATTTTTTAAATATTATATTAATGGTTTTTATTAAAACCAATGGTAAAGGTTTTTATTAAAACCAACGAAAAGGGTTTTTATTAAAACCGCTAGAAAGGTTTTTTTTATAAAAACCAACAGAAATGGTTCTAATTAAAACCATTGGAAAGGGTTTTTCATTAAAACCACTATGCTAATACTTCTCCAAATAATGATGGATGAAAATTTTTTCCAATAAAACCCAGTTGCACAAAGTTTGATGGTGAAATTCAAAATAATGAAGGAGATATCCCAATTCAAAGTTAAGAGGTGAATTATTAAATTTTTATTTAATAATTCTAAGGTCTAAAGTTGAATTACATTATCCGCCGACATGCAAAGGTTGGGGAGATTAATAAAGTTCACCGACGTCATTCGAAGGATGGAGGTGCATATAAATAAAAGGTTAAAACCTTTGTTTTTTGAAGACTTGACATAGCGCATGAGAGAGAGTCATTTAAAGGGGAGCAGCAAAGAAAGAAGGATAAATAACTTTTGATTTGAGAGCAAGGTCAAGTGAATAGCATGGGAAAGTGACATCATGTAAGAGCCTATAGCACAGTTGGTAGCACATGAACTTTGCACAAGGCAAGTTCGGTGTTCGAATCCCGCCAAGGGCAAAGTTTTTTGCTAAGAAAGTAAAATCGAGTTTCAGATTTGAGCGTAAGTTAAATTTGGGTGTTTGGGTTAAAATTCCAACGTGGGCTAGTGCCCACATGGTAAGTGCTTCACAGCACTAAGTGAGAGTAATAGATTTTGACTCCCGCGAAAGTGTGAAGGCACATTAATTTTGGTAAGGCATTTTGGCAAAGACGATTTTGAAGGTTACGAAGGCAACCAGTTTCATATAAAGGTATCTATCTCCAACCCATGGTAATTGTAGCACCACAAAATTGGCACAGTTAAACCTTAGTAAAAATATAAAAATTTGAATTTTAACCCCAAACCGCTCGTTACCCGCTTTCCTTTTTTTCTACGCCATTTTTAGGATTTTTTTTGACCGTTGGAAAATATCGTCGCAGATTATATGAAATCATCCTAGATATGATAAATTCGTCTGGAATAGAATGTCCAGATGATTTTTTCCCAAAACCAAATTTTCATAATTAGCTTTTGTTTCAACAGCTTCTCTAACCTGGGCAGAAAGCATGTCTGCGCAGTTATAGTCTCCCCCATTGGAGATCTCCCAAATTGGGATGATCTCCAACCTCCTAACCTCTCCCTAATCCTGTATAAACTGGGATTTTCTCATTTTATCCCCCTAAACCCCCTAGCTAATGGATTTCCCTGCAAATTCAGTTCCTTGTGCCTTAGAACACCTTCATACTTTTGTTTGCATTGCATATTTCAAGTTTTCTTTTAGGGATCTTACTGTTCTTCAGTCGAAACAAGCTTGGATCATCGCAGGCGATTACAGATGATTTTGGATGATCCTGTTGTAGATCGACAATGATCTCGTATGATTGGAGGTGATCTCGACTGTAGTCTAGATTGGGGGCAATCAGAGCCCAGAGTTTGCATTTTCTTATTATTTTTTTGCATTATCTTAGTTATTATATTTATGCATCTTGGAGTTCACCTCATTTAATATAAATGCATGATAAAGTCAAAATAAATTGTTAAATTGATGCATTTCCTTTTAATTGCTATCTAGATCTATCAGTTAGGCAAATTTACTATTATTCCTATCATTTCCCCTTGCTTTTACAGTTGCATTTTTGGTATTTTGTATCTATTTCTGTGATTGTAGGTTTCTGATGAATTCGTCAGATCTACAATGATCTCGTCTAATCTCAGATGACCGACTGAGATCTGAGACAATTATGTGCAATCCTAGATGAATATGTATGATTTGAGATGATTTGGACTTCTACAAGACTCAGAATATTCATCAGACATCCAGAATCAGGTATGCTCTGTCATATTTAGTATATTCTCTGTGTTTAGCATTTATTCATGTTTTTTGTATCCATAAAATCAGCATGGGCATATAGAATAGTTTAGATTCATCTTGGCCAAACCAAGGAATTGAATGATTAAAGCACAAAATGAATACATCAAACCTACTATCTACCTAGGCATGGAAACTACCACTCAAAATTTTCCTGGTGAACCCACCATTCGTCGAAAAATTCACCCTTATACCCCTCCCCCGAGAGGCAGGACCTTCAAAAGGCCTCTAAGTTTGAGGTATTGTCCCAAGTAAGTTTGAGTGGCAGTTTCTGAGTGGCATGGAAACTGCCACTCAAAATTTTCCTGGTGAACCCACCATCCATCGAAAAATTCAACCTTATACCCCTCCCTCGAGAGGCAGGACCTTCAAAAGGCCACTAAGTCTGAGGTATACATGAACTTTGCACAAGGCAGGTTCGGTGTTCGAATCCCGCCAAGGGCAAAGTTTTTTGCTAAGAAAGTAAAATCGAGTTTCAGATTTGAGCGTAAGTTAAATTTGGGTGTTTGGGTTAAAATTCCAACGTGGGCTAGTGCCCACATGGTAAGTGCTTCACAGCACTAAGTGAGAGGAATAGATTTTGACTCCCATGAAAGTGTGAAGGCACATTAATTTTGGTAAGGCATTTTGGCAAAGATGATTTTGAAGGTTACGAAGGCAACCAGTTTCATATAAAGGTATCTATCTCCAACCCATGGTAATTGTAGCACCACAAAATTGGCACAGTTAAACCTTAGTAAAAATATAAAAATTTGAATTTTAACCCCAAACCGCTCGTTACCCGCTTTCCTTGTTTTCTACGCCATTTTTAGGATTTGTTTTTACCGTTGGACAATATCGTCGTAGATTATATGAAATCATCCTAGATCTGATAAATTCGTCTGGAATAGAATGTCCAGATGATTTTGTCCCAAAACCAAATTTTCATAATTAGCTTTTGTTTCAACAGCTTCTCTAACCTGGGCAGAAAGCGTGTCTGCGCAGTTAGAGTCTCCCCCGTTGGAGATCTCCCAAATTGGGATGATCTCCAACCTCCTAACCTCTCCCTAATCCTATATAAACTAGGATTTTCTCATTTTATCCCCCTGAACCCCCTAGCTAATGGATTTCCCTACAAATTCAGTTCCTTGTGCCTTAGAACACCTTCATACTTTTGTTTGCATTGCATATTTCAAGTTTTCTTTTAGGGATCTTACTGTTCTTCAGTCGAAACAAGCTTGGATCATCGTAGGCGATTACAGATGATTTTGGATGATCCTGTTGTAGATCGACAATGATCTCGTACGATTGGAGGTGATCTAGACTGTAGTCTAGATTGGGGGTAATCAGAGCCCAGAGTTTGCATTTTCTTATTATTTTTCTGCATTATCTTAGTTATTATATTTATGCATCTTGGAGTTCACCTCATTTAATATAAATGCATGATAAAGTCAAAATAAATTGTTAAATTGATGCATTTCCTTTTAATTGCTATCTGGATCTATCAGTTAGGCAAATTTACTATTATTCCTATCATTTCCCCTTGCTTTTGCAGTTGCATTTTTGGTATTTTGTATCTATTTCTGTGATTGTAGGTTTTTGATGAATTCGTCAGATCTACAATGATCTCGTCTGATCTCAGATGACCGACTGAGATCTGAGACAATTATGTGCAATCCTAGATGATTATGTATGATTTGAGATGATTTGGACTGCTACAAGACTCAGAATATTCATCAGACATCCAGAATTAGGTATGCTCTGTCATATTTAGTATATTCTCTGTGTTTAGCATTTATTCATGTTTTTTGTATCCATAAAATCAGCATGGGCATATAGAATAGTTTAGATTCATCTTGGCCAAACCAAGGAATTGAATGATTAAAGCACAAAATGAACACATCAAACCTACTATCTACCTAGGCATGGAAACTGCCACTCAAAATTTTCCTGGTGAACCCACCATCCGTCGAAAAATTCACCCTTATACCCCTCCCCCGAGAGGAGCGATACATTTTGGTGAATCCGACGTGAAAACTAAAAAACCTTTTGAAAACAATCCAAAAAAAAAAAAACATAAATGCATTTAGAACCAAAGAATTGCATATCATATTTAGATGGTAGATTATAATAAAAGATGAGTTGTCACCATTAATGTTGAGAATAAATTAGTAGCTATAGAGATTACTTCTATACTTAGAGTACCTCAAACAAATAGGGTTCAACCTTTATGGGACGAACTTAATAGGAGATTGAATATCATTGAATATAGATCAACCAAACTTAGGCAAATCAAGAGGTTTGTCCTAGATAGAATCATGGATCCTAATCAAGTGACCTTGTATCATGAGCTTTAGAGAGCTTGCCATAGGTGGTTAGCAGATAAAAGAGCCCTTGTGTCTTATGAATTGTACACCTTTGAGGAATACCTTGACAATGCAGTTGTAGTACATAAATTTCTATCTCGTATAGAGGATCAAGAGGTCGTCCTTACGGATAGAAAGAGATGGATTAGAGTTCCTAGAGCTATGTTATATCGAGAGTATTGCCATGAGATCTATTTTTACAAGACAGAGTCAGAAGTAGATAACATCACCATAGCACACTTTGTTAAGTTCCTGAAAACCATTTCCAATTTGAAGACGGGAATTTCATGACTCCTGATGAACTTGATCCTATCAATGACATCTATAAACTATTTATAGAAAACTAATCCATTCTTTTATTATTATTATTTATTGCATTTAGTGTGATGTTTGTTGTCTTTATAATCATAAAAATATATATATATATACTAAAAATAAAAACAAAACAAAATCATAACAAAAATCAAAACATTTTCTTTTAAGTATTATAGTAGGTATATAATTAAAATATATACCTCCCAAATTTGTTGCAAATATATTAATATATATTTGCTAAAATCTAAATTTAAACATAATGACTAGACTCGGGAATGGAAAACAGACTGAAGTAGAAGAAGATTGGTTTGGAAGACCAGTAAATAAACTAGATGTCCTTCTTGAAGACCCAATTCAGGAAGAAGGAACCCTAGACCAACAAGAATAAGAGTTTGTTGATGCAAATGAACAAAGAGAAATTGTTAGAGAGGAAGGATCCTCATCTCCTAAAATATCTCCGGAAGGAGCTATTACTTTTGAAAACATGGAACATTTCTAGAAGTTCCTCAATACTAATATTGGCACTCTTAATAGAGCAGTCCATATGGACAAGGATCAAATTAGTGACACTCAAGCAACCCTAGAAGACATATATCACACACGCACTAATCCCTTGTCCTTCATTGATCAAGAAAGTGATCAAGTTGGACCATCCAATTTGGATATGGCCGCTATAATCCAAAACACGCAACAACAACAGGTTTCCCAACCACCTAGAGTGCCTGTTACCAAGCCTAGGGTTATTCCCACAAAAAAAAAACCATCATTCACTGCTCTATTTCACCAAGTTATTGATCAACATACCTCAAATAAAAAAAAACCTAAAACAAAACCAAATACCAATTTCCAACAATCTGGGGTACAACATAATGCCACAACAAATCTTCTTCATAATACTCTTCCTACCAACCATTTGCATAACATCAATATAGCATCTAATCCTTATGTCATGCCATCCTACGCTCACAAATCCCATACTCATGTACCACCAAACCAATATGGTGGACAAACTGGTAATCTAGAAGCCATGGTGAAATAATTAGTCTCCCGCATGGACCAGATAGATCCCTACCATCCCTCGTACAATTATCGAGAGATGTGTAGTCAACCTCTAGATCCTATAGTTGTAGCACAACCATATCCTAAACAATTTCCTATGCTTGTCCTACCTATATATAAAGGAACTGAAGATCCCATAGAGCATCTTCGTATGTTTAGGATAGCGTGTCATGATATATCACATGATGATTTTTTATTACTAAAAATATTCCCATAAAGTTTAGGAGGAATGGCATTAGAGTGGTATTACCAATTACCCACTCATTCTTTGAGGAATTTCAAAGAGATAGCCGAGTCTTTTGTGCATCAATTTAGTGCCTACATTGAAATGCATGTAACCATTAAAGATTTGTACAACCTAAAACAAGACAAAGATGAATGTTTTGCTGATTTCCTAGCTCGATGGAGACAGTTGATAGGAAAATTGCACTTTGTGTTACCTTATCGAGAAATGTTGGATATCTTTATCAATAATTTACAACAACTATCCTATGAGTTATCAACTGCTACCTTGACCACCTTTGTTCAAGCTATAGATTTAGCTTGAAGAGTGGAATATGCTCTTGTTAGGAGAGGTCAACTTAAAAAGAAAGATGATGAGAAAACATCCAGAAATCAATATAAAAATAAACAAGTTGTGGGCGATGGAGTCACTGATAGTAGAAATATTGCTACTGTTAATGTTGTGAAAACAACAAAGAAATTTATACTGAAACCTCCTGATAAACCACCCCGAGAATTTACTAGGTTAAATCAACCCTTATCAACCATTCTCTCGCAATTACTAGCACGAGGAATGATCCAATTACCAAATATCCGGGAACCTGATCCAACTATACCCGGATACAGGGCTGATTTACATTGTGATTTCCATAGAGGACCTGGACACGCTACCAATTCTTGTAAAATATTAAAACATAAAATACAAGACCTGATTGATAACAATGATATGGAGGTGCAAGCCTTTCAACCTAAACAAAATCCTCCTAATAATGCTCAAAATAACATCCCCTAAAATCAGAATCAGAATGCCAATCAATCATTGGACATATTTCAACATCCTTTACCAAAGCATGGTAAAGAGGTAGCTAATCAAATTGAGCATCATAATGTTCCCCCTCCTACTTGATATGTAGGAACTATTAGTGGACATTTACCTGTTCATGATCCGCAAATCTTTGACACAACTTTATCAATGGTTACGGCCAGACCTCTACATAATATTTGGACACCTGATCTTAGTGATACTGAATACGAGACTGAAAGTGACATGGAAATCACCTCAAATCAATCGAATAGTTTTGAAGATGAATCAGATCCTATTCAACTTATCAGAAGTTCTATGATTCCAGAAGAACCATTTCCAAGAAGAGTCACTACTCGACCATCGTCTCAACAATTAGTTTCTAATGAACAAGCCATAAACGCTAGACCAAGACCCATTCATCATCCATAAAATAATATTGTAGGTACCATCAGAGTTGTTACTCGACAACAGGTTCAAAATTCTCAACAATATCAAACTCAGAATGATGGATCAGCTCCATTCGTTTTGAAAAATCCCAATAAAGGGAATCATGCGCCTAATGTTCAACCTAAACCTCCTTATAATATTAATGAACAATTATCAAATACTATAGCTAGAATTTCCCTGTTGGACCTTTTAAGATCTTCTCCTACCCATAGGGATGAATTAATGCTCACATTAAGCCAAATGATGGTACCACAAAATATTCAACCTGAAGCCATGTCCAATACTATCATAACTTGAGAAGTCGATTGTATTGAATTTCGGGATAGAGATATACCCCAACATAGTTTACATAAGGATAACCCCTTATATATTACTGCCCTAATTGGAGATGTAGCAGTTAAAAAAGTCTTGATTGATAATGGTTCATCTTTAAACATATGCACTTTTGACTTCTACCAAAGATTTGGGTTTAGAAGTGATGAAATGAAAAGAACTAATATGATTATAAAAGCCTTCAATGACGAAACACAAGAAACATGTGGAGTTATTACTATACCATTGTAAGTTGGTCCTCAAACCTTAGACACGACCGTGTTTATTGTACATTGCCCTGCATCGTACAATATACTCTTGGGTCACCCTTGGATCAACGCGATGCGAGTTGTTCCCTCAAATTTACATCAGTGTGTTAAATTCAAATTTAAAAATTAGTTGGTTACCATTCATGGTGATCCTAGACCCTTTGATATGTGTGCTTTGGCAAAACCTATTGGAGTTCAATTTTGCCCTACTCTGTCATCCACACATCCTAATTCTAATCATCCGCCTAAACGTGTGAAACACACACTCATAACATCATCTACTTTTTCCCCACCAACTACACCTCTACATATAGTTCAACCATCTTTTGAACAAACCACATTAGGACCCCAAAAGGATCCTAAACCCACAACCAATGCTTCTTGTTTTACTCCTATAACTTCCATACCTTTAGACCCGTCCATCGACATCTCTACAATGTCTACGCCTATCAAAGGCATGTTTCCCACATCTAAAAACATAGGAAATTATCCTTCTACCTCTTATGTTCTTATTGACGAGCTCTTACCCGATTTATCTAAAATTCTTGTATCAGAGAAAACAAATGCTACTATGCAAGATTACCATATTTTAAATAAATTGCCACCCTCTCCTCGTACCTTGGGCCTCCAACAGCCTATGGGAAGTATCTACCAAGTCAGGAGTTGTGCTTTTATTTATAAGGGATATGACTGGGGAAGAATACCTAGAAACATCAAGACTCATTATGATGGGTATGCTTATTGTTATTTTTCTAATGAGTATATTAAAGCTAAGCCTATAATGCTTAAATTGGGATATAAAGGGAAAGGTTTGGGACCTTTCTAGAATGGTATGAAAGAACCTTTTGAGGTAAAACCATGGCCCGCCCGATGCGGTGTGGGCCTATTTCCTAGTAAAGGTCAGCCCTTCCCATTCAAGGATGATGACCATATCATATGTTACCAATATTATTTGGATAAATGCGATGCTTTGCGTTTAAGGGATAATCCATTTACATGCAATATGCTATCCATAGCTTACCCTGAGATGATTGTTGAATTTGATGATGAGTTGGAGGGGGATATCTTCCATGATGTCTCCGTTGAGGAATTGTTACATAACGGATTTTATTTTGATGGCTCTATACCTAGTGTAGCCCAACTTGAGGCCACAGCTCCTCAAGATGAATTATCCAAGCTAACCTTGGAAGAATTACAAGAATTAGGTGTTTCACCCGCCCCATCTAATTTTGAGAGAGATCTACATATGGAAGTTGAAAACATCATAAAAATTAACATTGGAACCGAAGATAACCCTCACATAATCAACATTGGATCAAAATTGAGCCAAGAAAAACAAGATAAATACATTTCAATCCTTAAAAAATATGAAGACGTTTTTGCTTGGACATATGAAGATATACCAGGATTAGACCCTTCTGTAGTTATGCATCACCTAGTAGTCCATCCGGATGCTAAACCTATTAAACAGAAACTAAGAAAAATGCATCCTAAAGTGGCCTTACTAGTCAAAGGAGAACTAGAAAAAATCTTGAAGCTTATTTTTATACAAGCCATTGATTATGCTGAATGGATCTCAAATGTAGTTCCAGTAACTAAGAAAGAAGCTACCAAAGTTAGGGTTTGCATAGACTTTAGAGATATTAATGTTGCATGCCCTAAAGACGATTTTCTTCTTCCCAACATGGATCAGATCATTGATTTTACTATTGGGAGTGGAATGATATCCCTAATGGATGGATTCTCTGGTTATAATCAGATCAAGATATCTCCTGAAGATCAAGCTAAAACAGCCTTTATTACCCCTTGGGGAACCATTTGTTGGAAAGTGATGCCATTCGATTTAAAGAATGTAGGTGCAACATATCAACGAGCCATGACTTATATCTTTCACGATATGATGCATGATATTCTACATGATTATGTAGATGATATTATAGCTTGTTCCATAAAATAATATGATCATTTAGATGACTTGAGAAAAGTTTTTGATCGGTTAAGGGAATATCTTATTCGACTAAATCCAGCCAAATGTATATTCGGAGTTAAGTCCGATAAATTATTGGGGGTTATAGTTTCTTTACGTGGCATTGAAATTGACCCTCTCAAGATCACGACTATCACTGATATGCCTGCACCCACAAATATATCTAAATTACAAATTCTACAAGGTAAACTTCAAGCTATTCGTCGCTTCGTCGATAAGTTGGTGGACAAAACCGGACCCTTTCTTAAGCTTCTTAAAAAAGATGTCCTTTTTCATTGGGACGATGAATGTCAGGAAGCATTTTAACTCATCAAACAATATCTCCTTAAACCACCAGTGCTCTCCCCACCTAGATCTGATCATCCATTTATCTTGTACATTTTTGCTTCAGATTGTGCCTTAGGAGCTATGTTAGCTCAACTTGACGATGAGAAGAAAGAACGTGTTAATTATTACATCAGAAGAACCCTAATCAGTTATGAAACTCGTTATACGGTATTAGATAAGTTATGTCTTGCAGTCGTATTTTCCACACAAAAACTATGCCATTATATGCTCAGTCAAAAAATGTATGTTATTGCTAAATTTGATCCTTTGCGGTATCTCATGAGTCGACCGTACTTATCTTGTCACACAGCCAAGTGGGTTCTTACGCTAAGCAATTTTGAACTCATTTTTATAGGACAAAAGTCTATTAAAGGTCAAATCATAGCAGACCAATTAGCTGATGCACCCTTAGAGTCTGCCCATCCCCTCATCATTGAGTTTCCTGATAAATGCCTTAGCTTAGAGGTAGACCATCCTGAGCAATGGTCCCTATACTTTTACGAATCCCGATGCATGAGTGGGGCTGGTGAAGGTATTATTTTAATATCTTCGCATAAACATCTTATACCTCTGTCCTTAAAATTAACATTTGCTTGCACTAATAATACTACTGAATATGAGGCTCTCATCCTTGGATTACGAGCTGCCTTGGCACTAAAAATTAAAAATTTATTGGTTTTCGATGATTCTCAACTTGTCATAAATCAAATAAATGATATTTATCAGACCAGAGATGATAAATTACGCCCATATAAAACATATGTCTTACAATTATTATCTTTATTTGATCACGTTACCTTGGAAGCTATTCCTCGAACTAGCAACCGTGTGGCTGACGCTATGGTTGCAGCTGCATCTCTTTTGCCCTTGGAGTTAGATGATGAATATGCTACCATCATTATTCGTCGACTCTAAGAACCCGCTTCAAGCAAATCATGCTTAGAACCTTTGGATGTGTTTCTAATCAATGAAACTACTCCTGAACCATGGTACACTAATTTATTTAATTTTTTGCAAAATGGGACCTTCCCTGAAGGTTGTAATAGCAACCAACGTCGATTGTTACGTAGATGAGCAAGACACTTCGTAATTATTGGTAATACCTTATCTAGAAGATCTTTTTAAGGCATCTTACTGAGATGTTTGAATCTAGCATAATCTAAATCAGCTTTGAGTGAAGCCCACAATGGATCTTGTGGGGGGCATTTTAGTGGTAGCGCCTTTGCTAAGAAGCTCCTTAGGATAGGATATTTTTGGCCTACCATGGATAATGATGCACATGATTATGTGTGCCATTGCGACAAGTGCCAGAAGCACACTGACCTTGTCCATGCGCCTGCACAAGAACTGTAGGCTATTTCATCTCCTTGGCCCTTTTCAAAATGTTGCTTAGACATCATTGGAAAAATCAACCCTGTGTCATCTGATGGACACAAATTCATCATAACTGCCACTGATTATTTCACGAAATGGGTTGAAGCTATGCCCTTAGCTTCTTACACTGGAACCCAAGTTTCCAAGTTTATTTTTAATCAAATTATTTGTAGGTTCGAAATTCCTACAAATCTCATCTTAGATAATGGAACTTGTTTCAAAAATAAATATGTCAAAAAATTATGTCAAAAATATAAAATTCAACATCGTTGGTCCACTCCCTATTATCCTTAGGGTAATGGCCAAGTAGAAGCATCTAATAAAACATTAATCAAAATCCTCAAAAGATTGGTCAATAAATCTGGTCGAGATTGGCACATCCAATTATATCCTGCTTTGTGGGCCTATCGAACTAGCGTTCGCAACCCCACAGGTACTTCACATTTTTTTTTGGTCTATGGCACTGAAGTTGTTTTTCCCTTTGAATTAGAAGTTCCTTCTTTAGCTCTACCACTTCAAGATACTAAAGTAGGAGATGAATATCGTGCTAGCAGATTTAGTCAGCTGGAACTCCTAGATGAAAAGCGCATCAATGCTTTGGAGCATCTTCGTGCCTACCAAAATAAGCTTAAGAGAGCATACCTCAAGAAATTTCATCATCAATCCTTTGAGACCGGTGACCTTGTCTTAAAAGAAAATCAAAAAAATATTAATGCAACTAAAGACCTTAAAGGTAAATTTGAGCCCAACTGGCTTGGACCATATGTCATCACTGCTAAATTTGGATCGGGAGCATATCGATTAGCTAACTTAGATGGTAAAGATCTTAAATAACCTATGAACATTATGCAACTTAAGCGTTATTATGCGTAACATTTGGTCATTTTCATAATTTGTATATATTGTGTATTTTGCATATTGTTTCCTTTTCGTTATTTACATAAAAAATTTCAAAAAATAGTAATCGTATTTCTTGTTTCCATTCATCAATCAAAATCAAAATATAAAACATCAAAATCCTCAAAATCTTCAAAAACATCTTTTATTTTCGTACCTATCAATTCTTGAAGTATTGCAATTATATTTTCAATTATTTTGGATAAATTAGCATTTATTTGGAATCCCGCACTTTCACACTCACGTACATAAATATCTTGCTTCTATTTGGTATGATTATTAATCTCTCTTATATCAAAGTCCACATTTGAATTAAATAAAGTTTTGAGCATAGAGAATTGGTCTTGTTATTTACTTGAACCAAGCATATCTTTTCACATTAAAATGATTTCATTGCAAATTCAATATGATGCTACATAGTAGAAGTGGTTTCTTGAGCGAAAAGTTTCCCCTGCTATCCTATCATGCACATGGTCTAGCATCTTTGAGAATTGACAAAAGGACTAGTTCACCCCTACCCAGAATAAAATTCTCTTGCTCTACAGCCAATCCAAGCAAGTATCCCTAGCATAGACAAAAAAAAAAAAAAAATCAAAGAAAATGAGAAAAAGAAAAATATTATTTTGTACCATCGTAGCCATATTTCCGCATTGTCTCAGTTCCAAGCAAAAATACAAAAAAAAAAAAAAGCAAAAAGCAATAAAATCCCTTTCCATACCCCTTGAAAAGAAAAGAAGGGTGAATGAGCTTGAATCCCTGGAATTCTCAATTATTCGAAAACTATGAGGTAAGCCCCATAACAGGTGGTTTGTGCCCAACCCGCTTGGCCTTGGGTAATTCCTAGCGTGGTGATATGTCTGTCACATTAGTGACCTTCTTTTGTATAGACCTATGTCGGCTTATGGATTAGCTAGCTCGTGATAACCCGACTTACATAGTAGTCTGGTATGGTCATATGCATATAAATCATGGTCAACGAACACTCATTTGGTTAAGTCAAATTACTTGTATCAAATTTTCTTGCTCAAAATTGGTGAATGAACAATACAATTGCACACACATTTGTATTTGAGATATTCTGTATCATTATGATAAAGCAAGATTAGTAATGAACTCACATTTGCACATGAGGGTTCCGTATAAATCTATATTTGTCTTTGAGATAATGTAAAATATTTTTGTAACTTTTTTTTGGAATAATTTTATCTTCTTATTTTAGAACATCTGTTTTGTATAAAAACAATTACATACATTGTTTTCAAAAATCACAAAATGCTTTCACACAACATATGACACAAATATAATCAATAAAGTCATGTTCATATTATTATTTTCTGTTTATCAAAAGTCAAAAATCAATCGTGCAATAAAACTAAAATATCAATTTCTTCTTTGGATTTCACGATGATGGTATAAGTCTATACCTAAAATTCTATGCCTAGCGCAAACCATTGTTCTAATTTTATTTCCCATTTATTTTAAAAATTCATAAAAACATATGACTTACATCATTATGTTACACAATTGAGCTTTACAAACGAACGCACACTTATTCCATTTCATGTCATTATGTCAACATTCAATTTTGCAATGATGGTATAGTTCCTAGGGACTTATTCAAAAATTTTATCACACTTAGGAATTTATGCCTAGAAAAATCATATTTCTTTAATATGTCATGCATAATATTTTTTTTATGAAAATCTGAAAACAAATCATCACCATCATCACTTCCATCATCACAACACAAAGTCTTAAGACAGTCTCTTAAGCATTCTTTTAATTTTAACAATATTTCTATCCTGGGATTAGCGTGACGACCTAGTGAGCGACGATTCCATGAAACGGTCTATACCAGCAACAATGTCCTTTGAAATTATTGTTAGAAGTCCCTTTTATTTTTCATCAAAACATACCACAAAACAACCAATTTATTTACATCAAATTATTTCATTTCCAATTCTATAGCATGGCATAAATATTTTCTTTCCAATGATATAATTACATAAATAATCAATCACAAAATTCAAAATTAAAGCATCATACAACATATACATAAGTCATATCATCAAAAATATAATCTATATATCTCAATCAATTATGTACATCATCTGGATTGGTATGCCACAATCAAAACCCTGGCATACTCAATCCCCTCAAAAACTATATATAATATATACAATCTACCCTCTGCAACAGCTATCCTTGAGAAGCCCTCGAGCTCTCAACCTCATCTCCTCCCCTGCCCTGGCATGGAGGAGGTGGTCCCATAGAGGTCCGAGCTGTGTCCCGGGTCCTCGGCGTCGATCGTGAGGATGTCCTCGACGATCCCATCATGATCGGCTCTACAATGGGGGCTGGCAATGGTACCCTATGTCCCTCTGGGACCATGTGATAGTATAGCCCCTGGTAGAATGTATTCTGAGCAATAGACCATGCCAAATCCTAAGTGCTCGCCCCTCTGCTCTAAGCCCTGAGCCATGTAGCCTCATCCTGTAGTGTCTGCACCTGAGCCCGGAGGTGGGCAACCTCAACCCGGAGAGTCGTCGTCTTGCTGCTCTCCCTCGACACCCTTGCCCTTATCGGGCGATGATGGTCTCTCCCCTACTGAGAAGGGACTCCCCTCTCCCTCCTTATCTCTTGAGGTCTCTGTGGTGCTCAACCCATCCTCTAGCGTCTCTCCTATGGAGACCATCGCTGCTCTCTCCCACCGTGACCCCGCACTGCCTCAATAGTAGACTGACACCGTCTCCCCAACCGTCACACCATAGTGTGCACTGGACCCTGCACCCTCGTCATCCAAGGAGGGTGGATGCCTACATACCAGGCATCATAATCGTCTGCAACCCCAACATTGTCACCATCAACTGGCTGGATGGGGGCATCATCCACGTCCTGACTCTAGAATCGTTGCATGTTTGGAGCCTCGCTCAGCGTGGTACTATCCTAGATAGTCTGGGAGTACTCGTAATCCTTGAGAGAAGGGATCCCCTATTGTAGATCGAACTGTCATAGAACGTGGTCATAGCGGTGGAGCTCGACCTCTCCCTGCTTCATCCATAGCTAGCAGACTCGCCTGATGTGAGCCAGCTCCTGCCCATCCTCTACCCACCCGGGGTGTTCTCACCATGGCCTCTAGGTGATTTGGTCCAAGATGAAGTCATCCAGCAACCTCCATGACATCGGCAGATCTATCTGCCGCTATGACCCCCTCTATAACCACCAGTAGAAAACCTGGGGCCTCTCCTAGTCAACCCCTGTCAGTGGGAGCCCTACTAGCCTCCGCATCATGATGTGCTCCCAACACCAAACCTATAGTAGCGATGTCAAGACCATACATCGGCCTCCCTTGTATACGACCCCATGTAAGATCCTATACAAGCGGCACAGTACAAAGCTACCCCATGAGTATCTATAGTCGTGGTCTCTCATATCATAGACCACATCTGAGAGGAGCCATGGTAGTCTGCACCCGCTCTGGTGGCACAACAGTAAGCCACCTACTACCCCAACAAAAACTTGAGTCAGCCTAGATGCCCCAGGCATCTACCTCAGAGACTCGATGTTCACTCTGCCCTTCTCCAGGGTGAATCTCGGGTCTTCGGTCAATCTCATCATAGCCTGGCCCTGATTGGCCATAGGCATCATCAACCATCCTTGTATGGAGATCCTCATGATCCTCCATACATCTTCTAGTGTAGGAGCCATCTCCCCTATCAATAACCAAAAGTAGGACAACCCTGGATACCACCTCTCTACTAGGGTTGTCAGTAGCCCCATGTCTGTAGGCACTTGTGGCATCTCTGCCACATGCTGCAAACTGACCTAATCTAGTCAGTCGTGCTCTGCCTGATCGAGCATGGCTATGTCATCTCACAGCCCATAGTATTTCCATTCCCAACTCTTTAGTAATCCCCTCTACAAAAAAAACAATAAAATAATAAAATTCATTAATAACCAATCATTAAAAACATTTTAATCAAGCTTAATTTCTTAAAAGTTATGATATCGTCCACCATTGGATGATATCGTCCCAAATTGGGAAAATTTTTCCTTTGTAGGATGAATTCGTCTTTGATTTTGCAACTTGGGGATCGCCTCTTGTTGAGCGGTATCACCCCTAGTTCGTTGATTTCACCCTTCGACGAAATCGACGATCTAGGGACGATTTCATCTCGACGTCGTTGACGGCCTAAAAATGGCTGCGATGCCCCAAAACAATCAAAATTTCAAACAAATAATTGCACAAATTAAATTCAAACCTAATTTACTAGGATTAGATCCTTACCCGTAGCCCGCACCGGACCTCTGTCGATCGATGTGTTGTCTCCACCATTTTTTTTCCTATAGAGCTCTAAAACCAGTAAAATTGAATAGTAAAAATGAATTAGGGTTTACCCTATTTTTCTTAATTTTATTTAAAAACAACATTTTTTAATTTTTCTTTTCTGTGCTTTTACCTCAAATGTTCGATTTGGGTAAAAACATGGAGGGGGAACCATAGTAAGCAGTCGTACAATTTGACCTAGAATCATCATCTAAAAAATTGAGTACATTTTTGCTTTCTCATAAAATGAGAAAAACTCGTCTTTAACACATTTTCTTCAAAAAATTCACTAAAGAGGGGGAAAAATGTAGCACCCCAAAATTGGCACAGTTAAACCTTAGTAAAAAGATAAAAATTTGAATTTTAACCCCAAACCGCTCGTTACCCGCTTTCCTTATTTTTCGCACCATTTTTAGGATTTGTTTTGACCATTGGAAAATATCATCGTAGATTAGACGAAATCATCCCAGATCTGATGAATTCATTTGGAATAGAACGTCCAGATGATTTCATCCCAAAACCAAATTTTCATAATTAGCTTATGTTTCAACGACTTCTCTAACCTGGGCAGAAAGCGTGTCTACGCAGTTAGAGTCTCCCTTGTTGGAGATCTCCCAAATTGGGATTATCTCCAACCTCCTAACCTCTCCCTAATCCTATATAAACTGGGATTTTCTCAGTTTATCCCCTTGAACCCCCTAGCTGACGGATTTCTCTATAAATTTAGTTCCTTGTGCCTTAGAACACCTTCATACTTTTGTTTGCATTGCATATTTCAAGTTTTCTTGCAGGGATCTTACTGTTCTTTAGACGAAACAAGCTTGGATCATCGCAGGCGATTACAAACAATTTCGGACGATCCTATCGTAGATCGACGATGATCTCGTATGATTGGAGGCGATCTAGACTGTAGTCTAGATTGGGGGCAATCAGAGCCCAGAGTTTGCATTTTCTTATTGTTTTTCTACATTTTCTTATTGTTTTTTTGCATTATCTTAGTTATTATATTTATGCATCTTGGATTTCACCTCATTTAATATAAATGCATGATAAAGTTAAAATAAATTGTTAAATTGATGCATTTCCTTTTAATTGCTATTTGGATCTATCAGTTAGGCAAATTTACTATTATTCCTATCATTTCCCTTTGCTTTTGTAGTTGCATTTTTGGTATTTTGTATCTGTTTCTGTGATTGCAGGTTTCTGACGAATTTGTCTGACAAATTCGTTAGATCTACAATGATCTTGTCTAATCTCAGATGACTGACTGAGATCTGAGATGATTCTGTGCAATCCCAAATGATTACGTATGATTTGAGATGATTTGGACTGCTGCAAGACTCAGAATCTTCATCAAAAATCTGAAATCAGGTATGCTCTGTCCTATTTAGCATATTCTCTGTGTTTAGCATTTATTCATGTTTTTTGTATCCATAAAATCAGCATTGGCATATAGAATAGTTTAGATTCATCTTGGCCAAACCTAGGAATTGAATGATTAAAGCACAAAATGAACACATCAAACCTACTATCAACCTAGGCGTGGAAACTGCCACTCAAAAGTTTCTTGGTGAACCCACCATCCGTCAAAAATTCACCCTTATACCTCTCCCACGAGAGGCGGGACCTTCAAAAGGTAAGGATCCTATAGCCTGAAGGTAAGGATGCGAAAAATTTAGAGTGATACAGTAATATTTGTTATTACCAAAGTTGTCGTGCATTAAAATTATTTTTGTGATAACTAGGGAGTCATAAGGAGTTTAGGGAAATAAATTCTTGTTGTATGTGTTAATGTGCTTAGGGAGTTATAAGGTGTAGAATTAAATATTTGTTATTGTTGTGTGTGATTAGGGAGATATAAGGTGTGGAATTAAAAATAAAAGCATAGGTGTTTGTTGTATGTGTTAATGAAATTAGGGAGTCTTAAGGTTGAAAAGTGTTGAACTTGTTATATGTCCTAGTGCATGATTTAATTATGAAATTAAACTAGGAACTTGAGACCTAGTTAATTGCTACCTTGAGTTAGAAGACATGCACATGAGTTAGGGTTTGAAGTTGAAGACAAATTGCTTGATTATGTGCCTTGGCTATTGAGAGTAAGTGGATGGATTAGAAAATCAATTTTATGGACAAAATTGATGCTTGAGTTCCATGATTATTTTAGTGGAGTTCATTGAGAGTATTGTCATTATTGAGGAGGTTTTTGCTATTGCTTTGAGGAGATTATTGTTGGTTACTTTTTAAGTCCATTATCACTATTTGAGACCATTGAGGAGATCATTTGCTAGTCACTTGTGGATACATTTGTCTTTCATTTGAGGAGATCATTGTTGGCTATTTGAGAGCTCTTTTCTTGAGGGAGTTGTGCTTGTTTCTTAAGAGCTTATTGACATTGCATGAGGAAGATATTATTGAAAACCTATTGCTATCACTTGTGGAGATTGTCCTTGGTTGGTTGAAGTCCTCATTGTTATTGCTTGGAGAGGTTTCATTAGAGAGCTCATTTGTCATACATTTGAGAGTACATTCTTGAGCATTGTTGTTATCCATTTGAGAGTATATTATTGAGAATTGTTGTCATCCATTTGAGCGTACATTGTTGAGCATTGTTGTCATCCATTTGAGATATCATTTGTCATACATTGTTGAGATCATTGTGGATCATTATTGTCATCCATTGAAGAGTACATTGTCATTCATTGTTGAGCATATTATTGAGTATTGTCATCATTCATTTGTTATCCATTGTTGAGTTCATCATTGAGCCTTGCCTTTATTGATTTGTGGTTGAGATTTGAGTGCTACTTGAGAGTCATTGGTTGAGTCTTTGGGAAGGCTTTTGGGATAGAATTTCTTGACAAATTTGAGACAGCTTTTGTGCATGATTGGTTGAGCGTTTGGGAAGGCTTTTGGGATAGAATTTCTGGACAGAGTTGAGAAAGCTTTTATGCATGATTGGTTGAGCCTTTGAGAAGGCTTTTGGGATAGATTTATGGACAGATTTGGGATAGCATTTGAGCAAGATTATTTGATCCTTTTTTGAAGGCTTTGAGAATATATTTGGGACAGCATTTGAGCAAGATTGTTTGAGCTTTGTGAGAATGCATTTAGGCATATTTGTGAGCAGTAAAATAGACAGGATGGAAACAAAAAAAAAATCAACACCAGTTGCCTAGCTGAGCAGATCAGTGGATAGCCTAGCTGAGTAGATTAGTGGATAGCCTAGCTGAGCATATCATTCGATAGCCTATCTGAGAAGATTAGTGGATAGCCTAGCTGAGCATATCAGTGGAGAGCCTAGCTAAGCAAATTAGTGGAGCCCACCTGAGCATATCAGGACAACCTAGATTTGAGCAGATCAAAGTAATCATATGTATTGGGATAAGGATCCCTATTTCTTTGTGAAATATTATAAGTAGAATATCTTGTGGACTACCCCACATTGGGAGAACCATGTTAAATCTTGTGTCTCAATTATGTGTGATGATTTATGCACTTGCTTACTATTGTTATCTATGTTATTAATGCACACTGCTATATTTGGTTATCGTAATTGAAGAAACTAATTGATATTGGCTTAGAAAGAAAGTAAAAAGTGGGTGCTATACTGTTCACCTCCCCTCTCAGTATAAGCTTGTGTTCTTCATTTCTCTCAAACCTTCCCCAAGACTTGGATCTACCTCTAGACTTAGATCTATCACCAGATCTCATTTTATCTTTTTCCTTAGAATGCTCTCTCACTGTTAGGGCATCCTTTGATGTGCCCTCCATGGCTTTTCTCATCATATCCTCTGATAATAGAGATGCCACAATATCTTCAAACTTCAATGTGGATGAAGTTGTACTACCAATTGCTACAACTAGGTTATCCCATGAATCTAGTAAAGAGCATAGCAAAGTAATACATTTATCTTCTTCACTCAACTTAATTTCAATAGATGTAAGTTGACTTACCATCGTATTGAATGTATTAATATGATCTGCTACTGAATTCCCTTCATTCATCCTCATATTATACAATTTCTTCCAAAGGAATAATTTTTTCACCAGGGACTTAGATTGATACAGAGCCTCTAACTTATCCCATAGATCCTTTGTAGTGGCTTCTCTAGAAACATTGATTAATATTGAATCTATAAGGCATAGTTGAATTATACTCCTCGCTTTTTTATTCAACTTTTATCAATATTCATTGGATGTACTAGCAAGTTTCTATTCAAAAATAACAGACCATTGATCTCTATCCATGATTAGATCCTCCATATTTAATTTCTATAGCTCAAAACTTCTTCCATAAAATTTCTCAATCTCTATCCTTGAATGATTTGACGTCAATTTGCTTCAAGCTCCTTCTGCGTAAAACTCCCACTCCAAAATAGGTTTTCTATAACTCTTAGAAACCCTATATCCTCTTCAAATGAACTAAAACCCTAGCAATAAAGGCATCCCTCTATGGCTAACAATCGACTCTGATGCCATATGAAGAGATATACCTAGACTTATTTCAAAATAATAATGTAGAAATAAATAACTCAGAATAAAATAACAACTCATAAAATACATGCACATAGAACACAAGAGATTTATCCTGGTTCACCCAATATGGGCTACGTCTAGCAAACAAGAGCCACACCTTTTCTATTAGTATTCACCTTTTTTCGTAATGGAACATTACAATCAATATAAAGGAAACTCTTACAACCCTAAACCACAACATGGTATTAGAATATCGTGGGCATAATACCATGGCCTAAAACCACCCATACCCACCAATCACGAGAATCCCTCCAACACCGCCAAAGTAGGGGTCTACTGTACAGTACTTCCTCTACAAAGGATAAGACAAATCCAACAAAATAACTATTTTGATTCTAACTTTAATTTCATAAAGTTGAGAATTCAAAATTGATATCTTTTCACATTAAATAGTTTGGGTTTATTTTAATCTGGTTTCAATTTATTTAAAGATCCAAACTTTATATTTGAGGCTCATATTTATTCTTAAATATTTAATTCAATAGATATTTAAGGGATAAATATTACGGGAAGGAAATTCCTATGAACTTTATTTGCATATCATAAGATTTAAAAGTTCATAAATAAGATTTACATTAAACCCTATTTTCATAATTATTAAAGGTTTCAAACCTTATAATTTGGGTTTAATCATTATTGCATTATGATTATTGGGATTCCAACTTTAATTTCATAAAGTTGAGAATTCATGATTAATATCTATTTACATTAAAGAGTTTGGTTTACTATAATTTTATTTCAAATTATCAAAGGATCCAAACTTTACATTTAAGATTCATATTTATTCTCAAATATTTAAATTCAATAAATATTTGAGAAATAAATATTGCGGGAAGGAGATTTTTATGAACTTTATTTTCATATCATAAAATTTAAAAGTTCATAGACAAGATTTATATTAAACCCTATTTTTTCATAATTATTAAGGTTCAAAACCTTATAATTTGGGTTTAATCATTATTACATTTGTTCATTCTTCAAATATTTCAATTTCAATTTCATATTTGGATGAGCAAATATTTACATTAAATAAAACCTTAAATGTTGAATATTATAAAGTTTAGACTTTATAAATGAAGGTTTATATTTAATCACTTTTATTAAAATTTCATAAACTTTGATTTTTATTAAAGTTGATTGAATTTTAATGTTAATTAAAATGCTAGATTAACATCTATTTCAAAGTCACTTGAAGCATTTTAATTAAAACATTGTTTTAAGGTTATAGAATAAATTTGCATAAGTTATTAAAATTAAACTCAAAAGGTAAATTTATCTATTATTGCTTAGAGAGAGAATTTGATTAAAAGATACTTAACACATGATGAATTTAAAGTTAATTACCTGATTCCCAGGCCCCTTGTTATCAGTTACTTGCAAACAATTGAGATTGTTCAAGCACTTATTTTAGCACATATGCATGATACATAAAAACATTAAGTGAGAACCTTGGAGAAATACCTTTTTCTTTGCAAGAGAGGATTGTGATCCTAATTGTCGGGTGATCTTTGTAATTGGACAAAATCACACCTCAACAAATTGGCGCTAGAAGGAGGGCCTGAAAGGTAATATTTTAATTTTTAGCATGTGCAATTAGTTATTTAAAATATATATATTGAAAATTTTCGATTTATGTTGCATTAATGTTAATCTATCATAAATTCAAAAATTAGGTTATGATTCAATTCTTGTGAATTTTCATACATAGCCTTGCATATTAAAATTGGTTCAATGGCAGAAAATGATTTACCCCATTATAAGCATGATGGGATGATTACAATTGAAGAACATATTCAGGCATATAAAAACATTATGTTTCATTTTCAAATTATGCAGGAAGATGTTCTCTGTAGAATGTTTCCATACACATTGGATGAATTTGCTAAAGATTGGTTTATCAATTTACCTGCAGGTTCTACCGCTTCTTGGAACCAACTAGAAACAACATTTCTTGAACATTTTGGAACATTGGTTGACACGGATTTGTTATCAAATCAATTTTCCTCTATCTATAAAAAACCTAATGAATCCATGAGTCAATTTAATGATAGGTTTCATAAGTTGTATACTGAAATAGAGATACACTTTATCATTTCAAAAGAAGAAGTTGTTCAAATATACTTGGAAGCTTTAGATCCTTTTACTGTTAAGTTGTTAGAAAGGCTCTTAAATATTTATCCTTATCTAACATCTATGGTGGGGCAGTAGTTGTAGAACAATGGTTGATTTCAGGAGGAATTGATGTGGGTAGATTATCATTACTTAACCCTAAGGTTTCAAATCAATTACCACCTATGAGTCATGATACACATTTTTTGACACCATCGAATGAAATTGAATGTCCTAGTTTTTCAACCACTTTTGATATTTTTCAAGAGGAAGTTCAAGTTTCAAATCCAATATCCATCAATGAGGATTGTAGTAATCAAGTTTATCAGAATGTAGAAATGCATGAGTCTTCAGATATTGGAGGAGTTTTAGATCTAACTAGCTTTGAAACATATGATAGAATAGAATCTTCCATAGAGTTGAATGAAACAATTAAAGCTCCAAAATTGAAAAATTCTAGAGGTAATTTCATTATGACTGATCATAAAAGTTTATTACTTGAGGAAGATGAATTTTTTATTGAGGATAAATTTTTTGAAAGTGATGAAAGTGAATTTGAAAAGCATTCGATTGTTGAATTTACAAAGTGTGAAGATATGGTTGAACCTCATCCTTTAGCTTTAGAAGATAATTATTATAATGGATGGGGTATGTATGGTGAATCATTGTTTTCTCACACTCCTACTGATAAATTTTTTGTTTCACTTGATATGCAGGATGTTGAAACTTCTATTTCAAAAGAAGATTTCACAATTCCTATGCAATCAGAAAATGACATGCCAATTTCAAAAATAGAACAGATTCCAAAATTTGATCATTTTGAACATGAGTTTGTAGAACATCTTGTTGCAATAGAAAGAGAAGAAATGGTCATTGATGAAGGAATACAAAATGATGATGATGATAGAGATCATGAAGAAAGAGAAAATATTATAATGGCTCATCAAGTAGTGGTAAATGAAAGCGTACAAAAGGTAGAATCTTATCCTTTGTATTCAAACATCCAAGAATCAGGTAAATTTTTGCATAATCATTTATTGGATTCTATTGTTATTTATGATGAGATGTCATTAGAGGTTGATGAAGCAATAGAATGGATTCTTATTCCCACCACAAATAGAATTGCATTTCTAAATGAAAAAGAAGATATGCTTGAATCATTGAACCAAGTTCATCAACAATTAATAATTCAATCTAGGATACAAAATTATAATGATTCTTATTTTATAAATATCCTAGATTCTTGCAAATTGTTGCATGAATATGATTGGCATAAAAACATAGATGATGATTTTGCTTTAAAATTTTCAAAAGTAGCTTCTTATTTGAAAGAAATCTTATATGCTTGTGAAAATGAGAATTTAAGTCAAAGTGATGAATCAAGGTTTGAAATTCCCATCTTATTGAATAAGCATAAGATCATTGAAGATCATGTATTTACTTGTAAGGTTAATGAATCAAATTTTAAACATGGAATTGCTTATAAGTTTGAATCAAATCAGTGGGATGAGATAGGCAAAATGAGAATTTCTATTTTTGGCTTAATCTTATTTTTGTTGGATTTTTATAAAACTTGGCATGCATATAATCATATATGTCTTTTAAAGTGTGCCAATCGTATTTGGGATCCAAGGAAATGATGGCAAAAATTTTGTAGTGTCTTGTACATAATGTATATTTTTGTAAATAGTCTTTTGGATTTTGTTTTCTTGTTTTTGTGTTTGTACATAAGTTGTGGTTTTGTAATGTTTTTTTATTTGTTCTGTTGTCAATGTTGTCAAGTTTAGGAAGTGGGTTCACTTGTTTTATCAACTTTGCAATTTTGGTTTTGCAAATTTATGTTTTGTATAGCTTGTTATTTTGTGAGCTTGTTAGTTAGTTATTTTTCTAATTTTATTAGTTGGTGATGTTGTTGATGTTTATTTTTGTTTTTTAGTGTTTATCATATTTTTTGTTTTTATATGCAATAAATGGCTTTCTATTTTAGAGTTTCATTATTTTGATGTGTGTTGTTGAATTTGATAAAGTTTCGGTGAGGTTTTCTTGATTGAGGTAGTTGTTACCGAGACACTAATAATTTGATGATTTTGTTTGGTATTTGGGCCTGGGTCATATAGGATAAAATTACCTATTTTGAAAATATGTAAAACCTGAAGAAAAAGGAAAATGAGATATTAGTGTATATCTTCATGAATTTGAACTAAGATAAGGAAATTTGAAATATTAGAATCATATTGCAAAAGCTTCACAAGTACTACAAACACATTAAAGAATATCTTTTGAAATTCTGGAAGTATGAAGTTGTCAGTTTTGCAAATTAAGGTGAAAAATCTTATATACTCTTTCAGCCTTACCTGATCTCTAACCCAAATGGTAGGTGGATTTTTTGCAAAGTACCATATTATTGGATAAAAGAAAAAGAAGGAAAAAAAAAGGAAAATGATGAATACGAAGAAAGTAAAGTTAAATCTATCACCATAAACTAGATAACCTTCATCGGAGCTATAGATGCTTGGTTGGCAGTGAAGCTATGTCTAGAATAAAAGGGAATGCAAAGTTCACCTAATATATGGGAGATTCAGATAATCTCTACCGGGGCTATAAATGCCTGGCCGATAGTAGAGCAATGTCTGAAGAGAGCCAGGTGGAGGTATACTTCAAAGAGAAAATGTTCATAACCTAAATGTAAAACTGGCAATGGAAGGTTGAACGGTTTCAAGGATATAGAATGAATCACTTTACACACACCAAGCAAATGCTAATGATTCTACTATTTCATGTTGAATTGGTCTATTCACATTCTCTAGATATTATTGATGCTCACATTTCTAATATTTGAGTTTTTGTTGTTTTCAGAAGTTGGGTTCTTAAGTCCAAAATGTCCAGGGATATTTACCAGTAGAGTCGCCATTTGTTGTGACTCCTTCACAATGACCCCAAAATTGGGGACCCACTTGAATTTTGAAAATTGTTTTAATCTGTGCTTTTGCTCGTTGTTGATTGTCTTCATCATCTGGTGTTGAAAAAATCGATCTCTAGGAATGTTGTATTATGGTTGGTTTCACTGGCGGATTTGATTTCATGTTAAAATGGTGATTTTCTTGTTTGGTGTTGTTATGTTGTGTTTTGTCAAGTTTTGTTTTATGTTGTTCTTTTATGTTGTGTTCTATTTGTTTATAGGTGTCTTTATGTTATTCTTTATTTTGTTATTCTTTTAGGTTGTATAAATATTGTTTGTGTTATGTTATTTTTATTATGTTAAAAGTTTAATGTTATAATGTTTTTATGGTTTTATTTTAAATTGTTCTTTTATGTTATAATGTGTGTTTTGTTTTTGTAGTTGTTTTATGTTATGTTGTTTTAGTTTTATGTTGTCTTTAAATTATATGTTTGTTATTTAGTATATATTTTTGGTGTTATTTTAATATATTTTTGTTTATTATAGTGGTGTTCATATAGGTTGCATGTTCGTATGTTATGTTTAGTTATGTCTTGTTTTAAATTAATTAAATTATAAAGTTTTATAACTTTATAATTAATATATTTAAAATTGTTATTTTATAAACTTGTTTTAAATTAATTAAATTATAAAGTTTTATAACTTTATAATTTAATATAGTTAGAATGATTATTTTATAAATATGTTTTAAATTAATTAAATTATAAAGTTTTATAACTTTATAATTTAATTATATTTAAGAAGGTTATTTTATAAATGTTTTATATTCTAATTAATATTTGTCTTGTTGGCAGGATTATTAAAGTATGTTGAATAGAGGATGTGTTCGTGGGTTTCATTGGCATGTCTTAAATTTAATTTTCAAATGCCAATGAGGAGAAATATTAAATCCTTTGAAAAAAGAATTGGTGACATTAGGGTTTCGTTAAGAATTCGTTTTTACAACTGTATGGAAACCATAATGGAATAGGAAAGAACCAACCATATAACAAATTATTCAAACTATAAATGGAGAATGAAAAGCCAAGAACAGGGTCGGACATTTTGCAGAGCAGAGAAAGGATAAAGGATTCAAAAGAGCAAAGGCTAGAAACGAAAGAGGCTACAATGATTTGGATTTATAGAGGATTCAAAGTTTTATTGTAAGATCTATTTATTATATCAAATCATTTTGATTCAAATATGCGTGAATACGGTGTTTGAGTTTTGATTAAATAATTTGATATAGTTTTTGAAAATTAAATTTCCATTGAAGATTGCACCATTTTTATTGTTTTACTGTGTGATTTCTGGTGGGCATAAATCTGGTTTTAGAGTCTTTATGTTTTTCCATTTTGTAGTTGTTTGTCCGAGATTTAATTTATTTCTTTACTTTAAAATCCTTTTGAAATTTATTTCATATTAAATTTGCATATATTTAACCTAGTTTGATTTTATAAAGTTAAACTTTATAACTAGGTTATAAATAAATTTATTATTCAAATATTAAATTTAATTAATATTTGAATAAATAAATTTACCGAGGATAAATGACTATTTTGATTCTAACTTTAATTTCATAAAGTTGTTAGCATATATGTCTTACATTATTGAAGCAAAAGGGTAGCGCACATAGGCGCTCTCTAGGTTGGTTTAATAACCACCAAGTTGGTTTCATAAACCAACTTATTATAACCACATTGTAATTTTTATAATTGATATCAATCAAAATGAATCAATGCTTCATGAAACTCTACATGGTATCAGAGCATGGAAGATCGTAGGCAAGCGTTGGGCAGACATAGATAGGAAGACGAGACATGAGCCAACCACTAACATGTAAGACACAGGACATAGATAGAGCCAAGAGCCAACCACTGATGAACGCAACACATAGGACACAAACAGAGCCAACCACTGGCAGATGCGACACGTAGGACACAAACAGATCCAACCATTGACGAACACGATACGCAAGCAGGAGGACACGTAGATAGCAAGCAGAGGATACTGGAAGGCGACTGCAGAGGCAAAAGGGGTGGGGTGGTTGCCCAAAGGTAATCAAAACATCATATGGCCTTAGTCATTTTTAAACAATCCTACAATGGCAACATAGGCCATGTGGGATTATTGTTTTAAAAAAAAAATACTTTGCACTCGATGTGATAAGACCCACTATTTTCACAGAGGTTCTCGTCGGGCCCTCTAGCTCACATGGTTCGTGTTGTGCTTGACCACCGTGAGGTCCCAGGTTCCATTCACTGTTGGGAGGTATAAGGTTTTTTTTTTTTTTAATTCCTTTCTTCTCTCCATTGCCGAAGGTATAAGATTTATTTGGTTATTGTTTACTCTCGTCAGGCCTTCTAGCTCAGATGGTTTGTGTTGTGCTTGATCGTCGTGAGGTTGCAGGTTCCATTCGTTGCGCATGTATTGACGGGTGGTAGTGTTGTTTGACACCCTATTTTTTTTTACGGCAATGGAAATTTGTTGATGAGGGTGGGGTTCTTTTGACACTCCAAGCTATTCAATTGACGCTTCTCCTGCAATTGACGCCTATGCTATCCAAAATTGACACCTTAAAATGCTTCCATCAAAAAATTTTGGAGTTAAGGTACAAATTTTTTTCTTCCTTCTCTATTTTGCCAAACGAAATGGGGACAGTCTTCAATTCATTTGCAAAATTGTCAGATAAAGGGGGGAAATCAAAACATTTGAGAGTAAAAAAATTTGCTAGATTTGTAATAGGTGTTTAAATTTGTGGGCATTTGTGATTTGTTTTGCATTTAAATATTTTGTTTTCTTGCATTAACAATCATAAATTATAGATAAAAATAAGACCCCAAATTTATACCCTATTTGTGCAATTTATTGCACAGCAGCGTTCGGTATTTGAGATGCCTCTGGTCCACACTTACAGGTAATGTTGTCGTGCTTTGGACTACTGTATTTGCCACCTAATATAGCTACAACAACGACATCTGAGATTGTTCTCTATTAATCATTGGGGAGAAATAAGGTAAACCAAATCTATTTTTTTTCCATTTCATACCCACATTGTGATTTTTTTTAGGCGTAAATCCTGACGAAAGTTTTTTTCCTAAAGTGTTTAGGGGAAGTTACGCCCCACGCATGAAGAATAAAAATTTCTATGGTAGGTTTCATTAACAACACGATGCCCTTTCAGTATCGCCTATGTTCAATATATTGTGCTTCTCATATGTACTTATAGTCTCCCTCACATAAGGGCGGGTACATATTGAGTAGTATACTGTTCATATATACCTATAGTTTCCCTCACGTAAGGGCGAGTATATATTGAATGGTTACAATATAAATATCTGGTAGGTATAAAGAAAGGGAGACCAATTGGTGATATAAGGAACCTTCATAATGGCCATAATTCACAAGTATCTCTTAGATTCACAATTGTTGAAAGGTCCTAAATTTGTTCCATAGAAAACAAATATGAAAGCCATTCTTTAGTTGGAATATTTATGGGATATAATGACTGGCATTGCAAAGCACCCTCAGACAACAGGAACATATCAAGATGCTTGGGATAAGAAGGACAAGAAGAGTCTCGTGTTTATCTTTCTTGCTACTACTAATGAGGTGTAGCCTCATATTTGTAATGCAAAAACTAGTAAGGTAGCTTGGGATGCCTTGATCACAATATATGAAGGAAAGAATCAATCCACTATTCTAAACCTTCAAACTCAACTACATACTCTCAGTATGAATTCGGGGAAACAGATTGATATATTCCTTTGCAGAGTGGCTGACTTGAAAGCCAAATTGAATACCATGGGAAAACTAGTGGATGATGATATCTTGAAATATGTCATCTTGAGATCATTGCCAGATTCCTACAAGATGTTGCTCACTTCTCTCAATGTTTTTGGTAGACAAGTATCATTTGTGGAGCTAGTAAATTTGCTTCAGACTGAGGAGGCAAATCAGGTTCAAAAATATGATGTGCCAAATAATGCCCTTTCCATACAACAAAGTGGTAAGAAACAATGTTAGTTTCAAAAAGGGGGTCCTTCTTCCAAAGGAAAAGGGAAGAAAAATCAGCAGAAGGATAAAAAATATTGCAAGATTTGTGATATGAATAACCATGACACAAACAGGTGTTGGTTCAAAAACAAGCAACAAAACAATCAAGGTCCTAAGAAGAAGGGCAAAGATGAACAGAAATACAACAAGAAACATAAGCAACCTAAAGGCCATGTTGCTTATGCTGAATCCAACTCAAACTCATATTCTCCTGGGTCCGATTCAAATTTTGACTCTGAAAGAGCACACAAGGTGCTCATGACCCATACTTCGTCTTCCCAGATAGATGGTGTATGGTATATTGATTTAGGAGCTAGCAAACACATGACTGGGGAAAAATCATGGTTTGATACTTTTGTAGAGAAAGAAGGTAAGCCAGTCATAATTTCTGACAATCAAGTCTATCAAGTAAATGGAAAAGGGGATGTTTTTGTGTCCCTTTCTAATGATAATTGTCAAATTGAGAAGGTTCTCTATGTTCCAAGATTAGCCAATAATCTGCTCTTAGTCACACAAATGTTGGATAGAAATATGGATGTCGTGTTTCGAGTTATCAAAGGCAAGAAGAGATGTTTTATCACCCACAGTGGTAAACATGTTGCCATCGGATCCTACAAACATGGCTTGTTCATTCTAGATGCTCTTTCAACTCCTCATGTTGCTTTGGCTATAACTACAAAGGAGGCCACCTCTCTCTGGCATAGACATTATGGGCACCTCAGTTCAGGATATTTGCTTGAATTACATAGATATTGGATGGTGAAAGGTCTTCCTCCACTCTCATCTATCTTACCAGTGTGCTCGGATTGCTTAGCAGGGAAGCAACATAGATTACCTTTTGAAACTAGCTCCTCTCGAGCTACAAACCCTTTAGAGCTAGTACATACTGATCTGTGTGGTCCTATGCCAACTAGCTATGGTGGAAAGAAGTATTTTCAACTATTTTTTGATGATTACTCATGGAAGATGTGGGTTTTCTTTCTTTAGTTGAAATCAGAAGCATTTCTCTACTTTCAACAATTCAAGAAACTTGTCGAGAAGGAGTCGGGATGTTTCATAAAAACCCTCCACTCAGATCAATGGGGGGAATACACCTCTGAAGAGTTTTTAAATTTTCTTAAGAAACATGGGATCAAAAGACAACTGACTACAGCCTATACACCTCAGCATAATGGAGTTGCAGAAAGGAGAAATCGTTCCATTATGGAAATGGGTCGATGTATGCTAAAGGGAGAACATCTTGAGGATCAATATTGGGTAGAAGCAATAAACACAACATCATACCTCCTAAATAGAGCACCCACTAGATATCCACAAGGGAAAACACCACAAGGAGCTTGGAGTGGTAAGAAACCCTCCATTTCTCATTTAAGGGTGTTTAGATGTAAAGCATTCATGCACATTCTAAAACAAAAAAGGAGGAAGTTGAATGAGAAAACCCTACAGTGTATCTTTCTTGGCTATGATGAGTATTCAAAAGGTTATTGATTGATTTATCCTAATACCAAGAAGACACACATAAGTAGATATTTGTATTTGATGAAGCTTTCACATCAAAAGACACATCTACAGCTGTATACCTAGATAAATAAAAACCTAAGAAGGAGGTTCAACTTCCACGGCAACAACAGAAAGTCCCAAAATGGTATACTAGCACTTTGAGAGATGCTAAGTTGAATTCCCTTCCATATCTATCTCTAGATAGGCCATGTACTCACAGTATGACTCAACAAATGACAGCAGAGGAATCTACTTCAGAGGTTGACGAACTTTGTCAACACTTTGATGATTTGTCAGTGGGTACAAAAAATGATAGAGAAGAAGATGAGGATGAAGAAAAGGTTTATATGTCTACATTGAATGCAAATAAACCCACAACGGTTCAATATGTACTTGATAAACCATAGTGGAAAGAGTCCATGAATGTAGAACATAAGTCTCTCATAAAAAATAATACTTGGAAGTTAGTTGATCTGCCAACAGGAAAAACCCATAGGCTATAAATGGGTGTTCAAAGTGAAGTATAAGGCATATGAATCTAATGATAAGCATAAATCTTGACTTGTTGTGAAGGGTTATTCTAAGAAATAAGGCATATACTATGAAGAGACTTTTGCCCCTACTGCAAAAATGACTACCTTTCGAGTACTTTATGTCATGGGAGCTCAGTTTGGATGGAAGTTGCATCAGATGGATGTTAAAAGTGCTTTCTTGAATGGTCACTTACAGGAAGAAGTATACATGACTCAACTAGAAGGATTCATGGTCGAGGGACAAGAACAAAAAGTATGCAAGTTGATAAAATCCTTGTATGGGCTCAAACAAGCTCCTCGAGCTTGGTATATCAAGATAGATAGTCACCTTGTGTAGCATGGATTCAAAAGAAGTCCTTCATATGCAATTCTCTATATTAAGAAAAATGGTTCTGATATAGTGATTCTTGTACTTTATGTAGATGATCTGATCATAACAGGAAGCTCAGAAAGAATGATTGACTTAGTGAAAAATGATTTGAAGCAATCCTTTGAAATTACAGATCTAGGACTTCTGCACTATTGTCTTGGTTTAGAAGTTACTCAGAAAATATTTTATATTAGAGTAACACAAAATAAATATGCCAATACTTTAGTAGAAAAATATTGGATGACTAACTGTAAGTCAAAAGCAACTCCAATGGATCAAGGACTTAAGTTATCACGATATGATGAATCACCTCAGGTAGATGGTACTCTCTATCGCCAGTTGATTGGGAGTCTCCTATATCTGATAAATACCATGCCAGATCTCAGTTTTGTTGTGGGCTATCTTTCAAGGTTCATGCAAGAGCCTAAGATGAGTCACTGGAAAGTAGCAAAAAGAGTTCTTCATTATGTTCATGGTAGTACAAATTATGGTCTGGAATACAAAAAGAATAATAAGTTTTTCTTACTAGGATACACAGACTCGGATTATGTTGGATCCATTGATGATCGTAAATCCACTTCTAGATATGTTTTTCATCTAGGATCTGGACTGTCTCATGGCACGGTAAGAAGCGACATGTGGTTGCTTTATCTTCTACTGAGGCGAGAATATCGTGCGACCGATGAAGCGATCTGCGAGATAATGTGGTTAAGTCGCATTCTTACAAACATGGGTATTCCAAAGAATCTTCCTCTTCATTTGTTTTGCGACAATCAAGGTGTTTTGAATCTTGTCAAAAATCCAATTTTTCATTAACGTACCAAACATATTGATACCAGATGTCATTTCATTCGAGATGAAGTTCCAAAGCACCATATACAACTTCAATACATTCCTACTGATGTGCAAGTTGCAGATATCTTTACATTTAAGATTCATATTTATTCTCAAATATTTAAATTCAATAAATATTTGAGAAATAAATATTGCGGGAAGGAGATTTTTATGAACTTTATTTTCATATCATAAAATTTAAAATTTCATAGACAAGATTTATATTAAACCCTATTTTTTCATAATTATTAAGGTTCAAAACCTTATAATTTGGGTTTAATCATTATTACATTTGTTCATTCTTCAAATATTTCAATTTCAAATTCATATTTAGATGAGCAAATATTTACATTAAATAAAATATTAAATGTTGAATATTATAAAGTTTAGACTTTATAAAGGAAGGTTTATATTTAATCACTTTTATTAAAATTTCATAAACTTTGATTTTTATTAAAGTTGATTGAATTTTAATGTTAATTAAAATGCTAGATTAACATCTATTTCAAATTCACTTGAAACATTTTAATTAAAACGTTGTTTTAAGGTTATAGAATAAATTTTCATAAGTTATTAAAAAAGGCAAATTTATCTATTATTACGTAGAGAGATAATTTTATTAAAATATACTTAACACATGATGAATTTAAAGTTAATTACCTGATTTCTAGGCCCCTTGTTATCAGTTACTTGCAAACTATTAAGATTGTTCAAGCACTTATTTTAGCACATATGCATGATACATAAAAACATTAAGTGAGAACCTTGGAGAAATACTTTTTTCTTTGCAAGAGAGGATTGTGATCCTAATTGTTGGGTGATATTTGTAATTGGACAAAATCACACCTCAATATGTACTAGATGCAAAATAATGTGACTAAATTCTTATTTTTGTCTTTTGTTCTTTGGAGTCTTTTAACAAGTGCAATTGATGTAAAAACTGATATAGCTAAGTTTATCTTTTTGTTCTTTTGTGTTTTTCAAAACTAGTATGATTGATATAAAACAATGCAATTGAATCTATGTTTTTGATCTGTTCCTTTTGAGTTTTTCAACTAATGCAATTGATATAAAATAATGCAACTAAGTTTATATTTTGATATTTTCTTTTGAGTTTTCAACTAATATGATTAAATGCAAAATATGATGTAATTAAATCTATGTTTTTTTATTCTTTTCTTTCTTTTATCTTATGCAGATGCTTCTAAAATAGAATGTTATGAAATTATAGTATAGAGAAAAACCAGGTTCAAATCCTTACCTGATCAAGATGTTTTCAGTCATACGTATTTGGCTCTATCAAGTAAATTTGGATCTGTCTGAAGTGATTCAGACAAGTCTGAATCTATCTGGGGAATTTGGATCTATCCAAATCTGTTTAAAACCTACAACTCCATAGCAAAATACTAAAAATTATAGTTAGGTGTGGGGGATCTTCTTAGGCCATAGAAAATTGTGGCCTGTGATAGTCATATCCCCTCGGTTCTTTTAGCAAACCATAGAAGTTATGGATCTATAAATCTAATGCAACGCATGTAGTTTAAATGGAAGAAACACGGTAACAGTAGTAAGATGCAGTAGTATAGCAAAGCTAATAAGTAGTAAAATACAAATACAAAGTCAATTTGATAAATATAAAATCAAAATATACCCCTAGCATAGATCTACATAATTTATGATATCGGCAGCAAATTCATATCACTCCAAATACATTCAAACTTGCAATGGTCAGATCTGTGAACCTGCAACGATCAAATTAGCACAATTTTAGGTTTCATAAGTGAATTCAAATGTATCTAAATTCATATAAATCTATAAAATTGATAAATTATACTAGGGATAAATGCAATTTAAATTCACAATACACATCACCATCTCTGATAGCTCCTAGAATGATGATCTGTGTCACGATCTCCTTTGAAACCTGTACTAAAAATACAAGAAAGCCTATTATTCACCTAGATTTTCTTACAAAAATCACCATTAGATACATCTAGAGGTAGCCTACAATATTTAACATCTAAGGTGGGTCAAGGAATCAGGGAGGAAGATGCAAATAGGTTGGTTTGTTAAGGGAATTTGGAAAATTTCCCAATCTAGGTGAATTCGGATGGATTTGAATTTACCAAAAATTTGGGTTTACCCAGATTAGGGGTGAAATCCAAATAGTGCACCTGAATTAGGTATACGTTTGATTTGGCTAAATTCGTACCATTCCAAATTTATCAAATCCACCTAAATTTCACAAAAAAAAATAGGTAAATGGATAAAATTTGGTTTTATTTGGCATAAAAATTGATGCGGAGGGTTGAAGGGTAGAATGTATGTTGTTAGGAAGTAACAACATTTTGGCTAGGAATGGACATTTTGAAATGTTTCAAATTTCCTTGGCTAAAACTACAATAGCTAGCAAGACACGTCTATTAAGCAACCATCTCAACAGAGTAAAGGAGTAAACTTTGAGCAAGGAAGAGATCCAATGAGGGGCTCACATTAGCCAAGGCTCAATGTGTCTAAATACACTAATGTTTATCATCAAATCTAGTGCCTACGAAAACATCAACCTATAGCATAAAAAGGGTCTATGTAAGGTGAATATCATCCATTGCACTCGACGTAAAAACATAGCGCTAAGGACAACACATTGCAAGTATAGAGAAGTGAGGTATAAGGTGAAAACAAGGTGCATTACCAAAGCTCCAACTTGGACAAACCACCAGCTAAGAAATGCATTGAAAGCCACCATTGGAATGCACCATAGAACCTCCATTATAGTGCTTGAGAACCACCATAGTTGGAGCCAACCTCATAGCATCACCATTCTAAAGCATTTAATACAATATACAAGAAGGCATTCACTGGCAAGAAATAGACTTGGAATAAGAGACATTAAGGAAGCCTTACATGCATGATATTGGAGTGCCACTTGCAATTTATAGCCTAGGCATCTTGTACCACTTGGCACATTCAAATAAGGTGCTCATACATTCTTTCTAGCACCTGTGCAAGAGTGCTCAAATAGGAGTAACACTTAAGCATTGAAGATATATTTCAAAGGGTACAAGGTATACTCATCATTGCATACCATTCAAGGAGGAATTGAGCATTAGAGGCATCTAAATAATTCTCATCAAGATTATAACCATCATTGGCTACTTGAGTAACGTATACACCACTTGTCCATAGCATCAAGAAGGGACAAAGGACCTATTAAAGCAACCAAGTTGAATACGAGTGGAGAGAGAATTCAAGGCATGATTGAGAGAGAATTCAAGCCATGATTGAGCGAGAATTTAAGGCACGTAGTCAAGAATTAGAAGAGGATTCAAAGGCACATTAAATATTGATATAGGAGACATCTAGCAAACTCATTGCCATCACTATCATACGTTCACCATTGAGGAAATACAACGCCCGCAATCAAGGAGATACAATATCATTTATCTCACGCATTCAGCCTTATAAAGGTAAAGTCTCACTTAGATTAAATTTACTTTCATTAAGGAGTGATAAGGTGTATAACATAAGGTTGAGTCCATTTATCATTTACATTGAAGATACAAGCAAAATCAACCTTAGTAAATTTGAAAGCAAATTAAAAGGAGTTTATATCCTTAAATAGTATTTCAAAACACATTAGTTGAAATACAAGAATATTAATATTTGCAATTAATATCATAGGATATATAAGGGTTTCTACTTGGTAAACCAAATTATTATTATTGCAAATATCATCAATTTCTACAATTCCAAATTAGGGAGATATAAGGAGTGCTACATCAAATTTTAGTTTATTGGAATTTAGAAAATTGAACCATTGGAAATTTAAGGATAGAGAAGCAAAATTATTGCTTGCTTTAAAAGAGTTGGAATTTATTGCTTATACTTATCTCATAGTCACATTAAAGGGATAAAATGAATCCAACCATAGAAAACTCCATCAAATTGAAAAGTGCATAGTTCAATAGGAGAAATAAGGTGAATAGGAGTTGATTATTATCATTTCCAAAATATTACAAAATCAACTCAAAAGGTGAACTAATAGTAGCTAAGCACTTTATCAATATTATAGCATACTCTAGACTAGGGAGTTATAAGTTAGCCTACAAGGACCATCATGTCAACAAATAAATTTTTCCTTACAGAATCCCAAATACATAAAGGTCCAAATTACTCATCATGGAAAAACAAAGTGAGGTCAATTTTGATAGTTGAAAAGCTTTGGAAAATTGTCAAAGGAATATCAACTAAATGTACTACAGGTGATATAGAGATTCATAATTTTAAATAAAGTGATGCAAAAGTATTAATGATAATAACTTTTGCCATTATAGACAAAATTCAACCTTACATTAGTTCAGCAAGAACATCTATAGAAGCTTGGAAAACCTTATCCAAAATATTTGAAGGGAAGAATAAAGCCACTATCTTAAATATTCAAACTCAGTTACATTCATTGAAAATGAATAGTGGCAAAAGTATAGAACTATTCCTAAGGAAGATAGCAAAGATAAATGGAAAATTATTAACCTTAGGAGAAAATATTTAAGATAAGCTTCTTGTTCAAGTAACTATGAGAGCTCTTTCAGAAAACTACAAGCACTTGGTTACATCTTTATAAATCCTAATTCAAGATACATCTTCTAATGATTTAGTCAATATTCATCAATAATATAAGGTGGAAAATATAGTTAAATATGAAATTACTAACAATGCATTAGTTTCAAAATATAATACATAGGGAAACATTATCTCATCCTCAAAAGGATGAAGACCATGGAATAATAGATATTTTCATGTATGCAGGAGAAAAGGACATAACACTAATTATTGTAGATTCAATCCTAGAAACCAGAATCAAGGAAATAATACAAACTATGGAAGCCAACCAAATAGGGCATTCCAACCAAGGCAATATTAAACTCAAAATAATCCTCGTCAACAATAGTTTCAGTGTCCATACAATTATCCTCAATTGGAATATCGAGAAGGGAATCAGAAAGGACACCTAGCTAAAACGGTTCATGAAATTAAAGAACTAGAAAAACCAACATATGAACATGAATTTAAATCTCTCTCAGTGAAGATAGCATTTTATGGAAACACTAAGTACTTGCTTGAACAGAATACAAAAAACAGAGAAGAAGAATACAAACTCCAAAATCAAGATGAATATCCATATTGAAGACTAAAGTCTTCAATACCCAAATAATATAATACAAGGGGGTGTTAAAGTATATTACATTATTGTGTACATATCAATGTACCACCTTTGGTACATTACTAGAGTAGGATTTTACTTTAGAGTAAATTTAAGTAGTTAATTCAAGCAATGTAATAAATGTACAAGTGTTAGAATGTGCAATGATGTAAATGTGCATGTAGTCCACATGTACATGAGTCATAGGATAGAGTCAAAGGTAGAGTGAGGGCCAAGGAACTTATCTTCCTATAGATAGGTCTTATAGCAAGTAAAATTAAGGGGATTAAATAATATAGAGAGTGCATCATATAGATTGGTAGAGGAGTACAATGTAGTTCCTTAACATAGTTTATGGAGTGTTCATGTCCTCCATTATACTGCATTGTACTATTTTCGTGAGCTTTCATTAATGGCATATTTTTGAGTTATTACAAAATTTTATCTCTTTATTTTCCTGCATATTATAGTGTCATTATCATACAGTCATCTTAGATTACTTATATTGCATCTTGTGGTTGCATTTCCTATATCATAAACTCATCAAAAGCTAACATAAATGCACCCCTTGACGCATGGGTGCCAATCCAAAGTCTTGGCACATGAAGGGGTCATGTTTCAAATTTTAAAAATGCATGCTAGATTCTCATAGTAGGAAGGGATATTTGACCTAGGGTCTTTTTATGTGCTCAACAATAGAAAATTTGACTTTTAATCTTTGAAACAAGATTTTTGAAATGAAACAAAGAAAATCCAATATCATTAAAAAAGTGGATAAAATTTGAAATAATCTTATTTTATCTCTAACACAAATAAAAAAAGGGGGTTAAAAATGTAATTCAGCCTTTGGTTCAAAAGAAAAATTAGAGGTACCAAATAACATTCTTGCATGACCAAGTGAGGCAGCTCCATACCTACTATGATACCATGTTGGAATTCACAATGCTTTCTATAAATGAATATAACCAAACCATACACTTAGATCTAGTACAAAGAATTAAAAGAAGAGGATTTGATGGGCACCTATAGGAAACATAAATAATTATTTCATCCATATATAATATTACACAACACTTTGATGATTAAAAAATAAGTGTGAAAGGGATATTTATAATAATACCAAAACCCTAATTACATCATAAATTTTAACCTAAGCCAAACATAAAAGATGGGTTTAGGTTGATTACAAATTCATAAATAGGGTTTAACTATAACAAGGTTAACCATGGCCCATGGGGCTTACATAATAAAATATTACAAAATAATTAATACAATGCATAATGAAATGCCCTTAGACCTATCCAATGCATCACATAATGTCAGCTCTTGGCCATGAATTAGATTAGAATTTCAGCATACAAAGCATAAAATAACAAGGTGAGAATGAAGTAGAATCACTAGTTGTCTGTCACACTTGGTTATCCTTCTTTATTTCTATCTACAAAAGCATCCAAAATTAGTTAGAATGAATCTACTCAATCCCTCTCCTAATAGGTATGTAGCTTGGGAAGCAAATTCAAATAAATTTAAGATGAAAAAACAAAGTGAAATAGACCAAAAACATTAAATAAATAATAGTAACCCATAATTAAAACCTGTGAATAAACTAAGGCACCCACTTCACCAAGAAAATATATTGATAATAAGTAACCCCTCTTTGAAAACCACCTATGGAAGTAGTAAAAAAATATTGAAACAAAATTTGATTAAACCCTCCCCTAGGTTAGCTAATTGGAAGCAAAAATGGTTGTTCTCGAAGAAGAGAACCAAGCAAGATCATTATATCAACAAGAATCCTTGTTAACACCACTACATGAATCCATGAAAAGCTAGCACATATTAAACACCTTGCTATGCAACCATAGAAATCACATCATATCTTGTAATGAAATAACTTCCTAAAATAATAAATAAATCAATGCATCTTATAAATGTAGAAAATAAGGCATAAGCCAATAATATAATTTAGATTCTACAACTATAAATCGTAAATTAAGTAGTAGATCCAAATTCTAAGTCTCAAAATAATCCTAGCCACTTGAAGAAAATAAAGTCTCTTAGCGAAAGGGAAAAGTATCTTATGAACACTAGAGGCGATCAAAGACTATAAGTATAAATGATGAAACAACTACAACATAACTCATCCATTTATAGTCTAAACTAACCCTAATGCTTGAGGGTTAACTAATATAACCTAGAAACTGAGCTAATAATAACAAATATAGTCAATGTGGCTATATTGGAGTTGTTACATGGCTCCCTTCAAAACAATTTATCCTCAAAGCTAGAAAATACTAAAGAATGTTTGTAGGATCCCATCTCACACCATCTAAAATATCTTGCCACTTTATGAGAAACTCCTACACTTGGTGATATCATAGATTATGGTGCCAAATCTATAATACCACCTTTAATTATAGGTAAATCCATCTTTTTTTATCCAATACTAGAAGCTTTGTCTAAGATTGCGCCTTCTCACCAATCACTAATTTAAGACAAGAAACATTAAAACAAGATGGATTTTGGAAGGAGGAATATCCATCTAATATACCACTTTCCCAATACGATATATGACATTGTAAGGATCATAGAACTTGGGTGGCAAATTTTGAATAAACTTGGTCTTCAAGTATAATTGCTTATATGATTGCGGTCACAAAAAAGAATAATTTACCCAACTCAAATTGTCACTTTGAGAGGTATAAATATTGTTGTTGCTTCATATAATTTTATGCCTAACAAATATTATCCTTGAGGACCTAGAGGACAATCTATCACTGTTAGAGAAAATTTTTGACCTAACACTTAGGAGGATCTTGATAAATAGTTTGTCATATATGGAGGTTTTTGGCCATACAATGCTTCATATGGGGACATCTTGATGGGAAAATGATAAGTTTTATACCACCATTATGATAAGTTAATCTATTTAACCCATTGATACTATTTTTCCTAGATAAAATATCAAAGGTAGTTACCCACACAATTTATTACAATATTTGTTTGGTCATTTTATTGAGGGAGATAATAAGAGCTCATATTAATCTTAGTACCATTGACAATGAAAAACTCCCTCCAAAAGTTGCTAGTGAAAAAAAAATCACAATCACAAATAATTGACTTGGGTATACTATGCAGTTTGAAAATAGAGTCAAGGAATGTCTTGGATACCTTATTGGCAATGAATTTGTGTTTCAAGGCACACAATTGGACATACTTTGAATGATAATCCATCACTTTAAAGATCATTGTTTCACATTCTATTTTAGGAAGACCTTTAATGAAATCCATGGAGATGTGCTTGCATGGATAATCTTGGATAGTTAAGGGTTGCAAAAAACTTGGAGATTTGATCATTTCCACATTATACTGACGCACCTCACATTCAACAACAAAATTCTTGATATACACTCTCATTCCTTTTCAATAAAAGGATTACTTCACCTATTGATAATTTTTAAGAAATCCAAAATACCTTACTAATGGTGAAGCATGTAATTCTGAAGGATGTTCTTCATGACCTTGGGATACTAAATGAGATAAATATAATCCTTCTTTCTAATAACCTTGTTAATATATGAGAACAAAGGAGCAAGTAGGTTACCAACCTCCACATCATGAATCAAACAAACATTCTTAGGATTATATTGCTATTCCTCTTGAAATTGAAATATCCACTCAGGAAGGGGATTAGAGATAGCATTAACAAAAATAAGTCTTCATATTTTTGAGAGAGAGTGTTCTCCACCATATTATTATTTCCTTAATTTCTTATACTTAAGGGCAATTCATACCCTAACTACTAGGTCAACCATTTATTTTATTCTGAACAAAAGAGACATTATTCTAAGAAGTGCTTGAGACTATTATGGTCTATTTTGATAATAAAGTTGTGACCCAACAAATAATAATTTCATTTCTCCATCACATGGATTAACATATCCTTCTCACAAGTGGAATGACTGATATTCTTACCAGAGAGTTGTTTTCTTTAAAAAATATAGAGGGTGTCCTTGTATCAAAATAGACCCAATACTTGTTCCTAAAACACCACACACACTAACAAATAACTTGTTGAATTTAAGAGTGGCTAAAATAGAGGTAGTGCACATAGTCTATTTTTAAGGCATTGAAGGTCCTCATAGCTGCATTAGACCATACAAAGACATCCTTCTTGGTGAAATTCATTTAGGTAGTTATAATCTTCCCATGCTTTTGGATAAAATTTCTATAATACCCTTTAAGACCTAAAAATCCTCTAAGACTTTTGAGAGATTTTAGTAGATTTCAATCCTACATGGCCTTGATGATATTAGGATTCACCTCAATGCATTTTTGACATACAATGTGATTTAATTATTCCACTTTAGACACCCTAAAGGAACATTTGGATATTTTGACATATAACTATGCTTTTTGTAAAATATGAACTTGTTCAACATGAAGCAAATGGGTTGCCCAAGACTTACTATAAACTAGGATATTATCAAAAAATTCTAACACAAAATTATGAAGAAGAGGATAAAATATTGAATTCATTAAGCTTTGAAAGGTGGAAGGGGCATTAGTAATACCAAAGGACATGCTCATAAACTCATAATGACCCTCATGTGTACAAAAGTAGTTTTAGGGATATCTTCTTCTATCACCCTAATTTGATGAAACTCCAAACACAATTCAAGATTGGTTAAATACTTAACACCATGTAGTTCATCTAATAAATCATCAATAACGTGACTAGAAAACTTATCTTTGACTATAATCTTGTTGAATTGGAAAACCAAAGGGCACATACACCAAGAATTGACCTTGTGTCAAACCATGACCATCAAAGATGAATAAGGACTAGTGCTAGGACATATCATACCATGCTCTAATATATTTTAAATTACCTTCTTATTGTGGCCTACTCCACAACTAGCCCCAAATATTGGCGACCTCCTGTTTAAATTTTGGTTTTGAGTATTTTTGGGGTGTTCTTTGAGTGCGGATTTTGATAGGCCTCTTTTCTTGAGTTGGCAATGCAGTTTCCAGGGTTTCTCATTGAGTAGTTTCGTTCAAGAGTCTCAAGTTTTGGGTTTAAGTTTGTAGCTCTTAGCCTCTTTATTATTTTTAGTTTTGAGATCGATTCCAATTGTCTTAACCTTAATATCTCAAACTAAAATTATTCAAATATTTTATTTTGATTAAATCTAATCTAAATAAACATTTGAATAAATAATAAATAATTAAAAATAATAATAATAATAATAAATAAATAAAATTGAAAATTAAATTAAAAAAATAATAAATAATAAATATTATAATAAATAAACATATGTATATGTTTTTATATATATGTATATTTATAAAAAGCTAATGATCCAATTTTGATTGTTTAAAAGTCTTTCGTATTGTTTTAATGCTTTAGCTTTGCTTTAATTTTCAGGATTTTAATTTTGAAAAGTTATTTGTCTTAAATTTTTAGAGTCATAGTGTCTCATTTTGTAATGTTGCCTCATGTCTAAATTTTTGTGTTTGATATTTGTAGAGCAACATGTAGTGAATCCATGTCGGAGCAGATTACTTGGACAGTGCAACTTTGATGTGGCTACTGATGACCAATGCAGCAGTCCATGTGACGTGGAAAGGTACAGCAAAGGCAAACCTTGCATGTTTACATGGTGATTTGACAGCAGTAATTAACAGCCGAGAAATTAGTAGATGCCCTGGTGACATTGATGAAAACTCCACAGTGACAACACAGCATAATCATCCATTTTGAATAGCTCAGACACAGCAAGAATTGATGTTGATGTTGGAGAAAGTGTGTGATAGTGAAGAAATTGACAGTGTGGATCTTGACATGGTGGATGAGGTCGTTGCAACTTGGATTCAGTGCTGGCAAACAATGCGGATGAAAGTCTGATTGAACATAGATTACACGTTGTTGATGATGTGTTCGATGAGATATTATCGGGATGGACAGCGGAATACAACATGACTACAACATCGATGCAGGAATGACAACTATCAATGGCTTATAATAGCGAACAATCGTGATGGTAGAGACATTATGTCATCCAAGCGATATTCACATAGAATCATCGAATAAGGACAAATTGTACATGACAAGTCTAGCTAGGTGGGTGGATATACCAATAGGGTTATGTGGATGTAGCACAGAATGGATAGTTGCACCCATTGGGAAATCATGGCTACAGTGACTATCCATTTTCAGTAGAGAACACCAGTGCTAAATATGCAAAGACCATAAAAGATGCTATCAAGGAGCCACGCATCATGGGTTCATCATATTTTCTATAGAAGTATGTGACATGCTCCAAAATATACTCATTTTTTAACGTTCGAGCACAGTGCATTACACTCATTAGAGCCGAGGTGTTTTGGGGGGAAGGAATAGCAGCACAACAAGTATATTATAAAACAAAATAAATGCTTGTGTGTATAAACGTTAATCTAGAAACGATGTCAAGAGGAAACAAGAGGTGGTCATTTTGAACAGGATACACGAGGATAGTCTATATGATGTTTAAACAATAATTAAAATGTAGAAAGGTTTAGGCATTGATATTCAGGGCCCGAGATGCTACATTCTAAGTCATCATGACGTAGGGTAACATTTTACATTCGAATAGAGCAGTTGTACATGTTATAGTCACAGTCACCAAGCATTCACCATGTGAGGAGTAACAATTATAATGATGGTGGCATGGTATTTTGAGCATAGAGATATCAGTAGATGACCACGTTGAGGAGAGGTCGAATGAGCACCTATCAAACACGCTTTTAATGAATTAGGCTACAACACATCTATGTAACTTAGGGAATGTAACGTCCAAGCTAAGTAAATCTAGGGTATGATAGTGTGTGTAATATGTATATGATACTTGTCATTGTTGACCTATGCCACGAAAGTAATGCCACAGCAGCATGCACAATGGGTTGATAATCGCCCATAGGTAGGGCATAAGAGATAAAATCATGCATGAGCATTACCCATTGGATGTAATAAGTTGGGGTGAAGGATAAAGTCTCACAAAAAATTGGTTTTATGAGAATCTTTGTCACTATCAAGTGGAAGAGACCTCGTAACATATAAAAGGATAATAGAAAAGTGTTATGGAAGCAAGAAAATAAACGGTTTCAAAGAGAAAGCATTATCAAAGAAAATAAAACGAACAGTCAGGAAGAGAGGCTTTTCATTTTCATGCAATAAATTGATTCCTTTCTATAAAAATTATAACTTCATAAACAGGATGTAATTTATTTGGCACCTCATGGGCCATGACATCAAAAGCAATAAAGTGATTTCCTTCATGAAAAACACAATTTCATTGAAAGGGGGCACTTGATAGAACATGTTCAAGCAATCAACTAACTCTCTTTATGGAAACCCAATTTCATTAAAGATAGTTAGTTATCAGGCATATTGAAGGCTATTAGAGCTACAAAGCTAACCATCCAAAAGTATTCTATTTCCATGGTTGAAGCAATATAATAGGCATCATTTCATTATTTCAAATTCACATTTTGTATGTAGGTGTTATCTTTTCTCTCACGTCTAAAGCAAGGTTAATAAAGAATAAAATTGGTTAAAACATGTTTAATAAAGAACAATGAGCAATAACAGCATATTAAACTAAAGCAACCCCAGTACAGGCCCCTTGTTAACAGTTGTTTTTCAGAACACTAAGGTATTCCATGCACTCATTTAATAAGCATTCACACATTTAAGTAAAAGGAACCTTGGAGAAGTTTATACTTCTTTGCAAGAGAGGGTTTTTAATGAAATCCTAATTGTGAGTGTGGTTTTGCACTTGGGAAAAATTACCACTCAACATTTTGGTGCTAGAAGGAGGGCCTATTTTGGTTGTTTTGTTATAGATGCTAAATTGTTCATGTTATTTGAAAGAGTGATTTAAATGTATTTATTTTGACTAATGAGGTGTTATCAATCATATCTATGGATTTGAAAGTTCTCCAATTGATGATACATTTATGCTAATATTTCGCTAATTGGAGAATGGTATTTAATGCTATGGTTTATTTGAGGTATGTCTTGAGATTTGTTAGTCATTTCATGCTTATTTGTAAAACATTTCTTTGACTAACAAAATTGGTTTTAAAGTTTTATTCTTTAAGCTTCATCAACGGCATTCCTCACTTCTTTAAGGGCAGGTTGTCCTTTGAATATACCTAGGCCTTCACATCATATGCCTATGGATATTATGTGTAATCTACCTCAGTTTAGGCATGATGGGATGAAATCGACTGAAGAGCATATTGAAAGATATACGAGCATTTTAATTCATTTGTAAATCATACATGAAGACATCATTTGTAACATAATTCCATTCACATTAGATGAATTTTCTTATGATTGGTATCTAGGTTTACTTGCAGGTTCTATCACATCTTGGGACCAATTAGAAGTAGAATTTCTAAAATAGTTTGGAAAATTGATTGATACAGATAGGATATTAAATCAGTTTGTTTCTTTTTGTAAATAACCTAATGAGTCCACAAGCCAATTTAATGATAGGTTTCATAGGTTGTACACCGATATGGAGAGTCATTACATCATTTCAGAAGAAGCTATCCAAGTATACCTAGAAGCCTTAGACCCTTTTACCTCTACATTTCTAGGGAGAGTTCTTAAAGAGTCATCCTTGCCTAAAGTCTACATTAAGGTGATAACTGTAGAACAACGGTATATTTCAAAAGGTATGGATGTGGGTCTATTATCATTGCTCAATCCTAAAGCTTGTAATCAAATGCTACCAAAGGATCTAGTGGAGGAACCACCTTATCCTATCATCGATTTTTTTTCAGGAGTAATGGAGTCCAACCAATACCAACCATCAAACCTTGTAGTCCTGAATCAAATAATACCTAATGTGAGCAATCAAGGGGATAAAGTTGAACGTCCATATATTACAACCACCTTAAATATCATCAATGAGGATGGCGATGATCAAGTTGATAAAAGTCTAGAGGTTTTATTAGGGTCACTTTTTACAAAAGAGGACTGGGATAATTTTAGATGTTTGAATACAATAGTAGATCCCATGGAAGAAACCCTTGACCTACCAATAGATGAATCTGAGGAATATGATTTTTTCGAAGTTGAGGAGGACGAATCTGAGGAAGATGAGTTCTTTGAAGTTGAAGAGGGTGAATCAATAGATGAATCTAAAGATTATACCAAAGACTTGATAGAATCTGATTATTTTATTTGAAATGATTATTATGATGATGTTTGGAAAAAGTATGAGGAATGTGTTCTTTCTACGCATTTTGATAAAAAAAATCATCTCATATGCATGAATTTCAAGGTGCTATCTTACAGGATGAGCCTACGATTTCTAAACCTTTAGAGAATTATATGTCATTCAAAGATTTTTATCCCATGGGTTTAGAATATTATTATTACAATGGATGGGGAAGATATGAGGACTTTTTTGTTTCTCACTTTCCTACTAATGAAGGTTTTGTGTCATTTGATATGCAGGAGGTTGAAATCGATACATCACATGAAGTGTTACAAGATGAAGATGATGAAGCCCATGAAGAAGAAGAGATCACAATGGATCACCAAGTATTGGTAAATGAAAATGTGCATGAGGTAGAATCTAACCTTTTGTGTCCAAATATCCAAGATTCGAGTGAAAAAAAATTAACTTTTTATTGGGTTCAAATGCTATTTATGATGAAATACCTCTAGAAGTGAATGAAAATTTAGAATTGATTTTTGATCATACCACTAATGAGATTGCTTTGTTAAATGAAAGTGAAGTGAACATGATTGAATTATTAAATCATGTGCATCAACAACTAATAATTGAATCTAAAACCTATAATGATCCTCATTTAATAGATGTCCTAGATGATTGCAAATTGTTACATGAATATGAGTGGCCTAAAGACATGGATGATGATGTTGCTTTGAAATTTTTAGAGATAGCCTATAATTTGGAAGAAAGCCTACATGCTTGTGAAAATGAATCCAATCTTTAAATTTGCATCTCATTGAATAAGCTAAAGATAATTGAAAATCAGGCATTCACTTGCAAGTTTAATGAGTCAAATTTCTAACATGGAATGGCTAATAAACTTGAATCAAAGGGGTTGTGTGAGAGAGGCAAGACGAGAAGTGTTTCATGGCTTGATCTAATCTTGTTTTGCTAGGATGTCGATAAAGCTTGGTATACATTTCATGTTAAATGTCTTTCAAATTGTGCTAACCGTGTTTGGGATCTAGGAAAATGATAGCCCAAATTTTTTGCATTATTTTGTATATTATTGTATATAGGTTTTGGTTTTCGTGTTTTGGTTTTGGTTTCCTATTTTGGTTTTGGTTTCATGTTTGATTTTCATTTCAAATTTTGGTTTGGTGAGTTTTGTGATGTTTTCCTTGGCAAGTTTGTGTTAGATTAGGTTTTGGGTTGTTTTCAAGTTTTGGTTTGCAAGTTTTGAGTTTTGAGGTGGTTCCTCTATTGGTGGTTGTGTTCTATGATAGCTACTAATTCGGGGGCTCTTGGAGGATGAAATGCTTATCATGTATATCCAATAAAGGGATAGAATTATTTATTAATTGCTCCTAGATTTTGGGGACTAAGATAGTGAATTTTTGGAACCATGAATAATTTTTTCTAAGGCCGCACATGAATACATCTTATTAAAGAGCATCCTTGGAATCTTGAAAGAGGAAGTTATTTGGTTTGAAAATTAAGACGAAAATTTGTATATACTCAATATTTAACCTTACTTAATCTCTCACCCAGGTGGCAGGTGAAATTTGCAAAGCAATAAAATGTTGAAGGTCTACAAAAAAAAACCAGATTAATCAAGGGGCTTAGGGCATCTCCACCGGGGCTATAGACGCCTGGTTGACAGTGGAGCAATGTTTACAAAAGAGGTAAACGCAAATTTAACTTGATATCTGGGTGAGTGAAGGCATCTCGACTGGGGCTATAAACACCTGAATGGTTGTGGAGCAATGCAAAGGCACATCTTTAATGAGTAAGTTTTATAGCCTAATGCAAAACAAGTGATGGATTTTGAATAGTTTCCAATAATGCTAAAATAAAAGCACTTCCACACACTTAGCTAAAGTAATGGTTCATGTGTTTTCAATTGAAGTTGTCTATTTCCATCATCTTTGGATATTGTTGAATAGTTTTGGTTTCTTATATTCGGTTTGTTGGGTTTCAAGAACCAAAGATTCTGGGTTTTCATCCAAAACGCTCAAGAGCATTCCCCATCAGAGTCGCCATTTGTTGTGGCCTACTCCACAACTAGCACGAAATCTTGGCGACCCCCTATTTAAATTTTGTTTTTGAGTATTTTTGGGGTGTTATTTGAGTGCAAATTTTGATAGGCCCCTTTTCTTGAGTTGGCAATGCAGTTTTCAGGGTTTCTCATTGAGTAGATTCATTCAAGAGTCTCAAGTTTTGGGTTTAAGTTTGTAGCTCTTAGCCTCTTTATTAGTTTTAGTTTTGAGATCGATTCCAATTGTCTTAACCTTAATATCTCAAAATAAAACGATTCAAATGTTTGATTTTGATTAAATCTAATTTAAATAAACATTTGAATAAATAATAAATAAATAAATAAAAATAATAATAATAAATAAAAATGAAAAATAAATTTAAAAAATAATAAATAATAAATAATGAATATTATAATAAATAAACATATGTATATATATGTATATTTATAAAAAGCTAATGATCAAATTTTTATTGTTTAAAAGTCTTTTGTATTGTTTTAATGTTTTAGCTTTGCTTTAATTTTTAGGATGTTAATTTTGAAAAGTTATTTGTCTTAAAGTTTTAGAGTCATAATGTCTCATTTTGTAATGTTGCCTCATTTCTAAATTTTTGTGTTTGATATTTTTAGAGTAGCATATAGTGAATCCACGTCGGAGCAGATTACTTGAACTGAAGAACACAAGCTTATACTGAGAGGAGGGGGGATGAACAGTATAAGACCTCTTTTTACTTTCTCTATTTAACTTCAACTTCGCAAAGCAATGAACCAATAGCAATATCAAAGCAATGCATAAAGCAACACACAATGAGACACCAATTTTAACGTGGTTCACCCAACATGGGCTACATACACAAAAATTTTCTCTAAAAATCTTTCTCGAAGTTCTTTGGGAATCCTTCCCAATTACAATGTTTATGAGCCTCAGCCCAAAGAAGAAACCTTCCCCTACTCAAGTATTTATGAGCCTCTGCCCAAAGGATAATCCTTCCCCTCCTCATGAATTTATGAGCCTCCTTCCCAAAGGAGAATCCTTCCCCTCCTCACGAATTTATGAGCCTCCTGCCCAAAGGAGAATCCTTCCCCTCAGCTCTAGAAATGATACTTCAGAAGATCATCAGCCTCTTATTTCGCTAGCAAATGGAACTCCTTTCCATAGAAGACCTCATGTCCTTAATGCTCAACCTCAAGAGACCTCTGTCCTCACTGATCACCTCCACAGCAACTCATCAACCTGTACTAAACACAATCAGTCGGTCCAGCACAAGTCTTCCTCACTCTATCAAATCTGTCCCAAGCTCAACTCATAAAGCTTGAACAAATCAATCTCTGTTGCACACAAGCCTTCTCAAAGACTTATCAAAATTGTCCTTAGGTTCTTCTCAAAGAACCACTTCAACTCTGTCCTCAAGTCCTCTGTTAGGACCTGTCCAAATCATCTCACAAGTCCTCCCTAGAACTTGTCCAAATCAGATCACAAGTCCTCACTAGAACCTGTCCAAATCATCTCACAAGTCCTCACTAGAACCTGTCCAAATCAGATCACAAGTCCTCACTAGAACCTGTCCAAATCAGCTCACAAGTCCTCACTAGAACCTATCCAAATCAGCTCACAAGTCTTCACTAGAACCTGTCCAAATCAGCTCACAAGTCCTCACTAGAACCTGTCCAAATCAGCTCACAAGTTCATCAAGAAAAACTTGCTTAGCATGAACCCACAAAGAGAATTGTTAGAGACCCAATGTGATTCATCAACCTCATAGAAGCATAAAGAGAATTGTTAGAGACTCAATATGTTCTATACTTAACTCCCAATCTCAATCTCAAATCTCATAGAAACATAAAGAGAATTTTTAGAGACTTAATATGTTCTATACTTAACTCCCAATCTCAATCTCAACTCAATCTCAATCTCAAAAGAATAAGATAGATGTAGTATGCTTTTCTCAAGAACATGAAACACAACCCAACAATTGCCAACCATGCAATATCTCATATAATAATGATACTCATGTTCTTTCCACAACCAATATCTTTTCTCAACCAATTAGGGCTTTAACAACAATGCTTATAGACAAGGTTTAACCAACATCATTCAACTCAACATTAACCTTGAAGCATTCAACCAATCACTACATGAAAAGGAAACTACTAGACATCCTTTTCCCTCCAAAGGTATTTGAACAAAATAGCCACCAACATAAATCACCAATGCAAAGAATAACTTGCTCAAATCAATCTCAATGGAGGAAGCCCAAATCATGTATCAAGTAAAGCATTAACTTGATCAAAACAACCTCTATGGAAGCAACTCAACCGTCAATCTCAAAACAGCCAACTAAGGGTTTCACCAACTCAATGCAAGTAGCAAGACTTACTAACATAAACCCTAGTGCACAATGCTTCCTCTTCCTCAACCAGAATTATGCATTCACCCAAAAACTCATCAATGATTTTAATGCATAAACAATCTTCAATATCCAGAAAATGGGATTTACACCAACAAGAATACCTAGTAGAAAACCTTTTCACTGCAAACTCAATTTCAAAAAATACATCATCAACAATAAACATGGAAGAAGTTGCCCATACCTTTGTTTGAGGAAGAAGAGAATAGTTCTTCAACCTGTTACCAACACCACCCTCAACTGTGCCACCAAGTTAGGGTTAGATCATAAAAGTAACCACAAAAATATGTATTCCATAAAACACCTTATGACTCCAATCCTTAGAAGTCAACTACCAAAAAATATAAAGCATACAAACAATATATCCTTTTACACCTTATTTCTCCAAATTAATTAAACCATGCTCAAGGAATAATAGCTTCTAAGCAAATCTCACTCAACAATCAAGCCAAAAATCTCAACCACACACTATCAACCTTATATCTCCAAAGAAGCATTTAACCTTAAAAAATAATTTTAAATAAATTTGCCCAACCACTTCTTCTTTAACAAAATGCAGATTTTATTTAAAAACCTTACCAAAAAAATGCTTCCGAAAATTACGGGTCAATAGTGCCTCTGAAAAAATCGAAGCGCAAAAACTCTTCTCACACTCCACGACGGGATTTGAACGCTTGACCTCCCTTCAAGCGCCTTCGCAGAACAGTCATTGCCACTAGGCCAACGGCGCTAGCTTGAAGGCTAGCAAGAGTCTCCTTCTCCTTAACCCTTTGGTGGCGGATAAACGTGAAAAAAATGATAGTCGTAGCTTTTACTTCCCAAATTTTGCACAATTCAAATTTCTTTCACCCCATTGCTTTGGACTATAAGTTATCGCTTATATAGCCAAACTTCCATGCTATGCACGATGTCGGCGGAAGGATAATTTGAACTTTTCGAATTAATATTATTTTGGCACCTTCGAAAAAACTTTAGGGTTTATGAAACCCTTTTGATTATTTAAAAAATAATCAAAGGTCTTTTAGACCTTAGACCTTAGGTTGAGAACCCATTAAATTATTAAAATAATTTAATCACTAAATCAAATAAATAATTAATTAAAAAACCTTAAAAAGGTTTTATTAATTAAGTTATTTAATTAATAAGTGTCTCCAGCCTTTGCATTAAGCTAAGAGTGGTTTTGATAAAAACCCTTAATGCATCCACCTGGTTTTAATAAAAACCCTTAAACTTGCCATGGTTTTGATAAAAACCTTTTCATCTGCCACATGGAATCTCTCCGGAATATTCTAGAAAAGATTCTTTGGAATCTTCAACCTTTGAAGCCAATAAATCCTCTTGACATTAATGCCAGTTCCTTTTGACATCAATGACAACTCATAGACAAGAATCTAGGATCTCAAACCCAAAATTGCCAAAAATCTCCCCCTTTGTCATTGATGGCAAACCATGCTTCTCAAAAACACTGAAACTCAAAACTGTTGTATAGAAATCAGCTCCCCCTGACTTGAGGCTCTCCCCCTTACTCATATCTCTCCCCCTTTTTCATCGATGGCAAAGGGTCACCTTTGGGGCTTGGGACTAAGAATGAGCCTTTTAGCTTAGTCCCTCCCCCACCTCCTGTTGAGATGATTAATTCCAGGGTGGGAGTAAAACTCCCATTAGGCACTGATCTTCATCAGTGTCTATAGCTGCCTTACCATGTCTTCTCTTGTTCTCCTTGTCCATATTCCTGTCCTGTTCATGTCACTATTGTTGTTCTTGTTATCATTCTTGTTCTTATCCATGTCTTGATTCTTGTGCCTGTTCATACCCATGTTCATGTTCCTGTACCTTGGAATTTCAGCTCTACACTATCTAGCTATGTGACCTTCATTGTTGCACTTATAACAACTAATAATGTTATTTCTTTGAGGCATACCTAATCTTTGACTCCATCTGTTATGACCAACCCTGTTCCTGTTATTAGCCTTTCAATAAACAGCCTTGTGCCCAAACTTTTTACAAGAGTAGCAATACCCTTGAAATAAATTACCACCTTTGAATCTGTCATTTACCTTCCTCACTTGAGTCATGCAATGTGAAGCCATGTGACCAAAATTGTGACAAGCAAAACATCTGCCATTAAACTTTCCTTGATTTGACCTCTTAGGTCCTATAAACTTTCTCCCCTTTTTCTAATTATTATTTTTTGATTCTGTGCATCTATCACTCAAAGACTCTTTTTCTAAAGTACTTTCCTCATCATAACTCTCTTCCTTTAGGAATCTCTCACTAGATTCCCTAGCAGAGTCACCAACCTGTTCCATGTGTTTCTTACCAAAACCAAGACATGTTTTATCTGTTGTCCTTCTTTGATCTTTGATGATTGACTTTACCTTTTTGGTGCTATCTTCAAACCTGTAAAGCTTCTCCTTGTACTCTTTAGTTTCCTCTTTCAAGGAAGCCACTTTCTGTTCCAACTCTCTACACTCAAGAACCTTAGACTCTAACTTATCCTTAAGTTTATGTGTCTTAGCTATAGAGAAGTCAAGACTTTCTATAATCTCATCTCTCTCAATACAATATTCATCCAATTTATCATTGAGTCTAGCATTCTTCTTTCTTTCCTTTTTCAAAGCACTAAGAGCACTAACAAGTTCGGATTCAAGATCTACTTCACCATCCTCTATAACTTCCACTATTTGTTTGCCTTTTGAAACATCAATGACTTTTTCAGATTTCTTATCACTAGAGGTGCTACCCTTTTCTAAAGCCATACAAAGATCTTCCTTACAATTTTCCGAAGCATCCTCATACATAGTATAACTAGAAATCAATCCATCATTTGTGCAATCATCCTCAAGATGTCCAAATTTTCCACATCTAAAACATTTCATAAGGACAAATCTATGTTTCTTTTCTTCTTCTTTTTCTGTTAGGAACAACATCTCATTTCCAACATCACTTGAAGAACTTTCACTATCACTACTAGAAAACTTACTTGCCTTGTCTAGGTAGAAACTTTTCTTGTGTTTGTGAGAGTACCTCTTTCCTTGATTGCTTTGCTCATCTTTATTCTTCCTTTGATGCCTGTGCCTTTCGGAATCCTTGCTCTTATAATCTTGTTTATCTTCATCACTTTCATCCTTGGCGATGAGTGCGATTAGTAGCATAATGACCAAACTTTCCACAACTGAAACACTTGACATATTTCATACCTTTGTGCTTTCTTGAGAACTTGCCCTTCTTGCTGTAATATGCCTCTTCATCACTAGAAGACTCATCACTATCTTGAAGCTCTTTACCCTTGGATTTCTTGGTAGCCTTGAAAGCTGCCTTCTTCTTAACATCAACCTTCACTTGAGTTCTCAACTCAAATGCTGCAAGTATACTATGAAGCTCATCCTTTTTCAACTTATCCAAATCCTTAGCTTCCTCAATAGCAAAAATATTTTCACTAAATCTATTTGGAAGAGACCTCAACATCTTATCACAAATATCATTTTCAGCAAGCTCAAGACCTAGTTCCTTCATAGAGTTAACAATCTCATCCATACGAAGCATATAGTCACTAATATTTTCTTCATCATTCATCTTGAGTTGTTCAAACATACCTTTGAAGTGTCTCAACTTGGCCTTTCGTACATTTGCATCACCTGTATGAACCACCTTCAACTGTTTCCACATTTCACTAGTTGTCTTGCAGTGAATCACCTTGGTAAGATCCGCCTTCTGTAAACCCTTCAGGATTGCATTCATTGCCTTTGAATTTCTATGATGTAGGAGCCTCTCTTCCTTAGTAGAAGGACCATGCTCAAGAATGGTATACTCATCCTCAATCACTTCCCAAACTTCATTTCCAAGAGCCATAAGATGAACCTTCATCCTAGCACTCCAAAGCCCAAAATCTGCCCATCAAGAATAGGTGATGCATTACCACTTGTAGATTCCATTGTGTTCTTTATAATCTTTTCCTTCAAGTTGTTAAACTTTTTGAAGGAACCCGCTCTGATACCAATTGAATAACACAAGCTTATACTGAGAGGAGGGGGGTGAACAGTATAAGACCTATTTTTACTTTCTCTATTTAACTTCAACTTCGCAAAGCAATGAACCAATAGAAATATCAAAGCAATGCATAAAGAAACACACAATGAGACACAAATTTTAACGTGGTTCACCCAACATGGGCTACATCCACAAAACTTTTCTCTAAAAAGTTTTCTCAAAGTTCTTTGGGAATCCTTCCCAATTACAATGTTTATGAGCCTCAGCCCAAAGGACAAACCTTCCCCTACTCAAGTATTTATGAGCCTCTGCCCAAAAGAGAATCCTTCCCCTCCTCACAAATTTATGAGCCTCCTGCCCAAAGGAGAATCCTTCCCCTCAGCTCTAGAAATGGTACTTCAAAAGATCACCGGCCTCTTATTCCACTAGCACATGGAACTCTTTTCCATAGAAGACCTCCTATCCTCAATGCTCAGCCTCAAGAGACCTCTGTCCTCACTGATCACCTCCACAGCAACTCATCAACCTATACTAAACACAGTCAGTCGGTCCAGCACAAGTCTTCCTCACTCTGTCAGATTTTTCCTAAGCTCAACTCATAAAGCTTAAAAAAATCAATCTCTGCTGCACATAAGCCTTTTCAAATACTTGTCAAAACTATCCTCAGGTTCTTCTCAAAGAACCACTTCAACTTTGTCCTCAAGTCCTCTGCTAGGACCTATCCAAATCAGCTCACAAGTCCTCCCTAGAACTTGTCCAAATCAGCTCACAAGTCCTCACTAGAACCTATCCAAATCAACTCACAAGTCCTCACTAGAACCTGTCCAAATCAGCTCACAAGTCCTCACTAGAACCTATCCAAATAAGCTCACAAATCCTCACTAGAACCTGTCCAAATCAACTCACAAGTCCTCACTAGAACCTGTCCAAATTAGCTCACAAGTCTTCACTAGAACCTGTCCAAATCATCTCACAAGTCCTCACTAGAACCTATCCAAATCAGCTCACAAGTTCATCAAGAAAAACTTACTTAGCATGAACCCACAAAGAGAATTGTTAGAGACCCAATGTGATTCATCAACCTCATAGAAGCATAAAGAGAATTGTTAGAGACTCAATATGTTCTATACTTAACTCCCAATCTCAATCTCAAATATAATAGAAACATAAAGAGAATTGTTAGAGACTCAATATGTTCTATACTTAACTCCTAATCTCAATCTCAATCTCAAAAGAATAAGATAGATGTAGTATGCTTTTCTCAAGAACATGAAACACAACCCAACAATTGCCAACCATGCAATATCTCATATAACAATGATACTCATGTTCTTTCCACAACCAATATCTTTTCTCAACCAATTAGGGCTTTAACAACAATGCTTATAGACAAGGTTTAACCAACATCATTCAACTCAACATTAACCTTGAAGCATTCAACCAATCACTACATGAAAAGGAAACTAGTAGACATCCTTTTCCCTCCAAAGGTATTTGAACAAAACAGCCACAAACATAAATCACCAATGCAAAGAATAACTTGCTCAAATAAATCTCAATGGAGTAAGCCCAAATCATGTATCAAGTAAAGCATTAACTTGATCAAAACAACCGCTATGGAAGCAACTCAACCATCAATCTCAAAACAACCAACTAAGGGTTTCACCAACTCAATTCAAGTAGCAAGACTTACTAACATAAACCCTAGTGCAAAATGCTTCCTCTTCCTCAACCAGAATTATGCATTCACCCAAAAACTCATCAATGATTTTAATGCATAAACAATCTTCAATATCCAGAAAATGGGATTTACACCAACAAGAATACCTAGTAGACAACCTTTTCACTCCAAACTCAATTTCAAAAAATACATCATCAACAATATACATGGAAGAAGTTGCCCATACCTTTGTTTGAGGAAGAAGAGAATAGTTCTTCAACCTGTTACCAACACCACCCTCAACTTTGCCACCAAGTTAGGGTTAGATCATAAAAGTAACCACAAAAATATTTATTCCATAAAACACCTTATGACTCCAATCCTTAGAAGTCAACTACCAAAAAATATAAAGCATACAAACAATATATCCTTTTACACCTTATTTCTCCAAATTAATTAAACCATGCTCAAGGAATAATAGCTTCTAAGCAAGGAGGGGAGCTCTGCTAGGGTTTGATGAGGAAAGCTACTTTGCTAGAATTTTTTTGAGACCTATCTGGTGGGCTCTGCGAGGATGGCAGTAGTTTCTGGAGGAGGTATGAACAACTGGAGGAATGTAGTGATGGCATCAGGTCCGTCACAGAGCATGCATGCTAGGGCTGGTATTTCTTTTAAAAATGATTGGAAGGAACAGGATTTCCCATTGCATGCCAGGAATCGCTTGTTAAAGAACAATGGATGTTTGGAACGATGTGAAGCCAGGTCGGTTCTAGTGGTTCAACCAAACTCGGTGGCAAAAGATGTGGAGTATTTAACCAAACATGCGCTTATTGGTAAATTTATGGGCATCCAAATTTCTCTTTCCTTTGTGGAGGCTTGGGTTAGGAAGACTTGGAACCCTGAAGGTGATGTGGAGGTGATGTTGAGTGCAAACAACTATTTTATGGTGGTTTTTTCTTGTCTTGCAGATCATAACAAAGCATTTGAAGGAGGTCCCTATTTTTGTAACCAAGCGGGACTCTTTCTTAAACCCTAGCATGTGGGTTTCAACCCATCAGAGGAGCGGCCGTCACGGGTTCCAGTGTGGGTTCGGCTTTCGTGGCTCCCATTGGAATTTTGGAGAAATGACATCTTGCATATGATTGCCCTTCTACTTGGGAAGCCGGTTGGGCCGTCAAGACAGACGCTGGATAAAAAGGTAATCTCTGTTGCCCGTATCTGTGTTGAAATTGATTTAAACAATCCTATTCCAAATTCTATTGAAATACAGTTCGGATCAACCAAATGGGTTCAAAAACTTGACTATGAAGCTCTTCCATTTCGTTGTCGAATTTGCCATGAATATGGCCACTTACAAAGAAAATGCCCTAAGTTTGTCCTGCTTGTGGCTTCAAATCCTAGGCCCTCTCGAGCTGTACAAAATATGGATAAAGGAAAATCCCCGATAAAGGAGGGGGATCAGGATAAGGAAGGCTTTGTTACGGTAAAACCTCGAAAAAAAGGAAGAAAGGCAAAAAGAGACATTAAGGATAACCAGCCAGATGCTCGGCTCAACCGTTTTGAAATTCTAGAGAATCTTGATCAGTGCGTGGAGATACCTGAAACATCGCTACCTGTTATAGATATAACGAGGACCAAATCAATTGTCTCTTCATGAGGTGGAACCAAGGGAACCAGATATAGGGGGTTTAAATGAAGAACATAGGGCTTTGGTTCCGAGTATAGGTGATATGGTTGGCCCTAGCCCTGGAAGTGAAGTTATCTTAGAAAATGGCACAAATTTAGATATGCCCTCTCCTACCCGAGCACTGATGCGATCATCCATGGACTGTAAAACTCCTATGGTCTTTGGGATTGCGGCATAAAATAATTAAAAAAAATGCTTGGGATAAGAATATGAAGGTGGGTCGGAAGAAAGACCAGGATAAAATTAAGTTAATGGGGGAGACTTTGGTAGAGTCAGGTTTGGTGAGAACATTGGACTCCCATTTTTATAACCCCCAAAAATTATTATACTTTCATGGAATGTAAGGGGGTTGAACAGCATCCCCAGACAAAAAGTTGTTCGTGATTTGATTCGTGTTCATTCTTCGGATGTGGTTTTTATTCAGGAGACTAAATTAGCTATTGATAGTTTGTTCAATATTGCTCCCAAGTTGTGGAGAAAGGGGCAATGTCAGTGTATTGGTGCATGTGGATATACTGGTGGCCTTGCTTGTTTATGGGATCCAGTTAAGATCTCTCCTCTTACCTAGATTTCCAACAGGTGGTCTATTTCGATGATCGGGCATGATAATGAATCTGGTGAGACCATCCTACTTACAAACATGTATGCTCCTATTGATTACAATGGTAAAGTGAATTTATGGGAGCACATTGGCTTTGTGAGAAGTCTGGCTCCCCTATACCCATGGATTTTGGTTGGAGACTTCAATTCTATCACTTTTTTGGAGGAAAAATGTGGTGGGATTGATCGTCTTGAGCCTTTTTCTTCTGTCTTCAATGCTCATATCCGGGCCTTGAACTTGGTTGACATCAAGCCGGATAATGGGATATTTACCTGGCATAATAGAAGATGTGGAGAATATTCTATTTCAGAGAGACTGGATAGGTTTCTGATCTCTAGTTTTTGGATTGGCAATAATAGAAGCGCTAGTTCTGTGATTCTGGAGGGTAGAGGATCTAATCATTGGCCTATCAAACTCTCTGCTCTAGAGTTAGGGCTAAAAAATAATCCCTCATTTAAGTTTCAACTTATGTGGCTGCGAGATCCTAAGCTTCATGATTTCATGTGAGGCTGGTGGACTAATGGCAAACCTCCTCATGGCACCGCTATGTACTCCTTTATGAAGCGGCTTCAATTTGTTAAGCATAAATTGAAGAGATGGAAAAGACTAAATTTTGGGAACCTTTCCTTGGATAAGCTGGCAACTCTTAGGAGGGTGGAAGAAGCCTCAAGGAAGATTAGAGATCAGGGACTCACAAAGGAGCTTCTTGTTGAGGAATCTGAGGCTGTAAAAGACCTTGCTAAATGGGAACTGAGGGAAGAAATTTTTTGGAAACAAAAATCTCGAGTAGATTGGCTTCAGGAAGGGGATAGGAACACAACCTTCTTTTATAACTTTGTTAAGGCTCGTCATAATGGTAACCTGATTACCTCTCTTGTTAATTCTCAGGGTGCCCTACTTTCTTCTTTCAGGGATATTTCAGAAGAGACTAAGAGGTATTTTTCCTCTCTCTTCAAGGAGGATGCCCTCTCAGATGATGAGGAAGAAAAACTTATTCTAAACTGTATTCCCTCGATTGTTTCTAGAGAGATGAATGAGCACTTGATGGATCCAATTTCCCTTGAGGAACTGAAAAGTGTTGTATTCAAGATGAAAAAGGGGAAAGCCCCGGGTCTGGATTGATTCCCGATTGATTTTTATCAAGAGTTTTTGGAGTTAATAAAATTTGACCTTTTGGAAGTGGTCCGTGAGTCCCAAAAGAACAAACAGATGCTAAGGGCCCTAAATGCTACCTTTGTGGTGCTTATTCCCAAGAAAGAGGGAGCGAATTCCCTGGATATGTTCAGGCCTATTGCTCTCTGTAATGTTGTATATAAGATCATCACAAAAATTATTACTGAGAGGCTGAAGATATGGTTGAGCAAAATCATATTTGAGGAGCAAGGTGGGTTTTTTGTTGGCCGACAAATCATGGATGGGGTTGTTATTGCTACAGAAGCTATTCACTCAATGGAAACTTCTAAGGAGAAAACTATGTTCATTAAGTTGGACATGGCAAAAGCCTATGACAAAGTTAGATGGTCATTTCTTCAAAAAGTGCTTGCTACTTTTGGCTTTGAGGAGAAATGGATTAGATGGGTGATGAGTTGTATTTCTTCTTCCTCATTCTTTGTTCTTGTTAATAACGAGACAACGGAGCTGTTTGAGGCCTCAAGGGGATTGAGGCAAGGAGATCCTCTATCTCCTTATTTGTTTATCATTATGGCGGGAAGGGTTGGGCAGATTACTCAAGTCTCGGGTCAGGCATGGTCTCATTCAGGGGTGGAATTGGGATAACAGTTTGCCATCTCTTTCCCAGCTTCAATTTGTTGATGATACTGCTTTGTTGGGAGTTGCCACTATCAAGGAAGCTGGAAACATTAGATAGTCTCTTGACATATATCTTGGTGCTTTTGGATAGGTGATTAATGAGGACAAGTCCTTTATTTTCTTCTTCAATACCCCCCCTCTTATTCAAGCCAAGATTGCTTGCATTCTAAGATTCCAGGTCAGGACTCCCCCCTTCATTTATCTTGGGATCCCGATTTCATCTCATCCTCTACCTAGATCTTCTTGGCGATCTATACTTGATAAGTTTAGAAGGAAGGTAAATCATCGATCTTGTCGGATGGCTATCCTCTGTAGGTAGAGTATTGCTTTTAAAATCTGTTATTCAAGCTTTACCCATTTACAGATGTTTTGTGCAAACAGCTCCTCGTTTCATCAAGGACATGGATGCTCTATCAAGACAGTTTTTGTGGTCTAGCAAACTTGATCAATCTAAATGGAGTTTGGTTAGATGGGATTCCATTTGTAGGCCAGTTCAAGAGGGAGGCCTTGGGTTGTGACAGACAACTCTTTCTGGGCAGGCTTTGGCTACGAAACTTTATTGGAGATGGTGTACCTCTCAAGATCAGATTTGGGCTAAAATATTATCTTATAAATGCTTGAGAGGTATTTCTGAGGTATATATACCTAGATCCATTTTGGTTGGGAAAGGTTCTGTTATATGGGACACTCTAAAAAGAGGAGCTAATTTAATTAAGTAGGGTTTGTTTTGGATTTGCAATCGGGGATTAGATGTTCTTTTTTGGGAGGATTCTTGGGATGGCCACCCTCCTATATTGACTCAATATCCCAGGTTACATTCCCTAAGCATTTGTTTCTTGGAAGTGGGCTGGTCTCATGTGGAGGACTTTAAAAAAATCTAGTATTTTGGAAATTTGGAGATGTACAGATGGAAAGATCCGCAGGAATGGCCCCAAGGGGGATTGGCCGAAGATAGAGAGGTGCTTGCTTTTATTCTTGCAGGGAGGTACTATTCTTCATTGAGGTATAAAGACATTCTGGCTTGGAACACTAATCCCAATGGAACCTACTATGTAGCCTATGGTTATCAAGTTCTTGATAAGCAAAAGTTTGGGAGTCTCCCTGTCACATGGTGGAAAAAGGTGTGGAATAGATTTTCTTGGCCAAAATGTAACTTTTTTCTCTCGGTCGGTAGCTCGTAATAAATGCCTCACTTGGGATAACTTGAGGAAGAGGGTATTTCAGGGTCCCTCTTTATGTGTCCTTTGTGGTAAGAATGAGGATGACTCTTCTCATTTATTTTTCCAATGCTCCCTTGCCAGAGACATTTGGCATTGTTGGTGGAGTGCCTGGAACCATCCTTGTTTTCATGTGCTCTCCCTGGTGGAGTTTTGGAGTAGTCTGGGCAGACCTCTATCCAAGGCCCCCTTCCTCCAAGTGGCTTGGAATTTGTGCCCTTCTTGCATCATCTAGCAGATTTGGCTTGAACGAAATCGACGCATTTTTGAGGGAAGTCATTTGATTGTTCAACAGATCTGGCAAAGGATCTTGTGTATGGTTCAAGAAACTATCCATAGTAAATGTGATGTGGACCCTCATTTGGACTCTAGGGAGGAGAAGGTACGACAGGCCCTTGGTTTGTTTGGGGTTGGTGTGAATTCTTCTAGCCCTAGTAGGATTCCTCAACTTAGCAAGAAGGTTAGGAGAGAGGGTAGATGGAGACTGCCCCATAGAGGAGTTTTAAAAATTAATACGGATGGGTTGTCCAGGGGCAATCCTGGACATGCTGGAATTGGTGGTGTTGGGAGAGATTATCTTTGGCGTGGTTAGTTTTTTCTTTTCCATTTATAAAGGTGTTCACTCCAACAATCTTATGGAAGCTTTGGCGATACTTGAGGCCTTGCAAAGGGGGTTTTCTCTTGGCTGGCACAGGATTCTTTGCGAGTCTGACTCTCAAATTTTGGTTAATATTTTAAACAGCAAAAGAGTGGAGGATGTTAATTGGCATTTGGCCTCTATGACCATTCAGATTCTCAAAATGAGTGAAGAATTTGAATTTATATCATTTGTGCACATTCCAAGGGAATGGAATGGGGTTGCTGATTACCTGGCCAAAAGGGCTTCTGAGCTATTGGATACTCAGAGTATTGATAACTGGGAGAGTCTCCCATCTGGGGATTCTCAACACCTACGGGAGTTGATCCATAAGGATGTTCGGACTTAATGTGGTTTGTTTTTTTGGTTTTCTTTGGGAGTTGACCTTGTCTGGTTATTTAGCCTGTCTTGTTGCTTATTTGAGTCCTGGGTGGGGGCTTAGCTGTACTTTGTAATCCAAACTTTTTATCAATAAATTTTTACCCCTTTATTTAAAAAAAAATAGCTTCTAAGCAAATCTCACTCAATAATCAAGCCAAAAATCTCAACCACACACTATCAACCTTATATCTCCAAAGAAGCATTTAACCTTAAAAATAATTTTAAATAAATCTGCCCAACCACTTCTTCTTTAACAAAATGTTGATTTTATTTAAAAACCTTACCAAAAAAAATGCTTCCAAAAATCGCGGGTCAACAGTGCCTCCGAAAAAATCAGAGCGCAAAAACTGTTCTCACACTCCACGGTGGGAGTCGAACGCTTGACCTCCCTTCAAGCGCCTTCGCAGAACAGTCGTTGCCACTAGGCCAACGGCGCTAGCTTGAAGGCTAGCAAGAGTCTCCTTCTCCTTAACCCTTTGGTGGTGGATAAACATGAAAAAATGATAGCCGTAGCTTTTACTTCCCAAATTTTGCGTAATTCAAATTTCTTTCACCCCATTGCTTTGGACTATAGGTTATGGCTTATATAGCCAAACTTCCATGCTATGCACGACGTCGACGGGAGGATAATTCGAACTTTTCAAATTAATATTATTTTGGCAACTTCGAAACAATTTTAGGGTTTATGAAACCCTTTTGATTATTTAAAAAATAATCAAAGGTCTTTTAGACCTTAGACCTTAGGTGGAGAACCCATTAAATTATTAAAATAATTTAATCACTAAATCAAATAAATAATTAATTAAAAAACCTTTAAAAGGTTTTATTAATTAAGTTATTTAATTAATAAATGTATCCAGCCTTTGCATTAAGTCGAGAGTGGTTTTGAGAAAAACCCTTAATGCATCCACCGGTTTTAATAAAAACCCTTAAACCTGCCATGGTTTTGATAAAAACCTTTTCATCTGCCACATGGAATCTCTCCGGAATCTTCTAGAAAATATTCTTTGGAATCTTCAACCTTTGAAGCCAATAAATCCTCTTGACATTAATGTCGGTTCCTTTTGACATCAATGACAACTCATAGACAAGAAGCTAGGATCTCAAACCCAAAATTGCCAACATGGACAACGCGACTTCAACGTGGCTACTGACGACCAACACAATAGTCTGTGTGATGTGGAAATGCATAGCAAATATGGACCTCGTAAGTTTACATGGTGATTTGATAGTAGCAATTAATAGCCAAGAAATCAATAGATGCCCTAGAGACATTGACAAAAACTCCACAATGACAACACAGCATAATCATCCATTTCGAATAGCTTGGACACAACGATAATTGACGTTGATGCTAGAGAAAGCGTGTGATAGTGAAGAAATTGATAGTGTGGATCCCGACGTGGTGGATGAGGTCGTTGCAACTTGGATTCAGTGCTGGCAAAAAATGCAGATGAAAGTTTGATTGAACATAGATTACATGGCGTTGATGACGCATTCGATGAGACATTAACAGGTCAACCAGCAAAATACAACGTGACTAAAACATCGATGCAGGAATGACAGCTATCAACGGCCTAAAATAGCGAACAATGATGATGATAGAGACGTTATGTCATCCGAGTGACATTCACACAAAATCAATGGATAAGGATAAATTGTACATGACAGGTCCAGCTAGGTGGGTAGATATACCAACAGGGTTATGTGGATGTAGCAAAAAATGGATAGTTGCACCCATCGGGGAATCATGACTGCAGTGACTATCCGTTTGTAGTAGAGAACACCAACTCTAAGCATGCAATGACCGCAAAATATGCTATCAAGTAGCAACACACCGTGGGTTCATCATCTTTCCTATAGAAGTATGTGTCACACTCCAAAACATACTCATTTTTTAACATTCGAGCATAGTGCATTACACTCATTAGAGCTAAGGCATTTTTAGGGGAAGGAATAGCAGCACAACAAGTATGTTATAAAACAGATATAAATGCCCACGTGTATAAACCTTAATCTAGCAGCGATGTCAGGAGGAAATCAAAGACGGTCATTTTGAACAGGATGCACGAGGATAACCTATATGATGTTTAAACAATAATTAAAAGGGAGGAGGGTTTAGGCATCGATATTCGTGTCCTAAGATGCTACATTCTAAGTCATCATGATGGAGGGTAACATTTTACATTCAAATAGAGCAGTCAGTACATGTTGCAGTTGCAGTCACTAGGTATTCACCGTGTGAGGGGTAAGTGTTACAATTATGGTGGCATGGGATTGTGAGCATAGAGATATTAGTGAATGACCACATGGAAGAGAGGTCGAATGAGCACCTATCAAACATAGTTTTAATGAATTAGGTTGCAACATATCTACGTTACTCAGGGAATGTAACATCCAAGCTAAGTAAATCCAAGGTATGATAGTGTGTGTAATATGTATATGCTACTAGTCACTGCTGATCGATGCCATGAAAGCAATGCCACAACAGCATGCACAATGGGTTGATAGTTGCCCATAGGTATGGCATAAGAGATAAAATCATGCATGAGCATTACCCATTGGATGTAATATGTTGGGGTGATGGATAAAGTCTCACAAAAAATTGGTTTCATGAGAATCTTTGTCACTATCAAGTGGAAGAGACCTCGTAACATATAAAAGGATAATAGAAAAGTGTTATGGAAGAAGGAAAAGAAACGGTTTCAAAGAGAAAGCACTATCAAATAAAATAGAACGAACAGTCAGGAAGAGAGGCTAAATACAACATTGAAGAAAGGAGACGAGGTTGGAAACTATTGGAAGGGAGACTGCATGTAAAATGGGTCTGGTTTTTGATGTTTTCCTCCCACTTGCTGGATGAGATTTATCTCCATTGATGCCAAGTCCCAAGTTCTATTATGCATTCGTTTTTTAAGCTTATTGAAAATTTTTTGATTCTGCAATATATTTGATATATTGTGAGTTAATGCGTAGACACGGTTACTTGCATGTTATATTTTGATGTATTGTTTCTTCCCTTAGGATATTGCACCTCAATAAAGTCGGATTGTAGAAATATGGATCCACGCAAGTTTTGGTGTAGGATACTGACATTGCAGGGTTAATGGGGGGTTTTAAGTTGTGGCAATTTATTTTTAATTTAAGCTTCATCTTATTTCAAGTTTCTGTTCTAACTCTGTCTTTTATTATTTTTGTTTTTTTTAAGTGTTTCAAAATAAAGTAAAATAAAAATATAAAAAACATAAAAATCTAAAAAAAAGAAGCATAGTTTTAAATAATAAGCTCTGAAATTTTATTCAAAGCAGTGTCAGAGCATTTTAGAAATTCCAAATCATCTGATATTTGCAGGCTTAAAAGGAATTTCGTATTTTCAGTTTGTTGCATCATTTTGCATGTTAAATTTTGCTTTCATTTTCATGCAATAAATTGATTCCTTTCTATAAAAATTATAACTTCATAAACAGGAGGTAATTTATTTAGCACCTCACAGGCCATCACATAAAAAGCAATAAAGTGATTTCCTTCATGAAAACTACAATTTCATTGAAAGGGGGCACTTGATAGAACATGTTCAAGCAATCAACTAACTCTCTTTATGGAAACCCAATTTCATTAAATATAGTTAGTTATCAGGCATATTGAAGGCTATTAGAGCTACAAAGCTAAAAAGTATTCTATTTCCATGGCTGAAGCAATATAATAGGCCTCATTTCATTATTTTAGATTCACATTTTGGATGCAGATGTTATCTTTTCTCTCATGTCTAAAGTAGGGTTAATAAAGAATCAAATTGGTTAAAACATGTATAACAAAGAACAATGAGAAATAACAACATATTAAACTAAAGCAACCCCAACACAGGCCCCTTGTTAACAGTTGTTTTGCATAACACTAAGGTATTCCATGCACTCATTTAATAAGCATGCACACATTTAAGTAAAAGGAACCTTGGAGAAGTTTATACTTCTTTGCAAGAGAAGATTTTTAATGAAATCCTAACTGTGAGTGTGGTTTTGCACTTGGGAAAATTTACCATTCAACATTTTTGCACTAGAATGATGGCCTATTTTGGTTGTTTTGTAATAGATGCTAAATTGTTCATGTTATTTGAAAGAGTGATTTAAATGTATTTATTTTGACTAATGAGGTTTTATCGATCATATCTATGGACTTGAAAGTTCTCCAATTTATGATACATTTATGCTAATATTTCGCTAATTGGAGAATGGTATTTAATGCTATGGTTTATTTGAAGTATATCTCTTGAGATTTGTTAGTCATTTCATGCTTATTTGTAAAAAAATTCTTTGACTAACAAAATTGGTTTTAAAGTTGTATTCTTTAAGCTTCATCAATGGCATTCCTCACTTCTTTAAGGGCAGGTTGTCCTTTGAATATACCTAGGCCTTCACATCATATGTCTATGGATATTATGTGTAATCTACGTTAGTTTAGGCATGATGGGATGAAATCGACTGAAGAGCATATTGAAAGATATAAGAGAATTTTAATTCATTTGCAAATCATACATGAAGATGTCATTTGTAACATGTTTCCATTCACATTAGATGAATTTGCTTATGATTGGTATCTTGGTTTACCTGCAGGTTCTATCACCTCTTGGGACCAATTAGAGGTAGCATTTCTCAAACAATTTGGAAAATTGATTGATCCGGATAGGATATTAAATCAGTTTGTTTTTGTTTGTAAAGAACCTAATGAATCCACAAGCCAATTTAATGATAGGTTCCATAGGTTGTACACCGATATGGAGAGTCATTACATTATTTTAGAAGAAGAAGCTATACAAGTATACTTAGAAGCCTTAGATACTTTTACCTCTACATTTCTAGGGAGAGTTCTTAAAGAGTCATCCTTGCCTAAAGTCTACATTGAGGCGATAACTGTAGAACAACAATATATTTCAAAAGGTGTGGATGTGGGTCTATTATCATTGCTCAATCCTAAATATTGTAATCAAATGCTGCCAAAGGATCTAGTGTAGGAACCACCTTCTCATATCATGGATTGTTTTTCAATAGTAATGGAGTCCAACCAATACCAACCATCAAACCTTGTAGTCCTGAATCAAACAATGCCTAATGTGAGCAATCAAGGGGATAAAGTTGAATGTCCACATATTACAACCTCCTTAAATATCATAAATGAGGATGGTGATGATCAATTTGATCGAATTCTAGAGGTTGTATTAGGGTCACTTTTTACAAAATAGTATTGGGATAATTTTAGAGATTTGAATACAATAGTAGATCCCATGGAAGAAACCCTTGACCTATCAATAGATGAATCTATGGAAGATGGATTTTTTGAAGTTGAGGAGGATGAATCTTAGGAATATGAGTTCTTTGAAGTTGAAGAGGGTGAATCAATAGATGAATCTAAAGATTATACCAAAGACTTGATAGAATCTGATTCTTTGATTTTAAAGGATGATTATGATGATGTTTGGGAAAAGGATGAGGAATGTGTTCTTTCTACGCATTTTGATAAAAAAAATAATCATCTCATATGCATGACTTTAAAGGTGTTATATTACAGGAAGAGCCTTCAATTTCTAAACCTTCAGATAATCATATGCCATTCGAAGAGTTTTATCCCATGGGTTTTAGAAGATGATTATTGGGTTCAAATACTATTTATGATGAAATGCCTCTAGAAGTGAATGAAAATTTATAATGGAAATTTGATCATACCACTAATGAGATTGCTTTGTTAAATGAAGGTGAAGTGAACATGACTGAATTTTTAAATCATGTGCATCAACAACTAACAATTAAATATAGGATACAACCTATAATGTTCCTCATTTAATAGATGTCCTAGATGATTGCAAATTGTTACATGAATATGAGTGGCCTAAAGACATGGATGATGATGTTGCTTTGAAATTTTCAAAGATAGACTATTGTTTGGAAGAAAGCCTACATGCATGTGAAAATTAATCCAATCTTGAAATTTACATATCATTAAATAAGATAAAGATAATTTAAAATTAGGCATTCACTTGCAAGTTTAATGATTCAAATGTCCAACATGGAATGGCTAATAAAATTGAATCAAAGGGGTTGTGTGAGAGAGGCAAGACGATAAGTGTTTCATGGCTTGATCTAATCTTGTTTTGTTGGGATGTCTATAAAGCTTGGTATACATTTCATGGTAAATGTCTTTCAAATTGTGCTAACCATGTTTGGGATCTAGGAAAATGATAGCCCTAATTTTTTGCATCATTTTGTATATTATTGTATATATATTTTGGTTTTCAGATTTTGGTTCTCATTTCCTATTTTGGTTTTGGTTTCATGTTTGAGTTTCATTTCAAGTTTTGGTTTGGTGATTTTTGTGATGTTTCCTTGGCAAGTTTGTGTTAGATTAGGTTTTGGGTTGTTTCCAAGTTTTGGTTTGCAAGTTTTGATTTTTGAGGTGGTTCCTCTATTGGTGGTTGTGTTCTATGATAGCTACTAATTTGTGGACTCTTGGAGGATGAAATGCTTATCATGTATATCCAATAAAGGGATAGAATTATTTAGTAATTGCTCCTATATTTTGGGGACTAAGATAGTGAATTTTTGAAACCATGAATCATTTTTGCTAAGGCTACACATGAATACATCTTATTAAGGAGCATCCTTGGAATATTGAAAGAGGAAGTTATTTGGTTTTCAAATTAAGGCAAAAAAATTTATAACCTTAATTAATCTCTCACCTAGGTGGCAGGTGAAATTTGCAAAGCAATAAAATGTTGAAGATCTAAAAAAAAAGATCCGGATTAATCAAGGGGCTTAGGGCATCTCCATCGGGGCTATAGATGCCCGACTAGCAGTGGAGCAATATTTACAAAAGAGGCAAACACAAATTTAACTTGATATCTAGGTGAGTGAAGGCATCTCCACCGGGGCTATAAACACATGACTGGTTGTGGAGCAATGCAAAGGCACATATTTAATGAGTAATTTTTATAGCCTAATGTAAAACAAGTGATGGATTTTGAATAGTTTCCAAGAATACTAAAATGAAAGCATGTCCACACACTTAGCTAAAGCAATGGTTCATGCATTTTTGGTTGAAGTTGTCTATTCCCATCATCTTTGGATATTGCTGAATAGTTTTGGTTTCTTATCTTTGATTTGTTGAGTTTCAAGAACCAGAGATTCTGGGTTTTCGTCTGAAACGCTAAGGAGAATTCCCCATGAGAGTCACAATTTGTTATGGCCTACTCCACAACTAGTCCCATATCTTGAGGACCCCTTGTTTAAATTTTGGTTTTGAGTACTTTTGGGGTGTTCTTTGAGTGCGGATTTTGATAAGCCCCTTTTCTTGAGTTGGTAGTGTAGTTTCCAGGGTTTCTCATTGAGTAGTTTCGTTCAAGAGTCTCAAGTTTTAGGTTTAAGTTTGTAGCTCTTAGCCTCTTTATTAGTTTTAGTTTTGAGATTGATTCCAATTGTCTTAACCTTAATATCTCAAATTAAAATAATTCAAATATTTTATTTTAATTAAATCTAATTTAAATAAACATTTGAATAAATAATTAATTAAAAATAATAATAATAATAATAAATAAATAAATAAAAATGAAAAATAAATTGAAAAAAATAAAAACAAATAAATATTATAATAAATAAACATATGTATATGTTTTTATATATTTATATGTATATTTATAAAAAGCTAATGATCCAATTTTGATTGTTTAAAAGTCTTTCGTATTGTTTTAATGCTTTAGCATTGCCAAAATTTTCAGGATGTTAATTTTGAAAAGTTATTTGTCTTAAATTTTTAGAGTCATAGTGTCTCATTTTGTAATGTTGCCTCATGTCTAAATTTTTATGTTTAATATTTGTAGAGCAGCATGTAGTGAATCTATGTTGGATCCAATGACTTGGACAGTGCGACTTCGACGTGGCTGCTGACGACCAACGTAGCAATCCATGTGACATGGAAAGGTGTAGAAAAGGTGGACCCCATAAGTTTACTCGATGATTTGATATTAGCAATTAGCAGCCAAGAAATTAGTATACGCCCTAGTGACATTGATGAAAACTCCACAGTGACAACACAACATAATCATCCATATCGAATAGCTCAGACACAACGAGAATTTATGCTAACATTGGAGAAAGCATGTGATAGTGAATAAATTGATAGTGTGGATCCTGATGTGGTGGATGAGGTCGTTGCAACTTGGATTCAGTGCTGGCAAACAATGCGGATGAAAGTCTGATTGAACATAGATTACATGATGTTGATTATACGTTCAATGAGACATTATCGAGCCGACTAGTGAAATACAACATGACTACAACATCGATGCATGAATGATAGCTATCAACAACCTATAATAGCGAACAACAGTGACGACAAGGACGTTATGTCATCCGAGTGATATTCACACAGAATCAGTGGATAAGGACAAATTGTACATGATAGGTCTAGCTAGGGTGGTGGATATACAAACACGGTTATGTGGACGTAGTACAAAATGGATAGTTGCACCCACTAGGGAATCATGGCTACAGTGACTATCCATTTTCAATAGAGAACACCAGTGCTAAGCATGCAAAGAACGCAAAATATGCTATCAAGGAGCAATGCATCATGGGTTCATCATCTTTGCTATAGAAGTATATGCCATGCTCCAAAATATACTCATTCTTTTTAATGTTCTAGCACAGTGCATTACACTCATTAGAGTCGAGGAATTTTTGGGGGAAGGAACAGCAGCACAACAAGTATGTTATAAAATAGATATAAATGTTTGTGTGTATAAACGTTAATCTAGCAGCGATGTCAGGAGGAAACCAGAGGCGGTCATTTCAAACAGGATACACGAGGACAACCTATATGATGTTTAAACAATAATTAAAAAGGAAGAAGGTTTAGGCATCGATATTCATGGCCCGAGACGCTACATTCTAAGACATCATGATGCAGGGTAACATTTTACATTTGAATAGAGTAGTTACTACGCATTGTAGTCATAGTCACCAGGTATTCACCATGTGAGGAGTAAGCATTATAATGATGGTGGCATGGGATTGTGAGTATAGAGATATCAACAGACGACCACATGGGAGAGAGGTCGAATGAGCACCTGTCAGATATGGTTTTAATGAATTAGGTTGCAACTCATCTACGATACTTAGGGAATGTGACATCCAAGCTAGGTAAATCTAGGGTATGATATTGTGTGTAATATGTATATGATACTGGTCACTACTGACTGATGCCACGAAAGCAATGCCACAACAGCATGCACAATGGATTGATAGTTGCCTATAGGTAGGGCATAAGATATAAAATCATGCATGAGCATTACCCATTGGATGTAATAAGTTTGGGTGATGGATAAAGTCTCACAAAAAATAGGTTTTATGAGAATCTTTGTCACTATCAAATGGAAGAGACCTAGTAAAATATAAAAGGATAATAGAAAAGCATTATGAAAGTAGGAAAAGAAACAGTTTCAAAGAGAAAGCGTTATCAAAGAAAATAGAATGAATAGTCAGGAAGAGAAGCTAAATACAGCATTGAAAAAAGGAGACGACGTTGGAAACTATTGGAAGGGAGACTGCATGTAAAATGGGTCTGGTTTTTGATGTTTTCCTCCCACTTGTTGGATGAGATTTATCTCCATTGATGCCAAGTCTCAAGTTGCATTATGCATTCATTTTTTAAGCTTATTGAAAATCTGTTGATTTTGCAATATATTTTATATACTATGAGTTAATGCGTAGACATGGTTGCTTGCATGTTATATTTTGATGTATTGTTTCTTCCCTTAGGAGATTGCACCTCATTAAAGTTGGATTGCAGGAATATGGATCCACTTAATGCAGGTTTTGGTGCAGGATACTGACATTGCAGGGTTAATGGGGGTTTTAAGTTGCAGCAATTTATTTTTAATTTAAGCTTCATCTTATTTCAAGTTTCTGTTCTAACTCTGTCTTTTATTATTATTGTTTTTTTTAATGTTTCAAAATAAAGTAAAATAAAAATATAAAAAACATAAAAATTTAAAAAAATGAAAGCATATTTTTAAATAATAATAAGCTCTAAAATTTTATTTAGAGCAGTGTCAGAGCATTTTCAAAATTCCAAATCATCTGAGATTTGCAGTTTTAAAAGGAATTTCGTATTTTCAGTTTGCTGCATCATTTTGCATGTTAAATTTTTCTTTCATTTTCATGCAATAAATTGATTCCTTTCTATAAAAATTATAACTTCATAAACAAGAGGTAATTTATTTGGCACCTCACAGGCCATGACATCAAAAGCAATAAAGTGATTTCCTTCATGAAAACTACAATTTCATTGAAAGGGGGCACTTGATAGAACATGTTCAAGCAATCAACTAACTCTCTTTATGGAAACCCAATTTCATTAAATATGGTTAGTTATCAGGCATATTGAAGGCTATTAGAGCTAAAAAGCTAACCATCCAAAAGTATTCTATTTCCATGGCTGAAGCAATATAATAGGCATCATTTCATTATTTTAGATTCACATTTTGGATGCAGATGTTATCTTTTCTCTCATGTCTAAAGTAGGGTTAATAAAGAATCAAATTGGTTAAAACATGTTTAACAAAGAACAATGAGCAATAATAGCATATTAAACTAAAGCAACCCCAGCACAGGCCCCTTGTTAACAGTTATTTTGCAGAGCACTAAGGTATTCCATGCACTCATTTAATAAGCATGCACACATTTAAGTAAAAGTAAACTTGGAGAAGTTTATACTTATTTGCAAGATGTTTTTTAATGAAATACTAACTGTGAGTGTGGTTTTGCACTTGGAAAAAATTACCACTCAACACTTCTCTATTTCAAACTTCTAAGGCTAGGAATAGTGATAAGGATGGATGTTGGGTGTTTTGCTAGTGGGAACTAAGTGGATGGCATGATCATGGGCCTACATAGGTGGAAGTCGCCAAGGTTTTTCAAAGAGTAGAGTATATTTATCAACAAAATATTACATGTCAAAAGGAAGATCTAAAGACAAATACTCGATGAGTGTACTTCCATGCAACTAATCTAGATAAAAAGACCTCTATTGTCCTTCTTCAATATTTTTTCCATTTGATAGAAGTTGACAACCTTAGAACGTATGGGTTATATACCAAGGATATGGATGACCTTACCATTTTTTATCCATTATACAATATAGTTGTACGTTCAGTGTGACATTCCCTAACCAAGACAACCATTGATCTTCTAGGATAACATTCACACTCCCCAATTCCATTGCATAAAGGTTGTTCAACCTTGTATAAGGACCCATATGGATGTGGACATTATAAATATGACCCAAACACTAAGATTTACTTCCATTACCAATTAACATATAGAATTTATATTGGAAAAAATTGTTGATATATAATCCTAAGGATTTGGTTATCTTACTCTCAATGAAATTGTGAGTATTATCCAAGTCAATCAACACATTGACTCATTATCTTCTGGAAAATCCAATGAACATTGATAGTGTGATGAGATTGTAGTCCCATAACGGTAAATGATGAAAGGGTTGTAGTATTAGTATCCTGCACATAATCCTTAGTTTCTATAAATACTTCATGTTTTGTAAGGTGATATCCTCCTCCTCAATGGATTCTTCTTCCTCTACTTCCATATGGAAATTAGGTCACTTCTCACATGCCTAATCCTAAGGATGGAAAGATTATTATTTATAACAGAACTCTTGTGGGTGTTTTCCATTATGATTATTCAAGTAAGATCAATAAGGATTTAAATCACATCATTGTTTGAGTCAAGGCAACTAAATCTTATTTTCAACAACATAATATAAATGCTCAATATACCAAATGGCATACAAATTATGCATATATACTTCCTAATTTTTTCCTTAATGTGATGATGGAATACCAACACCTCCATAATTGGATCCATGTGATCTATACATGAGGAGACCCCTAAAATTGATAAATACTATTTCCTTGTATTCGTTTATTTGGTTTGTATTAACTAGACCACATAAGAGGTAGAGGGACCCTTATCAAACTTGAGCATGAACATATTCTTGAGTTTGTCCATGAAAGATGAGAACCATAATTATTTATTTTAAAAATAATTACTAATGAGCATGGGTACATAACTTAGAAGCAAGCAAAATGACCTTCTATTCTTAGGAACATAGTGCAAGTGTATAAGGAAATCCATCTTAGATATCCAACCACAAGGATCTTTTTCCTCCAAGGTCAGGATATCAATACTAAGACCCAAAATATCATGTGGTAAATCAAGAAAAAATGTGGCACCTCCTATAGTAGAATAAATATTAGTAGTAAACTCTAAATTAAGCTCACCTATACCTAGAGGATCTCCCATGGTAGAGAGGATATGCATATGGATAATATGGGAGCAACCAGAATTTTGTTTGAAAGGTGGTTTTCGGTAGCATCTTAAACCCTACCCATGAATTGTGCATTGGTAGTGCCTTGGATCTTGATACGAGAAGAACCTTAGATCTTATCTATAAAGTAGTTGTTATAAATTACATAAATCTAGTTATTATAAATTCTTGATAGGAGGGTCATTTGACTAATGCTTAGGTCCATTCTGCTTACTTTTTGCTATGTATCAAAAACCTATTGAAAATCATTCTCAAATGAGCATTCAATATGGGGCAAGTCCCTATCATGCTTCACAAGAAACTGATACAACTTGGTGTCCATGGTGTGGATATTCTCAAAACAATATTCTTGAGGAGCATTAAGCTTATGAATTTGTTCATTCAATTTTTCATGCTCCATTAAAAATACTCATGAATATCAAATAAAAAACATATGGGAAGTTCATAAAGAGAATGATGACATTTATGAGTGGTAGGGGTACTCATGGTGCAAATAACAGAAAGTGTGAGGGTCAAATCTCAAATGCATCCTAGTATATTATGGTACTTGTCTGGGTTCCTTGTTAGATGCTGCTTTTGGTTTATAAAATAACATTATGCATATATGTACACTATATATACCCATTGACTCATTATTGACTAGAGGAAGCAAGAGTCTGCACATACACTATTGACCATTGATGAACCTCAAAATTTTATCAATTTTTTTGTATAAAGGGGAAAAATTTCTCTATCATGTACGATTCTTGGTTGGATCCACTGGGAGCCAAGGTGACCACAGGGGTGTGTTATAACTCTACACTCGGTGCAAGGAAACAGGTTCACCAAGAATGATTTTAGGACTCACTCCAAGTATGGGGTGGGAGTGTTTAATGTGTGATTTAAATAAACACCTAGATTTGGCCTTTCTAAATTGAACTATGGAAATGAAATAACAATGCAAAACACACTGGATGAAATAAGACAATGACTAACCCTAATATGATTATTTTATTCAATGATATCTAACCCTAGGTTGCAATAAATGAAATATTTTCTTTTGAGCAAGGGACTAAGGGAATGCACAAACAAGACTAAACCTTATATGCAACACTATATACCTTTTTCTTTTAAATGCCTAGAAAGCAATAAAATATTTTTCCTTTTTACTTATAACCTAGGTGTGAACAGGAATAAAAAAATTAAGCAACACACAACCTAAGAGCTTTACCAAGGGAAGAACTAGTATTTTATCCAAGCTTTGTCTTACATCTAGAATATCCAAGAACTTCAAATCTGCAAAACATCTTTACAAAACCCTAGAAAATATGGTCAACATTTGGAGGCCTGCTTAGGCTACTATAAGACTAAGCTTAGAGGCACAACAGTCAAGCCCCCTAGGTATTTTTAGATGATCATTCATAATAAAATGAGTTTTGATCTTTGGAACAAACACAGCGAAATATGATAGCATGAAACAACAAATGGAATGTAAGTAGAATAGGCACAATGCTTGAACAAGAATACAGCTTTGAAACCTAGGGTTTATTAAAAAATGATTTCCCCAAAGCTAATGCAATGTGAAGTGTAATAAAATAGAATTCTACAAGAGCAAAATGTAATAGAGATGCAACGGTTCACAATAGACACACAGATTAAAACCCTAGGATTTTGGGATAAATAGTCACCTCAAAATCTACCTCTGCCAAATTTGTGCTCTATCAATTACCGAGTGTGGATTCTATAAAAGAGAAGCGAGCATAGAAAATTTGTGGATTCGCACAAGAGGGCTTAAAACCCTAAAATAGAAACCTAAATGCGACAAAATACAAGATAAAGAAATTAAATGAACTAATAGATGCAAAGAAACAACCTGGTGATCTTGTGGAAGAAGCAATGGCAAAGGTGGAAGACCTCTCCTCCTTCAAGAAGATAAATTATCATCAAGGATTTTTTCACTTAGAGATCACATGGAACATCAACAACAGAACACAAAAGCACCAAGAGCACTAGAAGGTTGTACAAGAAGCCAAAAGAATTTTTAATTTTGCATGAACTTTTGATAGCTTAATAGTTAGATCACCCAAGAGCATCACTTATTTTATAACTCTCTAGGGATAAAAAGGGAATCCAATCTCTTTATTTATAGAGGTCTTAGAGGTCTAAAAGACAAGAAAATGAAAGTTAACCTTGATGAAGTTGACTCCCCAAAAGGATCGACTTAAAATTTAGGTTTTTTTAAGAAAACACCCTAAATTTTCCGAATCGTCACCCCATAATTTATCAGGTGTGGATTCGGTCAAGGTTAAGAAAAGCAAGGCAAAACACAAGAAAAATGAGCCAAACTTGCTCCTAGCAAGTTTGCTAGCCTCCCAAAGGAACCTATGGAAAAATGACTCATTTGGGTGGGTCAATTTTCAGTGTCTAAAGTTTGTCAAAAAAGTATTTTTAGATATTTATCTTGTTTTTATAAACTTGACAAGATAATCAAATGAGATAGTTCTCCTACAAGGGTTTCGACACCTCCAATGTTCTTTTTGTTTTAGGAAACACAAGTGATGTCATATAAATCATAATACTCCAAAATAAATTGCATCAAAATATAGTAGTAGAAAAAATGACAAAAAATACCTTATTGAAAAATGTCAATATGGTTGGAAGAGTTCTAGAATAGCTTGCATACCCCTAAGCCTCTTTTCACATTTTCATAGGGAGCCAAGATCAATGCTTTGGTACCACTTATAATAAAACAGCTTTCAAAAAAATTAATTTGTGGTAAGAGGAATGCACCATACATGTAAATAAAGAAAGATAATTCTTTTATTAAACACTTTGTCTTTATCTTTTACAAATTTTCCCTCCAAGGGCTTACAAATGAAGCTTTTGAGATTTGGAGAAATATATCTTATACAACAACAAATGGTGCCTCAACTAATTCCTTCTTTCTACAATCAAGTGTGAGATGGGTTTTTGGTGACCATCCTAAGATTTAGGTTGCTTCAAATATCTGCACACAAGCCCACAAAAGTTGTTAGTAGTACCAATAGGGCCTTCCAAGGTAAGGCCCAAAATCTAGTAAAAAGCCTAACAAAATTCACAAAATCCTTAATAAGTATTACAAAATAACACAAAAAGGTTACAAAAATTTACCAAAGGACTTGTTTTACCTTGCATTTTTGCAACTAATTTGGAGTCTTTGTTTGTTGTTAAGGTCTAGTCAGTAGGGGGTGGCGATTGACTCTATGCAGTCGGTAGGGGGTTATCGATTGGTTATTTATCATAGATGGGACTTTGAAATTTTAGGTAGATCCTCTTCAGATGATTTGTAGCCTTTGTTGAAAATTTAGTGTCGATTGGTTTCCTGGTCGATGAGCAGTTGTAAGATAAATGTTAGTGGACACCTCCAAAGATCTCCATTGTTGGGAGTGATTTAATCTCTCATGAGGGATGCTCACACTCAAAGGATCAAGCACTCAAAAGGGTACACTAAGAGTAGATAAAATTTTGGCAGTATGTATGCATAGAAATCATGGAATATTGTAAATTAAGGGAGAAGGAAGGGTATCTATGTATATTGGTAAGGGATAGGAGGAGGGTGACAAGACAATGATTTGGCACCATGTGGCATGTATAAATGTCAAGGTAAATCTATAGGATTTTCCTAGAGGGTTGTGCACCCTTCAATTTATGATATTGGGTAGGGTGAATTCTCACCCACCCATGTGTCATAAACTGATCTTGGGGAGTGAGGGACCTTGGGTAGAGAGAAGGAATTTAAAATTTCTTTTTAAATGCACATGGGTTGAGGTGGATGGAATTTAAAATTCCTAAAATGCTAGGTGGCTAGGGGATGCACATGTGGATTTTAATGAGACTATTTATGGGAGGTTGACTTTGCATTTTTAGTGAATTTTTAATTAACTCAAAAGTGGAGGGAAAAATGGTAGGAGGGTTTATGAATTAAATAGTGGAGATTTCTAGAGGATTTCCTAGGGATTGAGAGGGGGATTTTAGGATTTGATTAGATTTAACCAATTAAATGTGCTATTTCTTGGGATTTTGCATGGGGCTTAAGAGAGGGGTTAATGCTTTTATAGGAAAATGGGAGGCTAAATGGGATTATGTAGATTTTGAGAGAGATTTGGTTTAGGATTAAAAATTCATTATGCATTCCTTGGGATTTGGTTGGGGATTGGATCATGATGAGGTGTTTAATCAGGGGTTTTAATTAGGGAAATGTGAATTATGGGATTTTAAGAAAAATTAGGGGGATAAAAGGGAACTTTTGGAAAATGGGAAATATTAGGAGCATTAAGAAGGGTTTAGGAGAATTAAGGAGGACTTAGGAAAATTAAGAAGGAATCAGAGAAAGTAGGGAATAAAGGGAAATTAAAAGGAAATAGAGGGATTATATAGGAATTAAGGAAAATCAAAGAAATTAGGAGCAAATGAAAAAATTAGAGATAAATTAGGGAAAGATCAAAGGAGGGTTAAGAGGAAATTAGAAGGGTTTAGGGAGGAATTAGAAAATCTAGGGGAGGATTAGGAAATAAAGAGAGAGTTAGAGGAATTTTAAAAGGATTGTAGAATTATAGGCTAACTAAAAAGGAACTAAAAGAAATTAGAGAGGATTGGAAGGATTAGAGAGAAATTAGAGGAAAATAAGAGAGGATTAGAGAAGAATTTAGGGAAATAAAGGAGAACTAGAGAATTTTAGAGGAAATTGGGAAGGTATTAGAGGGAGCTAAAGAGAGTGAGAGAGAAAAGGATGATATTAAGAGGAAATTGAGGGATTTAGCATATTTAAGAGGAGTTAGAGAAGAACTAGAGGAACTCATATGGATCTAGGAGGAATTTAGGAAGGAATTGGCAAATTTTTAAAGTGTTTGGAAGAGGAGCTTCAAAATGACACATTTGGGGTGTCTACAATAATTACAATAATAAATCCAAAAAATGTAGAATAGGAAGCATACACTAGTAATAGAATTCAAAATTCATAATAGTAGATAAAAATAAAATAACAAATCCAAATTCTAAGTCTTAGAATAATCCTAGCCACTCAAAGAGGGCAAAATTTCCTAGCCACTTAAAGAGGCCAAAGTCTTTTATGTTCACTAAATGCAACAAATAATGAAACTACTACAACACAACTCATTTATTCATAGTCTAAACAATTAATAAAACACTAACCCTAATGTTCAAGGGTCATCTAATCTAACTTAGGGCTCAAGCTAATAATATCAAAGATAGACGATATGACTATATTAGAGTTACTACACAACTAAGTTCAAGGACCCTTACTATCAGAGTTAGGACCTAAGATGATTCCACAACAAAGATATCACAATACATCAAGTATTCAAACCTTACTGGCAATAAAAATCACTAAAACTATTAAAACCAAACACTATATGATACAATAAAACTATAAATTGGATGGGCTTGAGAGAAACATAAAAACATGCATTACCCTATCCACCTCAAAATGAGTCAAATATATGCAGATCCATATAGCTAGGAGCCTATTTCCCTCCTATGTTCACTCTTGAAACCTACCATTAGAGAAATTGAGACCAAGATTTAACCCCATGGTTGTGGCACTTGTAGAACACCAAACTTCCAAACCCTTGTTACCACCTCTACATACCCTCCACCAAAACTAATCCAACCACCTCCATTGTCATTAGAACTCTATGTTATTGTCGTAACGACTCAACCATGTCTAAAAAACCTAAGTTTGTTGTCAAGCTACTTATAATAAACCATTACATAATTAAAATTAGCATTGATGACCACTCCATCTATAACTTTATCTATATATCAATTGACAAAAATACCACCATGAGGACATGTGGGAACAAATTAAAAACACACACTTAGAGGTCCCTACAAGTCGATACCACCACAACCATGACATAATCCAGAACCCCACCACTCCATAGTGACTATCAATCAAGCTTCCCCTCCCCTTACCTCTAGGATCACCTCAGATACGTGTTTTCCTTGTGTTACCAATGATAGCAAAAAATAAAAAAAATGACCAAGCAAAAAAAGCAAAAATGTATACAACCTACAACTATCTTTCTATCCTACAAAGAAACCTATTACAACAAATGCACCACCCCCTCACACCTAACCCCTTTTACATAAAAATAACCACACAATCATCACTGTGGTCATTTCTAACCATGGTGATGACCTCAAATACATAGATCCCTAGCTTTTGATTAACAATAAATCCTATCAACTAACCCCATTACATTAAATGTTCTTGTAGTGTTTTAAAATGAGTTCATTGTAATTACTCAATTTTAACTAACTATATTGTTATTTTTTAAAAAAATTTATATAAGACTACAACAGGCCCCACCATATTACATCATCACCACATAAATATATTACATAGCTTGGCTATTATATATGTGTTATTTAGTTGAATCCTTTGAGTGTGCACCATATCGACAATGATGGTACAAATCCCGAGCGATTGGTGGTCCCCTTCACGTCGGGTCAATAATAACGAAGCGGAATAGGTTTGGTGGAAGTAGCCCCTATGGTTTGAACCCTGCACTTGTTAGTTACTAAAAATAGTATGGTTGTGACCAATTGTCCTATGTAACCAAAAAATATATAAGTATCATTTAGCAAGATTAATAGCTTGGCTATAATGCATGTATTATTTGGAAAAATAAAGGAGTGATCTCCTCTCTTTTTTTGTGGTAAAAATAAGTTTTCTTTTGTAAAAATAAGGTTTTGAAAGGGACCCACACCCTTTTACAAATAAATGCAGTAGGATTGAGTCTCCTAGATGAGAACCCAAAGACATACCAATTTAGTGTCCTTGTCTCCCATGGTTTGAACTTGAGTCTCTAGATGAGAACCCAAAGACATACCACTTTAATGTCCCTATAAAGACACATGGGTCTCCTACTTGAAATTTGACTTTTAATTGTTAATACCATTTGATTAAAATATAAAATTCAAGATCATATTTAAACCGTTTTCTTAAGATGCAAAACTTTTCACTCCTAATCAATTGTTCTAAACTCTACAAATTAATTAACTTTATTACTATTAAGTATAGGATATTAAAAAAATATTAACTAAAAAACCTAAATATATAAAAAAATATTTTAACATCTCTTACATTCCTAGAGAGCAGAATCATATTGCAGACCTATTAGCAATCAATGATTCAGGTGCAGACTATCCAGAAATTGACACAGAATATATGGAAATATTTTTAACTATCTCTATGTACAAACCCTTTGTACATAATAATGTTGATACCTGCAAGTGTTTAAATATAATGTAGATATTAGAGATTTCATGACCCTCCATAATATGTATTTAGATGTTCTATGTGAGGAGGAAGATGAAGAAAATTTGAAAAATATAATTGGAGAACCCGTAGAAGTAATTCAACTTAAAACAAATATAATTCCAAAGGGGCTAGTTTTCTTAGAAAGCCTATTTGATGATTTTTATAAGGCATAAAAACCACTCCTCAAAGAAACAGAATTCTATGATATAAATATTGGAATAAATGAGGAGCCCAGATTGGTTAAGATTGATAAGGCCTTACCAAAATAAGAAAAAGAACAGTGCATTAGCTTTTTGAAGAAAAATAAATAATATTTTTCTTGGAGTTATGAAGACCTCAAAACGTTCAAAACTGATGTCATGACTCATATAATTCCTCTCAAGGAAGATGCTAAACTATTCAAGCAAAAATAGAGGAAATTTAACCCCACCCTACATCCAGTCATGCAAAAAGAAGTCCAAAAATTATTGGATGCTAAAATAGTTAGAAAAGTAAGGTTTTCTTCCTGGATAGCAAACTTAGTACCAGTAAGGAAGAAAAATGGAGAGATTAGACTTTGTGTTGATTTTTGAAATTTGAATAAAAGTTTGCTCAAGGATAATTATCCCCTACCCAACATGGAACAATTATTGCAAGCTATAGTAGGCTCATCTAGAATGTCATTACTGGATGGATTCTTAGGATATAATCATATTTAGATAAATATTGAAGACAAATACAAAACTGCTTTCACTATCCCTTGGGGCACCTTTGAATATCTGAGAATACCATTTGGATTAATGAATGTAGGAGAAAAATTCCAAAGGGCTATGGACTTTGCCTTTAAAGGACTAATGTTCAAGATAGTGGTTGTTTATTTAGATGACATAACAGTGTTTTTCAAAAACCTTGAAGATCATCTTGAACATCTGGCCACAGTTTTTTCTAGATGCAAAGAATACGGGATATCCTTGAACCCAAAGAAATGTATATTTAGAGCAACACAAGAAAAAATTTTAGGCCATATAGTATTGAAAAAGGGAATAAGCATTGATCCATCAAAGGTAGAAGCTATTGCCAAGATACCTCCCCCTAAAAACCTAAAAGGAGTTAGATCATTATTTGGTAAAATTAACTTTGTAAGAAGGTTTGTGCAAACTTTCGTTGAAATAGCTCAACCCATTAACAACATAATTAAAAATAATGTTGACATCAAATGGACAGAGGAGAATCTTAGGGATTTTCAAAAAATTAAAGATGTCATAACCACAGTCCCAATGTTGAACTGTCCTGACTACTCGAAGTATTTTAACATATACTCATTTACTTTCGAATACACCATCGATGTAGTCCTTTCCCAAAAAGGACGATGAAAAGAATAAGAGACCCATAGCTTTCATGAGTATAGGACTTAATGAAGCACAACTAAGATTCAAAATGATTTAAAAACAAGCGTTTACTGTGATTCAGGAACTGGAATATTTTAAAGGTATTTTTGGTTCCTATAGAAATATAAAATTTAGTAATTGATTGAATTTAGAAAATGCATAGGCTTATATAGTTTAGAAGCAGGAAAAGTCGCTAACCACTAAGCCAAACTTAGAATATGTTAATACAAATAAAAATACAACTCTCCTACCTATATTTCGACCATAGTATATGTCGACCATAGTAAGAGACTAAGAAATATCGGCAAATAATAAAGTAATAAAACCTATTGTAAAACTTGTATGCTAACATTATCCCCCTTAAAGTTGAGAGGGTTGATAAGATAGTCTCTCAGATTTACATATTGAGCTTTAACAACTCCTTTGGTTAAGATGTTCACCATGTTGTCCAAAGTGCTACAATATTGAAGCTCAACTACCTATTCCTCTACCATATCTCGAATGAAATGATACTTCATATCAAAGTGTTTTGACTTGCTATGATGGATGGGATTATGTGCCAATTGGATGGCACTCATATTGTCATAGTACAATATTGTAGGACCACTTTGTTGCTCTCAAATATCTTCAAGGACTTTTCTCAACCATATAGCTTTAGTACTAGCATGTGTGATTGCTATATACTCAGTCTCAACAGATGATAATGCTACAATAGTCAGCTTTTTCAAACTCCATGTAATTAGTCCTAACCCAAGACTAAAACAATTTCCTGAAGTAGATTTTCTATCATCTATATCACTGCCCCAATCAATATCACTAAATCCAACTAATTTTACATAATTACATTTGTGGTAATGGATCTCAAAATCCAATATACCCTTTACATATCTCAGAATTCTCTTAGTTGCTTGAAAATGAAGTTCTGATGGATCAACCATAAACCTTGAAACAAGAGAAACAACATACTAAATATCAAGACTTGTGTTGGTGAGGAACATTAGACTCCCAACAATGCTCCTGTAAGTGGTTATGTCAACTTTTGGTGCTCCATCATCTTTGATCAATTGGATCCCATGACCCGTTGGAGTTGCAACAGATTTGCATTGCTCCATGGAAAATTTCTTAATCATATCTTGAGCATATTTGTGTTGACATATGAAGATCCCTTGATCTGTTTTATGAACTTCCATACCTAGGAAATAATGCATCAAGCCTAGATATTTCATTTCAAATTCTTTTATCATGGAGTTTTTGAACTCCTTATTCATCTTAGCACTACTATCCATGAATATTAGATCATCCACATATAAACATACAATGAGAATATCTTTACCTTATTTCATGTAGTAGAGAGTAGGTTCACTTTTGCTCCTAGTGAATCCATACTTTTGAAAGTAACCATCAATGTGTGAGTACCATGCCCTTGGTGCTTGCTTGAGGCCATACAATGCTTTCTTTAATTTGTATACAAGGTTCTCCTTACCTTGTTCTTCAAATCCTTGAGGTTGTTGCACAAAAACCTCTTCATTCAAGTACCCATTGAGAAAGGCACTCTTTACATCCATGTGCTGAATTTTCCACCCTTTTTGGGCAGCCAAGAAAATTACTAATCTAATAGTTTCCTATCTAGAAATAGGAGAAAAGGTCTCCTCATAGTCAATGTCATATTTCTGAGTGAAGCCTTTTGCTACAAGTCTTGTCTTGTGTCTTTCAATGCTTCCATAGCATTGAATTTGGTCTTGTAGACCCATTTGCATCCAACATATTTTTTACCCTTAGGAAGATTCACAAGTTCCCAAGTATCATTCTTTTTTTATAGAGGCTATTTCCTCTTCCATGGCTTGTTGCCATACATCATGAGTGTATGCTTTCTCATAGCTTGATGGCTCTAGATGTGCACTAGTCATTAAATCATAATTGACTACATCTCCCTTAGGTTTTTGGGAGTCATAATCACCATACATATGTAGATTTTCAAATCTTTTTAAAACTGCATTCATTTCACTAGCTTGACTTCTAGTGTATCTTTTTTGGAAATTCTTATCCAACATTTGAAAATATTGATGGTGTTGAAGTGTTCTTTTACCTCCTTATGGAGAATCAATATCCATAGGTGAAGAACTTATTGATATTTGTGGAGAAGGACTTGGAGTAGCATCTGGTGTACTTTAAGTAGTACTCATACTTGGGCTTGGAGGACTTCCTTTGCTATTTTTGGGCTACACTTGTTGCATTTTCTGCACTTGCTGCACTTGAGAGGAACTTGCATCATGAGATCCATCATCAACAAAAAAAAATTATGACCCCATTCTCCCCCTTCATAAAAAATTACATCCCTGGAAAGTACAATTTTATGTGTTATGGGATTGTAGAGCCTATATGCTTTGGAAGACTCACAATATCCAACAAAAATACATGCTTAACTTTTTGGGTCAAGTTTCTTTCTTTGCTCATTAGGAATGTGGGCATATGCAAGACAACCAAAAACCTTAAAGTGTTTTACATTTGTCTTTTTGCTATACCATCCTTCATTAGGAGTGATCCCATCTAGACTAGAATTAGGACTCCTATTCAAAATGTAACACTAGTTCTTACAGCATCAGCCCAATACACATTACTTAGATGCTTAGTTTGTAGCATTGATTTAGCCATTTCTACTATAGTACGGTTCTTTCTTTTAGACACACCATTTTTTTGTGGGGTGTAGGCAGTTGTGAATTACCTTTTTATTCCAAAATATTTACAATATTTTAGAAATGCATTTGAAGAATACTCTCCTCCTTTATCAATCCTTAGACTCTTTACAACAAACTCACTTTGTTTCTCTACATTATTTTTAAAATCTATGAAACAATCAAAAGCTTCATCTTTAGTTTTCAAAAAATAGATCCAACACATCCTAGAGAAATCATCAATGAAAGTGAGAAAGTAAGAATTGTTACCAATGCTTTTGGTTTGCATTAGACCACAAATGTCTGAATGCACCAATTGGAGTGGATGGCTAGCTCTCCACACTTGTCCTTTTGGAAACTTGGATCTAGAGTGCTTTCCCAAGGTACACCCTTCACAGACCTCCTTGTGTTCACCAACTTTTGGAAGTCCACACACCATAGCTTGAGAAGTTAACAATTACAAGCTTGCAGAATTTAGATGACCATATCTCAAGTGCCAAAGCACACTTGGATTTTCTATAGCAATACTATCAAGTTGAGCACCCTCGTTTTCCCCAAACTTAAGAGGAAACAACATATTCTATGTCATAGTTACTTGGGTAATAACTCTAGTACAATTGTTCTTATCAAAAATTACACATTTGCCTTCATCAAAAACAAGCCTATAATTTTTCTCCATCACTTTTCCAACACTAAGAAAGTTATGTTAGAGTTTGGGGGTGTAATAGATGTCATTACCTTATTTGTGCCTTCTTTTGTTGTAACCTCCATGGCTCCAATACCTTCAAATTGTAGAGCTTTGTCATCTCCCAACTTGATTCTTGATTTGTAGATGGAATCCATTGTAGCAAAGAGCTCCTCTTTACCACTCATGTGATTGGAACAACCAGTATCTAAAATCCAAGATTTATTTAGGCTTTGATTTGATTTTCCATAAGTAAGAAATAAATTTGAAGTTGCTTCTTCTTCATCGTAGTTGCCATATTGACCTCTTCCACCTTGAGAAGTCTTGGACCAACAATCTTTAGCAAAGTGACCAAGCTTGACACAATTGAAACAAGCTTTCTTTGTTTTGTCACCTCCTCTTCCTTGATTGCCACTCCTTATTTGATTGCCACATATTCCTTGATTGCCACCTTGTGCTTCATTTCCACCTCTTGCTTGATTTCTTCCTCTTGAGCTGCTTCTTCCTCTGCCTCTCCTTTTTCCTCTTTCTTGGCCTCTTTCTACATGCTCATTGCATGAGAAAGCTTTTTCATCACCTCCATAGCTTTTTGAAGGAGAACCCTGTAATATTTCTTCATGAGACATCAAGGAACCAATTAGAGCATCAAAATATAAAGTAGACAAATCCTTAGACTCTTCAATGATGATAGCAATATGGTTCCATTTATGAATAAGTATTCTCAACACTTTCTTCACCATGACTTCAGATTTGATGTCTTCTCTAAGGGTTTGCATTTTTTTGACCACTGCATTCACTCTCACACAATAGTCACCTATAGTTTCACTCTCTTGCATTTTGAGATTTTAAAAATCTCTTTTCAAGGTTTGAAGCCTCACTTGCTTCACCTGATCACTTCCTTGGTAACTATCCTTCAAAGCTTTCCATGCATCTTGGGCTGATAAAAAAGAAGCAATCCTTGGAAAGATGCTCTTCTCCAAAGTTGCTTGGAGATGGTAGAGAGTAGAAGAATTGCTCTTTTGGGCATCCTTTTTGGTCTTATTATCTGTTGCACTCAAGGTGGTCCAATCTAAAGGTTTTGCATAACCTTCTTTGACTATATCCCATAGTCCTTTGCCAATGAGTAAGGTCCTCATCTTGATGGACCAATACTCATAATCTAGCCCATGAAACTCAAGTATGGGTAGATTATTATTTGATGCCATAAATTTTGGAAATAAAGTAGAAATACTCTTCTTTTATTCCTCAATACAAACAATCCACTATGCTTTGCAAAAGAAAATTACAGATTTAAATCAAATATCACTCGAGCAATTCTCTCGTAGAGATCTTGCTCTACTTGCATAGGTTCACTTATCTCTTCGTTTATAAAATTATCAGCAATAGAATCATTTTTGTCACTAACAATTATGACTTCAAGTGAATGTGGTTCTGGTTCCACTAGCTCAATCGAATCACTGTAACTAAGACAAATGATTTTAGGTTCCTGTGGTGCAAATTCAATAGACTCCTTAGGTCTGCTATCAAAAGAATTGTTATCTTCGGAATCACCATCGTAACCAACGTCAGGTACTCGTATATTTTCTATTACAGCATTGTGGAGCTGACTGAAAATGGTATTTAAACCATATATTCGCACTCTTTCATCAAAGGCTTTAGGGGTATCTCTAGCTAGAATAGATTATAGGACAAAGTAGATTCCGTTTGACCTTAACATAACAAATTTAATGTCTGCGCAATTATCCCCCTTTGATGCAAAAAAAAATATCCCCCCTTAAAGTAGAAAATCAACACCTCTTAAAGCCTTTTAAGTTTGTTACAAAGATTACCTCTTAGGCAATTGTGCAAATCATCTACAAAGATTGCCTCTTAGGTAATTTATACAAATCATTTAATTGCAAAAAATAGAATTTTATCAAAGTTTTAATTAATAATAAAATTTAATTTTAACTAAAAAAAACATTTAAAATTACAAAATGATTTTTTTATTAAATTAATATTAAATTATTAAAAAAATGATAAAATTAATATTAAATATGCAAAAAAAATTTGGAAAATTTGATATTACCACTCGATGGGATTCGATCCCCCGAGACCTTGGTCACTAGCGCCTTAGCACTCGGTTGATGATCGACCTAGCTACCTGCCTCGATGGGTAAGAAGGGTAATGAACCCTTAATTAAACTCCTCTTCCACCATCGAGTGATGGGCGACGCTTTCATGAGCCACCACCTTGGCACTTCCTTTCAACCACCTCGCATTCTGCCTTCGGCTCACAGCTTCTTGGAACCTCCAATGGATTGTCACTCCTCTTTGGGTGGCGATTTCTCCTCGCGTTCTACTAATGCCAACTTTGACTTGTCTTATCTTATTTTGGATGTAACAAGACCTTTACCCTCACAGAGCAGCAAATATTATTTTTTTTTATGATCAGAAAGTCTATTTCCTCCTCGTCGATTCTCATGCTCGAAACCCATAAATTTCTTAGCAACAGTCACAGTTCTTTCCTCAGCACCTCTTCTCAGATCCAACCTCAATGTAGTGATCGTATATCTATACACCATAGATCTAAATGATCTTCGTCTGGTAGCTAAAAAATTTACCTCTATCATCTATGAGTGTTGTCATGAGCTTCGTGTTTGAGCTCCTTTGCGAGCTTCTTTGCAACACTCTCGCGGCCTGTGATGCAGTACTCTATGACGACCTGCGTTGTGGCTTTATCGCGGCATTTGTTTTATTTTTTTTAACTTTAAGATCTTAGTCCCACATGGGACATGAATCTCCCTCAAATTTATTTAGAAAAACAAGCACACAATATTGAAAATATCTACCTTTTTGGTAGACTATGCCCAATAAGGCTATTGCGTGAATCGTCTTCCAATTATCACGACTTGCTAGGAAATTTTGTCGTCTCTCTCTCCTTCGTATACCTCGTGAGTCATATCACCTTTGTCATATCTCTCTCCCTGTTGCATCTAGTGTAAAACCTCCACGTCTGCATCGACCCCGTGTTGTCTCCTACCTATCACGAGCCTCCATGTCGAGGTCTTCCACCTAGTTACCGCAAGCCCAGTCATGGTCCGCCTAGTCTCATGGGTCCACCTAGTCACGGTCTGCCTAGTCCGCTGTCGTCAGGTGTCCACGTCGGAACCTATGTTCGCCTAGTCACATCACTAGCATAATCTATCTAGTATGTTGCTTAGGTCCCTGATAGGGGTCGACCAAGTTATGGCCAGTCTTGTCCTTGGTCACCGCAAGGTCTGTGGTGGACAGGTAGATGTCTAGTGGGAACCACTCGGCCCACCTAGACTTCCTCATATTGTGAGAACACCTCCGATCTGATCACTTTGACCCCTCTCCAAAGCTCTGATACCAAATATAGAAATAGAAAACTTAGTAATTGATTGAATTTAGAAAATACATAGGCTTATATAGTTTAGAAGCAGGAAAAGCCGCTAACCACTAAGCCAAACTTAGAAGATGCTAATACAAAGAAAAATACAACTCTCCTTCTACCTATATGCCGACCATAGTATATGCCAACCATAGTAAGAGACTAAGAAATATCGATAAATAATAAAGTAATAAAACCTATTGTAAAACCTATATGCTAATAGTTCCAACAAGGTTATATGTTGTATTCCATTCATTGCTATAAAATATATTTTCACCCAACCCGAACCAATAGGCAGTCCTACTAGGTGGATGGTCAAATTACTATAGTATGATGTAGAATTTAAAGTTGTGAAAATAATTAGAGGACAAGGTCTAGCTAAGTATTTGGCTAATAAAGAGGGATAAGACATGTAGAACATTGCCACAATCGATGATATGCATGATATTAGAAGAACAAATAATGTTGAATGCAAATGGTATGATGATATCCTAATGTACCTTCAAACGTTGTCTTTCCATAGAGATATATCTACAAACAAAATGAGATCAGTCAAACAAAGAACTTAGAAGTATTACACTCAAGAAGGTAAACTATATAGGAAACATCCATATGGGGTATTATTGTTGTGTTTGTTTGAAAAAAAAACATTAGAAGTAATAGAAGAATTTCATGATGGATTTTTTGGGGGTCATTTTGCCCCAAAAGAAACTACAAATAAAATCATGAGAGCAGGTTATTACTGGTCTTCTTTATTCAAATATGTTCACCAATATGTAAGGGGCTACCATAACTATTAAGTTTTTGTAGGAAACAAAATTAGCAGCAATACCTCCGCATTCGGAAATCATAGAAGCACCTTTCACACAATGGGGAATCGATCTTATTGGTGAAATAAATCTAAATTTCTCAGGAAGACACAAATGGATCATCACTACAATAGACTACTTCACCAAATGGGTGGAAGCAGCTTCTTTGAGAAATTTAACAACTAAGGTAGTCATAAATTTTTTAGAGGAAATAATTTAACTAGATTTGGAGCCCCAAAGAAATTAGTAACTGACAATGGAAACTACTTTGTCTCCTTTGAAATGATAGAGTTATGTGAAAAGTACAAAATAGAACTTTCTCATTCTACCAACTTTTATCCCTAGGGTAATGGTTTATTTGAATCATCAAACAAAAATCTAATAACCAGAATTAAAAGATCACTGGGTAAAAATAAAAAGAGTTGGGATAGTGAACTAAAATTTGCCTTATGGGTAGACAGATTATCTGTTAAGAGGAACATAGGAAAAACTCCATATGAAATGGTATTTGGATAAAAAGCCCTACTACCCCCTCGTATAGAAAGAATAACCATGTCCTTATTACTCCAATATCATTAAAATCCCAATGCTTTACAAAGGAGACTATATCATATTGCACATTTGCAGGAAGAAATAAGAAATGCATTGGACAAGATGTTTGAAAAAACCCAAAAAATAGTGCAACTCTTTAACAAGAAATCCAAAGGATATTCATTCTTGACATAGTTATTTACTAGGATCCCAAAAATGAAAGACAAAAAAAATGTAAGCTTGAACCCAAGTGGTTAGACCCCTATCAAATAGTTCAGATCATTGGCCCAAACACTTACAGGTTGTAGACCTTATAAGGTGAGCTCATGAAAATACAATACACGGCCAACCCCTGAAACTATATCACCCCTATTAGGGAACCAAAAAAAGATTTAAAATAATAATAATAAATAAATAAAAAGAGTAAAAAAAATGTGTGTTCTATGAGTCCTTCAATTCATTTTTATTTATGTTGTTTTCCTTTGATGTCGATAATGTTAGAGTATTAGAAGATTGTTAAGTTTTCCTATCATGTTTTTTTGTTTGCTTGTTAGGATCTATCCTTAGCCAGTTAAGAGAGGAGATTTTGAATTAAATACAAATGGTCTGGCGACTTAGAAATCAAGGAGCTTAGTAATCATCTTATAAGGTTGGAAATACCATAGGTGAAAGTTGGAAGTGCTGATACATCAGGCCAAAGCCATATATTATCAAGACCTTAAGAGCAATTCCAGAATCAGGGAATCTAGTCAACTTTAGTAAGACAATCAGGCTAAAAACAATTACACTCAATACTATAGCGTTTTATATCCTCAACCCAAAAAGCACACTCTGAAATACTTTGCAATTTATCAAAATTATTGTTAAGAGGAAATATCTCAATAATTCAAATTGAGCAAGTGTTGGGGGCTACTTGGATAATCTCTACCGAGGATATAGATGCATTACTGGAAGTAGAGAAGGTCCAAAAGGATAAATGTCACCTCCATTGGAGCTATAAATGCTTGACTGGCAGTGGAGCAATGACAAGGCAAATATATTTAAAAGAGTAAAATCCCTAATAGGTCTAACTTCTTTCCAACTGATGTAAATTCTTTCTGATTAGGAAAACTAAAAAGAATACACAAGCACACACTTTGGGCCCAAGCTTGATGTGATAGTAATTTATGATTGATTTTATCTAAAACAACCTTTGAGATATTGCTAGACAACTAGTCTTTAGGATTGAAAGTTCACCTAGCTTTAAACTAAAGCCTCTGATTTTATTTGACTAAGATTTTTTCTTTTTATACTGTTTAGATAATCCTTTGTGTTGTTGTTTTTACTTTTGTAATAATCCTCTAGAAAATAAAGGTCCAAGTCAATTCATTGAAGTCTTGTTAATAACCAGAGAGTCTGGAGTTCTCAAATACCTCATTTTTTCACCATTTGTCCCAGTCAGAGCCTATGTTGTAGCCAAAATTGATACAACATAAATGTACCCATAATTTCAATTTTTTGAAGGTCATTAAAGGTCCATGAATTTTGTGATAAGCTAACATATAAGCCAAATTTAAAATAATTAAATATCTCAAAATGATATCATGGATTAATATTCTTCGAATATTAATAAAGCCTTCAAATGCTCAAGTCATTCACCTGTTAACAACTTTGTCGTTATGATTGGTCATCCTCCATAAAATGGTCTAAATTGCAAAAATACCATAACCACCATGCACCCTTAAGAAACAAAATCCTTTTAACAAAACTTAAGGGGTCCTTCACCCGCATATTCCTAAGTCTACAAGCCACCAACCCGATCGATCAAAAATAAAAAAAATCCAAGGGCATCAACCAATCGATTGATGAACAGAAAGCTGCCATCGAAAGCAAAAATTTCAAAGGACTAGCCTTCGACCGACAATAAGAAATATTTTATCGATTGATTGATCAGTCGATTAATTTGGTATGACAAAAACCCATCGTTCGACTGATGATAAGAAAAATTGAACTGAACAAGCAATCGATCGAATCAACGGGAAAAGAAAACCACTCGACCAAATAATAAATCAGCTATTCGAAGTCTTTCAACCGAGCATGGAAAACATTTTATTCATCTCGAAAGCATCGATTGAGAATGGTCAAATCCAAAAGCTCAGAAGTCAAAGGTGAGGCTAAAAAGTGCTCGATCGAAAGGAGAGAACGACTGACTGAATACGTGTTGAAAATAGAGATAGTCGATCGAAAGCTCATTAATGGCCAAAGCTGATCAACCAAAATTTTAAAGATATCTATGGTCAACAAGAACGAACTGAAGTCACTCGACAAAACCGATTAAACCATTCAATTAAAGTTGATTGACTCATCAAATAAGAACCCCTTCAGTCGAATAAAAGCCCACATGACTATATCAAGACCATTTGGTCAAAGAGTAACATTGATCGGTCGACCGATGCCAAGAAAAATTAATAATGGTCAGCCAACCAAAGTAATGACGTGATCGAAGTTAAGCCATAAAAATATTTTCGATTGAAAAGGAATGAATACCCAGATATCGTTGGTCGAATATATCACTACCATCAAATGCTATCGATCGAGCAAAGTGAACAATGGAGATCGACCAAATAAAATAAAGGTAAAATAAGCGGTAATCAATGTATGTCAACATTAAAATTCGTAATAATTTTGGTTTAGCTAAATGTCATTATTATGCTGACCCCCATGATAAAGGCTAGCACAAGTTTTAAAAGTAGCATGTACTAGGGTACTCAAAGCCACTCAAACAAGGAGTAATAATAAACGGTCGAGATCACACCATTTATGTGAAATAAAGAAGAGCCATCGATCAAAAAATGATAGAATGTGAGGGTTAACTGATTGAGCATCCAATCAATGAGCGAGAAACCTTTGGTCAAATCACATAAATTGCCAATCGACAATTTTTGCATAAGAAGTAATTAAAACATTGATCGATCAATCAACCATCAACGATCATTGAAGCTCGAGTCCCTCGAAATCCATAACGAGCAGTAATCGATCTATCGCATGATTAAAGCAATGCTTCACTAAAGCACGATCTTATGGACCCTCACTGAAGAAAGTTGACGGGGCATCCAAATTATTGATGATTTTCTTAACATGGCTAAGAGCCAATCGAGAAGATGTAGGTATGCAAGCCAACTACAGACCTCTCCCTTGGATCTACCCAAGCACACACTTTAAAATATGAGCTAATTAGATGATTTAAAATTAGATATGTGTATGATCAAACAACCAGTTATGCAAATCAACTAAATTACGATGATTCATAATCGATCGACTGATATGAAAGTGAGGTGGTAAGCTAAGTATAGCAGTAATACAACGGTGGTTGGTGTGATATTAATGATGCTTCATGCGCAAATCAACTTAAATACATGATAACAGTAACAAGTTATTCACAAATCTTATAGTATCTTTGAACAGTATAGAGCCGAAGAACCCAGTCACAGAAACTCAAACAATGACCTCTTCTAGTGCAGGTGCTTCCAAAACTAGGGTCGAGATTTTAGAAGAGAAATTGACATTTAAGAAAATAATTGTTGGGCACTGAAATGTAAATCAAGCTTTACTTAACACTGCAACTATCTATCTTCCAAATTTCTATCTAGGCATGCACCCGATAGTCGTAGCTCAACACTCAAGCATTGGATGGACCAAAGAAAACTTAAATCCAACCTCTAGAGTAGGTCGGTTCCTTATCAACTTAAAATGGTGTTGATTCAATTAAAGCTAAAATAGGGTTTTGAGGAAAGGGTTAGAAAAGGTTTAGGGTTAGAAATTTTATGAAAAACAGTGGCCATATAGGATAAAAACATAGGCAACTACATCAAACAACTCCCACAAGCTATTTCCAGTGTCCCATCACTCAAGATCAACATTACCCAAATTAATGAAGCCTTCACACATCAAAGCATAAATAGAGATATATTGCAAAAAAAAAAATTCAACATCCAATATTGAAAATCCATATAGAATAATAGACCAATAGTTAAATTTTATAGAAATAAACTTCCTAAAAATATAGATCTAATCAAGAACATATTCAACTACTCTCACAACTAGTAATCCAAAAGTTGGAATGAACTAACCATTCAAGTATTAACAAAAATACAGCTCAAGACTTCGAACCTCTTGCCCAAGATAATAAAGATGACAAATTTGAGTCGAACAATCAGAGTAATGCTCCTTCCATTAGCTCACAAGAATATTTACAGTAGGGCAAGAAAATGCACTAGAGATGACCCTAAAAAATGTGGGTTTGGCCTCTATTTATAGTTTGTAAATGAAATATTATTAAGGAACATTACAAAGATTTGTTATTTATAGCTCAGTAGAGAGTCCTTGCTGGCATTTTCTTACTAGTTTGACCTCCAAGAAATCCACTGCAAGTAGACCGCCATGGCAGCTCAGAGCCTCTACAACTTGTTGGTTGGTTGGTGGCAGTTGGTGTTCAAACCGTTAGAGATCACATCTGCTCTGCAAACTCTTCTTGGAATCTCGCATTATCGTCGATCTGCAACTACCTCTGGTTCTTGTTCTTAAAACCCTTCGATGCTTCGACTTCTTGTATTCCAAATGATTGTGCTCGAATTCGATGAGAAAATACTTTTAAATACTTCAAAAATTTTAGTAGAATATCAATCGTTGATCTTCCCCATGCATGGCTTCAATTAGATCTTAGAATATACTCTGTACAATGGCAAGGAAAAACCAAAGCACCATTTCTCTCTTTTAAGTTGATGGCATCACCTTCCATGGCTTTGATTATGCAGAATGCCAATCCGGCATGAAATGCATTAAGAGTTAAGTGGGATGAAATCCGCTCGTCAACCTTCCTCTTTCTTCTTTGACTTTGAAACAATCAAAAATCTGCACTATAAAATATGTTGACGTCATATTTACTTTATAAATCTATGGAACGCCAATCCGCACTCAAGCAAGTGTAAATCTCCTTTGTCACCAATCCGCACTTGCCATAGTGTAAAATAGCTTTACCTCCATTTCACATTGGAGTTAGTGTAAAATGCATCCTTATCACCAATCCAAGAAGAAGTCAGTTCAAAACACTCTTTGTCACCAATCCGCACTTCTTCTATGATTTTCTACCTCTTCATCACCATTCCGAACTAAAATACTCTATAAACTCACTGGAATTGGTCTCATCAACACTTAGCCACTCGGAGCATGTCAAAAAATACAAGCGGTCGCCATTCTGCACTTTTCCTTGCACTGACATCATCTTCACCCAAAATTTTTGTAGAATCGGAACACGTTGGTAGTCCACTACCAAATGTGTTATAAACTATGTGGAATTGCTCCAAGTGAAAAATGTACTAAGTGTTGGGTAGATTAGAAAACTCTTGTTGCGGATCCACTCCAAAATACACTAAAAAGTGTGTGGAATAGAACTTTCATACCTTAGAATAAATTTTCAATGTTTTCTAAGGATGTGGCCATTTTGGGCCTACATTCTGGTGCCTCCCGGGTGGATTTGCTCGCAAAGCCATCAAACTCAAAGTCTTATCCATTGGGTATCAGGAGTCAAAAATCTTATCTTCAAAAACTACTTTAAAGAATAACTTCCATATGAACACTACCCTCTAAAAACTGAACACCTTAGAGGATAAATGTTCATATCGAGACATGCTCCTACTAGAGGAATCATATGGAGACTATGCCATAAGCATCAATGTATGTGCCATTCTGACAAAACTGCTTCACTGCTCCATCAAAAACATAGTTGTGTTCTCCTTATAAAGCCCTCCTACAATACATGATAAAAATGCCTTCACACAAAACTTATTGTTTTCTATGTCTCTCTGGACTCATACTTTTATTGTTTCTTTCTGACCATATCAGAGTAAAAATGAATCAAACAAAAAAATACAAAACTTATGACTATATATGTACAGAACAAAAATTGCTAAGATTGTGCCCCTTTAGGGTCCGCAACATCTCTATTCGGCTCTTCTTCTTGCTGATCCTCTTCTTTAGCTTCTTCCTCAAGAGAATATTGCTCTTTATTTTTCTCTCCAGCATCATCACCAAACAATTGTACCATTAATTTCAAAGTCTATAGGGTTTGTTTCTAGGTTGCTTCTGAGGGATTGGAAGTCTCTGTTAGTTGCTTGTAAATATATTGGAGTTCACCAATGTCTTCATAATAAGCAACACTTCCTCTGTTTACCAAGTCTTCCATGAGGTCTCTGAGCCTGGTAAAATCAATGATCATTTGTGAAGCCCACTCTTGGTCAATTGGTTCCTCTAGAGCATCAATTTTAGATTCATCTTGTAATATCTCTCTAGTCCTTTTCCTGATTGCTTCAACTGAAAGCAAGTTGTGATCTTCCATCCATAACCCTCTAAAACCAATTTGTATCATTTCCTTGTTAACATCCACTACATCCTTGATTACTCCTTCAATTTTATCATACAATAGCCAAGCCTTTTGAAGTGCTTTGTGCTTCTTCACTACAATCTTGGTAGCAACTCTAGCAATGTTCCATTCTTTATTAGGGATTGGCTTGGCATAATCACTGAGTCTACTATCCACCAACCTATAGATTTGCTCTATTGGGATTACCATAGGTTGTAGCTCTCTAGTGATTTTATCTAAATCCTTCTGGATGATCTGGAGTAATCATATGTCACTATCTAAATAATCAATAATAAGTTGAAGCCCTGAGCATTTTTCTTGAACTTCAGAGAGCAGTTATTTTCTTACTTTCTTGAGCTCAGCTTTGGAAAAACTAGAATATTTAGCCTTTTCAATCCGGATTTGTTGCTTCAAAATTTGTATCTCCTTAGCTTGTTCTTCATTCAATTTTTTCTGCTCTCCTAGCTACTCCTTGAGCTTATTAGCTTCTTGAAACTTCTCTTGCCAGCTTTTAGCTTCCTTTTTTAGAGCTTTCTCCACTTCCTTCTGATTTCTGACAATCTTCTGAAGCTTTTCAATTTGTTTTTCCAACTTGCCCACCTTTTCTTTAAATATATCATTCTTCACATAAAAAGTATCCAAGTGGGCTTTGGCTATTACCAATTCATCTTCTTCAAGCAACTTTTCAATATCTTTTGTGAACTCTTCAACACGATAATCCTTGGCAGTCATCTCAGTTTCAGGCTTGCTTACAAGAGGAATCATGGATCTAGATATCCTTTGCCTTGAAACTGGATCAACAAACATGCTTCTTCTTTTAGCGGCCATCCTACTGGAAGGCTTGGACAGCTTCTCTACCCAAAAATCATTGATTTTCTATGTAGCTTCCTACTCTTTCTACAAACTTGCCTCGGTAGGGTAACTCACAGCAAGAGGAGAAGAAGACACCAGGAATGTAAGGGTAGAATCAACTATTGATACTAGTGGTGCAAAAGTATTTACAACAGAATCTATGACCATAGTGGAATTTGTGACCACTATCATTTTTGCAATTGGTAAACTCATGGAAAATGAAGGGAGACTCACAGATGGGTGAGGGGGTGAACTTGAAGCAGTTTGCTTCTCAGATGATGGTGGTGGTGGTGAAGTTGAAACTATGGGAGATGATGAGAGGGGAATCTCAGTTGATGAATGTGGAACTTCGAATGATGAAGGTAGAATCTCATATGATAAAATAGGGACTTGGGGTGATGAAGAAGGAATTTGTGATGACCTTGGGGGAGATGGATTGGTTTGTACCTCAGTAGTAACTGATGAAATAGGAGGTGAACTATGATGTGGAGAAGGTACCTTCATTACAACTTCTTTCTCAAAAAGGGAGGGAGATTTCCTTGGGGAATCTGGAGGAGGAAGAGGAGAAGAGGGATTAGAGACCATACCTTCATCCACTAATGTAGAGTTTTCTGGATCCGTCTCTGTTATTTGTTGATGTTCTTATTGTATCAATTCTTCAGCATCTGGTTAAGTTGTTTTCTCAACTATATCCCCCTTATCTAGCTTCTACTTCTTTGAAATCTCTTTCTCAACTCTTTTTGGGGCCCTTTTGTCTTTTCTTTGAAAAACCTGATAGGTAACTTTCTCAGTTTCCATATCTTCCTCAGACAACCCTTCCTATACTATTTCCTCCAGCAATACTTGCTCAAAAATGGGATTCAATTCTACTATTACTGTAGTGGTGAAACTTAGAGGTGTAAACTTGAAGCTCTCATCCTTTTATTTCCAGTTTATATCTGTATTTGGAGGCTGAGCACCCAGGGCTAGGCGCTTAGGCCTATTTATTGTCTCTATGACTGGTGCATTGACAACCTTCTCCTTAGAATAGTGCATTTTACTCATTAACCATGCTCCCTTTGGAAATTGTTCCATATGCTCAGTTGAAGGTTGAAAAGGCTTCAGGACTTTAGAAAGTGGTTAATGGAGTATCAGGTTCCTCTTCTTCTGAATGTGGGGATGGAGAATCAGGCCTAGATTGTGACTTGCCATAAATGAGTACTATATTCCTTTTATATTTGGGCCTCCAAGTTTGGAGATTATTGTCATACTTTTTAGAGAATTCAACATCCATTTTAATCCCAAACTTGGACTTTGTTTTACCAATCTCAACTCTCATCCTCCACCAATCTGATATCTTGGCCTCATTCCATTTCCCTTTATGCTCTATATTTTCATCATCAGGTTCTTAAGACTAAGAGTCTTCTTTATTTTTTATCTTTTCCTCAATATCCTTAATGGTGGACTCTTTCAACTGATGTTTCACATTATTTTCTGGGTCAAAATCCACAATTTGCTCATAAAATTCCAACCATGGAGGGAGTTGATCCATTTTAGAAATATTCCACTCTAAAAGATCAGTGTCTTTGTTATTTCTTCCTTGTTCAAAATGGGGCCTAGACCTCTTTTCAAATTTGTAGGCCTTTTCTCCATTTAAGGCTATATTTCTTTTATAGAATATGTCATCTGGATCATAACTCCATATCTGAGGAATATAGAACAGACCCAACCTATCTAGGTATTGGTTAATTTGTTCACCCTAACGCTTCTTTGTAATAGTTATATCACTAACATTTTGGTAGGTCAACATAGACTTCCTCTTTCTCCTATAACCATAGTTCAAATCAATAGATTCTGCTTGCCTCAAATATTCTAAGACAAATAGTCTCCTTCCTTAGTCTTAGAAGCCATACATTCTAATTATTGTGCCCTTTGTTAGGAGATACTAGTCTCCTTCCTCTGCACCCTTTGCTCTCAATATTTTCTCATCTAGAAGTGGTATCCTAGGGCAAACCCCATACATTATTTTCAATGTTGGCCCTAATAATTCCAAATTGAATTTATAAAAAGACTCAGTACTTTTGATATTCTTGGTCCAGTAATAAATTGGCATGGGTTCTCCTTCATTGGTCTTCATTCTTCACCCAAATCTGATTGTATCCAGAGAAGCCATTCAACAATGAGAACCTTTCTGTCCCTGCCACTATCTATAAGATTTAATCAATTTGTGGAAGGTGGTAGTGATCCTTAAGAGATGCTTGGTTAAGATTTTTTAAATCTACACACAAGTGAATAGTGCCATTCTTTTTTCTCACAAGTACCAAGTTGGCTACCCAGGTTAAATGTTTTATTGGATAGATGATCTTAGCCTTTAACAATTTTAAGAGCTCTTCTCTCATAATGGATTCAATCCTTGGGTTTACTTGCCTTTGCTTCTACCTAAAAGGCTTGGCATCAAGCTCTAGCTCAATAGTGTGTTGGATAATCCTTTTTTCATATACCTTAGGTCTTCATATGACCAAGCTATGATATTTGGGTACTTTAGGCATAAATCCTTGATATCCTCTTCTTCCTCTGGTGAACATTGAATTCCAACATTGATATTCTTTTTAGTACGGACTTCAACTTATTTATAAATTTTTTGATTGACTTCCATGGCTCTGGTCCTTTTTCTGTCTTCATTATCAAACAGGCTTTCTAAGGTGACCAACCCTCTAGGTATGTGATTGTTCCTAAGTTGAATAACATCTTGTTGATCAATTTCCTCTAGATTTTCTTCTTGGACAGTGGAGATACAGGCTTCTCTTACCAGGAAATCAATTATCTGTTCATCATTTTCAAAGACCTTCCAAAAAATCTACTTATCTGGCATAGTAGGCCTGAAAATCATTTTGATTCCCTTGTCTTTCTTGACTCCAATTTCTACATAAGGGTTGAAGTTAGCTCCCCTTGCTTCTAAGGAGTCTTCCAAAGTATTATTTTCTCTAGGAATAAAATTTATATTTAGGGCATCAAAGGATTCCATAAAATCCCATACCCTATTTTTGTATGCTTTTAGGTAATGGTGCTTACTATTGCACCTTTATCTTACTTGATGGACAATTATTTTAGAGTCACCATATACGTTTAGGACCATATGCCCATGTTTTCTACTTGCATCAGTTCGAGGAACAAAGCCTCATATTCTACAGTATTATTGGTACATTACCATGTTAATTTGTAGGCAAAACTCTTTATCCCTTCTTATTGGGACTGTAGTACCACTCCAGCATTAGCTTCATTTCTGCATCTAGAACCATCAAAGTGCATTATTCGTACCTCTCTTAGAGACTGATTAGATATAGCAAGAATTTTCCTCTATGATTCTATAGAAATACTATATGTGTTCATGCCTGTCCCACACTGACAGTAATCCTCTCTAAAAGGTAATTCATCTTCCAGTTCCAATTCCTCAAATTTATCCACACTTTTAAATTATTCAAGGGGAGTGAGGTTGCATATGTCTTCTTCAATTTTTTCTATGTGATAAGACACAAGCTTTTCAGGTGTTATCCTTATCCTCTTCCCTTTGAAGGGAATGACCATGTTGGAATAATCCATGTACATGCATCCACCTAATTTTACAATGAACTCCCTTAAGAGGTATTAATAAAAGTAGGGTTCTAGGTCAACCACTACTATTTCTTGTACTATTGTCACCTCAGGGGTTCTATGTAACCTCATTAAAACATCCTTTATTACTCCCACTATTTTTACAGGTGTTCCATCCAATTGCAGTACCCCAGGGCAAGATAGGGTATACTCCATACCCATCTCTTCACAAACTATTTTAGGCATAACTGTAGTTGAGGCTCCTAAATCTATCATACAATTTTGGACTACCCAACCTTCCATCCTCAATGAAATATAGAAAGGAGGGGATTTATTATTCAAAACAACAAAGGGACATTTATTTCTTTTTTGAGGGCATACTAAGGATTGTGATGGCCTGTTTATCCTATGGATACTTGTTAAGAGAAGCCTTAAGCAAGTCTATCTGGCTAGGAATGAAAAGAGTATCATACAAACTAGCTTTTGATGGTATCCTCTTCATATCCTCCATAATGTTGTATTCATACTTAGCCCAGGTGGTACTCTCAGGTCTTCTTTCTGGCTCACCATATTTTCTTTTATATTGTTGAGTGGCTTCTATTCTTTGTCTTTTGGTAATAGAATGGAATCTAAGCCTCTCTTGAGCGTCATCCTTAGACTTCATTCTGTCTCCCTCAGTTTTCTTTTCCAATATTTTGGGAGGTTGTCTGTCTTCTCCTTCCCTTGAGCCTGGGGAATAGGAAAAGTAACAAATGCTTTGAGGAGGTGGGTTATTTCTTTTCTGAGAGGGAACTTGGAATTGTCCCATTTTTTGTGGGTCTACTTGTAGGGTTTTCTTTCCAGATCTTGTCATAACATCAATTGGGTCATTTTCATCCAACTATTTTTCAACCATGATTTGGTTAGGCTTCCATAACATATTTACTCTTCCCTTTTTATTTCTCTCAACTTGATCCATAGCTTGTTGAATATGATATTGGTACATAACACAAGATTGTGAATCATGGGGCTTATTACACACCAAATACTAGACATTAACCAGACTTGTTTCTGAAGAATACTCAGGCTCTTCATATGTTGCATTTACTCTGACTCCAATACTGTTACTAGGACCAGGTATCTGATATTTGTTCACATATGAGAATCTCCTCTATTGTGACCTTTCCTGATATCTCTTTTTCATTGAATTCATTCTGTTACTTAGAATTTTCTAAGTATTTTGTATATCAAGAATGACATAAAACTCTTGAGAGGTATGAGAAGCAAGAGGCGGGAAAGGGACAGCAACAGAAGGTGCTTTTGGTTGAGGAATGGGATTATTTTATGGATATGGGGATGATAAGGAAAGGGGGTCCATATAATATGAATTAGTAGCTTGGCTTTGGCCATTAGTGGTTTCTGAATTATAAGGTATCACATATTTTGGGGGTAACCTCCCCACATTAATTAGGATATTTTTTGAATGAACTATTGCATTATAAACTTGGGGGAAGGTTTCTACTCCATATTGTTGTGTCTACAAGCCTAGCTCTAATCCAAGAGCTCTAATATAATACATATAATCCAATCATACAGTTGGTCTAGCTACAGGGGGAATTATTTTCCATGTTCTGCTAAACCTCAAATTGAAATTTGATACAGTCTCTTGCTGAGATTTTTGTATGGACGTAAACTGATTGAGCAAGGAGAAAGGATCAACATATTCATTAAATTTTTCCACAAAAGGCTCATCCAATGCTTACCATGAAGTAATGGTGTTATCTTCTAGAGTCCTAAACCAATGTAAAATCTTCCCTCTGAAGGGTAGGGCTAGGATCCTCACAATAATATCCTCCTCCTTTATGTTGTGGATTACTGCCAGATTCAAAATATCCTAACAGTGCTCATATGTTGTTTTTCCAGATCCATCATAAGTGGGAATAGCCTTGGACACAACCTGGGGAATGGCATTCATATGGGCTAACCTAAGGGGACCAGTTGTGTTCCAACTGGGGTACTTCTGTAGTGGCTGATTCGGGGCCACATTTCCTTGATTTTGGACTACATTTCTTGCCATATTCCCAGGTGTAGGTCTTACTGGAGGGGTTGTTGGATTAACTACAGGATTTTCCTTAGGAAGCACTTCTTTTGAGAGGAAATATTGATCCAAACTTTTGATAAAAGTATACCCTCTATAAGGTAACTCATAATAGAAATATGAGTTAGGGTTATTCCTTTTAAAATACATAGTATACATGAAAGGACACTGGTCTAAAGGGGTGATTCTTTTTTGGGTTTAAATACCAGGGAGTCACCACGTGAATTTTCTATTCTCCCACTTAACAAGGTCAAGATAATTCACCAAATCTCGATTCCTTCGGGTAGAGATAATACGATAACTCATATGATGGGTTTGCGTGTTCTTTGTGAACTTGTCCTACCGAACATGCCAAAAATTGTTGGGTACCAAAATGTCATCAAGCTTTACTTGACACTGCAACTGTTTATCTTCTAATTTTTTGTCCAGGCATGCACCCGATAGTCGTAGCTCGACACTCAAGCATTGGATGAATCAAAGAAAACTTCAATCCAACCTCCAGAGTAGGTTGGTTCCTTATCAACTTAAAATGGTGTTGATTCAATTAAATCTCAAATAGGGTTTTGAGGTAAGGGTTAGAAAAGGTTTAGGGATATAAATGTTATAAAAAATAGTGGCTAGATAGGCTAACAACATAGGAAATTACAGCAAATGACTCCCACAATCTATTACCAGTGTCCCATCACTCAAGATCAACATTACCCAAATTAATGAAACCTTCACACATTAAAGCATAAACAAAGATATATTGCAAAAAGCAATTCCAATATCCAATATTGATAATCCAAATAGTAGAATAGACCAATAGTTAGATTTTACAAAAATAAGCTTCCTAACAATACAGATATAATCAAGAATAGATTTCAACTACTCTCACAACTAGTAATACAAAATTTGGAATGAACTAACCATTCAAGTATTAATAGAAATGCAGCTCAAGACTTCGAACCTCTTGCACAAGATAATGAAGATGATAAATTTGAGTCGAACAATAAGAGTAATGCTACTTCCATTAGCTCACAAGAATATTTACAGTAGGGCAAGCAAACGTACTAGAGCCGACCCTAAAAATGTGGGTTCGGCCTCTATTTATAGTTTGTAAATGAAATATTATTAAGGAACATTACAAAGATTTGTTATTTATAGCTTAGCAGAGAGTCCTTGCTGGTATTTTCTTACTGGTTCAGCCTTCGAGAAATACACTACAAGTAGATCGCCATGGCATCTCAGAGCCTTTACAACTTGTTAGCTGGTTGGTGGCAATTTGTGTTCAGACCGTTAGAGATCGCATCTGCTCCGCAAACTCTTCTAGGAAGCTTGCATCATCATCGATCTACAACTACCTCTGGTTCTTGTTCTTGAAACCCTTCGACACTTTGGCTTCCTGTCTCCCAACTGATTGTGTTCGAATCCAGTGATAAAATGCTTATAAATACTTCAAACTTGTCAGCAAAATCTCGATCATTGATCTTCCCCATGCACGACTTTGATTAGATCTTGGAATATACTTTGTACAATGGTGGGGAAAAACTAAAGCACCATTTCACTCTTTTAATTCGATGATGTCACCTTCCATGGCTTTGATTATGCGAAATGCTAATCTGGCATGAAATGCATGAAGAGTTAAGCGGGATGAAATCTGCTCGTCAACCTTCCTCTTTCTTCTTTGACTTTGAAAAAATCAAGAATATGCACTATAAAATATGTTGACATTATATTTACTTTATAAATATGCAGAATGCCAATCCGTACTCAAGCAAGTGTAAATCTCCTTTGTTACCAATCTGCACTTGCCATAGTGTAAAATAGCTTTACCTCCAATTTTTACTAGCGTTAGTGTAAAATGCATCCTTGTCACCAATCTAGGAAGAGGTCAGTTCAAAACACTCTTTATCGCCAATCCATACTTCTTCTATGATTTTATGCCTCTTTGTCGCCATTCTGGACCAAAATACTCTATAAACTCGTCAGAATTGGTCTCATCAACACTAAGTCGCTCAGAGTATGTCAAAAAATACAAGCAGTCGCCATTTCACACTTTTCCTTGCACTGACGTCATCTTCGCCCAAAACTTATGCGAAATCAGAACACATCACCAATCCGTTGCCAAATATGTTATAAACTGTGCGAAATTGCTCCAAGTGAAAAATGTACTAAGTGTTGGGTGGATTAGAAAACTCTTGTTGTAGATCCGCTCCAAAATACACTAAAAAGTGTGGAGAATAGAAATTTCATACCTTAGAATAAATTTGCAATGTTTTCTAAGGATGTGGCCATTTTGGGCCTACAATGACCACAAGAAAGCCTGTAGAGAAAGTATGGGGTAAGGAATAACTTGTCGAATTCTACTTCCAATCAAGCATAGAAGAATGGAAACACCCACAATATTTTTTGAAAAACATCTTCAAGAAGGCCTAAGAAGATAAATATAAGAGCAGTCCACATTGCAATAAATGGAGAACCAATTTAGCAAAGTTGTTATGCCCAAGAGTGCATTTCTCTCCTGAATTGTTATCATGGCTGGCCATTTTGTATGACCCGAGAACCAAATCTATTATCAATGGCAGAAACAAGCCCATATATAGAATTACATCGAAAATAATTGAACAAGTTTTTGGACTAGAAAAGGCAAAACTAGTTTACGATGCAACAATGGTCTCAGCACAGGCCCAACACATGATTGACACCATCTTCTATGGAAAATTGTTCGACTATGAAAAACCAGTGTCGACAGACTTCCCCATCCACAAATCATCCCTTCAAAGGTGGGAAAAAGACTACGCATATATGATCCACATAGCCATGGGAGTCAAGGACCTGAATTGGGTCAGTGCAGAGGTCATGTTTCTGATAATGCAATGTAACAAGGTATGGTATTTTTTAATGTACAAAATGGTAAGACATCATATGCGATACAATGGATAGAGATTTCAAGGAATTGTAGAAGGCGATAAAATAGGAAAGATACTTCATGCACCGCTTCTCCCACAACTTATTTCTTATCCATTTGATCATCAAGCATTTCAAAGATAGTTAAATTACTCAGTTCGGAGGTGTGTCGAGCACAATCATTCATGATATACTACCTTGCATATACGAAGGTACCTCCACTTACTAAAAATTATACGATAGATTTTTTATGGCTATGATAAATATCTTAATAATTGAGAAACAACCCCCCAGAATGAGCCCATACATAGTTAAATATCTTAAGAAAAAGAAAGTTGGGGATTTCTTTCTCGCCCAAAACTTTAGCTTCATCAGAACATATGGAGCCAAGTTGCCACCCAAGGCTCTACCCACATTCTTCCCTAAGTCACTAGTTGCCTTAGAGATAGTGAGGCAATTTGCAGAAGAAGCCAGATTGAGGTGGAAGAGAAAACAAACCAGGATTCCTTGGATTACTGCGCCAGGAAAAATAGGACAATATGTTTACAAAGAATATCTTGGTATGATGAAAACCTTACCCATAATGGATTCATACCATTTCACATAAATCACTTGGAGGTCATATGATCCTGAAGGCCACTACAGAGATATTGTTGTTGAACCCAAACCAATGATACACAGAGGGGATGAATTTGAAGAAAGTATTTTATGGGCCCAGAACAACAAGGTGAAGCTAGAAGAAATATAGAATAATAAGAATCTGACTAAGGCACATACTCATATAGAGGTGGTGGGAAACTACTCTGCAGACCTCATATTGATAAGAAATGACACAGTGGATAAAATAATGCCATGAGTATTCATCATACCCTCGAAAGACTTTACGAATCCCATTGCAGAAGTTATGAATCTAGAACCCAAACAAATTGAGATTGTGTCCGAAGTGGTAACCCAAACAACAAAATATGCTACTAGTGCCTCTTCCACTTCTCCACATCTCAGTATGAACAAAGGAAAAGAAATTGTGCCCGCTCTTGCTACACTGAACCAATTCATAGTAGAAATGTTGGCAATGAGCTTGATGGCCCCACAACATTTATAGAAAATGGTTACAGGTTCACCTCAAGTAGTACCTATAGCTTTTAGGGTAAATAACATAGATATCAAAATATTTCTGGTAACATGGGAGAAAATACTTAAAGCTAGGGTATTTAGTGATATTTTCAAAGATGACTAGGTAGTAGTTACTGACTCCTCAAACTCTCCCCCTCATAAGAGAGTTAGAATTGGAATGGGAACTAGTGAACATGTGATACTCACTTTAATCAAAAGGGAGGATATCACAAAATTCATCCCTGAGGAGGAAGAACATATCCGAGCTATAATGGAAGGCAAGGTGATAGAAACTAAGATGAAAAGTGGAGTTCAAGGTTCAGTCCCCTCATCAAGTTCATGTCCTAGCTCCAAGACCACCATCACCATTCCCACTCAAGGAGTACAGTCACTTCAAATAAATCCTAAGATGGGGGATGCAAATATAGAAGGAGACACAATTGTCCTGTTAAAACATGGAGTGCAAGTATACACATAGACTACGTTGGCCATCGAGAAGGAAATAACTGAGTGGAAGACTAAAGCAAAACTGCTACAAGAAAAAAATGAATAGCTAAAAATTGAAGTCAAAAAAATTCAGAAACAAATGCCTTCAAGGAGTAGACAATTATAGGGCCTAGTACTTACAACAAAATACATAGAAAAGATGGTCAAAATCATATAAACAGAATAAAAAATGATTGAGAGTTGTAAGAATTTTGGAGCATTAATAGAAGCAAATAAAAAGATAAAACCCTTGATAGAAAATGTGGATAAAAGGATGGTAGCTATTTCCCTAGTATATGAGAAGTACAAGACCAAGTATGAGCAAATCAGGTCCAAACAAGTGGTCATCATTGATGGTAAAAGCCATAGCTACCAAATAGAATATGATAAAGTCACTAGTTTTATGGTAGATAGACCCCGATGGAATAACACAATCAAGGAATTAGAGTGTGGAGTGTGATACAATTAACAGATTGAAACACCTCAATATCAATATCCACAAATTACTCAACACAGAAGGGTTCAACCGATTGGTCATCAAAGACATTCAAGATTTCCCATGTGAGGTAATTGATGAAGATAAACTATCTGATCCACTCATTTCTTTGTCAACAACCACCCTTGACATAGTCAATTTTTTCCAGATCAGACAAATAGTCTTAAAATAAGACAAGACCAAAGGAATGAGGGTGTTGGACAAAATTGACACACTCAGTACGATCAATAAATAAATATGGGTACATATGGTTGAATTGGTTGGTGCTAGTAAAGAAGATAAGGAAGCGATCAAGAAGAGTCAAAAGACATCAGATTCAACAAGCAACATGAGGCCCACAATAGGAGACAAAGGAAAGGGAAAGGTGGATGACAACTAGGTAAGACTTCAGTCTATTAAGAATAAAATTTGATTTTGAGACAACTAATAACAAGTTGTACAACACCTAGCTGATGATAAGGCAGGAGATGGTGCCAAGTGGATAGTCTACATGAAAGCAATTTTGATAGTTATAGAGCCGCCACAACTATAAAAGGGACGTCCACAACCAGAAAGAGGATCGAGCTTTTTACATAGCATATTTTTGCTAAGAGGTATACTCGAGTGTCCATTATTTGCTGTTGTATTTCCTTTATGTTCCTCTTCTTTTTCCATCCCTTATTCTTCCCATTGTTATGTAGGTTCTGATAGGAAAGTGCCCAAGAAGCTGAGATCATTTCCAGATTATTGAGCCAAAAGTCTAGAGACACTACTGTTACGATATTTGAACAAGAGAGTGGAAAGTCCTTGTTATGATATTCGAACGAGGATTTTTGTTGTATTAATCTTTAAAGATTTCAATGGTAAATTCATGCCAACTCTTCATGTAATCAAATCCAAATATTAATACAATTTTGGGTTTTTTTTTTTTATAACTTTGTTATCAGTTTTGTGTGTGTCTTCATTATGAGTTACATTATTTGAATGCATAGTGGACATTTCTCTCGTTGGTCAACTGTTATGTTTATTATGATATTTGAATGAATGTAATTGCACCAATTCTTTCTTTTCCTCGTGCCTTCCATTTCATTGAATTGTTATTAAATCTTGCTACAATAGCCCAAATAATTAAGGCATCGGTCATACATAAGGCATAATTGAACTGTTATTGTTTTAGCTTGGTCAACTTTATAAAAAATTTAATTCACCACCATAAATTTGGAAGAGCATGAACATAAAACATTAAAATATTTAAGTTCACCTCAAGGGTATCCTTACCATACCTAGTCTGTTTAGAAAATATTGAAGAACTCTATTCCTAGGTTAAAGAGGTAGGTCGACCAAAGCCTGTAATTTCTCGTTGGCAGTTAGTTTTTCCTGTAGCATGACAACTTATCCCAAGGATGCAGGAAAAATATCCAACAGATACATTTGGGGTGTCTACAATAATTAAAATAGTAAATCTAAAAAATATAGAATCGGAAGCATACACTAGTAATATAATTCAAAATTCATAATAGTAAATAAAAATAAAATAACAAATCCAAATTCTAAGTCTTAGAATAATCCTAGCCACTCAAAGAGGGCAAAATTTCTTAGCCACTTAAAGAGGCCAAAGTCTCTCATGTGCACTAAATGCAACAAAATATTACAAGTATGAATAATGAAACTACTACAACACAACTCATTTATTGATAGTCTAAACAATTAACAAAACAGTAACCCTAATGCTCAAGGGTCATCTAATTTGATTTAGGTTTCGAGCTATTAATATCAAAGATAGACCAGATGACTATATTAGAGTTACTACACAACCAAGTTCAAGCCCCCTTAATATGAGTGTTAGGACCTAAGATGATTCCACAAAAAGGATATCATAATACATGAAGTATTCAAAACTTACTAGCAACAAAAACCACTAAAACTATTTAAACCAAACACTACATGCTATAATAAAAACTATAAATTGGATGGGCCTGAGAGAAACATAAAACCATACATTACCCTATCCGCCTCAAAATGAGTCAAATCTATGCAAAGTCATAGCTAGGAGCCTATTTCCCTCCTATGTTCACTCTTGAAACCTACCATTAGAGCAATTGAGACCAACATTTAACCCCACAGTTGTGGCACTAGTAGAACACCAAACTTCCAAACCCTTGTTACCACCTCTACATACCCTCCACCAAAACTAATCCAACCACCTCCATTGCCATTAGAACTCCACGTTAGTGCCATAATGACTCAACCATGTCTAAAAACCCTAAGTTTGTTGTCGAGCTACTTAGAATAAACCATTACATAGTTGAAATTAGCATCGATGACCACCCCATCTATAACTTTGTCTACATATCAATTGAAAAAATGATAGGGAATGACACATACTTTCCATATGTATAATTTCTATTTTGTTATTACACACGCATAATTTTCATTACATATAGTTTTTATTTTGTCATGGATAAGATCTTGACAACTATATTCTTATCCAATTTGTAATCGTCAGCTACATTCTTATCCAATATGTAAACGTTTATTTATAAACCCATTGTGCAAATAATAATTAGTTCCTTCTTGGGAGTCTTTGGTGTGTGTCTTCTTATGTTTTTATCCATATCATTTTGGTATCAGAGCACCCCTCCTCCGTGGGTTTGCTCTTTCATTTTTGCATAGGCACCATGTTGTCGATCATATGTCTCTCACTAGAGGAGATTTCTAGATGCTCTAGAGACATTTGTGCTGAAATCCAGCAAATCTGAGCTGCCATGTTGGAAGAAATGGCAGCTGAAGAAGAAATTTATCAAGAAATTGCTAAAAATCAAGAAGCAATACTTGGAATCGAATCAAGGTTTATGGGCGAAAAGCCCATCGTTCTTCTACGTTTGTACGCATTGGGGACCAATGCTTCTATAGTGGGGAGGAATGATAAGGAATGGCACACATACTTTCCATATGTATAATTTCTATTTTGTTATTACACACGCATACTTTCCATTACATATAGTTTCTATTTTGTCCTGGTTAACAATTGTATTCTTATGCAATTTGTAATCGTCAGCTACATTCTTATCCAATATGTAAATATTTATTTATAAACCCATTGTGCAAATAATAATTGGTTCATTCTTGGGAGTCTTTGGTGTGTGTCTTATTGTGTTTTTTATCTGTATCACAAAAATACCACCATGACGACATGTGGAAACAAATAACACAACACACACTTAGAGGTTCCTACAAGTCGATACCACCACAACCATGACCTACGCCAGAATCCCACCACTCCATAGTGACTATCAATCAAGCTCTCCCTCCCCTTCACCTCTAGGATTACCTCAGATACGTGTTTAACTTGTGTTACCAATGATAGCAAAAAATAAACAAAATGACCAAGCAAACAAAGCAAAAATGCATACAACCTACAACTATCTCTCTGCCCTACAAAGAAATCTATTACAACAAATGCACCACCCCCTCACACCTAACCCCTTTTGCATAAAAATAACCCCACAATCATCACCGTGGTCGTTTCTAACCATGGTGATGACCTCAAATACATAGATCCCTAGCTTTTAATAACAACTAACCCATTACATTAAATATTCTTTTAATGTTAAAATGAGTTCGTTGTAATTTCTCAATCTTAATTATATTGTTATTTTTTTAAATTGATTATATAAGACTAAAACAGGCCCCACCATATACATCATCACCACATAAAGATATTACATAGCTTGGCTATTATATATGTGCCGTTAGTTGAATCCTTTGAGTGCACGCCAAACTGACGATGCCAATACAAATCTCGAGCGACCGATGGTCCCCTTCACACCACATCAAAAATAATAAAGTGGAATAGGTTTGATAGGAGTAGCCCATGTGGTTTGAATCCTGCACTTGTTAGTTACTAAAAAATAATGTGGTTGAGACCAATTCTCCTATATATCCAAAAAAAAAAAATGTATCATTTAGCAAGATTAATAGCTTGGTTATAATGCATGTATTATTCGACAAAAATAACAAAGTGATTTTTTTTTTTTTTTGGTAAAAATAAGGTTTTGAAAGGAACTTAAGAAATGTAGTAGGATTGAATCTCCTAGATAAAAACCAAGACATGCCAATTTAGTGTACCTGTCTCCCAAAGTTTGAACTTGAGTCTCTAGATGAAAACCAAAGACATACCAATTTAGTGTCCTTATCGAGACACATGAATCTCCTACTTGAAAGTTAAAAAATTAATTATTAATACCATTTGATTAAAAATGTAAAGTTTTTTATCATATTTAAACGGTGATCTTAAGATGCAAAACTTTTCACTCCTAATCAATTATTCTAAACTTTACAAATTAATGCAAAACTTTTCACTCCTAATCAATTATTCTAAACTTTACAAATTAATTAACTTTATTACTATTAAGTAGAGAATATTAAAAAAATATTAACTAAAAAACTTAAATTGATAAAAAATATTTTAATAAATATTTATCACAATTAACTTGAACTTATATTTTCGTTATACTTGTAGTAAACATTGATTAATAAATACATAATTAGATCAATCAAAAGAAAGAGAGAAAGTGACAACATGACAAAAGTACCAGCTGTATTAATTAAATTCAGGTATTTTTTCTTCAATTTTTATATCCATATATAAATTTTAAAGTTGTAATTTATTTTTGATAATTATATACATAATTATATGATTTTTAGTTTTAGTTTTCTTAATTTCCCTACTTAATTATGAAATTTTATTAATGCCTTTTTAATATAATTAGATCAATCAAGTGACAACACGACAAAAGTATGAGCTGTATTAATTAAGTCCAGCTTAGTTTTTTAATGAAAAAACCATTATATTAATAAAATAATGTTTAATTATACAAAAAAGCGTGGGACAACATGACAAAAGTAGCTGTATTAATTTTTTTTTTTTAAATTGAAAAAAACTTGTATTAAAACATTAATCAGTTATAATTGGGATAAGACACATCCCAACCGAAAACAATGAAAGCACATAATTACAAGAGAAGAGGAAGAATTGCACTGGATCCAAATTTCTTGAACTAATACCAAGCTAGCTGAGAGAGATGATAGATCTGTTACACCAATTTATCGCGAAAACACGCAGTAAACACCAACTTCACCTCTGTCCGCGAAAAAGCTACAAGTCGCGAAATCGCGACACAAGACTCCTTTGACCGCAAAAAAGTCAACCTGTCGCGAAATCGCAACATGTCGCGAAATCGTGACAAAAATCCATCCGTAAAGTAGCTGTATTAATTAAGTCCAGCTTATTTTTTTTTTTTTATGAAAAAGTCATTATATTAATAAAATAATGTTTAATCATACAAAAAAGGGTGGGTGGGATTAGCACACCCCTTAAACCAATACATTAACCACTGTGATTAAGAGTATACAAGAGTGTCAGCCCACAAACTGCTGGTACAATATTAAGTCCAGCTTATTGATAAGTATAGTTATGGGCTTTAAAAAGATTATGGTTGGAATACAACTACTCAGCCTTGAATCAGTCATAAAAATTTCTTAAAAATAATAATAATAAATAAATAAATTTCATCCAACTACCATCATATTAATAAATAATCAAGTATTATAATTATGTAAATTTTAAAGTTGTAATTTATTTTTGATAATTTTATACACAATTATATGATTTTTAGCTTTAGCTTTTTAATTTCCCTTCATTAATGTTTTTTTAATATAATTAGATCAACCAGAAGAGAAAGTGACAACATGACAAAAGTACCAGCTGTATTAATTAAATCGGTAAGAATTACCCACCAATTCGGTTAGCCATAAAAAAATAATAATAATAATAATACTTTTATTTAACATAGTAAGTCGGTAAGAATTACCTACCAACTCCGTTGGCCATTAATTAAAAAAAAATAAACTATTAATTAACTTATTAAATCGGTAAGAATTTACCTACCAACTCGGGTTGGCCATTATTTGAGGGCCATTAATTAAAAACAAGATAATACTATTAATTAGCATATTAAATCGGTAAGAATTACCAACCAGCTCAGTTGGCCATTAATTAAAAAGATAAAACTATTAATTAACATATTAAATCGGTAAGAATTACCCACGAACTCAGTTGGCCAATTATTTGAGGCCATCTACTCATTGTTTGGAACCATCTATAGATCCAAACCGCTCTTTTTGTGACTTGATGAAAATCCTACGTTTTAAAATTATTATACTTGGCATTTGTTCCTTGTGAACAGCTTGGTTTGAGTTGTTTCCAGTCCTCAACGTTTGTTTTGTCAGCAAAATGGCAAAAAGCCCATAACGTTCCGATACCTTTAACCCACGTACATACACATACATCTCTGTGTATTCATTCTCATACACCATTAGAAATCGATCTATATATATATACACATAACAAAGAACAACAAGCTTTATACAAACTTCATATTTATTATTTCTTGTTGTTCAAATGCCCATGGATGCCCACATGGCTCATGAGAGATGATCCACCTGAGAAAATCTATAAAGGGCCACAGGAATCCAATACTTAGGTACCCAAGTTGGGTTTGCGAACAAAAACGACAGGGCTGATTACCTTTTCACTTCTCCATGAAAGAGCTGCTGTGAAGAATGAGAGCTGTGACCATTACAGGTTGTTGTGTTTTGGACCTTCTCAACTAGACTCTCAGGCAGGCCTACTCAAATGAACTGAGGTATGTGGCATTTGATCAATCTCACAATCTCTGTTTTCTAGAATCTTATTCAAGAAGCAAATCCAGTGTTGAAGAAGTAGAAGAGCTCAGATAGTTCACTTGGGCATTTACTAATAGCCAACTATAGCAACTTGGGGATCATTGGGATTGTGAAGTGCGCTTGGACAATGGGTGGAGAAAAGAGGACCCTTTGGCGAGATATGAAGACCCTTTTGCTATTTTTGGCATTGGTGCAATTTTCGGCATCACCTAATACAGTGAGTTCCTCTGCTACCAAGAGTGCCCCCATCAGTCCAGCCAAGGCACCGGCTTCATCAAAGGCACCCCCACATGGATCCGGTCCTTCCAAGCCCAAAGCTAATGCACCTGCAGAATCCCCAAAAGCTTCAGGGGGTGTTTCCCCACCGGTTCCCAAGCACAGTTCAACTCCTGCACCATCTCCTAAAGCTTCACATGTAGTTTCACCCCCTGCTCCAAAGCACAGGTCACCCCCTGCACCTCCCCTAGACTTGGCACCAGAATCATCTCCATCCCCATCTCCAGAGCCTCCCAAATCTAAGCATGTTTCTCCACCAGCTCCCAAATCTAAGCATGTTTCTCCACCAGCCCCTCCTGCTGATGAAGAAGGTCCCTCTCCCTCTCCTTCTCCATCCGCATCCCCATCCCCATCCCCATCACCACTGCCTCCCAAGTCTGGGCATAAATCACCGCCATCCCCTCTTGCAGCTGAGGGTTCAGCCCCATCCCCTTCAGGAAGCTCTCAAACCCCCACACCTTCTTCTGGCGCCACACTGGATCCTGAACAGTTAGCTGCTTTGAAAACTCTTGGAGTCTCCACTGTAAAGGATCCCTGCTCCCTTTCTCAGCAGAAAATCACAGTCTGTGACAATGCCAAGCCAAGACATCTTGTCTCCCTGCAACTCCAGTATTGTTCCCCAGAAGCCCAAATGACAGAGGATGCCATGGATAGCTTGTCAACTCTCCATTCCTTGACCTTCATGGACTGCCCCATGTCCCCGGTACCGTTCCCTGCAAAGCTTCTGAGGTCCTTGACTTCATTAACCTGCATTTCCAGCTTGGGCCGGACCCTGGAGGATCAGTCTACTCAAGGATTGAGCGGGGTATGGCTTAGCCGGTTTCGCAATCTTACAAAATTGGTAGTGTCAGATGTTGTCGTGAATGCCAGTGGTCCTACAATTATTCTCAGCAATATGAAGCATATCAGAGATGTTTCAATCTCTAGGACCAATCTTTCAGGTACAGTGCCTAAGACCTGGCATGAAAATATCACATCAATTGATTTGTCTGGAAACAATCTGAAGGGCTCCATACCTTTATCAATGGGACGTCTTTCTCATCTAAGGACCCTAGATCTGAGCTCAAATCAATTGACCGGGTTCATACCTTCCGGTCTTGGGAAGCTTTTGCACCTGGAGAAGCTTGCATTGGCCTCGAATAAGCTGTCAGGAGCCATACCCATTTCATTTTCCGAGATGCCATCACTTGTATATTTGGATCTAAGCAGCAATGGACTCAATGGTTCCATTCCTGATTACTTGACAGAATTGAAGAGCTTGCGATATTTGAACTTGGAGAACAATAATTTTCAAGGTCCTGTTCCATTCAATGCTTCTTTTATCAAGAAACTAAGCTCATTCAAGGTAAGTGGTAATGCCAATGTATGCTACAATCATTCCATGGTCAAGCTTAAGTTGGGTGTACCTCCATGTGATAGCTCCGGATTGCCCATTGTACCCCCAGATTCGGCCAATTCAGAAGCTCCTGCTTATTCCCCTGATGATGCCCCTGAGTCTGGGGATGGAGAGCAGCATAGCAGTCATCATCATGGACCCAACAAGGTGGTTGTTGGAGTTGCTGTTGCACTTTCCTGTATTGTAGTTCTCATCATCTTCTGTGTTATACTATCAAGATGGTGTTCTCGGAGAGACTAATTCACAGATTTTGGATTGAAGTATATGAACAAAATGCCAAAAAGACTTGTGCTTGATTCAGAAGCAGGATGAGTATTTTTTTTGTGATCTCTGTAATTAAACTGTAATTCTTGGCTCATAAAGCATTTGATTGCAAGAGAGCAGTTCCGGGATAATACAACAGATTAGGGTTTTACAAAAGGGGATTTTATTTGAGTCTTAGTTTCTTGTGGTAGGTGATTCAGCTCTAACAGGAAGTTCATGGTAGATATAATTTTTGATTCTTTAGCTCCATTTTGCAAGTACATTTCCGGAAATCAGTCTTCTACATTTGCTTTGGAAGCTGAGACAAGAAAGTGCTAAACTTTGCGTTGGACAACACTCATCTCAACAGGAGAAGCATAGTATGTAACGTTCAGGAACTGTTTGGCAATTTTTTCATCATGAGCAAAGAGTTAGTATGAATATAAGATAGAATATAAAATCAAGTTGAGAGTTTCTTAGTCAGAGATAGGGTTTGAGATGGGATTTTGTTTACTATCAGAAGGGCACAAGTTCGAGCTGATCCTGTATAGCGAGGGTGCTTTGACAGTGTTTTTTCTTCTAGGTTTTGTATTGTGAACCTTAATAGAGCTGGGAGATGGTTGTATGTTACCTTGTATCATATAGATTTACATTCTATTTTTATTTTTATGACGTTGCCATGTTAAACACACACAGGCTGTCTAATAATTTGTCATTCATGTATTATTTTTCTCGTCTTGATCTAATAGATTTTTTCCCTGTGTCTACTGAATCTCTAATAGATTTTTTCCCTGTGTCTACTGAATCTCTCTTGCATATAACTATAATGACAAACATTTCTAGTCAGCTTGGATTTTCAGTATATTTTGGAACTATTTTGCTGTTCTCACAAACATTGAATATGATATTCCATTGAAATATTATGAATTGAATATAATATTTTGTTGAAAGATCATGAACTGGTATAGGAATAAAGCTACAGTGTGTAGGCCCTCGTTGTAAAATATAATTGATAATAATACTGCCCACTTGCCGAAAGCATTCACGGTTTAAAATAAAGAAAAGTTACCATCATTCAGTTTTTTCTTTTAGGATATGCCCTTGAGCTGGACAACTGCCAATATTCTCAAATTCACGATCATATCCTAATCTTTTAATTAAGAAAATCTATCATTTGGTTTTCCGGGAAAAAAATATTGATATTAGTCAATGTCGTCGACCTCAGTCGATTTGGAATATATTTCATCGGGAAGCGTTTTATTATTCTAATTGGGATATCGGTGGCAGCCAGGGATTATGATTCTTTAACAATAAGATCATTGAAGAGTATGGTTTATACGGGAATATATTTAGGTTTAAATTCAGAACAATAAGTTTTGGTTTTTATTAAGAAAAGATTTAGGTTTAAATTCAGGATATGTAAAGGTAGTAGTTTAATGTGAATTCTTTAGGTAGTAGTTTGATTTAAATTATTTGAGTGCACATCAAACGAATGATGATGGTACAAATACACAGCGACCATTGGTCCGAGATGGATGAACAAACGGATGATGATGGTACAAATATCCAGCGACCATTGGTCCGAGATGGATGAACAATGGTCCGAGATGGATGAACAAACGGATGATGATGGTACAAATATCCAGCGATCAGTGGTGAACGATGGATGAACAAATGGATGATGATGGTACAAATACCTAGCGACCAGTGGTGAACGATGGTAAAAATCCCGAGTGACCTGTGGTCCCCTTACATAGAGGGTTTATACTGAGAGCAGGTTTGTAGATTGATAAGTTTTGGTTTTCTTTAAGAAAAGATTTAGGTTTAAATTCAAGGTATGTAAAGGTACTAGTCTGATGTGAATTCTTTATGTAGTAGTTTGATCTGAATTTTTTTGAGTGAGCATCAAACGGATGATGATGGTACAAATCTCGAGTGACCAATGGTGGTTCCAGATAAACGATGATACAAATCCCGAGTGACCATTGGTCCCTCTCACATAAAAACAACAAAAATATGGTATAAGGTTGTTGAGAGCAACCCATATAATTTAAACTCAATGCTTAACAGTTATTAATAAATATGGTAGTTGTATCAACTCCCTATATTTAAAAAATAGTAAGAGCATTAATAGAGACTTATTCCAATGTCAAATCCACGTATATTGTATTCCAAGGTCCAACCTACGATGAGGGAGTGGTTAGCAATTCTCTCATGTAACTTATAAATATGGCCTCCCTAGAGATGTGCACCCCCACATATATTAATTAAAAATAAAAACCTAAATCCGTTATCCATGGACTTCTGTGGACATGTGCAACCCACAAAGTACATTGGAAACCGAGTGGGGACCTCTCTAGACATTGTGAAAGCCATGATGTATAGAGAGTGGCGGCCATAAGGAGCTTTGAGCGGAATGATGTTTTGGCGCAGGTATGTAATCTTTTATTTTATTTTCCCTCCTACCAAAACAGCCCTATATTTATTGATTGGTCCATAGAAGTTAGTATCCTAAAAAAAGATCATGGTTTATTATATAACATAATATAGATTCACTAGAAGTATGCCAAGTTGGTGTGTAGAATAAGAGGGCTAAGAATTTTGAAATCCACTATGAATATATGAATTATTGGAAAGGTGCAAAAGGTTTGGAAGTACTCCTAAAAATTGAAGGTTCATGGAAGATATCCAGTTCATAAGCAAAAGCTCATCGAAGATATGATATCGAGTTCATAAGTAGGACATTATATTGTTTCCTTCTTAACCTAAGGAGTAATTTTTTTTAAAATGCATGCTTTCATTATATAAAAGACATAAATACAAATTATTGTAACATGCATACATAAATGCTATATGATTTACTAAATGCCTTTTTTAACTTTTTCAAGACGGTGGTGTTATTAGAAATCACTTGGATTTTTATTTTATTTTATTTCATATTTTTAGTGGAGACAAGTGGCATTCCTACATCAATTGGATTTTATTTCCGGTACAAGTACAATCAATTATAAGCAACTATGAGGCATCAAGGAAAATACCCAGAAGTTTGATCTTAATAGACATATGTTGGTGATTTGTGGTAACTATTCTTAAAAGCTTACCCTAAGTTTGATCTTAATAGGCATATATTTGTAAAAGATATGTTGATGATTTGTGGTAACCATTTTTAAAAGCTTAAAGTATGAGGCCTTAGTATTATTGTTGTAAGTGTCAAAACTAATGCTTCTTCATTGGTATTAATTTGATCGAGATGGTTGTATAAAAAATTTTGAACTAAAAAAATTATAAATGATAAATAGGTTGTATGATGATAAATATCATAGACATAGCTAATTTTATAATTATTGAAGTTGTCTTTTATTGATCTCGAGATAGTAGCTAATGACTTTGTTGTAATGTTATTGTGTTATGACCTTTCAAAAGATCCCTTTATTTCTTTAGTATTACCTTCTTCAAAAGCATGACATTGTCCTAAGATTATAGTAAGTTGTCAAAGCATGGCTACCATCCTCCATCTTCCTTGTCATCCTTACCACCTTGGGTGCTTTTTACAACATCCTCTACTCTCTTTCCGCACTCTACCTGTTATCCTTCCTTACATGCTATGCACTTATCCCATCCATCATCAAATCTTGTTGAACAATGGCCAAGTAATAATTTCCAAAATGAAAATGACCCCTATTACCACATGAGGTTAAAGCAATAGGGATGGGATCATCCTCGATGCTCATGGAATTATGTCCTTTTCCTACCTTGCATGACCTCCCTAACTCATCCATCATGCAGTTATGCCCTTTCCCTACCTTGCTTGACCTCCTTATCTATCTCATCCATCATGTAGACCAAGTCGTAGATTCTTATGCAATTTTTGGCTTAAGACAAGCCCTTTACACAAAATTCTTAGTGACTCACTTCCAATGTTGTGTTGTTTAGAATTAAAGGCCTAGAATACCCATTTAAATTATATTTAAAGGATATAAAATGTCTTTCTCCATTGTAGACATCCACTTCCACCAACCACTATCAATTACCTTTTCACCACTCATGCATTTCCATTCCCAAATCTCCACAAGTAACGAAGCACTATTATTAAATTCTACCTTTGAATTCTTCACTTGCTAGGAACCTTCACATAAAAATAAGCATAATTGAAGTGGCAATGCAGGAATTAATGGAAACACTTATAAACTAAATGACCACGAAAATGAAATTAACATAAGTGTTCATAGGGTCTGAGGGCTTGGTTCAACGGTCAAAATGCTTCTGTAGGAGCACAAAGACCAGGGTTCCAATCCCTCGGGCCCCGTAGTACCGATGGGTGTGTTGCGTTAGCGTTGTTGGCTATGTAAAAGGTTTACCCGATGTAACTAGAGGTTATAGTGGCGACAAGGAGCAAGATTTGAACCCACGAAGAGGCGTAGAAAATTGTAACGAGTTACCGGTTCCTCTAATATAATAAAAAAAAACACAAGTGCTCAAAAAATAATTGGATGGAAATAACAACTTATATTAATCAAGCAAAACAAATATTACAATCCCCTTAGAGGGTACATCCTCTTTGGAAGTAGAGCTCTGATACAAATGAGAGAAAATATGATATGCTTTCTATTAAAAACCCATGTACTTATATAGATTCTTGTTTATCCTAAACCCTAATGCTCAAGGGTTAGACCACATGAAAGAGGGGACTTGCGCTACTAACTCCTACTTCCAATAAAAGTAAAGATTACATCATAATGGGCCCATGCACACTACGCACCCAGGGTGCAAACATACACCCACAATATACAATTACATAGTTGTGTTAGAATAGGATCCTAACATGCCCTACCCCTTAAAGAAGATTTATCCTCAAAGCCTAAAGTGGGGAAACTATTGTTGTACTTGATGTACTAGCTTCGAGGTATCATCTTTTGGTTGGAGTCCATGCCAATGTACTAGGATATTTATGAGAGTGTAGTTGTGAAGTGTGCATGTACGTCGATCTAGAATATTCTTGGGTTCTAAGATGATTGAACCTTCCTCATCCAACTAGAGAAGTGTGGACCAGTCTTGTATAGGTTGCCAAGGACCTTATTTCAATATGAAACATGAAAACTTGGATGTATCATGGAAGAAGGTGATAATTCTAACTTGTAGGCCATTGGACCAACCTATTGGAGTGCTTTATACAACCCATAGAGTTTTGGTGTTAGCTTCTAACTGTCATGGAGTATCAACAATGACTACTTATAGGGTTGCAGGCGTAGGAAAACCATGTCCCCAATGTTAAAATTACATTTAGAATGGTGTTGATCTACTTGTCGCATACGGTTCCATGCTAGGACCAAATTATCTTTGAGATTTCGTAGTTGTGCACACTCCATGAAAGTGGAATCCACTACTTGAACATTAGAACTACCTAGAATGTATGATAAGAGTGATGGTGGTGGGTGTCCATAAACTACTTCATATGGTGTCATTTTGGTGGAGTGATAGTAAGCTTTAGATTACCACTTGGTCAAGGAAAGCCATTTGATCCAATGAGTGGGTTTCTCAAATCAAAGCAACGTAGATAAGCCTCTAAGCACTTGTTGATAATTTTAGTTTTTCATTAGTCTATGGATGGTATGTCAAGCTCACTTGAGTTGTGTCCCATGCAACTTGAATAATTTCTGCCATAAATGACTAAAGAATGTGGGATAATTATCAGATACGATGGAGTAGGGTATTGCCATGAAGGCAAGAAATGAAATCAAGGAATATTTGGGTAATAGTTGAGGCCTTATAAGGGTGTACTAGAAGATAGAAATGAGCCTCTAGACTTTAGGAGCCCTTTAATAAAATCCATAAAAATGTCCATCCAAATGATCTTTGAAATTAAAAGAGGTTAGAGTGTGCTTGGTGTGCAAACACTTTCACCCTTAATGCTCTGACAAGTGTCACATTATACAAAAAATATATCGATGTCCTTTTTCATGCCTATCCATAAAAAAATGTGTTTAGCCTATTCATACATTTTTAGGAAGTTGAAATATCCTATGGTTGAAGAAGCATGCATTTCATGTAATATGTAGTCAAAGAGTTGCAAATTATTAGGGAGAACAAGATGACCTGGTATCATATATTGTCCATCCCATGTATATCTTAGGTGAGAAGCGAAAACAATTTGAATTTGCAAACTTATTGATTGAAAGGTGGGATTTAGGGTTACTTCTTCTTAAAGCTGGTGGATCCATTAAGGAAGTGGAGTAGAGATGGCACATAACATACCGTAATCCTCATATTGGCAATGACTACATTTTTGTTGCCCTTATTATAAATAGTCTTATAATTGTATCCCACTAGTTTGGTCACCCATTTAAATTGTTTGGGCATAAATACGTGTTGCTTGAGAAAGAATTTAAGACTATGGTGGTCCATTTTGATAGAAAAATGTTGCCCAATAAGATAAGGCCTCCATTGATTCATCACATGTAGGATCATCGTCATCTCTTTCTCATAAGTTGACTTTCCCAAGTTTTTGCTTGATAGTACCTTAATAGTGAAGGCCAATGGCCATCCTTCCCACATAAGAACTGCACCAATTCCACTTCTTGAGGCATCACTTTCAACCATAAATCACCTATAGAAATCAAGCATAGTAAGGGTGAGAGTAGAAAACATAGTTTTCTTGAGTTGTAGAAATGCATGTTTACTGGGTTTTGACCATAGAAATGAGTTCTTCTACAACATAGCAGTCAAGGGGGACACAACCTTTACATAATCGTGAATAATATTTTGATAATGGACAGTGAGGCCTTGGAAACCAAGAAGACTTTGAGATTTTGTGGTTTGGGTTATTCTTGCATGGTTACAATCCTTTTAGGGTCCACCTTGACCCCTTCCCATGAAACTTTAGGGCCCAAGAATTCCACTTTCTACATCCCAAAAGAATATTTGGATTATTTGGTAGATAGTTTATTATCGGTCATGAGTTGCAGTTTCTAGTCTAAATGTTGCAAATATTATGCCCATTTATGTCTACAAACCAAAATATTTTCAATAAATATAAAAGTAAAGTTACATAGAAATGGTGGAAAGATTGCATTCATGAGACCCTAAAAGGTTGATGACACATTGGTAAGACTGAATGGCATGACGAGGAATTCATAATGGCTTTCAAGAGTGCATAATGTTGTCTTCAAAATATCTTCTTGTAATATGATTTGATGATACCCTAAACAAATATCCGACTTTGAGAAGTGAGCACCATGTATTTCATCCAATAACTCATCAATGAAGGGAATGAATTTTTTTTGCTTGATGATAATATTGTTGAGCTCTCAAAAATTTACATATAACTCCCAAGTCTTGTCTTTCTTATAAACCAAAAAAGGGAGAAAAGTATAGGGTGACACTCAATCGAATGACCCCTGTTGCTAATAACTCCTATACCATCTTCTCAATTTCAATATTTTGCATATATGGGTAGTAAGCTTCCTAGAACAAGCTTGATGACATGATTGTGGGAGCGCCATGGTGGTAACCCTTATGGTTATACAAATACAAGGACATGTTTATCCACATTTTTTGTAATTCATCTGACTAAAAAATATCATTATTATTCGTGGCTTGTAATACAAACTATTGTGCCACTACCCCTTGAGATGATTTCTTAGAAACTTTTCTATGCGATGTGAGCTAATGAGTTGGGTAGGACTTGTAATCATGCCTTAGAGAGTGTATTACTTTTCATGTTCAGTAAATTGCATCTATAAATCTAAAAAGTCCCATACTATCAGGCCTAGGATGCAAAGCCATTGAGTTCCTAACACAATGTTGCAACCCCCCAAAGGAAAGGTAAACATGTCGATTCTGAGGATGTAATATTCCACTATCACCTTTACATTTTTACATTTTTCCTTGCATGATAGAGTACCCCCATTGGTAAGTATGACTTCAAATGAATTACAAGAATAGATGTAATAGACTACCTATTTAGATACTTGAGGATCAATAAAGTTGTGGGTATTACTAGAATCAATGAGGATAATAAATCATTGGCCCTTGGAATACCCCACAACCTTCATGGTTTAGGGAGTAGAAATTTTGGCTAATGCGTGTACTAAAATTTTGGATAGTGAGTGCTCTATCAGTTTGAAATATTTTGGTTCATCAAACTCTATTTGGTCCTCCCCTTCATCATATGGTTCCTTGATGGAAGGTTCACCCACATCTAGTAAATATAGTTTTTGTAGTACACACTTGTGGCCTGGAGAATATTTGTCGTCACAGTTGTAACATAGACCTTGTGCTCAATGTGCCTCCATTTATTCATGGATGAGATGTTTAACCTGAGGTGCTTTAATTCTTGAGTGTGAAGATGTCTAGAAAAAGAAAGGGGTTAGAGCCTATGGTAGTTTAAAAGTACATCTTTGTGCTACAAATTTATACCTAGCCAATCCTATACCTACCATCATATTGTATAATTTTAATATTTTTACCTTAGCATGAATATCTTCCTTTAAACCACTAATGAAACAACTTTGAAAAACTTGGCACTCAATCTCGTATGCAATTTGCCAACTTTTCAAATTGTTTGGTAATCACGGATATATGTCATTTGCCATAACTTGATGAGGTATAGTGAACTTAATTACTACCTTATTATATCCCTTAATATTATATTTAATATTATCTTATATAACTTATCTTAATAACCTATTAATGGTTATATATTAAGGGGTGGATATGAAAGGTTATATCCTTTTATATAACCCTTGGATAAATATATATATCTCCTTCATAGAGAAGGAATGGAAATCACCATATACTATTCATATCCCTTTATATATTAAATATTTTATGGATTTAACGTAATAGACCCATTGGTCCATTACAAATAGTATCAGAGACATATTCTTGAACCTATGGTATATTATCAAGTTGTTTTCCAAGCTTTTAATAAGTCTTAATTGATAACTATTGAGTATATGTAAGTTGTAAAAATTCTAAGATGTGTAATATGTGCCTACAATTACAATATATACAAAAATACATAATTCAAATGAATCAAAATATGAAGGAAACATTTGATAGATTAAACAAGACATAAGACAGTATGAAAAATATAAATGCCCTAATATTAGAACTCATCAACAACTTTACTAATAAAAATAACAACAAGGTTGATATTGGCCATCCTAAAGATAACCAAAATAGCTTCTTCTATATTTTAAACCAAACAAAGGAAAAGAAGGATATTTTATTACATAATTGAAGTAAGCCACTAGAAAGAGAGACTTGTACTCTTCTTCTATATTACAAAGTGTAAAAAGCAATAACAATCACCATGAACAATATGTCCCTTATAAGAGAGATAATATTCATAGAGAACTTGTTATTGGAATGAAATCACCATCACTAGAAAAGGTAAAGGTAAATTGTAGCATTGCTTACAAATAGTATCCATATGTTGCTTCTACTCATGTTAGAACAAAGGATTCAATTATAGCGAAGGATAGACTAAATCAAATACAAAGAAAAGAAAAGTGTGTGGAGGTCATTACTGTTCCATCAGCTTCAAGGAGATGCCACTAGGGTGTTGTAGCTAATGAGGTGGTTGATCCGTTTGCAACCAACACAACCTATTATAGCCTTTTAGTGGTAGTTACATCCCACACTCACACCGAGCCTCGACATGAGTACCTCCCACCTGTAGTACAATCCAAAACAAAGATTAACTTCATAGATCTAGATTTAAGTCTCTAGATGAAAAATGACTATATTCCAAGAGATATTGATTTTTCAATAATAAGTTCCAATAGCTACAAGAAAAACTTGATGCATGAGATTTTCTCTTATAACATAAATATTATTTTCTTGCAAGAAGTCCAATAGAGTTACTACCAAGATTTTTTCTTTTTCAAGCTAAGAGAGCATGGATATCAAGGGGTTTATAAGCTTAAAATGTATGATAGGTGGAACCCATATCCTCCTATAAAGGGTTTTGTCACCTTATTTCTTGACAAGTCATTCCATTGCATGGATGCAAAGGTGATTTATTATAGTGACTTCATAGAGAATTCCAAGTCTACTAATCTTCATTGAACAAAATCCTATCATAGAGGTAACCTTACAAAAATTATTACCTTGGATTTTAAACAAATCTTCAACTAGAGAGGATCCTTCAATAGGTCAATTCATATATGAGGGTGTTTTAGCAGAATGGTCTCATGACATACCTCCAACAAAACTTCTTTGAAAAGAAGGATCCACCCATGTCCATGGTGATTTATGGTGACTTCAATTCTAATCCCCTCAACATCTTGTGCAAGCTTGTGGTAAGCGAGGGAAAGCCACAAGGGTAAAGCCATAATAAATGGAAATCCTCCCCATGTCAGTTGAGGGATGACATTTTCTTTGTGTGTTCAAGACTCTAGTAGACCACGAGTTCACCAAAAGGAATATGGAGATCCAAAAGCCTGAGTTGCTAGTCAAAACTCAAACTAAAATCAAGTGGAACAAAAAATGAATAGACCAAAACTCACCATATTTCATCAATGTTGAATATAAAATCTAATACAAAGTATTTCTCGACACAATGAAGAGATAAAAATGATTTACATATGGACCCCATAATTACGACAAGCTCCTATTAGATGACCATTACATGTAAGAGTGATCACTTATGGAGCTGAATCACCACTTTGGCATCGACATTGAAACCATGGTGGCTAAAATAGTATTGATCCACCTCTATGATGACAATGCTAGGTAGGGTAAATAGTTCCAAGGTGGCTTTGACCATCGATGGGATGGCCACAAAAGGTATATTTATCTAGTTGTCGATGGATTATCAATGAACTACCACTATGGGGCATCATGATCCTTGAACTCAAAGATAATAACATTGTTAGAAACTTCATTCATGACTGCACTTCTCTTTTTAAGGACATCATGGAGTGAAAGAAATGTGAGTCTAAGTATGAGGTTCCTTCAAATATTCAAGATATTATTGAGGAGTATAGAGGAGGAAGGTGGATATGGTAAGTTTTAAGAATATTTTTTACGAGATTTACTCCTTGGTCGTATAGTCTAGAGTACCTCATATTTGATGAGCATGCATATGAAGTATCGATAAATGGTGACCAAGTTTGTAACCCTGAATGAGTTTTCATGTGGGATATAATAACCCCTTAATATATAACCATTAATAGGTTATTAAGATAAGTTATATAAGATAATACTAAAAATAATAAGGTAGTAATTAAGTTCACTACATAAGGGCTCTAATAAGATTTTCATATTCACTAGGTCCAAAATGGGTGAGTAATTCATGCTCAAATTTAGGTCAAGTGATCCACATATTTATATTATCTAATTATTGGAACCACTAGATTGCTTTCTATTCTATATTGAAAAATGCAATTGCAAGTTTTTGATTTTGGTAAGTGGCATGAAGAGAAAAACATTATTTGGCCATATACAACCAACTGGTTGGGTAATCACCATAAAATTTTGGAAAGTCCAACTTGGGCATTCTCTGATTTGTATTTAGATGTGGGACATTTTGTGTTTTGCTTTTGGAACTAACAACTTAACATTTCCTCTACTAGAAATCATATTTTGCATTTAAGTCAATTAAACAACTTTCAAAGTTGTCAAATTTTACAACTTATCTAATTTGATAATGCTTGGATGATTGTTGACTGAGAAGCTTCAATTTGTTTCACCTAGTCATCCAAGCACTCTAGCTCTTGGGTATCTCTATTACCACAATCAAGTTTTTAGTTTAGGACCACGAAAAAGGTTTACCGAGTCATATCTCAAAATGAGTGTCTCAAAGAGAGGATTAGAATGGACTATACTACAAAATGATAATTTTTGGAAGACAAGGTTTCAAAAATGGGTTGCTATAATTAGGTCTCAAAATGATCATCTCGAAGAGGGGATCATAATGGGATATCTTAGGGGAGAGAACGAGAGGCCTCCTTCTCTGGGTGGGAGGCCCCCGTTTCAAATTTCCTACTCCCTCCCTACTCTAGTCTTGAGGATTTCTAGGTGGATCTTCTGTTTCTCTAGGCCTGGAGGGTCTTCTTGGGATCTTCCTAGTGCCTATTGCATTTCCAAGGCCTTCTCTATGTCTTCCTAGGGCCTCCCAATAAGCGCTTCTCCATTTTTCTTTATGAATGTTTCTACCTAATTGGGAGGTCTTGAAGATTCTTTCTTTTGTGCCCTTGGTGTTGGTTGGCTTCTTAATAGTTCGGTTTGGGATATGGTTTTGCAAATATTTTCCCTATAGGTTTTCTGGTATTTGGGATGGGACCATGTGCTTTATCATTGTTTATAATGGTGGTTTCCTCCTCTCTTCTCTTGAACTGGGATTTTGAAAGAGGGTTCAATATACTGTTCGTCCGATGTGTGAAGCGGCTCGAGGTTTCTTTTTTTACGTCTTCATGATCTTTGTTGGGGGACCACATTTTTAATGTCTACATATGAGAGGCTCTTGTGGTTGCTTTCAGGTTAAAATTTTAGTGGTGAGTTTTGGATTTTTTGCTTTGTCTTTCAGAATATCCTTTGTTTGTCTATTTCAAGGGTTTTCTAGTGGAACATTTCTCTGTAGTTTATTTTTGGTCCTTAGGGGAGGACCTTGTGCTTTCTTGTTCAATTGCGATAGAAGGAATCTGACGATTACTTCTTGGATAGAAAGTTGATGAGTCCAGGCTTTGATTTTTTGCTAGTGACTGGTTGACAGGCCCTATATGTAGTTTTTTTGGTCTTTGCAAAGAGACCACGTGCGCATTTTCTAGTTATAGAGGATGGGTTCCTGATGGCAGTCCCTAGGTTAGATCTTTGCTTTCGATTTTGGGGTACCATGGTTAAATGAATCTCCTTTGCATTTTCCTATTTTTAGGTTGTGCATTTCATCTCTTTTTATAGGGAGATCTCATGGCCTGTGATCTCCTTGTGTTGCTGATATAGCTTCCAAGCCTTCAAAATACCCTTATGTGTAGGCTTTCCTTGTTTGTGTAGCTTCTCCCAAGCAAAAATTTTTGTGTCAATTTTTGAGTGGGAATTTTATTTTAAATTTATAATTTTTGTGTTGTTTCATTAGGGATCAAGAGGTCCACTGTTCTCTTTTTTTGGTGCAAGTTTTGTTTTTGTTGCTTGCTAATTTTCCCTGTTTAGGCAGGAATCCCTTTTCAAATTTTAGATATCATTTATAGTTGGTCCTATGGAGGTTATCTTCCTGCTTTAGTTATTCCTTGTTTGTCTCCAACAGTTAGTCTCCAGAAGATTATCTCTTTTGTTGTGATCTTATTGTAAAAGGTTTGGGTATCCTTTCAAAACTTTCTTTTAACCAGTAAAAAATAATAATGGGATATCTTACAAAAATACAAATTTTGATTTTTTTTTGGCTTGTTTTAACTTATTAGTAGACTACTAACAACTAACTACTCTATCAGTAGACTACTAACAATTGATTGCTATGACTATCAAATTGTATATTCTCTACACTATTACAATAGATATTCTCTATACTATTAGATTGGGTATTCTCTATACTATTACAATAGGTATTCTCTACACTATTACAATAGATATTCTCTACACTATCACACAAGATATTCTCTACACTATCACACTTGATATTCTCTACACTATCAGATTATGACTAGAGTAGCCTCTTCTTATGCTCAAATCTAGTTTTGTTTTTTGAAACAAGAAAGGACTGTAACAATGTTTTAATAGGGACAATCTAAGTTTGGATATGTTTGATTTAATAGGCTCTCTAATATGCAATATTTTTTGTGATTACTGGCCAACCCAATATCTCAGAGCTCTAACTATGGAAGGTTCCACTATACTTGTATCCATACTATCCATTTCAAAGGGTACTATGAGAGTAACTTTTGAGGTTAACTACTTACTAGTGCACCACAAAACTTAAATGATCAATATATTCCTATAAGTGAAAGCTTATCCTATTTCTAGGGGTCTCCCTATAGACTCGAGTGTATGTGGGAGCTCGTACCCATATATGTATGTTGTTTAAGACTTTGGGTATTGGATTCCAAGTACCCCTCACTTCACTAGATGCTTTATGGATAATTTAGCATAGCCATAATGACAAATCCTCCATGGTATTTTAAAACTGTCAACACTCGATCTCTAATCTATTCCACTAAAAAACATAAAAAAAAAATTATTTTTGGAAAGATACCTTAATGGAAAATAAATAAAATGAAAAATTATAAAATAAAAAAATGGACAAAATGACAAGAACTATTGTTGTTACTATGGAACACATCCTTGGAAAGAACTCTGATACCACTTGTTATGAACCTTCATATAAAAATAAGCATAACCAAAGTAGCAAGTTAGGAATTAATGGAAATGATCATAAACTAAATACCTTGAAAAAATAACAAAAGTATTCATGAAAAATAATTGGATGGAAATACAAACTTATATTAATCAAATGTAATAGATACCATAGGCCTCTTTTGGGGGGGGGGCAACCTCCTTGGAAGCAGAGCCCTAATACAAATGAGAGAAAATATGATATGCCTAAAACCCATGTCCTTATACAAGCACTTATTTACCCTAACCCTAATACTCTAGGGTTAGACCATATGAAAAAGGAGACCATTGTGGATACCCAATTCTGTATGCTTTAAACCTTTAGTCAACACTTAGGTTAAAAGCACTATTTACCCCTCACAAGTCAATAATTTTCTTGTGTCACATCCATTCCCATTAAGCTTGCATTCAATGAATAAATTCTAAATGTGTTCATCCATGCTAATGGATTTTGAGGTGTGAAAAGGTTTCCAAGGCATGGATTCACTCATGTGTTGAATAAATGAAACCCCTCCTATGATGAATAACTTGCTATCATGGCATGAACTATTGAACCAAGACTTACCTATTACATGTCTCACCGACCAACCTACACCACGTGTATCTCCTATCTCTATCATGTGTCTCCTAGGTTGTTAGATGATAGGTCCATAGGACATGGAAAATACTAGTATCAATGAGGACGACTAACTTTATGAGCCAATGCATCACACCATAGTTGAAAGTTAATGTATTTTACCCCGATGCAAGTATTTTGAAGGAAAATATCAATTGAGATCTTCTTGCTTAGCCATTACAGGTGAAATCCTAGAATGATTCCCATCAATCTATTTTAGGAAAGCCACCAAGATTGTCTAGATAAACCTACCCTAGTAAACCATATCAAGTCATAATGAAAGGCCTAAAATTGTTATTGTAAAGCAATAACCACGATATGACATAGGTGGCATCTTAGCCCAATGATGTGTCCTCTACAACCATCCTAAAAAAGCTCTATTTGAATCCCATTTATAAATACAACCTTTGAGAAAGAGGTAAGTAATCAAATATTTGAAAATTTTGTAATGAGTAATCAACTATTTTAATTAGCTATTAATAAGCTTATGACCAAATGAATAAATGGGCAACCAAAAATAGGAGTGTTAATAGGCAATTTATCAAGTTTATAAGCAAGCGTACAATGGTGCATTAACAGGGTGAGTTCTCATCATTTCACATCTATGAACATCTAACGACTTGCACCGTGATGTCTTTGATCACTCACCTATACAATATTTATTTTCTTTGTGTATACTAACTTTGCTATTGATTATTGTTATCTTCCTTTCATAGATTAACACATATGATACCATATTTGGTCTTTTTTTTTTGTTTATAATTCTTCATAAGATGAATTGAGAACTAACTATCCTACCAAGGACATGCTTCATGGATTTGAATCTTGACAATCTCCGTAAATACTAATTTTTTTTACTATTTTCCATAGACATTTGAGCTATTCCTCTCCATGTAGGTGAGGATCTCATATCGCTAATATTGGAGAGCTACAATTGACCATTCTGAAGGTGAAGGTGTCGATATACCGAGTCTTCTTACCTAAATATTTATTATTTATGCTATTATTTTGCATATATCCTAGATATACATTTTTCTAGCTTCATTATAATATTTTATCGGCTTCTTGTATTATGATTTAATTGTTTGTTGTAAATTTTAAAAGGTCGGCCTGAAGTTGAGACAGTCATAGAATCCTGCATATAGTCTTTTGAGTTTACCCTCTTTCTTTGTTATTGTATGTATACCATAGCCATGTTGAGGTAGAGATAGACAAAGAATCAATTTTATACCTTGCACTTTGTTGTCTTTACATTTTGGTGAGCCCAATGTGGTCCTTATAGAAAATAAAAAATACTCATGCTAAGGATGACCTTAAAGTAAAGTTTGAACCTAATTGGCTTGGCCCTGTCATTATTATTGCTACTTTTGGGTTGGGGGTATATCACTTATCTACCCTTGATGAATCCAAGTTAAAATAACCTATTAATTTAATGCACCTTAAAAGATATTATGCTTTATTGTGCATGGTTACTTGCTCATGTGCTTGTCTACATGGTTGCTTGTTAATTTTTTTTCTTTATTCATACATTCTGATTGCTTTCATATGCCTATTTGCATGCTTACCTGGTTTTCCTACTCATCCCTTAAGCATCATGGAGGCCTCACAATAAGACGATGATGATCCTAGCTAGAAAATTACAACACTTTCATTGAATTTATGAACTATACCACTGAGCTAGTAGATATCCTTGGTAACTGTCTTTATTGCTTTTGTGATTGGTCCTATGGATATTTTGGAATCTAGAGAGGGGATAAGTTCTTGATGTTATAGTCTTCAAATACACTTATTCACAAAGGTAGAAAAATATTTCAACACCTTAGCTCCCCCTTCTAGATTGCATAATATCTGGAACATTGCTCTATTCACTGACATCTTGTGAATTTTTATTGTTCCTTTTAAATATTTTAATGCAAGCTCCTAAATCTATTTGTAAATTACCACATGTTCTTTGTTATGTCTATAGTTGGTCATACTTTCTTAATTTTTTGTTGTCACATATGTGTATTAATCCTCATTTAAGCTTACCTACTTTTGTGCTATACCTTTCCCTTGGTTTTATGTTTGCATTATAGGTGTTTTTAGGGGGAACTGTTAGAGTTAGAATATATTACATATTTTGGGTCATGTAAATGTACCACCTTAGGTACATAGTTAGAGTAGGAGATTACTTTAGGGAGAAGTTAGCTAGTTACTTCAAGTAATGTAATAAATGCACAAGTGACAATGTGCAGGTTGTAATGTGCAAGGTGTCCCCTTGTACAACTAGGTAGAGTGTTGTTCAAGGAATATATCTTCCTATATAAAGGGCCTCGTAGATCAAGTTAGCATCAATTCAAGTTCTTATCTAGTGTAGTGTAGTAGATAGTGGTGCTCCCATATGGAGTACCATGTAGCTCTTTATCTCATAGTAATGGAGTGTCCATTTACTCTATACTACATTGTAATTTCGTCATTTCTATTTATAGCATATTTCAGTCATATTGCAGACTCACTTTCTTTCATATTTATTACATCATGTTAGGACCTATGTTATATTTCTTCCATTACATATAATAGTGGTATCAGATCCATGATGAACTGAGATAGGAGGGCCTACATCCATCATAGTTCCTCTTTGGAATTTTGGAAACCGAACTTGCCAGAGTGCATCGCCACTTGCAAAAGTCATCATAAGATAAGTCCAGTAGGTCAAGAGGAATATGAAGATTTACTATTACTACTGATTGGCTTGCATCCTCACAAACTGGATCTGTCGTTGTGCACCATTTCATGCAAAAGTTGTCATTACGAATCTATAAATAGAAATAGCCTCAGTAGTCAAAAGGATTAGAAATGCGAGGACTGAAATAAATCTCAACTACAAAAATGCTAAGATTATATTTGGCTAGAGTCTTTCCACAGAGTTGTAGAAAAGCTCGTGAAGACTAGGATTCAACATTTATACCGCTAGATTAATAAATCAACTAGTGAAGATTATTATCTCCAGATTTATAAGTTCTTCCATTCCAGTTTCTAACAACTTGTTGCAGGAAAAGGAGATTCAGAAAAAAATTTGGGAAGCTTCCTACGAGAGAGTTAGGAAGAATATCTTCAATAATCATTCCAACACTTGCAACAACGATGAGAAGACTAAATATTTCAAAGACCTCGAATAAATATCTCATTACAAGAGCTACAATCCTGCAAATTGTAGAAGTAAAGAAAATACCACAATAGCCTTATAGTAGACTCAAGGAAGAAGAGACTCCAAAAGTTGAGTCAGAGAAGGAGATAGGATATTGGTGATCTTCATTCAATATTGATACCTGCAGAGTGCAAAAGAAGAAAAGGCCAGAGTAGCCTAGAAGTAGAATAAGGCCATAGTAGCCTTAATTTTGAAGAAAAATTTAGAAAAAAATTCTTTATTTAGAAGATAAATTTTTGATTTAGAAGAATACTCCAAAGAAGATTTAGAAAAGAATTCCTGATTTAGAAGATAAATTCCTGATTTAGAATAATACTCCAAATAAGAGTTAGAGAAGAATTTCTGATTTAGAAGATAAATTCTTGATTCAGAATAATACTCCAAAGAAGAGTTCATGAAGAATTCCTAACTTAGAAGATAAAATATTGATTTAAAAGAAAACTCCAAAAAGGAGTTCCTAAAGAAGACTCCTAAGAAGAGTCCAAAAAATAGGAGTTTGGTGATCTTCCTTACTAATTAAAGAATTATTTCAGAAGAAGCTGAAGAGATCCTAAGTAGATCTCGTTGAAGAACTTCCATTCCTCGAAGAAAGAGAAGTACTAGGAGAATCCTGTACAAATCCTAAAACAGCAGAATCAAAGATCCTAAAAGGATATCTCATCACCAATACTTCCAGAAGTAGAAGGTTGAATAAAAGGTCTCAGTTGGAAGACCAAAGAAGCTACAATATAGAAGACCTTGGATAGGTCTCAAGGAAAAAAAGAAGAAGGCTTGGAGAGCCTTGTTGCAGAGTTCGTAGAAGCATCATCAAAAGAGTTCCTAGCAGAACTCATTGGAGAAATCCACTATCAAGGAGAAGTTCTTGATAGTGAAGTACTTGGGACAATTGTCACCATCTGAAAATAATCCCAAGAGAAGAAGAATTTGGTAAGGAGTCCCAAATACAGAAGAAGAATCTAGTGAATACCTCAAGATATTTAGAATCTTGAGAAGAAGGAGATCCTTTTTGAAGTCAGAATTCGACAAAAATCTTGAAGGAAGATTTAGATAGAAGAAGCCTACCAAATTTAGGATATTTGGAGATTGCCTCTCACATTAAGGAGGTATAGTTAAGAAAAAGGAGTTATCTGAATCTACAATAGAAAAATAGAGATCACTCGAAGGATCAAACCACCAAATCCAATGCTCAAGATAGAAAGTTCAAGGCTACAGTTTGGTAAAGCAAGAAGCTATTCTGGATAGCCAACAAGAAGTTAAAAATTCAACCATTGCAAGACAACAACTTGGTGACTAAAAAAACCAAGATCTACATCTACTTCAGAAGCCATCAAAGAGGTAAGCAAATAGGGTACAATTAGCTGAATTTCAAATTAGGGTTCATTATCAAATTCTATTAAGCACCATATCTGGATTAAAAGTTGTAAAAAGATAGATTGCATTATAGTCTTCAAGTGCAAAAAGGAAAATTCATTTTAAGGGATATCTGCACATTAAATAAGAGTTGGATATTTTTGAAAGAAATAAAACTATCATCTACCTATTTGCTATCTAGAAAGCAAAAAGACTGTATCCTACAATATTGATTGTAGTGAAAAAATGCAGAATATTCATTAAGGATAAATTACAAATTACTATTAAAAGTTGCAGAGATTATTAGGGCATATGAAATTATTCTGAGAGGTCATTTACTGGAGCAATAAGGTGAGATAATTGTTACCATTAAAAATGCATTGACACTATACTAGTTGATCTGTAACTAGTTACTCTCAAAGGATTACTGTGTCTTGATCTAAGGGCATAAAATCAACATATTATCAAGGTATCTAGAAACACCACTTAATGTATAGAATCTATAGCATTTAGTGGCCAAAAGAAATCCACCATTAAAATTAGCCAAGGAGCTAAAAATCAAGACTTGGAGAGTCTCATATCTAAAGTGCACTTAGGGTTTCATTAAAAGAATAAGTGCAAAAATTTCTACTTCAAAAGGGTGCAAATTATTAGTTTGGTTTTACTCTTACTAAATTGACCAAGCAAAAGAAATTACTAGAAGAAAAGGAGCATCTCAGAAAGAGATATTTGGCCCATTATATTGGTGCAAAATCTATATAATAAAGCACCATTCTTATCCATTCAAGAAGGACAAAAGGTATTAGAATACAACAGTCGTCATCTGAGCAAGTATGATGGCAGGTTTCAAGCAAGAAAATAAAGCCATAAAGGAGTACATATTGCTCAAGGTTTAAGGTTTCAAAAGACACCATTGCTCCACATCAAAGCATCCAAAAGTAAGAATTCACTTGCAATATCAAATTCCACATAAGGCCATTAATCAATCTGCATCTACGTGAATGTTAAGAACAATAGATAAGTCCATACTAAAGGGTGATCATCTACATAAAATAAATGCATCTATCAACGTGGAACAAAGCCATTCTAAAAAGGGCTATCTACACTACAAAGGAGCACAAAAATTAGCACGTGGAAAGCATAGATAATAAGAGAAAATGTGCTACATTCGAGAAGAAGAACACCCACCAAAGAAAGCACCAAGATCAACTACTAAGCTACCATTTGGAGCTCCATAGAACTTAGGAGCATCATAGCTAGTGCCATCTAATGTCCTCATCAAATTGCTTGCAAAGGAAATAAGTTTCTTGCTTTCCAAGAAATGAAGTAATCCAAGGAACAAGCATACAAAAGGGCAAGAGGAATTATAAGAGTCTTTCTCAAGCGTTATAGTAGAGCTCTACATGCAAAGACCTTGAGTGCCACTTGGTACCAACAATCTAAGGTGACATCCCAATTTTTAATGCTCAAGAAACTTCAAGCGCCTAAGAAAAAGGAGTTACAAACAATATTAAGGAGGTTATATACATTATCCTAGCATGAGTGTTGGAATAATTTCAATTCTTAACTTCCATTCACAACTTGTCTAAAAGGAGGAAGATTCCATTCTATTTAAAGCATCCAGCTTGGAGAAAGTAGCAAAGAGAGAGAAGTCAAGGCAGAGCTGAGCATTGAAGAGAGTGAAGTCAAAACAAAGTTGTGCATTAAAGGTCAAGTTTGTAGAAATAGTAGGAGCTGAGCTCGTGGTATAATTATACAGTATCATCGACATCATAGCAGTAAGAGGAAAAGAGCATTGAATACTCCCAATCAAAGTGGTCAAGCATCCAAGCAGTGTAGTCAAAGAAATCAGCTGTTGTCCAAGGTAAATAAGAAGGCTACACCCATATGTTAGATATAACGGTCAATATTGCACTTAAGAGTGTTGCCATATATGTCTAAGAACCAACGCTAGATACGTAGAGGTTTGGGACATCACAAAGGTAAGACTACATCTTATTCCAATTTGCTTTCATTAATAGGAAGATAAAAGGTATAATATAAGGTTAAAACATTAAGAGAAATCAACCATATTTGAAAGAAATATAAAAAAAGGGAATAAATATATATAGCCTAATATTTGCAATCTAAAGCATAGGATAAATAAGGACTCCTACCTAGACAGAATAAATTATCTAACATTGCAATATCATCGTGTTCTAAATTTCCATAACTAGGGAGTTATAAGGAATACTACACTAAAATAGATAGTTGGAATTTATAAACATAAAATATCAAATTATCAAAGGTTATAAAAGAAGGTTCTATAAGGGAAAATATATTTGGAAACTAATTGCTATACTTACCTCAAAATTACATTAAAGGGACAAAAGAATTCCAACAAATAGAACCTCATTAAAATAAAAAATGCTTAAGTTCAATAGGAGAAATAAGGTGTAATGGAAGTTGATATTTTCTATTTATAATACTTTACAAAATCAACTCTAAATTGAATTAGTATTCTCAAAAGCACTTTATCTATCATTCATTCAAGTTGTTCATTCATTTAAGTGTTTAAGGGGTTCATTTATTCAGACGAGGCATTGGGGAGAGTCCTGCAGGTTGGTGGATGAATGGAACAACATTGGTACATGTGAGAGTTGATGCATATGTGCGTAGGGCATGATGTAGTCTAGTCTTGTATGTAGCCATGGAGAACATTCTACATAGGGTTTGTAGACTACATATTGTAATGCTAAAGTTGTATATGCCATTGTTATTATAAAACTGCTAGTATTTACTGGTATCCACCATTGTTGTTGTTATTACCATTGTCGCTTATAATGTTGTTATTGATGTTGCAGGTTTTGTGCATTATTATAATTGTACTACAATGACTACAAATCTATAAAATTATTTAAGTAGAAATGGAATTGTGTGTAAGCATGTTAAATTTTATTTCTACATTTTGGCACCGTTGCTTATACGAAGTTGGGTCCAATTTGGTGACATAGAGTTCTGAGAAGCAAAACCCTTGGGGAGATGCACAACGAGAACAATGGAGTGCAGCCAAAGACATAGGTGAAGATGCACCAGATTTATTTTTTGATGCAAATGAAGGGCTATCTAAAAGGATGTTCATGCCAACAAAATACAAAAATACAAGTGAAGATTTTACAGATCGAGGATTCGCATATGCCTGCAACATCGGTCTAGACATCTATAGTCTAGATATCTGTAGAAACAATCTAGATGTTTGTAGAACCAATCTAGACATCTATAACACTAGTCTAGACGTCTACAACACCAGTCTGGATATTGATAAGACTAATGATAAAAGTGCAATTAGACGTTAGGATGACAACATAAGTACAATTAGCCATTAGAATGATAGCAAAATAGTTAGACTAGTCAGCCATATAGAAGATGATAGAACCAACAAAGAAGTAGTCAATGCAAAGTTGCATGCCAACACAGACTGTTTGGTGTTGAAGCAATTGCACGTTGTGATGCACGATGGTGAGCGAGACACGAGTCTGATATCAATGCAAAAGATAAATGACATGTCCAACAGTGCACAAGATGGGAGTTTGGCACTAGGGAAACTGTAAGTTAGTATGCTCGATAGGGAGTAGGATGGGAGTCCAACATCGAAGCAACTGTAGGTTGGAATATTTCATGGTACGAACACGAGTGCAACGAACGAGCGCTTGCAAGGTGATGTATGTTAGGCTTCGCATAAGGGATTAATATACCTAAAACCACTTTCAAGGTTAAGTCAACCTGTGGAACCGAAGACCAATTTGGGCACACTGTGTAAGTGTCTACTATTTCATAGTGAATCAAGAGAAGACCTAGTAAGGTATTGGAGAATATATCGCATGATGTGGACAACAATTGGACAAAATGATGAAGCAAATTAGAGGAGGTGGTTTCCTGCAATGTTTCATCAATTTGTAATGGATTGGTACATGAAATTCCCTGCAAACAAGTACCAAACATGGGAAGAGCTACACATGCCTTTGTGTAAGAATTTAGGTTATTTGACAATGATGATGTAGTCATTATTGAAATAAATAGCTTAAAATAGGGTGAGAATGAGTATTCATTCCTATATCAGGCAGATGAGTGGGCTATTTGACCATTTTGAAAATGACCAATCAGACGCCTTGAAGATAAGATGGTTCATATATGGACTTCTTCCTACATACCGAGAGAAGATGACAAGTTTCCCTTCGACATATTACCAAGAGGTTTTGAAATACGCCTTGATTTGGGAATGTGATGCAAAAATATCGAAGTATTGGCATCATGTTAATATCGATGAGTGAATTTGAGGATGAATGTGATTTTGATATTGAGATTGATTCAGATATTGATTGTGATGACTTTGGGGAGGAAAGTAGTTCATTGCTATAGTACTAGGGTCATGAAGTCAAGGAAGGAAGCAAATACCAAGAGACGATGGATGATTATGCGGACGAGTTTGACTTAGAGAGTGCAATATCATCGCTACAAGTATACACACCACTAAGGGAGATTATCCAAAGAAACGATCCCATGAATGAACCTGTCTATGACAACCGTCAAAGAACTCGTAGACAGAGAATTTAGTATGATAGTGAGGGTAGACCTATGGTGCAATATTGGTAATACCAATTGTGGGGCATTTTGCACATGATTTTCAAAATACTGTAAAGCAAGATGAAATAGTGATTCATCAAGAGTTTGTAGAGTCATAGAAGAGTTATAGTCCTTGCCAGGAAGCAGAGGTGGTGAAGCCAAATGCATTGGAGGAAGTAAACCTACTTGAGATGGTTAACTTGATGAGCTTGATTCAAATTGAGCATGTGAATATGATTTCAATTTATGATGGAGACTTTCAGCAAGAAGACCAGACGATAGAGTGTAGTCAGGAAGGAAGCCATATGATAAGGCTTTGTCAGGATATTGGTCAGATGGATGAGGTTAGGAAGGCTAGGGAATACAGTCAGACAACAAAGGCATCATTTGAGGTAAAGACGTTTAAGGCAAAGTCGTTTGAGAAGGACCCGTATGAGGTGAAGATGTCTAAGCATAAGTCATCTGAGGTAAAGCTATCTAAGGAGAACTCGTCTAAGATGAATACATCTGAGGTGAACCCGTCTAAATATAACTCATAAATATGAGCCATCTAAAAGCTACACACCTGAGGTGAAGATGTCTGAGCTGAAGTCATCTGAGGAGGATCCATATGGAAGCTACTTATCTAAGGCATACACATATGGCAGTTACACATCCAAGGAAGTTAGATGTCTGGCAAGCTACCCATATGAGACGTACATGTCTGGTAGTTATATGTTTCAGGAAGTTAGACATCTGACAAGATACCCATTTGAGGAACCTACACGTCTAACAAGTTACCTATCTGAGGAATCTACACGTTTGACATATAAGATATCTACACTTATCCATCTAGAATTGTGTGTAACCCTATGATACATCTACCTATGTGCAACACATCCAAGATGTCTACATGTTTGAGATGTCTACCTTGACATATTTGACGTCTACTTGTTTGTCCTAAACATCTACTGTCTAGATGACTACTACTTAGATGTCTACTTGTTTGTCCTAGACATCTACTATCTAGACATCTACTTGTTTGTCCTAGATGTCTACTATTTAGACATCTATTTATTTGTCCTAAATATCTACTATATAGACATCTACCCTGTTGTCCTAGATTTCTACTATCTAGATGTCCACCCTATTGTCCTAGACTTCTACTTTCTAGATTTCTACTTGTTTGTCCTAAACATCTACCCTGTTGTCCTAGATGTCTACTATCTAGATGTCTACTTGTTTATCTTAGACGTCTACTGTCTAGATATCTACCCTATTGTTCTAGATGTCTACTATCTAGACGTCTACCCTGTTATCCTAGACATCTAGACATTGTACTCGTCACGCTTCTCAATCCATATAGCCTAATCCATCAAAGACTAAACTGTTAAGGATTGTCATCATGGACATTATCATAAAAGATGTTATTTGAGGCAATGCAATTAGAGCAATTATCATTAGAAGTACAATTTGACAAGGAAGATATCTTTAAGAGGTTGATAAGAATTTAGTTGGATCAAGAAAGCAGTGTATTAGAGCTGAGAAGAAGCAGTTTCAATAGGTTGAGTGAAAGCTTCCAAATGGTTGATAAGGAAAAAATTGACTTCAATAGTGATGGTTTTCATAGTTTTACCATTAAGGGTACGCGCGAAGGGCTCCGCCCCTCGACCTCGTAAGGGATGCTATCCCTTGACCCTGCAAGTGGGATCTCACCCTGTTGACTTCCGATATAGGTGGCGATGGATGTTTCCTGTCATGTTCATGATGTTTCTCATGCTACTAATCTGGCTTATTTCAATAAGTGAAGTGCCTATTGTTAGGATTCTAATCTTAACATTTACTATAATCTAACTCACTAATTTAATTACAGACCAACGTGTCCTTTCATCACAACTTAGGGTAGATCTATTTATGCATTCGCATGGGTGTTCTAAATCATCCATAGAAGAACATTATATTATTTATTATCCATTGGTTCTTCCAGTGTAAAAGGTGATTCAATCTTAAACCGTGATTCTTTCATTTTATTCATTTGCATTTGATTTATTCACTTCGTGATAAACCCAGCTGCTAAGAACTCTGGTTCCTACCATCTGGTATTAGATCCAAGATCCAAAAAATCTTTTTACCATATTTTTCTCCTTCCACCACTAGTCACTACCATTATATCATCTATTAGTATCATCTATTCACCCAGGCACCATTTTTTACCATCATAACGAATACGACTGTCACTCACAAGCAACCCTCACCATTCCTTTTATTCCCAGTAATTTACAGACACAGAAGTTTGAAAACATCGCCACCATCATCACAAGGTGAACGCGTGAAAGGAATAACAGAGAATGAACATTTAATTTTTTTAAGAACTCACTGTCATACTACTTCCGGGCCTTGTATTAAGGCAAATAAAAAACAAAAAAAACAAAAAGTATCGATAAGTCATTACGAATTCATCACAAGGTATTGAAATTGAACGTTAGCGTCATGTTGAAAATAGCTAAAACAAGGGATAAAAACCTCAAATCGGCTTACCTGCAATTCGTGGCTAGCAAGCGGATTAAATTCGGCATAAGAGAAACACACAAAAGACAAGCTTCAAATCTCTACAATTAATTGTCTCATATCGCGGTCGAACGTTGAAATCATCCCAGATAGAGAAGCGTGATTAGATCGTGAAGAAAATGATTAATTACTGCAAGACGTTGATTTTTGAAAACATGTACAGAAAACTGATGAATATCCAGAAAAGCGGCAAGGAAAAAAATTAAAAATTAAAAAACAAGCTAAGGTTGACTATTTTTCGATAACCGGCGTTAAAGTTTTACATCACTGGAAACGTAGACAAGAAACGGTAAAAACATATTTTAAAAACAAAAAATATAACATTAAGGTTTAAAATTGTCGTCGACACCGTCTTTTAAAATTGCGACATAGGATATTATAAAAAGGAAAAGTCATTTAAAATAAAACATTGGGATAAAATCCCACATTGATAAGGAGGTACAAAACGTTGGATTAAAAACACCCGACGCACGAAGCGTGACTTTTGGTCACGCTCTCCTCCGATATTCCGCATGACACTTGCCACCAACGTCACCCTTGTTATTCCCCCCGTGCGCTCCCTCTTGCCGCCCCACTAACATACCGCCCCACCTTGAATCGCATACCACCCCGTATTAATTTACCCGACCTGACCTTGTGCCACCCGTTGCCCGCCTGTGACGTCCACCTCGACCTTGTACCGCCAACCTGTGACTCTCTTCTACCTCGGTCCACGCACCAAAAAATTTCAAATTCAAAAAGTGGAGGGGCAACCGTTGTAGAACCAAAAAAATTTAAAATTTTGACAATAAATTTTTTTCTTAAGCAACTTTTCAAATCTTGCTAGCAATAATTGCAAATTATAAACAATTATTGACAATATTTAGCAATTTTTTCAAAAATTGCTTAGCAACATTTAGCAACTTTTGCAAAATTTTCAAAACTTTTGCAATATTTTGCAACTAAGGCCAAGGAAGTTGTAAACCCACAAAAATCATACCATGGCAGACGAGAGAAGATCACAAGACCTTGCAAAAGAAGTTTCAAAAGAAGTCCTGCAAGGGATAAAAATATGGCAAGATGATTTTGAAATAAAAATAGCAAAATTAACCCTAAAAATAGATGCCACTAATGCAGAGTTAACGACAAAAATAGACACCACTAATCACTTTGTGGACTTGGTACAATAAAATATGGCATTAATGCAAGTCAACCAACATATCACGACACCCACACAACAAGCATTACTCGGGGGACCACAAACATCAATCCTACCTCAAACCACAAAATTGGATTTCCCAAAATTTGATGGAGGTGACCCCACAAATTGGATATATCGGGCTGACCAATATTTATCTCTATATCAAATTTTGGAGACCCAAAAGGTCCGCATTACATCCTTCCACCTAGAACGAATCACTACTCAATGGTACCAATGGTATGAAAAGACAAATGGTACTCCCACATGGATCGAATTTACAAAAAATCTAATGATACGATTCGGCCCAAGCAAAGTTAAAGATTTCATAGGGGCTCTTACCAAACTTCGCCAAATACCAAGCTTAATTCAAGAAATTGGTAAATCTTACATCAGGAATTGATGCATCATTCTTCCAAAGTTGCTTCATTAGTGGCCTGAAAGAAGAAATTTTATTAGAAGTACAAATTCTCAATCCTATCGATATGATGCATGTTGTTGCATTAGCACAAATGGTGGAAGAGAAGATCAATAACCAACGTCGACTAGGAAACCTATATAAAGCAGACTCACAAAATACTTCCACCAACCCAAAACTAAATAAAGTCATGCCAATTAAATGAATTAGCCTTGAGGAAATGAAGGCAAGAAGAGAAAAGGGCCTTTGTTTTCATTGTGATGAGAAATTTATCCCTAATCACAAATTTATTACACCCAAATTATATATTCTGGATGTAGCTATTCCTTGTCAATCAACAATCGATGAAGAGGAGATCGAGGTCAAACTAGTGGAAGATACACCTAAAAATAGCCCTCAAGGTCCACTAGAAATATCTTTCAATGCCCTCCTCGAAAATTCTTCTCCCCAAACTATGAAAGTCCCAAGAACCTTCAAACGCCAAAACCTTATTGTACTTATTGACTCTAGCAGTACCCATAATTTCATCGACCCATGTGTGGCAAAGCAAGCCAATTGTTTTATACATCCTTGCAATAATTTTGAAGTCATGATTGGTAATGGGGGAAGGATCGCCTATAAAGGGAAATGCCAAAATATTAAGCTCACCTTGGGTGACTATACCATGAAACATGACATGTATGCAATTCCCTTAGGAGGCTGTGATATTGTCTTAGGAGTACAATGGCTACGAATGCTCAACACAATTCAATGGGACTTTGATGACTTATGGATGAAATTCACACAAAAGGACCAAACATATACTCTTAAAGGAATAAAATCTAGCCCTTCTCCACTAGCAAGCTCTCATCGCATGGAGAAAGTTATTCGTAGAGGAGGCAAGAAAATGGTTGCCCATTTATTTTCTCTCCAAGCCACTACGAAGCCACAACAAAGGTTTTTTCCCTGTCGTCATTTTGATCCTCCTATTCTTCCTACCTATCCCCCACCAACACTTCAACCTTCCCAATATCCCTGCTTATGAAACAATGATATTAAAATGGTGCAAGAACATGAGCAAATACTACTTGGGAAACAAGGGATGAAGCTTCTCACTTCGAGCTTTGAGGACAAAGCTCTTTTTAAGGAGGGTGGCATGTTAGGATTCTAATCCTAACATTTACTATTATCTAACTCACTAATTTAATTACGGACCAACGTGTCCTTTCATCACAACTTAGGGTAGATATATTTATGCATTCGCATGGGTGTTCTAAATCATCCATCGAAGAACATTATATTATTTATTATCCATTGGTTGGTAAAACCTCCAGTGTAAAAGGTGATTCAATCTTAAACCATGATTCTTTCATTTCATTCATTTGCATTTGATTTATTCACTCCGTGATAAACCCAGCTGTTAAGAACTCTAGTTCCTACCACCTATTCAAAGAATATTGATCATGTTGATGTTACAACTTCTTGCAGTCAATGGAGTGTACAATCAAAAATCAAGATGATGTGAACAAAAGTTTTAAGTACAGGTTGTTGCAAAGATATATGGAACAAGAGGAAACAAAGGGAGCGCGATAAGAGATTCTGTTATATTTTTCAGTACTTCTATTCCCGGTGTTTATCTTGTGTCATCGAAGACACCGACCAGTTTAGAGGAGGGGATATATGTAGATAGGCGAATTGATATGTTTGAATTTAGTAAACTAGTTTTGGTATTCTATTTTATTTTGTAATTGTACACAAAGTGTTTGACGAATGCGCGTACATATATTTAATAATGTTATAAAGTGCAATTTAATATTGTACCTAATAATAAGGTGATGTTAAGTCATGTAAGTCGGCTAAATCATAAGTCATAAACTAGTTTTCCCTCTAGTGGAAAATGTCATGTAAATGCAAATATCAAAAGCATATGAAATGTAATTTGAGAAGTTATGAGGTAGTTGGAGGGTAACTACTTTTTGGATGTATAAATAATTCCTCCCCTCATTCATTCAAGTTGTTCACTCATTGAAGTGGTTCAGGGGTTCATTCATTCAGCCAGGGCATTGAGGAGAGTCATGCAAGTTGGTGGATTAATGGAACAACATTGGTACGTGTGAGAGTTGATGCATATGTATGTAGGGTATGATGTAGTCTAGTCTTGTATGCAACCATGAAGAACATTCTGCATAGGGTTTGCAGACTACAGATTATAATGCTGAAACTGTATTGCTATAATTGTATATGCCAAAATTAATATAAAACTGCTTGTATTTACTATTATCTACCATTGTTGCTTCTATTGTTGTTATTGTTGTTGTTATTATTATTGTTGCAGGTTCTGTGCATTATTATTGCTATACTACAATGACCACAAATCTATAAAATTATTTAAGCAAAAATGGAATTGTGTGTAAGCATGTTAAATTTAATTTCTACATCCATCCCATTTGCATTTGTCCCATATTATTGTAATATCGTCTTAAGCTCCCGTAGAAGAAACTGCTAAACAATCACCTAGCTTCCAAATCTTCTTAAAAGCATCCTTACCTTCATCGCTACTTAATTTTTTTCTTGTATTAAAATAAACTCGGGGCTATAACAACATATTAATTCCTTAATAACTTTTTTTTTAGTTTTTTTTTTTGTTACATAGGGGAGTTGGTTACAACCACTATTTTAGTAATTGACAAGCACATGATTCACACCACAGGGACTGCTCCCAACAACCTATTCGTCTTGTTGTTGTTGACCCGACGTGAGATGGAAACCATTGGTCACTTGGGATTCGTACCATCATCGTCCATCTGAAACGCACTCAGAGGATTCAACACAGACTACTACCTTTGCTAAAGCTGGAAACTTGCCCCCAAGGTTTGAACCTAGGTCTCTTCTTGGCAAGTACTTGACCAATCAAGTCTTTGTCAATCCATCATACCCCTAATATTCCATGATATCACTTTCATCATCAACACTTTTTATTTTTATTAGTGGGCTTAGCCCCACTTCTTGATAACACTTGTGATATTTTTATTTGGCTTCCCAAATCAATATCCTTTTGAGTTTCTTTTTCTTTTAGTTTCTGCTTTGATGGCTTTCCTCTCCTCCTTCCATTCCCTCTAACACTCTCATATTCATCAATCTCTTCCATTTTTTCATATTATTCAAAATGAGACTTATCTTCTAAAGATTTATCTTGCCCTAAACAGTCAAAAGTGCAAGGAATAGCCTCATTAGCATTTTCTTCTTTATGTTACCCTAAAACTCTAAACTGCATAGATGATCCTCCTTAGTCATCACTTTCTTATGTTGGCCTGAAAACCCTAAATTTTCTTGGATATCCTCCATAATATTTTCTTTACTATACTGCTCTTGAAAACCTAAAGTGCAAGGAATACACTCCGTCCTACTTTCACTTTTATTTTAAGGAGAAGATTTTAAGCTGCTTGAGGATAATAAAGGTGATTTACCTCGATTAAGCTTGATCTCCTTCACCTCATTTGCTTTAAAATTCATCTTCCCATCTTCCTTTGTATTAAAATTTACCTTCCCCTCTTCCTTCGCACCTTTAGCTCCTATATTTGAACTTGTGCATTGTACTTCCTCATCCCCCATATCATTTTTTTTTCTAATGGCTGATTCGAGTGAACTATAATGGCCTTTGCTATTTGATGATGTAGAGGGTTTATTCTAGCCACTTTTTTAAGAGTGGAAAATCTTTGATTTGACCTAGCTTCTCCTGTGATACGATCTCCTTGTTTCAAACTGAAGCTACCCTCATGCCCAAAAAATTCCATCTCTTCCTCCATTTTCACTTTGCAGTCTCTTGCCATGTGCCCAATTTCATGATATTTGCGACATCGAAATGCAATATTTTCATAATCCGCTTGTTGATCCCATTCTCTTGATTCATATTTAATTACGATAAAGGTTTAGAAATATCCATGGCAACACATATTCGAGTGTATACAACATGCCTTGTCTCCTTAGTAGTTGGTCTCTCCTAGATGAATTCACCTAGAGTATTACCAATATTCTTCAAAACCTCCTTATTGATAAGTTGATAAGGAAGTCCAAAATGCCTAATCCATACTGGAAGCCTTTTAATAGTTTCTGTGTCCACAAAAAAATTCTCACTCCAAGGTCTTAAATATAATGCATCTTTACCCCTAAACCATGGGCCTCCATTCATTATTTTATCCCTTATTTCATAACTAGAGAAAATAACGAGGAAAAATCCTTTTGGAAGAAAAGTTATGGAGTAATTTGAATTCAATTCCCACTTCCACTTAATCCAATTTTGAATCTCGAAAAAATCTGGCCAATATCCATAAAACTTACAAATTAACCCTCTACTTTTAAGCATCATTATATCATGCTCAATCATCTCATCCTTGATAATAACTTTTGGTGTAGAATTTGCTAGATGGACTGGGTTTGCCATAGATTCTCTCTTCCTCTTATTGCTAGCTAGGGCATCCAAACTTCCAACTTGGCCATTCATAATTTCAGTACAGATTTTCACAAATGACTTTCTTTCCATGTTACCTAGATTTTTTGCAAATAAATCCTCAAAATTTTTCTAAGATTTGGAACAAGACGTGGCACTTGTTACTTGATCACACTTTGCTTTCTACTTTATGCTTTCCGGCTTACACTTCCTCCTCACTCCCAGCTTGCCCTCACACTTGCTTTTGGCTGCACTCACTCTCGGCTCGTGCTCACACTTTTTTGCTACACTCACTCCTGGCTCGCGCTTGCACTCGCTACCAACTGCACTCACTTCTGGTTTGTACCTGCACTCTTGTTTCTGGTTGCACTTCTCCTGGCTTGTGCTCACACTTGTTCCTGGTTGCACTTGCTCTCGTCACAACTAACTTGCACTCACACTCTTGTTTCCAGCTTCACTCACTCCCGACTTTTGTGTTTGCACTTTTAGTTGCGTTCACTCCCATTTGCACTCACTCCCGGCTTGCACCCGCACTCTTGTTTCAAGCTGCACTCACTCTCGGCTCGTGTTCTCACTTTCGACTTGTGCTCTCACTCACTCTCCACTTGTATGATCACACGCTTCCAACTGTGTTCACTCCCACTCGCTCCCAGCTACACATTACATTTAAAAGACACCTAATATTTTAATTTAATTAACATTAACATTATTTTTTAAAATTCTATTTTACTTGGACTTTTAGTTTTAAAATATCATTGAAAATATTATGTCTAAACTATGGACTTACAGTGAGATTTTATAATAGATAAATTGCATTATACTAATTATACTAATGAGAATTCAACTCCAGTACATTCAGTGAGTAGAGAGTTCAATGCCCTCTCATATGTATAATCTTTTAAGAGGGATTGGCCTGTTCTAATTTAATATAAATTAAAAAAAAATTACTGGCCGATTTTTTTTTGGAAAGCTTTATATATATAATTTTTTTGATGAGGAACTTTTTATATACAACATATCCGCAACATGTGAGGGGAGAGATTTGAACATGGTCCTCTTGATAACTGGAGAGTTTTTTTTTTTTTTTTTGGAAAACTTTATATACAAACATAACTGAGGGGAGAGATTTGAACATGAGCCTCTTGATAACTCGAGAGTTTTTTTTTTTTGGAAAGCTTTATATTTTGAATATAAATTAAAAAGTTCAAAGTTTTCCGTCCATAATAAACTCAATCCAGAACGAGATTAGTCCGCCTTTGCAGTCCATTAACCCTGGCTCAGGTGAGAAAAAATAAAAATCTCCTTCCTCGGTAAATGATTATAATAGCTTGAAAGTCAAGCTACCGAACTCGTTGATTTTTTAAAATTAAATCCTAAAGAATAACGGGTGCCTTGACTTCATGATATATAATTTGTCTCAGATTATTGTGGGTATTTAAAAAAATCATTATAAACCAACTTTATTAAAAAAATCATTATAAACCAACTTTATTAACAATTTATTTACGAGGAATAGATAACTGTTTACAACAGTCTTCTACTTCACTAGAGGTGAAACAGAGAAATGGATAACTGTTTACAATAGTCCTCAGTCTTTTAAATGTTTGCCAGTTTGAAACTCCACTCCTTATATAAAATAAAAGTAAGATAAAACAAAAATTATAGTGATAACCTTGAAAAATTAAAAGCAAACAAACAATTAACCTAAGATATTTTAATTATGGAATATAATAAAACCCATTAACAACTGGATGCACTGCCATATAGGGTGGCACGTCAAAGATTTGATTCTCTTTTGCATTTGATAATGTTGTTCCTGTTCTCAGGCATCATTAATAAATAAATAAAAAGATAAATTGATTTAAGTTTCATGCACAACGAAATTTGATTCTCTTTCGCATTTGACAATGTTGTTCCTGTTCTGAGGCATCATTAATAATTAAATAAAAAGATAAATTGATTTAAGTTTCATGCACAACGAAATTAAATAGCCCCAGTACTCAACAAATATATATATTATGGTTCAAACTTGGGCAGCACGAACAAGAGCCACAATGGAGCCTAATGCAGACCCAGATCAGATTGGTCCAGATTCCAAAACAGCAATAAAAACTGTGTTCTTTGACCTGGATGACACTCTAGTGCTGACTCATGCTGCCGACAAGGCCGCCCACATGGCAGTCATGGAGTTGCTGTGCCAACGCCACCACACCGAACTTGATCATCAGGGCATAATTTGCACCTTTGTGAAGGGATTAATCAGTCAGCCTTGGGATCCAACTGACCAGGTATTCAATAGCCATTTTGTTTTGTGGTTTCTTGTAATCAATTATATCACTCTTATGAAGTACAAAACAAAAATTACTAACTGGGTATATGGCATAGCGCAATTGCTCACCCTAGGCAATGTGAGGTTTCACTTTTAAGTAATTTTTGGTTGGTACTTCCGCGACGCACAATACCTTTAATTTGCAATATTAGCATTTTTTAGCACGCAAGTTTGTTAGAACGAAATTGGGTATTTCTATCTGCACTTTTGAAGTTCACAAGCTTGGTAGAATAAAATTGGGCATTTCTTAGGTGAATCAATTTGCCCCTGGATTTGATCCAAGCTTCTAACATAAGTGCAATGCAGAGGGGCATTCTCTTCGTAGAGTTGATTTTAATTTTGGGCGGGGTTTGTATTATTTTTTCAACTTTCAGATTGATGTCACTGAATGGAGAGCTCAGATCTGGTGCAGGGCTCTTGAAGCCCAGGGTCTTAGTGACATTGAGCTTGCAAGGGTAACTATGTAATTTGCTTTCTTACTTTTTTTTACCGTGGAAATAAATGTTGTGTATTGGATGTTTGTGAGGGCATATATGGTTATTAGAATTTGCAATTTTTGTACAGGAGATGCAGCATTGCTTTGACGCTACCAGAATGGCTTCATTCCAATGGGCCCCGGAAGTTGAACAGGTATGTGTTGTTATACAGTATGATTAAAAATTAATAAAAATGCTCCGCTTGTCTGCTTGAGTTCTGATCTGTTATGAAAACATTGATGGGTACATTTTTATACTTAATGCTGAAGGTAGTCTTTTCAGTAAAGAGAGTATGCTTAAGTTGCATAATTAGTAAGTCCCCCTTCTGAGTTCTTTCGTTCAAATCTTATTTGAATCACATAAACACTCGCTTAGCAGAATGAAATTGTTTGAAAAATTGACCACCTTTCTAGGTCAACTTTTTTTATTTGATAGAAACCCCTTTTTCTGTATCAACTAGAGAGGGTACTTAGCTCCAATTGTACAAGTAACAGTACCATGGGGAGCATGAACCTGGGCCATTCAGTGCTCCAACTTATCACTAGGCCACAGGTTGGCAGACTACCAGGTCAACTTTTTTATTTCCAAGATTTATAATTTTTGGGAATCATGTTTCATAATAAGCCCTCTCTCATGACAGACAAGCTTGGTTGAAGTTCTGTAATCCCTAAGGTCAGCAACATACAAAGTATGAGAAAATTTTATGGGCAAATAAATTTTTGCAATGACCGAGACAATCAGACAAACACAATGCAGTCTAAACTTAAATCTTGGGCTTTTTACTGGAACTACAAATCTGAGGCTTGAAAAAATTGTCAAGAAACAACATGCTTTAAAATTTAAAAGCAAGAGAATATTGGGATTTCATTGGATTCTAAGAACTTAAAGTATTGTCAAAGTTGAATGAAAACCATTGGGCTACTAAGAAGCTTTGGAACACTTTAGATTGCTTCTAGACTGGAGTATTATTCATAAAAATACCCATTATATTTGGAAGGAAATGATTCAAGTTGCCAAGTGAAAACCTCCTAGATAGCTAAAGAAAATTGCAATCTCCACTACAAAGGAAATGGTTTTGTAGTTCTATATAAGTGCCAAGTGTCAGTCTTTTTCTTAGGAGCGATCTCCAATAGACCTTAGACTGTGCACCTCAATCTGGTTTTACTTTCCTTCAACTATCAGGATGCCTAGTTAAGTGCCCTTTTAAGCTCGTCTGATGTAACCTTAGCGTTGAACATAGTTAACAAGGTTTAAAATGCCATCTAGCCTTCAAATTTCTAAACTTAATTATATGGCTGCAGATTGTCAAAAGAATGCAACAGGAGGGAATTAAAGTTGGCATCATAACTAATGGGCATCCAAAGGTGAGATCAAATCCTTGCATTATTGAGGACGGGGTTATGACTTCCCAGAACTATACCATATTTGCTTCCTTTTCTTATTTGCTTGTTCCTTTTTGTCATATTTCTGGCCAACTTCTCAGGTTCAGCGGGCAAAACTCTCAGCATGCCAAGCACACGAGCTTTTTAGCACAATTCTTGTTGGTGGAGGTAATTGTGATGATAGAAGATTTGCCTTTTAAATTTTTCCCTATACCCTTTTCAATGGTTCTCATTTACATTTTCACTTTGAGACACTAAGCCCTAGTAAGTGAAATCCAGCATAAACTAAATTATTCATTTTGTATTTACAGAGGAGGCTCATCAAAAACCCCATAAAAGCATTTTTCTGAAAGCCTGTGAGCTTGTAGGAACCAGACCTGAGGAGTCCGTCATGGTTGGAGATAGCCTTAAAGCAGATATTCAGGTTTGCACATCTTCTTGTTTAGCAGAGGGGAGGTAAAGTTAAGATGTTGAATTTTGGCAACAAGACCAGCATATGCTTTTGAAATGAAATGAAATGAAAGATTTTAATTACGTCCGCGAGACCCAAATATGGTCTATGGGACCTCAAATATGGAAGTACAACTGCTCAAATCATATCATATGATCTTTAATATCTTTGAGAAGGCTGTTCCTTCTCCTGCTGATTTGGGTTAGTAATTCCCCAACTTTTTTTATTTTACTGTCTTCAAACTGTCATAGACCCATTTCCAAGTGTTTCTTTGTATTTGCCACGGATGTCTGAAAAACTCGGGCACTTATAGATGAAGTGTTCCTCTGTCTCTACTGCCCCTGTGCTGCATAAAGTACATATCCTTTCTTCCCATTGTTCTTTGGGTGTTGTCCATCTCCCTGTTTCACATCTAAGCCTATGAGAGCTAGTCCTTATCTGAGCAATGAGGATTTTTTCCTTCCACTTGATTTCAGCGCCTATATATGCTTTTTCCTTGTGATCATATGTTGGGTTAAACTTTGCAATATAATATTGTCTTTTCCTGCTTGCATTTTTCCACATTCCACTTCTAAACTTTTCATTCACATAGCTTTTGATGTCTTTGTTGAAATTTGGGCATTCATTTATGTTGATTTCCCAACGTTTCATCCATAGGTCTTCTTCTATTTTGATCCTTGACATGTTGTGCTGTGTGGGTGAGAGTTGATCATGCATTATTTTGGTTTTTATTTCCATGTCTCTAGGTGCTACTAATGCTTCCCAATATCCATTTAAAGAAGACTGAAAATATGTATCTTTACTGTTTTTCCTAACCAATTTGTCTGTGTCACTACTTATCCTGATGTTTCTTTGTTTCAGGGAGGTATAAATGCAGGTTTTCTAGCAACCGTGTGGGTCAGTGTTCGTGGTTTAGATAATCCTTCCCTTCAAGTTATAAGACCTACTTATGTTATAAGGAACATTTGTGAACTCCCTCAGGTTCTGCACCTTTATTAACAAGAAAAGTTTTGTTATCTTACATTGTATTCTTGTGTGATTGAATAGAATTGTATTAAGTTTCCATTGAAACTTCTTAACTAACATTTTGGAAAAAAGCTTTGACATGGAAATGAAATCTCACAACAGCATTGCAAATGCAAAGAAGGATTTCTGATCTCACCTTCCATTTTTGCTTGATGCCATCTATTAGTTAATTTTCATTTAGATCAATTACACTTCAAGTCCATGAAAGAAACATTTCATATTTTAGTATTCTTAGGATGGCTCGGTTTTAATTTCTACCCTTGAATCTTCATTTTAATGTAATAAATCAATATGAATTTAGTCATCTACATCATATGAGCATCATAGTTTGACGTGAAGCAAGAGGTCTTATTTTGCTTCTTTGAAATCCTTGGCTTTTCTTGCTATCAACTTGTCTTCAGAAAGATACTTTTTTTCTTTTCCATATATAATTTCTGTTTTAAGTTATATATTGCAACCATTTCTTGATGGCAAATGTTGGTCAGAAAATGTATAACTTTTGATGAAAATACAAACAATAATTTGAAGGAGAGCTCTGCTATGCTTTTCCCTTCTATTGCATGTTAATGTTAAAGGTTACCATTACTACAAGTCTATCTAGCCTCCATGGAAATTAATTCCTTAACAGATAAAATACTACCTGTGGGCTTCTGCCCATTTGGTGAATTTTTATTTAATGGCTATTTCCCAGCAACTTGCCTCTGGCATGGAGAACTATGTAATTCATTCTTGAAGCATGTCTCCCAACCAAGAATGTCTATTTTTTATATCATTATTGGGCTTTAGATTGGAGAATTTAATATAATACAAGAAATATTTGACTAAGTAAGAAACCACATAAAAAATCTGCTATTCCTGGAATCTAAGGAGTTTACTCTTTAAAGCAGTCACAGACTCACAATGGTAAGGGCCTAATGATTCCAGTGAGAGGAACATGTAAAGTGGAAAAACTTGAGTGTTCTTTTCTTCAAATAGCCTAGATTGAAACACAAAACAATCTATTAAGGATTGTTTAAGTCAACTAATTTCATAAAAGGTTTTGTTCTTAAGAGGTGGTCAGTCATCCATCTAATGATTGGTTTTCCGTAATTGGACTTTTCTCAACATAATCATTGCTCCAGTCAAAACTGAGTTTGACTGTAGGTGCTTCTAAATTGAACATATTATGCATAAATGTGTAGAGAAAAAGATCTAATCAGAATCACTTCTCAACTTGAGGCTTGATATATGGGCAACAAAATTTTGTGAACATCATTCCACGAATTTAGGACATAAAATAATCCTTCGGAATTTGGTCACTTGAACTACCCCTATCTTCATAGGGATCTTCAAACTCATCAATCTTCATCTATGGATAAAGGTGATGCAAACCCTTAATATCTTATCCAGATTTTTCATATCAGAGGAAAATGGGTTCTTTAACTTCTTTTCAAAGAGTAGAAGCTTGCATATTTTCTTATAGATATATTGGTGCTTTGAAACCATTGCGTGAGGCACTAGCTGTGTACATTTTTCTTTCACATGTGCAACTAAGAATTAAGAAAGATAGTCTTCATGATTTATCAATGGGGTGATATGTATGTAATTGACAACAACGCAAAAATATTTGCATGTGTATTTTGCTGTGGATGCGACTTTCATTATCTTGCATCAATTGTTGCATTTATTCTAGTGCTAGATGAAAGTTGCACCCAGTGAACATCTAGTCAGTTGGTTGAACTTATTGAATATGTTTGACTTTGTTGTTGGAAATTTCGAAAGCCAACTGTCATCTATCTATCTATGTTGAACTTTGGGATTCCTCCTAGGTATAAGGATTCACGTTAAGGACATCTTATATACAATCCAATAAAACTTTAAGCACTTCACTGGAAAAAACTTATGAAGATAAAAAATCGAGGCATCAAATCAAGCGATGCTAGCTTGTACCCACTCTAATACCAACAAAAATTTACAAATTTTTTAGAAACCAACAGAAACAAAACATATACTCAAATTTTATATAAAAAGTGAAAAAAATGAAATAGATGATGAGCCCATAAATAATCACTATCCGTAACAATTTTTTTTAGAAGATAGGGATTATTTATAGGCTCCCCATCTCATAAGTTCAACCAAAACAGAGGTAACAAGTGGGTTGGGCATTCAATCAATTACCAATATTAAATAAAGTTTAACCAAGTTAATCATAATCCATTCTATTGAACTTAAAATAATAAAATATTAAAATAACAAATACATCACACAATGAAATCCCCTTCCAATGCATGGCACAACGTCGGCTCTTGTCCATGTAGCAGATTATAATTTCAATATTTGAACTCACCCTTTGCACCTGTGTCAGTCGTGATTATGTCTCGTGTCATGCACAAACATACGTCCTGTGCCATGTATGAGTCAGGTTAGGAGAAAAGTATTCCCATCTGCATGTTGAATAGGAGTAGGTTTAGGTGAATTGTGTATGGATCCAAGTGTGCATGTAAATGCCCAAAGATTCTATTATTTGTTTTTTAAAGACTTGCATCTCAACTCGAATTGAATCAGTGTGTTGTTTGCACAGTTTGACATTAGGGTGCTAATAAGTAGCTGGAGGAAGACAGGTGGTTGTTTTAGGAAATTCATTCATAAAAAATGTTGATTTAAAGGAGTGTTATGTTTATATCTGAGAGCCAGATTGCCGTAGCCACCGTTGAGTATCAAAAGAAAGGGGTCATGTGGCATATCATGTGCATGTAGTATGGTGATAATGATGTTTTCCTTTGTCAAATATTAAGAGTTTAGAAGAAAAAATTGTCCGTTTTTTAATGTTATGGACATGGAAGTTAGCTTAGAGGTATCTATATTAGCCAAGTATCCAAGTAGATGTCAAAAGTCAACCATAACCTGTGGAAATTGCTTTTGTGTTGCAGCAACACAAAAACTTATATTTATTAAGTAGTGCCATGGAAAAAGATATAAAGTCAAGACCAAGATAATGTGTTTGCCATACATATACTTATTAAATGGCATTAGTTTAAGTAGTTAGAATTTATAACTTTTAGTTTAAGTAGTTAGAATTTATAACTTTTAAGGAGATTTGTCAAGTGAAATATGTATAATTGTAAAGTTGACATAATATCACTATGTAGTCATGAGTACTACAGGTGGAATTTGTTTCAATCCCATATAATTCCATTGAACAAAATATGTTGGTCATATAGGTCTTTGTACCATATATATTCATCCATAGAGGTCATTAGGAAGCTTGATGATAAGATCATTTATTAATTATAAAATATATATTGGTGAGAAATGAGAAATGGTGCCAAAGGAGGAGTTGTTTTGGAAGTTTCAATAACAAGAGTTATATAGAACATATTTTTGGAAGCTTGCTTATTTTTATGAATGTGATGGTCAGTTCATGCAAGAGTTTGTTAGTAACGTTTTAAGTATATTTTGAGCTTTAAATCTCGTGAAAGAAGCATATTAGGATCTTATGTACCTTGACAAAAAATTATACTTCTCAAGCTATAATTTTTTTCAAAGTAATTAATTATGCAGAGTTTGTGTTAAAAAGTGTCTTTGCAAAAAAGGCGTTGTAATTTGATGTAATGTACATGGAGTACATGATCGGTGGTACATGACACCCCTAAGTACTATGTGGAGAAAGGCAAGCTTTGTTGGAAAAATTAAACACATCAAGAAGAAAGAATTCATCTCACATAACTAAAATGAAAAAGACAGAGAGGGAAGAACACCAAGCTAAAAAAATGAAGCATCAAATCATGGTTTTGATCTTAAAGAAAGAGCAAATGAAGAAATGATCATAGACCTAAACATAAAGTTGAAGTTGTTTCTCAAACAAGCTTAATATAGATGATGAAGGTTTTGTGTTCTCAGTCCCCCACAATAATGATGATATGATGTGTTATCCAAGCTTGATTCACAATAATGATGATATAACATGTTATTCAAGCTTGATATGATTAAGAAGGAACAATAATGATGATATGATGTGTTATCCAAGCTTCATCCACAATAATGATGATATAACGTGTTATCCAAGCTTGATAGGCTTAATAAGGAACAAAAAAAAGTTAAAAACGTAATATGCTATATAGGGGATAAATGAAAGGTTAAAGACTATGACCATATTGTCAAATTTCTTGTGATACACGCGACCTCATTGAAAAGATAAACACTGCTTGTGGTATAGATGAATTTTATTCGTTAATAATGTTGATTCCCATGACAACAATGTTGCACATAATCATAGTGACGGTGAATATAATGTTGCTCATGGTGGTTGATCAAATGTTGATCCCCATAGTAAATCCAAACATGAAGATAATATTGATGGTGATGATATGGATGATGGTAGTTGTGTTGTTGATGTCCATAATCACAATGATGGGCATATTAATGAGATTGGATCTTGGTACATACTAGAGGTAGTGGTTCCAAAACAATGAAGAGAATGAGATATGATGACAAAGGTTTAGGAAGAAATGAACAGGAAATAAGGAAAGCCCATAAAGCTAATAGTAAGGCCAAAAAATGAAGGCCTTGGATATGAAAACCAAATAGGTAATAAAGACACTATGTTTGTAAAAGGTGAAACTTACATTGCATATGAGACATGTTTGAGTACATAGAAAAAGGTTCAATTACAAGAGTTGTGTTGCAATCATTATGGCCAAGTAGGGTATGTTAGAGAAAAGTGTTAGGAACCTAGGCTTTACATATTTATGATGCTTGTGAATAAAAAATCACTACAAGAGCAATTGTTTGAAGAAAACACTATGACCAACAAATTACATGTAAAATGTGGGTATATAGATATGAATGGATGACTTATGTTTACATGCAAATTGTAAAGATTGTATATAAGAATGGTGATTGTAGTGACATGTCACTACCTTGGGAATCATAATTTTGGAAGGATGCCAAAGAGTGAAATCAATCCACCAATGCCTTCTAAAACTTCTCAAATTTTAACTTAGTGCCAGAAAAGTGTTGATTTGCTCTACAAGTGTTAAATGGTTCAGGAGCAATCCACTAGAAAAGTGGGTCAATTGACTTGCAAGAGTGAAGCACTTAGAGTTTGCTACCAAATCACTAGCAAAGTCGAGCAATTCACTCACTTGGAGCAAATTGCTCACTAATTTACAGAGGGGTAAAAATAAAGACACGAATCCCAAGGAGAATCTTTGGAAAGTGACATTATCGTGTAGTGGTGGCATAACTCATTTTGAAAGCTTTCTAAGTATTTTAGAGGCATACTTAGAGGTATGTAATATTTGGAGGTGGATCACTTTTTTAGAGATGCCCTAAATTTTTACTTTTACTAATAGTAATAGTTTCTTATCCCAAGAAACTTTGGGGTAAACTCCAACTATAAATAGGAGCCATATGCTCTATTGTAAACATCTTTTGGCCATGAGAATTCAAAGTTATACTCTGTGAAACCACATTGTGCTTTATAACTAATGAAATGGGGAGGAGATTAATAAGTCTTTTGCTATCCATCAATTGCATTGCCTTTTTAGATCATAGAATGCATAGTGACTGAGGCATAACCTTTTTGCCCATTTTGTAATTTGCCTTACCATTTCATATTAATCCATTGGGAACATTGTTGTTATTTGAATTCTCATGTGTTGATTGATCACACACTTCCTTGCAATGATTACGGTCATTTTTACTTTCCATTCCTCACACTCTACTTAACAATTTACTTTTCATGCATTTTAAATTCCACACTTTAAGTTTATGCAATTAGAATAGGTTATATTAGGAACTAGTAAGGGTAATGCAGAGCTGGCCTAAATTCGTAAGTTGGAAGATGCCATAAACTCTTCCATACAATAACTTGTTGAAAGGTTAGAATTGGGGAACATTATTGATCAAATTAGAAGTTTGACTATTCCCTGATTTAACATAGTTTTTCTTGCATGTCTAGTGGGATGCTAGTCCTTTACTCATTTTTTGGCCAAATTTCTTGATTTTGGTGCCAAATTTGCATTCTAGAAAGGTGAAGCCATTAGTGCAAAATTGAAGATTTTTTTCCAAGTCTAAACATAGGTAGCGATTCATTCCAAATTTGAAGTGATTCGCTCCACTTGAAACAATCACTTAAAAATCATCCTAAGTCCATTTTAGGGGGTGATTTGCTTCGAATCTTTCAAACTTGCACAAGTTGAATCTAAAGCAATTAATTGGTTCCAAGAATTGGATTTACTAAGCCTAGTCTCAAATTGACCTTTAAATCTTACATCTTTTCATCATTTATTTTGATTTTGTACGTGATTTGTGAATAGTGGATTTGATACAAACTTTAGAATCTTAATTTTTTTTTTGTGAAGTAGGTAATGAAGACAACATCAAACCTGCAAGATATCTCAAATTTGACTCCAATTTTTGCATCTGCCACAATCATGAAGTACTTGGATTGAATTTTGATAAAGTTCTTCTAAAGATAGATTTGTTGGTTATTTTCTTTGTTCAATAAGCGACTCACTCTAGAACAATGAAATTTGGTCAAGTTGAATCTAAAGAGTGATTCATTCAAATTTTGTGAAATGATTCACTTAGAAAGACAAGTTCTTACCAAATCCTAGAAGAGTGATTGACCCCAAAATCAAAACAAATCACTTTGAGTGATTTGCTTGATTCTCTACTTTTCAAAAATTTCAAAGTTTAATTTTTACTAGTGAATCATCTAAGTCTGCTAGCGGTTCGTTCTAGTTTACTGGAAAATATCTCTATAGACCAAATTTTATAAATTTTGATATTTTGACCCTAAAACTCTACGTATGCATGTATGTGCACATGTAAGGACAAGCTTATGAATACATGCTTGAAATCACAAATATTGGGTAAAGAACATCAATTGTTGGAGCTTATCACATACTAATGAAAGAACACTAAAGGAAAAAGGAAGGAACCAACTATCATGTGGGTACATCAAGACAATGAGATTTAGAAGATTCTTATGTCTAATTTCATTTCCTTAAAAGGAAGAAGTCCAATGGCCAATCTTGATAACCAAAATTATACATCCTAAGAGATTGGTTTCCTTGGCTATCAAATAAGTAATTCATCTACTCTTCTGAATCAAACTTGGGCAAGTACTGGTCCTATATTGACTCATACAAACCCTCTTTATAGAATGACCTTTGATGTAAAAAACTAGTCAATAATCTATCTTTGGTGATCTTCCATAACACACTTAAAAGTCATCCTCCAACATCTAATGCTCAAATCATACCACCTACAAGTACAAATTCATATCACAGTCTACTTGGATCTAGCATTTCTAGCACATCCAATCTTCCTTCTAGATAACCAATATCTCCAAATGTAGGATCTTCAATAAAATATTTCTTAAGTAAAGCCAAGGCTTTACTGAAAACTTGCAAGTGTCGGCTAGTTAGGTAGGAATGCAAAATTCCCAAGGAAACTCCCAAGGACAAATGTTGCCTTCGACTATTTAGATACAAAATAAAATGAAACAATACCCTCCTCCAAACCAATAGGTTCCTCTAAAAGGCTTGTATTCCCCGCCATTCTTGAACATGCAAGCTCCTTCGAATCGACATTGGGATTATCAGAATCCACCATCCCCTCCTTTCCAAATATTGAATTCTCCTTATCCTCTTCCCTACTACACACCATACCCGTATCCTAAAAACCTCCATACCCATATTAAGGTTATGCAATATATCCTTATTCACTGCAACAATAATAGTATGGCTTACCTCCTCAAAATGATCCAACACCTCAACCACCTAGGTTTCAAAATCAAATTCATAATTGGACCTATCAAGGGCCATTAAGTATGGAAGCCTATTCCCTATCCCACCTATTGTTATGAAAGCATTGCCAACCTTTGATGAGATCGAGAATAATATGACATTGGATCATATCAATAAATTGTCTATACTCAAATCAATTCATTACATTTAGGAAGAAGACATTATGATAGCCTTACTTATTTATTCTTTGCATGACAAAGCTACATTATGGTATAGGGGTTTACCCAATAATTCTATTACTAATTGGGCATCAAATATAAGACTGTTTATGTGTATATTTAGTAGTGTGGGCAATGACTATTTTGTTTTGTTTCAATTGAATGCAATGTAAAGACACCCCAAGTAAAATATACATGATTAGAATAATAGATTCTTGAGGATCTTAAATTTTATTCCACAAAAATGTTAGGCCTAACAAAGAATAAGATTTAACCTATTATATCAAAGGTTTATAGTCTGATTTGGCTTTGATGGTTTGTAATGCTAACCACAACACTCTAGATACAACTTTTGAAGAAGCAACATAAACAAAGGATGTTTTGATTAAGGTAGGGAAATTATCTCATGCCTTGCTATGGCCTATGCATATTTTCTAAAATATATAAATCCCCAAATCTATGCCTCCCATCTCGCCCATCCCAACCACTCAACCAATTTTTAACCCAATGCCCTCTCCATACATTATTACACACCTTGGTCAAAATTCATCATCAACTATTGCATTTCAGCCATAGTTGCTAGCCCTTCTTACTCTGCCAAAATCCAATGATGATTACTTTATTAAGTTTGAAATGAGGCAAATATTGGAAGTTATGAGGACCATGACAATCAAAATAACATTGAAAAGAGATAATGGCAACAACCATAGAATTAACAACCTCGAAATACCCCCCAATTTACTAAGAACCAATTGCCTCGACAAGGTTCCAGTTAGAGTGCAAATCAAGTTTAGGATAACATGTTAAATGGGAATTTAGAGATTAATATATTATGGTGTTTTCCATGCAATGCAGGGTATGATCTTATGAATTGTGTGGTAGTCATAAAATATGTGTAGATGAATTAATAAGACCAACAATTTCAGGCTTAAAAGACCATTGTCTTGGGTCAAATGGCACCAATGATGAATCAACCCATATACCAACAATCTTAAACACAATAGTCAATTCCTACCTTGTTGGACCCAAATATTATAATTTATTCCAACTTCAGTGTTTCTAAAACATATGAAGATTTCATATTTGAGGATGATGTTATATGTGTGAATCAAGGGATTGGGAAAGGGGTAAGAGGAAAGCATCTAAAGAACAAACCTCAATCTAGAAATATGATGAAGCAAACAAGGGAACTATAGTAATTAGAAGCGGGAGACCATAATTACACTTGAAAGATAAAGGGTTGATAGCTATGCAACAAGAAAAACAAAAGGAAAATACTAAGAAGAGTGTTGGAGATACAACACAAGTGGATGCATAGGTCGATAAGGACAAACAAATGGATAAGGGGAAAGAACCAAAAAATAGAAAGAAGGATATAAAGGGAATGGATAGGTCCATCAAAAAGAGAAGTGATAAGAGGAGGGACCAACATCAGAAGGAGGTAGAGCAATGTCTCAAATATCCTTCTCCCACTAGCAAAGGATACATTATGGTCATTAGACAATTTAGAACATTTATTGCATGTGGTGAGAGTAATTCTATCAAATTTAAATTCAACGTCATTGAAGAAATGAAGAAAACTCCTGTCGAGGTAAGAATGTTGGAAGCACTATCTCTACCTAGTTAGTGAGATCTAATTTAGGAGCCTCTAAAAGAGTAGGAAAGAAGCTATGCAAAAAATAAACAACTAGTACCATCCAAACCAACATAACTAAACAAAAGAATATGATATCTAAGAATCCGCTAAATATCGAGGTCAATGCAATAGATATATTAAATACCCCAAATATTAAAATGCTAAAGTCACTCTCATTCTATGTGATCATGAAAATTAAAAATTAGTTGTTGAGAAGTTGCAAGTTGATTTAGGGGGAGTTGTAACTATGATGTCAAAGTTTGCAAAAAATGAGTTTTTCCTAAACTAAAATGGCTAGGCATCCAATGCATATGGATGGCACTAGGGTAAACACAATGGGAGTTGTAGAAGATCTAATCATGGCCATAACAAACTATCCAAAACTAGTAGTAATGCAAGAGGTAATAATGGTATACTTCCTCCTATATTTGGGTACTTAGTGATGGATTACACTCACATGAAGGTGCCTAGGGATGATAAAATAATACATATTGAGAACAAAAATTTATGTAATTACTTATTGCATAAATCATAGAGGATGGCATAGTGGATTGGAATGCACTCCAAAAATTCATATATGATCAGGGACTAGAAGGTAATCAAATATCTAATATAGACATGATAATCAATGTGTTTCAAGATGAAGAAGATCCAAAAGTTAGCTTTGAGTAGACTGAGCTTAGGAATGATCTCATATTAGAATAACCATCTAACTTCCTAGCTCTAACAAGCTAGTAGGCATAGGGATTTGATAAGATTTAATGTAGTGAAGAATCACTACATCAAAAAAATCTTGCTAAGAAGATAATTTTGACTAAGATGCCATCCAAAGTCAACTAGGAGGAAGACAAATGAGGAGGCCTAAGACTCCTATGACCTATGAAGCAATCAATGCCAGAAGTATGCCAAGAGCATCATCAAGAAATAAAATTTTCCATAAACCCATGTTGAATCTTAAGCTCCCTGTGTCATAAGGTTAAGTTGACCAACCAAACCAAAATAATAATAATTCATAAGCCTATTTGGTGGTATCTAAGGCAAATTCCATTATTAGTTGGAATCCTTGAACCTTTTCGATGGTAGCTAAAAGGACTCCACCTTTGGTAGGACTTTGCCTCATCCAATACTTGTGGACTTTTCTTATCCCTAGAGAGGAAAGACCATAGGCCTAGCCCTCTTATATTTTTTATGGTGTTTGTAGCTTCCTAGTGTGGTCACAAGTCATCATCAATTATTGAACTTCTAGATTTGTGTCCAATAAAAATCTTAGAGTTCATCCCTAGAGTTGTGTCCCATGCTCATTGGACTTCTAGATTGTGCAATCCACATAGGGCATAAACACCAGATGCATCCTATAACCATAGTGGGTGGTCATTGTGCCCAAAGTGTACAAACAAAATAGATCCCTAGATAGTTTTTCTTTCCCAACAATTAAATGTCATGCTCGAGGGGATGAATCACATAATATTAATTCCATAAATATTATTCATGAGCTTAATCCTGTATTTTGATGAAGGTCTTTATTTAGTGCTTATTAAAGCAATAAAAATATTCACTTAGTGATTTCATTGGCTAAAGAACCAAAAGGTTCAACAACTCCACTCGAAAATATCCCAAAATCAACCATTGATGCAGTTCAAATATTAGAATTTTTGTGAAGGTCCTAATTCATCCACTCAATCACAACAACTATACTATTCACCTGATGACTCTTCTCAAAGATCCATGAACTTCACAAGCATAAGGATGATGGTGAAAGTCCTATTCAAGATAACCCTCACCATACCTAGCCAATCAAAAGGTTTCAACATGGAATAATAGAGGGTCCCTAATCCCTCTTACCCTACCTACTGTTTGGGGGACAATCCCACACTAGCTCTAAAGTCATTACCAAATTTATTGGGCAAGATGTAATCACACAATTGGAACATTTGCAACACATGGTAAGCCCATGCACATTGCATACCATCAATTAAAAAGACATGGCAGTGAGACTCTTGGCAATATCTTTCAAAGGTAAAGTACAAAAATGGTACATAACCCTTCCCTCATGGTCAATCAAGGATTGGAAACAATTGGCCAATCAACTAGTGGATGGTTTCGGGGAGAAGGTAGATGGAGCATCCTTGTTGGAGTAGTTGACGATTATCAAATGAGCTCCCATGGAGATGATGGATGACTTTAATACCCAATTCTACACAACCTAGTTTAGAATTTTAGATGATATTTGACCCCCTAGGTATAGCACTCATACTATCTCAAGTTTTTTTCTCTCAAAGATTGTCATAATGATCATGTCTAAGGAGGTAACTCCTTGCCAATAGCCTACCAAATAGCCATCCAAGTAGAGAATTAACTCATTGAGATAAGAAGACTATTGTCCAAGCCCTCGATATCACTACTCCCAATGGTTTAGCCCACCACTTTCTAGCCCATACAAAGTAAGACAAATTTTAGTTATCACTCCTTGCATCAAAACCTAAACTCCCAACTTACAACTAATATTGAAGGAATGAAGACAAGGATCCAAGCCCTATCAAAAGAGATATTGGTCCGAAGGAAGTAACAAAATAAATAGAGGCTCCATAATTAGAATTATATAAGACCTCAATATCAACAACCTTAGTGCCCCATGTAAGAAAATGACTGGCATATGGAGTCCATCCCATTACAACAGACCCCTTCTAACCATGTTAGGGGAATTTATCTCATGTAGAATAATTACTAAAGGAGGTCCATTGCATGGTTTTGAGAAACTTACCCCCATAATGCCCATCTCAAGGAATGTTTTTAGTCATCTATAGTAGTGCCAAAGAAACAGGTACCCATTTGGGTATCTACCCATTTTTTGAAAGTAAGAACACCATATAGATGCTAGCTAGTCCACTTCCTAGCTATCAACAACTCAAATACTACTTGATTAGATCAGGTTTTGGTCATTTGGGAGAAGGAAGGAGCATACATGGTGGCCAACTAGATGGTTTTGCTAGCATTTAATGAGCATCAGGTCAAACTAGACCGTAAAGCACCAATTGAACTTAAGAAAGCTGAAAGCATTTAGGGAAGCAAGTCGATTGGGTGTAGGGGGCCTACCACCACCATGAGCTTACTAAGATTGGACCTACCAAAAATTCTAGTGTCCATCAAGAACAACACCTCAAACTTTCCAAAGACTCCCTAGTTATCCAAGGATGAGCATGAACAGTGATCACTATTAAGTGCCCCATTAGAGGAGGGTCTTGAGGAAACCCTAACATATTAGGAAAATTAAAGAAACCAAAGACCATGCAGACCCTTGGTTTGAAAATGAAGCTGATCGAGCCTAAACCTTTCTATATAACCATGGTCTATGGTGATGAGCTACTGCATGGTCAATCATAAGGTTGGTATCTTATCAAAGCCGATATCAGTGATAGAGATAATTAAGCAAGCATTCCAACCAACCAATAAGGAAGTAGTGCAGTGGGACAAAGGTAAATTTCCACCTTATGGGGCTGTAAGAGGCATCGGGTCCATGGTTCCCCAAGGGGACACTATGAATCATCTCCTAGCACCATTTGGTGTTCACTTGCAAGGCAACTTAACTATCATCCTGAGAAGCTACTTGCAAGTGATTTAGACACCAGTGGACCAAAAAACAAAATAGAGGATAAGGATTGAAAGTCTGGTGGAACCTCTCCAACTACTAGTAGATTCAATAGACATCAAATGCACCTATAGGAAGAAAATAGAGTGACCAAGATTGGATCCCTAATACAAATAATACCCAATAAAAAAGAGGAAGTGTTGGATTAATGAAATTTGGGATTCTTGTCTTAGTAAAGCCTTTGAGTGTATCGGTATCGAATAGCATCCAGGAGAAGGATGAACCACCAACCACTCTTGAGACTTTGTATAAAAATATTTTCTAATGTTTTTATCTAGGTCTTGTAAGATACAAGTGAGTCCAAGCTTGTGGCTAGATCCTTATCATGCTTGAAGGATAACCCTTGCAAAGTGTGATATGAGCACAAGTCTTCTTGGGATTATCACCTAAGACCATATGATCAAAGAGAGGATATCCACCATAGAGAGGCATGAGAAGAAATAAATAATGACTATGTCCTCTGCACAAAGGAATTATTCCTCTCACATCTCATAAAAAAAATGTAAGCAGAGAGAGATAAGCTTTAAAAGTTATCCTAGAGGGTGAGGCCTATAAAAAGAGGTGCTTCCCCCTAAAATTTTTATGAAGTCTTGAGTAGAATTGATATCACCATAATATCCTTTCTCCTATTCACCCAAGCTATAGAAAGCCTTAGGATTTCCTCTCTTATGACTCTACACCCAATGGATAAGGCCGTAATTTATGGGTTTCTTATCTCATACTACCATGATATCTCCTTTGAGTAGTTATAGAGAAGAATCATTACATTAGAAAAATCCTGTTAAGAAGATAATTTTGACCAAGACACCATCCAAATCCAAATAGGAGGAAGACAAATGAGGAGACCTAAGACTCCTATGATCTATGAAGCAAACAATGCTAGAAGTCCATAAAAAGCACCATTGAGGAAGAATTTCTGCCATAAACCCATGCTAAATCTTAATCTCCCCATGCACGAGGTTTAGATGACCAACCGGAGTATAATAATAATAATTCATAAACCTTTCTGGTGGTAGCTAAGGCAAGTTCCATTATTGGTTGGAGTCCTACAACCTTTCTAGTGACAACTAAAATAACTCCACCATTAGAAAAAAATTGTTTCATCCAACACTTGTGGAATCTTCTTCTCCCTAAAGAGGAAAAACCATGGGCCTGACTCTCTTCTATGTATGATGGTGTTCATAGATCCCTAGTGTGGTTTCCAGTTATCATCAGTTAGCTACCCTTGAGAGCAGGACCTATTGAACATGGAGGAAAGAGGAAGATTTGAGGTGACTATATGGGAAGACAACAAGGCAAGCTCCTATTTATTCCTCAAGAGGAGCTTAAGATTGAAAGTTTTGTGAAGGGTAGAACAACTTGAAGATTTTAGTTATAAAATATCTGTTGAACCTTTAGGCTTGCTACCCCTATGAAATTTACCTTGGAGATATATGGCATAGGAGCACTAGAAAGTAGAAGATGAAAGGCTAGAAGAGAAGGGCACCTTAAACATGCCCACTAGAGTGAAGCACTTGATAGTCTTGGTTATCATTGAAACATCGAAAAAGAAGCAATATATAGGTCAATGGAAAATGGAATCCCTCTAGACTGGAAGAAACATAGAAAGGTGAAATTAAAACCCCAAAGGGTGCATAAAGAGGAACTTCACCAAAGGAGCTAGTAGAGAAGCAAAGGGAAAAAACATCGACCATCATCAAGAAACCATAGTAATACAAAGTGTAGCAATCCAACATGCATACACCTAAGCTAATAATAACTGAAAATAACACAAAGCATAAAAGAATGAACAAATTTAAAAATAACCACAAATAAGGGTTTATTTTATTAAATTTCCAATTAAACTCAATTACAAATCCATCCCTCTTAGGGATACCCAATGTGATAAAATTATAGAAAATCCCCACACAAGGGTAGGTGTAATCCGTAAGCTTCCTAGGTTGACATGAACTGCTCTAAGGTAAATGTAGCCTTCTTCTCCATGATTAAAGGCATTTGTTGATTTGAATGACAAGATCCTATTAACCCTGTGTTCAAGACACAATAAGAAGCAATTAAAAGCAAATGAGGCCTCTCTTAATGAGGTTTTTAGAGGAAATTATACAAAATATTGTCATGAAAGCTTGAAATCAAGAAAATGTATAAAGAATAGTAATCTACTCTAAACATGATAATTGACCATCAAGAAATGTAAAAAGAAACATAGATCAATCTATTAGAAACATGAAAACATAAGAAAATAGCTACACCTAATCTAGCTACCAAATGATAATAAATGAAGGAAACAAGTCTTAAATCCCTATTTCTATTGCATAATTATCTCTAATAAAGCAAATCTAGATTAAATGCATCTAATCTACTGCAAATAAAATGTAAATTACTTCTAACACCAAGGAAAATAGGAAATTGAACTTGACCATGGGTCTATGGCGCAACTAACACTGTTAGCCGTGGCTGACAACCATGACTAAGTTGAAAATGAAGTTGCTCTCAAATACCAGTCTTAGATCTCCAATTCCCTTAATGAATTTATGATCAAGGGTCACCACGATGTCCTCTGACATATTTAGCGGTTGAATCACTCATATTGGTGATGGAATAGGCTCAATTAAGTTTCTTGATTCCTCCTAGCCCTCCATAGCCTTCTTGATTCTAAGTTTCATGTGATATCCAGTTAGGCAGCAAAGGTATTCCTCTCAATGGATACAAGTGAGTATGTAATTTGACAGGGCTTCACTGCCCTTCAACTTGAGATACTTCTAAGATTTTCCCAAATCTGGAGAGGGGTTTTATAGCACATGGGAAGGCCATGTCTGAGCTTCATGGATAAGCCAAGATCAAGAAAGGACAACTAGGGCAGTTGGATGGAAACTTTTGGAACTTTCTACCCTCTAACTGCTTGGATCTTCAACCAATTGGCCGTTGTAACTTATTTTGGGTCGATCGAGGTCCAACTAATTTTTAAGGCTAACCACGGCTCTTAGGCACGGTCAGCTCTGTTAACCACGAGTGTTAGCCACGACCAACATTGATTAGGCCAAAATGCCTAAATGAGTGGTTAGAACCATTGCTTCACCATGGAATCTATCCAAGATCTTTCATATGGTCTTCTAGCATGTCCCATATAAGTAGTTGCCTTGACATGATGCATTTTAGGTGTCTACACAAAGCAATCAAACGTAATGGAGAAGTGATAATCTGGTATCAATCCTATCACCCCTAGAAAATAGACATAAAACCCTAGATGGAATATGGAACTTTTAAAATGGCAACATGGAGGCAGCCCAAGGGGTGACAACAAAAACCAAGAATATTAATTAAAGGAAGATCTTAGAGGTCCAGTCATGATGGATCTCTAGCATGGAAGATCAAGTAGGATGATGAGAAATGATAACATCCCATCAATCCAACCTGTCCATGATATTTATGGCTATAGATAGAGAGACCTAAAAGGTCACTCAACATTAATGACGATAAGCCTAGGCAAAATTTTGAATTGGATAATTTTGAATTCTTGCATGAATTTTAGGGGAAAATCCTTTCCCATTTCTTCTTAGAAATACCTCCTTATTCTTCATTATAAAGGATTAAAAAATTGTTGCCTCTATGCCTAGTATTTTACCTTACACGTAGTCTTTCTTTTATACCTCTTATATATTACGACTTGAATTGAACCCTAAATTATTTTGTTGATAAGCTTCAAGCCCTCTCTTGTAAAACACAAATGCAATCTAGTTATTACATATATAAGAAACTATGACTATTCTATTTTCTATCATATTTATTATGTATGTAACCATGGTGATTTGCATCTAAAGAGACTGTGTTCCCTATGCACTATCAATGACAAAACATGTGTTCATTTAATATTGCAATAACATAAAGAGATTTTAGATTCTTGGCATATTACCCATGTAGGCTAGGCTAGTAAATTTTACTACTTTCCTTTACTGCTTTTATCTTATCTCTTTTTCCAAATAAAATTTGATAGAATAGGCTAGATTAGGAAAGAGAGCATCAATATCACATCCAACCAAGGAGTCAGGCTTGATAAGAACCTTTGAGGTCACCCTTGGAGTTGTATCCTATGCTCCTTGTATTACCTAACTATGCACTCCAAATAGGGCATGTGCATCAGACACCCTTGATTACCATATCTGGTGGTCATTGTGCTTGGAGCATGTGACCAGAATTGGTCCTCAGATAGTTTTTCCCACTCGATACTTGGTAATGCACTTCGATAATGCTAGAACTAGGAATGGGTTGGGTGTTGGCATTTAGTTCATTGATTCACAAGGTGCACAAATCAATTTTGCATGTTGATTTTTCAATTGCATAAATAATATGGTTAAATATAGAGCATTATGCATCAAATTGAGGAAAGTAGAAAATATGGGGATTAAGAACTTGAAGGTGTTTGGTGACTCTAAACTAATCATAAACTAGGTCAAATCCCAATGTGCAACCAAAAGCAAAACTTTGAAGTCATATAAGCATTGGATCTGAGATTTGTTAAAAATATTCAATATATGAAATCAAAGTAATACCCAAAGAGTTGGATGCTAAGGTTTATGAACTGGTAACTATGGCAACAAAATTTGACCCTATAGCTAACATTGGGGATCAACTAAATGAGGTAGAGGTGGTATTCAAACCAATAGTCATAGATAACTCTAGCCACTGGTAGAGATTCAACAAGAATGAGAAGATCATTAATTTATTTGATTAGTAAAGCTATTGAGGATAAAATTGAATACATGGATGATATTAAATATGGGGTAATCTAGTTAAAAATAAATCAAATACCAAAGGGGTTAATTACTCTAGAAAGTCTATTTAATCTAGGCAATAGCATGAGGAAATCTAGTATCTAGGTGAAAGCATATTCCTACCACCTTGTCAAAGTTTCTAAAGGAGGAAAAATGTTGCTTGGTAAGGAATACATCCAAGAAGAAATTGACCTATTTAGAATTTTTTGTAGTAAATATAGAGATATCATTACTTGGTTCTATGAAGATCTAAATGTATGTAATAGAAAATCATAGAGCATACCATTGAGTTAGAACCAAGTGTGAAACCTTTCTACTAAAAAAAACTAATGAACCCAAATATTGAGGTGGTGATGAAGAAAGAACTCATGAAGCTCTTACGTGATAAAATTATACTTCCCATCAAAAATTTCATGTGGATGTCTAATCTGGTCCTAGTTCACAAAAGTAACGGTGACATAATGAAGAACACAAGCTTATACTGAGAGGGGGGTGAACAGTATAAGACCACTTTTTACTTTTCTTTCCCAATCAATATTATGCAATGTATAGATAGCAATATCAACAACAGTAATCAAAGCAATGCACAAATCACCACACACAATAGAGACACCAAATTTACGTGGTTCACCCAATGTGGGCTACTCCACGGAGAAAATATTTCACTAAAATTTTCTCAATCAATCTCTTGGGAATCCTTTCCCTATTACAATATTTATGGATCTCTATCCAAAGGAGACACCAATCCCCTAATCAAGTTCGTGGATCTCTATCCATAGGAGAACTCCTTTCTCCTAAGCTCTGACTGGTGATCTTCTAGAAGAACTATTATCCCCACTGCTCTGGCTAATGGATCTCTATCCACTGAAGACTCCTATCCTCACTACCCTAGCTAATGGATCTCTATCCACTGGAGACTATCATCCTCTATACTCTATCACCTTCAAAGCTCTATCTCAAATCTGCACTAAACACAGTCCTTCGGTCTAGCACAAATCTATCCTCAATATCTATCTGATCTGCACTAAACCTCACTCCCAAACTCTATCCTCAATTCTATACTAAACACAGTCCTTCGGGTCTAGCACAAATCTATCCTCAATATCTCATCCTCTATCACTAAACATAGTCCTTCGATCTAGCACAAATCTATCCTCAATCTCTGTCCTCAAGCCTTAACTCAAAGCTTGACTCAATCACAAATCAACTCTGCTAGATCTGCCCCAAACCTTAACTCAAGGTTTGAACAAATCAATCAATCAACTCTGCTCACAAGCCTTCTCAAAGACTTATCTCAAATCTGCCTTGTAAGCTTCCACAAAAGCTCACACCAATCTGTCCTCAAGTCCTCTCTAGAACTTGTCCAAATCTGCTCAATAAGTCCCCACAAGAACTTATCCAAATCTGCTCTCAATATGTATTGTAAGCTTCCACAAAAGCTTACCCAAATCTGTCCACAAGTCTTCTCAAAGACTTACCTCAAATCTGCTCAACAAGTCCACACTAGAACTTGTCCAATCTCATAGAAACATAAAGAGAATTGTTAGAGACTCAATATGCTCTACACTCATCACAATGCTCAATCACTTTCAATCACTCTCTTAGAAACATATAGAGAATTGTTAGAGACTCAATATGCTTCACATTCACCTCAATACTCAATCACTTTCAATCACTCTCTTAGAAACATATAGAGAATTGTTAGAGACTCAATATGCTTCACATTCACCTCAATACTCAATCACTTTCAATCACTCTCTTATAAACATATAGAGAATTGTTAGAGACTCAATATGTTTCACACTCATCAATACTCAACCTCTTTCTCAAATCAATTCAGAATATAGAATAATTTGTTTCATAGAACTTGAACAATCACTTCACACATTCACTTGACTAGGCTTAACCAACTCTACTCAACCAATCACTCAATGAAATGATCCTTGCTCACAAACCCTAGTCCAAGCATATGAATACTCACTCAAATATTTCCAACAATGCTTTATCAACCAATCTCACATAACAATGATACTCATGTTCTTTCCAAACCCTAGTTCAAGTTCTTCACTCAACAACTCACTTCAACAACAATGCTTATAAGACAATCTTCACATAACAATGATACTCATGTTCTTTGCAAACCCTAGTTCAAGTTCTTCACTCAACTCAAACACTTCAACAACAATGCTTATAAAACAAGGTTTTATCAACAACTCTTAATTCCAGAAAACCTTGAAGCATTAATTCAAAACACTCTCAACAATGCAAACCAAACAATCCTTTTCACTCCAACTTTTCATTCACAATTTTCAACAATCACTCACTAGGAAGAATATGCCCATACCTTTTGTTGGATGTAGAAGTGCCTTTAGAAAACCTGTCTTAATCACAATTTTCTTCTTTCCAATTCCAATGGTTAGACACAACAATATTACTTCAACACTTTCCAAAAATATTCCTTGGACATAAAACAATCACAACTCAATTTATGCCTTATTGCTCCCTTTTAAAACAACACTCATCATACCATACATAAAGATAATTTCCTTGATACACCTTATAAACTCCAACTTAAAATAATATCCAACACCATAAAAATATCAACCAAAACACCTTACAATATTTTCAAAACATTTGAGCACACAACATTAAAAATTTAATTTTGCAAAAACCCTTATAACTCCTTTAGCAACCTTAGAACCAATTTAAATATGCAAAAATTAATTTTTAAATGCCCAACTATATTTCCAAAATTTTGGCGACCAATTTCCAAGCATACCTTATACTTCCCACAAAAGGGGATTCGACGAGATTCGATCCACCGTCTCCTCTAGCCTAAGCGCCTTAGCGCTTGGGAGCCCACCACGTGGGCTACTAATGCCCACGTGAAGGAAGGTATAGCGCCTTCCTCTTATGCCTTCACTCACCATCTATTCCTTTCGAAACGTGCACACTCCTCCTTCGCTTTGGATGCAATGCAATTCGTATAGCTCTCAATTCTTAAGCTCGCATTAATTTTCGAAGGCATGGTAAGTATGGTAGGGTGGGAGTTCCCCCATTTTATACATGCTTTTAATTTCTCCTCACGTCGGTGGTGCTTTATTCGAAATCAAATTTCGAATTTCAAATTTGATAACCCACCTTAGGGTTATTTAACCTTAGCTTAAATTAATTTATAATTAATAATTAATTTAAATAACTTTATAAGTTAAGTAAATTAACTAATAAATTAATTTATAATTAATTTTAAACTTCCTTGGCATAATATTATAAAATAATATTATAATATTATTTATTTGGGCTTTTTCTTGCACTTTGGACCTCATCTGACTTCCATGAACTGGGTCTTGAAACTGAAACCGAGACGGATGCTGCCAACTAAAACTGCCACTGACTGGTGCTGAAAGTTTGACATCAATGACCACTCACTCTTGACATCAATGACAACTTATCACTCAAAATGTCCAACAATCTCCCCCTTTGTCATTGATGGCAACCCAAATTCTTTTACCAAATCTTTGACCTTTTTCCTATTCTTCTCCCCGGAAACTGCTCCCCTGACTCAATGCTTTCTCCTTAAACCAAATCTCTCCCCCTTTGACATCAATGGCAAAGGGTCACCTTTGGGGCTTGGGGCTAAGAATGAATCTCTTAGCTTAGCCCCTCCCCCACCTCCTCTTGAGGTGGTTAATTCTGGGGTGGGAGTATTTCTACTCCCAGCAAGCACTGGTCTTTACCTTTATCCTCTTTCCTTCTTATCTGATCCTTTTGACTATTCATGTTCCTATTCCTATCCATGTCCACATTCTTGTTCCTATTTATATCCATATCCATATTCCTATTCCTATTTTTTTCCATATCCATATTCCTATTCTTGTTCTTGTTCCTATTCCTGTTCATTTGTTCCTATTCATGTTCCTATTCATGCTTGATTCTGGAATATCTGCTCTACACCATTTTGTTGTATGTCCATCATTATTGCACTTATAACACTTAATGTTATTATTCCTTGGAGGTGCAAATGTCTTAGGATTTCTCCTAGTGAAACCATATCCTTTTCTGTCATGAACCCTGCAATCCATTGCCTTGTGACCAAACTGATTACATGAGTAGCAATACCCATGGAAAAGTTGCCTATTTCTGAAATTCCCATTTTCTTATCTTTCATGTGTCCTGCACTGTGAAGCCATGTGTCCAAACCTATGACATGAGAAACACCTTCCATTGAAATTTCCTTGTCTTGACCTCATTGGTCTCTTAGTCTCTCTTAACCTATTCTGATTGTTGTTCCATCTATTTCTTCTTTGTGCATTGTTCCTTTCCTTGTTGAAATTTCTATTGTCCAACTCATCCTCAGATGTCTCACTTTCTCTTACACTATCTTCTTATAAAGTTTCTTCTTCTTTAGAACTTGAGGTTGAATTTTCTTCTTGTTTCTTTTGAGCTTGTTCAAAACCAAGACCTATTTTATTTGTTGACCTTCTTTGTACTTTGATCATCTTATCCACAACCTTTGAGCTCTTTCCAAACTTGTGTAGCTTATCCTCAGATTTTTCTAAATCTTCCCTTAGTAGAGCTACTTCTTGTTCTAACCTTTCACATTCTAAGACCTTTGCTTCTAACTTATCCTTGAACCTCTTTGTCTTAGCCATTGACTTGTTTAGATCCTCTATAAGCTTTCTTCTCTCTTCATCACATTCTTGAAACTGAAACTCAAGTTTAGAGTTTTGCTTTCTTACCTTATTTACTATGTCAAGAGCATAAATAAGTTCTGCCTTAAGATCAAATTCTTCTTTATCTGATTCTTCCTCTATTTGTTTGCCTTTGTCTACATCTTCATTTTCTTTTGTCTTGTCTACTATAGGATCACCTTCTTCTTCTTCTAGTGCCATTAGAAGATTTTCTTCTAGTCCTTCAAGTGCATCCTCATATTCATCATCACTAAAACTATAACCATTCCTTGTACAACTATCTTCAAGATGTCCAAAGTTACCACATCTAAAACACTTGAGAATTATTGGTGACCTTTTCTTGACTTCTTATTTTTCTTCAATCATAAATAGGACTTCATCTCTATCATTATCTAAAAAACTAGCATCACTATCACTTGAGTACTTACTTGCCTTGTCTGCATAGTAGCTCCTCTTTTGTATTTGAAAGAACTTCTTCCCTTGTCTACTTTGTCCATCCTTACCTTTCTTTTGGTACCTATATTTTTTGATTCCCTATTCCTGTGATCCTATTTTTCTTCATCATTGTTATTTTTAGCTTCTTGAAAATCAGTTGCATAGTGACCATACTTTCCACAATTGAAACATCTAACAGATTTTACATCTTTGAATTTTCTTGAATCCTTGTTCCTTCTACCATAATTTGCTTCTTCATCATTGGATGACTCATTGCTTGATTCTGACTTCTTACCCTTTGTCTTCTTAATTGCTTTGAAGGTTGCTTCCTTCTAGGGATTAGGTTCTTTTGTTCTTAACTCAAAAGTTGTAAGAATACCAAGCAACATATCTCTTGTCAAAGAATCACCATCCTTTGCTTCTTCTATAGCTAAAATATTTTCACTAAACCTTGTTGGAAGAGACCTTAAGATCTTATCACAAACATCTGATTCATCCACATTAAGTCCAAGTCCTTGCATAGCATTAACAACCTCATCTACCCAAAGTAAATAAGAACTAATGTCTTCCTCATTCTTCATTCTTAATTCTTCAAATTGTCCTTTGAGATTTCGTATCTTTGCCTTTTTGACACTCTTATCTCCTTCATATATGCTTTGCAACTTATCCCAAATTCCTTTTGCATCTTTACAATGCATAACTTTTATTGATTCTATTCTATGCAAACCTCTCAGAAGTGCATTCATTGCTTTTGAATTGTAATGTTGTAGAAGCTTACCTTCCTTATCTGTAGGTGGATCAACTAGTGGTATGTATCCATTTTCAACTGCTTCCCAAATTTCATTGCCAAGTGCCATCAAGTGAACCTTCATTCTCATACTCCAATATATGTAGTCACTTCCATCAAATATTGGTGTTGAATTATCTGAGGACACATTCTTAGAGTCCATTGTGTTCTTTGAAATCTTTTCCTTCAAGCTGTTAAACTCTTCCGAAGGAACCCGCTCTGATACCAATTGAAGAACACAAGCTTATACTGAGAGGGGGGTGAACAGTATAAGACCACTTTTTACTTTTCTTTCCCAATAAATATTATGCAATGTATAGATAGCAATATCAATAATAGTAATCAAAGCAATGCATAAATCACCACACACAATAGAGACACCAAATTTACGTGGTTCACCCAATGTGGGCTACTCCACGGAGAAAATATTTCACTAAAATTTTCTCAATCAATCTCTTGGGAATCCTTTCCCTATTACAATGTTTATGGACCTCTATCCAAAGGAGACACCAATCCCCTAATCAAGTTCATGGATCTCTATCCACAGGAGAACTCCTTTCTCCTAAGCTCTGACTGGTGATCTTCTAGAAGAACTATTACCCCCACTACTCTAGCTAATGGATCTCTATCCACTGAAGACTCCTATCCTCACTACCCTAGCTAATGGATCTCTATCCACTAGAGACTATCATCCTCTATACTCTATCACCTTCAAAGCTCTATCTCAAATCTACACTAAACACAGTCCTTCGATCTAGCACAAATCTATCCTCAATATCTATCTCGATCTAGCACAAACCTATCCTCAACCAAACTATTCCTCTAATTGTACTAAACATAATCCTTCGATCTAGCACAAATCTATCCTCAATATCTATCCTCTAATCTATACTAAACATAGTCCTTCGATCTAGTACAAATCTATCCTCAATATCTATCCTCAAGCCTTAACTCAAAGCTTGACTCAATCACAAATCAACTCTACTAGATCTACCCCAAACCTTAACTCAAGGTTTGAACAAATCAATCAATCAACTCTGCTCACAAGCCTTCTCAAAGACTTATCTCAAATCTACCTTGTAAGCTTCCACAAAATCTCACACCAATCTATCCTCAAGTCCTCTCTAGAACTTGTCCAATATGCTCAATAAGTCCTCACAAGAACTTATCCAAATATACTCTCAATATGTATTGTAAGCTTCCACAAAAGCTTACCCAAATCTGTCCACAAGTCTTCTCAAAGACTTACCTCAAATATGCTCAACAAGTCCACACTAGAACTTGTCCAATCTCATAGAAACATAAAGAGAATTTTTAGAGACTCAATATGCTCTACACTCATCACAATGCTCAATCACTTTCAATCACTCTCTTAGAAACATATAGAGAATTGTTAGAGACTCAATATGCTTCACATTCACCTCAATACTCAATCACTTTCAATCACTCTCTTAAAACATATAGAGAATTTTTAGAGAAACCAAAAAAAAAAAAAAAAAACTTAATATAATAACATCACTCATCAATACTCAACCTCTTTCTCAAATCAATTCAGAATATAGAATAATTTGTTTCACAGAACTTGAACAATCACTTCACACATTCACTTGACTAGGCTTAACCAACTCTACTCAACCAATCACTCAATGAAATGATCCTTGCTCACAAACCCTAGTCCAAGCATATGAATACTCACTCAAATATTTCCAACAATGCTTTATCAACCAATCTCACATAACAATGATACTCATGTTCTTTCCAAACCCTAGTTCAAGTTCTTCACTCAACAACTCACTTCAACAACAATGCTTATAAGATAATATTCACATAACAATGATACTCATGTTCTTTGCAAACCCTAGTTCAAGTTCTTCACTCAACTCAAACACTTCAACAACAATGCTTATAAAACAAGGTTTTATCAACAACTCTTAATTCCAGAAAACCTTGAAGCATTAATTCAAAACACTCTCAACAATGCAAACCAAACAATCCTTTTCACTCCAAATTTTCATTCACAATTTTCAACAATCACTCACTAGGAAGAATATGCCCATACCTTTTGTTGGATGTAGAAGTGCCTTTAGAAAACCTGTCTTAATCACAATTTTCTTCTTTCCAATTCCAATGGTTAGACACAACAATATTACTTCAACACTTTCCAAAATATTCCTTGGACATAAAACAATCACAACTCAATTTATGCCTTATTGCTCCCTTTTAAAACAACACTCATCATACCATACATAAAGATAATTTCCTTGATACACCTTATAAACTCCAACTTAAAATAATATCCAACACCATAAAAATATCAACCAAAACACCTTACAATCTTTTCAAAACATTTGAGCACACAACATTAAAAATTTAATTTTGCAAAAACCCTTATAACTCCTTTAGCAACCTTAGAACCAATTTAAATATGCAAAAATTAATTTTTAAATGCCCAAACTATATTTTCAAAAATTTTGGCGACCAATTTCCAAGCATACCTTATACTTCCCACAAAAGGGGATTCGACGAGATTCGATCCGTCGTCTCCTCTAGCCTAAGCGCCTTAGCGCTTGGGAGCCCACCGCGTGGGCTACTAATACCCACGTGAAGGAAGGTATAGCACCTTCCTCTTATGCCTTCACTCCGTCTATTCCTTTCGAAACGTGCACACTCCTCCTTCACTTTGGACGCAGCGCAATTCGTATAGCTCTCAATTCTTAGGCTCGCATTAATTTTTGAAGGCATGGTAAGTATGGTAGGGTGGGAGTTCCCCCATTTTATACACGCTTTTAATTTCTCCTCACATCGGTGGTGCTTTATTCGAAATCGAATTTCAAATTTCAAATTTGATAACCCACCTTAGGGTTATTTAACCTTAGCTTAAATTAATTTATAATTAATAATTAAATTAATTAATAATTAATTTAAATAACTTTATAAGTTAAGTAAATTAACTAATAAATTAATTTAAAATTAATTTTAAACTTCCTTGGCATAATATTATAAAATAATATTATAATATTATTTATTTGGGCTTTTTCTTGCACTTTGGACCTCATCTGACTTCCGTGAACTGGGTCTTGAAACTGAAACCGAGATGGATGCTGCCAACTGAAACTGCCACTGACTGGTGCTGAAAGTTCGACATCAATGACCACTCACTCTTGACATCAATGACAACTTATCACTCAAAATGTCCAACACATAAAACTATGCATAAACTTTAGAAATCTCAATAGAGCATTACTAAAGGATCACTATATTCTACCTACTATAGATAAGATTTTACAAAAGGTAACATGGTATCATATGCTATTAGTCTTGAATGGTTTATTAGGGTATAACTAGGTCTAGGTTAAAGATGATGATCAATATAAGACAACCTTCACAACCAAATGTGAAACTTTTGGTTATCATAGAATGTTGTTTGGGCTATAAAATATAGAAGCTACCTTCTAGTGGACTCTGGACATTTCTTTTGTAGGATTAGTTAGTGAGATCATTCTCATATACCTTGAAAATTTGACCATGTATTCAAAATATAAGAGTAAGTATATTGAACACCTAAAGTCCATATTTTAAAGGCATAGAGAGTTTGGTATCTTACTCAATCCCAAGAAGTCCACATTTATGGTCCAAGAAGGTAAGCTATTAGGTTATTTGGTGTGAAAATATGGTTTAGCTATAGACCTTGATAGGATAAAGGCCATTCAAGACCTCCCCTACCCATATTAGCGAAATGAATTTGATCCTTGCCAATTTAATCTAGTTTATCACCAAGTTCATAATAAAATTTTCTCAACTAGTTAGGCCAATCATCAAGATGTTGAAAAATGATGTCACCCTAGCCTAGATTGATGAATGTGGGAAACCCAAAATATCACAAGTTTATAATTCTAAAATCTTATAATCTTACACATTCAATAATAACACCAATATTACAAAAAATAAATTTAGTGATTACATAGCATAAAATATCTATTCAATGTGTTACATAACATAGAGCTTTATTTTCAATATATAACCTTACATAAGACTCTTCAATGCACTTGACTTTTGCTCTCCTAAAATGCATAGGAGATACAATATTTCATATACCTCATATTACATAATGAAAAAATATTATTTTTATATAACTTCCTACTTCTAAAATTGACACATCATGCTCATAACTCTCACTTACATATAAGACACCTCACACAACTCTTCACTTGCACACATGACACATGACACAACTCCACTTACACACATGGCACCTTTCACTCATAACTCAAACTTTATTACATGACACATAAACACACTTCACAACTTGACACATATTAAATAATACTCGCATACTAATCTGAACATCTACAATGGTACTCAAGGTACCAAAAATGTGATATTGCCAACAATAAAAACTTCCAAGATATTAAATATACCATCGCCAAAGCCCAATACTAGTTAATCCTAATTTCTCCAAGGACTTTAGGCTCTATGAGTTTGAAATATATGAGAGCATAATTGTAGTCTTAACCCAAAAGAATGCCAAAGATGAGGAATACCCCATATTTTTCATGAGTTAAGTCCTTGACACCTAGGGGATTCGAAGAAAAGATAGATGAGACGTTTTTCGCAGGACTGCCCAAACTACCGAACTCGTTTTGGCCATATCTCACTCATCCGGACTCGGATTGAGCTAAAATTTTGAGGGTAGATGCCTGAAAAACCCTAGAACGTCTCCACCAATTTTCATATCATTTGGAGCAACACAGATCCTAGCGCATCCCTATGTGTGAACGACATATTTGGCAAGCGGCTATGCGAGGGTTTCATCAGGGTTGAGTGCAAGCAGCTCCAGAGGTTGGTTTTTAGGGCCTTCGGGCCCTAGCGGCCAATATTTTTGTGGTTTATGCTCAATATTTTAGCAGGAAATGTTGCAGGGGATACAATATGGGTTAGAAATTTGTCTTTCAATAGATCATACTATGAACTTGAGTGACAACGGCTTCCAATTTGCTGCACAAAAGAAAAGTGAAAACCATACCTTTCCACGACGTCTAGGGCAAGGATTAAAGAGATCACGAAACAAGTTTCAAGTAGTTGATCAAAAAATGGCTCATATCTCAAGTGAATCTGGTGCTAAGGTGCACCCACAAAATAATTCTACTATGAAAACCCCTATCAAGGGTAAGAATTTCGAAGACTCGGTCCCAAAAATGAATTTTAGGGATGCCCTTCATGGTGGACAGCCTCAGCCCAATGCTAATATCAATATTAGGGCTTCCCATAAACCTCTAAGAATGCCTAAGATTGATCCCGGGAAAATGGAGTCGGGATGTCTTAAAGCAGTGATGGAACTCCTATTGTTAAGCTTGATATGGGTAACATTCAGACTGGCATTGAAGATTTGGAAAAAAGAGGACTAATTTGTCGGTTCGTGGGTTTTCGTCCGAGTCTATCTGCTTTCAAAGTTTGGGCTGCAAAAAGCTGGAAAACTAAAGGTGAGTTACAAATCTCTATTTATCCAAATGGTTATTTTCTTGTTTTATTTGCTAATAATGAAGATAGAGAGAAAACTTTTCAAGGGGGTCCTTGGTTTTTTGGAAGGGCAGGGCTTTTCATGAAGCCCTGGCATACTAAATTTAAAGTCGAAGAAGAGATGCCTTCTATAGCTCCCGTGTGGGTTAGACTCTTTGGCCTCCCTATTGAATTTTGGAATCCTACTATTTTTTCTTCAATTGGAAACTCTTTAGGAACTTTTATGATGACTGCTGATTGTACTCAAAATTTTGAACATATTATTTATGCTCGGATTTGTGTTTTAATGGATTTTGACAAACCCCTACCTAAAAAGATCACATTACAATTTGGGGAAGACACTTGGGAGCAAGTAGTGGACTATGAGAACATTCCTTTTCGTTGTAGAATTTGCCATGAATATGGTCATTTGGCCAGTGCTTGCCCAAATAAAATTCCTGATCAAAAGAAAGAAGATATAAACTCGACAGGTTTCCAAATACCTAAGAAGAAGAACACTTAGAAAAAACCAGTTATGAAGGATCAATCAAAGTCATCTGCTAATATGTTTGAAATCCTTTCCACAAATGATGTCCCAAGTGAGGAAGAGGAAATAATGGAAACTGAAATCTTAGAAACACAATTTAAATATGAAGGGAAGAACTCGAGAGACAAACCAACAAATCAAAGGTTTTCAACGAGAAAAAAAAGGAGAAAATTTACACAAGAAAAACAATATTTCAAATGTCAAAACTTCAAATAATGCAGGTCCCAATATAGACTCCGTTGAACCATCTAGTAAAATTTTGGCTGTGTACGAGCATTCTTCAAGGTTAGAAGCCATCTCAGATTCAATTGGAATAAGTCAAGAAACAGGGAAAAAAAATTGAAGATGGATTCTAATCAAAAAGTAGGTCGCAAGACCAATCAATATCATATGGTAAAAGAAGGTGAAAAGCTTGTAGAGGAAGGTAAGATTAATGCCCTTCCCAACTTTTTTAGCCCTGGTATTAATGAAGATCATCACTTGGAATATTAGAGGACTCAAAGGGAGTCTTTCAAAACAAAATGAAATTAGAAGAATGATTCAGGTAAATCATCCACATCTTGTTTTCCTTCAAGAAACAAAGATGTCAATGGAGGATATGGACTTAATTGCCGATAAAATTTGGCCAGCTGGAAAAGTGGTTTCCCTCAGTTCCCAAGGGACTTCGGGTGGCATTGCTTGTCTTTGGGATCCAAAAGAGGTAGTTATTCACCATATGGTTGGCGGTTGGGGTTTGTTGGCTATAGCTATTCAAAGTAGACATTCCAACCAGATTATGCTCTGCATTACTGTTTATGCTCCGACTTCTTTGGAGGAAAAAAGAAGACAGTGGAAGGATATTACTCATATTATCTCTCATTTTCCTAAATCTTGGATCTTGATCGGAGGAGATTTCAATACCATCCTCTCTCTGGATGAGAAAAGGGGGGAAATAGAAATTTGGACAAAAGCACCGACCTCATGAGCGAATATATTGCAAACCTCCATCTTGTGGATATCCAACCGAGATAATGGCCTTATGACTTGGTCTAACAGAAGGCAAGGCTTAGCTTGTATAATGGAGAGATTGGATAGGTTTTTGCTCTCTGAAAATTTCTTAATCCATGGTCACATTCCTAAAGTGAAGACTCTTAATAATGTTGGTTCGGATCATTGGCCAGTCATGGTGGAAATGTGGAAAACCAATGTGAGTTTCTCTCCTTTTCGTTTTCAATTAATGTGGCTTAGAGACATTTCCTTCAGACCTCATGTGCAACAATGGTGGAAGGAAGGTAAACCTAGGCATGGGACTAAGATGTTCTATTTTGCCAAAATACTGCAATACATTAAATCCAAAATCAAGACTTGGAACTGGAAAGAGTTTGGGGATGTTCATAAAAAAAAACATGAAGTTATTGCTCATCTTGAAAATTTGAATAAGAAAATCCATTTAGATGGCCTCACAGAGAAGAGAAGTGCAGATGAAATTAAACTCACAACTCGGTTAGAGGAATGGGAAAAAGAGAAGAAATCTTATGGAAGCAAAAATCTAGAATTCAATGGCTCAAAGAAGGAGATCGAAACACAAATTTCTTCCACAAATCTCTTCTAGCTCGAAGATCTCACAACTTTATTTCTTCCTTAAAATCAGATTCTGGAGATGTTGTTTATACTTGGGATGGCATGAACTCTATTGTTGTTGATTACTTTTCCAATATTTTTGCTGCTACTCCCCTTGACTCGACTTCACAATATAATGTTCTTCAAGCAATCCCTTCTCTTATCACTTCTGAGGAGAACTCTATTTTGATTGCTCCTGTTACTATCAATGAGCTTCAACAAGTAGTTTTTAAAATGCAAAAAGGAAAACCCCAGGTCCTGATGGTTTTCCTATTGAGTTCTACCAAGAGTTCTGGGATATCCTTCATGTTGATTTATTAGAGGTGGTGGAAGAAGCCAGGAAAGCCAAAGAAATTTTGAAGGTTATCAATAAAACTTATATTACTCTTGTTCCAAAAGCTCAAGAGGTTGATCATATCTCAGCTTTTAGACCTATTGCTTTATGTAATGTTCTTCTCAAAATCATTACTAAAATCATGGCAGAAAGGTTGAAGCCTCTTTTGCATAAGATTATTTCCCCAGAGCAAAGGGGGTTATGTGGAAGGACGTCAAATAGTAGATGAGATAGTTCTTGCTCAGGAAGCCATCCATTCCATGGATATGCAAAATTCTCCTTCCATGTTCATTCGGTTAGACTTATCCAAAGCTTATGACAGAGTGGATTGGCACTTCCTTATCAAAGTTTTGAGGCAATTTGGTTTCTCTAAGGATTGGATGGATTGGATTATGGGATGTATCTCTTCAGTTTCCTACTTAGTTCTTATCAATGGTAGGCCTTCTCGGTCTTTCCCAGCTTCCAGAGGTATTAGGCAAGGTGACCCGCTATCCCCTTATTTATTCATCATTCTTGTTGAATGCTTGGGTAGGACTATAACCAAAAAGAGGGAAAACAAAACCCTTGAGGGAGTTACCATTGCTCATGGAGCTAGACCTATCTCTCATCTTCAATTTGTGGATGACTCTACTCTTTTAGGTAAAGCTACGATTAAGGAAGCTTCTAATATTAAGCAAATCATTAGCTATTTTTCTAAGGCTACTTGGGCGATTGATCAATGAAGACAAATCTAAAGTTATTTTCTTTCGCTTCTTTGCTAGACAGGAATCCATGGTCTTGGATAAACTAAGATATAAGAAGACCTCTCTTCCAATCACTTATTTAGGTATTCCCATAAATATTCAAAGGCAAAAAAATAAAGATTGGAATTGGTTGTTGGACAAAGTCAAGAAGAAAATTGGAAAGTGGACCAACAAGTGGCTTTCTTCGGGGGTAGAATCACCTTGGTAAAATCAGTCCTTCAAGCTATTCCTATTTATGTTTCTTCCATTTTGAATATCCCAAAGGTTGTTCTTCGAGAATTGGATCAAATCAGTCATCGTTTCCTTTGGAGTGGTACTAAGGAGAAAAGAAAATGGGCCTTGGTGAAATGGGATACTTTATGTCTTCCTAAGAGTGAAGGGGGGTTAGGATTACGGTCTTCAATTAATAACAACAAAGCTTTAGCTGCTAAATTATATTGGAGGATGTTGCATAACCCCAATGCTCTTTGGGCCAATAATCTCCGTGCTAAATATGCTTAGAACAAAAGTCCTGAAGACCTTGTTCGCTATCAACTTCCTACCAAAGGTTCTCCCATTTTAGCGAGTTCTTAAGGCTGGTGAGGATTTGATAAAGAAAAAATTATTTTGGATCATTCATAATGGTCAACATGCAAATTTTTGGACAGATTCTTGGGATGGTCACAAGCCTTTGATAACTCGGTTTCTCGATTGGAGGCCTTGGATGGAGGAGCTTCACCGAGCTAATTGGATAAAGGTTGCTAATTACTTGTCGGTACCATACTTGGTAATTCAAAGGTTGGTAGATATTGGATCCCTATTGAGGACTGGCCTATTCAAATCCTAGAAAGGCAAAGACAAGATATCCAAGGCATCCTTCATATGAGATCCCTCTCTTGGTCCCATGAAAAAGATTGTTTTGGATGGAACAACACTACTAAGGGTGAGTATTCAGTTGCTCAAGGTTATTTGACCTTATGCCATAATAATCCCAACCATTCTTCTGACATATTTTCTCGATTGTGGGCTCAAAAGCTCTGGCCTAAGGTGAGGTTCTTTAATTGGCTTTTATTGCATCGTAGGGTGCTTACTGGTGAGCAACTTATGAAGCGTGGTTTTCATGGCCCTTTTAGATGTGAAATGTGTGAAGAGAATGTAGAAAATATCAACCATATTTTTATTGAGTGTACTTTAGCCTCCGATCTGTGGAGGAGAATGGCCACTTTACTTGGCTTACAGTGGTCCAATTTTTTTACTTTTGAACAACTTTGGAGGGATTGGCCTAATCAAGAGGGTGTTGATCATTTTATTAGGCGATTAGTTTGGATGGGTTCTACCATTCTTCTTTGGAATATTTGGAATGAAAGGAACAACCAAATTTTTAATCAAGATAGGAAGGATATTCACTATATTTGGCAAAAGACCATAGCCAACTTAGTTGAATCAGTCCATCATCTCCTTAATCACCCCCAAAACTCCCACCAAAGATGGGATCAAGTGATGCAAATATTGAAGATTAAACCTTCTAAGGGCAACCAACTTAAAGGGAATGTGAGTATTAGTAAGATGGATAGGAATAGAAATTGGCAACCTCCTCCTAAGGATTTTGGAAAAGTCAATACTGATGGAGCCTCTAGAGGGAACCCTGGAAAAGCCGATGTGGGAGGAATTGGTAGACTTTCGGATGGCTCCCTGGTTTTTACTTTTGTTGAGAATTTGGGTATTCTTTCCAATAACCTTGTTGAGGGGTATGGTATCCTCGGAGGCCTTCAGGAGGCTACTAAGGTTGGATGGGAAAAGGTGTTAGTTGAGTCGACTCTCAACTTATGATTAATCTCTTGAAGAATCCTTCTAAGAATCATAAGGTGGATTGGAGAATAAAAAGAATTATTGAGAAGATTTGGTTAATCCGGATGGGATTTTTGAAAGTTGATTACAATCATGTGGTCAGAGATCAAAACAAGAGTGTTGATGCTTTAGCTAATTGGGCTTTGGACAAAGGTGATCTTACTTGTTATGGCCACCCTCCTATATGGTGGGCTTCTCAAATTAGGGAAGCTCTTCTTTCTATCATTTCTTTGGATGGCTCCAGTTACGAAGGTACCTAGTTTCTTCTTGTTTTTTTTTTTTGCTTCTCTTTGGTTCATTCAATTTTTTTAGTTCCCTAGCTCATTCTATTCTTTATTTTGTTTCCTCTGTTGATTCTTGCCTTAATAGTCTTCTGGTCTAGATAGGTCATTGTTTTGTTCATTTTTTATTTCTTTTTTCTTTTTTGTTTTTTTTGTTTAGTTTTTTAAGGTGGGTGGGTTTTTTTATTTTGTTTTGTTTTTGTGTTCTTTGTGTTGTTTTTTGTTGTTCTTGTGTTTTTGTTGTTTTGTTTTTTTTTTTTAATGTTTTTTGTTATTGTTCTTGTGTTTTTTTCGTTCTTGTTCTTGGGTTTCTCTTTGTTTGTGTTATTTCGTGTTTTTATGTGTGAGTGTTTTCTATGTTTTTTGTTTTTGTTTATTGTCTGTTGTTGGTTGTTTTTTATTTTTATTTTTATTTTATTTTTTAATTTTTTAGGTTTTGGTTGTGTTTATTTTTCATGTTTTTTTTGGGTTATGTCTTTGTAGTGTTCTGTTGTTTTTGTCTTGTTTGTGTTTTGTTATGTGGTTCTTGTGTTTTTCTATGTGGTTTGTGTTGTGGTTTCTTTTATCTTATTGTGCGTGTTTGGTTGTGCTTTTGTTTTTGACACACTCAAGGAGCATGTTTTTTATTTTATTTTATTATTTTTGTTGTTATTTACTTATTTTTAAATTGGTTTTGTGTGTTTGTTTGCTCCTTGAGTATGTCAAAGGTGGTAGGCCAGGTCCGAGTCCTGGGCATTTTTGGCGGAATGGATACCCCTGCCTCCTTGGGTCTTACCCGAAAGTGGCATCCCTTTTGGGATGTTTTCCACAAATAAAAAAAAAAGTCCTCGACAACTATGAAGAAACATATACCTTCATTAAAAAATAGGTGTTTTCTATCATGAAAGCTCTTATAAAATTTAAGTATTATTTGTTATAAAACAAGACCACCATATTTGTAGTTCACCCTGATGTTCGATTTGCTACTCTTCATGGTGAATTGGAGGAAAAGATAGATGGATGGATAAATAAAATTCAAGATTTTGATATAGAAATCAAACCCACCAATCTCATCAAGCGAAGATCCTTATGTGAAAACTTGGCAATGTCTGTTTTGAAAGACTAAATCGCCTTGGTAGAAAAAAATAGAGGTTGATGATTGAATAGGATGGATGGGAGACATCTATAGATACATGGCCACTAAATAGGTTTGTTACATATTCCATGAATGTAACTCATATTGGCATATGATATTGTACCATGTAGTATGTAAAGTGGGCCATGTGTTAAGTTAGAAATAGGTAGGAGGGTGTGTCATAGAATCATGTATGTAATTGCTTTGGAATCATGTATATAACTATTATAGAATATCTAATTAGGAATATTGCCATAGAATACTATCAAAGAACATTGTCATAGAATATTGACATAGAATAGTTAAGAAATATTCTTGTAAATATTATAAAAGAGAAGGATGTAACTCTCGTAGGAGTAGAGAAGATTTAGAATATTTTTTTAAGGAGGTTACCCCCTCAAAGAGGCCAATGATGGTAATATTTCATCCAAAATTTCCACATTTGTTGTTATTTTTAGTTTTTATGTTTCATTTATTTAATGCTTATGCTATTAGATATGTGATATTAGTGTTGGTTTTGTCAATAATCCTTGCAATTGTTGTTAGAATTATCTTTGGCACTGGATTTATTATCTTAGTATAGCTCAAAACTAAGAATTTTGAGGTGAAATATTCACATGAGAAGAATAGGTTCATTGCAAGTGGTATCAGAGCCCTTTCCAGGGTGTGGTAAGCTTCTATTATGAGAATGTTTTTATCTTTAAGCCTAGGTCTATAGGTTAGAAATGGTGTTCTAGCCACTTTAAAATATCATATATGAGATTTCATTTTTGGCTAAGCTAGATTACCCATAAAAAACCTAGTGAATTGAGGGTGATTAGACTCCAATACCTAGCCTTAGACAACACCCATATATGGAATTGAAATCCTATGTACCTTGCATATTTTGGGAGACCCGTTTTAGGAACCTTAAGCCAAAAATTTAGATATAGGAAGACATGTAGGTATATAATTATCCATAGTGCACTGAATATAGCACTTGGGAAGATTACCCTAACATAATGATCAGAGAGGTGGGTAGTGCACCCAAGGATACAGGCTAAAACCTCCTTGGATAGTGGTATAAAATATTGGTATAAGCATTATCAATCTCTGCTATAGTATATTAGAGGGCTATGGGAAGTATGCACACCTTAACTTAGATGACCTCCCTTTCATATTTTTTACTTGTGGTAGTTTCATACTTGCACTAGCATTTTGATTAGTAGGACAAACAACATAGAGTATAGAGGGCACAAGAGTTCAATTATAGAGTATAGAGGGATAAAGAGCTTAGTTCTACTTGGGATAGTAAATAAAAAATACAGAATAACGAAAAATAATAATTTTGTATAGCCTCTTTTGATCGTATTTTTGAGCTGATCATTTTGATATATAACACCCATACACTTTTTGGGACCCATACTAAAAATAGTAAATGTCAAAAATAACAATTATATTTTTAGTAAATGCCATCCAAGACCTGCACCCAAGCAATGGAACCTAGAATGCATAATATGGAGGAACAACTCACCAAATTGGATACCTTAAGGGAGCTTAATGCTCAAGTGTCCCCCCTTAATAGTTTGATAGTAGACTTCAAGTATGCATAGGATACAATGAATCAATACATTGAAGTGATTACACTTAAAAATCCAAATTGTGACGGTTATACTTAAAATATACCAAAAGTTTATAAAGAGAAAGCTCTTGACAAGACAAATTTCTCTAGGACCTTTACTAAGGAAAACTATCAATAATTAAGGAACAATAGAGGTATGACTCCTAGACTTCCTAAAATAGATTTTCCAAGGTTTTATGGGACCAATTCAGAAATTTTGTTCATTAGAGCTAAGCAATAGTATGAACTACATGAAACTTCATCAATCAACAAATTTCTATTGCCACTTCTATTTTAACCTTGAAGCACTTTGATATCAATAGTTGTGGAAACGAGTCCAAAACATTGGGTGAACACAATTTAAGAGTGAACTTCTTTGTCGATTTGGTCTCATAGAGTTTGAAATTTTACTGGAGCCCTCACCAATATCTAACAAACAAGTATCATGCTTGAGTATATTATGGATTTTGATAAGTGAGCCAACATAACCAAAGGTCTTCTAGATGTCTTCTACAAGAATTATTTCATTAGTGGCCTTAAAGAAGAAATTAGAAATGAGGTCTAAATACTCAAATCGATCACATACATGTGTTGGTGTATTAGTCACGCACTTTATTATTTTAGTTCACTTAGGATATTACCTCAGAGCTTTTATTTCTTTTTTCCATATTATTTATTAGTGGGAAATTAGCTCATCTAAATTTTTGCTTGCTAGTTGGCTATCTTATATTATTAGCTTTATTTTTCTAGGGTGGATATTTATTCCCTCTATTTCTCATCCATGGCTCATGTTGTACCTCATTATGGATGGTGGATATCCATTCCTTAATTTTTCATGTTTGATCCTACTATCCCATTATACACCCTTTGCCTATATTAGCAAAGGTTTCCCTCTCTTTGAGAGTAATATAGTGAGTATTATCATTCTGTCAATTTATTTTTAGATTACTATAGTATTTGCTTATGATTTCATTAATATATAGAGTTTTCATTGTCATTTGATTCTTGTTGATAACTTAGATATTGTGGTGATATTATTTTTCAAACAACTAGATCTTGGAAAATACAAGATTGTTAGATCCTTTAATTATAACAACATGATGACCATAGGGCTAGCTAAACTTGTAGAAAGCAAATGGAATTCCCAAAAGAGGACATCCAAACCCTCAACATTATATAATAGAACTTCTACACCCACCGATAAGAATTCTCCAAAGGATCCAATGGTCAAGAGGCTAACACCAAAAGAGATGGCCAACCATCGAGCCAAGGGACTCTATACTAACTATGATGAAAATGGGCCATGGGACAAAAATGTAAAACACATATCTTCCTTCTGGATATGATACTTTGTCTTCTCCTACATACATAGGGGATGAATTTGTGGACTTAGTACAAGAACAATTGTAATCATTTGATGAACTTCCACCTAACGTACCTGTATAAGAAATTTATACACTTTTTTTGAATGCTATTATAGGAATATAGACACCCCAATGCATGGTAGTATAAGGTTTTCTAAAAGGGCATAAGGTCTTAATACTATTATAATCTGGTAGCATAGATAACTTTATTGATCCTAGTGTAGAAAAAAGATCAAATTGTTTCATCTATAGCCATGATAAAATCAAGGTTAAAATTACTAATGAAGATAATAGGAAGTATCAAAATACTCGATGATTACCAGTTTTAGATGGATCTCTACACAATTCCATTGGGAGGCATGGACATTGTATTGGGATTCCATTAGCTAAGAACTTTGGGTATAATATTTTGGGACTTATCTAAGATTTGGATGAAATTAATTATCAACAATTAAAAAAACACCATCCATGGTATAAATGACAAAAACCCAAGGTCATAACATTCCATAAAATGCAATGACTGCTTAAGAAGGGTCATGGGAAAGTAGTTTGTATATTTTTCCATATACAACTACGTGCTATACAGGATAAAAAGGTACTTTTTGACTTGTTAGCCATTCTAACCAAGAATCAAAATATCTTCAATGAGCCTAAACAACTATCTTCTAGTTGCTTATACGACCATAGGATCAAATTGATACTAGAGAGTAGACCCCCAAACATAAGGATGTATGGGTACTCCTATAATCAAAAGAATGATATTGAGAATATGATAAAGGAATTGTTGGATGTAGGACTAATTTATCTAAGCACAAGATCTTTTCTACCCCTATCCTATTGGTATAGAAAAATTATAGATCATGGAGAATGTGTGTGGATATTTATGAATTCAACAACATCACCATCAAGGATAATTTCCCAATTCTAGTGATTGATGACTTGTTGGATGAGCTGCATGGTGCTCATTATTTCACCAAATTGGACATGAGGTCAGGGTATCATCAAATTAGTTTCCATCAGGAAGACACAACCAAAATGGATTTTAGGACTTATGATGGAAACTATGAGTTCTTGATTGTATTTTGGTCTCACCAACACACCATAAACTTTTCAAGGTCTAATGAATAGGTAATTTAAGCCATATCTACAAAATTTTACATTGGTACTTTTTGATGATATTCTAGTGTATAATAGGAAATGAGAAGAACACCATCAACACATTGACTAGGTATTAGAAATTATAGAATAAAATTAGTTGCATATAAAGCAATCTAAGTACATATTTGGGGAAATAGAGGTGGAATATTTGGGGCACATTATGGCCAGAGATGATGTGCATGTGGATCATGCAAATATTATAACCATGAAGGAATGGTACAAACCCAAAATATTGAAGAGACTCTATGGATTACTCAAAATCATATGATACTACCCTAAGGATTATGGTAATATTGCATCACCCTTGAAAACTATGTTCCATAAGGATGTGTTTGCATGAAACTATGACATAGAACAAGCCTTTCTGACTCTAAAAAATGTCGTGCCATATACTAGCTTTGGCAATACCTGTTTTATCCAATACCTTTGTAATAGAGAGTGATGCATTAAGGGTGGGGTTGGGGACTATACTCATGAAATAAGGTAGACCCCTTGCATTCATAAGAAAGATATTTATCAGGATAAAATCTGGCAAAATTAATTTATGAGAAGAAAATGATGGCTATTGTTTTGTAGTCCTTCATTGGTAACCATACATGTTAGGGCAATATTTCATCATAAAATAAGATCATCATAGCCTCAAGTATATCTTCGAATAGAGTATTTATTTCCCTAAGTAGTAGAAATGGATCACTAAGCTCTTAGGGTATGACTATGCGATAGTCTATCACAAGGGCAAAAATAATGTGGCAATGGATGCCTTTTCTAGACTTGTAGAAGTACAAGATACTTTGTATGCAATATCCATTCTTTAGGAAAATTGGACTGAAGCACTCAAGTTAGAATTGCAAGGTGACCCCACACTTGTAATAATCATTTAGGACCTCCAAACAATAACAAGGGATCATAGTCCACATGCTTAAAATATTGCCATGATGAACGAAAGAATATTGCTAATTTCAATAAATGTCAGCATATTTGACCCATATTGCAAGAAATTTAGCCAAAATAAAATTGTAAATATATATTTTTTTAATTTTGTGTTTTTACTATTATTTCTTGACTATTATTTCCCCCTCTCTTTCATTTTCCTCAACAAATCCTCTTTTCCATCTCCCCTTTCTTCATTTGTTAGAATTCACCTCCTCTATGAAGGCAATGATTTTATCATCTTATTTTGACAACTATAAAAAAAATTAAAAAATATTAAGGGATACGAAATGAATCAACTTCTCATAAAAAGTTATTTGATCATGATTACAAGTGCACCACTTGCAAATGGTTCACTTGGTGCATGAGACACTTGGGTAGATACATTGGTCATGCCTACCTAGGTAGATTTAAGGCTAGGATTAGGTAATAGTTGGGTGGGGGCTATAAAGTCCCCCATAAGAGATAACCCACTTCACTTATCAAATGGAAAATAAATTGCCCTCAATTCAAATGCTCCTTTACCTTATATTTAAACCATCCATGAGCCATGTGCTCTCTACCTCACTTTTTTAATCACTCTTGTCCTCTCTGCCAAACATCTAATTGTATGTAGTTGTAAACCACACCCTATTACATATCCTAGAAATTCTTGGCCTACACTTTGTGCCTCATGTTGATAGGGTTGAACCCCATAGGGGTAGGGGTTCCCTTTTCTAGATCCTGATCCAATCCACTACATCAATTCCATCAAAAAGAGGGTATATTTCTCTCACCTATGATTTTAAACAATTTGCTTGAATAAATTACCCCCGATTACAATAATAATGATCACTCTAAAAAATTCACTAAGTTAACCCAGTTAGAAATTCACTATATAACTTTCTCTATTCAAAGCCCAAATTCCCTGGAAGCAATATCTCTAGAACCACCCACTAGATACCCATATAGAACCATGGTTGGATGAATCTACTCTAGTTGGAATAATGTCAAAGCCCTCAATATCCCATATCTACATAATAGCTGCATTAAAATGTTTTCCCTCTTATGATGGTAGCAAGAAGATTGCCTAGGAACACTGCTAAGATATAGCCGATCTAACCACCATTCATAATATCATCCATGAATATGTAATGGTCAGACTATTAGCCTTATATTTTAGAGGGAAGGTACTAACATGGTATCACTCTTTGGAAGAAGGTAGCATAAGCACATGGGTTGAGCTAGTTGAACCCTTTATCCTAGAATTCAATGATCTAGGGGATTCCTTCTCACTCCTCACACAATTTACTTTCATACAGAGGCATCCTCAAGAGAATATCATGATTGTTAGCATCTAGATAACCAATACTTGGAGGAGAATCCCTCAAGAGTTAATACCTTCTCAAGCATAGGACTACATCTATTACCTCTAGGATTTTGCCCCAGATCTAAGCCTACAAATATGATAGTCTAATGAGATGAGATTTCCACAAATATTCCAAATTGCTATTATGATAGAGAATACACCCATTGTAGTTGAAAGCTACCCCCAAAGGTTGTGATACCATACCTTTTGGAGATTCCATAATGCAACCAACAAGATTTGATTTTGAATCCCTCAACACCTTCACTTGTTGATTTACCTACACCTAAGGCATCCTCTCAACCTATTGCCTTGATTGTCATAATTTAGTCTATGCTTACTCCAAAATAAAAATAATTAATAGAGGTGTAGGAGCTAAAGATAATAATTTGGAACCTAATGAACAATAACACTTCCATTGAGAAATAGAATTCTAAAAGAATATTTGAAGGGTACCCGCAAAGAAGAATCCCTTACATCATAAGAGATTGAAGCACATCAACTAGTAATATTGTTGGAAAGTAAATTGTAGTGGCCAAAATTCAAGATTAAGAGACATGCAAAACTTGATAAGACTATTGGTGTTTGAATTTCAATGATCCACATAATTTTTGAAACCTACATAGTCTATCAACACCAAAGCCAGTTGGTTGACACTCAAAAAGCTAAAAACCAATAAAAAGGGTTAATTGACATGATGATAGATTCAGAATCAAGTATTATGGATGAGGAGCATCAAAATTCTAATGTTGTTCATGTACTAATTAGATCTAGGAAGAGATCTCTCTTGGTGGATCCTTGGAAGGTTAATAATCCAAAGGTTTCAACTCAGTCATAGAAGGAACAACTTAAAGAGTAGCCTAAGGAGAAACCTAGAAAGTAGTCAAATCTAAAGGAAATTCCTAAAGTTAATAAAAAAGAATCTTGGGAGAAAGTGTTGAGAAGGCTATATTACATATCATCCACAAGGAAACAAAGGCAATAAGTGATGCAACAATATCAAAAGAGGTTTGAGAAGCATGCCTAGAAGGATAAGAAGTTGCCAGAAGCATATAGATACAACATTATTGAAGAGCTACATAATATTTCCTCAAGAGCCAACATGTATGATGCTTTGTTGATTCCAAGATCAATCAATTTGATCAAGGTAACCCTAAAATTACATCATAAAGTAGATGTGGCTTCTTGAACTTTAACTTGGCTCAAGATCAATAAACTCTTTGGATGAAAAAAAAAAGCCTTTACCTTTATATATGTCTTTGCATATGGAGGGCTAGGTTGTGCACAATTGAATGGTAGAATCTAGAGCAACTATAATGGTGATGTCTAAGGTTGTTTGTGATATAATGGGCATGGAGTATACCTAGACTAGTTCCAGTGTGCTTTAGTTAGATAAGACCCTAGTTTGGATGTTAGGAGATATCAAATATGCATCAATAGTGCTAAATAAAATCTTAAAAACCATGGTCATCTAGGAGATAACCATAGTTTATCTCTCTCCTTTTCATGCTATGCTTATCAAGGAAGTTTATTTTTGGTAGGTAAAATATTTTAATTAATTTTTGGGTTGAAGGGACCCAATCCCTATTACATAGGGCATTCAAAATGCCAATAGTACAAAATTTGAAGCATCCCACCATCACAGGGATGGACGTGAGGATAACCAATAGTCTGTAAAAACCTAATACAAACTAGCTCCAAAATATGAACTGGAAAATTAAAATAGAACCATAGACTAGAAACCCTGAACAGGGAAAACAACATCATTACGTTATTAAAAAAACCCTTGGCAAACCAACTGCCAGCTATCTCATTTCCAGTCCTACTGGGATTCATCCTCATCCTCTTGTTTGGCGTCAACATTCTGATCCTTTGCAAGGAGGACATTGAGGGTAGTCGAGAGTTCCTGGAGCTCTTTGATGGTGTTCAAAAAGATGACACCCGCCTCCCTGACCATGTTAGTTGCTGCCTTGAGATGCTCCACCGCTCTGGATACATGATTGATGGTGCTAGTTTGAAGCGCATCATCAACATTGCACCTGACATCTTCCTCATCGTCTAAAATGATCTCGGGTGAGGGTCGTGATCCGTCAACACCCTTCCTTTTTAGGCATCGTGAAATTCTACTGGGAGAGGGTCGAACAACTTTCCTTTTGCTCCTCAGAGGTCTACTTTTGGCTATAGTAGCTCGGGACTCCATAGGGGCTGAATCCTTTGGTTTGGGTGGTGGACTTTCCTCATATTTGTTGCTAGACTGAATGGGATTGACAACTTTTGGGAGACCATCAGAAGGGGTAGAGGATTGCAGGGGCACTTCAACAGAGGGGCTGTGGGAGAGGGGAACAACGCTAGGGGACTCAATCGATGGATTAGGATCACGGGACTCAAGACCATGAGCTAGCTCAGGAGAGGGCATGGTGATCGAAGGAGGAGCCGAAGGCTCGATAGTAGGTTGGGATAAGAGGGCATGTTTGTAAATAATGAGGAATAAGCCATGGTGTGAAAGGTGCTTAGAAGATTTCTTATCCCTGAATTTTTCTATGGTAAGGCTTATGGACCAAACCAAAAAATCAAGAATGTTAATCGACTTGATGTCACGCAGATGGTTGATGAAGGCTAGGTGGAAGGAGCGAAGGGGACTGCTAACATTGTCGACTATGATATATTGAATTATGGGAATAATGACAGAGTCCCAGGGATGAGGAAGAGAGGAATGGAGGACTCCCCCCTTAACCCAAGTCAACTCCTTGCCTTTATCAAGAAAATGTTCAGTTTCTTCTTTGAAATTGTGTCTGTCCCATCGCACCGCCCTACCCTTGGGAGACAACCCAGAAATTTTAGCTAACAGATGGATGTTTACCTCAATGTGGAGCCCTCGGATCTGAACCACACCATTATTCCATGAACTTACGAACTCACTGGTGACACCCTCATCCATGCCACCAAATAGCTTGAAGAAGGGAATGAGTCCCTTGGCTCCGAGCAGAGCTTCAACTACAGGTTCGAGCTACAACACAGACGACTCAAGAATGGCCATAATGTCGGATAGGCCATAGTAGTACAAGCACCAGGATAGAAACACGGAAGCAAGGAAGCTAAGAAACAAGTGAATTCACTCCAGAAGGTGGTAGAATAATAAAGAGTGCCTAGGATTGCAGTAGAAAGGATTACAAGATGGAGGGCCCTTTTCGATGCATGTTGGAACTTCAACCATAGGGTAACAACATTGGACCACCTCAACACCTGCACATGATAGGGAAATAGATCGACAAAGCAAGAGGAGAGGATGGGCGATAGGGTGGAAGAGGCCAGCTAACAAGGCAGAGCAGACGATGCGAAAGGCAAAGCGATGGAAATGGAAGAGCAGAGAGGTGGACATCGAGAGATGAGGGAAAATGAGGAGGAAGAAATAGAGGACACGGGGTGATAGGATGATGCTAGAGGGGAGCAAAAGCTTTGCCACGATATGATCGACCCGCATGGAAAGAGGTACAACCGACATTTTGAAAGACAATGATTAAATGGGAAGGGGAATAAATAACCATGGTGTTAATGTGAACACCCTTGGTGTTGATAAAAACACCTTTGAAATGATGCTTGCTTTTATTTGGAATTGTGCTCAACATCATTTTTAGTAGCATCAATGATGTCTTGAGGGAAAGAGTCTTCCCATATAGTGAGATCATTCTGATTGGCTGCTCTGTTAGCCAGTAAATCTGCCACCATATTGGCCTCTCTAAAAACATGTTGGACTATGTTGAGCGGGCGCTGCTTGAGGATGGATTGACTCTCTTGAATGATACTTTGAATATTCCACCCTAGCCTTGGAATTATTCTTAATATGGTTGACCACATTTAGGGAATCCCCTTCAAAGATCATTGGGTTAGTTAGACCTTTGCTGAGTTCAAGGCTCCTCCAGAGGGCACGAGCTTCGACATAGTTGTTGGACTGGACTCCTAGGTTTTCGATGAAGGCTCTGATGATTTTGCCTTCATGGTCCCGAATGACACCTCCAACCCCAACATCTCCGGGGTTGCCTTTAGACGATCCATAAAAATTCACCTTGAGCCACCCTAGAGGGGGAGGGGTCCACTTGATGGTGGACCTACAACTAGTTTGGGCATGGGATCTGGTGCACTCAAAAGAGATGCCGAGGGATTTGAATAGGGAGGCTTCCAACCTAGACATTGGGGTATTTGGATAGGGGACCAAATTTACATTTTCAATGGCAAAGCATAAAGCTTTGTTAGCCACCACTTTTGGGTCCCTGGAACGGTCATTGAAGATTCTGCTATTGTGCTCAAGCCAGATTTACCATAGGGTGTGGTGCAACAATGCTTCCCACAAGAACTTGAGTCTGGGGTTACGAAACACTTGGGGCCACTGGGTAAAAAGGTCAATGATTGACTGGGGCCATACCCACTTGACCTAAAACATATTAACCAGCATTGAGAAAGCATTGTAGGCAAAGGGACACTCGATCAATAGGTGTTGAGTGGATTCCCACACCTGTAAGCACAAGTAACATCTGTTGGGAACTATGACACCCCTCTTGATCAGATTTTTTGTAGTGAGAATTCTATTTTGGAAAGCTAACCAAGAGAAGTGAGTGACTTTCAGGATGAGATGTTTGAGCCAAATTCTCTTAACGATAGCTGGGGCAACCTGGTTTTTGTGCAAGTTCTGAGGGGGATCCAGCAAGAAGAAGGTAGACTTGATTGAAAAAGAGCCATCATCAGTACCTTTCCAGAAGGGTTTGTCTTTCTTCTGGGCCCTAGGTATGAAGTTTGCTCTAAAAATTACCTACAAAGAGGTGATAGCTCTGTCAATGATTGTGTTTCTTATTCTAAAATGAAGTTGCTTCCACTTATGGTGGCCCTGATCTTGCACAATGAAGTCTACAACTTTTGGGCCAAACCTATGATCTGTTAGAGGTTTGATAGTAGTGATATCTGGGTCATTGATAAGGGGCTCATCCCTGGCCCACGGGTCATGCCAGAAATCTATGGATCTTCCATATTTGAGTTGCCATATGGTTGCTCTTTGGAGTAGGGGTCTGGTTTGGATGATAGACCGCCAAAAATGAGACCCTATTTGGGGGATTTCTTCATCTCTGAAGGAGTGATGCTACAGATATTTTCTTTTAATGATTGAAATCCATTCCAAATTTTCATTAGTGAAAACTTTCCAAGCCTACTTAGCTAAGAGGGCCTGATTCATTTTGTTGATTCTACGAAATCCAAGCCCACCCTTATCTTTTGGAGAGCATACTTTATCCTAGGCCACTAAGTGGAACTTTTTTTGATTGTTAGCTCTAGCCCATAAGAAGTGCTTTTAGATTTGTTCAATCATGGTCCCAACTACTATAGGGATTTTGAAAACTGATAAAAAATACATAGGTATGCTTTGAAGTACTGACATGACCAGGGTAGCTTTACCCGCCTGAGAGAGAAGGGCACCCTTCCACCCTACAAGTTTCTTATGAAATATCTCAATAACATTATTCCACATCGTCTTGGCAGGATTCCCCTGAAACATTGGGAGGTCAAGATAAGAAGCTGGAAATGCTGCAGTAGAACATCCTAGAATATTCGCAATTTTGACTTGGTGGGGCACTGGGGTATTAATGAAATAAATCTTACTCTTGGTGAAGTTGATTTTTTGCCCTACGACTTCCTCGTAGAGGTTGAGGATAGTTTTGATGACTCTTGCCTCAAAAATAGATGCAACAGTTGCCAACAGAGTGTCATCCATGAACTGTTGGTGAGTTGAGGGTTGGATATTGGATGCAACTTTGATGCCAAAAATCAAACCCATGGAGCAGGCAACTTTTATGGCTCTTTCAAGGCTCTCAACAAGAATAATGAAGAGGATGGGGGATAAAGGATCCCCTTGTCTCAAGCCTTTGGTACTAGGGAAGTACCCTACAATAGATCCATTCACAAGCACAAAAATCCAAGAAGTTGAGATGCATTGCATAATCAGATGAACCCAGTTATCATGGAACCCAAACTTCTGGAGAACTTTGGACAGAAACTCCCTATCCACTCTATCAAAGGCCTTGTTCATGTCAAGCTTTAGGAAGAAAGCTAATTTTTTGGACTTGTGGGCTGAGTGAATAAGCTCATGAATGGTTATGACCCCATCCACAATATTTTGACCTTTAATCGAGCTTCCTTGGTAGGGGTCAATCAAGGATGGGAGAATACCTTTTAATCTATTGGCCATAGCCTTTGAAAATATTTTGTAGACAACATTACAAAGGCTTATGGGATGATAATCAGACAAGGATTTGGAATTGGGGCCTTTAGGGATGAGGGCAAGAAAGGTAGAATTCACATCTCTGGGAATGACTCTGGATCTCTGCATTTCTTTGATGGCTTGGCAAAGGTCAGGGCCGATGATTTCCCAAAAGGCTTGGAAGAACCTTGGGGAGAATCCATCAAGGCCTAGGGCTTTATCTGGTTGCATGGAGAAGAGGGCCTGGTGGATCTCCTCAGAACTTAAAGGACTAAGCAGATAGACATTCATGTTGTTAGTGATGATTCTAGGAATGTGCATGAGGAGGGAATCCATGGCTTGGGTAGAATGGGGAGGGCAAGAACCTAGGAGGGACTCAAAGTGAAGGATAACTTCATCATAAATTTTGTGAATATTGGAAGTGAAGGTGCCATCATTTTTTATTAGACCCTTGATCCTGTTTGCCCCTCTGTGTTTGAGTGTTGAGATGTGGAAAAACTTTGAGTTGGAATCTCCTTATTTCAACCACAAATGTCTCGATTTTTGATGCCAAAACATCTCTTCCTTCTTCAATATGTTATGGAAATCTGAAAGCAAAAGTTTTTCTTCAACTCTCAAACTGGCATCCCCTTGACCCTGCTGAAACTGATTTTTGATTATTTGGAGTCTATCCCTGATGTTCTGCTTATTTTCAAAGATATTTCCAAAAATTTCTTTATTCCATACCTTCAGTTTGGCTTTTATAGACCGCAAATTCTGAGTAACTTGGTTAGTGATAGATCCTGAGAAACTCTCTCTCCACCACTCAATAATGCATGCTTTAAGGTCAGGGTGTTGGGTCCACATTGCCTCAAAATGAAAGGGAGTTTTGAAAGGAGGTCTATTGGTAGTTTCAAAAATTAGGGGGCTGTGATCAGACCCAATATTTGGCAGGGCCTATAAACTGGCATCTCCAAACAAAAGAAGCACATCCTGAGAAAGAAGAAAATAGTCATGCCTTTCCTAAATGATATCACACCCTACCCTTCTGTTACTCTAGGTAAAATGAGATCCCCTTAGCTGAACATCCATTAACTCATTTGCATCCACAAAATTGTTGAAGTCCCTCGTGATCCTGGGAGTGATCTCTTTCCCTCATTTTTTCTCAAAGGGATATAGCGGAGCATTGAAATCCCCGGCAAGGATCCAGGGGATATTATTGAAAGCCTCACGCATCTGAGTGAGAGTATTCCAAAGGTTCAACCTATCTTGAGGAATATTTGGGGTATAGACATTCGTCAATACCCAAGAGTGCTTAGTAACAGAATCATGGAAAAATATGTTGGAGATTCACCCTTCACCTAAAATCACTCTTCCTTCCACCTTGGTTGGGTCCCAGAGGTAGAGGAGACCGCTAGAGGTTCCAGAGGTAGGACTAAAGGAAAATTCACATTTTCTCCATATAATTTTGGCAACTTTAGGTGAGGACTGCATGCCTAATTTGGTTTCTTGAATTAGAAATATTGTAGGATTTGAATCCTTTCGCATCGAAGCAACAAGTCTTTGTTTTGCTGCTCCATTTAACCCTCTCGCATTCTAGGAGAGGATTCTCATTTGGAACTCTTGGAGGGTTTTCTGCCTCCTTTGCCTTGCTGCGTAGGAGGTTTGGATCTCTTTGATTCTTCTTTGTTGGAAATTCCTAGTTCTTGAAAGAGAGTTCATTGGGTGCCATTGGCTATGTCTTCCACTATATCTCTATTTATTTGCTCCATAATAGAGGGTCTGCCCTTATTTTTGTCACATCCAACATCAATTAGGGATTTTTTAAAACTTTTGGTCTATTTAGGGCTCCAAGCTTCAGGAGAATCATGAGATGACTCAGGGCTATCAACCTCATCGCCATGGGGTTCAGGTGGGGGATGAGAAGGGCTAGACCTATTGGAGGATGGGAGGGAGCTGGGTGGGGGATTAGATGGTGGTGGGGGATTGGATGGTGGGGGTTGGGGAGCAAATGCCATGGTCGATGGGGATTTTGGACATAGATCAGGAGACGAATGAGGGGGTTGCAGGGGAGGGTTTGCCTTCTTGAAGGATTGGTCAGGGTGATTTGAGCCAGGGAATTCCTCTCTGGGAATCTCCTCATTATCATCATTTGCATTGAGATTTACATTGTTGAATAAACTAAACCTATTGGAAAAAGCAAACAGGGAACTTGCCTTATTCTTGTCACCATTTGGAGATGGGGGAGCAGGTTGCTTACCTTTGGGCTCATAGCATGGACCCACTTTAGCTCTCATTCTCTGAACCTCTCCTTTAGGTGGGTGTTGCATCTCCTAGTGATCACTCAAAAAAAGCCTTAGTTTTGGACATTGGATTTGAAGGTGCCCCTGGGTGTGGCACTCAGTGCAAAAGGAGGGTTTGTTCTCATACTCCACCACTTGGCATCGGTGTTATGACCCATAAATAAAATTCACGTGCATTGGAAGTTGGTACTTATCAAGGGAGTTCACTACTAAGCTTAGAGAGTATTTGTATTTGGATTTTATGCATATGGCGATTCCTCAGAAAGCGATAAAGATCCAAATATATGTGGAGAAGTGTAGCCCATACCATGGAAAGGATGAAGGAAGAAAGCATTAATATGGTTGAAGATGACCTAGAGTACCTTGAAAATATGATTAAATATCTATAATACTTTTAGAAACTAATAGAAGATCTATAAATTGAATATGAGTTATCATTGGGTCACTTTGATACAATAATTAACACAAGAGAGGGAACTTATTACATGTTTGAAATACATAGCTACAAGCTTTTGAATATTACAAATCAAACATCCCAGATATCATATGGGCATAAGCATAATATGTTTAGATTACTTTGGTTTAGACACTACCAATTTTTGTGAATGGACATAAATTTTAAAATATTTGGCACAAAAAACATGCCAAAATATTATACCATATTATAACTAAGCAACATTTAAAATAAATGTAGTCACTTATCACTATACTTGGGAGGAGTATAACTTGAGGCCAATTTTGAGAGAAGAAGGACTAGTGGAATATAGACTACGTAAGGTCTAAAATATAGCCAAAGTAAACTTAGAGGAACTAGATCCCCGAAGAAGAGTGCAAGAACATAAGTCTTGGTAACTAGACCTTCATGATTAGGACTCATAGCAAGGAGGCATAACCAAAGACCTAATGAAGATCTAAATTAGTGGCACATAAAGCAACTTGAACCAAAATAAGAAAGGACCCATATGCATCCAAAAATCTGAAATATATGGTAGCTATAGGCTAGCATTGACAACTAAAACATTGAATGAGAGTAAAGGAAAATTTAGGTACAAGGAATACCAAACAAACCAAGAAAATACATGAAGGGGATAGTAATAAAAACCTAAGTAAGCTAGAACTAGCCAAGCCCCAATATTCTAGGAGTCCAATTTTACTTCGAAGGATCCCACCCCTAAACCTCTACATAAAGGACCTCCAACCCTATGCCCCCCATCAAAGGCCAAAACTCTTGAACCTCTGCATTATGTCAAGGCATTCGATATCTTGGGATGCATAATCATCTCTATAGGAAATTACAACTTTAAATGCATCATAATGAAATCTATCAAGTATTTGCCACAAAAATTACCAATAATTCATGACAAGATATCTCTATGTCCAATCACTACAGATTTCTAGCATGGGAAACAAGATTTAACCTCAATTGGATCTAGAGCCAAGGACTTTAGACAAGAATTTTTAAGTAGGAATTTTGAATTTTTAAGAGGGAAACATCCTTGATTTTTATTTATAAATACTAGTGTTTTAATCATTGTAAAGGAGGTTGATTTATTGTCATGTCTTGTAGCTAACCTTGAGCAATTTTTCCTCCTATTTTCATTTTGTATTACAGTTTAAACTTGATCCTTGGACAAATTACATGTATAGGCCATCAAGCCTCTTTCTATTATGTATGAATATAATTCACTTTTAACATGAATGCAATGAGCTATGACTATTCCAATATTTTTGTCCTGGTCTGAGTGTTCATGTATCTTTCAAGGACTATGACTAGCATATGTCCTAGATTTCATAGGAAGTCTTCTGATTTGTAGGCATACATGATTGGGACCATGCTCAATTTCACTATCATTTTTGGTTCATGTGTTCACTAATCCCACTAAGGTGCAAAATGGAAAGTGCAATCTTTGGCACATTGCCACCCATAGCTTAGGCTAGTTAGGTTTACCTTTCTGCTATTTTATTTTTGGTCATTTATTTATTTTCTCTTTTTCCTTTTCCATAGAAAGAACCCTATTAGTCTAGGCTATCATAGGAGGAATTAAAGTGTGCTAAATATCACACTCAGAGAAGGATCTGACCTTGGTAAAAACCCCAAATTTTATATGAAGGAGCCATGTTTTATGCTCCTCAAACTTCCTAGGATTGACACCCGATGCAAGGCATGGGTATTGGACATGCCTAGAGAAAAATGCATCCATAGGCAGTTGTGGCACTTGGGTTGTAGGGAATGGATTTGATCCCCAAAAGTTTAAACTAGAATGCTCAATGGGACTTGAATTGCTATATTTATACTCTAATTAGAAGTCATATTGAGGTTATAGTGAAGGTCTCAATACTCTACTTACTAAAGCACTTTGAAGATTTACTTGGTGACTCCACTGTAGAAGAAGAACCCAAAAAAATAACCTTCCAAGTTATAGGCCTAGGTTACAATAGAACCTCTACCTTGTTAATGATAGTACACCACTTGGTGACTCTATTGAGAGAGAAAATCTAGACAAAGCTGCAAAGAATAACACCATTTTGAGGTTTTGGTGAAGGCCTCAATCTATCTGGTTCGAAAGCACTAAGTTGCATTCACTTGGTGACTCTACTACAAAAAAAGGACCCAAAGGTACAAGGAATAAGATCACTATCAAATATTTTGGTACCTTTGATTGAAGAAGATAAAGAGAATTATATCAAGACATGGCCATATTATCATGTGAATACCCCCTTATAGGACGAGGAAATCCTACTGTTTCCTCTAAAGTATCCAACTATATGGGGAGAGCTGCAAACATCAGTACTAGAAACCCTGCTAGAATACACTGGCGAAGGCCCAACAAGCACATTGGAGAACATATGGGAGATGGGTTTTACCTACCAAATACACAATTTCATAGAGTGAGATGTGTCCCTCATGCTACTAGTGTCTTCACTCTAGAGGAAGGCTCATTAAGGTTTTTATTCTCTTCTCCTACATTTAATCACCAATTGGGATCAACTTGCTAACCTCCTGATGGAAAGGTTAAAAAAGAAGAAAACTATAGTAGAGGAATGTATCATTGAGGAGGATGATCAAGCCCTTAACTAGAACTAGTAGTAAATGCTAATATTAATACCTCCATAATCGGAGTCGATGGCTCTTGACAGAGAAATTGCTCTAGTGTAGAGCATCAATGTGGAAGAACTGGCTTTATGATATGGCTCATCTATAGATGAATGTATTTATCATATCCTCTCAAGATAGAATTATTAGTCAATCATGACCTCCTTCATTAGGAGTAAAAAGGATGTAATGTTTGATGAGTTGGTTAGCTCGATCGATCCTACCCTAACATACCGACTAGAAGATATAGTAGAGATCGAGGGATGGGTAGTGAAAGAGCAAGGTATACACATGGCTGGTGATGGCCCTAAGGACCTCTCAATAGCTAGGCATCTTCTAAATTTCCTAGAAGGGATTTTGAGATGGCCAAAATAGATGGATAAGTTATTCACACTAGGTCCCATAGCAACATCCTACAGTAGCCTAGGGACTCATTCCTTAACAACGTTAATATGTCAAAGACATTGGGAAGTAAAAAGTCATGTGTTTAAGAAAATGAACATGAGGGAGAAGTGGAAGTTTGGATCAGTTTTATCTAGAAATTGTAGATTCTGATGAAGGAGCTTCATGTGACACATTTGAAACATAAAAGACACCAAATTTTGTGTGTTATAGTGTAAAAGTCAAAATTTATAAAGCTAATAGGTATAGAGGTCATTCAAGCAATGGATAAGCCAGATGATGGCATATATAAAATGGAAGGTATGCCAAGGCATTAGTGTGATACAAACATGGGGAAAATGGGCCAGGGAGTTCACATGGAGAAAGGCCACATATATCACAAGGGCCAAGTTTTAGCAGAATATCTAGTAAGTGACTTAAAATCATGCCATTACTGATTTACTAGCATTGAAAGAAAATCATGAAAGCTTATCAAAAGGAATTGGATCAAAAAATGATAATGAATTTCCCAAGTGCAGAAGTCTATATAAGAAGAAGGCCTATTCTTGATATTTAGCTAGCCCCAATCAAAGCTATATTTTTGGCAACATTTACCTCTTGTCTAGCTCCCCTCCACATAACTGAAGGAAGGGAATTTTAAGTAAAACTACTATTTAAAGGGCCAAATAATATGAGAGGGATAAAATAACCTTTAGATTTCCAAGTTTCTAATACCACAAATATGTGCAAGATTCCAATAAGGGAGAACTTTTGAAAGAAGATCCTAGTAAATCTTAAGCTCCCCGTACCATGGGGACACACTGATTCATTAAACCAAAAAAGATAATGATTCAAGATTTTTGGTGGTAGCTAAGTCCATTCTTGCTAAAGGTAGATTCCTTTCAACTGTCACCAAAAAGTCTCTAATACTCATATCTTTAGCAATACCCCTTCTTAAAAAATGGTCTAGAACTCATCCATCATCTAGGTGGGTGAATTTAAAAATTAAATCACTCTCCATGAGTGATTGGGTTTATTGATACTATCTCATAAACCACCCATGCCTAAGGTTGTTATTAAGGTAACACCAATAAGAGACCCTAGAGGAGTGAAGCATAGGAACAATGGAGGAGAAAGAAGGGATCCAAGGTGACCAAAAAAAAATTGGCACCTTCTGAAAGAGCTTATGATTTACAAAAATAATGGCCAAATTTCTCCAAGTCATATAACCTTCTTAGTCCATAAAAAATCACCTTGATTATGGCACAAAAGAGGAAGACAATTTTTGGACCCCACATCTCAAACACAATCATCAAAATAAGTTCGATTATCCTACATAAAGGTAATTTTGAAGAATTATAAATCAAGCAAGAAATAGGGTGATGATAGTGATAATTTTTACTTAAGAGGATAATTATCATATACAACCAGAATCCTATTCCGTTTTAGGGGTGATCAAAGAGCAAGCCTTGACCATTATGAAAAATGAGGGAATTTCAAGGATGACAACCTCCCTAAATTTTGACTTTGTGCCCAATAGATAAGGTGGTGGTTCCCTATGTTCCTCATCTTAATTAATTTGAAGATACTCTATGAGCCACCTAAAATATAGTGAATTCTCACTACACTTGGGAGGAGTATAGCCTAAGATCAATTTTGAGAGGAGGACCAATGGGAGTTAGGCTACATGAGGTATAAGAGATAACCAAAGTAAAACCAAAGGAACCAGATCAACATAGGTAAGTATAGGAACAAAAGTATAAATAATTGGAACTTCATGGTTAGGAATCATAGCAAGGAGGCATAACAAAATATAAAGGAAGATCCATAGTAGTGACACATAAAGCAACCAACACCAAAAGAAGAAAGGATATGAATGCATCCAACAACTTGAAATATTTGGTAGCCATAGGCTAGTGATGATAAATATAACACTAAATGAGAGTAAAGAAAAAATAAACTACAAAGAATGCAAACTAGACTAGGAAAATACATGAAGGGGATAGTCATTAGAACTTGGAACATAGACACCAACTTGTCCTCAATATTTTAGGAGTCCAATTTCGCTTCAGGGGCTCCCACCCCTAAAACCTTGTATGGAAGTTTGCTAGCCCATCATACCCCCAATTGATACCACAAACCTAGATCCTATGCATTATGCCAAGGTATTTAGTCTACCATGATGTAAAATCATCTCTCTATAAGAAAGTACAATATTAAAGTCATCATAGTAAAATTTGATGAGTTGCCATGAACTTGAACAAGCATTAATTACAAGATATATCTATGTCGAATCATTGTAGATTTATAGCATGGGTAGAAATATTTCACCTCAATAAAATCGATAGCCAAGGACCTCAGGAGGGTACACTATCAATGCAGGACCCTGGAAAAGAATTTTGAAGAGGGAAAAGTCCCTAATTTTTGTCTATAAAAACTAGTATTTTCACCATTGTAAAGGAGGTTGAATTGTTGTTGTGTCTCGTATCTAACCTTAAGAAATATTTCCCTCTATTTATATTTTGTATTTCTATATAGACTTGAGCCTTGGGCCAACCACATGTATAGGCCATCATGTCTCTTTCAATTATATATGAATGTAATACACTTTTAACATGAATGCAATGAGCTAATTATTCTAGTATTTCTATCCTGGTCTGAGTGTTCATGTATCTTTTTATGGGGGCTTATGACTAGCACCTATCCTAGCTTTCATAGGAAGTCTTCCAATTTGCAGGAATACATGATTCAAATCATGTTCAATTTTGTTATCATGTTTGGTTCATGTGTTCACTAATCACACTGAGGTACATAATGGAAAGTGTAATATTTGGCACATAACCACCCATAGCTTAGGCTAGTTAGGCTAGTTAGGTTTACCTTTATACTATTTAATTTTTAGTAATTTAGTGATTTTATCTCTTTCCCCTTTTCCCTAGCAAGAACCTTGTTAATATAGGCTAGCATAGGAGGAAGTAAAATGTGTTGAAGATCACACTCAAACAAGGAGCTAGTATTAGTAAAAAACCTTGAAGGTAATCTAAAGGAGCCACATCCCATGATCCCTAGACTTCCTAGGATTGGTGCCCTAAGAGAGGTGTGAGCACTAGATGCACCTAGAGATAACTACATCTATGGGCAATTGCAATGCTCGAGGAGTAGGGAACAAATCTGGTTCCCAATAATAAAGCTAATTTTAAATAAATAAGGGATATCAAAGTCTATTGGTTTAATAAGGAAATGAAAATAAATCACAAATTAGATTGAGATGCTCACATGAATCAAAGCTTTGGGAAAAGCAATCAAGTTACAATAGAAAAGCATTTGAATTATGATGAAAGCATGTGCAAATTAATATTTTTGTGGTGCTAATGATTAGAAATGTTAGCTTTTGATAATGTAGGATATGGGAGAAAGCAATAACAAGATGTAAAATATGCAGAAAAGTAAGATAATGGAATTTTGCAATAAGGCTGAATATGCTATTAATGGAAAGTTGCAAAAATGGTACAATGAAATGTAATGGAGGAAATGAACACTCCATAACTCTAATGGAAAATACATTGTACCTACTCACTACTCAATAGTAGTCTCACTTCTACTACACACTCTTCTATTCACTATGGAGCCTATATATAAGAATATAGGTTACTTGGCCCTTAATCTTCCTAACTACCTTTCATATGACTCATGTACAAGTGGAATCCTTGTACATTTACATCATTGCACATTGACACTTGTGAATTTATTACTTCTTTCTCAAGTAACCTAAGATAAACACCTAATCTAACAATATACCCAAGGTTGTACATTGACATGTACCTAAATAATGTAATATAATCTAACACCCCCCTATATTACATTATTTGGGTATTAAAGACTTTAATCTTAAATATGGATCTTCCACTTGGTATTTGAAATTATATTCTCCTTTGCTTACAGGAATCTTCTCAAGAAAGTAGTTAGTATCTTCATATAATATAGAGAAAGATTTGAATGAAGGTTCTTCTAGTTCTTGAATTTGAATATGTCCATCTAGTTCAGTCTTTGTAGTTTCTTCTTTGCTATGTTCTCTCTTAACATGTATTTTCTTCCTCTTCCCCCTTATTCTCCTGTGATTCTGTATTGATACTAGTGGAATATTTGTTTCATGACAAGTTAGTCTATCATCACAATAATATTGATTTGTATTGCTAGTTTGCTTCATGTGTTGAGCAAGTACAAAAATAATTAATGATAGATAGATCATTAAATAAATCCTTTGATGTGGATATAACTATTTTTTGTGTATTCCACTATGCTCTAAAGAAGAATTTATGAAGATAACTAATTAATGTTGCAAATTTGTCCTCTTTGTCTCTTTAAGAAATAAGGAGAATATCTCTTTATCGCTAGTAGATAGATACTTGTATCCTTCAAGAGTATCTATTAAGTTTTGGGAGTAAAGTTTCACTTCATGGAATAGTTCTTCGTTATTAAATGCATTTCTTAATATTTCATCCATATTTCTTTTTATTGTTCTTGAAGTGTTCTCCTTTAGTTCTTTAGAGATTTTGAGAATAGAGTCTTCTAAGTAGTCTACCTTATGACTCCCTACTTTAAATTATTTGAACTAATTTGACAAAACCTTTATTGAAATTAGGTTATGTGGGCTTCCTTATATCTCCCAAGTAATTTAGAATATGTTGTAGGCTTTAGCGGTAATTAGTTCAACTTTTGAGTTGATTTTGTAATATTTTGAGAATAATAATCAACTATCAATTTTACCTTATCTCTCCTAATGAAGAATGCTCTAATGGAGTTCTTATATTTGGATTTTGTTTTGTCTCCTTAGTATGAATATGAGACAAGTGTTACCAATAAGTTCCAAATCTATATGTAAGCAATATATTTGCTTATCTATTTAATAATTTAATTTTCTAAATTCCAAGTTCTAGAGTTTGGTGTAGTATGCCTTATAACTCCCTACTTTTGGAATGTTAGAAATAGTATTTGCAAATTGATATTGATTTTACCAAGGTTTACAGCCTTATATCTCCTACTTGGTTATTTGCAAATACTATAATATTATAATGTACTTCAATTATAATGCTTTGAAATGGACTTGCTTTATAATTTACTAATGTTGGGTTATTCCAACACAATAGTAATTTTGACCATATATGTAGCACCTTATAACTTCAATGTTACTTTAATGAAAGCAAGAAATTTTTTATAAAAATTATCTTAGTAATGCAGTTCGTCAGATTGCTTAAGTATTCAACACCTTGAAATTTGAATGGTTGATGGATGCTGGAATCGCTTGAAACATGTTGTATCCACTTATTGGTTTATGAAAGGATTTAATGTATGTTCTTAATTGTACCTTTGAATCCTTGGCTTTAGGCTTTGAATACGTTCTCTACTGAATGAACCTTTGCTTTGATGCTAGCTAAAATTTTGCTTATATTTCCCTTAGACTTTGCTTACACTTTGCTTGGAATTTTCTATGTTTTCTTTGGATGTTGCTATGTCTTCCCTTGGTAGGTTGGGTGCTTATGTAGCTTCTGTTCTTCTTGAAGTTGCACCCATGTGTCACTATAAAATTAAGAGGTGTTACTATGATGAATAAAACTTCAGTCTTGAGTAACACTCCATTCTTTAATCGACGAGCTATGATAAATATGTTTCGAATGATACCTTTAAATGTTAAAGACTTAGATGTTACCTTAAGCATTTCTTTTATGAATATTATGGAATATTGGGTGCTCTATTGATTGTGACAAGTGGTAGCCTTGAAAATTGAATGTATAGTCTCTTCCAATGTCCATAGAACCTTATAAACTCCTTTTCCAATGAATATATAGTTGTTTTCTTGCTCATAATGCTTCCTTCAGATGAAAGAATGTTCTCTCCTTCACAAGGCATGAGCTCTAGTTTTATGAACATGGTTCTATGGTGCTACTCTTGGCTAGAAATTATCCCATGATAATGCATATTTTGTATTAGCTAAAGCTCCCTTATCTTCATTGTAATGAGCTATAATATAATAGACAATAATCGCCCTAATATATTGTCCTTTCATTGGTTTTGATGCTTGTAGAAATTCAATGTTGTAGATGCTCAATGTGGAGGATTATAGGGTGTATTTGGACACCTTAATACAAGATGGATTTTGAGCCTTAGAATGGCTCTTTGCTTTAGCACCAACGTTGGATATTGAGCCCTTCATTGACTTGTATCTTATGCACTCTTAACCTAGTGCTTGCTCTTCATAGATGATAAGTGTTTATCCCCTTTCAAATGGCTCCTACTAGTGCTTCTAGTGGATAGTTGTAGATAGGATCAAGAGCTATGTAAAGTATCCTTATGACACTTAATCTATCCCTTTGATGTAATAGTAGGAGGTGAGTTTGGTGCTCAAATACCAACCTATAATAACCTCTATTTGTACATTAAATATGAGATACTCCAAGTATCATTTTGTAGCTCCTTTCTCTGATTTTTATGGCTACCTTCTTCTTCTCCAGTCCTTGGATGGATTTTGATATACTTGGTGGATTCTTTAGGCCATAATAAATTGTAGGTTTTGTGAATCGAATAGAGTCTTTAGAAACTTTGATATACGTAGATTTTGTGCCCTTTGGTTTTCACATTAATTTAACAACCAATGCACATAATGATATTTAAGAGTAATAAGTTAAACAATATAGAATAGTGCAATAATAGTCTCACCTTATTTATCCTTCAATGCACTAATACTAACTCTTGAAGAATGCACCAATAATCTTTGCAACTCTCAACTAAGAATAATGTCCTCTTTCTAAGGAAATTTTTAAAAGCAATCTAAAACTTGCACCACAATCAATGTTGTAGGATGTAGTATTATTTATCTTTTAGATAGACAATAGGTAGATGATATTTGTATTTCTATCAAAATATATCCAACTCATTTTTAATGTGCAATTAATAAATTTAACAGAAACTATCTTTTGCACTTCCCTTGAAGACTTTAAAATGTAACCTTTTGCAACTTCTAGATTCTAATAAGGTGCTTAATGAAGCTAAGTAATGAACTAAATATAAGTGTTTAAGTAATGAAACCTTTGCACCTAAGTTGAATACCTTTAATGATATCTGAAGATGATGTAGATCTTGGTCTTTTGATTCACCAAGCTTTTGTCTAGAATGGTAGTAGATGACTTCAACTTCTCCTTTAGGATGTATCCTAGAAATATGAAGTGTTGTAGTTGGGATTATCCTCGAAGATCCCTTCAACATTTTTTTGTAGAGTCGACAAAACCCTATCTCTGAAATGTGCCTTCTTAGCTATGAAAGGTAATCTTCAAATCTCTTGGATTTGGTAGGCTTCTTCTATTTGTGTTCTCCTTCAACCTCCTTGTTGAATTTTGGCTTCAATCTGGGCCTTCTTCTCAAGAATTTATAAGTCTTGAGGTCTTCACTGGTCTCCTCCAAAATTTGGAAATTTGCTTTCCAAATCCTTCTCTCTTGGGCTTGTTGTTGGATGGTGATAATTGTACCAATTTCTTCACTATTAAGAGCTTCACCTTGGTAGTGAATTTTTCCAATGAGTTTTTCTAGGAACTCCTTTAATGGCTTCTTTGAACTCTATAATAAGGATCTCCAAGCCTTCTCATTATTTCTCCTTGATACCTCTCTAAGGTCTTCAATCTTGTAGCTTCTCTGGTCTTCTCAATGATACCTTTCCTTTAACCTTCTATTGTGGAAGTGTTGGCAATGAGATCTCTTGGATATCTAGAATCTAGAACATGATCTTACTAGTTCTTCAATTTTGCAATCTGTCGGCTTTAATGGAGATCACCAACCTCCAATATTCTATAACTAGGAGTTCTTTGATGGGACCTTCTATGGGTCTCTTCAACTTCTTCAAGTTGATTTATTCAATCTGCTATCTACAGTATTCGATGGAGATCACCAATGCCCTATTTTTTTTTGGACTCTTCTCTAAAGTCTCTTGAATAAAAAATGAGTCTACTATGGTATTTTCATATTCTACAATAAGAAGGTCTACAATAGGACTTCCCTCAGGTTCTTGGAATGTCATTTTCTTCTATTTTTTGCTTCTGGTGCTGGATTAATTTGGAATATGACATTCTTCCTATCTCTCTATAGGAATCTTCCCAACTTTATTTGAATCTCCTTTTTCTTGCAAAAAAGTATTAGGATTGTAATAGAATAAATTATAGGTGATGAATCTTCACTAGTTTATTTTCCAATCTAGTGGAATGAATGTTGAGTCCTACTCTTTACGAGTTTTTTTACAACTCCATGAAAAGACTCCAGCTAAATGCAATCTCAAAAATTTTGGAACTAAGATTTGATTCTCTTATCTCAATATATCTTGTGGATCTCCCTATTCCTATCTGATCTACTGTAGCTCTAATACCACTATTAGCTTTTGATAATGTAGGATATGGGGGAAAGCAATCATAATGTAAAATATACAAAAAAGTGAGATAATGGAATTCTGTAGTAAGATTAAAATATGCTATTAATGGAAAGTTGCAAAAATAGTACAAAGCAATTTAATGGAGGAAATGAAAACTCCAAAACTCTAATGGAAACTATATTGTACCTACTCACTACTCAATAGTAGTATCACTTCTGCCATACACTCTTCTATTCACTATGGGACCTATATATAAGAATATAGGTTACTTGAAACTTACTCTTCCTAACTACATTTTCTATGACTCATGTACAAGTGGACTCCTTGTACATTTATATCATTTCACATTGACACTTGTGCATTTATTAATTCTTCCTCAAGTAACCTAAGAGAAACTCCTAATCTAACAATGTACCCAAGATGGTACATTGACATGTACCTAAATAATGTAATATACTCTAACAAGAAAAATCTTATAAAAGGAACCCATCAAATCTTTTCAAAGTATTCAAACCCTTAATCATTTAGTGAGAAAAATCCAAGAGAAATTACCTACTGTCCCTTTTTTTAAATTATGCAACGATGATCATGGAATCTAAGAAGCTAGTTGATCATCTAGAATATGTTTTAGACCCCATCCCGATTTTTAAAGTAAAGTATATAAGGAGCACAATAGATCAAAATACCACACAATTTTCAATGGGTAATCAAGCTAGATGTTCCTGAGACTTCTTGGGATAATTCATACCCAAAAGAGTGCATGCCTACCCAAAGTTAGTTAAGGCAATAGTTGAATATTATGACCCAAAATCATGGACTGTAAGGGATTCCAATAGATAGGTACTATTATCTATTTTGGCTAAAATATTTACATATGCCTTTGCTATAACTATTCTCCCTTTTATACCAAAATTATTTGACCAAGAAAGCCAAGCCACTTTTTACACCAATAAAGTAGTCATGGGTAAAGAAGTAGTTAGCAAAAAATCTAAATAGTCTTCCTTGAATTCTATCTCGTATAACTAATTTTAAGCCCTACACTACACCAAAATTGGGCTTTAATTACGATTATAAACCATCCTTAAAGACCTTTAAAGGCAGTTATTCAACCACCATCTATAAGGGCATCATAAATATTTTGTGATATACGACAATGACTAAAAAATGACTAAAAAAACCACCCTCTTAAGGTCTAAGAGGAAGGTTTAAAACTACCCTCTTAGGGCTACGAGGGAGGTTATAAACCTCCCTCTTAGGAATAATAGGATGGTTTCTAACCACCCTCCTAGGGTTAAGAACCCTTATGCCTAAGAGGGTGGTTTAAAACCACCCTCTTAGGGTCTCACTAAAAAAAATATATAAAGGATGCAGGAAAAGCAAAGTCAAGCTTTGGCAACTTTGGAAATAATGCCCACTCCAAAGAGCAAAACAATAATTGCAGCTCTCATTGTTTCCTTATCATGTGCTATAATTATGCCTATATCTATAGTGTATAAGAGCAAAGAGCATTTGAACCAAAAAGGGATGTCCCATAGTAAACCACTAATTTCAAAAAAAATATATGTGAAAATTTAATCATTTCTTGTTCCTCTAATGCTGAGGATGAAAGAATACAAAAATACTATTATATCTACTAGCTAGAAATGATTCATGATGATAGAACTATATAACTTGTTACTTTTCAAATACATATAGTTATAGTTTTACTCTAATAAAATATTAACAAAATACTCTAATATTCAAAAGATACAGTTTTACTCTAAGAAAATATTAACAAAATATTATAATATTCAAAAGATAATAATATTCAAATCATAAATCAATTCAATACATGTAAATATATCAAACTTCAACAATGAATAATTTACTTTCTATAGTGTATAAGAGCAAAGAGCAACTGTATCTGTGGTGTATAAGAGCAAAGAGCAACTATGCCTATAACTATATTTGTATCAAACTTCAAAATTCATGTGCTATAACTATACCTATATATGTAGTGTATAAGAGCAAAGAGCAACTGAAAACCAATAGGAGATGTCCCATAGTAAACCACTAATTTAAAAAATATATATGTGAAAATTTAATTTGTTCTCGTTCCTCCAATGCTAAGGATGAAAGAATACAAAAATATTGTTATATCTACTAGCTAGAAATGATTCGTGATGATAGAACTATATAACTTGTTACTTTCCAAATACATATAGTTATAGTTTTACTCTAATAAAATATTAACAAAATACTCTAATATTCAAAAGATATAGTTTTACTCTAAGAAAATATTAACAAAATCTTGTAATATTCAAAATATAATAATCTCTAGATCATAAATCAATTTAATACATGTAAATATATCAAACTTCAACAATGAAAAATTTACTTTCCAAATACATATAGTTACAGTTTTACTCTAAAAACATATTTGCAAAATACTATAATATTCACATGATAATAATCTCCGATCATAAATCAATTTAATACATGCAAATATATCAAATTCCAACAATGAACAATGAGCATATTGAAAAAATTTATTGAAATTGCTAAAGCAATGCATAAAAGCAAAGTATTTTCTAATAATAATTTTTGTGTTCATAAATCACATCTTAATTTCATATCATATTAGAAACAATTGAAGTTACTTTTCAAATGTGCTCATTTTTTGTAGTGTCACAATATTTATTAGTTTAATAGGTGATATTCAGATTGGATGACGACTTCTCTTAATACTCATAGTTACAATACACCTTGCCTCTGAACTACCAATTTTTTCACTCAAACATTGTGTTAACCAAATTATCAAATCACCATCTTAAGTTGGTTGAAATTGTGCAAGAAATAAATAGAAATATGATATAATCATAAAAAAAAACAAAGATAAAATCAAGACCTTTCTAGTTATTTGGTTTGTTGTCAAAACCTAAAATTCTAATCATTCCTTGCATTATCAAAAAATTTATGAAAATAAAATATCCATTCAATGGTCATATTAATCAAATGAAATATAAATTTGTAGTATCCTTCTTCAGCTTGCTAGCTTTAATTCCTGATGACTTATGTTGCTATAGGTGAAACATAAGGAACTAATGGTACACATATTACAACAATACTCAATCATGTTAATTCCTACTTGATCTTGGATTATTTTGGTAAACCTTAAATATCAACACCAAGGCAAGTGATGTTGCTTCAACATTAAACCAAATAAGTTGTAGTTACATGCTAATAGTTCTTTTTGGACCTGGTCTTGGTTGCTTTTGGTGGCTTTAAAAAAAATCCTAAAAGAATAAAAACAAATGGTACTAGTGTCCCTACATAGTGGACACTACTTTATGAAGCCAATGTCTTATGTAGGCTCAATACCTTGCTTCAAATTCAACTTGATGAATAAGGAGACATGTTAGAATCAAGGAAAGGAGTAAAATTCACCATTGCCTTAGCTAAAATAGCATAGCACTCAATCAAAGGAGCACCTAAATCCAAACCAACATAGTGCCCAACTAGAGGAGCACCTAAGCCAAGCCATCTAAAGGAGTGCATTATTCAATGAACAAAGCCATCAAGCAAAGCATATTATTCAGTGAGCCAAGCCATCAAGCAGAGTGTATTATTCAATGACCAAGCTACCAAGTGAAGAGTACTTAAAGTGAGCCATATTACATGCTAACAATGATCCTCAAAATATAACTCAAGCTATAAAGCAAACACTCAACCAAAAACACTTAGGATATAGTGCAAACAACCAATAGTCAACTCAGAATGCAAACAACCAATAGTCAACTCAAAGCATGAACAACCACTCAAGACATAGTGTAAGAAACCAACAGTCAAATCAAAATGCAAATAACCAATAGTCAAATCAGAATATGAACAACCAACATACAACTTAAAATGCAAAAAAATAAACTTGAGAAAGAACGTTGAGGGGAAGGTTGAAGGAATCACTACTTTTTTCCATAATATAACCTTAGAAGATGACTATTCAAAACTTGACTATTGCTCTCCTCACATATCTGAAAGATGCATCCTTCCCCATTCCACACATATGAAAAACTTATCTCATATTTCTTGACTTTACATCTTGCCACATATTATGTGACTCTTTAGTTGTATACTTGACACATACACACTTGAATCTTGACTTACCTATATGACACATTGTAGACTCTTACACTCTAAAAACTTGTACACTTTGTTACATGACACTTTTCACATTCTCATACATTGACACATACTTTAGGGGAAATATAAATCACACTCCCTAATCTAATAACTCACACTCTAATATAATATTTACAATAGTACAAATGTACCATGGGGGTACTTTCACATAGTACCAAATAATGTAATATTATCTAACAACCCTTGTATTAATTGAAAGGTAGGAAGCTATTGACTAGTTCCCATATTTTTACTTCACACTTATCTAGACTTTTTGAAAGCTATGCTGACATCACCATGTCGAAATTCTAGCTTGCTATCTTTTATAGTGCCTAGTATTATATGCTTTTGACATTATGAGCTCCTTTGTTAGATATTTTGAAGAACCTACTTATGTAAACATATAAATATTTTTGAATCACCTCCTTTGCAAGCTTGACATGAAGTTGTTCTAGCTAAAAGTTTTTGGTTTGAAGGATTAAACTAGCCTTAAACAGTTAAACAATTTTGAGTCTAAAATTGCTCATTTCACTCCTTCAGTAATCATTCTAATTCCATTGAGTGCCCTTTTTCTACTGCTCTACTCCTTACTTGATCTTTGATGCTTTATAAGTACCTTCATACAAGATTCATTAGACTTGTGCATTGAGCTATTCTTTTTGTTCAACTTCGACTATTTTCTTCCTTTGGTTCTAGATGAAAGATTTGAGCAATTGTAGAGTCCAAAATATTTCCTTTTCATCCTTGCCATGAATGTGGTGAACTCTTTATAAACTGAGAAGGCATGATACAAATATCTTGTCTGGTCACCTCAAGTCTCCTATTCCTCCTAATTTATTCTTGGGTTCTATTTCCTAAGGTCCCCTATTGTTGTTGCTTTGTAATTGCATTGATAAATAGTGACCTATGTGATTTTAACTATGAATCCAATAATAAATGGGTAACAACTTGGTTCCTAAACCCACCGCTTGGTCCAAAATCCACCTAAGTGGATGTGTTTCATCCTTAAGACCTTGAAAAATATTGGAAGACCCGGATTGGGGCCTTCTAAGTTAGCCTTCAGAGTAGGTTGGTTCCTATAATTCTAGATAAACTAATAAATAAAAAAGGAATAAAAAAGGGGGGTTGTAGACTAAATTAAGGAATGTATAAGGTTAGAAGCTAGGACTTAAAGTAGAATAGATTCAAAAACATCAAGAGATACAAATGCATGAGAGTCTTTATCTCTTAATTAAACTAAAATGCCTAACAAACCAAATATCATCATATTTTACAAAACATTAAAATATTATCACACACGTCTAAGCATTATAGGAATTGAAGAAACACTAATATTGTGAGAAATCCATATAGTAGAATAATTCTTTATAGAATAAACTATTCTTTCAATTTTTACAAAAATGGTTAATGAGAAAATCATACATACATATTCTGCAACCATATTTTAACGGAGACCAAACAACACATCAACTTCCATTAAGGGGTATATAGCCTTCAATCATACACAATGCACAATTGTAAAAGCTAAAGAGATAACCATTTTAATGAACTAAATTCAAGTGTATATAGCTTTACAATGCATTTAGTTAGCTTAGCATAATTGCTTGTAAAATAGACTATAGTCCTATCAGGATGGTGCAGGAGGTGATTGTCATTTTTAGATTAGACATGATCAACTAACTTAAGTGTGTGTAGATAACATGTACAATATAGATTTATCCTTTGAAGCTAGCTCACATGATGCAACATTAGATTCTAACCATTTACTTGCAATCCACTTATTTTTGTTACGTTGATCCAGTTGAGTAAGGATACATGTATGGTTATGTAGAGGGGGAAAACTGCCCTACCATGTACAGTTCCCAAAAGCTAGATCTGCAAGAGAGAAGCCTTTGGGGTCAACCATGAGGGTATGTTTTTCTACACACTCGATGCTAAAGGGGGAAGTGTTCACAAGGAATGGTTTAATAACTCGCTCCAAGTCCTCTGGTTTTCAAGAATGTTTGATATATTTAGTTTCAATACAAACACCTAAATTTGGCCTTTCTAGATCTATGCTATAAAAGATAAAGGACAATGCATAAATACATAATGCAGGAATACAAGAGCTAAGCCTTAGAATGATTCTTCCTTTGAATGCTCTTCTAACCTAGGGTTTTAAATATACAACCTTTAAGCAAGGGCTCAAGAAGAGATGCACAAACATAATTAAACCCTAAGTACACACTATATGTTGTTTATCTTTCAAATGCCTAGAAATTAATTAAATATATTTATATAAAATCAGAAATAGGGTTTACAACAAAAATATAAAGCACTCAAAAAATATCCTATAGACTAATTCGAACACTTAGCTTATCCGACGGTTGATCCTTGCTTTTATCCTTTGATCCAATGCTATCAACAATTCCTGTTCCTGCAAGATATATTGATAAACACTTGAAAAATATGATTAGCGTTAGGGGGCCTACTTATGCTGTTGTACAATAATTTTTGGAGGTATAGCTATCAAGTCCCCTAGGTCCTTTTAGCTGACCTTTGATAATTAAAAGTAGCAATTGATCTTTGGAGGAAAATAAACATAATACAATATAGCAGGAAAGAATTATGAAATCACAAAAATAGAATGCACCACTATGCTATAAATGCAATATAGAATGCAATGATAAAAACTAAAACAATATATTACCCCCAGATTGATCTCTAGCAAAATCACACCCCATAGAAGACCAGGCGCGACAACGAAATCACACCTCGTAGAAGACCGGGTGTGATTTTGTAGAAGTGAGACAAAACACCTCAGATTGAAGATAAATGACTAATGTGTGATAGAAAAGAAAAAATGCATGCAGAAGAGAAAAATCACTTTGTAGAGAGCAAGGAATCAAGCAAAAAGGTTTGAGATCTCCTAGGTAGTCAATCTCTCCTTAGGGCTTCAACACAAATCCACCAAAGTGAGCAACAACAATCAACAATCCAATGCAGTAGAAAAAAAAGCTACAAATAGATCACACTTCAGAGTTTTGAGTAGCTTGCTTATGGAAGAATATGAAGAAGACCTCAATAAAATAGAGCTTTAATCAAGAATTGTTATCATGAACTTGCTTTGTTGGAAACTTGGTGATAAAAACTTGATTGGAAGAAATGAATTTCAAACCCTCCTTATATAGTGGATTTGAAACAAGAATGGATGGGAAAAACTAAGCATAGCTGACCCTAAAAATATCAACTTTGAAAGTTAGGATTTTCTTAAGAGAAAACCCTAAAATGCAAAATAGCACTCCATAAAAACGAGGCGCGACCTCACACCAATTAGACCCTTGTACACTTTTAATGCATTTTGGAGGGTCAAACGAAGTCAAAAAGGATCATATCATATACCATTGGAAAGCTCTTTTCAAGACCAATCTAATGGTATAGGATATATACAGAATGAATAATATTTGGAACGGGAATAATAATCTCAAATATGACCATAATTTTCCAAGGAGAAAACAAAGGATCTAGGGAAAATTACTCACCTTAGTGGGTCAATTTTCCATGTCTATATTTTCCCCCCTTTTTGATGTATTTAAGGCCAAGTAAATACATCAAAGAAAGATGTAAACTCCTATGGGCAAGAATATAACAAACATAGAAAAAGGGGATGGCCTGGTTTGGTTAAAATGGTGAGATATTACTACCATTAATGCCTCTATGGCTAGGGTACCCCCTCAAGTTTTGAAAGGAAAGGTACTTCCTTAAGAAACTTGAAAAAGGAAAATAAAAAGCAAAACATAGAACCATAAAGAACAAAGCAAGCAAACAAACAATAAAGCAAAGAGCACTGGGTATAACATAAATCTAATGCGGCTAGTATGAAATGTTGGACACTTTGAGTCCATAAGAGTGTCATTGATGTCAAGATAGAAAGATGGCATTGGTGATTTATGTCAAAACATGAAGTTGTCATTGATGCCAAGAAGTGAATCACCACTGACACCGAATGGTTGAAAGATGTAAGTGAAAAGACATCATAGCACACCACGTAATATTATGAATGTCAGATTTGAATGGTTTTTATTAAAACCAATGGTGGCAATTTAAATGGTTTTTATTAAAACCAATGGTGGTAATTTTAATGGTTTTTATTAAAACCAATGGTGGTAATTTTAATGGTTTTCATTAAACCATGTGGGCAAGTTGTAAGGTTTTTGTAAAAACTAAGGATGCCCTAAAGTTTGGTTTAAAAGACCAAAGCCCATTTAATTATTAAATTATAATAATTAAATTATTCAAAAGAATTTAATTTACTATATTTAATAAATTAAATAAGCTAAAGTTTGGGTGCTTTAATAAAGTTTGGGTGCATACTATAAAGCTTGAGCGACGGGTTATTCACGAGCAAGGTTTGCCCCTCTTCCACCGATGTCACCATGTTCTCACTGTTGACATGAATAAAAAAATGCACATGGTATATAAATACCATAGCCTTCTCAAAGGTTAAGCATCCTATCATTTTCCGAAATAATTGATCTTCGAGCTTTGCAAAATTTATCCTCATGAAAAAATAGTTCGTGTGAAGACTTAGGGCAGCGTGAGAGAAGAAGCCAAGATGTGGCTTATGGAAATCAAAGGGTGCAAGGGAGTGGAGGCTCCAAGGGAGCATGTGGCTCCACATAATTGGGATCCAAGGTGAAAGCGCTTAAGGAGAGAAGCACTTCATGCAAAGCCAAAGTGGTAACATTCTTTTATTTAATATTTGATTTTTTTGACTTAGGCTAAGGTTAAACTTAAAAGAAATAAGGAGATAAATGGTTTTATTAGTGCCAAAGTTAAAAAGGAGTTTTGTGGATTTTATAAAAGTGTTAGGTGAAAGTTTAAATGGTGGATAAAATATCTTTTACCTTAGAAAAGGAAAAATTAGTTAATTGCATTATTTATTAAAGGTTTTATCTTTAAAGTGCAATAATAAAATAGGGAGTCATAAGTAGAAAAGTAGATTGATTTTTGAAGAATAAAATTCTAAAGTGGCTTATGAAAAATATGTTTGATTGAGATCAATTTGTGATGTCCTAGGGTTTTGAGAAGTGAATATTCAAATTATTGTGGTGTTGGATATTATTTTAATATTGGAGTAATAAGGTATTTTCATGAATTATTATATGCCTTGTATTGTTAACTAACCTTCTTGAGCTTGGCAAAGAAGTGTTTTATTGTTGTGGTAGTTTCTTGAAGTTCCTTATCATGAAGAAAATTGTATGGGCATATTCTTCCAAAATTTAAGTTGTGTGATTGGTTTTTCTAAAAATAAGTTTGGAGTGAAAAGGACTTGATTAGGGTTTCTTATTGAGTATGTTGAGTTAATGCTTCAAGGTTTTCTGGAATAAAGAATTTTTGTTAAAACCTTGTTTGTTAAGCATTGTTGTTGAAGCCATTGGTTGTGTGAAGAACTTGAACTAGGGTTTGAAAAGAACATGAGTATCATTGCTATGTGAGGATTTTTTTATAAGCATTGTTGTTGAAGTGAGTTGTTGAGCAAAGAACTTGAACTAGGGTTTGCAAAGATCATGAGTATCATTGTTATGTGATATTGGTTGTTGAGTATTTTTGGAAACATTTTGAGTTGGTGTTCATATGCTTGGAGTAGGGTTTGTGAGAAAGGGGTGTTTCATTGAGTTATTGGTTGAGTAGAGCTAGTTGAGCCTAGTCAAGTGGAAGTGTGAAGTGATTGTTCAAGTTCCATAAAATAAACTATTCTATATTCTGAATTGAGTTGAGAAAGTGATTGATAATTGAGTTGAATTTGAAGCATATTGAGTCTCTAACAATTCTCCTTATGTTTCTAAGAGAGTAATTGAGCATTGTGATGAGTATAGAGCATATTGAGTCTCTAAAAATTATCTTTATGTTTCTATGATATTGGACAAGTTCTGTATGGACTTGTTGAGCATATTTGAGCTAAGTCTTTGAGGAGACTTGTGGACTGATTTTGTGTGTGCTTTTGTGGAAGCTTACAATACAGATTTGGATAAGTTCTTGAGAGGACTTATTGAGTATATTTGAGCAAGTTCTAGAGAGGACTTGTAGAGTAGATTTGAGCAAGTTCTAGAGAGGACTTGTAGAGAAGATTTGAGCAAGTTCTAGAGAGGACTTGTAGAGTAGATTTGAGCAAGTTCTTGAGAGGACTTATTGAGAATATTAGAAAAGTTCTATAGAGGACTTATGTATAGATTTTGGTGCATATTTGAGGATAGGTTTGTGCCAGATCAAATACAAATTTTGAGCAGATTTGTGCTAGATCAAAACTGTGTTTAGTGTAAATTTGAGACAGAGCTTTGGAGGTGACAAAGTAGAGAGGATAGTAGTCTCCAGTGGATAGAGATCCATTAGCCAGGGTATTGAGGATAGGTCTTCTGAGTTGGGATAAAAGTCTTTAGTGGAAAGATATCCATAAGCCAGTGTAGTGGGGGCAGTAGTCTTCTAGAGGATCACCAACTAGAGCAGAGGAGAAGGAGTTCTCCTATGGATAGAGATTCATGAAATTGATTTAGGATATTGGTGTCTCCTTTAGACAAAGGTCCATAAACATTGTAGGAAAAGGATTCCCAAGAGAATTTATTTAAGAAAAATTTATAAGAAATATTTTCTCCGTGGAGTAGCCCACATTGGGTGAACCATGTAAAATCATGTCTCTCATGTGTGTGATGCTTTGTGTGATGTTTACTGCTTTGATTTTTTTGATGCTATTATTTGGGTTAAAAAGCAAAAAATATTATTGTATACTATTCAACCCCCTCTGAATATAAGCACATGTTCTTCAATTGGTATCAGAGCGGGTCCCTCCATGAGAATACTAAAAACTTGGAGGAGGCTCCATCAGTAGCACACATGACTTAAAAAAATGAAGAAGAGACTATGTTTGAGATAAAAAATGAGTTCTTTGCTACTCTTAGAAATTTGGAAAGACTTAGAGAGAAGAATTCAATCTTGGAGGAACAAGTTCAAGAATATGAAGAAGCAAGGATGGAACCTGTTAGAGTTAAAGTGCACTATGCCTTCAGTTTGACACTTGTCAGTTTCATTGACAAGTGTCATGTTCATCATATAGGCCTTCTACCTATATATGTAACACATTTTTATCAATAAAATATCCTTTCAAGTTTTTCACTCCTAACATTTGGTATCAGAGCTCCAGGATTTCTCTGGCCTTGTGAGCTTGAGGGGGATTTCCCTCATGGAAATCCTCCCTCCCCCTCATTTTTTTCCCCATTTTTCAAATTTTCATTTTTTCCCCATTTCTTCCTCATTTTTTTCCCTCATTTTTCCCATTTTTAAAAAAAAATAGGGAGTATGCTCTTCATCCTTGAGGATGAATCAGAAACCAGATTTTTGAAAATTAATGGCTGCCCCCAATTTTTTTTTAGATCCATTGCTGTAGAACAGTTGTTTCCTACAGATGATGGGAATATTCGTGATGGGATGCATATGTTTATCGTGTTGCAGCACCAACAACTTGCAGTTTGGAGAAAGAAATTGCAGATATGAGGCAAGGAGGAGTCTCGGTCGAGCGTGGAGAAGATGAAAACAACATTTTTTTTATTGCTCAAGATATTTTGTTTTCTCCTAGTATGTTTCCTTCGACCACGTGTTCTTTGAAACGCCCCTAGAAGTGCCTATATGTCTCCATACCTGGACTTAAGGCGCTTGAGAACCTTGACCATGATGATCTATGAAGCCATACATGCATCCAGTTTAACGAATGCGATGCGCTTACCTTCGGGTTTCTCCATGATGAAAGTTCAAGCATCGTCACTGTTGTACTGCATGCGTTGGATTCTCCACCTGCACGCCAGACCGTAGCACCGTGTTGAGGGCTTCAGATCATGGGCTTCAGGTAGATTTTATGGTTTACGTTAGAAGTTAGGCTGTCAAAAATTAAAAATCAAGAGAGGGGGAGAAGAGAAGGGGGAAAATGTACAGGGGCATTGCCGTGGCGACGACGACGCGGGGCGGTTCACCTACAGACAACGATGGGGATTATGTGGTAAAGCTCGAGCAGGTTTCACATTGGAGCGACACCGATCAAAGGTCGGCCATGGACGAATCAGAGGACGCATCGTTCTCGTCCCTGTCTTTCTGTGACCCATTAACCTCGGTTGCCCCCTCAAAAAATAGGACCGACGACATGAGCTCCAAGTTTTCGGTGTATTCTGATATTAATTTGAAGATTTCTCCCTGACGAGCAGTCTCGAATTGGAGGCAACGTCAATACCGACGTCCATGGTAGCCCTCAGGCCATGTCCTAGAGGACCACGCCCATGGATAGTCTTTCTTTGCTATTATCTCTTCAGTTTTAGGACCACAGATGTGAGATTGAATGCAGTGAAGCTGCTTGGTCATATTTTTTGCAATACCTGGCCACCCTTTGTCGAAAGTGTTTTAGCTACTTTTTTTAGAATTTTTAAAGAGATCCTCAGATAAAGCTATGGAAGTTCGATTATCAAGACCCCGCGGCTTTCGAATAGTTCCTGGAAATGTCCTGGTGTAGTGGAAGCGTGGTGGGGCCCAAGAGGATTTTTTGCACACTTGGAGTGTACCCACAACTGAACTGATTCTTCTTTGGTGGGGCGATTATGCCGGTGTTTGGATGTCGCGTCACTGATTTATTTCAGCAAGAAAGAATGGTGCTGGTGGATCAACGCATGGGTGTCCAAGCAGTTACAACCAGTTGAGATGCACAAGATCTACGGGAGATGCGAGGCACGAGGCAGAGCTTAGTGCACTTTACTGCTCGTTTGAGCAGGCGAATATATTTCTTTTCAAACCTCGATGAGGCGCTGATGGAGGACTCTTTGGTTTCCAATGTTCTTTCTCGAATGGGTGTTGTATGTGGCCATTTATTTTTGCTTTTACACATCGTCAGTATTCCCAATTTTCTTCAAGGTGGATTGTCCGCATTTTCCATGTTGAAGAACACGGTGCAGAGTGAGGGCCAGCCTCAATGGAACACCCCCATTTGTTTAATTGTTTAAAATGAGCACCCATTTGATTTTTTTTAAAAAGTTGTCATAAATTTAATTGATGTGGAGATAGATGGAGTTGAGCACCAGATATTGATCTCTGTCTCTGGTTTGGCGGTGATCTAATTGCATGTTGAACCTGAGATCGCGATGAACAAAGCGAAGACCACTTTATGACACTTGGAGAGTACCACATGACCTATTTTATTGTAATTTCAAAATGAGAAGTCCACATGGCCGTATTTTTTATCCACATAGAGAGAGGAAATGTAATTCCCCTACGAGGGAAAATTGAAAATTGAGTCAATTTTTTTTTCGCCACAGTGCGATGCCAGGAATATGATATTCCTGAGGTTTATTTTGCTGCCTAGATAGGCATGGTATTGTTTTCAACATGTTGAAGGCCCCTTTGATGGTGGAATATAGGGGTATTTATAGTCGTTGGAAACGTTTTTCCGTGACGGACACAATGGTGGTGTCAAATTGTAATTTTGAGGCTGTTTCCATTAAGTTTTTTAGCCTCAAAATTTTTCTACCTTGGAGTGCACTTTCGGTTGTACCCGACACTCCCAAGGTAATTTTATTTGTGATCCTTGTACCTAGTGACCTTTTCTATACACTTGGCGAATGTAGCGGCTGGCTACCCATGCATTTCGGTGGGATGACATGGTCACCATAAGGACACTTATACTAGGGACTACAGACAAAGACACCCTAGAATCTATCTGAGGTTTTTTTCGGATCTACTTCTGAAGACTACAGACGAAGACACTTCAGAAGATTCCCTTCTTTTCTTCTTCTCTCCTCCTATTTTGATCTATGGCTCATTTTTATTGTATTGAGTGCATTTTCGACAGAGACCGACACTCTTATATGGCTCATTTTTCCTTTCATTAGGTGCATTTTTTCGGCAGAGACCGACACCTTCTAGATTGAGTTCACCATGAGGAGAGATTTCATACTCATGGTGAATCTAGTTAGTGACCTATGAGTGGCAACATCCTCTGAGGATGACCTCAGAGGCAACAGACCCAGATGTGGCTGACCTTGAGGCACCCATGATGACCCTGAGGCACTTAGACGGCTGACCCAGTGGCAACAGACCCGTTGAAGTGGCTGACCTTGAGGCAATAGACCGAGATGTATACATAGTGGATCTAGCATTATTCATAGTTGGAGAGCCAAGCACAAAGAGCACGAGCCTAGACCAAAAAAAGAGGATGATAGGTTATTTTTTAGAGAAGTCAACATTAAGGGGGAATGTTACCTAATGTTGACTTGCTTTGTTTTTTCTTTAGTTAGGATAGTGCACTTTAAGGGGGAATGTTAGAGTTAAAGTGCACTATGCCTTCAGTTTGACACTTGTCAGTTTCATTGACAAGTGTCATGTTCATCATATAGGCCTTCTGCCTATATATGTAACACATTTTTATCAATAAAATATCCTTTTAAGTTTTTCACTCCTAACAGAACCTATACAGAATCTCATAGAACTCAAGATTAGGGTGGAAGAAGGAAAGAAAATTGAGCAAGACATAATAGATCTATTGAGAGCCAGGGAAACAGAATGTGAAATATTGGAAGCAAAAATTGTCCACCTAAGGAATGAAGTTGAAAGGATCAAGGTACTACAAGATGCAGAATATGAGAAACAGAAAGAGGAATCAAGACTTCAAAAAGAAAAAACCTCAAACAGGGATAAGCAAGCAAATGATATCAGATTGGAAGAAAGTAAAGGAGAACCTTGGATAAGAGTTAATCACAAGAGGAATATTACTTCACCACAAACTCCAAGATATCCAAATAGGTTACATAATTTCTTCCATGGTCAATGCTTTTCTTGTCATATATATGGTCATAAAGTTGTACACTGTATTCATCATGCCTTGTGCCCAAAATTATTAGAAATTTCAATTCCTTTGCACCTCTCATGGATGATGATATTATATGTTACAAATGCAATAATTTTTGGCACAAGTCTAGATGGTGTAAAATGATACTTCTTGAGTCTAGAAAAAAAATTTCAACAACTAAAAAAAATGAAAGGAAAAATGTTAAGGCTAGATCAATGTTAGTGCAAACAACCCTTCATTCTCAGGATAAAGAATAATAATGGTATATTTATAGTGGTTGCTCTAGTCACATGATAGGAGACAAAGAAAAATTCATTGTACTAAAAGAAATAAATAGAGGATCAGTAAGTTTCGGTGATAATGGATCAACAAGGATTGGTGGAAGAGGAACTCTAAGTTTAGATAATGGGAAAACAAAAATAGAAAATGTATTGTATGTTAAAGGGTTAAAAAATAGTATACTGAGTATAACTCAACTTTGTGATCAAGGGTACATGGTTACTTTCCATCCAGATAGATGTGAGATAAAAAAAAAAAAAATTGGAAAAATCATTGCCAATGCAAGAAGAACCCCAAACAACTTATACATGCTCAATGAGATCAAAGGGGAAAAGTGATTTCTATCATAAGAATATGAGAGTTGGTTTTGGCATAGAATATTGGGTCACTTGAATTTTGAAAATATAGTCAACATAAGTAATAAACAGGCAGTCAGAGATTTACCCAAAATAAGACCTCAAAACACAATCTGTGCACCTTGTCAACATGGAAAGTAAACTAGGACAACTTTTAAGTCAAAAGGATATATGTCATCTGAGCCATTGAGCCTAATATATACTAATATATGTGGTCCTACCAGAACATAAAGCATTCAGGGTGAGATCTACTTTATACTATTTATAGATGATTATTCCATAATGGTTTGGGTAGCCTTCCTAAAAGAGAACTTAGAGGCCTTTGAAAAATTCAAAGCACTTAAGGAATTGGTTGAAAATAAAAATGGCAAAAGGATTAAGTGTATGATATATGATAGAGGAGGATAATTTAATTAAAATGAATTTGTAGATTTTTGTGAACAACATGGGATCAAGAGAGAGTACTCAGTAGCAAGAACTCCTCAATAAAATGGGGTAGTTGAAAGGAAAAACATGACTGTTGAAAACATGACTAAAGCTATGTTAAATGAATCTAAGCTATTAAATGGTTTTTGGAGAGAAGCTATAAACACATCAATATACATAATCACTAGGGCTTAAATAAGGGTAAATAATCACAAGACTCCATATGAGCTTTGGAAAGGAAGACCTGCCACTATAAAACACTTCAAGATTTTTGGAAGCAAATGTTACATAAGACGGGAAGATCAAAACTTAGGTAAGTTTGATCCAAGATGTGATGAAGGAATTTTTCTTGGTTATTCCACAAGGATTAAAGCCTACAGATGCTTCAACAAAAGAACACACACTATGGTGGAAAGTATAAATGTAATAATTGATGAGAAGATAGATTCAAGAGAACCAGTTCAGCAAATTGTGTATCAAGAAGATGGATGTTGTCAAGAAGAATTTTATGAGAAATCAGATAAAGAAGTAGAAGAAAAACAAAGACTTATTCCCAAAACTCCATCCAGGTATGTACATAAGCATCATCCAAAAGAGCAAATCATCAATAATACAGATGAAAGACAGATAAGGAGAAGAATAATAAAACTATATCAACAAGCAAATTTTTCTTTGCTATCTAATATTGAGCTAAAAGAATTCACTCAAAAAAGTGAGGATAAATTTTGGATTAAGGTAATGGATGAGGAATTAGATCAGATAGAGAAAAGAAAAACTTGGGAACTTGTTCCACGACCAAAGGACAAAAATGTGATCGGCACAAAATGGGTATTCAGAAACAAGTTGAATGAAGATTTAACTGATGGCACTTGGTAATGAAATTTGGGAAGTAGTTGATATTGGATATGATCCTTTAATTAATACTCTTAAATATGAGGAAGGTAAGCTCCTACAAAATTATAACTCAAAATAAATGAATGCAATTTTGAGAGGTTTGCATAGAACAGAGTCTATGAAAGTTATGCATTATCAAACTACAAAAGAAATATGGGATAAACTACAAAATATATATGAAGGAGATAAATGTGTCAAGAAAGCAAAGATGTGAAATGTCAAAGGATAATTTGAAGAATTAAGAATGAAGGATGAGGAAAAAATTAGTACTTATCTAATTCGAATTGATGAGGTTGTTAATGTTATGCAAGGACTTGGAATGAAGATTGATGAATCAGATGCTTATGATAAAGTCTTAAGAACTCTTCCAAAAATATTCAGTGAAAAGGTTTCTACTATAGAAGTTTCAATGGATGGTGATACTTTGACAAGAGATATGTTGCTTGGTATTATTACATCACATGAGATATGAACAAATGAGGAACCAAATCCTCATAAAGAAGCAACATTCAAAGCAATTAAGAAGACAAAGGATAAGAAGCCAAAATCAAGCAATGAGTCATCCGATGATGAAGAAGCAAATTATGGTAGAAGAAATAAGGAATCTAGAAGATCCAGAGATCTAAAATATATTAAATGTTTCAATTGTGGAAAGTATGGACATTTTACAACAGATTGTCAAGAAGATAAGAATAACAATGGTGAAGAAAAATAGGATCACAGGAACGGGGAATCAGAAAGATACGAGCACCAGAAGAAAAGCAAGGATGGAAAAAGCAGACAAGGAAAGAAGTTCTTTCAAAGAAAAAAAGGATCTACTATGCGGATAAGGCAAGTAAGTACTCAAGTGATAGTGATGCTAGTTTTTCAGATAATGATAGAGATGAAATCCTATTTATGATTGAAGAAAAAGAACAAGTTAAGAAAAGGACTCCAATAATTCTCAAGTGTTTTAGATGTGGTAAATTTGGATATCTTGAAGATAATTGTACAAGGGATGGTTATAGTTTAAGTTATGGGGAATATGAGGATGCACTTGAAGGACCAGATGAAAATCTTCTAATGGCATTAGAAGAAGTAGGCAATCCTATAGAAGACAAGCCAATAGAAAATAAAGATGTGGACAAAGGTAAACAAATAGAGGAATATTCAGAGAAATATGGATATGATCTCAAGGGAGAGCTTATTTATGCTCTTGAAACAATAAATAAGGTAAGAAAGCAAAACTCTAAACTTGAAATTCAGTTTCAATAATGTGATGAAGAGATAAGATTGCTTACAGAGGATTTAGAGAAATCAAAGGCTAAGTCAAAAAGGTTTAAAGATAAGTTAGAAGCAAAGATCTCAGAATGTGAAAAGTTAGAACAAGAAGTGGCACTACTATGAGAAAATTTAGAAGACTCCAAAGTCAAGTTAAAAGGGTTCAAAAATAGCTCAAAGAACTTGGATAAGTTCATCAAGATACAAAAGCCTAGATCAAGCAAAATAGGTCTTGGATTTGAATGGGTTCAAAAGAAATGGGAAGGAATGTCAAACTCAAGTTTTGGAGGAGAAGAAAATTTAGATGAAGATAATTCAGAAGAAGACAGTGTAAAAGAGAGTGAGACATCTGAGTATGAGTTGGACAATAGAAGTTAAATAAGAACAGGAAAAATGCACAAAGAAGATACAGATGGAACAACAATCAGAATAGGTCAAGAGAGACTAGAATACCAATGAGGTCAAGACAAGTAGGCTTCAATGGAAGATGCTTTTCATGTCACATGTTTGGGCATATTGCTTCATAGTATAGGACACATGAAATACAGGAATATGGGAACAAACAACTTTTCTATGGGTATAGCTACTCATGTAATCAGTTTGGTCACAAGGCAGTGAATTGCAGGGTTCATGACAGAAGAGGATATGGCTTCACTAAGAGAAATCCTACGATATTTGCACCTCCAAGGAATAATAAAATTAAGTGTTATAAGTGCAATAATGATGGTCACACAACAAAGTGGTGTATAGAAGACATTTCAAAATCAAGCAGAAACCAGAATAGCAATATGAACAGGAACATGGATATGAACAGGAACAGGAACATGAACATGAACATGGATATGAATAGGAACAGGAACAAGAATCAAAATGTAGACATGGAAAAAAACATGGATATGGAAAGAAATAGTTAGAGGAATCAGAAGGATTAGATAAGAAGGAAAGAGGATAAAGGTAAAGAATAGTGCTTTCTAGGAGTAGAAATACTCCCACCCCAAAATTAACCACCTCAAGAGGAGGTGGGGGAGGGGATAAGATAAGAGGCTCATTCTTAGCCCTAAGCCCCAAAGGTGACCCTTTGCCATTGATGTAAAAGTGGGAGAGCTTTGAGTAAGGGGGAGAGATTTGGTATTTGAGAAAAGAGGAGAGAGCATTGAGCCAGGGGGAGCAATGTCCCAGGGGGAGCAGAACAAAGGAAATATCAAGATTTTGGTAAAAAGAAGTTTGGTTGCCATAAATGACAAAGGGAGAGATTTTTGGCACTTTGTGTCCATAAGAGTTGTCATTGATGTCAAGATAGAAAGATGACATTGTTGATTTATGTCAAAACATGAAGTTGTCATTGATGCCAAGAAGCGAATCACCATTGATGCCGAATGGTTGAAAGGTGCAAGTGAAAATACATCATAGCACACCTCACAATATTATGAATGGAATATTTGAATGGTTTTTATTAAAACCAATGGTGGCAATTTTAATGGTTTTTATTAAAACCAATGGTGGCAATTTTAATGGTTTTTATTAAAACCAATGGTGGTAATTTTAATGGTTTTCATTAAAACCATGTGGGCAAGTTGCAAGGTTTTTCTAAAAACTGAGGATGCCCTAAAGTTTGGTTTAAAGACCAAAGCCCATTTAATTATTAAATAATAATAATTAAATTCTTCAAAAGAATTTAACTTATTATATTTAATAAATTAAATAAGCTAAATTTTGGGCACTTTAATAAATTTTGGGTGCATACTATAAATCTTTAGCACCGATTCACGGGTAAGGTTTGCCTTTCTTTCATCGACGTCACCGCGTTCTCACCACCGACGTGAAGAAACAAAGTCAAATGGTATATAAATATCATAGCCTTATAAAAGTTTGAGCATCCTCTCATCTGCTGAAATAATTGAACTCAAAGCTTTGTGAAATTTCTCCTCGTGAAACAATAGTTCGTGCGAAGACTTAGGGCAACATGAGAGAAGAAGCCAAGATGTGGCTTGTGGAAATCAAAGGGTGCAAGGGAGTGGAGGCTCCAAGGGAGCACATGGCTCCACATCATTGGGAGCCAAGGTGAAAGTGCTTAAGGAGATAAGTGCTTCATGCAAAGCCAAAGTGGTAACATTCTTTTATTTAATATTTGATTTTTTGACTTAGGCTAAGGTTAGACTTAGGAGAAATAAGGAGGTAAATGGTTTGATTAGTGCCTAAGTTAAAAAGGAGTTTTGTGGATTTTATAAAAGTGTTAGGTGAAAGTTTAATTGGTGGATAAAATCTCTTTTACCTTAGAAAATGAAATATTAGTTATTGCATTATTTATTAAAGGTTTTATCTTTAAAGTGCAATAATAAAATAGGGAGTCATAAGTAGAAAAGTAGATTGATTTTTGAAGAATAAAATTCTGAAGTGGCTTATGAAAAATATGTTTGATTGAGATCAATTTGTGATGTCCTAGGGTTTTGAGAAGTGAATATTCAAATTATTGTGGTGTTGGATATTATTTTAATATTGGAGTAATAAGGTGTATTCATGAATTATTATATGCCTTGTATTGTTAACTAACCTTCTTGAGCTTGGCAAAGAAGTGTTTTATTGTTGTGGCAGTTTCTTGAAGTTCCTTATCATCAAGAAAAAGGTATGGACATATTATTCCAAATTTAAGTTATGTGATTGGTTTTTATAAAAATAAGTTTGGAGTGAAAAGGACTTGATTAGGGTTTCCTATTGAGTATGTTGAGTTAATGCATTAAGGTTTTCTGGAATAAGGAATTATTGTTAAGACCATGTTTGTTAAGCATTGTTGTTGAAGCCATTGGTTGTATGAAGAACTTGAACTAGGGTTTGAAAAGAACATGAGTATCATTGCTATGTGAGGATTGTTTTATAAGCATTGTTTTTGAAGTGAGTTGTTGAGAAAAGAACTTGAACTAGGGTTTGCAAAGATCATGAGTATCATTGTTATGTGAGATTGGTTGTTGAGTATTGTTGGAAATATTTTGAGTTGGTGTTCATATGCTTGGACTAGGGTTTGTGAGAAAGGGGTGTTTCATTGAGTGATTGGTTGAGTAGAGTTGGTTGAGACTAGTCAAGTGGAAGTGTGAAGTGATTGTTCAAGTTCCATAAAATAAACTATTCTATATTTTGAATTGAGTTGAAAAAGTCATTGAGAATTGAGTTGAATTTGAAGCATATTGAGTCTTTAAAAATTCTCCTTTTCTAAGAGAGTTATTGAACATTGTGATGAGTGTAGAGCATATTGAGTCTCTAAAAATTCTCTTTATGTTTCTATGAGATTGGAAAAGTTCTATGTGGACTTGTTGAGTAGATTTGAGGTAAGTATTTGAGGAGACTTGTGGACTGATTTTGTGTGAGATTTTGTGGAAGCTTACAATACAAATTTGGATAAGTTCTTGAGAGGACTTATTGAGCAAATTTGAGAAAGTTCTAGAGAGGACTTGTAGAGCATATTTGAGCAAGTTCTAGAGAGGACTTGTAGAGCAGATTTGAGCAAGTTCTAGAGAGGACTTGTAGAGTAGATTTGAGAAAATTCTTGAGAGAACTTATTGAGTAGATTAGAAAAGTTCTAGAGAGGACTTGTGGATAGAGTTTGGTGCAAATTTAAGGACAGGTTTATGCCAGACTAGAGACAGAGATTGAGCAGATTTGTGCTAGACCGAAGGACTATGTTTAGTGTAGATTTGAGATAGAGCTTTGGAGGTGACAGAGCAAAGAGGATAGTAGTCTCCAGTGGATAGATATCCATTAGCCAGGGTAGTTAGGATAGGTATTCTGAGTGGGGATAAGAGTCTTTAGTGGAGAGATATCCACAAGCCAGTATAGTGGGAGTAGTAGTCTTCTAGAGGAACACCAACTAGAGTAGAGGAGAAAGAGTTCTCTTGTGGATAGAGATCTATGAACTTGATTTAGGATATTGGTGTCTCCTTTGGATAGAGGTCCATAAACATTATAGGGAAAGGATTCCCAAGAGAATTTATTTGAGAAAAATTTATAAGAAATATTTTCTCCATGGAGTAGCCCGCATTGGGTGAACCACATAAAATCATGTCTCTCATGTGTGTGATGCTTTGTGTGATTTTTACTACTTTGATATTATTGATGCTATTATTTGGGTTAAAAAGAAATTTTTTTAATTGTATACTGTTCACCCCCCTCTTAGTATAAGCACATGTTCTTCATGAAATGCATGGATGAATAGAATAAAGGGAAAGAAAGAATAAGGGAAGAGAAGATAAGAAGAAGAATAAGAAGAACAAGAAGAATCTAAATGCAAACCATATAAATCAAAATAAGTTGATAAATATCACTGAATGAAGGGTGTTATGCCCAAAGAGAAGGTCTAGATATGGAGTGAAAACCTGCTATGGATGTATTACTCGCTAAGATAGATAGATGGGTAAATTATGGAGCATAACCTGCTATGGGTGATTTCTCAAATGATGGAGTGTAACCCACTATGGATGATTGCTCACTAGTGACTATTGTGGGGCTATTACTCGCTAGGATGTATACTGAGGCATGCTGAATTGGCCAAGGAGCTTATCTTGTAATGGGGTGTTGATCCTGTTGAGTCAAAAGAAGCATAACATGATAGGGGGAATATGCTATTGTTGATGTGAATGATGTATTAGAAAGTACTACCGATAAGGGTGTGTAAAAATATGTATATAGACCAAGAAATCTAAGCATAACACAATGTGAGTGTGTGCATGTGCTAGAAGAAAAGAGAGGAAGAAAATAAGAAGCAATGAATTGTGTGTGTGTGCCCCCAGCTTGAAGTTTCAACTAGTGAGAAGTCAAGAGGGACAAAATTTGTAATAAAAGAAGAGAAGAATGTATATCCTTATATTTAAAAAGAAGACAAAGAAATAAGAATCATCCAAAAAGATAAGGACATACTAAAAAATTATTGCATTCCTTGAATTGGAGGAGAAATGATGATCATTGTAAAAACTTTCAAAGTCAAGGAATACAAGAAGAAGAGAGAAGAGAAGAAAAAAGCAAAGGAAGACAAGAAGAGAAGAAGGGATTAAAATGCATGGGCCCTAGGTTGGGGCTTCGCCAGGAATTATATCCCTAGTGAGAGTGTAATGCATATGAGCTATGACCTAACTAGGTGTCATCACATACCATTGTCATGAATCTCCAAAAAACTATATGATAAAGCAGTCATGAGCAAGCAGTGATGCAATTATGATAATCATAAACGCAAGAGGAACATAATTTTAGGCAACCATACACAATATGACAAATAGTCATGCATTATTATTAGGCAAGCAAATGCAATATGAACCTATGCTAAATACATGCCTAATTAATGATTGATTTCATTTTATTTTATGTCAAACAAGAAAATAGTATGATAGTCAACACATACTCTAATTGTATATCCTATCTTAACAAAAAGAACAGACATTCAGGGGACTTCTTCATCAAAGAAAAATCTAGAAGGCAAGCCATCTCAATGATTATAATCATGGAGAGGCTCCTTCATAGATCTTTCTTTGGCAACCATAACATGATAATGTATACATTCTTAAACAAAACCATCATTTTTAGCATAAGAAGGATAAATCCCTAACTTTGTAAGATCTCTATGAGAAGTAGAATATTTACAATTAGAACACACAAAATTTATCATATTACAAAACAATATGTTAGAGGGATAAGGGGGATCATCATCCTCATTAATCTGTTCCAAATCTTGATGAGATATATCCAGAAGAGGTTCTTGAAGAAATTGTTTGTCTTGATCCCATGATGAAACTTTGATTAGAGGTTCCTCACTCACTTTTAGATTATTGAATTGCTCAAATTTTTTAGAGGAGCAACTTGGAGAAACATATGATGAAACTGAAGGACAAACATTGAGACCAAACTAAGCTTGTTCAACCATTGAACAATATTCGAATGGTTGAGGGTCACCCAGAATGGTAATAAAATTTTCTTTAAATTTAAAATTTAAACATTGATGAAGAGTAGACAAATGACCTTCATTGCATGGATCCAAGGGCGTCTGAGAAGTAGATTAAAAGATGCAAGACAAGGTACCACATAGAACAATGTATCTAAAATATTGGGTTCAACTTTAAGGGGAAGAGATATGGTGCCACAAGCTTCTTGGGAATCATTGTTGAATGTCTTGATGATTGCATTGGACTAAGTTAAATATTCCTCTATTAATTCAAAATTTTGGATAAATTGATATGTGCATAAATTAAGGGAAGAACCATTATCAATCATGATCCTCTTGATAAATGTATCCCCAATAAATGTGGTGATGTAAAAAGAAGAATATTCTTGCAAGTTTTAGGAAGAAATATCATCATTCGAGAATGTGACATGATGTATCCCAAAAGAACTTACAACATTGGCCATTGGGAAAAATTGTTGTTTTAGAAAACTTATCAAGGCTTCTTCATGAGTAGGAGAATTTTGCAAAATTTCTAAGAGGAAAATATTTGTTGAAGCTCTCATCTCCTGTTGAGATTGTTGGACCTGCACGTACTGTTCTAAAGTAACTGTTACCATACCAACCATATGGTTATCATAATTATGTGGTACATTCTTATAGGAGACTTGGTTAGTTTCCTATTTAGTCCTATTATGATTTTATTGATTGTTTGAAGACTGAAAAATGCTAGTAGCAATACGACTTACATCAATTAAATCTTGAACCATATATTTTAATATTTTACAATAATTTGTCCAATGTACTTCTACTATGTGATATGCACAATGTTGTCCTACCTTATACTAATTAGTTGTAGTATCTGGTTGCCTTATGGGAGGTAATTCAATTGCATTGGCTTCTAAAAGTTATTTTAAAACTGCTTCCATAGAGATATTATCTTTTGGAAGTTATTAGTAACATTATTAACAAGTCTACTATCCATTACACCATCACCTACCACATACTTATTCTTATACTTTGACTTAATGGTTTTATATTATTTCACTTTGATATATCCTCTTCTGATAAGAGTTTGTTCTACTTTCCTTGCTAACTCAATCGGTTGATCAAAAGATGTGATAATAGTAGTTTCTAATGCATAAGATAATTGTTCTTGAAAATTTCCAATAAATATCTCAAGCATATATCTAGGAGGTATAGTATCTCTCAAGCATCCAACTAGACTTATCCAATGAGCCAAAAATTCTAAAAAACTTTCCTCTTTACCTTGTTTCAAATTATAAACATATTTCATGGTTACCTCCTCAATATAAGCACCAAAATGTTGAAAAAATAACTTCAAAATTCCTTAAATAATGGTTGGGTAATTGATAGTACCATTCTAATGCCATGCCAACAAGACTCTTAGGAAACATCTTTAGTAATAACATATCATCATAGATGATATCATGGCAAGTTGTTCTAAATATTCTTAGATGATAAATATGATATTCTGTACCCTTATATATAGGTAAAATTGACATGGAAAAATGCTTAGGATAAGGCCTAGCATCAACCATAGGGTCTAGGGGTTGATTGCACATCTCTTTATAACTGTAAGTGAAACCTGAAGGTTGAATCATATCCATTTTGAAACCAAATTTTTTACCATATTTGCCAAATTTTGAACTTCTGGATTACTATTGTGCAATACCCCAGATTCTCTAAGTGAGGGGTATAGGTAGGTTGTTGAAAAGGCACTTGGATTAAGTTGGAGGTATTGATACTATTGTGATATGTGACATCTTGCTGTAGAGGATAACTAAAAATTGGTGGAATAGAGGTAAAAGTGTTGAGATTAGCTGATTGAGAAGGAAATTGAAAATAATTTTGAGTGACACTACTAGTTGGAGGAACTTGTGGACTTCTTCCAACATTGGTGGTTACAGTAGTGGCATAAGTTGGCTTAAACAGATTGATATGATGCAAAAGTTTAAACAAAGGATTGATGTGAATATTTTGAGAAGAAATGGTTTGTTCCTTAATATTTTTAGGAATATCACGAGAAGGAAGATGATTAGAATTAGTGTTCATTTGAGAATTAATGATGGAGGGTACTGAAATATTATATTTAATTTTACGCTCATTACTAATATGATTAATATATTCTTGAATATTATCTGTATATGAGAGAGATGATTTGACAATATTATTATCAAGATCATTAAGGAACTTTTGAATAATTTTATCTTGTTCATTAGTGTATCCTAAGCCTGGAGAAAATTGAGAAATATGAAGAAATTCATTAATATTTTTCTTATACTTTTTATCAGTAACAATTTCTTCATGTTCTTTATTAAAATAATTATGTGATGGGATTAAATCTTCTTTATGTTTAAAATGAGTTTTAGAGTATTTTTTAGATGCTAAAAAGGTTTGAAAATAGAAAAGAATAAATTTTAAAATAACAAGGAGGTTTAGAAATACAACCATTGACTATAGTTTAGAAATAAAGAGATTAATTAATTAACTCACTCTTGATTTGAATAGGGCCAAAATTTTAACAGCAAACAAGAAATGAAATTTTAATATAAAACATAAAATAGAAAAATTAATTTAAGAAAACAAAATTCTAACAGAATATAAAAGTCAAAAACTAAACTGTTAAATCATTAATTAATGGTCTGATTTACACAAATAAATTTAAATGATCTTATTTGAATTTTAAAAACAAAAACTTAAAGATAAAAAGCAAAATTCTAACAGAATATAAAAAATAAAATAAAATTTTTAAATCCGTACAAACAAATTTAAATTATCTCTTTTTAATTTAAAAACAAGAACTAGAGGAAAATGTTTCCTAATGGCCACTTAGGAGGTGTTCACGTCGGGTTCACCAAAGATGTAGAGGGGGAAAATTGCCATATCGTACAATTCCCAAAATTTGAATCTGCAAGAGAGAAGCCTTTGGGCTGAACCACGGGGATATGTTGTTCTCTACACTTGGTGCTAAATGGAGGAAGGGTTCACCAGGAATGGTTTAAGGACTTGCTCCAAGTCCTCTAGTTTTCAAGAATGTTTGATGTATTCAGTTTCAAGATAAACACCTAAATTTGGCATTTCTAGATCTATGCTATAAAAGATAAAGGACAATGCAAAAATATAGAATGCAGGAATACAAGAGCTAAGCCTTAGAACGATTCTTCCTTTGAATGCTATTATAACCTAGGGTTTTAAACATACAACCTATAATGAAGGGCTCAAGAAGAGATGCACAAACAAAATTAAACCCTAAGTGCACACTATATGTTGTTTATCTTTAAAATACCTAGAAATTAATTAAATATATTTCTATAAAATCAGATCTAGGGTTTACAATAGAAATATAAAGCACTCAAAAAATAGCCTAAAGACTAATTGGAACACTTAGCTTATCCGGTGGTTGATCCTTGCTTTTATCCTTTGATCCAATGCTATCAACAATTCTTGTTCCTGCAAGATAACTTGATAAACATTTGAAAAAAATGATTAGCATTAGGGGGCCTGCTTAGGCCACTATACAATAATGCTTGGAGGTGCAACAATCAAGCCTCCTAGGTCCTTTTAGCTGACCTTTGATAATTAAAAGCAAAATTTGACCTTTGGAGGAAAACAAACATAATACAATATAGCAGGAAAGAATGATGAAATCACATAAATAGAATGCACTACTATGATCTACATGCAATCTAGAATGCAATTAGAAAATTGAAACAAAATATTACCCCCATATTGAGCTCTAGAAAAATTTCACCCCACAGAAGACCAAGTGCAATAACGAAATCACACCTCGCAGAAGATCGGGTGCGATTTCATAAAAGTGAGGCAAAATACCTCAAATTGAAGCAAAACAACTAATGCATGATATAGAAAACAATCTTGGACATTTTGAGTCCCTAAGCTAAAATTTGTCATTGATGTCAAAAGGACCTATGTAAGTAAGCACTATGATTTTGCTCCACAAAGAGCTTCATGAGAAGCAAAGGTTTTGATCAAAGGTTCAAGAAGGGATGCATGTCATTTGGTTCCAAAAGGAGCTTCAAGGGAAGCTTAGCAAAAGGTTTTTATGAAAACCAAGGAAGGCAAGAAAAGGTTTTATTTAAAACCATGGATGGCTGATTTGAAATGGGTTTTTCTTAAAACCCAAGTTGGCTTTTATTTTCATTGAAAAATGTGCCCTGGTGATGGAGAAATTTAATTTTAAAGGTTTAGTTTAAATTTTAATTTATTAAAATTAAAATTAAAATTTTAAAATTAAATAAAAGGTTTTTCCCTCCATGTCTATCGACATCATATATTTTATCATGTAAAGGTTAAAATATTTAAAGGTGTTGATTTTATCAACCAAGAAGGAGACAAGAAATAATTTTTTGCATTTGATTATACCCTCCTTCACAATCCTCGATTCCCCCCTTCCGATTTCGTTTGCCCACTGCATGTAGAACAAAGGAGTAAGTTTCAATGCATAGGTGGAGAGGACGGAAATATAAGTCTCAAAGGCTTAAATCCTTCACGTGGGAGGCCTAGCCCACACGGTGGGCGGAGAATGCGCTAAGGCACATGACGACGAGGAACGTGGGGTCGAAACCACCTGAATCCATTTTGCAAGGTATGCCATAATTTGATTAATGAAATATTTCGAATTTGCTAAGGTTGTGTTAAGCGTCGATTTTCACGGAGAGTATAGTGGATTTAATTTTTGCATATGGTTAAGGTTTGATGTTTGATTAATTTGGGATATTGCCTAAGAAGGCTTTGTGATTATTTTTAAGTGCAAAAGTGTTGAAATGAAGGATATAAAATATTTGAGTTATTTTATGGTATAAGTGGTTTTTGGAGTGACAAGGTTATGCAGTGTTTTGATTTATTTTATTTTATGGTACAAGTGGTTTTAGGAGTGATAAGGAAGTTGTGCATTAATTATTAAGAAGGTTTTCTAATTAAAATCCTTGGTGAATATTATTGTGAAGTGGAGTAATGTTGATTATTTTGTGATATTCTAACCCTTGTGAGGATTGGCAAAAGAATATTGTGATTATGGCAGATTTCCAAGAGGATTCTTCATATTCATAAAAGGTATGGGCACATTCTCCTATTTATTGATTATGATGGTTGATTATAAAATACCTTTGGAGTGAAAAGGATTTATTGTGGTTTCCTTTTCGAAAGTGATTGGTTTAATGCTTCAAGGTTTTATGGATTGAGAGTTGTGATTAAACCTTGTTTTATAAGCATTGTTGTTGAAGCCAATTGGTTATGCAAATAACTTGAAATTGAGTTAGAAAATAACATGAGTATCATTGTTATGTGAGATTTGTGGTTGAGCATTGTTGGAAACATTTTGAGTTGGTTGATACATGCTTGGACTAGGGTTTGTGAGAAAGGGTTGTTCATTGAGGTGATTGGTTAAGTTGAGTTGATTGAGCCTAGTCAAGTGGATGCATGTGGTTGTTCAAGTTCCATGAAACAAACTATTCTACATATGAATTGAGTTGAGAATGATATTTGAGTATAGAACATATTGAGTCTCTAAAAATTCTCTTTATGCTTCTATGAGATTGATTTGAATTGAGATATTGATTAAGCATTGAGTATAGAACATGTTGAGTCTCTAACAATTCTCTTTATGATTCTATGAGATTGGACAAGTTCTGTGTGAGCTTGTTAAGAATATTTGAGACAAGTCTTTGAGAAGGCTTGTGGACTGATTTTGAGTAAGCTTTTGTGGAAGCTTGCTATGCAGATTTGAGCAAGTCCTAGAGAAGACTTATTGAGCATATTTGGACATGTTCTGAGTAATCTTGTTGAGTAGATTTGGACAAGTTTTGAGTGAGCCTGTTGAGCATATTTGGACAAGTTATGAGTGATATTGTTGAGCATATTTGAGTAGGTTCTATGTGGACCTATTGAGCATATTTGAGTAGGTTATGTGTGGACCTATTGAGCATAATTGTACTAGACCGAATGTACTATGTTTAGTACAATATTGAGATAGATATTTGGAGGTGATAGAGTACAGAGGACAAAGTCTCAATGGATAGATATCCAGAAGCCAAGATAATTGAATATAGATCTGAGTGAGAAGTATTCAAGTGGAGAGAGATTCACCAGTCAGTGCAACAGAGATACATAGTCTTCTAGAATATCACTAGCCAGAGCATAAGGGAAAAGAGTTCTCCTGTGGAAGATATCCATGAACTTGAGATTAGAGGATCAACATATCCTTTAGAAAGAGGTCCATAAACATTGTAATTGGGAAGGATTCCAAGAGATTATTTGAGAAATATTTAGAAGAAATATTTTTCTGTGGAGGTAGCCCACATTGGGTGAACCATGTTAAAAATTATATCTCTCATGTGTGTGATGCTTTGTGTGATGTTTACTATTTTATTAATGATGATTCTACTATTTGGGGAAAATTTTTATGTTATACTGTTCACCCCCCCTCTCAGTATAAGCACATGTTCTTTAAAAAAAAACATTCATACAGAAGAGCGAAATCACTTGGCAGAGAGTGAGGAAGCAAGCATAAAAGTTTGTGATCTCCTAGGTAGTCAATATCTTCTTAGGGCTTCAACACAAATCCACCAAAGCGAGCAACAACAATCAACAATCCAATGCAACAAAAAAAAACCTTTAAATAGATCACACTTCACACTTGTGAGTTAGCTTGCTTGCGAAAGAAGAAGAATAAGACCTCAATAAAATAGAGCTTTAATCAAGAATTGTTATCATGAACTTGATTTAACTTGCTTAGTTGGAAATTTGGTGATAAAAAATTGATTAGTAGAAATGAATTTCAAACCCTCCTTATATAGTGGATTTGAAACAAGAATGGGTGGGAAAAACTAAGCACAACCGACCCTAAAAAGATCAACTTTAAAAATTAAGGTTTTCTTAAGAGAAAACACTAAAATGTAAAATCGCGCTCCATAAAAACCTAGAGTCAAATTGAGGGTTGATGATGTTCATTGATCTAATCAATGTTAGATGTCCCAATAATGGAAGAAACTTGCATTTTCAAACCATTTCTTCTGACAAGTTGAAGAACTTGATTTTAGTAAACCTTTCAACCAGGATTCACGACTTTGAGGTATAGTTGATCTTGACATAATTTTCAATGATGGGAATACTTATGGTATCATATTTTGAGAATGCAAAGAATAGGTGTTTGTTTGAAATTTGTACTTGTTGTCTATCCCAAGCAAGAACATGATTGTCTTTGGCAATGATTCTTGAACAAATGCAACTTGCATGATTAAGTGTTTGATTATTAATTTGATTATGAATTTTATAAATAATATGACTACCCCTTCAAGTGATGAGTCAATGATAAAATGGACAAATGATGAAAGCAATGAGTCGATTGACCAAGATGATTTGATTTAGGTTTTGCTAGGACTATTTTGATAATTTAGAGGGCTCATGTCCTTATTATAACCTTGATTTTGATCTATTTATTACTTCTTTTTTGTGAGTGATCTTATGGTAATTTATTCATCATACTAAATTGCATTGACAACCAATCGATGCAATCACCAAGTTTACAGAGTAAATCACTAGATATGATATTCACTTGAGCTTTTTATATTTTATGTGACTAAAGGGGTTAGGTGCCTTTGGAACCTTTTGGTTTTGAACGAAGGAAAGTGGGTATTGTTGGAGCCTTTTGATTGTGACAAAAGGAATTTGGGTTTCTTTGGAGTCTTTTGATGTTGACTAAAGGGCTTAAGTGCCTTTGGGGCATTTTTATGTTGATCAAAGGGCTTAGGTACATTGGGAGATTTTAAATGTTGATCAAAGGGCGTAAGTTAATTTACAGGTTTTTAGATTATGACTCATTTTGTTTTATGCATGGATGCACGTTATGGATGTAATTATGGATATGGATGTATGCCTAGACATTGTAGTATGGATGCATAGATTTTTGTACTAATGTTATGATTAATGCAATTTTTTTTATTTTTATGTTTATATGCTAAAACATAATAAATGAATCTATGATGCAAAGCAACCTAAATGTAAGCACCATAGAATGTATAAAAGTCATCAATCAAAATATTAACCTTTTCACCAAAGTCATACATTTGAAATCCAACCATATGTAATATAATAAAAATGTAGATGATGGATGGATGACCAGTAAGATGCTATAGGGAAACAACTAGGTTTTTATGAGACTCAAACACCCTAGTTGACTAGTCAAAATATGAATACTAACTACTCAGGACTCTGAAAGATAAAAATCTGTTAGGATGACCCAAATATTCAATATCCTATGTGTGCATAATGATGTTTATTAATAATGCATAAGACTACTCCATTTATAGGAAGGTTTCATTCAACCCATTACTATAATGGGGATCACCTTATGGTTATCATTATCCTGATTTTGGATCCAGATGGAGTAGACTACTAAGCAATACAAACCACCAAAATCTAGCTCATATGCAAGCTAACATTGGTTTGTACAAAAGAAGATCGCTAATGTGATAGACATATAATCATTCATAAGACTACTCCATTGCCAAGAGAGTTTCATTCAACCCATTGTTGTAATGGAGATCATCCCATGGCTTTAAATGACTAAGGATTCTAGGGATTCAAACTCATTACCCCATTATTTTATTTTTATTTCTTTGATTGAGGATTCTTGCTCATTTTTCATGAGGAGCAAGGGGATTTATTTGCTTGAGTGATGAAAATCACTTTTTGCTCTTTTGTTTTTGTGGATACCTACTCATTTTGTGGAGCAAGGATTTTATTGCTTTGGTTAGGGGGGAGCTTATCCTTTTGTCAATTCCTAGCATTCTAGACCATGCACCTAATAGAATGAGCAAGGGAAACCTTTCGTTAAGGGTGGAAAGGACTATGTTGTAGCATCATCCTTCCTTGTTCAAACTTGGATTTTAATGTTTAAAATTCTATGGGGATTTTGAGATATGCAAGGTACTATCAAAGTAAGACCCTACCTTCTAAAATCAAGATAGATTTCTACATAATCTAAAAGGAAAACTAGGAATGGCTGAATGATTGAAAACCCTAGTGAACACCCTATAGTAACTTATGTGTTGTGTTGAAAAATATAGGTACTCATAAAAAGGAAATATGGATGATGTAACATGTGAAATATGGGGGTTTTATAAAAGGTGTACGTAAAATAGTCAGTGGTCTAAACATCATTGTTGATGTTCATCTGGTATCTACCCTATCTTACGAGGACCCTTTAATAAGCAAAAGCTCATAAGAAAAATTATAAATGATGATGATGGATAAGGTTAATTAAGATAGATACCAAATATATAGGTGTGGTGCCATACCTTAGAATGCAAGAAAAAAACTAGTCCTAATGCTAATGCAATGGGAGAACATGCCTAATGCAAGTGAAATAATGTAGTGACATGAAATGCATGATGGAATGCAATGCAAAAGGAAAATGCAATTTTTTTGTGTTTTACGATTTTATGATGTTTTATTTTTTTTGAATTTTTTTTGGTTTGACCAAAGGTCTTAAATGCCTTTGGGACCTTTCGTGAATTGACCAAAGGGTATAAGTGCATTTGGATATTTTTATGCAATGACCAAAGGGCTTAAATACCTTTGGAATTTTTGTGAAGTGACCAAAGGGCGTGGATGCCTTTGGAGCTTTTGTGAAGTGACCAAAGGGCTTATATGCATTTGGAGTTGTTTGTGAAGTGACCAAAGGGCTTAGGTGCCTTTGGATTTGTTTTTTAATTGACCAAATATCTTAGGTGGCTTTGAAACTATTTGTGAAGTGACCAAAGTGTTTATATGCCTTTGGAGTTTTTTTGAATTGACCAAAGGTCTTAGGTGTCTTTGGAGTTGTTTGTGAAGTGACCAAAGGGCTTAGATGCCTTTGGAACTTTTTATTTTTAGGGGGAAGGTGCGATACCTTAAGCACCCCCAAAGTGTTTGGTGATTGGAAAATGTGGGGAAGGTATGATACCATCAAAATCCTTGAATTGCTTCATTAGTTGTGGTGTGGATTATGAGGGAGGTGTGATACCTTGAGCACCACCACTATGCACTGTGCTTGATGTGATGTGATTGAATTTATTGGGAGGAGTGATGAAAGTTGACCTCTCCTATTGTGGTCATGAATTATGGTCTTAGCTAGGATTCTAATGAGATGTAGTAAGCAAACCATCTATGGAAAAAGTCCCCCTATCGATAATATATTGGACCACATATTTGCATGTGTGGCAATTGTTTCTATCATGGCCCTATTGCTTGTGGTAGACATAGTATAAATCCTATATATACCACTTTGGTTTAGGTTTATTGGGGTCAAGAGGGTGTATTTCAGGTAAAACAATTACTTTTACCTCTTACAGTTTATGAAATATTGTCAACATGGGCTTAGATAGAGGAGTCCAGATACGGGGTTGGCATTTTGAATGAGGTAGATAAGGTGGATCAGTTTGAGGAGGTGGTAGGGTTATAGGTATCTCATTTGCCTACCTAGGTTGTTCTACCTGACCCCCATGTGTAGGTAACAGACCATTGAATATTCCCATTTGTTAATTGTTTGTCACAAGAGGATTGTCAATTTGAAGATCATTCTTGTCAACATATCTTGTACCTTGTTATTAAATTTGATACATGACTGGATGTCATGACTGTTTACTCGATGGTAAGGGTAGTACAAGTCCTATTGATACTACTTAGGTTTTGACCTATTAGGATACAAAGGGTGAATATCTGGTATATTTATAGCCTTGGCCTCACATAATTGATTAAAGAGTGGTGCCAAATATTCATGCAATGGTGTATAATTGTGAGGAAGGTGGTGTTGTTGCTTTTGCCCCCGGTTCTATTGATATTGAATATTGAAATGCATAGGAGGGGGTTGGTCCTAAAAATCAAGAGTTTGATGTTTTTGATGACTCAACCATAACTCAATACTTGTGATTTGATTCAAGATCTATTGTAAATCACTGTGTTGGTGACTTACTTGTATCTCAAGATTGGCTAGCCTAGCCAATATGTTTTGTGATACCAGTAGGGAGAATGGTTGGATGGATACTGATGAATTTTGATGGCAAATTGTAAGTAGTGGATGTGGATTGGGTGTAGGATCTAGGAGATAATTATATGTATGTGGATCATAAGTCTTCAACATATAAGCAAACATGGATGGTTCATGATGATCTTATCTAGTGAGTATATCCACATGTTCTTGTTCTTGGTTTAGCCCATGCTCTTGTTCCAACTTAGAGTGTTCAGCTATGATAGCTTGATTATTCCTATCTCAGTGTAGTGGGTACACTTGCTCTAGAGTTTGTGGAGATGTTGGGTGAGATAGAGTAGGTGTGACTAGATTTAGTGATGGTAACACTTATGGTATGGAGGGAATGTTGGATGGAGCCAAAAATTGCATAGATTTATTTGGAGAACTATGGTCCTCTGTCACAACATTGATCATCCCCACAAAATCTTGGAGAGGTGAATTGACATTCAAATGATTCACCTCCTTTGGTTGCTCTAGTTGATTGGTAGGTGCTATGTTTGTTTCCTGATCCTGATATTTTGACTCTAAATCTTCATAGGCCTCATGCTCTTGGTGAGCATTTTTTGGTTGATGCTATTGGAGTCTATGGTGTTGAGGGAGTGCACAAGGAGGACTAATCTGATTGGGTCTAGGTGGTAGTTTTTATTTGTGAACCATGTACTTTTGATAGCACTTCCTATAGGTACTTGATGTGGGAACTGCCTCATGCATGGCTTTTTATAATCTCTCCTGATATAGCCTTTCTTGGTACACCCTATTTTATTATAGTCTTTGCTAACTCAATTGATACTTCTCATCCAAGCATTATTTATCCAACTGTAGCTAGTTCAACATTGCTTGCTTCTTAGCATTATCCCTAAGGGATTGATCTAGCTACTTAGTGGTATGGGGCCAGTTAACCTTTGTATTAATATGAAGAACCTTGGCTTACTCTATAGTCCCATAAACTATCTATTTCCCATGATCGAGGGAAGTTGTGTTAAAATAGTATTTGGGATTATATGTAAGATATACATACTTAGATGGTGTAGAGGCACAATGTTCTTGAATGGAATACTCTTATTGAGAAGTAAGGTGATGATAAAAATCCCTCTCCTCCTCATTGACTAGGACTATATGAGCCAAAAAGGGTGTTCATGCAGGATGACGAGTACCATACCTATCTAAAAATGTATATTTTTGACTCATCCATGGATGGTAAAGAGGAGTGGTATGATCATCCAAACTCATCCATGGTGTGCATTCCTGATAATTTTTTAACTAGTGTATCAGGTGAGTCATAATGTGAACTCGTGACACCACCCTACTAGGACCTTCCTCGTATTGTAGGGTATGTCTATGGTAAGCAAAAAAAGTATCCTGACCAAGGAAGTCATCACTGTGATCATATCGAGGACCGATAGATGCATCTTGAATGAGAATTCCCTCCATGTCAAAATCTCTAAGCGCTTCAATGGGCAAATTATTTCTTTTATAGAAATTTATTAGGTTGTCCAATTTAGGAAAGTCTCTTGGAGGGCTTGAGGGTGCCTCCCTAATAGGGATGTATTGAAGCTCAAATTCCATATAAAGGATATTGGTCTCATTATGAGCACTGGGACACCATGTAGGGATGGCCATGTCCTCTGTACTTATGCGAAGGTGTTCCATGACTCCTTGAAATGTTTCTTGAAGAACATGAGCTTATACTGAGAGGGGGTGAACAGTATAAGATAAAACTTTTTACTTTTCAATCCATATGATAACATCAACAATATTAAAGTAGTAAGCATTCCACAAAACATCACACACATGAGAGACATGATTTAACGTGGTTCACCCAATGTGGGCTACTCCATGGAGAAAATATTCCTTATAAATTTTCTCAATAAATTCTTTTGGGAATCAATTCCCTATTACAATGTTTATGGACCTCTGTCCAAAGGAGACACCAATCCCCTTGCTCTGATTCATGGAACTCTATCCACAGGAGAACTCTTTCTCCTCTACTCTGGTTGGTGCTCTTCTAGAAGACTTCTGCCCCCACTACACTGGCTTGTGGATCTCTCTCCATAGAAGACCTCTATCCTCACTAGACCTCTGTCCTCACTACCCTGGCTAATGGATCTCTATCCACTAGAGACTATTGTCCTCTGCTCTATCACCTCCAAATCCTGCTCTCAACTCTGCTCAATCTCTATCTCAAATCTACACTAAACACTATCCTCGATCTAGCACAAATCTACTCACAAATCTATCTCTGGTCTGGCACAAATCTACCCTCAAATCTGCACCAAACTCTATCCTCAAATCTACCTCAAGCTTTAACACAAAGCTTGATCAAATCCTCTGCTCAGATTTACCCCAAGCCTTAACACAAAGCTTGAACAAATCAATCAATCAACTCTCTCTTCTCAATTTTATCTCAAGTCTTCACCAAGACTTGCTCAAATCTGCTTACAAGTCCTCTCAATAACTTGCTCAATCATAAACATACTCAAACCAACATTCAAAAGTTTCATTCAATTATTCAACCAATGAAACATAACTTGCTCATAAACCCTAAACAAGTGTTTCACCCTTCTTCCAACACAAAGCACAATGTAGGTCTTAAACCCTAACTCAAATAATTCTCAATCTCTATCTCAAATCAAATCATCCATCAACAAGATGCACTTAAACTTGCTCACACATTTCCAACAATACTCATCAATCCTTTTCACTCCACCTTATATTTCATACATTCATTTCAAACACTCTAAACAAAATATAGTGTGCCCATACCTTTTTGCTTTGATGGAGATATATCTTCAAAACCTATTTTACTTACAACAAAATCCTCTTGCCAATTCTAGGTTAGATAGCAACAGTCTATCTCAAAATCTCCACACAAATATTCTCCTCAATAATTATTTCACCATTCAAGAAATACAATAAAATATCAAGTCACAAATACACCTTATTATCTCCAATACTCTCAAAATAATATTCAACACATAAAATAAAGTTCCTTTTTAACACCTTATAATCTCCAATCCTCTCAAAATAATATTCAACACATAAAAATAAAGTTCCTTTGTTAACACCTTATAATCTCCAATATTTTTATTTATTTTCAAGCACAAAAATAAAATATTATTCAACAACCCTTATGACTCCCTAAACATTCCACACATGCCTTTTAATTATCACATGGCCTCAAAAAACTTTCCACATTCCAAACTTTGGCAAATTAATTCAAAATTGCATACCTTAATGTTGGCCCACATCACCAAAATATTGTGCACATCTTCAATTGCGTCCAAACTCAAACCCATGACCAAATCCACCGTAGCGCCTTAGCCCAAGGCTAAGCTACCACCTAGGCTACATGCCCACACATGAACCAAATGTCCACTCACCTATAAACTATCTACTCATAAATTCAATGAAAATAAAACCTCTCCTCCTTTGCAAAAATGAATCATGTGACTCAAAACCATGACCTTCTCCTTACAAGCGCCTTAGCCACACCTTCGACCACCGTCTATGCTACCCAAGCAATGGAATTATCTATTGCATCACATAATTTAATACAAGTCTACCTCCTTATTTAAAAACCCTCAAAAAATCTTCTTCCTTTCAAAAATGGAGCACACAAATTATTACACACATAGGCATTCGAATATCATAGTTAACTTAGGAAATGAAAATCATTTCCTATTAATACTCTATCCTTTGCATTAAAACACATCGACCCTTTCAAATTTCAAATTCGAATTTAAACTTTAAACCTTGGTGCCATTTAATTATTTAAATTAAAATTTTAACCTTAGGTTAAAATATTTTAATTTAAATAAATTAAATTAAAACCTTTATAATATGCTCAATGGGTCTTGTCGGAGATATATTTTTTAATGATTCCTTGGACCTCGTTATTTTTCACCTCTTCCTTTTGCCCAAATATTATAATATTATTATTTCTTTTTAAACTTGCTTCTCTTTCCTTGGGTCTTCAACCTTTTAGGCCTCTTTAGGCATATAATATTTAAAATAAATATTATATCCTTTTTCTTTTAACAACTTCCTTGCCTTTTGGAGAAATCAACCTTTTGACATCAATGACGACAAAACTGGACATCAAACCTCTTGACATCAATGACAACAAAACTTGCTCAAATTTCCAACAATCTCCCCCTTTGTCATTGATGGCAACCCTTTTTTCTTTAAGCATTCCTTTTACCTTTTTCAATTCTACTCCCCTAAGAAACTACTCCCCTTGATTGAATGCTCTCCCCCTAACTCAAATCTCTCCCCCTTTGACATCAATGGCAAAGGGACTCCTTTGGGGCTAAATATAAGACTCTTAGCTCAGCCCCCTCTCCACCTCCTCTCCTTGAGGTGATTAATTTTGGGGTGGGAGTAGAACTACTCCCAATTTTCCTCTAAGATACTCAAAAGTCTCTTTTGGAAGTGGCTTAGTGAAGATGTCCACAATATGCTCCTTTGTAGTAACATATTCCAACCTGACTTGCTTATCTATCACCTGCTCTCTCAGAAAATGATATTTGATCGGAATGTGCTTGGTCTTGGAGTGCATCACCAGATTCTTTGAGATATTTATAGCACTTGTATTATCACATAGTATGGGGATAGGGTGATCATGCTCTATCTTGAAGTCCTCTAAAGTTTACTTCATCCATAATACCTGTGTACAACAAGCAACTACTGCAATATACTCTGCCTCTACTGTGGATAAGGATATTGATGCATATTTCTTGCTTAGCCAAGAGACTAAACAATCTCCAAGAAAGAATGCTCCTCCACTTGTGCTTTTTCTATCATCAATGTTGCCAGCCCAATCTGCATCTGTATATGCTATGAGAGTGAAATTATCGCTTTTGGGGTACCAGAGCCCAAAATCCATAGTCCCTTTTAAATACCTGAGAATCCTTTTTACTACTACTACATGTGTTTCCTTTGGTGCCGCTTGAAACCTTGCCACTAGTCCCACTACCTGCATTATATCTGGTCTTGTAGTTGTGACATATAGTAAGCTGCCAATCATAGATCTGTACAATTTTTGATTTACCTCAAGAGATTCATCATATTTACTTAACTTGCATCCTATAACCATGGGGGTACTTACTAGTTTGCAATCTTCTAACTTGAATTTCTTTAGCATCTCTTTTATATACTTGGTTTGTGAGAGAAATACACCTTTCTATGATTGTGAAATCTGAAGTCCAAGAAAGAAGGACAACTCACCAAGCATTGACATCTCAAATTCATTCTACATGCTCTTTGCAAATTTTTGACACATCTTATCATTGTTACCTCCAAAAATGATATCATCCACATAAACAACCATAATTAGTAAGTCATTTCCTTCATTTTTGATGTATAAGTTACTATCCACTATTCCTTTCCTAAAACCCTATTCTTGAAGGTACTTATCCAATCTTGAATACCAAGCTCTAGGAGCTTGTTTTAGTCCATAAAGTGCCTTCTTTAATCTGCATACATAGTCTGGTTTATCAGTTAGGCTGAATCCCTCAGGTTGCTCAATGTAAACCTCTTCTTCCAGGACACCATTTAGAAAGGCTGATTTAACATCCATCTGATATACTTTGAAGTTTTTGAAACTTGAGAAGGCTAAGAACATTCTTATAGCTTCAAGTCATGCAACTGGAGCAAACGTCTCATCAAAATCAATTCCCTCAACTTGTGCATAACCTTTGCATACTAATCTTGCTTTGTTTCTGACTACCTGACCATCTTCATTTAACTTGTTTTTGAATACCCATTTAGTGCCAATCACATTCTTACCTTTTGGTCATGGGACAAGTTCCCAAGTCTCACTTTTCTCTATTTGATCTAGTTCCTCATTCATTGCCTTGATCCAAAATTTATCCTCTCTTGCCTCATTGAAATATTTGGGCTCAATTTTAGATAACAAAGAGAAATTAGCATGCTCATTTGTTGCTATTATCTTCCTCCTTGTCTATCTCTCATCTGGATTCCCAATGATTAGATCTCTTGGATGATTTTTCTATACATACCTGGATGGAGTCTTAGGTAAAAGTCTTTGTGTTTCTTCTTCTTCTTTCGATTCTTCACCTAACTCTTCTTGGCAACTTTCTTCTTCCTGATACACAATTTCTTGAGCTGGTTCTCTTGACCCTATCTTCTCATCAACTATTACATTTATACTTTCTATAATAGTATGTGTCCTTTTGTTATAGCATCTATAGGCTTTGCTCTTAGTGGAATAGCCAAGAAAAATACCTTCATCACATCTTGAGTCAAACTTACCCAAATTTTTCTCTTCTCATCTTATGTAACATTTGCTTCCAAAAATTTTGAAATATTTTACTGTGGTTGGTCTTCCTTTCCAAAGCTCATATGGAGTTTTGTGATGATTTACTCTTACTTGAGCTCTATTGATGATATACACTATTGTATGTACTACCTCTTTCCAAAAACCATCTGAAATCTTAGACTCATTTAACATGGCTCTAGCCATATTTTCAACAATCCTATTTTTCCTTTCAACTACCCCATTTTGTTGAGGAGTTCTTGTTGTTGAATATTCTCTTTTGATCCCATGTTGTTCACAAAAGTCTATGAATTCATTTGAGGTAAATTCTCCTCCTCTATCTGATCTTAAACCCTTAATCCTTCTACCTATTTCATTTTCCACTAATTCTTTAAAAGCTTTAAACTTCTCAAGAGCTTCTAACTTTTCTTTCAAGAAGGCTACCCAAATCATTATGGAATAATCATCTATAAATAATATAAAGTAACTTTCACCTTGTAGACTCTTTGTCCTTGTAGGACCACATAGGTCAGTGTGCACTAGTTTCAATGGCTCAGATGACATAAATCCTTTTGACTTGAAACTTGTTCTAGTTTGCTTCCCATGCTAACATTGTGCACAAATTGTGTTTTGTGGCCTTTTTAGCTTGGGTAAATCTTTGATAGCCTGCTTGTTGCTTATTTTCACTATGTTGTCAAAGTTCAAATGACCCATTCTTCTATGCCACAACCAACTCTCATCTTCTTGTGATAGAAAACACTTTTCTCCTTTAATCTCACTTAGCATGTAGAGGTTGTTTGTAGTTCTATTTGCATCTGCAATAAGCTTTCCAGTTTTAGACTTTCTGATCTCACACCTATTTGGATGAAATGTAACCATGTGCCCCTGATCACAAAGTTGGCTTACACTTAGTAGATTGTGCCTCAACCCCTTGACATACAATACATTCTCCATCTTTGTTTTTCCATTATCTAAACTCAAAGTTCCTTTTCCACAAATTTTTGTTGATCCATTGTCACCAAATTTTACTGATCCTCCATCAATTTCTTTGAGTACAAGAAATTTACTCTTGTCTCCTATCATATGACTAGAACAACCACTATCAAGGAACCACTATTTTCCCTTATCTTGAACATGAAGAGCTATTTGTACTAACATTGATCTAACTTTCTCATGCTCTTTTCTCTCTCTCCTAATTGTTGAAGTTGTATTCTTTTTACTTGACTCAGGAAATACCATTTTGCACCATCTAGCCTTGTGCCCAAAATTATTGCATTTATAACATATGACATCATCATTCATAAGAGGTGCAAAAGAATTGAAATTTCTATCAACATTATTTTTCACATAACCAGTGCAATGTGCAACTCTATGACCATATTTGTTACATGAAAAGCAATAGCCATGGAAGAGATTTTGTAACCTATTTGAGTGCCTTGGAAAATATGGTCGAGTGCTTCTTCTTTTGTTGTTCTTGTGATTGAATCTTGTCCATGGTTCTTATTTACCCTCTTATTTCTTGATGCCTTTTCCTTCCAGAGTATTAGTATGAGTCATGAGCTTATATTTGTTTGATGTCTCTATTTCTTGAGAGCTCGACTCCTCTTTCTATTTCCCTAACTTTATATCTTGTCGTAACTTAGTCTTTTCAACTTCATTCCTTAGAGAGACAATTTTTTATTCTAATATTTCACACTCTACTTCTCTTGCCCTTAATAGATCTATCATATCCTATTCAATTTTCTTTCCTTCTTCCACCTTTATCTTGAGTTCTGTGAGACTTTGTAGAAGTTCCATCTTTGCTTCTTCATCCTCTTGAATTTGATCCTTCAAACTTGAGTTCTTCTTTCTAACATTTTCCAAGTTCCTAAGAGCAGCAAAGAATTCCTCTTTTATGTCGATCATGGCCTCTTCTTCATTTTTTGAAGTCATGTGTGTTCCTATTGGATCTTCCTCCAAGTTGTTAGTCTTTTCATAGAGAGACCCACTCTGATACCAATTGAAGAACATGAGCTTATACTGAGAGGGGGTGAACAGTATAAGATAAAACCTTTTACTTTTCAATCCATATGATAACATCAACAATATTAAAATAGTAAGCATTCCACAAAACATCACACACATGAGAGACATGATTTAACGTGGTTCACCCAATGTGGGCTACTCCATGGAGAAAATATTCCTTATAAATTTTCTCAATAAATTATTTTGGGAATCAATTCCCTATTACAATGTTTATGGACCTCTATCCAAAGGAGACACCAATCCCCTTGCTCTGATTCATGGAACTCTATCCATAGGAGAACTCTTTCTCCTCTACTCTAGTTGGTGCTCTTCTAGAAGACTTCTATCCCCACTACACTAGCTTGTGGATCTCTCTCCATAGAAGACCTCTATCCTCACTACCCTAGCTAATGGATCTCTATCCACTAGAGACTATTATCCTCTACTCTATCACCTCCAAATCTTACTCTAAACTCTGCTCAATATCTATCTCAAATCTACACTAAACACTATCCTCGATCTAGCACAAATATGCTCACAAATCTATCTCTAGTTTGGCACAAATCTACCCTCAAATCTGCACCAAAATTTATCCTCAAATATACCTCAAGATTTAACACAAATCTTGATCAATCACTTTCTCAATTTACCCAAAATACTTCACCAAGACTTGCTCAAATCTGCTTACAAGTCCTCTCAAGAACTTGCTCAATCATAAACATACTCAAACCAACATTCAAAAGTTTCATTCAATTATTCAACCAATGAAACATAACTTGCTCATAAACCCTAAACAAGTGTTTCACCCTTCTTCCAACACAAAGCACAATGTAGGTCTTAAACCCTAACTCAAATAATTCTCAATATCTATTTCAAATCAAATCATTCATCAACAAGATGCACTTAAACTTGCTCACACATTTCCAACAATACTCATCAATCCTTTTCACTCCACCTTATATTTCATACATTCATTTCAAACACTCTAAACAAAATATAGTGTGCCCATACCTTTTTCTTTGATGGAGATATATCTTCAAAACCTATTTTACTCACAACCAAATCCTCTTGCCAATTCTAGGTTAGATAGCAACAGTCTATCTCAAAATCTCCACACAAATATTCTCCTCAACAATTATTTCACCATTCAAGAAATACAATAAAATATCAAGTCACAAATACACCTTATTATCCCAATACTCTCAAAATAATATTCAACAAAAAATTCCTTTTTAACACCTTATAATCTCCAATACTCTCAAAATAATATTCAACACATAAAAATAAAGTTCCTTTGTTAACACCTTATAATCTCCAATCCTTTATTTATTTTCTAAGCACCAAAAATAAAATATTTATTCAACAACCCTTATGACTCCCTAAACATTTCACACATGCCTTTTAATTATCACATGGCCTTAAAAAAACTTTCCGCATTCCAAAACACCTTTGGAAAAATTAATTAAAAATTGCATACCTTAATAATTGCCCACGTCACCAAAAATATTGTGCATGACTTCAATGACCAGCGCCCAAACTCGAACCCGTGACCTAAGCCACTATAGCACCTTAGCCCAAGGCTAAGCTACCACTTGGGCTACATGCCCACACATGAATGACAATGTCCTTGAACCTATACACTATCTACTTCTCATAGAATTTGGTGAAAATGAAAAACCTTTCCTCCTTTGCAAAAATGAATCACATGGGATTCAAAACCATGACCTTCTCCTTACAAGCACCTTAGCCACACCTATGACCATAGTCTACGCTACCCAAAACCTTAGAATGTGTTTGTCGCATAACACAAATTTCAAACCAAGTCTACCTTCTTATCTTCAAAAACCCTCATGTGCTTCTTCCTTTCGTATATGGAGTGCTCAATTTATTACTCACATAGGCATACGAATATTGCATGAGACTTAGACTTAGGAAATGAAAATCATTTCCTATTAATACTTTATCCTTTGCATTAAAACATGTTAGCCCTTTCAAATTTTGAATTTTGAATTTGAATTTAAACTTTAAACCTTGGCGCCATTTAATTATTTAAATTAAAATTTTAACCTTAGGTTAAAATATTTTAATTTAAATAAATTAAAACCTTTATTAACCTTTATAACCTGCTCAATGGGCCTTGTCGGGGATATATATTTTTTAATGATTCCTTGGACCTTGTTATTTTTCACCTCTTCCTTATAATATTAAATATTATAATATTATTATTTCTTTTTAAACTTGCTTCTCTTTTCTTGGGTCTTCAACCTTTTAGGCCTCTTTAGGCATATAATATTTAAAATAAATATTATACCCTTTTTCTTTTAACAACTTCCTTGCCTTTTGGAAAATCAACCTTTTGACATCAATGACGACAAAACTGGACATCAAACCTCTTGACATCAATGACAACAAAACTTGCTCAAATTTCCAACATTTATACGGTTGTAGCCCTTGATCAATCTTGGTCGTGCATAGTTACCATAGTCTTGATTACCCAAATAAACAACAAAGAAACCCACAGTAAAACAATGTGATTATCTCATTTAAGTTTTATTTGTGAATCCCTATAGTTGTTTGAGTGTGTTTTGATGTTTGTTGCTCAATTTCTCTTTTGTATTTTTGTTTTTTTTTGTTGTTGATGATATTGACTTAGTTTAAGGTTTTCACCTATATGCTCTCACACACTAACTTGGTGATGAAGTCTAAGCTATGAAACCCACCAAGGTTTGATGATGAAATCCAAACCCAATGAGAGAGCCCAGGTCCTACTAGTCCTCCCTTATGATAGTTCTTGGACTGGCCTTGGTTAAAAATGGGGTACAAAGTAACAGCATACAAGACAACGAGGTGGATATGAAATCCACCGTCATTCATCTTGATCGATGATTGATGCTAAAATCCAAATCATTGATGTCAAAATGGGACGTGGTGTGTGGGGTTCATGCAAGGAAAATAAAATAAAAGAGCAATCAATAAATTTTTCACATATGCATAAATAACGTTTTATATTCAGATTCCTAAGTAATATCATGTTTAAATTTTAGAAATATATAATATGTAGAACCCTACATGATTAGCCTAGGATCAGGAAGCAAGCAATCAGTCCAATATGGAGTAGAAAGGGGGCTATCTCAAAATAGAGATGACTTCAAATAGGGGTCATCCTACATAGGGACGATCACCAATAACAACCATATCATAGAGATACAGTCACATACAGGGGCCATCTAGACCAGAGACGATCACAAAAAAAGGACCAACACTAATGATTATATTTATCTAATCTCTGCAACTTTAAAAAAATTGAAATTTTTACTCAAAAATATAGAGTTAGAATAGATGTACTTACCGTGAAAGCCTATATTTAATGATGTTCCAATTGTTTACTTTATTTGCTTTGTGATATGAGGTGGATGGTCATGCACTATTTGTAATGGTGGGCATCCATAAAGGGCGGTCATAAGGGGGATCACCATCCATACGATTGTATTAGATCAAGATGGATTCAAACAAGGGTCATCTCAGGTCAAGACGGTTGTAGAACAAGATCATCTGGTTAAGACGATTGTAGAATAGGGTTGTATTAGATAAATATGGTCGTAAAACAAGGACCATATTAGGTGGAGACGGTTAAAACTACAACCTATAATAAAAAATATAGCCAATAATTAGTTAGATGAATAAAAATAAGGGACTAGGTCCCACCATGATCACCACTCAAGTGCTTAAAAACCAGTTTTCCTTTAACATAAAAATATATGATTGCAATACCACAAAATATGAACTATCTATGAATGATAAAATCATAACAATAAAATATATGGAGGTGGGTCAATTTAATTAATAACAACTTATTCTTTCAAAAATATGGTTACAATTACATCTCCTTTGAGGGAGTTCACCATTTTAATACAATCGATACAATAAATAATCAAGAGGGTTTGATTCTCATCTTAGAATAAAACTGGTGCATTCTCTCACACCCATGAACCATATCAAGAAGGATTTCTTCATGACGTCCCTGAGGGGTGATGTTATTCATTTCTTGCATTCTTTCATTCCCGTAGAAACCTGAAACCTACACACAAGAAAGCAAATGTGGTTAATACTTAATAGCATGTGTGGATAAAATTATAATTGAAAGTGATAAATAACATAAATCTGGTAAATGCTTGCATAAAACAAACTCCAATTAATATGAACTATAAAACAAGAGAACTACTAAGATCTATTTGAAATAAAAAATAAGGAAAAATAGATCTAAACCTAGAGGGCATCTTTGTGTAGGATGGCCATACTTGCGGGTCATATTTAAGCTAGATGATCACTAATCAGTGAATATTTTCTCAAGGATGATGCTAGGGATTATTCTCAAGGCTGATGCTAGGGATGATTCCAAGTTTAATTTGTTGGTGTTTTTGATGGATTGGGTGTATTGTTATAGTGGCTTGGTGGGTTTGGATCAGTTTTTGAAGTGAGTATGTGAGGTTGAATAGAAGAAGGATATGCATACCTCTATCTCTTGGAGCAGTCCAACAATATGGCCTTCTTGGGGAGTTAAGGTAATCACACTTTGGTCCTTATGAAAGCTATTGGACCTCTAATTAAAATTTGGTAGAACTTCATTGCTCAAAATCTAAAAGCTCTGTATATTGTTTGAAAGAGGGGTGAGCACTATTATGTAGATTCCTCAAGAAGAATCTAATAATAGTGCCACCTTGCACATGAAAAAGCTAAGGATCAGTTCACATTGAGAAAGAAAATGCTTTTCTTTGATATCTCAAGCAAACTAATTGTGTCATGCTTTTTGTCTAAAGTGGGCTTATGCACATGTGTAAAATTATGGTGTGAGTTCATGCACAATTTTAATTGGTAGTTTTGGCTACCAGTTACATCCCACTATTTTTTTGATGTTGCTTCTAGTGTGGTCATCTCAGGTAGGACAACATCAACTGGGGATCGTCCCTTGGTAGGATGACCTCTAAAGGTTATCCCTTGGAGGTATGGCTAGGTTTACAAAGGGAATATCCCTTGTTTGAGTGGTAAAAAAAACTATTTTAAAGCTAAGGTTGTCCAAGGTGGGTCATATGGTCTTTAGGGAGTCCATTATAGGTAGTCTCCTCAATATGATATGTTTTAGGTGTCTACAAAATATATGACACTAAGAGGGGGTGTTGTCTTATGCTAGATGGTTTGCTTTGGCTGAATTTAAATCTAGTCACTATTTTCTCCTGTTGGGTTTTATAGCCCTATTGATTATATATGCGACTTTAATATTTTAGCTTTTATCCAATAGTTAGCCAAATTTTATATTTTCTTTTGCTAGGTTTTAGAGATCTTATTCCTTTTTGATAACATCATTGCTTCTATATTTTAGCCATATTTTACACACAATTGCATCTACCCATGCATAGTATCAGATGGCTCATTTCACTATCAGATTCTATGCCTTAGAATTTTTTTCCATCCGACACTTATTTTGGATATATCAAACCTTTATGCTCTTCATGATGACATCATCACTTCAAAAGCTTGATGCCCTTGGAAAATCTACAAAATACTTCATCAGAAGTTAAATTAACTACTAATTTCTTGTTCTTTGCATGCTAGACCAAATTCCTTAGAATATTTTTTGCTTAGGACCTTCTTCCATATTTTGCTAGATTTTTGTGTAGTGATGGTGATGTTAGAATCATTGTTCATCTAGCCCTTTTCAACACTTAGCTTCTTTTCATATTCGACAAGCTTTTCTATAATAGCAGATGCTATAGCCTTAGCATTATCAACTAGCTTTCTCTTTTGAAAAATGCTGGATAGTAGATTTTTATTATGCCTTTGCTAAGATTAGCATTTTAAATGTCTAGTTGTTAACTTTTGATGAGTATATGATATAGGAAATGCATCCACAAGATGTAAGATAAGTAATATATGATATCTATATGATAATGGCACTATAATAGCAGTAAAATAAAGAGATAAAATTATGCAATAACTCATAAACATGCCATTAATGAAAGCTCACAAAATAGTACCATGCAGTATAATGGAGGACATGAACACTCCACAAACTATTTTTAAAGGAACTACATTGTACTCCACTACCAATCTATACTATGCACTCTCTATATTCTCTCCTTCCTTTTCACTCACTATATGGCCTATATATAGGAAGATAAGTTCCTTGGCTCTCACTCTACCTTTGAATCTATCCTATGACTCATGTACATGTGGACTACATGCACATTTACATCATTGCACATTCTAACACTTGTGCATCTATTACATGCTGAAGTAACTACTTATCTTTACTCTAAATAAACTCCTACTCTAGTAATGTTCCGAAGGTGGTACATCGATATGTACCCAATAATGTAATATACTCTAACATCCCCATATATTACATTATTTTGATATTAGTCTTCAATATGGATCTTTGATCTGGTTCTAGATTTTGTGTTCTTCTCTAGTTTCTGTATCTTGTTCAAGCAAGTAGTTAGTATCTTCATAAAATGTTATCTTTACTGTGGGATATTTAACTTCATGTTCATCTATTGGTTCTTCCAGTTCTTTAATTTCTTGAATCCTTTGAGCTAGATGTCCTTTTTATTCCTTTCTCAATATTCCAAATGAGGGTAATTGTATGGACACTAAAATTATTGCTGAAAAATATTATTTTGAGTTTGATATTGCCTTGGTTGGCTTCCATATTTTGTCAAATTTTCCTAATTCTAGTTTCTAGGATTGAATCTACAATAATTAGTGCTATGTCATTTTCTCTTGCATACATGACAATATATTCTATTCCAATGGTCTTTGCCATTTTGAGGATGAAGCAATGTTTCCCTATGGATTATCTTATGAAACTAATGCATTGTTAGTCATTTCATCTTTAACTATATTTTCCACCTCATATTATTGAAGAATATTAACTAACTCATCAAAATATTTATCCTTAATTAAAATTTGTAAAGATATAACCATGTGCTTGTAGCTATCTGGAAGAGCTCTCATGGTTACTTGAACTAGAAACTTATCTTCAATATTTTCTCCTAAGGTTAATAATTTTCCATTTATATATGCTACCTTCCTTAGGAATAGTTCTATACTTTCGCCACTATTCATTTTCAATGAATGTAACTGAGTTTGAAGATTTAAGATAGTGGCTTTATTCTTCCCTTCAAATATTTTGGATAAGGTTTTCCAAGCTTCTCTAGATGTTCCTACTGAACTAATGTAAGGTTGTATTTCATATGTAATGGCAAAATTTATTATCATTAATGCTTTTGCATCACTTTATTCAAACTTTTGAATCTTTGTATCACCTATAGTAGGTTTAGTTGTTGTTCCTTTGATAATTTCCCAAAGCTTTTCAACTATCAAAATTGCCCTCACTTTGTTTTTCCATGAGGAGTAATTTGGACCTTTAAGTAGTTGGGATTCTATAAGGAAGAATTTATTTGTTGTCATGATGGTCCTTGTAGGCTACCTTATAACTCCCTAGTCTAGAGTATGATATAATCTTGATAAAGTGCTTAGCTAATATTATTTCACCTTTTGAGTTGATTTTGTAATGTTTTTGGGAATGATAATAATCAAATCCTATTCACCTTATTGCTCCTATTGAACTATGCATGTTTTATTTTAATGGAGTTTTCTATGATTGGATTTATTTTGTACCTTTAATGTTTCTATGATACAAGTATAAGCAATAAATTCCAACTCTTTCAAGCAAACAATATTTTTTCTTCTTTTCAACCTTTAGTTCTCAATAATTAAATTTTCTAAATTCCAATTAGTTAAATTTTGGTGTAGTATTCCTTATATCTCCCTAATTTTAGAATTTAGAAGATAATAATATTTGTAAACTAATATTTCAATTATCCAATGTTGAAAATATTATATCTCATACTATGAATATTTGCAAATATTATAATATATATGTACTTCAACTAATGCACCTTGAAATGTCACTTGAAGATATAAACTTGCTTTAGAGTTCACTAATTCTTGGTTAATTCTTATTGCTCCAATGCAATAGTAAATTTAACCTTATATGATTCACATTATAACTCCTTTTTAACCTTAATGAAATCAAGTAATTAATTTGATATTACCTTGATAATGTTGCACGTGATATACCTGTTGGAAGTTAAAATGGTAAAAAAATGTTTTACAACTGTAAGCTTTGGACCTTACCCTTTTACCTCCTTGGATGGCAACCGAGTCAGCAGGATTGGACGACATGGACGGCAGGAAGATTTTGACTCCAAATTCCTTTTTTCCTTTCCTCCCTATTTTCCTTCCTCCCTAATATTTCTCCTAAGCTTTCTAAGTATTGGTTATTAGTTTATGTATTTAAGCAATGTATTTTCGAACCTTTCAAAGGTGAATGAATATCAAAGATTATATTTTGAGCTCCTAAATTTTTGGTTCTATATCTAGTATCAGAGTGAAGGGTGTCTAGGGCTTCAAGGCAAGCTAGGCATGGATCCCGAGGAGGCCCACAAGCGAGGCACAGATCTCGAGAAGGTCGAGAGGGCCCGTAGAGTGTAAACTGAGGTGAGGTCGAGAGGAGGCCTACAGAGAGCATGCGGTTTGAGGTTGACCAGCTGACCAGAGAACACCAGACATGATTCCCTAGGTGAATGACATATGACTTGGCAGAACGTAAACTAGAGGCAGACACGTGGTGAGCAGATAGTGAGGCAAATACGTGGACACATGGACCAAAGGAGAGTTGACTAGACGTAAGGCGATGTGGTAGGTGACATGGTGGACAAAGGAGCAAATAGGGTGACATGGCACGAGGAGATTAGCTAAGGAAGTTGGAAAAAGGGTGGTCATCGATTTCCCGAAGGCAATCAAAAGCTTTGTGCGTCTTTTTGATTATATAGTGCTATTTCCCCTTCGCACAACAAATGTGGGATAAAAGTACAAATTGTTTTTTTTTGTTTTGTGCAGGCCGCAATGAAACAAATGAGGCAAGCCTCCCTTGGATCCTCGTCGGCCCACGTAGCTCGACTGGCTTGAGGAGCCAGCCTTAAGGTGCTCACTCCCAACAGGTTACGGGTTCGAAACCCGACAGCGATGAAGGTTTTATTTTTTTTTGGTACACTTGCCCTGAAACCTTAGAAATATAGGTGTATGATGCTTGAGTCCCATCAGTGGTGGAAGCCGAATTGGTAAGAAGGCTTTGTTTAGTGAGAGGAGTCGTGGGTTCAACTCCTGCAGGCTTGAAAAATTAAAAAACAAAAAAAGTTTTTTTTCTTTCTAAAGTTTTTTTTATATATTAAAAATAATAATTTATATTATATTTAATAAATTAAAATAATAATTGTTTTTAAAAAAAAATTATAAAGCAATTTTTTTTTTTATTAAATAGAAATATAGATATCTTTTTAGTACAATAAAAGGAGAAAAAGAACATTGCCTAAGAGGCAATTTATGTAAGAGGACTCAAAGGTGGAAAATTGTGACAATTTCTTTGTAAAAGTCCGAGAGAGGCAAAACATTGAAGACTAGGAATTTGTAAAAAGAGGCAAATTGAAGGGCAAAATTCATGATTCGCTCCACAGGATGTTATCATGCACTTTGTGCATTTTTGGTAAGAGAGAATGCTGAAAGCTTTGATGAAAAATTATGAGCTTATGGGCTTCATACCATATTTAGTCAGTTGCAGAACACAGTAATAGCACACCAGAGGCATCCAGACTCAAGGTACGAGGCAAAATCTAAAGATAACTCCTTTGGGAGTCAATTTGACCAATCTGAATCCATAGAAGTTGCACCACAAGAATCTGAATATACTCATTACAGTAATTCAATAGAAATTCTAGAACCAGAATCACCTGAGATAATATTGATTAGTGACGATGAAGAACAAGTAGCAGACAATTTTGTGAATCAATAAATAGCAGTGCCACAGCAAGAGGAACAAGCAATTGGTGAAAGAGTGAATCAAGTTAGATTTGAATTAAATTTTTAATCTCTTATTTCTTCTTCTTTCTTCCTTCTTCCTTCTTTGAAAAGTAGAGTGCTTTATTGTAACCAAGAAATAAAAAAAGTGTTTTAGTAACTATGGCCTCACATAACAATCTACCAATTCCAGAGTTCAACGGGTATGACTACGAGTATTGGTCTATCAAAATGAAGACCTTGCTCATAGGAAGAGGTTTGTGGGACATAGTGGAAGAGGGTTACATTGAACCCACAAATTGGACAACATTAAGTTGCGCAGATAAGAAAACAAAGAAAGAAGCACAAAAGAGCAACTCCTCTGCTCTTTATCATCTCCAAGAAACATTGGAGAAGAGTATATTCCCTAGAATAGCCACTTGTATAACTACACAAGAAGCTTGGAAATCTTTGAAATACAGATTCCATGGAAGTGATCAAGTGAAGCAAGTGAGGCTTCAAACACTAAACCAATATTTTGAAAATCTCAAAATGAAAGAAGAAAAAATTGGTGATTATTGTGTCAGAGTGAAAGCAGTTGTTGATAAAATGGTTACTCTTAGCTAAGAAATTAAGACTGAAATAATTGTAAAGAAAGTGTTACGAACACTTCTTCAAATATGGAATCACATAGCCATAATCATAGAAGAGTCAAAAGATCTTTCCACTTTAACATTTGATGCATTAATTGGGTTGTTAATGTCTCATGAAGAGAGATTACAAGAATCTCCTTCAACCAGCTATGGAGGCGATGATAAAGCCTTCACATCCAATGAAAATACTGGAAGAGGACGTGGAAGAGGTCAAGGCAGAGTCCAGTGAAGAGTTAGAGGTAGAGGCAACTACAGAGGAGGCAATCAAAACAAAGGAGACAACTCCAACAGAGGAGGCAATCAAAATAGAGGTGGAAACCAAAATCAAGGAGGAAATCCAGGACGAAGTGGAAATCAAGGACAAGGAAGTGACAAGTCCAAAACAACTTGTTTTAACTGTGGCAAGCTAGGTCACTTTTCTCGTGATTGCTGGTCAAAATCTTCTCAAGGCAACAACAGTCAATATGGAAATTATTGTGAAGAAGATGATACCTCTAATATTTTTCTTTCATATGGACAATCAAGACACAATCTAAATGACACATGGATTTTGGATATTGGTTGCTCAAACCATATGAGTGGCAAAGAAAATCTATTTGCTACTCTAGATTCCACTTATAAATCCCACATCAAGTTAGGAGATGATAAAGCTTTGCAAGTCAAAGGTATTGGAGCCATGGAGGTTCCAATAAAATAAGGCCTAAAGAAAATGAATGACATCTACTACACTCCAAAACTCCAACACAATCTGCTACGCATTGGGTAAATGATGGAGAATAATTACAAAATCATTTTTGATGAAGGAAAATGTATCATTCTTGATAAAAAAAATTGTAATCGTGTCATCACATAGGTCCCAATGACCAAGAATCGGTTATTCCCTCTTAAATTTGGTGAGCCAAGGGGAGCTCAACTTGCAAATGTATCTATAACTAATCCAAATGTACTTTGGCACTTGCGATATGGTCACCTAAATTTTGCTAGCTTGAAACTGTTAACTTCTCAAGCTATGGTGACATGACTTCCTAAAATCAATGAATAGAAGGAGGTCTACGAAGGATGTGCTTTGGAAAAGAACTCAAGGTATAAGTTTCCAAAAGGTCAAGCATGGAGAGCCAGCTATCCACTTTAGTTAGTGCATTCGGACATCTGTGGTCCAATGCAGACAAAGAGTATCGAAAACAATTCCTATTTTCTCACTTTCATAGATGATTTCTCTAGAATGTGCTGGATTTATTTCTTGAAACATAAATATGAAGCTTTTGATTGCTTCATAGATTTTAGAAATAATGTAGAGAAACAAAGTGAGTATTTTTTAAAATGTCTTAGGATAGATCGAGGAGGTGAGTACTCCTCAAAAGAATTCTTGAAATATTGTAAAGCAAGTGGGATCAAAAGAGAATTCACCACTGCCTATACCCTACAATAGAATGGTGTGGTAGAGATAAAGAACTACACCATAGTTGAGATGGTGAGAATGATGCTTCAGACTAAGCATCTACCTAATATGTATTGGGATGATGCTGTAAGAACCAGTGTATACATTCTCAATAGAAGTCCAACTTCTAGTTTAGATGGCATCACTCCTTATGAGGGGTGGTATGTAAATAAACCAAATGTAAAGCACTTCAATTTTTTTGGTTCTTTAGCATATGTGCACATTCCTGTGAGAAAAGGAAGAAGCTTGATCCCAAAATTCAAGCTTGTATATTTGTAGGGTATTGTGAGTCTACAAAAGCATATAGTAGAGATAAAGAACTACACCATAGTTGAGATGGTGAGAATGATGCTTCAGACTAAGCATCTACCTAATATGTATTGGGATGATGTTGTAAGAACCAGTGTATACATTCTCAATAGAAGTCCAACTTCTAGTTTAGATGGCATCACTCCTTATGAGGGGTGGTATGTAAATAAACCAAATGTAAAGCACTTCAATTTTTTTGGTTCTTTAGCATATGTGCACATTCCTGTGAGAAAAGGAAGAAGCTTGATCCCAAAATTCAAGCTTGTATATTTGTAGGGTATTGTGAGTCTACAAAAGCATATAGACTCTACAATCCCAAGAATCATAAAATTTTACTTTCCAAGGATGTAATTTTTGATGAAGGGGGAGAATGGGATCATCAAAGAATTTTTGTTTATGACAAGTCCCAAGATGTAAATTCTTCACATGTATAACAGGTACAACAGGTGTCTCCCAAGAAAAGCAAAGGCACACCACCCCCTCCAAGCCCAAGCAGGAGTACTACATCGAGTACTTCAACTGCCACTCCAAGTACTTCTCCACAGATATCAGTAAGTTCACCGATAGACATTGATAGTGACTCTCCATCAAGAGGTAAAAGAACATTACATCATCCATATTTTCAAATTTTGGATCAAAATTTCCAAAAAAGATTCACTAGAATCCAAGCTAGTGAAATGAATACAGTTTTGCAGCAACTTGAAAATTTGCAATTGTATGGGGATGATGACTCCCATGATCCTAAGGGATATGTAGTCAATTATGCTTTATTGGCTAGTGCACAGATAGAACCAACTAGCTATGAGAAGGCTTGTACTCAAAATTTATGGCAAGAAGCCATGGAAGAGGAAATAACCTCTATAAAAAAATAATGATACATGGGAGCTAGTAAAGCTACCCAAAGGAAAAAAGTGTGTTGGATGTAAATGGGTCTACAAGACCAAATACAATGCTGATGGAAGCATTGATAGGCACAAGGTGATATTAGTAGCAAAAGGTTTTACTCAAAAATTTGGCATTGACTATGAGGAAACTTTTGTTCCTGTTGCACGACAAGAGATAATCAGATCAGTTCTTTTCTTAGCTACCCATAAAGGATGGAACATTCAACACATGGGTGTGAAAAGTGCTTTTCTGAATGGATACTTGACTGAGGAGGTTTATGTTCAACAACCTCAAGGCTTTCAAGAACAAGGAAAGGATAACCCTATTTACAAATTGAAAAATACACTTTATGGCCTCAAGCAAGCACCAAGATCTTGGTACTCACACATTGATGACTATTTCAATGAGTATGGATTCACTAGAAGCAAAAGTGAACCAAATCTATACTACCTAAAGCATGGTGTAGATATTCTCATAGTTTGTTTGTATGTGGATGATCTAATATTTATGGGTAGTAACACTAAAATGAATATGGAGTTCAAAAACTCCATGATGAAGTAGTTTGAGATGAAAGATCTCGGTTTAATGCGATACTTCCTAGGCATGGAAGTGCATCAATCAAATAAGGGGATATTCATATGTCAACACAAGTATGCTCGAGACATGATCAAGAAATTTTCCATGGAGTAGTGCAAATCAGTTGCAACTCCAACTGGACATGGAATCCAATTGAGCAAGGACGACAGAGCACCAAAGGTTGACATGACCACTTATAGGAGCATGGTTGGGAGTCTAATGTTTCTCACCAACACAAGGCCCGATATTCAATATGTTGTTTCTCTAGTTTCAAGGTTTATGGCAAGTCCATCTGAGCTGCATCTACAAGAAACTAAAATAATCTTAAGATATGTAAAAGGTACATTGGATTTTGGAATCCATTACCACAAATATAATTCTGTGAAATTAGTTGGTTTCAGTGACAGTGATTGGGGCAGCAATATAGATGATAGGAAATCTACATCAGGGAACTATTTTAGTCTAGGGTCAGGACTAATCACTTGGAGTTCCAATAAAAAAATGGTTGTAGCATTGTCATCTACTGAGGTTGAGTATATAGCCATCACACATGCTAGTACTCAAGCCCTATGGTTGAGAAAAGTCCTTGAAGAGATTGGAGAAAGTCAAAGTGGTCCAAATCGACTGTATTATGATAACATAAGTGCCATTCAATTGGCATACAATCCAATCCACCATAGCAGATCAAAGCATTTTGATATGAAGTATCACTTCATTCGAGACATGGTGGAGCAGCAGATAGTTGAGCTTAAATATTGCAGCACTTTGGATAACATTGCAGATATCTTCACCAAAGGCATGGCTAAAGCTCAATATATAAAGCTGAGAGACTGTATAGTTAGTCCTCTCAACTTTAAGGGGGATAATGTTGGAAGTTAAAATGGTAAAAAATTATTTTACAACTATAAGCTTTGGACCTTACCCTTTTACCTCCTTGGACGACAACCGAGTCAGCAGGATTGGATGACATGGACGTCAGGAAGAGTTTGACTCCAAATTATTTTTTTCCTTTCCTCCCTATTTTCCTTCCTCCCTAATATTTCTCCTAAGATTTCTAAGTATTGGTTATTAGTTTATGTATTTAAGCAATGTATTTTCGAACCTTTCAAAGGCGAACGAATATCAGAGATTATATTTTGAGCTCCTAACTTTTTGGTTCTATAATACCTCTATCTTCGCTCCTCCAATGGATCCTTCAGGTGTTGTATTTGTTTAATGATGGTGAGCATTCAATGCTCCTTTTTAATGGATATATTACCAAAATATTATCCTCCTTTACTAGGATTTGAACTCCCTATGTATAAGCACTTCGATGCTAAATTTGTATACTTCCTTATTCATCTCTATATGGCACACCTTTCAACTCTACCTATTAATAGTCTTACATCCCTTCTTGGGATGCACTATGCTTGGTGCATTACTATACCTTCTTGATGCTATTGCCACTTGGTGCAATATTTACTCAGGCATGTAGGTGGTGAATGGGTGTTATGGTTTCTACGAGCATTATTTTGTGAGCCTTCAATGCTCTTCCTTAGATTGAAATGATTACTATACCCTTAACCTTTGAAATATACCTTTTAACACTTCCAAGATGAGTGTTACTTTATTCCGAGCATTCTCTTTCCCTATGTAGGCAATAGAAATATTATAAGGCACCTTCTATTATTGTTCCAAGTGGCACAAGATGCCTTAGATAGCGATGGCAAGTGGTGCTCCTCCTTATTGCACGTAGATACGCCTTCAACATCTCATTAGCCCTTATTACTTCTTGCTAATGGGTGAAAGGTGTTCTATCATTGCTTCAATGCTTTATCCATCTTGCCAATGAATTCTTTTTCCTTCTTGCCAAGTGCAATCTATTCTATCTCAAGGTTAGCTCTAGCTGTGATGATTCTAAAGCATTGCAATGGAGGTTCTATGGTGCTCCAATGGAATATTTAGGTGCTTCCTCTTGGTGGGTGATTCTTCCAAGTTGTACCTTGGGTATTGCACCTTCACTTGTACCTTATCCTTTTATGCTTTTAATATGCTATCCTTAGTGATATCTTTGTAGTGTGCAATGGATGATAGATTACATAGATAGACTATAGACTCTTCATGTAGATATCCTGTGCTATGTGGATACCTTATGCAATAGAAGATATCTATTTTACATAAATGCCTTATGCTATAGGTTGATGCTATTATAGGAACTAGATGTAGTGATGAATATGGTGTCTTTAGACATCTTGAAACGTAGCTATGTGATCCCTTCATTGGCTCTTTTTTCTTGCTTAAAGTTTTCTCCTCAAACTTCAATAATGGGCCACTCAAATACTGTACTTGTGTTGCTGGTTGTAGTATCTTTAATACACTCTTGTTTTTGTCCCTCTTTTCTAATGTTAAAAGGACAAGACTGGTGCCAATGTAATGTAAATACTTTTTCAATATATAGGACCAATTCCCTTAATTTTCATCGAATTTATGTCTATTCAATTTTTATTTATGAAGCTTTCCTTGCTTCTTAGATATGGCAACTTTTTGCTCTAATCCTTGAGAGCAAATAATAATGTATTATTGCCTTCCTTACTAGACAACACTAACCTCTAACTCCTTTACTTGGATAACTTAGCAACAATGAATCCAAGATCTTAATCATGCAACTTAACTTTGCACTAATTTTCACTTCAACTAAAATACTTAGTGCAACTAGTATAGTGCAATAATAATATCTCCTTATTACTCTTGTAAATGAACTCTTAAAGTCACTTGAAATATGCACTATAATCTATGTAAACTTAACTCATAGATAATGTCTTCTTTGCTTCAACTTTAGATAATAAAATATTATTTTTATTTCTTTCAAAATATATCTAACTCCTAATTTAATGTGCAAGTATTAACATTAAAAGAAACTATATTTTGCACTCCCTTGAAGACTCTAATATGCAACCTTCTCCTTGCAACTTTTAACTCTAATATGGTGCTTAAAGAATTTTAATAATGAACCAAAAATCTAAAGTTCAACTAATAAACCTTTTACATCAAAGTTGCTTACCTTAACAAACTCTGTAGATGAAGGATTACAAGGTGATTAGATTCACCTTATTATTGCCTTTTACTGGATGAATTTGCAGGTCTTATTTGTTTTTCAAAATAGCTTCTCAACACATCAATTTATAGCTTTGTACCTCCTTATATCTTGCTACTTGAATTTATAGTTTTGTGGCTTCAATTCTCCTTCAGGATGTATCTTGGAAATCTACAACTTAGCAGCTATCGATGTTGCCTAAGTTGTTGTTTTCTTGTTGTTCTCAAATATGAAATTTTTAGATTACAAAGCATTCAATATCTCCATTGAAGTGAAGTCCTTGAATCTAAAAAAAATGTTAGGGAAATCCTCCAAATCACAGCTGAGATTTATCTTCAAGAATCCTTAAGTTTTCTACTGTAGAAACCAGTAGATCTCCTTTCTCTGAATGAGCCTTCTAGCCTTCAAATGTAATTTTCAAACCTCTCAAGTTTGGTAGTAATATTTGGATCATTTCTCCTTCAACCTCCTTTTTGAATTCTAACTTCAATATAGGCCTTCTTCTCAAGAATATAAAAGTCTTGAGGTCTTCACCAATCTTCTCCAAAATTTGGAAAACTTCTTACCAAATCCTTCTCCCTTGGACTTATTGTCGGATGGCGATAATTATCCCAAGTTCTTCCTTCATCAAAAAATTATCCTTGGTGGTAAATTTATCCAATGGATTATCCTAGGAACTCCTTTAATGGCCTTCTTCGAATATCCTTCAATGAGGCTCTCCAAGCCTTCTCCTTCTTTCTCATTGAGACCTGTTATGGCTGATCCACAACGTACCCAAAAATTGGGGACACACCTTTTTGCATGTGTTCCAAGAAGACCGAAGTGGCCCATAGGCTAAAGTTCAAAGAAAAAAAGCAAAACACCACAAGGAGAAAAAGTGTCACGATATTGCGACATGTTGCACCATCGCGGCCCAAAAAGAAAAAGTGTTGCGATATCGCGACATGTTGCACCATCGCGGCCAAAAAGAAAAAGTGTCGCAATATAACGACATGTTACACCATCACGACCCAAAAAAGAAAAAGTGTCACGATATCGCGACATGTTACACCATCACGGCCAAAAGAGAAAAAGTGTCGCGATATCGCGACATGTTGCACTATCGCGGCCAAAAGAGAAAAAGTGTCATGATATCGTGACATGTTGCACCATCACGGCCCAAAAAAGAAAAAGTGTCGCGATATCACGACATGTTGCACCATCGCGGCCCAAAAAGAAAAAGTGTCGCGATATCGCGACATGTTGCACCATCGCGGCCCAAAAAGAAAAAGTGTCGCGATATCGCGACATGTTGCACCATCGCGGCCCAAAAAGAAAAAGTGTCGCGATATCGCGACATGTTGCACCATCGCGGCCAAAAGAGAAAAAGTGTCGCGATATCGCGACATGTTGCACCATCGCGGCCAAAAGAGAAAAAGTGTCGCGATATCGCGACATGTTGCACTATCACGGCTAAAAGAGAAAAAGTGTCGCGATATCACGACATGTTGCATTTTCGTGGCCAGAAGGAAAAAGTATCACGATATCGTGACATGTTGCATTTTCGCAACCAAACAAGAAAAGAAAGAAGAAAGAAAAGTGTCACGATATCGCGACATGTTGCATTTTCATGGCCAGAAGCAACAAAATATGGAAGGGGCCAAAAGTGTCGCGATATCGTGAGATATCGTGACATGTTAAATTTTCGCGATTCAAAAGGGGCAGGCAAACAGAGAAACAAGAAGCATCGCGATATCGCGACATGTTCCATTTTTGCCAAGGTAACGGACCTACATAGTGACATGGACATAAGGACAAAATCCAATGAAGAAGACAAAGCGTTACATAAGGAATCTTTAATGATTTGAAATCATTTAAGATGGTCGTTACACATGGAGGGAAACAGACGCAAGCCCATGTGGAGAAAATGCAGCAAAGGGCCACAAAATGGAAAGCAAAGCACACGCATATAAGGGAAGGTGAAATGAATAGTCAGGGAAGGTGAAATGAACAGCCATTGGAAAATGAAATGAACAGTCAGGGAAGGAGAAACAATTGTTTTTTCAGAAGTTTAAATATGCCAGTCAAAGAGGCTAGAAGGCGGAAACTTTTCAGAGAAGATTGCAGTAATGAAGGCAAGGCCTTAGCACTGGGTTTCTCTGGATATTTTCTTCCACATTGGACTAGTTTTTCTTCTTCCACAGAAAGGGTTGGAAACTGCTGTGAGCAGAGTTGCAGAGCTGAAGGCGAAAAGGCCATTCTGGTCCTGTTTGAGTTGTTTTCCTTCTACAGACTCGTTTGGGAAAACCAGAAATTCTGCTATTGTAAAATGACATATTTTTAATGCAAAAGTTTTCAGAAATTTGCATCTTATGGGCAAGAAAGAAGGATATTTTATTTGCATGCTATGTATTTAATGTTTATTCTTTCATTCTTTCAGATTTTGAATTTATAGATAATGTTAATGCCATGTTTTTTGGGTTACATTAGGCGAATATTTGAAATCTGAATTTTATTTCATACCCTAGGAACTAGCACTTAGCTTATCCGGATTGTGCTTTTTTGCAGGTCCAATAGGTTAGGTTGCATGCACGAAAACCTCACATCTTCGGTTTTGTCATAATAGGATAGCATCATACTGGAGGCATTTTATTTTCAGTTTTTTGCATTTCATTTTCATTCTTTTTGCATTTTTTTATTATTTTTTATGTTCCAAAAATTTTAACTTTTCAAGGCATTAAAATAGACATGTAAAAAAATATCAAAATATAAAAAAACAATGACCAATCACTAAAGTTTCATGGTGAAATAAATCAACATTGCCCCTTGTTTACAATTACTTGCAATCACTAAGGTGTTCCAAGCATTTAAATTGAATATCTTTATTTGAGATTACTAATACACATATGCAAATGCTAATACAACAGAGACCTTGGAGAAGTTGTTTGTTTAACTTATTTGCAAGAGGGGATTTGGAACCCAAATCCTAAAGGAGAGTGTACTTTCACAATTGGATGAAAATACCACTCAATAGATTGGCGCTAGAAGGAGGGCCTGAACTGGTTTATTTCAGTATGATTTAAATTCTATAGGGATTTAAATTTTGAATATTTCATGCCCTATTGATTATTATCTTTAGCCCTCTTTTAACAATACAACCTTGTAGTGTTAAAAGGAGGACATGAATTGCTATGCATTGTTCTAACATTTTTGATTGTTCATACAGGAATAATGTGTTTGATTTGACTTTGAATTTTTTTTTTTTTTTTGACTAACGAGGTTGTCTCCATGCAATTACTCTCATTTGATTTTAATGGATACATCTCTTGGTTAATGCTAACATGATTATTCATACGTTACATATTTGATATTTGTTTTGAAAAATTTGAAAAAACTTGTATTAAAACAAAGAACAATTACAATATGGGAAGAGACTCTTCCCAGCCGAAGTCAGAGAGAACACAAGCTTACAGTAGTAGAAGAAGATTTGCAATGGAGCCAAATATCCTAAACCATTATCTAGCTAGCAGGGGGGTCGACATGGACAGTTGATGCAACTTGTCATGAAATCGTGACACTATTCTTCTCCTTAGGCCACAAAAATGCAACATGTCACGATATCATGACACCTTTCCCCTTTGGCTGCGAAAAAGCAACATGTCGCGATATCGCGACATTTTTCTCCTTTGGCCGCAAAAATTCAACATGTCGCGATATCGCGACACTTTTCTCCTTTGGGCACGAAAATGCAACATGTCGCGATATCGTGACACTTTTTCTCTCTTGGCCGCGATGAAGCAACATGTCACGATATCGTGACACTTTATCTCTTTCGGCCGCGACGGAGCAACATGTCGCTATATCGTGACACTTTTTCTCTCTTGGCCGCGATGAAGCAACATGTCACGATATCGCGACACTTTTTCTCTTTCGGCCGCGATTACATATTTGATATTTTCTAGTCATTTCATGCTTATTTGTAAGGAATTATTTTGTCTAAAATTATGTTCTTCACCTGCGCATAATGCGATCTTATGAATCAGAAAGTCTACAACACTAGGAGTATGCTCTTCACTTGCGCATGTGCGATCTGGTGAATCAGAAACTTACATTTTTAGAATACTGCTTTGTCAGGGTTCCTTCTTTTATTTATGACTAACAAATTGGTTTTGAAGTTATTCTTTGAATTCCATTAATTGCAGAATTTTTTGTGTCACAGGTCTTCTTCAAGGTATTTTCCACGACTCTTGTAGGGTTATCATCATCGATTTTGAATCAAATGGCCCAACCTCCACCACCTCCTTGGTACGGAGCCAATAACATTCCTTTGAATATTGTAGGGGATATTCACGATATCCCTAAGAATATTGAGATATTTTTGCTCAAATACAAACCAGATGGCCCAAGGACCGCAGAAGAACATATTCAATCCTATAGGGATTTTTTGATAATATTGCAAGTTCAACATGAAGATGTGGCTTGTAGACTCTTCCCCATGAGCCTAGACCCAGTGGCCTACGAATGGTACATTTGATTACCTACTGGTTCCATTACATCATGGACGCAAATGGAGAATGCTTTTGTCAACCAATTCGGGTCACCATTAGATCCCACAATCATCTATAATCAGTTCATTACATGCAAAAGAGGCCAGGGTGAGCCAATCCAAACTTTTAATCAGAGATTTTAGAAGTGCTATAATAGAGCAATTCAACATTTTGCCATTGATCTCGCAGTAGTTTTGCAAATATATTTTGGGGCATTGGATCTAATGACTGCAATGTTTGCAAGGCAAAATTCTCAAGTTACCACACTTGCTCTAGCCTACAATGAAGCTATGACCATTGAGTAGCAAATGACACCACAGAGTCATGGGTTTTCCCAGATGCCTATGGTAGGACAATATGGTCCATATGGTCGAGCTCCTATGATGAATCAGATCATGGCATCGCAAATATCAGGCATAAATGCTTTGCCTTATCAACAACCATATTCATCAACACCCGCTTACACACCCAATCCAATTCCGATTCAAAGTGTGAATCCCTACGCAAATCAAGTGGCTCAAAATCCAACTCAAATGTTAAGTCAAGATCTCACCAATTATGCAAATCCTATTGGAACTAGCAATAACATAACTCAACCAAAAGAGATTTATTCAGAGGTTGAAGAACTCAAAAATATGGTTTACAAATTGAGTAATGATTTGGTTCAAAAATAGAAGTATGAATCCCATGCCCCTCACCCAAATCAAAACTTCAACGATAGAGGGAAATAGTGGAATATGAAGCCAAACAATGGGGGTGTGCCTTCCTCTATTTCTAATCAGATAGATACTTCTGCAGGATCAAGTCACTTTAGTTCCATTCTTAATCTTTCTAATTTTGCATGGGAAAAGGGGTGTAGATTGCATAATACAAAGGAGCATAATGAAAGGAATTGTCCCAAAATTGCTATGTATACCCATTGTCTCCAAGCTCAAGTGGATGATTTGGAAATTGTGCCAAATGAGGGTCCACCCCAACATCAAAAAGGAGCGAACAACATTTTGGTGGTGGAAACTCTATATCGTCAAGAGAGTGAGAATGACGAAGAGGATGAAATCTTGGAACAGGAAGTGGTTGAAAGTGAAATTGTAAGAAAATCAATAAATGAATTTGAAGATATGATAGAATTTCACCACTTGTTCTCGGAAGACACTCTCGATGAGAAGTTTGGAATTAATGATCAAAAAATTCTTCACCCTCCAAATTGTGATAAAATCGAATCATGGGTTACTAATTTGGATTATGATAGCTTTACCAATTTGAATTCAAGAAATAACCCACTTTTGGAAATAACTAGACCATCTATGGAAGGTGAAGATGAATTGGATGAGAAACATGTTGATGAATTGGAAGATGTTGAAGAAGTAGTTGAACATCACAATTTGAACTTGGAGGATGACCACTATGATTCATGGAAGAAGTGGGAAGACTACACTCACTCCAAAACTGCTAATGAAACTTGTGTGCCAATTGATATACAAGACAACATAATCGCCTACTCAAAGGAAGATAGTACAACTCTTGTACAATTTGAGGATGTGTTGGAAGAGATACCATGGATAGTGAACAAAGAATTGGAATTAAATGACAAATTGGTTGATCTATTGGAAGCAATGAAAGCGATTGATCATGAAGATGAGTTACTTGACATACACTTTGACCAAGAATATTTGAGGGTTGAAAAGGATGGGCATGTTTTTAATTGGGTGCCCAATTTTGGTATGTTTGATGAACAAGTAATCAATGAAGAATATGAAGACCATTAGGTAAAAGAGGAAATTGCAAATCCTCACCAAGTTTTGGTAAATGAAAATGTGAAAAAGGTAAAATCTAAACCTTTGTATCCAAACATCCAAGATTTAGATGAAGATTTGTATAATTCAAATGATATTTATGATGAAATGCCATTGAAGGTGAATGAAGAACAAGGATTTATTTCTAACCACACCTTTGATAACCTTACTTTAATGAATGAAAAGGAGATTGATGCACTTAAATTGCTAAATCAAATTCATCAACAATTAATTCTTGAATCCAGGATAAAAATTCTTAATGATCCCCATTTAGTAAATATCCTAGATGCTTGTAAATTGTTGCACAATTTTGATTGGCCTAAGAACATGGAAAAGGAATTAGCTTTGAAATTTTTAGAAATAGGCTCTTGCTTACAAAATTTCATTTTGAATAAAGAAAGCCTAGTTCTAAATCATGAATGGAATTATGAAATTTGCACCTTAAAGAATAGACAAGAAAGAATTGAAAATCAACCATTGTCTAATCAAATTGGTAATTTGAATCTCACCTATAGGAATACTAATGGAACGAAATCAAATTGGTATGGTGAGAGGGGCAAGTGGAAGTTTGTTTCTTTTTTTGGTTTGGTCTTATTTTTGTTGGATTCCTACAAAACTTGGTATGCGTATCACGTCATATGTATTTTAAAGAATTCTAATCAGGTTTGGGATCCGAGAAAATGATAATCCAAATTTGTTTTGTACATTTGTATATACTTTTGGTTTTCATGTTTTAGTTTTGGATTAGATCTCATTTTGGTTTTAAGTTTTGTGTGTTGGTCCTTTGGACGCTTTTTGTTTGTTAACTTAGGTCCTTATGAATGTTAACTAAGACTAGGAGAATATGAAACATTGGAATTGTATTGCAGAAAGCTCCACGAATATCGCAAAAACATTAATGAGTATTGTTTGGAACTTGTGATGCAGGAAGTTGTCAGTTTTATAAATTATGGCAAAGTAGGTGGTATACTCCATCCGCATTTCAAAAGGAGCAAAGCATTCATATCTCATGTACATTTCGCATTGCATATACATTCCATCTCAGTTGCATTTTCATTTCATGTGCAATCATTGAAAAGGTGTCGAATCCTCTTAGGGTTATTACATAACATATATTAAAAGGATCCTAAGGTTGGGAACTGATGCCCGAACTATCTTGAACCAAGCACATTCTACATATATTAAAAAGGATCTTGAGAAAAATGGTCAAAACCATAGTTGGAAGAAAAGGTGAGGCGAAAGCAATATTTCGTGTCTGTCCTATCATGCAACATAATATTTAAAACAATGGTTTTTACCACTCCCATAGTGCTTAAAGTCTAAAATCAGAGTAGTAAGGATAGGTTCTAATTCTCATCTCGCTTAGGTTGGGAATCCGATTCCCCAAAGCTCTGATTTGACCTTCATGGAGTAGTAAGGATAGGGTCTAATTATCATCTCGCTTAGGTTGAGAATTTGATTCCCCAAAGCTTCTATTTTGCCCACTCAAGAACTTGAAATTCAAAAGAAAATATTTTTCATTTCTTTATTAATATTGGATTGGAAGGATCGTACTACATGTCCCTTGCAAGGATGGGTAGTCATCCCCAAGGTCCAAAAAATTAAAGTAGAGACAAATCATGGATTATGGGGTTAATCTCCATCAGGTCTATAGAAACCTGGCTGGAAGTGGAGTATGCTCATGTGTGGCAACATGTCTTGTCTAAAAGCAAGACCACTGACTGCTCAAACGAGACGAGCTAGCTCGACGGTTTCATCCATAACAGGTTAAATAATTTTTTTCAAGATGAGGTAATGAATTTCGGATCAGAGTAGTAAGGATAGGATTAAATTCCCATCTCACTTAGGTTGGGAATCCTATTCCCCAAAGCTCTGATTTCACTTACACTTGCACATGGGTTCAAGATGGTGGTGACACATAACCAACTTTGGGGATCTAGTAAATTAATTCAGTATACATATTTTTGGTCCTAAGAGGGTTTGACAGTTTTAATATGTTTTTTCATGATGCTTGAAGGTCTGAGCCTTTGCAAAGTATGTTGTTATATCTCTAGCATCTTCATCATACATCAAATCCTGCACAAATCATTCATAGCCTTGCATACGAATCATAAGTGAAACTGACAATGGAATGTTGATCAATTTCAAATGATAGGGAATGAAGCACATTGCACACACCGAGCTGATGCTTAATAATTTTAATGTTTCATGTACTTCTCGTCTAGTTTTATTCTTAGGATATTTGCTGACGCTTGTATTTGAGTATGTGTGTTTTCAGGTTGAGTTCTCACCGAAATGCTCAGGAGCATTTCCCAGCAGAGTCGCCATTTGTTGTGGCTGATCCACAACGTACCCCAAAATTGGGGACCCACCTTTTTGCATGTGTTCCAAGAAGACCGAAGTGGCCCATAGGCTAAAGTTCAAAGAAAAAAAAGCAAAACACCACAAGGAGAAAAAGTGTCGCGATATCGCGACATGTTGCACCATCGCGGCCCAAAAAGAAAAAGTGTCGCGATATCGCGACATGTTGCACCATCGCGGCCCAAAAAGAAAAAGTGTCACGATATCACGACATGTTGCACCATCGCGACCAAAAAAGAAAAAGTGTCGTGATATCGCGACATGTTGCACCATCGCGGCCCAAAAAATAAAAAGTGTCGCGATATCGCAACATGTTGCATCATCACGGCCAAAAGAGAAAAAGTGTCGCGATATCGCGACATGTTGCACTATCACGACCAAAAGAGAAAAAGTGTCTCAATATCACGACATGTTGCACCATCGCGGCCCAAAAAAGAAAAAGTGTCACGATATCGTGACATGTTGCACCATCGCGGCCCAAAAAGAAAAAGTGTCACGATATCGCGACATGTTGCACCATCGTGGCCCAAAAAGAAAAAGTGTCGTGATATCGCGACATGTTGCACCATCATGGCCCAAAAAGAAAAAGTGTCACGATATCGCGACATGTTGCACCATCGTGGCCCAAAAAGAAAAAGTGTCGCGATATCGCGACATGTTGCATCATCACGGCCAAAAGAGAAAAATTGTCATGATATCGCGACATGTTGCACTATCGCGACCAAAAGAGAAAAAGTGTCGCGATATTGCGACATGTTGCATTATCGCGGCCAAAAGAGAAAAAGTGTCGCGATATCACGACATGTTGCACTGTCGCGGCCAAGAGAGAAAAAGTGTCACGATATCGCGACATGTTGCATTTTTGCGGCCCAAAGCAAAGGAAAAGAAGAAGAAAGAAAAGTGTCGTGATATCGTGACATGTTGCATTTTCGCGACCAAACGAGGAAAGAAAGAACAAGAAAGAAAAGTGTCATGATATCGCGACATGTTGCGTTTTCGTGGCCAAAGAAAAAAAGTGTCGCGATATCGCGACATGTTGCATTTTCGCGATCAAACAAGAAAAGAAAGAAGAAGAAAGAAAAGTGTCGCGATATCGCGACATGTTGCATTTTCGGCCAGAAGCAACAAAATACGGAAGGGGCCAAAAGTGTCGTGATATCGCGACATGTTACATTTTTGTGATTCAAAAGGGGCAGGCAAACAAAGAAACAAGAAGCGTCGCGATATCGTGACATGTTCCATTTTCGCCAAGGTAACAGACCTGCATAGTGACATGGACATAAGGAAAAAATCCAATGAAGAAGACAAAGCGTTACATAAGGAATCTTTAATGATTTGAAATCATTTAAGATGGTCGTTACACACGAAGGGAAATGGATGCAAGCCCATGTGGAGAAAACGCAGCGAAGGGCCACAAAATGGAAAGCAAAGCACAGGCATATAAGGGAAGGTGAAATGAACAGTCAGGGAAGGTGAAACGAACAACCATTGGAAAATGAAATGAACAGTCAGGGAAGGAGAAAAAATTGTTTTTTCAGAAGTTTAAATATGCCAGTCAAAGAGGCCAGAAGGCGAAAACTTTTCAGAGAAGATTGTAGTAATGAAGGCAAGGCCTTAGCACTGGGTTTCTCTGGATATTTTCTTCCACATTGGACTGGTTTTTCTTCTTCCACAGAAAGGGTTGGAAACTGCTGCGAGCAGAGTTGCAGAGCTGAAGGCGAAAAGGCCATTCTGGGCCTGTTTGAGTTGTTTTCCTTCTACAGACTGGTTTGGGAAAACCAAAAATTTTGCTATTGTAAAATGACATATTTTTAATGCAAAATTTTTCAGAAATTTGCATCTTGTGGGCAAGAAAGAAGGAGATTTTCTTTGCATGCTATGGATTTAATGTTTATTCTTTCATTCTTTCAGATTTCGAATTTATAGATAATGTTAATGCCATGTTTTTTGGGTTACATTAGGCGAATATTTGAAATCTGAATTTTATTTCGTACCCTAGGAACCAACACTTAGCTTATCCGGATTGTGCTTGTTTGCAGGTCCAATAGGTTAGGTTGCATGCACGGAAACCTCACATCTTTAGTTTTGTCATAATAGGATAGCATCATATTGGAGGCATTTTTTTTTAAATTTTCTGCATTTCATTTTCATTCTTTCTGCATTTTTTTATTTTTTTTTATGTTCCAAAAATTTTAACTTTTCAAGGCATTAAAATAGACATTTAAAAAAATATCAAAATCTAAAAAAACAATGAACAATCACTAAAGTTTCATGGTGAAATAAATCAACATTGCCCCTTGTTTATAGTTACTTGCAATCACTAAGGTGTTCCAAGCATTTAAATTGAATATCTTTATTTGAGATTACTAATACACATATGCAAATACTAATACAGCGGAGACCTTGGAGAAGTTGTTTGTTTAACTTCTTTGCAAGAGGGGATTTGGAACCCAAATCCTAAAGGAGAGTGTACTTTCACAACCGGGTGAAAATACCACTCAACAAGACCTCTTCTCTAGGGTCTGCACTCTCATAGATTTTCTAGTATTTATCAATGAGAACTTTTCTTCAATCTTATATTATGGAAGTTTGGCAATGAGATATCCCTATTGGATCTCTAAAATATTTTTCTTTATAAATAATACTTTTTCTAGTCCTTCTCTATCTTCAAGCTTCCAAATCTAGAATTTCTTCAATGGATCTTTGTTGGCAATTTTGGGTACTTTGGGTACATTGCCTTTGCTCAAGTGTATAAGTTGTCATTGATGTCAAGAAGCTCTTGAAGGAATTTGATTTGATGTCAAATAATTTGTTTTGATGAAGGTTACGGCATGACAGTTTCAAAGGTCTTTTGTAAACCCCAAGTTGGCAGGTTTAAAGATTACAGGTGGATGCATTAGTTTAATGCATTTGGGTCCAGGAGGAAGTATTTATTTAAATAATTAAAAACCTTGTTAAGGTTCCCTTTAATTATTTTTAAATAAATATTAAATTATTGTTTGCAATGGGTTCTCCTAACCCATGGCGCTATGTTTTAAGATTGTGGGCGCTAGCCAAGACCTCCGCCGACGTGTTAAACTCCTCGTCGACGTCAAGAGCTTATGGTAAAAATGCATATAAATCTCCCTCAATGAAAATCAAGAATTATCCCATCCACATTTTGAAAAGAGTTGCTCACTGTGAATTCGTGATCTATTGTTCGACTGTGTCTTCGCCGTTTTCGTGAATCCGCTGTTCATTTTTTTGTACTCGTCGTTTGTCGTAAATCCGTCGTAAGGTTTTCGTCTTCGTGTTCACGTCAGAAGAAAGGGAGGCACTGTTGTTTTATTTAATCCCTGGCATAGAAGGAACAAGGCTAACAACGTGAGGTTTAAACCTCACCGGGTGCCTTTGGCGCACCGGTAGCGGCTAGGCTGTTGGCGCGCTACCCGAATGGGAGGTTCCGCATTCGAATAACGCGAAAGGGTTTTTCATCGTGAAGTGGACGCAGCGGGTGGTGTTAGAATTTGTGTGCAATTTCTCCATAGCACGATTTTTGATGTTGGCCAAGGTATTTTCGAAATTAATTTTTGCTAAGTGTATTTTGCGGATGGAGGAAGTTTATTAGAGGGAAAAACAGCTTAGGAGTTATAAGGAGTTTAAAGCTTGTTTTATTTTGATAAAATATTCTTTTGAAGGTGTTGTTTGAAATATCTTATTGCATTCTTATGAGAAATAAATTTTATTTTTGATAAGACTATAAGGGAGAAATAAGGTGTATAAGGGATAAATTTTTCTTGTAATGTTGAGAGTGCTTTTGGTTGATTATGGAAATGAAAGCATGATGTTTTAAGGTTAAAATTGCTTCTTGTGTGAAGTTGTGAAACCTTAAGTGGGCAGCTTTGAGATTGACATTTGCTTTCATTAAATTGGTAATAATCAAGCTATTCTTTACTTGGTTAAAGTGTTGGGCTTACTCCTTTGTTGATGATTTGAAAAGTTGTTTTGTGCTATTGTGATTTGAGTTGGTGGATGCTTTTTGTTCAAACAATATTGGAGAGAAAAGGAGTTCTACTTGTTTCCTTTTCTAATGTTGATTGTGAAATGCTTCAAGGTTGTGTTTTGAGTTGAATGGTGTTGATTGAACCTTGTTTGATGAGCATTGTTGTTGAAGCCCTAATTGATGGTGAAAAGAACATGAGTATCATTGTTATGTGATTCTTTGCATAGTTGGCAATTGTTGGGGTTTCATGTTCTTGAAAGAAAGCATTCTATCCTATCCATTTCAGATATTGAGTTGAGTTTTCAGATTTGAGATTGAGTTTGAGCTGAGTTGATTTGAGTTGAGTTTTGAGATTGGGAGTTGAGTATAGAACATATTGAGTCTCTAACAATTCTCTTTATGCTTCTATGAGTTTGACAAATCACATTGGGTCTCTAACAATTCACCTTGTGATTTCCTACTAAGAAAGTTTTTTTTCTTGGTGAGCTTGCTGAGTTTTGGACAGGTTTCGATGGGGACTTGTGAGCAGTCTTGGACAGGTTTCGGTGGGGACTTGTGAGCAGATTTGGACAGGTCCTAGCAGAGGACTTGTGAGCTGAGTTTGATAGTTCTATCAGAGAACTTGAGGACAGAGGTGCACTGGTTCTTTGAGAAGAACCTGAGGATAGATTTGGCAAGTCTTTGAGAAGGCTTGTGTGCAGAGGATTGATTTGTTCAAGCGTTGGACAGATCTGACAGACAGAGGAAGACTTGTACTAGACCGACTGACTATGTTTGGTACAGGTTGTTGAGCTGCTGTGGACGTGATCATAGAAGGCAGAGGTCTCTTAGGCTAAGCATTGAGGACAGGAGGTCTTCGGTGGAAAGGAGTTCCACATGCTGGCAAGAGGTAGAGGCAGTTGATCTTCTGAGGGATCATTTCCAGAGCAGAGGGGAAGGTATCTCCTTTGAGCAGAGGCTCATAAATTCTGATTGGGGGAAGGTATCTCCTTTGGGCCGAGGCTCATAAACATTGTAATTGGGAAGGATTCCCAAAGAACTTTGAGATAACTTTTAGAGAAAATTTTTGTGGACGTAGCCCAACCATTTTGGGTGAACCACGTTAAAATTGGTGTCACTTTGTGGATGATATTGTGCATTGCTTTGATATTGCTTTGGGTATATTGCTTTACTATTTTGAAGTATAAAGGAAAAAGTAAAAAGAGGTCTTATACTGTTCACCCCCCTCTCAGTATAAGCTTGTGTTCTTCAATTGGTATTAGAGCCGGTGCCTTCGAAAAGTTTAACAGCTTGAAGGAAAAGCTAGTAAAGAACACAATGGATCATTCAAGTGGCAATGCAACACCTATTCTTGATGGGTCGGATTTTGGTCTTTGGAGTGCAAGGATGAAGGTTCATCTAATGGCACTTGGGAATGAGGTTTGGGAAGTGATTGAAGATGAGTACACTATTCCTGAACATGGTCCTAATACTAAAGAAGAAAGGCTCCTACATCACAGCAATTCAAAAGCAATGAATGCAATCCTGAAAGGCTTACAGAAAGCAGATCTCACCAAAGTGATTCACTGCAAGACAACTAGTGAAATGTGGAAACAATTGAAGGTGGTTCATACAGGTGATACAAATGTCAGAAAGGCCAAGTTGAGACACTTCAAAGGTATGTTTGAACAACTCAAGATGAATGATGATGAAAATATTAGTGACTACATGCTTCGTATGGATGAGGTTGTTAACTCCATGAAAGACTTAGGTCTTGAGCTTGCTGAAAATGATGTTTGTGATAAGATTTTAAGATCTCTTCCTAATAGATTTAGTGAAAATATTTCTGCTATTGAGGAAGCTAAAGATTTGGATAAGTTGAAAAAGGATGAGCTCCATAGTATACTTGCAGCATTTGAGTTGAGAACTCAAGTGAAGGTTGATGTCAAGAAAGAGGCGACTTTCAAGGCTACCAAGAAATCCAAGGGTAAACAACTTCAAGATAGTGATGAGTCTTCTAGTGATGAAGAGGCATATTACAACAAGAAAGGCAAGTTCTCTAGAAAGCACAAAAGTATGAAAAATATAAGATGTTTCAATTGTGGAAAGTTTGGTCATTATGCTACTGATTGTATTGTTCCCAAGAATGAAAGTGATGAAGATAAACAGGATTCTAAGAGCAAGGATTCTGAAAAGCACAAGCATCACAGGAAGAACAAAGATGAGCACAACAATCAAGGAAAGAGGTATTCTCACAAGCACAAGAAGAGTTTCTACCTAGACAAAGCAAGTAAGTGTTCTAGTAGTGATAGTGAAAGTTCTTCAAGTGATGATGAAAATGAGATGTTGTTCATATCAAAAAAAGAGGAAGAACCGAAACATAGATTCATTATCATGAAATGTCTTAGATGTGGAAACTTTGGTCACCTTGAGGATGATTGCACAAATAATGATTTGGTTTCTAGTATGTATGAGGATGCTTCAGAAAACTATAAGGAAGATGCATGTATGGTTTTTGAAAAGGGTAGCACCTCTAGTGATAAGAAATCTGAAAAAGGCTTTGATGATTCAAAAAGCAAACAAATAGAGGAAGATATAGAGGAAGGTGAAGTAGATCTTGAAGGTGAACTTATTAGTGCTCTTAGTGCTTTGAAAAAGGAAAGAAAGAAGAATGCTAGACTCAAGGATAAGTTAGATGAATGTTGTATGGAGAGAGATGATCTTATAGAAAGTCTTGACTTCTCTATAGCTAAGACACAAGAACTCAAGGATGAGTTAGAGTCTAAGGTTCTTGAGTATAGTGAGTTAGAACAAAAAATGGCTTCTTTGAAAGAGGAAACTAAAGAGTACAAGGATAAGCTTTACAGGGTTCAAGATAGCTCCAAAAAGGTTAAGTCACTCATCAAAGGTCAAAGAAAGACAACAGATAAAATAGGCCTTGGTTTTGTTAAGCCACACAAGGAACAAGTTGGAGAGTCTAGTAAGAGACTCCAAAAGGAAGAGAGTTTGATGAGGAAAGTATTTCAGAAAAGGAGTCCTTGAATGATAGATGCACAGAAATAGAAAACAGAATTCAGAATGAGAAGAAGAAGTTTTCAGAACCTAAGAGGTCAAATAAAGGAAAGTTTCAAGGCAGATGTTTTGCTTGTCATAGGTTTGGTCATAACAGGTTTGGCCAGAACAGGTTTGGTCAGAACAGGTTTGGTTAGAACAGTGGATTCAAAGATCAGGTTTACCTCAGAGAAACAACATCGTCAAGTGTTTCAAGTGCAACAATGAAGGTCACATAATCAAATAGTGTAGAGCTAAAATTCCAGAATACAGGAACAGGAACAGTGGCATGATCAGGTCCAAGGATCAAGGCATGGACAAGAATAGGAATATGGACAAAGAGTTCAAGAGAAGGCCCGACAAGGAAGTTATAGACACTGATGATGATCAGTGCCTAATGGGAGTTTTACTCCCACCCCAGAATTAATCACCTCATCAGGAGGTGGGGGAGGGACTAAGCTAAGAGGCTCATTCTTAGTCCCGAGCCCCAAAGGTGACCCTTTGCCATTGATGACAAAGGGGGAGAGATATGAGTAAGGGGGAGAGCTTCAAAGTGAAGAGGAGAGCTTCAAGTCGGGGGGAGCAAAACTTCAAAGGAAGATTCTCAGTTGTGGGCACAGTTGGTCAGCTTGTTAGCACAGTTGGTTTTAGTTTTGGCTCTTGAGAAGTGTTTTCAGTAAAGGTTTGCCATCAATGACAAAGGGGGAGATTGTTGGCAATTTTGGGTACTTTGGGTACATTGCCTTTGCTCAAGTGTATAAGTTGTCATTGATGTCAAGAAGCTCTTGAAGGAATTTGATTTGATGTCAAATAATTTGTTTTGATGAAGGTTACGACATGACAGTTTCAAAGGTCTTTTGTAAACCCCAAGTTGGCAGGTTTAAAGATTACAGGTGGATGCATTAGTTTAATGCATTTGGGTCCAGGAGGAAGTATTTATTTAAATAATTAAAAACCTTGTTAAGGTTCCCTTTAATTATTTTTAAATAAATATTAAATTATTGTTTGCAATGGGTTCTCCTAACCCATGGCGCTATGTTTTAAGATTGTGGGCGCTAGCCAAGACCTCCGTCGACGTGTTAAACTCCTCGCCGACGTCAAGAGCTTATGGTAAAAATGCATATAAATCTCCCTCAATGAAAATCAAGAATTATCCCATCCGTATTTTGAAAAGAGTTGCTCGTTGTGAATTCATGATCTACTGTTCGACTGTGTCTTCGTCATTTTCGTGAATCCGCTGTTCATTTTTTTGTACTCACCATTTGTCGTAAATCCGTCGTAAGGTTTTCGTCTTCGTGTTCACGTCAGAAGAAAGGGAGGCATTATTGTTTTATTTAATCCCTGGCACAGAAGGAACAAGGCTAACAACGTGAGGTTTAAACCTCACCGGGCGCCTTTGGCGCACCGATAGCGGCTAGGCTGTTGGCGCGCTACCCGAACGGGAGGTTCCGCATTCGAATAACGTGAAAGGGTTTTTCATCATGAAGTGGACGCAGCGGGTGGTGTTAGAATTCGTGCGCAATTTCTCCATAGCACGATTTTTGATGTTGGCCAAGGTATTTTCGAAATTAATTTTTGCTAAGTGTATTTTGCGGATGGAGGAAGTTTATTAGAGGGAAAAACAGCTTAGGAGTTATAAGGAGTTTAAAGCTTGTTTTATTTTGATAAAATATTCTTTTGAAGGTGTTGTTTGAAATATCTTATTGCATTCTTATGAGAAATAAATTTTATTTTTGATAAGACTATAAGGGAGAAATAAGGTGTATAAGGGATAAATTTTTCTTGTAATGTTGAGAGTGCTTTTGGTTGATTATGGAAATGAAAGCATGATGTTTTAAGGTTAAAATTGCTTCTTGTGTGAAGTTGTGAAACCTTAAGTGGGCAGCTTTGAGATTGACATTTGCTTTCATTAAATTGGTAATAATCAAGCTATTCTTTACTTGGTTAAAGTGTTGGGCTTACTCCTTTGTTGATGATTTGAAAAGTTGTTTTGTGCTATTGTGATTTGAGTTGGTGGATGCTTTTTGTTCAAACAATATTGGAGAGAAAAGGAGTTCTACTTGTTTCCTTTTCTAATGTTGATTGTGAAATGCTTCAAGGTTGTGTTTTGAGTTGAATGGTGTTGATTGAACCTTGTTTGATGAGCATTGTTGTTGAAGCCCTAATTGATGGTGAAAAGAACATGAGTATCATTGTTATGTGATTCTTTGCATAGTTGGCAATTGTTGGGGTTTCATGTTCTTGAAAGAAAGCATTCTATCCTATCCATTTCAGATATTGAGTTGAGTTTTCAGATTTGAGATTGAGTTTGAGCTGAGTTGATTTGAGTTGAGTTTTGAGATTGGGAGTTGAGTATAGAACATATTGAGTCTCTAAAAATTCTCTTTATGCTTCTATGAGTTTGAAAAATCACATTGGGTCTCTAACAATTCACCTTGTGATTTCCTACTAAGAAAGTTTTTTTTCTTGGTGAGCTTGCTGAGTTTTTGGACGAGTTTCGATGGGGACTTGTGAGCAGTCTTGGACAGGTTTCGGTGGGGACTTGTGAGCAGATTTGGACAGGTCCTAGCAGAGGACTTGTGAGCTGAGTTTGATAGTTCTATCGGAGAACTTGAGGACAGAGGTGCACTGGTTCTTTGAGAAGAACCTGAGGACAGATTTGGCAAGTCTTTGAGAAGGCTTGTGTGTAGAGGATTGATTTGTTCAAGCATTGGACAGATCTGATAGATAGAGGAAGACTTGTACTAGACCGACTGACTGTGTTTGGTATAGGTTTTTGAGCTGCTGTGGACGTGATCATAGAAGGCAGAGGTCTCTTAGGCTAAGCATTGAGGACAGGAGGTCTTCGGTGGAAAGGAGTTCCACGTGCTGGCAAGAGGTAGAGGCGATTGATCTTCGAGGGATCATTTCCAGAGCAGAGGGGAAGGTATCTCCTTTGAGCGAGAGGCTCATAAATTCTGATTTGGGGAAGGTATCTCCTTTGGGCCGAGGCTCATAAACATTGTAATTGGGAAGGATTCCCAAAGAACTTTGAGATAACTTTTAGAGAAAAGTTTTGTGGACGTAGCCTAACCATTTTGGGTGAACCACGTTAAAATTGGTGTCACTTTGTGGATGATATTGTGCATTGCTTTGATATTGCTTTGGGTATATTGCTTTACTGTTTTGAAGTATAAAGAAAAAAGTAAAAAGAGGTCTTATACTGTTCACCCCCCTCTCAGTATAAGCTTGTGTTCTTCAATCTTCTGTGGGTATCTTCAAATTCTTCAGGGTGAAGTCTTCAATCTTCAATGGAGATCACCAATATTATATATTCACCAAGACTCTTATCAAGATTCTCTTCTCTCTCAAATTTATAGTAAGGCTCCTATGGCATTTTCTTTGCTTCTACAATCTACAGGTTTGTAATCTCTAGCAATGGGACCTTTTCTTTAGGCCTCCAAATATTTGATCTTCCTCTTGTTGCTTCCGATTTTGGATTTATTCCAAAGAAGATATTCTTCCTAGCTCTTTTATAGGAAGCTTCCCAAATTTCTCTGGACCTCCTTTTTCCTGCAACAAAGTATTAGGACTATTATGGAAGAAACTCTAAATCTAGAGATAATCAATCTTCACTAGTTAATTTGTCAATCTAGTGCAATTAGTGTTGAATCCTACTCTTCATGAATTTTTTTACAACCCTGTTGAAAGACTCTAGCCAAATGCAATCTCAAAAATTTTGAAAATGATATTTCTAGATTCCTCTCAATCTCACTTGTGGCTCTCCCTATTTCCTATTGATCTATCGTGTTCTCTGATACCACTGTTAGCTTTTTATGAGTATATAATATAGGAAATGCAACCACAAGATGCAAGATAAGCAATCTATGATATCTATATGATAATAGAACTATAATATGAAGTAAAATAAAGAGATAAACTTCTGCAATAACTCAAAAATATACCATTAATGAAAGCTCACAAAAATAGTACAATGCAGTATAATGGAGGACATGAACACTCCACAAACTATTTTTAAAGGGACTACATTATACTCCTCTACCAATATATACTATGAACTCTCTATATTATCTCCTCCCTTTTCACTCATTATTATTGTGACTATTGCACAATGTACCTCAATTTGGGGACCCACTCAAAATTTTAAGTTTAATGTGTAGTTTTGTTTACTTTGAGTGTTTTGTTGATGGATTTATATCAAGACATTTTGCAACATGAAGGTTTTGTTTTAGGTTTCATTTTGGAATTTATAGTGTCATAAAGAGATCAATAAATCTGAGGGCTTATCATGATCATGGTTTTAAAATTTAATATTTCTTTATTAAAATAAAAAAAGCATTGAAAAGCAAATGATTAATTTTTATATGCTAAGATTGGATATTTATTAACATGGATGTATGTACCCGTATTACCTTTATTATAATCGTGTTTGTCAGATTTTATTATATCACACAACAATATGTTTATGTGGTTTGATTTTATTTTAAAACCTACTTTGGTCCTGATCATATCATTTTAATTTATGGATGCCACATAAACAGTGATAAAGGAATGTTATATGATTTTAATAAAATATTACATGAAGAAATTTAAGGAATATTTTTCTTATATCATAGAATGGTATGTTTCTTTTAAAATCATTTACTTTTTCACAGGAGGTAAAGCATTGATAATCAGATGAGACAATGTGCAGTCACATGGTTGGGCAATGTGTTAGCAGTAGATAGAAGGAAGAGTTGCGGTTAGTATTTCAAATTTCACACAGTAAAAAAAACACTAGATCTAGTTTCAAAATGTTATTATTTATTCATGTGGTCATGACACCTAAATATAACTTCGAACATCACCACACCAATTCATCGCATAAATGGATGCGCACATTGAAGAGTTTGGTTTTCATCACTAGCATCAGCAAAATATTTGAATACAACAGTTGTCCATTCATATGGTCTAGAATTTGACATACAAGACACATTATACTTAACTACATTTCAAGGGAGTTATATATGTTCATGTAATATAATAGTTTAATTTTAAAAATCATCTCCTCGGGCAAGTACAAAATATTGATGACATTCTATAACATGGAAAATAAACATATTTTTGTTTGCTGCTATAAACATGTTCGTGATATTTGCGTGGGATTGTTGCACTCAAATGATTCATATCAACAAATAGAAGATCCAAATTCATTGCTAAGTGTGCCACTTATGATAATGTTTTTCCTACAGTTTCTATGTCAAAATAATGGAAAGTTCATTGTTGAAAATTAGTTCTTCAAAACTGGTTTAGGTCATACTCAGCATTCTTAGAGGTTATAGAAGTGAGGTTGTTGATGTATGAAGTATTATACAATGAGAAGATGAGGGTAGGGGCTTATCAATGCTGGCGAATTTCTTATTGGGGTCAAATATTGATAAATAAATATGTGGAACGAATCAACACTGAAAGCTTATGATATTGCTACAGATGATATTCCTTTGCATTCATGACATGTGGATAGTCGGTGACAGTGATGGTGATGGCCACCAATATTACTTATTCAAAAAACATCTTCCTAGTGATAGCGATGGTTGGTGTAGTTCACCTCTCAAGCATTTTGATCTTGCCATGATAGATTTTTGCACTATCATCAAACACACGGGTAGAATTCTCCCATTTGTTTCACAAATTCACAAGGTGGCTTGTACGAAATAAGTGGAAATATGTTCACGATGCAGGAGTTTCATTATTTTTAGATAGTGGTGGTGATGAATGAAGGAGAAGCTCGAGGAATTGATTTATTTGAACTAGAGAGTACTATGGTTAGTATGTTTGTGAAGTGTGGATGTTCTGCCATGAAAATTTAATAAATAAAAAGAAGGAATCACGCGTAAGCATTATGGGGCATAAAGCACATGGTGAAGTTGGTCCATCATTGCCCAAAATGAAAGCAAATGGTATGAAATGATTACACACGTAGAACACATTTGATTTTCGATGATGTTGATTTCAGTAATAGATAAGAGATTATGAAACAATACAAGCAAAAGAGCGAGTATGGTAGTTATGAAGAGGAAGCTTGCCTATTACCAAGATGAATAGATTTTTTCCATACTATTGGTAATTGGATCATTTTTATATCATAGGATGATAGCATTATGTATAAAATTAAATGATTTTCAAAACTGATTTTTTGTGGAAGAAAATGGTTATGAAAATCATTCAGTAACCAATATGAAATGGAATGAACGAATTGAATGCTGAATGAAATTTAAATTATAAATAACCATGGAGATTCAAAGAAAGGGTTAGAAATTTTTTGGAGAAGTAGAAGAGAAGAATTGAAGGACATTGCCAAAGGTTTCCTCTCAGGTTACTTGTCAGAGAAGGCTTCATTTTTACAAATTGATTGATAGAGGTATTCTGGAGAAAGCAACAATGTCAAATTTTATTCATAATGTATTCATTTTGTTGTGGTGAAAATATGCATGTGGATGGTATTTTCATTTTTAAATGATTGAATATGTTAATCAAATTTCCTTGAAGATTGCACCTAATTTAATTTGAACTGTGTTAATTCTGGTTGGATTAAATTAGGTTTTATTTTAGAAATGTCTCTGTTACAAATTCTATATGGAGTTCTAAAATTATGTAACCTGCATTTTATTTCTGTTTCATTTTTTCCTAACCTTAAACCTTTTTCATTTATTTAATTGCATGAGAAAATCAAAACCCTAAGAAAGTTTATACACAATTTTAATTTTCCAGATTAGGGTAAATGTTTATTTCAGTTTAATAAATTCTCAGCATTACACAGTTGAAATAAAAATTAGGGTTTTAAATATTTTTCATTTTTTTAAATTTTATTCCATGAGAAAATCAAAACCCTAATAATTTTATGCACAATTTTAATTTTCCATATTAGGGTAAATTTTTATTATAGTTGAATAAGTTCTCAACATTTCACATTTGGAATAAACATTAGAGTTTTAATTAATTAAATTTTCCAAATAATAATTAAATTTCAAACATTAATTATTTGAATAAATTTAATTAAAATCATTTTCTAAGGTTAAAATTCAAATATTTGCACTCCACAAGTTTTATTTCTTTTTGCAATATTTGATTATTAATCTTACATTTTAGCAATTAATTTCATGAACAACAACATTTTCACACTTTAAATCAAATATCAAACCACATGCCCCTTGTTAACATTTACTTGCACCTCTAAGGTATTCAACAACACTTTTTCATTTTACAAGCATACAAGCACATTTTTAGAAGTTAATTAAAACAGAACCTTGGAGAAATTTATTATTTCTTTGCAAGAGAGGATTGCTTTGATAGGATCCTAATTGTGAGCATGTTTTCATAATAGGGCAGAAATATAACTCAACAGAATTGGCGCTAAAGGTAACAAATTTGCTTTTCAGCATTTGAAGTTGTTCAAATTTATCATTAAAAAAATTTGATTTTTTTTTTTGTATGTTGCATTAGTTTTGATCTGCTATAAATTTGAAAATATGGTTATGGTTAAACGTTGTGAATTTTTCATACATAGCTTTGCATGTTGAAACTAGTTCAATGGCAAGAATTGAATCATGGTTAGGTGGTTATCGTAGTCCATTAAACATTCCTAGAATACCCCATGAGATTCCTAAAAATATAGAAGAACATTTAAGCACTTATAGGCATGATGGAATGAGATCAGCTGAGGAACATATTTAGGCATACAAAAATACTTTAATTCATTTACAAATTATGCATGAAGATATTGCATGTAGATTGTTTCCATTCATATTAGATGAGTTTACTTATGATTGGTATATCAATCTACCTACAGGTTCTATCACTTCTTGGGCTCAACTAGAAGCAACATTTTTCAACCATTTTGGAAAATTGGTTGACCCAGTTAATATATTAAATCATTTTATCTCTATCTATAAGAAACCTAATGAATCTATGAGACTATTCAATGATAGGTTCCATAGGTTGTATACCAAACTGGTGACATATTACATCCTTTCAAGAGAAGAAGCCATTAGAATATACATGGGAGCCTTAGACTACTTTACTTCTATGTTTTTGGGGAGACTTCTTAAAATTACATCCTTTCCCAGAGCCTACAATGAGGTAATAACATTAGAACAATAGTTTATTTTGAAATGTGTTAATGTGGGTCAATTATAATTACTTAGACCTAAGGCTCACAATCAGATACTACAAATGAGTCAGGCTGATATACAACCTTCTCCCATAATGAATTGTTCCAAGAGATATGAATCCCAACCAGTACCAACCTATCAATTTAGCACCCTTGGATCAAATGATGTCTAATGTGAGCAATCAACATGGTAAAATTGACTATCTAGATGTTACAACTACCTTAGATATCATCCAAAATGAGGTGAAAGTTTTAGATTCAATACCCATAAATGAGGATTGTGGTAATCAAGTTAATCAAAATGTAGAGATTGATTCAGTTTTAGAAACATATGAACCTTCAAAAATGGAGGAATATGAATCTGAATAAGGTTATAGCTTGAATGACATTGAATCTGAAGAAGATTATAGCTTGAATGATATTGAATCTAAAGAAGAATCTAAAGATGACATTAATGAAGGAATGGAATCTCATCAAATGTTTCAGAAAGATAATGATTCTACTATTCTAGACAAAGAAGGGGAATCACTCACTTTGTTCCCATTTGAGGTGCAAGAAATTGAAAGCCCTATCCCACCCAACAATCCTATAATGCCTATGTTACCTCAGATAGATAAAACTCTAGAATATAAGTGGTTTGGATTTTATGTAGTCGATGATTTAGAGGAAAATATTGCTTTATAGGAGACGACTCAAGTAATTGATCAGGAAGATGTGTTATTTAACACATCCCTTGACTAACAAGATTTATGGTTTGAAAATTATGGGCATATTTTCTATTGGATAACTAATTTTGGTGTGTTTGAAAAATAGATGATTGATGAAGAGGAAGTACTACAAAAAGATGATGATGGAAACCATGAGGGAAAAGAAGGAATTACAAAGGCTCATCAAGTATTGGTAAATGGAAATGCACAAAAGGTAGAATATCAACCTTTCTATTCAATCATTCGAACTCTAGGTAAAAGTTTACATAATCTTATGTTGGATTCAAATATTTTTGATAATGAAATACCATTTGTGGTTAACAAAGAATTGAAGTTGATGCCTACTCACATCATTAATAAGGTTGCTATGTTGAACAAGACAAAATTAGATGTGTTCAAATTGCTATATCGAGTTCATTAAAAATTGACTAGTGAACTTGGGATGAAAAATTATAATGATCCTCATATTATAGATATCCTAGATACCTATAAACTGCTACGTAATTATGATTGGTCTAAAACTATGAGTAGTGGTTTGGTAGGAAAATTTTCAGAAATAGGGTCAAGTTTGGAAAAGCTCATGTTTAACCTTAACAATGAGGATAATATTTTGAACAATGAATTGAAAATGGGAACTCATGCCATGCCGAGAGAAGCTGTGATAAACATCCCACATAGTGAACACGAAATAATTCAAAATCAATTGTGGACTCATGAGTTTAATGCATCAAATTTCAAATATGTTAGTGATGGAATTGAATCAAATTGGTGGGGTGAGAGAGGTAAAATTAGGTCCTTTGTATTGTTTAGCCTAATCTTATTAGGGTTGGATACCTATAAAGCCTTGCATGCCTATCATGATAGATATATTTTGAATGGTGGTAATCATATTTGGGATCCAGGAAAATAATATTTTGAATTCATCATAATTTGTATATTATTGTATATAGCTTTTTAATTTTTATGCTTTTGTACATATATTTTTTTCTATACTTTTATACATAATATTTTGTTTTACGAGATTTTTTTATTTATTTTCTTGTTAGTGTTTTCAAGTTTAAGGAGCAGGTTCTTACTTGCTTATTAGTTTTGCAATTTTGGTTTGTTTCAAATTGTGAGTTTTTCTCTTATGTCTCACTAGGTTTTGGGTTTGTTACTCTGATTGAGGTAGTGTTTTGTGATAGCTTAAAAATTTTGGTCTCTTTGTTGATACTTGTTTCTTTATCATGTAGGATAGATTACCTGTTTTGAAAACAAATGAAATTAAGGCAAAGAGAATGAACTGGTTTAGTAATTATCCTTATGATTTTAGACGAAGATAGTGAAAATTTGGAACAATGAGACATTCTTCTAAAGATCCACATGTATCACATCAAATTAAAGGGTATTATTTAAAATTTTGAAGGATAAAGTCATTCTGGTTTTGTAAATTAAGGTGAAAATCTAATATACTCTATCTTTAGCCTTAATTGGTCTCTAACCCAGGTGGAAGGTAAATTTTACAAAACAATACAATTAAGGATACAAAAAAGCAAGGAAAAAAAAAGAAAAGTTAAATCAATAAAAAGTTTTAGATAATATTCACCGAGGCTATGGATGCCTGATTGATAGTGGAGCAAAGTCTACACAAAATAAAAGAAAATAAGTGAATGTAAAATTTATCTAATGCTTGGGTGATTCAGATAATCTCTACTGGAGCTATAAACACTTGGCTGGTATTAGAGTAAGGTATAGAAGAGATCAAGGTCATTTCCACCAGAGCTATGGATGCTTGATTGGTAGTGGAGCAATGTAGAGGCACATCTTAATGTGTGATGTTTTATAGCCTAAATGCAAAATGAATGATAGATTTTGAATTATTTCAAGAATACAAAATGAATCAAAGTTCACACACTAAGTAGAAGCAAATGGTTCATCTGTATTTATTTTGAAACTATCTATCCCACTTTCTCTAGATATTGCTATATGATGCTCATTTCTTTAATTTTTGGTTCTGTTGGTTTTAGATTGGGTTTTTCATTCAAAATGCTCAGGAGCATTTCCCAGTAGAGTTGCCATTTGTTGTGACTATCGCACAATGTACCCCAAATTGGGGACCCACTCGAAATTTTAATTTTAATCCGTAGTTTTGTTTACTTTGAGTGTTTTGTTGATGGATTTATATCAAGACATTTTGCAGCATGAAGGTTTTATTTTAGGTTTCATTTTGGATTTTATAGTGTCATAAAGAGATCAATAAATTTGAGGGTTTATCATGATCATGGTTTTAGCATTTAATATTTCTTTATTAAAAGAAAAAGCATTGAAAAGTAAATGATTAATTTTTATATGCTAATATTGGACATTTATTGACATGGATGTATGTACTCGTATTGTCTTTATTATGATCGTGTTTGTCATATTTCATTACATTACACGATAATATGTTTGTGTGGTTTGATTTTATTTCAAAACCTACTCTTTTGGTCCTAATCATATCATTTTAATTTACGGATGCCACATAAAGAAGGATAAAGGAATGTTATATGATTTTAATAAACTCTTACATGAAGAAGTTTAAGAAATGTTTCTCTTATATCATAGAATGGTATATTTATTTTAAAACCATGTTACTGTTTCATAGGAGGTAAAACATCGATAACTGGACAAGATAGTGCGCAGTCACATGGTTGGGCAATGTGTTAGCAATAGATAGAAGGAATAGTTGCGGTTCAAATTTCAAAGTTCACATAGTAAAAACAACACTAGCTTCGGTTTTAAAATGTTGTTCTTTATTCATGTGGTCATGATACCTAAACATAACAACCAACATCACCACAACAATTTATTGCATAAATGGATGCACATATTGGAGAGTTTGGTTTTTGTCACTAGCAATGGTAAAATATTTTAATACAATAGTTATCCATTCATATGGTCCATAATTCGGCATACAAGACACATTGTGTTTAGCTACATTTAGGAGAGTTATATATGTTCATGTAATATAACAGTGTAATTTTAAAAATCATCTCCTCTAGCAAGTACGAAATATTGATGATATTCTATCCCACAAAAAAGAAACATGATGTAGTCTACTGCAATAAACACGTTCATGATGTTTATGTGGGATTGCTGCAATAAAATTATTCATGCCAAAAAATAGAAGACCCAAATTCATTGCTAAGTGTGCCACTTTTGATGATGTTTCTCCTACGGTTTCTATGCCAAAACAATGGGAAGTTCAATGTTGAAATTTAGTTCTTCAAAATTGGTTTAGGTCAATACTCAACATTCTTAGAGGCTATAGAAGTGAGGTTGACATATGACATATTATATAATGAGCAGATGAGGGCAGGGGCTTATCAATGCTGAAGAATATCCTATTTGGATCAAAGCTTGATAAATAAATATATAGAATGAATTAGCACTAAAATCTTATGATGCTGCCGCATATGGTATTCCTTTGTATTCATGGCATGTGGACATTCGATGATGGTGATGGTGATAACCATCAATATTACTCATTCAACAAACATATTCCTAATGATAGCAGTGGTTGGTGTAGTTCACCTCTCAGGAATTTTGATCTTGCCATGACATATTTCCACACTATCATTAAACACAAGGGCAGAATACTCCCATCTGTTTCACAAATTCACAAGGTGGCTTGTAAGAAACAAGTGGGAATGTGTTTACGATGCATGAGTTTAATTATTGGTGGTGATGAATGAAGGAGGAGCTCGAGGAATTGATTTATTTGAACTACTGAGTACCGTGGTTAGTATGTTTGTGAAGTGTGGGTGTTTTACCCTAAAAATTTAATAAATAAAAAGAATGAATCACATGTAAGCATTATGGGGCATAAAGCACATGGTGAAGTTGGTCCATCATTGCCAAAAATGAAAGTAAATGGTATGAAACAATTACACACGCAGAACATACTAGAGACACCTTAGAATTTATAGTTGTCTGAGTTGTTTTTTTATTTTTGATGATGTTGATTTCAGTAATAGATAAGATATTAGGAAACAATACAAGCAAAAGAGTGAGTATGGTAGTTACGAATAGGAAGCTTACTGATTACCAAGACGAGTATATTTTTGCCATACTATTGGTAATTGGATCATATTTATATCATAGGATGATAGCATTATGTATAAAATTAAATTATTTCAAAAATGATTTTTTGTGGAAGAAAATGGTTATGAAAATCGTTCAGTAACCGATATGAAACGGAATGAACGAATTGAAAATTGAAAAAAAATTTAAATTATAAATAACCATGGAGATTCAAAGAAAGGGGTCAGGATATTTTTGGAGAAGCGAAAGAAAAGAATTGAAGAAGGACATTGCCAAAGGTATCCTCCCAGATTGCTTGTCAGAGATTCATTTTTGCAAATTGATTGACAGAGGTATTCTGGAGAAAGTATTAATGTCAAATTTTATTCATAATGTATTCATTTTGTTGTGGTGAAAATATGCATGCGGATGGTATTTTCATTTTTAAATGATTGAATATGTTAATCAAATTTCCTTGAAGATTGCACCTAATTTAATTTGAATTGTGTTAATTTTGGTTGGATTAAATTAGGTTTTATTTTAGAAATATCTTTGTTTAGAGATTCTAGATGGATTTCTAAAATTCTGTAACCTGCATTTTATTTATGTTTCATTTTTTCCTAACCTTAAACCTTTTTCATTTATTTAATTGCATGAGAAAATAAAAACCCTAAGAAAGTTTATACATAGTTTTTATTTTCCAGATTAGGGTAAATGTTTATTTCAGTTTAATAAATTCTTAGCATTACACAGTTGAAATAAACATTAGGGTTTTAAATCTTTTTCATTTTTTTAATTTTATTGCATGAGAAAATCAAAACCCTAATAATTTTATGCACAATTTTAATTTTCCATATTAGGGTAAATGTTTATTTTAGTTTAATAAATTCTCAGCACTTCACATTTGGAATAAACATTAGAGTTTTAATTAATTAAATTTTCCAAATAATAATTAAAGTTCAAACATTAATTATTTGGATAAATTTAATTAAAATAATTTTCTAAGGTTAAAATTCAAATATTTGCACTCCACAGGTTTTATTTCTTTTTGCAATATTTGATTATTAATATTTCTTTTTAGCAATAATTTCATGAATAACATTTTCACACTTTAAATCAAATATCAAACCACAGTCCCCTTGTTAACATTTACTTGCACCTCTAAGGTATTCAACAACACTTTTTCATTTTACAAGCATACAAGCACATTTTTAGAATTTAATTAAAATAAAACCTTGGAGAAATTTATTATTTCTTTGCAAGAGAGGATTGCTTTGATAGGATCCTAATTGTGATCCTGTTTTCGTAATTGGGTAGAAATATCACTCAACAATTATAAGGTCTATATATAGGAAGATAAGTTCCTTGGCCCTCACTCTACCTTTGATTCTATCCTATGACTCATGTACATATGGACTACATGCACATTTGCATCATTGCACATTCTAACACTTGTGCATTTATTACAAGTTGAATTAACTACTTAACTTTAATCTAAAGTAAACTCCTACTCTAGTAATGTACCAAAGGTGATACATTGATATGTACCCAATAATGTAATATACTCTAACACTAGACACTTCTTATATTTAACCAAAATTCCATATTCGGTGCTTAAGATATCACTAATCCAGGCTTTCAAATAATTTTATCTTTTTATTTTGCTTACCAAATTTTTTTGCCTTGGAATTATTTTTAGTTTGTCATGCTTATGCTTACTACTTTGCTACCTAAATTTCGCAATTTCATACATTTGGCCATTGATACCTACGTTCTACACTGCCACTCAAACTTTCAGCATGCTTTGTACCTTTTCTTAATATCTAAATCTATCATAGGAGCTTCCTCTAGTGTTGAAATTGCTACCTCCAAAGTTTTTAATGTAATTGGCTATGTTGACATCATAGCAAAATAACTATATGGATTAGACAAAATCACAATTCGTCTCACATGGTCAAATTGTGGATGTAGGTAGTATAGTTTACCTACATTATTGGTGACTTTTGAGGATTTTTTCTTGTAAAATTAAGGATCTAGTAAGCCTTATTTGAGGGATATTGGAAGGGCCTGATAATAAAGGACCTAGAAAGTAAGCTAATTAAGAGCATAAGTATGGGAGCAAGTGAACTTTATTACTTATAAAAATAAAATAATTTTAGAATGGGGAAGGGAATTGATGTAGAAAAGTGGAAGGGTGGGGACAATTGATTGATTCTATAGTCTTAACATGGCTTCTAGAATATGCTTCAGTATTAGCCTTTGTTCAAAATCCATCCCAATTGTTTACAAAATATGGAATATACCATAGAACCATGGGTGGAGATATTTAGATATTTATAGGGTGATGAAATGATTAGAGAGGTGAAGGCTATACAAAATAGAAATAGACTATAATAATCTAGAAAGGCATGGACACTAGTACATGTGGATGTTGGTAATGGTGGTTAGATATTTAGGTAGACAAGGTAAAGAGAGGACTATGGAAGTGGATGATACAAAGATACAAAAAACAAAGACAAAAAGAGAAAACAAATATTGGTAAGGGAAGAGAGAGAATAGAAAATGAAGATACCTAAGTGCAAACACATCCAACAAAATTTAAAATTCCATGAGCATAGTTTACCATAAGTAACCACTAATTATATTTATATCAGTATCCTTAGGTGGATGTTCACCCTTGTAAATTTTATTAGATAAATATTCTAGCCACTCAAGAAGACTTTCTTTTTCACTGCCTTCTTCTTTGCAAAATTCCCTCGGTAAATCTCCTCCAAGTTGTTGAATATCATGCATTTAACTATTGCTTCACTAGTATACATAGCTACTCAAAAAAATTCTAACATAGAAAAATTCATGCATTAGGTAGCCTATAATTATTTTATATCCCTTCACGGATGTTGATGACAACTAGATTATGGATTAAACTGGCTTTTGTCAGTGCTATCACTAATTTTCCAAATCATATTGCTCATGTGAATATTTAGTTCATTTAATTTCCTTTTTGTTCATCCAATCCCAAATCACCTTCATAGCATTTAGTTTAATGCAACTTGTTCATGTTTTTATCATCTTATTACCAAAGCATACAACTACCAACTTGGCATGATGTCTACCTTTTTAGCCTTCACTATTGGATGCCATATGTGTTCATCTTACACATGTCAAGGTATTCTATGACATCAAGTTTCACCAACTATTATCATTTCATTATAACCTTTTGCACATGCTTTTTTTATTGAGGTACTAAAGGATCAATCCCAAACACTTCCCTAATCATGTGAAACTATTGTAGTTGTTTGTAAAGGGAGAATTAGGCTAGTGTTTCTATTGGGCTATGGAGTCAAGGATATGGTAGAAGAGGGAAGGGGATGACTTGATGAAGATGGGAAATATGAATAATATGTACTAGAATTAATGAGAGAGATTTAACGAGTAATAAGAAGGATTCTAGAAAAAAATGGAGGATAGCGGTGAGAGAAGAAGATAAGATAATAATAGATGAGGAAGTCATACCTACCTATTGCATATTCTGAACTCTCTTTGTTGCTTCTAGATATTTTATTTGGTATTTGATTTATCTTTTAACTATCTTGGTATTTTTGTATTGACTTCAAATACCAAGACAAAAAAATAGGTGAAGCATCCTCCCTTTTATTAAGGGGGTTATTCTAAATTTTGCTTTTCTTATTCTTGCTTTGTCTTGACAGACTCCACTACTTGAAGAAAGACTTATAAATGATCATTTTAGCTGGTCAAGATATTTGAGAAAGGGATATTTATAGGCATATTGACTTGATAGACCATTTAAATTGAAACCTTTATTCTCTTCCTCACTTATCCCTACTTTTGGCACCATTCAAGTTGTTGGAAGTATTACATTATCTAGCCCCCTTGTAAATATTAGAATAATTTATATTTTATATAATGTATGTATCAATATGACGGAAAGTTCAAGGTGTCAAGAGAGAGAATGAAGAGTCATATTAATATGTGTCAAGATGAGACAAATATGAAAGGATGGATCTCCCATATGTTTGAGGAGAGCAATAGTCAAAGTACTAAAAAGTCATGTAAAATTATATATTGGAGACAAAACTCCATGCAATGTAATATATCTGAATATTTCTTGTAATATTTTTATATTGAATATATTTAATTTATATTTGTGAAATATTGTTGTTATTCTATTATTGTGATTCATTATTATTTTCAATGGTATTTATATGATTTATACTTGATCTTGGATAAAGCTTTCTTTTAGTTAATATATCTAAAAATATAACAATGGTATTAGAGCCAGAAAGTATTATGAAAAAATACAAAGATTTTGAGTGAAGGAATTGGAACAATCATCACCATCCGATGACAAGTCCAATTGAGAGAAATTTTACTTGTTGAACGACTTGCTAGATTGATTGCCTAAGTTAGAGAAATTCTAATAAAAATTTAATAAGATTTTCTACTCAAGATTAGAGAAACACTATTTATAATAGTAAATCAGAAGCATAAGCATTGGACATAGAAGAAGAAGCCTGAAGTAGAAGCATTAGACATGGTACATAGAAGCCTAAATTAGAAGTTTTCAATGGAGAGAAAATGAGTTGAATAAAAATAAGTTTAGTCATTCCATAGGATCGTTAGGGATATAGACCATGAATTCAAACTAAGTTTAAGGTTTTATAACATAGGCGTATCTTGTGACTTTTTTAAGAAGTATTGAAAACCAAGAAGAAGCAACTAGTGAAGGAAGTTTTTGTAGTCTTTGAGCCTGTGAATTGCACCTGAGACAAACTAGAGATATTGAAGGAGAAAAGAATATAGAAACACATAGATAACCTATGCAACAAAATGCTTGATCAATAATGTATTTAAAGAGAAGAAGAAACCTCCAAATCTATCAGAAAAAAGAATCGTTACATTACCATATTACCATCTAGTAGGCGCTAAAATTAAGTCATTTATTTAAAAAAACACTTATTAGAACATGCAAGGCTTATATTAATGTGAATTTATAAGGTTTACATGGATATATAAGGCATAAATAACATACAAGAAAAATATATATTAAATTTGGTTAATGCAAAATGTTAGAGGAATGCAAGATTTAGAAACTACTATTTAAAAAATATCAAAATAGAGTAAGAGAGCTTTTTGGATAAGAGAGGACAATAAATTGAACTCTTGAGATGGTGAATTATAGAATTGCATGGATATATTAATAAGATAATTAGAGAATTAAAATAGAGTGCAACAAAATATGTATTTAGGTGAATTCTTTTCTAAAAATAAGAGGCACGATGGTTTGATGAAAAATATGATCCTAAGGAATAAATTTTATCCTAGAGAAGTGTGAATCATTTTATATTTTATCCTATTAGCTTGTTGTTTATTTTATGTTTAGAGATGATGTACTTCCCTTGAATTAAACCTTTGACAAAATATTCGATTTAGAGGAAGGAAACATTTTTGCAGTGCAAAAATATTTGATAAAAAAAGAGAAAAAAGAGTTGCTTTTAAGGGAGAAAGTAATATTTGATGTTTTCAATTGAATAAAGTTGTTTTGATTTTAAATTATTAATCAACATTTTTTTCATCCAAAAACATAGTAGGAGTTGTAGTTTTTTGTAAATAAATGAAGTTGCCTTATTGTGGCATGAAGAACAAAGAAAAGATAAAAGTTATGCATAGATAGTTTAGTTCTTTGATTAATATTTCTCTGGTTTCTCTATGAAGGAGGTGTTGTATATTTAAGATGATGATTGGTGGAAATGGTACAAATAATAAATAAATAAATAATTGTTAATCCAACAACCAAATCTCATACAAAGAAAATATACACTGTTATTGTTTTGGATGCTATTAAAATCTATAGTTCCGATTATTTGATATTTATTTATACATATTAATATTCCTAGTTGAAGTAATACAACATCAAATAAAGACACTGCAGGATTTATAAGGGGATATTATTTATTGGATATTAAAAGGGAGAAAAATAATTTGTTTTGAGAGTTATAAGGTTAAGTGAAAATTTTGAAAATTTGAAGGTCTAAAAAAAAATATGAAGAATTTAGAATTTGCAAATTATTTATTAAGTTAAGAAGTTATAAGAATTTCTACTTTCAATTTTTTTTGAGATATAAAGTTTGCAATTAGAAATTTAAAAATATTTAATTTATTTAAATTTTGGAGAAATAAGGTTTTTCTACTGCAAAGGAATTATTTGTTTTTAAAGAATTAAATTTTTTGATGGAATTGTTAGTTGGAAGTGTCAAGGATGGCTCTTCAATTCATACTAAGCACCAAGGTATTATTTTAATGTTGTATAAGCATGATCTACAAAAGGAGGCTCAAAGGGCCATCCTTCCTATAACTTCTACTGTAGAGCTTCCTTCTGCTGAGCTTCCATTTGCTTTGGCCCCTAGTCATGGGAGCCCCCAAAAGGATACTTCAAGAATTGATTTTAATAAATACTCCACTGATAATGCCAAGGCTCAAAAAAAGCTTACCCTTGGGTCATCTGCTAACACCCCATCTCTAGGTAAAGTGGATTCTCATCGCTATTCATCTAGATGCAAGCACAAAAATCTTGTCATTGATCCTGACAAGGAGACCCTTAGAGAGTATCTTGTGAATTACAAGAAGATAAATTCTAAGTATGATCCTAGTCGACTGCTCTCCCTCAATGATGGTGAATCCCTAATGGGCCTTCAACCCGTTTCTAGCTAAGAGCTTCTAACCATGATCCTTTGTCCAATATTGAGATCATCCTAAATTTTGCTTTGGTCAACCTTCCACAAGCAGCTAAAGTGGTAAGCTCAATCAAGAAGAAGAAAGAGGTCATCATCCAAGTATCAGATGATAAACAAAAGTTCTAACGATAGTGAATCGGATCCCTTTGAGGCTTTCGAGTAATCATGGTATTTTTGTTGATCCTATTTTTGAGGGTGGCCAGGGGACTTCCTTCCCTTGATTTGCACCCTTGTTTTCATCTCTACTTTTTGTTTGATTCCTAGGAAGATACTATCCTATCTTGGCTGTGTCCTCTTGTTTGTTTTCTATGTTTGACTTTTTATTGAGGTAGTTATGTTGGTTGCTACCTCTTTTTTGGTCTTTTTTGTAAAAGGTTTGGGGTCCCTTTCAAAACCCCCTTTTTCTATCAATAAAAATAATAATCAAATTTGTGGGTTACAAGGTTGTTAACTTCAAAGGAAAATGGTAAGGAAAAAGCAAGCAAAAATAAAAATAAATGATCAAAAACTAGAAATACAAAAATATGAGTTGTTAAAAATAAATGAAGAAGAGAAACAAAATTTATGTTTTCAAGAAGAACAAATAGACATTCAGGATGCTTCACTAGAAGAGACTAAGGAAAGGTTGAAAGGTCTAAAATGTTATACACATCACATGATAGAAAAAATTGAAGGACAAAAGGATACATCAATAAAGGTAAAGAGGGTCTTACAATCAATTATGAAAGAAGCCAAAGATGAAAAAATTTCAATGCTTGGTAATTATCTAAGTTCAAAGCTTGATGAAGCACATAAAGACTCTAAAGGTGTTTTTACATTACCTAATGATATAGGAAAGATAATGTATATGACATTACTTTCTAATGAAGTCCTTAAAGATAAGAATAGAAGACAAGAGAAAATGATTAAAGATTTGAAGAACAAACTTATTGATGTTACCAGTGAACAAATGATTTAAGAGTTATGACAAAAAATGTATGTTATGATTCCATAAAATTAAATCTCATGATGATAGATGCATGTTGTGATACTAATGATCTTCATCAAAAATAAAAATATGCATGTTGTGATCCTCATCAAAATGAAAATAAAAATTGTGATGCAAGCAATGATACTTGTGACTTAGAATTCATGACAAATATAGAACTTGTTCCAAAAATAGATGTTATATGTGACACAAAGGATTTAAATATAGTTTGTGATTTTTTAGAGAAATCTTATGCTATCAAAATTGATGATGATATGGATTCAAATGATGACAGGAATAGTAATACTCAAAGTTGTCTTGATATTGAAATAAAGTAGTGTGATGATGTATTTGGTTATTTTAAAAGCTATACTAAAGGGATTGGTTTAAAATTATTAAATAAAATGGGATATAAAGGAACATGTTTGGAAAAACATGAATAAGGAATGAATAGCCAATTGTACCAAAAATAAGACCAAAATGTGAAGGTCTTAGATATATACGACATATGAGCAACAATGAATCAGGTACTAAACTTATGACAAGAAATAGTGATATCAAATCTATGAAAGGGACTGATAAAATCAGTAACAATGAAGGACAAATAAGAAATATTGAATTAGAGAAAGGAAAAAGTAATCCTATAATAGGGAATAGATGTAATAATTATGGTAGATATGGATATAAGATAGATAAATGTTGGGATCTCCATGGCTATGCAAATTGTGGAGGACAATCATTATCAAAAAAATTATCTCCATAAAGAAAAGATAAATTATAAATTACAAATAGATTGTGGATGGATAAGTATGAATGAATGGGATAAGATAAAAATAATGTTATATGGTTTCTACATAAGGAAACCAAGTATGATCAAAGAATGATATTAGTCTTATCATAAAGAAATAAATGATTATGACCCAAGCACAACTTGGAAGATGACCTATAGTGAAAGCACTTATAGTGATGATCCTATAGATATGATAGTATTATGAATGTTCTAGTGGATGAACTAAAGTTAATGAAGAGGTGACCCAAAGGTAGAGACCCAAAGGCAGTGACCTATAGGTAAATACCTAGAGGTAGTGACCTACAGGCAGAGACCCAGAGGTAGAGACCCAGAGGTAAAGACCCAGAGGTAGTGATCTAGAGGTAGTGACTTAGAGGTAGAGACATAGAAGTAACTTAGATACATTGATCCAAAGGAAAACCTAATAAATATTGCATATATCTATCAATGTCAATGTAGAGTTGAAGAAAAAATACCAAAGAAAGAAGAATCATAGAATGAAGGCAAAAAGTCTTCTTTCCAAACAATGCAATACAAGGGGGTGTTGGAAGTATTACATTATTTGATCCCCTTGTAATTATTAGAATGATTTATATTTTATATAATGTATGTCAATATGAGAGAAATTGCAAGGTGTTAAGAGAGAAAATGAAGAGTCATATTTATAAATGACAAGATGAGAGGAATATGAAAGGATGCATCTCTTAGATGTTTGAGGAGAGCAATAGTCAAAGTACTAAAAAGTCATGTAAAATTATATATTGGAGATAAAGCTCCATGCAATGTAATCTATCTGAATCATTCTTGTAATATTTTGATATTGAATATATTTGAGTTATATTTGTGAGATATTGTTGTTATTCTAATATTGTGATTCATTTTTATTTTATATGGTATTTATATGATTTATAATTGATCCTAGATAAATATTTCTATGATTTAATCTATCTGGAAAGCTAACATAGGTGTCCTTGAGAAAGGGTGAAAGCCAATTACTAGAAGGTTGTGGCTATTGTTGGCTTGTTGGAATTCTTTATAGGCCAATAAGAGTGCAGGAATTATCAATGGAGGAGCAATTCCAACAAACACCAAGATAATACTAGCTAACATCAAAATGGTTTTAGCTAATATCAAGATGGTTCTTTGGCTGCTATCAACTAACATGCTAGATTTAGCTAATACTAGGAAGGCTAAGATTGCTTATCCTTTTCCTTCAATATTTTCACATCTCCTTTAGGCACAAGAATATTTAGTATTAACTACAACCTTTGCCAAGGAACCTTCCTCATTTCTTCCTTTTACTAACACCTATCCATGATACACCCTTAGGAGAAAATTCTTCCTCAAGAGTGAGTGGTTACTGGGGAAGGGATTTTCCTTTTTATAGGGTTTTTATATTGAAGAAATCATCATTTGGCTCATACTTTAAATCCTAATTGTATTCAATTCTCGAGAATACCTTATACCTTGATATTGTGATGATATTGAATACCCATAAGTGCATAAACAAAAAGAGCCACAGTATCATCCTCTTGGTTTGCTTCATTTACATATGTTGGTTGATGTCTTGGATTTGTGGATGGATCTGGTTGAGGTAAATATTCTTCCTCAACAACTGATGCATATTCATATTCTGATATAAAGCTATGAATTTTTGTACAAGCTTTATCTCTAGGATTATGTGAATGACATTTAAATTAGAAAAATCATGTGGAACGCTCAACATTGTAATAAGGACGATAAGAGTTGAAATCACGTCGATATGGAGGACCAAAATATTAGAGCTTTTATTCTGCTACTTGAGCTATATGATGTGTATCATCAAGGGTATAAGGATAATGCATGTCAACTTATGAATCTTATTTTTAAGACCATAGCAAAAATCAGATACCATCACTGTTGGACTCAATTATTATGTGTAGGTGAATAGACTTGTGAACTCAGAGTAATAGTCTTCCACTGATCTAGTTTTCTTAATTTGCATAATACGTACCACATATGATGTGGAATATTCCTTATAAAATCTTCGAAGAAATAATTCCTTAAATTGAGGCCATAAAATAGGACCACCTTGTTGATGAATTTGTCATAACAATCATTGATAAGCCTAGGTACCCAGTTTAGAAGATCCTAAGGCAACATGACTTATTTTTGGAATATGGTGCAAACAGATATTGTCTTCCATTTTGGCCAACCATCCTCTAGGATAAACACCTTAAAATGTGGGCATGTTAATGCGGGGAACTAAAATATCATGAGGCCATTCTAAGTAATTAAAAGCACCACCTACCGAAGGATCTAGATCAGACACAAAGCCTAGGTTATGAGAATAAAACTCTAGGGGGTTGTGACTAGGTGTATGGTGTGAAATAACATGAGTATTTGGTTCTTAATGAATGGTTAAAGGTTGGTTTTTGATAGTATGTTGTGACCATTGGATATGAGGAGGTGCGAAAGTGGATGGAACTAGATTTCCTAGAAAGGAAAGAATTTGATCAAACTTTTTTTTTTGTGTAAGATAATGATGCAAATTAGGGTCAATATTACTAGGAAATATATTATCACTTATAGGGGTAGAGGGAGTACCATGGTTATTTGGAGTGATCATGTTATGAGGAGGGTTATTGGGTGTTGGAGAAGAAGGACCTAAATTTTTAGGAGTTGGAGAGGAAGGACCTGAATTTTTAGGTGAAGGTGAAGCCATGGAATTTAGTGAAGAAAGAAGATGTTGGTCAAAACTATTAATATTAATGGGAGTATTATGATGTGTACCTAGATTTCTAGGTTGGCACTTCTTTTTACTCATAGACACATTATCTGGTAGGTCAATACATTGTAATCGTCTATCCACTCGTGTCCAACCAGTAATTATAGTAGGATCAATCATGCACTTCGTTGTAAATCAATCATGCACTTTGTTGTACCTATGGTGCCAAAATTCAAATTTGAATTTTTGAAATGGGCAGAAAAAAATATCTTCGATAGCAATTTTTTTTTTTTTACTCTTGATCAATGATCTTTGAGTGGGTCAAATGGTTTCAAATTCAATGGTTATATTTCAACATTCTTCGAGTGGTTCAATCAATTTCAAATTCAATGATCCAGGGTCAACCGCACAATGGTCAGTTTTCAAATACAATAGCCAAATTTCTAGGTGGCACCCAAGTGGGACGTTATCTCGTGCATGAGCGCAAGTGGGAGGTGATCAACTCGTCATCCCCTTTAGTGAGCATGAGTGCTAATAAGGAATAACTTGTCTTCCCATGGGCCAAATATGGAATATTTCCCATGATACTTTTGAAAGTCTTGCCAAAACTTTATTTCAACTGCAACAGTTAGCAAATATCTAGTCAACCTCAAATCGATCAACACTCAAATTATCCATTAAGTATCCGAAGATCACAATGTGAAGGTCACAACCTACCTTCTGACCATGCGAACATCAGAGTGTGACCACCATAAGGTGCTCATCTCCTTTGGTTTGCAATGGCCACCTTAAATCCTTCTTTTGCCATTGCACTACCTATGTGGGATTAAATTCTTAAAATTTTTTCCTTACATACCAATTAAACCAATCAATCAAAAAATATCCGACGATATGCACATTCCCAGTGAACATGAATTTTCCCATTGAAACAATCCTAAAAAAAGTTCTACCACTTGTCGAATGTTGGATGGATGACAAGATTTCCCAATCTTTTGCATGATGCCACGTGGTGGTCTCTGGGTGGGGGTGTTTTAGGGTTGGAAATCTCACGTTTGATTGGCAGAATAAAATATTAGGATGTAATTTAATAATTGTTGTTTTCCTCCCCACTATGCTTTTCTCTGATGGTTTTCTACGATTGGCGTTCTCCTGGTTCTTCCTGATCGTCTACCTTCTAGTATCCTCTATGCCTTGCACTATAAAAATCCCTACGCTATATGAATTTGCAATATAGAAATGTAGAGTGGTGGTTTTATTTTCCAAAATCATGGCTTTGATGCCACTTGAGGTAAAACAACCAATTAAATGAACATTCGCCACCATACTTTAGCAATGAAATATTATTAACAATAATATCAATAACAATACATCGAACAATTGCAAGTAATGATTCCAATTCAAACGACAACAAATAGTGAATAAGAATAAATCAATGCTTCCACAAATCCATAGCCACTCCGAGAGGGTAAATTCTCATAGCCACTTTGAGAGGGAAAAGTCTCTTGCATCTATACACAAATTCAATTATTTTATTCGATGATACAAAAATAATAAAACATGCTTCCTATTTATAAATGAAACCAATGATAACCTAACCCTAATTCTCAAGAGCTGACTAATTAAATCAATTTCTCGAGATAAAAATATTTAGCTAACAAGGTTATATTGGAATTATTACAGTACATGTGTCCATAGTAGTGGTAGAGGAATGATTGAAGCCACAAGAGGTAGTTTAGGTACCTGTAGAGGAATCATAGTTGATGAAAGAAATTATTAATGTGGAGGAGATCAAGTCAAAGGAAGAAGAAGCTAGATCTATAGCCCAAGTTACGCTATAGGAGGATATTGCAATGGGTCCAATTAAGGAAATTGGGGGAAGTTCATTACCGTAGGAAGAAGAGGAGGAAATGACTATGCCATAAGAGATGGATAGAAGCCTTCAAACATGATTTTTTCTTGAAGTACCACACTTCAAAATTTTATATGAAGAAGTAGAAGATACAGATGAACAAGTGGACCATTTCTTAGAGCAATTCTATGAAATGTTCTTGAATACTCAATTGTAGTTCTGCATAGGCTGCATAGGATAGTTGAAGCAGTGGAGGGAGAGAACCTTCATGGATATGGAAAAGTTCATAGAGTGGGTCTGTAGTGAAGATCAAACCAGGTGCATAGCATAGATACATGAACAACACCCATGGTAGTTACCAAAATGAGAGATAAGAAATATGTTAGAACTTGTTGATTTATCAGAAGGAATGAAGATAAACTATAGAGAGAACCCATGTGTATATCTATATTTGGACAAAAATTAGAGATATCCATTGAACACAATCGATACAGAGTACTAGAGGGCCTCACTAAAATTGATCTTCATTTTTCAAAAATTCAACTTCCTAACACATTGGATCAAATAGCTTAGTTTAGAACTTGAACAAATATATCAAGCCAAGGAATCACAAAGTGAACATACAAAAGTAGCTTAGAAGGAAATGGCTGCAATTGAAGAAGAATTGGAATGCAACAAGAAAGAAGCTGAGGAGATATTGAAGTAGGTGAAAACAACAATGACAAGTATGAAGCAAGCCTATAAGGATAAGTTGAGGTCATAGGAAAAGGAAAAACAACTTATGATCCATCAAATGGAAGAACAAAAGAAGGGGCTACATGAACGGGATGAGTTGTTATAGTAGTATGTTGCTCAAATTAAACAACAAGAGGAGCAGTTGATTTTGAACAACCAATAACTCATGTAGCAGGCTAAATAGTTATTAGCCCAAAAGGAGAAATTGATAAAACACAAATATTAATTGAAGATGTATGATGGGTAATTTTAATTGAAGGACCGTAAAATTTAGAAAATTGTAAAAGATGCCAACTGCTACAATAAAATCATCATGGATCATAAATATATACTTCAATTCAAGGAGGAACTTCAACAAGCCCATCAATTGGAATTACAATAGAGAGATCAAGTGATTACAGAGAAGAATGAGGAGCTTGCTATAGACATTTGAATAGATTCTTATTTGAAATAAAAGCTATGCAAAGGTGCAACAGAGAGGGAGAAATAATTACTATAGCTATCAGATACCATAGAGAAGGCAAAACATATGGACTTAAAGATGTAGAGATCAGTAATTATGCTAACAAGTTACAAAATGAGAAGCACATTCTCTAAATTCAACTGCAAAATCTCCTGTAGGATCAATCGGCTAAGACCAAGAAGGATGAATCAATGGGGATGCTGACTAATTTAAAGAGGAGGGAAGATATAGGTAGCAAATCCACCTCCTAGAAGAAGAAGAAATAACATGGGTTTGCACAATTTTGTCAAATATTCAATTTTTATAAAATGTACAGTGTAGGGTTTGTGTAATTTGTACAATTGGGTGTAATTAAACAACTTGGTCATAAATGTACAATTGAAAATTAAACGAAATACAGTGAAATGCACATGAAAGCTAATTTTATGAAAATCAAATCAAGACTTAGTATAACTTAATGCATTAATTATTTTAATAAATTGTAGGAAGGTAATTGTAAATGATACGTTGTTTTAGGAACCTCTTTGGAACAACCTAGGCAAGCATTATAAGCCCTCCATTAAATTTTTCTAGGGGTACATGGTTGTTCATGCAAAAGGAATGTTGCTCATCATTATTGATAGTTGTGGGTTGTATTTTATGCTATGGAATATTGTTCATTGATGGTTCAGTGTTGTTTCTAATTGATGGTTGTACATAGTTGATGTGAATTGTGCATAGTTGTTGTAATATTTGTATACATTGCTTGTAGAATTGAGATATATGTTTCTGTGTAAGTATTGCAGAGAAAACCCTGTAATTGATTGATTATACAATAAAAATGGAATATAGGTTGATGCCTAACTATGTGTGATATTAAGGATGTACCAAATTGCTCACTTGTCTCTTGTGAATGGTAATTGATATGTTTGCATGTCAATGTATGGTTTTTTGTAATGAACAAAAGGTGATATTGCTCCGTTTAGGCTAAGGATTGTGATTCTGAAATTGCATGTTGAAATACTAAGTTGGTAATTCCACCATTAGGGTTAATCAATTCTCGTTGTGTTGAATTCTTACATATAACTTTGTAGATATGAGACTGAGTGATTACATAAAGGGTTTGTTGTAATCATACAATTAGCACTTTCAACTATATAATTGAATAATTACCTTATATTTTATTTGCAATTGCATAGTTTGTACTCTCTAGATGGATAAATGAGCATTTCCAAGTGAATGATTGCAAAACTGCTAAGTTATTATCAGTAAATTGAGTTTTTGGTATATTGTACAATTATAAATCATACAATTCATATTTTTTTACGATTACAACTGTAAAACTGAGCATTTTGGAATTGTACAATCACATTTTGTATGTTTTGGAAATCATATAGTTGTAAACCGTACAACTGTATAGATTGGACCAAATCAAGTGCAAACCAAATCAAGTGCAAATCACTGGAATTCATCCCAAAACCTTCTATTTCACCTCCCTCATCGGGAATACTACCATTCATGCTACACTTACCACCTATTCATCTACGTAAATTTAAATTTTTTGTATTTCTTTTTATTTTGCCAACTGAACCAACAATTTGAGTGCCAAAAGTTTAGTGTAATTACTAGAACCTTCCCCTAGTCTAGCCCTGAATTTGAAATAATGAGAGTAAAAAATATATAGTAATCCTCTTTCTCGACAAACTCTAGGGAGCCCTTGTCTAGCTCCATCGAAAAATCCTCGGGCCCTTAATTTATCGATATTTGGAGGGATGATTTATTTTATTACCTTTGTTGTTTTCAAAACTTTATAGTTATTAAAACTTATGATGATTAGGAAGGAGACCTACCAAGTAGGCTTCTCTTGATCCTAATTTTTTTTTGCGTTCATAGATAACCATACTCCTTATGACACAAACAATGAGAATGCTATAAAATTTTTGTATGATCTATTCTCAAAAGAATATTTTAAGCACTCCTAAGAAATCTTCTTGCCATCCTATAAGAAGCTTTAACTCTAGTATAACATCCCTCCAAACTTATCTAGTAAAGGAAAAAAGTAAATGAACAATTTTTTATTGTGTGACTTACATAAATAACACCATTCTATTGCTTTACCTTACATTTATTTTTCTTTACTATAACAATGATAGTAGATAAAAATAATTTATTTAAATAACTAGAATGATAAGTCAAAATATCATTAACTATTTATAATAATACTTTTATAAACTCGTGATGTTGTATTGTGTGTGAGACATAAAATTTATTTTTATGTCCGAGAGAAGTTCAACATACGTACTTGGATTTATGCGCTTCTTATCACCCACACAAATACTTTCTATAAATAGATAGCTCCTATACTATCCCGGTGGGGATAGTGTAATAGTTTGGGGTTTGGATCTTCTTTGGAAGGTCTAAGGTTCAAATTGTGGTGTTTTGCTATGTTAATTCCCTATTGATAAGTGTAGCTATTGAATTTATAAGGGATCATGGCTGGGAAGATACTGCTTAGCCCTATGCATCAGTCGTAGGGGTTTATCACACTACCCATTATAGGGGGAAAACTGCCCTACCACGTATAATTACCAAAAGGCTAGATCTGCAAAGATAGAAAGCCTTATGGGGTGAATCATGGGGGCTATGTTGTTCTCTACACTCGGTGCTAGGAGGAAAGATTCACCAAGAATAGTTCAAGGACTCACTCCAAGTCCTTAGAATATTCAAGAATTTTTGACATGTTCAGTTTCAAGAAATCACCTAAATTTGACCTCTCTAGATCTATGCTATGAAATATAAAGGATAATGTAGAAAATTGAATGCAAAAATACAAGAGTTAACCTAATATGATTATTTATTTGAATGTTTTCTAACTTAGGGTTTTTATCCAAAAAACGTTTAAAGTAAGGAAACAAGATAAATGCACAATATTAACCCTAGATGCACACTATATGCTTTTCACTTTTCGGATGCCTATAATGGATATCTAAATCAGATTATAATAAATAGAACAAATGGAACACTTATCCTGACTAGTGGTTGATCTAGATTTTTCTCCCTCTTATCCAATGATATTAGAAATACCTATTTCTGCAAGATAACTTAAGAAACACTAAAAAAATAATATCATCATTAGGGGTCCTAATTAGGCCAATGTATAGTAATTCTTGGAGGCACAACAGTCAAGCCCCCTAGATCCTTTAGATGACCTTTAAAAAAAAAGCGAAAATTAACCTTTGGAGAATTAATCATAAAACATCAATGCAACAACAGAGAAACAAAAAATAGATTATGCTAACATGCCCTATATGTAATTTAGAATATATTCATGCAGTCAAAATTGACAAATACAGGTATGAGGTGTAGACCAATTGGTTCCTCCAAACCCCGTAAGGGGGGCGAATGTCCAAGGTTCAAATCTCGAGCCTCTCTGGACTGAACGCTTGTCCCCTTCCTGGTGCTTTCAGTGGTGTAAAATGTTTAAAATGATTGTGTCATGGTGGTTATAGGGGCGGATTGTGCAAAGATCTGTGTGGCAGCTTTAGGGATGGAAAATGTAGAATACTATGGCGGCCATAAAAATTTGGACAACCTGCTCGGATTCATGGTGGCTATTGATTCCACCATGTACAAAAAAAAATTACAGATACTCCCAGTTCAGTCCTGGGTAGAATCACACCTCACAGGTAGTGGGTGCAATAACACTATAGGCAAAATCATGCTCCACCAGAACGGGGTATGATTTCACTTTTGTGAGAAAAAACCCTAAATTAGGGTTAGCGAAGTTGCACCTTGTTGAAAACGGGTATGATTTTACTTCAGATACACAAAAAATAAAATACAGATGTAGAACATAAATAAATACAAAAACAAAGTGTGCAGAATACGATGGATGATGTAGAAGTAGACAGAAGAGATCAAGGTATCCAAACGAGTACTCTCTTTCCTTCTAAACCACAACATGAATCCACCAAACCACACAACAATCCAATCAATGCAATAAAATATCAAATCCAAAATTTACACTTCGGGGTTAGCTTGTATAAGAAATAGGAAGAATAACAAAATGTGAGCATAAATCAATCATAAGAATTTCAAGCTTGATAATTGTGTGTCCAAAATCATCATTATAAAAGAGTGAGATTAACCCTTCCTTTTATAGATGAAATTCGAGGTAAAAAGAGTGGGAAAATGACAGAGGCTAATGCAAAGCACGCTAGAAAAGGTTAAACCTAGGTTTTGTTAGAATAAATCTTTAGTTCTCTTAAGTTCTACTAGGATAGTCTAACTTGAGTTACCACTCTTCCATGAGGTAGGTAAACTCTTAGTTTAGACTAGTTCAGATTTGTTGAGTTGTTGTAATCCAACGACTCACATTGATCAACTTTGCTATTTATACAAAGTTGATCCCATGGAATAATCAATCAGTCTTTTGAGCTTCACTACACTCTTGTGATGTTTTGCACAACTATATTTTCATTTGAATAGAATATTATCTTCAATAATTCTAACATGGTACCAGAGCTAGGATAGTTCTTGCATACATTCAAGTTTTTTCTGAAGCTTTTGATCAAATCTGATTCATTCTTAAAAGTTGGTCTCTTTAATGGTGTTTTCTAGATAATCACTGACAAGATTTTCTGCTTGTCTATTCTAGCTCCAGCCATAACTTGGCCACCTTCTTGATTTGTTATTGGTGCCTCACTGTAGTTAGGATCTTATTCCAGACTCCTTTCTTTTTTTTTCAAAAAAAAGAGAGCACCTCTATTTTTTTATCTTTTTGAGGCTAATAATATTTGTCTTTTCTTTCCTCTTAAATATTTTTCTGTCTGGTTTTAACTCCAGATATATATAAAAAAGGGCCCATCTACAAGGCTTATATATATTTTTTAAAGGAGAGCCCATCTGTAGGGCCCATCTGAAGGTATTCTATGCCTTGCTCTCAATGGCGCCCGTTGGTTACCCTGGAATCTACTAAGAGTGTTGCACCTCGCTATTACCACCATTGAACATGACCTCCCCATTCAAGTTGTACTTTGTGCGCTTGTTGGTTACCTTGCATGATCCTTGGCCCTTGCTCGACAAAGCATCTTGGAGCCTTTGTATCTTGGATGTTGGAAGATACTTGAACTTCGCTCGATGATGCATCTTCTTTCACATGGCCATCTCTTTTGGCACCCACAAGAGGTTCATGGGTATCCCGAGGCTCCCGATGCAAGACCTTGCTCATGTCGTACGATGAACTGAGATCATCTCATTTCATCGATGTGCATATCCCAAAGTGCCCGATGTTCATTAATCAAAAGAACGTTTCATAACGTTCATTTCACTTTGAGCGCCACTCCCGATAGTCTTGCATGCCAAAAGCCTCTCGATCAACTGAAGTCCTTGGAGGAGTCTACTTGGCACGTCAAAAATATGATTATTTAAGAGACCTCATTACCTAAAGAATGTACCTCATTTGCATTCTATCTGCTTGGTGTTTCACTGTTTCAGTGTTGAGCTTACCTCTTTTTTGCTTCTGCTTCATTCGAGGTCGTTCATCCCTGTTGAAGTCTCTGACTGAAGCAACGCTTCCCTGGTTCATGGTTCACTGGCTTGGTGGGGGTGCTTAAAGAGAAAGCACTCATTACGAGGTGGTTCATTAGTTCGTTGGTGACCCTGGTTCAGTGGAGGTGCTAGAGAAAGGAGGTGCTCATTCATGATTGTTGATTCGAAGGTTTGTTGCATTGCTGGTCAGAATACAACAACCTTCACATATTCTATACATACTTCAAAGGACCGCAGACATTCCTCCTCGTAGCTGGCATGATCATTGTTTTCTTGTGAGGTAAAAACATTTTAAAATGTCCATCTATTGATGTGACATATATTTTATAGCCTATTTGTTGGATGAACGAGATAAATTTTGTGGTACTCTATTGCTCGAGCACAGTATGAAATATTTGCTCATGATTTTTGTATCCACCCTCTCATTCCTTCTTTGGTGATTCATTGATGCAAAAAAGGCCATAAAGTGTAGAGGTTCATAGTGCCTTGTTCTTCTACAAGCATTGTGAAGAATTTCATTTCCTTTAGTACAATTTTTTTTCTTCTCAAAAATTGTAGTGTATCAAATTCCAAAAAAGGGGTCATTAAATATTGTAATAGAATCCACATTCATATTCTGAAGTTACCCCTTATAGCCTCTTCAAAAGGCTCTCCCTTGCTATTGTCAAAACAAAAAAAAAGAGAAATATAAACAATTTTTTTTGGGGGGTCACTGGGTGCTGATTTCTTGCACCACACTGCTCTATTTGAAGGGGGGTGCACACTTGTCTTCTCTAAAATATGTCTTCTCTAAAATATTCTTATGCTTGGTTCAAAGGGGGGTGCTACTGCATATTTTGGTCTTAGTGAATTCTTTCAGCTCCACTTGCTACTTGATTTGTTGTTGCACTCTATGTTCCATTGATAAACACTTTCATATACAAGCAGGCACACATGATCAAGATTCTCATTTACAAGCAAAGCACAAATATACAAGCATCTTCTCAAACTTGTAATATCTCAAAAGCAAGCATCTCATTTTATAATCGCCTATGTTCCACGTATCATTCTCCTCATATACCTATAGTCTCCCTCACGTAAGGGCGGGTCATTGAGAAGTTCGGTATAAAGGTCTAGCAGGTTATTCTTGTTTCAAAACACCTATGTTCCATGTATCAATCTCCTCATATACTTATAGTTTCCCTCACGTAAGGGTGGGTATATTGAAGAGATCGGTATAAAGGTCTAGTTTTTGCTACCTTGATTCAAAAGAGGTTTCTTGGTGGTGTTGCTTCTTCTCAAAAAGTTCTTGCTGCATTTGTTTTTGGGGCAGTTAAAGGGGGAATATTGGTTCACTACAGTTTTTTCTTTGGAAAAATGAATACAATTGACCCACTCACCCCTCATAACTATCACACATGGAAACCAAAAATATTAAATCTCATTTCTCAAAAAGGGCTCACACACTTGCTAGAAGAGAAGCAACCTGAATTTGAAAAGGAATATGAAATATTTGTTCATAAAGGGAAGATGTATGAAACAATGGGTATTATAAGCACAAATGTAAATGAAAGCTTATGGTTTCACATTTCAGAATGTAAAACTCCATTTGAGAGTTGGCAAAAACTAAAGAACTTGTTTGGTAAAGTGGATCAAATAAGGTCAATGCAGCTAGAGGCAGAGTTAACAACATTATCTCCTGAAGACTTCAACAATATTGTTGACTTTCTCACCAAATTTAAAGAAGTCCTCACACAATTAAAAGGCAGTGGCAAGAATAAAATAGAAGAAGAATGCATCTATCTTATTCTTTCTAAGTTAAATGGAGTATTTCAAATTTTTGCAACCACCTTTTTGTCTACAAAAGATGCACTTGGTACAAGTTTTAAAATGCCCTCTTTAGAGGAGTTTTGTGATAGGCTAACTAGAGAGGAAACAAAACTTGCAAAATATGAGATCTCTCCCTCTTCCTCAAAAGCATTAGTAGCATCCACCTCCACTAAAGAAAAATTCAAAAAGAAAGAAAGAGGCCCTATAACTTGTACACATTGCAAAAAGGATGGTCATTCTATGAACAAATGTTGGAAAAGACTACAACAACTAGAGGCAGCAATGAAGGATCACAAAATAGACATTAAGAAGTAGATAGGAAAAGCCTTAAATGTTCAAGGTAAAGCTATAAAAAATTCATCAAAATATTGGGTTCTAGATTCAGGGGCAACTCATCATATGACTTCTTCACATGAGTCATTCACTTCAATCTCCTCAAGCTCAACTTGTAGCATAGAAGTTGGTGACTCATCCTTTATCCCGATCAAAGGAAAAGGTGACATATCCATTGATGGTGGTTATATCAATAATGTTCTCTATGTCCCAAATATAGCTACAAATATTCTCTCCATCTATCATATTTGTACTTCTGCAAAGGGCAAAATAGTTCTATTTTCACCAACAGGAGTTGAGATAAGAGACTTTCAAGAACCACACTCTCTCATAGAAAAAGGAGATATTGATCATAACACTCACCTATTTCACTTCAAGGGATTCAAAAATTTAGATGGGGCCTCCTGTTTTGTTGCACATGGAGATCTTGAAAGCAAAATTTGGCATGAAAGGTTTGGACATCTTAGTTATAGCTATCTAAAGGAGTTGAATACTCATGAAATGGTAACAGGGTTGCCAAAAGTCTCTTCTATTGATGGAGTATGTCCTGGATGTGCTCTTGGAAAACAACATCAAGATCCTTTTCACCCAAGTGGTTCTCAAAGAGCCTCATCCCCTCTAGAGTTAATCCATAGTGACTTGATGGTCTTCCCAGAGCCTTCTTTCAAAGGAGAAAAATATGCCTTAACCTTCATTGATGATTTTTCAAGAAGAACTTGGGTCTACTTTCTAAAATACAAAAGTGATGTTCTATCCCACTTCAAAATCTTCAAGGCCTTAGTTGAAAATCAAGCCACTTGCAAAATCAAGCAAATTCATACAGATAATGGGGGGAATACTTCAGTAATGAGTTCTCCATATTTCTCTCAACTCATGGCATAATTCATCAACATTCAGTCTCCCATAATCCACAACAAAATGGCATTGCAGAAAGGAAAAATAGATCTTTAAAAGAAATGGCAAACTGTATGCTCCACTCAAGAGATCTTCCAACAGTTTTTTGGGTTGAGGCAATTAACTATGCAAATTATATTCAAAACCACACACCTCATAAAGCTCTTGGCCATTTGACTCCCGAGGAAGCATGGACTAGCTCAAAACTTGATGTCTCTTTTTTCAAAGTTTTTGGGTGTACTGCTTGGGCACACATCCCAAAGAAAAAGAGGAAGGCTCTAGACAAAAAAAGCAAGCAACTTATCTTTGTTGGTTATTGTGAGGAAATGAAAGCCTACAAGCTCCTTGATCCCACAACTCATGAGGTCTTTTTTCATAGAAATGTTCAATTTGATGAAACATTCCCTTATAAAGATCCTCAATCATCTTCTTCCAACATTAATTCTCTTGAGCCATCTCCAATATTTGAGCCTCAATATAATGAAGATCCCATCCTTGAGATAGATGACCAAAATGAGGATCCTATACTTCAAACTCCAACTCAAAGTCCTGCCACACCCATTACTCCTTCCACAATGCCAAAATGGGCCCGCACCATAGTTCAAGAGGCCACTCCTTACATCCAAGATCTTCCATCATCCAGATTAAGCCACTCCATGGGTTCTGGTCTTGTCTATCAATCCATTTCCATAGATCCTCAATCCTTCAAAGAAGCAACTGGTATAAAAGAATGGGATGATGCCATGGAGAATGAATTTTCTTCCTTAATCAAAAACAAAACTTGGGATCTAGTCCCTCTACCTAAAGGAAGAAAATTGGTTCGTTGTAAATGGATTTACAGAACTAAGTATGGACCTGATGGAAAAATTGACAAACACAAAGCTCGCTTGGTAGCTAAAGGTTTTTCACAAATTGAAGGCATTGATTATTCTGAAACCTTTGCACCAGTTGCAAAAATGGATTCTGTTAGGCTGGTACTTGCACTTGCTGCTTCCCAAAAGTGGCCAGTTTTTCAGATGGATGTTAAAAGTGCTTTCTTACATGGTGACTTAAAAGAGGAAATATTTATGGAACAACCTGCTGGATTTATTCAAGACTCCTCCCTTGTTTGTAGACTAAGGAAATATCTCTATGGTCTCAAACAAGCTCCTAGAGCTTGGTATGAAAAAATGGACTCCTTCCTTCTTTCCTCAGGATTTTCTCATTGTGAGTCTGATGCAACAGTCTACATTTGGAGAGATGAAGAAAACATCACCATACTTGTTCTCTATGTTGATGATCTACTTCTCACTAGTAGTGCCATTTCTCACATCCAGACTATCAAAGACTCCCTTTCTAAGAAATTTGAGATGGTTGATCTGGGTTTAGCTCATTACTTCCTTGGGTTTCAGATAACTCAAACAGATGCAGGAATTTCATTATGTCAATAGAAATATACTCTAGATCTTCTTCAGTGGTTTAAGATGACTGATTGCAAGCCTTCTTCCACACCCTTTCAATCTGGAGTCACTCTAACTACTTCCTGCAAATCCCCTCAATGTGATGCTACTCTCTACAGACAGCTTGTAGGAAGTCTATTGTACCTCACTCATACTCACCCAGATATTTCCTATGTTGTTGGCTTAATATCTAGATTCTCCCATCAACCTCATTTCAGCCATTGGCAAGCAACAAAGAGAATCCTCCGCTACTTGCAGGGAACCACTCACTTTGGGCTCTTATATGAGGGTGGATCCATGGATATCATTGGTTACACAGATTTTGATTGGGCAGGTTCAGTTGAAGATAGATGTTCCACCTCTGGCTATGTTTTTTGTCTTGGTTCTTCACCTATTGCTTGGTCATGCAAAAAACAACAAGCAGTAGCATTATCATCTACAGAGGCAGAATACAGGGCAACAGTTTTTGCTAGTCAGGAAGCTCTTTGGCTTCATCAGATAATGAGGGAATTTGGTTTTTTCCATGACCAACCTATTACCCTTTGGTGTGACAATCAGAGCACAATTCATATTTCTCGCAATCCAGTTGAGCATCAATGCACCAAGCACATTGAGATTCACATGCACTTCATTCGACAACATATTCAACAAGGGGATCTAAGCTTGGAGTTTATTCCCATAGAAAATCAAATTGCAGACATCTTCACCAAGTCCTTTGCTTCTCCACGTTACATTCAGTTGCGTGAGAAACTTGGGATAAGGCAGTTGCATTAGAAGGGTGCACAGAGGTTTTCACCTCTCCACTCTTCTTCTTCTTCTTCTTAGAAGATGGTTTTTTCCCATGTGGTTTTTCACCATCTCTCCAAAATGTAAGTTCATTGTACATGAGTACCTAATAAGGCCATATTTCGAGACTCATTTTTTGGGTAGCACCAATATTGTACATGAGTACCTCATCAGGCCTTGTTGTCGGGACTCATCTCCTATTGTTACTTTCACCCCTAGTATCACTTAAGGGGGGTGTTAGAATAAATCTTTAGTTCTCTTAAGTTCTACTAGGATAGTCTAACTTGAGTTACCACTCTTCCATGAGGTAGGTGAACTCTTAGTTTAGACTAGTTCAGATTTGTTGAGTTGTTGTAATCCAACGACTCACATTGATCAACTTTGCTATTTATACAAAGTTGATCCCATGGAATAATCAATCAGTCTTTTGAGCTTCACTACACTCTTGTGATGTTTTGCACAACTATATTTTCATTTGAATAGAATATTGTCTTCAATAATTCTAATAGGTTTTAATAATTAAAACCCTAAAATAGAAAAATCGTACCCCATGCCGATGGGGTGCGATATCACTTCCACGAAATCGTGCCCCATCGCAACCGGGTGCAATTTCACTAAAAAGGCTAAAGAAAGGCAAGGTAGGGGGAAAAGAGGCCTACCCTTGCCTAGGGCAAGGGTTAGAGACCTCTTAGGGGCTCTAAGGAAGATTGCCCACTAAAAGTGGGTCAATTTTTCATGTCTACATTTTTCCCCCTCTTTGATGCATTTAAGGCCAAGTAAATGCATCAAAGAAAGGATGTAGGCACACTCACTGGAAGAAGACAACAAGCAAAAATGGGATGGCCAGTTTAGAAGAAAGGGGTGGTGCAAAAATGATGTCATTCTAGACACTTTCTTGTTTTCACATGCAAATCGAGGCATTAGGGACATTAATGCCTCTATAGGCCAAGGTGCCCCCTCGAGTTTTTATGAAGATGACATATCTCATAAAAACTCGAAAGAACTGACGCAGAAGAAGAAAGAGAGAGAAAGAATGAAAACTGGAGAAAAACAAGGGTAACAACCAGAGTTTAAAAAGGGTGAAAAAGGGTAAAACCCTAATTTATTTTTATCATACATTGGCAGAGAAAGGGCTCTGAGGAGAAAAGGAGATGGTGTTACCAGTTCATCGAGCAATGATCATGAGGGGCGAAGTCGGGGCACGAGAGTGGGTAAGTACCAAATTCCACCCTCATGCAAATTTTTCTCTATTTTTCATGAGTTTAAGGGTAGGATCTAGGAATTTTACCATTTTTGATGGTGAGATTTATGCTCGATCCGGGCATGATTTTGTGGCCCGATCATGATTTCGTTTCAGACAGAGCATGAAAAAATCGTGCCCAGATAAAATCGAGCATGATCTTACAAAATTGCATCTCCTAAAATGGAGGGCATAATTCCAAAAACTAAAAAAAGAAAAGCAAAAACAAACACAAGAGGAGAAAGAGGAAAAACAAGCAACTACGAAGTGCGAATTACAAAATTATGATCAACTTTGTGTTTTGACTTGAAATTATAGATTTTATTATTTTTATTTTTATTTATGAAACTGATGTGATTTTATTTATCTATGGATGCAGCTAGGTATCCTCGAGAGTCGAGAGTGGAGGGCAAGTGCTCTGGTGGTAGAGTTGGATGCACTAGGATAGGCAGAGAGGGATCGACTAGAGGTGGTGGGGCTAGACCACCTAGCGAGGATGCCTCGCATTGAGATAGATAGGGCTATGTTGATAGCCCTAGTAGAGAGGTGGTACCTAGAGTCCTCTACTTTTTAGTTACCCATAGGAGAGCTCACCATCAAGTTGGAGGATGTGTGGTGGATCTTATGGATCCCTATCAGAGGGATAATAGTTTATGGAGCACGAGGATGGGTGGCCACACTACAATGGTTCTCGATAGGTTTTACCCACTAGGTGCGAGAGAGCACCATATCAGTCGATGATCTAGTGGGCCACTATGGGGTAGATCCTCTGACCACCATGCTCTATGGGGTTGTGGCTAGGCTACTGATGTGCCATACCAGTAGGTGATACTTACCATGGGTGATGGTGGGAGTAGTGGTAGACATGCATGATCAGGAGGTTTGATTCGCATGGGGCCCATATGTGTTGGCCCACCTATACAAGATATTGTACAACATCATGTATAAGCAGTATACAAGATTGGTATGTATGACATTACTCTAGGTGTGGTGCTAGGAGCACATCATGATACAGATATCGGAGGCACTACCAGGCCCACTACCCAGCTCGAAGTGGCCAACAACATACAGGTGGTTGAGGTCCCTAGAGAGGACCATGAGGGCCTATGTAAGGAACCTACCACTAGCGAGGTGGGTGATTGATGAGCTTCAAGAGGTGAAGCTCATCTAGCAGCCATGGTGGCTTCACCCTGGGTGGGCTGAGGATAGGATAGAGCTAGCCAGGATATGAAGGATCAGGTGGCTGAGGTCAGAGAAGGGGGAGCCAGAGGTCTTCAAATTTGATCGAGTCCTTTGATAGTTCAAGATCTTACAAGGAGTCCTAGACCTAGGGGACTACTAGTACCGGAGGGTGACCCGGGACCCAACAGGGGTGGGAGGTGAGCCAGACCTCACTAGATGGGTCGAGGAGGATATAGATGATCCTCCTTATGTCGACCCAAGTACAGATGACATAGGAGTGGTTGTCAGGTACAAGAGATGGTACAGAGGAGTTATGCCCCAAAGGATCTCCCCACTAGTACCGATACAGAGGTGCTAGGTGATGGACCTGGGCATGCAATAAGCATTCCAAGAGGTAGCTCATCAAGCCATAGAGAGGGCACAATAGAATCCTACCACTTTGAGATAGAGGTTGACTCATGTTTAGATCCTGGTGGTAGAGGAGGCCATCCAAGCAGTAGGGACCGAAGATGGAGGGCAAGAGATACCCCCACACAGATAGGGAGGCTACAGATCAGAGATCCTAGAGAGGCCTCTACATCTGTAGTAGTGGAAGGTGAGAGCCAAGAGAGGAGGGAGATAGAGGAGCTATGAGCATAGGTAGCCTCTCTACAGAGCTAGATGGCCCAGGTCCAAGAGGATAGGGCCAAGAGGCTAGAGGAGCTATGAAGTTCGTTGAGCACCATAGAGGCTAAGAGGGATGTAGCTTAGGTAGAGACCGATCAACTCTAGGGGAGATGGTTCATCTAGATGGAGAGCACCAAAGAGCCAGGGCAGAGGGGATGGCTATCATTGAGAGCAGCCAGGAGGAGGTGTGGTGCAACTTCTTCAGGTAAAGTTGTAGCGAAGAGAGAGAGGTTGGAGATAGCTCTTTAGTGGGCTATGTTTTATGAGATGGCTTACTATGCAGCTATCCCATCGGGTCAGAGGATGCCACTTCCTCCATCCCTACAGTTAGTGAGCAGATCATGATCTCGATCACGGATGACATCGGTATCATGATAGTCCGTGTCACAGCCTAGGTTGCCTCCTCCTCAGGGTGGACCAGAGGGAGCTGGCTCTCAGAGCTAGGAGAGAGAGAGGACTGGGGATCGGGATGATGCACCAATTTTTGGATTGTGGTGTGCATCCCTAGGTTGAGTGTACCGAGTCTAGATTGTGGTACACCAACCTGACATGATTATGATGTACTCTTTTTCTCTTTTCCTCTTGAGTAATATATAGTTGCTTTTGTTGTTTTATTGTATGTGTAATATGTGTAATGTGTTTTTATTTATGTGTTTTTATGTATGCAAACTATCTTGATGCAAACTATATGAAAATGGATGGATGCAAAAGGAAAGAAATGAGAAGAAGGAGAAGGAAAAAGGAGAAAATCAATCAAAAAAGAAAGAGGAGAAGAAAGAAGAAGAGAGAAAAAGAGAGAGAAGAAGAAGAGAAAGAGGAAGAAGAAGAAGAAAAAAAGGAAGATCCAAAGGTCAACCATCTGAAAAGGAGAAGAACTAATGACCCATAGTATGGAACTAGCATAGGTTGTGAGGAACCAGTGTAGTTAGATACCATAGATCATTTCAGAAAGAGAGCTAGACCCGCTATAGGTTTAGCACTTGCAATAGTGTAAAAAAATGTGTGGAGTCTGACCCGCTATGGGTGGTTGCTCCCTTATTGACTGCTATGAGGTGTTTACCCACTAGGATGTATGTCGAGGTCTACTAAAACTGACCAAGGAGCTTATCCTGTAATGGGGTGTTAAGCCTGCTGAGTCAAAAGAGAGTATGACCCGATAGAAGATCGTAGACAATGCAATACCCGCTAGGATGTATAAGTATCCCATGTGGGGTGTAATATGGAGATAAATAGTATGCAAGTGCTAGCCCAGATAGGGATCTTAAAAATACTTTGTGAATGAAAGCATTATCATGACAAAGAAATCGAGAGAAGGAGAAGAAGCAATCATAAGAAGAAGGAAAGGAAGAGTCCCTAGGGGGATCTTGCTAGGCATCAGAGTCCTAGTGAGAAGTGCAATGCATGTGAGCTATGTCCTAACTAGGTATCATCACATGCCATTGTCGCAAAATCCCCAAAAATCTATATGAGCAAGCAGTCATGAACAATCAATCATGCAATTATGACAGGCAATCATGCAAGGTGTTCTTTAGATGTCAAGCAATCATGCAAGGATGACAAGCAACAATGCAATATGAGCAAGCAGGTGGATGCAATGGAAATGCAAATGCAACTACATGATTAATTTTATTTTTTATACAAAATTGAAATCAATGCAAAATCTAAATGCACCATTCATCTTATTAAAATAAATGAGCGTGCCATGGGGTGTCGAATCGAAGATATCCCCAAGGAGTGCATTTTATCGATGATAAAAATCATGGGAAAGTTCCTCTAGGGCTCTTCTCTTGACATCCATGGCACGATAATCAACACATCTTCTAACAACACCATTATTTTTAGCAAAACAAACATTATATAAAGATCCACCACTCTCTTGCATAGAAGTAATGTTATTTTTAGAAAAAATAGAATCAATCATATTACAAGACATTAGCTTTGGAGGAGAAGCAAAATTAACACTTTTATTTTCAGCTATTATCATCTTTTGATATTCTATATATTCTGCATAAGTCATAAGATGGTCATCATCCTCAAAAGGCAAAGGTTGATTTTTATTAGGCACAAAACCTATACCACATCTCCCAGGCCAAATCTCAACATCCAAAGGTTCTTGAATACCTTTATGTTGTGGTCCCAATCCTTTACCTGCATATCCCATACTAGATAGGATCTGCTTAGGAAGGGGATAGTCATTAGTGAGATAACATTGAGCAAAAGAGCGCTCACTAGGAGATGGGTTGCTACCATGAATATTTTCTTCGAAGGCAGTCCCTCCGAAGACAAAGGTACACATGCCAATGTGTACAACATCACCCTTCTTATGGGGTAAACCCATAGTTCGAGGTGATGGTGGTAGCTTGGCTAGATCCAGAAGAGGCTCTTGAAGAAACTGATTATCATGATCCAAGGAGGAAGAATGGGGTTTACGTTCCTCACTCACTTTTAAATTTTGAAGATGCTCTAAAATTTGAGATGAGGAACATGGAGAAATTGTTGAAGAAATAGAAGGACAAGAGTAAGATTCAGATTGAGCTAACTCTATATTTGAACAAAATTCAAATGGTCGAGGATCGCCCAAAATGGTGACAACTTGATTCTTGAATTCAAATTTGAGACATTGATGAAAAGTAGAAGGGACGACCTTCATTGCATGAATCCAAGGTCACCCAAGAAGAAGATTAAAGGATGTAGGACAATGAACCACATAAAACAAAGTATCCAATATCCTAGGCCCCACCTTTAATGGAAGAGATATGACACCACAGGCCTCTTGGGACTTATTGTTGAAAGCTTTAATAATGATATCAAATTTTGTTAAATCTTCCTCTTTTAATCCAAAATTTTGAAAGAATTGATATGTACACAAGTTGAGGGATGAGCCATTATCAATCAAAACTCGCTTGATAAGGGTATCCCCAATAAGTGCAGTGATGTAAAGTGATGAATCTCCATGTAAGTTTGAGGAAGGTTTATCATCATCTGAGAATGAGACATGATGTATCCCAAAAGAACCTATGGCATCAACTATGGCATCCGGGGCAATGTCTGAAGAAATAGATTGTTGTTTTAAAAATTCCATTAAAGCATTTCTATGATCAGGAGAAGTCTGCAAAAGTTCTAAAACTGATATTTTTTTTGGAGTATTAGCTAACTATTTCTGAAGATCAAATGAAATCTGTGGCTGTGGTCTCAACACTATAGGTGGAATTCTTGTAGCTGAATATTTTCTCTGATTCTCCTTTAAAACTAAATTGGGTTGCGGTGCTGAACTCTGTCCTTGCTGATTCTGAGCTTGTTTCCTTGTAGTTACCCCAACCATACCAACCACATTACTATGGCATAGAGAATCATCTTGATGAGCCACCTGATTGGCTTGCTTGTTGATCATGCTTTGGTAATGGATCCTTGAATATCCCCATATCTTGATTTATCATTGGGGCTTGTTGAGTAGGAGCCTGATTACTTGAAGTTTGGGAATTTCTTAAATCAATGCATCCTGCATCAATCAAATATTGAACCACATGCTTCAACTTCTTACAAGAGTTTGTCCAATGTCCTTCTACTCTGTGATATGTGCAATATTGACCTACCTTATACCAATGAGTTGTAGTATCTGGTTGTCTTATAGGAGGTAGTTCAATTGCCTTAGCTTCTAATAATTGCTTCAAAACTACTTCCATAGGTATATTAAGTCTGGTAAAATTCCTTTGAGGAGGTTTTTGAAGTACAATATTTTGTAGGCTATTGGTGATATTATTAATAGGCCTACTATCACTATCACCTCCTATATGCTTATTCTTATGTTGAGACTTAGTAGGCTTTTCCTCTTTAGTCTTAAGTTGACCTCTTCTAATGAGAGCTTGTTCCACTTTTCTTGCTAACTCAATTGCTTGATCAAGGGATGTGACAGTAGTAGTTTCTAGTGCATAAGATATCTGTTCTTGTAAATTACCAATGAATATATCAAGCATATATTTTTGAGACACAGGTTGTCTTAATCGGCCAACTAAACTTCTCCAACGAGCTAAGAATTCTAAAAAATTTCTTCCTTACTTTGCTTTAGATCATATAGGTCTCTCATTGTCACTTCCTTTTCAATGTAAGCACTAAATTGATGAACAAACATCTTTGCAGTCTTCTCAAAGCTCTTTAAAGAATAGTTGGGCAACCGATAATACCATTCTAATGCAACTCTAGCAAGACTCTTTGGAAATATTTTCAATAGAAGCATATCATCATAAACAAGATCATGGTAAGCTATCCTGAATCCTCTTAGATGCTCTATTGGATCTTCTGTCCCTTTATAGATTGGTAAAACTGGCATAGGAAAATGCTTGGGATAAGGTCTAGCAACAACAATAGGATCCAATGGCTGACTACACATTTCCTTATAACTGTATGTAAACCCTGAAGGCTGAATCATATCCATCCTTGAAACCAACTGATTCACTATATTTTCCAAGTTCTGCATTTCTGGATTATGTGTGTTCCCAATATTTCCTTGACTTAGGTTGGACATGAGGAGGTTATTGTTATATGTGGTGCCTTGTGAGAATGGAAGATTTACTTGTGGTGGAACAGAGGCAATAGTGTTGACATTAGAAGATGAAGGAGGAAATTGAAAATAATTTTGGGTGCCACTACTAGTTGGAGGAACAGGTGGATTCCATCCAACATTGGTGATATTAGTAGTAGCACAAGTCACTTGGTTCTTCAGATTACTGAGATGCATAGATTGAGATGTGGGATTATCATGATTAAGCATAGGAGACCTAATGGGAGGAGAAGGAGTAGCATCCTCTTTTTCAAGATGAGCTTCTCATTCTACATATTCCAATAGCTTCTCCTTATGAGCTTTCATGAATTCCCAAATATGATCAAATGATGAAAAGACAAAGCTACCATTGGGTCCAGCATAAGGATCAAGATTGGTCTCAGTTTCCATATCTACCTCTTCTTGCTCTTCTGGACCTACATTAGGGTCTTCCCTATCAATATGATCATCTTCCAAGGGAACATAATCAGATTCTAATTGTTTCCTCTGACTTCTAAGGAAGGGAGCCATTAGAAGTAGTGAAAATAGTTAGGGGAAAACACTAACACATAGATTTTAATCTCTTTAAGAGTTTTCAAATAGAATTAATGATCTTGCTTAGAGTTTTCAAAAGAAAGGAGGTGTTCACATCGGGTTCACCAAAGATGTAGAGGGGGAAAACTGCCCTACCACGTACAATTCCCAAAAATGCTAGATCCACAAAGATAGAAAGCCTTATGGGGTGAACCGTGAGGGCTATGTTGTTCTCTACACTCGGTGCTAGGGGGAAGGGTTCACCAGGAATGGTTTAAGGACTCGCTCCAAGTCCTCAGGATATTTAGGAATGTTTGATGTGTTCAGTTTCAAGCAATCACCTAAGTTTGGCCTCTCTAGATCTATGCTATGAAAGATAAAGGACAATGCAGAAAATAGAATGCAAGAATACAAGAGCTAACCTAATATGATTCTTTCTTTGAATGTTTGCTAACCTAGGGTTTTTATCCAGAAAACCTTTAAAGCAAGGGCACAAGATAAATGCACAATATTAACCCTAGATGCACACTATATGCTTTTCACTTTTTAGATGCCTATAATGGATATTCAAATCAGATTTATAACCAATAGAACAAATAGAACACTTATCTTGACTGGTGGTTGATCTAGCTTTTTTTGCCTCTTGTCCAATGATATCAAAAATACCTGTTTCTGCAAGATAACTTAAGAAACACTAAAAAAATGATATCAGCGTTAGGGGGCCTACTTAGGCCATTGTATAGTAATGCTTGGAGGTGCAACAGTCAAGCCCCCTAGGTCCTTTAGATGACCTTTGAAAACAAAAGCAAAAATTGACCTTTGGAGAATTAATCATAAAACAACAATGCAACAATAGAGAAATAGAAAATAAATTATGCTAACATGCCCTAGATGTAATTTAGAAAATACTCATGCAATCAAAAATTGATAGATACCCCTAGTTCAGTCCTAGGTAGAATCGCGCCTCATAGATAGCGGGTGCGATAACGCTACAGGAAAAATCATGCTCCATCAGAATGGGGTGTGGTTTCACTTTTGTGAGCAAAAACCCTAAATTAGGGTTAGCAAAGTTGCACCTTGCTGGGAATGAGCGTGATTTCGCTTCAAACACACGAAAAATAAAAGACAGATGCATAACGTAAATAAATGCAAAAATAAAGTGCGCAGAACCTGATGGATGATGCAGAAGTAGATAGAAGAGATCGAGGTATCCGAATGGGCACTCTCTTTCCTTTCGAACCACAACACGAATCCACCAAACCACACAACAATCCAATCAATGCAGTAGAAGATCAAATCTAAAATTCGCACTTCGGGGTTAGCTTGTAGAAGAAATAGGAAGCAGAGCAAAATGCGAGCATAAATCAATCATAAGAATTTTGAGCTTGATAATTGTGTGTCCAAAAATCATCGTCATAAAAGAGTGAGATTAACCCCTCCTTTTATAGATGAAATTCAAGGTGAAAAGAGCGGGAAAACAACACAGGCCGATGCAAAGCATGCTAGAAAAGGTTAAACCTAGGTTTTAATAATTAAAACCCTAAAATAGCAAAATCATGCCCCGTGCCAATGGGGTGCGATATCGCTTCCGCGAAATCGTGCCCCATCGCAATCGGGTGCGATTTCACTAAAAAGGCTAAAGAAAGGCAAGGTAGGGGGAAAAGAGGCCTACCCTTGCCTAGGGCAAGGGTTAGAGACCTCTTAGGGGCTCTAAGGAAGATTACCCACTGAAAGTGGGTCAATTTTTCGTGTCTACACCCATTTAATTTAAACCCCCAAGGGCTAGGTAGATTGGTAAGTGTTTGTTTAGTCAGGCACTTACCAAGAAGAGACTTAAATTCAAACCTTGGGCGTATGCTTGTTGCAAAGGTAGTAGTATGATCTAAATCCTCTACGTCTATGCTAAACCAACAACTACAATACAAATTTTGAATGATCGATGGTCCCCTCATGTTAGGTCAACAACAACGAAGTGATATAAACTTGTTAGGAGTAACCCCTTTGATTTAAACCTTATACTTAACAATTAACAATTACTAAGTTGTATGGATATAACCAACTCCATTGTCTATAAAAAAAAGTAGCTCCTATACTTAAAAACATCACTATACACCCACTTGCATTTATTTTTAGTTATTTGAGGAGGGTGTGGCCACCTCACTCAACTTTATCATTCAAGTGTTGCCTTGAGTATATAATTTTCTCTTCCAAAGAACTTGAGCCTCCACTTACATCCCCATTGATTGATTATTTGCGTGTAGACAAGGAAAATGGGGGACCATATTAACCACTACCAAACTTTGGCTCAATGGCAATCTCTATCAAAGCGCACATGTCCCTTCTTTTAAATCCAACATGAACGACACCTCATGTCTCGTGTGCATTAGGGACTAGTCGCTTAGATCCTTTTTCTTTCTTGTCTTTTTGCCCAACCAGTATTATTTATGGTGCATTCTCCACCAACCTCATAATTTGGAATGTGTGACAAAATATGGTATCTCAGATTTTGGATTAGACTTCAAATAAATTTAATTAAAAGATATGTATAATAAAGAAGGTTTAAATAAATTTAATATCGAATTATGAATTACTATAGAAAAAAATTACCTTAAACTTGTTTTTAAACAACTTTGATAGTATATACTTGAAATAACAGCGGGCCCATCTATAGTGTTGTCTCGTGGAAATAATTAAACTAATTTCATTTCATTGTCATTTCAACTTGGAATTCACGTAACAAAACCCTAAACGTCGCCCGTGGCCGACAAATTAAAGGCAAAACTGACTTTTGCCCTTCGTTTTGGTCCTTTAAAATTGCCGACGACAGCACATGGGTTTCCGCACGCGTGGCGATGACATAATGTGTTATAAAAAATATAGTTATTACCGTTTATTAGATTATAATCTTATATGAAAAAATATAATTTATATATTTATCCAATCAACGTTCAAGTATAGAAATATTATATGCAATTTAATTTTTTTAAATCAAACCTTAAACCTAATCTTATAAAAAATAAAAAGAATCTGTTGGACGTTAACAGGTGATCTCCGCCACCCAGATCTCGGCTAGCATACCATCGGCTTGTCTGCCGGACGTTTTCGCTGAGCAAACCGGTGGTCCGGTCTGGATTCGAATTTTGTCCTATAAATAGAGACGCAGTAGCCAATGTCTCTCCTGCTTTTGGGTCTTCCATTAGCGGCGCGCTAATTTAGCGGTGCTCGCCTTCTCTCTTCTGTTTTTTTTTATTTTAGTTGTTTAGCTGGAGGAAAGAGAGCTAAACGAAGAGGTGGAGTGGCGGCTATATGGAGCGCTACGCGCTGGAGATGCAAAGGATTTTGGCCTCCGATTTAGAGTGGTGGTTCCATGGTTCGCCCTGGTGCCAGCACTTGATGCTTCTCCTCACGGGCGTGTCAGCTCCCTGGCGCTTCAAGTTTAGCACCCGGTCCCTCAAGGCGCTCGGCAACAGGGTGTTCGCCGAAGGTCGCGAGGACGAATCCCTTTACTGTATTCACGTCTGGATTGTGGACTATGGGATAATAACTCAACTGCGTCTCTGATCGTGACGGAATTCATCCCACCGTCACCGTCGGCGGCCGGAAAAAATTGAGTGGTCTTCGTCCCTCTGGTAGAGCGAGCTCGGAAAATCTGACAGCAAAAATCCATGCTCGGCCTAGTTCGCGTCATCTGAATACATATTTAGGGTTAAATCATACCTCAGGCTGGCTTGCTTAGTGTATGGACTTGTGTTAAATATGTGGGATTCACGTCTTAGAGTGATATGAGTTTCTGCAGCTCCTATGGTCGGAATTATTCATAAAATGTTTGTGTACCTCTCAAGTCTACGTATAAAGTATGTTTTTTTTATAAGAGAAATTCAATTCTTCCTGCGTGGAAATCGTATTTTAGCTGTTTCTCTCGTTTGGTCAGTGAATTTTGTGTGAATTTTAGCTGTTGAAATCAAGCAAAAAACCAAGAGAATAACGAGACTAAGCGTGCCGAGGACTGAAGAAGGTGATTCCAAAGGGGTTGGATTGGACTTATTCCGCTGAAACTTGTCGTCGGTTTCAAAATTAAACATTTGTCCACCTGCATCTTTTCGTTTAAAGCTTCTTCCTCAAAGGGATCTCCGGTTCCAACAACTACATTAAAAAAACAAACTTATAGATATTATAAAGTTTAATATTTATATAAATTAAATTCTCAAAGATGATAAACTAAATTTCAGGTTTTATAAAAGTTCAAGGTTCAAATCTCAGGTTTTGTGGGTTTTGTGGGTGGGTCTTGGATCTTGGATCTGGTGGGACTAAATTTTTGTTTTGTGAGACTGAACTCTTGTCCCTATGTTTTCACTGGCTTAAAAGGTTTAAAATGATTGTGACATGGTGATTATAGCGACAGACTAAGTACTGTGTGGCCGCTTCGAAATGAACAAAACAGAATACTGTGACAAGCATAAAAAACAAATAACCTCTACTAATTTTATTAAAAATAAATAAAAAAAAATTAAATTTTAATTAAATAGTATATTTAAATGAATATAAAATTCGTTATAAAACTAGCTCCAAAAGAAAGCCCGAATATGAACAACTAAAAAGAGGTGGATCGACGAGCTTCTTGAAATCACGGTAAAAGAAAGCCAGTTGTATGTGAAGGAGATTATCAATGGCTCAGGATTGATACTACCATTGTCTAGCTGACACACTCAACCAGTCAAATCAGACTACAACCTTTGCCCCAAACAAACTTACCTTCAAAGTTTGAATCTAAATCTTCTCTTAATAAACTTTAAAACTTACGAATCCATCTAATCTTTGAAACAACTTTCTTGTTTTATTTGTTTGTTCCATCTCATAAAATGAGACAATACGAACCCATGGATGGAAAGTAAATGAAGCACCTAAACTATGGTGACTAGATGTACCTTTATTCAATATTAAAACCAAATAGAGTTTGTTTGTGCTTAAATATCCACGAAATTACTTAAAACGAGACTTTTGAAATTAACTTCAAGAAGATTTCCACCCCAAAGCTCATTCTGAGAATACGGTTGATAATTTCAAAAATTTAAGACCTATGTTTCTTAAGATGGCCTTAGACCCTATCTTAACATAATGTATTTCTTCAGTAATAGTATTATGTTTCCATCGTGAATGTTTAATTGTAACTTTTACTTTTATCGCAAGTTAAGTTATTGGCTCGGCTTCCCTCTTTCATTGGTTTAATCTTTGAATATTAATATAAATAACAGTCTATATAAATACATGGGTTTAGATTAGAAGGTATTTTATATTTTTATTTTGTTTCAAAATTTATTTTTAAAAATTGTTTTTTTTATGAAAAAGTTATTATATTAATAAAATAATGTCTAATTTTATAAAAAAAGAGTAGGTGGGATTAACACACCTCGTAAACCAACACACTAACCACGGTGGTTAGGAATACACAAGAATGTTAGAAATAGTTCACAAAAAGCCAGATAACAACCGCCAAAATAGTGTCAAATATGCATTCAAAGAGAAAGAAGTCGAGAAATCACTGTCAGGTGGAAGGTCTAAAGTTTTCCTCCATAAGATCATAAGTCCATCCAATGGTTGAAGAAGCTGGAGCCCCCCAGCTATCAACAGTATTACCACGAACAATACAGGTCTGTGTATTTGATACAATTTCACCCCAACCAGGGGCATCATCTTACTTAGGAGGCCGAACATCCCAACCAAAGGTTGGGCGAGCTGAACCTCCAGCTCCAGATTCTCTACATTTGCGCTGTAGGAGGGGTTGGGACCAATGTCTGGTAGCAGAGGGCTGCGGCCGGTGACGAATCCCCCGATGAGTCGACAATCGGGACCTGGAAGGGGAAGTAAGAGGCACACAACTCGTAGCACAGGGTGCATTCCCCCAATGATCCATGAGGGTACGTAATTACTGTAGCTCCACATGTACTTTTTCAACCTGTACTTGAATCTGGAGCTCCGATATCTTGCAGAGAAAAAACAGCTCTATTCCAGGACTTTCAAAGATAAAACAGGGTACTCGTAAAACGATGTTTAAAAGAGACACGGTAAAAGTGCATTAGCATCTAAGCCTTAGATAAAATACACCATGGATTTAGACTTCTACGGATTGTGACGTATATAGAAAGACAATATTAGGTTAAAATAAAATGAAACAACCTAGAAAGCCTTCGACCATATAAAATTATGTTTTACCAATAAGTAATTAACCCGAGGAAGTTACAGTCATAGAACCCTAGAAAATGGTGAGTGTGGCTACATGTACAATGAAACCCTCTATAGTTAGAGCTATGAAATATTAGGCTGACCACTAATCATGAAAGAGAACCCATAAAATCATACACATCCTAACTTAAGTTATCCCTATTGAAACATTGTTTCAATCCTTTCTTGCTAAAAAACAAAACTATATCTAAACATACTAAGAGACTACTATAGTCATAGTCAATATTTGCTATAGAAGCATATTGAAATACACCAAGCAACTTAAACGGTGGTAGTTTGAATACTCTAAAGCTACACAATGATTATCTAGTATGATAGTGCAAAGAACATCTAGTCTGATACTGTAAAGAATATCTGATGTGATAGTGCAAACAATATCCAGTTTGACAGTGCAAATAATATTTAGTTTGATATTCAGAGTAGTCATTTATTAGTAGTCCACTAGCAAGCAATAAAAAACAACACTAAAAACAACAAAAAATCCAAAAGAAAAACATAAGGAAAAAAAGGCCCAAAAAAGTCAAAAAAATGATATTTATAGAGAGCCAATTGTGATCCTCTTTTAATATCTATATCAACACTTTTTTCTTGATTTTTTACATGGACATGGGTTGTGGCATCTACGAGCTAGGGTTGTAGTAAAAACAAAATCTAGTCGAAGAAGAAGAGTTAGGGTATCCTTGTCAAGCATGACAAGACCCTCCTAGTTGTAGACCCTAGATGATTTTATTTCCATAACCACTTTGTTATGGTAGAAAAGTGTATCTACATGAAGGAAGAAGGTCATACCTCTTAAATCTATGCCATCCTATAAATATTTTCCAAGGCCCTCATAGCCTTGTTCTAGAGTACACAGACCATCAATCAAAGAAGGATTTATAGGGTATCTACACTAGGTATGGTAGGACACTCCTAGTCATAGATCCTAAGAGATTTTCTCAAGTGCCATGATATTGTTTTATTATGTAGTATTTAAATTTAATTTAAATTTTCTATGAAAATAATATTAATGAGACAAATTTTGTAAGGTGTAAAATATTTTTGGAATCATCTATATTTAAAGGTTAATTTTTTTCTTTGCACCTCTATCATCCCATATTTATAGTATCGAGACCATTTAGCAAAGGCCCTAGTCACATGGAGCCCACCATCTAGACTATCGCAAAGGATTTACAAATTTTGTCTAAGCAAGAGAAACTCTAGGAAGCCATGGATCTTTTCACAATTATGGAGTAGAGGATTAGTCCTATGGATTCCCTTTCTTATATCTGTATCCTCTAGTTTTGCACTGACAAGAATATCCTAAAAGAGAAGAAAAATATGATTGGTCACATGGAGCAATCTAGGTTTAGCCCTGATATGGAGGTTAGTAACAAGATTATCAATTTGCATGGTAAGCGAGGGAGTATCTAGGATGCATTTTAAGTGTTTGAAAAAATACTAAACAAGATTGTGCATTCTAAAAATTTATGATTGCTAGATATTCCTATAATGGGTTCACCAAGGAGGTGATTAAGATGTTTGGATAGATGGAGACAAGGATGAGGTCAAATTGGAATAGTTTATTGGGGGTTATGTGGGCTTGCAATAGGTTAGAGATGGTGGATGAGGAAAGATAATATTTTGATTCCATGAGCAAGGATTTGGGAATGGTGTATGGAATGTAGTATTATATGTACATGGTTGATATTCTTGGCAGGGATGGAACACTAGAGGAGGTAGAGGAATTTATTAGCAAGATGATAGTGAAGCCTAGTGTTCATGGGTGGAAGCCTTTGCACAATACCTATAAAATACATGGGGATAAGGAGTTGGAGAAAAGGGTAGCCTACATCAAACATAGGTGGTTCACAGGAAGTAAAGTTGAAATAACATGTGGCTAAAGAATTTGTAGCACTGTCAAGAATTTAGAAAGAAATAGCAAAGCTTGTTGATGTGAAGGATTATAAATTTATAGTTGATGATGCTCGAGTTCCATAAAATTCATCTCTATTTATTCTAAAGGAGAAGAACTGTAAATTGCCACAAGAGAGTAGAAACATGGACAATGACAATAGAACAAGGGAAAATTAGTTGAAGGGAAAGATAAGTAGGGAGAAAATAAGGAACAAAAAATATTGATTTCATCTAAAACTAAGGGAGGAATGTATCTAAATATTCCTAATAAAATCTATAAAAGAGCATAGAATAAACTTAATAATACTCTAATAGGAAAATTCTCAGGCTCATGATCCATAAGGGATCAAATAAGGAAGTGGATAGCTAACCACTGGAAAGTTAGAGGATGTAGAATTCTCCTTTATTCCAAAAGATTTTTTCCTTAGCCCTTTTAACAATGAGGAAGATTTCCTAAGGCTCTTCTAGGAGGCCCATGGTTTGTAGATAGATCTAGCTTATATCTCAAGAAATGAGCTCTTAGTTTTAATCTTGACATAGAGAGGATAGATGTGTACCTAGTATGGTTAAGAAGGAATTTTTTGAAAGCATAGAAAACTTCTTTGGGTATTTTTTCATGGTGGATTTTGTTACCAAAGAAAGAAAATGGTATTTTTTGCTAGATTATGTGTCATGGTTGAATCAAGATAGAAACTACCTAAGGAGATCAAACTGGTCTCGAGATGGGGGTGTGGAATCAAATCATAATATATGAGAATGACCCCTTTAGCTATAGAATATATGACAATATGGGCCATGTAGAAAAGGATTTCCCAAATAAATAGAGAAGGATTTATACAGAAAGCCAAAGTAAGACTAAATAAATTAAAAAATGACTAATATAGAAGAAAAAGTAGTATATCTCTTATGAGAAGGGTAAAGAGATTCAAAGATAAGAAGTTGAGGAGAGGAGGGAGCCAAAAAAATGAGGAAGTAAAGGAAGTTGGTATTGGTGAAGATAATAAAAATTCAAAAGAAAATGGAGACAGAAGAAGGTGAAATACTAATCCTAGGAGAGGAAATTAAAAACATAAAAAGCCAGGACACTCCATTTAGGATAAGCTATTTGATATCATGAGATAAGGTGACAAAAAAATATGAAGAAAATATTAATCAAATGGAAGAAAAGGAGACAGAAATGGTAGGGGATATGGAGGCTCATGGAGAATTAGATTCAGAAGGTAAGTCATGTACATTTAATCAAGAAGAAGTGGTTGAAGGATTTTTAGGAAAATTATTATTCCTAAGGATGATGAGGAGTGCTAATAAGATCATGGATGCATGAGTAAAGGAGGTAAATAAGGTTGGTAAGCCAACCTTGAGGGAAAAACACTTAAAGAAAATAAAGAAGGAATTGAAAGGTGGGAAGTAGAAGACCATAGTATTGAGTGGACATAAGCCCACTACAAGAAGTAATAAATGAAATTCATATAATTGAATGTTAGGGGAATGAATACCCCTAGCAAAAATAGATTGGTGAGATCTATGAATAAGGACCACTAGCTTGAAATAGTATTATTGCAAGAAACTAAATTAAATTGTGCAAGTTGGGAAAGTATTTAGAGTGGAATATGGAAAAGGGTAAGAGCTATCACTAGGAACTAGGGGATATTTAGGAGATTTTTTTTAACTTTATAGAACTCTAACCTCCATGAAGGAGAATTCATATCTAGAAGTTAAAAACAATTGACTGTACTTATCTCATCCAAGTCTTCAAAGTTGGCTTTCTCTGTTACAAATGTCTATGATCCAAATGTAAGTAGATTGAGAAAGAAATTTGGGAAAGAGTTGGAATAGATGGGTCTAAATATCAGGTGGATTAAATGGATATATTCAGGAGACTTAAACACTCCATTAAGGCCAAGTGAGAAGAAATAGGGGGTTCCAAGGACTCATCAAGAGTATGAAGGACATTAGCAATTTTATATCAATATCAAGCCTTTGTAATTTTGATTTGAGTGGTAATGCATTCATGTGGACTAACAAAATATTATGGGAGTACTTGATCTAGGTGAGATTAGATAGGTTCTACTATCCTTGGAGTATTTTGAGGATACATTATCACCATCTCCAAAAACATGATCTATACTATAACCCTCTTATTTTGGTGTAGTTTGGAGGAAAGAAAAAAATGACTACATGGTTACAACAACCAAGCATTTATGAGGAAATGGAAATATGGTGGATGCATCCATTCCAAGGATCCAAGATGTTTGTGGTTTCTAGGAAATTGAAACATGTGAAGGAGGAAGGAAAAAAATGGAATGAGGTCTTTGAAAACATCTTCTTGTAAAAGGAGTGGTTAAGGCAAAAATTGTTGGAGATATTACATTATTTGGTAGCATGTGGTACATTTGTAAATATTAGATTAGGGAGTGTGATTTATATTTTGTCTAATGTATGTGTCAATGTGTGAAAAGTGTTCAAGCATTATGTAATAAAGTGTGCAAGTATCAAAGTATACAAAGTATGAGGTGTGAGTTGTGAGAGTGAGAAGTGTCAAGTAACTAAGTCAAGATTCATAGATGCTAGGTGTCAAATGTGTAAGTGAAGAGTCACATGATATGTGGCAAGATGTAAAGTAAAGAGTTATAAGAGTTTTAAGGAATGTGAAAGTGTAGACACCTAAAACATGTCATGTTTAGGAGACTACTCATATGGGTACCTTTGTAGACCATATGAATGATCTTGGACCTTTCCAAGGAAAAGTAGTGGTTATAACCATTAATTTTAGGCATCCTAGGCCCTTTCAACCTTAGCCATGGGTGACAACCGCGGCTATGGGAATTCTGACTCTTAGCCATGGGTGATAGCCGCGGCTATGTGAAGCCTACTTCTTAGCTGTGGGTGACAACCATGACTAGGATCCTAACCACACTGAGAAACTATAGCTAGCTTTGTAACAAAATTGGGTGACCAGAGCTGAGTAAAATCAGTTGCAACAATCAAATTGCAATAGTTTTGAAGCAGTTTGGGCTTGGAAGCATCCAGAAGTTTCCTCCCAACTACCAATTCTTGTTCTTGGCTTCTCCATGAAGCTAGAGCAAGGATTTTGGGAGTCTATTTAAGACCCCAATTTCAAAGAGCAAACCCTGGCTATCTTCTCTAATGAAGTGCTACCAAATTACTAAAGAATAGCTCAATTGCATTGTAGCGAAGCCCTATCGAATTGGAGAGTCAATTGCACCTTATGAAGAGTAACAAGATGCTGCCAAAATCCAATTTGATCATCAACCTTGCAACAATGGATATCTCAAGAGCTTGAGGAGTAAGCTTGACAATTGACACACTTCCATTGCCAATTCTAGTGAATTCAACCACCAATTTGTTTCAAAACATCGAGGTGACCCTTAATCATCAATTCCTTGGAGGATTTGAGAGTTTTTAGCCCTGGTTTCAAGAGAAAGGGAAGTTTTCCCATAGCCATGGCTATCAGCCATGACTAATAGAGCTAGTTGCTTTAAGCACCTACAACTAGGGTTTGATGCTCTCTTTCCTCTTTTAGCAGTAGATTTCCATTTCCAGTTATGCAAATAGCTTAATCTAGCATATCTTAGTATTGTAAAAAACATTTGATTGGTCAATTTAGTATTTAGAGGTATATTTACTTCCATTTACTTGCAATTATCAATTTGGACTAGTTTTATGCATTTCAAGTTCTAATGGTTAATTAGGCTTCCTAATTGTTAGATTTCATGCGTTTGTTTCCAAGATTTACAGTAATTTGATGATTTTTTGCATATATTCATAGATTTACATTCTTTATTGTTTTCTTATCATTGATTTATGCAATTGTCCATAAATAGCCTCATCAAGAGAGACCTCCCTTGTCATTAACCCCTTTCATGTTGTTTCTTGAATGCAAGGTTTACAGGACCTATTAATTTTTAAGGTATTCAAGGCAACATATGCCTCTAATCATGTGAGAAGGCTATATTTGGCCTTGAGTAGTTCGTGTACCTTCTAAAAAGTCTATGGATTACACCTCCCCCTCATTTAGAGGGTCTTCAATATTGTATTAATTGTATCAAAATTGAGTATCCCTAAGAGGGACGTATATGTAATACGGATTTGACAAAGTTTTAATAAAAGGAAACCCAATTTCTTGTTAAATTCATTGTTGTCTATTTCTTTATTGCTTTAATACTCGATTTCAATTGATGCACTAGTAGGGTGTATGCTTTTTAGATTGTTACAAAAAGGATGCACCTCTCGAATGTTTGAGGAGAGCAATAGTTGAGTATTGAAGAGTCATGTAAGGTTATTTAATGGAGACAAAGCTCCATGCATTGTATCAAAGAAGAATAAAATTTAATTGTATATTTGATGATTTATGAATAATATTGTGAGATTTTATATTGAGAAATATTGTTGTGATTATATGAATGAGATTCATTGATATTGATGTTATATGAATGATTAATATTTGATCCGTGATATTGGACCTATGAGATAATTTGAGAGAATTCCCAATAGCTGTATCAAAGCCAAACTTTTTCCATTTGAGGTTGTAGGTGAAGGAAGAGAGAATTTTGATAAAATTTGGGTTGATAAGCACACCTAAAGATTGAAGGGATGAGGTCATCCAAATTGTAGCAAATATTGGAGAAGAAGACTTGTATTGAAGGATGAAGGGAGAAAGAAGAAGCCCTTATTGAACAAGGTGATTATTAAGGAGGACATCATATGAGGAAGAGTTGGAAGAAGAAATTGAGGAGAATATTTAATGATATTACTACTATAGAGATGTGTGCTTGTTGCTATAGATGAAGATATTGCTAGGGAAAATAATAAGTTAATGGGAAGGACTAAAAGTTTAACAAGATTTGTTGCTACAAAGGTTGGGTTGATTGCACCCTAAGATTACAAGATAAACTGGAGGATGAAGTTTACTTGTTGAAGACATTAGAAATAATGGGTTGATTGCACTCTAAGATTGCTATAGTCAAAGCAAAGTGAAGAATTATTGCATGGTGGAGAATATAGGAGGATATTGAATATTGAGAGGATATTCTATTCATGAATATTTCATTGAAAATTTTAGAAGGAGAGAGGATCAAGGAAAAAATAAATCCCTTGAGAGCGTAGTGCCAAAGAGATAGATAAATCCTTGTGAGTGCCTATGAGCATAGTGCAAAGGAGACAAATAGCCCTTGTGAGAACTAACTGTGAGATGGAAACCATTGAAGAAGTGAAAATGTGGAGAGCTTGAAAATTTGAGCACCTAATAACAAAGAGCCTAGTGAAAAAATTAAAGAGCCTATGAAGCTGAGAATAAAGAGCTTGAATAATCTAAAGAGCCTGATAAGTCAACAAAATTTTAAGCATCTATGAAGTTATGACTAATAGAGGAGCTAAACTTGGAAGACTCATAGTCAACATTATAATGCTTAACATTGAACATGGTAATGCATAACATATCTTACAAGCCCTAAATTTCAAATTGGTGCATGCCATGGCAAAATATCAGATAAAGTATTAATTCATTTTGGGTGCCTAATGTTATTCATTTAATTCAAAGTTATGAGGTTTGAAAAATATAATTGAAGAACATAAGATTATACTGAGATGGGAGGATGAATAATATAAGATAAATTTTTTTACTTTTCAATCCAAATGATAACAAAAATAATATGAAAGCAATAATCAATGCACACATCATCACACACATGAGAGACATGATTTAACGTGGTTCACCCAATGTGGGCTACTCCACGGAGAAAATATTCCTTATAAATTTTTCTCAATAAATATTTTAGGAATCCAATTCCTATTACAATGTTTATGGAATTATGTCCAAAGGAGACACCAATCCCCTTATGCTCTGGTTTGTGGATCTCTCTCCACAAGAGACCTCTATCCCCACTGCTCTGGCTTGTGGATTCCTTTCCATAGGAGAACTCTATCCCCTCTTCTTTGATTTATATATCTCTCTCCACGGGAGAACTCTATCCCCTTTGCTATGCTAAACTCTGATCAAATCTACTCATAAATATTATCACAACATTATCTTAAACCTGCTCACAAGTCTGCCTCAAAACTTGTTGAAAATATACCTCTAACCTATTCACAAGTCTACCTCTAACCTGCTCACAATCTACATCAAACCTGCTCAAAATCTATCTCTAACCTGCTCACAATATCTTCTCAATTCTACTCTAAGACATGCTCATAAATGTTTATAACACATGCTCAAAATGATTTCTCAAATATGCAAAAACTTATCTTCAAACCTAGCACAAGTAGTTCACAATCTCTAGCACAAATGTCTCAAACTCTTTCAACTATAGAAGCACCAATTGTTCTCAAAATCTATCCCAAATGTTTCCAAAACATTCAACCATAAAGCACAAATCTTAACTCAAATATTTCCAACAATGTTTATAAAACAATCCTTTTCTCTCCACCTTATGTTCTAAAACATTCACTTCAACAAAACACTTTAAACAAGGAGTGATGTGCCCATACCTCTTAATTTGCTCTTATGGAGATATGTCTTCAAAAACCTGTCTCACAAATAACTGATTTTTCTAGTGCCACTTCAAGGGTTAGATTGCAAGATACTTTATCAAAACATCCACATAAATTTTCACCTTCAGAAATGCTCAATGAAATATAAAATTGATATTCAATCACTCTCCTTTTGTTCTCAAAAATAAAATATTAAAACCCAACTAAACCTTTCATATCTTCCTTTCACAATGCAATAATTTTAATAAAATATCAAACAACTTATCACACCTTATTACTCCTAATATTGCAAAATAAAATTCAATCCAATCAACACACAAATTACACACATAAATTCCTTATACACCTTATACCTCCTACTTAAAATAAAATATTTCAATGTACCTCAATTCTTCAACAAGACCATAACATCATTTACACACCACACATGACACTAGGCAAAAATCCGTTTTTAATTCAACCAACCTCAACTACTCCGCACTGCCCTTTTTAATTCAAAAATTAAAAATAAAACAAACACCTTATGACTCCCTAAGCAAGCATACCTTAGCCTTGGAAATTAATTTATTTAACAAAAAATATTGCCCCCTCACTTTCGTCGTCGTGATTTGAATCGACGCTGCTCGTTGGCCTGCACCCTAGCCTTGGCTAGGCCACCATGTGGGCTAGGCGCCCACATGAAACCAAAACCACACACACTCTCCTTTATTCCTGTATTCAGTGCAAAAACACTTTTCAAACAAAAATCTTAACCCTTCTACCTCCACCGCGTCTTGAACCTGATATCTCCCTGTTGCTACGACTTAGGTGCCAAGGTAGCTACTATTTGGGCTAGCTGCCTAGATGGGATTTACTTTTACCATCCCTCTGCTTTATCCTGAATTCGATCTCTGAAAAGGCGCTATCCTTGTGTTCATGAATACACTCTCACGAATTTTGCACATGCAATAAATGAGATTTTCGCATAACATTAACCATCGAATTTTTGCACTGAACTTTATGTTATAAATATGTATTCGCCCTTATGATATTTCACATCGGTGCTTGAGGATAAATTTAAACCTTTGGTGCCCAACATTAAACCTTTTTAAAATTATTATAATAATTTAAACCTAAAGTAGATTTAAATATTATAATATAAATTTTAACCTTTGGGCCCTTTCAATTTTTAATTATTATAATTATTTAAATCTGCATAGATTTAAATATTATAATTTCCTCTTCTCCTTTGGGCCGCATTTTCTTTGAATATAGTCTTTGCCACCATAAAATATCATCCTATTTCTTTTGTGAGTGCCACCATGGTAAAACCATTAAACCTTTATTTTCCTTGACATAAATGAAAATCAATGTCATCATTAATCCTTTGACATCAATGACAATAATATACTCAAAATTTCCAACAATAATTTAAAATTTGATGAGGTTGAATGTAAAATAAGTTAATAAATGGGGAAATAAGGAAATTGCAGAATAATTTGAGAATTTTCTAAATAAAAAATTAAAATGAAAGGGATGAATTAGATGTTTGGTAGATATAAGGAAACAAAGTATTTGAAATCTAATTTGAAGATAGAAATGAATGTAGTATTGATGAACTTAAAATTTAAAGGTGAATTTGGGAAATTAATTGAATTAGAAGATGTAAGTGGAAATTAAAAATTGAATTTGAAAGATAAAAGGAGTATATTTAAAATTGAATTAAAATTTGAAATTTGAAGATTGTTGAATTTGAAATTTGATCATTGAATGAGTTCCATTATAGCAAATAGTAAATTTTTTCTTTTGAATCACAACTTTTGAAAAGACCAAAATTTGCATCATGAAAAAATAAAATGAAATCACTTCTCATTGTTGGGAAACTTTAGGATATATTGAATGGAACAAAGAACAAGCTAGAAGATGAAAGGGGAAACTAAAATTTGAGAATGATGATGCAAAATCCCTTTTGCTAATCACACGTGACATAACAAATTAAATTTAGCCATTTATAAGTGAAGCTAAGACTTCAACAATTGCTTGGAAAAAATATGCAAAATATTTGGAGGAAAAAACTAGGCAACTATCTTGCATTTGTAGTCATAATTTTATTCATTAAATATTAATTGTGGAGAAAGTATAGAAAATTTTCTTCAAAGGATAGAAAAATTACAAACTAAGTTACTAAAATTGGGACAGAAAGTAGAAGACAAGGTACTTGTCCAAGTTACATTGAGAGTGATCTTAGAGACTTTCAAAAATTTAGCCACTTCAAGTGCTAAATAAATCCAAACCTTTGAAGAAAAAATTTGTGGTTGGAATTTTTTTTGTTGGTATTATTATTATTATTTTTATTTGAATAGTGTGAGAATTTTTTACTAATAATTTTTAGGGTTGAACATTTTAATCTCAGTTATGATTTTTGTAATATCAAGAATTTCGATAGAGGATTAACACACACCCACACAAGCTGCATATTGAATCTTAGACCTTCCAAATAAGAACTAAACTATCAATCCTGGATTAAAATCCTGGTGTTGCCATTAACCCATACCTCACCTCAATATGAAGGTAATCCTCTACCACTAACCCTTGCTTACTTCAATATTAGCGACCCGATGTGAAGGAGACTACCAATAGCTCAGGATTGGTACTATCATTGTCGAGCTTACACACTGAAAGAGTCACGAGAATACTACATTTGATCCAAATAATCTTACCTTCAAAGTTTGAATCTAAGTCTCCTCGTAATAAACACTAAACCTTACCAATCCATCTAACCCTTGAAACTGCTCTCTTAGTATTATTATTATTATTTCATTGACCCATATCATAAAATGAGATGGTACAAACCCTATGAATGGAAAGTAAATGAAGCACCTAAACTATGGTGACTAGATGTACCTTTATCAAATATTAAAATAGAATAGAGTTTGTTTGTGCTTAAATATCCATGAAATTATAGATTTTTGAAATTCACTTCAAGAATATTTCCACCCCAAAGCTCATTATGAGATTTTTAAAATTAACTTTAATAAGATTTTCATCCAAAGCTCATTTTGAGAATAGTATTGATAATTTCAGATTGATTCAGGTATGTGCTTAGTATAAAAATTAATGAGGGCAATGTATTGCAACTGGTCTCAGATTTATCTAGGCGTGTGCTTAGTATACGAATTTAATGAAGGCAATGCACTGCAGCTGGTCAAAATCTCTATCTAGGGCATTAATACACTGTACTTAAAGCAATTTCACATAAAGCAACTTTTTTAAAAATCTCATAAGTTAGTGATTAAAGGATACAGTTTGATAAATTGGGAAGGTGCCTAAAGTTAGAACTTAGCATGATAGAGTCAGCTAATAATGATGTATAAATGACCTGATTTTTAGGTTATTATTTAAATTATGAAGAAATGCCAAAGAGGCATATGAAGAATGTAATTTCATATTTTACTTAATATAAAACTAAGAAAAAAAAATTCCAAAAAATTTAAGACCTATGTTTCTTAAGATGGCCTTAGACCCTATCTTAACATAATGTATTTGTTCAGCAATAGTATTATGCTTCCATCATAAATAATGTTTAATTGTAACTTTTACTTTTATCATAAGTTAAGTTATTGGTTGGGCTTCCCTCTTTCATAGGATTAATATTTGAATATTAATATAAATAAGAGTTTATATAAATACATGGGTATAGATTAGAAGGTATCTTATATTTTTTATTTTGTATCAAATTTTATTTTTAAAAAGATTATTTTTTAAATAGGTTTATAATATTTGTTTCATTTAATTAATATAAGTTTGTTGTTATTTTTATTAGATTTTTTTGTGGGTATTTTATTACTTTCATTTTTGTGATAATTTAGTTATCTTCAATTAGTAAGCATTTTTATTAATTCTTGTATTGTTATTTTGGTTATGCTTATTTTTACATGAATGTTTTTAGGAAGTGGTATCAAAGCTCTTTCCAAGGCCTTCCATAGCAAGAGCAAAAGTTCTTATCTTTCCGTCCATTTTTTATTTTGTAATTTTTCATTATGTTCATCTTCTGTTAAAGTATCTTTTAAAAAAAACATAATTTTTTTTCTTGTTTTTCAATTGAGCAGGGTAGAAACTCTATTTTGGAGGTTTTAAAATCGCATAAATCTATTGTTCTTGGTTGAACATATTTACCCGTAAAGCGATGTATAAAAGAGACATGGTAAAAGTGCATTAACATCTAAGCCTTAGACAAAATACACCATGGATTTAGACTTCTACGCATTGTGAGGTATATAGAAAGACAATATTAGGTTAAAATAAAATGAAACAACCTAGAAAGCCTTCGACCATATAAAATTATATTTTACCAATAAGTAATTAACCCGAGGAAGTTACAATCATAACACCCTAGAAAATGGTGAGTGTGGTTGCATGAACAATGAAACCCACCATAGTTAGAGCTATAAAATATTAGGCTGACAACTAATCATGAAAGAAAACCCATAAAATCATACACATCCTGAATTACACTGTCCCTATTGAAACATTGTTTCAATATTTTCTTGCTAAAAAACAAAACTAGATCTAAACATACTATTGAAGAGGCTACTATAGTCCTATTCAAGATTTGCTATAGAAGCATATTGAAATACACCAAGCAACTTAAACGGTGGTGGTTTGAATACTCTAAAGCTACACAATGATTATCTAGTATGATAGTGCAAAGAACATCTATTATGATAGTGTAAAGAATATCCAGTTTTATAGTGCAAAGAATATTTAGATTGATAGTCAGAGTAGTCATTTATCAGTAGTCCACTAGCAAGAAAAAAAACAACAAAAAATCCAAAAGAAAAACAAAAGGAAAAAAAGACCCAAAAAAGCCAAAAAATAATATTTTGAGAGAGCCAATTGTGATCCTCTTTCAATATCTATATCAACACTTTTTTATTGATGTTTTACATGGGCATGGGTTGTGGCATCTACAAGCTAGGGTTGTAGTAAAAACAAAATCTAGTTAAAGAAGAAGAGGTAGGGTATCCTTGTCAAGCATGGCAGGACCCTCCTAGTCGTAGATCCTAGATGATTTTATTGCCATCACCACTTTGTTATGGTAGACAAGTGTATCTACATGAAGGACGAAGGGCATGCCTCCTAAATCTATGCCATCCTAAAGATATTTTCCAAGGCTCTCATAGACTTATTCTAGAGTATGCAGACCAACAATCAAAGAAGGAGATCTAGGGTATCCTCACTAGGCATGGTAGAGAACTCCTAGTCATAGATCCCAAGAGTTTTTTTTCAAGTGCCATGATATTATTTTATTATGTAGTATTTAAATTTAATTTAAATTTGCTATGAAAATAATCTTAATGAGATGACTTTTATAAGGTGTAAAGGATTGTTGGATTCATCTATAGTTCAAGGTTAATTTTTTCTTTGCACCTCTATCATCCCTAGCTTTATAGTATCGAGACCATTTAGCAAAGGCACCGGTCACATGGGACTCATCATATAGACTATCGCAAAGGATTTAAAAATTTTGACTAAGCAAGAGAAACTCTAGGAAGCCATGGATCTTTTCACAATCATGGAGTAGAGGATTGGTCCTATGGATTCCCTTTCTTATATATGTATCCTCTAGTGTTGCACCGATAAAAATATCCTAAAAGAGGAGAAAAATATGATTGGTCACATGGAGCGGTCTAGGTTTAGCCCTGATATGGGAGTTAGTAACAAGATTATCAATTTGTATGGGAAGCGAGGGAGTATCTAGGATGCCTTTTAAGTGTTTGAAAAAATACTAAACAAGATTGTGCATCCTAAAACTTTATGATTGCTAGATATTCCTATAATGGGTTCACCAAGGAGGTGGTTAAGTGATAGGGATACGGTATGACATTAAATAATGCTTATGCTTAGCTAAAAAATTATTACAAACATGTGTTATAATACCGTAATAGGGTGAAGACCCATGTGATGACAAGGATCACAATGGAAGGGTCATGGTATTGTGAAGAAAGAGAGAACGACAACTCCGTGATTGAGGAGGACCCATGTGATGTCTATAGATCACATAAGAAGGGTCATGGTCATTAACATATTTGAGACAACTCCATTAGTGAGGGATACCTATATGCAAAGGCCATGGTTTGGAGGATAAATATGCTTCCAAAAGAGTCTATAAAAAATAATGTGGATTGAGTGTCGAGTTCTAAGCAGTGCACTTCAATGCAAAAAATGGCTAGTAGGGCGGTACAAGATCATCGTTTTGGGTAAATAGGTAGGGATCATAAAAAAGGAGCAAGAAGTACCAAAAGGTTGAGATATTGTCTAAAAATAGAAGTATGACACCAAAATTTCTTGGATGAGGCCAAAATTGATGGAACATCTGGAAGGAGGACAACATCAAAAAAATGATGCAATCTTAAGGAAGAGGAAACTAGATCACACCATGATATCTAGAAAAAAGAGGGCCATAAATAGGGTTTTATAAATACCATCATCATAGATTATAGTACTGAGAAAAGGGTGGTGGTTTCAGCTTTTGACTCTATTGGGCGATCGAAGCGTTGATCTAGGATCGTGTGGTAGTTGTACGACAACATATGGTTAGGGTAGAAAATGGGGGCCCATATAATTGTAGATGGACATAATTGTAGCAGAGTAAATTGGATGACAAATGCATAAGAGGAATGAAATTGTGAAAGGGAAGGAGGAATTTCGAAGAGGAAAATTCTCCATTAAGGGTAGGAATGAATGCTCTGATACCAAATGATATGGATTATAACACATGTTTGTAATAAATTTTTAGCTAAGGATAAGAATTATTTAATGCATTCTTATCCATTGTAATGCCTTGTAATACCTATTTGTAGGTACCTTTTGGTATTCTAATACAATGAAGTTTTGGATTTTCATTCATATCTCATTTCTGTTGTAACTAATTCCTTATCATTGGTATTAGAGTCAATTATGGATAAAGGCTAGTATCCTCTTCCTATAGGAAAATATTAGTTCAAAAAAGAAATGATAATACCTTCGTAGGTTTTTCTGAGGAGTCGTTTACTTTTTTTACATACTGATTTGTGCAGGCTTTACATAAGTGTTTCTGAATCCATACGTGGTTTTGTCCCACTTCGGCCTAGCATACTTGACCATTCCAAAATCCATTTGTTTCATACTCATTCAACTCATGATCTAGTGTATTTACATCTTCCTTATTTGTGACCATCATGTATTTTCATCTCTGATAGAATGATGTTGAGTTTGACCATTTTGCTCGATGATGTCTCTGCTTGACTTCGTGACCTCGTAGTGAAACTTCAAGAAATACATGCAAAAATGTTTATCCTTAGCTAACAACTTATTAAAAACATGTTCTATAATCCATATCATTAAGATGTTTGGATAGATGGAGACAAGGGTAAGGTCAAATGGGAATAGTTTATTGCGGGTTATGTGGACTTGCAATAGGTTAGGTATGGTGGATGAGGAAAGACAATATTTTGAGTCCATGAGTAAGGACTTTGGAATGGTGCATGGAATGTAGTATTATATGTACATGGTTGATATTCTTGGCAAGGATGGAAGGCTAGAGGAGGTATAGGAATTTATTAGCAAGATGATAGTGAAGCCTAGTGTTCATGGGTGGAAGCCTTTGCACAATGCCTATAAAATCCATGGGAATGAGGAGTTGGAGAAAAGGGTAGCCTACATCAAATATAGGTGGTTCACAGGAAGTAAAATTGAAACAATATGTGGCTAAAGCATTTGTAGCACTGGAAAGAATTTAAAAATAAATAGCAAAGCTTGTTTATGTGAAGGATTATAATTGTGTACTTGATGATGCTCGAGTTCCATCAAATCCATATCTACTGATACTAAAGGAGAAGAACCGTAAATTTCCATAAGAGAGTAGAAACATGAACAATGACAATAGAACATGGGAAAATTAGTTGAAGGGGAAGATAAGTAGGGAGAAAATAAGGAACAATAAATACTGATTTCATCTAAAACTGAGGGAGGAATGTATCTGAATATTCCTAATAAAATCTATAAAATTACATAGAACATACTTAATAATACTCTAATAGGAAATTTCTTAGGCTCATGACCAACAAGGGATAAAATAAGGAAATTAATAACTAACCACTGGAAAGTTAGAGGATGTGAAATTATCCTTTATTTCAAAATATTTTTTCCTTAGCTCTTTTAACAATGAGAAATATTTCCTAAGGCTCTTCTAGGAGGCCCATGGTTTGTGGATAGATCTAGCTTATATCTCAAGAAATGAGCTCTTGGTTTTAATATTGACACAAAGAGGATAGATGTGGACCTAGTATGGATAAAAATGATTTTTTTGAAAGCATAGAAAACTCCTTTGGGCATTTTTCATGGTGGATTTATTACCAAAGAAAGAAAATGGTATTTTTTGCTAGATTGTGCATCATGGTTGAATCAAGATAGAAACTACCTAAGGATATCAAGCTAGTATTGATATGGTGGTGTGGAATAAAAGCATAATATATGAGAATTATCCCTTTAGCTATAGAATATATGCCAAGATGGGCCATCTAGTAAAGGATTTCCCAAATAAATAGAGGAGGAATTATAGAGAAATCTAGAGTAAGACTAAATAAAGTAAAAAATGACTAATATGGAAGAAAAAGGAGTATATATCTTATGCGAAGAGTAAAGAGACTCTAATACAAGAATTTGAGGAGAGGAGGGAGCCAAAAAAAATAGGGAAGAAGTAAAGGAAGTTGGTATTGGTGAAGGTAAGGAAAAATCAAAAGGAAATGGAGATGGGAGAAGGTGAAATACGATAATGTAAACTCCAGGAAATTATTTGAGATGTTATTCTCTTGAGCAACATAATTGATCTCTGAGCTATGATTCACGCTGGGGAGGATTAGACGTTTTTTGTAGGACTGCCCAAACTACCGAACTCGTTTCGGCCATATCTCACTCATTCGAACTTGGATTGAGCTAAAATTTTGAGGATAGATGCCTGAAAAACCCTAGAACGTCTCCACAAATTTTCATATCATTTGGAGCAACAAAGATCCTAGCACATCCCTATGTGTGAATGATATATTTAGAAAGCGGCTATGCGAGGGTTTCATATGGGTTGAGTGCAAGCAGCTCCAGAGGTTGGTTTTTAGGGCCTTTGGGCCCTAGCGGCCAATATTTTTGTGGTTTATGATCAATATTTTAGTAGGAAATGTTGCAGGGGATACAAGATGGGTTAGAAATTTGTCTTTCAATAGATCATACTGTGAACTTGAGTGACAATGGCTTCCAATTTTATGCACAAAAGAAAAGTGAAAACCATACCTTTCCACGACGTCTAGGGCAAGGATTAAAGAGACCACGAAATAAGTTTCAAGCAGTTGATCAAAAAATGGCTCATTCTCAAGTGAATCTGGTGCTAAGGTGCACCCACAAAATAATTCTACTGTGAAAACCCCTATCAAGGGTAAGAATTTTGAAGACTCAGTCCCAAAAATGAATTTTAGGGATGCCCTTCGTGGTGGACAGCCTCAGCCCAATTCTAATATCAATATTAGGGCTTCTCATAAACCTCTAAGAATGCCTAAGATTGATCTCAAGAAAATGGAGTCAGGATGTCTTAAAGCAGCTGATGGAACTCCTATTGTTAAGCTTGATATGGGTAACATTCAGACTGGTATTGAAGATTTGGAAAAAAGAGGACTAATTTTTCGGTTTGTGGGTTTTTGTCCAAGTCTATCTGCTTTCAAATTCTGGGCTGCAAAAATCTGGAAAACTAAAGGTGAGTTACAAATCTCTATTTATCCAAATGGTTATTTTCTTGTTTTATTTGCTAATAATGAAGATAGAGAGAAAAATTTTCAAGGGGGTCCTTGGTTTTTGGAAGGGCGGGGCTTTTCATGAAGCCCCGGCATACTAAATTTAAATCCGAAGAAGAGATGCCTTCTATAGCTCCCGTGTGGGTTAGACTCTTTGGCCTCCCTATTGAATTTTGGAATCCTACTGTTTTCTCTTCAATTGGAAACTCTTTAGGAACTTTTATGATGATTGTCGATTGTACTCAAAATTTTGAACATATTATTTATGATCGAATTTGTGTTTTAATGGATTTTGACAAACCCCTACCTAAAAATATCACATTAAAATTTGGGGAAGACACTTGGGAGCAAGTAGTGGACAATGAGAACATTCCTTTTCGTTGTAGAATTTGCCATGAATATGGTAATTTGGCCAGTGCTTGCCCAAATAAAATTCTTGATCAAAAGAAAGAAGATATAAACTTAGCAGGTTTCCAAATACCTAAGAAGAAGAACACTCGAAAAAAACCAGTAATGAAGGATCAATCAAAGTCATTTTCTAATATGTTTGAAATCCTTTCCACAAATGATGTCCCAAGTGAGGAAGAGGAAATAATGGAAACTGAAATCTTAGAAACACAATTTAAATATGAAGGAAAGAACTCGGAGACAAACCAACAAATCAAAGGTTTTCAACGGAAAAAAAAGGAGAAAATTTACACAAGAAAAACAATATTTTAAATGTCAAAACTTCAAATAATGCGAGTCCCAATATAGACTCCATTCAACCATCTAGTAAAATTTTGGCTATGTATGAGCATTGTTCAAGGTTAGAAGCCATCTCAGATTCAATTGGAATAAGTCAAGAAACAGGGAAAAAAAAATTGAAGATGGATTCTAATCAAAAAGTAGGTCACAAGACCAATCAATATCATATTGTTGTTGATTACTTTTCCAATCTTTTTGCTGCTACTCCTCTTGAATCAGCTTCACAACAAAATGTTCTTCAAGCAATCCCTTCTCTTATCTCTTATGAGGAGAACTCTATTTTGACTGCTCCTATTACTATCAATGAGCTTCAACAAGTAGTTTTTAAAATGCAAAAAAGGGAAGGGAGGAGTAGAGACGTTTTTTGTAGGACTGCCCAAACTGCCGAATTCATTTCGGCCATATCTCACTCATTCGAACTTGGATTGAGATGAAATTTTGAGGGTAGATGCATAAAAATCCCTAGAACGTCTCCACCAATTTTCATATCATTTGGAGCAACACAGATCCTAGCGCATCTCTATGTGTGAACGATATATTTGGCAAGCAGCTATGCGAGGGTTTCATCTGGGTTGAGTGCAAGTAGCTCCAGAGGTTGGTTTTTAAGGCCTTCGGGCCCTAGCGACCAATATTTTTGTGGTTTATGCTCAATAATTTAGCAAGAAATGTTGTAGGGGATACAATATGGGTTAGAAATTTATCTTTCAACAGATCATACTGTGAACTTGAGTGACAACGACTTCCAATTTGTTGCACAAAAGAAAAGTGAAAACCATACCTTTCCACGACATCTAGGGAAAGGATTAAAGAGACCACGAAATAAGTTTCAAGCAGTTGATCAAAAAATGGCTCATATCTCAAGTGAATCTGGTGCTAAGGTGCACCCACAAAATAATTCTACTATGAAAACCCCTGTCAAAGGTAAGAATTTTGAAGACTCGGTCCCAAAAATGAATTTTAGGGATGCCCTTCATGGTGGACAGACCTCAGCCCAATGCTAATATCAATATTAGGTCTTCTCATAAACCTCTAAGAATGCCTAAGATTGATCCCGGGAAAACGGAGTCAGGATGTCTTAAAGCAGCTGATGGAACTCCTATTGTTAAGCTTGATATGGGTAACATTCAGACTAGCATTGAAGATTTGGAAAAAAGAGGACTAATTTGTCGGTTCGTGGGTTTTCGTCCGAGTCTATCTCGCTTTCAAAGTCTGGGCTGCAAAAAGTTGGAAAACTAAAGGTGACTTACAAATCTCTATTTATCCAAATGGTTATTTTCTTGTTTTATTTGCTAATAATGAAGATAGAGAGAAAAATTTTCAAGGGGGTCCTTGGTTTTTTGGAAGGGCAGGGCTTTTCATGAAGCCCTGGCATACTAAATTTAAATCCGAAGAAGAGATGCCTTCTATAGCTCCCGTGTGGGTTAGACTCTTTGGACTCCCTATTGAATTTTGGAATCCTACTATTTTTTCTTCAATTGGAAACTCTTTAGGAACTTTTATGATGACTGCTGATTGTACTCAAAATTTTGAACATATTATTTACGCTCGAATTTGTGTTTTAATGGATTTTGACAAACCCCTACCTAAAAATATCACATTACAATTTGGGGAAGACACTTGGGAGCAAGTAGTGGACTATGAGAACATTCCTTTTCATTGTAGAATTTGCCATGAATATGGTCATTTGGCCAGTGCTTGCCCAAATAAAATTCCTAATCAAAAGAAAGAAGATATAAACTCAGCAGGTTTCCAAATACCTAAGAAGAATAACACTAAAAAAAACCCAGTAATGAAGGATCAATCAAAGTCATTTCCTAATATGTTTGAAATCCTTTCCACAAATGATGTCCCAAGTGAGGAAGAGGAAATAATGGAAACTGAAATCTTAGAAACACAATTTAAATATGAAGGAAAGAACTCAGAGACAAACCAACAAATCAAAGGTTTTCAATAGAAAATTTACACAAGAAAAACAATATTTCAAATGTCAAAACTTCAAATAATGCAGGTCCCAATATAGACTCCATTGAACCATCTAGTAAAATTTTGGCTGTGTATGAGCATTGTTCAAGGTTAGAAGCCATCTCAGATTAAATTGGAATAAGTCAAGAAACAGGGAAAAAAATTGAAGATGGATTCTAATCAAAAAGTAGGTCGCAAAACCAATCAATATCATATGGTAAAAGAAGGTGAAAAGCTTGTAGAGGAAGGTAAGATTAATGCCCTTCCCAATATTTTTAGCCCTGGTATTAACGAAGATCATCACTTGGAATATTAGAGGACTCAAAGGGAGTCTTTCAAAACAAAATGAAATTAGAAGAATGATTCAGATAAATCATCCACATCTTGTTTTCCTTCAAGAAACAAAGATGTCAATGGAGGATATGGACTTAATTGCCAATAAAATTTGGCCAGCTGGAAAAGTGGTTTCCCTCAGTTACCAAGGGACTTCGGGTGGCATTGCTTGTCTTTGGGACCCAAAAGAGGTAATTATTCACCATATGGTTGGCAGTTGGGGTTTGTTGGCTATAGCTATTCAAAGTAGACATTCCAACTAGATTATGCTCTGCATTACTCTTTATGCCCCGACTTCTTTGGAGGAAAAAAGAAGACAGTGGAAGGATATTACTCATATTATCTCTCATTTTCCTAAAGCTTGGATCTTGATTGGAGGAAATTTCAATACCATCCTCTCTTTGGATGAGAAAAGGGGGGAAATAGAAATTTGGACAAAAGTACTGACCTCATGAGTGAATATATTGCAAACCTCCATCTTGTGGATATCCAACCATATAATGGCCTTATGACTTGGTCTAACAAAAGGAAAGGCTTAGCTTGTATAATGGAGAGATTGGATAGGTTTTTGCTCTCTGAAAATTTCTTAATCCATGGTCACATTCCTAAAGTGAAGACTCTTAATAATGCTAGTTCGGATCATTGGCCAGTCATGGTGGAAATATGGAAAACCAATGTGAGTTTCTCTCCTTTTCGTTTTTAATTAATGTGGCTTAGAGACATTTCATTCAGACCTCGTGTGCAACAAAGGTGGAAGGAAGGTAAACCTAGGCATGGGACTAAGATGTTCTATTTTGCCAAAAGACTGCAATACATTAAATCCAAAATCAAGACTTGGAACTGGAAAGAGTTTGGGGATGTTCATAAAAAAAAACATGAAGTTACTTGCTCATCTTGAAAATTTGAATAAGAAAATCCATTTAGATGGCCTCACAGAGAAGAGAAGTGCAGATGAAATTAAACTCACAACTCAGTTAGAGGAATGCGAAAAAAGATAAGAAATCTTATGGAAGCAAAAATCTAGAATTCAATGGCTCAAAGAAGGAGATCGAAACACAAATTTCTTCCACAAATCTCTTCTAGCTCGAAGATCTCACAACTTTATTTCTTCCTTAAAATCATATTCTGGAGATGTTGTTTATACTTGGGATGGCATGAACTCTATTGTTGTTGATTACTTTTCCAATATTTTTGTTGCTACTCCTCTTGACTCGGCTTCACAACAAAATGTTCTTCATGCATCTCTTCTCTTATCACTTCGAGGAGAACTCTATTTTGACTGCTCTCGTTACTATCAATTAGCTTCAACAAGTAGTTTTTAAAATGCAAAAAGGGAAAACCCTAGGTCTCGATGGTTTTTCTATTGAGTTCTACCAAGAGTTACGGGATATCCTTCATGTTGATTTATTAGAGGTGGTGGAAGAAGCCAGGAAAGCCAAAGAAATTTTGAAGGTTATCAATACAACTTATATTACTCTTGTTCCAAAATCTCAAGAGGTTGATCATATCTCAGCTTTTAGACCTATTGCTTTATGTAATGTTCTTCTCAAAATCATTACTAAAATCATGGCAAAAAGGTTGAAGCCTCTTTTGCATAAGATAATTTTCCCAGAGCAAGGGGGATATGTGGAAGGACGTCAAATAGTACATGAGATAGTTCTTGCTCAGGAAGCCATCCATTCCATGGATATGCAAAATTCTCCTTCTATGTTCATCCGGTTAGACTTATCCAAAGCTTATGACAGAGTGGATTGGCACTTCCTTATCAAAGTTTTGAGGCAATTTGGTTTCTCTAAGGATTGGATGGATTGGATTATGGGATGTATCTCTTCAGTTTCCTACTTAGTTCTTATCAATGGTAGGCCTTCTTAGTCTTTCCCAACTTCCAAAGGTATTAGGCAAGGTGACCCGCTATCCCCTTATTTATTCATCATTCTTGTTGAATGCTTGGGTAGGACTATAACCAAAAAGAGGGAAAACAAAACCCTTGAGGGAGTTAGCATTGCTTATGGAGCTAGAAATATCTCTCATATTCAATTTGTGGATGACTCTACCATATTAGGTAAAGCTACAGTTAAGGAAGCTTCTAATATTAAGCAAATCATTAGATGTTTTTCTAAGGCTACTGGGTAGTTGATCAATGAAGACAAATCTAAAGTTATTTTATTTCACTACTCTGCTAGACAAGAATCCATGGTCTTGGATAAATTAAGATATAAGAAGACCTCTCTTCCAATCACTTATTTAGGTATTCCCATAAATATTCAAAGGCAAAAAAATAAATATTGGAATTGGTTGTTGGACAAAGTCAAGAAGAAAATTGGAAAGTGGACCAACAAGTGGCTTTCTTCTTGGGGTAGAATCACCTTGGTAAAATAAGTCTTTCAAGCTATTCCTATTTATGTTTCTTCCATTTTGAATATCCCAAAGGCTGTTCTTCGAGAATTAGATCAAATCAGTCATCATTTCCTTTGGAGTGGTACTAAGGAGAAAAGAAAATGGGCCTTGGTGAAATGGGATACTTTATGTCTTCCTAAGAGTGAAGGGGGGTTAGGATTCCGGTATTCAATTAATAACAACAAAGCTTTAGATGCTAAATTATATTAGAGGATGTTGCATAACCCCAATGCTCTTTGGGCCAATAATATTCATGCTAAATATGCTGAGAACAAAAGTTCTGAAGACCTTGTTCACTATCAACTTCCTACCAAAGGTTCTCCCATTTTAGCAGTTCTTAAGACTGGTGAGGATTTTATAAAGAAAAAATTATTTTGGATCATTCATAATGGTCAACATGCAAATTTTTGGACAAATTCTTGGGATGGTCACAAGCCTTTGATAACTCAGTTTACCGATTAGAGGCCTTTGATGGAGGAGCTTCACCGAGCTAATTGGATAAAGGTGGCTAATTACTGTCAGTACCATGCTGATAATTCAAAGGTTGGTAGATATTGGATCTCTATTGAGGACTGGCCTATTCAAATCCCAGAAAGGCAAAGACAAGATATCCAAGGTATCCTTCATATGAGATCCCTCTCTTGGTCCCATGAAAAAGATTGTTTTGGATGGAACAACACTACTAAGGGTGAGTATTCAGTTGCTCAAGGTTATTTGACCTTATGCCATAATAATCCCAACCATTCTTTTGAAATATTTTCTCAATTGGAGGCTCAAAAGCTCTGGCCTAAGGTGAGGTTCTTTAATTGGCTTTTATTGCATCGTAGGGTGCTTACTGGTGAGCAACTTATGACGCATGGTTTTCATGGCCCTTTTAGATGTGAAATTTGTGAAGAGAATGTAGAAAATATCAACCATATTTTTATTGAGTGTACTTTAGCCTCTGAGCTATGGAGGAGAATGGCAAATTTACTTGGCTTACAGTGGTCCAATTTTTTCACTTTTGAACGACTTTGGAGGGATTGGCCTAATCAAGAGGTTGTTGATCATTTTATTAGGCGATTAGTTTGGATGGGTTCTACCATTCTTCTTTGGAATATTTGGAATGAAAGGAACAACCAAATTTTTAATCAAGATAGGAAGGATATTCACTATATTTGGCAAAAGACCATAACCAACTTAGTTGAATCAGTCCATCAACTCCTTAATCACCCCCAAAACTCCCACCAAAGATGGGATCAAGTGATGCAAATATTGAAGATTAAACCTTCTAAGGGCAACCAAATTAAAGGGAATGTGAGTATTAGTAAGATGGATAGGACTAGAAATTGGCAACCTCCTCCTAAGGATTTTGGAAAAGTCAATACTGATGGAGCCTCTAGAGGGAATCCTGGAAAATCCAGTGTGGGAGGAATTGGTAGACTTTCAGATGGCTCCTTGGTTTTTACTTTTGCTGAGAATTTGGGTATTCTTTCCAATAACCTTGCTGAGGGGTATGGTATCCTTAGAGGCCTTCAGGAGGCTACTAAGGTTGGATGGGAAAAGGTGTTAGTTGAGTCTGACTCTCAACTTATGATTAATCTCTTGAAGACTCCTTCAAAGAATCATAAGGTGGATTGGAGAATAAAAAGATAGTTAATCCAGATGGGATTTTTGAAAGTTGATTACAATCATGTGGTCAGAGATCAAAACAAGAGTGTTGATGCTTTAGCTAATTGGGCTTTGGACAAAGGTGATCTTACTTGTTATGGCCACCTTCCTATATGATGGGCTTCTCAAATTAGGGAAGCTCTTCTTTCTATAATTTCTTTGGATGGCTCTAGTTCTGAAGGTACCTAGTTTCTTCTTGTTTTTTTTTTTTTTTTGTTTCCCTTTAGTTCATTTAGTTTTTTTAGTTCCCTAGCTCATTCTATTCTTTATTTTGTTTCCTCTGTTGTCTTCTTTGTTTTTTTATTTAGTTTTTTAAGGTGGGTGGGTTCTTTTGTTTTGTTTTGTTTTTGTGTTCTTTGTGTTGTTTTTTGTTGTTCTTGTGTTTTTGTTGTTTTGTTTTTTTTTATGTTTTTTGTTTTTGTTCTTGTGTTTTTTTCGTTCTTGTTCTTGGGTTTCTCTTTGTTTGTGTTATTTTTTTTTTTTTATGTGTGATTGTTTTCTATGTTTTTTGTTTTTGTTTATTGTCTGTTGTTGGTTGTTTTTATTTTTATTTTATTTATTTTATTTTTTAGGTTTTGGTTGTGTTTATTTTTCATGTTTTTTTTTGGGTTATGTCTTTGTAGTGTTCTGTTGTTTTTGTCTTGTTTGTATTTTGTTATGTGGTTCTTGTGTTTTTCTATGTGGTTTGTGTTGTGGTTTATTTTATCTTATTGTGAGCGTTTGGTTGTGCTTTTGGTTTTGACACACTCAAGGAGCATGTTTTTTATTTTATTTTATTATTTTTGTTGTTATTTAATTTTTTTAATTTGGTTTTGTGTGTTTGTTTGCTCCTTGAGTATGTCAAAGGTGGTAGGCCAGGTCCGAGTCCTGGGCGTTTTTGGCGGAATGGATACCCTTGCCTCCTTGGGTCTTACCCGAAAGTGGCATCCCTTTTGGGATGTTTTCCACAAATAATAAAAAAAAAAAATGCAAAAAAGGGAAAACCCCAGGTCCTGATGGTTTTCCTATTGAGTTCTACCAAGAGTTCTGGGATATCCTTCATGTTGATTTATTAGAGGTGGTGGAAGAATGCAGGAAATTCAAAGAAATTTTGAAGGTTATCAATACAACTTATATTACTCTTGTTCCAAAAGCTCAAGAGGTTGATCATATCTCAGCTTTTAGACCTATTGCTTTATGTAATGTTCTTCTCAAAATTATTACTAAAATCATGGCAGAAAGGTTGAAGCCTCTTTTGCATAATATTATTTCCCCAGAGCAAGGGGGATATGTGGAAGGACTTAAAATAGTAGATGAGATAGTTATTTCTTAGGAAGCCATCCATTCCATGGATATGCAAAATTCTCCTTCTATGTTCATCCGGTTAGACTTATCCAAAGCTTATGACAGAGTGGATTGGCACTTCCTTATCAAAGGTTTGAGGCAATTTGGTTTCTCTAAGGATTGGATGGATTGGATTATGGGATGTATCTCTTCAGTTTCCTACTTAGTTCCTATCAATGGCATGCCTTCTCAGTATTTCGCATCTTCCAGAGGTATTAGGCAAGGTGACCCGCTATCCCCTTATTTATTCATCATTCTTGTTGAATGCTTGGGTAGGACTATAACCAAAAAGAGGGAAAAAAAAACCCTTGAGGGAGTTACCATTGCTCATGGAGCTAGACCTATCTCTCATCTTCAATTTTTGGATGACTCTACCCTTTTAGGTAAAGCTACAGTTAAGGAAGCTTCTAATCTTAAGCAAATCATTAGCTATTTTTCTAAGGCTCCTGGGCAGTTGATCAATGAAGACAAATCTAAAGTTATTTTCTTTCACTGCTCTGATAGACAGGAATTGTTAGGATCTCATCCTAACCCTTAATGTAATAACTTCCTTGATGTAATAATTCCTAGTGAACGTGGGTAGTACCCATGATTAATATTTTGTAATGTTCTAAGTTTTAGCTTAGGTAGTGCCTATGACAAATGGCACCCTTTTTTATGTAACACATGGTAGATAGGTGGCATTGTGCATGTAATTCGGGTGGCATTGTGCATGTAATTCAAAGTGGCACTATGCATGTAATTCGGGTGGCATTATGCATGTAATCCAGGTGGCATTTTGCATGTAAGCCAACCTTGGAAGGAAACTCCTTAAATACCCGAAAGGGCACCAATGTAACCATCTTTTGCAAAATTAATGAAGTATTGAAGGAGGTTGCCCCCTCGAAGAGGCCTCGCGATTCGCTTCTATTGTGAGATTGTTCTTTATGCAAATTTTTGTTATATTAATGTGATGTTTATGTGAGTTATTTCCAAGCAATTGTGTGAGAGTGTGTTATTTGAGTTTAATTTATAGCAGGATCTTAACAAGTGGTATCAGAGCGCTTTCTAGGGCCAAGTTCTGCTGCAACTGCAACGATTCTTGCCATCCAAATCCGCCTGTTAGGTATAAATTCCGTGTGTTTTTTCCATTCTGTTTTTCCTTATTAAAAAAAAAATCCAAAAAAAATACAGTGTTTTTTTTTTCCAGGACCAAAAACAAAAAAAATATATTATTAGTTGAGTAGGTAGAAACCCTGTATCGGGGGTTTTAAAATATCGTGAAGGATCTGTCGTTATTGGCTAAGCTAGATAGCCCATAAAGCGTCTAGTGAAGTGAGGGGCGATCAGGCTCCAATACCCGGGCCTCGGACAGGAACTCGCGCACGGACTTGAGCTCCCACGTATCTTCGGGTATATCGGGAGACCATCTAAGATTAAACAAACTTTTAGCCATTAGTAAGCTCTTCAAACTTGTATTAATCATAGTCTATGGGACACAAAATCCTGGATGATTACCCTCTCGTATTGTCAGAGAGGTAGGTAGTGTGCTCAAGGGTATGTGTGGAATCCTCCTTGAGTAGTGGCCTGAAATATTGGTCCGAGCACTATTGTTCGTCACTGTCGGTATATTAGAGGTCCTATGGGTGGTACATACTCCTATACTTAACATTCCCTGGTTATGTTAAAACTGCAACTTGTAAAAAATACAAAAATAAAAATCAAAATAAGAATCCAAACACCCCCATTCGTAAACCTGCATTTCAAAAGTGAGCATATGAGAAAGGAGTCCTCTACCAAAAAAATAACAAAAGGGACATGCATTTGGGATAAGCCATGAGGGTGACACTTAAGTTGAAAGTCTGGAGAGTAACAGTCAAATTTACGATAGCAGATCCACAATCAGAGTCGGAGAGGTCAGCACAGTCAGGGCAGAATTCACGGTCTTCAGAGTCAGAACAGAACTGTCATATCAGTCACCTACAAAATACAGAGAATCTTGAGTGTGAAACACGACCAGTTTTAGATAGTGCTCCAGTACCCAAATTTTGCTCAGTAGCTCAGAATCAGAATCTGTAAACACCGTTAGACTCAGCAAAATAGAAGATAAAAAAAAAAAAAAAAAAAAAAAGTCTGGGGTGCCAAAAAGTAGTGTTAAGAGATATAGCTCATTGTGACCACCTTCTCCTGCTGATCATTTTGATATATAGCACCCAAGCACTTTTTTGGGCACTTACTAAAAATAGTAAGTCAAAAAAATTCAATTCTATTTTTAGTAACTAGTCACAAAAGGTCAAAAAATGGCCCAGGGTACTCGTGGACACCAGAAAGAACTAGAACACTTGGATTCCCTAACAAAAGCCATTGATAACTTGAACTCGGCTTTTCACTCCATAAGGGAAGAAGTCCAAGGTCTTCGCTTAGAGCATGAGGCCACTAGCAATCGCTTAGAAGAAGCATTGACTGAAGTGGACAACAAACTGAGAAGAGAACCACCCAAATCAGAATACCAAGCTGAGAGTTCTACAAGGAATCATGACCATGATACACCCTTCAGAATGCCCAATTTGGACTTTCCCAAATTCAGTGGGAAGGATGTTGATGGGTGGCTATGTCGGGTTGACCAATTCTTTCGACTTCATAATGTACCAGTATTTCATCGAGTCCATATGGCTTCCTTTAACTTGGAATCTGAGGCTCTACACTGGTTTCAATGGTTGCGTCTTACCTACCCAAATCTCTCTTGGGAGGATTTTGAATCCCAAATACTCACTCGATTTGGTCCTAGTGAGTTTGAGGACTTCACAGGAGCCTTATCCAAACTACAACAAACAGGGTCAATTCGAGAGTACCAAGCTCAATTTGAAAAATTGGCCAATCGAACAAGAGGATTGAGTGAAGGGTTCTTCCAGAGTTGTTATATCAGTGGGTTGAAGATGGAACTCCAAGCAGAAGTCAAAATGTTGAAACCACGAACTATGATGGAATCTATCAGTTTGGCCCGTCTGGCCGAATCTAAACTCTCTGCCCAAATACGCCCATCAAAGTTTTCTCAAGATAGACCTTCATTTCCCCCGAGAGCCCAACACCCAGATGATAATAAACCCGCTGCACCCAAGCGCCTCACCACCGAAGAGATGGATGCACGTCGTGCCAAAGGATTATGCTACAATTGTGATGAAAAGTTTTTCAAGGGGCATAAGTGTGCACACAAAAAATTGTTCTTGATAGATGTTGGAGAACCTGATACCGTTGATGAGAGTGATGAGGATGAGGACCCTCCAGAAACACCTCCCCCACAAGAAGAAGGGAAACAGGAACCTGAGACATCAATTACAATCCATGCCCTTGCAGGCATTACTACTCCTCAAACCATGAAGGTTACAGGATGTTTCAAGGGCCAACGTATTTCCATCCTTTTGGATTCGGGAAGCACGCACAACTTCATTGACCCTAGAGTTGCTCAACGGACAAATTGCTATATCCATAATTGTAATTCCTTTGAGGTCATGGTAGCCAATGGGGGAACCTTATCTTGTAAAGGAAAGTGTCACAATGTTAAAATCAAGATAGGGGATTATGAACTCAAGTAGGACATGTTTGCCCTCCATTTGGGTGGATGTGATATTGTTTTGGGATGCCAATGGTTGAGTACGTTGGGCACTATTAGTTGGAACTTTGCTAAACTTTGGATGCAGTTCTTCCAGAACGGACAAACACACATCATCAAGGGCTCCTCGACAGGAACACCTCAAACTATCAGTTCAAACGGCATGGAGAAATTGCTAAAGAAATCATCACGTGGGGTCATTGCACAACTATTCTCCATCCAGCCATCCACATCTCCAATGGGTGAAATCCCACAAGACATGCAACAGATTCTCCACAAACATGAGGCCATCTTTTCGAACCCATCACACGACCACTGCATCGCTCTCACGACCATGCCATTCCATTATTGCCGGATAGTACACCTCCCAATATCAGACCACCTTATGAGCGACTCAAGCGCACCTTATTTTGGAAAGGTAGGAAACAGGACATTCGCTCTTTTGTGGCAGACTGTGACACAGGTCAAAGGATGAAAAGAGAAACAGTGCACTCTTCGGGCACTCTTCCACCCTTGCCGATACCGGATCAAGTGTGGACTGACATCTCTATGGATTTCATAGAAGGGCTACCTAAATCTGGAGACAAGTCTGTTATTTTTGTGGTAGTGGACCGCCTTTCAAAGTATGCTCACTTTTGTGCCCTAGCCCATCCTTACACAGCATTCACTATTGCCCAAATTTTCCTTGACTCCATATTTAGCCTTCATGGCATGCCAACCTCCATTGTATCTGATCGTGATCCCAGCCTTACTAGCAATTTTTGGCAAGAGTTGTTTAAGTTGCAGGGGACTTAGCTCACAATGAGTTTAGCCTACCATCCGCAAACGGATGGTCAAACAGAGGTTGTTAATAACTACTTGGAAGCCTACCTTCGCTACTTGCCTCCGATCATCCTACTCATTGGTAAAAATGGCTTTCTTTGGCCGAATGGTGGTACAACACTTCCTATCATACCGCCACCAGAGGCCGAGTACGGGCACCCTCCACTCATGCCTCCCTCCTACATTTCGGGCAGCTCCAAGGTACAGGTTCCATCAACACTTCCCGAATTGGATGAAGAAGGCTCCATCTTACTTGCACCAAAGCAGCTGTCGTATCGTCGAACTCGCAACCGTACCATCACAGAGGTCCTAGTTCGGTGGCGTGGACTTCAACTTTGAGGATGCTACATGGGAGTCCCTCCATCAACTCCAGCAACAGTTTCCTCATTTTTAGCTTTGAGGACAAAGCTTCTTCAAGGAGAAGGGCATGTTAGGATCTCATCCTAACCCTTAATGTAATAACTTCCTTGATGTAATAATTCTTAGTGAACGTGGGTAGTACCCATGATTAATATTTTGTAATGTTCTAAGTTTTAGCTTAGGTAGTGCCTATGACAAATGACACCATTTTTTATGTAACACATGGTAGATAGGTGGCATTGTGCATGTAATTCGGGTGGCATTGTGCATGTAATTCAAAGTGGCACTATGCATGTAATTCGGGTGGCATTATGCATGTAATCCAGGTGGCATTTTGCATGTAAGCCAACCTTGGAAGGAAACTCCTTAAATACCCGAAAGGGCACCAATGTAACCATCTTTTGCAAAATTAATGAAGTATTGAAGGAGGTTGCCCCCTCGAAGAGGCCTCGCGATTCAGTTCTATTGTGAGATTGTTCTTTATGCAAATTTCTGTTATATTAATGTGATGTTTATGTGAGTTATTTCCAAGCAATTGTGTGAGAGTGTGTTATTTGAGTTTAATTTATAGCAGGATCTTAACAGGAATCCATGGTCTTGGATAAATTAAGATATAGGAAGACCTCTCTTACGATCACTTATTTAGGTATTCCCATAAATATTCAAAGGTAGAAAAATAAAGATTGGAATTGGTTGTTGGACAAAGTCAAGAAGAAAATTGGAAAGTGGACCAACAAGTGGCTTTCTTCTGGGGGTAGAATAACCTTGGTAAAATTAGTCCTTCAAGCTATTACTATTTATGTTTCTTCCATTTTGAATATCCCAAAGGTTGTTCTTAGAGAATTGGATCAAATCAGTCACCGTTTCCTTTGGAGTGGTACTAAGGAGAAAAGAAAATGGGCCTTGGTGAAATGGGATACTTTGTCTTCCTAAGAGTGAAGGGAGGTTAGGATTCTGGTATTCAATTAATAACAACAAAGTTTTAGCTACTAAATTATATTGGAGGATGTTGCATAACCCTAATGCTATTTGGGCCAATAATCTTCGTGCTAAATATGCTAAGAACAAAAGTCCTGAAGACCTTGTTCGCTATCAACTTCCTACCAAAGGTTCTCCCATTTTAGCAGTTCTTAGGACTGGTTAGGATTTTATAAAGAAAAAATTATTTTGGATCATTCATAATGGTCAGCATGCAAATTTTTAGGCATATTCTTGGGATGGTCACAAGCCTTTGATTACTCAGTTTCCCGATTGGAGGCCTTGGATGGAGGAGCTTCACCAAGCTAATTGGATAAAGGTGGCTAATTACTGTCGGTACCATACTGGTAATTCAAATGTTGGTAGATATTGGATCCCTATTAAGGACTGGCCTATTCAAATCCCAGAAAGGAAAAGACAAGATATCCAAGTCATCCTTCATATGAGATCCCTCTCTTGGTCCCATTAAAAAGATTGTTTTGGATGGAACAACATTACTAAGGGTGAGTATTCAGTTGCTCAAGGTTATTTGACCTTATGCCATAATAATCCCAACCATTCTTCTGACATATTTTCTCAATTGTGGGCTCAAAAGCTCTGGCCTAAGTTGAGGTTCTTTAATTGGCTTTTATTGCATCGTAGGGTGCTTACTCGGTGAGCAACTTATGAAGCATGGTTTTCATGGCCCTTTTAGATGTGAAATGTGTGAAGAGAATGTAGAAAATATCAACCATATTTTTATTGAGTGTACTTTAGCCTCTGAGCTATGGAGGAGAATGGCAAATTTACTTGGCTTACAGTGGTCCAATTTTTTCACTCTTGAACAACTTTGGAGGGATGGGCCTAATCAAGAGGGTGTTGATCATTTTATTAGGCAGTTATTTTGGATGGGTTCTACCATTCTTCTTTGGAATATTTGGAATGAAAGGAACAACCAAATTTTTAATCAAGATAAGAAGGATATTCACTATATTTGGCAAAAGACCATAACCAACTTAGTTGAATCAGTCCATCATCTCCTTAATCACCCCCAAAACTCCCACCAAATATGGGATCAAGTGATGCAAAGATTGAAGATTAAACCTTCTAAGGGCAACCATCTTAAAGGGAATGTGAGTATTAGTAAGATGGATAGGACTAGAAATTGGAAACCTCCTCCTAAGAATTTTGGAAAATTCAATACTGATGGAGTCTCTAGAGGGAACCCTGGAAAATCCAATGTGGGAGGAATTGATAGACTTTCAGATGGCTCCCTAGTTTTTACTTTTGCTGAGAATTTGGGTATTCTTTCCAATAACCTTGCTGAGGGGTATGGTATCCTTAGAGGCCTTCAGGAGGCCACTAAGGTTGGATGGGAAAAGGTGTTAGTTGAGTCTGATTCTCAACTTATGATTAATCTCTTGAAGACTCCTAAGAATCATAAGGTGGATTGGAGAATAAAAAGAATTATTGAGAAGATTCAGTTAATCCAGATGGGATTTTTGAAAGTTGATTACAATCATGTGGTCAGAGATCAAAACAAGAGTGTTGATGCTTTAGCTAATTGGGCTTTGGACAAAGGTGAAATTACTTGTTATGGCCACCCTCCTATATGGTGGGCTTCTCAAATTAGGGAAGCTCTTCTTTCTATCATTTCTTTGGATGGCTCCAGTTCTGAAGGTACCTAGTTTCTTGTTTTTTTTTTGTTTTTGTTTCTCTTTGGTTCATTCTATTTTTTTAGTTCCCTAGCTCAATCTATTCTTTATTTTGTTTCCTCTATCGATTCTTGCTTTAATAGTCTTCTGGTCTAGATAGGTCATTGTTTTGTTCATTTTTTTTCTTTTGTCTTCTTTGTTTTTTTTTTTTAGTTTTTTAAGGTGGGTGGGTTCTTTTGTTTTGTTTTGTTTTTGTGTTCTTTGTGTTGTTTTTTGTTGTTCTTGTGTTTTTGTTGTTTTGTTTTGTTTTTTTATGTTTTTTGTTAATGTTCTTGTGTTTTTTCATTCTTGTTCTTGGGTTTCTCTTTGTTTGTGTTATTTCATTTTTTTATGTGTGAGTGTTTTCTATGTTTTTTGTTTTTGTTTATTGTTTTTTGTTGGTTGTTGGTTGTTTTTATTTTTATTTTATTTTTTAGGTTTTGGTTGTGTTTATTTTTCATGTTTTTTTGGGTTATGTCTTTGTAGTGTTATGTTGTTTTTGTCTTGTTTTTGTCTTGTTTGTGTTTTGTTATGTGGTTCTTGTGTTTTTCTATGTGGTTTGTGTTGTGGTTTCTTTTATCTTATTGTGTGTGTTTGGTTGTGCTTTTGGTTTTGACACATTAAAGGAGCATGTTTTTTATTTTATTTTATTATTTTTGTTGTTATTTACTTTTTTTAGTTTGGTTTTGTGTGTTTGTTTGCTCCTTGAGTATGTCAAAGGTGGTAGGCCAGGTCCGAGTCTTGGGCATTTTTGGCGGAATGGATACCCCTGCCTCCTTGGGTCTTACTCGAAAGTGGCATCCCTTTTGGGATGTTTTCCACAAAGAAAAAGAAAAAAAGAAGAAGGTGAAATACTAATCCTAGGAGAGGAAAATAAAAACATAAAAATCCAGGACACTTCATTTAGGATAAGCTATTTGATATCATGAGATGTGGTGACCTAAAGGGATGAAAATATTAATAAAATGGAATAAAAGGAGAAAGAAATGGTAGGGGATATGGAGGCCCATCGAGAATCATATCCAGAAGGTAAGTCATGTACATTTAATCAAGTAGTTGAAGGATTTTTAGGGAAAGTATTATTACTAGGGATGATGAGGAGTGCTAATAAGCTCATGGACGTAGGATTAAAGGAGGTAAATAAGGTTGGCAAGCCAACCTTGAGGGAAAAACACAAAGAAAATAAAGAAGGAATTGAAATGTGGGAAGTAGAAGACCATAGTCTTGAGTGGGCAGAAGCCCACTACAAGAAGTAATAAATAAAATTCATATAATGGAATGTTAGGGGAATGAATACCACTAGTAAAAATAGATTGGTGAGATCCATGATGAAGGACCACTAGCTTGAAATAGTATTATTGCAAGAAACTAAATTAACTTTTGCAAGTTGGGCAAGTATTTAGAATGGAATATGGAAAAAGGGTAAGAGCTATCAGTGGGAACTAGGGGATATTTATGATGTTTTTTAACTTTATGGAACTTTAAAATTTATGAAGGAGAATTCATATCTATAATTTAAAAAAATTGATTGTACTTATCTAATGCAAGTCTTCAAAGTTGGCTTTCCCTATTACAAATGTCTATGATCCAAATGTAAGTAGATTGGGAAAGTAATTTTAGAAAGAGTTAGAATAGATGGGTCTAAATATCAGATGGATTATATGGATAGATGTAGGGGACTTCAACACTCCATTAAGTCTAAGCGAGAAGAAAGGGAGGTTCCAAGGATTCATCAAGAGTATGGAGGACCTTAGCAATTTTATATCAATATCAAGCCTTTGTAATGTTGATTTGAGTGGTAATGCATTCATGTGGGCTAACAAAAGATTATGGGAGTACTTGATCTAGGTGATATTAGACATATTATACTATAATTGGAGTGGTTTTAGGATAATTTTGAGGATACATTATCAACATTTCTAAAAACATGATTATACTATAACCCTCTTATTTTGGTGTAGTTTGGAGGAAAGAAAAAAAAACAACCACGTGATTGTAGCAACCAAGCATTTATGAGGAAATGAAAATATGGTGGATGCATCTATTCCAAGGATCCAAGATGTTTGTGGTTTCTAGGAAATTGAAACATGTGAAGGGAGAAGTAAAAAAATGGAATGAGGTCTATGAAAACCTCTTCTTGTAAAAGGAGTGGTTAAGGCAAATTTTTTTGGTGATATTACATTATTTGGTAGCATGTGGTACATTTGTAAATATTATATTACAGAGTGTGATTTATATTTTTTCGAATGTATGTTTCAATGTGTGAAAAGTGTTCAAGAATTATATAATAAAGTGCGCAAATATCAAAGTGTACAAAGTGTGAGGTGTGAGTTGTGAGAGTGAGAATTGTCAAGTAACTAAGTCAAGAGTCATAGATGCTAGGTTTCAAATATGTAAGTGAAGAGTCATATGATATGTGGCATGATGTAAAGTAAAGAATCCTAAGAATTTTTAGGAATGTGAAAGGATGCATCCCCAGATGTTTGAGGAGAGCAATAGTTGAGTATTGAAGAGTCGTGTAAGGTTATTTAATGGAGTTAAAGCTCCATGCATTGTATCATAGAAGAGTAAAATTTATTTTTGTATTTGATGCTTTATGAATAATATAATGAGATTTTATATTAAGAAATGTTGATGTGATTATATGAATGAGATTCATTGATATCTATGTTATATGAATGCTTTATTATTGTGATTAATATTTGATCCTTGATATTGGACCTATGAGATAATTTGGGAGAATTTCCAATAGTGGTATCAAAGCCACACTTTGTCCATTTGATGTTGTAGGTGAAAAAAGAGAGAAGATTGAGAAAATTTGGGTTGATAAGTACACCCAAATATTGAAGGGCTGAGGTCACCCAAATTGTAGCAAATATTAGAGAAGAAGACATGTAGTGAAGGATGAATGGAGAAATAATAAGCCCTTGTTGAATAAGGTGATGATTAAGGAGGACATAATATGAGGAAGAGTTGGAATAAGAAATTAAGGAGAATATTTAATGATATTACTGCTATAGAGATGTGTGCTTGTTTCTATAGATGAAGATATTTCTAGAGAAAACAAGGAGAAGTTAATGTGAAGGAATAAAATTTTAAGAAGATTTGTTGCTACGAAGGTTGGATTGATTGCACCCTAATATTGTAAGCTAAACTAGAGGATGAAGTTTACTTGTTGAAGACATTAGAAATAATGGGTTGATTGCACTCTGAGATTGCTAGAGTTAAAGCAAAGTGAAGGTGGATTGCATAGTAGATAATATAGGAGGAAATTGAAGATTGTGAGGAGATTCTATTCATGAATACTTCATTGAAAATTTAAGAAGTAGATAAGAATAAGGAAAAAATAAATCCCATGAGAGCGTAGTGCCAAGGAGATAGATAAATCCTTGTGAGTGCCTATAAAAATAGTACCAAGGAGAAAAATAGCCCTTGTGAGCACTAACTGTGAGATGGAATCCAATAAAGAAGTGAAGATGTGGAGAGCTTGAAAATTTGAGCACCTGATAACAAAGAGCCTAGTGAACAAAGTAAAGATCCTATGAAGCTGAGAATAGAGAGCTTGAATAATCTAAAGAGCCTGATAAGTAAAAAAAAATTAAGCATCTATGAAGTTGTGACTAGCAGAGGAGCTAAACTTGGAAGACTCATAGTCAACATTACAATGCTTGACATTGAACATGATAATGCATAACATATCTTAGAAGCCCTAAGTTTCAATTGGTACATGTCATGGCAAAAGATCAGATAAAATATTAATTCATTTTCGATACCTAATGTTATTTATTTAATTCAGAGTTATGAGGTTTGAAAAAATAATTTAAAATTTGATGAGGTTGAATGTGAAATAAAATTAATAAATAGAGAAATAAGGAAATTGCAGAATGATTTGAGATTTTTATAAATAAAAAATTAAATTGAAAGGGATGAATTAGATGTTGGACAGATATAAGGAAACAAAGTATTTGAAATTTAATTTGAAGATAGAATTAAATGTAGTGTTGATGAACTTAAAATTTAAAGGTGAATTTGGGAAATTAACTAAATTAGGAGATATAAGTGGAAATTAAAATTGAATTTGGGAGATAAAAGGAGTAAATTTTAAAATTGAATTAAAATTTGAAATTTGAATATTGATGAATTTGAAATTTGATCATTGAATGAGTTCCATTATAGCAAATAATATGAATCATAAATTTTGAAAAGAATGAACTTTGCATCATGGAAAAATAAAATAAAATCAATTCTCATTGTTGAGAACTTTGGGATATAGTGAATGGAACAAAGAACAAGCTAGAAGATGAAAGGGGAAACAAAAATTTGAGAATGATGATGCAAAAGCTCTTATTCTAATCACATTTGGCATAACAAATGAAATTTAGCCATATATAAGTGAAGCTAAGACTTCAACAATTGCTTGGAAAAAATATGCAAAATATTTGAAGGAAAAAACTAGGCAACTATCTTGCATTTGTAGTCATAATTATATTCATTAAAGGTTAATAGTGGAGAAAGTATAGAACTCTTTCTTCAAAGGATAGAAAAATTAAAATCTAAGTTACTAACTTTGGGAGAGAAAGTAGAAGACAAGGTACTTGTCCAAGTTACATTAAGAGCACTCCTAGAGACTTTCAAAAATTTAGTCACTTCAAGTGCTAAATAAAACCATAACCTTTGATGAGTTAGTTAATATTTTTCAAGAATATGAAGTGGAAAATCTAGTCAGATATGAAATGACTAATAATACTTTGATATAAAAAAATAAATAAAAATATATGGCAACATAATCACAATAAAAAATGGAATGGAGATAGAGATATTGTTACATATGCAATGAAAAAGGTCACACTACAAGTATTTGTAGATATAATTCTTTGAATAAGAGAAATCAAATGAATAGACCTTTTCAAATATTTTAACCAAGGCAATATTAGTCTCAATATAAACATGTGCAACAACAAAAATCAAAACAAGACCATCAAAAAGAGAATTTAGTTCAATAAATTCAAGAGATAGAAGCTAAAGAAGAAAATTAAATAAGAGATATTATAGTAAGAATTATAAACACTAAATATGAAGACCAAATTGAATATGATTGTGAAAAGAATGAAAATAAAAATCATTTAGAAACTTTTAAAGGCAGTATTCTTCAGATAATGAAATAAAAATAGCTAAAAATAAGACAACAAAAACAAGATAATGAAATAAAAATAGCTAAAAATAAGACAATAAAAACAAATGAAATGCAGAAATTAAAGGAAGTAGATGAAAAGCACAAATTAAAATCAAGACTATTTTAGAATTGTAAAATTTTTGAGATAACCAAATCAAAAAATAGATCATAAACACAAAATTAAAGTATACTATGGATGGATCAAAAAATTAGATTGGAATAGGATCATGGATATGTTACAATATTTTTCTAGTCACAAAGAAAGTCTAATAAATATTGTAGGGAACATGTTAATAGATTAGTGCCAAAACTTAAAGTAATGTGAGAGTCAAAGCCAAAGTACAAAGACTAGAATCAAGAATTAAAGAAAGTATTTACACCAAATACTGTAATACAAAGGTGACTTGGAGATATTACATTATTTGGTAGCCTGTGGTACATTTGTAAATATTATATTAGGGAGTGTGATTTACATTTTGTCTAATGTATATGTTAATGCGTGAGAAGTCTCCACATGTTATGTAATAAAGTGTGCAAGTGTCAAAGTGTGCAAAGTATGAGGTCCAAGTTGTGAGAGTGCCAAGTGTCAAGTAAGTAAGTCAAGAGTCATAGATGTTAGGTGCTAAATATATAAGTGAAGAGTCACATGATATGTGGCAAGATGTAAAGTGAAGAGTCATAAGAGTTTTGAGGAATGTGAAAGGATGCACGTCCTAGGTGTTTGAGGAGAGAAATAGTTGAGTATTGAAGAGTCATTTAAGGTTATTTAATGGAGATAAATCTCAATGTGTTATATCAAATAAGAATAAAATTTAGTTGTATATATGAATATTTATGAATAATATTATGAGATTTTATATTGAGAAATATTTTTGTGATTATATAAATGAGATTTATGAGATTTGCATTGATGTCGAATTGAGTGAAAATTTCAAAAGCCATTGGTTGGGAAGCTGGACGATTTTCGGAGGACTGCCCAAATTGCCAAAATTGGTTTCGGCCATATCTCACTCATCCGAACTCGGATTGAGCTGAAATTTTGAGGGTAGATGCCTGAAAAACCCTAGAACGTCTCCACCAATTTTCATATCATTTGGAGCAACACATATCCTAGCACAGCCCTATGTGTGAACGATATATTTGGCAAGCGGCTATGCGAGGGTTTCATCTGGGTTGAGTGCAAGCAGCTCCAGAGGTTGGTTTTTAGGGCCTTCGGGCCCTAGCGGCCAATATTTTTGTGGTTTATGCTCAATATTTTAGCAGGAAATGTTGCAGGGGATACAAGATGGGTTAGAAATTTGTCTTTCAACAGATCATACTCGTGAACTTGAGTGACAACGGCTTCCAATTTGCTGCTCAAAAGAAAAGTGAAAACCATACCTTTCCACGACGTCTAGGGCAAGGATTAAAGAGATCTCGAAACAAGTTTCAAGCAGTTGATCAAAAAATGGCTCATATCTCAAATGAATCTGGTGCTAAGGTGCACCCACAAAATAATTCTACTGTGAAAACCCCTGTCAAGGGTAAGAATTTTGAAGACTCAGTCCCAAAAATGAATTTTAGGGATGCCCTTCATGGTGGACAGCCTCAGCCCAATGCTAATATCAATATTAGGGCTTCCCATAAACCTCTAAGAATGCCTAAGATTGATCCCAGGAAAACAGAGTCAGGATGTCTTAAAGCAGCTGATGGAACTCCTATTGTTAAGCTTGATATGGGGAACATTCAGACTGGCATTGAAGATTTGGAAAAAAGAGGACTAATTTGTTGGTTCGTGGGTTTTCGTCCGAGTCTATCTGCTTTCAAAGTCCGGGCTGCAAAAAGCTAGAAAACTAAAGGTGAGTTACAAATCTCTATTTATCCAAATGGTTATTTTCTTGTTTTATTTGCTAATAATGAAGATAGAGAGAAAACTTTTCAAGGGGGTCCTTGGTTTTTTGGAAGGGCAGGGCTTTTCATGAAGCCCTGGCATACTAAATTTAAAGCCGAAGAAGAGATGCCTTCTATAGCTCCCGTGTGGGTTAGACTCTTTGGCCTCCCTATTGAATTTTGGAATCCTACTATTTTTTCTTCAATTGGAAACTCTTTAGGAACTTTTATGATGACTCCTGATTGTACTCAAAATTTTGAACATATTATTTATGCTCGAATTTGTGTTTTAATGGATTTTGACAAACCCCTTCCTAAAAATATCACATTACAATTTGGGGAAGACACTTGGGAGCAAGTAGTGGACTATGAGAACATTCCTTTTCGTTGTAGAATTTGCCATGAATATGGTCATTTGGCCAGTGCTTGCCCAAATAAAATTCCCGATCAAAAGAAAGAAGATATAAAATCAGTAGGTTTCCAAATACCTAAGAAGAAGAACACTAAAAAAAAATAGTTATGAAGGATCAATCAAAGTCATTTGCTAATATGTTTGAAATACTTTCCACAAATGATGTCCCAAGTGAGGAAGAGGAAATAATGGAAACTGAAATCTTAGAAACACAATTTAAATATGAAGGGAAGAACTCGGAGACAAACCAACAAATCAAAGGTTTTCAACAGAAAAAAAAGGAGAAAATTTACACAAGAAAAACAATATTTCAAATGTCAAAACTTCAAATAATGCAAGTCCCAATATAGACTCCATTGAACCATCTAGTAAAATTTTGGCAGTGTATGAGCATTCTTCAAGGTTAGAAGCCATCTCGGATTCAATTGGAATAAGTCAAGAAACAGGGAAAAAAAATTGAAGATGGATTCCAATCAAAAAATAGGTCGCAAGACCAATCAATATCATATGGTAAAAGAAGGTGAAAAGCTTGTAGAGGAAGGTAAGATTAATGCCCTTCCCAAATTTTTTAGCCCCGGTATTAATGAAGATCATCACTTGGAATATTAGAGGACTCAAAGGGAGTCTTTCAAAACAAAATGAAATTAGAAGAATGATTCAAATAAATCATCCACATCTTGTTTTCCTTCAAGAAACAAAGATGTCAATGGAGGATATGGACTTAATTGCCAGTAAAATTTGGCCAGCTAGAAAAGTGGTTTCCCTCAGTTCCCAAGGGACTTCGGGTGGCATTGCTTGTCTTTGGGACCCAAAAGAGGTAGTTATTCACCATATGGTTGGCAGTTGGGGTTTGTTGGCTATAGCTATTCAAAGTAGACATTCCAACCAGATTATGCTCTGCATTATTGTTTATGCCCCGACTTCTTTAGAGGAAAAAAGAAGACAAGTGGAAGGATATTACTCATATTATCTCTCATTTTCCTAAAGCTTGGATCTTGATCGGAGGAGATTTCAATACCATCCTCTCTCTGGATGAGAAAATGGGGGGAAATAGAAATTTGGACAAAAGCACTGACCTCATGAGCGAATATATTGCAAACCTCCATCTTGTGGATATCCAACCAGATAATGGCCTTATGACTTGGTCTAACAGAAGGCAAGGCTTAGCTTGTATAATGGAGAGATTGGATAGGTTTTTGCTCTCTGAAAATTTCTTAATCCATGGTCACATTCCTAAAGTGAAGACTCTTAATAATGCTGGTTCGGATCATTGGCCAGCCATGGTGGAAATGTGGAAAACCAATGTGAGTTTCTCTCCTTTTCATTTTCAATTAATGTGGCTCAGAGACATTTCCTTCAGACCTCGTGTGCAACAATGGTGGAAGGAAGGTAAACCTAGGCATGGGACTAAGATGTTCTGTTTTGCCAAAAGACTGCAATACATTAAATCCAAAATCAAGACTTGGAACCGGAAAGAGTTTGGGGATGTTCATAAAAAAAAACATGAAGTTATTGCTCATCTTGAAAATTTGAATAAGAAAATCCGTTTAGATGGCCTCACAGAGAAGAGAAGTGCAGATGAAATTAAACTCACAACTCGGTTAGAGGAATGGGAAAAAAGAGAAGAAATCTTATGGAAGCAAAAATCTAGAATTCAATGGCTCAAAGAAGGAGATCGAAACACAAATTTCTTTCACAAATCTCTTCTAGCTCGAAGATCTCACAACTTTATTTCTTCCTTAACTTCAGATACTGGAGATGTTGTTTATACTTGGGATGGCATGAACTCTATTGTTGTTGATTACTTTTCCAATATTTTTGCTGCTACTCCTCTTGACTCAGCTTCTCAACAAAATGTTCTTCAAGCAATCCCTTCTCTTATCACTTCGAGGAGAACTCTATTTTGATCGCTCATGTTACTATTAATGAGCTTCAACAAGTAGTTTTTAAAATGCAAAAATGGAAAACCCCGGGTCCCGATGGTTTTCCTATTGAGTTCTACCAAGAGTTCTGGGATATCCTTCATGTTGATTTATTAGAGGTGGTGGAAGAAGCCAGGAAAGCCAAAGAAATTTTGAAGGTTATCAATAAAACTTATATTACTCTTGTTCCAAAAGCTCAAGAGGTTGATCATATCTCAGCTTTTAGACCTATTGCTTTATGTAATGTTCTTCTCAAAATCATTACTAAAATCATGGCAGAAAGGTTGAAGCCTCTTTTGCATAAGATTATTTCCCCGAGCAAGGGGGATATGTGGAAGGACGTCAAATAGTAGATGAGATAGTTCTTGCTCAGGAAGCCATCCATTCCATGGATATGCAAAATTCTCCTTCTATGTTCATTCGGTTAGACTTATCCAAAGCTTATGACAGAGTGGATTGGCACTTCCTTATCAAAGTTTTGAGGCAATTTGGTTTCTCTAAGGATTGGATGGATTGGATTATGGGATGTATCTCTTCAGTTTCCTACTTAGTTCTTATCAATGGCAGGCCTTCTCAGTCTTTCCCTACTTCCAGAGGTATTAGGCAAGGTGACCCGCTATCCCCTTATTTATTCATCATTCTTGCTGAATGCTTGGGTAGGACTATAACCAAAAAGAGGGAAAACAAAACCCTTGAGGGAGTTACCATTGCTCATGGAGCTAGACCTATCTCTCATCTTCAATTTGTGGATGACTCTACTCTTTTAGGTAAAGCTACAGTTAAGGAAGCTTCTAATATTAAGCAAATAATTAGCTATTTTTCTAAGGCTACTGGGCAGCTTGATCAATGAAGACAAATCTAAAGTTATTTTCTTTCACTGCTCTGCTAGACAGGAATCCATGGTCTTGGATAAATTAAGATATAAGAAGACCTCTCTTCCAATCACTTATTTAGGTATTCCCATAAATATTCAAAGGCAGAAAAATAAATATTGGAATTGGTTGTTGGACAAAGTCAAGAAGAAAATTGGAAAGTGGACCAACAAGTGGCTTTCTTCTGGGGGTAGAATCACCTTGGTAAAATCAGTCCTTCAAGCTATTCCTATTTATGTTTCTTCCGTTTTGAATATCCCAAAGGTTGTTCTTCGAGAATTGGATCAAATCAATCATCATTTCCTTTGGAGTGGTACTAAGGAGAAAAGAAAATGGGCCTTGGTGAAATGGGATACTTTATGTCTTCCTAAGAGTGAAGGGGGGTTAGGATTCCGGTCTTCAATTAATAACAACAAAGCTTTAGCTGCTAAATTATATTGGAGGATGTTGCATAACCCCAATGCTCTTTGGGCCAATAATCTTCGTGCTAAATATGCTGAGAACAAAAGTCCTGAAGACCTTGTTCGCTATCAACTTCCTACCAAAGGTTCTCCCATTTTAGCAGTTCTTAAGACTGGTGAGGATTTGATAAAGAAAAAATTATTTTGGATCATTCATAATGGTCAATATGCAAATTTTTGGACAGATTCTTGGGATGGTCACAAGCCTTTGATAACTCAGTTTCTTGATTGGAGGCCTTTGATGGAGGAGCTTCACCAAGCTAATTGGATAAAGGTGGCTAATTACTATCGGTACCATACCGGTAATTCAAAGGTTGGTAGATATTGGATCCCTATTGAGGACTGGCCTATTCAAATCCTAGAAAGGCAAAGACAAGATATCCAAGGCATCCTTCATATGAGATCCCTCTCTTGGTCCCATGAAAAAGATTGTTTTGGATGGAACAACACTACTAAGGGTGAGTATTCCGTTGCTCAAGGTTATTTGACCTTATGCCATAATAATCCCAACCATTCTTCTCGACATATTTTCTCAATTGTGGGCTCAAAAGCTTTGGCCTAAGGTGAGGTTCTTTAATTGGCTTTTATTGCATCGTAGGGTGCTTACCGGTGAGCAACTTATGAAGCATGGTTTTCATGGCCCTTTTAGATGTGAAATGTGTGAAGAGAATGTAGAAAATATCAACCATATTTTTATTGAGTGTACTTTAGCCTCTCGAGCTATGGAGGAGAATGGCCACTTTACTTGGCTTAAAGTGGTCCAATTTTTTTACTTTTGAACAACTTTGGAGGGATTGGCCTAATCAAGAGGGTGTTGATCATTTTATTAGGCAGTTAGTTTGGATGGGTTCTACCATTCTTCTTTGGAATATTTGGAATGAAAGGAACAACCAAATTTTTAATCAAGATAGGAAGGATATTCACTATATTTGGCAAAAGACCATAGCCAACTTAGTTGAATCAGTCCATCAACTCCTTAATCACCCTCAAAACTCCCACCAAATATGGGATCAAGTGATGCAAAGATTGAAGATTAAACCTTCTAAGGGCAACCAACTTAAAGGGAATGTGAGTATTAGTAAGATGGATAGGACTAGAAATTGGCAACCTCCTCCTAAGGATTTTGGAAAAGTCAATACCGATGGAGCCTCTAGAGGGAACCCTGGAAAAGCCAAGGTGGGAGGAATTGGTAGACTTTCGGATGGCTCCCTGGTTTTTACTTTTGCTGAGAATTTGGGTATTCTTTCCAATAACCTTGCTGAGGGGTATGGTATCCTCGAGAGGCCTTCAGGAGGCTACTAAGGTTGGATGGGAAAAGGTGTTAGTTGAGTCCGACTCTCAACTTATGATTAATCTCTTGAAGACTCCTTCTAAGAATCATAAGGTGGATTGGAGAATAAAAAGAATTATTGAGAAGATTCAGTTAATCCAGATGGGATTTTTGAAAGTTGATTACAATCATGTGGTCAGAGATCAAAACAAGAGTGCTGATGCTTTAGCTAATTGGGCTTTGGACAAAGGTGATCTTACTTGTTATGGCCACCCTCCTATATGGTGGGCTTCTCAAATTAGGGAAGCTCTTCTTTCTATCATTTCTTTGGATGGCTCCAGTTTTGAAGGTACCTAGTTTCTTCTTGTTTTTTTTTTTTTGCTTCTCTTTGGTTCATTCAGTTTTTTTAGTTCCCTAGCTCATTCTATTCTTTATTTTGTTTCCTCTGTTGATTCTTGCCTTAATAGTCTTCTGGTCTAGATAGGTCATTGTTTTGTTCATTGTTTTTTTTTTTCTTTTTTTTTTGTTTAGTTTTTTAAGGTGGGTGGGTTCTTTTGTTTTGTTTTGTTTTTGTGTTCTTTGTGTTGTTTTTCGTTGTTCTTGTGTTTTTGTTGTTTTTTTTTTTTTATGTTTTTTGTTATTGTTCTTGTGTTTTTTTCGTTCTTGTTCTTGGGTTTCTCTTTGTTTGTGTTATTTCGTGTTTTTATGTGTGAGTGTCTTCTATGTTTTTTGTTTTTGTTTATTGTCTGTTGTTGGTTGTTTTTTATTTTTATTTTATTTATTTTATTTTTTAGGTTTTGGTTGTGTTTATTTTTCATGTTTTTTTTGGGTTATGTCTTTGTAGTGTTCTTTTGTTTTTGTCTTGTTTGTGTTTTGTTATGTGGTTCTTGTGTTTTTCTATGTGGTTTGTGTTGTGGTTTCTTTTTTCTTATTGTGCGTGTTTGGTTGTGCTTTTTTTTTTGACACACTCAAGGAGCATGTTTTTTATTTTATTTTATTATTTTTGTTGTTATTTACTTATTTTTAAATTGGTTTTGTGTGTTTGTTTGCTCCTTGAGTATGTCAAAGGTGGTAGGCCAGGTCCGAGTCCTGGGCATTTTTGGTGGAATGGATACCCCTGCCTCCTTGGGTCTTACCCGAAAGTGGCATCCCTTTTGGGATGTTTTCCACAAATAAAAAAAAATATATAAATGACATTTATTGATATCAGTGTTATTTTTTTTTGATAATTATGTGTTTGTATTTATAGCGGGTTTTAACAAGGATCCCAAAACCTGATTACATAAGAAATGGGCCTAGGGCATCAATCCCTTGAAACTGAACACCAAAACAGAAATCTCACCCAGCGGTAACAGTAAGCATGAAACAATCCATCTCGACGGGAAACAAACAAATAAGAAAAAAAGTAGTTTTGGAGATCCCGCTCAGCGGGATGTAGCCAAAAACCACCATCGAGAAGATCCCGCCCAGCAGGAAGCAAAGAAAAACCGTTACAATAAAATCCTGCCTCACGAGAAGCAGTCAAAACCACCACAAACAGTCCCACCTAGCGAGAAGCAACAGGGAAATCCCGCCATCCGGGAAACCAGCAGAAAAGAAAGGATCCCGCCTCGTGGGAAAACCGATGGATTTGGTGGATCCCGCCCTATGGAGAAACCATCCCGCCCACCGAGAAAACATTCAGTTCAACGAGAGCCATCCTGTAGGAAGCCGACAGCCAGCACAAAGAGGATCCAGTCCATCAAGAAGTGACCAGAGAGTTGCACCACAAGGAACCCGCCCCGGGAAAACAGAAGAGGATCCCAGCAACAGGGACCAAGAATCCCGTCCAAGCACAGAGCCCGTCGAGGATTCACAAGAAAAATGGGGAAGCTATCCAAACCCTAAACCGTCACCTCCACCGCACTGAGAAACGCAGGGGACCAGATCCACGCGAATCACCTGCAAAAAACCCCAGGGGGAAGCCTGAGGGAAAAATGGAAGGGATCCCCAACCAAACAGGGATCCCTGGGAAGCACCAGTCCGAAAAAACAACCAAGGAAACCCTAGCCGGCCGGGAGGGGCGCAGATAGTGGAGAAGGATCTCCCCCCAGGAGATCATCTGCAAACAACCACTCCCCGAGAGGGATGACCTGGGTTGAGCCAGGGACTGGGCAGAAACCAGGAGCCATGGGAGGGGGAGCAGGGGAGGGACCAGAGCCCTCCCCTCTACGATATCAGTGTTATTTGAATGCATTAGTATTGTGATTAATATTTGATCCTTGATATTAGAACTATGAGATAATCGAGGAGAATTCCCAATAAATATTGAGTTGACTTGAAGAGAACATAAGAAAAAATAGGATGTACCTCATCCTTCATAATAGAGAGAAATATATCCACTTAAAATTACATACAATATTGGCAAGGGAGGATACATGCTAGAGATAAAATTCAAGGAAAATGGTTAATGGAAGGAGATAGGAACACAAGCTTCTTTCATATCTCTACTCTAAGAAATAAATGTAACACATAACCAAATTTCAAATAGGGGATGGAGAAGTAATAAGAGAAGAAGATCAAATCAGATAAAGGGAAGTGGAATTATTTAGATGGTTTCTAAGAAAGGATATGGAGGATGATCAGGAAGCTATGAAGAAAATAATTCAAAATATCCCAAGGATTTATAGAGACATGATTTTAGAAATTATAAAATATGTGAGTGAGGAAGAGGTTAGGAAAGCAATTTTATAATTAGGAAAAGATAAATCTCCAAGACCTAATGGATTTCAAGGGGGTTTCTTCCAAGATTTTTGGAACATAGCGAGTAAGGATGTAGTAGCAGCAGTAAGAGAGTCACATTACTTAGGAAAAGTGTTAAGAGAATAAAATAATAATTTTCTAGTTCTCATTCTAAATAATATTGGGTTGAAGGAATATAAATACTTTAGGCCAATTAGTTTATTTAATGTCATTTACAAGAGAATATCAAAAGTTACTATGTTAAGGCTAAATTTTTTTCTAAATATCACTGTAGAGCATCAATGGGATTTATGAAGGGTAGGAATATTTTGGATGGAGTAATCTCACTCCATGACCATGAATTTAGTAAAAATTAGTACAAGGGAGGGAATAGTTACATGAAAAAAGCCTATGATTGGGTCTCATGGAATTTCTTGGATAGAGTCCTAGAGAATTTTGGCTTTAGCAGACATTGGAGAACATGGGTGAATAGATGCTATAGAGGTCCTAAATTTTTAGTTTTAGTGAACAATTCTTTAGGTGAATTCTCTAGAAGATGTAGGGGCTTAAGGAAAGGGTGTCTATTGTGCCTATATCTCTTAATATTAGGAAGGTGCATTGGATTAGATAAAAAAGTAGAAGCTTTAAATGGGTTAAAACCTTCTATATCCATAGAAGGTATTATACATCAACAATTTTTAAATGACACAATTTTATTAGGGAGATCATTTGTAGCTAAGGAAAAGGAATTTAGGAGGATATTAAATATCTATGAAAGCATCCCAAAAAATAATAAATATAGAAAAGAATAAGGTATTTTTTATGAACACTGTAAAGAATCGACATAGAAGAATAAAGTTAGAGCTTAAGTGTAGTATTTCAACTCTCCCTTTTGTTACTTGGAAATGCCAATGTTCATAGGGGAATGCAAGGATCAGTTATGAAACGTGTTGATTGAAAAGGCCCAAAGTAGAATTTCTATATGGAGGGGAATTTTCTAAGTCAAGCATGTAAGTTATAACTACTTAAGAGTACTCTCCAAGCAATCCCTATATATTTTTAGCAGTGTTTAAGATCCCACTTAAATACCTAATATAGTAGAAAGTATTTAGAATTGTTACACTTTCACAACATGCCCCACTTTGCATGGAATGGGGACCTAATTTTTTAAGTTGTATATTTTATATTGTTTTGCTCATACATGAGTATTCAGACATTCAAAAAACTTCATTTCTCAATGGAGGTGCCACTTGGAAATACTTGATTTTTGCGCACTCAAATTTTTTTTTTAGTTTTTATTATTATAATAGTGTGTTATAATCCCCTTAGAATGGAAAAAAAATCACTCTTGTTTAAATGGACTTGAAAATATCTTTCCAACAAGTTCAAATACACCTATATTCCAATAGCAATAGTACCCCAAATCGGCTTAATTCAACACTATAAATCAGACAAACATCTTTGGTAGCAAGGATGATGTCACATTTAAGAAATATATCCTATAATATTTAATGAAAATTCATAAAACCACCTCCAGTGATGCAAATCATAAAGAGTATTTTGACAAATATAAAATTGCCTATGTTTTTAGAAGAATTGACCTCTTGAATGGCCTATTTTTAACATGTTGTCTAATTTCCCTATTGATCATGGTGCTTGCCTTTTCACCCTAGTGCCCACTTTTGTGTTGGGAATTATCCCAAAGTATCTCATAGGCCTAATATCCTAGGATCATACAAATAATGCTCAATAATATTGGACATAATAAACACAAAATATTATTAATTAAGGTCTACTTTAGCATGCAAGAAGTTATGCTATTTCGATACTTTTTACAATGCTTTACCATCAATATATAATTACATGTGATTCCTCACATGCATGATTCTTTAACTTATCTCTCTTACATAACTCTTCACTTGCCTACTTGAAACCTAACATCTATGACTCTTCACTCACTCACTTGACACTTTGCACTCTCACAACTCACACCTCACAATTTACACTTGCACACTTTATTACATAACACATGGACACTTCTCACATATTGACACATACATTAGACAAAATATAAACACACTCCCTAATCTAATATTTACAAATGTACTGCATGCTACCAAATAATGTAATATCTCCAAACATTATTTGGTGTGAAGACTTTTATTCTTCAATCTTCATCTTCTACTTTTTTTTTTTTAATTTGTGAAAAACATCCCAAAAGGGATGCAATTTTTGGGTAAGACCCAAGGAGGCAGGGGTATCCATTCTACCAAAAATGACTAGGACACGGACTTGGCCTACCACCTTTGACATACTCAAGGAGCAAACAAACACACAAAACCAATTTAAAAATAAGTAAATAACAACAAAAATAATAAAATAAAATAAAAAAACATGCTCCTTGAGTGTGTCAAAAACAAAAGTACAACCAAACACACACACAATAAGATAAAAGAAACCACAACACGAACCACATAGAAAAACACAAGAACCACATAACAAAACACAAACAAGACAAAAACAACAGAACACTACAAAGATATAACCCAAAAAAAACATGAAAAATAAAAACAACCAAAACCTAAAAAAATAAAAAAATAAAAATAAAAAACAACTAACAACATACAATAAAAAAAACAAAAAACATAGAAAACACTCACACAAAAAAACATGAATTAACACAAACAAAGAGAAACACAATAACAAGAATGACAAAAACACAAGAACAAAAACAAAAAACATAAAAAAAAAATACAAAACAACAAAAACACAAGAACAATAGAAAACAACACAAAGAACACAAAAAAAACAAAAGAACACACACACCTTAAAAAACTAAACAAAAAAACAAAAAAGGAAAAAGAAACAAAATTGAACAAAACAATGACCTATCTAGACTAGAAGACTATTAAGGCAAGAATCAACAAAGGAAACAAAAGAAAGAAAAGTTTGAGCTAGGGAACTAAAAAAACTTGAATGAACCAAAGAGAAGCAAATAAAAGTGTAACAACCGGAAAGGGTCACACCCGATGGAGTATCCTATTGCGATAAATGGTAAAGATATAACATGCATACAAGAAAACGAAATTGACAACAAATGAAATAAGAAAGAAATATTTTTTTCCATTGTATTCAAAGCCAAAATCCAATTACAAGTGCTTCCCTCTTAGGGATATTCATTTTGATACAATATTACAATAGGAGTGCACAATTGTTTTCCCTCTTAAGGGTAGGTGTGATTTCCAAATGCCTTTCAGAGTGGCATGAAATGCTCTAGGGTGGAGATGCCCTCTTCTTCGCGATGGGGAAGGAACTTGATGGTTTGCTCTCCTTTGAAACTATTCCCTATGGTCAAGAAACAACACAAGAATTTCAAAAATATAGGCAGCCTCTCATGATAAGGCCCTTTTAAGTAAATTGCATAAGGACACCATTAACATGCATAATCAAGAAAATGTAAATATTGCTTTTAAGCTATGCAAAGTGAATCAAGATTCATTTAATAACGTAAAGGAAAGTAGCAGCTATACTATGCATGAATCAAATATAGAAAATGAATCATAAACATGCATAAAGAAAGCATTTAAGTCCTAATTGAAGCATGAGCATAAAATTTAAAGCTAACCTAATTCTATGGTCAGAAGTCTTCTAAAATGCTATTAAACCATAAAAACAACTAATATAACCTAATTAGACGGACAAAAATAGAAATAGAAAGGCGGTTATACCTCTGTTGCAAACCGCAGCTCTGGTGCGCGGTCTACACTATAAACCGCGGCTGACAGTCTTAGTTAGCACTCTGATAGGCTTACCCTCAATTCCAAGGGTAGTGGGCTTAACCTCCTTGTCCAATTTATGTTCAAGGGTCACCTTTGATGTCCTTCTGATAGATTTGGCGGTCAAATCACTGTGATGGGCCTTCGTTTGCTTGAATTTGTGTTTCTTGATCCTCCTAGGCTCCTAGGGCTCCCATGGCAAACTGATCGTTGGATGAATAGCAAAGTAGCCTTTGAATGCATAAATTTAGTATGTAATTCGATAGGGCTTCACTGCTCGCTTGATCACTTCACACTCACTCGATAATTCGTCAGTGCTTCGCTATACAAATCATCTATATCTCTTCATATTTTCTCTTCATTTTGGAAGGGGTATTTAAAGGATGCCCTAGGAATTAGGGTGGCTTCCTGGAGAAGCCAATATCAAGAAGGGGTGGTTAGGATAGTTGGAATGGAAGATTCCACCCTCTAATCACCTTCTTCTAGATCCAATGGCAATTTCAACCGATTCGTCTTGGATTGAAGGTCAACTAAACTTCAGTTAAGGCCGCAAGTCACAACTACGGTCTAGATTGCAAATCGTAGGTCTCAGTCATGGTTCAACTATAAACTATAGGTCTGGGCTATGGTTTAGACTGATTAGGCTAAGGAGCCCAAATTGAGTGGTTATAATCACTGCTCTATCTTGGAGTCTATCCAAGATCTTCCATATGGTTTTGTAGCATGTCCATATAAGTAGTCGCCCTCGACATGATGTGTTTTATGTGTCTACATATGCCCATTTTGAGATGCGCTATGATATTGAACAATGCTGAGAATAACTAGACCTCCTAAAATGATGCCAAAGGTTCTATGATGATCATTAGTCAGATCAACATTAGATGCCCCAGGTCCAGCAAAAGGATGCGCATCCTAAAATCATTGCATCCAACTCTTTGGAGGCTTAAACTTGAAAAGCTTGTGTCTTTATCATATCATTCGATGTAGCTATGCATTCCATAGGTATCTTCTGACCCATAGATCCAAAATGTGGAGAACAACAAGCAAAATCATATTTGCTATTTACCCCAAGCAAAAGGGTAAGCTTATGATAGTTGTTTACAATGATTCACAAGGACAAACACAATTTTGAAAAGATCAAGGGATCTACGATCTCTAAGATATTCTATTGATTTTGATTATGATTTGATATTATGACTACCCCCTCAAGCGAAGAGTCGATGAGGGTAATGACAATGAATAAATCGATGATGTCACTTGACCACCATGGATGATCTAAAAAAATTTAGATTTGAGCATACTACATGCCTTGGCTAGGATTAGTTCATCTTTTGATTCCAAATGTTAATAGTATCTGCATGCTTCTATTCCATGGAGCAGTCGAGCTACAATAATCGTCTTAGAGAATCGAATTGATACAAATCCAATCAGATTTGTGTTGAATCAAATTATCGATGATTTGCTAAAAAAGAGGTCATAGAAGAAATGGCATGCAATGCCTTGTTCCCGTGGAGCAGTCCGGCTGCGAAGGCCTTCTTAGGGATTGAAAATAAGTATATTAGATCAACGGTGAAAATTTTTGCCCCAAATGTCCTTATGGTAATTTACTCGTCTTACCGGATTGCATGGATCGCAAGTCGCTGCAACCGCCAAGTGTATAGGGTAAATTACTGAATACGAGGTGCATTTGGTGTTTTAATTTATTTAATTTTTTTTTAGTGTTTTGAATTATGTATTGAGCTTATTTATTTGGCTGGGAGGTGCATCACTCCATGAAAGGATTGTCATAGCGACGACCTCGGTTGTACTTTATAATCTCAACCAAATTTTTAATTTTTGATTGGATCCTGGTGCTTGATTATCACCAAATTTCCAAATTAGCTTGCTTTTATTGAGCTCTGACCCAATGGGAGGCATTAATTGATATTTTTGTCCCTTAACATGGTGGGATTTTTCTAAATTTCTTGCTAGTTGCAAACTACGGCTAGGGTTTGCAGTTCCAATTTGCAAATTTGGGAACCACAGCTATGGCCTGCGGTCTGCGCCTAATATGAGAAGTCTATAAAAATTCCAAATTTCAAATATCTCTCATTATTCCTTGATAGTGACTTGCAACTTAGAGCTCTAACAATGACAACTAACAAAATTGACCTGCAACCTACCACACCTTACCCGCACACCGACTTACAACATGATGGCAGGGCACGAGAAAGCGTCTTCTAGCTGCGGGGGACAAGGCGAGGGCAAGGTAACTCAAAAACCAAGAACTCGCATCCATTACCAATTAAAATAAACCCAATTAAGAAATTGACAAATAAATTACACTAAACTGTTGGTAATGAACCTCATCTTAGGTTAGGGTAGCTTAGATTTAATTTTTTTTGCATTTTTGGCCGCGGTATCGCACCTGGCCGGACTTCAATCGAAGACCGTAGGTACCAGTTGCGGTTCCCAATTGGTCAATTGGGGACTGCAGCTGCCAGCTACGATCAAAATTCAAAATCCCAATGGTTAATTTTTGACCACATGCGGACCCCAGGGTTGAACCGCGATTCGCCAACCTTAGGAAAATTTTGCAAAATTTTTAATTTTTCTAAATTTTTAGAGGCAATTAATGTCATTTAATGCATTTTTGACCTGTCTGATTGACAAATTTAATTTGTAGGCCTGCATGATGACATGTTTTTGTAATTTGATAAGTTTTTTTACTATTTTTGATGATTTTAGGTCATTTTTAAATGTTTTTGCATGTTTTAGTTAGCTTTTTCCTTATTTTATGCTATTTATTTCAGAGATTAACCTCTAGAGCGCGAGAGCCTGACCTTCTAAATAATATCCATGGAGAGCTCACTGATGGTGAGCTATAGTTCTAGTACAGGGGGAGCAGATCAGAGCTAGAGCTCTACTATTGTAGGATACTTTTTTTGGTATATCTCAGTTTTGGTGTAAGGTCGAGGACCTACATATTTGTAGCCTGCGGGCATTTTTGTACTCCCTATGCACTCTGAGACACACATTATATATATGATATGATAATTATTATGGCTCATTTATTGTGTACTCATTTATTTTTGATTTTATGTTTATGTGATGCACATGGATGCAATGCTTATGTTATGCTGATGCTATATGATGTGATGTATGGATGACATGCACTAGATAGCTATTTGATTTATGATGATGATATGCAGTGATCTAGATGCTTAGATGTGCTTTTTTATGGATGCATATGGATGCGATGTTTTTCTCTTAACGCATATTTGATATTTATTTCTTGTGTGCATTAATGTATGTAATGCTTTATTTACACAATGTTGATCTAATGTAAATGAACCTGTATGCTTTAATCACTTAAAATATAAGGAATGAATGCAAATATGTTTATCAATCTAATGTATGAAACCACAAAATGTATAAAAATCATGAATGTAATTGAAAATCCTTAAGATAAGAATGTAATCAATTAATCATCCATATATGAAATGCAATGGTATACAATGTTTATGATGCGAATGATATAATATGTCATTCGATTTTCTTTTGCAAATTTAAAAACTATGCACGATATAGTCAGTGGCTGTCTAAATATTATTTCTAATATCCATCCGGTACCTATCCTATATGTTGATTGTGCTTTATATAATGATGTATCATGGGTTTTATACTTTGCAATTTGATTATTTATATGGTTGCAATTTTTAACATTTTGTTGCTATGGGAGAAATTTTTGAGGTTTTCCATGAGACTCAAACACCCTAATAGACTTATCAAAAGCCGCATACTAACCACACTAGACTTATGAGATAAAAGGATTTTGCTAGGATAGACCCTAACTATTCATTATCCCTATGTGTGCAAATGAATATTTTAAGATAAGACACGAGTGTTCCTCGATGTTAGGCGAGATTATTTCAGCCCATTGCTAAGATAGGGATTCCACAAATGTTTTATCCAATCTCAAGTTTAGATTTTAGTTTGACTAAGCCACTAAGCAATGCAGGAAACCTGAAGCTAGCTCTTTCACATTCAAAAATTGGTCTTGTTCATAAGCGAGATGCTAATGCGTTAGACATATCATCATGCGTAAGGTACAGTAGTGTTAATAATTCTAGGGATTCAAGCTCATTCCTTTCTATCCTTCAATTTTAAGGATACTTGGCCATATGTAGTGAAGCAAGGGAGTCGATTCCATCTTCTTTCTAAACTATATTTGGATCTTCATTTGATCTCTCTTCGAACTGGATTTTGGATCTTCATTTGATACCTGCTCAAAATTTTGATTTATGATATTCATTTGATATTCACTTTTGAACTTCACTTTGAACTTTTATTTAAGCCTATTTTTCTGATCTTCACTTGATCTTAACTTTTTGACATTTACATTTGATAATTTTCTTCAAAAAATTTCCTTTGGGGGGATTTACTTGGAAAAACTGTTTCTGGTATATCTATTGAGAATATCGATCTTATGATATCAATATGGGATATCACTATGGGGAGTCGATCTATGATATCGATCTAGGGTATCAATCATGAGGATTGATGTGGGATATCTCTTTGGTATATTTCTCATTTTATCGTAATCAAGGGATTCTGATAGGGAAATAACCTGTCCTTTTGCCAAATGCCAACATTTTCCATATCGTCCGCACAGAGGGATAAGCAAGTATAACTCTTTTCACTTCAGGATACCCGGTCCTGCTTCATGGCTTTCATCTTCCCCTAGTCCTTGTTAGGATTGTTTAAATTTATTTATTAGTAATAGGATTTTGATATACTAAGGGTTATACTAACTGAACCTTAGCTACAAAAGCAAAGTAAGCTTTCTACCAACTCTTGATAAGACCACTAGGTATGGCTGAGTGACCGAAAAACCCTAGTATATCTCCATAGCAACATTATAGGTTGTGTTGAAAAATACAATTACTCACATGAATGATGGATTATGATAAATGCAAAGATGCATGATTTAAACACAAACGTGGCATCATTTTTAAGACTAAAAAACATAATGCCTTCTATTACGGAATGCAACGGATGACAAATGCCTATATGCAATGCAGTAATGCAACGAATGCATGTGTAAATGAAAATGCAAATGTTTTTGCATTTTAAGCTTTACCATTTTTTTTTGGATTTTATTGATTTTATAATTTTTTATGGGTTTTGAGGCTCATAATTGACCAAACAATGAGTACATGCCTCTGGAGCCTTTAGATTGACCAAGCGATTTTTAGAAATCCTTGGAGCTTTTGGGATTGACAAAAGGGATTAAGGGTACCTTTGGGGCATTTTGGGATGACCAAGCGATTTTGAGAATCCTTGGAGCCTTTGGGATTGACCAAAGGCATTATGGGTACCTTTGGGGCATTTTGGGATGACTAAGCAATTTTAAGAATCCTTGGAGCCTTTGGGGTTGACCAAGCAGTTTTTAGAAACTCTTGGTACCTTTTGCATTTGACCAAAGGGCTAATATATGCCTTTGGAGCTTTTTAGGATGACTAAGTGATTATAAGCAAATCCTAGGGGCTTTTAACTGACATGACCAAATGGTTTCAGGGACCCTTGGAGCCTTTTACTATGCTATTTAAGCATAAAATGCCTTAAGATGGATGATGTTGAGAGGTTCAGGTTCTTCAACACCCCCTAGCGATGTTAGGTGATAGGCACCCGGACCAATATTTTTATATATGATGTAAGGTCCTAGCCAATTAGCCACGAATTTGTCTCGCATATCTGGTGATAAATTAGAGTTTTGTTGGTTTTCTTTCAAGAGAAGATCCCCAAATTCAAAGTCTCTCTAGCAGAATTTGATATTATAAGCTCATTTTAGTTGCTCCTGATAAACATGGAGATTCTCTAGGACATTCACACAACGTTCATCAAGTAGCATCAGTTGATCCAGTCGAGCTTGCCATGCGGTGTCATCATCGATGAACTCTTTCAATGCAACGCGCAATGTTGGAATTTCTAATTCCAAGGGCATAATGGTATCAGCACCATATACTAGTGAGAACAGTGTTGCCCCAGTGGGTGTTTGAATACTAGTCCTGTAAGCCCATAATGCAAGGGGCAGATAGATGTGCTAGTCTTTGTGGTTTTCTTGTACCGTCATTTTCAATATGGCTACCCCTGTCTTATTTAAAGATTTAGCTTACCTATTTTCTTGCAGATAGTATGGAGTCATAAAACTGTGTTTGATTCTATATTTAGATGTCAAAGCTCTCACAATTTTGTTCTTGAAAGATGTTCCATTATCCGATATTATTTTGGATGGAATCCCAAAATGACTTATGATATGCTCTAGTATAAACTCTGCTATACAAGCTTCAGTTGTCATTGTTAAGGGTATTGCTTCCACCCACTTTGTAAAATACTCAATAGCAATTATTATGAATGTATGCCGACTCGATGACGGAGGAGAGATCTTGCCTATAAGATCTAATCCCCACTGAGCAAATGGCCAAGCCGCTTGAATGGGTTGTAAGTCTTGTGATGGCAAGTGCATGAGATTAGCATGATGTTAGCATTTAACGCATTTATTGACATATGCATTGCACTCCTTCTCCATGGTGAGCCAATAGTAACCCATTTGAAGGATGTGCTTGATGATGGCCATGCCACTGAAATGGCCATCACATGTACCATCATGGGCTTGCAAAATTGTCCATGATGCCTCTTGGGGATCTAAGCAATGAAGGAGAACTCCATCATAGATTCTTCGGTACAAGATGTCTCCTATTAAGACATATTTTGCCACTTTTTGTTTAAATGTGTGGTTCACAGCACGTGGTAATCCCTCTGGGATTATACTAAGCTTTATTAATTTGTGATATCCAATTTTGATAAATCTTAGCTTCTACTGCTAAGACGACTTGCTCTCCCTGCGTATTTAATTTTGCAAATGCATACTCGAAAACAACCCTATGGTGAATGGTAGTGCCACTCCCCATGGTACTTTGAGAGGTTAGTGACCCCTAGGGTGCCTTCTTAAGAAAGTATTCAGCTCTACAGAACCATTTAGCTTATGGTTCTACACTGATCATGTTGACTGATTCTCTATTATCATATGCTACACGCTCTGTTGCCAGATGCAAGAGCATATTGACATAGATGGTAGTGAAATCAACAGACAGATTTTAAGGGATTAAATATCCCAAAGAAGCCATGGTATCTACAAACCTATTTTATGATCGAGGGATTGCCTCAATGTCATACCATTCCAGTTTGGCCAAATATGTGTCAACTAGATACTTATAGGCTTTTAGCATGGGACACCGACACTAAAAAAGTCTCTTGACTTGATTTACTATGAGCAAGGAGTCACCAAATATTTTAAATATCTTAATATTCATGGTGATGGCTATGTGGAGGCCCAAAAGTAGGGCTTTGTACTCAACGTTGTTGTTGGTGCACAAAAAATCCAACTTGAACAACAAGGGTATTGGAGCTTCTTGTGGTGTGAAGAACACTATTTTAGAATCACCCCCTTGTTTGTACTTTGAACAGTCGAAGAACAGAGTCATATCAGCATTATTATCTAGTTATTCAAGTTTGGGAGCTTCAGATACGATGAATACTACATCATCTAGAAGCTCAATTGTTAGAGGCCTACTGTTTGACAGTGGCACCTCAGCTAATTGATCTGCTATGACCTGTCCCTTAATGGACTTTTAGCTTATGAATTCTAGATTGAGTTCCATCAAAAGCACGATCCACTTCGTAGTACGTGTATTGTGATAAGTCTTACTCATCATGTAATGCAAAGGATTTTGTTTGGATATAACATACGTCATATGACTTAACATATAGTGTTGTAATTTATTTGTAGCGAACACTACTGCTAATCACAAATTTTCCACATATGCATACTCGAGCTCATAGCTCACCAAAGTTTGACTAATGTAATATATGGCATGTTCTTTGCCTTGCATATTATTTTGGGCTAGCATGGTTCCCAATGCAAAGTCAGTTGTTGATATATAGTAGAAAAGGTACCTCTGGCCTTGGTGGAGCTAGCACTAGCGGTGTCACTAGGTATTGCTTTATCTCAGTGAAGGCTGCCTTGTAGTCCTCATCCTAGTTGAATGGGACACCATTATGTAGAAATTGATTCATGGGTTAACATTTATCCGATAGTTGGGTGATAAATCACTTTATCAAGGCTACCTTGCCTTGAAGGCTCCTTAATTCCTTAATATTGGTGGGAGGACGCATTTCCAAAATGGCCTTGACCTTCGTTGGGTCTACTTTGATGCCTCTCTTGGAGATGATGAACCCTAGTAATTTTCTAGAAGTTATGCCAAATACACACTTCTTAGGATTCAACCTGACGTTGTGCTCTATCAGACAGTCAAAAACTTTCCTTAAGACCTCTGCATGCTCTTCTCATAACAATGACTTGGCTAACAAATCATCGATATAATATTCAAGAATTTTGTGCATATAATCATGAAAAATTTATGTCATGACCCCCTAATATGTGGCACTAGTGTTTTTGAGGTTGAATGACATAACTTTATAGCAAAATTTTCCCCATGGCGTTATAAATGCGATTTTGTGCTAGTATTCAGGTTTAATACGAATTTAATTGTAACCAAAAAATCTGTCCATTAAGGAGAGCATTTCATGACCTGCAGTTGCATCTACGAGAGCATCAATATTGGGCAATGAAAATGAATCTTTGGGTGTTGCCCTATTTAGGTCTTTGAAATCTATGCAAATATGAATTCTTCCATCGGGTTTTCCCATGGGTACCATATTGGACACCCATTCTAGATAATCGATGGAAATCACAAATTCCACATCCAACAACTTTTGTAGCTCATTTTTCACCATTAAGGCTACTGTTGGGTGCATTTTCCTAAGTTTTTTCTTGATCGACTTCTTCGTCAAGTCTAGCGAAAGGTTATGAGTAACCAATTTTGGGTCTAGACCTGGAATATCCTTATACAACCAAGCAAACAAATTTGGTCTCTTTCAGCAAAGGGATGAGGGTGGCCTACTCATCTGGAGTGAGACTCTCTTGAAATTTAACCTTCTTTGCGCTGGTGGGATCATCACTGATATCAACCTTAAAGGTTTCCTCTACTGACATATGCGATCCCTCCTCAAGTTGGTGAGGCGTAGGAATCAAACAAAAATCATATGCACAACCTAGTGTAAAATGGAAAGGTTGCAACATTTATTAGTTGGGGAAGAAATCCTTAGGCTCAACGGGCGAATCAGTGCGATCCCAGTCAATAGCATCTTTTTTAAGATACAATGGTTTAGAAAAATCTGCTGGAGTGGAGTGGTCAAATAAATGGAGACCATGTTTATGGAATCAAATTTATCTCCAGGACCACACAAACTAACCTCTATGAAATCTGCACAATCCTCATACCCATGATATGGCTCTAATGGCACAGGCACAAAAGGGTCTTCCCTATGAGGACTGCAAATAACTAGAACCTCCTTATGCACTGAATGCAAAATAGGATCATTCGGCTCATAGAGCTGCATGTAGGTCAGTAGAAGGGGATTAACCAACTGATGTATTTGATCCAGGTTTAACCATCTTGCTCTCAGATGCAGAACAACATGTAGCTGCCTATAGACCTCATCGATGTCGATGGGTTGATGATGATGATGCAAATAAGGAGGACCAAGGTAGGCCTTCTATAGCTCATATTATTCATCACTGTCATAATAGAATCCTTCATTTGCCCCCACTCTTGGAGGACGCTCATCTAAATGAGGTCCCATGAATCTTACTTCTTGCATGCTATTGTTGCTATTCAAAAAAATTGGATAATTATACCTCATGTACGACGATACCAAGAAAATTGGGTCAGTATCTTCCCTTGAATGATCAATTTTGGGAAGGATCTCTTCGATATCCTGTACCGATTCCATAGGCAATAAATGATGTGCATACAAAGGCCTTACATAAGCACCTTCGACTTCATCCTTGGATCCATCGTCGTTTGAGGAATCCTCATTTGCATCATAGCTTGGTCCACTCATATCGGAGGTGGACTCCACTCCATCTTCATTATAAATATCTCCTAACTTGATATCACTTGCAGTAATAGGGTTGCACCTCTGCATGTCTGTGTCATCGACTTCCTCATGGGTTTGGTGTTCCAGTTGATCTCTAGGGTTCATTTCTACATCAATCTGCTCAAGGAGCCCTTCACGATGATCTTCGAGTGGCTCAATGGTGATGGTAGATATCATAGGGTGATTCCTCCAAAATTTGGAAGGATCCGGATGATATGGATTAAAATCCATGTCATACGCCATGCTGAGGTATAGATGATCTAGGGATACTATGAGTAAATCGTCCTGCCCATGTATTTGTAACCCTAGACCAAATCTATTAGTGACTAACTGATAATGAGGTTCCAGTGGAGTCCTCCATCCTTGTTCAAAGAGACCAATGTCGTATCCATGCCAGTGAAATAGCTCAAAAATATGCATGGCATAATTTGGATTAGACAAATAATAAACATTTATCATGAAAGGTTCCTCGTCATATTCATCCATGGGTTCTCACGTTGGAAGCTGATCTAGCCCCGCATAGATGAAGTTAGTCTGGTTAGGCGGATCTCCCAACGAAACCACCGATCCAACTGGATAGCTATGAGCGAAAGGTCTGGCCATCTCCAACGTAGTCTTTAGAATTGGTTTGAAGGTCATATTTTACATAAGGTGCTCACCTAATCTGGTATTAGCGAGATGTACCATCACCCAAGATACAGATGACCCTGCTGAAGATGCAAGTGAGGCAGGCTGAGGTGCCTCCTCAACTTCATCTTGGGGTTCCTCAACTTCCATGGGAATGGGAATGTCCTCGACGATTGGCTCAGGATCATGCTCTTTCTCTTTCTCACCCATCTTCGCCTTCAATTTCCTGTCATCCCGAAACATGACTAATATCGATGGCTTCAAGGAAGTGGTAGTGGTGTGTTTCAATCTGTGTGACACAAATGACATTGGTTGAACATGCATCGCTGGTTTACCTCCTGGTTTCCTTATTGGCAATGACGGTCAAACATCCAGGTGCGTTGATGGGAGTATGAAACCCCCAAGCAAATCTGCTAGATTCACAAACTTAAATGGCTCCTCATACGATGCCACTACATGAACTAGTCCCTCATGAATATATTTCATGCACTAATGCAGTATCAAGGGGACACAACGCATTTTATGAATTCAAGGCCTATCAAGTAAAATGTTGTACTGCATGGCCCCTTCTATCATGTGACACATTACTAAAATGGTCTTCAGACCTACATGTACGGGTAGGATAATTATACCGATAGTCGAACATAGTGCATCGTTAAACGCTCTCAATGTAAATGTACTTGGCACAATATGTGATTTAGGTAGCTTTAAATGACTCAGTGCCTTGGTCGTTATTATGTTGATCGATGAGCTAGTATCGATCAAGACCCTTTTAAATGGCATGTGATTCACACACACGATTATATGCAATGGTGGGTCGTCCATAGTTGTAGAAACCATCCTTATCTCATGATCGTAAAATTGGATCATCGGTTCCTAAAACTATTGTACATGTCCCACAAAATTTGTGAATGCCTATGCATCCTAGGCTTGTACTTCAATGGACCTCAAAATGTCCATAAGAGTCTCCCTGTGCCTTAGGGACTACTGGATTAATTTATATATTGACAACTTCACAGGAGTTATCTGCAGGTTTTGGACCAACCTGCTCCTTATGGTCACCACCAATCTTGTTGGTGGGCCTAGAATATTTTGTACTGATCACTGATTCAACATGGCTTGTATCTGGATGGGAGAACGAGGTTGATTTTTTTGTTCGTATCTCCCATGCCTAGTAACAACATCGACCATACCTACAAACCCTTAGGTAGGTGGTTCAACTCATATCTGGTTAACTTGACCAACATTTTTTTGAGGTGCCTCATGATTTGGTAAGGGGTTCTTGTAAATCCCCATATTTTGATTTTCTGGCACCTGCGGGTTGTGAGGCACTACAAGCTCACCCTTTTCAATCATATTTTTTACTAGGTGTTTGAAATACCAACACACCTCGATGTCATGACCTTTCATTCTATGAAAGATGCAAAATAGATCATCTTGAAACCCCTTTGGTTTGGGTTGATTGGGGTCTATCATCTTGACTTAGGGCAATATGATTGCCTTGGCCTTGCATAATTGATGGAAAATCACCATCAACAATTCCATCAATGGTATGAATTGGTGAGGCGGGCGTTACTCTTTGTTATTTCCCTTGTAGTTGTTGTGCTTGTCATAATGTGCAAGGGGAGGTTGATATTGATAGTTTTATTTTTGCTACCCCTTGTCCTCCCGTTGGAGATTCAATACCACTTGATTTACATGGGCTTGCTTGCCCTGTTGCTTTGTGGTACTCTTCTTTTGTCCCTCTCTCCTATTTTTGAGCTTCAAGTTGCCTTCCTGCAACTTGATATCCTCAATCACCTTGGCTTGTGCCAAAGCCTCTTCGAATGTAGCATACTGTTGCAGTTGCAAAAGTAACGAGATGTGCTTGGCACAACTCTTCATAAACATCCGAGTTAATTCCATCATAGGAATGGTGAATGGAAACTTTGCCATTAATCTCCATCTCTTTTCGTATTATTCTAAAAGAAATAGCGTTCAAGAAAGGCATCAACTAATTGCTCGAATCTTATTATACTGTGTTTCTTTAGCTAATTAAACCACTCTCAGGCCAACCCTAAAAGTGTCATTATGAATGTGTGCAACATTAAGGCATCGTTGCTTGCTATCTAAAAATAAGCATCCAGAAAGCTCGTTACATGTTCTTGTGCGTCTTCATCACCCTTGAACTTATCTAACCTGGGCATATCAAAATGCTCAGGGTAAGCCAGAGTAGGCATCGAAGGATCCAAAGGCTCGTTATAGATTTTACTTAGAGTCAACTTTTGAATAGCCACGCCTTGTCTCTCAATGGCTTTAATTTTCTCGTCTAAGGCCTTATAGGCCTCTGAAGATAGGAAGTCCTCCTCCCTAAGTTGACGCATAGGTGGCTTAGGAGGTACTGTCTTCCTAGTGAGAAATGGAGGTCTTTTATCTTCCTTCTCTTCAGATTGAGAGCTTTTAGGATATTCTTGCTCGTATCCATCTCCCTCTCCTACTTCATGCTGTCTCTACCTTTGATTATTGAGTGGTGATAGCCACTCCCTTTGTTCGATAGTAACATGAGTACGAGCATCTCTATGCTCTTGATGCATCTTGGCTTGTGAGAAAGTCTTCCTATGCTTATGCTCTCGATTATCATCTTGAGAATTTAGGCCAGCCCTAGCTAACCGATCCTCCATGCATTCCTTTTGGGTAAGGATACGCTCTTCATGCATGCACTGCTCATATAACCTCTGTCTTATGAGCCTTTGCGCTTGAATATTTTCATCTTCGATACACTATCTCTCTAGATGAGCATCCTCCAATTGGTCTTGGAGGAGTTGGCATTTCTGCTCTGATGCCAATCAATGTGATCTATCAATATGGTTGGTCGTGGGAGGCCTTTGATACCCCTACTCTGTATGAGTGACCTTGTGGGTTTTGTACCCATCGGAATGATGTGTTGTGGCTTTGTCTATGTTTGTAAAGATGACATTGGCCTTTTGTTGTGTCCTATATTATGACCCACCATTCACAGATAGCGGGTGTGTGACATGAGGGCACTTAGAAGCCTCCCCATGTTCTCTAGTAGTGCGGATGACACTCACGCTATGTTCACTCGAGGCTCGAGTGGGTGGAGTGGAAGGCTTATAGCCTAGCTACTCTGGAATGCTAACTAGACCTTCTAGATTCCTAGACCACCATCACTCATGCGGTGGTGTACCATTATCTCCCACCTTTGATATGTCAATGGTGATCTTTCATAGTGGACCACGCAAGTGAGTATGGTTAGTTCTATGCTTGATTGTTAGCCTATCTACCTACCCTTGAATGGGTGGGTCTCTAGTCCTTCTATACTCAAAAGGTGGAGCCATACATCCTCCAGTGGACTTAGTACGTAGGGGCACCAGTCTGGTCCCCTGAACAATAAACTCTTCGGTTGATCTCATGGATGCACGTGTATTACGGTCTTGATAATGGCTCTTAAGTGGAACACCCTCGTGCTAGAAGATTTCCTATTATACTTTTTGCCTAGAGGAGTGTATTGAAGCTCCTCTATTTGGGGTTTGCTCTGTTGGCTCCCCTTGTGTCAAGTTATCTCCTCGGATGCTAGCCGAACGACATTCAATTTGCTCATGTGGTTGAGGATTCGACACATATTATTGTGAACTGGTTAGGGGTTGGTCATCGACATTGGATTTGGACCTTTTACAACCACCTCGTGTGTCCACCATTGTGTACCTAGAGTCTAAATGTATTATTATTAAGCAAAAAAGGTATACAATAATGATTATCTCGTTTTAATTTTTAAAAGTGAGTCATAAACTATTTTATGTGTTTTCAATATGTGTTGTATCAGTGTAGAAACTCTCATCATATTTTGCAAAACTTATTGGATTTTATTCTTGGTTTAATGGATTTCACCTATACGCTCATAGCTCGACAACTTGGCGATGAACTCCAAGTCGCGTAAATCCCCTGTGTGTGGTAATGAAGCCCACACACAGACAAGGAGCACGGGTCCTCCCAGATCCTCACCTATTTTCCCCCAGTCAGCGTTATACCCTTCGAAGAGAATACATGCAAATTTTCTAGGGTAAGAAAGGTTCTTGGATCCAGTATTTGTCTAAATATCAAGGGTTCGTAGGATTTGGGCCAATGTATGGAAGTTATGCTCACCATTGTTGAACCCTACTAGTGGTTGGATGTCAAGCCCAACTCACTAGTGTTTAAGTGCTTCGTGGTGTGTGTGGTTCCTTTTAATGTACATAAAAGAAATGCATCATATAGCACACATGCTCATTTTCTAAATTCTATGCATATGAAAAATGTTTCAAATTCAGAAAATGCAAGCTACTCTAGATGCTCTTTAAGACAATGCATGTTACGATGCTAAATGGCCACTAATTGGGCCTCATGCATGCAAACCATCCACACATATCTATCAAGCATGCTGTAGCCTAGGGTGGATTGCAATCAAAAGTACGCTATTCCCAACAGTACCTTTCTATGGAAAGCAAAGTACGAAAGCAAACTAGGATAATTGATTTACCATTTTTTTTAGTTCTTTTCCTAATTTGCATTTGAAATAGACCTACTATAAAAACACAGAAGATAGAAAAGTGACATATGTCTGTAAAAAGGGCCTATATCATGTCTTGTACTATTTGGAATTCTAAAATTTGTTGTCTGTGTTGTTAGTAGGAAACCACAGGTCTGACCTGCAGTTCTGACTGTAAACCGTTCCTTGTACCTATGGTTCAGTTTTTGGGCCACAGTTGATAGTTGTGATCTGTACCTACAAATACAAAAGCCAACAAAGCATAGTTAGATCCTAAAAATGCAGGGTGCCATCATGATCACCTCTGTAACCACCAAAAAGGGTCACACTCGATGGCGTATCCTATTGTGATAAATGGTAAAGATATAGCATGCATATAAGAAAATGAAATTGACAACAAATGAAACCAGAAAGAAAGCACTTAATTCCATTGTATTCAAAGCCAAAATACAATTACAAGTACGTCCCTCTTAGGGATATTCATTTTGATACAATATTACAATAGGAGTGCACAATTGTTTTCCCTCTTAAGGGTAGGTGTGATTTCCAAATGCCTTTCAGAATGGCACGAACTGCTCTAGGGTGGAGATGCCCTCTTCTTCACGATGGGGAAGGAACTTTATGGTTTGCTCTCCTTTGAAATTGTTCCCTGCGGTCAAGAAACAACACAAGAATGTCAAAAAGATAGGCAACCTCTCATGATGAGGCCCTTTTAGGTAAATTACATAATGACACCATTAACATGCATAATCAAGAAAATGTAAAAATTGCTTCTAAGCTATTCAAAGTGAATCAAGATTCATGTAATAACGTAAAGGAAAGTAGCAGCTATACTATGCATATAGAAAATGAAGCATAAACATACATAAAGAAAGCATTTAAGTCCTAATTGAAGCATGAGCATAAAATGCAAAGCTAACCTAATTCTATGGTCAAAAGTATTCTAAAATGCTATTAAACCATAAAAACAACTAATCTAACCTAATTAGCTGGACAAAAATGGAAATAGGAAGGTGGTTATACCTCTTGCTACAAATCATAGCTCTGGTGTGCGGTCTGTACTGTAAACCGCAACTGACAGCCATGGTTAGCACTCTGATAGGCTTAACCTCAATTCCAAAGGTAGTGGGCTTAACCTCCTTGTCCAATTGATGTTCAAGGGTCACCTTCGATGTCCTTTTGATAGATTTGGTAGTAAAATCACTATGATGGGCCTTCGTTTGCCCGAATTTGTGTTTCTTGATCCTCCTAGGCTCCTAAGGCTCCCATGGAAAACTGATCGTTGGATGAATAACAAAGTAGCCTTCGAATGCACAAATTCAATATGCAATATGACAGGGCTTCGCTGCTCGCTTGATCACTTCACACTCACTCGATAATTTGTCAATGCTTCGCTATACAAATCATCTATATCTCTTCATATTTTCTCCCCATTTTGGAGGGGGTATTTATAGGATGCCCTAGGACTTGGGGTGGCTTCCTAGAGAAGCCAAGATCAAGAAGGGGTGGTTAGGATAGTTGGAATGGAAGATTCCAAACTCTAACCACCTTCTTCTAGATCCAATGGTTGTTTCATCTAATTTGGCTCAGATTGAAGGCCAACTAAACTTTAGTTAAGACCACAGGTCACAGTTGCGATCTAGACTGTAATTCGTAGATCTCAGCTATGGTTCAGCTAAAAACCGAAGGTCTGGGCTACGATTCAAACTGATTAGGCCAAGGAGCCCAAATTGAGTGGTTAGAACCATTGCTCTATCTTGGAGTCTATCCAAGATCTTCCATATGGTCTTGTAGCATGTCCATATGAGTAGTCATCCTTGACATGACACGTTTTAGGTATCTACAAAAACCAAGAAGAAACTAGGTACCTTCAAAACTGGAGCCATCCAAAGAAATGATAGAAATAAGAGCTTCCCTAATTTGTGAAGCCCACCATCTAGGAGGGTGGCCATAACAAGTAAGATCACCTTTGTCCAAAGCCCAATTAATTAAAACATCAACACTCTTGTTTTGATCTCTGACCATATGATTGTAATCAAATTTCAAAAATCCCATCTGGACTAATTGAATCTTCTCAATAATTTTTTTTATTCTCCAATCAACCTTATGATTATTCGAAGGAGTCTTCAAAAGATTAATCATAAGTTGAGATTCAGACTCAACTAACACCTTTTCATATTCTACTTTTGTCTTGATTTGTTCTTCTTATTTTGGTTCTTTGCTTTGTGCTTTTTCTTGGTCTTGGTCTTGATATTATTTACCAATATAAAATTTGGACATTGAATCAGTAAGTCATCACAATAATATATTCTATGAATATTGGAATTTAATTATTCCACATTGAAGTCAACATATGTTGAATGCATCAACATATTATCTTGTTCATTCTTTGTACATTCTTCATCTACATCCAAATAATTTGTATCACAATTGGAATTTTTCATTTTAGGTTTTTCTTCTTATTTTTTGTCTTGATAGATCTTGAAAGTAAGTAATGTCATGTACATTATTATACCTACTTTAGTAGGTAATATAATAACATGAGAATTCCACTATGCTTCAAAGAGTTTATCATGAAGATAGTTGCCATATATTATAAATGTATCATATTTGGAATTTTTGAGAATTAAAGACAATCTCTTCTTCAACTTGACTGGAATATTTTTTTTTTTCATCAAAATTATCCTTCAGGTGTTGTGTATAGTACTTTAATTTTCTCAAAATTTCCTCACAATCCTCTGAGAATGCATTTTGAATATTTTTTTCATGATGACTTTAACCCAATAAATTATTCTCAAATCAATTCCTTTGATGTTTTTTTTTTAATTTACATGGTGGAATTGGTAGCCGCCATGAATCCAGGTAGGTTGTATGAATTTTATGGCTACCACAATATTCTACACTATCCACCCTGGAAGCCGCCACCCAGATATTTGCACAATATGCCCCTATAACCACCATGCCACAATCATTTAAAACCTTTTACACCATTGAAAGCACTAGGAAAGGGACAAGTATTCAGTCCGATGAGACCCAATATTTGAACCTTGGACCTCTGTCCCCCTTATAGGGTTTGGTCGAACCAATTGGTCTATACCTTAGACCTTATTCCTTTGATGTTAAATTCCTTATTTCTTCAAAATTTAATTAAGTAGTTTATTCAAAAAATTTCAATTTAAAAGCTTCAATTCTTCAAACAATCAAGAAGATGAGTAGTACGGAGAGATCGCCATAATTGGGAATCGGAGCTTTAGGGTTTCCCAAACCATTCAAAGATTTTCAAGTGGAAGGGTGCTACTATTGAGAGGGAATCCTTGCCTACCTCCTAGTCCATGGTAATTATTTTGATCCTATAATACATCACTGTTGATGACCCTACAAATCCCTTGTATAGCTTCCATGTTGCTCTAGTTAATCATTTGAGGGGGTTTAATCCTATTAATATTCTCTATTTCCTTTATCGTTACATTAGATACTCAATTCATAATGCTATAAAGAGGAAATCCTCAAGGCCTTTTTGTTGTCATTTACCATCATGTTGAAGCCACCTCACATCATGCTATCCTTGCCTTACTGATCCATTCCAATCCTCCCTTGAATTCACCTATTCATCTCTTGTCTCATTCCCCAACTAAGATTGATAGCTATGAAGAAACCCTATTTCCAAGGCTAATCTACCCTCTAACTATGAACCTAATACTTGTTTTTCCTCAAAGTGCAAAGCCAAGCCTACTGAGCCTTCTCCCTGGGTTAGGAGGTCTTCCCACCTTAATAAGTCTGAAGTTCATACCAATTCAGAGCTCCCATTACCATATTCTGGATGATGGCAGTGATGACCCCTATATTTCCACTCATAATATAATTCACACTACCATCATTAGCAGATTCATCAACATCTTGGACAAGATCAATGAGACTCTCAAGTTGCTTCTTAAGAACCAGGTCAAAGATGCTCTGGCCAATGAAAATATTACTGATATTTAGGCTTGGAACATTTAAGCTCTCTTTTGTTTTTGTAACTGTGTCTCTCTTTTGTTTCTAGTCCTCTGCTCCCCTATGTGGGACTCTTTTCAATAGCTATGTGGTATTCAAGAGGTTTCTTTTGCTAGCTCCCTTGTGTGGGTGTTTTATTCTGGTCTCTCTGTAGGGTTCTCAAATAGTTAATGCTTTTATGCAACCCTTGCATGGGTATTGCTCGATGTGTATCTTCATGATTTTATTGTGGTGACCACTCAACCTCCTTTGCTGCTGGATGGGATTTTTTGCACTATGTTTTTTGGTCACTGTGTAGGCCTATTCTATTTCATGCTACTGTATTACCCATTAGCTTATGTATCTAGGTTTGGGACCAGTTTAAACCCCGTAATTAAGCAAATTTACTTACAAAAAAAAATTCTATTCATCTCCCAATATTCATTTCAAAATATTCAAAATTTTTAAATCATAAATTTCAATTTCTTCAAATTTCTTAAATTTCAAAAATCATATCAATCATTCATCAATCCTTTCCTTCAATTTCAAATTTAATTTTTAATCTTCACTTATATCTCCCAAATCTCCCAAATAAAATTTTTATTTCTTTATCTCCCAAATTCACCTTCAAATTTCAATTTCACCATAACTCCAATAAATTCTTATTTTAATTCAAATTTTAAATACTTTGTTTCCTTATAAATTCCATTCATGATTCATTCTTTTCATCAAACTCAAACCTTATAAAATAAAATTCTTTCTAACCTTATAACTCCAAACTCAATCAATATTGAGGGAAATACGACCTTGTGAAGTCAACAATTCAGAACAAGGTCAGTGACAATTTTTCAAGTCATGAAAATTGAATTTACAAAGTGCGAAGGATTAGGGTTTTTCCCTAAAAAACATCTCATATTTTAGGAGCCATATCTTCACGAAGAGTTATTTGATTCAACTAATTCTCAGACCAACATGTGTAGAATTTGAATATATTTAAAATGCATGGTTATATGCAAAAATCCAAGCAATATTGAGGGAGATATGACCCTATGAAGTCAACCATTCGAAACAAGGGCATTGACGATTTCTCAAGTTGCAAAAAATGAAATTGCAAATATTTTCCAACTAGGGTTTGAATTATGGGAAGAGCAATGAAGGGCTAGGAATTTAGCGAGGCAAGATATTCTATCTGGATAAAGAATTTTTTAGCTAATTTCTTTTTTCCCTTTCTTTATATTAGAAATTGTGTATGAAAAATTTATAAAGTTTTAATCAAATATTATAGTTTCTATAGGACATTCAGAAAAATTTCATTAGATTTTGAGTTTCCTTTCCATGGATTGATTTATAGTTAAATCCTTAGAATCATCCCGTGTTGTAGAGGTTAGTGAGTGCACCTTAGAGAGATCCTATTTTCTCCAAGATAAGGGATTTTTTGGTAAATTTAATGGGTATTGGCTAGGGGCTTTAGCCTTGAGAAAATGGGTTGATAGGAGTTGGAAGTCTCTAGGAGTGATTCTATTATTTCTTCCCAAAGGTTTCTTCCTAATAATTTTTTGTTTTAGGGAAGAAAGATAAAGAATCCTAAAAGGGGGTCCTTGGTTTATGGGAAGAGCAAGGCTCTTCCTTACCCATTGGTATGAAGGCTTTTCACCTAAAAATATTAATCTATCCCTAGTACCAATCTAGGTTAGGATGTTTGGGTTGCCCATTGAAATTTAGATAGCGAAATAAAATGAATTATATCTTATTATCACCACACATTACTTAATTAAAGGAGGTTCAAATTTGAACTAATATTACACTATAATTAATCCTTAGTGGATCTAATGAATTTCTATTTCTAATCTCGAGATCCAAGGTTGATATACATACTCATCAATTAAAGGGTAATTCATTTACATAAAGAATTATGAAAGGAGACAATTTTAATCACGGTGAAATTTTAGGAATCTAAGGGGTTGCAAATCATTTTTCATTTCTTCATTTCAAAAGAAAAATGAGTATAAAAATTAAAAGGAGTACAAAAAAGAAGCATTTAATTAAACCTAATAACCTCATCCTAATAAAAGTAACCTTTAATAAGAAACCACCAACCTAAATCTCTTGCATGGTTGGTCTCCTGAATATTAAATATCCTTGTGCATCCTCCTCAAGCCCTTATTTTCTCCCCCAAGGTTCTAAGACTTCCTCTTCCCAATCTGGTTATCCTTCCTCTTTTCCTTAGTCTCATTTTTAATGGAGATTCCTTTCTCTCCCACCAACCAAATAGTGGTTTTATTATTTTAATATTAAAATATGCCTTAGGCCAAATAAGACATATCATGCCATGTGGAGGGAAATTCAGAAAGTAGAAGAGGGTCCAAATAGAGATAAGGTAGGTGGATCTTGTTTTGTTTTGTGTCCCTTCTTCCTAGAGACAAATACAAAACTAGTACTATTAGAGAATAGGATGGATACAAAACTAGGACTATTAGTGATAAGGGAAGGAATCTTCCCTTAATTTCCACCAATGTAGAGAAGCCATGTAGGAGATATGGATAGTTTCTCAAATAATAGGATAATCCTTATATTATTTAATAATTCTAGAGCCCTTTTTAGTCCAATCAAAATTGGACAAACCTTGTGAGTACCTAATTGTATTAAAATTAGGTTATTTACACCTAATTTATTATATTGTATTAATTTTTGCAAAAGATAAATCCTCCAATTCATCTTTCACAAAAGCTCTAATTAGATTCTAATTAAATTAAATTAAATTATCTTCTTTGAAAGATAATTAATCCTTTCCTAAATCCTCACAAAATCCCTTAGAATTTTGTAGAATTATTTAGGGTCTACGACCCCTTTAGTTAGGCACTAATTGATCCCCTTGATCAATTAATATCCTTTTGAAAAGGTTCGAGGGGAACGGGTTGTGACATACACCCCCCTTGAACTAAACGCAATCCCCTGTGTTTTGCCCAATTCCTAACTTAGTGAGTGCATAAAATTAAGCAAATTAGTATTTATCCTCTACAATACAGTTTGAGTCATCAATTTTCCTTAATTCTTGAGTCTGGTTCATGATGGTAAGCAACATCTTCCATCCATGAGAGTACCTAGACCTACAAAAATGCAAAATATCAACAGTACCATATTCTTGAAGCAATAAAACATCCATTTTGCATAACAATAAGTATTAAAAATATCATCAATACACAAATATCATCATAAAATTACAACTTTGAATCATCTATTACTGCATAATCAACTGAATTAGAGTACTGTAATAATAGAATTTGCAAAATGGTTTCATAGAGATGTCATGAAATTATATTTCTGTAATAGGTTAGACACAATAAGTTTCATTAGATTTATCAAAACTCCCACCAAGGAGTATCACACTATGGTTTGTTAACCCTTACCATGAGTGACAAAAATAGGTGTCATCAAAGACAAAAATATAATCTCATAAATCTCAATTTAGGATATTTACATATCCTAAAATTCATTTTGGCAAACCTATTTGCCATTACCAGTGCATCCTCCTAGATGTCCCTTGGTTTATATCAACATAAAATCATGGAGAAGTCCCATACCTTCTCCAAGAATGGACTCCAATCCATCCTTTTTAGATCTAGAAGCTTTACATTCATGTTTTTAAATTTGTTTAACATTTACATTATAAGCATAGAACTATTTCTACTCAAAATCTTAGAAATATATAGACAAAAGTATATAATCCACTTGTTTATTAATTTACATTTTGTCGAATTCCTTGGCATACATACTATACATCCCTATAGTCTACAAAGTGATGGATTTTTTCCCAATGAAAGGATCTCAAGGTTGTTGTCCCTCGGTCCTTTCACCACTTTGTGTTGTGCCTACACCACCTATTTGAGAAACTACTGGAGAAATTGCTCGAGAAGCGATTCTAGTTCTATCCCAAGTGGTTTCTCGAGTTGCTCGAGATGTTACCCCACACCTAATATGTACACTAACAGCTGGATAATATGGGATAAGAAAATCATGGCTCACTAGTGCATCAAAATAGGAAGCCAAGAATGTAGCTCTATAGTATTCCCTTACCTGTTGTAACTGTGCATTTTCAGCTTGTAGGATTGCTATTGTTGAATCTCTTTAATAATACATTTATGCTAACTCTAGTTGGACCCTATCTTGCTTTGCAATGGTAGAATATCTCTCGGTATCCAACCTCAAATTCTCTTATGACCATTTACCTACTAGGTCCAACTTTTGGGTCTCTAACAGTCAGATTCATTCCTTCAACGCTTCCACTTCATGTCCAACTTTTCTCATGGGGCCATCTTTTCCAATGTTTGATGGGCTAGCTTTGGTTTCTATCTAAAAGTGCACATGTATTATGGGATATTATTCCTCTACTCCCTTTTCATATGAACGCTCCTCTTATTTTCCAACAACCTTAGTTGCTCCTCTATTGTCTTTCACATCCTCTTTTGTATCTTCCTTTTATTGTCATCATTGTGCGACCCACCAACTATCATAGTTAGGGGTTGTGCTAGCATCATCCTCCTCTAGTGTCCATATATCCTCATCGGGTTTTGAGGCTAATGGTTCCATTGGTGGAGGTATCACTACTTTTCACCCCTTTCTTGTATAAATCATGGGTGGGTTTGGTATCAATTGCGTAATACCGAACTATCGTAATACTCAAGTATATTAAAAATACTTGTATTGCATACTTGTACGTCCTATCAACCACCTTGCTCACCATACATGAGCAAGTTGTACTCCATATTCTACCCTTACTGGTCCCTCTATCTATGGTCTCCAAATTACATCTCGAGATTACAGATCCTCCTAAATAGAGCAAAACCGCTCTCTATTGCCTTCGAGTGGCCTATTACTGGTCCACTCATTTCCCCTCTACCACCTTAATGTATAGGGAACCTCTAGCCCCACAAATTTGTGTGCATAATAAGGTAGCCCTTGAGGTCTTGCTATAGCTATGTGTTCCCAAGCCCAGATTTGTAGTAAGAAACTATAGCTCAATCATATTTTCTTCATTGTTCTTAACTCGAACAACTCTCTATAGGTCTGAGCCAACAATGTTGGAGCCCATGCATATACCTCTGACTTCTCCACTAGGTCTTGTACTATTCCCAATAAATTCTAGGGAAATCATGCACCTCTCAATTCAGGCAAAATGACACCTAATATGAGTTCCATTATTACAACATGTCTATGTGTCAGTCTACCCATCACATAGTGTAGTTCAAATGCTATGCCACCCTTATCAATGTTCATGCTTCTCCATTCAATCTCAAACACTCTTTCCAAAATATGCCCCATCTCTACTTCATTGGCAATGATCACTGTGCATCCCTCTACCGGTACCCGATATATTTAGTACACATATTCTAAGGTGATGGTCATTTCTCTAGTAGGTAACTAGAATATCCCTCTATTGGGATCCCATATTTCAACCAGGGCTGACAGATAACACCTATCTACATATACTAGCTCTAGATGAGCCGCTCCTTCTAAGCCAATATTTCTTAGCCATTTCCAATTTCTAGTATCCAATTTATCCCTAGCATTCCAAAATATTATTCTCAATGTGTGCCATGATCTGATGATATTTAATGGTCTGATATCTTCTATCTCTGCATCACCACCACTATTGGTTCTAGAACTGTTAGAATCCATTACTTAGACTGTATGTACCAATAGATCAAATTCCAGAAGTAGGAGGATCAAGAGGTACACTATGGTGTTTGCTCCCAATATTATCAATATTAATAGGGTGAACCCTAATACAAGAAAAATTGTATTCACTGCCATGAATAATTGATAGGTTAATTCTTCCACCGAGGTTGAGATAAAATTTCCAAGTTACCACTCTATACCATTTTCTCAACACTATGATGTTAGAGTTATTACACCGATTCTGTTTACTCAATCGTATTTTGAAATCCATTCACTCCCATGGATCATGATTCAATCATCTTGAGCCATCTGATTTTCATTCGATTCTCAAGAAGATAACATCTCTCGATGTGCTTGAGAATTTATTATCATGACATGCGTGTCCTTCCATTACAATTTCTAGCTTTACATAACATCCCATCATCGACCCTTTGATGACTCCATCAGTCGGTTTTGTACACACTTATTCAGGTATCTTTTCCCTTAGGTACCATATTCAATTTTGGTCATTATTGCTAGGATGACAATGGTCACAATCATGTGTGTCTATCCATACAATGTCATATTCATGTGGTGCATCAACAATTACCCACTAATGACTCAAATGACACACAATTGGGTTTAGTTATTTATAGTTAATCCTATATCATTTTGGACTAACTTAGTTTATCATTGGTGTTTGGTTTGACACTGGTTTCTTATATGCAGATTTTAATACCACATACACCGGGTAAGGAAACTATTATGTATTTAAATAGCATATAACACACTATTAAACCTGACCACCACCGGGTGGTCGGGTGGCTTATTACTCTACGGTGGCGGTAGTGACGGTATTGATTCGGAGGCTTCAAGCATGTTTGGTGATATTTTAGGTGACGGTGTTTCGATGTTGACCACGACCATGACTTCCAACATGATGGTTTTCCTCTTACCTTACCTTCCTTCACCATGGTTGAGATGTTCAACTCCTTCCTCTGGCCAATGGCCACATTTGTATTCAGATATTGCTTAGTCCCTTCAATCAATAATATAAAATATTATTTTATCGATTAACTAATCATATTCAATCCCAATTAATTGGTTTTTACTTGATATTTCCAACAGCTATTCTTCTGTTGGCTATGTATTCTATCTTGACCAGGTTTGACGTACTTGTAGTCATTCCCTATCACATTGTTACTTCAACTCTCTTAAAACTAGAACCCTATTTTCCTTTTATATACCATAGAGGGTTCTTTGTGCTTCAACCAATTGTTGAAGGTTTATACTCTAGTTTTCTTGTGTGGGTAATAATACCACATGCATGGTGTAGTGGATAGTCCCCTATTTAAATAGCATAGCACACCTTATTAAGCTTGACCACCACCCGGGTGGTCGGGTGGCATACTTTTCTATGGAGTTAGGATACTTAAGGAGGTTGGTAAAGTCTCTTGTGGTGGTGACAATTGGGATATCAGAGCTGATTGGTGGAGTTTTGATATGATTCACACCAAAATTTCATGTCAAAATATGTTTCTGGTGAGATTTGGGTGATTTCCATGCTTAAATGTGAGGTTTCACCATCCTTGCTCTCCTTTGTCATACCGGGGTTTCATGCCAGAAGATGGTTCTGGTGATAGTTGGATGGTTTCCATGTTCAATAATGGTTCTGCAATTTCCTACACCATAGCCTCTGATTGGAAAACCTTGAGTGTATTGTAACATTGATCAAAAATATAAATGAAGAAAATATTCTTTTGTTGATCTCTTGATCTTATCCAGTTAAATTTTCAGTAGTTAGTTTTCAATTTCTATGAACTAACTGTTAGTCAAAAAGTGACTAACTACAAAAAACGGTTGATGCACCTTTTTTTGCATATTTTCAAAGAAGACCGAAGTGGCCCATACGCTAAAGAACAAAGAACAAGCAAAATACACTAAGGAAGAAAAGTGTCACGATTTCGTGACATGTCGAGTTTTCGCGGCAAAAAACAGTAAAGAGGGAAAGCAGAGGAAAAAGTCGCGATATCGCGACATTGCCAATTTTCACCAAGTCCATCAATAAAAGGGTAGAAGTCAGGGAGAACGTCGCAATTTTGAGACATGGCTTATTTTCACCAGAAGATTAGAAAAACTGCTAAAGAGGCTAAAAGTGTCGCGATTTCGTGACATGTCCCTTTTTCGTGATCAAAAGCAACAAGAGAAAGCAAGGAGGCAGAAGTGTCGCGATTTCATGACATGTCATGTTTTTGTGGTCAAAAAAAAGACAAAGAGCTATGGAGGCAGAAGTGTCACGATTTTGTGACATGTGTTTTCATGGTCAAAACCAAGACAAAGAGCTATGGAGGTGAAAGTGTCGCAATTTCACGATATGGTCAATTTTTGCGATGCAAAAAGAAGAATCAGGCTGAAGACATAGAAATGTCATGATTTCGTGACATGTTGCATTTTCATGACTCAATAAAGGTAGACAGGCAGAGAGACAAGAGTGTCATGATTTCACAACATGTCTGGTTTTCACTAAAAAAGCAGAGTATATTTTTGGTAACTAGGGCATGCACTGACATCAGGTGTTTTTTTCTGAAGAATGGTCAGTTGATTATAACCTAGCAGGTCCACTGGATGATTGAAGAATAATAGGCTCATCTAAATTTATCCAGAAGGAAATCTATCTAATATGCGGGAAATCCATTGTATATTCTTAGAAACTACAGACAATTACTTGTAATTGATTGAGGAAATTAAATGTACATAGTAGAAGATACTCTTTTTAGGGTATAAATAGGAGTGAGTCAACCATGAAAAAAGGTTCGGCTCTTGGACGTTTACAAACTTGATGTACATGTACTGGATTACAAGCAATAAGAGATATTCTTCCTTTGGCTTCTGAAATTCCATATGCGAGTGTATGTATCTGGTGTTTTAAATTTTATTCATTCTGAGTTTTATAATGTATCCATTTTGAAATCTAGACTATGCACATATAAACCTTATTTCTAAAGTTGAATGTTAAAGATATTTACATATATTTTAGATGAACATCTAAAATCACATTTCGAAATTCATGCTTTCTATAGGAAGATATAAATAAAACTCTAAAGGTAGTAATCTGCATCATCATTTTTTGTTGTTGTCTAATATGTACCATGAGAAAAGTTCTATCTTAGGCTATATTTCCCTTATCTCTTGTTTCCCTTTCTTCTAAAAACTCAAAGGAACTAGCCTTGTCTGGAGACTAGACAGATGAGCTCATGCGAGGTCTGTCTATTCAATGTTGGCAAAGTCTAAGGCACAACACTATTAAATGAAGGCAGATTTTGCTCCAATAGTTGTTGGCATGCCCAGTGGGACCACAAATCCTATAGTATTATATAAGTTTTGGTGTTTTACTTTAGAGCCTTTTATTTGAAAATCTTAAGAAAAAAAAACTACTTGGAAACTCCGTTGCAATAAAAGAAAGACCTTGTCTATTTTTTTTTGGTTATATAGCCATATGATAACCATATCTCGAGCTAGAAACTCTGAAGAACCCATTGAATTCTTTGAGATACATCTCGAAAGCCTAAAGGCACACCCTGTGCTAGCTGCACGATCAAATCCACCTGGCACCATTAGTACCTCTTTAACACCCGTTGTAGGAGCATCTGCAAGCAATCCTATAGTAGTTGTAACTCCTTTAGCAACCATGGTAGCTGCCCCTATGTTAGTCTCACAATGACACTGAGAGGGGGGGTGAATCAATGTAGCTCTTTAAAACTTAAATATTCAACTCTTAAAGCCGAAACAATGAAAACTTAAAACCAAATAAAGCAAATACAACAAGAGAGCATCACACAACACAAGATGTACCGAGGTTCACCGATTTGGCTACTCCTAAAAAATTGACTATTTAGACTCCCATCCAAATCTAGCCTTTGCAAAGCAACAACTTTACAATCAATTTACTAGCACCCACTGGAAGGAGCACCAACCCCTGATTTATCTGCACCAACAGAAAGGAGCACCAAACCCTAATTTACCTACACCAATAGAAAGGAGCACCAACCCCTGATTTATCTGCACCAATAGAAAGGAGCACCAACCCCTGATTTACCAGCACCAACTGGAAGGAGCACCAAACCCTAATTTATCTGCACCAAAAGAAAGGAGCACCAACCCCTGATTTATCTACACCAACAGAAAGGAGTACCAACCCCTGATTTACCAGCACCAACTGGAAGGAGCACCAACCCATGATTTATCTGCACCAACAAAAAGGAGCACCAACCCCTGATTTATCTACACCAACATAAAGGAGCACCAACCCATGATTTACCAACACCAATTGGAAGGAGCACCAACCCCTGATGCCAAGCACCAACTTGGACTTTAATTCTGAAACTAGAATATTGACATATAAAAATGCCTTCACTTTTATAAGACCTTGACTGGTCTATTTCTTACTCAACATCGCCCACAATTCACACAACACACACCCTTCTCGCTCGCCTGTCGCGCACCTCTCGCTCTCCTCTCACTCTCTTCGAAAGATAAAATCCACACATTAAAATTCTCCAAGAAGCACTCCTTTTATAACAATCCTTTCTCTTTGTAACTCCAGTTGTAACTCCTTCTTTCATTTCTCATATGCCACTTTTCAATTGTAACGCCTTCTTTATGTAACTCCTTTTGTATATATAGAGTAGGCATTTCATCAAACACATTACATGCAAATAATTGACACCATATTCTCCTACCATGACTGTTCGTATTCTCGGTCATGACTGTTTGTTTTCTCCTTTGTGCATGCATGCGTTTTGGTTTCAAAAATCTTTTCATTTCTATTTTGACGACTGTTCATTTTCTCCTTCTTCGACTGTTTGTTTTCTCCACATGGGCATGCGTCCGCTTCTTTCCATGACTTTTCGTTTTCTCCTTCCATGACTGTTTGTTTTCTCCTTCATGACTGTTCATTTTATTTTCCCTTGTGCATGCATTTGTTTTCTCCTTCGATGACTATTCGTTTTCTTTTCCATGACTGTTCATTTCTATTTTGAGGCTATTCTTGAGTCGTGAAAATGCGACATGTCACGATATCATGAAACTTTTGTTACTCTGCCTGCCTGCCTTTCTTAAGTCACAAAAATGCGACATGTCATGATATCACAACACTTTTGTTACTCTGCCTGCATGCCCTTATTGAGTCGCAAAAATGCGACATGTCACGATATCACGACACTTTTGTTACTCTGCCTACCTGCCCTTCTTGAGTCGTGAAAATGCGACATGTTGCAATATCGTGACACTTTTTCTTTCTCTGTCTGCCTACTCTGTTTGAATCACGAAAATGTGACATGTCACGATATCACGAAACTTTTTCTTTCTCTTTGCTTTGGCCCGCGAAAATACAACATGTCACGATATCGCGACACTTTTTCTCTCTTCTCTTTCTCTTTGCTTTGGCCCGCAAAAATACAACATGTCACGATATCATGACACTTTTTCTCCTTGCTCTTTCTCTTTGCTTTGGCCCACGAAAATACAACATGTCGCGATATCGCGACACTTTTTCTCCTTGCATTTTCTCTTTGCTTTGGACCGCAAAAATGCAACATGTCGCGATATCGCGACACTTTTTCTCTTTGCGGTGTTTTGCTTTTTCTTTGATCTTTAGCATATGGGTCACTTCGGTATTCTTGGAAAGTATGCAAAAAGGTGGGTAAACATCCTCATAAGCATTTAACATCATTGTACATACTCTGAGTGACCTCTAAACTCCTATCCATTGCATCAACCGATCTATCTGACTGTGTTGACAACAATGACAATACTGTCGCTGCACCTTGCTCAACACCCTGCTCCAGTGCATCTTGTGTGGAACCAAACTGGTCCTTTGAACTTAGGAGCACACCACCAAATTCCATAAGCTACACTAAAAGCATTGCCGACCTTTGATGGAATAGGCAAAATAGCAGATGAGCACTGTTTAGATGTATCATCACTAGCATCGATTTACAATATCACTCAAGAAGATGTAATGGTCAGATTGCTGGTTATATATTTGAAAGGAAAGATGCTCTATTGGTACAGAGTGCTTCCCACTAGATCCATTACTTCTTGGGCAGTGCTCGTCGGCCATCTGGTTGATGAATTTAATATACATGCGGATCCTTTCACATTGCTGAATCAATTCACTGTTATTGAAAGGCATCCACAAGAAGAAATCCAAGATTTCAACATCAGATTTACCAGAACTCGTGATAGAGTACCTTAGGGCATAAAACCCATGGAAGAACAAGCTATATGTTATTATTTAAGGGCTTTTGATTCAGATCTCAGTATGATAATAAGGCAATCCCATGTAACCACTTTTCCTGAGATCTATCTTGAGGCAGCAAAGGGCGAAGCTGATCTCATCGCTACAAAGAGATATCCATCAAAGAGTTTATTGCCAATTGTACCAAAACTTTCCCAAGCGTCAATTTCTAAACTGCCTATACTCCCATCAACGTAGGCTCTCCTAGCTATAGCCGCACCTCCTACACTCCTTGCATTACCAGCCCTACCCCTTGCATCAGCTCCCTCGAATGACCAGTACACGACCATAATTGATACAATGAAAACATTGTCAAATGAAATGGCATCCATGAAAAAGAGGGAAGCTGAAAGGAATATTCAAGCAAGAAGATTTCCATAGATACAAAAGGAAGGCACTTCAACGAGTGGTAGAGGGCAAGATAGAAAAAATGTGGTGTATGCGAATGAGACGGGAGATAATGGAGAACCCACTAATTCTGATTACTGGTGTACCACTTGCAACGATCCTCATGGAGAAGATTCATGCATGATTCATCAACATCATGTGCAAGCGGTTATTAATGAAAGAGCCAAAGAAACCGACAAGGGACAGGTGAACATAATCAGAGAAGTCCACCACAATTTGGCAATGCCATCAGTGGAACAAGTTTCAGTCCTAACAAGATCGGGAAAAAAGTCATTACAAGTCGACCCTAAGGAACTCCAACCACTAGGTTTTCCTCCTACCCCCAGGGCAACTCCATAGAAAAACTAGTCCAATGAGAAAGGACGTTCTGACCCTCCTCAGACTTCTGTGACTACACCAAGAAAATAATTTCCTCCTAGAAAAGGGAGCGAGGCTCAAGAGCAAGCGAAGGAAAGACTCAGATTTCCTTCATTGACAAAAAGGCAAAGAACAGAAGCCACGCAGGTCTATAGAGACAGATATGACGCATCGACTAGTGGAAGGGAAAAAAGTGTTGAGGTATCCCCAGCTGCAACCCTTTCGTTCAACATTGCAGAAGAAATGAAGAGGACTCCTTCCAAAATAAGCATGTATGATGCACTTGCAAATTCCTGGTCAGATTGACCTCCTCCAAGAATCCCTAAATTTAAAGAATGATACCTCCTCCTCAAATGTTATACAAGCAAATGTTATGTCAACCTCTGGAAAAAATAGACCGCCCCCATTCTATCTATCTTTGCAAATGGAGGGGTGGATAGTTCACAATTGCATGATTGATTCAGGGGCCGCAACTACGGTGATGCCGAAAGCCGTATGTGACATAATGGGGATGGAATATACTCGGAGTCATCCTGGGGTGTTGCAATTAGATGGTACTCCAGTAAAATCCATCGGGGTGATCAAAGATATCCCTATTCAACTCCACAGAATACCAGAAGTAGTCATCATACAGGAGGTAGTCGTTGTAGACTTAGAACCATATTTCGGTATGTGTTTATCCAGAGAGTTCACGACCAAAATGGGCGGTTATCTGTCTCTAGATTATTCTCATTTGGAGGTACCTTTCAAAGGTAAAAGAGTCAAGATCTACAATGAAAAACCATCTACTTTCCACGTAGAAATACTGGAGGAAACAACCACCGTCAACATGATGTCTGAGGAATTGGAAAATATCGATTTAATGGAAGAAACCCTGGAGGAACTCCAATCTGAGGATCAGTTTTCAATGAAAGACTTCAATGCTATGATAGAGACAGAAATGGGAAGCTATTCCATTGAGAAACCAAAAAATCTCCCTATTGTTGTCCCTAAAACAGATGATTCGGCCAACCAGTTATGGAAATTGTACTTTGATGGGTCAAGGTGCAAAAATGGAGCAGGAGCTAGAATTGTTCTGATTTCACCTACTGGAAAAGAAAAAGTCTTTTCATATAGGTTGACATGGAGTTGCACCAATAACGCAGCTGAATACGAAGCTTTGTGTTTGGGACTTAGGAAAGCTAAAAAACTGGGTGCAAAACAACTTCTAATCTATGGAGATTCAGAACTGATTGTTAAACAGGTTACTGGCAAATGCATTTGTAAGCAACATTACCTAAGGGCTTACAAAAACAAAGTGTTGGATCTATTGGAAAATTTTGAAGCACTAAACATGAAATCCATTTCCAGAGAGAAGAATACACATGCAGACCTGTTAGCGTCGGTAGGATCCAATTTTTGCCCAGTCAATAATGTTATTCAGAAGTCTAAAATAGTCAGACTTATATACAGGCCTTCTGTGCCCGACAAGGACATTTTTTGGCAAGTATTTGAGAACGATGAGCAGATCCTAGATTTTTTGGTTCATGAGATGAATTGCTCTACAGATAGAGCGTTACAAGAAGAGGACGAAGAGAGCCTTATTCAACTAAAAAACAATCATATCCCCAGGGGACTGATCACCCTGGAGAGCCTTTTCGACAATAGCGACAGAGCTATAGGTCGAAGGATCAAGGTAGATGAAAGCCGATATAAAGAGGTAGAACTAGAACCGGGCAAGATGATTAAAGTAGGGACCGATTGTATAGAAGTAGAACTAGAGCAAATAAAATGGTTATGTAAAGAGTATCCGGATATAATAGCCTGGACTTATAGTGATCTAAAAGTGTACAGGAAAGAGGTCATTCAGCATACCATCGAACTAGAGGAAGGAGCTAAACCTTTTAGGTAGAGGTAGAGGCCTGTGAATCCTAAAATTGAAGCCTTGATGAAACAAGAGTTGTTAAAACTCCTACAGGCTAAGATAGTATACCCAATCAAGCACTCTACCTGGGTGGCAAATTTGGTCCCAGTCGGCAAGAAAAATGGAGAAATAAGACTATGCGTCGATTTCAAAAATTTGAACAGAGCCTCTTTAAAAGATCACTATCCTTTACCCCAGATTGACCCAATCCTTCATACTGTGGCAGGAGCAGAAAGGTTTTCTCTATTAGATGGCTTCTCTGGTTACAATCAAGTTTGGGTGAGAAATGAAGATCAATATAAGACTGCATTCACCACTAAGTGGGGAACATTTGCATACCAAAGGATGCCCTTTGGATTATCTAATGCAGGAGCAACTTTTCAAAGAGCCATGGACGTAGCTTTTGGGGAGCTTGCAAACAAAATTATTGTCGTCTATTTAGATGACATGACCGTATTTTCTCACAACAAAAAAGACCATGCCACTCATCTACGAAAAGTATTTGAGAAATGTAGAGAATTTGGAATATCATTAAATCCTAAAAAGTCTATTTTTGCTGTGGAAGAAGGAATACTCCTTGGGCATGTTATTTCTAAAGCTGGGCTTTCAATTGACCCTGATAGAGTGAAGGCACTTCTTGAGTTGTCACTTCCAGTTAACAAGAAAGGTTTGCAGTCCTTCTTTGGGCAAATAAATTTCGTCAGAAAATTCATTGCAGACTTTGCCCAAACAGTTAAACCAATGACTGAATTATTGAAAAAGGATGCTCCTTTCAAATGGACAGAGCCAAGGAAAGAAGCTTTCCAAAAAATTCTAGAAGCCATCGCTCAAGCTCCTGTGCTAGTTAACCCTGACTATTCTCGAGGTTTCATACTATATGCTATCGGAGAACAAGATAGTTATGCTGCAGTTCTCACTCAGAAAGGAGCGGATGATGAAGAAAGACCCATAGCCTTCCTGAGTTCCACCATGCACAAACACGAGGAAAGGTACAACTTCATAGAGAAACAAGTATATGCAATTATGAAATCCTTGAATAAGCTAAAACACTTCTTATCCCAGAGTCGGACGATGGTTTATGTTATTCATCCCGATGTAAGGAACTTCATAATTCAAGGAGAACTAGGTGAAAAAAGAGTTGGATGGGTGACTCGCATCCAAGAGTATGATGTAGAAATACGTCCTACTAAAATAGTCAGAGGGAGAGCTTTGTGCCAGGAATTGGCCAAGCAAGCTGCAAGTGGATATGGGGAGAGCCACCCCGTCATGGCAAACACTGAGCAACATCAAGACAGAGTAAGTTCAGGTTGGATCGATGACTTTGTGAGGTACTTTCAGACTGGGTCATGCCCTGAAGATATGAATGCTTCCCAGAGAAGGAGATTCAGAACCCAAGCATTAAAATATACCCTTCGAATAGAAGGGTTGTACAGGGTTAATATCGATGGTGTATTGTTGAAATGCATTCCCGATAATGAAAAGCAGAAAGTGTTAGATGAATTTCATGGGGGTCTCTCAGGGGGACATTATGCAGGCCGAACCACAGCTTTGAAGATCCTTAGAGCTGGATGTTATTGGCCTTCCATCTTCCTAGATGCATACAAAGTGACCCAGAGGTGCGAAAAGTGTCGAAGGTATGTGGGGAGGAACAGGAATGCGCCTATGCCCTTAAAAGCTATTCAAGTCGAGGAACCGTTCCAGTAGTGGGGGTTGGATTTCGTAGGTATAATAGAGCCAAATTCATCATCAGGCCACAAATACATTCTCACTGCCATGGACTACTTCACTAAGTGGGTAGAAGCAGTACCCACAAAGAAAGTTGATTCAGAAGTGGTGATAGAATTTTTCGAGAGTCTAATCACAAGGTTTGGCATACCAGACTCTTTGATTACAGACAACGGATCTCCTTTCACTAGTGCAAAGATGATCGAATTTTCCAGTCGATATGGAATTTACCTGAAGACTTCCTCTAATTATTACCCACAAGGTAATGGATTAGTCGAGTCTACTAATAAGAATATTTTAAGAATCCTGAAAAGAACATTAGAGGATAATAAGAAGAACTGGCACTCACTCCTGAATCAAGCCCTGTGGGCCGACAAAATTTCAATCAAAAAATCAATCAATACATCACCATATGCTTTGGTTTATGGCAAAGAGGTTGTTTTGCCAATTCATATGGAGATACCCACGTTGAAATTGCTAAACCAAGTTAATGAAGATGAAGGCCATCCAATGGATGCCCGAATGATGCAACTTCTGCAGCTAGAAGAGTCTAGGGAATAGGCCTACAATCATCATCAAAAACATATGTTGAAAATAGTCGGGTGGTTCGATAAGAAAACCACTTTCAAGAAATTCAAAACAGGTGACCTGGTGTTAAAATGGAACGTCAAGAAAGCAAAACCAGGACATCATGACAAGTTTGACGCATTCTGGGAGGGGCCATTTGAAATTATTTCAGAAAAGCAATTCAATGCCTTCCAGTTAAAAGATCAAGATGGATGGGTTCTACCCATCACGGTGAATGCATTTCACCTAAAATTATATTTCCAGTAAAAGGGACAGATCACCATTATATGTACAATATATTATAAGTTTTGAGTTTTGTAAATATTTCCCTTTTTCGTGGCCTAATAAGAATTGTTTTTTAGGACTATCAGAGTCCGATATTTTGAATAAAATCTGGAGGGAAAAGTCCGCCCTTGTTATTTTGCATTTTCAAATCCGGAGTTGCCGCGTGGTCGCCTGAGAGTCGGCAAGAGGGAATGATGAGAAAAGAATGTTTTGAAATATGTTACGTATGCTTCTCTAAATATTTCTAAAAAGATCCGTCGTCGAATGTTTCTAAGCAACCACGTGCCCGGGGTTCAGTGGAAGAAGATAATTAATCTGTCAGGTAGCATATTTTTTGGCATGGGATAATTCCCAGTCCCCAAGTGGGTTTTTAATGAGCCAGCGAGCATTTTTAGAAGTTTCTTAAGGGAGTTGGCGAGAACGGAAACCAAAGAAATATGGACGAATCAAATCGACCAACCGTCATTTAATGCATTAATTTTGCATGTCCTCTCAAGCTACATAAAATTAAATTCAAGGATTTGGAAAGGCATTTCACCATTTGCAAACTTGCTGAAAACTCCTGAAGAAGGAAAAGAAGTGAGGAACTATCTTTGTAACGCTTGAAAAGCCAAAAATCTCGCCAACCACTTTTTACCACCACACTATAGCATAGTGAGGAAGGGGTTGTGAAGCAATCAGAAGAAGTTCAAAATTCGTGTACCTGATAATTCATAATGGCCCCGAAGAAGGCGAAGAACCAGGTAGCATCTACCTCATCACCCCCGACTACTTCGGTAGTAAAAGGAAGGGAGGGGGACAACGCTGGTTTTATTGACAGAGACTCCCGAATTGCGGATACAATCATAACATGGAAGGACCCGACGGAGATTCGGAGCAATATAAAGAACCGGGTAGCAACTGGGGTTTCTGCGTCTTCTCCTTCAACATTTGCATACCATTCTTTCTTGTACTGGTATGTATATATTCCTGTTCATCCCTGCCCATAATTGGTAAGGGCAATTGCAAATTTCTATGATGAAAAGGAGAGAAAGATTAGAGATTTTTCAGGGAGGGTTCTGTTTTCTCTGTCCAAAGATGCTTTTGTTTCTGCTTTTGCTGCGGGCCGTGTCCCTCCCTTAGAACCTAAGAATTTTGACCCCTTAGAATAGGCTACATATTTTGGCTCGTCCAAAAAGGTGAGGGGTTTCCTAGCCACTCAGCTAAAAGATCTTCCAGAAGGGGTAAATCCACCAGAACCCCCAATTGACATGGCAGTTTTTAAAAATCCTGAACTATATTCCATCCTGGCCATGATTGCTGGACTAAAAAATGATGAAAAGGTTCAGAAGTGGTAGGTGGCTGTAGCAGAATGTTTGTCAAACCCTAGAATGTATGATTCGGTTGTTATGAGCAGGAGTGTGAGACCTATTTTCTTTGACTGGCCTGAGTTTTTAAGTGCAGAAATTCATGAGGGTTTGGCGGCATTGAAGGCTGGAACCCAGTTTTCTTTTAGGTACACTTCATATTTGGTGTGGTTATTCTTTTATTTTATGTCTCAAGAGTTAGCTTTCATTTCAAAGAATGATAAGAATGAGAAGGGAGAAATTTTTCCAGTATATGAATGGACTAATGTGTTATATAAATCCGAGTCATATTATGATTTCAATAGGGAATTTTTGGGCCCTGCACTAAAAATCATGTATGGAAAAATAACAAGATTGACCCCCAAAGCGGAAAAGGTATTACAATCCAAGTTTGCAGAGGAGGGGGATTGGTTTATCCTAACACAAGGAGTATGCATCAGATTGTATGGGTTTACAGACAAACCCTTTTTACTTCCTCATTATGTGACTGACAGAGTCTTTGCCTTAGAATATGTTAGGCAAACAGAAAGCATTAATGTCAAATTCGGGACTGGAATTGGGAAAACCAGTACCTGTAATATGCCCTTTAGTTTTGAAGGAATTACTATTTCAAAGAAGGGGCAAAATGAACAGATAGCGGAGTATTTGAGAAAATTGGGTCTTATTGAGATTTCGCAAAGATGGAAATATGACCCCATGAACAGGTTTGCTGAGAGACAATCTATTTTGAATAAAACACATAAAAAAGAATTTCATGTTAAAGTCAGGGATGATATTGAAGAAAATAGGAATAACGCAGAAGATGAACCCCTGGAGTGGCACATAGAAAAGATGGAGCCTTTGCCTCCTTGGCATGATTTTTACGAAGTAATTGTTCAGTTTGACCCAGAAAATATAAAGGCTCATCAGTTGACGGAGGGAAAAATCACCAGGATTCAGAAGAGTAGACCAGATTGGGATGTGGCAAAAATTTGGGAATGGTGGGTAATGAGAGTCCAGACAAATTCGATTTCATCAAGATACCCCACCAAAAATGACAATCTGTTCGAAACTCGGTATACTGAAAACCATGACTCCTGGGGAGGAAGTTTTCCTGTTAGAATCCCTCCAAGCATAGGAAGTAGTCATTCTTCTACTCCCGAAGTATCCCAGCCACCTGAGAAATCCTAGCAGCTCGAAGTTGGTAAAGGAAAAGAAATTGCAGAGGCTCAGAATCTTCCCCTTGTTCAGACCAAACCTAGGACATCTAGGAAAAGATCGATAGAAGAGGTTTTTACTGAAGAGCAAGGAAAAACTTATGGTTCGAAGGCCGCCCAGATGATGTTGAAAATGGGTTATGATGGAAAAGGGTTGGGCAAAGAAGGACAGGGGAGAGTTGAACCTATTCTAGTCCATCAAAGAGAGAAGCGTCTAGCACTTGGGGCAGATACTCTGACGTCCAGACATCATTCCTCAAAAATTGTAAAATTCGTTCCACCTGCGGACTCGGGTACAGAATCTGATGAACCCGTAGCAGAAAGAATGAGAAAATTGAAAATGATGGCTGATAGAAGAAAAGACAAAAATATTATTCAAACTTCTTCTAGTGATCAAGAGCCTCAAGAGACAGAAGACAACTCAGGGAAAGGGATTCAAGAAAGTGAACAAGCCCAAATGATCGAAGAAAACTATGATGCAGATGCTTAGGAAGTTGAGCATGAAAATTCATAGAAGGAAGTCCCACGCGGCCCACCCAGTTCGGCTCAAGAGAGCCAAAAGAGTGAAAATAAAAAACAAATTTTGGTTAAAAAGGAGATCCTGACGGTAGGAGAGCAGCAGGAGAAACAAATTATAAACTTGGACGAAAGTGATGAGGAAAAGAAAACTCCTGATAAAGACAAAACGCAGAGTGAAGAAATGATCATCAGTGAACATGAAGAAGAAGAAGAACACCAACAACAAATCCAGCCAGAAACAGGTATGTTTTCTTTACTTTCTTCTTCTCATTCTCCTACTCATTCCCATTGTAATTCTCCCTCCTTTTCTAAAAATCAACAAAAGTATAATGTTCTTGCCAAAAAATTACCTTGTTCTCCCAGAAATGGCAACATCTTCCCAGAATCTGCTAAATGTTGGATCCGTAGCTGCTCCCATTCCTTTTCTCCCCAACATTGACATCCCGACGGCTGGAGTTACAACTTCTCAAGGGACTGAGTCACACTCCACCATGGCCAAGATTGAAAATCTGAAAAAAGTGAGCAGGAATGCTTTAGATTGGTGGACTTCACATTCAGCTGAGGATTCTAAAGCACCGACTACTGTAAGAGAAATCATTGCTTTAGACCCAGCTAATATGCAGAGGAAGAAGTTGAAGTTAACTCCCATTACTAAGAAATCAAAGGGAGAAATGACTGTGGAAGATTACCAGGCAGAAGAGATAACTAAAGATATATCTCAACTGCCTATGCAAGATGAGTGGGTGAAAGCCCAAGCACATTTTGGGACCATATACTTACAAGGAGGACATTATCAAGAAATGTTTTTTAAAGAAAAGGAGAAGAGGAAGGAATTAGAGGCTGTAGTGAAAGAACAAAAAATAGCAGAGAAGGCTCTTACTCTGGAAGCTAAAAAATGGGAGGGTAAATTCAGTGTTGCTGCCAGTGAAGTGGCAAAATGTAAAGAAAAGTTGAGTGTAGCAGAAGCTCAAATTCAGGCATTGAATACACAGATACAACAGCTACAACAACAGTTGGAAGAACAACAAAACGCTCCTTCCAGATTTTCAAAAGATAAAGTAAAGAGCATGAGGAAGGAATTGTTAAAAGATTTGTTATCTTTAGTATTAAAGGCTAAGCCTTTATTATTGTATTTAGCTAAAGTAAAGGAAACTACCGAAGTAGTAAAACAGGAATTTGGAGCTGTCGAAGCATTTTTATTGAAAAGAGAAGATGCAGCTACTAAAATTCAGATTTTGTCAGAGAAGATGCCAGGAAGCTTGGAAGCCAAGCTCAGAAGCGAAGCCTGGTCTCAAGCTAAAATCGTAGCGAAGAACTTCTTTAGAAAGTTCAAATTGATAGCACAGGGAAATAAGTTTTTGCACGAGCTTGAAGATGAAGCGAAAGGATTGCTCCAAAATCTTGATTTGGCTATCCATAATGGGCTTCCTTACCTCTGGGATGATGGTTCAAAAGTTTTGAATGAAGAGGTCCTTTCGGCATCAATAAAAGCTTTTGTTGAAGATGAAACAGACATAGACGGATGGCAGGAACCCATAGAAGAAACGCAGGTCATGGAGATGATCCAGAGGCTGACACAGATTAAAGCCTATTTACAAGAACTAATTTTAAGGCAAAAGATCATTTCTTATGATAAAGTGGAGGAGTTGCAGTATGTATATCAACTCTTCATTGATTCTTCTGATTTAGAAGATGAATACTGGGACCGAGTTTGCAAAACTTATCAAGAGATACTTATAGCCATGGACAAAATCAGAAGATCTAAACATCAGGGTCAGCCACTAGCAGCCAGAGCTGGGACCAGCTCTCAGAATTGAATTTTTTATGTTCTTCAGAAAAAGGTTTGATCCCTAAGCGGTAGAAAAAGGTTTTGATAAGGTAAAGATCACTTATATTCCAAAGTGCATTCTTTTTCTTTTATCTTTGCTTTTTCACTTGAAATTTTACTTTTCGCAACTGTGTTGGTGACTCCGTTTTCCAATGGATGAAGGCCTGGTTTCTATTTATTTTTGTGAGCAAAAAATCCCTCGGAAGGCGCCAAGAATGTTAGTCAAAAAGTGACTAACTACAAAAAATGGTTGATGCACCTTTTTTGCATATTTTCAAAGAAGACCGAAGTGGCCCATATGCTAAAGAACAAAGAAAAAGCAAAATACACTAAGGAAGAAAAGTGTCACGATTTCGTGACATGTCGAGTTTTCATGGCAAAAAATAGAAAAGAGGGAAAGCAGAGGAAAAAGTCACGATTTCGTGACATTGCCAATTTTTTCCAAGTCCATCAATAAAAGGGTAGAAGTCAGGGAGAATGTCGCGATTTTGAGACATGGCTTATTTTCGCCAGAAGAATAGAAAAACTGCTAAAGAGGCTAAAAGTGTCACGATTTCGTGACATGTCCCTTTTTCGTGACCAAAAGCAACAAGAGAAAGCAAGGAGGCAGAAGTGTCACGATTTTGTGACATGTCATTTTGTGATCAAAACCAAGACAAAGAGCTATGGAGGCAGAAGTGTCACGATTTCATGACATGTCGCATTTTTCATGGTCAAAACCAAGACAAAGAGCTATGGAGGCGAAAGTGTCACGATTTCATGACATGGTCAATTTTTGCGGTGCAAAAAGAAGAATCAGGCTGAAGACATAGAAATGTCATGATTTCGTGACATGTTGCATTTTCGTGACTCAAGAAGGGCAGACAGGCAGAGAAACAAGAGTGTCACGATTTCGCGACATGTCTAGTTTTCGCTAAAGAAGCAGAGTATATTTTTGGCAACTGGGGCATGCACTGACATCAGGTGCTAATTTCTGAAGAATGGTCAGTTGATTATAACCTGGCAGGTCCGTTGGATGATTGAAGAATAACAGGCTCATCTAAATTTAGCTAGAAGGAAATCTATCTAATCTACGGGAAATCCGTTGTATATTCTTAGAAACTGTAGACAATTACTTGTAATTGATTGAGGAAATTAAATGTACATAGTAGAAGATACTCTTTTTAGGGTATAAATAGGAGTGAGTCGACCATGAAAAAAGGTCGGCTCTTGGACGTTTATAGACTTGATGTACATGTACTGGATTACAAGCAATAAGAGATATTCTTCCTCTGGCTTCTGAAATTCTGTATGCGAGTGTATGTATCTGGTGTTTTAACTTTTATTCATTCTAAGTTTTATAATGTATCCATTCTGAAATCTGGATTGTGCACGTATAAACCTTATTTCTAGAGTTGAATATTAAAGATATTTACATATATTTTAGATGAACATCTAAAATCGCACTCAAGAATTCATGTTTTCTATAGGAAGATATAAAGAAAACTCTGAAGGTAGTAATCTGCATCATCATTTTTTGTTGTTGTCTAATCTGTACCATGAGAAAAGTTCTAGCTTAGGCTATATTTCCCTTATCTCTTGTTTCCCTTTCCTCTAAAAAACTCAAAGGAACCAGCCTTCTCTGGAGACTAGACAGATGATCTCAAGCAAGGTCTGTCTATTCAATGTTGGCAAAGTCTAAGGTGCAACACTATTAACCGAAGGCAGATTTTGTTCCAACACTAACTTACATGGTTATCTTTACACTTGTGTTCCTACAAGGTGCTAACCATTCAATTCTTAATCACACAATATTCCATTTCTAGGTATGGTTATAGCCATTTAGCCTAGAATTTTAATAATTAACATGTTGTTAACAATAATTTAACAACCATAGCTCAAGTGATCAATCAATAAATTTGAACCAACCTATGGTTCTTCTTGCCCATATATTTTGCTATTCTATATGTAACTAGAATTAATTAGTTAGCCTAGGCTCTAATACCAACTGTAACAACCCCAATTGTTACTACTCATCCACTTATTTTTTTTTGTTCATATATTTATCTTCCAAAGAGTGAAGGACATAATCATGATCTAAGATGAAGTTATTCCAAATGGACTATAAGTTAACAAGGCATCAATCATCAAGAGATATTAAGACTTGGTCAGAGTCACTCTTGAGTAGAAGTGACCAACTTCTACAAAGTTTTCATGTCATACCGACGGTATGAATACATGCCTTGAAGATCGATTAACCACACCAATGGATAATCATTGAATCTTTATTGCTTAGTTAATACCCTCATCTCCATGATGGGGTAACTAAGATAAATATCACTCTAGGTGATAAACTTACATAGGCCTTGGAATAATTATCTTAAGCATGATTATCATCCTTTCTCATTCATAGAATTATTTGATCTTAATATTTATCAATCATCTTTCTTATCTAAGGTATCCCTTTGGTTATATACCTTAATTAATTAATTTACCATAAGGTATTTTTACCTCAATATGGGAGCACCTACTCCTCATATACATTCGAATTGCTACTCAAAATATGAGGCTTTGTTTGAGCTACAATCCAAACATAAATTACAATCATTGGGCTACAACCCCTCCGAGCTCCAACTCGGATTATATCAAACCAGATATCATTTTATATTTTCTTACCATATTGTTTCTGGTTAAAGTATCCATAAATTCATTTACATTACCATCTTAATAAGTTACCATACACAACTATTAAAGCAAAGCATAGAATCCATTGCATCATGCTTTTGAAACTACATATCATTTAAAAACTAAAGTAAACTCTTATTGGAAAGTAAATAATATTTAATGACCATATCCTACTAACTTACCTACAATCATTCATAATCTATCTAAACAACACCACATTAGGAAATAAATACAACATCCATACAAAATAACAAAGAAAACCACAAAAGAGAATGACACAGTATTTACCTTGGGAACCCTCACGGGGAATAAACCCAACCTCCAAAATATGTGTCTCCTCTCATTCACAAATATCATAATTACAAATATAGGAAGTTATCCCACCGATCCTTCTTCAATTATACAATTTAAAGGAACCAAACCGTCTCTTTATTTTTTCAATCATGATGCAATTAAGAAATTTCTACATCCTTTCTCTAAGTCATCAATAAATTACATAAGAATCACATAGATTCTTAGGTCTACATGTTTATGAATTATCATTGAATTCATATTAAGGATATATCACATCATTTATCCAAAGGGAACCCTATAATTCCCTCTAGAATGAATTCCACTTTCATTCTCCTTTAGCTACATGCTTTTTTTTCATAAAAGAATGTTCCTAAATCTCTAATATAATTAAACTTATTGTTCTCAATCCTTTCAATACTGTTACAAGATTACTATTAATATTTCTATTCAATTTAAACTAATTTGGTGTAAATTTATATCTAACATTACACACTCTTTCTTAAAACAAGATTAATTCTAATTATTGATCAATGTGCTCTCGAACCTATTCTTGTGGCAACCTAAAATCATATTCCAAATATTAATCAAGGATTGCTTCACGTTTCCCAATGGTCACTTTGATGATGGCTTTGATTTACCAACTGGTCATTATGGTGGATGGATTAGGGTTACCAAATAATCATTTCAAAATTGGTCATTGGTCATGATAAAAAGTTCAGTCATCTACACCCTAGACAACCTGATGAACAAGATCATCATCAACGATCAACTTTCAAATCCCAATACATGGAAAGAAACTACGTTAGGTGTTGCGACGTCAAACATCCCACGACATCTCATTGGTCACTCCGTAGACCACCGACTAGTGATCAAATGGAGTAGGGGCCTCACTCAATTTATAGACCATATGTTCCTACTCATGTCCCATGTGGGACAAAGTTTTTTGCTAACCCTTTAATGGACTTCTGCCTGACGAAGCCGAATATTCACCACAGTGTTTCTATTGCAGTGGGGTAGTCGTAGGGTGAATGCAGGACTTTTATAAATCGATGTAAAGCATCCCTAAACTAAATCTAGGTAGGGTGAATAAAAATTATGGTATTTAATTTTATATAAATAGGGCTAGCTCCATTTGTATAGGTCTAGGACCCTTTCAAGGGATTTTCTCTACTGTCGATGATGCTACAGAAATTGAAAATGATCCATATAGGTATTGTTCCTAAATACGATGATTGTATTAGATCACTGTTTGTTTGCACTAGGTTATAGAGGTGGGTTGTTTCGATCAACCTTTGGATAAGATTGATCTCGATACTAACACATGACATAATTATTTCGAATAGGAGGCTTTTCTACTATGAAATTCAACACAAACCATGTGTGGGATGAGAGTCAGTCCACCTATGGTAGAGAGAAAATTGGGAATACGAGATAGAGAGTAGGTGAAAATAAACCTCTCGAAGGTCATCCTGTAGAGATTTAACTCAAATAACACACTCTCACATGATTGCTTGGAAATAAACTCACATAAACATCATATTAATATAACAAAAATTTGCATAAAGGAACAATCTCACAATAAGACAGAATCGCAGGCCTCTTCGAGGGGGCAACCTCCTTCAATACTTCATTAATTTGCAAAAATATGGTTACATTGGTGCCTTTTTGGGTATTTAAGGAGTTTCCTTCCAAGGTTGGCTTACATGCAAAATGCCACCTGGATTACATGCATAATGCCACCCGAATTACATGCATAGTGCCACTTTGAATTACATGCACAATGCCACTCGAATTACATGCATAATGCCACACGAATTACATGCACAATGCCACCTTACCTAACCTATCTACCATGTGTTACATAAAAAGGGGGTCATTTGTCATCCGCCCATGTAGAGGATTTGGAGAGCAAGTGGGTAGTTAAACCTCTCTAGTTGCTGAGAGGCCCAGGTTCAAATCTCTCGCCTCACATGTTGCGGATATGTTATGTAATGGTTCCCTCGTGGTCACAGTCTGTTTACCCCTTGTGGCCACCACCAAAAAAAAAAAAAAAAGGGTGTCATTTGTCATAGGCACTACCTAAGCTAAAACTTAGAACATTACAAAATATTAATCATGGGTACTACCCACGTTCACTAGGAATTATTACATCGGGGAAGTTATTACATTAAGGGTTAGGATGAGATCCTAACATGCCCTTCTCCTTGAAGAAGCTTTGTCCTCAAAGCTGAAAATGAGGAAATTGTTGTTGGAGTTGATGGAGAGACTCCCATGTAGCATCCTCAGGTTGAAGTCCACGCCATTGAACCAGGACCTCTGTAATGGTATGGTTGTGCAGAGTGCAAGTTCGACGATCCAGCAGCTGCTTCGGTGCAAGTAAGATGGAGCCTTCTTCATCCAATTCGGGGAGTGTTGATTGAACCTGTACCTTTGTGCCCACAACTTTCTTGAGAGGGGAAACATGAAAAACAAGGTGGATCTTGGAAGTGGGGGGAAGAGCTAATTTGTAAGCTGTTGGACCAATCCGTTGTAGAACCTGATAAGGACCATAGAATTTTGGAGTGAGCTTTTGAAACCTGCGGAGTTGTAGGGATGATTGTTTGTATGGCTGTAAGCGAAGGAAGACCATATCACCCACATCAAAACTGTGCTCAAAACGATGCTGATCAGCTTGTTGGCGCATCCGATTCTGGGCCATGTTCAAATTTTGCTTGAATTGGTGGAGGACCTCGATGTGTTGACTCAGAGCTTTATCGACGGCCTGGACCTTGGAGCTACCTGAAATGTAGGACGAAGGCGTGAGTGGAGGGTGCTCGTAAACTGCCTAAAACGGTGTGAGTTTGGTGGTGGTATGATAGGAAGTGTTGTACCACCATTCGGCCAAAGAAAGCCATTTTGCCCAATGAGTAGGATGATCGGAGGCAAAGCAACGAAGGTAGGTTTCCAAGCATTTATTAACAACCTCTGTTTGACCATCCATTTGCGGATGGTAGGTTGGACTCATTTTGAGTTGAGTCCCCTACAACTTAAACAACTCTTGCCAAAAATTGCTAGTAAAGATGGGATCACGATCAGATACAATGGAGGTTGGCATGCCATGAAGGCGAAATATGGAGTCAAGAAAAATTTGGGCAATAGTGGATGTTGTGTAAGGATGGGTTAGGGCACAAAAGTGAGCATACTTTGAAAGGTGGTCCACTACCACGAAAATAATAGACTTACCTCCAGATTTAGGTAGCCCTTCTATGAAGTCCATGGAGATGTCAGTCCACACCTGATCTGGTATCGACAATGGTTGAAGAGTGCCCGGAGAGCGCATTGTTTCTCCTTTCATCCTTTGGCATGTGTCGCAGTCCGCTACAAAAGAGTGAATGTCCTATTTCATACCTTTCCAAAATAAGGTGCGCTTGAGTCGCTCATAAGTTTTTAGGAACCCTGAATGGCCAGCAGATGGAGTAGCATGTGATTCCTTCATGAGGAGCTCTCGAAGTGGGGACTTAGGAGGAAGAACCAGGCGTTGATGGTAACGCAGATCCTGGCCATCCCAACTATATCCTGGTGTAGACTCTGGATCATCCCTAAGTGAAGCAACCAGGTCTTTCAAATCTGCATCCTGAAGTATTTCTTGACGTAAGGGCTCAATCCATTGGGGCAATGGTGCAGATATGGCACACAACATACTAAGGGTATCAAATTGGCGAGAGAGAGCATCTGCCACAAGATTTTCCTTCCCTTTTTTGTACGTGATGTCATAATCATAGCCCATGAGTTTTGATACCCACTTTTGTTGCTCGAGGGTGGCAACCCATTGTTATAGAAAGTATTTTAGACTTTGGTGGTCAGTTTTGATGGAGAAATGGTGCCCAATGAGGTAAGGTTGTCAATGCAGGACTGCATGCAATATTGCCAACATTTCCTTGGCATATGTGGATTTTCCCAAATTGTGATCAGATAGGGCTTTGCTAGTAAAAGCCAAAGGGTGTCCTTCTTGCATCAATACCGCCCCAATACCATGACCAGAAGCATCACTTTCAATGACAAATTTTTTAGAGAAGTCTGGCATGGCTAAAACTAGAGTGGTGGTCATGGCATGCTTGAGGTCCAGGAATGCTTGCTCAGTCGGCCCTGTCCAAGTAAAAGAATCCTTCTTCAACATGGAGGTGAGGGGGGCGGCTATCTTTCCATAATTGTAGACAAATTTATGGTAATATCCTGTAAGCCCTAAAAATCCTCGAAGCCCCTTGAGTGTGCGAGGTTTCGGCCATTCTTGGACTGCTTGGATCTTCTTAGGGTCAACCTTGACACCATCCTTTGAGACAATGTGTCCCAGATACTCTACTTCAGTCAAACCAAAGGAACACTTGGACCTTTTTGCAAATAGTTTATGGTCGACCAGTAGTTGGAGGGTTTGATCTACATGCTTGAGATGCTCTTCCCATGTGTGACTGTAAATCAAGATGTCATCGAAGAACACAAGGCTGAACTTCCACAAAAAAGGGCGAAAGATGTTGTTCATCAGGCTTTGGAATGTGGAAGCAACATTTGTGAGACCAAATGGCATTACCAAGAATTCATAATGACCTTCATGAGTGCGAAAAGCAGTTTTAGGAATATCTTCATCCTTGAGCCGGATCTGATGGTACCCAAAGTGGAGGTCTAGCTTGGTGAAGTACATGGTCCCATGTAATTCATCTAGTAATTCATCAACCATAGGGATAGGAAATTTATCCTTGACAATTATCTTGTTGAGTTCTCGGTAGTCAATACACAATCGCCAAGAGCCACCCTTCTTGAGGACCAGTAAGACTGGTGCAAAGTAGGGACTAGTACTAAGCCGAATGACACCCGCCTTGAGTAATTATTGTATCATATTATCAATCTCTGACTTCATGGCATGGGGGTACCTGTATGGTCTGATATTGGGAGGTGTACTATCCGACAATAATGGAATGGCATGGTCGTGAGAGCGATGCGGTGGTAGTGTGGTTGGTTTTGAAAATATGGCCTCATGTTTGTGGAGAATCTGTTGCATGTCTGGTGGGATTTCACCCATTGGAGATGTGGATGGTTGGATGGAGAATAGTTGTGCAATGACCCCATGTGATGATTTCTTTAGAAATTTCTCCATGCCATTTGAACTGATAATTTGAGGTGTTCCTATCGGGGAGCCCTTGATGATGTGTGTTTGTCCATTCTGGGAGAACTGCATCCAAAGTTCAGCAAAGTTCCAACTGATAGTGCCCAACATACTCAACCATTGAGATCCCAAAACAATATCACATCCACCCAACTGGAGGGCAAACATGTCCTGCTTGAGTTCATAGTCCCCTATCTTGATTTTAACATTGCGACACTTTCCTTTACAAGGTAAGGTTCCCCCATTGGCTACCATGACCTCGAAGGAATTACAAGTGTGGATATAGCAATTTTCCCACTGAGCAACTCTAGGGTCAATGAAGTTGTGCGTGCTTCCCAAATCCAGAAGGATGGAAAGATGTTGGCCCTTGAAAAATCCTGTAACCTTCATGGTTTGAGGAGTAGTAATGCCTGCCAGGGCATGGACTGTAATTGTTGTCTCAGGTTCCTGTTTTACTTCTTCTTGTGGAGGAGGTGTTTTTGGAGGGTCCTCATCCTCATCACTCTCGTCATAGGTATCAGGTTCTTCAACATCTATCAAGAACAATTTTTTGTGTGCACACTTATGCCCTTTGAAAAAACTTTCATCACAATTGTAGCATAATCCTTGGGCACGACGTGCATCCATCTCTTTAGTGGTGAGGCACTTGGGTGCAGCAGGTTTATTATCAGCTGGGTTTTGGGCTCTAGGAGGAAATGAAGGTCTATTTTGAGGAAACTTTGATGGGCGTCTTTGGGTAGAGAGTTTAGATTTGACAAAATGGGCCAAACTGATAGCTTCCATCATAGTTTGTGGTTTCAACATTTTTACTTTCGCTTGGAGTTCCACCTGCAATCCACTCATATAACAACTCTGGAAGAACCCTTCACTCAATCCTCTTGTCTTATTGGCCAATTTTTCAAATTGAGCTTGGTACTCTCGGACTGACCCTATTTGTTGTAGTTTGGTCAAGGCTCCTGTAAAGTCCTCATACTCACTAGGACCAAATTGAGTGAGTAGTTGGGATTCAAAATCCTCCCAAGAGAGATTTGGGTAGGCAACACGTAACCATTGAAACCAGTGTAGAGCCTCAGAATCCAAGTTAAAGGAAGCCATCTGGACTCGATGAAATACGGGTACATTATGAAGTCAAAAGAATTGGTCAACACGACATAGCCACACATCAACATCCTTCCCACTAAATTTGGGAAAGTCCAATTTGGGCATTCTAAAGGGTGGATCATGGTCATGATTCCTTGCAGAACTCTCAGCTTGGTATTCTGATTTGGGTGGTCCTCTTTTTAGTTTGTTGTCTACTTCTATCAGTGCTTCTTCTAAGCGGTTGCTAGTGGCCTCATGCTCTAGGCGAAGACCTTGGACTTCTTCCCTTATGGAGTGAAAATATGAGTTCAAGTTCTCAATGGCTTTTGTTAGGGATTCCAAGTGTTCTAGTTCTTTTTGGTGTCCACGGGTACCCTGGGCCATTTTTTAAACCTTTTGTGACCAGTTACTAAAAATAGAATTGAGTTTTTAGGACTTATTATTTTTAGTAAGTGCCCCAAAAAGTGCTTGGGTGCTATATATCAAAACGATCAGCTCAAGGAGGTGGTCACAATGAGCTATATCTCTCAACACTACTTATTATTATTATTTTTTTGCTGAGTCTAACGGTGTTTACAGTTTCTGATTCTGAGCTATAGAGAAAAATTTGGGTACTGGAGCACTATTTATAACTAGCCTCATTTCAAACTCAAGATTCTCTGTATTTTGTAGGTGACTGTTATGACAGTTCTGTTATGACCCTGAAGACTGTGACTTATGCCCCACTGACTGTGCTGACCTCTCTGACCTGACTGACCTGATTGTGACTGCCACTGTAAATTTGATTGTTATTCTCTAGACTGTCAACTTAAGTGTCACCCTCATGGATTATCCCGAATGCATGTCCTTTCTATTATTTTTTTAGTAGAGGACTCCTTTCTCATATGCTCACTTTTGAAATGCAGGTTTATGAACAGGGATGTTTGGATTTTTATTTTTTATTTTTTTGCATTTTTTACAGGTTGAAGTTTTAACATAACCAAGGAATGCTAAGTATAGGAGTATGTACCACCCATAGGCCCTCTAATATATCGACAATGACGAACAATAGTGCTCGGACCAATATTTCAGGCCACTACTCAAGGAGGATTCCACACATACCCTTGAGCACACTACCTTCCTCTCTGACAATATGGGAGGGTAATCGTCCAGGATGCTATGTCCCATAGACTATGATTAATACAATTCCTAAGAGCTTCCTAATGGCTAAATTTTTTTTAATCCTAGATGGTCTCCCGATATACCCAAAGATACGTGGGAGCTCAAGTCCATGCGCGAGTTCTGTCTGAGGCCTGGGTATTGGAGCCTGATCGCCCCTCACTTCACTAGATGCTTTATGGGCTATCTAGCTTAGCCAATAATGACAGATCCTTTGTGATATTTTAAAACCCCCAGTACAGGGTTTCTACCTACTCAACTAAAAAGATTTTTTTTTTTTTTGGTCTGGAAAAAAATGCACTGTATTTTTTTTGGATGTTTTTTTTTTTAATAAGGAAAAACAGAAATAGGAAAAAACACACAGAATTTATACCTAACAGGCGGATTGGATGGCAAGAATCGTTGTAGTTGTAGCAGAACTTGGCCCTGGAAAGCGCTCTGATACCACTTGTTAAGATCCTGCTATAAAATAAACTCAAATAACACACTCTCACACGATTGCTTGGAAATAAACTCACATAAACATCATATTAATATAACAGAAATTTGCATAAAGGAACAATCTCACAATAATACAGAATCGCAGGCCTCTTCGAAGGGGCAACCTCCTTCAATACTTCATTAATTTGCAAAAAGATGGTTACATTGGTGTCTTTTCGGGTATTTAAGGAGTTTCCTTACAAGGTTGGATTACATGCAAAATGCCACCTGGATTACATGCATAATGCCACCCGAATTACATGCATAGTGCCACTTTGAATTACATGCACAATGCCACTCGAATTACATGCATAATGCCACACGAATTACATGCACAATGCCACCTTACCTAACCTATCTACCATGTGTTACATAAAAAGGGTGCCATTTGTCATAGGCACTACCTAAGCTAAAACTTAGAACATTACAAAATATTAATCATGGGTACTACCCACGTTCACTAGGAATTATTACATCGGGGAAGTTATTACATTAAGGGTTAGGATGAGATCCTAACAAATGGAGTAGGGGCATCACTCACTTTATAGACCATATGTTCCTACTCGTGTCCCATGTGGGACAAAGTTTTTTTCTAACCTTTTAATGGACTTCTGCCTGACGAAGATGAATATTCACCACAGTGTTTCTATTGCAGTGGGGTAGTCGTAGGGTGAACGCAGGCCTTTTATAAATCGATGTAAAGCATCCCTAAACTAAATCTAGGTAGGGTGAATAAAAATTATGGTATTTAATTTTATATAAATAGGGCTAGCTCCATTTGTATAGGTCTAGGACCCTTTCAAGGGATTTGCTCTACTATCGATGATGCTACAGAAATTGAAAATGATCCATATAGGTATTATTCCTAAATACGATGATTGTATTAGATCACTGTTTGTTTGCACTAGGTTATAGAGGTGGGTTGTTTCGATCAACCTTTGGATAAGATTGATCTCGATACTGACACATGATATAATTATTTCGAACATGAGGCTTTTCTACTATGAAATTCAACACAAACCATGTGTGGGATGAGAGTCAGTCCACCTATGGTAGAGAGAAAATTGGGAATACGAGATAGAGAGTAGGTGAAAATCAACCTCTCTAAGGTCATCCTATAGAGATTTGATGTTACAAACTTTCAAAGAGGTACACATAGGTAAAACAAAGATCTCCAATCACAAGCTTCCAATCAAACTGTCACTTTTTTCCCAAATTTGGTTGAATAGCGACAAATAGTAAATTACACAATAAGACATTATGGAACTAGACACCATATTAGAATGGAAACACATTTGGTTCCCTATAATATGTATCAATTTGGTAGACAGATGGCTTACATATAACCATACTCATACCGAGTTCTAGAGAAACGATAATCCATCTGAAGCCTGGATCAATTTTATTGCTCGTTCAAAGGTTGGATGGATTGCAAATGATTGACCTAAGGGTTTAAGATTGGCAGATGGAAATATATTCATTATCCCAAATTGGATTGACTTTAAATCACAATACGTTATAATATTGTTTATACGATAGTAAATTGATAACCACCAATTGTTGGTGATGGGTCGACTTGCTTGTCGATAATTTGGTGGTGGTTTTCTCGATAGTTTAGTGGTGATCTATCTTAACTAAGATATTCTGTTTCGTGGTCTCCTAGACTGAGTTAGAGATTTTAGAAAGCGAAATAAAATGAATTATGTCTTATTATCACCACACATTCCTTAATTAAAGGAGGTTCTAATTTAAACTAAGATTACACTATAATCAGTCCACGGTGGATCCAATAAATTTCTATTTCTAATCCCGATATCCAAGGTTGATATACATACTCATCAATTAAAGGGTAATTCATTTACATAAAGTATTATGGGAGGAGACAATTATAATCACAGTGAAATTTTAGGAATCTAAGAGGTTGCAAATCATTTTTTATTTCTTCCATTCAAAATAAAAATGAGTACAAAAACGAAGCATTTACTTAAATCTAACAACCTCATCCTAATGAAGTAACATTTAATAAGAAACCACCAATCTAAATATCCTTCATGGTTAGTCTCCTAGACATTAAATCTCCTTGTGCATCCTCTTCAAGACCTTCTTTTCTACCCCAAGGTTCCAAGACTTCCTCTTCCCAATCTGGTTATCCTTCCTCTTTTTCTTTGTTTCCTTTTTAATGGAGATTCATTTCTTTCCCACCAACCAAATAGTGGTTTTATTATTTTAATATTAAAATATGCCTTAGGCCAAATAAGACATATCATGCCATGTGGAGGGAAATTCAGAAAGTAGAAGAGGGTCCACAATAGAGATAAGGTGGGGGCGCCTTGTTTTGTTTTGTGTCCCTTCTTTCTAGAGATATACAAAACTGGTACTATTAGAGTACAAGATAGATACAAAACTAGGATTATTACTGATAAGAGAAGGAATACCCCTTTAGTTTCCACCAATGTAGAGGAGTCATGTAGGGGAATAGGATAAACCTTATATTATTTAATAATTTTAAGGTCCCTTCTTAGTCCAATCAAAATTGGACATACCATGTGAGTACCTGATTGTATTAAAATTAAGTTATTTACACCTAATTTATTATATTGTATTAATTTTTGCAAAAGATAAATTTTCAAATTCACCTTTCACAAAAGCTCTAATTAGATTTTAATTAAATTAAATTAAATTATCTTCTTCGAAAGATAATTAATCCTTTCCTAAATTCTCACAAAATCCCTTAGAATTTTGTAGAATTATTTAGGGTCTATGACCCATTTAGTTAGGCACTAATTGATCCCCTTGATCAATTAATATCCTTTTGAAAAGGTTCGATGAAAACGGTCTATGATAGATCCCTACAAATTAAATAGTTCATTCCAAAAATGACTAGTTGGTTGAATGAACTAGAGACTTCTTCATGAAAAACTATTCTTCAGTGACCCAAACCTGTTGGACCACTCTTCATGTACAAGAGTTTGGATTAGAATAGTGGAACACTTTTAAATCTAATCAGAAAATTGAGGCTATTAACCTACCATGGGATGGGTTTGTGGAGGCCTTTAAGAAAAGATTCCTTATGAAACAACATTATGTGGAAAATTTTGAGGAATTTTCCATACTTGTCCAAGTAACAATGTTAGTAGAGGTTTACTGCCAAAGATGTATTAAATTGCTTAAGTCTGTACATATCTATGATAAGGATGAGCATATGAAGGTACATAAGTTTATATTAGGGACTGATCCTAAGATAAGGTCAATAGTAAACATGCATAAGCCTAAGAATTTGTAGAAGGTATGTGATCTAACTCATCAAGTCAATTCTAACCTTTAGTTGAACAAGTATCCCTTTAATTATGTGGTTCTATCAAGAAGAGATTGACATGCTTTAATAAAAAGGAGTGCTGGCTTTATGAAATGGAAGCAATAATAGAGAAAAAAAAAGTAAAGATAATCCAAAGGTGGAAAATAAAAACAATGAGAAGCAAGGGAGTTCCAAGAAGAAATTTTAGAAGAGGAAGGATAATGGAAATACTTAAGCATAGAAACAACATGAACTATCTCAACCAAATGAACCATAGAAAAGAGACATGAAAGATACCCAGGTCCCAAGGATAGTTGTTATGACTATGGGGGACCTCACTATGCAAACAAGTATCCAAATCGAGTAGGATCAAGCAAAATTCTAAAGAAACCAACCATAGAATCTATTCTACAACTGGAAACAAGAATCTAGATGGTCAAGCCATACCTATGATTCTAGATGATAAGTTGTTTGATAAGAAAGATAAGATTTTGATAGATAGTGGAGCTACGAATAGTTTCATTTCTTCTAGTATAGTCGAGGATTTAGAAAGATTAAGATTTTTGGCACAAGGGTGGAAATTTGAGTATGGGTCTGGACAAACCTACTCAATGGATCAATGTTTTTCCATAGTCGAGATTACCTTACCCAACGAATCCATATTTTAGTACGTATATATAGTACCACTACATGCCTTTGACATCATCTTGGGAATAAACTGGCTAAAGGCTCATGAAACCTTAATTAACTTCCAATATATATGGATAGACTATATGAATAAAGACAAGTAGAGACAAAGAGTACATAGTGAGCAAAGAATTTTTTATCCTCAAATGATCTCTGCAATGTAGCTAAAGAAAGCTATCGGGAAAGGTGGTATGGTCTATGTCATTAAACTGAACCAAACTAAGGAGGATAAAAAGAAATATTTGTTTGAGAAACGCCCAATACTACAAGAATTTGGGAATGTTTTCCTTAATATATTCTAGGGATACCACCTAAGCATGAATTTGACTTCATCATTGAACTACTTCCAAGTTTAGAATCCATTCATAGAACTCTATATAACATGAACCCTATAGAAATGTAGGAGTTGAAGGTGCAACTTCAAGGGTTGCTAGAAAATGGGTTGATTAAACCTAACGTATCACCATGGGGTGCACCAATTATTTTTGTTAAAAATAATGATGGTATGCTAAGACTATGCATAGATAACATAATGTTGAACAAAGCAACTATTAAAAATATATACCCTTTACCTAGGATTGAGGATTTGTTTAATCAACTCAAGGGTGCCACCATATTATTAAATATTGATTTGAAATATAGATACCATTAGCTAAGAATTTGTGAGGAGGATACTCACAAGATAACTTTCAAGACTAGATATGGGTATTATGAGTTTACAGTCTTACCTTTTGGTCTGACCAATGCCCTAGAAACATTCATGAATCTGATGAACAATGTATTTGGTAAGCATCTAGATCAGTTTATATTAGTATTCCTAGATGATATTTTGATATAATTTTAGAATAAGGAGCATGATAAGCAATTAAGAATTATGCTCGAGATGTTGAGGAGGAACCAACTCCATGGAAATCTATCAAAATGTGATTTTTATGTTCTTGAGGTGTAGTATCTAGGATATATTATATCTACTGAAGGAATAATGGTAGATCCAAAGAAGATAGAGGTCATTTTGAGTTGGCCACTACCCACTAATGTACCTGAAGTGTGAATCTTCATGGGCATAATAGGATATTATAGGCAGTTTGTAAAGGACTAATCCAGGATAGCCTATTCCATAACCAACCTTCAAAGAAAGGGGAAGGAATATAAATGGATGGACAAGTGCAAAGACACTTTTGAGTTGCTTAAAAATAAGCTTACTACTGCACCTATCCTCAATATTATAGATCCCCAAGGGATTTTTTTCAATCTACATTTATGCATCTTTGGAAGGATTGGGAGGAGTTTTATCCCAGGATGATTCAGTCATGGTGTATGAGTCAAGGAAATGTAAGAAGCATGAGTTTAAATATGCTATGCATGATCTAGAATTAGCAAATGTTATGCATGCCCTTAAGGTTTGCTGGAAGTATATTTTAGGGAAGCCTTTTGAGTTAAGGATCAATCATCAAAGCTTAAGGTATATCTTTAAATAACCAATGCTCAATGCGAGGTAGATAAGGTGGATCAAGTTCTTAGTAGAATATGACTTTGGTATAGAATATATCAAAGGTAAGGAAAATAAGTTTGTTGATGCCTTAAGTAGGAGAAATCGTATAGCTGCTTTGACCCAATGTCATGTGGACTTAATGGACCAAGTCAAGGAATTGTAGGCATAGGATAAGTTTTGCAGTGAAAATCAGGCCAAGATAGAAAGGAACTATGAGGAGAGTAAGAATTCTAGCATAAAATATGAACTTTTATTTTTTAAGGATAAGGTGGTAACCCCTAAAGCTGTTGATTTAAGGAATTTGATCATGCAAGAGGTGCTTGGATCTCCTTAATTAAATCACCCAAGAGGGGCTACAATGTGGGAGAATACGAAGATATTTTATTGGTTGAGAATGAAGAAGGATATCATCAATTTTATGGCTCGGTATCTGGAATTCTAGAAGGTGAAAGTTGAGCATAGACATCCAACAAGGCAATTATACCCACATGACATACCGGTAAAAAAGTGGTAGGTGATATCTATGGAATTCATAGTTGGTTTACCTAAGACAAAGTAACAACATAATGTAATCATTGTAGTGGTTTATAGACTGATAATGGTTTCTTATTTTATTCCAAGAAATAATAAGGATGGTGCCCTAATAGTGGCTAATATATTTTCCAAAGAAATTCTTAGACTATATGGTTTTCTTGAGATGATCATTTCAGATAGGGAATCCAGATTTAAATCTAAATTTTTGTAGGTCCTACATCGTGCAATTGGCATGAAGCTCAATATTAGCTCTGCATATCATCCAAAATAAATGGTCAAACATAAAGGGTGAACCAAATCTTGGAAGACATGCTCTACATGTCTTTCATGGACCAAAAGTCTCGATGGAAAGAATTTTTGCATCTAGTTGAGTTTTCTTATAACAATGGATACCATGCTTCCTTGAAAGTGGCCCCGTTTGAAGCCTTGTATGGTAAGAGATGCAAAAATCCCCTCTCTTGGGATAACCTAGAGTACCGAGTTGTCATTGGCCTAGATACGGTCAAAGATATGGAGGAGAAGCTTAGGATGAGCATGCAAAGGCTTAAGGAAGCCACATATCATCAAAAGAGCTATGCTGATTTGAATAATTCACCTAGAGAATTACCTATGGGAGATAGAGTTTTCCTAAGAGTCAAACCCATGAAAAATGCCATCAAATATTCTAAGTTGGATCCTCATTTTATTGGGTCTTTTGAGATCACTAAACATACCAGTATTATGGCTTACAAACTTGCCTTACCATCCAACCTATCAAAGATCCATGACTCTTTCCACATATTCCTACTTAGGAAGTACATTGTTGATCCTAATCATGTGTGGGATATCTCAAAATTGTAGGTGATAGATCCGGCATCCATGAAAGTAAGGCCAGTGAAGATTCTAGAGTTTCATTCCAAAGAAATGAGGAAAAAAACTCTAGAATAATGCAGGGTCCAATGGGACCAATATTCTAAGAGAAATACCAATTGGGAAAATTGGATGAAATGAAAAGATATTTTCCTTATTTGTTTGAATATAGCCAAAATGTAATATTTTACAAAAACACAGCGGATTGTGTTTAGTTCAAGGGGGGTAGTATGTTATGATCCACCTTGAAAGTACTAGCCACTCAGGATGAACTATGTATTAGCAAATGATTTTTAATGCTTAGCTTTATTATTTTTATGAATATATGCTTCTAATATTGTGTCCATTTTGTATAAGAATATGGTATTGTTGATGCATTTCTTGGATGCAGGATTAGGTACTCTCGTGGGTGGACAAGAGAATTAGCCACAAGGAATGAGAGACCATATTAAAGGAGAAATGATGATCAAGTGACTCAAGGTAACATTAATAATTACCCTTTCATGTAGGTGCATTATGATTTGTGTAAGCTCGTGTTTGTTTCATTGGACCAAGAAGTTGCTTGCAATGAGTCTCCTTAACATGAATCAGTGGTAGTGTATGTCTATCTTAAATAAAAAGCCACTCATAAGGATAAAATTATGGTACGAGACATTGAGAGGGTGCTTTTATTCTTAGCATCTTGTTTAGATCTCTTTTCCTTGTGCTTGTGACTAAATGGTATCTTTGTTAGGATTGGATACATTCAGTCTAAGGTTACTTCTTAGATTAGAGTAAAATATTATTCTTGATTGCTTTGTTAGATTTAAATGTTAATCAATGGAATGATTAATGTTACTATTAATCTAATCTTAGTATTAATCAATAGAATGGTTAATGTTATCCTAATGTTAGATTTAATAATAATCTAATGATAGAATGATTAATATTTTCCTAGTGTTAGATTTAATATATATCAGAGGAATGAATTATAGTTTATTTAATCTAATGCTAAATACTTTTAATATTTCGTTTATCTTTGCCTTTGGTTGTGCTTAGTGTTGATATAGTTTCATTTTATGTGTGGTGTTATGAGTGTAGTGGGGTCACCCTTATCCTTTTATCATGCTTTGTTGTACCTTGTCTTGCAGTGCATGGTTTTTAAATCCTTGGAGTTGACAAAGGTGGATCCACCTTTGTTTAGCATATTTTGATGTCCTCCACTCTTACTATGTTAAAGGGCACTTGAGTGATGGACATGGGAATCACCTTAGAGTTACACTCAATATGGCTATATAACATCTTCCATTTCTCTCTTCTAGACATTTAAGAGGGGATGTAGGCTATTGGATATGAGAGGATGCCATATAGGAGAAACAAGGATTCTATGAATGTAGAGATGTAGTAAGGACATCAGTGCATAGCATGAGAAGGTGAAGGAGATGAACGACATTCCATTCTAGTTCTAGGTTTTTTATGCAGGTCGTGAATCATGATTTGTTTTAGTTTTGCATTGCTTTTGCCTTGATCCTCATTGTTTTGGTTGTGTGATTGCACTTTCAAGTTAGCTTCTTCTTGTATGTTTTTTCTTGCATATTTTGGTAGGTTTCAATGAGTTTTTTATGAGCCTATTCAGGTGCTTCTACCATCCTAGAACAGTTTCCTTGAGTGATAAAATAACACTGTGGGAAAATAAGGGATGGACCATTTTCTATACGTTCACACCCTTTCCAAGTAGCCTGGAAACCTTGGAACTGAACCCTATTATTGGATGTCACTTGCCTATGTGATGATAGTACCCAAGGATGCAGTGTGCATGGTGTTATATCTTTTGCCTCCATCCTATGTCAATTTGTTTTGTTGAATGCATAGGGTTGTCATAGGTGTTGCTAAGGTTAAATTAAAATTGTGCTTTCCTTTCATGTCTTTGCTAGCTAAGGTTATGGATGCAGCAACTTTTGGATGGAATTTTAGGATTTTATTCTTATAGCAATGATCATTTTTTTTTTAGCTTGTCCAATAGATGTTTGTGAGGAGAAATCCTTAACTTTTTAATTAATGTGTAGTTCTTGCTTAATCTAGGGGTTAGATTAAGGTAATGATTGCATTGTTTTACTTGAAATATTGATGTTTATCTTTATTGTTTAAGTTTTTGCTTAATCTAAGGGCTAGATTAATGCAATAAGACTATAGAATTGCTATACTTGACTAATGTTAATTAATCTAGATTTTTGCAATTATATAAGGTTAGATTAGATGCAGTGTTGTCTTTAGATTTTAATTAATAAAATGATAGATTAGTTGGTAATTAATCTAATGGTAGATTAATTCCTTTTAATCTAAGGTTTCAATTAATCAAATGATAGATTAGTTGGTAATTAATCTAATGGTAGATTAATTCTTTTTAATCTAAGGTTTCAATTAATAAAATGATAGATTAGTTGGTAATTAATATAATGGTAGATTAATTATTTTTAATCTAAGGTTTCAATTAATCAAATGATGGATTATTTTGGAATTAAAATAATGGTTAATTAACTAATCAAATGATAGATTAGTTTGGAAATTAACCTAATGATAGATTAACATTTTTTAATCTTTAGAAAATAACTAATCAATTGACAAAGTAATATTTATATTTGCAATTAATCAAAGGACATATTAGTTGGGTATTTAATTAAGTGATGAATTAATATTTAGCCTTGCAAATGGCTATCAGACTTGCTTAGTGGATTGTTTTCCTTTAACTAACGATGGAATGTTTTTGACTCACTATATGGCTTGATTTGAATATTTGGGGAAAACATTTTGGAAAGAAGTATGGGTTTCTTTTGTTTTATGAAATCGATATGTTTGAAATTTTTGGGCTTCTTGTTGGAGTGCTACTTTTTTGGAATTTTTTTGCATAGGATTGCAAGGCTTGTGATTTTAAATATTTATGGAAAATGTTTTGGAAAAGAAGTATGGGATTCTTTCCCTTGTGTATGTGTATGCACTAGGACATAAAGAATGTATTCATACCTACATATGAGTTGTTCTAGTCCCCAACTTTCGATAAACTACTGCAGAGGCCAAAGGAAGAAGGCATAGGATAATGCTAAGATAACTCCATATTTATTCTATTGGAAAATACTCATGGTGAAAGAGGATTCTTTTGATAATAGAAACAATATACTAGAATTGTAAATGAATGACTATTTGTTGATAAATGGTTTCATGTTTCTTATCTATGCTATTACTTGATATAATTATTAGTTAGATTTATTTTGCAAGATTTTAATGATTACATTTACTTTCTTCATAGAATGTGCTTATGTTTAATGCTTGTAGAGTGAGAGAGAGTGAGAGAGTTATCTTTGGGTTTCTTTGGGAAGGGCTCTAAAGGTACCTTGTCTAAAAATCTCCTATATAACTTGGGATGTTGTGGGGTAGCAACACCTAGTTCTTTTGTCCATGAGAAGACAATCAAGTACAATGATTATTTCTTAGAGTTCCATCATGGAGATGGGGAGAGAAGCTTCAATTTTAAGGGATCACTATGGAGATGCAGTTAAACTAGACTAAGGCATTACACCTGAGGGATCCATCATAGATTAAATTATAACTAGAAGATGAAATTGGCATCCCCTTCTCTAAAGAATGAGAAAGGATAATCCTAATGCTAATGTCAAAAGGTTTGAATTCATAGATAAATTTGAAAGAGTGGGGAGGCCTTTATTAAAGTGCCCTCTATGATGTAGAGGTATATGAGATAAACCTTAGACTACTTACTAGAGCTTGGCCTCTCTTATCCACTTGAGTGATAGTTGTAACATCCAAGGCTTGAAATGTGGCTATGTTTAATAAACATGTGTATTTCATGGATACTCCTATGAACCTTAATAAGTTGAAAATAAAATATCTCTCTCGGGTTTTTTAGCTTTTGAGGTTGTTACAGTCATAGTATTTCACACAAATATACATACACAAAAAGATTAATACAAATATTTTAGCAGTCATAACTCCTTGTATTTATGTTTTCAATAGATCTTATAGTTATACATAAAATGAAAAAGGCTTGAAGGCCTAGACATGTAATGACTCAAGGTTTGAGTCCAAATTGACACACAAAAGGAGATGAGAGAAAAGCTCTACTCAAGACCAAATAGTAAGCATAAAAACATCATTCTTCCTCTTCTTCCTTAGATACAAACCAAATATTTATACATCTTATCTCAAAATTCAAAATTCAAACTTCCCTCCAATGGTCTTGAGTGGGAGCACCTATGCCTTCTTTGGTTGTTGAGCCTAAGGTACCATGTTGCATTCATTCTTGGGGGTCTAATCATCAAAAATTTCCTACAGGTGGAATGAAACCCCTCAAAAGTACCATTAATGGGTCTCTTCTCCTTATGGAAACTCAAGCTCAAGTGTTGCTAACCCTTGCTTATTGGATAAGTCTTATCACTAATCCTAAGAAAGCAAGGGTCCCATCTCCATGTTTTTCTAGCTTCTAAGTCACTACCTCACTTAATATTTCATCAAGTCTATTTGGTGCTTGTATCCGTCGATCTTTGCTTGGGTTTCTAGTGATGGGGGCCTTATGTCCAATGTAGCCTCTTAGATGCTACTACTCTTCTAGTTCCATCTTCTTCTACTATATTTTATCCTTTATGGGTTATGTTACCATATTTTAGCAACAATCATATTTGGGGATCTAATTACTTTGGTATTGAGCTTCCCTTCTACATTGGCTCCTCTACAAAATTATAGTTTGAGTGGTAACCCATCATTGGGTTTCATATGTATAAAAATTCACTACAGTTATATTAATTGGTCCTTAAGCATTAGGGTTATTAAATATTTATATTATAAATAGTTGAATTATGTGGTACTTATTTAATAATTATACTTATAATTTTTGTCACCTCTATAGAGACTTTGCCCTATCGAAGTGGCTGAGAGACCTTTCTCTCTCTGAGTGGCTAGGATTATTTTGAGACTTGTATCTAGATTTAGTACTTATAGTTGTGAGTTACTTTTGTGGAATCTAAATTCAATTTTGGTGTTCCATTATACTTTTGTGGCATTTTTTTTATTATATTTCTAAGATTTAATTTTGCAATTGCTCTTTTTGGAAGTTGTTCCATTATAGTTTTATGGTGAATTAAGGAATGCAAACTAGCTCTGCTCTTTTTGGAAGTTGTTCCATTATAGTTTTATGGTGAATGAAGAAATGCAAACTAGCTCAAAAAGGGATATGAAGTGCAAATTTAGATGATAAAGCACATTGAATGAAAGATTAAAAAAAATTGTAGAGAAAGAAGAGAATATTCCTTAATGAAAACTAAGAGGATCTAATTAAAATGTTAAAAAAAATCTCAAAAAGTCGTGAATTAAATACATCCACAAAGCATGCAATTTGGGAAAATAAAAGAGAAGGAAATAAATGCATATATGCAAACCTTGTAAAGAAGAATATGTGGAAAATAATTACAAGATGATTCTTCCTATAAATAACCTAGAATTTATTTTAAGAGATGACATTAGGACATGTAATAAGCATCTTGCCAATAGAAAAACATATGATCCACATGGTTTGTAGCTAAAATGATTAAATTGAGAGGTCCTTCTTTATTAAATACTCTAAAGTATACATGCAATCAAGCAATATGGAATAGGTTTCATCTAGATTGACAAGCCAATATGGTCACACCTATATACAAAAATGGAGACATATATAATATATGAAATTATAGAATGATCATGGTGAGCAACCTCTTTTCCAAGGTAATTGGTGCCATATTAAGAAATCAAATTATTGAACAAAATAAAATAAAAAAGAGTTAGGGCTCCTTCTCAAGTTGGTTTTTGACCTACACTCAATGATTGACCTTCCCGATACTCTTAGGTTATTATTAATAAAAATTGAGGAAATAAAATATAACTCATCTTTGCTTTGTGGATATTGCCAAGGCTTTTGATACACTACTAAGAATAAAACTATGGAAAAGAATAAAAAAATAAATTCCCCAATTGAATGTATACATTTTTTTCGTAGAGTTAACAATATCAATAAATTATCATGAAACCAAGAAGGCCAGTATCAATAGTAGTATTGATGTAAAGCAAGGTTGCCCTCTCTCACCCACATTAGTTGGTTTATTCATAAATAAAAAACTGAAGATGAAGTGTATACATTATAAGATATGCTTTATTATATTTTATTTATGTAGATGATGTTGTAATCCTAGCTAGAAATAAAGATAACCTACAAAAACATCTTACACCTTTAAAAAAGTTTTACAACTACTTTGAAATAAAAATTATTGTATTGCAATTGAATATTACTGTTGCTCAATCTCTTATAATATATATTTTTTTCATTGCACATTATTATAAATAATATCAACAGTAGATATAGATTTAATCTTCATTGTCCTCTTATTATAATTCATTTTATAAATCTTGTTCTCACACTATCTGGTTCTGCATTTATTGAAAAATACCGCTAGTTTCAAACCTTAAACAACGTTTAGAATATACAGAGTACAAGATGGTTTTATTATATGAGCAACCATTCTACATAGAATTATAATTTTTTTTTGTTCACGAAATAAATTGATGTTGTTTTTAATATCATATGGCTTATGGCTTAGTGAAGTGATGAGAGGTATCTGATGTGAAAAAGTTAAATGTTAAAGTCTCCTTCTAGTGATTTTTTTAATGATATAAAAAAGTAACTTATAATTTTTTAAATTTTGCAATCCTTAAGATCTTAGGTCCTTTTATATAGATGTAATATCATTTATCTAAAAAATTATAAAAAATAAAACCAAAAAAGAAAAAAAAAATTAAATTTTGGATGATTCCTTAGACATGGCGTTCATAGCACAAACATTTACATTAAAAACAATAGATAAATAGATTTATTGGGTTTAATCTCAGTTCAAGTGCGCTGCAATGGATTGCTAAAATTAGCATGAGAATTCTAAGCCACGGCACATAATATATAGGGGATTCAGTCATGTCTAGAATTGTTTGCCTTCAAAAGTCATGCCAAACTGCCAGTTGGGTGGAGCCACACGACGGGAAATGACGGTCCTGCGATCGCTGGTGGTGACTTTGAAGGAGATGGATTTTCCCGTCAAGTCGGCATTGACCTGCCAGTTCTGGCCCCAGTTCCGCCTTAGCTGTTGCCACCCATCCGTCGATCCTGCCACCCTCGCATACACCGCCACCACGTCACCGGCTCCTGCCACGTTCGTCACCAACACCATCTGGAGATAGCGGAACCCCTTTATCGTGAACCGCATTCCTCCTTGCTTCTCACAAGCCAACCTGTTTTAACATATACATTACATCAAACTTTGAGAAACTATTTTTTTTTAGACTTTTTAAAATTTGAATGTTATATTTGATGTATTATAATAAGATATAATTTTTATTTTTTTTATGATATTAATTTTTTTTTAGTTATAAATGTTTTACTTAAAATTTATTTTATTTTATTTTTTAACTGGTAAAAAATACTAATAAAAAAATATTATAATGTTTGGGTTGTTTTACTTGCCTTGTGAAACGGACGGGGACGATGCCGCCCTTGTATTTGGCGATGGTGAGGAAGGCAGGCATGGAGAGATCGAAGTGCTTGAGAGGAGGATTGCACCAGCCGCCGTTGTCGTTGGCGAGGGCGTTGTTGGGAGGGCAGATGTTGGTGGCCGTGACCGTGATGGACTGCCCCTGCAAACACCACTCTGGATCCTTGTCATATTCGCATTCCAGTTTGTAGCACCCTCCGCAGCTTAGCCCATCGTTGAACAGTGCCGTGCTTAGTGCCGTCGTGTATTTTCCATACCCCTGCGCGAACAGGTTGCCATATCCACACGCCCCTCCTGCATTCAACATTTTTATTAGTCTTAATGCGATGACTAGTCACTAGACTTGCATTATTACATTAATCATTTAGAAAGTAAGAGGGGCAACCTCCACACAAGCCCAAACTGATGTTAATACAAGTGAAGAATCCCACAAAGTGGAACCAAAGACTATTTCGAATCTCCACACATGCCCAAACTGATGTTAATACAAGTGAAGAATCCCACAAAGTGGAACCAAAGACTATTTCGAATCTCAAAATCTAAGTTGACATGATAATGAAAGTTTTGTATATCTTAACTAAATAAATATATGAATAAAATACATTTTTAAATAAATATATAGTAAAAATTAGAAGTTGAAATTCAAAGTAGAATTGATAAGGATATTATTATTATAAACTCTAGATCCATGTTTAAACAAAGTCATCCGAATTTGACCTTAGAAAATATAGAATTGGACAGACACTATGCTCTTTTAAAAAAAGTTATAATTTAAAAAAAAATCATAGTTTAAACTTTAAATCTTAAAAAAAAACTAAAACCCTAACTCCAATAAAATTTCAAACTAGCAGCCTTCGGAAGATGTTAAGACCTATAATGTTTTTATATACATAGTGGACTTATCTCTGTGATCCAGTCCTATATAGTAGACGAATATGAGATTGATTTGATATATAAAATATTAGCATAATTTTTTTAAATAAAAATAATAATAATAATATATATATATATACCATTTGTTCCAGCCTGATCGTAGCCACCGTAGAATGTAGCGTGAGCTTCCTGCCAGTTCTCCTTAATGAAGACTGGGTGACGGTGGCTAAGTCTGACATGGCCTCCGTCCACGGGAACAACGGTACATGAAAACAGTCCTAACATTAATACCAATACCGATGCGGCGAAAGCCACTGGGACTGCAGAGGCCATCTTCAGCTTCTCTCACTCTGTAGCCCTCCCCCTCCCCCTCTCCTATTTTTCTGCACAATTGCTTCCACTTAAACGACTGCAGACGGGAAGGGGATTTTATATCTCTGCTTAAAACTTATCGTCTCTTTCGTTTGGCTCCACGAATTTCGAAACAGAAACAGAAAATCGAGGAGGTGGGAACAAATCTTTTACCACTGCTTTCACTGCGTCTGTTGAGATTTCGTCTCCCCATTTTGGAAACCTTACACCTTACGAATTGTCCCCAGATAACCAATAGCTGGATACTCTGCGGTTGAAATTCCCTATGTTTGGACGTATAGTCTGTTGTGACAGGATAGATATTCTTAGTTACATGTTGGCTGTGAGCTCAAATTATCCAATTTTACACCGTCGCCTATGATTGCTGAATTTTTTATAAGGATGTGATGATGATCGACTCTAATTACAAGGAAACAAACCGTGTATTCACAACTGCATTTGGTTTCACCTTAGAGAACTTAAATCTTCCATTAAGATTCAGTCAACTTTCCAGTAAACGTTTGTTTTGCTGTCTTAAAATAGCAAAAAACTATAACAGCACCACCAAAATAATAAAATGGCGGTTGATGTGAAGTTACGATCTGTCGTTCATACGATCACTCTTATTATTTGCGCTAAACAGATTTTCCAAGCCAAAACATACCAATTTGAATCGTCGGAGAGTATAGGGCTTTCATAACCCAGATTGAACCAAGGTTTACATCTATCACGTTCATTAAAGAAAACAATTTATGGGCGGCTTTACAAAATTCTGTGAAGCTTTTAGAGGGTAGGGTTCAACCTCGTGACTTTCTTAACAGCCTACAATTACATTTTATGTCTTGCACACAAAATTTTTTTAGAAGAGTTTATTGAAACGATGTTGTTGAACATATTTGAAACAGAACATTGACAAATAGCATGCTACTATGTGACAAATCTTAAGGAGACTTATAGTTTCAGTTTTGTCCCAAAGAGTTTAAAATGCTATAAAAAATTCACCTAAATACCATAATTAGAATTTCGTTCCAATCTATTTATCTATAAAAAAAAATTCACCTTTCAATTTTTTTTTTAATCTATAAAAAAATTTACCTCTCATTTTTTAAAATCGAAAAGGTAACAAAATTTCACTATACATATTATACTGTAGTGTAGTGTCTACTTGCTAGGTTATTTAAAATAATTTGTTGATACACTTGTTTGCTTTAAACATTAAAAACTTTTAATTGGGTCATGGTAAGGTAAATGAGTTTCACTTGCTAGGTTATTTAAAATAATTTGTTGATACACTTGTTTGCTTTAAACATTAAAAACTTTTAATTGGGTCATGGTAAGGAAATGAGTTTCTAGCAAAAGCTATCAACTTTAAGTTATTTAAAATAATTTGTTAATAGATTTGTTTCTATAATACAAGGACACAAAAAAATCAAATTCATAGCCTTATGCCTCAATAGCTTATTTAATAGATTTATTATAATTTTGGCATGTCTAAAATAAATTGAATTGAATTTATAATCTTATTGGTATGGATTCTTAACATAAATTTAGGCATGTCTAAAATAAATTGAATTGAATTTATAACTTTATTGAAATGGATTCTTAATAGATACAAGGAAAGTATTTGGTTTTGCACTAGAAGTTTTAAGATAACATGAAACACTTGGTACATGTGTTATTTAATAATTTTTTTTAATTGGTTGATCAAAAGGGTTTTAAAAGGTCCAGAGACCTTTTATACAAATACAACAAAGATAGTTAGTCAAAAGCGAATTAACTGAACTGAACACAAAAAACTTTAGAGAGGAGCGAAACAACCAACTTTAAACCAGAAAGTGAATTAACTGAACTGAACACAAAAAACTTTAGAGAGGAGCGAAACAACCAACTTTAAACTAGAAAGAAGGCACAAATAGAAACAAAAAGGAATAAGGATTCAAACTACAACAACGATACCCAAAAGGAAATAAAAAACAACTGCCGAAAGCCCAACCAAGATTATAGCATTTGGCTTGGCGAGGTTCAATCTGTGAGCTTATTGGAGCAACCACTTCCACTATGCTGGAAATTAGTTGTTTTATTTGCCATTCCTTGCCACATGGGTTCATGGGTGATAGTTGCCTTGTGAGCTTTCCACATTCCTTGTCACCTTGGTTTGTGGATGACAGTTGCCTTGTAAACTCTCCACATCTCCTCAAAATTACCCCAAGATGGATTGCACAAAGGTGCATAAAGTAAAAGATGATATGTGTTGGCATCCATGTCAGACAAACCATGTCCAACCACTAGGCCCTAAATCAGCCACATCAACACCAACAACCAGTTAAAGATTAAGATTTCCATTTGCATCAATGTGGGCCACAATACATTGAAGAAAATTGTCATACTAGACTTGGAGGTTATCCTATTCAACTCCTTCATTGACAAGGAGGTCAACAACTTTGTTTCCTTCCCAATGAACATGTTGAATTGTAATATGTCTGATGCCTTAAATTAATTTTTTTTTACATACAAACTTATTTATACATGTTATATTTCCTTTTGGTTTAAACTTAACTTTTTCTAAAAAGAAGTGTCCTACAATAACTCTTTAAAAATTATTAGAAATCAAATCTAAGAAAATTTTAAGAATAAAAGTGGCATTCTCAAAACAATATTAAAAATAACATAAAAACAAAACTTATTGAAAAGTATATATATATATAATTTACTAAGATAATATTAATATTATAAAATTTTAATCAAAAATTTTATCTTTTATTTTAAGAGAAGATTACAATATATTATGTAAAAATTGTAATTAAATAAGTGTATAAATATTTTTATTTTTATTTATTTTTAAATAAAGTTATGTATTTTTTAAATTTCTTTAAATATTGACCACTACAAATAAGAATAATTATAAATGCATTTCTAATTAAAAAATAAAACTATTGAGTTATAATATGAAAAAGTAGATAGTTACACTAATAAAATTGGAATTGATAATGCATTTCTAATTTAAAAAAATAAAACTATTGAGTTATAATATGAAAAATAGATAGTTACACTAATAAAATTGGAATTGATAATGCATTTCTAATTAAAAAAAGTAAAACTATTGAGTTATAATATGAAAAAGTAGATAGTTACACTAATAAAATTGGAATTGATAGTTAAGGCTAATATTTACTAAAAATATGGGAATACTTTAGCATCCATAACAAGTAAATGATTACAAAATTTACATGTTAAGTGTTTTTGTTCTCTCTTTATGATCAATGAAGGATTAGTAAGCTATTTTGTAGATTCATGAAATAGTTGTGTGAAATACATTTGGTGAAAATGCATGTAATTGGATTATCAAAATGATAAGATTGTAATTTTATCTTTTTATCTTACATAAAATATTGAAAAAATGATGATAAAGTTTAATTTATTTCATTATAACATGAAGCATTGAATACTTTATCATTTTAATAGTGTTTCTATTATAATAATAAATTACTTTTAATGCTCATGTGATTGCTACAAATATTTAAAAATTACCCTAATCTAAATGGATTTATAACTAATATTGAGGAAGATACACCTTGTGAAATCAACCATCCAAACAAGGGTAGTGACAATTTTTCAAGTCTTGAAAAATAAAATTGAAAATTTTTGTCAACTAGGGTTTGGATGATGAGAAGAACAATGAAAAGGTAGGACTTTAGTGAGGCAAGACATTCTATATGGACATTGAAATTTTCAACTAAGTTTGCTTTCCCTTCTTTATCTTAGAAATTTTGCATGCAAATTATTATAATTTTTTTATCAAATATTATATTTGCTATAGGATATTCTAATAAATTTCAATAGATTTTGAGCTTTAGTTTCTTTTCTATGGATCAATTTATAGTTAAATACTTCTCTAGTGGTAGAGGTTAATGATCACACCTTAGAGAGATCCTCGTTGCTCCAAGATAGGGTGGTCTTTGGTAAATTTAATGGGTATTGTCTAGGGGCTTTAACCTTGATAAAATGAATTGATAGGAGTTTAAAGTCTCTAGAAGTGATTCTATCCTTTCTTCCCAAAGGTTTCTTCCTAGTCATTTTTTGCTCTAAGGAAGAAAGAGAAAAAATTCTAAAAGGGGGTCCTTGGTTTATGGGAAGAGAAGAAATCTTCCTTACCTATTGGTATGAATGATTTTCATCTAAAAATATAAATCTATCATAGTACCAATCTGGGTTAGGATGTTTGGTTTGCCCATTGAATTTTAGGAAATAGATACCTTCAAAGCAATAGGCAACACTCTAGGAGAATTTCTTGAGATTTTAGATACTATGAAAGATGGATTCTTATCTATTTATGCTAAGATGTTGGTCATGATTGATATAAGTAAATATTTACTATAATAAATCATTCTTAAGTATGGGGATAAGATGTGGACTCCAACCATAGATTGTGAAAAGATATATTTTTGATGTAGAAGATGTCATGATATGGGAAATACTGAGAGATTATTCCTCAAGAAGTGCCCAACAAAATCATATGTAGAAAACTACAAGAGAAACTTACAAATGGTTATGGATGAAGATGGTCTTCAACTTCCAAAAAATAGATCTAGAAAAATAAAATAAAATAAATAGTGAAAACCAATAAGGAAGGATATTGAAAGAAATACCAACTCTTTTGAGGCTTTAGCCCGTGAAAAAAAGTAGATCAAATTCTAGAGGACATAGTACAATAGGTTCAACATATTAACAAGGAACCGTTTGTTCTCGATGAACCTAAGGAATATATCTCATTATATTTTAAAGAATCTCTTGAAGTACCATGCAACATTCAAGAGAAAAATGGTAAATAAAATATGATTTTAGAAGTTAATATCTCTGCCATTAATAAGGAAATACTAGAAAATGAGTAGGACAAGTCAAAAGCTTCTGTAGCAGAGCCAAGACAGGATAAATATGATGAAAACATTATGAAATAATATTAAGGAATAGAATAATAAGATATACCCCTGATATAGGTAAGGCAAAAATAGGAAAACCCTCAAATTATTAAGCAAGATCCAGGGAAGAAAGAGCAAACATAGAGAAAGGAATACAAACTAAGTTGGTTGAACTTCTCTTTACCAAACAAAAAATGATATTGGTAATATGCAGGCAGGTCCAATAACCCCTAATGAGACATGATTATCATCTCAAGTAATATAATGGGTGCTAGGGTTATGCATAGTGATAAATATTTGCAAATTGGATAAATATTAGGATTTCCAAAATTGGAAATTGGTGAATATGAGGACCCTCAACGTCGGTCCATTCACATGAATTTTTTGGGACCAAGTTTTTCTTAGGGTTAATTTGCCACAATATATATCCAAACATAGGTATATTTGTACTCGTTGGAAAGCTCTTTTCGATCCTGATCTAATGGTTGTGTTTTTATGAAGTTATAATATGATTTAATAGGTCAAAAATTTTCCTAAATATGACCTTACTTTTTAGGGTTTCAAATGCTCCAAATTTTGGTGTGAAGATGATTGATTTGATTTGCTTAGGATTCACCTTAATTCTTCTTGATTTTAGAATTCACCATTTTTTTACAAGTACATTTCAAGTCCAATCCTTTATGCATAACCCTAATAGGTGCTAATACCCCCTCAAAGTAGAGGTGTATCAAGGACATATGTTTAAGTAATAAGCCTAATATTCTTTGTATCCAGGAAACTAAAATAACAAAAGAAGAAGTTTTAAAAACTATGAAAGCAATATGGACAATATGTGAATGGGATGCTATGGATTTTAAAGAAGCAACAAGAGGAATTCAAACTTATTGGAATACTTCTAGAAGCTTCTTTGTAACCATTCATAAAACTAGGCATTGGATAGCCTCTTTAGTCACTTGCTACTTTGCAGATATTTATTTCATCCTTATCAATATCTATGGACCTACAACTCAGTTAGGTAGATTAGAAGTTTGGAGTGGGATTGAAGCTTTTATGAGAAGTAAAAACCAAGAAACTTGAATCATGATCATAGGATATTTTAATGCCATAACAAAGTTAGATGAAAATTTGTGGAATTAGAAAATTAACCCAAAGTATGAGAGATTTCTTATCTTTTATTCAAAATAATAATCTATAAGAAGTTGAGTTTGAAGAAGACAACTATACTTGGACCAAAAATATGAGAGGTTAAAACCTAATAGTAAAGAAATTAGATAGATGCATACTCTTAGATAATTAGCTAGATGAAGGAACTTGTGCTAAAATTAATACCTTAACAAGGATTGGTTCAAATCATTGGCCAATAAGAGTTAAAATGGTGGTAAGTAAATTAAAGAAAAATCATGTTTTAAATATGAGAAGATGTGTGAAGACTATCCTAAATTTATTGATATCATAACATAAACATGAAATTCTTCAGGAAATGGTGGGTTGTATGCTTTTTCAAAACAAATTAAATCTGACATATAGATTAAAAGAATTGAACAAGCACACTTTTGGAAATATTTTTGAGAAGAAATAAGAACTAAAAGATAAACATTCAAAATTATAAAAAAAGTGATCATAATAATCCAACCTCAGAGGAAATAGAGTTTCTTAGTGAATATCATAATATTTTGAGAAAGGAAGAGAAATTCTAGATATTAAAATCAAGACAAACCTAGTTAAAATAAGGAGATAAAAATACAAAGTTTTTTCATATTATGGCTATAGTACAAAGATCAACATCCAAAATTAATAGAATTAAATCAATAGAAGGGGTTTGGATTGAATATTAGAGTGAAATTAGAAAAGAGGTAAAAATTTTTATCAGAATATTCTAATATCAGAGGAGACTGGAGTTCTTAATGATAAACTTCTTCAAGATGTACCTTCAATTATAATGAATGAAGATAATAGGAAACTAATGGAGCCTATTACTCTAGAAGAATTTCATTTAGATATTTTATCTTTTAATAAGGATAAATGTTGAGGTCTAGATGGGCTCTCAACAACTTTTTACCAACATAATTGGGATATAATAAAAGATTCTTTATTTGTGGTAGTGGAATAGTCTAGGGTAAAAAATACATACGTTATAATATAAATGTAACGTATATTACCCTAATTCCAAAAAATAAGGATTCTAAAATATTTGTTTCTTTTAGACCCATAAGCCTATGTAATGACATATAATATTATCTTTGAAACAAACCCAATTCTTAGTACTCATTCACTTAATTTTTTTTTAAATTATCAAATCAAGAGTAGAGAAAGGACAATCATGATCTAAGATAGATTTATTCCAAGAGAACTATAAGCTAGCAAGGCATCGATAATCAAGAGCTAGTAAGACTTGGTCAAAGTCACTCTTGAGTATAAGTGATCAACTTCTACAAATACTACATACCACACCGATGGTATGAGTACATGCCTTGAAGATGGAGAACCACACCAATGGTTAACCATCATAGATGATGTGACCACACCAATGGTTATTCAACAATCTTATTTTCTTCCCACATCTCCATGATGGGACCACTAAGATAAAAGAGTCACTACCTGTGATCCATTTACAGGAAACTTGGAATATTCATCTTAAGTAAGATTACTTTCTCTTCTCAATCCTAAAGACTTATTTGCTCTTCGTACTTGTATAAGGTATTCCCTAGTCAATTGATTTTATTATCATGAAGTATTTTATACTCTTGTGGGAGCACCTACTCCACAACTACACTCGAGCACCAACACGATTTGTGTCATAAGGGTTATCCATTTACATATCATCATCTTAGTCTTTACATATATTAAGAATCCATATGTGTTTGCATGGTCTTTATTATCACACTAATTCATTCACATCATTCTCTTATTGAATGATCATAAACAACCATTTAAGTAAAGCATATAATTTTATAGTATTACACAATAGATTTACTTCGGATTGGAGAGTAAACAAAATTTGGTAAGCATCATCACATCCAAAAGTCTATTTGATCTAAATCTACATTCCCATTACATCATAAGCAAATGATATCTCAATAACATCTAACTACAACAACATATCAAAAGTAAATGCAACATACACAAGAACTAACAAATCAAACCACAATTAAAGTGACATAATATTTATCCTAGGAACCCTCACGGGGAATAAACCCAGCCTCCAAAATATGTCTTTTTTCTCTCATTCATAAACCAAGAATGTAATTTTTACAATTTAGAAAGGCATCCCATGGATCCTTTCCTAAATCAATTATACAAATTCAAAAGATCCATTTTATCTTTTGATAAGTCCAGATGCAATTAAAGAAATGCCTATTTCCTTTCTCTAAGCCATCTGTAGAATTATGTAATAATCTCACAAATATTTATCTAGATACTTGTGTCTTATGAATGATTACTGGATGCATATTAAGTAGATATATTCAATTATCAAAGAGGGAAACCTAAAAAGTCCCTTGAGAACGAATTCCTGATTCATCCTCTTGGATCGATACACCATAAATCCTTTATTTCATGACTTAAAATCCCATACCTTTAATTCATGAACAACTATTCATTCTTTACTAGGAGGTTTAAGTTAATTTCCTCTTAAATCTAAACTATATCTTAACTAAATAATCTGATTCTAACAATTCATCTTCAATCAAACATGGTTCTAACTTATCAAGTATAAATTATTTCTCAAAGGAATGATATATAACTATTCTTAATATAACAATTCAATATCAGCATTTCTAATCAATAATTAAATTTACCAAAAGTTAGCATAATTTTCTTCTCAAAATAAATTTTCTTGTTAGCATAATTTTCTACAAATATTATGAAACTCTCTTTGCTTCAAATACCCTTTGATATAAATTACTTATCATAGTCAAGAGTTTACCTCTATTAAATAGACTGCATGGAATCTGTGGATTCACCATAGTCAAGGAAATCATCATCGGTCTTATCCTATAGATAAAAGGTACATTTTATTTATTTGTTATCCAACAATGATCTTATACTAAAAACCAAGCCACATTTTATTTATCCGATGAGGACTCAAATGGGTTTATGATTCAACAACATTCATATTTGATCAATGGTTAAACCTAATTTTCTACTGTTGATCCTAAATCTAATGGTTGGGTTACCTAGGTGTTTTTGCTTCCCATAGGTTACATCTAGGTTATTTACCCCCAATGATTATATCGTGATGGTCATTGGTTACATCGATGACCATATACCAAACATTCTCAAAAGGTGGGTAATCGACCAATCATAAATAAAATTCGCTTAGTGGTCTAAGGTACATGAATCCCCAAGTGGGTTACAAATTCCCATGCGATCAAATGATCGGCAAGACTTGCCAAACCAACCACAAAATAGAGGAAACCTATCTACAAAGGCAGTTATCAATCGAAGTCATGAAGGTAGGTTTAGCTAACCTTGTTCAACACACGTGGACAACATCAGTCAAGGTGGTCAAGGTAGCTTGGGTGAGGCTTAGCCAAGTACCTAAGTGCTTGACTATTAGCCTTTATTCACCTACACTCTTATATATAGCCCTTGTCCCACCATATGATGCATGTGGGACAATGGTGAATGTTTTTAAATCATCTGTTGTCACCCAATCCTTCCAGGTGCAACATAATCGTCATAACTACTTCGAATTAAGGATTAAAGAATCACCAAAGTTTTTAATAAGAGCATCCATCGCTCATTAGTATATCTCTCACACTAAACCAGATACCGATGCTAACCTGAGTGGAACTCTACACAGTCCGATGTCATAGAGGATAGCCAAAAATATTTCAAGACTGTTACAAGCTTCAAACAAAATAATAACAATAGCTTCTAGGATTTCATCCTTAGGGTTTTACTATTGATTCAACGTATTGTAGCTCGGTGTTAAATCATTACACAACCACACATTATAGGTAGTAAATTTCTACGTCTAGCAAAAAAAAAATCAATTTTTCCAAAACATGCAGAAAATGAAACTTCTCATTATTGTTATTTGATATAAGGTATGTAGCAACCCAAGAAGCATACACCTAAACTAATAATAATTGAAACATCACATAAAGCATGAAAGATAGACGAATTTGCAAATAACCACAAAGTAGGGCTTCCTTTTTATTAAATTTCCAATAAAGCTTGATTACAAATCCATCCCTCTTAGGGATACCCAATGTGATACAATCATTACAATCATAGAACAATCCCCATGCAAGGGTAGGTGTAATTCATAGACTTCCTAAATGCACATGAACTGCTCCAAGGTATCGATGACCTTCTTCCCCATGATTAGATGTATTTATTACCTTGCATATCAACACCCTATTAAAACCTGCATACAATAAACAACAAGAAGCATATTAGTAATAAAGGAGGCCTCTCTTTATGAGGATTTGAAAAGAAGTTATACAAGAAGATGCCATGAAATATTGAAATCAAGAAAGTGCAAGAAACATGGTAAACCTATGTTAAACATGAAATATTACCATAAAATATGTAAAGGAAAGACGGAAATATCTATATAATGCCCTAATTATGAAATCAAAAGCATGAAAGCATGAAATGTAAGCATTCTTGTCCTACTTACTACAAATTCCAAATGAGAAGAAAGATACCTAAACTCTTAATTCTACCAAAAAAGTCTCTAATAAAGCAAATATACTCATGATATGTCTATTCTACTACAAATGAAATAAAGTCTACTACTAAAACCAAGGAAAAATGGGGATTGAACCTGACCATGGGTTTGTCATGCGATGAGCACTGTTAACCACGGTTGACAGTCGTGGCTAAGCCTAAAATGTACTTGCCCTCCAAATGTGGCCTAAATCTCCAATTTCCTTGATGAATTGATGGTTCAAGGGTCGCCTCTGTGTCCTCTGATAGATTTGGTGGTTGAATTACTCTGATTGGTGGTGGATTGCTCATAATCTCATTTCTTGATTCTTCTAGCCTCCTAAGACCTCCATGACTTTAATTGTCATTTCAATCTCTCAATGCTAGCTAAAGGATTACTCTAGATGCAATTAGGTGAGTACTAAATTCGATAGGGCTTCACCATTCAAATTCTCCTATGCATCCCCCCTATTTCCCATTTTGGATGGGGTTCTTATAAACTCTAGGAAGGTTATGTCCTAGCTTCTTGAGGAAGCCAAGATCAAGAATGGACAACTGGAGAAGTTGGAAGGAAACTTCTGGATATTTTTTCCCCATAACCGCTCAGATATGCAACCAATTGGCCGTTATAATCGAATTTGGATTGGCCAAAGTCCAACTAATTTTGACTGCTAGTCGCGGCTCTGAGGCACGGTCAACTCTGTTAACCACGGGTCTCAGTCACGACCAACATCAGTTAGGCAAAAATGCCTAAATGAGTGGTTAGAACCACTACTATACCTTGGTATTTGTCCAAGATCTTCCATATGGTCTTCTAGCATGTCCCATATGAGTAGTCGCCTCGACATGACGTATTTTAGGTGTCTATAGATACCCCTTTTGAGATGCATTGTGAGATCGAACAACGTTGAGCAAAAATATACCTCCTAAAATGATGTTGTAGGTTGGATGATGATCATTAGTTTGATCAACATTAGATGCCCAAGGTCCATAAAAAAGGACACGTATCCTAGAAACATTGCTTCCAACTGGATGGAAGGCTTAAATTGAAAAAGCTTTGGCAAGCTCTAGCAGCGATCGGGTAGCTCAGGGCTACTATAGGCTTCCACACCATATAGATCCAAAATAAGGAGAGCTACTAACTTAACTATCATATTTTCTTTTTGCCCCAATAGAGGGTAAGCTTATGATAGTCATTGGCAATGATTCATAAGACGAATGTAATTTTGACAAGATCAAGGGATCTTTTGTTGACTTTGATTATGATTATGATATTATGACTACCCCCTCAAGCGATGAGTCGATGAGGGTAATGACAATTAACAAAGTGACGAGTCGCTTGACCACTATGAAATACTTTGAATAAATTAAAGTTTAGCATTTGAGTACTTGGCAAGGCCTAATCAGCTATGATTGCAATTGTTAATAGTAATTGTACATCTCTATCCCATGGAGCGGTCTAGCCGTAAAGGCCTTCTTAGGGAATCAATATGATAGCAATTCCAATTAGGCATGTGTTGAATCATATGGTTCGATGATTTTCTGAAAATGTCATAGAAGAGTTGACATGAATATCTCATTCTCGTGGAGTAGTCCGATCGTCTGGGCCTTCTTAGGGATTGAAATGAAGCATAAAAATTCAACGATGACTAACTTACCCAAAATGTCCTTATGGTAATTTAATCATCTTGTAGGATTGCATGGAGCGCAAGTCACTGCAACCACCAAGTGTAGAGGGTAAATCACTAGTTACAAGGCGCATTTAGATTTTGATTTATCTAATTTTTTTTTATTTTTAATATTTTTGGCAATTCTAGTCAGATGGGTATTTTTAATTTTAATTTTTGAGACCCCTCACGATGAAATTTTTAGGGTAACTATGTCCAGTTGCTAGCCACGGGTGACAAGAGTAGCTAGAAATTACAAATTTCTTAGCCACGACTCATACCTTTGGTCGGTAAACCCTAGTTATGCGTATGTAGGTGCCAGCTGCGGTCAAGGTAAAATTGGAAATATTTAAGAAAAATATGTTGCTTTCGACGTCATTATTTCCAACTACCACTTTGCAACCCTGAGAGCTCTGAGAGGTGAGTTACCAAATTTGATGTGGAATGCTACTACAAACACGACCTCACTACCACTTGTACCGATGGTAGACCAACTTGGAGGAGCTAGTGCTATTAAGGTAGAAGCACACAACTCGCTAATTTATTTTCTTTTACCGGTTTAAAAATTAACCTCACTAAATAATGGGCTAATGAACATCACTAAACTGTCGGTAACGAACCTCACCCTAGTTAGGTTTAGCTTAGGTTAGCTTAGGGGGTTAGGGTTTAATTTTTTTGGGGAGTCTCGGGATGGGAAATGATCCTGAAAAGGTCATTTCTCCTAGCCGTAGCTAGCAGGCGCGGTTCCCAATTGTCAAATTGGGGACCATAGCTATCAGCCGTGGCTAGATTCAAATTCCAATGATCATCAAATTGATCGCCCTCCCGACCACGGGTCTGAGCCGTGGTTCGACAACTTTAGGAAAAATTTTAATTTTTCAATTTTTTTAATGTTTTTAGCAGATTTAATTGATTTTTTTTATTTTAGAGGTGTTATTTTTCATTTTTTTGGTGTTTTTGATATTTTATGATTTTTTTGTCATTTTTAAGGTTATTTTTTATTGTTTTTATTTTTACCCTTATTATTTTGCTTTCCACTAGACTTTGACTGCAAGGGTGAGGGAATCTAAGATCCTTCGTAACCTACGCAGTGCATTGATACCCATCGAGTTGTATTGGTTCAGGATCATAGAATTTGGTTACGTCTTGAACCTCCCCATCATCCAAGATGATCAGGCCTATATGAATACATTGGCCTGATGCTGGGATGCACAAACCAATACATTTCACCTACCGAAAAGTGAGATGATTGTCATACTGGAGGATGTCTACCCACATCTTCTGAATCCCTCTAGATGGTGAGGCCATCATATCTTCACTGATCGAGGTGAAGCAGGAAGTGTTCGATCTTATTTTTTATGGTCGTAGCAAGGCAGCATTGTGACACTCGAACCATGGAGGGGTCCACATTGAGCACTGGTACACTCAGTAGGTCTTCTCTCAACGAGCCATCATTTTCATACACCTAATCATGTAGATTGTCCTACCCGACTCTTCTAGAGTGAGGTTCCCTTGGAACCTCCTGGCTAGGACTATGAAGGTCTTAACTAGCAACACTGATTAGCCCCTTATCCTATCCTGGGGGAGTGCCCTACTAGCACAACTCTATAATGAGTTGTATCAGATTACACAGAGGAGCAGAGTATGCATCGACTACAACCTACTACTTTAGATCTATGGGTGGAAACATATCAAGATTGAGCATCCCATTAGCTTACCACTTTATATTGGCACCATTGAGGAGGCACACCAGTGTTACACAACATGCCGACCTCATGATCAGGAGGGCTTTAGGAGCAGGTATCATGCAGGAGATCTAGCCTACTACAATGGATAGTTTTTGTGACTGCATGTAAACCAGGTGGACTGGAACCCATACCTAGACTACCCTCCATGGATAGAGGCTGATGACTGGCTGCATTAGGCACACAGAAATAGATGGCTCCTTGAACTCAAGTCTAAGGTACGAGAGTTCTTTTACTTCTCTTATGTCACCAGATAGTTCAAGATTAGGTAGGACATTCTAGAGCCACCTACCATCTACCATCGCCTCACTCTAGAGAGGGACTTGACCTGGCCTAGGATGACTCCACTAGGCAATGAGGATGATGACTTTCAAGAGTCAGGGCTGATCGATACAGTGACTACTCCCAATTATGATACTTGGAGTACACTCAGGCTATAACAGGGTTTTGAGGACCCCTTAGGTAGGATAGTAAATGATGCAATCGAGGGTGTAGAAGGAGTCAAGGTTGATCCTCATGATCATCGAGTTCATTAGAGAATTAAGGTTATATGGGGTGAGGAATAAGCTATAGATGATGCACCTCTGGTTGAGGAGGAGGGAGACACTCTTGAGGAGGGTGAGGCTACACCTGATAGTAAGGTCAGACATCTCAGGGCCTAGGTTTCCAGCCTACAGACTCAGGTAGGCTCTCTGCAGATACAACTTCTACATTAAAACACCACCATTACCACCTTATAGGTAAAGGTTAGGGATATACAATCTCAAATTATAGTAGGGCAGTCTCATTGGCATGGCTACAAGGAGGAGAAGATCACTCTATAGGCCAATATTAACTCAGTAGGGATAGAGATACAGTGGGTTATAGGCCAATGCATCCTTCTACAGTCCCAACTGGATGCTCTGAAGGTGTAGCATTATGCACTTAGGGTTAGGAGGGACGACACCTCCTCTTCATATATTGTCCTAGCCTCCAACTTCTCCAGCAGCTCTGACAACACAGGGATTAGTAGAGCTAGACCAGGTGGCAAATATCAGATGACTGTGGGCTTTGGTGCAGTAGCACATTAGTAGTAGTGTTAATATGCTTCCTATATCTCTACTCTAAGGGTAGAGATAGGGCTAATCGATGGTCATGTTCTTGAGAGGTCCAATGCTTTAGGATCTCAAAGGACTCACACTCGAGAGACAGGGCAGTCCTAAACTAGCTCTAGTCGTAGATCACATAGGTCAAACAGGACCTCTGGTGCCAGCTCTAGGAGGACTCATAGGGAGGTTGGAGGTTATGGTGAAGCCTCTCAAGCTGGGGACATAGGTGCTTCTTAGTACTGATCTAAAAAAAGGAATTGTACCATTTTTTAGTGTAAGGTTGAGGACCTACATAGATGTATCCTACGAGTTTTTTTGACATATGTTGATGTACTATTATTATCTATTTTTTGTACACACACACACACACACACACACATATATATATATGATCAAAAATTTGAGACCTATTATATGTGTGAATTTTATGTGTTTTATGAGATGCACATTGATGCAATGCTTATATGTTATGCTTATTTTATATGATGTGATGTATGGATTACATGCACTAGATAGCTATGGAATGTATGATTAGATGTGATGATATACATGTGTATATGGACTACTTATGATGAATGTATATGTATGCAATATTTACTATTAAATGCAAGTGTAATTTATTGTACTTGTATACATTAAACTTATGATGTTATGACATAATTTATGCCATGTATGTATTACAAGTTTTTTCTATGATGAGTGTTATGTAAATAAACATGTATATTTTAATCACTTAAAACATAATGTATGAATGCAATATGGTTTAATAATCTAATGGATGACACCACTAATGTATAAAAATAATGAAATATAATTGCTATATCTTTGTATAAAATTTGATAAATTGTACACCCCTATGTGAGATGCAATGATGTATTGTTTCTATTCATAAGTCTTTGTAAATTACGGATAACATAGTTAGTGGCTGTTTAAATATAATTTCTAACATCCATCCGGTATTTAACCTATATTACAAATAGTTCTAATAAACAAACTCTCATAAAATAAAATGATATTTGAAAATTGCATTGAAAACTGGTTGTTGCTATTTGAGAATTTTTTAAGTTTTCCATGAGACTCAAACACCCTAGTTGTCTAGTCGAAAGTTGTATAATGACCATACTAGACTTCTGAAACATAAATTTTTCTCTAGGATAGACCCTAACTATTCATTACCAATGTGTGTGCAAATAAGTATATTAGATAAGGTATAAGCATACCTCGATATCAGGCGGTATTCTTTCAGCCCATTGCAAATATTGAGGATCCTCAAATGTCTATCCAATCCTAGGTTCAAAATTCAATTGGATGTAGACCACTAGGTGATACAGTCCACCTGAAGCTAGCTCTTCCACATTAAAACATTGATCTGCATAAAAGCGAGATGCTAATGTATCAAACATATCATCATGCGTAATTTATGGTAGTGCTAACAATTCGAGGGATTCAAGCTCATCCCCTTCTTTTCTTTAGTTTATCGGGATACTTGCTCATGTAAAGTGATAAGAATCACTGTTTATTTTGTACTACTATTTTAGTGATAAAAACCACTATTTATTTTATACTTTTTCTTCTTTTTCTCTTGAGCAAGGGATTTGATATTGATTTTATTTTTGTAAAATTGAACTTGATTTAACTTGATTTGGGATTTCACTTTGGTATTTTGCTCCTTCATTTGTAAGCAAGGGATTTACTCAAGTAGGGGGTAAGCTTGTCCTTTTTCTAATTTCCAACATTTCTTGGACCATCCGCGAACGGGGATAAGCAAGATAAAATTTTCACCTCATGATACCTGGTCCCACTTCGCAGCATTCATTTGTCCCTCATTCTAATTAGGATTGTTTTGTTTTTATATTAGTGATAGGATTCTGATATTCTAAGGGCTATCAAAACTAGATCTCATCTACAAAAGCAAAGCAAGATTTCTACCAAACTCTTGAGAAGACCACTAGGTATGGCTGAGTGACTAAAAAACCTTAGTATATTCTTCATAGAAACAAGAAGGGTTGTGTTGAAAAATACAATTACTCACAAGGGTGACATATAATTATGATACTGCATAAAAACATGATTGAAACACAAACGTGGTGTCGTTTGTAAGATTGTAACACAACCTATCCTAATGCAAGTGCGGCGGATGGAAATGCCTAATGCAATGCAAAATGACATGCATGTGCAAAAATGAAATGCATGTAGTAAATGGAATGCAAATGTTGCAAATGAAATGCAATGATGCAAATGAAATGAAATGCAATGTTTTTTTGAATTTTTTATATTTTCCAATTTTTTTAGATTTTATAATTTTTTATTTGACCAAAGGGCTTACAGATGTCTTTGGAGCCTTTTATTGGATGACCAAAGGGCTTACAGATGCCTTTGGGACTTTTTTATAGTTTTAAGCATAAAATGCTTTAAGATGAAGGATTTTGAGAGGTTTAGGCTCTTCAACCTATTCCAGTGATGTCAAGTGGTATATCTCAGGTCCAATCTTCTCAAAGATGATATAAGGACCTAAAAAATTAGCCACAAATTTGTCTCGCAGATCTGGTGGTATATTTGAGTTCTGTTGGTTCTATTTCAACATAATATCACCAACCTCAAAGTCTCTTAAATCGACTTTGTTATTGTAAGATCATTTTAAGCGCTCTTGATAAATGTAAATATGATCAAGAGCATTCATGCGACGTTCATCAAGTAGCATCAATTGATCTAGGAGAGCTTGTCATGCAGTGTCATCATCGATGAACTCTTTCAATATGATGCACAACATTGGAATCTCCAACTCTAGGGGCATAATGGCCTCAACACCATATACTAGTGAAAACGGAGTTGCCCCAATGGGTGTCCGAATGCTAGTCCTATAAGCCCATAATGCAAGGGGTAGCTACATGTGCCAATATTTATGGTGTTCTTGTACCGTATTTTTCAATATGGATATCATTTTATTATTTGAAGCTTGAGCTTGCCCATTTTCCTATGGATAATATGGAGTAGAAAAATTGTGTTTGATCATGTACTTGGACATTAGAGCCCTCAATATTGTTCTTGAATGATGTTCCATTATCCGAGATTATTTTGGATGGTATCCCAAAATGACTTATGATATTGGTGAGTATGAACTTAGTAATACATGCTTCAGTTGTCGTTATTAATGGGATTGCTTCCACCCATTTAGTAAAGTACTCAATTTTCATAATAATGAATGTATACCGGCCCGATGATGGAGGAGAGATCTTATCGATTAGATAAAAACCCCACTGAGCAAATGGCCAAGCCACTTGAATGGGCTATAAGGCTTATGATGGCAAGTGCACAAGATTAGCATGATGCTAACATTTAACGCATTTCTTGACATACACATTGTAGTCCTTCTCCATAGTGGGCCAATAATAACCCATGCAAAGGATGCACTTGATGATAGCCATGTCGCTGAAATGGCCATTGCACGTATCGTCATGATCTTGTAAAATTACCCAATATGATTCTTGGGGCTTGAGATAATGAAGGAGAACTCCATCGTAGCTTTGATGATATAAAATATCTCCTAACAAGACATACTTTATTGCTTTCTATTTAAATGTGTGTCTCACAACATGCAATAATCCCTGAGGGATCATACCAAGCTTTAGAAAGTCATGTATCTGTGACATCCAATTCTGATAGACCTCAGCCTCAACTATCAAGATAGCATGTTCCCCCTATGGTTTAACATTTGCAAATGCATACTAGGAAATAACCTTATGGTGAATGGTAGTACCATTCCCCATAGGACCCTACGAGATTAATGACCCCTAGGGTGCTCTCTTGAGAAAATATCTAGCTCTGTAGAACCACTCATATTTTGGTTCTACCTAAATCATGTTGATTGAATCTTTGTTATCCAAAGCTTCGTATTGCACAGCAAAGTGTGACAACATTTTTACATGGATGGTAGTAAAATTGATAGACAAATTTTGAGGGATTAAATATCCCAAAGATGCCATAGTGTTTGCAAATCTATTCTACAAATGAGGGATTGCCTCGATGTCGTACCACTCAAAATGAGCTAAATATGTGTCAACAAGATCTTTGTAAGACTTTAGGATAGGACATAGACATTGAAAAAGTCTCTTCACTTGGTTAACAATGAGAAGGGAATCACCAAAGATATTTAACCTTTTAATCTTCATGGCGACAGCTGTTTGGAGGCCCAAGATTAGGGCTTCATATTCAACATTATTTTTAGTGCAAGGAAAGTCTAACTTGAATAACAAGGGTATAGGAGCTCCTTGTAGTGTGAAAAACACTATTCCTTCACCACCCCTTTGCTCACACTTTGAACTATCAAAGAACAAGGTCATGTCATATTTGTTATTCGATTCTTCGGGATCGGGTGCTTATGATAATGTGAAGACCACATCATCAGGAATATCAATGGTGAGGGGTCTACTATTCTCTAGAAGCACCTCAGCCAGTTGATCAACTATGACTTATCCCTTAATGGACTTCTGGCTAATGAATTCCAATCAAATTATGTCAATAGCATGATCCACTTTGCAGTACATGTATTATGATACATCTTACTCATCATATACTGCAAAGGATTTTGTTTTTATATGACATACATTGTATGACTTAACATATAGTGCCATAATTTCTTTGTTGCAAACACTACTGCTAAAAACATGTTTTCCACATATGCATATCCTAGCTCATAACTCACCAAGGTTTGGGTAATGTAATATATGGCTTGCTCTTTATCTTGCACATTCTTTTGGGCCAACATGGTCCCTAGTACAAAATAAATTTCTGATATATATAGAAATAATGGTACTTCTAGTCTTGGTGGAGCTAGCACTGACGACATTGCCAGGTAGTGCTTAATCTTAGCAAAGGTTGTTTGACACTCCTCATCTCAATTGAATAGGACCCCCTTGTGTAACAGTTGATTCATAGATCGACATTTATCTGATAATTGTGCAATAAATCACTTTATGGATGCTACTTTGCCTTGAAGGCTTCTTAATTCCTTGATATTCATGGGGGGATGCATTTCTAAAATAGCCTTGACCTTTGCTGGGTCAAGTTTGATCCCTCATTTTGAAATGATGAATCTTAAGAGTTTTTTTGAAGTTACACCAAATACGCACTTCTTAGAATTAAACCTAAAATTATGTTCTATCAGGTGATCAAAGACTTTTCTCAGGACCTCTACATGCTCTTAATGTAGCAATGACTTTGCAAACAAGTCATCGATATAATATTCCAAGATCTTATGCATATAGTCATGCAAGATATATGTCATAGCCCGCTGATATGTAGCACCAGTAATCTTAATGTTGAATGGCATAACTTTGTAACAAACTTCTTAATGAATGAAGACTGATGGAGCCTATTACTCTAGAAGAAGTTCATTTAGCTCTTTTCTCTTTTAATAAAGATAAATACCTAGGTCTAGATGGGCTCTTTGTAGCTTTTTACCAACATAATTTGGATATAGTAAATGATTATTTATTGGTGATAGTGGAATAGTCTAGGGTAAAACAATACATACCTTATAAAATAAATGCAACGTATAATACCCTAATTCCATAAAAGAAATTTTTTTAATTGTTTTATTCTTTTAGACCCATAATCCTATGTAATATGACATATAAGATTATATCCAAAGTGATGGTGAATTGATTAAGACCGTTGTTAGACAAAATTATTTCAAAAGAGCAAGGAGGATTTGTGAAAGGGAGAAATTTTGGATAGGATCATAGTAGATTATGAAGTTATACATTCAATAGATTGAATAAAGAAAAATAAATGATCTTAAAACTTGATATGAGTAAAGCCAATGATAGGGTTAAACATGATTTTCTTTTTACAGTTTTAGAAAAGTTTAGATTCTAGAATAAATGGATTAAACGGATTAAAGCTTGTGTCTACAATTTTTTATTCAGTTTTGGTCAATGTGTTAGTAAAAAAATATTTTAAAGCCAAGAGAGACCTTAGACAAGGAGATCCTCTATATACTTATTTTTTAATTATTATGGTAGAGGTTTTGAGTAGGAATTTTAAAAATTCTTACAAGATTGTATTATAAGTGGACTTAAGCTTAGTAATAACATCAAAAACATCACCCATCAACAATTTGTAGATGATACAACCATTTTTGGAAAGGTAAGGATAAACGAGGCTAAATTTGTAAATAAATTTTTAAAGGAATACAAAAAAAGCAATAGGGTATAAAGTTAATAGGAAAAAAAACCAAAATTTACTTAACATTCCAATTAATATCAAAGCAAGAGTTTGCAAGTTACTTCAAATGGAGGAGGTAAATTTATCAGCAACTTATCTAGGGATGCCTTTATTTCAGGGGAGAATGAGGATAGATGTATGGAATCCAATTATTAGTAAATTTTAGCTATCGGCTTGGAAAGGTAGATGTTTATTATTAGTAGGAAGAGTGTAGTTAGTTAAGTCAATCTTACAGGTCATTCCAAAATATTATATGGCATTGTATACTATGTCAAAATTAGTTGAAAATTTTTTATCTATATTATATGATCCTTTTTATGGTCAGGTTTACATGATAAAAGGAAGTTTTCCTTTGGTAAAATAAAGCAAGGTGTGTGATGATAAAACTAGGGGAGGTTTTGGTTTAAGATTTATTATATATGAAAACTTATCTCTTAGGAAAAAAGTAAACTAGAGACTGTACAAAGGGAGTGAAAGACAATGGGCAAGAATTATTATAAGTAAGCATGTTGAGCCCAATGACCCAAGTTTAATATTTATTGCATTATCTCTTCCAAATAGTTTTGCTCTTTAGAATGGTTTAGAAAATCTATTGATCTAATGATAAAATATTTAATATGGGTGGTGGAAACTAGAGAAAAAAACTCTATTCGGATGGATACTTGGTGTGATAAAAAATCACTCAATTTAGATCTAATTTTGAAAACTTGGATGAGATTGCTTCAAGACAAAAATGGTGATAGGATTTAAAATATTTTGTACAAGAATCGGTAAGGAAGATACAAATGGAAAGAATATTATTTTACAAGTATACAAGATACTGATGCTAGGAAGAAATTTAGTAGAAAGATAACAATGATGATTATTTTGAGGGGATCCAAGGATAAATTGATTTGGAAGTTGAATAGCTCAGGATAATACACAACAAGAAGTGGATATAATGTAAAGCACCAAAAAAATAGTAATATCACTAGAATATGGAGAGATATTTGGGATAGCCCAAGCATTCCTAAAGTTAAAATGTGTGTTTGGCTAGTTGGTCATGGAAGAATTTTATTTTGGGATAACCTTATGAAAAGGTATTTTCATAGCCCTCTTAATGTGTTCTTTGTAAAAAGGAGGAGGAGAGTATAGACCATATCTTGGGATATTGATCAATAGTATGGAAACTATGAAATATATTCTTAATGTGTTTGATAAATGCATGTTGATGAATAGAAAAATTAAAAATTGTTTAAAGCAATGGCATAGAACTTATAAAAGTGAGGCTTTACAGACAATATGGGATATATCAAAATATACAATACTTTATGGCTTTAAATGAATAGAATAATATTTAAAGGAAAGGAAAGTAGTTTAGAGGTAATGAAAAGGAATATATGTTTAGCCATAAAGGAGTCCAAACCAACCCTATCAACTCACCTAGTCCCTAATATGGATACAGGGAGCCTTGATAGATGGGGTCAAGTCACTAAATAGAATTATGTTAGGTACAAGAGAAGCAAAAAAGAGATAAAGAATATAAAGTGGAAACCACCAAATGTGGAGTTGGTTAAATTGAATTTTTATGGAGAATCTAAATAAAATATAGGACCAACAAGAGGAGGAGGAATAATTAGAAATAATAGAGGAGATATTTTATCTCATTACACTTTCAATAGTGGATTTAAGACAAATATTGAAGTTGAAGCTTGGGCAGCTTTAGAAGGGTTAAAATATGCAAACAAATGAAATTGAATAGAGTATGGATGGAATGTGATTCTATCATAGTAATAGATTTAATTTTGAGGAAAGCAAAGGCTCCATGGAACATACAAGATATAATTATGGAAATTCAAGATCTTGCTAAAGAGTTTAAAGAAATCAGGTTTACACATACATTAAGGGAGGAAACAAATGTGTATATAGGCTATCCAATAGAGGGATTTTGATTGAGGATCATGAAGTTAAATTCTCATTTCCATGGTTAGAGGAAGTAGTAATTTTAGCTAAAGCTAACAAGAAAATGTTGACTACCTAAATCAAATAATGATTAAAATTTAATTTAATGTTTTCCATTGGTAATATCTACTTTATTTTATAATAGTAATATATTTTCATATACATTGTTTATTATAATTTTTGTGGTTGCACTTGTGTTTCAGAAAGGAAACTAGCAATCCATATTTGGTAAAGCAAACTATGATACTGCAATATTTTGAAAATATTACTCTACTAAGATGTAATGCATAGATAGTAGAGGTAAATTTTTGGTATTGTGAAGAATGCTATAGAAAAATATCAAGAAGGAAGCTGAATTTTGTAATATTTGTATTCATACAGAGAATTGAAAAGATCCAAAAAAATAAAGATCAAGAATTTAGACATTTTATGTAAAATGATGTAGATTTCTAGCTATAGCATCTCAATTGATATGATAAGTATATCTATTTGTAAACTCTTAAGATCTAAATAAAAGAGTTATAATTTTTCAAGGGTGGGGGACCCAAGTACATCCCTTTATTATCCAACCAAAAAATTGGCTTTACAACTTGTTGATGTTGTTGCTATGTATTCTATTTAGTTAAAGAAATATCACTTATTTTTGCAACCCCATGATATAAATTCATATCCAAAATAAAAAATCATAACCTAAGGTTAATTTTTTGTAATCCAATAAACTTTCTCATTAGAGTTTATATATCTTACTAGCTCAAAATTATTAATATATGAATATTTTATTCCATGATTTGGAGTACTAATCACATGTTAAAAATAATTTTGGGTACTTCCCAATATGATTTAAGTGGATCTTGTATAAACTAAGAAACTAAACTTATGGCATATGTAATATTTGGTCTGGTTGTAATGAGATACTTTGAAACCTAAATGCATGTGGGGTGATCCATTGGGACCTTTGCTTCCCTACAATAGGTCTCTTTCCAAAGGAGGCCCTGCATAATTGGATTTTCACGTGATTAGACTCTACCTCATGTATTATAAATTTTGTTATGTTGATGTTCAAGATTGTGTAGTGTTTTATGGTTTAATTCAACAAAACACATATTTTTTATCTCTATATAACTCTTTTATCGAGCCTTTACAAGATAAAATTTATCTAGACTTAAATAAAATATCATCTAAGGTTGTATGATAAGTGCAATTAAACAACAATTGAAAAAAATAAGTAGTCTAGCTTAGTATATCTTTTGGATTTTGAAAGATAACTATGCTAGAAGAGATTTTTCTTTCAAGGGCAAAAAAAGAGATTATGCATCAAATAATCTAACCTAGAATGCAACTATGTGACTTATGATTTCTTGCCTATTTCATATTTTGTTAAAGAAACTTAAACTATCCTAGAGGATTCCTTGATTTTCCAAAGTAAATGTGATTTTAGGCAAACAAATTAAGAAAACATGATTCAAAAAATAGAAAATTTTAGAAAAATAGTAAGCAAGAAGGTGCCAAGTGCTTGAGTTACCTATACAAATGGCTGAACAAAAGTACCACAAGTTGATATAAGTGCCATAGATATTTTGTATTTGATTAATGCTTTTGTAATCTACAAAACTTAAAAGCAAAAAATGTTAAATAAGTTGGTTTTGAGGGGTCTGTATGATTACAATGAGGTGATAGAGTAAATTCTAGCTGATCAAACCCTCTTTTGTGAAATAAAATTAAGTATGATTCTTGGATTTGGAAGCGAATCCAATTGTGATAAAAGTGCCATAACTTAAAAAAAACATCACTAATGCTTTTATCAAGAGTTGACTGTGTAAAACTAGAGGGTTGAAAGAGCCAATTGTTGAAGGTTCTAGAAAATTTATTCTATAACAAAGCACATATGATAATTGGAGCGAAATTTAGGTCAATTGGGTCAAATTAACTCAAAATCAGAGAAGCAGGTTGAAACCCCAATCCCCAAGGCTTGCTACTTGGGATTTACAAAATCTTAGAAGATATTTTACAAATCTCCCAAAACGTAAAAAATAAATTATACATGGTCAAATGTAATATTAAATGACAACTGGATGCTTTATTATGCTTTGAATGAAGATGTGAAGATGTCTAAATGTCTATAAGATAGATAAAATACCTACAAAGTGAGATTGAAGGACTACAAAATCTATGATGGAGAAATGGAGTGATAAAAAAGGAGGATTATATCATGTAACCAAGTTAACGTACCACTATTATGATTTAAAAGTTATAGCAAATATTTATATGTTATCCTAATCCAAATGAAGACCGTAAAAACATGTAACTTGGAATGCAAATACTATGACAAACTAAATAAAATTCTTTAGCTTAAATATTTAGATGTTATATTAAGCCAATAGATAAAATAAAATTTCATCTTCTAAATAAAAAAGTAGAAAATAAGGATATATCAAGGATTGGTATATCTATTTGAATGTAAGCTTTAATCAAGAAAATATTAATTAAAGTTGTAAGATATAGAAGTTTTAGGTCACAGATAAATTGACCTTGATAGAATATTTTAGGTCTTGAAGAGATATCTTGATAGAATATTTTAGGTCTTGAAGAGAGACCTTGACATAAAGGAGATTTCAGGTCTTGAAGAGAGACCTTGACATAAAAGAAATATTTAGGTCATTAGATATTGACCTTGACAAAAAGACTTGATAGAAATAACCATATATAGATATAGATTTGAATAAGAATAGAATATTAATATATAGCAACAAGCTTAAGGTCCATAGATAAGAAGCTTGATAAAGAAGGCTAGATATATTTAGAAGCAATCGAATGTAAAGGACCAAGGTTTAAGTATTCAAAGTAGTACAACATAAAACACCAAGGTTTAAACATTCAAATCAGTACATAGGTCCAAGTTTTACACATACGAAGAGGCAGAGAAAAGGTAACACTTACATAAGACTTCTATGATTCATAAGTTATCCAAGATATTAGAATAAAGGATGACACTCACAAAGAAGTCATGTAATAACCAAGAGATTATGGATGCCAATAATAAATTCATCCTCACTATGATTATATACTAGGTTTGACACAAAATGAGTACAAGGAATAAAGTATAATAGAATGAGAATCTAAGATACTTAGAGAGCATTCAACACCATAGCACATAGTCATAACACAACATCAAAGTGTAATGTCAAGCACAATGTTGAGTAGCAATGATTGCAACACTGAGTAGAGTTACATAAAGAAGATTTTACATTCACTATAGGATCTAAGACGTCCAACACTAAGATAAAATTCCAAGTGTTCAAACAACAATCAATTGGAAGACTAAAAGTTTAGCTTTGTAAAGAAGAAACATTGATTATAAGGAGAAAGGTAACATTGGAGAAAATAACATCTATCATCAATCTTTGAAGGAGTAATGCTTCTTGTAACACCTACGAACCACTTGGTATATAATTCCCTACTAAGCAATTGAAGCCCAAATGTTGAATAGAGTATCATTTGAATCAGAACTCAAATACTTGAAAGTGAATCATTTTTAAAGCCATGTATCACTCAGACATGTTGGTTAAAGTAGTTCATATGTGTATCTTCTGCAACATTCAAAGAATTACAACAAAGCAAGAAGGAAAAGACATGCACAAAGTTTTTGAGGTAAAATTTAATTTTATTATGGTTTTTTTCAAAGTTTAAATTTTTGGAGTGATAAGTCATTTTTAGGAGTAATAAGGTTTTGTGAAAGATTAATTATTAAAACCTTAGGAGTAATAAGTTTCTAGGAGTTATAAAGTTTATTTGGTTTATTAAGTTAAGGAGTGATAAGGTAGAGGTTTATTAAAGTGCTTTATTAAATTTGAATAAGAAATAATTAGTGATAATAAGTTTGTCATTAATTATTAAATTTGATTAATGGAGTAATAAATAGGATAATAGTCTAACCGGATTTATAAGGTTTTCTTTAATAGTTTTTTATTTGTTAGATAAATTTTGAAATTTATTTGATTTAATAGTTTTTTGAAAATAGAAGATTATTGAATTTTTGTAAATTAGTTATTTGGGAGTTAAAAGGTATTCAAATTCAAACTTAGGAAAATAAAATTTGCAAAATTTCATTTTTTCTTAGTTTCTAAAAATTAGGGAGACATAAGGTAGTCTACTTCAAAATATTTTGAGTACTACTATGTCTAACAATAAGTTTTTCCTTTCTGAATCTCAACTTTTGAAAGGACCAAATTATGCTTCATGGAAAAATAAAGTGAAATCAATTTTAATAGTGGAAAAAATTTGGGATATAGTTAGTGGAGCAAAAAAAAAACCTACTAAAGATGTTAGAGAAATTCAAAGATATAAAAATGGTGAAGCCAAAGCACTTATGATTAAAAAATTTGCAATAACCGATAAAATACAACCTTATATAATTACAACAAAAAATTCTATAGAAGCTTGGAATACTCTAGGTAAAATATTTGAAGGGAAAAATAAAGCTACTATTTTCAATCTTCAATCTCAATTATATTCCTTAAAAGTTAATAGTGGTGAAAGTATTGAACTATTTCTTAGAAAGGTAGCAGATATAAAAGCAAAACTATTAAATCTAGGAGAAAAGTATAAGACAAGCTTCTTATTCAAGTGACATTGAGAGTACTTCCAAAATATTTTAAACATCTAGTCACATATTTGCAAGTTTTAAGCAAAGATACTACATTTAATGAGTTAGTCAATATTCTACAAGAATATGAAGTAGAAAATTCAGCCAAAGATGAAATTACTAACAATGTCTTAGTATCAAATGATAATTCAAAAGGTAATCTTGCTTAAACTCTAAGATATGAATCCAAATAGAACACTAGATATTGTCAAATATGTAAGAAAAAGAGTCATAGCATAAACTTTTGTAGATACAATCTAAGGAATTGATCTCAAGGAAATTAGGTGAATCACAGTGGTCAAACAAATAAGTCAATACAACAAAGACAATATTAATCTCAACATAATCCACAATGACAATAATAATGACAACAACAATTTCAATGTTAGTATTATTCTCAATATTAGTAGAGTCAACCTCAATTATAATATATATAGAGAGAAATCAAAAATGACATCTAGCTCATGAAATTCAAGAGTTAGAAGAAACTATTGAAGAAAATGAATTCAAATCCCTTTTAGCAAAATTGATAATCAATGAAAATAAATTTATCTCAAAGAGTTTAAAAGATACTAACCTTATAGTTGATCAAGATACAGGAAGGAAGTATGATTAGAATAAGTTAAAAAAGAATAGACTAAAGAAGTAGAAAAAGAATATCAAGAAAATTTAGAAGAAAGCAAAATGAGAACAAAGAAAGCATAGGTCCCAGGATCACTTGAAGATTGAAGATGAAGATGAAGACCATGATTGAAGACTAAATTCTTCAATAACCAAATAATGTAATATAGGGGGGTGTTGGAGTATATTACATTATTTGGTACATGCTAATGTACCCCCATGGTACCTTCATGGTACATCTTGTAAATATTAGATTAGGGTTGAATCTTAGTTTAGAGTGTGAGTAATATTTTATGTAATGTTGTAATGTGCAGGAAATGCACAAGTTTTATGTAGGTGTGTATGTGTAGGAAATTCACAAGTGTCATGTGAGTATGAGTGTAAGTATGATGTGAGTCCATGTGCACAATTTTCTTATATGTAAGAGTGCACAAGTGTCTTTATAGTAGAGCGTGCAAAGTAAAGAGTCATGTCTAGGTGTGCATACAAGATGGAGTCATGTGTATGCAAGTGTCAAGTAGAGAAGCCAAGAGTCATGAGACTTGGCATATGGAAAGGAATATTAAAGTATCCAAAGAGTCATTCTACTATGGCTATATAGTACTCCATAGAGAAGGAACAAAGTATCAAGTGTCATATCAAAGTATCTAAGTGTCAAGTATCATATTTGTAAGAGAAAGAGGAATAATAAATATTGCATATATTTTGAGCAATTAATATTGTAAGTTGTGCTACATGCTTTGTACATGTATGATTCATGTTATTTACATTCATATTTTTGTTTATTAGTGAATTTTATTTGATATATTATAAGCCTTGATTTACATATTAATTTATTCATATTATTCTACTTACATCATTATCTTGATCTTACTATATTGTGGCTATATTATATTTGATCCTATGGAATTTATCCTGTGAGTTTTATGTTAGTATTAAGGCTTAAAATTCCATCAACATTATGTGGAAATTGTAAATAAATAAGTATATAATTTTATTTTATTTTGTAAAAATTAAATCATGTATATTCTAAAAACTTCCTTAAATACTGACCACTACAAATAAGAACAATTATAAATGCATTTCTAATTTAAAAAAAAAAAAACTATTGAGTTATAATATGAAAAAGTAGAGTGGAAATGGAAAACCCTTTTTTTGTCTAAGGGAAAACCAGGGGTGATTTCTGTTTTGAAGGGTTGCAAGAACGAAAAATATAAAAAACCCCAATAGAGAAAAATAGAGAATTTTTTTCTTTTAGGTGAAACACTGTGATTTGGATGCTTTGTGGAGATATGAGAAACAAATTGAGAGTCGAAGAGAGGGAAATAATGGAGGGATCATTTGGAGGGGGTTTAACCAAAGGGATACCCTTGGGGACCAAATATAATCTTAAAATCCTCACATGCAACCTTTCACGGATGCAGTGAAAGGCAATAAACCCAACAAAGAAAATATAGAAGGTCAAGCCTAAATTTTTTTGTAGAATTTAGAAAAGATAAAAATATAGATCAAGCAAGAAGAAATGGTCATGTACTTAAGATAGATTCAATCCTAGTCTTGGAAATAACATAGGAATTAGTAGCATATGATATTATTTACAGATCCATGCATGCCTTTATTTTTATGTTAGTAGGTCTTAGATCTTCTCCTCGCTTTCTATACTCATGGGCAAGAAACCATTGGAACCCTCGAGGGGAAGTGGACATCATAACACTTTCAAATGGATACTTTGTAGTAGAATTTACTCTAATTTCTGATAAGGATAAGGTTTTTGAGGGAGGATCATATAACATCAGGGTAGCAGGGCTATTCATGTAGCCATGACAACCAATTTTTTATCCCCATGTTGAACCTATTGAATCCCAAAAATATAGCCACATTTTGGGAGCCAAATTCACACCTTTCCTTGGGGTGCACAAGGTGGTGCACCTTGAATTAGTGCTGTGCACTCCACTCCAATGGAGTGCACTCGAATTCATCCAAGAAAAAAGGATATGCGCCTCAAACCAAAGTTGTGCACTCCATATCATGGAGCACAAAGTACCCCATCCGGGAATACAAGGTCGTGTGCTCGCCTCCAGCCCATGCACCCCATTGGGAAATGGGGTACACAATACCCCTTAGGGGCACACAAGGTAGTGCACCCAACAAAAATCCTATGTGCTCCATGGGTAGGTGGAGCACACAACAGCCCTTTGGGGTGCACAAGGTCATGCGCCCCATATGCTTCAAAGAGAGCGCACAATAACCCTTCGGGGTGCACAAGGTTATGTGCACTGTGTGCTTTGAAGGGAGTATGTATCAGCCCATTAGGGTGCACAAGTTTTTTTACCCCACGTGCTCCAAAGGAATGGAGCATGCATCACCCCTTTTGGGGTGTACAAGGTTTTGTGCCTCGTGCGCTCCAAAGAATGGAAGCGCACAAAAGCCCGTGAAGGGTGCACAACCCATGCACCCCAAAGCCCGATGTGTGATCCATTTCAATGGAGTGCACATAATCCTTTAGAGCACATGAACTATGCACTCCTCCTATAGCCGATGCACTCCACTCACGAAGTAAAGCGTACGATCTCCATAGGGTGCGCAAAGTGGCACACCCCATCCCAAGTCGATGTGCCCCTCCCTTCGGGGCACGTGAGTGTCTAAGTCATGTGCACAAGGTTGTGCACCCACTTCTGGGTTGTGCGCTCCACTATGGTGGAGCGCACAAAGTCCATAAAGGCATATAGCTTATGCACCCCATTGATTTGAGTGCATCCCACTCTCTTGGGGTTCACAAAGGTTGAGCGGACACACAAACTTATGTGCCCACCTTGAAAGCTTCATATCCCACTCTCCAATGGAGTGTGCATGCTAAAATTTAAAGCTAGTGTGCCTCACACGAGTGCATACCTACCAGCATCCATCTTGTCCACTTCTGAACCACCATGCATCTAGCCTGTTACCCCTAGCCGTTAAGTAGAAGATGACATGGCACACCCGATCAATAAAAAAGTAGCATCCCATGAAAAAGTGCATGCACTCATCTACCAAATTTAATGCACATGTTTTAAAAGGAAGGTGGCGGACCTATTTTGTACCATTTGCGCATGTAGAATTATCCATCGACGAGGTCAAGTGCAGAAGGGGAGTGAGGAGAAAAATCATAGTCCAACTACCTGAGTCCAATGGCGTCCACCAGTTCTTCAGCTTTGGAGGCATCCATTGTTAGGCAAAGGATAACCTAAGGAGAAAAATCATAGTCCAACTACCTAAGTCCAATGGCGTCCACCAGTTCTTCAGCTTCGTAGGCATCCATTGTTATGCATGGGCCATGGTGAGAAAAATTGAGAGAGCACAAAATCCTAAGGTGTTTGATAACCTGCTAGATATAAGTAGAGATATTACTGAGGAGTAGTAGAAGGAGGTAGAAGGGGTCACCATCTATGCCTTTGATCCTACTGAAGAGGACAACCAGCGTCATCCTACCCTCTTAAGAAGTCTATACACCCGGGCATATAGAGATAGCACCTCACCGCCCCCAGTATGTAATAATGGAACATGAACCTGGGGTGATTGACATGCCCAAAAGTATACCACTCTTCAGACTTACTATCATGGCTTACGGTCTCCTACGATTCCAGGGCATGCACAATTAGAGATTTCAAAGGCTAGGTGGTGGCCTGAATGATAGCAGGCAGGATTATGCAAATATTTGGGTTTCCCACTGTGTCTCAGGTAGTATACTTTCATACGTTGGCCCTGTAGGCCAATTATATGCTCAACACCACTTTCCCCCAGAGCCTATTGAAGAAAGGAAGAAACAAGCCGACCGAATTCCCCATCAAAAAATTCTTGCTTCGCCCCTGGGCACAAGACTATGCCGATATGATAAATTTGGTGTTGGGAGTGAAATATTTAGAACCAATCACCAAGGAGGTGATGTTTTTGATTCTCCAATGCAATAGGACCAACAAAACTCCTCTCTATATATGGGAGGACATCATCAGTGATAATATGGATAGAGAATTGCAGAAATTGTAGGAGGCCATATTGGCCCAGAAGGAGGAGATGCCTCCCTTTTCTTACTATTCCTTTTTTATCCATTTTTTCATAGCATAGTTAGATAAAAAAATTTGGCCCATATGGTAGAAATAATGGTACCAACTATGTAGGACCGATTATTATGTATCCAGGAAGGTTGCACCAGTTACACAACCTTCTTCGAGAAGGTCCTCCCCGTGGTGCACTTCAGATTATGTGGAAATTTCCTAGATAGAATTGGAGTGGGGGTTCAAAATTTCCTACATCAGACTAAGGTAGGAGACTACTTATTGTAGACACTAAAATATGGTAAAACCTACTAAGAATCCACAAACAATGATCAAATTGGCATCATATGACCCCTTGGGCAGCCCTCAGGAGTCTCACAGTGGTTCTAGCCACTCCAAAAATGTTTTTGGAGGCTTTCGGCCCAATTTTGGGAGGTTTTGGCCCATAATTCACCATCGTCCCACCCTAGGATGGTGGCATATTCTCATCATCCTACCTTGGGATGGTGGTGATCCATCGTCCCAGGGTGAGACGATGAACAAGTTTGACCCAAAAAAAGTCAAATCTGGGACAAATGGCACCCAAAAATTGCCATTTACCCTGCCAAAAAAAGAATGCGGGTTAGAGGGCATTGAATACTTATGACACACTTCTTAATTGAGGCAAAAATTGGAGATTCTCTTCCACATCCATTGCATACCTCTCGTTTGACAAGTGGCACCTCCTGCTATGCATGCCCTCGCATGCCTTTTTGCACATGAGTCGATTTGGGCTATAAAATGGATTTAATTTCCACAAAAAAAAACACATATATAGATAGGAGTTCTAGGATATGCAATGGAGTGCTTCCAAGATTTCCCCTCACTTTATTGTGCTTTCTTGCCCTCGAAATCTCTCCTTAGCGATGGAGGTTACTGGGTGACTTCAAGAGGGTCCTTTGAGCATAAATTTTCCATACGGGTGAATTTATTCACCAAATTCAATTAAAAAACCCCTTATACTATTTATTAACATTCCCTAGTGGTATTGGTAGTAAAATGTGGGCATAATTTGTGGGTATCCCCTCCCAGGGTTCCCCCCAATTAGTTGTAGTCACCACCACCCCCCTGGGACGACGACAAATACTTGCAAAATTTTATTAATTTTTTAATTATATTATTCTATACTATCATATGATTCTTCAGTTCAAATTTAATGCAATTTGGAGTTAAATTGTCCGAGATATTGCATTTTTAAGGTTTTGCAGGTTTGTAGGGCCCATTTGGGCACCCCAGTTGCATGCAGGTGGATATGAGCCTCATTTTTAAAATATAACCACATGGGTTGTCTTAAAATATTTATTTATGAATTATTTCCAAATTTCATGTGTTTTGGACATGTTTAGGTGCGGTAATTTTTCATCTTGGTCTTCGTAGGTTGTAGGTGGGCGGCGCAAAATCGAGGGGTCTATGGATGCAATTTCAGATATTTTTTTGGTGATATCCACTTAAAACATTTTATTTAACATCCCCATAAATTTTCATAGCATTATGAGCTGATTTTATTTAGTTTTAATATATATGCCATTTTGTGCCTATGGGGATTGCATGTTTCCCTTCACACACCCTTGCTATTTGACCATTTTTTCTTCCTTGTGTGCAGGTTCAGGTTCCTAGAAGGAATTGGTAAGGAATATAAGACATCAGATATTAAATATACAAGCAGCGGTGGCATTGGCCCGCCCACCTCGATTGTGAGTACGAGGAAAGACATTGTATGTGCACCTGGATTTCTTGAAGGATTTGATCCTTGGGCACCTAAACTTTGTAAAAATTGTATAAAATTTGATCCCTCAAGGGTACTGATGTTTAACCTTGTATTTGATCCACCAAATTAATAATAAAGAGACTTGTTTCATTTCATTCCTTATTGTTTGGTATTGCTTCATTTTCACATGCATGCTTCCATTTGATGCTCATAAGTGATATAGGATAGATACATATATTTTTTCTCATAATTAGGTGCACTATTTTTCCCTAATTTAGTGGTGATCATGGTGGGACCCTTGTCCCTTATGCTTTGGGTGAAAATTTGACTCCATTTTTGCCAATTTTACCCTTTTTGTGTTGTAGGTGCTCCCCTCCCCACCCTGGAATGGTGGCAGAGCCTTTATCTGGATCACCCTGGGATGGTGGCTTCACCGTCCCACCCTGGGATGGTTGTGAGGCTTCTAATCATCCCACCCTATAGAGGTGGTGAAACAGAGAGATTTTTGCCCAAAAATTCAGAATTTGGAGAGCTCAAAATGGACAAGGCGAGTGCCTAAACCCTATGTTTTTTTGCTAGATTTTTAGAGAATGCTAAAATTTGTTTTCTTGCATAATTTTTTTTCATATAAAGGTTAAAAGTTATATTTTTACTTTTCTTATAACATAAAGCAACAAAAGTAAGAAGAAAAATCAAAAGAAATTTGAAGTAGCAATGCATCTTTGTGGCTTGATTGCTTGTGGCTTACCCAATGGGTAAGTTAGCATTTAGGATTTGCATTCATAAGTTACATTTGTAGGTTTATTTATCCTAACTTTCTGAAATTAAAACACATTTATTACATACATTTAGTGAAGGATCATTGAATGCTTCTTTGCTTACTTTCTTGGGATTAAAAGGAACCACACACACTTGCACGCTTCACAATAACATTGGTAAGGTTGGATTTCATCACCAACCCCCAATTCAGACTGGTGACGTTGGATTTCACCTCCTTCCATGAACTTTCCCATATATTCATTAAATAGAATAGGGCACTCTCTCAAGATGGAATAGGTCACTAATGTTCAAACTACCTCCCACTGTTGGAAACATTGTTTCAGAGTGGAAGAGCTAGGTGAACCCTCGACTGGAATTTAAGTGGTGTACCCTAGACTCTTTTGAGAACTCATGTTTGGCACTAGTGTCCCTAGTCACCACTTTGGTTGAGTTCATTCATTCTAATTTCACAACAAGAGGAAATAACAACAACAAATCTAAACACACTAAAACCAGTTCAGGACACACATTTAATCATTAAAAAGATAATCATATTATCTAATTTGTGTGTTTCTTTGTTATTTGGGATAAAACCCTAACCCTAATTTTTCAAAAAATAGGGTTTCAAAAAAAAAATTATTTTGGTTTTGTGATTACTCTATTTTCGAGGCCAAAAATAGGGAAAAACTGCACTAAAACGGTCATATAATGGTCTAGACAACTCCAAAACTTACCAAATTTATTTTTTTGTATTATTTAGACCCTTCCACACATCTCCCAAAAATTTTGAGTCCTAAATCTTCACGGCTCAAAATTTCCCCAAAAATCGTAAAAGTGGGCATTTCCCCATGGGCCCCGGTGGGCCAAATATTTCAAAAATATAAATTTTTGACCCAAAATAAAATTTTGGAGACCTAGCCCATTATTATTAGCTCTTAGCACTAATCATTTTGATATATAATACTTATAAACTTTTTGGGAAAGTTAAAATTTTCTAAAAATGGCCGACGGACTCCCGTTTTACCAATTTGGTCCAAAGGCGGTTGAAAACAATACCTCCAATTTAGTGAGAGATTCAAGATCCATAGCCAGTGAATATCTCCAAATAATTCTAGAGGACATGCCCATACCTGAATGGCATCCTAGGTCCTATCATAACAACAATATCATCCCTAAGGGGGCAAACCTTCGAGATACCCCTACTAGGGAAGCACCCATAGGTCCTCTAGGAAAACTCCCAGATTGGGATACCTTGATAGAATTCTATATAGCAAATAATCTGCCCACTGAGGGCTCTAATATATCAATATCATGGGTTCACACCCCAGCTGACTCTATACATCAATCAGAATATAAACATGAGAGTACACCATGGCCTAGCCTGGATGAGCAAACCACCCCATTTGATTGAGCAAGTCGCCCTCATACCCCTCACAGAAAGTGCTCAACATCCACACATCATGCTTTTGTGCAGCCTTATACATAGAGCTTACATCCAAAAATGAATATGAGGCTTTCCTAATAAATGAGGGAGAAGATCCCAACCATCTACCTACTCCTCGTGAAGAGTACTTGGTGCAACCATATGATGGCTCTACATCATCGGACTATACAGAGCCAGTTCATATATCAGAGTCTCAAGGTAATGTGATCCTTAGGGAGCATGGAAAACAAGCATTAGACCCTCTTAGGGGGGAAATACATGATAAACCCATCCATATTTTAAATATGAGTATACACAAACCCCATGCAATGGAGCAACCATATCATACTCATCAGGCAATTAGGGCAAATATTAATAGGCAACAACATACAAATCAACTCCACTTGGCTCAACAACAAGTACATCAAAAATGGGTGGACTCACAACGAGCACACCTACAAGAGTTGTATCAACGGAAGATACAAGAACAACAAAAGATACAACAAGAGCAATTACATAATGTAGTACCTAAAGTTGTGCTTACACCTAGCACCTATAGGATGCAACAACGGGCAAGACACCCAATACAATCTCAAAATCTTCCCCCTTGACCATGCCAAACTTGCATTCAACATCAAAGGCCATTATCTAGTTATCATCAAAAGCCTCATACTCCTCAACAGTACCAATATCAATACGAGGAGGAATCATATGAAGAGTCCCAATGGGAACATTAGGATCAAATAGATGCCTACCCTGAGCCCAATTATGATGATGTACCTAATGATCATACTTATCATCCACATCAACATAAAAAATGACCTCCTTCATCTAATCAAGGGTGACAACAGGATGATCATATCATGTCATCAGGGCCATACAAAGTGCTAGCTAATCGGTTGAAGGCATTAGAAAGGCCAGATAAAATTTTGGGTTATCAAAAACCCACACTAGAGCAGCTTAGTAATCAACCTGTACATCCATCAGTGTCATCACTGACATACCCATCGAATTTCCAGATGCCCAAACTTGAAGATTTCAAAGATGATGAAGATGCGGAAGAGCACGTGACAAGCTTCATTCTTAAGTGCTCTCATCTTCAAGATTATGACCCTTTGATGTTGAGAATATTCATTACAATATTATCTGGAGATGCTTTAGAATGGTATAATCATCTACCACGTCATAGCATAAACACCTTTGAGCAATTGGCTGATGCATTTTTGGGACATTTTGCCTCTAGCACTAAGAAAAGGATAAAATTGACTGACTTGTCTAGCCTTCATCAACTTGATGATGAGCCAGTTATGGAGTATGGTAATAGATGGAGAAAGGTGATGTTAAAACTACCTTTCACCCTACCCACAATGGAACTCATCCGAATATTTACTAGAGGATGTTCAAAGCAGATTTCACTTCTTTTAGAATTACAATGATATCAAACATTCGAGGAGGCCTTAGCACAAGCCCAAATCCTTGAGGACATCAAGGTCTAGGAGGGTGATGTATGACTCCACAAAGAGGAATAGCCAAACGAGAACATTAAACATGGTAACACGTAGCAAAATGTAGCCCCAATCAATCAAGTGGTTCTAAGCATCCTTGAACCCTTAAACCAAGCTCCCCCACCACAATTACCAGTGCAACCTAGTTACCAGGCTTAGCCTCCAATGGCCAAAAACCATCTTCAACAAAAGCAAAGACAATATACTCATTTTTAGAGCCCTTAGCATACATCTTCAATAAATTGTATGAGGCATGAGAAATCACACTTTTCGAGATCCATCCATTGAAGCCTAACAAACGTAGATCAAAGGCACATAGGAAAGATCTATACTGTGTTTACCATAGACAAAGAGGTCATGACATCCAAACATGTTATCCCTTTAGATATTTAGTTTAGGATATGATCGAGAGGCAAGAGCTTCCAGTGGGCAATCCTCTTGATCCTAACAACCAACCAATAGGATACTTCCAAGACCTATGACCCATACATGAAGCAAACACAACATATACCAACAACTTTGAGCAACCCAAAGGTAGCATACCTTTCCCACCATCCACATCACAACCAATGAATCATAGTGATAACTCTAATGATATCACACCTTTCTTACCTGTTGGTCACGAATCTGCCACAGGAAAGGATTTTACAAGTGCGCCCTAGACCCGGCCAACATTGAAATGCTGGAAGCAAGAGATGGCTCCCAGACCAATCTCCAGAGTGGGCTGGTTCCCTTTACTACTCTAAATTTGTTTGAAGATAAGGGTTGCTGGAAAGAAATTAAGCAATTGCAGAAAGAAATGGGAAATATGGCCGTAGCCAAAGTTATAAGATCGGGAGAACAATAGCAGAAAACTCAAAGCGCAACAACAACAAGTAACAGAAAGTATTGGCTTAATTCCCAGACAACATATGCAGAAAAACCCTCCAAAACTACATTCCAGGAATCATACCCTTATAGCAATATTTAAATCCAATATGTAGAATTCAAATGCAACAGCCATTAAGGAATACAAGTGCTATTAGAAATGCAGAAAGAACAGAAAGGAAAATCACCCATACAAACGCTTGAAAATTAGAAGCTAACTCTTTTATTCTTGCAAATGAACTTCCAGTTTCTAGCAAAAAACTCTCAACCTCTGCAAATGAGGTTTACATTGGTTTTTATAGAGGGTCATCCTCTTTGCAGCATTTAATATTTGCCACCGACCTTCTTGAGATCTACAATTATGCCACCAAAAATAAGCACATGATCCCCTTAATCGCAGCCTTGAAGCACCACAAAATTGAATGCAATTAGACGTCAGCGGTCACCTTCATTAAATTTGTCTTTGAACATGTGCATGAAACCGTTGAAACAACCCACGAACAACAGCCTCGAACAAATAAAACCTTCAATTTTGGTGGCCTGGACGCTTCTTCAACCTTGACCGCATGGGAAATCCACAAAACATTAAATTCGGGCAGGCATTTAATCCTTGGAAATCGAAAAAAACTTATCGGGCGTTCATACTGTGCTTTGGCGGGAAACTATCGCAGGTCGCGAAAACGCGACGTCTTTTTGTGCCGTACACCTTTGGCTGTTGGAAACCGCAAAAATCCTCCCTGTCGCGATATCGCTGCATCTTCGGCTTCAACGTCTCCATCGCTAGCTTGTTCCGTGAAAACGGAACATGTAGCGATATCGCTACATATTTCGGGCACTCTGTACGGTTTTGCTGATAAACCGCGAAAATGCGACGTCTTTGCCCTTTGAAGGACCCTTTTCAAAAAACGTGCAGCGCATCGCTACACTTTTAGCACTTAGACTCTTTACAACCATCAGAATTACGAAAATGTGACAACCTTCACCTTGTGAGAATCCTTTCTAAAAAAGGTGCAGCGAATCGCTACCATCCTCACCTCTTAGACCTTTTGCAACAAACTACCGCGATTTCGGAACGTCAGCGAATCGCTGCAACCTTCACTTTTTGTACTGCCTTCTCAACCAACGCCACGCGATTTTGAGACATGCAGCGCATCGCTGCAACTTTTTGACTTAAGCATTTTGAAACCACAGTGGCCACGATAACGAAACGTGCAGCGCATCGCTGCAACTTTTGAGTTTAAGTCATCGGTCGAGTTTTTTGTCGCGATTTCGCGACACGTCGCGAAATCGCGACGGTTTCTGGACTTAGTTTTTTTTGCTCCTTTTTCATCAAACCTACATAAAGTTAGATTTTCAACAACTTAAGCATTAGTACTTCAACAAATGGGGATCAATGTGGCAAAAATGCCAACATTCTTGGCGGCTCGCGGGGTATACAGCTCGCTGTATGCAAGAATCCAGGCCTGAATCCATTGGGCACAGAGTCATATTAGAACAGAAGTCGGCTGTTGTGATACATTTCAGGGGACTACTGCAATACTTCTGCTGAATAATCAAAAGTTAAAGAAATCTGCATTTGGTTGAACTGAACAAATGGAATGAGATAATGGAGTGAGATCCTGCGGATGCGCAGGCGGTGAAATGCAAATGGAATAGTGAAAATGATGGAATGATGTCGTGATAAAGTGATGTGGTAGACACAATAACAGAATATTATTGTACTACCGGCTGCAATGGAAATGGAATGAGAGTAAATGAACTAATGGAATGGAAATGGAAATATGAATGTTGTGGAATGAGAATGAACTAAACTGTAAATAAATGCGTAAAATGACATAACTTAGAAGAAAGGGATAAGAAGAAGCGGGAATAATAGGAATGGGGAAAAGAAACAACAGCCGTGGCTTTTTTTTTTTTTACTGCAGAAGAAAAAAGAAGTAGAGGAAGAAGGAAAATGAAGAAAGGAACAGAAGAAAAGGGAAGGGGAAGGAAGAATTTTCTAGAAAGCCACCAACTGCTGGGAGGAGAAAAACAAAACAAAAAAAAGGGCACCTACGGCTCGCATGCAAAAAGAGCCGAGATGAACAAATAAAAACAATACCTCTTTTTTTTTCTTCTCTTTTCTATTTTTTTTGTTTTTTTTTTTTATACTATATACAATAGTTCACGACATGATTGGCATGTCGCCACCAGACACCCAGTCTCAAGAGTTATCCGGTAAATCTGCAGTGTCCCGACCAGATCTGATCATACTTGAGTCGGTCCTTGAAATTGGGCTGGCTTCTTCCTGAAGTTCTCCATGTTTCAGACACTGGCAAGTTATCATGCATGCTAGTACCCACACAATTGACAAATAATGTAGCAAATAAATTTACCATATGACGGGCTCCCGTAGGTACCAATTGTAGTAATGACTGAAGCCAATCCCACCATCTTGAAGGGTTCTCTGATTGTGGACTGAGAACAGGTTCCTCCAATTCCTGGATCCGATCACAAGAATTGTCCAGCAACAGTCCTTTCTCCAGGATCTCTTCAGACTCTACTTGTTGATCTGACATATTTAACAGGTTCTGACTAAATACTTGCATGTCATGCATAGCTATGCCTTCTTGGTGCTCAGGTTCTTGAACTTGAATCTCTTCTTCTTCTTCGCTTATATCCTTTGGATCCATCTCCTTATGAAAACTGCAAGCAACCATATTGTTCATTGCCAGGAAAGTTCTTGCATATTCCAATCCTTGGCTTTGGATGAGATCTGTCCCTTGAGCTCCACACAACTGCATCTCAGGTTTTTGCTCAGTATAAGGGATCTGGCATGAAAAATACTGCACGGGATAGACAGGAGCAGCAACTACCGGAGAAAGTAATGGAGTTTCTCCCCACGGTAATTTTCCTGATAAGAGCAAAAGTTGTTCCGCTTGCACTGCTTCCTCAAAGATTTGAGGGAACCTTCGTTCACCTGATTGCAGCAAGAGGAGGCCTATGTCAGAATGGAAAGCTCGAACATAGAAGAGGTGGGCTTGGGTGGGTGATGGTTGGATCTTCTCTGGAATTCTCTTCCAGCTTCTATTGAATCGGACATTGAAGTCCGTGATGCTCTCTAGAGGTGCTCGCTTGATGTACATTAAAAACTAATAGAGATCCAAAGAACTATAAAAGGGATCTTCGTCAAATCTTTTGATTAGTGCTCCCGCTAGATCATCCCATGATCTGATGCTTTGACGCTTGAGCAGTCTGTACCACTGCAATGCCCTTCCTTCCAAAGACAAGACCAGAAGTCTGATCATGATATCCTCATGATTTATGACATGGATCATTGACAAAGTAGCAATATCTTCAACATGCTCCAAAGCCATGCCTTCGGTACCATCATATTTTGCTAGGGCCTTCAGGGCACCTTTGGGAATTTCATGTCGAATTTGGAGATTCAGAGGGCCAGGATCATCCCATCTAGGAAAAGCCCTCGCCTTTGTGGTAGTGGTCTGTGGGATCACGACTATCGCCATTAAGTCAGAGTCGCCAGATGAACATTCTTTTAACTTGAAAAAGGCAGGCGTCCACGATCAAAAAATTTGGATCTTCAACTCAGCAAAGTCACCAGATGAACTTACAAATCTCCGCTATGAGGTCAAGACAGCTCATCAAAATCTTGAGACCTCCGGGTGTTAAACAATAAAACTTATGGATCTTTTGAGACAGAAGAAGTCTGTCCCATCGGGCGTGCCAAAAACTGTTGGTCACGAATCTGCCACAGGAAAGGATTTTACAAGTGCGCCCTAGACCCGGCCAACATTGAAAGGCTGGAAGCAAGAGATGGCTCCCAGACCAATCTCCAGAGTGGGCTGGTTCCCTTTACTACTCTAAATTTGTTTGAAGATAAGGGTTGCTGGAAAGAAATTAAGAAATTGCGGAAAGAAATGGGAAATATGGTCATAGCCGAAGTTATAAGATCGGGAGAACAACAACAGAAAACTCGAAGCGCAACAACAACAAGTAACAGAAAGTATTGACTTAATTCCCAGACAACATATGCAGAAAAACCCTCCAAAACTACATTCCAGGAATCATACCCTTATAGCAATATTTAAATCCAATATGCAGAATTCAAATGCAACAGCCATTAAGGAATATAAGTGCTATTAGAAATGCAGAAAGAACAGAAAGGAAAATCACCCATACAAACGCTTGAAAAATTAGAAGCCAACTCTTTTATTCCTGCAAATGAACTTCCAGTTTCTAGCAAAAAACTCCCAACCTTTTCAAATGAGGTTTACATTGGTTTTTATAGAGGGTCATCCTCTTTGCAACATTTAATATTTGCCATCGACCTTCTTGAGATCTACAATTATGCCACCGAAAATAAGCACATGATCCCCTTAATCGCAGCCTTGAAGCACCACAAAATTGAATGCAATTAGACGTCAGCGGTCACCTTCATTAAATTTGTCTTTGAACATGTGCATGAAACCGTTGAAACAACCCACGAACAACAGCCTCGAACAAATAAAACCTTCAATTTTGGTGGCCTGGATGCTTCTTCAACCTTGACCGCATGGGAAATCCGCAAAACATTAAATTCGGGCAAGCATTTAATCCTTGGAAATCGAAAAAAACTTATCGGCCATTCATACTGTGCTTTGGCGGGAAACTGTCGTAGGTCACGAAAACGCGACGTCTTTTTGTGCCGTACACCTTTGGCTGTTGGAAACCGCGAAAATCCTCCCTGTCGCGATATCGCTGCATCTTCGGCTTCAACGTCTCCATCGCTAGCTTGTTCCGCGAAAACGAAACATGTAGCGATATCGCTACATATTTCGGGCACTCTGTACGGTTTTGCTGATAAACCACGAAAATGCGACGTCTTTGCCCTTTGAAGGACCCTTTTCAAAAAACGTGCAGCGCATCGCTACACTTTTAGCACTTAGACTCTTTACAACCATCGAAATTACGAAAATGTGACAACCTTCACCTTGTGAGAATCCTTTCTAAAAAAGGTGCAGTGAATCGCTACCATCCTCACCTCTTAGACCTTTTGCAACAAACTACCACGATTTCGGAACGTCAGCGAATCGCTGCAACCTTCACTTTTTGTACTGCCTTCTCAACCAACGCCACGCGATTTCGAGACATGCAGCGCATCGCTGCAACTTTTTGACTTAAGCCTTTTGAAACCACAGCGGCCGCGATAACGGAACGTGCAGCGCATCGCTGCAAATTTTTGACTTAAGCCTTTTGAAACCACAGCGGCCGCGATAATGGAACGTGCAGCGCATCGCTGCAACTTTTGAGTTTAAGTCGTCGGCCGAGTTTTTTGTCGCGATTTCGCGACACGTCGTGAAATCGCGACGGTTTCTGGAATTAGTTTTTTTTGCTCTTTTTTTAGATTTTCAACAACTTAAGCATTAGTACTTCAACAAATAGGGATCAATGTGGCAAAAATGCTAACATTACCTTAATTGAGTAGCACACACACTGGGGGTGACTAAGGTATCGTACCTTCCCCCTCGCAAAACACTCAAAATTCAAAAAAAAATTAAAACACCAAAAATCCAAACAAATCATAAAATGTCAAAATCCACAAAAATTCAAAATAATAAAAATTTCAAAAATATTGCAAAACATTAAAACACAAACATTTGGCATGTACCCTTGCATACTTTAATTACATTGCATTAGGTATTTTTCGGTCATTATACTTGCATTAGGATAGGTCCTATTTAACATCGCATAAATCACAATAAAAATTGGGGATTCTAAAGGTATCAAACTTTCCTTGCTTCCTTTGATCACCACAAATGCTGGGGGTATACAAGGTATTGCACCTTCCTCATAAGAACACAAAGTAAGCAAAGTTACAAAAAGGCTCCAAGGGTATCTACATATTGCTTAGTCAACCTAAAACACTCCTAGACTATCTACAATCGTCTATGTCAACCATAAAATTCCCAAAGGCATCCATAAGGCCTTTGGTCACAACCAAATGCCCCTAGGCAGTCGTAGACACTTTTTAAGTGTCGCTGCCCATCTAGGTCACCCAAAAGGCCCCTAGTGGGTTTTCACCATCTAGATCAAGTAAAAATGCTCCTAGACTATCTACGATCATCTAGGTTAAACCTAAAATCCCCAAAGGCTCCCATAAGCCCTTTGGTCACAACCAAATTCCCTTAGGTAGTCGTAGACACTTTTTAAGTGTCGCTGCCCATCTAGGTCACCCAAAAGGCTCCTAATTGTCTAGGTCAAGTAAAAATGCTCCTAGACTATCTACGATCATCTAGGTCAACCCTAAAAGTCCCAAGGGTACCCATAAGACCTTTGTTCACAACCAAATACCCCTAGGCAGTCGTAGACACTTTTTAAGTGTCGTTGCTCATCTAGGTCACCCAAAATGCTTCTCACGGGTTTTCACTTTCTAGGTCAAATAAAAATGCTCCTAGACTATCTATGATCATCTAGGTCAAACCTAAAAGCCCCAACAGCACCCATAATCCCTTTGGTCACAACCATATACCCCTAGGCAGTCATAGACACTTTTTAAGTGTCACTACCCATCTAGATCACCCAAAAGGCTCCTAGCAGGTTTTCACCATCTAGGTCAAATAAAAATACTCCTAGACTATCTACTATCATCTAGGTCAACCCTAAAAGCCCCAAAGGCATCCATAATCCTGTTTTTCCCCCCCAAATGCCCCATTGACCCCCAAATAAGCCCGTTGGTCACATGTGTATACATATCAATCAAAAATTCAAAAATATCATCAAAACATCAAAATACAAAAACATTGCATTGCATTGCACTTTCGTACATATATGTTAATAAAAAATTCAAAAATATTGCATCCCATTTCATTTTATCGTCGCTTGCATTTAGGCATATTCATCATTAGCACTTTACATTTTAGAGTTGCTCATACATGTCTAGCACCATGATGGTACATTACTTATCGTCATAATTCAATACTGCAATTATCATTTACACCCACATTTTTCATGTTTTTATAGTCGTGTCTATTCCCTCCACTTAGCCATTTGTTTTAGAATGTTAGTAGGGTTTTCGGTCACTCAGCCATATCTAGTCTCTACTCAGATTTTGTAGAAGGTTAGCATGATTTTTATGAGGTAGAATATTACTTAGATTATGCCTTATGTACATCATATCCCAAACACAATTAATCATTAACAATCCAAGTTTTGCACAAAGACAGATGAAATCCATGAAGTGGTCTAGGTTACCTTAAGTGAAAAGGTCATCCTGCTCATCCCCTTGTGTGAATGGTTCAAGAATTCTAAGAGTTGGAAAAAGGACAAGTTTTCCCCTACCCAATTCCCCCCACAACAATAAGTGGTTTTCCCCCTTTTTTGTCATCAAAATTCCACATTATCACATGTTTGCAATAGTCTAAATTTGCAAATCCCCACAAACCAAAAATTCAAAATACAAATACCAAAGTACAAAATTAAAAAGTGCACACATCAAAAAGCACAAGAAACAATGATCCACATCACTCAAAACTCAAATCCCTTGCTCAAGAGAAAAAGAAAAAAATCAAAATAAACAGTGATTATTATCACTAAAAAGAGAAAAATAAATAGTGATTCTTATCACTCTATATGAGAGCAAGTATCCCAATAAAATTGAAGAAAGTAGGGAGTCAAACTTGAATCCCTGGAACTCTCAGCATTTGGAAAACCATCAGGTGATCCTCATTACGAGTTTGGTGGATAGCCTATCCGTCAATGACGGTAGCCTTTCGCATGATGATATTTCTGCCATATTAGATTTTGGGCATATGAGTAGACCAATGTTTGCATGTGGATGAGCTAGATTTGGTAGCCTAGATTGCCTAGTGGTCTAGTCATACTTAGTACGAAACCTAGGATGGTGGTATTCATTAGATGATCCTCAGTACAAGTTTGGTTGAGATCCTGCTTGGCACTGGCGGTATCCTTATGCATATCACAGGAATGAACTCACTTGCACACACAGGGATATGAATTATCTTGGTCATCCTCATAGATTCATACCTTGTCAAAAAGTCCTGCATGGTTAGTATACAACTTTTGATCAGTTGACTAGATTGTTTGAGTCTCATGAAAACCTCATAGGCCTTCTAGAACATTTATTTTATTCATTACATTTTATTACATGTATGTCAGTTTCCATTTACACAAATCCATTACATAGTCTCATGACAATATTCCACATGAATTGATGAATTCTATAGTCTATGGTGCTAACATAGTATGTCATATAGTGTTCATATTCCATCAATACACATCAAAAGATCATCCATTTTATTATGCATACACACATTGCATATCATAAAATAACATCATAGTACAACACATGCATCCATCAATGCATCCATAGATCATAACACATAATGCATCTAACGCTCCAAATTATCATAATTACAAATCAAGCAAACATTTTTGTAACATCAAATGGGGCATTATTGGTATCATACCTCCCCTAATCAGTAATCAAACAGTTAAAAAATCAACCTCAAAAAGCCCCAAAGGTATCCATAAACCCTTTGGTCACCCAAAAGCTCTAAAGGTATCCATAAACCCTTTGGTCACCCCAAATGCCCCAATGGCATCTACTAACTCCATTGGTCATAATAACAACATGTTTAATCCAAATAAACAATGGATAAACTTAATCAAGTTAATAGTGTTCATCTTGCGAATCATTGCCAAAGATAGTCATGCACCCCATTTGCTTGGGGAAAATAAGCAAAAGATCAAAAAGTAAATTCAAGCAAACTAGTATGCTTATATCCTATTACCATCAAGGCTAGGATTTGATTTAAGCTTATCTCCTATTGCCATCAAGGCTAGGATTTGATTTTAGCTTATCTCCAAATCACCATCAAGGCTAGGATTTGATTTAAGCATATCTCCTAATTGCCATCAAGGCTAGGCTAAAGTGTAGACTTGAGATCATCTTCCAACTACCACCAAGGCTAGGATTAGACTTAAGCTTGTTTGCAAATATGCCAAATAACACCAAAATAAAGTTCATTAACTTGTCGAAGGCATTAATTCTGAGAGGCATACCCTTTTCATGGTTGGGGCATCCAATGTTGACGAGGTATTCTTCTATGAAATCTCATAAAAACTCAAAAATTCAAAAATAATTAAAAAAATTAAAACACAAAAAAAACAACACAAAAAGCTAAAGAAAATATCCAAAACCCACCAAAATTAAGTCAAATTTGGGTCAATCAACTCGTCGCTTTTCTCACTAGGTCATTACCTCGACAAATCATCGCTTGAGGGGGTATTCATACTTAACAAAGTCATAATAAAAATAAAAAAATTAAATAAGCACACAATATCACATCATAACACTTGACATTACTAGCATCATGAAGTCATGGGCCCTGTCCCTTCATGATGAACAATGTTCAAGCATAGGCACGCTGATTTAACAAGTCAGAAACAAGGATTCAAGAATGCACGCCCTTTCCATGATTAGGGCATCTAAAGTTGGTTAGGTTATCGAGTAACCTTAATCATTGAAAATTTTAGTCATCTATTTTTTCTTAGCGCTGTGTTGTATACAACACATCTAAAAAAGGTGCATATTTAGACACTAAAATATGGTAAACCCGATTAAGCATCCAAAAACAATGATCAAATTGGCATCATATGGCCCCTTGGACAGCCCTCAGGAGGCTCACAATGGTTCTAGCCACTCCATAAAGGTTTTTGGAGGCTTTCGGCCCAATTTTGGGAGGTTTTGGCCCAAAATTCACCACCATCCCACCCTAGGATGGTGGCAAATTCTCATCGCCCCATCCTGGGATGGTGGTGAGCCATCATCCCACAGTGGGACGGTGAGTAAGTATGACCCAAAAAAAGTCAAATCTGGGACAAATGACATTCAAAAACTATCATTTACCCCACAAAACAAAGCATGTGGGTTAGAGGGCACTGAATCCTTATGACACACTTCTTAATGGAGGCCTAAATTGGAGATTCTCTTCCACATCCATTGCATACCTCCCGTTTGACAAGTGGCACAACTTGCCATGCATGCCCTCGCATGCCTTTTTACACATCAGCCCCTTTAGGCTATAAAATGGATTTAATTTCCATAAAAAACACACACATAGATAGAGAGGAGTTCTAGGATATGCAATGGAGTGCTGCCGAGATTTCCCCTCACTTTATTGTTCTTTCTTGCCCTCAGAATCTCTCCTTAGCGACAAAGGTTACCAGGTGACTTCACGAGGGTCCTTTGAGCATAAATTTTCCATTCGAGTGAATTTCTTCACCAAATTTTATGAAAACACCCCTTATACTATTTAGGAACATTCCCTAATGGTATTGGTAGCAAAAGGTGGGCATAATTGGTGGGTATCCCCTCCTAGGGTGCCCCCTAATTAGTTGTAGTCACCACCACCCCCCTAGGTCGAGGACAAATCCTTGCACAATTTTATTACTATTTTATAATTATATTATTCTAGACTATCATATTATGCTTCAGTTCAAATTTTATGCAATTTAGAGTTAAATTTTCCGAGATATTGCATTTTTAAGGTTTTACAAGTTCGTAGGGCCCATTCAAGCACCCCAGTTGCATGCAGGTGGATATGAGCCTCATTTTGCAAATATAAACACATGGGTTGTCTTAAAATGTTTATTTATTAATTCTATCCAAATTTCATGTGTTTTGGATATTTTTAGGTGCGGGAATTGTTCGTCTTGGTCTTCATAGGTTGTAGGCGGGTAGCGTAAAATAGAGGGGTCTAAGGATGCAATTTCAGATCTATTTTTGGTGATATCCCCTAAAAACATTTTATTTAACATCCCCATAAAGTTTCATATAATTTTGATCTGATTTGATTTAGTTTTAATATATATGCCATTTTGTGCTTGTGGGGATTGCATGTTTCCCTTCACATGCCCTTGCTATTTGATCCTTTTTGCTTCCTTGTGTGCAGGTGCAAGTTCCTAGAAGTCATTGGGAAGGAATATCATACAAAAGATATTAAATATACAAGTAGTATTGGCATTGGCCCACCCACCTCGATTTTGAGTACGAGGAAAGACACTGGATGTGCATCTGTATTTCTTGAAGGATTTGATCCTTGGGCACCCAAAATTTGTAACAATTATATCACCTTTGAGACCTCAAGGGGACTGATGTGTAACCTTGGATTTGATCCACAAAATTAATAAGAAAGAGACTTGTTTCATTTCATTCCTTAATATTTGGTATTGCTTCATTTTCACATGCATGCTTCTGTTTGATGCTCATAAGCGAGATAGGATAGATACATATATTTTTGCTCATAATTAGGTACACCATTTTTCTCTAGTTCACTTCTATGTAGAATATTTCTCATACATCATAATATATGGGTCAAAACTACCCCCAAAAGTGCTCCCCCTACATTGCCCGACTTCCATTGCAATCCTAGAAATCACCGGTAGATAGCTGAGGAAATTAAAATTAGGCACCTAAGGAAGAAGGGACCAGTGAAGTGGCTGCCTATTCCTTGTTCAATGGGCCATTATACTTATCTCGGCCATTTTTTCGTGCTACGGGCCATCTGGAACATGGACACCTACTGCTTCCCAGAAGTCACTTGGAGGGCCTATGACCCAGAAGGCCACCACCGAGCCGAGGTTGCAAACAAACTCACCCTTCTGCAAGTTACTCATAGCAAAGATAAACTTGAATATGAGATGCAGAAGGCTTTCAAGAAAAATTAGACCCTCGATTTGGTGTGGAGAATGGATAAGCGGCCTTACAACAAATTGGAGGCTGTTGGTGATTATAGTGCTCAGCTGAAGTTGCATCGCAGCTTGTTAGTTGACAAGATGGCCCTATTGGTCCCAGCACCCCTTGTAGAAGAATTCAAATACCCCACTCTACAAATAATTCATCAAGACTCTGACCTCTTTGAGGTCATGATGAAGATAGTTTATGAGGCCCAACAAGAATAGGCCAAACTCCCTTCTTCTTCCAATTCCCCCATTGCCACTTCAAAAGGGAAGGAGTTGGCCATTGGTCCATCTTAGTATACTACCACATCATTGGCACTGACTTTGATAAGCCCACGGGAGCAAGGCCAGTTGGTGAAATGTCAACCCACTGTGTATTCTACCACCTTGGTAATCAGTAAATAAGAATGTCAAGTACGCCCCAAAGTGATAAAAAATATAACTTCGGTTGGGGGATTGTCTAATATTCTAAGAGGTTATGAAGTGCAAAGCCCCACATGATCCCCTACTCATAAAAAATCTAGGACTAAATCCTCGGGTTAGGGGTGGAGAGTTTGACAATGACAAGGGTCATTGACACCTGCTAGTTTACAATTATTGAGGAGGATCAGATTCAAGACATAGAAGAGCAAATATATCCTAGCAAGAGGATAGTCAGGCATAGGGCGATAGCTAGGTAAACATCCACTGATACATCTGCTACCACCTTTGAGATCCCCTTGCCACCTAGCATGAAAGAGGCCACTATTGATGTGAGTAAGGGTGTCATAAGAGCATCTACTACACCTATTGAAATGATGAAATCCCATATGGCCTCTCAAGCACAGGTGGAAGAAGCAATAGAGAAAGAACTCAAAGAATGGAAAGCCAAGGCTATAGAAGTAGAGTCATTATAGCTCAAGGTCAAGCAACTTCAGGGGGAACTTGATAAACTCAGGATGCCCACTCCTTCCACTGTGCAGACTAGTGTCCAGCTCGAGTCAGCAGATGAACTTAAATAGGAGATGAAGGAGAAGATACAAGCAAATATGGGAGATTTGTAGTCCATTCTGATAGATATATGTTGTGAGACGTGTAGTAGGCCTCATACAGAACAACCTATGGCAAGGAAGATAGAGAATAGATGCCATCATGTCAATCTATAAAATATTCCAGGAGAACTATGTGCCTATCTCGAGGTTATCGACCACTCTGTCAGATGACTCTTTATGCTTATTTATAGAATAATACATTAAGGTCTCCATGTTCTTGCAAAACAAGCAAAATTGGCTCCAATGGAACCAATAGGTTGTAGATTCTGAGTATGAGGCCAACAATGAGTTGGCTGACTGCAACCTCTCCATTCAGGACTTTGGGTGGGCCCCAGTAATTAAATATTTTGTCTTTCAAAAGATCCAAAATTTTGATTTAGAATCTGGCGAAAGGCTATCTAAGCACTTCATGGATTTGGTAGAGATGGTAGACTACCTATGTGAATTTACCAATAATAATTTGCAGTGGGCCAAGAACCGTATAGTCAAGGCCATGCAAGATTTAAACTTTTTGCTCTTCTCCTTGACCTTTCATGATGCGGCTTGGGATTTCATTGACCAAGCCATTCAAAATAATAAGGTAGGAGTGGGGCCCACCATCGTTGTGACACATGCACCAGGAGGACCACAACCACCAGCACAAGGCAGTATTGATGGAGATGCACAGCGACCACCTACATGAAAAGGAACGTGGGCTACGTGCCTATTTTTGAATGCATCCCAATTTTGGGTACAACAGGATTCTTACAACATAGCAGGCAATTACAACAGTCGAGCTACCTACACTATATAGAGGAGAACACTGCAGCGACATTTTTCTTATCGAACATTTGAGAAGATAAAAACCAGGTATAGTTTTTTTTGTTGTTTGAGTCATATTTTCCCTTGTATCTCCTGTGTATGTTTCTTACTGCCCTTCATTCTGCCATTTCCAAGGATTGCTAAGGAGTGTTGTTCACCTAGATTATTTCCTATGGACGCACCAGAGTTGGAGGACCTTACGTCACTACAATCAGGATGGAGGGAGATCATCCCTTGTTATGAATATTCAAACCGAGGGCTATTGTAACTCATTGACATTACAGGACTCAAGCATTCTGCTGAGCCTATTTCATGTAATATTTTGAATATAAATATAAGCTCCAACTCTTCCCTTGGAATTCTTATGTGTTTATGGTTTGTGTGATGCTCATTCATGTGTTCTTGTAATCAAAACCTGTGAATGATGCTTTATTTTTTGCCAATTAAATCATTTTATTTACATTACATTATTTGAATGAAGTGAAGCAAACTGGTTCTCCTTGCTTTTATCTTTTCTAAAGTCATTTATCAACCTGCTATGAATATGTAATGGATAAGGCACCAGTCTAGGTTTTATAGGCTTTAATATTGATAGGTTCAGTCACTAAAAATATCAAAAATAACTAAACAACATTTTGTCTGGCATAGTGGGCATGTGCATAATAAAGCATTAGTAAAAGAACCCACTGCTTGGGGTTTCCTTACCCAACCTGGTCAGTTTAGAGTTGTCTAAGGTAGTATATTCCTAGGTTAATGAGGTGGATCAACCAGAATACACAATGTTAGTTGTGACCTTTAGATTTTTTCGTGACGTGACAAATTTGCTAAGGGTAAGAGAAAAAACTCCACAATAGAACCATTAGTAGTACCGATTTGATTGAAATTATATACATTGCCTTTGGAATTCAAGAAATATGAATTCTTTGAATTGTTTGAAAATTTATTGGGAATATACCTAGGCAAATCATAAGAATCGGTGGGATAGGGATCAATTTTTATGGTTCAAATTTGGGTGGAGATGGACCTGAGCAAGCCACTACCAATAGAAATGGAGCTTAGATTGGGAGGCAACATATGGAAACAATAGTTGGATTATGAGTCAGTCATGTTCCACTGTAGAGCATTCCATGAGTTTGGACGTTTATTTTGAAACTGTCCCAATATCACTCAAGAGGAGATACCGAAAATAGTTAAAAACCTAAAGGATCAATATTTACTTATAGATACTACAATAGGTTTTTCAAATAGTAACAAGAAGAGCGAGAAATAATATCCAAACAAGGGGTAGGAGTCAATTCAGAGGAGGAAACATGAACCAGCATCAGGAATGGAGGGTAACATATAACAAATATGATCTTCTCAGGCTAGATGACCCAATGAAAGGAGAAGAACCCCCATTTGAATAATAGACCAAAAATCAAGATATGTCTACATAAGAGGAAAATTAAATCTAGTTATCTATAGACAAGGGAGACCATAATCCTTTTGAGAACCAATAGGGAAGCCACATCTCTCCAAAAAAATCTAATCCAGATCAATAAAAACAAGGGAAGCTACAGGGGCATCAAAAACTAGAGATAGGAGGTGCAATAATAGTTTTTAATTAGGAACAATAACCAAATAAGGATGTCATCATGGGATTAGTAGAGAAAAATAGAGAAAAACCAATTCTAGGAATTTAGTCAAATGGAGAAACGACATAAAAATGCTAGTTCTCATGGAGCAAAAAGAAGATCAAATAGAGAAAGAGTGCAACAGCAGGAGGAACAGTTGAGAGAGTCAGGTATGGTTAAATCCATAGCCAACTTCTACAACATAGAATCCCAATGATTATAAATACCTGGAATGTAAGGGGATTAAATGGTCACCCTAGATAATTGGTTGTTAATAGAATCATCTCAAAAACAACCCAAATGTGGTGCTATTATAGGAAACTAGAACATCTATTGAAATAATGTAAACTATTTCAAAAATATATTGGGGGTAAAGTGATTATAGATAGAGATAGATATTGAGAAACTTATATTTGAAAGCCCTACCAATAGTATTATTTTGTGGATCAATGACCCAAATTTAATATATAAACTATGAGAAGAATAAGAGTAGCTCTAATACCCATATAATCAGAGAAGAAATATCTTGGGCCAATGGATCTCAATTTTTAAAAAATACAAGAACATTCTTTCAAAAGAAGTGTTTATGCACAATATCCTAGGAGAAGCGAAAACACTCATAAATGTAGCAATTTTAGAGGAGCATCAATTCATCTACTAATTCCATTTGAGCATGATATTCTAATAAAAGTGGTTGGAATCATAAATACAATAGTGATGGAAGCCCAAATTTCATAGGTCTTGAACCCTTCAGTATTGTCGAATCTAGTTCGAAATACCTTAAGACCATTAAAATTGAAAATGGAAATTTTGGGTTATTGGTGCAGTTTTGAGGGGGAAAATTTTAATCCTCATATGTAAATAATAGCTTTATTTTCATTGTATGCATCAAAAATTTCCTACTCGTGACTAATTCCTAGTCTTGTGTGTATTTTTCTTTCATTTTTCTTTTGTGTAATAATCTGGACTCAAGCCTTGATTTTATTTGTTAATAACTTCGAGCCTCTTTTGATCTAACATCTCTATATAGAAGGTTTATGATATATAATGAAGTTATGACTAATTTCATTTTGCCTTATCTTTTGTGTACATTTTATGTGTGAGTGCTTATATGTTAATCAAAACCATATTTATTTTCTAGTTGTTTTTTAAAATAAAGGGGTAAAAATTATTGATAAAAATTTTGGATTACAAAGTACAATTGAGCTTCCAACCAGGACTCAAATAAACAGACAAACAGGCTAAAACCACTAGACTAGAATGACACCTAGAAAAGACAACAAGAATAAACCATATTAAGTCTTTACATCCTTGTGGATCAACTCCCACAGGCGTTGAGAGTCCCTAGATGGGAGACTCTCCCAATTATTGATACTCCAATAATCTAGCAGCTTAGAAGATTTTTTGGCCAGGTAATCAGCAACCACATTCCATTCCCTTGGAATGTTCACAAAGGATATAAATTCGAACTCTTCACTCATTCTAAGAATCTGAATAGCCACATAGGTCAACTACCAATTAACTTCCTCCACCCTTTTACTGTTTAAAATATTAACCATAATTTGAGAGTCAGACTCACAGATAATCCTATGCCAGCCAAGAGAAAACCCCCTTCGTAAGGCCTCAAGAATTGCAAGAGCTTCCATAAAATTTTTGGAGTGAACACCTTTATAAATGGAAAATAAAAAATTGACACCACCAGTAGAATCTCTCCCAACACCGCCAATGCCAGCATGTCCAGGATTACCCAAGGACAATCCATCGATATTAATTTTTAAAACTCCTCTAGGGGGTGGCCTCCACCTACAATCTCTCCTAACCTTATTGTTGATCTAAGGAACCCTACTAGGGCTAGAATATTTCACACCATCCCCAAAGAGACCAAGGGCTTGCTATACCTTCTCCTCCCTAGAATCCAAAAGAGGGTCCACATCACTTTTGCTATGGATATTTTCTTGAACCATATACAAGATCCTTTGCTAGATCTGTTGAACAGCCAAATAACTACCCTGAAATATGCATCGGTTCCATTTGAGCCAAATTTTCTAGATGATGCAAGAAGGGCCCAAATTCCAAGCCACCCGAAGGAAGGGGGCCTTAGCCGGAGGTCTGCCCAGACTACTCCAAAATTCCACTAGGGACAACACATGAAAACATGGATGGTTCCAGGCACTCCACCAACGGTGCCAAATGTCTCTGGCAAAGGAGCATTGGAAAAATAAATGAGAAGAGTCATCCTCATTCTTACTACAAAGGATACAAAAATAGGGACCCTAAAATCCCCTCTTCCTCACATTATCCCAAGTGAGGCATTTATTACGAGCTACCAACCAGAGAAAGAAGTTACATTTTGGCCAAAAAAATTTGTTCCACATCTTTTTCCACCAAGTGACACGAAGACTCCCATACTTTTGCTTATCAAGAACCTGATAACCATAGGCTATCGAGTAGATTCCCTTAGGATCAAGGTTCCAAGCCAAAATATCTTTATCCCTCAATGAAGAATAAGGCCTCCCCATAATAATAAGAGCAATCACCTCTCTGCCCTTGGCCAGTCCCCCCTAGGGCCATTCTTGCGGATCTTTCCACCTGTACATCTTCATATTTCCAAAAGACTGGATTTTTTTAAAGTTCTCCACACGAGACCAGCCTGCTTCCAAGAAAAAAAATACTTAGGGAATGTAACCTAGGATATTGATTCAAGATAGGAGGGTGGCCATCCCAAGAATCCTCCCAAAAAAGAGTATTTTATCCCTGATTTCAAATCCAGAACAAACCCTGCTTGATTAAATTAGCTCCTCTTTTTAGAGTGTCCCAGATAACTGAACCTTTTCCAACCAAGCTGACTCTAGGGATTTCAGCCTCAAAAATACCTCTCAAGTATTTACAAGATAATATTTTAGCCCAAATATGATCTTGAGAGGTACACCATCTCCAATAAAGTTTTGTAGCCAAATTTTGCCCAAAAAGAGTTGTCTGTCGCAACCCAAGGCCTCCCTCTTGCACCGTCCTATATATAGAATCCCACCTAACCAAACTCCATTTATATTGATCAAGTTTTCCAGACCATAAAAACTGTCTTGACAAAGCATCCATGTCCTTGATGAAGTGAGAGGGAGCTATTTGTACAAAACATCTATAAATGGGTAAAGCTTGAATAACAAATTTTAAAAGCAACACTCTACCTACAGTGGATAGCCATATGAAAGTCCAGTGATTCACCTTCCTTCTAAACTTATCAAGCATATACTGCCAAGAAGATCTAGGTAGAGGGTGAGATGAAATTGGAATACCAAGGTAAATGAAGGGGGGAGTCCCAACCTGGAATCTTATAATGCGAGCAATCCTGGCTTGAATAAGAGGAGGGGTATTGAAGAATAAAATAGAAGACTTCTCCTCATTAATCAACTATCCAGAACGCACCAAGATATATGTCAAGATACTATCTAATATTTCTAGCTTCCCTGATAGTGGCAACTCCCAAAAAATTAGTATCATCAACAAATTGAAGGTGGGAAAGAGGTGGCAAACTACTATCCCACTTCCACCCCTGAATGAGACCTTGTATGACTTGAGACTTGAGCAATATTCCCAACCCTTCCGCCATAATGATAAACAAATAAGGAGATAAAGGATCTCCTTGCCTCAATTCCCTTGAGGCCTCAAAAAACTCTGATGGCTCATTATTAACAAGAACAGAGAATGAGGAAGAAGAAACATAGCTCATCACCCATCTAATCCATTCCTCCTCAAATCCAAAAGCAGTAAGAACTTTCTAAAGAAAGGACCATCTAACCCGATCATAGGCTTTGGCCATGTCCAACTTAATAAATATAGTTTTCTCCTTAGAAGTTTCCATCGATTTAATAGATTCTGTAGCAATAACAACACCATCCAAGATATATCGGCCAACAACAAACCCTCCTTGCTCCTCAGAGATGATTTTTCTCAACCATATCTTCAGCCTCTCAGCAATAATTTTTGTGATGATCTTATACACAACATTGCAGAGAGAAATAGTCCTAAACATATCTTTTTTGGGTATAAGCACCACAAAGGTAGCATTTAGGGCCCTTAGCATCTGTTTGTTCTTTTGGGACTCATGGACCACCTCCAAAAGATCAAATTTGATTAAATCCCAAAACTCCTGATAAAACTCAATCGGGAATCCATCTAGGCCTGGGGCTTTTCCTTTTTTCATATTGAATACAATATTGTTGTGGTTGATCCACAACACACCCCAAAATTGGGGACCCACCTTTTTGCAGGCTTGCAGAGAAGAATCTCGGTGACCCAGATGCTAAAATTGAAGAAAAGAGGAAAAAATGCCTAAGTGTTGAAAGTGTCGCGAAATCGTGACTTGTCGCGCCATCGCTGCCGGAAATAGGAAAGTTGTCGCGAAATCGTGACATGTAGCTCCATCGCTGCCGAAGAGGAGAGAAAAGAAAAATTGAAAGTTGTCGCGAAATCGCGACATGTCGCTGAGAAGAAAAGAAAAGGTGTCGCGAAATCGCGACATGCCGTTGGAAAAGGATGAAAAGTGTCGCGATTTCGCGACGTGTTTTGTCGAAGCGTACGGATGATGAAAGGTGGTCGCGATTTCGCGACGTGTTTTGGCAAATTGTACGGACGGAGAGCAAATCAAAAGTGCCAAGGACGAAAAAAATGGTCGCGATTTCGCGACGTGTTTCGAGGAGGCGTACGGAAAGAGAAAGCGGTAGCGATATCGCGACAGTTTGCGGCAAGCAGGTTCGGGGGCAAAAGCCGTAGCGATATCGCGACGGTTTGTTGAAAGAAGGCAAGAGAGTGATAATGGTCGCGATTTCGTGACGTAAAGTTGCCAAAGAGGTCCGAAAGAAAATGGTAGCGATTTCGCTACAGCTTTGTGAGAAGGAAGCCCGATGGAGAGATGGTAGCGATTTCGCTACAACTTTGTGAGAAGGAAGCCCGACGGAGAGATGGTAGCGATTTCGCTACAGCTTTGTGAGAAGGAGGTTCGAAGGAGAAATGGTAGCGATCTCGCTATAGTTTGTGGCAAGAAGGCTCAAAAGAAAAAATGGTCGCGATATCGCGACAAGATGCTACCGAGGACGTACGACCGAGAAGAGTGTAGCGATATCGCGACATGTCACGATTTCGCGACATGTCACGTTTTCGCGGCCAAGAAGGTGAACAGGCGGCATGCAATTTTTGTCGGGATTTTCATAGAGTGGCGTTACAGAAGGCGCAGAGAGAGTGTGACACGTGGCATGTAGGTGTCAGGTCTGCAGAAGCGTTACATGCAACGGAGGATTTTAGGCGTTTCGGCGTTAAACATGGAATAAAGACAAGGAAAAGGTGGGAATTCGAAAGGTCACATGCAGGAAGGTGAAGCGAAGCGACCAGGGAGAATCGAAGAGCCGTTTTCGCTAGTATAAAGCCAGAAGTGCAGATTGAAAGAGGGGTTGGAAATTGCCGATTGCAGAGTTGCAGAGACAAGGGCTTTTTGCCATTCTGGGCCTGCACTTGGGCAATTTCCTTCTTTTTTGTTCTGGAATATTTATGCCTGGAACATTCTTTGAATGTAATTGACATATCATTTAATACAAAATACAGAGAGTTGGCATCTAATTGATGAGAAAGAAGGAGTCATTTTTTGTATGCATGATTTAATGTTATATCATTCATTCCAGATTTTTGAGGCTTTTAGGTGAAGTTTAATGCAAGTGCTCTTGGTTGCTTCATGCGAATGCCTAAATCTGGAATTACAGTAGAAACCCTAGAAACCAGCACCTAGCTTATTTGGATTGTGCGAGTTTGCGAGTTCATTAGGTTAGGTTGCATGCATAAAACCTCAGTATCTTCGGTTTCATCGAATTGATGGCAGCATTCTGACTGTAGTTTAGTTTCTCTTCATTTACTTTTCTTTATTGTTCAAACCCTTGCTTTATTTTCTGCAGTTTAATTACTGTATCCAAATTAATAACTGAAAATCCATCAAAATCCAAGATTAAAGTACAATTATTCACTTTGAGTCCACTTGTAAATTCAAATTATATAAACCCCGAGTGCCCCTTGTTAACATCCACTTGCAAACCCTAAGGTATTCCTAGCATTTCACTTGAATAACATCATTGGTAGACAAAGAATCAGCATAACAGGAACCTTGGAGAAGTTACCTTCTTTGCAAGCAGAGGATTTTAGGACTCAGATCCTACCGGAGAGTGTGCTTTCACAATTGGGTGAAAACACCACTCAACAGATTGGCGCTAGAAGGAGGGCCTGAACTGGTTTATTTGATTTTGATTTTCATATCTGAATATTTTGTTTTTGATTTAATTTTGAAATCATTTACGGCTAAACTGCAACACTATTTTTGTTTTTGTTGCAGGTTTTCTTCGAAATAGCCGAGGGTTTCCTCGGGCAGTTTGGACCCACCACGCCGTATTGCGACCAGGTCTCAAACAACCGGAGAAACCATTTTTCACGACCTTACTGGTACTCCCAAGGGTAAAGCCAAGCAAGTCGTAAGCACACCAGTCGCAAAAGACCTATTTTCTCCAGGAACGTCGAGTGGACCTACGCCAGTAATATCCATTGCCCCTAGTGTGCCTATAGTTAGTAATATTTCTACTGCTATTGTAGGTTTGTCTACATCAATTCTGAGTCAAATGGCTCAAGCTCCAGTAGCTCCTTGGTATGGAGCTAACAATACTCCTTTGAATATTGCTGGGGATATCCATGAAATCCCCAAGAACATTGAAATATTTTTGCCTAAATACAAGCCAGATGGCCTAAGAACAGTAGAAGAACATATCCAAGCCTATAGGGATGTTTTAATTAGGCTGCAAGTTCAGCATGAAGATGTAGCACTGCAGACTTTTCCCCATGAGCTTGGATCCAATAGCATATGAATGGTATATATGCTTGCCAAGCTGGTTCAATCACCTCTTGGACACAAATGGAAAATGCCTTTGTCAATCAATTTAGATCACCCTTAGATCCCGCAACTATTTACAATCGGTTTATTACATGCAAACGGGGCCAAGGGGAACCAATCTGAATGTTTAATCGAGAGATTCCAAAAGAACTATAATAGAGCAATTAGACATTTTGCCATCGATCCCACGGTGGCTTTGCAGATATATTTTGGGGCATTGGACCCCATGACGGCTATGTTTGCAAGGCGCAATCCTCAGGTCACTATGCTGGCTTTGGCCTATAATGAAGCCATGACTATTGAGCAGCAATTGACACCGCAAGGCTACGGGTTTACCCAGATGCCTATGATGGGACAGTGTGCTCCATATGGTCAAGTTCCCCAAGCAAATCAACTCATGGCACCACAAATGCCAAGTATGAATGCCTTCCCATATCAGTAGCCGTATCCACCGACACCCGCATATGCACCCATTCCAATCCAACCAATCACAGCCATTCCACCTGTTCCTGCATTTTTGCAGAACAGTCAATCAACTACGCAGGAAACTAGTCAAGTCAATCCTCAAGCCATAGTTCCTTTTTCGAATCCGATCCCGATTCAAAGTGTCAACCCATACGGGAATCCAATTCCTCAGAACCCGACCCAAATGTGGAATCAAGACCCCATCAATTATGCAAATCCAATGGGGGTTAACAACAATGTGGTTCCATCGAAGGATGTTTTTTCGGAAGTCGAAGAGCTCAAGAAACTAGTGCATAAACTAAGCAATGACAGGGTTCAACAGCAGAAGTATGAGTCCCATGCCCCTCACCCAAATCAGAATTTTAACAATAGAGGGAGGCATCTGGAACACCAAGCCAAACAATGGGGGAGTTCCTGCTCCCATTGCTAATCAATTAGATGCTTCGCAGGCCCTAGCCAATCCAATTCTCTTTTGAATCTTTCAGATTTGGCATGGGAAAGGGGGTGCAGGTTACATAACACAAAAGAACACAATGAGAGGAATTGTCCTGAGATTGCTAGATACACTCATTGTCTTCAAGCACAAGTTGATGATTTGGAATTGGTATCAAATGAGGATCCATCGTATCATCAAGATGAAAATATTATGGTGATGGAAACAGTATATCACCAAGAGGGTGAGAGCGAGGAGGAAGAAGACGAAGTTTTGGAACAGGAGGTGCAAGCTTTTTGAGATTTCAGAAAGGGGACTCATGGGTACCATTTGAGGAGTAAATCTAAAGCCCCTAAAACCTCATCAACACCTCCAAACAATTCTATTCTTCCTCCAGATACAAAGGCAAGTAACAACCCTCCCCCTCCACTCAGAAGAGAAATGTCTAATGACGTCCAGAAGACAGTCAAATTCGAAAAACCAAATTATGACGTAGTGGAGGATATGAAGAAGTCCAAATCTAGCCTTTCATTCCTGGACGCAGCTAAATTGCCTGGTCAAAAGGAGGCGTTGATAAGAGCTTTGAACTCACCTGATCCGATGTGGAAGGAAAAAAGAGTTGAATCCCATCTGATTTTGCGAAAGGAGAGAAGGGATGTCCCGCCATTCTTATTGACTATGAGAATTGCGGGTAAGAACTTGCATAACTGTTTGGTGGACACAGGAGCCACGAGCAACCTCATGCCTACGGAGATATGTCAAATGTTGGGTCTACAACCGGTTTCATCCAAGTGCACGGTCTTGCAATTGGACCGTTCAGAGGTAAATGTAGTAGGGACCTTATATGATGTCAAGATTCAATTAAATTCTGAACCCAGGGTCCAGCAGGTTGTAGACATTTTGGTGGTTAACATCCCAAGTAGGTATGGAATGTTACTTGCGAGAGACTGGATGAAAACTCTGAATGGTTATTTTTCAACAGACTGCTCACATATGTGGCTGCCATGGAAGGGCATTGCAAACCAAATCAGAGTGGAAAATGAACCGAGGCTTAAGGAGATTATAACGGATTTCAACAAGCCGAATGAGGTTCAATTTTCTGAGCCAGACCTAGGGGTCTATGCACTTGATGTTGAGAAAGCTGCTGACGAGCTTAAAGAAGAAGTGTGTCATGGTGGTTCTTCTGAGGAAAAGGATTACACGTGGTTGCTCAAGTTTGATGGATCAAAGTCTAGATAGGGAGCGAGGAGCTGGAGTCGAGCTCAACTGGTCCGGGAGGTAAACCATTATTGGCTGCCTACGGACTACAATTTCCTTGCACAAACAATGTGGCAGAATACGAAGCATTGATCTATGGTTTACGTCTAGCATTGAGCAAACATGTTAAATGCTTGAAGGTTTTGGGAGATTCTGAGTTGGTTGTCAAGCAAATCAAAGGACAGTATACATGCCACGACAAAAGACTGAGCCTTTATAGAACTAGGGTTATGGACCTCATGGAGGAGTTTGATGCATTCAACATAGCCCTTATTTCTAGGAGAGGAAATCGAATAGCAGACTCTCTTGCAGTCGTCGCGGGCATGTTAAACCCGGTGGATATAAAAAGATGTAAAAAGTTTTCCATTGAGTTGGTTCCTTGTCCATCAATACCGATAATGTAAAGAATTTCCAGGTTTTTGAAAGTGACAGGCACATCTTCAAGTTTGTCACAAACTCGGGTATTTTTGAAAATCGGGTGATTGATGAGGAACAAAGGTGGCGAGGATGAAACAGAAGAAAGTGAAACTGCGTATCAATCCAACAAAATTCCTAAAGACGTGGTTTCATTAGAAAAGATGTTCGACATGGAATGCAAGAACAAGAAAAGAAAAAGAGTCCCACTCCCCAAAGATGCATGCGATTCAATTAATCTAGGGAGTGCGGACAATCCAAAGGAGGTGTACATAGCAAAGGCATGTACGAGAGGAAGAAAGGAGCAATATAATACAGGCATTGAAGCATTACATAGATTGTATTGCTTGGAACTACAATGAGCTGAAGACTTACAACCAGAACATTATCACACATACCATCCCTTTGAAGCCAGACTCCAAGCCTTTTAGGCAAAGACAACGAGTTGTTAACCCGCTATTGGAGCCTTTGATCGAAAAGGAGGTTAAAATATTATTGGAAGCGAAAATCATTTTTCCTGTTAGGCACTCAACCTGGGTGGCCAACCTCGTTCCAGTAAGAAAAAAGAGTGGAGAGATTAGGCTGTGCATAGATTTTTGAAATCTTAATAAAGCCTCTCAAAAAGATAATTATCCATTACCATCAATCGATGAAATTCTGCAAATGGTAAATGGATCTGAAATGATGTCCTTTCTCGATGGATATTCGGGGTACAACCAAATTCTTATACATCCAGATGACAGGATGAAAACAGCCTTCACTACCAAGTGGGGGACATTTGCATATAAGAGAATGTCGTTCGGATTGTTAAATGCTGGTGCAACTTTTCAACGCGCCATGGATTACGCATTCAAAGGGCTAATAGGCAAATGCATCATCGTGTATGTGGATGATATCCCAATTTTCTCGAAGAAGAGAGAGGATCATGTTAAATATTTGAAGAAAGTGCTTCAAAGATGCAGAGAACATGGAATTTCCTTAAATCCCAAAAAGTGCATTTTCGGAGTGACAGAAGGGAAATTGTTGGGTCACATCATTTCAAAAGAGGGCATATCCATCGACCCAGAAAGGATACAAGCTATCCAAAACCTACCTCTCCCGAGCAGTAAAAAGAATTGAGATCTTTCTTTGGGCAGGTCAATTTTGTGAGGAAGTTTATCTCTAGCTTTGCTGAGATAGCCAAACCTCTGAACCAGATGCTCAAGAAAGATGTGGATGTAAAATGGAACGAGGAAAGTAGAGTGGCTTTCTAGAATATCAAAGATGCCATTTCCAGAGCCCCTGTCCTTATAAGCCCAGACTACTCCAAGCCTTTTTATATTTATGCTTTTGCATCAGAACACTCCTTTGCGAGTGTCTTAACCCAAAAAGGTGAGGATAGTGCCGAAAAACCCATTGCATTTTTAAGTGCCCCCATGAAAGACGCTCAATTAAGGTATTCAATCCTTGATAAGCAAATGTACGCACTTTTTAAAACTGTGAAAAAATTTAGGCACTACATCGTGCACGGCAGAATTATCGCCATCGTGCCCGATTCTGCTTGTCAAGACCATGTTTTTACGAGAATGAACTAGGTGAGAAGAGAGGAAAATGGATTTCAACCATCCAAGAATTTGATCTCGAAATCCAACCAATGAAACTAGTTCGAGGACAGGGACTGGCGAAGGCGATCGTAGAAAATAATCCGCAAATAACAGGTCAATGCTCAAATACAGAATACATGGCTAAGGATGACTGGTATGTTGATATTGTGCAATTTTTATTGACTGGTAAGTGTCCTTCTAATCTGAATTCAACACAGAGAAGAGCCTTAAGGCTTAAATCTATCAATTATCTGATAAAATCTGGTGTGCTTTACAGGAAGAATCATGAAGGTATCTACCTGAGGTGCTTGAACAAAGAAGAAGCTGCCGGGGTGTTGCAGGAATTTCACGGGAAACATGGAACTGGTCATGGTGCAGCCAATGCTACAGCACATCAAATCCTGAGAGCAGGATACTACTGGCCACATATTTTCAAGGATGCGCATACCCATGTACGATCTTGTCATATCTGTCAAGTGGCTGCAAATAGAGAGAGAAATGCAGCCATGCCGTTGCAACCTGTAGTTGAAATGAGACCATTTGCACAGTGGGGACTAGATTTCATCGGGGTTATTAACCCAAATTCTTCTGATTCTCATAAATTCATTTTGACAGCTACAGACTACTGTACAAGGTGGACAGAAGCGATTCCTACTAAACATGCCACCACAGATGTTGTGATTAAATTTCTTGAGGATCAAATTATAACAAGATTTGGAATGCCCGACTCTATTGTCAGTGACAATGGTAAAGCTTTTATTTCTACACAATTTGCAGATTGGGCATATGATAACAAAGTGAGCTTAAAGTTTGCATCCAATTACTATCCTCAAGGAAATGGGTTGGCCGAGTCTTCAAATAAGAATTTGTTGAATACTATTAAGAAGTTGCTGGAAAAGAACCCGCGGGACTGGCACAGTCAATTAAAGTTTGCCCTTTGGGCAGATAGGACCAGAGTGAAAGAATCCATAGGGAATACTCCTTATCATTTGGTCTATGGGCAAGACCCTATATTTCCAGCAAATTTGAAGTTACAGACCTTACATTTCATACAAGAGTACTTGGGGACAGATGATCAAGTTGAAGCCAGATTAAGCCAGTTGTTGCACCTTGATGAAAAGAGAGAAGAGGCCATGAACCACATGAATAAACACCAGGAAGTTGTCAAAAGGTGGTTTGACAGAAGGGCCAAAGTTAAATCATTCAGAATTTCAGATTTGGTATTACTATGGGACAAAAGACATGAGGAAAAAGGGAATCATCAAAAGTTTGATTGTCTTTGGTTAGGCCCATATCAGATTTCAGAGATTCTTGGGAAGAATACCTTCGAGGCTAAAAACATTAGAAGGGGAAGATTTCATGCTACCGGTTAATGGGCAGATTTTAAAGCATTATTTTAGCCCTTAGGTTGTGGGATTTTCATATTATTCTTTTGGTTTTGGTGGGGGATTTTCAGATTTTGTTTTTATTGTTTAGGATTGTTAGTCTAGCTAGGATTTTGGTTATGGATTTGATTTCAATTGACATGTGTGTTAATTTTGATAAAAAAATAATAAAAATAAAAAATAAAATAAAATAAATAAATAAATAAAGAATAAAAAATTGAGATGTCAACTTATGCTTAAGGTTAGGAGAATATGAAATATTGGAATTATCTTGTAAAAGCTCCACAAGTAACATAAAACATTTTAAGTTATATTGTTTGATTTTGTGATGCATGAAAGAATCAGTTTTGCATGACAATTCATTCCATTTGTAATTCAAGAAATAATGCATTCATGTTCCATCTCACCTTACATACATCTCATCTTAGTTACATATGCATCTTAGGTACAAGCCATTAAAGTATGTCAAATCCTCTTAGGGTTGTGTTATAACATATATGTAAGTGAATCCTAAGGTTGGAAACTGAGTCTTGAGATATCTAGAACCAAGCACGTCTCATTCATTAAAAAGGATCTTGAGCAAAATGATCAAAACCTAACTTGGAAGGAAGGGTTGGGTGAAAGAAGTATTTCATGTCTATCCTATTTATGCAGCATGATCCTTAAAATAGTGGTTTTGACCACTTCCATAGAGCTTAAAGCCTAAAATCAAAGTAGTAAGGATAGGGTTAAATCCTCATCAAACTTAGGTTGAGGATCCAATTCCCCAAAGCTTTGATTTGACCCACATGGAGTAGTAAGGATAGGGCATAAATTCTCATCTCGCTTAGGTTGAGAATCTGATTCCCCAAAGCTCTTATGTCTCATTTCATAATAAATCTTGGATTGTAAGGATCGTACTATTTGTCCTCTGCAAAGGATGGGTAGTCATCCCCAAGGTCTAAGCAACAAAATTAATATTTTCTTCATCTAAAATTTGGATTGTAAGGATCGTACTACATGTCCCTAGCCAGGATGGGTAGTCATCCCCAAGGTCCAAGAAGTACAAAAAATAAAATTTTTCCCATCTCATCTTTATATTGGATTGTAAGGATCGTACTACTTGTCCTCCTGCAAGGGATGGGTAGTCATCCCCAAGGTCCAAAGAAATGGAGATAAGTTTTGGATTGTGGGGTTAGATATGCCCATGCATGGCATCATGTCTTGCCTAAAAAACAAGACCACTGATTGTCTAGAGGGTTAGACTAGCATGACCATTTCTTCCATAACTGGTTTAATTATTTTGCTTAAAGTGAGGTAATGAACTCTAAATCAGAATAGTAAGGATAGGGTTAAACTCTCATCTCGGTTGGTTGGGAGTCTGATTCCCCAAAGTTCTGATTTCACATTCACTTGCACATGGGTTCTAGATGGTAGAGACTCGTAACCAACTTTGGGATACAATAAGGTAATGAATTAGTGGATCCTAAGAGGGTTTGGCAATCTTGAATGCTTGTACATAATAATAGAAGAAGGACCATGCCTTTTATGAAAGCAAAATCTCCTTGCACATTCATTAGGGTACACAAATCATTCACCATCCCACATATGCATTCATGCAAAACTGATAATGGAATGTTGATCAATTTCAAACGATAGGGAATGAAAACACATTGCACACACTGAGCTAATACTTGATGATTCTGATGATTCATGTACTTTCGATCTTTGGGCATTTGTTATTTTGCTTATGTGCTAACATATGTTTGCGAGTTTGTGATATGTTTCAGGTTGGGTTCTTACTAAAATGCTCAAGAGCATTTGACAGCAGAGTCGCCATTTGTTGTGGTTGATCCACAACACACCCCAAAATTGGGGACCCACCTTTTTGCAGGCTTGCAGAGAAGAATCTCGGTGACCCAGATGCTAAAATTGAAGAAAAGAGGAAAAAATGCCTAAGTGTTGAAAGTGTCGCGAAATCGTGACTTGTCGCGCCATCGCTGCCGAAAATAGGAAAGTTGTCGCGAAATCGCGACATGTAGCTCCATCGCTGCCGAAGAGGAGAGAAAAGAAAAATTGAAAGTTGTCGCGAAATCGCGACATGTCACTGAGAAGAAAAGAAAAGGTGTCGCGAAATCGCGACATGCCGTTGGAAAAGGATGAAAAGTGTCACGATTTCGCGACGTGTTTTGCCGAAGCGTACGGATGATGAAAAGTGGTCGCGATTTCGCGACGTGTTTTGGCAAAGTGTACGGAAGGAGAAAATGGTCGCGATTTCGCGACGTGTTTCGGGAGGCGTACGAAAGAGAAAGCGGTAGCGATATCGCGACGGTTTGCGGCAAGGTTCGAGGGCAAAACGTAGCGATATCGTGACGGTTTGTTGAAAGAAGGCAAGAGAGTGATAATGGTCGTGATTTCGCGACGTAAAGTTGCCAAAGAGGTCCGAAAGAAAATGGTAGCGATTTGGCTACAGCTTTGTGAGAAGGAAGCCCGACAGAGAGATGGTAGCGATTTCGCGACGCTTTGGGAGAAGGATCCGACGGAGAGATGGTAGCGATTTCGCTACAGTCTTGTGAGAAGGAGGTTCGAAGGAGAAATGGTAGCGATCTCGCTACAGTTTGTGGCAAGAAGGCTCAAAAGCAAAAATGGTCGCGATATCGCGACAAGATGCTGCCGAGGACGTACGGTCGGGAAGAGTGTAGCGATATCGCGACATGTCACGATTTCGTGACATGTCGCGTTTTCGCGACCAAGAAGGTGAACAGGCGGCATGCAGTTTTTGTCGAGATTTTCGTAGAGTGGCGTTACAGAAGGCGCAGAGAGAGTGTGACACGTGGCATGCAGGTGTCAGGTCTGCAGAAGCGTTACATGCAACGGAGGATTTTAGGCGTTTCGACGTTAAACATGGAATAAAGACAAGGAAAAGGTGGGAATTCGAAAGGTCACATGCAGGAAGGTGAAGCGAAGCGACCAGGGAGAATCGAAGAGCCGTTTCCGCTAGTATAAAGCCAAAAGTGCAGATTGAAAGAGGGGTTGGAAATTGCCGATTGCAGAGTTGCAGAGACAAGGGCTTTTTGCCATTCTGGGCCTGCACTTGGGCAATTTCCTTCTTTTTTGTTCTGGAATATTTATGCCTGGAACATTCTTTGAATGTAATTGACATATCATTTAATACAAAATACAGAGAGTTGGCATCTAATTGATGAGAAAGAAGGAGTCATTTTTTGTATGCATGATTTAATGTTATATCATTCATTTCAGATTTATAAGGCTTTTAGGTGAAGTTTAATGCAAGTGCTCTTGGTTGCTTCATGCGAATGCCTAAGTCTGGAATTACAGTAGAAACCCTAGAAACCAGCACCTAATTTATTTGGATTGTGCGAGTTTGCAGGTTCATTAGGTTAGGTTGCATGCATAAAACCTCATTATCTTCGGTTTCATCGAATTGATGGCAGCATTCGATTGTAGTTTAGTTTCTCTTTCATTTACTTTTCTTTATTGTTCAAACCCTTGCTTTATTTTCTGCAGTTTAATTACTGTATCCAAATTAATAACTGAAAATCCATCAAAATCCAAGATTAAAGTACAATTATTCACTTTGAGTCCACTGTAAATTCAAATTATATAAACCCCGAGTGCCCCTTGTTAACATCCACTTGCAAACCCTAAGGTATTCCTAGCATTTCACTTGAATAACATCATTGGTAGACAAAGAATCAGCATAACAGGAACCTTGGAGAAGTTACCTTCTTTGCAAGCAGAGGATTTTAGGACTCAGATCCTACCGGAGAGTGTGCTTTCACAATTGGGTGAAAACACCACTCAAAAAATATTTTCCAACTCCTCAAGGGAAATTGGACCCATCAAGTGCTCATTCATCTCTCTAGAAACAATTGTTGGAATACAGTTTAGAATAATCTTTTCATTCTCATCATCTTATAGGGAGTCCTCCTTGAAGAGAGAGGAAAAATACCTCTTAGTCTCTTCTAAAATATCCCTGAAAGAAGAGAGTAGGGCACCCTGAGAATTCACAAGAGAGGTAATCATGTTACCATTATGGTGAGCCTTAACTGAGTTATAAAAGAAGGTTGTGTTCCTATCCCCTTCCTGAAGCCAATCTACTTGAGCTTTTTATTTCCAAAAAAATTCTTCCCTTAGTTCCCATTCAACAAGGTCTTTCACAGCCTTATATTCCTCAATAAGAATCTCCTTCGTGAATCCCTAATCTCTAATATTCCTTGAAGCTTCTTCCATCCTCCTAAGAGCTACCAGATTAGCCAAGGAAAGGTTCCTAAAATTTAGTCTATTCCATCTCTTCAATTTATGTTTTACAAATTGTAGTCGCTTCATAAAGGAATACATAGCGATGCCATGAAGAGGTTTGCTAGTGGTCTACCAGCCTCGTATGAAATCATGAAGCTTAGGATCATGAAGCCACATAAGTTGAAACTTAAAGAAGGGATTATTTTTTAGCCCTAACTCCAAAGCAGAGAGTTTGATAGACCAATGATCAGATCCCCTACCTTCCAAAATCACAGAACTAGCACCTCTATTATCACCCATCCAATAACTGGATATCAAAAACCTCTCCAGTCTCTCTAATATGGAAGCTTCCCCACACCTTCTATTGTGCCAAGTAAATATCCTATTATCTAGCTTGATGTCAACCAAGATTAGGGCCTGGAAATGAGCACTGAAGATAGAAGAAAAAGACTCGAGACGGTCCACCCCACCACGTTTCTCCTCTAGACAAGTGATAGAGTTGAAGTCTCCGACCAAAATCCATGGGTACAGGGGAACCAAACTTCTCACAAAGAAAATGTGCTTCCACAAATTCACTTTACCATTATAATCAATAGGAGCATACACATTTGTAAGTAGGATGATTTCACGAGATTCATTACCATGCCCGACCATTGAAATAGACCATCTGCTAGAAATCCAAGTAAGAGGGGATATCCTAACCGGATCCCATAAACAAGCGACACGACCAACATATCCACATGCACCAAATACACTGGAATTACCCCCTTCTCCATAACTTGGGAGCAATATTGAACATACTATCAATAGCCAATTTAGTCTCCTGAATAAACACCACATCCGAAGAATGCACACGAACCAAATCACGAACAACTTTTTATCTAGGGATGTCATTCAACCCCCTTACATTCCATGAGAGGATAATAATTTTTGGGGGTTATAAAAATGGGAGTCCAATGTTCTCACCAAGCCTGACTCCACCAAAGTCTCCCCCATTAACTTAATTTTATCCTGGTCCTTCTTCCAACCCACCTTCATATTCTTATCCAATTTTTTTTTTTAATTATTTTCTGTTGCAATCCCAACACTATAGGATTTTTGCAGTCCAAGGATGACTGCATCAGTTCATGAGTAGGAGAGGGCATAACTAAATCTGTACCACTTTCCAAAATAGTTTCCCTTATAGGGCTAGACCCAACCATGTCCCCTATACTCAGATCCAAAGCCCTTTGTTCTTCATTTAAACCCCCTAAATCTGATTCCTTAAGTTCTCCCTCAAGAAGAGACATCTGATTCAACCTTGTTATATTTGCATCAGGTAGCGACGTTTTAGGTATCTCCATGCACTAATCAAAATCATATAATATGTCAAAACGGTTGAGTAGAGCATCTGGTTGGCTATCCTTAAGGTCTTTGTTTGCCCTTCCTCCTCTGTTTTGGGCTTTTACCGAAACAAAACCTTCCTTATCCCATTCCCCTTCCTTTATCGGGGCTTTTCCTTTATCCAAACATTGTCTATATCGAGAGGGCCCAGGATTTGAAGCCACAAGCGAGACAAACTTAGGGCATTTTCTTTGTAGGTGGTCATATTCATGGCAAATCCGGCAACAAAATGGAAGAGCTTCATAGTCAAGTTTTTGAACCCATGTAGTTGATCCAAATTGTATTTCAATAAAATCTAGAATAGGATTATTTAAGTCAATTTCAACACAAAGACAAGCAACATTTTCTATTGTGATGGTCCAACCGGCTTCCCAAGTAGAAGGGCAATCTTATGCAAGATATTAGTTCTCCAAAATTCCAATGGGAGCCATGGAAGTCGTACCCATACTGGAACTCACGACAGTCGCTCCTCTGATGGGTTGAAACCCACATGCCAGGGTTTAAGAAAGAGTCCCACTTGGTTATATAAATAAGGACCCCCTTCAAATTCTTTTTTATGATCTGTAATACAAGATAAAACCACCATAGAATAGCTATTCGCACTCAGCATCACCTCCACATCACCTTTAGGATTCCAAGTCTTCCTGACCCAAGCCTCCACAAAGGGGAGAGAAATTTGGATGCCCAAAAATTTGCCAATAAGGGCATGTTTGGTTAGATACTCCACATATTTTGCCATCGAGTCTGGTTGAACCACTAGAACTGGCTTGGATTCACATTGTTCCAAACATCCATTGTTCTTTAACAAGCGGTTCCCGACATGCACTGGAAAATCTTGTTCCTTCCAGTCATTTTTAGATGAAAAAATATCACGAGCATGCACTCTCTGTGCCAAACCCGATGCCATCATGACATTCCTCCAATTTTTTAGACCTCCTTCAAAAGTTGCTACCATCCCCACAAAGTAGTTTTTCTTCATCAAACCCTAGCAGAGTAGTTTTTCCTCATCAAACCCTAGCCCTTTATTTTCTAGTTGTTAGTAGATAATGCATATGTTCATTTTATTTTGACTATGCATAGAAGAACATTTTGATATTGACACATCACCTTTGTAGCGTAGGTTTTATTTTTTTGTAATCTCTCTCTCCATATTCCTTTGATGAATGCAAGTAGTGTAGGAATAGTGTGTTGAAAATCATATTAAATGAGGAGTCAACATTAGAAAAATCTTGGAGGTTCCTTGCAAGTTCATCCCTCACTAATGAAGCTTCCTAACTATATCTCTCTTTGCAAGGCATGAATGTTAGAGGCACCTAGCTATTTTTAGGTGACTATGACATTCTAAGAGACCAAAAGTTTATTTGGCATGCCCATTGGGATAAATATAATCTCTAATTCACCCCACATATTTTATAGATTCTGGTCAAGATTCTAGTGAAGATCTCAATTAGTTAAATTATTGAATAACAAGAGTATTTACTTGGTGAATCCTAAAGAAGAATACCTAAAAAAATAACTATGTACATAAATTATTTTGGCATTGCACTAATGAAGAAATATAAAATTAATGTTTTGGTGAATATCTTAGTCTCTTTGCTTGTTGAAATATGAACAATATTCACTTGGCAAATCCATTGAGCATAGAGGACCCATAATTTTATGAGTGAAATATTTATCACTAGATCTTTCATGAGAGAAAATATGCAAGCACTAGTGCCACCCTAATCCAAGTACCTAGAAGAAGAGCCCAATGTTAGAACATAATCACAAATTAGAATCATCCTCCAAGAAGGTACCTTTCCTAGAATTATAAAATACCCTTGCTACCACCTATTCCTCCTATGACATGGGATCCAATCCAAACCTTAGATTTCAAGTTGCTATATTACTTTATTGGAAAGTATGTGAATATGCTTATAAAATGCCTACATTGTATGGTAAGTTTATGTGTAGTACATAATATCGAGGAACATAACATAGCCCTTAGATTATTGGTAATCTATATTAGAGGAAATGCACAAGAGGGTACTTGAGTTTGACCCCACATTTAATTGAAAGCTAGTACTAACTCACATACCTACTATTGGATAGATTTAGAGAGAAGGTATATGGTGTATCCCTCCTAGAGAAACTAATTACCACCAAGAGAGCATCTATATTGATGACTTCAAAAACTCATTCCACAAAACCTAGTATAGAATCCTTAACAAGATTCATCCTCTCCCAGGTATGGCTTTCATTAACTATCTAAAAATTATAAATTATAAAAAAGCTATGATGGTCAATTCTAGGGGACATAAATCCCTATCATTGGCCTATGGGATAGCCATACAATCTGAGAATGACCTAATCCAAATAGGAAGGCTACCTCCTATTCCCCCCATGCCCATGTCCCTAACTGTCCAACTACTATACCAACCATCCCCAATGGTGTATCCTACCACCTTCTAGCCTACTACCATTATAAACCCAATGAAGGCTTAGAATTATCTCCCTAATCCCTAATACCCATCCATAATACCTTAATTCTCTATGCTATATGAAATAATGAACTATCTAAGGTCAATATCCAATGATTTCACAATCCTCAAGAAGAAAAAAGTGCCTAGAGGTTTCCATATTAGAACTATTCAAGGTATACCTTCCAATAGAATAGTTAGGGTTATAGGCCTCCTCTAAATAGGTAACAAGGCTCTAATTTCTATGCTAAGAAGTATGCAAATCATACCCAAGTTTTAAACTAATAGATAGTTCCTATGCCATCTCCATTGTAGCAAGTTCTCCCTAACCCCATTAGGGATATAGTCCCTACACATAATAACTACATAGAAGACCCTAGCTCATGGTACTACCCATACTCTAAGGCCTATGCTCCCATTGATTGTCTTAAGAGTAATTAAAAATAGTTCATGTTGATGCCAAATGAAGCTCCTTAGCCATCTACCTCTTATTTGACCATAGATGAATAGACACAGGGTCAACCCTCCCCTATCCAACACCAAATTCCTCTTTTAGAATAAATTTTGCCCATCCAAATTAGACTTTGATAATATGGGAAGATAAGGAGGTATACACTATATTTTATGGAGTAGGCACTTTGATGCCCAAAAGGCCATAAGTCCAGTTATCTATATGACATAGGCTAATAGGAAGGTGATAGAGGAGCAAGACAGAGATTATATAGTGGGTATCAATTCATAGACTAGGCCAAATGATCCAATAAAAGACACTTCCTTGGTGGTCACACTAAACCAGAGTGTACAAAATGTTTTGATGTCTACTAGGAGGAATACCTCTAAATCTTTGAGGTAATGCACACTAACCCTAGACCCAACTAAGGCTCCTCAACCTACTATAGATAGGCCTAGACAACAATGGCTACCAAGAACTATACAAAAGGTCCAATTAATAGGATCATTCAATATGGAAGACCATATAAAGATGTCTACTATGGCCATGCCTCTCTAGGATGTCTTGTCTATGCCTAAATAGAAGAAGAATTTGGAGGAAGCATTGGATAAATAGAAGGTACTAGGCAATCAAAAGTCTCCTATAGTCCTAAAAATATCTAATCCTAAAATATTTTGAGATAAATTGATGTACGAATATAAGTTGAATCATAGATGTATGGTAGATTTGGGTTCAATTACTTCAGTCATACCCAAAAGAGTGACAGATGCATTGGGGATAGTGTATGAGCCTATCAAAAATAGGGTAGTTCAGTTGGATGGAACTTTGGTTTAGATATTTAGGCTACTAAAGGACCTTCTCCTTATAGTGAAAGCCTACACAAACCTCATGATCTAATAGGACATAGTATTTTTTGAACTTCTAGCTAATTTTAGCATTTGTTTGCCAAGGATTTTCATTACTATGATTGGAAGCTATCTATCACTAGATTAGACACACATTCTACTTAGCACCAAAAATGGTACCAAGCTAAATATTCTATCAAAAACTCTCTATATCCATCATGTGGATCATGTGCCCTTGGTCATGCCTAATGCTGAGCAAAGAATAGTCTATATTGAACTAGTTTATCAATGAAGTTTGATCCTCCATTATCGATAACCAAATAGACCAATGGGAAGCTAATATGTGGGATGTAGATCCCCATGGAATATTTGAGCAAGTAGGCATGGGATAAAAATATGTCTCAAGTTGTCCTATAACATACTTTGTACATACAAGCGAAAAATAAATAATTATAATAATTTTGTTCTACAATAGGTTTTCTTTGTAGGATCTTGATTCACACTGATTCATCAAGAGCATCCCTTAGTTTGCAAGGATCATGGAGGCTCATGAGGTCATAAAAATCATAATGCATTGCAAAGTAATTTGTATTTTTGGAAACCTAAATATTGGTCTAAATCAATGACCTATATAATTTTGAAAGTGCCTAGGTGAATACCTTCCTCCTAAGTAACAATGATCATCAAATCTCGGAGAAGGATATGTGGTGGATTTACACTCAATCAAAAATTCATTAAAGGAAATATTGAGTGTATATTAATGTGAATTTTTTAATTCATATCATTAATGTGTGATATCATTTGATACATATAGCTTTCCAAATTTTTACCATTGTTAGATCACTAAAGACTGAAGTCCACGAGTCGTCTAATCTAAAAAAGTGGCTTCCTACATGATTGTTTTTTATATTTTCTCAAATTTCACCCCGACTCCGCAAGGAGCTTTTTGAACATAATATTGCACCATTGAAGGTGACACATGGTGATCTCACACTTGATCAAGAGGCAAAAAAGAAAATCCTAAGATCAAAATAGCATATATCATATAATAAAATAAATAATGGATAATGTGTATTATCTAAGTAGAAGAGAAAATGGCTCCTTGAGACAGCATCAACTATTTTATGGGCCAATAAGGGAGGCATGCTTTCCTATAGATCAATAATAAGGTGATGATCCGAATTATGTAATGAAAATTTAATGCTAAAATGTGGTAATGTTCTTCTGCAAACCTTACATATGGAAGGATTTTGCATAGCATGAACCTAATATATTGAGAGAAGTGTCAATCCCTTCACATTAAATTCACAATAAAATCAAAATAAATACATGTATATGAAATCATGGCCAAAAAAATGGTAATTGGTCCCAAAGAGTAAAGATTCAATACTTAAGGAAAGAGGATGATCTTTGTGTGCCAACTCTATTGAAAATGAAATCCATTTGAATCATGCAAATTTACTGCTATAAAAGGTGGAAGACACTTCCCACCTACCTTGGAGGAGGAAAATATAAATTCATGTAAGGTGAATTCAATGTAGGTAGGTGTTTCGATCCTCAAGGAGAAAATTAATAAAAGGGGATCTTGCCTTCATATTTTCCCATTGAATCTTAAACATCTAAGTGAATAAGGAATCCAAAGAGCATAAAAGATAATAGTTACAAACTCAAGCTAGAGGAATCAAGGCCATCCATTTTAGAGGTATCTAAAGTTTCATGGAGAAGAATAATATTACCACCTACCCACAAGCAACTAGAGTTGGTCAATCCACTACTTCTCTTTGCAAGAATAGTCACAACTTATTCTTCCACCTTAGGTTGAGAAATATTGACTATATATTCCCAAGCTATATCCCCTAAGTGAGTGAAGGACATTATGGAGAGATTCATGGACCCCAAGTTGTCCAAGAGAACCAAGAACCTAAGGAAAGGGGCATTGCAGTTCAATGCTAGAGATATCAAAACCTTCAAAGCATAAATCTAGAGCAATATCTAAGCATAATAGATGGTGCTTGAGATACATAATTTCTATTAGCTAGTGGTTGCATGCATGAAATACTATGTTCACTAGGATTTGGAGGCATTATCGCATGAGGAAAGTTGTAGAGTCATTATCATCACCCATGCCATTCATAATATGCTATGAATAGAGACTGGTAGACTTACCATAAATTTGGGAAACCTCATTGACTATTATGATACCATATCTAGGGTTTCTATTATATGAGTGTAGTATCAAGGGCACCATGCTACAAGAATTCCCATTAACCCACAAAACCTTGAGGGATATTGCTAGGGATACCATGAGCATGTTGGTGTTTATTTTTAGGTTTAAAATGACAAGAGTATGGTTTAGGCCTAGATCAGTATTACATACATGATGAGGTGGATACCCAAAAAATACAAGGTGATTTTTTATTTTGATGATTTCATTGTTGTCTAAATTCATGATGGGTTTTCCAAATTTAAGGATACCAAAAATTTTAAAATTTTCTCATTTTTTGCCTATGTGATTTTATTCTAGAACTCTAAGATATACCCTGGGTTAGTTTTGAAGTAATTATATGAGTCTAGCCATGATTTTCCCATTTTATTTTGGATTAAGGTCCTATGCACTACCTCCTCTTATTATAATTTTATGAAAAATATTTAGCCCCAATCATAGCAACTCTAATTAGGTGTAAAACAAAATACCTCTCAAATGATTTGATTGATTCAACCTATAGGAGTGGGAAGGGTAAGACAAGCTTGTATAAGTTTTCCCTTAGCTTTGATGGAATAACATTGATAAATATATAGGATACCTCTCTCTATGAGGACAAACTAAGATATTTATAGTTTGATGTGATACCAGGTGAATGAAACTATTATCTAGAAGATAAATTCACTACCTGGATAACAAGCATAAAGAGTTTGACTAAATTTGTGCAAAACCATGACCAAACATAAAAATCCTAAAGAATCTAGTATAAGAGGCAAGCATGCAACCAACAAAGATAAATTTGAAGCACCCATAATAGCCACGGTCTTACAAGACCTATTATAAGAAGTGACATTCAAACTTGTAAGTCCAAATTAGTGCCAAGAAATAAATTTTGAGAAAGGAACACTAGAAGGATGTAAATATCAATGCATGGTATAGTTTCATCATAAATTCGGGGATACTACAATGGCCTATAGTGACCTATATGAATATGAAAATTTTAGTGAGTTGTACAACCAAGAGCACTCAGACGTAGAAAGCGCCCAATAGAAAACTACAATAAAGAGGAGGTATTAAATATATTTTATCAAAATATTAAAATGGTGGAGTTTGAGTCTAAAGAAATAATCCATTTAGAATATTCCCTATCAAATCCCAAATAAGCTCCAAACTCTACCTCTCCTTAGGTGTCTCTCATAATAGCAAAACCAGCACCAAAAGTGGCTTGATGAGCACCATAACAACAAGGGAAGAGGGAAGTGGTATATAGTGTAAGTCCACCATAAAAGAAGAGAAGGATACCTTAAGGATGCTACTATAAGCTACTTCACACCCAAAATCTAGTAAGTTTCCCCATATTTTTTGCACTTTCACTCTAGCTACTAGTAAATGGCCTTTCATGTCTTCCATTCTTTTGGCTACATTGGTCTCCATACCTAATGCCACAACCATATTGGTTATTTATTCTTTTATTATTTGGTAACGAACTCCATGTAGGTGGTTCCCCCATTTGCAGCCCCTTAAGTCATCATCCCCATTACTTTTTCTTATGCCACTCCATATGTAGAACCTCAACCCATTTGGCTAGAAAGATGCTTCCCTCTTCCCTCCACCTTCCTTGCCTTACACATTCTTTAAACCATTATATCCAATTTTGGCTCCATAGAGGTAGATGACAATCTTACAAGCTTCTCATCCTACTTTTGGTGCATTGCAATAATTCTAAAAAATTCATAATAATACATCATAGTACATCCATACTGAAGAAGCCAAAAGAGTTGCATGGACCATGAAGAAAATAATGATGATTCATTTTGATCCTCAGGGGAAATGGTGTATTTGGATCAACTGACTTTGACCATATCTAAGCTATAAGGGAAATGAAAGACCAATACTACTAGTTTTTAATAAAAGGGATCAGCCTTAAAGATGCTTGGGCTAATAGTAAGGTAGAGTTTATGGAACAAGACAGTAATGTCATGTGTTATGACTACCTATACCTTGAGAATAAATTGATGAAAAAGAAGAAAGAACTTGAGAAAGTAAAAACTATTCTTAGGAACTACTAGTTGGAGGTAAAAGGACTCCAAAATAAATGGTGAGTGCACAAGTTTCAACTTCTCTCCTACAAGAGGAAAGGAGCAAGAACCAAAGTAGATTTGATCAACTCATCACACTAAAATCTCATCTTGACAAGGAAATGATTGAATTTCAAAAGAAACTTGAGAATAAGAGAAATAAAAATATAGGAATAAAGTAGCATCCAAGAGAAACATAACTAATAAAAGAGGTTTGGTGGGCATACTAGGACCGCATAACCAAAGCCACATCCTCATTGTCCTATGTGCTCAATTTCATCAATGCATGCACCATGCAAAATACCCAAATAAGTTAGGAGGTTGAGCTAGACTTAAATGTGATCTCTAAGAGGTCAGTTGAAGCAAAAAGGTACAAGACAACACTAGCCACCTCACCCAACTAGGATCTACTGACTATAGGTATTTAATACCAAAAGTAGTGGTGTAGAAATTATTGGATTTACTTGACAAAGAACTATTTGTTTAGAAATACAAAGCCTAGATAAGCATACTAACCACTATGGTTACAAACATAAGGGGTCTCATTGACTCATTGATTCAAAAGGGTATTTCATCCCCATAGACATTAGATAATAAGCTCTTTTTAGAGCAAGAGTATACTCAGTTGCTTTAATAGTAGAAATAGGAGCAAATAAGTTTTGATAAATTGTTAGATCCCCCACTTTGGAATAAGTAGCACAAGTTATCAAGCACCTAGAAAAGCTTGAGGTGTAAATTTAAGAAGTTGTGGATACAATGACAAGCTTCTCATGCAATGACTAAATAGATATCTAAATATGCTATTGTTAGTACTAAAAAGTAGAGTTATCCTTAGATGATTAATAGGGAGAAATAAAATCTTTAATAGAAATATTTTCCCCTCAATACCCCCATATTATTTCTATATTTTTTATTCTTCCTATTATTTCTTCACTATTTCTATAATTCTTCTCATTTTTATTCTTTTATTTGACTCTGCACACAATGGAGAAGACCATAAATCTTTTTGGGATCTCCAAAAAGTACAATATCCCCTATGAATTGTCAAAACTATAGTAAAAATTCACTACACCAAGGAGGAATCTTTACCTTGACTAAATTTTGCAAAATGGCCTTGGAAAAATATAGTCTAGTAGAAGAAAGGTAGATCAAGTGCACTATCAATTTTAAAATCGAAGGTGGGCATTGGTTTCCATGGAAATCTCCATAAAATATTTTGAAGTCATGCAAATAATATGATATTTTGATCAATGGTCAACGACCATTGATAATATGAAAGGCCACAAAATCCCTCCAAAGCCATGTGCACCATTGATTAGATAAAACTAATAATGGATACTAATTTTTGAAGAAGACTGGATTGCAAAAGAAGAAAACAAGTGTGCACCATTAATTTTATAGATCTATGGTAGATGTTAATCTTGAGAAAATGTGAGTAAATAAGGAACCTTGGAGCTCCATGGACCATTGATTTCTCATTTGATGGCCTATGCCATTTCATAAGACTACCAACAAAGTTTTTGAGATAAAACCATGTCATTGGTTGAGACTTGGATATGTGGTGAATGCATTAACAACCCACAAAGAAAGTAAGAAGCTATCCCTTCAAGGCTCACATTCAATAGAGATCCACCATCGATATTGTTAATAAAAATATACAATGACCTATGGAATCAGAGATAGATATTAAGACATTTTGATCTTAAAACCTTGCCAACCATCTAATTTTAATGATCAAAGACCTAGTAGGAAACATGTAAATAGGGAGAAGAATAGGAGGAGCTTCATTGCCTATCTAATAGGAGGAGAAATATCTCAAGCCAATGGGTCTAAATTTTGGAAAATATGGGAATATTCTATTAGAGGGAACATCTATGCACAATCTCCCAAGATAAGGGTAAAAAGGCTCATAAATTTAGCAATTACAAAGGAGCCTCAAGTTCACCTACCAACGCCATTTGGGTACGACATTCCAAGAATAGTGGTTCATATAATAAATACAGTAGTAGTGGAAGCCCTAGTTTTAGAGGTCTCAAACCCTTTAGAATTGATGGATCCAATTCTAGAGATCTTGAGGCCATCAACATTGTATATGGACTAATATCTTGCTCGATTTAGGGCAAAAGTTTTGGATTACAAGTGTAGTTTTGGTGGGGAAACCCTAACCCTTGTATATAAATAATAGTTTTATTTTCATTGTAGGCATCAATAATTACCTACTTGTACCTAATACCTAGACTTGTGGGTATTTCCCTTTCACTTTTCTTCTGTGTAATAATTTGGACTTCAGCCTTGAGTCATTTTTTTAATATCATTGAGCCTCTTTTGATTTGACATCTCTATATAAAATGTTTATGATATATATAATGAAGTGACTAATTTTTCTTTATCCTAGTTCTTGTGTACATCTTATGCATAAGTGGTTATATGTTAGATCAAAATCCTATCCAATTTCTATCTTAGCATATGATGCATGTGTTTATTTTATTTTGATTATGCATAGAATAACCTTTTTATCTTGGTGCATTGCCTCTGTATCCTAGGTTTTATTTTTCTATATTTCCTTTTTCCTTTTATGAATGCAAGTAATGTGGAAATAACACGTTGAAGATCATATCAAACATGGATCTAACCTTAGCAAAATCTCATAAGTTTTTATGTGAGTGCATTACTCACTCATGGAGCTTCCTGACTATGTCTCTTTATGCAAGGCATGAGTGTCGGAGGTACCTGACCATTGCGATAGGCAACTGCAATATTTTGAGACCAAATGATACACTTGAATTTAAGAAATCAATAAACTAGTTATAAAAGATGCATGAAATAGAATGTGATGCTCCAATTTAGTCCTAACAACATAATTATTTCCTATAAACAAAGATACAAGGGAAGCTCTAAATAAAATATCAACTATAATTAATGTTTAGGGGTTTTTCGAGATAAGAAGAAGTATTGAAATATTCTTAGTCATACACTCAAACCCATGTTCCCTTTATGAAATTTTTTAAAAGAAAATATAAATACATACAAGAGCTATTCTACTAGTGGAGGCTTTCTAAGAAGAATTATTACTAGTGGAGGCTTTCTAAGAAGAATTTAAGCACCAAGAATATGATGATTATAAGGTAACAAATGACTAACTAGTTATGTGAGCATTGGATAAATTGTCTACATAGTGCAAAAGGATCATAGAAATAAAGGAAACCAACAAAAAAAAATAGAGATGTCCTAAAGTCAATAGGAGAGAGTGATTTATACAAACATGGGGACCACTCCTAGTCACTTGCTCCATAGGATGACAACCAATGGATGCATGCTAAGCTAGATAAGGGCAATGAATATGAAGATGTGCACATGATGGAATGGTCAAAGTTAGAAGTGATAGTAGTAGGTAAATTATATCAAGAATTTTATTAGTATAAGAGCTTTCCAATAGGAATTCAATAGTACTTCATTCATATGTATCTTTTTATTGATTGGTATCTTGTATATCTATATATCTCTCTATTTATTCTCTCTCAATGTTATTGTAGATGTAGTATTTATAGATAAATTTAGGGAATATTCAACATTTGTAGGGGATTCAATTTTGAGACAAGCTCCATAATGTTAGTCAAGAACCATATGTTTATGGAAGATCAATTTGAATAATACCTGAGTGCCATATCATCCATGGCTTGGTGAAGCAACCAATGATGACATGTCTAGGAAGGGCATAGTCAATTTTCAAGGTAGGCTTAGACATCGTCTTCAAGGAGTAGGAACAAAGTTAATTTTTCTTTATTTGATAAAATAATAGAAATTTAAAATATGCTTGGCTTATATGACATCAAAGAGACAAGTAGTTAACATATTTACTAGCAGATGTGACACCATGTAAATATTAGTCATAATTTAGATTTATTGAGTTACTATGGTTATAGCTAGTCAGTCCTCCAAGCTTCCTTGCAATGAAAATATTAGAGTCAAGTAGTAGAAAATGTGTTGGACATGTTCCCACTGCCTCATCTTGCATATATGATCAATACAATTGTATCCAATAGGATGTATCTAGTCAAGAGTATGTTGAATAAGTTTCAGGACACATCCTTAGAAAAATGGATGACACATAGAGGACTTATGATATATCATTATTATAATTGATCTAGATGGTGCAATAAGGGATCTATAATGAATATAAATATTTCAAATGCAGATTGTAATCCATAAAATGGATGGGAATCTGTAGTAGGAACAGGCATTCATGGCACTGACAAGGTCTTTCTAATGAAAGCCCAAGGTGATTGGTTGTCAAAAGAAAATTGTGTGGTTATGTTTTTTATATAGCTTATTCTAAGTTAGTTCTAGAAGAAGCATTTATTTGGAAATTCACAAGAAGTATTCATATCCCAAATTTGGGAATGATAGATGGACAAATTGAGGTGCATAAAACTAGATGTCTACAGTTAGACACCCATCTTGAATAATCAATAGGTATGATAAAGTTAGTGTCTAGAAACTTTTAAATTTCAATTTTGCATGTCTTAAATGAGAGGAGAGAACCTCATTTATTTTTTTTATATGGAAGAGATATCCTCATAAGTAATAATGTTGTGGATAGATAAGTCCTTGTCCATTCTAGTCATATTATTAATTTTTTTCTAGGAAAAAACATCTTTGTCCTCTTAAAGTAAAACAGTAAAGATATCTTATCCTCTCTTAAATAGGCTAGACCTAGTATTAACTATGTGTGGTTGTTTAAGGGATACTATATCAATGCCTATAGTAGGTTCAAAATTTATGACATTATAGTACTTCATTTACATGTATCTTATTATCGATTATTATCTTATATATCTATATATATCTCTATCTATTCTCTCTTTGTGTTATTGCAGAGGTGGTATTTATAGATAAATTTTGAGAAGTGTTGTGGCTGATCCACAACGTACCCCAAAATTGGTGACCCACCTTTTTGCATGTGTTCCAAGAAGACCGAAGTGGCCCATAGGCTAAAGTTCAAAGAAAAAAAAAAAAGCAAAACACCACAAGGAGAAAAAGTGTCGTGATATCGCGACATGTTGCGCCATCGCGGCCAAAATGAAGAAGTGTCGTGATATCGTGACATGTTGCTCCATCGCGGCCAAAATGAAGAAGTGTCCCGATATCACGACATGTTGCTCCATCGCGGCCAAAATGAAGAAGTGTCGCGATATCGCGACATGTTGCTCCATCGCGGCCGAAAATGAAAAAGTGTCGCGATATCGCGACATGTTGCTCCATCGCGGCAGAAAATGAAAAAGTGTCACGATATCATGACATGTTGCTCCATCGTGGCCAAAAATGAAAAAGTGTCGTGATATCACGACATGTTGCTCCATCGCGGCCAAAAATAAAAAGTGTCGCAATATCGCGACATGTTGCTCCATCACGGCAAAAAATGAAAAAGTGTCGCGATATCGCGACATGTTGCTCCATCACGGCAAAAAATGAAAAAGTGTCGCGATATCGCGACATGTTGCTCCATCGTGGCAGAAAATGAAAAAGTGTCGCGATATCGCGACATGTTGCTCCATCGTGGCCAAAAATGAAAAAGTGTTGCGATATCGCGACATGTTGCTCCATCGCGGCCAAAAATGAAAAGTGTCGCAATATCGCGACATGTTGCTCCATCGTGGCAGAAAATGAAAAAGCGTCACGACATCGCGACATGTTGCTCCATCGTGGCAAAAAATGAAAAAGTGTCACGACATCGTGACATGTTGCTCCATCGCGGCCAAAAACGAAAAAGTGTCGCGATATCGCGACATGTTGCTCCATCACGGCCAAAAGCAAAGGAAAAGAGAAGAAAGAAAAAGTGTCACGATATCGCGACATGTTGTATTTTCGTGGTTCAAAAGGGGTAGGCAGGCTGAGGAGCAAGAAGTGTCACGATATCATGACATGTCCCATTTTTGCCAAGGTAACAGACCTGCATAATGACACGGACATAAGGACAAAATCTAGTAAATAAGACCAAGCATTACATAAGAAATATTTAATGATTGGAAATCATTTAAGATGGTCGTTACACAGGGAAGGAAATGGACACAAGCCTATGTGGAGAAAACGTAGCAAAGGGCCACAAAATGGAAACCGAAGCACACGCATGCAGGGAAGGTGAAACGAACAACCATCAGAAAATGAAAGCGAACCGTCATGGAAGGAGAAACAATTCTTTCGGAAAGTTTAAAGATGCCATTCAAAGAGGCCAGAAGGGAGGGGGGCGGAACTGTTCAGAGAAGATTGTAGTAATGAAGGCAAGGCCTTAGCACTGGGTTTCTCTGGATACTTTCTTCCACATTGGACTGGTTTTTTCTTCTTCATGGACATGGGTTGGAAATCTCGGCGAGCACAGTTGCAGAGCTGAAGGTGATAATGCCATTCTCGGCCTGTTTGAGTCGTTTTTCTTCCATGGACTGGTTCGGGAAAACCAAAAATTTTGCTATTGTAAAATGACACATTTTTAATGCAGAAGTTCTCAAAAATTTGCATATTGTGGGCAAGAAAGAAGGAGATTTTCTTTGCATGCTATGGATTTAATGTTTATTCTTTCATCTTTTCAGATTTCGAATTTATAGATAATGTTGATGCCATTTCTTTGGGTTACATTAGGCGAATATTTGAAATCTGAATTTTATTTTGTACCCTAGGAACCAGCACTTGGCTTATCCGGATTGTGCTTGTTGGCAGGTCCAATAGGTTAGGTTGCATGCACGGAAACCTCACATCTTCGGTTTTGTCGTAATAGGATAGCATCATACTGGAAGCATTTTATTTTCAATTTTCTGCATCACATTTTCATTGTTTCTGCATTTTTTTATTTTTATTTATGTTCAAGAGTTTTAACTTTTCAAGGCATTAAAATAGACATTTAAAAAATATTAAAATCTAAAAAAATAATGAACAATCACTAAAGTTTCATGCTGAAATAAACCAACATTGCCCCTTGTTTACAGTTACTTGCAATCACTAAGGTGTTCCAAGCATTTAAATTGAATTTCTTTATATGAGATTACTAATACACATATGCAAATGTTAAATACAGCGGAGACCTTGGAGAAGTCGTTTGTTTAACTTCTTTGCAAGAGGGGATTTGGAACCCAAATCCTAAAAGAGAGTGTACTTTCACAACTGGGTGAAAATACCACTCAACAGATTGGCACTAGGAGGGCCCGAACTGGTTTATTTCAGTGTGATTTAAATGCTATAGGGATTTAAATTTTGAATAGTTCATGCCCTATTGATTATTATATTTAGCCCTCTTTTAACAATACAACCTTGTAGTGTTAAAGGGAGGACATGAATTGCTATGCATTGTTCTAACGTTTTTTGATTGTTCATACAGGAATAATCTGTCTTGATTTGATTTAAAAAAAAAAAAAATCTTGACTAGCGAGGTTGTCTCCATGCAATTACTTTCATTTGATTTTAATGGATACATCTCTTGGTTGATGCTAACATGATTATTCATACATTACATGTTTGATATTTGCTAGTCATTTCAAGGTTTCTTTCATGCATGACTAACAAATTGGTTTTGAAGTTATTCTTTGAATTCCATTAATTGCAGATTTTTTTGTGTGTCGCAGGTCTTCTTCGAGGTATTTTCCATGGCCCTTGTAGGATTATCATCATCGATTTTAAATCAAATGGCCCAACCTCCACCAGCTCCTTGGTACGGAGCCCATAACATTCCTTTGAATATTGCAGGGGATATTCATGAGATCCCTAGGAATATAGAGAGATTTTTTCCCAAATACAAACTGGATGGCCCAAGGACCGCAGAAGAACATATTCAGGCCTATAGGTATGTTTTGATAAGATTGCAATTTCAACATGAAGATGTGGCTTGTAGACTCTTCCCCATGAGCCTAGACCTAGTGGCCTACGAATGGTATATTTTCTTACCTTCTGGTTCCATTACGTCATGGACGCAAATGGAGAATGCTTTTGTCAACCAATCCAGGTCACCATTAGATCCCACAATCATTTATAATCAGTTCATTACATGCAAAAGAGGCCAAGGTGATTCAATCCAAACTTTTAATCAGAGATTTCAAAAGTGCTATAATAGAGCAATTCAGAATTTTTCCATTGATCCCGCAGTAGCTTTGCAAATATATTTTGGGGCATTGGATCCTATGACGGCAATGTTTGCAAGGCAAAATCCTCAAGTTACTACGCTTGCTCTAGCCTACAATGAAGCTATGACCATTGAACAACAAATGACACCACAGAATTATGGGTTTTCCCAGATGCCCATGGTAGGACAATATGGTCCTTATGGTCAAACTCCTATGATGAATCAGATCATGGCACCGCAAATGTCGGGCATAAATGCTTTGCCTTATCAACAACCATATTCATCAACACCCGCTTACACACCCATTCCAATTCAACCAATCACATCCATTCCTCCCATTCCTCCATTTCTGCAAAATAGTCAACAGACTGTGCAAGGAGCTAGTCTAGTTAATTCTTAGGCTATGGTTCCTTTCCCCAATCTAATTCTGATTCAAAGTGTGAATCCCTACGCAAATCCAGTGGCTCAAAATCCAACTCAAATGTTAAATCAAAATCTCACCAATTATGCAAATCCTATTGGAACTAGCAATAATATAGCTCAACCAAAAGAGATTTATTCAGAGGTTGAAGAACTCAAAAATATGGTTCACAAATTGAATAATGATTTGGTTCAAAAATAGAAGTATGAATCCCATGCCCCTCACCCAAATCAAAATTTCAACAATAGAGGGAGACAGTGGAATACGAAGCCAAACAATGGGGGTGTACCTTCTGCTATTGCTAATCAGATTAATACTTCTGCAGGACCAAGTCACTCTAGTTCCATTCTTAATATTTCTAATTTTGCATGGGAAAACGGGTGTAGATTGCATGATACAAAGGAGCATAATGAAAGGAATTGTCCTAAAATTGCTATGTATACTCATTGTCTCCAAGCTCAAGTGGATGGTTTGGAACTTGTGCCAAATAAGGGTCCACCCCAACATCAACAAGGAGAAGACAACATTCTGGTGATGGAAACTTTATATCATCAAGAGAGTTATGACCAAGAGGATCCACACCTTCCAAATTGTGATAAAATTGAATCATGGGTTACAAATTTGGATTATGATAGCTTTACCAATTTGAATTCAAGAAATAACCCAATTTTGGAAATAACTGGACCATCTATGGAAGGTGAAGGCGAATTGGATGAGAAATATTTTGATGAATCAGAAGATGAATTGGATGAGAAATATGTTGATGAATCAGAAGATGAATTGGATGAGAAACATGTTGATGAATTAGAAGATGAAGAAGAAGTGCTTAAGCGTCACGACCTGAACTTGGAATATGATTACTATGATTCGTGGAAGAAATGGGAAGAGTATTATAAATCTGAATCTTCTAACAAACTTATTGTGTCAAACAATATGCAGGATAACTCAATTGCTTCCTCGCATGAGGATACTATGAATCCTGTACAATTTGAGAAAGTTTTGGAAGAGGAATTTGAATCTCATCAAATTTTGGAATATGATAAGGATTCTACGACCATGAACCAAGAAAGGGAGTCACTTGCTTTAGATCCCTTTGAAGGAAAAGAAATCAAAAATCTTGATCATGTACTTGTGCTACGACGATTATGCCATTTCAGAAAGAGAAAATTACAAAACCTAAACCATTTGGGTTTGATATCACTGATGATCCAATTGAAAATCTCACATTACCCAAGACAACCCAAATGACTGATCACGGAAAGGCGTGAGATAGACAAGACTTATGGTTTGAAAGGGATGGACATATTTTCAATTGGGTACCTAAGTTTGGTGCCTTTGATAAACAGGTCATTGAGAAAGAACAAGTGCTACGTGATGATGAAGGTCATGAGAGGGAAAAATAATTTTCAAATCCTCTTCAGATAAGGTCAAATGAAAGCATGCCAAAGGTAAAATCTCATCTTTTTGGTTTCACCATGCAGAATTCGAATGGAGGTTTGCCTAATGAATGGTTTGATTCAAATATCATTAATGTTATGGCTTTATTGAAGGAAAACGAAAGCTTATTTCTACACCATGAATCAAAGTGCGAAATGAACATCTTAAAGAATAGACATAAAGGAATTGAATATCAATCATTGTCTAATAAATTTGAAACTCCACCATAGGATTATTAATGAAACTAAATCAAATTGGTATGGTGAGAGGGGCAAGTGGATATTTGTTTCTTTGTTTGGGTTGATCTTGTTTTTTTGGATTCCTGCAAAGCTGGATATGCGTATCACGTCATATATCTTTTAAAGAATTCTAATCAGGTTTGGGATCCGAGGAAAGGATAATCCAAATTTGTTTTGTTTTTGTACATTTGTATATACTTTTGGTTTTCATGTTTTAGTTTTAGATTAGATCTCATTTTGGTTTTAAGTTTGGTGTGTTGGTCCTTTGGACATTTTTGGTTTGTTAAGTTAGATCCTTATGAATGTTGACTAAGACAAGGAGAATATGAAACATCTGAATTTTATGGCAGAAAGCTCCACGAATTTCGCAAACACATTTAAAAAAATATCGTTTGGAACTTATGATGCAGGAAGTTGTCAGTTTTATAAATTATGGCAAAGTAGGTGGTATACTTTCAAAAGGAGCAATGCATTCATATCTCATGTACATTCCGCATTGCATATACATTCCATCTCAGTTGCATCTTCATTTCATGTGTAATCATTGAAAAGGTGTCGAATCCTCTTAGGGTTATTACATAACATATTTTAAAAGGATCCTAAGGTTGGGAACTGATGCCCGAACTATCTTGAACCAAGCACGTTCTACACATATTAAAGAGAATCTTGAGCAAAATGGTCAAAACCATACTTGGAATAAAAGGTGAGGCGAAAGGAGTATTTCGTGTCTGTCCTATTATGCAACATAATCCTTAAAACAGTGGTTTTCACCACTCCCATAGTGCTTAAAGCCTAAAATCAGAGTAGTAAGGATAGGGTTAAATCCTCATCAAGCTTAGGTTGAGGATCCAACTCCCCAAAGCTCTGATTTGACCTTCATGGAGCAGTAAGGATAGGGTCTAATTATCATCTTGCTTAGGTTGAGAATACGATTCCCCAAAGCTTCCATTTTGCCCACTCAATAAATTGAAATTCAAAAGAAAATATTTTTCATTTCTTTATTAATACTGGACTGGAAGGATCGTACTACATGTCCCTTGCAAGGATGGGTAGTCATCACCAAGGTCCAAGAAATCACAGTAAAGTCAAATCCTGGATTATGGGGGTTAATCTCCATCGGTGCTATAGACGCGTGGCTGGCAGTGGAGTATGCTCATGCATGGCAACATGTCTTGTCTAAAAGCAAGACCACTGACTGCTCAAACAGACAGGCTAGCCTGACAGTTTCATCCATAATAGGTTAAATCATTTTGTTCAAGATGAGGTAATGAACTCCAGATAGAGTAGTAAGGATAGGGTTAAATTCCCATCTCGCTTAGGTTGGGAATCCGATTCCCCAAAGATCTGATTTCACTTACACTTGCACATGGGTTCAAGATGGTGGTGACACATAACCAACTTTGGGGATCTAGTAAATTAATTCAGTATACATATTTTTTGTCCTAAGAGGGTTTGACAGTTTTAATATGTTTGTTCATGATGCTTGAAGGTCTGAGCCTTTGCAAAGCAGGTTGTTATAGCTCTAGCATCTTCATCATACATCAAATCTTGCACAAATCATTCATAGCCTTGCATACGAATCATAAGTGAAAATGACAATGGAATGTGATCAATTTCAAACGATAGGGAATGAAGCACATTGCACACACCAAGCTAATGCTTAATAATTCTAATGTTTCATGTATTTCTCGTTTAGTTTCATTCTTGGGATATTTGCTAACGCTTGTATTTGAGTCTGTGTGTTTTTAGGTTGAGTTCTCATCGAAATTCTCAGGAGCATTTCTCAGCAGAGTCACCATTTGTTGTGGTTGATCCACAACGTACCCCAAAATTGGGGACCCACCTTTTTGCATGTGTTCCAAGAAGACCGAAGTGGCCCATAGGCTAAAGTTCAAAGAAAAAAAAAATCAAAACACCACAAGGAGAAAAAGTGTCGCGATATCGCGACATGTTGCGCCATCACGGCCAAAATGAAGAAGTGTCGCGATATCGTGACATGTTGCTCCATCACGGCCAAAATGAAGAAGTGTCGTGATATCGCAACATGTTGCTCCATCACGGCCAAAAATGAAAAAGTATCGCGATATCGCGACATGTTGCTCCATCATGACAAAAAATAAAAAAGTGTCACGATATCGTGACATGTTGCTCCATCGCGGCAAAAAATGAAAAAGTGTCACGATATTATGACATGTTGCTCCATCGCGGCCAAAAATAAAGTGTCGCAATATCGCGACATGTTGCTCCATCACAGCAGAAAATGATAGTGTCGCGATATCGCGACATGTTGCTCCATCGCGGCAAAAAATGAAAAAGTGTCGCGATATCGCGACATGTTGCTCCATCGTGGCAAAAAATGAAAAAGTGTCACGATATCGTGACATGTTGCTCCATCGCGGCCAAAAATTAAAAGTGTCGCGATATCGCGACATGTTGCTCCATCGCGGCAGAAAATGAAAAGTGTCACGATATCGCGACATGTTGCTCCATCGCGGCAGAAAATGAAAAAGCATCGCGACATCGCGACATGTTGCTCCATCACGGCAGAAAATGAAAAAGCGTCGCGACATCGCGACATGTTGCTCCATCGCGGCCAAAAATGAAAAAGTGTCACGATATCGCGACATGTTGCTCCATCACGACCAAAAGCAAAGGAAAAGAGAAGAAAGAAAAAGTGTCGCGATATCACATGTATTTTTGCGGTTCAAAAGGGGTAGGCAGGCTGAGGAGCAAGAAGTGTCGCGATATCGTGACATGTCCCATTTTCGCCAAGGTAACAGACCTGCATAATGACGCGGACATAAGGACAAAATCCAGTAAATAAGACCAAGCATTACATAAGAAATATTTAATGATTGGAAATCATTTAAGATGGTCGTTACACAGGGAAGGAAATGGACACAAGCCTATGTGGAGAAAACGTAGCAAAGGGCCACAAAATGGAAATCGAAGCACACGCATGCAGGGAAGGTGAAACGAACAGCCATCGGAAAATGAAAGCGAACCGTCATGGAAGGAGAAACAATTCTTTTGAAAAGTTTAAATACGCCATTCAAAGAGGCCAGAAGGGAGGGGGGCGGAACTATTCAGAGAAGATTGCAGTAATGAAGGCAAGGCCTTAGCACTGGGTTTCTCTAGATACTTTCTTCCACATTGGACTGGTTTTTTTCTTCTTCATGGACATGGGTTGGAAATCCCGATGAGCAGAGTTGCAGAGCTGAAGGCATAATGCCATTCTGGGCCTGTTTGAGTCGTTTTTCTTCCATGGATTGGTTCGGGAAAACCAGAAATTTTGCTATTGTAAAATGACACATTTTTAATGCATAAGTGTTCAGAAATTTGCATCTTGTGGGCAAGAAAGAAAGATATTTTCTTTGCATGCTATGGATTTAATGTTTATTCTTTCATCTTTTTAGATTTCAAATTTATAGATAATGTTGATGCCATTTCTTTGGGTTACATTAGGCGAATATTTGAAATCTGAATTTTATTTTGTACCCTAGGAACCAGCACTTGGCTTATCCGGATTGTGCTTGTTGGCAGGTCCAATAGGTTAGGTTGCATGCACGGAAACCTCACATCTTCGGTTTTGTCGTAATAGGATAGCATCATACTGGAAGCATTTTATTTTCAGTTTTCTGCATCTCATTTTCATTCTTTCTGCATTTTTTTATTTTTATTTATGTTCAAGAGTTTTAACTTTTCAAGGCATTAAAATAGACATTTAAAAAATATTAAAATATAAAAAAATAATGAAAAATCACTAAAATTTCATGCTGAAATAAACCAACATTGCCCCTTGTTTACGATTACTTGCAATCACTAAGGTGTTCCAAGCATTTAAATTGAATTTCTTTATATGAGATTACTAATACACATATGCAAATGCTAAATACAGTGAAGACCTTGGAGAAGTCATTTGTTTAACTTCTTTGCAAGAGGGGATTTGGAACCCAAATCCTAAAGGAGAGTGTACTTTCACAACTGGGTGAAAATACCACTCAACAAGAAGCTTTGACCATTATATGGGAGAAAATGTTGAGCTAAGATCTTTTACATTAGTAAGGAACCATAGGTTCACAATGGATCAATCCAACAAATGCTTGAGCACCACATCAACCATAGCCTAGTGCAAGCGACTAATGATAACATGTCTAGGTAGTGCATAGCTGATTTTCATGGTAGGCTTAGACATTGTCTTAAAGGAGTGGTAATAGAGTGAATGTTGCCTATTTTTTTAGAGAATAGAAATTAAAAATACACTTGGCTCAAATTATATTGGTGATACAAATAGTTAATGCATTTACTAGTGGACATGACATCATATAAATAATGGTCACAATTCAAATATATTGAGTTATCATAGTTATAGATGAATGATTCCATAGGCTTCTTTATGAAAATATTGGAGTCAAGTAATAGGGAATGTGTTACACATGCCCACCACCTTAGCTTGTAAATATGACCAATACAATTGCATCTAGTAAGATGCATCTAGCCAACAGTATGTTGAGTGTGTGTTGGAATGCATCTTGAATTAGATGGCTAACACATGGAGGGTCCATGATATATCATTACTACTGATGATCTAGATAGTGAAACAAGGATATATAGTGTGGATATACATCCATAGTCTATATAGGGATCCATAGTACAAATGGGGATTCATGATGCAGATGGAGTTTTTTAAACTGAGGAAGGTCCAAGGTGATCAGTTGTTGAAAGGAAACTATGTGTGTTGAGCTATTCTAGGAGTATTTGTTTGGGAATTCACAAGAAGTATTCCTACTCTAAATGTGGGAATGGTATATGGGAAAATTGGGGTGCAAAAATTTGTGTGTCTATAGTCAAAAATCCATTCTAAATAATCAATAGGTTAGTAATAGTGTCTAAAAACTTTTGAATTTCATATTTTGCATAGGTCTTAAATAATAGGAGAGAATCTCCTTTGTTTTTATTGGAGGGAATAGACATCCTCATTAATAACAATGTCATGGACAACTAGGTCCTTGTCTATTCTAGGTATGTGAAACTATTCCTAGGCAAAAATATCTTTGAACTCTTTAAGTAATGTAGTAAGATGGATTATCCTTCCTTATATAGGCTAAGCCCGATATTATCTATGTGTGGTTGTTTAAAGGATACTATGCCAATGTGTATAGTAGGTTCAACATTCATGACATTGTATTACTTTATTCACATGTATGTTATTATCGATTATTATCCTATATATCTATATATCTCTCTATTTATTCTTTATGTGTTATTTTTATTTATTTTTATTTACATGGTGGAATCGGTAGCTGCCATGAATCCAGGCAGATTGTCCAGCTTTTTATGGCCACCACAGTATTCTACGCTGTCCACCCCAGAAGCCGCCACATAGATCTTCACGCAGTCCGCCCCTATAACCACCATGCCACAATCATTTTAAACCTTTTACATCGCTGAAAGCACCAGGAAAGGGACAAGCGTTCAGTCCGATGAGGCCCGATATTTGAACCTTGGACAAGGGACAATCATTTTATGTGTTACTAAAAGGGTGGTATTTATAGATAAATTATGGAAAGCTTCAACAATTGCAAGGTAGGGAATGTTGAACCAAGATCCACCACATAATATGGGAACCATAGGCTTATGGTGTATTAAGATAATGAATGCATGAGTTCCACATCATCCATGGTTTTTTGTAGATGACCAATGAAAACATGTTTGGGTAGGGTGTAGTTGATTTCCAAGGTAGGCTTGAAAACCATATTAAAGGAGTGATGATAGAGTGGATGATTCTTAATTTAATCAACAAATTAAAATTCAAAATATGCATAGCTTAGATGATATAAAATAGATATATAGTTAACACATTTACTAGTAGATATGATATCATCTAAATATCGACCATAATTCAAATTTATTGATCTACCATGGTTACAAATGGACGGTTCTCTAGGATTCCTTGCAATAAAAATCTCAAAGTCAACCTGTATCGCCCAAATTTTTTGCACCCTTACCTTCAAGCTAAAGGATTCATGCCTGGAAGGGGGATGCGAAAAGGATGGAATAATACCTTGGATGGAGAGGCCCTTTGAAAGTTTTCCCCTCAAGGGAGGGGTATAAAGGTGAATTTTTGATGTATGGTGGGGTTCACCAAGAAACTTTGAGTGGCAGTTTCCATGCCTAGGTTGAGAATGGGATGTGTTCATTTTATGTTCAATCATTCAGATTCCTAGGTTGGCCAAAATGAAGCTAAGTTATTCTATATGACAATTCCGATTTATATGAAGACAACAAACATAAATGAATCCTAATGTGATTAAATGCAGAGAATATGTTAAATGGAGAAGAGTACACCTAATTTTTGATGTCTGATGAATATTCTAAAGCTTGTAGGACTCCAGATCATCTCGGATATGATAGGATCATCTGTAATTGTACATAATCATCCCAAATCACAGTCGATCATCTGATATCACCCAGGATCATCAGCGACCTGACAAATTCGTCAGAGGAATTCATCAAAAACTTGTAATCAAGAAAACAGACACCAAAAACCAAAAATGCTATTGCAAGAATGATGCAAAGTGATAGAAATGAGAGTGTAGATGCTTAAATAACAAATCCATATATCAAATTAAATGAGATTCAATGTTTTGGTAACTTATTTTGAATTTTATCATGCAATTATGCTAAATGAGGTGAACTCCAAGATGCAAAATAGAAGTAAATTACTCTAATGCACCAATAAATAAAGAAACAAGGTAAAAAATGCAAACTAGGGACTCTGATTGCCCCCAAGCTGAATTGTAGTCAAGATTGTCTACAATCGTATGAGATCATGCTGATCTTGACAGGATCGTCTCAAATTGTAGTTGAATCACCTGCGACGATTCGAGCTACCTCCGGCTACAACATAGTGAAATCCTGCAACAAAAACTTGAAACACGAATATAAAATCCTATAGGGAGTCAGGGAGGGCAGGCAGGGAGAGAGTCAGGGGAGGCAGGGGAAGAAGGTAGTCAAGGAATCAGGGCATCAGGGGGATAAACTAGAAAAATTCTAGTTTATATAGGATTAGGGGGAGGTTTTGGAGGTTGGGGATCATCCTAATCTGGGAGATCCTCAATGTGGAAATCTCCAACCGCGTAGACACGCTTCTGCCCAAGTTGGAGAGGTCGTTGGAACAAAAGCTAATTATGAAAATTTAGTTTTGGGACGAAATCGTCTGGACATTCTATTCCAAACGAATTCGTCCGATTTGCGATGATATCGTCAGATCGGCGATGATATCGTTCAACGGTCAAAACAACTTCTAAAAATGGCACAAAAAATGAGGTGAGCAGTTAACGGGCAGTTTTAGGGTTAAAATTCAAATTTTTACTTTTTACTGATGGTTTAACTACGCCAATTTTAGGGTGCTACATTTTGCCCCCTCTTTAGCAAATTTTTTGAAGAAAATGCGTTAAATACGAGTTCTTTATGCTTTACGAGAAAGCAAAAATTTATTTCATTTTTTAGATGATGATTCTAGGTCGAATCGTACGACTGTTTGCTATGGTGCCCCCTCCGAGTTTTTACCCAAATCGAACGTTTGAGGTAAAAGCGCAAAAAAGCAAAAATTGAAAAATGTCGTTTTAAAATAAAAATAAGAAAAATAGGGTAAAACCCTAATTCATTTTTACTGTTCACTTTTGCTATTTCAGAGCTCTACAGGCAAAATGGTGGAAACGGCACACAGATCGACAGAGGTCCGGTGCGGGTTGCGAGTAAGGATCTAAACCTAGTGTACTATGTTTTTAACTTGATTTATTTGATTTTTTTATTTGAATTTTAATTTTTTTGGGCATCGCAACCATTTTTAGGTCGTCGACGACATCAGGAAGAAATCGTCCCAATTTTGTCGAAATCGTCCCTATATCGTTGATTTCATCCTTAGATGAAATCGAAGAAATAGAGGCGATTTCATCATATTAAGGATGATTTTGTCTAAATTTGGTATGATATCATCCAATAATGGGTGATATAAACTTTTATGGGATGATTTAATTTTAATTGATTTTTTAATGATTATGTACTAATGATTTTTGTTGTTTTATTGTTTATTTTGTAGAGGGGATTACTAAAGAGTCGGGAGTGGAAATACGGAGGTCTAAGGGATGACTTAGTTGTGCTCGATTAGGCCGAGTGAGATAGACTAGCAGAGGTAGGACTGCGGCATGTGGCAGAGTTGCCACAACTTCCTACAAACATGGGACTACTGACAGCCCTAGAAAAGAGATGGTATCCAAAGTCATCCTGCTTTCGGCTACCGACAGGGGAGATGACTCCCACTCTAGAGGATGTATGGAGGATCTTGAGGATCCCCATACATGGTCGATTCATGATGCCTTCGGCCAATCAGGGCCATGCCATGATGAGATTGTGTAGTGACCCAAGCTTCACCCTGGAGAAGGGCGGAGTGAACATCGAGGCTTTGAGGTAGATGCCTAGGGCATCTCGGTTGACCCAAGTTTTGGCAGGGGTGGTGGGTGGCCTTCTTCTATGCCACCAAAGTAGATGCAGATTACCATGGCTACTCTCAGATATGGTCTATGACATGATAGACCATGAATATAGGTTTGCTTGGGGTAGCTTTGTATTGTGCCGGTTGTATAGGATTTTTTACGGGGTCGTATAAAAGGGAGGTCCATGTCTGGTGCTGACATTGCTACTATATATTTGGTGCTGGGAGCACATTGTGATGCGAAGGCCGGTAGGGATTCCACTGACAAGAGTTGACTGGGAGAGACCCCGAGTTTTCTACTGGTGGCTCCAGTGAGGGTCACAGTAGTGGATAGATCTATCGACTTCTTGGAGGTTGCTGGATGATCTCACCCCAGATCGGATCACATGGAGACCATGGAGAGAGCATCCAGGGTGGCAGAGGATGGATAGGATTTGTATCATATTAGGCAAGTCATATGGTTGAGGACAGAGCAGGGAGAGGTAGAGCTCCACCACTATGACCAAGTTTTGAGGTAGTTCGGTCTACAGCAGGGGATCCCTAGTCTTAGGGATTATGAGTACTCCCAAACTGTGTCAGATAGTACCACATTGAGCGAAGCTCCAGACTTGCAGAGGTTCTAGAGTCAGGATGTTGATGATTCCCCCATTCAACCAGTGGATGGGGATGACACGGGGGTAGCAGATAGATATGATGCCTGGTATGTAGGCATCTGCCCTCCTCATATGAGGAGGGCATAGGTTTCGATGCACGTTGTAGTGCAATAGATGGAGAGGTAGCACCAGACTACCATCGATGCAGTGAGGAGTCGTAGAGGGAGGGATCAATGATGACCTCCTCAGGAGAGACGTCGAATAGCACCACAAGCTTTGGAGAGACAGCAACAGTTAGAGATGATGGAGGAGAGGAGAGATGAGAGGAGAGACAGACTCCCTCCTCAGTAGAGGGATAGGCCACCATCGCCCGATAGGGGCAAGGGTGTCGAGGTGGGGGAGAGTAGTGAGATGGCAGCTCTTCGGGCAGAGAATGCCTGCCTACGAGCTTAGGTGTAGACTTTTTAGGATGAGGCTACATAGCTTAGGGCTTGGGACAGAGGGGTGAGAATTCTAGAACTGGTGCGGGTGGTTGCTCAGATCGTGTTCTATCAGGGAGTGTACTACCAGCTAGTTCTAGAGGGCTAGAGGATACAGCTGCCAGCTGGTATTGCGAAGCCAATCAGGATGGGGTCATTGATGACATCATCACAATCGACATCGAGGACCCACGACACAGGACGAGCTTCGATGGGACCACCTCAAGGTGGGAGAGGAGATGAGGCTGAGAGCTCAAGGTCTTCTCGAGGTTAGATTCACATTGTACATAGACTATTTATTTTGAGATGATTGAGTATGCTATTTATTTTGATATGATTGACTATTCATGTAATTATGTCGTTTGAAATATTATAATTTTATGTCATGCTATAAAATTAAATGAAATAATATGATGTAAACAAACTGGTTGTTGTGGTGTGTTTTGATGGAAATAAAGTGACTTCTAACAATAATTTCAAAGGACATTGTCGTTGTTACATGACCATTTCATGGAGTCGCCATTCGCTAGGTCATTAAGCTAATCCCGGTATGAGAGAAATATTGCTAAAAGTAAAAGGGTGCTTAAGAGACTTTCTTAAGACTTTGTGTTGTGATAATGAAAAATGATGATAGTGATGATTTGTTTTCAGATTTCCATGAAAGTATTATGCATGAAATATTAAAAATATGATTTTTACTAGGCATAAAATTCCTAAGTATGATATAAATTTGAACAATTCCCTAGGAATTATACCATCGTCGCAAAAAAAAAAAATGAATGTTGACATAATGAAATGAAATAGGAAATTTTTCGTTCTTTTTAAAGCACAATTGTGTAACATAATGATTTAAGCCATATGCTTTTATGGATTAAATAAATGGGAAATAAAATTAGAATGATGGTTTGCGCTAGGCATAGAATTTTAGGTATAGACTTATACCATCATCGCGAAATCCAAAGAAGAAACTGATATAATAGTTTTATTGCATAGTTGTTTTTTGATTTTGAGATAAACAAAAAATATACAAATGAGGACTTGCACTAGGCATAAAATTTCAATTTAGGTTTAGGAACTATACCATCGTTGCGAAAGTCAAAAATATAAATGTGACTTTATTGCTAGATTTTGAACATGTTTTGCAAAAAAAATTTGGATTTTTGAAAAAAAATGTATTTAATTGATTTTACGCTAAACAGATATTCTCAAGTAAAAAAAATCAAATTATTCTAGAATATTTGCATAAATATTTTAAATTATCTCAAAGACAAATTTGACATTTATAAGGAACCCCGTGTGCATATGTGAGTTTGTTGCCGATATTGATCTATCATAATGATACAAAATATCTCAAACACAAATGTGTGTGCAATTGTATTGTTCATTTACCGATTTTGAGCAAGATAATTTGATACAAGTAATTTGAATTAACCAAATGAGTGTTCATTGACCATGATTTATATGCATGTAACCGTACCAGACTACTATGTAAGTCGGGTCATCAAGAGCTAATTGATCCATAAGCGGACATAGGTCTGTACAAAAGAAGGTCGCTAATGTGACAGACATGTCACCACGCAAAAAGGAATTACCCAAGGCCAAGCAAGTTGGGCACAAACCACCTATTATTACCTCATGATTTTCGAATAATTGAGAATTCCAGGGATTCAAGCTCATTCACCCTTCTTTTCTTTCAAAGGGTAGGGGAAGGATTTTATTGCTTTTTGCTTTTTATTTTCTTTTATTTTTCTATTTTTTTTTTTGTATTTTCTTGACACTGAGATAATGTTGAAATATTGCTGAGATGGTACAAAATGATACTGAAATAATGCTTCTGAATAATTTCTCTTTTTCTCATGATTTTTCTTGATTTTATTTTTCTTTTTCTTTTTCTTCCTAGACTAGGGATACTTGCTCGGATTGGTTGTAGAGCAAGGGATTTTTATTCTGGGTAGGGGTGAGCTTGTCCTTTTGTCAATTCTCAAATATTCTAGACCATGTGCATGATAGGATAGCAGGGAAACTTTTCGCTCAAGAGACCACTTCTACTGTGTAGCATCGTTTTGAATTTGCAATGAAATCATTTTAATGTGAAAAGGTGTACTTGGTTCAAGTAAATAACAAGATCAGTTCTCTATGCTCAAAACTTTATTTAATTCAACTATGGACTTCGATATAAGAGATATTAATAATCATACCAAAATAATATCAAGATATTTATCCATGTGAGTGTGAAAGTGAGGGATTCCAAATAAATGCTAATTTATCCAAAATAACTGAAAATATAACTGCAATGCTTCAAGAATTGATAGGTGTAAAATAGAAGATGTTTTTGAGGATTTTGATGATCTTAATTTTTTTTATATTTTGATTTTAATTTATGATTTGAGAGAATACATAATATTACTTTTTTTGAAATTTTTTTATGAATTACTAATATGAGACAATATGTATAATATATACAGTGGCGTAATTACCAGATTTATGCATAATAGCGCTTAAGATGCATAATGTTCATAGGTTCTTTAAGATCTTTTCCATCTAAGGTAGCTAATCTGTATGCTCCTGATCCAAATTTAGCAGTGATAATATATGGCCCAAGCCAATTAGGCTCGAATTTGCCTTTAAGGTCTTTAGTTGCATTAGTATTTTTTTTATTTTCTTTTAAGATGAGGTCGTCGATCTCAAAGGATCGATTATAAACTTTCTTGAGATATGCTCGTTTGAGCTTGTTCTAGTAGGCATGAAGATGCTCCAAAGCATTAATGCACTTCTCATCTAGGAGTTCCAGCTGACTAAATCTGCTAGCATGATATTCATCTCCTACTTCAATATCTTGAAGTAGCAAAGCCAAAGAAGGAACTTCTAATTCAAAGGGAAAAACAACTTCAGCGCCATAAACCAAAACAAAAAGTGAAGTTCCCGTGGGAGTACGAATGCTAGTTCGATAAGCCCACAAAGCAGGATATAATTGAATGTGCCAATCATGGCCAGATTTATTGACCAATCTCTTGAGGATTTTAATTAATGTTTTATTAGATGCTTTAGCTTGGCCATTACCCCGAGGATAATAGGGGAGTGGACCAACGATGTTGAATTTTATATTTTTGACATAGTTTCTTTACATCTTTGTTTTTGAAACAATTTCCATTATACGAGATGAGATTTGCAGGAATTCCAAACCTACAAATAATTTGATTAAGAATAAACTTGGAAACTTGTGTTCCAATGCAAGAAGCTAAGGGCATAGCTTTGACCCACTTCGTAAAATACTCGGTGGTGGTTATGATGAATTTGTGTCCATCAGATGACATAAGATTGATTTTTTCGATGATGTCTAAGCCCCATTTTGAAAGGGGCTAAGGAGATGAAATAGCCTGTAGTTCTTATGCGGGCACATGGACAAGGTCAGCGTGTTTTTGGCACTTGTCGCAATGGCGCACGTAATCATGTGCATCATTCTCCATGGTAGGCCAAAAATATCCTATCCTAAGGAGCTTCTTAGCAATGGCGCTACCACTAAAGTGTCCCCCATAAGATCCATCGTGGGCTTCACTCAAAGCTGATCTAGACTCTTATATATTCAAACATCTTAATAGGATACCTTCAAAATATCTCATATACAATGTATTGCCAATTATTATGAAGCGACTTGCTCGTCTACGTAATAACCGGTGTTGGTTTCTATTAAAACCTTCAGGGGATGTCAGTGTACCAAAGTTCAGGAATAGTTTCGTTGATTAGAAACACGTCCAAATTTTCCAAGCATGATTTATTTGAAGCAGGTTCTTAGAGTCAACGAATAATGATGGTAGCATATTTGTCATCTAACTCCAAGGGTAAAAGAGATGCAGCTGCGGCCATAGCGTCAGTCGCACGATTGCTAGTTCTAAGAATAGCTTCCAAGGTAACTTGATCAAATAAAGATATTAATTGTAATGCATATGCTTTATATCGGCACAATTTATCATCTCTGGTCTGATAAACATCGTTAATTTGATTTATAACAAGTTGAAAATCATCGAAAACTAATAGATTTTTAATTTTTAGTTCCAGGGCAGCTCGTAATCCAAGGATTAGAGCCTCATATTCAACCGTGTTATTAGTATAGGCAAACGTTAACTTTGATAGAGGTATGAGATGTTTTTGTGGAGATATCAAAATAATACCTACACCAGCCCCACTCATGCATCGAGCTTCGTCAAAGTATAGGGACCATTGCTCTGAATGATCTGCCTCTAGGTTAAAGCATTCGTCAAGAAACTCAATGATGAGGGAATGGGTGGACTCTAAGGGTGCAACAGCTAATTGATTTGCTATGATTTGACCCTTAACAAACTTTTGTCCTATAAATGTTAGTTCAAACTCGCTTAGAGCAAGAACCCACTTCGCTGTGCGACCCGATAAATAAGGTCGACTCATGAGATAGCGCAAGGGATCGAATTTAGCAATAACATATGTTTTCTGACTGAGCATATAATGGCGTAATTTTTGTGTAGAAAATATGACTTCTAGACATAACCTCTCTAATGTTGTGTAGTGGGTTTCATAACTAATTAATGTTCTGCTAATGTAATAATTAGCACGCTCTCTTTTCTCATCATCAAGTTGAACTAACATAGCTCCTAAATTCAAAATTTGAAGCAAAAATATACAAGATAAATGGGCAATCAGGTTTAGGTGGTGAAAGTATAGGTGGGTTTAAAAGATATTGTTTGAGGAGTTCAAATGCTTCCTTACATTCATCGTCCCAATGGAAAGAGACATCCTTCTTAAGAAGCTTAAGAAAGGGTCCAGTTTTATCTACCAACTTATCGATGAAGCGACGGATAGCTTGAAGCTTACCTTGTAGACTCCATAATTCAGATATATTTGTAGGTGCGGGCATATTAGTGATAGCCGTAATCTTGAGAGGGTCAATTTCGATGCCACGTAAAGAAACTATAACCCCCAATAATTTACCTGACTTAACTCCAAATATACATTTGGCTGGATTCAATCGAATAAGATATTCCCTTAACCGATCAAATACTTTTCTCAAGTCATCTAAATGGTCATCTTCTTCAGTAGAACGAGCTATAATATCATCTACATAATCATATAGTATATCATGCATCATATCATGAAAGCTATAAGTCATGGCTCGTTGATAGGTTGAACCTGCATTATTCAAACCAAATGGCATCACTTTCCAACAGAAAGTCCCCCAAGGGGTAATAAATGTTGTTTTAGCCAGATCTTCAGGAGCTATCTTGATCTAATTATAACTATAAAATACATCCATTAAGGATATCATTCCACTCCCAGCAATAAAATCAATGATCTAGTCCATATTGGGAAGGGGAAAATCGTCTTTAGGGCATGCAGCATTAATATCTCTAAAGTTTGTACAAACCCTAATCTTAGTAGCTTCTTTCTTAGTTACTGGAACTACATTCAGGATCCATTCAACATAATCAATGGCTTGTATAAAAATAACATTCAGGAGTTTTTCTAACTCCCCTTTGACTAGTAATGCCACTTTAGGATGCATTTTTCTAATATTTTGCTTAACAGGTTTAGCATTCGAATGCACTACTAGGTGATGCATAAGTACAGAAGGGTCTAAACCTGGCATATATTCATATGTCCAAGCAAAAACATCTTCATATTCTTTAATAAATAAAATGTATTTATCCTATTTTTCTTGACTCAATTCTGATCCAATGTTGATTATGTGAGGGTTATTGATGGTTCCAATGTTAATTTTTATGACATTTTCGACTTCCATGTGTAAATTTCTCTCAAAATTAGGTGGGGTGGGTGAAATGCCCAATTCTTTTAATTCTTCCAAGGTTAGATTGGATAATTTGTCTTGAGGAGTTGTGGCCTCAAGATGGGCTATACTAGGTATAGAGCCATCAAAATAAAATCCATTATGTAATAATTCCTCAACGGAGACATCTTGAAAGATATCTCCCTCCAACTCATCGTCGGATTCAACGATCATCTCAGGATAAGCTATAGATAGTATATTACATGTGAATGTCTTATTAATTAAACACAAAGTATCGTGTTTATCTAAATAATCTTGGTAACATATAGGATGGTCATCATCCTCAAATGGGAATGGCTGACCCTTACTAGAAAATATGCCCACACCACATCGGGCAGGCCACGCTTCTACCTCAAAAGGTTCTTTCATACCATTCTGGAAAGGTCCCAAACCTTTCCCTTTATATCCCAATTTAAGCATTATAGGTTTGGCTTTAATATACTCATTAGTAAAATAACATCGAACATATCCATCATAATGAGTTCTTATGTTTCTGGGTATTCTACCCCAATCATATCCCTTATAAATAAAGGCACAGCTCCCGACTTGGTAAATACTTCCCATAGGCTTTGGGAGGCCCAAGGTATGAGGAGATGGTGGCAAATTATTTAAAATAAGGGAATCTTGCATAGAAGAATTCATTTCTTCTGATATAATAATTTTAGATAGATCGGGTAAGAGCTCATCAGTAAGAGCATAAGAGGTAGAAGGAACATTCCCTATGTCTTTCGATGCGGAAAATATGAATTTGGTGGATGTAGATGGTGTAGAGGTTTTGATAGATGGGTCTATTAAAGGTATGGAAGTTATAGGAGTAGAACAAGAGACATTGGTTGTGGTATTAGGATCTTTCTTAGGTCCTAATGTGGTTTTTTCAGAAGATGGTTGAGCTATATGTGGAGGTGCAACTGATGGAGAAGAAGTAGATGATGTTGTGGGTGTGAGTTTCACATGTTTAGATGGATAATGAGAATTAGGATGTGTGGATGACATAGCGGGGCAAAATTGAACTCCAATAGGTTTCGCCAAAGCACACATATCAAAGGGTCTTGGATCACCATGAATGGTAACCAACTAATTCTTAAATTCGAACTTAACACATTGATGTAAAGTTGAGGGAATATCTCACATCGTGTTGATCCAAGGATGACCCAAGAGTATATTGTACGATGTAGGGCAATGTACAATAAACACATTCGTATCCAAGGTTCTTGGACCAACTTGTAATGGAATGGTAATAACTCCATACGTTTCTTGTGTTTCGTCATTAAAAGATTTTATGATCATATCAGTTCTTTTCATTTCATCACTTCTAAACCCAAATCTTTGGTAGAAGTCGAAAGTGTAGATATTTAAATATGAACCATTATCAATCAAAACTCGTTTGACTACTACATATCCAATTAAGGCAGTAATATACAAGGGGTTATCTTTATGTAAACTATGTTGAGGTATGTCTTTATCCCGAAAGTCAATACAATCAACTTCACAAGTTATTATAGAATTGGCCATGGCTTTAGGTTGAATATCTTGTGGTACCATCATCTGACTTAATGTAAGCAATAATTCATCTCTATGTGTAGGAGAAGATCTTAAAAGGTCCAAGATAGAAATTCTAGCTGTAATATATGATAATTTTTCATTAATATTATAAGGAGGTTTAGGTTGGACATTAGGTGAATGATTCCCTTTATTAGGAACCTTCAAAACAAATGGAGCTGATCCACCATTCTGAATTTGATCTTGTTGAGAATTTTGAGCCTGTTATCTAGTAACAGCTCCAATGGTACCCACAATATTATTCTGCGGATGATGAATGGGTCTTGGTCTAGCATTTATAGCTAGCTCATTAGAAAGTAATCGGTGAGACGAGGGTCTAGTAGTGACTCTTCTTGGAAATGGCTCTTCTAGAACCATATAACTTGTGATAGGGTGAATAGGATTTGATTCATCATTAGAACTATTCGATTGATTTGATGTGATTTCCATATCACTCATCGAGTATCGTATTCCGTATCACTAAGATCGGGTATCTGAATATTAAATAGAGGCCTAGTTGTAACCACGGATAAAGTTGTGTCAAATATTTTTGTCTCATGAGCAGGTAAATGCCCACTAATAGTTCCTACATATCAGGCGGGAGGAGGGACATTATGATGTTCAATTTGATTAGCCACCTCCTTACCATGTTTTGGTAAGGGATGTTGAAAGATGTCCAATGACTGATTGGCATTCTGATTCTGGTTTTGTGGGATGTTCTTTTGAACATTATTAGGAGGATTTTGCTTAGGTTGAAAGGCTTGCACCTCCATCTCATTGTTACCAATCAAGTCCTGTATTTTATGTTTTAATATTTTACAGGAGTTGGTAGTGTGTCCAGGTCCTCTATGGAAGTCACAGTGTAAATCTGCTCTGTATCTGGGTATAGTTGGATTAGGTTCCTGAATATTTTGTAATTGAATCAAACCTCGTTCTAATAATTGTGGTAGAATAGTTGATAAATATTGATTTAACCTAGTAAATTATTGAGGAGGTTTATCAGGAGGTTTCAGTACAAACTTTTTCGTTGTCTTCGCAGCATTAACATTAGTAATATTTTTGCTATCAGTGACTCCATCACCCAAACCTTGTTTATTCTTATATTTATTTTTCGATGTCTTCTCATCGTCTCTTTTTTTAAGCTAGCCTCTCCTAATGAGAGCATCTTCCACTCTTTAGGTTAAGTCTATAGCCTGATCGAACGTGGTCAAGGTAGCAGTTGATAATTCATAAGATAGTTGCTCTTGTAAATTATTAATAAAGATGTCCAAAATCTCCCTATAAGGTAACACAAAGTGCAATTTTCCTATCAACTATCTCCACCTAGCTAGGAAATTAGAAAAGAATTCATCTTTGCCCTATTTTAAGTTATACAAATCTTTAATGGTCATATCTCTTTCGATGTAGGCACTAAATTGATGAACAAAAGACTTGGCAGTTTCTTCGAAATTCCTCAAAGAATTAGTGGGTAATTGATAATACCACTCTAATGCCATTCCTCCCAAGATTTTCGGGAACATTTTTAGTAATAACAAGTCATCATGTGATATATCATGACATGCTATCCTAAACATACGAAGATGCTCTATGGGATCTTCGGTTCCTTTATATATGGGAAGAATAGGCATAGGAAAATGTTTAGGATACGGTTGTGCTACAACTATAGGATCTAAAGGCTGACTACACATCTCTCGATAATTGTATGAAGGACTGTAGGGATCTATCTGGTCCATGCGGGAAACTAACTGTTTCACCACGGCTTCTAGGCTACTAGTTTGTCCACCATATTGGTTCGGTGGCACATAGGTATGGGATCTATGAGAATATGATGGTATGACACAAGGATTAGAGGTTATATTGCTATTATGCAAAGTGTTGGTAGGAAGAGTATTATGAAGGGGATTTGTAATAGTATTATGTTGTACCTTAGATTGTTGGTAATTGGTGTTTGGTTTTGTTTTGGGTTTTTGTTGATTTAAGGTATGTTGATCAAGAGCTTGGTGAAATAGAGCATTAAATGATGGTTTCTTTTGTGCGGGAATGACTCTAGGCTTGTTAACTGGCACTTTAGATGGTTGGGTAACCTACTGTGGTTGCATGTTCTAGATCACAGCTGCCATATCCAAATTGGATGGTCCAGCTTGATCACTCTCTTGATCAATAAAGGACAAGGGATTAGTGCGTGTTTGAAATACTTCTTCTAGAGTTTCTTGAGTGTCACTAATTCGATCCTTGTCCATATGGGATGCTCTATTAAAAATACCAATATTAATGTTAATGAACTTCCAGAATTGTTCCATGTTCTCAAAAGTGATAGATCCTCTCGGAGACATTTTATGGGATGAGGATCCTTCCTCTCTAATAGTTTCTTCTTGTTCATTTGCTACAACAAGCTCTTCTTCTTGTTGGTCTAGGGTTTCTTCTTCCTGAACTTGGTCCTTAGGAGGGACATTTTGGTCAGTTAATGGTCTTCCTAACCAATCTTCATCTTCTTCGGTTTGTTTTCCATTCTTGAGTCTAGGCATTGTGCTAAACTTAGGTTTTAGCAAATATATATACTTATATATATATGCAATAGGGTTGAGAGGTATATATTTTAACTATATACCTACTATAATATTTTAAAGGAAATGTTTTGTTATTTTTGTTTTTTTTTTTTAATGATTTTATTATATTATTATTTTACGAGAATAAAAATAACAAACATCATGCTAGTTATAAGAAACAATAGTAGAAAGAATCACTTAGTTTTCTATGAATAGTTTATGGATATCATTGATAGGGTCAAGTTCATCAGGAGTCATGAAATGCTTCTCTTAAAATTGGAAGTTGTTTTTCAAGAACTTGATAAAGTGTGCTATGGTAATATGATCTATTTCAGACTCTGACATGTAAAAATTAAGTTCATGGCAATACTCTCGATACAACACAGCTCTAGGAACTCTATTCCATCTCTTTCTATCTGTAAGAACGACTTCTTGATCCTCTATATGAGATAGAAATTTATGTACTACAACTACGTTCTCAAGGTATTCCTCAAAGGTGTATAATTTAGAAGACACAAGTGCTCTTTTATTGGCTAATCACCTATGGCAAGCTCTGTTGGCAATTTTGGGTACCTTGAGTACATTGCCCTTGCCTAAGTTTAGTTGTTGTCATTGATGTCAAGGAGCTATTGGTAGATGTTGTTTTTGATGTCGAGGAACTATTGGAGCAATTTGTTTTTAAGTCCAAGGATGTGTTTTTGTTGAAGGTTTACGTTGGTCAGTAAGTCTCCAAGAAAATCAGAGTAGCCCAGTTGCCAAAAATCCAAAAAAAGATAAAGTAGAATAAGTTTGCAGGCTGCTGGAAAAACTATCGCAATTTCACGACATGTTTGAGGAGAGAGAAAGTTTGGCCAAAACTGTCGCAATTTTGCAACCTGCAGGAAGGCAGAAGCACAGCGGGCAAAAAGTGTCATGATTTTGCGACAAGTTTCGAAGAAGTTGTACGGATGCAGAAAGTGTCATGATTTCGTGACAAGTTGAGTTGGCAGTGTTGAGTTGCAGGAAGTGTCACGATTTCGTGACAAGTTTCGAAGAAGTACGGATGCAGAAAATGTCACGATTTTGCGACATGTTCCAGTTTCATGAGAAGTTGGCAAGAAATATCCTAAGGCAGTGAAAGCGTCACGATTTTGCAACATGTTTCATTTTCGCTAGTGCAAACCAAGAAAAATATGAAGAAGCAAGAGGTGTCGCGATTTCGTGACAGAGTTGCTGATGATGTCAACAAAAGCTGTAGTGTTGCGATTTCACGACAGTAATGGAGAAGAAGGCAGTGAAGTCTAGAGCATCATGATTTCGTGAAAAGATTCATGATGACATCAGCAAAAGCTGTAGCGTCACAATTTCATGATAGCAATGGAGAAGAAGGCAGTGAAGTCTAGAGCGTCATGATTTCACGACAAGTTTCATGATGACGTCAGTAAAGGATGTAGTGTCATGATTTCATGACAGCAATGGAGAATAATGCAGTGAAGTCTAGAGCGTCATGATTTTGCGACAAGATTTGCGATGATGTCAGCAAAAGCTGTAGTGTAGCGATTTCACAAAAAACCAAAGAAGGTGTACAACAGACCAAGGCATAGTGATATCGTGACATGTTTGAGCTTCACACAAGAAAAAATATAGGATAGCAGAGGCGGTTGAAGCCGACGAAGTTAACCTTGGCCGATGAAGGATAAGGTTTTATAGCCGATGTATTAAAAGATTGATCAGCCGACTAAAGAACAAGATTTCATCTTGAGATTGTGGGTATTAAAGGAGGACTGTTTGAGCATTTTTGTGTGTGGATTGATGTGTGCTTTCAAAGCGTAGCATTCACAGAGTTAGTGCGATAAGCAAGGTTCGCAATCGAAAAAGCAGAGAGTGAAGTCCGACTGCAGCATCAAAGTATGTTTCGCTGAATCTTCTAAGTGTAGAAGTCTATGTTGTTGTATACACGAAGTATGTGCTATTGTTTATGAGAAGACTGTGTAGAGAAGATTTTGTTGTGATTGCGACTATGTTCGCACAGTTTGGGTAATAGAAATAAAAGTGCGTGCAGTAGATGCTGCTATAATTGCAAACGGCTGTGAAGAACTAACAGTGATCAAGTGCTGCTGTAAGTTGAGAAGATAATGTTGTTGTAGTTTAAGAAGACTAAGCTACTGTAGTTGTGCAGACAGTGAAGAATTTTTTTCCAAATCAAGTGCCAAAAAGAACAAAGAAAGAGGACAGAATTGTGCCATACCGAAGGACTGTGTTTTGGTGCAGAAAAGAGGACCAACTTTGTCGTGACAGAGTTGAGGACAGAGATCTCCAGCCAGAGCAGGGAAGACAGGTATCTTCTATGGAAAGAGTTCCACTTGCTAAGGGCAAAAGAGATAGAGGTATTCTAGAGGATCACTAGCAAAGTAGATTTAGGGGAAGGTGTCTCCTTTGGGCTGAGGCTCATAAACATTGTAATCGGGAAGGATTCCTAGAGGTTTTGATATAACTTTTAGAGGAAAAGTTTTATTCGTGGAGTAGCCCACCTTGGGTTAACCACATTAAAATGGGTCTTTTATGTGTGATTCTTTCTGTCTTGTTTAATGTTATGTTGATGCCATTGCTATCTGAAATTAAAATTATTAAATGGTTTTATCTTATACTGTTCACCCCCCCTCTCAGTATAAGTTCATGTTCTTCAATTGGTATGAGAGCGGGTCTCTCAAGAAAAAGCCTAACAGCTTGGAGAAGGATCTAACAGAAGAACATGTAAATTCAGAAAAGTTTGAATTCGATCTCAAGAGTGAATTCTTCTTGGCCTTGAGAAAGCTTGAGAAACTCAGGGAAGAGAATTATGTTCTTAAGCAGCATTGTCAAGAAAAAGAGATAGCAAGATCAGAATTGGCTCAACATATTATAGATTTTAAAATTCTTGTTGAAGAAGGGAAGAATATTGAACAAGTTCTAATAGAAGTTCTAAAAGAAAAAGTAGCTGATTGTGAGAAACTAGAAGGAGAGATTGTCTCTTAGAGTAAAGTTAGAACAGTCAACTCTCAGACAGAATTTTATGTGTGAAAAGAAGGATGGCATCACCATGTATGAAACAGGATCTTCAAGTAAGAAAAATCTTCATTCTAAAGAGAAATGGATTCCAGTTGATCGCAAGAAGAACAAACTTCCAAGGCATCAAAACAGGTTACATAATACCTTCCATGGATATTGTTTTTCCTGTAAAAAATTTGGTCACATAGCTATGCATTGCAATAAATCTCTAAAGAGTCATAGTAAGGAAAATGTTAACTCATTTGCACCTCTTATGAATAAAAATATCATGTGTTACAAGTGCAAGAATTTTGGGCATATAGCAAGGATGTGCAACTTGGATAAATTTAGCTTTGAGGTCTCAAAAAGGAAGAATGTGATAGAATCTAAGTCAATGATAGTTTAGACTGCTTTTCATGCTCAAGACAAAGTAGAAAAATGGTATCTTGATAGTGGCTGTTCAAAACATATGACTGGAGAAAAAGGAAATTTTTTGTCTTTAAACGAAGCAACCAGAGGAACAGTCAGTTTTGGAGATAACAGGTCCGCAAAGATCTGTGGTAAAGGAACTCTTAGTTTGGATGGGAAATCCAAAACAGAAGACGTGCTTTATGTAGAAGGGCTAAGACATAATCTGCTTAGTGTGAGTCAACTTTGTGATCAAGGGCACATAGTATCTTTCTTTTTTGATAGATGTGAGATAAGTAAAGAATTAAATGGAAAGCTTATTGCTAAAGCTACAAGGACTCCAAACAATCTTTACATGCTGAGCGAGATAAAAAGAGAAAAATGCCTTCTAACTCAAGAAGATGAGAGTTGGTTGTGGCATAAAAGATTGGGACATTTGAGTTTTGATAATCTGGTCAGTATTAGTAACAAGGAAGCAGTTAGAGACTTGCCCAAAATAAAAAGGCCTCAAAACATCATTTGCGGTCGTTATCAACATGGTAAACAGACCAGAACCAGTTTCAAATCGAAAGGGTATTCCTCGTCCAAACCCTTGGATCTTATTCATACTAATTTGTGTGGTCCTACCAGAACTCAGAGCATTCAAGGAGATAGCTATTTCATGTTGTTTATAGATGATTACTCGAGAATGACTTGGGTTACTTTTCTCAAAGAAAAATCTGAAGCTTTTGAAAAATTTAAAATTTTTAAAGAAATGATTGAAAATGAGACTGACAAGAGAATCAAATGCTTAAGATCAAATAGAGGAGAGTTCATTTCAAATGAATTCGTGGAATACTATGAACAACATGGAATCAAAAGAGAATATTCAGCAGCAAGAACTCCTCAACAAAATGGAGTAGTTGAAAGAAAAAATAGAACTGTTGAAAATATGGTGAGAGCAATGTTAGATGAGTCAAAACTTACAGATGGTTTTTGGAGAGAAGTAGTAAATACAGCAGTCCACATCATTACCAGGGCTCAACTCAGAGTCAATCATCATAAAACTCCCTATGAGCTGTGGAAAGGAAGACCAGCTACAGTTAAACACTTCAAAGTGTTTGGGAGTAAGTGCTTAATCAGAAGGGAAGATCAAAATCTAGGTAAGTTTGATCCTAGGTGTGATGAGGGAATTTTTCTTGGATATTCCAGCAAAAGTAAGGCCTACAGATGCTTCAAAAAAATAACTCATATAGTTGTAGAGATCATAAATGTGACAGTAGATGAAAATACAGGAATAAGAGAACCATTCAAGGAACTCAGTGATGGAATCTATCAAGAAGAATTCAAAGAAGTGTCAGATGAAGAAGAGGAAAAACAACAGCTGCTTCCCAAAACCCCTTCACGATATGTTCAGAAACATCATCCCAAAGACTTGATCATTGGTGATCCAAATAGCAGGCAAACGAGAAGAAGAGTCATTTCTTCACATGAATCCGCAAATGTTTCATTGTTATCTCAGATTGAGCCAAAGAATTTCAGTGAAGCATGTACAGATGATTTTTGGGTACAAGCAATGGATGAAGAGCTAAATCAAATAGAGAAAAGTGAAACCTGAGACTTGGTTCCAAGACCTAAGAATAAGAATGTCATTGGCACAAAATGGGTTTTTAGAAATAAACTTAATGAGGATGGAAATATTGTCAGGAACAAAGCGAGGTTAGTCTGTAAAGGGTATGCTCAAGTCGAAGGTGTTGATTTCGAAGAGACGTTTGTGCCTGTTGCTCGTCTTGAAGCGATCAGAATGTTCTTGGCCCTGTCTAGTTTCAATTCTTTCAAAGTGTTTCAAATGGATGTAAAGTCTACTTTTCTAAATGGAGTGTTGGATGAAGAAGTCTATGTAGAACAGCCAGAAGGTGTGTCTCTTTCAAAACAGCCAGACTATGTGTGTAAACTGAAAAAGGCACTGTACGGGTTAAAGCAAGCACCCAGGGCTTGGTACTCAAGACTTGACGGGTATCTTCATGAATAAGGGTTCAGGAAAGGCGTGGCAGATTACAACTTGTACATTAAGAATAAAGGTGATGATATGATTATCATAGTTGTTTATGTCGATGATATTATTTTCGGGGGAAATAATACTCGGATGTGCAAAGTTTTTGCCAACACCATGCAAAAGGAATTCGAGATGTCCATGATTGGAGAGCTGTCATTCTTTTTAGGACTACAGATTGCGCAATCAAAAAATGGTATATTTCTTTCTCAAGAAAAATATATCAAAGAGATGTTAAAAAAATTTGGGATGATGGACAACAAACCTATATGAACTCTAATGATTATAGGGTGCAATCTGAGTAAGGATGATGAATCCCCAGCAGCAGATCAAAAATTGTATAGATCTATGATTGGCAATTTACTATATAGTACGACTACCAGACCGGATATCATGCAGGCCGTTGGATTAGTAGCAAGATTTCAGGTAGCTCCAAAAGAATCTCATGTTATGGCAGTCAAGAGGATATTCATATATTTGAAGGGCACTGTGGATTTTGGGCTTTGGTATCCCAAAGGTGGTAATTTCACCCTCACAGCCTATACAAATGCAGATTGGGTAGGCGGTATTGATGATAGGAAGAGCACTAGTGGTGGAGCATTCTTTTCGGGAAAGATTCCGGTTTCTTGGCTAAGTAAGAAACAACCTTCGATTTCCTTATCTATAGCAGAGTTGAATACATAGTAGCGATGGTCGGGTGTACTCAGGTTTTATGGATGAAAACAACCTTGGAGGATTTCAAAGTCATGCATGAACAACCTATTCCTATTCTTTGTGATAATTCAAGTGCCATAAGTATTTCTAAAAATCCGGTAATGCACTCAAGGAAAAAGCACATTTCTATCAAGTATCATTTTCTAAGGGAAAAAGTGCAAGAGAAGCAGGTCAAGCTAGAATATGTACCCACTAAAGAGCAAATTACAAATATCTTCACCAAACCCCTTCCAAAAGATACGTTTGAGTATCTAAGGGAGAAATTGGGAGTTGTACTCTCACCTCGAGATTAATCACCTCATCGGGAGATGGGGGAGGGACTAAGCTAAGAGGCTCATTCTTAGTCCCAAGCCCCAAAGGTGACCCTTTGCCATTGATGACAAAGGGGGAGAGATTTAAGTAAGGGGGAGAGTTTTTCAAGAGAAGAGGAAAGCTTCAATTCAGGGGGAGCAAAACTTGGAGAGATTGAATTCAGTTTTGACTCTTGAAATATGTGTTTTAGATAAGGATTGCCATCAATGACAAAGGGGGAGATTGTTGGCAATTTTGGGTACCTTGAGTACATTGCCCTTGCCTAAGTTTAGTTGTTGTCATTGATGTCAAGGAGCTATTGGTAGATTTTGTTTTTGATGTCGAGGAACTATTGGAGCAATTTGTTTTTAAGTCCAAGGATGTGTTTTTGTTGAAGGTTTTTGTTGGTCAGTAAGTCTCCAAGAAAATCAGAGTAGCCCAGTTGCCAAAAATCCACAAAAAGATAAAGTAGAATAAGTTTGCAGGCTCTTTGGAAAAACTGTCATGATTTCACGACATGTTTGATGAGAGAGAAATTTTGGCCAAAACTATCGTGATTTCATGACACGCAAGAAGGCAGAAGCACAACGGGCAAAAAGTGTTGCGATTTCACGACAAGTTTTGAAGAAGTTGTACGGATGCAGAAAGTGTCGCGATTTCGCAAAAAGTTGAGTTGGCAGTGTTGAGTTGTAGGAAGTGTCACGATTTCGCGACAAGTTTTGAAGAAGTCGTATGGATGCAGAAAATGTCACGATTTCGTGACATGTTCCAGTTTCGCGAGCAGTTGGCAAGAAAGATCCTAAGGCAGTGAAAGCGTCACGATTTTGTGACATGTTTCATTTTCGCTAGTGCAAACCAAGAAAAGGATGAAGAAGCAAGAGGTGTCACGATTTCATGACAGAGTTGCTGATGATTTTAGCAAAAGCTGTAGCATCGCGATTTCACGACAGCAACAGAGAAGAAGGTAGTGAAGTCTAAAGCATCATAATTTCATGACAAGATTCATGATGATGTCAGCAAAAGCTATAGCATCATGATTTCACGATAGCAATGGAGAAGAAGGCAGTGAAGTCTAGAGCGTCGTGATTTTGTGACAAGTTTCATGATGACGTCAGCAAAGGCTGTAGTGTCACGATTTGTGACAGCAACGGAGAAGAAGGCAGTGAAGTCTAGAGCGTCGCGATTTCATGACAAGATTTGCGATGACATCAGTAAAAGCTGTAGTGTAGCGATTTCATGACAACAAACCAAAGAAGGTGTATGGCAGACCAAGGCGTAGCGATATCACAACATGTTTGAGCTTCGCACAAGAAAAGCTACAAGACAGCAGAGGCGGTTGAAGCTGAAGAAGTTAACGTTGGCTGACGAAGGATAAGGTTTTACAACCGACATATTAAAAGATTGATCAGCCAACTAAAGAACAAGATTTCATCTTGAGATTATGGGTATTAAAGGAGGACTGTTTGAGCATTTTTGTGTGGATTGATGTGTGCTTTCGAAGCGTGGCGTTCACAGAGTTAGTGCGACAAGCAAGGTTCGCAATCAAAAAAGCAGAGAGTGAAATCTGACTGCAGCATCAAAGTACATTTCGTTGAATCTTCTAAGTGTAGAAGTCTGTGCACACGAAGTATGTGTTGTTGTTTATGAGAAGACTATGCAGAGAAGATTTTGTTGTGATTGCAACTGTGTTCGCATAGTTTGGGTAATAGAAAGAAAAGTGCACGCAGTAGATGCTGCTATAATTGTGAACGGTTGTGAAGAACTAACAGTGATCAAGTGCTGTTGTAAGTTGAGAAGAGAATGCTGTTGTAGTTTAAGAAGACTGTGCTGTCGTAGTTGTGCAGACAGTGAAGAATTGTTTTCCAAACCAAGTTCCGAAAAGAACAAAGAAAGAGGACAAAATTGTGCCATGTCGAAGGACTATGTTTTGGTGCAGAAAAGAGGACCAGCTTGCTGTGATAGAATTTAGGACAGAGATATCCAGCCAGAGCAGGGAAGACAGGTGTCTTCTGTGGAAAGAGTTCCACTTGCTAAGGGAAAAAGAGATAGAGGTCTTCTAGAGGATCACTAGTAAAGCAGATTTAGGGGAAGGTGTCTCCTTTGGGCTGAGGCTCATAAACATTGTAATCGAGAAGGATTCCCAGAGGTTTTGATATAATTTTTAGAGAAAAAGTTTTATTCGTGGAGTAGCCCACCTTGGGTGAACCACATTAAAATGGGTCTTTTATGTGTGATGCTTTTTTTCTTGTTTAATGTTATGTTGATGCCATTGCTATCTAAAATTAAAATTATTAAATGGTTTTATCTTATACTGTTCACCCCCCCCTTTCAGTATAAGTTCATGTTCTTCAAGCTCTCTGAAGTTCATGGTACAAAGTCACCTGATCAGGATCAAGGATTCTATCTAGGACAAACCTCTTAATTTGCTTAAGTTTTGCAAATCTAGATTTAATAATACCCAATCTCCTATCAAGTTCGTCCCACAAAGGTTGGGCTCTATATGTTTGAGGTACTCTAAGCACAGAAGTAATCTCTATGGTCGTTAATTGATTTTCAACATTTATGGAGACTGCTCATCTTCTATTATAATCTACCATCTAAGTATGATATGCAAATTTAACAGTTTTCTAATGATTCTAGATGTTCTTAATAATGTGTGTTTTTTTTTTGGATTGTTTTCAAAAGGTGTTTTAGTTTCACGTCAGGTTCACCAAATTGTATCGCCCAAATTTTTTGCACCCTTACCTTCAGGCTAAAGAATTCGTGCCCGAAAGGGGGATGAAAAAATGATGGAACAATACCTCGAACGGAGAGGCCCTTTGAAGGTCACGCATCTCGGGGGAGGGGTATAAAGGTGAATTTTTGATGGATGGTGGGGTTCACCAAGAAACTTTGAGTGACAGTTTCCACGCCTAGGTTGAGAATGGGTTTGATGTGTTCATTTTATGTTCAATCATTCATATTCCTAGGTTGGCCAAAATGAAGCTAAGCTATTCTATATGACAATTTTGATTTATATGAAGACAGCAAACATAAATGAATCCTAATGCGATTAAATGCGGAGAATATGTTAAATGGAGAAGAGTACACCTGATTTCTGATGTCTGATGAATATTTTGAAGCTTGTAGGAGTCCAGATCATCCCGAATATGATAGGATTGTCTGTAATTATACAAAATCATCCCAAATCACAGTCGATCATCTGAGATCACCCAAGATTGTCAGCGACCTGACGAATTCATTGTCAAAAACCTGTAATCAAGAAAACAGACACCAAAAACCAAAAATACTATTGCAAGAATGATGTAAAGTGATAGAAATGAGAGTGTAGATGCTTAAATAACAAATCCATATATCAAATTAAATGAGATGCAATGTTTTGGTAACTTATTTTGAATTTTATCATGCAATTATGCTAAATGAGGTGAACTCCAAGATGCAAAACAGAAGTAAATTACTCTAATGCACCAATAAATAAAGAAACGAGGTAAAAATACAAACTCGAGACTCTGATTGCCCCCAACTTGAATTGCAATCAAGATCATATGCAATCGTACGAGATTGTGCTGATATTGACAGGATCATCTCAAATTGTAGTTGAATCACCTGCGACGATCTGATCTACCTCCAACTGCAACACAGTGAAATACTGCAACAAAAACTTGAAACACGAATATAAAATCCTGTAGGGAGTTAGGGAGGGCAGGCAGGGAGAGATTCATGGGAGGCATGGGAAGAAGGTAGTCAAGGAATCATGGCATCAGGGGGATAAACTAGAAAAATCCCAGTTTATATAGGATTAGGATGAGGTTAGGAGGTTGGGGATCATCCCAATCTGGGAGATCCTCAACGTGGAAATCTCCAACCGCACAGACACGCTTTTGCCCAAGTTGGAAAGGTCATTGGAACAGAAGCTAATTATGAAAATTTGGTTTTGGGACGAAATCGTCTGGACGTTCTATTCCAGATGAATTCATCTGATTTGCGATGATATTGTCAGATCGATGATGATATCGTCCAACGGTCAAAAAAACTTCTAAAAATGGCACAAAAAATGAGGTGCGAGGTTAACGGGTAGTTTCGGGGTTAAAATTCAAATTTTTACTTTTTACTGATGGTTTAACTATGCCAATTTTAGAGTGCTACACAACCAATAGGAAATGTGCTAGACATGTGCCCACCACCTTAGCTTAGAAATATGACCAATACAATTATGCCCAATAGGATGCATCTAGTTGGGAGTGTGTTGAGCATGTGTAGGGATGCATCCTTAACCAGAAAGCTAACAAATGGAGGGTTCTTGGCATCTCATTACCATAGATGGTATAGATGGTGTGACAAATAGCCCACATGCATATGGATATCCATAGTGTGAAAAGAGGTCCATAGTGTGAATGATGATCCATGGCATGGATGGGGATTTGTAGCATAGACGAGGTTCATGGCATAAACAATATATTTTAAATTAAGGAAAGCTTGAGGTGGTTGGTTTTCAAAAATATGTGTGTTTATGCTCATTGAACATTTTTTTCTAAGTTGATTCTAGGAGTGTTTATTTGGGAATTCATCGAAAGTGTTCCTATCCCAAATGTAGGAATAGTAGATGAGAGAATTGGGCTGCATAAAAATGGGTGTCTACAATTAGAATATCTTTTTGAATAATCAATAGTTCTGATAATGTTAGTGTCTATAAACATTTGAATTTCAATATTGCATAGGTCTTAAATAAGAGGATAGAACCTCTTTTTTTTGTTGGATGGAAGAGACATTGTTATAAGTAACAATGTTGTGGACAACTAGGTCCTTGTCCATTCTAGGCATTTCAAACTATTCCTAGGTAAAAACATGTTTTTACTCTTTAATTAAAGTAGTAAATATGGCTTATCCTTCCTTAGATAGGCTAGGCTTCATATTAACTATGTATGGTTGTTCAAGGGATACTATGTCAATGTCTATAGTAGGTTCAACATTCATGACATTGCCTTCTTCAAAGTGATTTGGAGTAGAAGGAAAATTCTCTAGTTCATAAGTAATCTTGATCTAGTAGACATAATTAGAATACTTATACCTCTCCTAGTTAATATTGGGATCTTCGATAAAACCTTTCTTATGATACTACCAAGCAATTATTTCATCTCTAGCATATAAAATTTTAATAATAGATTCATCACTAGTTAGGATAGGGATGAAGTGAATATTATTTAGAATTTCAAGTACAAAATCAACTTCATACCCCTTTCCTTTGATTCAAAAGAGGATTTGATTATGTGATAAAAAATTATGAAGATAGGGATGTGGGGACCAAGGTATGGGTCTAATTTCTTGTAAACCCTCACTAAGGTAGCCAATGATAATATTGTATTTTAGTTTATGAGATCATTCTACCTCAATTAAATGTCTAACTGGACAAGAGTGTGTAGGATCAACCAAGTTGCCAAACCACTTTTCTAATGACCTATTTGAATAGGAAAACATTTCCAAACTTGAAAGCAGGGTTTCTAAGATAGATGTAAATTCCTAGGCATTCATTATCTCCTAAAAATAAAAGAAAATCTAGATCACTAATTCAAGAAGCTATCATGGTTGAAAAATAATTTAGTTTGAAATGTTAGATATCTTTGGCACAACAAAATCTTATAGGTCAAACAGTCACTAGTGATTGTTGATCTAGCAAAAATAGGTTAAAAAATAGGAAAAACTAATTTGATTGGCATCACCACTTTAAGAGGTGATCTTGGTTCTTTTGAAAAGAATCTTATAGTTGATAAGCTAATTATGGTCTCTCATAGAGAATAATTAGGAATAGTGTAGGAATTGACTTCCTCATAGATATATTAACAATAGAACTATCTTCATAATAGTTTTGGAACTGATATATTAAGTAAAGAAATGATTCATGATTCACTTGAAGTGTTTAAGGTTTTATTGTAGAGATAACACAATTGGCAAGACTTTTGTGTCTACCTTAATTTCATATATATCACATTCATCATTTCTAAGCATATTGTAAACAAAAAAAATATTTCTATCTCCATCAAAAATTTTACAAAGATTTACATTAACATAACATTCATTATCACTTAAAATAAGAACTTCCATTGAACCTACTTGGTAATGTCCAACCCCCACCTTAGAAATACAAGTGTTAGAGGAAGCATCCTTAGTTTTAATTTATATATATATATATATATATATATATTATATTTACATGGTGGAATCGATAGTAGCCATGAATCTGAGCAAGTTGTTCATCTTTTATGGCCACCATAGTATTTTGTGTTGTTCATCCCGAAAGCCGCCACACAGTTCTTCGTGTAGTCTGCCCCTATAACCACCATGCCACAATCATTTTAAACCTTTTACACAAATGAAAGCACCAATAAAGGGATAAACATTCAGTCTGACGAGGCCCAAGATTTGAACCTTGGACCTCCACCCCCTTATGGGGTTTGGTCGAACCAAGTGGTCTACACCTCGGACCTTTGAAAATCTAAATCCTTAGTTTTAATATTAAAAGGCTAATTAAAATAATTATCCACATAACTTTTAGTCTCTTCTCTCATATTATCATTATCAATACAAAAGGTTACTTGTTTCAGTTTAGTAGCATCCTCATGGGCTTTATGTAATTTGGTCAATCATTGATAAAACAAGACGTTTTTTTTTTGGTTTCAATAACAATGACATTTTTTCAACTACGTATTAAGGAATGGGAGTAATAACATCCATAATAGATTTATCATCTTCTAATTCATACCTATCTTGGAGGCATTGTAAATTAAATTCAGAATGCCCCTTGTACAACTTCATATTTTGGAATTTTTTGTGTTTCATCCATATAAGGAATAAATCAACTTTCATGATTTGGAGGATAAGGCCCCCAAGGATATAAGTCTCCTATAGTTAATGCTCTATCATCATAGGCATAGTTAACCACTTGACAAGTAGAGAAAGCTATGCCTCTCATATTACTAGTCTGAGATCTACCTAATAGCATATTATAGTCTGTCTTGAAATCAAATACCATAAACTTCACTCTTATTTAGATCCCACTGAAATTTACATCCAAATTAAACCCGTAAGATCTTTGAGTCAGCCATTATAGACATAGAAATAGTTTTCATTGGATAAGACATTTTCTATATGGATATTTACTTATATAGCAAGGATAATGGCATAACATATGTACCACCTCTTCATCAGCTAAATCCCTATGGACAACCATATCATTATATATTATTGTGATCATTAGTGATGGATCATCCTCCCTAGCCAAATAATCAATAGCAATCATGCTTTTCAAAGTTAAATTGATAATGAAATTAGGGTTAATATGTGCATCAATACAAACATTTTCTCTATGATTTAATATACTACACTTCATAAGCCATAATGGTGGGCATTATAATGACAACCCTTGGTTTAGGTATATCAATATCATATAGTAATTCTTTTAATTGTTGTTGTTAATAAGGAAAAGCCCCAAGTTGTTTCAAGTATAGGACCTTATGGATGTATGCAACTCTTCCATAATGTCCCATGCTTTTGTCTTTCTCATGACTACTTTCAGCAATGATTTTTTGGGTTGTTAGGGTCTTGATATTTTTTTTGTCATGGGAGCGAGGATCACCACTTTAAGTGGAAATCATAATCTTTGAGCATTTTCAACAAAAAAACATGATCTATATACATGTTTGAGCCCTTTCCAAGAATTTTTGCTATGTTATTAGACCTTTATGCACTTATAGTAGGTCCTCAAATGACCAAATAAGGGTGTGGTATTCTATCAATGATGGTTGGATTAGCTGTTTCCTAAATAGATTCTTTATCCTCATCCTTCTTTGCTTTTTCATGTTTAGAAGGTTTACTTATTTTTGTATTGGGTTTCACTTCTAGTATTAGCAACATTTTCTTATTCCCAATATGTAATGGTTTCTCTTTCCACCTCCAAATAATTGACATAATAAGTCACATTTGGCTATCTCCAAATGTATTTACCATTTGGGTTAGATTGGGCAAAGACTCAATTAACACAAGAGGCATTTTGAAAAGTGTTATGTCTAGGATTTTGATTTTGTGAATAAGTACCATTTTTATTTGGTTATTCTAACTCCCTCCTTGGTTATATCCTTTATTTTCTTGATAAAATTTGTATCCTTGATTTTGATAGTTTTGATGGCACCCATGATTGAACCCTTGGCCTTGATTTTGATTCACTCCCTATAGTTTATGGGGAGTTTATTGTTCATAGTTGGGGAATGGGGGTATTATAGATACCTAACCTTTGATTGCAAGGATGATTAAACATCTTTCAAAGACCCTTAGTATTTTCATGAAATGAATTGATCCTACCATTATTGATTTTATCAATGTTGAAATTAGGACCAAATGTTTGTTTATAGCAAAACTTACAACTCTGAGAAAGTAGAATTATCATGTCCATAATTCCTATGCCAAAAGAAAAATTTATTGAGATCATGCCACTCAAGTACTCTAGAGCTTTTATTATAATGATAAATTTTAATCCTAGGTTGTGTACAAATTTTAAGAATATATTCATAAGTCCATTATAGCATCATATTCTTAGGTCTCAGAACACCTTTAGATTTTTGTCAGCATGTGCATGAGGTTTCTAGCCATCTCTATCTCATGAGAGGTATCTTGGACAACTACAAAATAAATTCCATCCCCTACAACATTCTTGTTAGGGTTGTTATATTTTAAGGACTTTTAACCATCTTTCTTTTCCCGATGTTCAAGGACTTTAACAAAATTTATGACCTTGTCTAATGAGGGAAAACCAAATGGGTTATGTTTCTAGACCTTTAGCCTAAAAATGTTGTCTAAGCGTGTTTACAAGTATTCTTGATGTTGCCTCTTTATTTAGGGTCATATTAGCATTACATTTAAGTATTTCCCACCTCTTTTGGAATTTAGTCATAGACTCGTTAGGGCCTTGATTGTCATTTACAAACACATCCATTGTTTCCATTACAATTATGTCTTCATAAAATTATTGTTTTAATTTATTGATAAAAGTATCTCGGGATTCAATAGAGTGTTCAAACAAAGATGCAAACCAGTGAATTCAATCTACATTTCTAATAGAAATAATCTAGCAAATCAAAGACAATCCAAAATACAAAAGCTACACGTATTCACCAATTTTTAAAAATTCCACCACCTTAATTGATTTATACTCCCATGTATTGTAGCTCATAACATAAGAATACAAAAGGTGTGGCTTTTTATTTCCTTTTATAAAGGGAGAATGTGAATAACGATGGAATAAAAGACATTCATTTTTTCAAGTGCAAATCCATGTAGATGGAAAGAAATATTGATCTTGTAATTCTACATGTTGCTATAAGAATGTTGTATTACATACAATGACTTGAGTACAATAATATAGTATCAAATAGCATATCATTTAGAATAGCATGTTGCAAATCTACTCTTAGAGATTCATTGCATGCAAGAGGTTTCTTGGCCACCTACTTTAATTTGTACATCTCACCCATGAAATATTGTAAATTTTGTTTTGATGATTCTCCATTTGGAAGAGTTTTCCTTGTCATTTCCTCCAGGTTTTCAGCATTTTTCTCCATCGTTTTACCTTTGTCTTTGCCTAACATTCAAAACTAGATTTATAACTTCATGCACTTTCTTTGTGTCTAAAATTCCATCAATATCTTTGGAAATTTGGGATGTCACGCCACATTTTGTCACTTGTTTGAAATTAAAGTATTGATCTAAATACATGGGTTGCATGATCAACAGGACTCTCAAAACCATGCTCTCAAACATATGATTCCATATATAGTGTCTCATAAGACACCAATGAACCAATAGGAGAGAAAAATAAGCTATGACACCCATACCCATATGGACATGCCTCAATTTTTTGCTTGCTCTTAAAATCACTTGGCAAAATACCTATGATCTAGATCTCCTATTATTGTGGTGAATGTCTAAATTCGTTGATTTGATCTTCAGATAAACTCTGATAGACCCAATGAATGGCTACTCATTGGCTTCTAGTCCTCTTGCAAAGCTATTGCTTTGCTCTTCCAACAAGGATGTCTAGCTTAAAAACAAAATATGTACAATAGAATGTGAGTTTTGAGAAATGAGCCAATACAACTCCTCATTGATTCCTGCTAACTTGTCTTAGGCACTAGGCTTCACTACTTGTCAAAAAAAATTAAGAAAAGCATTGGGTCCATAGGCCAAATGGGTTTCCCTATTAGATTTTTTAAGTGTTGTAGATATTGAGGCTCTAACTCCTACATGATTGAAGGCCTCCCCATGGTATAATAGATCCATGACCTTAATAATGGACCATGAGGAGTTCCAATGTGTAGATCAATTTGTTTGGCCAAACCCCATAAGGGGGGCAAAGGTCCAAGGCTCAAATCTCGGGCCTCACCGAACTGAACACTTGTCTCTTTCCTGGTGCTTTTAGCAGCGTAAAAGGTTTTCGTTAGTCTCACGATGACACTGAGAGGGGGGGTGAATCGGTGTAGCTCTTTAAAACTTAAATCTTCAACTCTTAAAGCCGAAACAATGAAAACTTAAAACCAAATAAAGCAAATATAACAAGAGAGCATCACACAACACAAGATGTACCGAGGTTCACCAATTTTGGCTACTCCTCAAAAATTGACTGTTTGGACTCCCATCCAAATCCAGCCTTTGCAAAGCAACAACTTTACAATCAATTTACCAGACACACGTGGAAGGAGCACCAACCCCGATTTACCCCAAAAGGAGCACCACACCACAAAAGGGGCACCAACCCCATTACCCACCAAAAGGAGGGCACCAACCCCAATTATCTGCACCAACAGAAAGGAGCACCAACCCACGATTTACCAGCACCAACTGGAAGGAGCACCAACCCCGATTTATCTACACCAACAAAAACCAACCCAACCACCAGAAAGGAGCACCAACCCCCGATTTACGCACCAACTAGAAGGAGCACCAACCCCGATTTATCTGCACCAACAGAAAGGAGCACCAACCCCTGATTACACCACCGAAAGGAGCACCAACCCCCATACAACCAACTGGAAGGAGCACCAACCCCTGATGCCAAGCACCAACTTGGACTTCAATTCTAAAACTAGAAGATTGACATATAAATGCCTTCACTTTTACAAGACCCTGACTGGTCTATTGCTTACTCAACATCTCCCACAATTCACAAAACACACATCCTTCTCGCTCGCCTCTCGCTCGCCTCTCGCTCTCCTCTCGCTCTCTTCGCAAGATAAAATCCCCCACTTAAATTCTCCAAGCAGCACTCCTTTTATAACAATCCTTTCTCTTTGTAACTCCAGTTGTAACTCCTCCTTTCAATTCTCATACGCCACTTGTCAATTGTAACGCCTTCTTTATGTAACTCCTTTTGTATATATAGAGTAGGCATTTCGTCAAACACGTTACATGCAAAGAATTGACACCATATTCTCCTACCATGACTGTTCGTCTTCTCGGTCATGACTGTTCATTTTCTCCTTTGTGCATGCATGCGTTTTGGTTTTCAAAAAAGCTTTTCGTTTCTATTTTTGTTCATTTTCTCCTTCCTGTTCATTTTCTCCTTCCATGACTGTTCATTTTCTCCACATGGGCATGCGTCCGTTTCGACCATCTTAAATGATTTCAAATCATTAAAGATTCCTTATGGGTCCACGTCACTATGCAGTCTTCAGTTTCACCATCCTGGTCTTCAGTCGCGAAAATGCGACATGTCGCGATATCGCGACACTTTTGTTTCACTACCTGCCTGGCCTTTTTGAGTCGCAAAAATGCGACATGTCGCGATATCGTGACACTTTTGTTCTCTTCTGCCTGCCCTTTTTGAGTCGCGAAAATGCGACATGTCGCGATATCGCGACACTTTTGTTTCTCTGCCAGCTGCCCTTTTTGAGTCACAAAAATGCGACATGTCGCGATATCGTGACACTTTTTCTTTCTCTGCTTGCCTTCCCTTTTGAGTCACGAAAATGCGACATGTCGCGATATCGCGACACTTTTTTTCTCTCTTGCCTGCCCTTCTTGAGTCGCGAAAATGCGACATGTCGCGATATCGCGACACTTTTTCTTTCTCTGCCTTCCTGCCCTTTTCGAGTCGCGAAAATGCGACATGTCGCGATATCGCGACACTTTTTCTTTCTCTGCCTGCCTGCCCTTTTCGAGTCACGAAAATGCGACATGTCGCGATATCGCGACACTTTTTCCTCCTTGCTCTTTCTCTTTGCTTTGGACCGCGAAAATGCAACATGTCGCGATATCGCGACACTTTTTCTCCTTGCTCTTTCTCTTTGCTTTGGCCGCGAAAATGCAACATGTCGCGATATCGCGACACTTTTTCCTCCTTGCTCTTTCTCTTTGCTTTGGCCCGCGAAAATACAACATGTCGCGATATCGCGACACTTTTTCCTCCTTGCATTTTCTCTTCTCTTTTGGCCGCGAAAATGCAACATGTCGCGATATCGCGACACTTTTTCCTCCTTGCATTTTCTCTTTTCTTTGGCCGCGAAAATGCAACATGTCGCGATATCGCGACACTTTTTCTCCTTGCATTTTCTCTTCTCTTTTGGCCACGAAAATGCAACATGTCGCGATATCGCGACACTTTTTCTCCTTGCATTTTCTCTTCTCTTTTGGCCGCGAAAATGCAACATGTCGCGATATCGCGACACTTTTTCTCCTTGCATTTTCTCTTCTCTTTTGGCCGTGAAAATGCAACATGTCGCGATATCGCGACACTTTTTCCTCTTTGCTTTTTCGCTTCTCTTTTGCATATGGGCCACTTCGGTCTTCTTGGACAACCTGTAACAACTTCACCCAAACATCAAAAACATCCTCATAAGCATTTAACATCATTGTACATACTATGAATAACCTCTGAACTCCTGTCCATTGCATCAACCGATCTATCTGACTGTGTTGACAACAATGACAATACCGTCGCTGCACCTTGCTCAACAATCTCCCCCTTTGGAATTGTTGGCAACACACGTGCAATTTCCTGTAACTCTTCTCCCCCTTTGACAACAATATCAAAGGGCTGCTGTAGACTCCCCCTGAGTCCATGCACAACATTCTCGAGCAAAAATTATTACACTTAGCAAAAATCACAAACATGAGCAAAAAGATAAACAAATACACAAATGCTCCCCCTGAGAATGTGGTCCCGATAGCTAGTCAATTCTTGGGAAACGTGACCACTCCCAATTTATTGCGAAGGTACTCAAAGACTTCCTTGGGCAACGGTTTTGTGAAGATATCCGCTACTTGCTCTGTTGTTGGAACAAAATCCAACTTAACCTCACCTTCCGCAACTTTCTCCTACGTACAACACGTTGTCGCTGCAATATATTCTGCCTCTATTGTGGATAAGGAGACTGACTCTTGTTTCTTATTGTGTCACGCGACCAACCTGTCTCCAAGATAGAATGCACCTCCATTGATACTCTTTCTGTCATCTACACATCCTGCCCAATCTGCATCTGAATACGCAATAAGGGTGAAGTCCTTACCTTTCGGATACCATAACCCATACTCCATAGTACCCTTGAGGTACCGAAGAATCCTCTACAAACAACTACATGAACTGAAACACACTTTGACAACTATACGACAACTCCCCCTGACTACTTGCCTTTCATCCTCAGATAACCAAACAACATAGGAGCATTAAAATAAAACTTTAAGATTGCTCCCCCTGAGGATGTGCTACCTGGAGTTGCTTAGTGCAATAGAGGAGTAGTCTCCTTCGGTCCAAGGAGACATGATTTCCTCTCTTCTTTCTTTCTCCAATATTTCTTGAACTTGGGCTTGAGTTTTTCAACTGCATCCCTATTTTGAACCTTTTCGTGAACTTGAACATTTCTCTTGGGTGGTTGTCTCTTGTGCATCCTTGATGGATGATTATTTTCCTTTCTTTGATGCACATGATTTCTTCCCTGTCTGTGTTGCATTCTTTGTGTCTGATGAAATCTATTGTCTTGCCTTAGATTAGATACAAAAGTTCTTGGACAAGACCTTGCTATGTGCCCATGACCATTACATTTAAAACATTGCACATGGTGTTCAACCAGATGTATTTCTACCCAGGATAACTCTTTGATCTATTATTCAATCCACAATAAATTGCCTTGTGACCATAATGGTTGCATCTAAAACAATAGCCATTAAAAGCATTATTATGAATAAAGTGAGAGTGATAGAACCTCTTTTGTTGTGGTTGCTTTGTTGTAGATCTCCTTTGAGATTTTCTTCCTTTTGAAGATTCAGCTTCAAACTTTTCTTGCTTTGATCCTTCAGCGGTGGACTTCTTCTTCTCTGCAGATTTAGAAGATGAAGGTTGTTCAACTTCATATCCAAGACCAAGCTTACACATGGGGCTTCTTTGTTGCCTTATCATTTTATCTAGCAACTCTGTGCTCTTCTCAAATTTGAGATTTGTATTGGCCTCTTCTAGTTGTTTCCTCAATAAAACAATCTCCTCTTCTTGTTTGCAGCAAACAATCTCTTTCTCATTGATCTGTGACCTGAGAGTTTCTTCAATCCTTTTGGACTCTTCTACTTGCAGCTTTAGATCACTAATAACTTTGTTAGATTCCTCTTCACGTTTGCTACATACATCGCCTTTATCATCCAGGTGTGACTTCAAGGCTTCTTCTATTTTCTTGGCTTTATGAATTTGTAAGAAGAGATCTTCAATATTATCCCCATATTCTTCCAACTTCTTGGACAATCTTTTGTTCTTTTTCCTTTCTAAACCCAACTCTTCAAGTGCAGCGATCAACTCACCTTCTAGATCTACTTCAGCCTCTAGGTTTTCATCACATACTTGTTCTTTTTCTATTTTTTCTTCTTTGAGTGCCATAAAAAGAGCTTCACCTGTTTCCTTTTCAGAATCCTCACTGCAGTTGTCTTCTGATGAACTGACATTCTTGGAGATGAAACTTTTCTTCTTGAAGTTGCCTTTTCTGAAATTTGTTTTTTTCTTCCAGTCACTTCTTTCTTGGTGCGATCCTTCATCACTTTTGTTCTTCTCATTAAGTGGACATTTAGCTGCAAGATGCCCAACGCCTCCACAATTGAAACATTTAAACGGTAACTTTCCTCTGTATTTTCCTTTTCCCATTTTTAGTTTTTGAACAAAGTTTGCTTCCATTTCATCTGATGTCTCTTCTTCCTCGGATTCTTGTTTTGCTTTCATATTTTTATGGGCTTTAAAAGCAGCTTCTCTATCTGTGGGTTTAGATTTTCCTATTCTCATCTCATATGCAGTCAAAGAACCATGCATCTCATCCATACTAAAAGAATTTAGATTTTTAGCTTCTTCTATAGCTGAAACTTTAGAATCAAATCTTTGGGGAAGAGATCTTAATACCTTTTTCATGATGACAGAATCTTCGATTTCCTCGCCGAGTCCTCTAATCGCATTAATGACTTCATTAACTCTCAGCATATATGCCTCTATGTTCTCATCGTCATTCATCTTTAATACTTTGAACTGAGCTCGATGTGTTTGTAACTTGGCCTCCTTGATCTTATCGTCTCCTTCATGAATGCTCCTCAGTTTGTCCCATATTTCTTTTGCCATTTTACAACTCATAATTTTTACTAGTTCACTGTCCACTAATCCGCACATGATAGCATTCTTTGCTTTTGAGTTATTCTCAAACAATTTCTTACCGGCAACATCGGTTGGAGAAGTGGTGGGTATTGTGTATCCACTATCTACTGAATCCCAAATGTCGTATCCCAAAGCACAAAGATATGTCTGCATCCTGAGTCTCCAAAATGTGTAATTAGTTCCATCCAACAATGGTGCTTTGTTTGATGAGAAGCCTTCACCACCTGCCATTGTGTCACTTCCAAGATCACCCTAGCCGGTTAAGCTTGTTCAGGAACTTGGCTCTGATACCAATTGTTAGTCTCACAATGACACTGAGAGGGGGGTGAATCAGTGTAGCTCTTTAAAACTTAAATCTTCAACTCTTAAAGCCGAAACAATGAAAACTTAAAACCAAATAAAGCAAATATAACAAGAGAGCATCACACAACACAAGATGTACCGAGGTTCACCAATTTTGGCTACTCCTCAAAAATTGACTGTTTGGACTCCCATCCAAATCCAGCCTTTGCAAAGCAACAACTTTACAATCAATTTACCAGCACACACTGGAAGGAGCACCAACCCCGATTTATCTGCACCAACAGAAAGGAGCACCAACCCTCGATTTATCTGCACCAACAAAAGGAGCACCAACCCCTGATTTATCCACACCAACAGAAAGGAGCACCAACCCCGATTTATCTGCACCAACGAAAGGAGCACCAACCCCTGATTTACCAGCACCAACGAAAGGAGCACCAACCCACGATTTATCAGCACCAACAGAAGGAGCACCAACCCCTAATTTACGCACCAACGAAAGGAGCACCAACCCCGATTTATCTGCACCAACAGAAAGGAGCACCAACCCACGATTTACCAGCACCAAAAGGAAGGAGCACCAACCCCTGATGCCAAGCACCAACTTGGACTTCAATTCTGAAACTAGAAGATTGACATATAAATGCCTTCACTTTTACAAGACCCTGACTGGTCTATTGCTTACTCAACATCTCCCACAATTCACAAAACACACATCCTTCTCGCTCACCTCTCGCGCACCTCTCGCTCTCCTCTCGCTCTCTTCGCAAGAATAAATTCCCCCACTTAAATTCTCCAAGCAACACTCCTTTTATAACAATCCTTTCTCTTTGTAACTCCAGTTGTAACTCCTTTCAATTCTCATACGCCACTTGTCAATTGTAACGCCTTCTTTATGTAACTCCTTTTGTATATATAGAGTAGGCATTTCATCAAACACGTTACATGCAAAGAATTGACACCATATTCTCCTACCATGACTTGTTCGTCTTCTCGGTCATGACTGTTCATTTTCTCCTTTGTGCATGCATGCATTTTGGTTTTCAAAAAGCTTTTCGTTTCTATTTTAGACTTTCTTTTCTCCTTCCCATTTTCTCCTTCCATGAATGTTCATTTTCTCCACATGGGCATGCGTCCATGTTTCCCTGTAACCCATCTTAAATGATTTCAAATCATTAAAGATTCCTTATGGGTCCACGTCACTATGCAGTCTTTAGTTTCACCATCCTGGTCTTCAGTCGCAAAAATGTGACATGTCGCGATATCGTGACACTTTTGTTTCACCTGCTGCTTGGCCTTTTCGAGTCACAAAAATGTGACATGTCACGATATCGCGACACTTTTGTTTCTCTGCCTGCCTGCCCTTTTTGAGTCATGAAAATGCGACATGTCGCGATATCGCGACACTTTTGTTTCTTTGCCTGCCTGCCTTTTTGAGTCACGAAAATGTGACATGTCGCGATATCGCGACACTTTTTCTTTCTCTGCCTGCCTGTCCTTTTTGAGTCGCGAAAATGCGACATGTCGCGATATCGCGACACTTTTGTTTCTCTGCCTGCCTGCCCTTTTTGAGTCGTGAAAATGCGACATGTCGCGATATCGCGACACTTTTGTTTCTCTACCTGCCTGCCCTTTTCGAGTCGCGAAAATGCGACATGTCGCGATATCGCGACACTTTTTCTTTCTCTGCCTTTCCCTTTTCGAGTCACGAAAATGCGACATGTCGCGATATCGCGACACTTTTTCCTCTTCTTTTTCTCTTGCCTTTGGACCGCGAAAATGCAACATGTCGCGATATCGCGACACTTTTTCCTCCTTGCTCTTTCTCTTCGCTTTGGCCCGCGAAAATGCAACATGTCGCGATATCGCGACACTTTTTCTCCTTGCTCTTTCTCTTTTCTTTGGCCCGCGAAAATGCAACATGTCGCGATATCGCGACACTTTTTCTCCTTGCTCTTTCTCTTTTCTTTGGCCCACGAAAATGCAACATGTCGCGATATCGCGACACTTTTTCCTCCTTGCATTTTCTCTTCTCTTTGGCCGCGAAAATGCAACATGTCGCGATATCGCGACACTTTTTCTCCTTGCATTTTCTCTTCTCTTTTGGCCGCGAAAATGCAACATGTCGCGATATCGCGACACTTTTTCTCCTTGCATTTTCTCTTCTCTTTTGGCCACGAAAATGCAACATGTCGCGATATCGCGACACTTTCACTTCACCCAAACATCAAAAACATCCTCATAAGCATTTAACTTCATTGTACATACTCTGAATAACCTCTGAACTCCTATCCACTGCATCAACCGATCTATCTGACTGTGTTGACAACAATGACAATACCGTCGCTGCACCTTGCTCAACAGTTTTAAATGATTATGGCATGGTGGTTATAGGGGCAGACTGCGTGGAGTATTGTGTGGCAACTTTTAGGCAAACAACATAGAATATTATGGCGACCATAAAATATGGACACCATGCCCGGATCATCGTGGTGGCTATCGATTCCACCATGTAAAATAAATAAAAAAACAATGGACCATGAGTAAGGGTGAATGAGACAGATTTTTCTATTAGGATCTCTAACAGAAGGATGACAAAGCTTAATAATTTGGTCTTGGTAAAGAGTTGTAAATTTTAGGTGGCCTTAGGGGCCCAAAAGGCCTCTAGTTTTTGGATGACGATGGGCTAATAAGTAGCCTTAGGGTAAAGTTGACTATGCTGGTGATGGGCTAATAAGAGGTCCTAAGGTAAAGTTGAATAGGCATATCTTTATGTTCTTTCCTTACAATATGTTTGTTGACTTGAGGTGGTTGTGCTTAACCTAGAGTCACTGCCCACATATGTGTGTTGTAACTCCTCTACTGCTCTACCCCATCCATCTCCCTCCCCTACCTTATATTGTCATTGAAGTCACTTCTTTTCCTTTCCCAAAATTGATCTTAATGCACCATGGTGCACTACTCTTCTCTACAACCTTTTCTTGGTGGGATGGCTACACCATGTCTACCTCAAGCCTCCACCATCTTAATATAAGGCCCTTTTTCTTTCCCACAACCTGATCTTAATGCACCATGGTGCACTACTCTTCTCTACCACCTCTTCTTGGTGGGATGGCTACACCATGTCTATCTTAAGTCTCCACCATCCAAAAATGAGGCCTTGTCATGTTCCTTGCTTTCGTTGTCACCTTGATTATGTCACTAGAATAACAACTAGGCCCTAATTTGTTACCATTGCTACCCTTTGTCCCCACCTAAAAAGAAGAGGAACCAACAACTTGTCGACATCAAAGTCAAATGTTTGTAATTAAGATTGAAATGCATAAAAGAAATGATAACAAAACTCAAAACTAAAACAAGGGATAAATATATTCTTAAACAATTATGTCTATAATTTTATAAAACATAAATGATTATAGTTTTAAAATATCCCCAACTACCCCTTATCCTCATACATTACATATTTAAAAATTATTAACTCAAATTCAAAGATTGATAAACAACTTTTACTACCTTATTAATATCTACTAACTTGTTGAAAAACTAATAATTTTATAAAATTAATAAGTTTACATCTTCAAATAAATAAATACGAATGTCACAATCTTACAACCCATTATTGTAGACGACTCTCAAAAAATGTTATAAATCCTAGCAACTATGATTTTAAAATACCACCAACTACCCCTTATCTTTTTTTTTGCACTGCATATTTAAAAGTTGTTACGTGTGAATAATGTAGTTGAGTACGAGATCCAGTTCAAAATTTTAAGAGAAGTCTGACCTTTAGATTGATATGAATTTTGAAGGAAGATGACGGTAAAAATCCTAGCGACCAATGACCACGATACTACGAATCTTGAAGGAAGATGACATACAAACCCCGAGCTCCATAAAAGTTATAAAGAACAACCCAAGATTTAAATCATACTTGATAATAAAAATAACTATGAATGTAACGGAATCCCTATTATATGAAAAAGCTTTCCAAATTAAACGGAGAAAATATTTTTATTTGAATTTTGCGACTTGTTAATATCCTTTTGACTTATCGTGGAACTAATATTCTAAGATTAATAAGTTTATATCTTGTGACAAATAAATACGAACGTTTTAAACTTACAACTCGACGCCTCCTAAAGATTTATTTAAAAACTATTTAAAAAAAAAAAGATTTCTAGTTTTGTCCCTGATGTTACACACAGGGCCTACGAATGTAAAAGACACTAAGACTTTTTTTTTTTTTAATAATAATAATTTGATAAGTTTTGGTTTAATGATTTAATTTCAAATTTTGTGAGATAGTACTTTCACTTGTTTTTTTCAAGTACACAACCGTCTAATAATTTCGTTACCACACTTGATATCAGATTAATACTTCAAGATTAATGTTCCTTCTCCTCCGGTTAGATTAAATAACAACAAAATGGAATAAGTATTGTTAATACAGCTTCAAATGCTGCAGATCCATATCCAATATATCACCATCCTAACAACAAGTACCACACCTGATACCCTGATACTCCTCCTCACATCAAATTAAATAATAACAAAGTTGCTTCTTCTCAAATCAAATTAAATAACAATAAAATAAAATAAATATTGTTAGTAGCAGATCCATATCCAATACGTCCTCAAATTTGCTTTAGTAAAAGCCGCCTATTCTGGATCAAGTCTGTTCTTAGCGCATCACGTGCCAACATATATATTTTTTAAAGGATGTACACGCGAGACCACGAGGAGAAAAGCGCTGTTGAGCGTGACGATTAAAATTCTTAATTTTTTAAAATTAAGTCTTTGATCTAAACGCAAACGTAAGATTTTGAAAACGCAAAAAAATTAAGGTTTAAATACAATAAAAGTAGTTGGTGCATTATATTTATATTCCATAATAAAAATTTAGTTGAACAAATAACATCTTCTTTATATTTTATAAAGATTAGAAGCTGATTTTTCACAATCCACCCAAAAAAAAAAAAAAAATCTAATCGTGTTCCAGCTTCTCAACGTCACATATCATATTACTATGCAAAGCGCTAGCCCCCAAAACAGCACACACAGCTTTAAAAAAAAAAAAACATGCTATATATCCACATATACGACGACTGACATTAAAAGGCCAAAAAAAAAAAAAATCTAATCGTGTTCCAGCTTCTCAACGTCACATATCATATTACTATGCAAAGCGCTAGCCCCCAAAAGAGCACACACAGTTTTAAAAAAAACATGCTATATATCCACATATACAACGGCTGACATTAAAAGGCCAACTCAGATGGCAAGAACAAGCCCGGGCATGGAGTTGGCTTTCGATTTCTCGAGCTTGCTCTGCCAGAGCGGCAAGCAGGGCTGCTGCTTCTGCCGAAACAGCGAGGACGATAAAGGCTTCTTGAACTCCGTCGCAACAAGAGACGTATTAAAATACTCCCTCACTTGCGTACTTATCCCATTCTCCACAGTCCAGACGTGGATCCAGTACAGGGATTCGTCCTCGCGACCTTCCACAAAGACCTTGTTCCCGACCGCTGTGACGAACTGCGGATTAAACTTAAAAGTGCAGCCGTCGGACTTCGAGTCTCCGGTGAGCCTGCGCATCAAGTACTGGCAATGCGGCGGCCCGTGGAACCACCACTCCAAGTCCTCCGCCAATCTCCTCTGCACTGCCTTCGCATCTCCGCGCAATAGAGCGGCGTAGAGCCGGCCAACCACGCTCTCGTTCTTCTTCTGCTGCTCCAGGGCTGGCTGCAAGGATATAGACATAAAGTATACGTCAACAAGATACTGTGTATATGTTCTTTTCGATCAAGACTGAATGGTGCGGGTTCGAGGGTGAGTTTGGGTATTTATTAGGGAAAGGCTGAAAGAATAGAAGCGGATGGAAGCTTCCGGGCCCGCCACCGGAATGACTGACGGCGACCGTTGAAAGGGGCCGCGAATAATTCCAAGAATGGGCTGCCTTCCATGGTTTGACAGCTGTGCGTTTTGTCTGTTCTTTGTCCAGCCTGGCAGCAGATCGGCCGCCGAATCTTGACCAGGGCTTCCACTTGTCTTCATGACCTAGGGGTGGGCCCATCTTGGGAGGTATATGCCGCGCAATTGTTTTCAATTATTGGGAGGTATGGGCCCACGCCTATGCCACACATGATTTGGGCCATCAGTGTGGTTTAAATAGTTTGTAAAGAAATAAAGTAAGAGGATAATTTGTAATGTTTCGTGATATTATATTATTTATAATTTAAATATAAAATTAAAAAAATGTTTTTATAGGGAAATTTTAATGGATGGTGATTTAAATTATTATGTTTTTTTAAAGTGACATATTTCATGGTTAAAATTTCTTTTAAATTAATATTTATTTATTTATACATATTGTATTTTACATTATTTAATGTTAAAAAAACTACAACTAGGGTTACACTCCACTGCTGGACTCCTGCAATTTGCATTTTGCACATGCGTACTCAACATTAGATTAAGAAAGCGGTTTTACCACTGCTGGAGATTCTCACGCCACCGTGCTGAATTAGGGTAATGCTGTTTTTTTTGCAAGTGGTAATGTCGACACTTTCTATCACTGGAATAGACGAAAATAAAAGGCAGTGTACGGCGGTGGTATTTAGCCCACCACCTCAAAGATTTCAAGAGCATTTTCTTGAACGACGTTAAAGAAAATTTTTATTGAATTTTTAAGATAAAATGTAAATGTTCTAAAAATGGATATCCATTCGATCACAAATGTGATGCGCATGAAAAAATACACTTACTTTTTAAAAAAATAAAAAATTTAATGTCAGGCGGTATCCTCTGTTTCGTGTCAACACATGATCCACTAGTTCTGCGGCAATACGTGACCTTAGGCAAAGGGGCGTATATTTATATTTTTAAGGATTAGGTGGATTGGTAAGTGTAAGTGTAATTGGACACTTACCAAGAAAAGATTTAGGTGTATAGGTATGGGCACTTACCAAGAACCCTTTGTAAAGGTAGTAGTCTGCTCCGAATCTTCTAACTGCACCCTAGATCGATGACGTGATGGTACAAATCCCAAGTGGTCCCCATCTCACACCGAGATCTAGGTGTATAGGTGTGGGCACTTACCAAAAACCCTTTGTAAAGGTAGTAATCTGCTACGAAGCTTTTAACTGCACGCTAGACTGATGACGCAATGGTACCAACTCCAAGCGACCGATGGTCCCCATCTCACGTAGAGTCAACAAGAACAAACTTACGAAGATAGTACAAACCCCAAGCGACCGATGATCCCATCTTATGCCGAGTCAACAAGAACAAACTTACAAAGATGGTATAAACCCCAAACAACCGATGATCCCATCTCACGTCAGGTCAACAATTGTTGAGAGCAATCCATGTGGTTTGAACCCTACCCTGATCAATTACTAAAAATAATGGTTATAACCAACTCTCCTATGCAATAAAAAAATTATGATACTATATTAAACTTTTTTTATTTTTAATATTGTTTGAACAAACTAATAAATTGAATAACTAGATACATTATTATAGATGTCTACATAAAAAATTAATTACGGATTTTGAAAATATGTATAGTGTGATAATATCTTCGTTAATAGGTACTCACTGATAAGTTCCCCCAATCCTCCTAAGGAGGTCCAGGGTTCAAATCAGACGGTCTATATCACATACAAAAAAAACCTCGATTAGCCTGTGGGGTACATCCGGATGGAACAGACCCTGTTAAACAGAATGTTTTGGTCCCCGGGGGATACGGGCAACGATTCTCCTCTAACAAAGGTTGAGCCCCAAGGGCTAGGTGGATTGGTAAGTGCTAGTCTAGATGGGCACTTGCCAAGAGGAGACCTAGATTCAAACCTTGGTGGTGCCAGTTAGCAAAGGTAGTAGTCTGTTCTGAATCCTCTGAGTGTGTATCAGACCGACGACGACGGTATGAACCTTGAGCAATCGACAGTCCTCATCTCACGACATGTTAACAATAACGAGACGGATATGTTTGTTGTGTGCAGTCTCTGTGGTTTGAACCCTGAGTTGGTCAGTTACTAAAAATAGTGGTTGTACCAACTCTCCTATGTAACCCAATATATATATATATATATATATATATATATATATATATATATATATATATATATGTTTGTTAATAATATATATTAATTTGATATTTATTTGGTTTTATATAAGTTTTTATATACAAATTCTTAGTTTAAGAGTTTTTTTCAAAGTTTTTTTTTAATTTACTTTTTCTTCTTTGTCATATTTATTTTCACATTTTTTTGTCTTATAATTTTTTGTTGTTTCTATAATGTTTATATTTATGTTTTACTATTTACTAGTAAGAATAGAGTATATATGTATTTAGCAAACCACACACCTTATCTATTAAGCATTTGCATTATTATCAATATCATTATATGAGCCTTATATTCTATTATATAATTATATTTGCATTATTTAATTATCGAGTCATATTCAACTACATAACTCATCTTCATGTTATCATATCTTAGACCTCATGGTGTGGATCAAGTGTTATCAGAGCAAATTTTTAATATATGACTTATTTCATCTTTTTTATTTACATACAATAATCTTGACAAGAATAGAGCCTCTAATATGCTTTGCCACTAGATATCCACTCACATGTGTTTATAGCATCAAAAAGACGATGTAGCAGTAGGTTCTATGTCTAAGTACCTTGAAGAATACCTTATTCATAGAGAAATGATTGAGATGGAAAGGGCATCATCAATAAAGATAAAGACTCATAACATCAAGAAGCATATTCAAGACATGTTGGAGGAACAAAGCAATGTTCCACTTAGGTAGTTTCAAAATCTTATGATCAACATGGATGCATCATCTAATACTACTAAGCCTTCACCTTTCTAGATCCATAACCTACTTAAGGTGTAGACCAACATCAACATTCCAATTGATCCAATCATGTCACCTTTTAGAGGTATGGATTTATGCTTGAAAATACCCAAATTTGTTTATCCTAATTACACTATAAGGGGCATAACTTTGTTCTCAGGACTTTGTTTTGATCCATTCAAGAAGTGTTGGACAGATTAAAGAGAGAACAATAATTTTAGTAGGAAACTCTCTCATAGATAAAGTTGCCAATAAATTTATGGAAAAATGCTCCAAAGACCCTCAAAAATGCAAAACAAAATACTTACTACAAATAGTAATTCTCTATTTTCATATTTTTGTAGCCAAAATACATCTCTAGCGATGTTGACACAATAGTAGAAGATAAAACACAAAATAACAAGTCATATTTATGTAATTTTTATTTAACATGCACTTTGTAACTCATGGAATATTAATCGCCACATTTTCATATGGGTGACCTTTTAACTCACACAAGGTGAACCACCATATTTTTAAATGGGTGACCTAGATTTAATACGATGTATTTTCAACACTCCAATTCTTGTAAAAAGAGAGATGCATCCTTGACTAAAGCATGAGTAATGGATGCAATGTTATAGCCTCATATCTCTTCTTAGAGATTGCTTGCATTGTACTCTATTTTTTGAGCAATAAAATTATTATGCTATTTTGCTTGTATATTTTTGTGTTCTAGTTTTTTATACTTTGTTATTCTTGAATTGCACTCTTTCATGATCTTCCTTAACTCAATTTTTTTATTTTTTGGATCATTTAAAATTCTAAGTTTTAGATTAGTAGTATCAGAGAATCTATCATTTGAGTATATGTTCATAAACACAAATTCAAAAAACCATAAATTTTAGTATCAGATGCCCTCTGATTATCTCCCTTGTTATTCCAAATGGTCTCATGTGAGAACTAGAATGGACAACACCGATATAGTTGATCCTTTAAAGGATATGTCGAATGAAGCCCTCATGAAATAGAGGAATGAGATGATGGATCAATCTTCTCAAATTCTTTAATGGCTCCTCATTGCAAATCCTACAATCCCCTCTACACAACCTCTCATAGGCTTGGAACCATTTAGTGCTTCAAAACATTTTAAGGTATAGGATCCATAGAAAATTGGCTCCTATACCTTAAAAGGTGTTCCTACTTTTGAAAAAAAAAACTTAATATTGATGCCCTAGAAAATAGGTAGGATTAAGTTTTTAATATTTTTCTATAAATAAATTCATTGACAATGAGAAAATCATTTTAGCACTTTTCAAAACTTCATTAATCATTCAAAATTAGTAGGAAGCACATAATAATAATGTTATGAAAGAGAATGAAGATGAACTAGTGTTCACATGGAATTATATTATGGAGGCCATCAAGAAAGAATATTATCCCATGGGAGCATATCAAGATCAATACATGTGATGGTAACAACTACACCAAGGTAAATATTAGTGTGTTCCCATTCCATGGAAGCAAAACTAGGTAAATTTATGATATTGAAAGCCATTGAATCCTCAATAACCATAGTGGGTTACAACACTACATTCGAGAGCATATGGACCTATTCAAATTCAAAACATTGGGAGAGGCATATGAACTTGTCAAATTGGGGCATAAGCACAAAAAAAAAATAGAAGAGGAAAAGCAAATAACAAAAACTAGAATATTAAATATCAACCAAAGAAAGGCAATATTGATCCTCCAAAGAATCAAGACAAAGGGGGTCAACCCCAAAATTAGAATTAAAATTAGAAAAAGGCTTCCAATAAAAGAATCCCCAAAGGTCAAGAATAGCAAATGGTGTGACTATCAAAAAAGCAACAGGTATTCAAGGAAGGAGTGTCGAGCAATTTAGTCATTGGTTTCCAAATCACAACCCTCTATATCCACTACACTACCATCTCCAAATCCACAAGCTAAGGATAGAGGGAATCAAATTGTGGAAGCCAAACCAAATGTGACCATTACCACATACATGATACACCAAAGGAGTCACAAGAAGAGTCATAAGAGGAGGAATATCTATTTTATGTAAAATTATGAGTTAAGGATAAGCTATTGCATTTCATTATTGATAGTGGGAGTCACAAAAACATGATTTATGCTTATATGGTGAAGGATTTGAATCTTCCTATCACATCGCACCAAAAACCATATAATATTGGATGGTTATAATAGGGGAGAGACAATCAAGTCACTCTATAATGTCTCCTCTTATGCCATCAATCACTTCAAAGATAAAGTTTTGTATGATTAAAAGTCAGTGTTTCAAGATATCAGAGACATCTCCTCCTACCTCTATTTCCTTAATCAATGCTAAATAATGTATAAATATGATATCCAAGCCATAAAGCGGGGGGACCATTGCTACATCAATCATAAGCCTTGTAAAACAAAAGCAGATGGTCTAGACTATAGCAAAATATGATGACTTATTCAAGTCACCAAAGAGGTTTCCACTTTATCATGAGGTAAAGAGTTCCATTGATTTAGTTCCTAGATTTTCTTACCTAATGAAATTGTTTATCACATATAGGTCCTTGAAAATGATTAAATTAAGAGGTAGATCCAAGATTTAATTCAAAGGGGGTATATTAGACCAAGTACTTCAGTGTGTGGTAGTCCAATTGTCTTCGTTCTAAAAAAAGATAGAACATGGAGACTCTATATTGACTATACAACTTTGAATAAAATCACTATGAAAAATTGTTATCTATTCCTTTAAGTGGTTGGTTATGCCTTTTGGCTTGACCAATCACTTGTCTCATTAATGAGGATGATGGATAACATCCTATGTCCCTACACCAACTCATTTATGGTGGTCTACTTAGATGACATTATCATCTATAGTAAGACATGGGAGGAACATCTACAACATGTTCAATAGGTACTTTAGATTTATCAAAACATAAGTTACATGCTAATTTGGAGAAATGTTTATTTGGCTTGATGACGATATTGTGCCTTAGATATATTATTGATAAAAATGGAGTCCATGTTGATCCAAAGAAGATTCAATTAATTACATATTAGCCTACCCCAAAGACTAACAAAGCTTTGTAAATTTTGGGTCTTACCAATTTCTATCAAATATTTGTATTAGGATTCTCACACATTGTTGTGAACCTCTTTTCTCATTCCATAATTCATTCAACAATATATAAAACTATTCAACATGCATCCACAAATAAATTAATTGCGCAATAAATTGCTTAATAAAATAAATATTGATTATACCCTTGAGGTAGGGCAACACCATACAATGCTCCTTTTGGAAGGAAGCCACTCCATAAGATCTCTAGCTCCACAAGCCAAGACTTCTCCAAGAATACATCATAGATACCTTTCACAATGGGGGTACATATCTCTTTATACAAGAGTGTGATGGTTCACCTTCCATGAGTTACAAGATCACACATGTGGAGGTTCACCTTCCATGAGTTACAAAGTGCATAATAATATGACAATATTCCTTGTGGTTACATATGACAATATTCCCCCAACGGTTACAAATATGATTCTATGACATACCTATTTCTATTTTGACATGTGGCCTTACTCAATAATTAATTTATGGCTCATACCATTATACAATAAAATACTAAATTATTCAATATTAAATACATATCTTGGTACCTAACATTCCATCCCCCTTACAAATGTTTCATCCTCGAAACATTAGAAGAGGCTAAATAATATGATCTTTTGAGCCATGTTGAATACTGATACCAATCTCGATCATCCATCCATCCTAGTGAAACTATGATTGGTGGTGGTCTTCGTTGATGCCAATGCCATGTGTTGGAAGCATAAAATTCACTTTTTTTATCCACACTTGCTTGAATTAATGACCAAAGTGCGAAATCATCTAGTTTCTTATATATCCCTCATATCTCCTTTGTTGTACTATGCCTTGTCTCCATGAATGTTGCATCTCATGGTGGTGTGGATGGCAATAGACTCCAACCTTAGCTCGTTGTTCTACCTATTTTTTCCCTTCTCTCTTGCTCCCTTCCATTGATTCTTCATTTACTTTAGCTTCCTTGATTTTTGCTACTACCTCCATCTAAGATTCTATTTCAGGTTCTTTTGATTGTTCTTCACTTTGTTCCTTTGCAATAGCTACATGTTTTTCCTTACACTAAGAAATATCCTGTAATGTTATCTTCTTCTTTCGGTAACATAAATTCATGAATTTATTTTGCATATTAATTTTAATAGTATCCAAAGAATGCAACCAAGGATAACCAAGTATGCAAATCTAAATGTAAAACATATTTATCCATGGTGATTTTCAAATCTTCAAAAATTTGAACATTTTGATCCTTAAGTTGTATGTCTTTGATTTTATTTTCTTGGACTTGCAACCTCTTAGTCAAAGACATATTGATAAAATTATATTTTCTACTAGGGTTAATGGAAACAATAATTTTTTGATTTTGAATGCAACCATGAACTTGCAAAATAGAATTTTGACATTCAAACAAATCTTTTTTACCATTGTTTGGCCCTAACACACCAAGTGTAGTTTCCCTAGCCTACACATTATTATCCTTGTTTTTTGATACCCATTTGCTTAAAAATACAACTTCAAAGTCTTCCCATGTGTATATATTGTTATGATATATTGTTATGAGCATATGAAAAAACTGAAAAACCAAGGAGAAGCTGCCTTTTTGCAAAAAACAAGAAAAAAGGCTGAATTTCCATAGTGACTCAGAATAATCTAAAGAATTTTTGTTTGAACTTCTTCAACCATTCTTGGGCTTCACTATCATCCCCATGATTGAATATATATATTTTTCATAAGGTTAAAGAAAGGAGTTTTGAAAGGACCTCCAAACCTTTACAAAAAGAAGCTAACCTCCTAACTCAATAGGAGGAAAAAGAGAAACCAAACAGAGACCAACTAGCAAATAAATGTCAAAACGAACCATCAAACCAAAACTAAACAACCTAGAAAAATCCAAACTAACATTGAAAACCAAACCCACGTAGGGGTGAAAAAATAAGGAATGTAGGTACCAAGACACAAAGCGAAAGATACAAGCACAGAGAAGGGACAACCAACTCAGAAGATCCAAAAGATAGGAATCCAGGATCTAGACCTACTGATTGGGGGCCCAATTTTGTCTAAATTCATTGTCCAAAATTGTAAGGCCATCTAGGAAATTTCCTCTCCATACATGGAGATCATGCTGAAGAAGACCTTGGTTTGCGAGGAAGTCCACAACCTTATTACCTTCCCTAAAGCGGTGATAAAATTGAACTTCTTCCAAATTTTGAATCATTCTCCTAACTTCCATAATGAAATTTGACACAGTCTAGGATGGAGTTTGATTCCCCTTAATCATGTTTATTATATTCAGAGAGTCTCCTTCTATAATCAACTTCCTGCAATTCACCATATCCAATTGAGAGACTCCTTGAAATAATGCCTAAGCCTCAACAAAGTGGCTGGTTTGGTGACCCAATATTTCTATGAAGGCAAGTAGAATTTCTTTGTTAGAGTTCCTAAACAAGCCCCCTACACCCACCGACCTAGATTTCCTTTGGATGCTCCATCAAAATTTAATTTTAGCCACCTAGACGGAGGGGGTTCCCAGAAGATATTTGATCTATCCAAGGCCACTTGGCCTACCACATTTTGAGGTTGAGTTGAAAAGCCCAACGCTCACTCCAACCCAATTTCCTTATCACAAGTTATCTTGTTCAGGTTTAAAGCTTTGATATTTTCCATAATGTCTACAATTACCCTCAAAGAAATAGAGGACTCTGGAAGACAAACATATTTAAAGGCTTGGGTATTTCTTTCCTTCCAAATCCACCACCATAAATGAGGTAACCCAAATTTCCAAAAATGGTGAAGGTGAAGAGAGACAAAAGGAGATGTCCATTGGTCAACCAAATCCTCCAGTGAGTTGGGGATAACCCAGGACACTCCCAACTCCTTAAAAAATAGATGGAACACTTCAAGGGTAAAGGAGTAGTGGGAAAATAGGTGTAAAGGAGACTCCAACTCCCTGCCACATAGGAAGCACCTATTTGGAATACTCAGACCACGTTTTTGGAGATTATCAATAGTAAGACATTTACCCTAAATGGCTAACCAAAAAAACACATTTACCTTAGGAGTAAGACCTTTAATCTAGACATGATTTATAGGAAACTAAGGATCAGTTCCAAAGTCCAGACACTGATGAGCCTTCTTGACTAAAAAAAAAAACCATCCTTCATCGACCTCAAATTAATCTATCATTGAAGCCTGTACCAAGATTCAAGAGCCATTTAATCGAATTTAATAGGGTTCTGAAGGTTCCTCTATCCACCTAAGAAATATTAGATAAGTCAAAGGATTTCCATCATAGGAAACCATTATTCAATTCGATGAAGTCACTCACTTTGGGATTGAAATACCGATAAGTGATTGGTTGTAGGCCATAGAACTCCAAACATGAATCAAGCCTGGAATAATCGACCCAAATATCTCTCCAAAATTCTATGGATTGACCATCCCCCACAATCCACCTTAAACCTTTACAAATATCTGATTGACTACTAGCCAAACTAGACCAAAAGGTGGATCCCATCGGTAAATATTGGCTTTTTAAGAAATTATTATCATTGAGGAGGTACTTAGCCTTTACAATTTTGACCCAACTGGTATTATCATCCTGAACCAACCTCCAAGATTGTTTAGCAATTAGAGCCCTGTTTAAAGTTTTCAGCTTCCTCAACCCTAATCCTCCTTCCTCTTTTCTACTGTAGACTTGATCCCAAGCCACCAGATAAAATATCTTCTTGTACTCTACCCTAAACCAGAGGAATGAACATTGGATCTATTCAATTTTTTCAAAAAATTTCCTCAAAATCTTGAAGAGGGATAAAAAATACACCAAATATTTTGTAGAGTAGCTTTGACTAACAAAAATTTCCCAACTTGGCTTAAAAGGGCACCTTTCCAACCGATGAGCTTCTTTTGAACTCTTTCAACTATCGAATCCCATAGAGATGGCTTTGAGGACCCTTTAAATAGTAGCATTCCAAGATACACTGATGGGAGGTAATCGATGTTGCAACCCATAATTTTTTTAATCTTTCTCTGTTGGTCTACCACGGTGTTAAAGAAGAAAAACATGCTTTTTCAAAAATTCACTTTTTGGCCAACCTCTTTCTCAAAATCCTCTAGAATGGATTTGATCACTTTAGCTTGAGGAATCAAAGCCAAAAAAGAGAGTAAAGTATCATCCATAAATTGATGATGAGAAATAGGGTTAATTGAGTAGGTCGACCTCAAGCCTTCAATAACTAGATTAGCTCGAATAGCCTTACCCAGAGCTTCAACCAACACGATAAAGAGATAAGGAAATAAGGGATCTCCCTGGTGAAGCCCCCTACAACTACAAAAATAACTAGCTAGGGAGTCATTAATAATAACAGAAAACCTTACTGAAGAGGTACAAGATTTTACCAGCCTCATAAAGCTTTGCATGAATCCAAATTTATCGAGAACTCTGAATAGGAAATCCCAAGCCACCCTATCATATGCCTTGTTCATGTCCAGTTTGAGGAGAGTCCTAGGCCTTCCACTTTTGTTAGCTGAGTGAATGATCTCATGCACTGCTATTATGCCATCTAGAATTTTCCTCCTAGGGATAAATCCACTTTGAGGAGAGTCAATGACTGAAGGAAGCAAAATTTTCAATCTATTAGCCATAGACTTAGTCAGGATTTTAAAAATTGTATTGCATAGGTTGATCGACCTATAATCCGTGAATCCCTTAGCATCCAAATATTTAGGGATTAAAACCAGGAAGGTGGAGTTCACATCAGTAGGGATGAAGTTTGACCTCTGAACCTCTCTGATTGCATTACAAATATCAGGTCCTAGGATATACTAGAAACTTTGAAAGAAGATAGGTAGGAATCCGTCAGGCCTTGGAGCTTTTAGCCCACCCATCGCAAAAATTGCCTTACTAATTTTATCATCACTAAAGGGATCACAAAGGACCTTGTTCATATCCTCAAAAACTATCTTCGGAATAACACATAGCAATCGGTCTTCGGTAGGCAGGTTCCTTTGAATAGGAGAGTAGAGCAACTCTTTGAAAAAATTGATAGCACTTGCTCTAATATCATCTATATCTTTGGAGACTTCACCATTAGCTTTCTGAATATCTCTAATATTATTAACACTTCTATGCCTCAATGCAGAAGAGTGGAAAAATTTCATGTTATAGTCTCCTTCTTGGAGCTAGAGGGACCTAGATTTCTATCACCACATTATCTCTTCCTTTGCCAGTACATTATGTAAATCAGACAAAATACATTTTTCTCTAGACCTCAGATCCTCTACTACCTCTGAGGATGCATAAGTAGCTTCAACTTCTTTGAGGAGTTCACGTAATTATTTTTTCCTTAAAGAAATATTGCCAAAGATGTTTTTGTTCCAATCCTTCAGGTTGGCCTTAATAAACCTCAACTTGGAGGTAATTTGAGCAATAGGGTGCCCTGAGAAACTCTTGGTCCACCATTCTCTAATCTTGGATTCTAACTCTGGATGTTGCAACCACATGGCCTCAAATCTGAAAGGCCTCAAAAATAACGGATGGTTCAGGACTATCTCCAACACTAGAGGATTGTGATCTGAAGCAAGTTTAGGGAGAGAATTCAGCATCACATCTCCAAAAAAAGGGATCCCCTCTTTGGAGATAAAAACTCTATCAAGCCTGATCTAGATATTTTGGCTCCCCAAATGTCTATTGCTCCATGTAAATTTGGATCCTTTCAGCTCCATATCCATGAGTTCTTGGGAATTCACAAAGGAGGCAAAATCCTCCATACTCTTGCAGATGGGGGTTCCACATTTCTTATCCGAGGGATAGAGAGGAGTATTAAAGTCTCCAACTAAAAGCCAGGCTTCCCCTCTAAAAATTTCTCTCATTGTTCTTAGGGAGTTCCACAGAGCCAACCTATTCTTAGGCAAGTTAGGAGTATATATATTCGAAGTGATCCACTTAAAGCCTGAATATTTAGAAGAAAAAAAAATATTTATGACTCTATAAAATTTAATGAGAACTGAACCTTCAACAGAATTGGGATCCCACATGCATAAGAGACCCCCTGAAGCTCCACTAGCTGAGTTTACTACAAAATTGGCTTCTCTCCAAATTCTCATCTTAACTATTTTAGCACTAAAACTATCCATCTTTGTCTCCTATACAAGAATAATATCTGGTTTAAATTCTCTCCTTATAGAGGCCAGAGCTCTATGCTTAGAAACCATGTTAAGGCCTCTAATATTCCATAAAATAAGCTTCATTTGTGAGATTTGGAGCGGTTACCCCATACTGAAGATGAGGGGATTGACAAGATGAATACATCTTAAGTTGCTTGCCTTTTGACTCTTTTTCCTTCTCAAATTTTAACTAACTTTGCAGGCCATCTGCAATATTTTTTTTTACCTCTCTATTCCTTACAACTTTATTAGAAGGCTTGTCAACCTTCTTAGCAACCCCCACATTAGCTGAGCCTTTTAAGAGGCTTCTTGTTTTTGGGTGAGAGAAATTTATCCCTGAAGATCCCTCTCCATGACCAGGATATTTAATGATCTCAATAAAGGTAGGAAAAAGTTGTTGGTTTGTAGATTTTTGAAGAGAAAATGAGGCTTCAAGCTGAGCCTCTTTCTCCTCATCGAGGATTCCTTCTCCAGAATCTAGGCATTGGAAAGAGTTTTGAAGAAAATATAGAGGGATATCGATCTCTATAACCAAATATTCCTTACCTATGGGAGACTAGAGTATGAGCTAGCCTGATTATTCATAACCACCCTTTCAGGGTTGTTGATGTCAATTGCCAGGACATCTTAACCCACCCCATTATATGTTATCAGGGGTTCCTAAGGTGGCTCCAAAGACCCCATCAAATACAATACTACTTATGAACATCTACCTTGATACTTAGGGTTCATTTATTTCCTGACCCAGTCCTTCTTGGGACCATCCTTACTATTTTGAACACTTTTCGGGCATGAACTCAGAGTGTGGCCTATCCTTTTGCAAACTACACACCTTAATAATCTATTTTCATAGATAATAGGTTGGGTCTAGGGCCCATGTTTGGAAATAAGGTCAATATGGCCAGGAAGCTCTGCATTTGCATTCACCATTACACACATCCAAGCAAAAATCATTCTAGACTTTGACATAGTAGCCGAGTCGATTAGAACTAACTCTCCAGTTGCCTTAGCAATTCCCCTTAGGATATCATTGTTCCAGAGGTGGAAAGGCAAATCTAGGAGTCTCACCCACAAAGGAGCCAAATTAATCTTTTGGGTCTTCTAATTAAAATCAAGACCCCATTTATATAGGAAAAGCCCTCATTTTCCAAATAACCAAGGACCCCCGTCCATAATCCTCTTCGAATATTCCTCACAATTAAGTTTAATCAAAAAAAATGTATTTGAGACTGCAATGATATCCAAATATCCTATTAGCTTCCATTTGACTAAATCCCATCTTCGAATGGCATCAATATCAGGTCTACTTACATGAAAATGTCCAACAAGGTTCCATGATCCTTCCTCCATGGTAACCTCAACTAGCTCATCCGAAATAACCAGTTTGTCTCCAAAGGGAGATAGGTCAAAAAGGACTTTAGAGTTTTGAACCCTAGAACCCTTAGTAGTAACTGAAGCAAAGAAAAACACACCTGGGTTAACAAAGGATCCAATGCTCGAGGATCCACCAACATTGCCAAAAAAAGAGCCTTGTGAACTCCAGAACGGGAAGACTCACCAAAAAAAAAAACCACCTCAATCTTCATTCCCTCTCCATATGATCTTCCTGGAAGACCATTTGTCTTAGGACCAACCGTAGAATCTACCACCTGCCAGCTAACAGTCGAACCACTAGCGGTTCCCTCAACAATGAAAACCTACAAACCACCATCAAATTTCTCATGTACCTCCCCTCCAAACCCCTTACCCATTTCAAATTCTTCGACTCTCATCCTTACTACCACTTCTACATGTTGATGCAAAAATATTCTGAAAATGACTACTAAAAAATTTAATACAAATTTTTTCTTTTGGAAAAATAAAATTGCGTAGCCAAAAAACTTCAACAACCCAACTTCAAATAGTTGTAACTCTCTCAAAAATTATCAAAAATCCACAAATGAGCAGTATTTTTTATAGTACTCAAAATAATGTGTATGTTGGTGCCAAAATATTCTGCAAATTAATGCTAAAAAATTTAATACGAATTTTTTATTTTGAAAAAATTCACGTGGCCAAAAAATAATAAAAATAACTCAACTTCAAAAAGGCATAAATTTCTCAATACATATTATAATTTAACAAATAAGTAGTTTTTTTTGTAGTGCTAAAACCGATCTACACAATGGAGCAAAAACCTTCTAAAAATGATTGCTAAAATAAAAAATGTGCCCTCCACAAAAGTGATATTTTTATGAAAATCATGCCCTAGCTCTACAAAAACACACCCACTTTACCCAAATCGTTGCTCTGATACCAAATGTTATGAAACTCTCTTCTCATTCCATAAATCATTCAACAATTTGCATAAATATTCAACATGCATCTACAAATAAATTAATTGCACAATAAATTGCTCAATAAAATAGATATTGATTATACCCTTGAGGTAGGGCAACACCATACAATGCTCCTTTTGGAAGGAAGCCACTCCATAAGATATTGAACTCCATGAGCTAAACCTTCTACAAGAATACATCATAGATACCTTTCACAATGGGGGTACATTTCTCTTTATACAAGAGTGTGATGGTTCACCTTCTATGAGTTACAAGATCACATATGTGGGGGTTCACCTTCTATGAGTTACAAAGTGCATAATAATATGACAATATTCCTTGTGGTTACATATGATAATATTCCCCCAACGGTTACAAATATGATTCTATGACATACCCATTTCTAATTTGACATGTGGTCTTCCTTAGTCAATAATTAATTTATGGCTCATACCATTATACAATAAAATATTAAATACCTATCTTGGTACCTAAGACACATTGCTTGGCCACTACACCAAGTGACCAAAGGATGTAATGAACACCCCGTCCCTCTACTACACTTCTTTGTTATTTTGCATGTATTGTTTGTGGTCTAATTTTTTTGTGAGTTTGTGTGGTTGATTTGAAAGTAATTGCAAATTGATAACAAGCAATAGTTGGAAACAAGAACAAATTTTATTTCAATTCATGATAACTGAAAACAAATACAAATTTGCATATTTTCCTAACCTGATTACGAACAACAACAAATATGATACAAAAAGCAAGTCTGGAAATGTCTCATTTGCTACGATTTTCCTTCTTCATTCCTCCCAATGGCCCTTCAATGAGTGCAGATTTCAAACTGAGGTTGGTTGCTCCACATGCAAGTCTAAACCCAACCAAAACTACTTTCAAAAGACTATTGCTAATTAAATCTGCTAACCCTCTGAACTGTACAACCTGCAAATTTGTACGATAGCCCTTAGAAATTCAATATTCCTTCAAAATCAATGTAGGAATGCTAAAAAAGGGGCACTTGGCAAAGGTAGATTTAACTGTAAATACCCATAATGAAACCCTCACCAAATCCATAGAATATGAGCAAAAAATGGTACGGTTGGCTTGCTTTTTTCCCTCAAACTTCAGCAACTTCAAAATGGATTGAGACCCATTTAAATTACCATTGAAATAATGAAACCCAGAAGCTCTGATCTTCAATCCAGTTGATTTCAGTCATAGGCAAAACCTGATCTGCCACTATTATGCTCTGATAATTCCTCTACAATTGAGAAATTCAATCCTTCAACTAGAGGTGATTTCTCACACCTGAAACTGGTCCAATCTTGCTGAGAAATCACTCCCAACAAGCCCTTTGATCTTCTGTCAAAAATCCCTGTGAAAAGCTCAATAAAAATTCCAAATTCTCCATATCCCAAATGAGGCCCAACTCCAAAATATAAAGGTGCAATTAGGGTTTGGGTGCCCTAATTAGGGTTGCACATACTTATTTTTTTTATTTTTAATATCTTTAATTTATGTCCCTTTACATCATAAAGAGGGCCACGTCCCCCCCTTGGCCTAGGCATACCACTTTAAGTTGTTTTTTAAGTTATAACTTAACGTTATAACATTATATTATAAAGTGGCCCCTTTCACATCCATAAAGTGATTTCATAATATAAAGTCATTAAATAATAAATCACTTTAATGGAATATAACTTCACCCATTAAAATATTGGACCTCTGCTCCTCAAAGCAACAATCCGTGAATGGTTTCGGATACCCATTTTGCCAAAGAATAATATTGTGTTGAAGTCATCATCCGAAACCCTAAAAATGGACACTGCTAAAAATAGCAAGTCCAATCAAATGATCTCCAAATAAGCCCAAACGATCGGTAAACATGAGCTCTCTGTAAGTTGATGAAGATAATAACCTCTCCATATGGCTCCCCAACAACTGACTTAGCCTATGGGAGCTCGTGTATAGGCTAATCTCCTCGGTACATTGATTGCCTAGAAGAGGGGACATTATAGTCCACCCTTCCCAAATATTGCTTGTCCTCAAGCAATGCCCAAACATAACCTAGTCAGTGGTCTGCATCCCAGATGAGGCCGCATAGAATACCTGGATCCCATAACAACCTCAGAAAGTACCCACCGAGCTGATGCTGCACCACACTGCTCCTCTAACAAGATGGAATTGCAGAAGTCCCAACTGCAATAGCCTGATGTAATCTCTCTCGAGTTTGGCACCAACATGCCTGACTAAACTGGATCAAAATATCTCATACCACAACATAACCAAGAGATCAACATCATGTGCCATTGCCAAACCAACACTAGGAGCACCTCCATAACCATCACCTACCCAGCTCAGCTCAACACACGTACTCCAGAAGTGACCTGGATGATCCCATGCCACCCAATCAACTACAGTAGACCAAACACCCTCGGGGAAGATGTCATCCATCATCAAACTCAGCCAAGTTGGGTGTAAACTAATCTGTGTGACATCCAAAGAATCATCCACATCCCACTCCTGCAACTCAACAAGAAACTCAGCCTCATAGACTAAACTGGTATGCCCATAAAGTCTGAGCTCTGCCCCAGGTGACATCTCCGACACGAGTGACTCAATCCAGTCCACTCCTGCACTCCCACTGATCATAATAGAACTGAGCCCCTGAGAAAACATTATGCTCAATACAGAAGTAGGATACTCAGTGAATCTCATCAGATAATGCCAACCCAAATGGTGACCAATCTCTGCTATGCAACCGACAAGGTCAGAGATAGCAAGGGTAGAACTATAACTGGCCACCCAAAAAATGTATCGACCATAAGAAACTGAATAATCCATAGTGATACTCCAACTCCCTGAGTCAAATAGGACATCCCATGAGTACCAATGCTCCCCAAACATCAACAAGTCCACCAGTCTCCAAGCTAGGCTCAGTACCTCTCTCCAATCCACTTGTATAAGCACAAATGGATAAATGTCATGGCTGCTCAAGGAGTGAACGACAACATACCACTCCAACCCGTAATCAACCCTCACCCAAAACATGGTCCTACCATCATCCTCGAAGCTCATAGATACAAGCATACGATCCTGGGTGAGTGAACTCAACTCCAAAGTGGCCCTATCACCCTAAAACTGCACCCGACCACAAATGGTCTGAATGTCAACTAGATAGAAGTCAGGAATGCATGTCCGTATAACACACGACCACTCCACCTCAGCCTCTACTGAGCCACCCAATGTCTCCTCTCCCTGCGATGTATCCACAAGGCCAAACTCATAGTCATCATGCTCAATCTGAGGGTAGCATGAATCTCTAGGCCCCAACAAAGAGTCCTCATGGAGTTCCTCAATGCCCTCCACCAACTGTTGAATCTCTATGCATCTCACCTCTGCTACCTGCCCCCTATCTATGGCTACCTCTGAAGACTGATTCTCAGCTTGGAACAGTGAATAGTGAACCAAACTGAGATCCAAACATAGTCTATCCACCTCATCCTCTTTCTCATGGAAAGCATCCAAGGTGACATCTACAACTTTGATAGTTGTATCCCTATCATGTATTACCTGCAAGTACATTGATTTGATTTCCTCTAGTGTACCTTTGATGTGTTTCAAATCAACGAGGGAAACCACCTGTTCATATTGGTTCCTAGGGGCCTTATGAATGATGTCCTCGAGCATCCTCTTAGTGTCATTAGTGGTGGACAACACGTGCACTTCATCTTCAATAGACACCGTGAGTTGGTTCTTCCAATTCTTATCCAAATTGTCATGGTCATAAATATTATGTTGACTGCTACTACAATTCAAACAAAAATCAGAACTAACCTCATGAATTTCAGTAGTGTCTTCCAAGATTTTCCAAGCTTCATGTGCCTCCCTGTGTCCATCCTCATCAAACTCATCATTCACACAATCTGAATATGAACTACAATCAACGTTAGACCCATCATTCATCAAGTCTTCTTGGCTGTCCTGATGAGGTGAACCATCATGATAATCTGATCTATGATCAACAACAAACTCAACTATGTTATGATTGGAAAAATCAAGTATAGGCTCATAAAAAAAGGTTGCTATGAAACCTGTAACATCACCATCATGTGCATTATGCCTGTATGATCCTAACTGCAAATCACTTTGTGGATCACCCAAGAATATGTATCTCTTGGGTGCATACATCATAATGGGTTGGGTTTGAGAATACAACCCGTGTTCACCTGTACTACCATCACCAAGATGTGATGGGTGAATGTCAGCTGGTGCTGATCTGGTGTCCTCATGAAGTACAATCTCATCATCTGTATGTGCAACCCTATCTACTAGATCAACCTATGAATTTTCCACACCTACCTCATGTGAATTTTTAGATTCTAGCTCTTCTTCTTCCCAACTCTCCTCGTTGTCCAGGTAGACTCTCAACTTCTTCTTACACCTTCTTACAACAATGTCAACCAATCTATGTGCTACAGAAGAATAAACCTTGTCCTACCTCCAAACGACTAATAACAAGGTTAACATAGGCTACAGAATGGAGTCATATTCATCAATGATTAAGGACATGATGTCCTCCATGTCACAACAAATGAACTCATCATGTTCCTCACCAATAGAAGATATGAAATAATAATACATACGAAAGATATCACTATCACAACCCAAGTCAATCAACAAATTACTGGAATGAAGACTGGCCATCAACTCCAAATTCTTTACCTTCTTACCAAACAATGGGCTTCTGATATCACTCAATCCCTAGAAGCTATCAACAATCGTATGCATAATTTCCTTCATTTTTGTATCCTCATATGGTGCCTCTGGAGTTGTGATCCATGTGAGTTCACTTAAACAACAAGTAACAATGAGTCTTATCCTATCATCTGAATGTGTCATCCATTTATCCTGGCTCAAGGTATCCAGTGTAGGAAGTATGGCAACCTGCCACTCCACTGAAGGTTGTTGTTCCACCATGGCCAAACATTCCTCTATTTCATTCAAGATGACAATAGCATCATCATCTGATGATAATAACTATTCAAATTTTTTACCTACAAACCATAGTTTCTTGTGCCATTCTTTTTCATCACTGACTAGAGCCATAGTTCAATACCCGAATAGGCTGGCAGGGCTGAACTTGAGCTCTGATACCACTATAATGAACACCCCGTCCCTCTACTACACTTCTCTGTTATTTTGCATGTATTGTTTGTGGTCTGATTTTTTTTGTGAGTTTGTGTGGTTGATTTGAAAGTAATTGCAAATTGATAACAAGCAATAGTTGGAAACAAGAACAAATTTTATTTCAATTCATGATAACTGAAAATAGATACAAATTTGCATATTTTCCTAACCTGATTACGAACAACATAAAATATGATACAAAAAGCAAGTCTAGAAATGTCTCATTTGCTATGATTTTCCTTCTTCATTCCTCCCAATGGCCCTTCAATGAGTGCAGATTTCAAACTGAGGTTGGTTGCTCCACATGCAAGTCTGAACCCAACCAAAACTACTTTCAAAAGACTACTGCTAATTAAATCTGCTAACCCTCTGAACTGTACAGCCTGCAAATCTGTACGACAGCCCTTAGAAATTCAATATTCCTTCAAAATCAATGTAGGAATGCTCAAAAAGGGGCGCTTGGCAAAGGTAGATTTAACTGTAAATACCCATAATGAAACCCTCACCAAATCCACAGAATATGAGCAAAAAATGGTATGGTTGGCCTGCTTTTTTCCCTCAAACTTCAGCAACTTCAAAATGGATTGAGACCCATTTAAATTACCATTGAAATAATGAAACCCAGAAGCTTTGATCTTCAATCCAGTTGATTTCAGTCATAGGCAAAACCTGATCTGCCACTGTTATGCTCTGATAATTCCTCTACAATTGAGAAATTCAATCCTTCAGCTAGAGGTGATTTCTCACACCTAAAACTGGTCCAATCTTGTTGAGAAATCACTCCCAACAAGCCCTTTGATCTTCTGTCAAAAATCCCTATGAAAAGCTCAATAAAAATTCCAAATTCTCCATATCCCAAATGAGGCCCAACTCCAAAATATAAAGGTGCAATTAGGGTTTGGGTGCCCTAATTAGGGTTGCACATACTTATTTTTTTATTTTTAATATCTTTAATTTATGTCCCTTTACATCATAAAGAGGGCCACGTCCCCCCCCTTGGCCTAGGCATACCACTTTAAGTTGTTTTTTAAGTTATAACTTAACGTTATAACATTATATTATAAAGTGGCCCCTTTCACATCCATAAAGTGATTTCATAATATAAAGTCATTAAATAATAAATCACTTTAATGGAATATAACTTCACCCATTAAAATATTGGACCTCTGCTCCTCAAAGCAACAATCCGTGAATGGTTCCGGATACCCATTTCACCGAAGAATAATACTGTGTTGAAGTCGTCATCCGAAACCCTAAAAATGGACACTGCTAAAAATAGCAAGTCCAATCAAATGATCTCCAAATAAGCCCAAACGACCGATAAACATGAGCTCTCTATAAGCTGATGAAGATAATAACCTCTCCAGATGGCTCCCCAACAACTGACTTAGCCTACGGGAGCTCGTGTATAGGCTAATCTCCTCGGTACATTGACTGCCTTGAAGAGGGGACATTACAAAGGAGGTTTCAAATCTAAGTTCCATTGGGAAGATACACAACAAAGGAAATTTGAGAGGTTAAAGGATTAACTATGTTCAACTATTACACTTTCCCTAGTTGATCTACATCAACATTTTAAGGTAATAACTAATGCATCAAAGTTTGCATTGGGGGATTTCCTCACACAACATGGACATTCAATTACCTATCATAGTGAAACTGTTAGCTTTTGAAGCTTTAATAATTAATGTAAATCACCAAAGGAAAAATAATCACAAGATCTAATATAATGAAATTGCAATATAATAAATCAAATAATAACTCATTTACAATACTCAAAAAATAATCATATAAACATCCTCAAAATATTGCACATGAAAATACTAAAAATGTTATTGAATAAAGGTCTACTAATGCAAGCATAAAGCTTTGCACATTTGAATTTATATTACAATGCTTTTTCACAAATATATAATTGTATGTGACTCTTCATATGTTGCACTCTTGACCTTCACTCTTCTTAACAACTCTTCACTTTCCTATTTTAAGGACACGTGCACACTTACATATTAGATACTTGTGCACACTTACACTCATAAAACTTGCACATATATTTACATGACACTTGTGCATTTACTGCACATTATTCCATTACATAAAATATCCACTCACTACTCTAGGAAACAATCCTAATCTAATATTTACAATAATTTAACAAGGTGGTATATTTTTATGTACCAAATAATGTAATATTCTCTAATACCCCTTGTATTATATTATTTGGCTATTGAAGACTTTAGTCTTCAATATAGTCTTTAGATTCATATGACTTTGTAATGGATTTCATCTTGACCTGGTTCTTCTTCTTCTTGCTTATCTTCATCTTTGATTTCTACTTTGATCTTGAGTATTGAATATAGTTTATCCTTAGGTAGCCTTGTTGCAAAAGACCTAATTATTTCATGAGTCCATTTTATTTTTTCTTGTTATTTGAATGACTTTATTTCCTGTTCTTCAAAACTTCCACACTTGAATCCATTGTTAGTAGATACTTCAAAAATAAGCTTTTGAAACAGACAATCTAAATGTTAATATCTTTTCAAATTTCCTACAAAACTTCTTTTTGTGATAGCAAAAAATAGATAGGTGCGATTTTCTTCCACATGGATGAAGATTCCAACAATTTGCTTTTTCATGTCCAATCATATTGCAATAAATACATCTTGAAGATATTTGTGTTGTCTTGTTAATTTCTCTAGAAATTTCAAGTTAATCTGTTTTCTTAACAAAATAGTATAACCACTTATCTACAACTAGAGCTATTTTATCTTTGTTTTCTTCATAAATATGTTTTAGTTGATAAAGATCTTCAATATTATTTGTTTTTTAAATAGTAACAAGATCCAATGATTTATCTTCTTAATATTTTTGAACTCTTGTTATTTTTCCTTTATCAAAAACATCTACCAAATTTCGAAAAAATTCTCTAAGCTTGTTTTCTATATTTTGGTTATTGTAGGCATTAATGATTTCTTCCATTATACTTTCCTCTAGTCTATATTATGACTCCCTATTTTGTTAATGATAATTTTCAAGTTTGTAAATTTCAAAAAACTATGATGTTAAATACCTTGTCTCCCTAATTATTTAGAAACTAGAATATAAGAATTTTGCAAATTTAATATTCCTAAATTTGAAGTAGACTTCCTTATCTCTCCAAAACTAATTAATTTGCAAATATTCTATAAGCTTTGAATTTCAAGAAATATTAAAACCTTTCAAGTAATTCAATAACTTTGAAAAACTTCAAAGTAAATATTCTCTATTTCTACTTATCACTCCAAAAGCTTAATGAATAATAAAGATCAATTTAGGAAATTAACAACTTATCACTCCAATTAATAACTTAAAAAAAAAACAACTTTATAAAAAACAAAACTTAACCTTATATTTCCATTTTTCCAACTCAAACTTAGCAATGAAAGTTTAACTTAGAAAAATACTTTCAAACCCTAATTTACCTTGCAATACACGATTATGAAGTTTGGAAATTCTTGGCACCAAGGAAATCATTGTTCACTTTCTGACCTTTGAATTGGAATTCTCAAACGTATCCCAAAAGGTGTTTCCTCCTACCACCTTCAACATGGCACTTGCATGTCTTTTCAGATGGTGCAATGATGGCTACTTCAAACTTTCCCTTTGAAATTTGTAACGCTTCTTGATGTGCTCAAATGTTTCACTGCTCTTCTTCTATACATTGAATATTGCCTTCAAATAGATGTGATGTTGTTCAACATGCAAGAGGTACATTTGAATATTTTGGTGGGTGTTTCAATTCAGTCTACCCAAATGTTTCACCTTCTTAAATTACACTTGAAAACCTATCCAATCTATCATTACATCCAACATTTCTTGACGAGGTGTCCTTTCATTTGACATACAGATTACATGCAATTTGATGTGTCACCCACTTCAATGTTTCATTATCTTGGCACTTCCTCCTTAATGCAATGTTTTTAGCATTACACTTTATATGCTCAGCTCTTCACTTGCCAGACCATTGGTATCCTAGGTTTGATGCTTGGTACATAGCATTTACATAACTTAGTTTTACACTTGACCCTTAATCTCCCATGACTCTCAATATTTTGTTGCGTAACTTGACTTTGCCCTACATAACTTGGATTTACCCTACGTCACTTGGCTTAACCCTTCATCTTTGACTCCTATACTTTTGTGATAATTTGATTCAAACCTTGACCTTTGGTCTCCTACGTCCCTTGATCTTCTATGGACTTATGGTTGGTGCTCATCCCTTGTGTTACTTCTTAACTCTTGTGACTGCTCAATGACTCTTGCTCATCTTCTCCATTGTTTTATGTTGCAACTCAACTCAACCTCATCTTAGTTTGGTTTAGCTGAGTTTGATTTGGATCAACATTGCACAAATTGGATTCGACACTCTTAGCTTGGCTTTAGTACTCTTAGCTTGACTTCGACTCAGTTCATAGATGACGTTCCAAGACACTTAGCTTTGTAGGGTGAATTTTTCACCTTATATCATTGCCTTATAAATTTTGCAAGACTTTAATTCCTTCTTTGTTGAAGCTTATCTTCTTTATGCAAGTGTAAGAATAGATCCTTTGGCTCATATATTCAGAACATTATTCCAAGCTTAAACTTAAACTTAACTTAGCTATAATTAATAATAATACCTTAAGAAATAATCCTTATCATGCAACATTCTCTAATATGTAAATTGCTACTCTCTTAGATGAATCTAGTCTGGTTGCCTTCAAGCCTTCTTACTGCATTTCAAAACTTGTTGTCCATGTAGACTTCTATGATGCTTTACACCAATATTTTTCTTAATCGAATATGTTTCTCTCTATTATATATTAGCTTCTTTTATCTTCAAGTATTCTTTTTATCTTGAAGTCTTCTTACTGTATTCATGTCTTCTTGCTTACTTTCTATAGCTATAGAACAAGCTAGATTAATAGTCTCTTCTATCTCTCTATTTGCTATGGGATCTCCTTTATTGGGTCTCCTCTATCTCTGTATGCTATGGGATCTCTTTTCTTAGGTATCCTCTATATTTGTATTCTATATTATATGGTACCTCTTCCAATGGGTCTCCTATCTCTTCAATGGGGCCTCTTATAACGGGTCTCCTATGGTCCTGTCATCGAATGGTGATAATTTTCCCAAATCCATAGTAAGTACTCTTGTTGGAGATTTTTTAATGGGTCTCCTTAATATTTGCCTTTTGTTTCAAATCTAAAAGTATTCCAGGACTTTTATCCTTATGACTTCTACTTCCTTTATTAATAAAATATGGCATATTTTCTAGTAGGGTCACTTATCTCCACTATGAACCTCTTTCTCTGTAGGGCCTAAAATATTTGGTTCTTTGAACTCTATCTCTTAATATTGGTCTCTTATCTTGGACCAGTTTGTTAAGGTTTGTCTTCAAGACCTGGATCAATATTATAGACTATCTTCTATTTCGAATAGATTCTTGGAATATCAAGGTCAATATCTTAATGACCTAAATTTTTTATCAAGGTCTATATTTGAAACCTTAAACTTTTCTTGACTGCAACTCGAATCAATACCTGCATGAGGAAAGCCTTCAACCTTCTAGCACATAAATATGAAAGTCATCTCTATATATTGTAGAAGCTTCTCAACTTTTGAAGATCAATTTTTACTGCAGCACTATCTTAGATAACTTTCTCTAGCATTACCCAAGAATCCAAAAATCTGAATGACCAACTTTCTTTTGTGTTGGTTCTTCCTACAATCTTCAATCTACAAAAAACTTCAATAAATAATTATTCTCTTTTCTTGAGAGAAATATCAATATCAAGGGATTTTTGTCCCTTCAATGTATTTTATCAATGTCAAGGTTATCTATCCCTTAAATAATCAACTATCTTCAAGTTGATTTTCTAGTCTTCACTAGTTGTTCTTCAACCTAGTGGAAAGAATCCTTAATATTCATTAGTTATTCTTCAATCCAGTAATATCCTTACTAAGTCCTAGTCTTCATAGGTTATTATTCAACCTTGTGGAAAGACCTTTGCTTTCTCCAAATTCTATTTTTGAGTCCTAGTATTCACTAGTTGTTTCTTCAAGTATGGAAATACTCTAACATATTGCAAATTTTTGATCCTATGCAAGCAACTTTGATGTGTCTTTGATACCACTATTAGCTTTTGAAGCTTTAATACTTAATGTAAATCACCAAAGAAAAAATAATCATAGGATATAATATAATAAAGTTGCAATATAATGAATCAAATAATAACTCATAAACAATACTCACAAAATAATCATATAAACATGCTCACAATATTGCACATGAAAATACTAAAAATGTTATTGAATAAAGGTCTACTAATGCAAGCATAAAGCTTTACACATTCGAATTGATATTACAATGCTTTATCACAAATATATAATTTTATGTGACTCTTCATATGTTGCACTCTTGACCTTCACTCTTGTTAACAACTCTTCACTTTCCTATTCTAAGGACACATGTGCACACTTACATATTAGACACTTGTGCACATTTACACTCATAACACTTGCACATATATTTACATGACACTTTTGCATTTCTTGCACATTATTACATTACATAAAATATTCACTTACTAATGTAGGAAACAACCCTAATCTAATATTTACAATAATGTACCAAGGTGGTACATTGTCATGTACCAAATAATGTAATATTCTCTAATAGAAACATTCAATGAAGCAACTTGAAAATACCTCATTTATGACAAAGATCTCCATGCCATTGTTCAAGCATGTAAAAAAATGGAAGCACTACATCTTGTGTAAGGAATCATAGAGATAGATTTCAAAGGCTTGAATGGCATTGAACATGGTGTATATGTAAGCATGGTAATAATTATATTTTTGTAGTATTTTATTATTTTCAAAAAATGGCTATCATGATTCCTTGTAAGAAATCCATTTTAGATGAAGAGACTACTAAGAATTATTTTTGTTATGTGTGGCTCAACTTTAAATTTCAAAAATCCATTGTGTCTAATAGGGATAGTAATTTTTTGAGCATTTTATGGTCCATCCTATGAAGTATGATGGGCACCAAGTTGACCAGGTATATAGCCTTCCATTCTTAGATTGATGACCAAACAAAAGTTGTCAATCAATTGATTATACATATTCTTTAAATGTATAATTCTAAGCCCACACACATGGGATAATAGCCTCCCCTTGATGGGATTTGATATTAACCATCCTTTCTATCCTTTTTGTCTTAACTTAACCCTAAACTAATTATCTTTTATAGCCTATTATGGATTTATAAGTATGTTTTGTGTATATATAAATAAATAAAGTTTGTTTTAATTTGAGTAATCATGTGTTTTACTAAGAAAAGGGAATACTAAATGAATGTTTGTTTCTTGTTAAGCATATCTATATTTTTTTATTTAGTTGTTGCTTAGTTACTGTAGAAAGATAATTTTGTAAGTATTGTAGAAGGGTGACATAGTTATTACAGAAGAAGATAATTATTTCTAACAAACAGTTCTTGTAGAATAGTTGGTAGATAATAGAGTGACAACTGGCAGATGACAAATTGACAACTAGTAGAGCAAAATTTAAAAATCCAGTCAAGATGCCTCAAACCCTGGATGTTAGCCATACCAAATCCCTTGCAAAAAAGAGTTTAAAGCTATAAGGATAGGACAAAACTATCTCATGCCTAACAAGGAAGAAAAAGTTTCTAGATTCTCTCTTACACAATAAATAATAGGGTTGACTACTATTACAGGGTTGAATGTGTTAGATTTATTTTAGAACATAATATATTTTAGATTTAGGTTATTAGAAGTTTGAAGAAAAAAATAAAGGATTTTTCTATAAATCAAACATCTCAAAATGTAATAGAGGTTGAAGTTTTCTAGAGCATAAAAATAGGAAATTCGTCCATTTCATTTTCAAATGACATCCATTGTAAGGAGTTTCTATGTAAGGAGTTTTAGAATAAATAACATCCCATTTTAATTAAAATATTATTGTTGATACTTTTATGCTAAAATTAGTACTTTCTATAATTATGCTATGTTGAGTTTTGTAGTTAATTAGTAATTAGTTATAGGAAGAGATTCAAATCTAGGCTATCTAGGTAGGGTCCACCTTGTTTTGATTAAACCTATTGAGTTTCTATTCTTTCCCAATAGAAAGTAATCTTTAGGTATGTTCAATTGTTTTTTTTAGTAGTTACAAATTTTATGCAGTTCCTAGATTTTAGTTGTAGAGAAAAGAACCACTTAATGCATAAAATGATTTCATTAGCTCATACGAAGCAATATCTCTTTTAAAGTTGTGATCTTGGCTATACAATTAAAGTGTAAAGTTGAGTTCCATTACTTTTTGGTATCATTACTAGGGAAATAGGTGCCACAATGTTAGGAATTGTGTCAGTTGAGTATTTTTAGTGTTGAAATACCTAGACGGGTTGAGTGATTCTCCAAATCAACAACATAAGAGATCATGTTGCATAAAGAAATATTGTACAGTTCTTAGGCTAAAAAGCAATGTTGAAAGTAAGGTCTATAGACAATTTATTTTCAATCATTATTTATTTTTGTTAATTTGATTTATTTCATTTTTATTTTATACAATTATTTGTTTTTCTAATTCTAATTTATTTTCAATAATTTTTTTTATAAATATGATGTATTTAGTTTTTTAAGAAGAATTTGTTAGAGGGAAAAGTATGAGTGAATGAATCACCAACGAGATAACCATGGTATATTCATTTCTACAACTTCTAACCCCAAACCTAAAATATTAGGTACTAGCCAATCTGAAGAGAGGATACATAGTAAAGAGAAAACTAGTGCTTCCATGATAGACCAACAACATCCCACTTCTACAACTATTAAAAATCAATCACTTAACACTATTGTTGTTTCAATAGAACAACACAATACAACTATATATTTAGCTACAACAATTTGGTATATTCATCATTTTTCTATCTCTAATATTAAAGAAGAAAACCATGGATTATATATCCTACTAATTTTGATATTGAAGAGGGACAACGTTCGATCAAATATATTTTTGTTCCTAAAACAAAAGAGAGAAAGCCATAGGATCAAGTTGAGTCTTCATCAACTTCTACCCCACTATCAATAAGAAGTAGCCCTTCAGATCTTGGTGGACTTCGTGGGAAAGTAATATGGTTGAACAATGGGAAGGATGAACCACATTAATTCTTCCAATTTGTCTTCCAAGAGGTGATGCCAATGCCAATGGGTAGATGAAAACTATCACTTCAATTTTTCCTGCCTTCCATGGACTAGTAATTGAAGATCTAGATGCTATTCTTTTCAAGTTTGAAGTACTCTATAACACTTATGGAAATCTCAAATTATTTCCATCCATATCAAAATATGCTACTATGAGATGGTTTACGGGATTACTGGAAGACTCTATTACTTCATAGGATGGTAGTGAGGAGATGAATTTTTTTGGACAAATATCAATATTTTTGCAAAGTACATGACCAAAAGGATGTGATCTTTAGAATTATGTAAAAATAAGATGAACCATTAGAGGATTGCATTGAGAGGTTCAAATTTGTGCAAAAAAGAGAAGATATTGACTTGGAAGAAAACTTGCTCAAAACCATGTTTTTAAAAGGACTGTGAGAAGAATCAATTGATATCCCTAATCTAATAAGAGGAGATATTTCTAGCCTACCAATCTAGAGAATTATGGAACTATGTACTAATTATTCTTACACAAATACAACATTGTGTAGCCATTGAGTTGCTAAAAAATTTGGAGTCATACAAGGAGAATTGGAAGATTTGTTGGATAGTCTCAAAACTGAGGTTAATTAGATGTTTTCCAATACCATGGACATGCTAAGGATGAAGCCTATAGCATAAAATAAACCTTTGACTATTTACTATCCTCATTGCAGATAGAAGAATGCACTCCATCATGAACGCCATTTAGACTAGACCTCAATCTATAGTATTTATGACCAAAAGCATTCAATATATAACTACCAACATCTATCTATAGTAAATTCAACTTTGAAGGAACCTAAAATTTAGGAAACTAAAGATATTTACTTTATTGCTCAAAGATAACCACTGTGGGGATTCACACAAGAATTATATCTAATACTTATGCTCCTTTTAAAATTTCTCCTTATGCTACAAAAGGATGGGCACCTCCATAATACCCATGGTATCAAAAACCTCAATGGTCTCAATCAAACCAATGGCCTTCAAACAATAAACCTTGTCTACAACAAGACTAGCAAAACCAACAATGGCCACAACAAGGTTGGCAAGCCTAACAATAGCCACAACAAGTCTCCCAACCTAATTAGCCTAACCAACACCAATATAGAGGGCATGTTCCTCAAAAATATCAACATCTTTTTCCTGTGTGTTAAAAATCCTCCACCACCAAAACAACCACCTCTTCTAGCCCAACCAATACCAAATCCAAATAATCAACTAGCACAACAATCAATCTATGAGGCTAAAGGAACATACTATATTGACTTGCCACCCTATGGCGAAATCTAGTCACGATCAAGAAAAACATTGTTTGATCCTATCATTATAGAATAAATTGATGATGAACCCTCTATATCTTCCAAAACTTCAGTCATTAGGGAATATTTTTAGTAATAAAAACATAATATTATTCATCAAAAAAAGATCTATTGTTATTGAAGAAAGACTTATTGTTTTTAAAGGACATGATCCTAAATCTAAACCTACAATTGAACCTTCTTTCCCTCATAGATTGACTTTAGCAAAATAGGTTCCTAAACCTGAGTGTGACTTAGTAAAAGAGCTTTGAAATATTAATGTTAATATCCCTTTGTTGCAAGATCTTAAAGATGTTCCCATCTACACCAAAATGATTAAATAACTCTGCATCAAGCACCCAAATAGGAAGAGAAAAGATCCCAAAACCATTCAAGTCTTAGGAATTTTTTTTTACTTGATGTCTAGAAAATTAATTCTTTCTAAATATGGGGATCTTGGAATTCCAACATTGAGTGTAAATATAGGGAACATATTTTGCAATTTTTTTTAATTAACTTAGGATCTGCCATAAATATAATGACCAAGTATATAATGGATAGACTGGGCTTACAAAATATATATCCCACGCTTATGGTTCAATATTTAGATGATTGGTCTACTGTACAACTAGGGGTGCTTGAAAATATTTTGGTCAATGTAACATCATGGGAATATCCCATAGATTTTGTAGTCCTACAAACTAAAACCAAGTTAGGAGGACATCCTTTGATACTTGGTAGACCCTGGTTAGCCACTACATAATTTTTTATCAACTGTAGGTAAAGTAGCATGACCATTTGATGGTATGAGTATTAAGAAACTTACACTTTACCCACATACCAAACCTTTTGAATCCTATGGTGAGCATTTATGGTAAGCAAGTTGACAAAGGAGACTAGTACATATTGATCGAGGGAAAAATCATTAGACTTTATGTATTTACTTGGAAACCATTCTTGCTACCACATTTTATCACTAGTAGGATTTTGGCATTGGAGTACTGCAAATAGGTTGACTATATTAATTGCACTTTTTGTACTATGATAAAGAGAAAAGGAACAATCAATTACCATCTTAATGTGGGAAGATATTATAGTAATAAGGAAAGGTCAGTATGAACAAATTACTTAAACCTTGAAGAGACTAGGTCAAAGTCAGCTTCCTTAAAGATGGAGGTATGACCCAACTAATATCTTTTTGGAAAAGCTAAAAAATCTCAATGGTGATAAGGCTCCAAAATTTGAAAGGACTTTGAGGCCACAAATTGAGAAATCCAAAAATAATAAGGAGAGCTCCCCATTAGAATGGAATGTTGGAAATATGGAACTACTACCCCCTTGGAGGGAATTTTATGAGCAGTTGGTTGATTATGATCCTGAGCATAAGAAAACCCACCAGTTGAAAGAAGCAAAAATCCAAACCATTCAAGAAAAGGTTGGTTGGGATGAGGCTAAAATTCTAGAATGGTGGAAAATGAGAGTTGATACAAATACTATAGCTCCTAGGTTTGGCTACCAATTCAATATTGATTTCTCTGATAAGTATGATAAACATCTTAAGACTTGGATGGCCAAGAATGGTAAAATATTAGAATTGAGTTTTATAAAGGCTAAAATAGGAAAAGCAGAAAGGGGAAAAGCAAAACGGAAAAATTTAAAGGAAAAGAAGCAGGATAAAGATCAAATACCTCCAGATTCTCCCTCCCTACAATCTCAACAATAAGAAAACACTGCAACAACTTCACCTCTAGTGATTGAAAAGACACAACCCATTTATGAACCTTCACAAGAATAGTTGTAGCATTTCCCTATGGGAGTTGTAATGATGAAAAATATAGGATATTCTGGTGGTGGACTGGGAAAATATGAATAAGATATTGTGGAAAATATTTAGGTGGAATAGAGGCCAAAATATTTAGCCTTGGGAGTAGAAACTACTTCACAAAGTCTAATAGGAGATAAAACAAGTGATAGCTTAGCCTATTTTCTTGTTAAATTTACTACTGTAGCTCCTACTAACCCCTTAAGTCCCCTTGTTCAAGAAGTTACACCATCAAATTCACAACAACAAGATGATACTCCAAGGGTTAACCCTTCAACTCCCATTGTATTCAAAATAAAGGTAAAATATTTAGTTGGGGAGGCTAATAAGGAGATTAGAAAGAAGAAGAAATTGGATCAAACATAAGTAGTTGAGATTACATAGATCATAGTGATAGAGCAACCAACTCAAAAAGTTAAGCAATAAAGTGTTGATGATATTTTTCAATAGGCGACTTTAGTAGGCGCAGGTATGATTTCTATCCCTTCTTATCCTTCTTATTTACCAAGGAATTCTCCATACCATTCTCAAGAGAAAAAGGAAAAAGAGACATCATCACCACCTCATAATATCCCTCCATTTCCACAAATTCCTCTATTATCTCATCTCGTTCCATCTCTACCTCATTCATAGAAATTTCAATATCATCATCTCTAACTCACATCCCTTCACCTCCGAGATCATCACCACTCATATCAGCAAGGGAACAAACACTTCCATATTTACCACCATCCTCTACAATTGTAACATATGTCACTATTGCAATGCCTATTACAACCTCTACTATAAGCACAAATTCCACTATCATTACTGATACACCTCTTCCATATGTGCTAGTTCTATTTTTACCTTAACTTATTACTACCTCCACTCTTTTCAGTCATCCTACAACAACATATTTACAGAAGGTTAAAAATATTTCATTAAAAACTCAATTTTTGGATCAAGAAATTAGCTCAACCTTCGATAAAGGCTGCTATACTGAGAAAGACTATGATTGTTGATCCTATTGCTAGACAAAGAACAAGAATATACCTCATACCTATTATTAATAAATCAAAGGAGGACATGAATGTGGAATATTATCAACTGGAGGAGTAGACCAAGGATATTTCTCTGTTGCCTCTGGAAGATGAATTTGTCATAGCTAAGACTCATCTTGAGATCATCTATGTGCAAAGTGATATTTACAAGGAGAAATATAAGAAACTAGAGGAAAAGGTTGAAAATATAGAATCTAAAATCAATGACCAGAATAAGGTGGAAAAGGATATAAGAAATGAAGCTAAGAAGTGGCATAACAAGTACCAAGAGATGGTCAAATTCAAAGAACAAGCTAAAGAGCTAAAGAAGCAAAATGAAGCTTATGCCAAACAAATACAAACTCTACACAAACTTCAAGTTGAGAAGACTAGAGCTACATGTTTTCCCAAGGATAAAATGAAGTAGATCAAAAAATAAATATGGTCTAAAATTATAGAGAAATGTTTAGAGATCTAGCTTGTAATTGATTTCATGGATGAAGCTAGCCATTTGTTGCAAGAAACTAAAGAATATTTTGAAAAGGCTACCAAAGAGCTACAACCAATGGTATCACAATAAGGGAGAATATAAAATTTGTTTTAAAATAGATTAAATATTTATGCTAATCCCATCCCTATCAAAGAATGGACTAGTGCATGATTGATAGTCAATTAACATCCTTAGAAAGTACAAGTTGATCCATAAAGGATGGATGTTAATAAATAAAATTGAAGGTAAACTCCAAAAAATTGTTGATTCCAATAAGGAAATAATGCAATATGGTTTTCAAGGATTTTGGTATGAAGAGAATACCCTATTAACTAATGAAGACCTTCATACCATCTTGACATCCATAATGCAGGATGAGTTTGAAATAGATGCTTGGTAGGACCTTGTTAATCAAGATCAGGTCACTCAATTGGTGAAATATTTTATTGAGCTTAGATATTAGTGGCAGATTTTGTAGATTGGGGATATTGTATATCTTATGAAAAGGCTACTAAGCTTCAGTACATTCACCAACAATTGATGGAGATAGGTAATCCCACTCAAGCAACATGGGATCAAGATTTAAAAACATTGGATCATATGATTCAATTGTTTGGAATAGAAACAAAGCAAGAAGCTGGTGAAGATGAAGAGGAGAGTGGAGAGGAAGAAGGTGACAAGGAAGATAATATTAGATATACTAAATAAGTACAAGGGAAGAAATAATATGAACGGATTCAGTAAGAGAAAGTGTAAAAAGAATAAAATATTTCCTGCAAAGTAAGCTAAAAATATAGTGAGCACCACAACTATGAAGGAGGCCATGAAACATGCTTTGTAAATATTTTGGATTCTTATATCTATCAAATACAATAGGGAAAACATGATTGTGTAGACATCATGAGGAAGCCATAACACTAGAAATTCAAAAAGAGAAGTATCCCTATTGATGAGATATATATTTTACCTCTTTCATTGTTTCCATATGAACCGTTATACACTGAATATGCTTTACAAACAATTTAAGCAGGTAAAAATCATATGGAACCAATATTCAGAGACATACTTTGCAACTGGTTGGAGTCTATTCTATCTTCCTATTTCCCTTCATCCATGCTACCATTCCATTTCCCTCTATTCATTTTCCATTCATATCCATTTGTACTTTCTTATTCCTTGTTTCATTCATTCATCCATAGCTTCACTTATCCCATTTATCCTTTCATTTTTATTTACTACCTTTATTGGTCCACACCATCATTTTATAATTCATATCCATTTAAATTTTTACTCCATATGCCCAAAGGATAAGATTCTAAGTTCTCAAAATTTGCTAGCAAAGTTCCCTGAGAGGCAATAGAATGTAGACCCAAAAGGTCACATACTTAGAAAAGTTTTGTAAAATTTCTAAAATTTCTTTAAGTGTAGATACGTGCTCCATATCAGGACAACGACTCAGCACAACATGTTCTATGACATGGTCAACATGGTTAGATAGGATTTTTATGTATTTCAAATTGCAGGTCAGAATAGGATATGAGGGCCCCGACTCAGAACAGAGTCCTATGCTGCATGGCTTAGTGCATGGCTCCACACCATGATCAAGATTGGTCAAAGCACTTGGAAGGCAATTTAAATCTTGGCCTAGAACTTGGTTTTGTTGTGTGTTCTAGAGGAAGTTTTTTGTGAAGTGACTTCAGTCTAACACACCTCTGCTCTACACCATGGTCAAAGTGATCAAAGAACCAAGATGTAAAATCTAAAATTTGAAACAAAATATAGTTCTACACCATGGAAATTATTGCAAGGTTCCACAACATGGTCAGACTTGGTCAAATTAATCCTAAGCGTAACTCATAACAAGGTTTTATTCCTTGCAACCTAGAGCAAAGTTTTGCAAGCACAACCTTGGATTAGAACACTCTTATCCTAGGCCATGATAAAAGTGGTTAAATGACTCAAGTCGAAGATTCAAATATTGGATTAGAGCATGTTCTATGTTGTGAGAGATGAAAAGAGCTAAAGGTAACTTTACAAGACAATTTCATTCTGGAACATGTTGTAGGCCACAAGTGTATCCCAGGTTATGATTGTTGAAGGTGTGCCAAGCATTTTAAAAGGTTTCAATCTCAACTGTCTAATAGCATATCAAGGGCCCACATTGAATGTGATTGGAATGACATATAAATGCAAGATTTATTGTGGTATTAAGATGCAGGTTTCTGTTTGATCTAGTTTTAATATTAAATAGAAGATCCAAGAAGATGAAGCAATGAAATACAATATCCGTAAGCTATCTTAGTTTTATATCTATGGAGAAGAAGCGACGATAATAATAGGGGATGGTCTTGATATTTTCTTAGCAATATTCTATAGTTAGACACTAAACAACTTGCAAAGGCTAAGTTGCAGGGGATCAATGGAGTAGATGATTTCTTATTTTTTGGATCAAATAGGAGGTTGCCACCTCAACATATTACTAATTTGGTATTACAACATCCTTGTAATGTTCCTAATTCTTTCAAAACTATTCATTATAAAACTATAAATAGAGGTCAAACCCTCATTTTAAAGGGTCAACTCTAAAGTTTTTGCTTGCACTATTGTTGTACACTCTCTACAAATTAATAGGAGCATTACTTGGATGTTTTCCTTAGACTTGTATCTTATTTTTTGTGAATTACAAACCCTTGAATTTATTTCTTCTACTAATGCTATTGTTACTCTATTATGCTAATTTGGATTGCTAGCTTAGAGAAAATTGGAATGATTCATGTCTAATGTATGCTTGGAAAGGATTTCTTTTTCTGTTAGTCAGAGTATTAATCTAATTTTGCTAATTTAGATTATTGATACCCTAGACATTTGAAATAATTCTTGAAGCATGCTATTGTCCCTTAATGATGAAGATGATTGGTTTTGAATGTTGTTAGTCTCAAGTATTGTTTGCTAGAAGTTGATTTGTTAGAAGTTCTTTATAGATGCCTATGCTATTAGCTTTATCCATCCACTATTGATTCATTACTTTATTAACCATTTTCCCTTTATATCCCTATCTTTATACATTTAATTGAGCTTAAATGAGTCAAAATTTAGTAAGTTGACAAGGTATACCAACCTACTCTAGAGGTTGAGTTAAAATATTTTGACCCATCTAATGTTGGGGTTTGGGTTGTGATTAACGAGTTTTCACCTTTCAAAAATCATTACAGATGATAGTCATAGTTTAAGTTTACCTTGATGTCAATTCAGACCTCAATAGTTAACTTTCATTAATTTTTTTATCTTAGCTATTTTAAAGAACTATCTTAAAGAGTATCCTATTGCTTTAAAATATTTTTCCTACCAAAATTGATATGAGAAAAAAACATCTTAAACCATATTGGAATGGAGTTTAGAATTTCTTCTCTTGTGTTAAAATTATCAGTCTAGTACTTCATAAATTTTCTACTTCTTACCATGAACTAGGGACCTCTCTTAAAAATAATTTCCCTATCTTTGAGATTGCTAAATTTTATAAAAAACCCTCTTTTTACATATACTATCTCTAGTTCTTGCAATATTAATGGGAGCCAACTATTTTTAACCCAAGTTTCAATACCCTTGGGAGACAACCATAGGTTAAATAATTGGCATATCAGTCCATATTCAACCAACTTGTTATAATCCCCTATGAGGTTCTATTCATCAAAAATTTTATTTGTAAGTTGTTCTTTTCTTTTTACAAATCCATCCATTTTAGGAAAGAAAGAATATCTATTTTCCTCTTCCTAGGTAATTGCTTGTATTATTTCAATAGGTGTCCTTTTTGGATTAGACCCTAAATATGAAGATCTTAAAACAACCATTTTGGAAATACCTAAATTATTTATAAGTTACCTACTTTATCTTCTTCATTTTTTATCTCAATTTTTTGTTGTTTGCCCTCTGCTACTCGTAGACCTCCTTTCGTATATTCTAGTCATCATAGTTTGAAATATGGTTTTCCTACGTATTCCCTAGATCTTCCCTTCTCCTTTCTACACTGAACCTCTATTAAAATATCCAATTTTAAATAGCTTTGATCTTAGCTAATTATACTTGACGAAATACCAATTCTACATAAACTTACACAAACCCTCTATACGGGATGCTCTTCGATGTAAATAATCCTATGAAATCCACCTTTTGTAAGTTATTACCATAAACATGAATCTACCACCTATATCTAGTTTCCAAACTACACCTCCCACAAGTGCTACTTCAACATAAAGTTCACAAAATCTAGCTTGTCCAACACAACCAACCTTCCTCTAGGTTTAAATGTAAGATATTCTTGATAAATATTTCCAAACTATATCCAAGGCCTTGCTCAAATATGAAAGTATTTACTAGACAAATGGGAACAAAGGTAACCTAGGGAAACATCCATGGATAAACCCACCTCTAACCAGTTAGAATAGAAAAATATATAAGAACCACCTCCTCTAAATAAATAAATTCCTCAATAAGGGTTGCAATATCCTTCTCCATTTCCAAAAATGCAATCTCCTCTAAATCAACAATAAAATTATCAAACTCTATAACCCTATCCTTACCTTATGTCAAATCCTCATTATCCTCCACCTTACTACCCTCCATACCCATACCCTTAGTATCCTCCATATCTACCTCCTGCTTATATAATATATCTTTATCCACATCCATAACAACAATACAATTAACCTCCTTCACCACATGATAATCTAACACATGTAGCCAGACCACAAAACTAACTTCTCAATTGAACCTACCAAGAACTATTGAACTAAGTGGCATATTCTTCTATTTCCCCTATTGCAATATCCAAAAATACATAGTCAAACTAAATTTACTATCCCCAAATCATTGTACATATAGAATTTTCTATCATAGAACCAAACTACAAGTTTTATATTCTTGAAAAACAACTTTTACAACAAAATCTAAAATATAGCTTAGGGTCTTCAACATAATTGTTAGAGATATTATATTATTTGGTCCCCCTTGCAATATTAGTTAGATTGATAATTTATATTTTATATAATGTATGTGGCAATATGAGAAAGAGTGAAAAGTGTTAAGAGAGTATGAAGAGTCACATGCTTTGTCTTTATTAGAGGAATATGAAAGGTTGCATCTCTCGAATGAAAGAGGAGAGCAATAGTTAGAGAACTAAAAAGTCATGAAAAAGTATATATTGGAGGTAAAGCTCCATGCATTGTAACTAAGCTGTATCATTAATGTAATATTTGTATATTGTGTTCATTTGTGTTATATTTTGTGAGATATTATTGTTCATTGTTATGAGAGATTGTTGATATTGTTAGTTACATTGATTTATTTCACTCTTGATCTTGGAAGAAGTTTGTTGTGAGTGAATCCATCAGAAAAGTTAATAGGGGTATCAGAGCCATGGAGAGTCTGAGTGAAGATATTAAGATAATCATCGCCATTCAAAGATAAGCTCAAATAGTGTTTTACACAAAATAATTTTGGGCAGCAATTAGAGAAGAGAATAGCTACAGATTTGGATAGTGATAGGAGGAGATAGTAGATCTGAAATTTGGAGAGTTTTGGGGCATATTTAGAAGCATTTTGGATAGCGAGGAGACATATTTTGGGCAGCATTGAAAGCTGCAAATTGAAGGACTTTTAGAAAATAATATTGCAGGTTATTGGGCAACAATTTCAAGAAGAAAAGGAGTTGTGATTTCACCAATTTGGGTAGTAATATTGGTGAGAAAAAAGGTAGCTTTAAAGGTGTTTTATTAAAGCATAAAAGAAGGTGTTTATTAGCTGTATATTCAAGTTTTAAAACTAGAAAAAAAGAAAGTCGAAGTTGAGTGTATCCAAGTTAAGAAATAAGGCATCATCGTCATCTTAGAACTTACAAAATATAACAACAAAGAGTGGAGTTAAAGATTGCTTGAAATAGGAGTAATAAGGAGAAGAAGTTATATAGTGAATGTTGTCAACAAAGTGCAATATTATTAAAGCAAAAGGAGATCGAATAGTGCACAAGAGTAAGGTATATTTAGAGTGTATAAGGAAATCAAAAAACATAATAATAGCTACAAAAAATAGTGGTGAATAAGAGTGAGAAGAAGCCATCAAGAGAGTGGTAGAACCACTAAGCAAAGGTGGAGAATCCACCATCACTGAATAGCCAATGAAGAGCATAAAAAATCTACCACTATTTTGTTGAGAACAAAGTCAAGGACGAGTGCCACTGGTGGAGAAGCACAAACCATAATTTATACAAAGAAAATCACCTACCACCTATGTCAAGACTATTGGAGAAGATGAAGGTATTTATTCAACATCAAAAGAAAGGTATAGTTTATAGAGGAAGGTGAAGAGGTGTTTGGAGAATTTGTAGCATAGGCAGCAATAGGTTACACTGAAGCATTATAGAGATGTAGGGGAGACAAACCATCAAAGCGAAATGAGAGGATACAAAGTGTTGCTCGAAGTGTTGTATAAGTAAGAGGATATAAATCACCAAAGAGTAGCAAGGAAAAAAAGCACTAGGGATTTGCAAGCACTTGTAGCATCAACAAACAACTGGTACACAAAGTGATAGAATATAGAGAGTACATGCAACATCTGTAACGATACAAAATTGTAGATAATGTAGTAAAATGTTTTGGATAGATGACCATCGTAAGTCCCAGTATGCACTTGCAAGGGAATCAAGGTGACATTTGCTACAAAAAATTCATAGGTAGACCTCATTGTGTAAAGAATAAACTCCACCAACTATAATAGTCAAAACATACCATTTTTGGAATGTTGGAAAGAGGAGATAAAAGGAAGGTAGCCATTTCAAAGGAGGAGCACACCAATTTATTTTTGCAATGGATACGAACATTCAATGCCATCGAAACAAGCAAAGAGATAAGGTAAGGTTTGATATTTGATTTAAATTAATGTTGGAGGGATAAGGTAAAATTGAATAATTTTTAAAAAGGAGATATAAGGTATAATGGGGATTTGAGATTCTTTGGATGTATATTAATTATTTGATATAAATTTTAGTGGAGTGATAAGGGAAATTTGATTTTTTAAGGTTTTTTCTAATAATTTTAAAGTTTAATAGTTTGATTAAGGTTTCTAAGTTTTTTGTGGAGTAATAAGGAGCTATAAATATTTATTAAGAAGCTTTATTAAATTTTTGAAGTTATTATCTTTGAAATTCAAAATATTTTTGCAAATAATTCCATTTTGGAGAAATAAGGTTTTCAACATCAAATTAGGCTTACTAAATTTGCAAGTATATTTTACAAAACCTCTAAATTCATTATTTGGGAGCCATAAGGTATTCAACATCAAAACATAGTTTTGTGAAATTTAGAAATTTTTAACCATATATTCAAAACTTAGGGAGATATAAGGTTGTCAAATTCAAAGGAAATGATAAATACAAGAATATTCTTTTCTGAATCTCAATAATTAAAGGGGCCTAATTTTACCCCATGGAAAAATAAAATGAGGTCAATACTTATTGTTGAAAAACTTTGGGATGTAGTAAATGGATAAAGAGATATTCTAGTAAATAAAATAGGAATTCAAAAATTCAAAGATGATGATGCTAAAGCTCTAGTGTTAATTCTATTTGGTATATCAGATGAAATTCAAGCACACATTAGTGAAGTAGATACTTTAAAAATAGCTTGGGAAAAATTGTTTATGATATTTTAAGAAAATAATAAGGTAATCATTTTATATCTACAATCATAGTTGTATACACTAAAATTTCATAATGGAGAAAACATAGAACAATTTCTTCGAAGGATATCAAAATTATAATCAAAATTACACACCTTAGGAGGAAAATTTGAAGATCAATTTCTAGTCTTAGTTGTACTTAGAGAACTTCCTAAATCTTTCAAAGTGTTGGTCACATCTCTTCTAGTATCAAACCAAAAGGTGTCATTTGAGGAATTGATAAATATTCTTCAACAATATGAACTTGAAAATCAATTGAAAAATGAGTCATCCTATAAGGCTCTTGTATTAGAAAAAGAATTTTGCACTTCATGAAAAAAACAAAAACAAAAACAAAAGAAGTATTATCATATTTATGAAAAAGGACATAATACAAAATATTGTAAGTATAATGCAATGACAAGGAAGGATCAAGACAAAGAATATCCTAAATGGAATCAAAGAGATCAGAGTAATCAACTAGGGTATGATAACTAAAATCTATACATAGAAATATTTTTGCAAATCACATAAGTTTGTTATCAAGTATTGAGAAACCCAATAAAGACTTAGAATCTATGACAACAAAAGCATATTGCGACACAAAAAGAAAAGATATAGACTATAGCTCATATGATTTGAGTATAGTTCATGATTGGTTAGGAAAATATTATGTTGGTAGAATTAATGATGATAAAGATTCAAATGATGATAGGGATAGTGATGGTCAAAGTTGTATTGATGTTGATAGGGATCAATCTGATGATATTTTTGGTTATTTTGAAAGGTATACTAAAGGAATTGGTTCAAAATTATTAAATAAAATGGGATACAAAAATACAGGTTTAGGAAAATATGGACAAAGAATAAAAGATCCAATTGTACTAGAAACAAGACCAAAATATGAAGGTCTTGAATATACATGATAGACTAGTAGTAATGAGAAAGAGACTAAGTGATAGAAAATAGCAACATCAAATCTATCACAAGAATTGATAGAATTAAAGGATAGAATGGTAAAAAGAATTTTGTAATAGAGAATAGGTGTAATCATTGTGGTAGATATGGACACAAGATAGAGAAATGTTGGAATCTCCATTGTTGTGAAACTTTTGGAGGACATAATAATTCTAAAAAAACTTGTCTATATAAAGAGAAGGAAAGTCAAAAATTAAAAATGGAATGTGTAAGGATAAGTATGAATGACTGGAATAAGATGAAAGGAATGTTGTATGGATTCTACAAAATAAAACCAAGTGTGATGAAAAATCAAAGTCCATTGAATGAAAATAATAATATTTATATTATCATGAAGAAATATGAAATAAATGATTAAGATCCAAGCATATCTTGGAAGGTAACCTATAGTGAAATCATCTGTAGTGATGATCCTACAGATACAATAACATTATGAATATTCGACCTAGACACAATGATAATTTAAAGGCGACCTAGAGGTAGAGTTCCAAAGGCAATGACCTAGAGGTAATGGTCCATTGAGAGTGATCTGGAGGTAGTGATCCATTGGGAGTTACCTAGAGGTAGTGACCCAGAGGCAGATACCTAGAGGTAGTGACCTAGAGGTAGATCCAGTGGTAGTGACCTAAATATAGAGACACATAGGTGAATCAGATACATTGATCCAGAGGTAGACATAGATTATTTATCCAACCATAATAAATTTAGAGCTGAAAATTGAAGAGAAAGAAAAATCAGAGATTGAAAGTAAAAAGCCTTCCTACCAAATAATGTAATATGATGGGGTGTTAGAGATATTACATTATTTGGTCCTACTTGCAATATTAGTTAGATAGATGATTTATATTTTAAATAATGTATGTGTTAGTATGAGAAAGAGTGCAAAGTGTTAAGAGATTATGAAGAGTCACATGCTTTGTATTTATTAGAGGAATATGAAAGGTTGCATCTTCTGAATGAAAGAGGAAAGCAATAGTTAGAGAACTAAAAATTCATGAAAAAAGGATATATTGGAGGTAAAGCTCCATGCATTGTAACTAAGCTACATCATTAATGTAATATTTGTATATTATGTTCATTTGCATTATATTTTGTGAGATATTATTGTTCATTGTTATGAAAGATTGTTGATATTGTTAGTTACATTTATTTGCTTCACTCTTGATCTTGGAAGAAGTTTGTTGTGAGTGAATCCATCAGAAAAGCTAACAATAACTATGTATCATTTGAGCCAATTGGATCCATAGATCAATATAGCAGGTTCAAGTTTAAGTCTAAACTCAATCAACATTAAAAATAGGATTTTTTAAACAATTATATGTCGGTCTAAACTCAATTAGCATAATAAGATAGGGTTTGCCAAACAATTACTAGTCTTATCATATTATGAAGTTATTAACCAATTCACTATATATCTTATGGTATGTGCATGATTTTTATAATAGGTAACTATACAAAGGTAATAGTTAGCTATCATTATTAAATGTCAATATATTTTACAACCATATATAACTAGAGTTTATTTTGTCTACTCATTCATTTCCTATCTCGATGTATGCAAGGACAATTTCTACCATAGTTACAACCAAGGCTTATTGCTATAAATTATTTTATTTCCATCAAGAATAAAATAGAAATAAAATAATCTTATTATAATAAAGTAAGGTTCAACCCAAACTCAATAGGGTAATATTTTCATATCAAAATGCAACAGTCCATGTGTTTCCAACCATATACTATATTCATGTTACAGTCATTAAACTTCTTGTAAGCCTGGATTTACTTCAACAAGAAAGAATACTTATTACCAACTTGTCTAATACCTATATGTCAAAATTAATTCAAGTTTAAGTATATAGTTATGCAAGCTTTAAAAATAGGGAACATAAATGATTTGTCTATTGTTACATCTTTTCATAAATTCTAAGGTCTAAATTAGGTGCAATGCAATTATCCTACTTTAATAGTTTATGGACATGAAGAACATAAATATTATATCCAGAAATATCCATCTCTCAAAATTTATAGACCTTATTTTAGTTGAAAGGCAATACTATATTCCATATGCAAAATTTCTTGCATTTAACCAACATGCAAGTGGCTTTAATAAATACTACAGATTAAATTCTCTAATATATAGCATAAAATATCTAGCATAATATATATATATATATATATATACATATATATATACATATATATATACATATATATATACATATATATATATATATATATATATATATACATATATATATATATATATATATATATACATATATATATATATATATATATATATATATATATATATATATATATATATATATATGGATGGATATTTTTATTTTCTAAGGCACACAACTTAACGTTTACTCTAAAAAAAAATGGAATCATGACAATCATAAAGGTAAAATGCATTTATTTTTTGAAATTATAGATTCCAATTAACATGGAACATTCTACTCAACAAAACATGTTAACTTTGACAACCATTAAATGTAAAATTATTGTAAATAAAGTTATACATTTCTCTCTTTTTGTAGTCATCATTCAAAATGTGTGCACAATCAACCATTCATCTATATGATTGCTTAGGTGAAATGTGAGATCTTTCCTTTAGTTGCTTTTATTGGTTTTGTTGCCTTCTCCCAAATGATACCTTCTCTTTCACCTCGTAGAGGGTGCACTTTTTCAAAATAATTTAATATATAAACTAGAGTGAATACTTTAAACCTAGAACATAATCTTTCAACCAATAATAAAATTGTTCATTTGGACATGATAAATCTTACAAAATTTTCTCAAAATACAATCTTACAAGTTTTTATCACTCCTGATGATGGGACATGTATGCTGCCTTAAAATATTAAGAAAAAACTCCTATTGCACAGTGGATCCCAAAGACTCACTAGCAAACATAGCACCTTGTCAAAATTTAAGAATATACATAAAAAATCTAAAATTGAAACTTGGTTATGTTATAACTAATACTCAATTCTATTTACACAACCAACCATTGTGGGTTAAACATTATACTCAAATTGAATAATAATAATATATTCTTCACATATTATCACTCATAGCATTATTATATTAAAAACAACAAACTAGTAAATTTACACAAGTGAATTATACAACTAAGGTTGCATGGAAACAAAAAGTCATTACAATATAAATTATAATATATATATTTTATATTGTAAATGTAATATGAAATAAAAATTACATTAGTTAGAAGTTAAGACATAAGCAACCATTCAACCACTCATGTAAGGGAAAATGGCTAAACTGAAGAACAAAATACAAGTTCACTTCTTCATATTATATAGCAGCATATTCAACCAAGTTGACCCAAAGATAGAGTCTCATTTCTATGACAATAGCTTGATTGAGTTGCTTCCTTGCCAATATTTATTTGACAGGCAACTCATTGGATTTGAGCAATGCTCCTAAAGGGCAAAAAATAGTGATGACAAATATCACTTCCTCTCTGGAGGTATGCAATTCTTGATCAGTTAAGCTAACTGTTCTTATAATTTCTCTATATTCTTTCTCATGATTCAATGTTGATTTAAAATAAATTCGCCTAAAAATGTGAGACATATGTAATTGTGTGTTAATGCAAAGCAATGATATTTTTTAATATAACTAAATTCTAAAACCATTCAAGCATACAATACATCTTCTAATCCAAATAAATTATAAAATTAGTTGTCAAAAATATACAAAATTTAGATTGATATTCATGTAATGACCAAACAAGACAAACTTCTATGACAGTTCTAAAAAAGGTAACTAGAAACATATTACAAACATGAGACATAAATTCTTTGGTAACCTTTCAAATTCAAAAAATATTCTTGATAATTTTGAGACGAGTACAAAAAATATAGTTTGATATGGATAGTCGAAAGGAGAAAATTTTGATTTTAGAAGAAATATTTAATTCTAAAAGTGTCGAGGTTAACAACTAAGAAAAAAATTTAGCCTTTGATTTCTAGATCCTAAAATTGAGTTTCAATCACTTGCATTCACCAAACCTATACTTCCATTTGCTATTCAACTAGGGTGTATTTTGGATTAGGAAGGAGAAGTACATAAACTGCTTGACAAGAAAAAAAGAGCAAGTTATGCTCGTTAGGCTAAACCTAATCCTTAAAGAATTTAGATGCTAGAGTGGGGGATAATTTGATTAGAAGCTCCTCTTCAACTAGAGTTTGGATCCTTAATAAAATCCAGTAGAAGAAATAATTCAAACCAAACTATGCACTTAGGGAGGGCTATGACTTCCACTTTTTGAAAATATACATCCCAAAGTTCTAAAATTCTCCACAATTTCCTTTTGAAAAGAGATTTATCAAATTCTAGAATAAGGGCAAGTGATTGGTTGATAAAAAGTACCAATCGTTTCCACCAAATTGAATAGGAAGAGAAGACTAACCTATGCCATAAAGATGACCCATTCCATGAGAGAAGAGGAGAATTATTTGGCTACGATATTCATATTCCCAAAAAAGAGAAGACTTACTAAAACCTTTTAGGCATTAAGAAAATTTTCTTGCAATGGGATATAATCCAAGCACTAATGTATAAATCCAAGTGAATTATATACTTAAAGAGAAGCTTCCAAGTTTTAGAGCGTTGAATTTGCCTTGAAAGCCACTTTATCATAAAACATTTACCTTGTTGGTAAGGATCAATGAGGTTAAAGCCAATCTTATCTAATTGCATGGTACAATTTTTCCAAGACAATAAACTCAACATCCTTATTTTGTCCTACCTTGACTATAGTTATTTCTTTAGAAGCTTAGTAAAGGTAGAATACTCAATTTAAGAGGGAATCCAAAAAGAGTTATAATAGATAGGGGTGTCCATAAAAATCTTATTGATTAATTTAAGATTTCCAATAGTGGATAGTTACCTATTATATCACTAGTTCAACATTTTTAAAACATATCCATGACCCAATGCCACATCCTTAGGAATGGATCTAAAGCCAAAGGGTATTCCTCAATAATAAACAAAGTCACCATGCCTAATCTATCACCATGGCTCCACAATATAGGACCCTTAGGCCCATGAGAAATAAGAATGAACTCAATATTAGTTAGTGATAATTTGATGTCGAACATCAAACTAAAGAGGTTAAAGATATGAGTAACATTCTCAATTTCCTTTTATGAGTTATGGAGGAAATGTGTCAAGTCATTACCAAAATTTAAGTTGATATCTTTAGACCTGGAGATAAAAATACCTTGAAGAACCCTATTAAGGAGTAATCTCTCAAACATGTATATGAGAGAAGAAATTTTGTTACAAGGACAATAAAAATGGTTAAGGGGCATCTATGGCATATAATTCATTGTAAGAAAAAATCTAAGGAAATATTCTCATTGATAACCATAATTGTTGAAGTATTCACAAAGAGCATTGAGAGTCAACTAGACAATGTTGGCCAAAGTTAAAACAACTCAATATCTCAAGTATAAAGCACTAATTGATCTAATTGTAGGCCTTGTCAAAATAAAACTTAACTAATATTGAATCTTATCCCATGCTATTGTCCATTCCAATTTTTTCCAAGCAAGAACTAGGTTATCTAATTTAAAACACCCTCAAAGAAAGCCTTTTTGTTCAATTGGAAGAATGTCCTATGCTACCAAGCTAATCCTATTGGTGAAGGATTTTACAATGATATTATAAATGATATTAAGCAAGGTAATTGACCTCTATCCACTCGCAAAATTAACTTTATTGCTTTTGGAGACCACCTTGATTGTCTCCCTATTAATGAAAGCACATTATGACCACATTACTTTTGGTAATATATATATATATACACAAAATATGTCTCACAATAATTTGATAAGCTAAATAATATGATAAGAATAAAAAATGTGAATGAATCAATAGCTATACACCACTTTACATTTGCATCTTTTTGTATAATAGTACTAAACTAATTATCTACCATCTCTTAACTTATTCTTAGCTCGCTAATGGTATATATATATATATATATATATATATATATATATATATATATATATATGTCTCACGGTAATTTGATAAGCTAAATAATATGATAAGAATAAAAAATGTCTACCATCTCTTAACTTATTCTTAGCTATACACCACTTTATGTTTGCATCTTTTTGCACAATAATACTAAACTAATTGTCTCATATCTCTTAACTTATTCTTAGCTCGCTAATGGATATATATATATATATATATATATGTCTCACAATAATTTGATAAGTTAAATAATATGATAAGAATAAAAAATGTGAATGAGTCAATTGCTATACACCACTTTATGTTTGCATCTTTTTGCATAATAATACTAAACTAATTATCTACCATCTCTTAACTTATTCTTAGCTCGCTAATGGATATATATATATATATATATATATATATATATATATATATATATATATATATAATGGATATATATATATATATATATATATATATATATATATATATATATGTCTCACGGTAATTTGATAAGCTAAATAATATGATAAGAATAAAAAATGTCTACCATCTCTTAACTTATTCTTAGCTATACACCACTTTACATTTACATCTTTTTGTATAATAATACTAAACTAATTGTCTACCATCTCTTAACTTATTCTTAGCTCGCTAATGGATATAAATGGAATTGATTTGTGATCTACCTATAATAAATAGAGAATTCCTTTAAGGTTATTATTTCAGGCTGTTCTTTCATTAATGCAGAAATAATAACCAAACCCAAAAATACTAGTAAACACATTACACAAGACCAAATATCTGATAACAGATATAGAGTGACAATACCATAAAACAAAAGACATCACCCATATTCGTATCATTGCGAAAGCCGAGAAAGGTCTTATTGCTTTATGTTCTCTATGAAGAGAACTACTATGAATACTATACCGTCTCAGCTTATTATGATATGTATAACTAACATATACTCAGATGGAGAGGACGAGGCCTGGCATGGACTTCCCGTCGGAGTGCCGGAGCCCGCTCTGCCAGAGGGGACAACAGCCGGACGACGACGACGACGACGACGTGGCCGGCTTGAACTCCATCACCAACAATGACGTGTTAAAATATTCGCGAAGCTGCGTAATCACCCCATTCTCAACGGTCCAGACGTGAACCCAGTAGAGGGATTCGTCCTCTCGACCTTCCACGAACACCTTGTTGGCAAGTGGGGTGACGGACTGGGGGCTAAAGGAAAGCCGCCGGTGGTCACATTGGCCGGTGAGAAACCGCATCAAATGCTGGCACTGGGGCGGACCATGGAACCACCACTCCAAGTCCGGGGCCAAAATCCTATATACCACCTCCGCATCGCCTGAGCCTAGCGCATCGTACAGCTCTCGCACCACCGCTGTATTCCTCTCCTTTTCTTCTTCCAGCTTTGATGATGGATACGCCAGCTCGAGCGTCTGAGGTTCAAACTCTCGCCGTAGAATGCAAGGAATGAAGAATCTGAAACCAAAAGCAAGGCTCTAATTTAGCAGGAGATGGAGATGAGATAAGAGGGAAGGCAGAGAGAGAGAGCTTAAGTTAGCGACATTTGGTGGTTGGTAGTTTCTCTATTTATAGAAATGGGCTTCTGTAACGAACGCAGAATCGGCGATCGGGGAAAAGGTAAGTGGGTCCCCCGCATTAGCAAATGGGCGAATCCTCTTTGTTTTGGGCTCCACATGTCCGTTTTGGCGTTGGATGAGACGTTGCTTTCCTTGCGCTTCCACTGGCTTTGGCCGGCGAGCGCTTCCACTGGCTTTTGGCGTGCGAGAGTACTTCTTTTGCGACACGTGTTTGTTTCTCTTTAGCCAAAAATATTATAACGCGTTATGATTATTGTAATGCTGCCAAAGGTGCCCTCCACATGAGGCTTTGAAATGAAATCAGAATAGTTAATAAGATGAAAGGGGTATGTATATAATTTTAATTTGTTTAATTTTAATTTATATTTAAAATTATAACTTTTATCTACGTGAGTGGGGGTAAAGAGGCCACTTGCATTATCGGTGATTTGACCCGGATTCAATCCCTACAATAAATGTTTATAAGAAGTATTATTAAAAAGAAAAAAATTATAACTTTTTACAACATAATTTTTTTTAACAAAATCAAAATTAAAAGGAAGATGTTTTTTTAATGGAAACGCTCTTGCATTCCACTTTGGTGTCCACCAAGTCTCATGAATATATATTTAAGAGGCACTGATTCTAATTGCAGTATTGCTTGTTTCACAATGGCCACCAATGACTAATTTTATCTACGTCAGAAGACATAAAAAATTATAGAGGATGATGTGGTTCAACGTCGAAGAAGAAAATAAAAGGTGGTAGTATTTTGGTATAAGAATACTACTACTTTAATATTCTTTATAAATAGTTTTAAGAATATTAAATTTAATTTTTTATTTTTAGGTTGAAAACATCTAAGAAGAAAATACATGGTAGTGGTGACGAATAGTGCCGTAGAAATACTTTAATATAGTCGTGGCATCCTTTTTCATCCAACGCCAAAACGGACAGGTGTGGTGATAGGGAAACAACTAATTCGAATTTGTTTATTGTTTATTGTTTATTTTATTTTATTTTATTTTATTTTATTTTATAAGATATATAGGGGAGTGTTACAACTACATTATTTTTAGTAAATGATATGAAAACAATTAATTTCAATATTTTATTTTTTATTTTATTTTATAAAATATATAGGGGAGTTGGTTACAATTATATATATTATTTTTATAATTATATATTATTTTTAGTAATTACCAAGGGTTTAAAGTATATAGGCTGCTTCCAATAAACCTATTCCACCTTGTTGTTGTTAACCTTATAAGAGAAGGGAACTACCGTTCACTCAAAATTAATACCAACAAACCTATTCCTATTCCACTTTATAAAAGACCACTATTCACAACATTTAAATATTTTTACTCATTACTAAAATAAGAACGTAACGATCACCCCATTATTCTCTTATTTGATATGCGTTGTATTGTTCTAGATCTTTAGTTGATATAGAAAATGTATATATCTTATACTTTTATGAGATTTCAATAGTAACTTTCCCTTTCTAAATTCTAGTTCAAGGTGTCGAGAAGCCGCTTAAAGATGGATTGTTTTTAAGAATTTGAAGATGTTTTATTGATTCTAATTTTTTTTTTTGTTAACATGTGTTTTTTTAATCTATTAAGGTCAAACACCCAGACACACATTTCACACTAATTGATTTTGATTTTAATTGCATAACCATACTTGTTTTAAACTTAGTCATTTGAAACGGGTAATAGTATCACATTAACATGTTTTCCTGGCCCATGTGGAAAAACAAAGTTACCAAAATAACATGAGTTTAAACCCTAGCACAATAAAGTTATTTATTGTGAATGAAAATATCTACATAAAAGCATCAAAGGAAATATAAGTTACAATTTTAGTAAACAATATTCTTATTTTGATGTATCAAAGAATATAATCTTAAACTTGTAGATTTGATGACTCTGTTATAAAATGGATAAAGTTATTTGGGTTCTCAATTTTGTAAGAAAAATGTTTTGAGAGGTATTAAACGTGGACTATCATTTTTGTTAATTTTGCTATTCAAAATACAAGGAAATTTTGGTAACTGCCATGCAAATATTGGTTGAAGGTCCAAAGGCAACTTAACTAGTCCAAAATTCAACCAAGGCAAGGAAATTTTACCACTTCAGAATGACCAAGTGCAAAGTGGTCAGGTGTAGAGTGGTCGGATGCTCGAGTTGCCAAAGGCTTAAGTGGTTGAGATTTTGATGTGGCTAGAGGTTCTAAACAATATCAACAAGGATTCATAGTAGCTCTGACTAGGTCCCTAAGACCCGAATGATAAATAGAAGATTGTAACATATAGTGATAGGAGAGAAGGGCTCTTGGACAAGTCTCTTTCAAAAGAGATCACGTGCGTCAGAGGCTTGGGCCACCTAGACACTTATCAACCATCCAAAGCAAAGTAGTTATAGGAAAGTGATAGCCAATCTCCTAAAACCTGCAACAACATTGGCTACCACTAATCATAAGCAAAGGTCCCTACAAATCTAATAGTTGACATAACAATAAGGCATAATGGGAGAAGTTGAGCATGCTCAAGAGGTATAAACTTGCTATGGACATGTGGATGCTAAAGATATTGAATGATGCTAGATTGAAACAACTGGTCAAAATAGAGCAAAAAATGATAGCTACTCATTTCAAGCATGCTAATCAAGCACAAGCTTCAAATGTGGCTAGGTTATGCCTATATTGTTAGGCCTATGAAAGACTATCCTTGTAATCATTAGGTACGCTAGTGTAGTAATTTATAAATAGCATAATTTACCTCACTATGAGCATTGGAAATTTAAGTGTTTGTTTATTATATAATATGTAAATTTTCTCTAAGATTTTTATGAATCAACTTGTTGTTTGACCTTTACTAGCACTGTATTGTGAAATTGTGTAGTTTATGAATGCTTTATAAGCTCTAAATATTTTTGTAAAATCTTTGTGGGTGGTATATTTTGTGAAGTCTAAGTTGCTATTTAGATTATTACTCTGGGTTATTGGATTATTAAGGATGCTTAAAATTCAATTACGTGGTTCTATTTTATTATGTTAAATCTTGTTTAGGGTATTGGGGGCTATTAGAGTAGTAGAGGATATGATCTGAGGCTAATTTACATTCTGCAATCCTTTGCTTGGTGACTAGTTTATTAGACCCTTATGTTGTTTGGTTGCAATGTGTTTTGCATAGAATGTGGTAGTGTTATCCAAATGCCATTCACATTTAATCTATATTTCTCTCTCTTCTCTTTATAACCCTCCATTTCTCACTTTAGGCTCCCCTCATTTCTTTTATTTTTTTGGCTTTGCAATAAGGAAATGACCTTCTCCAAAATTTGACAAGGAGAAATACCTAATCATCCAATCTTGAATTTGTAGTCTAGGGTGCACTTCTCACCACTAGGAAAATCATAGATCAAGAGTAGCTTTCCTAGATATTAACAATATTAAAGAGGATTTAAATTAAGGAAGATTTAGTATTTTAAAATTCATTTTGATAACCCATAGAGATTAATAATAATTGCAAACACATACGTGAACATGTGGAAAATTTCAAGAGGGACTCTTTTACCCTTGAGGATTTAGGATAAGATGTAAATATTTTATTTTAATGTTTAAAACCAATTGCCTTATCAATAATCTCTACTACCTTTCCTAGAAGCTTGACATCATATTTGTTTAGACAATAAGTATTCTAGAAGGCATACAAGTTCCAACCATCTTGGATTCCTAGTGATGAGGCTAAGTCCAAAGATCAATACTTAGATATGTAAAATAGGTGTTCATAGAACAAAGGAAGCACTATATCAAAATGGATTTTGAGCTGGAGCACTATGGAAAAAAAGATTTTTCTACTAAATTTTTGCTTTTTCTTTCATGTTGAGGTGTTGTAATAATTTATTTTCTAGGGTTTGTGATTGTTAAAGAATGTATACAAATACAAAGAACACTATGTGCTCTATAGTTGTTTATTTTATTTGCTTTTGATACCAATTAGATGACATATATCTACAAGGAATAATTATGTTCTCTACTAAATTTATTGCAAGAGTTGTGCATGACTATAGTATATTTCTTCTATTAGTTTGAAAATAGATGTTATGCAAAACAAGTTATAAGCTTCTCTAAATAATCTCATGCCCATTATAAGTACTAGGAAAAAATGATACCATTATGTTCATGCCTCATTCCATCATCCTTTAGTCTTGTAGTGGTTGTGTATGCTTTGAATGATTGGTTGAATGTTGCTCCTTTAGTAGAGTTGTGGTCAAACTCCATAGTCTTTATTCATTCTCACAAAGACTCCTTAAGGATTCTACCTCTAGCCTTGTTAAAGGCAGCTTACAAGAAGAGGAGTCCCCAAGCTTAGCCAACATAAATGTAATCAATTTGGGAGACAAGATTAGGGAATTCGTATTAGATAAGTGAGGATGTCCTTTACAAGGGAAAGTTTTGAAGTATATGTAATATGATCTAATTAGGCCAAGGCTAAATTTTTGGGTGTGCTTATGAGCGCTACTAATTTAACCTACAAGCAAGTGCATATGTAAGCCTACGAACATTCTTCATGTAAGCTTATGGGCATCACTTATGTAAGTCCTTAGGAATCATTTATGTAAGCCTATGTGTATTCCCATGTAAGCTTAAGGGCACCTTTGGTGATATTGGTTAATCAACCTCTATGAATAATATTAAAGGGTGTAATATATTATAATATTGTAGATACCCTAAATGTGTCAATTTTGTTTAATTGTGCAAAATCCTTAAAAGCCCCAAAATCCCAAAATAAATAAATAAATAATACTAATCCCAAGGAGTAATAATAAATAAATAAAATTCCACCTTTTGTGTATAATTAAAATTTATAAAAAATGAATAAAATAATAATAATATAAATAAATTAAATAATAAATAATTTTTGGCCACATCTCCCACATTTTACACTTCACTCTCACCTCCCCTTGGCAATAATTCCAATGTGTGCACATCCCTTGGTGATAATTCCAATGTGTGCACATCTATGGATAAATCCAATGCATGCACATCCCTTGGTGATAATTCAAATAAATGCAGTTTCATTGATAATTCCAAAGAAAAAATCCAAATTACACCACTTAACTGGACAAGTCACCCCCCTCACCAATTCACTAGAAATTCTATAAATGAACCATCCTTTTCCTCCATTTAGAGGGAGAGCATCTAAAGAAACCATAGTGAAGCATTGCTAAAATTCCATTGAATCCCTCTTGTGTCCTCCTAGAGATTTCTGAAAACTATGACCATGCACACCTTTGTCGAGAGCTCAACATCACCAAAGGAATGAAATCTTCTTGTAGGATGCACTAGTCTTATTTTTGCAGTTGCTGCTACCTTGAACGACGAAATATCTAAATTTGATTTTCAAGCCTCTGCTAGAACATAGATCCAACCACCCACTACAACCACACAAAGCCAGAAAACCACCCACTACGACTACATAAGAGACAAAAAAAGATCCAGAATCAACAAACTAATAGCCAAAGGTAAGTAGGAGGATTTATGAATATTTTATTTTATTTTAATTAATTTATTTTAGTATTAATTTAAATTTATCCTGTATTAGATTTATATTTAGTTAGATATACATTAAATTAGGTTAAAAATACATTAGATCTAGTTAGAACTGTATTAAAACTACATTATATTTAGTTAGATTTACATTAGATTTCATTAAAACTACATTAGATTTAGTTATATCTAGTTAGAACTACATTATAATTATATTAGATTTAGTTAGATCTAAATTAGATTAGGTTAAAACTACATTAGATTTAGTTAGATATGCATTAGATATGGCTAAAACATCATTAGATCTAGTTAGAATTGTTGCAAGTGTGAACAAAACTTAGCTTGAAACTGGCTTAGAAAAAACTAGTTTTTCTAAGCCCAGTGTGAACACACTCACCTTTTGTCGGCCAATCTTGTTGGATGGTCGGCATGATATTCCTTCTCCCTTTCCTTCATTTTCTCCTTATCCCTCCATTCAGCTTCCTCCTTTCCTACCATCCATTTTCCCTTATCACTCCACTCCCTTCCTCTCCCCACACTCGCTGCCACCTCCCACTCCACCTCCTACTCCTCCGTTCTCTCTAAACTCCCCGATCTTCCTCCACCTTCCCTTTCCTATTATTACGCAAGTTCTAAACCTATATAAGGTTTAAGTTAATGTATTAATCGTCTGGTTTTTTAATGAATGTTTTTGGCTGTATTTTTCGTGTCATTTGTTTATTACCTTGGCCTAATTAATCTAAGGTTAATTGAAACTTAGACTTACACTGGTATCAGAGCCGAGGGGGCACGGATCCCGAGGGCTAAGGTAAGGCATGGAAGCCAAAGCGCACGAATCTTGAGGAGCGATGGAGAAGCTATCGCACGGATCTCGAGGAGCGGCGAAGTGACTGTTGTACAGATCTCGAGGAGCGGACTGGTGGTGTTGATAGCAGGCTGACATGGCGATAGAGCTGACAACAGGCAGACATGGTGGCGGAGCTGATAGCACATGGATCGAGGCTGACCAGGAGCTGACTAGATGCTAACGTGGCGATGGAGCTGATAGCACGTGGATCGAGGCTGATGTGGCTGGCTAACATGGATGAGGCTGACATGGAGACGTGCTGACGTGGACGCATGTTGACATGGCGATTGACGTGGTCGAAGGCTCCGATGTGCCACGTGGCGGTGTCTGATTGGTCGTCTGACGGGCAAAAGGTTGGCGGATCGATTGCCCGAAGGCAATCGACCTAAGTCTGTTTGCAGGCTTTGATAAAGCCTTGAAATTTCTTTGCCCGCTGCATGTGGGACTAAAAAAAAAAAACTTAAAAAAAAAAAAATGTATTTTGCCGCGTTTTAAGTAAAACCCTCTTCCTCTCCTTTCTCGTCCGTCTAGCGTGGCCTAGCGGTAAACTTCCCCGCCTTGCAGAGAAGAGACCCGGGGTCGAATCCCGCCGGGGTATAATTTTTTTTTATTTTTTTTTGTGTTCTCTGCCTATCGCAAGGTTTAAGTTTGCATTGTTTACCTTGTACATCACCAGCAGCCGCGTGGTGCAGCGGCTAAGTCTGCCGGGTAATACAACGGAGGTTACCAGTTCGAATCCCAGCGGGGGTTTCCAAAAAAAAAAAGGTTAATTTTTTAATTAAATTTTTATTATTTGTTTTTTTAAAAGTTTTTTTTAAAAATTATAATTTCTATATATGTTTTTTTTTATTATTGTTTTTTAAATATCCATTTCATTTAAAAAATAATAATTAAAAATATATATAGGATATTGTTAATTTTTTTTAAAAAAGTCTTTATTAAAACAAATTTTAGATTTTTTTTTTTTTAAATTAAAAGGGTGCAAAGTTTTTTTTGATATAAAAAGTTTATTTTTGGCATCATACTAAGTTGTAACCCAGTTCATACGGTGTGATTCTAGGTAGATGATCCGGTCAACCGGATGCTATAATGCATTACTCTCTCTTTTGAGAAGAGAGACTCCTGATTCCTTTGACGGGAGAGTCCAGCGGTATGGACTTCATACAGTGTTTTGCCAATTAGAGAATCAAGTGATTGCTCATCTGAGGAAACCAGATTTTGGCTACCAGGCAGATTATGAAGATAATATCTTCGAGCAAAGGATAGTTGAATCCGAGATGGTTGAAATAGTACTTGAAGGACAATCAAGTGACAGTTATACACCTGCAATGCCTGAAGTAGAAACAAGTGAGAGCTATACACCACGCTCTCCTGATTCAAAACCAGAAGAAGAAGAAGAAGAAGAAGAAGAAGAAGAAGAAGAAGAGGAAGCAGAACCAGTGGAGGTGAAACCTGCAATTGAAGAACGAAATGTTCTCAAACGAAGTTATGAACCATTAGCAGCACCTGAAGTCATTATAATTAGTGACGACGAAGTAGACAATTTCACCTTTCCAGTTTTGGGTGATCCTCGAGAAGAAGACCGCCAAATCAGTGAGCATATTAAGAAAGCTAGATTTGATTTAAATCAATAAATCAGTGATCTATTTTGTACTTCTTTGTACTACTTGTTTGAAGTTGCAATAAAAGTTTGCTTTCTAATATGGCTTCCAATACTAGTCTACCAATCCCTGAGTTCAATGGTGGTGATTACGAGTATTGGTCAATTAAAATGAAAACTCTTTTGATAGGCAAAGGTCTTTGGGATGTGATTGAAGAGGGATATACTGAACCTACTACTGCTGAATGGGCAAATTTGAATGCAGCTGATAAAAGGGCTAGAAAGGAAGCACAGAAGAATAATTCTTTCGCCTTTATCATATCCAAGCCACCCTTGATAGAAGTATTTTCCCTAGAATAGCTTCTTTTATAACTGCTGAATCTGCTTGGAATGCTTTAAAAGAAAGTTATAGGGGTAGTGACCAAGTCAAACAAGTTAAACTACAAACCTTGAAACGAGAGTTTGAGACTCTTAAAATGCAAGAGAGTGAAAAGGTTGGTGATTACTGCATGCATGTGAAAGCCATAGTAGATAAGATGGTCACTTTAGGAGAAGATGTAAAGCCTGAAGTTATAGTGAAGAAAGTGTTGAGGACACTTCTTCCTAAGTGGAATTCAGTTGCCATAATTATAGAAGAATCCAAAGACCTAACTTCTCTGTCTTTTGAATCCCTAATTGGCTCACTTCTCTCACATGAAGAGAGGTTACAACAAACTCCTTCCACAAGTTACGGAGGAGATGATAAAGCCTTTGCTTCATAAGAAGGCAGAGGTAGAGGCCTGTGGCAGAGGACAGAATAGGGTGGGCAGCAATTGAGGTAGAGGTAGAAATAATCAGAGAGGTGGAACTCCTAACAGAGGAGGAAATCAGAATAGAGGAGGATTCTCAAATAGAGGTGAACAACATAATAGAGGAGGACAACAAAATAGAGGAAAACAATCAGGCAGAGGCAAAGGAGGAGATAAGTCAAAACAATCTTGCTACAATTATGGCAAACTTGGCCATTATGCTCATGATTGTTGGACAAAGACTTCACAAGGAACTAGTAGCAGCCAGAGCAGTCAGTTTGGAAATTTTGGAGAAGAGGAAGAGGCCACAAATCTCTTTCTCTCTTATGGTCAGGAAGATCAAAACATGAATGATACATGGATCTTGGACACTGAGTGTTCAAACCATATGAGTGGCAAAGAAGGGCTCTTTGCTACTCTAAACTCCTCATACAAATCCAACATCAAATTGGGAGATGATAAATCATTGGTAGTTGAAGGCATTGGAGCAATGGTAGTTCCAACTAAAGAAGGCGTCAAACATGTAAGTGATATCTATTACACACCCCATATTCAACACAATATTTTAAGTGTTGGTCAAATGTTAGAAAAGAACTACAAGTTGCTTTTTGATGAGGGTAAATGCACTATTTTTGATAAAAATAACAATAATAGAATCATTACACAAGTGCCAATGTCAAAAAATAGATTGTTTCCTTTAAAGTTTGGCCAGCCAAGGGGAGATAAGTTAGCAAATGTAGCTATTTCCAATCCAAGTGTCCTATGGCACTTGAGATATGGTCATTTGAATTTCGCTAGTTTGAAAATGCTAACTTCACAAGCGATGGTAACCGGACTTCCTAAAGTTCAGGATAATAAGGAAGTCTGTGAAGGGTGTGCTCTTGGGAAGCATGCCAGATCAAAATTTCCTCATGGACAAGCATGGCGGGCCAACTATCCACTCCAGCTAGTGCATATAGACATCTGTGGTCCGATGCAAACCAAGAGTCTTGGTAACAACTCTTACTTCCTACTCTTCATTGATGATTTTACTAGAATGTGCTGGATATATTTTTTGAAATATAAGGATGAAGCATTTGAATGCTTTGTCGATTTCAAAACAAGAGTTGAAAGTGAGAGTAGATATTTTGTAAAATGTCTTAGATCAGATAGAGGAGGAGAATACTCCTCTAATGAGTTCTTGAATTTCTCGTAAGCAACATGGCATTAAGAGGCAGTTCACAGCTGCCTACACTCCACAACAGAATGGTGTCGTAGAGAGGAAGAATCGCACCATTGTGGAGATGGCAAGGTCTATGCTTCAGACGAAGCATTTGACTAATTCATATTGGGCAGATGCAGCTAGGACCAGCGTACATATCTTGAATAGAAGTCCTACTTCAAGTTTGGAAGGACAGACACCTTACCAAGCTTGGTATGGTAAAAAGCCAAATGTTAAGTATTTTAGAGTGTTTGGCTCACTGGCATATTCTCACATTCCTGATGAGCTTAGAAAGAAGCTCGATCCAAAGAGTCAGGCATGCATCTTTGTAGGATATTGTGAGAATACAAAAGCTTACAGACTCTACAATCCTAGGACAAGAAAGTTTGTGCTTTCTAGGGATGTGATTTTTTATGAAGGGGGAGAATGGGGTAAGCCTCAGATTTTCAGTGATGATGAATCTAGTGATGTAGGTTCTCAACAGGTGCAACAACAGACACCACAGAAAAGTAAGCAGTCTCCTCCCAGAGATCCAGGTTCATCTTCTGATTCAACTTCTTCACCAAGTCCTTCTCCATAGAGATCAGTAAGTTCCTCACCAATGGACATTGATTCTCCATCTAGAGGTAAGATAACTCTACAGAATCATCCATCATATCAGATGTTGGATAAGAATTTTTCAAAAAGATACACTAGGAGTCAAGCTAGTGAAATGAATTTTGTTCTACAAAGATTAGAAAATATGCACTTGTATGGTGATGATGTTTCCCAACAAGAACCTAGGGGAGATTTAGTTAACTATGCTTTGTTAACTAATGCACAACTTGAACCTTCTAGTTATGAGAAGGCTTGTACTCAAAATATTTGGCAAGATGCCATGAAAGAGGAGATCACCTCTATAAAAAACAATGACACTTGGGAGCTAGTGAAGCTTCCTAAAGGAAAGAAACATGTTGGATGTAAGTGGGTCTACAAGACCAAGTTTAATGCTGATGGTAGCATTGAGAGGCACAAGGCGAGATTAGTTGCAAAGGGATTTACTCAAAAATATGGAATTGATTATGAAGAGACTTTTGCTCCTGTAGCTAGACAGGAGACTATCAGAATAGTTCTTGCCTTAGCTACACATAAGGGATGGACAGTCCAACATATGGATGTAAAGAGTGCATTTCTAAATGGTTACTTGATAGAAGAAGTGTATGTTGAGCAACCACAGGGATTTGAAGAGAAAGACAAGGAACATCTTGTTTAAAAACTGAAGAAGGCTCTTTATGGCCTCAAGCAGGCACCAAGAGCTTGGTACTCACGCATTGATGGGTACTTTAAAGATTATGGGTTCATCAGAAGCAAAAATGAACCCACGCTCTACTACCTAAAAATGAACCCACGCTCTACTACCTGAATCAAGGAAATGACATCCTCATAGTTTTTTTGTATGTGGATGATCTCATTTTTATGGGTAGTAATGAAAAAGTTAACATGGAGTTCAAGCACTCCATGATGCAAGAATTTGAGATGAAGGATCTTGGCTTGATGAAATACTTTCTTGGAATGGAAGTACATTAGACAGATTTAGGGATCTTCATCTATCAACTTAAGTATGCTCGAGATATGATTCAAAAGTTTGCTATGGGGTAATGCAAAGAAGTTGCAACTCCAATTGGACATGGGATCCAATTAAGCAAGGATGATGGAGCACCGAAAGTTGATGTGACCACTTTCAGAAGCATTGTTGGGAGTTTGATGTTTCTCGCCAACACCAGACTAGACATTCAATATGTTGTATCTCTTGTTTCTAGATTTATGTCTAATCCATCTGAGCTGCATTTGCAGGCAGCTAAAAGGATTTTGAGATATGTGAAGGGTACATTGGATTTTGGAATCCAAGTACTACAAAAGTGATACTATCAAGCTTGAAGGCTTTAGTGATAGTGATTGGGGCAGCAATATTGATGATAGAAAATCCACATCGGGTAACTATTTTAGTCTTGGTTCAGGCCTAATAACTTGGAGTTCCAAGAAGCAGACAGTAGTAGCACTATCTTCAATAGAAGATGAGTATATAGCGGTGACTCATGCTAGTACTCAAGCTCTATGGCTCCAAAAGGTATTAGAAGAGATTGGAGAGCAGCAAAGTGGTCCAACTCGAATATTCTGTGACAACATCAGTGCCATTCAGTTGGCATACAATCCTGTCCACCATAGTAGATCCAAGCATTTTGATATGAAGTACCACTTCATCCGAGATATGGTGGAAACTGATATTGTTGAGCTTCACTATTGCCACACTTTGGAGAACGTCACTGACATATTCACCAAGGAGCTGGCTAAAGCTCAATTTGTAAAGCTGAGAGACTGTATAGTCAGTTCTCTCAACTTTAAGGGGGAGAATGTTGCAAGTGTGAACAAAACTTAGCTTGAAACCGGCTTAGAAAAAACTAGTTTTTCTAATCCCAGTGTGAAAACCCTCAAATTTTGTCGACCAATCTTGTTGGATGGTCAGCATGATATTCCTTCTCCCTTTCCTTCATTTTCTCCTTATCCCTCCATTCAGCTTCCTCCTTTCCTACCGTCCATTTTCCCTTATCACTCCACTCCCTTCCTCTCCCCACGCTCGCTGCCACCTCCCACTCCACCTCCTACTCCTCTGTTCTCTCTAAACTCCCCGATCTTCCTCCACCTTCCCTTTCCTATTATTACACAAGTTCTAAACCTATATAAGGTTTAAGTTAATGTATTAATCGACTAGTTTTTTAATAAATGTTTTCGGCTATATTTTTTGTGTCATTTGTTTATTACCTTGGCCTAATTAATCTAAGGTTAATTGAAACTTAGACTTACAAGAATTGCATTAGATCTAGTTAAAACTACATTAGATTTAGTTAGATCTACATTTAGAACTTCATTAGATCTAGCTAGAACCACGTTAGATCTAGTTAGAATCACATAAGATCTGGTTTGATCTGGATTAAATAAGTTTTTATTTGCTTTGCTCTTTTATGAATCAAGATCTAACTTTGGTAAACCCAAATAGATACTACTAATAGTCTATTGTGGATTTGTGTGCAGGTATCTAGAGCAACATGATATCTGAGGTGGCATGGTATTAACTGGTTTTAGTGCATTTTGATGATTTTTTTTTGTTTTTGCAAGTTTTGAAGAATGTTTAAATGCAGAATGTTGGCTCATATGACTCCCATAAATGGTTGCCCCTTCAATATACCATTGTCGGACCGATATACCAACCTCTCTATATACCTGCCCTTACGTGAGGGAGACTATAGGTACATGAGAGCATATGATACGTGAAACATAGGTGGTACAAAAGGGGAATCGCTCTGTTTATGACACCTACCATAGAAGACTTATCCTCATGTGCTAGGAATCACCCTAGCTACACTCGATCAGCTTTCGTCAGGATTTACGTCTAGCAACAGTGCGATCGAGGTAATGGATGCAATATCTCAAGCCAAAGTGATAATGGAATCCACCTTTGGTCTTGCTCAAGGGTTGGGGTTTTACGACCAATGCCTTGGTTTAAAATACCATGTGATGTGTGGGGTTCATTTTAATTTGCAAAAATTGAAACAGGCAAACAAAAAAGAAATATTTCCCTAAGCCATACAAAACTGAAAACCAAAAAATAGAAAAACAAAAATTTGACAGAAGCTTTAAAAACCCCTACCTCATCTCTACCTAATAGGATGTTTCGGATTTGCTCTAAAAAAAAATGCACAGAACTATACTCGTCCCAGGGTGAGGCGAATATCAGAACAGTAATCGTTCCAGCGTAAGATGAATAATTTATTCGTCCCGCGGTGAAACGAATACCAATTTTGTAATCGTCACTTGCAGAGATGAATAACAGTCTGATGTTGAAAAATAGGTACCTGTAAAAAAACAAGCAATTTTAGATCAGTAATTTAACCTAAAAAAACAACAGAGGACAGAGGTCCCACCGTGATCGCCATTGAAAGCACGAGGATACGGAAACAAAAAGGAATATGCCACAAGAACAAGAAATAACGTATGCAAATCGACACAAGATAAAAGCAATACGAAATATAGTAATCTCTTTTATTGATACGCTTTACAAATTGTGTTACAATACATCTCCTTCTTTTTTAGGGGATAGGAGAGTCAAATGTGTTTCTTGTCACAAGAATCATGGTTAACAATCCTTCTTCTGCGTGCCCACATGTAAGATGGGCGAACCAAAACGTTGTCGTCGCTTGCGTTGGTAAAGGGAGATTCCTCGCTGCTCATCTAATGCTGCAAATCTGCATTCAAAGAAACAAACAAAGAATCAGTAGCACCTGTATATGAAAAATAAAAGATAAATCTAACAATGGTTAAAATGAGTCTAAATAAACTGAAAACATGACAAAAGCATAAACATGAAACTAGCTAAACACTACAAAAGAAATAGTCACCAAAAGCAATAAAGCGGGGGGTGCCCGAAGGCAAACCACCCGCGAGTGAAACTTTTTTTTGACACCAATCCGCTCGGGATGGGTCCGAAACCTGGTATGATGTGTTGTCGACAAATTGGTAGGATATTGTGGTTAGAAAATTGGATTTTGGTTCTTTGATTCGTGCCTTCAAAAGTCACCCAATAACCTCTCTTTCGATTAAGATATTATGGATGTTAAAAGCACAAATCGCAAGTGAATTAGCAGCACTTCGTCGCTCAAAATGCTACTTCTCTATATATCCTTTGGGTGAGGAAGCTCACCATTTTATAGACCCAAAGGGTCTCTTTGAATTAACATGCAAAAGTGTTTCTTTGCATGAATGCTTTTTGTGTGAAGAGAAGACTTCTTCTTGATCAAGGGCTTCTTAACTGCCTCTGTGCATGTCTTTGTATGTTTTAGAAAAGCTCACTTGCACTCCCATGCAATTAAGGGATAGCTAAGTGGCAAATCTGAGTTGTCAAAAGAACTCACTCGCACTGCTATGCCATGCAAGAAAAGCTAAGTGGCAGTTCTGAGTTGTCATGTGCCGAGATCTAACTTTTTGTCGGTCAAACCTGGCGTTCGTCCCACCCTAAAGCGAGCGCTGTTAATCGTATCTGGGTGATATGAGTATTAATCCGTGCTCGTCCCTAGGTAGGACGAGTACAAATCCGCACTGGTCCTTGGGTGGGACAAAAAAGTAGCTGAGTGTCTAAAAGATGCCAAATTGATCTCTGACTTGTAAAACTGCTCGTGTGAGTGGTTAGAACCACTCGTTTAACCTCTGGGGGCTGCCCTGGGGGCTGTGTGTGTTAATGCGATCAGTGCTTGTAGTCACATAATCGGATTGGTGCTGTTTTAGTGTCTACATGATCACACAAACACAGATAACCACCCAAAGAAATCACACAAACACAAACAACTACCTAGAGTGGTCATAGAGACATAGACAACTACCTATAGTGGTCACACAGACATAGACAACTACATAGACATAGACACATAGGTATAGTAGGCTAGTTAATTTCATTTCTAGCATAGGCTCATAGATAAGTAGCTAAAATACTTTAAGTTTTTGCATAGAGACTCATTTCACAATCTATTTCTTTATCATTTCTTGTTTGACCGCTTAATTATTTTCTAGTTCTTCCCTTAGTTTTCCATAGGTATTCGTATTAGCATAGATATCATTCTTCCTTAAACCCCCTATAATATTTTCCTCTTTGAATTAGTTGCTCATCAAAGTTTCTTTAGTTTAGAAGATATGTTATTCATAGTCTAAGCCTTTCTTCTTATTTAGATTTTTGATAGCCTATCATAGTTGCTTTATAATTTTTGGAACAAGGATTCAAGACTCATTAGTTTAGTTGTTATTTGCTTTAAAGATCCATTAGTTTAATTTTTATTTGCTTTCAAAGCTCATTAGCTTAGTTTTTATTATTTTTATTGGCTCATTAGATTAAGTTTTCTTTTCCTAGCACATTAGCTTAGTTGGCATTGCTTTCATTAGTTCATTAGATTGAAGTTTTATTTTTATGTCTCATTAGTCTAATTATTATTGCTTTTAGGGCTCATTAGCATAGGTTTCTTTTCTTGCTTTAGATTAAGTTGCATCATTTAAACTAGTTGCATTCTCTCTTCAAGATCATATTAGGAATAGAGCTTGCTTTATTTTGCATTTTCCATCTTTACAGATAGCCTTGGTTTTGGATAAGTAAACAATCATTTTTATTAGCACAAAAAAATAAAAAAAACAACAAAAAAACATCCAAAAACAAAAAAATATATATAAATTATCCCAACTAACTCCCTGTAAAATTTCACGTCAATCGGAGCTACGGTTGAGAAGTTATGGCCCCGACAAGATGCAATAAAATTTAGGGAAAAAAAATAAGAATTCCCATATTTTGTTGGATGCTCCTGCATCACTTATGGGCACCTTCGGGGTGCTTTTGGGTTGACCAAAGGGTTCATGGACACCTTTGGGGCATTTTGGAGTGACCAAGCGATTGCGAGAATCCTTGGAGCTTTTGGAGCGAGTGACAAAATGCGTAGATTTTTATCTTTTGTTTATGATTTTTTTGATTTTTTTTTGTTACACTAAGCATAAATGAACACACACATACACAAACGGTGATTATCTCTTTTAAAGATTAATGGTGTGTCCTAAACTGGTTTTAGTGCATTTTGATGATTTTGTTTTGTTTTTGCAAGTTTTGAAGAATGTTTAAATGTAGAATGTTGGCTCATATGACTCCCATAAATGGTCGCCCCTTCAATATATCATTGCCGGACCGATATACCAACCTCTCTATATTCTCGCCCTTACGTGAGGGAGACTATAGATATGTGAGAGCAGATGATACGTGGAACATAAGCGGTACGGTAGGGGAATCGCTCTGTTTATGACACCTACCATAGAAGACTTATCCTCATGCGCTAGGAATCACCCTAGCTACACTCGGTCAACTTTCGTTAGGATTTACGTCTAGCAACAGTCACGATCAAGGTAATGGATGCAATATATCAAGCCAAAGTGATAATGGAATCCACCTTTGGTCTTGCTCAAGGGTTGGGGTTTTACGACCAACGCCTTGGTTTAAAATACCACGTGATGTGTGGGGTTCATTTTAATTTGCAAAAATTGAAACAGGAAAACAAAAAAGAAATCTTTCCCTAAGCCATACAAAACTGAAAACTAGAAAACAGAAAAATAAAAATTTGACAGAAGCTTTAAAAACCCCTACCTCTTCTCTGCCTAACAACATGTTTCTGATTTGCTCTAAAAAAATTGCACAGAACTATATTCGTCCCTGGGTGAGGCAAATATCAGAACAGTAATCGTTCCAGGGTAAGATGAATAATTTATTCATCCCGGGGTGAAACGAATACCAATTCTGTAATCGTCACTTGCAGAGACAAATAACAGTTTGATGTTGAAAAATAGGTACCTGTAAAAAAACAAGCAATTTCGGATCAGTAATTTAACCTAAAAAAAAAATAGAGGACAGAGGTCCCACCATGATCACCATTGAAAGCACGAGGATACGAAAACAAAAAGGAATATGCCACAAGAACAAGAAATAACATATGCAAATTGACACAAGATAAAAGCAATACGAAATATAGTAATCTCTTTTATTGATACGCTTTACAAATTGTGTTACAATACGTCTCCTTCCTTTTTAAAGGATAGGATAGTCAAATGTGTTTCTTGTCACAAGACTCATGGTTAAAAATCCTTCTTCCGCGTGCCCACATGTAAGATGGGCGAACCAAAACATTGTCGCCGCTTGCGTTGGTAAAGGTAGATTCCTCGCTGCTCCTCTAATGCTGCAAATCTGCATTCAAAGAAACAAACAAAGAATCAGTAGCACCTGTGTATGAAAAATAAAAGATAAATCTAACGATGGTTAAAATGAGTCTAAATAAAATGAAAACTTGACAAAAGCATAAACATGAAACTAGCTAAACACTACAAAAGAAATAGTCACCAAAAGCAATAAAGCGAGGGGTGCCCGAAGGCAAACCACCCACGGGTGAAACTTTGTTTCGACACCAATCCGCTTGGGATGGGTCCGAAACCTGGTATGATGTGTTGTCGGCAAATTGGTAGGATATTGTGGTCAGAAAATTGGATTTTGGTTCTTTGATTCGTGCCTTCAAAAGTCACCCAATAACCTCTCTTTAGATTAAGATATTATGGATGTTAAAAGCACAAATTGCAAGTAAGTGAATTAGCAGCACTTCGTCGCTCAAAATGATCCTTCTCTGTATATCCTTTGGGTGAGGAAGCTCACCATTTTATAGACCCAAGGGGTATCTTTGAATTAACATGCAAAAGTGTTTCTTTGCATGAATGCTTTTTGTGTGAAGAGAAGACTTCTTCTTGATCAAGGGCTTCTTAACTGCCTCTATGCATGTCTTTGTATGTTTTAGAAAATATCACTTTCACACCCATGCAATGAAGGGATAGCTAAGTGGCAAATCTGAGTTGTCAAAAGAACTCACTCGCACTCCTATGCCATGCAAGAAAAGCTAAGTGGCAGTTCTGAGTTGTCATGCGTCGAGATCTGACTTTTTGTCGGTCAAACCTGGCATTCGTCCCACCCCAAAGCGAGTGCTGTTAATCATCTCTGGGTGAGATGAGTATTAATCCACACTAGTCCCTAGGTAGGACGAGTACAAATCCGCACTCGTCCCTGGGTGGGACGAATAAGTAGCTGAGTGTCTAAAAGATGCCAAATTGATCTCTGACTTGTAAAACTACTATGTGAGTGGTTAGAACCACTGTTTAACCTCTGGGGGCTTCCCTGGGGGCTGTGTGTGTTAATGCGATCAGTGCTTGTAGTTACATAATCGGATTGGTGCTATTTTGGTGTCTACATGATCACACAAACACAGATAACCACCCAAAGAAATCACATAAACACAAAAAACTACCTAGAGTGGTCATAGAGACATAGACAACTACCTATAGTGGTCACACAGACATAGACAACTACATAGACATAGACACATAGGTATAGTAGGCTAGTTAATTTCATTTCTAGCATAGGCTCATAGATAAGTAGCTAATATACTTTAAGTTTTTGCACAGAAACTCATTTCACAATCTATTTCTTTGTCATTTCTTGTTTGACCGCTTAATTATTTTCTAGTTCTTCCCTTAGTTTTCCATAGGTATTCCTCTTAGCATAGATCTCATTCTTCCTTAAACCCCCTATAAGATTTTCCTCTTTGAATTATTTGCTCATCAAAGTTTCTTTAGTTTAGAAGATATGTTATTCATAGTCTAAGCCTTTCTCTCTTCTTCTTTAGATTTTTGATAGCCTATCATAGTTGCTTTATAATTTTTGGCACAAGGATTCAAGACTCATTAGTTTAGTTGTTATTTACTTTAAAGAACCATTAGTTTAATTTTTATTTGCTTTCAAAGCTCATTAGCTTAGTTGTTATTATTTTTATTGGCTCATTAGATTAAGTTTTCTTTTCCTAGCACATTAGCTTAGTTGGCATTGCTTTCATTAGTTCATTAGATTGAAGTTTTATTTTTATGTCTCTTTAGTATAATTATTATTTTTTTTAGGGCTCATTAGCATAGGTTTCTTTTCTTGCTTTAGATTAAGTTGCATCATTTAAACTAGTTGCATTCTCTCTTCAAGATCATATTAGGAATAGAGCTTGCTTTATTTTGCATTTTCCATCTTTACAGATAGCCTTGGTTTTGGATAAGAAAACAATCATTTTTCTTAGCACAAAAAAAAAAAAAAAAAAAAAACATCCAAAAACGAAAAAAAATATATAAATTATCCCAACTAACTCCCTGTAAAATTTCACGTCAATCGGAGCTACGGTTGAGAAGTTATGGCCCCAGCAAGATGCACTAAAATTTAGGGAAAAAAATAAGATTTCCCATATTTTGTTGGATGCTCTTGCATCACTTATGGGCACCTTCAGGGTGCTTTTGGGTTGACCAAAGGGTTCATGGACACCTTTGGGGCATTTTGGAGTGACCAAGCGATTGCGAGAATCCTTGGAGCTTTTGGAGCGAGTGACAAAATGCATAGATTTTTATCTTTTGTTTATGATTTTTTTGATTTTTTTTTGTTACACTAAGCATAAAGGAACACACACATACAAAAACGGTGATTATCTCTTTAATGGTGTGTCCTAAACTAGTTTTAGTGCATTTTGATGATTTTGTTTTGTTTTTGCAAGTTTTGAAGAATGTTTAAATGCAGAATGGTGGCTCATATGACTCCCATAAATGGTCGCCCCTTCAATATACCATTGTCGGACCGATATACCAACCTCTCTATATACCCCCCATTACGTGAGGGAGACTATAGGTATGTGAGAGCAGATGATACGTGGAACATAGGCGGTACGGAAGGGGAATCGCTCTATTTATGACACCTACCATAGAAGACTTATCCTCATGCGCTAGGAATCACCCTAGCTACACTCGATCAGCTTTCGTCAGGATTTACGTCTAGCAACAGTCGCGATCGAGGTAATGGATGCAATATCTCAAGCCAAAGTGATAATGGAATCCACCTTTGGTCTTGCTCAAGGGTTGGGGTTTTACGACCAACGCCTTGGTTTAAAATACCACGTGATGTGTGGGGTTCATTTTAATTTGCAAAAATTGAAACAGGCAAACAAAAAAGAAATCTTTCCCTAAGCCATACAAAACTAAAAACTAGAAAATAGAAAAACAAAAATTTGACAGAAGCTTTAAAAACCCCTACCTCTTCTTTGCCTAACATGATGTTTCTGATTTGCTCTAAAAAAAAATACACAAAACTATACTCGTCCCTGGGTGAGGCAAATATCAGATTAGTAATCGTTCTAGGGTAAGACGAATAATATATTCGTCCTGGGGTGAAACGAATACCAATTCTGTAATCATCACTTGTAGAGACGAATAACAGTCTAATGTTGAAAAATAGGTACCTGTAAAAAAACAAGCAATTTCGAAATAGTAATTTAACCTAAAAAAAAAAATAGAGGACGGAGGTCCCACCGTGATCGCCATTGAAAGCACGAGGATATGAAAACAAAAAGAAATATGCCACAAGAACAAGAAATAACGTATGCAAATTGACACAAGATAAAAGCAATACAAAATATAGTAATCTCTTTTATTGATACGCTTTACAAATTGTGTTACAATACGTCTCCTTCCTTTTTAGGGGATAGGAGAGTCAAATGTGTTTCTTGTCACAAGACTCATGGCTAACAATCCTTCTTCCGCGTGCCCACATGTAAGATGGGCGAACCAAAACGTTGTCGCCGCTTGCGTTGGTAAAGGTAGATTCCTCGCTGCTCCTCTAATGCTGTAAATTTGCATTCAAAGAAAAAAACAAAGAATCAGTAGCACCTATGTATGAAAAGTAAAAGATAAATCTAACGATGGTTAAAATGAGTCTAAATAAACTAAAAACTTGACAAAAGCATAAACATGAAACTAGCTAAACACTACAAAAGAAATAGTCACCAAAAGAAATAAAGCGGGGGGTGCCCGAAGGCAAACCACCCGCGAGTGAAACTTTGTTTTGACACCAATCCGCTCGGGATGGGTTCGAAACCTGGTATGATGTGTTTTCGACAAATTGGTAGGATATTGTGGTCAGAAAATTGGATTTTGGTTCTTTGATTCGTGCCTTCAAAAGTCACCCAATAACCTCTCTTTCGATTAAGAGATTATGGATGTTAAAAGCACAAATCGCAAGTAAGTGAATTAGCAGCACTTCATCGCTCAAAATGCTCCTTCTCTGTATATCCTTTGGGTGAGGAAGCTCACCATTTTATAGACCCAAGGGGTCTCTTTGAATTAACATGCAAAAGTGTTTCTTTGCATGAATGCTTTTTGTGTGAAGAGAAGACTTCTTCTTGATCAAGGGCTTCTTAACTGCCTTTGTGCATGTCTTTGTATGTTTTAGAAAAGCTCACTTGCACTCCCATGCAATGAAGGGATAGCTAAGTGGCAAATCTGAGTTGTCAAAAGAACTCACTCGCACTCCTATGCCATGCAAGAAAAGCTAAGTGGCAGTTCTGAGTTGTCATGCACCGAGATCTAACTTTTTGCCGATCAAACCTGGCATTCGTACCACCCTGAAGCGAGTGCTGTTAATCGTATCTGGGTGAGACGAGTATTAATCCACACTCGTACCTAGGTAGGGTGACTACAAATCCGCACTCGTCCCTGGGTGGGACGAATAAGTAGCTGAGTGTCTAAAAGATGCCAAATTGATCTCTGACTTGTAAAACTGCTATGTGAGTGGTTAGAACCATTGTTTAACCCCTGGAGGCTGCCTTGTGGGTTGTGTGTGTTAATGCGATCAGTGCTTGTAGTCACATAATCGGATTGATGCTGTTTTGGTGTCTACATGATCACACAAAAATAGATAACCACCCAAAGAAATCACACAAACACAAACAACTACCTAGAGTGGTCATAGGGACATAGACAACTACCTATAGTGGTCACACAGACATAGACAACTACATAGACATAGACACATAGGTATAGTAGGCTAGTTAATTTCATTTCTAGCATAGGCTCATAGATAAGTATCTAAAATACTTTAAGTTTTTGCACAGAGACTCATTTCACAATCTATTTCTTTGTCATTTCTTGTTTGACCGCTTAATTATTTTCTAGTTCTTCCCTTAGTTTTCCATAGGTATTCCTCTTAGCATAGATCTCATTCTTCCTTAAACCCCCTATAATATTTTCCTCTTTGAATTAGTTGCTCATCAAAGTTTCTTTAGTTTAGAAGATATGTTATTCATAGTCTAAGCCTTTCTCTCTTCTTCTTTAGATTTTTGATAGCCTATCATAGTTGCTTTATAATTTTTGGCACAAGGATTCAAGACTCATTAGTTTAGTTGTTATTTACTTTAAAGATCCATTAGTTTAATTTTTATTTGCTTTCAAAGCTCATTAGCTTAGTTGTTATTATTTTTATTGGCTCATTAGATTAAGTTTTCTTTTCCTAGCACATTAGCTTAGTTGGCATTGCTTTCATTAGTTCATTAGATTGAAGTTTGCTTTTTATGTCTCATTAGTCTAATTATTATTGCTTTTAGGGCTCATTAGCATAGGTTTCTTTTCTTGCTTTAGATTAAGTTGCATCATTTAAACTAGTTGCATTCTCTCTTCAAGATCATATTAGGAATAGAGCTTGATTTATTTTGCATTTTCCATCTTTAGAGATAGCCTTGGTTTTGGATAAATAAACAATCATTTTTCTTAGCACAAAAAAATAAAAAAAAACAAAAAAACATCCAAAAACAAAAAAAAAAATATAAATTATCCCAACTAACTCCATGTAAAATTTCACGTCAATCGGAGCTACGGTTGAGAAGTTATGGCCTCGACAAGATGCAATAAAATTTAGGGAAAAAAATAAGATTTCCCATATTTTGTTGGATGCTCCTGCATCACTTATGGGCACCTTCAGGGGGCTTTTGGGTTGACCAAAGGGTTCATGGACACCTTTGGGGCATTTTGGAGTGACCAAGCGATTGCGAGAATCCTTGGAGGTTTTGGAGCGAGTGACAAAATGCGTAGATTTTTATCTTTTGTTTATGATTTTTTTTGTTACACTAAGCATAAATGAACACACACATACAAAAACGATGATTATCTCTTTTAAAGATTAATGGTGTGTCCTAAACTGGTTTTAGTGCATTTTGATGATTTTGTTTTGTTTTTGCAAGTTTTGAAGAATGTTTAAATGCAGAATGTTGGCTCATATGAATCCCATAAATGGTCACCCCTTCAATATACCATTTCTGAACCGATATACCAACCTCTCTATAGAGCTGCCCTTATGTGAGGGAGACTATAGGTACGTGAGAGTATATGATACGTGGAACATAGGCGGTACAGAAGGGGAATCACTCTGTTTATGACACCTACCATAGAAGACTTATCCTCATGCGCTAGGAATCACCCTAGCTACACTCGGTCAGCTTTCGTTAGGATTTACATCTAGCAACAGTCGCGATCGAGGTAATGGATGCAATATCTCAAGCCAAAGTGATAATGGAATCCACCTTTGGTCTTGCTAAAGGGTTGGGGTTTTACGACCAACGCCTTAGTTTAAAATACCACGTGATGTGTGGGGTTCATTTTAATTTGCAAAAATTGAAATAGGCAAACAAAAAAGAAATCTTTCCCTAAGCCATACAAAAATGAAAACCAAAAAACATAAAAACAAAAATTTTACAGAAGCTTTAAAAAGCCCTACCTCTTCTCTGCCTAACAGGATGTTTCTAATTTGCTCTAAAAAAAATTCACAGAACTATACTCGTCCCTGGGTGAGGCAAATATCAGAACAGTAATCATTCCAGGGTAAGATGAATAATTTATGCATCTTGGGGTGAAACGAATACCAATTCTGTAATCGTCACTTGCAGAGACGAATAACAGTCTAATGTGGAAAAATAGGTACCTGTAAAAAAACAAGCAATTTCGGATCAGTAATTTAACCTAAAAAAAAAAATAGAGGACAGAGGTCCCACCGTGATCACCATTGAAAGCATGAGGATACAGAAACAAAAAGGAATATACCACAAGAACAAGAAATAACGTATGCAAATTGACACAAGATAAAAGCAATACAAAATATAGTAATCTCTTTTATTGATACGCTTTACAAATTGTGTTACAATATGTTTCCTTCCTTTTTAGGGTATAGGAGAGTCAAATGTGTTTCTTGTCACAAGACTCATGGTTAACAATCCTTCTACCGCGTGCCCACATGTAAGATGGGTGAACCAAAATGTTGTCGCTGCTTGCATTGGTAAAGGTAGATTCCTCGCTGCTCCTCTAATGCTGTAAATCTGCATTCAAAGAAACAAACAAAGAGTCAGTAGCACTTGTGTATGAAAAATAAAAGATAAATCTAACGATGGTTAAAATGAGTCTAAATAAACTAAAAACTTGACAAAAGCATAAACATGAAACTAGCTAAACACTACAAAAGAAATAGTCACCAAAAGCAATAAAGCGGGGGGTGCCCGAAGGCAAACCACCCGCGGGTGAAACTTTGTTTCGACACCAATCCGCTTGGGATGGGTCCGAAACCTAGTATGATGTGTTGTCGACAAATTGGTAGGATATTGTGGTTAGAAAATTGGATTTTTGTTCTTTGATTCGTGCCTTCAAAAGTCACCCAATAACCTCTCTTTCGATTAAGAGATTATGGATGTTAAAAGCACAAATCGCAAGTAAGTGAATTAGCAGCACTTCGTCGCTCAAAATGCTCCTTCTCTGTATATCCTTTGGGTGAGGAAGCTCACCATTTTATAGACCCAAGGGGTCTCTTTGAATTAACATGCAAAAGTGTTTCTTTGCATGAATGCTTTTTGTGTGAAGAGAAGACTTCTTGATCAAGGGATTCTTAACTGCCTCTGTGCATGTCTTTGTATGTTTTAGAAAAGTTCACTTGCACTACCATGCAATGAAGAGATATCTAAGTGGCAAATCTGAGTTGTCAAAAGAACTCACTCGCACTCCTATGCCATGCAAGAAAAGCTAAGTGGCAGTTCTGAGTTGTCATGCGCCGAGATCTGACTTTTTGTCGGTCAAACCTGGCATTCGTCCCACCCCGAAGTGAGTGATGTTAATCATATCTGGTTGAGACAAGTATTAATCCACACTCGTCCCTAGGTAGGACGAGTACAAATCTGCACTCATCCCTGGGTAGGACTAATAAGTAGTTGAGTGTCTAAAAGATGCCAAATTGATCTCTGAATTGTAAAACTGCTGTGTGAGTGGTTAGAACCATTGTTTAACCTCTGGGGGCTGCCCTGGGGGCTGTGTGTGTTAATGCGATTAGTGCTTGTAGTCACATAATCGGATTGGTGCTGTTTTAGTGTCTACATGATCACACAAACACAGATAACCACCCAAAGAAATCACACAAACACAAACAACTACCTAGAGTGGTCATAGAGACATAGACAACTACCTATAGTGGTCACATAGACATAGACAACTACATAGACATAGACACATAGGTATAGTAGGCTAGTTAATTTCATTTCTAGCATAGGCTCATAGATAAGTAGCTAAAATACTTTAAGTTTTTGCATAGAGACTCATTTCACAATCTATTTCTTTTTCATTTCTTGTTTGACCGCTTAATTATTTTCTAGTTCTTCCCATAGTTTTCCATAGGTATTCCTCTTAGCATATATCTCATTCTTCCTTAAACCCCCTATAAGATTTTCCTCTTTGAATTAGTTGCTCATCAAAGTTTCTTTAGTTTAGAAGATATGTTATTCATAGTCTAAGCCTTTCTCTCTTCTTCTTTAGATTTTTGATAGCCTATCATAGTTGCTTTATAATTTTTGGAACAAGGATTCAAGACTCATTAGTTTAGTTGTTATTTACTTTAAAGAACCATTAGTTTAATTTTTATTTGCTTTCAAAGCTCATTAGCTTAGTTGTTATTATTTTTATTGGCTCATTAGATTAAGTTTTCTTTTCCTAGCACATTAGCTTAGTTGGCATTGCTTTCATTAGTTCATTAGATTGAAGTTTGCTTTTTATGTCTCATTAGTCTAATTATTATTGCTTTTAGGGCTCATTAGCATAGGTTTCTTTTCTTGCTTTAGATTAAGTTGCATCATTTAAACTAGTTGCATTCTCTCTTCAAGATCATATTAGGAATAGAGCTTGCTTTATTTTGCATTTTCCATCTTTACAGATAGCCTTGGTTTTGGATAAGTAAACAATCATTTTTCTTAGCACAAAAAAATAAAAAAAACAACAAAAAAACATCCAAAAACAAAAAAAAATATATAAATTATCCCAACTAACTCCCTGTAAAATTTCACGTCAATCGGAGCTATGGTTGAGAAGTTATGGCCCCGGCAAGATGCAATAAAATTTAGGAAAAAAAAATAAGATTTCCCATATTTTGTTGGATGCTCCTGCATCACTTATGGGCACCTTCGGGGTGCTTTTGGGTTGACCAAAGGGTTCATGGACACCTTTGGGGCATTTTGGAGTGACCAAGCGATTGGGAGAATCCTTGGAGCTTTTGGAGCGAGTGACAAAATGCGTAGATTTTTATCTTTTTTTTATGATTTTTTTGATTTTTTTTTGTTACACTAAGCATAAATGAACACACACATACACAAATAGTGATTATCTCTTTTAAAGATTAATGGTGTGTCCTAAACTGGTTTTAGTGCATTTTGATGATTTTGTTTTGTTTTTGCAAGTTTTGAAGAATGTTTAAATGCAGAATGTTGGCTCATATGACTCCCATAAATGGTCACCCCTTTAATATACCATTGTCGGACCGATATACCAACCTCTCTATATACCTGCCCTTACATGAGGGAGACTATAGGTACGTGAGTGTAGATGATACGCGAAACATAGACGGTACAGAAGGGGAATCGCTCTGTTTATGACACCTACCATAGAAGACTTATCCTAATGCGCTAGGAATCACCCTAGCTACACTCGATCGGCTTTCATCAGGATTTACGTCTAGCAACAGTCACGATCAAGGTAATGGATGCAATATCTCAAGCCAAAGTGATAATGGAATACACCTTTGGTCTTGCTCAAGGGTTGGGGTTTTACGACCAACGCCTTGGTTTAAAATACCACGTGATGTGTGGGGTTCATTTTAATTTGCAAAAATTGAAATAGGCAAACAAAAAAGAAATCTTTCCCTAAGCCATACAAAACCGAAAACCAGAAAATAAAAAAACAAAAAATTGACAAAAGCTTTAAAAACCCCTACCTCTTCTCTGCCTAACAAGATGTTTCTGATTTGCTCTAAAAAAAAATGCACAAAACTATACTCGTCCCTGGGTGAGGTGAATATCAGAACAGTAATCGTTCCAGGGTAAGACGAATAATTTATTCATCCCGGGGTGAAACGAATACCAATTCTCTAATCGTCACTTGCAGAGACGAATAATAGTCTGATGTTGAAAAATAGGTACCTGTAAAAAAACAAGCAATTTCAAATCAGTAATTTAACCTAAAAAAAAAATAGAGGACAGAGGTCCCACTGTGATCGCCATTGAAAGCACGAGGATACGGAAACAAAAAGGAATATGCCACAAGAACAAGAAATAACGTATGCAAATTGACACAAGATAAAAGAAATACGAAATATAGTAATCTCTTTTATTGATACGCTTTACAAATTGTGTTACAATACGTCTCCTTCCTTTTTAGGGGATAGGAGAGTCAAATGTTTTTCTTGTCACAAGACTCATGGTTAACAATCCTTCTTCTGTGTGCCCACATGTAAGATGGGCGAACCAAAACATTGTCGCTGCTTGCGTTGGTAAAGGTAGATTCCTCGCTGTGCCTCTAATGCTGCAAATCTGCATTCAAAGAAACAAACAAAGAATTAGTAGCACCTGTGTATGAAAAATAAAAGATAAATCTAACGATGGTTAAAATGAGTCTAAATAAACTGAAAACTTGACATAAGCATAAACATGAAACTAGCTAAACACTACAAAAGAAATAGTCACCAAAAGCAATAAAGCGGGGGGTGCTCGAAGGCAAACCACCCGCGGGTGAAACTTTGTTTCGACACCAATCCGCTCGGGATGGGTCCGAAACCTGGTATGATGTGTTGTCGACAAATTGGTAGGATATTGTGGTTAGAAAATTGGATTTTTGTTCTTTGATTCGTGCATTCAAAAGTCACCCAATAACCTCTCTTTCGATTAAGAGATTATGGATGTTAAAAGCACAAATCGCAAGTAAGTGAATTAGCAGCACTTCGTCGCTCAAAATGCTCCTTCTCTGTATATCCTTTGGGTGAGGAATCTCACCATTTTATATATCCAAGGGGTCTCTTTGAATTAACATGCAAAAGTGTTTCTTTGCATGAATGCTTTTTGTGTGAAGAGAAGACTTCTTCTTGATCAAGGGCTTCTTAACTGCCTCTGTGCATGTCTTTGTATGTTTTAGAAAAGCTCACTTGCACTACCATGCAATGAAGAGATATCTAAGTGGCAAATCTGAGTTGTCAAAAGAACTCACTCGCACTCCTATGCCATGCAAGAAAAGCTAAGTGGCAGTTCTGAGTTGTCATGCGCCGAGATCTGACTTTTTGTCGGTCAAACCTGGCATTCGTCCCACCCCGAAGTGAGTGCTGTTAATCATATCTGGGTGAGACGAGTATTAATCCGCACTCATCCCTAGGTAGGACGAGTACAAATTTGCACTCGTCCCTGGGTGGGATGAATAAGTAGCTGAGTGTCTAAAAGATGCCAAATTGATCTCTGACTTGTAAAACTACTATGTGAGTGGTTAGAACCACTGTTTAACCTCTGGGGGCTGCCTTGGGGGCTGTGTGTGTTAATGCGATCAGTGCTTGTAGTCACATAATCGGATTGGTGCTGTTTTGGTGTCTACATGATCACACAAACATAGATAACCACCCAAAGAAATCACACAAACACAAACAACTACCTAGAGTGGTCATAGAGACATAGACAACTACCTATAGTGGTCACACAGACATAGACAACTACATAGACATAGAAACATAGGTATAGTAGGCTAGTTAATTTCATTTCTAGCATAGGCTCATAGATAAGTATCTAAAATACTTTAAGTTTTTGCACAGAGACTCATTTCACAATCTATTTCTTTGTCATTTCTTGTTTGACCGCTTAATTATTTTCTAGTTCTTCCCATAGTTTTCCATAGGTATTCCTCTTAGCATAGATCTCATTCTTCCTTAAACCCCCTATAAGATTTTCCTCTTTGAATTAGTTGCTCATCAAAGTTTCTTTAGTTTAGAAGATATGTTATTCATAGTCTAAGCCTTTCTCTCTTCTTCTTTAGATTTTTGATAGCCTATCATAGTTGCTTTATAATTTTTGGCACAAGGATTCAAGACTCATTAGTTTAGTTTTTATTTACTTTAAAGATCCATTAGTTTAATTTTTATTTGCTTTCAAATCTCATTAGCTTAGTTGTTATTATTTTTATTGGCTCATTAGATTAAGTTTTCTTTTCCTAGCACATTAGCTTAGTTGGCATTGCTTTCATTAGTTCATTAGATTGAAGTTTGCTTTTTATGTCTCATTAGTCTAATTATTATTGCTTTTAGGGCTCATTAGCATAGGTTTCTTTTCTTGCTTTAGATTAAGTTGCATCATTTAAACTAGTTGCATTCTCTCTTCAAGATCATATTAGGAATAGAGCTTGCTTTATTTTGCATTTTCCATCTTTACAGATAGCCTTGGTTTTGGATAAGTAAACAATCATTTTTCTTAGCACAAAAAAATAAAAAAAACAACAAAAAAACATCCAAAAACAAAAAAAAATATATAAATCAATCAAAACAATCACACATGTGCACATTACATTTCACAAATATTTTTGCGAGGAAAACCTCCTAGTGATGTTGGAATTCATCCCCAACCATTGGTTGAGCCCTTAGACACACCATAGTTAGATCTCATAGTTTCATAGACTTTATCATCAGGAAGTTGGTTGCCCTTGGGAATAGCCTAGGGAAATCTAAGGTTAGATACCATTTTATTCATGGGATTTAATAATTAGTTAACTCACAATTATCGTTCTTGTCCAAGCCCAACCAAGGGTGAAGCGAAAGCCTGACTAGACTAGTAGTAGGACTTAGACAATACGACCTCTTTTGGAAGGTATATTTTGTCCCCTTAGGATACCTAAAGCCATAACCACCATCCTAAGAAGCCTTTTTAGTCATTTTTGTACCACTTATCATAAGGTAAGTTGGAATAAACACACCATTATATATTATATTCCACCACCCTTTGTAATTCATAGGGCTAGGATACATCAAACACACCAAAAGAAGAAAAAAATCAAATCACAAAGCCAACAAAAATTAAAAAAGCAACAAAAGAAAAAAAATAGCATTTGTTTGTATTGAGTGTTTTCATTTTGGTTTGTACAGACAGTGCATTTTGTTAAAAAAAATCAAATCACAAAAACCAACAAAAATTCAAAAAATAACAAAATAAAAAAAACTAGCATTTGTTTGTACTGAATATTTCTATTTTGGTTTGTATAGATAGTGTGTTTTATCAAAAAAAGAAGAGAAAACCACCACAAAAACCATAAACACCATCACCAAATGCTTTCAATCCACATATCATTCAATTTTTGATAGCTTATGGTATTGACCTATAGTCAAACGAAAGCCCAAGCCCAAGCCCAAGCCTCCATTGACCATTATGATCAATCCTTCCATCTTTTGATCATTCTTCCAAGTCATCAATGGGATGCATCACAAGTGCTCCTACATAATATATCTAATGGATCCAATCATTACATCCCCTACTTGCCTAAGATACATCACACTAGATCTGATCTAGGTATGATGCACCATGCCACCCATACTGGCCTTCCTAAAATGCTTTGCATTGAGACTCTCTCATTCCCAACCAATCCCAATATCACATATATAGATCCTAAATTTGTTTGCTTTATCTAGACCACAACTTCATCCTACCCTCCCAAAACACCTCTTCTAGCTAAGATCCCTCTTCATCCCATCTTCCACCACCCAAATCACCACGACCATATTTACCCCCACTACACATTCCTACCCACACTATCCCCCCACTTTACCAAGTGCAAGCATATAAGCCTTATCATACTCTATCACCTCCTACATCTTCTACCAATAGTCACCCCACCTCAAGTGTGATAGTTTTTGGAATGTCATCATTCCCACTTGAGATAACTAATTTCACACCCCCTCAACAAATAGCATACCTAATATCGGTGGCCATTGATTCAAACAGTCCATATTCTACTAACCATGACGCTTCATCACATGCTTATTTCACTTCTACACCACCCTCATATACCAATCCGTATCACCACCAACATCACCATGTACAAGTTTATGCTAATTCACATATACATACATCTATTCCTCCTTTTCAAATTTTTAGCTCACTACAACAACACACTTCTCTCAATGCCACTCTATATTTTATGAACTACCCTTATTCCACCACCATCCATTCTGCTGGTGCACATGTTGCACACCCTTATACCTTCTATTCTTCTTATGTTCCTCAATCTCATGATATTTTTATTCCTTCTGAGTATTATTATTCACAAGTTCTCACCAATGATTTCTAGCATCACACAAATTCTTCATACAATGTCCACATTCCTCAAAAACCACCCCAAATCCCAAATCCACCACCTCCTACATCTGTCCAGAGCTCCTTATTTTCCCAAGATCCAGCATGGACCTCCAGTCCACCCACCTTTGTGCAATGCATTCCCATCCTCAATATTCTCATTAGTGGCCATCAACACAATCACAAAACCCTCTCCCAAGTTGTTATCAACCATTGCCTAATCAATACAAATATCTTCTTGATAAATACCAACACCCCCTCATACATATTGTAGACACCAAAACCAAGCACATTCATTTAATACTAGTTAATTAATTACTATTCCCATACCTAAGTATTAATTAATTAATTAATTACACCTAGGCTACCCACTTCCACCCCCTAAAAACACCCTCCTATGTCTAACCCATAGACATTACGAGAGTGTTCACATATCCAATTTCACATGCACATCATCTCCAATCCACACTCCAATTCTAATTCACCCTCATTTCATCTCCACTTCACTTGCCACATCTCTCAGTTTCACCTTCATTCTCACCTCTCCTTGGATATTTTAATACACACACATATTTGGTGATGATTCCAAGGTGCACATCCATTTCAATATGCACACACATATCTAGTGAAAATTCCAAAGTGCACATATATCTGGTGATAATTCCAAAGTAAACAAATATATGGTGATAATTACAAAGTGCACACATATCTGGTGATGATTCCAAGGTGCACATTCATTTCAATATGCACACACACACTTGGTGATAATTCAAAGATGTGCACATCTAGTGATAATTTTAAGGTAAACATATCCTCTTTTGCAAATGTACATCCTTTGCAATAATACCAATGCAAAGAAGAAACTCTAGGTTACACCTATCTTAACTAGCCCTCTCCACCACTTAACTGGTCAAGTCACACCCTCATCCATTTCCCTCATAAATTCTATAAATATGCCCCCTCCTCCTCCATTGAGCATGAGGATGGTATTGAATAACATAAGCTTATACTGAGAGGGGGGTTGAATAGTATAAGACCAATTTTTACTTTTCTTTCCTAATCAATATTATGCAATATATCAATGGCAATATCATCATCAGTAATCAAAATAATGTAAAAATCACCACACACAATAGAAACACCAATTTAACATGGTTCACCTAATGTAGGCTACTCCATGAAGAAAATAATTCACTAATTTTTTTTCAAAAAATCTCTTGGGATACCTTTCTCTATTACAATGTTTATGGACCTCTGTCCAAAGGGGACACCAATCCCCTAATAAAATTCATGGATATCTATCCATAGGAGACACCAATACCCTCTGCTCTGGCTAGTGATATTCTAGAAGAACTACTGACTCCACTACACTGGCTTATAGATCTCTATCCACTGAAGACTCCTACCCTCACTCAAAAGACATCTATTCATTTCCCTGGCTAATGGACCTCTATCCACTGGAGACTATTATCCTCTATACTTTATCACATCCAAATATTGCTCTCAGCTCTATCTCAAATTTACACTAAACATACACAAATCTGCTCAATATTTGTCTTTGATATGTACTAAACACAGTCCTTCTATCTAGCAAAAATCTGCTCAATATCTATCTCTGATATGCACTAAAAACAATCCTTCAGTCTAGCACAAATCTACTCAATATCTGTCTCTGGTCTGACATAAATCTGTCCTCAAATCTGCACCAAACTCTATCCTCAAATTTGTCCTCAAGCCTTAACACAAATCTTGAATCAATCACAAATAAACTCTATTAGATCGACTCCAAATCTTAGCTTAAGTTTTGAATAAATCAATCAATCAACTATGCTCATAAGTCTTCTCTAAGACTTACCTCAAATCTGCTCAGCAAGTCCTCACTAGAACTTGTCCAATCTGCTCAACAAGTCTTCACTAGAACTTGTCCAATCTCCTCAACAAGTCCAAACCAAGACTTATCTCAAATTTGTATTGTAATATTCCACAAAATCTTACTCAACTCAGTCCTTAAGTCCACTCTAGGACTAACTCAAATCTGTCCACTAGATTTCACAAAAGCTTATTAAAGTCAACTCAATCTATCATAGAAAACTTCTTCAATCACACAAAAAATATTCACTTAGAATCTTGCTTGATTCATAGAAACATATAGAGAATGGTTAGATACTCAATACGTTACTCACAAAAATAATCAATCACTTTTAAAATCTCTTGCTTAACCATAAAAACATATAGAGAATGGTTAGAGACTCAATATATTTCACTGTTGCACAACACTCAATCACTTTCAATCTCTCTCTCAAATCAGTTCAAAATATAGAATAATTTGTTTCAAAGAACTTGAAATATCACTTCAAAACTTCCAACTGACTAGGCTCAATCAACTCCACTCAACCAATCACTCAATGAAACACTCCTTGCTTACAAACCCTAGTCCAAGCATATGAACACTCACTCAATTATTTTTAACAATGCTTATCAAACAATCTCACATAACAATGATACTCATGATCTTGCACAAACCTTAATCATTCATGTGAAGGTTCATTCAATATTTCCAAAAATGCTTATCAAACAAGGTTTTATCACCAACTTTTAGTCAAAAAAATATTTAACAATCAAACTCAACAATACTTATAAAACAAACCTTTTCACTCCAACTTAGCATTCACAACATCCAATAATCACTCATAAGGAATATGTGCCCATACCTTTTGTTTGATGAAGAATCAAACCTGTATCAATCACAATTACCCTATTTTCCAATTTCAAAGGTTAGATGACAAAATATCACTCTAACACTCCGTCAAAATATTTCACAATCACAATAATAATTAAACTTAAATACACCTTTTTACTACATATTGAAATTAGCATTCACCAAAACATATAAAAATGAGTCTCTTATTACACCTTACAACTCCACTCTAAAAAACTCAATTCCACCAAACAATTAAATAAAAAATAATTATTTAATTTCATCAACCTTATATCTCCCTCAGCTCAAAAATACACCATACAACCTTAAGTGCAAAAACCAATTTATAATAAAAAACTTTAGTGCCTCTCAAAGTGCTCCCGATAGGATTCGATCCCAATTTGAAGCACCTCTAGCACTTTAGCTGCGGTTGCCAAGACGCGTGAGCTAAGCACTCACATGGAATGCAAAAGCACCCACGATGCTTTGTCTTCTTCTTAGGCACCAAGACCCAAATAGCTTTGGCATATTCGATGCAAAACAACATCATGAACTTCCTTGCTACAAATCAAATGTAGCACCCTATGTTCCTAAAGTGCTACCAACTACTGCTAGCCCACCTAGCTAGGTGGTGACAAAGCTCCAGAGCCTTGTACCTTTTCACCCTTTTCTACCTACCAAAGAAGTCAAATGAAGGACTTCTTGCTTCTTGCTCGTCGAATATTGTGCACACGATTTTCTTGGGAGTTTAATTAAAATTGATTGTTGATGGGTTTAAAGTCACTTAGCCTTTTAATATTTATACCCATGCCTTGAAATTTATTGACATCGACAGGGGAGATAATGTATGATGTCAGCACATTATTTTTGCCCTCATAACCCTAACCTTAGGGTTAATTAAATTATATTATAATTTAATTAATAATAAAATTATTATTATTACTTATAATTAATTTAATAACCATAGGAATAATTAAATTAAATTACAAATTAATTTAATTACTTTAGGTCTTACCATTAGACCTTTAATATTATAATATTATTTTTCTTGGTCTTTCTTATTTCTTCTGTAGATCGTATATGACCATCTTCAATATTATAATGGGAGATATTATAATATTATTTCCCTTAGATCTAGAAGCAATCTTTCTCTTGCACTGTTTACTAAAACTGAATCTTGACATCCTTTTTCTTGCACTGCTCACTGAAACTGACTCTTGACATCCTTCTTCTTGCACTGCTCACTAAAACTAACTCTTGACACCCTTCTTCTTGCATTGCTCACTAAAACTGACTCTTGATATCAATGACAAAAAATATTGCTCATATTTCCAACAATCTACCCCTTTATCATTTATGGTAACCCATTTACCTTTTACCATTTCTTTTATCTTTTCCCGTTATGCTTCCCTTGAGAAACTACTCCCCCTGATTGAATGCTCTCCTCCTAACTCAAATTTCTCCCCCTTTGTCATCAATGGCAAAGGGTCACCTTTGGGGCTCGGGGCTAAGAATAAGACTCTTAGCTTAGCCCCTCCCCTACATCCTCTTGAGGTGGTTAATTTTGGGGTGGGAGTATTTCTACTCCCATCATGCACTGATATTTATATTTGTCCACTTTCCTCCTCATCTGATCCTTTTGATTCCTCTAACTATTCTTGTTTCTGCTTGTTTCTAGAATTTTTTCTATACACAACTTTGTTGTATGTCCATCATTATTGCACTTATAACACTTAATGTTGTTATTCCTTAGAGGTACAAATTTATTGGGATTTCTCCTGGTGAAACCATATCTATTCCTATCATGAGCCCTGTAATTCACTGCCTTGTGACCAAACTGATTACAAGAGTAGCAATACCCTTAAAAAGCTACCTATTTCTAAAACTTCTATATTCATGTGTTCCATGTATCCTGCACTATGTAGCTTTATGCCCAAACCTGTGACATGAGAAGCATTGTCCATTGAACCTGCATTGCCTTGATCTCATTGGTCTCTTAGTCTCTTCTATCCTATGTTGTTTTCTATTCCATCTATTCCTCATTTGTGCATTGTTCCTTTCCTTGTTAAAATTTCTATTGTCCAACTCATCCTTAGAAGTCTCACTCTCTCTTACACTCTCTTATTATAAAGTTTCTTCTTCTTCAAAACTTAAGATTGACTCCTCTCCTTGTTTTCTTTGTACCTGTTCAAAACCAAGTTCTATTTTGTTTGACGAAGACCTTTGTACTTTGATAATATTGAAACAACTAAAAGATGAAATTTGATCCAATAACACATTAAAAAGACATGCTATATAGGAAAATGTATTTTATTCATGATAATATTGCATAGGTTACAAATGGGGGGAATTCCCCTTTTTTCTTTCTTTTCACAAATATTACAATAGGCTTGATGCCATATTTTCATGTTCCTTAGTGTAGATGGGCTTACGTACCACCACAGGATTGTAGTTGTTGTTGTTTCCCTCTTTGCACCTGTGATAAGCCTGCAAAATAAGGTTAGTGGGTTAGGGGGCTTGCATTATTCAAGCCCCTTTGTGAGAAATACATAGAATGATAAAACATGTTAAAAACTAAAATAAATGATGCAAAACCACATAAAAAGACCAAATGAAGCTTACCTCCAAGATTTGGGTCGATTTGGGTCCTGTAAACCCAATTAGCCCCCCAAGGGGTGAATTGGACTGTGAGTAGATTTTTTTGGAGATCCTTCAGTGGAGAGGTTCCTTTGCTACTGTACTGCTGATGTGCAAGTTCAGATTATTGTTTTTGTGCTTCTATACGTATTTTTGCAGAGTTTTTGTGCTTTGGATATAAGTGGAGAGAGAGATAAATGAGGGTTTGGGCCCACTATTTATAAGAAAACCCAAGGTGTAGGGAGGGTAGTTAGGAGAACTAAGCCCTAGGGTGATATCCTATGCAGGTTAAGTTAGGGTTTGTGAGGTGGCATCCTCACATTCCCTTAAGAAAATATCTCATTCTCACACATGTGTGAGGAGAGATTAGGGTTAACTAGGATTATTTAACTCTAGGTTAGATGTGGGGTAATGTTAGGGTTTCCTAAGAAATATCCTAACTAACCTCGTACACACACATGTGGGAGGGAGTAATTAGGGATAATTAGGGATTAAGGACCTAATTAACCAATTTAGCCCTAAAAGTGAACTTAAGTGAAGTCACTTTAAAATTAGATTTAACAATTGACTCAATTAAAACTTTTACCTATTAATAGCCCCGTGGGGGCATCAAATGAGTATAAAGGAGTCTTATATCACCTTAGGAGGATGGTGGATGGTTTTTTGATGCATGGAAGATGTTCATGATGTGATTCAAGTAGTTTATTAGGGTTTTGGATCTAAAACCAAGTGAAGCGGTGTGTGGAAGTCTACGCAATGCTACAATATCTATGGCGATCTATGCTAGTCTATGCATGTCTACGGTAGTCTATGTATGTCTATGCATATCTATAGTAGTCTACATAGGTCTATGAGGATCTACAATAGTCTAAATTGGTCTATGATAGCCTAGGGGTATCTAGGATTACCTATGTAAACCTACAAGTATCCAAAAGGATCTACAAGTACGTAAGTATAACAATGTACGACTTTTAGGTGTCTATATTTTACCCCTTTTTGTACTATATTGTGTGGAACACAATTTAATACAAACATGTGAAGGGTTTGTATAGAGGAAAAGGGATAGAAGGAGAATGGAATCCAATCAAAAGTATGTAGCCACTCGAAGCATGACCATACAACATTGATGATAGCCAAGGAGAAGGAAGGAGAAGAAGAGAAGAGGAAACAGATAAAATGAAATAAAAACAATACCGGTAAATGGAAATGGATGATTGTAAATGCAACATGATAGTTTTGTTGAGCTTGTATGACATTTTAGATGTCATACTAGATGCTTGGAAGAGGTAACTTTTAACTATTTTGCTTTTGCAACCAGTTCAGCATGGTCCAAAAGTATGAATAGAACAAATGTCTATTCAAATCTTTGCTATTAATTGATTGATGAGTACATGGCGACAAGTGTCAAACCATTTGAGCTAAAGGGATATTTGGATTATTCAAATGTGTCATTCATTATGCATCATGAATGCCATAAATCCTTTTCCAAATGTTGCACTAGGATTATGTCAAGTGTATCATTCATTCTGTATTCGAAATACATGATTGCTAGATTGAATTCTCCGTCAAAACGTATAGCTCTCGTGATATAACAAATATCTGGTTGAGATTGAGATTATTTCATAAGATAATCTTCAGGAAAAAAAATTGTAGACTGATGCGATATTCACCCTTTTGGATGTTCAGTTTGTTGGTTGCATGCAAAGCTAACTTTGGATATGAATACCCCCTCAAACGAGGAATCAACAATGAGGCGAATGGAATGTGGTGATTTGGTGATGCAACGATTGATAGAATACCAATGCATGATGAAAATTATAAGAAAGGCAAGTTAGAGGATATTTTGGGAGGTTTCCTAGAGTTTTGGAAGCAATTTGATTGATTTTGGTGGTCATATTCTCAATTCACAATGCGAGGGGTGAATTGGATCCTAATTCATGGGGCACGGGGCAAATTGGGCCTAAATCATGGGGCGGGGGGTGAATTAGAGTTTTAGGTATTTTTAAGCTAATTTTGGAGTTGGGAGGGCTCATTTTGACGATGACGAATGTTGGAGAGCGTGTGGAAGGAGCATTCGACAATGTGGAGACATTGCGGTTGGATATTTCAGATGAGAGGATGACTTGGAGCCAGCAGAAGGCTCGGGAATCTATTGGTAAGTGCTTCTACTTGCCTTGTCTTATGTTTTTTAATTTTCCAAAGAAATGTGAATTAGGGAGGGAGGTTTTCTTCTCATTTAAAAAAAATTACAATTTTTAATTGAAATTGGAACACATAGTGTAAAACTAGCCAAATGGGTACCTAAAAATATGATTTACTTTTAGGTTTGATTTGTTTTCGCACCAGTTTGACTGAGTAACGGGTAGAGTAGGTTTATAGTTTAACCGTCTATTTTTAGAGCGATGGTGTACTATTTTTGCAATGTGTTTGAATTTTATCCATAAAAGTAGGAAATGGGTATCCATTTGTGCGACTATTATTTTTTTCTACCTTCATTTTGCCTTGTTTCTGAATGTGTGGTTTTTGGGTGTAAGTTGGTAAACTTTGACTGTTAAATTTTCCACCTTAGAGATAGTATTTTTAGAAACCGATGATACTTTCACCATAAAAGGGTGAAATGGGTATCCAAAAACATTACTTGTTTTGGTAGATGCTCTCATTTGGCATGTGTTTGGTTTACGTAGCAAGATGTGGATAGTGTTAAATTTAAAATTGGCTATGGGGAGCCCGATTTGCATTGTTTTCAACATATGTTTGAACTTTCACTACGAAGTGGGCATATGGGTGTTAAAACATATGATTGTATTTTTGCTATTGTGTGTATTGGTGTATGTTCCATTTGAATGTATGTGTGGTAAGATTGATATTGAACTCCATGCTGATTTCTATACTGTTTTTGAATTTTATCAACATTTTTATTGCAAAGTGGGCAAATGGGTATTCAAAAATATAATTTTTTTTGTATGTTTGATGGATTGACTTAGTTTTAAATTTCATGCCATAGTGGATAGTGGTTAATTTTATATTTGACTATTGGGAGCCAAATATGTACTATTTTTCACATCTGTTCAAACTTTTACCATGAAATAGTAAAATGCGTATCCAAATATGTGACTGTCTTGTTGATATGTTTTTATATGTGAATTATGCACTACTTTATGTCTCAAAGTGCATGTCAAATTAAATAGTTTAATTCTTATATTTCATTCATGTGATGATTGAGTTTTACTAGATTGCATCTTTGTGTTGATGGCTGATGTGTACTTTGTTGTGCTTGTTTGTGGATGAATAGGTGAAGATGCTCGAGCCTCGTCATCGTGTACATAAGATGAAGAGTGATTTTTATGAGTTGATGAATAATGCTGATGATCTGGCATGGTTGGATGCCATATGGTTCAGAGGCGTGTGGAAGTGTAAGAGTATACATGCCAATAGGGCACATGTATTTGTCTTATGTGAGCGATGGGACGCAGATCAGAACACTTTTCATTTTACTACAAGGGAAATGATGATTACACTGGAGGATGTATATTATAAGTTGCATGTTGAGGGTGTTTCAGTTAGGGAAACACTAAATGATTCTAAGGAGGTTGTACTAGAGCACTTCTTTGGTGAGGGGTGGAGAGATATAGATGTTGGAAATATGGATTATGAGTGGTTGTGGCTTAAGAAGACATCTAATCATCAGTACACAGTGATGATGATGTTATCTACCTATGCATTACCTGACACTTTCGGGGTACTATTTACCTAGAGCATTTTGGATGTGGTGAGCAACATGGTAGAGCGAAGCATTGTGTTTGCATGGGAACCTACATTGTTGGCTCAGGTATACTGAGAGTTAAACAATATTGTACGTGATGGATGGAAGGGTCTGAGCTAGACTCCCCTGCTATAGGTATGGGCATGGGAGCACATATCCATTGAGAGGTTATCACTATTACCTCACCCTACACATTTTTAGGGCAAAGAGTATTTACCCTATACTTTGATATGGCGGACAGACGAGGAGAAGGGCATTAACAGGCCTCATGAGGGTGATCCTTTGTTGTGGAGGGTCAAGTTTGGAGACTTAACACCTAATGATATTAAGTGGAGGCCTTGGTTGGATGGGGTGACCTGGGAGAGGGAGTTATGTAGGAACAATAGTATGAAGCTATATTATTCATCATAATGCAAGTATATATAGAATTACATAGGAATATCACGTAGGTTAAGTGGTTGCAACAATATGCCAAACATGGCCAACCACTTAACTACTAGTTAACCAAATTCTAACTATGGATGTCCACTAACTACTAGAAGACAAACAAGATCTCTAAAAATTAACTAACATCTAACAACATGCTAACAACCTATTTCTAACATGGGCATACTATGCCTCACGTGAATACAAAGTGTAAGAAATAGGAATAATAAATAATAATAATAATTAACTTAGGCTTAAGTGGATAAGCCTAAGTTATCCTAAACACTCCTCCCAACCATATAAGCACTGGACCCCAATGCTCTCAACAAATGTGGAAAGTCATGGGCCATCTCATGGTGAGAAATCCAATGAGCCATGTGTGGAAATTGACCACGACGAGCGATAAGGTAAGTAGTGGAAGAACCCTATCCTGTGTGATGAGTCTTCATCTCGAAAACTCTATCTGAAATGAGTGGAAGCTGACGATCAGGTGCCACTACTGCTGTAGGAATGAAAATAGGATCAGGTACCAAAAGAGGGTCCTAAAATGGTGTCTCTGGAAAGCGGCACTCATCCAAAGGAACCCAAACTCTGCCTCCAACCTATGGTGAGTGAGGATTGTGATGCTTTTGCACCACTCCCTACGGAGTCTCCTGCAAGTCCTGTGGTATCTTTCCTAGAAGGCTCTGCCGGTGCTTAGTAAGGGAAGTAACCTTAGCTTGCTCCTCCATGTGTGCTATGGTGGGAGTGGGCAAAGCAAAAGGTAACTTCTGTGGAACAAGTGGTTAAGTAGTTGTAGGTGTACCCAAAATTATACCAATGGAATCAATGGTATCTTTCTCATGAGTGAGAATGGTGGGTTCCTTAACCACTTGCTCTTGTGATTGTTCATCATGTGGGAGTGAACCTTCTTCCTTTACATGTTACTTAGGTGGTGCTTTTTCTTCATTTTGTGTTGGAAAAATGCTAGTAGGAGCCAAAATGAGTGCTTGACTTAATGGCTTCCTTACTTTCCTAGAACTTAACATCAAATTGGAAGTAGGTGTAGTGTTTTGTATCAAGTAGTTTTTACCATGCAACTCCAATGTGTAGGTGTTCTTTTTACCATGATAAATAGCATTCCTATCAAATTGATAGGGTTTACCTAGCAAAAGTTCACAACAATCCATATCTATGAAATCACACCTAACTTTGTCCACAAACTTGTCACCAAAATAAAAAGTCAAGGTGCAAGTATGGGTGATGTTGGATGTGGAGTCTACATATTTCCACCCAAGTGCATAAGGTTGGTGATGTGGTTTGATGGGAAGTTTCAACTTCTCCACAATGGAATTCACAATGAGGTTCTTTTGCGATCCATTATCAATGATACAATCAACATAGAAATCATGCATCAAGTGGGCTCTAGTGACAAACAAATGATCATGCCCCCCTTGAGCAAACACATTGGACATTAGGGTAACTTTGTTCAGTTTACCCTTTAAAGCAGGATATTCTTCTTCTGTCCCTGTAGCCAAAATGGGACCATCTTGTGGTTCCTCATGTGTAGGCTATACAATTAGGGATTTCTTCTTCTTAAAATTCTCAAAAGTATAGCATTTGGATTTTACATGTCCATGCTTTTTACAAAATTCACAATACAATGAAGAAGAAGAATATTTAGCATGAAAGGAAGAAGAATGTGCTTTAGGAGAAGTGGGAGGAGAAGAAGAATGAGGGGAATATTGAGAATTGTTCTTCACATTTTGTTGATGCTGATTCTCGCCTTTGGAAGAGCCCTCCTGTGATGAACGAGACTTTTGATATGCACCAAATTTCTCCTCTGCAAGAATGGCATGATTGAATGCCACATCCAAGGTGAGGAAGACATTGAATTTGATCTCCCTAAAAATATGATCTTGCAAGCCACGAGTGAATTTATTAATCAAATCATCTTCTGAATCTTTCACACCAACCAATACCCTCAACCTATTAAATTGGAAAATGAAATCAGAAACTGACATTCCATAGGTTTGCCTCAATCTATACCACTTGGTAGTGAGGTCACTTTGGTAGTTTGGTGGAAAGAAGGTGTTTTTCAGAATTTGAGTTAATTCTTTTCAAGTCATGGTGGCATTATGACTTTGTATTTATACAATGAGAACTTTTGTTAAACCTGTGAGTTTTAGTGTAGCAAATGTGGCTTTTTCATCCTCCAAAATTTTAGCATAAGCAAACCAAGTTTGCATATCCAAAATCCATGAAGATAAGACATCGAGATCCCTAGATCCATCATACATTTTAACCTCACATTTGGCTTTGTTTGCATGATTATGGTGGATTTTGAGTTCACCAGGATTAAACTGCACAACAATGTCTCTCACTTTTTCTGCCAAAATGTCTACTGCTTCAGTGAGGTTTTCCATGTTTGTTCTGAGATCATGAGCCATATTTTGCCTAGTATATGCCAGACTAGGAGGATTACAAAATGGTCTTGCAGAATCTTAATCTAGGCTTAGGAACAATTTCAGTTTCCTACACAAAAAAATGCCTAGATTTTCCAATTTTTTTGCTCTCAAAAATAGGGCTATTTAGTGCTTTTACAAAATGGATTTCAATTTTGTAATTACAAAGGTGCACTAAAAAAATGCTGAAAAATTAGCCCTTTTACAATGCCAAAATTTGTTTAGGAGAAAAAATTATCAATCTTCAAAAAATTTGCAAGAGAACGCAAAAAATTTCATCAAAAACGGACCAGAAACAGAGAAGTTATCACCTTTTGAAGTTGCTTCTCCTTGTTTTACTGGTTTTGGCGCCAATATTTGAACTTGAAATTTCAAAATTTCCAAATTCTAGGAATATTTCATCCTTTCCTGCCAGAATATTTTTGGATGCCAAAAATAAAAATTTGACCCCTACCAACTGGGGTAAGCGGTCATAGCCATGTGATGGTCAATGACAACACAACCCGAGCCAAGTCACACCACAATATGCCTGCCACGTGTCTATGGCAGACACCGCCACATCACAAAACTTGTCAGGGCTCCAAGGAGCCATTCCTCCAACTGGCATGCGCTAAAATAAGTGCTCAAGCATGACCACCAAGAGGTGATCAACTCCCTATGTGCATGGGAGTAGTATTAAATCGTTCGATGTCCCTCACACATCAAATGTGGCACTACGGTCTTCTGTCTCCCTGTCGCTGGTCACTGGCGGCAAGTTTGTCTGGTGGCCGACAACTATGAAAACCTTAGAATGATCTTTGCAATTTTTTTTTAAATTTATTTGTCAATTTTTATTCGCACACATCGAAATTGCTGCTATGCACCGAGAAACACAATGTCAAGCCAGAAAGGACTCAACTTGTTAGGAAATTGCCACTATCCATTAGACAAAATTTTTATCGACACCTGGAACTATCTGTGATCGCGTTGGTGAGGTTTTTCTCCTGCATAGTGATCCTCCAAAATTTATCTAGAACTACTACTATTTTTTTCCTTCATGATGCATTGGATTTCTGCAAGGAGGGGTACGAGAAAACGTAGTCGGGTGTCTACGTTTCTTCCTGCGGTAGAGGCCTACTCTACTCCTCGATATGTGCTGGCAGCCAGATCGTGGCTGTTGCCTGTGTTAGCTAGTTGGATGCTACCTATGTCGGAAGGGTGGCATCCATTAATGTCACTTGAAATATGTCAGACACTGTCTATGCTAGCCAGGCTCCGATGGCTCACCGAAGTTGAGGATGTCGACCAAATTTTGGCCGAATGTCAGTCTGGCTAGCGTCGGGGCTGGTCGGCATTGGCTGGTGGCTGGTGGTGCGGTTGGTCGGGCTGTCGTGAGGTAGCTGATTAGTTTTTGTGCTTTTCTGGCCGCTGGTGTTGGTGGTCAGCCTGTGGCCCACCACTCCCACTTACAAAATAGGCTAAAGCCGATGTTGAGGAGGTAACTTTTTTTTTTTTTAAATAAAATATTAATATAAAATTAATATTTTATAAAATGGAACTCTTCATGCAAAAGGAAGAGTTCTTTTCAAGATGAACTCAAATTATTTTTAATATAAAGTTTGAGTTCCAACTTAAACTCAATTGAACTCCTCTTGAACTGGTGAGATAGAACTCAATTTTTTTTTTTGGAATGCAAGTTGAAGCTCCCACTTGAACTCAACTGCAACTTGTTCTTTGGCAAAACCTTGGTGCTTCTTGGCAACCTTCGACAAACTTTAAGCAGATATGCAATATCCACCTCTTGGCCACAACTTGGCCTCAACTGATGCTTAACACCTGGTGTAGGGGTAATTTCTCCCTCTATCACCTCAACTTCACTTGTGTTGTGGGTGACTTCAAGCCAACTCCAAACAACACCTCCTAGGATCTGCAATGAAGTGGTAGCTCTCTCCTCCTTCCTGTAATTCTCTTGAAGCTAACTGATACCAATGATGTAGGAACAATAGTATGAAGCTATATTATTCATCATAATGCAAGTATATATAGAATTACATAGGAATCTCACGTAGGTTAAGTGGTTGCAACAATCTGCCAAACATGGCCAACCACTTAACTACTAGTTAACCAAATGCTAACTATGGATGTCCACTAACTACTAGAAGACAAACAAGATCTCTAACAGTTAACTAACATCTAACAACATGCTAACAACCTATTTCTAACATGGGCATACTATGCCTCACATGAATACAAAGTGCAAGAAATAGGAATAATAAATAATAATAATAATTAACTTAGGCTTAAGTGGATAAGCCTAAGTTATCCTCAAAAAGGAGGATAAGCAGTTGTGGGCCATTCATCAGGGTAGATGGCTAGTGGGGAGATATACTTGGTAGGTTAAGTATTTTCAGTTTGATTGAGTGAGACAATAGTTTGGATTACAATAGGATGTTCCAGGGGCTTCTGTTCTGTATTACATATGATGAGGTGATAGGGGAGAGCATCCTATGGTTCTACCCTGGGTTGAATAAAATGACTCACCTATGGTTATATTGAATTTGGATAATGTCAGGACAACACCATAGTTTGAGGCCTGGTGGGCAATGCAGAGTTGGGAGCCCAACAGGGACGTGATTGATCAATGGGTACCACTTGGTGGTGGGGTGCCTCCACTAGAGAGGAGAGTAGGTAGAGGGACTCAAGATAGGCCATAGTAGGGGCTGGTAGTGAGAGGGAGGTTACTCTACAATGGTCTCGATGATGATTGGATGGTGCATCAAGCTCATAGGGAGAAAGAGTAGGGGAGATTCCTATGACTATTGAGATGGATCCTATGGAGGGTGGGATGGCCATGGGACAGGCGATTAGGGGAGTAGAGGAGGTAGGCGGATCCACTACAGTGGGTGGTGTAGATGATACCATTGATATTGGTTTTTTTGAGGATATGGAGGAGATTCTACTTGAGGTCTAGGAGAGGTAGGATGCATATGAGGAGGCTCGAGTGCTACGGGATAGAGCTCATCATTTTGAGATTGAGCTTCATGAGCATGAGAATAGTCATAAGGTAGAGGTAGAGAAAATGAGGTCAGAGATGGCTAGGTAGCAGTAGGCACGAGAGGAGGATGCATAGGTTCTTGAGAGGGTGACTAGGCTATTGGCTGTAGAATCTGCTAAGAGGTCATTGTGTGAGGTTGCTTTTACGGTGTGTGGGATCACAATCCCTGATTATAGCCAGGTGGTGTCCCAGTTTGTATCACAATAATGAGTACGGGTGACTTCACATCATAGCCAACATAGTACTGCTTTGATGGAGCAAATGGGTGCTAGGACTGAGGGATGAGGTACACCAGCTACGGTTCAAGGTTTAGGGGCCAAGGCAAAGTCTAGCAGAGATACAGAGGTTTGGTCGAGTCATGAGGGGTATGGGGAGACTCCTAGTGATAGTTAGGAGTGGTTATGATTGTAGCCTGTGGGAATTTTAGATGATGGATGAAGGGCATGGTCCTTGTTTGTAGCCTACGCAAATTTTTTATGGATGACATATATATATACATTTTGATTTCGACTATTATATATATATATATATATGTATTGTTATTATGGTTTTGAATGTGTTCTCTTTATGTTTGCATAGATAGCATAACATAATTTATAGGTATGTATAATGAATGGATATACATGTGTGGTATGGTTTAGATATATTATCATTCTGTAGTATGAATATACTATAGAATAGTATGCATGATTGTATTTCGAATGCAATGTGATGTGATGTAATATGAAATACCATTTGTAATGAATGCATGTAGTGTGGATGCAATGATGTGATTTGATATGGAATGCATATAGGATAAATGCATAGATGTAATGTTTGATAAGTGTATGTGACATAGATGCATGGATGCATGTATGAAATGGACTAAAATGTGCCAAGGAAGCACTTGTATTGTTACATGTACCGATATGGATGTGATCCATTTCATGATCTCAGAGATGTAGGATGGTATAAGGTATTTGTAATGTATTTGACCAATGTGGTTTTGGAAATCAAATCTCGGACTCAAAACTATGCAAGTTTATGTGACAACTCATAACTAATCAGACTGGTTCAAAATATATCATGGACCTGTGTGTGTAAATGAGTGAGGTTCATTTATCCATTTTGAGAGAGGTAAGATTAACCCGTTGTAGACATGGCTGAACTATCTAGCTCATCCATAAGAGAAAAGTGATCTATACAAAAGAAGGTAGCCAATGTGATAGATATATCACCACTTTTAAGACTATTCCACTGGTAGGTAGGCTCTTGGAACCTATTGCTAGCGATGGCAATCATCCCATGGTGTTATGTTGAACCTAAGGACCAAAGACGATGAAGCATAACATGGGTGATATCAGGAGGCTTTTTATTTTGTTTTCTACCCCTCATCTATTGTTTACCTATTTATTGTGGTGCTATTTTTCTTTTATCTTTTTCTTTTCTCTTTTTGTATTCTCTCTTTTTTTTTTCTCTTTTTCTATTTTTTTTGTATGGGTGTTGGCTTTTATTTTATGCCACGTTATTTTAATTTTTCTTATGCTTATCCATTTGTTTATCCCTAGGTCGTATGTTGACCATGCAAGTGATAGGATGAGCGAGCGAAAGCATTTTCTAGATGGTGACATCTACTCAAGGTGTCATATTTGCTAGACTCAAAATTCATTTAATGTGTAACCTATTGGGAATGGTCCATGAGAGAAGTTGAACCATCCTAAAGAACCATAAGGAGAATGTAAAACCTGTAAGCTATGAGTGACATTTGATTGACCGAACTATTTATTAGTCAAAACTTAACATGATACCTATGTATACCCTAATCCTGAAAAGGGAGAATGGACATCTAGGTGGTGCTGCTAACAAGTGCGTGTATTACTCCTATTGAAGGTACATTTTGGGGGAGAATGTATAAACTTAAAATAAAATTTACATGAAAAACATATGGATATAAGAAATTGAGGTAATGTAAATAATGGTAGTGGAGGAATGCAATATCTACAAGAGGAAGCTCATGAACTGTAGAAGGATAAGGGTGGAAAACTTATCTACAAATGAGTATAGTATATCATAATGACAAAAAAGTTGTGATGCTATAATAGTGGTTGCCCCAGCATGTGGGGTGTGTGTGTAGTAGGTAAATAAACTATGAGTTGTACAACTATGTAATAATCACAAAAAGGAATAGGATGTGAGAGTAGGATGTATTGATAGAATAAGTGAGAAGAAATAGGCTTTGGTAACTAGCAAGATGAGGGTTTTACCAAAATTTGAAGAAAATAGAAGAGAGGAAGTAGATCAATGTAGGTATGTAGCCACTTGAAGTGTGACCATACTACGCGAGGAAGTAAGAAGTAGAAGGAATAAGATGAGAGCTACTGATGGGCAAAGTGGTGTGGGTTAGGTCAGGAATGGGATGGTGAAGCTAGGGTATGAGTAGGAATTTGATGTTTTGTGTATATGGATATGTTGTGAATGTAGTGAGTTGGCACTGTAAAAGTTTCACAAGGTGGCAAAGTTCTAGGGACGATACGACATGGAGGACTCACAAGTCATCTAAATGGGATGGAGCATTCAGGTGATGGAGTTTGATCACCATGCAACGATCGACATTATTTAATGTCATGTCCTAGTTGACGATGATAAATACAATATTGGCTCTCGTGGTAATTACATTGTTTAGGACGTGAGGGGTCTATGGGCTGAATATTAGGTAAGTCAAGAAGGACTTGATGCATGAGGTGATAAAACATTTCTGATAATGGAATAAATTAAACAGGCATGGGGTAAATGTAAGGTTTCACTGGAGGTGAATGGGGGCGGATGAAGGGAGGTCCAACGATGGAGGTGTAGGTCGAGAGTCCAATGTGTCTTGAATATGAGATCGAGGAGTGGATCTGTGTGGAGGCGAGGATGCACATGTCATGGTAGACTAGTGTGGATGAATGTGGCAATGATAATGGCTCATTTGTAGCTCAAGAGCCTAGATATGAGAAAGGAGATGTTGTATGTTGTGGCATGGAGGTGATAGTATCGAGGAAGGTGGTGATCAGGACCCCAATGTGTATGGAGTGGCCTGGTATGTATGAGAAGATGAATGAGGTCATGATGATGAGGAGGAGTGAAATGACCTTGGGGATTGGGAAGCTTGCTAAAAGGGTAAGCCTCATAGTGGTGAGGGTGGAATTTGTAGAATAGGTGGTATAGGAGATGGCTCTTGACGGTGGCTTGTGTGGTAGGGAGGCATGCACACATGGGCAGCTTGGGCAGCTTGAGTCATGTGAGCTTGCAAGGCTTAGATGTAAGAAGACTCTCCGTTGGGAAGTGGAGTTGGTAGGCATGAAGGACAAGCCATATAAGGAGTTGATCCCCTGTTAGGAGGGTAGTAAGCTCCTAGAGGATGGTGGGGGGAATTAGTGGGTGAATAAGGGTTATTGGTATCTTCAATCAGATGAGAGGGAGACCCTTGTGTCTAGGGATGGGATGTTTCCTCCTTGTCACCAAAAGAGGATTGGGATACCTGAGTATTTCCAAAATCGGGTGAGTAAGATGAACCTCGATGGTAAGGGGAAAGGCATCAAGATGAAGTGTAATTGTATGAATGTGAGGAATGTGACGACCACCTAGTATGAAGGGTGAATGGTGGTCGGGATAGGTCATTCGGTGTGTCGGTATATGTGGTGGCAATGGAGGGTCCTGCATAATGATGTATGTGGATGCTATCATATCTTACAACTAATGGTGTGGTTGTAGATGATGTAAATCCTAAAAAAAGGAAAAAAAATACCAGTAGCATAAAAATGACATAAAGAGGAAAATACATGCAAAATATTTAAAGTAAAAATACATGCATTTATCATGATGTGCCTAGTGAGTGATGTGTTTGTGCATAGCGGTGTGTACCACTTGTGATAGTGAATGCCTGTATGTTAGGCATTGAATGCACAAAGGTACAAAATATTAATAGGCTCAGGTTCATCAAGGCCTTCAATATTAGCCAAGTGATAGGCACCTTAACCATATTTGTGTATGACGATGAATGGGCCCAGTCAGTTTGGGGTAAACTTGTCTCGCTATTGGAGAGGCTGACTTGTGATCTGTTGGTTTTCTTTGAGAACCAAATTGTAAATTTGGAATTTGCATTGATGTACCTTACCGTTGTAGGTATAGTGAAGGTGATCTTGGTAAAATTGTGTGTGCTCAATGGCATAGATGCAATGTTCATAAAGGAGTGTAAGCTGATCTAAGTGAGCTTGGTGAGCAGTATCGTCATCAATGAATTATTTTATGGATACCCGTAGGAAAGGTATCTCAAGCTCAAGGGGCATGATAGATTTTGCCCTGTAGACAAGTGAAAATGGGGTTGCCCCAGTGGGGGTATGGATGCTTGTATTGTATGCCCACAAGGCTAGGGATATTTGGTTGTGCTAGTCACGATGTGATTCTGCTACAGTTTTGCGTAGGATGGAGCAAATGTTTTTTTTGTGGCCTTTGCCTGGACATTACCCTATGGGTAGTATGGGGTAGAGAAACTATGTTGAATGGTGAACTTACTGTAGAGGGCTTGGATGGTTTTATTTTTGAAATATTTCCAATTTTCAAAGACAATTTAGGAAGGAATTCTGAAGCGATATATGATATGATCTGTTATGAATGTTGCTATCTTTGCTCCTATGGTTTAGACAAGTGGGATGGCTTCAACCCACTTTGTAAAATATTATATAGTAGTGATGATGAACTTATGATTACCTGAGGAGGTAGGTGTAATTTATCCAATAAGATCTAGGTCCCAATGAGAGAAATGCCACATATATTGGATAGGTTGGAGCACTTGAGATGGAAGATGTGTGAGGTTTGCATGTTGTTTGCATTTGATACAATGTTTCACATACTCACAACAGTCGTGTTCCATTTTTGGCCAATAGTATCCCATGTGAAGGATGCATTTTGTGATTGCCATACCACTGAAGGGACTACCACAAGTACCATCATTGGTTTCTTGTACAACCCACTGAGATTCATGAGGTTATAAGCAACACAAGAGCATGCCATCATAGTTGCGGTAGTAGAGGATGTCCCCCAACAATGTATAGCGAATTACTCTTTGTTTAAATTCTCGGTATTGAGAATGTGGTAAGTCGTATGGTAGGAATACTAATTTAATATAATATTTGATCTACGAACATTATGGGTCATGTGGTTCGGTATTGACCACATGAATACCACCATCATATTTAGGAGACGTTGGTGATATGGCAGATTGAATGAGTGTATGAATGGTCATGTATGTGGTTGTTGATGTTGGATTTTGCAAGATTAGTGATTATAAGGAGGCCATTGTATCTGCAAGAAGTTTGAGGATCGTGGTGCGACTTCGATGTCATACCACTCAAATCAGTAAAGGAGTTGTTATGCAATGTGTTTGTATTGTTGAAGGACTGGGTAATTGGATTGCCAAATCTATTGCACTTGGTTTACTATTAAAATGGAATCACCTATGATATGAAGGCATTTTATATGCATGGAATGTGCCTATTTCAATCTGAGGATTAGGGATTTATATTTTGCATTGTTGTTCATACAAGGAAAGTCCAACTTGAATGAAAAGGGGAGTGGTTCACCTTCAGGTGTGAAGAATACAATGCATGCACCCCCAACATGCATGCATTAGGAGCCATCAAAGAATAGAGTCAATTCAATTATCATGTCTGGTTCAACATATTCTTTGTCTTCTATTACATGGAAGATGGAGTCATCAAGAAGCTGAATGAGGAGAGGTTGTTCATCAAAAAAGGGATCTTCTGCAAGTTGGTCTACTATGACCTACCCTTTGATGGAATTTTGTGAAATAAATTCAAGGTCAAATTTAGTTAGAAGCATGATCCACTTAGCTGTGCAGGAATTGTGATAGCTTTTTTTCATCATGTAATGGAGGGGATTGTCTTGAGCAATGAAAAAGGTTGTATGGTTGAGCATATAATGGTGTATTTTTTGGGTGGCGAATACTACATCTAGACATAGTTTTCTCCATGTATTTGTATCTAGCTTCGTAGCTAACTAACATGCAACTTATGTAGCAAACGGCTTGCTATTTTTTGAGTGAATTCTTGTGAGCTAGAAGTGTACCTATCATGAAATATGTAGTAGAAATGAATAGGATGAGTGGTAGCTATAGATGCGAGGGTGACATAACTGGTGGAAAATTAAGGTAAGTTTTGATATCATCAAAATCTTGTTGGTAGTTATGATCCCATTTGAATTTTACTCTCTTATGTAAAATGTGATTGAATGGTTTACACTTGTCTGATAATTGTGCTATAAATCGATGGATAGAAGTTATTTTTCCCTAGAGTCTTCATAATTGTTTCAAGGTAGTTGGTGGGGGCATATTAATGATGGATTTTACTTTGCTAGGGTCTACTTCAATGCCTCATTGGGTGATAATGAATCCTTGGATTTTTCTTGAGGTAACACCAAAGACACACTTCTTTGGGTTAAGGTAGACGTTGTGTTCTAAGAAGCGGTCAAAGATCCAGTAGAGATATTCAAAGTGTTCAAAGAATTTCTTGGATTTAGCAATGAGGTCATCTACATAATATTCTATGATTCTATGTATGTAATCATGGAATATGTAGGTCATGGCACGTTGGTAGGTTTCCCCAATGTTTTTAAGTCCAAATGACATGATCTTGTAGCAGAAGGTCCTCTAGGGGGTTGTGAATGACATATTGTGTTGATCAGTAGGGTTGATTATAATTTGGTTATAACCTAAAAATCCATCCATGAGAGATATCATATCATGGCCTATGATGTAATAAATGAGGGAGTCAATGTTAGGTAGGAGGAAGTTGTCTTTGGGACAAGCTTTGTTTAAGTCATGAAAGTTTGTGCAGACGTGAACTTCACTAGATGGTTTGGGTACAGGGACCATGTTAGAGACCCATTTAGGATAGTATATGGGTGCTATGAAGTCTACATCTAAAAGCTTTTGAAGCTCATTTTTTACTAGTAATGTAACAATTGGATGCATGCATCGTAACTTTTGCCTTACTAGTTTGGCATTTTGATCTAGTGTAAGGTTGTGGACTACTAGGGTAGGATCAAGTCCTAGCATATATTTGTATGACAATGGGAAGTCTCGAATATAATTGCAAAGGAAATTTGTGAATAGGATGAGCTCCTCGAGTGAGAAGTTAGTGGCTAATTAACCATGTGAGGGGTTTCAGGATCATCACCTATGTCAAAATCAATGGTTTCCTCAATAAGCATGTGGGAACCATCACATAGTTGTTCTGGAATTGGAATAAGGTGGAGGTCATCAGTGGCCTTGGTAATTTTGTATTCATAATATAAGTAAATATATGTGTAGTGCACCTACGATATGTGAGGTGGTATAGATGATGAAGGGGCATTCGCAGCGTGTAAGAAGTGTAGCGAAAGCAAGAAATATCAAGGTGTCGATATGGGTGAGATGTGGGCGAGATCGATGAAGTTGGGGTTTGGCATATCGTCTCGTGTGGGATGGTGTGTATACTATAATGGAGAGAAAATATCCACCTCAACCATATTAACTAACACTGTGGGGGATGTGGGTGGTGAAGATTCTGGTGATGATGGATTGACAACCTATGAGCATCATAAAAGGCTTAAAGGAGGATGTAGGATAATTGGTGGGGATCGTGGTCGAGTAGAAGCTCATTGAAGTTGTCAATGTATTGGTAGGAATGGAGCTCAATATGTAGATGATGGTGGTGAGGATGCCATTTCATGCTCTAGGTAGTGTATGTGTAAGGATAGTGCAACGAATTGGTTTGTCAATTCATCAACACAACATGATGATGTGGTATTGTGGAGGGCTCTTGAAAGAAATTTTAGGGGACTTGTCATGATATCGCGACATGTCATTGAAAGAAAACAAAAGGTGTCACGAAATCGTGACATGTCGCTGGTAAAAATGAAAAGGTGTCACGAAATCATGACATGTTGCTCTGTCGCGGCCCAGGCAGGAGAGAGAAAGGCAAGAATGAAAATCATCATGATTTCATGACGTATGGAGCTACCACTGCTTAGAAATGAGAAGTGGTAGCGATTTCGTGATGTGTTGCTGCGAAAGTGTACGGATGAAGAAGTGGTAACGATTTTTTGACGTGTTTCTACGAAGGTGTACGGATGAAGAAGTGGTAGCGATTTCATGACGTGTTGCTGTGAAAGTGTACGGATGATGAAAATGGTCACGATTTCATGACGTGTTTTGCCAAAGTGTACGGAACAGAGAAATGGTAGCGAAATCGCGACAGGTTTCGAAGAGATGGTCCGGAAGAGGAAACGGTAGCGATTTCATGACAGGTTTTGTCGAAGCGTACGAAGAATGAAAAATGTCACGATATCACAACAAGAAATAGCGAAGGGACCTGAAGCGAAAAAGCGTCACGATTTCGCGACAGGTTGCAGCTAAAGTGTACGAAATAGAAAAGTGTCACGATTTCGTGACATGTCATGTTTTCATGGGTCAAACCAGGAAGAGCAGCCCGAAATTGAAAAGCGTCATGATTTCATGACAGAAAGCCGCAATGCATGTCAAGGATGAAAGCGTCGCGATTTTATGACAGAAAAATAGCATGGCGTACGGAGAAGAGAAACGTCGTGAAATCGCGACAACATTGAGCAAAGGGGTGCCGAGTGAAAAACGTCACAAAATCGTGACAGATTGTAGGAAAGTAGTACGGACAAAGAAAAGCATTGCAAAATCATGACGGGTTGAAGCTCAAGCGTACGGAAGGGAAAAACGTCATGAAATCGTGACAGCATGCAAAAAAGGTGCCCGAAGCAGGAAAGCATTGCGATTTTGTGACAGGGTGCAGTCGAAGGTGTACGAAAACAAAAATGGTCACGAAATCGTGACAATTTGCAAAAAGAAGGCCCGAAAGAGAAAATGGTCACGATTTCGCGACAAGAAATTATCGAAGGCGTATGGACGAAGAAGGCGTCACCATATTGCGACATGTCACATTTTTATGACCAGGAAGGTGAGCAGGTTGCATGCCATTTTTGTCATGATTTTTGTAGAAAGACATTACAGAAGGTGTAGAGAACGTGAGACACATGGCATGCAAGTGTTAGGGTTGCAGAAGCGTTACATGCAATAGAAGATTTCGCACATTTTGGCATTAAGCATGAATCAAAAGCAAGGAAAAGGCAGGAATTTGAAAGGCCACATGCAGGAAGGTGAAGTGAAGCGACACAGGGAGAATCGAAGAGCCACGCCAGACAGTATAAAGCCAAAAGTGCAGATTGAAGATAGGGTTGGAAATTACTGTTTGCAGAGTTGCAGAGACAAAGGCTTCATGCCATTCTGGGCCTGCACTTGTGCAATTTCCTTCATTTGTTCTAGAATATTTATGCCTGGAACATTCTGTAAATGTAATCGATATATCATTTAATATAGAAAGACAGAGAGTTGGCATCTCATTGATGAGAAAGAAGGAGTCTTTTTTTTGCATGCATGATTTAATTTTTTATCATTCATTTCAAATTTCTAAGGCTTTTAGGTGAAGTTTAATGCAAGTGTTCTTGGTTGCTTCATGCGAATGCCTAAATCTGGAATTACAGCAAAAACACTAGAAACCCGCACCTAGCTTATCTGGATTGTGTGAATTTGCAGGTTCATTAGGTTAGGTTGCATGCAAAAAACCTCATTATCTTCGGTTTCATCAAATTGATGACAGCATTCTGACTGTAGTTTAGTTTCACTTTCATTTTCTTTTCTTCATTTTTCAAACCCTTACTTTATTTTCTACAGTTTAATTACTATATTTAAATAAGCAGCTGAAAATCCATCAGAACTAAAGATTAAAATAGATTTATTCATTTTGAGTCCACTGTAAATTCAAATTAAATAAACCACAGTGCCCCTTGTTAACATCCACTTGCAAACCCTAAGGTATTCCTAGCATTTCATTTGAACAACATCATTGGTAATCAAAGAATCAGCATAACAGGAACCTTGGAGAAATTACTTTCTTTGCAAGCAGAGGATTTTGGGACTCAGATCCTATCGGAGAGTGTGCTTTCACAACTGGGTGAAAACACCACTCAACAGGACTATAATGGTGGAATTAGGTGAGGAGGTATCCTATAGAATGTCCATTTTAATATATTATTCCAAGGTGTACATCGGAAGTGAGGAAGGATGTAGGGACAAATCTTGAAGTTCATCCTCTAACATATGTACGATAGTTGGGCGATAACCTAAGCCAGATTTATTGGTAGGGGATTAGACATGAGGGTTAGTGGATGTATGCAACCCTTTCTCATAGTATCCTAATACAAACCCACACCAATGGAAGTGTTGAAGGTAGCATAAGGTAAAGTAAGGATTAGCCAAATGATCAATTGTACCATAGAAGCTAGATTGTGGTGGTGGAGAAACTACGGGTGGGAGCGAGGAATCGACTCCGGTGTAGACAAAGTTGGTATGATTATCAGAAGATCCTAGTTATATAATTGTTAGAATAGTCAAAAATATGTTGAAGGGTGGCCAAAGTCTCACATGGATTGTATGGTAGGTTGAAATACATGGGCATCACACACATTGTAATCCCTTGGACCTGAATTTGACATAAAAATATATATATGTGGTGTTGCATGTTCTGGTGAACGAGGTGGTGAATTTAACTCAGATGATGATGGTGAAGTTTGAGAGTCTCTAATAGTAGTAGTGGAGGGGTGTAGAAGTTGATCATCTAAGTGAGATGCTTGTTGCTCCAACTTATGGCATTCAACTGCAGTAGCTGGTATAGGATGATTGGCCTATGGGAATTGCAAAGGCATGGACATAGGTTTTGGTGTTGGGCTACGTGGGGAGGTGAATGAAATATGTCATGGAAAAAAAGGAAGTGGAGGTGTGCACAGTGTAGGGAGTATGTGTGCTTCCATAGGGGATAAATATTGAGGTGGAGTGATATGGCTCAATGTGGGTGGCAATGGCAGTTGAGGCACCAATGGTGGGTTTGTAGAGGATGAAGGTTGGGATGGTCATGGTGGCCATAATACAGGAGGTTAGAATGGTATGGTAGTGGGATTAGGCACTACAGATGATGGCACTAAAGGTACTAACACTGAAGCATGTGTCCTTGATAAGGATTGGGTAATGAGGTGGATGTAGGAGAGGATGTCGATGCTCTGACTGACTTATGGGAAGAAATTGAGAAGAGTTGCATGGACAAGAAGGAAGGTGTAGGTAGGATATCTATGATGTTGTAGAACTTAAAGGGGTACCCATCGGTTGGGATGCAATGGATAAGTCCATTATGGATGTACTTGAGATAATGATATAGCATGGAAGGGACACATTGCATATCCTTGATCCATGGATGACCAAGGAGGATGTTGTATTGCTTCTCCCATTGGATTATGTGGAAGAGGATGGAAATGGTATAGACACCTAATAGAATAGGGAGGACTATGGATCCTATCGTAGGTCTCATAGAGCCGTCAAATGTGTGTAAGTCAAGTGAAGGCATGGAAAAGTGGGCTGGTGAATATGTAAATGATGTAGGCCTATCATAGATATTATACTAATGGATGAACCCGTATCAATGAGAAACCACTTGTAGGTGATGCCATTGATAGTGGATTGTATGTGGAGGGGGTATCCACTCCTTCTACTACAAGTTCTATTATCCCATGGTCATGGAAACTAAGGGATGGCTAGAGGTATCATGGGATGTTCTATACAAAGTTTACAAATGCATTTGTATCATGCGTTTATAAATATATAGAATGTAAAATATCATTCAATGCCTCACGGTGGGGTTATGATTGTTGTAAGAGGTTAAAAATGGATAATCATGTAGGGGTGTTATGTAGTTGATGGGTGAGGCTACCATGGATCGTGATCACATTTTGGGGTGGAGGTGGTATAGTGCTAGGAGTTTGGGAGACTTGTGGTGATGAAAATTGGGTAGGTGGGGAAATAATAGGAGTGGTCTGATGTGATGGGTATCGTTGGTTACACATGGTAATATTTATCATGCCTACTACTCAATGTGATGGAGGATCACGTTGGACACTATTCACTTGGTGATGTGGTCCTGGAGGATTGGTTGGAGGACTTTGGGAATTGGTTCCTTTGTGGTACGGTAGATAATTTTAGAAGATCCCTAGGTTTTGGTTTTATGGGGCTAGAGGGTTTGATACCTAAATGGTACCTCTATCAACTAGGTCTTGTAATTGAGCATGGAAGGAGCAACATGACTCGATGTTATGGCCACACTGTCTATGGTATGGATAATAGAGTTGCTTATTGTATCCACAAGGCTTAGGTATATTTGGACCTAATGGTTGAATCTTAGGTAGAAAGAGATTTCCACCTTCATGTAACCTATGGAATAGATCTGGTAAGGGTTCATATAGTGGTGTAAGGTTATGTTGTGGACCCTACAGGTGCATGCCATGAGATTTCTAAGGCCTAGGTTGGGGAGGCACGCTGGTTTGGATAACTTGTTGTTATGGAATGTAAGGTAGTGGAATTAGTGTGGGTGCTAGGGTAGTAGATGCCACTTGGTTTGCTTGTGGAGGTCAAGGATAAGGTTTGTTAGGTGTGTTTCTATTAAAATTAAAGTTTGAACTATATTTAGGCTTTGATCTTAACTTAATTTTACCAGATTGGACTTTAATGTCTTCAATAACCTTTGCTTGTGAAATGACTTCCTCAAAGGTGTGGCTTTGGTGAAGCTGCAAAGAGGTAGAGATGTGTTTTTGGAATTGGTACCATTGGATAGCCTCATTTTCTAAGTTAAAATATGCAATATGGACTTTTTTTTCTTTGGGGATTTAGTTTAAATAAAGTATTGTTCTACCCGATAGTTCCAGTTATTGGGATCACCACCTTAGAATTTTGGGAAGGATGGATGTTTGTGGCCCCCCCAATGATGTCTGGTGCATCGATCCTCTAGTATTTTTGTTATTTTGAATTAGTGTCGTATACTGATTCAAGATGTCCATTTTTAAGTCAATCGCTAATATTCTTTGCTCCAATTCTTATCTTGTAGTTACACTCTCCTCTTTGAATTGGCGTAGTTCCTGGTAAATTTTCTTGAGAATACAATCTTGCGATATTCTACCTTCTGTCATCATAGAATTTTGCAAAATTTGATTTCCACAATTTTGCAAAATTTTGGGTTTCAATTGTCAAAATTTGCAAAATTTGAAAACAATTTTTAGGGACTTCAATTTTTCAAATTTGTAATTTTTTTTTTTGTTTTCAAAAAAAAAATTGTTGAATTGTTTTTTGAGTTTCGAAATTTTTTTTTTGAAAACTTTTAGGTTTCACAATATTTTTGAGCGACAGAGTAGGTGGGGCTGAGCGACGACAGCAGGAGTAGGCTAAGCTGAGCGGTGACATAGGTGGGGCTGAGCGATGATAGTGAGAACTGGTGGAGACTGAGCAGTGGTGGAATGGGATGAATGCAAATGGAGGAGTGACAACGAGGCAAACAAGCATGCTAAGTCTAAGTCAACAGTAGGTAATATCCATGTGCCCAACTGGTGGCACAGCTACACAAGCGCGTATGCCTAGTCATGTAGGCAATTCACTTAGGGAGTTTGTGTACTTTTCAACACTGTTGTTGATGAAAAAACAACAATATAGGATTTTATGCCTTTAAAGATTTTAAAATCCTACCTTTTGATTATAAAAAAAAAATGCATCGACAGTCGGAGATTTTTTTTTTGACTTTAGGTTTAAATAGTGCTTTTATAATTTATCATCGAAATTTCTTGAATGAGTTGCTGTAATTTCCAATACACGATAGAATAAACCTCTCCTCACCAATTTCCATTTTTTTTTATGATATGATAAATTTTTCTTGATGTTACCATGGAATGAAACTTTTTTTTGTTGTCCATGTGTTTTAATTTGACGTTGAATCAATTATATGGCTTCAATATCGCTGGTGATAGTAACCTGTAGATTTCTAAATTTTGTTTCTTATGTCTCTACAATCAACTGGGTGATGTTCTCAGTTAAGTTTGTATACACCAAATTGCAGCCATTAATGCTCGATCCTAATCATCCCATCACCCACTAGTCCACTATACACCTTTCCTGCCTTCAAAAGGCACACTTTAGCCCTTTCCCACCATTTCCTAACCTAATTGGGATTATTTTAATATTATTTTATATTTAATATAATATTTTATATTATATTATAATATATTTATTATAAAATATATATTTATAAACTCAATTAACCACAACCGTCCGATCCAATCTAATCTCCATCGTCCATCTTCATTAATCCATGCCACATCTAAAAAGTAATCTCAACCTTAGGATCTAATTTAATCTTAGCCACACAATCAAAAGTGTAAGGCTAAAACCCTAAGAAAAATCTAGGTTGGATTATAAATAAGGGCATTTACAAATGCTCAAATCTTGGAACCCTAATATTAGAATTTGCATCTTGAAGAGGTCATTGATGAAGCCCTAACGAAGCAGAAAGAGATAGAGCCTTGAAAATCCAAAGCCCTAGCTAGCCAATAGGACTTCTACTATTCTAGCCATCCTCCACATCCATCCCCATGCCATTTTATATCACCTCCATTGTTTCCCATCCACTGCATCCCTCTCATCATCACGATATACTTTTGTAGATTTTACCCTCACCTGTAGGCACCCTCTCGAGCTTGTGAAGCTTGCTGTAGAGCATACAAAGCACTCACCAGAGCCTACTATATTTTGTAGGCACTCTGTAGAGCCTGCTATATCTCATAGGTGCACACCAAATCCTACGAAGCTCATGCCAGAGCCTACCAAGTGCACATCTGAGACTACTGTTATCACCAAAATGCGAGTCAGAGTCTGCTGCATCATGCCATCTACTATAAAAACTACAACAACAAAACAAGGTATCATCACAAGTAAGGTATATCATCATTTGTTTTATTCTGTTACATGATATGTATATTTAGCATACCATTTGTTCTATTTTGGTTAGGGTTTATTGATATCTGAGGGTCTCACACTATGGAGCCCTCACAGGTGTTATTAACCTCTTTCTTTGTTTGTGTGCATGCAGGTCTACAGATTCTATTTATTGTTGAATGGCTATTGAAGCTAGAGTGGTCCGACATTGGATACCTGAAGCCCACTCATTCTATTGGAAGTGAGGACACACTATTTGAAGACACTTCATTGTTGTAGCTAGGGTTTCGAAGAACCCTAGTGTATTGTAAATCTTTGTATCAAAGGCTCACTAAGTATAGATTGTATCAAAAGGAGTTTATTAGCTCCCCCCAATTTATTGAATAAATTTATCTATTTGTGCAATCTTGTCTTTCCTTGGGTTATTTGATTTCATTATTATTTAAGTGTCGTGTTCTTTTCTAGAAAGGAACAAATGTTCCTTTCAACAATGATCCACCAATGCTCAGAAACACAATGTAGATATCTAGAAACCAATACAACATAGCGAAAACGGATAATAATAATTAAATCAATAATGAAGTAAATGGTTCACCACTTAAGGTGGGCACACCCTCGTCGTAAAGGCAAATATGCGAGAACGCAAATGAAATATTAAAATAAAAGATGATGTTCTAAGACTACACAATTGGATAGCTAAATACACTTGGATAATATTGTAGAACATAGCCGACGCTATGTTATTTGGTATGTAACATGACTCCCCTCCTCGGAAAGCTTTGTCCTCAAAGCTAGAAATGTCTGGAAAATCCTTTCGGGTTCCCATGTAGCCTCTTCATCTGGTAGGCCCTGCCATTTGATGAGAAATTCTTGGATGTGACGAGAGCTCCATATGCGTGTTCTGCTTTGTAGAATTGCTTCTGGCTAGAGATATATACGCCCTTCTGCATCTAGTATTGGTAATTCTGACTGAGATTTCACTTTTTGGCCGATCACCTTCTTGAGACATTGTCTGGCAAGGTCATGGGATCTTTTGGGAGGTAGTCCCTTTGGTTCTTGGAAGACCTCTTCGTAATGTGCTACGATGTCTCATAAATCTGGAGTAGTAATATCCGAAGTTGCTCGAGATTGCTTTTCCAAACAATTAATTTGAGCTATGAATCCATAACCACCCTTTTTTAACATCTTCTCCATACTATGAGAGCTCACCATCTGTGATGGAGGAGTAGTAATGCCTTGTAAGTGAATGACCTATCCGTTTTCCTTCCATTCCACAAATAATTTTTTGAAATTGAAGCTAACCGTGTCTAGTGTTTCCAACCATTCGACTCCCAAAATGACATCAGAGTTCCCTAAATTCATTACGAAGAGAGATCCATACCATGTATAAGTTCCCATTTTAATGGAAACTTTAGATGTTTGCCCAATACATTGAGCGTTCACCCCGTTGGCTACTAGAACCTGGAATTTGTCTTTGTTGGAAGAATTAATGAATAAATTCAAAGCTTTTGCTATTTTGATGTCGATAAAATTGTGGGTACTGCCTGAATCAATTAGCACATTTACCTTTTTCTGGCAGAGAAATCCCGGTACCTTGATTGTATGGTGGGTTGTTAACCCCATGAGGGCATGCATAGAAATAGCCATTGTATCCTCTTCCTTCTCTTCTAGAACAATTGATAGTTCTTCTTGAATAGGTTCTTCCTGGTGGTATGCCTCTTCTTCTTCTCCTTCATATTGAGCGCATTTAATATGAAAGTTTTGTTTTTGTGCACATGCTTGTTCTTTGGGATGGTGATTGTGACATTTATAGCAGAAGTATCTTGATGGTTGATCATTTCTACGAAAAGAGTTGTTGCCATACGAAGGATGACTATAAGTTTCATGTTGTGTATACAACTAAATTCTCTTCTCAGCTAGCTTGGCTATTCTTATGCAATCGTTCAATGAGGTTGGATTTTGAATGTCCACCTCCACCTTAATATTTTCTTTCAAACCATTATGAAAAGCTCCTACCACTATGTCTGGACTGAGGTGTAATGCATACGGTAGTAAACTGGTGAATTCGGAGACGAACTCACTAACTGATCTTTCTTGTTTAAGAGATAACAGTCTTACTGTGTATGATGATGTAGCTCCTTCATCAAATATTTCTAAAAAATAGGTAGTGAAATTATTCCAGCAAACAGTAGCTCCTTTCTCGCGTTTAAGCCATACGAACCATTGGTAAGCCTCAGTGCCTAATTTTGATGCCACGAAAGGGACTTTATCAGAATCCCTAATTTGGTATAAGTCCAGAATGCCTTCCATTTTGGCTATCCAACCATGGGGATCATGACCCTCAAAAGTGGGCATATCAATGCGTGGAAAATTATTAGGGCCTCTCGGTTGGTGATAACCCATATCCCTATCCTGATCTTGGTTATATCACTATCTATGATAGCGATTCTCGTAATTATCCGGATTGCCTCTTTGCTACTCCCAATATTCATCCTGGTCGTCATTTTCTTCATGCCTTTGTTCATGGGAGTGATTTTGGGGATTAGTATTGGGATTAGGTTGGTTTTGTGTGCTCAATAGTTTAGTTAGGTTGACATTAATTTGGCACATACCATCTAGTAAGTGTCGAAGAGTTTCATCCATGGTAATGGCTGAGTTACTTGATTCTCCTTGTGTGACATTTTCATGAGTTGGGGGAGGGTTAGTAGCCATGGGGTCAACCAGTGGATGACTCGGATTATAACTACCAATTTTGAAAGGAGAAGGAGAATTTTTTGTACCTTGGCTTCGATGGGGTCTTCTTATGTCTTTGTTGGGTGTAGTCGAGCTTGATAGTCGACCGTCAGATCCTTTGGTCCACTTTTTGCTCATGCACTTTCCAAAATCTCCTGCTTAGCAGCTTTTAAACATTGATTGCTGCAAAATTTGGCAAAAATTTGTATTTCGCTTCAACTGTCGCTCCAACTATGACGCGGATTTGAAATTTGAATTTGGGCTCCTCCTTGATAGCAACTTTTGACAACTTTTAGTGACAACTTTTGACAATTTTTGTTGATAACTTTTGGCACAATTGGATAGAGGCTGAGACACAACAGTGACTAGACCCTATACGATGTGACGTTACGAGACTTAGTAATGCTGACCTGACACAAAATTATGATGCATGATGCTATCATGACATGACGTGACCACAACATGAAGGACACTGGATAGGACAAGCGGCTCGAACACTAGACAACAAGACAAGTGATACCCAACACGACACTTAGTAATGCTGACCCGACACAAACTTAAGATGCACATGACTAGACCTAGAGCATGAAAGGACTAAACGACACACGAACATGACCATGAACACAAGACATAACCCACTCCACCTAGAGCATGGAAGGACTAGACAACACTCGTAACTGGCTACACGAACGATGATAGAAAGGTGAAAAGGACACAAAACGGACTAGCGACATGAACGATGATAGAAAGGTGGAAAGAACACAAAAACAGAATAAGCAACATAGAAGATGAAAGACCACGATCGGCTTGGTGTACGTGGGAGAGACCAACAAGCATGTGACCTAAGTCACAGCTCAATAGGTGCATCCATCGACTTATAAACGCACTTTTTGCCACTCTACCCTGTGTGTGGGATAAATATCCCGAACACAATTTAAATAAAATTTTAGTACCTTAGATTAGGCATGAAATAAGTCTTTTTCTCGCAATTTGATTGGCCGACGTGTTCGTGAGGAAAGGCTTCTGCGTGCGTTATCCTGCAACGATTTCTTTCACACTGCTTTGAATTTCGAACGATTGGGTGCCTGAACGAGTTTACAATTGGTGATTGTTCGACTTTCGTTTAGATTTTGAGAAATTAGGAAATGTGATTTTTCTTGATTATATCCTTCGATGCTCGGTTTCTTATCCTTCAGAATGCTATTTATTATTTCTCGGCTACTGACGGACTATGTTGGAAACACCTACAGACGTCGTTTAAATTGGGAGGATATGCAAGAGTTCCGAATGCAGTTTCGTCAAGATATTTTAAGGAATCTGATACCACTTGGAAAGGAACAAACGTTCCTTTCAATAATGATCCACCAATGCTCAGAAACTCAATGTAGATATCTAGAAACCAATACAACACAGCGAAAATGGATAATAATAATTAAATCAATAATGAAGTAAATGGTTCGCCACTTAAGGTGGGCACACCCTCGCCGTAAAGGCAAATATGCAAGAACATAAGTGAAATATTAAAATAAAATATGATCTTCTAAGACTACACAATTGGATAGCTAAATACACTTGGATAACATTGTAGAACATAGCTGACGCTATGTTATTTGGTATGTAACATTATCTTCACAAATGGCAATAACGGTGGTGCACACTAGAGCCTACAAAGCTCACGCCAGAGCCTACACAAGTGCCCAACCATGCCTATCATTAATTTGGAGCAAAGCTAAGGCTTCTAAGTAGGTCCCATAACCTTGGTTTACCATTTAGCGATTTACGTATTTTGTATTTTGTTGTTTTTTGCTGTTTCTGGGTTTAACATTAAGTAGAATCCTTAGCAAGTCACATTTAGGGTTTGTGTGTATTTCATTATACCAAATTTATTTCTTGTTCTGAAGTTGTAGATCTAGGTGATTGTCTGCATTTTTGAGTGCATATGAAACAAAAAAGCATCCTAGATTTCACATTTTAGAGTTAAATATTGCTTTAATTTTGCATATCTAAATAGGAACAACATCTTGACGCATAAAATAATCTTGCCCTAGGTTGACCCCTTTGGTAGAGAGGTGGACGAACCCTCCGGTTGCTCTTATGATTTTAATAATTTGTAGGAAAGGAATTTTAAGGGTGTACTCTACACTCTTTAGATGAAATTTGTGTCTTTATGTTGGCTTCTGATTTAGATTAGTAAAGTTAGTAATATTTAATATTGTTTGCACACCATAGAGAACAAGAGATATAATAAAATTAATCACACACACTTGCATGATTCACATTTTTAATAGTAGTGGCTGGATTTCATCACCAACCATTGCTTGAGATCTTGTGATGGTGGTAGTGATTTCCATCCACCAATATCTGCCCTAGAAACCATAGGACTACCCCCGAGAAAACTTGTTGGAGGTCATTACCAACAAGAATCTCGTTGCCCTGACCAACCTTAGTTTTTACCTTTGTTTTCTTTAAACAAGATTAAGTTACATCAAAACAAACAAGCCACAACTATAAAAATAATCTCCTATTAATGAAAGAAAATTTTTAATGAACAAGGTAAGCCACACACGATGAAACTTAGGATTGATTGTTTTCTTTACTTTAAATTTTGAAAAAGTTTTTAGTTTTTGTGATTTGGATTAAACTTTGAATATTTTGTTTAATAACTTTATGGTACTAATAAGGCAACAAAAGAAAATAATAAACCAAAGTAGTTTAATGGAAAACATTTCCCATGCTCCCGCTACTTCGGTAGCCCCATCTAGTATGGTTCAGACTACTTTATCTAGATCATCACATCCATCCCTATCTCAAGTAGGAACCCCTTCACACAATGTGGAGACAACCACCACCTACATAGACATGGATAAAGTGAAGGCTATCTACAAGTCTTCTAACTATGTCTTAGAGCCCCTTAGCCAAGAGGGTTTTGAAGAACCCGAATTGGCTACCTCCTACCATACCCAAGGATATCATAATTTGGGTTATGAATATGGTATGCCTTCTTCCATGAGCCAACCACAACAAATCCCAAGTGTTCTGAACACTCACCTCACATCCACCTATTCCAACCCATTGTATGAGGAGTATGTCAATGCTGCCTCGCAAATCCCTAACCACCAAGTTGTCACATCAAATGCAACTTGCACCATGCCTATGTATTCTCATCCATCATCATCCACCCATCCATCATCTCACTTAGCCACCATACCCATGTATTCTCATCCATCATCATCCAACTTCCCATAATATCATCCAACCCCAACCCCATCATTTGATACATGGTCAAATCAAGAACTTACAGACATATTAGGGATCATAAATCGGTTGCTTTCACAATGAACAAAAGGAAAACAATCGGTTAACACAGATCCTATGACCCAAGTAGTTCTAAATCAACCTCCACTCACCAATCAATATCTAGCATGGGTTCCCCAACCTTCCATAGTGTCCATCCCTAATCCACCATCAATCCACACATCAACCATACAAATTACCATTACTACCAACCAACCACATAAATCATTATTCCAGCAACATCCTCATCAATCATCCCCATATTTCAACCATCAATATTAACCACACACCTATCCCAACTCATTTCATAATACCATGCTGTTCACACCCCAACATCTACCATACAACCCATCAACAAACCACCACATGATCCAAGATCCTCACATTCCAACAAAAGATATTAGATTCTAGGTAATACAAAAGTAAATTGATGAGTTGATGCAAAATTCACCAGGAATAATGATCCAAAATCTCACATTAAGCCAACTTATCCATCAACCAATCCACCCTTCGATACCATCAATGCCATATCTGGAAGATTTTACGATACCAAAATTTGACAAGTTTAGGGGAACTGAGGATCCTAAGGAGCATTTGAGTTAATTTGTACACGTATGTTTTCAAATTAGTGATGATAATGCTCTTATGCTCTAAAAATTTCCTCAAACACTAGGGGGAGATGCCATGGAATGGTACAATCAATTGCCCACACATAGTATTTATACTTTTGATCAATTGATAGATATATTCTTGGAATGCTTCACCCTTAATATTAGAAATAAGGTGTCCTTATCGGATATATATTATTTGAAACAATGGGATGAGGAACCTATCTATGATTTTGAAACCGTTGGAGGGCAGTCATAAAAAAGTTGTCATTCTCCCTCCCAATGGAAGAAATTATCAATTTTTTTACCAAGAGTTGCTTAAAACCCATATCTTGGATGCTACATCTCAATACTTATAGAACATTTGAGGAGGCTTTAGCATAGTCTAGTGTCATTAAGGAGATAAAAATCTAAGAGGGTGTCATTAAACCTAAGAAGAAAGAATGGCAAAATAGGGGCCAATACTAAAATAATCAAACTGTCCAAACCAAATCAACACAAGCCTCAACGACTAACACAACTAATCAAGTCAATCAAGTGGTCATGAGCTAGCCCGTAGTGGCTCAAAAAATAGTGCAACAAAAAATTACCTATCATGCGGTCCCATCAGTAACCCAAGCACAAATGGTACAAAACATAGTGCCAACTATGGAATAACCTATCCGTCACCAATTCAATCGATCCCAACGATAGTACACTCCCTTAAAAAAGTCATATTCATACTTGTTTTGAAGGTTGTATGAGACCAATAAATTAGCCTTGCTAGACATTAGGCTCGATGATCCCACCAAAAGGTTTAAAATTTATAGAGAGCACTTATTTTGCCCATATCATCGGCAAAATGGGCATGATATCAATTCCTGCCATATGTTCAAAAACATAGTGCAAGACCTCATAGACCTAGGGGCCATTAAAGTGGATAACCCCTTAGCTCCACAAAATCAAAATTTGGTAATATATCAGCCACCTATACCTAACCACGGGGAGGTATAAAATAATGTAGGAGGTAAAAATCAACAACCACATCCTAATCAAGTAAATCATGTCCAAAAATACCAAAACTTTGTAGGAGCAATCCATGTGGTCACTAGAGGGCAAAGGAAAAATCAACAAAATCCTCAACAACATTTGAAACCACCTCTCATATAAACATCACCAAATCTATATCTACCAACAAATATATCCAATCCATCCAATAAGACCATCCTTCATCCAATAAGGCCAATGGTAACTTTAACCAGTTGGTTAACCACTAGTTTGAAAATAGCATCAGCCAAAATTTCTGTGTATGAGCTTATACACAAATCCCCTAAGCATAGAGAAGCTTTAATGGAAATACTCAAGTCAATTGAGTTAGAATCCCAAGACTCTAATGCCTTAAACAACTTTGTAGGGAGTGTTAGAACGTGCATGGAGCCATCAATTACCTTTTATGACTTTGAGGTAAAATCAATGAGTTCAAAATCAGTAGACCCTCCATTGCACATAATGGCCCTAATAGACAGAAATCCATTCAAAAGAGTCCTTATTGATACCAGATCATCAATCAATATCATTACTACTGCTGCCCTTATCCACCTCAAATTACCTCCATTCCACATTTCCAAATCATCATTCACGCTCAAAGCATTTAATGATGCTTTGTGTACCTGTATCGCTCCAAATTTTTTGCATCCTTACCTTCAAGCTAAAGGATCCGTGCCCGGAAGGAGGATGGGAAAAGGATGGGATGGTACCTCGGACTGAGAGGCCCTTTGAAGGTCCCGCATCTCGAGGGAGGGGTATTAAGGTGATTTTTCGATGGATGGTGGGGTTCACCAGGAAACGTTTAGTGGCAGTTTCCATGCCTAGGTTGGGAATGAGTTTAATGTGTTCAATTTTAGCTTTAAACATCCAAGTCCTAGGTTTGGCCAAATGAATCTAAGCTAAGCTATATGAAATGCTGATTATATGAATACAGAAAATAGATTTGAACAGAAAATAGAGAGAATAAGCTAGATTAAAGAGCCATACCTGATCCGGATGTCTGATGGAGATTCTGATTTTTGAAGCAGTCCAGATCGTCTGGAATTTGATAGGATCGTCTCTGATCTGACAGGATCATCTGAGATCTGATGAATTCGTCAGACGAATTCGTCGGAGACCTGCAATTGCAGAAATGGATACCAAGAACAAAAAATACAATTGCAAAAGCAAGGGAAAATGATAGAAATGAAAGTATGAATGCTAGAATGACAACTTTAGATAACAAATTAAGTAAAATGCATGGTTTTAATGACTAACTTTGACTTTATTATGCATCTAGGCTACATGAGGTGAACTCCAAGATGCAAAGCAAGTAATAAGCTTAACTAATGCAAAGCAAAACAACAAAAAAGAGTAAAGAAACACAAACTTTGGGCACTGATTGCCCCCAATGTTGACTGCAGTCGAAATCATCTCGGATTGGTACGAAATCATCTCGAATTGGACAGGATCATCTGCGATGATCTGAGCTTTGCTCCGGCTGAAGAATAACAAAGTTCCTACAAGAAAATTCAAAAAGGGACAAAGGCGAACAATAATCTAGGATATCCTGAAGCATGTAAAACTTAAAGTACAAAAAAATTCAGCTAGGGGAATGTCAAGGGGAGGGCCTAAGATTAAATAGGCATAGGAAAGAGGTTGGGAGGTTGGAGATCATCCCATTTTGGGAGATCTCCAATGGGGGGAGACTCTAACGGTGCAGACGCGTCTCTGCCCGAGTTAGAGAAGCTATTGAAACAGAAGCTAATTTTGAAAAATTAGTTTTGGGACGAAATCGTCTGGACGTTCTGCTCCAGACGAAATCATCCGATCTGAGGTGATATCGTCTGATCGGAGACGATATCATCCAACGGACGAAACAAACTCTAAAAATGGCATGAAAAACAAGGAAACGGGTAGCAGGCGGTTTGGGAGCGATTTTGGGGTTGAAATTTGAATTTGAATTATTACTAAGGTAATTTTAATTATTTACTAAGTTTTATTGCGCCAATTTTAGGGTGCTACATTTTGCCCCCTCTTTAGCGAATTTTTTGAAGAAAATGCGTTAAAGATGAGTTCTTCTCGATTTACGAGAAAGCAAAAATTATTCCCATTTTTAGGCGACGATTCTTGGTCGAATCGTACGACAGCTTACTATGATGCCCCCTCCGTGTTTTTACCCAAATCGAACATTTGAGGTAAAAACGCAGAAAAGCAAAAAATTAAAATGTTTTTAATTGTTTTTGAATAAAATTAAAAAATAGGGAAAAACCCTAATTCATTGTTACTGTTCATTTTCATTTTCTGGTTTGTGGAGCTCTGCAAACAAAATGGTCGAGACAGTGCATAGATCGACAGAGGTCCGGCGCGGGCTATGGGTAAGAGTCTAAACTTAGTTTAGAATGCTTGAATTTTGATTTTCTATGCTTTTTAGATTAAATTTTGATGATTTTTGAGCATCGCGACCGTTTTTGGGCCGTCGACGTCGTCGAGACGAAATCGTCTCGATTTCGTCGAAATCGTCTCGATATCGCCGATTTCGTCTAGGGGCAAAATCGACAAAATGGGGACGATTTCATCAAAAAAGGGACGATTTTGGCTTGCAAAATCGAAGATGAATTTGCTCAAATTGGGGACGATATCGTCCAATAGTGGACGATATCATCATTGATGAAATTGAACTTGCTTTACTTGCATTTTTAATCACTGTTTTATTAATGATTTTTATTGTTTTGTTGTTTATGTTGCAGAGAGGATTACTAAAGAGCAGAGAATGGAAATACGACGGGCTGAGGGATGACTTGGCCGCTCTATCTCAGGCAGAGCGAGATCAGTTGGCACAAGTCGGCTTGCAAGCATGTGGCAGAGATGCCACAGGTTTCTATAGATATGGGGCTATTGACAGCCCTAGCAGAGAGGTGGTATCCGGGTTCTTCCTATTTTCGGTTATCGACAAGGGAGATGACTCCCACACTAGAGGATGTATGGAGGATTTTGAGGATCCCCATACAAGGACGATTGATAACTCCCATGGCCAATCAGGGCCACGCGATGATGCGACTATGCAGAGATCCGAGCTTCGCCCTGGAGAAGGGCAGAGTGAACATCGAGTCGCTATGCCAGATGCCTGGGGCATCTAGACTGACATAGGTTTTGGTCGGGGTTGTAGGTGGTCTATTGCTATGCCATCAGAGTGGATGTAGAGTACCATGGCTATTGACAGATGTGGTCTACGACATGAGAGACCACGGGTATAGGTTTGCTTGGGGGAGTTATGTACTATGCCGATTGTATAGGATCCTGCATGGGGTCGTATACAAGGGCGACCGATGTCTGGTCATGACATCACTACTATAGGTTTGGTGCTGGGAGCACATCATGGTGTGGAGGCCGATAGGGCTCCCACTGACAGGGATTGATGGGGAGAGGCCCCGAGCTTTCTACTGGTGGCTCCGGAGAGGGTCACAGTGGTGGATAGATCTGCCAATGTCCTAGAGACTACTTGATGACCTTGTCTTCGACCAGATCACCTGGAGGCCTTGGAGAGATCATCCAGGGTGGGCCGAGGATGGACAGGAGCTGGCTCATGTTAGGAGAACCTATTGGCTGAGGATGGAGAGGGGAGAGGTGGAGCTCCATCGCTACGACCGAGTTTTGAGGCAGTTCGGTCTACAGCAGGGGATCCCATCTCTCAGAGACTACGAGTTTTCTCGGACCGTCTGGGATAACACTACAGTTAGCGGGGCTCTAGATATGCAGCGCTTCTAGAGTCAGGATGCAGATGATGCCCCCATTCAGCCAATGGATGAGGATGACGTAGGGGTTGCCGACGGCTACGATGCCTGGTACATAGGCATCCGCCCTCCTCGAATGACGAGGGCTCAGGGTCCGATTCATGTAGTTGTGCATCGGATGGGGAGGCGGTGCCAGGTGGCCATTAAGGTGGCACAGGGTCACAGAGGGAGAGAGTAGAGGAGACCATAGGCTCAGCAGAGGCCATGGCAGTGGGAGAGGAGGGAGGAGAGACCCCCTTCTCCATGGAGAGAGAGGCCACCATCACCCGATAAGGGCAAGGGTGTGGACATAGGAGAGAGTAGTGAGATGGCTACTCTCCGGGCGAAGACTATCCATCTCTAGGCATAGGTGTAGACTCTACAAGATGAGGCTACATGCCATCGAGCGGAGGCTACATAGCTCAGAGATGAGGTTGCACGCCTCAGAGCACGGAGCAGAGGAGCGAGCGCTCAAGAGCTGGCATGGTCGATTGCTTAGATCGTGTTCTATCAGGGTATCTACTTCCAGATGGTGCCAGAGGGCCAGAGGGTATAGCTACCAACCGGCATTGTGGATCCGATCAGGGTTGGGTCATCGAGGACTTCATCCCGATCGACGACTAGGACTCACAGTACCACACATACTATGATGGGGCCACCTCGTCCACCTCAGGGCGGGGGAGGAGATGAGGCTGAGAGCTCGAGGGGTTCTCGAGGCTAGGCTACTGCACTGTATAGACTGATTATATGATTTGAGAGGATTGAGTATGCCAAGATGTAGATTGTGGCATACCAATCTAGTTTTGATATGATGTACATATATTGTTGATATATATATATATATATATATATATATATATATATATATATATATGATATTTTTGATCATATGACTTGTCTTATGTGTTTGTATGATGCTTTATTGTTGTGGTGTGATTGATTTGATGATTCATGTAATTATGTCGGTTGGAAATATTATGGTTTGAATGTCATGTTTTTTTAAAATTTAAATGAAATAATCTGATGTAAACAAATTGGTTGTTTGTGATGTGATTTGATAAAAAAGAAAAGGGACTTCTAACAATAATTTCAAAGGACATTGTCGCTATTATAGACCATTTCATGGAGTCACCGCTCACTCGGTCGTCAAGCTAATCCCAATATAGAAATATTGTTAAAAGTAAAAGAGTGCTTAAGAGACTGTCTTAAGACTTTGGTGTGATGATGCAAATGATGATGATGATGATGATGATTTGTTTTCAGATTTCCATGAAAATATTATGCATGAAATATTTTAAAATGACTTTTGCTAGGCATAAATTCCTAAGTGTGATAAATTTTTTGGATAATTCCCTAGGAATTATACCATCATTGCAAAATTGAAGTTTGACATAATGACATGAAAATAGAGTAAGTGTTTGTTTTGTTTTAAAGCATAATTGTGTAACATAATGATTTAAGTCATATGTTTTTATGATAATAAATGGAAAATAAAATTGGTACAATGGTTTGCGCTAGGCATAGAATATTTAGGTATAGACTTATACCATCATCGCGAAATCCAAAGAAGAAAATAATATAATAGTTTTATTGCATGGTTGATTTTTTTTTAATTTTTGAAAATAGTCAGAAAATATGAAGATGAGGACTTGCGCTAGGCATAAAATTCCAATTTTGGTTTTGGAACTATACCATCGTCGCGAAAGTCAAAAGTTATATATAAATGTAACTTTATTGCATGTTTTGAAAATGATTTTGATTTTTGATAATGCATATAGTTGTCTTTATACTAAACAACTGTTCTTTAAAGAGGAAAATGAATTTATTCCAAACAATTTGCAAAAATATTTCAAAGTATCTTAAAGACAAAAGTTAGATTTATAAGGAATCCCATGTGCGTAGGTGAGTTCATTACCAATCTTGATTTATCATAATGATACACAAAATCTCTCAAAGACAAAATGTGTGTGCAATTGCATTGTTCATTTACCAGGTTTGAGCAAGATACTATGATACAAGTGATTTGAATTAACCAAATAAGTGTTCGTTAACCATGATTTAGATGCATATAACCATACTAGACTACTATGTAGGTCGGGTTATCAAGAGCTAGCTAATCCATAAGTAGACATAGGTCTGTACAAAAGAAGGTCGCTAATGTGACAGACATATCGCCACGCTAGGAGTTACCCAAGGCCAAGCGGGTTGGGCACAAACCACCTGTTATGGGGCTTACCTCACGCTTTTCGAATAATTGAGAATTCCAGGGATTCAAGCTCATCAACCCTTCTTTTCTTTTCAATGGGTAGGGAAAGGGATTTTATTGCTTTTGCTTTTGTTTGTTTCTTTTTCTTTGTTTTTGCTTTTCTTTTTCTCTTTTTTTTTTTTTTGTATTTTTGTATTTTGGCTTGATATTTGAGATAATGCTGAAATAACTTGTTTCTTTTTCTCTTTTTCTTGAACTTTTCTTTTCTTCCTATACTAGGGATACTTGCTTGGATTAGCTTTAGAGCAAGGGATTTTTATTCCGGGTAGGGGTGAGCTTGTCCTTTTGTCAATTCTCAAAGATTCTAGACCATGTGCATGATAGGATAGCAGGGGAAACTTTTCTCTCAAGAAACCACTTCTACTATGTAGCATAGCATGGAAATTACAAATATAATCATTTTATTGTGAAAGGATATGCTTGGTTTAAGTAAATAACAAGATCAATTCTCTATGCTCAAACTTTATTTAATTGAATTTTGTGGACTTTGATATAAGAGAGATTAGTAATCATGCCAAATAAAATCAAGATATTTATTTTTGTGTTTGTGATAGTGAGGGATTCCAAATAAATGCTAATTTATCCAAAATAACTTGAAAATATAACTACAATACTTGAAGAAGAAATATATATAACAAATATTTTTGAGGAGTTTGATGATTTTGACTCTCTCTTTCTTCTTTATTTTTTTGGTTTTGAAAAGAGTCAATAATATTGTTGTTTTGACTTTTTTTATTTTTTGTTTGTTTTTGTTTAAAGAGTTTTATATATATTTTTAAAATGAGACAACATGCAAAATATGTACAAATGATGAAATGACCAAATGTTATGCATAATATCGCTTAAGATGCATAATATTCATAGGTTCTTTTAAATCTTTACCATCTAAGGTAGCTAATTTGTATGCTCCTGATTCAAATTTAGCAGTGATAATATATGGTCCAATCCAGTTGGGCTCAAATTTACCTTTAAGGTCTTTAGTTGTGTTGTGGCTAATCCACAACACACCCTAAAATTGGGGGCCCACCTTTTTGCATGCTTTCAAAGAAGAAAACAGTGACCCAGATGCTAAGAAAATCAAAGAAAAAGGCAAAAATTTCACTAAGGAAAAAAGTTGTCGCGATATCGCGACATGTCGCTCTGTCATGCCGAAAGTTGTCGCGATATCGCGACATGTCGCTCCGTCGCTGCTGAAAATGAAAAAGTGTAGCGAAATCGCGACATGTTGCTCCGTCGCTGCTGAAAACGAAAAAGTGTAGCGAAATCGTGACATGTTGCTCCGTCGTGGCCCAGAGAGGAGAGAGAAAGGTAGAATGGAAAACTATAGCGAAATCGTGACATGTCGCAAAATCATGGTCAAGATAGTCAAACGGGGCACGAAGCAGAAAAGCGTAGCGAAATCGTGACATGTCACAAAATCATGGTCAACGCAGTCAACGACAGCAGGTGGGCGGAACCGTCACGAAATCGTGACGTGTTTGATTTTCATGGCTTGAAAATGGGTAGAAGGCATAAAGTATAAAATGGTCACGAAATCATGACAAAACCGAGCCAAAGGCAATAAGGCCCAGCAGTGTAGCGAAATCACGATGAAAACTGAGGCAAAGCGCATAAGTCGAAAGGTGTCGCGAAATCATGACGCGTCACATTTTTATGGCACGGGTGAATGAAAAGAGTCTAAGGCACAAAGGCGTAGCGATTTCGCGCAACTTTTGGCGAAACGTTCCAGCCAGACAAAGACGTCGCGAAATCATGACAGAAAGTGAAGACCATGTAGAGGGCAAAAAATGGTAGCGATTTCGCGACAGGTTACGACGAGATGGCCCAAAATAGAAAATGGTAGCGATTTCATGACAGGTTGCGGTCGAAGCGTACGAAGATGAAAAACGTTGTGATTTCACGACAGGTTGCATTGGCAAGGCTGCTGACAAAAAAATGTCATGATATCATGACATGTCTCATTTTCTGGCATGATGAAGGCTATTGGCAGGAAAATGTCGCGATATCGCGACATGTCGCGTTTTCACGATGAAAGCAAGGAAGTAAAGCGGCATGCATAAAAACGTCATGATTCACATGGGGCCATTACAGAACATACAGAAAAGCGCTGAACACATGGCAGAAAGGCATGAGGGTCATGGTAACGCTTCAGATCGACAGTTACATTTAGCAGAGAAGACCAAACGTTTCAGGTTCGAGCGAAAGGTCAAAGCATCAAAGAAGCAGGAAAATGAAACGAAGCATTATGGGAAATGAAACGAAGCGTCGCAGAGGGAAACCAAGAGCCATAGCAGAAAGTTTAAAAGTAGAAGCGAATGTAGATACAAGGGCTGGAAATTGTAAACAGAAAGCATTATTTTTATTGAATAAAGGAGTTTATTTGGCAAGAGTAACTTTTGTGTGTGAAACCAAAAGGAGATTGAAGGCTAAGACTACCGTTATTTCTGTATATCTTTCCTTTGCATTATTTTGTTTTGTATCTATTCGTTTACACCATAATGTGGGTTGCGATAGGTGAATGATAGAATGATGCAAATTATTTATTTCCTTAGAGTCTAGCATCTGATTTGATTTGACTGTGTTTTATTACAGGTCTGTTAGGTCAGGTTGTTTTAGAGCTTCATCTCATAACTTGGGGTTTTGCAAGGAGGAGATTGCTAACCAAATTAACGTCCTTCTGTAGTTTTTCTAGCTGATTCTCAGAAAGAACATTTCTGTTTCAATTTTTGATATATTTTTTAATCTTATTTGAAAATCTGAGTTTCGGATTCTGGTACATTCCAGAATACTTTGCGAAATTTTATTAACACCAAAAGCTAACGTAGAAATAGCAGAACACTTAAACAAAGATAAAATGAACCAATTAACTATAAAATGAACCTCATGCTAAAGGCACGGAGCTTAAAATGAAGTGGCCTATACCACGCATTTTCTCATTTAAAATCTTTCTTTAAGCCGTAAGATAAAAGAGGTTGCTAATTTATTTTCGGGAGGGTTTCATTAATTTCAAGAGCATAAAAGAAGAAAGGGATTTTTTGTTCTTTCTTTTGCTTTACGTGGTTGGTTATTTTAATAGATTAGGGTTACAAAGTTTGTTGTGAATCATCAAAGGCCCCTTGTTAACAGTTACTTGCAGGATTTAAGTTATTCTAGATTACATTCATTTATTTGCATTAGGTCTTAATTGGTTATATGCATATGAATGTTTGTTCACAAGAAACTTGGAGAAATTAAAATAACAAATTTTCTTTGCAAGAAAGAGTTTCCTGTCAGAGACTCTAGTTGTGTGTTCATTTTGTAAAAGGACAAAATATTCACTCAACATTTTGGCGCTAGAAGGAGGGCCTTCTTTATTGCTTTGTGATTATGATTTGTTCTAACAATTAACGTGGGTAGTTTTGTTTCCACCTATTGTGCTTGCAGGTATAACATTTAGATACTGTATTTTGCAAGTAAGTTGAGAGAAGTCTTTTAAGTTCTAGAGTTTCCAAGCTGGCCCAACCTGAGTACATAGCTACTAGGTCCAAAACCACAGGGGAAACTATTTTCCAAAGCCTTTCTCCCACTGCTAGGAAGCCAAAAAACAAAACATTAGAGATCGAAATACCACCCAATATACTTGAGTTAGGGATTTCTTTAGACTCAAGTACGTCTAGCGGGCCCGAGCCCTTAATTTCAAGTGCGACAAGTAACACCGTGTGTATCTGTCTCCATAGTTCCAAGCGTTTCCATTGTTCCCATAGGGTTAACACCTTTGAACAACATGGCCCAACAACAACAACAACAGCCACCGCCCTTTGGTATGGTGCGCAAAGTTCCCCCTTAGATATTCCTGGGGCAGTCCATGACTTGCCTAGAAACATTGAAAGGGGATTACCCAAATTCTTGCACGATGGTCCCACAACAGTAGAAGATCATGTCCAAATCTACAAGGATTATATGTTTAGACAAGGGGTTACTCACGAGGATGTTGCTTGCCGAGTTTTCCTTGCTAGTCTAGACCCCACGACCAATGAATGGTATCGAAATCTTCCAGTAGGGTCCATCACTTCATGGGCCCAATTAGAAACCGCCTTCATAAGCCAATTTAGAATGTTATTGGATCCCTCCATAATCTACAATTTGTTCGTATCATGCAAAAGATTACCCAATGAGCCCATACGAACATTCAACCAGAGGTTCCAAAAACTATACACGAATCTGACTCGTCACTTTGCGGTAGATCCTGCGGTCGCCTTGCAATTATATTTTGGAGCCTTAGATCCTTTAACGTCTTTGTTGACTAGAAGGAATCCTCAGGTTACAACGCTTCCTTTAGCCTATGCAGAGACAATGACTCTCGAACAACAAATGAACTCTGCCAGGAGCAGGATTGTCTCAATTGACTGGGATGGGACAATATGGTCCATACAATCAATTTGCCATGATGAACCAGTTAATGGCACCACAAGTTCCTATGATGAACAATTTCCAAACACCCACCCAAGTGGCGTCATTTCCAAGTTATCCTAATGCCTCCGTTCAAACGCAGGGATTAATTCAAAATAGCCCGATGGGTTTGCCTGGGTTCGGCATGGGCAATAATTTGTTGACCATGCCGGGGTTTGCTCCGATTAGCACGCCAAGCCCAATGACTTACCCAACAATCACTCCGATTCAAAGTGTGAATCCAGGATGGAATCCACCTGCCCAGACCCAAGCCATTGTACCTATTCCAGAGGTGGCTAATGCAACAAACACAACTGGACCCAAAATTACAGTGCCTCAACCACAAGGGTCCGAATCCGCCATAGAAAACATGAAGGAAACCTTGGCCAAAGTTTTGGTTACGGTGGGAAATGTCAATAAAAAGGTGGACCAAGCCATGGGTCATAACCGGCCTCATAACCATAGAGGAAAAGGAACATACAACACGCAGACGAATAATGGGCGAGTACCCAATCCCGTAGCCAATCAGGCAGATGTCTCAGAAGATTTTGGAGAATCGAGACCTTGTGACAACGATTGTATGCACTCGTGGCCACGGGAAGCATGAGTCTATATTGACCGAGGTTATACATTCCCAAGAAAGTGAAGAAGAGGAGGATGTGGAATTTTTTGGAAACGAAGATGAAGAAACATTGGAAGTTCATGCCAACAAACGTTTTGGGAAAGGAAATCACAAGTATTACACTAGGAGTTCTAAGGAGCCCAAAACTTCCTCTACTCCTCCAAACAACCAATTACTCCCTCCCGATTTCAAAGGAGATGTCAATCCCTCTCCTCCATCCATGGTGGAAAAGTCTAAGATGGTGCAAAACATGTCAAATTCAAAAAACCCACTTATGACTTGGTGGAAGACATGAAGAAAACTAAGGCCAATGTCTCAATGTATGATATGTCCCGATTATTAGGCCAAGAAGTAAGTCCACCAAAAAGTTTAGATCCACCTCGCCCAAGTTCATGAAGCTAAAAGTGCTGAGTCCCGATTGGTTTTAAAAAAGGAAAAACGAGATATACCTCCTTTTTTGATAACCATTAGAATTGCAGGTAAAAACCTGCACAATTGCTTAATAGATTCAGGGGCCTCGGCTACCATTATGCCCCTAGAAATCTCAAAGATTGGGACTTACACCAAAACCTTCTAGAAGCAGTGGTGGTGCAACTGGATAGATCAACCATGGAGGCAAGTGGGAGAATTGGGTGATGTTCTTATTCAAGTCAATTCAGAACCCAGGGTTCAACATCACATAGACATATTGGTGCTCGACATTCCTATCAAATATGGCATGGTTTTGGGAAGAGATTGGAGTAAAAACCTAAACGGTTACATTGTGACAGATTCTTCACATATGTGGTTGCCGTGGAGGGGAGTGGCCAACCAAATTCGGATTGATAGTGAACCTAGGCTCAAGGAGATGATCACAGAGTACAACAAACCGAATGAGATCCAATACATTGAAGCGGAATTGGGAGCATATTGTTTGGACATAGAAACACCTGAAAGTTCCCAAAATGAAAGGATTGGGTGCAACGTTACTGAAGGACATCAGGACATTTGGACTTTAAGATTTGATGGATCCAAGTCCAGACAAGGAGCGGGAGCCGGTATTGAATTATCATGTTCAGACAGAGAGCCTATGTTCGCTGCATATAGACTACAGTTCCCTGCCACCAACAATATGGCAGAATATGAGGCCTTGATTCTCGGACTTCAATTGGCCCTTCGAAAGAAAGTTAAGTGTATCAAGGTCCTTGGTGATTCGGAGCTGGTGGTAAAACAAGTGAAGGGACAATACGTATGTAAGAACAAGCGGCTCAGACTTTACAGAACCAGGGTTAGAGATTTAATAGATGAGTTTGATGCCTTTAACATATCTTTGATCTCTAGAAAAGGCAATCATCCGCAGACTCTCTAGCCGTAGCTGCGAGTATGTTGAAACCAAATGGACCATAAGAAATGCAAGAAATTCTCCATAGAACTGGTCCCTTGTCCCTCGATACCAGATAATGTCACGAATTTCCAAGTGTTTGATAGTGACAGGCACATATTCCATTTTGTCACTAATTCTGGTATATTTGAAAAGCAGGTTATAGATGAAGATGAGAGGGATTTAGAGGAGGCAGATTTGGAAGAAAAAATTATTGGAAAATGTAATAAGATGCCAGATGAGATGGCTTCATTAGAAAAAACTTTCGATATCGGATACCAACCAAGAGAAGGTAAAAAGGTTCCACCTCCCAGAGAAGCCTGTGACTTGGTTAACATTGGAAGTGCAGAAAACCCTCGAGAAGTATTCATAGCAAAAGCATGTACCAAGCAGGAGAAAGATTCCATTGCCAATACATTAAAGGAATACATAGATTGCATAGCTTGGAGTTATAAGGAGCTGAAAACCTATGATCAGAATGTCATAATGCATACGATTCCGTTGAAACCAGACTCCAAACCCTTCGAGCAAAGACAAAGGCGAGTCAATCCATTATTAGAACCCTTGATAGAGAAAGAGGTAAAGCGACCGTTAGAAGCTAAGATCATCTTTCCTGTTAGACATTCCACATGGGTTGCTAACCCGGTCCCCGTGAGGAAAAAGAGTGGAGAAATAAGGTTATGTATCGATTTTAGAAATCTTAATAAAGCCTCACAAAAGGACAACTACCCGTTACCCACCATTGATGAAATACTCCAAAAGGTAAATGGGTCAGAGATGATGTCATTCCTGGATGGTTATTCGAGATATAATCAGGTCCTTATCCATCCTAGTGATAGGATGAAAATCGCTTTCACCACAAGGTGGGGCACCTTTGCATACAAGAGAATGCCTTTCGGACTATTGAACGCAGGTGCCACATTCCAACGAGCTATGGACTTTGCTTTTAAGGGGCTCATAGGTAAGTGCATCATCGTCTATGTAGATGACATTCCTGTCTTTTCTAAGAATAGGGAAAACCACGTCAGGGATCTAAAGAAAGTCTTTCAAAGATGCAGGGAACATGGCATTTCTCTCAACCCAAAGAAGTGCATTTTTGGGGTAACGAAAGGAAAACTATTGGGACATGTGATATCTAAGGATGGAATTTCCATTGACCCTGAAAGAATAGAGGCCATACAACAGATTCCTTGTCCCAACAACAAAAAGGGGTTGAGATCATTTTTTGGGAAGATCAATTTCGTCAAAAAATTTATTGCAGATTTTGTAGAAATAGCAAAGCCTTTGAACGACATGTTAAAGAAAGAGGTCCAGATCAAGTGGACAGATGAAAATAGAGATGCTTTCAAAAATATCAAGGACGTGATTTCTAAAGCCCCGGTTTTAGTGAGTCCCGATTATACGAAGCCTTTCTATATTTACACATTTGCTTCAGATCACTCCTTTGCGAGTGTTTTAACTCGAAGAGTGAAGGCAACATTGAAAATCCTATTGCCTTCCTGAGTAGTCCTCTCAAAGATGCGAAACTGAGATACTCCATCTTGGACAAGCAAATGTATGCTCTAGTCAAGACCGTTAAAAAATTCAGGCATTACATAGTCCACAGTAGGGTGTTTGCTATAGTCCCGGATCCTACAGTCAAAGCCATGTTCATACAAAATGAATTAGGTGAAAGGCGAGGTAAGTGGATTTCAACTTTGCAAGAGTTTGATCTGGAGATTCAATCCATGAAGATAGTGCGGGGACAAGGGTTGGTTAAGGCTATAGCAGAAAAGGATCTCGCAATTTCATGTCAACATTATGAAGTCGCAGATATAACCAAAGATGAGTGGTATGCAGATGTGGTGTATTTTCTACTAAATGGTAAATGTCCACCGCATTTGAATTCTACTCAACGAAGAGCCTTGCGCTTGAAGTCTGCTAATTTCCTAATTAGATCTGGCACGTTATACAAGAAAAACCATGAGGGTATTTACCTTCGTTGTGTTGATCGAAAAGAGGCAGTGCAAATACTCGAGGAATTTCATGGTAAACATGGGACAGGACATGGGTCCGCTAATGCCACAGCCCATCAAATCCTTAGAGCCGGTTATTATTGGCCTCGACTGTTCAAAGATGCCCATACTCATGTGAGGTCATGTCATACATGTCAAACTATAGCCAATAGAGACAGGGGTGCTTCCATGCCTTTACAATCCGTAATTGAGTCTAGACCTTTTGCGCAATGGGGCCTGGATTTTGTTGGGATTATCAGTCCCAATTCATCCGATTCCCACAAATACATTCTGACAACTACGGATTATTGCACAAGGTGGACTGAAGCTATCCCCACAAAGAATGCTACTTCGGAGGTTGTTATTAAATTCTTAGAGGATAATATTGTCACTCGGTTTGGGATGCCTAACTCCATTGTAAGTGATAATGGTTCAGCTTTTTCCTCTTTGGAATTTGCTAATTGGGCATTTGACAACGGTGTGAGTTTAAAATTCTCTTCCAATTATTATCCGCAAGGCAATGGATTGGCTGAATCTTCTAACAAGAATTTGTTATGCGTCATAAAAAAATTGTTGGAAAGAAATCCTAGAGATTGGCATAACAAACTTAAGTTGGCTCTTTGGGCTGACAGAATCAGAGTCAAAGGATCAATAGGAACATCTCCTTACCATCTGGTTTATGGACAAGATCCCATTTTTCCTACAAATCTCAAGTTACAAACACTCGCATTTCATGAAAGATTATTTCGGAACCAATGATAAACTTGAGTCTAGACTAACACAATTAATGCATCTCGGATGAAAAAAGGGATGAGGCTATGCTTCATTTTAGTAAACACCAGGATGTAGTAAAAATATGGTTTGACAAAAAGTCTAGAGCCAAGGCTTTTAAAATATCAGATCTAGTGCTATTATGGGATAAAATACATGAGGAAAAAGGGGATCATGATAAGTTTGACTACTTATGGTTGGGTTCGTACCAGATTTCGAAGGTCTTAGGGGAAAATAGTTTTAGACTAAAAACCTTGGATGGAAAGGATTTGGCATTACCTGTCAATGGGTTGCACTTGAAACACTATTTCCAGGCTTGAAGCGGCTGGGGTTTTGTATTATATGTAATTATGCCATGCTTTGTTTCTTTTGTGTGTGCAGATTTGATATTTAAGTTGTTTTTGTTTGACATGTTTAGGTTTTGTATTAATGTCGTGCTTTGTTTCTTTTGTGTGTGCAGGTTGGACGTTTAGGTGGTGTATTTATTTGACATGTTTTATTTTCTTATAAAAAAATAAAAAAGAATAAAAGTTTGAAATGTTAACACATGCCTAAGATCGGGAAAATATGAAACATTGGAATTATGTTGTAAAAGCTCCACATGTAACACAAACAGTTAAATAATATCGTTTGAGGCTTGTGATGCATGAAGGAGTCAGTTTTACAAATTATGGCAATACTTCATCTGTAATTCAAAGGGCAATGCATTCATATTACATCTCACTTTGCATATACATGCCATCTTAGTTGCATATGCATTTCAGATACAAATCATTAAAGTGTGTCAAATCCTCTTAGGGTTATGCTACAACATAAATAAATAAAAAATCCTAAGGTTGGAAACTGAGCCCCGAGATATCTAGAACCAAGCACATTTTATACACATTAAAAAGGATCTTGAGCAAAATGATCAAAACCTTGCTTGGAAGAAAAGGTCAAGCGAAAGAAATATTTCATGTCTATCCTATTATGCAACATGATCCTTAAAACAATGGTTTTTACCACTTCCATTAAGCTTAAAGCCTAAAATCAGAGTAGTAAGGATAGGGTTAAGTCCTCATCGAACTTAGGTTGAGGATCCAACTCCCCAAAACTTTGATTTGACCTACATGGAGTAGTAAGGATAGGGCATAATTCTCATCTCGCCTAGGTTGAGAATCCGATTCCCCAAAGCTCCTATGTCTCATTTCATGATAAAGCTTGGATTGGAAGGATCGTACTACTTGTCCTCCTGCAAAGGATGGGTAGTCATCCCCAAGGTCCAAGTAATAAAATTAATATTCTCCATTTTCATCTAAAACTTGGATTGGAAGGATCGTACTACATGTCCCTAGCAAGGATGGGTAGTCATCCCCAAGATCCAAGAAGTAAAAATTAATTTTTCCCATCTCATATTTATATTGGATTGGAAGGATCGTACTACTTGTCCTCTCGCAAAGGATGGGTAGTCATCCCCAAGGTCCAAAGAAATGAAGTTAAGTCATGGATTATGGGGTTAGGTATGCCCATGCATGACAACATGTCTTGTCTAAAAAAACAAGACCACTGACTGTTCAAAGGGTTAGACTAGCATGACCATTTCTTCCATAATTGGTTAAATTATTTTGCTCAAAGTGAGGTAATGAATTCCAAATCAGAGTAGTAAGAATAGGGTTAAACTCTCATCTCGATTAGGTTGGGAGTCTGATTTCCCAAAGCTTTGATTTCACTTTCACTTACACATGGGTTCAAGATAGTAGTGACTCATAACCAACTTTGGGATCTAATAAAACAATTCATTATACACATGGTTGATCCTAAGAGGGTTTGATAATCTTGAATATTTGTGTATGATATTAGAAGGTCTATGCATTTGTAAAAGCAAAATCTCTAAGCATATTTATTAGGTTACACAAATCATTCACAGCCTCACATATGCATGCATGTAAAACTGACAATGGAATGTTGATCAAGTTCAAGCGATATGGAATGAAAGCAAATAGCACACACCAAGCTAATACTAATGATTCCGATGTTTCATGTACTTCCGATCTCGTCGGTATTTGTTTATCTTTTATGTGCTCGACGCCTCGTATCTAAGCTTGTATATTTCCAGGTTGGGTTCTCACCAAAATGCTCTGGAGCATTTGACAAATAGAGTCGCCATTTGTTGTGGCTAATCCACAACACACCCCAAAATTGGGGGCCCACCTTTTTGCATGCTTTCAAAGAAGAAAACAGGGACCCAGATGCTAAGAAAATCAAAGAAAAAGGCAAAAATTTCACTAAGGAAAAAAGTTGTCGCGATATCGCGACATGTCGCTCCGTCGCGGCCGAAAGTTGTCGCGATATCGCGACATGTCGCTCCGTCGCTGAAAATGAAAAAGTGTAGCGAAATCGTGACATGTTGCTCCGTCGTTGCTGAAAATGAAAAAGTGTAGCGAAATCGTGACATGTTGCTCCGTCGTGGCCCAGAGAGGAGAGAGAAAGGTAGAATGGAAAATTGTAGCGAAATCATGACATGTCGCAAAATCGTGGTCAAGATAGTCAAACAAGGCACGAAGCAGAAAAGCGTAGCGAAATCGTGACATGTCACAAAATCATGGTCAACGCAGTCAACAACAGTAGGTGGGCGGAACCGTCGCGAAATCGTGACGTGTTTGATTTTCACGGCTTGCAAACGGGCAGAAGGCATAAAGTATAAAATGGTCATGAAATCATGACAAAACCGAGCCAAAGGCAATAAGGCCCAGTAGTGTAGCGAAATCACGATGAAAACTGAGACAAAGCGCATAAGTCGAAAGGTGTCACGAAATCGCGACGCGTCACGTTTTCACGATGCGGGTGAATGAAAAGAGTCTAAGGCACAAAGGCGTAGCGATTTCACGCAACTTTTGGCAAAACGTTCCAGCCAGACAAAGACGTCGCGAAATCACGACAGAAAGTGAAGACCATGCAGAGGGCAAAAAATGGTAGCGATTTCATGATAGGTTGCGGCGAGATGGCCCGAAATAGAAAATGGTAGCGATTTCACGACAGGTTGCGGTCGAAGCGTACGGAGATGAAAAATGGTCATGATTTCATGACAGGTTGCATTGGCAAGGCTGCTGAGAAAACATCACGATATCTGACAGTCACAATTGGTAGTATTGGTAGGAAAATGTCGCGATATCGCGACATGTCGCGTTTTCGTGGTGAAAGCAAGGAAGCAAAGCGGCATGCATAAAAACGTCACGATTCACATGGGGCCATTACAGAACATACAAAAAGCGCTGAACACGTGGCAGAAAGGCATGAGGGTCATGGTAACGCTTCAGATCGACAGTTACATTTAGCAGAGAAGACCAAACGTTTCAGGTTCGAGCGAAAGGTCAAAGCATCAAAGAAGCGGGAAAATGAAACGAAGCGTTATGGGAAATGAAACGAAGCGTCACAGAGGGAAACCAAGAGCCGCAGCAGAAAGTTTAAAAGTAGAAGCGAATGTAGATACAGAGGCTGGAAATTGTAAATAGAAAGCATTATTTTTATTGAATAAAGGAGTTTATTTGGCAAGAGTAACTTTTGTGTGTGAAACCAAAAGGAGATTGAAGGCTAAGACTACTGTTATTTCTGTATATCTTTCCTTTGCATTATTTTGTTTTGTATCTATTCGTTTACACCATAATGTGGGTTGCGATAGGTGAATGATAGAATGATGCAAATTATTTATTTCCTTAGAGTCTAGCATCCGATTTGATTTGACCGTGTTTTATTACAGGTCTGTTAGGTCAGGTTGTTTTAGAGCTTCATCTCATAACTTGGGGTTTTGCAGGGAGGATATTGCTAACCAGATTAACGTCCTTCTGTAGTTTTTCTAGCTGATTCTCAGAAAGAACATTTCTGTTTCAATTTTTGATATATTTTTTAATCTTATTTGAAAATCTGAGTTTCGGATTCTGGTACATTCCAGAATACTTTGCAAAATTTTATTAACACCAAAAGCTAACGTAGAAATAGCAGAACACTTAAACAAAGATAAAATGAACCAATTAACTATAAAATGAACCTCATGCTAAAGGCACGGAGCTTAAAATGAAGTGGCCTATACCACGCATTTTCTCATTTAAAATATTTCTTTAAGCCAAAAGATAAAAGAGGTTGCTAATTTATTTTCGGGAGGGTTTCATTAATTTCAAGAGCATAAAAGAAGAAAGGGATTTTTTGTTCTTTCTTTTGCTTTACGCGGTTGGTTATTTTAACAGATTAGGGTTACAAAGTTTGCTGTGAATCATCAAAGGCCCCTTGTTAACAGTTACTTGCAGGATTTAAGTTATTCTAGATTACATTCATTTATTTGCATTAGGTCTTAATTGGTTATATGCATATGAATGTTTGTTCACAAGAAACTTGGAGAAATTAAAATAACAAATTTTCTTTGCAAGAAAGAGTTTCCTGTCGGAGACTCTAGTTGTGTGTTCATTTTGTAAAAGGACAAAATATTCACTCAACAAGTTGCATTAGTATTTTTTTGATTTTCTTTTAAAACAAGGTCACCGACCTCAAAGGATCGATGACGAACTTTCTTGGCATATGATCTTTTAATATTGTTTTGATAAGCATGAAGATGCTCCAAAGCATTGATGCGCTTTTCATCTAGGATTCCTAGTTGACTGAGTCTGCCAGCTCGATATTCATCTCCTACTTTGGTATCTTGAAGTAGTAGAGCCAAAGAAGGAACTTCTAATTCAAAAGGAAAAATGGCTTTAGTGCCATAAACCAAGACAAAAGGTGAAGTTCCAGTGGGAGTTCGAACACTAGTTCGATAGGCCCACAAAGCTAGATATAATTGAATGTGCCAGTCGCGGCCAGATTTATTGACCAATATTTTAAGAATTTTGATTAAGGTTTTGTTAGATGCTTCTGCTTGGCCATTACCTTGAGGATAATAGGGAGTGGACCATCGATGTTGAATCTTATATTTTTGGCATAATTTCTTGACATCTTTATTTTTTAAACAAGTTCCATTGTCTGAGATGAGATTTGCAGGAATTTCGAACCTACAAATGATTTGATTAAAAATAAATTTGGAGACTTGTGTTCTAGTGTAGGAAGCTAAAGGCATAGCTTCAACCCACTTTGTGAAATACTCAGTGGCGGTTATGATGAATTTGTGTCCATCAGATGACATAGGATTAATTTTGCCAATAATTTCTAAGCCCCATTTTGAAAAGGGCCAAGGAGATGAAATATCCTGTAGCTCTTATGCAGGCGCATGGAAAAGGTCAGCATGTTTTTGGAACTTGTCGCAATGGTGCCATAATCATGTGCATCATTTTCCATGGTAGGCCAAAAGTAGCCTATCCTAAGGAGTTTTTTAGCAATGACACTACCACTGAAGTGTCCTCCACAAGAGCCATCGTGGACTTCACTTAAAGCTGATTTGGATTCTTCTAGATTCAAACATCTCAATAGGATACCTTCAAAATATCTCCTATATAAAGTATTTCCAATTATTACAAATCGACTTGCTCATCTACGTAATAACCGACATTGGTTTCTATTAGAATTGGCAGGGAAAGTCCCATTGTAAAGAAAATCAAATATATCTATATACCAAGGGTCAGGAGTAGTTTCATTGATTAGAAACACATACGAAGGTTCTAAACATGAATTATTTGAAGCGGGTTCCTGGAGTCGATGAATAATTATGGTGGCATATTTTTCATCTAACTCCAAGGGCAGAAGATATGCAGCTGCGGCCATAGCATCAGCCGCACGGTTGCTAGTTCGCAGAATAGCTTCCAAAGTAACTTTATCAATCAAGGATAACAATTGCAAAACATAAGCTTTATATGGGTGTAATTTATCATCTTTGGTCTGATAAACTTCATTAATTTGATTTATGACAAGTTGAAAATCACCAAAAACTAGCAGATGTTTGATTTTTAATGCCAAGGCAACTCATAATTCAAGGATTAGAGCCTCATATTCGACAGTATTATTGGTGCAATCAAATGTTAATTTAAAAGAGAAATGTATAATGTGTTTTTGTGGATATATTAAAATAATACCCGCACTAGCCCCACTCATGCATCGGGCTCCATCAAAGTATAAGGACCATTGTTCAACATGGTCTACCTCTAATTGAAGGCATTCATCAGGAAACTCAATGATGAGGGGATGGGTAGACTCTAAGGGTGCAATAGCTAATTGATCTGCTATGATTTGACCCTTAAAAGACTTTTGTCCTATGAATGTGAGTTCAAACTCGCATAGAGCAAGAACCCACTTGGCTGTGCGAACCGATAAATAAGGTCGACTCATAAGATACCGCAAGGGATCATATTTAGCAATGACATATGTTTTTTGACTAAGCATATAATGGCATAATTTCTATGTAGAAAATATGACTGCTAGACATAGTTTTTCTAATGAGGTATAACGAGTTTCATAACTGATGAAAGTTTGGCTAATGTAATAATTAGCACGTTATTTCTTCTCATCATCAAGCTAAGCTAACATAGCTCCTAAAGAAAAATCTGAAGCTAAAATATATAGGAGAAACAAGCGATCAGGTCTAGGTGGTGAAAGCACAGGTGGGTTAAGGAGGTATTGTTTAAGAAGTTCAAAAGCTTCTATACATTCATCGTCCTAGTTAAAAGGGACATCCTTCTTAAGGAGCTTAAGAAAGGGAGTGGTTTTGTCCGCCAGCTTATCGATGAAGTGACGGATGGCTTGAAGCTTACCTTGTAAATTTTGTAACTCAGATATATTGGTAGGTGCGGGCATATCAGTGATATCCACAATCTTGAGAAGGTCGATTTCGATACCATGTAAAGAAACTAAAACCCCTAATAGTTTATCGAACTTAACTCTAAATATGCATTTGTCTGGATTTAATCGAATAAGGTATTCTCTTAACCGATTAAATACTTTTCTCAAATCATCTAAATGATCATTTTCTTTAATAGAGTGAGCTATAATATCATCTACGTAATCATGTAGGATATCATGCATCATATCATGAAAGATATAAGTCATAGCTCGTTGATATGTTGCACCTGCATTATTTAAACCAAATGGCATAACTTTCCAAAAAAAGGTACCCCAAGGGGTAATAAAGGCTATTTTAGCCTGATCTTCAGGAGCTATCCTGATCTGATTATAGCCAAAAAATCCATCCATTAGGGACATCATTCCACTCTCGAAGGTAAAGTCAATGATTTGGTCCATGTTTGGAAGAGGAAAATCATCTTTAGGGCATGCATCGTTAATATCTCTAAAGTCCGTGCAAACCCTAACTTTGGTAGCTTCTTTCTTGGTGACTGGAACTACATTCAAGATCCATTCAGCATAATCAAAAAGCTTGTATGAAAATAACATTTAGGAGTTTTTCTAACTCCCCTTTGACTAGCAGGGCCACTTTGGGATGCATTTTTCTAAGTTTCTATTTAACAGGTTTAGCATCCGGATGGACTACTAGATGATGCATGACTACAGAAGGGTCTAGACCTGGCATATCTTCATATGTCCAAGCGAAGACATCTTCATATTCTTTAAGGAATGCAATGTATTCATCTTATTTTTCTTGACTTAATGCTGATCCAATATTGATTATGTGAGGATTATCCTCAGTTTCAATGTTAACTTTAATGATGTTTTCTACTTCCATGTGTAGATCTCTTTCAAAATTATGTGGGATGGGTGAAATGCCCAATTCTTGTAATTCTTTTAAGGTTAAGTTGGATAATTCATCTTGATGAGTGGTGGCCTCAAGTTGGGCTATAGTTGGTATAGAACCATCAAAATAAAAACCATTGTCTAACAACTCTTCAACGGAGATATCATGGAAAATATCTCCTTCCAACTCCTCATCGAATTTAGCAATCAATTCAGGGTAAGCTATGGATAGCATATTGCAGGTAAAGGGATTATTCTTAGAACACAAAGAATCTTGTTTATCTAGATAATCTTGATAACATATGAGTTGATCATCATCTTCAAAAGGGAAGGGTTGACCCTTACTAGGAAATAGGCCCACACCACATCGGGTGGGCCATGGCTCTACCTCAATAGGTTCTTTCATACCATTTTGGAAAGGTCCCAAGCCTTTCCATTTATAGCCCATTTTAAGCATTATGGGCTTAGCTTTAATATATTCATTAGCAAAATGACATCGGGCATATCCCTCATGATGAGTTTTGATATTCCTGGGTATTCTTCCCCAATCATATATTTTATAAATAAAAGCACAACTCTCGACTTGGTAAGTACTTCCCATAGGTTGTGGGAGGCCCAAAGTATGAGGAGATGGCGACAAGTTATTTAAAAGAATTGAATCTTGCATAAAAGCATTTATTTTTTTTTATATTAATATTGTGGATAAATCCGGTAAAAGTTCATCAGAAAGAGCATAAGATGTAGAAGGATCATTCCCTATATCTTTAGATGTGGAAGGTATGATAGATGATAATGTGGAGGTGTCAATAAATGGGTCTATAGGTTTTGAAATTATAGGGATAGAACATGAAGGATTGGTTGTGGATTGAAGATATTTTTGAGGTTTTAGTGTGGTTTGTTCAGAATATGGTTGAGTTAAATGTATAGGTGTAGTTGATGGGGTAGATGAGGTTATGTGTGTGTGTTTCACACATTTAGATGAAAAATAAGAATTAGGATGTGTGGATGACAGAGCAGGGCAAAATTGCACTCCAACAGGTTCTGCCAAAGCACACATATCAAAGGGTCTAGGGTCACCATGGATAGTGACCAACTGATTTTTAAATTCAAATTTAACACACTGATGTAAAGTGGAAGGAACCACTCGCATCGCATTGATCCAAGGGCAACCCAAAAGTATATTGTATGATGCGGGGCAATGTACAATAAACACAGTTGTATCTAGGGTTCTAGGACCAACTTGCAAGGGTAAGGTAATGACTCCACACGTTTCTTGTGTCTCGTCATTGAAAGCTTTGATAATCATGTCAGTTTTCTTCATTTCATCACTTCTAAAGCCAAATATTTGGTAGAAGTCAAAAGTGCAAATGTTTAGAGATGAACCATTATCAATCAAGACTCTTTTAACAACTACATCTCCAATTAGAGTAGTAATATATAAGGGGTTATCCTTATGTAAACTATGTTGTGGGATATCTTTATCTCGAAAGTCAATACAATCAACTTCTCGAGTGATGATAGTATTGGACATGGCTTTGGGTTGAATATTTTGAGGTACCATCATTTGGCTTAATGTAAGCATTAACTCATCCCTATGGGTAGGAGAAGATCTTAACAAGTCCAAAAGGGAAATTCTGGTCGTAGTATTGGATAATTGTTCATTAATATTGTAAGGAGGTTTTGGTTGAACATTAGACATATGATTCCCTTTATTGGGATTTTTCAAAATAAATGGAACTGATCCATCATTCTGAGTTTGATCTTGTTGAAAGTTTTGAGCTTGTTGTCTGGTAACAACTCCGATGGTACCCACAATGTTATATTGAAGATGTTGAACTGGTCTTGGTTGAGCGTTTATGGCTTGTTCATTAGGAAGGAACTGATTAGAATAGGGTCGAGTAGTAACTCTTCTAGGAAATGGTTCTTCTGGAACCGTAGCATCTGTGATGGGTTGAATAGGATCCGATTCATTTTCAGAACTATTCGATTGGTTTGAGGTGATGTCTATTTCACTTTCAGTATCTGATTCTACATCACTAGGATCGAGAGTTTGAATATTATGTAGGGGTCTGGTCATGACCATGGATAAGTTTGTGCCAAATATTTGAGGATCCTAAACAGATAATTGTCCGCTAATAGTCCCTACATATCGGGTAGGAGGGGGAACATTATGATGTTCAATTTGATTGGCCACTTCTTTACCATGTTTTGGTAAAGGATGTTGAAATATATCTAATGATTGATTAGCATTTTGATTTTGATTTTGGGGAATGGTATTTTGAGCATTATTAGGAGCATTTTGTTTAGGTTGGAAGGCTTGCACCTCCATTTCATTATTATCAATCAAATTTTGTATTTTATGTTTCAATCTTTTACAAGAGTTTGTAGCATGTCCAGGTCCTCTATGAAAGTCACAATGTAAATCGGCTCTGTATCCGGGTATAGTTGGATCAGGTTCCTCGATAGCTGGTAATTGAATCAAGCCTCATGCTAATAATTGAGGAATAATGGTTGATAAAGGTTGATTCAATCTAGTAAATTCTCGATGAGGTTTATCAGGAGGTTTTAATATAAATTTTTTTGTTGTCTTTGTTGTATTGATATTAGCAATGTTTCTACTATCAGTGACTCCGTCACCTACAACTTGTTTTTTTTATACTGATTTCTAGATGTTTTCTCATAATCTTTCTTTTTGAGCTGACCTCTTCTAATGAGAGCATCTTCTACCCTTCAAGCTAAGTCTATAGCTTGATCTAAGGTAGTTAAGGTAGCAGTTGATAACTCATAAGATATTTGTTCTTGTAAATTATTAATAAAAATGTCCAACATTTCCCTATAAGGTAGCACAAAGTGCAGTTTTCCTGTCAACTACCTCCATCTAGCTAAGAAATCAGCAAAACATTCATCTTTGTCTTGTTTTAAGTTGTACAAATCTTTAATGGTGACATGCCTCTCGATGTAGGCACTAAATTGATGGACAAACGATTCAGTTGTTTCTTCAAAATTTCTCAAATAATGAGTGGGCAATTGATAGTACCACTCTAATGCCATTCCTCCTAAGCTATTCAGGAACATTTTTAATAATAGCAAGTCATCATGTGATATATCATGACATGCTATCCTAAACATGCGAATATGCTCTATGGGATCTTCAGTTCCTTTATATATAGGTAGGACGGGCATGGGAAAGTGTTTAGGGTATGGTTGTGCTACAACTATGGGATCCAGAGGTTGACTACATATCTCTCGATAATTGTACTAGGGATGGTAGGAATCTATCTAGTCCATGCGCAAAGCTAGCTATTTCACCATGGCTTCCAGATTACTGGTTTGCCCACCATATTGATTCGGTAGGGCATTAATATGGGATTTTTGAGCATATGATGGAGGGACATGGAGATTATATGCGATATTGCTATTGTATAAATTGTTGGTAGGAAGGGTGTTATGAAGAAATTTTGAAGTTGTATTATGTTGTATGCCCGATTGTTGAAAATTGGTGTTTGGCTTCATTTTAGGTTTTTGTCTACTTGAAGCATATTGATCAATAGTTTGGCGAAGTAAAGCGGTGAAGGAAGGTTTCTTTTGTGTGGGAATGATTTTAGGCTCAATAACAGGTTCCTTAGGGGGTTGGGTAACCTATTTTTTTTGCATGTTCTGAATCATAGTGACCATATCTCTATTGGATGGTCCAGCTTTATCACTTTATTGATCAATGAAAGATAAGGGATTAGTGTGTATGTCAAACATATGTTCCATGGCTGCTTGAGTGTCACTAATTTGCTCTTTATCAATACGAACTGCCATATTAAGAGCACCAATGTTATTATTGAAAATTTTCTAGAAATGATCTAAATTATCAAAATCAATAGTTCCATCTGGAGCTATTCTAGGGGATGAGGATCCTTCCTCTTTAAGATTTTCTTGTTGTTCATTTTCTTCAGCAAGGTCATATTCTGGTTGTTCTAGAGTTTCTCCTTCCGGAATTGATTCCTCGGGAAGGACATTTGGGTTTTTTGTTTTGTATCCTAACCAATCTTCTCCTTCTTCTTCAGTTTGTTTACCACTCCTAAGTTTAGGCATTGTGGTTAAATTTAGATTTCAGAATATATATATATATACTTATATATATATATATATATATATATATATATATATATATATATATATGCAACAAGCTTAAGAGGTATATATTTTAATTATATACCTACTATAGTATTTGAAATAAAATGTTTTTGGTTTTTGTTATGTTTTGGTTTTTCTTTTGTTTTTGTAATAATATTATAAAGATAACAAACAACACACTAAATGCAAGAAATAATAATAATGAAAGCAATGATCTAGTTTTCTATAAACAATTTATAAATATCATTAATGGGCTCAAGTTCTTCAAGAGTCATGAAGTGTTCTTCTTCAAATTGAAAAATTTCTTTCAAGAATTTGACAAAAAGTGTTATAGTGATATTATCTATCTCAGATTCTGGTTGGTAGAAATAAAGTTCGTGGCAATACTCTCGATATAACACAGCCCTAGGAACTCTATTCCATCTTTCCCTATCCGTAAGAATGACCTCTTGATCTTCTACATGACCTAGGAATTGGTGTATAACAGCTACGTTCTCGAGGTATTCCTTGAAGGTGAACAATTTTGAAGACACAAGAGCTCTCCTATAAGCTAACCACCTATGGCAGGCTCTCTGAAGTTCATGATAAAAAATGAGTTGATGAGGATCCAAGATCCTATCTAGGACAAACCTCTTGATTTGTCTAAGTTCGGTTGATTTAGATGAAATGACACCTAGCCTCCTATCAAGTTCTTTCCACAAAAGTTGGTTTCTATCTATTTTAGGCACACTAAGCACAAAATTAACTTCTATGGCTATTAATTGATTTGCAACGTTTATAGTGACTGCTAGTCTTTTCTTAGGAGCTACCATCTAGACATGATATGCAACTTAGTAGTTTTCTAATGATTTTAAATGCATCTATGTTTTTGGTTTTTGTTTTTTTTTCAAAAGGTTTTAGTTTCACGTCGGGTTCACCAAAATGTATCGCTCCAATTTTTTCGCATCCTTACCTTCAGGCTAAAGGATCCATGCCCGGAAGGAGGATGGGAAAAGGATGGGATGATACCTCACACTGAGAGGCCCTTTGAATGTCCTGCATCTCGAGGGAGGGGTATTAAGGTGATTTTTCGAAGGATGGTGGGGTTAAACAAGAAACGTTTAGTGGCAGTTTCCATGCCTAGGTTGGGAATGAGTTTAATGTGTTCAATTTTAGATTTAAACAGCCAAGTCCTAGGTTTGGCCAAATGAATCTAAACTAAGCTATATGAAATGCTGATTATATGAATACAGAAAATAGATTTGAACAGAAAACATAGAGAATAAGCTAGATTAAAGAGCCATACCTGATCCGGATGTCTGATGGAGATTCTAATTTTTGAAGTAGTCCAGATCGTCTAGAATTTGACAAGATCATCTCCGATCTGACAGGATCATCTGAGATCTGACGAATTCGTCAGACAAATTTTTCGGAGACCTGAAATTGCAGAAATGGATACCAAGAACAAAAAATACAATTGCAAAAGCAAGGGAAAATGATAGAAATGAAAGTATGAATGCTAGAATGACAACTTTAGATAACAAATTAAGTAAAATGCATGGTTTTAATGACTAACTTTGACTTTATTATGCATCTAGGCTACATGAGGTGAACTCCAAGATGCAAAGCAATAATAAGCTTAACTAATGCAAAGCAAAACAACAAAAAAGAGTAAAGAAATGCAAACTTTGGGCACTAATTGCCCCCAATGTTGATTGTAGTCAAAATCATATCAGATTGGTATGAAATCATCTCAAATTGGACAGGATCATCTGCGATGATCTGAGCTTTGCTTCGGCTGAAGAATAAAAAAGTTCCTGCAAGAAAATTCAAAAAGGGACAAAGGCGAACAATAATCTAGGATATCTTGAAGCATGTAAAACTTAAAGTACAGAAAAATTCAGCTAGGGGAAGGTCAAGGGGAGGTCCTAAGATTAAATAGGCATAGGAAAGAGGTTTAGAGGTTGGAGATCATCCCATTTTGGGAGATCTCCAATGGGGGGAGACTCTAACGATGCAGATGTGTCTCTTCCCGAGTTAGAGAAGCTATTGAAACAGAAGCTAATTTTGAAAAAGTAGTTTTGGGACGAAATCGTCTGGACATTTTGCTCCAAATGAAATTGTCCGATCTGAGGCGATATCGTCTGATCAGAGACGATATCATCCAATGGATGAAACAAACTCTAAAAATGGCATGGAAAATAAGGAAATGGGTAGCAGGCGGTTTGGGAGTGGTTTTGGGGTTGAAATTTGAATTTGAATTATTACTAAGGTAATTTTAATTATTTACTAAGTTTTACTACGCCAATTTTAGGGTGCTACAAGTACCACAGTTGGTTCTATTGTTTTACCTATAGAAGTAGGGGCCATAATTTTACACACCATGTTTCACATCTTGGAAGGAGCCATGGTGTATAATATACTACTTGGTAGACCTTGGATGAGGGAAATGAAATGTGTTCCTTCAATTCTCCACCAATGCTTGAAATATGTTTATTATGGACAAGTCCATTGCATCCCTGTAGATGTCAAACATTTTAAGTATTGTAATTTCATTTTAAATCATTATGAATCCATGTTACCTTCCACCAATTTATTATTAGCACCATCATCAAATTCATCCACATCATCTCTTAATCTGCCTTCTTCCAATCCATCTACATCTTATTCTAAAGCTCCCATATTATAAGAGCTACCCATCACATCACATCCTCAAACATCAATTTTTTCTTGTACATGTGGTCATAGTCATTCTACTGGTAGCACATCGTAGATCACATCTACCCCTTCTACAACCACTTCTTTTGTTTCATCATTACCCCATCCTCCATATTCTAATTCCACATCGCCATCCAATCCCACTCCATCGGTTGATGTTTCACAAGTCAAACTCTCATATTGTGACATATTTAATTCACCACCATCCATAACCAATCCAAAGCCATCTGAGTTCCCACCATCAACCATGCCAGTCCAAGTCAAAGTCCACATCACCAATCTCGGTATAGGTGAATATGTGGTCCAAGACATCACCATCACACCCCTAGCAATTCCAATAGCCAAAGATTTGGGACGTCCCTAAGACTGTTATTTATCCATAGGCACTGTTTATGACATGAGTGCAACTCCAAATAACACTAAATTTGTTTATGAAGGGTTGGATTGCTCAACTGGGGAAAACCCACCTGAAGAACCAAAAGAGCCTAGACGTACTATCATACCTAATATGGATGAGTTTCTAGCTTGCTACTTTAACATGTTCAATTGGCAGGATCATGGTCTAGGTTCCCATTAGCAAGGGATGCATGATATCTTAGAAGCCCATATAGAGGTGCCCATGATAATTTTGGTTTAGGCTATACCTTGTTGTCTTCCACTGCTTCTCTTGAGCAAGCCTTTAAAAATATTAGCCTAAATTATGAAGACCACCCCATCCATCCATTATCCAAAACATCCTCTCTTGAACAAGCCCTTCAAGAAATCTGCATTGATGAAGTAAACAAGGATGACCCCATCAACTTCTCTTATCCTATATTTTATTTTGACGATGAAAGTTATGAAGAATTTGAAGTCATGTCAAATGCTTATGATGATTCTAAAGAAGAGTCACATCCCATTGTCCCCATAACCCAACAGGAAGAGTTTTACGTCTGAATATTCCCCATCCACCATCCCATATTCCATTTTCTTCTTCAACACGAACAAGCGAACCCACTAGGAAATCCACCTTAAGCCCCACACATAAGCCAAGAAATGTAACATATGTACATATTTAAAAAAAAAAAAATCAAAACAAAACCCCCCTAAAAAAAATAAAAGAAAATATGTTTCTCATGTTAATGCCATGTCTATTATAGGGATAACACCAGTCGACATCGGTTCAGCTCCAATCATTCCAACCATTCATCCATACAAGTCATCCTTCTTTCCACTAAGTCAATATGAATCCTATTGACTTATTCACCCCGCTCCGCAATCCATATGATTTGGCTAGGCCAATTCCAATTGACATTAGCCTTATTGACTTGGATCGGATTTCCTCCCCACCCTATTTTTAAGAGCTCATACTATTCGAGGAATTGCTAAGGGCTTCAGCTAGCTATATTCCTCCTTCATTGCCACATTCACCCACATCACCTTCCACTAGAGATCTCGAGGTCTTTCAGGTAGAGTTATGCAGCGATAAACAGGAAAAGTTGGATGACATCCTAGATGACATAAATATGATCCCAAAACCACACCAACTTGAGGAAGGCTCACACATGTCCATTGAATATACCATCAATGTGAACCTTAGTTTGGATCTCGATAATACCCAAGTTGTCAAGCTTGGAAAATTTTTAACATCCGATGAACAAGAGCAATTCATTGCTCTCCTTAAGAAAAAGAAATAAGTGTTTACATTTTAGTGGAATGGCCATTGCAAAGCGTCTTTTATGCATGGGTTATTATTGGCCCACAATGGAACACAACTATTGCATAGATGTCAAAAATTGCAAACAATGTCAAACACATGCCAATTTAACTCACGTACCATCACAAGATTTATAGCCAATACAAAGTCTCTGGCCCTTTTCACAATGGGTCCTAGACCTAATTTGTAAAAGTTTGTCCTCCTCTTCGAGACAACATACATTCATCATCACCACGACAGAATACTTCATGAAGTGGGTTGAGGTTATACCTCTAACTAGTACAACATGACCTCAAATTATAGATTTCATACTCCATCATATCATCTATCGCTTTGGCATTCCTTCTAAAATCATTTAGGATAATAGTAAGTCTTTCATGAACAAGGATTTTTGAGCACTTTGTGAAAAGTATAATATCCAACATATCTCGACTCCTTATTACCCACAAGCAAATGGACAAGCTGAGGCTACCAATAAGACCTTGATTGCCATTCTTAAGAAACTCGTCAAAGAAAATCATAAATATTGGCATACACAAATTACGTTGGCACTTTGGGATTATTGAACAAGCATACAAATGCCAATAAGAGCAACACCATTCTCTCTAGTCTATGGAGCTGAAGCTATTATGCCTCTTGAGCTTGAGATTCCCTCCTTATGAGTTTCCTTACAAGAATTCATAGATGATGATATAGCTAGACAAGCACGACTTGACCAACTCACGCTCCTAGAAGAAAGGTGAGTCAACACATTAGAACATTTATGAGTTTATCAAGATTGCCTCAAGCGTGCTTACAATGCTAAAGTCCATCTTCAAGAATTTCAATTAGGGGATCTGGTACTCAAATAGAACCAATAAAACACCAATGCTTTGCCACACCTTCATGAAAAATTTGCAACAAATTGGTTAGGTCCATACATAATCACTCAAAAAGTGGGTAATGGTACTTATAGACTTGCCAATTTAGAGGGAATAGAGAAACCCGAACCACTTAATGTTCTTCATTTAAAGGCATGCTATTGTTAAAAGCGACACTTTATATGTATATATACATGTTTTAGACTAAAAAAAAAAATTCACAAAGGCATGCACACATTGCATGCATTCCATTTGCATTTACATTTAAGCATTTGACATGCATCTTCACTTTTTGCATGCATACATTGTTTCATTCGCATACATTAAATCATACATATTCCATGGCATTGTACAATTTTCATTTACATATCAATACTTCATTGTATTAGGTATATACATTTGCATTCATCCCATCCCATGTTCAATGATCTGACATAGTAATGATGATATGGTCATAAAAAAAAAATCAAGTTATAACAATTGGGGGTACCTAGTTTAAAGAAACCATGCAATCCTCACAAAATTCATATGTCAACCACATCGCATGCCAAAATCACAAAAGCCTATATTTTCAGTCACTCAGCCATTACTAGTATAGCAAGCAACCTCCAAATGGATGTTCGATGTTTTTTGGTACCAATAACAAAATTTACACACTAAGAAACTCTTGAGCATGGCCAATCGATCATGAAAACGTCTTGAACCAATCACATTTCATCACATCTTAAAAACATTATGAGATAGGGTGGGCTAGTACTATCCTTGGGTAGTACCTCATGGCAAAAATGAGATATCCCTTGCTTGTCCCATTACACAACATAGTCCAAAAATAGTGGTTTTCACCAATACCAACATTGCTCCAAACATAAACGTAAAAATATAGAGTAGTAAGTATAGGTTCAAAATTATCATCACACCTCAGTTGAGAATTTGATTCCCAAAATATCTATACAAGATTAACAAATAAAATACCAAATACCCTTGATATTTAAAGTTTTAAGGATTCGTACTACATGCCCCTAACCAGGACGGGTAGTCATCCTCAAGGCCTAAAAGATCAATCCCATAGGAATAAGGAGTGAATATCCATCGGGGCTATAGAAGCTTGAATGGAAGTGGAGTAAGATCATGCGAGGTGACATGTCTCTCCTCCAAAAAGAGAGACCTATGAATGCACATAAGGATAGGCTAACCTCAAGTCATCTCCATAATAGGTCATGCCTAAAACTAACCATAATGGGTTAATGAACTTCACATGCACACACACTGGTACTTGGTTGGATAGGGTCATTGTCTTGCTCAAGACTCGGTAATTGAACATCACTCACACACACATTTGGTTCTAAATAAAGTTAGACAACCTAGTGAGTTTGGTTAGTGACACTAATATGTTTGAGTCTTTGAAAATATCTCAGTTTTCCATATCAACATTCATGTCTTCTTCCATATCAACATCCATGTCATCTTCCATACATTCTTCCATATCAACATCCATGCCTTCATTACAAGTTCAAATTGCATAAAGCCACTAAATTGGGTACCTCCAACTGGAAAACAATGGACAAAGAACAATGGCCAATAAAACTTCTGAACTATAAAAGATCATTCAAACACCATGCATTCCCCTCATATAGTTTAGATTCATTATACATTTACTTGCATTTATCATCAATAGCACATCATATAGCTTGCATGAAACATCCATATAAAGCATTATGCATATACATCATTATTAGTTGGCATTCATAAAGCATTCCATCAAAAAACATTTCATAAAACATGCATAAACCATTCATAAAATAAATATTGCATACACACAAAATATAACACAAAAATAAAAGCCATGTATATATATGTATAAATATTGCATATACAATAAATTCCAAAAGGCTAAAAGGGAGCACCAAGGCTCATATACAAAATAGTGCATCTAAGCACTAAGCTAATGTCCATGAGAGGATCCCTAAAACCTAGTAGGAGCCCTTGACCTAGTACTCTTCCTAGACTCAGTATGCCTAGATGACTTAGCTATAGAAGAGGAAGTAGGATCCTACAATGTAATATGGTTTTGCATACACACATCCTCCAAGGAATGTGCATATGCATCACTAGCCCATAGACATCGTAAGTAAATTTGATGTCGACGCTCCTTCGCCAACATATTTGACTAAAGCCACATGACCATCACCTGATCACTAGCCACAACTGCCACCCGCTTTGCATTCAACCGAGCTATAGTATCCAATGACTCCCTATGAGTCTCAAGCATAACCTCACGCTCCTCACAAAGTTTCTCCAGCTCTGCCCACAACCTCACCACCTTAGAGATCTCACCCATCCCCTCATCATCCTCCCTCTCATTTTCCTCAAACCCCATCTCTAGAGTCTACTAAGACAATCCCATCGATTGTATTTGACTCATCGATCATTGGGCCCTCATCCTCTTCAGAGTCACCCCTGATTCCATAGCTACCACATCATCACTCGTAACCTTTGGTACCCATACTGGTTGGGCACAAAACCACTCCACATACTCTGGAGTTACCCCAAAATCATCTACGTCGGGGACCTCCATATCCTTGTCATCCTCAACCACCACCCACCATGGATCTACACAAAGGAGCCCCACCTTCGCCCGTCAATGTCGATACAACACCAAATAATTAGGCACATCCTGAGGCAACCCAAACTACCTCAAAACCCATGAGTATTGAAAGTACTCCACCTCCTCATCTTGTTGCCTAATAAACCATCGAGCCTGCCTCACTTGATGTAGTTGCTCCCCATCACCATGCCATTGAGCTCCATGCCATGGCCTCCATATCACGTCCTTTCGAGTCAATCCTGACCACATATCCTGATACCACTAGCTGGTATGAACCTATCGACTCAGCTGAATTTCCTCTGCCACTACCCATCACCTATCATAGGGCTACACCATTTGCCATGACTCAAATTGCAATCCCTCGGGCTAAGCCACAACAAAATGCTCCCAATCCCAACACTGTAGAAGGGAGTTGCATACAATCCCCTTCATCTCCCTTTGAATCACCTCATATAACTCCCAGTACAACTACGACAATAAGGTAGACACCCATGCATACTCCTGAGGATCCATCAACAGATCACTCACCAACCTCAATAGGTTCCAAGGGAACCTACAACCAATGCTATTAGGTAGCACTATATTTTCTAGCAAAAACATGATCAAGGCAGGGAGTGCATCCAACTACTTTACCTTGTACATGCTTAGATGGCATATACCCCCATATCCCATCTACGCCTCTCACCATCGGTCCTCGAACATCTGATTCATCTCCACCTTCTTATCATGCCCTACTACCATCTTCTTCCCTTCTACTAGCACCTTGAGAATGCAATATACATACTCAAGCGTAACATTAGCCTTCCTAGTCGACAACTAGAACATTCCCTATCAGGGTCCCATATCTCTATCAATGATGAGAGATATCCCTCATTTACCCTCACCACATCTAGCCTAGCTACACCCTCCAGGCCCACCTTCCCCAAAAACTCCTAGTCATCAGTCGTCAACTTCTTCCTCATCCCAAGAACGAGAGGAGAGAACCAATGTCGAGGCTCTATGTCCCTCAACTGCAGCAACAAACAATTTCATTAATACTATTACAAAAAAAAACAACAATAAAAAAATGCACAAGAGATAAAGTGTTTTTAAACATTACCGGGGCAAATGGTGCCTCAGCTCCGCTAGCAACATTCAATCCCTCCATCGCCATAGCTTCCGTAAAAATTCTCACTAGCCTCACTAAGCTCACAAACCCACTCCACTCCTTAGATGCAGCTTCTCAAAGTCCAAAATGCACAAGTGAGCCTCATGATTCACTTGGAAAGCTATTTATAGCTTTCCCTAGTGCATTTAGGTGCAGGTCTATGCCTATAATTCGCAGGCTCGCCTAGGCGCCTACGGGTGCACCCAGGTGCATTTGCGTGCCTGTGGGACACCATAGGCATAGTTGTGCGCCTGGAAACATAATGACACAAAGAAAAAATTGATCAAAATAGTAGCTTACCTCCTCCAAATTTCACCAAATTTCATCCACACATCATGCACATCCTAAAATTAGGTTATGTAAAAAAAAATCATTTTGCAAGCATAATTTTTGAGAATAAACCAAATCTTCAAAATACGCTAATTGAGGCACAAAATATAGAAAAACAATCCAAATTTTCACAAAACTCACATCTGATCATTCTACACTATATTCTTCATCATCACATACAATTGTGCAAAAATCAGAGTTAAACGAACCTCGTATCTAGTAGGTTATTCTATAAACTTTGTGATTGTAGCGATGTTCATCCATGCAATTTGGTAAGATGAATATTCTCCAATAAGGACACTTGATAATAATCATCATCCATTATCACATCATCAAATATCACAATCACATTTGGCACCTCATATTTTGAGTACAACTTTTCCAAGAACAATTTGCTCAAATGCGGTCATTGAAGCCATTTTTTGTGGGGCACAAAAACATGGATAATCAAAATCACAAACACATTCATTTGACAACAGTCACCATACAGGACATATCGGTAGGTTGATTGGTTCCATTATGTAATTGACGAAGAAATTTCCACAATCACTACCCCACCCCTACATTGACTTAGTCATCATGCATCTTCATAAATTGCATACTCAATGATGCCATTGCAACATCTTATTCAACAACATCAAATCATCCCAAATTTTGGGGCAACCACAATTTGATTATGATTTCCCATGATAGGATACATCTTACAATCACATGGTATTATACACCAACCCATTTCCCACCGTTGGGGCATAAACGATATCACATTTTACATCATTCATATCATCCACAATCACATGGTATTATACACCAACCCCTTTCCCACTATTGGGGCATAAACGGTATCATATTTTACATCATTCATATCATCCATAATCACATGGCATTATACACCAACACCTTTCCCACCGTTGGGGCATAAACGGTATCACATTTTACATCATTCATATCATCCACAATCACATGCTAATATACACCAACCCATTTCCCACCGTTTGGGCATAAATGATATCACATTTTACATCATTCTATAGCACCCTAAAATTGGCGCAGTAAAATTGGAATAATTACATTCACCTTAGTAAATAATTTAAAATTCAAATTTAACCTCCCAAACCGCCCGTTAACCGTCGAGAAATCCGTTTCCCCCTTTTTCGTGCCATTTTTAGAGGTTGTTTTGACCGTTTGACGATATCGTCGCCGATCAGACGATATCGCCCTAGATTTGACGATTTCGTCTGGACTAGGACGTCCGGACGATCTTGTCGCAAAACTGAATTTGCAAAGTTGGAATCTGTTCCAACGGGTCTCCAATCCGGCAGAAGCGTGTCTCGCGCCGTTGGGACCCTCCCCCGTTGGAGATCTCCCAAATTGGGATGATCTCCAACCTCCTAACTACTCCCCCTAAGCCTATTTAGTCTCTAGGATTTTCCCTTCCCAACCCCTGGCTGAAATTCTCTGCAAATTGATTCCCTCTACGTTAAAGCATCCCAATCTTGCATTTGCACTAGATCTATACCAATTTTGTTGTAGGTACATCACTATTTTTCAGCCGGAGCCAGCACCCATCGTCGTCGATGAACCTGTTCAGATCGGAGGCGAACCTGTCGAATTCGAGATGATTTCGTACTGATGCGAGACGATCTCGACTGCAGTCCGCATTGAGGCAATCAGTGCTTGAAGTTTGCTTTTCTCAACTTTGTCCCTGTCATTTTATTCTGCAAATTAGATAATTTATTCAGTTTTTATGTTATCTTGCATTTGGAGTTCACCCATTTAGCTTAGATTGCATACTAAGATCATGATTTGTCATTAAAATAGCATAATTTGCTTGGATTTCTGTCCTTAACTATCGTTTGCTAACATTGTACTACCATTTTATATCATTTCCCTCTGTTAGCACAATAGTATTTTTTGTATTTTGCATCTATTTTCTGTTTTGCAGGTCTCTGACGAATTCGTCTGATGAATTCGTCAGATCTCAGATGATTCTATCAGTCTCAGATGATTTTGTCAGATTGCAGATGATTCTATTGAATCTCAGATGATCCAGACTGCTTCAAACATCAGAATCTTCTTCAGACATCCGGATCAGGTATTCCTCATTTGCATTCTATAAATTCTCTATTTTTCTATCTTTAAATCTGTTTTCTGTATTCATTGAACTTGCATTTTCATATAGATTAATCTAGATTCATTCGGCCAAACCTAGGATATGAATGCTTAAGGTTAAAAACGAACACATCTAAACACATTCCAAAACCTAGGCATGGAAACTGCCACTAAATGTTTCCTGGTGAACCCACCATCCGTCGAAAAATCATCAAAATACACCTCCCTTGAGAGGCGGGACCTTCGCAAAGTCCTCTCAGTCCGAGGTACCACGCCATCCTTTTCCCATCCTCCTTCCGGGCATGGATCCTATAGCCTGAAGGTAGGGATGCAAAAAATTTGGAGCGATACATTTTGGTGAACCCGACGTGAATGCATCATAACCTTTTGAAAAACAAAAACAAAAACATATATAGAACAACTGAAACATAGATGCATTTTAAACATTTAAGTTTGAAATCATGTTTAGATGGTAGCTCCTAAGAAAAGGTTAGCAGTTACTATAAACGTAGAAAATCAATTGGCAGCTATAGAAGTTAATTATGTCCTTAGTGTGCCTGAAACAAGTAGAAATCAATTCCTGTGGAACGAACTTGATAGGAGACTTAGTCTCATTTCATCTAGGTCCACACAACTTAAGCAAATCAAGAGGCTAGTCCTAGATAGAATCCTGGATCCTCATCAATTAGTTTTTTATCATGAACTTCAGAGAGCCTGCCATAGATGGTTAGCCTATAGGAGAGCTCTTGTATCTTCAGAATTGTTCACCTTCGATGAATATCTCAAGAACACAGCCATTGTGCACCAGTTCCTAGGTTGTGTAGAAGACCAAGAGGTTGTTCTTACAGATAGGGAAATATGGAATAGAGTTCCTCGAGCTGTGTTATATCGAGAGTATTGTCATGAGCTTTACTTTTATCAACCAAAGATCTCGAAACAGATAACATCACTATAGCTCTTTTCATCAAATTTTTAAAAGAAAACTTTCAATTTGAAGAAGAACATTTCATGACTCCTGAACAACTCGAACCTATTAATGATATTCATAAATTGTTTATAGAAAATTAGATTATTACTTCAGTATTATTTCTTGCATTTATTGTGTTATTTGTTGTCTTTATTGTATTGTTTCAAAAAATTAAAGAAAAACTAAAAATCAAAAACTTAGCAAAAACTTAAACATTTCATTTTTAAAATATTGTAGTAGGTATATAGTAAATATATACCTCTTAATTTGTTGCATATATATATATATATATATATATATATATATATATATATATATATTTGCTGAAATCAAAACTTAGCACCATGCCTAAACTTAGGAATGGTAAAGAAACTTTAGGAGAAGGAGAAGATTGGTTACAAGATACAACTGAAAACCCAAATGTCCTTCTTGGAGATACAAATCCGGAAGGAGAAACTCTAGGTCAATCAGATGAAGACTTAGGTGAAGATAAGGAACAAGAAGGAAGTGTTAAAGAGGATGGATCCTCATCCCCTAGAGTAGCTCCTAATGGAACTATTGCCTTTGACAATGTAGAGCATTTTCAAAAAATTTCTCAATGATAACATTGACATCCTTAATGTGGCAGTTCGTATTGATAAAGGGGAAATTAGTGACACTCAAGCAGCTATAGAATAGGCATTTAATATACGCACTAATCCTTTGTCTTTCGTTGATCAAGAAAGTGACAAGGGTGGGCCATCCAATACGGATATGGTCACTATAGCCCAAAGCATGTCAAAACAACAGGTTACCCAACCTCCTAAGGAACCCGTTATTCAACCTAAAATCACTCCCACACAAAAGAAACCTTCCTTCACTACTTTATTTTGCCAAACTATTGAGCAAAATGCTTCAAGTAAACAAAAACCTAAAACAAAGCCAAATACAAACTTTCAACAATCCGGAATACAACATAATCCAACTTCAAAATTCCTCCATAATACTTTTCCTACCAATACTTTACACAATAGTAACATGGCATCTAATCTGCATGTTCCTCCATCATATGCCCATAAAACCCATGTCAATGCCCTACCAAACCAATATGGGGGGCAAACTAGTAATCTGGAAGCCATGGTGAAACAATTAGCTTCACGTATGGACCAGATAGATCCCTACCGTCCCTCGTATAATTATCGAGAGATCTGTAGTCAACCTTTGGATCCCATAGTTGTAGCTCAACCATACCCTAAGCATTTTCCCATGCCCGTCTTGCCTATATATAAAGGAACCGAAGATCCCATAGAGCATCTTCGCATGTTTAGGATAGCATGTCACGACATATCGCATGATGACTTGCTATTACTAAAAATGTTCCCCAAAAGTTTAGGTGGAATGGCATTAGAGTGGTACTATCAATTGCCCACTCATTCTTTGAGAAACTTCGAAGAAACAACTGAATCATTTGTCCATCAATTTAGTGCCTACATCGAGAGGCATGTAACTATTAAAGACCTATACAATTTAAAACAAGATAAGGATGAATGCTTTGCCGATTTCTTAGCTAGATGGAGGCAATTGACAGGAAAACTGCACTTTGTGCTGCCTTATAGGGAAATGTTGGACATTTTCATCAACAATTTACAAGAACAAATATCTTATGAGCTATCAATCGCTACTTTAACTACCTTCGATCAAGCTATAGATTTAGCTCGAAGAGTAGAAGATGCCCTCATTAGGAGAGGCCAACTTAGGAAGAAGGATGATGAGAAAACATCTAGAAATCAATATAAAAACAAACAAGTTGTCGGTGACGGAGTCACTGACAACAAAAATGTTGCTAATGTCAATGCAACGAAGACAACAAAAAAATTCATATTGAAACCTCCTGACAAGCCTCCTCGAGAATTCACTAGATTAAACCAACCCTTATCAACTATTTTACCTCAATTACTCGAAAGAGGTTTAATCCAATTACCAGCTATCCGGGAACCCGATCCAACTATACCCGGATATAGAGCCGACTTGCACTCGTGATTTCCATAGAGGACCCGGACATTCTACCAACGCTTGTAAAAGGTTGAAACATAAAATACAAGATTTGATTGACAATAATGAAATGGAAGTGCAAGCCTTCCAACCTAAACAAAACCCTCCTAATAATACTCAAAAGACCGTTCCCCAAAATCAAAATCAAAATGCCAATCAAACTCTAGACATATTTCAACACCCTTTACCAAGACATGGTAAAGAGGTAGCCAATCAAATCGAACATCATAATGTTCCCCCTCCTACCCGATATGTAGGAACCATTAGCGGACAATTACCTGTTCAAGATCCTCAAATATTTGACACGACCTTATCCCTGGTTACGACCAGGCCCTTACATAATTTTCAAACTTCTGATTCTAGTGATATAGAGTCAGATAGTGAAAGTGAAGTAGACATTACTTCAAACCAATCGAATAGTTCTGAAAATGAATCAGATCCTATTCAACCCGTCACAGATGCTAATGTTCCAGAAGAACCATTTCCTAGAAGAGTCACTACTCGACCTTCTTCTAATATATTCCTTTCTAATGAACAAGCCATTAATGCTCAACCGAGACCAGTTCAACGTCTTCACTATAACATTGTAGGTACCATTGGAGTCGTTACTCGACAACAAGCTCAAAACTCTCAACAAGAACAAAACCAGAACGATGGATCGGCTCCATTCATTTTGAAAAACCCTAATAAAGGGAATCATGCTCCTAATATTCAACCTAAACCCCCTTACAACATTAATGAGCAATTGTCTAACACTACGGCCAGAATTTCCCTCTTAGATTTATTAAGATCCTCTCCCACCCATAGGGATGAGTTGATGCTTACATTGAGCCAAATGATGGTACCTCAAAACATTCAACCTGAAGCTATGGCCAATACTATCATCACTCGAGAGATTGATTGTATTGACTTCCGGGATAAAGATATCCCACAACACAGTTTACATAAGGACAATCCCTTATACATTACTGCTCTAATTGGAGATGTAGCTGTCAAAAGAGTTTTGATTGATAATGGCTCATCTCTAAACATTTGCACCTTTGACTTCTACCAACGATTTGGCTTTAGAAGTGATGAAATGAAGAAAACCGATATGATTATCAAAGCTTTTAATGACGAAACACAAGAAACGTGTGGAGTTATTACCCTCCCATTGCAAGTTGGTCCTAGAACCCTAGAAACAACCGTGTTTATTGTACATTGCCCAAGCATCGTACAATATACTTTTGGGTCGCCCTTGGATCAACGCCATGCGAGCGGTCCCATCAACTTTACACCAATGTGTTAAATTTGAGTTCAAAAATCAGTTGGTCACTATTCATGGTGACCCTAGACCTTTTGATATGTGTGCTTTGGCAGAACCCGTTGGAGTGCAATTTTGCCCAGCTCTGTCATCCACACATCCTAGTTCTTATCTTTCATCTAAAACTGTGAAACATAAACCCATAACTTCCCCTATTCCCCCTCCATTCATTTCATCCTCCTATATAGACCAACAACCCTCTAAACAAATTATTTTAGAACCTCAAAAGGATCTTAAATCTACAACCAATCCTTCAAGTTCTACCCCTATAAATTCAAAACCTATAGACACATCTATCATACCTTCCACATCTCAAGACATAGGTAATAAGCCTTCTACATCTTATGCCCTTTCTGATGAACTTTTACCAGATTTATCTACAACCTTAATATCAAAAAAAATGAATGCTTTCATGCAAGATTCAAACCTTTTAAATAACTTGCCGCCATCTCCTCGTACTTTGGGCCTCCCACAACCTATGGGAAGTACTTACCAAGTCGGGAGTTGTGCCTTCATTTATAAAGGATATGACTGGGGAAGAATCCCTCGGAATATCAAAACTCATCATGAAGGATATGCTCGGTGTTATTTTACCAATGATTATATTAAAGCTAAACCCATGATGCTTAAAATGGGATATAAAGGGAAAGGCTTGGGACCTTTCCAAAATGGCATGAAAGAACCTTTCGAGGTAGAACCGTGGCCTGCCCGCTGTGGTGTGGGCCTATTTCCTAGTAAGGGTCAACCCTTTCCTTTTGAGGATGATGATCATCTCATATGCTATCAAGATTATTTGGATAGGCATGTTGATTTGCCTCTTAAAAATCAGTCGTTTTCATGCAACATGCTATCCATAGCATACCCTGAAATGATTGTTGACCCCGATGAAGAGTTGGAAGGAGATATCTTCCATGATGTCTCTGTTGAAGAGATGTTGCACAATGGGTTTTATTTTGATGGTTCTATACCAACTATAGCCCAACTTGAGGCCACTAATCCTCAAGATGAATTATCTAAATTAACCTTACAAGAATTACAAGAGTTGGGCGTTTCACCCGCCCCACCTAATTTTGAAAGAGATCTACACATGGAGGTAGAAAATGTCATTAAAATTAACATTGGAACTGAGGACAATCCTCACATAATCAATATTGGATCAGAATTAAGTCAAGAAAAACAAGAACAATACATCGCATTCCTTAAAGAGTATGAAGATGTCTTCGCTTGGACATACGAAGATATGCCAGGTCTAGACCCTTCCGTAGTCATGCACCATCTAGTGGTCCATCCGGATGCTAAACCGGTTAAACAAAAACTTAGAAAAATGCATCCCAAAGTGGCTCTGCTAGTCAAAGGGGAGTTAGAAAAACTCCTGAATGTTATCTTTATACAAGCTATTGATTATGCTGAATGGATCTCAAATGTAGTTCCAGTCACCAAGAAAGAAGCTACCAAAGTTAGGGTTTGCACAGATTTTAGAGATATTAACGCTGCATGCCCTAAAGATGACTTTCCTCTTCCAAACATGGATCAAATCATTGACTTCACTGTCGGAAGTGGGATGATGTCCTTAATGGATGGATTCTCCGGTTATAATCAGATCAGGATAGCTCCTGAAGACCAAGCTAAAATAGCCTTTATTACCCCCTGGGGTACCTTTTGCTGGAAAGTGATGCCATTTGGCTTAAAGAACGCCGGTGCAACTTATCAACGAGCTATGACCTACATTTTTCATGATATGATGCATGATATCCTACATGATTATGTAGATGATATTATAGCTCGCTCTCTTATTGAAGATAATCATTTAGATGATTTGAGAAAAGTTTTTAATCGATTACGAGAATATCTCATTCGATTAAATCCAAAAAAATGCATATTCGGAGTTAAATCCGGCAAACTATTAGGGGTTTTAGTTTCTTTACGTGGTATTGAAATCGACCCTCTCAAGATTGCGGCTATCACTGATATGCCCGCACCTACTAATATATCTGAGTTACGAAGTTTACAAGGTAAGCTTCAAGCCATCCGTCGCTTCATCGATAAGTCGGCGGACAAAACCGGTCCCTTTCTTAAACTCCTTAAGAAGGATGTCCCCTTTAATTGGGACACAGAATGTAGAGAAGCTTTTGAACTTCTCAAACAATACCTCCTTAATCCACCTGTGCTTTCACCACCTAAATCCGATCGCCCATTTCTCCTATATATTTCAGCTTCAGATTCTGCCTTAGGAGCTATGTTAGCTCAACTTGATGATGAAAAGCGAGAACGTGCTAATTATTATATTAGCCGAACCTTCATCAGTTATGAAACCCGCTATACAGCGTTGGAAAAACTATGTCTAGCAGTCATGTTTGCTACGCAAAAATTATGACATTATATGCTTAGCCAAAAAACTTATGTCATTGCTAAATATGATCCCTTAAGGTATCTCATGAGTCGACCTTATTTATCGGGTCGCACAGCCAAGTGGGTTCTTGCTCTAAGCGAGTTTGATCTCACATTCATAGGACAGAAGTCTGTTAAGGGTCAAATCATAGCAGATCAATTAGCTGCTGCACCCTTAGAGTCTACCCATCCCCTCATCATCGAGTTTCCAGATGAATGCCTTCAATTAGAGGCAGACCATCCTGAACAATGGTCCTTATACTTTGATGGAGCCCGATGCATGAGTGGGGTCGGTGCGGGTATTATTTTAATATCTCCGCAAAAACATCTTATTCCTCTGTCCTTCAAACTGACCTTTGCTTGCACCAACAATACTACTGAGTATGAAGCTCTAATCCTTGGATTACGAGCTGCTCTAGCACTCAAAATTAAACATCTTTTAGTTTTTGGTGATTCCCAATTGGTTATAAACCAAATTAATGAAGTTTATCAAACCAGAGATGATAAACTGCGCCCATATAAGGCCTATGTTTTACAATTAATGTCTTTATTTGATCAAGTTACCTTGGAAGCCATTCCTCGAACTAGCAACCGTGCAACCGATGCTATGGCCGCCGTTGCATCTCTCCTGCCCTTGGAGTTAGATGACGAATATGCCACTATCATTATTCGTCGACTCCAGGAACCCGCTTCAAATAAGTCATGCTTAGAGCCTTTGGATGTGTTTCTAATCAATGAAACTACTCCTGAACCTTGGTATACGGACATATTTGATTTTCTCCAAAATGGGACTTTCCCTGCTAATTCTAATAGAAACCAGCATCGGTTATTACGTCGACGAGCAAGTCGATTTGTAATAATTGGCAATACTTTATATAGGAGATCTTTTGAAGGTATCCTATTAAGATGTTTAAACTTAGAAGAGTCTAAATCAGCCTTGAGTGAAGCCCACGATGGATCTTGTGGAGGACACTTTAGTGGTAGTGTCATTGCTAAAAAGCTCCTTTGGATAGGATACTTTTGGCCTACCATGGAAACGGATGCACATGAGTATGTGCGCCATTGCGACAAGTGTCAAAAACATGCTGACCTTGTCCATGCGCCTGCACAAGAGCTGCAAGCTATTTCATCTCCATGGCCCTTTTCTAAATGGGGCTTGGATATTATTGGTAAAATCAATCCTGTGTCTTCTGATGGACACAAGTTTATCATAACTACCACTGAGTATTTCACGAAGTGGGTCGAAGCTATGCCTTTAGCTTCCTGCACTGGCACACAAGTTTCTAAATTTATTTTTAATCAAATCATTTGCAGGTTCGGAATTCCTGCCAATCTCATCTCTGACAATGGCACTTGCTTCAAAAATAAAGATGTTAAAAAATTATGTCAAAAATATAAGATTCAACATCGCTGGTCCACCCCCTATTATCCTCAGGGTAATGGTCAAGCAGAAGCATCTAACAAAACCCTAATCAAAATTCTCAAAATATTAGTCAATAAAACTGGCCGTGACTGGCACATTCAATTATATCCAGCCTTGTGGGCCTATCGAACTAGTGTTCGAACCCCCACTGGAACTTCACCATTTGTTTTGGTATATGGTGCTGAAGCAGTTTTTCCATTTGAATTGGAAGTTCCTTCTTTGGCTCTGCTACTTCAAGATACCGAAGTAGGAGATGAATATCGTGCTGGCAGACTCAGTCAGCTGGAACTCCTAGATGAAAAATGCATCAATGCTTTGGAGCATCTCCGTGCTTACCAAAACAAGCTTAAAAGATCATATGCTAAGAAAGTTCGTCATCGATCCTTTGAGATTGGCGACCTTGTTTTAAAAGAAAATCAAAAAAATACAAATGCAACTAAGGAACTTAAAGGTAAATTTGAGCCCAACTGGCTTGGACCATACATTATTACTGCTAAATTTGAATCAGGAGCATATAAATTATCTACCTTAGATGGTAAAGAACTTAAAGAACCCATGAATATTTTGCATCTTAAACGTTACTATGCATAAATTTGGTCATTTCATCCATGTATATATTTGTTCAAAATTACTATCTTGTATTTCTTTCAATTTATTCAAAAACATCCAAAAACATTCATAAATATCTCAGCAAAATATTCAAAACTATCTATTGCATTTATTTAAAGCACTTGTTAAAATTTTTTGCTCAAAATAAAAACAAAAAAACAAAAATCAAAATAATGATAAAAATATAAAAACAGCTATATGCTTGACTCTTTCGAAACCAAAATAAAATAAAGAAGAAAGAGAGAGTCAACATTCTCCAAACTTCTCAAAAATCATTTATATATATTTTCTTACAATTATTGCAGTTATATGTTTCAACTTATTTTGGATAAATTAGCATTTATTTGGAATCCCTCACTTGCACACTCACAACAATAAATATCTTGATTTTATCTGGCATGATTACTAATCTCTCTTATATCAAAGTCCACAAAATTCAATTAAATAAAGTTTGAGCATAGAGAATTGATCTTGTTATTTACTTAAACCAAGCACATCTTTTCACAATAAAATGATTATATTTGTAATTTCCATGTTTTGCTACATAGTAGAACCGATTTCTTGAGCGAAAAGTTTCCCCTGCTATCCTATCATGCACATGGTCTAGAATCTTTGAGAATTGGCAAAAGGACAAGCTCACCCCTACCCAGAATAAAAATCCCTTGCTCTACAGCTAATCCGAGCAAGTATCCCTAGCAAAGAAAAAGAAAAAGAAAAGAAAAATTCAAGAAAAAGAGAAAAGAAAAATGTTCTTTTCCGCAATGTTCCAAGCATTATCAATACAAAAGAAATACAAAAAGAAAAATAAGCAAAATTCAAAAGAAAGCAAGAAAGCAATAAAATCCCTTTCCCTACCCTTTGAAAAGAAAAGAAGGGTTGATGAGCTTGAATCCTTGGAATTCTCAATTATTCGAAAACCGTGAGGTAAGCCCCATAACAGGTGGTTTGTGCCCAACCTGCTTGGCCTTGGGTAACTCCTAGCGTGGCGATATGTCCGTCACATTAGCGACCTTCTTTTGTACAGACCTATGTCTCGCTTATGGATTAGCTAGCTCTTGATAATCCGACCTACATAGTAGCCTAGTATGGTTATATGCATCTACATCATGGTTAATGAACACTTATTTGGTTTCTTCAAATCACTTGTATCATAGTATCTTGCTCAAAACTGGTAAATGAACAATGCAATTGCACACACATTTGTATTTGAGAGATTTTGTCTATCATTATGATAAATCAAGATCGGAAATGAATTCACATATGCACATGGGATTCCTTATAAATCTAACTTTTGTCTTCAAAATACTTTGAAATATTATTTTTGCAACTTGTTTGGAATAAATCAAGTACAATTGTTTACCACAAAGACAACTATATAATAGAAAAATCAAAAATTTCTTTCAAAATATACAATCAAAACATATACATATATATCTGATTGACTTTCGCGACGATGGTATAGTTTCAAAACCAAAATTGGAATTTTATGCCTAGCGCAAGTCCTCATTTTCATATTTTCTGTTCATCAAAAATCAATCATGCAATAAAACTATTTTTTTTTGGATTTTCGCGATGATGGTATAAGTCTATACCTACATATTCTATGCCTAGCGCAAACCATTGTAACAATTTTTATTCCCCATTTATTCAAAATCATGAAAACCATATGGCTTAATTCATTATGTTACACAAATTATGCTTTTCAAAAGCAAACACATTTTCATTATTTCATGTCATTATGTCAACCTTTAATTTTGCAATGATGGTATAATTCCTAAAGAATTATCCAAAAAATTTATCACACTTAGGAATTTATGCCTAGCAAAAATCATTTAAAACATTATTTCATGCACAAACATTTTTTATGAAAATCTGAAAACAAACCATCATCATCATCATCATTTGCACTATCACAACAAAGTCTTAAGACAGTCTCTTAAGCACTCTTTTACTTTTAACAATATTTCTATAAATGGGACTAGCTTGACGACCGAGTGAGCAACGACTCCATGAAATGGTCTATAATAGCGACAATGTCCTTTGAAATTATTGTTAGAAGTCTCTTTTTATTTTTATCACATTTTCATCACAAACAACCAATTTGTTACATCAGATTATTTCATTTAAAATTTTATAGCATGACATTCAAATTATAATATTTCCAATGACATAATTACATGAATCCTCAATGAATCATCAAATCAATCAATTAAAACATCTAAAAGCATCATACAAATCACAAAACACAAGTCATATGATCAAAAATATCTCATATATATATATATATCAACATATGTACATCATCAAAATTAGATTGGTATGCCACAATCTGTACCTCGGCATACTCAATCCTCTATAAAATCATATCATCATTCTCCCCTCTAGCCTCGAGAGCCCCTCGAGCTCTCTCGCCTCATCTCCTCCCCCGCCCCGAGGTGGACGAGGTGGCCCCATCGTCGTCTGTGTAGTCCTCGTCCTCGATCGAGACGTAGTCCTCGAGGACCCAATCCTGATAGGGTCAGCAATGCCGGCTGGCAGCTGTACCCTCTGACCCTCTGGCACCATCTGGAAGTAGATGCCCTGGTAAAACGTGGTCTGAGCAATCGACCGTGCCAGCTCCTGTGTGCTCGCCCCTCCGCCCCGTGCCCTGAGGCGTGCAATCTCGTCTCGTAGCTGTGACACCTCAGCCTGGTGTTGTGCAGCCGCATCCTGTAGCGTCTGCACCTGAGCCTGCAGACGATCTCTCTCCGCCCGAAGAGTAGCCATCTCGCTACTCTCTCCTGTATCCACACCCTTGCCCTTATCGGGCGATGGTGGCCTCTATGGAGATGGGGGTCTCGCCTCCCTCCTCTCCCTCTCTCTCTGTCGTGGCCGCTCCTGTGCCTGTGGCCTCCTCGCCTCTCTCCCGTCGTGACCCTGGGCTGCCTCTATCGTCGCCTGGCATCGCCTCCCTATCCGACGCACAACTGCGTGGATCGGTCCCTGTGCCCTCGTCATCCGAGGAGGGCGGATGCCTACGTACTAGGCATCATAGCCATCGGCTACTCTGGGTCGTCCCCATCCACTGGCTGGATGGGGGCATCATCTGTGTCCTGGCTCCAGAACCGCTGCATGTCCGGAGCCCCGCTAACCGTAGTGTTATCCCGGACAGTCCGAGAAAACTCGTAGTCCCTGAGAGATGGGATCCCCTGCTGTAGACCGAACTACCTCAAAACTCGGTCGTACCTATGGAGCTCCACCTCTCCCCTCTCCATCCTCAACCAGCAAACTCGCCTGATGCGAGCCAACTCCTGTCCATCCTCTGGCCACCCTGGATGCTCCCTCCATGGCCTCCAGGTGATCTGGTCCGGGACTAGGTCATCCAGTAGTCTCCGGGACATCGATAGGTCGATCCGCCGCTGTGCCCCTCTCCGGAGCCACCAGTAGAAGACTCGGGGCCTCTCCCCATCAATCCCTATCAGAGGAAGCCCTATCGGCCTCCGCACCGCAATGTGCTCCCAGCACCAAACCTATAGTAGCGATGTCATAACTAGACATCGGCCGCCCTTGTACACGACCCCATATAGGATCCTGTACAATCGGCATAGAACAAAACTGCCCCAAGCAAACCTGTAGCCATGGTCTCGCATGTCATAGACCACATCTGCCAGCATCCATGGCACCCTGCACCCGCTCTGGTGGCACAGCAGAAGTCCACCAACCACCCCAGCTAGTACCCGTGTGAGTGTAGATGCCCTAGGCATCTGGCGTAGTGCCTCGATGTTAACTCCGCCCTTCTCCAGGGTGAAGCTCGGGTCACCGCACAACCGTCCCATAGCGCGGCCCTGATTGGCCGTAGGAGTAATCAGCCGTCCTTGTATGGGGATTCTCAAAATCCTCCATACGTCCTCCAAAGTGGGAGTCATCTCCCCTGTCGGTAGCCAAAAACATGAAGACCCCGGATACCACCTCTCTGCTAGGGCCGTCAGTAGCCCCATGTCTGTAGATACTTGTGGCATCTTCGCCACATGCAGTAAGCCGGCCTGTGCCAGCTGATCTCGCTCTGCCTGTGTCAGAGCGGCCAAGTCATCTCTCAAACCTCCATATTTCCACTCCCTGCTCTTTAGTAATCCTCTCTGCAAACATAAACAACAAAACAATAAACAATCATTAATCAATAATTCAAGTAATCAATAATGCAAATTAAAAATTCAATTTTGTGTAATTGATGATATCGCCCACTATTGGACGATATCGTCCCAAATTTGAGCATAATCGTCTCCGATTTCGTAGTTCGAAATCGTCTCTAATTTGACGAAATCGTCCCCCTTTCGACGATTTCGCCCTCGGGCGAAATTGCCGAAATTGAGACGATTTCGTCGAAATCGGGACGATTTCGTCCCGACGACGTCGACGGCCCAAAAATGGCCGCGATGCTCAAAATTCACCTAAAATCTACCTACAAAGCATGTAAAATTAAATTAAAGCATTCTAAACTAAGTTTAGACTCTTACCCGTAGACCGCGTCGGACCTCTGTTGATCTGTGCGTCGTCTCCACCATTTTTGCTTCAGAGCTCTAAAACCAGAAAATGAACAGTAAAAATGAATTAGGGTTTTACCCTATTTTTCTTAATTTTATTCAAAAATAATTTTTTGCTTTTTCGCGTTTTTACCTCAAACGTTCGATTTGGGTAAAAACACGGAGGGGGCACCATAGTAAGTCGTCGTACGATTCGACCAAGAATCGTCGCCTAAAAATGGGAATAATTTTTGCTTTCTCGTAGATCGAGAAGAACTCATCTTTAACGCATTTTCTTCGGAAAATTCGCTAAAGAGGGGGCAAAATGTAGCACCCTAAAATTGGCGCAGTAAAATTGGAATAATTACATTCACCTTAGTAAATAATTTAAAATTCAAATTTAACCTCCCAAACCGCCCGTTAACCGTCGAGAAATCCGTTTCCCCCTTTTTCGTGCCATTTTTAGAGGTTGTTTTGACCGTTTGACGATATCGTCGCCGATCAGACGATATCGCCCCATATTTGACGATTTCGTCTGGACTAGGACGTCCAGACGATCTTGTCGCAAAACTGAATTTGCAAAGTTGGAATCTGTTCCAACGGGTCTCCAATCCGGGCAGAAGCGTGTCTGCGCCGTTGGGACCCTCCCCCGTTGGAGATCTCCCAAATTGGGATGATCTCCAACCTCCTAACTACTCCCCCTAAGCCTATTTAATCTCTAGGATTTTCCCTTCCCAACCCCTGGCTGAAATTCTCTGCAAATTGATTCCCTCTACGTTAAAGCATCCCAATCTTGCATTTGCACTAGATCTATACCAATTTTGTTGCAGGTACATCACTATTTTTTAGCCGGAGCCAGCACCCATCGTCGCCGACGAACCTGTTCAGATCGGAGGCGAACCTATCAAATTCGAGACGATTTCGTACTGATGCGAGACGATCTCGACTGCAGTCCACATTGAGGCAATCAGTGCTTGAAGTTTGCTTTTCTCAACTTTGTCCCTGTCATTTTATTCTGCAAATTAGATAATTTATTCAGTTTTTATGTTATCTTGCATTTGGAGTTCACCCATTTAGCTTAGATTGCATACTAAGATCATGATTTGTCATTAAAATATAGTAATTTTCTTAGATTTCTGTCCATAACTATTTTCTAACATTGTTTATACTGCCATTTTATATCATTTCCCTCTGTTAGTACAATAGTATTTTTTGTATTTTGCATCTATTTTCGGTTTTGCAGGTCTCTGACGAATTCATCTGACGAATTCGTCAGATCTCAGATGATTCTGTCAGTCTCAGACGATTCTGTCAGATTGCAGACGATTCTGTCGAATCTCAGACGATCCAGACTGCTTCAAACATCAGAATCTTCTTCAGACATCCGGATCAGGTATTCCTCATTTGCATTCTGTAAATTCTCTATTTTTCTGTCTTTAAATCTACTTTCTGTATTCATTGAACTTGCATTTTCATATAGATTAATCTAGATTCATTCGGCCAAACCTAGGATATGAATGCTTAAGGTTAAAAACGAACACATCTAAACACATTCCAAAACCTAGGCGTGGAAACTGCCGCTAAATGTTTCCTGGTGAACCCACCATCCGTCGAAAAATCATCAAAATACACCTCCCTTGAGAGGCGGGACCTTCGCAAAGTCCTCTCAGTCCGAGGTACCGCGCCATCCTTTTCCCATCCTCCTTCCGGGCACGGATCCTATATCCTGAAGGTAGGGATGCAAAAAATTTGGAGCGATACACATTCATATCATCCACAATCACATGGTATTATACACCAACCCCTTTTTTCCATCATTGGGGCATAAATGGTATCACATTTTACATCATTCATATCGTTCACAATCATATTGTATTTCACACCATTCATTCATCAATGGCATAAATTCACCACATCATTCATTATTAGCATAAATTTTTTTCAATTGGATTGTGAGATACATTCGTAACTCATTCGCCAATTGAGGGGGTAAGCTACAAAATTCCAAAAATTCTTTATTCTTTTGTCTTCAACATTAGTGCTCAAATCCAATGACAGAGAGAAGTTGCTTCTGTGCCCATAGCCGAAGCAGGTGTATCGTATTTTTGCATCATATTGTGTTTCACGCAACATGTTACAAAAAGGGGCATCTATAGACACAAAATTGCAGCCATTAATACTCCATCCTAACCATCCCACCACCCATTGGTCCACCATACACCTTTCCCGGATTCAAAAGGCCCACTTTATCCCTTTCTCACCATTTCCTAACCTAATTGGGATTATTTTAATATTATTTTATATTTAATAAATATATTATATTATATTATATGATAATATATTTATTATAAAATATATATTTATAAACTAAATTAACCATAGCCATCCGATCCAATCTAATATCCACTTTCCATCTTCATTAATCCATGCCACATCTAAAAAGTAATCTCAACCTTAGGATCTAATTTAATCTTAGCCACACGATACCCCCTTTTTCCATCATTGGGGTATAAACGGTATCACATTTTACATCATTCATATCGTTCACAATCATATTGCATTTCACACCATTCATTCATCAATGGCACAAATTCACATCATTCATTATTAGCATAAAAAATTTTCAATTGGATTGTGAGATACATTCGTAACTCATTCACCAATTGAGGGGGTAAGCTATAAAATTACAAAAATTCTTTATTCTTTTATCTTCAACATCAGTGCTCAAATCTAATGATAGAGAGAAGTTGCTTTTGTGCCCATAGCCCAAGCAAGTGTCTTGTATTTTTGCACCATATTGTGTTTCACACAACATGGTACAAAAAGGGGTATCTGTAGACACCAAATTGTAGGCATTAATCCTCCATCCCAACCACTGGTCCACCATACACCTTTACCACATTCAAAAGGCCCACTTTAGCCCTTTCTCGCCATTTCCTAACCTAATTAGGATTATTTTAATATTATTTTATATTAAATAAAATATATTATATTATATTATAATATATTTATTATAAAATATATATTTATAAACTCAATTAACCACAATCGTCCGATCCAATCTAATATCCACTGTCCATATTCATTAATCCATGCCACATATAAAAAGTAATCTCAACCTTAGGATCTAATTTAATCTTAGCCACATGATCAAAAGTGTAAGGCTAAAACCCTAGGTTGGATTATAAATAAGGGCATTTGCAAATGCTCAAACCCTGGAACCCTGATATTAGAATTTGCATCTTGAAGAGGTCATTAGCGAAGCCCTAGCAAAGCAGAAAGAGATAGAGCCCTGAAAATCCAAAGCCCTAGATAGCCAATAGGACTTCTACTATTCCAGCCATCCTCCACATCCATCCCCATGCCATTTTTTGCTGCCCCCATCATTTCCCATCTACCACATCCCTCCCATTTTCATGATCTGCTTCTGCAAATTTTACCCTCACCTGTAGGCGCCCTCCCGAGCTTGCGAAGCTTGCTGTAGAGTTTGCGAAGTGCTCACTAAAGCCTACTATATCCCGTAGGTGCACACAAGAGCCTATGAAGCTCTTACTAGAGCTTGTCAAGTACACATCTAAGCCTACTGTTATCATCGAAACGTGAGTTAGAGTCTATTGCATCACACCATCTGCTGTCAAAACTGCAACAACAAAATAAGATATCATCACAAGCAAGGTATATCATCATTTGTTTTATTTTTTTACATGATCTGTATATTTTGCATGCCATTTTATCTATTTTTGGTTAGGGTTTATTGATATATGAGGGTCTCACACTGTGGAGCCTTCATAGGTGTTATTAACATCTTTCTTTTTTTGGGTGCATGCAGGTCTGCAGATTCTATTTATTGTTGAACAACTGTTGAAGCTGGAGTGGTTTGATATCAGATACCTGAAGCCAACTCATTTCGTTGGAAGCAAGGACACACTATTTGAAGACACTTCATTTTTTTAGCTAGGGTTTTGAAGAACCCTAACGTATTGTAAATATTTGTATCAAAGGCTCACCGAGTACAGATTGTATCAAAATGAGTTTATTAGCTCCCCCTCGTTTATTGAATAAATTTATCTATTTGTGCAATCTTGTGTTTCCTTGGGTTATTTGATTTATTTATTATTTAAGTGTTGTGTTCTTGTCTTCACAAAGTTAACTTCTACTATATTTTAGCAAGAATAATTTGGGCGACGTTTGAGTGGTGAATGCTGAATAGGGATAGGATTTCGAGTTTTTTCCTTTTCTTCTCTTTTTAATATGAATGGATTGCGTCGTGCTCGAAGGATTCTGTGGGCATCCACTGAAGTGAATGGTGTTTTATAGGGGATGTAAGTATAGAATAAGAGTCCACAACACATGAGGTGAATTTGCTATCGCAAAATTTAAAACTAAATGAATGGTTTCACCACAAGTTTTTGATTGATGGAGATAAAATGATGAAGTTTTTTTTTTTTAAAACTTTCGATGTCGTTTAAAATTTTTGTCGCCACTTTTATATTTTTAACCTTAGGTTAACTTTAGATATAATTTTTTATTTTTATTTTTTTTAATTTTGACCGACCATGAACCAATTTTCTGAAAAATGTTTTAGGGGGTCCTTTCGTCGATTTTACTCACCGATTTTTGCTATGAATTTGGATTGTTCTCTGGTGGATGGTCCTTAATTTCTATAAGTGATTTTTTCCTTAAAAATTTTTGGAGGTTTGTCGCTTGATTAACTGTCTTCGTCATGCTCGTTATTAAAAAAATGGTATGCTATCTTTGCTGCAGAGTTGTCTTGCTGATGATTCAGAATTGCCAGATAAGGCATGATGTTTGTTGTAGAAGCAGATCCACTGGGTCAGTGGAAAAACCAACTAAGGTTGGTGTCTTGAGGGGTAAGGAAAAATTTTATTTTCCTTTTGGCTCTGTACCAGATGCTAGGAAACTACTTAGTAAAATATGGATTATAATGTAGAATGGAGGAGAGAAATCGCTTTCATAAATAAATCTTTGTTAATTGTAAGGTAAAAATCCACAATAGAAATAACAATATGTTCTTAGATGATATTTTGGAACATCCTCATTGTCATATTATACCTAAATAAAAGGTGTGAAATGTGAAGGGATGTGTCCCTTTATAAACATAATATAATATAATATAATTAATAGGTTATGTTAGGAGGGTTCTAAAAATATTAATGGAGAAGTGTTCTAGAAAGGTGTTTGCTAATTGCTCTAAGGTATAAAGGCTATGTCGTGGTTGCATGTTATACCAATCTAAGGCTTGTCCTGCAAGGGAGATGGAGAAGGTACGCAACATAAGGGGATTGCTACTATGAAGTTGGTAGCAAGTTGAGAGATAGTTACTGACATGCTCTCTGGGGTCTTCCTTACCTTTATATTTATCAAACTTCAGGATCTCAAATCGGTATGGGTAAGATGGTATAGGGACAGATGGATGAACCAGTTCATTACAGAGTTCATCATAGTATTATTTTATGGACCATAGCTTGCAGCGCACAATTTTAACATCTTGACTTCATCTCATAGGAGTTGAATTTTAGGTGTTAAGGGTGTAGGCGATTGAGCTAGGGTTGGTTAAGCCTGGGAGTGTGGTAGATAGTGAGGTTGTTGTTGTTCTTATCTGTATTATGGAGGGAATTTTTCTAGTTGGTCTTGGTAGGATGGTTATTGAGTGACATATGATGTAGGGGATAGTGGGATACTAGGTTGTAGAACAAATATTTGTTGGAGGTGGTAATATTGTGATTGGGATGTATGTTGTTATGGCATGGGTTCCTACTGAGTGGGAACCTACTGTAATGGCTGGGCCATAGGAGGTGATGACCACAAAGGAGGAGGTGTGAAAAATGTATCCCTAGTAGTTAAGAGTGGAGGTATCAATGCTACTGGTTCTAGGGATGATCGAGGTAAGGTGTTAAAAGTTAGAACCTATCTCTTTCCTAAAGGATGAGTGGTAGTGAAGCTAAACTATGTGGAATATCTTGGGGAAGTGGACACATAAGCTATGGGTTTTGATTCATAGGTGGGAGGAAGATTAGAGGTAGGCACTTGTAAAGGAGGAGGAGGAGGTATCCTAAAGGTTGATAAAGGTGAGGGTAGAGTGCAGGATTGGGCATTGTACATTTTAGGAACCTAAGATGTAGGTGGGAATGAAACAAAAAAAGAAGGGTAAGCTTCTGAATAAGGATCTTAAGAATAGGATGTGGTTCATGTGTCCACTCCTGGATGAATTTGGGTTGTCAGTTTTTGTTGCTGCCATTGGGTGGTTTGGGTTTGGAGAGGCTCTTGTGATAAGTTCTCAAACATTATGGAAATTGGTTGCTGAGATGATGATGGTTGGGAATCTTAGGAAGAGGATGTGTATGATGCTTGAGGGGGTATTTTTTGTTCCCATAGAGGATGTTGTTGTTGCACAATTTGGAATGCTAGCCTCTGAGTACCTGTGGTGGAAGAGGAAGGGTCAAAAATTATTCCTACAATAGGGGAAAATGATGTGACATCTAGGTGAGTACGGTTCAAGAGGAAGGAGTCATTATCAAAAAGGGTTTGAGACAGACTATAGAAAAATAGGTGTGCAAAGGTAGGTGAAGTAGGTATAACATCCTAATCTAGTATAAATAATGGATGAGGTTGTCCTAGAACTGCATAGATCACATGGTCACAGAACATGGTTGGTGGATTAAGCGAGGATGGGGATGAAAGAAGTGGATAATCCTCTATAAGTGAAGTAGCAAGGGCTTCACTCAAAGTGGATGTCTCATCCTAAGGTGTCGTGTGTGTATATTATACATCAGACCCTATGAGTAAATTAGATGTGTGTATGATATTTCCCTTCATGATCGAAGGAGTAGGAGGAGGCTAACTAGAAGAAGTGGCAGGTGCTTCCTCTATAAGGTATGCTTGCTTGTGTGCTTGACTATGGATGACAACAGGTATGGTGGCATGTGTTGTGTCATGAAGGTTTAGGACTATGCAAAAATTAGAGTCTATAGTTCTAAGTGTGTTGTGTGAAGGGGTTTGGGATGAACCCTGTATGGTGTGGACTCAACTGTGTCTAATATAAAAATAAAGTAATGATGTGTTGTGTGTAGCTCAAATAATAAAGTGACAAGTGGTGTACCGTGCTAAAACCATTTTGTGATCATTCAAACAATGGTAAATTGGAATCAGTTCTAAATGCTAAAAATAAAAGTGTTTTCTTTGTTTATTTGTGTTTCAATGTTGGTACCTCCTAGGTAGTATCATAGGTAGTGGAGTGAATACTTTAGTAAATTGTAAATATCGTCGGTATCAAACCTCCTCCAACACCCAAAGATGCATAAAATAAAACAATATCGCAACATGTGAAAGGTGACCTATATGGAAGGCATAGTAAAATGATATCCTAAAATGGGAGGAACCCAATATGTTGAAGTGAGTTCGCTATATCCTCTTACAAGAAGAGGTGGCACTATCTATGACGTGCTAGGCATGGTTGGTGTACCCCATGATTTTGCTTCACCCTCGATGGGATTAGTCAATAATTATAGTTATCGTGTCCATGAATTATGTGAGCCTTGTGGATGAAGGTGTCTAATCCTCTCCCACTCTGAAGGTAACTTTTGGTGATGAAATCCAGAACCCAGTATCAAAAGTGGGGGGTTTTCGATGATGAAATCCATAAAACCACTCATGTGGGGCTTTTAGGTATCTAGGAGGGTTGAGAGTTGGTGGAAGGTACAAGTCCACTGACACCAATCTCGAGTGATAGATTGGGGATGAAATCCAATGTCACCACTTGTTTAAGATACCACGTGTATGTGTGTGGGTTTTTGTTTTGCTAACGATGTTATGTAAAATATGAAATCTAACTAATTGCCTTTTCAAATTAAATACTAGACCTATATGCATTGTTTAAAATCAAAAGACTAGAAATAAATACTTTTTGTAAACAAAGAATCTAAACCTAGATGCATTTAGGAAAAGAAATTGACTCTATTTTGTAACACATGCAAACAAGTAATGTGAAAGCTATGTGAGTAGGGGTTTATGAAACCCTAGATTCTAGCACCAGGAAAATATGCAACATAGATTTATATGAGGATAAATTTTCAATATTACATTAAGCATGTACAAAGGAAAGAAGCCTTAATCCTAAATTTGAACTTTAGAATTAAGAATTTGAAATATTTTTGTAATGGAGATGTATGCTATGGAGTAAAGAAGCAATGGAAAGCTTATGCTACATTTTAGTTAGGCAAAGAAACTAAAATTTGCACAAATTAATTTTACAAAATCAGACTTGCTAGTTTTGTGCAGGTTTTTGCAGCTAAAATGCATTTTCTAACATGATGGATATGCAAGAAAAGTGGGATTTACCAATCATATTAATGCTTTAATTAATAATTTTTTTTGCACTCATACATTCCAAAACAAAAATAAATTTGTGGAATACCTAGAATCTAATGCTACATATGGTATGGTTGGATCTTGTGCTACTCACCCCTACAATTTTGGGGGTTTTTGAGGTTGGTAGGTTGACTTCACCACCCAGGGGGCAATTTGATATCTGGTTCATGGGGCGAGGGGCGAATCAGGTTTGGAGACTTAATATTTGGTTTCTGAAGGCCTAAGGTGGTTCCTAGGGCTTTGGAAGTCTCTATAGCAGTAAGATATAGTACCTGGAAGACACAAAAATAGAGGATACTCTTAGATTCACAAAAATAGTTAACCTGACACTATCCATTATGGGGGTCCCATCAGGTGTTCTAGAATGAAACGACCAAAATATGAGCATTTGATATAATAACACATTAAAGACATGCTATTTAGAAAAATATATTTTATTCATGATAATATTTGCATAGGTTACAAATAGGGATAATTCCCCTTTTTCCTTTATTTTCACAGATGTTACAATAGAACTGATACCTTCTCTTCATGTTCCTAAGTGTAGATGGGATTGCGTACCACCACGGGGTCGTATTTGTTTGTTGTTTCCCTCCTTGGTTCTGTGATAAACCTGCAAAAATGGGTTAGTGAGTTGGAGGCTTGCCTCAGTCAGGCCTCATAGTAAGAAAGACAATCAACTCATAAAACATAATAAAAACTAAAATAAATGTTGCAGAACCTCATAAAAAATACAAATGAATCTTACCTACAATATTTGAGTTTTTTTGGGACCTGTAGACCCAATTTGCCACCGAAGGGTTGAAAAGGTGCTAGATTTGCAGGGAGTGGGTGAATCAGACTGTAATTGCTATTATTTAGAAATCCTTCGATGGTGGGGTTCGTTTGTTGTTGTACTATTGTTGTTTAGGTTCAAATATTATTTGCTATACTTCTATACATATTTTGGTAGAGTTTTTGTGCTTTGGAAATAAGTGGAGAGAGAGATAAATGAGGGTTTAAACCCACTATTTATAAGAAAACCCAAGGTGTAGGGGGAGGTAGTTAGGAGAAATAAGACCTAGGTTGAGATCCTATGTAGGTTAATTTAGGGTTTGTGAGGTGGCATCCTCACATTCCCTTGAGTAAATATCTCATTCTCACACGTGTGAGGAGAGATTAGGGTTAACTAGGATTAGTCAACTCTAGGTTATATGTGTGGTTGGGTTAGGGTTTCCTAAGAAATATCCTAACCTACCTAGTGCACACATATGTGGGAGGGAGTAATTATGGATATTTAGGTATTAAGGACCTAATTAACATTTTTAGCCCTAAAAGTGAACTTAAGTGAAGTCACTTTAAAATTAGATCTAACAATTGACTCAATTAATACTTTTGCCAATTAATAGCCATGTGGGGACCTCAATTGAGTATAAAGGAGTATTGTATCACCTTAGGAGGCTCGTGGACGGTTTTTAGATGCATGTAAGGTATTGATGATATGATTCAGGTAGTTTATTAGGGTTTTGGACCTAGAAACTAGTGAAGTGGTGTGTGGAAGTCTATGCAATGCTATGATAATCTATGGTGATCTATGCTAGTCTATGCATGTCTATGGTAGTCTACGTATGCCTACGCATATCTAAAAAAATATACATAGGTATATGATGATATACAATAGTCTAAGTTGGTCTACGATAGCCTAGGGGTATCTAGGATTGCCTATGTAAACCTACAAGTGTTCAAAAGGATCTAAAAGTACATAAGTATAACAATGCACAACTTTTAGGTGTCTAAAAATCTTATCCAAGTTATTTGAGCTTCTTCCAAACCTATGTAACTTATCATTAGACTCTTCTACTTCCTTCCTTAGTGAAGCTACCTCATGCTCTAACCTTTCACATTCTAAAACCTTTGCTTCTAACTTCTCTTTGAATATCCTCGTCTTAGCTATAAGCTTTCCTTTCTCTTCATTACATTCTTGAAACTGAAGCTTAAGTTTGGAGTTCTGATTTCTTACCTCCTTTAATTCATCAAGGTCATGAATAAGATCACCCTCAAGGTCAAATTATCCTTTCTATGATTCTTCCTCTATTTGTTTGCCTTTAAAAACATATTCATTATTTTCTAATTTTTTTCTACTAGAAGTGTAGAAACCTAAATCGTGCCATGCTTAGGGGAGATGCTCACATAGAAACACTCATAAGATCATAAGACCTAATATTGGACTTTCTAAGCATCAATAGTGGTTCTCACCACTCATTTGGGACCTTTTCAAGCCATACAAGTCTAGCCGCTCAAGACAAGAGCAGCCAGATCCTAGCTGCTCAATCCTAGAGCAGCCAGACCTTAGCCACTACAGATGATAGTGGCCAAACATTAGCTACTGTAGAAAATAGTGGCTAAGCCATAAGAAGTAGTTTACCGAAAAATATGCCTAATCATAGGTAGAAGTGGCAGTTTACATGCAATAAAGGTGAGCGGGAGTGACTTTGCATTCCTTTTCATGACCAGTTCACATGGGAGGTTTGAGTTTGCATTTAGACTTAAGTTAACTAACCTCCAAGCATAAACAAAGGACAAAAGCTTCTCATGCTAACAACCAGTTCGCATAGAAGACTCAAGTGGGTAGTTAGATTTTAGTTAACTGGCCTTCAAACATAGACAATGGACAAAATATTCTCATGCTAACTTGCACTATGCATGAGAAATTCATTCCTAGGGCTTGGACATAGACCTAGGGTTTCACACTATAAAAGGTGCAAGCCTAAGAGAACCAAAGTACATATGAGAGAGAATCAGAGAGAGACATCTCTTTGAGGTGAGCTTTCGAGACTTGGAGAGTTCTATTTTAGATCACGTACACGACGAATCTCTGATGGATTGAAGAGCATAACACATACTATTTTGACATCATATACAGGCTTTGACCCATAGCTTTGGGGCAAAGAGAGCAAGGTTTACCTTAGCGGCCGCTATCTTGGACAGTGGCCTCGAGCTTAGCTTAGGTTTTAGACATAGCATCTTTTATTCTATTTCTTTATGTTTCACATCATTAGCATAAATTTACATGATTTTATGACATAGTTTTACACTAAAAACCTCATTTGGGGAGGAAATATCGGACACCTAAATGTGTGTTGTTGTTTCATTGCTTGCAGGGCCATAGGTACATCATATGAATATTGCAACTATGAGATCAAAAGGGATCCCTCTAGGAAACAAACCTAGAGAAGGAGGCATCTGTAAGCCCTTATACATTTCTGTGTGCAGAACCAAGAAGCTTTTATAAGTGCACCACCTCTTCGTGGAAGGGGCACTCCTTTCTTATTTGTAATTTATAGTATCAAAATGGGTATCCCTAAGAGGGATCGACATGTAATCGAGCTTCAATATCAATAAAGAGATCTGTCTTTTATTATTTCATGTTATATGCTTTTTCCTCTTGTATTTCCATTTTATATTTGGTATTTTAAATAGCATTGCAAGTAGGGTTTAGAAAAGGGACCGGTGCATGCGTTCTCGGGGTCACTACATATGGCGATCATGGTGGGACCACCACTAATTTTTCATTTTTTGTCAGAATACTAACTTAATTTTATGTTGAGGTCTATCCACTCTGAGCTACAATAGCCAATAGCTATTAGTCGCTCTAAGCTACAACAACCAAGAACCAGCCACTCTGGTCAACAAAGCCAGAACTAGAGTGCAGTAGAGGTCAAAACACCGACTCTCTGAGTTGTATTAAAGGTTGGTATAGCTTCTCTGATATTTTATAGTTTTCTATCTACTTATATGTGTTTAAAATAGAGAACTTAAAGCACATTTATGTTTGGAAATTTAAATAATAAAAGAAGAAAGAATTAAGCATTTTGCATATCTTAGATCTTCTTTTAAATTTTCCACTAGGCATTGCTAGGAACAATGGCTTATGCCTAAAAATTTTACCCTAGAATCCAACATGCTAGACATTGTATGTTGTTTGCTTACTCTGAGGCCCCTGCTAGAGGCAATAGTTGCATGAAATAAAGTGCGCTCATACAAATCATAGTAGTTCATGCATATTTCTGAATATTGAAACATATTTTTACACTTAGACATATAGGAAAGATTCATTGCTGCTATATGATACACTTTATGTTACACAAGCTTAAAATGAACACCACACACACACATCTTAGTTAAATATTGGAGAGTTGGATTTCATCACCAATCTTCAATTCAGTCCAGTGATGTTGGAATTCATATCCTTCCACTGGTTTACCCCCTAGAGATTCCTAGAAATGGATTGAGAAACTTACTTATAGTGACACTAAGTTACTTGTGTTAAAAATATCTGCCACTATTGGAATAATCATTGGTTCAGAGTGGAAGAGCTACGTGAACCATCCATTGGGTCTTCAGCGGTGTACCCTAGCTTATTTTGAGAAAATCATGTTTCGAATGAGTGTACTTGATTGTCACTATGGATGAGTATTCTCATTCTTAATCCAAGACAAGAGCAAAGAAATCGAAAGAGCAACACATCAAAACACACCAAATAGTTTAGGGCACACTTAAATTGGTAATCAAGATAAACATTTGCTTGGTATTGTGTGGTTATTCCTAAATTACAACTCAAAATATCAATTCATAAGACAACATGGTAAAAACATGAAGTAAGCACCCTCGATCTGATACAGAGGGAGAGACAGAAGCAACTCATACCCATAGGCAGAGTCGTAGTAACATTGAATGACCTACCCATAAGACCGTGAGATGTAGCTCCACGAGCCTAAGGGGTGATAATTCAATCCTTGGGGGATCTCCTCAAGAAAACCCAAGTAAGGAGACACATTATGGAACAAAATCACATAAACAAAAAGAGGCTTCACAACCATCCTCATCAAGGAGACATGAAGAGACCTCAATGGCATCCTCTAAACACATAGAAACATCTCAAATATGTGAGGAAGCTTCAAGGGTTTCCTCCTAACATGGACATAAAGAAGTTTCTAAGACTCATTGTTCACATAGGGATGACGAGACTACCACATCTCCATCCACATGGAGAAAACATGTTACCATAAAGTCCTCTTCATAAATAAGGCAAACAAGAATTGCAACACCTCAAGACTCACAAGAAACATATGAAATAGGTCTGACCACTAAAGGGCAGGAAAATATAGCTACATCTAGTCATGGGAATAATATAGAAGAAACCCTTCACATAAAATGAAATATTCCCGTAGACTATGACCTCATAGGAGTAAATGGCACCCCATGGGATCAGCCATGGAAAACAAGATAGCTAGATGGGTTAGATCAATTTCCCACTCAAATAACTATAGATACTGAGAACTCTGCATCTGGAAGCTCATGAACAATGACTTCTAAACACACCTCCTAGTCTGGGGGTACCTCAGAGTGACCTCACAAAATATGCATGAATTATGATCATAGGGATACTCAACAGTACACTGAACAAGTCACATTAACTAGCAATAATATAGATATAGCAAAAACCCCCTCGAGGAATCTATGAGTCAAGACAACAAGAAAAGATTTAGATAAACATGAGTCTTCTATGACAACACAAACTGACCGAATGAGGCAGTTAGAAAATGCATTACATAAGGAGTGAGAGCTAGTAGAAGCTCTCGAACAAGAGAAACAAATAGAAATAATCTTGTGCCAACATAAGCAATGCTTAAGAGAGCAGGCCGAGCGGTTAGCTCTTAACAATTTTCATATAAATTGTGGTGACCAAAAAAGAACCAGACGCGTTGACTCACCTAAGCAGAGGCACACTAGAAAAGATAGCCCATAATGAAATCCCCCACCAAATCATGAACGAAATCCAACTAATGGGGAAAGGGCAAACATAAAAAACTAGGATCATAATCTTGGGTCCCCTAGTAGGGGAGAGGAAAATGGAATAAATCAAATGGATAGAGAGTTACCTCCATTGTCAATGTGAATAGGTTTACAAGAAGAGGAAATATGTGCATTAAAGGAATTTCAAGAGCTTGCTGAAAATATGAAAACCTTTGAGAAATAAGAGGCAGTTGGGAACCCACCAATATTGAGCAAAATACACAACCAACCACTGTGCCCATCAATCCTCCATATCCTAAGCACTTTGAGATGCCTAGGTTAGAGAAGTTTAAAGGTGAAGAGGATGCACAAGAACATGTCACCAACTTTATCAATGCTTGTTTTCATCTTGAAGACAATGACGCTCTTATGCTAAGAACATTCATAATGACATTTTTAGGTGTTGCCACTCAATGGTTCAATCAACTACCTAAGCATAGTATAAAAAAATTTGAACAACTAGTAAACGCATTCTTAAAGTGTTTCTCTTTTGGTTCTAAGAAGAAGGTGAACCTTTTAGACCTGGCCAACTTGAAACAGTATGATGATGAGCCAGTAATGGATTATGGTAATAGATGGAGAAAAGTCATGGCAAAATTATCATTCTTCGTTCCCACAGAAGAGATCATTTGCATGTTCACCAAAAAATTTTCTAAACATATCTTCCTATTGCTAAAACTCCAACAGTACCCTTCATTTGAAGAAGCTTTGGTACAACCCAAGCTCATCGAGGAAATAAAAGTAGATACGAGAACCATTAAACTCCAAAACAAAAAGGAGTGGAACAAGAATGGTAAGAGTGAAAAGTACAATTAGAAGCAGGGCAATTCTACTCCAGTCAATAAAGTCGTATTGGCTACACCCAAGGATGGGGGTACACAACAACCCTAGAACTATCAAGCACATCCCCCACCAGCCAACTATGACCAAAAGAATAATTAGGGAAGAAATCAAGAACACAAACCTCCTCATTATTTCACACCTATGACAAAATCAATGCAATCAATCTTTAATCATTTGAGCAAGGCCAGGAGGATCATATTTCCTAATATACCTCTTATATATCCCAACCATCCTAAGCCAAAAATATATAGGGAAGATCAATTTTACCCTTATCACAGGATATCAAGGCATGACATTGAGGTTTATGTTGGGTTTAAGCATCAAGTGCAAAACATGATTGAGGTGGGAGAACTCAAATTTGACAACCCACTAGCTCCCGATAATAGATACATGGGCATATACAAAAACCCATTGCCCAATCATGAAGCCCCTCAAGAGCAAGGGGCCCAAATCAATCAGGTTCAAGCTGACATACCTACCCATGGATGTGTTGGGATGGTTGAGATTTTTAACATAGCAACAAGGACTAGGTGGTATGGTCAACCGCAACCACCTACAGCTCCCATGAACATCCCAAATGCTCCTAGGTAAAGGCAAGACAACCTTCTAGGTCCACCAACGAGACCTATGGTAACTATTTGAAGTATATTGGAGCAAAAATTATAGACAAATCCAGCTAAGTTATCCATCTATGATCTCATACAATAGTCCCCAAAGCATAGGGAGACTCTAATGGAGATTTTAATAATGATTGAGTTCCAACAACAAGATGCAAATGCATTCACACACTTTGTGTAACAAGTACAAGAATGCTAGGAACCTGTAATCCTATTCTATGATCATGAGATTAAGACAGTTCCTACTGCCTTACCAGACCCTTCGCTAAACATTATAGCAGCCATCAATGACTTACCTTTCAATAAGGTTTTGTTCAATACAGGTTCATCGATAAACATCATCATAATAACTGCAATAGAGCACCTCAATATCCCCAAGTCTAATATCATTCCAGGAGCTTACACATTGAGAGCTTTTAATGATGCTTTATGCAATATTGTGGGAATGATAGTCCTACCCATCAAGGTGGGGCACAAAACCATCCTTGTGATGTGTCATGTCTTGGAAGGATATATGCAATATAACATCCTCTTAGGGCACCCTTGGATAAGGGCCATGAAGTGTGTACCTTTGATCTTGCACTAGTGTGTCAAGTATGTGCATGAGAACAAAGTCTATGTGGTTCTGGCTGATGAAGAGCCTTTTAAATACATCAATCATGTGGACATTCTAGGAGAATTTGTAATTGCTTCTACTCACCTATACATGGCACCTTAATCCCCAACCACACAAGTGGATAACGAAGACAAAGGGGTAAGAAAAGACCCATGCACATAAACACCTCCTGGTGCACTCAAGATAGTCAATGCTTCTAAAGAACCATCAACATCAAAACTAAAATACAATCAGAAGCTAAAGGCATCCTTAGTTAATGAAGAGAGGCCCAAAGAAGTTCCAACTATAGCCATTGCTAAAATTCCAAGTCCTATGGAAGAGGAAGATCCTCAAGATCAATATGAAGATAGTGATTATCACCCTACTTCCCCAGTATCATTCGTGGGGTCATCCATGTTGCATGCATCAATACACTTGGCAAGCACAAGCATAGGGGAGTACCTTGTGCAAAAAATTACCTTTAAACCTATCATTGAGTCTACACAAGACATAGGGAGACCTAAAGACTTGAGGCCACCAATAGGAATAGTGGTTCCACTTGGAATCCCTCCCAAACAAATCAATCTTGTCTATATCGGCCTGAACTGTGCTCATAAGTCTTCAGATATAGAAGAAGATGGTGATGAATTATTCATAGTCAATGTTCGTTACCTCTCTAATCCCGAGTTTGCTCTAAGCTACTTTGAGCGTTGCCATTGGCATGGCTATGGCCTTGGCGTATATGAGTAGGGGTACAGGCAGCCATATGAGCCATTATATCAGCTTCCCTTTGATATATTTGGCTTAGGTTATTATAGCAAAGGCCGAGATGACTCTCTTATAGTAGCATTGGAAATATTAAGCATAGGGTTGGGATAAGACATTGATTTCATTCCTTATCACCCCTTAAGAATAGCAAATTTGAGCAACATACAAGTGGCCACGGTAAACATACCGCCTCCAAAAACTTATCATCTAAACACCTCAATTGATTCCACCCTAATAGGGTACAATTCATGCGATGAGGATAATGGATATGATGCAAGTGATGATGAAGCTCAACTTGGCTTGGCCTATCAGGGACCTCACTATTTGCAAAGATTCACATGGTCCATCCACGATGAGAATGGATATACATCGGATGAAAGTGACTATGAATTAGAAGACTCATTAGAAAGATCTTACTTAGGCCTAAGCCATCAACCCCTGAATTTGGTGTAAGAGACAAATGCAAATGGATTCTTCATAAGTGGTGAATAATATGAAGATGAAATAGATATGGACTACTTGGGGCCAAGACATGAGCCCCTTATATTACGGCTGCATACCAATGCTAATAGTTTTTGGATAAGTGATGATGACTTTGAGTATGAGAATGATATGGCTTATCTTGAACCTCACCACTTGTGGCAAGTCAACGAGCTAGTAGAGATAGGTGGCATTCCATGCCATAGACCCTCATCTCCAATTTTTGGGGAGACATGTTGACCTAGCTGCCATTCATCGAATGGTCAATCCCCCTTCGCCTATATTCAGAGAGTGATTAGAGCCAAATGATCCTATTGTCCACCCTACTCATGGGCCAGATCCAAAAATTTCCATTCCTCTAGAACCTCATCGTGAGTATGGAAGGGAAACCCCTGAGACAAGATTACACCCATGTGGTCTTGGAGATTTCATTCCATCCATCAACATGATATTTATTTATTTGACCACTCCACTTCATAATCCAATAGATCCTACCAGATCATTGCATCTTGATATAAAGGCTATTGATTGAGATCATGCTAATTCACCCATAGAGCCAGAAGACCTCTTCCCCAATGAAGAGATGTTAGAACCATTCCATTTCACATCAGGTTGTGTGTATTATGTCTTCCATATTGGTTTGGAGCTTGAGCCAGTAGGCCCTATGAATATCACTGATGACATTCATTTGATACCCATGCCTCATCAGCTAGAGTATGGGGCACATATGGCTATAGAAGTTACTTTTAAGGTGGACATCAATGATGATCCTACCCAACCAAGGAAAGTCAAGTTTAGATAAAGTCTATCTCCAAAGGAACAAGACATCCTAATTCCTCTCCTCAAAGAGAGGCCAAATATTTTTGCTTGGACTTACAAAGACATGCCAGGGATAGATCCAAAGTTAGTCATTCACAACCTTTCATTGGATCCCATGAAGAATCCAGTCAAGCAAAAACTAAGGAAAATCCATCCAATCATTGCTTTGATGGTAAATAACAAATTGCAAAAACTATTGGATGCAGTATTCATAGTTCCTATTGACTACCCTGAGTGGGTGTTGAACATGGTACCCGTAAGGAAACCTGATGGAAGAGTCCATATCTACATAGATTTTAGAGATTTTAATAGGGCAACATCAAAGGATTCATTCCCATTTCCAAATATATATTCTCTTGTGGATGCAACCGTAGGTCATGAAATGCTCTCCCTAATGGATGGTTTTTTTGGATACAATCAAATCCGGATTAAGCTCGAAGATCAACATAAAACAACTTTCATTACTCCATGGGGAACATTCTGTTACAAAGTGATGCTATTCTATCTCAAAAATTTTGGTGCCACATATTAGCGGGCCATGACATATGTATTCCATGACTATATGCATAAAATATTGGAATATTACATGGATGACTTACTAGCCAAGTCCCTATTGAGGCAAGAGCATGCCGACATCCTTAGACAAATATTTGATTGCCTTATAGAACATAATGTCTTATTGAATCCTAAGAAGCACATATTTGGTGTAACTTATAGCAAGATTTTGGGATTCATCATATCCAAGAGAGGCATTGAATTAGATCGTGCAAAGGTAAAGGCTATGCTGGAAATTGCCGCCCCTATTGACATTAGGGAGTTGAGGAACCTACAAGGCAAGATAACATCCATAAAAATATTCATCACGCAATTATCAGACAAATGCTGACCTATGAATAGGTTGCTATGCAAGGAAGTCCCCTTTCATTGGGATGAAAAATACCATCAAGCCTTTGCAGAGATCAAAACTTATCTGGCAACGCCACTAGTATTGGCTCCACTGAGGCTAGACATATCATTTTTACTATATATATCATCTAATGATTTCACATTGGGCACCATGTTAGCCCAAAATAATGCACAAGATAAAGAGTAAGCCATATATTACATTAGTCGCATCTTGGTGAGTTATGAACTGGGATATGCATATATCAAAAAGTTGTTTTTAGCAGTGGTCTTTGCAACTTGAAAATTGCAACACTACATGTTGAGCCATAAGACCTATGTCATATCAAAACAAAATCCTTTGCAGTACATGATGAGCAAGACATATCATAATACACATACCACAAAGTGGATCATGCCATTGACATAATTTGATCTGGAGTTCATAAGCCAAAAGTACATCAAGGGTTAAGTCATAGTAGATCAATTAGCAGAGGTGCCTCTTCAAGATAACAAGCCTCTCACCATAGAATTTCCTAATGATGTGGTCTTTGCATTATCAGATCTGCCAGAACTCGGAGAACCTAAGAAATAAAGATACATGTCATTGTTCTTTGATGGTTCGAAGTGTGAACAAGGAGGCAGAGCAGGGATTGTATTTATCACATCATAGGGTGCTCCATTACCCTTATCATTCAAATTAGACTTTCCATGCACAAACAACAAAAAAAAATATGAAGCATTGATCATGGGACTCCAAACAGCTATAGAAATGGGCATTAAAATATTAAATATATTTGGTGACTCCTTGCTCATAGTAAACCAGGTCAAAGGACTATTCCAATGTAGGTGCCCACTCCTGAAGACTTACAAAGAACTTGTTGACACTTACCTAGCCCGATTAGAATGGTATGACATCGAGGCAATCCCTCACATGTCGAATAGATTTGCAGACACTATGGTCTCTTTGGGATCCTTAATCCCTTATAATCCATCTTCTAATTTTACAACCATTCATGTGAAGGTGCTTTCATACTCAGCAATACACCATGAAGCTTTTGACAATAAAAAATCAATCAACATGATCAACATCGAGCCAAATCAGGATTGGTCCTTCATAGCCAAATATTTCTTGCAAACAACCTCTTGGGGGTCTTTGATCTCCCAAGTACCTATAGAGTGTGGTGCAACCATATACCATAGAGTTGTTCCTCAATCCGTGTTCACTATCTCAAAAATACAGGAAGATCAAGCTATCTTTTCTATAGAAGTCATGGCTTATGAGGATTGGTTGTCCCAACTGCGGGACTTCCTGGAGCTTGGAATAGTACCTCAAGGTTTGTCACATACTGAAAGGCAAACATTCAAATAGAGAGCAACAAGATATATCTTACTAGGATAAATCCTCTACAAATGAGGATATGATGGAGTATTACTCCGTTGTCTTGAGCCCTAGGAAGCATCTTGGGCAATTTTGCAAGCTCACAATGGCACATGTGGAGGCCATTTCAGTGGCATGGACATCGTCAAATGCATGTTGAGAATGGGTTAGTATTGACCCACAATGGAAAAGGACTACTGCAAGTATGTCAAGAAATGTAGTAAGTGCTAGCATCATGCAAATCTAGCGCACTCACCATCATAATTTCTCCAGCCCATCCAAGCAACATGGCCATTCTGGCAATGGAGACTATACTTGATTGGGAAGATCTCACCCCCGTCGTCAGTCTAACACACATTCATCATAACGACCACATGATACTTCACTAAATGGGTAGAAGCGATCCCCTTAACATCAACAACTGGACTAAGGATTGCGGAGTTTATACTCCACAATATCATAAACCATTTTGGGGTCCCTTATAAGATAATATCGGATAATGGGCCATCTTTCAAGAACAAAAATGTGTAGGCATTAATAAACGAATATCATATTCAACATAGTTTTTCAACACCTTACTATCCACAAGCAAACGGGTAACCATAAGCCTCAAACAAAATGATAGTCTCCATTTTGAGGAAAACAATACAAGAAAATCACAAGGATTGGCACATGCAGTTTCCTCTTGCACTATGGGCATACAGGACTAGTATATGGCACTGAGGCCATCATGATGCTAGAGTTAGAAATTTTGACTCTACGCATAACATTAAAGGACTTCATATATGATGAAGTTACGTGGCAAGGTCACCTTGATCAATTGATGCTTCTTGATGAATGTAAAGTCAATGCTCTAGAGCATCTTTGCATTTACCAAGAACGCCTTGTACAAGATTACAATAGTAAATTCCACCTAAGGGAATTCAAGATTGGAGATCTAGTGCTCAAAGAAAACCAACAGAATTTGAATTTGTTGCTGCATCTGCAAGATAAGTTCGTAGCAAACTGGATAGGCCCATACATGATTTCATAGAGAGTTGGGAATGGAACATATCACCTTATATCATTGGATGGTGTTGAAGATCATGAACCTCTCAATATCATTCACTTAAAGGCATTTTACACATAAAATTCAAAAACATTCAAATATTACATAAAAATACAAAAACATTCAAATATGTCAAAAATAAAAAACATTCAAATATTACATAAAAACACAAAAACATTCAAATATGTCAAAATTCAAAAAAATTCAAATATGTCAAAAACACAAACAAATCATAAAAACATAAAAATTTCAAAAATACAATCAAAGGCTCCAAGGGTAATTCAAACCGCTTGGTCAAAATCAATTCAAAAGTGCAGCAGTTGTTATTGCTGCCCACCCTCCACTGAGGGTGGAGGGTGGCCTCATCCATTCTGGCCCCGGGGAGATAGCAGCGGGGGAACAAACTTGAATTCAATAGCCAGCCGCGCCCCCTCTATTCTAAAAGGCCCAACTATGAGAATAGGATCGAGACGAACAGGGCGACCGCCTCAGGACGTCGAACCTGGCGAAGAAGGGGGAGCAGCTGCAAGACTATGAGGTTGAGTCCTTGTTATTATGTACTACATATGAATTGAATGGATTCAACCTATGCCACCATTCCAGTGCAATTATCTAGTAAATAGGGGGGTTCTAATATGAATATCTACGACTCATGTCGGAATAGGGCAAACACTAGGATTTGGATGATCCCAATAATCACCCGAGTTATGAGAAAGGCTCCAAGGGTAATTCATACCGCTTGGTCAAACATTAAATCAAAGGCTCCAAGGGTAATTCAAATTGCTTGGTCAAATCCAAACAACCAAAGGCTCCAAGGGTAATTCAAACCGCTTGGTCAAAACCAATACAACCAAAAGCTCCAAGGGTAATTCAAACCGCTTGGTCAAATCCAAAAACAACCAAAGGCTCCAAGGGTAATTCAAACCGCTTGGTCAAAACCAATACAATCAAAAGGCTCCAAGGGTAATCCATACCGCTTGGTCAAAATCAACAACAAAATCCCCAAAGGCATAATAAGCCCTTTGGTCAAATATATCAAAAATACAAAAACAACATAAAATCAAAAATACAAAAACAATTGCATCTCACATCTTGCATCCACATCATTGCATTGCATTTTCATATCCATTACAATTGCATATGACATAAGTCTTAAAAAAGATACCATAGTTTGTCACACAAATCATTCAAATCCATACCTCCATCCACATCAGTGTGTAATTGTGTTTTTCAACACAACCATTATTTTTTGCTATACCTAATATACTAAGGTTTTTCGGTTAGTCAACCACGCTTAGTGATCTTATCAACTTTTGTAGAAAACAACTATGATTAGTAGAGGGTAAGGTCTAGCTATGATAAAGCCTTGGATATTCAAGATCCCGTCACTAATTGAAACACTAAAATCCTAGTTGGTACAAGGAAAATATGAAAGTTGCAAAGCATTCTAGGTTATCTTAAGTGAAAAGGATTTTTCTTGCTTATCCCCCTGTGCAACCGGTTCAAAGGTGCTGAGAATTGGCAGAAGGAAAAGCTTTACCCTATCAAAATCCCTTGCTTAAATCAAAATAAGAAAAAATCCCAAAGTAAAGTACATGTTCAAAAGGCCAAGCATATAGTCCAGATTTCAAAGCAATAATCCGATACACAAATCAAAATTAAAAAAAAATCAAGCTAAAAAAAAATCAATAAAAAAAAACAGTGATTTTCATCACTGCATATGAGCAAAATAAACAGTGATTATCATCACTACAAAATCCCCACCTAAAGAAAAATCAAAAAAAAAAAATAGTTATTTTCATCACTTCATATGAGTGTTGAGTGTATATTTTGCCCAATTGCAAAATACCACCACATGTAGAGTATTGAATAGAAAACTCTCTCTTGAAAAGAAACCAAATGACAAACATTCAACTTCTCCAAGGTTCTGGTAAAATATCTAAAAGATTACAATAGTGCCAAAAATAATTCAATAATGCATGTGACCATAAACAAGGGGCCTTTACTGGTTCTAAATAATGCTTAGTGATTTGAAATATCTAACTAAAAATAAAAGCAGTTCTTTTTAGGGTTTTTTTAAATTGGTGCTACCCTGAATCCCTATTAGTAGAGTATTTTATCTTCATTTAAAAGGTTTCAAATGACAAAATGTGGAATTGTCCACCTTATTTTAATGCCCGTGCCTTTAAGATGAAGTAAATTTTAGATAGTTGGGTTCATTTTATCTTCCTTATGTTGATGTCACTACCCTAATAGTGGTTAGTAGAAGTTAGCATGTTAGCAAAGTTAGAAAAGTTAGCTTTCATTTCTTATCTTAGTTTAATGTGAAATAGTAGGTTAGTATCCCTCCTAAACCATGTGTTTTATCTGAAATATTTAGATTAATGAAACTTGGAGGTGCATAAATTCTGGAAAATGACCAGAATGGAAATAACTTGAAAGCTTAACAATTCTGGAAATGGACCAGAAAAAATGAAACTAACAGGAAATTAGCAAAAATTCTGGAAAAGGACCAGAATGGAAATGAAAGAAACTAAAATTTTGGATGGACCAGAATGGAATGCTTGAATGCTTGAAATAAAACTTTGAGAACAGTAAATGAAATAAACATGTAAATTTGGTTAGCTAAAAAAGTCAAATTCTGAATTAGTTTAGCAAGCTCCTCCCTACAAAATCCCAAGTTATGAGGTAATCATAAAACAACCTGAATCAATGGACCTACAACATAAGCACAATACCATTAAATCAAGTGCGAGACTCAAAGGAAACATAAAGAAACTGCATAATCTTGACCTTCGCCTATTGCAACCCATTTCATGGCATAAGACAATGGCTAGAAGTCACTAAAATGCAAAAATGATAAGACACTAAAAATGTTAGTTTTATGATAAAAACCCTCCTTTTGATTTTGCTCACAGAAGTTTTATACCCTCTCAAAATCTGAAAAATGCTCTTTCTTTATTGCTTTCTCAGAATGTTACATCATTTCCAGCCCTCCCTGAAAAAGGTAGGATAATAAGGTATAAATAATGCTTAGAAGTCCTTTCGCTTAATATTCTCTCACAACCAAAATAATGAATGGATATAAGAAAATAATCCATCATCATTTTCTGTGATTTAATAAACATAACACTTCTAAACGTTATTTATTTAAAAAAAAACTAACAACAAAAACATAACCCTCCATGACTCCTTATATCTCCCCTTTCTCTTATAAGCATTCTACCCAAGAATACCCCTTTACATCCATCAAACGAATGATAAAAGTATTAACTATACCTTATAACCCCTACAATTTTAGACCTCCTTTAAAACATTGAACGTGATCAAACCACATTCACATTAACTAAAATAATACAGGCCAATCTTATTCAACGAAACTTTCATTGTCACTTTTTGAGGTCGAGACCCGATGGTATTTCTCCTAAGCCATACCAATGTGCCCAAGGATTGGGATGGCATTCCCCCATCCTGGGCACTTTGGTTTCCACGTAACCAAACAAAACCATCACACTGCCTATGCAACCATGGCACTATCCAACTTACGCAACCATAGTGCTACCAATGACGCAGCCATGGCGCTGCCAAGGCTACATAGCCATAACATTGCCATTGTCTTATCTACAATCAAACAAAACGACATTAATATTTACCTTAACTAAATATTATTATCACGTCTTTTATAAAGTACATTATAATAATATTATTATATACAATATAATAATATTATTATAATAATAACATTTTAGAGAAAAAAACCAAAAAATTATTATTATAATAATAACATTATAATATAATCATAATAATATTATTATAATGATAACATTTTAGAACCTTATAACATAATCTTAAAAATACTACTATTATGTACATAATATAGTTAATGCAATTATATTAGGTAGATAATAGCATATTGGCTTCTATCTCAATTTCTTTGTATCTTTTGTATCCTCTTTTTATTTTAGGTCAGGTGTTGCTTTGTTAAACACATTCCATCACCTTAGATAGTATGGAGAACATTAAACTCTTATTCATAAAAATGGATTTTAATTAATCTAAGCATTAATGCCTAGATTAATTAATCATTAAATATCAAATAACCAAAGCAATTAAAATCATTAAAACAAAATGGTCAAACATCCCTATTCTTACAAACCAAAGAAAACCAAAAACCTTTCATATCAAAATATGACAAGTGGGTCCCCAAGAATTTTTGGGTGGTTGTGGAAACTCCACAACAAATGGCGACTCTACTGGGAAATGCTCCTGAGCATTTTGGTGAGAACCCAAAAAGAAAATCTGAAAACACACTCCAAACCAAAAAGCAGCAAGCATCAACAAATGCATGAATAATGTCAATAGACTTATAAGAATAGTAAAATATTAGAATCATGCAATATTAGCTCTGGGTGTGTGTAGCACTCCACACCTTATTTGTTTTGTAACTTTTCTGCATTGCATCATCAATTTTACCATGGCAAAGGATATAGAGAGCTTTAAGGGTAAAAATATTTATAGCATGAGCAACACATTCTATGGTGGCTTGAGAAAACACCTCAAAAATATCTAACCATCTTAGGATCAACTATGTGTGCGATGAATTCATTGACTAGATCTAGGGCTTGGTTATGAGCCATCATCATCAAGGACCAATGTGTGCAAGTGTACCTTAGAGATTTGGGGAATTAGATTCTCAACCAAGGTGTGATGAGAATATAGCCCTATCCTTTACTACTCTCATATTTGACCAAAATAATTAAACCGGTTATGGATGAGGTCATCAAACTAATCTATCCTCATGGTGGCCATAAATCTCAACCTTACAGGAGTCATGTCACCAAGCATGAGTGTACTCCACTACCAATCAAGCATCTATAGCCCCGGTGGAGGTTAACTCCATAGTCCATGATTTTTCTCTTGACTTCTTGAATCTTGGGATGACTACCCATCCTTCTAGGGACACGTAGTACGATCCTTACAACCCAATAGTCAATGGTGTGATGGAAATGGAGTGGTGAAAATTTTGCTTTGGATTTCTTGAATCTTGGGATGACTACCCATCCTTCTAAGGGACACGTAGTACGATCCTTACAACCCAATGATCCATGGTGTTATGGAGGCAAAATCAAAGCTTTGGGGAATTAGATTCTCAACCTAAGCATGATGAGAATTTGACCCTATCCTTACTACTCTGATTTTGGGCTTTCAAGTATTGTGAAAGTGGTAAAAACCACTATTTTATGGACTATGTGTAGGGCGGGATAGACTAGAATTATCTTTTCGCCTCACATCCCCATCCAAGTATGGTTTCATATTATTTTACCCAAGATGTTGGACATGGACATAAATGTGATAGACCTATGACAACTTCGGCAACAACTTCCAAACCTAAGATATTCTTAGTGTTCTTTGTGCCTTTGATCCCAAGATAATTGGACATCACTTTCAGTGTTTGGGTTTAGCATATGATGTTTATGTAATAAGAATGTGCCTTTGAGACATGGGTGGATGATATGCAATATCAACGACTTCATGCTTCATGAGATGCAAATAATATTTCACATGTTCAAGCCTTTTGCCATATGATTCCAATTTTTCACATCCTTTTAGTCTTGGTTGACATTCATATACACATAGGCTGACCTCTTACTCCTACAATCAAATCCAAAACTGGACCACTTTGACATACTAAAGACTTCTAAAATCAAAGAAACAAGATCAAATAAACATGAAATAAAACTGATAAGACAAATAATTAAGCAAGCTGATTAGTGTACATATAATACAATGACTCTACCCTTAGGCATGAAAATAATGCTTTAAATGAAGGCCATTGATGGGTAAGGCCAAATATTTTCCATCCAAGGTTTTTAATCTAAAACTATTTTCACCTAGGACTTCGGATATTAGATAGGGTCCCAACCACAAGCAATCAAACTTTTCATGTTCTCATTTTTTTTCATGCCTTTTATCCCACAAAAAAACTAAATCTAAAACTTTAAAGACCTTAATTTTGGACCGTTTATCAAACCACCTTTTTATTATGTCTTGATGTTTGCTGAAATGAAGCATGGCTTCCTCCCGTTTCTCATCAAGATGCATTAATTGGGTTAATATGGTTTCAAGTTTATCATTAGTCCTAACATAGTATTTTATAAAATTTAAAGTTTGCAATTTCATATTAGTAGGAAAAATAGGGTCTCTCCCATAGACTAGGTGATAATGAGATGTCCCAATTGAATCCTTGCTTCTAGTCCTATCTGCCCAAAGGGAAAATTTTAAATTACTATGCCAATCTCTAGGGTTCTTTTCAAGTAATTTTTTGATTATGCATAATAAATCTGTATTTGATGATTCTACCAAACTATTGCCTTGGGGGTAATAATTGGAAGAGAATTTTAGACTCACCTTATTGTTGTACACCCAATTTGCAAATTCTAAAGAGGAAAATGCAAAACCATTGTTACTTACTATGGATTTAGGCATTCCAAAATGAGTGACTATGTTTTCCTCTAGAAATCTAATCACAACCTCAAAGATGGCATTCTTGTAGGTATAGTCCCCACCATGGCAAAAAGTAGTGGTGAGGATGAACTTATGGGAACGACGACTAGGATATATCACCCCAAAAAGTCAATCCCCATTGTGCAAATGGTCCGCTCTAACGAAAGCATTGTGATCACTCCATTGGCGCATGGCATATGGACATTATTACATCAGTGGTCTTTAAACAATGGGGCCAATAATAAGCTCTAAAATTTGGTGTGTTGTCACGTTTCTACCCATGTCCAGTTCCATACTTACCATGGAAGTCTTTGAGTACTTGGGTTGCTTCCTCTTGAGTAATGCAACGAAGGAAAATTCCTTCGTGATTCTTCTTGTACAACACACCAAATTTAAAAAAAAATAGCTTATTTTAAATCGTGCCTATGTGAGTGGAATTCAAATGAGAATAGCACTTACCATGCAACAAAAAATATACAATATCTACATACCATTCCTCTGTAGTGATATCATTAACCTCATAGTTTTGGCACGTTATTAAAGGGTCAATTTATGCGATAGCCTTGACCAAACCTTGTCCACGCACTATCTTCATGGGTTTTATCTCTAAGTCAAATTCTTGAAGGGTGGAAAGCCATTTACCCCTTCTTTCACCTAGCTCACTTTGTAAGAACATGGACTTTACTGCCAGGTCAAGAACTATAGCAAAAACTTTACTATGCACAATGTAATGCCTAAATTTTTTTATAGTTTTAAACAAGGCATACATTTGCTTTTCTAGGACAGAATACCTCAGTTTCGCATCCTTCAAAGGAGAACTCAGAAAGGCTATAGGATTTTCAATGTTGTCTTCATTTTTCTGAGTTAACACACTTGCAAAAGAATGATCTGAAGCAAATGTGTAAATATAAAATGGTTTAGCATAGTCTGGACTAATGAGAATAGGGGCTTTGGAAATAGCATCCTTGATGCTTGTGAAGGCATCCCTATTCTCATTGGTCCACTTAATCTAAACATATTTTTTCAGCATGTCATTTAGGAGCTTGGCGATTTCAAAAAAATCTAAAATGAATTTTCTCACAAAGTTAATCTTATGGAAAAAGTACCTAAGCTCCTTTTTGCTATTGGGATGAGGAATATCCCATATAGTGGCTATTCGCTCTGGGTCTATATCAATCCCATATTTTGAAATGACATGTCCTAATAGCTTACCCTCTTTTACCCCAAATATGCACTTTTTTGGATTTAGGGAAACTCCATGTTCCCTGCACCTTTGGAGCACTTTCATCAAGTATCTACCATGATCTTCCCTCTTCTTGGAGAAGACATGAATATCATCCACATAGACAATAATGCACTTACCACTGAGCCCCTTGAATGCAAAATCCATGGCTCTTTGGAAAGTGGCTCCAGCGTTCAACAAACCAAACAACATCCTCCGGTAGGCAAATGTTCCCCACTTTGTGGTGAAGGTCATCTTCATCCTATCATTTGGATGTATGATAATTTGATTATATCTCAAGTATCCATCCAATAATGACATCATTTCAGACCCATTTACCTTTTGGAGTATCTCATCAATGGTGGGTAATGGGTAATTGTCTTTTTGGCAATCTTTGTTCAGATTTCTAAAATCTATGCACAACCGAATCTCTCCACTCTTCTTCCTAACAGGGACAATATTAGCCACCCATGTGGAATGCCTAATAGGTAAGATGATTTTGGATTCCAGCAACCTCTTCACTTCCTTCTCTATCAGGGGCTCTAGGATTGGGTTAACCGTTCTTTGCCTCTATCTAAAAGGCTTAGAATCAGGCTTCAGAGGAATAGTATGCATGATTACATTCGGGTCATAAGTTTTTAGCTCTTCATAGCTCCAAGCTATGCAATCAATGTATTCTCATAAAACCTGAGCTATTGATTCCTTCTCTCATTGTGTGCATGCCTTTGCAATGAATACTTCACGTGGATCTACTGCACTCCCCAAATTTATTGAATTGCATGATTCCTTGGGGGATGGTATTTTTCTTTCTTTTTTCTTTTGATATCCAATATCAAACAACTTTTCTAGAGAGGCCCTATCACTTGGCATCTTGTTCCATACTCCGGTTGTTCCTACTTCTACTTGCCTCCTCTCTTCTTCATCTATAACCTGATTTTTAAATATACTAGAATTAGTGACAAAAATAAAAATGTGTCTATCACTATCAAAGACCTGTAAGTTCGTGACATTGTCTGGTATGGAGGGGCAAGGCACTAACTCAATGGAAATTTATTTACATTTTTTATGGTCAGCAGGTGAAAGCATGTTGGCCGCTATAGCTAACAAATCAGCAATTTTATTATTTTTTCTTGAGATGAGGGAAATATTGAAATCATCAAACTCATTAATTAATTCCCTCACTCTAGTTTTATAGAGGTTCAACCTCTTGTATCTATAGGTATATTGCTCCTTTACCTATTTGAATACTAACTTTGAGTCTCCCGATGCCTTAAGGTATTTTACCTTTTATCTTAGGGCCAACTAAAGTCCAAAAATTAGGGCTTCATACTTCGCCACATTATTGGTGGCCGAGAACTATAATCTGTAGGCAACAAGCAAAGGCTTACTACCAGGACATGTGAGCTCTACCCCAGCTCCCGCACCTTATTTTGATTTGGACCCATAAAAATTTAGGGTCCACACCCTCTTGTTTTCTTTCAAAGTACAATGGTAAATATTATCATTTTGGGACCCTTTGGCTATGTCCTCTATGTCAAAATTGTAAACCCCTAATTCTGTTTTAGTAAACTGAATCTCATTGGGTTTATTATATTCTGTAATCATTTCCCTAAGTCTAGGATCTCTATCTACCCAAATTTTGTTTGCAACTCCTCTCCATGGTAACCACATATGGGAGGAATCAGTCACCACATAACCATTGAGATTTTTGGTCCAATCCTTGCCCAACACCATGCCATACTTGGCAGCAATATTTAGCACAAGTATATCCATGTAATGTTGGACCCTAGGCTTTGATTTGATTTGAACTAGGACATCTTTTACAACACCTATTACATCCACCATAGATCTATCTAATTGGACCACTTTGCTATTCGAATGAATAAAATTAAGTCCTAGCTTTTGGCTTATCTCAAGAGGCATGATGTTGGCCGAGGCACCAGAATCAATCAAACAATTGTGTAAATTCTTGCATGTGATCCTAACAGTTATGAGAAAAGGAGGTACCTCTGGTTTCTCTTTCATCATAGCAAGTTGGGGTTCTACATATTTAACCTCATGAATTTGACTTGAGGAATTTAATCTCTTCCCCATGATTTTATCCTGCCCCAATAATAGAGAGACCTCATACATTGAGATATTGGCCTTGGTCCTTTTCATATCTTCTTCCAAGTCATAAGTGGATGTTCTAGGATTTGACACTTTTGGCATTGTCCTAGGTGCTTCCAAAAATGGAGGTGGTGGATTCACATCACCTTTTGTATTAGGAGGAACTAAAGGGTTGTTTGGGGGAGTAGAGGAGGTTTTGGGATCCTTAGAACTCCTATTAAAATAATTGTGATTAGCTTTCCCAAAATATTTAGTGGCCTGGGCTTCCAAAGTTTCATCCTCTTCCTCTCTTAACACATTCATATCTTCCTCCATATCATTGTTTTCTAAATAATGAATGACTTCAGACACCAAAGTGTCTGACTTTCTATGGCAACAATGATTCATTTCCTCATCACATGAATCTGAGTCATCATAATCTCCTAACGCATCAACCTGATTGGCTATCAGATTGGGTACGCACTCATTATTAGGCTATGTATTATACGATCTTGTTCTCCTATGGTCGTGGTTTTGATTGGGCATGTGATTTTGGGCAACTTGTTTCTATAACTGAATGATGTAATTACCCTATTTGATGGTTGTTCTATTGAGCTCTTCTAGCTCAGAATTGGATCCTTATGGTTGGAGCATGACAGCCCTAGATCCACTAACATTTTTGACATTAGCAACCTTTGGATTAGGCACTAAGGTTTGACTCTGGGTGTTTTAGGTTCACCATGGACCCTTGGCCTGAAGAGGTGCAACCATAGAATAGGCATTTGAGGCTTGAGTACTACTCACCTCAAATTTTGGCAAGGTTATCTAATTAGCAGCCATCATTTTTGGAGTGGGTGGAATGACAACACTAGGGTATGTTAAAAAATATTGAAGTGTGGGAGCGAATGGGTATGACTGATGATATGGCAAAGCATTCATCATGGCCATCTAAGGTGTCACATATTGATTCATCATGGCAAATTTATTGTAAGGGCCATATTGCCCTAACATGGGAAATTGAGGCATAGTATCACCTTGCGATGTCATTTGTTGCTTAATAGTCATGGCTTTAGCATAGGCTAAGGCCAACATTGTAACTTGAGGATTTCTCCTGGTAAACATGGTTGTCATCGGATCTAAGGCTACGAGGTATAATTGCAATGCCACAACAATGTCTATTGTAAAGTGACGAGTCACATTTGTGTAAAGCTTTTGGAATCTAGTATTAAATGTTCTAATAGGTTCATTAGGATAACTCTTGCATGACACGAATTGGTTATACATGATGGTAGGATCTAGAAATGACCTAAATTGATTAACAAAGGTAGATTCCAACTGGGCCCAAGATGTAATGGACCCTGCAAGAATATTCTTGTACCATTCATGAGCCATTTGGTCAAATCTATTAGGGAAGAGTCGACAAGCGACATCTTCATGACTGACTCCCTACTTAATCATATGGTCCTTGTAAATTTGAACGTGCTCTTCAGATGAAATGGTACCATCATGGAAAAACTTAGGGATAGACCTCTCAAGGTGCCTAGGTATGTCATGGACATCCCCAGGTATACTTAACGAAGAACTTTGGGTACCAAACCGGGGAACTAGTTGTTGTTGCTATTGTTATTGGGCCATATTAACCAAAGGCAATGACCCTACTAAAGAATTTGATACACTCGAGATGATGGAGATAGGTACACTTGATGTAGCTATTGCAGTGGAACTAATAGGTGCACATCCACTAAATGTATTCATATTTAGAGGTCTGAGAGCTAGCCTTTCCAAATCTTGGCAAAGCTTCTCTAAACCTAATGTATCATAAAGCTCGAACAAAATTTTAATCTACTAGATTTTGTACCTCGATTTCCTAGTTTTGGAAGAAATATTTTGAAAAATGGCTTCCTTAGTGGTTTTAGACCTAGTAGCAATGTGTCTAGGTGGGTCCAAATTGGAAAACTAAAATCTATTCTATTAAGGCTTCTCACAAACTAGTCAAGAGTAAAATGTTGCACCTGCAAACACAATATTGTTGAACCAAAACTAACCACATTAGCATTAGCAAAAAACTAAATCACAAAGCATAAAATAAGGCCCTCCTTCTAGCACCAAATATGTTGAGTGTATATTTTTCCCAATTGCAAAATACCACCACATGCAGAGTATTGAATAGAAAACTCTCTCTTGAAAAGAAACCAAATGATAAACATTCAACTTCTCCAAGGTTCTGGTAAAATATCTAAAAGATTTCAATAGTGCCAGAAAGAATTCAATAATGCATGTGACCATAAACAAGGGGCCTTTACTAGTTGTAAACAATGCTTAGTGATTTGAAAGATCTATCTAAAAATAAAAGCAGTTCCTTTTAGGATTTTTTTAAATTGGTGCTACCTTGAATCCCTATTAGTAGAGTATTTTATCTTCATTTAAAAGGTTTCAAATGACAAAATATGGAATTTTCCACCTCATTTTAATGCCCGTGCCTTTAATATGAAGTAAATTTTAGATAGTTGGGTTCATTTTATATTCCTTATGTTGATGTCACTACCCTAATAGTGGTTAGTATAAGTTAGCATGTTAGCAAAGTTAGAAAAGTTAGCTTTCATTTCTTATCTTAGTTTAATGTGAAATAGTAGGTTAGTATCCCTCCTAAACCATGTGTTTTATTTGAAATTTTTAGATTAATTGAACTTGGAGGTGCAGAAATTCTGGAAAATGACCAGAATGGAAATAACTTGAAAGCTTAACAATTTTGGAAATGGACCAGAAAAAATGAAACTAACAGGAAATTAGCAAAAATTCTAGAAAAGGACCAAAATGGAAATGAAAGAAACTAAAATTCTAGATGGACCAAAATGGAATGCTTGAATGCTTGAAATAAAACTTTGAGAACAGTAAATGAAATAAACATGTAAATTTGGTTAGCTGAAAAAGTCAAATTTTGAATTAGTTTAGCAAGCTCCTCCTTGCAAAATCCCAAGTTATGAGGTAATCATAAAACAACCTGAATCAATGGACCTGCAACATAAGCACAATACCATTAAATCAAGTGCGAGACTCAAAGGAAACATAAAGAAACTACATAATATTGACCTTCACCTATTGCAACCCATTTCATGGCATAAGACAATGGCTAGAAGTCACTAAAATATAGAAATGATAAGACACTAAAAACATTAGTTTTATGATAAAAACCCTCCTTTTGATTTTGCTCACAGAAGTTTGCTACCCTCTCAAAATATGAAAAATGCTCTTTCTTTATTGCTTTCTCAGAATGTTACATCATTTCAAGCCGCCCCTAAAAAAGGTAGGATAGCAAGGTATAAATAATGCTTAGAAGTCCTTTTGCTTCATATTCTCTCACAACCAAAATAATGAATGGATATAATAAAATAATCCATCATCATTTTCTATGATTTAATAAACATAACACTTCTAAACGTTATTTATTTAAAAAAAAAATAACAAAAACATAACTCTGCATGACTCCTTATATCTCCCCTTTTTCTTATAAGCATTCTACCCAAGAATACCCCTTTACATCCATCAAAAGAATGATAAAAGCATTAACTATACCTTATAACCCCTACAATTTTATACCTCCTTTAAAACATTGAATGTGGTCAAACCACATTCACATTAACTAAAATAGTACAGGTCAATCTTATTCAGTGAAACTTTCATTGTCACTTTTTGAGGCCAAGACCCGATGGTATTTATCCTAAGCCATACCAATGTGCCCAAGGACTGGGATGGCATTCCCCCATCCTAGGCACTTTTGTTTCCATGTAACCAAACGAAACCATCACACTGCCTATGCAGCCATGGCACTGTCCAACTTATGCAGCCATAGCACTGCCAATGATGCAGCCATGGTGCTACTAAGGCTACACAGCCATAGTGCTTCCATCATCTTATCTGAAATCAAACGAAATGATGCTAAACTTTACCTTATCATAAATATTATTATCACGTCTTTTATAAAGTACATTATAATAATATTATTATATACAATATAATAATATTATTATAATAATAACATTATAATATAATCATAATAATATTATTATAATGATAACATTTTAGAACCTTATAACATAATCTTAAAAATATTACTATTATGTACATAATATAGTTAATGTAATTATATTAGGTAGATAATAGCATATTGGCTTCTATCTCAATTTCTTTGTACCTTTTGTATCCTCTTTTTGTTTTAGGTCAGGCCTTGCTTTGTTAAACACATTCCATCACCTTAGATAGTATGAAGAACATTAAACTCTTATTCATCAAAATGGATTTTAATTAATCTAAGCATTAATGCCTAGATTAATTAATCATTAAAAATCAAATAACCAAAGCAATTAAAATCATTAAAATAAAACGGTCAAACATCCCTATTCTTACAAATCAAAGAAAACCAAAAACCTTTTATATCAAAATATGACAAGTGGGTCCCCAATAATTTTTGGGTGGTTGTGGAAACTCCACAACAATATCACATAACAATGATACTCATGAACTTGCACACACCCTAGTTTCAAGATAGTTCTCAACTTCACATAACAATGATACTCATGATCTTGCACAAACCTTAATCATGCATGTGAAGGTTCATTCAATGTTTCCAACAATTCTTATCAAACAAGGTTTTTATCATCAAATTTTACTCATAAAAACCTTTAACAATCAAACTCAACAATGCTTATCAAACAACCCTTTTCACTCCAACTTAGCATTCACAACATCCAACAATCACTCATAAGGAATATGTGCCCATACCTTTTGTTTGATGAAGAATTGACCTCAAAACCTGTCTCAATCACAATTACCCTCTTTGCCAATTTCAAAGGTTAGATGACAAAATATCACTCTAACACTTTCTTAAAATATTTCATAATTACAAAAATAATTAAACTCAAATACACCTTATTACTCCATATTGAAATTAACATTCACCAAAACATATAAAAATGAATCTCTTATTACACCTTATAACTCCACTCTAAATAAATCAATCCACCAAACAATTAAATAAAAAATATTTTTTTAATTTCATCAACCTTATATCTCCCTAAGCTCAAAATACACCATACAACCTTCGGAGCAAAGACCAATTTATAATAAAAAACTTTAGTACCTCTCAAAGTTCTCCCAACAGGATTTGATCCCAAGTCGAAGTGCCTCTAATGCTTTAGCTGCGTGAGCTAAGTGCTCACATGGAAGGCAAAAGCACCCATGACACTTTATCTTCTTCTTAGGCACCAAGACCCAAAAAGCTTTGGCATCTTTGACGCAAAGAAACCTCACAATATTCCTTGCTACGAATCAAACGCAACACCTTGCATTCCTAAAACGCTGCCAACTACCGCTAGCTCACCTGCCTAGGTGGTTTCAAGGCTCCAGAGTCTTGTGCCTTTTCACCCTTTTCTACCTACCAAAGAAGTCAAATGAAGGACTTCTTCCTTCTTGCTCATCGAATATTGTGCACACAATTTTCTTGGGAGTTTAATTAAAATCGATCGTGGATGGTTTGAAGCCACTTAGACTTTTGTATTTATACCCATGCCTTGAAATTCATTGACGTCGATGAAGGAGATAATGTATGATGTCGGCGCATTATTTTTGCCCTCATAACCCTAACCTTAGGGTTAATTAAATTAAATTATAATTTAATTAATAATAAAATTATTATAATTAACTTATAATTAATTTAATAACCATAGGGTTAATTAAATTAAATTACAAATTAATTTATAATGAAATTATTATAATTAATTTATAATTAATTTTATTACTTTAGGTCTTACCATTAGATCTTTAATTTTATAATAAACTATTATAATATTATTTTTGTTGGGCCTTCTTATTTCTCTTGTAGACCTTATCTGACCATCTTGAATATTATAATGGGAGATATTATAATATTATTTCCCTTAGGTCTAGAAGCAATCTTTCTCTTGCACTGATTACTAAAAATGACTCTTGACATCCTTCTTCTTGCATTGCTCACTAAAACTGACTCTTGACATCAATGACAACAAATATTGCTCATATTTCCAACAATCTCCCTCTTTGTCATTGATGGCAACCCATTTACCTTTTACCATTTGTTTTATCTTTTCCTATTCTGCTCCCCTGAGAAACTGCTCTCCCTCACTGAATGCTTTCCCCCTAACTCAAATATCTTCCCATTTGTCATCAATGGCAAAGGGTTAATTTTAGGGCTCAGGGCTAATAATGAGACTCTTAGCTTAGACCCTCCCCCACCTCCTCTTAAGGTGGTTAATTTTGGGGTCAGAGTATTTCTACTCCTAGCATGCAATGATATTTACCTTTTTCCACTTTCCTCCTCATATAATCCTTATGATTCCTCTAACTATTCATGTTCCTGCTTGTCTTTGGAATTTTTGCTCTACACCACTTTGCTATATATCCATCATTATTACACTTATAAAAATTAATGTTGTTATTCCTTGGAGGTGTAAATTTCTTGGTAAACTGTATATTCTTGTCATGAGTCCTCTAATTCACTAACTTGTGACCAAACTGATTATAAGAGTAGCAATACCATTGAAAAAGTTGTCTATATCTAAAACTTCCATATTACTGTGTTTCATGTATCCTACACTATATAGCTTTGTGCCAAAATATGTGACATGAGAAGCATCATCCATTGAACCTGCCTTGCCATGATCTCATTGGTCTCTTAGTCTATTCTACCCTATGATGTTTCCTATTCCATCTGTTCCTCATTTGTGGATTGTTCTTTTCCTTGTTAAAATTTCTATTGTCCAAATCATCCTTAGAAGTTTTACTCTCTCTTATACTCTTATTCTGAAGTTTCTTCTTCTTCAGAACTTGAGATTGACTCCTCTCCTTGTTTTCTTTGTACCTTTTCAAAACCAAGTTCTATTTTTTTTGACAAAGATCTTTGTACTTTGATAATCTTATCCAAGTTCTTTGAGCTTCTTCCAAACCTGTGTAACTTTTCCTTAGAATATTCTACTTCCTTTCTTAGTGAAGCTACCTCATGCTCTAACCTTTCACATTCTAAAACCTTTACTTCTAACTTCTATTTGAATCTCCTCATCTTAGCTATAAGCTTTCCTTTCTCTTCATTACATTCTTGAAACTGAATCTTAAGTTTGGAGTTCTGCTTTCTTACCTCCTTTAATGCATCAAGGGCATGAATAAGCTCACCCTCAAGACCAACTTCTCCTTTCTCTTATTCTTCCTCTATTTGTTTGACTTTGAAAACATCTCCATTCTTTTTTGACTTTTTTCTACTAGAAGTACTTCCTTCTTCTTCTATTGCCATAAGAAGATTCTCTTCTAGTCCTTCAAGTGTATCTTCATATTAATCATCACTAAAACTAAAACCATTCCTTGTACAACTATCTTGAAGATGACCAATGTTACCACATCTAAAATATTTGAGGATTATTGGTGATCTGTTTCTAACCACTTCTTTTATTTTTCTAAAAATAGTACTTCATCTTTATCATCATCTATGAAACTTTCATCACTATCACTTGAGCTCTTACCTGCCTTGTCTGCATAGAAAATATTCTTATATCTTTGGAAAAACTTCTTTCCTTGTGTGCTTTGTCCATATTTGTTTTTATTTTGGTACCTATGCTTTCCTGCATCCCTGTACCTATGGTCCTATTTTTCTTCATCATTGCTATTTCTAGCCTCTGGATAATTAGTTGCATAGTGACCATGCTTTCCACAATTGAAACATCTAACTAATTTTGTATCTTTATACTTTCTTTAGTCTTTGTTCATTCTACCATAATTTGCTTCTTCATCATTGGATAACTCATTGGTTGAATATGAATTCTTATCCTTAGTCTTCTTAGTGGCTTTAAATACTGCTTCTTTCTAGGGAATAATTTCCTCTTTTGTTATCATCTCAAAAGCTATGAGAATTCCATGTAATTCATCCCTTGTCAAACTATCACTATCTTTTGATTCCTCTATAGTTGAAATCTTTTCACTAAACCTTTTTGGGAGTGATCTTAAAATCTTATCACAAACATCAGATTCTTGAACTTCAAGTCCAAGTCCTTTCATGGAGTTAACAACCTCGTCTACACTAAGTAGATAAGCACCAATGTTTTCCTCATCCTTCATTTTTAGGTCTTCAAATATTCCCTTGAGATTTTGCAACTTTACCTTTTTAACCTTTTTATCTCCTTCATATATGCCTTATAATTTATCCCAAATTTCCTTTTTTGATTTGCAGTGCATAACCTTTATAAACTGTATTTTATGCAAACTTCTTAAAATTGCATTCATTTCTTTTGAATTGTAATGATGTAGAATCTTACCATATTTATTTGTAGGTAGAGTAGCAGGTGGTGTGTATCCATTTGCAACTGCTTCCCATATTTTATTTCCAAGTCCATGAGGTGAATATTCATTCTCATACTCCAAAATATATAATTTATTCCATCAAAATTTGGTTCTAAATTATCTGAGGCTCCACTCTTAGAATCCATCTATGTTCTTGTTGTTGAGCAAGGTGCAGCAATAGTACTGTCATTATTGTCAACACAGTCAGATAGATCTATTGATGCAATGGACAGGAAGTTCAAAAGCTATTCAGATGCAGAAGACAGGAGTTCAAAGGTTACTCAGAGTATGTACAATGATTTTCCAAGAAGACCAAAGTGGCCCATATGCAAAAGATCAAAGAAAAAGACAAGAAAAGTGTCACGATATCGCAACATATACAACAAGCAAGAAAAATTGTCACGATTTCGTGACATGTTGGAAGAGAAAAAGGCAAGTGGAAAAACTGTCACGATTTCGCGACATGTTGGAAGAGAAAGAGAAAGCAGGAAAAACTATCGCGATTTCACGACATGTTGGAAGAGAAAAAGACAAGTGGAAAAACTATCGCGATTTCATGACATGTTGGAAGAGAAAGAGAAAGCAGGAAAAATTGTCACGATTTCGTGACATGTTGGAAGAGAAAAAGACAAGTGGAAAAACTGTCATGATTTCACATGTTGGAAGAGAAAGAGAAAGCAGGAAAAACTGTCACGATTTCATGACATGTTGGAAGATAAAAAGGCAAGTGGAAAAACTATCATGATTTCGTGACATGTTGGAAGAAAAAGAGAAAGCAGGAAGAAGTGTCACGATTTTGCGACAAGTTCAAAGAAAGAGAACAAGTAAGAAAAGTGTCACGATTTCGCGACATGTTGCATTTTCGCAACTAAAATAGGAGAGAGAAAGTAAGTTAGAAAAGTGTCACGATTTTGTGACATGTCGCATTTTTGTGACTAAAATAGGAGAGAGAAAGCAAGTTTGAAAAGTGTCACAATTTTGTGACATGTCGCATTTTCATGACAAAAGAAAGAGAGGAAGCGTACGAAGCAGAACTGTCATGATTTCATGACAAAGGCAAAAAGCAAGACTTCGAAAGTAGAAGTGTCATGATTTCATGAAAAAAGCAGAGAAGAAGACTTCGAAGGCAGAAGTATCATGATTTCACGACAAAAGCTTCAAAGAAGACTTCAAAAGCAGAAGTGTCACGATTTCACAACAAAATCAAACAAGTGAAGTACGAAAGTAGAAGTGTCATGATTTCATGACAAGAGTAGATAAGAAGACTTCGAAGGCAGAAGTTTCACGATTTCATGACAAAAGCAAAGAAGTGAAGTACGAAAGTAGAAGTGTCACGATTTTGTGACAAAAGTAAAGAAGAAGACTTCAAAGGTAGAAGTGTCGTGATTTCACGACAAAATAAAAGAAGTGAAGGAAGCAGAAGTGTTGCAATTTTGTGACAAAAGTAGAGAAGAAGACTTCAAAGGTAGAAGTGTCACAATTTTGTGACAAAAGCAGAAAGCAAGACTTCGAAAGCAGAAGTGTCACGATTTCATGACATGTCACATTTTTGTGACTTGAAAAGGACTAGAAGGTAGAGAAGCAAAAGTGTCATGATTTTGCGACATGTCACATTTTCACAACTTGAAAAGGACAGAGAGGCAAAAAAGCAAAAGTGTCATGATATCATGACATGTCACATTTTCATGACTCAAGAAGGGCAGGCAAGCAGAATAACAAAAGTGTCATGATATCGTGCAATATTGCATTTTCACGACAAAGGAATAGAGAAAGTGTACGAAGGCAAAAGTGTCATGATATCATGACATGTATTTTTGTGGGCCAAAGCTAAGAGAAAGAGCAAGGAGAAAAAGTGTCGTGATATCGTGACATGTTGTATTTTCGCGGTCCGATGCAAGGAGAAAGAGAGAAAAATAAAAAGTGTCGTGATATCACGACATGTATTTTCGGGGGCCAAAGCAAGGAGAAAGAGAGAGAAAGCGAAAGTGTCATGATATCGTGACATGTATTTTCATGGTTAAGTTGAAGCCAACGAAGACCAATGACAGTCAACTAATATTAGGGTTGATAGCTAACTAAAATTAGGGTTTATAGTTGTCATGAAAGCCGACTAAGATTAGGGTTTATAGTCGACTAAGATTAGGGTTTTCATCACAAAATTTTTGTTATAAAAGGAGGGTTGTTTGGAGATTTCAAGAAGTTGAAGTGAGTGATATACGGTCACTATGTACAAAGAGAAAGTCGTATCGAATCATGCTAAGTGCAAAATTCACTAAGAAAGTAGAGTGTGCAAAATGGAGAAGACGATTATGAATTTTTATTGTAGCGAAGCATAGTGTGCGAAGTAACTACGTAGAGAAAGCAGAGTGCACAGAGAAAGCAAAGGTGAAGAACACCAGTCAGGGTATAGCAAAAATAAAGGTATCTTACTATCAATCTTCTAGTTTCAAAATTAAAGTCCAAGTTGGTACTTGGCATCATGGGTTGGTGCTCCTTCCAGTTGGTGCTGGTAAATCAGGGGTTGGTGCTCCTTTCTGTTGGTGTAGATAAATCAGGAGTTGGTGCTCCTTCTAGTGGGTGTTGGTAAATTTTTTGTAAATTTGTTGCTTTGCATAGGCTGGATTTGGATGGTAGTCCAAGCAGTTATTTTTGAGGAGTAGCCACATTGGTGAACCTCATTAAATCTTGTGTTGTGTGATGTTCTCTTATGATACTTGCTTTATCTGGTTTTAAGGTTTTATTACTTCAATTTTAAAAACTATGAATTTAAGTTTAAAGAGCTACATTGATTCACCCCTCCCTCTCAGTGTCATTGTAAGACTAACAATTGGTATCAGAGCTAAGTTCCTGTACAAGCTTAACCGGCTAGGGTGATCTTGGAAGTAACACAATGGCAGGTGGTAAAGGCTTCTCATCAAAAAAAGCACCATTGTTTGATGGATCTAATTACGTGTTCTGGAGAATAAGGATGCAGACATATCTCTATGCTTTGGGTTACGACATCTGAGATTTAGTAGTTAGTGGATACACAATACCCATCACTCCTCCAAAAGAGGCTGATGAAAAGAAACTATTTGAAAAAAACTCAAAAGCAAAAAATGCTCTCATGTGCGGATTAACAGACAGTGAACTAGTAAAGATCATGAGCTATAATACGGTAAAAGAGATATGGGAGAAACTAAGGAGTATTCATGAAGGAGATGATAAAATCAAGGAGGTCAAGTTATAGACACATCGAGCTCAGTTCGAAGCATTGAAAATGAATGACGATGAAAACATTGAGGCATATATGCTGAGAGTTAATGGAATCATTAATGCGATCAGAGGACTCGACAAGGATATTGAAGACTCTATCGTCGTGAAAAAGGTACTAAGATCTCTTCCTCAAAGGTTTGATTCTAAAGTCTCAGTGATAGAAGAAGCTAAAAATCTAAATTATTTTAGTATAGATGAGATGTATGGTTCTTTGACTGCATATGAGATGAGGATAGAAATATCTAAACCCACAGACAGAGAAGCAGATTTTAAAGCCCTTAAAAATAAAAACACAAAACAAGATTCCGAGGAAGAAGAGACATCAGATGAAATGGAAGCAAACTTTGTTAGAAAACTAAAAAATGGAAAAGGAAAATACAAAGGGAAGCTACCATTCAAATGTTTCAACTGTGGAGGTGTTGGGAATTTTGTGACTAAATGTACAATTAAAGAGAAGACCAAAAATGATGAAGGATCACACCAAGAAAGAAGTGATTGGAAGAAGAAAATGAATTTTAGAAAAGGCAACTTCAAGAAGAAAAGTTTCATCTCCAAGAATGCCAGTTCATCAGAAGACAGCTCCGATGAGGAGTCTAAAGAGGAAACAGGTGAAGCTCTTTTCATGGCATTTTAAGAAGTAAAATCAGAAAAGGAAGAAGGAGTGAACTCTGAAGTATGTGGTGAAAACCCTGAGGCTGAAGTAGATCTAGAAGGTGATTTGATATCTGCACTTGAAGAGTGGAAGATAGAAAAGAAAAAGAATAAGAAAATTTCAAGAAAGCTTGAGGATGCAAATGAAATCATAACCAATTTGAAAGTATATATAGAAGAATCCAAGAAAATCTTCGAAGATCTCAAAGTGAAAATAACCATGAAAATAGATTATTGCATCAAGCTAGAAGAAGAGATTGTTAGTTTAAGAATGCAGCTAGAAGAGATGAATAAGAAAATTAGTTGTTATCACAAATGTGAAGAAAGTTCTATGAAGCTGGATAAGATCATAAATGACCAAAGGCCTATAGGCATCAAATTTGGTCTGGGTTTCTAATGCGTTGTCATTAAGCACATCATTAATTCTCAATGAATTTGTCAATCCAGGGTGGTGTCCAAGGCTATTTACGAGAGAAATTTCAAGCAGGGTTGTAGTTCAGTTTATTTAGAAGCAGCAAGTCTTATTGGTGGAATTGATTATGTGGGGGTTTTGTGTCACTTCTACCCCTAAATTGCATAAATTGAACTTTAATCTATTTGCAAGAATGAAAACTAATTGCTAATTACATAAATGAAACCCTAGTTACAGTTGCAAGAATGAAATCTTATTAAATTGCATAATTGAAAATCTAGTTATAGTTGTAGAATTGAAAGTCTATTTAATATTGCAATAATTGGAATGAAGCATAAAAACTAGATCCTATCAATTCTCTATAACAGAAGGTCGTCAATCTTCTATGTAGGGTTTTCACAGCAAAAACAAGAATGCAAGGAAATTATAGAAAACTTGTAAATTGCTGAAAATGAAAAATTGCAGTGAATTAAAAATTTGCTGGGAATGAAAAGAATAACTAGATCTACCATTAATCATATCACAAAAACATTATGAACAATAATTAAACAACTAGGAATGTTAGTTGTGCAAAAGAATGAAAATGACAAGTTCACAACTTATTCTGCTCCAAAAAAATCAGAATAAAACCTGTCTGTCAGTCCTCCTCCTTGGTCTGGAATTGGCCAACATCCTTTCTCAGAAGAAGGTTTAAATTATTCTTTAAGTCTTACTCACAATCAGACAACAAAATAAATGGAATGAAACTATATTTTTATTGCTTCAGAAACATAATTACAATTCTGCTGAAATCTATTACAGGTCTGAAATCACTATTCTATTATCTCCCTATTTATTTTCTATATCCTCTATCTAATATCATATAATAATAATCTATATATTAGCTCAACCTGGACGGGAGATATCTTTTATAGATGCCTAAAATCTAATTATAAACATAAAATATGTTGTTCTTAATATCCTACAGAATTTCCTGGGTTTATCTTGGAAGAGGATCAATTTGATCTTTTCCATAAATGGTGGCTTTGGATGGCAAGGATGAAAAAGTTATATGGGAGATATTTTCCCTTAACTTTCCCAACCTTCTTATCCCATTTTCCCCCGCCAAAAGTCAGTCAACAAGTCAAAAAGTACATTTTGTTTTCATTCCAAAGATAAGTGGCTCATTCCGAAGATCCGCTCATTCCGAAGATACTGCAATTCTCATTCCGAAGATCCGCTCATTCTAAAGATACTATAATTTTCATTCCGAAGATCCTCTCATTCTGAAGACACTATGTTTTCTCATTTCGAAGATATCTGTTCATTCCGAAGACACTGTGTTCATTTCGAAGACATTGTGTTCATTCCGAAGATCTTTAGAATGACCAACTGTGTTGACTCCAAATGGTTTTGGCTGCATTTCTGAGGTGGATTAGCCCTCAGGATCATATTGCAATAGTCTTCATTCTTCCTTGGATGTGAATTCCATGCCTTGCTATTCATTGGCAGCTTGCTGGAATTTATATGGAAAAACTAGTTTTCTGCTGCACTGTAATAAGTCTTTGTACTATTTGTTGAATTTAGAGAAACTAATGCTTAATTATCATCAAAATAAGACTACTAAAGTGATTTTGTCAACCTAATCATGACAAGATAACATAAAACTATACAAGAACTATTAAAAATCAGAATATAATGTCCTTAACACTTCAATCATGCAAACAATTAATACACAACATATTAAATCAACTTAACTAGCATATAAGATAATTCACAAGAGTTTTAGGCAGTTTTAACTATTTAAAAAATGCTATAAATGAGGCTTATCTAGGCCTCATCATTCCCCCCAACTTATATTAATGCATGCCCTCATGCATTGTAGTGGGCTATGGAGTCACAAATGTCCATACTCATATTCCATGTTTCATAGAACAATTTAGTGCTTGTGTAATTTCTCATGAAGGTTTCTGAGTCATTCTTCAAATTGATTCATTTGTTCTTTTATCTCTTTTTTTTGGAGTCTTGCAAACCTCCTAGTCCTTAATGTATATTTTCTCTTCTTGCCCTATTTTCTTATGGTAACAGGGGTTGTAGGGATAGCTTCAGGCTCTTCACTGGGAATTTCACTTTCCTATTCTGACAAATAAATAACATCTTTAGAAAAATGAACCCTCTTCTATTTTATTTTTTTGCTGTCAATTTCAGCCCTTCTCTTCTTAGTCTGTGAGGTTGATGGTTCTAGAGAAAAATGCTTTGTTGCTTTTGCTTGGTGTGTTTCCTTCTTTGTAATAGCATTTTTTTTTTATCCTTTTCTTCTTCCTTAGTAGCATATTTTTTATAGAAACATCTATATCCTCTTCTCCTTCATCTTCTTCTTCAAAAACTACATTAGTCAGGGTAGAATAAAACCTATTAAAGCTTATAGGGTTTCCCCTAAAATGATGTTGGCACACCAGTTTAATAAGACCATGATGATGAGGGCTTTTTTTTCCTCTTGATAATGTTTTGCCATGCTCTGTAGTTCTTGGTGCAGGTATGCTGGAAAATTCACTCTAAGTTTAGGTTGTTGCCTACCATGCCTAATGTGGTTTAAAATTTTAAAATGATGCCCTGACAGAATTACATACTACCCTTCACAGCTTGGAAAATCTGGTAACCCATGTGGTTATGTTATTCCAGGGTTCTTGTAGGCTAGCATTTTTTCATTTTTTCACTTCATTTCTCTGTTTTGATGCTGAGAAAATTGCTCTCTGCTGCTACTATAGTCATCTGCTAGGTCACTGATTTTTGGTTTGTACAGAATTACAGGGTTTGCTCTTGTTCTTCTTTAGAAAGAACTTTTAATTTTTTTACTTTTCCTTGTAATCATTAGCAAATATGTCTTTGGAAAGGAAAGATGGTACACTTCCTTATTCTGTGCTCTGAACACCTGGACATCAATCATTGGACATCATTTCCATCAAATTTTCTTTACTATTTTTAGCTTGTCCATTCTGCATGCAAATTTTCCCACATGAGTGGTTATTAGCAATGATTGGTGGTGGCATGTTTGTTGGTTATTTTCCTTGTGATTCTCATACTTCCTCGATGGGTGCAAAAGATGAGATGAATCTAACCGCAAGCTAGCTGACATGTGTCAATGATCACATGGAGTAAAAACATTCTGCTGACTAGTATTTTTCTCCCTCCTTGGATGCCATGTGGAAATAGACTGTCAAATCTTCATTCTAAAGATTATGTTTCATTTCGAAGACTAAGCTGGGCATTTAATCCTTATTGAAGATACAACAGTCATTCTGAAGACATAGTAGAAACCAACATTTTTCTCTTTCTCCAAGCATGTTTTGTGTATGCCAACTCTTATGAACACTTTTATACTAATGGTTAATTGTCATATACTATATATCAAATATTTACAATGAGAAAAGTGTAAGAAACATATATACCTAGTTAAAACAAGTTAATGCAAGTTTTGAAAGATGACTGCTTCTGTTGATATTCTACTAAGGCTTCCTACAACACTTCAAAAACAAGTGTAGTTGGTGAATTTGTACAATGGTGACTCAGAAATTTCAAGGTTATGCATGCCAAAAAACTGGTTTTCATGCATACCAACTCAGTAGCGCCTTAGAAAAAGGTTTTCACTACTGAGCTATTCATTTTTCTCTCTTTTTTTTTTCTTGGTTTCCTCTTTTTTTTTCTTCTTTTTTTTTCCTCTCCTTTTCTCTCTCTTTTTCTTGATTCTGATTATGCCCATGAAGGATTTCATGATTTCCCTAAAATCATGCCCATGAAGGAATTCATAATCAAAATTTATTCATCTTTTTGTTTTCTGCTTTTTATAATTTTTTTTATTTTTCTTTTAAGATTCAAAGATATGATCATTTGGAATCTTTATCAGAAGAATAAGCCTCTTCTTTCAAATGTAACTGTGTGAAATACCGAGCAAATTCCACCTTTGTTAGTGGTTTATGGTACAACTGTAAAAGATGTCCATTCGCCACTAATATCCTCCTTAAATCATCAACTAAAGAAAGTTGAACAAGTTCATTCTCAAAGTCCCCTGGTTCATCCTTGCTGCTCTTAATGTGATCATCATGCCACATTTTCCATTTTTGTTGAGTGAACTCTATTTGGTGAAGTGCTTCCAACCAAAGTTCATCAAATGCATTCAACTACAAAATTTGTTTTTTTTGTACCTGCAACAACTCAATGCCAACTGCTAAAGATGCATAAAATGTTAGTAAAGCATTAGGATGTTGCACCAATATATCAAACAAATTTTCTCCCTGGTTTTTAGTCAACCAACTATTGTTGTTCAAAGGTTGTTTTGGTTGTATTTCAGTTTGTTTTGTACCAGGCTGATTTGAATTGGTTCTTGGAGAAACATTTTTATTTACAACAATGGAGGCCAAAACTAAAGTATTCTTTTCATTTTCCTTGTGTTTTAAGAAACTATAGGCTTTCTGTACAATCATACTTAGGTGTAATAAGTTTACCTGAAAGCAAGTTAACTAATTTTCCACATTTTTGTATGGTTTTAGGATATACTTTCTTCTTTTTTCTTGATTTGCTAAAACACATTTCTTGAACAATCCTATTAATGATTGGTACAACTTGAGGTAAAGGGACTGTAACAGTTAAGTGTTCTAATTCCTTTATCAAATCTTATTTTTGAAGATGTTATTTTTGATATCTCAGACTATTCAAAAGATGACACTTAATTTGATGAGGTATCTTGTTCTTCTTGATGTTGTTTTAGTGTGGATTTGTTTTCATGTTCATTCTTTTTAACTTCACTTTCTACAATGATAAGTGGAATAGGTTCAAGCAGTGGTTCACCTAAACACAACAGAGTTTTAACATAGTCACTAACATTTATTAGGGCTATATTTTCTTGATTCAACCACAGAGATAGGGGTTACTTATTTAACATGATTTGGACTTACCACAGGTTGAGTTGAAAATAGAGGTTGTTTTAATTTTTGTTGTTGTTGTCCATGATAGAAATTATGGATATAATTAGGCAAAAAATTTGATTTTTTTTTTTGATAATGTTGTTGCCCTTTGTACAGATTTTGATGTTGTACCCATTGATATCCCTATAATTTTGGCTGCAACCATGGTGGATGTTGTTGATTCCATTGTTGTTGCATCCATCCATGTTGATACCATGCTTGGGAGTATGCCCATGGTGGTTGAATCCAACATTGTTGAAGTGGACCTGAAGCAGACCATGGCATATGCCAAGGATTATTTCCCCAATGTGCAGGAAATTGAGAAGCATTATGATATGGAAATTTATGAAAATTATTCTCTTGTCCTTGTCCTACAAAATTGATTTTTTTCATAGGTTGAGACTGTTTTTCAAAGACACATTTAAGTTCTGGCAATAAACTACACTGATCTGTGGTGTTTCCTAATTGACAAATGCTACATGTAGCAGGTATAAATATTTTGTTCAAAGGACAATCATGAAGAGAGTGTTGCTTTTTACATTCTAAACAATAGATGGCTGAAGATTCAGTAGATTCAATTTTTTCATCTAATGTTCTATCATGTACTAAAATATCAGCCTCTTTCATGCATTCTTTCAAATCATGTTTTTCATTACCAATTATGTGTTTTATATGCCTTGAATGAGAGTAATTTTTATAGAGTTTAATAATTTCCTAAAATTTAAGTGCATTTGTATCTCCTCTTCCCAAGATATCCAATGCATCCCTATATTCATCTTGTAGTCCCCTTAAGAATATGACTTTGCAAATTTTAGGTTCAACACTTCCACATCTCTTATGAACAAAAGAAAATATGTCTACATAATCTTCTAAGATTTCATTTTCCTCTTGTTTCATTGTAAGAATTTCATCATTTTGATTCTTGACTTGACAATATTCTTGGTATCTCTCCAAGAATATGTTTTCCATCTCATCCCAAGTTCTAATTGAGTCAGGTGCTAAGGTGATAAACCATCATAGAGCTAACTCTTTAAGAGTTGAAGGAAATAGTTTGAGCTTTTGATTTTCATTAGTGTAATCATGAGCTTGACATACAATTTTAAACTCAAACAAAAACATATCAGGATCTTTGGATGTAATTCCCTTGAAAGTTGGTAATACTGCAGGTGAAATGACCTTCATGGGAGAATTTTGATTAAGATCTAGTTGGATGGGATTTTGAAAAGTTCTGGCAGGTGCACTAGTTGCACTAGGGTGGAGCACATTGTTGGATCTACCTTGATTCTCTTGTGAGCCTTCCATTGTAGGTTCCCAAAAATAATTATAAATCTTGTCAAATTTTCCTGATTGTATGGATTTGTCAAGAGAAAATGGTGTTGAACTACTTAATTTTCCTCCTTGTAATGATTTCTCAAAGGATCTTGCGAGTCGTTGGAAGTGGATGATTGGGATTCCTTGAAAATTCCAACATTTTTGGAAATAAAAAATTTAGACATTTTTGACATAATTTCAACCTCTTGTGAAATTTTTCTTCTTGTGTTTCTTGCTTATTTCCTAAATGGACTAAAATACAATTTACCAATAACAACTACTTATACCAGTCATTACATTCAAATTTTACTCTAAAATTCACAACTTAGCATATTTAATAATTATTGGACTGCTTTTCACCTTCTAACAACACCGTGTTCCCTGAAAACGATGCCAAAATGATGCATTGTCGTTAAGAAAATCATTAATTCTCAATCAATTTGTCAATCCAGGGTGGTGTCCAAGGCTATTTACGAGAGAAATTTCAAGCAGGGTTGTAGTTCAGTTCATTTAGAAGCAGCAAGTCTTATTGGTGGAATTGATTGTGTGGGGGTTTTGTGTCATTTCTACCCCTAAATTGCATAAATTGAACTTTAATCTATTTGCAAGAATGAAAACTAATTGCTAATTACATAAATGAAACCCTAGTTACAGTTGCAAGAATGAAATCTAATTAAATTGTAGAATTGAAACTCTAGTTATAGTTGTAGAATTGAAAGTCTATTTAATATTGCAATAATTGGAATGAAGCATAAAAACTAGATCTTGTCAATGCTCTGTAATAGAAGGTCGTCAATCTTCTGTGTAGGGTTTTGACAGCAAAAACAAGAATGCATGAAAATTATAGAAAACTTGTAAATTGCTAAAAATAGAAAATTGCAATGAATTGAAAAGTTGCTGGGAATGAAAATAATAACCAGATCTACCATTAATCATATCACAAAAACATTATGAACAATAATTAAACAACTAGGAATGTTAGCTGTGCAAAAGAATGAAAATGACAAGTTCACAACTTATTTTGCTGTAGCAAAATTAGAATAAAACCTGTCTATCAGTCCTCGTCTTTGGTCTAGAAGTGGCCAGCATCCTTTATCAGAAGAAGGTTTGAATTATTCTTTAAGTCTTACTCACACTCAGACATAACAAAATAAATGGAATGAAACTACACTTTTATTGCTTCAGAAACATAATTACAATTCTGTTAAAATTTGTTACAGGTCTGAAATCACTATTCTATTATCTCTCTATTTATTTTCTATCTCCTCTATATAATATCATATAATAATAATCTATATATTAGCTCAACCTGGATGGGAGCTATCTTTTATAGATGCCTAAAATCTAATTACAAACATAAAATATGTTGTTCCTAATATCCTGCAGAATTTCCTAGGTTTATCCTAGAAGAGGATCAATTTGATCTTTTCCATAAATGGTGGCTTTGGACGGCAAGGACGACAAAGTTATATGGGAGATATTTTCCCTTAACTTTCTCAACCTTCTTATCCCCTTTTCCATCGCCAAAAGTCAGTCAACAAGTCAAAAAGTACATTCTATTTTCATTCCGAAGATAAGTGGCTCATTTCGAAGATACTGCAATTCTCATTTTGAAGATCTGCTCATTATGAAGATACTGCAATTCTCATTCCGAAGATCCACTCATTCTGAAGATACTACAATTTTCATTTTGAATATCCTCTCATTCCAAAGACACTATGTTTTCTCATTCTGAAGATATCTGTTCATTCCAAAGACACTGTGTTCATTTTGAAGACACTGTGTTCATTCCAAAGATCTTTAGAATGACCAACTGTGTTGACTCCAAATGGTTTGGCTGCATTTCTGAGGTGGATTAGCCCTCAATATCATATTGCAATAGTCTTGATTCTTCCTTGGATGTGAATTCCATGCCTTGCTAGTCATTGGCAGCTTGCTAGAATTTATATGGAAAAACCAATTTTTTGTTGCACAGTAATAAGTCTTTGTACTATTTGTTGAATTTAGAGAAACTAATGCTTAATGATCATCAAAATAAGACTATTGAAGTGTTTTTATCAACCTAAGCATGACAAGATAACATAAAACTATACAAGAACTATTAAAAATCAGAATATAATGTTCTTAACACTTCAATCATGCAAACAGTTAATACATGACATATTAAATCAACTTAACTAGCATACAAGATAATTCACAAGAGTTTTAGGTAGTTTTAAATATTTAAAACATGCTATAAATGAGGCTTATCTAGGCCTCATCAGTGGAGGGAAAAAGAGAAAAAAAAAAAAAAAAGAAATGTTGGTTTGGATGGGAGAGATGAAAAAATAGGAGGGTTTCATCGAAGGAGAATCATCAAATGGATCAAAGGCCAAAAATGTAGAATCCATAAAGAATAAAGATAAGAAATAGGTTGATCAAGAAAAAACGTCTCATACAAAAGAAAGCAATAATGCTAGGCACAAAAGGAGAATTGACAATGATGGATTCACCAATGTCACACATCAAAGAAGAAGAAGACCTATGGCTCCTACGACAACATGGCAAAGACCATCACCCAGGTTCAATTATCCCTTTTCTAGTTTCTATTTTAAATGCAATGGCTATGGACATAAAATCTCAGACTGCAAATATAATGTAAGACCAAGGAATTTCACCAGTAGAAATGCTTTTTCTCCTCTGATGAATTATACAGTAGAATGTTATAACTGTCATAATTTTGGGCACATTGCAAGAAACTATAGAAGTACATTTACATCAAATTAGTTTTAGGGAAGAAAATTTCAACCAAATAAGATGAGACAAAATAGAAAGTTTCTCAAAAAACATGCACGAACTACTGATAAGGGAAAGGTAAAACAAGAGCCCAAAACTACTATCAAAAAGAGTGGAAAGGAAAAGAGTGACTTAAGGAAGAAAAGGAATCCTTAATCGTACAAACAACATTCAAAGCACAAAATAAATATGTACCATGGATACTTGATAGTGGATGCTCCAATCATATGATAGGTGACAAACAAAAATTTGAGAAGTTACAAAAATATGAAGGTGGTTCAGTAAAGTTTGGAAATAATTATGGAGCTAAGATAGTTGGCAAAGGTTCAGTTAAAATTAGTGATAGAAAAATTAAGTCAGAAGAATTATTGTTTGTGGATGGTTTGAAACATAACTTGTTGAGCGTAAGTCAGATCTGTGATAAAGGTCATGAAGTAGTTTTTATGAAGCAGGGTTGTGAAGTCAGAAAAACAAATAGTGGAAAATTGATAGCAACAGGATCAAGGACATCTGGTAACCTATACACGCTCTTAGAGACTTCAAAAGGAGCTTGTTTTATTGGATAGGAAGAAGAAAATTGGTTGTGGCACAAGAGACTCGGTCATATTAGTTTTGATAATCTAGTAAAAATTAGCTCAAAAAGGGCAGTGAGAGATATTCCCACCATCAGCAAACCTGCAAACAACATTTGTGCTTCATGCCAAAAGGGGAAGCAAACTAGAGTCACATTCAAAACAAAAGAATACTACACAAGTAAACCTTTGGAACTAATACACATTGATTTATGTGGACCCATGAGAACACAAAGCATAAATGGTGACAAAAATTTTATGTTGTGCATTGATGACTATTCCAGAATGACATGGATATTTTTCTTGAAGCATAAATCAGAAGCTTTTGATATGTTCAAGATTTTAAAAACCTAGGTTCAGAATGAAACAGGAAAGAGGATCAAATGTTTAAGATCAGATAGAGGAGGAGAATTCATTTCAGAGGAGTTTGTAGAGTACTATGAAAAATACGATATTAAGAGATAGTTTTTAGCAGCCATGACACCTCAGCAGAATGGAGTGGTAGAAAGAAAGAACAGGACAATGCAGGACATGGCACGAACTATGTTGGCTAAAAGCAGAGTAGTAGATAAATTTTGGAAAGAAGCAGTTCATACTGCGGTGTATATCCAAAATAGGTATATGCTGAGAACACATGAAAGAAAAACTCCTTATGAGTTGTGGTTCGGTAAAAGGCAACAACAAAATACCTCAAAAATTTTGGCAGCAAGTTCTACATCAAAAGAACTAAAGACAATCTTGGTAAGTTTGAAGATAGAGCGGATGAAGGTATTTTTGTTGGTTATTCATCAAAAAGCAAAGCTTACAAATGCTACAACAAGAGGCTAAAGAAAATTGTGGATAGTACCGATGTTAAATTTGATGAAGGTAGAGAACGAGTAATTAGCTATGAAATGAACTACCCAATTTATGAAGAGGTTATTGAAGGAGATGAGGAAAACAAAATGGAAAAGATACAAAAAATTGACTCGGATGATTTAAGTTATGATTCAGAAGTGGAAGAAAATAAGAAATTCAAAATAGGTAGTTGGCAGAAAAATCATCCTAGAGAGCAAATAATTGGAGACCCCAAAGTTGGTGTTCAGACAAGAAGAAGAGTAGTAAGTAACTACTCTCTATTATCCAACATTGAGCCCAAAAATATTGCTGACGCAAGCAAAGATGAAAGTTGGATGAAGGCTATAAATGAAGAATTAGATCAGATCAAGAAAAATGAAACTTGGGAGTTAGTACCTAGACCTGCAAATAAAAATATAATCGGGACTAAATGGATTTTTCGAAACAAATTGAATGAAGATGGACAGGTAGTCAAAAATAAAGCAATATTGATATGTAAGGGTTATGCACAAGTTGAAGGTATTGACTTTGAGGAAACTTTTGCACCAATAGCTAGACTAGAGGCTATTAGAATGTTTCTGGATTTAGCAGTCTACAAGAATTTCAAAGCTTATCAAATGGATGTGAAATCAGCGTTTTTGAATGGGAAACTTGAAGAAGAGGTTTATATTGAGCAACCAGATGGTTTCCAACTTGGTGATGAACCCAACTTGGTTTGCAAGTTGAAGAAAGCATTATGTGGCTTAAAACAGGCACCCCGAGCATGGTATGAAAGGCTAGACAACTATATCACTCAACAAAGGTTTAAGAAAGATGTGGTGGATAGTAATTTGTATGTCAAAATAGAAAATGGGCATCTTATTTTTCTTGTTGTATACATAGATGATATCATATTTGGCAGTAGCAAAGATGAGTCATGTAAATATTTAGCAAATAAGATGCAGAAAGAATTTGAAATGTCAATTATTGGTGAACTGTCATATTTCCTCGGGTTGCAAGTTAATCAAAGTAAGAAGGGCATATTTATTTCTCAAGTTAAATATGTAAAAGAGATGTTAAAAAATTTCACAATGGAGGATTGTAAGCTAGTTAGCACTCCCATGATGACAGGTTGCAAGTTGAGCAAGGATGACAAATCTCCACCTGTTGATCAAACCATGTACAAATCTATGATTGGAAGCTTATTGTACCTGACAGCTACCAGACCAGATATTTTGCAGGCAGTATGCATGGTAGCATGATTTCAGGCTAATCCCAAGGAGACCCATGTGACAACAGTGAGGAGGATTCTTCGGTACCTCAAGGGTACTATGGAGTATGGGTTATGGTATACAAAAGGTAAAGACTTCACCCTTATTTCGTATTTAGATGCAGATTGGGAAGGATGTGTAGATGACAGAAAGAGTACCAGTGGAGGTGCATTCTATCTTGGAGACAGATTGGTCATGTGGCACAGTAAGAAACAAGAGTCAGTTTCTTTATCGATAGCAGAGGCAAAATATATTGTAGTGACATGTTGTACGTAGGTATTATGGATGAAACAAACTCTAAAAGATCTTGGTATTAGTTTCAGTGAGCCAATATCAGTTAAGTGTGATAACACCAGTGCCATTAACATCTCCAAGAATCCGGTTATGCATTCATACACAAAACACATCGCTATTAGGTATCACTTTTTGAAGGAGAAAGTTGTGAAAGGTGAGGTTAAGTTGGATTTTGTTCCAACTACAGAGCAAGAAGTAGATATCTTCACAAAACCATTTCCCAAGGAATTTTTTGAGTACCTTCACGATAAATTGGGAGTGGTCACACTTCCCAAGAATTGACTAGCTACAGGGATCACATTCTCAAGGGGAACATTTAAGCATTTGATTATCTTTTTGCTCATGTTTATGATTTTTGCTAAGTGTAATAAATTGTGCCTGAGAATCTTGTGCATTGACTCAAGGGGAGTCTGCAGTAGCCCTTTGGTATTATTTTCAAAGGGGTAGAAGAGTTACAAAAAATTGCACATGTGTTGCCAACAATTCCAAAGGGGGAGATTATTGACCAAGGTGCAGCAATAGTATTGTCATTGTTTTCAACACAGTCATATAGATCTATTGATGCAGTGGACAGGAAGTTCAAAATCTATTCAGATGCAAAAGACATGAGTTCAAAGTTACTCATATTATGTACAGTGATTTTCCAAGAAGACCGAAGTGGCCCATATGCAAAAGATCAAAGAAAAAGACAAGTAATAAAAGTGTCACGATATCGTGACATATACAACAGGCAAGAAAAATTGTCACGATTTCATGACATGTTGAAAGAGAAAAAGGCAAGTGGAAAAACTGTCGCAATTTTGTGACATGTTGGAAGAGAAAGAGAAAGCAAGAAAAACTATCGTGATTTTGCGACATGTTGGAAGAGAAAAATACAAGTGGAAAAACTGTCACGATTTCGTGACATGTTGGAAGAGAAAGAGAAAGCAGGAAAAACTGTCGCGATTTCATGACATGTTGGAAGAGAAAAAGACAAGTGGAAAAACTGTCATGATTTCGTGACATGTTGGAAGAGAAAGAGAAAGCAGGAAAAACTATCATGATTTCGTGACATGTTGGAAGATAAAAAGGCAAGTGGAAAAACTGTCACGATTTCACGACATGTTGGAAGAAAAATAGAAAGCAACAAGAAGTGTCGCGATTTTGCGATTAGTTCAAAGAAAGAGAACAAGTAAGAAAAGTGTCACGATTTCGTGACATGTCACATTTTTGCGACTAAAACAGGAGAGAGAAAGTAAGTTGGAAAAGTGTCATGATTTTGTGACATGTCGCATTTTTGTGACTAAAATAGGAGAGAGAAAGCAAGTTTGAAAAGTGTCGCGATTTCGCGACATGTCATATTTTCATGACAAAAGAAAGAGAGGAAGCGTACGGAAGCAGAACTATCGTGATTTTGCGACAAAGGTAGAAAGTAAGACTTTGGAAGAAGAAGTGTCATGATTTCATGATAAAAGTAGAGAAGAAGACTTCGAAGGTAGAAGTGTCACGATTTTACGACAAAAGCTTCGAAGAAGACTTCAAAGGCAGAAGTGTCATGATTTCATGACAAAAGCAAAGAAGTGAAGTATGGAAGTAGAAGTGTCACGGTTTCATGATAAGAGCAAAGAATAAGACTTCGAAGGCAGAAGTGTCATGATTTCATAAAAAAAGCAAAGAAGTGAAGTACGAAAGCAGAAGTGTCACGATTTTGTGACAAAAGCAGAGAAGAAGACTTTGAAGGTAGAAGTGTCACAATTTTGTGACAAAAGCAAAGAAGTGAAGTACGGAAGCAGAAGTGTCACGATTTTGTGACAAAAGTAGAGAAGAAGACTTCGAAGGTAGAAGTGTCACAATTTCATGAAAAAAGTAGAAAGCAAGACTTCGAAAGCAGAAGTGTCATGATTTCGTGACATGTCACATTTTCACGACTCGAAAATGACCGAAATGCAGAGAAGCAAAAGTGTTACGATTTCGTGACATGTCACATTTTTATGACTCGAAAAGGATAGGAAGGCAGAAAAGAAAAAGTGTCACGATATCACATGTCACATTTTCGCGACTCAAAAAGGGTAGGCAGGTAGAATAACAAAAGTTTCATGATATCGTACAATATCACATTTTTGCGACAAAGGAATAGAGAAAGCATATGGAGGCAAAAGTTTCACGATATCGCGACATCATGTATTTTTGTGGTCTGATGCAAGGAGAAAGAGAGAAAAAGAAAAAGTGTCACGATATCGCGACATGTATTTTTGGGGGCCAAAGCAAGGAGAAAGAGAGAGAAAGTGAAAGTGTCACGATATCATGACATGTATTTTCATGGTTAAGTTGAAGCCAACCAAGACCAATGACAACTGACTAATATTAGGGTTGACAATCAACTAAAATTAGGGTTTACAATTATAATGAAAGTCGACTAAGATTAGGGTTTACAGCCGACTTAGATTAGGGTTTTCATCACAAAAATTCTATTATAAAAGGAGGGCTATTTGGATATTTTAAGAAGTTGAAGTGAGTGATATACGGTTGCTGTGCGTAGAGAGCAAGTCGTATCAAATCATGCTAAGTGCAAAATTCACTAAGAAAGCAGAGTGTGCAAAAGGGAGAAGACGATCATGAAGTTCGACTGTAGCAAAGCAGAGTGTGCGAAGTGATTACACAGAGAAAGCAGAGTGCACAGAGAAAGCAAAGGTGAAGAACACCAGTCAGGGTCTAGCAAAAACAAAGGTATCTTACTATCAATATTCTAGTTTTAGAATTGAAGTCCAAGTTGGTACTTGGCATCAGGGGTTGGTGCTCCTTCCAGTTGGTGCTAGTAAATCAAGGGTTGGTGCTCCTTTCTATTGGTGTAGATAAATTAGGAGTTGGTGCTCCTTCCAGTGGGTGCTAGTAAATTATTTGTAAAGTTGTTACTTTGCATAGGCTGGATTTGGATGGTAGTCCAAGCAGTCATTTTTGAGGAGTAGCCACATTGGTGAACCTCATTAAATCTTGTGTTGTGTGATGTTCTCTTGTGATACTTGCTTTATCTGGTTTTAAGGTTTTATTACTTCAATTTTAAGAACTATGAATTTAAGTTTAAATAGCTACACTGATTCACCCCCCTCTCTCAGTGTCATTGTAAGACTAACACTTGTGAGCTTTTCCTTCAAGTTGTTAAAATATTTTGAAGGAACCCCTTCTGATACCATTTTAAGAACACAAGCTTATACTAAGAGGGGAGTGAACAATAGAAGACCACTTTTTACTTTTCTTTCCCAATCAATATTATGTAATATATCAATGCAATATCAATAGTAGTAATTAAAGCAATGCATAAATTACCACACACAATAGAAACACCAATTTAACGTGGTTCACCCAATGCGGGCTAATCCAAGGAGAAAATCTTTCACTAAAATTTTCTCAACAAATATCTTGGGAAAAATTTCTCTATTATAATGTTTATGGACCTCTATCCAAAGGATATACCAATCCCCTAATCAAATTCATGGATATCTATCCATAGGAGACACCAATACTCTCTGCTCCGTATGGTGATATTTTAGAACTATTGCGTCCACTACACTGGCTTATGGATCTCTATCCACTGAAGACTCCTAACCTCAATCAGAAGACATGTCTTAATTACCCTGGCTAATGGACCTCTATCCACTAGAGATTGTTGTCCTCTATACTTTATCACCTCCAAAGATTACTCTCAACTCTATCTCAAATTTGTACTAAACATTGTCCTTTAGTATAGCACAAATATGCTCAATATTTATCTTTTAACTACACCAAACATTGTCCTTCAGTTTAGCACAAATCTACTCAATATTTGTCTCTAATATACATTAAACATGATCCTTTGGTCTAGCACAAATATTCTCAATATCTGCCTCTATTATAGCATAAACCTATCCTCAAATCTGCATCAAACTCTATCCTCAAATCTATCCTCAAGCCTTAACACAAATCTTGACTCAATCACAAATCAACTCTGCTAGATCTACTTAAAACCTTAACTTAAGGTTTGAAAAAATCAATCAATCAACTATGCTCATAAGTCTTCTATAATACTTACCTCAAATCTTCTCAATAAGTTCTCACTAGAACTTGTCCAATATGCTCAACAAGTCTTCACTAGAACTTATCCAATCTCCTCAACAAGTCCTCACCAAGACTTGTATCAAATCTGCATTGTAAGCTTCCATAAAAGCTTACTCAACTTTGTCCTTAAGTCCACTATAGGACTAACTCAAATATATCCACTAGCTTTCACAAAAGCTTATTCAACTCAACTCAATCTATCACATAAAACTTCTTCAATCACACAAACAAGCTTCACTCATAATCTTGTTTGATTCATAGAAACATATAGAGAATGGTTAGAGACTCAATATGTTACTCACTCACAATAATACTCAATCACTTTCAAACTCTCTTGCTTAACCATAGAAACATATAGATAATGGTTAGAGACTCAATATGTTTCACTCTTGCACAACACTCAATCACTTTCAATCTCTTTCTCAAATCAATTCAGAATATAGAACAATTTGTTTCACATAACTTGAACTATCACTTCAACACTTTCAACTGACTAGGCTCAATAAACTCCACTCAACCAATCACTCAATGAAACCCTCCTTGCTTACAAACCCTAGTCCAAGCATGTGAACACTCACTCAATTATTTTCAACATTGCCTATAAAATAATCTTACATAACAATGATACTCATGAACTTGCACAAACCCTAGTTTCAAGATAGTTCTCAACTTCACATAACAATGATACTCATGATATTGCACAAACCTTAATCATGCATGTTAATGTTCATTCAATATTTCCATCAATGCTTATAAAAAAAGATTTTTATCATCAAATTTTACTCATAAAAACCTTTAACAATCAAACTCAACAATGCTTATCAAACAACCCTTTTCACTCCAACTTAGCATTCACAACATCCAAAAATCACTCATAAGGAAGATGTACCCATACCTTTTGTTTGATGAAGAATTGTCCTCAAAATATGTCTCAATCACAATTACCCTCTTTGCCAGTTTTAAAGGTTAGATGACAAAATATCACTCTAACACTCCCTCAAAATATTTCACGAACACAAAAATAATTAAACTCAAATAAACCTTATTACTCCATATTGAAATTAGCATTCACCAAAACATATAAAAATGAGTCTCTTATTACACCTTATAAATACACTCTAAATAACTCAATCCACCAAACAATTAAATAAAAAATAATTATTTAATTTCATCAACCTTATATCTCCCTAAGCTCAAAAATACACCATACAACCTTAGGAGCAAGTCGAAGCGCTCTTGGAGGGATTCGATCCCAAGTCGAAGTGCTCCCGGAGGGATTCGATCCCAAGTCGAAGCGCCTCTAGTGCTTTAGCCAACGTTGCCAAGCTGTGTGAGCTAAGCACTCATGTGGAAGGAAAAAATTCCCATGATGATTTTGTCTTCTTCCTAAGCACCAAGACCTAAAAATATTTTGCATCTGCAACGCAAAACAACCTCACAACCTTCCTTACTATGAATCGAATGCAACACCTTGCATTCCTAAAGTGCTGCCAACTACCGCTAGCCCACCTAGCTATGTGGTGACAAGGCTCTAGAGCCTTATGCCTTTTCACCCTTTGCTACCTACCAAAGAAATCAAATGAAGGACTTCTTGCTTCTTTCTCGCCGAATATTGCACACACGATTTGCTTGGGAGTTTAATTAAAATCGATCATTGATGGGTTTGAAGCCACTTAGGTTTTTGGTATTTATACCCATGCCTTGAAAATTTTTGACGTCTGCGGAGGAGATAATGTATGACATCAGTGCATTATTTTTGCCCTCATAACCCTAACCTTAGGGTTAATTAAATTAGATTATAATTTAATTAATAATATATATTTTTTAAATAAAGGGGTAAAAATTTATTGATAAAAATTTTGGATTACAGAGTACAACTGAGCTTCCAACCAAGACTCAAATAAATAGCCAAATAGGCTAAAACCACTAGACTAGAATGACACCCAAAAAATACAACAAGAACAAACCACATTAAGTTTGTACATCCTTGTGGATCAACTCCCACAGGCGTTGAGAGTCCCCAAACAGGAGACTCTCCCAATTATCGATACTCCAAGGATCCAGTAGCTCAGAAGCCTTTTTGGCCAGGTAATTAGCAACCACATTCCATTCCCTTGGAATGTGCACAAAGGATATAAATTCGAACTCTTCACTCATTATGAGAATCTGAACGGCTATAAAGGCCAACTGCCAATTAACTTCCTCCACCCTTTTACTATTTAAAATATTAACCACAATTTGAGAGTCAGACTCACAGATAATCCTATGCAAGACAAGAGAAAACCCCCTCCACAAGGCCTTAAGAATTGCAAGAGCTTCAATAAAATTTTTGGAGTGAACATCTTTATAAATGGAAAATAAAAAACTGACACCACCAGTAGAATCTCTCCCAACACCGCCAATGCCAGCATGTCCAGGATTACCCCTGGATTACCTTCTCCTCCATAAAATAAAAAAGGGGGTCCACATCACATTTGCTATGGATGGTTTCCTGAACCATATACAAGATCATTTGCCAGATCTGTTGAACAGCCAAATAACTACCCTAAAATATATGTTGGTTTCATTTGAGCCAAATTTTCCAGATGATGCAAGAAGGGCCAAAATTCCAAGCCACCCGAAGGAAGGGGGCTTTGGTCGGAGGTCTACCTAGACTACTCCAAAACTCCACCAAGGACAACACATGAAAACATGGATGGTTCTAGGTGATCCACCAATGGTGCCAAATGTCTCTGGCAAAGGAGCATTGGAAAAATAAATGAGAAGAGTCATCCTCATTCTTACTGCAAAGGACACAAAAAGAGGGACCTTGAAATCTCCTATTCCTCACATTATCCCAAGTGAGGCATTTATTACAAGCTACCAACTAGATAAAGAAGTTACATTTTTTCTAGGCAAATTTGTTCCACACCTTTTTCCACCAAGTGACAGGAAGACTCCCATACTTTTGCTTATCAAGAACCTGATAACCATAGGCTACCGAGTAGGTTCCCTTAGGATCAGGGTTCCAAGCCAGAATATCTTTAACCCTTAATGAAGAACAAGGCCTTGGGGCCCTTCTTGTAGATATTTCCACCTGTACATCTCCATATTTCCAAAAGACTAGATTTTTTTAAAGTCCTCCACATGAGACCAGCCTGCTTCCAAGAAAAAAATACTTGGGGAATGTAACCTAGGATATTGATTCAATTTAGGAGGGTGGCCATCCCAAGAATCCTCCCAAAAAAGAGCATTTGATCCTTGATTGTAAATCCAAAACAAACCTTGCTTGATTAAATTAGCTCCTCTTTTCAGAGTGTCTCGGATAACTGAACCTTTTCCAACCAAGCTGACTCTAGGGATATTAGCCTCAGAAATACCTCTCAAGTATTTACAAGATAATATTTTAGCCCAAATATGATCTTGAGAGGTACACCATCTCCAATAAAGTTTTGTATCCAAATCCTACCCAAAAAGAGATGTCTGTCATAACCCAAGGCCTCCCTCTTGCATCGACCTATATATAGAATCCCACCTAACCAAACTCCATTAAGATTGATCAAGTTTTCCAAACCATAAAAACTATCTTGAAAAAGCATCCATGTCCTTGATGAAGTGAGAGGGAGTTGTTTTAACAAAACATCTATAAATGGTTAAATCTTGAACAACATATTTTAAAAGCAACACTCTACTTGCAGTGGATAGCCATCTGAAAGTCTAGTGATTCACCTTCTTTCTAAACTTATCAAGCATAGATTGCCAAGAAGATCTAGGTAGAGGATGAGATGAAATTGGAATACCAAGATAAATGAAGGAGGGATTCCCAACCTAGAATCTTAGAATGCGAGCAATCCTAGCTTGAATAAGAGGAAGGGTATTGAAGAAGAAAATAGAAGACTTGTCCTCATTAATCAACTATCCAGAAGCACCAAGATATATGTCAAGAGACTGTCTAATATTTCCAGCTTCCCTGATAGTGGAAACTCCCAAAAAAGTAGTATCATCAACAAATTAAAGGTGGGAAAGAGGTGGCAAACTACTATCCCACTTCCACCCCTGAATGAGACCCTCCATGACTTGAGACTTGAGCAATATTCCCAACCCTTTCGCCATAATGATAAACAAATAATGAGATAAAGGATCTCCTTCCCTCAATCCCCTTGAGGCCTCAAACAGTTCGGATGGCTCATTATTAACAAGAACAAAGAATGAGGAAGATGAAACATAGCTCATCACCCATCTAATCCATTCCTCCTCAAATCCAAAACCAGCAAGAACTTTCTGAAGAAAGGACCATCTGACCCGATCATAGGCTTTGGCCATGTCCAACTTAATGAACATAGTTTTATCCTTAGAATTTTCCATCGAGTGAATAGCTTCTATAGCAATAACAACCCCATCCAAGATTTTTTTGCCAGCAACAAACCCTCCTTGCTCCTTGGAGATGATTTTGCTCAACCATATCTTCAACCTCTCAGCAATAATTTTTGTGATGATCTTATACACAACATTGCAGAGAGCAATAGGCCTGAACATATCCAAGGAATTTGCTCCCTCTTTTTTAGGTATAAGCACCACAAAGGTAGCATTTAGGGCCCTTAACATCTATTTTTTCTTTTGCGACTCATGGACCACCTCCAAAAGATCAAATTTTATTAAATCCAAAAACTCCTGATAAAAATCAATCGGGAATCCATCTGGGCTTGGGGATTTTCATTTTTTCATCTTGAATACAACATTTTCAAACTACTTAAGGGAAATTGGACACATCAAGTGCTCATTCATATCTCTAGAAACAATCGTTGGAAAATAGTTTAGAATAAGCTTTTCATTCTCATCATCTAATAGGGAGTCCTCCTTGAAGAGAGAGGAAAAATACCTCTTAGTCTCTTCTAAAATATCCTTGAAAGAAGAGAGCAGGGCACCTTGAGAATTCATAAGAGAGGTAATCAGGTTACCATTATGATGAGCCTTAACTAAGTTATAAAAGAAGGTCATGTTCCTATCCCCTTCCTGAAGCCAATATACTCCAGCTTTTTGTTTCCAAAAAAATTCTTACCTTAGTTCCCATTCAGCAAGGTCTTTCGTAGCCTCATATTCCTCAACAAGAAGCTCCTTCGTGAATCCCTAATATCTAACTTTCCTTGAAGCTTCTTCCATCCTCATAAGAGCTTCCAACTTAGCCAAGGAAAGGTTCCCAAAATTCATTCTATTCCATCTCTTCAATTTATGTTTTACAAATTGTAGTCGCTTCATAAAGGAATACATAGTGGTGCCATGAGGAGGTTTGCCACTGGTCCACCAACCTTGAATGAAATCATGAAGCTTAGGATCACGAAGCCACATAAGTTGAAACTTAAAGGAGGGATTATTTTTTAGCCCTAACTCCAAAGCAAAGAGTTTGATAGGCCAATGATCAGATCCCCTACCCTCCAAAATCACAGAACTAGCACTTTTGTTATTACCCATCCAATAAATGGATATAAAAAACCTTTCCAGTCTCTTTGAGATGGAAGCTTCCCCACACCTTCTATTATGCCAAGTAAATATCCCATTATATGGCTTGATGTCAACCAAGTTTAGGGCCTGGATATGAGCACTGAAGATATAATAAAAAGGCTTGAGACGGTCCACCCCACCATGTTTCTCCTCCAAACAAGTGATAGAGTTGAAGTCTCCAGCCAAAATCCATGGGTATAGGGGAACCAAACTTCTCACAAAGAAAATGTGCTCCCAAAAATTCACTTTACCATTGTAATCAATAGGAGCATACACATTTGTAAGTAGGATGGTTTCACCAGATTCATTATCATGCCCAACCATCGAAATAGACCATCTACTAGAAATCCAAGTAAGAGGGGATATCTTAACCGGATCCTATAAACAAGCGACACCACCAACATATCCACATGCACCAATACACTGGCATTGCCCCCTTATCTACAACTTGGGATAAATATTAACATACTATCAATAGCCAATTTAGTCTCTTGAATAAACACCACATCCAAAGAATGCACACAAACCAAATCATGAATAACTTTTTGTCTGGGGATGTTGTTCAACCCCCTTACATTCAATGAAAGGATAATCATTTTTTAGGGTTATAAAAATGGGAGTCCAATGTTCCCACCAAGCCCGAATCCACCAAAGTCTCCCCCATTAGCTTAATTTTATCCTGGTCCTTCTTCCAACCCACCTTCATATTCTTATCCAAAAAACTTGTTTTAATTATTTTTTGCTATAATCCCAATACCGTTGGAGTTTTGCAGTTCAAGGATGACTGCATCAGTGCCTGATTAGGAGAGGGCATAACTAAATCTGTACCACTTTCCAAAAGAGTTTTCCTTATAGGGCTAGACCCATCCATGTTTCCTATAATCAGATCCAAAGCCCTTTGTTCTTCATTTAAACCCCCTAGATTTGATTCCTTAAGTTCCCCCTCAAGAAGAGACATTTGATTCGACCTTGTTATATTTGCATCAGGTAGCGACATTTCAGTTATCTCCACAAACTAATCAATATCATCTAATATTTCAAAATGGTTGAGTAGAGCATCTGGCTGGCTATCCTTAAGGTCTTTTTTTGCCCTTCGTTCTCAGTTTTAGGATTTTACTGGAGCAAAACCTTCCTTATCCCTTTCCTTTTCCTTTATCAGGGCTTTTCCTTTATCCATAATTTTTCTAGACCGAGAGGGCCCAATATTTGAAGCCATATGCAGGACAAACTTAGGGTATTTTCTTTGCAGGTGGCCATATTCACGGCAAATCCGACAAAGAAATAGAAGAGCTTCATAGTCAAGTTTTTGAACCCATGTAGTTGATCCAGATTGTATTTAAATAGAATCTAGAATAGGATTATTTAAGTCAATTTCAACACAAATACGAGCAAAAAAGATTACCTTTTTATCCATTATCTGTTGTGACGGTCCAACCGGCTTCCCAAGTAGAAGGGCAATCTTATGCAAGATATCAGTTCTCCAGAATTCCAATGGGAGCCATGGAAGCCGCACCCATACTGGAACCCGTGATGGTCGCTCCTATGATGGGTTGAAACCCACATGCCATGGTTTAGGAAAGAGTCCCACTTGGTTATAGAAATAAGGACCCCATTCAAATGCTTTGTTATGATCTGCAATACAAGAGAAAACCACCATAAAATAGTTGTTCGCACTCAACATCACCTCGATATCGTCTTTAGGATTCCAAGTCTTCCTAACCCAAGCCTCCACAAAGGGGAGAGAAATTCGGATGCCCAAAAATTTTCCAATAAGGGCATGTTTGGTTAGATACTCCACATCTTCTGCCATCGAGTCTGGTTGAACCACTAGAACTGGCTTGGCTTCACATCATTCCAAACATCCATTATTCTTTAACAAGTGGTTCCCGACATGCACTAGAAAATCCTGTTCCTTCTAGTCATTTTTAGATGAAAAAACATCACGAGCATGCACTCTCTGTGCCGGACCCGATGCCATCATGAAATTCCTCCAATTTTTTAGACCTCCTCCGAAATCTGTTGCCATCCCCACAGAGAGTTTTTCTTCATCAAACCCTCACCTCACAATCGTTTGTTTAAAATATATTGTTTAAATTCTTAATTAATAATAAAATTATTATAATTAACTTATAATTAATTTAATATCCATAGGGTTAATTAAATTAAATTACAAATTAATCTGTAATGAAATTATTATAATTAATTTAATTACTTTAGGTCTTTCCATTATACCATTAATATTATAGTAAAATATTATAATATTATTTTTCTTGGGCCTTCTTATTTCTCTTCTAGACCTTATCTGACCATATTGAATATTATAATGGGATATTATAATATTATTTCCCCTAGGTCTAGAAGCAATCTTTCACTTGCGCTGATTACTAAAACTGACTCTTGACATCCTTCTTGCACTGCTCACTGAAATAGACTCTTGACATCAATGACAACAAATCTTGCTCATATTTCCAATAGGTATACAAGCACAAGCCTATCAAAACATTTATCGAAGCTTATTTTACACATATTAAACCATCATTCACAACCATCCCTATGTCGTATCTACACTTTGTCACATAAATCCGTGAAAACCTTTTCCATGTTCACATATTGTTTTTGAAGTTGTGTGCCAACCAAATGGCAGTTCAACATTAGGTCAAGACCAAAAGCCAATTACACCTTTTTGCAAGTCCAAATCCTAATTTCAATAGTGTTAGGACAATACAAGTGTCGACCATTTGACTCTAGATGACCATCAATCATAGTCACCCTATCCCAGATCATCTGCAAACACAATCATCAACCCCTCAGATGGTCAACAACTAGAGATAACCTACATGAAAATTTTAGACACAAGACGAAGCATAATGGCAACAATGAGGTAGGTAAGGTAAGATCTTTCTCCTTACATTCTAATATTTGTTTTCATACATTTAGTATAAGATTCATTACATGTTTTTTGCATACTAGGTTAGTGTTTTATCATATATAGGCCTCATCTCGAGAGGCCCATCAGGTATTATTTACTACTATCCAATGTGCTTGTGTGTAGGTACCTTACAGTGGCTAAATACAATAGAAGACTACAATGGTCATGAAAATCCAACCTTAGCACATATCCAATAGAAGACAATGATGGTCACTGTAAATCCACCTGAGCATAGCTCCAACACATCCAGCGGTGGTCACAGAGAAACCCACCTGTCGAATATTGTGGTATAAGAAAATAAACTACACCATTATTATTTGATTTATAAAAAGGGACCACTCCATTAATTAATATCACATTTGTAAAAGTCTCAAGAAGGTTTATTGTACTTGAAGATTCATTGGTAATATTAATGATTTATCTTTCTATATTTATTTTCTATGGTATTGTTTTCTCGCATCTACAAAATGACCATTTATTTTTACATCTTATCATAAGATTTCTACATGATAATTTATTATATTTTTATATCTACGCCTCATATTGAGAGATCTAATAGATATTACTAATTGTTGTCTAGTGAGTATGTGTGCATGTATCTAGCAATAATATAATATAACACAAAATAGCAACAGATCTAGACGATCCAACGGTGATCATGAAAAACCCACCTTGACACAGATCCAACACAAAAAGTAGTGGTCACAAAAAACCCACCCATCAAATATTGTAGTAAAATAATATGTAGTGCACCATTGGTTATTAGGCTTGTCAAAGGGATTAGATCCCTCTATTACTCATACAATATTTGTAAAATGTCCATGAGGGTTTACTTGTAATAAAAAACTAGTGATAAAGCATAAATATCATTACTGTATTTATTTTTGTATTAGTTTCTATGGTGTTGTCTTTCTTTTGTTTACACACATTACCAACAATCACCCCCAAGTCAACCCTAGGTTTCTCCAAACCAATACTAGCCTACCTCGCACCATTACCAACCCCATCTAAATCAACACCATATGGCCCTTGAACAACCCTTGTTAGATCACAAAATGGATGCTCAATTTCCATCCAATCAATAATACCAATATCTCACACAATATTAGTCATCATATACTCAACCCCAATCGACCTCTACATATCATCAACATCCAACTCACCAACCGCCACAAAATCTAATACATACCTACAACCATAACCATCAACCACACCAGTATTCACCCTTGGCTTCCTGAGTTCCCCAAGCACCATCCCATGATACAAAACTACATCATTATTCTCAACCTCATCCATATCACACATATTCCCTTTATGAATCATCCCACTTTACCCCTCATGTCACACCTTACTCAGCCCTCCAGGTCTCTCTAGATGCTTTCCAATTGTTGACTAGCAGGATCAATAGCTTGGAATTGCAATCCACTCACATAAGATACCAAAAACCAACCCTCAACCAACTCCAAAATAATCCTATCCATACTTTAGTACCTAAACCACCATACCCCCTGTAGACACCAAAATCTAGCCACTTGTCATCCATACACAACTTCTCGCCACAATTATCCATATTTTATATATATATTTTTAATATATATTTAAATATTAATATATTATATATTATAGTCATATATTAAATATATATTATATATATATATATATATATATATATGAATTAATCCCAACCATCCATCATGTTTTAATCTTAGCCATCCATCCGCCTTAATCCATGCCATTTACCTAGATTTAATCTCCACCCTTCCTCATGTTTTAATCTTGGTCGCTCAAATTGTGTCATAAAAACCCTAACATCTCTGAGGGAATATTATAAAGAGGAGTCATTTTGGTGACTCAACTGCTAACAAGTCTTTAGTCCCTAGAATCCTAATCCTTCCTAAGCCCCTAATATCCCTAAGTTACTCTTGGAGGTATTAAACCCTACCCCTATCATTTTCATCCTTACCCCCCATCACTACCATTTGCATATTTTGCATCCATCGACATCCACCTAACACGAACCATATATGGTTTTGCAACCCTTTCCTCAGCCTTCAAACACCCTCCAGAGTCCACCAAGCACCCATGATCATTTCTTTTTCTAGATCTACAACCCTACGATCCTCGGGTGCCATCAGGGCATCTATTTAATCCTCATCCACATCATCAATAAATATAGAAACATCAAGTTAGCATTGTTTGACAAGGTAAACAGTTATGTGCACTTTATTTTATGTTATTTTTCTTTGTTTATAGTTTTTATTGTAATATTAGGGTTTAGTCATTTTATTTCTTCTGAGGGTCTCACATAGTGGAACCCTCACATATATTATTGATCCTTGTTATTTTTGGTTGTGTGCAGGTGTAAGAACTACATTTGTTGGAATCTATTGAAGCTCAGGTGGCCCGATTCAGGATACATAAGCCCACCTACAAATATGTTGGAATCAAATCAAGCATGAAGACACCACCATTATTTTAAACTAGGGTTTCAGAGAACCCTAATACTTTGTAATTATGTATTAAAAATAAGCATTGTAAATCCCACATTTTGGGCATATTGATTGTAACAATTGAGATTCGCCCGTAATAATAAATAAATTCATATTGTAAAATTTTTATGTGTTATGGTGTTTATTTCTATTTTATAGTTTGTATTGGTGTTGCTTGATTTTGTATTCACAAAAGGTAATCATAGTGGAACCCACAAAGGGTTACCTATAATAAATTATCTTGTCACTAACTTCCTATTTTTTTTGTAGGTTTCAGGAATCCGATTGTGCAATTTTTGTAGAACTAGGGTTTCTAGAGCTAGAGAAGTTGATCCAAGGTTGTGCGGATACCTTGTGGTACTTGAGGGACACCCTATAGTGTCAAAAAACACCCTAGTATGTTTTAGAGGCTCTGAGAGGTATTTTAAAGAGTGGGAAAAGGATACGCAGGCTTTTCTGTAAGTCTACTTCAAAACCATAACCCCTTTGTTTTATTTTTTTGATGTTTTTATAGATAAAGTGATACAAAGAACATCATTCATTTTATATTAAAAACAATCATATTACATTTACATTTTAGGAACTTGCATTCATTTTGCACATTAGAGTAGCCTTGCATTTACACATTCTAAAGAACACAAGCTTATACTGAGAGGGGGGGTGAACAATATAAGATAAAACTTTTCACTTTTCAATCCAAATAATAACAACAATAATATCAAGGCAGTAAATAATGCACAAATCATAACACACATGAGAGACATGGATTTCACGTGGTTCACCCAATGTGGGCTACGTCCATGAAGAAAATATTTCTTATAAATTTTCTCAACAAATCTCTTGGGAACCAAATCCCTATTACAATATTTATGGACCTCTATCCAAAGGAGATACCAATCCCTTATGCTCAAGTTTGTGGACCTCTATCCGTAGGAGACCTCTGTCCCCACTACCCTGGTTTGTGGACCTCTATCCACAAGAGAATATCCCCATTGCTCTGGTTTGTGGACCTCTATCCATAAGAGAACTCTATCCTCTTTGCACTGGTTTACTCCAAAGCCTACTCTCAAATCTGCTCAACTCTAATCAAATATGCTCATAACTCTAATCAAATATGCTCAACTTACTTTGATATATCTTGCACCTACTCACAAGTTTACCTCAAACCTGCTCACAAATCCTACTTAGAACTTCTCACAAGCCTTCTCAAAAGGCCTACTCAAAACAACTCACAATATTGCTCTAATGTGCTCACTGTCTCTGCTCAAATCTACTCTAACATGTACTCAAAACTCTTAACTTGCTTTTATGAAGGTGTGCCCTCAAAAACCTGTCTCAATTTTTTTTTTCTTTCAAAGTGTCACTAAAAAACTGGTTAGTATATCTCTCTTTCAAATCATCCACATTAAGTTTTTCTTCAAAGAAATGTGATCAATAGAATCTGAAAACAATGCTCTATGACTGTCCTTTTGTTTTCAAAATATAAAGCATCAAAGGTCTCTCCAATTTCTTTTCCACCACACAAAAATTACAATAAAATATTAAACCACAATAACACCTTATAACTTCTTTTACAAGAAATTATTCTCAACACACCATAATATTTCTTATAGCATTTAACAACCCAAGGTACAATTTACTATTATTTAAATCAACAACATACACCTCATGCTTCCTACTTTCATAAAATAATTATCATTGCAAGGCACAAATTACAATATTGAAATTACCACATACACCTTATACCTCCTACTTGAAATAAAATGATTTTTAATGTACTCAACCTTTCAAGATGTAAATAATAATATCAACTCTATCTCATGCATATATCATAGCCAGAAACCTAAATTTTAAATTTCATGTTATCTTTAAAAATATAAAACAAAAGTTTAACCTTATGAATCCCTAATGCAAGCAAATGGATCGCATACCTTAGACTTAGGATAAATTTAATTCAAATATTTTGCCCTTTATTTTGCAGCCATTGCGATTCAAACTTGCCACCTCTTGCTGGCCCACACCCTAGCTCAAATCTAGGCTACTATGTGGGCTAGTTGTCCACACAACAACCAAAGCACACAAATCGTGCTTTCAATATGCCTTTGCGATGCTATATTCATTTCAAAAAAAACTTTACCAAAATGACCTTGTCGTGCCTTAAACTCGTGACCTCTTTTTTTCCAATGACTTAGCATAGGGTCTTCCTACCACCTGAGCTAGCTGCCCAAATGAAATTTTCACCACACGTGCTCCCTTTTAAATAGTGAGTTCATCCTTTTAAAAATGTGTGCCTTTGTCCTTTCTCCTCTCTGCCTCCACGATCAAAATGTGACCAAAATCTCTCAAATGATACTTGCACTCTCAACATTAGCATTTGCCAATAATTTATGCTCCATATATATATGTCCTTGCCCTTTGATTTCATGACGTCGGCACCTTTCGAAATAATTAAAATATTAACATGCCCTCCAAGATTTTAGCACCTTCAACCTTTCAAACTTATATTATAATATTTAAAATATTATAATATTATTTTTAAAATCTTTGGGTTTTGCAAACTAAACTTGTCTTCAATTCCTTTTTATTTTTCAAATAATTCCTTTTGGCCCAAGTATTATAATATTAAAAATATTATAATATTATCTCCTCTCTTTTAAACCATGGCCTTTATTTTAAACCTTTGCTTTGCTTTTCTTATTGCAAACCTTTGTCCCTCTGTGTATAATATTTAAAAAATAAATATTATAACTTTTTATTTTTACCAATTTCCTTGCTTTGAGATGAGCCTTGCCTTGCATAATTATTCAATCATAGAAGAATATTTTTGCCATACCAAACTCTATTTGATATCAACCTTTTGACATCAATCCTTTAACATCAATGACAACACATCATGCTCAATATTTCCAACACATTCACCACAGGTCATATTTCAAATTTAAATTTTAACTATTTTTTGATGTGTTATGCTCAATATTCTACATGTTGTTTTCATATGAAGTGACAACTACATAAAATATTTTGTATAATAGGTTTAATAATTCCTCTTTTACTTGTATAATTAGGAACAAAATTAGGATACTTAAGTATACTCCCACACTTGGTGATTCAAGGCAGAAGATTAGGCAAACCCTCCACTGTTTAGAGTGGGTCTTAAGTGGTGTACCCTACATTATTTTGAGGAACTTAGTATTTCTATTTTTGGCTTCCGATTTAGACCTATAAAATTGGTTATTTTTGACATTATATGTACACATTAGAAAACATAAAACTTTAAAATGAATCACATACTACATGTTTCACAATAAACAATAATGAGTTGGATTTCATCACCAACCATTGCTTGAGATTTGGTGATAGTGGGCTTCATCTCCATCCATCAATATCTACCCTTAAACACCATAGATACCAATGAGAAAACTATTTGGATTTCATCACTAGGAAAAATCTCATTTTCTAGACAAACCATAGATTTCACCCTTCATTTTTCAGATTAGCACATCAAAAGCACACAAAACTAAAAAAAATGTAAAATAATTAAAAACGAGATTGAAAAAAAGAAAGGAGGTAAGAAACACTGTTGCAAAAACATAGAATTGAATTGTTTATTTTGTGAAGTTTTTTTCTACGTTTCCTTTACTGCACATTTCTGTTGGTCACAGATCTACCACAGGAAAGGATTTTCTAAAACTATGCACCCTAGACCCGGCCAACATTGAAAGGTTGAGAGAAAGAAATGTCTCCCAAGCCAATCTCCAGAGAGGGCTGGTTCCCTTACTAATCTAAGCTTGTTTTCAGATAAAAGTTGCAGGAAAGAAATTATAAAAATACAGAAAGAGATGGGAAATATGGCCACAGGCCAAATTTATAAAAGTGGGGACAGTCAGAACAACAACAGGAATCTATTTCAAGCATATAAATAGCATATAACAAGAGATAGTAACATAGTCCACTTACAACCTTGTGCAGACAACTTCCCAGGATCACATTCCAGAATTCATTTTCTCACCAGCAACATTCAAACTCAGATGCAGAATTTAAATCTCACAGCAGATGAGAAACATGAGCATAATGAGAAATGCATAAAAGAGAAGGAAATCACACAAAAATTGCTTGCAAAACCAGAGGCCAAATCTCTTATTCACGTAGAGAACTTGAAAAGTCTTTCTGCAAAAGTCCTTTTTTCCCCATTCCCTTTTCTTGAGATATACAATAATATTTATAGAGGACTTGCCTCTCTGTAGTATTTTAGAATATTAAACAGACTTTTATGAGATCCAGCAAAACAAGCACTGAAAGACCTGAAACAGACTTTCATGGAATCCAGCAGATAAGCACTGAGAAATGAGAACAATCCCGTGAAATCCGCCTTTGTAGTATTTTTAAAATATAAAACAGGCTGTCATGGAATCCAGCAAATAAGCATTTAAAACAAAAAGCAGACTTTCTCGGGACCCACCAAATGAGTGCTAAAAAAAACAATTCCCGAAATTTGCCTCGGAGAAATCGTAGACCGAACTGGGACCCACGTGTCTTCATTAGTCGTGAAAACGACAAAAGTCGTGAAAATGCGACATGTCACGATTTCACGACGTTTTTATGCCTTCTGCATTATCTTCCCTGTAGCTACGTGATTTCGTGACAAGTCGCAAAAATGTGACATGTCGCGATTTCGCGACGTGTTTCTGGCTCTGCTTTCCTGTCACCACCAGATTGTGAAAACGTGACAACTCGCGAAAATGCGAAATGTCGTGATTTCATGACATATTTTCGTTACCTTGTCTTTTTTGCTGCCTTGAACCATGAAAACATGACAGGTCACGATTTCGTGACGTTCGTACAACTATGCTCTTTCCCTGCTTTGTTGTCGCAAAAATGCAACAAGTCGCAAAAATGCGACATGTCATGATTTCGCGACAATGTTCATCCACCTTGTACGGTCCAGCTTCCAACCTGCGAAAACGCAACACTTTCTTGCTTTTTCTTTCGTAGCCACTTTCTGTCGCGATTTCGCTACATTTCTCTGCACTTGGTGCTTCCGCCTCAAGTTGTCGCGTTTTCGTGACGTTTTCTTCCTGTTGGACTTCATCGCAACAAATGTCGTGAAAGTGCGACATATTTCATGCCTTATGCTTTCTGCCTTAACTTTGCCGTGACCACGCAACATGTAGCGATTTCGCTACAACTTTTGCCTTTTGTGCCTCATTCACCTTTCTGTCACGATGTCACTACCTTTTCTCTGCTTCGCTCCATCTTCTCTTCTAAGTCACAAAAACACGACATGTCGCGATTTCACTATGTATTTTATGCATGTTGTACGGTCCTGCTTCTAAGCTGCGAAAATGCAACACTTTTGCCTCTGTGTTTCTTCAACTTCCACCATGTCGCGATTTCGCTACAAGTTCTGCCTCCTTGGACTTTGCTGTTCGCCAACCGCAAAAATGGAACACTGCATGATTTCGCTACAATTCTCTGCACTTAGTCTTTCTTCAACAATGTGTCATGAAATCGCTACCATTTCTTGCCTTCTTCACTGTTCCCACTTTCTGTCATGATTTCATGACGTCTTTGTCTTGCTTGGACTCATTCTCAAAAGCGTCGCGATATCGCTACGATTTTCTGCCTTACTCAGCTCCATGCCCACTGTCGCGATGTTGCTATGTCCTCTTCATGCCTTGATCTCTTGTGTCGCAAAAATGCGACGTAATTACGCCTTAAGCCTTTCTGTCTACCCACGCCATGAAAACACGACGCGTCATGATTTTGTGATGACTTTTGTTGCCATCACCTTCTGTTGAGTTATGTCGCGATTTCGTGACAATTTCTAACCTTAGGCTCCCTGGCCATCACAAATTGCGAAAATTCAACACGTCGCAAAATTACGACGATTTTGCCCCCTGCTGCTGTTGACTACGCTTGATCACGATTTTTCGACACGTTGCAAAATCATGCAACTTTTGCATTTGATTTCTCTCTCCTCAATCGACCCGTGATAACGCGACATGTCGCGATATCGCGACGATTTTGCTACAGTGCCCTCCATGCTGCTTTTTGTCGTGATTTCGTGACATACTTCGGACTTAGCTGTTTTCTTTTCCGGGCATCGTGAAAACATGACATGCGCAATATTGCTACCATTTTTTGCACTAAGTCCTTCTTGCCCCATGAGTCATGAAAGCATGACATATTCATGCCTTAAGACTTTTGGTTTCCACCTTGTCGTAACCATGCAACATGTAGCGATTTCACTACATCTTCTAGCATCCGTACTATGTGCAATATTATGTCGCGATTTCACGACAAAATAAATTCTCATCGCCTATCACTTAGTTATGTCGCGATTTCGTGACCTTTTCACTGTGCTGCCCCCCGTTGATTGTTTTAACTACGAAACTTCAACACGTCGCGATTTCGCGACAACCTTGCTGCATTTGCTTCTCTCTCCTCCACAAACCCGCAAAAATGTGACATGTGCGATATCGTGACAATTTCGAACCTGAGATCTCCATGCTGATTTTTATCATGATTTCGTGACATTTTGCCTCAACAACATGTCGCGATATCGCGATGGTTTTAGACTTTGCTCTTCTCTGCCCTTTTTGTCGCGATATCGCGACAGCTCTTCGGACTTAGCTATTTTTTGCATCAAAACTCATAGAAACATAGAGAAGAGTGAGAACTTCAACCCTTATGCATGAATAATCAACAATCAAAAAAATGTGGCAAAAATGCCAACATTCTTGGTGGCTCACGGGGTATACAGTTTTGCTGTATGCAAGAATCCCAGGCCTAAATCCATTGGGCAACAGAGTCATGAAAACTGAGAACAGAAAGTTGGCTGCTGGGGTTCATCTCGATGGACTGCTGCAACAACTTTTGTTGAATGAATGAAACTCAAAGAATCTGCATTTGGCTCAACTGATTAGGTGCTGTAAAATAATCTCCATGAAAGCACCAGGGATACAAAAAAATGGAAATGAATGAAATGAGATCCTGCGGATGCGCAGGCGATGAAATGCAAATGGAATAGTGATATGATGGAATGGTGGAGTAGAGGAGTGATGCGGTAGATACAGTAACATAATGCTTTTGTGCTACGCGATGTAAGGGGAATGGAAGTGAATGGAATAATGGAATGGAAGTGGAATAAATGATGAAAGAGGTGTGAACCGTGGATAAACTATGATAAATGCTAAAAATGATAGAGAACTTAGAAGAAAGGGATAAGAAGAAGCGGGAATAACAGGAAGGGAAAAAGAAACAACAGCAGTGGCTTTTTTACTACAGAAGGAAAAGGAGTAGAAGGAGGAAAATGAAGAAGGGAAGGGAAGAAAAAGGAAGGGAAGGAAGAAATTGATAGGAAGCCACTAACTGCTGGGATAAAAGAAGAAAAAGAAAAAAACACGTACCTACGGGCTCGCATGCAAAAAGAGCCGATAAGGAAAACAATAATTTTTTTTTTTTTTGTCTATTTTGTTCTTTTTTCTTTTTTTTTTTTTTGCTATATACAAGGTGATACTGGACTGGAAGTTCATGAAGTGTAGGCTTTCAGATGAAAGCCGTTCACTGAAATAGGAAGTGGGCTGCCATCCAAATCTTCTAGATAAAACGAATTTGCTGCACCAGCACTGACAATGCGGAAGGGACCCTCCCACAGAGCATCAAACTTCTTGTGATTCCCAGGCTTGGCTTTGTTTTCATTCCATTTTAGGACCAAATCACCCACCTTAAGTGGACGATCTGCAGAATTTTTATGGAACCATTTTGAAATAATCTGTGTGTGTTTAGCAAACTCCTCATAAGCCAAGGAACGTTGCTCTTCCAACTGTAACAACTGAGCCAACCGCATATCCATGGAATCTACAGCTGTTTCATCATCCTAAAATTCCTGCAACTATTGCAGTACTGGCAATTCTAAATGAACAGGCAGCCTTGCCTCTTTTCCATATACCAGGGCATATGGTGAAGTTTTGATAGACTTCTTGATTGAAATCCTATCTGCCCATAAAGCTTGATTCAGTAGAAGGTGCCATGATCTCTTGTTATCCCCCAAAGACCTCTTTAAAATCCGGAGCAAATTTTTATTTGTGGACTCTGCCAAGCCATTTCCCTGAGGATAATAGTTAGAGGATGTCTTCAGGAAAACACCATATTTATTTGCAAATTCAGCTAGCTCAGCTCCAATAAATGGAGTCCCATTATCTGTAATAATAGCATCAGGAATGCCAAAGCGTGTAATTAATCCTTCAATGAAAGAAATCACCACATTTTGATTTGCAACCTTGGTTGGAATAGCTTCAGACCATCTTGTAAAATAATCTGTAGCAGTTAAAATATACTTGTGACCAGCTGAAGAATTTGGATCAATAATCCCAATAAAGTCCAACCCCCACTGCTGAAAAGGTGCTTCAACCTGAATTGGATGCAAAGGCAATGATGCATTTCTAACCCTTCTTGTATACCTCTGACATTTGTCACATGCTTGGGCAATCCTGAAAGCATCTGTGAACAAGGTTGGCCAATAATACCCAGCCCGAATGATTTTTAAAGCCATGGGTCTACCTGCATAGTGTCCTCCTGATATGCCAGAATGAAACTCCTCCAGGAGTCTAGCCTTTTCTGATTCCTTGACACACCTTAAAAGAATGCCATCAATGTTCTTAAAAAACAATCCTTCTGGCAGCAACACATACCTGAGAGCTTGCAGACGAAACCTCCTCCGTTGTGAGGCATTTAACTGTGAAGGGCATTTACCAGTTGTGAAGTAATCAATGAGGTTATCTGCCCAATCTTGTTCCTGTACTAAGAGGTTCATCAGACTGTTATCTCTAGCAGAATTGTCTACTTGATAATCAACCATTCCAGATGCTGCAGTTTTTGCTAAATGCTGGCATAAGGCTTTACCCCGCACTAGCTTAGCCGGATGAATCTCAACATCAAATTCTTGAATTTTGGTGACCCAACCTGCGCGTTTATCACCCATCTCACCCTGAATAATAAAATTCCTTACATCTGGATGAATAACATATATGACTGTCCTACTTTGAGATATGAAATGCTTGAATTTTTTTAGAGACTTCATAACAGCATACACCTATTTTTCAATGAAATTATACTTTGCCTCATGAGGTAAAATAACCTGACTAAGGAAAGCAATGGGCCTTTCATTCCCATCATCCCCTTTCTGTGTGAGTACTACGGCATAGCTTTCATCTTCACCAACTGCATACAGAATGAAATCTTTTGAATAATCTGGATTAATCAATACAGGAGCCTGCACTATTCTTTCCTTAATTTCCTGGAATGCCTCTTTCCTCTGAGTTGTCCATTTAAAGTCTGCATCCTTCTTCAACAACTCAGTCATGGGTTTGACAACCTGGGCAAAATCAGAAATGAATTTCTTGATAAAATTAATTTGTCCAAAGAAAGACTGCAGCTCCTTTTTATTAGCAGGGAGTGATAGTTTTTTCAATGCTTCAACTCGAGCTGGATCTATTGCCAAACCATCTTCTGAAATGACATGCCCCAAGAGTTTACCTTCCTTTACTACAAAAATTGACTTCTTTGGATTAATGGAAATACCAAACTCTCTACATTTTCCAAATATTTGCCTCAGATGAGAACAATGATCTTCCCGTTTATGTGAAAAGACAGTCATATCATCAAGATAAATAACAATAATCTTGTTCAAAAACTCCTCAAATGCAATGTCCATGGCTCTCTGGAATGTTGCCCCAGCATTTGATAATCCGAAAGGCATTCGCTGATAAGCAAAAGTACCCCACTTAGTTGTAAATGTTGTTTTGTACTGGTCTTCATCCCTAACCCAAATCTGGTTATATCCAGAGAATCCATCCAACAGTGAAAAACGTTGAGCCCCAGCAACAACATGCAGTATCTGATCAATGCGAGGCAAGGGATAATGATCTTTCAGAGATGCACGGTTCAGATTCCAAAAATCTACACACAGTCGTATGTCTCCATTTTTCTTTCGAACTGGAACCAGATTAGCAACCCAAGTCGAGTGCTTAACTGGGTATATAATCTTGGCTTGCAGCATTTTCACTAGTTTCGCCCTCATTAGAGTCTCAATATTTGGATTCACTGGTCGCTGCTTCTGCCTGAAGGGTCTGACTCCTTCTTCCAACTCAATAGTATGCTGCACAATCCGTTTATCATATCCTTTCAGATCTTCATAACTCCAAGCCACAATATCAAAAAATTCTTGACACAGTTGCTTGATTTCTTGCAGTTCATCAGGAGTAGAATCAGTCCCAATCTTAATGACCTTATCTGGTTCTAACTGCACTTCCATATACTCTTTCTTGTCAATCTCAATTCGATGTTTCTTGGACCGATCATTCTGATCAAACAAACTTTCTAGAGTGATAAGACCCTTCGGAATATGATTATTCCATAACTGAATCAGACCATCAGTCTCTTCGTGCTCCAAAGTTCTTCCTTTGATAGTGGCAGCTTCTTGAATTAAAAAATTAACAATTTGCTCATCATCCTCGAAGACTTGCCAGAAAGTATCCTTGTCTGGGACACTTGGTCTGTACACCATCCTTACTATCTTTGGTTTCTTCACTACCTGCTCAATGGGAGAAAAATTGGCTCCAAGAGATGCTAGAAGATCTGCATGCTTGTTCAACTCTCGAGAAATAGCTTGAATATTCAGAGCTGTGAAAGACTCAAACAGATCCCAAACTTGGTTGTGGTATGCTTTAAGATAATGTTGTTTGGAAATACACCTGTTTGTTACTTGGTTTACAATAAGCTCAGAATCACCAAAAATCTGTAACTGTTCGATTCCCAACTTTTTTGCCTTTTTCAAGCCTAGGCATAATGCTTCATACTCAGCAGCATTGTTAGTACAATTCCAAGTAAGACGGTATGAATATGTTCTTTGTAAACCAGAAGGAGAAATCAAAACAATACCTGCTCCTGCACCATTTTTGCATCTTGCCCCATCAAAATATAGCTTCCATAGTTGATCCGTGACAGAACTCTGATCATCTTGGTTAGGAAAAACCTGCATTGCACCATCCTCGGGCTTTGTGATGGAATAACAACCGATTTTAGTCTCCAGCATGGCATTGAAATTAAGCATTGAAAACTCATCCTCCAACTGAAGCTCATACAGAACTTCATCCCTCAAATCAGAACCTTCTAACTCTTCGGTTAGCATGTTGACAGACTGCCTGGTTTTTCCTGCTTCATCCAACTTTTCAATATGAAAGGAGGAAGGTTTTTCATTATAAATCCGAAGTCTCTTTCCTTTGAAAGGGATCTCCAAGTGGGAATAATCCAGTGCAAGGTAACCCCCCAATTTTGCAGTAAATTCTCTGGATAAGCACATACTGAAATACGGTTCTAGATCAACCACAACTATTTCCTGAATAACTGTAATCTGAGGCATAGTATGTAAAACAATCGAAACATCCTTGATTACCCCCACTATTTTCATAGGAGTCCCATCCAACTGCAAGACACCAGGGCTACTTCGTGTGTATTCCATACCCATGACTTCGCAAACTGCCTTTGGCATGACAGTCGTTGCAGCACCGGAGTCAATCATGCAGTTATGCACAATCCAACCCTCCATCCTAAGTGACAGATAAAATGGGGGTGGTCTATTTTTTCCAGTGGCTGAAGTGGTTAATGCTTGAGAAAAAATTGTTTGGGTAGGACTGCTCCCACTATCTTTCATAGATTTCAAGGATTCTTGCAATAAATCTACCTGTCCAGGTAATTGTAATGCATCGAAAAGACTAACCTTAGCTGGAGTCTTCTTCAATTCTTCAACAATATTATATGCAACTACAGCAGGTTCCTTCTTGTCAACAGGAGGTTCATATTTGCTCTGATATTGCTGAGTAGCTTCTACCCTCAATATTTTAGTCAATGATGGGTATTTAAGCTTTTCTCTGGCTTGTTCTTCTGTTTCAGTTCTTGCCTGTGAGGTTGAAGCCCTTTCTTGTACTCTGTCCTTCACTTGTAATGGAACAGGATCTTTCAATAGAATAGGCACATCTGGCTCTGGCATTAACATAGGAGCTTTCATCTATTTCTTTGGATCAGCTGGTACTTTTAACGGTTCTATCTCAGAAGGATTTACTGAGACAGGCTTCTTTCCAGTTCTAGTAAGAACTGAGACTTGTTCTTCAGATGGAACCATAAAGTTATGATCTATTTCTGAGATCATGTTAATCTGCCCCCCAGAAGAACTTGCAGACAATGTCTGCACATAATTCAAATGAACCATACAGGTCTCTTCACTGTGTGGATCATTGCATGTCGAGCACCAATATGTTCTTTCAGCAAGAACTGCATCTTCATTAGCCAAAACAGTCAGGTTCTTCTCGGGTGTTTTGCTTGTTGAAGCAGCTTGTTCTCTAGTAATTGGCGGGGGTTGAAATCTCCTAGGCTGGAAATCTCGCTCAGCTTGCTTTCTTTCAATAAGCGTGATTTTATTACCCATTGCTCTTATTGCAGAATTGGCAGATTTTACCTCTTGCAAAAGTGTTGTATAAGGATCAGGGTTTACAGGTGCAGGAGGTGCTAGTAAGAGCAAAGGTGCTGGTGGTGCCGGTAATGCTGGAAATGAAGAGGAAGCAGGGAATGACGGAATGCTAGGTGTAGGCAACTGGGGAACAGTTGGAATGGGTGCGATCTGAGGTGCACTTGAGTTCCAGGAAGGAACAGGGTACATAGAAGACATAGATTGCGAAAATGAACTAGGATATAAATGCTGTGGAATATCAGGTAAAATGGGCATTGGTACCTTTGGAGGAAGTCTACCAATTGCAATCAAGTCTGCCTCCGCCTTGTGTGCTTGCTCGAACAACTCCGGGAATGTCATCACGTTGGACTGCCTGATTGCCAAGCCAATATCTGTGTTGAAGGCTCGAAGATAATAGAACGTAGCTTGCTCATGGGTGGGCCGAAGTCCTTCGGGCACTCGCTGCCAGCTTCTGGTAAACCGAATATTAAAATCTGCTATAGCCTCCTGCGGGTGCCTCTGAATTGCATTAAACTAATGCAACAACGAAAATGGATCAGCCTGTTCATGAAAATTCTTAATTAACAGCTCTCCTAACTGATCCCATGACGCAATAGTGCCTGGTTGCAGAGATCTATACCAATACAACAATTTTCCTCTCAGGGACAAGACTAATAATTTCACCATCACATCTTCGGCTGTTATATCATGAATGGCTGCCAAAGAGGCTACATCATGAATATGTTCGTATGCAGTTTTACCAGTACCATCATAAGTTGGCAAGGCTTTCAAAGCAGCTTGAGGGACTGGATTTTGAGCCTGTAAATTTAAAGCTCCTGAACTATTCCATGCTGAGAACTGCCTGGGTGGAGGGTTCTGGGCCATTGGGATTTGGATCTGTTGCTGAGGAGATGAAAAACTAGTAGCAACACCAGGACATTGTGAGGATTTTGTAGAGGATGCAAGTGATGGGGAAACCAACCTGGGGTGTTCACCTATTTTTGTGTTGTCAAGTTCAAAAAACTCAACAAGGTTTTCAACTTTCTTGGATTTTGATCTCGTGATCATGAAGTACAGCTCTCACTGTATCCACGTTCAGAGATTTTTGGGTAATGCAGAGTCGCCAAATATTTTAACTATACAGCATGAAGACTTTTAATAAAGAGTGCCTACGATCAAGAAATCTGGATCTTAAGCTCAACAGAGTCACCAGATGAACTTACAATCTCCGCTTTGAAGTCAAGACAGTTCATCAGAATCTTGATTCTTCCGGGTGTGAAAATATGGGACTTTAAATCAGTCCCACCGGGCGTGCCAAAAACTGTTGGTCACGAATCTGCCACAGGAAAGGATTTTCTAAAACTATGCACCCTAGACCCGGCCAACATTGAAAGGTTGAGAGAAAGAAATGTCTCCCAAGCCAATCTCCAGAGAGGGCTGGTTCCCTTACTAATCTAAGCTTGGTTTCAGATAAAAGTTGTAGGAAAGAAATTATAAAAATACAGAAAGAGATGGGAAATATGGCCACAGGCCGAATTTGTAAAATTGGGGACAGACAGATCAACAGCAGGAATCTATTTCAAGCATATAAACAGCATATAACAAGAGATAGTAACATAGTTCACTTACAACCTTGTGCAGACAACTTCCCAGGATCACATTCCAGAATTCACTTTCTCACTAGCAACATTCAAACTCAGATGCAGAATTTAAATCTCACAGCAGATGAGAAACATGAGCATAATGAGAAATGCATAAAAGAGAAGGAAATCACACAAAAATTGCTTGCAAAACCAGAAGCCAAACTTCTTTTATTCACGCAGAGAACTTGAAAAGTCTTTCTGCCCAAGTCTTCCCCTCCCTTTTCTTGAGATATACAATAATATTTATAGAGGACTTGCCTCTCTGCAGTATTTTAGAATATTAAACAGACTTTCATGGGATCCAGCCAACAAGCACTGAAAGACATGAAACAGACTTTCATGGAATCCAGCAAATAAGCACTGAGAAAGGAAAACAATCCCGTGAAATCCGCCTTTGTAGCATTTAAAATATAAAACAGGCTATCATGGAATCCAACAAATAAGCATTTAAAACAAAAAGCAGACTTTCCCAGGACCCACCAAATGAGTGCTTAAAGAAAACAATTCCCGAAATTTGCCTCGGAGAAATCGCAGACCGAACTGGGACCCACGTGTCTTCATTAGTCGTGAAAACGACAAAAGTCGCGAAAATGCGACATGTCACGATTTCACGATGTTTTTATGCCTTCTGCATCATCTTCCCTGTAGCTGCGCGATTTCGCGACAAGTCATGATTTCATGACATGTTTCGCTCTGCTTTCCTGTCACCATCGGATTGCGAAAACGTGACAAGTCACGAAAATGCGATAGGTCATGATTTTGTGACGTTCGTACAACTATGCTCTTTCCTTGCTTTGTTGTCGCGAAAATGCAACAGGTCGCGAAAATGCGACATGTCACGATTTCGCGACGTGTTCATCCACCTTGTACGGTCCAGATTCCAACCCGCAAAAATGCAACACTTTCTTGATTTTTCTTTCGTAGCCACTTTCTGTCGTGATTTCGCTACATTTCTCTTCACTTGGTGCTTCCATCTCAAGTTGTCGTGTTTTCATGACATTTTCTTCCTGCTAGACTTCATCACAACAAATGTCGCTATTTCACGACATATTTCATGCCTTATGCTCTCTACCTTATCTTTGCCGCGACCATGCAACATGTAGCGATTTCACTACAACTTTTGCCTTTTGTGCCTCATTCACATTTCTATCGCGATGTCACTACCTTTTCTCTGCTTCATTCCATCTTCTCTTCTAAGTCACGAAAATGCGACATGTCACGATTTCGCTACGTATTTTATGCATGTTGTACGGTCCTGCTTCTAAGCCATGAAAACGTGACACTTTTGCCTCTGTGTTTCTTCAACTTCCACCATGTCACGATTTCGCTACAAGTTCTGCCTCCTTGGACTTTGCTGTTCGCCAACCACAAAAATGGAACACTGCGCAATTTCGCTACAATTCTCTGCACTTAGTCTTTCTTCAACAATGTGTCGTGAAATCGCTACCATTTCTTGCCTTCTTCACTATTCCCACTTTTTGTCATGATTTCATGACGTCTTTGTCTTGCTTGGACTCATTCTCAAAAGCGTCGCGATATCGCTATGGTTTTTTGCCTTACTCAGCTCCATGCCCATTGTCGCGATGTCGCTACGTCCTCTTCGTGCCTTGATCTCTTGTGTCGCAAAAATGCAACGTAATTACGCCTTAAGCCTTTCTGTCTACCCATGCTGTGAAAACATGATGCATCATAATTTCGTGATGACTTTTGTCGCCATCACCTTCTGTTGAGTTATGTCGTGATTTCACAACAATTTCTAGCCTTATGCTCCCTGGCCGTCGCAAACTACAAAAATTCAACACGTCATGAAATCACAACGATTTTTCCCCCTGCTACCACTGACTACACTTGACTATGATTTTTTGACACGTCACAAAATTGTGTAACTTTTGCGTTTGATTTCTCTCTCCTTAACTGACCCGCGATAACGTGACATGTCGCGATATCGCGATGGTTTTGCTACAGTGCCCTCCATGCTGCTTTTTTGTCATGATTTTGTGACATACTTCGGACTTAGCTATTTTCTTTGTCGGGCATCACGAAAACATGACATGCACAATATCGCGACCATTTTCTGCACTAAGTCCTTCTTGCCCCACGAGTCACGAAAGCGTGACATATTCATGCCTTAAGACTTTCTATTTCCACCTTGCTGCGACCATGCAACATGTAGTGATTTCGCTACATCTTCTGGCATACGTACTGTGTGCAATATTATGTCATGATTTCATGACAAAATAGATTCTCATCGCCTATCACTTAGTTATGTTGCGATTTTGTGACCTTTTCACTAAGCTGCCCCCTGTTGACTGTTTTTACTGCGAAACTTCAACATGTCACAATTTCGTGACAACCTTGCCGCTTTTGCTTCTCTCTCCTCCATGAACCCATGAAAATGCGACATGCGCAAAATCACAAAAATTTCAAACCTAAGCTTTCCATGCTAATTTTTGTCGTTATTTCATGACGATTTTGTCGCTCTGGCTCCGTTGGCTGTGTTGACCGTGATTTTAAAACACATCACGATATTGCGACGGTTTTAGACTTTGCTCTTCTCTACCCTTTTTTGTCGTGATTTCACGACAGTCTTCAAACTTAGCTATTTTTTGCATCAAAACTCATAGAAACACAGAGAAGAGTGAGAACTTCAACCCTTATTGCATGAATCATCATAAATCAAAACAATGTGGCAAAACTGCCAACAATTTCATATTTGATTCAATAGCTTATGGTCTTAACTAGAAATCAAACAAAAATATAGATTCAAATGTCCACTAATCAAACCACTTCACCAATGGATTGTTCATCATATTTTTCCACCACTTATGTGGTCAATCCCACTAGTGTGATTCAGGTAAGCTATTCAAATTTATCTGTGGGTCCATCACATGATGTGCAAACTTCAAATGTTGATATTTTGCATAGAATCATTTACATATTTGTTGCACAAGTAGAATAATTTTCACCTACCATTAACCACAACATAACCTATATATACATGGCCAAAGTGGAATCTTTACAAAGATCTGTTGACTATGTTCTAGAACAGGTCCATAGCCTACCTAGGCATGATCCTTCTTTTCAATAGGAACTTACCCACTCCCAGCATTCAAGCCTCACCTAGGTGTATAAAAACCCTCTTTTTTAGGCTTCAACTACACCTTCCCATCATTTATCTATCCCACAATAGTCAAGTTCTCCAAGCACTTCCATTCCATCCTCATACACCACCACCTATGGCAATCCATTGTATGAAGTACATGTCAATGTTGCTTCACAGATGCTAGCTTCTACCTCATACAATGTCATCCATCTAGTTGTTTTTTGCAATATATAGTACAATGAGGAGGAGGTAGTTGGAATAACCAACAAGTAACCAACTCCCATATGTGTGCTATTATCCTATGCATGCTATTATCCCAAGTTAGGGAATATGTACTCTAACACTCCCTTATTCCATTATTTGGGATAACATAGAGAAATCCCTCCCTTAATGTTGAAGGAGAGAAAATGAAAGATGTTTTTTTGGCTCTATCTTTGGCACTAGCTCTAGCTCATGGCTCTGGCTCATGGCTCTGGCTTTGGATCTAAGGTTACCACTGGAATAGAACCTTTGGGTCTATCTCTAGATCTTCCTATGGATAAACCTCTGGATCATTGCCTCTGGATCTGCCTGTAGGTATGCCTCTGGATCATTATCATTGGGTCTACCTTTAGGTTTATCACTGGGTCATTGCCTCTAGGACTGCCACTCAATCTATCACTAGATCTACCTCTAGGTCTACCATAGGTTTTACCTTTTCAGTAGAAGCTAAACAACATGTCTTTCATCTTGGTCCATTGTGTGAGATCTTTCCATCCAAAATCAATATGAACCTTGTTGGCCATTTTCACTTTGTACTAACAATTGGAAGAGGAGTGATTTGTACATCTACATGAGTCACAAGGATGTAGTTTTCAACACCTAGCTGCTACATGTCCAGTTCTTCCATAATTACTGTAACAATACTTTGTAGAAGTTGAATAATATTTAGGTGTTACAAACATGGTTGTACTGGTACTTGCTTTTCAAGAATGGCCAAGTTCTTCATTTTTTGTCCTGACATTTTAAATTATAGGAGTTTTAATGTCTTATCCATGTTTACCTAATATTTCACCATTGAATCCCATTTTCTTCATCAGTTTGGATCCAATATAGGAGGTTTAGTTTTTAAGTCACTAGTACCGTAAGCAAAATATTCTCTTATGATGAGATCACCTGTGCTACAAATGATATCTACCATTGAAGGTAAGAGGTCACCTATATCACAACATGCATTTGACATCAAGGGCTCAAGGTAAATTGTGTCACAACAAGAATCTTCCATTAGGAGCATGACCTCTAATTCCTCACTGATTTTCCTTTTCTACTGATGTTGGGCCATATCAAGTGAAACCAATGTCATGTAGACTACCCTTACAAAACCTATAAGAATGTGAGTACCATTTATCTGAAGGTATTCAAAAACTTTAGAATCTCTGAGAATGGATTTTACACCACTGCATAGTGTGAGATATTTTCCATCCTCAAAAAAATCCATTCCTTCCCACCCTGCTGGAAAGTAAGGATCTTTAACTAATGTAGCAACATCATCAGTTGGTTTTGGGACATTATTTTTCTTGGATCTTCCCATTTAAGGTGTTGATATTTGTCAAAAATGCACCTTTTACAATGGAATTTTGTAAGAAGTTTGACTAAGGTATCGGTATCTACCGAAAATGCACCCTTACAAGTCTTCCCCACCCTTTTTTTCAAAATTTGATGGAGAAAAGAATCTTACCCCCTTAGGGTTACAATTGTGCAAAACATAATCCAATTCTTTGTTTATCTCCCCTTTTGTTTACAAAATGAATTGTGTAAAAAAAAAATTGAGTACATATTCCCTAACTTGGGATAATAGCACACATATGGGAGTTAGTTACTTGTTGGTTATTCCAACTACCTCCTCCTCATTGTACTATATATTGCAAGTTATAAATGAATATATATCAACGCTTATATTTTTCTAATATGGTATCAGAGCGTAATAGAGTTTTTTTGGACGCTATATGAGAATTTATCAGAGCACAAATCCATCAGGGCACAAATCCCTAGAGGGACCCTTAAACAGGAAAATGGGTGTAGGCAATATCGTTGATTGCATGAACTCTAGTACAATCTCTGACATCCCTGGATTGACCTGATAGGCAGAGGACATGGACTCCCTAGAGTATGGACTGACCTAGACACAAACTAGCAGACAACTGCAACACTGAAGAGTTGACACGTAATGTGGCAACGAGTGGATATCAAAGAGCCTACCTGGACCTTACGACACTAGATTGGACCTACATGGGAATAGAGGGTAAATAATAAAAGGGAGCAATGGGTTAGTAGCAACATGTGGTAGCAACTAAGCTCATGAGGGAACCAATGGATGAAAGGCTAGACTACCAACTGGTGGTCGAATGAAATAGCGTGCATTGTTTCTTTTAAATATCAATTTTGTGCCTACATCTCCAATGTGGGACTAAAAGGCTATGACAAAACGAAGGATAATTACCTAGTTATTTATTTTGCCACCTACATAGGACAATTATAGAATTTTCATGGAATTCTTCATGGAATATTAGAATATTTGGCTTATGTGGCTCTGATTCCATGCCCTCTTCCCTCAAATTGCAGATAACAGATTGGATTGTCAAAATTTGACACCATCAGATTGTTGCTAGATTGAATAGGCTCCTACAAATCAATATCAAGTTGCAGGTGGATTAGATCACCCAATTGGATATGTGATCAGCAAAATTGCATGCCAAAGATAAATAAAATTGTAGACTCGGCCACAGATCGATAAGAATCATCATTGAGCAGAACAAAATGTTGATTATCTTATTCAAAAATTCCAGACTTCTTATCTCACGTGAGAAATGAAATCATAGGGGAAATTTTAGTTAGATAAGTGTAGAGGATTCACACATGGTGTTTGCAAGCCTAGATCGGGCCTCCACTAAGTCATCGAGCAATAAAATAAATAAATAATCGTTAACCTTTGTTCACGTCTAGCCCAACAATTGGTTTTGTCAGAGATCCAATGTGAAGCCACTGCCTTGCACCAGGTCACAAGTTCCAAACATGTGCACACCAATATACTTTTGCTACACAAATATTCTTGAAAAGCAACAGGAGAATCAATTTTTTATTGAAGAGAATTTTTGGGCATTGTTAAATATCAAGGTTTCCCGTTTGATTTCATCTTGTGGTGTAGCTAATATGGTCTGCTAGCCTATGATAAGGCTCTCGATAGGCAGTAAAGGGTTCCAATACTACGTACACCTATTTTATGAAGAAATATACTTCGAAGGCCCTAAAAAGGTATTTTAAAAATAAACTATTTTGCCTCAAAGGTATTTTTTTTTGCAAATAAATCAAAACAAAGCACATTGAGATACCTATTTTTTTTTACACAATTTATTTTTTAAACAAAAGGGGAGATAAACAAAGAATTATTTTTTGTACAATTGTAACCCTAGGGGGGAAGATTCTTTTTTCCATCAAATTTTGCAAAAAAGGGATGGGAAGACTTGTAATGGTACATTTTCGGTAGATACCAACACCTTAGTCAAACTTCTTGCAAAATTCCATTGTAAAAGGTGTGTTTTCAGCAGAGATCAACACCTTAAATGGGAAGATCTAAGAAAAATAATGCCACAAAACCAACTGATGATATTTCTACATCAGTTAGAGAAACTTACTTTCCAGCAGGATGAGAAGGAATGGATTTTTTTGAGGATGGAAAATATCTCACACTACGCAGTGGTGTAAAATCCATTCTCAGAGATTCTAAAGTTTTTGAAGACCTTCAGATAAATGGTGCTCAAATTCCTATAGGTGTTGTAAGGGCAATCTACATGACATTGGTTTCACTTGACATGGCCCAACATAAAAAGAAAAGCAAAATCAATAAGGAATCAGAGGTCATGCTCCTAATGGAAGATGCTTGTTGTGATACAAGTGACCTTGAGCCCTTGATGGTAAATACCTGTTGTGATACAGGTGACCTCTTACCTTCAATGGTAGATATCAGTTGTAGCATAGGTGATCAAGTCACAAGAGCAGATTTTGCTTGCGACACCAGTGACTTAATACGTGGAACTTAGGCAATACTGAAAGGGAATTGTTTTATTTATGACACCTACCATAGAAGGTATTTCCTCATGTGTGGGGTATAAATTCCCCTAAAAACTTCAAAAATCACTTGATCAGGATTTACATATAACAACAATAATGATTAGGGTATTACCTTAATATCAAAACTGGTTTACCTTATTTCTCCTCGATGATTGATAGAGAATAATAGCTCAAACATCATTGTTGCAACTATATTAGGCATTAGATATAGTAGTCTAGGCATGAAAGCATCACCTGTAAGTGTGTACAAGAGGTATCATAGATACTCCTATGCATGCTATTATCCCAAGTTAGATAATATGTACTCTAACACCCCCCTTATTCCATTATTTGGGATAACATAGAGAAATCCCCCCCTTAATGTTGAAGGAGAGAGAAAATGAAAGATGTTGTGCTGGCTCTATCTTTGGCACTAGATCTAGCTCATGGATTTAGCTCTAGATCTAAGGTTACCACTATAATAGAACCTCTAGGTCTATCTCTGGATCTGCCTATGTATCGGCCTTTGGATCATTGCATCTGGATCTGCCTATAGGTATGCCTCTGGATCATTACCGCTGGGTCTACCTTTAGGTTTATCACTGGGTCATTGCCTCTAGGACTGCCACTCAATCTATCATTAGATATACCTCTAGGTCTACCATAGGTTTTACCTTTTCTGTAGAAGCCAAACAATATTTCTTTCATTTTGGTCCATTGTGTGAGATCTATCCATCCACAATCAATATGAACCTTGTTGGCCATTTTCACTTTGTACCAACAATTAGAAGAGGAGTGATTTTTACATCCACATGAGTCATAAGGATTTAGTTTCCACACCTAGCTACAACATGTCATGTTCTTCCATAATTACTACAACAATGATTTGTAGGAGTTGAATAATATTTAGGTGTTACAAATATTGTTTTACTAGTACTTACTTTTTTAGAATATCCAAGTCCTTCATTCTTTGGCCTGACATTTTGTGTTATAGGAGTTTTAATGCCTTGTCCATGTTTACCTAATATTTCACCATTGAATCCCATTTTATTCATCAGTTTGGATCCAATGCCTTTGGTGTATTTTTTAAAACATCCAAGTTATTCATCTTCATCAATGCTTTTAACAATAGGGCATTTGTTACTATTGATGAGATTATGGAGCTCATTTTTAGGAGGTTCAATTTTTAAGTCACTAGTGTCACAAGTAAAATTTGCTCTTGTGATGAGATCACCTGTGCTACAACTGATATCTACCATTGAAGGTAAGAGGTCACCTGTATCACAACAGACATTTGCCATCAAGGGCTTAAGGTCACTTGTGTCACAATAAGAATCTACCATTAGGAGCATGACCTTTGATTCCTAACTAATTTTCCTTTTCTATTAATGTTGGGCCATGTCAAGTGAAACCAATGTCATGTAGATTTCCCTTACAATACCTATAATAATGTGAGTACCATTTATCTGAAGGTCTTCAAAAAATTTAGAATCTCCGAGAATGAATTTTACACCACTGCATAGTGAGATATTTTCCATCATAAAAAAAATCCATTCCTTCCCATCCTGCTGGAAAGTGAGGATCTCTAACTAATGTAGCAACATCATCAATTGGTTTTGTGGCATTATTTTTCTTTGATCTTCCCATTTAAGGTGTCGATATTTTCCAAAAATGCACCTTTTACAATGGAATTTTGTAATGATTTTGACTAAGGTGTCTCTACCGAAAGTGCACCCTTACAAGTCTTCCCCTCCCTTTTTTATAAAATTTGATGGAGAAAAGAATCTTCCCCCTTAGGGTTACAATTGTGCAAAAAATAATCCAATTCTTTGTTTATCTCCCCTTTTTTTTACAAAATGAATTGTGAAAAACAAAATAGGTGTCTCAATGTGCTTTGTTTTGATTGATTTGCAAAAAAAATACCTTTGAGACAATTTTTTTTTTAAATACCTTTTTAGGGCCTTCGGAGTATCTTTCTTCATAAAATAGGTGTGTGTAGTATTGGAACCCTTGAATGCTAACCGAGAGCCTTATCACAGGCTAGCGGGCCATCTCAGCTACACTATGGGATGAAATCAAAGGGGCAACATTTGATATTTAATAATGCCCAAAAATCCTCTTCAAAAAAAAATGGATGCTCCTATTACTTTTAAGAAATATTTGTGTAGAAAAATTATCTTGGTGTGCATGGGTTTGGAACCCATGACATGGTGCGAGGCAGTGGCTTCACGTCGGGTCTCTGACCAACCCAGCTATCGGGCTGGACGTGAACAAAGGTTCATGATTATTTATTTATTTCCTTGCTTGACGACTTAGTGGAGGCCTGATCTAGGCTTGTAAACACCATGCATGAATCCTCTGCACTAATCCAACTAAAATTTCCCCTCTGATGTCATTTCTCACATGGGATCAAAAGTCTACAATTTTTGAATAAGACAATCAACGTTTTGTTTCACTCAATGACGATTCATACCAAGCTGTGGTCGAGTCTAAAATTTTATTTATCATCTTTGGACTGTAATTTTTTTGATCACATCTACAATCAGATGATCTGATCTGCCTGCAACTTGATGGTGAGTTGTAGGAACCTCTTCAATCCAGCAACAATATTATGGTGTCAAATGTTGACAATCCAATCCGTTATCTACAATTCAAGGGAAGAGGGGGAGGAATCAGAGCCATTGAAGCCAAATATTTTGACATTCCATGAATAATTCCATGAATATTCTACAATTATCCTCCGTAGGTGGTAAAATAAATAATTGGGTAATTTTCCTTCATTTTTTCGTAGCCTTTTAGTACCACATTGGAAATGTGAGAATGAACTCAAGATTTAAAAGAAAAAACACATGTTATTTCATTCAACCACCAGTTGATGGTCTAGAATTTCATCCATTGGTTCCATCACGAGCTTATTTGCTACCACATGTTGTCGCTAACCCATTACTCCCTTTGCCACTTTACCCTCTATTTCCATGTAAGTCCAATCTAGTGTCCTCAAGTCCACGTAGGCTCTTTTATCTCCACTCCTTGCCATGTCATGCATAAAATATCAGTGTCGTACTTTTCTACCATTTTACGTCTAGGTCAGTCCAAACTCTATGGAGTCCATGTCCTCCATCTATTAGGTTAGTCTAGGGATGTCAAATATTGCACTAGAGTTCATGCAGTCAGTGATGTCGCTTGCACCTAGTTTCCTATTTAGGGGTCCCTCTAGGGATTTGTGCCCTAATAGATTTTTGCTGTAACAAATTCTTAGATAGCATCCAAAAAACTCTCACACACTCTGATACCATGTTGAAATGAGCGTTCACTTGTATTGAATATAATGTGCAATATATATTACAATGTGGAGCGGAGAGTTGGTTGAATAACCAACCAACCTAACCAACTTCCCTAACCAAATATGTTGCGCTCTAACATAATAATATGTTGCTCTCTAACATAATGTAATAAACATTATGCTATGCTAACATCCCTTTTTAGTATGTTAAACAATATCCCAATGATGGAATATTCTCTAACAGTTGTAATTCCCATTGCAACTTATCCTCCACCTATATCATCAATTCCATCCACATCCATACCATCTACCTCAAATGTGGAAATACATGAAGCATAGAAAAACCTTAAAAAATTGCTTAAGAAGTGATACAACACTCAGTCTTGTCCTCAACAACAAGTTTAGGTGATCAATCCTAAGCCTTGACTTGTTTTCACTCAACCTATCTTTATCACTCCAAATACATTGTAGGTGCCACAATCTTATATGATTTCCATTCCCACACCTCCATCAACCCATGCCCATTGTATTTCTATTCCTAAAAATCATCACATTCACAACCCCCACACATCATATCCTTTTCTTCATTCACCATAATTTATTCATCAACCTGCACAACATTAATTTCAATCCACTCCACAAAATCATCATCATCTCATCACACCCCAACATCTCATCACTCCACCTTAATAGAATCATTAAGTGATTCAGGGCTTCCACATACCTAGGGAAGATCCTCAAATCCAAGCTATGCAATTGAAAATTGACAACCTGATACAACATACTCCTGGTATGATGAACCAAAAACCAACACTTAGGCAGTTGATCAATCAACCAATCTACTTTTTGGTACCATCACTGCCATATCCGAAAAACTTCACAGTACCAAAATTTGACAAATTTTAAGGGACTAAGGACCCTAGAGAACATGTGATCATATTTATCCATTCATGTTTCAGAATCCAAAGTAATGATGCTCTAATACTTCAAAAAATTTCTTAGAAATTATATGGAGATGTCGTAGAGTGGTACAACCATTTGTCTCACCATAGTATTTATACTTTTGAGCAATTGGTTGACCAATTTATTGAAATATTTTCCCTTAATGTTAGAAATAAAGTCTCATTATCTAATATATATGGTTTAAAACAATATGATGATGAGTCAGTATACAACTTTGTAAACCATTGGAGGGTCATTATTACCAAACTACCATTCTCCCTTTCAATGGAAGAGATCACTAGACTGTTTACTTAGAGTTGATTAAAATCCATCTCTTGGTTGTTACAATTATAACAAGACTATTCATTTAACAAAGATCTTACCCATACTAGCATCATTGAGGAAATAAAAATCCAATAGGGTGTTACTAAGCCTAAAAAGAAAGAAGGGTAGAATAAGGGCCAATATAAAGGTAACTATTCTAGCCAAAACAAATCAAACCAGGCTAACCAAGCCAATCCAGCTAATCAAGTTAATCAAGTGATCATGAGCTAGTCGTTAATGGCTCAACAAAAACCTATGCAAAATCCATCATAGAAAATTGCATATCATACGGTTCCTTCACCATCTCAATAAATTCAAAACATAGTGCTAGTTATGGAAAATTGACCATGTCGACAATCTATTTGACAAAACTATCAATACATCCCATTGGCTAAATCATATGCTTCCATCTTCCATAGGTTGTATGACACAAACCAACTTGCCTTACTAAAGGTTAAACCAGATGATCCCACCAAGCATGGCAAACACTATAGGTAACATTTGTTTTGCCCTTACCATAGGCAAAATGGACATGATATTAACAACTGCCATGTATTTAAGGATAGAGTGTAATATCTCATTGAATTAGGGGACATCAAGCTTGATAGTCACTTAGCTCAGAAAAATTAAAATCTTGGAATTTATCAAACACCACTTCCTCATCATGAGGAGGTGCAACCAATAGCAAAAGGATCTGACACCAAGACTCCTCGAAACTAAGTTAATCATGTCCAATAGTACCAAGTTTTTATGGGTGCTATTCACCTAGCTACTCGAGGTCAACAACACATCAAAAATCAACAAAATGCATAACAACCTGTTCAACCGCCCATAGCATCACATACAAGTGTGTCTCAATATGCCATATCATCATATCCCATTCAAATTTTTTCCAATCCTTCTCAACCCATTCATATTCCAAGCTATCCAAATCCACCCATTCATCCTCCCAATTGTTCATCAAGGCCAATCATATCATTGAGTAGTCGGTTGACCACAAGCCTAAAAATGACTTCAACCAAACTTTCTATATATGAGTGTATTCAACAATCTCTATCACATCATGAGAAATTAATGGATATTTTAAAGTCCATTTATTTTTAATCTCAAGACACAAATGCCTTTAACAATTTTGTGGTGAGGAACATGTATGGAGCCTTCCATCACATTCTATGATTTTGAGATGAAACCAATATCATTAAAATCAATGGATCTTCCATTGCATATCATGGCTCAAATTGATAGTAATCCATTCAAAAGAGTATTAATTGATACCAGGTCCTCTATCAACATCATCACCACATCAACCCTCCAACATCTTAAGCTTCCACCAAATCATCAAAAAATCCATTTTCACCTTGAAAGCATTTAATGATGCTCTCTACTCCATAGTTGGCACTGCCATTTTACCCATTGAAGTGGGGGTAAAAATTTTGCATACCATGTTTCACATTTTGGAAGGATCCAAGGCATATAATGTACTTCTTGGATGACTTTGGATGAGGGAAATGAGATGTGTCCCTTCTATACTCCATCAATGCCTTAAATACGTACATGAGGGACAAGTACATTGCATACCAACGAATGTTGAACCATTCAAATATTGAAATTTTATCTCCAATCCCTATGGATGCATGCTTCCTTCTACTCATATATTTCTCACATCATCAACCACTTCATAAACCACACAATACACACCTTCATCTAAAGATCCCATTTTTGAGGAGTTCCCCATTACCACTTCATATTAAGCTTCCACATCCATGCCCCCATCTTATTCACCATTGACTACATGCACATGTGGTTAAAATCAATCAACATCAACCACATAATCAACATAATTATACTCTATAATTCTTCCTTCCACATCATCACTCATTCAACAACCACCTCAACAAAATCCACCTCCATCCACATTAGACAACATTTTAGAAGTTTCCTTAATGGATTGTGAGATGCCATCCCAGTCTATACCTCTCCCATTGTCGAAGCCCCAAGACAATCTCGAGTCATCCATATCCACTTCCAAATCTACATCCACATCATACCAAGTTGAGGTCCACCTCACTAATCCTAGTATTGGTGAATATGTGGTCCAAGATATCACAATGACACCGCTCAATATTCAAATTGCTAAAGATTACAATCACCTACATGGCCCACCCTTATCTATAGGAGTAGTGTACAACATGGGTTCAATGCCTAATAGTATTAATTTTATGTATAATGGGATTGATTCATCATCCAATATATCTTCCCTAGATGAACCCAAGCAACCAACTCTTGCCAATATACAACACATGTCGGATTTTCCATCCTCATATTTTCACATAATTAATTGGAAAGGACATGGCATAGGATGGCATGAACAAGGAATGCAAGAAATTATCGATGTCTCATATCAATAAATGCATGATCGTTAAGGTTTAGGCTATCATCCACTTCTTCTCTTGAACAATCCTTTCAAAGTTTACATTTGAATTCAAGAGAAGATATCCATCACATTGATGACTCTAAAGATGAAATCTATGAAGAATTCAACCTTATATCAATAGCTTCTAATGAATCATAGGAGGAATCAGAACCCATCATTCCACACACTGAACATGATGAGTTTTACCTCAAACATTTTTCCATCCTTTAGTCCATATTTTGCTTGCTTCTTCCATAAGAGCAAGCCAAACCAACCGGTGAATCATCACCTCCACTTCATTGATCCACATCATGGCCAAATTTGTAATATATGTACATAATGTTGAAAATTTGAGTTAATTTGAGGAATTTTATGTTGTCATTGATGTCACATGGATCATATTTGGTTTTGGTGGTAAAAGCACTTCATAGATAATCATCTATGATATTTTGGAGAGCATGGATATATACAGGGTTTTAATGAAAACCAAGGCAGGTAAAATAAAAGGTTTTATTTAAAACCATGAGGGGCTTATATGGAAAGGGATTTTCTTAAAAGCCAAGGTGGAATTTTTTTTCATCGAAAAAGGACCTTCGGTGATGAAGATATTAAAGTTTAAAGATTAAGTTTAAATTAATGGAGGGCCGACGTATGTCCAATTAATGGAGGTTCACATATATATATATATATATATATATATATATATATATATATATATATATATATATATATTTGTGTGTGTGTGTGTGTGTGTGTGTGTGTGTGTGTGTGTGTGTGTGTGTGTGTGTGTAAAGGTTTCAATTTATTTCGGAAAGGGGGCATATTATATATCGTCGAAAAGATTATTTCGATGGCTATTTGACTAAATTATTTATAAGGATAAATAATGTGTGTGTAAAGATATATTTATGATTTTGCAAAGGGGTTCCAAAAGTGAAGTTTGCCTTGTTATTTTTCAATAGGAATAATTCTTTCATGAGGTGACAAGGTATGCAATATTATGATTTATTTTATTTTATGGTATAAGTGGTTTTGGGAGTGAAAATGTTATGCAATTTTTTTATTTATTTTATTTTATGGTACAAGTGGTTTTAGGAGAGATAAGGAAGTTTTTAAATTTAAGGCCTTGGTGATTATTATTGAGAAGAGGAGTAATGTTGATTGTTTTGTGATCTACTAACCCTTGTGAATATTGGTAAAGGAAAGTTGTGTTTAGTGTGGTAGATTTTGTGGATAACTTCTTGGATTCATAAAAGGTATGGGCACATTCTCCTATTGATTGTTTATGGTGGTTGATTTATGAAATATCATTGAAGGGAAAATGATTGTTTGTCGTTTCCTTTTTGAAAGTGGTTGGTTGAATGCTTCAAGATTTTTTGAATTGAGAGTTGTGTATAAACCTTGTTTGATAAGCATAGTTGTTGAAGCCCATTGGTTGTAAAAGAACTTGAGTTAGAAAAGAACATGAGTATCATTGTTATGTGAGATTTGTGTTTGAGCATTGTTGGAAATATTTGAGCTGGTTGATACATACTTGGACTAGGATTGTGTGAGAAAGAGTTGTCCCTTGAGATTGACTTGAGTTGAGTTGAGATTTATTTGAGTTGAGTTGAGTTGAGATTGAGATTAAAACATATTGAGTCTCTAACAATTCTATTTATGCTTATATGAGTTGAGTTAATATTTATTTGGGTTGAGAGTGAGATTAGAACATATTGAGTCTCTAACAATTCTCTTTATGCTTCTATGAGTTGATTTGAGTTGAGTTGAGAGCATTGTGGATCATTGTTGTCATTCATTGAAGAGTACATTGCCATTCATTATTGAGTTCATCTTTGAGCTTTGCCTTGATATACTTGTGGATGAGATTTGAGTGCTACTTGAGCATGATTGATTGAGCCTTTGAGAAGACATTTGTGGACAGTTTGGGGACAATTTTGTGGGTAGATTTGTTGGAGCAGATTTGGGCAAGTTCTTGGTGAGCTTGCTAGAGAAGATTTGGGTAAGTTGTTGGTGAGCTTGCTAGAGCAGATTTGGATAGTGTTGAGTGGTATTTTCACACACTTGTGAAAGTGCACTCTTCTTTAGGATTTGGGTTCCAAATCCCCTCTTGCAAAAAAGTTAAACAACCAACTTCTCCAAGGTCTCCGCTATATTAGCATTTGCATATGTGCATTAGTAATCTCAAATAAAGATATTCAATTTAAATGCTTGGAACACCTTAGTGATTGCAAGTAACTATAAACAAGGGGCAATGTTGGTTTATTTTTACCATGAAACTTTAGTGATTGTTCATTGAACCAAAATAAATCAAATGTGAGTTGGCCCTCATATGACCACGATGTAGTGCTTTAATTCCTTTTATCTTGATGGTTTTAAAATAGATTTTATCTTGCATTAAATCCAAATATGGCTTCTTATCATGAAGATGAAGATAGCTTTCAATATGATCGATAAACTATCCCTCTTTAGTGAAATAGATTTTCATAAAGAGGTTATAATTTATGGCCTTGAATAAAGGGCTTTAAATGTCACTTTAACTTATCCCCCTTAAATGAAATCAAATTTTCATCAAGATGAACAATTAAGTGCTTTGAGGAAAAGACCTTCAATGTAGTACTCAAATTACCCCTCTTTCGTAAAATTAGAATTTTTATGAAGAAAGGGTAATTTTAGGCTCAAAATGGAAATTTGTGAAAATGCCATAAAACATAACTCCTTCAATGAAATTGGAATTTTCATGAAGGGAATGTCATCATAGGCCCATGAGTGCAAGACAAAACTGAAAAAATGAAATTTGACCTTGAAATGGAAATTTTCTATTTTCGGATTTTTAAAATCTGTAACAAAACAGCAACTTCGATGAATTTTTAAAAATACTAAACAACTCCAAAAATGAAATTTCAAAGTGCATATTGGAAGTCTGAAGTATAACCTATGCAATGGTGAAATTATTTTTAGATTTTGAAATTTTTTAAATGTTTATTTTAATGCCTGAAAATAAGAAAAAATTTTGAAATTAAAATTTTTGAAAACAAAAAATTAAAAATTTGCATCAAAATAATTGTTGAAAATGCAGCAATGCAAAAGCTCCTTCAGTTTGATAGCACCCCATCCTGCAAAACCGAATACATGAGAGTTTCGTACATGCAACCTAGCCTATTTGACCTGCAAAACAAACACAATCAAAGTAAACTAGGTGCTGGCTCCTAGGGTTTAAAATAATTTCTAGATTGCAGACATTCACATGAAATGACCCAAAACAATGGTATAAATTTCACATACAAATCTGAAATTTGGAAGAAGAAACATACAACAATTAAAATGGAGCATGCAGAAAATTTCTCATTCTTTCTTGCTAACAAGGCCTGAAATTTCTAAAGAGAAGCTTTGGCATTCAAATTATATTCCAAGTTTACATATCAAAATCTGCCGCCATTTGGCCATGCCAAAAGTTCCACCCCCTATGCAAGTATTTCCACCAGTTTTTAAAGTTTCAAAAATGTCTCTTCGCTCCCTTCGTTTGGTCAAAAGGATCTTCAAACGCTCCGTTTTCGTTTTCCTTGGTTGACCCTTTGGTTTTCATACAGGTTGTTTGTTCAATGAAAACTCTTCATTACACTCATCACGTTTTCATCGAAGCCGTTATATTTCACATATAATGTATGAACGACTTCATTTTATATTCATAGGTGGCCATATGATATAACCTTGCACCTTAGGCCCTTATATACTTGCTTTTATTTTAAATGGCCTTTGTCTTACTGCGGCCATATGCCATATGCGATGGCTACATTAGTGACCCCATTTGATTATACTTGACATATATCTTCGGTTACGAATATTTTATTAATGATGGATCCATGAGAATTATTATAGTGTCCATGTGGCAAGCTCTGACCGAGTTAACTGTATATTCCCATTTATCTAACATGCCATTGATGTATGTTCTGACCACTCTTGCCACGTCGCCATCGATTTCCTTTTCCTCTCTGTCGCCAACTTGGTGGTGAGTCATTGTTGACCACCATGGCATCGAAATCCCCTTCTTCGTTTACTATTTGCGTTGTTACACCATTTCTGGTGTGCCCGATGCTACCGTAGACCTTCACCATGTCACATAACCGTCGACGACGTTCATTCGTAGCGACGTTTGATTGGGAGCGTCCTGGCTTAACAGTCAACACTACTGGCCATTTAATCCTCCCTGGGGTCTATTTTGCCAATCCCGACCATGTCATCGCAATCAGTTTTTTTTATATTATTTTTTCACTGTCACTTTGCTCCATCTTTGGTCGTTCTTCCTAGCAACAACGGCTAGAAAACCCCCGTCGTCGTATAAAATTGCTGCCACATCATCATGTGATATTGTGCCTTCTTCAGCATCATCGGGTCTGTCATTTTGTTCTCGGCTACGATGTACATAACTCTAAAACTTTCGCATCCAACTATCGAGGCATACTTTACCCCGGTCCACTGCATACGCGATGTTTGTCTACATTAGGCATTACCGTGAAATGCCATGAACACCTGTGCTTTGCCTAGGGTTTTGTGTCCTAGCTGCCATGTCACCCAAACTACTGCCACGTCGGCATCAACGTCCATGCAGGTTCCACTAATGTAGCCCGTAGCCATGTTAATTGAAACACCCCACACTGTGGAGAAATCTAAGGACACCTCGCTGCTTCGTCAACCATCATTTATTGTCATTTTAAATAGAGACGAGCCAATGGAATGGCTCTCCCCATTCATTATTGTACTTTGATACCAACTCCACCACTGTCATGTTGGAGACAAAAACCCTGCACACAAAACAAATCACCTATTAAATTGGAATCAAATTTATTAGTGCACCACCAAATCCTTTACTATATTACGTAATATATTAAATATATATTTTTTATCGAGTAAATACTTCTTATACATATACGTATCCGTCGTGGGGTGAACTCGGGCCACATCATCAAAAATGCAAGTGGTGCCCTTATCGGTAGACCACAACACAATATATATATGTGTGAGATGTATATACTTAAATTCATTTGTTATTTTCATCTTCTATTCTTTGACCCAAACAAATGAAATAAAACCTAACAACTGGACATCAAACTTTCAAATGATAACACTGACAAAACAAACTTGCCGACACACAAACTGACCATAAAAAAGAAACGTCGATGAGAAAATGACCACAAAGTCGTTAACAAGAAAATGACGACAAAAGTCATCGACAAGAAAAATTTGTCGACAATAAAATATCATCGACAAGAAAATGACGACAATAAAATATCATCAACAAGAAAATACTGCCAACAAGAACCGACAACAATTGCAAAACCTACGACAAAACAAAGGATTAGACACTAAAAATGAAATGCCAACACCCGGATATCAAAACAAAATGGTGGGTCCCCAATTTTGGGGTATGTTGTGGAACAGCCACAATAGATAGGCTCTGTGTGAAATTTTTATTCAGCATTGGACAGGTTTTGTGTGAACTTATTATTCAAAATTGGACAAGTTCTATGTGAGCTTGTTAAGCAGGTTTTGTGTGAGCCTATTAAGCAGGTTCTTAGTGATCCTATTGATAGAGCTTTGGAGGTGACAAAGTCTCAGTGGATAGAGATCCAGCAGCCAACACAGTTGAAGATAGATATAAGTGAGGAGTCTTTGAGTGGAGATAGGTCCACCAGTTAGTGCTATAGAGAGACAAAGTCTTCTATAATATCACATAGCCATATCAGAAGGGGAAATAGTTCTATGAAATAGATCCACGAACTTGAGATTAGGGTATTAGCATCTCCTTTGTATAGAGATCCATAAACATTATAATTGGGAGTTATTCCCAAATATATTGATTGAGAAAGTTTTAGTAAAATATTTTCTCCATGGAGTAGCCCACATTGGGTGAACCACATAAATTATGGTGTCTCTATTGTGTATGGTTTACGTGCATTGCTTTGATTACTGTTATTGATACTGCTATATTTACACAACATAATATTGAATTGGATGAAAAAATAAAAAGTGGTCTTATACTATTCACCCCCCTCTTAGTATAAGCTTGTGTTCTTCAATTGGTATTAGAGTGGGTTCCTTCGAAAAGACTAACAGCTTGAGGGTAAATTCTATAAGAACACAGATGGCTTCATAAAATGGATTATCTACAAATAAGGCTCCATTATTTGATGGTAACAATTATGCTTTATGGAGCATGAGGATGAAGAACTACTTGATATCACAAGGATATGAGGTATGGCAGATGGTTGAAGGTGATCCCGAGGAAGATAAGACTACCAGGAAATTGGTTGAGATAAATGCAAGAGTAATGAATTATATTTTGAGTGGGCTACGTGAGACAGATTTTGCAAAGGTCATGGTATGTACTTTAGCTAATGAGATGTGGACCAAGTTGAGGAATACTTATGAAGGATATTCCAAGGTAAATTTGGCAAAGAAATCTTACTACATTGTAGAAGCAAGTGATAATTCAGATTACAGTGATAAATATCAATCAGATGAAGAAGAATGCATATTCTTTGGAATACGTGAAGAAAAGCAAGAATACCTATTTCTAGGTATTGAAGTTAAAGAAGAGGATGTGCCTATTGAAGAAATACATGAATAACTTGCCATAGCCATTGATCAAGCAGGTAGGTACAATAAAGGTCTAAGGATACTAAAATGCTTCATATGCAGAGATTTTGGACATATAGATGATGATTGCATATACTACAACAATTACAACAAGGAAAGTGTATTTGAAAAAGAAAGCAACAGTTCTAGTGATAATTCCAGCAACAATGAAAACAAATAAGTCTCATTTTTGGTAATAGAAGAGGAAGAGGATGAGCCAAGTAAAAAAAAATAAAAAATCAAAAGGCTAAAATAAGAATACAGGAATCTTGAAAACAAGATTCAAATAGATGTCAAAATCATATAAGAACTACTTCAAACAATCATTAATCTCAGATAAGAGCTTCAAAATGCAAAAAGAATATAAAAGAGGATGAATGAAGAACTAAGGTTAACAATGGAAAGACATGATACATTAGATGAAAAGATTCAAAAAGGAGTGGGAACTTATTTTAAGGTTGTATCTTACTTCCAAGAAAAGTCACACTCAAAAGGAAAGGAAGTTCTAAAAGATGAAAGCAAGGAAGCACCTAATATTTGTTAGGAAAGTTCCAAAGTTCCTATGGATCCAAATATTCAATTTGGTTCTTGTTTTGAGATAGGTGAATCAAGTTCAAAAGAAAAATAAATTATTGAAGAGAAAGGAAAAGAAGAGGTTTTAGATGCTACAAATAAGGTTCAAGAATGAAATGCACAAGTTGAAGATGATCATAAGGATAATGGTCAAGAAAGGTATGAGGAACCAAGACATGAACAAAGGGCTTTTCAAGGATATTGTTTTTCTTGTAATGGATTTGGACACAGGGCTATACATTACAGGATCCATGGATCAAAGAAGTTTGATTTTGCTAGAAGAAACTTCAAGGGAAGAAGGTATGGTTTTTAGGGACATTGCTTCTCATGCAACAAGATTGGTCATAGAGCTTTTCAGTGCAAAGGAAATGAGCAACATGGTTTTGGTTTTAGATCTACACAATTCAAAAGTCATGGTTATAATGGTCATGAAAACAAAGCTTCACAATACAGGGTTTAGGAAAGGAATGGATATGGAAATTATTTTAAGAATAATTTCAAGATATGGGCACCAACAAAAGGCTACAATATCAAGTGTTTTAATTGCAATAACTTTGGGCATATTGCAATATGGTGTAGGACTCAATTCCAAACAGGTTCAAGGCAAGAAGATAAAAAAGGTTCAAGACAAGAAGATCAAGTAATTCATCAAGAGAAGGATATCAGAAAAACATGGAAGGAAGTTGATAGAGGAAATAATCAATGTAATATGGGAGTAAAGGTACTCCCACCCCAAAATTAATCACCTCAAAATAGAAGGTGGTGAGGGGGCTATGCTTAAGAGTCATATTTTTTAGCCCCATAGGTGTCCCTTTTTCCATTGATGTCAAAGGGGGAGATATTTGAGTAAGGGGGAGAGATTTGAGTTAGGGGGAGTAGCCTCCAAAGAGAGTATTGAGTTAGGGGGAGCAGCCTCCATAGAGAGTATTGAGTCAGGGGGAGTAGCTTTGATTCTCAGAGATGGTTTTTACAGTGATTGTGGTGTTTGCATTAGAGGTGTTGCCATCAATGACAAAGGGGGAGATTGTTGGAAATTTGAGTTAATTTGAGGCATTTTATGTTGTCATTGATGTCACATGGATCATATTTGATTTTTGTGGCAAAAGCACTTCATAGATAATCATCTATGATATTTTGGAGAGCATGGATATATACAAGGTTTTTATGAAAACCAAGGTAGGCAAAATAAAAGGTTTTATTTAAAACCATGGTGGGCTTATGTGGAAAGGGCTTTTCTTAAAAGTCAAGGTGGAATTTTGTTTCATCAAAAAAGGACCTCCGGTGATGAATATATTAAAGTTTAAAGTTTAAGTTTAAATTAATGGAGGGCTGACCTATGTGCAATTAATGGAGGTTGGCATATATATATATATATATATATATATATATATATATATATATATATATATATATATATGTAAAGGTTTCAATTTATTTCGGAAAGGGGACATATTATATATCCTCGGAAAGCTTATTTCAAGGGCTATTTGACCAACTTATTTAGAAGGAGAAATAATATATGTGTAAAGAGATATTTCTTATTTTGCAAATGGTTCCAAAAGTGAAGTTTGCCTTGTTATTTTTCAAGAGGATTAATTATTTCATGAGGTGACAAGGTATGAAATATTGTGATTTATTTTATTTTATGGTATAAGTGGTTTTGGGAGTGAAAAGGTTATGCAATGTTTTGATTTATTTTATTTTATGGTACAAGTGGTTTTAGGAGAGATAAGGAAGTTGTTAAATTTAAGGCCTTGGTGATTATTATTGAGAAGAGGAGTAATGTTGATTGTTTTGTGATCTACTAACCCTTGTGAAGATTGGCAAAGGAAAGTTGTGTTTAGTGTGGCAGATTTTGTGGACAACTTCTTGGCTTCATAAAAGGTATGGGCACATTCTCCTATTGATTATTTATGGTGGTTGATTTCTAAAATATCATTGGAGGGAAAAGGATTGTTTGTGTTTTCCTTTTTGAAAGTGGTTGGTTGAATGCTTCAAGGTTTTCTGAATTGAGAGTTGTGTCTAAACCTTGTTTGATAAGCATAGTTGTTGAAGCCCATTGGTTGTGAAAGAACTTGAGTTAGAAAATAACATGAGTATCATTGTTATGTGAGATTTGTGGTTGAGCATTGTTGGAAAAATTTGAGTTGGTTGATACATACTTGGACTAGGGTTGTGTGATAAAGAGTTGTCCCTTGAGATTGACTTGAGTTGAGTTGAGATTGATTTGATTTGATTGGAGTTGAGATTGATATTAGAACATATTGAGTCTCTAACAATTCTTTTTATGCTTCTATGAGTTGAGTTAAGATTGATTTGGGTTGGGAGTGAGATTATAACATATTGAGTCTCTAACAATTCTATTTATGCTTCTATGAGTTGATTTGAGTTGAATTGAGAGAATTGTGGACCATTATTGTCATTCATTGAATAGTACATTACCATTCATTGTTGAGTTCATCTTTGAGCTTTGCCTTGATATACTTGTGGATGATATTTGAGTGCTACTTGAGCATGATTGATTGAGCCTTTGAGAAGATATTTGTGGATAGTTTTGGGATAGTTTTATGGGTAGATTTGTGGATAGATTTATTGGATCAGATTTGGGCAAGTTCTTAGTGAGCTTGCTAGAGCGGATTTGGGCAAGTTCTTTGTGAGCTTTCTAGAGTAGATTTGGATAGGTTCTATGTGAACTTATTATTCAGCATTGGATAGGTTCTATGTGAACTTGTTATTCAGAATTGGACAAGTTCTTTGTGATCTTGTTAAGTAGGTTCTATGTGAGCCTATTGAGCAAGTTCTTAGTAATCCTATTGATAGAGCTCTGGAGGTGACAAAGTATCAGTGGATAGAGATCCAGTAGCCAGCACAGTTGAATACAAATTTGAGTGAGGAGTCTTCAAGTGGAGAGAGATCCACCAGTGAGTGCAGCAGAGAGACAAAGTCTTCTAGAAGATCACATAGCCAGAGTATAAGGGGAAAGAGTTCTCCTGTGGAAGATATCCACGAACTTGAGATTAGGGGATTATCATCTCCTTTGGAAAAATATCCATAAAAATTGTAATTGAGAGTGATTACCAAAGAGATTTATTGAAAAAATTTTAGTAAAATATTTTCTCCATGGAGTAGCCCACATTGGATGAACCACATAAATTGTGGTGTCTCTATTGTGTATGTTTTTTGTGCATTGCTTTGATTACTGCTATTGATATTGCTATATTTACACAACATGATATTGAATTGGAAAAAAAAAGTAAAAAATGGTCTTATACTATTCACATCCCCTCTCAGTATAAGCTTGTGTTCTTCACATAATTAAATAAAAAATAAAAAAATAAAATCATTGCATTGTATAAACATGGATTTTTCCAATTGCATTTATTTGTGTTGCTTGTTGTTGTTTATGTTTCCATAGCTCTAGAATCGGTTCTAGCAGATAGGATCCACCCATCCATCCACTGTGACAACCAATATTTTTCCATTCAAGTTAACATGAATCCTATTTACTTATTCACCCCGCACCATAATCCATACAATTTGGTAAAGCCAATTCCAATTGACATGAGCCTTATTGATATGAACTGGATTTATTTGCCACCATCCTTCTCCAAATGTGTCCTTTATGAGGAATTGTTAAGGGCTTCATCCAACTACATTCCTCCATCACCTCCACCTTCACCTTCACCTTCATCTTTAGATCTTGAGGTTTTCTAGGTATATATAGAAGAGGTTGAGTCAAAAGATTTTGATGATGTCATATATGACATTAATATGATTCCAATATCCCATTATTTTGAGGAAGGTTCTCACATGTATATTGAAGATACTATCGATGTGAACCTTAGTTCGGATGCAAATAATTCCCAAATTGTAAAACTTGGGTAAAATTTTATCCATCGATGAACAAGATCAATTAATTTCTCTCCTCAAGATATTTTGTATGGTCCTACAAAGACATGCTTGATCTTGACCCTAACTTGGTTTTCCACAATCTCACCTTGCATTATGATGCTAAGATGGTCAAATAAAAACTTAGAAGGATGCATCCTACGATTACCCTCTTGGTCAAAGAAGAGCTTCAAAAGCTATTAGATGTGGGTTTCATTATACCCATTGACTATCATTAGTGGCTTTCAAACATGGTACCCATTTACAAGCCTAACGAGATGATATGTGTTTGCACTAATTTTTGATATCTTAACAAAGCATGTCTTAAGGATGACTTTACTCTACCAAAAATTGATACTCTTGTCAACACTTGCGCTAGCCATGAAATGCTTTCTCTCACGAATGATTTTTTAGGATACAACCAAATTCGAATCAATCCTGATGACCAACACAAAACAACATTCACTACTCCTTGGGGAACTTTTTATTACAAGGTGATTCCCTTTGGCCTCAAAAATATAGGTGCTAATTATAAAAATGCTATGACATGCATCTTCCATGATTACATGCATAATATCATTGAATATTATGTGGATGATCTCTTGGTAAAATCTAAAACTCAACAAGAGCACATTAGTGTATTGGAAAAAGTCTTTGATCGACTTCTAGAGCATAATGTAAGGTTGAACCCCAATAAATGTGTCTTTGGTGTTACCTCTGGAAAACTTCTAGGATTCATTGTCTCCAAAATAGGAATTGAGTTGGATCCAAACAAAGTCAAGGTCATCATAGATATGCCTCCCCCAATAAACTTAAAGGAAATGCATAGTTTACAAGGAAATATTCAACCAATCATGGAGATTGGCATAATCAAATTCCCTTGGCATTATGGGCTTATCGAACAAGCATACGCATACCTACTGGGGCAATGCCATTTTCATTGGTCTATGGAGTCGAAGCAATTATACCTCTTGAGCTTGATATCCCCTCATTATAAATTTCATTATAAGAATTCATAGATGATGATATTGCTAGACAAGCACATCTTGACCAACTCACACTTCTTTATGAAAGGTGAGTCAATGCTTTAGATAATTTATGAGTTTATAAAGACCACCTAAAGCATGCTTACAATGCCAAAGTTTATCTACGTGAATTCCAAGTAGGATATCTTGTCCTTAAAGAGAATCAATAAAATACCGATGCATTACCGCATCTTTATAATAAATTTACAGCTAATTGGTTAGGTTCGTACATTGTCACTCAAAAAGTGGGTAAAGAAACTTATAGGCTTGCTAGTATAGAGGGAGTTGAAGATGCTGAACCACTTAATATTATCCACTTGAGAGTATTCTATGCTTAATATGATTTTTATATATGTATATATACATGGCTATTACACAAAAACAAAATTGCATTTCATACATTGCATTTTGCACACATTTCATTTCACACATTTGCATTACACTCATTCCATTTCACAAATTACATTTCATTCACAACTACATTTCACATTTCCTATTAGGGATCAGTTATTCAGTTTAGATAATAATTGATCCAATACAGATTTTTTGCCTTAATCAGGAGCACTTTTAAAATCATCATCCATTTCATTGCACCATTATATAAAGTCAACATGGTCATTTGTAAACCACATGTCCATAGTCCCTAGGTGTTTTTGGTTACTTAGCCACTCCTAGTGTTTTAAGCAACCTCCAAATACATGTCAAGTTTTCTTTAGGAACAAGACACATTTTCACTATGAAAATCTTGAGTTCTGGGAATTGACTCTAAATATTCTTGAACCAAACACAATTTGTTGGAAATATGAGCAAGGTTTGTTGTCATTGATGTCAAGAAGATGATGACCAAGTTTCATTGTCATCCATGCATTTATGTCAAAAGGTTGATGTCCAAGTTTCGGTGTTATTAATGTCCTCCAGTGGTTTTTCCAACAAGGCAAAGAAGCAGGTTTAATGGAAATAATAATATTATAATATATAATATTATAATATTTTGGGTTACAGGTTGGTTTGAAGAAAAATGAAGGCCAAGGAGTTATAAAATTTTTCATTCCTCCAAAAGACCCATGTGACAGATTTTAAAGTCTTAGGTTTAAATTATTTAAATTTAAATATTTTACCCTAAGGTAAAATTTAAATTTAAATTAATTTAAGCGCCAAAATTAAATTCGAATTAAATTTGAATTAAAGGTTCACCGACGTGTTTGGAAATATGGTGCATTGCATATAAAAGGGGGTAAGCTTTACCTTAAAATATTATCCATGCGAAATTCGAATGACTAAGTGAAATCGTGCACAATGATTGGAGAAGGAATATATCGCATGTGCTTTAAGGCTTAGGAGGTAGACAAAGGGATAAAGTCGAGTGGAGCGTCATTCATATTGCCAAGCATTGGGTAGTGTGGTTGGCAGCCAGAGGCTATGCTAGGTCGCTCGTAGGTGACAGGTCGTGGGTTCGATCCACGCGATCGTTGTTTTGCAAGGTAGAGATGAGTTTGATTTGCATCATCGGTTGAAGGATAAAATGAAGGGGTGCACCTTACCTTTTGCGTGAGGGCACGTAGCCCACTTGGTGGGTGCATGTTGTGTGGAGGCACTTGGAAGAAGGGGATCGGGTGTTCGAATCCTGCCAAGGCCTTTTGGTGTGGTTTACAAAGGTATGCGCTCACATTTGCTAAGGTTAAAGTTGCATCCAAAAATTGAAAGGTGTGAAAATTAATTTTTAATTTTCCCAAAGTTTTATTAAGTTAAAATTGCATAGTGGGAAAAATTAAAAGGGTTTATGAGCTATAAGAGGGAGATAAAAGGGTGAGTAAAGTTTTAATTTTGTGTTTAATTTTTTGTGGTTAAAGTTTATAAAAGGAGTAATAAGGTATGCCAAGGGTGTTATATGTTATATAAAGTCATATTGTGAAAATTGATTTGAAAGGAGAAATAAGGTATAGTTGAGATTTAATACTTGGCATGGTGAAATATTTTTGAAGGAAAATATTGAGGATAGATTTTTGATATCTAACCATTGAGATTGTCAAAGAGGGTGATTGTGATTAAGACAGGTTTTGAGGTCAAAACTTCTTCAAACAAAAGGTATGGGCACATCTTCCTTGTGAGTGAAATATTGTTGGATTGGATGTTGTGAATGCTAAGTTGGAGTGAAAAGGTTTGTTTGATAAGCATTGTTGAGTAAGCTTTCATGTGCATGATTGGTAAATGTTTGTGAGAACATTTGAGTGAGAAATTGAGAACTATCTTGAACTAGGGTTTGAGAAAGATCATGAGTATCATTGTTATGTGAGATTGTTTGATAAGCATTGTTGGAAATATTTGAGTAAGCTTTCATGTGCTTGATTAGGGTTTGTGAAAAATACCATGAGTATCATTGTTATGTGAATTTGGAATCATCTTGAGTCAAGGTTGAGTTCCATAGTGTGAGTTGTTGAAAGTATAGTGAAACACCTAGTTAGGGTTTGTAAGCAAGTTGTGTTTCATTGAGTGATTGGTTGAGTGGAGTTGATTGAGCATAGTTGATTGAAAGTGTTGGAGTGATAGTTCAAGTTCTATGAAATAAATTGTTCTTTACTAATTTGAGAAAGAGATTGAAAGTGATTGAGTGTGAAACATATTGAGTCTCTTACCATTCTCTATATGTTTCTATGGTTAAACAAAATTTTAAGTGATTTGTTTGTGAGATTGAAGAGGTTTTCTGGAAGAGATTAAGTTGAGTTTTGTGAGTATTTTATGAGTGTGAAACATATTGAGTCTCTAACCATTCTCTATATGTTTTTGAAGTCAAACAAGATTATGTGTGAAACTTGTTTGTGTGATTGAAGAGGTTTTTTATGAGAGATTGAGTTGATTTTTATATGCAAGTTTGCAATTGAGTTGAATAAGATAGCTAGTGGACTTGAGTAAGAGGAATAAGCTTTTGTGAAAGCTTGTGAGAATTGAAGTAAGTCCTAGAGTGGACTTAAGGACTGAGTTGAGTAAGCTTTTGTGGAAGCTTACAATGCAGATTTGAGGTAAGTCTTGGTGAAGACTTGTGAGAGAGAAGTTTGAAAAAGTTCTAGAGAGGACTTGTGGACAGATTTGAGGTAAGTCTTTGAGAAGACTTGTGAGTAGAGTTGATTGATTGATTTGTTCAAACCTTGAGTTAAGGTTTGGGGTAGATCTAGAAGAGTTGATTTGTGATTGGATCAAGCTTTGTGTTAAGTCTTGAGGATAGATTAGATAGATATGAGAATTTGAATAAAAACAAAAAAGATTAGAGATAAGATTGAAGATTTATGCTAGATCGAAGGACTATGTTTAGTGCAGATTTGAGATAGATATTGAGTAGATTTGTGCTAGATTGAAGGACTATGTTTAGTGTAGATTTGAGATAAAGATTAGAAAGTTTGGAGGTGATAGAGTAGAGGACAATAGTCTCCAGTGGATAGAGATCCATTAGCTAGGGTAGAGAGGACAGAGGTCTTCAATGGAGAGAGATCCACAAGCCTAAGTAGTGGAGGTAGTAGTCTTCTAGAGGATCACCAAAGCAGAGGAGGAGAGAGGTTCTCCTATGGATAGAGATCCATGAACTAGGATTAGGGGATTGGTGTCTCCTTTGGATAGAGGTCCATAAACATTGTAATAGGGAAGGATTCCCAAGATATTTGTTGAGAAAATTTTAGTGAAATATTTTCTCCATGGAGTAGCCCACATTGGGTGAACCATATTAAATTGGTGTCTCTATTGTGTGTGGTGATTTGTGCATTGCTTTGATTACTATTATTGACATTGCATTGATATATTGGATAATATAGTTTGAGGAAAGAAAAGTAAAAAGTGGTCTTATATTGTTCACCCCCTCTAAGTATAAGCTTGTGTTCTTCAATTGGTATCAGAGCAGGTTCCTTCGAAAGATTTTAATAGCTTGAAGGAAAATCTCACAAGAACATAGATGGATTCTTAGAATGGATCTTCAGGGAATTCAACACCATTGTTCGATGGGAACAATTATGTACTTTGGAGTATGAGAATGAAGATTCACCTAATGGCACTTGGAAATGAAATATGGGAAGCAGTTGAGAATGGATACATACCACCAACTACTCCACCTATAGATAAATATGGTAAGCTCCTACAACTAAATAATTCAAAGGCAATGAATGGAATTTTAAGGGGTTTGCATGAAATAGAGTTTATAAAGGTTATGCATTGCAAATCAGCAAAGGAAATTTGGGATAAGTTGAAAGGTATATATGAGGGAGACAAAAAGGTCAAAAGGGTAAAGTTGCAAAATTACAAGAGAACATTTGAAGACCTAAAGATGAAGGATGAGGAAAACATTGTTGCATATCTACTTCATGTGGATGAGGTTGTTAACTCCATGCAAGGACTTGGGCTTAAAGTTGAAGAAATAGATGTTTGTGATAAGATTTTAAGGTCACTCCCAAAAAGGTATAGTGAAAATATTTCAGCTATAGAAGAGTCAAAAGATATTGAAATTTTGACAAGGGATGAATTACATGGAATTCTCATAACTTTTGAGATGAGAATAAAAGAGGAACCTATTCCCTAGAAAGAAGTAGCCTTCAAAGCTACTAAGAAGACAAAGGGTAAGAAGTCAGATTCAAGCAATGAGTTATCCAGTGATGAAGAAGCAAATTATGGCAGAAGGAACAAGGACTCAAGAAAGTATAAAGGTACAAAATCAGTTAGATGTTTCAATTGTGGAAAATATGGTCACTATGCATCTGATTGTCCAGAAGCTGGAAATAGCAATGATGAAGAAAAATAGGATCATAAGAATAGGGAAACAGGAAAACATAGGTACCAAAAGAAAAGTAGGGATGGACAAGGCAAGCAAGGAAAGAAGTTTTTCCAAAGGCATAAGAAGAGTTTCTATGCAGACAAGGTAGGTAAGAGTTCAAGTGATAGTGATGAAAGTTCCTCAAATAATGATGAAGATGAAATTCTATTTTTGGCAGAAGAAAAAGAAGTGGTTAGAAAAAGGTCACCAATAATTCTCAAGTGTTTTAGATGTGGTAACTTTGGTCATCTTGAAGATAGTTGTACAAGGAATGGATTCAGTTTTAGTGATGATGAATATGAAGATACACTTGAAGGTCCAGGAAGAAAGTCTACTTATGGCAATAGAAGAAGAAGGAGGTGCTCCTATAGAAGATAAATCAGAAAGGAATGAAGATGATACCAAAGGCAAAGAAATAGAGGAAGAATCAGAGAAAGGAGAAGTTGATCTTGAAGGTGAGCTTATTTCTGCCCTTGATGCATTAAGGAAGGTAAGAAAGCAGAACTCAAAACTCAAGCTTCAATTTCAAGAATGTGATGAAGAGAAAGGGAAGCTTATAGAAGATCTAACCAACTCAATAGCTAAGACAAGGAGATTCAAAGAGAAGTTAGAAGCAAAGGTTTTAGAATGTGAAAGATTAGAGCATGAAGTAGCTTCACTAAGGAAGGAAGTAAAAGAGTCTAGAGATAAGCTACACAAGTTTGGGAGAAGCTCAAAGACCATGGATAAGATTATCAAGGTACAAAGATCTTCATCAAACAAGACAGGTCTTGGTTTTGAACAGGTACAAAGAGAACAAGGAGAGGAGTCAATATCAAGCTCCAAGGAAGAAGAAGCTTCAGAAGAAGAGAGTGTAAGAGAAAGTGAGACTTCTGAGGAAGAGTTGGACAATAGAAAGTTCAACAGGAAAAGGAACAATGCACAAATAAGGAACAGATGGAACAGGAAGCAACACAGGGTAGAAGAGACTAAGAGACCAATGGGGTCAAGGCAAGGTAGTTTCAATGGATGATGCTTCTCATGTCATAGGTTTGGGCACAAGGCTACATAGTGTAGGACACATGAAAGACAAGAATATGGGAATTTCAGAAACAGGCATCTCTTTCAAGGGTATTGCTACTCTTGTAATCAGTTTGGTCACAAGGCAGTTAATTGCAGGGTTCATGATAGGAATGGATATGGCTTCACCAGGAGAAACCCCAAGATATTTGCACCTTCAAGGAATAACAACATTAAGTGTTATAAGTGCAATAATGATGGGCATACAACAAAGTGGTGTAGAGCAGAAATTCCAGAGACAAGCAGGAACAAGAATAGTTAGAGGAATCAAAAGGATCAGTTGAGGAAGAAAGTGGACAAAGGTAAATATCAGTGCATGTTGGGAGTAGAGATACTCCCACCCCAAAATTAACCACCTCAAGAGAGGAGGTGGGGGAGGGGCTAAGCTAAGAGTCTCATTCTTAGCCCCAAGCCCCAAAGGTGACCCTTTGCCATTGATGTCAAAGGGGGAGAGATTTGAGTTAGGGGGAGAGCATTCAGTCAGGGGGAGCAGAATAGAAAGAGGTAAAGGAAATGGTAAAAGGAAAATGGGTTGCCATCAATGACAAAGGGGGAGATTGTTGGAAATATGAGCAAGGTTTGTTGTCATTGATGTCAAGAAGAGAGCAAGGTTTGTTGTCATTGATGTCAAGAAGATGATGACCAAGTTTCATTGTCATCCATGCATTTATGTCAAAAGGTTGATGTCCAAGTTTTGGTGTTATTAATGTCCTCCAATGGTTTTTCCAACAAGGCAAAGAAGTAGGTTTAATGGAAATAATAATATTATAATATATAATATTATAATATTTTAGGTTATAAGTTGGTTTGAAGAAAAACAAAGGCCAAGGAGTTATAAAATTATTATTCCTCCAAAAGACCCATGTGACAGATCTTAAAGTCTTAGGTTTAAATTATTTAAATTTAAATATTTTACCCTAAGGTAAAATTTAAATTTAAATTAATTTAAGCACCAAAGTCAAATTTAAATTCAAATTAAATTTGAATTAAAGGTTCATCGACGTGTTTGGAAATATGGTGCATTGCATATAAAAGGGGGTAAGATTTACCTTAAAATATTATCCATGCAAAATTTGAATGCTAAGTGTTAATCATGCATAGAGACTGGAGAAGGAAAGAATCGCATGTGCTTTAAGGTTTAGGAGGCAGACAAAGGAATAAAGTCGAGTGGAGCACCATTCATATTGCAAAGCATTAGGTAGCATGGTTGGTAGCCAGAGGCTACGCTAAGTCACTCGTAGGTGATAGGTCATGGGTTCGATCCACGCGATCGCTATTTTGCAAGGCGAAGATGAGTTTGATTTACATCATCGGTTGAAGGATAAAAGGAAGGGATGCACCTTACCTTTTGCGTGAGGGCACGTAGCCCACTTGGTGGGTGTGCATTATGTGGAGGCACTTGGAATAAGGGGATCGGGTGTTCGAATCCTACCAAGGCCTTTTGGTGTGGTTTACAAAGGTATGCACTCACATTTGCTAAGGTTAAAGTTGCATCCAAAAATTGAAAGGTGTGAAAATTAATTTTTAATTTTCCCAAAGTTTTATTAAGTTAAAATTGCATAGTGGGAAAAATTAAAAGGGTTTATGAGCTATAAGAGGGAGATAAAAGGGTGAGTAAAGTTTTAATTTTGTGTTTAAATTTTTGGTGGTTAAAGTTTATAAAAGGAGTAATAAGGTATGCCAAGGGTGTTATATGTTATATGTTGAAATAAAGTCATATTGTGAAAATTGTTTTGAAAGGAGAAATAAGGAATAGTTGAGATTTAATACTTTGGCATGGTGAAATATTTTTGAAGGAAAATATTGAGGATAGATTTTTGATATCTAACCATTGAGATTGTCAAAGAGGGTGATTGTGATTAAGACAGGTTTTGAGGTCAAAACTTCTTCAAACAAAAGGTATGGGCACATCTTCCTTGTGAGTGAAATATTGTTGGATTGGATGTTATGAATGCTAAGTTGGAGTGAAAAGGTTTGTTTGATAAGCATTGTTGAGTAAGCTTTCATGTGCATGATTGGTAAATGTTTGTGAGAACATTTGAGTGAGAAATTGAGAACTATCTTGAACTAGGGTTTGAGAAAGATCATGAGTATCATTGTTATGTGAGATTGTTTGATAAGCATTGTTGGAAATATTTGAGTAAGCTTTCATGTGCTTGATTAGGGTTTGTGAAAAATACCATGAGTATCATTGTTATGTGAATTTGGAATCATCTTGAGTCAAGGTTGAGTTCCATAGTGTGAGTTGTTGAAAGCATAGTGAAACACTTGGTTAGGGTTTGTAAGCAAGTTGTGTTTCATTGAGTGATTGGTTGAGTGGAGTTGATTGAGCATAGTTGATTGAAAGTGTTGGAGTGATAGTTCAAGTTCTATGAAATAAATTGTTCTTTACTAATTTGAGAAAGAGATTGAAAGTGATTGAGTGTGAAACATATTGAGTCTCTTACCATTCTCTATATGTTTCTATGGTTAAACAAAATTCTAAGTGAAATTTATTTGTGAGATTGAAGAGGTTTTCTAGAAGAGATTAAGTTGAGTTTTGTGAGTATTTTGTGAGTGTGAAACATATTGAGTCTCTAACCATTCTCTATATGTTTATGAAGTCAAACAAGATTATGTGTGAAACTTGTTTGTGTGATTGAAGAGGTTTTTGTGAGAGATTGTGTTGAGTTTTATATGCAAGTTTGCAATTGAGTTGAATAAGCTTTTGTGAAAGCTAGTGGACAGATTTGAGTAAGTCCTTAGAGTGGACTTCAAGACAGAGTTAAGCAAGATTTTGTGAAATCTTATGAGTAGATTTGAAGTAAGTCCTAGAGTGGACTTAAGGATTGAGTTGAGTAAGCTTTTGTGGAAGCTTACAATGCAGATTTGAGGTAAGTCTTGGTGAAGACTTATTGAGCATATTGAGCAAGTTCTAGTGAGGACTTATTGAGTATATTTGAGGTAAGTCTTGGTGAAGACTTTATATAGATTAAAGTAAGTCTTGGTGAAGACTTGAGATAAAGTTCTAGAGAGGACTTGTGGATAGATTTGAGGTAAGTCTTTGAGAAGACTTGTGAGCAGAGTTGATTGATTGATTTTTTCAAACCTTGAGTTAAGGTTTGGGGCAGATCTAGAAGAGTTGATTTGTGATTGGATCAAGCTTTGTGTTAAGGCTTGAGGATAGATTTGAAAGATTGAGAATTTATTGAGAAGATAGAGATTGAGAAGATTTGTGCTAGACCAAAGGACTATGTTTAGTGCAGATTTGAGATAGATATTGAGAAGATTTATGCTAGATCAAAGGATTGTGTTTAGTGTAGATTTGAGATAGATATTGAGAAGATTTGTGCTAGATCGAAGGACTATGTTTAGTGCATATTTGAGATAGATATTGAGAATTGTGCTAGATCGAAGGACTATGTTTAGAATTGAGAAATTGAGAGTAAGATTTGGAGGTGATAGAGTAGAGGATAATAGTCTCCAATGGATAGAGATCCATTAGCCAGGATAGAGGAGGATAGAGGTCTTTCAATGGAGAGAGATCCACAAGCAAGTAGTGGAGGTAGTAGTCTTCTAGAGGATCACCAACGAGAGAGGAGAAGGAGTTCTCCTATGGATAGAGATCCATGAACTAGCTAAGGGGATTGGTGTCTCCTTTGGATAGAGGTCCATAAACATTGTAATAGGGAAGGATTCCCAAGATATTTGTTGAGAAAATTTTAGTGAAATATTTTCTCCATGGAGTAGCCCACATTGGGTGAACCACGTTAAATTGGTGTCTCTATTGTGTGTGGTGATTTGTGCATTGCTTTGATTACTATTGTTGATATTGCCATTGATATATTGGATAATATTTTTTGAGTAAAGAAAAGTAAAAAGTGGTCTTATACTGTTCACCCCCCTCTCAGTATAAGCTTGTGTTCTTCAAAAATCACACATATTAAAAACATCTTGTGTCAAAGAGAGATAACACCATACTTGGGTTGTATCTTTAAATGAAAAGAGTTTTCTTTGCTTGTCCCATTATGCACATAGTCCACAAAAATGGTGGTTTTCACTACTATCACAAATTCAAAAAAAAATGAATAGGAAAAAATCCCCAAAACTCTAAATATTTTACACATCACACACCACAAATCCTCAAGTTGTAAGGATAGTACTACATTTCCATTCAGACGGTTAGGTAGTCATCCCAAAAACTTAGAGATCAAATTCTTGGACTATGGAGCTAATATCCATCAGGAATATAGATGCTTGACTAGCAGTGGAGTACACTCATGCATGGCGATACGTATATTTTAAAGAGACCTCTAACCACACATAAGGACAAGCTAGATTCTTGGTCTTATACATAACAGGTTTCATATTAGTTTACTCAAGATGGTTTAATGAACTCACTTGCACACACATTAGTTCTTCATTACCTCAAGTCATTACCATGCTTATTATTCAGTAAATGAATTCACTGCACACACATTTGGTCTTAGATAAAATTAAGCAGTATTTAGTGAGTTTTTTGATACCACTAGTATGTATGAGTCTGCAAAATAGTCAGTTTTCCATATCAACATCCATATATATTTCCATATCAACATCCATGTCTTCTTACATATAAACATCCATGTCTTCTTCCATTCCAACATCCATATCATTACATGAGTCTTCCATTTCACATACCACCAATTTAGTGCCCCTAATTAAACAACAATGCTAAAAAATGTCCAAGCAAAAATTTAAACTATGAATGATCATTAGTTCATTTGCATCCATACACATCATCATTGCATTAATTATCCATATACACATGCTTTCACACAAAAGCATCCACACAAAAGTATTCACACAAAAAACATTAACACAAAAGCATAACATAAAAGTAAAATCCATGTATATATATGTATAAATATCGCATGTACAATAAATACCCAAAGGCTAGATACAATGGAGCACCAAGTGTTGGGCAAAAATATTGGTTAGTTTTCTACATTCAAATTCATTGCCTCATTTAATTTGTCAACCCGGGGTAGCTCATAGACTTGTGAGCAACCTTGCACAATATATGCTTGTAATTCCCTCCAATGAGATGAGTCCCTCAGATTTATGGTTTGGGGGTGTTGGTGTTTCGTTGAAGTTCTGATTTAATTTCCAAACCACTAATCTATCCTACACTATCAAAACATGACTAAACTATATTCAAAAACTGAAACTGCACACTTGCTGGAAATCACAGAAAATAGGGGAAATAACAAAAATTGAATTTAAGCTACAAGAAATAAAATAGAATTGAAAATATAGAAAAATAGGGGAAAGGTAAGGGAAGAACACTGTTGAGAGTGGGCCCATGCTTCCAGCAGGTTCTTCCCACATTAATCATTCATCGGATGCAAGTCGATTTAATCAGAAATGACTTAGAAATATTTATTAAAATTGCAGTAGAATAAGTATACAAGAGAAATTCGGGATCACATTTTCAGGGGTGGCCTACATATTTATAAGATATGCGACCACACCCTATTACAAATTGGAAATAAATCAAAGTTTTGATTCTAATTTACAACAATATGCATGAATAAAGGGAATCAAGTAAAATATCGAACTTTGTAGACTATTTCAACGTATTCTATTTTATCAGAATACGTCTGATATTCGCTTTACTTGATTTACATAGATTTTTACATAACAGCTAAAAAATAGATGGCTAGTCATCTTTGACATTGTCCCTGGTCTGGTTTCAATGTTGAGACTCCATCTACACTTGTTGCTGAAATCGCGTTCTATTTTACCAACCACAGAGTCGTGCTGGAATTCGATTTCAATGGGAATCAGACACCTTATCTATAGAAGTCGAGAAGCAAGCACCAAGATGGGAGTTCAGGCACCTAATGGGAATCAGAAACCCGATAGTCAAGCACCAAATGGAAATCGGGCACCCGCTAGTTCAAGCACCAAACGAGAGTAGGGTGCTTCAAAGGGAATCAAGAGCCTGACTTAGCACTTCACATCAGTGTACTATAGATGTTTTGCCTTCATGAATTTGAAAGTGCCAGGTTCGAGTGGGACCTCGACGTAAACATGCTAAAACACAACAAATTCTATGAAATCTACACAAAATGCACTTAGAAACAAATATTAAATAACATGCAAAATAAATTGTTAAACATATATAAAATTATCATAAAAAATATATATCTATAGAAATAAGTGCCATAGTTTATAAGGAAAGTAGTACAAAAAATGAGCATTTTCAGGGCTCATCATCCCCCATGCTTAAGGGTTGGCACATCCCTATGCCACTTTATACTGGTAATTACTAGTTTTATTTACAACCTTCCAATAAGCCCTGACTATTTCTTTCCTCTTCTTTGTAGCAGCCTTACCATTTTTCTTATCTCTGGGATTTCACCCCTTTGGTGCTTTGGGAGTGGTTGCCTCCTATTTTCTTTTGTCTTTGGCACTTGTTGCGTCGAACTGGTTGACTTGGACCTGCTCTTTTTTTTGGTTGTTCCCTTGTCCAGGCTACCTTACCTTTCTCAATTTTGAAGTAGTAACCAGTAAAACTAGTGGCATCCTTCTGGAAAGTGGGCTCAACCATCTTCCAGTATTCATGGTGAAGGGGTAACTATTATCCCATGGGTACTGTAGATTCATCTCCAAATAGAATGCTAGAATTCTTAGCAACCTTGGTTGTGGGTAAATCAGCCCCTATTGGGTCGAGTTCAACATTAGCCTTAACCTCTGTTTCTTCCACTAGAGGGGTTCTACTACTTGATGCTTGATCTGCAGGTGGTACAGGACCTAAAAATCCCATCTTCATGAAATAATCCTTCATTTTAGAAGGATATTTACCATCAGATCCATACAAGCCCCAAAACTGATGATGTTGGGTGAATGGAATTTTCTTGGGAGGCTTCTTGGCCTCTTTTTATGATTCCTTGTGTGCCCTCTTAGAAGCCTTTTTCCAGTTCTTTTTTCTACTTCTATATCTTCCTTAAGCTTTTCAAAATTTTCTTTTTGTGCAGAAAACAATTTTTTGATGCCTCCCATTCCTCATAGAAATTCATGCCCAATTCCTCATTGGGATCCATGTTTGATTCCTCATCGGAATTTATGCCCAATTCCTTTAATTTTGCAATTCTTGCTCTAGTTCTAGGTCTTTGTTGAGATGCCCTTACAACCTTTCTTATTCGTTATTAACTTTTTGGGTTGTATTTTAGGGTATACTGGCATTGTTGTTGCTTCCTATTTTTTAGCAGATATAGTCTGCTGAGTCTCTTCTACCTATTTTGAGGGCTCAGGTGACTTCTCAATTTCTTTTTGTGTAGTAGATTGCTACTCTGCTAGAATTGCTTTTTCCTCCTGAGGTTGTTCAGCCCCTACATCTACTTGAGAATGGTTTGGCTCAACCCCTGTACCTTGGTTAGGTTTTTGCTCTACAGAATGGGTAGAATCTTGAGGCTCTTCAGCCTCCAAATTACCTTCTTCACCTTTATCTAAAATTTGAGGCTCTTCAGCCTCTACTTCATCTTTCTTTTTATCTTCTTCTTCTATATTTTTTTTTAATTATGAGGTTCTTCAACCTCAACTTCATCTTCTTGATTTACCTATTTTGTAGAGTGAGATGATGAACAGGGCTGCTCCACTTCCATTGCAGCATCCATCCCTTGCTCATTTTTTGTGTGAGAGTGTAGGGAAGTGCTTTCAATTATAACTATGGGGGACCTCTTCTGAGATTGAGGGCTCCCCTATTCAGATAAATTTTGAGCAAAAGCCATAGAGTGGTCTCCTGCCTCAGCCTCTTGGCTGGAATTTCTGGCATCTAACTTCCAAGTGCCAAATGATGCCACCTTCTCTTCAGAATCTATAGAGGTAGTGGGCACATCCATTGCCCAATCAGTCTGAACCCCTGCATCCACTTTATTCGACTGCTCAGCTTATGTTGGCTTGCATTGTAGCCATAATTCTCCTATTTACCCTTGTAGATGCCAAATCATTTGATACAATTCATACATTTTTAGTGTAGCTACTTTCCTTGACTCTTGAAATAGAGTTCCTTCTTCCTTATATTTGGCTTCCCAAGTGGAAGCCTATTCTTTTAATAATTACAATTATTGTTGCAAATCCTCCATCTGGTCCTCCTGCTGTACATCTCTTGTTTACACCTCCTATTGAGGAGCATACCCCTTGGAAATATCCTATAAAATCTGGGCTAGATACTCTTCCCTATTTAGCTCATCAATTATTGCCTCATCATTTGATGAGTTGGAAACCACCATAGATGCCTTTGCCCTTTTGCTTTTGGTTCATGTGGAAATTGGCATGAAAGGAGGGCTTGGTGGATCTTACCTTGCCTCATCATCAAATTAAGGACCAATTGGGGACAAAGGTTGTTTAGCTTCCTCATAAAATTAGGGAAAAATAGGGGACGAGGCTTGTCCTACTTCCCATGTATTTTCCTTAGGTGGGGATGCAGGTGCCATCTCTTCTCATTCTGTCACCTTCACAATTGATTTTTCATTTTGTATTGGCACCTCCACTTCTTCTTGTGCCCTTGGAATTGCATTAGTGCCCTTAGTTTCCTCAATCATTACATTTTTATGTGACTCTACATATCGCACCAAGGCCAAAATTAGGCCATGGTGAGCCAAGGCAGATGTTGTGTCTACCTGGTACCGTTTGGCCTCATCTTTGAGTGCACATGTAAGGTAATGGGGGACATTGATCTTGTCCCCATGTAGTATATGGTTTAGAAATTAAAAATGATTCGAATTTAGCTTGGAGTACCTACTAGAATAGGTGAAGAATCATATGATCTGCTTGAAAATTGCCCTCTAGAGCTTGGGGATGTGTTGCTTGGGCAAACCAACATGCGACAGGTTCTATATAGGACTTCCAAAGAATATCTATGCACATAGAGTTGGGTTATCTTCTTTGTATGTGCACTCCCCTATTAGGGGGAGGCCCATCACCATGGTGATATATCCTTCATTGAATGGGATCTCTAGTCCTCGCATGTGCACAATCCCATCCCTCATGGATGTTGCAAACTCATTGGCTACCACTACATCTTGGTCTTGGATGACTCATTGATAGTACTCCATCCAACCTGCAACCTCCAATTGGGTTTGGACGTCCACAAAAATCCCTAAGTAGTCGATAGGTTCACTTTTCTTTAAGTCATGGTTCTTAGATTTCTCCCCCATGCTTAGAGTACAAATTTCCCTTCGATTCATGATTCACTCGACAACTACTTCACACTCTAGTTCTTCTGAATTACCACACTCTGTAATTTCCCTCCTTACATAGTAGTTATTTAGTAAGTAGTTTTTTTTAAACTAGTTGCTTCCTTGGATGCAGGTGGTTAACTATCGTAATAAAAAATGATTATGTTTTATTCATGTAAACTTTCCTTAGAGCATGTGTTGGATCTTATGTAGGTGATAACCATAAGCATTTTACCAATCATAGCTATGACACATAGCAAAGTGCCAAGTGGAACAATATAGGTGGCTAGGATTATAATGGGGGTTGTGCCAACACTTTTCCATAGACACACATGCGTATGAAAATAATATAGACATAAAATAGAAAATTTAATCATGTACCTAAATTTGTTCTATGGGTGTATCATGCGTAGATATCTGTGGTGCATTGTTATTGGTTGGTAGATGATGATGAGGTAAACCAAAAGAGAAAATTATGGTCATATTTCCCATGTAGTGAATTCCTCTCCATGTGAATGGTTCTTGATAATTGCAATATGATACATTCAAGACATCCTACATGGTTTCAAAACAAAGGTTAGAAAAAACATATCTTCATGGGATGACAAACATCCCCTCCTCGAAAGTTGTTTGCTGACAACTTTTAATTTCATCCATAGTATATTTGACTTTGCATGTGAGTGGGGTGTTGACGTGGCTCGGGCCACTTCCCAATGCTGAAATTTATTTTTACGAGGTAAAAACACCCATGAAAATAGAAAGCAGACACCTTTTTCTATGTGGAAATCAGGTGCCTTCTTTCGAATCAAGGCACACAGGTGCCTAAAATAGAAAAACATGCACCTTAGCAATCGGGCACCTTGCTTAACATGGAAAGTAGGCACCTTTTGCTGGCAATAAGGTGTCATACATACATAAAAATTTATACAAAACTTTAAACTTTATATACAACTCTTTTTTTAATGTTTAGGAGATTAGGTGTCGCCTTCCCAAAAAATGGGAGTCAGGTGCCATCTCCTTGGAAAAACCAAGAATCAGGTGTCGATCTACTAGAAAATGGGATGCAGGTACCATCTCCTTGAAATACTAGGAATCAGACACCTTCTTCCCCATAATATAGGAATCAGGTGCCTTCTTTCATAAAATGGGAATCAGGCGCCATTTTCTCTAAAAATTGGGAATCAAGCACCTTCTTCATAAAAAATAAAAAAAATAGGTGCTTCTTCCTTATTTCAACATCCTCTTGATATGCCCACTTATATACGCTTGAGGTTGATCAGGCATTTAGCATTCTAGTTTAAAAACAAGGACAAAATCAGCATCCGCTACCCGAACTAGTAGTTGGGTGTTTTATTGTCCATAAAGACCAATCCAAACACTCTTGTACAGATTCAGGTATAGTATTCCCCTTTTTAAAAGGGGAAAAACTACTCCTACTACAAACAATTATTTTAAAAATGTGGGAAATCACGGGTTCATGGATCCTGTGCTTGTTAGGCCTAGGTTTCCTAAGCTACCTAATAGCTGCACTCAGGGCATCGTTCCTGCAAAATAGAAATACAACTAAAAAAAAAAATTGAAAGAATAATTGTTTTTGGGACTATGTGGACTACATCCACATATTATTGAATCAATTTGAAATTAGAATCAACTGGGGTCTCCCCCATGCCTAATATAGACTTCATCATGTATGTTTTAGACACATGGTATGGATGCAAGCGGTGACCATTGACTGTTAATGTAATGTTGTTGTCGTTAATTGTTAATTGTTTTGACCCTAACAGCTCCATTTTTGATGACTTCAATCACTTCATATGGCCCCATCCAATGCTGCATGAGCTTACCTTTCCTTTCCTGGAACTAGGAGTCATATAGTAATGCCCATTCTCCCACTTTGAGCTACTTTGGCCTAGTGTGGCGGTCATGCCACTTGGCCCTTTATTTTTGGATTACCTTTGTTCTTTGTAGAGTAGCAAGGCAATATTCATCCAATTGGTTAAGCTACTGAATTCATTCTTTCTATGCATCATCCAGGTTTATATTCAATTCTACTGTAGTTATAAGTGTCTTCACTTCAAAATCTATAGGCATCATAGCATTCTTCCCATAGACTAGTTGGAATGGTGTGAAACCAGTAGTAGTCTTCCAGGTGGTCCTGTAGGTCCACACTACTTTTGGTAATCTAGTGGTCTAATCCTTCCTATGTTGTTATGCACTATCTTTGTCAAGATATTTTCCAACTCTCGGTTGGTTACCTCAACTATGCCATTCACTTGTGGGTGGTATGGAGTGGTTTTGTTATGCCTAATTTTATATTGCTGCATGAGTTCCTGAATCATATTTGAAATAAATTGAGGTCCTTGATCAGTTTTGATCTCCCTTGGAACCCCAAAACTTGTGAAAATAGATGAGTACAAGAAGTTTGCTATAGTATTCTCTTTTGAATCACGCAAAGCCTGCACTTCAACCCACTTGGTCACATAGTCAGTACAAACTAAGATATACCTCTTACTTGCTAACTATGGATTAATGGGTCCTACAAAGTCCATCCCTCATTTATCAAATGGCTTAATGTGAACATGTGGTTGGAGTGGCATTTCATCTCTGAGAGTAGGTCTGCCCATCCTCTGACATTGATCACACTGGCTCACATGCTTGGCTATATATTTGAATAGTGTAGGCTAGTAGTAACCAACCTGCAACACTTTATATGCAGTCATTTTTCCTACAAAATGGCCACCACAAGGTTCATCATGGAAAGCCTTCAATATTTCTATTATCTCATTCTCAACAACACACCTTCTCATGATATGATCAGGCCCTTTTTAAACAGGAACCCATAAATCCATGAGAAGTCTACACTTTTCTCAATTAAAGTTTATTTTTCATGAGGTAAAAGTGTAGGGGATACTTTACCAATGGCTAAATAATTAGCCATATCTGCATACCATGGTATCTATTCATTCAGAGTAAACAAATGCTCATTTAGAAATTTTTCATTTGTAGTTGCATCATCTAGAGGTGTCAATCTAGACAAGAAATCAGCTACCACATTGTCTTTACCTAGCTTGTCTACTATTGTCACATCAAACTCCTATAGAAGCAACAACCATCTAATAATTCTACCACTAATCCCAGGTTTGTTTGTTAGGTATCTGATAGCTGAGTGATCAATATGTACAAAAACCTGATATCCTATAATATAATGATGAAATTTGTTAAGTGCATGTATAACTACAAGAAATTATTTTTCTATGATAGTATAATTGAATTCAACACCTATGAGGTGTTTACTGACATAATATATGGCATAGAAATCATCACCATCCTTTTGTCCCAACACTGATCCTATTGCATTATTAGATGCATCAGCATATATGTGAAAAGGTATGGTCCAATTTGGACCTCTCAATACTGGGGTAGTAATCATTTTTTCCTTTAAGGTGTTAAATGCTTGCTCATGTTCCTCTATCCAAACAAACTCTATATCCTTTGATAACAATGTGCTTAGGGGTTTAGCAGTTTTGCTAAAGTCTACTATAAACCTCCTATAGTAACTAGTTGATCCCAAGAAACTATGAATATCCTTCTGTATTTTGGGAGTAGGCAGGTTTTGGATAACTTCTATCTTCTTCCTATCTACTTTGATCCCATCTACAAAAATGTGATGTCCTAAAACTATCCCTTCCTACATTAGCATGTAACATTTCTCATTTTTGAGGGACAAGTTAGTTTCCTCACATCGCTGAAGTGTTTTCTCCAAATTTTCTGTGGCTATTTCAAAAGTTTCACCATATACAGTGAAATCATCCATGTATACCTCCATAGTTTCTCCAATCATGTCAGAGAAGATGCTCAAAATTACCCTCTAAAATGTGGTAGGTGCATTGCATAGACCAAAAGGTAAAACTCGATAAGAAAAATTCCCCCAAGGGCAAGTAAATGTGGTTTTATCTTGATCTTCTTCCCCTATTTGAATCTAGTTATATCCACTGAACCCATCCAGGAAAGAAAAATACTTCTTACTTGCTAAGGTGTCAAGGACCTGATCTATGAAGGGTAAAGGGAAGTGGTATTTCTTAGTTTCTTTATTTAGTAACCTATAATCCACACAAATTCACCACTTGCCATTTTTCTTGGGCACCACCACCAAAGGTGATACCCATTCACTGTATGAAATGGGGTAAATGAACCCAATTGTGAGGAGTTTCTACAATTTAGTTTTGATAATTTCCTTCATTGTTGGATTCATTCTTCTTTGTGGTTGTCTTACTGGTTTAACTTGGTCTTCTAGATATATCCTATGAGTACAGGTTTCAGGATTTATTCCTCTCATGTACAAATACTCCCAAGCAAAGGCATATTGATGTTTTACCAATGTTTCTTTCAATTTTATTTGTTGTTCAGCTATCAAGTTGTCATCTATGTTCAACACTCTACCAAGTGCAACCTCTATTTGCTGAATATGGTGGTATTTTCCTCCCACTAATGGCAACTCAGGAGGAGGATAGGAGGGTTCTCCTTGGAAAAATTTTGATATTACCCTATCCTCATCACTCTCATCTTCCAATTCATCAAGGATCATGACAGATTGGATCATTGATAGACCACCAATATTCTGATTTTCATTTTTAGGTTCTCCCAACAATTTTGTAGATTGTGTAGGTGGATGGATGATAAGTTTTTTTATGTTTTGTCCATCAAAAATGGTCATCTAGCCATCTCTACAACTTATGTAAGCATCAATATGTTGCCAGCCAAGTTCTACCTAAGATTAATGGATATCCACCCAACCCAAAATTTGATTATAACACTAGGAAATCTGTTGGATACTCCCATGCATCCACTGTAATAGTGATATCCTCTAGTATTCCCTCTAGGAGCACTATAGACCTATCTTCCAACTATAAAATAGTCTTGGTTGGCTTTAGGTTTGATAGTTTAAGTTTTTGCATGGTTTCTTTGGGTATGACATTAATGGAAGCCCCCAAATCTACTAATGTATTGGGTAAAATACAACCCTCTATTTGTATAGTTTGGATAGGGCTTCCTGGATCTACATATTTTTGGTTGTAGGTGTTCCCTAACATAAGATCAGCTAACTGACCCACAAAATTGATTGACTTTGTAGGTTTTCTTCCTAGTTTATTCAGGCACAATTCTCTTATGGCCTTGCCATAGATAGGAATATCTCTGATGGCCTGAAAGAGAGGGATTGTGACTATCAAGTTCTTTAGACTAGAGAGAATATCAAATTATAAATTGTAATAGATTTTTGGGTTCCTACAATATTTGTGGAAAAGGTGGAACCTCTTCTCTATTATTTATAGGTGTTTATTCTTCTTCTACTTCTACTATAAGAGGTGATTCCTCTTTTCCTAATTCTATGTTTTCCTCCTATTCTACTAGTGTAGACACCTAAATCGTGTCATGCTTAGGGGATATTCTCACATAGACACACTCATAAGATCATAAGACATAATATTGGACTTTACAAACATCAAAAGTGGTTCTCACCACTCATTTGGGGCTTTTTCAAGCCATTCAAGCTTGGCTACTCAAACCAAGCACTCCTAGATGCTCAAGCCTAGAGCGGCCAGACCTTAGCCACTGTATATGATAGTGGCCAGATATTAGCCACTGCAGATGATAGTTGCAAAGCCATAAGAAGCATTTTATCGATAAATATGCCTAATCATAGGCAAAAGTGGTAGTTTACATGTAATAAAGGTGAGCGGGAGTGACTTTGCATTCCTTTTCATGACCAGTTCACATAGGAGGTTTGAGTTTGCATTTAGACTTAAGTTAATTGACCTCCAAGCATAAAAAAAGGGATAATATCTTCTCATGCTAACGACCAGTTCACATAGAAGACTCAAGTGGGCAGTTAGATTTCAGTTAACTGGCCTTCAAACATAGACAATGGACAAAAGCTTCTCATGCTAACTTGCACTACACATGAGAAATTCATTTCTAGGGCTTGGAAATAGACCTAGGGTTTCACACTATAAAAGGTGCAAGCCTAAGAGCACCAAGGGACAGACAGGAGATCATTTTCAGAGATACAAACATCTTTTTGAGGAGAGCTTTCGAGACTTAGAGAGTTATCTTTGAGATCACGTATACGATGAAGCTCTGATAGATTGAAGAGCATAACACCTACTATTTCAACATCAGATACAACCTTTTACCCATAGCTTTGGGGCAAAGAGGGCAAGGTTTACTTTAGCGGTCGTTGTCTTGGATAGTGGCCCATAGGGTTAGCTTAGGTTAGACATAGCTTCTTTTATTTTGTTTCTTTATGTTTTCATGTCATTAGCATAGATTTACATGATTTTATGGCATAGTTTTATCATATTTTTGTTACACTCTTTGAATACTAAAAAAACTCATCCAAGGAGGCAATCTCGAACACCTAAACATGCATTATTGTTTCATTGCTTGCAGGGCCACAAGTACAATGGACAAATATTGCAACATATGAGAGCAAAAGGGATCCCTCTAGGAAACTGACTTGGAGAAGGAGGCATCTGTAAGCCCTCATACATTTTTGTGTGCAAAACCGGGAAGCTTTTATAAGTGCACCACCTCTTCGCGGAAGGGGCACTCCTTGCCTATTTGTAATTTATAGTATCAAAATGGGTATCCCTAAGAGGGACCGACATGTAACCGAGCTTCAATATCAATAAAGATATCCATATTTTGTTATTTCATGTTATATGCTTTTTCCTCTTGTCTTTCCATTTCATCTTTGATATTTCAATAACATTGCAAGTAGGGCTAGAAAAGGGATCGGTGCATGGATTATCGGTGTCGCTACAAATGGTGATCATGGTGGGACCACCACTAATTTTTCATTTTCTGCCAAAATGCTAACTTTGTTTTTTGTGTAGATCTAGTCACTCTAAGCTACAGTAGCCAATAGAGCTTAGCCGCTCTGAGCTACAGCGGCCAAGAACCAGCCTTTCTGGTCAACAACGGCCAGAACTGGAATGCTGAGGTCAAAACACAGACTCTCTAAGCTAGATAAAAGGTTGGTATAGCTTCTCTAATATTTTATAGCTTTATGTCTGCTTCTGTGTGCCTAAAATAGAGAACTTAAAGAACATTTATGTTTGGAAAATGAAAGAATAAAATAAGAAAGAATTAAGCATTTCGCATATCTTAGATCTTCTTTTAAATTTTCCACTAGGCGTTGCTAGGAACAACGGCTTATGCCTAAAAATTTTTCCCTAGAATCCAACATGCTAGACATTGTATGTTTTTTGCTTGCCTTGAGGCCTTGCAAAGAGGCCATAGTTGCACGAAATAAACTGTGCTCATACAAATCATAGTAGTTCATGCATCTTTCTGAATATTGAAACGTATTTTTGCACTTAGGCATATAGGAAAGATTCATTGCTACTATATGATGCACTTTATGTTACGCAAGCTTAAAATGAACACCACACACACACGTCTCATTTAAACATTGGAGAGTTGTATTTTTTCACCAACCTTCAATTTAGTCTAGTGATGTTGGAATTCATCTCCTTCCACTGGTTTGCCCCCTAGAGCTTCCTATAAAAGGATTGGTAAACTTACTTATAGTGATGCTTAGTTACTTGTGTTCAAACTATCTCCCACTATTGGAAAAATCATTGGTTCAGAGTGGAAGAACTATGCGAACCCTCTAATGGGTCTTCAACGGTGTACCCTAGATTATTTTGAGAAAATCATGTTTGGCACAAGTGTACTTGATTGTCACTATGGATGAGTCTTCTCATTCTTAATCCAAAGACAAGAGCAAAGAAATCAAGAGAACAACACATCAAAACACATCAAACAGTCTAGGGCACACTTAAATCGGTAATCAAGATAAATATTTGCTTGGTATTGTGTGGTTATTCCTAAATTACAACTCAAAAGATCAATTCATAAGACAACATGGTCAAAAAAATAAGTAAGCACCATCGATCTGATATTGAGGGAGAGATAGAAGTAATTAATACCCATAGGTGGAGTCATAGTAACATTGAATGACCTACCCGTAAGACCATGAGATGTAGCTCCACGAGCCTAAGGGGTGATAACTCAACCCTTTGGGGATCTCCTCAAGAAACCCCAAGTAAATAACTACATCATGGAACAAATTCACATAAACAAAAAGAGGCTTCATAGCCATCCTCATCAAGGAGACATGAGGAGACCTCAAGGGCCTCCTCTAAACACACAGAAATATCTCAAAGACGTGAGGAAGCTTCAAAGGATTCCTCCTCACATGGACATAAATAAGGGTCTAAGACTCATTATTCACATAGGTATGACGAGATTGCCACATCTCCATCCACATGGAGAAAACATGTTACCACCAAGCCTTCCTCATCAAGAAAGCAAACAAGAATTGCAACACCTCAAGACTCACAAGAAACATATGAAATAAGTCTGCCCACTGAAGGGTAGGAAACTAAAGCTACATCTAGCCATGGGAATCAAATAGAAGAAACCCTTCACACAAAATGAAATATTCCCATAGACTATGACCTCATAGGAGTAAATGGCATCCCATGGGACTAGCCATGGAAAACAAGACAGCTAGACAGGTTGGATCGATTTTCTACTCAACCAAATCAAATAACTGTAGCTATTGAGAACTTTGCATCTGGAAGCTCATGAAACATTACTTCTAAATACACCTCCCAATATGGGGTACCTCAGAGCGACCTCACAGAAGACGCATGGATTTTGATCGTACAGATACTCAAAATTACACTAAACAAGTCACATTAGCAAGAGTACATATACATCAGGAACCCCCTCGAGGAATTTGTGAGTCAAGACAATAAGAACAAAGTCAGATAAACATGAGTCTTATATGATAGCACAAACTGACCGAATAAGGCAGTTAGAAAATCCATTACGCAAGGAGCGAGTGCTAGTGGAAGCTCTCAAACAAGAGAAACAAAGAGAAAGACTCTTGCGCCAACATGAGCAGCGTTTAAGAGAGCAGGCTGAGCGGTTAGCTCTTAACAATTTACCAAAAAATAGTGGTGACCACAAAAGAATAAGATACACTGATTCACGTAAGGAGAGTTGCACTAGACAAGATAGCCCACAATGAAATCCCCTACAAAATCATGAACTAAATCCAACTAATGGGGGAAGGGCAAACATAACAAACTAGGATCATAATCCTAGGTCCCCTCATAGGAGGGAGGAAAATGGAACAAATAAAATAGATAGAGAGTTACCTCCATTGCCAATGTGAATAGGCTTACAAGAGGATAAAATTTGTGCATAAAAGGTATATCAAGAGCTTGCTGAAAAGATGAAAACCTTTGAGAAACAAGAGGTAGCTAGGAATTCACCAACATTGAGAAAAATACACAATCAACCATTGTACCCATAAATTCATAGCCCTCCATATCCTAAGCACTTTGAGATCCCTAGGTTAGAGAAATTTAAAGGTGAAGAGGATGCACAAGAACATATCACCAACTTTATCAACTCTTGTTTTCATATTGAAGACAATGACGCTTTTATGCTAAGAACATTCATAATGATATTTTCAGGCGCTGCCCCTCAATGGTTCAACCAACTACCTAAGCATAGCATAACCAACTTTGAACAACTAGTAAATACATTCTTGAAGCTTTTCTCCTTTGGTGCTAAGAAGAAGGTGAACCTTTTAGCCCTGACCAACTTGAAACAATATGATGATGAGCTAGTAATGGATTATGGGAATAGATGGAGAAAAGTCATGGTAAATTTATCATTCTCCATTCCCACATAAGAGATCATTCGCAAGTTCACCAAAATTTGTTCTAAACACATCTCCCTATTGCTACAACTTCAGTAGTATCCTTCTGTTGAGAAGAAACACACCCCCACTGAAAAATGCATTCTAATCCTCTTGAAAGCTTTAAAATTTCTTTTTGTAGCAGGGACCCTCTTGGTCATTTTCAGTGTTAATCCCAGATTTTGCTTGCCTCCTTGTTAAGTTGTGCCTTTTTTCAAGTCATTCTAGCATTGTTATTCCAAGCTTAACTTTCTAGATGCTAGGATCATTCATGCACAAAGAAAATCTTGCACCGGTACCGAGAAAAATCCAGAAAATAGTTGCATAATTCACTGAAAAACCGAAACTTTCCATTTTTGGTAGTGTCGCGATATCGCGACACTACCATTTTTGGAAATGTCGCGATATCGCGACACTTCCATTTTTGGAAATGTCGCGATATCGCGACACTTCCATTTTTGGAAATGTCGCGATATCGCGACGAGTTTTTACAAAAGCAGCTAAGTCGCAAATGTGTAGCGAAATCGCGACACTTTCCATTTTTGGAAGTGTCGCGATATCGTGACATTTCCATTTTTGGAAAGTGTCGCAAAATCGCTGGCCGGAGGAGAGAGAAAGAAATCGTACGGAGAAGCGCGATTTCGCGACATGTCACGAAATCGCGACATGTCGCATTTTCGTGGCTAAGAAAGAAGAAAATCGGTCAAGGCAAGATTTTGTCGCGAAATCGCGACAGGGTGAGGAGAAATGGAGTCAAGCAGAAAGATGCGCGAAATCGCGACAGGGAGAAGAAGGTTGTACGGAGGAGCGCGATTTGGCGACATGTCACGAAATCGTGACATGTCCCATTTTCGCTGAGGATAAATGATAAATTGACTAAGTCTATAAGCTGCAGCGATTCGCTGACATGTCGCAAAATCATGGTCAACACGGTCAACGCATGAAATTCGGGCATGTCTCAAAATCATGACGTGGGCAGCTTCGAAGGTTCAAAAGCGAAGGTTGCAGCGATTCACTACAAGGAACTCACAGTGCTCAAAGTCAAAAGGGTTTCGTTTTCGTGATGGGGCGTTGGTTGCAAAAAAATGGGATAAGTGTTGAAACTACAGCGACGCGCTGCATGTTTCGAAGTCGAGAGGTAAAGGGTGCAGCGATGCGCTGCGTGCTTCAAAATCGTGGGCTGGAGCTTGCAGTGATGCGCTGCAGGTTTTCCTCAATGGAAAGTCTGGACTCGAAAAGTGCAGCGACGCACTACGCGTTTCAAAGGTGAAGGGTGAAAATGGCAGCGATGCGCTGCACATTTTGAGGAAGTCTTGCAAGACAAGCATGTCGCGAAATCGCGACATGCTAGAGCAAAGTTGTAAGGCGGCCAACGAGAGCCGTGATTTTGCGACATGTCACGAAATCATGATATGTCGCGTTTTTGCGGCTATTGGAATAGGAAGCACAGTTGGCAAGAAGGATGTCGCGATTTCGCGACATGTCACGAAATCGTGACATGTCGCATTTTTGCGACCAAGTTGAGAAAAGTTGTACGGTCGCTAGCAGGAGGCGTGATTTCGTGACATGTCACGTTTTCACGGCAGACAAGGAAAGAAGCAGCGCAGCGCTGGGGACGTCATGATTTCGCGACATGTCGTGAAATCGCGGCATGTTGCAGAATCACGGTAGGAGAGAGAAAGTTGCACAATGAGCCTGAAGTGCATTCCAGTGGGAAACAGAAGGCATCCTGGGGTAGCGACATGTGTCAAAGCGTGAGGCAGACAAACAGAAGCCGACATGCAAGCTTGCTTTAGGGTTTTTAGCCTGATTTAATCTGTTTTAATCTTTAAAGCTTTTAATTTTATTAAAGTGCTAATCTAATTAATCTTTTTGTCTTTCATGCAGGATTCCATCTGGCACTTGCGGGACAACCGGGAAAGGCCATAAAGTCAAAGTTAAAGTGCAAATTTGATCGAGGACCGCCATGCTAGAGGAGAAGATGTCGGTGAAAGCATTCAATGGAGATTTATTGTAGAATTAATAGCATGAAGACAATTTCAACTCAAGGATGGATTTGCGGGATGGAATTGATGGAGAAGTGGTGACTCATTCGGCTCACCAACAGAAATTAATGAGAACATTCATTTGCAGTTGCGGATGAATGCAAGTGGCATTCAACTCTATCTTCTCCATTTATGGTAGCTAACTGCACTGATTTGCAGAAGGGTTAAGTTCTATCCAGAACTTGATTTTAAAGGACTTTATATTGTAAAACCCGGGTCCTAGGGTTTAGAAAGATAAGATTTGCAATTAAGGAAGAAGATATTTCTAAAAAGATCAGGGTCTGTCCTGAGTCTATAAATACTTCTTCTCAATGTAATTGCGGAAGGCGAAGACTTAGAAATAAAAGGCTTATAAGAAATTTCTTGCAAATTTTGTGAAATCCTTTGTTTTTGGACTGGGAGTTGATGTGCTTTTGCTGTTTTCTGTGGTAGCATGGCCAGGAGCCTAATATTTTACAGATCTGTGATAAGTGTATCTTCTTCTGTTATCCGTTCCATTTAAGTTTGTTAGATATATGCTGTGAATCTGTATTGTCAAGATTAAATATGCTGTTAGGCTTCAGTTGTTCCATTGTCTGCTAGGGGAAATTACAGATTTGAGGTTAAGTTTGTTCTAATTGCTCTGTATTCACTGTGTGAGCTAGGCTGCCGGTGAAAGATACCAGTTTTAACTAGCTGCCCTTGGATTTATAATTTTCTCGCTAGATCTGTTTCACTTTGCCTTGTGCTCTTAGTTGAAAGTGATCTTAGACTGACTGGACACTTTCTTCTTTGATTTGTTCTGTTGTGAAGTTGATAGCATAGATAAGATTGATAGTTTAGGGTTTTACAGTTGATGTCTGATAAACTTCTCTTTCTGCCCTACCCTACCCTCTCTTTGTTTTTCATGAATGATCCATTTTTACTTTCTTTATTTGTCTTTTATTTGAATCTGCTGACCCATGAGAGCTAGATCAAAGAATCAAGTTAAATCTGATTGTCAACAACTTCTACAACTACTGAACAAGTTCAAGAACCCCCTGTAAGGTAACAGAACAGTCCATATTGAAATCTATTCCAGAAGCGAAAAAGAGTGAATAGCCATTCGACCCAACTCTATAACTCGCACCTTGGATAACCAGCTAGATCCTAAAGTGAGTGGGATTCGTCCCGTGGGTGTCTCCGGAGCTTCCTTCCCATCCTTCGCGGGGTGCGTATGAAAGCCGGACCAACATCTAATTGGCGCTAGAAGGAGGGCCTGTTGAACATCTCGGTTCAATTTCAGTAGTCTGTTAAGAACTGTAAAGTTGTATGTGCTGAGTCTGGTATTTTATCTTTTGAATCCTTTTCCCTCCTCCTCAGCTCTTTTAAATTTTGTTGTTAGAGTTTTTTCCTGAACAGTGGGACTTAACACCAACATCTAATTGGCGCTAGAAGGAGAGCCTGTTGAACTCAGTTCAAGTATTGTAAGTTTGTGAATGCTGATTTAAAATTTTGTGGTTAGAGTTTTTGCCTAAACAGCGGGACTTAACACCAACATTTTAAAATTGGCCCAGTGAAATCCAGGCAGTATTGTAAGTTGTCAGTACAGTTTTTAAAATTTCCAGAGAAGACCTCAAGTTAAGAACAATTTTATCTCCACTGGCAGTTATCCAATTACAACTCAGAATATCACTTATCAGCCAAGTAATAATGGCAAATTGGTTGGGCCCCACTTGCTTTGAATATCCGGGTATAGCCCATGACTTGCCCAGAAGCCTGGAAAGGTATCTCCCGAGATACAAACATGATGGCACAAGAACTGCAGAAGAACATCTGCTAGCTTTCAAAAATGCTTTAAAATTGTTAAATATACAGCATGAAGATGTTGCCTGCAGATTGTTCCCGTTCACTCTCCAGGAGGGAGCTTATGACTAGTTTTTAAACCTCACCAGAAATTCCATTACTAGCTGGGATGACCTAGAGAAAGCTTTTATATCACAATTTGGGGAAGTGATAGACCCCAGTGTGTTATACCAACAATTTTCCAGCATCAAGAGAGAGTCGGGAGAAACTGTCAGGTCTTTCAATATGAGGTTCCAAAGAGCTTACGGTAGAATGACTGGCCATTACATCCCGAATGCAAATCTGGCCTTAGAAATCTACAAGAATGCATTGGATTCAGTGACCTCTATTTTCCTCAAGAGAGACATCAATATCACAACCCTGGTAGGGGCTTATAAAGAAGCCTTAATTCTTGAGAGACAGTTAGGGCCTCAAATTTTGAGCAGTCCTTTGATATCCTATGTTACAAAGAACATGCCTATTTCAGATCCCATTCCACATCATGAGTTAGTGCCAACATGTCATGCTCTACCCAAGGAAACTCCGTTAACTGTCACATCCACTCAGCATGTGCAAAATATAGAGAAAAGTTCGACAAGTTCAAAGTGGAAGTGCTTGAAGTAAACGAGTTGTGATCCGGCATTACCCAAATCTGAAGTTTTTCCTGGTGAGTTAAATTTTCCTAGAGATCAAAGAAATATTGATATTTCTATTTTATCCAAAAATAGTACAACCAAGGTTTCAGATTCTATCACTTTTCTCGAAGAGTCAGAAAGTCTTGTAGAGACTCCTACGGATGAAATGTAAGATTTTCAACAGTTCAAAATGGACAGTTATAATTTGAGATGTGAGAGTCCAAAACTTAATAATGATCCTTCCTCATCAGAGGATTATGAAAGTGAGATTCAATATCACTATGCAGAAGTAACTGAGGAGAATAACATCATTGAGGATATGAGGGAACTTAAAGCTGACATCACCCTCCATGAACTGCCCTAGATTGTTGAACAAAAGGTTAACTTGATTGAGGCTTACTCTGGACCACCTGTTGGATTTCAAGAAAAGAAGGAAAATATAGTAAATATGAATGTGGTCAGCCAACTTGGAATTGATGAACTGTCTCAACATAAGCCTGCAACTTTTGAACATAATGTCAAAGAAAAGGTTGTAAATCATGTTGATGTAAATATTGGAGTTTATAAGTTGGCAACTGAAAAGGTGGGAACAGTTACAGCTCTAATCAATCACAACCATGATGTTTGGACATTGCACATTGATGAGGTTAAATCTAAGCAAGGCTCAGGTGAAAAGGAAAATTGTAAACATTCTGCTAGAGGGATAAAAATTGAAGTCCTGGATATTGAAGCAGTACAGCAACCACAAAATGTTCAAGTTGTTAAGAACCAGGGCATACAGATAAAACATGATAATTGTCACATAATTTTGAAGATGTGGTGGTCTGGGTCTGTCAAGATTTTAAGGTATTTGATCCTGGGGGTTTTTACATTCAGTCCTTTTGAAAGAATTCTACAAACCCTTCAAGTAGAAGCATAAACATGTTATCATATGATTTGTTATTATATGATTTGTTTAATTTGAAGGAGTTGCAGATTTGTTTTTCAAATGGGACAGGAAAGACGGTAAACCCAAGTCTTTCCCAGATAGCAAATTTTTGAAGCATAGTCTGGAGTGCATTTCATCAACACGACCTGAAAGGTAATTTTTCTAAATTACTTGCACATGGTCAAAAAAAATTTAAGGCACCATTTCTCTGCTTTCCCAACTACTGTATTTTTTGAGTATGAAGGGAAGTTGTAACATATGTATACATTGTAAGTAAGCTTTGAAGTTTTTTAGTTTTATTTCTTTGTCAGTTCAGTTTTAATTTTAAAATTCTGTACAGTCTTTTGTTTTAGTTTTCTTTTGCTGCCTGTGCAGTTTTAATTTATTTGCTTCAGTTTTATTTTATTTGCTTCAATTTTAATTTTAAAAGTCCTTCACGTGAAGGATTTAACATTCTGCAAATTGTCACAATGTTCAGTTGTAAGACCAACATAATTGTCACATAATTTTAGATGTGGTGTCAGGTCTGTCAAGATTTTAGGTATTTGATCCTGGGGTTTTTACATTCAGTCCTTTTGAAGATTCTCAACCCTTCAAGTAGAAGCATAAACATGTTATCATATGATTTGTTATTATATGATTTGTTTAATTTGAGGAGTTGCAGATTTGTTTTTCTGGGAACCAGTCTTTCCCTATTTTTGCACACCAGGTATTTTCTAATTACTTGCACATGGTCAAAAAATTTAGGACATTCCCTTTCCCAACTGCTGCATTTTTTGAGTATGAAGGGAAGTTGTAACATATGTATACATTGTAAGTAAGCTTTGAAGTTTTTCAGTTTTATTTCTTTGTCAGTTCAGTTTTAATTTTAAAAGTCTGTACAGTCTTTTGTTTTAGTTTTATTTTGCTGCCTGTGCAGTTTTAATTTATTTGCTTCAGTTTTATTTTATTTGCTTCAGTTTTAATTTTAAAAGTTTTAATTTTTATTTTGTTTTGCTTTAAGGCCTGTGTCTGTCCTTGAAAGCTTGTACAAAGTCCTTCAGCTCTTAAAATTTTGTCTTTTAAACCTTTGCCTAAAGGTCAATGAATAGTCAGCCTTCAAAATTGTTTTATTCTGAGCTAATAAATCCATAATCCAATGCCCATGCTGTTCACCATTCTAATAGAGATAGTCTGCTTGCACTGAACAGTAGAACTATTTTGTTATTTAGGACAAAGGTAGAGAGATGATGGGATCTTGTGTCTTACTTTCCACAGTTGTTTTAATAATAGAAAAACTGCTATGCTGTTTTGTTGGAGGAACTCCCGGGGAATCCAAGAAAAGCTGGTTATGAGAGGGGACTATGTCATGTAATTATTTGGGTATATCTAGAGGCTATCAGTGCCTAGACTGAAATAGTTCCAGATTGATCAAAGTTCCAGATTGATCAAATGTTAAAAGAAAATTGTGATTTCCCTAAAAGCATTTCAGATATTGATATATTTCAGAGGGAGAGATATAAAAAAAAAAGAGAAAAGGAAAAAGAAAAGAGTTGAACAATTAAAAGAGGCAGCCAATACTTCCAAAAATATTTTCTTCTAAGTTATATATTCTGCCCTACAGTTGTAAATTTGGGTCGTGTAAATCTAAAGGGTAACTTTGTCTAGGCTGTAAAAGGCTAAACTAGTAAACAGAGCTCTACTCGGTTTCTCCTTTTACAATCTAGAAAAGCTGATCAGTCCAAAGTTCATCATTCAAACCAGTCATCCTTGAAGAAAGTTATATACCCTTGTAATTGCACATCAAAAATCTTCCATGAAGTAATTCGGCCTAGTATGTTCTTGGGAAAATTTTAACAGCTGGCAGTTAACAGTCAATTTATTGTGAAGAATGTCTGTGGCAAGGCATGATGCATGGTCTTTTTGTTTTGAAACCAGAGTCTTGGGTTCTAAAATAGTGCTACTATTTTACCCACAGATATCGCCATTTGTTGAGAAGCAACACACCCCCACTGAAAAATGCATTCTAATCCTCTTGAAAACTTTGAAATTTCATTTTTGCAGTAGGGACCCTCTTGGTCATTTCCAGTGTTAATCCCAGATTTTGCTTGCCTCCTTGTTAAGTTGTGCCTTTTTTCAAGTCATTCTAGCATTGTTATTCCAAGCTTAACTTTCTACATGCTAGAATCATTCATGCACAAAGAAAATCTTGCACCGGTACCGAGAAAAATCCTGAAAACAGTTGCATAAATTCATGAAAAATCAAACTTTCCATTTTTGGTAGTGTCGCGATATCGCGACACTTCCATTTTCGGAAATGTCGCGATATCATGACGAGTTTTGGCAAAAGCAGCTAAGTCACAAATGTGTAGCGAAATCGCGACACTTTCCATTTTTGGAAGTGTCACGATATCGTGACATTTCCATTTTTGGAAAGTGTCGCAAAATCGCTGTCGATCGGAGGAGAGAGAAAGAAATCGTACGGAGAAGCGCAATTTCGTGACATGTCGTGAAATCGTGACATGTCGCATTTTCGTGGCTAAGAAAGAAGAAAATCGGTCAAGGCAAGATTTTGTCGCGAAATCATGACAGGGTGAGGAGAAATGGAGTCAAGCAAAAAGATGTGCGAAATCGCGACAGGGAGAAGAAGGTTGTACGGAGGAGCGCGATTTGGCGACATGTCATGAAATTGTGACATGTCCCATTTTCGCTGAGGATAAATGATAAATTGACTAAGTCTATAAGCTGCAGCGATTCGCTGACATGTCGCAAAATCGCGGTCAACGCGGTCAACGCATGAAATCCGAGCATGTCTCAAAATCGTGATGTGGGCAGCTTCAAAGGTTCAAAAGCGAAGGTTGCAGCGATTCGCTACAAGGAACTCACAGTGCTCAAAGTCAAAAGCGTTTCATTTTCGCGATGGGGCGTTGGTTGCAAAAAAAGGGGATAAGTGTTGAAACTGCAGCGACGCGCTGCATGTTTCGAAGTCGAGAGGTAAAGGGTGCAGCGATGCGCTGCGTGCTTCAAAATCATGGGCTGGAGCTTGCAGCGATGCGCTGCAGGTTTGCCTCAACGGAAAGTCTGGACTCGAAAAGTGCAGCGATGCGCTGCGCGTTTCGAAGGCGAAGGGTGAAAATGGTAGCGATGCGCTGCACCTTTTGAGGAAGTCTTGCAAGACAAGCATGTCGCGAAATCGTGACATGCTGGAGCAAAGTTGTACGAAAGCGGCTAGCGAAATCGTGACATGTCACGTTTTCGAGGCAGACAAGGGAAGAAGCAGAGCAGCGCTGGGGACGTCACGATTTCGCGACATGTCGCGAAATCGTGACATGTCGCAGAATCGTGATAGGAGAGAGAAAGTTGCACAATGAGCCTGAAGTGCATTCCAGCGGGAAACAGAAGGCATCCTGGGGTAGCGACACGTGTCAAAGCGTGAGGCAGACAAGCAGAAGCCGACATGCAAGCTTGCTTTAGGGTTTTTAGCCTAATTTAATCTGATTTTAATGTTTAAATGCTTTAATTTAATGTTTATTAAAGTGCTAATATAATCTTTTTGTCTTTCATACAAGATTCCATCTGGCACTTACGGGACAACCGGGAAAGGCCATAAAGTCAAAGTTAAAGTGCAGATTTGATCGAGGACCGCCATGCTAGAGGAGAAGATGCCGGTGAAAGCATTCAATGACAAATTTATGACAGAATTAATAGCATGAAGACCATTTCAACTCAAGGATGGCTTTGCGGAGATCAAATTGATGGAGAAGTGGTGACTCATCCGGCTCACCAACAAGAATTAATGGAGGCATTTATTTGTAGTTGCGGATGAATGCAAGTGGCATTCGATTCTATCTTCTCCATTTATGGCAGCTGACTACACAGATTTGCCGAAGGGTTAAGTTCTATCCAAGCTTTGATTTTAAAGGACTTTTTATTGTAAAACCCGGGTCCTAGGGTTTAGAAAGATAAGATTTGCAGTTAAGGAAGAAGATATTTCTGAAAAGATCAGGGTCTGTCCTGAGTCTATAAATACTTCTTCTCAATGTAATTGCGGGAGGCGGAGACTTAGAAATAAAAGGCTTATAAGCAATTTCTTGCAAATCTTGTGAAATCCTTTGTTTTCTGGACTTGGAGTTGATGTGCTTTAGCTTTTCTGTGATAGCATGGCCAGGAGCCTAATATTTTGTAGAGTGTGATAAGTGTATCTTCTTTTGTTATCCGTTCCATTTAAAGTTTGTTAGATATATGCTGTGAATCTGTATTATCAAGTTTAAATATGCTGTTAGGCTTCGATTGTTCCATTGTCTGCTAGGGGAAATTACAGATTTGAGGTTAAGTTTGTTCTAATTGCTCTGTCTTCACTGTGTGAGCTAGGCTGCCGGTGAAAGATACCAGTTTTAACCAGCTGCCCTTGGATTTATAATTTTCTGCTAGATCTGTTCCACTTTGCCTTGTGCTCTTAGTTGAAAGTGATCTTAGACTGACTGGACACTTTCTTCTTTGATTTGTTCTGTTGTGAAGCTGATAGCATAGATAAGATTGATAGTTTAGGGTTTTACAAGTTGATGTCTGATAAACTTCTCTTTTTGCCCTACCCTACCCTCTCTTTGTTTTCGATGAATGATCCATTTTTATTTTCTTTATTTGTCTTTTATTTAAATCTGCTGACCCATGAGAGCTAGATCAAGAATTCAAGTTAAATCTGATGATCAAGAACTGACAACTATCGAACAAGTTCAAGAACCCCCTGTAAGGTAACAGAACAGTCCATATTGAAATCTATTCCGAAGCGAAAAAGAGTGAATAGCCATTCGACCCAACTCTGTAACTCGCACCTTGGATAACCAGCTAGATCCTAAAGTGAGTGGGATTCGTCCCGTGGGTGTCTCCGGAGCTTCCTGCCCATCCTTCGCGGGGTGCGTATGAAAGCCGGACCAACATCTAATTGGCGCTAGAAGGAGGGCCTGTTGAACATCTCAGTTCAAGTTCAGTAGTCTGTTAAGAACTGTAAAGTTGTATGTGCTGAGTCTGGTATTTTATCTTTTGAATCCTTTTCCCTCCTCCTCAGCTCTTTTAAATTTTGTTGTTAGAGTTTTTGCCTGAACAGCGGGACTTAACACCAACACCTAATTGGCGCTAGAAGGAGGGCTGTTGAACTCAGTTCAAGTATTGTAAGTTTGTGAGTGCTGATTTAAAATTTTGTGGTTAGAGTTTTTGCCTGAACAACAGAACTTAACACCAACATTTTAAAACTGGCCCAGTGAAATCCGGGCAGTATTGTAAGTTGTCAGTACAGTTTTTAAAATTGCCAGAGAAGACCTCAAGTTAAGAACAGTTTTATCTCCACTGGCAGTTATCCAATTACAACTCAGAATATCACTCGTCGACCAAGTAATAATGGCAAATTGGTTGGGCCCCATTGCTTTGAATATCCCGGGTATAGCCCATGACCTGCCTAGAAGCCCGGAAAGGTATCTCCCCAGATATAAACATGATGGGACAAGAACTGCAGAAGAACATCTGCTAGCTTTCAAAAATGCTTTAAAATTGTTAAATATACAGCATGAAGATGTTGCCTGCAGATTGTTCCCATTCACTCTCCAGGAGGGAGCTTATGATTGGTTTTTAAACCTCACCAGCAATTCCATTACTAGCTGGGATGACCTAGAGAAAGCTTTTATATCACAATTTGGGGAAGTGATAGACCCCAGTGTGTTATACCAACAATTTTCCAGCATCAAGAGAGAGTCGGGAGAAACTGTCAGGTCTTTCAATATGAGGTTCCAAAGAGCTTACGGTAGAATGACTGGCCATTACATCCCAAATGCAAATCTGGCCTTAGAAATCTACAAGAATGCATTGGATTCGGTGACCTCTATTTTCCTCAAGAGAGACATCAATATCACAACCCGGGCAGGGGCTTATAAAGAAGCCTTAATTCTTGAGAGACAGCTTAGGGCCTCAAATTCTGAGCAGTCCTTTGATATCCTATGTTACACAGAACATGCCTATTTTGAATCCCATTCCACATCATGAGTTAGTGCCAACATGTCATGCTCTACCCAAGGAGACTCCGTTAACTGTCACATCCACTCAAGCATGTGCAAAATATAGAGAAAAGTTCTGACAAGTTCAAAGTGGAAGTGCTTGAAGTAAACAGTTGTGATCCGGCATTACCCAAATCTGAAGTTTTTCCTGGTGAGTTAAATTTTCCTAGAGATCAAAGAAATATTGATATTTCTAGTTCACCCAAAAATAGTACAACCAGGGTTTCAGATTCTGTCACTTTTCTCGAAGAGTCAGAAAGTCTTGTAGAGACTCCTACGGATGTAATGCAAGATTTTCAACAGTTCAAAATGGACAGTTATAATTTGAGATGTGAGAGTCCAGAACTTAATAATGATCCTTCCTCATCAGAGGATGATGAAAGTGAGATTCAATATCACTATGCGAAGTAATCGAGGAGGATAACATCATTGAGGATATGAGGGAACTTAAAGTCGACATCACCCTCCATGAACTGCCCTAGATTGTTGAACAAAAGGTTAACTTGATTGAGGCTTACTCTGGACCACCTGTTGGATTTCAAGAAAAGGAGGAAAAGATAGTAAATATGAATGTGGTCAACCAACTTGGAATTGATGAACTGTCTCAACATAAGCCTGCAACTTTTGAACATAATGTCAAAGAAAAGGTTGTAAATCATGTTGATGTAAATATTGGAGTTTATAAGTTGGCAACTGAAAAGGTGGGAACGGTTACAGCTCTAATCAATCACAACAATGATGTTTGGACATTGCACATTGATGAGGTTAAATCTAAGCAAGGCTCAGGTGAAAAGGAAAATTGTAAACATTCTGCTAGAGGGATAAAAATTGAAGTCCTGGATATTGAAGCAGTACAGCAACCACAAAATGTTCAAGTTGTTAAGAACCAGGGCATACAGATAAAACATGATTTCTTTCAGTTGTCACATAATTTTGAAGATGTGGTGGTCTGGGTCTGTCAAGATTTTAAGGTATTTGATCCTGGGGGTTTTTACATTCAGTCCTTTTGAAAGAATTCTGCAAACCCTTCAAGTAGAAGCATAAACATGTTATCATATGATTTGTTATTATATGATTTGTTTAATTTGAAGGAGTTGCAGATTTGTTTTTCAAATGGGACAGGGAAGACAGTAAACACAAGTCTTTCCCAGATAGCAAATTTTTGAAGCATAGTCTGGAGTGCATTTCGTCAACAGGACCTGAAAGGTAATTTTTCTAAATTACTTGCACATGGTCAAAAATTTTTAAGGCACCATTTCTCTGCTTTCCCAACTGCTGCATTTTTTGAGTATGAAGGGAAGTTGTAACATATGTATACATTGTAAGTAAGCTTTGAAGTTTTTCAGTTTTATTTCTTTGTCAGTTCAGTTTTAATTTTTAAATGTCTCAGTACTTTTGTAGTTCTTTCTATGTCCTTTCTATGTCTTTTATTTCCTTTCATTGTCTGTGTAGTTTTAGTTTTATTTGCTTTGCTTTTAATTTATTTGCTTCAGTTTTAATTTTAAAAGTCTGTGCAGTTTTATTTTTGTTTTGCTTTAGAGGCCTGTGTCTGTCCTTGGAGGTCTGTACAAAGTCCTTCACTTCTTAAAATTTTGTCCTTTAAACCTTTGCCTAAAGGTCAATGAATAGTCAGCCTTCAAAATTGTTTTATTCTGAGCTGATCAATCCACAATCCAATGCCCATGCTGTTCACCATTCTAATAGAGATAGTCTGCTTGCACTGAACAGTAGAACTATTTTGTTATTCAGGACAAAGGTAGAGAGATGATGGGATCTTGTGTCTTACTTGCCATAGTTGTTTTAATAATAGAAAAACTGCTATGCTGTTTTGTTGGAGGAACTCCTGGGGAATCCAAGAAAAGCTGGTTATAAGAGGGGACTATGGTTCATGCAATTATTTGGGTATCACCAGAGGCTATCAGTGCCTAGACTGAAATAGTTCCGGATTGATCAAATGATAAAAGAAAATTGTGATTTCTTTAAAGCCTTTCAGATATTGATATATTTCAAAAAGAAGAGAGATAAAAAAAAAGAGAAAAGGAAAAAGAAAAGAGTTGAACAATTAAAAGAGGCAGCCAATACTTCCAAAAATATTTTCTTCTAAGTTATAGATTCTGCCCTACAGTTGTAAATTTGGGTCGTGTAAATCTAAAGGGTAACTCTGTCTAGGCTGTAAAAGGCTAAACTAGTAAACAGAGCTCTACTCGGTTTCCCCTTTTACAATCTAGAAAAGCTGATCAGTCCAAAGTTCATCATTCAATCCAGTCATCCTTGAAGAAAGTTCTATACCCTTGTAATTGCACATCAGAAATCTTCCTTGAAGTAATTCAGCCTAGTATGTCCTTGGGAAATTTTAACAGCTAGCAGTTAGTAGTCAATTTATTGTGAAGAATGTCTGTGGCAAGGCATGATGCATGGTCTTTTTGTTTTGAAACCAGAGTCTTGGGTTCTAAAATAGTGCTACTATTTTACCCGCAGATATCGCCATTTGTTGAGAAGCAACACACCCCCACTGAAAAATGCATTCCAATCCTCTTGAAAACTTTGAAATTTCATTTTGCAGTAGGGACCCTCTAGATCCTTTCCAGTTTTAATCCAATTTTGCTTGTTTCCTTTTTAAGTTGTGCCTTTTTCCAAGTCTTTCTAGCATTGTTATTTCAAGCTTAACTTTCTACATGCTAGAATCATTCATGCTTAAGCCAAATCATGCACCGGCACCAAGAAAATCCAGAAAACAGTTGCATAAATTCATGAAAATCAAAACTTTCCATTTTTGGTAGTGTCACGATATCGCGACACTTCCATTTTCAAAATTTCGCGATATCGCGACGAATTTTGGCAAAATCAGCTAAGTCACAAATGTGTAGCGAAATCGTGACACTTTCCATTTTTGGAAGTGTCACGATATCGCGACATTTCCATTTTTGGAAAGTGTCGCAAAATCGCTGTCGACCGAAGGAGAGAGAAATAAGGTTGTACGGAGAAGCGCGATTTTGCGACATGTCTGAAATCATGACATGTCGCATTTTCACGGCTAAGAAAGAAGAAAATCGGTCAAGGCAAGATTTTGTCGCGAAATCGCGACAGGGTGAGGAGAAATGGAGTCAAGCAGAAAGATGCACGAAATCGCGACGCGAAGGGAGAAGAAGGTTGTACGGAGGAGCGCGATTTGGTGACATGTCGCGAAATCGTGACATGTCCCATTTTCACTGAGGATAAATGATAAATTGACTAAGTCTATAAGCTGCAGCGATTCGCTGACATGTCGCAAAATCGTGGTCAACGCGGTCAACGCATGAAATCCGGGCATGTCTCAAAATCGTGACGTGGGCAGCTTCGAAGGTTCAAAAGCGAAGGTTGCAGCGATTCGCTACAAGGAACTCACAGTGCTCAAAGTCAAAAGCGTTCCGTTTTCGCGATGGGGCGTTGGTTGCAAAAAAGGGGATAAGTGTTGAAACTGCAGCGACGCGCTGCATGTTTCGAAGTCGAGAGGTAAAGGGTGCAACGATGCGCTGCATGCTTCAAAATCGTGGGCTGGAGCTTGCAGCGATGCGCTGCAGGTTTGCCTCAATGAAAAGTCTGGACTCAAAAAGTGCAGCGACGCGCTACGCGTTTCAAAGGTGAAGGATGAAAATGGCAGCGATGCGCTGCACCTTTTGAGGAAGTCTTGCAAGACAAGCATGTCGCGAAATCGCGACATGCTGGAGCAAAGTTGTACGACGGCCAGCGAGAGGCGCGATTTTGTGACATGTCGCGTTTTCGCGGCTGTTGGAATAGGAAGCGCAGTTGGCAGGAAGGATGTCGCGATTTCGCGACATGTCGCGAAATCGCGACATGTCGCATTTTCGTGACCAAGTTGAGAAAAGTTGTACGGCCGCTAGCAGGAGGCGCGATTTCGTGACATGTCGCGAAATCGTGACATGTCACGTTTTCGCGGCCGACAAGGAAAGAAGCAGCGCAGCACTGGGGACGTCGCGATTTCGTGACATGTCGCGAAATCGCGGCATGTCGCAGAATCACGATAGGAGAGAGAAAGTTGCACAATGAGCCTGAAGTGCATTCCAGTGGGAAACAGAAGGCATCCTGGGGTAGCGACACGTGTCAAAGCGTGAGGCAGACAAAGAGCAAGGCCGACATGCAAGCTTGCTTTAGGGTTTTTAGCCTGATTTAATCTGTTTTAATCTTTAAAGCTTTGATTTAATGTTTATTAAAGTGCTAATATAATCTTTTTGTCTTTCATGCAGGATTCCATCTGGCACTTGCGGGACAACCGGGAAAGGCCATAAAGTCAAAGTTAAAGTGCAGATTTGATCGAGGACCGCCATGCTAGAGGAGAAGATGCCGGTGAAAGCATTCAATGACAAATTTATGGCAGAATTAATAGCATGAAGACCATTTCAACTCAGGGATGGCTTTGCGGAGATCAAATTGATGGAGAAGTGGTGACTCATCCGGCTCACCAACAAGAATTAATGGAGGCATTTATTTGCAGTTGCGGATGAATGCAAGTGGCATTCGATTCTATCTTCTCCATTTATGGCAGCTGACTGCACAGATTTGCAGAGTGGTTAAGTTCTATCCGGAAGCTTTGTTTTTAAAGGACTTTTTATTGTAAAACCCGGGTCCTAGGGTTTAGAAAGATAAGATTTGCAGTTAAGGAAGAAGATATTTCTGAAAAGATCAGGGTCTGTCCTGAGTCTATAAATACTTCTTCTCAATGTAATTGCGAGAGGCGGAGACTTAGAAATAAAAGGCTTATAAGCAATTTCTTGCAAATCTTGTGAAATCCTTTGTTTCTGGACTTGGAGTTGATGTGCTTTAGCTTTTCTGTGATAGCATGGCCAGGAGCCTAATATTTTGTAGAGTGTGATAAGTGTATCTTCTTTTGTTATCCGTTCCATTTAAAGTTTGTTAGATATATGTTGTGAATCTGCCATTATCAAGTTTAAATATGTTGTTAGGCTTCAGTTGTTCCATTGTCTGCTAGGGGAAATTACAGATTTGAGGTTAAGTTTGTTCTAATTGCTCTGTCTTCACTGTGTGAGCTAGGTTGTCGGTGAAAGATACCAGTTTTAACCAGCTGCCCTTGGATTTATAATTTTTTGCTAGATCTGTTCCACTTTGCCTTGTGCTCTTAGTTGAAAGTGATCTTAGACTGACTGGACACTTTCTTCTTTGATTTGTTCTGTTGTGAAGCTGATAGCATAGATAAGATTGATAGTTTAGGGTTTTACAGTTTAATGTTTGATAAACTTCTCTTTCTGCCCTACCCTACCCTCTCTTTGTTTTCGATGAAATGATCCATTTTTATTTTCTTTATTTGTCTTTTATTTGAATCTGCTGACCCATGAGAGCTAGATCAAGAATTCAAGTTAAATCTGATTATCAAGTGACAACTACTGAACAAGTTCAAGAACCCCCTGTAAGGTAACAGAACAGTCCATATTGAAATCTATTCCAGAAGCGAAAAAGAGTGAATAGCCATTCGACCCAACTCTGTAACTCGCACCTTGGATAACCAGCTAGATCCTAAAGTGAGTGGGATTCGTCCCGTGGGTGTCTCCGGAGCTTCCTTCCCATCCTTCGCGGGGTGCATATGAAAGCCGGACCAACACCTTCATTTGAAGAATATTTGGCATAGGCCAAGATCATCGAAGAAATAAAAGTATACGAGGAAACCATTAAGCTCCAAAACAAAGAGGAGTGGAATAAAAATGGTAAGAATGACAAGTATAAGCAGAAGTAGAGCAAACCTGATCCAGTAAATCAAGTCATATTGGCTACACCCAAGGATGCGGGTGGACAACAACCATAGAACTATCAAGCACATCCCCTGCCAGCCAACTATGACTAAAAGAACAATCAGGGAAGAAACTGAGAATGCAAACTACCTCGTTATTTCATGCCTCTAATAGAATCAATGCAATCAATTTTTAATCAGTTGAGTGAGGCCAAGAGGATCAAATTTCTTGATATACCTCTTATAGATCCCAACCATCCTAAGCCAAAAGGATATAGGAAAGATCAATTTTTCCCTTATCACAGGATATTGGGGCATGACATTGAGGCTTACATCAGGTTTAAGCATCAAGTGTAAAACATGATTGAGTCAGGAAAACTCAAGTTTGACAACCTACTGGCTCTCGATAACAGAGACATGGGCATATACAAAAATCTATTGCCCAATCATGATGCCCCTCGAGATCAAGGGGTCCAAGTCAATCAGGTTCGAGTTGACATACCTACCTATGGATGCATTGGTATGGTTGAGATTGTTAACATAACAACAAGGACTAGGCGGTATGGTCAACTGCAACCACTTGCAGCTCCCATGAACATCCCAATCGCTCCTAGGTAAAGATAAGATAACCTTCTATGTCCACCAACGTGACCTATGGTAACTATTCAGAGTAGATTGGAGTAGAACTTATAGATGACTCCAACTAAGTTATCCATTTATGAGCTCATACAATAGTCCCCAAAGAATAGGGAGACTCTAATGGAGATTTTAAGAAAAATCGAGCTCCAACAGCAATATGCGAATGCATTCACTCACTTTGTGGGACAAGTACAAAAATGTCAGGAACCTGTAATTCGATTTTATGATCATGTTATTAAGACAATTCTCGTTGCCTTACCAGACCCTCCACTAAACATTGTAGTGGTGATAAATGACTTACCTTTCAAGAGGGTTTTGGTTGATACAGGTTCATCGATAAACATCATCACAACAATTGCAATAGAGCACCTCAAAATACCCAAGTCAAATATTGTTCCAAGAGCTTACACATTGAGAGCTTTTAATGATGCTTTATGCAATACTATGGGAACGATAGTCCTACCCATCAAGGTAGGGCACAAGACCATCCCTGTGATGTGTCATATCTTGGAATGAGCTATGTAGTACAAAATCCTATTAGGGCACCCTTGGATAAGGGCCATGAAGTGTGTACCTTCGATCTTGCACCAGTGTGTCAAGTATGTGCATGAGAATAAATTCTATATGGTTCTAGCCGATGAAGAGAGTTTTAAATACATCAATCAGGCAGACATTATAGGATAATTTGTAATCCTATCTACTCACCTGTACGTGGCACCTTCATCCCCAACCACACAAATGGATAACAAAGACAAAGGGGTAATAAAAGACCCATGCACATCAACACCTCCTGGTGCACTCAAGGCAGTCAATGCTTCTAAAGTACCATCAACATCAAAACCTAAATACAATTAGAAGCTAAAGGCACCCTTAGTTAAGGAAGAAAGGCCCAAAGAAGTGCCAATTATAGCCATTGCTGAAATGCCAAGTCCTATGGAAGAGTAATATCCTCAAGATCAAGATGAAGATAGTGATTATCACCCTGCTTCACCTACACTTGGCAAGCATAGGAATAGGGAAGTACCTTGTGCAAAACATCACCTTTACACCTATCATTAAGTCTACACAAGACATAGGGAGGCCTAAGGACTTGAGGCCACCAGCAGGAACAGTGGTTCCACTTGGAATCCCTCACAACCAAAACAATTTTGTCTATATTGGCCTGGACTACACTCATAAGTATTCATATATAGAAGAGGATGGTGATAAATTATTCACAGTCAATGTTTGTTATCTCTCTAATCTTGAGTTTGCTCTAAACTACTTTGAGCATTGCCACTGGCATGGCTATGGCCTTGGCGTATATGAGCAGGGTCACAGGTGGCCATACGAGCCACTATATCAGTTTCCTTCTGACATATTTGGCTTAGGCTATTATAGCAGAGGTCAAGATGACTCTCTTATAGTAGCATTGGAAAGATTAAGCATAGGGTTAGGAGAAGACATTGATTTCATTCCTTATCACCCCCTAAGAATAGAAAATTTGAGCAACAAACAAGTGGCCACGATGAACATACCAGCTCCAAAAACTTATCATCCAAACACCTCAATTAATTCCACCCCAAAAACGTACAACTCATGGGATTGATGAGCAAGATGCAGCAACAGTATTGTCATTGTTGTCAACACAGTCACACAGATCGGTTGATGCAGTGGACAAGAGTTAAGAGGTTCTTCCAAGTGGCCCATATGCTAAAAATCAAAAGAATATAAAAATTTTCATGATTTCATGACATGTTCGAAGAGAAAGTGCAAGCAAGCAAAACTATCATGATTTCATGACATGTTCGGAGAGAAAGCACAAGCAAGCAAAAATATCATGATTTTGTGACATGTTCGGAGAGAAAGCGCAAGCAAGCAAAACTATCACGATTTTGTGACATGTTCGGAGAGAAAGTGCAAGCAAGCAAAACTGTCATGATTTTGTGACATGTTCGGAGAGAAAGTGCAAGCAAGCAAAACTATCGCGATTTCACGACATGTTGGAAAAGAAAAAGTACGAAAGAAAAAGTATCGCGATTTCACAACATATTGCAAGAGAGATTGTACGGAAGAAAAAGTGTCGCGATTTCGCGACATATTGCAAGAGAGATTGTATGGAAGAAAAAGTGTCATGATTTCATGACATATTGTAGGAGAGAGAGTCCGAAATAAAAAGTGTCGTGATTTTATGACATATTGCAAGAGAGATTGTACAGAAGAAAAAGTGTCATGATTTCGTGACATATTGCAGGAGAGAGAGTCCGAAAGAAAAAGTGTCGCAATTTCATGACATATTGCAAGAGAGATTGTACGAAAGAAAAAGTGTCGTGATTTCGTGACATATTGCAGAAGAGAGAGTCCAGAGAGAAAAAGTGTCGCGATATCGTGACATGTCAGGTTTTCACGACCTGAAGGCAAGAGAAACAGCTAAGTAGAAAAAGTGTCGCGATATCACATGTCGGGTTTTCGTGACCCAAAGGCGAGAAAAATAGAAAAGGAGAAAAAGTGTCATGATATCATGACATGTCACGTTTTCGTGACCCGAAGGCAAGAGAAAGAGCAAAGGAGAGAAAGTGTCACGATATCGCGACATGTCGCATTTTTGCAACTAAAATAGGAGAGAGAAAGTAAGAAGGCAGAAGTGTCGTGATATCATGACAAAAGTAAAGAGGAAGAGTACGAAGGCGAAAGTGTCATGATATCGCGACATGTTGTATTTTTGTAGGCCAAAGCAAAGAGAAAGAGGAGAGAGAAAAAAGTGTCACGATATCACATGTATTTTCGTAGGCCAAAGTAAAGAGAAAGAGGAGAGAGAAAAAAGTGTCGCGATATCACAACATGTTGCATTTTCGTGGTCCGAAGCGAAGAGAAAATGCAAGGAGGAAAAAGTGTCACGATTTTGCAACATGTAGCATTTTTGTGGTCCAAATCGAAGAGAGAGAGAGAAGGAAAAAATGTCACAATATCGCGACATGCTGCATTTTTGAGACTCGAAAAGGGTAGGAAGGATGAGAAGCAAAAGTGTCATGATATCATGACATGTCGCATTTTCATGACTCGAAAAGGCCAAGCAGGTAGAGAAACAAAAGTGTCGTGATATCACGACATGAAATACCAGGATGGTGAAACTAAAGACTGCAGAGTGATGTGGACCCATAAGGAATCTTTAAAATCATTTAAGATGGTCGTTACATGTGGAAAGAAGTGGATGCATGCCAAGTGGAGAAAACGAACAGTCATGAAGAAGAAGACGAACAGTCATTGAAGGAGAAAACAAATGCATGCCCAAGTGGAGAAAATGAATAGTCAAAGAAGGAGAAAACAAATGCATGCCCAAGTGGAGAAAATGAACAGTCGAAGAAGGAGAAAATGAACAGTCGTGGAAGGAGAAAATGAACAGTCATCAAAATAGAAACGAAAATGCATGCATGCACAGAAAATAAAATGAACAGTCACTAAGGAGAATACGAACAGTCATGACCAAGAAGACAAACAGTCATGGTAGGAGTATATGTGTCAATTCGTTGCATGTAACGTGTTTGACGAAATGCCTACTCTATATATACAAAAGGAGTTACAGATAGAAGGCGTTACAATTGACAAGTGGCATATGAGAAATGAAAGGAGTTACAACTAGAGTTACAAAGAGATAATATGTTTATAAAAGTAGCACTGCTTGGAGAATTTTAGTTGGGGAATTTATTCTGTGAAGTGCGTGAGAGGAGTGCGAGAAGAGAGTGAAAGGAGAGCGAGAGGTGCATGATAGATGACTGAGAAGGGTATGTGTTATGTGATTTATGGGCAATGTGGAGTGAGCAATAGACCAGTCAGGATCTTGTAAATGTGAAGGCATTTTTATGTCAATATTCTAGCTTCAAAAAGTCCAAGTTGGTGCTTGGAATTAGGGGTTGGTGCTCTTTCTAGTTGGTGCTGGTAAATCATGGGTTGGTGCTCCTTTCTGTTGATGCAGATAAATCAGGGGTTGGTGCTCCTTCTAGTTGGTGCTGATAAATCAGGGGTTGGTGCTCCTTTCGTTGGTGCAGATAAATAAGGGGTTGGTGCTCCTTCCAGAGGGTGCTGGTAAATTGATTGTAAAATTGGTATTTTGCAAAGGCTAGATTTGGATGGGAGTCCAAACAATCAATTTTTGAGGAGTACCCAAAACTGATGAACCTTGATACATCTTATGTTGTGTGATTCTCTCTTGTTATATTTTCTTTATGTGGTTTTAAGCTTTCATTGTTTTGGATTTAAGAGTTGAAGTTTTAAAGTTTTAAAGAGCCACACTAATTCACCCCCCATCTCAGTGTCATTATGAGACTAACAATTGGTATCAGAGCTAGTTTTCCTTGTCAGGATTGTTGGTTCGACTTTTATACACACCCTGTGAAGAATGAGCATGAAATCTCGATAACACTTATAAGGGATAAATCCCACTCACTTTAGGATCTTGCTGGATATCCAAGGTGTGAGTTACAGAGTTGGGTCGAATGTCTATTCACTCTTTTCTGCTTTTAGAATAGTTTCAAGTGGACTATCTGTTACCTTACAACGGGTTCTGGACTTTAGTTCAGTAATGTTTTTGGAATTGGTTATCTTTGTGGACACTCAGATTTACAATCAGTTCTTTGATCTAGCTCTTTATGTTTTAGCAGATTTAAATAAAAGACAAATTCTAAAGAAGATAAAAATGGATCATTCAATCGGTGGAAAAGAGAGAGTAGAGTAGGGCAAAAAGAGAAGTTTACCTAACTTAGCTGCAAAACCAAAACTACCAATTTTAGTTATACTAGTTAGCTTCACAATAGAACAAATCAAAGAGGAAGGTGTCCAGATTTCTAAGATCACCTTCTACTAAGAGCATAAAATAGAGATGAAATAGATCTAAAAGAAAATCATAAAATAGAAGGGAAGTCGGTTAAAATTGGTATCTCTCACCAGTAGCCTAGCTCGCATAGTGAGGATAGAGCACTTAGAACAGGCCTGAACCTTAAATCTGTAATTTTTCCTAGCATATAATAAAAAGAATGAAGCCTAGTAGCATATCTAATCTTGATAACACAGATCTACAGTATAAATTAAATAAACCTTAATGAAATGAAAACAAAAGAAGATGAACTTATCACAATCCAAAAGAGATTAGGCTCCTGGCCATGCTATCACAGAAAACAAAAATCACACCAACTCCAAGTCCAAAACAAAGCATTCAACAAGATTTGTAGGAAATTGCTCCAATAGCTTTTTATTCTAAGTTTCTGCCTCTCGATCTTACATTCAGAGGAAGTATATATAGACTCAGGACAGACCCTGATATTTTCAAAAATATCTTCTCCTAAAACCCTAAATCTTATCCTAAAATCCCACCGCCGAGGTTTTACAATATAAGGCATTTTTATATAGAGTTTCGATAAACCCTAATTACTACGAAAATCTTCGTGGGGATCTTGCCATAAATGGAGAGGGCAGAATTTGATATTACTTGCATCCACCTGTAACTGTGTGTAGATGTCTTCATTGTTCTGGTGCGTCTGCCGGGAACATCTCATTAATTCCCCTAGGAAATTTGGATGAGTCACTACTTCTCTGACATTTCATTTTTGCAGAGCCGCCTCTGAGTTGAAATTCTCTACATGCCATTACTTTCACCATAAATTCTTGTGTTAAATGCGTCCATCGGAAAATTCTGATAACTGTGTATAGATATTTTCATTTACCGGCCAATTGCCGACATATTCCATTAAATGAGGCAGCTGCTTAGTCACATCGTAAAGTTTTCTTCGTGGCCAGATCTATAAACTCTAGATGGACCAAAAATCTGGCCTCCCCGTGACCTTCGCCTGATCTATGCTTATTTTTGTCTTTTTCGCCATTACTTCTACTAGTATGCAACTGCCAGATCGCTTTTTGCAAAAGAGAAACAAGGATTAGCATTTTAATATTATTAAATTAACCCTAATTTTTATTACCTTGTTGGCTTGGTTCTTTCTTCCTAGCTCATGGCATCGCAAAAATGAGACAGGTCCAAAAATGGGACATGTCGCGATATCGCGACGTTTTCCTTCCTATTCCCATGAAATTAAAATGTGTCACGATATCGCGATGTTATCTTTGAAGTTTGCCTCCAACCAAAATGTGTCACGATATCGTGACATTCTCATCAAGCTATGCTTCCAACCAGAACACGTCGTGAAATCGTGACGTTTCCATCACTTGGCTCCTCCAACTTTTTGAAATCATGTTGTCACAAATCATGACGTCTCTCATCACCTTGCGTCTTTCAACTCTCATAAACAATGTCATGATATCACGACGTTTCCATCGCTTGGCTCTTTCAATCCAAATGCGTCACAAAATCGTGACGTTTTCATTGCTTGGCTCTCTCTACCAAAATGCATCGCAAAATCATGACGTTTCCGTCGCTTGGCTCTTTCAACCAAAATGCGTCGTGAAATCGTGATGTTTTTGTCGCTCAGCTCTTTCAATCCAAATGCATCATGAAATCGCGATGTTTCTATCGCTTGGCTCTCTCTACCAAAATGCGTCATGAAATCGTGATGTTTCCGTCACTTGGCTCCTCTTTCCAAAAACACGTCACGAAATCGTGACGTTTCCATCACTTGATTCCTCTTTCCAAAATACATTGCGAAAACATGACATGTCGTGATATCGTGATGTTTTTGTCACTTAGCCTTTTTCTTCGTCGAACATCGCAAAAACATGACATGTCATGATATCACAATGTTTTCCTCAAGCTTTCATTTTGGTCCAAATGCGTCATGATTTCATGACATTTCCATCGCTTAAGGTTTGCCTCCAACTAAAATGTGTCGCGATTTCACGACGTTTTCCATAAGACTTGCTTCTAGCTAAAACCTATTGTGATTTCACGACGTTTTTCTCACTTGGCTCTTTCACAAACCATGTCGTGATTTCATGATGTTTCCATCGCTTGGCTCTTTCAACCAAATGTGTCATGATTTCGTGATGTTTCCCTTAGTTCATTTCTTTCTTTACTTATTTGTCGCGAAACCATGACATGTCGCGAAATTGCGACATGTCACGAAATTGCGACGTTTTCCTTGCTATTCTTATGAAATCAAAACCCGTCGCGATATCGTGACATTTTCATCTCTTGGCTCTTTTTTCCAAAACACGTCATGAAATCGTGATGTTCTCATCACTTGGCTCCTTCTACCAAAACTATTGCGATATCATGATGTTTTCCTTCAAGCTTTCTTTCAGTCCAAATATGTCGCGATATCGTGACATTTTCATCACTTGGTTCTTTTAGTCCAAATATGTCATGATATCGTGACGTTTCCAAAAATGGAATATGTCATGAAATCATGATGTTTCCAAAAATGGAATATGTCACGAAATCGCGACGTTTCCTCAAGTTACTTCCACTTAGCAAATTTTCCAGAAATTGTAGGTTGACTCCAATGAATTTATTCATATGTATCCTGCATTTTTACATATTAGTGAAAGATTTTCTTTACTCATAATGATTCTAACATTTGAAAAATGAATTCTAAATTGAAATCAAAGCCATATGCAAGCCTACTTGGATACTTTGGTATATGCAAAACTTGAAGAAGAAGGAGGCAAGCAAAATTTGGAATTAAAACCTGAAAAACATCAAGAGGGTCCCTATGGCAAAATGAAAACTAAATATTTTCAAAGGATGGAATTTCATTTTTTTAGTGGGGGTGTGTTGCTTCTCAACAAATGGCGATATCTATGGGGAAAATAGTAGCACTATTTTAGAATCTAGGACTCTAGTTTCAAAACAATATAGACCATGTACCATGCTTTGCCACAAATATTCTTCAAAATAATTTAACTACTACCTGATAGTTGTTAAAATTTCCCAAGGACATACTAGGTTGAATCACTTAAGGAAGATTTCTGATGTGCAATTATAAGCGTATAACTTTCTTCAAGGATGACTGGGCCTTCGAATGTTTTACTTTGGATTGATCAGCTTTTCTAGATTGTGAAGGGGAAACCGAGTAGGGCTCTATTTACTAGTTTAGCCTTTTACAGCCCCGACAGAGTTACTCTTTAGATTTTCATGACCCTGATCCACAACTATGAGGTGGTATCTACAACTTGGTAAAAGAAAACATCTTCTGGAGCCTTGGCTATCTCTTTCATTACATAACTTCTTCTTTCTCCTTTTTTTTTTGTGTAGAAAAGAGTGCCAGTTTTATGTTGCCTTGCTCAACTTTCACCTTCTCTCTCTCCCTTTTGAAATATATCGAAATCTGGAAAGCCTTGCTAAAACAATTTTTTTTTTTTCATCGATCTACTAACCGCTTCACCTGGGTACCGATAGCCTCTTTGGACACTTAAATAATTTCATGAATCAGAGTCCCCTCTTATGACCAACTTTTCTTGGATTCCCTAGGAGTTCTTCAGCCAAACAGTATAGTAGTTTCTTTATAATTAAAATAATTGTGGCAAGCAAGACACAAAATCCAATTATCTTTCTACTATTGTTCTAAATAACAAAATAGTTCCACTTTTTAGTTTAAGCAGACTATCTCTTGATTAGAATAAAGCAAAATGAAAACAGGATTTTGAACTTAGAATAAAACAATTTTTTAAAAGTTAATTTGTTCTTTGCTACCCAGGCGAAAACTTAAACAAACAGAAACTAAAAGCTAAAGAGAAATTTGTACAGACCTCAAAGGATAAAACACATAACTTTAAAAACAAACAAAATAAAATAAAAACAAACTACTTCAAAGCTTATTTACAATATATACACATGTTACAACGTCTTTGTGATTTATTCCAACGATGTATTTGATGGAACAGCTGAGAAATAATGCTTTAGATATTGACCACTCATAGGAAGGTTCAAAAAATTACCTTCCAGGTCCTATAGGCGAAAACCATTATTACCTAGGGTCTCGGCAATCTGGTATGGCCCTATCCATAGAGGTTGCAGCTCGGTGTGTTTATGCTTCTTTTCATGGGCTTTGTCCCACAGAAACACCAGGTCTGCATGATTGAAGGCGCTCACCTTGGCCTTTTCGTCAAGCCAGTGCTTGACTGTCTCTTGGTGTCGACTAAAATGCTCTACGGCTTGAAGTCATCCACCCTGCAAATCAACCAAGTCCAACACACGAGCTTTCGTATCTGCATGATCAAAGTAATGTAAAGCAAATTTTAATCTTGGTACTAATGCTTCATATTCTACCAAATTATTCGTGCAAGGAAACTGCAAGCGATAAGACATAAAACCGGTTTGATTTTTTGGTCCTTTAAGAACAGCCCCTGTACCAGAACCTTGCTTAGATTTAGCTCCATCAATATGAAGCATTCCAACTTCATTATCGTGATCTTGGTGAGCTTTAACTAGTTTCTCCTTTTGAGTAGTTGTCAAATTATAAACCCCGATATAACAACCCTAAGCAAGATTAACAGTCTCATTCTTGGCATTATACTCTGTGATCATGAGTTTATATCTTGGTTCTCTATCGATTCTTAATTGATTTGCAAAACCATTCCAGGGTAACCACATATGCGAAAAATCAGTAGCCAAGTACCCATTCAAGGATTTTGACCAATCCCTTCTCAGAAGCATTCCGTATCCTACAAGAATATCCACCACCTGAATGTCAATTCTGTGTTGCACTCTCGGCTCAGATGCTAGCTGGATGTGTATATTTTGAAGTTCACCTACCACTTTAACCTCAGACTTATCCAATTGGATGACTCTCATCTCGGAGTTCATGGGGGTCAAACCCAACTGCTGATAGATGGCTAGAGGCATGACATTGGCTAAAGCACCAGAATCTACCAGACAGTTGTGTAAATTTTTCCCAAATATACGGACAATCAGTAGGAAAGGTGGAACTTCAGTATTTTCTTTGTACATAGCCATATTCGCATTAGCTATCTTCTTCCCTTTTTCAGAGTTTTAGCAGTAGGTTCAGAGTATGTTTTGATCAAGTTATCCCTCTGTTCAAAAATTTGGGCCAGCTCATGAAGAGTGATGTTGGCTTTGATCTTCTTCATGTCCTCCACTATATTATATCCCTTATTGAGTGGAGGGACAAATGCATCTGGTCCTCTTATATTTCCTCCCTTGGGCGAAGGTGGGTTATCGTTTGAAGATGGATCTAGAGGTGTAGACATAGTATTAGGCTCTGGATTTCTATTCCTGAGGTTGTAGTTATCCCTCCTGTATTGTTGAAAGGCTTGCACTTCATCCATGGGTATCTCCACAACATTCTCTGATTCTTCTGGGAAAGTGAAAGAATCTAACACCATAGCTGCACTATGTTTGGATGAACTTGGAGCATCCACAGTTCTTTGATGTTCAGGAGAAACCAACTCACCAGATAGAGCTTCAAAGGCATTACAGAACTCCAAACAATCCAATTCCCCGTGCTGAGATGTTTCGTGAATCCTGCACCAGTTGGGCAAAGCTAAGTCACAAATATTTACTTCATGCCCTTTACCTTTATAATCTTTATTGGGTTCGTATGGGGGTCTAGTGAATCTATTTTGTTGATAAGGAAATCTGTTTGGGTTTTCACCGGTGGACACTTGCCTTTTGAAAGTCAAAAAATCATTTGCCAACTTTTGGACCACCCTTGAAACTTCCTCAACTCTTGTGTTATCAGATTCTTTCTCCGGATTCTGTACATTTTTAGTAGGTGTTACAGCCAATGGATTTCTTGATGGTGGAGTTTGACATACTGGCAACATCATTTGGTGTGGTATGGGATTGAAAACAGGGGTACCTTGTGTCACAAAAGGAGTTTGATGAGTACTTCAAAGGTTGAGGTCCCAATTGTCTTTCAAGAACCAGAGCTTCTTTATAAGCCTTTGTTAGATTGGTAATAGAGGCATCTCTTTTCAAGAAAACAGAAGTCATTGGATCTAGAGAATTCCTAAAAATTTCTAATGCCAGGTCTGCATTTGGCACATAATAACCCGTCAATCTACCATAAGCCTTTTGAAATCTGACATTGTAAGATCTGACAGATTCATTTATTTCTCTTTTAATACCAAAAAATTGTTGATATAATACACTCGGGATCTATCACTTCACCAAACTACGATACAAAAACCCTTTCCAAGTCATTCCAACTAGTAATAGAATCGTTAGTGAGATTCAAAAACCAATCGTATGCTCCCTCCTAGAGAGTGAACGGGAACAATCTGTAAGCCACATCTTCATGCTGTACATTTAACAATTTTAGAGCATTCTTGAATGCTACTAGGTGTTCTTCTGCTATTCTAGTCCCATCATGCTTGTATCTAGGAAGATACCTCTCAGGATTTTTGGGCAGATCATGGGCTGCACCAGGGATATTTAAGGCAGTGGAACCCAACCAATTTGCCATTACTACTTGATTGACGATGATATTTTCAGTTGTAGTTGGAGTAACTACAAGTGGTGATAAAACTATTTTAGACAAGGACTTGGCCCTTCTGAGGCTGCTTCTTCTTGGGGTTTCTAACTCAGGCACAAGGAGCTCTCCAGCTCTGGAGTGGGACCTTGTTACTCTATAAGTAGAATCCAACTTTTTCACCAGCACTTACAACCTCACAATCCTTAACAAACTACTGAACTTCAGGCCCTCCTTCTAGCACCAATTTTAAATGTTGGTTCGACTTTTATACACACCCTATGAAGAATGAGCATGAAATCCCGATAACACTTATAAGGGATAAATCCCACTCACTTTAGGATCTTGCTGGATATCCAAGGTGTGAGTTACAGAGTTGGGTCGAATGTCTATTCACTCTTTTTCGCTTCTAGAATAGTTTCAAGTGGACTGTCTGTTACCTTACAACGGGTTCTGGACTTTAGTTCAGTAATGTTTTTGGAATTGGTTATCTTTGTGGACACTCAGATTTACAATCAGTTCTTTGATCTAGCTCTTTATGTTTTAGCAGATTTAAATAAAAGACAAATTCTAAAGAAGATAAAAATGGATCATTCAATCGGTGGAACAGAGAGAGTAGAGTAGGGCAGAAAGAGAAGTTTACCTAACTTAGCTGCAAAACCAAAACTACCAATTTTAGTTATACCAGTTAGCTTCACAATAGAACAAATCAAAGAGGAAGGTGTCCAGATTTCTAAGATCACCTTCTACTAAGAGCATAAGACAGAGATGAAACAGATCTGAAAGAAAATCACAAATAGAAGGGAAGTCGGTTAAAATTGGTATCTCTCACCAGTAGCCTAGCTCGCACAGTGAGGACAGAGCAATTAGAACAGGCTCGAACCTTAAATCTGTAATTTTCCCTAGCATACAATAAAAATAATGAAGCCTAGTAGCATATCCAATCTTGATAACATAGATCTACAGCATAAATTAAATAAACCTTAACGAAACAAAAACAAAAGAAGATGAACTTATCACAATCCGAAAGAGATTAGGCTCCTGGCCACGCTATCACAGAAAATGAAAATCACACCAACTCCAAGTCCAGAACAAAGCATTCAAACAAGATTTGCAGGAAATTGCTCCAATAGATTTTTATTCTAAGTTTTCGCCTCCTGATCTTACATTCAGAGGAAGTATATATAGATTCAGGACAGACCCTGATCTTTTCAAAAATATCTCTTCCTAAAACCCTAAATCTTATCCTAAAATCCCACCGCCTAGGTTTTACAATATAAGGCATTTTTATATAGAGTTTCGATAAACCCTAACCACTCTGAAAATCTTTGTGCGGTTCTTGCCATAAATGGAGAAGGCAGAATTTGATATTACTTGCATCCACCTGTAACTGTGTGTAGATGTCTTCATTGTTCTGGTGCGTCTGTCGGGAACATCTCATTAATTCCCCTAGGAAATTTGGATGAGTCACTACTTCTCTGACATTTCATCTTTGTAGAGCCACCTCTGAGTTGAAATTCTCTGCACGCCATTACTTTCACCATAAATTCTTGTGTTAAATGCGTCCATCGACAAATTTCGATAACTGTGTATGGATATTTTCATTTTACCGGCCAATCGCCGACATATTCCATTAAATGGGGCAGCCGCTCGGTCACATTTTAAAGTCTTTCTTGGCCAGAGTTGTAAAATTTGGATGGACCAAAAATTCCCAGCGTTTCCCATTTCAATGTGACAGTCCTCGATTGATCTACGCTTATTTTTGTCTTTTTCACCATTACTTCTCTAGTCATGCAACTGCCAGATCGCTTTCTGCAAAAGAGAAACAAGGATTAGCATTTTAATATTATTAAATTAAACCCTAATTTTTATTACCTTGTCGGCTTGGTTCTTTCTTCCTAGCTCATGGCATCACAAAAATGAGACAGGTCCAAAAATGGGACATGTCGTGATATCGCGACATTTTCCTTCCTACCCCATGAAATTAAAATGTGTCGCGATATCGTGACGTTCTCTTTGAAGTTTACCTCCAACCAAAATGTGTCATGATATCGTGACATTCTCATCAAGCTATGCTTCCAACCAAAACACGTCATGAAATCATGACGTTTCCATCACTTGGCTCCTCTTTCTGAAACACGTCGCAAAATCGTGACGTTCTCATCACTTGGGTCTTTCAATATAAACCACGTCACGATTTCACGATGTTTCCATCGCTTGGGTCTTTCAATCAAATGTGTCATGAAATCGTGAAATTTTCATTGCTTGGCTCTCTCTAACAAAATGTGTCATGAAATCACGACGTCTCCGTTGCCTAGCTCTTTCAATCAAATGTGTCATGAAATCGTGACGTTTTCGTCGCTTAGCTCTTTCAATCCAAATGCGTCATGAAATCATGACATTTCTGTTGCTTGGCTCTCTACCAAAATGCGTCATGAAATCATGATGTTTCTATCGCTTGGCTCCTCTTTCCAAAACACATCACGAAATCGTGATGTTTCCATCACTCGATTCCTCTTTCCAAAATACGTCGTGAAAACATGACATGTCATGATATCGTGACATTTTTGTCACTTAGCCATTTTCTTCATCGGACATCGCAAAAACATGACATGTTGCGATATCGTGATGTTTTCCTCAAGCTTTCCTTTTGGTCCAAATGTGTCACAAAATCAAAACGTTTTCCTTGAGGTTTGCCTCCAACTAAAATGTGTCACGATATCACGACATTTTCCATAAGACTTGCTTCTAGCTAAAACCTGTCGCGATATCGCAATGTTTTTCTTACTTGACTCTTTCTGTCTAAACCATGTCCCGATATCATGATGTTTCCGTTGCTTGGCTCTTCCAATCCAAATATGTCATGATATCGCGATGTTTCCATTAGTTCATTTCTTTCTTTAATTCTTTGTCACGAAACCGTGACATGTCACGAAATCACAACATGTCGTGAAATCACGACGTTTTCCTTGCTATTCTCATGAAATCAAAACCCGTCGCGATATCACGACGTTTTCATCACTTGGTTATTTTTTCCAAAACACATCATGAAATCGCGACGTTCTCATCACTTGGCTCCTTCTACCAAAACCTGTCACGAAATCGCGACGTTTTCCTTCAAGCTTTCTTTCAGTCCAAAATGCGTCGCGAAATCGCGACATTTTTATCACTTGGTTCTTTTAGTCCAAATATGTCGCGATATCACGATGTTTTCGAAAATGGAAAATGTCATGAAATCATGATGTTTCCAAAAATGGAATATGTCACGAAATCGTGACGTTTCTTCAAGTTTCTTCCACTTAGCAAATTTTCCAGAAATTGTAGGTTGACTCCAATGAATTTATTCATCTGTATTCTACATTTTTACATATTAGTGAAAGATCTTCTTTACTCATAATGATTCTAACATTTAAAAAATGAATTCTAAATTGAAATCAAAGCCATATGCAAGCCTACTTAGATACTTTGGTATATGCAAAACTTGAAGAAGAAGGAGGCAAGCAAAATTTGGAATTAAAACCTGAAAAACATCAAGAGGGTCCCTACGACAAAATGAAAACTAAATATTTTCAAAGGATGGAATTTCATTTTTTTAGTGGGGGTGTGTTGCTTCTCAACAAGGCTAAATCAGCTAGGGTTGATCTTGGATTAGTACGCAATGGGTAAGAAGAATAGATCCTCCTCAAATAAGGCATCTCAGTCAGTTTCAGTTCCTGTGGAAGAGAAAATTGAACTAGAAAAGGTTGAAGAAGTGAATTCTGAAGTATGTGATGAAAACCTAGAGGTTGAAGTAGATCTAGAAGGTGAGTTGATCGCTGCTCTTGAAGAGTTGGGTTTAGAAAGGAAAAAGAACAAAATACTGTCCAAGAAGTTGGAAGAATATGGGGATAATATTGAAGATCTCTTCTTACAAATTCACAAAGCCAAGAAAATAGAAGAAGCCTTGAAGTCACAGATCAATGAGAAAAAGATTGTTTGCTGCAAACAAGAAGAGGAGATTGTTTTATTGAGGAAACAACTAGAAGAGGCCAATACAAATCTCAAATTTGAGAAGAGCACAAAGTCGCTAGATAAAATGATAAGGCAACAAAGAAGCCCCATGTGTAAGCTTGGTCTTGGATGTGAAGTTGAACAACCTTCATCTTCTAAATCTGCAGAGAAGAAGAAATCCACTGTTGAAGGATCAAAGCAAGAAAAGCTTGAAGCTGAATCCTCAAAAGGAAGAAAATCTCAAAGGAGATCTACAACAAAGCAACCACAACAAAAGAGGTTCTATCACTCTCACTTTATTCATAATAATGCTTTTAATGGCTATTGTTTTAGATGCAACCATTATGGTCACAAGGCAATTTATTGTGGATTGAATAATAGATCAAAGAATTATGGTCGGTAGAAATACATCTGTTATTCCGGTTGAACACCATGTGCAATGTTTTAAATGTAATGGTCATGGGCACATAGCAAGGTTTTGTCCAAGAACTTTTGTATCTAATCTAAGGCAAGACAGTAGATTTCATCAGACACAAAGAATGCAACACAGAAGAAATCATGTGCATCAAAGAAAGGAAAATAATCATCCATCAAGGATGCACAAGAGACAACCACCCAAGAGAAATGTTCAAATTCACGAAAAGGTTCAAAACAGGGATGCAATTGAAAAACTCAAGCCCAAGTTCAAGAAATCTTGGAGAAAGAAAGAAGAGAGGAAATCTTGTCTCCTTGGATTGAAGGAGATTACTCCTCTATTGCACTAAGCAGCTCCAGGTAGCACATCCTCAGGGGGAGCAATCTTAAAGTTTTATTTTAATGCTCCTATGTTGTTTGGTTATCTGAGGATGAAAGGCAAGTAGTCAGGGGGAGTTGTCGTATAGTTGTCAAAATGTGTTTTAGTTCATGTAGATATTTGTGGAGGTAATAAGCAGGAGCATGAGACGTTGGCTTGACAGAGCCGTATTTCAATTAGTGTGAAGTCTCTCTGGTGATGGCGGTTACAATAGCAGATAGTGTCAAACTGATGTGCTTCAGCAGAACAACATGGTAAACAACTAGGTTTTTGATGCAACAATTGATAGGCATTATCTGAGATAGAACATGCAGCACAGGTCGACGTGTCATGGAAGCATAAGCTGGCAGGTGCTGGTTTTGAAGACTGTAACATTCCCAATCTGTAGATAAAATAGAATCCATGTTGTGAGTACGTCTCAATTCATCTACCAATATCGATGGAGGACTATGGTAAAGCTCTTCATGATCGTTATGAAAATTACTGCCAACGTGTAGGTGGAAAGCGTGAGGTTCTTAACCAAAAATACATCACATCGTTTGGTATAAGAGAGCATCAATTTTCTCTAAAGAAGTAGTCGTTATCAAAGAGATGCCAGAGTCAAAGCAAATAGTGGTACTAGCACCTAGTTGGTCAAGAGTGCCAAGTGGCACATGCAAGGCAGAGACGTTGAGAGAATAGCGCCCAGGTGGTGAAGCGTCAAGGAGGACAAGATGCCTATGCAACTAAGAAAGTCTTGCATTATTTGAGAAATGCGAGATATTGCCCGAGGAATCCCTTGATCGCAACGAGGAGAAATGCTCCCTGGAATCGCGTGAAGATCGTTCGTCTAAGACATTGAGTAGCCCTGACATATGCCCTAGCAAGAAGTAGAATACCGAGAGTTGATGACTACGCGTAGATTGAGGTTCCAACGCTAGATATAACGGTCCACTGTCAATACCTATGCAGACGATGAAAACATTCATGGCAGCCGTTAGAAACCAGAGACATTGAGCTGCACAACGGATGCGAGGCAAAGTCGTTAGTCACGGAGGAGGTGGCAGTCAAGAGGCTAAAGAAAATTATGGAGATTGCCGATGTTAAAGTTGATGAAGGTAGGGAACGAGTTATAAGCATAGTGGTTGAAGCCCATTGGTTGTGAAAGAACTTGAGTTAGAAAAGAACATGAGTATCATTGTTATGTGATATTTGTGGTTGAGCATTGTTGGAAATGTTTGAGTTGGTTGATACATACTTGGACTAGGGTTGTGTGAGAGAGAGTTGTCCCTTGTGATGATTGGTTGAGTTGATTTGATTGAGCCTAGTCAAGTTATGTGTGAAGTGATTTTTAAAGTTCTATGAAATAAATTATTCCATCATTCTATGTTGAGTTGAGATTGAGGGTAGAACATTTTAAGTCCCTAACAAATCTCTTTTTGCCTCTTGGAGGGGTTGGATTTGAGGTGCCACTCATTGTTGAGTTCATTTTGAGTACTACTTGAGCATGATTGATTGAGCCATTGAGAAGGCCTTTGGGAAATATTTGAGGACAGTGTTGGGACAGATTTCTAGAGCAGATTTGGGCAAGTTCTTGGTGAGCTTGCTAGAGAAGATTTGGGCAAGTTCTTGGTGAGCTTGCTAGAGCAGATTTGGACAAGTTTTGTATGAGCTTGTTATTCAGACATTGGGCAAGTTCTTGGTGAGCTTGCTAGAGCAGATTCTATGTGAGCCTATTGAGCAGGTTCTTAGTGAGCCTATTGACAGAGTACAGAGGACAGAGTCTCAATGGATAGAGATCCAGCAGCCAACATAGTTGAAGATAGATCTGAGTGAGGATTCTTCAAGTGGAGAGAGGTCCACCAGTCAGTGCAGCAGAGAGACAGAGTCTTCTATAATATAACAATTGGAGAGAGGTCCACCAGTCAGTAGCGGATACCTTCGCAATAAATTGGGAGTGGTCATGCTTCCCAAGAACTGACTAGCTATCGGGACCACATTCTCAGGGGGAGCATTTATATATTTGATTATCTTTTTGCTCATATTTGTAATTTTTGCTAACTATCATAACGTGTGCCTGAGAATGTTGTGCATGGACTCAGGGGGAGTCTACAGTAGCCCTTTGGTATTATTGTCAAAGGGGGAGAAGAATTACAGGAAATTGCACGTGTGTTGCCAACAATTCCAAAGGGGGAGATTGTTGAGCAAGGTGCAACAACAGTATTGTCATTGTTGTCAACACAGTCAGACAGATCGGTTGATGCAGTGGACAGGAGTTAAGAGGTTCTTCCAAGTGGCCCATATGCTAAAAATCAAAAGAAAATCACAAGGAAGAAAACTGTCACGATATCGCGACATGTTGAGAAGAAAGAAAAACTGTCGTGATTTCGTGACATGTTCGGAGAGAAAGCGCAAGCAAGAAAAACTATCACGATTTTGTGACATGTTCAGAGAGAAAGCGCAAGAAAGAAAAACTGTCATGATTTCGTGACATGTTCGGAGAGAAAGCGCAAGAAAGCAAAACTGTCATGATTTCATGACATGTTCGGAGAGAAAGCGCAAGCAAGCAAAACTGTCACGATTTCGCGACATGTTCGGAAGAGAGAAAGTGCAAGAAGAAAAAGTGTCATGATTTCGTGACATATTGCAAGAGAGAGACGGAAGAAAAAGTGTCACGATTTCATGACATATTGCAAGAGAGATAGTACGAAAGAAAAAGTGTCACGATTTCGCGACATGTTGAGGAGAGAGAGAGTCCAGAAGAAAAAGTGTCACGATTTCGTGACATATTGCAAGAGAGAGTACGGAAGAAAAAGTGTCGCGATTTCGCGACATATTGCAAGAGAGAGTGTACGGAAGAAAAAGTGTCACGATTTCATGACATATTGCAGGAGAGAGAGTCCAGGAGAAAAAGTGTCGCGATATCGCGACATGTCAGGTTTTCGTGACCCGAAGGCAAGAGAAAGAGCAAAGGAGAAAAAGTGTCGCGATATCGTGACATGTCGGGTTTTCGTGACCCGAAGGCAAGAGAAAGAGCAAAGGAGAAAAAGTGTCGCGATATCGCGACATGTCAGGTTTTCGCGACCCGAAGGCAAGAGAAAGAGCAAAGGAGAGAAAGTGTCACGATATCGCGACATGTCGCATTTTCACGACTAAAGGAGGAGAGAGAAAGTAAGAAGGTAGAAGTGTCGCGATATCGCGACAAAAGTAAAGAGGAAGAGTACGGAGGTGAAAGTGTCGCGATATCGTGACATGTTGTTTTTTGCGGGCCAAAGCAAAGAGAAATAGGAAGGAGGAGAAAGTGTCACGATATCGCGACATGTATTTTCGCGGGTCAAAGCAAAGAGAAAGAGGAGAGAGAAAAAGTGTCGCGATATCGCGACATGTTGTTTTCGCGGTCCAAAGAAGAGAAAATGCAAGGAGGCAAAAGTGTCGCGATTTCGTGACATGTAGCATTTTCACGGTCCAAAGAGAAGAGAGAGAGAGAAGAAAAAGTGTCACGATATCGTGACATGTCGCATTTTCATGACTCAAAAAGGGCAGGAAGGCCGAGAAGCAAAAGTGTCGCAATATCGTGACATGAATACCAGGATGGTGAAACTGAAGACTACAGAGTGACGTGGACCCATAAGGAATCTTTAAAATCATTTAAGATGGTCGTTACACGTGGAAAGAAGCGGATGCATGCCAAGTGGAGAAAATGAACAGTCATGAAGAAGAAGACGAACAGTTATCGAAGGAGAAAACAAATGCATGCCCAAGTGGAGAAAATGAACAGTCGAAGAAGGAGAAAACAAATGCATGCCCAAGTGGAGAAAATGAACAGTCGAAGAAGGAGAAAACGAACAGTCATGGAAGGAGAAAATGAACAGTCATCAAAATAGAAACGAAAACGCATGCATGCACAGAAAAGAAAACGAACAGTCACTAAGGAGAATACGAACAGTCATGACCGAGAAGACGAACAGTCATGGTAGGAGTATATGTGTCAATTCGTTGCATGTAACGTGTTTGACGAAATGCCTACTCTATATATACAAAAGGAGTTACATATAGAAGGCGTTACAATTGACAAGTGGCGTATGAGAAATGAAAGGAGTTACAACTGGAGTTACAAAGAGACAATATGGTTATAAAAGGAGCATTGCTTGGAGAATTTTAGTTGGGGAATTTATTCTATGAAGTGCGCGAGAGGAGCACGAGAAGAGAGTGAGAGGAGAGCGAGAGGTGCACGACAGGCGACCGAGAAGGGTATGTGTTATGTGATTTGTGGGCGATGTGGAGTGAGCAATAGACCAGTCAGGGTCTTGTAAATGTGAAGGCATTTTTATGTCAATCTTCTAGCTTCAAAAAGTCCAAGTTGGTGCTTGGAATCAGGGGTTGGTGCTCCTTCCAGTTGGTGCTGGTAAATCAGGGGTTGGTGCTCCTTTCTGTTGGTGCAGATAAATCAGGGGTTGGTGCTCCTTCTAGTTGGTGTTGGTAAATCAAGGGTTGGTGCTCCTTTCTATTGGTGTAGATAAATCAGGGGTTGGTGCTCCTTCCAGTAGGTGCTGGTAAATTGATTGTAAAATTGGTATTTTGCAAAGGCTGGATTTGGATGGGAGTCCAAACAGTCAATTTTTGAGGAGTAGCCAAAACTGGTGAACCTCGGTACATCTTGTGTTGTGTGATGCTCTCTTGTTATATTTGCTTTATGTGGTTTTAAGTTTTCATTGTTTTGGCTTTAAGAGTTGAAGTTTTTAAGTTTTAAAGAGCCACACTGATTCACCCCCCCTCTCAGTGTCATTGTGAGACTAACAGGGATGAGGAGAATGGATATGAAGCAAGTGATGATGAGGTGCAACTTAGCTTAGCCTATTAGGGGCCTCGCTATTTACAAATATTTGAATGGTCAGTCCACTATGAGAGTGGATATACATCAAATGAAAGTGACTATGACTCAAAAGACTCAACAGAAAGAGCCTACTTAGACCTAAGACATCAATCACTGACTTTGGGGCAAGAGACAAATGCAAATGGATTCTTCATAAGTGACGAATAATATGAATATGAAACAGAGACGACCTACTTAGGTCTAAGACATGAGCCCCTTGTCTTAGGACCTCATACCAATGCCAACAATTTTTGGATAAGTGATGATGACTTTAAGTATGAGATCGAGATGGCTTATCTTGGACCTCACCACTTGCAGGAAGTCAACAAGCTAGTAGAGAGAGAGGTGGCACTTCGTGCCATAGATCCTCATCTCTAATTTTTGGGGAGACCTATTGACCTAGGAGCCATGCATCAGATGGTCAATCCCCCTCTGCCTACATTTAGAGAGTAGTTAGAGTCCAATGATCCTATTATTTGCCCTGCTCATGGGCCAAATCCATAAATTCCCATTCCTCTAGAACCTCATCACGAGTATGGAAGGGAAACCCCTAAGACAAGATTGCACCCATGTGGTCCTAGAGATTTCATTCCATCCATCAACATGATCTCCATTGATTTGACCACTCCACTTCATAATCCAATAGATCCTACCAAATCATTGCATATTGATATAGAGGCTATTGATTGGGATCATGCTAATTTTCCCATAGAGCTAGAAGACCTCTTCCCCAATGAAGAGATGTTATAGTAATTCCATTTTGCATTAGGTTTTTCGTATGACATCTTCCATGTTGGTTTGGAACCTGAGTCACTAGGTCCTGTGAATCCCATCGATGATATTCATTTGATACCCATGCCTCATCAACTAGAGGAGGGGTCACATATGGTTGTAGAAGTGACTTTCGAGGTGGACATCAGTGATGATCCTACCCAACCAAGGAAAGTCAAGTTTAGAGAAATTCTATCTCCAAAGGAACAAGCCATCCTAATTCCTCTCCTTAAGGAGAGGCCAAATATTTTTGCTTGGACTTACAAAGACATGCCAGGGATAGATCCAAAGTTAGTCGTTCACAACATTTCATTGGACCCTATGAAGAAGCCAGTCAATCAAAACTTGATGAAAATGCATTCAACCATCACTTTGATGGTGAAGAACGAATTATAAAAACTACTGGATGCAATAAACATAGTTCTTATAGACTACCCTGAGTGGGTATCGAACATGGTACCCGTGGGGAAACCTGACGAAAGAGTTCGTATCTACACGGATTTTATGAATTTGAATAGGGCAACACCAAAGGATTCATTCCCATTGAAAAACATAGATGCTCTTGTGGACGCAACCATAGGTCATGAAATGCTCTCCCTAATGGATGGTTTTTCTAGATACAAGCAAATCCGGATTAAGCTCGAAGATCAAAATTAAAACTACTTTCATTACTCCATGGAGAATATTTTGTTACAAAGTAATGCCATTCAGTATAAAAAATTGTGGTTCCACATATCAACGAGCCATGACATACATATTCCATGACTATATGCATAATATCTTGGAATATTACATGGATGAATTACTAGCCAAGTCCCTGTTGCGGCAAGAGCATGCCAAAGTCCTTAGACAAGTCTTTGATCGCCTCATAGAACATAATGTTTGATTGAATCCTAAGAATTGTGTATTTGGTGTAACTTCTGGTAAGATTTTTGGATTCATCGTATCCAAGAGAGGCATTGATGTTGATCCTACGAAGGTAAAGGCTATACTAGAAATGGTCGCACCTACCAACATTAGGGAGTTGTGAAGCCTACAAGGAAAGATAACATCCATCAAAAGATTCATCATGCAATTATCAGACAAATGCAGACCTATGAATAGGTTGCTACACAAGGAAGTCCTATTTCATTGGGATGAAGAATGCCATCAAGCCTTTGTAGAGATCAAAACTTATCTGGAAACATCGCTAGTATTGGCTCCACCAAGGCCAAACATACCATTTTTACTATATATCGGCTACTAATTTCACATTGGGCACCATGTTAGCCCAAAATAATGCACAAGATAAAGAGTAGGCCATATATTACATTAGTCGCACATTGGTGAGTTATGAGCTAGGATATGCATATGTCAAAAAGTTGTGTTTAGCAGTGGTCTTTGCAACTCAAAAATTGTGACACTACATGTTGAACCATATGACCTACGTCATATTAAAACATAATCCTTTGCAGTACATGATGAGAAATACATATCATAATACATGTACCGTAAAGTGGATCATTCTATTGACAAAATTATATCTAGAGTTCATAAGCCAAAATTCCATCAAGGGACAAGTCATAGTAGAGAAATTAGTAGATGCGCCTCTTTAGGATGGCAAGCCTCTCACCATAGAATTTCCTGATGATGTGGTCTTTGCATTATCAGTTCTGCAAAAACTTGAAGAACCTAAGAAAGAAAGATACATGTCATTGTTCTTCGATGGTTCAAAGTGTGAACAAGTAGGCAGAGCAGGGATTGTCTTTATCACACCGTAGGGTGCTCCATTAACCTTATCATTCAAACTAGACTTCCCGTGCACAAACAAAAATACATAATATGAAGCATTGATCCTAGGATTCCAAAAAACCATAACAATGGGCATTAAAATATTGAATATATTTGGTGACTAATTGCTCATAGTAAACCAAGTCAAAGGACTATTCAACTGTAGGTGCCTACTCCTGAAGACTTACAAGGAACTTTTTGACACCTACCTAGCCCATTTGGAATGGTATGACATTGAGGCAATCCCTCGTACGTTGAATATATTTGCAAACATCATGGCCTCTTTGGGATCCTTAATCCCTCATAATTCCTTTGCTGATTTTATAATCATTCATGTGAGAGTGCTTTCACACTCAGCAATATGTCGTTAAGATTTTGACAATCAAGAATCATTCAACATGATCAACATCGAGCCAAATCGAGATTGGTCCTTCACAGCTAGAGGTTTCTTGCAAATAGCACCTTGGGGGTCGTTGATCTCCCAAGGACCTATGGAGTGTGGTGCAACCATACACCATATATTTGTTCCCCAATCCGTGTTCACTAGCTCAAAAATGCAGGAAGAGCAAGCTACTTTTCTATAGATGTTGTGGCTTATCAGGATTGGCTTTCCCAACTGTGGGACTTCCTAAAGCTTGGAATAGTACCTTAAGGTTTTTTGCATACTAAAAGGTGAACGTTCAAATAGAGAGCAACAAGATACATCTTGCTAGGAGAAATTCTCTACAGAAAAGGATATGATGGAGTATTACTTTGTTGTCTTGAGCCCCATGAAGCATCTTGGGCAATTTTGTAAGCTCACAACAAAACATGTGGAGGCCATTTTAGTGACATGACCATTGTTAATATGCATCTTGAGAATGGGTTACTATTGGCCCACCATGGAAAAGGACTACTGTGAGTATGTCAAGAAATGCAGTAAGTGCCAGCATCATGCAAATCTAATGCACTTACCATCGCAATATTTGCAGCCCATCCAGGAAGCATGGCCATTCTCATAGTGGGGACTAGAATTGATTGGGAAGATCTCATCCCCATCTTCAAGCTGATACACATTCATCATAATAGCCACAAAATACTTCACTAAATGGGTAGAAGCAATCCCATTAACATCAACAACTAGACCAAGGATTACAAAGTTTATACTCCACAATATCATAAGTCATTTTGGGGTCCCTTATAAGATAATATCGGATAATGGGCCATATTTCAAGAATAAAAATGTGCATGCTTTAATGAAAAAATACCACATTCAACACAGTTTTTCAATGCCTTATTATCCACAAGCAAACGGGCAAGGAAAAGCTTCAAACAAAACAATAGTCTCCATTTTGAGGAAGACAATGCAAGAAAATCACAAGGATTGGCACATGCAGTTGCCTCTTGCCCTATGGGTATACAGGACTAGTATACAGATGCCCACTGGGGCAACACCATTTTTACTAGTATATGGCACTGGGGCCATCATGCCACAAGAGTCAAAAATCCTGACTCTATGCATAACATTAAAGAACTTCATATATGATGATGCTGCGTGGCAAGGCCACCTTGATCAGTTGATGCTTCTTGATGAATGTCGAGTCAATGCTTTAGAGCATCTTCATGTTTACCAGGATCCCCTTGCACAAGCTTACAATAGTAAAGTCCACCTAAGGGAATTCAAGGTTGGAGATCTAGTGCTCAAATAAAACCACAAAACTCGAATATGTCACCGCATCTACGAGATAAGTTCACGATAAACTGGATAGGTCCATATGTTATTTCATAGAGAGTTGGGAATGGAGCATATCGCCTTATATCATTGGATGGTGTTGAAGAGTTTGAACCTCTCAATATCATTCACTTAAAGGCATTATACACATAAAACACAAAAACATTCAAATATTTCATAAAACACAAAAACATTCAAATATTTCATAAAACACAAAAACATTCAAATATTTCATAAAATCCAAAAACATTCAAATATTTCATAAAATTCAAAAACATTCAAATATGTCAAAAACAAAAACAAATCATAAAAACATAAAATTTCAAAAATCATTCAAAGGCTCCAAGGGTAATTCAAACCGCTTGGTCAAATCCCATCAAATCAAAAAGGCTCCAAGGGTAATTCAAACCGCTTGGTCAAACATCAATTCAAAAATACCCAAGGGTAATTCAAGGCGCTTGGTCAAAATACAATCAAAGGCTCCAAGGGTAATTCATACCGCTTGGTCAAAAACAAAAAAATCAAAGGCTCCAAGGGTAATTCATACCGCTTGGTCAAAAATAATCAATCAAAGGCTCCAAGGGTAGTTCATACCGCTTGGTCAAAATCAATTCAAAAAAGATCCAAGGGCAATTCAAATCGCTTGGTCAAAATCAATAACAAAATCCCCAAAGGCATAAAAAGCCCTTTGGTCAAATTATTCAAAAATACAAAAACAACATAAAATAAAAAATACAAAAACAATTGCATCTCACATCTTGCATCCACATCATTGCATTACATTTTCATATCCACTACAATTGCATATGACATAAGAGCCTTAAAATTGATACCACAGTTTGTCGCACAAATCATTCAAATCCATACCTCCATCAATAAATATGTGTGTAATTGTGTTTTTCAACACAATCATTATTTGTTGCTATACATAATATACTAAGATTTTTCGGTGAGTCAACCACACCTAGTGATCTTATCAACTTTTGAGAAAAACAACTTTGATTAGTAGAAAGTAAGGTCTAGCTTTGATAATGCCTTGGATATTCAAGATCCCGTCACTAATTGAAACACTAAAATCCTAGCTGGTACAAGAAAAATATGAAAGCTGCAAAGCGGTATAGGTTACCTTAAGTGAAAAGGATCTTCCTTGCTTATCTCCCTATGCAACCAGTTTAAAAGTGTTGAGAATTGGCAAAAGTACAAGCTTTACCTTATCAAAATCCCTTGCTTACATCAAAATAAATAAAATCCCAAAGTAAAGTACATATTCAAAATGCCAAGCATACAATCAAGATTCCAAAGCAATAATCCTATACACAAATCATAAATTCAAAAAAAAAAATCAAACTCCAAAAATAAATAAAAAATAAACAATGATTTTCATCACTACATATGAGAAAAATAAACAGTGATTATCATCACTACAAAAATCCCCGCTCAAAGAAAAATAAATCAAAATAAACAGTGATTTTCATCACTAATTATGAGCAAAAATCCAAATCCCAAAAAGAAGCCAAAAAGAAGGGAATAAAGCTTGAATCCCTAGAATTCTCAGCATTGTACAAAACTGGAAGGATAAATCCTTACGCATGAAGATATATCTATTACAATTGCTTCATGCATTTGTGTAGACCAATGTTTGAATGTGGATGATCTAGCTTAGGTAACCCAATATTGCCTAGTAGAATAGTCCAACTAAGTCCAACATAAGGATGAGATGAACACTTGAGGATCCCTGATCTTAGCAATGGGCTGAAAAAATCTTGCCTGACATCATAGGAAATGCTTGAGTTCTATCTCAAAATATACAATCACATGCACATAGAGAGATCATGAAAAACCAGGTCCATGGCAAAAGCCTTACTTTTCCAAATTCTAAGTGGTAAGTAGACAGTTGTTGATAGGAGAACTAGAGTGTTTGAATCTCTGAAAAGCCCAAAAAATTCTTACATAGCAAAAAATCATAAAATCATTCACACCATCACTTTCTTTATAAGATTCTATAAATTAGGGTGTACCTATATATTAGGATAGATACCACATATATATTAGAAATAGTATATAGATGGCCACTGACTAATTTATATCTTTTAATTTATAGAAACTTATTAAGAAAATACTTTACATACCATTACATATCATATATGAATACTAAATCAATTCTTATGATAAGAGTGATTATTTAAATTCATGATTATTTTTTTACTTTATGTGGTATCACCCATTAATATTGTCAATGTCATATGCATTCCGTATGTTTTAAGTGATTAGAGCATACAAGTTCATTTATACCATTCCATCACATAAGTTAGATGCATACAATTAAAGCAAAGTTAAAACATGCATTGTAGCAATAACATCGCATCCACAAAAACAAGTCATTAAATCCATAAAGCACATCATAAAACATATAGGCAATATCCATTTGCATACAATCATAAATTCATCATTCATCATCAAAATACATCGCATCATATCATAAAATCATATAAGAATCTACACATCCATATAAGCATCTTCAAGTACCATCTATCATCCAACATATCCATAAAAACATCATAATACCATCATCACATCATATCATAGAACAAAATAAAAACAAAAACATAAGCAATAAATGACACACATAATAAGTCATAATGGAAAGCTAACATAAAAGTATGTGTGTCAAGTCCATGGATATACAAAAATACCCATGGGCTACAGTCATAAATGTTAGCCAACCTCAAAAATGGATCAAGGACCAAGTAGAGCATCAGTCAAGTACCGGGCCTAAGCCCCCTGCATCACTTCCTCTAGTGCTACCTTCCCCTATGGTGGTGTCACGAGTTGAATGATGTAAGCATGTCTATCTCTCTATCAAAGTCTGGGTCCTTTGGATAGGATAGGTGGAATACTACTCTAAGGTGGAGTGCCCACTGACCTGCGAACCACCCACACCTATTGGATCCTTAGGGACAATCCCATGCCTCTTTAGTTTCATTTGAAGAAGGGTAACAAGATCCACAAGTCCCCAGATCTACTCCTCATGCTCATCCAATAGATATTGAATTTGTCCCACATCTACCACTAAAACTATCATTGGAGCCTCCTGTGGTGTAGAAGGAGGAACAACAAACTACATCCTGACATGACTACCCCCAATAGTAGCCTGTAGATCATGTATCTGTGTTGTGAGCTACTCAATCATAGCATATCATCATTGTACCTAGATCTTAGTGACCTGAAGCTCAGCCTCGACCTCATGTAGGTGTGCTTTCAAAGGATAGTCTCTCTCCTTGAGCTCTAAATCCTCCTCCTCCTCAGGAACATCAAGATCCTCTCCTGGCACCTGCTCTGCTAGCTAGCCTAATACTTTGGTCTTGGCTCAAAATTTGCATCTTGTCGAATCTATGCCATCACCCCCACCATCATCCTCACACCCTAGGTTTTCGATGCCATGCCACATCCGATCACCCCACCATTGAGTGTAGGCCTCTATAACTCCCCCAACCACTATAGGGTCAACAAATGGGGCATCCTCCTCATATGAGAGCTCAATAATCTATCATGGAGGTAGGTCCTTATTTGTTGTGAGGTACATGTACAAGAACACTATCAAGGGCACATCTTGCTACAATTTGTACTGACGAAGAACCCGAGAGTAGAAGAAATACTCCTAGATGGCAATCTTACGACCAACAAGCCATCGCTCGTGTCGTGTCCTAGAAGTAAAGCTAGCTGGATCATCCCAAGTAGGGCACTCATAGTAAGGCCACCACATGACATCTTTGACCAATAGTCTAGTGAAAGCATTAGTGTAGTGGGACATCTCCCCTGCAAAAGTGTGGCTCTTATGCTCCTCGTTCTCTTGAGCCCACATAGCAGCATAGCACTGTGTCCGAGCATCAATAGTTGTAGTATTGGTTGGGAGTCCCTTAGGGTGATCTATCGTAATGTGCTCCCATCCCCAAACCTATAGGATTAAGCTACAAGCAATGCTAACACGTCCTCACTAATAGATGTGGTACAACTCATCATAGCACTGATCCAATAGTGATCTACCCCATGCATAGATGATAGGCTCCTCGTTATCCAATAGGTCCTGAACCATCGCCAGAAGGTTCCACGGGAACCTCAAACCCAAGTAATCCAGGATAAGAACATTGCTTATCACCCTCCCCATGCTAGCGACTAATGGACACTCCTCCAGACTTGGTATCCTTTAGATCATCTGCATAATGCTCTCTAAACACCCGAGTGAAGACAACCACCTGATCATTAGTGGCCGAAGAGACAATGACCACCCCATAAAATGGAATCCAAAAGATACTATATATGTCCTCTGGTGTAATGGTCATATCACTGGTAGGGAGGTGGAAGGTATTAGTCCATGGGTCCCAGTGATGGGCCAAAGTCGTAAGGTAAGCCTGATCTACCATGATGTAAGGCAACCTGATGACATACTGCAACTCACGGGCTTTGAACCATGCCTAGTACATATCATCAAAGATAGGAAGCAAGCCAAGCAGGAGCCTCAGGTCTTGAGCCTGAGTAGTAATGATCTAAGAAAATAAAAATAAAAGCAAAGTGTAACTATAGTGCATCTAAGGCATAATTCACAATAAACATGAAAACGATGCAAGAGAGTATGAGTTACTCTAAGTCTAAGCAAAAGAACCAGATTGCACCTAACCAAAAAAATCAAAAATGTCATAAAATCAACAAAAATACAAAAAAAACAAGGCTTAAGCTTTAGCCATTGTCACCTACAATGATTGAAACCTGGACGTTGGAGGCAGCAGTGGCCAAGACCCAACGATCAATTTTTTTACCATTGGGATTCAATATTGGCCACTCTGAGCAACAGTGGCTCAGAGTTGACCACTCTGAGTGATAGAAGCCAAGGGGTGGCATAGCAAACCTATGAACCCTTGGCCAAAAAATCAAAAAAATTACAAAATTCACAAAATATTTCAAAAAAAAACAACATAGGGAGGGAAAGCAAACAAATTGGAAAGTAAAATTTCCTACCCAAGCATCAAAACTAAGCTAAATTCAAAATGCCCAAAATGGCGGTAGTAGGTGAATAACTAGAAAATTTCAAAAACCCTGGGCTAAAGCCACTAATAGAAAGAAAAATTGGGGACTAACCCACCATAGAAAAAGAGAACCTAACCCTAATTACAGAGTTTTTTTATTGCCAGCGGGTTTAGTGAGGTTTGTTTTACCCATTACTTAGTGGGGTTCAGTTTTATGCAGATAAAATAAAAGAGAGCTAGGGTTTTGAAGAGAGAAATACCCAATAAGCTCTAGCTCCTCCAGCAACTAATGTCTCACCTTGCATAGCCATGTCTTCAGCACCAGCAATTTTCAAAGTCACAATCATCATCGTCGCACCATAGCTCACAAAGCGAATCTTCAACAGTAAAAATGATAGGTCAAACCCTATAAATGCAAATTTTTACATTTCCTTAATTATGCCTTGGCCTCTACTGATGTTAGTGGCCTGAACTTCTTGGCTACTTAAGGCAACATCGACCACAGGCAGGAACTCATAAGCCGCTGGACCTGACAGCGGCCAGATCCATAAATCAAAATAAGGGATTTCCTCCTTGAGGGATCCCACAAAAATAGTAAATAAACACACTTTGGTGGTTTTAGATCATCAGAATGTTCAAAATAACAAAAATATTACATAAAATCACAATCTCAAACTGGCCTCGTATCCAATTACCTACTCTATCCACTCGATGATTAAAACGATTTGCACTCCATGTATTTCGGTGAGATGAGTAGGCAACCATAAGGCCACTTGGGGCAAAAACAACTCATTTTGGAATTACGATGTACCACCCTTCAATCCCGAAGAAGACCAATATGGTCAGACTGCTCCATGGGTGCGAAAGGATCATTCTAATTCTCCTATGACATCAAAAACATTAAGTCAAAGTGATACAATCTAAACATAAATAGAATCACTCATCCCAACTCCCTAAGAAGGCTATTGATAGCCTAACCGCTCCTTAGGATAAGGATGAATGATCATCATAAATAATTGGAATCACACTTGGATGTGGGATTTCCCATTAAAAGCAACAAATGCTAGAAAGGAACCAGATTAGTCATATTGGTCAAGCGACTTGTCACTTCATTCATTGTCATTTCTTCACAAATTCATTGTGTGAGGAATTATTTCAAAACTTCAACTTAATAATAATAAAAATCAACAAAATATCACTCCATCATAACAAAATCGTGTTTTTCCTATGAATCATTACATACAACAATCACAATTTTCCCTTTTTTGCTAGGAACGTAAGCATACATGACATCTTTAATTGTAGCTCTCCTACATGTAGGAATTGTTGTAGCAACTGAAGCTACCTGATTGAGTTTAAAGAAATGAGTGCAATTTAACATGCAAAAGCCACTGAGCTAAGTCCTCCAAAAATTGAGGCAATGATTCAAGGGATACACACCATCTTGCATGATTGGGCCATCCAGCATTGATCAAACCATTTATCATCATACACCCTACAAACAGATCAGTCTATGTTTTTGCTCAGCTTTGTGTTTTCCACACAGTGTGTCGCAAAAGGGGCATCTGTAGACACCTAAATCATGTCATGCTTAGGGGAGCTGCTCACATAGACACACTCATAAGATCATAAGACATAATCTTGGACTTTCCAAGCATAAATAGTGGTTCTCACAACTCATTTCGGGCCTTTTCAAGCTATTCAGGCTTGGTCACTAAAACCAAGAGCGGCTAGATCCTAGCCTTTCAAGCCTAGAGTAGCCAAACCTTAGCCATTGTAGATGATAGTGGCCAGATATTAGCCACTGCAGATGACAATAGCTAAGCCATAAGAAGTAGTTTGTCGACAAACAAACCTAATCACAAGTGGAAGTGGCAGTCTACATGCAATAAAGGTGAGCAAGAGTGACTTTGCATTCCTTTTCATGACTAGTTCACATAGGAGGTTTGAGTTTACATTTAGACTTAAGTTAACTGACCTCCAAGCATAAACAAAGGGACAAAATCTTCTCATGCTAACGACTAGTTCGCATAGAAGACTCAAGTGGGCAGTTAGATTTTAGTTAACTGGCCTTCAAACATAGACAATGGACAAAACCTTTTCATGCTAACTTGCACTATGCATGAGAAATTCATTTCTAGGGCTTGGACATAGACCTAGGGTTTCACACTATAAAAGGTGCAAGCCTAAGAGCACCAGGGGACATACAGGAGATCATTTTAGAGAGAGACATATTTTTGAGGAGAGCTTTCGAGACTTGGAGAGTTCTCTTTGAGATCACATATACGACGAAGCTCTAACGGATTGAAGAGCATAACACCTATTATTTCAACATCAGATACAGCCTTTGACCCATAGCTTTGGGGCAAAGAGGGTAAGGTTTACTTTAGCGGTTGTTGTCTTGGACAGTGGCCCGTAAGCTTAGCTTAGGTTAGACATAGCTTCTTTTATTCTATTTCTTTATGTTTTCACATCATTAGCATAGATTTACATGATTTTATGGCATAGTTTTATCATATTTTTGTTACACTCTTTTATTACTAACAACCTCATATGGGGAGGCAATCTCGGACACCTAAACATGCATTGTTGTTTCATTTCTTGCAAGGCCACAGGTACATCAGATGAATATTGCAACATACGAGAGCTAAAGGGATCCCTCTAGGAAAAAAACCTAGAGAAGGAGGCATCTGTAAGCCCTCATACATTTTGGTGTGCAAAACTGAGAAGCTTTTATAAGCACACCACCTCTTTGTGGAAGGGGTACTCCTTGCCTATTTGTAATTTATAGTATCAAAATGGGTATCCCTAAGAGGGACCGACATGTAACCGAGATTCAATATCAATAAAGAGATCCATATCTTGTTATTTCGTGTTATATGCTTTTTTCTCTTGTCTTTCCATTTCATCTTTGGTATTTCAATAACATTGCAAGTAGGGCTAGAAAAGGTACCGGTGCATGCATTCTCGGGGTCGCTACAACTAGAGGAGTGACTTCTACATCTACTTGTTTCCCTAACCTTAATTCTATTGGACTACAATCTACTTTAATATTGTATATGGGGTACATATCATTCTCCACTTGATTAGATAGTTGTTGTTTGTTATTTGGATTGAATGTAAGTTGTGTTAGCAGTTGAGCAGGCTTGAAAGTAGGAGGAGCTAGTAGGGTTGGCTATAGTGGAACTAGATTAGCCTACTATGGGTTTTTATTCCAAGCATTATGGTTCCTCAACTACGGACCATGCTACTAGTATTGCATCCATGGATAGGGGTTGTAAGAATTTTCTCCTTGGGGATATTGATTCCAAGGTTGTTACCCCCACCAGCCCATGTTGGGTGGCTAAGCTTGACCTTGATTCTAAAAATTGTTACCCCCATAAGATGGCATTCCTACTGGCATGTTATTTTCCATAGGATATTGCTGCCAGTTTCCCCTATTACCCATGAAGTATACTTTTTCTACCTCAGGTTCCTCTCTAGGTTTTTATAACTACGAACACAACTTCATTTTATGATCTTTTGAACATACAACACATACTCAAACTTTTTTTTCTCGACATTCATTTCTAGGGTGTTTTCCCCTACATTTGGGACAAAATTAAGCCAATGTTGCCTCATTCTCCTACTTTTTTTTCTAAATTAGAAGGGTGTCCATTTGAAGAGCAGAGATGATAACATCTCGACCTTGAGGTCTTCAAGCATATTGTCTATTTCTATTTTAGTGACAGTGGATGATTGTTTGATATTTCTAGGGATCAACTTACCTTTCCTTCTTGAAAATTTTTGACACAAACATCGAATATCATCCATATGATGTTGATAAATATCCCCTCTAGAAATCATGTTTAAGGCTTCCAAAGATTCATTTGTGAGTCCCTTTAAGAAAATGCTTCTTAAGGACCTATCTCCTAGTTTTGAATGGGTTGATCTTTGTAAATTAAAATTGAACCTATCCCAATATTCCTCCATAGATTTCCCTTCTTTTTGTGTCATTTATAGGATTTATTCCCTTGCATCATGTGCTCTACCAAAATCCTGGTATTGATCTAAAAATAATTCTTCAATTGTTCCCAGGTAGTTATCTGTTTATCTCCCAAATTGATGAACCAGTGCAAAGATAAATCATCAAGAGTGGAAGGAAATAATTTTATTTTTTGAGCATCAACTATATCATCCACATATCTGCATAAAATATCAAATTTAAACAAAAATAAATTTGGATCTTATATTGGTAGTCCTCTAAAGGTTGGAAGGTGGGCAAGGGAGATATGATTCATCTTGTGATCTCCCCCTGCCTCTCCTATGGGAAAATTAAAACTAGTGGATGCTTCCTCTGCATCAGCCATCTTGTTTATGAACAAGGTATCTACACCAAATACATTCAAAGCACATTTAAAGGCTTCTAGTTCATTTATCTTATCCTATAGAAGGATTAGTAAATTTATGTTTGATATAGTTCCTTCTCTAACTACTTTCTAGCATTGAAAGTTCAATAAGTCTTCCTCAAACTAAACTCTACTTATCTCCGATCCTTCTCTATGATGTTGTTGATTTGTTTCAGAAGGATCTTGTGCAAATAATGGATGTTCACTCCAATGCACAGGTGGATATTGTGGAGAAGAGGATTCAGTCTTAGGATTAGGTACAACTAAAGCATAATACTTTTGAGAAACATCTTTGTTTTTAATAAAACAACCATTCAGTCCTCTATTCTTAGGCAGACTCATACAAAGATTTAGGAATGGAGGTTCTTTAGGTAGCAGCCTAAACTACAGCTAACATGCTCTCTTCAGAATGAGAAATTCCAATAGGCTACTCCCCGACAATGACACCAAAATATTGGGCAAAAACATTGGTTAGTTTAATTCATTGCCTCATTTAATTTTTCAACCTGAGGTAGCTCGTAGACTTGTGAGCAGCCTTGCACAATATATGCTTGTAATTCCCTCCAATGATATGAGTCCCTTAGATTTATGGTTTTGGGGATGTTGGTGTTTTGTTGAAGTTTTGATTTAATTTCCAAACCACTAATATATCCTATATTATCAAAACATGACTAAACTATATTCAGAAACTGAAACTGCACACTTGCTGGAAATCACAAAAAATAGAGGAAATAACAAAAATTGAATTTAAGCTACAAAAAATAAAGCAAAATTGAAAATATAGAAAAATAGGGGAAAGGTAAGGGAAGAACATTGTTGAAAGTGGGCCCATGCTTCTAGCAGGTTCTACCCAAATTAATCATTCACCGGATGCAAGTCAATTATATCAGTAATGACTCAGAAATATTTATTAAAATTTTAGCAGAATAAGTATACAGGAAAAATCTAGGATCACTTTTTCAGGGGTGGCCTACATATTTATAAGATATGCAGCCACACCCTATTATAAATTGAAAATAAATCAAATTTTTTATTCTACTTTACAACAGTATGTGTTAGTCCTACAATGACACTGAGAGGGGGAGGGTGAATCAATGTAGATCTTTAAACTTGAATTTACAGCTCTTAATATAGTAGCAATTAAAACTAATTACTAGATATAGCAAGTATAACACAAGAGCATCACACAACACAAGATTTAATGAGGTTCACCAATGTGGCTACTCCTCAAAAATTACTGCTTGGACTACCATCCAAATCCAGCCTTTGCAAAGCACCAAATTTATAATCAATTTACCAGCACCTACTAGAAGGAGCACCAACCCCTTATTTATCTACACCAATAGAAAGGAGCACCAACCCTTGATTTACCAGCACCTACTGGAAGGAGCAACAACCCCTGATGCCAAGCTGCAACCTGGACTTCAATTTTGAATCTATAAGATTTGACAGAAAGATACCTTTGATTTTGCAGGATCCTGACTAGTCTTTCTTCACCTTTTTCGCTCTATGTGCACTCTGATTTCTCTGCGTAATCACTTCACACTCTCTGCTTCGTTACAGTCGACCTTCATGATCATCTTCTCCCTTTCGCACACTTTGCTCTCTTTGCTCTGTGACTAAACTTTGCACACTTCAACAACTCTCAAATCTCCAAACAACCCTCCTTTTATAACAGAATGTTTGAGATGAAAACCCTAATATTAGTCGGCTATAAACCCTAATATTAGTCAGATTTCATGACAACTATGAACCCTAATTTTAGTCGATTGTTCATCGGTCTTTGTTGGCTTCAACTCAACCACAAAAATACAAAATGTCACGATATAGTGAAACTTTTTCTTTCTCTCTCTTTCTCCTTGCTTTGCATCGTGAAAATACAACATGTCGCGATATCGTGCCACTTTTGCCTCGCTTATTTTCTTGGCTTGTACCCACGAAAACACAACATGTCATGATATCGCGACACTTTCGCCTCCTTGCCTCTTTTCTTGGCTTGTACCTATGAAAACACATGTCACAAAATTGTGACACTTTCGCCTTCGTACTCTTCCTCTTTACTTTTGTCGCAATATCGTGACACTTCTGCCTTCTTACTTTCTCTCTCCTAATTTAGTCATGAAAATGAGCCGTCACGATATCATGACACTTTCTATCCTTTGCTCTTTCTCTTGCCTTCGGGTCACAAAAACGTGACATGTCACGATATCACGACACTTTCTCTCCTTTGCTCTTTCTCTTGCCTTCGGGTCACGAAAACATGACATGTCGCAATATCGCGACACTTTCTCTCCTTTGCTCTTTCTCTTGCCTTCGGGTCATGAAAACGTGACATGTCACGATATCGTGACACTTTCTCTCCTTTGCTCTTTCTCTTGCAATATGTCATGAAATCATGACACTTTTTCTTTCGTACAATATCTCTTGCAATATGTCGTGAAATCGTGACACTTTTTCTTTCGGACTCTCTCTCTTGCAATATGTCATGAAATCGTGACACTTTTTCTTCTGTACTATCTCTCTTGCAATATATCACGAAATTGTGACACTTTTTCTACTTGCCTTTCTCTCTTCCAACATGTCACGAAATCATGACAGTTTTGCTTGCTTGTGCTTTCTCTCCGAACATGTTGCGAAATCGTGACAGTTTTGCTTGCTTGCACTCTCTCCGAACATGTCACGAAATTGCGATAGTTTTGCTTACTTGCGCTTTCTCTCCGAACATGTCATGAAATCGTGATAGTTTTTTTTGCTTTCTCTTTCTCTTCCAACATGTCATGAAATTGTGATAGTTTTTCTTGCTTCTTCTCTCTCTTCCAACATGTCACGAAATCACGACAATTTTTCTTGCTTTTTCTCTCTCTTCCAACATGTCGTGAAATCATGACAGTTTTTCTTGCCTGATGTATATGTTGCAATATCGCGACACTTTTCTTACTTGTCTTTTTCTTTGAATTTTTGCAAATGGGGCACTCCGGTCTTCTTGGAAAATCACTGTACATACTCTGAATAACCTTTGAACTCATGTCTTCTGCATCTGAGTAGCTTTTGAACTTCCTGTCCATTACATCAATAGATATATCTGACTGTGTTGACAACAATGACAATACTATTGTTGCACCTTGCTCAATAATCTCCCCCTTTGGAAATATTGGAAACACGTGCAATTTGTGCAATTTTTTGTAACTCTTCTCCCCCTTTGACAATAATACCAAAGGGCTACTGCAGACTCCCCCTGAGTCCATGCACAACATTCTCAGGCACGCTTTATTACATTTAGCAACAATCATGAACATGATGAAACAGATAATCAAATACTGAAATGCTCCCCCTGAGAATGTGATCCCTGTAGCTAGTCAATTCTTGGGAAGTGTGACCACTCCCAATTTATTGCGAAGGTACTCAAAAAATTCCTTGGGCAATGGTTTTGTGAAGATATCTGCTACTTGCTCTGTAGTTGGAACAAAATCCAACTTAACCTCACCTTCTACAAATTTCTCCTTCAAAAAGTGATACCTGATAGCGATGTGTTTTGTGCATGAATGCATAACTAGATTCTTGGAGATGTTGATGGCACTGGTGTTATCACACTTAACTGATATTGGATCATTGAAGCTAATACCAAGATATTTCAAGGTTTGTTTCATCCATAATACCTACGTACAACATGTTACTGCAATATATTCTGCCTCTGCTGTTGATAAAGAAATTGACTCTTGTTTCTTACTGTGCCATGCGACCAATATGTCTCCAAGATAGAATGCACCTCCACTTGTACTCTTTCTATCATCTACACATCCTGCCCAATCTGCATCTGAATACGAAATGAGGGTGAAGTCTTTACCTTTTGGATACCATAACCCATACTCCATAGTACCCTTGAGGTACCGAAGAATTCTCTTTACTGCTGTCACATGAGTCTCCTTGGGATTAGCCTAAAATTGTGATACCATGCATATTGCCTGTAAAATATTTTGTCTGGTAGCTGTCAGGTACAGTAAGCTTCCAATCATAGATCTATACATAGTTTGATCAACAGGTGGAGATTTGTCATCCTTGCTCAACTTGCAGCCTGTTGTCATTGGAGTGCTAACTGGCTTACAATCCTCCATTGTGAAATTTTTTAACATCTCTTTTACATATTTAACTTGATAAATAAATATGCCCTTCTTACTTTGATTAACTTGCAACCCGAGGAAATACGACAGTTCACCAATCATTGATATTTCAAATTATTTTTGCATCTTATTTTCTAAATCTTTGCACGACTCATCTTTTCTACTGCCAAATATGATATCATCTACGTATACAACAAGAAAAATAAGATGCCCATTTTTTGTTTTGACATACAAATTACTATCGACCATACCTTTTCTTAAACCTTTGTTGAGTGAGATAGTTGTATAGCCTTGCATACCATGCTCGGGGTGCCTATTTTAAACCATACAATGTTTTCTTCAACTTGCAAACCAAGTTTGGATCATCACCAAGTTGGAAACCATATGGTTGCTCAATATAAACCTCTTCTTCAAGTTTCCCATTCAAAAACATTGATTTCACATCCATTTGATAAAATTTGAAATTCTTGTAGACTGCTAAATCCAGAAACATTCTAATTGCCTCTAGTCTAGCTACTGGTGCAAAATTTTCCTCAAATTCAATGCCTTCAACTTGTGCATAACCCTTACATACCAATCTTGCTTTATTTTTGACTACCTGTCTGTCTTCATTCAATTTGTTTCAAAAAATCCATTTAGTCCCGATTATATTTTTATTTGCAAGTCTAGGTACTAACTCCCAAGTTTCATTTTTCTTGATCTGATCTAATTCTTCATTTATTTCCTTCATCCAAATTTCATCTTTGCTTGCATCAGTAACATTTTTGGGCTCAATGTTGGATAATAGAGAGTAATTACTTACTGCTCTTCTTCTTGTCTGAACACCAACTTTGGGGTCTCCAATTATTTGCTCTCTAGGATGATTTTTTTGCCAACTACCTATTTTGAATTTCTTATTTTCTTCCACTTCTGAATCACAACTTACATCATCTGAGTCAATTTTCTGTATCTTTTCCATTTCATTTTCCTCATCTCCTTCAATAACCTCTTCATAAATTGGGTAGTTCTTTTCATAGCTAATTACTCGTTCTTTACCTTAATCAAATTTAACATCGACACTGTCCACAATTTTCTTTAGCCTCTTGTTGTAGCATTTGTAAGCTTTGCTTTTTGATGAATAACCAACAAAAATGCCTTCATCTGCTCTGTCTTCAAACTTACCAAGATTGTCTTCAGTTCTTTTGATATAGCACTTGCTACCAAAAACCTTGAGGTATTTTTTTTGTTGCCCTTTTACCGAACCATGGTTCATAAGGAGTTTTTCTTTCATGTGTTCTCAGCATGTACCTATTTTGGATATACACCGTAGTATGGATTGCTTCTTTCCAAAATCTATCTACTACTCTGCTTTCAGCCAACATAGTCTGTGCCATTTCCTGCACTGTCCTGTTCTTTCTTTCTACCATTCCATTTTGCTGAGGTGTCCTGGCTACTAAGAACTGTCTCCTTATGTCGTATTTTTCACAGTACTCTACAAACTCCTCTGAAATGAATTCTCCTCCTCTATCTGATCTTAAACATTTTATCCTATTTCCTATTTCATTCTCAACCTGGTTTTTGAAAATCTTGAACATATCAAAAGCTTATGATTTATGCTTCAAGAAAAATATCCATGTGATTCTGGAATAGTCATCAATGCACAACATAAAATATTTGTCACCATTTATGCTTTGTGTTCTCATGGGACCACATAAATCAGTGTGTATGAGTTCTAAAGGTTTTCTTGTGTAGTATTCTTTTATTTTGAATGTGACTCTAGTTTGTTTCCCATTTTGGCATGAAGCACAAATGTTATTTGCAGGTTTGCTGATGGTGGGAATATCTCTCATTGCCATTTTTGAGATGATTTTTACCAGATTATCAAAACTGATATTCCCTAGTCTCTTGTGCCACAACCAATTTTCTTCTTCTTGTACAATAAAACAAGCTCCTTTTGAATTCTCTGAGAGCATGTATAGGTTTCCAGATGTCCTTGATCCAGTTGCTATCAATTTTCCACTGTTTATTTTTTTGACTTCACAACCCTGCTTCATAAAAACTACTTCATGACATTTATCACAAATCTGACTTACGCTCAACAAGTTATGTTTCAAACCATCCACAAACAAGACTTCTTCTGACTTAATTTTTCTGTCACAAATTTTAACTGAACCTTTGTCAACTATATTAGCTCCATCATTATTTCCAAATTTTACTGAGCCTCCTTCATATTTCTGTAACTTCTCAAATTTTTGTTTGTCACCTGTCATATGACTGGAGCATCCACTATCAAGTATCCATGGTACATATTTATTTTGTGCTTTGAATGCAGTTTGTATGATTAAAGATTCCTTTTCTTCCTTCAGTCGCTCTTTTCCTTTCCACTCCATTTTGATAGTAGTTTTGGGATCTTGTTTTGCATTTCCCTTATTAGTAGTTTGAGCATGTTTTTCGAGAAGCTTTCTATTTTGTCTCATCCTGTATGGTTGAAATTTTCTTCCTCGAGACTGATTTGATGTAAATGTACTTCTATAGTTTCTTGCAATGTGCCCAAAATTATGACAGCTATAACATTCTACTGTATAATTCATCAGAGGAGAAAAAACATTTCTACTGGTGAAATTCCTTGGTCTTATATTATATTTGCAGTCTGAGATTTTATGTCCATAGCCATTGCATTTAAAATAGAAACCAAAAAAAGGATAATTGAACCTGGGTGATGGTCTTTGCCATGTTATCGTAGGAGCCATAGGTCTTCTTCTTCTTTGATGTGTGACATTGGTGAATCCATCATTGTCAATTCTCCTTTGTGCCTGGAATTATTTCTTTCTTTTGCATGAGATGTTTTTCCTTGATCAACCTATTTCTCATCTTCATTCTTTATGGATTCTACATTTTTGGCCTTTGATCCACTTGATGATTCTCCTTCGATGAAACCCATACCAAATTTTATGCCTGCAGGCCTTTGGTCATTTATGATCTTATCCAGCTTCATAAAACTTTCTTCACGTTTGTGATAACAACTAATTTTCTTATTCATCTCTTCTAGCTGCATTCTTAAGCCAACAATCTCTTCTTCTAGCTTACTGCAATAATCTATTTTCATTGTTATTTGCACTTTGAGATCTTCAAAGATTTTCTTAGATTCTTCTATCTATACTTTCAAACTGGTTATGATTTCATTTTCATCCTCAAGCTTTCTTGAAAGTTTCTTATTCATTTTATTTTCTATCTTCCATTCTTCAAGTGCAGAGATCAACTCACCTTCTAGATCTACTTTAGCCTCAAGGTTTTCACCACAAACTTTAGAGGTCACTCCTTCCTTTTCTGATTTAACTTCAAATGCCATGAAAAGAGCTTCATATTTTTCTTCTTCAAACTCTTCACCGGAGCTGTTTTCTAATGAACTGACATTCTTGGAGATGAAACTTTTCTTCTTGAAGTTGCCTTTTCTAAAATTCGTTTTCATCTTCCAGTCACTTATTTCTTGGTGTGATCCATCATCATTTTTGTTCTTCTCTTTAAGTGGACATTTAGTCGCAAAATGCCCAATGCCTCCACAGTTGAAACATTTAAATGGTAGCTTCCCTCTGTATTTTCCTTTTCATTTTTTTAGTTTTCTAACAAAGTTTTCTTCCATTTCATCTAATGTTTCTTCTTCCTCAAACTCTTGTTTTGTGTTTTTATTTTTAAGGGCTTTAAAATCCACTTCTTTGTCTGTGGGTTTAGATTTTCCTATCCTCATCTCATATGCAGTTAAAGAACCATACATCTCATCTATATTGAAATAATTTGTATTTTTAGCTTCTTCTATCACTGAGAATTTGGAATCAAACCTTTGAGGAAGAGATCTTAGTACCTTTTTCGTTACGAAAAAATCTCCAATATCCTCGTCGAGCCCTCTGATCGCATTAATGATTCCATTAACTCTCAGTATATATGCCTCAATATTTTTGTCATTCATTTTCAATGCTTCGAACTAAGCCTGATGTGTCTGTAATTTGGCCTCCTTGATCTTATCATCTCTTTCATGAATACTCCTTAGTTTTTCCCATATCTCTTTTTCTATATTATAGCTCATGATCTTTACTAGTTCACTGTCTGCTAATCCGCACATGATAGCATTCTTTGCTTTTGAGTTACTTTCAAATAGTTTCTTTTTGTCAGCCTCTTTTGGAGGAGTGATGGGTATTGTGTATCCACTAACTACTGAATCTCAGATTTCATATCCCAAAGAACAGAGATATGTCTACATATTGATTCTCCAGAACGTGTAATTAGATCTGTCAAACAATGGTGCTTTGTTTGATGAGAAACCTTCACCACCTACCATTGTGATACTTCCAAGATCACCCTAGCTGATTAGGCTTGTATAGGAACTTAGCTCTGATACCAATTGTTAGTATTACAATGACACTGAGAGGGGGGGTGAATCAGTGTAGCTCTTTAAAATTGAATTTATAGCTCTTAATATAGTAGCAATTAAAAATAATTACTAGATACAGCAAGTATAACACAAGAGCATCACACAACACAAGATTTAATGAGGTTCACCAATGTGGCTACTTCTCAAAAATGACTGCTTGGACTACCATCCAAATCTAGCCTTTACAAAGCACCAAATTTACAATCAATTTACCAGCACCTACTGGAAGGAGCATCGACCCCTTATTTATCTGCACCAATAGAAAGGAGCACCAACCCCTAATTTACCAGCACCTACTAGAAGGAGCAACAACCCCTGATGCCAAGCTACAACCTAGACTTCAATTTTGAATCTATAAGATTTGACAAAAATATACCTTTGATTTTGTCGGATCCTAACTAGTCTTTCTTCACCTTTTTCGCTCTTTGCACACTCTGCTTTCTCTACACAATCACTTTGTACTCTCCACTTTGTTACAGTCGACCTTCACAATCATCTTCTCCCTTTCACGCACTCTGCTCTCTTTTCTCTGTGACCGAACTTCGCACACTTCAACAACTCTCAAATCTCCAAACAACCCTCCTTTTATAACATAATGTTTGAGATGAAAATGCTAATCTTAGTCAGCTATAAACCCTAATCTTAGTCGGCTTTCATGACAACTGTGAACTCTAATTTTAGTCAGCTATTCATCAATCTTTGTCGGCTTCAACTCAACTGCAAAAATACATGTCATGATATCGCAACACTTTTTCTTTCTCTCTCTTTCTCCTTGCTTTGCATCATGAAAATACATGTTACGATATCGTGACACTTTCACCTCCTTACTTATTTTCTTGGCTTGTACCTGCGAAAACACATGTCACGATATCGTGACACTTTTGCCTCCTTGCCTATTTTCTTGGCTTGTACCCGTGAAAACATAGCATGTCACGAAATCATGACACTTTCGCCTCCGTACTCTTCCTCTTTACTTTTATCGTGATATCGCGACACTTCTGCCTTCTTACTTTCTCTCTCCTCATTTAGTCATGAAAATGCGACATGTCACGATATCATGACACTTTCTCTCCTTTGCTCTTTCTCTTGCCTTTGGGTCGTGAAAACGTGACATGTCATGATATCGCGACACTTTCTCTCCTTTGCTCTTTCTCTTGCAATATGTCATGAAATCACGACACTTTTTCTTTCGTACAATATCTCTTGCAATATGTCACAAAATCATGACACTTTTTCTTTTGGACTCTCTCTCTTGTAATATGTCATGAAATTGTGACACTTTTTCTACTTGTCATTCTCTCTTCCAATCATGTCACGAAATCGTGACACTTTTTCTTCTGTACTATCTCTCTTGCAATATGTCATGAAATCGTGACACTTTTTCTACTTGCCTTTCTCTCTTCCAACATGTCATGAAATCATGATAGTTTTGCTTGCTTGCGCTTTCTCTCCGAACATGTCGCAAAATTGTGACAGTTTTGCTTGCTTGCACTTTCTCTCCGAACATGTCTTGAAATCACGATAGTTTTGCTTGCTTGTGCTTTCTCTCCGAACATGTCGCAAAATTGTGATAGTTTTTCCTGCTTTCTCTTTCTCTTCCAACATGTCATGAAATCACGATAGTTTTTCCTGCTTCTTCTCTCTCTTCCAACATGTCGCGAAATCGTGACAGTTTTTCTTGCTTCTTCTCTCTCTTCCAACATGTAGCAAAATCATGATAGTTTTTCTTTCCTGCTGTATATGTCGCGATATCGCGACACTTTTCTTACTTGTCTTTTTCTTTGATCTTTTGCAAATGGGGTACTTTGGTCTTCTTGGAAAATCATTGTACATACTCTGAATAACCTTTGAAATCCTATCTTCTGCATCTAAGTAGCTTTTGAACTTCCTATCCACTGCATAAATAGATCTATCTAACAGTGTTGACAACAATGACAATATTGTTGCTGCACCTTGCTCAAAAGTATGCATGAATAAATAGAATCACAAAAAATATTGAACTTTGTAGACTATTTTAGTGTATTTTGTTTTATCAGAATACGTCTAATATTCACTTTACTCAATTTACATAGATTTTTACATAACAATTGAAAAATAGATGGCTAGTCATATTTGACAATGTCCCTGGTCTGGTTTCAATGCTGAGACTCCATCCGGACTTACTTTTAAATCACGTTCTATTTTGTCAACAACATAGTCATGTTGGAATTCAACTTCAATGGGAATCAAGTGCCTTATCTATAGAAGTCAGGAAGTAGGTGCCAATATGGGAGTCAGGCACCTAATTAGAATCAGGTGTCTGATATTCAAGCACCAAATGAGAAGTAGGCACTCGTTAGTTCAAGAACCAAATGGGAGTTGGGTACTTAAAATAGAATTGGGTGTCTGACTTAGCACTTCACACTAGTGTATTTCAGATGTTTTGCCTTCATGCAATTTAAAGTGCCAGGTTCGAGTGGGACCTCGATGTAAACATGCTAAAACATAGAAAATTCTATGAAATCTACACATAATGCATTCAAAAATAAATATTAAATAACATGCAAAATAAACTATTAAACATATATAAGACTCTCATAAAATATATATATCGATAGAAATAAGTGTTGTAGTTCATAAGGAAAGTATTACAATAAATGAGCATTTTCAAGGCTCATTACCAAGGCTCATATACAAAAAGTGCATCTAAGAACTAGCTAAAACCTATAAGAGGTCCTCCGATATCCCAAAGAATACCTAGAACTAGATCTATGCCTAGACTCACTATGCCTAAAAAAAATAGATATAGAATAGGAGGGTGGATCTGGAATCCCAAAATGGTGCTCCATAAATTGATCCTCCAAATCCTAGATATATCCATCTCAATCTTGAAAAATTTGCACACCGTATCTCTAATGATAGTACTTCTCAATTAGATCTACCTAGATCCTCACGATCCTATCCTCGCTTCCACCTACAGTCAACTGTGCCTCTATCTCCACCCATAGATAAGCTATCTATGTATCTTGAGCCACCATATCCACATCCCATAGTTGAGCTATCTCTGCATCTTGAGCCACTACCATAGCATCTCACTTCATCACCAATTTCTCTAGCCTCACCCAATCCTCCTCACTCCAACCTGAAGGTCACTCTAGAACCTCCTCCATATCATCCTTTCCATCTCCATCGCCTCCAAAATTTAGAGTCTACTTTATTGTATCCCTCATCTAACTCCTTTGACTACTATATCGAAGGTGTCTCTAGTGATTAGGAGCCTCATTATCCTCCTTAACCTCTACCTCATACCCATTCCCCCCATTTACTACCAGACTCGATACCCATGGTAGTTGTATAGAAAACCATGCATCGTACTACATAGTTGTTCTTGCATCACCAACATTAGGGAGATCCATCTCCTTGTCATCCTCTTAAATCAACCTCCATGCCTTAGTACAAGGTAGACCTATCTCAGCTCAATGATGCCTATAGAGCACTAGTGCCTCTAAAACTCCCTGTCTCAGTCCAAACTACCATAGAACCTATGAGAATTGGATCAACTCCACCTCATTACTATGTCTCCCAAACACCCACATAGCATGTAGAACCATTTGTAGCTACTCCCCATCACCAATATACATGGCACCTCATTATGGTCTCCATACCACCTGATTCGATGTTAGCCCTGCCCACAAATCCCTATACCACTAGCTCATCCAAATAAGATGACTCAACTGCACCTCCTTTACCATCGACCACCTTGTAGCATAAGGTTGCTCCCTATCCCATGTCATAGTAGGAAAATCTATAGTTTGAGCCACACTGAAGTGCTCCCGACCCCAAAACTGTAGTAGCATACTACACCCAAACCCCTTCTACCCCTATCTCCTCACTTCATACATATCTTGGTATAATTGCACTAATAAAGTAGGAGCCCATGCATACACTTATTATGTATCGATCATGTTGCACACCAACCCAATCAGGTTCCATAGGAACTGAAAATAAGTGCTATTCGGGGCCACAATGTTGGCCAACATGAACATAACCAAAGTGGGTAGGGCATCCAACTTCTTTCCCATGCATCCACATCCCATCACCCATCTCCAAACATGTGATTTATCTCATGCTTCTTATTATGTCCAACCTCAACATGTAACCCCTCCATTGGTAACTTGAGGATGTGATATACATCCTCAAGTGTCACTATCATCTCTCCAGTAGGGAGCTAAAAGGTCCCCCTATCTAGATCCCATCTCTTTGCCAAAGCAGAGAGATACCCCTCATCATCCCTCACCAAATTTATCTTAGCTACCCCAACCAACCTAATATCCTCCAACCAATCCCACTCCTTCTTTCACAATGCCTTCCTCACCATAGGTATGAGAGGCAAGAACCGATGCTGAGCCTCCAAAATTTTCAACTGCAACACAACATAAAACATTAATGTCAAATACATTGTACAAATTAAAAAAAAAACAATTTTTTTTTCATAAAATAAAGATCTTCAAAGGCATTTACCTTATAAAAATATACATTTTATCCTGCTACCACATCCACACCCTCCATCACCATAGCTTTCGCAACACTTCACTTCACCTCACTCACTCACTCCACTCCATTCCAATCCCTCAAATGTAGCTTTTGAAATTCACAAACGCAAAAATGAATATGATTTCCCTTCTACAACCCATTTATAGCTATTTCAGGTGCACTGAAATGCCTATGGGTGCTCCTAGATGCATTAAAATGCATCCATGCTTTTAGAAAATGATAAACTCGAGTTAGTGTTTACACATGTGGTAGGCGCCCACCAGCGTTTGATGTCAAAATTGAAAAAAGACCAAAAATGATCCAAAAAGGTAGCTTACCTCCATAAAATCTTTCCAAATTGCATCCTAATATCACTTTCATCATAATATCATATTTTATGAAAACCAAAATCGATTTGGACACATAATTTTTGCTTGTGCCCAAAAGGTACAAAATCACTTATCAATCTTTAAAAAACATCAAAATGGTCCAAATATTCATAAAATGACCATAATAATCATTCACATAATCAAATATTCACCTCACCATCATTCTCATGCATCAACCATTACATTTGCATGATTTTCCAAGTTTAAACACAATTTCAGGTGAACCTCGTATCTAGTGGTCTATTCTATCTCCTTGGTGATTGTAGTTATTTGCATCCATGCAATTTGGTAAGATGAATAAATCACCATAATTACACTTGGCAATTTTCATTATCCAATATCTCCTTGCTTGAAAATAAAATTAATTTTGGTCCCTCATTTATGAGTGAGACTATGTCAAGACCAATTTTCTCAATAGTTGTCATTGATGGCCTTGTCCGTGGGGATTGTTATATGGATAAATCACATTACACCATTATCTTCAACAATAAAGAATTGCGTAGAGTCATATAGGATATGCCTCCTAGAAATAATTTGATCTTAGGGTGATTGGTTCCTAATATTTTGCATTTTCATCACTTTGCACTTCAATGACGTTGAAAGGCAATTTCTTCAACAACATGGAATCACTCCAAACTTGGGGTAACCAAAATTAAATTTTGATTTCCCATTATGGGATACATATTACATTATCATGGCATCTACACTTTTCAAAATCCTCTTTATCTATTGGGGAAAAAATAGAATCAAACACTTGCATTTACACCAACCCCCTCTCTTTGTTGGGACAAAAAAAGAATGGTATCAATTTACATCATTTATATCATCCTTTTACATCTTTCATATCATCTACATTTACACCATACATATGCACTAACACCATTCAATTACATTTTCATTGCATAAATATGTTAATTGGCTTGTGAGATTCATTATTCACTCATTCACAAATTGAAGGGTTAAACTACACACTCAATAGTTATACAATCAAATTCATTTATCTTCAAGTTCCCCTTCATATTGCAATGAAAGAAAGTTGCTTTTGCATGAGGCCAAACTATTGTCTCATATTTTGCACCACATTGTGTTTTATGCAACATGGTACAAAAAGGGGCATTTGTAGACACCAAAATCTAGCCACTTGTCATCCATCCACAACTTCCCACCATAATTATCCATTTTTATATATTTTTGTTTAATATATATTTAAGTATGAATATTAATATATTATATTATATATATATATATATATTTAATATATATATATATATATATATATGAATTAATCCCAATCATCCATCATGTTTTAATCTTAAGCATCCATCTACCTTAATCCATTTTTTTTCCTAGACTTAATCCCCACCCTTCCTCATGTTTTAATATTGACCGCTCAAATTGTGTCATCGAAACCCTAATATGTCTAAGGGAATATTATAAATAGGAGTCATTTTGATGACTCAACCACTAACAAGTCCTGAGTCCTTGGAATCCTAATCCTTACTAAGCCCCTAAGATCCCTAAGTTCCTCTTGGAGGTCTTAAACCCTAGCATTATCATTTTCATTATTTCCCCCATCGTTGTCATCTGCATCTTTTGCATTCATCATCGTCCACCTAACATGAACCAGATATAGTTATGCAACCCTTCCCTCAGCCTTTGAATGCCCTCCAGAGTCCATAGATTGCCCGCTAGCATTTCTTGAATATCCTCTAGAGCCTCGAGAGAGCATTTGGGTATTTTTGGTCATCATCGAGTGCACACAGGCATTTCCTGTTCGATATCTACAGCCCTACGGACCTCAAGACTTATTAGGGAATCTAAATAATCCTCATCTGCATCATCGATGAAGAAAAAAGTAATAGGTTAGTGTTGTTTGACAAGGTAAACAATTATGCGCACTTTATTTCATGTTCTTTTGCTCTGTTTATAATTTTTATTACAAAATTAGGGTTTAGTCATTTTATTTCTTCTAAGGGTCTCATGTAGTGGAGCCCTCACATATATTACTGATCCTTGTTATTGTCGGTTGTGTGCAAGTGTAAGAACTACATTCATTGGAAGTTTTTGAAGCTTGGGTGGCCCTACTCAGGATACACAAGCCCACCCAAAAATATGTTGGGATCTAATCAAGTGCGAAGACACCACCATTATTTTCAACTAGGGTTTCAAAGAACCCTAGTACTCTGTAATTTTGTATTAAAAAATAAGTATTGTAAACCCCAAATTTGGGGCATATTGATTGTAACTATTGATATCTGCTCACAATAATAAAGAAATTTGTATTGTGCAATATTTATGTGTTATGGTGTTTATTTCCATTTTATAGTTTGTATTGGTGTTGCTTGATTTTGTATTCACACCCCTATTTTAGATGTCTATATTTGACAAGTTCAGGGGAAAAGAGGACCTTGAAGAGCATGTGAATACTTTCATTAATTATTGTGATCTTATCAATGAGAAAGAACCACTCATGCTCCACACCTTTCAATTATTCCTTGGAGGAGGATCTCTAGATTGGTACAATCACTTATCCAGGCATAGCCTTTACACTTTTGAATAATTGACCAACCTATTCTTGAAACACTTTGCTCTAAATATAAAAAATAAAATGTTGACAGATCTCATCAATATTCACCAATTTAAGGATGAATATATTCTTGATTATGACAATCAATGGAGAGTTATATTAAATTATTTACAGTTCTCCATCCACATCACTGAGCTAACTCAAATGTTTACTTTGAGTTGTTCAAAACCCATATCCTTATTATTGCAACTCCAATAATATCAAAATCTTAAGGAAGCTTTGACCCAAGCCAAAATCATTGAAGACATTAAAATTCAAGAAGGTGAGATCAAGCTTAGGAAGAAGGAATGGCAAAACAAGAATGCTAAGGGGTGACAACAATAATAACCATTCTAGGTATTCAATCATGTGGTGTTGAGTAGTCCAACTATTCAACCTAAATAATATAAATACCCACCTCAAAAACATCAATATCCACCCCAAAAACCCTAATATGCACTCAAAAAACCCTAATATGCACCCCAATAACCCTAATATCCACCCCAAAAACCTCATCATCAACCAAAATAACCCTCATATCCATTGCCATAACCAAAATACAATGCTATTCCATAACCCCCTCAACTTCATAATCCCAACCAATTCACCTATCATCCCTAGTGCAATAAACAACCCCCATGAAACTTCATTCCTCTTTTGGAGCTATTATCAACCATATTTCACAAAAATTATGGAGGAGCAACTAATTTTATTACCAAAAATAAGACTCGAATATCCAAACAAATCCAAAGGTAGAGGGTATAGAGAATATCATTATTGTATTTTCCATCGATAAAAGGACCACAATATCAATGATTACATTCACTTTAAGCACACAATACAAGATCCTATCAAAAGGGGATCTATTACTATTGAAAATCCTCTTGCCCCACCCAACAAAAACCTTAGTATTTATCTAGATCCATTACCACAACATGGGAAACACAACAAAATAATTGGGCCTCAATATCTGCAACTCAACCAAATCAAGTTAATCACATCAACAATATCCCATATTACCAAGGTTTTATTAGTATGATTCATGTTGTTACTAGAAATTAATGATATCTTGATCAACCAACAACATCAACCGACCCTTATAATATGTATTCTTCATCCACTTTGCCACCTCCCCTAGTGCAAGCCATGACATCTCAACCTTGCCCAGTCCTCCATATTAAGAGTAGTTTCACTCATAGCCTCAAAATGACATCAAAAAAGCTTTCAATTTATGAATTAATTTAGTAATCAACACCACAATGACAGGAACTAATGGAAATACTTAAGTCCATAGAGCTACAAACCCATGACCCCAATGCTTTTACTAATTTTATGGGTAATTTTAAAACCTACATGTTGCCAACCATTACTTTTTACAATCACGAAATCAAAACCGTTTCGATGGAAGGACAAAATACACCCTTGCATACCATGGCTTACATAGATGGAAAATATTTTAAACATGTTTTGGTTGATATGGGATCATCAATAAACATCATCACAATTTTTGCACTCAAACACCTCAATCTTCCACCCATCCATATAGTTGATTCCACATTCACTCTATGGACCTTCAATAATGCACTATTTTCAACTCTTGGAACAATCGTTCTCCCTATTCAAGTAGGGTTAAGGACCATCCACACCTTGTGTCATATCTTGGACAATGGAATGCAATATAATGTGCTCCTTAGTAGACCATGTATATGATATATGTGGTGCATACCCTCAATGTTGCATCACTATCTCAAGTATACCCACGAAGGTCGCATACATTATATTCTAGATGATGAAGAACCTTTCAGATTTTGTCACATAATCTTTGTAGGCCCAAAATGGCCACATACTTAGTAAAATTTTGTAAAATTTTACCTAAGGGATAAATTCATCATTCTACACACCTTTTAGTGCACTTTGGAGTGGATCCACAACAGAAGGTATGAGCCCGCTCAACACTTAGTAATTTTTCATGCTTGAAGCGATTCTGGGAGACTTGTTTTTGGTTATGGATTGGTGATGTTCTTAAATCCATAAAAGTTTTAAGAAAGTGGTGACGTCAGTGATTACAAAGTGTAGATTGACATCTTTGAAAATATCTAAGTTTTGGGATAAGTGATTCTAGGAGTCTTCTTTTGATTTCAACTCCGGATTAACGCCACCCTGGAATCCACAAAAGTCTTCAAGAAAAGATGACATCAGCAGCAAAGAAGTGTGGATTGGTGACTAATTAAATGTTTCACATTCTTCCCAAACAACTAAAGGTTAAAACACCTAATTTTGGAAGATATATAGAGTATTTGCACTTGGATTGGTGATGAAGCAGATTATTGTTAATGAAGTAGATGCGAATTCATGACTAAAGGTCATTTCTACCAACTTCTTTTTGGATTAGCGACAAGGAATGTTTTTAACAAGAAAACGAGCGAAATGGAGAAAGGGTCACTTTGCATCATGATGGATCCAGATTGAAGATTATACACCAATATACTTGCTCAGCCCGAAACTAAATCCGCAAAAGTTTTAAGGAAGGTATGAGGTCATCGATATTTTTGTGCATATTGGTGAATGTTTGATGAGTTGTAAATAAACATGAATTATAAGGAGAAAATTAGATTCCTTTTAACTTTAGAGTCATTTGGAAGCCGGATTGGCACTCTACTATTTTTGAAGACAGAAGGATGATGTCATCAATATTTTAAAGTGGAATGGCACTTTTTCTCCCCGCCATTATAATAAGATTTCATCAGATTTAATCATAACTGTATAATGAGGGAGATCAACGATAGAGAAGGCATTAAGGAATATGAGGTATTTAAAGGATATTTCTTCGCCAGGATTGAAACAGCCAGTAAGAGGAAGCTAAAGCATTGAGGGTTTCAAGAAAGCAAAACTAGAGACGGTTGTAGATGTACGATGGCAAATAGATTCCAAGAAAGATCAATGGTAATGCATGATTTCCAATTGCCTGAACTCCAATTTTGTCGAGTGTCCAGCAATTTGCAAAGGCCTTGAGTTGCCATGGTAGACTAGTTTTAGCAAAAAGAATGAACCAGTAAGAACATGCCAGCTAGATCCATCTACTGTGCTATCAAAATGAAATCTTTGTAATGTTCTTTGTAATTTTAATTTTTGCAAAACTATAAATAGAGGTCGAACCCTCAATTTTAAATGGTTGGCTCTAGTGTGTTTGCCTATGCTAAATATTTCCAAAAGCTAATGGAAGGAGCATTACATTGATCTTCGCCTCAAATTCATGTTCTCATACTAGATATCAGAGGTTCAAACTCTTTAGATGTATTTTTGTAAATGCTTGGATGGTTAGTTTGTGCCTAATCAATGGATTACTAGCTATTAAAGTAATTTAAATCTACTTCTAATATTGTTCTATATTGTTAGGGAGTGTATTTCTATAAATCTAGGTACTGGTGAATTCTATTATTTGGATTATCATTGTCTAGATATTGAAATATTTGTTTGCATTATTTCTCTAATGTGTTTTAATGAATGAAGAATTATTGATTTGAGATAATGTTGATCTAAGTACTGTATCTTTGGGTTGGTTTTTTGGAGATTTCTATTGTGGTGCAATGCTATTAACCTATCTTTCCACTATTGTTCACATTTATCTAACCCTAACCTTTTCTTACCCTAACCGTCAAACCCTAAGTGAGCATAATTATGTCAACACCCTACTTAAGTTGACAAGGAACCAGCCTACTTAGGAGGTTGGATTGGAAACTCTATTTTGTTCCATCCAATGTTGAATTCTGAGCTGCATCTATCGGGTGCAAGTCTGGATAGAAAATAGGAAGAAAGAAAGCCACATTATCAAGTGAAAAATTGGTGCACTTCAGTACCCAACAGTTTTTGGCATGCTCGATGGGACCAGTTCACAAGGAACATGAAACCCATAAAATTAGTATTTTTATCTCAACCCAAAGGAATCAAGATTTGGTGAATTGTCTTGACCTTATAAGCGAAGAAAAGAAAGTTCACCTGGTGACTCCCTGGTCATTATACTCAAAAAAAGGATTATCACAGTAGACCAATGTCCTTTCATGTATACCAGGTCTTTCAAAAGGAATAACCCTAATTCCTAATTTTACTGTGAGTTACCATATAAAGGGACTGCTTTTGCCAGAATTTTATATCAAGATTTCGTCGAAGAGGAAGAGCTTATAGAATAAAATCCATTAGTCCCCCCAATAAGACCTGTAGTAGTAAATATGACACAAAATGTGGCTCCCAATTAGCCATTACAGAAGTACCCTATCTGTAACACAACCTGTCCCCTTAGATTATCCCAAATTGATGTCATCCCCCAAGCTGTGTCTAAGGCTATCCCCAGTTATAATGGATCCAGACTAAAGATCATAAACTAATATACTTGCTTAGCCCATAACAGAATCTACAAAATTTTCAAGGAAGGTATGACGTCATTGATATTTTTGTGTGGATTGGTGAATGTTTGATGAGTTGTAAAGAAACATGAATGATAAGGAGTAGATTCGATTCCTTTTAAATTTAGATTCATTTGGAAGCTGGATTGGCACTATGCTATTTCTGAAGACAAAAGGATGACGTTATCAATATTTTGAAGTAGAATGGCACTTTTTCTCCCCACCATTATAATAAGCTTTCATCAGATTTAATCATAACTATATAATGAGGGATATCAATGGTGGAGAAGGCATCAAATAATTTGAGGTATTTAAAGGATGTTTATTCATCAGGATTGAAACAACCAGTAAGAGGAAGCTTAAGCATCAAGGGTTTCAAGAAAGTAGAACCACAGACGGTTGCAGATATATGATGGCAGATAGCTTCCAAGAAAGATCGATGGTAATACATGGTTTCCAATGACCTGAACTCCAATTTTGTTGAGTGACCAGTAAGTTATAGAGGCCTCGAGCTGCCATGGTAGACCAGTTTCAGTAGATTTCTTGGAGAACGAACTAGTAAGAAAATGCCAGCTAGATCCCTCTACTTTGTTGTCAAAATGAAATCTTTGTAATGTTCCTTGTAATTTTAATTTTTACAAAACTATAAATAGAGGTTGAACCCTCGATTTTAAAGGGTCAGCTCTAGTGTTTTTGTTTGTGCTACTGTAAATATTCCCAAAAGCTAATGGAAGGAGCATTACATTGATCTTCACCTAAAATTTGTGTTCTCTACTGGATATCATAGGTTCGAACTCTTTAGTTGTATTTATGTAAATGTTTGTATGGTTAGTTTGTGCCTAATCAATGGATTACTAGTTGTTAAAGTAATTGAAATCTACTTATGATATTGTTCTATATTTTTAGGGAGTGTATTTCTATAAAATCTAGGTATTGGTGAATTCTGTTATTTGGATTATCATTGTCTAGATATTGAAATCTCTGTCTGCATTATTTCTCTGCTACGTTTTAATGGATGAAGAATTATTGATTTGAGATAATGTTGATATAAGTAATGTATCTTTGGGTTGGTTTTTTAGAGCTTTCTATTGTGATGCAATGCTGTTAACTTATCCATCCACTATTGTTCACATTTCTCTAACCCTAACCTTTTCTTACCCTAAAATTCAAACCCTAAGTGGGCATAATTGTGTCAACACCCTTCGTAAGTTGACAAGGAACCATCCTACTCTAGAGGTTGGATCAAAAACTCTATTTTGGTCCATCCAATATTCAGTGTTGAGTTGTAGCTATCAGGTGTAATTTTGGATAGAAAATAGGAAGATAGACAGTCATAGTATCAAATGAAAACTTGGTGCAATTCAATGCCCAAAAATATCTCACTTGCATGAGTCACCCTTACATTCAACACATTTCTCCCTCATCCATATTCCATCCACATCATATTCCCAACTGATTCCATCCCACCCTACCTTATCTACATCAATTACACCCAATCTACAACCTGCCTACTCAACAACAACCACACCTAATCCATGGCCTAATCACTTAATTCAACCCAAAACCTCTTGCCTTCCTCTTCATTAGGGGTCAATAATGTTATTCATACCACTCCAAATTAGACTCATGCACCTCCTTCATATTCCATGCATCCCCCTCCCCATAACTATCAACTTTCCTCTTCCTACACCCAACCTATTCACACCCATCGTCCTCCCCCACCTTCATTCCACCATTCTCCCAATGCTCACACAATACACCCTTATTCCAATTCCCAAGCCTTCTATCCTTTTTTCCACACTCATTCCACTCACCCTCCTAAATATTTCTATTCCCCACATCATTCTCATAACCCATCGTCATCTATAATCACTCATCATCCATATTCATCCCCTCCCCTTCTACCCACATTGCCTTATCATCCCCTTCATCCCTCTTCAACCTTTGTTATCCATCATCCTAGGTCAACTACCTCCCAACCACTTATCTCCACTCATCCCCACAATCCTAATACCCAACCAAGGACCCATATCTCTACCCCTCCACCACTAGATAGGTTACCATCACTACCATCCCTATCATCATTGCTATTATTACCACCACTATCATTCCTACATCCACACAATCTTCCCAAACCACATCCCCTTCCACGATACCTAAACCACCCTCATATCCAGACCCGTAAAATATGAACCCTCTCATTCTTAACAACATTTATGGAATACGTATATCTTCATCCACACCCTCATACCCTTAAGTGAACACCATTGAATATCCATATCCATATGCCTCTCAAACGCACTCATACCAACCCACCAATATTGTTGTACATATGACAAACCCTAGCATAAGTGAGTATATTGTACATAGTGTAGTATTTATACCACCTAGTATAGAGTAAGTTAGAGATTTTGGTTGGCTTGACCATCTGCCATTATCCATTGGCTCTATCATCCCTATGGGCCCCTCCAATTATATAAATTTTGTGTATGGGGGAGTTGATTCATCTTCCAACAGACCACCTGACAGAGTGTTCAAAACACCATTTTGTAAAAACATAAATTTTTCACCAAACCCATAATTCATTCTGAGGAATTTCCAATGCTTTAATTGGTGAGGATACAACCTTGGTTTCTATAAATAGGGAACTCACACCATTTTAGAGCCTCATTATAAGCCCCTTCGAGATAAATATAGTCTAGGATATGATAAGCATTCTTTGATCAACCTCCTTGAATATGATCTTCGATATATTACACTTGGTATTGAGGAGGATAGTGATGATGAATACATTGATATTTAGTATGCTCATCTATCACCAAATTATTACTTTTCAAGTTGCCACAATTCATTCCTTTTCATATGATACCTTAGGAGATGAATTTGATGAACAATTCAAGGTACTTTTGATTGCTTCAGATAGTTCCAAAGAAGAATAATCCCCCATTATACCCATCATAGATATTTATACTTTTTATCTATGTCTATTCCCAATTCCACTTACCATATTTTCTATGATCCTTTCATTGGAGTGACTCAACACACCCATGCATCCCCAACTTCCACCATGGCCACCTCAACCTGATCCTCGCTCGCCCATTCTAAACCTACTTCTTCCTTGCAATCATGTACATAGGAACCCTACCTCTTCATTCCCCCAAGTCAACATGATCTCTTTTAACTTATGCACACCCCTACATAATCCAAATGACCTAGGACACCCCATCCACATTGATGCAAGTGTCATTAATTTTGAGTGGATCTCATCCCCTCCATCTATTTTTGATTTCCTTTCTTTCCACCAATTACTCAGAGAATCAAATATTTACTTTCCTTCTTCTCCCTCTTCCTCACTTTCTTTCATTTATCATGTCAAATTCAATGATACCACACCAGACCTCATGAAAAATATCATAGAATACATTCACCTCATCCTCAAACCTCATCAACTTGAGTAGGATTCCCACTTGCTCATTGAGGAAACCATTGATATAAATATCAACACTAACCCTAACAATACCAAATTTTTTAAGCTTAGAAAATGTATCATCTAAAGAGAAACAATATTTTTCTAGCCTCTTGATAGAATACCAAAAAGTATTCTCATGATTCTATAAGAACATGCCTAGCCTTGATCCAAATCTTATTGTCCACAATATCACATTAAACCCCAATGCTATATCAGTTAAACAAAAGCTGAGAAAATTGCATTCCACCATTTTTTTTTTTAAATAAAGGGGTAAAAATTTATTTATAAAAAGTTTGGATTACAGAGTACAACTGAGATTCCAACCAGGACACAAATAAATAGCCAAATAGGCTAAAACTACTAGACTAGAATGACGCTTGAAAAATACAACAAGAAAAAACTACATTAAGTTTGTACATCCTTGTGGATCAACTCCCATAGGCGTTGAGAGTCCCCAGATGGGAGACTCTCCCAATTATTGATACTCCAAGGATCCAGTAGCTCAGAAGCCCTTTTGGCTAGGTAATAAGCAACCACATTCCATTCCATTGGAATGTGCACAAAGGATATAAATTTGAACTTTTCACTCATTTTGAGAATCTGAATGGCTACAGATGCAAACTGCCAATTAACTTCCTCCACCCTTTTACTGTTTAAAATATTAACCATAGTTTGAGAGTCAAACTCAAAAATAATCCTATGCCAGCCAAGATAAAACCCCCTCCATAAGGCCTCAAGAATTTCAAGAGCTTCCATAAAATTTTTGGAGTGAACACCTTTATAAATGGAAAAGAAAAAACTAATACCACTAGTAGAATCTCTCCTAACACTGCCAATGCCAGTATTTCTAGGATTACCTCTGGACGATCCATCAGTATTAATTTTTAAAACTCCTCTTATGGGTGGCCTCCACCTACCATCTTCCCTAACCTTCTTGCTAAGCTAAGGAACCCTACTAGGGCTAGAAGAGTTCACACCATCCCCAAAGAGACCAAGGTCTTGATGTACCTTCTCCTCCCTAGAATCCAAAAGAGGGTCCACATCACATTTGCTATGGATGGTTTCTTGAACCATATACATGATCATTTGCCAGATCTGTTGAATAGCCAAATAACTTCCCTAAAATATGCATCAGTTTTGTTTGAGACAAATTTTCTAGATGATTCAAGAAGGGCCCAAATTCCAAGCTACCCAAAGGAAGGGGGCCTTGGTCGTAGGTCTGCCCAGACTACTCCAAAACTCCACCAGGAATAGCACATAAAAATATGGATGGTTCCAAGTGCTCCACCAATGGTTCCAAATGTCTCTGGCAAAGGAGCATTGGAAAAATAAATGAGAAGAGTCATCCTCATTCTTATTGCAACAAACACAAAAAGAGGGACCCTAAAATCCCCTCTTCCTCACATTATCCCAAGTGAGGCATTTATTACGAGCTACCAACCAGAGAAATAAGTTACTTTTTGGCCAGGAAAATTTGTTCCACACCTTTTTCTACCAAGTGATAGGAAGACTCCCATACTTTTGCTTATCAAGAACCTGATAACCATAGGCTACCAAGTAGGTTCCCTTAGGATCAGGGTTCCAAGATAGAATATATTTACCCCTCAATGAAGAACAAGGCCTCACCATAAGAATAAGAGTAAGCACCTCTATGTCCTTGGCCAGTCTCCCTAGGGCCATTCTTGCAGATATTTCCACCTGTACATCTCCATATTTCCAAAAGACTATATTTTTTTAAAGTCCTCCACACGAGACCAACCTGCTTCCAAGAAAAAAATGCTTAGGGAATGTAACATAGGATATTGATTCAATATAGGAGGGTGACCATCCCAAGAATCCTCCCAAAAAAGAGCATTTGATCCCTTATTGCAAATCCAGAACAAACCTTGCTTGATTAAATTAGCTCCTCTTTTCAGAGTGTCCCAGGTAACTGAACCTTTCCAACCAAGCTAACTCTAGGGATATCAGCCTCAAAAATACCTCTCAAGTATTTACAAGATAATATTTTATCCCAAATATGATCTTGAGAGGTACACCATCTCCACTAAATTTTTGCATCTAAAGCCTTCCTAAAAAGAGTTGTATGTCGCAACCCAAGGCCTCCCTCTTGCACCGGCCTACATATAGAATACCACCTAACCAAACTCAATTTAGATTGATCAAGTTTTCTAGACCATAAAAATTGTCTTGACAAAGCATCCATGTCCTTGATGAAGTGAGAGGGAGCTATTTGTAGAAAACATTTATAAATAGGTAAAGCTTGAACAATAGATTTTAAAAGAAACACTCTACATGCAGTGGATAGCCATCTGAAAGTCAAGTGATTCACCTTCCTTCTAAACTTATCAAGCATAGACTGCCAAGAAGATCTAGGTAGAGGATGAGATGAAATTGGAATACCAAGATAAATGAAGGGGGGAGTCCCAACCTAGAATCTTAGAATGCGAGCAATCCTGGCTTGAATAAGAGGAGGGGTATTGAAGAAGAAAATAGAAGACTTGTCCTCATTAATCAACTGTCTAAAAGCACCAAGATATAAGTCAAGATACTATCTAATATTTCTAGTTTCCTTGATAGTGGCAACTCACAACAAAGTAGTATCAACAACAAATTGAAGGTGGGAAAGAGGTGGCAAACTACTATCCCACTTCCACCCCTGAATGAGACCCTACATGACTTGAGACTTGAGCAATATTCCCAATCATTCGGCCATAATGATAAAAAAATAAGGAGATAAAGGATCTCCTTGCCTCAATCCCCTTGAGACCTCAAACAGATCTGATGGCTCATTATTAACAAGAACAAAGAATGAGGAAGAATAAACATAGCTCATCACCCATCTAATCCATTCCTCATCAAATCCAAAAGCAAGCAAGAACTTTCTGAAGAAAGGACCATCTGACCCGATCATAGGCTTTGGCCATGTCCAACTTAATGAACATAGTTTTCTCCTTAGAAGTTTCCATCGAGTGAATAGCTTTTGTAGCAATAACAAACCCATCCAATATTTTTTGGCCAGCAACAAACCCTCCTTGATCCTCAGAGATGATTTTACTCAACCATATCTTCAACTTCTTGGCAATAATTTTTGTGATGATCTTATACACAACATTGTAGAGAGCAATAGGCCTGAACATATCCAAGGAATTTGCTCCCTCTTTTTTGGGTATAAGTACCACAAAGGTAGCATTTAGGACCCTTAGCATCTTTTTGTTATTTTGGGACTCATGGACCACCTCCAAAAGATCAAATTTGATTAAATCCCAAAACTCTTGATAAAAATCAATTGGGAATCCATATGCGCCTTGGGCTTTTGCTTTTTTCATCTTGAATACAACATTTTTCAACTTCTCAAGGGAAATTGGACCCATCAAGTGCTCATTCATATCTCTAGAAACAATCACTAGAATATAGTTTAGAATAATATTTTCATTCTCATCATCTGATAGGGATTCCTCCTTGAAGAGATAGGAAAAATACCTCTTAGTCTCTTCTAAAATATCCCTAAAAGAAGAGAGCAGGGCACCCTAATAATTCACAAGAGAGGTAATAAGGTTACCATTATGGCGAGCCTTAACTGAGTTATAAAATAAGGTTGTGTTCCTATCCCCTTCCTGAAGCCAATCTACTTGAGCTTTTTGTTTCCAAAAAATTTCTTCCCACAGTTCCTATTCAGCAAGGTCTTTCACAGCCTCAGATTCTTCAACAAGAAGCTCCTTCGTGAATCTCTAATCTCTAATATTCCTTGAAGGTTCTTCCATCCTCCTAAGAGTTGCCAACTTAGCCAAGGAAAGGTTCCCAAAATTCAGTCTATTCCATCTCTTAAATTTATGTTTTACAAATTGTAGTCGCTTCATAAAGGAATACATAGCGGTGCCATGAGGAGGTTTTCTAGTGGTCCACCAACCTTGCATGAAATCATGAAGCTTAGGATCACGAAGCCACATAAGTTAAAACTTAAATGAGGGATTCTTTTTTAGCCCTAACTCCAAAGTAAAGAGTGTGATATGCCAATGATCAGATCCCCTACCCTCTAGAATCACAGAACTAGCACTTCTATTATTACCCATCCAATAACTGGATATCAAAAACCTATCTAGTTTCTATGATATGGAAGCTTCCCCACACCTTCTATTGTGCCAAGTAAATATCCCATTATCTGGATTGATGTCAACTAAGTTTAGGGCCTAGATATGAGCACTAAAGATAGAAGAAAAAGGCTCGAAACGGTCCACCCCACCACGTTTCTCCTCCAGACAAGTGATAGAGTTGAAGTCTCCAGCCAAAATCCATGGGTACAGGGGAACCAAACTTCTTACAAAGCAAATGTTCTCCCACAAATTCACTTTACCATTGTAATCAATAGGAGCATACACATTTGTAAGTAGGATGGTTTCACCAGATTCATTATCATGCTTGACCATCGAAATAGACCATCTGCTAGAAATCCAAGTAAGAGGGGATATCTTAATCGGATCCCATAAATAAGCGATGCCACCAACATATCCACATGCACCAATACACTGGCATTACCCTCTTCTCCACAACTTGGGAGCAATATTGAACATACTATCAATAGCCAATTTAGTCTCTTGAATAAACACCACATCCGTAGAATGCACACGAACCAAATCATGAACAACTTTTTTGTCTAGGGATGTTGTTCAACCCCATTACATTCCATGAGAGGATAATAATTTTTGGGGGTTATAAAAATGGGAGTCCGATGTTCTCACCAAGCCTGACTCCACCAAAGTATCTCCCATTAACTTAATTTTATCTTGGTCCTTCTTCCAACCCACCTTCATATTCTTATTCGAAAAACTTGTTTTAATTATTTTTTGTTGCAATCCCAACACCGTAGGATATTTTTAGTCCAAGGATGACTGCATCAGTTCCTGAGTAGGAGAGGGCATAACTAAATTTCTATCACTTTCCAAAATAGTTTCCCTTATAGATCTATACCCAACCATGTTTCCTATACATAGATCCAAACCCCTTTGTTCTTCATTTAAACTCCCTAGATCTGATTCCTTAAGTTCCCCCTTAAGAAGAGATATTTGATTCAGCCTTGTTATATTTGCATCAGGTAGTGACGTTTCAGGTATCTCCATGCACTGATTAAGATCATATAATATTTCAAAATGGTTGAGTAGAGCATCTGGCTGGCTATCCTTAAGGTCTTTGTTTGCCCTTCATCCTCTGTTTTAGGATTTTACCAAAATAAAACCTTCCTTATCCCGTTCCCCTTCCTTTATCGGGGCTTTTTCTTTATCCAAACTTTTTCCAGACTGAGAGTTCCTAGGATTTGAAGATATAGGTAGGATAAAATTAGAGTATTTTCTTTGCAGGTGGCCATATTCATGACAAATTCGACAACAAAATGGAAGAGCTTCATAGTCAAGTTTTTGAACCCATGTAGTTGATCCAAATTGTATTTCAATAGAATATGGAATAGGATTATTTAATTCAATTTCAACACAAATACGAGCAACAGAGATTACATTTTTATCCATTGTTTGTTGTGACGGTCCAACCGACTTCCCAAGAAGAAGGGCAATCTTATGCAAGATATCAGTTCTCCAGAATTCCAACGAGAGCCATGGAAGCCGCATCCATACTGGAACCCGCGATGACCGCTCCTATGAAGGGTTGAAACCCACATACCAAGGTTTAAGAAAGAGTCCCACTTGGTTATAGAAATAAGGACCCCCTTCAAATGCTTTGTTACGATCTACAATACAAGAGAAAACCACCATAAAATAGTTGTTCGCACTCAGCATCACCTCCACATCGCCTTTAGGATTCCAAGTCTTCCTGACCCAAGTCTCCACAAAGGGGAGAGAAATTTGGATGCCCAAAAATTTGCCAATAAGGGCATGTTTGGTTAGATACTCCACATATTTCGTCACTGAGTCTAGTTGAACCACTATAACTAACCTGGCTTCACATCGTTACAAACATCCATTGTTCTTTAACAAGTGGTTCCCAACATGCACTGTAAAATCTTGTTCCTTCCAGTCATTTTTAGATGAAAAAACATCATGAGCATGCACTTTCTGTGTCAGAATCGATGCCATCATGACATTCCTCCAATTTTTTAGACCTCCTTCGGAAGCTGCTACCATCGTTGCAGAGTAGTTTTTCTTCATCAAACCCTAGCAGAGTAGTTTTTTCTCATCAAACCCTAGCAGGGCCTTTATGAATCACATTTTTCTCATGGTTCAAGAAGAATTTTAAAAGCTATTAGATGTGGACTTTATTCACACAATCAAATATCTAGAATGGATCTCAAATATGGTTCTCGTTGGCAAACCCAATGGGAGGATACACATTTGCATTGATTTTTATGACCTAAACAAAGTATGTTTGAAGGATTATTTTCCTCTTTCCAACATCGATACGCTCATGGATTCCACTACTGGCCACGTCATACTCTCCCTCATGGACGGTTTTTTAGGATACAATCAATTTTGAGTCAATATTGATGACTAACACAAGACAACCTTTAAAATTCCTTGGAAGATACTTTTTTACAAATTCATGTAGTTTGATATCAATAATGTAGGAGATATGTACCAACATGCCATGACTTACATATTCCATGACTACATGCACAACATTATAAAATATTATGTGGATGATTTTTTGTCCAAATCTAAAACTCGATGTTTTGAGAAAAGTTTTTTATTGATTACTCAATCATAATGTGAGACTCAACCCTAAAAATGTATCTTTGGTGTCACTTTAGGGAAATGTTTAGGGTTCATATAGTCCAAATGAGGTATTGAAGTGGACCCTAATAAAGTTAAGGTCATTGTTGAAATGTCACCCCCTATAAACCTCAAAGAAATTCATAGCTTGCAAAGAAATATTCAAGTGATCCGTAACTTCATTGATTAATTACTAGATAAATGCAAGTCATTTATTCATATTTTGCAAAAGGAGGTTGCATTTAAATGGATCACAAAATTTTAGGAGGCTTTCAATTCCATTAAGCATCACCTCACCTCCCTACCAATTTTATCAGCCTTGACCAGGCATTCCATTTCATTTGTATATATTTGCTACTGATTTTGCTCTAGGGACAATGTTGGCTCAAAAAAATGATGTAAATCGAGAACAAGCAATTTATTACATTAGTCATACATGTGTAAGTTATGAAACCAAATACACATATGTGGAGAAGCTATTCTATCATATTCACAACCAAAAAGCTTGACCATTATATGCTAAATCATACAATCTATGTTTTCCAGAGAAAATCCATTACATATATGATGAGTCACACTTACACCAGTACCCACACTACCAAATGGATAACGCTCTTAACATAATTTGATCTTGAATTTATAAGTAAAAAATCCATCATTTTTGACCAACTTTTTGAAGCTCCTCTTTAAGACGATAAACCACTTATCATAGAGCTTCTATATGATTTGGTATTCAGTGTTATCGAGCTTGAAGAGCATGTCGAACTTGAGGATGAAGTCAATATTATCCTTTTATTTTATGGTTCTAAGTGTGAACAAAGGAAAGGTGCTAGAATTATTTTCTGCATGCCTCAAGGGTTCCCTATCCCTTTTCATTAAGCTTGACTTCCCTTACACTAATAATAAGATAGAATACAAAGCATTGATTCTTGGACTCTAGATTGTTATTTCTATTTTCATTAAATGTATCAAAATCATGGGTTACTCCCTCCTTATTGTTAATCAAGTTAAGTAGGTCTACCAGTGTAAATTATTGGTCTTAAAGTTATACAAATAAATTATTGATAAATTGCTAACAAACTCTAACTGGTATGACATTGAAGCTTTGCCAAGGTCATCTAATCATTTTACAGATACCATGGCCTCTATTGATACCCTTAATCCATAAAATCCCATTGATAGTACCACTCAAGTTCACATTACCATACTTTCCCAATCGGCTATCTCCTAAAAAATATTCTAATGATGAACAAGACACCCATCTAGTTTAGGTAGAGCCAAAAAATGATTTATTTGCTCAAATAAAGGATTTTCTCAAACTTGGTGCCCTTCCTACCAAATTAACATCAACCACTAAATGCACTTTAAAAAAAAAATGACTCTATACACTCTCTTAGGGGATGTGCATTACCATCATGGCTATGATGGTGTTCTTCTTTGTTGTCTTGAATCACATGAAACAAGTTGGATAATATCTCAAGCCCATGATGGTACATGTGGTGGTCATTTTAGTGGGATGGCCATAATAAAGCATGTTCTATGCATGGGTTATTATTGGCCCACCATGGAATGTGATTGGTGCACATATTTTATGAAATTTCCTAAACTTGGTGCAATTCAGTGCCCAACAAGCTCTATGGCTCTATGCCCAACATCACGTAAGTTTAACTTATGTTCCATCATAAGCATTCCAACCAATACAAGCTCTATGGGTCTTTTCACAATGGGGACTTGACCTTGTTGGAAATATTTCTCCTCCATCCTTAGGATATCATATATTCATCATCACAATAATAGAGTACTTTACCAAGTCGGTTGAGGATATTCCTCTTACTAGTATGACAAGTTCTCAAATTGCATAATTTATACTACAATACATCATTTGTTGTTTTGGTATCCCTTTGAAGATCGTATTCGATAATACTCCCCTATTTAAAAAAATGATGTTCAAGCACTATGAAACAAGTATCATATCCAACACCACTTTTTAACACCTTACTACCTCTAGAGCAATGGATATGTCGAGGCCACCAACAAGACTATTTGTACCATTCTCAAGAAAATGGTCAAATAAAATCATAAATATTGGTACCTCTAGACCCCTTTGGTGCTTTGGGCTTATCAAATGAGCATCCACATGACAATAGGGGCAATGCCACTCTCACTAGTCTATGGTATCGAAGTCATCATGTCTCTCAAAACTGAGATCCCATCACTGCACATATCCTTGCAAGAATTCATCAATGATGACACAACACATCAAGAACGACTTGATCTACTTACTCTCCTTCATGAACATCAAATCAATGATCTGGAGTATCTTAACAATTATCAAGATCAAATCAAAATATCCTATGATCACATATTGCTTCTACATGAATTCTAAGTTGGTGATATTGTACTCAAATAAAATAAAAAAACTAAAATCTTCCACCTCATATACGTAATAATTTTACTTCCAACTAGCTTGGTCCATTAATTGTCACACAAAAATTTAGATTTTGAGGCTATAATATTACCACTATCAAGGAAATTGAGAAAATTGAGCCCATCAATATCCTTCATTTACACATATTTTATGCCTAGCTCATATTTAGCTCTATCTTCTTGTACAAAATCAATTAAAAAAATAATTACCAAAAAAAGCACCAGATCAAATAAAAACAAGCTCATATCATAAACAGGCTCCACTTTCTAATGATTTCACCTCCACTCCATCTTCTCATTCTTATTGTTTTTCTCTAATTCCTCACACATCACTCCCAGTTATACGGTCATTGTTGTAGGCCAAACAAGGTTAAATTATTTCCTATTTTTGTCACTTGCCCGTGCATTAATTATCAACCTAAGGAGCTTCGTAAACTTGCAAAGGGTCTCACACAGGATCACTTACAATACCACTTTGAGATGAGTCCGCTAGCTCTACTATTGGGGGGTGTTTCAAAGGTTGTAAATCATTCATTCACTCCTCAATAAATTATGTATGAATAATTAAATATTTAGAAAGAAAACATTCATATGTGCATACTAATAACAAACCTATTGCAATCATAAAATAACAGTGCAAAAATAAACCTATGGAAGCAGTAAGCTAATATAGAAAACATAAAGAAAGGAAATAAATATTGGCTTGGAGTGGGCCAAGGCTCCAGCAGCTTCCTCCCAGCTGAATGCTTAGGAACTCTTTGAACTTTATTATAATCACCAAGGAATTACAATACTTCTTAAACTCTGTACTCCTCTCTATATTTTGTATTCTATCTTCGATATTTTTGATATATATTAGAGAGGTTTGCGTGTGTTTATATAGCACACCCACAAATCTTTTGTTACAATGTGATTACAATAGTCGATTCATTCCAGACTAAACTAAGACAGTCTGGTAAATGTAATCGATGTCTGCTAAAACTGGCATTTGTTCCTAATGGTGGCATGTTCTCTTATTGGTTTATGCTTCGCCTGGCATAGGTAGGACATTCTCATACGTTAGTGCAACTCCCGAATTAAGTTACATGACGTAGAGTTGGAACTGCACCAGTCAATGTTGCCCACATCGTGTTATCTGGTCAACGAGATGAAGAACAGAGGCACCTTCTCTATGAGGAAGGTGCCTAAGTATATCGGGTGCCTTCTTTATATAGAAGGCACCTACCTTCCGTTAGCACCTTCCTGGAAGAGGAAGGTGCTTGCCTTCTATTGGCACCTTCCTGGAAGAGGAAGGCACTTGCCTTCTGTTGGCACCTTCTTGAAGAGGAAGGCGATTGACTTATTTTGGTGCCTTCTTGGAAGAGGAAGGCGTCTACCTTCTATTGGCACCATCCTGGAAGAGGAAGGTGCTTATATCCTGTTGGGACATTCCTGGAAGAGTAAGGCACCTACCTTTTGTTGGTGCCTTCTTTGAAGAGGAAGGCGCCTACTTACCATGCGTTAATTCCGAAAGAAACAAAGTGCTAGGTCCATGAAAAGACCTCGACTGATCCAAATTTGACTAAATCAACTACAATTCCACAAAAATACACTAAAAGATACAAATTAGATAACACACATAATCTTATCAAATAATTACATAACCATTCATAAAAATATACAATTCCTATTATATATCTGTATAATGATTAATGAAACTCATACAAAATATGAGCATTTTCGAGGCTCATCATCCCCTCATGCCTAACATATGCCATGCCCTCATGGCATCAAAACTGTAGGTAGCCCCGTTAACTCCTCATTGTTGCCATTTTTAGGTGGATCTCGCTATACCTATGGCCCATGTTTGCTTCTTCTATGGACTGGCATCTAGAGGTGTGGTTCCTCTTTTCTCATGCAGAGTTGTAGGTAATACTAGTGATTTCCACTCAAGTTGCTGACTCTGCTTATTCACTTTTCTCATCCTGGCTGCTATTGGGGGTGGTATTGCCAACATGGTTGCTGCTACTTGAAACACTACTTCTGCATCCTACCATAGGTCAGCTTCTGAGGGCCTAAAAACTGCAAGAGGGATATCTGAGTTATCCCTTTTGAGATGAACCACCTAGGTCTTGTGTAATCGGGTTGCTTCAGGAGTAAGCCTTGTATTTTCCCTCGTAATGGTAGCCTAATTTGGGGCCATATACCCACCATATTTCAAAATACCTCCATATCTTAGAGGGCCACCCCCGGGATGACATGTAAATCTCCTAAAACTGGTTGTCCTCTGTCAGATTAACGCATATACTAGGGTCTCCCCGAACCCTCAAGATTGACTCCCTAGCCTCCTTGGCTGCTGTCATTTCTTTGAGCAGTCATTCAAATTGCTCTTGCATTTCTATGAATGGATGCATGTCCCATTCGTCTTCTTCTATTTTGGTGAAATTCACCTTCACATTTTTCCAAGTCATCCTGGGTCTTTTTCCTTTTTCCTGCATAGAAACTACGATGGCTTGAACATAAGTTTTATCTTCCTTCCCGAAAGTTGTTTCCTCATCATGGAGGACTTGTTTGTTCTAAGGGACTTGCCCTAACATCCTTGGAGATGTCTCTCCATCCTCCTATTTGTTCGATGTCGTCCCTATTGGTCCTTCTATCTCTTCCTCTTCAGGTCCAAGGGATTCCTCTTTAACCCTTGATCTTGTCTATAGCTGTTGGCTTCCACCTGGTTCTGCATCGCTTAGGTCTATGATCGAGGACTCTATGGGTCTTCTTCTCTCCTTACTTTCAAAAATAGAGGAATTATCCCCTACCTCTGAGCTATTCCCGGGTGTTCGACCAGAATTATCCCTGTTGGAATATGTAATGCAACATTGTGTAAATTATTCTTAGACTAAAATATAAAGTCTAAAGAATAATATTTAGAAAATAATTCTATGTAAAAATATTCCCACCCAATTAATAAATAAAATAAGGGTGCTAGGAATATTTAATTTATGAAAAAAAGTTATTCCCCCTTTTCTAGCAAATATTAGAAAGTAACTAATAACTTTCTAATATCTGATAGATGCCACTTATCACATATCTCAAATATTAGATTGTGATAAAATTAGAAAGTAACTAAAGCACTTTCTAATATTTGATAGATTGTGATAAGATTGGATTGTGATAAGATTTAGGGTTGTAGTAGAAAAACTTCTCTTTAAATAGGGGTGTTTTCTACTACATATTATCATATCTTATCGTATCTTGTCATATTGACTTGTGTTGTAGGTTATGTTGATGCATATTGTTGCATAACATTGAAGCATTCTTGTACTGTTGAATCATTGAGTAATATAGTGAGCTTCATAGTGGATGTTTCCCTTCTTCATTTGAAGTAGGGTTTTACCACTTAATATTGGTGTTGTGGTTTTTTTCTTTTTTGTGTGTGATTGATCTTGTGGAGCATTCTTCGATCTTGGGGAGACTTTGCTTGTCTCACATTTGGTATCAGAGCGGTTGGGATCTCCATCAAGTGTCTTCAATCCTTTGAGGTGAAAAACCCATTAAGGTATATTTTTTTTTGCATGCATTTGATATTTGGGTATTTTATGTAAACTTATTTTGCAAATCTGCCATTAGGGTTTATAGATTTATTATGTTTTTAGATCTAGTTGTTAGATCTTTTGCAAATAGTATTTTCATTTTAAATCTATAAAAAAAATTTGGCATTAAGCTTTTTCTGGAAGGGTTTTGGAGCTAAACGGACCCCATGGTTGCGTCCGGAAGACCCAAAAACCTTTATTTCCATATATAGTCATTTTTTTAATTAAAAAAATAGTCGGCTATATATATATATATATAAACAGTTTTGCTTTATAAAACTGTTTTGTTTAAAAAAAAAAACAGTTTTGTTTTTAAAAAAAAAATAGTTTTGCTTTTTGAAAAAGTTTTGCTTTATAAAAATCTTTAAACTTTTTCATACCATTTTTTTTATTAATAAAATAAATTTTATTAATTTAATTGCATATTTTTTTAAGCAATTTTTTGTATTAAAAATTATTATTATTCTCCTTAAAATGCAATATTTTTTTTCTCACATTAACAATGGTTGTTTGTGAGTTTGCTTGTTTTGCAAGGTTATCCAAGTATGTTTTGGAGTATACAAGGCAATTTTGGATCAACTTTTTCACTCTCTTCCCCTATTTTTATTAATTTCTTCTAATCTCTCTCAAGTATTTGCTTGAAGCATACTTTAAATTAATGTAACTTGTATCTCTCATTATGAAAGTAAAAGAGAATGAAAGTGAGAGAGAGAGAGAGAGAGAGTATTTGTGTTTTGCTTTGTGTCTCCACTATCTCTTGTTCATATTTCTTACATTTTGCATCTCAACTAATCTAACTACTAACTTGCTACTAAACAATCTACTAACCAACTAACTTGCAATTTACTAATTTTCATATTAATCAAGAAGGTTAAAAATGAATCAACTTCCTAACCACAACTTTAGTATTTGATTAAAATTTACTTAATCTTGCAACATAGTTTATATTTGCTAAACACCTATTGAATCCAAAAGAATCCGCTCTATCGGTAGCAAGTCCTTTTCGGGTCCTCGTACTCGTACCCTTTTGGGTAGCTTGGTTGACCTTGGGTGAGATGAATTGGCAATTCATTAGGCTATAGCAAAACCTTAAAATGAACACTAACTTACTAACTTATTGACTATCTAACATTTAACAAATGTTTTATGGTTCAATTCAAGTTAGTTTATTTTGTTGCAAGATGATTGTTATGGTTAGTTACCTTCTTATTGCAAGTTAATCTATTGCAAGTTGATCTTGGTTTATTCAATTGCAATATGGTTATAGTTGTTTATTGCAAGATGGTTATAGTAGTTCATGATTATATTTCATGATGATCAATCAACTATTGCCTTGGCTAAAAATCCTGTAATGCATCAAAGGACAAAGCATGTTGAAATCCAAGCCCATTTTATCAGAGAGAAGGTATTGGATGGGACTATTCAGTTGGAGTATTGCCCATCATCTTCTAATTTTGCTGATTTGTTCACCAAACCTCTTCCCAAGGAGCAGTTTTGTAAGTCGAGGGACTCACTTGGTTTGGTGAAGTTGTCCTCAAGGGGGAATGAAGTGTAGTTACACTTGTGTGATGACAACTTCATCCTTATGAGGTGTTTTGTGCTTTATATATGAGTTGATATTTGGTGGTATAATTGCTTTTTGCATCTCTTTTGAACATGGTACTTTCTTGTTTGCCTTGTGCAACTTTTGTACATGTTACTTTGTAGATGGCATTGTGCAATTATGGTATATGATGCAATTGCTTTATGCGACTCTTTTACATGGTACTTTCTTGTTGTCTTGTGCAACTTTGTACATGTTTTTATGTAGTTGGCATTATGCAATTGGTTTATCATGGTACTTTCTTGTTAGCATTTATGCTACTTTTGTACATGATATTTTATGGTTGGCTTTATGCAACCGGTGTACACACTTTATTATTTTCATATACCTTATGCAACTCTTGTACATGGTACTTTTTTGTTAGCCTTGTGCTACTTTTGTACATGGTACTTTAGAGTTTGCATTATCATGGTACTCCTTGTTTGCTTTATGCAACTTTGTACATGATATTTTTTGATCAACTATATAGCACGTGACTATAAGTATGGCTTGGCATATTTTTGTGATGACTTATAGTTCACTATTTGTTAGATCAGTTTTGTTATCATCTTTGGATATTCATATATGTTGTGGTGAATATATTTATGATGATGTATCTAACTGATCTTATGTTGAGCTGCTTGTAGCTTGTAGGTACTTCCATTTGGGGTTTTGTAGGCTTACTGAAGACACCCTTGTGATGTTTTCTTCTTGTCATTTGCAACCACTTGTGGTTGATGGATGGCTTTGTAAGCTGCTTGTATCTGAAGCTACTCCGTTGGGGGCTTGCAGTCTCATTTTGGCCCATTTTGTATTGGTGCCTTATTATAGACCATTCTTGGTCATAGAAGCTCATTGTAACTATATTACTCATTTGATTCTCATCCCCGTTTGTATCTTTAGGGGGAGAATGTTTCTTTGTCTCATAATTCCTTTCCCCAATATTGCATTAAGGGGGAGTGTTGGAATATGTAATGCAACATTGTGTAAATTATTCTTAGACTAAAATATAAAGTCTAAAGAATAATATTTAGAAAATAATTCTATGTAAAAATATTCCCACCCAATTAATAAATAAAATAAGGGTGCTAGGAATATTTAATTTATGAAAAAAGTTATTCCCCCTTTTCTAGCAAATATTAGAAAGTAACTAATAACTTTCTAATATCTGATAGATGCCACTTATCACATATCTCAAAGATTAGATTGTGATAAAATTAGAAAGTAACTAAAGCACTTTCTAATATTTGATAGATTGTGATAAGATTGGATTGTGATAAGATTTAGGGTTGTAGTAGAAAATCTTCTCTTTAAATAGGGGTGTTTTCTACTACATATTATCATATCTTATCGTATCTTGTCATATTGACTTGTGTTGTAGGTTATGTTGATGCATATTGTTGCATAACATTGAAGCATTCTTGTACTTGTTGAATCATTGAGTAATATAGTGAGCTTCATAGTGGATGTTTCCCTTCTTCATTTGAAGTAGGGTTTTACCACTTAATATTGGTGTTGTGGTTTTTTCCTTTTTTGTGTGTGATTGATCTTGTGGAGCATTCTTCGATCTTGGGGAGACTTTGCTTGTCTCACACTCCCGAAGAGAATACTCATTCTACTGATGTGGGAGAATTCATCGGGACCTCAATTGCCCAGTTAGTTTGGGTCGACGCATCCCTTTCCTTTGTCCCCTTGACCTGGAGTTGGTTCTCTTCCCATAACTACTGGACCAACTACTCGAGATGAGTGATCCTTTGTGCTTGCTCTTTCATCTCTTCTCCATGCTTGATATGGCAATCCTCCAAAATTTGCTAGGCCATCCAACAATTGGTTTGCCATTCTAGGGCCTCCTCTAGGGCTACGTCGATTTGATTATTGCCCCTAGAAGTCCCTACATCCTACGAACTCTGGCTTGTCAACTCCTAGAGGGTCTGGGCTGCAAGACCAACCTCTGAGTCGTCTTCCTCCTCCTCCGAGGAGAGGATGAGTCACCATAGGTATTTCCTCCTAGGGGTTAGTTCTAGTGGTTAGAATTCAGCCTTGCCACTAGCAAGTTGTGCCCCTTCTTTTTCATACTCGGGCACTGGGGAATGCCCTCTTTATTCTATAAAATCATGTAGTTCTAATTGCTTGATATCCTCTACTTCATTTGTAGGGCTATCCTCCACTCGCCCTACCTCGATAATAGAATCCTCCCACCTTTCTTGGTTATTGTCTCCTTCTACATTGGAACTCTTCCTTTGTGCTTCTGCATCGCAGACCAGTGCTGATATCAGTCCATGGTGGGCCAAGGCAGAAGGTACCCCCTTATGGTATCTAGTTGCTTCATCCTTTAGGGCATTTTCTAGGTAGAAGAGCACGTTCATTTTCCTCCCATGCACTAGGTGATTCAAGAATTGCACATGATTAGTGTGCAGATGTGTATATTTCCTAGTGCATGTAAAGAACCGAGCAACCAGCTCGAATATCTTCCCTAGATTCATAATAAGGCTGATTTTTGGTAGCCCTTCCTTGTCTATCTGTACGTTCTCCCATGGAAGTAGTAATTCAGCGTATGGCTTCAATATTCCACCCTTGTATGTGCACTTGCCTGTGATAGGCAAGCCAATCACCTGTGAGTTATGTTCGGGTGTGACTGGAATCTCCATACCTCATACTTGAGCTATGTCTCCTCCCAAGGAGGTAGTAAATTCCTTGGTTGCATCCATATCCTAGCTTTTACTGACCAAGATATAGTACTCAAGCTATCTCTCAGCGTCAAACTACATCCTAACTGCCCCCCTAATTCCTTTTGTATCATTCGGTTCATTTTTTTTCATCGCATGATTCCTAGATTGTCCTCCCATGGCACCTTCCCTTAGGCTCTTCTATTTTTCTCCTTGCCTTATTAGGAAGGCACCTTCTTATAAGGAAGGTGCCAAACCCTAGCTTTCAATTTTGGCAAGGTACGCCTCACAAGCTACATCATTGGCACGATCGGCCATGGGGGGTGCATGATTTTTATGGCGGTGATATTTTTTGGTACTGCATAATTTACGAACGATTACATAAAAATTTGAGTAGAGTATGCACGTACCTGATTGGATGTCTCATGCATCGTGGAGAGTGTCAATTCACAAATCTGTGACATGGGGGATGGGTACTTCATTTGCATGGATTACACTAGATTTTGCTACTGAGTTGTTTTAATGGTTGATGCCGAAGATAGACTCCCGATAGGCTTACAAACTATTTGTCTATCATTTTTGGAATGTGCACACTGATCTCACCCCATAATTCTATGAGATTTTTTATTGGAACAGTTCCCTATCATACGAGCGATGGTGGTAATCTGATGCCGCCTACTCATATGATGATCTTGTTCTGATCGAGCTGCACATGAAACTTTAAGTGTTGGTTGTATACGAAAGGCGCTCTTAGATACCTTCCCGATGTGGAAGGTGCTTGATATGGTGCCTTCCCAATGTGGAAGGCACTTGATATGGTGCCTTCCCAATGTTGCAGGTGCTCTTGAATGGATGCACCTTTCGGTGGTGGAAGGCGCTCTTTTTGATGATGGTGCCTTCTTGTTGTGGAAGGTGCTTCTGAATGGGTGCGCCTTCTTGGAGTGGAATGTGCCTTTGAATGGGTGCACCTTCCTGGAGTGGAAGGTGCCTTTGAATACATGTGCCTTCCTGGAAGAGGAAGGCACCTCGGCTATCATTTTTTTTTTTTAGGAAACGTGCGCCTTCTTTATAAGGAAGGTGCCTTATTTCAGCGAGGTGCCTTATTTATAAAGAATGTGCCTTATTTTAGTGGGGCGCATTATTTATAAGGAAGGCACCTTATTTCAGTGGGGCACCTTCTTTATAAGGAAACCGCCTTATTTCAATGGGGCACCTTCTTTATAAGGAAGGTGCCTTGCCTCTTACTCAAAACCTCCATCACGGTGGAAAACGTCCACCTTCATCAGGCACCTTCTTCTAGGAGGAAGGCATCATACCTCAAATGGATAGTCTTATTTGATGATGAAGGCTTTCTACATGACTCTTTCTTGGCAGCCATGTTGTCATTGATCGAGAAAGGGTGATCAAGCCTCCTCAGACTTACTTCATGCTGTCTCAACATCTTCTTGCAAGGGTTGGCATCTAAATTTCCTCTTGGGGAAGAGTTTTTTGCCCACCCCCACACTTGAATAGATGTTGCTTCTACCCTATGAGTGTCGACATTGGGATGCTAATCTGAATTAGGCCTAGTTTCCTAGATACCTATTCTTCATATTTTTAGGTCCTCCACCTGCAAAAAGCAAACAAAAAGAAAGAAAAATATAGGTAGTTAGACGCATTTAATGCCTATTATGACCTGAACCCATGATGCTTGTATCTTGCATGCGGGTGCCATCCCTGTAAAACACACTGTAAGAAATAATCAAAACCTAAACTAACTACTTTTTGCGAGCACCTCCATGCCCACCATTTTTCTTGATGAGATTTTGGTCCAGATTCACAAGTATGGGGTCTCCCCCATGCCTACTCTGGATTCCACCAGTAAATTCTCGGACGTGTTGTAGGGCTGCAATCGGTGGCCATTAACGTTTAATACAACATTACTACCATCAATGGTTCTAACACGCATAACACCATTCTTGATGAGCTCTACCATATCATATGGTCCTATCCATATCTGCATTAATTTGCCCTTCCTTTCCTGGAATCGAGAATTGTACAAAAACACCCATTCTCCTTCTTGGAATTGCTTTAGTTTAATGTGGCGATCGTGCCACCATTTCCTTTGCTTTTGTATGATCTTCGTTCTTTGGAAAGCATCCATTTGAATTACATCTAGTTGATTCAACTTCCGAATCCTTTCTTTATGAGCATCATCCAGACTCAAATTTAGTTCTAAAGCTATTCTCAGTATTTTGATCTCAAACTCGATGGGCATCATTGCACTCTTCCCATAGACCAATTGGAAGGGTGTAAAGCTTGTGGTGGATTTCCACATGGTGTTGTGTGTCCATACTATCTCCGATAGCCATGTAGCCCAATATTTTCTATGTTGTTACATGGTTTTTTTAGGATGTTCTCTATTTCCATTTTTGTCACCTCCACTTGCCTGTTTGCCTACGGATGATAGGGTGTAGTTTTGTTGTGCCAAACTTTGTATTGCTTCATTAGTTCCTCGATCAACTTGGAGGTGAATTGAGGGCCTTGGTTAGTTGTTATTTCTTTGGGGACCCCGAATCATGTAAATATGTGAGTAAATAAGAAATCAAAAACCATTCTTTCTTTTGAATCCCTCAATGCCTAAACTTCAACCCATTTGGTGACGTAGTCTGTACAAACTAAAATAAACCTCCTACCTATTGAAGGTGGGTTAATTGGACCCATAAAATCCATACCCCGCTTGTTGAAGGGTTTCAGGTTTACCTAAGGTTGGAGGGTTATTTCATCATGATGGGTTGGTCTATCCATTCTTTGGCATTCATCACACTTGTTGGCATATGTGGCTACATATTTGAATAGAGTGGGCCAAAAGTACCCAGCCTATAGGATTTTATAGGCAGTCTATTTCCCCACAAAGTGTCCTTCGTATGGTTCATCATGACAAGATTTGAGTATTTTTGAGAACTCCTATTCTGCTACGCATCTCCTTATGATCTTTTCACGTCCTGTTTTGAACAGGAGGCCATCAATCCATAGGAAAGATGCACTTTTCTCTATTACCGCCTAATTTTCTTGAAATAAGAGAGCAGGTGAGGTTCTTATAGTGGCCAAGTAATTGGCTATATCTGTGTACCATGGTATTTTTTCACTGATGGTGAACAAATGCTCATCCAAAAATTGGTCTTCCACTATTGTATGGTTCATTGGTATCAATCTGGATAGAAAATATGCTACAACATTGTCCTTGCCCGATTTGTCGACTATTATTATGTCAAATTCCTGCAATAGTAGGAGCTACTTGATAATTCTTCCACCAATATCTGGATTTCTCATTAAATATTTGATGGCCATGTGTTCTGTGTGGAAAAAAACCTTATATCCAATCATATAATGGCAGAATTTGTTTATGGAATGCACAACTGCAAGGAACTCCTTCTCTATCACTGTGTAGTTGAGCTCGGCTCCTGCCATGTTTTTGCTGAAATAATAGATGGCGTAAAATTCCTCACCATCCTTCTATCCAAGTACTACTCCAATCGCATTGTTGGATGCATCATAATAGATATGAAATGGTATGGCCTAATCTGGTCCTCTCAAAACTAGTGCAGATATCAATTTCTCCTTGAGCAACTGAAATTCTTCTTCGTAGTCTTTCGTCCAATTGAACTCCATGTATTTAGATAATAGAGTGTGCAGTGGTTTTGCAATCTTACTAAATTTGGCGATAAATTGATGGTAGTACTTGGCAGATTCTAGGAAACTTCTCACCTCTCTCTACATTCTGGGGCTGGGTGGCCCCTGATGACCTTGATATTTCTTTTTTCAACCTTTATTCCTTCTACATAGAGATGGTGTCCCAATACGATGCCCTCTTGCATCATCATAAAGCCTTTATCATTACTCAAGGATAGATTATTTCCCTCGCTTCTTTCAAGCAATCTTTCCAAATTTGTCATTGCTTCATCAAAGGTTTCTCCATAAGTAGTGAAGTCGTCCATGTACACTTCAACCACATCTCCCATCATGTCTAAGAATATGCTAAGAATCGCTCTTTGAAAGGTGGAAGGTGTGTTGCATAACCCGAAAGGCAATACTTGATAAGAAAACATTCCCCATGGGCAAGTGAATGTTTTCTTATCCTGGTCTCCTCCTATATGGATCTGATTATATCCACTGAATCCATCCAGGAAGGAGAAATAATTTCACCCTGAAAGTGTGTCCAAGACCTGATCAATGAATGGGAGTGGGAAGTGGTCCTTCTTGGTTACTTTGTTTAATGCTTTGTAGTCTACATAGATTCACCACTTCCCATTCTTCTTTGGGACCACCATCAGTGGTGACACCCACTCACTATCAAAAATCAAATAGATGAATCTGATAGATAAGATTTTTTGTAGCTCTGCTTTGACAATGTATTTCATTATCAAATTCATTCTTCTTTGTGGTTGCCTACTCAGAGTTGCTTGTTCATCAAGGTATATTCAATGGGTATAGATCTCTGGGTTGATTCCCTTCATATCTGAGTAATCCCATGAAAATGACCACTGGTGTCTTACCAGGAGCTCTTCTACTTTTGTCAGTTATGTGGGAGTCAACCCACTACTAATGTTTAACATCCTTACTGGCCCAACGTTTATTGCTAAATGTGGTGATCTTGGGCGCCAGCCAATGGTGACCTAAGTGCGGTGATGCAGGATTCTCCATGGACAAACTCTATAATAGAACCATCCTCATCTTCTTCTACTGCCAAATCATCCAACACCATCACCTGTTGGATTATGGATAGCTCATGATATTCATGCTTGGTCAACATAGGTTCTCCCAACAAGTCGATGGACTGTGCAGGGGGTGAAATGGTCAATATTTTGATGTTTTGTCCATCAGAGGTGGTCATCAGCCCATCATGGTAGCTAATATAAGTGTCAGCTATTGCCATCCATGGCCTTTCCAAGATGACTGTGTAGCCACCCAGCCTAGTTTTAGACTGTAAAACCAGGAAGTCGGTTGGGTGTTCCCATGCACTGACTGTCACTATTACATCCTCAAGCATTCCTTTCGATGCCACAGTTGATCGATCGACCAACTACAACACTATCGTGGTGGGTCTCAAGTTTGTGAGTTGTAGCCTCTGCATGGTCTCCTAAGGCATTACCTTGGTGGTTGCTTTGAGATCAACCAATGTATTGGACAAGGAATGTCCTTCAATTTTTACAGTCAACACTAGGCTACATAGACCCGTGTACTTGGGATGACATGTCTTGCCCATCATAAAATATGCTAATTTACCCACGACATTGATAGTCTGGGTTTATTTTTGTTTTGGCCTTCTTAGGCACATCTCCCTTATCGTCTTGGTATATATCGGGACATCTTGGATAGCTTGAAATAGTGGAATTGTCATTGTGAGGTTCTTCAAGCTAGATAGGATATCAAACTCTGGTTGCGTTAGTTTCTTCTGTTCTTGCAATCGATAAGGAAATGGAGCCTTTGCTCTCTTAGCTACTTCTTCTACCACCTCTTCTATAAGAGGTGTTTCTCCTACATCTTCCTCCTCTTCTATAAGTGGAGGTGTTCCTACTCCTAGCTGTCTACCAGACCTAAGCTAAATATGATACATCAGATACATCTCGCCTTCCACATTGTATGTTGGTTGATTTACTTTGTTATTTATATTTATCGTTGATTGTATGGGTAGCTACATAGGTCTCACTGATGGCAAGGCCAAAAAAATTTTATGGAGGTGAGCTGGCGTTATGTTCTATGGGACCAGATTCGATGGAGTGTGGCCTCTCCACCACTGCCCCGAATATTGATATGCCATCCAGGGCTGCTAATTCAGGAATGTTGTTCTTGGGGGTGCGTTAGACCAAGGTGATGGCCCCCACCACCCCATGTTAGGTGGTTGAGGTGGGCCTTGTGACATGTATGGTCCTCCCCCATATGATGGCATTCCAGTTGGCATATTTTTCGCAGGGGGTTTTGGCTAACTCTTTCGATTGCCTATGAAATAGGCCTCCATGGCTTCAGCATCCTCCTAATTGCTAGGCAATTTCAAGCACAATCAAGTCTTATGGTTCAGCCTGGAAACTATGCATAATCTAACTTTGTTCTCTGAGTATGCATTCTTTGCATGCTTTCCTCTACATTTTGGGCAGAAATAAGCCAATGTTGCATCATTTTCTTGCTTATTTTTCTCTAATAGCAGTGTATCCATCTGCAATACTAGATATGAAATCATTTCGCTTTTTAGATCCTCCAGAATGTTGCCTATTTCTATTTTCATGACTAAAGAAATCGCTTTCATGGTTCTAGAAGTGGTCTTACCTCTCCTTCTTGAGTAATTCTAGCATAGTTATAGGAATTCTTCCATAGCATGCTAGTAGACATCACCTCCAGAAATCATGTTAGGAGCCTCCAGTGATTCATTTTTAAGCCCTCTCAAAAATATGCTTTTGAGAGATTTATTAGATAGCTTCGTGTGAGGAGACCGTTGAAGATTGAAATTGAATATATCCCAGTACTCTTTGAGAGACTCATCCTCTTTCTGCATCATGCTCAGGACTTCCTCTTTGGAGTCTCTTGCTCTCCCAAAGTCTTGATATTGCTTTAGAAAGATCTTCTTCAATTTATTCCATGTGGTAATGTGTTTCTCCCCCAGACCGATGAACCACCACAGAGTTATGTCATCCAATGTAGAAGGAAAGAGCTTCATCTTCTGTGTATCATATTTTTAGTCCACAGACCTGCATAAAACATTGAACTGAAATAAGAACAAGTTAGGGTCCTCGGTTGGGTATCCTCTAAAGGTAGGAAGCTGAGCAAGGGATATGTTTTTAATTTTGGTCTCCTACTCCTTCATCAATCGATAAGCTAAATCTAGATGAAACTTCTTCTACATCGGCCATTTTTTTAGGAAATGTGGTCTCTAATGCAGTACTTATGGCCTTACGGTCATTCAAAATTTTTTGATTCAAGGCTCTAAGGTTATCTGGTGTTATCATGCGATCTTCTATAGCTTTCCATAATAGGGCTTCCTCTAAAGGTTTTCTTTTAAATAGGGGGTTTATGATGGTTCGTTCTTCCCCAAGTTGACAATATTAGAAAGCACTTTTCACAAATTACGGATCCTCACTCCAGTGGAGTGCTAGCTGTGATTTATGTGAATCTAGTTCGAGCTCAGAGTGTTCGGCTGACTCAGGTTTTGGAGAACTTTGTTTTACAAACCAACCGTAAGATCCTCTTCTTCTCAAAGAACTCATACAAGGTCATATGGAAGGTTTTAGGTATTGCAATTGATCTAGTAGAGGTGCTTCCCCGGAAACGACACCAAAATGTTATGGGCCAAACAAGGTTAAATTCTTTCCTATTTTTGTCACTTACCTATGCATTAATTATCAACCCATGGAGATTAGTAAACTTGTGAAGGGTCTCACATAGTATCTCTTAAAATACCACTTGGATATGATTCCTCTAGCTCTACTATTGGGGGGTGTTTCAAAGGTTGTCAATCATTCATTCACTCCTCAATAAATTACGTATGAATAATTAAATATTCAAAAAGAAAAAAATCATACGTGCATACTAATAACAAACCTATTGCAATCATAAAATAATAGTGCAAAAATAAACCTATGAAAGTAGTAAGCTAATCTAGAAAACACAAATAAAGGGAAGAAATACTAGCTTGGAGTGGGCCCAGGCTCTAGCAGCTTTCTCCTAGCTAAACACGCTCTTAGGAACACTTAGAACTTTATTATAATCACCAAGGAATTACAATGCTTCTTAACCTCTGTACTCCTCTCTATATTATGTATTCTATATTTGATATTTTTGATATATATCAGAGAGTTTTGCATGTGTTTATATAGCACACCCATAGATCTTCTATTACAAGGTGGTTACAATAGTTGATTCATTCCAGACTAAACTAAGCTAGTCTGGTAAATGTAATTGACATCTGCTAAAACTAGTATTGGTTCCTAATGGTGGCATGTTCTCTGATTGGTTCATGCTTTTCCTAGCATAGGTAGGATGTTCTCATATGTTAGTGCAACTCTCAAATTAACTTACATGATGTAGATTTGGAACTGTACCAATTAATGTTGCCCACGTCGCGTTATCTAGTCAACGTGCAAAGAACAAAGGCACCTTCTCTATGAGGAATGTGACTAAGTATATCGGGTACCTTCTTTATACATAAGGTGCCTACCTTCCGTTAGTGCCTTCCTAGAAGAGGAAGGCACTTGCCTTCTATTGGTGCCTTCCTATAAGAGGAAGGTGCTTGCCTTCTATTGGCACCTTCCTGGAAGAGGAAGGTGCTTGCCTTTTGTTGGTGCCTTCCTAGAAGAGGAAGGCACCTACCTTTTGTTGGCACCTTCCTAGAAGAGGAAGGCGCTTATCTCCTATTGGCACCTTCCTAGAAGAGGAAGGCACCTACCTTTTTTTGGCACCTTCTTTGAAGAGGAAGGCACCTACTTACCATGCGTTAATTTTGAAAGAAACAAAGTGCCAGGTCCATGAAAATACCTCGACTGATCCAAATCTGACTAAATCAACTACAATTCCACAAAAACACACTAAAAAATACAAATTAGATAAAACACATAATCTTATCAAATAATTACATAACCATTCATAAAAATATACACTTCCTATTATATAGTTGCATAATGATTAATGAAACTCATACAAAATATGAGCATTTTCAAGGCTCATAAATCATGCTTCGAGTGGGTATGTACCATGGACTAGTGTGTTCTCTCTTCCTTATTTTCTCTCCTTCCATCCCTTTTTTTCCTCTTTCTTCTTGTCTCCCCCTTTCTTCTCTTTCTCCTTCATTCTCTATCATCTTTCACTCCATCACCTCATATCCACTTTCTCCATATTTTTTTTGTGTTCTCATTTGGCTTGAATCCAATGCTACCTTGGTCATCATTTGGTTAAGTTTAACACGTGTCATCACAAAGAATTTTGTTTTATTAATAAAGGGTATCTTCATAATCATATTTTTCCCCCATTTTTATATATAATTTTCCTCAACATCCATTTATCCCACATTCATATACCGCCATGCTTTGTCTCTTTTCTATCTTAGGTTTGGAGAATATTTGGATTTTTTCGGTTGTTCAACCATACCTAGTGTCTCAACCAACCTCCATTGAATTTCATTTAGTCCTTCTTGTTTACCTCAGGTTTTCTCTAGGACCATGCATATATATCATATATTAATCATATTTTGAGTCTAGGTAAGATCAAACCAAGCATCCCTCTCACCATAAAGAGAATAGTTTCCCCTACTCATCCTATCATGCACATAATCTCACCTTCATTACTTCATAACCATTACATCTCACCTTCACCATATTTATCATTTTATAATCTGAATTATATACTATGAACATCATCACACATACATCATCATAAGACATCACACATCACATCATCCTACACAAGGTACATCATCTCCATAAAAGTCACACACACACACACACACACACACACACACACACACACACACACACATATATATATATATATATGTATGTTATATATATATATATATATATATATATATATATATATATATATATATATATATATATATATATATATCATGTCATAAAAACATCATACATAATAATAATAATAAAGTTAGATCCATAGGCTACATCATCATGGCTTGTAGGCCTACAAAAATATAGTCAAACCATAACTACATCAGTATTCACTGCCCTAGGCAATCACCTATGTATAAATTAGTCACCCAAGGTGGTCACGCAGGTGCAAAGTAGCTACCTAATATAGTAACATAGGAATAGAAAGTCACCCTAGATGGTTGGAAAGGCCATATTACAAGGCAAACACATTCAAAAACCACCACAATGAAGAACACAAGCTTATACTGAGAGGGGGGTGAACAATATACGACCACTTTTTACTTTTCTTTTCAATTCAATATTATGCAGTGTATAGATAGCAGTATCAATAGTAGTAATCAAAGCAATGCATATAACACCATACACAATAGAGACATAGATTTTAACGTGGTTCACCCAATGTGGGCTACCTCCACAGAGAAAATATTTCTTCTAAATATTTCTCAAATAATATCTTTGGGAATCCTTCCCAATTACAATGTTTATGGACCTCTGTCCAAAGGATATGTTGATACCCTAATCTCAAGTTCATGGATCTCTTCCATAGGATAACTCTTTCCCCTTCTACTCTGGCTAGTGATCTTCTAGAAGACTTTGTTTCTCTGCTACATTGACTGGTGTATCTCTCTCCACTTTAATACTCCTCACTCAAAATATATATCTTCAATTGTCCTAGATACTGAATCTCTATCCATTGAGACTCTGTCCTCTATACTTTGTCACCTCCAAAGCTCTATCAATAGGCTCACTCAGAACCTTCTCAAATCTGCTCAATAGGGTCACTCAGAACCTAGTCAAATATGCTCAACAGGTCCACTCAAAACCTGCTCAAATTTGCTCAATAGGTACACATAGAACCTGCTCAAATATGATCAACAAGTCCACCCAGAACCTGTTCAAATCTGTTCAAAAATATCACACAGAACTTGTCCAAATCTACTCAATAAGTCCTCTCTAGGACTTGCTCAAATCTGCATTGCAAGCTTCCATAAAAGCTTACACAAAATCAGTCCACAAGCCTTCTCAAATACTTGCCTCAATCACATAGAATCATAAAGAGAATTTTTAGAGACTCAATATGTTCTATACTCAATGCTCAATCAATATAAAAACTCAATCTCATAGAAGAATATAAAGAATTGTTAGAGACTCAATATTTTCTATACTAAAATCCCAATATAAACTCAAATCAATCTCATAGAGGCATGAAGAGAATTTTTAGAGACTCAATATGTTCTATTCTCAAATCTCAATCTCAACTCAAATCAATCTCATAGAAGCATAAAGAGAATTTTTAGAGACTCAATATATTCTATACTCAAATCCCAATCTCAACTCAAATCAATCTCATTGAAGCATAAAGAAAAATTTTAGAGACTCAATATGTTCTATTCTCAAATCTCAATATCAACTCAAATCAGAATATATAATAGTTTGTTTCATGGAACTTGGACAACCACTTCACACAATCACTTGACTAGGCTCAATCAATTCTACTCAATCAATCACCTCAAGGATCAATCCTTTCTCACAAACCCTAGTCCAAGCATGTATCAACCAACTCAAAATGTTTCCAACAATGCTCAACAACAAATCTCACATAACAATGATACTCAAGTTCAAGTTCTTTGCACAACCAATGGGCTTCAACAACAATGCTTATAAACAAGGTTTAATCATAACTCTCAATTCATAAAACCTTGAAGCATTAAACCAAAAACTCTCAAAAAAGGTTAACCACAATCAATTATTTTCTCTCCAAAGATATTTTTATAAATCAATCACCCACATAATTCAATGAATAATATTACCCATACCTTTTATGCCTTATGAGTTGTCCACTAAATCTACCACACTCAACAAAATTTCTTTTTCCAATTTCAACAAGGGTTAGAGGTAATTAGTAATAACACAATAATCAAAATAATATCTTAATAACACCTTATTACTCCTATTCAATAAAAATACACCAAACCCTCTTATGCAAGAAATAATCCCTCAAAAGAATGAATCAAACTTACTTTGGAACTCCTTGACAAAACCAGAAATATCTTCTTGCACACACTTTATTTCTCCCTCAAATAAATCTAAACAAGTAGCTCTTGAAAATAGATTTCCAATGATATATAATATTATATACTTCCACAAAATAAATTCAGCAAAAATATCTATCTTTCATAGGGTACACCATAACCTTATTTCTCCTTAGGCAACCTTGGAAGAAAATAAAATATTAAACAAAAATTAAATTTACTTGCCTTGCCCTCGACGGGATTCGATCCCCCAACTATTTTCTTCTCAACGCCTTAGTTGTAGCTAAGATTCTGTTAGGCCACACATCGTGATGTGTCTAAAATGACACGTCCACCATGCAATATATTCGAACAATGAACCTCTGAAAAACAACAAGTGCATAGAGAGCTTCTTCCTTGTAATCCAAAAAATAGACCTCATGCGAATCGAACTTAGAACCTCATCCTTAGCACCGAGCCAACATACCACTAGGTCATGCTGGCCTTTGTGCTTAGGGCTTCTGAATCTTCACAACTTTAACCTTCACGAAAATCATGAGGCTTTCAAAATAGAAATCTCTTTCGCATGCACTTCAAAAACAATAGCAAGGGATACTTGGTAAATGAATTTGTTTGGCATTTATATAATATCTTTTTCCTTCCTTAGCATCATGTTGGCACTTCGAATGAATTCGATGTTGGCATGATTTAATTTATAATAAATTTAAATTTAATTTTAAATTTAAATATTATAAATTAAAATCAACCTTAGAACTTTGTCTTAAAGATCCAACCTTAGGTTTAATAAAACCTTAGAACCTTGTCTTAATGCCCAACCTTGGTATTATTTATAATATTTAAATTTCTTATGAATTTAAATTATTTATAAATAATTATTAAACCTCCTTTTTAACTTTTGCAATAACCCATCTTGGTTTTTTATAAACAAATCATTTAACTTGTGCTCCCAATAATATTAAAATATTATGGAGCCTTTTTCCTTTCACTTTTGCATTGATGAAGCTTTTTCTTGGATGACTTGGGCGACTTTATTTCTTTTTGAATTCCTTGAGATGAGTGATAACTCTATCAGGTGACATCAATGACAACTTTGACTTAGAGGACTCAAAATGTCCAACAATCTCCCCCTTTTTCATTGATGGCAACCCTTATCCTTTTACTAAAACCTGACCTTCTTTTCAGCTCTCCCTGGGACTTTACTTCCCTTGGCTCAATGCTCTCTCAAATATTAAATCTCTCCACATAACAAATCTCTCCCCAATACACAAATATTTCCCCCTTTGACATCAATGGCAAAGGGTCACCTTTGGGGCTCGAGGCTAAGAATAAGCCTCTTAGCTTAGCCCCTCCCCCACCTCCACATGATGTGGTTAATTTTGGGGTGGGAGTATTTCTACTCCCCAAAAGCACTGCTCTTTATCTTTATCTTTTTCTCTTTTTTTCTGAGTTTTTTGAATCCTCTCACTATTTCTTTCCAAGTCATCACTTCTATTTTTGTTCTTGTTCCTATTCTTGTTTTCATCCATATTCTTGTTCTTGTTCCTGTTCCTGTTCCTGTTCCTGTTCCTGTTCTCATCCATGTTCCTCTTCCTGTTCCTGTTCCTGTTCTTGTTCATGTTCTCATCCATGTTCCTGTTCTTGTTCCTATTCCTATTCTCATCCATGTTTTTGTTCCTTTTCTTGTTCTTATCTATGTTCATGTTCATGTTCATGCTTGATTATGGAATATTTTCTCTACACCATTTTGTTGTGTGACCATCATTATTGCACTTATAACACTTACTTTTATTATTCCTTGGATGTGCAATTATCTTAGTATTTATCCTAGTGAAGCCATATCCTCTTCTATCATGAACCCTACAATTTATTGCCTTGTAATCAAACTCATTGCATGAGTAGCAATATTCTTGAAAAGTTGTCCTTTCCCATATACCTATCTTTCATGTGTCCTACATTGTGAAGCCATGTACCCAAACCTGTGACATGAAAAACATCTTCCCTTGAAGAAACCTTTACTAGACCCCATTGGTCTTCTAGTTCTTCTTGACCTGTTATGATTGTTGTTCCATCTGAATCTTATTTTTTCATTGTTCATATTATTTTTGGACTCACTACAATCTGACTCATCCTTAGGAGTTTCACTTTCACTTCCACTCTCATCTAAGAAATCCTCTTATGAAGTATCCTCCTCTTCTGAAGTGTCTTCATAACTGGTAGTTAACTTGTCTTCTTGAACCTATTTGGAACCAATACTCTTCTTGTTTGTTGCCCTTCTTTGTATCTTGACTATTTTATCCATACTCTTTGTACTATTTAAATTCTTGTATAGCTTATTCTTGGAATCCTCTAGATCTTCTTTTAATAGGGCCACTTCTTGTGTTAACTTTTTACATTCCAAGATCTTTGCTTCTAACTTATCTTTGAACTTGCTTGCCTTAGCTTTTGACTTTTCTAGATCCTCTATGAGCAATAATATTTCTTCATCACATTCTTGAAACTATATTTCAAGCTCAGAGTGTTGCTTTATTACCTTATTTACTGTGTCAAGGGCATAGATAAGTTATCCCTTGAGATCATATCCATTCTCTATCGAATAATCCTCTATTTTTTGCCTTTGTCCATATCATTACTTCCTTTTGGCTTGTCTTCTATAGGATCATTCACTTCTTCTTCTAATGCCATTAGAATATTTTCATCTGGTCTATCAAGTGCATATTCAAAATTATCATCACTAAAACTATAACCATCCCTTGTGCAATCATCTTCAAGATGTCTAAATCTACCACATCTAAAACACTTGAGAATAACTTGAGTCTTTTTCTTAACTGGATATTTTCTTCAACCATAAATAAGACTTCATCTCTATCATTTTCTGAAAAACTAGTATCACTATCAACTGAGTACTTACTTGCATTATTTTCATAGTAGCTTCTCTTTTGTCTTTGGAAGAACTTCTTCCCTTGTCTATTTTGTCCATCCTTGCTCTTCTTTTGGTACCTGTGTCTTTCTGATTCCCTGTACCTATGATCCTATTTTTTTCTTCATTATTGCTCTTGGGCTCTTTGCACTCTATTGCATAATGTCCATACTTTCCACAATTTAAGCACTTAATATATCTCATATCTATGGGTCTTCTGGAACCTTTATCTCTTTTGCCATAGTTAGCTTCTTCATCACTGGAAGCTTCATTGCTTGATTTTGACTTAGTAGCATTTTTATTTTTGTCCACTTTGAATGAAACTCTTTTGGAGGAATAGGATCTTTTGTTCTTATCTCAAACATAGTAAGAATGCCAAGAAAAGAATTACTTGTCAAAGGATAACTATCAGTTGATGTTTCTATAGCATAAACCTTTTCACTGTACCTTTTTGGAAGAGTTCTCAATATCTTATCACAAGCATCTGATTCATCAAACTTCATTCTAAGACCTTTCATCTCATGTATGAGTTCATCAACTTTTATGAGACAGTCATGAATGTTCTCATCATCCCGTATTATTAGGTTCTCAAATTTTCCTTTGATATTTTTGATCTTAGCCTTCCTAACATTTTTATCTTGTTCATATATGGTATGCAATACATCCCACATTTCTTTTTTTGTCTTACATTCCATAACCTTCATAGATTCTAATCTACACAACCCTTTTATAATTGCATTCATAACTCTTGAATTTGCATGCATTAGAAGCTTAACTTCCTTATCTATAGGAGGATTGGCTCCCGAATAATATCCAAATTCCACTACATCCCAAACTTCATTGCCAAGTGCCATCAGGTGAAATCTCATCAACACACACCAATACAAGAAGTCACTCCCATCAAATATTGGTACTACATTATTGAAGAACCCATCATTTTGATCCATTGTGTTCTTAGACCGCTTTTCCTTCAAGTTGTCAAACTCTTCTGAAGGAACCCACTCTAATACCAATTTAAGAACACAATCTTATACTGAGATGGCGGGTGAACAGTATAATACTACTTTTTACTTTTCTTTTCAATTCAATATTATGTAGTGTATAGATAGCAATATCAATAGCAATAATCAAAGTAATGCACATAACACCATACACAATAGAGACACATATTTTAATGTGGTTCACCCAATGTGGGCTACCTCCATAGAGAAAATATTTCTTATAAATATTTCTCAAATAATATCTTTTGGAATCCTTCCCAATTATAATGTTTATGGACCTCTGTCCAAAGGAGATGTTTATCCCCTAATATCAAGTTCATGGATCTCTTCCATAGGAGAACTATTTCCCCTTCTACTATGGCTAGTGATCTTCTATAAGACTCTATCTCTCTATTGCACTGACTGGTGGATCCCTCTCCACTTGAAGACTCCTCACTTAGAAGATTTGTCTTCAATTGTCTTGGATGTTGGATCTCTATCCACTGAGAATCTATCCTCTATACTCTATTACCTACACATATCTATCAATAGGATCTCTCAGAACCTTCTCAAATATGCTCAATAGGTTCACTCAGAACCTAGTCAAATCTGCTCAACAGGTCCACTCAGAACCTACTCAAATCTGCTCAATAGGTCCACATAGAACCTGCTCAAATCTGCTCAACAGGTCCACTCAAAACCTATCCAAATATGCTCAACAAGCTCACACATAATTTGTCCAAATATGCTCAATAAGTCCTCTCTAGGACTTGCTCAAATCTGCATTAAAATCTTCCACAAAAGCTTACACAAAATCAGTCCACAAGCCTTCTCAAAGACTTGCCTCAAACACATAGAATCATAAAGAGAATTGTTAGAGACTCAATATGTTCTATACTCAATGCTCAATCAATATCTCAACTCAATCTCATAGAATAATAAAGAGAATTGTTAGAGACTCAATATGTTCTATACTCAAATCCCTATATCAACTCAAATAAATCTCATAAAAGCATAAAGAGAATTTTTAGAGACTCAATATGTTTTATTCTCAAATCTCAATCTCAACTCAAATAAATCTCATAGAAGCATAAAGAGAATTGTTAGAGACTCAATATGTTCTATACTCAAATCTCAATCTCAAATCAAATCAATCTCATAGAAGCATAAAGAGAATTGTTAGAGACTCAATATGTTCTATTCTCAAATCATAATATAGAATAGTTTGTTTCATGGAACTTGAACAACCACTTCACACAATCACTTTACTAGGCTCAATCAACTCTACTCAACCAATCACCTCAAGGATCAATCCTTTCTCACAAACCCTAGTCCAAGAATGTATCAACCAACTCAAAATGTTTCCAATAATTCTCAACAATAAATCTCACATAACAATGATACTCAAGTTCAATTTCTTTGCACAACCAATGGGCTTCAACAACAATGCTTATAAACAAGGTTTAATCACAACTATCAATTCATAAAATCTTGAAGCATTAAACCAAAAACTCTCAAAAATTTTAACCACAATAAATCCTTTTCTCTCCAAATATATGTTCAAAAATCAATCACCCACATAAGTCAATGAAGAATATTGCCCATACCTTTTTTATGCCTTATGAGTTATCCACTAAATCTGCCACACTCAACACACTTTATTTTTCCAATATCAACAAGGATTAGAGGTCATGAGTAATAACACAATAATCAAAATAATATCTTAATAACACTTTATTAATCCTACTCAATAAAAATGCACCAAACCCTCTTATGCAAGAAATAATCCCTCAAAAGAATGAATCAAACTTACTTTTGGAACTCCTTGAAAAAAATAGAAATATATTATTTCACACATATTATTTCTCCCTCAAAGTAATCTAAACAAGTAGCTCTCGAAAATAGCTTTCCAATGATATATAATATGATATACTTCCACAAAGAAAATCAGTAGAAATCTCTATCTTTCCTAGTACATAGCATAACCTTATTTCTCCTTAGGCAACCTTGGCAGAAAAAAAAATACTAAACAAAAATTAAATTTACTTGCCTTGCCCTCGATAGGATTCGATCCCTTGACTATTTTACTCCCAATGTCTTAGCCGCAACCAAGACAACGTTGGACCATGCACCGTGATGTGTCTAAAAGGGCACATCCACCATGCAATATCTTCGAACAACGAACCTTCAAAAAACAACAAGCGTGTAGAGTGCTTCTTCCTTGCAATCCAAAAAATAGACCTCACGTGAATCAAACTCAAAACCTCCTCCTTAGCATCGAGCCAACATACCACTAGGCCATGTTGGCCTTTGCACTTAGGGCTTCCAAATATTCATAGCTTTAACCTTCACAAAAATCGTAAGGCTTTCAAAACAGAATTCTCTTTTGCATGCACTTCGAAAACAATAGCAAGGGATACTTGGTAAATGAATTTATTTGGCATTTATATAATGTCTTTTGCCTTCCTTAGCATCATGTCAACGCTTCAAATGAATTTGATGTCGACGTGATTTAATTTATAATAAATTTAAATTTAATTTTAAATTTAAATATTATAAATTAAAATCAACCTTAGAACTTTTTCTTAAAGAGCCAACCTTAGGTTTAATAAAACCTTAGAACCTTCTCTTAATGCCCAACCTTGGTATTATTTATAAAATTTAATTTCCTTGTGAATTTAAATGATTTATAAATAATTATTAAACCTCCTTTTTTACTTTTGCAATAACCCATCTTGGGTTTTTATAAACAAATCATTTAACCTGTGCTCCCAATAATATTAAAATATTATGGAACCTTTTTCCTTTCACTTTTACACTGATGAAGATTTTTCTTGGATGAGTTGGGCGACTTTATTTTTTTCTGAATTCCTTGATATGAGTGATAACTCTATCAGGTGACATCAATGACAACTCTGACTTAGAGGACTCAAAATGTCCAACACACAATTCCAAATTTTAGAACCGACCACCTAATTTTTCATCTACTTCTTGTTAATCAGCTCATGGTTATAATTTCTTTTCATCCACCCACTTGATGCTTGAGGGGTAGACAATACCCACTTGTCCCAAACAAGTCAAATATCCAAATACCCATTTTTTTGGAATCAGCGTATATTCAAAAATCTTGTTTGAGACTATCATTCACATAGTATTTTTTAGTATAGTTCTTAGCATAATGGCCCATGTCTCATAAGTATAGTAGATTCACATAGTGGCTCATCGCTCAAGTCTCATTAGTATATTTGTTAGCATAATTCTTAGCATAATGGCTCATGTCTCACTAGCATAGTGGCTCACAACTCAGGTCTCATTAGTATTGTTAGTAGCATAGTTGTTTCAAATGTACTCATCAGTTTGTCAACAACAAGATTCATAGATATTCATTGCTTCCATCATTGGGACATCCTACATTGACCTAGATTTGAGATAATCTTACATTACCCTCCTTAAGCCAAAAGTAATTTTTATCATTCACCAATCATCGCCACTACCCATCATCAATTTAATGACTTATTTTTGCATCACATTGTGTTTATACATAATGCGGTGCTATAAGGGGCATCTATAAACATTCAAAATGTGTCAATATTATTTAATTATGCAACATCCTCAAAATCCCCAAAACCTAAAATAAACAAATAAATAATAATAATAATAATAATACCAAGGAATAATAATAAATAAATAAAATTCCACCTTTGTGCACAATTAAACTTTATATATATATATATATATATATATATATAATAAATTAAATAATAAATAATTTCCAGCCACATCTCCAATATTCTCCACTTCACTCCCACCTCCCCTTAGTGATAATTCCAATGCATGCACATTCCTTGGTGATAATTCCAATGTGTGCACATCCATGGATAAATCCAATATGAGCATATCCCTGAGTGATAATTACAATGTAGACAATTTTTTTAACAATTTCAAAGAGAAAAATTCAAATTACACCACTTAACTAGACAAGTCATCCCCCTCACCAATTCACCAAAAATTCTATAAATAAACCATCATTTTCCTCCATTTAGAGAGAGCATCTAAAGAAACCATAGCAAAGCTATTGTAGTCTAGTTTGTCATCTAGCCAATGCTATAACTATGATCATTATCTCTTAAAATCTGAAGGCAAGCACCCGCTAATCACAGCCCAGAATAAACATTGGAAGAATCAAATTACTTTGATTCGACCTCCAAAGAAGGTTGGTATACCTTGTCAACTTAATGAATGTTGACTCTATTTAGCTCAAATATTGAAAGCTTAGGGATAGAAATGATAGGGTTAGAAATGTATGGATATAAGATGGATGGGTGAAGCTAACAACATAGACATCCACACAGTATTTCAAACAAATTGATTTTAGAAGTAGCTTAAGGGATTAACAACATTCATAAATTATGTGGTCATGTTCACATAATTATTCCAAGCATCTAGAAACATTGATTATCCAATTTAACAAAATAATATCAATGCCTTAATTTAACAAAAATAGAATTCTCAAAAAACATGTATGCAGAAACAATTATCTCGATCTACTCTAAGTTAGTTTTTCAAATTAACAGAATAGACTAACCATAGTAGCAAGATGAGATAACTTCTAATAATTAAGTCCACCATTCAACATATGCACAATTTTGAGGTAAAAATCCCTTGAAATGCTTCGTTCATCATTTTGCAAAAAATTACACAATGATACAAGTAAACACTCCAGAGTGGACCATTTGGAAGGAGGTTGTTGCTTTTATTTATAGGTTTTACAATCATATTTTTACTCATCATCATTGACACAGTGACATAAGATTTGATTCCTCTTTTTACATTCTTAACCAATTTACCGTTCATGGTGTCTACCAACCACACCTTTTTGATCTTGTTACAACTGTCTTCCAATCGATCTCATCATCATCATCGGTGATTCTTGAAATCATTTCCTATCCACTAATTTTGTAACTAAATCTGGTTCATCAAGGGGTTCTGGAATGTTCTGGATAGTAACCATCTGATTTGGCTTCCATGACATTAGTTTTAAACCTTTCTCTATTTTCTAAATACACGTGCAAAAATTCATCAGGAATATTTAGGGGAAACAGAGGTTCAATATGTTTCGTAGATCTAACCATCGAATGACTACAACATTGCTTCTGATTTGCATGGCTGGTAATGAAGCTGACGAGAAAGTGCTACCTATCGGGTTTTCTCTAATTTGGTTGGGTATTGGAGCTTCTCAGTTTTGGTCATTTCTTAGTGCTTTCTAGTTTGCATGACAAATGCAAAGAGAGCAAAAAAATGTGATTTTATTTCCTTCTCAATTGTAACCCTTTTTCCACACTTTTCTTATTTGGGTGCCTATTTTAGCACTTTCTCATTTGCGTGCTCAATACAAAATTTTATGAGAAGCATGGTGTATCTTCCTTGTTTCATTCCACCTGCTAGTGTATCTTTGTTGTATTTTCATAGTGCTTTTCCATTTTAGTCATCTTTCTGATTTGCACGGCTGATACAAAGGAAGTTAAGATGCGTGGTCTACTTTTCTTATTCAATTTAACCTCTTTTAAGAACTTTATCATTTTCAACCTTCTTGCGGTGCTTTTCTATTTTGAGATGTCATCCACTTTTGTGCAGTGAATACAAAGAGCATTGAGAAACTTTATTTTACTCTATTTTCAGCGCTTCTTTGTTTTGGCTCAATTTTAGCGCTTTTGTATTTTTCCTAATACTTAGACAATTTTCTGCAAAAATTTGGCTAGGTATGGATGTAGCCATTTTTGGCCTACATTATTAGTGCATCTTGGGGAACTTTTCTTGGAAAGTTACAAAATTGAGAGAGCCTTATCCTTGAATGAATAATTCCTTCGAGAATACATCAAAAACCTTACTAAACCTTAGGGGAGGTAAAAGACACCAGGTGTGATGACTGTAATATTTAGGATGAAATAAGATATAGTGATACTAAAAAAAACAATAGTATGTGGAGGTTCGAGGGACTATAAAATAAACCTCATAATACATATAAAAAACAAAGGAAAGGAAATGAGAGAAAAAATAAGGATCAAGAGGATATAGCAGATGTAGGAGGGAAATAAGGAAGATACCAAAAAGCAAGCTTATATAGAAGACATGAAGGTAGGGATACAAAATTTTTGGGTAATGGGAAAGGAATGAAAGAAATAAAGAGAATTGGAGGTACATAAAATGGTAAAACTGCGCATGATATTGTACCTTCGTATGTATACTCCATCAAGGTGAAAATTGCATATGTATACTCCATCAAGGTGAAAATTGCATATGTATATTCCACAGAGGTGCAAAGGATCTTCCAAGGTAGATGGATTACCATAATATGAACACTTGTTTGGATTTTCCTCATTTATATTTATTTCAAGCATGACCAAATGCAACTCCCTCCACCATATATCCTTCTCTCTGTAGCTTCCTATTCACATCCTAAGACCCGTCTTTTTAATGATAGCTTCAAATATCACTTTCTAAGTAATACCCTTATTTTATATTTAATTCAAATTTGGTTACCCTTTTTAGATTATACCATGATATATTATTACAGGGATTCTCTACGAGAATTCTGATGTGTTCAGATAAAAAATGATCTTTTTATTGAGTCTTTCACGTGTGCCCCTTAGCCATCTACAGAGCTAATTCTACACGGTGAATGACATATTTTATTTCATGCCATCCCTGCTAGCTTCATCATTTCTCAAAGTTTATCCCTTTTGTTTTAAGCTCACTTTAGTTTTATCCATTGGGCCACTATATCGCTCAAAATTTTTTGCATCCTTACCTTTAGGCTATAGGATCCGCACCCGGAAGGGGGATGCAAGACGGATGGGACAATACCTCGAACTGAGAGGCCCTTTGAAGGTCCCGCCTCTCTGGGGAGGGGTATAAGGGTGAATTTTCAATGGATGGTGGGTTCACCAAGAAAATTTTGAGTGGCAGTTTCCACACCTAGGTTGATAGTGGGTTTGATGTGTTCATTTTATACTTTAACCATTCAATTCCTAGGCTTGGCCAAGATGAATCTAAACTATTCTATATGTCAATGCTGATTTTTATGGATACAAAAAATATGAATAAATGCTAAACATAGAGAATGTGTCAAATGGGATAGAACATACCTGATTCTGGATGTCTGATGAAGATTATGAGTTTTGTAGCAGTCCAGATTGCCTCAAATCATACGTAATCATCTAAGATCAGACGAGATCATCATCAATCTGATGAATTCGTTAGAAACCTGCAATCACAGGAATAGATACAAAATACCAAATATGCAACTGCAAAAGCAAAGGAGAATGATAGAAATAATAGCAAACATGCCAAAATAATAGATTCAAATAACAAATAAGAGAAATGCAGTAGATTTAATGATTGATTTTAACTTTATCATGCGGTTATGCTAAATGAGGTGAACTCTAAGATGCATAAATATAATAACTAAGATAATGTATAGAGAAATGTAGAAAACAATAAAGAGATGCAAACTTTGGGCTCTGATTGCCCCCAATCTGGACTATAGTCGGGATCGCCTCCAATCGTACGAGATCGTTTGTGCTTCTCGACAGGATCATTCAAAATTGCCTAGAATCACTTGCGACGATCCAAGCTAGCTTTGACTGAAAAACAATAAAGTTCCTACAAGAAAACATGAAATATAGAATGCAAATGATGGTGTGAAGATGCTCTAAGGTGTGTGAAAGTTCAAGGGGTTTAAGCAGAGTTTCAGGCAGAGAGTCAGGGGGATAAACTGAGAAAATCTTAGTTTATATAGGATTAGGGAGAGGTTAGGAGGTTGGAGATCATCCCAATTTGGGAGATCTCCAATGGGGGAGACTCTAACTGCGTAGACACACTTTCTACCCAGGTTAGAGAGGTTGTTGGAACAAAAGCTAAGTATGAAAATTCGATTTTGGGACGAAATCGTCTGGACCTTCTATTCCAGACGAATTCGTCAGATCTGGGACGATTTCATCTAATCCACGATGATATCATCCAATAGTCAAAACAAATCCTAAAAATGGCATGAAAAACAAGGGGAGTGGGTAACAGGCGATTAACGGGTGGTTTGAGGTTAAAATTTGAATTTTTATCTTTTTACTAAGGTTTAACTATGCCAATTTTAGTGGGAAAATTTTTGATCAGGCGAGAGGCGATGTTATAGGGTTTCTAGAGCGAAGGAAAATCCATGGCATCAGGTGGGTTGTCATAGTATTTTTCTGGTTACTGTGGATCTGAAGGAAAGTCTGCTGCCCTAGGAGGGTCCAATGGGGACTCCTCCAAATCCTCTCTCTAGGAGAAAGAGCTCTTACGTTGAATTGCTAAAAGAAAATTCTTCGTCTTCTAATGATGAAGCTCAAAGAAATACTCTTCATATGCTCTTCAAGAACGCTAGAAAGAGCTCAACAGCACATCGAGTTAATGGATACCTTCTGCAATCCGTCTCAAGACCCAAGATTGTCATCGAGCCAAAGATGGTCGAAGACACAATCATATACAGATCCAACCATGATTTGATCTGTAAATTCATGGGTATTCGCCCTACCCTAAATTTCTTGCATACATGGGTCAGACAAAACTAGGAGCCTCATGGTGAGTACTCCTTATGGTTTATTAGCAATGGGTATTTCATTGTTAGTTTTTCTTCTCTAGCCAATAAAAATAGGGCTTTTGAATCGAAAAAGAGGAACCATAGTCCGGCAGGGTTATTTGTTCAACCTTGGAGAGTGGGTTTCGATCCTCGTATTGAACCCACGGTTGTCCCGATTTGGATCTAGTTGTATGCTCTTCCAATGGAGTTTTGGGGTGAGCAGGTTCTAGAAATGATCGGTAACTCCCTCGGTAGACATCTGGGCATCTCCAAAGACACCATAGAAGGAAAAATAGCTGTTTTTGCAAGAATTTGTGTGGAAATGGCTATTATTCAGCCTCTACCGACAGATGTGGAACTTGAACTGGCAGGACTATCTTGGATCCAACAGCTAGATTATGAGGCTCTGCCCTTCAGATGCAGAGTTTGCAACAAACATGGGAATTTGGCCCAGTTTTGTCCAAATATTTTGAACACAAAAATGGATGCCCTGCTTGGAATGCCAAATTTCCCCAGGGAGGGTAAGTCAACTCTTACCAAAGAACCAATCAATACTCCTTAGGGTAATGATGTTTAGAAAGATGGCTTTGAATAGCCCAAAAGAAGGAGAAAGAAAAAGAAAAATGGTAAGGAGCAATCACAACTCAAGCCAGCCAATAGGTATGAAATTTTTAAGACACTAGTGGACCAAGAGGATCAAGTCATGGAAGGAGTATATGGGAATATTGAGGACAATAACATCCATGTTCATGCTTCTCCTTCATCTCCCACCGTCATAGAACAGGTAATTGAGTACACTGAGTTACCGCAGTCAGAGAATGCAGGGGCATTGATAGTGCACTCCCAAGCGCAGCCAATAATCAAGGATGTCAGCATGGGAACAACAAAAAATAATAGAGAAAGGCTAGCCCTAGGGATAACTCAGGTGGAAAAGAGATCCAAAAATAGCAACTCTCAAGGAGCGGGCAGAAAATCAAATAAGGACCTGTTAGCAGTTCAAGGAGACAAGCTGATCATTGGAGGATCGATGAGGACAATTGATTCTTACTGCTCTCAAGGTTTTCAATGATTATTAAATCATGGAATATTAGGGATTTAAATAGTAGAACCCATCAATCTGCTGTTCAAATACTCTTAGGAAAATGCAAAATATATTTTTTGCTTATCTAGGAGACCAAAATGTCGTTAGATCTTATGTGTAAAACAATTAACAGAATTTGGAGGGGTGCTGGTCATATGGATGTGGTGGCCCAAGGTGCCTCAAGGGGGATTGTCACTCTTTGGAACTCTCTGGAATGGACTACAATAGAACATATAGCCTGGAGGGGTGTTCTCACATCTCATTTTAGGAATAATGTCATAGCTGAACATGTTTTAATCACAAATTTTTATGGGGCTCAAACCCTTGATGGCCAGAGGCTTCAATGGAAAGTTGTGCATAACATGAGGACCTCAAGGGAAGATTTAGACTGGATTATTGTTGGGGATTTTAATGTTAAATTATCTTCTAGAGATCAGGAAGGAGGAACCCCAATTTTGGACCCAGGGGATCGACTTCTGATTGCCCAAGTCTAGGCTTTTCACCTAGTGGATATTAAAGGCCCTGGACCCAACTTTACTTGGACTAACAAGAGGAGGGAGCCACATAGCCGGAAGGTAAAGCTAGACAATTTTATGGTTTCAGAGGAGGCATTCATAAAATGGAATACAAAATTCCAGATTTTGGAGGGCCCGATTTTAGATCACTTTCCCATTTTGTTGGAGGGAGGGATTATGATAGGGCAGCATCACAAACCCTTTAAATTTGAGAATTTTTGGTTACAAAAAGAGGATCTTCGAAAGAAAATTCCACAGTGGTGGGAGGAACGTTGTCTACCTTTTGGGATAGCAATGTTTAGATTCCAAAAAAAGCTTCATTATGTCAAAGCTCAACTGAAACAATGGAGGTAAGCTAACAAGATAGACTTCCAGATCCAAAGAGCTCCTTTGGTGGCCAGATGGGATGAGGTTCAAAAACACTTTAGCGAAGGAACAATTACAGAGTAGCTCAAATCCGAGGATGATGCCTTGCGTAAAGTGGTTGAGGACATTGATAACCAAGAGGAGACCTACTGGAAACATAGAGCAAGAACCACTTGGTTATTGGAAGGTGATAGAAATACCAAATTTTTCCATCGGTCAGCCTGTGCTAGGAGATAGATGAATAACCTGGAAGCTCTTCAAGATGAGAATGGACATTACTTTGATACTCTTCCTGGTATGCATTCCCATTTAATGGATTATTTTTCTAAACTTTTTAAGGAAAGTATGGAGCAAGATGTAGAGGCTCAAAATGAAGTGATTGATGTCATACCCTCTGTTATCTCTGAAGAAGAAAATTAGGCCCTTCTTAAACCCATTGGTAGAGAAGAACTAAAGAATGTGGTCTTTGGAATGAGTACCGGCAAAACTCCAGGACCAGATGGCTTTCCAATTGAGTTTTTTCAGGCCTTTTGGGATACTTTGGATGAGGATGTTTTGGCTATCGTAGAGGAGTCCAGAGGTAATAAAAGAATGCTTAAGGCATTAAATCATACCTTCATCACTTTAATTCCAAAATGGGAGGAGGGGGTTCATATTTTAGATTATAGACCTATTGCCTTATGCAATGTGATTTATAAAATAATCACAAAGGTAATGGCTGAACGGCTAAAACCCCTTTTACATAACATTATCTCCTCAGAGCAAGGGGGTTTTGTAGAGGGTAGGTAGATCTTGGATGGGGTGGTTCTTGCTCAGGAGGCAATCCATACAATGCAAAAATTTGGTAATAAAGGAATGTTCATTAAATTAGATATGTCAAAGGCTTATGATAGGGTGGAGTGGAGTTTCTTGTCAAAAATGATGGCAGCCTTTGGTTTTTCTCAGGACTGGATAGACTGGGTCATGAGTTGTGTATCTACGTTGTCTTATTTAGTATTAATCAAGGGTATTCCCTCACAACCTTTTGGAGCCTCTCGAGGTATTCGTCAAGGGGATCCTTGCTCTCCCTATATTTTCCTCATTTTGGCTGAAGGATTAGGTAGACTTTTTTTGAGGAGAAGACATCAAGGTTTGCTAACAGGTATCAAGGTGGGTGAGGAATTTTTTACTCACTTACAGTTTGTGGATGATACAGGATTGGTTGGAGTGGCCAGCTTCAAGGAAGCAAGAGTGATCAGAGATACTCTTAATGTCTACCTTAGGGCTTCAAACCAAGTAATCAATGATAAAAAATACAAAGTGGTCTTTCTTAATCTTGATCAAAGGCTCCAGGACAGAGTTCTAGAGATCTTGGGATTCACAAGGACTTCTCTTCCAGTGGTTTACTTGGGGGTTCCTTTGCATTTCAAAAAACTAAAAATGGATATCTGGAAGGATATTTTGGATGGTATCAAAGATAGAATGATTCATTAGTCTCACAAATGGTTAAGCTATGGGGGTAGATTAACTTTTTTACAGTCAGTCATTCAGGCCATGCCAATTTACAAATTCTCTATCTTGGCTGCCCCACATAAGATATGGAAAGAGCTAGACAATATGGCTAGAATATTTTTATGGGAAGGAGAAAAAGGAGAGAGGAAATGGGCCTTAGTTGGTTGGGATAAAGTTACCCAGCCCAAGGTAAAAGGAGGTCTGGGACTGAGAAGATCCAAGTTCAATAATAAATCTTTGGCTGGAAAGCTGTATTGGAGGTGGATTTCCCAACCAACCTCCTTATTCAGTGAGAATCCTAACTAGTAAATATTTGGGTCATGTTAACCCCAATGAGGTGGGTCATTTCCCTTTGGATGGCCTTGGATCCCTAGTGTGGCAGGCTCTCAAGATAGGATCTCAGGTGGTTAAAGATTGATTGTTTTGGAAAGTGGGGAGAGGGGAGAAGGCTTGTTTCTAGACAGACTCTTGGGATCAGTACCCACCCATCATTGTTGAATTTCTTGAATTGCAACCAATAAAAATTGCCATAGAAACCAAAGTATGGGTTCACATTGATAGTTATTTCATCACTAGTCAGCTGGGGGAGTATAAGTTTAAGAATTTTAAGAAGCTGGAGGAGTGGCCAATTTCAATCCCTCCGGAGTTGGCACCCATCATGACTAAAATATTGTCAGAAATATTTCTCACAGGTAGAGACGAGGAGGATGAATTAGCTTGGGGCTATGGGATCCTTGGTGTCTATACAATGAAGGACGGATATGAGAAGATCCTCCCAAAGCCTCCCCCCCATTCATTCTCGATTGAGGATTGGAAAAAGATTTGGCACTCCAAGGGCTGGCTGAAAGTAAACTTTTTTGCCTAGCAGTTTATGCACAATGGAATTCTCTCTTTTGACAATCTCAGATGTAGAGGAATCATCGGTCCATCTCAATGTGTTTTATGCTACAAGAATGAGGAAACAACTGATCACCTAATGTTTGAGTTCCCTTTCACACGTCAGATTTGGAAGCGTTGGCTTTCTTGCTATAAAATTCAAGTTAATGGTGACTTGAATCAGACTAATATCTAGAAAAAATAGAAGAGGGGTAGATTTAAATCTAAAGCTCTTCGAATTGGTTGGGAGCTTGGACTAAACTTCATTTGGTGGCAAGTGTGGTTGGAGAGAAATGCGAGAATTTTTAGAGAAATTTTTTCCTCGTTAGATGGAGTTTGGCAGATTATCTAGAGCAAAGTTATAGAAACTGTTGTTGTCTATGCTATAGAAGAAACTCAGGTTGTTACTGGGCCAATGGAAGAGGGAGTTGAAGAGCAAGAGGGACAAGACAGAGCTAGTTGGAAACCACCACCAAAAGGCTAGATTAAAATTAATATTGACGAAGTTGCAAAGGGCAATATGGGTAGTGCCAAAATTGGAGTGGTTTACCGGAATCATGATGGATCAGTGCTATATTAGGAACTACAAGGCTTTGGAAGAGCCATAAATAATGAAGAAGAAGCCATAGCTATTAAATCTGCTTCTATTTGGGCAGTGAAACAGGGCCACAGGAGGATCATTATTGAATCAGACTCTCAAATAATGGTTGGAGCTCTTGATTGCATGAGAAACTTTACTTTGAAAGCATGGAGGTTGAGGATTATTGTCTCTCAAATTAAGGAATTATGGAAGGAATTAGATGATGTGATTCCAGTTTATGTGAGTCGAGATTTAAACAACACGGTCGACTTCCTGGCTAAGATGGGTGCTGAGAAGGAGGTAGGGGTTCAGCTTCACAATGATATGGCTATTGAGGATGAGGTGATCAGGTAGGGTCTGGAAAGGTCCTTGAACAAATGATCAAAGAAAAAGCAAAGGGAGGAGAAGTTGTCGCGATATCGCGACGTGTTGTGCCATCGTGGTAACTGGAGGAAAGTTGTCGCGATATTGTGACATGTCGCGATATTGTGACATGTTGCGATATCACGACATGTCACAATATCACGACATGTTGTGCCATCACGGTTGTTGGAGGAAAGTTGTCATGATATCACATGTCACGATATCGCAACATGTTGCACCATCATGGTCTTTGGAGGAAAAGTTGTTGCGATATCATGACATGTCATGATATTGCGACATGTTGCACCGTCGTGGCTGTTGGAGGAAAGTTGTTGCGATATCATGACTTATTGCACCGTCACGGCCGCTGGAGGAAAGTTGTCACAATATCATGACGTGTTGCACTGTCACAGTCGCTAGAGGAAAGTTGTCATGATATCACGACATGTTGCGCCATTACGGTTGCTGGTGGAAATTTGTCATGATATCGCGACATGTTGCACCGTTGGAAAGTTGTCACGGTTTTGTGACATGTTGCGCTGTCGCAGTCACTGGTGGAAAGTTGTCATGATTTCATGACATGTTGCACCATCACGGTTGCTAGAGGAAATTTGTCACGATATCGTGACATGTTGCACCGTCACAATCACTAGAGGAAAGTTGTCATGATTTCATGACATGTTGCGCCATCGCGGTCGCTGGAGGAAAGTTGTCGTGATATCGAGACATGTTGTGCCGTCGTGGCCGCTGAAGGAAAGTTGTCGTGATATCACGACATGTTGCGTCATCGCGGCCACTGGAGAAAAGTTGCCATGATATCACGACATGTTTTGTCATCGTGGTTGCTGGAGGAAAGTTGTTGCGATTTCGTGACATGTTGCGCTATCGCGGTCGTTGGTGGAAAGTTGTTGTGATATCATGACATGTTGCGTCATCGTGGTCACTAGAGGAAAGTTGTCGTGATATTGTGACATGTTGCTTTTTTGCAGCCATCGAAGAAAAGGTGTCATGATATCGTGACATGTTGCTGTTTCATGGCCAAGAGAGAAAAGGTGTCACGATTTCGTGACATGTTGCTTTTTTGCAGCCAAAGGAGAGAAGGTGTCATGATATCATGACATGTCGCATTTTCGGGACCAGTTGCATCATCTGTCCATGCCGATCCCCTGCTAGCTAGTTATTGATTTAGGAGATTTGGCTCCATTGCAAGTCTTCTTCTTCTATTGTAAGCTTGTGTTCTCTTTGAATTCGACTGGGAAGAGTCTCTTCATATATTGTAATTGATCTTTGTTTTAATACAAGTTTTTTCAAAATTTTCAAAAAAAACTATGCCAATTTTAGGGTGCTACATTTTGCCCCCTCTTTAGCGAATTTTTCGAAGAAAATGCGTTAAAGACGAGTTCTTCCCATTTTACGAGAAAGCAAAAATGTACTCAATTTTTTAGACGACGATTCTTGGTCGAATCGTATGATCGCTGACTATGGTGCCCCCTCCGTGTTTTTACCCAAATCGAACATTTTGAGGTAAAAGTACGGAAAAGCAAAAATTAAAAAAAATGTTGTTGGTTTTGAATAAAATTAAGAAAAATAGGGTAAAACCCTAATTCATTTTTTACTATTCATTTTTACTGGTTTTAGAGCTCTGCAGAGAAAAAATGGTGGAGACAGCGCACAGAGCGACAGAGGTCCGACGCGGGCTACGGGTAAGGATCTAATCCTAGTAGATTAGGTTTGAATTTAATTTGTGCAATTTTTTGTTTTAAATTTTGATTGTTTGGGGCATCGCGGCCATTTTTAGGCCATCGACGACGTCGGGATGAAATCGTCCCTATTTCATCGAAATCGTCCCTAGATCATCGATTTCGTTGGAGGGTGAAATCGGTGAACTAGGGGCGATCCCGTTCAACAAGGGGCGATCCCCAAGTTGCGAAATCGGAGACGATTTCATCCTACAAAGGATGATTTTGCCCAATTTGGGATGATATCATCCAATGGTGGACGATATCATCATATTTATGAAATTTAACTTGAGTAAAATGTGTTTAATTTGATTTTAATGATTGGTTTATTAATGAATTTTATTGTTTTATTGTTTGTTTTGCAGAGGGGATTACTAAAGAGTCAGGAATGGAAATACGGTGGGCTGCGAGACGACATAGCCGCGCTCGACCAGGCAGAGCGTGACCGACTAGCACAGGTCGGTTTGCAGCATGTGGTAGAGATGCCACAAGTATCGACGGACATGGGGCTACTGACAGCCCTAGCAGAGAGGTGGTATCCGGGGTCATCCTGCTTCTGGTTACCGATAGGGGAGATGGCTCCCACTCTAGAGGACGTATGGAGGATCATGAGGATCCCCATACAAGGATGGTTGATGACGCCTACGGCCAATCAAGGCCAGGCTATGATGAGATTGATCGGAGACCCGAGCTTCACCCTGGAGAAGGGCGGAGTGAACATCGAGTCTCTAAGGCAGATGCCTGGGGCATCTAGGCTGACTCAGGTTTTGGTAGGGGTGGTAGGTGGCTTACTGTTGTGCCACCAGAGCGGGTGCAGACTACCATGGCTCCTATCAGATGTGGTCTGCGACATGAGAGACCACGGGTACAGGTTTGCATGGGGTAGCTTTGTACTATGCCGCTTGTATAGGATCCTGCATGGGGTCGTATACAAGGGAGGTCGATGTCTGGTCTTGACATCGCTACTACAGGTTTGGTGCTGGGAGCACATCGCGGTGCGGAGGCCGATAGGGCTCCCATTGATAGGGGTTGATCGAGAGAGGCCCCAGGTTTTCTACTGGTGGCTACAGAGGGGGTCACAATGATGGATAGATCTATCGATGTCATGGAGGTTGCTGGATGACCTCATCCCAGACTAGATCACCTGGAGGCCATGGCGAGAGCACCCCAGGTGGGTAGAGGATGGGCAGGAGCTGGCTCGCATCAGGTGAGTCTGCTGGCTGAGGATGGAGCGGGGAGAGGTAGAGCTCCACCGCTACGATCAGGTTCTATGATAGTTCGGTCTACAGTAGGGGATCCCTTCTCTCAGGGATTACGAGTACTCCCGGACTATCCGAGATAGTACCACACTGAGCGGGGCTCCAGACATGTAGCGGTTCTGGAGTCAGGACATGGATGATGCCCCCATCCAGCTAGTGGATGGTGATGATGTTGGGGTTACCGACGGATACGATGCCTGGTACGTAGGCATCCACCCTCCTCGGATGATGAGGGCACAGGGTCCAATGCATGCTATTGTGCAATGGATGGGGAGGCGACGTCAGGTTGCTATTGAGGTAGCACGGGGTCACGATGGGAGAGAGCAATGATGGTCTCCATAGGAGAGATGCCAGAGGATGGCACGGGCTCCATAGAGACCATAGCAGACAGGGAGGAGGGAGGAGGGACTCCCTTCTTAGCAGGGGGAGAGACCACCATCACTCGATAAGGGCAAGGGTGTCGAGGTAGGGGAGAGCAGCGAGACGATGGCTCTCCAGGCTGAGGTTGCCCACCTTCGGGCTCAGGTGTAGACACTGCAGGATGAGGCTACATGGCTCAGAGCTCGGGGTGGAGGAGCGAGCATGCAGGAGTTGGCATGGTCTATGGCTCAGACTACATTCTACCAGGGAGCATACTACCAGATGGTTCCAGAGAGCCAGAGGTTACAGTTGCCAGTCGACATTGCGGGGCCGATTAGGATGGGGTCATCGAGGACATCGTCACGATCGATGTCGAGGACCCACGACACAGGGTGGACTTCGATGGGGCCTCCTCCTCCACCTCAGGGTGGGAGAGGAGATGAGGCTGAGAGCTCGAGGGCTTCTCGAGGCTAGACGCTCACTGCACAGAGATTGTATTTATTATTATATATTTTTTGAGAGGATTGAGTATGCCAGGCTATTGATTGTGGCATACCAATCCAGTTTTGATATGATGTACATAATTTGTTGATATATATATATGGTCTTTTTGATGATATGACTTGTGTATATGTTGTATGATGCTTTAATGTTGAATTTTGCAATTGATTATTGATGATTCATGTGATTATGTCATTTTAGAAATATTATAATTTTATGTCATGTTGTAAAATTTAAATGAAATAATCTGATGTAAACAATTGGTTGTTTTGGTGTGATTTGATGAAAAATAAAAGGGACTTCTAACAATAATTTCAAAGGACATTGTCGTTGTTATAGACCATTTCATGGAGTCGCCGCTCGCTCGGTCGTCAAGCTAATCCCAGTATAGAAATATTGCTAAAAGTAAAAGAATGCTTAAGAGAGCTGTCTTAAGACTTTGTGTTGTGATGATGGTGATGATTTGTTTTCAGATTTTCATAAAAAATATTATGCATGACATACTAAAAGAAATATGATTTTTCTAGGCATAAATTCCTAAGTGTGATAAAATTTTGAACAATTCCTTAGAAATTATACCATGGTTGCAAAATTGAATGTTGACATAATGACATGAAATAGAATAAGTGTTCGTTCTTTTTAAAGCACAATTGTGTAACATAATGATGTAAGCCATATGTTTGTTTTTTTAAAATGAATGGGAAAATAAAATTAGAACAATGGTTTGCGCTAGGCATAGAATTATAGGTATAGACTTATACCATCATCGCGAAATCCAAAGAAGAAATTGATATTTTAGTTTTATTGCATGATTGATTTTTGATTTTTGATAAACAAAAAATAATAATATACAAACTTGACTTTATTTGCTAGATTTTGTAATATGTTGTTTAAAAGAATTTTGGATTTTTTGAAAACAATGTATGTAATTGTTTTTATACTAAACAGATGTTCTAAAATAAGAATAAAATTTATTCCAAAAGAGTTGCAGAAATATTTTAAATTATCTCAAAGACAAATGTAGATTTGTAAGGAACCCTCATGTGCATATGTGAGTTCATTGCCGATCTTGATTTATCATAATGATAGAGAATCTCTCAAATACAAATGTGTGTGCAATTGTATTGTTCATTCACCAATTTTGAGCAAGATAATTTGATACAAGTAATTTGAATTAACCAAATGAATGTTCGTTGACCATGATTTATATGCATGTAACCGTACCAGACTACTATGTAAGTTAGGTTATCAAGAGCTAGCTAATCCATAAGCCGACATAGGTCTGTACAAAATAAGGTCGCTAATGTGACAGACATATCACCATGCTAGGGATTACCCAAGGCCAAGCGGGTTGGGCACAAACCACCTGTTATGGGGCTTACCTCACAGTTTTCGAATAATTGAGAATTCCAGGGATTCAAGCTCATTCACCCTTCTTTTCTTTTCAAGGGGTAGGGAAAGGGATTTATTGCATTTTGCTTTTGCCTTTTCTTTTTCTCTTCTTTTCTTCTTTTTTTTTTTTTTATTTTGCTTGGAACTTGAGATAATGCTGAAATATTGCTGTGATGGTACAAAATGATATTTTTCTTTTTCTCATTTTCTTTGACTTTTCTTTTTCTTCCTATGCTAGGGATACTTGCTCGGATTAGCTGTAGAGCAAGGGATTTTTATTCTGGGTAGGGGTGAGCTTGTCCTTTTGTCAATTCTCAAAGATTCTAGACCATGTGCATGATAGGATAGCAGGGGAAACTTTTCGCTCAAGAAACCACTTCTACTATGTAGCATCATATTGAATTTGCAATGAAATCATTTTAATGTGAAAAGATATACTTGGTTCAAGTAAATAACAAGATCAGTTCTCTATGCTCAAAACTTTATTTAATTCAACTCGTGGACTTTGATATAAGAGAGATTAATAATCATACAAAATAAAATCAAGATATTTATTCATGTGAATGTGAAAGTGCGGGATTCCAAATAAATGCTAATTTATCCAAAATAATTGAAAATATAACTACAATACTTCAAGAATTGACAGGTATGAAAATAAAATATGTTTTTGAAGATTTTGACGATTTTGATGTTTTTATATTTTGATTTTGATTGATGAATTGCAAGAAGAAATACTATTACTGTTCTTTGAAAAATTTTTTATAGAAATTTGACTAAAATGAAACAATATGCAAAATACACAATATATATAAATGATGAAAAAGGACCAAATGTTATGCATAATAACGCTTAAGATGCATAATGTTCATAGGTTCTTTAAGATCTTTACCATCTAAGGTAGCTAATCGATATGCTCCCGATCCAAATTTAGCAGTGATGACATATGGTCCGAGCCAGTTGGGCTCAAATTTACCTTTAAGGTCTTTAGTTGCATTAGTATTTTTTTGATTTTCTTTTAAGACAAGGTCGTCGATCTCAAAGGATCGCTGATGAACTTTCTTGAGGTATGCTCGTTTAAGCTTGTTTTGGTAGGCACGAAGATGCTCCAAAGCATTGATGCACTTTTCATCTAGGAGTTCCAGCTGACTAAGTCTGCCAGCACGATATTCATCTCCTACTTCAGTATCTTGAAGTAGCAGAGCCAAAGAAGGAACTTCTAATTCAAAGGGAAAAACTGCTTCAGCACCATAGACCAAAACAAAGGGGGAAGTGCTTGTGGGAGTACGAACGCTAGTTCGATAAGCCCACAAAGCAGGATATAATTGAATATGCCAATCTCGACCAGATTTATTGACCAATATTTTAAGGATTTTGATTAATGTTTTATTAGATGCTTCTACTTGGCCATTACCCTGAGGATAATAGGGAGTGGACCAACGATGTTGAATTTTATACTTTTGACATAATTTTTTAACATCTTTATTTTTAAAACAAGTTCCATTATCTAAAATGAGATTTGCAAGGATTCCAAAACTACAAATAATTTGATTAAAAATAAAATTGAAACTTGTCGTCAAGCTATCATACTTACCCACTTCATAATCTATTATAAATTTTTTCCATTTTATTTTTCATATTCTAACCCCATTTTGAAAAGGCCAAGGAGATGATGGCTCTTATGAGGCTATGGACAAGGTAGTAGGTCAATGACAAATAAAATCCATTATGTAACAATTCCTCAATGGAGACATCATGAAAGATATCCCCCTCCAACTCATCGTCGGATTCAGCAATCATCTCAGGGTAAGCTATGGATAACATATTACATGTAAGAGGCTTAAAATGCAAGACATCCCATTTATCCAAATAATCTTGGTAACATATGAGGTGGTCATCATCCTCGAATGGGAAGGGCTGACCTTTACTAGGAAATAGGCCCACACCACATCGGGCAGGCCACGGTTCTACCTCAAAAGGTTCTTTCATACCATTCTGGAAAGGTCCCAAACCTTTCCCTTTATATCCCAATTTAAGCATTATGGGCTTAGCTTTAATATACTCATTAGCAAAATAGCATCTAGCATATCCATCACAATGTGTCTTGATGTTTCTAGGTATTCTTCCCCAGTCATATCCCTTATAAATAAAAGCACAACTCCCGACTTGGTAAATACTTCCCATAGGCTGTGGGAGGCCCAAGGTACGAGGAGAGGGTGGGAGTTTATTTAAAATAAGGGAATCTTGCATGGCAATGTTTGTTTTTTCTGATATAAGAATTTTAGATAAATCGGGTAAGAGCTCATCAGTAAGAGCATAAGAGGTAGAAGGAACATTTCCTACATCGTCGGATGTGGAAAGTATGCCTGTAGTGGATGTAGATGTTATAGAGATATCGATGGATGAGTCTATAGGTATGGAAGTTATAGGAGTAAAACAAGAAGCATTGGTTGTAGTTTTAGGATCTTTTCGAGGTCCTAATGTGGTTTGTTCGGAAGATGGTTGAGCTATATGTAGAGGTGTAGTTGATGGGGAAAGAGTAGATGATGTTATGGGTGTGTGTTTCACACGTTTAGACGGTTGATGAGAATTAGGATGTGTGGATGACAGAGCAGGGCAAAATTGAACTCCAACAGGTTCTGCCAAAGCACACATATCAAAGGGTCTAGGATCACCATGAATGGTAACCAACTGATTTTTAAATTCGAATTTAACACACTGATGTAAAGTTGAGGGAACAACTCGCATCGCGTTGATCCAAGGGTGACCCAAAAGTATATTGTACGATGCAGGGCAATGTACAATAAACACGGTCGTGTCTAAGGTTCTCGGACCAACTTGCAAGGGGATAGTAATAACTCCACACGTTTCTTGTGTTTCGTCATTGAAGGCTTTTATGATCATATCAGTTCTTTTCATTTCATCACTTCTAAACCCAAATCTTTGGTAGAAGTCAAAAGTGCATATGTTTAAAGATGAACCATTATCAATCAAGACTCGTTTAACTGCTACATCCCCAATTAGGGCAGTAATATATAAGGGGTTATCCTTATGTAAACTATGTTGTGGTATATCTCTATCCCGAAAGTCAATACAATCGACTTCTCGAGTTATGATAGTATTGGACATGGCTTCAAGTTGAATATTTTGTGGTACCATCATTTGGCTTAATGTGAGCATTAATTCATCCCTATGGGTAGGAGAAGATCTTAAAAGGTCCAAAAGGGAAATTCTAGCTGTAGTATTTGATAATTGTTCATTAATATTATAAGGAGGCTTAGGTTGAACATTAGGCGCATGATTCCCTTTATTGGGATTTTTCAAAACAAATGGAGCTGATCCATCATTCTGAGTTTGATCCTGTTGAGAGTTTTGAGCCTGTTGTCTGGTAACGGCTCCGATGGTACCTACAATATTATTTTGTGGATGATGAATGGGCCTTGGTCTAGCGTTTATGGCTTGTTCATTAGAAAGTAATTGGTGAGAAGATGGTCTAGTAGTGACTCTTCTAGGAAATGGTTCTTCTGGAACCATAGAACTTGTGATAGGTTGAATAGGATCTGATTCATCTTCAGAACTATTCGATTGATTTGAGGTGATTTCCATGTCACTTTCAGTCTCATATTCGGTATCACTAAGATCAGGGGTCCGAATATTATATAGAGGTCTGGTCGTAACCATGGATAAAGTTGTGTCAAATACTTCCACATCATGAGTAGGTGAATGTCCACTAATAGTTCCTACATATCGGGTAGGAGGGGGAACATTATGATGCTCAATTTGATTAGCCACCTCTTTACCATGCTTTGGTAAAGGATGTTGAAATATGTCCAATGATTGATTGGCATTCTGATTCTGATTTTGGGGGATGTTCTTTTGAGCATTATTAGAAGGATTTTGTTTAGGTTGAAAGGCTTGCACCTCCATCTCATTGTTATCAATCAGGTCTTGTATTTTATGTTTTAATATTTTACAAGAGTTGGTAGCGTGTCCAGGTCCTCTATGGAAATCACAATGTAAATCAGCTCTGTATCCGGGTATAGTTGGATCAGGTTCCTGGATATTTGGTAATTGAATCAAACCTCATGCTAATAGTTGTGGGAGAATGGTTGATAAGGGTTGATTTAACCTAGTAAATTCTTGGGGTGGTTTATCAGGAGGTTTTAATATGAACTTCTCTGTTGTTTTTGCAGTATTAACATTGGCAATGTTTCTGCTATCAATGACTCCATCACCCACAACTTGTTTATTTTTATATTGATTTCTGGATGTTTTCTCATCATCTTTCTTTTTAAGTTGACCTCTCCTAACAAGAGCATCTTCCACTCTTCGAGCTAAATCTATAGCTTGATCGAAGGTGGTCAAGGTAGCAGTTGATAATTCATAGGATAGTTGTTCTTGTAAATTATTGATAAAGATATCCAACATTTCCCGATAAGGTAACACAAAGTGTAATTTTCCTATCAACTGCCTCCATCGAGCTAAGAAGTCAGCAAAACACTCATCTTTGTCTTGTTTTAGGTTGTACAAATCTTTAATGGTTACATGCCTTTCAATATAGGCACTAAATTGATGCACAAAAGACTCAGCGGTCTCTTCGAAATTTCTCAAAGAATGAGTGGGTAATTGATAATACCACTCCAATGCCATCCCTCCTAAACTTTTTGGGAACATCTTTAGTAATAACAAGTCATCATGTGATATATCATGACATGCTATCCTAAACATACGAAGATGCTCTATGGGATCTTCGGTTCCTTTATATATAGGTAGGACAGGCATAGGAAAGTGTTTAGGATATGGTTGTGCTACAACTATAGGATCTAGAGGCTGACTACACATCTCTCGATAATTGTACGAGGGACGGTAGGGATCTATCTGGTCCATGCGGGAGACTAACTATTTCACCATGGCTTCCAGATTACCAGTTTGTCCACCATATTGGTTTGGTGGTACATGAGTATGGGATTTGTGAGCGTAGGAAGGCGTGACATAAGGATTAGATGCTATATTGTTGTTATGCAAATGGTTGGTAGGAAGAGTATTATGAAGAAGATTTGTTGTAGCATTATGTTGTATCCCAGATTGTTGGAAATTGGTATTTGGTTTTGTTTTAGGCTTTTGTTGATTTGAGGTATATTGATCAATAGCTTGGCGAAATAGAGCAATGAATGAAGGTTTCTTTTGTGTGGGAATAACCCTAGGCTTGGTAACAAGCACTCTAGGTGGTTGGGTAACCTATTGTTGTTGCGTGTTCTGGATTATAGCGGCCATATCCAAATTGGATGGTCCAGCTTGATCACTTTCTTGATCAACGAAGGACAAGGGATTAGTGCATGTGTGATATATGTCTTCTAGGGTTGCTTGAGTGTCACTAATTTGATCTTTGTCCATATGGACTGCTCTATTAAGAGTGCCAATATTAGTATTGAGGAACTTCCAGAAATGTTCCATGTTCTCAAAAGTAACAACTCCTTCTGGAGATATTTTAGGGGATGAGGATCCTTCCTCTCTATCATTTTCTTTTTGTTCATTTCCTACAACAAATTCTTCTTCTTGTTGGTCAAAGGTTCCTTCTTCCTGAATTGGGTCTTCAGGAAGGACATCTTGGATTATTTCCTGGTTTTCTTAACCAATCTTCTTCTACTTCAGTCCTGTTTTCCATTCCCGAGTCTAGTCATTATGTCTAAATTTAGATTTTAGCAAATATATATTAATATATTTGCAACAAATTTAGGAGGTAGATATATTTTAATTATATACCTACTATAATACTTAAAAGAAAATGTTTTGATTTTTGTTATGATTTTGTTTTGTTTTTATTTTATTTATTTATTTTTGTTTTTTTTTGTTTTATGCTTATAAAGACAACAAACAACACACTGAATGCAAGAAATAACAATAATAAAAGAATAGCTTAGTTTTCTATAAATAGTTTATAGATGTCATTGATAGGATCAAGTTCATCAAGAGTCATGAAATGCTCCTCTTCAAATTGGAAATGGTTTTTCAAGAACTTGATAAAGTGTGCTATAGTGATATTATCTGTTTCAGACTTTGACTGGTAGAAATAAAGTTCATGGCAATACTCTCGATATAACACAGCTCTAGGAACTCTATTCCATATTTTTCTATCCATAAGAACGACCTCTTGATCCTCTATATGAGATAGAAATTTATGTACTACAACTGCATTCTCAAGGTATTCCTCAAAGGTGTACAACTCTGAAGACACATGGGCTCTTTTATCTGCTAACCACCTATGGCAAGCTCTCTGAAGTTCATGATATAAGGTCACTTGATCGGGATCCAGGATTCTATCTAGGACAAACCTCTTAATTTGCCTAAGTTTTGTTGCCCTAGATCCAATGATACCCAATCTCCTATCAAGTTCGTCCCACAAAGGTTGAACCCTATTTGTTTGAGGTACTCTAAGCACGGAAGTAATCTCTATAGCTGCTAATTGATTCTCAACATTAATGGTGACAACTCGTCTTTTATTATAATCTACCATCTAAATATGATATGCAATCTTTGATTCTAAATGCATTTATGTTTTGTTTTTTTTTGGATTGTTTTCAAAAGGTTTTTAGTTTTCACGTCGGGTTCACCAAAATGTATCGCTCCAAATTTTTTGCATCCTTACCTTCAAGCTATAGGATCCACGCCCGGAAGGGGGATGCGAGAAGGATGGGACAATACCTCGGACTGAGAGGCCCTTTGAAGGTCCCGCCTCTCGGGGGAGGGGTATAAGGGTGAATTTTTGACGGATGGTGGGTTCACCAGGAAACTTTTGAGTGGCAGTTTCCACACCTAGGTTGATAGTAGGTTTGATGTGTTCATTTTGTACTTTAATCATTCAATTCCTAGGTTTGGCCAAGATGAATCTAAACTATTCTATATGCCAATGCTGATTTTGATGAATACAAAAAATATGAATAAATGCTAAACACAGAGAATATGCTAAAGGGGACAGAACATACCTGATTTCGGATGTCTGATGAAGATTCTGAGTTTTGTAGCAGTCCAGATCGTCTCAACTCGTACGTAATCATCTGAGATCAGATGAGATCGTCGTCAATCTGATGAATTCATTAGACGAATTCGTCAAAAACCTGCAATCACAGGAATAGATACAAAATACCAAAGATGCAACTACAAAAGCAAAGGAGAATGATAGGAATAACAACAAACATGCCTAAATAATAGATTCAAATAACAAATAAGAGAAATGCAGTAGATTTAATGATTGATTTTAACTTTATCATGCGGTTATGCTAAATGAGGTGAACTCCAAGATGCATAAATATAATAACTAAGATAATGTATAAAGAAATGCAAAAAACAATAAAGAGATGCAAACTCTAGGCTTTGATTGCCCCCAATCTGGACTACAGTCGGGATCGCCTCCAATCGTACGAGATCGTCTGCGCTCCTCGACAAGATCGTCCGAAATCGCCTGGAATCGCTTGCGACGATCCGAGCTAGCTTCGACTAAAAAATAGTAAAGTTCCTGCAAGAAAACATGAAATACAGAATGCAAATGATGGTGTGAGGATGCTCTGAGGTGCGTGGAAGTTCAGGGGGTTTAAGCAGAGTTTCAGGTAGAGAGTTAGGGGGATAAACTGAGAAAATCTTAGTTTATATAGGATTAGGGAGAGGTTAGGAGGTTGGAGATCATCCCAATTTGGGAGATCTCCAATGGGGGAGACTCTAACTGCAGACACGCTTTCTGCCCAGGTTAGAGAGGCTGTTGGAACAAAAGCTAATTATGAAAATTTGGTTTTGGGACGAAATCGTCTGGACGTTCTGTTCCAGATGAATTCGTCAGATCTGGGATGATTTCGTCTAATCTGCGACGATATCGTCCAACGGTCAAAACAAATCCTAAAAATGGCATGGAAAACAAGGGGAGCGGGTAACAGGCGGTTAACGGGCAGTTTGAGGTTAAAATTTGAATTTTTATCTTTTTACTAAGGTTTAACTGTGCCAATTTTAGGGTGCTACAACCACAAAGTCAGCAAAATTCATCTCAAACGTGTACCCATGCTCTAATTATGCAAGATTAATATCTTACTAGAATTTGTCCTGCTCTAGTTATTATGATCATATCTTACCATTTATTTATCTATCAGCTATGTACAAAAATTTTGGTATGGTAGATATCATGCCTAGCTAAAAAAAATATTTTATTATAAATTATTCCCTGAATCTGGAATGTCCTGACCATATGACACTAAATTTGTACTTTTCTTTATATCCTTGATCAGATATTTCACATAATTCCTTTGTATAAGAAGATTTCGTATAATTATTTGGATGACAAGTGAGTGTTACTAGTGATGACTCATCATCCTTAGAAGCCTGACACAACTGATCTTTGTGATATTTTTTAGTCATCATTTCTTTCTGTAAATATTCATACATACATAAATCTAGAGATTCTAAGTTTGGATATGGCATATTTCTTTGATTTCTCTTGTGAAATGGAAAATTATGATCATCAATCGATTCTTGATGTGAGAACATCATTGTCCTCCACTATTCATAATGCTTGGAATGGTATGGTACCAAAATTCCTTTATGTAAAATATCTACCATTGATTCACTATCAATGTTGACTTTTGGAGACATGTAGGATTGATTCTGCTCATATCTTTCTATGATGAAGAGGTGGATAACTTTGTGAAATATATTGAATTTACTATTTTCTTTGATTATTTTAATCAAATTTTTTTCTTTCTCAGGGTGAAATCCTGATTTGCTAAAGTCATACCCAAAGAGGTAAATATTGAAAAGGGAAGGAACATCTACCATGATTATGTCATTCACTACTACCAGATCGGGTTGCCCATATAACATTATTACAAAGCATCTCAAAATACCTATAGCTTTAACACTCTTTCCTTTAAAGTTAAAACATTGAGTTTTTACCTTTTCCATAGTTAAATTCAGAGTCTCACAGATAGTTAGGGGTATTATGGATATTTCAGCATTCAATTCAATTATACAATTGTGCATAATACCTCCTTCTACAAAAATAGATAGATAACCTATCCCCTTTTCATCCTTTTGGGAACTCAAGGCTCTATTTTTCCAAGATGGGGTACTCTCTTTGATTCTGAAAGAAACATCAACTAAATCAATTTCTGGTATTACTAGCAAATATTCTCTCAAACACTATTTATATTACGAAGGAGGTTTGAGCAAACTTTGAAATCATTCCACCTTTTCTTTTCTCTCCTCAAGGGTTAGAGTTGGGAAAGATAAATCTCTACAAGCTCTTGATGTTTCTTATCTTTAAATAACTATTGGTGAAACCATTTCTTGAACCTTCATCTATATTTTGATCACGATCTCATATTTAACTAAGAATGTTTGGAGATTGCTAATTTTGTTTACCCAATGGTTGATATCTAGATCTTGACATGAATTTCTTCTTTGTTCCTTAGGTTGTAGGAAATTTGTTTGAATAATACTAGTTCTTTTAGTTGGTTTTAAAGCCCAGTTATCTTCAAATTGTTCTTCACTCTAATTCTAGAATTCTATATTTTAAGGCGAATCTAACTTTTGGTATCTATTTTACCTTTTATAATACTGCTCCCTTTAGGCCCAAAATGGCCACATAATTAGTAAAATTTTGTATAATTTTGACTAAGTGATAAAATCATCATTCCACAAACCTTGCAGTATGCTTTGAAGTGGAACTGGATCATAATATATGAATCCGCTCAACAATTAGTGAAGTTTTCATGTTTGGAGAAATTTTGGGTGATTTCACTCCGACTCCATGATGATGGTAGACCTCAAATCCATAAAAGTTCCTAAGATACGATGACGTCAACAACAGAAAAGTACGAAATGGCATATTTGTACATTGAATATCTGATTCTATTAAGGTCCTTTTGTTTCCAACTCTGGATTAATGCTACCTTCAAATCCACAAAAGTTTCAAGGAGATGATGACATCACTGGCAGAAAAGTGTGGATTGGTGATTCAAGGAATGAACAAGTCTTTCCTTTCTATAATGAAGATAAGATGGGGTGACAAAATAATGAAAGTGTGGATTCATGACGGAAGAAGTATGTGACTAGCTCCGGACCCAAATTGGTGATTAGCGTTTGCTCTATCCGAAATGAAATCCACAAAGGCTATAAGAAAGAGGTGACATCATCAATATTCTAATGTGGATTGAAGAATATAATGCTGAATATGATAGATCCCAGAGCGGATTCGATGTTCAGATATTAGAGATCTAGATTGGAGATTCTACTACTTCTAATTAAAATATGACATCATCAATTTTAAAGTGGACTGGCATTTAGCTTGTGCCGGATTGAATCTAAATCATGTAATGAAGAGAATCAACAGTGGAGGTTAAGCTGCCAAATCTTGGTGGTTTAAAATATATTACTGTGTCAGAATTTGTAACAGTCGACTGGAAGATGAAGTGTTAAGGGTTTTCCAAGAAGATCAAACTAGATGTGGTTATATATCGATGATGGTAATTCACTCTCAAGAAGGATCGATAGAGACGCATGATATTTAACGGTCTAAAATTTAGTTCCACTAAGCTATCAAAAAGTTGCAGAGACCTCGAGCTGCCATGGCGGACTTTCCTTCAATAGAATTCTCAGAGGATAGACCAATGAGCTAATGCCAGCTAAATATCTTTGTTGTGCTGTTGTAACAAGATCTTTGGTATTGTTTCTTGTTTATTATAATGAGAAAACTATAAGTAGAGGTTGAACCCTCGTTTTTAAGGATCAACTCTAGCGTGTTTGTCTGTACCATTGTAAATATTCCTGAAGAGCTAAATGAAAGGAGTAATACATTGATCTTTGCCTCAAGTTTGCATTCTCATGCTTGATGTCAGAGGTTCATATTTCTTAGTTGCATTTTTGTAAATACTTTGATGGTTATTTTATGCCAAATTTTGGATTACTAGCTGTTATAAGTAATTGAAATTTTCTTTTGAATTTGTTCTATGTGGTTAGGAAGAACATTTCTATGAAATCTAGGTGTTTGGTAAATTTTTTTATTTAAATTATCATTCCCTGGATATTGAAATTGCTTACTACAACATTTTTCTGTTGTGCTTTAATATGTGAAACAGTCTAATTTGGGATAAATTTTGATCTAAGTATATGTCCTTAGCATAGTTTTTTGGGAGCTTTTTATGGTAGTGCAATGTTGTTAACCTATCCATCCACTATTATCCAAATCTCTATAGCACTAACCTTATCTTACCCTAAACTCCAAACCCTAAGTGAGCATAATTGTGTCAACAACTTGCTAAGTTGACAAGAAACCAACCTACTCTGGAGGTTGGATCGAAAACCCATATTTTGGTCCATCCAATTTTGAGTGTTGAGCTGTAGCTATCAGATGCAAATCCTGGATAGAAAGTAGGAAGATAGATAGCCGTAGTATCGAGTGAAAACTTGGTGCAATTCAGTTCCCAATAGTTTTTGGCACACTCGATGGGACCGTTCACAAGGAACATGTAACCCATATAAAGAGTTATTGTTATCTCAACCCAAAGGAATCAAGATTTGGTGAATTGTCTTGACCTTATTAGTGGATAAAATAAAGTTCACCTGGCGACTCCCTGGTCAAAATACCCCAAAAAAGTATTGTAGACTAGTACCCTTTCATGTATACCAAGTATTTCAAGAGGAACAACCCTGATTCCTTCTTTCATTATGAGTTACCTCAAAGAGGGACTACTATTATCAAAATTTTAGATCAAGATTTTATTGAAGAAGAAGAGCTTATAGAAAATCCAATACTTCCCCCAAGAAGGCTTGCATCTAGAAATATGGCACAAAATGTGGTTCCTAATCAACCACTACAAAAGTACCCTAACAGGGATTCAATTGGGCCCCTTAAATTAGACCAAATGGATGCCATCCCCTAGGCTATATCTAAGGCAACCCCCATGTATGATGGATTTGGGAAAATATTTATGATCACTGCCAAGACATCTTGAATCTGGAAGCAATCCACAACATAATAGAGGAAAATATTATTGTCATATTTCTAGCCCTATCCTTTCGTGGAAATATATTGCATTGGTTTAGGACTTTGGAAGATAATTCTATCACTTCATGGCAATAATTTGTTGAGCCATACATATAAGAATTTAATGAATCTATTGATCCCTTTTCTCTACTGAATCAGTTTACAGCCATGCAAAAAATCTAGTAAGAAATTGTCTTAGATTTTAATTTGAGATTTAATAGAACATGGAAAAGAATTCCCCCCATTGCTAGACAGTGGGCCAGAAGATGAAAATATCTACACACAGTCGTCAAAATTTGCCAATGGATGCAGTTGACAGGAAAATTTATGGCAAAAGTAATGGCGTGCAGAGAATTTCAACTCAAACCAGACAAAAGCAGTTGTGCGAAGATAAAATGTCAGAGAAGTCAGTGACTCATCCAAATTTCTCTGAGGAATTAATGAGATGCTCCCGGTAGATGCACCAGAAAGATGAAGATATTTACTCATAGTTACAGATGGATGAAAATAATATCAGATCGTGCCTTCTCCATTTATGGCAAGTAACCGCACTAAGATTTACATAATGATTAGGGTTTATCGAAACTCTATATTTAAAAAGCCTTATATTGTAAAACCGGGGTAGTAGGGTTTTGATGATAAGATTTAGGGTTTGGGAAGAAGATATTTCTAAAAAGATCAGGGTTTGTCCTGAGTCTATATATACTTCCTCTGAATGTAAGATAAGGATGCAAAAAACTTGGAATAAAAGACACTTGAACAATTTCCTACAAATCTTGTTTGAATGATTTGTTCTACACCTGGGGTTGGTGTGAAATCGTTCTTCTATGATAGCGTGGCCAGGAGCCTAATATCTTTCAGATTTTGATAAGTGCATCTTCTTTTATTGTCGTCTCACTAAAGTTCTATTTATTTTGGTTGCAAATCTATGTTATCAAGATTAAATATGTTGTTATGCTTCATTCTTTTTATTGTATGCTAGGGAAAATTATAGATTTAAGGTTCAGGCCTGTTCTAACTGCTTTGTCCTCACTGTGCAAGCTAGGCTGCTGGTGAGAGATACCAATTTTAACCGACTTCCCTTCTATTTATGATTTTCTTTCAGATCTATTTCATCTCTATCTTATGCTCTTAGTAGAAGGTGATCTTAGAAAACTGGACACTTTCCTCTTTGATTTGTTCTATTGTGAAGCTAAATAGTATAACTAGAATTGGTAGTTTTGGTTTTGCAGCTAAGTTAGATAAACTTCTCTTTCTGCCCTACCCTACTCTCTCTGTTCCATCGATTGAATGATCCATTTTTATCTTCTTTAAAATTTGTCTTTTTTTAATCTGCTAAAGCGTAAAGAGCTAGATCAAAGAACTGATTGTAAATCCGAGTGTCCACAAAGATAACCAACTCCATAAACATTACTGAACTAAAGTATCGAACCTGTTGTAAGGTAATAGACAATCCGCTTGAAACTATTCCAGAAGTGAAAAAGAGTGAATAGACATTCGACCCAACTCTGTAACTCACACCTTGGATATCCAACAAGATTCTAAAGTGAGTGGGATTTATCCCTTATAAGTGTTATCGGTATTTCATGCTCATTCTTCACAAGGTGTGTATAAAAGTCAAACCAACATTTAAATTGGTGCTAGGAGGGCTTGAACCTACATTCAATAGTTTGTTAAGGATTGTAAGTTTGTAAGTTGCTTGTGAAAATCTAGATTCTACTTATAGAGTAACAAGGTCCCACTCTAGAGCTGGAGAGCTCCTTGTGCCTGAGTTAGAAACCCCAAGAAGAAGCAGCCTCAGAAGGGCCAAGTCCTTGTCTGAAATAGTTTTATCACCACTTGTAGTTACTCCAACTACAACTAAAAATATCATCGTCAATCAAGTAGTAATGGCAAACTGGTTGGGTTCCACTGCCTTGAACATCCTTGGTGCAATGCATGATTTGCCCAAAAACCCTGAGAAGTATCTTCTTACTTATAAAAATGATGGAATTAGAATAGCAGAAGAACACCTAGTAGCTTTTAAAAATGCTCTAAAGTTTCTAAATGTACAACATGAAGATGTGGCTTGCAGATTGTTCCCATTCACTCTCTAGGAGGGAGCATACGACTAGTTTTTGAATCTCACTAATGATTCTATTACTAGTTGGAATGACCTGGAAAAGGTTTTTTTATCACAATTTGGTGAAGTGATAGATCCTAGTGTATTATATCAGCAATTTTTTGGTATTAAAAGAGAAATAAATGAATCTGTCAGATCTTACAATATCAGATTTCAAAAGTCTTATGGTAGACTGACGGGTTATTATGTGCCAAATGTAGATCTGGCATTAGAAATTTTTAGAAATTTTCTAGATCCAATGACTCCTATTTTTTTGAAAAGAGATGCCAATGTTACTAATCTAACAGAGGCTTATAGAGAAGCTTTGGTTCTTGAAAGATAGTTGGGACCTCAACCTTTGAATGTTCATCAAATTCCTTTTGTGTCACAAAATACCCCTGTCTTGAACCCTATCCCACATCAAATAATGTTGCCAGCATGTCAAACTCCACCAATAGGAAATCCATTGGCTGTAACACAGGCTGAAAGTGTACAGAATCCAGTAAAAGAATCTGATAACACAAGAGTTGAGGAAGTCTCAAAGATGGTCCAAAGGTTGGAAAATGACTTTTTAAGTTTCAAAAGGCAAGTGTCCACCGGAGAAAACACAAACAAATTTCCTTATCAACAAAATAGATTCACTAGACCACCATATGAGCCCAACAAATATTATAAAGGAAAGGGGCATGATGTGGATATTTGTGACTTGGCTTTGCCTAACTGGTGCAGGATACACGGGACATCTCAGCACAGGGAATTGGACTATTTGGAGTTTTGTAATGCTTTTGAAGCTCTATCTAGTGAGTTGGTTTCTCCTGAACATCAAAGAAATGTGGATGGTCCAAGTTCATCCAAGCATAGTATAGCTATGGTCTTAGATTCATTTAATTTTCCAAATGAATCAGATAATGTTGTGGAAATACCTATGGATGAGGTGCAAGCTTTTCAACAATATAGGAGGGATAACTACAACCTCAGGAACAGAAATATAGAGCCTAGTACTGCATCTACGCCTCCAGAAAACTCCCATAATTTTCCTCCAGGTCCATCTCCAAACGATAACACCTCCGCCCAAGGGAGGGAATCCGAGAGGACCAGATACATTTGTCCCTCCACTCAATACGGGATATAATATAGTGGAGTACATGAAGAAGATCAAAGCCAACATCACTCTTCATGAGTTGGCCCAAATTTATGAACAAAGGGATAACCTGATCAAAAAATACTCTGAACCTACTGCCAAACCTCTATAAAAAGGGAAGAAGATAGCTAATGCGAATATGGCTATGTACAAAGAAAAGACTGAGGTTTCGCCTTTCCTACTGATTGTCTGAATATTTGAGAAAAATTTATACAACTGTCTGGTAGATTCAGGTGCTTCAACCAATGTCATGCCTCTAGCCATCTGTCAGCAGTTGGGTTTGACCCCCATAAACTCCAAGATGAGAGCCGTCCAATTGGATAAGTCTGAGGTTAAAGTGGTAGGTGAACTTCAAAATATACACATCCAGCTAGCATCTGAGCCGAGAGCGCAACACATAATTGACATTTAGGTGGTGGATATTCCTGTAGGATACGAAATGCTTTTGAGCAGGGATTGGTCAAACTCCTTAAATGGGTACTTGGCAACTGATTTTTCGCATATGTGGTTACCCTGGAATGGTTTTGCAAATCAATTAAGAATCGACAGAGAACCAAGATATAAACTCATGATCACAGAGTATAATGCCAAGAATGAAATTGTTAATCCTGCTGAGGGCTGTTATATCGGGGTTTATAATTTGACAACTACTCAAAAGGAGAAACCGGTTAAAGCTCACCAAGATCACGATAATGAAGTTGGAATGCTTCATATTGATGGAGCTAAATCTAAGAAAGGTTCTAGTACAGGGGCTGTTCTTAAAGGACCAAAAAATCAAACCTGTTTTATGTCTTATCGCTTGCAGTTTCCCTGCATGAATAACTTGGTAGAATATGAAGCATTAGTACCAAGATTAAAATTTGCTTTACATTACTTTGATCATGCAGATACGAAAGCTCATATGTTGGACTTGATTGATTTGCAGGGTGGACGACTTCAAGCCGTGGAGCATTTTAGTTGACACCAAGAGACAGTCAAGCGCTGGCTTGACAAAAGGGCCAATTCGAAGGCCTTCAAACTTGCAGACTTGGTGTTTATGTGTGACAAAGCCCATGAAAAAAAGTGTAAGTACACCAAGCTGCAACCTCTATGGATAGGGCCATACTAGATTACCAAGACCCTAGGTAATAATGCTTTTCGCCTACAGGACCTGGAAGGTAATTTTTTGAACCTTCCTGTGAATGGTCAATATCTGAAGCATTATTTCTCAGTTGTTCCATCAAATACATCATTGGAGTGACCGCAAAGACTTTGTAAAATATGTATATATTGTAAATAAAGTTTGAAGTAGTGTGTTTTTATTTTTGTTTTATTTTTTTAAGGTTAAAGTGTTGTGTTTTGTCTTTTACAAGAAATTGCAAATTTATTTTTAACTAATGGTCTTTTTCCTTCCCTTTTAACTCTTTAATCCTGTTTGTTTGAGTTTTCTTAAACAAAGAAAACACAAATCAACATTGAAAATTGGCCTAGTGTGTTTTCATTTTGTCTCATTCTGTTTTAAGAGATAGTCTACTAGGATTAAAAAGTAGGACTACTTGTTATCTAGAAAAACAGTAGAAAGATAATTGGATTTTGTGTCTTGCTTGCCACAATTATTTTTATTATAAAGAAATTACTATACTGTTTGGGTGAAGAACTCTTAGGGAATCCAAGAAAAGTTGGTCATGAGAGGGGAATCCAATTCACAAAATTACATCAAAGCGTCCAAGGAGGTTGTTGGTACCTGAGATGAAACAGTTAGTTGATAAATTGCTCGATGAATAAAAAAGAGAAAAGAAGAAGAAGCAGCAAGGCACTCCAGTAATCGGTATCTTTCAAAAGAAAAGAGAGATATGGTGAAAGTTGGACAAGACAACATAAAATTGACATTCTTTCCTGCACATAGCCAAGGCTCCCGAAGGATACATCTCAAACATGTTCACCAAACTATAGATGTCACCTCATAGTTTTGATCAGGGTCGTGAAAATCTAAAGGGTAACTCTATCGGGGCTATGAAAGGCTAAACTAGTAAATAGAGCTCTACTCGGTTTCCCCTACACAATATAAATAGTTGTTTGATCCATGGCAAGCATTTGAAGCCTCGGTCAACCTTGGAAGAAGGTTTATACACTTGTAATCGCACATCAGAATCTTCCTTAAGTGGTTCAACCTAGTATGTCCTTGGGAAACTTTAACAACTGGCAGATAGTAGTTGAGTCATTTTAAAAATATTTATGGCAAAGCATGGTACATGGTCTAAATTGTTTTGAAACTAGAGTTTTGAATTCTAAATAGTGCTACTACTTTTCCCGTAGATATCGCCATTTGTTGAGAAGCAACACACCCCCACTAAAAAAATGAAATTCCATCCTTGAAAATATTTAGTTTTCACTTTTTTGCAGGGACCCTCTTGATGTTTTTCAGGTTTTAATTCCAAATTCTACTTGCCTCCTTTTCAAAGTTTTGCTTACATCAAAGTATCCAAGTAGGCTTGCATATGGCTTTGATTTCATTTTAGAATTCATTTTTCAAATGTTAGAATCATTTCTGAGTAAAGAACATCCTTCACTAATATGTAAAAATGTGGAATACAGATGAATAAATTCATTAGAGTCAACCTACAATTTCTAGAAAATTTGCTAAGTGGAAGTAACTTGAGAAAATGTCACGATTTCGTGACATATTCCATTTTCAGAAATGTCACGATTTCACGACGTTTTCCATTTTCAAAAATGTCACAATTTCATGACATTTTCCATTTTCGAAAACATCGCAATATCACGACATATTTGGATTCGAAGGGCCAAGCAATGGAAACATCGCGATATCATGACATATTTGGATTCGAAGAGCCAAGTGATGGAAACATCGTGATATCATGACATGGTTTAGACAGAAAGAGCCAAGTGAGAAAAATGTCACGATATCACGACAGGTTTTAGCTGGAAGCAAGTCTTATGGAAAATGTAACGATATCACGACAGGTTTTGGTTGGAAGCAAACCTCAAGGAAAATGTCATGATTTCATGATGCATTTGGACCGAAAGAAAGCTTGACGAAAACGTCGCAATATCGCGATAGATTTTAAGTAAAAAGAAATCTTGAGAAAAACATCGCGATATCGCGACATGTTCCATTTTTACGACATGTTTCAAAGGAAATCAAGCCAACATGTAATAAACATTAGGGTTTAATTTAATAATATTAAAATGCTAATCCTTGTTTTTCTTTTGTAGAAAGCGATCTGGCAGTTGCATACTAGCAGAAGTAATGGTGAAAAAGACAAAATGAGCGCAGATCATGCGAAGGCCGTTAGATGGAAATGGGAGATGCCAAGAATTTTTGGTCCATCCATAGTTTACAGATCTGGCCACGAAGAAAACGTTATGGCATGACTAAGCAGCTACCTCATTTAATGGAATATGTCGACAATGGGCCGGAAGATGATAATATCTACACACAGTCGTCAAAATTTGCCAATGGATGCAGTTGACAAGAAAATTTATGGCAAAAGTAATGGCATGTAGAGAATTTCAACTCGAACCAGACAAAAGTAGTTGTGCGAAGATAAAATGTCAGAGAAGTCAGTGACTCATCCAAATTTCTCTGAGGAATTAATGAGATGCTCCCGACAGATGCACTAGAAAGACGAAGATATTTACTCACAGTTATAGATGGATGAAAATAATATCAGATCGTGCCTTCTCCATTTATGGCAAGTAACTGCACTAAGATTTACATAATGATTAGGGTTTTTTGAAACTCTATATTTAAAAAGCCTTATATTGTAAAACCGAGGGTAGTAGAATTTTGATGATAAGATTTAGGGTTTGGGAAGAAGACATTTCTAAAAATATCAGGGTTTGTTCAGAGTCTATATATACTTCCTCTGAATGTAATATAAGGATGCGAAAAACTTGGAATAAAAGACACTTGAACAATTTCCTACAAATCTTGTTTGAATGCTTTGTTTTGGACCTGGGGTTGGTGTGAAATTGTTCTTCTGTGATAGCATGGCCAGGAGCCTAATCTCTTTTGGATTTCGATAAGTGCATCTTCTTTTGTTTTTGTCTCACTAAAGTTCTATTTATTTTGGTTGCAAATTTGTGTTATCAAGATTAAATATGTTGTTAGGCTTCATTCTTTTTATTGTATGCTAGGGAAAATTACAGATTTAAGGTTTAGGCCTGTTCTAACTACTCTGTCCTCACTATGCGAGCTAGGCTACTGGTGAGAGATACCAATTTTAACCGACTTCCCTTCTGTTTATGATTTTATTTCAAATCTGTTTCATCTCTATCTTATGATCTTAGTAGAAGGTGATCTTAGAAAGCTGGACACTTTCCTATTTGATTTGTTCTATTGTGAAGCTAAATAGTATAACTAGAATTAGTAGTTTTGGTTTTGCAGCTAAGTTAGATAAACTTCTCTTTCTGCCCTACCCTACTCTCTCTGTTCCACCGATTGAATGATCCATTTTTATCTTCTTTAAAATTTGTCTTTTTTTTAATCTACTAAAGTGTAAAGAGCTAGATCAAAGAACTGATTGTAAATCTGAGTGTCCACAAAGATAACCAACTCCATAAACATTACTGAACTAAAGTCCTAAACTTTTTGTAAGGTAACAAACAGTCCGCTTGAAACTATTCCAGAAGCGAAAAAGAGTGAATAGACATTCGACCCAATTCTGTAACTCACACCTTGGATATCGAGCAAGATCCTAAAGTGAGTGGGATTTATCCCTTATAAGTGTTATCGGTATTTCATGCTCATTCTTCACGGGGTGTGTATAAAAGTCGAACCAACAATATGCAATGACCCCCATGACTCACAATCTTGTGTGATGTATCAACACCATGTTCAACAAGCTATGGATCAAGCTAAAAGGAATCAGAAGGGGAGGGTTAATATGTTATGGCACCCTGATCAGATCATGGTCAAAAAAGAGTTAGAGGAAGAAAGTCTGATTGTTGTTATGACAAGGTCTGGAAAGAAAGCTTTACAAGTAGACCCCTAGAAGATGGGACAATTCTAGGTCCCTTCTCAAAAGAAAGCTGACTTCCCCCCTCAAAGCAGTGACACTTTTCCTATTCCTCGAGCTAGAGGGAAGGAGAAGATAGATAGTCTCCCTAAAAATCCTGAAAGAGAAACAGAAGGAGACATAATGAGATCCAAGGGTGAGGATCAAGAAAGGCTCAGGTTCCCCTCTATTACCAAAAGATAAATATTAGAGGCAACCCAAAAATACAAAAGGAAATATGGTGAGCCAGATAGAGGACTGGAAAGACTATCCCTGACCAAGTCTGAGTACAACATTGTTGAGGAGATGAAAAGGATTCCATCAAAAGCTAGCCTGTATGACACTCTTTTCATTCCGGGCCAGATTGACCTGCTTAAAGCTTCCCTCAGCAAAAATCCCTAGAACAGACCAACCACCACCATCCTCAGTATACCACCAAAAAAGAAAGAAATGACACTTGTTGTTCTAAAAAACAAACCTCCCCCTTTCTACATATCCTTAAGAATGGAAGGATGGGTAGTCCAAAATTGTATGATTGATTCAGGAGCATCAACCACAGTTATGCCTAAGGTGGTCTATGAAGAAATGGGTATGGAATATACCCGGTCTTGTCTTGGAGTGTTGCAACTAGATGGGACACCTATCAAGATAGTTGGGGTTATTAAATATGTACTGATGAGGTTGCATAGAGCTCCCGAGGTAACGGTGGTGCAGGAAATAGTGGTGGTGGACTTAGAACCCTATTTTGGGTTATGCCTCTCAAGATAATTTACTGCAAAGCTAGGGGGATGTATGTACATGGATTATTCTAGCATGGTAATCCCTTTCAAAGGAAAAAGGATAAGGATAACACCCGAGAAACCAGTTGCTTATCATATTGAAAATATTGAAGAAGATATGTGCAATCTTAATCCTTTGGAGGAATTTGAGCTAGTGGAAAACATTGAGGAGCTAGACATTGAATATGAGTTGCCTTTCAGAGAAGACTATAGTCAATTTGGAACTAGTATGGGTACATACAACATCACAACTAAATTGGAAAAGAAACTCCTTGCTATTTCTAATCAATCCCTAAGAAACAAGGAAACATGGGTTATGCATTTTGATGGTGCTAAATGTAGAAATGGTGTAGGGGCTGGTGTGGTTCTACAATCACAATCGAAAGGGATAAAGAATTTTTCTTATAGACTGACATGGTCATGTACTAACAATGTTGTAGAGTACGAGGCTTTGTGCCTCGGATTGATGCAAGAAGAAAGCATGGGCATCAAGATTTTGAACATATATGGTGATTCTGAGTTGATAGTCCATCAGGTAAGGAATAAGTGCAGTAGTAAGCACCATTACTTAAAAGCTTATAGGAATAGGGTATGGGACCTAATGGATTCATTTGATGCCCTAAATCTAAGTTTTGTGCCTAGAGAAGAGAATCACCTGGCAGATTCATTGGCAATGAAGGGAGCTAATTTCAATCCTCCTGTAGATTTTGGAACTAAGAAGACCAAGGGAATTAAAATGGTTTTCAGACCTGCAGTGCCAGACAAGAAGATATTCTGGCAGGTTTTTGAAAGTGATGAACAAATTCTAGATTTTATGATAAGAGAAGCATGCCTCTCAACTGTCCAAGAGGAAGACTTGGAGGAAATAGATCAACAAGACTTTATCCAACTAAGAAACAATCATATTCCAAGGGGATTGGTCACCCTTGAAATTCTATTTGATAATGAAGATAGAAAGAAGGTTGGAGCCATGAAGGTCGGTGAAAATATCTATAAATAAGTGGAGGTCGGAATAGGAAAGAAGCTCAATATTGGGATCCAATGTTCACCTGAGGAAGCAGAAGAGATTAAAACTTTATGCTTAAAATACCAAGACATTGTGGCTTGGTCATATGAAGACCTTAAGGTGTATGAAAAAAGGATTATCCAGCATACTATTGAGTTAGAACCCGATGCTAAACCATTTCGACAAAAATAGAGGCCTATCAATCTGAGGATAGAAGCCATTATGAGAGAGGAACTCTTAAAGCTACTAAAGGCTAGGATAATATATCCAATAAAACATTCCACTTGGGTAGCCAATTTGGTACCCGTAAGAAAGAAGAATGGGGATATACGCCTATGCGTAGATTTTAGAAATCTGAATCAAGCATCCCTCAAGGATCACTACCCCCTCCCTCAGATTGACCAGATATTACAAGTGGTAGCTGGAGCAAAAATATTCTCACTATTGGATGGTTACTCTGGATATAACCAAATTTGGGTAAAAGACGAAGACCAATACAAAACAACATTCACCACAAAATGGGGTACATTTTCCTATCAGAGAATACCCTTTGGGCTGTCTAATGTTGGAGCTACATTTTAGAGGGCCATGGACTATGCCTTTGGTACACTTATAAACAAAGTTATTCTGATTTACCTAGATGACATGACGATGTTTTCTCATGATAAAAATGATCATCTATCTCATTTGGAACAAGTTTTTCAAAAATGCAGAGAATTTGGTATCTCACTGAATCCTAAGAAGTCATTTTTTGTAGTACATGAGGGAAAACTATTAGGCCATGTGGTCTCAAAGGAAGGTATGGCCATAGATCTGGAAATAATTAGAGCAATTCTAGCTATTCCTTTGCCTACTAATCAGAAGACCTTGCAGTCCTTCCTAGGTCAAATCAATTTCGTCAAGAAATTCATTTCTAATTTTGCATAGAAAGTGAGGCCTATATCTGAACTACTCAAGAAAAAGGTAGAGTTCAAGTGGACTGAGGTTAGGAAGTAAGCTTTTGAGGTCATCAAGCAATCCATTGCAACAGCCCCAGTCTTGATAAATCCTGATTTCACTAAATATTTTATTCTCTATGCTTATGGAGCTAAAGAGAGTTATGCCTCGGTACTCACCCAGAGAGATAATCAAGGGGATGAACACCCTGTGTTCTTTTGGAGTCAGACTTTACATGATTATCAGGTAAAATATAACTTTATTGAAAGACAAGTGTTCGTTATGATAAAGTCGCTAAAGAAGTTTAGACAATATCTGGTACAGAGCAAAACCCTGGTATATGTGGTTCATCCAGATGTAAGAAGTTTTATTTTACAAGGTGACCTAGGTGATAAAAGGGCTGGTTGGATTACTAAGATCTAGGAATATGATGTAGAAATACATCCCACCAAGCTGGTAAGAGGTAGAGCCTTGTGCCAAGGATTGACAGATGCTTCAGCATTGGCAGAAATGATAGCTTGTCAGATAACAAAAGAGGATCAAATAGAGATTGTACACACTCCAGATTCTGATTGGATCGAGCAAATGACCAGGTATTTCCAAACTGGGATCTGCCCACCTGATCTGAATCCTTCTCAAAGAAGGAGGTATAGACTTCATGCTCTAAAATATGTATTACTACCTGAAGGGTTGTTCAAAAGAAACTTGGATGGTATTCTCCTAAAATTTTTGAAGGAGGACCAACAAAAAAGAGTCATAGAAGAATTTCATGGAGGGTCAATAGGTGGTCATAGCTCGGGTAGAGTTACAACTTTGAAGATAATAAGAGTAGGCTATTATTGGCCTTCTGTGTTCAATGATGCTTTTAAAGTTACCCAGGCTTGTGACAAATGTCAGAGGTACGTTGGAAGAACCAAAAATGCTTCATCTCCTCTAAAACCTATTCAAGTTGAGGAGCCTTTTCAACAATGGGGATTAGATTTCATAGGAGTTATAAATCCTAATTCTTCAGCAGAGCATAAGTTTATCTTGATAGCTACAGACTATCTTACCAGATGGGTGGAGGCCATTCCTACAAAGAGGGCGGACCAAGAAGTTGTGATCAACTTTATGGAGAATTTGATTTCCATATTTGGAGTCCCGAAAGCTTTGGTGAGTGATAATGGCCCTACTTTCATAGGAGCCAAGTACATTGAGTTTTCCAGCAAGTATGGCATCACTCTTAAAAATACTTCAAATTATTACCCACAAGGTAATGGACTTGCAGAATCTACCAACAAAAACCTATTAAGGATTTTGAGAAAATCTCTGGAAGGTAACAAAAGGAGTTGGCACCTATTGCTCAACCATGCTCTATGGGCAGACAGGATTACTATTAAAAAGTCCATCAAAACTTCTCCTTATGCACTAGTATATGGAAAAGAGGTGGTATTGCCAATTCACTTAGAGATCCCAGTGCTTAAGCTTGTCAGTACAGAAGAAGAATTAGAGGATGATCCAGTAAAAACCAGGTTGACACACTTGCTATGATTGGAAGAGAGCAGAACTCAAGCATATGATCATTTTCAAAAGCATTCATCAGACATTAAAGCATGGTTTGATAAAAAGGCCAGGTTCAGAAAACTCCAAGTTGGAGACTCAGTTCTCAGATGGAATGTTGACAGGGCAAAACCAGGCAAGCATGAAAAGTTTGATTCCTTTTGGGATGGTCCTTTCGAAATAGTGGAAGCTAAAGAGTCTAATGTATTTCAGTTGAAGGATCCAGAGGGAAACATACAACCAATTCCGGTGAATGGTTTCCACCTCAAGCTCTACTATATGTAAGAAGTGAGCTCATTGTAACATATGTATATACATTGTACAAATATTTCCCCTTCCTTTCTGCACTTTGTATTTGATTTCTTTTCTGCACTTTGTAATTAGTTCTTTTCAAAGAAATTCTAAAAAAAAAAAGAGAGAAGAAAGTTTGCAAGAAATGACTAAGTGTTGGCCAAATGCATGGTGATGTTCCATTCCACACATGGTGTTGTGTAAAACTCTCCGAAATGGCATTCCGCCCTCAAGTCCGCATGGTTAATTCTAGATTTCCATGGAGTGGTCTATCAGTTTCTATCCCGCATAGAGAAGGACAAAGAATGATGCTAATCCGGGAACCTCTCAAAGCTGGAGATAGCCGGAGTGGAATCGAGATAGAGTGTCGTGCATGCAAGCTTCAAGTACCAAAGTGGACTCGGAAGGTTCTTAAGACACTGGAGCGGAATCAGGCCAAAGCTGAATAACAAGTTCCAATATGACACGTGGAGGCTAAAGAGTGCTCCCGCATTCAATTCTAATGAACTCACGCATGGACCAAAGAGTAGCCGAAGGGATATGATGAGCTGGCAGTGCAATTTCAAAATTTGACCAATAAGAAGATAGGATGCCACCTTTGAGCCACCAAAGAAATAATGAAAAGGATTGGAAAGTGTGCCAACAAAGATATCATGTAGCAGCTGCATTAATGGTGAAAGATACGTGGGCTCCAGAGGAGAGAAGTAATGAAAAGCATACACAAAATCCATTTGGAAACCCCTTGCATCTACAAGAAGGTAGAAAAGTACAGTGATACCTTGGAGAATTTACTACAAATCGGGAGGATGAAGTTTGCTACTGTTAGGATGGCGCCCAAAAAGTCATCCACCGAATCATCGAAGATAGCAACAAGATTGCAGGTTCATGTACATCGGACCAGTCGAGTCACAGATACAATGATGACAAGAGTGAGAAGGACCCACCTCAGGATAGGTTTTGAATTTTTATATTTCAAAGGAAAGCCAATGCGGTGACAAGGTATGATAGCCATAAAATCCTTTTTGTTCTCTTATATCTATGATTCTGTGCATCACTGCCCGAACTAGTCTCTACTATGATTCAATTCTATGATTCTAAAAATAGAATAGTCAGAACCCCTGAGGGCACTCCCCTATTTTCCATCACAAGAGAGACTTGCTATGAGTTATTCATCATAGGGGTAGGCCCATCCTCAAATCTCAGACCATTTAGCGTAGCAGAGCTAGACAGGGCTTACACTAACATGATAGCCTCAAAAGAAAAAAAGGAGGCACTAGAAAAATGGCTTCATCTTAATTTCATAAGGATAAAGAATCAAGATGAAATGCCCAAAGTCCCAATTCACATTGATGAATTTGCAAGCCCATAATTATTTTCTATGTTGGCTTGTATGGAGGGTTTGGACTCTGACAGGATGGTTCATGGTTGGCAAATTGCCATGGCATATTGTATTTCTAATGAGAGGATGTACAAGAAAGATGTGAGAGAGAGGGGTACCAGAGTAATTTACTTTGACTGGCCAACTTTTCTCACTCAGAGGATCCATGAGCAGTTGGTAAACATGAAGAAGGGTGTTGGTGCTCCCAGTTTTAGACATTGCTCGAGTCTGGTGTGGATGTTCTACGCAGCTATCAAAAGTAGAATGCCATGGATTTCGGCTAAGGATAAAACCAGTGATGGAGAACCCTTGCCGGTCTATTATTGGATGGATTTTTTGAAGAGAAGTGAGTCCTATTACAGATTCAACTTGGAATTTTTGGAACCTGCCCTAAAAATAATGTACAATGAGTGCCCTAGGTTGCCCTCCTTAGCTAAGCAGATTCTAAGGAAGGAATACGCTGAGGAAGGAGATTGGTATCTACTAACAGAGGGCACAGTAATCAGGTTATATGGTTTCATAGGTAAACCCTTTCTCCTACCTCACTTTGTCATAGAAAGGCTATTCGCCCTGGAGTATCTAAGGTAGGTGGTGTACATTGATGCAAGCTACGGTTCGGGAAGGAAGAAGAAGTCTTTAATTACTTACCGCACTAAAGATAATATTATTGTATCCGAGTGGCAGAGCCAACAAATTGATCAATACCTTGATATATTAGGTCTATTTTATATTCCTCAGAGATGGAGTTATGATCCTGACGATGTTTTCACTATGAGAAATAAAACCCTAAATGGAGACAAGGCCTATAAATTTGAAAAAATGCCCAGGGCTAATTTTGAATAGGGAAGGAATAATGATGAAACTACTCTTTTGGAGTGGAACATCTCAAAGATAGATCAGTTACCTCCATGGTTGGATTTCTACGAACAGGTTGTGGATTTCAATCCGGAGCATGAGCTCAGCCATCGGCTTACAAAGGATACAATTAATAAAGTGAGGGTTGAATCTACCGATATGAAGGACACTCCTTCTGAAGAAGAGGTAGTAGAGAGAGGAAGACCAGAGGAGAAAGGACCATGGAAGATAACAAATATTGCAGATTGGTGGCGTATGAGGGTCGAAATTGGAAAACCCAAATCAAAGTTTGGAATGAAAATTGATAAGGAATTTTCAAGGATTTATAATAAGAACATTGAAGCCTAGAGACCAAAGGATGTCAGAAATATAGTATTGATCGGTGAAAAATCCTAGAATAATTTAGTCCCTCCTTCTTCTTACAATTCAAAATATTTAGATAGAGATGCAAAAAGTTCCTTTGACCATAGCTGAAGTACTCAAAATCTCCAATCCTACTTCTAAGCAGGTAGAGAAGTTTCCCAAGAAGGCTAAATTGGTGAATGAAATGCAATTATCCAAAGAAAGAGTTATCAATATTCTGCTAATTGAAATAATATCCCCATATTTTTCCATCGTCCCCACAACATCAGTTGAATTACGACCCATATCTGAGCAGTCTCTACTTTCAAGAGTAGTACAAGAAGATGAAGAGGGGGAAAATTCTGAAGGAGAGATGGCTACTTTTCAATTAGTTTATAGGAGGACTAAGAGGGCCCCAAAAATAGAGGAGAGAGAGGTTTCCAAGAAGCAAAAAATGAGTATGGAAGAAATTGCTGAAGAGGTGGTTGTTTTTAATACAGAAGGGTTAGTTGAACAAGAACAACAGCTGGAGATAGAAGCTGAACAAGAACACCCTACATCTATAGGTGAAGGTATGGTTTCTAATCCCTCTTCTCATTTTCATCTCCATGAATCCCCAAAAGGATTTCCCTCCCTTTCTAGTCAAGAAAATGTGGTAAATTTACCTCCTCCACCTCACAGTTCTTCCCTCATCTCATCAGTAGCTATGGAGGTACCAGTCAGTTCTGTTGTGTCACAACCTCCTCAAGACCCACCTTCCACTTTGGAGATGTCCACTTCAATGTCCACCATTATTGCACCCTCATCTATTTCATTACCACCATCCATGGGACACTACGTTTCGACTTCATCCACCCCTTCTACTATCAGTTATGTTCCTATTTCTCTAAATTTACCTGTATCCACAGCAACGGTAATCACAGAGTCTACCATTGTAACAGAGGTTATTGTCAATATATCTTCACCCCCACCAACAACAAGTCAGTCCACCCTCATGTTTTTGATGCCATTATCTCCTTTGGCTACTAATTTTTCAAAGTTTATTACTATATCAAAATAATAGGCAGCCACTCAGAGCATAAATGACTATTGGGTAGAGAAGCTTACCCGACCTTCCAACAGGATGGTCGTGACAAGAAAAAGTATGTATGTTAACCCTGTCACTAGGCAAAGGGTTTCAAGGTCTATGATTCTGCAAGTGAGCAAACCTAAAAATGAAATGACTGCTCAAGATTATAGAGTAGAGGAAATCATAGAAGATATTGACAAGCTTCCTACTGAGGATGAGTTAGGGATTGCCAAGGCTCACTTAGATACCTTTTATGTGAAAACTGATATAGCTAAAGAGAAGGTAGATAAGCTGAAACAACAAGTTGAAAAGCTTAAGAGGAGCCTCAATGATAAAAAAGAAATAGAGAAAGCTTTGAGAAAAGAGGCTAAGAGTTGGCAGGAAAGGTTTCAAAAGGCTAATGAGTGGAAAGACCAGTTAGAAGAACAAAAGAAGTTGAATGAGGATCAGGCAAAAGAAATTCAAAATTTAAAGCATCAACTTCAGATTGAGAAAGCCAAGTCCTCAAGTTTTTCCAAAGATGATTTGAAAAGGATAAAGTAGGAGTTGCTTTCTGAAGTTCAAGAAAAATGTTTAGGTCTTCAACTCATAATCGACTACCTGAAAGATGCCAGCCAATTGCTCTCTACTATTCAGAAGGATTTAGATCAAATCACTGGAGAGTTACAACCTATGGTGATTCCAGTGGAACAAATGTATAGGTTGGTTGGAAGTAGGCTCAGTGATCCTGCTAAACCAATTTCCAATAGGGAATGGAATCTGGTCGGGGTAGCTACCAAAATAGTGGTGAAGAAGCACAGGGTAGTTCAGAGAGCCTGGCTGTTGTTTGATAGAATGGAAAGAGGAATTAAAGACATCATTGAAATAAATAAGGAAATGATTCATGTTGGTTTCAAAGGACTCTGGAAGGAGGATCACAACTTGTTATCTATGGAAGAAGCCCAACAAAGCATCAAGGATAACTTACAGGATGAGGCTGGAATTGATTCACTAGAAGAGCCACTATCCCAAGAACAAGCTGCCAAACTGATTATGGATTACACCCGATTAAGAGATCTCATGGAGGATCTGGTGACTAGAGGGAATGCTGCTAATTATGAGGATGTTGGGGAACTACAATATGTTTATAAGAAGCTTAAAGAAACATCAAATCCCTCTGAGGAAGCATGGAAATAGGCTCTTCAGTCTTTGGAATCAATGGTCCAGTTGTTTGGAGACACCTCCGGTGAGGATAACCAGAGAGTACATGCTCCAGAAGAACAGGGAGAAGAGGAAAGAGAAGATGAGGATGAAGAGGTTGTAGAAGAATGAGGATAATATTGAGCAGCTACAGGCCCAAGAGGGGCTCACGCTTAAATCATTTCATTTCTATTTGTACATATACATAAGTTTTGTGTTTCTATACATCAGTTTTGTATTTCTATTTTTACTCTGACAATTGTCAGAAATAAGCAATAAAGGCATGAAGCCTACAACGCAACATTTTTGTGTGAAGGCATTTTTTGAAATGAAGCCTTATAAAGGAGGTAGAGTTGTGTATAGTTTTTGAAGGCAGTAGTAATACTGATATTATGGATACAGTCTCTAGTTGAACAAGTGAGTTCTATGATGTTTTTGGCATGGTTTCTATATGAACCTTTACCCTCTAGGCAGAATTTGAGCTTTCAGAGGGTAGTGTTTGTATGGAAATTATTCCTTAAAACATATCTTCAAAGATAAGTATTGTTTTGACTCCTAAGGCCCAATGGATAAGACTCTGGATTCGATTGGCTTTGCAAGCAAATCCACCCGAGAGGCGCCAGAATGTAGGCCCAAAATGGCCACATACTTAGTAAAATTTTGTATAATTTTGACTAAGTGATAAAATCATCATTCCGCAAACCTTGCAGTATGCTTTGAAGTGGAACCGGGTCAGAAGATATGAATCCGCTCAATAGTTAGTGAAGTTTTCATGTTTGGAGCGATTTCGGGTGATTTCACTCTAGCTCCGAAATGATGGCAGATCTCAAATCCGCAAAAGTTCCTAAGAGATGATGATGTCAGTGGCAAAAAAGTGTGGAATGGCATCTTTGTATATTGAATATCCGATTCTGGGAAGGTCCTTTTGTTTTTGGCTCTGGATTAATGCTACCTTCAAATCCATAAAAGTTTCAAGGAGATGATGATGTCACTGGCAGAAAAGTGTGGATTGGTGATTCGGGGAATGAACAAGTCTTTCCTTTCCGGAATGAAGATAAGACGGGGTGGTGGAATAATGAAAGTGTGGATTCATGATGGAAGAAGTATGTGACTAGCTCCGGACCCGGATTGGTGATTAGCATTTGCTCTATCTAGAATGAAATCCACAAAGGCTATAAGAAAGAGGTGACGTCATCAATATTCTAATGCGGATTGAAGAATATAATGTTGAATATGATAGATCCCAGAGTGGATTCGATGTTCAGATATCAGAGATCCGGATTGGAGATTTCGTTGCTTCTGATTAAAATATGACATCATCAATTTTAAAGTGGAATGGCATTTAGCTTGTGCCGGATTGAATCTGAATCATGTGATGAAGAGAATCAACGGTGGAGGTTAAGCTGCCAAATCTTGGTGGTTTAAAATATATTGTTGCATCAGAATTTGTAATAGTCGACTGGAAGATGAAGCATCGAGGGTTTTCCAAGAAGATCGAACCAGAGGCGGTTACAGATCGGTGGTGGTAATTCACTCCCAAGAAGGATCGATGGAGATGCATGATCTTTAACGGTCTGAACTTTAGTTCCACTAAGTGATCAGCAAGTTGTAGAGACCCCGAGCTGCCATGGCGGACTTTCCTTCAGCAGAATTCCTGGAGGATGGACCAATGAGCTAATGCCAGCTAAATATCTTTGTTGTGCTGTTGTAACAAGATCTTTGGTATTGTTTCTTGTTTATTGTAATGAGAAAACTATAAGTAGAGGTCGAACCCTCATTTTTAAGGGTCGGCTCTAGCGTGTTTTCCTGTACCATTGTAAATATTCCTGAAGAGCTAAATGAAAGGAGCAATACATTGATCTTCACCTCAAGTTCGCATTCTCATGCTTGATGTCAGAGGTTCAGATTTCTTAGTTGCATTTTTGTAAATACTTTGATGGTTAGTTTGTGCCAAATTTTGGATTACTAGCTGTTATAAGTAATTGAAATCTGCTTTTGAATTCGTTCTATGTGGTTAGGAAGTACATTTCTATGAAATCTAGGTGTTTGGTGAATTCTATTATTTGGATTATCATTCCCTGGATATTGAAATTGCTTGCTACAACATTTCTCTGTTGTGCTTTAATATATGAAACAATCTATTTTGGGATAAATGTTGATCTGAGTATATGTCCTTAGCATGGTTTTTTGGGAGCTTTTTATGGTAGTGCAATGTTGTTAACCTATCCATCCACTATTATCCACATCTCTCTAGCCCTAACCTTCTCTTACCCTAAACTCCAAACCCTAAGTGAGCATAATTGTGTCAACAACTTGCTAAGTTGACAAGGAACCAACCTACTCTGGAGGTTGGATCGAAAACCCCTATTTTGGTCCATCCAATGTTGAGTGTTGAGCTACAGCTATCGGGTGCAAGCCTGGATAGAAAGTAGGAAGATAGACAACCACAGTATCGAGTGAAAACTTGGTGCAATTCAGTGCCCAACACTCCCCTGAATTAGACTTTGGATCTGTTAGGTAATAATCTCTATAGTAATCAGGGGTACAATCATCCTTTCCTTTTAGGTGTGAAACTATATTTACCTCTTCATCAAATCCATTACTGAGGGTAGAATATTTTTTTCTAAGTGGAAGGTTTCTCATCATGATTAATATATTTTCAGCTTTGATAGCCTCTTTAAAAATTTGAGGAAACCTCTTTTCTTCAGATTGCTGCACTAGGATACTCAAGTCCAGGTGGAGGGTATGGATGTAATAGAGATATGCTTATGATTGGGAAGGATGATATTCTTGGGGAATCCTCTCCCATGTCATTTTGAAATAGATATTAAACTTAGGTAGACTTTCTTGGAGATATCTTCTCATAATTGAAAATTGAGTGAGCAATAAAAAGGGTTCTCCTAGATCATTGAACTTGTAGACACCAAAACAGCACCAATCCGATTATGTGACTGCAAACACTGATCGCTTTGACAAACATAGCCACCAGGGCAGCCCTCAGAGGTCAAACAGTGGTCCTAACCACTTCCATAGCAATTTTGTAAGGTCAGGAAGAAATTTGGTACATTTAGACACTTTGCCCAGTACTCGTCTCACCTAGGGACGATTACTAACTTGCAATCGTCTCACCCAGGGACGATTGTTGTAATCATCCCACCCAGGGACGATTACCAATTTTAGCAGGAAAAACAACAAATGACGCCAAGTGGCAGCCCAGAACAGTTAGTTGATGACTCCTGCCTTGCACGCGTGTGTAGGTGGACAGAAGGGCCGTTAGAGGACTGTCACAAGAAGCAATTATGAAAACAAAAGTCAATGGAAGACTCCCCCCCTCATGAGGAGACATGACTGCCACATGGCGCCTATGACAAACACATGGTGTTTGTGCTTCCTTCCCAAAGGAGACCCCTTGGGTCTATAAAAGGTGAGACTTTTCTCACCCAACATATACAGGTTGAAGGAGTTTTCAAGCAACGAAGTGCTGCCGAGTTGAAGACCCACTTGCATCCCTTTTGGTTCACCTTCCCACATCCACCAATCTCTTTTGCAAGGGAGGTTGTTGGGTGGCCTTTGGAAGCTCGAACTTGACCCAAATCCAACACATGGACACCTGAACCAACCAATTCGCCGACCCCCCACCTCTAAGAGATTTTGGGCCCATCCCAAGTGGATCGGTGCCAAAATCAAGTTCCATCGGTGGGCTGCCCACTTGGGCACCCCGCACCTTTTGGATTTAGTTGTAGTTCATTTTCTATCATTTGTTCATATTCCATGTTATTCTCTGTTGTTCAATAGTTCAAAATCTTGAATCTTGATTTCAAAAGGTTTTCATCGAATATTATCATGCTTTTGTTATTTTGGTTGTCCCACTGACTTGCAGGTAACAACGTCCAATTTCTTGGTGATGGAGGCCAAATTGGGAGAATCCGACCATCTGGGTCGTCCCAAAATGGCCCCAATTACATAAACCCCTTGTTTGTAGGCGTTTTGCAGGTCTCGAGAATCGACATTGGAGCAGCGACAGGTCGGCTTCTTCAACACAATATCAATCGTCCCTGTAGGGGACGATTAACAGCAGCAATCGTCCTTCTAAGGGACGATTAACAGCAGCAATCGTCCTTACAGGGGACGATTAACAGCAGCAATCATCCTTGTGAGGGATGATTACCAGGTAAAAGCAGATTGGTCGGCTGTCTCAGGGGCAATGGCCTTTTGGTAACATTTCTCGTCTTCTGTCAATTTTTCAAGCCATTTGGACTTACTGTATTTACTGTTTCAGGTAGATGTTTACATGCGTATTTCGTTGATTTTAGAGAATGAACCCCTTTCATTTGCAGCAGGTGCTATTGACATTTTCATTATTTCTGGGATTGCAGGAAAAGCAATCAGAGGTGAAGAACTTATCCACATCAGCGATGGCAGCATCTTGGCCCGCCCATTGCAATCGTGGGCACGCGGGAAGAGGAAGACTAGGTCACACATTGTAATGAAGACAAATTTAACACTCCTAGCCCCCAAAAGGGGAGGAGACGTCTATGTAACCGAGGATAAGATATTTGAATAAAGAGGGTTGTGATTTCTTTACATCTTGTCTTTCGTTTCCAAGTTGTCTCCTTTCTTTGTTTTAGTGCATAGGATCAAAGCGTTACATTTTCGTCTTATGTTGCATAGCCAGTGTTTCCTTTGCCCGGAATCTCGTGCTTTCAGTGGCGATCACGGTGGGACCCTATCCCCTGTTTTAAAATCACAGAAACTGATTGAATTTTTGTGTTTGTGCTTGACAGGTACATTTTTTTTCTTTCAGACTGTTAATCGTCTCTGCAAGGGACGATTTCTATTCTGGAAATCGTCTCACCCTGGGATGATTGTAAAATCGTCTCTGTGAGGGACGATTTCTATTCTGACAATCGTCTCACCCTGGGACGATTGTAAAATCATTTCTGCGAGGGACGATTTCTGTTCTGTTAATCGTCTCACCAAGGGACGATTTTCTGTCTGCAACTTTTCAGAGCAAAAATTCAGAGGCAATCTGGAGCAAGCAGAGAAGAGGTAGGGATTTTCATCATCTCTGTTGAAATTTTCTATTTCTATTTCTGTTTCTTTGACTGTTTTCATTTTTAGCTTGCATTGCTTAGGAAAAGTCATTCATGCATGTTTCATTTTTGTTGGATAAAATGAACCTCACACACTCCACGAAACAATTTTAAACCAAGGAGCTGGTCATAAGACCCCAACCCTTGATCAAGACCATTGGTGGATTTAATCACCACCTTGGCTTGATTTGCATACATTTCCTGATTGTCAACTGTTGTTAGGCGTAAATCCTGACGAAGACAGACCGAGCATAGCTGGGGTGATTCCCATGCGCACGAGGATAAGTTTTCTATGGTAGGTGCCATTAACAAGACAATCCCCCTTCCATACCGCCTACGTACCACGTACCTATAGTCTCCCTCTCGTAAGGGCGGGTATATAGAGAGGTTGGTATATCGGCCTGGCTGGTATATTGAAGGGGTGACCTTTTGGGAGTTATAAGAGCCTACATGATGCATTTAAATGTTCTACAAAACCTACAAAGACAAAACAAAACACCAAAATACACTAAACCAGTCTAGGGCACACCAAGAATCCTTAAAAGAGATAATCACGGTTTTGTGAATGTGTGTGTTTAATTATGTTTAGTGTAGACAAAAAAAAAAAATCATTAAAAATAAGATAAAAATCTACTTAGATAGTGTGGATGCATCACAATGGTGTACACCTGCAGCCAAGCCCAATCAAGGGCAGCAGCTCCGGAAGGTACACAAGAAGCAGGCATAAGTCACCTTCGCTTCAGTCCTGAGGATTTGGTCATACCGCCTTATCGGTCTAACCTACAAAAGAATCCAATTCAAAATCCTTGGTGGGGTATGCCCATTCAAAGCAGCCCCTCTCGAAAAGATGCCCTACATGCAGACCTTAATGTAAACAAATAATTGCCCTCTCAAGCTAGACATGAGTGGCCACGGCGCGATGAAACGCTAATGGGGCACACTGTCCATTTGGAGGGACAACATGGATATGGCGTCCCTTCTTTACCTCTCATCAGAACAGAGAGACCAAATCCAGAGCATAGGGCCCCTTACACAGGGCGACCTAACTCCACCTGCCCCTTATGCACCTATGAGAGAGAATATGAGGAAGATCATCGCATTCCTCAAGGACAACAACATACAACGCGGGAACCTTATGCTTCTGCACCAATCGGATATCATAATCACCCCTTGAGGCCAGAACCTCGAGCACATACCGCCTACCTCGACAGAGGGAAGTGACCCCTTGAGATTTTAGAGCATCAAAGCCGAGGTAAACCCATAGGAGGAACATTTGAACCTTCTGAACAAAATAGGATAGATCAAATTGACCCGACTATCGCCAGATATACCACCCGTCAAGCCCAAATCATGCGGCTTAAACAAAGTCAGCAAGAGTTAGAGTATCAATACCGCTTGGATAAAGAACGCATGCAACGTGAAGCGGATGAGTTACAATATGAAATACTTGAGAGAGGGACAACCCCTCATGTCCAAAGAGCCGAACAACATGAGAGGCATAACCCTGTAACGCAGGATGGGTCTCCACGACCTCATCAAGCTTTGCCTCCGAGACCTCATAAACATGAGAGGGAGGCTACTCCTCAAAATGATGATGGGTACCTTCAGCGGAGACTCGATCAAGGTCAGAGGTTTCGCCGTAAACTCCTCAAGAATTTTATGAGGAGTACGAACCAGAGATAGAACATGTTGAAACTCTCCCTCAAGGCAGGAGGGCTGCCATTCGACCACCCCTCCATAAGCCCCCAGTTTATCATAACATACAATGGGAGCAAGCAAGAGAGGAAGAAATAAAATCTTCCAATGCATACCAAGCACTATTGGATCGTTTGGAGTCTGTGGAGACAAAAGCTACTGGGCATCAAAAACCCACATTACGTCTACTCCGCAGTAATCCGATGCATCCCTCAGTGCCTACACCTCTTTACCTCGAACACTTCAAGTTGCCTCAATTGGTAGTTTTTAAAGGTGAGGAGGACGCACAAGAGCACGTTACGAGATTTCTAAGCCAGTGCTTCACAATCCAAGATAATGACGCATTATTGCTTAGAACATTCATAACCACATTCACAGGCCCTGCCTCGGATTGGTTCACACAACTGCCCAAACACAGCATAAGCAGCTTAGATCAGCTAGTAGATGCGTTTCTTGAACGTTTCGCCTTCAACACAAGGAAGAAGGCATCACTTAGTGATCTTTCTAGCCTTAAACAATTTGAGGAGGAAACAATGGCAGAATACGAGAACCGATGGAGAGATTTGCTTTCTAAGTTACCCTACCGTCCTCCCATGTCGAATCTCACGCAAATGTTCGCAAAAAGTTGCTTAAAATCAATCTCTGGTCTATTGTTGCTGCAAAAATACGACAGCCTAGAAGAAGCTTTGGCCCAAGCCAGACTTATAGAAGAGATTAAGATAGGCAAAGGCGCAATTGCCAAGCCTAAGAAGAAAGAGTGGAACAAAACCACTAAAACTGGGACAATGCAACCACAACACGCTGCAGTCAATCAAGTTGCGATAAATGTTACCACGCCTGTGCAAGAGACGCAGCCCCAAAGGGCTAATTACCAGGCAGTGCCTCCTGCTTACGAAAGAGATAACAGAAGATAGGAGCAGTATCAACAGCGTTACCCTAGGTGACAATTCACCCCATATGCGGAGTCTAGGGACTCCTTATTTGACTTCTTGTCAGCGGCAAATTTAGTTACTCTACCAGAAATCCAAATTTTTGACCCTAACATTCCCAAGCCTAGGGGGTATAGGGAGGAATTGTATTGCAGATTCCATAGGCATAGAGGACATGACCTAAATGGGTGCTAGAAATTCAAAGAACTAGTCCAGGATTTGATCGACAACAGAACATTGGTCATGGACAACCCCATCGCACCAAATAACCAACAAATGGGGGTATTCAAGGACCCCTTGCCTGCCCATGAGGCACAGACAAAACCGCTCCAGATTAATGAGGTGCGACAAGATCTTCCCGCGCAAGGATTGGTGGGAATGATTAGCATTGTAACAAGGAACAGAAGATACCCAGCAGTTGCCCCCGAGGTAGCTACAAGGGAAGTTTCGTCGACATCGCAGCCTCAACAACGCCCAACGTAGTTGCCTCCGCCTAGACCCAAGGTCATGATATGGACCAAACTCACACAGAGTCTACAGACCACATCGGCTAGGCTATCCATCTACGAGCTTATCCAACAATCAGCTCCCCATAGAGAAGCTCTTATGGACATTTTAAAAGCCATTGAAGTACAACCCCATGAAGCAAATTATTTCAACGTCTTCGTGGGACATGTGAAACAATGTACGGAGCCTGTCATCACATTCAAAGAATACGAGGTCAAAACGATATCAAATGACATGGCGGATCCACCCCTGCACGTTATCGCATGGGTCAACGGGATCCCGTACAAGAGAGTGCTAATAGATACTGGCTCGTCCAGTAACATTATAACCACTGCAGCGTTAAAACATTTAAAACTACCAACCTCTCACATCACCGCTTCCACGTACACACTGCGAGCTTTTAAAGATGCAATTTGCTTGACATTCGGCATAGTTGTTCTGCCTATCCAGGTAGGACAAAAGTCAATACCCACACTGTGCCATGTTCTGGAAGGTGAAATGGCTTATAATATACTGCTAGGGCGGCCTTGGATCAGGGACATGAAGTGTGTCCCCTTGATCGCACACCAGTGCTTGAAGTATGCTTATGAAGGGCAAATACATGTAGTCCCAATGGACTTAGAGCCCTTCAAGTATTGCAATGCATTACAATTCATACCTCAATCGACCCTCCCATCAACGCATTTGGATTTTCAATTAAATCCATCTAAACAGGGTCCGATACCGCAGGTACCATTGGTGGCCAACAAGGCAAAATCCCAGCCAGGTGAGACTCCATCACCTATTCCTTCATCATCAATGCCACCTATCGTGGCCCAATAGAAGGACAAGGGAAAGCAAATCATGGAAGAGTTTAAGCCTCTAGAAGAGAGGTTGCCCACGATTTCAATGATATCAACAGAGGAAACACCCAACACAACACAAACCAAGACTCCTGAACAACCAAACATGGAATGGACTTAGGAAGGACTACCGTTTCCTCCTACCCAATCATCAACAATCATCGTTGAGATGGCCAGTACGGGCCTGGGGGAGTACTTAGTGCAAAATGTTGTGGCAACCCCCACATTGGAGTCAGTGCAGGACATGGGAAGACCTCGCCTTCCCATAGGGACAATTGTTCCACTAGGCTACCCTCCCAACCAGACGAATTTTGTGTATGGGGGCCTTGATCATGGTTCTAAACCATGCGAACAAAAGGAAACATATGAAGAGCCTTTTGTCGAAAACATCAATTATCTGTCGAACCCAAAATTTGCCTTAAAATATCTCAAACAATGCAATTGGCATGGGTATGGGCTAGGCAGATATGAGCAAGGGACGCGAATCCTTTGCCAACCAAGATATCAGATGCCATATGACAAGTCAGGAGTGGGGTTCAACCACCCCTTGCCCTTAGACATCTTGGTTGAAAATATGCAAGGCCTAGAAATAGGCAATAAGGGGGGATTGGCACAAGACCCGTACGCCAATCCAAACACAGAATACACATTAGGGGACTATCTCCCATGGTTTACAAACACCCCTAGAAATAGCAATAATCCCTCTCCTTTGCTAGAGAGAGGTGAAAGTTCAGAGAGCAATCCTCAAAGAGAACAACAACGGCTTCCGGACATTTTTTTGAAGCTGTTTCCCCTAGAGATTCCAGATGAAATGACACAATGTCAAGAGAATCAGGTCCCTCCACCAAGAGTGGAACAACCACAATGGTACTGGATTAACTTATTGGAACAAGAAGAGTCCTCAACGTCACAAGCAACAGATGCTGAAGAGGATGAACAATTTTGGATCTATGAAAGTGAGTCAGAAGACGAGACTGAGATGGACTATCTCAGACACGCACGACGACATCATCATGCTTTAACGCATGAAGATCTAATGGGACAAATGGGCATCCTATTAGGACATGAATGGCACGTAGACCCAGCGAGGTGGGAACAAGTATTAGACCTATGGCTCCAAATTCAAGAAGAGCATCGTCCACCTCGAGATCCCATCAGGACAGTAGTACCGAAGGAAGATCCCGCCTTCCTTTTCGCACATAGAGATGAGTTTGCACCTAGAGAGGATCCATTCATGCCTATTCCTGTAGAGCCAGATCCAGGGTATAGGGAACAGCTAAAATAATCAAGTCATCACACCCGCAGTTCTGGAGACCAAATTCATTCCATCCACATGATCTCCATTGATTTGACCGCACCCATCCGCAATCCGATCGATCCATCATAGCCATTGCATCTAGATATGGATGCCATCGACTAGGATCGCGTCAATTCGCCATTATCACCAACAGAGTACTGGCCTTTCGGTGAAATGCTTCATTCCACCCCAAGGACAACTCAGGATATTTTTCAAGCTGAAGAGGGACCCGAGGTTCCAAACATAGATCTTAACTCAGCTGATGATATCCACTTAATCCCAACTCCACATCGGTTGGAGGACGGATCCCACATGTCGGCCGAGGAGACGACTGACGTAGACATCGACACAGATCCAATGAATCCACGGATTCTCAAGCTAGGGGTAAGCCTTTCCCCCGAGGAGCAAGCCGATTACATTGCCCTTCTTAAAGAAAAGAAGGAGGTTTTTGCATGGTCGTACAAAGATATGCCAGGACTAGACCCGCAACTAGTCATGCACAACTTAACGCTTGATCCAAAAATCAAGCCTGTAAAGCAAAAACTAAGAAAGATGCACCCAACAATGGCCTTGATGGTCAAAGACGAATTGCAAAAGTTGTTGGATGCACAATTTGTCATCTGCATGGATTATCCGCCATGGCTGTCCAACATGGTTCCCGTCAAGAAGCCCGACGGGAGGATTCGCATATGCACCGACTTTCGAGACCTAAACAAAGCGAGTCCTAAGGATGATTTCCCCTTGCCAAGCATCGATGCATTAGTAGACGCTACAGCAGGTCACAAAATGCTCTCCCTAATGGACGGTTTCTCAGGATATAATCAAATTCGTATCAATCCTGAAGACCAACTCAAAACGGCATTCACAACACCTTGGGGGACATTTTGCTATAAGGTCATGCCTTTTGGCCTTAAAAATGCTGGCGCTACATACAACGTGCTATGACTTATATCTTCCATGATTACATGCACAAAACTTTGGAAGATTACATGGATGATTTGTTAGCCAAATCTCTCTTGTGCTCAGATCATCTTGGTGACTTAAGCAAGATTCTCGAATGCCTCATAGAGCATAAGGTCAGACTGAATCCCAAGAAGTGCGTGTTCGACGTCACATCTAGAAAACTCTTGGGTTTTATAGTCTCAAATAGAGGCATCAAAGTGGACCCAAACAAAGTCAAGGCAATCCTTGAAATGGCTCCCCCAACCATTATCAAGCAGCTAAGAAGTCTGCAAGGAAAGTTCGCATCGATTAAACGCTTCATAGCGCAATTATATGACAAATTCTGACCAATGAACAAACTATTGCACAAGGGGGTCACATTTCATTGGGATGACGAGTGCCAGTCAGCATTTGACGAAATCAAACAATACTTGGCTTCGTCACCAGTATTGGCACCACCTAGACCAGGAGTGTTGTTCTACTTATACATCTCAACTATCGATGTGGCATCGGGCGCCATGCTAGCCCAGGAAGAATGAACTTCACAAAGAACGAGCTACTTACTATATTAGCCGCACCCGGTCGATTACTGAACTTAACTATGCATACGTTGAAAAACTCGCTTGGTAGTGGTGTTTGCTACCAAAAGGCTACGCCACTACATGCTGAGCAACACTACGTATGTTGTGTCTAAGGAGAATCCATTGCGATACATGATGAGTCGTACTTATCATAGTAGTCGCACGGCGAAATGGATCATGTTGTTGACAGAATTTGACATTGAGTTTATCAGGAAAAAATCTATAAAAGGACAATTCATAGCCGATCAACTAGCAGAGGCTCCTCTTGAATACGACCAGCCTCTAGTCATAGAACTACCCGATGATGAGGTCTTCCATGTCTCAGAATCGCCAGATTTTGAAGAGCCTGAGTCTCAGGTCGACATAACCTTATTCTTCGATGGTTCTAAATGCGAGCAAGGTGGTGGCGCAGGAATTGTATTCTTCACACCGCAGGCGCTCCAATGCCCCTGTCATTTAAATTAAATTTCCAGTGCACCAACAACAATGCAGAATATGAAGCCTTGCTCCTAGGTCTTCAAACAACAATCGCCATGAACATCAAAAGACTGAACATCTTTGGCAATTCGCTATTAATCGTCAATCAATTCAAAGGGGTATATCAATGCAAATGCCCAATTCTAAAGGCCTATAAAGCCCTCATGGATAAATTCTTGGCAAAACTTGAGTGGTATGACATCGAGGCACTCCCTCGATCATCGAATCATTTTGCGGACACAATGGCCTCCTTAGGGTCACTAATCCCACAAGACCTTTCTGGTGATATAACAACCATTCAGGTCAAAACCTTATCGCAACCCACGATGGAGCGCGCAAGCTCAGACTTGACGCCAGGAGTCCACATGATCCAGATCGAACCATCTACGGATAAGTTCTTTCGAATCTGAGACTGTTTGAAACATGCCAACTGGGGTTCTTTATTTTAATAGCAACACAATGCTATTCTTACAAGTTCTATCCCAATCAGCATTTGTTAGGGAAGAACTCCAAAAGGGATTGGCTGTTCAAACTGTCAAGGTATCCGATCAACAGGACTGGTATTTACCCATAAGAGATTACCTCAAATTAGGTAATCTTCCCTTTGGATTGACACACGCCGCAAAACAAACATTCAAGCAAAAAGTGGCAAAATATGTCTTGATAGGAGACATTTTGTATCGTCACAGCTATGACGGAATTTTCCTTCGTTGTTTGGACTAGCCAGAGTCCACTTGGGCAGTCGCCCAAGCGCACGACGGTACATGTGGTGGCCACTTTAGCAGTATGGCCATCCCAAAGCGCATTCTTCGCATGGGCTATTATTGGCCATCTTTAGAGCAAGATTGTTGTGCGTATGTCAAGAGGTGCGTAAAATTTCAACATCATGCAAATCTGATGCACGTACCTTCCTAGGCCTTACAGACAGTCCAGTCTGCTTGGCCATTTTTGTAGTGGGGCCTCGATCTAATCGAAAAGATCTCCCCTGCATCGTCAGGCCGTCACATGTTTATCATAACGGCCACAGAATACTTTACCAAATGGGTGGAAGCAATTACGTTAACCTCTACGACAGGCCTCCGCATTGCGGAGTTCATCTTGCATCACATTATATGTCGTTTTGGTATTCCATCCAAAATAATCTCGGATAATGGGCCATCATTCAAGAACAAAGACGTGCGTGCTTTGACCACAAAGTACAAAATTCAGCATAGCTTTTCAACACCTTATTATCCGCAAGCAAATGGGCAAGCAGAGGCATCAAACAAGACACTAGTTGCCATCCTTAAAAATATCGTCGCAGACAGTCATAAGGATTGGCACATACAAATCCCACTTGCACTTTGGGCTTATCGCACTAGCATTCGAACACCAACTGGGGCAACTCCGTTTTCACTACTGTATGGCTCAGAGGCAGTAATGCCTCTCGAGTTGGAAATTCCTTCCCTCCGCATATCAATGCAGGAATTCATCGATGATGACACTGCATGGCAGGCCCGATAGACCAGCTTACGTTGCTTGACGAATGACGCGTTAATGCTCTCGAGCACTTACGTATCTATCAAGAGCGGCTTAAGAGAGCTTACAACATGAAAGTTCACCTAAGAGACTTTCGGGTTGGTGATTTGGTTTTGAAGGAAAACCAACAAAACTCTAATTTGTCGTCCCATATGAGGGACAAATTCATGGCAAATTGGTTAGGTCCTTATGTCATTGATAGAAAAATAGGACCGGGAACGTACAGGCTAGCTTCTCTTGATGGTATCAAGGAAACAGAACCCTTGAATATCAGTCATTTGCGACCATTTCATATCTAAGAAAGCCATATACCAAAAAAAAATAAAAAATAAAAAATAAAAAAAAACTCCAAGGATTATCGCAATCTCTTGGTCACCCAAAAAGCTCCAAGGATTATCACAATCTCTTGGTCAAATACAAAAAGCTCCAAGGATTATCGCAATCTCTTGGTCAACCAAAAAAGCTCCAAGGATTATCGCAATCTCTTGGTCAACCAAAAAAATCTCCAAGGATTATCGCAATCTCTTGGTCAACAAAAAAAGCTCCAAGGATTATCGCAATCTCTTGGTCAAATCAAAAATCTCCAAGGATTATCGCAATCTCTTGGTCAATCCAAAAAGCTCCAAGGATTATCGCAATCTCTTGGTCAAATCAAAAAGCTCCAAGGATTATCGCAATCTCTTGGTCAATCCAAAAAGCTCCAAGGATTATCGCAATCACTTGGTCAAACCCAAAAAGCTCCAAGGATTATCGCAATCACTTGGTCAAAACCCAACAAAAATACATCAAAAACAACAACAAAAAAATTTCAAAAACAACAAAATACATCAAAAACAACAAAAATTTGCATCTCATTTCTACGCATTCTCAAATTCATCAATTGAGAGTTTTCTCACATCTCATCTTCATATTTGCCAAACTCAATTCATCGAAAATACAAAAATATGTAGCTGCATTAAGCATTGCATTCATACAGTCCATCTTGTTCCCCACTGTTCCATTTCATAAAAACAACAGACACACCATGCATTGCTTCCACCACACTAGAGTCAGTGGTCTGGGAATGTATCACGAGTCTTCGTAGTTCAGCCAAAATTTTCCTCTTTAGCCATGTAATGTATCAAGTCGAATAGATTTTACGAAGGTAGAGTCATACTTGAAATACACCTTGATACGTAACATCCCAACACAAACTAAACACATTAACAATTCCAGAGTTATGTGAAAGAAATATGAACTGCACAGTAATCTAGGTCACCATAAGCGAAATGGTTATCTTGCTCATCCCCCTGTGCGGATGACCCAAAGAATGCTGAGAGTTGGCAAAAGGACAAGCATCACCCCTACCCAATTCCCAAAAATCCCTAATCTCAATAGTTGCAAAAAAAAAAAAAATCAAAAAAAAATTTGCAAAACGTCAAAACATCAAGATTTGACATCCCACAGTGCACACATCAAAATGCACTAAGAAACAGTGATTTTTATCACTCTAATCCCTTGCTCAAAAAAAAACAAAAAAAAACAAAAAAAAAGAAGAAAACAAATCAAAATAAACAATGATCTTATCACTACAAACGAGCAAGTATCCTATTACAATTGAAGAAAATAAGGGAGTTGAACTTGAATCCCTCGAACTCTCAGCACTCTAAAGGTCTTCTCGCATGACGATATATCTGTCACATTAACTTGCATACAAATCAATGTTTGCATGTGGATAAGCTAGCTTATGACATCCTAGAAAACATTGCAGATTAATCTAACTAAACATAACAAAGGAGTTAGTGGAGCTAGTTAGGTGATCCTCAGTACAGGTTCGGTTGAAAGCCCATCTGGCACTGGTGGTATCCTGATAAATACCACATAAATGAACTCAATGGCACACACAGGGATGTGAAATAGCTTGGTCAAAAATAGGTCTGATTCATACCTTGTTCAAAAATCATGTAAGATAAAGTACAGTCGTGGCTAGAGAGCTAGAACTGTCTGAGTCTCAGAAAAACTTAGCTACATTTCTAAACCAACTGCGCTACTTTTCGTCTTTGCAATACCATCAGAAAATACAAAAAAAAAAAAAATAAAAACCACATGTATACATACAAATTCATGCATCACAACAATCGCCTAAAAACAAAATAACAGAGTTCTAAACAATCTATGGTGCCATAGCCAAACATCACAAATCCCATTCATCCATTTCATCTCTGCATATCACATATAAATCAAAAACATTTGCAGTCATCATAGCATATGCATCCATCAAAATAAATCAACACAATACATCCATATTCATCAACCATCATGTACAAGATAAAAAAAAATATCAAAACAACAAAAACAACAAATAAATGAAACACAAAAACAAAAAGCAATAAACATTGCCAGACACAAGTGCTCTTGCACTTAACCTCTTGGCATAACAAAATTGATATCGAGATTTACATTGTCACTATCCTACCCCCTAAGAAGGCTACCATAGCCGGACCGCTCCACGGGAAAACGGATTTCAAATAATTAAATCCCCAAATGGTGTCACAAAAAAAAAAAAAAAACAACAACAACAACAAAACAAGCAACATAAAAACAAAGCAATAAGCATTTCCGGACACAAGTGCTCTCGCACTTAACCTCTTGGCAAAGAAAATCGATGTCGAGGTCCAAATTATCGCTCTCCTACTTCCCCAAGAAGGCTACAATAGCCGGACCGCTCCACGGGAAGTTAGATTTTCGATGATTTCACCTCATTACGACATCACCAAAAGGGTTAACACCCACCAAAAACAGGTCCAAATGTTGGAAAAATTGCACACGCTTAACGGTAAACCCTCTAAAGGCACCCTTGCACAAGTCATCTTGGGTCAAGCGACTCGTCGCTTCTCTCACAAAGGTCATTCCCTCATCGATTCGTCGCTTGAGGGGGTAGTCACACTTAGTCACCAACCAACAATCACACACCCAATTAAGGAAAACGACATGCATTCAAATAATCATTGACAAAGACAATCACGCTCCTGCTTGGGGCAGTAAACAAGCAACAATCAAATCAATCAAACACTTGGCATTTCGTGAATCATGAATACAAGGTTCCCCTGAGGTAAAAACGCCCTTCGCCTATTCATGATCGATCAATGTCTAAGTTCAAGTCACACCTCACCAAAATAGGTTAACACTTGAAATCAAATTCCTTAGCTCCTCAGAAGCAAGGATTCAAGAATGCATGCCCTTTCCATACTTGGGGCATCAAAAGTTGGTTAGATTACCAAGAAACCCTAATCATTAGTGCTTTGGTTATCTATTTTTGCTCAAGACTGCGTCACCCGCAACGCTTCCCAAAAAGGGGCATCTGTAGACACCAAAACAGCACCAATCCGATTATGTGACTGCAAACACTGATCGCTTTGACAAACATAGCCCCCAAGGCGGCCCTCAGAGGTCAAACAGTGGTCCTAACCACTTCCATAGCAATTTTGTAAGGTCAGGAAGCAATTTGGTACATTTAGACACTTTGCCCAGTACTCGTCTCACCCAGGGACGATTACTAACTTGCAATCGTCTCACCCAGGGATGATTACCAAGTTTAACAGGAAAAATGACAAACGACACCAAGTGGCAGCCCAGAACAGTCAGTTGATGACTCCTGCCTTGCACGCGTGTGTAGGTGGACAGAAGGGCCGTTAGAGGACTGTCACAAGAAGCAATTATGAAAACACAAGTCAATGGAAGACTCCCCCCCCTCATGAGGAGACATGACTTCCACATTGCGCCTATGACCAACACATGGCGTTTGTGCTTCCTTCCCAAAGGAGACCCCTTGGGTCTATAAAAGGTGAGACTTTTCTCACCCAACATATACAGGTTGAAGGAGTTTTCAAGCAACGAAGTGCTGCCGAGTTGAAGACCCACTTGCATCCCTTTTGGTTCACCTTCCCACATCCACCAATCTCTTTTGCAAGGGAGGTTGTTGGGTGGCCTTTGGAAGCTCGAACTTGACCCAAATCCAACACATGGACACCTGAACCAACCAATTCGCCGACCCCCCACTCCTAAGAGATTTTGGGCCCATCCCAAGTGGATCGGTGCCAAAATCAAGTTCCATCGGTAGGCTGCCCACTTGGGCACCCCGCACCTTTTGGATTTAGTTGTAGTTCATTTTCTGTCATTTGTTCATATTCCATGTTATTCTCTGTTGTTCAATAGTTCAGAATCTTGAATCTTGATTTCAAAAGTTTTTCATCGAATATTATCATGCTTTTGTTATTTTGGTTGTCCCACTGACTTGCAGGTAACAACATCCAATTTCTCGGTGATGGAGGCCAAATTGGGAGAATCCGACCATCTGGGTCATCCCAAAATGGCCCCAATTACATAACCCCCTTGTTTGCAGGCATTTTTCAGGTCTTAGGAATCGACATTAGAGCAGCGGCAGGTCGGCTTCTTCAACACAGTATCAATCGTCCCTGCAGGGGACGATTAATAGCAGCAATCGTCCTTACAGGGGATGATTAACAGCAGCAATCGTCCTTGTGAGGGACGATTACTAGGTAAAAGCAGATTGGCCAGCTATCTCAGGGGCAATGGCCTTTTGGTAACATTTACCGTCTTCTGTCAAGTTTTCAAGCCATTTGGACTTACTGTATTTACTGTTTCAGGCAAATGTTTACATGTGTATTTCGTTGATTTTAGAGAATGAACCCCTTTCATTTGCAGCAGGTGCTACTGACATTTTCATTTTTTCTGGGATTGCAGGAAAAGCAATCAGAGGTGAAGAACTTATCCACATCAGCGGCGGCAGCATCTTGGCCCGCCCATTGCAATCGTGGGCACGCGGGAAGAGGAAGACTAGGTCACAAATTGTAATGAAGACAAATTTAATGCTCCTAGCCCCCAAAAGGGGAGGAGACGTCTATCTAACCGAGGATAAGATATTTGAATAAAGAGGGCTATGATTTCTTTACATCTTGTCTTTCGTTTCCAAGTTGTCTCCTTTCTCTTTTTTAGTGCATAGGATCAAAGTGTTCCATTTTCGTCTTATGTTGCATAGCCAGTGTTTCCTTTGCCCGGAATCTCGTGCTTTCAGAACTCATCAATAAAAGCTTTTGATAATTTAGCCCAACCACAAATGCTTATATTTTCTAGGGATTTATACCATAATAGTACCTTCCATTTAAAATATAAAATAAGCAACCTAATCATAATATCCTCCTCCACAATATTGTAAACTAAGTACAACCATGCTATATCTTGGCAATGCTCTTTAGCCTATTTTTATTCCCTTCTTAGCTAGATAGATTTTTCAAAGTGATCTTCAATATTTCAAGTAGAATGGAGATATTTAATGGCCTTGTATCATACCATTGCAGATAATATTGAGTAGCCATTGAACCTAGAATGTGATAAGCAAAAATCTTAATATATAAATGGAAACATATTGTGGATACCAAAATTTATCTCCAATAGAGTCACCATATTTCACCCACTGTTTTGCCTATTGGGTCAAGATGATTTTATCATTGATCCTCTAGAATGATTTTTTACTGAATTCTAAATCACAAATATTGTATAATTTTAAAGGCAAATAGTTGCTAAACTGGGCATTTTCTTAGTAGAGTTTCCAGGTAGATCTAAATTTCTTAAAAAACTAGGGATCACCACTTCCCTGATATTCTAATATTCTATGGATGAGGTTCCACAGGGAGTGCCAAAAACTATTGTATTCTAGTTTGCCATCTAGACAATTCTAGAAATGTGATCATTATCTCTTAGAATATAAAGTTGAGCACCTGCTAATCACAGCCCAGACTAAACATTGGAAGAATCAAATTACTTTGATTTGACCTCCAGAGAAGGTTGGTATACCTTGTCAACTTAATGAATGTTGACTCTATTTAGCTCAAATGTTAAAATCTTAGGGATATAAATGATAGGGTTAGAGATGTATGGATATAATATGGACAGTGAAGCTAAAAACATAGAAATCCACATAATATTTCTAACAAATTGATTTTAGAAGCAACTTAAGGGATTAACAACATTAAAAAATTATGTGGTTACACTATTAAATGACTTTTGCATGTTCACAGAATTATTCCAAGCATATAGAAACATTGATTATCCAATTTAACAAAATAAGATGAACACCCTAATTTAATAGAAATATAATTCTTGAAAAACATGTATGCAGAAACAAGTATCTTGATCTACTCTAAGTCAATTTTTTAAATTAACATAATAGACTAACCATAGTAGCAATATGAGATAACTTCTAAAAATTAAGTCCACCATTCAACATAGATACAATTTCAAGAAAAACATATCTTGTAATGCTTCATTCATCACTTTGTATAAATTTACACAGTGGTGCAAGCAAACACTCCAGAGCTAACCATTTGGATGGAGGTTTCTACCTTTATTTATAGGTTTTACAATCATATTTCTACTCTTAAGCATTACATAAGATTTGATTCCTCTTTTTATCTTCTTAAACACTTTGTCATTCATGGTATCCGCTAGCCACACCTTTTCAATCTTGTTGCAACTATATTTCAATGAAGATCATCATAACCATTGACGATTCTTGAAATCCTTTCCTATCTGTTGATTCTACAATTTAATTTGGTTCATCAAGGGGTTCTGGAACGTTCTAGATAGTAACCATCTAATTTAGCTTCCATGATTTTAGTTTTAAACTTTCCTCTATTTTTCTATATGCACATCCAAAAATTCATCGAGAATATTCAAGGGAAGAGGATGTTCAATATGTGCAATATATCTTACCATCGCATGGCTACAATGTTGCTTCCTATTTGCACGACTGGTAATGAAGTTGACGAAAAAGCACTGCCTATCGAGTTTTCTCTAATTTGGTTGAGTTTTGGAGCTTCTTAGTTTTGGTCATTTATCAACGCTTTCTGGTTTGCATGACAAATGCAAAGAGAGAAAAGAAGCACGATTTTATTTTCTTCTGAATTGTAACCCCTTTTTTGAACTTTTCTCATTTTGGTGCCTCTTTTAGCGCTTTCTCGTTTGTGCACTCAATACAAAAGTGTATGAGAAGCATGTTTTATCTTCCTTGTTTCATTCCACCTGCCAACACTTATTTGTTCTTGTTTTTTCACAAAAAAAATTTGTTTTAGTCATCTTTCGTATTTGCGTGGATGATACAAAAGAAGTTAATATGTGCGGTCTATTTTTCTTCTTCAATTTAGCCTCTTTTTGGCACATTCTCATTTTCAACCTTATTGCGACACTTCTATTTTCATATGTCCTCCAATTTTGCACGGTGAATACAAAGAGAATTGAGAAACATGGATTGCCTACCTTCTTCATTTTACTCTGTGTTTTAGCACTTCTTTGTTTTAGCTCAATTTTAGCGCTTTTGTGTTTTTTCTCATACTTAGTCAATTTTATGGATGTAGCCATTTTTGGTCTATAGAAGCATTGTTGAAATTCCATTGAATACCTCTTGTGTTCTCCTAGATATTGCTAAAAATCATGAATGTGCACTTCTCCATTGAGAGCTCAACATCACTAAAGGAATGAAGTCTTCTTGTAGGATGCACTAATCTTCTTTTTGCAACTTCTTCCACCTCCAATGATGAAATACCTAGATATAATTTCCAAGCCTCTACTAGAACTTAGATCCAACTACCCAATATGCCCACACAGATCTAGATAGCCACCCATTGCGGCCACATAGGAACCATACAAAGATCCAGAATCAACAAATAAATAACCAAATGTAAGTAGGAGGATGTATGAATATTTTATTTTATTTTAATTAGTTTTTTTAGTATTGATTTAAAATTTATCCTCTATTAGATTTAGATTTAGTTAGATATACATTAGATCGGGTTAAAAATGCATTTGATTTAGTTATATCTAGTTAGAACTACATTAAAACTACATTATATTTAGTTATATTTACATTAGATCTAGTTAAAACTGCATTAGATTTAGTTAGATCTAGTTAGAACTGCATTAGATTTAGTTAGATCTATATTATATTAGATTAAAACTATATTATATTTAGTTAGATATGCATTATATCTGGTTAAAACTACATTAGATCTAGTTAGAACTACATTAGATCTAGTTATAACTACATTAGATCTAGTTATAACTGCATTAATATCGCTTTAGATTTAGTTAGATTTACATTAGATCTAGTTAGAATGCATTAGATCTGGTTAGAACTATATTAGATATGGTTAGAACTGCATTAGATATGGTTAGATTTGCATTAGCTCTAGTTAGAACTACATTAGATCTGTATTATATTAGTTTTCATTTACTTTACACTAATGAATCAATTAGACCTAAATAGATGTTGCTAATAGTATGTTGTGGATTTGTGTGCAAGTATATGGAGTAGCATGAGATCTGAGGTAGTCAAGAAAATTTAGCCACAAACCCGTATGAGGATCTTGAATGTGATTGAGGAGATCATTTGAGGTGCCATTGTGGTAGGAACCTAAAGTTCCTAGCACAAATATTGATAAATAAATAATAAATATACCTAAAACTAAAAGAATCGCCTTTTGTATTGTCGGGAAGTCCCTTCAATAAATTGTATTATATTTTATATTCATGGATATTGGAATGATAAGTTCTCACAATGTTTTATACCCACTCTAAGGTTATAGGTGAAAGGTTGCAATGCTTCCTAACCCTAATATTATAATAATATAATAATTAATATAATTAATTATTATATTATTTTATTATTATGACCATAGGATAGAATATATTATTATTATTAAGATTATTAATTAATGTTAGGATATGATCCTAACATTCCACCCCTCTTGAAAATAGCTTTGTCCTCAAAGCTGAAAAAAAATTGAAAAATATGTTGCAACTTCAATATAGTATTGGATTTGTGAAGGTCTTCATCAGCAATATGTCCTCTCTTAGTTGAATCTATCTTCACATTAGAAATACTTTTCACACATAACACATTATCAATACTTTAGACCTCATTGTGCTTGCACTCTTACATGCTCACTCATTATGCATCTTCATTATGCATCCACATATTTTTTTCCTCATACTAGTTGTAAGTCTTCATTTTAGATGTCTTCAGCGATCAATGATACAACTGCATTGGATTTATCAAAAATATCAACAAAAGGGAGGATACATATCCTTATTCCAATAAAATAGTCATTATTAGAACATGGAGCATAGTTCAACCACACTTTAGTTTGGCCTTTCAGAATATGGAACATGTGTACCATCTTACCACTTAGTTATGTTATAAAAACATAGAGTATGGTATATCATCTTATCATCCAAGGTGATATCAACCAGAGTTTTTTTTTTTTTTTTGCATACTATTTTATTCATAAAATCATTTGAATTTATGTGTTCAGATTTGGTATACCATCCTGTCAACCAGATTTAACTTCAAATTCTTATTACCTTATTGTTTTTAAACTTTAATAGAATTCCAAAAGTCTTAATCATTAGAAATCTTCCATGTTTTATTTTGTATTTTTTCCTGAGAGATGTGAACGTCAGCCCTGTGATGCAAGCGATGGTAAAAATGTTTTCCTCTAGAAGATAGCAACACTTCAGACAAGAGTCCAACTTCCAATCCTGCTTGACAAATGTTTGATCAAAATCTCTTTCTGTAGAGTTTTGGGAGCGCTTGATGTTTCGTAGCATTGATTGAAAAGTTAGCTAATGTAGTCTCAAAAAACTAGAATGGAACTGGAACAAATCATATGGGTGACAAATATCTGGGTACTTCGGCTCACTTCTTTTCCAACGATGCTTTAGCAAATAAGCCTGAAACATTAGCTATAATTCGCCTCGTCTAGGATTCTAAGATGTTGGAGTTGATTTTATAATTTGTGGGCCGATTTAATTTTTTTTTGAGTTTAATTCTCCTCAATGTCAAAGGATGAAGCCCGATTACATTTTGTTTCTATCTTTAAAAAGAAAAATTGGGTGAGTAGATTTATTAAGCACAACATATCCACTGTTGTCATTTTTTATTTAACAGTGAAGGCACCAATTATCAATTCAGAAAATTTCAATACAATTGAGAGGAGATTCGATGTAGCATTGAGAACCATATGGCATGATTTGTTGACTGGACGATAGGACACATAAGCCGTTTATTGGAGGAGTGATTGGCTGGATGGTAGAAAAAATGGAGAGTGTGAGCATAAGAGGAGGATGACATGGAAGGGTGGCCACCAATTAGTGGTTGTTTAGTTATACGCACTTGAGTACTTATAATTGCACCGTAATTTTCCATGTGGTCACGGAAGATAGGGGGATAAATGTAGGTTTTTGGATGAATTATCTATGGTAGAAATATTTTGTTCAGTTCACTAAATGACTTGCATAGATGTATCGGGTTTGATGATGTCTTCAGAAAGCAATATTGAAGAACGCAAGTGTCAAAGTTTTGAACATTGTTTTCCTAAGCACAAGCAGGCAATATTAACGAATGAAAATGTCATTGTTTTTTAATGTCTTTTGTTGAACCTCTTGACACGGCAAGGACACCTTTTCTTGTTCACAGTAAAAATATGTTGGAAGCCTGTAAACATGAACGTTGTCTTCGTTTGATCGAAGGTTAAATTTCTGTTATCTACCGTTGATTATCCTTGTGATATTTATCAACTTTTTAGTAAAATCAGACACCTCTTTAACTGTTGCAATTAGCTGGTGAGTTTAATCGAATGGTATTTAGATGTTTAATCGAATTCACTATTTGCACCTTCAATGCTTTAGGGAAATTATCCAATTGCCTTCACCCATAAGCGATCTCGATTAATATTTTTAAATACAATATCTCACAAATTTCACAGGAACAGTTTGTTAATCATATGATGATTTTTCTAAATGCAAACACGTGATGTTCTTCCTTATTTTTGTCAGCCCTCAATACCCAATTTATTTATGCAGAATCTAGTGTTTCTCTTATTTCCTTGCCTAAAGTCTTTGTCGCACACCTTTAAATTAAGCGTTACTTTATTGCGTTGATTATTGATTTCACCACCTAACGACAACTTATATGATGACACCTACCTTGATCTTCTTACTTTTGAATGAGCTATTTAATCATTTCCACAAAATTCTTTGCTTCGTTGTGTGAGCCAATCGGGTTTATTGCTACACCAAATTCAATTTTTATAAGCTGAACAAATTAAATGATTGGTCACATGGATGTCTTCAATCCTTAGGATTACACGGGATGTTTCCTCAATTCTTTAACTATTTTGGATTAGTTTATCTTATAGTCTTCTATGCTAGAACTATGAAAGTATTGACTATCAGAAACGAACCATCTTGACGAACATAAGCTTTCAATAAATAATTTCTTCGTTCTGATTATTCTGACGATGTTGTAAACTTTATACTATATGCACTTGATAAATTTAAATTACCTCCATTACCTTCCTTAGCAAAATAAAGCTTATCTTACAAATAATTTCCACCAACATATTTGGTCTTCATATGAGGAATGAGAATCTAGGTTGGAGAAATGGTAGCAGCTTTGACATCGGCTTTCATTATTTTTAAGCCAAATCACATGTGCCATTTTTTATTTGGGAGGAGGCCAAGGTGGAGGATGAGAGGGTAACACAGATTTTGAAAATACACTCCCTTCAACATCACCAAAAAACTTAGTTTTTTGTGAAGTTATCTCATGCCAAAATTTTAGTTTCAAAAATTTGGCAGGCAAGTTTGCAAAAGTAGATAATTGTTTAGCAATTAACCTGTTTGCTATTTCCTAAATTTTGGGATACTTTCTTCAATAAAAATAAGATATGAAGAAGCTAACTATGGTAGAAGAGATAAAAGGTTCAAAATACCAATAGATATGAGATCAGTTAAGTGCTTTAATTGTGGTAAGTTTGGAGATTTTGCAACAAAATGCAAAGAGCCAAAGTACAACAGTGATGAAAAAATAAATAAGATCACAAGTACAGGGAATCAGAAAGACACAAGTACTAGAAGAAAGGCAAGGATGGGCAAAACAAACAAGGAAAGAATTTTTTCCAAAGGCAAAAGTAAAGCTACTATGTGGATAATGCATGTAAGTACTCATTTGATAGTGATGCTAGTTTTTTAGACAATGATGGAGATGAAGTCTTTTTCATGATTGAAGAAAAGGATCAAACTAAGAAAAAGACTATTTATTCTTAAGTGTTTTAGATGTGGTAAATTTGGACATCTTGAAGATGATTGAATAAGATATGGTTTTAGTTTTAGTGATGATAATTTTGAAGATGCACTTGATAGATCAAATGAGAATCATATAATGGCTTTAGAATATGAAGAATTGAGTGATCCTATAGAAATCAAGTCAAAAGAAAGAAATGATATGGACAAAGGCAAACAAATAGAGGACTACTCAATAGAGAATGGTTATGATCTCAAGGGAAAACTTATCCATGCCCTTGACATAGTAAAGAAGGTAATAAAGCAACACTCTAAGCTTAAAATTCAGTTTTAAGAATGTGATGAAGAAATATTATTGCTCATAGAGGACTTTGAAAAGTCAAAGGCTAAGGCAAGTAAGTTCAAGGATAAGTTAGAAGCAAACATTTTGGAATGTGAGAAGTTAGCACAAGAAGTGGCTACTCTAAAGAAATATTTTTATGACTCCAATATCAAGATGAAGAGTTTCACAAATAGATCTAAGAACTTAGATAAGTTCATTTGTGGACAGCAGATAACATCATGTTCAACGGGTCTTGGTTTTGGAAAGAAATAGGAAAAAACAAAGTCTACTTCAAGTATTCAAGAAGAAACAACATTAGAAGAAGATACTTTAGAAGAGGTATTCTCATATGCAAGTGAAAGTGAAACTTCTAAGGATGAGTCAGATTGCAGTGAGTCCAATAGGGACAATAGGCAAAGAAGATACATATGGAACAATAATCAGAATAGGAGACCAATGAGGTCTAGGCAAGGAATCTTCAATGGGAGATGCTTCTCATGTCAAAGGTTTGGGCATATGGCTTCACAGTGTAGATCACATGAAATATAGGTATATGGAAGAGAAAAACTTTTCCAAGGATATTGCTATTCATGTAATGAGTTTGGTCACAAGGCAATGAATTGCATAATTCATGACAAAAGAGGATATGGCTTCACTAGGAGAAATCCTAATACTATTGCACATCCAAGGAATAATAAAATTAAGTGTTATAAGTGAAATAATTATGGTCACATAGCAATCTGGTGTAGAGAAAATATTCTAGAAATAGGCATGAATAGGAACAGGAACATGAATAGGAATAGGAATAGGAATATGAACAAGAACAAGAACAGGAACATGAACAGAAATAAGAAGATGAATAGGAACAGAGACTCGGAAAAAAAAGAGACTTAGAGAAGAATGAGAATGATAACATGTACAATAAGAGGAACATGGATGAGAACAAGAACAGGAATAGGAACAGATATGATGACTTGGAAAGAAACAATGAGAGGATTCAGCAAAAAGGAAGAGGAAAAGACAAAGGTAGAGAACAGTGCTTTCGGGGAGTAGAAATACTCCCACCCCAGAATTAACCACCTCATGTGGAGGTGGGGTAGGGGCTAAGATAAGAGGCTTAATTCTTAGCCCCGAGCCCCAAAGGTGACCCTTTTCCATTGATGTCAAAGGGGGAGAGATTTGTGTATTATGGGGAGAGTTTTTGGATATGAGGAGAGATTTGATATCTAAGAGAGCATTGAGCCAGGGGGAGCAAATTCCCAGGGGGAGCAGAAAAGAAATTCAAAATTCATTAAAAGGATTTGGGTTTCCATCAATGACAAGGGGGAGATTGTTGGACATTTTGAGTCCCTAATCTAAAATGTTGTCATTGATGTCAAAAGAGTATTTAATGTCAAAAGGATATATGAAGGGTTTTTGTGAAAACCAAGGCAAGAAAATAAAAGGTTTTATTTAAAACCATGGACAACATATTTGATCTGGGTTTTTCTTAAAACCCAAATTGGGCTTTCGTTTCATCAAAAAAGGTGCCCCGATGATGGAGTTATTTGAGTTTTAATATTTGGTTTAAATTTTAATTATTTAAAATTTAAATTTAAATGCAAAGTTTCCCGTCAACATCATCAAGCAAACATAAATTCATTTTTCTGTCGATGTCTTCGAAGTGTTTTAAACACTATATAAATGGTTGGTAAATAAATCAAAGTTTTATCCTTGCTCTTGTGATAAATGTTTGGCATTCGAATAAGTTTATGAGCTCGTGTGAATTTTGAGAAAAGAAGCAGCAAAGAAAATGACAACGCTTGGAAAGTCAAAACATGGTGGGAAGCATGGCGCATTGGCAAATAATTTTTGTGTAAGGCACAAGGCAATGCAAACACCAGGGATCGAATCCCTTGGACGGTGTTTCAAAAGGCGTGTGGAAAGCGCTTTGGCGCTTTGTCTTTTGCGGAAGGTGGAGGAAGGTTTAAGGCACTTTGGGCCTTTGCCTTTCATCACCTAGCTCATGTGGAATCTTAGCCATGGCTAAGACACTCATGGTGTGGCAATTTGGGGGTTCGAATCCCCTTGAGGAGGTAATTACATTTTGCATTTAAATAATTTTTATTAGCCCTAAAGTTTGGAGTTATAAGGTAGTTAATGGAAATTAAAGTTTGTTATTAGGGCTATGATTATTATTGCAAAGCATAATTGGTTTATGATTTATTTGATGGTTATGGAGAATTAATTTTAGGAGAAATAAGGAGTTGTTTTTTAAAAGCAATTTTGAGAGGTTTATTATTTTTTATAAGGGTTTTAATAAAAGGGACTTTGGTGGATGTGTTTATTAACTTGGAGTAAAAAGGGTGTAATTTGAGTAATGCTTTATTTTGTGATTATTTGAAGTCCATTAACCCTTGTTTAGATTGGAAAGGAAAGTTGTGTTTAAGTGTGGCAGATTTTGTGGACAACCTATTGGCATAAAAAAAGTATGGAAAATTTATCCTATTGATTGTTTATGGTGGTTGAATTCTGAAATATCATTGGAGAGAAAAGGATTGATTATGGTTTCCTTTGAGAAAATGATTTGGTTGAATGCTTCAAGGTTTTCTAGTTTGTGAGTTGTATTTAAACCTTGTTTTATTAGCATTGCTTTTGAAGCCCATTGATGATGAAATGAACATGAACTCAAGTTAGAAAAGAACATGAGTATCATTGCTATGTGAGACTTGTGCTTGAGCATTGTTGGAAACATTTTGAGTTGGTTAATACATGCTTGGATTAGGGTTTGTGAAAAAGGATTATTCCTTGAGGTGATTGGTTGAGTTGAGTTGGTTAATACATGCTTGGACTAGGGTTTGTGAGAAAGAATTGTTCCTTGAGGTGATTGGTTGATTTGATATGATTAGGCCTAGTCAAGTGGATGCATGTGGTTGTTCAAGTTCCTAGAAACAAACTATTCAATATTTTGATTTGAGTTGAGATTGATTTGAGTTGAGTTGAGATTGATTTGAGTTGATATTGAGGTTGATTTGAGTTGAGATTGAGATCTAAGTATAGAACATATAGAGTCTCTAACAATTATCTTGATGCTTCTATTGAGTTGAGATTGGGATTTGAGTATAGAACATATAGAGTCTCTAAAAATTCTCTTTATGCTTCTATGAGATTGATTTGAGATATTGATTGTACATTGAGCTTAGAACATATTGAGTCTCTAACAATTCTCTTTATGATTATATGTGATTGATACAAGTCTTTGAGAAGACTTGTGGACTATTTTTAGTTAAGCTTTTATGAAAGCTTGCTATGCAGATTTGAGAAAGTCCTAGGGAGGACTTATTGAGTAGATTTGAGCAAGTCCTAGAGAGGACTTATTGAACAGATTTGAGAAAGTCCTAGAGAGGACTTATTGAGCATATTTGAGCAAGTCCTAAAGAGGACTTATTGAGTATATTTGAGCAAGTTCTAGAGAGGATTTATTAAGAATATTTGGACAAGTCCTATGTGAACTTGTTGAGCATATTTGGACAAGTTATGTGTGGACTTGTTGAAAAAATTTGGATAGGTTTTGTGTGAACCTATTGAGTAGATTTGGATAGGTTTTATGTAAACCTATTGAGCAGATTTGAGCAGGTTCTAAGTGAACCTATTGAGTAGAATTGTACTAGACCAATTGTACTTTGTTTAGTGCAAGATATTGAGAAGAACTGTGCTAGACCAACTAAACTATGTTTGGTATAGTATTGAGATAGAGCATTGGAGGTGAAAGAGTATAGATGATAGAATATCAGTGGATAGAGATACAGCAGCCAGGATAATTGAATATAGATCTGAGTGAGGTGTATTCAAGTGGAGAGAGATCCACAAGTCAATGCAGCAGAGAGACAGAGTATTCTAGAATATCACTAGCCAAAGCAAAAGGGGAAAGAGTTCCCCTGTGGAAGAGATCCATGAACTTGAGATTTAGGGGATTAGCATATCTTTTGGATCGAGGTCCATAAAAATTGTAATTTGGGAAAGATTCCTGAGAGATTATTTGAGAAATATTTAGAAGAAATATTTTCTTTGTGGAGGTAGCCCACATTGGGTGAACCACATTAAATTTGTGTCTTTATTGTGTATGGAGTTCTATGCATTGCTTTGATTACTAGCATTAATACTGCTATCTATACATTGCATAATATTTATTTGAGAAGAAAAGTAAAAAGTGGTCTTATATTGTTCACCCCCCTCTTAGTATAAGCTTGTGTTCTTCAGTCCTGTGGGCCTTGGCACCCTCAAGTTTTTGGATTTAGGTAGAATATGAGTACCACCCATTGATGAAATATCTAATGGTTGGCATAGCTTTGGTCTCATCTACATTACTTTCATTGTATATTTGATGACTACCTTCTTATTGAAGGTAAGTTAAGCCTTTCAATTACCTTTCAATTGTTCCACTTGTGACTAAAGAATTTTCTTGAGTGAAGTAGGAGTGTAGGAAAAAAATATCTATAGTCTTGGTGACTCTCAGGGCTCTTCAACCTACTGAAGAGAGAAAAACCTAGATTGCTTACCTTATCTTTGGATATAGAGTCAAAATTGAAAACTAGGGAGACAAAAAAATACATAATAACATAAGGTAAATAAAAGGAAAAAAAGTGAGTGAGGAAGATTATTGCTTGAGACTTGATACTCTTGGTCGAAGGAATACATTTGGATTTAATATATAGAGAAAATCATCCCATAATATTTTAGTGATCCTAAGTTGAGGATGCTTTGTCCTCAGTATTTAGACTAGATTTTGGTTTGGACTTTAATTAGAGCTCAAATTATCGCCTTCTTGAATATATCTTGATCTACTAAATTTTGCCTTTTCCATTTTTTGTTCTTTGATATATTGTTTATGTTTTCAAATGTATCTATCACTAGACTTATAGGATATTCTTTGTCTCTTTGTCTAGTTCTAGCCACTACATCACATGTCTTAGGGGGAGATTGGATCAACAAGTCTACTTGGTCTTACTGAATCCTTACTTGACTCAGCTCTCCTCCTTAATCTTCTTTCTCTTATGGATCTTGGGTTTTATTTCATTGAAATATTTTTAGTGCTATTTCATAGATGTGCTAGTATTATAATTGCAAACCCAATTACCAAAATAGGATGGCTCAATTTTTGAATACACCCCTCTAGTTGAGAGGTGCAAATGCATCCACTAAGTGGAAAGAAACCTTGCTAACAAAAGAACACTTTTATCTACCACCAAAAATGATCTAGGGTTCCCACCTATGGTGAGGATTGACTTAGCTATCACTATAAGGGCTATATATATTTTAGCTTTCTAGTTTGATGGGTCAACATAGCCTCATGGCATAGGGAGTTTTAAATTTGCTACCAAATTATCTCGAAGGCCTTCCCTTGTCAACATCTATGACATATTTATGGTATAATTTACTAGATAAATTTAAGGACCTTTGGGTCCTCTCATATTGTTCTTCCTTGAAACAATAATTTCACCCCAAGGCCTTCCTTCAAACCAAATTTATCTATTGTAATAAAATCTCTTGAGGAATATTTCTTACTTGGAGAGTGGCTTTGCTTGAGAGCACATGAGGCATAGTGGAGGGATATCCTCTTTTTATAAACTTTTCCCATTGGAAAGCCATAAAATTCCCTTTCCCTATCAATCCTTGCAATTGGCACTTCTCTAACAAACCAATGGGAAATGATCTTTCTCACACAACTAAATCAGCAAAGGCATGATTAGTCGATATCCTTCCTTATGTCTCATCATGGTAGTTGTCTCATCATCAACTTGATAGATTTTTTTGGATAATGGGTGATGATTTATTTGATAATATAGGTCCTCAATGGCATTGATATCCACCACTATATCCACCTTACATTATCACTTTTCCCCTAGCAAATCCATCTTTATGTGCATCATTGATCTTCTTGGAAACCCAACACTATTGCTTGTTCTTGATGAATTTGACCTTCATGTCAAAGTATAAGACTCACATACATGCTTATGGTGGGTGTATGATCAATTCATTAAATTGTCCTTGGTTCCTATGAATAAATACCATCTATTATATTCACATGCCCATCACATAAATTTCTCCTAACTACACTTTTGTATCTAGTTCACATCCTCTATATGTTAATCATTGTGGCATTGAAAGCAATTTAATTGTAGCAACTATCAAGGCACTCCTCCCTATGTAATTATTAAATGTCAATGTATCTTGGTAGACTAAACTTGAATTGTGTGCCATCATTAATATTATTCACTTGGATTTCTCATGATATTGGACGATTGTTCTCTCAATTGTTGATAATCTTTGATCTAATGATAGGCATTGATTTCCTCTTAGCACATTTTACTCCTATTTTTGGATTGATGTAGGCCTACCACATGCTTTTTCCAAGGGTGAGTGTCATATTGTAATGTTAGAAACCACTTACCACCCTTATCGTCCATTGATAATCAAATAGATTATTAATACTCCTTTGACGAAGGTTTGTTATTCATTCATAGTTCATCCCTAAGACTAATCCAAGTGTATATATAGAGATATTATTATTTTTTGTTAGATGAGTAATAGGGCCACCTTGATCTTGGCTTCACATTTTAGACTATCCACTTTGTGCTTTAGAAATACCTTTAGATCCATAAGAATATTTCCCCTCTCTCTCCCACTTTTTTCTATTTATAATATATATATATATTACTTGTGATGATGGGTCATCCCATCCCATTTTGATCAAATATTTTATCAAAACCTGACCCCAATGTCCTATGTGCTTGACCCAAGTCCACTAGGAAGTTATGTATCAGCTTGTGTTCATAGATGAGGGTCAGGTAGAATGGTATAGGCTTGTATTGGCTAGATTTTGAGTTGGAGACTTATAGTATGACTGGTGTCCCTTGTTCACCCAACTCTTTCTTTTTATATAGGGCCTCTTCCAAATTCTTCAACTTCTCTATAATCATGAGGACATACCAAAGAGGTATTGCTATGGTGGATTTCCTTAGGAGCTCTACTATATCGAAGGGTTTAATAGAAGAATCCTTTGGGATGGTGTTCAATGCTATTGGAGTCTTGGTTGTTGAAGGAGATTGAGGTGGTGTTATAGTGGGTTGCTTTGAAATCTCTAGGGTTGTCCTTGTGATTGTAAAAACTACTTAGGCATAGATTTTTGATGGAGTTGGCATCAGGGTACTCATATGATTATTCACTTCCTCTCTTTAGGGTCTAGTATCCATAACACAAGACTTACTCTACTCTTTTATTTCCTTTCAATTGGAATTGGTGGTATGTTTTGATTAGACTTGCAACCTCCTAAAATTTGAGGGGCCTACTTTATTTTACATAGAATATACTTTTGATTCATCCTAGGTGATAAAGGCTTGCTCTAGAACTAAAAATTTGAAAACTAGTAGTGCTTTCAAAGGGTGTGAGGTAAGTTTTAGACTTAGCATCTAGGCTTCTAACTAAGAATATTGGGCAATATTATGGTTATATGGAGTCATTCTAACTATTTGAGACTCAATTTTGACAAGAAAGTAAGAGGGGTAGTAGTTGGGGTAAGATAATACCACTCATTGGGATCTTTGACATAATTATTTGGAGTGGTGACTAAGTTTTTGACTATGTTTATATATATTTGTTGGACTGGGACTAGTATGGGTATTATCTACTAAGTCAGAGCTTGTGATTGATGGGGATTTTTATTGGTAAAAAAAAGAGGCTTTTGATATCCATTTGAAGGTGGTTGAACACTCAAATTTCCTTTTTGAAAAGAGGTTTTAAGTAGTTTTGGTAGGGAAACCTTTGGTAATTATGCTAACTCTTCAGGGCTATGATATTTTTGGATAATTTCCTCATCATATTCTATACTTAATCAATTTTAGTAGCAAAATAAGTGAGAATCTGAGCTTACTCTAAGCTTATGGTTGGTGTAGTAAAACTGGTGATGGGTTCAATGATTAGAGATAAGTTATGTAAGGGCTAAATGAAATGAAAGAATGGTAGAGGTGGTCTAGGTTCTAGCCTTCCTATCTAGACCATATCTTGTTCAATATGGATGGCTATCCCATAGGCTTTTGGTAATGAGTTCCTTCCCTTACACTTGATCATCATGGTAATTTTAAAATTAAAATACTTCAAATAATAGATAAATGCCATACCTAGGGGTGGTTGGATCTCATTGGGGATCATTTACCAAGTCTTATAGAACCAAATATTGAAATTATCCATTATTTATACAAATGACCTTTTGATTATCATGAGTTGCTCTAGGAAAGATGCATTGTCTTCCATCTCTCTAAATCTGCTTATCAAGAGGTCCACTAGTTGCTCCCAACTTCTAAGTAATTAAGGGTTAAGGTAAATGTACCATTAATATTTTTTCCATTTAAAAGAGGTTGCTAGTAACCTTAGGTATTTATATTGCTTCTCAATGAAATGCACTACAAACAAGCTCACCAAGTGGTGTAAGTGCTCCATCAGGGTGACAACATCCTACCTCAAGAAATAAGGTAGGGAATTGAATACTGAGGTGATAATAAGATCCCATACATTAGGTTTATTAGATAATATTAATGGATATATATCATTTCATTCTAGAAAAAATTGAGTCTAGTTCAACAAAACCGCCATGTTACATTGTTGGTTCCTCCTCCTTGCTCTTCAATTCAAGGGTAGCACTAACTCTTACTAATTAGCTTAGGTAAAGGCTCTTGTTATAGGCCTTTAACTCACATAATTCTTAACCCTTTACTTTAGGGCAAAGTCACCAATTGGGGATATAATGCTTCAACAAGCCCAAGAAATAAAGACCCATATTAGAATCTCAGTCTTAACGTTTTGTTAGACAAATTCTTTAGAGTATTTCTTTTTAGCAAAGTCATTATGGGTCAATGTGATTGCCCACATTCCAAGTCCTTAGGCTAAACTATGATTTTTCTAATATTTTATGAAATATTTGTTGAGGCAAGAGTGTAGAAGCTTGACTAGGAGTATCACTTTTGCATATGTAGGCTATCAAAGATCCAAATGCATCAATTTGGGGCCTAAATTCAAAGTGAAGTACTCCTTTTAGAAGGGCTAGGATTGTAGAATAAGTCATAAAATGAATGCACTTGGTAGAATTGAAAAATGACTAAGTCCAAAAATGCTTCAATAACACTTAGGCCCAGAATCAAGCGGTCTTAAAATTTTCAAGTGATGACATCACATGAAAATTTAGAAAACTTTAGGAATGAGAAGGCTGGAATAACACAATCCCAAGTATCCAATTGGTGAAGTTACTAAAATGTTTCAAGGATTCCATGCTTGATAATACACAAGACTAATATTTTTAAACACTTATGCCAGCATAAGTTCTGCCAGATTCTAGAAATGTACAAGTCTAGAAAATAAAAGTTCTATCTAGGAAGACATGAGCCCATGTTTTTTAAAGAATGACATCAGCCAACCCCTTTCAAAATCCTAGCTCTGCCTCTAAAACCCCTATTGTAGCCAAAAGAGTCTAGAAATGTTGTAACATCTTGACAATGAGCTCCTAGATATCACTTTCATCAATGTCGAGCATGTCAAATGCTATAACCTCTTAGATGCTTCTCAACGACTCAAAACTAAAATACTTGAGCTAAAAGTGATACTCTAATAGACCATTATAGTGGCTAAGCATGGTTGTATAAAATAATAATTGAAGATGTATGGACCTATTGAAGACATGTGTGAGAAAATATTGAAGAATATTAGACCTACCATATTAGAAAAATAGAGTCCAAGCAGTTTATTGATACAAAGTAAAAAAATGGCATCTACTCCCATGAGCATGTAGGCTAGGTTATTTATTAAAAACTATAGAAAATTGTATTATAATGATTGGGCTACAAAATTCATTATGAACTTACAAATAATCTAATTTATCTTAGAATGAGGGTCAACTCTTTATCATTTGCATGTTGTATACTATGTACTTTGTTCTACATTAAATTAAAACATAAAGTTGCTTGGCCTCCACTGGAGATATCATTTTTAGGTTTTTATATGAGTTGTGCATCTTAATTCATTTTTTAATGCTTTATGAATGGTGGATTATTTTCAAGAAAAAATTGTTGTAATTGGATTGCTACTTGGATTACCTTTTATAGTCTTTGGAATGTTTAAGATTCTTAATTTGAGCATAATAAACTCTATAGTTCTTTCAATAGTGGTTGATATGTTAGAATTTCCTTTAATTTACTTGTAAAGAAACCTGTGCAACATACCTAATTGTTGTTACATTATATACCATCCATTTTTCAAGTATTCTCTAAATCCTTTCTCCTTTTTTAACCCTCACATTTATATCCTTAGTCTTAAACCTTTCTTTAATTTATTTAGTATTACAAGGAATTGGCCTTCTCTAGAGGTTGAGCTTAGGAGAAATCCTAGTCATCTAATCTTGGCTAAGATATAGGGCACATATCATATATTAGGTATATTTGTTTCAAATATTTTCTAGCATGCATGGTGGAACCAACCAATCAAGTTGTCCCACATTTTTATTGAGTAAAGCCTTGGTGAAGCTTTTCTCTTTGATATCATCTAACCATTCACCTGTCAAATCCACTAGAAGGAATAAATTAAGAAGAACCTAATCACCATTCAATCTATAATCTTATGATCACAATATTAGTGGCAAAAAATCTTCAAAAAAGTTATAATTTATTGCGCTACTAACCTATAGACCTAGATGAAACATATCCCCATATCCTATCTTATCTTCTCCAATATAAAGCATTTATTATTTGAGAGTTGGTTTTTAGAGTTCTTTGATTATCCTAGCTTAGAAGTTATGGTTGGATAAACATTTCTTAGATGGAACAAAATTAGACTACTTAATCTAACAAATTTTAATGAAATTCCCTAAACTATACTTAAATTTTTGTTGACCTATAATGGTACTAGAAAGACAAATTATGAACATTATCAAGATGTGGTTTCCTTGACCAATATCCATAAAATTCATGATGAAGATATCATGGTGAGACTCCTTGCACTATTATTCAAGGGGAATATATCACATTGGTACTAGACTCTTGAATATGGAACCATCCACTTGTAGGATGAATTAGTTGGATCATTAATTTCAGAATTTAATGAATTAGAAGACCCTTTTTGACTACTTACAATGTTTATTATTTTTAAAGGCATCCACAACAAGCCATCACAAATTTTAATATCATGTTTTGCAAGACAAGGAGAATAATTCCCCATAAAATTAAGCCATTAGGCCCTCAAGCATACATCTCTTACCTCTAAATATTTACTCCTAATATAGATCTCTAGATACAAAAAATAAATGTAATGACATTCTTTCAAATTTACTAAGCCACACTAACTATAAATAATGAATTAATCTCTACGGAAAACTTCGTCCTAGTGTTGTGATGTCATATTTCTCAAAAATTGTCCAACCTCTATAACAAAATGAACCTCTAGTCATAGTCACACCCACACCTCCATTAGCCCAAATTCCTACTCTTAAGGCTTTGCCTCTACCTCCAATATTAACTCTACCTACATTACCTACCCTTGAATCTAAATAATATCCACATATGCAAGAAATACTAACAACACTCACGAATTTGAGTAATGATGTGACTACCATAAAAAGACAAGATGTAAAAAGAAGATTTAATGGGTATCAAAACAATATATTCCCTTATATCACAAGATATTAGAGGGTCTATACAAGCTATGCTATAGGGAAATTCAATAATGTTTACAATAATTAAGAAGAAGTATTATCCACCTCTTCATTAGAAGAGAGCTATTAGTTCTTAGCTTGCAATGATCTGCACAATGCATATGCATGCATGATATATCAATATTAGGTTTAATTAGTAGCTACAAAAGACATAAAAAGCATAAAAGATTAGATAAACATGTTATGGGACCCGAATCAAATTATGCTCATGTAAGATCCCTTAGAAGATGAAGGTATATCAGTTCTAACAAGATATGGTAAGAAGTGTAACAACCCATAAAATTGACCCAATATATATATATATATATATATAATATATATTAAAATTATTAACTCATAAATAAGACCCAATATGGTTTAGTAATATAAAGACATAACCACATTTTGAGTTCATTGACACTGTAGATGACACTCAAGTGGACATGAGTGGCTAACTTCCTATACTTTTTAGGTTCAGTTTTCTAAACCTCATCATTTAGAAAATATGCCAACAATGGTCTCCCAATTTTCCTATACCTTCACTAGTATATGACATTTTGACCAAGATATATAGATTATCATTTAAGGCCCATAACACTTCAAGGGGGACACCAATTCACCAATCCTACATAATTCTATCTATGTAGGATTATTTTGGAATGATGCTTTAGTGCTTAGTTACCTTCACCTCTATGGCCTAACTAAGGCCATTACCACCTAGTAATGATCATGGTCACTCTTGCCTCACCGCAAGGTGCCACCACTATATTATTTTGTGAATGATCCAATGGATTGTCCCATATCAATCCATCATTTAGATTCCTAGACCTCATTACTAGGAATACATCCAAGCCTCACCACTATGGACTACCCAAAAGCCTCACCACTTTGGACCACTTGAGCCTCATCGTTTAGGGTGTATCATTCATAAATACCTAGTTATTGCCTCATCATAAATCAACTAGGAATTGGGGTACTTCTTAACTCAAGGGTTTGCTAATATGGATCTAGATTCATGTCCAAAAACCCTTTCTCGACTCAATATTTTTAACAATTATAATATCTCTCCAAAGGAAACAAAGTTTTATATTGAAAATATATTTAAATTCAACACAACATATTGCAGAATACTAGGAATTTAAATACTTTATCAATCACTAGAATTTAGTATTTTCTTTATTTACAATGAAAGGATAAAAACATGTAAGAAATAATAACTATAATCTATAAATAAATTCTAATATCCTTTCATAAACACATCCTTTCCAATTAGCAAATAACTAAATTTTTCCAATAGCATAAAATAATAACAATAAATAATCTTTCCATTCATTGAGCAAGTCTCAAATAATATTAAAAAATAATATCCATAAACATTTATTCCTTATTCAAAAAAATGACACTCATAATAATCCTCATTCCAATAATATCCATAAAAATTTATTCCTTATTCAAAAACATGATACTCATAATAATCCTCATTCCAATAATATTATATTTCAATCCTTTAAATACATAAAAATATCTCTAGTCTCATCTTTTCCTCAAGGTCATCCACTTGACAGGTCATCTCCAATGAACATAGATTATAAGTTTATGGATCGGGATAACTCTTGAGATGCATATGCAAGCCTAACATGCAATATTCAAAAGGAATAAACCACAATGTAAGAGCATATAATATGTAAGCAATACCATGCACAAATCCCATACTTCTCTCAAATATGGATTCCCTAGCTACTCTAGCCTTATCCATATTCAAAAATATTTCTCATTTCAAATTATATTCCAATACATTTTTTTTAATAATAATTCCATTTATAATCCATAATAATATTGACCTTTTAACCCATGATAATATCAAATAGACAAAAGTCTACAATAATAATATTAATTATTCCCTATAAAATTTAACTATTAATTAAACAACCCATTATTCCATCAATAAAAGGCAATAGTCCCTTCCTAGGTTTTACCCAATTATTTTGATAAATAAACACATTTACTTAATCAAAATAATATAATATCCTTCCATAAATATCTAAAGAAAACATTACATAAAATATATATATATATATATATATATATATATATATATATATATATATATATATATATATATATATATATATATATATATATCAATCCACCGAAACCATAAAGCAAGTAATTCATTAAAGCTCTTCATTGAAAACATGCCAAGTTAATACCATAACTTTTATTTGACCAAAATAATGAAAATAACTTGCATTCCGAAATAACCTATGAATACCTTAAGGATTCCCAAAAATCCACTTACTAAAGTTTCATTTAATCCAAACTTTAATTAAGCTTATGCCAACTATCTCCAACCTAACTTACTTCACTCAACCCTAAAACCGAATGTAAACTAAAATAAAAGGTAAGGAGGATTATTAAGCCCTAAAAATATTTTACAAACATAGAAACATGGCTAAAAATAAAATACAATACATAATGGCTTAATGACTCCTTTAGCTGAATTTCAATCAAAAAGACACTTTCAAACATGCTAGATGGGTCTGCTAAAACACAAAAGAGTAATAGAAATTATGCTTACAAATATGGTATTAAAATACTTGAGGCTCTAGGAGGATATTGAGGCCACCCAAACTAATCAAATACAAAAATAAAACCTATAGGGTGAACATCTAGAAACAAGCATACATCTATAAAAAAGCATACACCTATACAGAATATATACATACCAGATTCTTAAATAACAATGATACACAAAAATAATCACTTTTCTTAGGAAGTTCTATTCAAGATAGATAAAGAGAATCACTTTTTTTGATACATAGGAAAATTAGTTACATCCCATTCATTTTTTACTACTAACTAGGGTTTAAATATTGGAGCTGCCTCTTATAACCTCTACACCACCTTGTTGTGAATGACCTGATGTGAGAGGGACCATCGATGAATCAATATTGGAACCACCATTATTGGGCTAGCCACACTCAATGGAATCAGGTCAATCTACTACCTTTTCCCCAAACAAGGCTAGCCTCCAAGGTTTGAACCTAGGTCTCTTCTTGGTAAGTGCTTAGAACTTAAAAATCCATCCAACCCTTGGGACAAAGAATCACAATTATTAAACTCTAACAATAAGATGCACTATTAAAAAAATTGTAGATACATATAAGTCAAATTTGACTCACCAACTCCAATTCCTATTTGAAAACTCTACTCCCAAAGCTTTAGTAGGCTACCACAATCCTGCAGTCCAAGACAAGATACCGAGTTTTAGTTTCACTGATTAGTGTAATGCTTTTGCTTAACCCCCTTATATTTTTCTTCTCTTCATTTTTGATCTTTCTTGCAAGGGATGCCAATAACATTTTCCAGGTGAGGGATATTAAGAGTCCTGGCAACGTTTTGATATCCAAGTTTTACCAAAGACTCTAATGTTCCCACCAATAATATTTAAAAATTTAAAGCACTTCCATGTATATATATAAATATTTATATATATACTACAATCAACACACAAATAAGAAATTTATTAATTCATACCATTATTTTTTGGTAAGTTAACAAAATTGCATTGATGAGGGTATTTGAAATGTACCCTAATGCCTTAGTAAAGAAGCAAGATTAAAGGATGCATCATCCACAAAAACCTCAAGGCATCCACATAAAGCCTAAGAATTTTAGACAAACCAAAAACAAACCAAAAGGATGAAACAAGAAACAAAATAGAACCTAGAAACAACAGATAAATTGTAGATAATTATACATTAGAAAAATCCTTGGTGTTGTCCTTTTTGACATCCTTAGGAGTTTCCTTGAACACTTCCTTGGCGATTTCCACCACATCATCCTCCTTGACACCAGTGTTGGCTCCTGTGGTGTTCTTTTTTGGGTGATCCTCGAAGAAATTATCACAAAAAAATAGCAAGTTCAGAGTATTTTTGTGCTCCTTCATTTGGACAATGGCCACCATGCTCGTAGTTACAACACTTTCCATCTGGGATATGGTAGCAGAAATAGTATTTATGATATATTCTTGAAGAATCATGATTACAGGATCCTCAAAATCATCCTCAGTGAAACCAAATTTTTCTTTATTTTTAATAAATTTATCCTTTAAGCACTGGGAGCTTCTCATCGGGGTGGGTCGATCCTCCACCTTGACCTTCTTTCTTACTAATTGCTCAACTTCCAAATAGCTTCCTTCTACTTTCCTCTTCTTGGACCCATGAACACTGGAGGATGGGATGAAGGACATATGCTCCTTCGTAGTATTCTTAGAATATGCTTATTGCTCCTATGAAACCATATTTTCTTTGGGAAACATTTCCAATAAATGATTGTAGATTACTTTAAATATCCCTTGATGTGAGGGCCAAGCCTCATCCATCTTCGATGTTAAGAGGGTTCACTTCCCTGAAGTGATTCACAAAGGTAATGTGAAAAATCCTGAGATGGGAATCTGGGTCATCGACTGTAATATATTCCATCATCGATTTCATGACCTCCTTCCAGGGGGTGGGTAAATCTACTCTAACCATTCCTAATTTTATAAGCTTTCACAGACTTGATCTTGACTCAAACTCCTTGAGCTCCGTGTCCCAGTTATGTTTGTCTCTATGAATAGTTCTTCCTACCAATGGTTGGCTTATTATTTTATCAAGGATGTGGACATCGACTTGAAACTCCACTCAATTAATGATAACAACACATTTCTCTTAGGTGGAAGAAAATTCAGTATTTATGTCCTAGTCTGGACCAAAGAATTACTTCAAAAAAGGTAGGAATCATGCGTATTCATGATTGCTTCAACCATCGGTTTGATCTCAAGTGTCTCTGGTTCAATGAAACCCATGGTGACCAGGATGCAAAATTGCTTGAAGGAAGAGAAAATAGAGAGATTTTGAATCCTTGGGATGCAATCAATGGGGATGATGATTCTGGCATGGAAGTGAGCTTTAGTAATAAAGGATAGATTTGGGTGCTTCTGGAAACTTCTTTGCCACCACCTTAGGTTGGGATAAATCCTTGAGAACAACAAATCCACATTGTACCTAATAAAAAAGCAACAGGCCTTGGTGAACTAGGAAATCCAACAACTCCTAGCACCTCTGGAAATAGAAATGTGTGTCATCCTTAGGAACTTTTGATAAAATGGGCAAGAAAAAATTTAAGGAAGCGTGATTTGCACAGTGAAAAACAAACATTTTAAGCATTAGAAAATGGTGGAAATCAGTAGTGGGTAGAGGCATGGGAAGGAGGAAGCAAGTGATTAGTCCCAAGAATATGAAAGGTGATGGAAAGGAATGATGAAGCAACACACAAAAAAATGACACACGAGAAGGATTAATTCATACCATTATTGTCTTTGTTTTATTTATTATATTTTAAAATAAGGGGTTTTGAAAGGGTCCCCAAACCTTTTACATAAGGGGTTTTGAAAGGGTCCCCAAACCTTTTACATAAGGGGTTTTAAAAGGGTCCCCCAATGTAAGATCCAACAAAAAATGCATCCAAATATATTCTAGAGTGAAACACAAGGAGTTCTCTAACCCATCCAAGTGAAAAAGAAAACAAACTTTAGACAAATCTAAAACAAGCTCAGTTGGTACCCACCCAAACTAAATCAAAAGTTACCAAATTTAAAACAATCCTACTAAAACTAAAACTACAATGTTGGGTAACCAAAACTCCACAAAAGAAGTTGAAGCTTAAAATAGACAAGATAGGAACCTAGATACCAAACAGAGCTAGATCCCACGAGTCCAAAATAAACAACAAAAAGGAGGTTAAACAAATTGTGAATGCCAAGATGATCTCAAAATCCACAAATACAATGACCGCCAAAATATTCCTACCCTAACTTGGAAGAATTTAAAAAATACTAAAAATATATAGCTTTCTGCTCAAGCCAAGAATCTCAAATCTACAAATTTCAAATAATTTCCCACCTAAGGGGGAAAACACATTCGAGATAATAAATTCAAAAGAATCTAAATTAAAAATTTCCTACCACAACTGAGGGAGGAAGAGGGATTTTTGTAGCGCTACTTGAAGACTTGAAACCCAAAAATAGAGCACTAGTATTACGGCAAGAAAATAGCAAAAACTAGAGATCTATAAATGAAACGAGACTATCCAATTGACCAACACTACAACAAAAAAGAAGTCATCAGCATCTCAGAGAAGAGACCTTGAGTGTAGACCCATATAACTCTATCCCAAATTAAAATTGATTTTAAACTAGAAGAGGAGACTCCAACTCTCCTCATCTTTGAAAAAATAAAATCCAACACCAAACAAATTTGTAAATGCTTAGGATCCACTGAAGGACCCCACAATTGCAATATCTTGAACTCAAAATCTATAAAAGGACCCCCAAACATGGGCAAAGAAAAGCAAAGGCTAGAGACATATATATGGTTGGGATTCCTCACATAACCAAAAATAACCACAATCCACAAGTTCCTCACACAACCAAAAACAACCACAATCCACAAGCTCTACACCCTAACCAACAACAGGACCACCCATGTCAGCCATTGCTATCGCAAACTACCAAAGACCATCAAACTGATCACTAAAACTATAGCCCCAATAACCATGGGTACTTCCATAGAAATATCAAGGGTATTCCTAACATGACTAGGAACCAAGAAGAAAAACCTTGAGATCCCTCAAAAGGGGGCAAGAACTCCCCCAATCCCTATAAGTTCTAATCCCACAAGCACACAAAAAGTATAAACAAAGCCAAAGGACCATTATAGGTGGTAAAATAGCCATCCACCACAACTCTAACTACTACCACCTCTTAGCAAAACCCACCAATATAGACAACTCCCCAACCTACCAACCAACAACTCTTGGGCAAGAGAGACCACTATTGAAATGGGCTAGAAACTAGGAACTTTTAGTTCTAAGAGCATAACAATGCTACATAGAGGAACTCCTAGACCAAATTAACAAAACCCTAGCTTGACGATTGAACTACCCAAAGAGACATCACTCGATAGCAACCCTACAACCAATAATAGATTAATACAAAATAGTCATTAAAAAATAGGAGAGAAATGTGATTCCAAGGAGAAATCTAGCAATTTTCTAGGAACCAACAACGATTTGGCACAAAATAGATCTTCAATATTAGAATTGTCACCTGCCCCTCTGAGCTCCCCTTCCATTGACATAATCTTCTCACTCTCTACCATCTAGATCTACACCTAGTATGCATAAGGATCATATCTTCCCAATCTAGAATCTAATCTAGATCTTGCAATCTTCATCCCTAACCCTAGGAGTAGGCACACCAAAAACTTGCTTTAGGGTGGACACCAATGAAATCCTTAGACCCCCAACCACCTCATTATTGTCTTTCTAAAAACAATATTAACCTTAGTATTAATATACTAACATTGTTAATAAATTTTAATCAACAATTTCTTTTTCTTTCAAATGCATCCTAATATACACAAACAATATATATATTCTCCCTTTTTTTCTTTTTGAAAGGAAAGTAATGCTTTACACTAGTATTAATAACTAATTAATTCATTTTTTCTAATGCTACCAACATTAGAATAATTAAATTAATTATTCACCTAATTAATTTAATTAATACCAAATGTTAATATTAACTATTAACATTGATATTAATATTTCAAGTATTAATAATACCAACTTGATAAAATTATTTACCAAACAATTCCATGCTTCAAAACACAAGTAGCAACACAAAGGCTTTTGCAAATCAAAATATGCAAACAATATTTTCCTTAAGTAGGAGGATTTTTAACAATAATTGTAATGCTATCATCTACCTATTAAATATAGCTCTTTTTCTTAACAACAACCTCCTTTCCCAAAGGTACATTCAATCAAACACGCATATGCAATGCACCTATATGAAGGCTTTTCTTTTACCCTTGATCTGTATATGAGAATTTCATCCATCATTTTGTTTTTCTCTCAACTCTGGTGGTTGTCCCATACCAATCCACCCATGAGAATACCTAGTCTTGCAACCACAAATTTTATCAATAGTACCATATTCTAAAAGCAACATAATCCATATTTAGAAAACATAAAGTGCAACTATCAACACATCTTGCTAAAATAAAATAATATTATGTATTTAATATCCACACATCAATATATAAATCAAGCATTAAGGAAAATTACTGCTAGGGTGGGCCATTACAAGAAGCCTCTATAGATAGATTCTAAAAAATTGAAGTATTTCAAGGTATCATCACAACCATAGAAGAAGCTGGAGAGATAGAAAACTTAGCCAAAACATAGAAAGGTTCAAACTCAAACAAAGAAAAAGAAAAAACAACCAAGGATTGAGAAAACAAAATAAGCAAAGGAAACTCAAGAAGCTTGGAATAAACTTTGGTACCCTTCCATGAAAAATGACAAAGGTCAGAAGCAACAAAAGAATATTAGAGGAGGTTTGATGAACCCAAGAAGAAATAAAAGAGGTAGATGAAACTATTGGGATTCAACATTGTTGAATAATTAAAGAATATTCCTTCTAAAGCAAGCATGTACAATAATTTAATGATTCTCAAACAAATGGACCTTCTCATAGCTTCCTTTAAGACCATTCATTATTTAAGGTATCTCATGCCTAGATCTTAACTTAGCTCAAAATAAACCTATTTTCAATATGGGCAAGAATAGGCCACCTCAAATTTATATATCTCTATGCATGAAAGGTTGGATTGTACATAATTATATAATGGACTATGGAGTAGTAACTATTATCATGCCTAAGGTAGTGTGTGAAACTATGGGTATGGAATATACACAGTCAAGTCCCAGAGTATTACAGTTAGATGGTAGCCTAGTCAAAATAGTTGGAGTGATAAAAGATATACTGATAGTGCTACACAATCTGCCAGAGGTGACAATCATACAAGAAGTGATGGTATGCCATGGTGGTTCCTCACAATTAAAATAAAATAAATATCTATGTGGAGAAACCAACTATCTATGATATTGAAAATATCAAGGAAGACTATGTCAACTTGATGAATGATGAGATAGATCCATTATAAATTATCATAGAAGAGTTGTAAATAGAATATGAATTCTCCCTTAGATATTTTAATGCCATGATCAAAACTAGATTGAGCACTTACTGTATGACAGAGTTAGATGTGCTAAACTTTGTGGCCTTGTCAAATCAAGAGCTTTGGAAGATAAAATTTTAGAAACTCTATTTCAATGGAGCCAAATGAAGGAATTGTGTTGGAGCTAGGGTGGCATTGTTTTTACCTTTTGAGAGAATGAGGAAATTTTTTTGTAAATTGACATGGAGCTACACTAATAATTTAGTTGAATATGAAGCTCTATGTCTTGGTCTGATGCTAGCAAAAAAAAGGAAATCAAGTTGCTATTGATCTTTGAGGACTTAGAGCTAGCAACTAATCAGGTAATAAAAATGTAATAATAAGCATCACCATTTGACAGCATATCAAAATAAAATATGGGATCTTATGGAAGGATTTGAAGCATTGAACATAAAAGTGATACCTAGAAGCTATAATTGTTGGCTTTTTAGCCAAATTATATTAGGTTCCAATATTTTGGATCTTGAGTAGACTCAAGTATAAGAGCAATCAATATATTAAATGACCAAAATAATATTTATGAAAATAAAAAAATATGAATATAAATTAAACGGCTAATATCATTCATGCAATAACATGAAGAAAACTTATATTAGGATTGCTCAAAATATGCATATAGACTTCAATATTAATTCTTGAATGTAATATTAATTTTTTTAATATATTTCATGGAGCTTTATCTCCATTATATAACCTTACAAAGGTGACTCTTCAATACTTAACTATTGCACTCCTCACATATCCGAGAGTTGCAACCTTTCATATTCCATACATAAGATAAACCTCACATGTCCTTTGGCTTCTCATCTTACCACTTGTATACATGACTCTTGACTCTCTATTTACTTGCACACTTTACTCTATGACACTTGCACACTCCTACATGCACACTTTGAGATGTTACTAAATGACACTTACACACTTCTACATGCACACTCTAATACATAAAACTTGTGCACATCCTACAAATAGACACTTACATAAAGGGGAAATATAAATCACACTCCTAAACTATAGAATAAAACCCTATTCCAATATTTATATATTTATATTTGTACCATAAGGTACCATTATTATGCACCAAATAATGTAATATTCTCCAACACCCCCTATATTACATTATTTGGTTATTGAATATTTTTATCTTCAATCTTAATTATTTGTGTTTTGGTATTGTTAGTAATCTTGCATTGTGCTTGATATTTTATTCGAGATCCTTCTCCATTTTATTTCTTTAGTTCTTTATTTTTCTCTTTGTTATAATCTTCTATATCTTGGTCATGGATTGCTTGGGGTTATTAGTTATGGTCCTAATATTGATCTTGATATTGTCCTGTAGATTTTGAATATTCACTTAGTAAATTATAATAAACTCCTATATTTGATGAGTTTTTGTTAACACAATTATTGACATAAGCTGAATGTAATAACAATTCTTTACATTCAGTATTTGCATCTTGAAACGTATGACATAACTCACTTGCACTACCAATATATTTTATCACTGATTTTCCTTTTAGAGTTTCAATCAACTCTTCTTGCTTTTGAATTTTGTTTTTTATGAATTTCAAGTGAAATCAATGCCATATACATTATACTACCTATATCAATAGGTATTGTAATATCATCTTTAGATTTGTCAATTTCTACACAAATTTCGAGTGCAAATAATATCCAAATATTTCAAAATTTTCATTCATAGTTTCTTTGTAGATAAATCTCATTTCTAGGTCTTTTTTTCCATCATATTTTCAATTAATTGTTGTGTGCCAAGTTTTTAGACTTCCACTCTTTCCTTTCTTATTATAGCCTTCAAATTGTTTTCTTCCATGATAATATACTTCAAATTTACAAATCAAATTCTCCAAAACTTTAAAATCAAATTCATTAACAAAACATCAATTCCTTTGGAGTAGAAACCCTTATGGTTCCCAAGTTTAATTCAAGCAATGAATATTTGCAATTTCAAAACTTTAAATCCTTTTCCAAAAATAAATTTGCAAATTCAATAATTTAAAATTTTCAAATTCTTTGAAGTAGAAGATATTGTGTCTCCCTAATAATTTATGAAATTTGATAATTCTCTAAATCAATTAAATATTTCAAATTTTCAAAAAACAAAATTGGCGTAGAAATCCTTCACTCTCCAAAATCTAATTAATTTTTCAAAAATCAAATTGCAAAAATATTTGCAAATATAAAATTTTTAATATTTTCAATTTTCTAAAAATATTAGAATTGAATTCCTTTTAACTCCCAACTTTAATTTTAATTCTAAAGTCTCTAAGTCTTCAAAATTCAAATTTAAATAATCAACTTAGGACTTTATTCTAGCACCCAATGTAATTTATTAAAAATTTAATTTAATGTTGCTTACCTTAATATTCTCCTGCCTACCATGTCGTTTTAGATATGAATACTTTATGCTCCACCTCTCTATAGTAACGCTCGAGTAATATAACATTTTTCCACCTCTATTGACTGATCTTCACATGTCTATAACAATACCCTCAAATGATTAGATATTACATTCAGGTATAACATTTTGACTCCTCTTAGGTGTAAGCATATCCAAACAACTCCTTTCAATGTTCTCTGGTCTAATGATCCTCTCAAGCAGTAGTTAAGTGGATTATTCTTCACATTTAGGTTGTATATTTGCTCTTAGGAAAATGCTATCTTCTTATGTAGATAAGACGTCATATTTAGGCCATAGATTTGCTCTTAAGAAAATGCTTCTCAAGTAGATTAGACTTCATGCTCAGTATATTTCTACCAAGTTTATTAGCTCTATGGTGATTAAATATTTTTGTCCTCCTTTGCTTTGATTATTTTACTCTCATTAGTTTCATCCTCCTTTGCTTTGAATGCAATTCTTATGGACTTTTTATCCTGCAATGCTTTGAATACAATGCTTATGGAATTTTCATCCTCCAATGGTGGCTTAGACCACTATTTCTTCTGGTTCTCTTTTTTATAAAATTCTATCAAATATGGGTAACTTAGATTACCCCTAATCAAATTTCTCATGCCCAATTTTTAGTGGAAATGATTCTTCTTCCTTTGAATAGAGTCCTAGTCTTCACTCATTTTAGGACTGAATGGATAGACTACAACAAATAATGAAACATCTCTCAAACATATTCAAATATAGGATGCTTTATAATGGATCCATTTCATATTTCAATATACAAATTCAATATTCACAACAATATGAGTCTATGTTTCCTTCATATGACTCTTAATTTAAATTCACATCAAATATTTCCTCCAATGCTATATTTAGAGACTACTCGAAGTAGCTCTAATGCCATTGTTGTCTTTTTAGCTAGATTATCTCAGATTCAAATATTTTGGATCTTGAGTAAACTCAAATATAAGAGCAATCAATATATTAAATGACCAAAATAATTAATAATAATATTTATGAAAATAAAAAAATATGAATATAAATGGCCAATATCATTCATGCAATAACATGAAGAAAACTTATAGTAGAATTGCTCAAAATATGTATACAAGCTTCAATATTAATTCTTGAATGTAATCTATAGTTTTCCAACACATTTCATGGAGCTTCTTCTCCATTATATAACCTCAAAAATGTCACTTTTTAATACTTGACTATTGCACTCCTCACATATCTAGAAGTTGCAACATTTATTATTCCATACATAAGATAAACATCACATATCCTTTGGCTTATCTTCTTACCACTTGTATACATGACTCTTGAATCTATTTACTTTCACACTTTACTTTATGACACTTGCACACTCCTACATGCACACTTGCACACTTTACTAAATGACACTTACACACTTCTACATGTCCATTATAATACACAATACTTGTGCATTTTCTCACACTACACACTTGCACACATAATTACATGAAACTTATGCACATCCTACACATAGATACTTACATAAAGGGGAAATATAAATTACATCTAAACTATAGAATCAAACCCTATTCTAATATTTACATATTTACATTTGTACCATAAGGTACCATTAGTGTTAGAGTAAAATTCCATTATTCGAGATATTACCCATATTCCTACATTAGATTAAATTTCATTTACCACATGGTAAAAAGTATTTTGTTACTTTTACCATTAGGTTATTACCTTTACTTTTTAACCTAGTAGATATTATTTCTAATATCTACCCTATGGTTAGTAAGTTATTGTAGTCAATTTGAATACGTTGTTAGTTGCTAGTAGGTTACCGTGATATGTTGGTTAACGCGTTAGTTAGTGTTAATTAAGGATATTATATTTTTAGTATCCTTAGGCTATTCATAGCCTATTGTTGTCATATTTAAACCTTCACATCTAATATATTTCCTAATGCTTATGAATTAGTTATTTTTTCGCTTACCATTTTCTCAACATTGGTATCAGATCTTTGGTAAAGCTTAGCACTCGAAGCAAATATGGAAAAGACAGGCAATGACCCATTCTAGTTGGACCACGGGCCCAAATCCTGACATCCTAAGGTAACATCACTGGAACCTACATGGATCCCAAGGTAGATTTGGCATAAAAATCAAGGTGGCATGGATTTTTCTGTGGTGCAGAATTTCCTATAGAATCTGACCTACGTAGAATCACACGATATCAGTTACGGAATTTATCATGAATGCACAATTTTTTTTTTGTTCTACAATTGGAATTCAATGTGTTTTATTGACAGGAACTGACCTTGTCAGTTCATTACGGGCTGTCAGATCCCACAGGTGCTACCAATGATCGACCCACCTTCTGGTGGGTAGCACACCTTACCCTCAATAAAAGACATCTGGTGAGGTCTAAATGATGGACTCCAACCTACCGGTGATCTCCCATCGCTTGTCGATGACCTACCACCACTCCCTGTGAATCACGAGACCTTGAATACTATTCCTCCACACTTTCGTGGACACAGATCTTGTGACACAGGTGCACGAAATGAAGGTGAACTATGAAGTAAATTTTGATCTCTACTGGCACAAGAACCTACTCCTACATGTGATTCAAGATGATAGAACATGAACTGTATGGCGCACAACATGAGGACCACATGGCAGATCTTGAAGTGGCTGATCTGGATGGATCTAAACTGGATGATGCACAACACGAGGGCCATGTGGCAAATCTTGAAGTGACTAATTTGGATGGATCTAAACTGGAAAACATGTAACACGAGGACCACTTGTTGGAGTTGATATGGATAGGCACATGTATCAAGGTTTTCAATTGGCATAGTGATGTGGCATGACACTTGGGAAAGTTGATGTGACGGTCTGGAGCTAACGTGGTAGATTCTCGGGTGCACATACGTTGCACTTAGACATTGGTCATCCAAGCGGTCGATATGTCAAGTGCTCATTTGCTGCATTATTCGTCAAAAAGGGTGAGATTGTGATTTATCGAAGGCAATCACGTATAGAGGGGTAAACTTTGTTTTTTAAAGTATTTCACTGCACCCATAGGGCACATGTGGGACTAATTGTCCCTAAGTTTTTTTTTCCTTTGGCAAAAAGCGCGAAGGAACAAAACGAAGGCACTAGGCCTTCACATCCATCGATCGGCCTAGCCCGACTAGTTGATTAGGTCGGGCTAAGGCTCTGAGCTCACGAATGAGGTTTTAAAGCACATCGGGGCTCAAAATAATTTTTTTGCTCAAAAATTATTTCCCAAGGTATGAAAATAATTTTTTTTTTAGTTTGTTTTCTTTTAAATTAAAGTTTCTTTTTTAATATTTTTTTAATAATTTAAAATATAATAGTAATTTTTTTTAAATCAATTTTCTTTTAAATTTAAATTGATTTTTAAAAATATTATAATATATTATTATTAAATTAAATTATTTTAATTAAACTTCTATTTAAATTTTACAAATTAATATCAAAGAAAAGGGGACTTATTATTTTTTGCAAAATTTGAGAGTTTTTCTTTTCTCCAACAAGGGGTATAAGGCAAAGAATAGCACTATCTTTTGCAAAATCAGGGAGCCTAAAATATTCTCAAAATCCTTGTTAATTTTACAAACAATAAAGGATCAAACTTGAATTCTTGTTTGCCAAATTTTAACACAAGGAGACACCAAATTTGCAAAATCAAGAGCTCCAATTTGTGCATTTGTTTTCTCCAAGGAGGCATATAAAAATAGAAATTGCACATTATATTTTTCTCAAAACTGAGAATAAATTGAATACCTTGGGTCCATAAAAACCAAGTCATGTATCGACTGATTCTGGAAAGCCTTTCAAATGCGGGTTGTGTGTCGACTTGACTTGAAAGGAGTGCTACTTTATTAATTTTTCAAATCAAAGGGGGGAAGACAAGCAATTGTATTTCTTTGCAAAATTGTAACACAAAGTGAGGAGCACTTAAAAAAAATCAAACTTTTTAATTTTGCAAACACAAAAAAGGAAAGTCAATTGTTTTATGCCACATTCTATCCAAAATTGAAAAACAAGAGGAGACATAAAATATCAAATTTTTTCACAACACAAATCCAAATTTTGTTGCAAAATTTTGTGATAAAGGTGCATTTTTGATATTACTCGACACCTTTATTACAAATTGGCAAATTAGCTGCATTTTCGGTTGCATCCGACACCTAAGTGATAAAAATTTTGTGGGTACTCTTTGATTGACTATTGCATTTAATGGCTTGTTCTTTGCAATTATAAGTCATCAAAATCAAGAGCACTCAAAACCTCAAAATTTCACAATAATTTTTGTAATTCATTGCACAAGTATAAGCCATTTTTAAAATTGATATTCTCTCCATACAACCCTAAATTCACTCTTATTTATTTGGCTCAAATATCCTCAAACTGATTATTCCTCTTCAAAGAGGATTTTTAGGCAGGTGCCATTAAATATATTTTTAAGTGAATTTCTCTTTCGCTTCTTATTTGTTTGGCTTAAATATCCTCAAACTGGTCATCTTTCTTCAAAGAGATTTTTCAGGAAGATGCCATTAAATACCAATTAAGAGTGAAAGAAAGATCATCTTGGTGCAATTCTAGAACCTTCATTATGACAACTATCAAAAAATACCTAAATGATACACAATTTCTTAAATGTCCTACCTATTTAGCATGGAAAACCAATATGAAAGCTATCCTTATTGTAGAGGAAATATGGGATTTAGTGGATTGAACTGAAACAACACCCACATCAATAGGAGTAGATCAGAAAGCATGGGACAAAAAGAACAATCATATTCTCATGTTGATTCTCCTAGCTACTACTGATGATATCCAACCTCACATAAGTGAAGTTAAAAATGGTAAAGATGCATGGGATGCACTTTGTACCATTTTTGAAGGTAAGAATATATCGACTATTCTAAACCTTCAAACACAACTTCATACACTCCATATGAAGTCAAGAGAATCAGTAGAACTATTCCTCTATAGAGTGGTAGAACTGAAGTCAAATATGAATGCTTTAGGAGCAAAAGTAGAAGATACTATCTTGAATTTAGTAATATTGAGGGCTCTTCTAGAATCCTACAAGATGTTAATAGCATTCCTTAATGTATCTCAAATAACAATCACCTTTGTGGAGTTATTCAATTTACTTCAAATGGAGGAAGCAAATCAGCTCCAAAGTGATAATGTGTTGAACAATGCACTTTACTCGAACAATCAGGATGGAAAGAAGAAAGGAAAATTTTATAAGGGAGGATCATCTTCAAAAGATGATGGAAAGCAACCTCAAAATAAGTTTTGCACAAATTGTAAAAAGGATAATCATGACACCAATCGGTGTTGGTTTAAAAATAAGCAAAACAAAAATGGTAAAGGTACATCACAAAGGTAAAATAGACAAATAGGCAATATTTCTAGTGAAGTGTCTGATTTCAATTCTAATTATATTTCATAAAAAGCACATAAAGTGCTCATGGCTAAAACAGTATTGTAAAGGGAAATAAATTTGTCACCTTAGGCAAGCACCATTTACACTCTCTTTTTAGGCTTCATAAATAGCATAAGTTTTGTTTGAATTACTTGCAATAAATGGGTGATTATACCTATTTTAGGCTTCATAAATAGCAAACTCTTTTTGTTTGAAGTGCTTGTAATAAAAGGGGGGATTTTCTGGTGTAAAAATTTGCCTAGGAGGTAATCTTTGTAAAAGCCTTAACAAGCTTAATGAGTTGCATATTTTTTGCAATTAAGGGGGGATAAACATTGCTTTCCTACTTCACAATTTTTTTGTAAAAAGGGAGGAATACTTATAAGGGTGCATTTTCGGCAATGACTAACACCTTAGTCACACTTCTTGCAAAAATTCCATTACAATATGTTTTGCAACAAAGGGGGAAACTTATAAGGGTGCATTTTTTGCAGTGATCGACACCTTAGCTACCTTATCAAAACTTTTGCAAAATCATATTGTAAACCGAATGAACCTCGTATGTAGTTATCTACTCTAGTACACCTAGCGATTGCAACGACTAGTTACCCATGCAAATCTCGTTGGATGACAAGATTACAATAAGGAAATTCATTGATGTGAAGAAAAAGTGAGGAATGACCCATGTTTTTCTTAGAGAAGCCAGAGCACTATTAAAGAGCCCAATCCAGAGCAAGAGCCAGCAGATCAACATCTTTTTCACTGTATTGGGGCAGTTATATATATATATATATATATATATATATCCAAATAATGTAATAAGGGGGATGTTAGAGTAATATTCCATTATTCGAGATATTACCCATATTCCTACATTAGGGTAGATTTCATTTACCACATGGTAAAAATTAGTTTGTTACTTTTACCATTAGGTTATTACCTTTACTTTTTAACCTAGTAGATATTATTTCTAATATCTACCCTTTGGTTAGTAAGTTATCGTAGTCAATTTGACTACGTAGTTAGTTGTTAGTAGGTTAGCGTGATATGTTGATTAACATGTTAGTTAGCATTAATTAAGGATATTATATTTTTAATATCCTTAGGCTATTCATAGCCTATTGTTGTCCTATTTAAACCTTCACATCTAATATATTTCCTAATGCTTATAAATTAATTATTTTGTTCGCTTACCATTTTCTTAAAAATTAGTATGTACCAAATAATGTAATCTTCTCCAATAATAATGAAATAGTTGATACATTAACCTCTTAGGGAGTAAACTTTGATGTAGCTTCTGACTATGGTAAAAAATCAAAAGTATTTAAAATGGTTTTTAGACCATCCATCTTGGACAAAGATACCTTCTAGTAAGTATTCAAGAGTGATCAATAGATAATCAATTTATTAATTAAAGAAACTATATATGAAACTCAACTAGAAGAGATGTTGCATCATATTAACTAAGAGGAGATAATTCAGCTAAAATATATTCATATTCCTAAAGGGATTATTACCTTAGAAAGCCTGTTTGACAATAGTGACTGGTCAACTAGTCAAAAAACTAAAATAGATGAACACACATTCGAGGAGGTTTAGGTCAAGTCCAAAAAGAGATAGACAAGCTCATGTAATTATGCAAAGAATATTAATACATAATAGAATGGAGATACAATGATGTTTGTGTCTATAGAAAAGATGTCATTCAACACACTATAGAATTATTTTCTAATGTCAAACCATTTAGGCAAAAATAAAGGCTGATGAATCCTAAGATTGAGCCCATAATGAATTAAGATCTCTTGAAGCTACTCAAAGCCAATATTATTTATCCTATTAAGCACTCTATGTGGGTGGAAAACCTAGTTTTAATAAGAAAGAAATATGGATAAATTCGCCACTACATTGATTTATAGAATATGAATAAGACATCATTGAAAGACCATAATCCCTTGCCTTAGGTTGATCAGATCTTGCAAGTAGTAGCTAAAGCAAAACTATTTTCCATTTTGGATGGTTTTTTTTATTATAATCAAATATGGATGAGAAATTAAGTTCAGTACAAACAAGATTCACCATCAAATGGGATTATTTTGCATAGTAGTGAATACCCTTTGGAATATCTAATAATAGAGCAATGTTTTAGAGCACTATGGACTTTACCTTTGACAAGTTGGTCAATAAGGTTATTCTTATCTACCTTAATGACATGAAATCTTTTCCCATGATAAGCAACAACATTTAAAACACCTCAACATGGTTTTTAAAAAATACTTAGAGTTTGGAGTGTCACTCAACCCCAAAAATCAATATTCTTTGTGCATGAAGGTAAGCCAATAGGACATGTTGTGTTCAAATAGAGATTAACTATTAATCTAGACTAAGTTAAAGTTATCTTAGCACTATCACTTCCCCTCAACCAAAAGGCTTTGTAGTCCTTATTTGAGAAAATTAAATTTATCGAGAAGTTCATTTCGTATTTTTCTCAAATAGTCAAGCCCATGACTAAAATTTTGAAGAAGGATGCAATATTCCTATGGACCCCAAAAAGAATAAAAGCTTTTGAATAGAATATGCAAAGAAAGTATTGGATTAATTTCATTTTGGCTTCTAGGCCAATATTCAAGATAGAATATTGCAACTAAAATCCGCATGGTTGGATATTACTAGCCCACCATATTTATAGATGCCTTCAAAGTGGATACATATTATGAGAAGTGTCAAAGATTTGTCAATAGAAGGAGAAATTCAACACTTCTGATCATTGTAGAGGAGCCCTTCCAACAATGGAGGCTTGAATTTATTGGAGTTATCAATTTGAACTCATTTTTTGGGCATAAATTCATCTTGACTACAACAAATTATTATACTAAGTGGTCTAAAGAGGTAGCAACCAATAGGGCTAATCAATATATTATGGTCAAGGTTTTAGAAAGGCTGATAACAAGATTTTATATCTCTATGACCATATTAATGTATAATAGGTTTACCTTCATAGGTCCTAGAATCATAGAATTTACAAGCAGGTATGGATTCTACCTAAAGACCTTTTCCAACTATTATTTGTAAGGAAATGGACTTGAAAAGTCCACTAATAAAAACATATTAAGGATCATCAAAAGAATAGTTGGAGAGAATTAGAGAAGTCAAAATTTAATGCTAGATAAAGCCTTGTGGGAAGACTGCATTATAGAAAAAAATGCATTAAAGGCTTCACCATAATCCCTGGTCTATGATAAAGAAGTTGTTTTACCTTTACATCTAGAATTGCCAGTGATGAAGTTAATAGATAAAGGATAATTCTCGGATGTAGAGCTGAATGAATACCAAATGGTAGAATTATTATTTTTGGCAGATCAGAGAAAAAAAACTTATGATAGCCTTCAAGAACACCAATCAATGTAAAGCGATGGCTCAATAAGAAAACTTCACCCTAGTATTTTCAAACTAATAGGTTAGTGCTAAAATGGGATGAAAATAGAACAAAGTTGAGAAAGCAAAAAAAAATTATTTTATTTTGGTATGGCCCCTATTGAATTGTTGCTAAATATGACTACAATGTGTTTGATCTAGAGAACAATAATGGCCAAACTTTACCAATTATTATAAATGAGCAACATTTAAATCACTTCTTATAAAATAAAGTGCTACTAAAATTGTATTATATACATAATTATATGAAATATAACAAGTCATGGTAATTTTGAGTTATAAAAAGCCAACTGGCTAAAGCAAAAGCTAACATACAAAATTTTTTGAAAGAAAGTACACTCATTGGCAAAGAAATGCAATAACATTAACTTTGGAAAGCATGCCAATGCCCTCATACATTTCAAAGGATCACAAAGGTTTATTTGAGAAAAAAATTAGGGCATGCACAATTTTCCATATTAATAGTGATAATGACTAGTATTGCATTATAAAAGCAAAACCTTGAAAGGTTATTTGTATAATTATTTATTGAGTAGTTAAGATTTTCTAAGCTAAAGTAGTCTGAAGGCTTTCTAACATAGATATATAGATAATTTCACACATGGATGATTACCATTGTATTCTATAAGCCACATTGCAAAATTTGTTATAATACAAGCTTAGTGACCATGGCCAACATGTTGAATCTTGATATAAGTATGAATGCAATTGTGATGTTATGTAGCTTAGGTTAGCATATTTCTTGTTGAGTTGTGGTTGTTGCGATCAAGCTCTATAAAATGTAATCATATTTCTGAGCAAATATATGATATATGTGATTATATTTCACATCTGGTATCAGAGCCTGGGAAATCAAGCAGAGTGTTGAAGGTAGCAGACCTGTGCATAGGCAGTGCCATTCATAATTCTTGTTGCATGTTGATTTTTTCTAGTAGAGAGGAGACAGTGTAAGAGGATGGTGCAACTCTAAAGATATTGTAGACGATATTGATTGGCGATATGAAGTGTAGAAAGGTATATTTTGACGTTGATGTTCAAGCTCCTATGTTTTGTCAACATTCCAAAGACTGGAATGTGCTCATTTCATCATAGCACTATTTTTTTCTGCGCATCAAGTTCTGTGTGACTACGGGTTGATTTGTTGCATGGTTTTGTCCTGACAGACGGTGTGGATGATTACAAGTCCATACAATCGTGAGGCCGGTCACACTAGCAAGGAGAAAGACACACGATGTGGACTATTACGTGAAATCTCATTTGATTATTTACATGTATCGTTGATGTAGGCATCATTGACACAGTGATCAGGCCTGTGAGAAAACACTATGAGAAGAGTGAGAGCGTCTCTTGCGCATTAAAAAATCAAAAGACATTTGTGGAGATGAACATCAAGGAAGTTTTTTTTTCTAAATCAATTTTATTGATTACTGTTGTGTAAGAATTTGTGAGGCACATTTGGAATATGCATGTGAAGCACACGTCACATAAACGTGGAAGTAGTTTTTTTTTAAATTGATACAAAAATCACATCAGGACTTAGAAGTTGCACATCAGGCAAACGGTGATTGTTTATGAATAAATAGAATTATGTATCTAATCTATCGATGCCATTTCTTAGTACAATTTGCCATCCTGTCTTGTGATTTTCTAAGCATCAAACGTTATGAAAGTCAAACAGAAGGTTTTCTGATTTACAAAGAGGAACGTCATGTTGTGTTGAGTAAAATCTCTGCAAGTGTTATAATGTGATTCATTGTACGATGACAACCAAGGGATCATATGTGCATAATTTGGGCAAAGGATAACATCATGGTAACATCTATGATGTTATATGTTTGTTGTGCTACGATTTTCTTGTTGAGAGTGGTTGAGTCACATTGAGGCACCAAGGAGGAGCGAATGACAGTTTTCTTTATTTGTGATAGTGAAAATACTTAGCATGTTAGAAGAAGACTTTGTCCAATAGTAAGGCTAGCAAGAAATAAGGAGAGTGTATAAATTTATACAGAAAGGAGAAACATTAACTTTTTCACTTGGTCAATGCATATCGTGACACGGTTGGAACATTTTAATGTTGTTTTTGAATTTATGTGAGATATCTAAGTTAGAACAGAGATCAAGGTCATTGATAGAAGTATTTGCTATAACGTCCAGAGGTGATTCATCTCATTTACTCTAAATAAAGAGACATGTTGTCCCGCGTATCGAAGAGGTCAACTGCATATTGAATTCCTGTAGAGTTGGGTGAAGTTCAAATGGTAATTCATTTGTTGTAAGGAATTGTTGCAGATTTCATTTGTTGTGTCACAAGGAGTGTTAAGCCATCTATAACGAGAGTAAGAGACTACTATTTTTTTAGATCCAAAATACTAAAGGACTGAGTTGAGTGTTACTGCATAGTGAGTACTACATTAAGTACGGTTAGATTGCATCAGAGGTATTATCTTTTTTAAAACCTATTATAATCAACTAGAAGAGGTGTTGTAAATAGAGTATTCTCTTTTTTACTGTTGTTGTTTACAAAGTTTGTTGATTAGGCATTAATGGCTGCCAATAATAATCTTCCCATTCCAGAATTTAATGGTTTATATTATGACTATCGGTCTATCATGATGATGAGGACCTTACTCATTGACAAAGGACTATGGGATATAGTCAAAGAAGGTTATGCAGAACCTGTAGATTGGACAACACTGAGTGCAGTAGATAAAACCAGCAAGAAGGAGGCACAAAAGAAGAATTTATATGCCCTCTATCATCCTCAAGCTGCCTTGGAGAAGAGCATTTTTTCAAGGATAGTATCTTGTTTATCAGCCCAAGAAGCATGAAAATATTTGAAGGATAGTTATCAAGGTAGTGATCAGGTGAAGCAAGTGAGGCTTCAAACCTTGAAGAGAGATTTTGAAAATCTAAAAATGCAAAATGATGAAAATGTAGGTGATTATTGTATTAGAGTGAAATCCATTGTAAAAAAAATGCAAACCTTTGGAGAAGACATCAAAACTAAAATAATAGTGAAGAAATTTTTTAGAACACTTATTCATAAATGGAACCATATTGCTATAATCGCTGAAGATTCTAAGTATTTATCTACTTTATATTTTGATGCTCTAATTGGTTCCTTAATGTCTCATGAAGAAATATTACAGGGTTCTACTTCAACAAGCTATGGAGGTGATTGCAAAGCTTTCTCATCCAAGGAGGGTGAAGGAAGAGGCCAAGGAAGAGGACAAGGAAGAGGAAAAAGGAGAGGTAAAGGAAGAGGTAGCTCAAGAGGTTGCAACCAAGGAAGAGGAAGAGGAGGTGACAAATCAAAGAAAGCTTGTTACAATTGTGGTAAGCTTGGTCACTTTAAAAAATATTGTTGGTCCAAGACTTCTCAAGGAGGAAGAGGTCAATATGGAAACTATGGAGAGGAAGAAGGTTCTTCAAATTTATTTCTAACCTATGGAAAATCAGATCAAAATATTAATGAAACTTGGATTTTAGATACTAGTTGTTCCAATCATATGAGTGGAAAAGAAGAGTTTTTTGCTACAATGGATTCCACCCACAAATCAAAGATCAAATTGGAATATGACAAGGCACTACAAGTTGAAGGTATTGGAGCCATGGAGGTTCCAACAAAATAAGGCACCAAGAAGGTAAATGACATCTATTACACCCCCAAACTACAACATAATTTGCTTCGTTTTGGACAAATGATGGAGAAAAACTATAGACTTGTTTTTTATGAAGGAAAATGTGTCATTTTTTATAAAAATAATTGTAATAGAGTTATTACACAAGTACCTATGACAAAAAATAGGTTTTTTCCTCTTAATTTTGGGCAACAAGGAAGTGTTCAACTTGCTATTGTAGCTATTGCTAATCCAAGTGTGCTTTGGCACTTGAGATTTGGTCATATTAATTTTGCAAGCTTGAAATTGTTGACTTCTCAAGCTATGGTGAGTGGACTTCCAAGAGTTAAAGAACACAAGGAGGTGTGTGAAGGATGTGCTTTGGGAAAGAACTCAAGATCAAAGTTTCCAAAGGGACAAGCATGGAGAGCAAGCCATCCACTAAAATTGGTGCATTTGGACATTTGTGGTCCAATGCAAACCAAAAGCATTGGTAACAACTCTTACTTTCTCACTTTCATTGATGATTTCTCTAGGATGTGTTGGATTTATTTTTTGAAAACTAAAGATGAATATTTTGATTGTTTCATAGATTTCAAAAAAAATGTAGAGAATTAAAGTGAGTTTGTTGTAAAAAGTCTAAGGACTGGTAGAGGAGGAGAGTATTCTTCAAATGCATTTCTAAAATATTGTAAATATTATGGAATAAAAAGGCAATTCACCACTACCTACACCCCACAAAAAAATGGTGTGGATGAAATAAAGAACCGCACTATAGTAGAAATGGCTAGATTAATGCTTCAAACTTAGCATCTAAATAACATGTATTGGGATGATGTTGTTAGAACTAGTGTTTACATTTTGAATAGGAGTCTTACTTCTAGTTTATATGGGATTAATCCTTATGAAGGATGGTATGGCAAAAATCCAAATGTATAACACTTTAAATTTTTTGATTGTCTTGTATATGCCCACATTCCTGATGAGCAAAGAAAGAAACTTGGCCCCAAAATTCAAGAATGTTTTTTTCTTGGATATTGTGAGTCTTCCAAAGCATATAGGCTCTACAATCTCAAAACACATAAAATTGTACTCTCCAAGGATGTAATGTTTGATGAAGGGGGAGAATGGGGTCATAAAAAATATTTTGTTGATGATGGATCTCATGATGCAAGTTCCTATCAAGTGCGGCAAGTACAGCCCAAAAATAGCAAAGTAAGTCCTCCAAGCCCAAGTATGAGTACTACTTAAAGTACAACAGATGCTACTCCAAGTCCTTCTCCAAAAATATTCATAATTTATTCACCAATGGATATTTATTCTCCATCCAGAGGTAAGAGAACACTTCAGCACCATCCATATTTTTAAATGTTGCATAAGAATTTCCAGAAAAGATGCACTAGAATTCAAGTTAGTGAAATGAATGTAGTTTTGGAAAGACTTGAAAATTTGCATATGTATGATTATAATGACTCCCAAGAGCCTAAGGGAGATGTTGTAAATTATGCTTTAATGACTAGTGTTGAGCTAGAGCCATTAGTTATGAAAAAACATGTAATTTTGATGTATGGCAACAAGCCATGAAAGAGGAAATGACCTCTATAAAAAAGAATGATACTTGGGAGCTAGTGAAGCTTCCTAAAGGCAAGAAATGTGTTGGATGCAAATGGGTCTACAAGACCAAATTCAATGTTGATGGAAGCATTGAAAGACACAAGGCAAGACTAGTAGAAAAAGGGTTCACTCAGAAGTATGGGATTGACTATGAGGAGACCTTTGCTCATGTTGCTAGACAGGAGACAATTAGATCAGTACTTTCTTTGGCTTCCCATAAAGGGTGGAAAATTCAACACATGGATGTAAAGAGTACCTCTCTCAATGGGTACTTGAATGAAGAGGTTTTTGTGCAACAACCTCAAGTATTTGAAGAATAATGTAAGGAGCACCTTATCTACAAATTAAAAAAAGTATTGTATGGCCTCAAGCAAGCACCAAGGGCATGGTACTTACGCATTGATTTCTACTTTCATAAGTATGGATTCACTAGGAGAAAATTTGAACATACTCTCTACTACATAAAATAAGGTAAAGATATTCTCATTGTATGCTTATATGTGGATGATATAATATTCATGGGTAGTAGTGCTAAGATGAATGAGGAGTTCAAACACTCCATGATGAAATAATTTGAAATGAAATATCTAGGTTTAATGCATTACTTCCTAGGCATGGAGGTACATCAAACATATAAAGGGATCTTCATATGTCAATACAAATATGCTCAAAATATGATCAAGAAATTTGCTATGAAGCAATGCAAGTATGTTGCAACTCCAACGGGTCATGGGATCCAATTGAGAAAATATTATGGAGCACCAAAATTTGACATGACCACTTACATGAGAATGGTTGGGAGTCTAATGTTCCTCACCAACACAAGACCGGATATTCAATATGTTGTTTCTCTTATTTCAAGGTATATGGCTGATCCATCTGAACTTCATTTACAAGAAACTAAAAGAATTTTGAGATATGTAAAGGGTACATTGAATTTTGGGATCCATTACCACAAATGTAATTCTATAAAATTAGTTGGCTTTAGTGACAGTGATTGGGGCAGCAATATAGATGATAGAAAATCTATTTCAGGGAATTGTTTTAGTCTTGGTTCAGGACTAATTACTTGGAGTTCCAAAAAGCATACTATTGTAGCATTATCATCTATTGAGGCTGAGTATATAGCAATCACAAATGCTAGTACTCAAGATTTATGGTTGAGAAAAGTTCTTGAAGAAATTGGAGAGAAAAAAAGTGGTCCTACAAGATTGTACTATGAAAATATGAGTGCCATCCAATTGGCACATAATCCTATCCACCATAGCAGGTCAAAGCACTTTGATATGAAGTATCACTTCATTCAATACATGGTGGAGAAACAGGTTGTTGAGCTACGATATTGCAACACTTTGGACAACATGGTGGATATCTTCACCAAAGGAGTTGCTAAAGCTCAATATATAAATTTGAGAGAATGTCTTGTCAGCCCTCTCAACTTTAATGGGGATAATGTTGAACCTTGATATAAGTATGAATGCAATTGTGATGTTACGTAGCTTAGGTTAGCATCTTTCTTGTTGAGAGAGATTATAGGAGAAGGTTAGAATAAGTCTAAGTTTAGATGTTGTTACGTAATGTATGCACCTACATCTATGTTGAGCTATGGTTGTTGTGATCAAGCTCTATAAAATGTAATCATATTTTTGAGAAAATATATGATATATGTGATTGTATTTTACACAACACTCAAAGGAAAACTATGGAGGGCAAGAAGGTTTAGAAGGAGCCAAAAGAATTGCAATACCACATGAGAAAAACTGGTGACATAGTGCTCACTCTAAAAGCAAAGCATAAGATTCTTAGATATGTAGCTAAAAAAAATGTCCTTCAACTTTTAGCTAGTAGCATGGGAATGACCACATGACTCTTGTTTTTATCATCATACCTACTTAATTTTGTGCATACCTACCAAAAACTAGTACTAGTAGTTGTAAAATATTACAACCCTTAGACCAAGGTGGTCTAAGATGCAATAGGACAAATACTTTTCTACATCATGCTTAGAGTTCTTACTAATGTACTTGTAGTAGGTGCTTTCCTTGAGGTAACCCCCAAATAATTTATCGCTCAAAGTCAAATTAGATACTATGAAAATATATACCTCAAATATGGTGGCAAGAATCTCCAAATTTATTGACCAGCAATTGTACCACCCCCCTCTGATCAAAACTTGCCAAAGTACCCAATTCAACTTTCTAAATTTCAATATCTAGATTTGTTTCCATATTGGCTATAGTTTTTGGCTTGGAAATTGACAAATATGTCTATGATACCAAATATCCATGGCCTATGCCATCATAAATTCTGACAATTAGGATGTGTCTATCCCTAATCCATTTGCATATCCTATTTTCTCTGATTGGGCCCAATTTTTGAGTGTAAGAATACATAAGCAACTAGTGGAGTTTCAAAGTTCTAAGCATGGAGTATTTAGATACCCATCACATCTATCTTGGCTATTTTTATACTACATAGTATATGGAATAGCATGGATAATAATAAAAAATCATAACTAGAAAGGAGGCTACCTATTAATAGTGGATTATACACACATCATTAGAACCTCAAAATCCTATTGTGAGTTCAATAGGTAATTCTTGGATCCAAAATTGAAGCTCATATACATAGAAATTCCTACGTTGCCTTAGGAGGTAATGGATAAATTTTGTAACCCTCAACAGGAGTTTGGAGATTGGTATTTCTTTAAGGAAGGAACTATGATTAGGATGTACAATTTTGATGGAAATCCCTTCTAGCTCCTTTATTATGTTATAGATTGGATTTTTGGCATGGAATTATGTTGGTAGGTGGATGAGGTAAATACAAATTCTGGTATAGGCATCAATAAGGTAGGAATGTTGGAAATTTTGAGTATAGTATGTTGTCATTGATGTCAAAGGATTGATGTCATAGGTTGATGTCAAAAGAGAAGATGTCAGTGGTTGTCATTGATAATATTATAGTATTTATTGGTTGAAGAAAAGCATTATAATATCTACATTTTGAATATTATAATGAAGGACAAAAGGTTTAAAAGCTCTTTGGAAAAATGGTCTAAATGTGAAGGCAAGGCACAAAAGATAATATTTTTAATATTATTAAAGGTAATAATATTAATTATAAAGTCAGGGTTCAAAAGGAGCAATATTATAATATTTTTATTATTATAATATAGTCTTTTTTTTATATATTTGACCACCAATAAAATGAATACAAAGTCGAATTATAAAACGGTCGATGTCATATGGGTGAAAAAAAAGGGCATCGATGTTGGACGAAGACCAAATCAAACATATAAATATTAGCACCTAAGGTCATTTTGCATGGTGTTTGAAAATCATGGATAATTCGCTCAACATTCAGTGCATTTGATAAAGAAGAAGAAAGAAGAGGAAGTGCAATCCTTTCAGGAAAAAGTGGAGGCATCATATTCAAGCAAGTATGCATTCTAAACCCATCTAGCCAGCTAGACCAGTTGGTGGCTGAGCCGATGCGAAGGCTTTGCAAGGAGGTTTCAACTTTGAAACCCATAGTAAAACTTCTATTTTAGTTTGGATAAAGCACGCGACAAAAGAGGATAAAATGTAGATTGCACCTTAGAGCTCTCACAAGCTGTACTAGCATAGTCAGTCGTGGCACCTTGGTTGGGCTCTTTGCTCTCATGAGGTGAGATGTTTGAGTTGCATTAAGGGCAAAATATAAGGAGGTATTTAGATTTTTTAATGTGCATTTTGATTTTATCCAAACAACTTTAAACCTATAAAATAGCTTCACAAAACCCTAGAAAATTTGATCAACATTTGGGGTCCTGCTTAGGCCATTGTAAGACTAAGCTTGGAGATGTAGCAGTCAAGCCCCCTTAGTCCTTTTATCTTACCATTAAAAAACAAAAGTGATTGTTAACCTTTTTAGAAATGAACAAACAAAGATGCAATGAAATAACACAATTCGAAAAATAGAATGCAAACAGTAGTATTATGACCTAAATGAATTATGCAAATGTAATTTATGGGTTTGGGAATAAATATTTGTCCCAAAACTTTCCTAGGTTAAAATCGTGCCCTATAAGAGGTGACCATGATTTTATCTCTACCAAAATCATAACTTGTATATATGGGGTACTATTTCACAACAGAGGCGGATGAGCAATTAACAGTGCAAAATAAAGAAAAATAATGCACAATGAATGACCTATGAAGAATAAAATGCAAGAAAACATCTGGAAATAGTGAAATAATAGGTAAAAAATATGAATACTTCCATTAAATGCTAGACTCCTCCTCAAGGCTCCAACACTTATCCACAAAGCAGGGTTATGCACAAGCGCGAAATATCGTAAATTGGCTCTATTTAGGATTTTTAAAATTTTGAAAAGGCTAATTTTGGATCATTTCACTGGGGCCCATTCGCCCAAAATTTACGGGGTGAAAGTTTTTTTGGGGTAAATTCGCCCGTCGTTGATAATCATGAACCTAACTTTATTTTAATTCGTCGACCTCAAATTACATATGATTTTGATTTTCCCGCCCAATTCGCCTTCAAATTATAAATGATTTTATATTTCCCGCCCAAATCGCCTTCAAATTATAAATGATTTTATTTTTCCTGCCCAAATCGCCTCATATACTACCCGTATATATACTATACTGGGTATCGATAAACATACATCAAAAATACTCTAACTCAAAAATAGCTCTGAAACAACGAAAAACTTGAGAAGGTTGCAGAGGAGTGACTATCGAAATAAATCGATCGATTGCAGAGGAGTGTCGATCGGTGCAAGATGATCGGTTGTAGAGCCATGTCTATCGGCATAAGTCGATCGGTTGCATAGTCGTGTCTGTCGACATAAGCCGATCGATTGTAGAGTCATGTCTATCGATATAAGCCGATCGATTGTAGAGTCATGTCTATCGATATAAGTCGATCAATTATAGAGCCATGTCTATCGACATAAGTCGATCGATTGTAGAGTCATGTCTATCAGTATAAGCCAATCAATTGTAGAGTCATATTTATCGATATAAGTCGATCGATTACAAAGTCTGTCTATCGAGAAGTCGATCGATTGTAGAGTCATGTCTATCATAAGTCAATCGATTTCAAAGTCATGTCTATCGATATAAGTAGATCAATTATAGAGTCATTCTATGTAAGCTAATCGATTGTAGAGCCATGTCTATAGGTATAAGTCGATCAATTTTAGAGTCATGTCTATTGGCATAAGGAGATCGATTATAGAGTCATGTCTATCGATATAAGTCGATCGATTGTAGAGTCATGTCTATCGATATAATTCGATCATTATAGAGTCATGTCTATCGACATAAGCATATCGATTATAGAGCCATGTCTGTCAGTCGGTTGCAGAATTGTCGATCATCATTAGTTAGTCGATTGTAGAACCATGTCGATCATCATTAGTCGATCGATTATAGAGGTGTCGATCGACATTCATATATCGATTACGAGGACTATCAATCAAAGTTTACCTATCGATTATAGGGATTATCTATCAACATTTATCAATAGGTTGCAGATGTGTCGATCAACATTAGTCTATCGATTGTAGGACCATGTCGATCGACATTAGTCGATCGATTGCAGTGTTATCGACATAAGCCTATCGATTGCAGGTATAATCAATCGGTAGTTTTATCAGTATTTATCTCTTAGTTGTAGAGGTTTCAATCGACATCATTCTATTGGTTGTAGGGACGTGTGATCGACATTTATCTATCGCTTGTAGTGACTGTCGATCGATATAAGCTGATCGGTTACAAGGAAGTGTTTATCGGTAAAAGCGTATCGATTGTAGAGGATTCATGATTGAAAATCGGTAGAGTATTCTTCTTCCATTGTTCTTTTGTCCAAATCTCTTTTTCTATAGTTTCATAGGCACTATAGGTGAACTATACGCAACTATGGTAGACAACTATCAATGTCATCTGGTTGTGTGTCAGGAGCATTTCTCTTGTTAGAGACTGCTTCTTGTCTCTTAGAGTATGTTTCATACGCAGTGTAGAAGCACTATCTACAACTGTGGTCGATAAGTATTCCATGTCATGTTGTGTGTTAGGATCATATGTTCATCTTGAGGGATGTCTGCTATTTTCCTTCAAATTCATATACATTTCCTAACATCTGAAGGTTTTTCTTTATAGATACAATGTCACCTACTGAATATGGAAAGAAGGGAGGCCAATATTCTTGTAAAAAGACAATTCTAAAATATTTTACACAAATATCAAAATGCAATGAGACATCAATCTCTACAGATTCTACACAACTTGCAGGTACAGACACCTTTTACCATCAGTTTTCTAAAATTTATGTTCTTCTTAAATGTAAAACCTTTCTCTATTAATAGATAAATGGTTTTCTGCTTATCTACCTCTTTTTAAATGCTTTGTAAAATTGTATTCTATTAATTCTTTAAAATAGTGCCTTTTTTACAACAAAAAATGATAGAGAACACCAAACATTGAATGCAAGTTAACATTGTCGAACCCTGATGTGCGTTCACTCGAAGATATTCCAGAAGATGAGATGGGACCACATGATAATTTTCCTAATAACGACATTCAACAACCACTTCAGGAGATTTTAAATTCAGACACATCAACCGAAAAAGAAAAAGATAGTACAATTAAAATTCAGACCTCTAGGGAATCTTCTAGTCAAAAATCTAAACGTCAAAAGATAAGCGAATGGACTATTGGAAGGGATTTTAAAAATGAATGGGCACGATTATACCCCTTTATTGAGCGAGATGAGAAACTGAATGTGTGTAAATGTATTATTTGTACATGGAAGCTGGGAAAGGATCATTTATTACAAAATAAGAAAGACACAATAGAAAAACATTGTGGGAAAGTTTACATCAAAGAAATACGAAGTGATGGAACAATTAACAAGATCTCATAGGTGGAAGGATGCAACAGAATGTGTGCATGTGAGATATGCACTTGAATATGAAAAAGCAATGAAACAAAAACAAACTCTCATTGAGAAGGGTGGAACAATCGAGGCACAATTTCAAAAAGTTAATAATACTTTATTAGCCTCAAAGAAATTGCAGTTTGCTATTGTATACAATATTCTAAAAAAAGGTCGACCCATGTCCGATTTTGCTGATTTTAAGGAAATACTTCAACTAGCCAATGTACAAAACCTTACCAGTTCACATTGGTCAGATCGAAGTGGTTGGGAAATGGTAAAATGTCTATCACTTGGTTGAGAAGGAAGACTCGAGAGAGAATGTGAAACAAGCCAAATTTATTTCACTTTCCATTGATGAGGTAACAAGTTGTTGACAACACATCTTGGATTTGCATACATGTTTACACATTCAAAAATCATTTGAGACAACCTCATTTACTAGCACTACATAAGATGATTGAAAATTGTAATGCGAAAAATATTTATAATGTTGTTGTAACCAGTTTAAAGGATATTGCCAGAATGGATGAAAATGAAATTGCCACAAAGTTAATTTGTGTTGGAGCTGATGGTGCGGCTACAATGCAAGGACAAAGGAATGGTCTTTGTGTTAGGCTTCAGACTTCCATTGCCCCATATGTGATTCCTATTCATTGCATGGCTCATCGAATGAATCTTGCATACAAAATTGTGAGCAATTTTGATAATGTAGCCAGAGTGGAAGAACTCATCCGTGATATACACTCATACTTTTCATGCAGTCCAAAAAGGTTTGTAGAGTTTCAACAATTTTCTCTAGGTGTAACTGAAGGTAGAAAAATGTTAAAAGATGTGGAAACCAGGTGGATTTCACTGTTTCTTCCTGCAAAAAGGGTATTTTCAGAATATCAATCCTTGGTTGGGTTTATGTATGCACATCGTAGAGATGTTGACAAGGCAAAATATTTGCTTTTTTGTATGACTCGACTTGGAAACTCTTCTCACATTATGTGGTATTCTACCAATGTTACAAGAAATGAATACTATGATTAAACTTGCACAGGAAAGGGCAATTTATATTGTCGATTTCATGAGGATGAGAAAACAAATATGTATGGTTATTGATAGGATTTATTTATCCAGAAAACATTTTGAGGATCCCAAGTTTGATAGTTGGAATACGTTAATTAATGTCAATGAACCGAACAACTTTTTAAAGTTCAACATCAACGATAATCTTTGTATTGCTATCCATGGAAAGTTGATTCTTGTATATCATTTTGAAAAGTGATTAAATACTCTGACAGATGATGTTGAACAAGTGCCCGTTACACATTCCAGATTCGATGAGGTTTTGGATAACACTAAGAATAAATTGAAAAGAATTGCAAATGCATTAACAAGTGAAATAAGAGATCGTTTTAAGAGAGATGAGACACTTGAGGCCATGGCTGTTGTTAATCCTAATTTTTGGAATCCTTGTGGTGACCAAAGTAGTAGAAGTGAGTTGTTTGTAAAATATATGGGTAATCTTATGAAACATTTCTCTAAAAGTGTGGAAATAAATGGCATTGAAATCAATGGTATTCTAAACAAAGATCTTTTGAGACATCAGTCAACCAATTTTGGAATAACAATGGATAATCAAATTGCACAATTCAAAAATCCACAAGAGACTGGTTCAATCACGCGTTTCTGGAAAAAATTGTATCGAAGTAGTGTCTTGCAAGATACTATGAGTGAATACTTTATTTTATATGAATTATGTCAGACAATGATTTTGGGATCTGTTGAAGATGAAAGGGTTTTCAGTGCATTAACTTTTGTTAAATCAAAAGTTCATAACAGGTTGGACAGAAATTTGGAAAATTGTTTGAGAATGTATGTGTCATCGTACGAGGTGGGTAACTTTCCCTATGACAGAGCGTTGACATATTGGAAGTCCCTAGCAGAAAGAAGAGGTCTCTCTAATATGGTTGATAATGATGAAAATGATTCAACTAGGAGTGATGATGAGATTATGGAAACGCAGAATTCACGAGATTCTCCGTTCTTGTGGAGAAGTTGATAAAGCTTTGTATTACCTTCCAGAAATGTAAAAATTGCAATGATTATATGACAAATTCATATAATCTAAGATTTTTTCGGATTTGAAATCATTTTGTAAAATTTTAGTGATTTGAATAAATTCATATTATCAGTGATTTTTCGGATTTGAAATATTTCATATTATCAAAGATTTTTTGTATTTGATTTGTTGTAAAATCATATAATAATTCAATTTTCAATGATTATGCATGTTTGCTTTTTAATGTTATGGATTGTCTATGTTTTCAAAATTTATGATGTATGCTATAGCTTTGAGTAAGTTGAAAATTTGAAAACCATGTATACGTAATGATGCTATGTTATTGAACTAAATGTATATGTTGACAAAAAATAGTTATTTTTCCTTTGAATTTAAATGTATGTATGTATCATTAGTATCATTAGTTGTATGATATGACAAAATATAGTGATTTTTTATGATTTATGCTTTGTCATTGAGTAAACCGTGTATGCATATTAAAAATTTTTGTACATATGTATGAAAAATGCATGTAGTATATTACTCTAGATATGGAAAATGAAAATTTAAACCCATTCATAGATATATCCAATAAACTCATAAATATAAAAACAATATAACATAATACAAATTACCATATTCATTTTTATACAACTATAATGACTAACTATGAATGCACTGAAAATTGAAACCCATTCATAGATATATCCTTCGTAAACTCACTTGAAATATAAAAATAATATAGCTTAATAGAAATGAAAATACTCACTTTTATACTACAACAAGAATGAATATGAATAAACTGAAATTTAAACACATGCATAGATATATCATTCATAAACTCATTTGAAAATTGAAATATAAAAACAACATAGCATAATATATGGAAATTGAAATTTAACTCTTACATAAATATCTCCATCGTAAACTAACATTGAATATGAAAACAATATAGCATAATAAAAAAGAAAAAACACTTTTCTATACAAGAACAAGAATGAATATAAATAAACTCAAATTTAAACACATGCATAGATATATCATTCGTAAACTCATTTGAAAATTGAAATATAAAAACAACATAGCATATTTGAAACACCATAATACTTAAAAGATGAAAATAACACACAATTATAAAAGTGTATCTCTTAAAAGTAAAATAATAAAAGCAAGTATCTTGTTTTCATACGAAAACATATGAAATGTCATAAAATTGTCTTTCAAAATATCAAATTTTAAAATTCAATTTCTTGCTCCAGAATCTTTTCCCGTTGGCAGTGGACGTAATGCAGCCATAGGTGGGGGTTGTCAAAGATCAGGAGAACTAGATGTTCTAGGTTTCCTTGTTGATCTTCTCCATACAGGTAGTGTTGTTTCCTTCGTAGGTGTTTCAGAGTCTCCTGATTCCTCTAGATTATAACCTCTGACAATAGCACCCCGCTTTGAAGAGGAAGAGGATGCCCTTTTCTATGTATATATAAAATGTCAAAATTACAAAAAGACAAATAATGGAAAAATAAAAAAAATTATTTAAATATTGATTAAAAAATTACCTGAACTTGTTGTTCTCTCATGGCTGCATTGTCTAGGATTGAGTGCCAAGATGTTGGTACTGGAGTGTTCTACAAATTATAAAAATATTCATAAAAAAAAGCAATAATATAATTGCATGTGCTAACTATCGGTGAGGGTGAAGCGTGGGTTATCACGTTCTCTATTTCCAATCTGATCCGATGTGAGACATAGGTGGACCAATCAAATTTTTGGTGTGAAAAACAATGGACCAAATACGCTAAGGCCCACATCAGAATTTTTATCGGCCTTCCTTGCAGAACGAGTCTAGCAAGGAAGAATTCGCAACATGCCCGAAGAAATTTATTTTCAATCGCCAGTACGGTCAAACCCCTTCTAGACTTGGTGGACGTAACTGCAAAAAAAAACAAAATCAGTAATACACCAGTGACTAGAATTTAAATTCAATTAAATTAAAAAATAGTTATACCTTGAAAATATTCCAACTGCACATTGAAGTTGGTCTCCAGGTAGAGTTTATCTTCATTAGTTAATTGGTATTTGGAAGTGATAGGCTCAACACCAGTGTGGGGCAATGTTGTCAATCTGGTGACATCTATGGTTGTGAAAGAAAGAATGATGTTTTTGTTGTCGATGACAAGATTTACCTTGCCCGAATCAATATTATAAGCTGCAATGATCCTCTCCAGTAGTTTTGTTTTCGTATCAAAATGGGGCATTGAAACTAGACCCCGAAGACCAGAGGTCATGACCCAAGACATGTCGTAACCCGATGTTGATAAAATTTTAGAAATCAAGGGGCAAACCAGGTTTTTATAATTAACTTTAAACATTCTAAGGGTGGTAGGGGATGCCATAGGGTGTACGAGTATGGATCAGAAGACATAGAGGATGGTACGTGACACTTGATAGAAAAGGATTCAAAATGGAGGAAAAGGGTTAAAACTAGCTTAAAACTTATGGTAAAAGGTTAAAACTAAGATAAAACTGGAGGAAGAGGGTTAAGAATGCATTAAAATGAGAGGAAAAGGGGTAAGAATGCATTAAAAAGGGAAGAAAATGATTAATACTATGATAGAATAGGCAAAAAAATGACTGTTAATCCCTTTATATAGAATTCTCTACATACAATCAGCTTCTGGATGGGTGACACGTGGCCTCTGCATGCAATCATTTCATAGATGGTTGACACGTGGCCTCTGAATGCAATCATTTCATAGATGGTTGACACATGGCACAGATGCAATGTTGCTACCATCGTCATACCAACAATTGATCATCATGCCTGCAATCGATCGACATATCTACAATCGATCATCATCCAATCGATCGACATTCCAACTGATCTATATCTATAAATGTCATGTTTAACGATCAACATGTCTACACTGATCATCATACCTAAACGATCACATGTCTACAACGATCGAACATGTCTACAATGATCATCATGTCTGCAAAATATCATCATGTCTACAATCGATCATCATACATATCATCATACCATGATCGACATCTACAATCATCATATCATCATGCTAAACGATCGAATTTAAGATCACATTTGATCATTAACGATCATCAAACAATCAATCATTAAACGATATTAAGATCGACATGTCTACAATCGATCGTCATTGATGATGTGACAAAATATAGAGATTTTTTATGGTTTATGCTTTGTCATAGAGTTAACCTTGTATATATACATAACTACTAAAAAAATTTCTACAAATGTATGAAAAAAGCATATAGAATAGTACTCTAGATATGGAAAATGAAAATTTAAACCCATGCATAGATATATCCATTGTAAACTCACTCTGAAATATAAAAACAATATAGCATAATATAAATTACCATATTCAATTTTATACAACTATAATGACTATGAATGCACTGAAAATTGAAACCCATTCATAGATATATCCATTGTAAACTCACTTTGAAATATAAAAACAATATAGCATAATACAAATGACCATATTGATTTTTATACAACTATAATGATTATGAATGCACTGAATATTGAAACCCATGCATAGATATATACTTCGTAAACTCACTTTGAAATATAAAAACTATATAGCATAATACAAATGACCATATTCACTTGAAATATAAAAACAATATCACAAAATAGAAATGAAATTACTCACTTTTATACTACAACAAGAATGAATATGAATAAACTAAAATTTAAACACATGCATAGATATATCATTCATAAACTCATTTGAAAATTGAAATATAAAACAACATAGCATAATATATGGAAATTGAAATTTAACCCTTTCATTAATATCTCCATCGTAAACTAACATTGAATATGAAACAATATAGCATAATAAAAAAGACAAAACACATTTCTATACAACAACAAGAATGACTTTGAATAAACTAAAAATTCAAACTCATTTGAATATTGAAATATAAAAACAACATAGCAAAATCCACAAGACAAAACTCATTTTTATATCACAACATGAATAACATTGAATAACATGTAAATCTATACCTATGCATATATTCTACGTAAACTCAAGCATATTTGAAAGTTGAAACACCATAATACTTAAGAGATGAAAATAACACACAATTATAAATGTAAATAGTGTAATAGTAAAATAATAAAAGCAAGTATCTTGTTTTCCAATGAAAACATATGAAATGTCTTAAAATTGTTTTTAAAATTCATTTTTTCCCCTCAGAATATTTTCCCCCTTCCTCCACTAATTTTGCCTTCTCAATGGCTTCCACAGTCTCCATAGCAACGACCCCTCCCTCATATTTCCCTTGTTCAGCTCCTTTTTCCTCATCCACTACTTCCATGATTACCACATGCATTTTGATGGCTCTTTTCTCGGGTTGGGTAACAGTACTATCAATTGCTCCACAATTGACAAGGATCATCTCAACATTTTGCATTCCATCGAGAAGGGTCTTTTCTTCTTTGCCAACATCTTCAGATGTTGGTCCTTGAACTTCTTTACCCTTCTCCTTAAGCAGAACATCAGGATCCAATCCATTGCGGATAATGATTTTTCGCAAAATGTTATTTTGTCGAACTGATTCCTGTGCTCTTTTTTTCATTGCCATGGAAGCGTTTAAGAACTCCTTTGCCATCCTGAGATAGTCTTGCAGGTTTTGAACCTGCTTCTTGAGATTTTCATACTTTACCTGCAAAAAGGGAAAAAAGTTAATCAACATGAAAAGATAATTACATTTTAAAAAAGAGAACAACAAATTTTTGAACACAAAAGTGATTGAGTCAAACCTCAAGCAACATTCTTTGCAGCTACAACAACAACAACCTTTTTCTTATCATTTGCCCATTCATTGTAATAAGCTTGGGCCTCACCGTTTATATTCTCCAATCTGTTCATTATAAACTTTAAAATTTCATCTGTGTATGATGTATTCAACTTCAACATGCCAGATTTTACTTGTTGTAGAAGAGCCTCCATATTTTCTGGTTCATTTTCAACAATAGAAAATTTTCTTTCTCTTTTTGAAAAATTATTGTATCGGGCATTAATTTCCTTTATCAACACCTTAGCCCGATACTCCCATTTTTTCATTTTTGTTATATCTGGAAGTAGCAAATCCTTAATTGTAGATTCAACGTTATCAGAAACCAAATATTTTTCTAAAAAATTTATTATATCATCCTCTTGTCGAGGAGGAGCCTGACGGGTGCTTCTTTCCCTTGGAGGAGATTTGCTTGAACATTCTGCACCTTCATTTACTTTATCTTGAACCAATTATGATAGTTGAAATTGAGTGTGTATGTTATCTTGCAAAAAGTAATCTTTATCAAGTGGAACATCATCCAACCCAGTACTAGAAGCTTTCGGTATATCCTTAAAAGTAAAATTATTAACAGAAATACGACCAAAACTGGAAAAAGTCTTTGATGCTTCTCTCTCTAAAATTTGTTGTGTTGCTTCTCTCTATGGCCTAGATGGAAGAAAGTGTTTTCCAACTGGGAAGCATTGACCTCGCATTTGAGTTGGGCGTTGTGGAGGAGGGGGCGACATTTGTTGATTTTGTTGACGAAATTGTTGCAAGGGACCTTAAAACATAAAAATAAAAATTAGTTATAAATTTTGTGAAGGTAGAAAATAAAAACTAGTTATAAAATTAAATTATGAAAATTGGTTGCAAACATTGTTATAACACTTACCAGCAGAAGAAAAAACATCTTGCATAGATGCTGCTGCAAATGGAATGTGGTCATGTTGTACATCTGAAAAAAAAACAAAATTAATTAAAAATAGTAAAAATATTGTAAAAAAATTGTTTCGATAGTAATTAAAACTTACTCCTAGAAGATGAAACCTCATGCGTAACTATGCCCGTTGGCAACGGACGTGCAGCCGCAAGTGGAGATTGTCGACGATCAAGAGAAATAGATCTTCTACATTTCCTTGATGATCTTTTCCTTAGCGGTGGTGTTGCTTCCTCCGTAGGTGTTTTGGAGTCTCCTGATTCCTCTGGATTATAACCTCTGACAACAACATCCCGCTTTGAAGAGGAAGAGGATGCCCTTTTCTATGTTTGGTATAAAATGTCAAAATTACAAAAAGACAAACAATGGAAAAATAAAAAAATTACTTAAATATTAAAAATAATTACCTGAACCTGTTGTTCTGTCATGGCTAAATTGACAAGGGTTGAGTGCCAAGATGTTGGTACTGGAGTGTTCTACAAATTATGAAAAGATTCATAAAAAAAGCAATAATATAATTACATGTGCTAACTATCGGTGAGGGTGAAGCGTGGGTTTTCACGTTCTCTATTTCCAATCTGATCCGATTTGAGACATAGGTGCACCAGTCAAATTTCTGGTGTCCTATACAACGGACCAAATACGCTAAGGCCCACATCAGAATTTCTATTGGCCTTCCTTGCAGAACGAGTCTAGCAAGGAAGAATTCGCAACATGCCCGAAGAAATTTATTTTCAATCGTCGGTATGGTCAAACCCCTTCTGGACTTGGTGGAATTAACTACAAAAAAACTAAAATTAGTAATTGTACGTTCAATCACTGATAAGAATTTAAAATCAATTAAATAAAAAAATAGTTATACCTTGAAAATATTTTGACTGCACTTTGAAGGTGGTCTCCAAGTAGAGTTTGTCGTCATCAGTTAACTGGTATTTGGAAGTGACAGGCTCAACACCAGCGTGGGGCAATGTTGTCAATCTAGCGATATCAATGGCTGAGAAAGAAAGAATGATGTTTTTGTTGTCGATGACAAGATTTACCTTACCCGAATCCATATCATAAGTTGCAATGATCCTCTCCACCAGTTTAACATCTGTATCAAAATGGGGCATTGAAACTAGACCCCGAAGACCAGAGTCCATGACCCAAGACATGTCGTAACCTCGATGTTGATAAAATTTTTGAAATCAAGGGGTAAACCAGGTTCTTATAATTAACTTTAAACATTCCAGGGGTTGTAGGGGATGCCATAGGGTGTACGGGTATGGATAAGAAGATACAATGGAAAAGGTTTCAAATGAGAGAAAAATGGTTAAAAACTGCTTAAAAATTAAGGTAAATTATTAAAACCAAGATAAAAGTGGAGGAAGAGGGTTCATATTGCATTAAAATGAGAGGAAAAGGGGTAAGAAAGCGTTAAAACAAGAGAAAAATGGGTAAGAAAGCTTTAAAATGAGAGGAAAAAGGTTAAAATCATGATAGAAAAGGAAAAAATGATTGTTAATTCCCTTTATATAGACTTTTCTACATGCAATCAGCTAATGGATGGGTGACACGTGTCCTCTGCATGCAATCATTTAACGGATGGATGACACATGGTACATATGCATCGCTACTATCGATGGGAACTCAAGACTATTGCAACACATCGACATGCATGCAATCGATCGGCATGCATCCGATCATCATGCTGCAACCGATCATCATGGCTGCAACAGATCATCATGGCTACAACCGATCATCATGGTTGCAACTGATCATCATGGCTACAACCGATCGTCATGGCTATAATCTATCGTTATGGCTACAACTGATCATCATGGCTACAATTGATCATCATGATTGTAATCGATCATCATGGCTACAACATATCATCATGGCTACAACTGATCATCATGGTTACCGATCATCATAGCTATAATCGATCGTCATGGTTGCAACTGATCATCATGGCTATAATTGATCATCATGGTTGCAATCGATCATCATGGTTACAACCGATCATCATGGCTACAACCGATTGTCATGGCTACAACTGATCATCATGGTTGCAATCGATCATCATGGCTACAATCGATCATCATGGCTATAATTGATCATCATGGCTACAATCGATCATCATGGCTACAACTGATCATCATGGCTATAATCGATCGTCATGGCTGCAATCGATCATCATGGCTACAACTGATCATCATGGCTACAATTGATCATCATGGCTACAACCGATCGTCATGGCTACAACCGATCATCATGGCTACAATCGATCATCATGGCTACAACTGATCGTCATGGCTGCAACCGATCATCATGGCTGCAACCGATCGGCATGCCATTGGTCGTCATGTCGACCTAAAGTCTTTCATATCGGCCTAAAGCTTTTAAGTATATTTCATTGGTATTCCAAGACAATTCACCTTGATTTTATAAATATATTTCAAGGTTGACCCCTTATGCATAACCCTACCACAAAGGGCAACCAATCACAAGAAGCTTAAAGGTAAAGCAACACAACAATCCAAAAGCAGAGATTCATCAAGAGCACTTTTTGCAAAAGAAGAACTTCACAACTTGTTGCACTAAGATCACTTAGAAAACTTGGTTGAAGAAAAAGGAGTCCAAAAATTCCATTTATAATATGTTTTGGAAGGAAAAAAAAACTTAAACTTGGGTAAGAGCCAATGTCATAGAGGTTGGCCAAAAAGCTGACCGAGACAACTAGACCCATGTGTAGTTTTTCTACACGGTGTTAGAATGGGATACAAATTATACCGTAGGAAAGCTCATTTTAAGCCTAATCGAATGGTAGAGTATTTGGGAGAAATGGAGAATATTTGGTTATTAATTCCACAATACTAGAAAGCCTCTTGAAAATCCTTGGAAGGCTTGGGTTGTGTAGTCATACTGCTTCTAGTTTCTACTTGATATGGTTCTTATTGATTTGAGAGAGATTATAGTTTCTTGCAATAACATAGCATCCAACTTAGTTTCTAATAGCATTATTTTGATGGCCAATTTTCTAGGGAAATTATTGATTCCCCTCACATTCTATGTGTATACTATCATTTGGAATTAGTGTTGTAGAAATTCGCTATTGACTTGACCAATCATATTTCTCTCAAATGTTCTCCTTGTTGAATTTTTTCTTTATTTTATTTTCTTCCTGCTCCTTGTGAAGTTGCATTCTTCTATCTCTTATCAATTTGGTTGCTCTTGAGAGTTGGTTTTTCTCTATATTTCTTAGAAAGTCCCATAATCACGTCCTTTAGTTGATGATGATCTTGGTTATGGATCATGATGGTCTTAGACCAATCTATTGAGCAAGGTGTAGCGACAGTATTGTCATTGTTGTCAACACAGTCAGATAGATCGGTTTATGCAATGGACAGGAGTTCAGAGGTTATTCAGAGTATGTACAGTGATGTTAAATTCTTATGAGGATGTTTTTGATGTTTGGGTGAAGTTGTTATAGGTTTTTTGTGCAAAATTGAAAAAAATTGTCATGTTGTGGCTGCTCCACAATGTACCCCAAAATTGGGGACCCACCTTTTTGCATATTTTCCAAGAAGACCGAAGTGGCCCATATGCTAAAGATCAAAGAAAAAGTAAAACACCGCAAAGAAAAAAAAGTGTCGCGATATCGTGACATGTTGCATTTTCACGGTCCAAAGCAAAGAGAAAAAGCAAGGAGAAAAAAGTGTCATGATATCGTGACATGTTGCATTTTCGTGGCCAAAAGAGAAGAGAAAAAGCAAGGAGAAAAAAGTGTCGCGATATCACGACATGTTGCATTTTCACGGCCGAAAGAGCAAAGAGAAAAAAGTGTTACGATATCATGACATGTTGCATTTTCGCGTCCAAAGCAAGGAGAAAAAAGTGTCACGATATCACGACATGTTGCATTTTTGCGACTCAAAAAGGACAGGCATGCAGAGAAACAAAAGTGTCGCGATATCGGGACATGTTGCATTTTCGCAACTCAAAAAGGGCAGGCAAGAAGAGAAACAAAAGTGTCGCGATATCGTGACATGTTGAATTTTTGCCAAAGGAACAGAGTAGTTGATAGTGCGTCTGATATTAGTGATGAACACAAGGATAGTGAAACTGAAGACTGCATAGTGACATGGACCTATAAGGAATAAATCGAAGATTGAATAAGGTAATTTGTCACATAAGGACAAAATTCAATGAATAAGACAAAACGTTACATAAGGAATCTTTAATGATTTGAAATCATTTAAGATGGTCGTTACACATGGAAAGAAGTGGACGCATGCCCATGAGGAGAAAAGGAAACGAAGGGCCACAAAATAGAAACGAAAAGCCTTTTCGAAAACCAAAACACATGCATGCACAAGGGAAGGAGAAAATGAACAGTCATGGAAGGAGAAAACAAATAGTCATGGAAGGAGAAACAAAAAAAAAATCAGAGGTTTTAAATACGCCATTCAAAGAGGCCATAATATGTTTTTTGTGCTCCTTTCTATTGGTGCAGATAAATCAGGGGTTGGTGCTCCTTTCTGTTGGTGCAAATAAATCAGGGGTTGGTGCTCCTTTATGTTGGTGCAGATAAATCAGGGGTTGGTGCTCCTTCCAATGGATGCTGGTAAATTGATTGTAAAGTTGGTGCTTTGCAAATGCTAGATTTGGATGGGAGTCCAAACAATCATTTTTAGGATGTAGCCAAATAGGTGAACCTCGGTACATCTTGTGTTGTGTGATGTTCTTTTGTTATACTTGTTTTATTTGGTTTCAAGTTTTAATTATTTTGGCTTTAAGAGTTGAATATTTAAGTTTTAAAAGAGCTACACTAATTCACCCCCCTCTTAGTGTCATTGTGAGACTAACAATTGGTATCAGAGCGAGGTTCCTAAACAAGCTTAACCGACTAGGGTGATCTTGGAAGTGACACAATGGCATGTGGTGAAGGCTTCTCATAAAATAAAGCACCATTGTTTGACGAAACTAATTACGCATTTTGGAGACTCAGGATGCAGACATATATTTGTGCTTTGGGATACGACATTTGGGATTCAATAGATAGTGGATAACAATACCCACCACTTCTCCAACCGATGTTGTCGATAAGAAACTATTTAAGAATGACTCAAAAGCAAAGAATGCTATCATGTGCAGATTAGTGGACAGTGAACTGGTAAATATTATGAGTTGTAAAATGGCAAAAGAAATATGGGATAAACTGAGAAGCATTCATGAAGGAGAAATTAAGATCAAGGAGGCCAAGTTACAAACACATCGAGCTTGGTTCGAAGTATTAAAGATGAATGACGATGAGAACATAGAGGCATATATGCTGAGAGTTAATGAAGTCATTAATGCGATTAGAGGACTCGATGAGGAAATCAAAGATTCTATCATTGTGAAAAAGGTATTAATATCTCTTCCCCAAAGATTTGATTCTAAAGTTTCAGCTATAGAAGAAGCTAAACATCTAAATTCTTTTAGTATGGATGAGATGCATGGTTATTTTACTACATATGAGATGAGAATAGGAAAATATAAACCCAAAGACATAGAAGCTGCTTTTAAAGCCCATAAAAATATGAAAGCAAAATAAGAATTCGAGGAAGAAGAGACATCAGATGAAATGGAAGCAAACTTTGTTCGAAAACTAAAAAGGGGAAAATGAAAATACAGAGGAAAGTTATTGTTTAAATGTTTCAATTGTGGAGGTGTTGGGCATTTTGTAGCTAAATGTCCACTTAATGAGAAGAACAAAAGTGATGAAGGATCGCACCAAGAAAGAAGTGACTGGAAGAAAAAAACAAATTTCAGAAAATGCAACTTCAAGAAGAAAAGTTTCATCTCTAAGAATGTCAGTTCATCAGAAGACAGTTGTAGTGAGGATTCTAAAAAATAAATAGGTGAAGCTCTTTTCATGGTACTCAAAGAAGAAAAAATAGAAAAAGAACAAGAATGTGATGAAGAAGAAATTGATGCAGAAGTAAATTTGGAAGAGGAACTAATTATAGATCTGGATGAATTGAAGATAGAAAGAAAAAAGAATAAGAAAATTTCAAGAAATCTTGAGGCTGCAAATGAAATCATAACTAGTTTGAAAGTACAGATAGAAGAATCCAAGAAAATATCTGAAGATATCGAAGTGCAAATAACCATGAATATAGATTATTGCAGCAAGCTAGAAGAAGAGACTACTGGTTTAAGGATGCAGATAGAAGAGATGAATCGTAAAATTAGTTGTTATCACAAACGTGAATAAAGTTCTATGAAGCTAGATAAGATCATAAATAACCAAAATACTATAGGCATCAAATTTGGTTTGGGCTTTGACGAAGGAGAATCATCAAATGGATCAAAGGCCATAAATGAAGAATCCATAAAGAATGAATATAAGAAACAGGTTGATCAAGAAAAATTGACTCATACAAAAGAAAGCAATAATGCAAGGCACGAAAGGAGAATTGACAATGATGGATTCACCAATTTCACACATCAAAGAAGAAGAAGATTTATGACTCCTACGACAACATGGCAAAGACCATCACCCAGGTTCAATCATCTCTTTTCTAGTTACTATTTTAAATGCAATGGTTATGGACATAATATTTCATATTGCAAGTATAATGTAGGACCAAGGAATTTTACCAGTAGAAATGTTTTTTCACCTTTGATGGATTATGCAATAGAATGTTATAACTGTCATAATTTTGGGCACATTGCAAGAAATTGTCAAAGTACGTTTGCATCAAATCAATTTCAGGGAAGAAAATTTCAACCAAATGGAATGAGACAAAATGGAAAATTTCTTGAAAAACATGCACAAGCTACTGAAAAAGAAAAGTCAAAACAAGAGCCCAAAACTGTAATCAAACCAGAGTGGAAAGAAAAAGAGCGATCTAAGGAAGAAAATGAATCCTCGATCGTACAAACAAGTATTTAAAGCACGGAATAAATCTGCACCATGGATACTTGATAGTGGATGCTCCAGTCATATGACAGGTGACAAAAAAAAATTTGAGAAGTTACAGCAATATGAAGGTGGTTCAGAAAAATTTAGAAATAATGATGGAGCTAAGATAGTTGGCAAAGGTTCAGTTAAGATCAGTAATGGAAAAATCAAGTCAAAATAAGTCTTATTTGTGGTTGGTCTAAAGCACAACTTGTTGAGCATAAGTCAAATTTGTGATAGAGGTCATGAAGTGATTTTTAAGAAGCAGGGTTGTAAAGTCAAAAAAGCAAACAGTGAAAAGTTGATAGCAATTGGATCGAGGACATCTAGCAACTTGTACACTCTCTCAGAGACTTCAGAAGGAGCTTGCTTGATTGGACAGGAAGAAGAAAATTGGTTGTGGCACAAGAGGCTCGGTCATATCAGTTTTGACAATCTAGTAAAAATCATCTCAAAAAATGTAGTGAGAGATATTCCCACCATTGTAAAACCATCAAATAGCATTTGTGCTTCATGCCAAAATGGGAAGCAAACTAGAGTCTCATTTAAAACAAAAGAGTACTACACAAGCAAACCTTTGGAACTAATACATACTAATTTATGTGGACCCATGAGAACGCAAAGCATAAATGGTGACAAATATTTTATGTTGTGTATAGATGACTATTCCAGGATGACATGGGTACTATTTTTGAAGCATAAATCAGAAGCTTTTGAGATGTTCAAGGTTTTCAAAAACCAAGTTGAGAATCAAACAAGAAAAAGGATTAAATTTTTAAGATCAGATAGAGGAGGAGAGTTCATTTCAGAGGATTTTATAGAGTACTATGAAAATATGGTATTAGGAGACAGTTTTCAATAGCCAAGACACCTCAGCAGAATGGTGTGGTAGAAAGAAAAAATAAGACAGTGCAGGAAATGGCACGGACTATGTTGACTGAGAGCAAAGTAGCAAACATATTTTGGAAAGAGGCGGTCCATACTGTGGTATACATCCAAAATAGGTGCATATTGAGGACGCATGAAAGCAAAACTCCTTATGAGTTGTGGTTCGGTAAAAAGGCAACAGTAAGATACTTTAAATTTTTTGGCAACAAGTGTTACATCAAAAGAACGAAGAAAAACTTAGTAAGTTTGAAGATAGAGCGGATGAAGGTATTTTTCTTGGCTATTCGTCAAAAAGCAAATCTTACAAATGCTACAACAAGAGGCTAAGGAAAATTGTGGATAGTGTTGATGTTAAAGTTGATGAAGGTAGGGAATGAGTAATTAGCTATGAAGAGAACTACCCAATTTATGAAAAGGTTATTGAAGGAGATGAGGAAAATAAAATGGAAAAGAAACAAAAAATTGACTTAGATGATTCAAACAATGATTCAGAAGTGGAAGAAAATAAGAAATTCAAAACAGGCAGCTGGCAGAAAGATCATCCTAGAGAGCAAATAATTGGAGACCCCACAGTTGGTTTTCAGACAAGAAGAATAGTAGTAAGTAACTACTCTCTATTATCCAGCATTGAGCCCAAAAATGTTGTTGATGCAAGCAAAGATGAAAGTTGGATGAAGGCAATAAATGAAGAAGTAGATCAGATCGAGAAAAAAAAAACTTGGGAGTTAGTACCAAGACCTGCAAATAAAAATATAATCAGTACTAAATGGGTCTTTCAAAACAAATTGAATGAAGACGGACAGGTAGTCAGGAATAAAGCAATATTGGTATGTAAAGGCTATGCACAAGTTGAAGGTATTCACTTTGAGGAAACCTTTGCACCTATGGCTAGACTAGAGGTAATTAGAATGTTTTTGGCTTTAGCAGTTTACAAGAATTTCAAAGTTTATCAAATGGATGTGAAATCAGCATTTTTGAATGGGAAACTTGAAGAGGTTTATATTGAGCATCCAGATGGTTTCCAACTTGGTGATGATCCCAACTTGGGTTGCAAGTTGAAGAAAGCATTATATGGCTTAAAACAGGCACCCCCAAGCTTGGTATGCAAGGCTAGACAATTATCTTACTCAACAAGGGTTCAAGAAAGGTATGGTGGATAGTAATTTGTATGTCAAAATAGAAAATGGCCATCTTATTGTTCTTGTTGTATACGTAGATGATATCATATTTGGCAGCAGCAAAGATGAGTTGTGTAAAGATTTAGCAAATAAGATGCAGAAATAATTTGAAACGTCAATGATTGGTGAACTTTCGTATTTCCTCGGGTTGCAAGTTAATAAAAATGAGAAGGGCATATGTGAAAGAGATGCTTAAAAAGTTCACAATGGAGGATTATAAGCCAGTTAGCACTCCCATGACGATAGGTTGCAAGTTAAGCAAGGATGACAAATCTCCACATGTTGATCAAACAATGTACAGATCTATGATTGGGAGCTTACTGTACTTGATAGCTACCAGACCAGATATTTTGCAGGCAGTATGCATGGTAGCATGATTTCAGGCTAGTCCCAAGGAGACTCATGTGACAGCAGTGAAGAGGATTCTTCGATACCTCAAGGGTACTATGGAGTATGGGTTATGGTATTTGAAAGGTAAGGACTTCACCCTTATTGCATATTTAGATGTAGATTGGGCAGGATGTGTAGATGACAGAAAGAGTACCAATGGAGGTGCATTCTATCTTAGAGACAGGTTGGTCGTGTTGCATAGTAAGAAACAAGAGTCAGTCTCTTTATCCACAGTAGAGGCAGAATATATTGCAGCGACAACATGTTGTATGTAGGTATTATGGATGAAACAAACCCTGTAAGATCTTGGTATTAACTTCAGTGAGCCAATTTTAGTTAAGTGTGATAACACCAATGCCATTAACATCTCAAAGAATCCGGTTATGCATTCTCGCACAAAACATATTGCTATCTAGTATCACTTTTTGAAGTATAAATTCATGGAAGGTGAGGTTAAGTTGGATTTTGTTCCAAAAATAGATCAAGTAGCGGATATCTTCACAAAACCATTTCCCAAGGAATTCTTTGAGTACCTTCACAATAAATTGGGAGTGGTCACGCTTCCCAAGAATTGACTAGCTATCGGGACCACATTCTCAGGGGGAGCATTTGTGTATTTGTTTATCTTTTTGCTCATGTTTGTGATTTTTGCTAAGTGTAATAATTTTTTCCTGAGAATGCTGTGAATGGACTCAGGGGGAGTTTGCAGTAGCCCTTTGGTATTGTTGTCAAAGGGGGAGAAGAGTTACAAGAAATTGCACATGTGTTGCCAACAATTCCAAAGGGGGAGATTGTTGAGCAAGGTTCAACGACAGTATTGTCATTGTTGTCAACACAGTCAGATAGATCGGTTGATGCAGTGGACAGGAGTTCAAAGGTTATTCAGAGTATGTACAATGATGTTAAATTCTTATGAGGATGTTTTTGATGTTTGGGTGAAGTTGTTACAGGTTGTTTGTGCAAAGTTGAAAAAATCGTCATGTTGTGGCTGCTCCACAATGTACCCCAAAATTGGGGATCCACCTTTTTGCATATTTTCCAAGAAGACCGAAGTGGCCCATATGCTAAAGATCAAAGAAAAAGCAAAACACCGCAAAGGAAAAAAAGTATCGCGATATCGCGACATGTTGCATTTTTGTGGTCCAAAGAAAAGAGAAAAAGCAAGGAGAAAAAAGTGTCATGATATCGTGACATGTTGCATTTTCACGGCCAAAAGAGAAGAGAAAAATCAAGGAGAAAAAAGTGTTACGATATCGCGACATGTTGCATTTTCGCAACCGAAAGAGCAAAGAGAAAAAAGTGTCACGATATCACGACATGTTGCATTTTCACGGTCCAAAGCAAAGAGAAAAAGAAAGGAGAAAAAAGTGTCGTGATATCGCGACATGTTGCATTTTCACAACTCAAAAAGGGCAGGAAGGTAGAGAAACAAAAGTGTCGCGATATCGCGACATGTTGCATTTTCGTGACTCAAAAAGGGCAGGCAGGTAGAGAAACAAAAGTGTCGCGATATCAAGACATGTTACATTTTTTCCAAAGGAACAGAGTAGTTGACAGTGCGTCTAATATTAGTGATGAACACCAGGATAGTGAAACTGAAGACTGCATAGTGACGTGGACCTATAAGGATAAATCGAATATTGAATAAGGTAATTTGTCACATAAGGACAAAATTCAATGAATAAGACAAAACGTTACATAAGGAATCTTTAATGATTTGAAATCATTTAAGATGGTCATTACACATGGAAAGAAGTGGACGCATGCCCATGAGGAGAAAAGGAAACAAAGGGCCACAAAATAGAAACGAAAAGCCTTTTCAAAAACCAAAACACATGCATGCACAAGGGAAGGAGAAAACGAACATTCATGGAAGGAGAAAACGGACAGCCATGGAAGGAGAAACAAAAAAAAAAGAAGTTTTAAATACGCCATTCAAAGAGGCCATAATATGTTTTTTGTGCTCCTTTCTGTTGGTGCAGATAAATCAGGGGTTGGTGCTCCTTTATGTTGGTGCAGATAAATCAGGGGTTGATGCTCCTTTCTGTTGGTGCAAATAAATTAGGGGTTGGTGCTCCTTCTAGTGGGTGCTGGTAAATTGATTGTAAAGTTGGTGCTTTACAAAGGCTAGATTTGGATGGGATTCCAAACAGTCATTTTGAGGATGTATCCAAATCGGTGAACCTCGATAAATCTTGTGTTGTGTGATGTTCTTTTGTTATACTTGTTTTATTTGGTTTCAAGTTTTCATTATTTTGGCTTTAAGAGTTGAAGATTTAAGTTTTAAAAGAGCTACACTGATTCACCCCCCCTCTCAGTGTCATTGTGAGACTAACACAATCATGGGGTGGAGATGGATGGGATGGTTCACTTGATCAATATGGGAAAAATTAGTTGAAGTGGGTTATTGGGAGAGGGACAAAGAGATTTTTTGGGGTCAAATGAATCTACTAGATTGAAATCCTTTGATTTTAGAGGGGAGGGAGGGTTTGAAGAAGGATGGATCAAATCTACAGAGTTAGATTTGGATTGGGAGGCTAGGGAAACTTTGTTAAGTCTTCTTTTTCCATTGGGTCATCAAGCTTAAGGAGCTCATATTTGTTTGATGGGACTCTCCCATTTGGGTGGTTGTTTGGATTACCTTCTTTTGGTTGACTTCTTCCTTTGTCTTTGGTGTGATATTTGACATTTATCCTCGAGATGGTTTGGAAACCCTCCTAATTTTTCTTTTGTGTTGATTGGGTTGTAGTTGCTAGATTTGTTTGACTTTGTTACTCAGCCATCATCATTATATTTGGGAATTATCTCACTAGGTGACCATATTCATGAAATTCTTTGCATTTGAAGGGTATTGATTCATAGTCCACCTATTACCTCTAGGAAATCATCCCCACTCTTATCGCAATTTTAGTCAAAAATGGTTTTCCCACACCCATATCAACACAAATTCTAGTTTACATTGTCAAGTCCCCTTCTATTATTTCTCTAGACCACCCTATGTAGGTTCCTAGAATACAATCTCTCATATTGAGGATGTCATCTCTCCATAATTTTGTGGGTAGGGAAAATAGTTTGAGCCAAATAGGCATTGCAAATGGCTTAATGCATGGGTAGAAAGCCATCTTCTAGGGTTGCATGAAAAGATCTTTTGGACCAATATTATAAGGGGCCCCCTCAAAATCCTTGTCTCTATCTATAGGCATAATGAATTTTACCATAAAATAACCATTGGGTAGGAGAATTATTTCAAATTGTCCTTGACGGTCTCAATGTTTTTGGGCCCAATTATAAAGGAACTTGTTTGAGGGTCTTAGACCTACGAATTTTTAGATAAGTGCATGGCTAGATCTATATAAAATATCATTAGCAATTAGTTCCTTAACTATTTCTAGAATAGGAATAGAGCCTATTTAGGGAAAAAATCCATTTTGCCTCACCTATTCTAGTTCCTTCTCTTTTATTTTTTTAGTTTATTGCATTATCTTATGAGATTGTGCTTCAGTATTAGTAATTTTTTTGGTGGATTTAACCATCCCTACAAAATTTGGAGCAACCAAAAGGTTCTTAATCACTAGTATTTCATCCTTAATTACTCCCCTAAAACATGCATGCTCTTGTTTTGTACCTTGCGAATCTCCATCAGAAAAAAAATCTTAGGATGCTCCATGGAATCCATTTCCACTTGCCTTCTTCCCCATGGAACCAATGCTATTTGCTAGCCCACCAAGATTGAGGGCCATTGAAAACCCTAAGAAACCCTAGCACAAAACAAGAACATCTCACACTAGAGAAATCCTAGTAGAACGCCTCTAGAAGCCCTCTAACAATATTTTCTTTTGTATGCAACATGTTAACCTTCTTCCAATTAATTAAATGTTATTTTTAATTAGTTAATTAAAATTTAGTATTTTTAATTAAAATTATTAGATAAGGCTAACAAAAAAATCCTACCAATCTACTTTTTAGGACCTAACAAGTCAAAAGATAGGCTTGCAGGCCTTTTTTGATAAAATTAATTTAAAATACTAAATTTTAATTAATTCATTAAGCATAACATTTAATTAATTAATATTATTTAATTACTTAATACTTTCCCATCTTATCCTCCATTCTTATTTTCATCTTGTGTTTTTTTATCTTTCCTTCAATCAACTTCATTTAAACCATGCAACTATACCACCTCTCCAACTTGCCAATCTAGATAAATTATTCAAATATCCTCCAAGGGATCTATGACTTTCTATATTTTCATCCCTTGAGTGATCTCAATATATCACTTCTTACAATAGTGAAGCCCTAAAATTTTGATATAGGACTCATATTTTATAATAGGAAGGTTCGAGATGTAGACCAATTGGTTCATCCAAACCCCATAAGGGGGGCGGAGGTCCAAGGTTCAAATCTCGGGCCTCGTTGGACTGAACGCTTGTCCCTTTCTTGGTGCTTTTAGCAATGTAAAAGGTTTAAAATGATTGTGGCATGGTGGTTATAGGTGCGGACTAGACGAAGATCTGTGTGGCGGCTTTTGGGGCGGACAACGTAGAATACTGTGGCGGCCATAAAAATCTGGACAACCTGCCCGGATTCGTGGTGGCTGCCGATCCCACCATGTAAATTTAAAAAATAATAATAATAATAATAGGAATGGACTTCTTAAATTGGTGATATTTCTCAACATAGTGAGTTCTTATCATGCCAAAAGCATTTCTCAAGGTTGGTCATGGTAAGGCTTTTGAGACTATAAGAAAACTCCTTTTCCACAACTAATAGGGTTGTGCTCTTATCTCTTTTAAATTTTATATTTTCTTCAATCCATTTCATTCACTTTAACACTTTATATAAGAAATTGAATTTTTAGTAATTTTTTCATCCAACAACTTGTCTCTATCAGAACCCCTGCACCCTTTTGGTCAAGGTTTTCTATCAATTCATTTCCAAAAACCTATTATGCTATACTTTTAAGTAGAAGAACCATAAATTTATAGTCTCAATGACACCATTGAATCTATTTTTACCATAGTAGAGACTATGATTTAATAGTCAACAATTTATAATAAATAACAAAAACATCATGCTTTGGCAAAAGTACCAAAACTGTTCTTGTTCACCTATGGCACTTTTGTCTTTGTTTAAATAATCAAAATTTTAGTATTTAGCTTTTTTTTATTCCATATTTATAAATAGGTATCTGATGCTATTCAAGATATTTGCAACTCTCCACTAATCTAGGTATGCCCCTCTATGTTTGACTTTATCTATTTCTATTTGTTTTGCATATTTTCTATAAAGTGGAAGTTACAAGAAAAATTGCTATCAGTCATGAAATCATCAATTATACTTATATATTAGTTAGTGATATTGTCATGAAGGTAAAAATGGATCAAATGTTTCATTTAGAATATTTACCATTATGAACTAGAATCGTCATTTTCTATTCTATGTTTGTTTGATTGTATTGTTTTATTTTTCATTCTTTGATTCATTAAACAAAAAAGAAGGAATAAGTAGTTTATTCTTATCATGATTAGGGTACCAACTATATCATTTCATTATCATTAAAGCAAAATCACATGTAGAAACTTAGGTCTGTTTGTCTAAATTCTTCTCTTGTTCCTTTGATAATAAGTCACAAATCATATTTTTATTTATCATCAAAATATTAAAAGCATGTAGTTAGTAGGGCCTATTTTCTATATTGATCTTGTTGCATGTGTAGCTAAAATAGTGCCAAAATAATGTTAGGCAATAAAGGAAATTTTTAGAGAAAGTGTAGGTGTTTTCAAATTAAACCCACTAAACCATAGACTAGTCTCATAATTGACTCAACCCTTAAGGTGAGATACCATAGACTTGATACCCCATGGGAACAAGGAAGCCAACACACCTAGTCCAATAGGCCAAATCAAAGGCCCTCTATTATTTTCCAATCTCACAATAAGATTCTTAATTGCACTTGTATCTTGAGGTGTAAAGCTATCAACTCATATTTTGCTAATGAGTTGACACTTTTCCTCCATAATGCATAAGATGAAATTGAGAATGCTACTTAGATGCTTGATCTTTTTAGTTTTATGTTCAACATAAGTTTATCATTGAATAAAATGAAGTTCATTCTTACCTCTAGTAGGTCTAAACCCCCTAGAATTTGGAACCTTGGTGACACATCAAGCATGGTGAATTTATTTATTATTTGGAAATTCTCTTTATCTTAAAATATACCTCTAAGAAGATGTTGCATTGGTTCTTGGACATATTTAAAAAATGTTGAACAACTGGTACAACTACCTATCCATTATTTTGACCTTTTTAGTTTTATGTTCAACATAAGCTTATCATTGAATAAAATGAAGTTCATTCTTACCTCTAGTAGGTCTAAACCCCCTAGAATGTGGAACCTTGGTGACACATCAAGCATGGTGAATTTATTTATTATTTGGAAATTCTTTTTATCTTAAAATATACCTCTAAGAAGATGTTGCATTGGTTCTTGGACATATTTAAAAAAGGTTGAACAACTGGTACAACTACCTATCCATTATTTCCAATCTACAAGTGATGAATAAGATCTTTATGATCACCCCTATCTACTATCTCTTATTGGATTTCATCTCAAATACATAGTTCTACCTTTACCAACCCTATATCTTCAATTCCCTTGTCTCTCATGGAATCTAAAATGACACACATCCATATAACACATGCCCATTAGTCAAAAAATATTATCCATTTCCTTTATCTTGATGTGAAATTTAGAACATCTCCCTATAATAAATTCCAAGTATGAGTTTTTCTAGTACTGATGTTTGATACCACCATATAAGTCGAATGGAAACCACCAAATTATAACTACACTTACTATCTATGAAGATTGAATGCATGTAAACTTTATTTTCTTCATTGCCTTGAATGCTCCTAGTACTATCCAAGCTACCAAAAACTTAAAATTAAATTAGGTACAACCCATTTCCAAATATGCATTCCCCCAAGTGATACTTATTATTTCATTGCCAATGCTTTGAGTACCCTTGTTATTATCTTGTCTAGATGTTACACAATATGATAAGAATACCTTAGAGTCTAATATAAAGAATTTAATTTTTAGGAATCAAGTCCTATGCTTATTGTCAAAGATTTTTTTTTTCATTGTTGTTCTCCTCCTCTTGCTTTTATATGTACATAAATAATTGTGTCCTAAACAAGGGTCTATTAGGCTCATTTTCAATCCTTCTTGATATTGGTTTGTTTAGATGCATCTAAAATAGGACTTCTTATACCTTGAACTCTAGCATTGCATAACATAACTTTCTCAATTCTCAAATGAACAATAAGCCCAACATAATCTATTATGTTATTCACTAGGTCCCTCCTAGATTGAAAAATTAGTTTATCCTTTTCACTTTCTTTGACATTCTTGGAGACTCCATGTATAATCACTTAAATTGATAAAATAAAGAATTGAAACATCATATATTCTTAGAGACTCCATGTATAATCACTCCCTCCTAAATTGATCAGAGATAGAATCAAAATATTCTTTATTGCTTACATAGCTAAGTGTATGCTTTTCATAGATATGCATAAAATGACCCTACTTATCATGCTTTAAACTAATATTTTTAATTAAACACTTTATCTTGTATGTAAGTGTCATTGTAGTTCATAATCTTTATAAATTATCACAATTTAAAATTTGTATTATATGATTAGTGATTTAAGATTTCATAATAGTAAACATTTTTTTTTCAATAAAACTTATGTCAAATTATTTTATAATTGATATTTTTGGTTCTACTTTTGAGCACATAACCTATAAAAATTATAAAGCTTGTAGATTGGATTAATATAATAACTAGAACATAGTTTTGACTAGTATAAAACTAGTTGTTGCACTATAATCCTCTAAAAAAAAGCATTCGCACTACAAACCAATCTAATAATCTAACTTTGATGCTACAACATAATCTAAAACTAAGGTTGTTCTATCAATAATTCTTGTATGAAGAACTTGATAAAAATTTAAAAAACATAAACAATGTATGCCACGTAAAAGAAATATTTATAATATATAATATATAATTATTATTATTTAAAATAGTCTTAAAAATAAATTTAGGTGTGTGACCACTTGACCCTAATCCTTATGTAGACTTTGAGGTTGGGTCCCAAAATGCTTTCTTAAAAAACTTCAAATGCTCGTGCTAGCTAGATACATTCATTTCCTCACACAATAAAAAAAATGAATAGGAAAACACGATATTAAATAAAATACTACTTAAAAACTAATTAAATGTCATAATTGTATATAATATGACATTGTGATGCTCTTTTCTTTATACAAGTTCTTGTTTTTAATGACATATTTTTATTAAAAAATAATTTCACTGTAACCCTTGTTCATAAATTAATATATCTAAATTTAATTTCAATTATTATTATTGTGCCAATGGGGTCTTTGGTTCAATAGTTGATACATATGGTGTTAATAACCTACTATTAAAAATAAACACACTCACACAACTACCAAAAATAAATATATATGTTCACAACACACTATGGAAATAAAATGCACACTAAGAAAATAAATTGTAGAAATGGAACAATCTCACAATAGCACTAAATTGTAAGCCTCTTTGAGGGGAAAAACTCCTTCAATAATTCATTCAATTATGTAAAATAATACATACAATATTTCCCCTCATAGTTTTAAGGAATTCCTCTAGCACCTAACTCCCAAGGTTAGCTTACATGCAAAAAGCCACCTGGGCTAGAATCTCCTACTTGTAGGCCCAAAAGGCTACATACTTAGCAATTTTTATAAAATTAGCAAATTTTCCAAGAGAACTTCTAAGCAATGCTAAACTCTGGTAGGATGTAGAATTCGTGGTTAGAACGGTCAAACAGTGCCAAGTGGAATTCAAAGTTATGAAATTTGAAGAAGCGACACCAACACACAATAAATTTTTGTAGTGGAGATCATAAACATGTCAGTTTCAATAAAGGGGTAACTAAGTGTCAAAATTGTTAAAATCCACTGGAATCCAAAATCCGTAGTCAGCACAATCAAACAGTGCAAAGAAAAATTTGAAGTTGTAGATTCTAAAAAGAAGGAGGTAAGGCAATGTTAAAATCCACCAAAGGTTGATGCAAAAGAGTAATTCTGTAGTCAAACTGGTCAAATATGACCTATCAAAAACTAAAGTAGTGAATTTAGTAGAAAGCCATCAAAATCCACAAGGAACACATTCTACAATTAACGCAGTTAAACCTGGATCGACGGAATTAAGAGTTGCAGATTTTGTGAGAATACGTAAGATCCCCTAAAAATGCATTATGTAGTTAGTGCAGTCAAACCTGGCTTGGCACAATTCAAAGTTACATATTCCAATCAATGTGATGGATGTAGTGAAACCTCATGAATGTAGTGAAACTTGAAGAGTACAGTGGAAAAGTCCTAAGAAAATAAAACATCATCAAAATACATATTTGCTTGCATTTTTAGTTGATGGTAGAAAGTCTTCTCAAGAACAAAGGATGATCTAGATTGACCTGTAACCATTCTAGCTATAAAATTCAATTGATATCTGAACAACTTGTGAAGCTCAAAAGTGCATTTTTCATGGAGTACAACTCGATTCTTATTCTTGAAAACGAATGAGAGGCTGCCACCTCAACATTTTGCTGATCTAGCAAGAAATTCCTTGTAATGTTACCAATTTTTTTACTATCATTGTAAAATCTATATAATGAGGTTGAACCATCATGTTTAAAGGTTGGCTCTGGAGTGTTTGCCTGATATATTACTTTAATTTTTGTGAAATCAATAGAAGGAGCATTACTTGGATGTTTGCCTCTAGATCTTGTCTTCATCAATTGTTAGTTTAGTCTATGAATGTATTTATGTTAATGTTGTCATGATTAGCCAATTTTGTTGATATTGGATTGCTTATTTTGAGTGCTTTGGAATGGTTCATGCCTAAACAATTGTTTTAGAAGACTTCTACTTATGTTAGTCTAAGTGTTGATCTAATTTTGCTATTTGGATTATTAGCATTTAGATGTTTGAAATAGTTTTTTGAGTATTTTCTTATTTTAATGGTGAAGATAATGAGTTTTAATTGTTGTTAGTCTCAATTGTGGCATACTGGAAATGTGATTGATCAATGGATTCTTGCTATTTGTCAATGTTTTTAGCTCCATCCAACCATTATTTTCTCAACCATCTTCTAACCCTTATCTCATTTCTATCCCTAATTTACACATTATCTCGAGCTCAATTGAGTCAACACGTGAATTAGTTGACAAGGTATACCAGCCTACTTTATAGGTTGGATTGAATTTAATCTCTAATCCATCCAATGCCAGGGTTTGATCTATGATTAGCGGGTATGCACCTCCCAAAATTCAAAGATTCATAATCATAGTTTAATTTTACCTTGATGTCAATTTAGACCCCAACAATTTTGGCATGTCAGGTGGGACATCAAAGACCCATTAGATGTCCCCTTACCCACTTATTTATTGATAATTCTCAAAGAAATAAAGATTTAGTGAGTTGTATTGACCTTATTCAGTGAAGAAAGTAAATTCACTTAGTGACTATGTTGGGGAGTAAAGTCAGATTTAATGACCAGATGCCTTTTAAAGAATTTTCTATGAAAATATATAGCCCTCTTTTTCAATTCTAAGAGCTCATAGGCCTGATGGCTTATCATAATTATCCTCCATGGTATGACGTCAATCCCTTAGACATCCCAATTTTACATGAGATTCCCAAAATTACCCTTAAAAATTTGCCTAGTTATCAAGGGAGAGAGAAAACTACAAAAGAGCATTGCCAAGACATAGTGTCCTTGTCATCAGTCTACAATATTAAGTTTGAAGATGTTATGTTAATATTATTGGTCTTATCTTTAAAAGGTAAGGTGTTGATGTGGTATAAAACCTTGTACTGTGGTAGTATCAAAACATGGGAGGATCTAGTCAAAGCCCTTATGGATGAATTTGATGATCTTGGATACCCCTTCCTACTCCTCACTCAGTTTCAATTCATAAATAATTCCCTTCAAGAGAGTATTTCTGAGTTCAATGTTTGTTTTAAATAATGTGCAATAGAATTACCCAATAATACCAACCCTTCCAAATTCCCCAAGAATACCAACTCTCCCACCCTTAGGTATATTTGTATTATATTCATGCACTACATCTTTATTTGAGTCTCTTGATCCAAAAATCTAAAGTTAAAGTGTTCCCACAAGTGTTTCAAGAGGCCATGAGGGTAGAAAATATGTTAATCACTGTAGTAAAATTCCCCCCTAGAACAATAAATCCCTCTTTATCTAGCCATTTGTTATCCCCCTCAGTTAGAAAAATTGTTAAAGAAACAAATTTGTGGACTAATAAAAAGACTACTGATGGTTTGTTATCAAAATTTAAGTTGGATTAACCTAGTGGTTTCTATTCAAGAAACAAAAGAAATTGTGTAGTACTCCCAATACTATGGGAGAGAGAATGATTTACCCCTTGATAATATGATATCATTGAACCCTAACTCCTACCTCTATTCTAAGCCATGGTGCGATGAAGGTTGGGCTAAAGAAGAAGGTGAAGAAGGGTAGTGTCTAAAACCTAAAGGGATGATTAATAGTACCAGTCTGCTTTTAAGCCTAGTCCCTTTTTTCAGTTTGGAGTAGGTAGTGGAATCATATTATGGCTACCTAAGTACTGTAAGAATTTGTAGCATAAAGATAGGCTCTCTGATGGATAATTCTAGTAGTAAACATATTGTGTTACAAATTCTCATTCAATATGGGGGGTGCAAGTGCAGATTCTAGAACGTATCTTGGTAGGAAAATATTCAAAGGAAAGGAATATTGAGGCCCTAAGGGACGTGTATGTGGAAATTGATCTCTACAGCATAGTATATGAAGTGTCAGGCCATCATTACATTTGAGCAAGTAAGATTTACCAAGCACATGGAAAAAGCTTTAATGAGAAGTACAAATTTAAAGTCGTTTGGTCTAGATATTGCATATTCATAGGGTAGAGGCATGAGAAATATTTTAATCCAGGTGTAGGCACATGCGCCACATTTTTGTGTACATAACCAGCACTTAAATAAAATGGCTAACTATAGCTATCAAAATAAGATAGAGGCAGGTTCACGTGAAAGCGCCAACCCTAAAATATTTTTTTCATAAAGATAATGAAGGGAATATTCGAATTGAGGACAAAGGATAACATCCTAGGTAGAAGTAATAATATCAAAGTTTTGATGTTTTGATGGTTTAATTCATGATGAGGTGTTATGACTGTAATGCCCAATGGATAATAGATATTCAAACCAGACACTTGAAGAAATACCCTAAATAATACTCTATGTGGGACAGCCCAACTTGATTAAGGTAAAGGACACGATGAGAGTGTGAATGCTAGATGAAGCAAGTTAAGTACTTTCCTAATATAGTTAGGATCTTTGTATCACCAAGTGATGTCATGCTTTCTCAGGTCTATAAAAGGAGAAATATTAATTTGAAAATAGTTTGGAGTCTGATATGGGTCATAATCAACAATCTAGAGATGGTAGAGGATATCTTGCTTATATTGGAGAAGTATTGTTTATCCTTATTGAACATCGTAAGCAAAGCAAAAGAAAAAGGGGATTGCTATTTTGGGTAATCTATATGCCTTGGAAACAATCTTGTGCCTCGATGGATTATGCATATGGAGCTTGCACCACGATGGATTATGCATACACATATATTTATGGTGCATAGCTCCCTATTTTTGTGTAACTCCAATTCCCTCCACTTGTTTCCCTTCTTCTTTGTTTTCCCAGCACATTAGTGTTGCTTCCTCTCATCCCCTTGTAAATATACCATATCCTCCTTATTTTAAGTCTTTCCTTTTTGTATTAAGGTGGTGGCTACATTTTATTTTATTCCTGGTTTTGCCCAATCACCACCATTTCATGTATATTATGAGGTTTATTTTACCTCACAATGCTAATTTTTGGTTAAATTCCATGTCGTTTTTCTTTATTTCCCATTCTCTTTTGATATTATTAATTCTAGGTTTATCATTCTTCCCCTCCCTTTTTGGTGATTCCTTCCATCCTTCATGATTGCATTGTTGCTTACCTCAAATTCTACTAAAATTTTAAGTTGATAAGGCTCTGAGTTCTTTATATTCATGAGCAAAGTTCCCCGAGAGGCACAAAAATGTAGTCCAAAAAGGCTACATAGCAATTTTTTAAAATCGGCTAAGTATCCAAGAGAAAACTCCTAAGCAATGCTAAACTTTGCTAGGGTGCAAAATATATGGTCAGCATAGTCAAACAGTGTCAAGTAGAATTCAAAGTTGTGGAATTCAGATAAGCGACACCAATACATGGTAAATTTCCCTGATGGAAGATCATAAATATGTCAATTTCAAAAAAGGGGTGACTAAGTGTTAGAAATTTTAAAATCCACTGGAAGCCAAAATCTACAGTTACGTAGTCAAACAGTGCAAAGAAGAATTTAGAGTTTTAGATTCTAAAAAGCAGGAGGTAAGGCAACATTAAAATTCATCCAAGGCTAATGCAAAAGAGTAATTCCCTAGTCAAACTGGTCAAATATAACTTGGAGGAAACTAAAGTAGTGGATTGAGCAGAAAGCCATCAAAAGCCACAAGGAACGCATTTCACAGTCAATGCAGTCAAACCCAGCCAGGCATAAATTCAAAGTTATGGATTTTGTGAGAAGATACACGGTGCCCTAGAAACACATTCTGTAGTCAGTGTAGTCAAGCCTCGCCCAATAGAATTTTGAGTTATGGATTCTATTCAACCTGATGAATGCAACAGAATCTAAGGAGTGCGGCAAAAAAGTCCTAAAAAAATCAAATATCACCAAAATCAAGACTCACCTACATTTTTAGTTGCAGATCAATGATGAAAAGTCTTCTCAAGAACAAAGGATGATCCAGATTTATCTATAATCATTCTATACATGGAATTCAGTTGAGATCCGAACAACTTGCAAAGATTAGAAGTGTAGTGTTCATGGAGTACATCTCGATTCTTGTTCTTGAAAACCAATGAGAGGCTACCACCTCAGAATTTTGCTGATCTAGCAAGAAATTCCTTGTAATGTTTCCAATTTTTTTACTATCATTATAAAATCTATATAATGAGGTTGAACCCTCATGTTTAAGGGTCGGCTCTGGAGTTTTTTTTTGATATATTATTTTAATTTCTATGAAATTAATAGAAGGAGCATTACTTATATGTTTACATCTAGCTCTTGTATTCATCAATTGTTACTTTATTCTATGAATGCATTTTTGTTACTTCTATCATGATTAGTCAATTCTACTGATATTGGATTGCTGATTTGGAGCACCTTGGAATTGTTCATGCCTAAAAAAATGTGATATAAGACTTATATTTATGTTATTCTAAGTTTTGATCTAATTTTTCTATTTATATTATTAGAATTTAGATTTTTGTAATAGTTTTCTAAGTATTTCCTTATTTTAATGGTGAAGATACTGAGTTTTGATTGTTGTTAGTCTCAAGTGTGGCATTCTGGAAATGTGATTGATCAGTTGATTCATGCTATTTTTCAATTTTTTTAGCTCCATCTGGCCATTATTTTCTCAACCATATTCTAACCATTATCTCATTTATATCCCTAAACTTACACATTATTTCGATCTTAATTGAGTCAACACCTGAATTAGTTGACAAAATATACTAGCCTACTCTGGAGGTTGGATTGAAGTTAATCTCTAATCCATCCAATATCGGGGTTTGAGCTATGATTAGCAGGTATGCACCTCCCATAATTCAAAGATTCATAATCATAGTTTAATTTTACCTTGATGTCAATTCAGACCCCAACACTACCTACAATAAGTTGCATTCTTGAAAAATAGTTACATAGAAAGGCGTTATTTTTCCAGGTGCTTCTTAATCCAAAACTATAACAAAAATTTATAAAATATTAATATTGGTGTTACCCACATTCCACAAGGACTATTACATCAAGGTGTTAGGATGGGATCCTAACATGCCCTTCCCATTCAAAAATATTTGTCCTCAAAGTTGAAGGTGAGGAAACTATTCTTGGAGTTGTTGAAAAGGTTCCCATGTTGCATCTTCTAGTTGTAAGCCACACCACTAGACTTGGACATTTGTGAGAACACGCTAATTAATGGTATGTGATATTAGATCAAGAATACATTTAGGTTCAAGAATGAGGGATCTTTCCTCATCCATATTTGGAAGTGTAGACTAAACCTGCACCCTATTGCCAATAACCTTCTTGAGAGATAATACATGGAAGACTGGATGAATTTTGGAACTAGCTAAAGGGCTAATTTGTATGCTATGGCCCCAAGCCTCTACAATCCCTGATAAGGACCATAGTATTTGGTAGCAAGTTTTTGACAACCATGTAACTAAAAATATGATTGTTTGTATGGTTGTAAGTGAAGAAATACCATGTCATCGAAGGAAAAGCTACATTTGATATGATGTTTATCTACTTTTTATTCCACATGGTTCTGAGCCATATCCAATTTGAGCTTGAGTTGGCAAAGAATGGATTCACATTGATAGAGAGTGGAATCCACAACCTAAACCTTGGACCTACCTAAAATGTAAGAAGTTGGAATAGGTGGAAGCTGACCAAATACTACTTCAAATGGAGTCACCTTAGTGGTAGAGTGATAGGTGAAGTTATATTACCATTTAACCAAAGGAAGCCACTTAGCCCAATGAGCAAGATCTTTAGAAGTGAAATAGTGAAGGTAGATTTCTAAGCATTTATTAACAATTTTAGTTTAACCATCGGTTTGAGGATGGTAGGTTGAACTCATATTGAGCTATGTCCCCTGCAACTTCAACAGTTCCTACCAAAAGTGGCTGGTGAAGGTAGGATCCCGATCAGAGACAATTGATTTAGGCATCCCATGGAGGCAAAATATGGAGTCAAAAAGAGTTGGAGCATAATGGATGCAATATAAGGATGGGATAGGGATCAAAAGTGGGCATACTTCAAAATATGATCCACTATCATCAAAATAATTGATTTACCTTTAGATTTTGGTAGCCCTTCGATGAAGTCCATAGATATGTCTATCCAAACCTACTTATGAATGGGCAAAGGTTGAAGTGTCCCTGGAGAACTCACAATTTCACCTTTCATGTGCTGGCAGTGATCACATTTGATTATAAATTTTTGGATGTCCTTTTTCATTCTCCTCCAAAATAAATATGCTTGATTTGGGTATATAGTTTAAGAAAACCTAAATGACCAGTTGTAGGAGAAGCATGCATTTCTCTATTGAGGAGGTTCTTGATTTGAGACTAAAATGGTATAACCAAACAATCATGAAACTATAAATCCTAACCATCCCAAACATAGCTAGGGTGGGAATGAGGATCCTCTTGGAGAGTGTAGATTGGAGTTTATAGTGAGGAATCATTGGTCAAATCCTCATGAAGTTGATGAATCCATTGTAGAAGGGGAGTGGAGATAGCATGCAACATGGTTTGATCTTCATGGATATGAGACAAGGCATCCACCACCACATTCTATTTATCTTTCTTATAAGAGATGTCATAGTCATACCCCAACAATTTGGAGACCCATTTTTGTTGTTCCAAAGTAGCCACCCTTTTTTCTAAAAAATATTATAGACTCTGATGATCAGTTTTAGTGGGAAAATATTGGTCAATGAGATATAGACGTCAATGGGTGACCACATGTAATATGGTAAGCATATCCTTCTCATAAGTGGACTTGCAAAAATTTTGAGGGGAGATTACCTTGCTAGTGAAATCCAATGGTTGACCCTCCTACATTAAAATTGGCCCAATTCCCATGCCTGATGCATCACTCTCAATGAAAAAGGATTTAGAAAAATTTGGTATTGTTAAAACAAGGGTGGTGGTCATAGCATACTTCAAATCAACAAAAGCCTTCTTGGCCAAATCAATCCACACAAAATAATTTTTCCTCAACATGGTTGTCAAGGGACCTACTATCTTGCCATAATTTTGCACAAAATATCTTGTAAGATCCAATAATCCATGAAGTCCCTATAATGTATGAGGTTTAGGCCAATCTTGAACTGCCTAGATTTTCTTAGGATCAACCTAAACTCCCTCCTTAGTGACTATGTATCCCAAATATTCAACCTCCTACTAGTCAAAGGAACATTTTGATTGCTTTGCATAAAGCTAATGGTCAGATAAAATTTTAAGTGGTGATGATAATCCTTCCATGTGCGACTATAGATCAATATGTCATCAAAAAATACTAAAATGAATTTGTGAATATGAGGATGAAAAAAAAAATTCATCAAACTTTTAAATATGGAAGGGGTATTGGACAACCCAAAAGGCATAACCAAAAACTCATAATATCCTTCATGATTTTGAAAAGTTGTTTTGGGAATATCTTCATTCTTAATGCAGATTTGGTGATAGCTCGATTGCAAATCCAACATGGAAAAATATTGAGCCCCATGCAACTAATGAAGTAGTTCATCAATGATAGGAATAGAGAACTTATCTTTAATAGTTATTTTGTTTATATCTTGATAATCCACATGCAAGTTCCAAGTGTCATCATTTTTTCTTTCGAGAAAAACTAGTGAGGAATAAGGGCTAACACTAGAATGAATTATTCTAGAAGCTCGAAGTTCCTACACAATTTTCTCAATTTCTATTTTTTGAGCATAAGCATACTAGTATGGATGAACATTAGGAGGTAGACTATCAAAATAAAGGTGTATTGCATGATCATGTGAGCATTGAGGAAGAAGTCCCTTGGGTTTCTCAAAGACATGAGCATACCTATTTTATATACCCTATAATTTTTGTGGGTGATTAGACTCCCCTTAATGATAGAAAAAATCTAATATATGATGCCATGGGAATATTTATTTAACAATTTTTCCATATTATGAGAAGAAATCAAATGAACTGATCCTGTCTTTGTGCCACAAAAAGTATATTCCTACTCGACCTAAGTAAATTTCATCCATAATTTGGAAAAATCCCATAAGATTGGTCCTAACATTATCAACCATTGTGCTCCCAAAACTATATCACACCCTCATAAAGGTAAGGTATACATGTCAAACTTGATATTATAGTCCCCAATTTTGATTTTAACATTATGATATTTGCCTTTACATGGTAGGGCACCACCATTAGCAATCATAACTTCAAAGGAATTGCATGTGGTGATGTAACAATTTCCTTGTAAATTTGTGTACTTTTAGAGTCAATAAAAATGAAGATCCTTTGTCCCTTGAAATGGCCAATCATGTTCATGTTTTGGTGGTGGATACTCTCACTAAAGCATGTACAAAAAACATTGGTTGGGTTTCCTCTTGCTCGGTTGTATGGTTTGTGGTTTCTGTTTCTTGAGGATCCTCCTCATCCTCAAAAGATTCTATAGTGGAAACTTAATCCATTGATAAATTATATTTTTTGTTGCACACATATGTGCCCTCTGGAATATGTTTCATCACAATTGTAACATAACCCTTGTGCCTTTCTATTCTCCATCTCCTCATGACTCAATTTTTTTATAGGTGGATATTTACTAGTAGGACTTGGAGTTGGCTTGGCCAAAAAAGATGGCTTAAATTGAGGAAATTTAGAAGCTCAATCAAGAGCCTTGAATTTATATTCTACCAATTTGTCCAATCATATGGTATATGGTAGTGATTGAGTTCACAACAACTTAGCCTTATCCCTGATGTCATCCTTCAGTCCACTCACAAAACAACTTTGAAAAGAGTCAAAACTTAGGCCAGTGGTTTGATTGGCAAGTTTTTCAAATTGAGCTTGGTATTCTTGAATGGTTGAGGTTTTCTTGAGTTTGAAAAGGGCTCCTATAAAATATTCAAACTCGCTAGGACCAAAGTGAGTGAGTAGGTGTTGCCCAAATTTAGACCAATAAAGTTCAGGTTTGGCCTTTCTAAGCCATAAAAATCAATGGAGTGCATCTAATTCAAAATTAAAATAAGCAATGGTCAACCATAGCAAACGATCAACATTATGAAGAGTGAAATATTATTATGCCTTACAAATCCACCCCTCAGGATCTTTTCCATCAAACTTGGGAAAGTCTAATTTTGGTAATCTCATTCCATTATGAGTTGGTATAATTTGGTGCTGGTTGTTTGTACCAATGTCTTCTTAGTCATGTTGATATGTGAAACTAGTAGAGACACGAGTATCCAACTCAACCTTTATTTCTTTTTGTGTAAGGGATATGGCACTTATAGTTTCCTAGAAATATTGGAGTTGTGATTGTATTGCCTATAAGCTTTTGTTAATTGTATCCCATAGTTTGTTTCCCATAGCATCCACTTTGAATTGAATTTCCCTATCTAATTCTTGTTGTCAAGTACCCCTAGCCATATTTAAAGGTTTGTATCCCTTTTTGTGTAACTTACTAAAAATAGAAAGGTGGTTTTAGGAGTTACTATTTTTTTAATAAGGATCTAAAAAAATGGTTTGGGTGTGGTATATCAAACTGATCAGCTCGAAAAAACAATCACAATGAGTAATTTACCACAACACTAATTTTGGGCATCCCAAACTCTTTATATTATTATTTTGATGAGTCTACTAGTGTGGTCATTTTTTTCTCCAAAATTTTGATTCATAAATTGAGTTATATGTCAAACATTATTTTCTAACAATTTTTCCTAACTAATATGACTACTAACTTATTCCTAACACTATTATGTCCCCTGTCTAATTCTGAATCTGCCATAAATATTCTTGTTTGTTTTCATTTTGACTATCACAGGTAATTGTTATGACACTAATATCCTGACCACCTTATAATGACTAATACTAATGGAATTTCCTGACTGTAATTGACTCTGACTCCCTTATTTCCCCCATTTTAGACTCTAAATTTGTATGTTCACTTAATATACTCTTTTGTGATTTTGTATTGTTCATTTTGCATGCAAGAAATTTGAAATAGGGATGTCTTCTTTGTATGCTCAGATTCTATGAAGGATATGGTAACAGGTTCAAAATTTTGGTTACAAGTTAAGCAAAATAGAAAGACTTGGAGGAACATACTTGTGGGTATCCAAATTGACATCGAGCAAAACTTAAAACCATGACTGTCTATATTCTAGATTTCTGATTAGACGTGCACCTACTAATCATAGTTCAAACCTCAAAATTGGATGTATTAAAGATTACTCTAATACAACCTCCAGAGTAGGTTGGTTCCTTGTCAACTGATAATATGTTGACTCATGTAAGCTCAGTTAAAATTTTAAGATATAGGGATAGAAATAGGTTTAGGGTTAAGAAATTATAATCAAAATAGTGGTCTAATAGAGCTAACATCATAGGCATCCACAGGGAAAATATTTCTAACAAACAATTTCTAGTGTCCCGCACTTGAGATTAACGATATTCAAGAAACAGGTAATCTTCATCAAGATACACATAACATAGACATACTCCAATAAGTTATTTCAACATCTATAATACTAACAATCCAATTTAGCAAAATAAGATCAGTATCAAGATTTAACAGAAAAGAACTTCTTACAAGCATAGATTCAATTATAAAAAGATTTCATTTACTCTAAGATAGTAATCCAATATCAGCAGAATAGACTAACCAAAATAGTATTAGCAGAAAAGTAATTCACATCTTGAATATCTCAATAGAATTATTAAAGACATCAATTCTGAGGCAAACATCCAAGTAATGTTCCTTCTATTATCTTACAAAAAAATATTACATAGTAGGGCAAGGAAACACTTTAGAGCCAACCCTGAAAATCGAGGGTTAAACCTCTATTAATAGTTTTTCATTAAAGGAAGAAAATGGAACATTACAAGGGGAAAGAAATGTCATATCAGTAGAATGTTGAGGTGGCATTGTTTAATTTGTCTTTGAGACCCGAATAAACTGTGTGATATTGCACTCCTTCATAGCTTGGCTCTGCAACTTTCTGATATTTCATGATGGTTCAACTCCAGGCTATCAAAACCGAGATCTAGACCATTTATCATTCATGCAGATTTTAACTAGTAGATCTATAACTAACTATGTTATTGATTCTTGTCCTGATGGATGCTTCACCTTCTAGCTTAATTTGAATCAACTGGTTCATATTTGTGAAGACTCTACTTTTGTATCACTGGGATATCATCAACATAAACCAATTATTGATTTTTTTGTGAACAACCAAGATCAAGACTTTAAAAAATCTTGGGAGTGTGTAGCATAGAACATGTTGTAGCATGCTCTACAAAAAATATTATGGCTTAAGTTGACCACTTTGATCATGGGTTGGATCATATTTGAAAATACTCTTCAATCTGCATAGGATGTAACATCTTTCTAGAACGCTACCCTTGCTCTTAAATTTTTCTAAATCCTTTTTGCATTCATAGCGTAGAACAAAGTTTCTGTAGCCCACTCCTTGAAATTTGTTTCGTCGAACTTTGACCATCCTTGACCACAGGATAGAAAATTTTTCTTTGTACCGCTCGGAATGCAGTGTAAAAAATGTGCTTTATGAAACTTGGTGCTACTCAAAAAGTGAAATTCATGATATCGCCTTAAGGGCATTTACTTGCAATTTATATCAGTTATAAAGCATTAAAAGGAAATATGGCATAAGCATGTAATCTACTTGAAATGAAACAACATAGACAATAAATATAATCAAATTCTCTGTCTATTCATTCATAAAAGTGTTCCAAACCAGATTACAAGAAGTCCCCTTTGAGGGCTTTACAAATTGATACATTTCATTACAATTTCCCAAGGGATCTAGTCCCTTGGAAGGAGGCCTTTAAGGCGATAAAACAATAATGTTGTGAATTCCTGCTTCCCACACTCAAGAGATATTGTTGGGCTGAAAAGCTTATGCCTCCTTAGCTCCTCCTCTTTCCTAAAATTCTTGTTCCTGAAGACAAGGGATTGAAAGGGGGTTAGTAGCACCTATGTTATAGAAGAAACCCATAAAACCATAAAAGGAGAGCATATTCTACAACAATAAAAGGTGATCTACATGCATGAAAACTGATCTACATTAAGCATAAACATGTTATTGATTAATCTAAATACAAATAAGCAAATTTGGAAGCAAGATCTAAGGTGAAACTATGCAAAAATGGTGATCATTCCTGGGTGAGCCAGATAAACCTGCAACATTGGGGACCTCAAATATGACATCAAAACTGCTCCAAATTGCACCAAATTTGGACCAAAGGTTCATCTAGGCATCCTAAAGGGGTCTGTGGAGGAATTTCTATGAAATTCCAACCTATTTTGTGGCTTTCCCTAGGTGTGCCATGGATAGACTGTTGACCGTCCCTAGGTGGGACGGTTACAAAACTGCCTTAGTTTTGTCACCTATGGTTGTGGGAATTGGTCCAAAAATTGGGTAGGGGTGTTGTCAATAGATGGGGCCAAATAATGATTCAATTTGGCTAGTTTTGATAATAGTGGATCAAGCCTATTGCCCCTAAAATTGCCTTCTAAGGGAAGAGGGTTTCAAGGCCAAATGTGAGCAAAGTTTGGTTTGCAAAAGGTTGGGGATAAGTGGGGATAGAATTGGGTAGCACTTCATTGCTCAAATGCTACTTCTCTCCTATTTTTAAAAATGGGTGTTTGCACCTTATTTTATAGCCCAAAAGGGCATCTAGGACAAAAGGGCATGTCTTGCCATGCGAGGCAGGTGCCACCATTTGTCCAAATGTTGTCATTGATTGATGAAGTGAAGGTTGCCCCTTTGGGGCTCCCAATCTACTGCCTCACTGCATATTTGTAGGTCCCCAATAAATTTGGGGTGATTGGACACACTAATGGCAGTCTTTGATTGCCATTTAGCACATCCTTTGACTTTTTGAAGGGTCTTGTTTGGGGGTCGTCCCACCCAGGGATGGTTGCTTGATGGTCGTCCCCTGGGTGGGACGGTCACCGATAGGAGCCCCAAAACTACCCTAGATTGCTAGGAACCCTCCAAACTGAGTTTTGGAGCCTTTTGGAAGCCTTTTTCTAGCCTAGAGGGGTGCCCAATAGGGCCATATGTTGTTGATAAGAGGGCATATGCAATGTGCTTATAGTCTTATCTGATTTATGCGGTTTAGGTGTCTACAGATACCCCTTTTTGGGATGCACTATGTGCAACAAAGTGCTGAGCAAAAATAGATCACTAAATCATCGAATGATTGAGGTTGTTCATTAACCTAACCAACTTTAAATGCCTCCATTGTGGAAATAGTATACATTCTTGGAATCCTTTCTATTGACATAGTTGAAGGATCAATTTTGGGTATACCTTTCAGTCGTGTTGTAGTAATGAGTCTTATGGGGCTTAGGGCATACTAGGTCTTGGTGCCTTGTGTTCTTGTAAACCTTTACATGGGTCAATTCCTGAGGTTTCAATGAGGTCAAGCCTATTTTTTTGTTTCTTATGTTGATTCTTTGCCCCAACATGGGCTTGAAAATTTATCTTTAGCCAAGATTCTTTTGAATGCATGGAATTTACACTTATGAGTATTTAAATGTTGATTCGATTTTTGAATTTATCATTATGACTACCCCCTCAAGAGATGAGTCGATGAGGGCATGACAAATGCTAAAGCGATGAGTCACTTGACACATATGACTTAATTGGGGTAACTCTCTATTTTGCCCATGGTACTAAATACCTGTTTGGAGGTGATTTTCGATTGTTTTGATGAATAGTTTTGGAGTCAAAAGGCCAAATATCTCATTCCCTTGGAGTGGTCCAGCCATGGAGGCCTTCTTGGGGAGTAAAATAGAGTATTTTTATGCATCCAAAAATACTATGGGTTCAGTCTTGACCCCTCCTATTTTATTGACCATTCTGTCTTGTTTTTGGTGGGTTGTTGGCCCATTTTTTTTTATATTTGAAGTTGTTTTTGAATTTTGATATTTGGAGTGTGAGGTCTAAGGACCCACTTGATTGTAGCCCATAGGCAGTTTTTGGATTATGATGTATCTTTTGGTCTCATACCCCCCCCCACACACACAAAAAATAAAAAAAATATATATATATGAGTTTCTATTATCATCATGTGTTTCCTTATTGCTTTATGAGATGTATGCAATGCTTATATTTTATGATGCTATGATGGATGTCTAACATGGATGCATGTATTTATCATATGATTTGAGTTGATGATATGTAGATGTTTATGTGTTCTCTATATGCTTTTGTAAATTAAAAGATATGCATAAAATAGTCAGTGGTCGTCTAAATATTATTGCTAATATCTATCTGGTATCTATCCCATTTTATGAACATCCTTTAATAAACAAAAGTATATAAGGAAAAATGTATATGAATTGATGTAATGAATGATTTGATTTTGTATGATGGCTATATAATGACTATTTGATGCATACTATGCTAGCACCATAGACTATACAAAATGTATCTTTATTATTTTCATGTTATTATTGACACTATGTAATGGATTTTGGAATTATGACAAGCATGTGGCAACATGATGTAAAATAAAATGGATAATGTAATATGATATGATATTATTTAGTGGTTTTGAAGAGACTCAAACACTCTAGTTACCTAATCAAAAGTCATATAATAACTATACAAGATATTTTGACAAAGTATGCACCTACTAAGATAACCAAGATAATCAATATCCATGTGTGTGCATGTGAGTTCATTACCATGATAACACATAAGATTACCCTAGTGCAAATAAGATTCACTCAGCCCATCGGCACTAGAGATCATTTTGCGAGTCTCATTATCCTGAGTTTTGTACTTAGTTGGATTAGACCACTAGGTAATCTAGGTTACAACAAGCTAGCTCATCCACATTCAAACATTGGTCTATACCTAAGCAATTTTGCTTAAGTGATAGACATATCATCATGTGGGAGGCTACCACCATTGACAAGTAGGCTATCCACCAAACCTGTAATGAGGATCACCTTATGGTTCTCTAATGCTAAGAATTCCAGGGATTCAAGTTCAAGACTCCCTTATTTTATTTTAACTTTGACTTTCTCAAGGGAGTTGCTCATTTTGATTTGGTGAGCAAGGGTTTTTAATAGTGGTGAGAACCACCATTTCTTTTTGCTTTTCCTAGTGATAATAATCACTGTTTCTTTTGCATATTTTGAAGTGATAATAATCACTATTTCTTGTTGGAGTACTTTGAAGGGATAATAATCACTATTGATTTTTCTCTTTGGGATACTTGCCCCAGTGTAGGGCAAGGGATTTATGGGTAAGGAGGAACTTGTCCTTTTTTCAATTCTCAGCATCTTTGAACCATTCGCATAGGGGGATGAGTAGGATAACCTTTTCGCTTAAAGCACCCTAGACCACTTCCTAGTTTTCATCTTTCCTTGCACTAGACTTGGATTTATTAATGTAAAAATATGTTGGGATTTTGATATATACCAAGAATTATCCAAGCAGGATTCTACCTTCTAAAGATCATGCTAGATTTCTACAATTTTGAGAAGATAACTAGATATGGCTGAGTGACCGAAAACTTTAACTATATTTTGCTAACAATGGCTAAGTGATGGAAAACAAACATATAATGTAAATGCTATATGTAATATGAACAGATGGTATAATTGACATATGATAACAATGAATTTTTACCAGACGCTTAATGTACAGACCTAGTGCTAGACATATATGATCAATTTGGAATGATGCATAATGCAATGATGAGTATACCTAATGTACCTATGATTATAATGAAAGTGATGAGAAATGTAATACAATGTAATATTTTTGTATTTTGATGATTTTAATCATTTTTTTGTTATTTTTGAGATATGTATATATATGTAAAGGTTGACCAATGGGCTTAATGAATGTCATTGGGGCTTTTTGGGTGACCAAAGGGCTTATAGATGCCTTTGGAGCATTTAGGGTTGACCTAGATGATCGTAGATAGTCTAGGAGATTTTTTATGTGACCTAGATGATCAAAGACCGCTAGGAGCCTTTTGGGTGACCTAGACGGTAAATGACACTTAGAAAGTGTCTACGACTACCTAGATTTGATGGTGACCAAGGGCTTATATATGCTTTGAATTTAACTATTCTATTCTAGGAGAAGAATAGCCCATGTGGGATCAAAGAAGTAGAAGGCAAACCTTTAGGATCCTCAATTTGCTTATATTTCTTGTAATGTAAATAGTGGGGAAGGTGTGACACCTTGGATACCCATAGTATGTATTATTTTTGATGCATTGTTATTGGCTTGGCTAGGAGGAGTTATAGAGACTGACTCCCCATATTGTGGTAAGGGATTATGGGTAATACCAATATCTTTATGGGGTAACATAAGTGACCTTATTGTGGATACAACTTTCTTATCAATAATATCTTGGACCGCATGTCTAAAATTATGAAAATCGCTAATCTCATACCCTTTAATTTGGTGATAGAGGTAAGAATGATCCTCCCTATATCGTCTAGATCTAGAACTATTTTGGTTGACCAGGGATATAGTTGGCAAGATGATTGCCTTTGTCTCTTGCAGGTTGTGAAGGATGGTTGACATGGGCTCAGATAATGGAGTCCAGGTATGATGTTGAGGCTTTAAATGAAGTGGATGTGGTCGCCTCCTTTTATGGGGCAATGGGGTTGTATGCATATTAGTCACCTGTTTAGATTTCTCTTCTTGAATCCTCCCTATAGGCAATATATTTTGAACTATGTCAATTTGTTGATTGTTGATTTGAATATCATTTTTGTCAAGCATATCTTGTACCTTATTCTTGAAGGTGATACATGAATTAATGTTATGACCATTCACTTGATGATAAGGATAGTGTTGGATCTCTTGATACCACATTGGTTTGTGTCTATTAGGATCCAAAGGGTGGATATCTGGCAATGTGATAGCCTTAGCCTCGCATAATCGATTAAATATTGACACCAAAGATTCAGGAAATGGTGTATACATGTGAGGTTGATGGTGTTGTTGCCTTTGCCCTTGCTTATGTTGAGACTTAACATTGGATTGCACAAGAGGAGGTTGGTCCTGAAAATCAAGGGGTTGAGATTTTGAATGACTCAACTGTAGCTCAATGCTTGCGAGTCGATTCAAGATATATTGTGAGTCATTATGTTGGTGACTCACTTGTAACTCAACATTGGCTAGCCTATCCAAAATCATCTGAGTAAATGCATATGGTTCATGATGATTGTGGGTAGTGAGTATATCCACATGCTCTTGTTCTTGATTTAGCTCATGCTCTTGTTCTACCTCATAGTGTTCAATTGTGGTAGCTAGATTATCTCCACTTTGTTGTAGTGGGTACACTTATTCTTTATTTTTTTGAGATGTTGAATGAGATGGAGTAGGTGTAACCAAATCCATCGATGATATCTCTTGTGGTATGGATGGAATGTTGGATGGAGTCACAAGTGGCCTAGATGAATTCAGAGGACTTTGGTTCTCTGTCATCACATTGATCATTCCCACAAACTCATGGGAAGATGCATTGGAACTTGGACCAGTCATAGGTTCATCATAGACTTGTTCAAGGTGAACTACTTGGCCCCCATGATTAGGGGGTGCATCATAAATGCTATCAATGGGTGGCAACTCGATAGGAGGACATCCTAGATCCTTGATCAATTCGATGATATGCATGAATTTAACATAAGGTTCTATGCATTCATCAAGTTTAGGATTGGTCAAGTGACTTGTGTCCTCAAGTTTGGTGGATGAATATGGTATGATATGATCTAATTATTCTGTATCCACCATTGGTTCCTCCTTGTTGGTAGGAGTAGGAAGGTCTTCTTCTAATGTGTCAAAAATGTCTAAGAGATATTTTACGGTTAGCCTTTTTGACTCTCCCTCATTTGAAGAAACAGAGGATGGTACTGGCGATGGTGGTGAAGGTAACTTCACAACTAACCGTGGGGTTGAATCTGGACTTTGGATAAGGTCATTGAGTTTAGTATCCAAAGGTGTGGATGGACGAGTAGACTCTTTTGGATGATCATCCTTATTGTAATACTTGAAGGGGTCTGGGTCGGCATCAACCACATGGACCTGACCTTCATGAATGTATTTAAGGCATTGATGTACAAGAGAAGGGATGCACTCCATGTCTCTTATCCAAGGTACTCCTAATAATATGTTGTATATTCTTTCACCTTCCAAGATATAGAATAATGTAGGCATAGTCTTCTGTCCAACTTGAACAGGTAGGATTATCATGCCCACAGTGGAGGATAAAGCATCATTAAATGCTTTCAAGGTGAAATTGGATCTTGCAATGTGCGAAGATGGTATTTTGAGATGCTTTAGTGTGGTTGTGGTAATAATGTTTATTTTGGAACCTGTATCAACCAACACTCGCTTATAGGGGATCCTATTGATGCATGCAATGATGTGCAAAGGAGAGTCTGGTAAATTGGCCAACCTAGGTTTGATATCCTGATTTCGAAAGGATATAACAAGATCTTTGTGCATTTGTATGTATCCCACAAATTTGGTGAAAGCATAAGAATCATGAGGTTGTAATTCGATAGAATTTAAAACCTCCATGAAAGTTTCCTGATACTTTGGGAATCCTTGTATTAACTCTCCCATGGTCATGTTGGTTGATGATGTATGCAAACTTCACATAGGCCTCTTATGGCTTGCTACCACTTGTTGGATGGGAGTTCTAGGTGGTGTAGAGGGAGTGTATACTTCCCTACTAGGCCTCTTGGTAGGCTTATTATCTCTAGTTTGGACTTGGACTCGGTGTTGACTAACCGAAGAGTCCACTTGATCACATGAATAACCCATTGGTGTTCTCTTGGAAGAGGTACCTTGTGGTTGCATGGAATAATGTGATCGAGGATAATTAGGATCTTCCTCAGGTCTTATTTTATAAGTGAGGAATGGTTGGGCAGAATTGACTTGCCCACTATGATGAGTATCATACTCATCTAGGTTTTGGTACCCTAGGGAAGGGTTCCTTGGAAGCTTAAGATGATCATTTAACCCTACCTTAGGTATATAGTCTTGTTCCCTACATGGGGGGAGATCCTCATACTTATAACTATGATGCTCATGGCCTCTCCTATAGTTTTCAACTTCATAGGATTGTGATTGAGCTTGTCTATGCATAGTTGTCATGATGCATTGACTAGGCAAACCTTGAAGGGAACCCTACACTAAAGAAATTTTTGACTTCCAAAAAAGGTCATAAGTGTTATATATCAAAATGATCAATGTGACGAGCTGATCACAATGGACTAGGTCTCCAAAAACTGATTTTTGGGTCAAAATTTTGTATTTTTGGAATATTTGGCCAACCAGGGCCTGTGGGGAAATGCCCACTTTTGGGATTTTTTGGGAATTTTTGAATCGTAAAGATTTAGGACTCAAAATTTCTATGGGAGGTGCAGAAGGAGCTAACTAAGACAAAAAAAATAAATTTGGAAAGTTTTGGATTTGTCTAGACCATTTTATGACTATTTTAGTGCAATTTTTCACTATTTTCGGGGTCAAAAATAGAGTAAAAATAAAACCAAAATAACTTTTTTGTTATAGCTCCATTTTGCATGATTCTCGATCCGTTGGATGCAGAATAAAAAAGTATATTTTTACTTAAAAATATATATTTATTATTAGGTTTTGACCCCCAGATTGAGGATCTTGGGTTGACTACCCAAACAATAAAGAAATACCTAAATTTGACAACATGATTATCTCTTTTTAAGTTTTATAGATTCAAATACACAATCAATAGAAACACACAAGAAAACAAATGATTATCTCCTTTAAATATTTAAATGTGAATCCCTAAACTTGTTTTATGTGTTTCAAGATGTGTTGCTTTGTAAAGAAAATACTTTTCTCGTGTTTGATATTTCGTTGGATGATATTCTCAAATGTTTAAAGGATTTCACCTATATACTCACACAAGTCAAATATGGGGATGAAATCCATATCCAACGAGGTAGCATAGGTACTACCAACCCTCACCTAACACCTTGTGCACAACGATACACTCCTTCGAAGAGGAATGCATGCTATTTTTCATGGTTAGGATAGATCTTGGGTTGTCCTTGGCCACGGACGGGTCCCGATAGTACTCTTTCTCATGAGCCAATCGAGTGGTAATTACCTCCACTGTTGGTCTCGATCAATGGGTTGGATGTGAGAGCCCAATGCCATTGATGTTAAAATGAAACTTGGTGTGTGGGGTTCCTTTTAAAATTTTGAAAGAAAGCAAAATAGCACTCAATGATTATTTACTAAATGCATTAAGGTGTGTTTTACTTTCAGAATTATTAGTAGCATAAAAGGAAAGTATAAAAATGCAAAGCCTATATGACCTTAACCTTCTTGGGTAAGGTTGAAGCAAGCAAACCAAACAAAAAAGGTAGCAAATCTACTATTCTTTCTCTATTTTCTCTAAGCTAATTAGTGCAAGATTTTGGGAAGAGATAGTCTAACCTTTTCTATGCATCCAAAAAGTAAGAAAACATGAAATTTGATCATTTTAAACAGTAAAATTGCAAATTGACAATGTAGAAGGGTGTAAAATTTGACCTGAAACTTGTTATTTTTGCAATTTTTTGCAGAAACCCTCTGGTTTTGTGGCCATCCCAGGTAGGGATGGTCATATATTGGGGGTCGTCCCACCCAGTGCCATGTAGTTGGTCATCTCACCCAGTGCCATGGAGCAGCAAAGGGGTCGTTTCTTCTCAGAACGGTCAGTACCTACAACAAATAAAACCAAAAATGGAGGTCCAAATTAGCACCATTCAAGGGGATATTGAAAACAACCTAAATACCATGATCTCCACTGAAGAAGTGAAATTCACGATATCGCCTTAAGGGCATTTACTTGCAATTTATATCAGTTATAAAGCATTAAAAGGAAATATGGCATAAGCATGTAATCTACTTGAAATGAAACAACATAGACAATAAAGATAATCAAATTCTCTGTCTATTCATTCATAAAAATGTTCCAAATCAGATTACAAGAATTCCCCTTTGAGGGCTTTACAAATTGATACATTTCATTACAATTTCCCAAGGGATCTAGTCCCTTGGAAGGAGGCTTTAAGGCGATAAAACAATAATGTTGTGAATTCCCGCTTCCCACAATTGAGAGCTATTTTTGGGCTGATAATATTATGCCTCCTTAGCTCCTCCTCTTGCCTAGAATTCCTATTCCTGAAGACAAGGGATTGAAAGGGGATTAGTAGCACCTATGTTATAGAAGAAACCCATAAAACCATAAAAGGAGAGCATATTCTACAAAAATAAAAGGTGATCTACATGCATGAAAACTGATCTACATTAAGCATAAACATGTTATTGATTAATCTAAATACAAATAAGAAAATTTGGAAGCAAGATCTAAGGTGAAACTATGCAGAAATGGTGACCATTCCTGGGTGAGCCAGATAAACCTACAACATTGGGGACCTCAAATCCGGCATCAAAACTACTCCAAATTGCACCAAATTTGGACTAGAGGTTCATCTAGGCATCCTAAAGGGGTCTGTGGAGGAATTTCTATGAAATTCCAACCTATTTTGTGGTCATCCCTAGGTGTGCCATGGATAGACTACTGACCATCCCTAGGTGGGATGGTTACAAAACTGCCTTAGTTTTGTCACCTATGGCTATGGGAATTGGTCCAAAACTTGGGTAGGGGTGTTTTCGATAGATGGGGCCAAATAATGCTTCAATTTGGATGGTTTGGAATCAGTGGATCAAGCCTATTGCCCCTGAAATTACCTTCTAAGGGAAGAGGGTTTCAAGGCCAAATGTGAGCAAATTTTGGTTTGCAAAAGGTTGGGGATAAGTGGGGATAGAATTGGGCAGCACTTCATTGCTCAAATGCTACTTTTCTCCTCTTTTGAAATGGGGGTTTGGACCTCCTTTTATAGCCCAAAAGGGCATCTAAGGAAAAATGGCATGTCTTCCACCATGCGATGCAGGTGTCGCCATGTGTCCTAATCTCGTCATTGATTGATGAGGGGAAGGTTACCCCTTTGGGGCTCCCAATATACTGCCTCACTGCACATTTGTAGGTCCCCAATAAATTTGGGGTGATTGGATGCATTAATGGTAGTCTTTGATTACCATTTAGTGCATCCTTTGACTTTTTCAAGGGTCTAGTTAGGGGTCGTCCCACCCAGGGATGGTTGCTGATGGTCGTCCCTAGGTGGGACAGTCACCAGTATGAGCTCCAAAACTGCCCTAGACTGCTAGGAACCCTCCAAACTGAGTTTTGGAGGCTTTTGGAAGCCTTTTTCTAGCCTAGAGGGGTGCCCAATAGGGCCATATTTTGTCTATAATATGGCATATGCAATGCGTTGATAGTCTTATTCAATTTATGCGATTTAGGTGTCTACAGCTACCCACTGCATTGTTGCCTTATTTGATTCATGTTGACTACTTTGACCATGGTGTAGAGCATGTGTTCTGATCCACTCTAAAATACACTTGAACCTTAGTGAGACAAAACAACACTTAAAGTTAGTCTTTTCTTCATGCAGGACAAAATAAAATGTGATGTATCGTTGTTCAAAAAGTATTGACTTCATCTTTGATTAATGTTGATAGTAGGATAGAACATCTTGCATTGCACCATTGATAAATGCACTAAGTCTCATGTGGGTTAGGACATCTCTCTAACTTAGAAAATATGTTGAATCCCACTCTTTCAAAGTAACCAAAATGCAATTTTGATCGCTTTGACCATGGCGTAGAACATCTTGTACTGCACCACTGGAAAATACACTAAAGCGCGCATGGATTAGGACATCTATCTACCTTAGAAAATATTTTCAAAATTTTTCTAAGTATGTGGCCATTTTGGGCCTACATTATGGTGCCTCCTGGGGGGATTTGCTCGTAAAGCCTTCAAACTTAGAATCTTATCCATTGGGCATCAGGAGTCAAAAAGATGAAATCTATAAGCTATACTTCATAGAATAACTTCTATATGACCATCACCCTCTGGGACCTTTGTGAAGTCATTCAGAGGATAATGGTTCATATGGAAATCATGTTGGAAACAATGATACCTGCAACTCCTATTAAAAACTGCTTCATGTCAGGCAATATGGAACTATGCTCTCCTTTATAACCCTGACCAACATGATCAAAATATCTTCACAAATTTCTCATTTTCTGCTCTTATACTTCATGCTTTTATGATTTTTTTTGACAGTGTTAGAATCACAACAATATACAACACTTTCTACATGAATACAAAAAGTGACCAAGCTACAGGGCTTTATACTCCTGCTCATTCTTTCACTGAAACTTGATCATCAAGTTGTTCTTTCTATGTATCTTCAGAGTCTTAAGCAACCTTATCTAATTTTTCTTCTTCCTACTAAGTTCCTTCTTCATTGTTGCCTTCCTATTCTTGATCAACTTCTTCTTCTTGGGAATCTTCTTGCTTATCTTTGGGCTCTGTATCATTTCCAAACAAATGGATCATCAATTTTAGAGTTTACAAAGCTTGACTCCAAATGGCCTCAGAAGGATTGGAAGTTTCTTTAAGCTATTTATGGATATATTCCAACTTAGAGGTCTCTTCATAATTCACAGAGCTACCTTTATTCACCAGTTCCTCCATCAGATCCCTGAGCCTAGTTAAATCTTGAATCATTTGGGAGACCTACTCTTGATCGATCAAATCTTCCCAAGTGTTTATCTTAGACTTATCCTGGATGATCAAGGCTATGTTCTCCTTAGTCTCCTTTTTTGATAGTAAAGTATTGGTTGATATCTACTACATCTTGAATTGCACCTTCAATATTATCTGATAACAACCAAACTTTCTGGAGCAATCTATTCTTCTTAACCACAACTCCAAAAGCTAGTCTAGAAATGCTTCATGCCTTATTAGGGATGGGCTTAGCAGTTTCACTAAACCTGTAGTTGGATAGCTTGTATATTTTTTCAGCTAGTATCACCATAGGCTATAGCTCTTGAGTAAATTTATCCAAATATTCTTTGGTATTTTAGAGCAGATGGTTGGCATCATCCATATAATCAATGGTGGGTTGTATTTCAGAGCATTTCTTAAGGATTTTAGACCATAGCTATTTTCTAACATTCTTTACTCATTTTGAAAATCTTGAGGTCTTAGCTTTCTCAATTTGTATTTGGTGTTTCAAATCTTGTATTTCTTTAGCTTGATATTCATATTTTCTCTTATGCTCTTCAACTTGATCTTTGAGTTTTAGAACCTCCTAATATTGGTTCTTCCAGCTCTTGAATTAATTTCTGATAACCTTTTCTACTTGCTTATTATTGTTAATTGTCTTCTCTAGCGTCTCTATCTTTTCCTCTAACTTTTTGACCTTCTCCCTATAGATTTCAATCTTGACATAAAAGTCTCAAGATGAGACTTTGCTATGACCAACTCGTCCTCTTCTGGTAGCTACTCAATATCTTCAGTATACTCCTCTAGAAGATAATCTTGTGTAGTCATATCTTCTTTAGGTTTGCTCACCAGAGGTCTTATAGATATGTCTATTATTTGCCTTGTCACTGGATCAATAGCCATCGTCTTTCTTTTCGTAGCCATCTTCTTTGAAGGCTTAGAGAGTTTCTTTGCCCAAAAATATTGAATCTTCTGTGAAACTTATTTTCCTTCTACATATAAGCCAAGGTGGGATGACTTTTAGGGAGTGGTGAAGTTGTAAAACAAGGGAGGATAGACTCAAAGGCTAATGATAGTGGAATAGTGGTGACAATAGTTGAATCTGTGCCTTTTGCTAGAGTTGTAATTGAGGACATAGGAATGGAAGTAAAACTCACGAAATGAGTTGAATGGGATAAAACAACTTGTCCTTTTGATGATATTGGAGGTTTTAAGGATGGACACGGAATGATAGGAGATGATGTGAATAGTATTTTAGATGAACATGGAGGGGATGCATTGGTTTGACCCTTTGTATCAGTTGATGAAATAGGTGGTGAGTTATGAAGGCGATAAGACATATTTTTTCAAACTTTTCTTGAGAATGGAAAGGGGATTTCTTTGGGGAAGAAGAAGGAGAATAAGGTATAGAAATAATAACTTCACCTACAAAATTAGGATGTTCATGAATCTCCTCTGTAATTTGGTGTTGCACTTGTTGTACTGATAGCTCTACAACTAAAATTAGGACTTGTTCAATACTCTACCCCTTATCCACTTTCCATTTCTTGCAGACCTCCTTCTGGGTTTCCCCCAGTATGTCTTTAGTCTTTCTTTTAAAAACTTGAAACATTGTAGTCTTATCACTGTATGTATCCTCTTCGAATTAATATTCCTATGGTACATCTTCGACGATAGGATTTGACTTAGTTGTAGATATAGTAGTGAAACTCACAGGTGTGAATACAAAGTCATCATGTTTTTTCTTCCAATTTATCTCGGCCCTAGGGGGCTTGTAGCACCCTAAAATTGGCACAATAAAATTACAATAATTACATTCACCTTAGTAAATAATTTAAAATTCAAATTTAACCTCCCAAACCGACCGTTAACCATCGAGAAATCCGTTTCTCCATTTTCTGCACCATTTTTAGAGGTTGTTTTTATCGTTTGATGATATCGTCGCTGATCAGACGATATCGCCCTAGATTTGACGATTTCATCTGGACTAGGACGTCCAGACGATCTTGTCGCAAAACTAATTTTGCAAAGTTGGAATCTGTTACAACCGATCTCCAATCTGGGCAGAAGCGTGTCTGCACCGTTGGGACCCTCCCCCCGTTGGAGATCTCCCAAATTGGGATGATCTCCAACCTCATAACTACTCCCCTAAGCCTATTTAGTCTCTAGGATTTTCCCTTCCCAACCCCTAGCTGAAAATTATCTGCAAATTAACTCCATTCACGTTAAAACATCCCTATTTTCCATTTGCACTAGTTCCATATCATTTTTGTTGCAGGTACATCATTGTTTTTCAGTCGGAGCTAGCACCTATCGTTGCCGACGAACCTGTTCAGATCGGAGGCAAACCTGTCGAATTCGAGGCGATTTTGTACTGATGCAAGACGATCTCGACTGCAGTCCGTATTAAGGCAATCAGTGCCTGAAGTTTGCATTTCTCAACCTTTTCTTTGTCATTTTATTCTACAAATTAGATAATCTATTCAGTGTTTTATATTATTTTGTATTTGGAGTTCACCCATTTAGATAAAGTGCATAATTAAATCCTAATTATCATCTAATTAGCATGATTCATCTCTGTCTCTGTGTTTAAGTTTTAGTTTGATAACATTACTGCCATTTTATATCATTTCCCTCTGTTAGCACTGTAGTACTTTTTGTATTTTGCATCTATTTTTGATTTTACAGGTCTCTGACGAATTCGTCAGATCTCAGACGATCTTGTCTGATTGCAGATGATTCTGTCGAATCTCAGATGATCTAGACTACTTCAACATCAGAATCTTCTTCAGACATCAGGATCAGGTATTACTCATTTGTATTCTGTAATCTCTCTATTTTTCTGTCTTTAAATCTGTTTTTCGTATTCATTGAACTTGCATTTTCATATAGAGTAATCTAGATTCATTCGGCCAAACCTAGGATATGAATGCTTAAGGTTAAAATGAACACATTTAAACACATTCCAAAACCTAGGCGTGGAAGCTGTCGTTAAATGTTTCCTGGTGAACCCACCATCCGTCGAAAAATCATCAAAATACACCTCCCTTGAGAGGCGGGACCTTCGCAAAGTCCTCTTAGTCCGAGGTACCACGACATCCTTTTCCCATCCTCCTTCCGGGCATGGATCCAATAGCCTGAAGGTAGGGATGTGAAAAATTTGGAGCGATACATTTTGGTGAACCCGGCGTGAATGCATCATAACCTTTTGAAAACAAAAACAAAAACAAAACAAAAAAAAAACATATATAGAACAACTAAAACATAGATGCATTTTAAAACATTTAAGTTTGAAAACATGTTTAGATGGTAGCTCCTAAGAAAAGGTTAGCGGTTACTATAAACGTAGAAAATCAATTGGCAGCCATAGAAGTCAATTCTGTCCTTAGTGTGCCTGAAACAAGCATAAATCAATTCCTATGGAATGAACTTGATAGGATACTGAGTCTCATTTCATCTAGGTCCACACAACTTAAGCAAATCAAGAGGCTAGTCCTAGATAGAGTCCTGGATCCTCATCAATTAGTTTTTTATCATGAACTTTAGAGAGCCTGCCATAGATGGTTAGCCTATAGGAGAGCTTTAGTATATTCAGAGTTGTTCACCTTCGAGGAATACCTCGAGAATGCAGCCATTGTGCACCAGTTCCTAGGTTGTGTAGAAGACCAAGAGGTTATTCTTACAGATAGGGAAATATGGAATAGAGTTTCGTGAGCTGTGCTATATCGAGAGTATTGCCATGAGCTTTACTTTTATCAACCAGCATCTGAAACGGACAACATCACTATAGCTCTTTTCATCAAATTTTTAAAAGAAAACTTTCAATTTGAAGAAGAACACTTCATGACTCCTGAACAACTCGAACCTATTAATGATATTCATAAATTGTTTATAGAAAACTAGATTATTACTTCAGTATTATCTCTTGCATTTATTGTGTTATTTGCTTTATTGTATTGTTTCAAAAAATTAAAAAAAAACTAAAAAATCAAAAACTTAGCAAAAACTTAAACATTTCATTTTCAAATATTGTAGTAGGTATATAGTAAATATATACCTCTTAATTTGTTGCATATATATATATATATTTGCTGAAATCAAAACTTAGCACCATGCCTAAACTTAGGAATGGTAAAGAAACTTTAGGAGAAGGAGAAGATTGGTTACAAGACACAACTGGAAACCAAAATGTCCTTCTTGGAGATACAAATCCGGAAGGAGAAACCCTAGGTCAATCAGACGAAGACTTAGGTGAAGATAAGGAACAAGAAGGAAGTGTTAAAGAGGATGGGTCCTCATCCCCTAGAGTAGCTCCGAATGGAACTATTGCCTTTGACAATCTAGAGCATTTCAAGAAATTTCTCATAGATAACATTGATGACCTTAATGTGGCAATTCGCCTTGATAAAGGGCAAATCAGTGACGCTCAAGCAGCTATATAACAGGCATTTAATATGCGCATTAATCCCTTGTCTTTCATTGATCAATAAAGTGACAAGGTTGGGCCATCCAATACGGATATGGTCACTATGGCTCAAAACATGTCAAAAAAATAGGTTACCCAACCTCCTAAGGAACCTGTTATTCAACCTAAAATCACTCCCACACAAAAGAAACCTTCCTTCACTACTTTGTTTCGTCAAACTATTGAGCAATATGCTTCAAGTAAACAAAAACCTAAAACAAAGCCAAATACAAACTTTCAAAAATCCGAAATACAACATAATCCAACTTCAAAATTCCTCCATAATACTTTTCCTACCAATACTTTACACAACAGTAACATGGCATCTAATCCGCATGTTCCTCCATCCTACGCCCATAAAACCCATGTCAATGCCCTACCAAACCAATATGGGGGGCAAACTAGTAATCTGGAATCCATGGTGAAACAATTGGCTTCACATATGAACCAGATAGATCCCTACCGTCCCTCGTATAATTATTGAGAGATCTATAGTCAACCTTTGGACCCCATAGTTGTAGCTCAACCATACCCTAAGCATTTTCCCATGCCCGTCCTGCCTATATATAAAGGAACCGAAGATCCCATAGAGCATCTTCGCATGTTTAGGATAGCATGTCACGACATATCGCATGACGACTTGCTATTACTAAAAATGTTCCCCGAAAAGTTTAGGTGGAATGGCATTAGAGTGGTACTATCAATTGCCCACTCATTCTTTGAGAAACTTCGAAGAAACAGCTGAATCATTTGTCCATCAATTTAGTGCCTACATCGAGAGGCATGTAACTATTAAAGACCTATACAATTTAAAACAAGATAAGGATGAATGTTTTGTCGATTTCTTAGCTAGATGGAGGCAATTGACAGGAAAAATGCACTTTGTGCTACCTTATAGGGAAATGTTGGACATTTTCATCAATAATTTACAAGAACAGATATCTTATGAGCTATCGACTGCTACTTTAACTACCTTCGATCAAGCTATAGATTTAGCTCGAAGAGTAGAAGATGCCCTCATTATGAGAGGCCAACTTAGGAAGAAGGATGATGAGAAAACATCCAGAAATCAATATAAAAACAAACAAGTTGTCGGTGACGGAGTCACTGACAACAAAAATGTTGCTAATGTCAATGCAACGAAGACAACAAAAAAAATTATATTGAAACCTCCTGATAAGCCTCCTCGAGAATTCACTAGATTAAATCAACCCTTATCCACTATTTTACCTCAATTTCTTGAAAGAGGTTTGATCCAATTACCAGCTATCTAGGAACCTGACCCAACTATACCCGAATATAGAGCTGATTTGCACTGTGATTTCCATAGAGGACCTGGACATTCTACCAATGCTTGTATAATTTTGAAACATAAAATACAAGATTTGATTGACAATAATGAAATGGAAGTGCAAGCCTTCCAACCTAAACAAAACCCTTCTAATAATACTCAAAAGACCATTCCCCAAAATAAAAATCAAAATGCCAATCAAACTCTAGACATATTTCAACACCCTTTACCAAGACATGGTAAAGAGGTAGCCAATCAAATTGAACATCATAATGTTCCCCCTCCTACCCGATATGTAGGAACCATTAGCGAACAATTACCTATTTAGGATCCTCAAATATTTGACACGACCTTATCCCTAGTTACGACCAGGCCCTTACATAATTTTCAAACTTCTGATTCTAGTGATATAGAATCAGATAGTGAAAGTGAACTAGACATTACTTCAAACCAATCAAATAGTTCTAAAAATGAATCAGATCCTATTCAACCCGTCACAGATGCTATGGTTCTAGAAGAACCATTCCCTAGAAGAGTCACTACTCGACCTTCTTCCAATATATTCCTTTCTAATGAAGAAGCCATTAATGCTCAATCGAGACCATTTCAATATCTTCACTATAACATTGTAGGTACCATTGGAGTCGTTACTTGGCAACAAGCTCAAAATTCCCAACAAGAACCAAACCAGAACAATGGATCGGCTCCATTCGTTCTAAAAAACCCCAATAAATGGAATCATGTTCCTACTGTTCAATCTAAACCCCCTTACAACATTAATGAGCAATTGTCTAACACTACGGCCAAAATTTCCCTCTTAGATTTATTAAGATCTCCCACCCATAGGGATGAGTTGATGCTTACATTGAGCCAAATGATGGTACCTCAAAACATTCAACCTGAAGCTATGGCCAATACTATCATCACTCGAGAGATTGATTGTATTGACTTTCGGGATAAAGATATCCCACAACATAGTTTACATAAGGACAATCCCTTATACATTACTGCTTTAATTGGAGATGTAGTTGTCAAAAGAGTTTTTATTGATAATGGCTCATCTCTAAACATTTGCACCTTTGACTTCTACCAACGATTTGGCTTTAGAAGTGATGAAATGAAGAAAACTGATATGATTATCAAAGCTTTTAATGACGAAACACAAGAAACATGTGGAGTTATTACCCTCCCATTGCAAGTTGGTCCTAGAACCCTAGAAACAACCGTGTTTATTGTACATTTCCCAGCATCATACAATATACTTTTGGGTCACCCTTGGATCAACGCCATGCGAGCGGTCCCATCAACTTTACACCAATGTGTTAAATTTGAATTCAAAAATCAGTTGGTCACTATTCATGGTGACCCTAGACCTTTTGATATGTGTGCTTTGGCAGAACTAGTTGGAGTGCAATTTTGCCCAGCCCTGTCATCCACACATCCTAGTTCTTATTTTTCATCTAAAACTGTGAAACATACACCCATAACTTCACCTATTTCTCCTCCATTAACTTCATCCTCCTATATAGACCAACAATCCTCTAAAAAAATTATTTTAGAACCTCAAACAGATCTTAATTCTACAACCAATCCTTCAAGTTCTATCCTTATAAATTCAAGACCTATAGACACATCTATCATACCTTCCACATCTCAAGACATAGGTAATAAGCCTTCTACATCTTATGCCCTTTCTGATGAACTTTTACCAGATTTATCTACAACCTTAATATCAAAAAAAATGAATGCTTTCATGCAAGATTCAAACCTTTTAAATAACTTGCCGCCATCTCCTCGTACTTTGGGCCTCCCACAACCTATGGGAAGTACTTACCAAGTCGGGAGTTGTGCCTTCATTTATAAAGGATATGACTGGGAAGAATCCCTCGGAATATCAAAACTCATCATCGGGGATACGCTCGGTGTTATTTTACCAATGATTATATTAAAGCTAAACCCATGATGCTTAAAATGGGATATGAAGGGAAAGGCTTGGGACCTTTCCAAAATGGCATGAAAGAACCTTTCGAGGTAGAACCGTGGCCTGCCTGCTGTGGTGTGGGCCTATTTCCTAGTAAGGGTCAACCCTTTCCTTTTGAGGATGATGATCATCTCATATGCTATCAAGATTATTTGGATAGGCATGTTGATTTGCCTCTTAAAAATCAGTCATTTTCATGCAACATGCTATCCATAGCATACCCTGAAATGATTGCTGACCCCGATGAAGAGTTGGAAGGAGATATCTTCCATGATGTCTCTATTGAAGATATGTTACACAATGGATTTTATTTTGATGGTTCTATACCAACTATAGCTCAACTTGAGGCCACTGATCCTCAGAATGAATTATCTAAATTAACCTTACAAGAATTACAAGAATTGGGCATTTCACCCGCCCCACCTAATTTTGAAAGAGATCTACACATGGAGGTAGAAAACGTCATTAAAATTAATATTGGAACTGAGGACAATCCTCACATAATCAATATCGGGTCAGAATTAAGTCAAGAAAAACAAGAACAATACATTGCATTCCTTAAAGAGTATGAAGATGTCTTCGCTTGGACATACGAAGATATGCCAGGTCTAGACCCTTCTGTAGTCATGCATCATCTAGTGGTCCATCCGGATGCTAAACTCGTCAAACAAAAACTCAAAAAAATGCATCCCAAAGTGGCTCTGCTAGTCAAAGGGGAGTTAGAAAAACTCCCGAATGTTATCTTTATACAAGCTATTGATTATGCTGAATGGATCTCAAATGTAGTTCCAGTCACCAAGAAAGAAGCTACCAAAGTTAGGGTTTGCACAGATTTTAGAGATATTAACGATGCATGCCCTAAAGATGATTTTCCTCTTCCAAACATGGACCAAATCATTGACTTCACTGTCAGAAGTGGGATGATGTCCTTAATGGATGGATTCTCCGGTTATAATAAAATTTGGATAGCTCCTGAAGACCATGCTAAAATAGCCTTTATTACCCCCTGGGGTACCTTTTGCTGGAAAGTGATGCCATTTGGCTTAAAGAACGCCGGTGCAACTTATCAACGAGCTATGACCTACATTTTTCATGATATGATGCATGATATCCTACATGATTATGTGGATGATATTATAGCTCGCTCTATTATTGAAAATAATCATTTAGATGATTTAAGAAAAGTTTTTGACCGATTACGAGAATATCTCATTCGATTAAATCCAGCAAAATGCATATTCGGAGTTAAATCCGGTAAACTATTAGGGGTTTTAGTTTCTTTACGTGGTATTGAAATCGACCCTCTCAAGATTGCGGCCATCATTGATATGTCCGCACCGACTAATATCTCTGAGTTACGAAGTTTACAAGGTAAGCTTCAAGCCATCCATCGCTTCATCGATAAGCTGGCGGATAAAACTGGTCCCTTTCTTAAACTCCTTAAGAAGGATGTCCCCTTTAATTGGGATACCGAATGTAGAGAAGCTTTTGAACTTCTCAAACAATACCTCCTTAATCCACTCGTGCTTTCACCACCTAAATCTGATCGCCCATTTCTCCTATATATTTCAGCTTCAGATTCTGCCTTAGGGGCTATGTTAGCCCAACTTGATGATGAAAAGTGAGAACATGCTAATTATTATATTAGCCGAACCTTCATCAGTTATGAAACCCGCTACACAACATTGGAAAAACTATGTCTAGCAGTCGTGTTTGCTACGCAAAAATTATGACATTATATGCTTAGTCAAAAAACTTATGTCATTGCAAAATATGATCCCTTAAGGTATCTCATGAGTCGACCTTATTTATCGGGTCGCACAGCCAAGTTGGTTCTTGCTCTAAGCGAGTTTGATCTCACATTCATAGGACAAAAGTCTGTTAAGGGTCAAATCATAACAGATCAATTAGCTGCTGCACCCTTAGAGTCTACCCATCCCCTCATCATCGAGTTTCTAGATGAATGCCTTCAATTAGAGGCAGACCATCCTGAATAATGGTCCTTATACTTTGATGGAGCCCGATGCATAAGTGGGGCTGGTGCGGGTATTATTTTAATATCTTCACAAAAACATCTTATTCCTCTATCCTTCAAATTGATATTTGCTTGCACCAACAATACTGCTGAGTATGAAGCTCTAATCCTTGGATTGCGAGCTGCCCTAGCGCTAAAAATTAAACACCTTTTAGTTTTTGGTGATTCCCAACTGGTTATAAACCAAATTAATGAAGTTTATCAAACCAGAGATGATAAACTACGCCCATATAAGGCCTATGTTTTACAATTAATGTCTTTATTTGATCAAGTCACCTTGGAAGCTATTCCTCGAACTAGCAACCGCACAGCTGATGCTATGGCCGCAGTTGCATCTCTCTTGCCCTTGGGGTTAGATGACGAATATGCCACTATCATTATTCGTCGACTCCAAGAACCCACCTCAAATAAGTCATGCTTAGAGCCTTTGGATGTGTTTCTAATCAATGAAACTACTCTTGAGCCTTGGTATACAGACATATTTTATTTTCTTCAAAATGGGACTTTCCCTACCAATTCTAATAGAAACCAGCGTCGGTTATTACGTCGACGAGCAAGTCGATTCGTAATAATTGGCAATACTTTATATAGGAGATCTTTTGAAGGTATCCTATTAAGATGTTTAAACTTAGAAGAGTCTAAATCAGCCTTGAGTGAAGCCCACGATGGTTCTTGTGGAGGACACTTTAGTGGTAGTGTTATTGCTAAAAAGCTCCTTCGGATAGGATACTTTTGGCCTACCATGGAAATCGATGCACATGAATATGTGCGCCATTGCGACAAGTGTCAAAAACATGCTGACCTTGTCCATGCGCCTGCACAAGAGCTGCAGGCTATTTCATCTCCATAGCCCTTTTCTAAATGGGGCTTGGATATTATTGGCAAAATCAATCTCGTGTCACCCGATGGACACAAGTTCATCATAATCGCCATCGAGTATTTCACGAAGTGGGTCGAAGCTATGCCATTAGCTTCCCGCACCGGCACACAGGTTTCCAAATTTATTTTTAATCAAATCATTTGCAGAGTTCGGAATCCTCGCCAATCTCATCTCTGACAATGGAACTTGCTTCAAAAATAAAGATGTTAAAAAATTATGTCAAAAATATAAGATTCAACATCACTGGTCCACTCCCTATTATCCTCAGGGTAATGGTCAAGCAGAAGCATCTAACAAAACCCTAATCAAAATTCTCAAAATATTAGTCAATAAAACTGGCCGTGACTGGCACATTCAATTATATCCATCCTTGTGGGCCTATCGAACTAGTGTTCGAACCCCCACTGGAACTTTGCCATTTGTTTTGGTGTATGGTGCTGAAGCAATTTTTCCATTTGAATTGGAAGTTCCTTCTTTGGCTCTGCTACTTCAAGATACCAAAGTAGGAGATGAATATCGTGCTGGCAGACTCAGTCAGCTGGAACTCCTAGATGAAAAATGCATCAATGCTTTGGAGCATCTTCGTTCTTACCAAAACAAGCTTAAAAGATCATATTCAAAGAAAGTTCGTCATCGCTCCTTTGAGATCGATGACCTTGTTTTAAAAGAAAATCAAAAAAATGCAAATGCAACTAAGGAACTTAAAGGTAAATTCGAGCCCAATTGGCTTGAACCATACATTATTACTGCTAAATTTGAATCAGGAGCATATAAATTATCTACCTTAGATGGTAAATAACTTAAAGAACCCATGAATATTTTGCATCTTAAACGTTACTATGCATAAATCTGGTCATTTCATCCATGTATATATTTGTTCAAAATTACTATCTTGTATTTCTTTCAATTTATTCAAAAAAACACCAAAAACATTCATAAATCTCCCAGAAAAATCTTCAAAAACTATCTATTGCATTTATTTAAAGCACTTGTTAAATTGTTTACTCAAAAACAAAAATCAAAATAATGATAAAAACAGCTATATGCTTGACTCTTTCGAAACCAAAACAATATACAGAAGAAAGAGAGAGTCAACATTCTCAAAACTTCTCAAAAATCATTTATATATATTTTCTTACAATTATTGCAGTTATATGTTTCAAGTTATTTTGGGATAAATTAGCATTTATTTTGAATCCCTCACTTGCACACTCACAACAAATAAATATCTTGATTTTATCTGGCATGATTACTAATCTCTCTTATATCAAAGTCCACAAAATTCAATTAAATAAAGTTTGAGCATAGAGAATTGATCTTGTTAGTTACTTAAACCAAGCACATCTTTTCACAATAAAATGATTATATTTGTAATTTCCATGTTTTGCTACATAGTAGAACTAATTTCTTGAGCAAAAAGTTTCCCCTGCTATCCTATCATGCACATGGTCTAGAATCTTTGAGAATTGGCAAAAGGACAAGCTCACCCCTACCCAGAATAAAAATCCCTTGCTCTACAGCTAATCCGAGCAAGTATCCCTAGCAAAGAAAAAGAAAAAGAAAAGAAAAATTCAAGAAAAAGAGAAAGGAAAAATGTTCTTTTATATCATTACAGCAATGTTACAAGCATTATCAAGCAAAAGAAATACAAAAAGAAAAATAAGCAAAGTTCAAAAGAAAGCAAGAAAGCAATAAAATCCCTTTCCCTACCCTTTGAAAAGAAAAGAAGGGTTGATGAGCTTGAATCCCTAGAATTCTCAATTATTCGAAAACTGTGAGGTAAGCCCCATAACAGGTGGTTTGTGCCCAACCTGCTTGGCCTTGGGTAACTCCTAGCATGGTGATATGTCTGTCACATTAGCGACCTTCTTTTGTACAGACCTATGTCTACTTATGGATTAGCTAGCTCTTGATAATCCGACCTACATAGTAGTCTAGTATGGTTATATGCATCTACCTCATGGTTAATGAACACTTATTTGGTTTATTCAAATTACTTGTATCATATTATCTTGCTCAAAACTGGTAAATGAACAATGCAATTGCACACACATTTGTATTTGAGAGATTTTGTGTATCATTATGATAAATCAAGATCGGAAATGAATTCACATATGCACATGGGATTCCTTATAAATCTAACTTTTGTCTTCAAAATAATTTGAAATATTATTTTTGCAACTTGTTTGGAATAAATCAAGTACAGTCGTTTACCACCAAGACAACTATATAATAGAAAAATCAAAAATTTTCTTTCAAAATATACAATCAAAACATATACATATATATCTGATTGACTTTCGCGACGATGGTATAGTTCCAAAACCAAAATTGGAATTTTATGCCTAGCGCAAGTCCTCATTTTCATATTTTCTATTCATCAAAAATAAATTATGCAATAAAACTTTTTTTTTGATTTTTGCGATGATGGTATAAGTCTATACCTACATATTCTATGCCTAGCGCAAACCATTGTAACAATTTTATTCTCCATTTATTAAAAATCATGAAAACCATATGACTTAAATCATTATTTTACACAAATTATGCCTTTCAAAAGCAAACACATTTTCATTATTTCATGTCATTATGTCAACATTTTGCAATGATGGTATAATTCCTAAAGAATTATCCAAAAAATTTATCACTTAGGAAATTATGCCTAGCAAAAATCATTTGAACATCATTTCATGCAAACATTTTTTTTGAAAATCTGAAAACAAATCATCATCATTATCATTTGCACTATTGCACCAAAGTCTTAAGACAGTCTCTTAAGCACTCTTTTACTTTTAACAATATTTCTATAACTAACTTGACGACCGAGTGAGCAGCGACTCCATGAAATGGTCTATAATAGCGATAATGTCCTTTGAAATTATTGTTAGAAGTCTCTTTTTATTTTTACATTTCATTACAACAAATCAATTTGTTCCATCAGATTATTTCATTTAAAATATTACAAGCATGACACTCAGATTATAATATCTCCAATGACATAATTACATCCAAACATCACATCAATCAATCAAACATTAAAAGCATCACCAACATACACAAGACACAAGTCATATGATCAAAAATATCTCATCTATATATATCACAAGTATATGTACATCATCAAAACTGGATTGGTATGCCACAATTTGTACCTCGACATACTCAATCCTCTATCAACAAAAACAAATATAATAGAATGTCAAATCTTGCCCTCTAGCCTCGAGAGCCCCTCTAGCTCTCTGCCTCATCTCCTCCCCCGCCCTGAGGTGGACGAGGTGGCCCCATCGCGATCTGTGTAGTCCTAGTCCTCGATCGGGACGAGGTCCTCGACGACCCGATCCTGATCGGATCTGCAATGTTGGTCGGCGAGGGTAGTCTATCTCGCCTCTGGCACCAGCTGGAAGTATAGAGTCTGATAGAATGTCAACTGGGCAATAGCCCGTGTCAACTCCCCAGAGCTCGCCCCTCTGCCTTGTGCCCTGAGGCGTGCAATCTCGTCCCATAGCTGTGACACCTCAGCCCAGTGTCGTGCAGTCGCATCCTATAGCATCTGCACCTAAGCTTGCAGACGATCTCTCTTCGCCCGAAGAGTAGCCATCTCGCTACTCTCTCTTGTGTCCACACCCTTGCCCTTATCGGGTGATGGTGGCCTCTATGGAGATGGGGGTCTCACCTCCCTCCTCTCCCTCTCTCTCTATCATGGTCGCTTCTATGCCTGTGGCCCCCTCGCCTCTCTTTGACCGTGACCCTAGGCTGCCTCCATCGCCGCCTGGCGTTGCCTCCCTATTCGACACACAACTGCATGGATAGGACCCTATGCCCTCGTCATCCGAGGAGGGCGGATGCCTACGTACCAGGCATCGTAGCCATCGGCTACTCTTGCGTCGTCCCCATCCACTGGCTAGATGGGGGCATCATCTGTGTCCTGGCTCCAGAACCGCTACATGTCGGGAGCCCCGCTAACTATAGTGTTATCCCAAACAGTCTAGGAAAACTCATAATCTCTGAGGGATGGGATCTCCTACTGTAGACCGAACTGCCTCAAGACTCGATCATACCTGTGGAGCTCCACCTCTCCCCTCTCCATCCTCAGCTAGCAAACTCGCCTGATGCGAGCCAACTCCTGTCCATCCTCTATCCATCTTGGATGCTCCCTCCATGGCCTCCATGTGATCTAGTCTGGGACTAGGTCATCCAATAGCCTCTGAGACATCGACAGGTCGATCCGTCACTGTGCCCCTCTCCGGAGCCACCAGTAGAAGACTCGGGGCCTCTCCCCGTCAACCCTTGTCAGAGGAAGCCCTATCGGCCTCCGCATCGCAATGTGCTCCCAACACCAAACTTGTAGTAACGATGTCATAACCAGACATCGACCGCCCTTGTACATGACCCCATACAGGATCCTGTACAATCGACATAGAACAAAGCTGCCCCAAGCAAACCTATAGCCGTGGTCTCTCATGTCACATACCACATCTGCCAGCATCCATGGCACCCTGCACCCACTCTCGTGGCATAGCATAAGTCCACCAACTACTCCAACCAACACCCATGTGAGTGTAGATGCCCCAGGCATCTGGCGTAGTGCCTCGATGTTAACTCCGCCCTTCTCCAGGGCGAAGCTCGGGTCACCGCATAACCGTCCCATAGCGCGACCCTGGTTGGCCGTAGGTGTAATGAGCCATCCTTGTATGGGGATTCTCAGAATCCTCCATACATCCTCCAAAGTGGGAGTCATCTCCCCTGTAGGTAGCCAAAAACATGAAGAGCCCGAATACCACCTCTCTGCTAGGGCCATTAGTATCCCCATGTCTGTAGATACTTGTGGCATCTCTGCCACATGCATTAAGCCAGCCTGTGCCAGCTGATCTCGCTCTGCCTGTGTCAGAGCGGCCAAGTCATCTCTCAACCCTCCGTATTTCCACTCCTTGCTCTTTAGTAATCCTCTCTGCAAACATAATCAACAAAACAATAAACAATCATTAATCAACAATTCAAGGAATCAATAATGCAAGTTAAAAATTCAATTTGGTGCAATTGATGATATCGCCCACTATTGGATGATATCGTCCCAAATTTGAGCATAATCGTCTCTGATTTTGTAGTTCGAAATCGTCCCTAATTTGATGAAATCGTCCCCCTTTTGACGATTTCGCCCTCGGGCGAAATTGCCGAAATCGGGACGATTTCGTCGAAATCGGGACGATTTCGTCCCGACGACGTCGACGGCCCAAAAACGGCCGCGATGCTCAAAATTCACCTAAAAAATTACCTACAAAGCATGTAAAGTTAAAATTAAAGCATTCTAGATCAGTCTGGACTCTTACCCGTAGACCGCGTCGGACCTCTGTCGAACTGTGCGTTGTCTCCACCATTTTCGCTTCAGAGCTCCAAAAACCCAGAAAATGAACAGTAAAAATGAATTAGGATTTTACCCTATTTTTCTTAATTTTATTCAAAAATAATTTTTTTCTTTTTTGTGTTTTTACCTCAAACGTTCGATTTGGGTAAAAACACGGAGGGGGCACCATAGTAAGCTGTCGTACGATTCGACCAAGAATCGTCGCCTAAAAATGGGAACAATTTTTGCTTTCTCGTAGATCAAGAAGAACTCATCTTTAACGCATTTTCTTCAAAAATTCGCTAAAGAGGGGGCAAAATGTAGCACCCTAAAATTGGCGCAGTAAAATTACAATAATTACATTCACCTTAGTAAATAATTTAAAATTCAAATTTAACCTCCCAAACCGCCCGTTAACCGTCGAGAAATCCGTTTCCCCCTTTTTCGTGCCATTTTTAGATGTTGTTTTGACCGTTTGACGATATCTTCGCCGATCAGACGATATCGCCCCAGATTTGACGATTTCATTTGGACTAGGACATCCAGACAATCTTGTCGCAAAACTAATTTTACAAAGTTGGAATCTGTTCCAACCGGTCTCCAATCTGGGCAGAAGCATGTCTGCACCGTTGGGACCCTCCCCCATTGGAGATCTCCCAAATTGGGATGATCTCCAACCTCCTAACTACTCCCCTAAGCCTATTTAGTCTCTAGGATTTTCCCTTCCCAACCCCTGGCTGAAAATTATCTGCAAATTAACTCCATTCACGTTAAAACATCCCTATTTTCCATTTGCACTAGTTCCATTTCATTTTGTTGCAGGTACATCACTATTTTTCAGCCGGAGCTAGCACCTATCATTGCCGACGAACCTGTTCAGATCGGAGGCGAACCTATCGAATTTGAGGCGATTTCGTACTGATGCGAGACGATCTCGACTGTAGTTCGTATTAAGGCAATCAGTGCCTGAAGTTTGCATTTCTCAACCTTTTCTCTGTCATTTTATTCTGCAAATTAGATAATCTATTCAGTGTTTTATATTATTTTGTATTTGGAGTTCACCCATTTAGATTAAGTGCATAATTAAATCCTAATTATCATCTAATTAGCACGATTCATCTCTGTCTCTGTGTTTAAGCTTCAGTTTGATAACATTACTGCCATTTTATATCATTTCCCTCTGTTAGCACTATAGTACTTTTTGTATTTTGCATCTGTTTTCGGTTTTGCAGGTCTCTGACGAATTCGTCTGACAAATTCGTCAGATCTTAGACGATCTTGTCTGATTGCAGACGATTCTGTCGAATCTCAGACGATCTAGACTACTTCAACATCAGAATATTCTTCAGACATCCAGATCAGGTATTCCTCATTTGTATTCTGTAATCTCTCTATTTTTCTGTCTTTAAATCTATTTTTCGTATTCATTGAACTTGCATTTTCATATAGAGTAATCTAGATTCATTCGGCCAAACCTAGGATATGAATGCTTAAGGTTAAAACGAACACATTTAAACACATTCCAAAACCTAAGCGTGGAATCTGCCCTTAAATGTTTCCTGGTGAACCCACCATCCGTCGAAAAATCATCAAAATACACCTCCCTTGAGAGGTGGGACCTTCGCAAAGTCCTCTCAGTCCGAGGTACCGCGACATCCTTTTCCCATCCTCCTTCCGGGCACGGATCCAATAGCCTGAAGGTAGGGATGCAAAAAATTTGGAGCGATACAGGGCTCTCCACCCAAGGCTATATTTTTGGACCTATTTGCTACCTGAATGACTTATGTATTCACTACCCTATCATCAGAGTAATGTATTTTACTCATAATATAGACCTCTACAGAATATTTCTCCAATTTTTCTTATGACGGCTCAAATGTTTTAGGGGCTCCTTCAGTAATTAGTGGAGCATTAATCTCTGTTTCTTGCATTTCTTCTTGTGAAGGTGGGGAAGGAGAATTTGATTTTTTTGCTTTTTTTGCTTTTTAGCTTTCATACTCAATACCAAATTCTTAGTCTCCTTAGCTTTCCAGGTCTTAATACGTTTTTCATATCGCTCAAAAAATTCACCATCTAATGATCGACCCGATCTGGCTTTTTTGAAACCTATTTCTACTCTCATCTTCCACAAATCTACAATTTTACCTTTGTCCCATCCCTTTTTCTTTTCAACATCTTTAATTTTAGACTCCTTTAAACAGTGGTCTTTATTTTTCTCAGGATCAAAATCGACTATATGTTCATAAAAGTCTCTCCATGGGGGTAATTGTTCCATTTTGGTGACATTCCATTCCAACGGAGCACTTTCTTAATTATTCCTCTCCTTTTTGAAGTGAGACCTCGAAATTTTCTCAAACTTGAGAGCCTTTTCTCTATTAATGGCGATATTCCTCTTTGTGAACTTGTCCTCAGGGTCATACCTCCATCTCTGTGGGATGTACAAAAGGCCTAACCTCTCCAAATATTGGGTGATTTTTTTACCTTGACCCCTTCTTACTATTGTTATATCATCGACGTTACGGGATTAAGTCAACAAATATTTCCTCCCTTTACCAGAGCCATAATTCATGTTGATGAAGTTTGCCTACCTCAAGTACTCCAAGGCCAACAACCTATTAGTCACAAAATGTGACAACAAAAAAGGTTTGTCAGTGAAACCATAGAGTTTGATGATAGTGCCCTCAATGAGGATATACCAGTCTCCCTCTTTGGCATCTATTACTCTTAGAAATTTCTTAGCCAAAGACGGTAATCTAGGGTATTTCCCATACATGATTTTCAACGCTGGCCCTAGAAATTCTAAATTGAACCTATAGAATGATTTTGTGCTCCTTAGATGAGCGGTCCAATAATATATAGGAATAGGGTCTCCTTTGTCATTCTTATCTTTCACCGAAATCTATGGCATCATGTGCCTTACAATAGCATAAAACATCCATAACAAATTTGAACAGTGTCGAAAAGAAGGGGGTTCTGAACCTTTTTTTATTCTAACCAACTGCTCATGCATTCGCTTAGCAAGGAAGGTTGGCCAATCAAAGTAAATTACCTTGATGCCTTCTTCTTCTACTTTAGGCTTATACATTCTCTCATTTGAAATGCAATATACAATAGCTATTTTCCAATCTCTCACAAACTGGTTAGAGTCTAAACCTTCTAAGTAGGCCAACATGGAGAAGAGTTTTGGGTTAGTGAATTTCTCAATAGGAATTGGGGTTTTGGGCAGCCCATTCCTGGGCTTGATAGTTTTGAATTGACTATAAACCCACTTCCTAAAAGGTTCTCCTTCATGAGCATGCCTTTGCAGGGAATAATATCTAGTTTGTTCGGCTACATCAAAAGTTTTAGGCCTTATAGGTGGTTCTACTCCTATGGCAAAAAGGTCATGACAAGCCTTCATTGTGATACTAAATAGGGTTTTACCATCATTTTTTTCACTACTTTTACCCTAGGGTCATAAAACTTGACAATGGCAGCTATTAATTTAGGATAGGGATGAACCGAATCACAGATATAAAAAGATAAAAATGAGTGGACAACGTAATTACCTTGGACTATAATGGATTCACCTCTTCGATATTTGTTATTGATGTTATTTCTGAGTTTAGTTCTCTTTGTAAGAACTAGTTTGGTGTCATCCACTACTTCTACTTTATCAATATAGTCACCTAGCTCTTTATTTGCTGATAGTATTACTTCTTGGGATGCTTTGGGAGCCATCTTCTATGGAAATTCCTAGAATGTTCTCTCCCTTTCTGATTCATGAGCTTCATCTCTCTAATTCGTTGGCTCTTTCTGCTAAGTGAGTGTTGCTTAGCGAAATGAATGGGCTTTGCATTTCAATTTTTTAAATGCTCCTGCATGCATATCTTCCACCATTAATGTAGTCGATGCAAAAACTATCCATTGCATGATTTTTAATTTAAAGGTATGAGTCTTGGTGGTAGGGATCATCGTGTCCATTTTTTATTGGTTGTGGCATTAAGCACTCATTGAACTCATGATGTTTTTTGTAACTTTTCTTTTCTTATAGTGGTGGAGATTAGATGTTGTAGTCTGTGACTCATTTTGTTCATTGGAGGGTGGCGTGGAACACATGTTGTATACCGTTGTTATCATTGTTTATTGGAGAGTGGAATGGAACATATGTTATAGTCTGCTGCTACCCTTATTTTATTTTACAACCTTACATTTTAGCCAATAGTTTATTTTCAACCACTGAACTACTTTGAAGCAAGAAATTCTCTTTTCTTTTTTACTTTACAAAACAAAAACTTTTAGCAAAGGAAAAATGATATAATACAATATATGTACATATGTTACAATAAATGTGTATCTTAATCAAAGTAGAGTTTCATATGAAAACCATTGATCAAAATCGGTTGCATGTTTCCTTCTAGATCTTCGAGCTGGAAAACATTGCTTTCTTTAACCTCAACTACTTTGAAAGGACCATCCCAAAAAGAATCAAACTTTTGATGGTGCCCTGGCTTGGCTCTTTCCACATTCCACCTTAGAACAGAGTCTCCCACTTTGAAATTTTTAAATCTGGCTTTCTTATCAAACCATCCCTTAATATCAAATGAGTGCTTCTGGAAGTCTTCATATGCTTGAGTTCTTCTTTCTTCTAGCTGAAGTAAATGTGTTAACCTGGTTTCAACTAGATTATGCTCAGACTCTTCCTTTGTGTCTATCAACTTGAGAGCTAGGATTTCCAAGTGAATAGGTAATATTGCCTCTTTTCCATATACCAAGGCATAAGGAGAGGTCTTAATGGATTTTTTTATGGTGATCCTATCTACCCACAAAGCTTATTCTAACAATAGATACTAGCTTCTTTTGTTATCCTCTAATAATATCCTTAAGATTCTAAGTAGATTTTTGTTAGTTGACTCTTAATCCATTCCCCTGGGGATAGTAGTTGGAGGTATTTTTTATAGTAATTCCATACTTGCTAGCAAACTCAATGTACTTAGCTCCTATAAAGGTTGGGCCATTTTTACTTACTATAACTTCTAGGATGTCGAACCTTGTGATCAAACTCTCCATGAAGTCGATTACCACCTCTTGATCTGATTTCTTCGTGGGAATGGCCTCTACCCATTTGGTAAGGTAATATGTGGTAGTCAAAATGTATTTATGTCCTACTAAGGAATTTGGATTAATTATCCCAATGAAGTCTAGCCCCCATTGTTGAAAAGGATCTTCAACGTGAATCGGCTTGAGGGGAAATGATGCATTTCTAGTTCTTCCCACATACCGCTTGCATTCATCATAGGCTCTTGTAACCTTGAAGGTATCGAAAAAAATAGTAGGCCAATAATAACATACCCTAATGATCTTTAAATTTATGACCCTTCCTGAAAAGTGTCCTCCAGATAATCCTCCATGGAACTCTTTGATGACCTTTTGCTTCTGATCTTCTTTCAAACATCTTAAGAGGACTCCATCAATATTTTTCTTGTATAGTCCTTCTGGTAGTAAGACATATTTCAAGGCTTGAAGCCTATATCTTCTCCTTTTTTATGGGTTAATATTATGGGGACAAACTCCTATCTGAAAGTATTTGGTCATCTATTCAACCCAATCCAATTCTCCTAATTTTAGCTCTTCATTTTGATCTTCTATTGATGACTGACAAGCTATCACTTTTGCTATAATTGCTCTTTCTATTAAACCTTGGCATAATGCTCTACCTCTAACTAGTTTGGTAGGATGTATCTCCACATCATACTCCTAGATCTTGGTAATCCAACCAACTCTTTTGTCTCCTAGTTCACCTTGTAAAATGAAACTTCTAACATCTGGGTGAACTATGTATACCAATGTTTTACTTTGAACCAAGTATTTCCTAAATTTCCTCAATGACTTCATCACTATAAACACTTGTTTCCCAATAAAATTTTACTTAACTTTATAGTCATGGAGAGTTTGACTCCAAAAAAACATGGGGTGTTCTTATCCCTCATCATTTTTCTGAGTGAGAAAAAATGCATAACTCTCTTCAACTCCATAAGCATACAAAATAAAATCTTTGCTGAAGTCAGGATTGACTAGAATTGGAGTAGTGGTAATGGAATTTTTGATGATCTCGAAAGCTTGTTTTCTCACTTTAGTCCATTTTAAAGCTATATTATTTTTTAAAAATTATGAGATAGGTTTCATCTTCTGAGAAAAATCAGAGATGAATTGTCTGATAAAATTAATCTGGTTGAAGAAATACTACAAAGCTTTCTTGTTCATAGGTAATGGGAGAGCAAAAATTGACTTGTAACTATCTGTATTAATAGCCATACCTTCTTTAGAGATCACATGGCCTAACAAATTACCCTCATGAACTGCAAAAAATGGCCTCTTCAGGTTGAGAGAAATACCAAATTCCCTATATTTTTTAAACACTTGCTCTAAATGTGCTAGGTGATCTTACTTCTTATGTGAGAATATAGTCATGTCATCCAAGTAGATTAGAATGAATTTGTTGATCAACTCTCCAAAGGCATAATCCATTGCTCTTTGGAATGTGGCTCTTGCATTGGACAAACCAAAAGGTATTCTCTGATATGCAAAAGTACCCCATTTGGTGGTAAATATTATTTTGAACTGATCCTCATATTTCATCCAAATATGGTTGTAACCATAGAAGCCATCTAATAGTGAGAACCTCTCTTTTCCTGTAACAATCTACAAGATCTGATCGATTTGAGGGAGTGGATAGTGGTATTTTAATGATGCTTGGTTGAGATTCCTAAAATCCACACTCAAGTGGATGTCTCCATTCTTCTTTCTTACTAGAACCAAGTTAGACATCTAGGTGGAGTGTTTGATTGGATATATAATATTAGCTTTCAATAACTTTAACATTTTTTCTCTCATTATTGATTCAATCCTAAGGTTCACAGCTCTATGCTTCTACCTGAAAGGTTTTACGTTTGGTTCTAGCTCAATTGTATGTTGGATCACCTTTTTATCATATACCTTAAGATCTTCATATGACCAAGCCACAATGTCTTAATATTTTAGGAACAAAACTTTGATATCCTCCTCTTCTTCTGGAGAACATCTGACTCCAACTTTGAGATTCTTTTTCTTTTTTATCTCAATTTCCTTGTAGATCTTTTTATTGATCTCCATGGATTTTATCTTCTTCCTATCCTTTTTATCAAACAAGCTTTCCAAAGTGACCAAACCCCTAGGGATATGATTATTTTTTAGCTATATGACATCTTATTGGTCTATCTCATCTGGAATTTCCTCTTGAATGGTTGATAGACAAGCTTCCATTACTATGAAATCTATGATTTGTTCATAGCTTTCAAAAACCTACTAGAAGATCTGCTTGTTTGGTACTGTAGGCCTAAAAATAATTTTTATCTCTTTGTCTTTTGTGACTTCTATATCTATAGAAGGGTTGAAATTAGCTCCCCTCACTACCAAGGTATCATCCAAAGTGTTCTGTCTTTTTGGAGTAAAATTAATATTTAGGTCATCAAAGGATTCCATCAAATCCCATACCCTATTCTTGTATACCTTCAGGTAATGGTGTTTACTATTGCACCTCTCTCTTCTTTGATTAACAAATAGTTCTAAATCATCATATATATTCAGTATTTTTATGCCCATGCTCTCAGCCTGTATTATCCAGAGGTACAAAGCCTCATACTCTGCAAAAATGTTGGTACAAGACCATGTCAGTCTATATGTGAAACTCTTTGCACCTTCTGACTGAGACTACAACAATACACTAGCACTAGCTCCATTTTTGCATCTTGCACCATCAAAGTGCATGGTCCAAGTCTCTATCTCCCTTAATGACTGATTGGATATGGCAGGGACCCTTTTTTCTATTTCTAAGAAAATTCTATATGTACCCATGCCTGTTCCAAACTGACTGTAATCTTCTTTGAAGGGCAATTCATACTCAACCTCTAGTTCTTCAAAACTTTCCACCAGGTTGAACTCATCCAGAGGAGTGAGGTTACAAATGTCTTCTTTGATTTTTTCAATATGATAGATCACGGGCTTCTTGAGTGTAATCCTTATTATCTTTCCCTTAAAGGGAATCGCCATACTATATTAATCCATGTACATACATCCTCCCAACTTGGTAGTGAATTCCCTTGAAATACATAGACCGAAATAAGGCTCTAGGTCTACCACCACTATTTCTTGCTCAATGATTACCTCTGGAGATCTATGCAACCTCATTATAATATCATTTATTACCCATACTATCTTTATTAGGATCCCATCCAACTACAAAACTCTAGGATAGGACCTTGTATATTCCATTCCCATCTCCTCACAGACTGCCTTGCGCATAACTATGGTGGAATCCCCTGAATCAATCATGCAATTATGGGAAATCCAACCCTCCATCCTTAGAGAAATGTAGAAGGGATGGGGTTTGTTCTTTAGGATAGCAGGGGATATCTTGTCTTTCCCAAAGGGTATGCTGAGGATTGTAGTTACCTTCTTTTCCTAAGTATATTTTCTTAGAGAAACCTTCAACAGGTCTATTTGGCCAGGTATAAAGAGAGTATCATAAATGCTAGCCTTTGAGGGTATTCTTTTCATCTCCTCTATAATGTTATACTTTGATTTCACTGAAGAGGAATTCTCACACCTTCTCTCTGATTCACCATACTTCCTTTTGTATTGTTGTGTGGCCTCAATCCTTTACCTCTTAGTCATGGAGGGAAATCTAAATTTTTCTTGTGCTTCCCTCTTGGATCTCATCCCATCTTTGTAATTTTTTTGTCATATCTTCTAGGGAAGTTGATCTCCTTTTCTTGGACTTTTGGGACCACATCCCTCTTTTCCCTAGCTTGTGTATAGGTAGAATATCATTACCTTGGGGGATAGCATCTTTCTTCTTTTGATAAGGGACTTGAAACTGGCCCATCTTTTGTGGATCAACCTACAAGGTCTTCTTCCCTAATCTTGTCATAACTAAAATCGGCCCTTCTTCATATGGGTTCTATCCAACCATGATCTAGTCTAGTTTCCAAAGCATATTGACCCTACCCTTCTAATTTCTCTCTGCTATTTCCATGGCCTACTGCACATGATGTTGGTACATGACACATGATTCTAAATCATGGGGATCATTGCATACAAGACACCACACATTTACTAGTCTTGTTTCAAAGGAACATCCCAAAATTTATTACATTGTATTTTCTATGATTCCTATGTTATTGTTGGTACCATGATTTTGATCCTTATTGGCATAGGGAAATATTATTTGCTAATATCTCTCTATCTCTACTTTTCCCATTGAGGTCATCTTGTTACTGAGTGTTTTAAGAGTATTTTGTATATCAAGAAGCATAGTGGATTCCTGGAGTGTTTGAGCAGGAAGTGGTGGGAAAGGAACTATAGCATATGATACTTTGGGGGGAGGTAATGTATTCATATGAGGAAACAGAGATGATAAAGAAGGCGGATTCATATAAGATAATGTAGTTGCTTGGTTTTGAACATTGGAAATTTTTGAACAATAGGGCATGACAGCTTTAGGGGTAATCTTCCCACATTGATAAGAGTATTTTTAGCTTGGACAACTGTATTGTAGACTTGGGGGAAGGTACATATTCCTAAATATTGGGTTTGCAGACCCAATTCAGATCCAAGGGCTTTGATGTAGTACATGAAAGCAAGGGTTGCAGCTGGCTTGGCTTCAAGTGGAATTCTTTTCTAGGATCTATTAAATCTTAGATTAAAGTTTAAAATGGAATCCTTATGATTATTTTGCATGGATGTAAATTGGTTGAGGAGGGAAAATGGATCATCAAACTCATTTAACTCTTCTACAAAGGGTTATGCCAATGCTACCCATGATGTAATGGTATTATCCTCTAAAGTCTTGAACTAGTGTAGAATTTTCCGTCTAAAGGATAGGCCCAGGATCCTAACGATGACATCTTCATTATTTATGTTATGGATGGCTGCTAAATTTAGAATATCTTGATAATGTTCATATACGGTCTTACCTAATCCATCGTATGTAGGAATGGTTTTAGATACAACCTAAATAATATCATGCATATGAGTTAGTCTTATGGGACCTGTTGTATTCCAGCTGGGATATTTTTGCAAGGACTTATTAAGGGGTATATTTTAAGCCATATTCACTGGTCTTGTTATTTCTAGAGGTGGCCTTGGGCGTCCTACAGTAGGTGTATCATGAGGAGTTTCATCTGAATGGAAATATTGATTCAAATATCTTATGACGGTAGATCCTCTAAAAGTGATCTTGTAGTAGATGAAAGAACTTGGGTTATTCTTTGTAGATGATCTAGTATTCATGAAAAACTACAAGCTATAGGGATGGCTTTCTAGTTTCTTGCATTCAAGGAGTCGCCAGGTGAATTTACTGCTCACCACTTAACAAGGTCAAGATAATTCACCAAATATTGATTCCTTCAGGAAAAGATACAAAATAAAAAGAAATGGTGGGTTAACTAATGTTTCTTGTAAACAAGTCCCACCATGCATGCCAAAATTGTTGGAATAAAAATTGACATTGAGCAAAACTTGAAACTGTGATTGTGTATCTTCTAGGTTTTTGATTAGACGTGCACCCGCTAATCATAGTTTAGACCTCAACATTGGATGGATTAAATATTGCTCTAATCCAAACTCTAGATTAGGCTAGTTCCTTGTTAACTAATAAGGTGTTGACTCATGTAAGCTTAGTTATAAGTTTAATATATAGATATATAAATAGGTTTAGGGCTAAGAAATTATAATCAAAACAGTGGCTAGATAGAGCTAACCACATAGGCATCCACAAGGAATACATTTTTAACAAAAAAAATTCAGTGTCCTACACTTGAGATTAACAACATTCAAGAAATAGGTAATATTCATAAAGATTCACAAAACAGGGACATACTCCAAGAAGCTATTTCAACATCTATAATACTAATAATCCAATTTAGCATAATAAAATTAATATCAAGATTTAACAAAAAATAACTTCTTGCAAGCATAGATTTAATTATGAAAATATTTCAATTGCTCTAATCTAGTAATCCAATATCAACATAATAGACTAACCATAATAGCATTAGTAGAAAAGTAATTCACAACTTGAATCTCTCGATAAAATTATTGAAGACACCAGTTCTAAGGAAAACATCCAAGTAATGTTCCTTCTATTGTCTTGCAAAAAAATATTACATAGCAAGGCAAGAAAACACTCTAGAGCCAACCCTAAAAATTGAGGGTTCAACCTCTATTAATAGTTTTTTAATTGAAGGAAAAAAATGGAACATTACAAGGGGAAAGAAATGCCAGATCGATAGAATGTTGAGGTGATATCGTTTCATTCATCTTTGAGATCCAAATAAACGGTATGATATCATGCTTCTTCGCAGCTTGACTCTACAACTTATTGATATTTTATGATGGTTCAACTCTAGGCTATCGAAATTGAGATCTAGACCATTTATAATTCTTGCATATTTTAACTAGTTGTAGATCTGTAACTAGCTATGTTTTTTATTCTTGGCCTGATGTATGCTTCACCTTCTAGCTTGCTTTGAATCAACAGGTTCATATTTGTAAAGACTCTGCTTTTGTATGCCTAGGATATCATCAGCATAAACCAACCATTGATCTGCTCATGAATGACCGAGATCAAGACATTAAAAATGCTTGGGAGCATGCAGTGTAGAACATGTTGTAGCCTGCTCTCTATAAAATCTTATGGCTTAAGTTGACCACTTTGACTGTGAGCTAGAGCCTATTTGAAAATACTCTTCAATCTGCATGGGTTGTAACATCTTGCTAGACTACTGCTCTTGCTATTAAATTTGTCTAAATCCTTTTCATGTTCGTGACATAGAACAAAGTGTCTGTAGCCCGCTCCTTGAAATTCATTATGTTGAACTTTGACCATCCCTGATCGTGGGATTGAACATTTTGCTTTACGCCACTCGAAATGTAGTGTAAAAAATGTGCTTTATGAAACTTGGCACTAGCCCACTATATTTTTACCTTATTTTATGCATGTTGACTACTTTGACTATGGTGTAGAACATGTGTTTTGATCCACTCTAAAATACAACCTCAGTGGGATAGAACAATGTTTAAAGTTAGTATTTTCTTCGTGCAGGCCAGAACAAAATGTGTTGTGTCGTTGTTCGAAAAGTAATGACATCATATTTGACCAAGGTTGACAGTAGGGTAGAACATCTTGTGTTGCGTCATTGATAAATGCACTAAGTATCGCGTGGGCTAGGACATCTCTCTACCTTAGAAAATATGTAGAAGCTTGCTCTTCGAAATTAATCAAAATGTAACTTTAACCGCTCTGATCGCGGTGTAGAACATCTTGCATTGCACTGTTGTAAAATACACTAAAGCACGCACGGATTAGGACACATCTCTACCTTAGAAAATATTTTCAAAAGTTTTCTAAGGATGTGGCTATTTTGGTCCTACAATACTTTATTTGTAGGTTTAAATAGAACCAGGGTACGCTAGGCAAAAGTGTATATAATACCCATAGACCCTCTATTATACCGTAGTGATAAACAATAGTGCTCAGACCAATATTTTAGGCCACTAACCAAGGAGGATTCCATGCATAACCTTGAGCACATTATCTACCTCTTTAACAATATAGGAGGGTAATATTTTTGGATGTTGTTTAGTGTACTATGGATAATACAAGGCCGATAAGCTTCCTAAGGATAAATATTTTGTTGAATCCTAGATGGTCTCTCGATATACCCAAAGATACGTGGGAGCTCAAATCTGTGCACAAGTGTTGTCTAAGGCCTGGGTATTAGAGCCTGATTGCCCCTCACTTCACTAGAAAATTTATGGGCTATCTATATTACCTAATAACGATAGCTCTTTCATGATATTTTAAAACCCCTAGTACAAGGTTTTTAACCTACTCAACTATTGTTGATAAAAGGATTGTATTTTTTAAAAAAGAAAAAACTGGTAAAAAAACACAAAAATATTTTACCTAACAGTCAATATGGTAGATGTTAGAATATATTACATAATTTGTATCAAGTAAATGTACTTTCCTAGGTACATACTTAGGACATTAGATTACTTTAAGGGAAAGTTATCTAGTTACTTTATGCAATGTAATAAATGCACAAGTGTTAATGTGCAAGTTGTAAATGTGCGAGGTGTCCCCTTGCACAGCTAGTTAGAGTGTTGGCCAAGGAATCCATATTCCTATATAAATGGCCTCATAGATCCATTCAGATTGTATCACTTCTATTCATTCAATAAGATGTAATATCTCAGTATCTTGATGTAATATTGTTAAAGCTATCAGTAGAAATCGTCACAGTCACAACAGAACATGGCCTTAAAAAGTGCTTTGATACCACTTGTTAAAAATCTACTACTAAAAATTAACACACTCACACAAATAAAAAAAATAAACATACATGCTCACAACACACTATGGAAATAAAATGTACACTAAGAAAATAAATTGCAAAAATGAAACAATCTCACAATAACATTGAATTGCAAGCCTCTTTGAGGGGGCAACCTCCTTCAATACTTCATTCAATTATGCAAAAAGATACATACAATACTACCCCTCGTAGTTTTAAGGAATTCCTCTAGTACCTAACTCCCAAGGTTTTCTTACATGCAAAATGCCACCTGTGCTAGAATCTCCTGCATATAATTAGTTACACTCTTAAAAAATAATTACATAGAAGGGCACAATTTGGCTAAGTGCTTCTTAATCCAAAACTATAACAAAACATTACAAAATATTAACATGGGTGTTACCCACATTCCACGAGGACTATTACATCAATGTGTTAGGATGAGGTCCTAACATGTGGATGATGTAGCCCATATTAAGGTTCAAATCCTAATGCCACCAAATAAACAATTTAGCTTAATGTGATTAAATTTATGTAAACCTATTTTTAAAACTTTTTTTTAATATTTGGTTAGTGTGAGAACCCCCTACAACCAACGCTCAAGGCTAGGCATCCCCATCCCACCATGACCTTTCATAAAGGGAGAGCTAAGCTTATCAATAGGGAATATAACACACAACCACATACGTGCATGCTACGATTTGAATCTTAGAGAATTTAACACACAATCACATACACCGTAGTTTGAACCTTGGACCTCCCAAAGAAAAACCAAAGCTCGAATTGTTGCGTTGTCCCCTAGATGAAAAAATACCTTCATTATTTGTTTAAAGATTTGGTTAGTATGAGAAACCCATTGACGCTCAAGGTTAAGCATCCCCAACCCACCATGACCTCTCATAAAGGGAGTATTGAGATTATCAATAATAAATTTAACACAACCATACATACCATAGTTTAAACCTTGAACCTTTTGAAGAAAAGCCAAAACCCAAACTGTTGTGATGCCCCCTTGAGAGACTTTTAAAACATTTTTAAATAAATTAATTAATTAATATTACTTAGATTTAGGGAAAAAATAAATATTATTATTGTGTCATCATAAGGGGGAGAGTTGAGCTTATCAATAAGAAATTTATAACACAATCACACAAGTCACAGTTTGAGAACTAATCTTATCAATAGAGAATACATAGCCACATGCAACGCGGTTTGAACCTTAAACATGTCTAAGAAGATCCCAAACCTAAACCGTTGTGTTGTCCCCCGAGACACTTTTAAAACATTTTCAAATAAATAAAAATTTAATATTACTTAGATTTGGAGAAAAAATAAATATTATTATTGTGTCATCATAAGGGAGAGAACTAAGCTTATCAATAGGAAATTTAACACAATCACACATGTTGTGGTTTGAACCTTAGGGAATTGAACACAACCACACACACTTTATGGATTGAACCTTGGACTTCCCAAAGAAGAACCAAAGCCCAAACCATTGCGTTGTCTCGAATAAAAAATACTTTCATCATTTATTTTTTAGATTTGATTAGTATGAGAAACCCCTACAACTAAAACTCAAGGTTGTACATCTCATCCCACCATGACCTCTCATAAAGGGAGAGTTCAATAGGGAATTTAACACATAACCCCACACACATCATGGTTTGAACCTTAAAGAATTTAACACACATCCACACACATTGCAGATTGAACCTTGGACCTCCCAAAGAAGACCCAAAGCCCAAACCATTGGGTTGTCCCCAAACAAAAAAAATGCCTTCATCATTTTTTTAGATTTGGTTAGTATGAGAAACCCCTACAACCGATGCTCCCCTACAACTGATGCTCAAGGTTGTGCATCCCCGTCCCACCATGACCTCTCATAAAAGTGAGAGTGAGCTTATCAATAGGGAATTTAACACAACCATACATTGTGGTTTGAACCTTGAACCTCCTAAAGAAGAGCCAAAGCCCGAACTGGTATGCTATTCCTAAATACCTTTAAAACATTTTTAAATAAATAAAAAATATATAATATTATTTAAATTTAAAAAAATTAATGTTATTATTATGTTTTTTTTTTTGGTTTGGTTAGTGTAAGAAACCTTTACACTGATGCAACATTCACATCCCAATTATAACCCTCATAAAACCAAAAGCTAAACTTATCAATAAAATATTAACACATATCCACACACGTCATGATTTAAACCTTGGATCTCTTGAATAAGAAACAAAACTCAAACCATTGCACTATACCACCCGGACATTACTATGTCATTTAATTTGTAGAAAAATTAAACAAGACACCTGATTGGACCTAAGTCTTTCAAATAAAAACAAAATATTCAAAATTTAAATATAATAAAATATAAAGTTATATGCCATGTACTTATTTTTAAAGTATAATATAAAATAATATAATATAATATAAAAACTTAAAATAATGTTTATCCATGATAATACCATAGGTCATATAAGAAAGCTTTACATAAAAAGGTAAAGTAGTTTTACATTGAGTGAATACAAGTTTATTCTCCAATAAGGATGGAGAATCTCGTTAACGGGCATAAACCTTAAGTTATGCTAAATGCCTTCTCTTTTTATTTTTTTTATTTTTTTTTAAGTAATATTTTTATACTTTTTATATATTTTTTTTGATATCAAATGAATTTGTAACATTTTTATATCAGTGGAATTGGTAATATTTTTTTATCGTTAAAAATTGTCACGGGGACAAACATTTTTTCTAAGGTTTTTACTTTGAAACACAGGTCAAATCATTGAAGCTACCTCTATAATCCTACCCTTGCCTCTCCTCGGTAGCACCTCCGAGTGAGGGAGACCCCGATGGCTTAAAGTTGATATCGTCGTCGTTAAGTTGGTGTGCACTCAACGGACTCAAATCAGACTACTACATTTACCGTTATTAGACATGCCCCCAAGGTTTGAACCTAGGTGATAAGGAATGACACGCATGTTGATAGACTTTCTATTTTATTTTTGCTATGGATAATATTTGTTGCATGTATAGTTTCTATTTTACATTGGATAAGATTTTTGACAACTATGTTCTTATCCAATATCCAATTGTATTTGCCTATTTAAAGGCCTTTTATGCATAAGACAAGGCAGTTCTTTTCGTGTGCAGTTTCTTGTTTTGTGTGTGAGCTCCTTGTGGATTATCCACATCATTTGGTTTCAGAGCCAAAAAAAATTAGGTGAGATTGTGTTCCATTTGCCTTTGGCTGAGTATTCCCTCTGCCACGACCTTTCTCCCCTCTTTCTTTGGTCCTTTCCACCTTGCTCACACAGTAACTTGGCTCGATGAATCTGATCTGCAGAGCTTCGTTGAGTATTTTTCCACACCATGATGTCATTCCATTTCGATGATAGAATAGTCGTCCACTAATATCCCTGTAGTTTGCAGTTGATCTTTGTCCTCCTCATCGGTACCGACGTGCCCCTTCAAAAACACTATCATTTTCAAAATATGATGCTCTGCTGCTCGTTATGCGCTATGATTGCTATTGTCATCACTGCTATGTTGCTCTGTTTTATTAGTGATCGATGACGTCATATGGGTCGCAATGCTCCTCTACCACTATGCAGACGTCACTCGATCACAACACTCCACGCTGATGCTGCCACGACCGACGTGCTCCTCTACCCCTCTGCATGCCTTGATCGCTGCTCTCCTCTGTTGTGCAAGTTGGCGTGCACCTCTCATACAGGGATCCAGGTATAATTTAATTACCTTCTCTAAGGCCATCAGGCCTTCTGTAAAAAGCAGACGGTTTATGTATATATATATATATTTATTGAAAAAAAGATTTCCTTTATTATTATATAAAAAAAATGATTTTCTTTATTATTAAAAAAAAATATTAAAAAAAAAATCGGCCATTTTTCCATATATTTATTTTTCTTCAATATATATAAGCTTTTTAGCTTTTATTGTAAACAAGCTTTGCAAAAAAAAAAAAAGCTTGTTATCTTTTATTTAGTCTTTCACTGGCTCCACCTAGACCTATGGCTGCCAATGTAGCAGAAAAATTAGCTAAGGTTATTACCTTAATTCTTTCTTTGGCCGATACTGTTAGAGATATCCAATCACATTCTTCCTCCCCATCTCATACTAATTCACCTAAATGTGAAGTCAAAATCTACGAAAGCTCTAGGGATCCTGATGTCCTCAATACCTAGATCTTAGATATGGAGACTTGGTTTGAATTCACTCAAACCCCGAACGATGAAAAAGCTCCATTTGTGAAGCTCAAACTCTCTGGCATGGCTAAGGTTCTCATTATCGAACGCCAAGGAACTCAGAACCCCATCTCAACTTGGGATGCTTTGGTTACGGCCTTGAAAGCCACTTTTTATCCATCCAACTATGATGATGATCTCCTTAACCATTGGATTCACCTTTGTCAGGGAAATAATAAGTCCTTTTAGGACTATGTCCATCAATTCAATAGATTACGCATGTTGCTTCGCATTTTAGATCCCACTACTTCCCTTATTGCCAAATTCGAAAGTGGTCTTCTTGCACACTTTTATCGGGAAATCAAGTATACTTCTTGTACAACTCTTGATAATGTTTTCAAACAGGCACAACTTGCGAAGGAGAATTTTGCAGCACAACACAATGGAAACCGCTACTCTTCAGGAGGTTCAAAGCCATCACCTCATCCTCAACAACAGGCACCACGGAGCTCTTCATGTTTCCCCCTTCTCATTCTTCTCCTACTTCCACTCCTTCTCAGTCCTCTACTTCTAAGCATACATTTCATGCTTCTTCTTCTTCTTCTAATGCTAAGTCTCAAAAAATTTGTAATTATTGTAAATGAAAAGGGTATCTTAAATTTGAATGTAGACAATTACAGAAGAAGAAGACATTGTTTGTACAGTCTGATGAGGGTACCAATGAAAACCCCATCAAGACTACTAGTGAAGAAAAGGTCTATGAAGAGTTGAAAGGAAAACTTAATCTTGTAATGAATCATCATTTTGTTGCTTGAGACTGTGATAATCTATTCATCATGCATGATCATTTACGCCATGACTTTACAGTTGATAGTATCATTGATAATGGCTCGCAAAATAACTTGATCATGCAATCCATTTTTGATAAGTTCAAGCTCCCTACTTCTCCACATCCTCATATGTACTCTCTTGGATGGAAGGATAGTGATACCTCTTCGTATATTACACACACATGCACTCTTGCATTTGCCTTTGGTCCAAAGTTTAGAGACAAGGTCACTTGTGATGTGACCAATGGATTGTTGTGGTCTTTTGCTTGGTAAGCCCTATCAATATGATAGGCATGCTACATATGATGCTTACAAAAACACATACACATTGCAGCAAGATAATAAGTACTATCTCATTCACTCAATTCAAGAACCTACCAAACAGTCCAATAATCTATTGCTAAGTTGGAGACAAGCATGCAAAGTAGCCAATCAAGCACAGGTACTTGCTCTCATTTTCATTCGTCCACAGCATAAGCACTTTTCTGCAATAGCTTTTAAATCCAATAGATCCAAAGCAATTGATAACATATTGCACAAATATCAAAGTGTTTTTCAAGAGCCCAATTGATTGCCTCCAAAAAGGGCCATTAACCACACTATTGATATAGTTCCAACTGCACCTCTTCCTAATGCCCCCATGTACAGGCAATCACTTTTGCAATATGATGAAATAAAAAAGCAAATTTAGGACCTGCTAGATAAAGGTTTCATTAAACCAAGCATTTCTCCTTGTGCCTCTCCTATTCTTCTTGTTCTAAAAAAAGATGGCACTTGACATCTTTGCATTGATTTTTGGGAACTTAATAAAATCACAATAAAAAATAGATATCCACTCCCTCATATTGATGATCTCTTAGACCAACTTCAGGGAGCTAATTTTTTCACTAAGATTGATCTCAAAAGTGGATATCATCAAGTCTGCATCCAGGCTGAAGATATATGAAAGACAACTTTCAAAACAAATATGGGTCTTTTTGAATGGCTTGTTATGCCCTTTGGCCTCACCAATGCTCCTGCTACCTTCATGAGGCTCATGAATGAAGTTTTCAGAGACTGCTTGGATAGATATGTCATTATTTATCTTGATGATATTCTCATATTTTCTCCTACATGGGAGACCCATTTGCAGCATCTGGATCATGTTCTTTCCATCCTTCAACAACATCAATTGTATGCCAATTTGCCTAAGTGTTCTTTTGGGTAAAATTCTATTTCCTACCTTGGTTTTATCATTGATGAGCAAGGTATTCAGGTGGATCCTAGCAAAGTAGAAGTCCTCCTTCATTGGCCTACTCCTACTACTGCCATTGACTTACGGAGTTTCCTTGACCTATACAACTTCTATAGCAAGTTTATTCTAGGCTATTCCACCATTGCTACTCCTTTGCATAATTTGACTAAGGCAAAATCTATTTTCCATTGGACTCCTACCCATTCCCATGTATTTTCCACTTTGAAAGATAAACTTTTGTTTTCCCTTGTTCTTGTTATTCCTGACCTTAGACAACCTTTTGAGATTGAAACCGATGCTTCTCAATTTGCCCTTGGTGTTGTCCTCAAACAAAATGGTCATCATGTTGCTTATCATTCAGAGTCCTTTTTCATTGCCAAGAAAAATTATTCCATATATGACAAAGATCTTTATGCCTTAGTCCAAGCTATCAAATATTGGTGTCATTACCTCCATAGGTCACTCACCCTTTGAAGTATGTCTAGGTTTTCAACCCTTAGCACCTTATGAGTTACCCTTGTCCCTTCCATCTCCTGTCACAACCCATATGAAAAAAGAGCAAGACAAAACCCATTCCTTCATCCAACATTTGCAGCAGCTTCACTCTAACATTGTTCACATTTTACAAAAAATCCAACAGCAGCAGAATAAAGCCATGGACAAACACCGTATTCCACATCATTTCTAGGTGGGAGATAGAGTTTGGTTTCACCTTGATCATCGCAGGTTCCAAGGGATGGCCCATAGCAAGATCAAACCCATTCGCTTTGTGTCATACACTATTATACAAGTGTTCGAGAATGCTTTTTGGCTTGATCTTCCAGCACACTTGGGCATCCATGATGTCGTCAATGTTGACTTGTTTCGACCATACCATGAGTTTACATTGGAGACAGATCCTGTCATTAGTCATCTTGTTGATATTGTACCTGGAGAATGATCATATTTTTGACACCAGGACACGTCACACTCACCAGGGACCTTCGAATTCCTACCTTGTGGTCAAATGAGGACACTACCACATCAAGCTCGATGGATCTCTCATAGCCAGATGGTTCATGACTTTCCTTCCCTTTTGACCGTATTGGAGCCCAATGCTCTTATGGTGGGGAGGAATGATAAGGAATGACACGCATGTTGATAGACTTTCTATTTTATTTTTGCTATGGATAAGATTTTTCGCATGTATAGTTTCTATTTTACATTGGATAAGATTTTTGACAGCTATGTTCTTATCCAATATCCGATTGTATTTACCTATTTAAAGGTCTTTTACACATAAGACAAGACAATTCTTTTCATGTGCAGTTTTTTATTTAGTTTTCATGTGCAATTTATTGTTTAGTGTGTGAGCTCCTTGTAGATTATCCACATCACTAGGTCTCCTCTTGGTAAGTGCCCAAAGTCTTACCAATTCATCTAGTTTTGAGGACTTGTTTATATATATATATATATATATATATATATATATATATATATATATATTGTTTTGTTTAGCTTAGGGAACCTTTTAAAAATTTAGCTTGTTAAAGACTAAGTTAATGGATCCCCAACCATCTAGAGAATTGAATCGGACTAGTCCACCACCAAACACTAACCAGGATAGTCCATTAGAAAACACTCTACTGCTACCAATTGGCATATTCTTTTCAGCTAAAAAAAATTAAAATAAAGCACTAGTTTTTTAAAATACTCAACTAATACCACCTTGTCTAATTTTTTTTCTAAAAAATTTTAGGGTAGAACACAAGTTTTTTAAAAAGGTCTCAATCCCTTGTGCAGTGGTTTGAACTTAGGTCTTCTATATTAAAACCCAAAAATATACCATTACAATTTTTTCTTAATAGTATAAAAATTTAAAGTAAAGCACGAAGTTTTGAAAGAGGCTTTAAAATTTTTAAAGTAAAGCACAAATTTAAAAGAGGTCTTTAAAAATTTTAGGATAAAGCACAAGTTTTTGAAAGAGGTCTTGGTTCCCTTTATTATAATTTAAATTTGAATTTTCTAATAAAAACCAAAGACATGCCATTCCAATATTCTTCATATTGCAGGACTACAAATTTTAGATAAAGCACAAGTTTTGAAAGGGTCTTAGTTTCTTATACTAAGGTTTGATCTTTAAAAATCAATAACATACTACTACAATATCCTTCACAAAACACTAAATTGTTTATTTCACTCCTCTTAAATTAATTAAAAAAAATCAAAACATTGTGTATTTAATTTGTAAAAAAGTTCAACTACACACCTGAGTGGGCCTAAGTCTTTTGAACTCTGTTTAGAAGATGAAATTATATACCATATAGCGATTTTTAAAGTAGGATATAAAATAATAAAATATAATATAAAATGATAAAATAATATCTACCCGATAATACCGTAGGTCATATAAAAAAGCCTCGCTTAAATAAGGTAAAGTAGTTGTACATCGACTGTATACAACTTTGTTAAATTAACTATTCTCAGTAAGGATGGGGAATGGCCATAAACCTTGCGTTCTGCCAAATGCCTCCGTTAGACCGTTCGCCTTTTCCTTATTTTTGGACATAAACCTTACGTTATGCCAAATGCCTAAGTTTATTTTTTAGTATGTGGAATTCTTATTCTTAAATAAAAATTAAATTTATAGAACCTAAGTTTATCCACAAACATTGCTATGGTTTATTATGTAATAGTTTGAATCTATTTTATTTTATTTTATTTTTTATTTTTTTTTAAAACCTATAACATATTATTACTACAGTCTTAGTTATTAAATTCTTGGAATTTTCTATATGAAATTTAAAAATTTGGAATTTAAAGCTTTATTAATAGTGCAGTTGTGAACAAACCCTCTTGCAATCTCCAATTTCTTTCAACATGCAATTTGAAAGCTTATTTTTTTTTGTAGATATTATAGAAAACAACTATTTTCAATTTATTCTTAACCTCATGTGATGATATTTTCTTTATTTCTTTATCATTAGAATGGATAGCTCTGAAAGTTGCAAATGACAAACAACTCTTCCATCTGGAGGCTTCATTTTTCTTATTCTGCACCTGTTATTTAAAATGCTTCTTGTCTCTCAAATGTGTGTTTTTCAAAATAAAATAAAATAAAAACATGGCTTTTTACCCCTAAAATAAAAAGAGAAAAACATTGTTTTTAACCCTAAACCGGTAAAAAACTTATAATTTATATTTCAAAAAAATTATTGCTTTAACCTTTAAGAATGATATGTTAAAAATTTACTATATTTACATAAAGTTATAAAAATGTTTATATTTTTAAAAATATTTTAATATATTTTAGAGTAAATATTTTTTAAAAATATTAAAATTATTATTAAGAACAAATATTATAATTTTATATATTTGATTTTTAAATTTTATATAAAAATAAAAAATAAAACTATATGAAAATATATATACATTTATTATACGTATCAAATTTTATATCAAATTTAATTACGAAATTTTAATCATGTAGAGTTTCTCTCGAACTCGAATACGAGCTCGAACTTGATAACTAAGACTACAACTCTAACTTGATAACTAAGTTTCTTTCAAACTCGAATACGAACTTTATAACTAAAACTACAACTCGAACTTGAATGTAGAGTTTCTTTCGAATATGAACTTGATAACTAAGACTACAACTCTAATTTGATAACTAAGTTTCTTTCAAATTCGAATACGAACTCAAACTTGATAACTAAAACTACAACTCGAACTTAATAACTAAGACTAAGTATCCCAATAAGACAAAATTTTAGAGTAAAACATGGATTTTTGAAATGGATACTGAGAAATGTTAGGGTAAAATACCAGTTTTTGAGAAGATTTTAGTCTCATGTACTAAGGTTTGAATTTAGATCTTCTCATGAAAACTTAAAGACATATTACTTAAATATCCCTTATATTAAATTTTTTTTTTTAAATAAAACACATATTTTAAAGGAATTTCGTTTCTTATAAATTTAATCTCTAAAAACACATGAACATGAATCACAACAATAACCCTCACAGAAAGGACTTATAAATCTAATCTTTACAAACACGACAATAACCCTCACAGAGAGGACGTGATTAATTTTACTACAATTTCCAAAAACACATTAATGTATGACTACAATAACTTTGAAAGAGTAAGTAATTAATTTCTATACAATTTCCACATACCATCACTATCGCGCGCACACCACTTTTGAATACTTTATTCTCTTTACTATTGAAATTTGACTATTCTGACGCATTGCCCCATTTTCCGAGATTACAGCTACTACGCCTTAACCACAAGAAATCTCGAATATCGAAAGACCCTAAATCAAATACTTTTAACCTAATGAAGAAACGATTCTCATTATCTTTCACCAAATTTACCATTCCTTGCAACCGTCGAACAACCTCCAAACGGCAAAAGAATCCAACGTGGTTCCGGAATATTCCGGCCTGCACTGAATAGTCAAGTCGGTGCCGTCTACCTCCTCCACGCAACAACCAAGATTCCACGTCACACCCGCATTTCCCCTATAAATACGCATGCCTATACCCCAATTTTTTGCGCCTCTTTCCTCTTTTTGTTCCCTTTTACCTTTCCTCTCGCGATCATCGCAGTTTCGAGTCCCGTTGTTAAGAGCTGGCTAACTCTAACCCAGTTATTACCGAGCTGGAAGAGGACGGCAAAAACCAGGCGGCCGTGCGCCAGGTGTACGATGCGCTAGCCTCAGGAGACGCAGAGACTGTACAGAGGATTTTGGCCCGCGACTTGGAGTGGTGGTTCCATGGTCCGCCTCATTGCCAAAATTTGATGCGCTTTCTTACCGGCCGATCGGACCGCAAGCGGCTTCGCTTCAGCCCCCGGTCGCTAACCGCTGTGGGCGACAAGGTCTTCGTCGAAGGTCGCGAGAACGAATCCCTCTGCTGGGTCCACGTCTGGACCATCGACGATGGGATAGTGACTCAGCTGCGCGAGTATTTCAATACTTCTCTCGTCGTAACCGACTTTAGCCCCGCTAACGGGCGAAAATCGGTTTGCTCCCCGCTCTGGCAGAGCCAGGTCGGCATATCAGACGGAGAATCAATGCCCGGCCTCGTGCTGGCCATCTAATTTTAACGCCGTCTGTTTCCTGGGGTTGAATAAATTCACCGCAAATGGTCTGTGTGCCGTTGGACGGTTAGAGATGTAGAGCGTGTGCGGGATTCCCGTGTTTTATAGAAACGTAGGTATAATACTTTGTAGGGTTGTTGGGATATGCGAATAAATAAATAGACGTGCATGAGGCGACTGTACGCCGGTAGAGCTCTATAAAGCTCTTCTAGACGTTTAGTGTGGGTGGGCTGGTTGGTTGGTGATTAGTAGGTAGCATCTCGTGGCAATGGATTTCCACTATGCTAAAATGTTTTACAAAATAAATATATATTTTGTTTTAGTTAAATTTTGGTGGGTTTGGAGAGTTATTTTTTTAATGAATAATTTAAAATAAAGATAAAAAATACAGCAGGTTATTATTATTTTGGTTTATCTTATTTTAGGTAAGTAGTGGTTTGAATCTGGGTTTTTCGATTCTTACCACTGCCATGTTCTTGTGGACAGAACTCTTACCACTGCCATGTTCTTGTGGACAGAACTCTTACCACTGCCATGTTCTTGTGGACATGACTTTTACTGGTTTGAATCTAGGTTTTTCCAAAGAAAATACAGATTCTTATCACTGCGATATCCCTATTAACAAAACTTTTAATAGTTTGGATCTAGGTTTTTCCAAAGAAAATACAAATTCTTAACATTGCAATATCCCTATGAACAAGACTCTTACCACGACTTATAAACATTATATCTCAACAACCAAATTTTTTAACAAAAACCTAAACCAAAACCAAAGATTGCAACCTCAAACCCAAATCCGATCCAAAACTCTTGAAATCAGATCAGCTTTTTAATTTTTTAAATATATTAAATTATTAAATAGGTTTAGGCATGCATGCATTTATTTGTGCTTTTGGAAAAGGAACATACAAATAACAGAAGACTCTGAAGACTTTAATAACAGAAGACTCCGGAGACTTGCTTTGCGATTTTGTTTATAGTGAAAAGGACGTTTTATTGTTTGGAACTAGTCAAGGACGAATATTTCCGTCGATGACAAAGGGAGAGAAAAGGACACTCTCTGCCCTATCCGTCGATGACACAGGGAGAAAATGAAATGAAATGAAAGATTTTAATTACGTCCGCGAGATTCAAATATGGTTTATGGGACCTCAAATATGGAAAATTACTCAAATCATATCATATAATCTTTAATATCTTTGAGAAGGTTGTTCCTTCTCCTGCTGATTTGTGTTAGCAATTCTCCAACTTTTTTTATTTTACTGTCTTCAAATAATAAATCTGTAATAAACTCGTTCCCAAGTGTTTCTTTGTATTTGTCCTGGATATCTGAAAAACTCCATTTATAGATGAAGTGTTCCTCTGTCTCTACTGCTCCTGTGCTGCATAGAGACGCTCTTATAACTTCTTTGCCAGCTGTTTGCATGGTAGAAAAATATTAAATAAAAAATTTATTTTAATAATTGTATTATTTTTAATTAAATTTAATATTTTTTTAAAGAGGTAGAAAAGTGGGGTATATTAGAGGTTAATCTGAGCCACCCTTTTCGTAAATTGAACTTGAGTCTTCTGTTCTTTACTGTGAATTGAACTTTAGTCTTTTTTTAAGAGAGTCCAATAACTTTTATTATTGTAATGTCTTTGACAAACAATTAAATTTAATATTGAAAAGGAATTGTTAACAGATTTTAGTTTAAACCTATACCAAAATTTAAACATCGTGGCATAGATTATATAATTCAATATACTAATTTTATGCCGAAGGAAAAGATAACTTTTGAAAACTTTACATTTAAAAAAATATTAAAAAAATTAAATATTTAATATTTTTTTTTTTATTTGGTTAGTGTGAGAAACCCCTACTGTTCAGGGCGGGCGGGCTGAGCAGGCGCCCCCAACCATGACCCCTCCGGAGAGTTATGCTTATGGAATTTAACACACCCACCCCATGGTTTGAACCTTGAACTTACCGAAAAAGAGCCAAAATCTGACCATGACCCCTCCTAAAAGTTATGCTTATGGAATTTAACACACACCCACCCCCTCACACTCGCCCATGCCACGATTTGAACCTTGAACTTACCGAAAAAAGAACCAAAATCTGACCATGACCCCTCCTGAGAGCTATGCTTATGGAATTTAACACACACCCACCCCCTCACACACTTGTCCACGTCATGGTTTGAAGCTTGAACTTACCAAAAAAAAAAAACCAAAATCTTTTGTATTATTACCTTGTATTTATTAAATATTTAATAAATTTGATGGAAAGGGAAAAATCTTTTAGAAAATCTTACTTTAATATTTAAAAAAATAAATATTTAATATATTTTAATATTATTAACGGCGATTGTTACCTTTTCAAAGTGATTAGTCTTCTAGATGATCTGGACATAATTGGACGGGTTAATAAATTTTAATATTATTAAATAACAGAGACTATGTCCCTCGGCCTACCTTAAAGTTTGGGATGTTTTAAATGTTTAAATTTATTTTGGTTTTGGGTTTTCATTTTATGAGATATTATAATTGAAATGAGGATATTCAATCTAATAATAAAAGATCATAATTAAAGATATTCAAAAAAAACAATCTTAAAAATTTCTAAAGCGAAGATTATTACTTTTCAAAGCTTCTAGATGATCTGGATATAATTGGAATAATTCAAAGTCATTAGGCTTCTAGATGATCTGGATATAATTGGAATAATTGCTTACACAAACCTATAACAAAAAGCTAGGAGATATGAAATTTCCTTATGCATCCCACATAAGTGGAATTTTATTGTCAAAGAACTGTTTTATTTGGTCAAATATCTAATTAAAATCACGTGCAAAGAATTGTTTTATTTGGTCAAATATCTAATTAAAATCTGTTCAGGAGTATGTCATAAAGATTTTACAATTGTGAGATTGATACTAACCTTTAACATAAGGTTTTGTGTTTTATATTGTTTCACATTATATATGTATTGATTTTTTATAAATTAAATTTTTTTGATCTTAACTTAAAAGTAAATAAAGGTGCTCCAGGTGATCTCAAAAAGGAAGGAAAGATATAAAAAGGTGCTCCAGCTGATCTCAAAAAGGAAGGAAAGATATAAAAAGGTACTCCAGCTGATCTCAAAAAGGAAGGAAAGATATAAAAATGAAGGAAAGGAAAAAGGAAGGAAAGAAGGGGTCTCTCCAGCAGAGAGAAAAGGGAAGGAGGGGTTCAAGAGATGTTTATTATTAATATAATTTAAAAAATATATATTTTCAAATAATCTAGGCTAAGCTGATGTCATGTTGAGAGGTGGGGCTAAGTTTAGCGGAGGTGGGAGTTATTGGCTAATCAAAGGTGGAATTGTTTTCTTATATTAAATTGATATCATGTTTAAAGATGGTCGTAAGCAAAGATACGAGTGTTTTTTAGTTGGAGACATTGAAGAGGATTTATTTTATTTTATTTTAATTAAAGATTTTATTTTTGTTTTTTTATGTTGTGTTGTGTGGAAGTATTTACTTTGTTTTAAAGTTATATATAGAATAGATAGATACGTTGTTTTTAATAATTGGTTACAACATTGCGTATTATCGTAAAGTCAAAACATGGTGCTACCATTATAATCTCTATCTTGTCTAGGTAAACATGATCCAGAGTGAGAGTGAGGGAGACCTCCGGTAGCTTGAGGTTGGTACTGACGTAGTGCACACTTAGCAGACGACTACTATTTTTGTCAAAATTGAGCATGCCTTCAAGGTTTAAACCTAGGTCTCCTCTTGGTAAGTGTCTGACGTCTTATCAATCCATCAAACCACTACAAAAAGGAGATTTAGGTTCAAACCACTACAAAAATTATCGAAAATATTATAAAACAAACGTCTTACCAATTCACTAGTCCTGGAGACTTAGGTTCAAACCACTACAAAAATTATCGAAAATATTATAAAACAAACGTCTTACCAATTCACTAGTCCTCACGGACATTTTTTAAGTTATTATTATTAAAATATATAAGTTTATGTTGGACATCCTAGTGGTATGGTTTAGAGTTTCAAATCACTACAAAAAGTGTCAAAAACCTTTTAAAAAAAAACTTGTGTTTTACCCTAGGGACGGAGGTAGTAGATCCATTGTTTTTCATTGAGTGTTTGTCATGTTTATCAACTTAAGGTTGATGATGGTTCCAATTTTGAGCCCCTAACTAAATAGGGAAAAAAAATGTTGTGTTGTGTGAATTAATTTATTAATTTTGAATGGTATTTTTTTTAATTTTAAATTAAAAAATTCGTTTTTTATTGAATTTTTTTTGTTTGGATTTATTTGTTGACTTTGAAGGGGATTTTTTTTTAAATTAAAGGTTTTGTTTATGTTTTTTTATTGAATGGTTTTGTTGTGTGGAAGTATTTACTTTGTTTTAAAGTTGTTTTTTATTATATTTATTTATTTGGAAGATTGTTAAGTTTAGAGAAACTTTTTTAGTTATGAATTATAAATTTTTAAATTAAAAGTTGTATTTATTATTGGAAAATAGTAAATTAAAAGTAAGAATATTTTAAGCTTTAGATAAATCTTAGAATTTAAAAATATTTATGAAAACTATTAGTTGAAATACACAAGCAATTTTAGAATTTCGTTCCACATTAATACCTATTTATCTATCTATATGGATTAATTAAATGATAAAAAACATTAAATATATTTAATTAATAAATACAGTTGTTTTTTTGTTGATTAAATGCACATTCAAAAAAATTGAAATATAATAAAAATATGATACACATGCATACCACAAAGATATTCATTATAAGATGATTTGTAATTTATATAAGACTTAGCTATACTAAGGATGTTTTAAAATATTATGTATAAATAATTCATATAAATATAAATTTTTTATTTAGTTAAATGGAATTCAAACAGGCTTGTATTATGTATTATATCATGATCACAGGGTGATATTACAAGTGCATGAAAATTATGCATGTATAGCTTGGCATGGTTTTCCTTGAAAATTGAGAAATTTAACCAATTAAACTCATGTCTTTTAATCAAAAGTTACATAAATATTATATAATATTAAAAAAATATATCAATTAATTTTAGAAATATTTTAGCAAAGTATGTTTTTTTTAATTTTTCATTTTCGGTCCATAGATTCCATGGGCCTGTTCATCTCCTTTAAACAAAGTTAACAAAATAAAAATTTATTTATATAATTATTCATTAAATATATAAAATTGGTCTCCTTTAAACAAAGTTAACAAAATATAAATTATTTTTATACAACTATTCATTAAATTTATAAAATTGGTCTCCTTTAAACAAGGTTAAAAAATAAAAATTTTATTTATATAATTATTCATTAAATATACAAATTATTCGATCATGCATGTTAGTGGACAAAGTTGTATTCTATAATAACCCACAAAAAGAAAGAGGGAAAATAACCCCTCTACCTCCTTTAATTTAAACTTAAAAAATTTAAAGCTAGAATATTTTTTAAAAATATTGGCCAAGGGAGATACTTGGATAAATAGGCCAAGGCATTCTTTTGAAAAAATATACTAAACTAGTGATAGAAATGCATAATAGATTCAATAATTCTAATCAACTTATGCATTAATGTGATAGAAGTATATACACGTGAATGAAGAAGGTATGAGGTTAGAGTTATAACTAATTTTTATCTTTTCATATCCTTCGTAATCATAAGGTGAATACATCAATATGATATAATATTCACAACTTCCCCTTTTATTACATTAATGCTCAATCAAAATACAAACAAGATTTTTTAATTTCATACATGCAAGAGACTTCATCAAAATATCTACACATTGCTCCTTTATGGAATAAAACTAGAGTTGTATATTGTGTTCGTGAATATGTTCATGGATGAAATAACACTAAAACTCAATGTGTTTTGTGCATTTATGGAAAACTAGTTGCAAACAAGCTTTAGAACTCCTTGATTGTCACAACTCAGGATCATTGCTTTTATTTATGGGATTCTCATTCCTAACAAGATGTGACATAATCATATTGCTTCATAAACAACTCTTGTAGTGTAATATTCAGCCTCAGTGGAAGAATGAGCAACAACATGTTGCTTCTTACTTTCCTAAAAAATCATACCAAATCACAAAAAGAATAGATATCCATAAGTGGATTTCCTATCATTAATGGGTCTTCTATAGTCTGCATTAATTAAACATATAAAAAAGAATTAATCATTCTTTTATACTCTAGACCATACTCAATAGTACCATGAATATACCTAAATACCCTCTTTGTTGCTTTCCAATGACAAAAATTTAGTTTTTGCATGAACCATGAAAAATAGCTTGCAACATCGATGATGTTAGGTCTAGTGTATGTTAGATAAATAAGACTCCTAACCAACTAGTGATATAGAGTTTCATTCACTTGTAGAGATGGATAATAGCATGACAATTGCAACCCTGCTTTCATTGGAGTGTCCATGGGCTTGTAATCTGTCATACAAAACTTCTTGAGCAATATCCTAGAATACTTCACTTGTATCATGAACGTATGGTTCTTAATTTGCCACACCTCCAAACCAAGAAAATAATATATTAGTCTAAGATCGGTTATGTTGAGAATATTTTAACACTTTCTTAGTATTTTTAATCAACTTTACTAAACTCCTAATAATGACCACCTTTTTTATATATATAACAATGATCACAATATCTCTTCCTTGTTTTTTGAAGTATAGGTTTAGATCATATGGACTATTATGGAGTATGTCATAGAAGATGCTCATTGATCTTCACATACTAGGCTTTGGGTGCCTGCTTCAACCCATAGAGATTTAATGATCATGTATATCTTGTTCTCCTGAAGCCTAACTAGGTATGACAAATCCATTTGTTTGTGTCATGTAGCCTTCTTCATTGAGGTTACCATTGATAAATGCACTCTTCACATCCATTTGATACAATTTCCATCCAAACATGTAGCCATTGTCGAAACCATATGAATGGTCTTGATTATCATTATTGGTGCAAAAGTTTCATCATAGTCAAGTACTTCCTTTGGTGCATAGCCCTTTGCAACAAGTCTTACCTTGTATTTTTCAATGCTACCATTAAATTTATATTTGGTCTTAAAACCCACTTGCAACCAAGGGGTTTATTGCTATGTGGAATATCAACAAGTTACCACATCTTATTCTTCATAAATGCTTGATACTCGATAATCATGACATTATTTCACTCCTTGAACACAACAGTGTCATGAACCATTAAAAATTTATATGTTTACACCATAGTTCTCATAAGGCCTAAGTTGACCTTATTTCAAACTCTACCTTGATTTCTTGATCTAGATTTAGATGTGTCTAGAACATGATCTAAGTTTACATTATGAACTATATTGAGAGTCACTTGGTCCTATGAGTGGTGCTTGAGGTTGATGGTCCAAGGTCATCAACTCCATTAAGAACATCTTCTTCATCTTCATCAAAATCAATATCCTCTCTCTCTCTCAAAGGTTTCATCACCATCAAATAGGAAAACAACAAGTGCTTTGTCAACAAAACGTGGCTTAGAATAAGAGGTATGCGTGTTCTTCTAATTAGACATATTTTTGCTAATATAAAACTTCTTGTTATAATGATCCATAAGATGATATCCCTTCAACTCACTATTGTATTTAATAAAGACACATTGCTTATTTGATTCTACTTTAGAATGTGCATGAATGCAATACATCCAAACACGTAGATATGTAACATGGAAGGTTTGTTTCTCATCCATACCTCTTTAGGTGTAACACCATTCAATGAAAGTGTGGTTGCATGGTTCAATAAGTAGACCATAATATAAATTTCTATCTAAAATGCTAACTTCAAATTGACATCACTCAACATGCATCAAACCAACTCTTGAATAGTATAATTTTTTCTATCTACAACTCCATTTTATTGAGGCATGTAGGCATTCGTCAACTACTATTTTATGACATGTTACTTTAGAAAAGTAAAATTTTAATTATTGGTATGGTCCCTTTCAATCTAAGCAGAGTGTACAAATGGGATGACCAACAATATTCTCCATGTGAGTTTTAAACTCTTTGAAATAGTGAAAAACCTCATCCTTTAGCTTTAGGAAATACAATCACATTCATTGTGTATAATCATCAACAAACATTTAAAAATATATACAAGCATTGAAATTGTATCCATGGGTCTGCATAGATCGGTATGCACCCAGTTGAGTGGAACAAATACGTTATGACTACTTGAGCCAAATGGATCTTGATGATACTTTTCATCCCAAAAAAGCATATAAAGGTCACAAGACTTCATCAAATATGGAATTCCACATACTATATCATGATATGGGAGTGAATTCGAATGTTCAAAGCTTAGATGTTCAAATCACTTATGACATAGTAAGAAAGCTTCGTCCACCTTTGCTATGAAATATCGATTGTCTTGCATCATAACTGCAAACTGAAACATTTTGCCTATGCCAATAATATTTGTATTGATAGTTGAACCTCTAGATTTCTATTAAATGAGATGGATTTTCTTTGGACCTATTTTCAAAAATTCAACATACAAATTATATTAAGTAATTGATTCATAGAAATCAAGTTCTTTATGAGGATAGGAATATAAAGAACTTGAGCTAGATGATAAGTATGCACTCTAAGATGCAAACAAACATCATTGAATATAGCAATATTGTATCTTAAATTATTTCCAAGTGTTAATTACCCATGGTGAGATGAATGATCAAGGTTCACAAACCATTTCTTTGGTCTTGTCATGTATCTAGTATCTCTTGAATCAACATACCAAACTGGGCTTGATTTTCAAAAAATATTAGGAAATTGTATTGATAGACATAATCTTGTCCTTTTGTATTAGAATAAGTATTCTAAGCTACATTTCCCAGTTGAGTGGAACAAATACTCTACGACTACTTGAGCCAAATGGTGCTCAATGCTCCTTTTCATCCAAACAAATCATATAAAGGTCACAAGACTTCGTCAAAGATGGAATTCCATATACTATGTCATGATAAAGAAGTAAATTCAAATTTTCAAATCTTAGATGTCCAAATCACTTATGACATAGTGAGAAAGCTTTATCCACATTTGTTATGAAATATTGATTATCTTACATCATAATCGCAAGCTGAAACATCTTGCCTATGCTAATAACATTTGTAATGATAGTCGAATGTCTAGATTTCTCTTAAATAATATAGAGTTTCTTTGGATCTATTTTCAAAAATTTAACATACAAATTAGATCAAGTAATTGATTCATAGAAAACAAGTTCTTTATGAGAATAGGAATATAAATAATTTGAGTTAGAAGGTAGGTATGCACTCTAAGATGAAAACAAACATCACCGATTCTAGCAATGGTGTATCCTAAATTATTTCCAAATGTTATTTACCCATGGTAAGATGAATGATCAAGGCTCACAAACCGTTCCTTTTGTCTTGTCATGTATCTAGTATCTCTTGAATCAACATATCAAACTAGGCTTGATTTTAAAATAATATTAGGAAATTATATTGGATAGACATAATCTTGTCATTTTGTATTAGAATAAGTGTACTAGGCTACATTTCCATGTTGGCATTAAGGTGCATTCCTCCTTTTCCATTAAAAAATCTTATCTATGCCTCCCTAGGCTACATTTCCATGTTGGCATTAAGGTGCATTCCTCCTTTTCCATTAAAAAATCTTATCTATGCCTCCAAATGAGCTCTTTAGTTGATTCTTGGATCATCCTTGTGAGAATTAGTTATACCAACACTCCTAAAGGATGTGTCTTGGTTTTCCACAGATAAAACATATGATATTTCATCATTCTTGATGTTATTATTGTTTTTTTATTTACCTTTTTGTTGGTTCTAGTGCTTTTTAAGAGGTCTAGAACCTTTCTTCTATTGCATTGGCTTCTTTCTTTTTTGATACATGAGCAAAGCATGTTCATGTTAGAGTATATTACATTATTGGGTACATATCAATGTACCACCTTTGGTACATTACTAGAGTAGGAGTTTACTTTAGAGTAAATTTTGGGTAGTTACTTTAGCATGTAATAAATGCACAAGTGTTAGAATGTGCAATGATGTAAATGTGCATGTAGTTCACATGTACATGAGTCATAGGATAGAGTCAAAAGTAGAGTGAGGGTCAAGGAACTTATCTTCCTATATATAGGTATTATAATGACATCACTCAACATGCATCAAACCAACTCTTGAATAGTGTAATTTTTCCTATCTACAACTCCATTTTATTGAGGGATGTAGGCATTCGTCAACTACCGTTTGATGACATGTTGCTTTAGAAAAGTAAAATTTTGATTATTGGTGTAGTCCCTCTCAATATTAGTAGAGTGTACAAATGAGATGACCACCAATCTTCTCCATATGAGTTTTGAAATCTTTGAAATAGTGAAAAGCCTCATCCTTTGGCTTTAGGAAATACATTCACATTCATGTGTATAATCATCAACAAACATTTAAAAATATATACAACCATTGAAATTGTATCCATGGGTCTACATATATCGGTATGCAACCGATTGAGTGGAACAAATACATTATGACTAATTGAGCCAAATGGACCTCGATGATACTTTTCATACAAGTAAATCATATAAAGGTCACAAGACTTTGTCAAATATGAAATTCCACATACTATATCATGATATGGGAGTGAATTCAAATGGTCAAAGCTTAGATGTCCAATTCACTTATGACATAGTGAGAAATCTTTGTCCACCTTTGCTATGAAATATTGATTGTCTTGCATCATACCTGCAAGCTAAAATATATTGTCTATGCCAATAACATTTTTATTGATAGTCGAACCTCTAGATTTCTCTTAAATAAGACATATTTTCTTTGGACCTATTTTCAAAAATTCAACATATAAATTGGATAAAGTAATTGATTCATAGAAAGCAAGTTCTTTATGAGGATAGAAATATAAAGAACTTGAGTTAGATGATAAGTATGCACTCTAATATGTAAACAAACATCACTGATTCTAGAAATATTGTATCTTAAATTTTTTCCAAGTGTTAATTACCCATGGTGAGATGAATGATCAAGGTTCACAAACCATTCCTTTTGTCTTGTCATGTATCTAGTATCTCTTGAATCAACATACCAAACTGGGATTGATTTTAAAACAATATTAAAAGATTATATTGAATAGCCATAATCTTGTCCTTTTGTATTAGAATAAGTATCCTAATCTAAATTTCCTAGTTGAGTGGAACAAATACTCTACGACTACTTGAGCCAAATGGATCTCAATGCTAATTTTCATCCAAAAAAATCATATAAAGGTCACAAGACTTCGTCAAAGATGGAATTCCACATACTATGTCATGATATAGAAGTAAATTCAAATTTTCAAAGCTTAGATGTCCAAATCACATATGACAGTGAGAAAGCTTCGTCCACCTTTGCTATGAAAGATTGATTGTCTTGCATCATAACCGCAAGCTAAAACATCTTGTCTATGCCAATAACATTTGTAATGATAGTCAAATCTCTAGATTTATCTTAAATTATATGGAGTTTCTTTGGACCTATTTTCAAAAATTTAACATACAAATTAGATCAAGTAATTGATTCATAGAAAACAAGTTCTTTATGAGAATAGGAATATAAAGAACTTGAGTTAGACAGTAGGTATGCACTCTAAGATGCAAACAAACATCACTGATTCTAGAAATGGTGTATCCTAAATTATTTCCAAGTGTTAATTACCCATGGTAAGATGAATGATCGAGGCTCACAAACCATTACTTTTGTCTTTTCATGTATCTAGTATCTCTTGAATCAACATACCAAACTAGGCTTGATTTTAAAACAATATTAGGAGATTGTATTGAATAGACATAATCTTGTCATTTTATATTAGAATAAGTGTACTAGGCTACATTTCCATGTTGGCATTAAAGTGCATTCCTCCTTTTCCATTAAGAAATCTTATCTATGCCTCCAAATGAGCTCTATAGTTTATTCTTGGATCATCCTTGTGAGAATGTGTTATACCAACACTCCTAAAGGATGTGTCTTGGTTTTCCATAGATCAAACATATGATATTTTATCGTTCTTGATGTTATTATTATTTTTGTTCTTTACCTTTTTGTTGGTTCTAGTGCTTGTTAAGGGGTATGGCACCTTTCTTCTATTGCATTGGCTTCTTTCCTTTTTGATACATGAGCAAAGCATGTTCATGTTAGAGTATATTACATTATTGGGTACATATCAATGTACCACCTTTGGTACATTAACATAGTAGGATTTTACTTTAGAGTAAATTTTGGGTAGTTAATTCAGTATGTAATAAATGCACAAGTGTTAGAGTGTGCAATGATGTAAATGTGCATGTAGTTCACATGTACATGAGTCATAGGATAGATTCAAAGGTAGATTAAGGTCCAAGGAACTTATCTTCATATATATAGGCATTATAGTGAGTGAAACAAAGAGGAGATAATATAGAGAGTGCATAAAAATAGTTTATGGAGTGTCCATGTCCTCCATTATATTGCATTGTACTATTTTTGTGAGATTTCATTAATGGCATATTTTTTAGTTATTACAGAAGTTTATCTCTTTGTTTTCCTGTATGTTATAGTGCCATTATCATATAGATATAATATCTTGCTTATCTTACATCTTATGGTTGCATTTCCTATATTATATGCTCATCAAAAGCTAGTAGTGGTATCAAAGAAAATGGTGGATCAATAGGAATTAGGGAGAGCCACAAGTGAGATTGAGAGGAATCCAAAAATTTTATATTCAAAATTTTGGAGATTGCATTTGACTAGAGCCTTTCCATAGGGTTGCAAAAATATTCATGAAAACTAGGACTCAACATTAATTCCACTAGATTGACAAATCAACTAGTGAATATTGATTATCTCTAGATTTAGAATTTCTTCCATTATAATCCTAATAGTTTGTTGCAGGAAAAAGGATATTCAAAGAAAGTTGGAAAGCTTCATACAAAAGAGCTAGGAAGAATATATTTATTAGAATCAATCCAACATTGGAAGAAACAAACAAGAGAACAAATATTTGGAGGCCTGAATAAAAGGTCTCATTGCTAGAGATTGCAGACCTACAAAGTGTAGAAGAAAAAACCATAGGAGCCTTGTTGCAGATTTGAGGAAGAGACTCTAGAGAAGAGTCTAGGAGAAGATTGAATATTGGTTATCTCCATTGAATACTATAAATAGCATATTTAAGAGACTCTAGATAAGAGTCTCGATGAAGATAGGATATTGGTGATCTCCATTGAAGATTGAAGACTTCACCTTGGAGGAGTAGAAGAAATTAGCCTGAGAAGATTAAAAGACCCATAGAATATCCCATTTTAGAAGCAAAAAAATTTAGAGATCCAAGAAGGAGATATCATTGCAAAAATTACATAGTAGAATATTGAAGAAAAAGTCTCATTGAGAAGAACAGAGAAGTTGCAAGATAGAAGACCCTAGAAAAGAGGTCTCAAGGAGAAAGAAGAAGAAGGCTAGGAAAGTCTCATTGAAGAAGATTCAAATAAGGCCATTGAAGGAGTTCCTAGGATAACTCATTAGGATAAATTTACCACTAAGGAGAAGTTCCTGATAAAGGAAAAACTTAGGAAATTATTGCCATATGAAAACAAGCCCAAGGGAGAAGGATTTTGGTAAGAAGCTTGCCAATTTTTGGATGAGATTGGTGAAGACCTAAAGACTTTCAGATTCTTGAAAAGAAGGCCTAGATTGAAGTCAAAATTTGATAAGGAGGTTAAACGATAAATGAGCTAGACATTACTACCAAACTTGAGAGGTTTGAATATTACCAATTGAAGGCTAGAAGACTCATTCATAGAAAGGAGATCTATTGGTTTCTATAGCAAAAAAATAAAGGGTTCTTGAAGGAAAATCTTAGCTATGATTTTGAGTTCCCTACCAAATTTTTGAGATTCAAGGACAACATTTCAATGGAGAGATTGACTAATTTGCAATCTAAAATTTTTATATTTGAGGATAATAAGAAAGCATCAACTTAGGTAGCATCAATAGCTGCTAAGTTTCAGATTTTCAGGATACATCCTGAAATAGAGTTGAAGCCACCAAACTACATATTCAAGCAGTAAGTTAGAGGAGGTACAAAGCTATAAATTTATGTGTTGAGAAGTTGTTTTGGATAGCAAATAAGAGTTGCAAGTTCATCTAGTAAAAGGTAATAATATGTAGATAACTAAAACATGTCATGTTATGGAGGCTACTCATATGGACACCTTTTCATGGCATGTGACTCATCTTGGGCCTTCCCAAGACCTAACAGTGGTTCTAACCACTCAAATAGGGTAATCTAACCCTTTATAGCTTAGGAAGTTGTCCCCCATAACAACTGCTTGACAACTATTGGACCCAATGATGACCCCCAGATCGGGTTACTCCTGTCAAGGACATCCTTGCTTGTAATAAACTTGGGATCCCCAAGCTGAGCCAAATCCATTAAAGAGCATTTGTGCACAATGATTAACCATGTGGAAGATTCTAGAATAAGATGCTTGGGATACCTAATCCTAACGAATCTTTATCTTGGCTTCCCTAGAAATCTAAGATGCCAATTGGAAATGTCTATAAGAGGCACCCAAAAAATTCACAAAAAAGAGAGAATTGATATCAGTTGGATGCAACGAAGTGCTGCTGGTTTGATTAAAAGAGAAAACTCTCTCATATGTACTGAGGTGCTACCCAGATCACATCATGATGCTTGCATGTCCATCAATGGAAATTTTGAGATCTTTAAATCCAAATCTTGCCATTATGCATCACAATTCACCATGATTTCCAGCTAATTTTCCATAATTCCACTATGTTTCCAAGAGATAAACCCTTGAACATAAATTTTGTAGTCAAATTGATTGTCACACCATATCGAGCACGAAGAACGAGCTTGATTTTCAACGAACATTGTGCCCCACAACGACCTGCAAGCACAGCTACTCTATGATGACCTCCTTGTGACATCTAATTTGCTTGTCTTTTCTAGTTAGATTAGTCTTAACTACTTTCAATTTGATTTCTAACCTAGTTTAGCATATTTTCATTCCGTTTATATGCATTTATTTACTATTTTACGCATTTTCATTTCAATGGCTTATCATGGAAATGGACCTCATATTGAGAGGTTCCACATTTGCTATTAATTGCTTGTAAGTGCTTATGTGTGCAGATCTCAGGTTTCCATATGAGTAAATCATCATACAAATTCCTTAATATTTGTATCATCAAGTGGAGGTCGCTAGGAAAACCCTCCATAATTAGTTTTTGGAGATTACAAGGATATTTTGAAGACACCTACCCTGTTGGGATTTCATGTTGTAATGTTGTATCAATTTGGTGAATCCCTAAGAGGGATCTTTTGTAACCTTTTGTAAAGATATTTTCAAAGATTAATAAGAAGGGTACCATATTTTATTTATCTTTTTGTCATTATGGTTACATAATTTGTATTTTTAATTTGATATCATATTACATCTGTAGGTGTTAGATATTTTGTACATCTTACAATGGTGATCACATGCAAGAATTTTCCCACAATCTCCTTATTTATTGCTAACTTGTGGTTTTATTATTTTCTTGAATTGTAGGTACCGTTGCTCTAGGCTACGATGGATCACAGTAGCTATCGTCATACCCTCTGACATCAAATAGATCTCACCACTCTATCCTCTGATGGCCTCAAAGCAGAGTCAAAAAATCAACTTCACAATATCTTCATCGAACAATTGGCTACACCTATGAGTAGCTCTGTGCTGGAATTTCCTACTTTTTACAAAAATATTATGATTTCAAGCTTTGGTAGATAAATTTAGTGAAATTGTAAATTTTTAAACTCTTTGCCTGTGATCACTTATGGGAATAGCAGCCTCTACTGCTAGTCACCCCAGGGTACAATGGCCCCTCTATCTAACCATTCCTATGTCTGACAACCTCTACTACAGACCATTTTACACAGTGATGGCCCTTGATTAATTGATTGTTAGGGTTTTCTTGCATGTTTCCTGCCTAAAGGCTAAAATCATTTAGGGTTTTGTATTTCAATTTTTCTAAAATTAAAATGTTTTCATTTACATATTTGGAAATTTGAAACGTCCTTTCATGTATTAGTGAAAATATCATTGTATGATCTATTATGCATTTTCCTTTTGCATGAATTAAAATGAACCCACACATACATTATGTCTTAAGCTAAAAATCGACGAGTTGGAAGTGACATCCAACCACTGATCAAGACCAATAATGGTGGCCTTCATCACCACCTTGTTGGCTTGTGTTGTGGATTTTTGTACCCCATTTTGGCTAATTTTGACTCCAAGAACCATTGTAGCCATGGAAAATAGCACACACTCTTCTTTAGAAGGTGTATAGCTGACCATGGTGAATTGGGTGAGGACTGGTAGGACCTATGCTCCCTCACCATATATGGGCTTCATCTCCATATTTTGGTGGGTTTCACAACCTAGAATTCATCACCAAGTTAGTGTGTGAGGGTATATAGGTAAAAACCTATTTAACTTGAGTATCACATCAACTATATTTCAAACTCAAATAAGAGAAAGATGAGAAATTCAACGAATCATAACACACAAGCTAGTTTTAGGAAACATAAAACAATATTTAAAAGAGATAAACATATTATATACTTTGTTTATTTTCTAATTGAATGCCTAATAAAGATAACATTGTCACTACATGAATCCATACCCAGTTACAAAATGAGGGTACCAACCATACACATGAAGGCTCAGAACACCTTCGATACAACTCACATGATTTAACTTTACTTGAACAATGTTCAGGCAGTCATCATGGATACAATTCTACCCATAGAGGATCTACTCATAGAGATATCCCTACTAGGAGGACTCCTATGGGAACTCCTCGTGACCATTATGAGGATCTTTCTAGACCTCTTTCATCACATGTTGTTTCCAAATAAAATCGAGTCAATGAGGGGCCTAACAGAGGGGTTGCATGCATTTGTGTACCCAAAATATCTACAAACCCTTTTGAGCTTGGTGTAGAGTACATGCCCTTGCTTAGTCATGATGGGGAAGCTAATCCTCCTAACCAACCTTGAAATAATCATAAGCTAAATCACTTAGACATGTATGATACTAACACAACCTGTAGAGCACCTTCTTCTGCTCATTCTCATTCTAAGAGTGGGTGTGATGAAGATATAGGTTGTCCTACCCATGCACGAAGTGAGTGTTCTACCTGTGCCATACTTACATAAGGATATTACACCTAGGGTTTAATATAGAATAAATGCAGCCTCAATTGATCGAGATAAGAGGGTTACCACACCCACTACACAAACTAAAATAGCTAAAATCCCTCGTATCAATATGAGAAGTCATCGACCTTACACAATGGATTGCATAGATTGGTTACCCATGCCTACCACTAGTTAGAGAGAGCAATAGCTCCAATATCAATTAGAGGATTTACGTCATGAGCGAGAGCACTTAGACCATGAGCATGCAGAACAACAGAGGTAAAATTTGTATGAACATAGACTACATGAGGAAAGAATCTTAGAGCAGAGGTTACGTGAAGAACAATCTCATAGGGTAGCTCAGGAAGAAATACCCATACCTACTACCTACAAGAAACAACTCAACACGAGGTGCACTGCACAACAACAATAGTTACCACCTAGGCCTACTAACACCCATCCTCTTCCCGCTTATATGCATCATTCTTAGTAAAAACAACACCAAGTGCCAAACTCATCGAAATATGAGGATTATGAAGAGACAGAAGAATATGACCAGGACTAAACATATCCTAAACCATATTGTGAAGGCTTTATGGATGATCATAATCCTCCAACTCGATCAAATTGAAACATTCCACCTACAGTTCCCAAAAAATCCCTTAGAGAGAACAATATTATTTCTTCTCAAGCTTACAAAGTTCTCACAGAGTGTATCCAATCACTTGAGAAATAGGAAGTGGGTTATCAAAAACCCACATTGCATAAGTTGTATAATAAAGCCCTTGATCCATCAATGCCTAGTTCGACTTACCCTAAGCATTTCAAGATGTCGAAGCCCACAAAAATATCTCTTCATATACAAATTCACAAAGCAACCATTATCTATCACTACTACAAAGTCCCTATATAAGAAACACTTATCAAGGCAAAGCATACAAATCACTTATTATAAAATCACATTGCAAGTAGTACATTACATATCTCTTCCAAAAGCATTACATTACACTCAAAATATTATAAAGCATTACAAAATCATTAAATCCTTTGGGTATGCCTCTCAAAGCATGCTAAAATCCTTCGAGTATACCTCTTAAAGCATGCATAAAATCCTTCAAGTATACCTCTTAAGGTGTGCATAAAATCCGTTGGGTACACCTCTAAAAGTATGCATAAAATACTTCAAGTACACCTCTCAAAGCATGCATAAAATCCTTTAGGTACTCCTCTCAAAATGTGCATAAAATCATTCAGGTATGCCTCTCAAAGCATGCATATAATCCTTTGGATACGCCTCTCAAAGAATGCATAAAATACTACAGTTATACCTCTCAAAGCATGCATAAAATACTTTGGGTATGCCTCTCAAAATGTGCATAAAATCCTTCGAGTATAACTCTTAAAGTTTGCATAAAATCCTTCAAGTACACCTCTCAAAGTGTGCATAAAATCCTTCGAGTATACCTCTCAAAGCATGCATAAAATTCTTAAAGTATGTGTCTCAAAGCATGCAGAAATAACCACTTACAACTAACTCTACTAACAACAAATACATATATCTTGTACATATTACAGGTACCTCATCATGTCTTAAGTGCTTGTCTTTTATGTGGCATCATAGGCCACCATTTAAGCATGATGAGATCATAAAATCCTTTGGGTATACCTCTTAAAGCATGCATAAAATCCTTCAAGTATGCCTCTCAAAGCATGCATAAAATCCTTTGGGTATGCCTCTCAAAGCATGCATAAAATCATTTGGGTATGCCTCTCAAAGCGTGCATAAAATCCTTTGGGTACACCTCTCAAAACATGTATAAAATCCTTTAGGTATACCTCTCAAAGCGTGCAATAGTAACCTCTAACAACTAACTCTACTAACAACAAATACATATATCTTGTACATATTACATGTACCTCATCATGCCTTAAGTTCTTGTCTTTTATGTGGCTTCATAGGCCAACATTTAAGCATGATGAGATCATGTTTCCATCTATGGAAACATGCAAGGGATATCTGGAATCAAACTATAACCCTTTGCATCTCTATCACATGAGCACTTATCTTTTATCAGGTCCAAAGACCACCACTAAGCATAAATCTAAATTATTATCTATTATCAGACATTAGGTTACCACTCACTAGAGTAACTTCTCTCCCTTAGTGTTTAATCATCATCATACTCATAAGGTCACCACTAAGAGATAAATCAATTTCTAAGACTACCATCAATAGTCAATGCATCATAAAATCAACACATCATACAATCAAATACATTACACATCACATAATCAAACCATAAAATTAGATCATCACAAAGAATCTCAAAAGGCCAAACACAAATGTCATTATTATATATACTTCAAAATATACATGTTGTTGAGGAAGGTGTATCACAATAACAAAATGATACACTCGACCCTTATGAAAGAAGGGTGTACCACATCTCAAAACTGATACACTCACTCTTGAATGCCTAACAACTAGAGCTAATCTCTCCCCCCAGCTCCCAAAAATGATGGCGACTAGAAAAACCAAAAGATCATTATGAAAAATCATTCATCAAGTGTGTCCTCGATTGCATCCATGAAGGTGAAGGTGCTCGTCACTATGTAGGAACCTCTGTGTGGTACAACTATTGATAATAGGTAGTCCTGCCTCACTCCCTCAAGGTATGAAGCTTTGCATGTTGTACCTTCTCCTACAAACCAACTAGTTTTTCCCTAGCAAAAGCCAACTCCATCTTAGAATCTTGTAGCTTCCACTCTACTAGTCGTGTAATCATGGTTACTATCCCAACATATAAACCCTATCCAAACCTCATGTGAGCCTCATCCCCAGAGTTATGCATAAGGGGTCGTACCTAAAATGTACTTGTAAAAAATGGTGAATCTGTTGTGAAACCTTGGTGAATCCTGGCCAACTTCATCTAGGAGGACATGGTGAATCACCTTATTTTTTCAAAAAAAATTATAAAACATTGGCGAATTTCAAAGTTTTGACTAGATCGGGTGGAAAACGAGTTTTGATGATGATGGACAAGGTACAAATCATGATCCGGTCTTGGACCGAATGTAGAATGTGGTTCGATATCGAACCGAATGCAAAAGATGGGTCGGTATCGATCTGAATGTAAAATATGATCTAATCTCAGATCAGATGCATAATGTGGTTTAGAATCGGTCTAGATGTAGAATATGGTTTGGTATAGGGGCCTCATGCATAATATGGTCCAGTATGATACAAGATGTGGTTCGTTATCAAGCCTGATGTAGAATATGGTTTGGTATCGAATCAAATGCATAATATGGTTTAGCCTAATGTAGTATATGGTCCGGTATCAGGCCTGATGCAAAATGTGGTTTAGTATTATACCAGATATACATTATGGTTTGGCTTGATGCATAATACGATTCGGTATCAAGCTTGATGTAAAATTTTATTCAGTATCAAATTGGGTATAGAATATGGTCCGATATAGGACCGGATGTAGAATGTGGTACGATATTGGATCGAATGTAGAATATGGTCCGGTATCGAGCCTCATGCAGAATATGGTCTGGTATCTTACCTGATGTAGAATGTGGTCTGGTATCGGGCCTGATGCAGAATTTGGTCCGGTATCGGGCCTGATGCAGAATAAGGTCCGGTATTGGGGCCTCATGTAGAATATGGTCCAGATGCAGATAAAGTTCTAGCTTTGAAAATGTTCCCCCATTGATCGACTGCCATGTGTCACACGATCGATCAGCCACACTACATGTCCAATACAATGTTACCATGTGTCAACCCCATCTATTCTCTCTATAAAAAGGCATCAACTATCATTTTTCTAGTTTATTTCTATGACTACACCCAACCAGAGCTAACCATTACAAGCAACCTTCTAGTTCCCAATCTAATTTCTCCTGCTTCCAACTTCTTGCAATGGCCACCACTTCCACCCCTGCACCAAAGTTCAAGAACATTTCTTGCACTTTAATTTTAGATTTATTAACAACCCTAGGTTTAGACTTTTCATGGTTAGATGACGCAGGTTTGACAACCTTGGTTTCAATGCCACAATTCAAAACTGATAAAGTCCTCCTACAACATATCATAGTCGATTATGACCATGACAAGGCCATAATCAAAATGAAAATATAAAATAGAAATCTATTGTTCACCATCACACTTGTAGATATTAAGAGATTGATAGATCTTCCTTTCAATGATTGTCCTCCAATGTCAACGAAGTTGGTGCTGACTCCAGATGATAAAGGATACCTCGATACAATGTACCGTCTGGGATCAAAAGATTTGGCAGGTATAATTCTTGTTACTTAGATTCTATTAATGTTCAAAATTTCAAATTTGTAAATTGTTATCTAATTTTTTTTTTGCAGCTTTCATCGCCAAGTCAAAAAGAGGGTTAACAATCATCGATGTTAACCATGCAACTCTGAAGGCCATTATCGAGTTCTTCCAGGCAAGACTGATTCTACTTGGAAGATCAAAAATTCTATTTTGGGCACTAGCCTATGTTGTTCATTGTGAGAAGCATGAGAGGTTCGATTGGTGCACGTATATTTTGGATCGAATCAGGGTTGAGTTGCATGGCATGCAATTGCAAACCAGCAAGACACAACCCATTGTGGGTAGTATTAATTACATTTTAGCACTCTATTATGAATATTTTCATAATTTACAAAATACTCCTGTACCAACTGTAGTGCATGCAACACTACAAGCTATTGCAATGACACCAGAGGAATTGAAGGTGATAAGTCCATCTTTGACCATGAAATAGTATTTTATATTTTATCACATTTTATTTTTTTAATTTTTCTTTTCATCTAAATGTAGGGTAGGGCAGCCATTACAAGGAATAAATAGGATGCTGCCAATAGGGGTTATAGGCTAGAACAAACTGGTGATTCTGAAGACACTGGATCAGAAGTGACACCATTGTAGAGGTCGTATAAACATTCCAGGCAAGCCGCTACTCCTAGGGGTTCTCGTACACCTAGGTATGCACAAAATGTGTAGGTTGAATCTAGTGTGGTCAACCCCTCACCCATTGGCACCCAAATTCAACACATTTCATCATCTTCAGGTAAATCTATGTGTATTTACTTTAAATTAAGATTTTTTTCTATTTTATTTTTTAAAAAATTGTAACAATTTTTTTTGACTATTTTTAGCTGACTCTCAAGTTCAATGACAACCTACGAAAATGAGAGGCCATATGCCACCACCACCTCCACCACAACCATCACTTGCACCACAACCACACTTCCACCATAACCACTACTTCCACCACATCAACGACAGGCACAACCTACACAAATGTGAGGCCATATGCACGTTGGAGGTGGAAAACAACTTTTTTCACAGAGATCATGGGGGCAATAGCAAGTTTTAGGTATGGGTTCTCATAAAGATCATAGGGGCCAGCACCAAGTTCTGGGTATGGGTGGTCATATTTTACATTTAACACAACTTCACAAGCACCAAAAGTTTCAACCATGGGATTGGATAATATCCAACTCGATGATGATTTTTTATTGTAGGGCAACATTTTAGGCTTCAAGGCAATGGATGTGCTTCATGATCCACAGGGTGAAGCAAAACAAAGAGAAGCCCCTACAGTTGAGCAGACATCATTGCCATCTACTCAAGGAAATGACCCTCATCCTCAGGGTCCTCAAACTGAGGATGACATTGTAAATTTTGATGAAAATATTTTAATGATTGAAAATATTGAAGCAATCGTAAAACAAGTTGTGCTTAGAGATTTGCAAGTGATGAAGGATTGGGAATATCAGGCCAAAGTCCTTATAAGGGAAATTAATGCCCGATATAAGAATTTTACAAAAAGAGATTCTATTTATTCTTTGGTTTAGTATGAACTAGAAAAGCTTAGTGGCCTGCTACATCAAGCCACATCAAGATCAATGAAGTCTGATGTTGTGTATGATGATGATGTTTTAAATATTATGGTTGGTAGATTAGAGAATATTAATGTTGAAGCCCAAGATTTTTATAACCAATGGGATTTCGATAAGGACAAAGTTGCAATTGTTGAGGTTGCAAGGGACATGGTTGAGGTAAGAAAATATTTTTTATGTTTCAATTTTCTTTTGTAGTTAAATTTTTATATTTCATTAAAACAAGTAATAATTTTTCATATAACTCTTTTGAATTATGTTTTCAATTTCTTTTTGCAGTCAAATTTTGATAACTTAAAAAGACAAGTTAAGAGCATGGACATCAATATCAAAAGGGTGAAGACATTTCTGCAAAATGCAATGGAAATGAAAAAGAAAATGCAATAAAAAATAGTGGATAATAATATTTTAAGAAAATATATCAGGGATAGGCTCAATGAAGATCCGGACCTCGTACTAGAGCAGCAGAAAGCAAAAGAACCGCTTCCAACAATTCTCGAAGATCCAAACAAAGAAGAAGCAGCATTAGTGGCGAGTATTGTGAAAGTACATGAAAACCTAGTCAGAGTTGGAGCACTACCAGAAGAGGGTGTCATGAAAGCAGATAAAGGAAAAGAAAAGGCAACTCCAAGTGATATTGAGGCAGCAAACCCCCAATCAAATGTTTAACAATGTAAAATGCTTTCAAGTTGATAACAATCAACAATTTTGTACGATGTAATATATTTCTATTCAAATTAATGAAAAAGATATTTACTCATTTTGTGTCTTCCATCATTCAAAGGTTGTTTGCATTTATAATTTTGTGTTGCTTTTTTAGTTTATTTCTAGCCAATATTGTTTACTATGTTCATCTCAAACAACAAAAGCATCATAGATAATATCATAGATCTTTATGCAAACCAAGCATCTTTAAGATCTCATGAACTAAAATAGATCCTAAACTAAAATAAACCAAAACTATAATCTTAAGCATCATAGATCTTCATGCAAACCAAGCATCTTTAGGATCTCATGAACTAAAATAGATCCTAAACTTATTGTTGTTTAATATACATACATTAACAATAAAATACCAATACTATGATTTAAAACATAAAACATAACGATTTATCAATGAAGGCAGTTGAGACACTATGATATAAAACATACAATTTTTAAAACAACAATGTGATATAAAACATGCAATTTATAAAACAACAATGTGATATAAAACATACAATTTATGAATAAATAATTTTTTGAAATCTTATAAATCTGAAACAATATTGTGAAATCTGCTATCAAATGAATTCATGTTTATCAATGTCCATGAAATCATGGAAAAATTACAATTCAGGTAGTTGAAACAAACACATATCAACTTGTCCAAAATCATTATTAAGCATAGCGGATATTTGTGTCTCCACCATCTGATCACTGAAAGCATCATTATCATCCTTATCGATCATATTCGTGGTACCCCTTCTACTTGCAAGGGAATTCCAGTATGCCAATGCTCTATCATACGAAAATTTGTCCAACTGATACGATGACACATAAATTCTTAAACAATTTTCTAAATTTTTGTCGAGCTTGTTGTGGAGCTTAGATTTAACAAAATATAGTGCACTAAAAACTCTCTCATCTTCCACAGACCCCAAAATCATTGTTTCACATAATTCATATAAACAAAAGTATTCACTCATCGTATCTTGTAAGACACTACTTGGATACAATTTTTACCACAAACGTGCAGTGGAACCAATCTCATGGATGTTACTCAAAAGTGACGTTTGCCCAACCATTGTTCTTCCAAAATGTGATGATTATTGTTTTAAAAGATCTTTGTTGAGTATACCTTTGATTTCAACACCATTGACTTCCACACTTTTACTGAAATGTTGAATGAGGATGCCCATATATTTAATAAACAACTCATTTGTAGAATTGTATTCAGTACAAGGACCCCAAAACATGGGGTTAACCACACCCATGGCCTCAAGCAACTCATCTCTCTGAAACCGTTCTCTTATCTCACTTGTCAAATATTTTGCTATTTTTGACAAATTTGTCTTAGTTTTCTATAAAACAACATGAAATCTATTGTGTGTTACAAGAACTTCTTCAACATCATCCACAACTATACTTGATTGCCTTTCAAAACAATAAAGAGGTATCAACTTTCCATGAACATTAATACAAAGATGATCATTGATGTCAAACTTCAAAAAGCTTTTTGGATTGTTCACGTTTGTCAATGTATTCCAACTATCAAACAAGGGATCTATAAAATCTGCCTTGGACACATATAACGTATCAATAATCATACATATTTGTTTTCTCATCCTCATGAAATCAATGATATAGATGGATCTCTCTTGTGCAAGTTTAATCAATCTATTCATTTCTTGTAACATTGGAAGAATACCACATAAGGTAAAAAGGGTTTCCAAGTCAATCAAATGGAACAACAAATATTTTGCCTTATCAACTACCCTATGATTTGCGTGCATAAACCTCGTTAATGATTGATATTCTATAAAAACTTTGTGAGCAGGTTGATACAATGAAATCCATCTTGTATCCACATCTTTTAACAATTTTTTTCCTTCTATAACTCCTAGTGCAAACTGTTGAAACTCTGCAAACCTTTTTGGGCTGCATGAAAAATAAGAATGTATTTCACGAATGAGGTCTTCCACTCTACCAACATTTTCAAAGGTGCTCATGATTTTATATGCAAGATTCACTCTATGAGCCATACAATGAATGGGAATCATATATGGGGCAACTGAGGTTTGGAGTCGAACACAAAGACCATTCCTATGCCCTTGCATAATAGCAGCACCATCAACTCCAATGCAAATTAACTTTGTGGCTATGTCTATATCATTCATTCCTATAATATCCTTTAAACTAGTCACAACAACATTATAGATGTTTTTTGCATTTGAACTTTCCACCATCTTATGTAATCCTAGCAAACTAGGCCTCCTTACATGATTTTGAAATGTGTACACATGCATGCAAATCTAGGATGTGTTGTCCACAACCATCACCTCATCAATAGAAAGTGAAATGAATCTGGCAAGTTTTACTTGCTCCCTCAGGTCTTCCTTCTCAACTAATGATAGACATTTTACCATTTCCCAACCACTTCGATCTAACCAATGGGAACTAGGAAGGTTTTGCACATCAGCTAGTTGAAAGAGGTGCTTATAATCAATAAAATCGGACATGGGTCTACCTTTCTTGAGAATACTATATACAACAACAAACTGCAAACTTTTTGAAGCTAAGGTGGTCTTATGAATTTTATGAAATTGGGCTACAATCGTTCCACCTTTCTCAACAAGAGATTGTTGTTGCTTTAAGTGATTGTCATATTCTATTGCATATCTGACATGCATACATTCTGATGCATCCTTCCACCTAACTTCTTTACTAACTTCACCATTACTTCTTGTAACTTTTACATAAGCTTTGCCAACATGTTTTTCTATTGTATCTATCTTATTTTGTAGCCTGTGATCCTTACCAAGTTTCCAACTATAAATTTTGCATCTACATTCTTTTTGATCGACTTGGTTGTCCTCAGTCAGGATAGGCTCAATCCAAGGAAATTTTTCTACCCATTCATTCTTAAATCCCCTTCCAATAATCCAGTTAGATGCCTTTCTCTTTTTAGAATTTTTTCTTGAAGATTCAAAAGAAGTTTGTAATGTATTTGATTTATCACTTTCATTTTCAATTGATATGTCATTTTGAGGATTATCTTCAAGTGTTTGTTGGATGTCATTGTCAAGAGAATTTTCATTAGAAGGCATCTCTTGGTGGGGAATATCTTCAAGTCGAGGTATATCAGGGTCGATAGGGTATTCTGCATAGTAGCATACCATAATATTTTTTATCATTCTTGGATTAAACAAAATAAACTTAAAAATAGAAAAAGATTCATACATACTGAGAAGTAATTATTTGAGGAAGAAAGTAGTATTTAAAATAATTACAAAATATACAACTAACTATTTAGAAGTCAAAAATCATTTGTACCTCGAATTTGCATGGATGTCGATGGCTCGTTGTATTTCGACATATGGCTAAAATATTTGAGGATACTCTTTTCAACAGAAGATTTGGCCCCCTTCTTTCCATCGCCAGTAGGTGACATTTTACTTGTAAAGAAAATGTTTTTCAATTTAGAAAAGTAATAAAATGTTGAAGAGGTCTTACTTATGTTAGGCCTCAAGATAATATTGTAACTAGAATAAACAGATGGTTGGTTGGTAGAAAATACATACATGTTTCCTACCATGCTTTATTGTGATTTTGTCAGTTTATGCCACTACTTCTTTTTTGGTGATAGCACTTGTAACTAATAAGAGCACAAAAGTAATTAACATACAAATTCAAATCAATTTAAGAAAAAAACTTGTCTATGCAAAAAATAATTAGAGATACGTATGTCAAAAAATATTAGATTATAGTACAAAATGGACTAGAAACAGAGAATCACAATGTCTTCGGAGAAACAGAGCATCACTATGTCTTTAGAGAACCAAAGCATTTACCTATGTATAATATTATAACAGAAAAGCAGATCTGAATAGAAATAGAGAATCAAAGAGTTTTAACAGAAAGAGAGAAAATAGGGGACAACATGTAGAATAGGGAAAAATAGAGAAAAATATGGGAACAAAGCAATGATAGAGAACCTAGATGTAGAACGTGGTTCAATATGGTCAAAAAATAATTAAGATACATGTCAAAAAATATTTAAGATACATTAGCTCAAAAGTAGAAATCCAGAGTCTTCACAAAATCTAGGCAAAAATATCTAGAGAAGTTTTCCAAAATTTACCTATTTATAATTGTAGAATAGAATATCAGAATAAAATCAAAGAGTTTTAATAGAAAGAGAGAAAATAGGGGACAACATGCAGAACAAGGAAAAATAGAGAAAAATATGGCAAACAGAGCAGTGATAGAGAACCTAGTGTAGAACACAGTTTGACAATCTATTTTGGTACATAATAGGGTCCAGTAGTCCGTCTAAAAGTAGAACAGGGTCTAGAAATCAACCTGGTACAGAAAAGGGTCCCAAAATCAACATGGTGTAGAATAGGGTCCAAAATTTGGCTTGGCATAGAAAAAGGTTTGGAAATCAGCCTAGTGTAGAATAGAGTTTGAAAATCAACCTGGTGTAGAAAAAGGTCCAGAAATGGCCTGGTGCATAATAGGGTCCAAAAATCGGCCTGGTGCAAAAAGAGGTTCAAAAATTGGCCTGGTGCAGAACAAGGTCATGTCTTATCTAGTTCTAAACATGGTTTGGTCTTGTGCAGAACAGGGCCCAACCTGGTGTAGAATAGGGTATGGTCTTGTCTAGTGCTAAAATGGGTTCGACCTAGTGCTAAACAAGGTCCAGTATGGTGTAGAAATGGGTCTGGTCTTGTCTAGTGTAGAACAAGGTCCGATCTATTACAAAACTGGGTTCGGTCTTGTTTAGTGGTGAAATGGGTCCGGTATGGTGTAGAACTAGGTCGGGATATCCGTCTAGTGTAGAACAGGGTCCGAAAATGAAAAAGTATCATTGGGGTGTTAATTATATATAGTGGTATACTTGGCGAATTGGGCGGGATAATTTAGAAATTTTAAAATTTTATGGTGAAAAGGGTCCTCTATTTAGGCGAGATTGCTGGCGAATTTTTAAAAATATCCATGATACTATTATCAACGCACGATGAACCGACACCTAAAATGTTTTGTCCTAAATATTTTTGACGAAATGGTCGACGTCCAGGGTCCCCAAATTCTCCAATTTACATTTTCAAAAATGCTAATATTCATCCAAATTGTGAATATTCACCGCTATGCATAACCCTGCTCATCCCTCTCACAAGTTAATTGCTCCACTATCAACTCAAAGCTAGCTATAGCCTCTCTATTTGATACACTTTCTTCTTGTAATTGCTCCAACTCTAATTGTAGGCCACCAATGATTGCTTGATCCATAGTTTGCTCCTCGCTAACCAAATCTAGATCTGACTGAAGATGATCAATAGTCTCCCCACTCGCATCCCTCACATGAGCTATCTCCTCCCTAACTCTAGTGACCTCATCTACCTGCATAACCTTAGAATCCACTATTTATCTCCTCACATCCTCTAGAGTCTAACATAGGAGTCTCTAGCTTCACTACCATACCCTCAGTCATCATCCTACTAGAATATGCCTCCCCTAAAGTGCTAGGACCCACTCTATCGGATGACACTACCAAAAGTGGAATCGTGGATAATGGGGGTATGTCTAAAGGAGCACCAACCATTGTGGATACTTGTCCATCATATTTTGTTATCAATTCAGTAGTTACTTTATCCTTACACTTCTTCCCAAGTCATCACTTGACCCCTCTTAGGGTACTGACTATATTATAAAATGCTTATGTTTGGTCCCTTGATGGTAGTCTCATTATCAATCGATAAGATTTAAAACATCCATACCATGTAGTGTACTCTGTTGTCACCCCCACATCATCCCTCGTAGGAGTCAAAACCACAATATCATCCATGTATTCCTCTATAAAAGTATAGGGATCAACAATATCCCATCATGTTTCACGTTAGATCCATCGCACCCACACCTTTCCTATAGCTAATATACCTTGTACCTCCTCGTACTAGTGTAATACATGATCATACATATACAACTCATATGATTGGTTCCCATCATCCAACCATCACATCTATCTAACCCTAGCAAGCTTCTTACAATCATCTACCCATATGTATTGATCCCTCCACATTTACCAAATGATATGTGCAAGCCTCAACTCATTCATCAAGCATAACACATGCTCCAACGAACTATGAGAAGGATGAATACACTTTTCCCATCTATATATTGTTAGTCACTAGAGTCCATAGCCTCTCACCGCTACCACAAGCCATCTGACCGCTATATGCTCCCAAGCCTAGACCTGAAGGAGAGTACAACACACCAAGCTCTTACCCTATTGATATACCACATAGTATAAGGTATGGTAAAGCCTCACCAAAATTGTTGGAGCCTAGGCATAAACAATCTAATTATACCTCAATCTAGCAATAATGTCTCCCCATACCCACTACATAAACCACCTACTAGTATCACCCATTAGTAACCCTAATACAATGGATGCCAACAACACAGTCAACCAATCAATATGCCCTCCTATAAAGGCATTATTGATCCTCAACCCTAATTTCATCTTGGAAAAGTTACCATACTCTTAAAATGCTAACTTACCAACTTCAACATCTATCCCTAGATGAATAGGCTTACCCTAAATAGGCACTCAAAGAATACACCACACATCCTCCAATATCATAGTCACGTCCCCAATCGATAATCCAAAGGTATTGGATGATGAATACAATATCTCAACCAAGGCTATCAGTAAAGGTAGATCAATCTCTAGCTTAGGCATGTACACCACATAGTACAACCCTATTATCAATAACACTTCCACCTCCTCTGCTTTGAGCTTAATTTCCAAAATGTTATTTATACTCTTCAAATGATGTTCTTGACTCACCAAAACCTACATTCCCTACCAAAACCACATTGAAAGCATAATTAGACAACCTCCCAACCAAATTTTGGCTAGTGCCAAATTTACCACTAATGCCAGTGCCAAATTCACCATTGATGTCAAAAACGTTAGTGACAAATTCACCATTGGTGCCAAATTCACCACACATGTCACAAAACATTACAAAAATGACCCAAAATCCAAATTTTTTAGTCAGGGTCAAGAACACACCTATCAATCTCACTTTGGTACATGTATTGTTCCTCGAACGATGTTTGCACGATGTGGCCATCTTTAGTTATCCGCCATCTTCAAAAGTGTACCTCTTTATCTCTCTCCAACTTTCTCAAAAGGATAAGGTGAAAATGAAAGCAATTTCACCTCCTTTCCCTCTTTTTAGTCCCATCCTCCTATTTCCTAATCTTTTCAGCTACACTTCCCATTCCAAGAATTCATCCCAAATCATCAATTTGGCACATCATTCTCGAGGGGGCATCATAGAGCAAAAACTATTTTACATGGGGTAACATTTTTTAGCATCAAGGCATACATCATCAAAAACGAGGCATACATATAGTGATGATGCAAAAAAATAAAGCATACACAATCATAATCATTTCTTCAAATCAATATTACAACATAACAACAATGCATCATAGTGTCAAAATCAAATTTTACTACTTAGCCTTTGATGCAATCTCACAGGCATCACATCAAAACTAGGGAAAAATGTACACCTAATTTTGACACACTAGCAAAGCAAAATATACCAAATAATTCAGCATCATAAAACATCAATATGACCCAAACCTAGTAATTTGGACATATTTTTTAGCCTCTACCAAATTCACCACCCTGACCAAAAATACCATTGGCAAATTTGGTAAGCCTCACAAAATCAAATCTTGACAGTCAGATTTGATCTTTGGCCAAAAATGTCAATCATAACCAAAATCGCCACTAGCAAATTTGGTAATGAGTAGCAAATTTAGCTAACAATCAAAATATCTCAGTGCAAGCCAGGGGCACATGGATTCCATTCTTCCACTCATTGTTCTGACCTTGCATGCTCCAAAAACAAACCGAACCTTCAAATTTCAAAATAGTCCTAACTAATTTTCCCCCTAATCCTTCCTTCAAACTCTATTTAAACAACCCTTGGGACAAGATATAGAGAGGATTCTAAGGCTAATTACATTATGTTAATATTCTTCTAGCAACTCTTCTTCTTTAGCATTCTTCATTTTCAAGCAATCTCAAGCATTTCCAAGCATTTTGGAGGTAAGTCAAGCAAGGCAAAGAGGGCTTGGAGGCAAGGGAGAGACCATTGCTAGGTGATATCACTCCTAGTACCTCTCCCCTCTCCATTACTTTGTTGCCTATTTTGCATTTTGTTCTCTTAGCATTAGCCTTGCTAACTTGAATACTCCATTTACTTGCAATTTTCTTCCATTTTCATGCTCTTAATCCTTTTGTGTAGGGTCTATCTTTGTTTGTAGACCTTAATATATTTATTGCAGGTCTTGTTTGAGCATCTACACTCTCATTTCAAAGCATCTAACATCTCTTTGTAGGCTTAGTGGAGCTATTCTACTTGCTATCTTTAGTTTTGTTCATTAATATCTCCATTTTGCAAGGTCATTTTCATGCATTTATCTTCATAACATTTAACTACTTTCTGCTCTTTTCATTCACAATATTATTTACCTTTATTATCAGTATTATAATCCTCTCTTTTCATGTCCATGCTCACACATTTTCAATCTATTATCATTTACAAGCATTTAGCATTGTTATTTCTCTCTTTCAAGCACATTTAACTTGATTTTGGTGAAGTTTCAAGCACATAAGCATCTCTTTCATTCCCAACCTATTATAGTGTTGGATACAAGGTTATTATTACCTTGTTGTCCCACTAACAATCCCTCTTCAATCATCATTGCATGCATTTGTCTTTCTTATTGCTATAGATTTCATTAATTTTATAGCAACACTCATTATTCATTACATTTGCATTCATTTCTCATTGCTTTCACAAATCTTGCTTAAGTTAGGATTTAATTAAGTTATATTGTTATATTCCTAATATTTTCATAACCATTTTCACCCCCTTTGCACTCCCTAAGCTGCTCAAAATAGTCATTGAGAAGTCTCCTCTTGTCCTTTGCACTTGCACTCATTTTGATCACAAATTTGTAAAAATGGTATAACCCATTGGATTCTTGCATCACAACCCTATCAAATCCATAGATTAGTTGAATCCCACCATTGCATCACAAAATTGATCAAAATACCATCCAAAATCACCCCCACAATCATCTCAACCCTATTTTAGACCAAAAATTCCAACCACTATAGTAACTGGTAATTTTGTCTCTCTGGAATCCATAGACCAAAAATGCCATTGGCATTTTTGGTATAGCCTTATTTCCATCTAAGGGGGAAAAGCATACTCACATTTTCTAAAAATAGGGGGTCTGATTAGATGCCTAAACAAGACATTCATCTTTTCCACTTCTCAAATAAATCCCCCAAAGTATAAAACTAATTTTATTGGTCTTCTTTTGCAGGTACCAAATTCGCCAGTCAGAACCAAAATCGCCAGTGATATTTTGGCAAAAATGGTATTTCTAGTCAGACATCAACAGAGGTAATCTAGCCACTTGGCATCACTCTAAACTCTGATTTTTAGCATTTTTATATGTTCTACTCTCTATCTATCATTGTTTGCATCTAAAATCACATTTCAAATTGGAAAGTCAAGGAACCCTAATCTAGTTTAACTTCCTTTACAAAACACATTTACATTGGGTAAAATCAAGGAATCTTAGGTCAAAAGCTCAATTTATTTCTCATTATTACAAGTATCTAGGAATCAAAATCATATAGTTGTATTATAGGCTAGCTTGTCTTTTGCATCATCTCTTGTTTGCCTTGGAAATCAAATCTCTCCTTAGTTAGCCTATCATAAAAACGAAAAACATATAGGTTAGCTCTTGTTTTCTTGCATTTGTGTGATATAAGCTTAGCATGCATTTTAGATGATCTTAGCCTTAAGTTTTAAATAACCGTTTAAGGCTCAAAAAAGAGTCAAGATTTAGTGATCCAAAACTTTAGGTGTTTTGTTGAATAAACTCATATAACACCAATATACAAGCATTTACATCTACTTTTACACCTTGAAAAACTACATTGAGTAGGGATCTAATCGTGTAGAGGATATTCATATCCTCGAGGTCTCCTTTGGAAAGAGACCCTCAAGTGGGGAAGTAGGGATTCCAGCAAATTCCCCCCGTGCGTGCTTAACGTGGTTAGGTTGAAAATTTCTCAAGCCTATAAAAGGAAAGGAAAGAAATTTAAAGGTAATGAAAATAAAGATTTGTTTAGCCATAAAAGAGTCTAAACCAACCCTATCAACTCATCCAATCCCTAATCTTGAAATAGAGAGCCTTGATAGATGGAGTCAAGTCATCAAATAAAAAAATTATGTTGGGTACAAGAGAAACAAAAGGAAAGCAAATAATATAAAGTGGAAACCAATGGAAGTGGAGTTGACCAACTTGAATTTTAATGGAGCATCTAAAGGAAATTTAGGACCAACAAGAGGAGGAAGAATAATTAGAAATAATAGAGATGAGATTTTGTCACATTACAACTTCAATAGTGGATTTAAGAAAAATAATGAAGTTGAAGCTTGGGCAGCATTAGAAGGATTAAAAGTATGCGAACGATTGAAATGGATTAGAGCATGGATGGAAGGCGATTCATGAATATTAATAAAAGCAATTTGAAGAAAAACAAAGACTCCATGGAACATACAAAAGATCATTGTGGAAATACAAGATCTTGCTACAAAGTTTGAAGAAATCAGGTTTATATATAAATTAAGGGAAGAGAACAAATATGCACATAGGCTAGCCAATAGAGGGGTTTTAAGAGAATCATGAAGTTAAATTCTCCTCCATGGTTAGAGGAAGTAGTAAGTTGAGTTAAAGTTGACTAGAAAAATCTCAAAGGATCAAATTCAAAATAATGTTCCAAAGGACTACAAAATGTTTTAGAGGATCTAGATCAATGCATTAGAGAAAATTAAGACTCCAAATTTTGTAAAATGGACTATGATTTTGTGAAAAGAGCAAAAGTTTTGTATGCTAAAGTAGAAGAAGATGACATCAGATGGACTTCATAATTGAATGAATTATTTGAGTTGTTGGTTGGATTATAGGACATAGTATAGATTGGAACTTTCAACTTTTTGAGACTACTAAACTATTTATTACAATTCTTGTGGTTGCATTTATGCTTCAGGAAGGAAACTAATAGTCTAGATTTGGTAAAGCGGACTATGATAACATGAAGTTTTGGAAATATTACTCTACTAAAATGTACTACATAGATAGTAGAGGTGGGATTTTAGTATTGTGAAGGCTATTGCAAGAAAATATCAAGAATAATGTTGAATTCTAGAATCTACAAAGAAAATTAAAGAAGATCGAAAAAGAATGAAAATAAAAAACTTAAACATTTTATAAAAAAAATATAGGTATCTATCTATAACAACTTAATTGAGATGAAAATTAAATTTGTTTCTAAACTCTTGTAAAAAAGAGAGCTGTAATTTGTTAAGGGTGGTGGACCCAATATAACCCCTTTTTCTAAACTCTTATAAAAGAAAGAGTTGTAATTTGTCAAAGGTGGTAGACCCAAGGACAATCCCCTTTTTCCTGAGTCCAAACAAAAAAAAAATTCCTCAAATAAAATTAAGTTATAAGATATATAAGACATGTGTTACAAAGAATTGTATATAATATGGTATAAAATATCTTTTTCAAATTCTTAAATTTCAAAATCTTATCCATAAAGTCCACTTAACCTATATGAAAATGTAACTTAAAAAATAGTTTTTAATGCATATCAGCTTTGTTTTTATTTTTTTGTTAGGTAGGAGAGTTGGTCACAACCACATTATTTTTAATAATTGACAAGTGCAGGGTTAAAACCACATGGGTTGTTTCCATCAAACCTATCAAACTTATTCCGCTTCATTATTGTTGACACGGCGTGAAAGGGACTATCGCTCGGGATTCTTACCATCATTGTTGGTATAACCCGTCATCGTCGGCACTTAACTATTCTGATCAGACTCCTACCTTTGCAAACGGCTGTGCCCAAGGTTTGGGTGGTTTAAATGTATTTAAATATTAAATTATAGTGGGAACACAGTCAAACTTTTCCAATGAGTTTTTAACCCTCAAACCTCTTATTGGATGGGACGATGAGGATGAGGCTACGGACGTGGCGGTGGACAATATCTGATTCGGCTGAATAGTTCCACGGTAAAGTGTTCAGTCGGTGTCGTCTACCCCTCACTCCACGCAACGACCGCTGTTCCACACCAAAACGCGCTTGTATTTTACCTATAAATACCCAACCCTAATCCTTCTCCTCTCACATTTGAGCCCTGCTCTTTCCCTTATTCTGCCTTTCATTTATCAATCTCTCTTTCGATCTTCCTTATTTTCCAAGTTCCACATTCGATTCCCGTTAAGAGCTGGCTTTCTCAACCCCAGAAATTACAGATCTGGAAGAAGACGGCAAACCTCGGGTGACCTTGGTGAAGGAGGTGTACAATGCGCTAGGCTCGGGCGATGCAGAGACGGTGCAAAGGATTTTGGTGCCAGATTTAGAGTGGTGGTTCCATGGTCCGCCTCACTGCCAGCATTTGATGCGATTTCTCACTGGCCAATCAGACCACAAGCTCCTTTCCTTTAGCCCTCGGTCGCTAACCGCGGTGGGCGACAAGGTTTTCGCCGAAGGTCGCGTGAACGAATCCCTCTGCTGGGTTCACGTTTGGACCGTCAACGATGGGATAGTGACGCAGCTGCGCGAATACTTCAATACCTCTCTCGTCGTCACCGATTTTAACCCCGCTAACGGACCGAGATCTGCTTGCTCCCCGCTGTGGCAGAGCAAGATCCGGTTATCTGACGGAGAATCGATGCCCGGATTCGTCCTGGTCGTCTGATTTAACGTCGTCTAGAATAAATTGGTCCGATATAAACTGTGTGGTGTGTTTGACGGTTAGAGATGTAGTCCTTTGTGTTTGGTAGAAATGTAGACCTTACGTATTGGTGTTGGCTGGGTTATATAGCCGTTGTAGTGACGTATACCTAAAAATAAATAATGTTGGGTGGGGCGGTACCAAGCAGAGATGGTACGATGTCTGTGATTATTATGGATTTCTTTTATGAAATAAATGTGTGTTTGTTTCTTAAAATTTGCCTTTTGGACTATGGAATTAAGAGGTTCGACTTTTGTAGTGTTTTTAATTAATTTTATAAGCCTCTTTGATTTTCTAATATTTTTAATTAATTTTATAAGATATTTCTTGTATACATCTTTCATGGGTTAACCCAAGTCTCGGTTGTCGGGTCTCATCGTAGACCACACGCACATGGTTGCGTGAACAAAAAAATTGACTGGGTTAACCCAATTCTCATTTTTATTTGTAAACCACAGTTAAATTTTTTTAAACCACAGTTATATAGTACATTTAAGAATTATTTAAAAAACAAAAATGACACTTACACCAGTCCTTTTAAAAAAAAAAAAAAAAACCTTAATAAAGGTATATCCGTTTTTCAAGTAATTTCAACAACCTGTCAATAAACTCACAACAGGTTCATGGCAAGGAACCACTCGTTAAATTATTTTAATAAATTTAACGGCCACAAACAATAATAGAGAGAATTGAACATAATCCTTATCTTGTGGGATGAACGCAAATATGTTTTCCATATTTGTCAACATATTTTAATTCAGAGTCTTAAATGCTTTGTTTAATTCTTTTGTATGGCTTCTTTAAGATTATTTTTTATATTTTTTTTTATCAAAAATATTTTGATTTATTTTTTATATTAAAAATATTTGCCATCTTTGTTGATTAATTATGATTTTATAATTATTGTTTTGATATCATTTTTACTAAGTATAAAATTTTAATCACTTAGTTGTTTATTAGTATTCATAATTTCATCAAATGGTTATGTTTTCACAATCAAGATCTTGGTATTGCTTATTATTATTATTATTATTATTATTATTATTTGATATATAAAGAAATCAGTAACACATTTTGTTGGATACATGATCAGGTTCTATTATTATTTTTTGATACATAGGAGAATCCGAAACACTTATTATTTTTTCATACATAGGAGAATCTATAACACCTTTTGTTGGATACCTGATCAAGCTTTGCCACTACTATAACCCTAGCTTGTTAGGTACAACAAAGTCAATGGGATAGCCAATGGACAAACCCTTGGTTGCTACCACCCAACCTATCCCCTTTTGGGTATGTCGTGGAAACTTTGACGTTCTCAAAGAGAGGCCAAAGCCCTAACCATTACATTGTCCTTGTAAGACTAAAATGTTAGGGTAAAGTGTTGGTTTTTATGAGGGGTCTCGGTTCCCTCATACCAAGGTTTGAACTTGGATCTCTAGATAAAAACCCAAGAACTTACCACTATAGTATCCCTCTCAAGACTAAAAATGTTAGGGTAAAGTACAAGTTTTTATGAGGGGTCCCGACCCCCTAGTATCGAACCTGGGTCTTCTAAAAACCCAAGGACTTACCACTACGATAACCCTTTTAGGACCAAAAAAAAAAAAATCTAGTTGCTTATGTTATCAACTCTTTCATATATATATATATATATGGGGGAATTTGGTTAGTGTGAGAAATGTCTACAAACGCTTAAGGTTGGGTATCCCCATCCCACCATGACCTCTCATAAGGGGGGAGCTGAGCTTATCAATAGGGAATTTAATACAGCCACACACATCACAGTTTGAACCTTGGACCTCCTGAAGAAGAGCCAAAACCTCAAATTGTTGCATTGTCCCCCTTGAAACAACTTTTTAATATTATTTTAATTGTAGACACCTAAAAATGTCACATTTATCTTTGTGCAACGGTCGATTTATTTGCAAAACCCACAAAATTTGCATAATTTAAAAAAAATCACTATGCATCCCATTTAAGCCCCTTGGCCACTTAAGTCCCTTCCTACGCTTAGCCCCTGATCACCATGTGACCACCCCTTAAGCCTAAGTCTAAGGCCACCTCACCCTAGTCTACCCTTTGACTAGCCTAGCTTCCACATAAGCCTAGTCTACTCTAGCCTAACCCATGGTAAACCTAACCCATGGTCAACCCTACCCTAGCCTAGCTTCCACCTAAGCCTAGCCTCCACCTCACCATTGGTCAACCCTAAACCTAGGGTCAACCTAACCATGGTTAACATTAACCCTTGCTCCCCACATATTCCCATGTGCATTCAATTCCATAAATGACTTTTGAAGACTTTCCTACTTAAGGCATTCAAGGCATTGAAAGCATGGATGAGTCATCCTCCACCATGCCATAATGGGGAGAAGACTTTCATGTCCCATGCATTTATGAGGCATGGTGCACCCATGCCCATTTATTACATGTGGATGGGTGAGGACTTCTCTCACCTAAACCCATTTATGAGGCATGACACCCCATGCCACCTTAAGAGACACCTCATGGGACACCTCACAGGACACCTTATCCCCAACCTTGGCCAACTCTATAAATAGGAGGTTATTTTCACCATTTTGAGAGATCACACATTTGCATACATAGACTCTACAGAAATCACCCTAGACTCCATCACACTCAACCCCACCTTCACTACCAATCACAATGGATGCTAACATATGCTTGATGACATCCCCTCATGACATCCCCTCTTGTTTTGTAAATTTCTCTCAACTATAAGTTTAGAAGGCAATCCGAATCTGACAAGAGATTCAACAACACCAAAAGAACCCTTCTAGCAAAACAACTCCCTAACTGGTGCATATAGAGTCATCTGTACGGACAAGTATGATCATTAGGACCAGACCCAGGGGTACGATCCCATTCAGAGACTAGTTACAAACAACACAAGTCAGCAAGATAGGTAACTATCACTGTTTTTTTGGTTTTCAATTACTTTTAGCACCTTTAATTATGCATTAGACTAGTTTACTTGAGTCTTTTTATCTGTCATCACAAGGGGTCTGATTGAGACAGGCCCCCAGACATTACTAACAATTTTTGTAGGGTTGTGCAAGTTTAGAGGACCTATGCAACTAACAATGACCCAGGTGTAGTAAGCCCACTCCTCCTGAGGTGACCACAAAAGGCCTTTGGATGCCATTAAAATCATTCATTGAAAGAGGACTTCCATCTTGGAAGGCGCATATTGTATCCCGTGGGGAAAATTTGTAAAAAGGACACGCCTTATAACCCCTTTTACTCATTAATGCAAACAACACGTTTTCATTATTCACATTTATAAAGAAATAAAATATTACCCATCCAATTGCTTATTGATATTCGATTTCCTTAAACGATTTTCACAATCAACTCCCTAATATCATTTTTATTAAGAGAAAATCTTACTCGTCCAATTGCCTATGATATCAACTCCTTATATCATTTTTATTAAGTGATAAAATTTCATTCAACTCCTTGGTATCATTTTTATTAAGAGACAAAATCTCACTCATTTAGTTGCTCATGATATCAAAGCTATTAACTTTTTGATATCATTTTTATTAAGAGATAAAATCTTACTCGTCAAGTTGCCTATGTTGTCTATAACAACTTTGTCAATTTCCATATACCTTTTTTTATGAGTTTTATTCATGCCCCTAATATTGCAAGATATAATTTTCATCATCATTTTTTATTTTTATTTGTGGGCTTAGTCCTATTTCTTCTTCATACTTATATTTGCTTTTGTTTGTCTATATCAATATTTTTTTTTCCTTTTCTCTTTGTTTTTGTTTCTTGTGTCTTCCTTTTGTTTTCATTCCCTCCAACACTTTTATCTTCATTTGTTTTTGTTTCTTATGTCTTCCTCTTTTTTTTTCATGCCTACCAATACTTTTATCTTCATGTCTTTAATTTTTTTACACTATTCATAGCGAGACATATCATCTATAGGTTTGTCTTGCTCTTAAGAATCAGAAGTGCAATGAATAAGCTTAAAAGCATTTTGTTTATATTTTCCTAGAAACCCTAAAGTACAAGGATGCTCCTCCATAGCAATTACCTTATTCTATTGTCCTAAAAACCCCAAATTGTTATGGATTTTGTAGATGCGAAAAAATTGACCCATCTAAATGAGTCATTTTTCCCTTAGATTCTCTAAGAAGTTATTCAAAATTGCTAAGTGCAAGTTTGAGATCCTTTTCCCCTAGTTTAGCCTTTTTTTCCCTAGCCTCACCAAATTCGCAATCATCCAAGACGAGGCACGAATTCAACAATTTTAGGTTTTTTCTCTTAAAACTGTAGTCTTGCACCGACTCTTTGTGATGTCATCTCTTAGCCAATTTTGTGTTTTATTTTTTCACCTTCCAAACCTCCTATAAATAGAAGGATTGGACTCCTCTTTAGAGAGACATCTTTCATCGTGAACATCATAATCAATGCTTTTGGAATACTCTATTGTTGCTTTGCTTTTGTGCTTCTGGTATTAGTTGCTTTGGGTGATCAAGTGGAGGAGCCTTGATGACAAATCATGTATAAGACTTGTCTTCTAGGGAAGGAGGAGAGGCACGCTATCTTGGTTGATGCTTTTACTCTATCTCATCTCTCCTTTGCTCTCACCATAAATTAATCAGGTTTTATTGCATCAACTAGTTTCATTTGGATCATGTATTCTTATTAGCTAGGATTTCCATTATATTTTTTTTTATTCATAAGATAAATTTAAATCTTGTTGTGAATTCGTGCTCTATTTGTATAGGATGCAAATTCGATGAAATGTTTGGTTACATCAAATTTTCCTCTATTTCTGAATTCATTGTTGCCATTTACAAGGCACAAATTTAGTTACAAGGATTTGGGGGTAAGTATCTGCTATAAAAAATCCTTGCTTCATTCATTGCATATTTGCTTTTTCGTTAACATCTCTTCTATTTGCATTTTGTTTTGCTACATTTTTTTTGTTTGTCTCCAAAGGTCAAAAATTACTTTTCATTTCAAACGATAAGCTAAAAGGACCAAAGGGCTTGATTGCTGCGCCTCCAAGCTCAGTCTCACAACAACCTAAGTAGGCCCCTAAATACTGATCAAGTTTTCCAAGTTTCATTTTTTATTTGTAGGTCTATTCGAGTTCATGGTTATAGGTTATGAAGTACAAATTTGGCTAGGATCAACCGTTGGACCAAGTAAGTGTTTTGATAGATATTTTAGGTTGTTTGTTGTGTGTTTGTGTCTCCTTTCCATTTTCTATAGCTAAAAGAATAAAATAAAAATTTAAACATAGTTGATAGATTAAATTTTGGTTTAGATCTCAAGAAAAAGAAAGTGTTTCATTTCTAAGCATAAAATAAGAAAAGCCTATAGTTTGCATCTAGGATAGTCTCGTTTGTGCATTCTCTTGGATCCCTGCTTAGAAAGAAAGGTTTATTTCTTGCAAATTTTGAGGATAGTCTTTATTGAAATAAAGAATCAATTTAGAAATAACATTCTGTTTGGGTACATAGCTATTTGACTTGCATTGTTCTTCAATTCTTTACAGTTTAGTTCATAGTCAAGGCCAAACTTAGGTGTATTTCCAATAAACACATCAAAATTTCCACCCCAGACTTGAAGTGAGTCCTTAAACTACTCATGGTGAACCCTTCTATCCCCTAAGCCCTGATTGTTGAGAAACAATAAGCCTCATGGTTACCTCGATTCCCAGCGGATCCATCAAGAATCATACACAAGGATTATTTTCCCCCTCTACATATTTGGTGAACCCGACATGAAACACATCCTTAATGGCCATTTAGGAAACCTCTTTATTCTGTCTCCTTTTGTTTTGATTTTAAACCATAAGCAAGACCATTTAAATATGTTTGTGTAGATTAGAAAAACTAGAAAAAAAAACTTAATAAATTCTTTTGTGTTCTTTTGCATTTTTACATTAGTTTTTCGTCTCCCTTTTTTCTCTCTTTCTCTTTCTCTTAATCATATAGCCCTAAACCTTAGGAGTAAGTGAAATATGATAGAGCTAGAAGATAATACTCTAAGAGAAATATGATAGAGCTAGAAAAGAATCCTCTATGCCATGAGGATGATCAGGTTGATACAGAGAATCCAAATCTAGAGGAAGAAGAGATCATAGAGACTAATGACGACTTTGATCCTATTGAAGGACCTCATGGTTAACTCACCTTCAAATCACATAATCATTTCATGAATTTATTTAGGTAAAATAGGCAAGTCTTGAATGAAGCCTTAGATAGAGACATCCACTTCAAAGAAGATGAAACGTCTCATCATCAAGTCAATTCTCCTCAAAATATTCACATCAATCCTTTTTTTCAATATTCTCATAATATTAATCCATTCCATAAACCAACCTATGCTATTGCAACAACCATCGATATTGGAAGAATTTCACAACCTCCTCCAACTAGTAGCATACCCCAAAATAACATTCAATTTCCTTTTCATTCTATTCCTTCTTCCAACGATGTTCCTCCTCTTAACATTCCTTCTTCTATTCCTCCCAATGCAAATTATTTCTCACAACAAGCTACTACACAAAATATCCCATATCATAACTCGTATCATAACAATGTTAATTTCTTCAATATTAACCAGGTTCCCTTTCAACAACCCACCTATAACAGTTATAACCCACCTTTGGGAAATCTAGGGGTATTACACAACAACAATATGTATATGCAAAGTTTGACATCCATAGTGAAACAATTGGCATTGAGAATGGATACACTTCAAGCTCCAAGTTTCACTTACTCTTATAAGGAAATGTGCAATCAACCTTTAGATCCTATAGTAGCCTCTAGACCCTATCCCAAGCATTTTTCAACACCCATTTTACCAATTTATAAGGGAACAAAGGACCCTATTGAACACTTAAGGATGTTTAGAATGACATGTCATGGTATCATATATGATGATATGTTGTTACTAAATATGTTCACTAAAAGCCTTGGAGGTCTAGCTTTAGAATGGTACTATCAAATGCCATGCCATTCCTTAAGAAACTTTGAAAAGACAACCGAGTTATTTGTCCAAAAATTTGGAGCTTATGTAGAGAAAGGAGCAACTCTCCTGTCATACCCCACCCTGGAAGGATCTTTTGAATGACAAACTATGTATTTATGAATGATTAATGGATGCTTAGTTTAAATGCTTAAATGATTGTTGCATTAGCTATAATGATTTATCTTGAAGAATTCGATATTGCTAATGTGTTGTCGATGTGCAACACCAGGTACATCTATGGGTGGAAGAGGTAGAATCAACCACCAAGGATGGGGTGCTTGAAAAGAAAAGTGATGATTAAGATGACTAAGGGTAACATGAATGACTACCCTCATATAGGTATGCATTGTTGCTTTAGGTTACTCGTCAACAAGCTGACCACCTAGAGCCAAAGTTGGTAGCCTAGAAGCTATTGTAAATCCTTCAATTGAGACAAATGACTGAGTTGATGGAAAAACTCCCTCTTTGTTTGATGCACTTGATTGTTTGCTTTTGTTAAATTTTTTGTTGTATGTAAAAAATGGTTGACAAGGGAACCCCGTTGGAAAGGAGGTCAATGGATTTAGAGGATCCATACCCCGAATACGATTGAATATACCCTGCTAATAATTGATATTAGTAGGGGTATATAATTAAAATATAATAACAAATGAATTTTATTATTATATACAAAAAAACATTTTATTTAAACAAATAGAAAATAATAATTTTAAATAATAGACAAATTTATTTAAAATAATTATAATAAATATTATTTCCAAATGACCATTAGAAAATTAATTATATGGATTGTTATAACCGTAATGAATATTATTTTCAAAAATAGAATTGTTATTTAAAATTAATATTTAGCTTTTATTTAATGTTTGGATTAAAAGCTATTCTTTTATATATAGTAGAAGAAAAAGTTTCTATTTTATAAATTAAAAGGTAATGAACTCCTCAACATACATTCTTTTAAAAATATTTTAAAAATCTTGGAAAAAAATGCTTCTAGATGAAGCATGGGTGGATGATGATTATATTTACCTTTAAAATGGAAATATCTCCTTGAATACCTACAAAATAGATAGCTAAGACTTTAATACGGTGGTTGGCATTGATGGGTGAGAATAATTTGTAGTTGCGCAAAGGGTTTGGCATGTTAAGAAGATCAAATTGCGAGAAGGAAGGGGGTTGGTGAAGGCAAAAAGAAGAAAGGAGACAAGACGGATTTAGAGAAATGATTTGGAGGCTACTTAAGGGATGGAGCATTCTATACCAAGTTGGAGTTTCATAGCCTGGTTTGATGTGTTTCAGGGTTATGCATAAGGGGTTGGATGTACTTGTAAAAAAATGGTGAATCCTAATCGAAATCAAGGCGAATCTTAAGCAAATCAAATCAATCATCTTCACACCAAAATTTGGGGGTATTTGAATATTTAAAAATTAAGGTCATATTTGAGGTAAATTTTGACCTATTAAATCTCCTTATAACTTCATAAAAACACCACCATTATATTAGGCTCAAAAAGAGCTTTCCAACGAGTACAAATATGCCTATGTTTGGATATATATTGTGGCAAATTGACCCTAAGAAAAACGTAGTCTCAAAAATTTCAAATGAATGGGCCGATGTCGAGGGTCCTCAATTCACCAAATTCTAATTTTGAAAATCCTAATATTCACCCAATTTACAAATATTCGCCACTATGCATAACCCTGATGTGTTTTTATTTTATGAATTACACTTGTTTAAAATGATCTTGTTATATTATGTCAACCTTTATCTACGTTGATTATAATCTATTGGAACCAACTCTTGTGCAGATGATTAACCTCCTAGATAGCAATGAATTCAACCATTTTGATTGTCTAAAACCTTTTTAGTGGTTTAAAATAAATCCCTGAGTCGTTGTTGAGGTTATTCTTTTGCTCAATCTAAGGGAGCCATTGATAGGGCTCTGAGAGCTGCGTTGCAGCTAACATCCTATTAGGTTGTGTAGCTTACAGCCGACCAACCTTTAACCTACATCTTATTCACATATTTGGTCCCTTAATGTGTTTTAAAGCCAACTAAAAACCACCCTGCTTGACTTGGTAATCATTGTCATTTGTTGCGTTCTCAATCCTTGCCAAAGCATGCTTTAGTGAGCTTGTAACACCTCAAAGCTCTCCTCAACCTCTATTTCGGAGGTAGGATTTTTAGTAGGTTTTTTCTAAGATGATGCCAAGTTTTGGTTACTACAAAACCTCTTGCTAAACTCCGATGGTAGTCGTTCTCTCCTTTCAGCTGTTGTTTAGACATCTTCTGTGGATTTCCCTACGATCTCTCAAACTTGGCTTGTGCGAGATGCTGACCCTTTTGAATATGCAGTATAGCATCATCCTCCTTGTGTTTCAATCCAGATAGATTTTGGATAGGAACCCTAGAAGTTTCCTTTGGGGACGCATGTTGGGCTTCAACACATAGTATCATTTGGATTTATTTGTCAAAATTCACATTGTGGTAGCACCCTTTTTTGAGAGGGTTTGTCTTACATCAATGATATGGGTGGATTTGAGCCACGTACAAGGGGGAAGCCTCCTCCTTATACTTGACTACCTTGTGGTAGTCAAGAGGAGGCTCCTGAAGAGCCACTTCTATGTGTTATTGGTGCCTGTTGACTTTCCATGGGGTGATTATCATTGGTTATTCCATCCCTGTTTGGTTGGTTAAGTGCGGTCCTACATGTAGATATTTGGGTTGTCTTGGCCATTGGACCAATTTTCTTAAGCCTATGGTTGTGGGCCATAGTAGGGTTTTAACTTGGATATATGCTTGCATGTATTAAAATATGTTAGTTGATATTTTATTTACTTACCTAGTTTCATTAGATAAAATAGATTATGATTTAAAGGAAGAATTACTATGTGGATGTTTAAAATGAATAAATTATGATAAATTAATTAAAAAATATTAGGTTTTAAAGAAATTATTATAATCTAGTCGTTTAATCAAATGGATCATGATAGATCAAACAAACTTTAGACTATATTTCAATGATTAATTATGATCTAGAGTGCAATGATTACTTACATAATTACACATAAAAAGGAGTTTTATATGTTATTGGAAATGAAACTTTTAGAAAGGAATTTATATCTATAGATTAATGGATTGTAATTCTTTATTTCTATAGGAATGAAATGAATTTAATATTAGAATTGGTTTGATGATTTAAGTTATTTAATAGTGAATTGTCATGACTTTAGTAGATTAAGTATCTAATTAATTAAGGTTTATGGGGCCTTAATTAGTTAGAGAAATGGGTAAATTAAATATTTAATTGATTAAGGTTTATGGGACCTTAATAATTTAAAGAAACAAATGAGTTTAATTGTTAATCACATCTAAAGAAGGATATTTATGTTCAAATATAAACCTTGATTGATTAAAGGATAATATGATGAAAGGAAAGATGACCTTCCTATATATTGTGTGGATGATTTGTAAAGATATATTGGTGATTGTATAGTTCCAATTTGGTATTTTAGATGCACTAGATTAAATGATCATCTAGTAGATGCATGATTCATAGTTTCATGAGCTATCTTGATCCCTTACTACCATCAATTGAACAATGGGTAAGCTAAAGGACCAAGAGAACATTAGGATCCAAGATAGATACTTATGTTATGAAGGAAATATTATTGGAGCAACTTGTGTTTAAAGCTAAATATGTAATGTTCTATTCTTTAAAAAGTATGGATTCTTTTACCATACTCAAACTATGTAATGATTTATTAATTGATGGAAATGTATCTTCTAATTGTAATTTATGATACATCATTGAATAATTATGATAGCCTTTTATCTATGCATGAATTAGTTAAATTTAGTTCCTTTCAACATCTCTTTTGCTTCTCTCCTTTATTATATTCCATGCTTGATTTAATTGTTAGACTTAGTGTTTAGTCTCCTATGATGATGGTTTTAATATGCTTGGAGTAGTTAAGTAAATTCTTTAGATAAATTAGAGTGCTATTGTGTTAAATAGAGTAGGAGAACCTAAGGGATTATGGGATCCTTTAGGGTCAAATTAGGTAAACTTAGTTTAAGTGACTAAACTAGTTTGACTATACAACCTAGCAAGTTTAAAATGAGATAAACTATCTATGAAAGGATTGGGCTACCCCATCATAATGATAAGACGAGTAGCCTATTTATTGTACACATCATATACCCACACAAATAGACTTGTGTAGGGTATAGAGATGAACATACCCTTTGACTGATCGAAGGAGATAAGCTAACCCTAACTGAGATGTGGTTAATAGCTATCGCAATACACGTAGTATACCTACATAGATGGATTTGTGCATGGTATGGAGATGGGTGTATCCTGATTAGATGCTAGATAGAAGGTTGGTGTTGAGGAGAATGATAGACAACTTGAACTTAGGGTTAACTTAGATATATTTGTAGTTGCACGTACCGAGTGAGATAAGGATCTCTCTCTGAGTATGTGTTAGTGTTTAGTGTTGTTTGTGTTAGTATTTAGTGTTGTATGTGTTTGTTTAAAAAAAAATTAGCAACCCCTTAGTTAGATTTTGGGTTGTTACATTTGGTATCAGAGCTCTAGGCATGAGGGGCTAGAGCTTCTTGTTGTGCTAGAGGATAAAGAAGAGAGGGAAATTAATCCCTAGAAGTAGTTGTTAAGCTACAAACACCTTACGATTAGTAAGTGTGGCTTTTGGCATAGAGTTACTCAATAAACTTAGAGTGCTACCTCTTGTAGAATAAAAGTGTTTTAGCAATAAAAATCTGTGTTTAGTAGTTCAGAAAGGTGAAGTTGTAACCTAATCTACTCTTTTGGATGATATCAGGATAAATGGCACCAAGGAAAGAGAGGACCCAAGACAAAGGTTCAAGGGACTTAAGAAAAGAGGTGGGAAATATCATCACCATTGCCACAATGTTACAAGAACAAATAGAAAAACAAGGGGAGCTAATAGACCAACAAAGAGAACAAATAAAACAACATAGGCAGTTGAATGATTCCTATTTTGTAGAATTGACAAAAAAGAACCGATAGTCCCAAAAGGGAAGAGAAAGTGTTGGTTATCTAGAATGGAAAGGTCAATAGAAATAATGAGTAAGCCAACTCAAACCAACTAATGATACCTACTTAAAGAAGAGGAAGGGTGATGAACAAGGAGAATGGAAACCCACTCAACTAAAGAAAAGTATAGCTAAATTGGGTTATGGGGAAGTCAAAAACAACTAAAGGCACCCCAAGTAGAATAAATTGAAAAGAAGATTCTAAAAAACCATGAAGGCCCCAAAGAAGGTTGCCACATATATGGAGGGCCACATTATGCGGTCAAATTCCCAAGTAAGACAAAATTGAGTAAATGGATAGATGAGAAAAACCCCAAAACTTACTCAACCTCAAGGAATGAAGAATGGTTAAAACCACCTCAAATAAGGAAATTGGAAGGAAATTGGGGAAAAACAACCACAACACCCCAAGGGAGGTTGCTACTGGTGTGGAGGACCACATTATATGATCAATTACCCAAGTAAAGTAGGACCAAGTATTCAAGCAAAGGTGATAAACCCTGGGATACAAGTAACAATAGGAATATAGGGATGGAATGAAGCACCCATGCCATTGATCTAGGAGTGTAAATTATCTTTCTCTCCTCTAAAAAGAAAGTAGCTTTAGCTTTAAATTAGATTTATTTTCTTATTTCTTCTAGACTAGCTAGGGATATGCCGAAAAGATCAGGATATTTGGCACAAGGGTGGAAGGTCGAGTATGGTTCTGGGTAGACCTACTCAGTGGATCAATGTTTCCCTATGGTGGAAATCACCTTAGAAAAGGAGTCAACCGAAGGATGCTTGTATGTAGCACCATTGCATACCTTTGATGTCATCTTAGGGATGGATTGGTTGCAGGCTCATAAAGCCTTAATCAAATTTTAGGATAGGTGGATAGAGTTTTCTGAAAAGGGCAAAGGAAGAATAAGGATCCATAGTGGGCAAGGATCATTCAAACCCCAACTACTATCCACTATGCAACTGAAGAAGGCCCTCAAAAAAGGAGGGATAGTTTTTGTAGTAAAAATCAATGAAGTTGGGGAGGAATAGAAAAAGGAGGTGTTTGAGAAACACCCAATCCTACAAGAATTCAAAGAGGTATTTCTTGAAGACCTACCTAGACTTCCTCCTATGCACGAGTTTGACTTCACAATTGATTTAATGCTAGGATCAGAGCCTATCCACAAAGCTCCTTATAGGATGAACCCTATAGAAATGCAAGAATTAAAGGTACAACTTCAAGGGCTATTGGAAAAGGGGTTGATAAAGCCTAGTGTGTCACCTTGGGGTGCACCGATGCTCTTTGTTAAAAAGAAGGATGGTTCACTATGACTATGTATTGATTATAGGATGCTCAACAAAGCGACCATCAAAAATAGGTACCCTTTACCTAGAATAGAGGATCTATTTGACCAGTTGAGAGATGCTACAATATTCACAAAGATTGACTTAAAGTCAGGGTACCATCAACTAAGAATACATGAGGAGGAAACTCAAAAAACTATATTTAAAACCATGTACAAGCACTATGAGTTTACAGTCTTGCCCTTCGAGCTAACTAATGCCCCTACCACATTCATGAATTTGATGAGCAACATATTCAGGAGGCATCTAGACCAGTTTTTCCTCATATTCTTAGATGACATCTTAATCTAATCCAAGAATAAGAAAGAACATGACAATCACCTTAGAATTGTACTAGAATTGCTAAAGGAGAATCAACTCTATGAAAACCTAGCAAAAAGTGATTTCTATATTTCAGAAGTAAAATATCTAGGACATATTATATCTATAGAGGGAATAGCAATAGATCCTAGAAAATTTAAAGGCCATTTTGAATTTTCCACCACCTACCAAGGTGATGGAAGAAAGAATCTTCATGGGTATGGCAAGCTACTATAGACGATACATAAAGAATTATTCCAAGATAGTCATTGCAATAACTAAACTTCAAAATAAGGGAAAGGAGTTAAGGTGGACTGAGAAGTGTGAGGTGGCTTTTGCAATGCTCAAGAAAAAGCTCACCACAATGCCAATACTCAAGATTATATATTTGTATATAAATTTTATAGTATGTTTAGATGCATCGCTAGAAGGGCTAGGAGGAGTGTTATCGCAAGATGAATTTGTCATAGCATATACCTCAAGGAAATTGAAGAAGCATGAAGTCAACTATACCATGCATGATTTAGAGCTGGGAGTAGTTATCCATGCTCTAAAGAGTTGGCATCATTACCTGGTAAGGAAATATTTTGAACTGAGAACCGACCATCAGAGCTTGAAATACATATTTACCCAACCTATGCTCAATGCAAGACAAAGGATGTGGATCGAGTTCTTAGTAGAGTATGACTTCAAATTTGAATACATCAAGGGGAAGGAGAACAAAGTAGTTGATACCTTGAAGAAGAAGGTACATAGTAGCTCTAACCCAAAGTCACATAGGTTTACTTGATCAAATAAAGGGAAAAAAAATATCAAGATGAGTATTGCAATTAAATTCAGGTCAAAGTGAACAAAAATCCAAAGAAAAATAAGGACTTTTGTATTAAGGATTGTCTTTTGTGCTACAAAGATAGTATTTTCATACAAAAAATGGGTGACTTGAGGAGACTAATCATGCAGGAAGCACACAAAACCCCCTATTAAACCCATACAATAGGGGACAAAATGACAGAAAATATGAAAAAGACCTTTTTCTAGACAGGAATGAAGAAGGATATCACTGATTTTGTTGCTCGATGCTTGGAATGCCAGAAGGTGAAGGCTAAACGTAGACATCCTATAGGGAAATTATATCCACATGATATACCCACTCAAAAGTGGTAAGTTATATCCATGGAATTCATAGTAGGTTTACCCAAGATAAGGTATCAACATGATGTGATCCTTGTAATAGTCAATAGATTGACTAAGGTTGCACATTTCATACTGGGGAACATCATAGATGACACTCAGGTAGTGGCTAACAGATTCACCAAGGAGATATTTCAACTCCATGGGTTTCTTGAAATGATAATTTTAGATAGAGATTCCAAATTCACTTCTAAATTTTGGAAGGCCCTACATCATGTTGTAGGTACCAAATTGAATATAAGCTCTACTTACCATCCTGAGACTAATGGTCAAACTAAAAGGGTAAACCAAGTACTAGAAGATATGCTTTGCATGTACTGCATGGATCAAAAGTTTAAATAGGAAGACTATATACACTTTGTAGAGTTTGCTAAAACAACCGAGGCATTCGATGTGAGAGGATCAAAAGTTTAAATGGGAAGACTATCTACACTTGGTAGAGTTCGACTACAAAAATAGGCATAATTATTTCTTGGGTATGGCCCCATTCGATGCCTTGTATGGAAAAAAATGTAGGACACCTTTGTCATGGAATAATTTAGAAGATCGAGTGGTGATCAAACCATACATGGTCAAGAAAATGGAAAATCAGCTTAAAACGATCTTACAAAGGCTCTAGGAAGCCGTTGACCGACAAAAAAGTTATGCTATTCTAAAGAGGACTCCAAGGGAATAATATTTATGGGAAAGTGTGTTTTTAAGGGTCAAGCTAATGAAAAGTGTAATTAAATCCAAAAAGCTGGATCCTCGATTTGTGGGACCCTTTGAGATCACTGAGAAGATCAGTCCAGTTGCATACCAACTTGCCTTACCACCTAACCTATCAAATATCCATGACACCTTTCACATATCCCTACTTAGGAAATATGTTGTTGATGTTGATCATGTGTGGGATGTTTCTAAACTGCATATGGTAAACCTAGAGGATATTGAAGTAATGCCAATGAAGATTCTAGAATTCCATTCCAAATCCTTGAGGAAATTAATTCTAGAGCAATGTAAGGTCTAGTGGGATTGTTATTCAGAAAGAAGTGCCACTTCGAAGAAAGTGGATGAAATGAAGAGAAATTTTCCTTTTCTATTTGAGAATTTATAATAACTTTTTGTTTGAAACTTTTGTAATAAATTTTCTATGATAGAAAACCCACGGGATTGGGTTTAGTCCAAGGAGGGTAGTATGTCATACCCCACCTTGGAAGGATATTTTGGATGATAGACTATGTATTTATGAATGATTAATGGATGCTTAGTTTAAATTATTAAATGATTGTTGCATTAGCTATAATATTTTATCTTGAAGAATTTGGTACTACTAATGTGTTGTCGATGTGCAGCACTAGGTACATCCGTGGGTGGAAGAGGTAGAATCAACCACCAAGGATGGGGTACTTGAAAAGGGAAGTGATGATTAAGATGGCTCAAGGTAACATGAATGACTACCCTCATATAGGTATGCATTGTTGCTTTAGGGATAATTGTCAACAACTCGACCACCTAGAGCCAAAATTGGTAGCCTAGAAGCTATTGTAAATCCTTCGATTGAGATGAGTGATTGGGTTGATGGAAAAAATCCCTCTTTGTTTGATGCACTTGATTGTTTTCTTTTGTTAAATTGTTTGCTATATGTAAAAAATGGTTGACAAGGGAACTTCATCAAAAATGGGGTCAATGGATATAGATGATCCATACCCCGAATTTGTTTGAATATACCCTGCTAATAATTGATATTAGTAGGGTTATATAATTAAAATATATAATAACAAATAAATTTTATAATTATATAAAAATGAAATATTTTATTTAAATAAATAGAAAATAATCATTTTAAATAATAGAATTTATTTAGAATAATTATAATAAATATTATTTTCAAATGACCATTAGAAAATAATTATATGGGTTGTTATAACCATAATGAATATTATTTTCAAAAATAGAATTGTTATTTAAAATAATATTTAGCTTTTATTTAATGTTTGGATTAAAAGCTATTCTTTTATATGTAGTAGAAGAAAGAGTTTCTATTTTATAATAAGCAACTCAACATACACTATTTTAACTTTTTTTTTTAAATCTTGGAAAAGAATGCTTCTAGATGAAGCATGGACAGACGATGATTATATTTACCTTTAAAATAGAAATATCTTCCTGACCACATGCAAAATGGATAGCTAAGACTTTAAGACGACGGTTGGAATTGATGGGCAAGAAGAATTTGCAGTTGGGCAAAGGGTTTGGCATGTTAAGAAGACCGAATTATGAGAAGGAAGGGGGTTTTTGAAGGTGAAAAGAAGAAAGGAGACCAGACAGATTTAGAGAAACAATTTGGAGGCTACGCAAGGGATGAAGCATTCATACCAGGTTGGAGTTTCATAGCCTAGTTTTATGTGTTTTTATTTAATGAGTTGCACTTGTTTAAAATGGGCTTGCTATCTTATATCAACCTTTATCTACATTGATTATAATCTATTGGAACCAAATATTGTGCATATGATTAACCTCTTGAATAGAGATGAATTCAATCATTTTGATTTTCTAAAACCTTTTTAATGGTTTAAAATATATCCTTGAGTCTTTATTGAGGTTATTCTTTTGCTCATTTTGAGGGACCTGTTGATAGGGCTCTGAGAGCTACGTTGCAGCTGGTGTCCTACTAGGTTGCATAGCTTATAGCCAACCAACCTTCAACCCACATCTTATTTGTATATTTTGTCCCTTAGCATGTTTTAAAGCTAGCTAAAAAACCACCCTGCTCGACTTGGTAATCGTTGTCGTTTGCTGCATTCTCAATCCTTGCAAAAGCATGCTTTAGTGAGCTTATAACATCTCAAAGCTCTCCTCAACCTCTATTTTGGAGGTACAATTTGATGCCAAGTTTTGGTTACTATCGAACTCCTTACTAAACTCTAGTGGTAGTTGTTCCATCATTTAAGTTGTTTAGACATCTTCTGTGGAGTTCCCTATGATCTCTAAAACTTGGCTTGTTGTGCAAGATGTTGAACCTTTTGAAGACATAATTTAGCATCTTCCCAATTGTGTTTTGATCCAAATAGATTTTATATAGGAAACATAGAATTTTTCTTTGGGGATGCATGTTAGGCTTGAACACATGGCATTGTTTGGATTATTTGTCAAAAGCCATGCTGTGGTAGCACCCTTTTTTGAGAGGGTTTATCCCACATCAATGATGTGGGAAGATTTAAGCCATGTATAATGGGGAAGCCTCCCCATTATACTCGACTACCTTGAGGTAGTTAGGAGGAGGCTCCTGAATGTTGGACATTTTGAGTCCCTAAGTCAAAGTTGTCATTGATGTCACCGGATGAAGTCATCATTAATGTCAAGGATTTTGGCAAGAAATAAAGTCATCAAAGTTGTCACTAATATCCAGGAAGAAGCTTCAACAGTGCAGAAGTTAAAGGCAAAAGGGCTCCATAATATTTTAATATTATATGAGAGCATAAGTTAAAAGGGTTTTCAAATTTAACCCAAGGAAGGCCTTAAAAGCCAAAGGTTATAATTATAATTTATAAAATTTAAATTCCTTGGAATTTAAATCATTTATAAATTATAAAGGTTAAATGGGCTGACGTCATCAAAATTAAAGCGCCATTTATAAAGTTGTTTTAACGCCGACGTCATCGAAGAATTTGGAGCACCGACGTTCGAAGACTATGGAGGCATCGTGTATAAAAGGGTGGCCAAAGGACTTTACAAATTATCCCTCATCGATTTGATTAATGCGACCAAGGAAAACTTTATTGTGCGATTCACTGTTTCGGTTGAGGAAGAAGACAAAAGGTTTTTGTCTTATGCGCAAGGTTTAAAACGAAGAGGATTCATTGCTTAAGGCACGTTGGACGCGGTGGTCCATTGGCAGTGCACGTTCTGCGAAGGCGTTAGTGGAAGAACTAACCCGCATTCGAATCTCGTGGAGTGGTAGCACCAAAGGGAAGGTTTTTGATTTGCGTTCTTTCGTTCGGGTGCCAGGAGAGGAATAAATTGCGCTAAGAGCTTTTAAGCTCTTAACGTGCATTGAGCGCACGTGGTTGTGGAGCCCATGGCTAGGGCATTCATGGAGGCAGAGGTTAAGGGTTCGAAACCCGTGGAGGCCAAGGTAATTTTTAAATAAATTTTTATTGCCTAAGGTTTGATTAAAGATTGTATTAGGAGTTATAAGGGAGTTTAAAAGGTTTTTTATTTGGCAATAAATTAGTGATAAGGAGACATAAGGGGTGAAAGCAAATTGTTTATGTGTTGATTTGTGATCTATAAAAAGAGAAATATATTCTTTTAAATTGGAGTAATAAGGTGATAAATTAGTTTGAATTGAAGATCTATAAAGTGTTTCCTAAAGGCTTATTTTGGGTGTTATATTTAATGTTGAGATTGTGGAGATTATAAGGTGTATATAAGACTTGTTATCTTTGTATAAAAATAATTATTGTGCAAGTATTTACAAGGGGTTTTAAAGTGAAGATTTTGCTACCTAACCATTGAAGTTGTCAAGGAAAATTGAGTGTGATTGAAACAGGTTTTGAGATCTATTCTTTACCACCAAGCAAAAAGGTATGGGCAAAATTCTTCCTTGGTTGAGTTGATTGAGTGGCTTTCTAGAAAGTAAAGTTTGGAGTGAAAAGGACTTGATTAGGGTTTCCTTTTCGAGAGTGTTTTAATGCTTCAAGGTTTTCTGGAATAAAGAGTTGTTAAAACCTTGTTTGATAAGCATTGTTGTTGAAGCCATTAGTTGTGTGAAGAATTTGAGTTAGGATTTTGAAAAGAACATGAGTATCATTGTTATGTGAAGATTGTTTTATGAGCATTGTTGTTGAAGTGAGTTGTTGTGCAAAGAACTTGAACTAGGGTTTGAAAAGAACATGAGTATCATTGTTATGTGAGATTTATTGTTGAGCATTGTTGGAAATATTTTGAGTTGGTGATTACATGCTTGGACTAGGGTTTGTGAGAAAGGGTTGTTTCTTTGAGTGATTGGTTGAGTAGAGTTGGTTGAGCCTAGTCAAGTGGTTGTGTGGAGTGATTGTTCAAGTTCCTTAAAACAAACTATTCTATATTCTGATTTGAGTTGAGAAAGTGATTGAGCATTGAGTGTAGAACATATTGAGTCTCTAACAATTCTCTTTATGCTTCTATGATATTGGACAAGTTCTGTGTGGACTTGTTAAGCAGATTTGAGGTAAGTCTTTGAGGAGACTTGTGGACTAATTTTGTGTGAGCTTTTATGGAAGCTTACAATACAGATTTGGACAAGTTCTGAGTGAGCTTGTTGAGCAGATTTGGACAAGTTTTGAGTGAGCTTGTTGAGCATATTTGGACAAGTTCTGAGTGAGCTTGTTGAGCAGATTTGGACAAGTTATGAGTGGACTTGTTGAGATATTTGATTAGGACTGAGTTTGATTAAATTTATTCGAGTGGACTTGTTGAGTAGATTTGAGCAAGTTTTGAGTGGACTTATTGAGCATATTTGAGCAGGTTCTGAGTGGACTTGTTGAGCAGATTTGAGCAAGTTCTAAGTGGACCTATTGAGAAGATTTGAGCAAGTTTTGAGTGGACTTGTTGAGCATATTTGAGCAAGTTCTAAGTGGACTTATTGAGCAGATTTGAGCAAGTTTTGAGTGGACTTATTGAGCATATTTGAGCAAGTTTTGAGTGGACTTGTTGAGAAGATTTGAGCAAGTTTTGAGTGGACCTGTTGAGAATATTTGAGCAAGTTCTAAGTGGACTTGTTGAGAAGATTTATGCTAGACCGAATGGACTATGTTTAGTGTAGATTTGAGATAGAGATTTGGAGATGATAGAGTAGAGAGGATAGTAGTCTCTAGTGGATAGAGATCCATCATCCAGGGTAGTGAGGACAGGTCTTCTAAGTGGGGACAAGAGTCTTTAGTGGAGAGAGATCCACAAGCCAATGTAGTGGAGGTAGTAGTCTTCTAGAGGATCACCAGCCAAAGTAGAGGAGAAGGAGTTCTCCTATGGATAGAGATCCATGAACTATATTTAGGGGATCAACATCTCCTTTGGACAGAGGTCCATAAACATTGTAATAGGGAAAGGATTCCCAAGATATTAATTGAGAAATTTTTAGTGAAATATTTTCTCCATGGAGGTAGCCCATATTTGGGTGAACCACGTTAAATTGTGGTGTCTCTATTGTGTGTGGTGATTTATGCATTGCTTTGATTACTACTATTGATATTGCTATCTATACATTGCATAATATTGATTTGGAAAGAAAAGTAAAAAGTGCTCTTATACTGTTCACACCCCCTCTCAGTATAAGCTTGTGTTCTTCAATTGGTATCAGAGCGGGTGCCTTCATAAGAGTTTAACAACTTGAAGGAAAAGCTAACAAGAACACAATGGATCCTAAGGAGGTGTCCTCAAATAATTCAACACCAGTATTTGATGGAAGTGACTATATGTATTGGAGTATGATGATGAGGATCTACCTAATGGCACTTGGCAATGAAGTTTGGGATGCAGTGGAATTTGGATATGATCCAATAGTCAATCCTCCTACAGATAAGGAAGGTAAGCTTCTACAACACTATAATTCAAAAGCAATGAATGCACTTGTGAGAGGTTTGCGTAGAACAGAGTCTATGAAAGTTATGCATTGTAGAACTACAAAAGAAATGTGGGATAAATTGCAAGGTATATATGAAGGAGATAAAAGTGTCAAGAAAGCAAAGATACAAAATCTCAAAGGAAAATTTGAAACATTGAGAATGAATGATGAGGAAAATATCAGTGCTTATCTAATTTGAATTGATGAGGTTGTTAATGATATGCAAGGACTTGGAATGAATATTGATGAATCAGATGTTTGTGATAAAGTCTTAAGAACTCTTCCAAAAATATTCAGTGAATAGGTTTCTGCTATAGAAGTGTCAATGGATGGTGATTCTTTGACAAGAGATAAGTTGCTTGGTATGCTTACAACTTTTGAGATAAGAACAAAAGATCCTATTCCCTAGAAGGAAGCAACATTCAAAGCAATCAAGAAAACAAAGGGTAAGAAGTCAGAATCAAGCAGTGAGTCATCCAGTGATGAAGAAGCTAATTATGGTAGAAGAGATAAAGATTCCAGAAGATCCAGAGATCTAAGATCTATTAAGTGTTTCAATTGTGGAAAGTTTGGACATTTTGCAATAGATTATCGAGAACCAAAGAACAACAATGGTGAAGAAAAATAGGATCACAGGTACAGGGAATCAGAAAGATATAGGCAGGATAAGCATCAGAAGAAAAACAAGGATGGACAAAGAAGACAAGGAAAGAAGTTCTTTCAAAGATAAAAGAGGAGCTACTATGCGGATAATGCAAGTAAGTACTCAAGTGATAGTGATGCTAGTTTTTCAGACAATGATAGAGATGAAGTCCTATTTATGATTGAAGAAAAAGAACCAGTTAAGAAAACTCCAGTAATTCTCAAGTGTTTTAGATGTGGTAACTTTGGACATCTTGAAGATGATTGTACAAGGGATGGTTATAGTTTTAGTGATGATGAGTATGAGAATGCACTTGAAGGACCAGATGAAAATCTTCTAATGGCATTAGAAGAAGAAGTAAGTGATCCTATAGAAGACAAGCCAAAAGAGAGTAAATATGTGGACAAAGGTAAACAAATAGAGGATTATTCAGAAGAGAATGGTTATGATCTCAAGGGAGAACTTATCTATGCCCTTGACATGGTAAAGAAGGTAAGAAAGCAACACTCTAAACTTGAAATTCAGTTTCAAGAATGTGATGAAGAAAGAAGATTGCTCATAGAGGATTTAGAAAAATCAAAGGCTAAGGCAAAGAAGTTCAAAGATAAGTTAGAAGCAAAGATCTTGGAATGTGAGAAGTTAGCACAAGAAGTGGCACTACTAAAAGAATATTTAGAGGACTCCAAGATCAAGATGAAAGGATTTAAAAATAGCTCAAAGAACTTGGATAAGTTCATCAAGATACAAAAGACTACATCAAGCAAAACAAGTCTTGGATTTGAACAGGATCAAAAGAAATGGGAAGGAGAGTCAACTTCAAGTTTTGGAGGAGAAGAAACCTCAGATGAAGATACTTCAGAAGAAGATAGTGTAAAAGAAAGTGAGATATCTAAGGATGAGTTGGACAATAGAGGATTCAACAAAGATAGGAACAATGCACAAAGAAGATACATATGGAACAACAATCAGAATAGGAGACCAATGAGGTCAAGACAAGGAAACTTCAATGGAAGATGTTTTTCATGTCATAGGTTTGGGCACATGGCTTCACAATGCAGGACACATGAAAGATAGGAATATGGGAACAAACAACCTTTTCATGGGTATTGCTACTCATGTAATCAGTTTGGTCACAAGGCAATGAATTGCAGAGTTCATGATAGAAGAGGATATGGCTTCACTAGGAGAAATCCTAAGACATTTGCACCTCCAAGGAATAATAACATTAAGTGTTATAAGTGCAATAATAATGGCCACACAACAAAGTGGTGTAGAGCAGATATTCCAGAAACAAGTATGAGAACAAGAATAGGAACAAGAACATGGATATAAACAGGAATAGGAATAGAAATAGGAACATGGATATGAACAGGAATAAGAACAAGAACATGGATGTGAACAAGAATAGGAATAGGAATGATGACATGGATAGGAACATGGACACGGATAGAAACAGTTAGAGGAATCAAAAAATTTAGATAAGAAGAAAAGAGGATAAAGGTAAAGAATAGTGCTTTTTGGGAGTAGAAATACTCCCACCCTAGAATTAACCACCTTAAAAGAAGGTGGGGGAGGGGCTAAGCTAAGAGGCTTATTCTTAGCCCCGAGCCCCAAAGGTGACCCTTTTCCATTGATGTCAAAGGGGGAGATATTTGAGTAATGGGGAGAGATTCGATATTTGAAGAGAGCATTGAGCCAGGGGAGCAGTGTCCCAAGGGGAGCAGAATAAAATAAAGGTCAAGTTTTTGGTAAAAATAATTTGGGTTGCCATCAATGACAAAGGGGGATATTGTTGGACATTTTGAGTCCCTAAGTCAAAGTTGTCATTGATGTCACCGGATGAAGTCATCATTAATGTCAAGGATTTCGACAAGAAATAAAGTCATCAAAGTTGTCACTAATATCCAGGAAGAAGCTTCAACAATGCAGAAGTTAAAGGCAAAAGGGCTCCATAATATTTTAATATTATATGAGAGCATAAGTTAAAAGGGTTTTCAAATTTAACCCAAGGAAGGCCTTAAAAGCCAAAGGTTATAATTATAATTTATAAAATTTAAATTCCTTGGAATTTAAATCATTTATAAATTATAAAGGTTAAATGGGCTGACATCATCAAAATTAAAGCACCATTTATAAATTTGTTTTAACGCCGACGTCATCAAAGAATTTGGAGCGCCGACGTTCGAAGACTATGGAGGCATCATGTATAAAAGGGTGGCCAAAGGACTTTACAAATTATCCCTCATCGATTTGATTAATGCGACCAAGGAAAACTTTATTGTGTGATTCGCTGTTTCGGTTGAGGAAGAAGACAAAAGGTTTTTGTCTTATGCGCAAGGTTTAAAACGAAGAGGATTCATTGCTTAAGGCACGTTGGATGTGGTGGTCCATTGGCAGTGCACGTTCTACGAAGGCGTTAGTGGAAGAACTAACCCATGTTCGAATCTCGTGGAGTGGTAGCGCCAAAGGGAAGGTTTTTGATTTGCGTTCTTTCGTTCGGGCGCTAGGAGAGGAATAAATTGTGCTAAGAGCTTTTAAGCTCTTAACGTGCATTGAGCGCACGTGGTTGTGGAGCCCATGGCTAGGGAGTTCGTGGAGGCAGAGGTTAAGGGTTCGAAACCCATGGAGGCCAAGGTATTTTTTTAAATAAATTTTTATTGCCTAAGGTTTGATTAAAGATTGTATTAGGAGTTATAAGGGAGTTTAAAAGGTTTTTTATTTGGCAATAAATTAGTGATAAGGAGACATAAGGGGTGAAAGAAAATTGTTTATGTGTTGATTTGTGATCTATAAAAAGAGAAATATATTCTTTTAAATTGGAGTAATAAGGTGATAAATTAGTTTGAATTGAAGATCTATAAAGTGTTTCCTAAAGGCTTATTTTGGGTGTTATATTTAATGTTGAGATTGTGGAGATTATAAGGTGTATATAAGACTTGTTATCTTTGTATAAAAATAATTATTGTGCAAGTATTTACAAGGGGTTTTAAAGTGAAGATTTTGCTACCTAACCATTGAAGTTGTCAAGGAAAATTGAGTGTGATTGAAACAAGTTTTGAGATCTATTCTTTACCACCAAGCAAAAAGGTATGGGCAAAATTCTTCCTTGGTTGAGTTGATTGAGTGGCTTTCTAGAAAGTAAAGTTTGGAGTGAAAAGGACTTGATTAGGGTTTCCTTTTTGAGAGTGTTTGAGTTAATGCTTCAAGGTTTTCTAGAATAAAGAGTTGTTAAAACCTTGTTTGATAAGCATTGTTGTTGAAGCCATTAGTTGTGTGAAGAACTTGAGTTAGAGTTTTGAAAAGAACATGAGTATCATTGTTATGTGAAGATTGTTTTATGAGCATTGTTGTTGAAGTGAGTTGTTGTGCAAAGAACTTGAACTAGGGTTTGAAAAGAACATGAGTATCATTGTTATGTGAGATTTATTGTTGAGCATTGTTGGAAACATTTTGAGTTGGTGGTTACATGCTTGGACTAGGGTTTGTGAGAAAGGGTTGTTTCTTTGAGTGATTGGTTGAGTAGAGTTGGTTGAGCCTAGTCAAGTGGTTGTGTGGAGTGATTGTTCAAGTTCCTTAAAACAAACTATTCTATATTCTGATTTGAATTGAGAAAGTGATTGAGCATTGAGTGTGGAACATATTGGGTCTCTAACAATTCTCTTTATGCTTCTATGAGATTGGACAAGTTCGTGTGGACTTGTTGAGCAGATTTGAGGAAGGTTTGAGGAGCTTGTGGACTAATTTTGTGTGAATTTTGTGGAAGCTTACAATACAATTTGGACAAGTTATGAGTGGAGCTTGTTGATCAGATTTGGACAAGTTCTGAGGGAGCTTGTTGAGCATATTTGGACAAGTTCTGAGGGACTTGTTGAGCAGATTTGAGCAAGTTCGAGTGGACTTGTTGAGAATATTTGAGCAAGTTCGAGTGGACCTATGAGAATTGAGAGGTGGGGTTTGGAATTTGAGAAGTGAGGGACTTTTGAGCAAATTTGAGCAGGTTTTGAGTGGACCTGTTGAGCATATTTGAGCAAGTTTTGAGTGGACCTATTGAGCAGATTTGAGAAAGTTTTGAGTGGACTTGTTGAGCATATTTGAGCAAGTTCTGAGTGGACCTGTTGAGCAAATTTGAGCAAGTTCTGAGTGGACCTATTGAGTAGATTTGAGCAAGTTTTGAGTGGACTTGTTGAGAAAATTTGAGAAGGTTCTGAGTGGACTTGTTGAGTAGATTTGAGCAAGTTCTGAGTGGACTTGTTGAGCAGATTTGTGCTAGACCGAATGGACTGTGTTTAGTGTAGATTTGAGATAGATATTTGGAGGTGATAGAGCAGAGAGGATAGTAGTCTCCAGTGGATAGAGATCCATCAGCCAGGGCAGTGAGGACATGTCTTCTGAGTGGGGACAAGAGTCTTCAGTGGAGAGAGATCCACAAGCCAGTGTAGTGGAGGCAGTAGTCTTCTAGAGGATCACCAACCAAAGCAGGAGGAGGAGTTCTCCTATGGATAGATATCCACAAACTAGATTTAGGGGATCGATATCTCCTTTGGACAGAGGTCCATAAATATTGTAATAGGGAAGGATTCCCAAGAGATTGATTGAGAAAATTTTAGTGAAATATTTTCTCCGTGGAGTAGCCCACATTGGGTGAACCACGTTAAATTGTGGTGTCTCTATTGTGTGTGGTGTTTTGTGCATTGCTTTGATTACTGCTATTGATATTGCTATCTATACATTGCATAATATTGATTGGGAAAGAAAAGTAAAAAGTGGTCTTATACTGTTCACCCCCCCTCTTAGTATAAGCTTGTGTTCTTCATCTGAAGAGCCACCTCCAGGTGCTGTTGGCACTTGTTGGCTTGCCATGTGATGGATATCATCGGTTATTCCATCCTTATTTGGTTGGTTGAAGTATGATCCTGCCTGTAGATAGTTGGGTTATCTTGTCCGTCGAACCAATTTTCTTAAGCCTGTGGTTGTGGGCCATCGTAGGGTTTTAAATTGGATAGATGCTTGCATGTATTAAAATATATTAGATGATATTTTATGTATTTACATAGTTTCATTAGATAAAATAGATTATGATTTAAAGGAAAAATTACTATGTGGATGTTTAAAATGAATGAATTATGATAAATTAATTATAGGTTTTAAAGAAATGATTATAATCTAGTTGTTTAATCAAATGGATCATGATAGATCAAACAAAATTTAGACTATGTTTAATGATTAATTATGATCTAGAGTGGGATGATTAATTACATAATTACACATATAAAAAGGAGTTTTATAAAAGAATTTATATCTATAGATGAATGGATTATAATTCTTTATTTATATAGAAAAGAAAGGAATTTAACATTAGAATTGGTTTGATGATTTAAGTTATTTAATAGTAAATTGTCATGACTTTAGTAGATTAAGTATCTAAGCAATTAAGGTTATGAGGCCTTAATTAGTTAGATGAATGGGTAATTAAATATTTAGCTTATTAAGGTTTATTGGGTCTTTATTAAATTAAAGAAATAAATGAGTTTACTTGTTAATCAAATCTAAGGGAAGGTTTTTTATATTCAAGCATGATCTTGATTGATTAAAGGATAAAATGATGAAATAAAATATGACCCTCCTAGATGTTGAGCGAAGGATTGTAAAGATGTATTGGTGATTGTATAGTTACAATTTGGTATTTTAGATGCACTAGATTAAATGATCATCTAGTAGATGCATGATTCATAGTTTCATGAGTTGTCCTGATTGCTTACTATCATCAATTGAACATTGGGTAAGCTAAAGGACCAGGAGAACATCAAGATCCAAGATAGATACTTATGTTATGAAGGAAACATTATTGGAGAACCTTGTGTTTAAAGCTAAATATGTAATGTTACTATTTAAAAAGTATGGATTCTTTTGTCATACTCAAACTATGTAATGATTTAGTAATTGATGGAAATGCCTCTCCTAATTGTAATTTATCATTGTGGTGGCTACTGATTATACCATGTAAATTCAAAAACAAAATTGTAATTTATCATTGAATAATTATGATAGCCTTTTATCTATGTATGAATTAGTTAAATTTAGTTCCTTTCAACATATCTTTATTTCTCTTCTTTATTATATTACATTCTTGATTAAATTGTTAGACTTAGTGTTTGTTCTACTATGATGATGGTTTAATATACCTAGAGTGGTTAAGTAAATTATTTAAAAAAATAATAATGCTATTGTGTTAAATAGAGTAGGAAAACCTAAGGGATTATATGATATTTAGGGTCATAATGAGTAAAACTTAGATTAAATGGATAAAATGATTTGATTATACAACCTAGCAAGTTTCAAATGAGATAAACTATCTATGAAAGTATTGGGCTACCCATCATAATGATAATATGAGCAACCTATTTTTTGTACACGTCATATACCTGCATAGACAAACTTGTGCAAGGTATAGAGATGAACATACCCTTTGACTGATCGAAGGAGATAAGCTAACCCTAACTGATATGTGGTTAATAGCTATCATAATATACATAGTATACCTACACAGATGGATTTGTGCATGGTATGGATATGGGTGCATCCTGATTAAATGGTAGATAGAGGGTTGGTGTTGAGGAAAATGATAGACAACTTAAACTTAGGTTTGATTTAGAAATCTTTGTAGTTGCATGTACTGAGTGAGATAAGGATCTCTCTCTTAAGTATATGTTAGTGTTTAGTGTTGTTTGTGTTAGTATTTCATGTTGTATGTGTTTGATTAAAAAAAATAGCAACCCCTTAATTAGATTTTGGGTTGTTACACGTCCAAGATTTATACCTCTTGAAACAAGGTAAATATGAAAGTTTCTTGAATTTCTTCTCGATGGAGAAGTTTTATAAAATGATTAAGATAGACCTTATTTCCTTAAGACATGCTAGAGGTTTTTATTGAAAACTTGTAAGAGAAGATATCATATCAATTGGAAACAACAACTATTACCTATTTTGAATAGATAATAGATTTGGCAAGAAGAGTAGAAAAGTCTCTTATTCATAGAGGTTAATTTAAAACCAAGAAAGAAGAGGAAAGACCATGAAAACCCAATATAAGAACAAAAATGTAGTTTATTATGAGTAACAAATACCAGATCAACCAACAATGTCAATGCTGCTAGTACCTTGTAGAAATTGGTACTTAGCAAACCCCACCGACCCCCACCAAGAATTTTGGTAATTTGAGTTATTTTATGTTGTCATTTATGTCACATGAATTATTGATGTCATATGGATCACATTGAGTTTTGGTGGGCAGATGATATTTTGGAAAGCATGGATAAATTTAGGGTTTTTGTGAAAACCAAGGTAGGCAAAATAAAAGATTTTATTTAAAACCATGGATGGCAGATTTGAAATAGGTTTTTCTTAAAACCCAGGTTGGCCTTTCGTTTCGTTGAAAAAGGTGCTCCGGTGATGGAGATATTTAATTTTAAATATTTAGTTTAAATATTATTATTTAAAATTAAAATTTAAAGTTTAAAATTAAAATTAAAGTTAGCACTGACGTCTAAAGAAAGAGGGAAAATCAATAATGCGCTGATGTCATCAAAAATAAGGAGAAGAATATATAAAGGGGGATCCTAAGGTTTATTTGAAAATCATCCTTGCTCATGTTAATCGTTGGCTAGCATCCAAAGAGAGCTCATGCGAAAATCGTTTTGAAAATGGAGACAACGAATAAATCCAAGGTTGGTCGAAAGCCCAAGACATTGTGGGCAGAGTGGCGCATTGGAAATTGGTTTTTTGTTAAGGTGTGTGGCAACGCTTTACGTCAAGGTTTGAATCTCCTTGAATGCATTCTAAGGAATTGGAAGGAAAACGCTTGAAGCGCTTTTGGTTTGCGTGGAAGGGAGGAAGGACTTAAGGCATGTCATGTCTGTTTCATTTCGAACGAGTAGCTAGCTTGTGTGGCAACCTTAGCCGTAGCTAAAGTGTTCACGGTGTGGGCAAGTTGGCGGTTCGAATCCCCTTGAGGAGGTAATTATGTTTTGCTCTAATTAATATTGTTGATGCCCTAGGATAGGAGTTATAAGGTGGTTAAGGAATAATTAAAGTTTTTAATTAAACTTTATTTTTATAAGGGATGTAATTATTATTTTAGAGGTGGATGAGTTGTTGATTTATTTTGATATCCATGAAATTGAAAAATTAAAATTTAGAAGAAATAAGGAGTTGTTATAAAATATTTTTGAGAGCCTTGTTGATTATTATTTTTGATAAGGGTTTTTATTAAAAAGGACTTTGGTGGATGTGTTTATTAAGTTGGAGTAAAAAGGTGTAAATTGAGTTATGCTTATCTTGTGATTATTATTTGAAGTCCACTAACCCTTATTGAGATTGGAAAGGAAAGTTGTGTTTAGTGTGGCAGATTTTGTGGATAACTTCTTGGCATCAAAAAGGTATGGGCACATTCTCCTATTGATTGTTTATGGTGGTTGATTTCTGAAATATCATTGAAGTGAAAATGATTGATTGTGGTTTCCTTTTTGAAAGTGGTTGGTTGAATGCTTCAAGGTTTTCTGGTTTGAGAGTTGTGTTTAAACCTTGTTTTATAAGCAAGGTCATTGAAGCCCATTGGTTGTGAAAGAACTTGAAAAGAACATGACTATCATTGTTATGTGAGATTTGTGGTTGAGCATTGTTGGAAATATTTGAGTTGGTTGATACATGCTTGGACTAGGGTTTTTTGTGAGAAAGAGTAGTCCCTTGTGGTGATTAGTTGAGTTGAGTTGAGAGTGAGATTAGAACATATTGAGTCTCTAACAATTCTCTTTATGCTTCTATGATTTGACTTGAGATTTATTTGAGTTGAATTGAGTTGAGAGTGAGATTAGAACATATTGAGTCTCTAACAATTCTCTTTATGCTTCTATGAGTTGACTTGAGTTGAGTTGATATTGATTTGAGTTGAGTTGAGTTGAATATTGAGCTTAGAACATATTGAGTCTCTAACAATTATCTTTATGCTTCTATGAGTTGATTTGAGTTGAGTTGAGTTGAGATCATTGTGGATCATTGTTGTCATCCATTGAAGAGTACATTGCCATTCATTGTTGAGTTCATCATTGAGATTTGTATTGATATATTTGTGGATGATATTTGAGTGCTACTTGAGCATGATTGATTGAGCCTTTGAGAAGGCCTTTGTGGACATTGGGATAGCTTTTTGGACAGTTTTGGGACAAATTTGTGGATATTTTTGGGACAACTTTGTGGATAGTTTTGGGACAACTTTGAGGACAATTTTGGGATAACTTTGTGGACAATTTTGGGACAGCTTTGAGGATAGTTTTGGGACAAATTTGTTGGGATAGCTTGTTGGAGTAGATTTGAGTAAGTTCTTGGTAAGCTTGCTAGAGCATATTTGGGCAAGTTCTTGGTGAGATTGTTAGAGCAGATTTAGGCAAGTTCTTGGTGAGATTGCTAGAGCAGACTTGGGCAAGTTCTTGGTGAGCTTGCTAGAGCATTTTTGGACAAGTTTTATGTGAGCTTGTTATTCAGATTTGGACAAGTTCTGTGTGAGCTTGTTATTTAGTTTTGGACAAGTTCAGTGTGAGCTTGTTATTCAGATTTGGATAAGTTTTGTGTGAACTTGTTATTCAATTTTGGACAAGTTCTGTGTGAGCTTGTTATTCATATTTGGATAAGTTCTATGTGAAATTGTTATTGCCTAGCTTTGAGTAGATCAAAGAAATCATTGTATTGGATAAGGATCCTTATTTTTGTGTGAAATATTATAAGGATATTATCTGGTGGAGTACCCCACATTGGGGGAACCACGTTAAATCTTGTGTCTCAATTGTGTGTGGTGACTTGTGCTCATGCTTACTACTACTATCTGAGTTATTAATGCACACAACTATATTTGGTTACTGCAATTAAGGACATTAATTAATATTTATTTGGAAATAAAGTAAAAAGTGGTCTTATACTGTTCACCCCCCCTCTCAGTATAATCTTGTGTTCTTCAAAGAAATTTCACTAGACTCAACCAACCCCTTTTATTGGTCCTTAAGAAACTTTTGGAAGCTAAGATTATTGAACTCATGTTGGAGTATATTACATTATTTAGTACAATGTAATGTACCACCTTGGGTATATAACTAGAGTAGGAGTTTACCTTAGAGTAATATTTGAGTAGTTACTTCATGCAATGTAATAAATGCACAATTTTTAGAATGTGCAATGATGTAAATGTGCATGTAGTCCAAATGTACATGAGTCATAGGTTAGGTATATGAAGAGTCATGGGTAGATGAAAGGCCAAGGGACTTATCTCCCTATATATACCGTTAAGAGAATTAAGTGTAGTTAAATGAAGGAGCATTAGTAGCTATTTAGTATAATGATTACAATGTAGATCCTTCATGAATTTATGGAGTTTTCATGTTCTCCATTATATTATATTGTACTATTTTTGTGATATTTCATTAATGGTATATTTTTGAGTTATTGCAAAAGTTTCTTATATATATTTATTACTTATTATAGTGCCATTATCATATAGTTATAATTGCTTTCTCTTTTTACATCTTGTGGTTGCATTTACTTTAATATATATCATCAAAAGCTAACAGTGGTATCAGAGTACAAGGTAGATTGATAGGAAATAGGGAGGACCACAAGAGAGATTGAGAGGAGATACAAAATCTCACTTTCAAAATTTTTGAAACTGCATTTGGCTAGAGTCTTTTCATAGAGTTGCAAAAAAACTTGTGAAGACTAGGACTCAACATTAATTCCACTAGATTGAAAAAACAACTAGTAAAAATTCATTATCTCTAGATTTAAAGTTTTTCCTAGTACAATTTTTCTAATACTTTGTTGGAAAAAAAAGAAGATTCAAAGAAAGTAGGGAAGCTTCCTACAAGAGAGCTAGGAAGAATATCTTATTTAGAATCAATCCAACACCTGAAGCAATAAGTTGAAGACTAAATATTAGGAGGCCTTAAATAAAAGGTCTCATTGCAAGAGTTGTAGATTTGTAGAAGAGAGAAAAAGGCAAAAGCAACTTTATCATATATTGAAGGAAGTAGAGACTCCAAAAAAGAGTCTTGGATAAGATTGGAGATTGGAGATATCCATTAAAGATTGAGAACCAAGAAGGAGGTCCTCATAGAAATCTAAATATTGAAGACTTTAGAGTGAATAAAGAAGAGACTCAAGGAAAAAGTCTCATAGAAGATTGAAGATTGCATATTGTAGAGTGGAAGAAGAAAGCAACTCAAGAAGTTGAAGAGACCCATAAGAAGGTCTCATTGAAGTTTTAAGAAAACTAGAGGTTGCAAAAATTGAAGGCCCAAGAGAAGAGGTCTCAAGGAAGAATTAAAAGGAGAAATAAGGAGAAGGCTAGGAAAACCTCATTGTAGATTTTAGATAAGACCATTGAAGGAGATTTGGAGAATGCCATTAGAGGAGAATTTTAGGAGAACTCATTGGAGAAATTTACTAGCAAGGAAAAGTTCTTGATAAAGGAGGTTTTGGGATAATTTTTGCCATCTAACAAAAGTCCAAAAGGAGAAGGATTTGACAAGGATTTTGTGAAATTATAGAGGAGAATAGTTAAGATCTCAAGACATTCAAATTATTGAGAATAAGGATAGAAAATAGGCCAAGATTGAAGCCAAATTTTGACAAGGAGGTTGAAGGAGAAAGGAGTTTGATGATTTTATAGCAAAAAATTGAAGGTCTCTAGGAGATAAGTCTCAGTTGATATTTGGAGGAGTTTCCTACCAAAATTTAGATATTCAAGGATAACATATAGGATGAGAAATTGATTGCATTACAATATAAAATTTTTAGATTTGAGAATAGCAAGAAAGAAGCAATTTGGCCGGAATCAATAGTTTCTAAGTTTCATATTTCAAGGAAGCATCGTGAAGGAGAGTTGAAGCCACCAAACCATATTTTTGGGTAGCAAGTTGGAGGATTTTAAAAGTTGCAAATTGGTGAATTAAAGAGCTATTTTGGACAACAAAGAAAGAACTACGATTTCATCTAACACAGGGCAGAAATTAGGTGATCCAAATCACCAAGAAATACATCATCTATGGACGTTAAAAATGTATGCAACTTGGGTGCAAATGGTTCATTATTTTAATCCTTATATTAAGTTCATTATTAAGTTTAATTAAGCACCAAATTAGAGTTTAAATTTTCAAAGGAGAAGGTTTCATATTAAAGTCTTCAAGGAAGTGCAGAAGATAGTTTCTACAAGGGTTAAAAACTGCACATATGAAAGAGGAGTTAGATATATTTTGAAAGAAATGAAAATATCAATATCCTACCTTGTAAATAGAATCTATTCTAAAGCATAGAGTGAATATACTATAGTGCAAATTAAATTCATCCAAAAGGGCATACTATTTGCATGATTGAAAATCATGGAATTATCACTATAAATTTAACCAAAGGAAGAAGAGCACATCATTTACATAACACTTGCACAAAGGTAAGGAGCACCCAAGTTTGGATTAATGCTCCATTCAAATCCAAGAAGGGATATTAATCATTAATTCAATGCTCAAAGGCTTGCACCACCTAAAATAATACTTGCAAAAGGTTGTAACCTCCAAACACCACCTAGAAAGTGATCCTACATTCTAGTGCAATGTAAAGCACCATGTGTCATTCAATTCAAGTAAAAATGGTGTATTAATAGCCCAGTCTAAATAAGAGCACTCTCATATAGGTTACATGGTGGTCAAAGTCCATTGAAGGAGGAGAAGACTATCATAAGGTACTCATTGAATGTAAGAGCATTCAATGCTCACTGTCATACATTGAAGACAAGAAAATAGAATACCTAAATATTGGATAGAGGAATCAAAATAGGAGCCAATCATCTAGCAGCCTACAAAATTACAAGGATGGTATATTTTTACATGAATTTAATATTTACCTTCTATTAAATGCAAGGAGATATAAGGTGCATTATATAAGGTTGATTTTATTATTGCATTGGAGATATAAGAAAATAACAACCTTAGTGAATTAGAAAGCAAATCAAAACAAGGAGTTTATATCCTTAAGTGATATTTCAAAAGTGCATTAGTTGAAATACAAATATAATAATATTTACAAATAATAAAAATAGGAGATATAAGGTTTTCTACCTTGAAAATATTAAAGCATTATTATTTTTCAAATATTATTATTTTCTAAATTTTCAAATTATGGAGATATAAGGAGTACTACATCAAAATTTATATTATTAAATTTTAGAAACCATTGAAAATTAAGGATAAAGGAAGCAAAATCATCGATTAATTTAAAGTTGGAACTTATTGCTTATACTTGTCTCATATACAAATTAAAGGGACAAAAGGAATTCAACCATGGATTTTTTGAAAATAGAGAGATTAATCAAATTGAAAAGTGCATATATCAGTAGGGAGAAATAAGGTGAAATAGGAGTTGAATATTGTATTAGCATTGTCTTCAAAACATTAGGGTTCAACTCAAAAGGAAATCTAATAGATGCTAAACACTTTATCAAGACCATAACATTCTCTAATCACTTGGGAGATATAAGGGATTCTACAAAACCTAAGATTTGATAAGGTTTTATCAAGTTAGTTCACATACTCTAAATTAGGGAGTCATAAGGTAGACAACTTCAAAGGTTTTGAAATACAAAATTTCCATCAAAATTGTCCTAAATACTTGGGAATTAAAAGGTATTCTAACTAGAGATTTGGGAAAAGTAAAGTCTTATCAAAACCATAGATTGAACATTAAGATTCTCAAAGCATTCTAAAAATACTAAAAGAGCTAAAAGGAATTGGTCATATACTACAAGAATTGAAGGTCAAAACCTAGAAGAGTGGGAGACATAAGAAATACTACAATGGATAAACTAGTAAGAGGAATATACCATCACAAAATACATTATGAAAGAACTCAAGATCAAAATCAATCCAATATACCACATCAAAGATGCAAAATCACTTCAAACACAAACAATTTCATAGGTCAAAATGAAAAGAACATTTGGTATATTGATTCAGGTGTAAGTCATCACATGACATGAAACTTGCATTGGTTTGATTGCCTTGAAGTCACTAACAATTACAAGTTGAAAATTACATATGGAAAAACCTATCTTATACATGGATATGGGTGTGTAACACCTAGTCCAACATTTCCAAATTTCATGTTACATAATGTAATGTATGTTCCTGGATTAACATCTAATCTCATTTCATTAGCCAAGCTGGTAGAGATCAAAAGGATGGTTGATTTTAGATACATTAAAAAAGTCAATATATCTCATAATAAATAAAAATGAGACAAAATCTATTGGATCAATCCATAGAGATATATATGCTCTATATTCAATTGAAACTTCACAATATATTGTTGTATTTCAAGACAACACTAATGCATTTTCTGAGGAACAAATTGTAGAAAATGAAAGACCTATACATCATAAAATTTTATAGGAAAATAGAAGATTCAAAACAAAGAAAATGAGAGGACAACAAAGCTATGGATTACTTAGTCATATACAAATTAAACAAGTAGAAGAAGGACCAGTTCAAGCTAAAAAATATTTGAAGGTTGAAGACCCATATTGAAGATTAAAGTCTTCAATACATAGATAATATAATACATGGGATTTTGGAGTATATCACATTAATTGGTATATGCTAATGTACCACCTTGGGTACATAAATAGAGTAGGATTTTACCTTATAGTAAGGTTTGAGTAGTTACTTCATACAATGTTATAAATGCACAAGTGTTAGAATGTGCATTGATGTAAATGTGCATGTAGTCCAAATGTACATGAATTATAGGTTAGGTAGATGAAAGGCCAATGGAATTATCTCCCTATATATATACCTTTGAGATAGTTGAGTGTAGTTGAATTACTGAGCATTAGTAGCTAGTTAGTATAGTGAGTACAATGTAGATCCTTCATGTATTTATGGAGTGTTCATGTCCTCCATTATATTAAATTGTACTATTTTTATGAGATTTCATTAATGGCATACTTTTGAGCTATTGTAGAAGTTTCTTATATATTTTTCTTGCATATTATAGTGTAATTATCATATAGTTATCATTGCTTTCTCATTTTACATCTTGTGGTTGCATTTCATTTAATATATCATCAAAAGCTAAAAACTCCCTCCTATAAGACAACCCAACACCATGATAGTTTGGTATAAGTCTAATCAGCATTGTGACTATCATAGGGTAGATGGGCACATGATAGGTTCATGTAAGAGGTTGAAACACGTGGTTCAAGATTTAATAGACAAAGGTCACCTTGTTGTGGATGAATCCTAGTCAAATCCTAACCACAAAACTCCAACTTATAAACCTCCTACTCTATAGAAACCTACACTAATTAAGATATGGGGATATTAAAAAATACTCTACACAATCATGCACAATATATAGCCAACCAAATTTCATATAATAATGTGCCACCTCCCTACAAAAACAAGGTCAGTATGATAGCAACTACCATAAGAAAACAAGATCAAAGTCAACGACCTCAACAACAGACAAGTTCAGTGCCTAAGCAACCTTCTAGGCCACCCTTAGTACTTAAGAGCACACAAAAAAGGAGCACAAGTGTAGAGAAACCAACCTTAGTGTTGAAACCAAAACCAAAAGTCTCTTTTGACTTCCAATAATAGTTAAGTAACACACCTACCAAGATATCCCTCTTAGAGCTTTTACAAACTTCCCTTATTCATAGGGAAGCCTTGATGAAGCTTCTAAGTCAATAATTTGTCCTGCAAGACCTTCTCCCTAGTAACCTAGCCAATTTTGTAGGTACTCTTGGGATAAATCACATATCATTTTATGATGACGATATTCCTTCCTCAACCTTACAAGGGGATTATCCTCTTTACATTACTAGATATATAGGAGAAAAGTTTGTCAAGTGGATCTTGGTGGACAATGGTTCCTCCCTTAATATATGCACTGAAAAGTTTTTCCAAAATTTTGGACTTAAGGAGGAAGACTTAACCAAATTTGATTTCATAATAAAGGCTTTCAAAAATGAATCCCAAGAAGCCTGCAACATCCTATCCCTTCCCCTTAGGGTAGGACCCAAGATATTAGACACCTTTTTTTATGTAGTGTCTTGCCCAACATCTTTTAATATTCTTCTTGGACACCCTTGGATCCATGCAATGAGGGTTTTCCCTTATACTATTCATCAATATTTAAAATATGAATTTAAAAATCAACTTATCACCATCTTAGGTGACCCTCATCCATTCCAATATTGTTCAATGGTTGAGCAAGCCTCTAAAATTAATCTATGTCCATATGTTTCTCTTTAAAATTTTTCTTATTCTACTTATTTTTATTTTCATCATCCTTCTTGATCATCTAGAATCACCAAGGAATTTGGAAACTTCAGACTAAGTGAGGAACCATCAATCATAATCTCATCACATGATCAAGCCAATCAACTAGTTGTCAATCCTCTTATATATTTGGCCTAGCTACCACCTTCACCCTAAAATATGGGTTTACCCTATAAAAAGGGTGAAGTAGTACACATAGGTATGTGTACCTTTGTCTATGTAGGAACATACCATGAAGAAATAATCCATAGTAAAAAACCTACTTTTTAGAGAGAAACTTCACCTACTGCTACCTATCCAATGACTACCCACTTTCTAAGTAGATCCTATCTAGTATGAGATATGAAGATAAGGGGTTGGGACAACAACAATAAGGTATTCAAGAACCTTTGGAAGTTTCATAGGCTACATCCCCACAAAAACCAATCCATACCTACTGATGATGATCAAGTTGTTACCTTTGCTGAATTCATGGGTCATCATGGATTAGAGTGGAGTAATGAGGATGAGGGACACCCTTATCCCTCTAACATATTATTTTGCAATATTATAACCTTAGTTCACCTTGAGTTGATAGTGACTCATGGAGAATATGATGAGGGGGATACTCTATATGACATGTCTCATGAATATATCCTTCGAAATAACTTTTTATTTTATAGGTCAGTCCCTTGTGTCACCTATATCTATATTTGTATATCTCAAGAGGATTTAATTCCTATGTAACCTGAAGACCTTAAGCAACTAGGAGTTATCCCAACCCCTCCTCATTATGATGATGAATCCAACATTATTATTTAGGATACCCTATAATTTAATATAGGAACCAAAGAGAGCCCTAGAATACTTAAGTTGGGAAAATCCCTTTCCATGGAGTAGGAGCAATTGAAGAAATTGTTAAAAACAAATCAAGATATGTTTGCTTGGTCATACATAGACATGCTAAGGCCTGACCCCTCCTTAATCATGCATCACCTAGTGGTTAGACCTAATGTCAAATAAATCATGAAAAATATTAGTAAGATGCATCCTAATCACCCTATTAGTCAAGGAGGAGCTCCAAAAACTCCTTGACATCATATTTATCAAAGCTGACAACTATTCTAATTATATCTACAACATCGTTCCTATAGCTAAAAAGGAAGGAAAAATTAGAACATGTATCAACTTTTTGGATATAAATTTCACCTATCCTAAGGATGGATTTATCCTACCCAACATATACATGATAGTAGAATTCATCGCTAGATGTGGAATTCTATCATTAATGGAAGGTTTCTCAGGATACAATCAAATTAGGATTACCCCTAAGGATCAGGCTAAGACAACTTTCTTCACTCCATGGGGTACCTTCTAATATAAGGTCATTCCTTTTGGATTGAAGAAAATTGGTGCCACATACCAAAAGGCCATGACATATATCTTTCATGACTTGATGCATGTGAAGTAGGGGAAAAATGGTGCACCTAAGAGTGTTAAACAATATGCATCTATATCCGGTATTAATCAAGCATTACAAAAGGACATATTCAAGCAACCATGGAAGCCAAATAAGTGCAAGAAAAAGGGTGTTTCTATTTATTTCATTTGGTAAATCAGAACAATGGTTACATAGATGTCCCCTTGAGGGCTCTTAGTGTGATACAATTGTTTACAAAAATGGGTGCCCAAGGATCAAGTCCTTTCAAACAAGCTCGTGTGCACTTCCAATGTTCTTCCTCGTACCCACAATTGAGGTGGGTGAACCTATGATGTCACCACTTTATTCTTCACTTTTATGATATTGTATTCCTTCCTCATGCACTATAAAACCTGCACTTGCACACAAGGAAACCAAATTTGTTAAATAGCAAGTGCGTAGAATGTGAAACATGCAAAAGCCATACATGCAACTATAAGCTAGAAAGTGTAAATATGCAATGTGCCTATCTAAAACAACTCCAAATGATCTGAAATTGCAGAGATATGTAAAATATATGATTTTGGGAAGATATAATTGAAAATAGAATAGAAATTGCATCTGATGATGTGGCGCATTCGCAGTGTACCTATGAAGCCTGCAAAACCCAAAACAAGCAATTTCTAGACCAAAACACCTCCAAATCAAATGAAACTTGGAAATTATACATAAAATGATGTTTTAAGAGGACCCATATGATCAGGTTTGAAAAATAAGTCATATTTTCATGTGCACCTTCAAATGGTCCTTGAAAGCCTGCAAAAACTTAAAAATGCAATATCTCACTCAATATAACTCCAAATTGCATGAAATTTGGATAGGAGGTTCATATACTACCCTAGAATATGACTATAAAAAAATAGTAAAGAAATAATGCACAGATATATCACCATACCTTGCAAGGATGGTGGTGATTATCACAGATTGGGGACCATCCTGGGGTGGGATGACCACCAATTTTGCACTTATTTTGTCACCAATTCCTCTATGAATTGGTCAGGGACCTTCTCAATAGTGTTGTCATCAAATTTTGTGGTGAAATTCACTCAAATGGTTCGGTTTTGAAAACAAATTGTGCCTCCTAGATCACTTGCAAACCTCCTTCACTAGGTAGAGATTCCGAGGGAAAAAGGCACAAAAGGGTGAGGGGAAATCTTGGCAGCACTTCATTTCTATGTCTCAAAACTCCTCTCTATATTTTGGGTGGAAAATGGATCCACTTTATAGCCAAAATGGGCCTTTGGGAAAATGGGCATGCAAGGGCATGCAAGGCAAGAGGTGCCACTTATCTAAAACCGAGCATGCATTGGAAGGGGAAGAGAATCTCCCATTTTGGCCTCCATTATGTAGCATGTCATAAGGATTCTGCACCCTTAGGTCATGCATGCTCTCATAGGTGGGATAAATGGTAGTTTTTGGGTGCCATTTGTCCAAATTTGACTTTTTGGAGTCAAACCTTGTGGCCATCCCACCCAGGGATGGCCGCTTTGCCACCATCCCTGGGTGGGACGACCATGAACTGTGACCATCCCAGGGTGGGACGATCATGCCTATGTGGCCCAAAACCTCCAAAAAGTGGGGTAGAGCCTTCAAAGAGTGGTTAGGACCACTATTAAACCTCTGAGGGTTGCCCAAGGGGGCCATATGATGCCAATTAGCCAATGCTTTCGATTACCTAATCAGATTGACATGATTTTAGTATCTATAGATGCCCCTTTTTGAGATGCGTTGTGTGCAACATAGTGCTGAGAAAAAATAGATGACTAAAATGTTGAATTATTAGGGTTATTAAATAACCTAACCAAATTTAGATGCCCCAATCATGGAAAGAGCATGCATTCTTGAATCCTTGCTTTTGATGAGCTAAGGAACTTGCTTCAAGTACAACCTTTCAGGTAAGGTTGGCTTGACCTTGGATATTTTTCAGTCATGAAGAGGTGAGGCCTCTAATTCCTTCATGCTTCTAGAATTCCAAGAATTTGTTTGATTTAAATTTTTGCTTTTTTGCTGCCCCAAGTAAGGGCGTGATTGTCTTTGTCAATGATTCGTTGAAAGAATGCAATTTGCATGATTGAGTGTTTGATTGTTGATTTTGATTATGAATTTGTTAAGTATGACTACCCCCTCAAGCGATGATTCTATGAGGGAATGACCAGTGATAAAAGAGATGAGTCACTTGACCCATATGACTTTGTTAGGGTTTCCTTTAGTTTTACCCATTGAAAAATGGAGCAATTTTGAGAGGATTTTGGTGACTTTGTTGATGCTTCATGGAAGAAAGGAACTAAAAAATTTATTCCCATGGGGTGGTCCAGCCACAATGGCCTTATTAGGGATTAAAGTAAGGATTTTTCCATTTCTCCATGAGCAATTTAGGTTCATCTGGATGCCTATTGAATTTTGACCAAATTTAAGCTATTTTTGGTGGGTTTTGGACCCTTTTTGGTGCATTTTTGAGTTGTTTTGATGAGATTTTTTGGTGGCCATCCTAGGGTGGGATGGTGGCATAGTTTATGACCATCCTAGGGTGGGACAGTTGGAAAATTAGCCACTCATCCCACCCAGGGATGGTCAGGGCCCTGGGAGGGTTATTTAAGCCAAAAATGGGTCATTTGGGCTCATTTGTGCATTTGCAACTTTGCAGTTTGAGAGGTGAGGAGGAGGAGAGTGATTATAAGTAGTGGAGTGCTACTAAAATCATCCTAAAATCACCATGAGCTAGCGTGCAGACTCATCCAATGGCAGAGCCGATGCGAGGTGGGTAAGAGTTGAATTTCTTACTGCACTATGCTAGTGTTAAAAGTGGAATTATTGCTTGTTTTTGCTTTTTGGTAGAGCACACTAAATCCTCGGTAATTGAACCTAATTAGGGATGCCCTGTAATATTTTATGCTTATTTTTGTGTTTTTATGCAATTTTATTGCTTTTTAGGGCTTTTTGATTGCTTTATTTTTGCTATTTTTGGTGGCCTAAAAGGCCCATTTTGGCCCAATTTGGGGGTCGTCCCTGGGTGGGATGGCCAGCCTGGGTTGTTTAGTGGCCATCCTTGGGTGGGACGGTCACAAAATGGCCTAAAAAAGGGGCTATTTTTTGGTATTTTTGGGTCATTTTGAAGCTTGTTTGATGCTTATTATTGACCGACCTATCTCTTCTAGGTGGTTAAGAGTCGGTATCGAGTTTCGACACTCTTTGAGACCACGAGAGACTTATTGACTGAGGAAAACTAGGAATGGCTTGATGTCATTGGCCTCAAGCATGTGAGGTAGTTAGAGCCCATGGTGGGCGATCATGCTTACTTGACTGCTCTTATTGACTTGTGGGATTCACACACCAACACCTTCCACCTACCAATAGGGGAGATGATAGTGATATTGGAGGACGTCTATCATATATTATGCATTCTAATAGAGGGGTGATCAATTGAGTCTACTCACCATGATCGGAGAGAGATAGTGATGGAGAGGTACTTTGGTAGGGCCATGAAGGAGGTGATAGGTGACTCTCTCAGTGGAGGTATACTAGTGGGGTATTGGTATGAGGCCAGGGTATTGGGTGTGAGGCATGTTTTGGTAATGATGCTAATCTCGAATATGCTACTACCAGACTCGTTAGGTGCCAAGTTTCCATGGAACCTACTAGAGTTAGTGTTTACTCTGGTAGGGTGCACTATGGAGCAGCCACTAGTGATGGCATGGGGGATGACACTACTGGAAAAAATGTATGATGAGATGTACGAGATCTACTCCCAAGGGTGGAAGGGCTTGGGATGTAGCTTTCTACTATAGGTGTGGGGGTGGCAGCACATAGCTGTGGATCGGCCACAGGGATTGCCTTGGATATCACGAGCATAGCTAGTAGATCGAGAGATTGGCTACGGGATCCTATGGCAACAGGTCCAAGAGGTAGGGTAGAGTCGACATTGGGTGGGCGATGTGGGCCATTATACCTAGTATTTTGTAGGACTTAGAGTAGTGGATGTACTCTGGAGACCTTATAGGGATTGCCCAGCATGGTTCGATGTTGAGGTGTAGCTCCGTTGGGTGAGGTGAGGTAGATGGTTGGTTGGCTAACATGGGATGGAGCGAGAGTTCTTCCTTTATGCTTGGTTTATGTGGTAGTTTGGGCTATGATAGGGGTTTCCTAGTGAGCCAATAGCCTACTAGCATCGTAGGAATGAGAGGAAACTAAGGTGGGTGCTAGTGGAGGTAGTAGGGATGGAGGTCGATCCTATAGTGGATATTCTAGACTTGGATGATGTTGGGACTATAAAGGAGTATGACTCCTGGTGGGTGATGCACCAGTGGTAGGGGGAGGGACCACTAGGGGGAGATGTGGTAGGGGCAGTAGTGGAGGCTTAGTAGGATGCTCTTGAGGAGGGCCAGGGAGAGGCAAGTGAGTGACATGGGTTTGATCACATGGCAGATGAGTAGGCAGACCTCCTAGACTTAGGAGATTAGGGTGACTTTGGGGATGATGACACTGGGGATCAGGGGGTGCAGGTATAGTAGGTCACATGGGGTGACACAAATATAGAGCTATAGGATTAGATTATCAAGGTCAGGTAGGAGAGAGATCTTATTCAAACATAGGTACAGGATGCCCATGTAGAGATAGCAGCTCTATGAGCACAAATGAGATCTTGGAGCCCTAGTCAAGAGGGACCTAGCAGTGGGGAGATGGCTAGGCTATGAGAGGAGGTGGTATAGCTCCAAGGCTTAGTGGATACCTACCAGGTGAGATGTCGATAGGAGCGAGCCTTCATTTATTAGTTGGAGGGTGAGATAGTGCACCTTAAGGGGTGCATACCAACCCATCCATCTGCTAGTGGGTCACACCAGAGTCGATGGAGTGGTATAGGATAGTCTTCAGCTAGGATGGGCATGCTTGGTTCAACATAGAGGGTAGACAAGGTAGGTGGTGGTAGGTTAGAGAGTTCTTGGTGAACTCAACCTAAGGGTATGGGTGAGAGTCATAGTATCGGTCCTGCATGACCATGGTTATTGAGACTCTAATGGCTCTTTTTGTATTTTAGATTTTTGGTAGTGTGAGGTCGAAGGACCCACTTTATTGTAGCCTACGGGCAGCCCAAGGATTATGATGTATCTTTTTACCCCATACATATACAAATATATATATATATATATATATATATATATATATATATATATATATATATATATATATATATATATATATATGAGATTTTCTATGTTTTATCATCATTTGTCTATTCTTTATGAGATGTATGCAATGTGTTTATTTTCTTTATGATATGATGATGGATGCTTATCATGTATGCATATGTTGTAATGTGATTTGATTTGATGATATGTATATGCATGGATGCATAATGATATGGATGATTTATTGATCTAGATGATTAAATGTGGATACTATATGACATACTATGTTAGCACCATAGACTATATAGAATTCATCAATTCATGTGTAATGTTGTCATGAGACTATGTAATGGATTTGGGAAAATTTGGACTGACATATGTGTGATAAAATGGTATGAAATGGAATGAATAGAAAAATGTTATAGAATGTCTTTGAGATTTTCATGAGACTCAAACACTCTAGTCAACTGGTCAAAAGTTATATACTAACCATGCAAGACTTTTTGACAAGGTATGAATCTTCTAGGATGACCCAGATACTCAATATCCCTGTGTGTGCAAGTGATTTCATTTTTGTAATATGCATAAGATTACCCTAGTTCCAAATAGGATTGATGCAGCCCATCTATACTAAAGATCACCCTATGAGTATCATGATCCTAGGTTTTGTATGTAGTTGGATTAGACCACTAGGTAGTATAGGCTACCAAAAGCTAGCTCATCCACATGCAAACATTGGTCTATACACATGCAAAATGCTAATGTGATAGACATATCATCATGCGTAAGGATACCACCATTGCCAAGTAGGCTTGATGCCACCTAACCTGTAATGAGGATCACCTAATGGTTTGTCAAATGCTGAGAATTCTAGGGATTCAAGTTCAATACTCCCTTCTTTTCTTTTATTTGATTTTAGGGATATTTGCTCATACTTAGTGATGATAATCACTGTTTATTTTGTATTTTTTTTTCTTTGAGCAAGGGATTTGTGTAGTGATGAAAATCACTATTTATTTTGCTTTTGATTTTTGCTTTTTGGGATTTTGCTTATTGATAGTGGTGAAAACCACTGTTTATTTTGGGGAATTGGGTAAGGAGGAGCTTGTCCTTTTATCAATTCTCAACATTTTTGAACCATTCACACAGGGGGATGAGCAAGATAAAATTTTCACTTAGGGTAACCTAGACCACTTTGTAGGTTTCATATTTCCTTGTGCAAAACTTGGATTTATTAGTGTGAAAATGTGTTGGGATTTTGAAATATACAAGGTATAATCCAAGCAAGAATCTACCTCCTAAAAATTAGGATAGCTTTCTACAAAATATAAAAAGAAAACTAGAGATGGTTGAGTGACCAAAAACCCTAATGACATTCTAGAACAAATGGCTAGGTGAAGGGAACGGACACAAATATGAAAAGTGGGAAATGTAGGTGGAAATGATAAGTGAAATATGGAATGATGTGGATGATGACTTTGACACAATTGATTTTGAATGATGACTAATGTACAGTCTCAGTGCTAGACATGTATGAGCAACTCTAAAATGCAAAGTGCAATGATGAGTATGCCTAATGCAAGTGATGATATAATGCAATGGTATGCAATTTGATGTGATGCAATATTTTTGTATTTTTGATGTTTTGATGATGTTTTTAGATTTTTGATTGATATATATGTATATACAGGTTGACCAATGGGCTTAGTAGATGCCATTGGGGCTTTTTGGGTGACCAAAGGGCTTATAGATGCCTTTGGGGCATTTTGGGGTGACCTAGATGGTCGTAGACCACCTAGGAGCATTTTGGGTTGACCAAGTGGTACGTAGATACCCTTGGAGCATTTTGGGGTGACCTAGATGGTCATAGATCACCTAGGAGCATTTTGGGTTGACCAAGTGGTACGTAGATACCCTTGGAGCCTTTTGGGATGACCTAGATGGTCATAGACCACCTAGGAGAATTTTGGGTTGACCAAGCGGTACATAGATACCCTTGGAGCATTTTGGGGTGACCTAGATGGTCATAGATCGCCTAGGAGCATTTTGGGTTGACCAAGGGATGCGTAGATACCCTTGGAGCATTTTGGGGTGACCTAGATGGTCATATACCTCCTAGGAGCATTTTGGGTTGACCAAGTGGTACGTAGATACCCTTGGAGCATTTTGGGGTGACCTAGACGATCATAGACCACCTAGGAGCATTTTGGGTTGACCAAGCGATACATAGATACCCTTGGAGCATTTTGGGGTGGGCCAAAGTGCTCTAGGTATGGAAAGGCCATATATGAAGGATTTTAAAGGGTTAAAGATCCTCTATTACTTCAAAGGAGGCTAGGTGTTAAGTTCTAGGTACGATCTGACTAGTGATGATGAAAGGACCTAACTAGTTTATCATAAAATTATCCCACATATGGGGTGGCAAATAATTTTTTTTTGGTTCTCTTTCATAACAAGGTTACCAAATTGAAAGTATCTATGATGGAATTTCATGTTATAAGTTGTCTTAAGTTGCTCTTGATAAATGCACAAGTGCTCAAGGGTATTGATGTGTCATTCATCAAGCAACGTAAGTTGGTCTAAGCGAGCCTATCATGCGGTATCATTGTCGATGAAATATTGCATGGATATGCATAACAATGGGATTTCTATCTCTAGAGGCATGACTGCCTCGATTCCATACACTAGAAAAAATGGAGTGGCCCCAGTGGGCATCCGAATGCTAGTGTGGTAGGCCCATAGAGCAAGGGGCATTTGTGTGTGCCAATCGGTGTGATTTTCTTTAACTATTTTCTTCATAATGGTAATCAATGTTTTTTTTGATGCCTCTACTTTCCCATTTGCTTGTGGATAATAGGGCATAAAAAATCTATGCTGGATATTATAATTTAATGTCAAAGCATGCACATATTTTTTCTTGAATGATATCCCATTATCGAAAATGATCTTGGATGGAATACCAAAATGATAAATGATATTGTGCAATATGAACTTTGCTATGCGAGGTCCTATCATAGTGGTAAGATGAATTTCTTCCACACATTTTGTGAAATACCCGATAGCCATAATGATGAACGTGTGATAGCCTGAGGAGGTAGGTGAGATTTTCCCAATTAAATCAAACCCCCATTGCGAGAACGACCAAGCTATTTGAATCAGTTGTAAGGCCTGAGAAGGTGCGTGTGTCAAGTTAGCATGATGTTGGCAATTTATGCACTTATTAACATAAGCACAACAATCTCACTCTAAGGTTGGCCAATAGTATCCCATGTTAAGAATGCTCTTTGTGATGACCATACCACTAAAATGGCCACCTCAAGTACCGTCATGTGCTTGGGTGATTGTCCAAACTGATTCTTGATGCTCGAAGCAATGAAGGAGGATCCCTTCATAGCTTTGACGATACAAAATGTCTCCTAGAAAGACATAATTTACCACTTTTTGTTCAAATGTCCTTTTGGTGTCATGCGATAGCCTAGGTGGAAGAATACCAAGCTTTAGGTACTCCTTGATTTGGGTAGACCAATCCTATTGTGAGGAAGTCTCAATTGCATGAATTACCTATCCCTTTTGAAGTTCATCCTGAGTGAATGTTGATTGGGAAAGAACTTGTAAGAATAACATCATGCTACTATCAAAAGGGGTTTGAGGTAATAGAGTCCCCCAAGAAGCATGATTCATGTGCTCATAAATTTATGAGAACCTATCTTAATGTGGTTCAATATGAATCAAGTGGAATTCTAGCATGGACTGAGTGCTCTCATGATCAACCATAGATTGTGATAGCACTTTAACATAAATTGTTGTCATCTCATCCACGAGATTCTATGAGATCAAGGACCCTAGGGAGGCCATTGTATCCATAAAATTATTAGATGATCGAGGGAGTGCCTCGATATCATACCATTCGAAATTTACCAAGAGTTTATCCACAAGGGATTTATAGGCTTGTAGAACTGGGCACTTGCATTTGAAAATCCCTTTGACCTAGTTTATGATGAGTAAGGAGTCGCTAAAAATGTTGAGCTTGGTTATTTTCATGGCAAAAACTATTTTAAGCCCTATGATCAAGGCTTCGTACTCAAAATTGTTGTTAGTGCATGGGAAATCAAGTTTAAATGATATGGGTATGGGAGCCCCTTGAGGTGTGAAAAATATGATCCCTATGCCACCCCCTTGCTCGTACTTGGAGCTATAAAATAACAGATTCATATCGGCTTATGACTCAGGCTTGTCATAATTAGGTGATTATGATATGTGGAAGACTCCATCATCAGGAATCTCCATGCTAAGAGGTTGCTCATATTGGAGGGGAGCCTCTATGAGTTGATCAATGATGACCTGATCCTTAATATATTTTTTTCTAATAAATTCTAGGTCAAACTCCATCAACAACATGATCCATTTCACCATGCGACTATTGTGATAAGTGAAACTTATCATGTATCATAATGGATTCTATTTTGATACAACATGTGGAAAAAACCACCACTAGGCATAGCTTTTCAACGTATGCATACTTGATTTTGTAGCTGACCAAGATGTGCCTAAGGTAGTAAGTAGCCTTTTACGTATATAATTCATTGTTTTGGGACAACATGATGCCCAATGCAATCTCAATGGTTGATATGTATAAGCGGAATGACACTTCTGGTCAAGGTGGAGCCAATACTGATGGTGAAGACAAATATTATTTGATTATATTGAAGGCATCCTGATATTCATCATCCTAATGGAATGCAACCCCCTTGTTCATGGGTCGATACTTGTTCGACAATTGCGCTATGAAGTGTTTGATGGATGTGACCTTACCCTGTAGGATTTGGAGTTGCTTAATGGTGGTTGGGGGAGGCATCTCAAGGATTACCTTGACCTTGTTGGGGTCCACTTTGATGCCTTATTTGGAGATGATAAATCCCAAGAGCTTTATAGATGTGATGCCGAAGATGCACTTCTTGGGGTTCAATCTCACATTATGCTCAATAAGGCAATCAAGGACTTTGTGCAAGACATCAAGATGCTCATGGTGTAATAATGATTTGGCCAATAAGTCATCCATGTAATATTCCAAAATCTTATGCATGTAATTGTGGAAGATGTATATCATGGCACATTGGTAGGTAGAACCAACATTTTTTATACCAAAAGATATGATTTTATAGAAAAATGTTCCCTAAGGTATTGTGAATGCCGTTTTGAGTTGGTCTTCTAGATTGATACAAATATGGTTGTATCCAGAGAAATAATCAATGAGGGATAACATTTTATGGCTTGCTATAGCATCTACCAGGGCTTTGATGCTCGGTAAAGGAAAATCATCCTTAGGACTCACTTTGTTTAGGTCTCAAAAGCCAGTGCAAATTTTAATCCTCCTATCAGGCTTCTTGATGGGAACCAGATTGGACAACCATGGTAGATATTCCATTGATATGATGAATTTGGCATCCAATAGTTTTTTTAGTTCATCCTTAACCATTAAGGCTACTGTTGGATGTATATTTCTTAGCTTTTATTTAACTAGCTTGGCCTTGGGGTCAAGCATTAGATTATGCATGACTAGATTTGGATCCAATCCTAGAATGTCTTTGTAGGTCCATGTAAATTCTTCCTTCTTCTATGTGAGAAGGGCTATGTAATTAGTCTACTCAATGAGGGACAATATTTCCCCTAACTTGATACATTGAGGATTATCGAGATCTGAGCTAATATCTTTATCAATCGTTGGCTCGATTGACATTTGCGACCCTTCCTCTAACTCGTGGGGAGTAAGGATCAGGTGAATATCATATTCTAGGGTCAAATCATCAATTAGGACCTCAAGTTCCTTCTCAATATGAAAGAAATCATGAGTAGGCCCTAGAGATAAATTAAATGTATGTAGCATCTCATTGCAAGACCAGTACTTAGAAGGTGATGGGGGAGAATCTCCATGATCAAAGTCAATTACCACTAGGTCGAGGTGTAGTGGATTTTATGGGTTATCTAGATATCACATGGGATTGAAAAATTCTATGGAAATCATGTTTATGGATAGATGATTTTCCCTAGGTGGTTGGTGGTGTGTATCAACATCGAGATATCGTAAGACCTGAGGAGGTGGTTGTGGTGGAGGCAAATGATCAGAGATGGTTGGTGTGGCTATGAGTGGACTTGCCCTTCTATAGTGAGGAAATAACACCAGATAGGATCATTCAAGGGGAACATGGTCAAGTAACCCTCATGGTCATCATCCAACAGAATAATCCACATGTACTCAACATGCATACTAGATGAGCCAATGGATGCCACCTCATAATCTAACTCATCGTCAGATATATACTCATAGGGAGACCCCTAATATTGTTTCTCACTATTATGTGGAAGGGTATGTAAAATTTCACCCCATTCATAGGATTGAGGGATTTCACAAGGTGTCTCTTGATTACCCATGGGTGTGAGGAAATAGTCTCCCAATGAATAGACTCAGCTAGACTTGGCATAAGGATCATGTTCCAGCTCATCCCTAAAGTCCAAGGTCATGTATTCTAGGCTATCTATGAGGATGTCGAGTGGCACAGGTTTGTTGAGTCCCAGACCAGACTTGTCATAAGACATTTGGTACTACAGCTAGTAAGGAACCTAAGTGCCCTACTCATACAAGACCAAACCATAACCATACCAATTACAGAGGTGAAGATACCTGATGGTGAAGTCAGGGTTGGACATGTAATTGATGTCCTTAGAAAAGGGATTTTCATCCTCTTCCTACTATTGATAGGGCTCTATTCCATAGTCAAGACCCCCATAAATAAAATTTATTTGATTAGGAGTGCCAAGAGACACAATTGTGACTATGGGAAGACAATGTCGACCCATATCTTACACTGACTCGATAGCAGGGGTGGCTATGAAATTCCTAACCATGTACTCTCCTAAACCTATGGTAGCTATGTGCACTATGACTTGTGGCTATGGAGAAGGAGAGGACAAGAGCAAGGCTTGAACTGGTTCAATGTTGACCTCATAAGGTATCTCCTCATATATGGGGCTAGGGGTCTCTTCGATGGAGATGGTGGATATGATTGGTTGGGAATCATCAATAGGACTCTTTCCTATGTCCCTCTATGGGGAATTCATTGATGATGGGGGCATATTAGAGGGTGCTGATGATGAGTATGGAATGGCATGAGATGGTGATGGACCACTTGAAATCGATGGTGACGAAGTCAAACCTTGGATGGAATGTAAGGAGATAAGTGGATGGCAAGGTGGACTTAGGGATCTACTGCACCATGTTTCAATACTTATAGGGATCTAGGTCTACAAAGACAACATGAACTTACCCTTCATAGGTGTACTTGAGGCATTGGTGAGCGATAGAAGAGACACACTTTATGTCCCTGATCCACGATCTGCCCAAAAATATATTGTACGCCATCTTACCCTCCAAGATGTGGCATAGTGTTGGGATGGTATTTTTCCCTACCTAAATGGGTAGGACTTGTAGACACCTAAAATGCATCATGCTAAGGGGAGCTACTCATATAGACACATTCATAAGATCATATGACATAATCTTGGACTTTCCAAGCATCAATAGTGGTTCTCACCACTCATTTGGGGCATTTTAAAGCCATCCAAGCCTATCCATTCAATCCTAGAGCAACCAAATCTTAGCCGCTCAAGAATATAGTGGCCAGACCTTAGCCATTGCAGACGACAACGACTAGCTATTAGCTACTATAGATGAAAATGGCTAAACCATAAAAGTAGTTTTGCCAACAAATAGGTCTAATCATGGGCATAAGTGGTAGTCTGCATACAATAAAGGTGAGTGGGAGTAACTTTGCATTCCCTTTCATGACCAGTTCACATGGGAGACTTGATTTTACATTTAGACTTTAGTTAACTGGTCTTTAAACATATAAAAGACAAAAAGCTTCTCATGTTAACTCTCACTACGCATGAGGAATTCATTCCTAGGGCTTGGACATAGACCTAGGGTTTCACACTTTAAAATGTGCAACCCTAAGAGCACCAAGGATCCAGAATGCCATGGAAAACAAGATAGCTAGACGAGTTGGACCGGTTTCTTACACAACAAAATCAAAGAAATGTAGCTACTAAGAACTTTGCATTTGGAAGCTCATGAACTAGACTTCTAAGCACACCTCTCAGTCTAGGGGTGCCTCAGAGCAACCTCACAATAAATGTACAGAGTCTGATCATAGAGATACTTAATAGTACACTGAATAAGTCACATTAGCTAACAAGAGTACAGGCACAACATAAACCTCCTTGAGGAATCTACAAGTCAAGGTAACAAGAACAAATTCAGATAAACATGAGTCTTCTGTGATAGTGCAAACTGACCATATAAGACAGTTAGAAAATGCATTACATAAGGAGTGAGAGCTAGTGGAAGCTTTCGTGCAAGATAAACAAAGAGAAATACTCTTGCACCAACATGAGCAGTGCTTAAGAGAGCAAGCCGAGTGGCTAGCTCTTAGTAATTTATAGATAAATGGTGGTGACCACCAAAGAACTAGATGCACCGAATCACCTAAGGAGAGGCACACTAGACAAGATAGCCCACAATGAAACCACCCACAAAACCATGAATGAAATCCAACTAGTGGGGAAAGAGCAAACATAACAAACCAAGATCACAATCCTGAGTCTCCTCATAGGAGGGAGGAAAACATAAAAAGTCAAATGGATAGAGAGTTACCTCAATTACCACTATGAATAGTCCTACAAGAGGAGGAAATTCATGCATCAAAGGTATTTCAAGAGCTTGCTAAAAATATGAAAGCCTTTGAGAAACAAGAGGCTACTGGGAACTCGCCAACATTGAGAAAAATACACAACAAACCATTATGCACATCAATCCCTAGCCCTCCATATCCTAAGCACTTTGAGATACCTAGGTTAGAAAATTTTAGAGCAAGTCACTGATTTTATCAACACATATTTTCATCTTGAAGACAATGATGCTCTCATGCTAAGAACATTTATAATGATATTTTTAGGTGCTGCCACTCAATGGTTCAATCAACTACCTAAGTATAGCATAACCAAATTTGAACAACTAGTAAACGCATTCCTAAAGCATTTCTCCTTTGGTGCTAAGAATAAGGTGAACCTTTTAGACCTGGTCGACTTGAAATAGTATGATAATGAGCCAATAATGGATTATGGGAATAGATGGAGAAAAGTTATGGCAAAGTTATCATTTTTCGTTCCCACATAAGAGATCATTCGCATGTTCACCAAAAGTTGTTCTAAACACATATCCCTCTTGCTACAAATTTAGAAGTATCCTTCATTTGAGGAAGCTTTGGCACAAGCCAAACTCATCAAATACATAAAAGTAGATGAGGGAACCATTAAAATATGAAACAAAAAGGAGTGGAACAAGAATGGTAAGAATGATAAGTACAAGCAGAAGCAGGGAAACCCTGCTCTAGTAAATTAAGTTGTATTGGCTACACCTGAGGATGGGGGTGCACAACAACCCCACAACTATCAAGCACATCTCCTGATAGCCATTTGCGATCAAAGGAACAATCAAGGGTAAAAAAAAGAATGCAAAACACCTCACTATTTCATGCCTCTGATAGAATCAATGCAATCAATCGTCAATCATCTGAGTGAGGCCAGGAGGATCAGATTTCCTGATATACTTATTATATATCCCAACCATAATAAGCCAAAAGGATATAGGGAAGATCAATTTTACCCTTATCACGGGATATCAAGGCATGAAATTGAGGCTTGCATTGGTTTTAAGCATCAAGTGCAAAACATGATTGAGGTAGGAGAACTCAAAGTTGACAACCCACTAGCTCTCGATAACAGAGACATGGGCATATACAAAAACTCGTTGCCCAATCATGAGACGCATAGAGAGCAAGGGGCCCAAGTCAATCAGGTTTGAGTTGATATACCTACCCAGAGATGCGTTGGGATGGTTGAGATTATTAACATAGCAACCAGGACTAGATGGTATGGTCAACCACAACCTCCTACAGCTCCCATGAATGTCCCAGTTGCACCTAGATAGAGGCAGTGGCAAGACAACCTTCCAGGTCCACCAACACGACCTGTGGTAACTATCCAAAGTAGATTAGAACAAAACCTACAGATGACTCCGACTAAGCTATCCATCTATGAGCTCATACAATAGTCCCCAAAGCATAGGGAGACTTTAATAGAAATTTTAAGGACAATAGAGCTCCAACCACAAGATGCAAATGCATTCACTCATTTTGTGGGACAAGTACAAAAATACTAGGAACCTGTAATTCAATTCTATGATTATGAGATTAAGATAGTACCTACTGCCTTACGAGACCCTCTGCTGAAAATTATGGCATAAATAAATGATTTACCTTTCAATAGGGTCTTGGTCGATACAGGTTCGTAAATAAAAATCATTACAACAACAACAATAGAGCACCTTGAGATACCCAAGTCAAATATCTTTCTAAGAGCTTACACATTGAGAGCTTTTAATTATTCTTTATGTAATACTATAGGAACGATAGTCCTACCCATCAAGGTGGGACATAAGACCATCCCTATGATGTGTCATGTCTTGGAAGGGGCTATGCAATACAAAATCCTCCTAGGGCATCCTTGTATAAGGGAAATGAAGTGTGTTCCTTAGATCTTGCACCAGTGTGTCAAGTATGTGCATGAAGACAAAGTCTATGTGGTTTTGGATGATGAAGAGCCATTCAAATACTTCCATTAGGTGGACATTCTGGGAGAATTTGTAATTCCTTCTACCCACCTATACATAGCACCTTCATATTTGACCACACAATTGGATAACAAAGGCAAAGGGGTAAGAAAAGACCCATTCACATCAACACCCCATAGTGCACTTAAAATAGTCAATGCTTCTAAAGTACCATCAACATCAAAACCAATAGACAATCAGAAGATAAAGGCACCCTTAGTCAAGGAAGAAAGGCCCAAGGAAGTGCCAACTGTAGCCATTGATGAAATGCCAAGTCCTATGGAAGAATAAGATCTTCAAGATCAAGATGAAGATAGTGATTACCATCCTGCTCTTCCAGTGTCATCCGCAGGGTCATCCACATTGCATGCATCAATACACTTGGCAAGCATAGGCATAGGGGAGTACCTTATGTAGAACATTACCTTTACACCTATCATTGAGTTTGCACAAGACATGGAAAGACCTAAGGACTTGAGACTGCCAGTGGGAACACTGGTTCCACTTGGAATCCCTCCCAACCAAGTCAATTTTGTCTATGCTGGTTTGGACTGTGCCCATAAGCCTTCAGACATAGAAGAGGATTATGATAAATTATTCATGGTCAATGTTTGTTATGTCTCCAATCCCAAGTTTGCTCTAAGATACTTTGAGCATTGCCATTGACATGACTATGGCCTTGGCATATATGAGTAGGGGCGTAGGAAGCCATATGAGCCATAATATCAGCTTCCCTCTGATAGATTTGGGTTAGGCTATTATATTGGAGGTTGAGATGACTCTCTTGCAGTAGCATTGGAAATATTAAGCTTAGGGTTAGGAGAAGACATCGATTTCATTCCTTATCACCCCCTAAGAACAATAAATTTGAGCAACAAACAAGTGGCCACAATGAATGTACCGCCACCAAAAATTTATCATCCAAACATCTTAATTGATTGCACCCCAATAGGGTACAAATCATGGAATGAAGAGAATATATATGAAGCAAGTGATGATGAGGAGCAACTTGGCTTAGCCTACCATGGGCCTCGCTATTTACAAAGATTCACATGGTCCATCCATAATGGGAGTGGGTACATATTGGATGAAAGTGACTATGAATCAGAGGACTCAATAGAAAGAGCCTACTTAGGCCTGAGCCATCAACCCCTGAATTTGGGGCAAGAGACAAATGTAAATGGATTCTTCATAAGTGACAAAGAATATGAAGATGAAATGAAGATGGCCTACTTGGGACCAAGACATGAGCCTTCTATTCTAGGGCCACATACCAATGCTAACGGTTTCTAGATAAGTGATGATGACTTTGAGGATGAGACCGATATGGATTATCTTGGGCCTCACCACTTGTGACAAGTCAACAAGATAGTAGAAAGAGAGGTGGAACTATGTGCTATAGATCTTGGATTAAGGTTCCTTGGAAGATATTTTGACTTAGGGGCTATTGACCGCTTGGTCAATCCACCTCCACTCACATTCTGGGAGATCCTTGAGCCAAATGACCCCATTCCATAGTCTGTGCATAGAGAGAATCCAACCACTCGCATGCTGCATAGGGAGGACCCATTCATCCCCAAATCGCCAGAACCTCATTGCAAGTATGGAAGGGAAACCCTTGAAACAAGATTACACCCATGTGGTCCTGGAGATTTCATCCCATCCATAAACATGATCTCCATTGATTTGGCCACTCCACTTCATAATCCAACAAATCCTACCAAATCATTGCATCTTAATGTAGAGGCTATTGATTGGGATCATGCTAATTCACCCATAGAGCTTGAAGATCTCTTCCATAATGAAGAAAGGTTACAACCATTCCATTTTGTATCAGGTTATGCATATGATGTATTCCATGCTGGTTTGGGTCCTGAGTCAAAGGACTTGTAAATCCCATTGATGACATTCATTTGATACCCACATCTCATCAACTAGAGGATGGGTCACATATGGATATAGAAGCAACTTTCGAGGTGGACATCAGCGATGATCCTACCCAACCAATGAAAGTCAAGTTCGAAGAAAGTCTATCTCCAGAGGAACAAGCCATCCTAATTCCTCTCCTCAAAGAGAAGCCAAGTATTTTTGCTTGGACTTACAAAGATATGCCAGGGATAGATCCAAAGTTAGTCATTCACAACCTTTAATTGGATCCCATGAAGAATTCAGTCAAGAAAAAGCTGAGGAAAATACATTCAACTATTGCTTTGATGGTGAAGAATTAATTGCAAAAACTATTGGATTCAATGTTCATAGTTCCTATCGACTACCCTGAGTGGGTGTCGAACATAGTACCCATGGGGAAACCCAACAAAAGAGTCCGTATCTGCATAGAATTTAGAGATTTAAATAGGGCAACACCAAAGGATTCATTCCCGTTGCCAAACATAGATGCTCTTGTAGATGCAACCACAGGTCATGAGATGCTCTCCCTAATGGATGGTTTTTCTAGATACAACCAGATTTGGATTAAGCCCGAATATCAACATAAAACTACTTTCATTACTCCATGGGAAACATTATGTTACAAAGTGATGTCATTCAATCTCAAAAATGTTGGTGCCACATATCAGCGGGCCATGACATACATATTCCATGACTATATGCATAATATCTTAGAAGATTACATGGATGACTTACTAGCCAAGTCCTTGTTGTGGCAAGAGCACACTAAAGTCCTTAGAAAAGTCTTTAACCGCCTCATTGAGCATAATGTTCGATTGAATCCAAAGAAGTGCATATTTGGAATAACTTTTGGAAAGCTTTTGGGATTCATCGTATCCAAGAGAGGCATTGAAGTCAATCCTGTAAAGGTAAAGGATATATTGGAAATGGTTGTCCCTACCAACATTAGGGAGCTAAGGAGCCTACAAGGCAAGATAACATCCATCAAAAGATTAATTGCATAATTTTTAAAAAAATGCTGACCCATGAATCGGTTGCTATGCAAGGAGGTACCCTTTCATTGGGATGAAGAATGCCATCAAGCCTTTGTAGAGATCAAAACTTATCTGGCAACACCACTAGTATTGGCTCCACCAAGGCTAGACATACCATTTTTACTATATGTATCGGCTACTAATTTCACATTAGGCACCATGTTAGCCCAAAAGAATGCATAAGACAAAGAGCAAGCCATATATTACATTCGTCACACCTTGGTGAGTTATGAGCTAGGATATACATATATCAAAAAATTGTATTTAGCAGTGATCTTTGCAACTTGAAAGTTGTGACACTATATGTTGAGCCATACAACCTACGTCATATCAAAACAAAATCCTTTGCAGTACATGATGAGCAAGACATATCACAATACAAGTATCACAAAGTGGATCATGATATTGATAGAATTTGATCTAGAGTTCATAAGCCAAAAGTCCATCAAGGAACAAGTCATAGCAGATCAATTAGCAGAGGCGCCTCTTTAGGATAACAAGCCTCTCACCATAGAATTTCTTGATGATACAGTCTTTGCATTATCAAATCCTCCAAAACTAGAAGAACCTAAGAAAGAAAGAGACATGTCATTGTTATTCGATGGTTCAAAGTGTGAATAAGGGGGCAGAGTAGGGATTGTATTTATCACACCACAGGGTGCTCCATTGCCCTTATCATTCAAACTAGACTTCCCTTACACAAACAACAACATGGAATATGAGGCATTGATCTTGGGACTCCAAACAACCATAGCAATGGGCATTAAAATATTGAATATCTTTGGTGACTCCTTTCTCATAGTAAACCTAGTCAAAGGACTATTTCAATACAGGTTCCTACTCCTGAAGAATTACAAGGAACTTGTTGACACCTACCTAGCCCGGCTAGAATGGTATGACATTGAGGCAATCCCTCGTACATCAAATAGATTTGTAGACACCATGACCTCTTTGGTATCCTTAATACCTCAAAATTTATCTGCTAATTTTACAACCATTCATGTGAAAGTACTTTTGTACTCAGCAATACGTCATGAATCTTTTGACAATCAAGAATTAGTCAATATGATCCACATCGAACCAAATTAGGATTGGTCCTTCACAGCCAGAGATTTATTGCAAATGTAACCTTGGGGGTCTTTGATCTCCCAAGGACCTATGAAGTGTGGCACAACCATACACCATAGAGTTGTTCCTCAATCCATGTTCACCATCTTGGGAATACAGGAAGAGCAAACTATATTTTCTATAGAAGTCATGTCTTATTAGGATTTGCTTTCCCAACTGCGAGACTTCCTAAAACTTGAAATAGTACCTCAAGGTTTATTGCATACTTAAAGATGAATTTTCAAAAATAAAGCAACAAGATACATCTTTCTGGGAGAAATTCTCTACAGACAAGGATATGATGGAGTATTACTCTGTTGTCTTGAGCCCCAGGAAGCATCCTGGGCAATTTTGCAAGATCAAGACGACACATGTGGAGGGAATTTTAGTGGCATGGCCATAATTAAGTGCATCTTGAGAATGAGTTACTATTGGCCCACCATGGAAAATGACTACTATGAGTATGTCAAGAAATGCATTAAGTTCCAGCTTCATGCAACTCTAATGCACTTACCATCGCAAGCCTTGCAACCCATCCAGGTAGCATGGCCATTCTCGTAGTGGGGACTAGACTTGATTGGGAAGATCTCACCCTCGTCCTCAGGCTGACACACATTCATCATAATGGTCACTGAATACTTCACTAAATGGGTTGAAGCGATCCCCTTAACATCGATAATTGGATCAAGGATTTCAGAGTTTATACTCCATAATATCATAAGTTATTTTGGGGTGCCTTCAAAGATAATATTGGATAAAGGGCCATATTTCAAGAACAAAAATGTGCATGCTTTAATGAACAAATACCATATTCAGAACAATTTTTCAATGCCTTATTATCCACAAGCAAATGCATAAGAATAAGCCTAGAACAAAACAATAGTCTCCATCTTGAGGAAGACGATGCAAGACAATCACAAGGATTGGCACATGCAGTTGCCTCTTGCACTATGGGCATACAAGACTAGTATATGGACACCCACTAGGGCAACACTATTTTCACTAGTATATGGCACTAAGGCCATCATGCCACTAGAGTTGGAAATTCCAACTCTATGCATAACATTAAAGGACTTCATATATGATGATGTCGCATGGCAAGACCGCCTTGATCAGTTGATGCTTCTTGATGAATGATGAGTCAATGCTTTAGAGCATCTTCATGTTTACCAAGATCTCCTTGCACAAGATTACAATAGTAAATTCCACTTAAGAGAATTCAAGGTTGGAGATCTAGTGCTCAAAGAAAACCAACAAAATTTGAATATGCCATCGCACCTGCAAGACAAGTTCATGATAAATTGGATAGGCCCGTACATGATTTCACAAAGATTTGGACTTGGAGCATATCACCTTATATCATTAGATGGTTTTGAAGAGCTTGAACCTCTCAATATAATTCACTTGAAGGCATTCTACACATAAAACACAAAAACATTCAAATATGTCAAAAATACAAAACATTCAAATATGTCAAAAATACAAAAAATTCAAATATGTCAAAAATACAAAAACATTCAAATATGTCAAAAATACAAACAAATCATAAAAACATAAAAATTCAAATCCAACCAAAATGCTCCAAGGGTATTCAAGCCGCTTGGTCAAAATTCAAATCAAAATGCTCCAAGGGTATTCAAGTCGCTTGGTCAAAATTTAAATCAAAATGCTCCAAGGGCATCCAAGATGCTTGGTCAAAATCAAATCAAAATGCTCCAAGGATATTAAAATCGCTTGGTCAACCCCAATAAAAAATACTCCAAGGGTATTCAAACCACTTGGTCAACTCAAATTCAAAATTCTCAAAGGGCATCCAAGCCGCTTGGTCAAAATCAAATTAAAATGCTCCAAGGGTATTCAAAATACTTGGTCAAATTCAATTAAAATGCTCCAAGGGTATTCAAACCGCTTGGTCAAATTCAATCAAAATGCTCCAAGGGTACTCAAATCGCTTGGTCAAATTCAATCAAAATTCTCTAAGGGCATCCAAGCCGCTTGATCAAAATAAAAAAAAATGCTGCAAGGGTAATTCATGCCACTTGGTCGAAACCAAAAATCTCTAAGGGTACTTCATGCTACTTGGTCAAAAATCAAAAATCCCCAAAGGCACAATAAGCCCTTTGGTCAAATTAAGCAAAAATACAAAAACAACATAAAAATAAAAAATACAAAAACAATTGCATGTCACATCTTGCATCCACATAATTGCATTACATATTCATATCCATTAGATTCACATATGTCATGAGAGACTTAAAAGTGATGCCACAATTTGTCTCACAAACCATTCAAATCCATACCTCCATCAACACATGTGTGTAATTATGTTTTTCAACACAACCATTATCAGTTTCTATACATAATATACTAAGGTTTTTCGATTATTCAACCACAAATAGTGATCTTATCACTTTTGTGGAAAACCATTGATGAGGCCAAAAATTGCCTCATTATTCATTATTTTAGACATCCTTAATAGACCTTTTTGATATGTTTTAATGTTAATTCTGCTGATGAAATACAATATTTACTACTATTTACATGTTTGACTGTTTAGAAGCATAATATTCTGTTTTTACTAATTTTTTGTATTTTCTGCATAAGTTTTGTTGATAAATAATGATTTATTGTGAAATATATTAGTGCAATAACGTGTGGGATATATAACATTCATATCATGCTCTCTGAAGTTGTCAAATGCAAAAAATAACACTAAAAATAGGACAAAACTGCAAGTTGTGCAAAACTGTTTTTGACTGTTTTAACTTGGACAAATTCCAGCTAGATGTGCATGACTTGGTTTTGGTCAAATTCAACTTAAAAAGCATATGAATAGGTTGTTGAAATACTTTCAAGTCTGATCCACCAAATGCTTGGCAAAAGAAACACAAACTGTGTTGAAAACAGGCATTCTGGCACTGCTCTGGAACAATAGAAATACTGCTTTGGAATAACAGAGATATTGCTCCGAAATAACAAGACTGCTCCGGAATAACCGAAAAAACACAGTTTTGACCAGAATAACTCAGGAAATGTAGAAAAATTGTAGGAGAGTGTTAAGGATAGCTATGTGAACCTATTGTGCACCTTTTTCAACGCAAAAGACCTCCAACAAATGTGCAACAAACGAATTTCATTCATGTAACCAAATTCTGTATTTTAGGAATGCGGTTTCAACAACATTCCTAAAATGCCTAAAATTAGAATCATTCCACACCTGATTTTGCATGTTTTTAATATAAATAACCAGCTCCCATCTGAGTTGAGCTAAGAAGGAGAATTAGGATTGCAATTAGGATAATTCTGAATATTGAAAAATCAGATTTCTGTAGCATTAATATGCATAATTTTTTTGCATGTTTTTAATTCAATAAAAAGTGCAGTTTTATCAGTTTTTGTTTTATGATTGAAGAAGTGATTAAGTGGTAAACTAAAGCTACTTCTTCACCTTCTTCTGAACCAGGGAGCAAGGGCCACTCCCAGGAGCAGAAGAAGGTTTTTTACCAGGTTTTCTTGTTTAAATCTGTCTGCAGCAGAATAAATAGGAAACCTGTCATTTTTCTTGCATTTCTTTATTTTGCTGAAATCATTCTCAGAGTTTGTAGTTTCATTATTATTTCTGAGTTATCATTTCCAAGTTTATTTTTAGATCTGTTATTTTATCTTGCAAGTTAGTTAGTTTACTTTCTGCAATTCTAATTTCAGCAACTTTCATTTCAACAAGTTTAATTCAATTTTTGAATGCATTTTCAGATTTAGCAAAAGTAAATAGGTTTCTTTGACAGTTATCTTATTTCTGCAATTTTATTTCAGCAAGCATTATCTAGTTTCCTTTCAATTCATAGGGTTTAGAGTGACAAAAGAACCCCAAAAAAACACTAACTGTTCTGCCAATAAAGCCATTTTCTGAATAGAATGTCTTACATCTGCTAAAATTGACTATCGTAAACAGCCTTAGGACACCTGCACAGATTGATAAATAATGATTAAATGATGAACTAAATGACACCCATCATTTTTGGCACTGTTTTTGGGGACATGGCATTGTTAGTCAAATTTAAGTAGGTCAAGAACTGTAGGCTGGATATAGAAAACAGTTCCTGCAAATTTTATAGTCTATTTAGTAAATGTGCATGAATGCATAGGCCGAGAGATGAAAGAGGGAGGTTTATCCGAAGTGGCTCTGAGCCACCAAAGAGACCTACTTGGTCTGATGAAGATTTGCATTCATTTGAAATAACTAAGGAAAATCCAGACATACCTACTTCATCAGAAGCATTTTTGGAAAAATTAGAAAAAGAGCTTTTTGAAGCACTAGCTGCTAAACACTCCCCTCTGACTAGACTATTCCCATCATCCTTTAGAAAAAAAAAAACTATGGCTGCAGCAGCAGCAGGTGGATATGCTAATCTTGATGATGCTCCTAAAACTTTTGAGTATCCCATAAGATTGGATCCACTTCTAGATGCCCCCATGAAAACAATCTCTCCATCCGTATTGCCAATTTTTAGGGGAACTATTTCAGAAGATCCTGATCAATTTCTGTTTGAATTCAAGGTGTTATGTCAAACTTATGACTACATAAATAATAATCAAAAATTGAAATTGTTTCCTTCTACACTTAAGGACGCTGCTCTCCGATGGTTCTTGAACGTAACTCAATCAGTACCTGGGATGAGATGGAGACTGCATTCTTAAATAAATATCAAGATTACTGTAGAGTAAGAAACAAGAAAGATGAGTTGTTTAGGATCAAGCAAGAAGAGGACAAGAGTCTAGAAGATTATCTTGATCACTTTGCATTTGTTCAAAAGAGGTGTGGTGTTGTAGAACCTGATTTCTTAAAGCCTATTTTCTTAAGAGGATTACAGGATGAATCTAGGGAAGTGTTAGATTTAATGGGAAAAGGAGACATAGATCAAATTGACCTAGAAGATATTGTGGAGTTATGCAAAAATTATTCCCGTACTCACCACCGAAGAAAGAAAAAGAATTATGGCAATAATGGTATGAAAGATTTGATGGAGGAAATGGCCAATTTAAAAACTGATATCCTTGTTCAACTTAATACTGCATTAGGTGAGAAAAACACAAGATCTAATTCTACACCACCTTTAGCAATTTATTGCCCAAGGTGTAGGAGTAAGCATGTCTTGCAAGACTGCCCCCTAAACAAAACTTCTATTTGTGGAATTTGTTCCAAGGAACATTCAACAGATAAATGCCCTTTGTTGCCTCATCTAAAATCTGTTTTGGGCACCCAAACAAAAGAACTCAATGCTATTGGGCAAAGACCTAGTGGTGGTTATGCCCAATATCCCAATGCTCCTAGATTTCCAAAATGGGGACAATCTCCTTGGAATATGAATATGCCATGGGGACAGGCAGAAGCTTCTGCACAACCTTGGAACCAACCTTGGACAGTTCCTCCAGATTGGTCACAATATGGATGGATGAACCCACCTTGGCATACCATGCCCCCACAATGGACATAACAAGGACAAAGATGAGGACAACAATATCAGGGATAGCCATTTCCACCACAACAATATCAACCCTATCAAGGACAATAATATCAACCCCATCAAGGAAAACAATATCAATCCCATCAAGGACAACAAAGGTATCAAGGGCAAACTCAAAACTTGCTGCCAGCTCCTAATCCAAATTTTTAGGGAAGAACACAACATCAACAAGGACAACCAGTAAAACAACCTCCACTCCCAGCTCAGCCTGTGACTAACCCCAATAATGTCAGACAAAAAACCCCCGTTTATGAGGCTGATTCTGAGGATACTGCTGTAGTTCATGTACTTGACTATGGTAACATCCAATTACGCTTAGGGAAGGTCTTACCTGACCCTGATCCACCTACAATTGAAGAGATTCTAGAAATTTCAAGTCCAAAAAACATACAATCAGAGCAAAAGAACGCAAAAAGCTTACAAAGAAAATCTGAACGTATCACATAAAATTTACCATTTCCTGAAAGGTTTGATCACCCCATCACTACCCCTGAATCAGAGTTAATCATATAATTGAAGAAAATGTCAATCTCACTTCCTCTATTGTAGGCAATCAAATATGTACCATTGATTAAGAAAACCATTTAGGATTTATGCATAAGGAAACCTGGCAAGAAGAAGAAAGCCTTTCCACAAACTGTACAAGTAGATGGAAAGTTGGCTGATCTTCTCTCTGGGAAATTAGTACCTCCCAAATATGGTGATCCAGGAAGTCCAGCAATCACCATTACTATAGGATTGGTTCAAATTCCCAATGTGCTTATTGATTTAGGAGTTGCAATTAATGTCATGACCAAAGATATTATGCAAAAATTGTAGCTCACTGATTTGAGTCCTACAGCTACAGTTTTGGAAATGGCAGATAGGTCAGTTGCCAAACCAGAAGGACTTTTGGAGGATGTTCCCATTGAAGTATCTTCTTGGGAATACCCTATAGATTTCCTAGTATTACAACCTAGGAGTACAGCTAATGGCTATCCTATCATCCTGGGATGACCCTGGCTTGCTACTGCAGCCGCTTTCATAGACTGTAGATCAGGAGAAATGACTATTTCAAATGGAGTAGATCTTAAGAAAATTTCTTTGTATCCACCTGCTAAACCATCATCTAAATTTTTTGGACAGTTATGGTATCCTGAGTCCGATGAAGAACAGGAGCCTCTTGTTACCCTTGCCACCATTGTAGTACAGGAACACATTGAAGAACTAAATTCACCAGAAAGAGAAATTTTTGAACATGAAATAGTCTTGGTGAATACATCGCATGAAGAAGGCCTCAGGGATGATCAAGTTCTGGTCAATCGCATATTATGGAAAGATGATGAACAAGTTGCTAAACATTTACCATCCATTCCACTTCGTGAAAGTTCCTTTACATTGCCACATGGATGGCATCATCATATTTTGACTTTTTTCACTTGTCCTATGCCAATGCTTCCATCAGGTATTGCATTTAACTTAGAATCAAGGGTATTCCATAATCTGCAACCACATCATTGTACTTTAAATGCTTTGATCAGCAAATATGAACATGTTGACTCTGTTTGTCCTAGAATCAAGCAGATTGAAATTCAGCCAGGAAAACCTGTAAATATTAACAGCTGGTTGACTGACGATCAAGAAGCCAAACTATTTGCTATTTTGCAAAAACATGTTCAAGATTTTGCTTGGAATTACATAGATATGGTTGGAATCCACCCTGATGTATGCACACATAGGATATACACTGAGGATGTCAAACTAGTTAGACAATCGCAGAGACGTCTGAATCCTGCTTTAAAGGACATTGTTAAGGAAGAAATTGAAAAATTGTTGGAAGTAGGATTCATTTATCCAATTTTAGACAGTCAATGGGTTTCTCCATTAGTTATTGTGCCTAAGAAGAATGGAAAGATGAGAGTGTGTGTGGATTACAGGGAATTAAACAAAGTCACACATAAGGACCACTTTCCATTACCCTTTATAGACCAAGTGTTGGACACTCTTGCTGGTAAGAAATATTTCTATTTTCTGGATGGTTTTAGTGGGTATAACCAGATCCAAGTAGCACCAGAAGACCAGGAAAAAACAACCTTCACATTTCCTTGGGGGACATTTGCTTATAGACTATTACCCTTTGGATTATGTAATGCACCAGCAACATTTCAAAGAGTTGTCTTGGCCATTTTTTTTTATTTAACCAATGAGAGTGTAGAGATTTACATGGATGATTTCACAGTGTTTGGTGACACATTTGAGTATACATTAGAGCAACTTGAAAAGGTTCTAATACACTGTGAAGCATATCATTTATCTCTTAATCCTGAAAAAATGTTTCTTGATGATGGAGGAAGGAATTATTTTAGGACATCATATCTCTGCTCACGGTATTAAGGTTGATCCTAAGAAAGTAGAGGTCATCAAGAGTCTTCCTCCTCTAAAATCTCAAACTGATGTCCGTAGTTTCTTAGGACATATTGGCTTTTATCATAGATTTATTACTGATTTCAGTACCATTGCTAATCCAATGTTTGCATTATTAATGAAAGATTCTAAATTTGTATGGTCTGATGATTGCCACAAGTCCTTTGAAGCTTTGAAAGAAAAGCTAACCAGTCTGCCAGTACTAAGAGGCCCTAACTGGGAGCTGCCCTTTCATATTCAGGCTGATGCCTCCAATACTACTATTGGAGCTGCACTAGGGCAGATTGAAAATGGACAACACTATGCCATTTATTATATTAGCAAAAACTTGACAGGAGCTGAAAAGAATTACACTACAACTGAGAAGGAATTCTTAGCTATAGTATATGCCATTAACAAGTTTCGACACTATATCATAGGTTATCCTGTATTCATCCATACAGATCATGCTGCTATCAAATATTTGATGAATAAGCCTTTGGTTAGTGCACGAATTATTCGTTGGTTGATTTTACTGCAAGAATTTGATATTACTATAGTAAATAGACCAAGAAAGGCTAATGTAGTGGCAGATTTTTTGTCAAGATTGCCAAATGCAGAAACTGAAGAACTAGTTGAAGACACATTCCCTGATGAAAAATTGTTTGCTGTCTCTGTTCAAACTCCATGGTTTGCAGATATAGCTAATTATTTAGCTACAGGGAAGATTCCTCTTCATTTTACCTCGAAACAAAAAAAACAGTTAATCAAGCAAAGCTCTTCTTTTGAATGGATAAAAGGAATATTGTTTAAATGCAGTCCTGATCATGTTTTACGTAGGTGTGTTCGTAAGGATGAGATATGACATTTTGAGAGTCTGTCATGATGAACCTTCAGGAGGGCATTATTCAGTAAAACATACCATTCGAAATATTTTAGGTGCTAGTTACTACTGGCCATCATTGCATAAAGATGTAAAAAGGTATATCAGAAATTGTGATGCATGTCAAAGAATGGGTAAGCCTACTTTCATAAATGAAATGCCTTTATAGCCTCAATTAGGTGTAGAACTATAGCACCCTAAAATTGGTGCAATAAAATTATAAAATTTACATTCACCTTAGTAAATAATTTTAAAATAAAATTTAACCTCCCAAACCGCCCGTTAACCACTGGGTATTCTGTTTCCCCATTTTCCGCACCAATTTTAGAGGTTGTTTTGACTGTTTGATGATATCGTCGCCGATCAGACGATATCACCCCAGATTTGATGATTTCGTCTGGACTAGGACGTCCAGAAGATCTTATCGCAAAACTGAATTTGCATAGTTGGAATTTGTTCCAACGGATCTCCAATATGGGTAGAAGCGTGTCTGCACCGTTGGGACCCTCCCCCGTTGGAGATCTCCCAAATTGGGATGATCTCCAACCTCCTACCTACTCCCTCTAAGCCTATTTAACCTCTAGGATTTTCCCTCCCCAACCCCTGGCTAAAATTCTTGGTAAATTGATTCCCCCTACACTGAAACATCCCTACTTTGCATTTGCATTAGTTTCATATTATTTTGTTATAGGTACAACATTATTTTTCAACCGGAGCCACCACCCATCGTCGCCAACGAACCTGTCTAGATCGGAGGCGATCCTGTCAAATTCGAGACGATTTCGTACTGATGCGAGACGATCTCGACTGCAAACCACATCGAGGCAATCAGTGCCTGGAGTTTGTTTTTTTCACCTTTTTCTCTGTCATCTTATGCTGCAAATTAGACAATTTATCAGTTTTTACATTATTTTGCATCTGGAGTTCACCCATTTAATCTAGATTGCATATTAAGATCATGTTTTGTCATTTAAGTATAGTAATTTGCATTAATTTTTGTTCTTAAATTGTTCAGTATTCATATTGCTATTTGGTGTAATTTGCCTCTGTTAGCACAATAGAATTTCTTGTATTTTGCATCTATTTTCTGTCTTGCGGGTCTCTCGACGTAATTCGTCCGACGAATTCGTCGGATCTTGAACGAATCTATCGGTATCGGATGATTCCGTCGATTGCGGATGATCCTGTCGGATTGCGAGCGATTCGTCAGAATTCTCGACGATCCGGATCGCTTCAAGCATCGGAATCTTCTTCGGACATCCGGATCGGTATTTTTCATTGGCATTCCGTAAAATTCTCTATTTTTCGCTTTCAAATTTGTCTGTTGTATTTATGGAACTTGCATTTTCATATAGTTTAATTTAGTTTCATTCGGCCAAACCTAGGATGAATGTTTAAGGTTAAAACGAACTCATTAAACACATTCCAAAAACCTAGGCATGGAAACTGCCATTAAATGTTTCCTGGTGAACCCACCATCCATCGAAAAATCACCAAAATACACCTCCCTTGAGAGGCGGGACCTTCGCAAAGTCCTCTCGTCCGAGGTACCGCATCATATTTTTCCCATCCTCCTTCCGGGCGCGGATCCTATAGCCTGAAGGTAGGGATGCGAAAAATTTGGAGCGATACATTTTGGTGAACCCGACATGAATGCATTTAAAACCTTTTGAAAACAAAAACAAAAAAACAAAATATATATATATATATATATATATGTATACAAGAAAAATAAAAACAAAATCATCATTTCAAGTTTGTATGTTTTAGATTCAATGCTAAATAGTAAATATTAAATATTACTTTTAGAAGTACTAAAGAAACCATGGGTTTTTACTCAAATCAATATGAGCCCGTTAATAATGTTGGAAGAGTTCATCCAAATACATTTGTTGATTATGACCAACCTCATCCCTATTCAACATCACCTCCATCACACTCTTCTTATTTTTCATCCATAACCCAACAAAACAATCCCTTTGCCAATCCTCTTCATAACGATATTATCTATTCTCCCATATATCCACATTATGTCTATCAATCCACATATAATCCTCCACCCTTTCAATATTCTTCTTTCAATACAACACATCCATTTCAACAAGAAAATACTTATTCTTCCAATTCTACCATGCACTCACCTCATGCTTCGCAATCTTCCTATCATCATTCAACCCATAATAAAGAAAGTAGAGGTGAGAAACCATTAGGTCCTTTTATGATGAAATTCCTAAGGCATTTATCAAAAACCTCTCAAAAACCTTCATCACGTAAATTTACTAGGCTTAATCAACCAATGGATATAATTCTCAAGTATTTACTTGACACAAATATTATTGAACTTCCTTCCATAAGACAACCTGATACCACATCAGATTGGTTTAAACTTGAGCTACATTGTGAATATCATAGAGTAGATGGACATATGACACAAAATTGTAAATATTTAAGATGTGCAATTCAAGATTTTATTGATAAGGGTCTTTTTAATATAAAGGAATTACAATCTACAACTGATTATAAATCTCCAGTAAACTATCAAACTCCTACACAACAAATACCAATAATCAATCAAGACATGGGGATATCCCAAGAACCCCTACTCAATTATCAACAACAAGAAACCAATCAAATATTGCATGTTAATGTGTCCCATCATGATGATATTATTAATATTGTAACAAAAACTACAAATGAGCAACCTCAAGTTCAATCAACTCAATCTGATATTCAAGATATGGATTCCTCATTTGACCAACTTTCAAAACTATCTTTGGCTCTAGAGAATGATACAAAATGTAATGTAAGCATAGAAAGCTTATCTTTAGAATCAAGATCTCAATCTGAAATCCACTTTGATAATCAACAACAAGTGATTAATCCTCAAGCAAAGATATCCCTTTTAGAAGTATTCCAAATTTATCACAAGGAAATTTTGTTCAAAATACCTAGCCAACAATTTGTTCCTCATCATATTTTCTCTAAGAACATAATTAATGGTATAAACCCTCTTGAGGTTAACCATATTTCATTCTATGATGAGGATATTCCTTCCTCTACTTCACAACAAGACTCCTATCTTTACATTATAGGATCTAGTAAAGAAACACATGTTAAAACTATCATGGTAGATAATGACTCCTCTCTTAATTTATGCACTTATCAATTATTTCAAAAACTCAAAACAAAGGAAGAAGATCTTAATGAATCAAATGTTATTATAAAATCTTTTAATAATGAAATTCAAGAAGCTCAAGGTACTATAATTCTTCCCTTTAATATTGGATCCAAGATCCTGGATATTTTATTCTATGTAGGATATTGTCCTTCACCTTACAACCTATTTCTCCAGAGTCCTTGGATTCATACGATGAGGGTTTTCCCTTCCACTCTTCACCAATGTTTGAAGTTTGAAATTACAAATAAAATTGTTACCATACATAATGATCCAACACCATTTGAAGAATATTTAATGGTTGAAACATCAAGTTTTCTACATTCTCTATTGTCACAATTATCTTTTACCCATCACTTTTCTTCATCCATATATGATCATCTTTCACATATACTTTCTCCATCTTATCAAGATTTGGAATATAGTGATAAGAATGAAGAACTTTCTTATCCTTCTTACATTTTATTTTGTAACATGATCAATTTTCCACATATAAAATTCAAATCTTTTTCTACATTTTTTTGTTTGTTAATTATAGTGTTTGTATTTATAGCGGGTTTTAACAAGGATCCCAAAACCTGATTACATAAGAAATGGGCCTAGGGCATCAATCCCTTGAAACTGAATACCAAAATAGAAATTCGCCCAGTGGTAACAGTAAGCATGAAACAATCCCTCTCAACGAGAAACAAACAAATAAGAAAGAAAGTAGTTTTGGAGATCCCGCCCAGCGGGGAGTAGCCAAAAACCACCATCGAGAAGATCTCGCCCAGCAGGAAGCAAAGAAAAACCGTTACAATAAAATCTTGCCTCGCGGGAAGCAGTCAAAACCACCACAAACAGTCCCGCCTAGCGGGAAGCAACAGGGAAATCCTGCCATCCGGGAAACCAGTAGAAAAGAAAGGATCCCGCCTCGCGGGAAAACCGACAGAGATGGCGGATACCGCCCTATGGAGAAACCATCCCGCCCATCGGGAAAACATTTCGTTCAATGAGAGCCATCCTGCAGGAAGCCGACAGCCAGCACAGAGAGGATCCAACCCATCAGGAAGTGACCAGAGAGTTGCACCACAAGGAACCCGCCCCGGGAAAACAGAAGAGGATCCCAGCAGCAGGGACCAAGAATCCCGTCCAAGCACAGAGCCCACCGAGGATTCACAAGAAAAGAGGGAAGTTGTCCAAACCCTAAACCGTCACCTCCATCGCACCGAGAAATGTAGGGGACCAGATCCATGCGAATAACCTACAAAAAACCCCAGGGGGAAGCTTGAGGGAAAAAGGGAAGGGATCCCCAACCAAACAGGGATCCCTGGGAAGCACCAGTCTGAAAAAACAACCAAGGAAACCCTAGCCGGCCGGGAGGGGCGCAGATAGTGGAAAAGGATCTCCCCCCAGGAGATCATCTGCAAACAACCACTCCCCGGGAGGGATGACCTAGATTGAGCCAGGGACTGGGCAGGAACAAGGAGCCATGGGAGGGGGAGCAGGGGAGGGACCAGAGCCCTCCCCTCTCTCAAATATTTTTCTACATTATTCTACATTATAACAAAGCTTTTGTTATCACTACCTTTTATTCATCACCTTATATTCTTACCTTCACCTCAACCAGATTATCCTTCAAAACCACCTTTGATTTTGAAGCAACCTTAGACATGTTATACTCAAATAACCTTATATAGTGTATATAGATCATCTTGTATATACCACCAATTTCAATTCATAAATTAAAATCAAAATACAAAAAAATCAAAATCCTCAAAATCTTCAAAAAAATACAAATGCAACTAAGGAACTTAAAGGTAAATTCAAGCCCAATTGGCTTGGACCATACATTATTACTGCTAAATTTGAATCAGAAGCATACAAATTATCTACCTTAGATGGTAAAGAACTTAAAGAACCCATGAATATTTTGCATCTTAAACGTTACTATGCATAAATTTGGTCATTTTTTCCTTGTATATATTTGTTTTCAAAATTTTTTATATTTCTTTCAAATTTATAAAAATCCATAAACATCAAAAATATTCATAATCATCCAAAATCTTCAAAAACTATCTATTGCATTTATTTAAAGCACTTGTTAAATTCTTTTTGCTCAAAACAAAAATCAAAATCTAAAAACAACTATATGCTTGACTCTTTCGAAACCAAAACAATATACAGAAGAAAGAGAGAGTCAACATTCTCAAAACTTCTCAAAAGTGTTTATATATATTTTCTTACAATTATTGCAGTTATATGTTTCAACTTATTTTGGATAAATTAGCATTTATTTGAATCCCTCACTTGCACACTCACAAAAAAATAAATATCTTGCTTTTATCTGGCATGATTACTAATTTCTCTTATATCAAAGTTCACAAATTTCAATTAAATAAAGTTTGAGCACAGAGAATTGATCTTGTTATTTACTTAAACCAAGCACATCTTTTCACAATAAAATGATTATATTTGTAATTTCCATGTTTTGCTACATAGTAGAATTAATTTCTTGAGCAAAAAGTTTCCCCTGCTATCCTATCATGCACATGGTCTAGAATCTTTGAGAATTGGCAAAAGGACAAGCTCACCCCTACCCAGAATAAAAATCCCTTGCTATACAGCTAATCTGAGCAAGTATCCCTAGCAAAGAAAAAGAAAAAGAAAAAGAAAAGAAAAAAATTCAATAAAAAGAGAAAAGAGAAATGTTATTTTATATCATTATAGCAATGTTCCAAGCATTATCAAGCAAAAGAAATACAAAAGATAAATATGCAAAGTTCAAAAAAAAGCAAGAAAGCAATAAAATCCCTTTCCCTACCCTTTGAAAAGAAAAAAAGGGTTGATGAGCTTGAATCCCTGCAATTCTCAATTATTCGAAAACTGTGAGGTAAGCCCCATAACAGGTGGTTTGTGCCCAACCTGCTTGGCCTTGGGTAACTCCTAGCGTGGTGATATGTTTGTCACATTAGCGACCTCCTTTTGTACAGACCTATGTCTGCTTATGGATTAGCTAGCTCTTGATAATCCGATCTACATAGTAGTCTAATATGGTTATATGCATCTACATCATGGTTAATGAACATTTATTTGGTTTTTTCAAATCACTTGTATCATAGTATCTTGCTCAAAACTGGTAAATGAACAATGCAATTGCACACACATTTGTATTTGAGAGATTTTGTCTATCATTATGATAAATCAAGATCGAAAATGAATACACATATGCACATGGGATTCCTTATAAATCTAACTTTTGTCTTCAAAATACTTTGAAATATTATTTTTGCAACTTGTTTGGAATAAATCAAGTACAGTTGTTTACCACAAAGACAACTATAGAATTAGAAAAATCAAAAATTTCTTTCAAAACATATCATATATATCGTGTCGACTTTCGCGATGATGGTATAGTTCCAAAACCAAAATTGGAATTGTATGCCTAGCGCAAGTCCTCATTTTCATCTTTTCTGTTCATCAAAAAATCAACCATGCAATAAAACTATCTATTTTTTCTTTGATTTTCGCGATGATGGTATAAGTCTATACCTACATATTCTATGCCTAGCGCAAACCATTGTACCAATCTTATTTTCCATTTATTCAAAAATCATGAAAACCATATGACTTAATTCATTATGTTACACAAATTATGCTTTTCAAAATCAAACCCATTTTTTTGCACTATTTTTATGTCGTTATGTCAACCTTTAACTTTGCAATGATGGTATAATTCCTAAGGAATTATTCACAAATTTTATCACACTTAGGAATTTATGCCTAGTAAAAATCATTTTAAAATATTTCATGCATAATATTTTCATGGAAATCTGAAAACAAATCATCACCATCATTTTTCATCATTGCACCAAAGTCTTAAGATAGTCTCTTAAGCACTCTTTTACTTTTCGCAATATTTCTATCTTGGGATTAGCTTGACGACCGAGTGAGCAGCGACTCCATGAAATGGTCTATAATAGCGACAATGTCCTTTGAAATTATTGTTAGAAGTCTCTTTTTATTTTTATTTTTATCACATTTCATTACAAACAACCAATTTGTTACATCAGATTATTTCATTTAAAATCTTATAGCATGACATCAAAATTATAATGTTTCAAAATGACATAATTACATGAGTCATCGAATCAATCAATCAAAACATTAAAAGCATCATAAAAATCACATAACATAAGTCATATGATCAAAAACATATCATATATCAAACATAATTTCATTCAAAAATAATTCAAATTAATTTTTTGCTTTTCCGTGTTTTTACCACAAACGTTCGATTTGGGTAAAAACACGGAGGGGGCACCATAGTAAACTATCATACGATTTGAGCAAGAATCGTCGCCTAAAAATGAAAATAATTTTTTACTTTCTCGTAGATCGAGAAGAACTCATATTTAACGCATTTTCTTCGAAAAATTCGCTAAAGAGGGGGCAAAATGTAGCACCCTAAAATTGGCACAGTAAAATTATAAAATTTACATTCACCTTAGTAAATAATTTTAAAATCAAATTTAACCTCCCAAACCGCCCGTTAACCGTCGGGTATTCCGTTTCCCCCTTTTCCGCACCAATTTTAGAGGTTGTTTTGACCGTTTGATGATATCGTCGTCGATCAGACGATATCGCCCCAGATTTGACAATTTCGTCTAGACTAGGACGTCCAGACGATCTTGTCGCAAAATTGAATTTGCATAGTTGGAATCTGTTCCAACGGGTCTCCAATCTAGGCAGAAGCGTGTCTGCACCGTTGGGACCCTCCCCCATTGGAGATCTCCCAAATTGGGATGATCTCCAACCTCCTACCTACTCCCTCTAAGCCTATTTAACCTCTAGGATTTTCCCTCCCCAACCCCTGGCTAAAATTCTTGGTAAATTGATTCCCCCTACGCTGAAACATCCCTACTTTGCATTTGCATTAGTTTCATATTATTTTGTTGCAGGTACAACATTATTTTTCAACCGGAGCCAGCACCTATCGTTGCCAACGAACCTGTCCAGTTCGAAGGCGATCCTATCAAATTCAAGACGATTTCGTACTGATGCGAGACGATCTCGACTGCAATCCACATCGAGGCAATCAGTGCCTGGAGTTTGTTTTTTTCACCTTTTTCTCTATCATCTTATGCTGCAAATTAGACAATTTATTCAGTTTTTACATTATTTTGCATCTGGAGTTCACCCATTTAGCCTAGATTGCATATTAAGATCATGTTTTGTCATTTAAGTACAGTAATTTGCATTAATTTTTGTTCTTAAATATTGTTCAATATTCATATTGCTATTTGGTGTAATTTGCCTCTGTTAGCACAATAGAATTTCTTGTATTTTGCATCTATTTTCTGTCTTGCAGGTCTCTGACGAATTTGTCTAACGAATTTGTCAGATCTCGGATGAATCTGTCAGTCTTATATGATTCTGTCAGATTGTAGACGATCCTATTAGATTGCAGGCGATTCTGTAGAATTCTCGACGATCCAGACTGCTTCAAGCGTCAAAATCTTCTTCAAACATCCGGATCAGGTATTTTTCATTGGCATTCTATAAAATTCTCTGTTTTCTGCTTTCAAATCTGTCTTCTGTATTCATGGAACTTGCATTTTTATATAGTTTAATTTAGTTTCATTCGGCCAAACCTAGGATGAATGTTTAAGGTTAAAACAAACTCATTAAACATATTCCAAAAACCTAGGCATAGAAACTGCCATTAAATGTTTCCTGGTGAACCCACCATCCATCAAAAAATCACCAAAATACACCTCCCTTGAGAGGCGGGACCTTCGCAAAGTCCTCTCGTCCGAGGTACCGCATCATCTTTTTCCCATCCTCCTTTCGGGCGCGGATCCTATAGCCTGAAGGTAGGGATGCGAAAAATTTGGAGCGATACAAGAACCATTTGAGAGGTGGGGGTTAGATTTTGTAGGACCTATTGATCCACCCTCCCAAGGGAAGGTGCACATCCTGGTATGTGTTTTCTATGTAACCAAATGGGCAGAAGCCCGTGCCTTTAAGCATGCCCGAGAAGACAAAGTTGCTGATTTTTTGTATTCACAAATTTTTCTATGATTTGGAGCCCCACAGTCTATTACTTCTGATCAAGGACCTCAGTTTATTTCAAAGGTTGTTGAAGCCTTTGTAAAATTATATGAAATCAAGCACAGGAAGTCCTCTCCTTATCGTCCATAGGCTAATGGTCGAGTTGAAGTGACAAATAGGGAATTAGAGAAAATATTAACCAAAACTGTAGCAGTTCATAGAAGGAATTGGGTAGAAAAGTTACCTGAAGCAATTTGGGCTTATAAGACTACTTGGAAATCCACTATAGGATTTACCCCTTTTGAATTGGTTTATGGTAAAAAACCCCTTTTACTCATTGAATTTGAATTACTAACTCTTCGAACTGCTTTGGAAGTTGGTATTGATTTGTCACAGGCACAAACGGATCGGATCCTGCAACCCAATGCATTGGATGAAATACGAAGAGATGCTTTGCATCAGAATGAGATGATCCAAGCACAACGTAAAATATAGCATGATAGCCATATCCAAGAAAAAAAATTCTAGCAAGGGGATTGTGCATTACTGTTTGACTCCCGCTATAAAGATTTTCTTAGGAAGTTGCAGACAAGATGGCTTGGACCATATTAGATTGAAGAGGTTTTCTCGAATGGAGCGGTTCGTCTCTCACCAATTGATGATTCACAAAGGAATTTAGTGGTTAATGGACATCGTCTCCGGATTTACCATAAGCCACTAACTAAAAATGAATTCTTAAAACAAATAGAGCACTTGGATGTGCACATAATGGAAGAATTCCCTTCTTCCACTGAAGCAGCAGTAGTATAGTTTTTATTAAAAAAAAAAAAATTGGTTTACATGAAAATCAGTTATCTGGCATGTTTACTGAATTCCATTCCATCACCATTCATTTCATCACCATCCATTCCATCGCCATTTATTCCATCACCATTCATTCCTTAGCATTATCATTTTTGCCATTGTTATTCACCACCATTGTCATTGCCATCACCCATATTGTTTGTGTTTTTCAGAATTACAGTACTGCACTTGTCAGTAGAAAAATAGCAAAGCTAATCAATTGTGTAAAATGTAGAAAGGTAGTCAAGACAGGTATGTGTTTCTTTACATTTTAAATATTGTAAATAGTTAAGGTATGTAGTGTATAGATTCACTTGATTAGCATTTAAAACATTCATAAGGTTAAAATTAGGGATGTCTAAATTAGTCAACGAAAGGGGGGGAATGACATATGCTCCGGAATGACATATGCTTCAGAATGAAGTTTGCTTCTGAATAACCATTGCATCGAAACATCAAAAGCTCCGTAACAGTTGTGCTCTGGAATGGGTAATGACAGTTGTGCTTCAGAATGAGTATTGACAGATATGCTCTGAAACAATAAAATAACAACATTTGCTCGAGAATATCAGGGCTTCGAAATATGTTGACGTTTCTTAAACGATTCAGGCAGGAACACGTGGCAAGCGATTATGGAACACATGATTTCTGAAATCCATGATATTTAGATATCATAATTTTGTGATATGCGTAATCATGGCACACACATCAAAGAACATCGAAAATAGATTTTGTTTGTCTTGAAAAATTCACATCAAATTAATGGATGCCAACTCAGCAAATTGTGATCGTGTAATCTGCATTGGAACTAATTTTTCCTCATTTTCAGAATTTTCCACCGATTTTAAAAATAATAACGAATCAACAAGTTGGTTTTACATGCTTTGTTCTGGTGCAAGAACTGTCATTCCACTGCATGTACGCTAGAAATGTCATTCTAGCGTTTCAAAAAAATATTCACGAGCAGAGAAAGAAAAAAATGGGCGACAGGAAGAATAGAAGTGAACCAGAAAATGCCAGCTTCATACTAGAAAATCCTACGCTACTGCAAATTTTCACCGATGGAGGTTTTATGCAGTTTCTGTAGAAATTTGATGGGAACTCCAAGGGATTGGCCGCAAAATTTGCACGAACCTTCAAAAATAACAATATCATCATCAATGACATGATAATCTAGGTAACTCTAGATATTTTGAGCCAAATTACTAAATTTCCTTTGCAAGGAATTAATCTTGGAAAAATAGCTAGAAATACCTTAAGTGAATTGGCCAACCAATTTAGGGCAGAAAATGATAAACCTATTGAATATGTCATGAGTAAAAATGTTTATAAAGGAGTTAAAAGGGAAAATCTGGAATCTCCCTGGGATGAAGTAGCCGAATGGATGATTAGATTTATTACTTGTGAAGGTCAGTATGCTGTTTTATCAGGGCACCATATGAGAATTCTAATTTATTTGAGATATGGCCACACAAACCCTGAATTCCAAGTTAATTTTCCCCTGTATTTTTATGAAAATTTAAAATCTATGGCCAAGAAATATCAGGAAGGAAAAGGAACCCCTAGGCATCATGGTTTGATTAAAATAATCTGTAAACATCACTTTAGGGGTAATTTGCGGAGCTTTGACAAATTCTTTGCTCAGTGGGATGAAACTAGAAGCCCTGCATTTGCAGCTGAAGCAGAAGAAGATATTGAAAGCCCTAAATCTGCAGAACCAGTTGAAAGTCCTAAATCTATAGAACAAACTGGAAACCCTGACATTGGAGAAGAGGAAATGGAAATACCTGAGCCAGTGGTTGAGACAGAGTTTTTCCAAGAAGAGGGTACATCCTCTCCACAGGGACCTCCCTCTTCTAGGACTAGAAGACAGAGAGAAAAGCATGCTGAAATAGACTCTGCTAAAAAATTTAGAAGGGTATCATTTTTAGCTGATGTGACTATTTTGTAGTCCAATAGCTCTGATGAAGCAGAACCAAAATAATCTGCTCAAGAAATGCCCAAAACAAGAAAAAGAAAGACTCATGTTCAAAAATTACGAAGGTCTGCAAGACTTCAACTGGGTAAAACATCATCTGAACAAGAAAGTCAAGAAGCAGTAGCAACATAAACAAACCTAGTAGAATCAGCAGAAATTGCAGCCACAAACATAATAGAGCCTACATCCAGCCCTGAAGTAGTCTTAGTGGATTATTCAGATTCCGATTCTAAGGAAGAGTCAGATGCAGAAGAAAAGTCAGAGACAGAAGAAGAAGCAGAGGAAGAAGAAGATATCCAACTATAGCTATTTGCAGCAAGAAGTGTGGTAAAAACACAAACAGGTTGGATAGAAAAGTGTCAAGCTTCTATTTCAAAAAAAGATCAAATAATTGCAATGTTGCAGAAAGAAGTGGCAAGTTTAACAGCTAAAATTGCATCTTTAGAGCCACAACCTGATGAAAGTATGGATGACACTCAAATGGCTGACATTATGTTAGAATTAGCAATAGCTACACATGTAGTAGACTCATCAATCAGGGAGGAACCTATAATGGATATTTAAGGAGAATAGAGACAGGAACAACTTCAGATTTCCTCAATTCCTGCCACAACTATTGAACTATATGAACCCCTCATAGTAACACAGGACATGGGAATTCAAACTGAATTACCTATGACAAAAACAGAGGAACAAGGGATATAGGTCAACTTACCTTTGGTAGAAATAGAAGAAAAGGAAACACAAATAGATTCTGTCAGGGTTGACATGACTGACAAAGAGGTGCAGGTTCATATTGTTCCTCAAATACAACAACCTGTCCGCAATCCTCTTATGGTTCCACTTGAAGAATATAATATAGATTTATCAAAGTGGATGATAAAATGCCAAAGGCTAGAAGAAAAGGTTTTAGCTTTGAAACCTTTGGAAGAAAAATGTGAGGCTAAAGAGGCAGAAATAACCAAATTGAAGAACTATGTGCAGGATCTCTGTCAGAATGCAAAGTGTTTAGTCTAGTGTAGAAGACCTGCAAGGTTTTACACCTTAATCCTTAGAGAAAGATTTATCCGTTGGAAAATTATGAGAATCCACTCTAATTTGCCATACAAATTGAAAAATCCTAAAGAATTTATGGATGCCTACCTGCACAGCCCAATAGAATAGAAAAGTCTGCTATGTGAGTTATTCTTACATAAATTTTTTATGCCTAGTGATGACACATTCCTACCTCACATTTTTATAGGGGATATTCAGTTGAGAGCCTTCATGTCCACTCTGCAAAATCAAGAATATTAGGAACAACAGAAGCAGATGATTAAGGAAAATGAGGCAAATCCAGCACTATATCTGAGGCCAATTCACGGTGATTACAGGGTTGCATCCAATCAACATTTTACTATGATGAGGGAAGAAAAGGTGAGAAAAATTTATGAAACCAATCTTCAAAAATGCTTAGTTGATTTTTAGAATTTTACTCACCAGCATTTTAATAGTGCTTTAGTAGCCTGTAAAAATCGTTGGCGAGAGTTATCTATTTCTTTGTAGAAGAAAGAACCTATCTCCCCCAATAACTTGCAGTGGTCAAAAAGAAGGGCTGAAGGTATCATGCAAGTTATTCAGCAGCTACAACATCAGTGGATAGGGTTAAGATACAGATAGCCCATTGTAATCACCCCTGTTCCATGGTTTTTTGATGAATACCCTCAACCAGATGATCAGTTTCAGGCATGGCTCAAGCAAATAAAGAAAATCAAAGGTTTCTACAGGATTCCTGGTCCAAAGTTTAGCTATCAAGAAAGAATCGTGGACAAGGATCTCTGCTCCATTGTAGCCTCACAGAATGCATGAGGACATGCATTAGAATAAGTTGGGGGGGATGATGAGGCCAAAAATTGCCTCATTATTCATTATTTTAGACATCCTTAATAGACCTTTTTGATATGTTTTAATGTTAATTCTGCTGATGAAATACAATATTTACTACTATTTACATGTTTGACTGTTTAGAAGCATAATATTCTGTTTTTACTAATTTTTTGTATTTTCTACATAAGTTTTATTGATAAATAATGATTTATTGTGAAATATGTTAGTGCAATCACGTGTGGGATATATAAAATTTATATCATGCTCTCTGAAGTTGTCAAATGCATAAAATAGCACTAAAAACAGGACAAAACTGCAAGCTGTGCAAAACTATTTTTGACTGTTTTAACTTGGACAAATTCTAGCCAGATGTGCATGACTTGGTTTTGGTCAAATTCAACTTAAAAAGCATATGAATAGGTTGTTGAAAGACTTTCAAGTCTGATCCACCAAATGCTCGACAAAAGAAATGCAAACTATGTTGAAAACAGGCATTCTGGTGTTGCTCTAGAACAACAAAAATACTACTCTGGAATAACAGAGATACTGCTCCAGAATAACAGGACTGCTCCGGAATAACCGAAAAAACATAGTTTTGACCAGAATAGCTCAAGAAAGGCAAAAAAATTGTAGGAGAGTGTTAAGGACAGCTATGTGAACCTATTGTGCACCTTTTTCAATGCAAAAGACCTCCAACAAATGTGCAACAAATGGATTTCATTCATGTAACCAAATTCTGCATTTTAGGAATGCAGTTTCAACAACATTCCTAAAATGCCTAAAATTAGAATCATTCCACACCTAATTTCATATGTTTTTAATATAAATAACCAGCTCCCATCTGAGTTGAGCTAAGAAGGAGAATTAGGATTGCAATTAGGATAATTTTGAATATTGAAAAATTAGATTTCTGTAGCATTAATATGCAGAATTTTTCTACATGTTTTTAATTCAATAAAAAGTGCAGTTTTTATCAGTTTTTGTTTTATGATTGAAGAAGTGATTAAGTGGTAAAATAAAGCTACTTCTTCACCTTCTTCTGAACCAGGGAGCAAGGGCCACTCCCAGGAGCAGAAGAAGGTTTTTTACTAGGTTTTCTTCTTTAAATCTGTCTGTAGCAGAATAAATAGGAAACCTGTCATTTTTCCTACATTTCTTTATTTTGCTGAAATCATTCTCAGAGTTTGTAGTTTCATTATTATTTTTGAGTTATAATTTCCAAGTTTATTTTTAGATCTGTTCTTTTATCTTGCAAGTTAGTTAGTTTACTTTCTGTAATTCTAATTTCAACAACTTTCATTTCAGCAAGTTTAATTCAGTTTTTGAATGCATTTTCAGATTTAGCAAAAGTAAATAGGTTTCTTTGATAGTTATCTTATTTCTGCAATTTTATTTCAGCAAGCATTATCTAGTTTCCTTTCAGTTCATAGGGTTTAGAGTGACAGAAGAACCCCCAACAAACACTAACTGTTCTGCCAATAAAGCCATTTTCTGAATAGAATGTCTTACATCTGCTAAAATTGACTATCGTAAACAGCCTTAGGACACCTGCCCGAATTGATAAATAATGATTAAATGATGAATTAAATGACACTCATCAACCACCTTGGTTAGTAGAGAATAAGGTCTAGTGGTGACAAAGACTAGCATATCTCAGGATCCCACCACTAATTACAACACTAAATTCTAGTTGGTACACGAGAAGATGAAAGCCGTAAAGTGGTTACATAAAGTGAAAAGGAACATCCTTGCTTATCCCCTTGTGCAACCAATTCAAAAATGCTGAGAATTGACAAAAGGACAAGCTCCATCCTACCCAAAAATCCCTTGCTTGAGTCAACAAGCAAAAATCCCAGGTTCAAAGTTCAAAATCTTCAAAGTCGCACATCAACACCCATATTCATGGCTCAAAATATCAAAAGGACAAAAGAAAAATAAACAGTGACTATCATCACTACAAGAATCCCTTGCTCAAACAAGAAAATAAAGTGAGTAAAAAATAAACAATGATTTTTATCACTAAATACGAGCAAGTATCCCAAGTCAAAATGAAGAAAAGAAAGGATTGGAGCTTGAATCCCTTGAATTCTCGACACTATACAAGATTGGAAGGAGAAATACTTATGCATGACGATATGTCTTTCACAAAATCTATGCATTTGTATAGACCAATGTTTGAATGTGGATGAGCAAGCTTTAGGTAATCCAAAAATACGTAGTGGTATAGTCCAATTGAGTCCCACATAAGAATAAGATGAACACTTGAGGATCCCCGATCTTAGCAATGGGCTAAAAGAATCCCACCTGAAATCGAAGGATATGCATAGGTTCTATATAAATATATTCATTTGCACACACATGGAGAATGAGTATCTAGGACCATGGTGAAAGCCTAATTTTCAAAAGCCTTAAATGATTAGTGCACAGTCATTGATAGGGTAACTAGAGTGTTTGGATCTCTAAAAAGCCCCAAAATTCTTACATAGCAACAAATCATATCATCATTCACACCATCACTTTCTTTATAAGATTCTATAAATTAGGGGTATCAACATAGTAAGACATATACCGCATATATATTAGAAATAGTATATAGACGACCACTGACTACTTTATATATTTTAATTTACAAAAACTTATCAAGAAAATACATCTCACACCATTACATATCATATATGAATACTTAATCAATTCTTATGATAAGAGTGATTATTTAAATTCATGATTAATTTTTTTATTTTTGTGGTATAACCCATTAAGATTGTCAATGTCATATGCATTCCTTATGTTTTAAGTTATTAGAGCATACAGGTTCATTCATACCATCCCATCACATGAGTTAGATGCATACAATTAAAGAAAAATTAAACATGCATTTAACAAAAACATCGCATCCATAAACACAAAAATCAAATCACCCATCATTACATAATAAATCACATCATAAAACATATAGGCAATATCCATTTGCATACAATCATAAATTTATCATTTATCAACTCAAAATACATCACATCATATCATCAAATCATATAAGCATCTACACATCCATATAAGCATCTACAATATCATCTATCATCTAACATATACATCAAGTCATCATAATGCCATCATCACATCACATCATAAAACAAAAGAACAACAAAAACATGAGCAATAAATGATACACATAATGAGTCATAATGCAAAGATATCATAAATGTATGTGTGTCAAGTCTATACATATACAAAAATGCTTGTGGGCTACAGTCATATAGGTCAGCTGACCTCAAAAACAAAACCAAGTGCACCATAAATCAAATACTGGGCCTATGCCCCCTACAGTACCACCCCCTGTGGTTGGATCTCTGGGAGAATGGTGTGAGATGGACCATACTAGTCTCTTAGTATGAGTATGGGCCCCATTACTAGGCCAGACAAAAGAATACCCTACTATAGAGCTCCTTCTGACCTGTGACCCACATGTGGCTCCTCTCTCCCTAGGGATGGCTCCTAGCCTCCTGATCTACCTCGAGAGAGCAGTAATATGGGCTGCATCATCAATAATTTATACATCATTCTCATCCAGTAAACCCTGTAGATGCCTGGTCTCATCCTTGAGATTTGCCCTCGAAGGACCCTTAGGAGTAGGAGGAGCAACAACAACCTACATTCGAGAAGCTCCTCCCATAGTGGCCTATAAATCCTGTATGTGATTTGAGAGCTATGCTATAGTGGTATCCCACTAAGCTATGATGGCGTCACATTGTTGTACCTGTATCTTGGTCGACTAGAGATCAACCTCCACATCATGCAGCTATACCCTAAGAGGATAATATCTCTCCTCAGGCTCCATCTCCTCCTCCACCTCCTTAGGAGCCTCTTGCTCCTCCACTACCACCTGCTCTACCTGTTGGCCCCATGTTGTAGTCCTAGCATGAACCCTACACCCCGATGGATCTGCCCCATCTCTGCCATCATTATCTTGACCTAGACTACCCTCACTATGCCACATAAGGTTGCTCCACCACCACAAAAATGCATTTGTGACTCCCCTAGCCACTCTAAGATCAACACCTAGGACATCCTACTCATCAGCTAACTCTGTGACCTATCGAGGAGGGAGGTCTCTCTCTGCTCCGATGTGCCTGTACAAAAATGGTACTAGTGGTACATCCTCATACAACTCATACTGGCGAAGAACTCGAGAGTAGAATAAGTGCTCCTGAATGCTAATATTATGGCCAATGAGCTATCGCTCACATTATGTCCTAGCAGTAAAACTGGTTGGGTCATCCCAAGCAGGACACTCATGATACAGGTGCTATATGACATCTCTAGCATGGAGTCCAGTGAAAGTAGCAGTATAATGAGACACCTCCCCTGCAAAAGTGTGGCTGTTGCACTCCTTGCTCTCTCTAGCCCATATGGTGGTATAGCACTGCATCCACTCATCCACAACTATGATCTCAATAGGAATCCCCTTGGGACGATCTACCATAATGTGCTCCCATCCCTAGATCTACAAAATCCAACTACAGGTGATGCTGACATGACCTCTCCGAAAGATATGGCATAGCTTGTTGTAACACTGAGCCAATAGAGACCTGCCCCACACATATATGATAAGCTCCTCACTATCCACTAGGTCCTAAACCATCATGAGGAGGTTCCAAGGGAACCCCAATCTTGAGTAGTCTGGGATAAGGATGTTGCTGATGACCATCAGCAATATCGCATTCCTCGTTGTGAAAACCCGCTCTTAGTACCAATGGATAATGGATACTCCCCTAGACTTGGTATCCTTGAGGTCCACCATAGAGCATCCTCTGAACACCTGAGTGAAAATAGCCACTTGATCATTAGTGGCCAAAGAAACGATGGCCACTCCATAAAAAGGGATCTAAAATATCCTGTACACATCCTATGGCATAATGGTCACCTCATCGGTCGAGATGTGGAAGGTATTAGTTTGAGGGTCCCAAAAATGGGCCCAATCTATAAGGTAAGCCTGATCTAAAATGATGTGAGGTAGTATGGTAACATACTGGAGCCCGCGAGCCTTAAGCCACCTCCAATCCGTGTCATCCAGAAGAGGTAGAAGGTCATTCATGAGCTTCGGGTCTCAAGCCCGAGCAGTAAGGATCTAAGAAAAATGAAAGAAATATGAAACATAACTACAGTGCATCTAAGGCATAAATCATGATAAAATATGAAAAATATAACACTCTCCTAAATTTGAACAAAGAGGGGGATAAATACACCTAGGCATGCAACACATACTAAAGAGTAGTTCAAAATTCCAAAAAAATTAAAAACTATGTCAAAAAAATCCAAAAAGAATTTTTGCAAAATTGGCGAAGGGATTTAGCCATTGTTGCCCACAGTGGCCAAAATCTAGCCACTGGAGACAGTAGTGGCCAAAGCCCAACAGTTAAATTTTTGATCGTTAGGGTTCAAACCTAGCCGCTCTGAGCGAAAGCGACCAAATTTCCATTACTCTGAGCGATAGTGGCCAAAAGACAACACGACAAACCCGTGAACCCTAGGCCATAAAATACAAAAAAAATTGAAAACATAAAAAATGGGGACCAACCCATAACATAAAAACCTATACTAAGCCTAGCTATGGATTCTGTTCATTACCAACATGTTTAGTGAGGTTCATTTACTAGTTACTTAGTGAAGTTCAATTTTACCCAAAAGAGAAAAAGAGGTTAGGGTTTGAAAGAATACCCGAGAAGGTCCAGCTACTCCAGTAGCTAATATCTCACCCTGTGTAGCCATATCATCGACATAGGTATCTTCCAAAACTATAACTATCACCATCTCACCAGAGCTTTGAAAAGTGAATTATCAACAAATAAAATGACAGGTCAAAAGCCCTAAAAATGCATTTTATATTTTCAAATTATGCCCTGGTCACTACTGACATCAGCGGCCCAAACTTCGTGGCCACTCAAGGTGACAATGACCATAGGCAGAGACTCAAAGGCCACTGGACCTGACAGCGGCTTACTCCACAGATAAAAACAAAAGATTCCTTCCATGGAAGATAACAAAAAAACATTAAATAAACACATTTTGATGAATTAAAATCATCTTGATGATCAAAATAACAAAAAAAGAATCACATAAAAGCATAATCTCAAGCAAGCCTCGTATCCAGTTACTTACTCTATCCACTCGGTGATTGCAGTGATTCACACTCCATGCACTTCGATGAGATGAGTAGGTTACCATAAAGCCACTTGGGGCAAAAACATTTCATTTTGGAATTACGATGTGCCACCCTTCAATCCCAAAGAAGACCAAGATGGTCGGACTACTCCATGGGTGCAAAAGGGTCATCCTCATTTCCCTATGATGCCAAAAATATTAAGTCAAAGTGATACAATATGAACATAAATAGAATCACTCATCCTAACTCCCTAAGAAGGCTATTGATAGCTAGACCACTCCTCGGGATTGGGATGGATGATTATCATAAACAATTGGAATCACACTTGGATATGGGATTGCCCATTAAAAGAAACAAATGTTAGAAAGGAACCAGATTAGTCATATTGGTCAAGCGACTTATCACTTCATTCATTGTCATTTCTTCACCAATCCATTGTGTGAGGAGGTAGTTCAAAACTTCAACATAATCATAATCAAATCAAAAAAATATCACTCGATCACATCAAAATCATTTTCATCATACAAATCATTGCATACAACAATCACAAATTTCTCTTGTTTTCTGGGAACGTAAGCAGACATGACATATTCAATTGTAGCTCTCCTACCGGTCGAAACTATTGTAGTAGCTGAAGCTACTTGATTGAGTTTGAGGAATGAGTGCAATTTAACATGCCCAAGCCATTGAGCTAAGTCCTTCAAATGTTGAGGCAATGATTTGAAGGATGTACACCATATTGCATGATTGGGCCATCCGACGTTGATCAAACCATTGATCACCATACACCCTACAAACAGATCAGTCTACATTTTTGCTTAGCATTGTGTTTTAAACACAACACGTCGTAAAAAGGGGCATCTTTAGACACCTAAAATGTGTCATTCTTAGGGGAGCTACTCACATAAACACATTCATAAGATTATATGACATAATATTGGAATTTCCAAGCATCAAAAGTGGTTCTCACCACTCATTTGGGGAATTTTCAATCCATCCAAGCCTTGCCGCTCAAGCCTAGAGCAGCTAGACCTTAGCCACTACAGATGATAGTGGCCAGATCTTAGTCGCTGTAGATGACAGTGGCTAAACCATAAAAGTAGTTTTGCTAAAAAACAAGTCTAATCACGGGTGGAAGTGGCAGTCTGCATGCAATAAAGGTGAGCGGGAGTAACTTTACATTCCCTTTCACGACCAGTTCACATGGGAGACTTGAGTTTGCATTTAGACTTTAGTTAACTAGTCTTTAAACATAGAAAAGACAAAATGCTTCTCATGATAACTCTCACTATGCATGAGGAATTCATTCCTAGGGCTTGGAAATAGACCTAGGATTTTACACTTAAAAAGGTGCAAGCCTAAGATAACCAAGGATCCATAATTTATCATCCCAAATTTATCAAGACAGGTCATTGAGGAGAGCTTTCGAGACTTGGAGAGTTTCCCTTGGAGATCACATTTATGGCAAAGCCATGACAAACTAGAGAGCATAGAAACCACTATTTCAACATCGAATACAAACTTTGATCCATAGCTTTGGAGCAAAGAGAACGAGATTCATTTTAGCGATCGCTATCATTGGATAGTGGCCTGTAGGCCTAACTTAGGGTTTTAGACATTAGATTCATTATTTTTTTTAGCATATCATTAGCATAGCATCATTTCATTCATTCACATTCATAGCATTAGTCTAATTTGCACTTGATTTCATTTGTTATATTCATTACTAACAACCTCATCCGAGGAGGTATTCTTGGACATCTAAGTGTGTGTTGTTGTTTCATTACTTATAGGGCCATAGGTTCATCAGACGAAATATGCAACATACGAGACCAAAAGGGATCTCTCTAGGAAATAGGCCCGGAGAAGGAGGCATCTGTAAGCCCTCATACATTTCTATGTGTGGAACTGGGAAGCTTTTGAAACTGCACCACCTCTTTGTGAAAGGGGCACTCTTTATCTATTTGTAACCTTATTGTATCAAAATGGGTATCCCTAAGAGGGACCAAAATGTAACTGGATTTCAATACAAATAAAGAGATATATCTTTGTTACTTACATGTTATATTATTTTCATTGTCTTCCATTTCATTTTGGGTTTTAATACATTGCAAGTAGAGTAAAAATAGCGGTGTGTGCATCCTGGGGTCGCTACAGGACTATCATACAAACTATGGAGCATATGGCATCATTGAATGCTTGAAGGGTGTATGTAGATGTGACAATATGAGATGCTGGGAGCTTCATATACTTGAGAGTTGTTGTAGTGATTATGTTTCTGGAAGGGCTAGTGTCTACCAACACTCTCTTGTACGATGTTCTATTTACACATATGATGATGTGCATGTGAGGATCCACCATATCATTTAGAACCAGTTTAAGTTCATCCTCTCAAAATATGATCACCGGTTTTGTACATTGTCGAACATGCCCCACAAAATTATTGAAGGAGTTAGACTCATGGGGTTATAGCTCGATCAACTTGAGGATATCCATTAGAGCTTCTATATGAGGTGGAGATTGCTGAATGAGCTCATAGATGGAGAGCCAAGTAGATGTTGTTCTCAAGCTCTGAGTGAGCTTGCTCTTTATTGTGACCACAAGCCTAGGTGGAAGATTTGGCATTGGAGACAGTAATTACTACGATGTAAAAGGAACATCACTTGAAGTAGCAGGTGGGGAGACTAGGCTTGGATACCTCATGTTTCTTATTGCAATGTTGATCATATCGACATACCCTTGCTTAGGGGGTGTATGATGAACCTCATTTACCTGGGGTGCTGGCTTGGCCTGCTCCACGTGGGCAAACAATGGATCTTTAAAAATACCCATATATTGGTTGTTTGGCATGATAGGGTTGTCTACCTAAAGGGCATTCCTATCGATCATGTCTTGTATCAAGTGCTTGAACCTATAGCACATCTACACAACATTCATATTTTGCCTATGAAACTTACAATATAGGTCTTCTCAGTATCCTTTGGGCTTCGGTGAATTTGGGTTGATAGGTCAACTTTCAGGTAGATTGATCAAATTAGCCACTAAGAGGTGCTCAAATAGAGAGTCCATAGACTTTGCAATGGGTGTGAAATATCGGTTGGGGTAACACTATTGATTTTTCCCTTTATTATTCTGGTTTTCCTTGTCCTTGATTTTGCACTTTATTATTATGGTTTTCATAAGTCTATTTGAGGATTAGAAACTAGAACTCCACTATTCTCTCCACTATGCTCTCAACAATAAACTTAAAAACAACATACGTCTAATTTAGACAAATGAGGAGGAGTAGTTCTAATTAAACTCCAACATTCTCCCTGGTATGAAACTAAATGGTGCGGGAAGCAAGATCATTTTTATATTGAATCACTTTTTGATTGTAAGGTAGAAAACCCACAATAGACTTAATTTATATATTTGTTTAATGATGCCTTATTATCATATTTGGATTGCATTTAAATACCTAGTATAATAGTTGTAAGGGTGAAGGGTTGTAACCCTAGAATATAATTAATAAATAATATAAGTATTAGGACATGTTAGTAGGGTCCTAACATGCCACCCCCCTTAAAGGAGATTTGTCCTCAAAGCTGGAAATTTAGAAATTGCTACTGGATATCTTGAAAATTTTCCCATGTTGCATCTTCTAAAGGTAGACCTTTCCAATGGATTAAAACTTTCATGATATCGCAAGTACGAAGGTGATGAAAGCGACGATCCAAGATAGATTTTGGCTCGACTAGAAGTACTCCGTCATCAAAGAATTCAGGGAGAGTGGGTTGTGTCATGATATGGGCTCAAACTATGAGCTTAAGGAAAGATACATGAAATACGGGGTGAATTTTGGAAGAGGGAGGAAGCTCTAGTTTATAAGCAATAGTCCCAATACATTTGAGAAATTTATATGGCCCATAAAATTTGGGTGCTAACTTCTGAGAACATTTTTATTTAAGAGAGGATTGACGGTAAGGTTGGACACGTAAGAAAACCATATCACCCTCGTGGAAACTACGTTCGCTTTTATGTTGATCGGCTTGTTGCTTCATGCGATGCTGGGCGGTTTGTAGGTTATCTTTTAGGATCCGTAGTATGTCATATCTATTAGCAAGTTCCATTTCCATCGCATGGACTTTTGTAGTCCCTAGAATATAGGAAGTGAGGGATGGTGGTGTTTGACCATATAGTGCTTCATAAGGAGTCATTTTGATGGATGTATGGTATGAAGTGTTATACCACCATTATGCTAGTGAAAGCCACTTTACCCAATGGAGTGTTTGAGTAGAAACAAAAAATTGAAGGTATGTTTCCAAGCATTTATTTACAACTTCTGTTTGGCCATTGGTTTGAGGATGGTAAGCGGAGCTCATACGAAGTTGAGTACCTTGTAATTTGAACAATTCCTTCAAAAAGGTGCTAGTAAAAGTTGGGTCATGGTCACTAACAATTGTGGAGGGCATACCATGTAATTTAAAGATGTTATCTAGGAAGAGTGGGCTATAGTGCTAGCGGTATAAGGATGAGCCACGAAACAAAAATGGGCACATTTAGATAAACAATCAATGACTATGCAAATGGTTGTTTTTCCTCCTAATTTTGGTAATCCTTCAATAAAGTCCATAAAAATATCTGCCCATATTTTGGTGGGTATAGGAAGAGGTTGAAGTAATCCTGGAATAGCGAGGGTCTCCCCATTTTGTCTTTGGCAAACTTCACATTCTTTTACAAAGTTTTTGATGTAATTTTTCATTCCTACCCAATAGGAGGAGGTAGTGGCTCTTTTATAGGTTTTTAAGAACCCTGAGTGGCCTGCAGTAGGTGAGGTATGTAACTCATGAAGAAGTTTTTCATGATAAGTTGAATTGGGGGTGAGGACCATCCTCCCTTTGTATCTTAATATATTGTCCTTCCAAGTGTATGGAGGCTTACTACTAGGATTATGTTGAAGTTGTTGAATTAAGGCATGGATAGTAGTATCATTTATCCATTCTTCATGCACCTCATATACCCATTTAGCAATAAGGGAGAAAAGAGCATGGAATTGAGGCATATGTTCAAATTTTCTAGAAAGTGCATCGGCTACCATGTTGTATTTTCCATTTTTATATGTAATTTCATAATCATAGCCAAGAAGTTTAGTAACCCATTTTTGTTGTTCCAGGGTATTAGTCCTTTGTTCCAAAAAATACTTCAAGCTATGATGGTTAGTGCGTATAATGAAATGTTGGCCAATAAGGTAAGGCCTCCAATGTTGAATAGCTTGGACAATTGCCAACATCTCTTTTTCATACGTAGAGCGAGATGAATTCTTAGGAGAAAATGCTTTGCTTATAAAAGCTAGAGGTCTTTCATCTTGCATGAGTATGACTCCCATTCCTATTCCTGAAGGGTCACTTTCAATGACGAACGATTTAGAAAATTTGGGCATGGCTAGAACAGGGGTGGTACACATTGCAGTTTTCAAGGTGATAAAGGCCTAATCCGCTTTAGACGACCATTTGAAAGCGTTTTTCTTAAGTAATGCTGTTAGAGGAGCAACGATTTTACTATAATTTTGGACAAATTTTCTATAATATCCCGTTAGTCCAAGAAACCCATGTAGAGCTTTTAAGGTTTTTGGAATAGGCCAATTTTTCACCTCCTCGATTTTGGAAGGATCTACCATAACTCATTCCTTTGAGACAATATGCCCTAAGTATTCAATTTCTTGTTTTCCAAAGGAACACTTTGATATTTTTGCATAAATTTGATTTTCCTCCAAGATTTGGAACGCTTGTCTAACATGGTCCAAATGTTCTTCCCATGTTTTGCTATAAATAAAAATGTCATCAAAGAAAACTAATATAAATTTACGAAGAAAAGGGTGAAATACCTTATTCATTAGACTTTGAAAGGTAGGAGCATTGGTCAAGCCATATGACATCACCAAGAATTCGTAGTGCCCTTCATGAGTGCGAAAATCCATCTTAGGAATATCCTTTTTATTGACTCGTATTTGGTGGTAGCCTGACCGTAAGTCTAACTTGGAAAAATGAGCTGCCCCGTGGAGTTCATCTAATAAATCGTCTATGACCAAAATAGGAAATTGATCTTTGATGGTCATTTTATTAAGTTCTCGAAAATCGACACATAAACGCCACGAGCCATCCTTTTTTCTAACTAAAATAATTGGAGAGGAGTAAGAGCTTTTGCTAGGTCTAATGACTCCTGCCTTAAGAATCTCTTGTACTAATTTCTCTATTTCGGTCTTTTGGAGGTATGGATAACGATAAGGTCTAATATTAGGAGGTTGATGACCTAGAAATAACGGAATAGTGTGATCGTGACTTCGTTGTGGAGGTAGTCCTTTTGGTTCATTGAATACCGCCTTATGGTGGTCTAAAATATTTTGTAACTCTGGTATCTCATTTTCTTTGTGACTAGGTTGAATTGAAAATAATTGGGTGACCATTCCTTTGTTTCCTTTTCAGATAATTTTTTGCATTCTATGCGAGCTGATGATTTGGGAAGGTCATGATTTTAGGCCTTGGATAATATAGGTTTGGTTCTTTGCTGTGAATTTCATCCATAGTTCATCAAATTCCCATTGGACTACACCCAAGGTTCATAACCATTGTACGCCTAGTACAATGTCGCACCCACCTAGGGGTAGGACGTACATGTCGCCTTTCATGTTATAAACCCCCATAGTTAGTTTTATATTTTTGCATTTTCCTTTACATGCAATTTTTCTACCATTTCCAATCATCACTTCGAAGTTATTACAAGGGTATATAAAAAAATTTGCTTGTTTAGCCACCTTTGGATTGATAAAATTGTGTGTGCTACCAGAATATAGGAGCACAATAAGGTTTTGTTTCTTAAAATACCCTTTTAATCACATTGTTTGAGGGGCAAAAAATCTGGAAAGGGCGTTGAAGGAAACCTTTGGTGCATTTTCTTTGTTACTTTCAAATGTGTTGGATAATACCTCTACTTCGAGTTCAGGTTCCTCTTCAGTAGAATTCCCTTCCTCTGTGGCATCTAGAATATATAATTTCTGTGAGGCACATTTATGATTTCTGTCAAATTTCTCATCGCAATGGTAGCAAAGACTCTTAGCTTGTATTTCCTTCATTTCATTGAAACTCAGATGCTTAATTGGTAGAGCGGGGTTAATTTTGGGGGCTATGTAGGAGTTTTGGGTTCATCCATTTTGCATTGGTTTGGGGTTGGTATAAGTGTTTGATGGTTTCCCCCAAGTTGGTTTTGTGAACCGATTCTGTGCCCTGATTTTATCCTCCACTAATTTCACCAAGCCGATGGTCTCTAACATGTTTTAAGGTTTATACATTTGCACCTCTATTTGAATTTCTTCTTTTAATCCCCTAACAAAATATTCTTGAAAGAAGGCAACGTCTAATCCAAATGTCTGATTAGCTAGCCTTTCAAATTCTTCTTGGTATTTGCTTATCGAAGTGGTTTGGCATAATTTAGTGAAGGCCCCTGTAAAGCTTTGAAACTTGCTAGGGCCGAATCACACTAATAGATTATGTGTAAAGGTTGACCACGTCGGAGTGTCGTTAGTTTTATCGAACCATTGGTACCATTGGATGACATCGTTTTCCAAGTGGAAGGAGGCGATATGCACTTTTTGCATTTTTGGAATTTGATTTAGTGAGAAATATTGCTTTGCTCGGTAGATCCAGTTTGTAGGGTCTCCTCCAAATTTTGGGAAGTCTAATTTGGTCATCCGTGGTAGAATGGAAGTTTGTGGACCTCCTAATATTGCTCGGTTTGATGACCTGTGGTTGGGTGAATTGGCATGTGTTGTTTCCTGATTTTGACTGATGGTATCAAGTTTAACATCCATTGCAAATATTTTCTTGAAGAGTTCTCTTGTGTTACGGGTATTCTCTTCTCTTTCCTGTTGAACTTCTTCATTGAGCCTTTTGTGTTTCTCATGAATGGAATCCAGTGATCGTCATCCTTCAACCATTGTGGTTGGTGTAGGTAACGATCAATATGACTTGGTACAGGTGAGAAAAAATAAAAAAAATAATTTTAATTTTTTTTTCCTTTGCGTTTTGAACGTTGAAAACCTTGATGCTGCGTTGAAGATTTTAGATTTTTAAAAATAGCCACCGGTCACCACGTGAAAGGTCAAGCAATTTGGGTGTAAGACAACTTAATTTGTACCTTAGGAGAAGGTTTAATTTTCTACGAGGATTTTGACATGGATCCATGAAGCGTGAATGCTGTTTGCATCCTCACGAATGTGGAATGGCTGAAATGTGCGGTGGGAATTTTTTTTTTTATGGTGAATTTGCTCCTTGATATAGCTCTGATCCAGATGGTATGAAACTAAATGGTGCAGGAAGCAGGATCATTTTTATATTGAATCACTTTTTGATTGTAAGGTAGAAAACCCACAATAGACTTAATTTATATATTTGTTCAATGATGCCTTATTATCATATTTGGATTGCATTTAAATACCTATTCTAATAGTTGTAAGAGTGAAGGGTTGTGACCCTAGAATATAATTAATAAATAATATAAGTATTAGGACATGTTAGGAGGGTCATAAAACTCCCCCTTAAAGTTGAGAGGGCTGACAAGACAGTCTCTCAGCTTTACATATTGAGCTTTAGCAACTCCTTTGGTGAAGATATCTGCTATGTTGTCCAAAGTGCTGCAATATCGTAGCTCAACCACCTATTTCTCCACCATGTCTCGAATGAAGTGATACTTCATATCAAAATGCTTTGACCTGCTATGGTGGATAGGATTATGTGCCAATTGGATGGCACTCATATTGTCACAATACAATCTTGTAGGACCACTTTGTTGCTCTCCAATTTCTTCAAGGACTTTTCTCAACCATAAAGCTTGAGTACTAGCATTTGTGATTGCTATATACTCAGCCTCAGTAGATGACAATGCTACAATAGTCTACTTTTTGGAACTCCATGTAATTAGTCCTGACCCAAGACTAAAACAATTCCCTGAAGTAGATTTTCTATCATCTATATTGCTGCCCCAATCACTATCACTAAAGCCAACTAATTTTATAGAATTACATTTGTGGTAATGGATCCCAAAATCCAATGTACCCTTTACATATCTCAAAATTCTCTTAGTTGCTTGTAAATGAAGTTCAGATGGATCATCCATATACCTTGAAACAAGAGAAACAACATACTGAATATCCGACCTTGTGTTGGTGAGGAACATTAGACTCCCAACCATGCTCCTGTAAGTGGTCATGTCAACTTTTGGTGCTCCATCATCTTTGCTCAATTGGATCCCATGACCCGTTGGAGTTGCAACAGGACTTGCATTGCTCCATAGCAAATTTCTTGATCATATCTTGAGCATATTTGTGTTGACATATGAAGATCCCTTTATCTGTTTGATGTACCTCCATGCCTAGGAAGTAATGCATTAAACCTAGATCTTTCATTTCAAATTATTTCATCATGGAGTGTTTGAACTCCTCATTCATCTTAGCACTACTACCCATGAATATTAGATCATCCACATATAAGCATACAATGAGAATATCTTTACCTTGTTTCATGTAGTAGAGAGTAGGTTCACTTTTTCTCCTAGTGAATCCATACTTCTGAAAGTAGCCATCAATGCGTGAGTACCATGCCCTTGGTGCTTGCTTGAGGCCATACAATGCTTTCTTTAGTTTGTAGACAAGGTGCTCCTTACCTTGTTCTTCAAATCCTTGAGGTTGTTGCACAAAAACCTCTTCATTCAAGTACCCATTGAGAAAGGCACTTTTAACATCCATGTGCTGAATTTTCCACCCTTTGTGGGCAGCCAAAGAAAGTACTGATCTGATTGTCTCCTGTCTAGCAACAGGAGCAAAGGTCTCCTCATAGTCAATCCCATACTTCTGAGTGAACCCTTTTGCTACTAGTCTTGCTTTGTGTCTTTCAATGCTTCCATCAGCATTGAATTTGGTCTTGTAGACCCATTTGCATCCAACACATTTTTTGCCCTTAGGAAGCTTCACTAGCTCCCAAGTATCATTCTTTTTTATAGAGGTCATTTCCTCTTTCATGGCTTGTTGCCATACATCAAAATTACATGCTTTTTCATAACTAGATGGCTCTAGCTCTACACTAGTCATTAAAGCATAATTTACAACATCTCCCTTAGGCTCTTGGGAATCATCATCACCATACATATGCAGATTTTCAAGTCTTTTCAAAACTGCATTCATTTCACTAGCTTGACTTCTAGTGTATCTTTTCTAGAAATTCTTATCCAACATTTGAAAATATGGATGGTGCTGAAGTGTTCTCTTACCTCTAGATGGAGAATCAATATCCATTGGTGAAGAACTTACTGATATTTGTGGAGAAGGACTTGGAGTAGCATCTGGTGTACTTGAAGTAGTACTCATACTTGGGCTTGGAGGACTTCCTTTGCTATTTTTGGGCTGCACTTGCTGCACTTGAGAGGAACTTGCATCATGAGATCCATCATCAACAAAAAGTTTTTGATGACCCCATTCTCCCCCTTCATCAAAAATTACATCCCTGGAAAGTACAATTTTATGTGTTTTGGGATTGTAGAGCCTATATGCTTTGGAAGACTCACAATATCCAACAAAAATACATGCTTGAATTTTGGGGTCAAGTTTCTTTCTTTGCTCATCAGGAATGTGGGCATATGCAAGACAACCAAAAACCTTAAAGTGTTTTACATTTGGCTTTTTGCCATACCATCCTTCATAAGGAGTGATCCCATCTAAACTAGAAGTAGGACTCCTATTCAAAATGTAAACACTAGTTCTTACAACATCAACCCAATACATGTTACTTAGATGCTTAGTTTGAAGCATTGATCTAGCCATTTCTACTATAGTGCGGTTCTTTCTTTCAGCCACACCATTTTTTTGTGGGGTGTAGGCAGTTGTGAATTACCTTTTGATCCCACAATATTTACAATATTTTAGAAATGCATTAGATGAATACTCTCCTCCTCTATCAGTCCTTAGACTCTTTACAACAAACTCACTTTGATTCTCTACATTATTTTTGAAATCTATGAAACAATCAAAAGCTTCATCTTTAGTTTTCAAAAAATAAATCCAACACATCCTAGAGAAATCATCAATGAAAGTGAGAAAGTAAGAGTTGTTACCAATGCTTTTGGTTTGCATTGGACCACAAATGTCCGAATGCACCAATTGGAGTGGATGGCTAGCTCTCCATGCTTGTCCTCTTGGAAACTTGGATCTTGAGTGCTTTCCCAAAGCACACCCTTCACACACCTCCTTGTGTTCATCAACTTTTGGAAGTCCACTCACCATAGCTTGAGAAGTCAACATCTTCAAGCTTACAAAATTGAGATGACCATATCTCAAGTGCCAAAGCACACTTGGATTAGAAATAGCAACACTAGCAAGTTGAGCACCTCCTTGTTCCCCAAAATTAAGAGGAAACAACCTATTATGTGTCATAGGTACTTGGGTAACAACTCTATTACAATTGTTCTTATCAAAAATTACACATTTGCCTTCATAAAAAACAAGCCTATAATTTTTCTCCATCATTTGTCCAACACTAAGCAAGTTATGTTGGAGTTTGGGGGTGTAATAGATGTCATTTACCTTCTTGGTGCCTTCTTTTGTTGGAACCTCCATGGCTCCAATACCTTCAACTTGTAGAGCTTTGTCATCTCCCAACTTGATTCTTGATTTGTAGGTGGAATCCATTGTAGCAAAGAGCTCCTCTTTGCCACTCATGTGATTGGAACAACCAATATCCAAAATCCAAGTTTCATTTAGACTTTGATCTGATTTTCCATAAGTAAGAAATAAATTTGAAGTTCCTTCTTCTTCACCATAGTTTCCATATTGACCTCTTCCACCTTGAGAAGTCTTGGACCAACAATATTTAGCAAAGTGACCAAGCTTACCACAATTGTAACAAGCTTTCTTTGATTTGTCACCTCCTCTTCCTTGATTGCCACTCCTTCCTTGATTGCCACCTCTGGAGCTACTTCTCCCTTTGCCTCTCCTTTGTCCTCTGCCTTGTCCTCTTCCTCGGATTCCCCCTTGGCCTCTTCCTTGTCCTCTTCCTTCACCCTCCTTGGATGAGAAAGCTTTGTCATCACCTCCATAGCTTGTTGAAGTAGAACCCTATAATATTTCTTCATGAGACATCAAGGAACCAATTAGAGCATCAAAAGATAAAGTAGACAAATCTTTAGACTCTTCAATAATGATAGCAATATGGTTCCATTTATGAAGAAGTGTTCTCAACACTTTCTTCACCATGACTTCAGATTTGATGTCTTCTCCAAGGGTTTGCATTTTGTTGACCACTGCCTTCACTCTCACACAATAGTCACCTATAGTTTCATTCTCTTGCATCTTGAGATTTTCAAAATCTCTCTTCAAGGTTTGAAGCCTCACTTGCTTCACCTGATCACTACCTTGATAACTATCCTTCAAGGCTTTCCATGCTTCTTGGGCTGATAAACAAGAAGCAATCCTTGGAAAGATGCTCTTCTCCAAAGCTTCTTGGAGATGGTAGAGGGCAGAAGAATTGCTCTTTTGGGCATCTTTCTTGTTCTTTTTATCTGCTGCACTCAAGGTGGTCCAATATGAAGGTTCTGCATAACCTTCTTTGACTATATCCCATAGTCCTTTGCCAATGAGTAAGGTCCTCATATTGATGGACCAATACTCATAATCTAGCCCATTAAACTCTGGAATGGGTAGATTATTATTTGCTGCCATTGTTTAAACAATACTTTTGAAATAAACAAGAAATACCCTTATTTTATTCTTCAATACAAACAATGCAAGATGCTTACAAAAGAAGATTACAGATTTAAATCAAATCTCACTCTATCAATTCTCTCAGAGATGTCTTGCTCTACTTCCATAGGTTCACCTATCTCTTCATTGACAAAATTATCTGCTACAGAATCACTGTTATCACTAACAATTACAATTTCATGAGAATGTGGTTCTGGCTCAACTAGCTCAACCGAATCACTGTCACTGATACAAATGATTTCAGGTCCACTATCACTATCACTTGAAGTAGGTCCACTATCTAAAGAATCGTTATCTTTAGAATCACCATCGTAACCAGCATCAGGTACTCTCTGGTTTGCTATTACAGAGTTTTGAAGCTGACTAAAGATGGTATTGAGACCATACAAACACACTCTTTCATCAAATGCTTCAGGGGTCTCTCTGTCTAGAAGAGAATGAAGCGCAAGGTAACATCCATGTGACCTTATCATAATACTTCTACACTCTGTCTTCTCACTAGCAACAAAAATAGTATATCTCTCTATTTTCACAACATTGTCCCCCTAAAAAAATCAATTTTAGGCCCACAGGGAGCCAAATTTTTTGGAAGTGTTAAACGGGTGCATCGGAAGGCTTAGATTTTAATTTTGTAAGATTAAATATTTATCAATTATTAAATAATAATAAAATAATTTTGATTTAAAATCAATATAAAAATGATTTAAAATCAAATAATATTAAATTATTAAAAAAATTTGATAAAAAAATATTTACAAAAATAAAACTCACCTATGCGGCTTCCACTCGGTGGCTCATCCACTTGGTGGCTCCTCCACAGTCAACCCAGTGGCTCCTCCACTCAGTGGCTTCTCCATACTCAAATCGATGGTGGATTATCCAGAACAAACCGATCAACTCACGTTCGTAGCGATGTCTCCCTATGAATCTGTCAGCCAAATCAAATTGATTTTTAAAGGTCTCATCACCTTGCTTTCTTAAGACATCCAATTTTGAAACCGTGTAATTTAAGATATCTCCACCACAATATACCTGCTCCTATGATCTAGAAATGTGTAACAGAATGCAATGATCTACTTCAAATGCAATCATCTCCTCTCAGCACATAGTGTTCACATTAGGGATTTTGATCAAAACAAACATGGTGCTTCTTGTACATTTACAGATATTCTTCGTACATAGATCTAAGATGTACCTCCATGATGAAATATACCACATTTTATTTAAATATTTCCAACAAATATTATTCGTATATCTAATAAACTCAAAACGTCATGCCTTCTTTGCTCAATGTCACGTATTTTTTTTCTATATCAAACATAGGCTTTCGTCTCATTGAATGAGTGATGCTCTACCAATTTTTAACCTCTTCACAGACTCGTACCTATGAAAATAGGCATCTTGTATTTTCTTACACATCTCACTGCACCTCTTCTAGTTTCACATTAAAAAAAAAAACTCACTCCTCTCACGTCCATGCAACCTTTTTAAATGCACAGTCATGATTCAAACAATGCATCTAATCACATTTCTCTCACCATGGTCTACCTCTAGTGATTGTATCAGACTCTCCATTGAATATCTACTCACTATCCTCATGATCACGTTGTCTCCTTCAAAAAAATATAATTGCTACTCAACGATTTGCTCATGTCCTCTTTCATAGACTTCAAAAAATATCGTCTATTCTGAATAAAGCTTGTCCTCACAGATTGGGCTCACAGCAATGTGATGAAAAATCATTCCATAAGCTTTAAACTTCCATGCACTCTGATGCCAAAATATGAAATTGAATCACATTAGCTTAATATTATTCAAAAAACATATTACATTTTATAGATGGAGGAAAGTCTATTTGAGGATTAGAAACTAGAACTCCACTATTCTCTCCACTATGCTCTCAAAAATAAACTTAAAAATAACATACGTCTAATTTAGAAGAATTAGGAGTAGTTCTAATTAAACAACAATAGGGAGTAGATATGGCAGCTTGGTGAGCAGTGTTCACCACCTGTTTCCATATTCGCTTTTGACTCATCATCATATTATTTTAGCCCAAAAAGATCAGCCAGCATCACTTTCCTCTTGGTATTGAAGGTGAAGCATTCTAGAAACGAGTCTACGAGTTGATCCAAATTGTGGATGCTATGCTTCAAGAGTTAGGTAAAATAATCCATGGATGGGCCAAAGAGGGTAGTCATGAATATTTGCAAAAGCAAAGCATCATTATCTTGGATGCCAAAGCATTGGCTCAGGATATTGGTAACATGTTCCTATGCATCTTCTTCTCCCTTAAAGGTAGCAAACTGATGCAACTTAAACTGATCTAGATAGGAAGGGGAAGGCACTAAAGGATGAAGGAGCTAACTATGTAGCTGGCACAAAGTGGGCTTTTGAGATCCATATCTAGATTTCTTGTTCTTTACTGACTCTAAGTACTATAGCAGCACCTTATAGGCATCAAAGGATTTGATATCCTCATACTTGCTTCTATCCTATGACAGAGGTCAAGGAACCTCGAGCCTATTTTGGGGTGGTGGTGTGTCACCCTCCCTACATTTATAAGGCATTTATAAATATTCCACCTCTAAATTGTGCTTAGCATAAGCCCCATAGGGTGTCTCCTGAGCCGATCTATAAAGAGGGGTATGTTCCTTAGGTGTGTGCCCTATGTTTGGCCTAGGAGGCAAGTCTTGATTTAGCCTATGAGGTTGTGAAGGTCACATTGGATAAGGCCTAGGATACCTATCTCAAATGAGAGCAGGTTGCCTCAAATGGACTTCCTATATATATGTTCTAGGGGTAGGTACCCTCTCATGCAAATTTTTTTGGAACAACTCGCTGATATGTTGTTCGATTTTTTCTTTCTCAAGTTGATGCAAGTGGTCTAGTTGCTCTTTGTCTTGTCAAATCTACTTGAATTGTGCTTGGTGTTCCACATATCTTGCAAAAAATTGATTGATCTACTCCACTGTACGAGGCCTAGGGGGCCTAGGAGTCTTGTATCGAGGCCGACATCATTCAAGATAATTTGTGATATCCATCGCGTTCTTCCCTCAATTGAGAGTAGCTACATTTACTTGAGGTTCAGGCCTGGGCATATGCTTATTATACTCAGTAGGCACAGAGGCACATCATGCTTGTACGATATACTACTCTTGAGTATAATCTAGGATTTCCTCATGCCTTCCTTCATGGATGAGGAAGAGAAGTGCGGAGTTTGCTTACCCTGAGTGACAAGTATCATACTCGTTCTCTTGTCTAGGCTACTGGATCCTATCAGGGTGATATAGAGGTAAAGTATGATCAATATACTCTGCCCAATGTGTGAAGTCATGCTCTGTCCCATGAATGGGCATATTAAACCTATTGAACACGCAGATGTGTGGCACCACTCTATCTACTTGTGCCTCAGTGCACTATTGTATTTCATCAATAAAGGCATGTGATGTGTCTGCATATCGAGAACACTCTCCTAGATAAGGTCCACCACCCATAGGGGTGTCCCGCATAGGGATACCTTGTAGGTGTTGTTCATGTCCAGCTGTTCTGGGACTTAGGTGAGTAGAAGCTCACCAAGGAGGTATGACCAAATCCATGGGGTTAAAGTGGAGATGACTAGTGTCTCCTATTCCATCCTCCATAGCTTCTGCCTATGACTGGGTTTGGCTATGGGTGCACACCATTGTTACTCTCTATAAAACCCTAGATGATTATTTTCTCATCGAATTCAAACATAACCAATTGGAATATAGGAAGCCGAAGCATCAAAGGGTTTCAAGAACAAGAACTAGATGTTACATATCGATGACGAAGTGAGCTTCCAAGAAGAGTTGATGGACAAGATGCATTCTCTAATGGCCTATTTGCCAACTATCACCAACCAACTAGTATGTTAAAGAGGATCTAAGCTGCCATGGCGGTCTACATACAATGGATTTCTTTGAGGTTGAACTAGTAAAATGATGCCAACAAGAACTCTCTATTGAACTGGAAAATATGTAATCTTTGTAATTTTCCTTATTATTATTTCATTTAAAAACTATAAATAGAGGCTAAAACCTCATTTTTTAGGGTCAAATCTAGTGCATTTTCTTGCCCTACTATAAATATTCTTATGAGCTAATATAAAAAGCATTACTCTAATTGGTCAACCCAAATTTGTCATCTTCACTATCTTGTGCAAGAGGTTCGAAGTCTTGGACTGCATTTTTGTTAATACTTGAATGGTTAGTTCATTCCAGGTTTTGAATTACTAGTCATAAGAGTAGTTGAATTCTATTCTTGATTAGATCTGTATTGTTAGGAATTTTAATTTCTATTAAATCTGATTATTGATTTATTTTGCTATTTGGATTATCAATATTAGATGTTGGAATTACTTTCTACAATATTTCTCTACTTATTGTTTAATGTGTGAAGGTTTTATTAATTTGGGTAATGTGTATCTGAGTAATGGGACACTGGAAATAGCTTTTGGGAGCCTTTTTTTGTAGTTTCATATGCTATTAGCCTATCTAGCCACTCTTTCTTTATAAAATTTCTAACCCCAATACTTTTCTAACCCTTATCTCAAAACCCTATTAGAGCTTTAATTGAGTCAAAACCATTTAAATTTGACAAGGAACCAACCTAATTTGGAGGTTGGATTGAAGTTTACTTTACCCCATACAATGCTTGAGTACCGAGCTATGACTATCGGGTGCATGCTTGGATAGAAAATTGGAAGATAGACAGTTGCAGTGTCAAGTAAATCTTGATGAAATTTTGGTGCCCAAAATTTTTTGGCACATTTGGTGGGACCAATTCACAAGGAACATAAAAACCTATAATATGAGTTATTGTTTTATCTCTACCCAGAGGAATCAAGATTTGGTGAATTGTCTTGAACTTGATAAGTGGAGAAGAGCAAATTCACCTGGTGACTCCCTAGTCTTTGAACCCAAAAAATAATTACCCCTGTAGATCAATATCCTTTCATGTATACCAGGTATTTCAAAAGAAATGCCCCTGAATCCTTTTTCTATTGTGAGTTACATTATAGAAGGTCTACTGTTATTAGAAGCTTGAATCAAGATTTCTTCTTAGAAGAAGAAATTCTTGAGGAAAACCCTATAGTTAATTCAAAAACTCTTGCAAGAGGACCTACACTTGGAAATATGGCAGGAAATGTAGCCCCTAATCAGGGAAATGTACCCCCAAATCAACCATTATAGAAATACCCCAGTTGGAACACAATTGGTCCACTTAGATTAGCCCAGATGAATGCCATCCCCTAGGCTATATCCAATGCCATTCCCACTTATGATGGATCTAGAAAAACAAAATATGAGCACTACCAAGATATTTTGAATCTGGCAGCAATCCACAAAATAGAGGAGGATATTATTGTGAAGATCCTATCCCTGTCCTTTAGAGGGAAGATTTTACATTAGTTTAGAACTCTCGAATATAACACCATTATTTCATGGTAAGAATTAGTTGAGCCTTTTGTTGAAGAATTTAATGAATCTACTAACCATTTCTCCTTTCTTAATCAGTATATGTCCATGCAAAAATCTTAGCAAGAGATTGTATCAGATTTCAATTTGAATTTTAGCAGAACATGGAAAAGAAGTCTCCTTGTAGCTAGAATAGCTGCATGCTTGGCTTATATGTATTATATCAAAGCTCTTGGATCAAAGCTAGGTTTTTAGACAGAACAATTTGGAGTAGAAACCTTCCCCCAAGTTTATAATGTAGCAATTCATGCTGAGAATATTTTAATTAATATGGAAATATTACCTCCCAAAATGGTGCTACCTTATAATTCAGAAACCACTAATGGCCAAAGATAAGCTATAAGCTCATATTACATGGATCCCCTTTTCTTATCATCCTCATATCCACAAATGAATCCTATACCTTAGTTGAAAGCATCATCTACTGCAATTCATTTCCCTCACCTTCCTTCTCAAGCATATCAAGGATTTTTTGCTATTCTTAATATAAAAAATACTCTAAAAACTTTGAGTAATAGAATGAATTCAATGGAAAAGAGAGATCAGGAAAGGTCACAACAGAGGATATTTCCATATATGAATAAAGATTAGAGACTTGGTCGTAGTAATAGTATTGGGGTCAGAGTGAATGCAACATATGAAGAGCCTGAGTGTTCTTCAAATACAATTCTAGTTAATGTCTAGTGTTTGGTATATAATGAACCTCATGATTCACAGTCTTGTATCATGTACCAACATCATGTTCAAAAAGCTATGGATCAAGCAGAAAGAAATCAAAAGGTAAGGGTAAGTATGTTATGGTAGCCTGACCAAATCATGGTTGGGAAAGAGCTAGATGAAGATGGCCCAATTAATGTTATGACAAGGTCTAGAAAGAAAACCTTGTAAGTAGATCCACAAAATATAGGGCAATTCCAAGTTCCTTCTTAGAAAAGGAATGACCCACTCTCCCAAAGTAGTGATAATTTTCCTATTCCCCAAGCTAAAGGGAAAGAGAAGATAGACAGTCTCCCCAAGATATTTGAGAAAGAAACTGAGGGAGACAGAATGAAGTCTAAGGATAAGGCTTAAGAGAGGCTTAGATTCCCTTCTATTACCAAAATATAAAGAATAGAAGCCACTCAAAAATATAAAAGAAAATATGGTGAGCCAGAAAGAAGGCCTAAAAGAACCACCTTGGCTAAGTTTGAATACAACATTATGGAGGAGATGAAGAGGATACCCTCAAAAGCTAGTTTGTATGATACTCTTTTCATTCCTGTCTAGATAGATTTGCTTAAGGCTTATCTCAACAAGTATCCATAGGATAAATAGGCCACCACAATCCTTAGTATGCCCTCAAAAAAGAAAGAAATATCCCCTGCTATTTTGAAGAATAAACCCCCTCCTTTCTATATTTTATTGAGGATGGAAGGTTGGGTAGTCTGAAATTGTATGATAGATTCATGAGCCTCAGCTATAGTTATGCCTAAAAAAACTTGTGAAGATATGGGTATGGAGTATACCCGATTTTGCGCTAGAGTACTACAATTAGATGGAACACTTGTAAAAAAAGTGGGAGTAATAAATGATGTTTTAATGAGGCTACATAGAGCCCCTGAGGTGACAATAATACAATAAATAGTAGTAGTTGACCTAGAACCCTACTTTGGTTTATGCCTCTCAAGGGAGTTCATTGTAAAATTAGGTGGATGCATGTACATGGATTATTCTAGCATGGTCATTCCTTTCAAAGGGAAGAGGATAAGGATAACACCTAAAAATCCTATGTCTTATCACATAGAAAAAATCAAATAAGACATGTGCAACCTCACTCCACTTGAAGAATTTGAAATTGTGGATAAATTTGAGAAACTAGAACTGAAAGATGAATTACCTTTTAGAGAGGATTACAGTCAGTTTGGGAAAGGCATGGGCACATATAGTTGTAACCACCAGAAAGGGTCACACCTGATTGCGGCTCCTATTACAATAAATGGTAAATATATAACATGCATACAAGTAAATAAAATTGACAACAAATAAAGCAAGAAAGGAAACACTTTATTCCATTATATTTGAAGTCAAAATCCAATTACAAGTACGTCCCTCTTAGGGATATTCATTTTGATACAATATTACAATAGGAGTGCTCAATTGTTTTCCTTCTTAAGGGTAGGTGTGATTTCCAAATGCCTCTCATAATGGCACGAATTGCTCTAGGGTGGAGGTGACCTCTTCTTCGCAATGGGGAAGGAATTTGATGGTTTACTCTCCTTTGGAACTGTTCCCTGAGGTCAAGAAACAACAAGAATGTCAAAAATATAGGCAACCTCTCATGATGAGGCCCTTTTAGGTAAAATGCATAATGACACCATTAATATGCATAATCAAGAAAGCATAAAGAAAGTTGCTAAAGTATGCAAATCGAATCAAGATTCATACAACAACGTAAAGAAAGACAACAACTAATCTACACATGGATCAGATATATGAAAGAAGGCATGAAAGTGCATAAAGAACTTATTAATGTCCTAATTGAGGCATAAACATAAAAAAACTATACTAATCTAAATCTATGGTTATAAGTCTTCTAAAATGTATTTTAACCATGCAAACAACTAATCTAACCTAATTAACCAGATATAAATGAAATTAGGAAGGTGGTTATACCTCTGCTACAAACCACAGCTGTAATGCGTGGTCTGCACTATAAACCATGGCTGATAGCCATGGTTAGCACTCTAATAGGCTTGCCCTCAATTCTAAGGGTAGTGGGCTTCACCTCCTTGTCCAATTGATGTTCAAGGGTCGCCTTCAATGTCCTTTTGATATATTTGGTGGTCAAATCATTGTAATGGGCCTTCGTTTGCCTGGATTTGCATTTATTGGCTCTCCTAGACTCTTAGGGCATCCATAATGAAATTTATCATGAATCTTGGAAAGTAGATAGAGGATAAGTGCAATAGCTCTCTTAGTATACTCGGTTGAGTGTACAATTCAACAAGGCTCCACTGATTAAATCTCCAATGCTCTCTCTGATAGTTTGCCCTAATTTTGAGGGGTACTTATAGGACTACCCAAGGGCTAGGGGTGGCTTCCTGGAGAAGCCAAGATCAATAAGGGGTGGTTAGGATAATTGGAATGGAAGATTCTACCCTCTAACCACCTTCTTCTAGATCCAATATCTATTTCAATTGATTTGGCTCGGATTGAAGGTCAACTAAACTTTAGTTAAGACCATAGGTCATAGTTGTGGTATAGACTACAAACCATAGGTCTCAGCCATGGTTCAGTTGTAAACCGTAGGTCTGGGATGTGGTTCAGATTGATTAGGCTAAGGAGCCCAAATTGAGTGGTTAGAACCACTGCTCTATCTTGGAGTCTATCCAAGATATTTCATATGGTCTTTTAGCATGTCTATATGAGTAGTCGCCCTCGACATGACACGTTTTAGGTGTCTACAGATGCCCCTTTTGAGATACATTATGAGATCGAACAATGCTGAGAAAAAATAGACCTTCTAAAATGATGTTGAAGGTTCTATGATGATCATTAGTTAGATCAAAATTATATGCCCCAGGTCCAGCAAAAGGATGCGCATCCTAGAATCATTGCTCCCAACTCTTTGGAGGCTTAAACTTGAAAATATTATGCCCTTCTCATCTCATTTAGTGCAGATATGCATTCCATAGGTATATTATGACCCATATATCTGAAATGCGGAGAACAACAAGCAACATCATATTTGATATTTACCCCAAGCAAAAGGGGTAAGCTTATGATAGTTGTTTACAATGATTCGTAAGGATGAACACAATTTTAATAGGATCAAGGAATCTACGATCTCTAGGATATTCTGCTGATTTTTATTAGGATTTGATATTATGACTACCCCCTCAAGTGATGAGTCGATGAGGGTAATGCCAATGTATGAAGCGACAATGTTGCTTGACCACCATGGATGATTTGAACAAATTTAAATTTGAGCAAACTAATGCCTTGGCTAGGCCTAGTTCAGCTTTTGATTCCAAATGTTAATAGTATTTGCACACTTCTATCCCATGGAGTAGTCAGGCTACAATAGCCATCTTAGGGAATCAAATTGTTACAAATCTCATAAGATTTGTGTTGAATCAAAATGTTTATGATTTGCTAAAAAAGAGGTCATAGAAGAAATGGCATGCAACGCCTCGTTCCCGTGGAGCAGTCTGATCATGAAGGCCTTCTTAGGGATTGAAAAGAAGCATATCAAATTGATGATGAAAATTTTTGCCCAAAATGTCCTTATGGTAATTTAATCATCTTGTCGGATTGCATGGATCGCAAGTTGCTGCAACCGCCAAGTGTATAGGGTAAATTATTGAATACGAGGCACATTTAGTGTTTAATTATTTGATTTTTTTTGTTGTTTTGAATTATGCATTGAGCTTATTTATTTGGCTGGGAGGTGTGTTGCCCATGAAAGGATTTTTGTAGCGATGACCTCGGTTGGATGTACTTTATAATCTCATCCAGATTTTTAATTTTTTTTAATGGATCCCAGTGCTTGATTATCACCAAATTTCCAAATTATCTTGTTTTTATTACATTACCCAATGGGAGGCATTAATTGATATTTTTGGCCCTTCCCATGGTGGGGTTTTCTAAAATTGTTTGCTAGTTGCAAACAATGACTAGGGTCTGCGTTTCCCATTTGCAAAATTGGGAACCATAGCTAGGGCCTGTGATCCACGCTAAATATGAAGTCTATAAAATTTCCAAATTTTAAATATCTCTCATTATTCTTTGATAGTGACCTAAAAACTAGAGCTTTGATAGTGATAGCTGACTAAAATGACTTGCAACCGAGCATATTTTACATGTATACCGACTCATAGCACAATGGCAGGGTGCGGGCAAGCTTCTTCTAGTTGCGGAGGACAAGGGGAGGGCAAGGGAACTCAAAAACCAAGACCTGGCATCCATTATCAGTAAAATTAACCCAATTAAGTAATCAATAAATCAATCTCACTAAAATGCTAGAAATGAAACTCATTTTAGGCTAGGATAACTTAGGTTATTAATTTTTTATATTTTTGGCCGCGGTATTGCACCCGGTCGAACTTCGAATGGAGACCGCAGGTACTAGCTGCGATTACCAATTGGTCAATTGGGGATCATAGCTGCAAGATGTGGTCAGTATTCAAAATTCCAATGGTCAAATTTTTACTGCATGCGGACCACAGGGTTGACTCGTGGTTCGTTGACTTTAGGAAAATTTTACAAAATTTTTAATTTTTCTGAATTTTTAGAGGCAATTAATATCATTTAATGCATTTTTGTCCTGTCTGATTAACAAATTTGATTTGTAGGCATGCATGATGACATGTTTTTGCACTTTTGTTAGTTTTTACTATTTTTGATGATTTTTAGATCAGATTTTAAATGTTTTTGCATGTTTTAGTTAGCTTTTTCCTTAATTTATGCTATTTATTCTAGATATTGACTTCTAGAGCGTGAGAGCCTGACATTCTGAATACTCTCCATGGACAAATCATTGGTGGTGAGTGAGAGTGGTTCAAAGCTATCATATTTGGCTACATTCTAGATCTACCCACCATTAGGGTAGATCAATCCTGTCTGACTACGTTGGCCTGTCATTGAAATATGCAGACCAACACATTTCACCTACCTACAGGTGAGATGATAGTCACACTAGAGGACGTCTATAGGATCTTTAGGATCCCCATTGATGATAAGGCCATCGTATGCTCGAATTCTCAGGCTAAGGAGTCCATATTCGATGCTATCTTTGGTTCTCAGAGCGAGGAGGCTCAGGACACCATCGACCACAGAGGGGTCTACATCGGCTACTAGCAAGGGAAGAACATCTTCTCCATGTGCGAGGCCATATTCATGCACCTGGTGGTGCAATATGTGCTTCCAGACTCCTCAAGCATGAGTATTACCTAGAACCTTCTAGCTACTATATGCATACTAGTCTAGAGCTCTATCTAGCAGCCACTGCTCCTAGCCTAGGGGAGCACACTATTAGCTCAGCTCTATTGACAACTATATCATATTACTTAGTGTAGTCATAAGGGCATCAGATGTAGTCTACTTTTGTAGATCTGGGGCTGGTAGCATATCAGAGTAGAGCATCCTAGGGAGATTTCCTTACCCATTATAGACATTGATGATGTGCATTAGTGCTATGCTATCTACTGGCTTCAAGAGGAGGAGGGCTTCCAAAGCAGGACTCATGTTGGCGAGACCCAACATTACATCACCTGATTTGTAGCACTTGGGCTGGATGATATCCAGTGGCAGCCCTACATGGATTGTCCTGAATGGCCTGTGGCCAGTGAGAGGCTTCGATGAGCTCATCGAGATATATGGCTACTTAGCTAAAAGACTGAGATCTAGGAGTTTTAGTTCTTCTATCATGTCTTGCATCAGTTTAGCATGGTGAAGGACATCCCAGAGATCTTGTTCACCTACAGGCACCTGGATTTGGAGAGGGATCTATCATGGATCCAACCTCCAGCACTAGGTGATTCTCTAGATGAATTCCAAGAGACTAGGGTTGACATAGCAGTGACCACTTCAAATTATGATGGATGGTGGTCTCTATTCTACTGGTATGGGACATTACCTCTGGGTCACACTATAGATCAGGTAGGAGCAAAGGTGGATCTTGACAAGCATAGGGTGTGCCAGCATACAAATGATCACCTAGGTGTAGAGGTTGCCACTGAGGAGACTATAGAGGAGGGTGAGGTCCCTCCTGATAGTGTCGAGGGGCTACTCTTGGCATAGGTAGATGACTTGTAGAGTCAGCTCGATTGATTCTAGATGCAGCAGAGGGAGTGTGACACTACTATCACTACTCTACAAGTGTAGCTAATAGAGAGAGTTTGCTAACTAACATAGGTAGACCAACATCTTGCTAGCCTGACCACCAGGGCTACTATAGTAGATACCCAGGTTGGTGAGCTCACTCATGCTTCTGACTTGGCAAAGGTACAGAGGGATGTGGCCATAGAAGAGTGGGATATGCTCAGGGTATAGAGGGGGGGTCCTCCATCCTCTCAGTTGATTGTGGGGTCTCTAGCAGCACCAACAACAGTACTACTAGGTGGTCAAGATCCTATGGTAGAGGTATAGCATCTATAAGGTTTACTTATGAGTGCTAATGAGAGGCACGCATCCAAGGTTGCTCAGGTATACCAGCTGGTGGGCTACATTTAGATGTTGGACGTAGATGTTCCTGAGGATCATTATGTTATAGAGTCCTAGTAGACTAGATATCAGACTATAGGACATTCCACTGCTAGCTCGAGTTATCGCATCCATCAAAGCAAGAGGACACCTAAGTCCTCCAGTACGCATGGTGGAAGCAGTCATACCAGGACCAGGGATGCATGGTAGTCTACTACAACGTCCAATAATAGGTCCTGATGGACATAGGTGCCCATCGCTCATGGGGTAGTTTGATGAGTGCTATGCCTCTTTAGGTTAGGTGGTACTCAGGGTGCTCAGTAGGATCCACATTAGTAGGTAGGGTAGTAGGTAGAGCAGTATCCTAAGCACAAAACTGAGGGAGGAGGCAAGAAATATGGTACAGGGAGATCAGATCAGATCTAGATCTCTAGATTGTAGGACACATTTTTGATGTACCTCATTTTTGGTGTAAGGTCGAGGAACTACATATTTTTAGCCTACGGGTATTTTTGTACTCCCCATGTACTCTAAGACACACATTATATATAGTATATGATCATTATTATGGCTCATTATTGTTTACTCATTTATTTTTAATTTTATGTTTATATGATGCACATGGATGTAATGCTTATGTTATTCTGATGCTATATGATGTGATGTATGGATGACATGCACTAGATAGCTATTTGATTTATGATGATGATATACAGTGATCTTAGATGCTTAGATGTGATTTTTGATGGATGCGTATGGATGTGATGTTTTTCTCTTAACACATATTTGATATTGCTTCCTTTTCATGCATTAATATATGTAATGCTTTATTTACACAATGCTAATCTAATATAAATGAATCTGTATGCTTTAATCACTTAAAACATAAGGAATGAATGCAATTATGTTTATCAATCTAATGGATGACACCACAAAATGTTTAAAAATCATGAATGTAATTGAAAATCCTTAATATAAGAATGTAATCAATTAATAACCCATAAATGAATGCAATGGTATGCAATGTTTTATGATGCTAATGATATAATGTGCCAATTTTATTTTTGCAAATTTGAAAAATGTGCATGATATAGTCAATGGCCGTCTAAATATTATTGCTAATATCCATCCAGTATCTATCCTATATGTTGATTATGCTTTTTATAATGATGTATCATGGATTTAATACTTTGCAATTTGGATATTTATATGGTTTCCATTTTTAACACTTTGTTGCTATAGGAGAAATTTTTGAGGTTTTCCATGAGACTCAAACACCCTAATAAACTTATCAAAAGTTGCATACTAACCACACTAGACTTCTGAGATAAAAGGCTTTTGCTAGGGTAGACCCTAACTGCTCATTATCCCTGTGTGTGTAAATGAATATATTAAGATAAGACACAAGCGTTCCCCGATGTCAGGTGGGATTATTTTAGCCCATTGCTAATATAGGGGTTCCAAAAATGTCTTATCCAATATCAAGTTTATATTTTAGTTGGACTAAGCCACTAAGCAATGCAGGAAACCTGAAGCTAGCTCTTCCACATTCAAATATTGGTCTTGTTCATAAGTGAGATGCTAATGCATCAAACATATCATCATGCGTAAGGTACAGTAGTGTTGACAATTCCAGGGATTCAGGCTCATTCCTTTCTATCCTTCAATTTTTGGGATACTTGCTCATATGTAGTGAAGCAAGGGAGTCGATTCCATATTATTTTTGAAATGTATTTGGATCTTCATTTGATCTCTCTTCGAACTAGATTTTGGATCTTCATTTGATCTCTGCTCGAACTTTTGATTTATGATCTTAATTTGATCTTCAATTTGAACTTTGATTTAAGCTTATTTTTTTATCTTAACTCGATCTTTAATTTTTGGCATTTACATTTTATACTCTTATTAAAAAACTTTTATTTGGGGAGATTTACTTGGAAAAACTATTTCTGGTATATCGATTGAGAATATCGATCTTATGATATCAATATGGGATATCACTCTAGGGAGTCGAGCTATGATATCGATATAGGGGCTCAATCATGAGGATTGATATGGGATATCTCTTTGGTATATTGCTCATTTTATCATGAGTAAGGGATTATGAATAGGAAACTAACCTGTCCTTTTACCAACTGCCAACATTTCCCATACCCTCAGCACAGAGGGATAAGCAAGAATAAATATTTTTGCTTTAGGATTACCGGTCTTGCTTCATGGATTTCATCTTCCCCTAGTCCTTGTTAGGATTGTTTAAATTTTTTGATTAGTGATAGGCTTATGATATGCTAAAGGCTATACTAACTAAACCTTAGATACAAACGAAAAAGAGAGCTTTCTACCAACTCTTGATAAGACTACTAGGTATGATTGAGTGACCAGAAAATCCTAGTATATCACCATAGCAACATTATAGGTTGTGTTGAAAAACACAATTACTCACATGAATGATGGATCATGATAAATGCAGAGATGCATGATTTAAACACAAATGTGGCATTATTTGTAAGACTGACAAACACAAATTCCTTCTATTATGAAATGCAACGGATGACGAATGCCTATATGCAATGCAGTACTGTGGTGGATGCATGAGTGAATACAAAATGAAAATGCAAATGCAAATGTTTTTGGATTTTATGCTTTACCATTTTTTTTGGATTTTATTGATTTTATAATTTTTATGGGTTTTGAGCCTCATAATTGACCAAACGATGAGTACATGCCTTTGGAGCCTTTAGATTGACCAAGCAATTTTTAGGAATCCTTGGAGCTTTTGGGGTTGACCAAGCAGTTTTTTAGAAACTTTTGGTGCCTTTTGCATTTGACCAAATGGCTTAAAGATGCCTTTGGAGCTTTTGGGTTGACCAAGCAGTTTTTTTCAAAAAAATCTTGGTGTCTTTTTGAGTTTGACCCAAGGGCTTACAGATGCCTTTGGAGCTTTTTAGGATGACCGAGCAATTACAAGCAAATACTAGGGGATTTTGAATGACACGACCAAGCGATTTTAGGGACCCTTGGAGTCTTTTGGGATGACCGAGTGGTTTTGACTAAACCCTCAGAGCTTTTGAGGTTGACCAAAGGGTTTATAGATGCCTTTGGAGCTTTTTGACTTGACCAAACCGCTAATGAAAGTATTTGGAGCCTTTTAGGATGACCAAACAGTTACTAGCAACTCTCAAAGACTTTTACTATGCTCTTTAAGCATAAAACACATTAAGATGGATGATTTTGAGAGGTTCAAGCTCTTCAACACCTCCTAGCGATGTTAGGCGATAGGTACTTGGACCAATATTTTTAGATATGATGTAAGGTCCTAGCCAATTAGCCGCAAATTTGTCAAGCATATCTGGTGGTAAATTAGAGTTCTGTTGGTTTTATTTCAAGACAAGATCCCCAAATTCAAAGTCTCTTTGATGGAATTTGACATTGTAAGATCATTTTAGTCACTCTTGATAAACACGGAGATGCTCCAAGGAATTCATGTGATGTTCATCAAGTAACGTTAGTTGATCCAGTCGAGCTTGTTGTGTAGTGTCATCATCGATGAACTCTTTCAATGTGACGTGCAACATTGGAATTTCTAATTCCAAGGGCATAATAACCTCAGTGCCATATACTAGTGAGAACGGTGTTGCCCCAGTGGGCATTCGAATACTAGTCTTGTAAGCCCAAAGCACAAGGGGCAGTTGGATGTTCCAATATTTGTGGTTTTCTTGTACCATATTTTTCAATATGGCTACCACTATCTTATTTGAAGCTTCAACCTACCCGTTGGATTGTGAATAGTATGGAGTTGTAAAACTGTGTTTGATTCTATATTTAGATGTCAAAGCTCTCATAGTTTTGTTCTTGAAAGATGTTCCATTATCTAATATTATTTTGGATGGAAGTCCAAAATGACTTATGATATGCTCCAGTATAAACTCTGCTATATGAACTCTGGTTGTTGTTGTTAAGGGTATTTCTTCCACCCACTTTGTAAAATACTTAGTAGCCATGATTATGAATGTATGCCAGCCCGATGACGTAGGAGAGATCTTGCCTATAATATCCAATCCCCACTGAGCAAATGGCCAAGCCGCTTGAATGGGCTATAAGGCCTATGATGGCTAGTGCATGAGATTACTGTGATCGCCTCTGTAACCACCAGAAAGTGTCACACCCAATTGCGGCTCCTATTGTGATAAATGGTAAAGATATAACATGCATAAAAGTAAATGAAATTGACAACAAATGAAGCAAGAAAGGAAACACTTTATTCTATTATATTTGAAGTCAAAATCCAATTACAAGTACGTCCCTCTTAGGGATATTCATTTTGATACAATATTACAATAGGAGTGCTCAATTGTTTTTCCTATTAAAGGTAGGTGCGATTTCCAAATGCCTCTCAAAATGGTACAAAATGCTCTAGGGTGGGGGTGCTCAAATCTCCAATGCTCTCTTTGATAGTTTACCCTAATTCTGAGGGGTACTTATAGGACTACCCAAGGGCTAGGGGTGGCTTCCTGGAGAATCCAAGATCAAGAAGGGGTGGTTAGGATAGTTGGAATGGAAGATTACATCCTCTAACCACCTTCTTCTATATCCAATGGCCATTTCAACCAATTTGGATTAGATTGAAGGCCAACTAAACTTCAGTTAAGATCGTAGGTCACAACTGTGGTCTATACTGCAAACTGTAGGTCTCAGCTATTGTTCAACTATAAACCGTAGGTATGGGATGCAATTCAAAATGATTAGGCCAAGGAGCCCAAATTGAGTGGTTAGAACCAGTGCTCTATCTTGGAGTCTATCCAAGATCTTCCATATGGTCTTGTAGCATATCCATATGAGTAGTCGCCATTGACATGACGCATTTTAGGTGTCTACAATAGTATTTCTAAAAAATTAGAGAGGAAAATCCTTGCTATAAATAATTAGCCTTTGAGGGAGATAGAGGTATGGACGATGCACTTTGATGGTGCTAGATGCAAAAATGGAGCTGGTTCTGGAGTGGTACTACATTCCCAATTAGAAGGGATAAAGAGTTTTGCCTATAGATTAACATGGTCATGTACCAATAATGTTGTAGAATATGAGGCTTTGTGCCTTGGATTGATGCAAGTAGAAAACATGGGCATTAAGGTTATAAACATATATGGCAACTCCAAGTTTATTGTCCATCAGGTAAAATAAAGGTGCAGCAATAAGCACCATTACCTAAAAGCATACATAAATAGGGTATGGGATCTGGTGGAATCCTTTGATGCCCTCAATATAAATTTTATTCCCAAAGAAAATAATACTTCGATAGACTCCTTAGTAGCAAGGGGAGCTAACTTCAACCCTTATGCAAACATTTGAGTCAATAAAGACAAAGTAATCAAAATAATTTTCAAGTTTGCTTTGCCAGATAAGCAAATTTTTTGGCAAGTATTTGAAAATTATGAACATATAATTAACTTTCTGGTAAGAGAAGCCTTCCTATCCATGGTCCAAGAGGAAAATCTAGAGTAAATTGATCAATAGGATGTTATTAAACTTAGGAATAATAACATACCTAGAGGATTGGTCACCTTAGAAAGTCTGTTCGATAATGAAGACAAAAAAAGGACCAAAGCCATGGAAGTCAATGAAAAAATTTATAAAGAAGTTGAAGTTGGTACTAAAAAGAAGCTTAATGTTAGAATTCAATATTCACCATAGGAAGAAGAGGATATCAAAGCTTCATGCCTAAAGTACCTAGATATCATAGCTTGGTCATATGAAGACCTCAAGGTATATGATAAAAGGATTATCCAACACACCATCGAGCTAGAGCCTAATGCAAAGAATTTTAGGTAGAAGAAAAAGCTGATAAACCCAAGGATCAAATCCATTATGAGAGAAGATATCTTAAATTTGTTAAAGGCTAAGATCATCTATCCCATAAAACACTCCACTTGGGTAGCCAATTTGGTACATGTAAGGAAAAAAAATGGTGATATTCGCCTGCGTGTGGATTTTAGAAACCTTAATTAGGCATCATTAAAGGATCACAACCCCCTTCCATAGATTGATCAAATATTATAGATAGTGGAAGGGATAGAAAGGTTCTCACTATTGTATGGTTTCTTTGGCTATAACCAAATTTGGGTGAAGGATGAAGATCATTATAAAATAGCATTCACCACAAAATGGGGTACTTTTGCCTACCAAAGAATGCCCTTTGGGCTGTCCAATGCGGGAGCTACATTTTAGAGATCCATGGAATATGCCTTTGGGGAAATTATTAATAAGATCATTCTAATTTATTTGAATGATATGACAATGTTTTCCCATAACAAGCATGATCACTTAGCACACCTTGAGCAAGTTTTTCAAAAATACAGAGAATTTGGTATTTCCCTCAATCCTAAGAAATCATTCTTTGCAGTACATGAGGGAAAGTTGTTGGGTCATGTGGTTTCAAAAGAAGGTATGGCCATAGATCCAAATAGAATCAAATCCATTCTTGCTCTCCCATTGCCTATGAATAAGAAAGCCTTACAGTATTTCTTGGGTTAAATAAACTTTGTTTGGAAATTTATTTCTAACTTTGCACAAAAGGTGAAGCCTATTTTTGAACTACTCAAGAAAAATTATCGAGTTCAAATGGACAGAAGTCAGGAAAAAAACCTTTAAGATAATCAAGCAGTCCATTGCAATAGCCCCAATGCTAGTAAATCCATATTTAAATAAATATTTTATTCTTTAATCTTATGGAGCTGAAGAAAGTTATGCCTCATTACTCACTCAAAAGGATGATCAAGGTGAAGAGCATCCCATATTATTTTGGAGCCAGAATCTTCATGATTACCAGGTTAAATATAATTTTATTGAGAAACAAGTATTTGTTGTGATGAAGTCATTGAAGAAGTTCAGGCAGTATTTGGTTCAAAGTAAGACCCTAGTATATGTTGTTCACCCAGATGTGAGAAGTTTTATTCTACAAGGTGAACTAGGGGATAAGAGGGCTGGTTGGATTACCATAACCCAGGAATATGATGTGGAGACACATCCCACCAAGTTGGTGAGAGGAAAAACCCTATGCCAAGGTCTAAAATAGGTAGTAGTATCAATAGAAATAATAGCTTTCCACATAGCATATGATGGTCATATGGAAATAATACAACCAGGTGACTCTGATTGGGTGGATCAGATGATCAAATACTTTCAAATTGGTGTATGTCCTGATGACATTAATGCATCTCAAGGAAGAAGATATAGGTTGCAAGCCTTGAAGTATGTATTACTTCCAGAAGGGCTATACAAAAAGAACCTTGATGGAGTCCTCCTTAAGTGCTTGAAAGAATATCAACAACAAAAGGTCATTGAGGAGTTCCATGGAGGGCCATCTGGAGGACATTTCTCAGGCAGGGTCACAACTTTGAAAATCATAAGAGAAGGCTATTACTAGCCTACTATATTCATTGATACTTTAAAAATTACTAGAGCTTGTGATAAGTACGAGAGGCATGTGGGGAGATCAAGGATTGCATCATTCCCCCTCAGGCTAAAAAAAGTAGAAGAACCATTTCTACAATGGGGGCTAGATTTCATAGGTGTCATCAATCCAAAATATTCAACTGAGCACAAGTATATTCTAACTACCATAGACTACCTCACCATATGGGTAGAAGCTATCCCTACCAAGAAATCATATCAGGATGTTGTGATCAATTTTATGTAAAGTTTTATTTCAAGGTTTGGAGTTTCGAAAGCCTTGGTGAGTGATAATGGGCCAGCCTTTATAGGAGCCAAATATATTGAATTTTCTAGCAAGTATGGCATAACCATTAAGAATAATTCAAATTATTACCCTCAAGGGAATGGACTTGTAGAGTCTACCAACAAAAAATTGTTAAGGATTTTGAGGAGATCACTAGAAGGAAATAAAAGAAGTTGGCACCTAATGTTGGAACAAGCTTTGTGGGTAGACATGATTACCATCAAGAAGTCCATCAAGACTTCCCCTTATGCTCTGGTATATGGCAAAGAGGTAGTGCTACCTATCCATTTAGAAATTCCAGCACTCAAACTAATAAATTCAAAAGAAGAATCAGAGGAAAATCCAGTGGATACAAGGTTGACACACCTACTATAGTTGGAAGAGAATAGAGCTCAGGCATATGAGAACTTTTAGAAATATTCTGTGGACATCAAGGTATGGTTCGATAAAAAGGCAAGATTCAAAAAATTCTAGGTTGGAGATTCAGTCCTAAGGTGGAATGTTGAAAGAGCAAAACCAGGTCACCATCAGAAGTTTGACTCCTTATGGGATGGCCCTTTCAAGATAGTAGAGGTCAAGGAGACCAATGTTTTCCAACTTGAAGATCTAGAAGGAAACATACAACCAATTCTGGTTAATGGTTTTCATCTCAAACTCTACTTTGATTGAAATATAAGCTCATTGTAATATATGTATATACATTGTATCATATTTCCTTTCTTTCTGCACTTTGTATCAAGTTTTGTTTTAACAGTATGTTGTGCAAAATATATAAAAAAAGAGAAAAGAAAGAGAAAATTTTGCAAAATTTGGCTAAGTGTTCCCACAAGATGTAGCAGCTCCTATTCCACACTCAAATACTCTAAGTGCAAAGCGAAATATTTCTAGATTCCAATCCGCATTCAAAAGAACCATCATGCTAGTGGAGTAAAGAGCGGACTCCAATCCACACCTAAATGAACTACATTTTAGCGGAATGCAATGTGCACTATTTTTCTACACTCAAATGGACCACGATGCTAGCGGAGTGAAGAGCGGGTTCCAATCCACCAGGTTTCTAGACTTTTGAGGTGTAGAATGAGGAAGGTCCTAATCCACTGCAATTCAGAGTTGAGTGGTGCAAAAAAGGAAGGTGTCGCTAATCTACCATTTTCAAGTCTACATTTGAGTGGAGCAACAATTCCATATCTTATCACTTGGAAAAGGGTAAAAGGTCCATAATAAATGCTACATTTTCCCATGCCTAAGAGAGAGGACAAAGCAACATCACAAGGGTGAAGCACGTTTGAATTTTTACCAATCAAAGGTTAGAACGCCACCTCTAAGCCACCAAAAGGGATAGAGTCCTAGTTGAGAAGTGTGCCAATGGGTAAGTCATGTAGTAGCCGCATTAATGGTAGAAGATGTGCATGTAGCATTAATTGAAAGAACAAAGTACAAAATCCTATTCATTTGACAAGAGCAGCATCCACTTAGCGAAGAAAGAGCAGAATATTAGCAAAATAATTACCTGCAAATTAAAAAAAGAAAATATAAGGTGTTGTGAATGGAGATGGCTTTTGAATATTTCCAAGAGACAAAAAATTAGTAAAAAGGATAGTGAGACAGTACATCGACAAAGCAGAAGCTGTGGTGGATACCAAGCTGGTCCTAACAGAGAGGTCGAAGCTCAGGAGAAACATCAATAATAGATACAAGGCAGGAGTGACCCTGTCAGTTGAAGGTAGATGTGTTGTACTCTCATATCTATATTTTTATATTTGTGATTCCATCCATCCTTACCCCGAATTAATAGTGGCCATCATTAAGTTTTATGACCCAATAGAAAAAGTAGTAAAGATTGCTAAAGGCAAGACCCTATTTAGCATCATGGCTGCAAACTGTAATAAGTTTTTCACCATAGAAGCAGAACCACCGATAAAACCAAAGGAGTTTAGAACAACTACCCAGGTTGGGTATTACTCCCTAGAGAAGAGAGCTAATGATGGTGAGTCTTTCAGAAAGTGGGTATATAAACAACTCAAAGACACTAGACCCAGAAAAGGATTACCTCGGGTCCCAATTTCTATTGAACATTTTGAACACCCAGAGCTTTACTCTATGTTAGCCTGTATGGATGGTCTGGATTTTGATAAAATGGTGTAGGGTTGGCAAATAGTCGCTGCATATTACAATTCCAATGAGAGGATGTATGAGAAAGGAGTGGCTAAAAAGGGTATTAGGGTTATCTATTTTTATTGGCTAGCTTTCCTTGCCCAGAGAATACATGAGCAGTTAGTAACATTAAAAAGAAGCTCTGATGCACCTTGTTTTTGACATTGTTCAAGCTTGGTCTGGTTGTTTTTCATTGCTATAAGGGATATGATGCCCTGGATTCCAATCAAAGACAAGACCAATGAAGGATAACCCTTGCCAGTTTATTACTGGACTAAGCATTATCAGGAGTACTGAGTCTTTTTATAGATTCAATTTGGAATTCTTAGGGCCAACATTGAAAATAATGTATGGAGTTTGCCCTAGGATACCACTTTTGGCTAAGAAAATATTAAGAGCAGAGGGTGCAGAGGAAGGATACTGGTATCTCCTAATAGAGGGCATAGTCATTAGACTGTATGGCTTCCAAGGCAAGCCTTTTCTACTACCTCACTTTGTCACTAAGAGGCTATTTGCCTTAGAATATTTGAGGCAAGTAGAATCTATAGATTTGAACTATGGTTCTGGGAGAAAGAGGAAGTCTATGTTGACCTACAAAAATGTTAGTGATATAACTATTACAAATAAGTGGTAGGGTGAACAAATTGACCAATACCTAGATAGGTTGGGTCTATTCTATATTCCTCAATGATGGAGTTATGATCCAGATGACATATTTCATAAAAGAAATATTGCCAAAAATGGAGAGAAGGCCTACAAATTTGAAAAGAAATCTAGGCCCCATTTTGAACAAGGCAGAAACAACAAAGAAACTGATCTTTTGGAATGGAATGTTTCTAAAATGGATCAACTTCCCCCATGGTTGGACTTTTATGAGCAAATTATGGATTTTGACCCAGAAAACAATGTAAAACATCAGTTGAAAGAGTCTACCATTAAGGATATTGAGGGAAAAATAGAAAAGAAAGAAGACTCTCAGTCTCAAGAGCCTGATGATGAAAAGCTAGAGCATAAAGGGAAATGGAATGAGGCCAAGATATTAGATTGGTGGAGGATGAGAGTCAATACTGGTAAAACAAAGTCCAAGTTTGGGATTAAAATGGATGTTGAATTTTCTAAATTGTATGACAATAATCTCCAAACTTGGAGGCCCAAGGACACAAGGAATATAGTGCTCATATATGGCAAGTCATAATCTGGGCCTGATTCTCCATCCCCACAAGAAGAAGAAGAGGAACCTGATACTCCATTAACCGTTGTTGAAGTCCTGAAGCCTTTTCAGCCTTCAACTGAGTAGATAGAACAATTTCCAAAAGGAGCATGGTTGATGAGTAAAATGCACTATTCTGAGGAGAGGACTGTTAGTGCACCAGTTATAGAAACAAAAAATAGGCCTAAGCACCTAGCCCTAGGTGCTCAACCTCCAGATACAGATATTAACTAGAAGGAAAAGGATGAGAGCTTTAGGTTTACACCTCTGAGTTTCACCATCGCAACAATAGTGGAGTTAAATCCTATTTTTGAATAGGTATTGCTGGAGGAAATAGTATAGGAAGGACTATTTGAGGAAGACATGGAAGTTGAGAAAGTTACCTATCAGGTTTTCCAAAGAAAGGCCAAAAGGGCCCCAAAAAGAGTTGAGAAGGAGATCTCAAAGAAATAGAGGTTGGATAAAGAGGATGTAATTGAGAAAACAATTGTTTCAGTTGCTAAAGAATCGATACAACAAGAACAACAATAGATCACAGAGACAACTCTAGAAAACCCTACATCAGTAGGTGAAGGTATGGTCTCTAATCCCTCTTCTCCTCTTCCTCCTCCAGATTCCCCAAGGAAATCTCCTTCCCTTTCTGAACAAGAAGTTGTAACGAAGGTACCTTCCCCACCTCATAGTTCACCTCCTGTTTCATCAGTTGCTACTGAGGTACAAACCAATCCATCTCCCCCAAGGTCATCACAAATTCCTTCTTCATCACCTCAAGTCCCTGTTTCATTATCTGAGGTTCCACATTTATCATCCGAAGTTCCAAACTCATCAGCTGAAGTTCCACTCTCATCATCCCCCATAGTTTCAACTTCACCATTACCACCACCACCATCCTATGAGAAACAAACTATTTCTAGTTCACCCCCTCACCCATCTATGAGTCTCCCTTCATTATCCATAGGTTTACCAATTGCAACAATAGTAGTGGTCACAGATTCCACTATGGTCATAGAGTCTCGTTAGAAAAACTTTAGGACAGCTAGTATCAACTATTGATTCTATCCTCTTTCATTCCTGGTGTCTTCTCCTCTTGCTACGAGTTACCCTACCCAAGAAATTCTATAGAAGGAGAGGGAAGCTACATATAAAATCAATGATTTATGGGCAGAAAAGCTATCTAAGCCTTCTAATAGGATGGCTACAAGGAGAAGAAGCATGATTGTTGATCCGATTTTGAGGCAAAGGACTTCTAGGATCATGGTTCCCCTGGTGAGCAAGCCTGAAACTGAGATGACAGTTCAAGATTATCGTATTGAAGAGCATACTGAAGATATTGAGAAGTTGCCTGATGAAGATGAATTGGTAATAGCCAGAGCCCACTTGGATACTTTTTATGTGAAGAATGATATATTTAAAGAAAATGTGGGCAAGCTAGAAAAACAAATTAAAAAGCTTCAGAAAATTGTTAGCAATCAGAAATAAGTGGAGAAAGCTTTGAAAAAGGAAGCTAAGAGTTGGAAAGAAAAGTTTCAAGAAGCCAATAAGCTCAAGGAGCAGCTAGTAGAGTAGAAAAGGTTGAATGAAGAACAGGCTAAGGAGATTCAAAGTTTGAAGCAGCAACTTCAGATTGAGAAAGCTAAATCTTCTGGTTTTTCCAAAGATGGATTAAAGAAAGTAAGAAAATAACTGCTCTCTAAAGTTCAAGAGAAATTCTCAGGGCTTCAACTTATTATTGATTATCTAGATGATGCCAGCCACTTACTCTAGAGCATTTAGAAGGATTTGGACAAAATCACTGGAGAACTACAACCTATGGTAATTCTAGCAGAGCAAATTTACAGGTTGGTGGATAGTAGACTCAGTGATTCTACCAAGCCAATCCCTAATAAATAATGGAACATTGCTAGAGTTGCTACCAGGATTGTAGTAAAGAAGCATAGAGCACTTCAAAAGGCTTGGCTATTGTATGATAAAATTGAAGGAGTAATTAAGGATGTAGTGGATGTGAACAAAGAAATGATACAAATTGGTTTTAGAGGTTTGTGGATGGAAGATCACAGCTTGCTATCAGTCGAAGAGATTAAGAAAAGTACTGGAGAGACCTTACAGGATGAATCTAAGATTGAATCTCTGGAAGAGCCACTAGACCAAGAGCAAGCTACACAAATGATCATTGATTTCACCAGACTGAGAGACCTCATGGAGGATCTGATAAACAGAGGGAATGCTGCTAATTATGAAGATATTGGTGAACTCCAGTATATTTACAAGTAGCTAAAAGAGACTTCCAATCCCTTAGAGGTAACCTAGAAATAGGCCCTACAAAATTTGAAGTTAATGGTGCAATTGTTTGGTGATGATGCTAGAGAGAAAAATCAAGAGCAATCTTCTCCTAAGGAAGAAGCTGAGGCAAAAGCTGAAGAAGAAGCTGAAGAAGAGGCTCAACAAGAGGAAGAGCTAGATAGAACCGCTACAGGTCCTGAAGGGGCACAAACTTAGCCATTTTTACTTTGTACATATATAGTCATAAGTTTTGTATTTTGTTTTTTACTCTGACATGGTCAGAAATAAATAATAAAAGCATGAGTCTAAGAGGTATAGAGAGCAACAATTTTTGTGTGAAGGCATATTTTATAAGAAGGCTTCATAAGGAGAGTATAGCTGTATTTTGCTAAGAATAGTGAGGTAATTTTGCTGGAATGGCACAGACATTAATGCTTATGGCATATTCTCCATATGAACCATTATCCTCTAGGATGTATGAAGCATGGTCTCGATATGAACGTTTATCCTCGAAGATGACCATAAAATTTTTAGAGGGTAGTGTTCATATGGAAGTTATTCTTTAAAGCATTTTTGAAGAGAAGCATTTTTGACTCCTGATGCCCAATGGATAAGACTCTAAGTTCGATGGATTTGTGAGCAAATCCACCCAGGAGGTGCCAGAATGTAGGCCCAAAAGGCCACATCCTTAGAAAACATTGAAAATTTTATCTAAGGTATGAAGTTTTGATTCCGCACATTTTTCAGTGCATTTTGGAGCGGATCCGCAACAGGAGTTTTCTAATCCACCCAACACTTAGTATATTTTTCACTTGGAGAAATTTTGCACAATTTATAACGCATTTGGCAATGGACTGACAATGCATTCCGATTCCACAAAAGTTTTTGGCGAAGATGATGTCAGCGTAGGGAGAAGTGCGGAATAGTGATCACTTGCATTTTTTGACATCCTTCGAGTGGCTAAGTGTTGAAGAGACCAATTTCGGTGAGTGGATAGAGTATTTTGGTCCAAAATGGTGATGAAGAGGTGAAAATTCATAGAAGAAGTGCGGATCGATGATAATAAATATTTTACACTAACTCCAGTGCGGAATGGAGGTAAAAGCTATTTTACACTATGGCAAGTGTGGATTGGAGATGAGGGAATATTTACACTTGCCCAAGTGCGGATTCTTGATTCCACAAAATTTTAAAGCAAATATGATGTCAACATATTTTGTAGTGTAGATTTTTGGTTGCTTCAAGGTTCCAAGAAGAAAGAGGAAGGTTGACGAGTGGATTTCATCCTACTTAACTCTTAATGCATTTCATGCCGGATTGGTGTTCCACATAATCAAAGCCATGGAAGGTGACATCATCGACTTAGAAGAGCGGAATGGTGCTTTGGTTTTTCCCCACCATTGTATAGAGTATATTCCAAGATCTAATCTAGCCATGCATGGGGAAGATCAATGGTCGAGATTCTGCTAACAATTCTGAAGTATTTAAAAGTATTTTCTCACTAGATTTGAACACAATCAGTTGGGAGATAGGAAGCCGAAGCATCGAAGGGTTTCAAGAACAAGAACCAGATGTAGTTATAGATCGATGACGAAGCGAGCTTCCAAGAAGAGTTGATGGATGAGATGCAGTCTCTAACGGCCTATTCACCAACTATCACCAACCAACCAACAAGTTGTAGAGGATCTGAGCTGCCATGGCGGTCTACATACAATGGATTTCTTGAAGGTTGAACCAGTAAGATGATGCCAACAAGAACTCTCTATTGATCTGGAAAATATGTAATCTTTGTAATGTTCCTTATTATTCTTTCATTTACAAACTATAAATAGAGGTTGAACCCTCATTTTTTAGGGTCGGATCTAGTGTGTTTTCTTGCCCTACTATAAATATTCTTGTGAGCTAATGGAAGGAGCATTACTTTGATTTTTTGACTCAAATTTGTCATCTTCACTATCTTGTGCAAGAGGTTCGAAGTCTTGGACTGCATTTCTATTAATACTTGAATGGTTAGTTCATTCCAACTTTTGGATTACTAGTCATAAGAGTAGTTGAAATCTATTCTTGATTAGATATGTATTGTTAGGAAGTTTGATTTCTATTAAATATGATTATTGATTTATTTTGCTATTTGGATTATCAATATTAGATGTTGGAATTGCTTTCTGCAATATTTCTCTGCTTATTGTTTAATGTGTGAAGGTTTCATTAATTTGGGTAATGTGTATCTGAGTAATGGGACACTGGAAATAGCTTGTGGGAGCCTTTTACTGTAGTTGCCTATGTTGTTAGCCTATCCGACCACTATTTCTTTATAACATTTCTAACCCTAAACCTTTTCTAACCCTTATCTCAAAACCCTATTGGAGCTTTAATTGAGTCAACACCATTTTAATTTGACAAGGAACCAACCTACTCTGGAGGTTGGATTGAAGTTTACTTTGACCCATCCAATGCTTGAGTGTCGAGCTATGACTATCGGGTGCATGCCTAGATAGAAAATTGGAAGATAGATAGTTGTAGTGTCAAGTAAATCTTGATGACATTTCGGTACCCAATAGGTACCTACCTCAATGGCATACAATCCTGTTGTTGCTAGAATTTGGAATAGAAAATATCCTATTTTGTCACCATCCTAGGGTGGGACGATTGCCAGTTTGATGGCCATCCTAGGATGGGATGGTTGTGTGGCTGTCCCTGGGTGAGACGATCAACAGCCTAGAGGACATTTCAAGCCAGAACAGGTAGTACCTACAACAAAAAGTAAGCAAAATAGGGTTAAACCTTCAATAAAAATAGTAGGGAAAGGGTCCCACCATGATCACCACTAAATTAATGGAAAACCGGTGCACCTAAGAGTGTTAAACAATATGCATATATATCTGGTATTAATCAAGCGTTATAAAAGGACATATGTAAGAAACCATGGAATCCAAATAAGTGCAAGAAAAAGGGTGTTTCTCTTTTTTTCATTTGGTAAATCAGAATAATATTTACATAGATGTCCCCTTGAGGGCTCTTATTTTGATACACTTTTTTACAAAAATGGATGCCCAAGGATCAAGTCCTTTCAAACAAGCTCTGTGCACTTCCAATGTTCTTCCTCATACTCACAATTGAGGTGGGTGAACCTATGATGTCATTACCTTATTCTTCTCTATTTTGATATTGTATTACTTCCTCCTACACTGTAAAACCTACACCTTCACACAAGGAAACTAGATTCATTAAATAGCAAGTGCGTAGAATGTGAAACATGCAAAATCCATACATGCAACTATAAGATAGAAAGTGTAAATATGAAATGTGCCTATATAAAACAACTCCAAATAATTTGAAATTGTAGAGATATGTAAAATATATGATTTTGGGAAGATCTAATTGAAAATAGAATAGAAATTGCATCTGATGATGTGGCACATTCGAAGTGTACCTACGAAGCCTACAAAACCCAAAAAAAGCAATTTCTAGACCAAAACACCTCCAAATCAAATGAAAATTTGAAAATTTACATAAAATAATATTTTAAGAGGATCCATATGGCCAGGTTTTCAAAATCAGTCAATTTCATGTGCATATTTAGATGGTCCCCGAAAGCCTACAAAAACTTAAAAATACAATATCTCACTCAATATAACTCCAAATTACATGAAATTTGGACAAGAGGTTCATATACTACCCTAAAATATGAATATAAAAAAATTAGTAAAGAAATAATGCATAGATATATCACTATACCTTGCAAAAAATGTGGTGACTATCACAGATTGGGGACCTTCCTAGGGTGGGATGACCACCAATTTTGCACTTATTTTATCACCAATTCCTATATGAATTGGTCAAGAACCTTCTCAATAGTGGTGTCATCAAATTGGGTGGTGAAATTTTCTTAGATGGTTTAGTTTTAAAAATAAATTATGCCTCCTAGTTCACTCGCAAACCTCCTTTGCTAGGTATATATTCCGAGGGAAAAAGGCATAAAAAGTTGAGCAAAAATCTTGGCAACACTTTTTTGCTATGTATAAAAACTCCTCTCTATGTTTTGGGTGGAAAATAGATCCACTTTATAGCTAAAGGGGGCATTTGGGCAAATGGGCATGCAAGGGCATGTAGGGCAAGAGGCACCACTTGTCTAAAACTGAGCATATGTTGGAAGGGGAAGAGAATCTCCCATTTTGGCCTCCATTATACATCATGTCATAAGGATTCAACACCCTTAGGTCATGCACACTCTCATATATGGAATAAATGGTAGTTTTTGGGTGCCATTTTTCCAAATTTGACTTTTTGGGAGTCAAACCTTATGGTCATCCCACCTAGGGACGATCATTTTGCCACCATCCCTTGGTGGGATGGCCATGAATTGTGACCATCCCAGGGTGGGACAGTCATACCTATGTGGCCCAAAACCTCCAAAAAGTGGGGTAGAGCCTTCCAAGAGTGGTTAGGACCACTATGTAACCTTTGAGGGTTGCCCAAGGGGGCCATATGATGCCAACTAGTCAATGCTTTTGATTACCTAATCGTATTGACATGATTTTAGTGTCTACAATATGATATTGTTGAGGACTATGTGGATGATCTTCTTGATTTCTCAATCAATCAAGAAACTCAAACACAAGATTTAAGATTGGTCTTTGAAAGACTTTAAGAATACAAAGTTTGCCTTAAGACCTCTAAATGTGTGTTTGGAGTCACCTTTGACAAGCTTTTAGGCTTCATAGTATCTAGGTGAGGCATCAAATTAGATCAACCAAGATAACAACTATTACTGACATACCTCCTTCCTATAACCTAATCGTATTGCATAGCTTTCAAGGTAAACTTCAATCTCCTCATCACTTCATAGCCTAGTTAGCCGATAAGTGTCAACCATTTCTTAAGCTTCTTAAGAAGGATGTTGAGTTCAAATGGGATACTGGCTATCAAAGCTCCTCTTATGAACTCAAAAGGTATCTCACTTCCCTACCTATCCTCAATATTTGATTCTTTATATAACATACACAACCTAAGCCTTGGGAGCCATGCTTGCTCAACATGATGATTAGAACAAAGAATGATCCAACTACTATATTAGTAGAACCCTAATTAGCTATGAAGTCTAGTACACTCCCTTAGAAAAGCTATGTCTTATTGTAGTTTTTGCCTCTCAAAATTTGAGACATTACATTCTTAGCCATAAGACATTAGTAGTCACAAGGTTTGATCCTCTTAACTACTTAATGTTGAAGCCCCACCTTTTCTGTTGAGATGCTAAGTGGGTCTTAGACTTTAGTGAGTTTGATCTAGCCTTCATAGGTAAAAAGGCTATAAAATGTTAGGTGATTATTGACCAGTTAGCCATAGTTCCCTTAGAATCGACCTATTCCTTAGTCATCAATTTTCCTAACAAGTGCTTCAACCTAGATGTAGAAGAGCCTAATTCTTGTTCATCATTTTTTGATGAAGCCCATTGCTTAAAGGGTTCTAGGGATGGAATCATTCTAGTCACCCCTTAAAAACAAATGACCACCCTCTCCTTCAAGCTATATTTCTCTTGCATTAACAATACTACAAAGTATGAAGATTTGATCCTAGGCCTTAGGGAAACTTTAGCCTTAAAAGTTAGGAGCCTTCCCCTATTCGGTGGTTCTAAAATTATTGTTAATCAAGTGAATGATGTTTATCATACTAGATATGATAAACTAAAATATTACAAGAATATTATCACTGAGATCTTATCCACTTTCGATAGGGTAACCATAGAGCCTATCCATAGACCCTCCAATCACCATGTGGATGCCATGCTTGTTGTTGCATCCCTTACCACCTTGGAGTTAGAATATGATCAAGCAATTATTATCATTAGACAAATCTGAGAGCCTGCAATCCTTCGCCCTAGCCTAATTATTTTAGATATCCTAAACATAAAATCTTCTCCATCTAATAAATGTTACACATACATATTTAAATTTCTTAAAGATGACATAATGCTTTATGGATTAGATCACAAAAAGCAAATTATTTTACAAAAAAGAGCATTTCAATTCGTGATAATTGACTATACTTTATATCGATGTTCTTTTGAGGGTATCCTCTTGCAATTTCTTAACTTTTATGAAGCCCAATAATACCTTAGTGAAGTTCATGAAGGGTCATGTGAAGGCCATTTTAGCAAAAATGCCATTGCTAAAAATATCCTTAGGATAGGTTTTTATTAGTCTTCCATGGAGAAATATGCTTGTGACTATGTTCAACATTGTGATAAGTATCAACATCATGATAACCTTATTCATGCTCCTTCTCAAAACCTTCAATTTATTTATTCTCCTTAGCCATTCTCCATGTAGGAATTGGACATTATCGAGAAGATTAATCCCACGTCATTTTATCATCTCAAGTTTATCATCATGGAAACTAAGTACTTCACAAATTGGATCGAGGTCATACCCCTAGCTATGGTGACTGGAGCTCAAGTCTTTAAGTTCATCTCCAACCAGATCCTTTGTGAGTACAAGATTCCTTGAATTATCATATATGATAATGGTACTCCTTTCAAGAACAAGGATATCCATAAAATTTGTACTAAGTACAATATTTAGCACAAATTATCAACTTCGTATTACCCTCGAGGTAATGGTCAAGTTCAAGCATACAACAAGTCCTTAGTTAATATCCTTAAGAAGTTGGTTAGTAATACTGATCACAAGCATATCCAACTTTACCCCACCTTATGGGTCTATCGTACTAGTGTACAAACTCCTACAAGTGCAACTCCCTATGTCTTGGTCTATGGCACTAATGTTGTTTTTCCCTTTGAGTTATAAGTCTCATCCTTGTGCATCTTGTTGCAATATGCCTCGATTGATGACGAGTATCATTTAAATCATTTAAACCAATTGGAGTTGTATGAAAAACACATCCATGCCTTAGAGCAACTTCAAGCCTATCAAAATAGGCTCAAAAAAACTTACTCTGAGAAAGTTTGCACTCATTATTTTGAAGTTGGAGAACTTGTTCTCAAGGAAAACCAAAAGAACACAAATTCTCACACAACTATGAAGGAAAAGTTTCATTTTAATTGGTTAGACCTCTTTGTCATAATGACTAAGTTTGGCTCAGGAGCCTATCGTTTAATAATGTTAGATGGTAAAGAACTAAAATAACCAATGAAGATAATGCACCCAAAATGATATTATGCATGGTTTCCTATCTCTTCTCAATCATTCTCTATTCTAAACTCTTCTATCTTCTTATTCTTTCTCTCTTTCATTTAGCTTATTCTGTGATAACTTGCATTGGTTTGATTTTTCATATTGTAATATTATTTATCATAACTTGGATGAATTGTTTGACATACTCCTTTTTCACTTATGCTTGTCATATAACTAATTTGCTACTTGATCATACTTACATCCTACTACTTTATCATATATATTTTGGGAACTTTGCAATGAGGCAAGTGATTAAACCTAGTTAGGTTTTAGCTAATATATATTGCACTCATACTAGGTCATTGATGCTTAGTGAATCCCCAACCTAGGGCACATATTTTTTTAGAATCAATTGTACTTATTTTCTATCTCATATGTTCCTTGACATTGAATGTTTCAAAAATCATCTAAATTCCCCAATTCAAGGGATATATGTTCTCTTTCTTCTTCTCTTTTATTCTTCTATATTCCTTGACCTTGAAAGTTTCAATAATTATCATTTTCTTGAGTTCAAGGGATATAGTTCTTCTTGTATTGTATATCCTTTGTCTTTTGCATTTTTTCAGTCATTTCTTCTCTCAAAAATGAAGGATATACACTTCTTCTATATACACATATTATTTTTATCACACTTTTTCTTGTTTGATATTTCAATTGTTAAGGGGCCCTCGTGGGGTAGGATATATGCTGCACGAATATCATTTATGGTGTCCATACATCCACTAAATATTCTACGCACATCTCTTACTTATTAAAATTTCAAAAAAGGAACACATGAATACTACTTTTGATCTCTTTTTTCTTCTCATCTATCTATATTCTATCTAGTACGTGCAAACACTACATCCTATTGCTTTGCTTTGATTAATCATCCTATCCTCTTCAACAAGCTAACACCCCTATCGAGTTACACTCCTCTTGACCATCAACATGCACTACACCCCTATCAAGTTACACTCCTTTTGGCTCAATGAGAACTACACCCCATACAAAATAGCTTCATGTCTTCCAATGAGCACAACCTCCACCTTAGGCCATTTGTGAGCACACATCCTAGCAAGTATCACTCCATAGATAGCCACTAGCGAGCACACATCCATAAAAGGTTTTGCTCTACCTTTTTATCACTAGTGAGCACACACCCATAGTGGCTAATACTCCACCCCACTTATTCTCATCAACAAGCATTACATCCTCATAGGATAACTTCATGGTCACCCATGAGCATTACACCTATAGCGGGTTTCACTCCATCCTTGGCCATTTGTGAGCATACATCCTCATAGGGTTCCACTCCATATTCTCTTTTTTTAGCTTATATTAATTTTATCACATTGATCTCTTATGATATACGCTAATTCAGATGGTATATTCTAAGCACTATTTTTTCCTTATTTGACCTTTTTCGTAACCTTCTTCTACTTCTTTTTATTCGTTCTATTGCTTCTATTTTATTTTTTTATTCTTCCTTATTTTTTCTTTTTTCTCCTCTTGTTGCAAATTCATGGTCTATCCATATGGGGTGTGAATATGCTCTCTATCAAATTCGCAACCATCCTTTATAAGGTGCAAATCTGGCTAGAGAGTTGTTTTTCTCTCTTCCATCACATTTTTTTTCATCTAGTTATCTAGTCCTTTAATCACTAGTTCATTCATCATGCATTCATTAGTTAAGTTCATCATGCATTTTTTAATCAATATCATTATTCATGCATTTCATCCATCATTCATCCAATCATACATAATAAAGGTAACAAACATATAATAATAAACAACAAAGCAACAAGATATATTACTCAAAAGATAGAGAGTACATATCAATTGGATTGGTGTACCACAATACAAGCCTAACACACTCAACCATCCCTAGGGATGCATTCCACACTCAAAATTGGCATGTCATCCTAATCCCTACCCTAGATCTATGAGCTTGTATCTTTTGCTTCACCTGCTAGAGGTGGTCCTAGTGGAGGTAAGTTCAAGGATCATGAAACTATCTATGTTTAGGACTATGATCGACTTCATGATTGTAGGGAGGATGATGGATCCACTCTCTAGTCAGCTAGAACTACCTAAAAGTATAGTTCCTAGTAGAAGGTCTCCCTCTACATCGATGCCTGTAGGTCCTCCCTCACCCTCTATAGCTCCTACTATAGTAGATGGATCCCCTTGTCCTATTAGCTACTAGTAATAATGATCATCCCCTCCACTTGGACCTGCTATCACTTCTGCTCCAGTCAGCCCATATCCCCCCTAAGACATGCTACCTCAATTCTAATTGTGTATCTCTCTGTAGTAATTGTGTCCCACTCTATGATGGCTCGATCATGCTTTGTAATGATGTTGTAAATTACTCCCCATAGCCCCTCTATCCTCTTAAACCTGTCCTATTAGAGCAGGTCCATATATTTTTACATGTGAGCCATGTTGGCATGCATTACCTCCACCTCCCTAGCTGGGTCATCCTAACCTATTGTCCCACTAGGTCTCATATTCATTTTCAAAGGGGCAATGCCTATCATCACACTTGACCCCCTATGTTATCATGTGGGAAACTCCTACTATCCTCATCCCTTCATTATTAAGATGGTGATGACAGTCTTGCTAACCATCACCATCTCCACCCTAATATAAACCCATGTTTTTCTAGGTTGGCCTATCACCCTCTATTGTCATTCAATGATCTATTAGGTGGCCCTTATGTATACCTTGGCCCATGATTTAACACCTCTACATTATCACCGATGGGGAAATCCTCGAAGGTACGATGATCCTATATCATATTCTATATCCAAGGGCCACCTCAATGTCATATACCCCTGGGTTGATGTATAGAGGATTATCTAGGTCCTCCATGAACCTCACCACATCAGGGTCCCCTTTGACCCTTGATGGGTCTCTTCACACCTACTTGTACCAAAAGTCTAGCAAGGTTGACATCTCTTGTAGTATGCTAAACTATCACTAGACTTGGTCAAACCTATAGAGCTCTAGCTTGCCCTTCTCCATCATCACCCACTTGATCCTCCACACCCAAGTCAAATTCACCAAATCCTTTGTCCATATAGTGTGTTGACACAATGATCGTCAAATGATCCTATGCTTTCATAGTTTATCTATCACCCACCACCCTAATGGTAGGATACCCACATAAATCCTCTAGACACACTCCAAGTATTAGCCCCATATAAATATTGCTAGCTTCTCTAGGTTGGGAAATGGCCTTGGTAGTGCATATGGTCTCCTAACTACTATGTGCTTTTAACGCCATATCTAGAGAAATGTCATGCATACAATTCTTGTATGTTATTTATACACAACATTGTACAATATCTTTTACAAATGGGTCAATACATATGGATCCCATGCAAAACTTATCTATTGGTCTTGCATGTCTGCCACTACTCTTGCTAATACCCATGACAAGTGCTACCTCCTAGTGTGGCACAAGAAAAGCCCCACCACCACCCCACAAAGTATAGTCGTTAATGTACCAACCCCATATCACTGTGGCATCTCATCGACACGAAGCCCACTCTAACAGATCTCATGTATCGAATCTCTCGATACTCTTTGTAGTGCTACGTGAGGCACCAATGTTTTTTAGATCATCCTCCCCTTGATGGGGATCCTTAATATGCACTACATGTCCTTTAATATGACTATCATATCCCCCATTGATAGCCAAAAGGTGGATGAATCTAGATACCACCTCTCAACCAACGCCATCAGTAACACTCTATCAACCTATACCCAAGGTATCTCTACTAGATGCGGTAGCCCCACCACTTGTAGGACATCCTAGTCTATCATTGTAAGCTATCCTGCAACACCCTCTAGAGTGTTTGGTTGTCACTCCCTACTCTCAAGTACATATTGTTGGTAAAAAAAATATTAAAAAAATTTAATTAGTTCCATCATAATAATAAAAAAAACAAAAATTATATGCACATTCATCTTTCTCTCCCTCTTCTCTCTATTTTTCTTCTCTCTCTCTCTCTCTCTCTCTCTCTCTCTCTCTTCTTCTAAGAATTTATGCTCCATTCTCATAGATCATGATCTATGCATTCATGCCCTATAATCCTAGGATACAAATTTATTCATCGTTATATTCTTGATCGAATTTATTTGTCAGCCCCTATATTTGCATCAAGGGTTTGCACGATGAATTCTCTAAAAATCTAAAAAAATTAAAACATGTTGAGTGGTGTTTTCACCCAATTGTGAAAGCACACTCTCCGATAGGATTTGGGTTCTAAATCCTCTGCTTGCAAAGAAATTAAACATGTAACTTCTCCAAGGTTCTTGTTATGTGAGCATTTTGCATCTGTGTATGAAAGATATTAAATTAAAATGCTTGGAACACCTTAGTGATTGCAAGTAACTGAAAACAAGGGGCACTGTGGTTTATTTTTACTATGAAAATTTAATGATTGTTCATTGAACCCTGATAAAGTAAATGTGAGTTGGCCCTCATATGACCACGATGTAATGCTTTAATTCCTTTTATCTTGATGGTTTTAAGATAGATTTTATCTTGCATTAAATCCTCAATGATGAATAGGGTCTTCAAATGTAACTTCAAAATGTCACTTTAACTTATCCCTCTTAAATGAAATCAAATTTTCATCAAGATGAACAATTAAGTGCTTTAAGGAAAAGACTTTCAATGTAGTACTCAAACTACCCCTCTTTCGTAAAATTGGAATTTTTATGAAGGGAGGGTAATTTTAGGCCCGAAATGGAAATTTGTGAAAATGCCGTAAAACATAACCCCTTCAATGAAATTGGAATTTCCATGAAGGGAATGTCATCATAGGCTCATGAATGCAAAACAAAACTGGAAAAATGAAATTTGACCTTAAAATGGAAAATTTCTATTTTCGGAATTTTAAAATCTGTAGCAAAACAACAACTTCGATGAATTTTTAAAAATACTAAACAAGTCCGAAAATGAAATTTCAAAGTGCGTATTTGAATTCTGAATTATAATCTCCGCAATGGTGAAATCATTTTTAGATTTTGAAAATTTTTTAATGTTTATTTTAATGTCTGAAAATAGGAAAAAATTCTGAAATTAAAATTTTTGGAAACAGAAAATTAAAGTTTGCATCAAAATAATTGCTGAAAACACAGCAATGCAAAAGCTCCTTCAGTTTGATAGCACCCCGTCCTGCAAAACCAAATACGTGAGAGTTTCGTACATGCAACCTAGCTTATCTGACCTGCAAAATAAACACAATCAAAGTAAACTAGGTGTTGGTTCCTAGGGTTTTAAATAATTTCCAGATTGCAGACATTCACATGAAACAACCCAAAATAATGGCATCAATTTCACATACAAGTCTGAAATCTGAAAGGGGAAAAATAAAACAATTAAAATTAAGCATGCAGAAAATTTCTCATTCTTTCTTGCTAACAAGGCCTGAAATTTCTGAATAAAAGCTTTCACATTCCAATTAAAATCCCTGCTTTACAAATGTGGCCATGCCCAAAGTTCCCATTTGGCCATGCCCAAAAATTCCGTCCATTTTCGTCTCCGTTTTCCCTCCCTTTTTGTGTTTGTATGGCCTATTTAAAAAAAAATATTCAATATGCCCTTTCATTGGTTTTCCAACTCTTCATTTCATTTCCCATGCTATTCGTAGCTCTCCGTTTCGTTTAAATCTCCATTCGCTTGGCGTTCTCCATGTCGTGCGCTTCTTTTCTCCTGGCCCTTTCGTTTCCTACGCAATACCCTGCAAAAAGAAAAAGAACACGTTAAAAAAAACAAAAACTAAATTTCACTTAACTAACATGAAAAAATTAAAGATTAAAACTTAAACAAAAAAAACAAAAAAGCTAAAAAACAAACCTACCACTACATACTACTTAAAGCTAATAAAAGGTGCTTTAAAAGCTTTAAGAGCTATACGTGGCCACCATGAAAAATATAAGATATTATATATATATATATATATATATATATATATATATATATATATATATATATATATATATATCTTATCCCTTTTTATTTTTATTATTATTATTTTTTTGTTTTTATTTTATGTTCATTTATATATATATATATATATATATATATATATATATATATATATATATATATATTATTTTTATTTATCTTTTTTTTTTGTTTTATTTATTTATTTATTTTTTAAATTCCTTTTTAGTTTATTTATTTTTTTAAATATGAATTAACCCAAAAGTTAATGTTTGAATTATAAACACTTTAATAAACCTATAAAAAAGAAAAAGACAAAAACCACACCAAAATTTATCAAAAAAAATGTGGGTCCCCAAGCTTTGGGGCTAGTTGTGAAACAGTCACAACAAATGGCGACTCTGCTGGGAAATGCTCCTGAGCATTTCGATGAGAACCCAAAAAAGAAAACCTGAAAACACACTTCAAAACTTTAACACGAGTGTCAACAAATATCCAAAGAATGCCAATAGATCAGAAATACATGAAACATCAGAATTGCTAAGCATCAGCTCGGTGTGTGCAATGACTTTCTTTCCCTATCATTTGAAATTGATCCACACTCCATTATCAGTTTTGCATGAATGCATATGTGGGATGGTGAATGATTTGTGTACCTTAATGAATGTGCTAGGAGATTTTTGCTTTCATAACAAGGCATAGTCATTCTTCTATTATTATGTACAAGCATTCAAGATTGCCAAACCCTCTTAGGATCAACTATATGAATTGCTTTATTATATATCCCAAAGTTGGTTATGAGTCCCTACTATCTTGAACCCATGTGCAAGTGAAAGTGAAATCAGAACTTTGGGGAATCAGACTCCCAACCAACCGAGATGAGAGTTTAACCCTATCCTTACTATTCCGATTTAGAGTTCATTACCTCACTTTAAGCAAAATAATTAAACCAATTATGGAAGAAATGGTCATGCTAGTCTAACCCTCTAGACAATCAGTGGTCTTGTTTTTTAGACAAGACATGTTGCCATGCATGGGCATATCTTAACCCCACAATCCAAAACTTATCTTCATTTCTTTGGACCTTGGGGATGACTACCCATCCTTTGCAGAGGACAAGTAGTACGATCCTTCCAATCCAATATAAATATGAGATGGGAAATTTATATTTATTTTTTTTACTTCTTGGACCTTAGGGATGACTACCCATCCTTGCTAGGGACAAGTAGTACGATCCTTCCAATCCAAAATTTAGATGTAAATGGAAAATATTAATTTTATTGCTTAGACCTTGGGGATGACTACCCATCCTTTGCAGAGGACAAGTAGTACGATCCTTACAATCCAAGATTTATTATGAAATGAGACATAAGAGCTTTGGGGAATCAGATTCTCAACCTAAGCGAGATGAGAATTTATGCCCTATCCTTACTACTCCATGTAGGTCAAATCAAAGCTTTGGGGAATTGGATCCTCAACCTAAGCGAGATGAGAATTTAACCCTATCCTTACTACTCTTATTTTAGGCTTTAAGCTCTATGGAAGTGGTCAAAACCACTGTTTTAAGGATCATGCTGCATAAATAGGATAGACATGAAATACTTCTTTCGCCCAACCTTTCCTTCCAAGTTAGGTTTTGATCATTTTGCTCAAGATCCTTTTTAATGTATGAGACGTGCTTGGTTCTAGATATCTCAAGACTCAGTTTCCAACCTTAGGATTCTCTTCTTATTTATGTGATAGCATAACCTTAAGAGGATTTGACATACTTTAATGGCTTGTACCTAAGATGCATATGTAACTAAGATGAGATGTATGTAAGGTGAGATGGAACATGAATGCATTATCTCTTGAATTGCAAATGAAATGATTTGTCATGCAAAACTGACTCTTTCATGCATCACAAAATCAAACAATATAACTTAAGATGTTTGTGTTACTTGTGGAGCTTTTACAAGACAATTCCAATATTTCATATTCTCCCGATCTAGAACATAAGTTAGCATCTCAAGGCAACTTTTTCATCATCATTTTTTTTTTTTTTATATAGACAAACAAAACATGTCAAATAAACACACAACTTTAAATTAAAACTTGTTCAATCCAAAACCAAAATGCAATCCCAAAAAAGAAAATTTGAAAACACAAACCAAAAACCAAAAACCAAAATTTATATACAAATGTACACTATAATACAAGATGATGCAAAGCTTAGCTTATCACTTCCCTGGATCCCAAACATGATTAGAACATTTCAACAAAAATATGACATGATATGCATGCCAAATGTTGTGGGAATCCAACACAACAAGATCTAGACCAAACAATGCAACAAATTTCCACTTGCCATGCTCACCATACCAATTTGATTTTGTTCCAATAATACTCCCATAGGTGAGCATCAAATTACTAGAATGATTAGACAATAAATGATTTTCAATTTTATCATGTCTATTCTTTAAAATGTGAACCTCATAATTCCCTCCTTGATTTAGAATTAGGCTATCCTTTTCAAATATGCAATTTTGTAAGTAGTAGCCTATTTCTACAAATTTCAAAGCCAAATCATTTTCCAAATTTGTAGGCCAATCAAATTTGTGTAACAATTTACAAGCATCTAGGATATTTACTAAATTAGGATCATTAAAAGTTTTTATCCTAGATTCAATTAGTAGTTGTTGATGAATTTGGTTTAACAATTCAAGCGCATCAACTTCTTTTCCATTCATTAAAACCATGCTATTAAAGGTGTGATTAAAAATTATACCTTGTTTTTCATTTACCTTTAATGACATTTCATCATAAACATCAATCAAATTCAAAACATGGTCATGCAAATTTTCACCCAAATGCTTTTGGTCAAAGTGTATGTCCCATGATTCATCTTGATGATCCTTCATTTGAGCTGCTTCCAATTGATCAATCTCTTTATCATTTGGTTCTAATTCTTTGTTCACTATCCATGGCATCTCTTCATTTGAATCCTCCAAATCATCATGCAAACTTGCATCCACACTTTCAATGAATTTATATTTTGTCCCCTTTTCAAATCTTGCGAATATGAGATCTTCGTATGATGTAGAAGGTTCAACATCCTGCATATCAAGTAAAATATGAGTTTCATCTATAGGGATGTGAGAAAAGAATGCATTACCATACCTTCCCCAACCATTGTAAAAATCGTCATCCAAATCTGTGAGATGAAACTCCATGGTATTTGTGACATGATCTTTTGATTCATTCATCCATTCATTTTCTTTCTTTGTCCTTGGCAATAGGATCATTATAATCTTCCAAAATTTGATGAGATTTGAAACCCTCTTCCAAAACATCCTCAAATTGTACAGGAGTTGTAATATCTTCCTTTGAGTAGGCAATTATGTTGTCCTGTATATCAATTGGCACACAAGTTTCATTAGTAGCTTTGGAAAGAGTGAAGTCTTCCCACTTCTTCCAAGCATCATAATAATCATCTTTCAAGATCAAGTGGTGACGTTCAACTATTTATTCAACATCTTCCAATTCATCAATGTGTTTCTCATCAAATTCGTCTTCACCTTCCTTAGATGGTTCAATTATTTCCAAAAGTGGGTTATTTCTTGAATTCAAATTTATAAGGCTATCATTGTCCAAATTAGTAACCCATGATTCATTATCATAATTTGGAGGGTGAAGAATTTCTTGATCTTTAATTTTACACATTTCATCAATAGTATCTTCCAAGAACAAGTGGTGAAATTCTATCATATCTTCAAATTTATTTATTGATTTTCTTTCCATTTCTCTTTCAACCACTTCATTCAATTCTATGGTGGGTTCCATCCATTCACATATATCAAACATTGTTGAATATAGATAATCATGTATCTCTACATGATCCTCACTAGTGGATGTTGTCTTAGCAATTTGCACCTCCTCTTGGACTACATCTAAGGTGGTCATAAAATTTGGGTATTCAAATTCATCCCCTTGATCATTTACCTTAGATATCATTGGAGTGGAGGGTGCTATGTTTGATGGTTGGTGTAGGTTGGCATCAAAAGAACAATCTCTCATGTGAATATGTTGTGCCTTTTCTTCTTCAAGACCTTGTCGTTCTATCTCTTCTAAGATCTCATGGATTCTCTCTAGGGACAAACCACTCAGTTTTTCCTCAATGAGTGAAGCAAGTATGGGGTGTATGGCTCCTAGGTATACTTCCATGGCTTCTTCTTCCAATGTGTTAAAATTTTCCCACATTTGGGAGTGCAATTCACGAAATCTTCCATTGAATTGACTCAAGGATTCATTAGACTCTTTACATATGGAGGTAAACTGATTTTTCAATATTTCTAAGTCAGCCTGATTACCAAAATGATTAAGATAGGCTGCTTCTAGTTGTATCCAAGAAGTCCTAACCTCCATGGGTAGTTGGCTATACCAAAAGAATGGTCTATCATCCAAAATGTATGCAAATAACTTACAAGCCACCTCCTCATAAAAAATCTGGAATTGACATAATGTACTCTTGTATACATGCAGCTTTTGCAAGTATCCTAGTGGTACCTCTTGATTAAAACACCATAAAAATTCCAATAACATTTTAGGAACATGATATGGTACCACAGGTATAGACAAACCCTTATAATGATCCTCTATTATTAATACCATTCTCTCTCTTAGAGATGTTATTTCAGCTCTCAGGGATACCCTTTGCTCCTCAAGTGTTGCCATTAGTGAACTTAAAATGTAATTTTAGAACCAAATCTGTTGAATATTCAACCTGCAATATAAAACAGAAATCAAGTTAGCATCAACTAAGAGATGTATTCATTAAAATCAAATGAAAAGTAATTGCATGAGACCAAAATTCTGAAAAATTAAATCAAATCACTTTATTTCTGTATGAACAATCCAAATGTGTTGTAAAGCTCTTAAGCAATTTTAAGCATTTAAAATCATGATGAAATAAACCGTTTCATGCCCTCCTTCTAGCGCCAATCTGTTGAGTGGTGTTTTCACCCAATTGTGAAAGCACACTCTCCGATAGGATTTGGGTTCTAAATCCTCTGCTTGCAAAGAAATTAAACATGTAACTTCTCCAAGGTTCTTGTTATGTGAGCATTTTGCATCTGTGTATGAAAGATATTAAATTAAAATGCTTGGAACACCTTAGTGATTGCAAGTAATTGAAAACAAGGGGCACTGTGGTTTATTTTTACTATGAAAATTTAATGATTGTTCATTGAACCTTGATAAAGTAAATGTGAGTTGGCCCTCATATGACCACGATGTAATGCTTTAATTCCTTTTATCTTGATGGTTTTAAGATAGATTTTATCTTGCATTAAATCCTCAATGATGAATAGGGTCTTCAAATGTAACTTCAAAATGTCACTTTAACTTATCCCTCTTAAATGAAATCAAATTTTCATCAAGATGAACAATTAAGTGCTTTAAGGAAAAGACTTTCAATGTAGTACTCAAACTACCCCTCTTTCGTAAAATTGGAATTTTTATGAAGAAAGGGTAATTTTAGGCCCGAAATGGAAATTTGTGAAAATGCCGTAAAACATAACCCCTTCAATGAAATTGGAATTTCCATGAAGGGAATGTCATCATAGGCTCATGAATGCAAAACAAAACTGGAAAAATGAAATTTGACCTTAAAATGGAAAATTTCTATTTTCGGAATTTTAAAATCTGTAGCAAAACAACAACTTCGATGAATTTTTAAAAATACTAAACAAGTCCAAAAATGAAATTTCAAAGTGCGTATTTGAAGTCTGAATTATAATCTCCGCAATGGTGAAATCATTTTTAGATTTTGAAATTTTTTTAATGTTTATTTTAATGTCTGAAAATAGGGAAAAAATTCTGAAATTAAAATTTTTGGAAACAGAAAATTAAAGTTTGCATCAAAATAATTGCTGAAAACACAACAATGCAAAAGCTCCTTCAGTTTGATAGCACCCCGTCCTGCAAAACCGAATACGTGAGAGTTTCGTACATGCAACCTAGCTTATTTGACCTACAAAATAAACACAATCAAAGTAAACTAGGTGCTGGTTCCTAGGGTTTTAAATAATTTCCAGATTGCAAACATTCACATGAAACAACCCAAAATAATGGCATCAATTTCACATACAAGTCTGAAATCAGAAAGGGGAAAAATAAAACAATTAAAATTAAGCATGCAGAAAATTTCTCATTCTTTCTTGCTAACAAGGCCTGAAATTTCTGAATAAAAGCTTTCACATTCCAATTAAAATCCCTGCTTTACAAATGTGGCCATGCCCAAAGTTCCCATTTGGCCATGCCCAAAAATTCCGTCCATTTCCGTCTCCGTTTTCCCTCCATTTTTTGTGTTTGTATGGCCTATTTAAAAAAAATATTCAATATGCCCTTTCATTGGTTTTCCAACTCTTCATTTCATTTCCAATGCTATTCGTAGCTCTCCGTTTCGTTTAAAATCTCCATTCGCTTGGCGTTCTCCATGTCGTGCGCTTCTTTTCTCCTTGCCATTTCGTTTCCTACGCAATACCCTGCAAAAAGAAAAAGAACACGTTAAAAAAAACAAAAACTAAATTTCACTTAACTAACATGAAAAAATTAAAGATTAAAACTTAAAAAAAAAAAACAAAAAAGCTAAAAAACAAACCTACCACTACATACTACTTAAAGCTAATAAAAGGTGCTTTAAAAGCTTTAAGAGCTATACGTGGCCACCATGAAAAATATAAGATATTATATATATATATATATATATATATATATATATATATATATATATATATATATATATATATGAACATAAAATAAAAACAAAAAAATAATATATATATAAAAATAAAAAGGGATAAGATATATATATATATATAATTTTTATTTATCCTTTCTTTTTTCTTTTTTTTGTTTTATTTATTTATTTATTTTTTTAATTCCTTTTTAGTTTATTTATTTTTTTAAATATGAATTAACCCAAAAGTTAATGTTTGAATTATAAACACTTTAATAAACCTATAAAAAAGAAAAAGACAAAAACCACACCAAAATTTATCAAAAAAAATGTGGGTCCCCAAGCTTTGGGGCTAGTTGTGAAACAGTCACAATAAAACACATGCTTAAAATCTAATCTAACCTAGTCTAAAGGTTAATTTTAGAGGTATAGTTGCTCTTGGTCTGTTGTAGTGCCAGCTTCACCTCTTGCAATGACCGTATAGTGCGTCAGTAGTTCCATTCTCCTCTTTTCTCCAAAGCTATTTTTCTTCCTCTCGCATGGTGAAAATGAATTAATTTTCACCCTCCCCCTCCTTTTATCCCTTCCTTTCTCTCTCCTCTTTTTATTTTTCTTTCTTTTTTTCTTCTTCCTTCTTCTACGTTTACCATTTTGAGTTTCTTCTACAATTTTGCATTCCTTTTGAAACTCGAGGAGGTACCCTGATCTTGGGGGTATTAACATCATAATTACCCCATAAAGTGTGTAAAATTTTTAAAGTATTTGGAATAACACCATTTGTGCACCATCCCTCTGCCTAAAATTGCTACCCCTTTTTGTGTTTGTTGTTTTTTACCCATAGGTATCTACAACTTTCTTTGATGCATTTATTAGGCCATAAATGCATCAAAGAGGGGGTAAAATATAGACACAAAAATTTTATCCATCCAAATGAGTCATTTTCCCCTTAAATTCTCTAGGAAGTCACTAACAATTGCTAAGTGCAAGTTTGAGCTCCTTTCCCCCCCTAGTTTAGCCTTTTTTCTCTAGCCTCATCAAATTTGTGGTTGTCCAAGATGGGGCATGAATTCAACAATTTTGGATTTTTTCTCTTAAAATTGTAGTCCTACATCGACTATTTGTGATATCGAATCTTAACCAAGTTTATGTATTTTTTTCCCACCTTCCACATCTCCTATAAATAGAAATATTGGACTCCCATTTAGAGAGACATATTTCATCATGAACATCATAATAAATTATTTTGGAATGCTCTGTTATTGCTTTGCTTTTGTGCTTCTAGTCTTAGCTACTTTGCATGATCAAGTGGAGAATCCTTGATGATAGATAATGTGCAAGACTTGTATTTTAGGGAAGGAGGAAAGGTACACAATCTTGGTTGATGCTTTTACTCTATCTCATCGCTCCTTTACACTCACCACAGATTAATCAGGTTTTATGGCATCTATTAATTTCATTTGGATCATGTATTCTTGTTAGCTAAGATTTTCATTATATTTTTTACATTCATAAGATAGAATTAAATCTCTATTGCAAATTTGCACTCCATTTGTACGGGGCACAAATTTGGCAAAACCTTTAGTTTTGTCATTTTTTCTCTATTTTTGAATTTATTGTCACCCTTTATAAGGCACAAATTTGGTTACAAGGATTTTGGGGTAATTATATGCTTCCAAAAACCCTTTCTTTGCTCATTGCATATTTTATTTTCTGTTAGCATCTCTTCTATTTGCATTTTGTTTTACTGCATTTTGTTTGCTTATCTCCAAAGGTCAAATATTACTTTTTATTTTGAACAATTAGCTAAAAGGACCAAGGGGGCTTGATTGTTGCACCTCCAAGCTCAATCTAATAGTGGTCTAAGAAATCCCCCAAACAATGATCAAATTTTCCAAGTTTTATTTTTGATTTGTAGGTATGTTTGAATTCAAAGTTACAGGTTTTGAAGTTTGGATTTGGCTAGGATCGACCACTAGATCAAGATTTTTGATAGACCTTTCATGCTATTTATTGTGTGTTTGTGTCTCCTTTCTATTTTCTATATCTAAAAGAATAAAATAAAAATATAAACATATCTAATAGATTAAATTTTGGTTTAGATCTCAAGAAAAAGAAAGTGTTTCATTTCTAGGCATAAAATAAGAAAAGCATATAGTTTACATGTAGGCTAGTCTTGTTTGTGCATTGTGTTTTATCCCTACTTAGAATAACGGTTTATTTATTGTATTTTTTGAGGATAGTCTTCATTGAAATAAAGAATCATTTTAGGAATAACATTTTTTTTGTCTGCATTGTTATTTTCCCTACACTGTTCTTTACTTCTTTATAGTTTAGTTCATAGTCAAAGGCCAAACTTAGGTGCATTTATAATAAACACATCAAACCTTCTACCCTAAACTTGGAGTGAGTCCTTAAAATGCTCCTAGTGAACACTTCAATCTCCCAAGCCCTAAGTGTAGAAAAACAACAAGCCTCACGATTACCTTGGCTCCCAACATATCCATCGATAATCATTCACGAGGATTATTTTATCCCTCTACAAATTTCCTCCATCTTCATTTTTTTATTATGCTTCATTTGAAGTCCTAATGTGCAAGGGATAACCTCCACACTACTTTCATTTTTATTGCTAGAAGAAGATTTTACATTGCTTGAGGAAATAAAAAGGATTTGTAGACACCCAAAACATGTCAAATCACCAAGTCTTCCCAATTTCTCTCAAAGGTCTAATTTCTTCTATCTAATTTCCCTAATTTCCTCCAATTTTCTCTATTCCATCTACAAGTCTTCTAATTTTCCCCAAATCCTACTAATTCCCTCTAGAATCCTTCATTATCTCTCTAATATTTCTAATCTCTTTAATCCATCCTAAAATACCTAACTCTTCTTTTAATTTACTCAATGCCTCTAATATTTTCTATTTTTCTTTTAATTTCTTCATTTCTTCCAACTTCTTCTAATCCTCTTCCTAAATTCCTCAAATTCCTAAAATTTCCTTCATTTACTTTTCTAATTTTCCTAATGCTCATAGTGCCCCTATTAATTAATTTTTAATTCCCTCTAAATATTCCTCCAATTCCCTTAATTTCTTCTAAATTATTTCCTAATTTATTTAGTCCTTTTCGAATTTCCTTTATTTTCCTAATCTTCTTCTAATATATTTAATTATTTCTAATTTCCCCCTAATTCTCTATTTCCTCTAACCCCCTTTTATTCCCCTAATTCTTCTTAAGTCTTTCTAATCACTTCTTAATTATCCTTATCCTCTCCATTCTCTATGAATTCCTCTTTTCTTTCCCCAACCTCCCTCAAAATTCTCATAACCCTACTTAGCCCTCATTTCCCTAATTAGAACATGATTAAATCCACTAATCACCTTCTAATCCTCAAATCCAATCACAAAGAAAATATGCATTAAATCCCCAAAAATACCAAGAAAAATTCCAAAATATTCAAATCAGCCCCCACAATCCCTAGGAAATACCCTAGAAATCCCCACCATTAAATTCCCAAACCCCCTTACACTTTTCCCTCCAATTTTAGGAGAATTTAAAATTCCACTAAAATGCCAAATCAACTCCCCCTAATAAATCCACATGTCCTCCCATCATCCACCTTGCATTTTAAGAATTTTAAATTCCTCTCCACTTTTCCCAATGTGCATTTTAAAAGAATTTTATATTATTTTACTCTACCCAAGGACCCCCACTCCCCAATGTCAATTTATGACACTTGGGTGGGTGAGAATTCATCCTCCCCAAGGTCATAAATTTGAAAGATGCACAACCCTCCAAGAAAATCCTCCAAATTTTCCTTGGTCCTTGCACATGCCACCTAGCTACAACCTCATGCCAAGTCACTACCTTGTCACCCTCCCCTCTCCCTTGCAAATTTTTAAGCACCCCCCTTATTTATCCATTTGCAAGAACTCTCCAACAACATAGCCAAAAATCTGCCAAATTTTCTCCAGCCACCTCCCTTTGGCACTTTGTTACCATCCAAAACCTTCACCATTGTCATATCCATAGCCAACCATGAAGATGAAGGTGATTCCCTTCATTCCCTCAACTTAATTTTAAAATTGCTTGCACACAAAACATTATCTCAATATCAAATTGCAACCAAAGATCCATTACTATCCTTTGGATATTTGCAAAAAAATTTGTGAGTACCTGAATATTAGAGATCGATCGTCCTACCCTGAGACAATCAATAGTCATCACCATATCGCCCTATAATGATCACAAACTAGAGAGTAAATCAAACAAGGTCTCGACAACAAATAGAGAAACATGATGAGCACATGTATATTTTAGTGTTTTTTTATCATTTTGACATCATATTTCTATTTTGATCAAGATTTGTTAAGATTTATTGTGGAATTCTTTTATGAAATTTGGAGTCTAACCAAGGTAAGCCCCTTGATATCACTAACTTGTTGTTGTGGGCTATGTACAGGTGACTAAGGACAACATTCAACCTTGGGTGGTCTACCAAGCCAACCAGGAGCTTCCAAATCCATCCACTCTTTGTGGTGACATAAGAAACTAGATTGCACCATAATTATTGCTTTGTAAAAGGGGCCACTCCCCTCATTGGAAATATTACTTGTAAAAATCCCAAGTGGGTCATCCTTGTAAAAGAGAAAAGCTGCAATTTATTATATCATTTATCCTTTTTATTAAAAATGAAATAGTGTATTTCCTTTGTCACATGATTTATTTGGAATAAACTTGACCTCTATGGTTTCCTTTGTTTTAAAAATGTCCTTTGCATCTTCCTTTGCACCTTTAATTCCTTTTGAATCTAAACTCACACATTGTGCTTTCTCATCCCTTTTATCATTATTTATTTATTCTAAGGGTTGATCTACGTGAAATATGGTGGACTTTTCTATTTGGTGTTGCATATAGGCTTTCTTTACCTCTTATTTTGGATTGGAATATCCTTGATCTAATCAAGCTTCTACTATGATATGAATTATTGCTTCCAAAATGACTAAAATTTTAGGTCTTTCTTCATCATTTTCACTTTGAAATATTTTACCATGTATCTATTTCTATAACAATTACAACATCAAAATGCAATGTTTTCATAATCAACTTATTGATCTCATTATCTTGATTCAAATGTAATAGATTGTAGAAAAGATTTTGAAATATCCATAACATCACAAATTCGGGTATATATAGTGTGCTTTCACTCCTTAGTATTTGGTACCTCCTAGATGAATTTCCCTAAGGTATTTCTAATATTCTTCAAAACATCCTTATGCATAAGTTGATATGGAAGACCAAAAGCCTAACCCACATCAGAAACTTTTTAATAATTTTTATTTGGAAAAAAAAATCATCACTCCATGGTCTTAATTAAAGGGCATCTCTTCCACTAAACCATGGGCCACTAACAATTATTTTATCCCTGATTTTCGAATTGGAAAAGATGACGATGAAAACAACTTAAGGAAGAAAACTCATAGAGTAATTTGAATTCAATCACAACTTCCACATAATCCAATTTTGAATCTTCAAGACCCTAGCCAATATACACAAAATTTACATATTTACCCTATGCTTTTAATATTCACTATATCTTATATGATTATCTCATCTTGATAATCACTTTTAGAATGATATCTACTCCTTGATTCAATATACATAGAACTTGTGTTTAGGAAGCTACGAAGAGATGACAAACAAAGTGAGACCTAGAAAAACATAGATAGATTGATATTTAGGAATACAAACATGTGAGAAATGTAGATAGAGTGAGATCTAGAAATAAAAATCCTAAAAACATATATAGAGTAAGTTCTAGAAAAACATAGGCAATGAGATCTAAAAACTCAAAAATTTAAAAAACATAAACAAAGTCAGATTTGGAAAGTCACAAACAAAGTGAGATTTAGAAACACATAAATTTGAAAAACATAGAAAAAGATATAGAAAAACATAGACAAAATGAGATTTAAATTCATAAAGGACTAGGGTTTGGCACAATAATAACAAGAGAAATACAGATAGAGTGAGATATGAAAAAACTCAGATAGAGCAATATTTGGTTACACAAATTACCTCTAACTAAATTTGGTTGCTTGGGTTGCTTTATTCACATGTCATTTGGTTGGAGTGCAAGTGGCTCACTTAATAGCAAGCTTTTGTTATTTTGGTTGGTTTGTATCTCAGTCCTAATTTGTGGACTGCATTTTGTTTCTTGTTGGCATTCTTGAAATAGATGGTGGTCTTATCCCCTTTTTAGTATTTTGGCTCTCAAACCTCTTTATAAAATATAAGGAACCTTTCAAAACCTTTTTATTATCTTTATAAAAAAACCTTGTCATATATTTGCTTTTCTTCTTATTTTCAACTTGGACATATATACTTCCAACTAAGACATCCTTCTGATTAAAACTTTTAAATATATCTTTCCTTCCCTATTATTAATTTTTATTATTTTCAAATATATTATTTAATATTCATAGTTTGTTATTATATTTACTTTTTGTTATGTTCCATTCCCATATCCACTCCAAAAAAAAAAAACAATCATTTGGATCAATAGTGTTTAGTGTTTAATTGATAGCATTATCCTATGTCATGATACATATTTACCATCATTTGCGAAATCCTATAAATATTAAAAAATATGTATAATAATAAAAATGTTAAAAAATTATATATATAACCCTATAAATTTTGATGAAATTTTGAGTTTTTAAAGACTTAAAATTTGATAGTTATAAAACATTATTGGTAAAAGAGAGAGGGGATTCAAAACAGAATTTTTGGTAATCTTTAGTAAAGTTTTTTTTTTTTTTTTTTAATATATAAGGGATTTGGTTATATTTATATTATTTTTAGTAATGGTTTTACATAGGAAATTTGGTTATATTTATATTGTTTTTAGCTACTGTTAAGTATAGGGTTTAAACTATAGGGACTGCTCCCAACAAGTCTATGTCATCTTGTGTTGTTAACCCTGCATGAAGAAGATCACTAGTCGCTTGAGATTTATATGATTACTGTGAATTGTGATTTGTATAGTCATCGGCAGTTTGGCACACACTCAAAAATTCAGATCAGACTTCTTTTCTTAGTAGGTGCCACAACTACTAGTCCACCTATAAATTGTTTGAACTTAAATAAAATTATATCAACTACCAATCCACCAACCCTAAGTACATCAATCCGCTTGAATAAGATCGTATTTGAAAACTTGACATGAGATTATATGAGAATTTCAATGATGACTACTCTTTATTTTCATATGTTGACTATATTTAAAACTATTGATACATTTCAGATTTACATGGGTTTGCAAATTTTCATATGAAATTGTTACTAGCTTAAGATTTTCAAATAGTACATTTCTGATGTGCCAATAGCCATATACTCATTAATGATGCACGTTAAAGGAGGGTAATATTTCAATCTCAGTGCACCTGTTACCAACAGGTGTAATAATATTTATGGAATACCAGAGTCAAAAGTTAATAAAAAATATTAAATAATATTAGTTTAATTAATTATATTTTGGAGTTAAAAGTTAATAAAGAGGTATTAAATGATATTAGTTTAATTAATTAGATTTTTTAATATTTAAAAAGGAGATATAGAGATAGATAGCGGAGAAGACTTAGGTTTGCATTTTATCAAAGGATCCATAGATAATATCTAAGTTATACAGGATGACCATGTAATATGGGTGGGGTCCGTGTGAAGACAACACAATGATTTGGGTTTTGGTTCTTCCTCTGGAGGTTCAAGGTTCAAACCCCAACGTGGGTAAGTGTGTGAGAGGGTGGGTATGTGTTTGGCCCCTATTGATAAGCTCATCTCTCATTCTTATGAGAGGTCATAGTTGGGATGGGGATGCCCAACCCTGAGCGTCACGGGTATTTTTCACACTAACCTAATAAAAAAAATGGGTGGGACCCATTTCAATCCCATATAATTAATTTAATAAAAACAAAGGTCAATAAAGACTTCTTGAAAGGGACACATTGGTATGTGGGTGTGAAAAAATCAATAAAGATGAATAAAATAAGTGAGAAATGTTTAAAAAAAATTAAACAATTAAAAATTAGTAATTTTTTTTAATATTAGAAGATTGAAATGGGTTTTATTTATAACACATTTTGGTGTTATAATAATTAGTAATTATTTATATATTTTTTGGTAAGATTCAAACAATAGAAGATTGAAATGGATTTTATTTATGGCACATTTTGGTATTATAATAATTAGTAATTATTTATATATTGTTTGGTAAGATTCGAACAATAGTCTTCTCAAAGTTGAGGAATGTGATCAATTGAGCTAATGTCATTTAACTAAATGTAATTTACTTTAATGAGTGTAATTTTATAGATACAAAAAGTAGAAAAATCAAATATTTAATGGCTTGAATTATTTGAATAAAAAAATGGTGCAATTATACTTTGTTAATGACATTTTCAAGGGATATTTTTATTGATCAAAGTACATTTTAAAAGTTATCAAACTAACAATTGTTCTTGCCATATTTTCTTCCTAAAGAATAAGTGCAACCACAAAAATTGTATAAATACTTTATATGAAAACACATTAATGTTATAAAATAAAGAAAATATTACCAATGAAAAACATTAAAGTAAATCTTAATCATAATTTGATTCAGGAAATCAACATTTTTTTAGCATTAGCTAAACTTACTACTTCCTCTAACCATGGAAAAAAGAATTTAACTTCATTATCATAAATTTAAACCCCTCTATTTGCTAGCTTATCTACACATTTGTTTTCTTCCTTTAATGTATGTGTAAACCTGATTTCTTCAAATTGTGTAGCAAAGTCTTGCATTTTCATGATTATCTCTTGTATGTTCCATGGAGCCTTTGCTTTCCTAAAAATTGTATTTATTACTATTAATGAATCACCTTCCATCCATACTCTCTTCCATTTCATTTTTCTACATATTTTTAACCTTTCTAAAGCTTCCCAAGTTTCAACTTCATTATTTGTCTTAAATCCACTATTGAACACATAATGAGAAAATCTTTGCTTTCTTTTTGTTTCTCCTGTACCAACACCATAATTCCATTTGATGACTTGACTCCATCTATCAAGGCTCTCTGCTCTACTATTAGGGATTGGGTGAGTTGATAGGATTGGTTTAGACTTTTCTATGGCTAAAAAAATATTCCTTTTTATTACCTCTAAACTACTTTCCTTTCCTTTAAATATTATTCTATTCCTTTTCATCCATAAAATCCAAAGTATTATATCTTATGATATATCCCAGATTGTATGTCAAGCTTCAATTTTAAAAGTGCTCTACCATTGCTTTAATTATTCTTTAATTTTACCATTCATTACTATGCATTTACCAAGCATATTAAGAATACATTGCCAAAGTTTCCAAACTATTGGCCCGTGTCCCAAGAGATGGTCTATACTGTCCTCCTCCTTTTTATGTTAGGGTCATTGAGTCCTAAGGATGATAGATGGTTGTGTTTTATTTTTGAAACTCTAAGCTTCAAGGTTAATTTAATATTATAAAATATTTATAGAAGAGGATTGTCATAAGTGCCCATAAATTCATTCAATATTATCTTTGTCTAGCCTATTATTAAGCTAGAAAAATATTTATATAAAAATAATTAATCCTAAGTATGTAAAAATAATCAACAATAGTTAGAGGACATTAATAAAATGGTTCCTATTACATTATCACATATTATTTCAATGAACAACTACACAATAGTATTATATCACTTGATAAGATTTGAACATGGACCTTCTTATTGAGAACCCATATTTTAACCACTTCAACTAATGCCATTTGATAATACCACTAGAATACTAGAAAGAGCATAAAATCTATTCATTACTCCACTTGAAACACAAAGAAATAAATTATAAATGCAAGATTGGATCTAACAAATTGGAGTCTACTTAATCCCTTGACTATATTGCATGGGGTTTTAGGGGAATCTAGTAGATCAATCAAAAAAGGATAACATAGCATTATGTGCTTGCATCAAAACCTAAAAAATCCACCATAGCTAACCACTCTTTTGTCACCATGCACCACATTTGCATAGAAGGCACAAAAGTGATGGCAAAAATTGGCAAAGACATTAAGCATTGTTTGAAATAAGTTATACATGTTAAGAAACATTAACGCAACCATAGTAAACATAATGGCTTAAAATCACCACATACAAAAAAAAAAAAAACTTTGATCCAAAAGACAATAAAAGAGGTAATTTTCTCTTGATAAATAAGTATCAAAAGTTATATCTATTAATTGTGTTCCATCCTATTGTTTTTAATTAACTTAATTCTATATGAGCTTAAAATTGTCCCTTTGTTTTTCATAAGAGTCTATAATCTTTTTGCATGTGTTGAACTTGTCCTCATTTTTTCTTCTTTTTGACTTAGTTGAGTTTATATTTTCTTTACCAAAAATTCTTTTCTTAGTAATTTTTCATAGTATTTAAGTATTTTTATATGTATGAGATTATAGTGGTTTATTAAATAGCATGATTTAAATGATATGTTCAATAATCTATGAATGTTATGTTCAAAATAACACCAACAAAAGCTAAAAACTAGAGATGGTTTTCAAAAGATATAATTAACTAGTATTTCCAATAATAATATAAGACCCTTAAGGTTCACAAAGGCTGGACCTATTACCATATTGAATGTAGTGATTAGCCGTTTTGAGTTCTAATAAAAATTATTAAAAATTATTGGCATGATGGAGTTATGAAATCCACTCCCATATTTTTATTTGTTAATTTAATTTTCTAATATTAATTTAAAAATTCATACTTGTGCCCATAGTAGAAGCCTATCAATAAAAATAAAATCATTCCATGTCTTACATTCAATGATTCATAACTGCAATGTCCTCATACTCAAAGCACATGTAGATCAATTAAGTAGAAGTACAACATTTCTAAGAGAATATTAAGCATTGCTTGAAATAAGTTATAGATATTAAGATACATTAATGCAACCATAGTTAAAACATTGGCTTAAAATCATCACATACAAAAAGCTTTGATACAAAACATGATAGAATAAGTTGTGTTGAACTTAAATAGTGGCATTAAATTGTTACTTTGTATTTCATAAGAGTCTCCAATTATACATTTCTTTTTGCATGTGTTGAACTTGTTGGAATTCATAATATTTTTCATAAACAAATAAAAACAAAACATTCACTTAAGTCTTATACAAAAAATGAAAAAAGGAAAAAAGAGAGAGATATGTGTTAGAGAATATGATATTATTTAGAATTATGTAATCATTTCATATTTGGGAGTTTAATTAATATTTATTCCATAAAAAATTAAATAGTTAATTTCCAATGATATTGAGAGGAGGTGAAGTGACAACTAAATATGAAAGGTCAAGAATTGTATAATAGAGAAGTCTCCTAGATATGAAGAGACTCCATGTTAGATCTATATATATGGATGAGACATGGAATCAAGATATATTGTAGTGTCTTTGTCCTTGAATAAGGTTTTTTTTATTGATCTTGGGCCTTAACTAACATTGTTATTAGAGCTAGAAGGAGAGTTTGTCTAAGTGTCTTGAGTAGAGACAACCATCACCATATGATTATATACCCTCTCATAGTTGAGGAAGAGGCTTGGATGGAAAAATTATTTATGTGCAACTATTCTCTTGTATGAATGAAAAATCCATAATTTTTTTTTTAATTTGTCTTATGATCTCATCTTGGTCACATTAAGTATTTGGATTAACTTTATAAAGCTCAAGATATTATTAGAATAATATATTTATTGTTTTTTAGCCTCCCAAGGTCCCAATATCAAAATCTGGAATCGTTGTAAAATGTTGACCTCATTTTTTTTAAGGTCATTATTGACTTGATAATCCCAAGATCTCACCAATTAAAATTGCTTAAGTCTTGGGCCACCATAATTCCTTTACCTCTAGTAACCAATGTGTAAACCCTACTTTGGAATAACTCTACATATGCTAGATTTAAATTAAAACATCCTTCCCTATAATATTTCCTGACTTGACTTAGAAAGGATAGACTTATTTGAAGGTGAATAAATACAAGTGTCAAGATGTTATAATAACAACTCTCTAGCCACATGAGAGTACATAACCAGGCCCACTAACACACACACACACACACACACACACACACTATATATATATATATATAGTTTAAACATCATATACTTGTTATTTATCGATAATGATAAGTTTATGTACAAGATAATATTTAAATAATCCTTCATGGAATAACCTTATGTATTCTTGATGATATACCTCATGTATTAAAAAGGTGACTATGTGTTGTGTTGATGTTATTATTAGGAAATATGCTATTACATCATTTGGTTATTTCCTAATGTACCCTCATGGGTGCATATTTAGTTTAGGATTATAATAGGAGTTATTGCTTTATTAGTGTAATAGAAATGCACAAGTGTTAGAATGTGCAATGATGTAAATGTGCATGTAGTCCACGTGTACATGAGTCTTAGGGTTGAGTGAGAGGCAAGTAACCTATCTTTCTATATAAAGGTCTCATTGTAAGTGATTGTGAGAGTGTGGAAGTAGTGAAAAGGAGTGAGTAGTAGTAGGCACAATGTAGCTCCATTTTTTTTATCATGGAGGAGTTGCAAACTCCATGAGAGAAGCATTGTAATTTTCATGAGCTTTCTATATGAGTATTTCTAGAGCATTGTATCAAGTTTTCTATCATATTTTCATGCATGGTTTTTTGCTATTATCATAGTTGTATCATTGCATATTTATTTATATACTTGTGAATACATTTCCTTTATGTTTAAAGCTCCAAAATCTAATAGTGGTATCAGAGCCATGGTGGATCAAAGGAAAGCCACAAGTACTATTGTTGAGTATTTACAAACCGGATCAGCCATAGTGTGCTGCTGCATGCAAATACAATCACAATAGATTTTTTTTATAGAAGTAGCTCTAGGTAGAAGAATATAAAATAGAGAAAGCCACATGATAGATTTAGCTAGAGTTTTCCCACAAGAGTTGTAACATTTGTGAAGACTAGAACTCAACATTGTTCCACTATATTGGCAATCCAACTAGTGAAGTTTATTTCTCATAGAGTCATAGAAATTTTTATTATCTCTAAAATTTTATTGCAATAGAGAAAAGAAGTTTATAGGAGAACCATTTATTTACTATCATATAAGTTTTTCTTGTTGCAAAAAATAAACTCTCAAAAGGTAGGAAGCTTCCTATAATAGATAGAGAAGAACTTCATCTTCATTGCCTAAAAATCAAAGTTACTTTCCTCGTGCAGGGATTGATTATTTTTTGCAAAAATGAGGATGAACAATTTGAAGGCCTAAGGAGAAAGGTCCCATTGAAATATTTTACGATTGAAGGCTCCTAGTTGAAAGATCGAGGAGAGAGATAGTGGCCAAGGAAGTCAAATTGAAGATTGCAAATCTAGAAATGAGGTCCTAGAAAGAAGACCCCATTGAAGATCAAAGAGACTCAAGGAGAAGAGTCCTAGCAAAATATTGGGGATTGACGATCTCCATTAAAGATTGAATTTTTTTTAGTAAAGAAGAGGTCCATTGAAGGCCCTATTGAAGAAGAGGTCCATTGAAGGCCCTATTGAAGAAGAGATTCATTGAAGACTCTATTGAAGAAGAGGTCCATTGAAGACCCTATTGAAGAACTTCCATTGTGGAAGATTGAGCATTGAAAAGAACTAACAAAATGTTCTATTGTAGATTTTAGTAGTAGTAGATTCAAGAGATCCTAGAAGAAGATCTCATTTCCATATTTGAATATTAAAGAGGCCAAGGAAGGTCTCATTGAATATTTAGAATCTATAAGATTGAGAACCTTGGATAGGTCTCAAGAAGAAGGTTTGGTGAGCCTCATTGAAAGAGTTCATAGAAGGAATCATCGAAGAAATTACTACCAAAGAAGAATCTAAGGAATTGGGACAATCATATCCATCCGACGACAAGCCCAAAGGAGAAAGTTTAGCAAGAAGATAGTCAAATCAAAAAAGTAGTATTGAATAGATCTCAGGATTGATAGATTTTTTGAGGAGGAATCTACTTTGAAGTCAAACTTTGGAAAGTGAAAATAGATAGAATAACCACAAAATATGTGATATTTGGGGGCCATCATTGAAGGAGGTTCTTGAGAAACATATCAACTATGATTTGGGGAGAATCCTACCAAATGTTTGGATTCAAGGATAGCATTTCAGTGGCGGTATTGATTACCTTACAATCTGGAAAAGTTTTAGATTTGAAGACAAAGAAAAGGGTAGCATATTAACATCATTCAAATTTGTAAATTATAGAGTTCGTGGACAGCGAGAAATGCAACAAATCAAGTAAATTAAAAGCAACATTGAAGATTGGTTAGTGCTAAAAATTTAAAAAATTATGGGCAACATTAGTGATTGCTAAAAATTAGATTCCAGAAGCACATTTTGAATATTTTTTGAAGCCACCAAATCAAATTTTAGGCAGCAAGTTGATAAGGTATTGAAGCTACAAAAAGGTGAGCGAATAACTATTTTTATATAACATAGAAGAGTTGCAAAATCATCCACAAAAGGTACCCATTGAGGTGACTTGAATCACCACTATCTCCATCATCTACGATAGAAAAATGTATACAAAAATAAGGTGAAAATTTTCATGACTTGATCTTTCATATTTGGTTTTATATTAAGGTTTATTAAGCACAATTTTGTCAAAGGATCAAAAGTTGCATAGAATAGTTTTCATTCCAAGTATTTACAATAGTGCAAAAGTTATAGTTTACAAGGAGAAAACCTGCACATAAAAAAAATAGAAGTTAGGAAGACTATATTTGCATAAAAAAATGAAAAATATTACATTGAGTAGCTTTGGATAATAATTTAAAGAATAGCCAAGCAAGAAAAATATTGTCAAGAGTTAAAGGTAATATTCTAGTTCAGCCAAACCAATCATCAAAGGTAGATTTTTGAGAGCTCTTTTATAGAAGTAAATGGCAGATTATTGTGGCAAGGAATAGCCACCAAAAAGGATAACAAAATACCTCCAAAATATGGAGAAGAGAAAACAACAAATTGTAGTTAGAAAAATATATTAAAAGAAATAGGAAATTCAAAGTTTAAGTGCACATCTCCAAATGGATTTATAGGACAGTCTTGGAGAAGGTTAAAAAAGTCTTAGGGAACATACATTCGAACAAACACATCAGTTTATTAAAGCCCACATTCTGAGCAAGGTAAAGGATATATTTTAAAGCACATGGGGGCAGACATAGTATATGTTTGTGAGTTATCCAAAGGAATCCACGAGTGTAGCAAAAGGGTAGGTTTTACAAAGGAAAAGGAAGTCTTAAGAACTCCATAAAAGGGCACTCTACAAAACCTTATGAAAAGAGCCTTCAAAAAATAATAGAAGGTGCATTCAAGAGTTTGAAATTCTAGATTATCTAAGGTGTCAAAAGACTCCCAAAGAAGTGTCATAGCCATCAAAATTGCCACCCATATAAAGCATGAAAATGGACCTACAAAAAGAGACAAGACAAGTGGAAAATACAAAGGTGAAGCTAAAGTCATATTGCAAATAAATTATCACCAACAAAGGAGGCACCATCATCGTTGAAGCAAGATGAAAATAAGGTTTTCCACATCCAAGAGTGCCATTGAAGATAGCACAAATATTATACCAAAGAGAAAATGTTTATAGCAAGAAAATTTATAGAAATTGAGCATTGGAGAGTGTTAGAAAATTCAAAGGATGATAGGAATCATTGGCCATGTAGAGTATTTTTTCTAAGAAATCAAGGAGAAGAGTGCCATGTTGCAAAAGGAGTTTGGAGCACCCAACATTATAGTTTAACATCTTCCAAGCAAGGATAATACAAAGGAGTGCCCAAAATCATAAAGTAACGCTCCTCCAAGCCAAGATAAGACAAAGGAGTGCCCAACATGGAAGTAGAAGGTAAGAGCAACTATAATAGCCATAAACCACCAAGGAGTAAGAATATGAGTGCCACTTATCATAGGCATTGAAAGAAGGAGTTGAACAAATATTTTCAAAGGACAAGCACCACATGTCATAAGCTCTACAATAGGTGCAAGTATAAATATTTTCAAGAAGGTGAAGAGGATACATGCCATTCGGAACTCCCATATCAGATTGCACCAAGTAAATAAGGATTCTACGTACATAAAAAAAGGAGGAGAGTCCAAGGTTGTATCGAAACATTGAAGGAATACATTACAGTTTTGAAAGTACATAGAAACTAAAGAACATGGACTTATACTGAGAGGGGGGGTGAACAGTATAAGACTTAACCAATTAATAATTTTAACTTTAGATAGAAGTGGCATCAACACAACATTAATCAAGACAGAAAGCATCACACATTGAAGACCCATTTTTAACGTGGTTCACCCAAAATGGTCGGGCTACGTCCACAAAACTTTTCTCTAAAAATTTCCTCAAAGTTCTTTGGGAATCCTTCCCAATTACAATATTTATGAGCCTCGGCCCAAAGGAGATACCTTCCCCTAATCAGAATTTATGAGCCTCTTGCTCAAAGGAGATACCTTCCCCTCTCGCTCGGAAATGATCCCTCGGAAGATCAATCGCCTCTACCTCTTGCCAAGACATGGAACTCCTTTCCACCGAAGACCTCCTATCCTCAATGCTTAGCCTAAGAGACCTCTCGCCTTCTATGATCACGTCCACAGTAGCTCAGCAAACTCGTACCAAACACAGTCAGTCGGTCTAGTACAAGTCTTCCTCTCGTCTGTCGGATCTGTCCAATGCTTAAGCTTGAACAAATCAATCCTCTCGCACACAAGCCTTCTCAAAGACTTGCCAAATCTGTCCTCGGGTTCTTCTCAAAGAACCAGTGCACCTCTATCCTCAAGTTCTCTCGATAGAACTATCAAACTCGGCTCACAAGTCCTCTTGCTAGGACCTGTCCAAATCTGCTCACAAGTCCCCATCGAAACCTGTCCAAGACTGCTCACAAGTCCCCATCGAAACCTGTCCAAAACTCAGCAAGCTCACCAAGAAAAAACTTGGCCAACATCAAAAATCATGCTATGGAGAAATTGCGCATGAATTCTAACACCACCCGCTGCGTCCACTTCACGATGAAAAACCCTTTCACGTTATTCGAACATGGAACCTCCCGTTCGGGTAGCGCGCCAACAACCTAGCCGCTACCGGTGCGCCAAAGGCGCCCAGTGAGGTTTAAACCTCACGCTGTTAGCCTTGTTCCTTCTGTGCCAGGGATTAAATAAAACAATAGTGCCTCCCTTTCTTCTGACGCGAACACGAAGATGAAAACCTTACGATGGATTTACGACAAACGATGAAGACACAGTCGAATAGTAGATCACGAATTCACAACGAGCAACTCTTTTCAAAATGCGGATGGGCTAATTCTTGATTTTCATCGAGGGAGATTTATATGCATTTTTACCATAAGCTCTTGACGTCGGCGAGGAGTTTAACACGTCGACGGAGGTCTTGGCTAGCGCCCACAATCTTAAAACATAGCGCCATGGGTTAGGATAACCCATTGCAAACAATAATTTAATATTTATTTAAAAATAATTAAAGGGAACCTTAACAAGGTTTTTAATTATTTAAATAAATACTTCCTCCTGGACCCAAATGCATTAAACTAATGCATCCACCTGTAATATTTAAACCTGCCAACTTGGGGTTTACAAAAGACCTTTGAAACTGTCATGTCCGTAACCTTCATCAAAACAAATTATTTGACATCAAATCAAATTCCTTCAAGAGCTTCTTGACATCAATGACAACTTATACACTTGAGCAAAGGCAATGTACCCAAAGTACCCAAAATTGCCAACAATCTCCCCCTTTGTCATTGATGGCAAACCTTTACCGAAAACACTTCTCAAGAGCCAAAATTGAAACCAACTCGTGCTAACAATCGACCAACTGTGCCCACAACCGAGAATCTTCCTTTGAAGTTTTGCTCCCCCCGACTTGAAGCTCTCCTCTTCACTTTGAAGCTCTCCCCCTTACTCATATCTCTCCCCCTTTGTCATCAATGGCAAAGGGTCACCTTTGGGGCTCGGGACTAAGAATGAGCCTCTTAGCTTAGTCCCTCCCCCACCTCCCGATGAGGTGATTAATTCTGGGGTGGGAGTACAACTCCCAATTTCTCCCTTAGATACTCAAACGTATCTCTTGGAAGAGGTTTGGTGAAGATATCTGCAATCTGCTCTTTAGTAGACACATACTCTACCTTGACTTGCTTGTCTTGCACTTTCTCCCTTAGAAAGTGATACTTGATGGAAATATGCTTTGTCCTTGAGTGCATTACCGGATTTTTGGAAATACTTATGGCACTTGTATTATCACAAAGTATGGAGATGGGTTGTTCATGCTTGACTTTGAAATCCTCCAAGGTGGTTTTCATCCATAAAACCCGTGTACACCCAGCCACTGTTGCTATGTATTCAGCCTCTGCTGTAGATAAGGAAACTGAAGGTTGTTTCTTACTTAGCCAAGAAACCAAACTCTTTCCCAGAAAGAATGCTCCACCACTAGTGCTTTTCCTGTCATCAATATCGCCTGCCCAATCTGCATCTGTATAAGTTGTGAGAGTGAAATCATCACCTTTGGGATACCAAAGCCCAAAGTCCATAGTGCCCTTCAGATATCTAAATATCCTCTTAACTTCTATAACATGAGAATCTTTAGGAGCTTCCTGAAATCTTGCTACTAACCCAACCGCTCGCATGATATCCGGTCCGGTAGTCGTAACATATAATAAACTACCAATCATTGATCTATACAACCTCCGATCCGCCACTGGAGATTCATCATCTTTACTCATCTTGCACCCCGTAATCATTGGAGTACACATTGGTTTGCTGTCCATCATCCCAAATTTCTTCAACATTTCTTTGATATACTTTCCTTGAGAGAGAAATATACCATCTTTTGATTGAGCAATCGAAGACCTAAAAATAATGACAGACTCTCCAATCATAGACATCTCAAATTCCTTCGCATGGTGTTAGAAAAATCTTTGCACATCCGAGTATTATTTCCCCCAAAAATAATATCATCAACATAGACAACCATAATCAACATATCATCACCTTCATTCTTAATATACAAATTGCTATCTCCCACACCTTTCCTGAAGCCTTGCTCATGAAGATACTCGTCAAGTCTTGAGTACCAAGCCCTAGGTGCTTGCTTTAACCCATACAAGGCCTTTTTTAGTTTACACACATAGTCTGACTGGTATGAGAGAGACACTCCTTCTAGCTATTCTATGTAGACTTCTTCTACCAACACCCCATTTAGAAAAGCTGACTTTACATCCATTTGATATACCTTGAATGATTTGAAGCTTGAAAGGGCCAAAAACATTCTGATAGCTTCAAGACGAGCAACAAGAGCAAACGTCTCTTCGAAATCAACACCTTCTACTTGAGCATAACCTTTGCAGACTAACCTAGCTTTGTTTTTGACAATATTTCCATCCTCATTGAGTTTATTTCTGAATATCCATTTTGTGCCAATGACATTCTTGTCCTTAGGTCTTGGAACCAATTCCCAAGTTTCACTTTTCTCTATTTTATTTAGCTCTTCATCCATTGCTTTTACCCAAAACTTATCTCGCACATGCTTCACTCGAAATATTTTGGCTCAATCTCGAGATAATAATGAAACATTTGTAGAATCATGTGAGGGAATGACTCTTCTTCTTGTTTGCCTCGCTATTTGGATCACCAATGATCAAATCTTTGGGATGATGTTTCGAACATATCGTGAAGGAGTTTTGGGAAGCAATTGTTGTCTTTCCTCTTCTTCATCTCGAAACCTCTCTGAATTCTTCTTGACAAATTTCATCACCGAGTTCCTGGACCGGTTCTCTTATCCCTGTCTTTTCATCAACTATTACATTTATGCTCTCTACAACTGTATGAGTTCTTTTGTTGAAGCATCTATAGGCCTTGCTTTTGCTGGAATACCCAAGAAAGATTCCCTCATCACATCTAGGATCAAACTTACCCAAATTCTGATCTTCCCTTCTGATGAAGCACTTACTCCCAAACACTTTGAAGTATTTTATCGTAGCTGGTCTTCCTTTCCACAACTCATAAGGAGTTTTATGATGATTGACTCTAAGTTGGGCCCCGGTGATAATGTAGATCGATGTACTCGACCGCCTCTTTCCAAAAGCCATCTAAAAGTTTTGACTCATTTAACATAGCTCTAGCCATATTTTCAATAGTTCTGTTTTTCCTTTCAACTACTCCATTTTGTTGAGGAGTTCTTGCTGCTCGAATATTCTCTTTTGATTCCTTGTTGCTCATAGTATTCCACAAATTCATTTGAAGTGAACTCTCCTCCTCTATCTGATCTTAAGCATTTGATTCTCTTGTCAGTCTCATTTTCAATCATTTCTTTGAAAGCTTTAAATTTTTCAAAAGCTTCAGATTTTTCTTTGAGAAAAGTAACCCAAGTCATTCTAGAATAATCATCTATAAACAACATGAAGTAGCTTTCTCCCTGAATGCTCCGAGTTCGGTAGGGCCACATAAATCAGTATGAATAAGATCCAATGGTTTTGAAGAAGTATACCCTTTTGATTTGAAACTGGTTCTGGTCTGTTTTCCATGTTGACAAGGACCGCAAACGATGTTATGGGGCCTTTTTATTTTGGGCAAGTCTCTAATTGCTTCCTTGTTACTAATATTGACAAGATTATCAAAGCTCAAATGCCCCAATATTTTATGCCATAACCAACTCTCATCTTCTTGAGTTAGAAAACACTTTTCCTTTTTTATCTCACTTAGCATGTAAAGATTGTTTGGAGTCCTTGTAGCACTAGCAATGAGTTTTCCATTTTTTTCTTTACTTATCTCACATCTATCTCAAAATAAAGATACTATGTGCCCTTGATCACAAAGTTGACTCACACTTAGAAGATTATGTCTTAGGCCTTCTACATAAAGCACATTTTCTGTTTTGGATTTCCCATCCAAACTAAGAGTCCCTTTACCACAGATTTTAGCCGACCTCGTTATCTCCAAAACCGATCTGTTCCTCTGTTTGTTTCTTTTAAGACCAAAAACTTTTCCTTTTCACCAGTCATATGTTTTGAACAACCACTATCAAGATACCATTTCTCTACTTTGTCTTGAGCATGAAAAGCAGTTTGAACTATCATTGACTTAGATTTGATCTCATTTCTCTTTTTAGTGAACTCAAGGCTAGATCTATCCAAACTGCACATCCTTGCTATATGCCCAAAATTATTGCACTTGTAACACATGACATATTTATTCATAAGAGGTGCAAAAGAGTTAACATTTTCCTTACTATGGCTATTCACAGACTTATTGCAATGCATAGCTTTGTGACCAAATTTCTTGCAGGAAAAACAATAGCCATGGAAAGTATTATGTAACCTGTTTTGATGCCTTGGATGATTGTTCTTCTTGTGACCAACTGGAATCCACCGCTCTTCAGGATGAAGATTGATCTTGCTCGAAGCCCCTATTTCTTGAATGGTGATACCATCCTTCTTTTGCTTTTCACACGGAGTATTCTGTCTGAGAGCCAACTGTTCCAACTTCACTCTAAGAGACATAACCTCTTCTTCTAGTTTCTCGCAATCAGCTTCCTTTCCTTTGAGAACCTCTCTCAGAACCTGTTCAACCTTCTTCCCTTCTTCAGCTAGAATTTTGAAGTCTATAACACTTTGAGACAATTTTGATCTTGCTATCTCTTCTTCTTGACATTGATGCTTGAGAACAGAATTCTCTTCCCTAAATTTCTCAAGCTTTCTTAAAGCCAAGAAGAATTCACCTTTGAGATCGAACTCAACCTCTTCATCTCTTTCTGAATCTGTATGTTCCTCTGATAGATCCTTCTCCAAGCCGTTAGGCTCTTTTCGGAGAGACCCGCTCCGATACCAATTGAAGAACATGGACTTATACTTGAGAGGGGGGTGAACAATGATAAGACTTAACCAATTAATAATTTTAACTTTAGATAGCAAGTGGCATCAACACAACATTAATCAAGACAGAAAGCATCACACATTGAAGACCCATCTTTAACGTGGTTCACCCAAAATGGTTGAGCTACGTCCACAAAACTTTTCTCTAAAAATTTCCTCAAAGTTCTTTGGGAATCCTTCCCAATTACAATATTTATGAGCCTCGGCCCAAAGGAGATACCTTCCCCTAATCAAAATTTATGAGCCTCTCGCTCAAAGGAGATACCTTCCCCTCTACTCTGGAAATGATCCCTCGGAAGATCAACTGCCTCTACCTCTTGCCAGCACATGGAACTCCTTTCCATCGAAGACCTCCTGTCCTCAATGCTTAGCCTAAGAGACCTCTGCCTTCTATGATCACGTCCATAGCAGCTCAGCAACCTATACCAAACATAGTCAGTCGGTCTAGTACAAGTCTTCCTCTGTCTGTCAGATCTGTCCAATGCTTAAGCTTGAACAAATCAATCCTCTGCACACAAGCCTTCTCAAAGACTTGCCAAATCTGTCCTCAGGTTCTTCTCAAAGAACCAGTGCACCTCTGTCCTCAAGTTCTCTGATAGAACTATCAAACTCAGCTCACAAGTCCTCTACTAGGACCTGTCCAAATCTGCTCACAAGTCCCCACCGAAACCTGTCCAAGACTGCTCACAAGTCCCCACCGGAACCTGTCCAAAACTCAGCAAGCTCACCAAGAAAAAACTTGGCCAACATCAAAAATCATGCTATGGAGAAATTGCGCACGAATTCTAACACCACCCGCTGCATCCACTTCACGATGAAAAACCCTTTCACGTTATTCGAACGTGGAACCTCCCGTTCGGGTAGCGCGCCAACAGCCTAGCCGCTACCGGTGCGCCAAAGGCGCCCGGTGAGGTTTAAACCTCATGTTGTTAGCCTTGTTCCTTCTGTGCCAGGGATTAAATAAAACAACAGTGCCTCCCTTTCTTCTGACGTGAACACGAAGACAAAAACCTTACGACGGATTTATGACAAATGGTGAAGACACAATTGAACAATAGATCACGAATTCACAACGAGCAACTCTTTTCAAAATGCGGATGGGATAATTCTTGATTTTCATCGAGGGAGATTTATATGCATTTTTACCATAAGCTCTTGACGTCGGCGAGGAGTTTAACACGTCGACGGAGGTCTTGGCTAGCGCCCACAATCTTAAAACATAGCGCCATGGGTTAGGATAACCCATTGCAAACAATAATTTAATATTTATTTAAAAATAATTAAAGGGAACCTTAACAAGGTTTTTAATTATTTAAATAAATACTTCCTCCTGGACCCAAATGCATTAAACTAATGCATCCACCGTAATATTTAAACCTCGCCAACTTGGGGTTTACAAAAGACCTTTGAAACCGTCATGTCGTAACCTTCATCAAAACAAATTATTTGACATCAAATCAAATTCCTTCAAGAGCTTCTTGACATCAATGACAACTTATACACTTGAGCAAAGGCAATGTACCCAAAGTACCCAAAATTGCCAATAGAAACCAACAATACAAGCGCACATAGAAACCAACAATACAAGCACACGTAGAAACTAGCAAAAGGGTGGCGACCATTTACAAGAACAAAATAGATTTGGAGTAAGCCAAGGCATCACACTTAGTGCACATAGCAGCCAAGAATGGAGTAAGAATATTAGTGCACACAATCAACCAATATTTGGGAGAAGAAAGAAAGAGAAATCAACCATCTACAAGAAGAAGAAAAGGTGCACAAGTAAGGTGAAAGGAAAGCAAGAAATCAGCCCTTACAAACAACATACACTCCATACAACTTGCAAAGCAGAATCAAGCATTAAAAAGGTGAGAAATATCCATTATTATATTGCAAGTTTGATAACAAGTTCATTGCATATTCTAGAGATATTAAAAGTAGGAGTAATAAGGAGTTTAAAGGATCTCTAGAAAAGAGTATTGGATATTAGAAGGTATTGGTTTAAACTTGAAGCACATTCAAACCATTTCCATTTGCTTCAAAAGAACATTTGCAAACTCTTAACATAGGGAGATATAAGGAGTAGTAAACAAAAATTAGTTTGCAAACATTTAATATTTCTAAAACTTCTAATTAGGGAGATATAAGGAATCTTAATTCAAATTGAATTTATAGAAGTTTAAAACCTATAATTGCATCAATTTTTGAATCCATATTATTGAAGATTGCATTTCTAATAGATGTCTAAAAGTAATTGATTGCATGTGATAGAGGTGAATCATATTTACAATAAATATTAATACTAGGGAGATATAAGGTAACCTACTAGGACCATCATGACATCAAATAAGTTCATGCTTTTAGAATCTCAATTACTTAAAGGTCCAAACTATTTCTCATGGAAAAAAAGAAGTAAAGGCCATCTTGACATTTGAAAAACTCTAGGAAATTTCTATAGGGACAAAAACAAAACCAGTTACAGATGATATATAAATTTATAAATTCGAAGAAAGTGATGCTAAGGATTTAATGATAATAACATTTGCTATCACAGATAAAATTCAACCATATATCAGTTCAGAAAAAACATCTACAAAGGCCTGAAAATCCTTAGAGAAAATATTTTAAGGAAAGAACAAAGCTACCATTTTAAACCTTCAAATTAATTGTGTTTATTAAAAATGAACAATGGTGAAAGTATAGAGCTATTTTTAAGGAAGGTAGCAGATATTAAAGGAAATTTGTTAACATTAGGAGAAGTAAAGGATAAAATTCTTGTTCAAGTGACCATGAGAGGACTTCTAGATAATTATAAACATCTAGTTACCTCCTTACAAATATTACGTAAATATATTTACTTTGATGAGTTATTCAATGTTCTCCAAGAGTATGAGGTAGAGAACACAGTTTAAGATAAGATGACTAACAATTCTTTGATGACCAATGATAATGCAGGGAGATATAGCATCATCCTCAAAAGGACAAAGACCTTGGAATAATAGATATTGTCAGCTATGTAGGAAGAAAGGAAATAACACTAACTACTGTAGATTAAATCTGAAAAACCAAGGTCAAGAAAATAAAACATCCTATGGAAATAAACAAAATAGGATATTTCAACCAAATCAATATCAACCTCAAAAGCAACAATTCCAAAGGACATATCCTTCTCAAAAGTAGTATCCTCAACTTGAATATCAGAGAGGAAATCGTAAAGGACACATTGCCCACAAGATTCAAGAAATTGAAGAAATGGAAGAATTCATATGAATGTGGAATTAAAGATCTATCAAAAAGGATAGACCCCTATGAAGATACTAACTATTTACTTGAACATGAATATGAGTACAAACTACAGTACTAGATTGCAGATCCATATTGAAGACTAATGTCTTCAAACCAAATAATGTAATACAAGGAGGTGTTGAAAAATATGGCTATTACATCATTTGGTTATTTTGTAATGTACGCTCATGGGTGCATATTTTTTTAGAATTATATTAGGAGTTATTGCTTTATTAGTGTAATAGAATAAATGCACAAGTGTTAGAATGTGCAATGGTGTAAATGTGCATGCAGTCCACATGTATATGAGTCTTAGGGTTGAGTGAGAGGCAAGTAACCTATATTTATATAGAAATGCCTCATTGTGAGTTATTGTGAGAGTGTGGAAGTAGTGCAAAGGAGTGAGTAGTAGTGGGCACAATGTAGCTCCATTTTGCTATCATGGAGGAGCTACAAACTCCATGATAGGAGCATTGTAATTTTCATGAGCTTTCTATTTTATCATTTCTAAAGCATTGTATCAAGTTTTCTATAATATTTTTATGCATTGTTTTTTTCTATTATCATAGTTGTATCCTTGCATGTTTGTTTCTATACTTGTGAATGCATTTACTTTATGTATAAGGCTCCAAAAGCTAACAATTATGCTTATGCAATGTTTAATTAGTTGATTCAAAAAACACCTAAGGTTTTGAATTTCTAATCCGACTCTTTATCGAGCCTTGATAAGATAAAATTTATTTAAACCTAAAGTGAAGGTCACCTATAGTGTATGCTAAATGCAATCATAGAAAATGCAAGAAAATAAGTGCTAGCCTAGTATACCTTTATGATTCAAATGATAGTTATGCTAAAGATGTTTTTATTTTCTTTTAAGGGTAATGTTGGTCACAAATATGCCTAAGTACAATATTTAATCACTTGTGCGCCCTAGACTCGGCCAACATTGAAAGGCCGAGAGAAAGAGATGTCTCCCGGGCCAATCTCCAGAGAGGGCTGGCTCCCAAACTAGTCTAAACTTGGTTCAAGATAAGAGTGCGGGAAAGAAATGGAATAATGCAAAAAGAAATGGGAAATAATGGAAAGGAATGGGAAATAATGAAAAGGGATGTAAATATGGCCGAAGCCGATTGTTGACGGGGAGAACAACCTCGAACAACAATAACTTCAACTAGATCCTAAAGCTAAGCAACAACTAACTCTTAGAATACGTATACAGAAATTGGATCACACATTAGCCATGAGTTTGCTTCCAAACAAAATTAAAACATTCAAATGCCAATACAGTCAAATTCAACATAGTAGAATTCAAATGATATTACATTGGACTACACAGAAGTAAATCACACAAAAAGTAAGACATACACAACAATTTAGATCATCAACTCTAGAAGACACTAAGAATGGAAGCAAATGCATCTAGGATTTCTATTTCAATTTCTGCAACAAGATCCTCCTCCCTTTGCTTGAGTTTTACATTGGTATTTATAGAGGTCCGTCCTCTTCCTTTCGTATTACAACATTTAATACATGAAATAGATTTCGAAGAAACAATCCCCTTAATCTGCCTCGGAGAAATGACAGTCCCTATTTTTAATAGATTACAACTAAAAATGAAACAGAAACAAGGGCCCATATTTCTTTGTTAAATGACCATTATCAGGACAAGCCAAAAGTTTTTAAGAGATCATAAACAGGAGCTTTAAATATTGGAGGCATCTTTAGTTCTAGAGGCATCAAAAATTGCCTCGTGTTCTTCCATCTTGTGCACCTAGGTAATCAACAACATTTAATCTTTGAGCCTCTTTGACCACGATCTCAAAATATTTTGGAGAGCATTTAATTGATCCTTATCTCCTATGCAATCCTAAAGAAAAATGCAAACAAAACTGTATCGGGCATTCGTTATTGCTTTAGTTGCAAAAATGTGACAGGTCACAAAAATGTGACATGTTGCAAAATCGTGACACTTTTACCTTGCTGCCTTCTCTCTCTACCACTAGTCGTGAAAATGCGACATGTCATGAAATCATGACATCTTCTCTTATTTTAGTTTTGTCTTCCTGACATGTCACGAAATCATGACATTTTCCTTTGTTTGGGCTTCTTTCCTCAACATGTCACGAAATCGTGACATTTTCCTTCGCTTGCCTTCTTCGCTACTCCAAGTCACGAAAACTTCACCATGTTGTGAAATCATGACATCTTCTTCCTACTATGTCCTTTTCTTTGGTATACCTATGAAACTATAGCATGTCATGAAATCGTGACATATTTCTCTTTCGTGGCCTTCATCTTCCTGCAAGGAGTGAAAATGGGACATGTCATGAAATCGTGATAGTCCGTACTTAGCATTGTATTTCAAGCTCCTTCATCATGAAAACACGACATGTCGTGATATCATGACAATTTTTGTTTGCCTTGTACTTGTCAACTTTCATTCCGTGAAAACGCGACAGGTCACGAAAATGTGACATGTCGCAAAATCACGATGTTTTTTCCGTTTGGTTCTTTCATCTACAATAAGGCACGAAAATCTAACATGTCGCAAAATCGTGACAGTCTATACCATTTGGTTGTCTCCTTGCTTCCTTCACATGAAAACGTGACATGTCATGAAATCATGACATTTCTTCGCACTTGGTCCTTTCATCCCAATATGTCACGAAATCGTGACACTTTCCTACCTTCGCCTTCGTTGTCGTTTCCCGTCGTGATATCACGACGAGTTTCTCCTGCTTAACTTCATCCTAAAAAATGTCATGATATCATGACATCTTTCTTGCCTTGTGTTTTTATTTTAGCTCTTTCTGTGATAATGCAACATGTTGCGATATTATGCTAGTCCATACCATTAGCTCATTTCTTGCTTTTTTGTTGTGATATCGCGACATTTTTCATTGACATTGCCCTTTGTTGCTTTATGTCATGATATCATGACATTTTCTATCACTCTGCTCTGTGGCCACCGCAAGTCATGAAAATGCGACATGTCGCGATATCGTGACAACTTTTCAATTAGTTCTCCCTCACCGCAACAAGTCGCGAAACTCCAACATGTCGCGATATCGTGACAGTTTGGCTTCATTGTTTTCGTTTACTATTTTGACCATGAAAATGCGACAGGTCATGAAAATGCGACATGTCACGATATCGTGACAATTTCTTTACTTAGCTCTTTTCTGCATTTGGCACCGTAAAACTGTGATAGGTCTCGATATCGTGACAATTTTAGTTACTTTGCTATAACACAAAACTTATAGAGATTTTTACATTTTACCTTTCAAAGTGCAAGGAGGGACAAACAGAAGCATTAATATCTCTACAATTTGTGCATTCTTTTACATTAACAGTAACAACAAAAACAATGTGGTAAAAATGCCAACATTCTTGGCAGCTCATAGGGTATATAGTTCTGCTGTATGCATGAATCTCAGGCATTTATCCATTGGGCAACAGAGTCAAGAAGCTGGAGGAGTAGAAAAATTATGTGCTGGTTGATGCTGGATGTCTACAGGTTGCTGCAACAAGCTCTTATTGGTTCTCGACTCTCAAAATAGGACCTTCAATAGAAATGTGTGGAAGAATAGAACTTCCTTTATTGCTTTGGAACTACTACACTTTGCCTAGCTCGGATGAGCTGGGTAATCACCAGGTGCTGTGAAATGATCTCCATGGAAGTAGTGAAAAACACCTGTGTTACAAAACAAAAATGAATGGAGGGATGACCTGCGGATGCGCAGGCCATGAAACGGGAATGGTGAATGGAGAAATATGGAGGAATGGAAGCGGTAGATACGAGTAACAGGGTGCTACTATGCAACCAGCTACTGAGTTTCTATGAAAAAAAAAAATGAAATGGAAGTGGACGAAATGAAGGAGGTGGTGAGAAGTGTGGAAAAATGCTCAAAAGACAAAGAATTAGAAGAAAGGGAAGTGAAGGAAAGGGAACATCAGAGAGGGGAGTAGAAACAATAGTAGTGACTTGATTATTTACAGAAGAAGGAGTAGGAGAAGAAGGGAATGAGAAGAAGGAAGTGGGAGAAAGAAGTAGAAGAAAAGCCACTAACTTTTGGGAAGGAAAATAAAAAGGAAGAGAAATAAGCATACCTGCGGGCTCGCATGCAAAAAGAGCCGAAGTTAACAAATTTTTTTTTCTCTTTTCTTATTTTTCTAATTTATTTTTCTATGTACAAGGTAACACTGTGTTTTCCATCAAGAAATATAGGCTTTAAAATGAAAGCCATTCATTGAAATAGGAAGTGGATTACCTTCCAAGTCTTCAAGGTAAAACGAATTGGTTGAACCTGCACTGACAATCTGGAATGGACCCTCCCATAAAGCATCAAATTTTTGGTGCATCCCTGGCTTGGCCTTCTTTTCGTTCCACTTTAAGACTAAGTCACCCACTTTGAGTATGCGATCAGTAGAACCTTTGTGAAACCATTTGGATACCGCCTGTGAATGCTTAGAAAACTCATCATAGGCCAAGGAACATTGCTCTTCCAACTGCAACAACTGAGCCAATCATATGTTCATGGGATCCATATTTTCTTCATCATCCGGGAATTCTTTCAATTGATGCAAGGTAGGAAGTTCTAAATGAATAGGCAATATTGCCTCTTTCCCATATACCAAGGCATATGGTGAAGTCTTGATAGACTTCTTGATTGAAATTCTATCTACCCATAATACTTGATTCAGTAGAAGGTGCCAAGATCTCTTATTCTCCCCCAAGGATCTCTTTAAAATCCTCAACAAGTTCTTGTTTGTGGACTCTACCAAGCCATTACCCTGAGGGTAATAATTGGAGGATGTCTTCAGAAAAATACCGTACTTGTTTGCAAATTCACCTAGCTTGTCTCCAATGAATGGAGTTTCGTTTTCTATGATAATGGCATCAGGAATGACAAAACTCGTGATCAGTCCTTCAATGAAAGCGATTACCACATCTTGATTTGTAGCCTTGGTTGGAATAGCCTCAAACCATCTTGTGAAGTAATCAGTAGCCTTCAAGATGTACCTGTGTTCGTCTGAGGAATTTGGATCAATGATCCCAATAAAGTCCAGCCCCCACTACTAAAAAGGTGCTTCTACTCAAATTGGATGTAGAGGCAATGGTGCATTTCTAATCCGTCTCGTATACCTTTGGAATTTTTCGCATGCTTGAGCAATATTGAAAGTATCCGCAAACAAAATTGGCCAATAGTAACCAACCCGAATAATCCTTAAGGCCATAGGCCTACCAGTGTAATGTCCTCCTGACATTCTAGAATGAAACTCCTCCAAGAGTCTAGCCTTCTCAGGTTCCTTAACACACCTTAGGAGAACTCCATCAATGTTTTTGAAGAACAACCCCTCTAGAAACAATACATACCTAAGAGCTTTTAGGCGAAGCCTTCTCCTTTGCGAAGCATTTAATTGCGGGGGACATCTACCCATAGAAAAATAGTCAATAAGGTCGTCTGCCCAATCTTGGCACTATGCAAAGACATTCACTAAATTCCTTTTGTTAGCAGGATTGTTCACTTGATGATCAACTATCTGAAAGGCCGCAATTTTTGCTAATTTTTGGCATAAGGCCTTACCCCACACCAACTTGGTTGGATGAATCTCAACATCAAACTCTTGAATCTCGGTGATCCAACCAGCATGCTTATCGCCCATCTCACCCTGAATGATGAAATTCCTTACATCGAGGTGGATGACATAGATGATCGTCTTGCTCTAAGATACGAAGTGCCTAAAATTTTTGAGAGACTTCATAATGGCATAAACCTGCTTCTCAATGAAATTGTATCTCTCCTCGTGGGGTAAGATAACCTGGCTAAGGAAAGTAATAGGTCTTTCATCCCCATCGTCACCCTTTTGTGTAAGCATCGCAGCATAGCTTTTGTTAGCGTATATTACATTATAGTTGTTATTCCATTATTAGGTTAGTTTTTAGGTTGTTGTAACATCTACCTAAGTTGTATTATTAACTCCATCTGTTACGGGCTAATCTAAGACTACAATGTATTATTTATACATTCCTTAATACGATGTTCACTAGTCAATTATTCGACATGGTATTAGAGTGCATTTTCGGCAGAGTCCGACACCTTAGTCAGATTATTTTTGCAAAATTCATTGTAAAAGGTGCATTTTTGGCAGAGACCGATACCTTAAGAATGGGTAGATAAAAGAAGAAAACTATCCCAAAACCAACTGATGATGTTAAATCAGTTAAAGGCCCATATTTTTCCCCACACCTAGAAGGGATAGATTATTATGAAGATGGCACATTTCATACACTAAGGAGTGGTGTAAATGCCATAATCAATGATTCTACGTCTTGTGGAGACATGCAAAAAAATGGTGTTCTAATCCCTATTGGTGCTATAATGGGCATATTCATGTCATTTTATGCTCTTGACAAAGCACAACAGAAAAGGGACATTAGTGAGGAATCAGAGGTCAAACCCCTAATGGTTAATGCTTGTAGTGACACAAGTGATCTTCAGCCCATGGTGGTGAATGCTTGTTGTGATACATGTGACCTTGAGCCCATGATGGCCAATGCTTGTTTTGATACAAGTGACCTCATACCTTCTATGGTAGATATTAGTTGTAGCACAGGTGATCTCATTTCAGTAGCAGATTTTGCTTGTGACACTAGTGACTTAAAAACTGAACCTCCTCAAAAAGAGCTCCATAATCTCATCAATAATGACAAATGCAATATTGTTAAAAGCATTGATGAAGATGTTGAAATTGGGTGTTTTGAAAAACACACCAAAGGATTTGGTTCTAAAATGATGAAGAAAATGGGATTCAATGGTGAGAGATTAGGTAAACAAGAACAAGGCATTAAAACTCCTATAATGCCAAATGTCAGGGCAAATAATGAAGGCCTTGGCTATATTGGACAAGCAAGTACCAGTAATTCCATGTTTGTAAAACCTAAATCTCCTACATCTCCTAAAAAGCATTATTGCAGTCACTATGGAAAGGCAGGACATGTTGCAGCTAAGTGTTGGAGATTACATCCTTGTGATTCATGTGGATGTACAAATCATTCTTCTTCAAAATGTTGGTACAAAGTGAAAATGGCCAACAAGGTTCATATTGATTGTGGATGGACAAATCTCATACAATGGACCATGATGAAAGAAATGTTGTATGGCTTCTACCGAAAAGGTAAAACCTATGGTAGACCCCGAGGCAAATCCAGTGATAGACCTAGTGGTAGTCCCAGAGATAATGACCCAGAGACAGACCTAAAGACAGACCTAGTGACAAAGTTCCAGAGGCAGATCTACAGGCAGATCTAGAGGCAGTTTCATAGGCAGATCTTGAGATAGACCCAGTGGTACAGATCCAGAGGTATGCTTAGAGCCAGATCTAGAGACATGAGCCAGAGCCGAAGACAAAGCACGAGCCACCATTATTTCATTTCTCTTCTTATTCTTCACTGTATTGGGGCAGTTATATACTTTACCCAAATATTGTTGTATGGGGGGATGTTAGCATAGCTAGTAGTTATTCAATTACACAAATAATGTAATAAGGGGGGATGTTAGCGTATATTACATTATAGTTGTTATTCCATTATTAGGTTAGTTGTTAGGTTGTTGTAACATCTACCTAAGTCGTATTATTAGCTCCATCTGTTACGGGCTAATCTAAGCCTACAGTGTATTATTTATACATTCCTTAATACAATGTTCACTAGTCAATTATCCGACAACTTTCATCCTCTCCAACTATGTACATAATGAAGTCTTTAGAATAATCTGGATTGATCAATACAGAGGCTTGGGCAATTTTATCTTTAATCTCCTGAAACACATATTTCCTCTGAGTTGTTCACTTGAACTCTACATCTTTCTTTAATAGCCCAGTCATGGGCTTGACTACTTGAGCAAAGTCGAAAATAAATTTTCTGACAAAATTGATTTTCCCGAAGAAAGATTGCAACTCTTTCTTATTGGCCAGGAGTGATAATTTCTTCAAAGCTTCAACTCTCAATGGATCAATTGCCAAACCGTTCTCTGAGATGACATGTCCCAATAGCTTACCTTCCTTTACTACAAAAATGGACTTCTTTGGGTTGATGGAGATGCCAAAATCTCGACATTTCTCAAATATCTATCTCAAGTGAGAACAGTGTTCTTCTCGTTTGTGCAAAAAGACAGTCATATCATCGAGATATATGACAATGATCTTATTTAAAATCTCCCCAAATGTAATGTCCATGGCCCTTTGAAACGTAGCCCCAACATTGGACAATCCAAAAGGCATGCGCTGATAGGCACAAGTGCCCCACTTGGTTGTGAACGCAGTTTTGTGCTGATCCTCATCCTTGACCCAAATTTGATTGTATCCAGAGAATCCATCTAGTAGTGAAAAGCACTGAGCCCCAACAACAACATGTAGGATCTGATCAATGCGAGGCAATGGGTAGTGGTCCTTCAAGGATGCTCGGTTCAAGTTTCAAAAATCAACACACAGCCATATATCTCCATTTTTCTTATGAATCGAAACCAAATTGACAACCCAAGTCGAGTGCTTAATCGGATATATAATCTAGGCCTGCAACATTTTTGCAAGTTCTGCCTTCATGAGGACTGCAATATTTGGGTTCACCGGTCTCTGATTCTTCCTAAAGGGTTTCACTCCTTCTTCCAGCTCAATGGTGTGCTGAATGATCTCTTTATCATATCCCCTTAGATTGTCATAGCTCCAGGCCACAATGTCAGAAAACTCTTGACATAGTTTTCTGATTTCTTGCAATTCAGTAAGAGTAGAATCAGTCCCAAATTTGATGACCTTATCATCCTCCAACTGAAGCTCCATGTATTCTTTCTCATCGACCTCGATCCGGTGCTTCTTGGACCGATCATTATGATCAAACAAGCTTTCTAGAGTAATGAGGCCTTTAGGAATGTGGTTATTCCACAACTAAATCAGGCCTTCGGTTTCTTCACGCTCCAAGGTCCTTCCCTTGATGGTGGCAGCTTCTTGAACCAAAAAATTGACAATTTGTTCATCGCTATCAAAGACTTTCCAAAATATGTCCTTATCTGGGACAGAGGGCCTATGCACCATTCTCACTATTTTTGGCCTTCGGACTACCTGCTCAATTGGTGAAAAGTTTGCTCCCAAGGAAGCTAAAATATCAACATGCTTATTCAGCTCTCATGAAATAGATTGAATATTCAATGCTGTGAAAGCCTCAAATAGGTCCCAAATTTTGTTGTGATATGCCTTTAGATAATGCTGCTTGGAGATGCACTTGTTTGTTACTTGATTCACAATCAATTTAGAGTCACCAAAAATTTGCAATTGTTCAATCCCCAATTTTTTTGCCTTCTTCAACCCTAGGCACAACGCTTCATATTTAGTAGCATTGTTAGTACAACTCCAGGTCATCCGATATGAATATGTTTTCTGCAATCCAGAGGGAGAAATAAAGACAATTCCTACTCTCGCACCATTTTTACATCATGCTCCATCAAAATACAACTTTCGCAATTGATCAGGCACACAGTCTTGACCAACTTGATCAAGAGGCAGTTTTACTTCAATCTCTGCAGGCTTTGTAATGGAGTAGCAACCAATCTCAGTTTCCACCATGGCATTAAAATCGAGCATTGAAAACTCATCCTCTAAGTGAAGCTCATATAGGACTTCATCCATCAAACCAGGATCTTTCAATTCTTCAGTTATCATGTGAACAGAATGGGTGGACTTTTCTTCCTATTCCATCTTCTCTATATGAAAAGTAGAAGGCTTTTGATTATAGATCCAAACTCTTCTTCCTTTGAAAGGAATCTCCAAGTGATAATAATCTAGAGAAAGGTAGCCTCCCAGCTTGGTAGTGAATTCTCTCGACAAACACATACTGAAATATGGTTCCAAATCAACCACAACTATCTCCTGAATTACTGTAATCTGAGGCATACTATGCAGAGCAATAGGATCATCCTTAATTACACCCACTATTTTTATGGGAGTCCCGTACAACTACAATACACTAGGGCTACTTCTTGTATATTCCATACCTATGACTTCACAAACTACCTTTGGAATGACAGTTGTCACAACACCAAAATCAATCATGCAGTTGTGCACAATCCAACCCCCCATTCTGAGTGACAAGTAAAATGGGGGTGGTCTATTTTTCCCAGTAGCTGAAGAAGTTAACGGTTGAGCAAAAATTTTCTAGGTAGGATTCTTCTCATTATCTTTCATAGACTTCAATGATTCTTGTAACAGATCAACTTGCCCAAGTAATTGTAATTGTTGGCAATTTTGGGTACCTTGGGTACATTGCCTTTGCTCAAGTGTAGATGTTGTCATTGATGTCAAGAAGTTCTTGAAGCAATTTGATTTGATGTCAAGGAATTTGTTTTGTTGAAGGTTATTCAGAGCATGATCAGTGAGTTTCCAGGAAGTTCTTAGTAGCCCATTTGCAAAAGATCAAGAAAAAGACAAGTAAGAAAAAGTATGCAACTTGGAAAAACTGTCATGATTTCGTGACATGTTTGAGGAGAGAGAAAGTTCTGGCAAAACTATCACGATTTCATGACATGTTGGCAGAGAAGGAGAGCAAGATGGAAAGTGTCACGATTTCGTGACATGTCGCATTTTCGTGACTCGAAAAGTGCAGGAAGGCAGAGAAGGAAAAGTGTCACGATTTCGTGACACATTGCCAGGAAAGTTGTACAGACGAAAAGGTGTCACGATTTCATGACATAATGCAGAAAAGAGAGTCCGCAATGTGAACTGTCATGATTTCATGACAAGTTAGAAGAGAGAGAAAGTTACATGAAAAGTGTCATGATTTCGTGACATGTTGCAGAGGTCGAGGTGAGGACTGTAGCAATTTTATGACATGCTGAAAAGCTCAAGAGAGAACTGTCATGATTTTGTGACATGCAACAAAGAGGAAGAGTTTGAAATGAGAAGCGTCATGATTTTGTGACAGGCTACAAAGAAGTTGTACGGATGCAGAAAGTGTCATGATTTCATGATAGGTTGAAGAGAAAGCTTGCGAATGTAGAAAGTGTCACGATTTCATGATAGGTTGAGATGGCAGCATTCAGTTGGAGAAAGTGTCATGATTTCATGATAGAAATAGTTAGCAAGTCTTCAACAGAAGAAGCGTCATGATTTCATGATGAATTCAAGAAGGAAGAGCTCGAAGGCGAAAGTGTCATGATTTCGTGACATGTTCCAGTTTTGTGGGTGTAAGGCAGAGAGAAGCTCAAGGCAGCGAAAGTGTCACGATTTCATGACATAAAGTAGAGAAGAAGGCAATGAAGACTAAAGTGTCACGATTTCATGACAGGAGTGAAGATGACATCAACAAAGACAGAAGTGTCACGATTTCACGACAAGGACGTAGTCAAGGCAGACAAAAGCAAAAGTGTCATGATATCATGACAAAAGCCATAAGATAGTGTATGGTTGCAAAAGATGTCATGATATCATGACATGTTGTAGTTTCACAGAAAAGCTACAGAACTAGAGGCGGTTGAAGGACAGAGTTAACCTTGAGCCGACGTAGTTTAGGGTGTTACGACGACGTTGTTTAGGGTTGAGTAGCCGACTAGGATCAAAGTTTTAATCTTGATTGTTAGTATAAAAGGAGGGCTGTTTGAAGAGATTTAGCATCGATCGAAGTGTGCATTCGAAGTGTGATATTCATAGATAGAGTGCGAGGGAGAAGTTCGATCATCGAGAAGCAGAGTGTGAAGACTATGCTTGTGATTGCGTAGAGGTGCATAAGTTGATGTTCGATCGAGTGTGCTGTGTTTGTGATCAGTGCAAAAGTTGGCTTCGACCAAGTGTGTAGAACAAAAGAGGAAGAGGACAGACTTGTGCCAGATCGAAGGACTGTGTTTGGTGCATATTCGAGGACCAACTTTGGAGGTGAAAGAGTTGAGGACAGAGGTCTCCAACCAGAGCAGGGAAGACAGGTGTCTTCTATGGATAGAGTTCCACTTGCTAAGGGCAGAGGAGGTAGAGGTCTTCTAGAGGATCACCACTAAAGAGCAGAGCTAGGGGAAGGTGTCTCCTTTGGGTTGATGCCCATAAATATTGTAATCGAGAAAGGTATTCCCAGATTGTGAGTTGATAAAATTTAGAGAGAAATTTTATCCATGGAGTAGCCCGCATTGGGTGAACCACGTAAATTGTTGTGTCTCTTTTGTGGATGGTGTTTTGTGCATTGCTTTGATTACTACTTTTAATACTGCTATCTATACACTGCATAATACTGATTTGAAAGTTGTTTTGAAGCAAAAGTAAAAAGTGGTCTTATACTGTTCACCCCCCCTCTCAGTATAAGCTTGTGTTCTTCAATTGGTATCAGAGCGGGTCTCTCCAGAAAAAGCCTAACAGCTTGGAGAAGGATCTATCAGAAGAACATACAGATTCAGAAAAGGATGAAGAGGTTAAGTTCGATCTCAAAAGTGAATTCTTCTGGGCTTTAAGAAAATTTTAGGGAAGAGAGTTCTGTTCTCAAGCATCATGACAGGAAGAAGAGACAACAAGATCAATCTTCATCCTGAAGAACGATGGATTCCAGTTGGTCACAAGAAGAACAATCATCCAAGGCATCAAAACAAGGTTACATAATACTTTCCATGGCTACTGTTTTTCTTGCAAGAAATTTGGTCACAAAGCTATGCATTGCAATAAATCCATGAATAGCCATAGTAAGGAAAATGTTAACTCTTTTGCACCTCTTATGGATAAAAATGTCATGTGTTACAAGTGCAAGAATTTTGGGCATATAGCAAGGATGTGCAGTTTGGATAGATCTAGCCTTGAGTTCACTAAAAAGAGAAATGAGATCAAATCTAAGTCAATGATAGTTCAAACTGCTTTTCATGCTCAAGACAAAGTAGAGAAATGGTATCTTGATAGTGGTTGCTCAAAACATATGACTGGTGAAAAGGAAAAGTTTTTGGTCTTAAAAAACACAAACAAAGGAACAATTAGTTTTGGAGATAACATGTCGACTAAAATCTGTGGTAAAGGGACTCTTAGTTTGGATGGGAAATCCAAAACAGAAAATGTGCTTTATGTAGAAGGCCTAAGACATAATCTTCTAAGTGTGAGTCAACTTTGTGATCAAGGACACATAGTATCTTTCTTTTCAGATAGATGTGAGATACGTAAAGAAAAAAATGGAAAACTCATTGCTAGTGCTACAAGGACTCCAAACAATCTTTACATGCTAAGTGAGATAAAAAGGGAAAAGTGTTTTCTAACTCAAGAAGATGAGAGTTGGTTATGGCATAAAATATTGGGGCATTTGAGCTTTGATAATCTTGTCAATATTAGTAACAAGGAAGCGAGTTAGAGACTTGCCCAAGATAAAAAGGCCCCATAACACCATTTGCGGTCCTTGTCAACATGGAAAACAGACCAGAACCAGTTTTAAATCAAAAGGGTATACTTCTTCAAAACCATTAGATCTTATTCATACTGATTTATGTGGCCCCACCGAACTCGGAGCATTCAGGGAGAAAGCTACTTCATGCTGTTTATAGATGATTATTCTAGAATGACTTGGGTTACTTTTCTCAGAGAAAAATCTGAAGCTTTTGAAAAATTTAAAGCTTTCAAAGAAATGATTGAAAATGAGACTGACAAGAGAATCAAATGCTTAAGATCGGATAGAGGAGGAGAGTTCACTTCTAATGAATTTGTGGAATACTGTGAGCAACAAGGAATCAAAAGAGAATATTCAGCAGCAAGGACTCCTCAACAAAATGGAGTAGTTGAAAGAAAAAATAGAACTATTGAAAATATGGCTAGAGCTATGTTAAATGAGTCAAAACTTTCAGATGGTTTCTGGAAAGAGGCAGTCAGTACAGCAGTCTACATTATCACCAGGGCCCAACTTAGAGTCAATCATCATAAAACTCCTTATGAGTTGTGGAAAGGAAGACCAGCTACAGTAAAACATTTCAAAGTGTTTGGGAGTAAGTGCTTCATCAGAAGGGAAGATCAAAATTTGGGTAAGTTTGATCCTAGGTGTGATGAGGGAATTTTTCTTGGTTATTCCAGCAGAAGCAAGGCTTACAGATGCTTCAACAAAAGAACGCATACAGTCGTAGAGAGCATAAATGTAATAGTTGATGAAAAGACAGGGATAAGAGAACCTGTCAAGGAAATCAGTGATGAAATTTGTCAAGAAGAATTCAGAGAGGTTTCAGATGAAGAAGAGGAAAGACAGCAACTGCTTCCCAAAACTCCTTCACGATATGTTCGGAAACATCATCCCAAAGATTTGATCATTGGTGATCCAAACAACAGGCAAACTAGAAGAAGAGTCATTCCTTCACACGATTCTACAAATGTTTCATTATTATCTCAGATTGAGCCAAAAGATTTCAGTGAAGCATGTGCAGATAAATTTTGGGTAAAAGCAATGGATGAAGAGCTAAATCAAATAGAGAAAAGTGAAACTTGGGATTTGGTTCCAAGACCTAAGGACAAGAATGTCATTGGCACAAAATGGATATTCAGAAATAAACTCAATGAGGATGGAAAGATTGTCAGAAACAAAGCCAGGTTGGTTTGCAAAGGTTATGCTCAAGTAGAAGGTGTGGATTTCGAAGAGACGTTCGCTCCTGTTGCTCGTCTCGAAGCTATCAGAATGTTTTTGGCCCTTTCAAGCTTCAAAGCATTCAAGGTGTATCAAATGGATGTAAAGTCAGCTTTTTTAAATGGAGTGTTGGATGAAGAAGTCTACGTAGAACAGCCAGAAGGCGTGTCTCTCTCAGATCAATCAGACTATGTGTGTAAACTGAAAAAGGCCTTGTATGGGTTAAAGCAAGCACCTAGGGCTTGGTACTCAAGACTTGATAGGTACCTTCATGAGCAAGGTTTCAGGAAAGGTATGGCAGATAGCAATTTGTATATTAAGGATGAAGGTGATGATATGCTAATTGTAGTTGTCTATGTTGATGATATCATTTTTGGGGGAAATAATACTCAGATGTGCAAAGATTTTGCTAACACCATGCAGAAGGAATTTGAGATGTCCATGATTGGAGAGCTGTCATTCTTTTTAGGTCTTCAGATTGCTCAATCAAAAGATGGTATATTTCTCTCTCAAGGAAAGTATATCAAAGAAATGTTAAAAAAATTTGGGATGATGGACAACAAACCCGTATGTACTCCAATGACTACGGGGTGCAAGATGAGTAAAGATGATGAATCTCCAGCGGTAGATCAGAGGTTGTACAGATCAATGATTGGCAGTTTATTATATGTTACAGCTACCAGACCAGATATCATGCAGGCTGTTGGGTTAGTAGCCAGATTTTAGGCAGCTCCTAAAGATTCTCATGTTATAGCAGTTAAAAGGATATTCAGATATCTGAAGGGCACTATGGACTTTGGGCTTTGGTATCCCAAAGGTGATGATTTCACTCTCACAACCTATACAGATGCAGATTGGGCAGGCAGTAATGATGACAGGAAAAGCACCAGTGGTGGAGCATTCTTTCTGGGAAAGAGTTTGGTTTCTTGGCTAAGTAAGAAACAACCTTCAGTTTCCTTATCTACGATAGAGGCTGAATACATAGCAGCAGTGGCTGGGTGTACACAGGTTTTATGGATGAAAACCACCTTGGAGGATTTCAAAGTCAAGCATGAACAACCCATCTCCATATTTTGTGATAATACTAGTGCCATAAGTATTTCCAAAAATCCGGTAATGCACTCAAGGACAAAGCATATTTCCATCAAGTATCACTTTCTAAGGGAGAAAGTGCAAGACAAGCAGGTCAAGGTAGAATATGTGTCTACTAAAGAGCAGATTGCAGATATCTTCACAAAACCTCTTCCAAGAGATACGTTTGAGTATCTAAGGGAGAAATTGGGAGTTGTACTCCCACCCCAGAATTAATCACCTCATCGAGGAGGTGGGGGAGGGACTAAGCTAAGAAGCTCATTCTTAGTCCCGAGCCCCAAAGGTGACCCTTTGCCATTGATGACAAAGGGGGAGAGATTTGAGTAAGGGGGAGAGATATGAGTAAGGGGGAGAGCTTCAATGTGAAGAGGAAAGCTTCAAGTCGGGGGGAGCAAAACTTCAAAAGGAGATTCTCAATTGTTGGCACAGTTGGTTTCAGTTTTGGCTCCTAATATGTGTTTCAGTAAAGGTTTGCCATCAATGACAAAGGGGGAGATTGTTGGCAATTTTGGGTACCTTGGGTACATTGCCTTTGCTCAAGTGTAGATGTTGTCATTGATGTCAAGAAGTTCTTGAAGCAATTTGATTTGATGTCAAGGAATTTGTTTTGTTGAAGGTTATTCAGAGCATGATCAGTGAGTTTCCAGGAAGTTCTTAGTAGCCCATTTGCAAAAGATCAAGAAAAAGACAAGTAAGAAAAAGTATGCAGCTGGTTGGAAAAACTATCACGATTTCGTGACATGTTTGAGGAGAGAGAAAGTGCTAGCAAAACTGTCATGATTTCGTGACATGTTTGAGGAGAGAGAAAGTTTTGGCAAAACTGTCACGATTTCGCGACATGTTGGCAGAGAAGGAGAGCAAGATGGAAAGTGTCGTGATTTCATGACATGTCGCATTTTCGTGACTCGAAAAGTGTAGGAAGGCAGAGAAGGAAAAGTGTCACGATTTCGTGACACATTGCCAGGAAAGTTGTACGGATGAAAAGGTGTCACGATTTCATGACATAATGCAGAAAAGAGAGTCCGCAGTGTGAACTGTCACGATTTCATGACAAGTTAGAAGAGAGAAAGTTACATGAAAAATGTCATGATTTCGTGACATGCTGTAGAGGTCGAGGTGAGGACTATCATGATTTCGTGACATGCTGAAAAGCTCGAAGAGAGAACTATCATGATTTCGTGACACGCAGCAAAGGGGAAGAGTCTAAAATGAGAAGCGTCATGATTTCATGATAGGCTACAAAGAAGTTGTACGGATGCAGAAAGTGTCACGATTTCACGACAGGTTGAAGAGAAAGCTTGCGAATGCAGAAAGTGTCACGATTTCATGACAGGTTGAGATGGCAACATTCAGTTGGAGAAAGTGTCATGATTTCATGACAGAAATAGTTAGCAAGTCTTCAACAGAAGAAGCGTCATGATTTCACGATGAATTCAAGAAGGAAGAGCTCGAAGGCGAAAGCGTCATGATTTCGTGACATGTTCCAGTTTCTTGGTGTAAGGCATAGAGAAGCTCAAGGCAATGAAAGTGTCACGATTTCATGACAAAAGTAGAGAAGAAGGCAATGAAGACTAAAGTGTCATGATTTCATGACAAGAGTGAAGATGACATCAACAAAAGTCAGAAGTGTCACGATTTCATGACAAGGACGTAGTCAAGGCAGACAAAAGCAAAAGTGTCACGATATCGTGACAAAAGCCATAAGGTAGTGTATGGTTGCAAAAGATGTCATGATATCATGACATGTTGTAGTTTCACGAGAGAAGCTACAGAACTATAGAGGCGGTTGAAGCCGACAGAGTTAAATCTGGGCCGACGTAGTTTAGGGTGTTGCAGTCGACGTTGTTTAGGGTTGAGCAGCCGACTAGGATCAAAGTTTTAATCTTGATTGTTAGTATAAAAGGAGGGCTGTTTGAAGAGATTTATCATCGATCGAAGTGTGCGTTCGAAGTGCGACTTTCATAGATAGAGTGCGGGGAGAAGTTCGATCGTCGAGAAGTCGAGTGTGCGAAGATGTTTGCTGTGATTGTGCAGAGGTGCATAAGTTGATGTTCGATCGAGTGCTGCTGTGTTTGCATGTTTAGTGCAAAAGTTGGCTTCGACCAAGTGCGGCTGTAACAGAACAGAAAGAGGAAGAGGACAGACTTGTGCCAGATCGAAGGACTATGTTTGGTGCATATTCGAGGACCAGTTTTGAGGTGATAGAGTTGAGGACAGAGATCTCCAACCAGAGCAGGGAAGACAGGTGTCTTCTATGGATAGAGTTCCACTTGCTAAGGGTAGAGGAGGTAGAGGTCTTCTAGAGGATCACCACTAAAGAGCAGAGCTAGGGGAAGGTATCTCCTTTGGGTTGATGCCCATAAATATTGTAATCGGGAAAGGTATTCCCAAATTGTGAGTTGATAAAATTTAGAGAGAAATTTTATCCGTGGAGTAGCCCGCATTGGGTGAACCACGTAAATTGCTGTGTCTCTTTTGTGGATGGTGTTTTGTGCATTGCTTTGATTACTGCTTTTAATACTGCTATCTATACACTGCATAATACTGATTTGAAAGTTGTTTTGAAGCAAAAGTATAAAAGTGGTCTTATACTGTTCACCCCCCTCTCAGTATAAGCTTGTGTTCTTTAGTAATGCATCATAGACACTAAACTTGGTCGGAACCTTCTTCAATTATTCAAAAATATTGTATGCAGATGCACCAGACTCCCTCTTTTCACTAGTGTCTTCATAGTTACTTCGATATTGCTGGGTAGCTTCTATCTTCAGTCTCTTAGTCAAAGATGGGTACTTGAAATTTTCTTTGGCTCGTTCCTCTATTTTAGCTCTCACCTGCGAAGCTGATGCTTTTTCTTACAAATTTTCCTTTGCTCGTGGTGGCAAAATATCTTTTAATAGAACAGGTGAATCTGGCTTTGGTACTGAAGTAGGAGCTTTCACTTGTACTTGTTTCTTCTCATTCTACATCTTCGGATCAACCGGTACCCTTAATGGTTCCATCTCTACTAGATCTACAGTGACTGGCTTCTTCCCATTTCTCGTAAGAACTGAGACTTGTTCTTCAGATGGAACCATAAAATTATGATCTACCTCTATAATCATATTAACTTGTCCTCTAGAAGAGCTTGCGACCAATGTTTTTACATAGTTCAAATGAACCATACAAGTCTCCTCACCGTGTGGATCATTACATGTAGAGAACCAATATGTTATTTTCGTAAGGCCAGCTTCCTCATTCGTCAACATAGTCGGGTTATTTTTTGGCACTTTGCTTGTTGAAGCCACTTGTTCTCTCGTGATCGATGGAGGTTGAAATCTCTTGGGTTGAAATTCTCTCTTGGCCTGCTTTCTTTCACTTATTGTGATTTTATTTCCCATTGCTCTTATAGCTGAGTTAGCAGATTGTACCTCTTGTAACAGGATTGTGAAGGGATTAGGATTTGAGGGCGCAGGAGGTGCCGATAGAGGTAGAGGTGCTAGTGGTGTAGGTAATTCTGGGAATGAAGTGGGAGCTGGTAATTACAAAATGCTTGGTGCAGGCAATTGTGGAATAGTTGGAGCAGGGAGCTGGGGAACTGGAATGGGTGTGGTCTAAGGCACACTTGAGATCCATGATGGATTAGGATACATGGGAGGCATAGGCTATGAAAATGAACCAAAATACAAATTCTTAGGAAGATCAGGTAAGATAGGCATTGTTACCTTTGGAGGAAGCCTATCTATGGCAATCAAGTTAGCTTCCACATTTTATGCTTGTTCGAACAGATCTAGAAATGTAGTCACATTGGACTGCCAAACAGCCAAGCCGATGTCTGTGTTAAAAGCTCTGAGATAATAGAATGCAGCTAGCTAATGAGTGGGCCGAAGACCATCAGGGATTCTCTACGAGCTTCTGATAAATCTAACATTGAAGTTGCCTATCTCCTCCTGTGGGTGACTTTGAATTGCATGAAATTGGTGCAACAAGGAGTATGGATCAGCTTGTTCATGAAAGTTTTTGACTATCAGTTTTCCTAATTCATCCCATGATGTAATAGTGCCTGGTTGCAATGATCGGTACCAATATAACAATTTCCCTCTTAATGACAATACCAATAATTTTATCATTACATCTTCATTCATTATGTCATGAATGGCCGCCAAAGAGGCTACATCATTAATATGCTCATAAGCAGTTTTACCAGTACCATCATAGGTCGGCAAAGCTTTCAAAGTAGCTTGAGAAACTGGATTTTGTGCTGGTAAATTCAAGGCTCCTGAACCATTCCATGCCGAGAAATTCCTTGGTGGAGGATGTTGAGCCATTTGAAATACTAGATCTAGATGTAGCAAGCTCGTAGTAGTACTGGGAGGAGTCAAGGATGGCACAAACTAACCTATCCCTTGTGAAGAAACAACAAATAATGGGTTCATAGGACTTACCAATCTTGAGTGCTCCCTCCAGTTTTGAACATCAATCTCGAAGAATTTGACTAGATCTTTCGAATATTTGGCACTTGATCTCATGATCATGAAGCAAATATTTTCACTAGCTTCATGATTAGAAACTTTTAGGTACTATACAGTTACCCTCAGTAGAGTCACCAGATGAACTTACAATCGCCGCTTTGAGGTCAATATAGTTCATCAAGATCTTGATTCCTTCGGGTGTCAACAAATGGAACTTGTGAGTCCCACCAGGCATGCCAAAAATATTGGTCACAAATATACCTAAGTACAATATTTAATCACTTGTGCACCCTAGACTCGGCCAAAATTGAAAGGCCGAGAAAAAGAGATGTCTCTCAGGCCAATCTATAGAGAGGGTTGGCTCCCAAACTAGTCTAAACTTGGTTCAAGATAAGAGTGCAGAAAATAAATGGAATAATGTGAAAAAAAATGGGAAATAATGGAAAGGAATGGAAAATAACAAAAAGGGATGTAAATATGGCTGAAGCCGATCGTTGACAGGGAGAACAACCTTGAACAACAATAACTTCAACTAGATCCTAAAGCTAAGCAGCAACTGACTCTTAGAATACGTATACAGAAATTGGATCACGCATTAGCCATGAGTTTGCTTCCAAAAAAACTTCAAACATTCAAATGCCAATACAGTCAAATTCAACACAACAGAATTCAACTGATATTACACTAGACTACATAGAAGTAAATCACATAGAAAGCAAGACATACACAACAATTTAGATCACCAACTCTAGAAGACACTAAGAATGGAAGCAAATGCATCTAACATTTCTATTTCAATTTCTACAACAAGATCCTCCTCCCTTTGCTTGAGTTTTACATTGGTATTTATAGAGGTCCATCCTCTTCCTTTTGTATTACAACATTTAATACATGAAACAGATTTCAAAGAAACAATCCCCTTAATCTGCCTCAAAGAAATGACAATCCCTATTTTTAGTAGATTACAACTGAAAATGAAATAGAAACAAGGGCCCATATTTCTTCATTAAATGACTGTTATCAGGGCAAGCCAAAAGTTGTTAAGAGATCATGAACATGAGCTTTAAATATTGGAGGCATCTTTAGTTCTGGCGACGTCAAAAACTACCTCGTGTTCTTCCATCTTGCGCACCTAGGTAATCAGCAACATTTAATCTTTGAGCCTCTTTGACCACGATCTCAAAATCCATTGGAGAGCCTTTAATTGATCCTTATCTCCTCTGCACGTTCTCCTATGCAATCCTAAAGAAAAATGCAAATAGAACTGTATCGAGCCTTTGCTATTGCTTTAGTCGCAAAAATGTGACAGGTCACAAAAATGCGACATGTCACGAAATCATGACACTTTTACCTTGATTCCTTCTCTCTCTGCCACCAGTCGCGAAAATGCGACATGTCGCGAAATCGTGACATCTTCTCTTAGTTTAGATTTGTCTTCCTGACATGTCATGAAATCATGACATTCTCCTTTGTTTGGGCTTCTTTCCTCAACATGTCATGAAATCATGACATTTTCCTTCGCCTGCCTTCTTTGCTACTCCAAGTCATGAAAACTTCACCATGTCACGAAATCATGACATCTTCTTCCTACTGTGTCCTTTTCTTCGATATATCCGTGACACTGTAGCATGTCATGAAATCGCAACATCTTTCTCTTTCGTTGCCTTCATCTTCCTACAAGGAGCGAAAATGGGACATGTCGCGAAATCGTGACAGTCTATACTTAGCATTGTCTTTCAAGCTCCTTCATCGTGAAAACATGACATGTCATGATATCATGACAATTTTTGTTTACCTTGTACTTGTCAACTTTCGTTCTGCAAAAAAGTGATAGGTCGTGAAAATGTGACATGTCGTGAAATCATGATGTTTTCTCTGTTTGGTTCTTTCATCTGCAACAAGGCGCAAAAATGGAACATGTCACAAAATCATGACAATCCATACCATTTGGCTGCCTCCTTGCTTCTTTCTCGTGAAAATGCGACATGTCACGAAATTGTGACATTTCTTCGCACTTGGTCCTTTTGCCCCAATATGTTGTGAAATCGTGACACTTTCTTGCCTTCGCCTTCGTTGCCGCTTCCTGTCGCGATATCACGACGCGTTTCTCCTGCTTAACTTTGTCCTCAAAAATATCATGATATCATGACATCTTTCTTGCCTTGTGTTTTTCTTTTAGCTCTTTTCGTGATAATGCGACATGTCGCAATATCGCACTAGTCCATACCATTAGCTCCTTTCTCACTTTTTTGTCATGATATCGTGACATTTTCATTGACATTGCCCTTTTATGCTTTATGTCATGATATCATGACATTTTCTATCACTCTGCTCTATGGCCACCGCAAGTCACGAAAACGCGACATGTCGTGATATCACTACAACTTTTCAATTAGTTCTCCCTCATCGCAGCAAGTCATGAAACTCCAACATGTTGCGATATCACAACAGTTTGGCTTCATTTTTTCTGTTGACTGTTTTTATCGTGAAAACGTGATAGGTCACGAAAATGTGACATGTCGCGATATCGTGATAATTTCTTTACTTAGCTCTTTTTTGTATTTGGTGCCGTAAAACTGTGACAAGTCGTGATATCGCGACAGTTTCAGTTACTTTGCTCTAACACAAAACTTATAGAGTTTTTTACATTTTCCCTTTCAAAGTGCGAGGGACAAATAGAAGCATTAATATCTCTACAATTTGTGCATTCTTTTACATTAACAATAACAACAAAAACAATGTGGCAAAAATGCCAACAAGTAACAAAAAAATATGAAACAAATAAATATATGATTTTTGATTTTTGCCTAAGTGTTTTTTTGAAAAAAAATCTATGCTAAGGTTCTTTATTTTCTAAAATAAATATGGCTTACAATAAAATATTTAGCAATAAATAAAGGTTTACAAATTGAAAGTAATGAAATGATAGCAAGCAGAGGGGTACCAAGTGGTAGGATTACCTAAACCAATGCCTGATCAAATTTACCACTGGTATTTTTACAACTAGGTGGTATTTTTAAAATTGCAAAAATAGACCAAAAAAATTAGGTTTATCTGGTTTTGGGGGTCTATCTGAGTGTAGGAAGGTGATAGGCTATCTTCCCAGCTAATCAAACCCACTACTCAAAAAGTTTTGAGTGTGAACCTAAACTTTTGGAATGGAAGAAATCGTTGTCAAATTTGCCATAGAGTGGTAAATTTGCCAATGACATTTTTGATAGAGAGTGGTGTTTTTGCTTTTTGTAATTCCAAAGAGTCAAATTCACCAATGGATGTAGGTAGTGATGATTATGACCTATGATAGAGGAAAACTAAATTTTTAGTTGAAATTTGGGGCTATATAGGTCAATTTATTCTAAAATTTAGGAAGGGATATGAGATATCTTATCTCTAAGGCTTGCAACTTAGGGATTTGTAGAATCTAAAGAGGATTGCTATCAATTTTGAAAATACTATGGAGGGAGCTAAATGAAGCTAAGAGGAAGGTGAATGAGTTGTAAAATGTTTGGATATTCACCCAAATGGAGACATAAAGAGACCTATATTCAAAGAGGAATTTTAAAATACCTCTAATATGAAACTAGAAGGGATTCAAGGCTATGGAAGGGCAAATGCTAATGTGAAATGAGAGCAATATGATATGAAAATCTTATTTAAAATGCATGAAAGTAAAGAGCATGTAAATAAAAAGTTAAATGAGCATATAATCTAACATATGAAATGAAAATGAGCATGGAAGAGAAGCTAAATAAAGGTTAGAGCTGCAAGTAGATATGAGTTAGATGAAACAAAAGATAAATGCTTCTAAAGTGAAAGAGATGCATGGATTCAAAGAGAAAATGATGTTAGTATGCTATAATGAAAGAGAAATTGCTTATGAAATGGAAGAAAATTGCTATAAATGAAGAATATAAATGCAAATAAACATAAAAAATCTACAAAAAAGAGTGTTAGAAATGCTAAATAGACAAGAGACAAAGGATTAGCAAATACCAAATGAGAAACCTAAGTTATCAAGGCCAAAATATGAGGGAAAATGCATGAAATGAAGATAAGAAAATGAAAATGGAGGGATGCTAAGATATCTATACAATCCTAGCAATGTTTGGCTCTCCTTCCAAGATGATTTCCTTGCTTCAATTCCCCCTTTGCCTTGTTTGACTTGCAACAAATGCTTGCTGAAGATGCTCCAATTGAGAGAATGAGAAAATGCTAATGAGAGAGAGGAAGAGTATAAAAAATTGGTAGAATGTAATTAGCTCCAATTTTTTATGAAATGCTTACCCCAAGGGCTTCATTTATAAAATTTTAAAGGGATTGAGAGGGAAAATTGGGCATGATATTCTCTTAGGGTTCTAGACAAAATTTAAATTTGTAGGCCTAGTTCATGGTTGGAGCATGCAAGGTTAGAGGAGGTAGTGGGACAAAGGAATTTGCATCCCTCTAACTCGTGCCAAAGTATTTTGGTCGTTTTGATAAAATTACCACTTCATGTCAAAATCACCATTGGAATTTGTCTTGGATTGGCAATTTTGACCAATGATCAATTTGATTGGTGAGAAGGCTAAAAAACAACTTTTTGCAAAAACACTAATGAGTGGCAAAATCACCACTAAATTTTTTGTCAATGAATGGTAATTTTGATAAGGGTTAAAAATGATGACCAAATTGCTCTAGTTGGGTTGTTTGACTATCTATTGATGTTTGGTATATTGTTTGGTTATTTTTCTTGGGTAGCATGTCAAATTTATGTTTCTATATTTTACCCCCATTTTGATATGATTTCTATAAAAATGCATCAAAAATAAGTTGTAGGAATTCAATTTTGACACCATAATGCTTGCCAACATCTTATAATGCTATGTTGAAGAGATGATTGTGATTATGGTTGTTTTCAGTTGTTTAATGTCATTATTGCATGTATACCTTAACTTTGGTGATGTATGCCTTATGGATATCTAAAAATTTGTACCCCATAGGTGCCCCTTTGAGATTTTTTGCCAAATTTTATTTGGGGAGATATCTCGATGTAAGGGTGGGATTGGATAGAAAGTAGAGGTGTTTTTGGGAGGAAAATTTAGTTAGGGTGGGTATGGTGTATTTTGGAAGAGGAAAGAGAGGGAAAATTGAACTCATTTTTACTTCATAAATTTATAAAGTGGGAGATCTTGTGTGAAGAAGGCCAAATATTGATGTCAAATAACAAGAGACTTGCTCATCATGCTGACTTGGTTTGAGGGACAATACTAATGTTAGAGAAGATTTTATACGTAAGACATCAAATTGAGATCATTTTTATGATTTTGGCATATTTTGTTCATGTTTTCAATAGTTGTGGAAAATTTTCTACTTGTAAAAAATTTCCATTGGCATTTTTTCCACTTGTGGCAATTTTTCTAGAGGGGCAAAAACGACCATAAAATGACGTTGATGAGGTTTGGACTTGTGTTTTTGGCAAGAAATAAAGGTATTGGTAAGCCAAGAGTGATGGTTAAAGGTGATGGAAAATATTATGACTAGAGGTATTAGTGATCATAATTATGTAGTGTTGGTGGCCATTAGGTTGGACCATATGGCATACATGTTGAAGTTAGAGTTTGATCATCCACTCTTGACAACATTGGAAGAGAGGTGGTATAATTCGACCAAAACTTTTAGGTTACACATAGGGGTGATGACAATGAATCTTGAGGATGTTTGGTGCATTCTTTGGGTTCCTATTTGAGAAGTCCCAATCTAGCTTGGGAAGGATGAGAAGATTGGAAAGGAGCTTTTAAAAGAGAAAGAGAGGTTCATAGGGATGACTTTAGAAATATAGATTAATAATGTGTATATGGGATGAAACATAGATCATATTACAATGCTACTATGCTCCATCATGTTTGGGAATTTGACAATGAACACTAGTAGGTAAACTATGCTTTGGGGATGGGAAGTGGTGATAGCTGGCCTACGATATTGTGGGACTATATATGCATGGGAGTTTGTTATTTTAGCTAGGTTATACCATGTATTATATTAGGTGGTATATTAGATCAGTAAGAGCTTATTATATTAGGTTGCACTCTTCTTCACATGTGGTCTTGGGAGCAGAAAGTAGTTAGGTAATATTTAATAGAGAGTATAAAACTTGGGGTAGAGAGGCTAGTAGGGTATCAATGGGTAGATAGTGTTAGGTCTAGACAATATTCATTAGAAAAAGTTAGGTAGGCTATTGATGGAGAGCTATAAGGGTTACATAATGTCTATGGAGGGGCTAATATAGGTGGGTGGATGATGGTAGGAAGTTGGCTTAGGTAAGGAGGATTAAATGGTTAGATGATGGATGATGCTATAAGCTATACTAATATGATCGAGTGTTGTGCTAGTTTGGGGTAGTTTAGGCGATACCTAAGTTGGGAGATGTGCGGGTTTAATGGATTTCTTGGGAGAGATGGTTTGAGCTTATTTACCTCTTCTCTCATGTTGAGATAGCTATAGATAATACTGAGATGCTAGATCCAATTATAGATTATCCTAGGGTGATAGAGGGATAAATATGATCATACATTAGATTTTATCCATTTTAGTTGACACCAATATAGCCTTAGTTAGAGTGATATGCAACAATGGAGGAGATGGCCAAGATTATTAGGGGTATATCACAATAGTTACAAAGGGATTTTTGGGAGAGGAGGGATATGATATAGGAAACAAGAGGAGAGGGCCATGGTGAGAGAAGGGCAAGGGATTCCCTATTGGATGTCCCTCCATTGACCATGGTTCTTATAATGTTAGGGGTATTTAGTGGGGTTAGTTCTTGTAGATTGAGTATGGATTCTACTTAGATAGATATAGAGGCTTTGACTAGGAGCTTCTATAAGGTAATGGAGTGGTTAGCAGTAGTAGAGGTTGAACAGGAGAAGGTGACTAGATATCAAGAGGAGATAGCTCAATTGACACAAGAGTGAGTGGCTTATAGAAAGGCTTTAAGATGTAGGTTGCTCTGGATCATGTTACCCAAGAGATATATTAATCCCTTTCTAGGATAGGCTATGGGGTAGATGCAAGCATGATGGCTATGGTGGTTGGTCCACTAGAGTGATGATTAGAGTGAATGGAGAGGGATACAAATAGGGTGTGATTTTATTTGTATAGGGTGAGGGAGGAGCTATGGGTTTTTAAGGTGGAGGTAGAGAGGGAGAGGACTCAAGATGTATATTATTGATAACTCTATGACTCAATCATTCCTCTAGAGAAATGACAACCATAACCATCACAAATGCGATCAAGGACTACATTTGTGAGTCATTATTTATAGAGGATAGTATGCTTCAAGCCTCCACATCCTCCACCAGAACCTAGAGGTGGGGATTTTAGATCTAGCTATTAGGTCTAGGCTTTTGAGAGTGAGCATACCCAATTTTTAATATGGTACATCCTCTCTTTGCATATGATGGGGGATGAGTGTACCTATTTTGTTTATTGTGATACATCTATTCTAGAGGTATATATAATTTTGAGGTGTTGTATATAGTTATTAAATTATGCATATATTTTTATTTTTTCATGTTGGCCTTTTTGATGATGATTGTATTTTGATGATGTAATATTTTTGATTTGATATGCAAAATAAAAGATGAGATAATTTGATATGATAATTCTTTATTTGATGATATAAATAGCAAACATTTGGAGAAACATTATGTCACTTTAGCGGTGGTCTAAAGGACCAGATGATGGACAAGCACTAAATTACAAGAATTACTTTGCTGAGTGGTGACATAAGAGTTTGATAATATAAAAGCACCCATATATGTTCATTTGTATGAGCGATGGTCTCTAGATATGTTAAAAGATAATATCTCATTATGATCCCAATTCAAGTGTCATCCTTTGAGCCTTGAGAACACTTGGGTAAATATTTATCTTTAAGCATTGTCCTTAGTGCTATCCTTTGAGCCTAAAAATATTTGGAGATGAATGCTTAGATATGTTAAGATTCCATTCCCAAGCAGTGGCCTAAGAACAATGATAATGGACAAGGGATGGAGGAAATGGAACTAAAATCTCATCATTGTTAAATGGTGTCTTAAGATACCACATAAAAGACAAGCACTTAAGACATGATGAGGTACCTATAATATGTAAAAGATATATATTGTTGTTAGTAAAGTTAGTTGTTAGTGATTGTTAGTAATGCATGCTTTGAGTGGTGTACCCAAAGGATTTTACTAAGCAAATGCATGCTTTGAGTGGCATACCCAAAGGATTTTACTAAGAAAATGCATACTTTGAGTGGCATACCCAAAGGATTTTACTGAGCAAATGCACACTTTGAGTGGTATACCCAAAGGATTTTACTAAGAAAATGCATGGTTTGAGTGGCATACCTAAAGGATTTTACCAAGAAATTACACAATTTGAGTGGCATACCAAAAGGATTTTACTAATCAAATGCATGCTTTGAGTGGCATACCTAAATGATTTCTTGAGCGAATGCACACTTTGAGTGGTATATGCATACCCAAAGAATTTCACTAAGCAAATGCACACTTTGAGTGGCATAGTCTAAGGATTTTATTGAGAAAATACATGATTTGAGTAGCATATACAAAGGATTTTACTGAGCAAATGCATGCTTTGAGTGGTGTACCCAAAGTATTTTACTGAGCAAATGCACACTTTGGGTGGTATATCTGAAAGATTTTATTGTGAAAATGTGTAAGAGATAAATGATTATGTATATCTATCTTGATGGATGACCCTAAGAAAGAAAGATATGTGTATAGGCATGTGAAATAACGGTGAGTAGCTTACCTTCAAAATTTATATGGAAAGTGTCTTGATTAGAAATGTTGAAAGTAGGTTACCCCTAGATGAGGTAGGAATTTCAATGAGAAATATGTTGATGAAAATCATATAGTAATTGTGTCCTAGATCTCTTGATATATCAAAGAGCGTAGTTTGGGTCTATAAGTATGTTACCTAATGCATATGCAAATATTTATAGACACATAAGGAATTAGACTTAAGACCCATCACCATATTTGATGTGTGAAGAAAATTAAGAATTTTGTGAGAAGTACTGATGACATTTGAAGGCTTTGTAAACTCACAGGATAAATGTTACAGGATCAAATATATCATAATCACAATATAATAAGATCAAGATAAAAATCTAAACTGAATAATATGATCCAACTAATATGTAAAATCATGGCTAATAATATATCAACTAACATTCATTAATAAATAGCAATATGAATGTAATAGCTTGAATCATACATGTACAAAGCATGTAACACAACTTATAATATTAGTTTCTCAAATGTATGCAATATTTATTACTCCTCTTAAAAATGAATCATAAAAATCTCATACAATAACAATACTCATAATTTAGACAATGTAGGGTAGGTAGGCTATGAAGGCTATGAAGGCTATGTCAGTGATGTCTCTCTATGCCTCTCCATGGAGTAATAAATAGCCATTGTAGGATGACTCTTGTCTTACTTAACTCTTATTTCCTTATGCCAAGTCTTGTGACTCTTGGTTTATCTACTTGACACTTTCATACACATGACTCTATCTTGTATGCACACTTGGACATGACTCTTCACATAACACTTCCTAATCTAAGAACACATGTGCACACTTACATATGAGACACTTGTGCACATCTACACACATAACACTTGCACACTCATTTACATGATACTTGTGCATTTCCTACACATTATTACATTACATAAAATATTTACTCACACTCTAATCTAGGAAAACACCCTAATCTAATATTTACAAGGTTGTACCATGAGGGTACATTAGCATGTACCAAATAATGTAATATTCTATAACAAGTACTACCAAAGGTCCCAATGGTGATGAATTATACAATCATATTGTAGCGACCCCGGGAACGCATGCACCGGTCCCTTTTTTAACCCTACTTGCAATGTTATTTAAAAACCCAAGATGAAATGGAAAGACAAGAGGAAAAAGCATATAACACGAAATAACAAAGATGGATCTCTTTATTGATATTGAAGCTCGGTTACATGTCGGTCCCTCTTAGGGATACCCATTTTGATACTATAAATTACAAATAGGCAAGGAGTGCCCCTTCCACGAAGAGGTGGTGCGCTTATAAAAGCTTCCCGGTTCCACACACGAAAATGTATGAGGGCTTACAGATGCCTCCTTCTCTAGGTCTATTTCCTAGAGGGATCCCTTTTGCTCTCGTATGTTGCAAACTTCATCCGATGTACCTATGGCCCTGCAAGCAATGAAACAACAACACATGTTTAGGTGTCCGAGATTGCCTCCCTAGATGAGGTTGTTAGTAATCAAAGAATGTAATGGAAATATGATAAAACTATGCCATGAAATCATGTAAATCTATGCTAATGATATGAAAACATAAAGAAGCAGAATAAAAGATGCTATGTCTAAAACCTAAGCTAAGCCCATGGGCCACTATCCAAGACAACGACCGCTAAGGTAAACCTTGCTCTCTTTGCCCCAAAGCTATGGGTCAAAGCCTATATCTGATGTCGAAATAATAGGTGTTATGCTCTTCAATCCATCAGAGCTTCATCGTACACGTGATCTCAAAGAGAACTCTCCAAGTCTCGAAAGCTCTCCTCAAAAATATGTCTCTCTCTCTGATATGATCTCTATATCTTTTGGTGCTCTTAGGCTTGCACCTTTTATAGTGTGAAACCCTAGGTCTATGTCCAAGCCCTAGAAATGAATTTCTCATGCGTAGTGCAAGTTAGCATGAGAAGCTTTTGTCCATTGTCTATGTTTGAAGGCCAGTTAACTGAAATCTAACTGCCCACTTGAGTCTTCTATGCGAACTGGTCGTTAGCATGAGAAGCTTTTGTCCTTTGTTTATGCTTGGAGGTTAGTTAACTTAAGTCTAAATGCAAACTCAAGTCTCCTATGTGAACTGGTCATGAAAAGGAATGCAAAGTTACTCCCGCTCACCTTTATTGCATGCAGACTGCCACTTCCACCTGTGATTAGGCCTGTTTGTCGATAAACTACTTCTTATGGCTTAGCCATTGTCATCTATAGTGGCTAAGATCTGGCTATTATCATCTACAGTGGCTAAGGTCTGGCCACTCTAGGCTTGAGCGGCTAGGATCTGGCCACTCTTGGCTTGAGCGGCTAGACTTGGATGGCTTGAAAAGGCCCCAAATGAGTGGTGAGAACCATTATTGATGCTTGGAAAGTCCAATATTATGTCTTATGATCTTATGAGTGTGTCTATGTGAGCAGCTCCCCTAAGCATGACATGATTTAGGTGTCTACAGATACCCCTTTTTGTGATGCATTATGTGGAAAACACAACGTTGAGCAAAAATGTAGACTGATCTATTTGTAGGGTGTATGGTGATCAATGGTCTGATCAACGTTGGATGGCCCAATCATGCAAGATGGTATGCATCCCTTGAATCATTGCCTCAATATTCGGAGGACTTAGCTCAATGGCTTTTGCATGTTAAATTGCACTCATTCCTCAAACTCAATCGGGTAGCTTCAACTGCTACAACAATTTCGACCGGTAGGAGAGCTACAATTGAAGATGTCATGTCTGCTTACGTTCCCAGAAAACAAGGGAAATTTGTGATTGTTGTATGCAATGATTCATAGGATGAACATGATTTTGCTATGATCGAGTGATATTTTGTTGATTTTGATTATGATTAAGTTGAAGTTTTGAACTACTTCCTCACACAATGAATTGGTGAAGAAATGACAATGAATGAAGCGACAAGTCGCTTGACCAATATGACTAATCTGGTTCCTTTCTAGCATTTGTTGCTTTTAATGGGCAATCCCACATCCAAGTGTGATTCCAATTGTTTATGATAATCATCCATCCTTATCCCGAGGAGCGGTCCGACTATCAATAGCCTTCTTAGGGAGTTAGGATGAGTGATTCTATTTATGTTTAGATTGTATCACTTTGACTTAATATTTTTGATGTCATAGGGGAATTAGAATGATCCTTTCGCACCCATGGAGCAGTCCGACCATCTTGGTCTTCTTCGAGATTGAAGGGTGGCACATCGTAATTCCAAAATGAGTTGTTTTTGCCCCAAGTGGCCTTATGGTTATCTACTCATCTCACCGAAATACATGGAGTGCAAATCGCTGCAATCATCGAGTGGATAGAGTAGGTAACTGGATACGAGGCCTACCTGAGATTGTGATTTTATGTGATTTTTTTGTTATTTTGAACATTCTGATGATCTTAAACCACCAAAGTGTGTTTATTTGTTATTTTTGTGGGATCCCTCAAGGAGAAAATCCCTTATTTTGACCTATGGATCTGGCCACTGTCAAGTCCAATGGCCTATGAGTTCTTGCCTATGGCCACTATCGCCTTGAGCGGCCAAGAAGTTCGGGCCATTGACGTTAGCAATGACCAAGGCATAATTAAGGAAATATAAAATTTGCATTTCTAGGGTTTGACCTATCACTTTCACTATTGAAGATTCATTTTGGGAGCTCTGGTGCGACGATGATGGTTGCGACTTTGAAACTTGCTAGTGCTGAGGACATGGCTGCATAGGGTGAGACATCAACTACTAGAGGAGCCAGAGCTTCTCGAGTATTTCTCTCTTCAAAACCCTAGCTCTCTTTTCCTTATCTAAGTAAAACTGAACCTCACTAAGTAATGGGCAAAATGAACCTCACTAAACCTATTGGCAATGAACAAACTCCATAATTAGGCTTAGGTTCCCCTTTGCTATGGTGGGTTAGTCCCCAATTTTGCTTTCTATTAGTGGCTTTAGCCTAGGGTTTTTGAAATTTTCCAATTATTCACCTACTATCACCATTTTGGGCATTTTGAACTTAGCCTAGTTTTGATGCTTGGGTAGGAAATTTTACTTTCCAATTTGTTTGTTTTCCCTCCCTATGTTGTTTTTTAAATTATTTTGTTAATTTTGTAATTTTTTTTATTTTTTGGCCAAGGGTTCATGGGTTTGTCATGTCGCCCCTTGGTCATTGTCGCTCAGAGCGGCCAAGCTTGAATCCCAACGGTCAAAAATTTGACCATTGGGTCTTGGCCCTACTGCCTCCAACAGCTAGGTTTCAGCCATTGTAGGTGACAACGGCTAAAGCTTAAGCCTTGTTTTTTGTATTTTTGTTGAATTTTATGACATTTTTGATTTTTTTGATTAGGTGCAATCTTATTCTTTTGCTTAGACTTAGAATAGTCCATACTCTTTTGCACCATTTTCATGTTTATTGTGAATTATGCCTTAGATGCACTGTAGTTATGTTTTGTATTTCTTCTGCTTTGCTTAGATCCTTACTGCTCGAGCTCGAGACCCGAAGCTCCTGCTTGACTTACTTCCTAGCTTTAATGATATGGACTGGGCATGGTTCAAAGCCCATGGGTTGTAGTATGTCATCAAGCTACCTTACATCATGGTATATCAGGCTTACCTTATGGCTTTGGCCCATCACTAGGACCCATGGACTAATACCTTCCACCTCCCGACCGATGAGATGACCATTACATCGAAGGATGTATATAGGATCTTTCAGATTCCATTTGATGGGGTGGCCATTGTCTCTTCGACCACTAATGATCAGGTGGTTGTCTTCACTCGGGTGTTTAGAGAGCACTCTATGGATGCTCTCAAGGACACCAAGTCCGGAGGAGTGTCCATCAATCATTGGCATGGGGAGGGCATCTTTACGATGAGGCATGTCATATTGCTGATGGTGATCAACAATGTTCTTATCCTGGACTGCTCGAGTTTGAGGTTCCCATGGAACCTTCTGGCGATGGTGCAGGATCTATTGGATAGTGAGGAGCCTATCATCTATGCATGGGGTAGATCACTATTGGCTCAGTGCTATGATGAGTTGTACCACATCCATCGATGAGGACGTGTCAACATTGCTTACAGCTTGCTCCTACAGGTTTGGGGATGGGAGCACATTATGGTAGATCACCCTAAGGGGCTCCCGATCGAGATTATAGTGATTGATGCTCGAACATAGTGCTATGCTACCAGATGGGCTCGAGAGCATGAGGAGCGTAAGAGCCACACTTTCATAGGGGAGCTATCCCACTACACTGATGCTTTCACTAGACTATTGGTCGGAGATGTCATGTGGTGGCCTTACTATGAGTGTCCTACTTGGGATGATCCAACTAGCTTTACTGCCAGGACACGACATGAGCGATGGCTCATTGGCCATAAGATTGCCATCCGAGAGTATTTCTTCTACTCTCAAGTTCTTCGTCAGTATGAATTGTAGTAGGATGTGCCCTTGATACCATTCTTGTATAGGCGCCTCACATCAGAGAAGGACCTACCTCCATGATAGATCATAGAGCTCTCAGATGAGGAGGATGCCCTAGCTATTGACCCTATAGTGGTTGGGGGAGTTATAGAGGCCTACACTCAGTGGTGGGGTGATCGGATGTGGCATGGCATCGGTAGCCTAGGGCACGAGGATGATGGTGGGGGTGATGGCATAGATCCGATAGGATGTAGAGTCCGAGCCAAGACCGAGGTATGGGGCCAGCCAGTAGAGTAGGTGGTAGTGGAGGATCCTGATGTTCCTGAGGAGGAGGAGTTAGAGCCCGAGGAGAGAGACTCTCCTCTGAGAGCATAGCTACATGAGGTCGAGGTTGAGCTTCAGGCCACTAAGATCTAGGTACAATGGTGAGATGCTACCATTGAGTAGCTCTCAACATAGATACAGGCTCTATAGGCTACTATTGGGGGTGGCGATGTCAGGATGCAGTTTGTTGTTCCTCCTTCTACACCATAGGAGGCTCCAATGGTAGGTTCAAGGGTAGATGTGGGACATCTCTAGTCTCTATTGGATGAGCATGAGGCACAGATCTGGGGACTTGTGGATCATGTTACCCTTCTTCAGATGTAGCTCAGGAGGCATGAGATTGTCCCTAAGGATCCAATAGGTGCAGGTGGTTCATAGGTCAGTGGGTGCTCCACCTCGAGGTAGTCTTCCCCATCCTAGCTAGAGGACCCAGACTCGGATAGAGAGACCGATAGGCTCGCATCATTCGACTCGTGACACCGCCATAGGGGGAGGTGGCACTAGAGGAGGTGATGTAGGGGGCTCAGGCCCGGTATTTGATTGATGCTCTACTTGGTCCTTGATCCATTTTTGAGGTCGACTGACCTATATGACTGTAGCCCATGGGCATTTTTGTATATCCATTGGACTTGACACACATACTTTTATGATAGCTTTTCATTATGACTTATTATGTGTATCATTTATTGCTCATGTTTTTGTTATTATTTTGTTTTATGATATGATGCGATGATGGTATTATGATGATTTGATGAATATGTTAGATGATAGATGATATTTGAAGATGCTTAGATGGATGTGTAGATGCTTATATGATTTGATGATATGATGTGATGTATTTTGATGATGAATGATGAATTTATGATTGTATGCAAATGGATATTGCCTATATGTTTTATGATGTGGTTTATGGATTTAATGACTTGTTTTTGTGAATGTGATGTTATTGCTAAATGCATGTTTTAACTTTGCTTTAATTGTATGCATCTAACTTATGTGGTGGAATGGTATAAATGAACCTGTATGCTCTAATCACTTAAAACATACGGAATGCATATGACATTGACAATCTTAATGGGTGATACCATAGAAAGTAAAAAAATAATCATGAATTTAAATAATCACTCTTATCATAAGAATTGATTAAGTATTCATATATGAGATGTAATGGTGTGTAATGTATTTTCTTAATAAGTTTCTGTAAATTAAAATATATAAAGTAGTCAGTGGTCATCTATATACTATTTCTAATATATATGTGGTATCTGTCCTACTATGTTGATACCCCCTAATTTATAGAATCTTATAAAGAAAGTGATGGTGTGAATGATGTTATGATTTGTTGCTATGTAAGAATTTTTGGGGCTTTTCGGAGATTCAAACACTCTAGTTACCCTATCAACAATTGTCTACTTACCACTTAGACTTTTGAAAAGTAAGGCTTTTACCATGGACCTAGTTTTTCATGATCTCTGTGTGTGCAAGTGATTGTATATTTTGAGATAGAACTCAAGCATTTCCTCCGATGTCAGGCGGGATTCTTTCAGCCCATTGCTAAGATCAGGGATCCTCAAGTGTTCATCTCATCCTTATGTTGGACTTAGTTGGACTATACCACTAGGCAATATTGGGTTACCTAAGCTAGCTCATCCACATTCAAACATTGGTCTACACAAATGCATGAAGCAATTGTAATAGACATATCATCATGCGTAAGGATTTCTCCTTCCAGTTTTGTACAATGCTGAGAATTCCAGGGATTCAAGCTTTATTCCCTTCTTTTTGGCTTCTTTTTGGCTTTGGATATTTGCTCATATGTAGTGATGAAAATCACTATTTATTTTGATTGATTTTTTCTTTGAGCGGGGATTTTTGTAGTGATGATAATCACTATTTATTTTGCTCATATGTAGTGATGAAAATCATTGTTTATTTTTTATTGATTTTTTTGAGCTATGATTTTTTTTTTTGAATTTATGATTTGTGTATCGGATTATTGCTTTGAAATATTGACTGTATGCTTGGCCTTTTGAATATGTACTTTGCTTTGGGATTTTGCTTATTTTGATTTAAGCAAGGGATTTGGATAGGGTAAAGCTTGTCCTTTTGCCAATTCTCAGCACCTTTAAACCAGTTGCATAGGGGGATAAGCAAGGAAAATCCTTTTCGCTTAAGGTAACCTAGACCGCTTTGCAGCTTTCATCTTTTCCTTGTACCAGCTAGGATTTTAGTGTTTCAATTAGTGACGGGATCTTGAATATCCAAGGCATTATCATAGCTAGACCTTACCTTCTACTAATCAAAGTTGTTTTCCTCAAAAGTTGATAAGATCACTAGGTGTGGTTGATTAACCAAAAACCTTAGTATATTATGTATAGCAACAAATAATGGTTGTGTTGAAAAACACAATTACACATGTGGATGGAGGTATGGATTTGAATGATTTGTGTGACAAACTATGGTATCACTTTTAAGGCTCTCATGACATATGCAATTGTAGTGGATATGAAAATGCAATGCAATGATGTGGATGCAAGATGTGAGATGCAATTGTTTTTGTATTTTTGATTTTATGTTGTTTTTGTATTTTTGATTAATTTGACCAAAGGGCTTATTATGCCTTTGGGGCTTTTGTTATTGATTTTGACCAAGCGGTTTGAATTACCCTTGGAGCTTTTGAATTGATGGGATTTGACCAAGTGGTTTGAATTACCCTTGGAGCCTTTTTGAATTGATTTTGACCAAGCGGTATGAATTACCCTTGGAGCCTTTTATTGATTTTTGACCAAGCGGTTTGAATTACCCTTGGAGCCTTTTATTGATTTTGACCAAGCGGTATGAATTACCCTTGGAGCCTTTGATTTATTTTGACCAAGCGGTTGAATTACCCTTGGAGCCTTTGATTGATTTTGACCAAGTGGTATGAATTACCCTTGGAGCCTTTGATTATTTTTGAAATTTTATGTTTTTATGATTTGTTTGTGTTTTATGACATATTTGAATGTTTTTGAATTTTATGAAATATTTGAATGTTTTTGTGTTTTATGTGTAAAATGCCTTTAAGTGAATGATATTGAGAGGTTCAGGCTCTTCAACACCATCTAATGATATAAGGTGATATGCTCCAGGCCCAACTCTCTATGAAATCATGTATGGACCTATCCAGTTTACCATGAACTTATCTCGTAGATGCGACGATAGATTCGAATTCTGTTAGTTTTCTTTGAGCACTAGATCTCCAACCTTGAATTCCCTTAGGTGGAATTTACTATTGTAAGCTCATGCAAGGTGATCTTGGTAAACATGAAGATGCTCTAAAGCATTGACTCGACGTTCATCAAGAAGCATCAACTGATCAAGGTGGCCTTGTCGCGTAGCTTCATCATCTATGAAGTCCTTTAATGCTATGCGTAGAGTCAAAATTTCTAACTCTAGTGGCATGATGGCCTCAGTGCCATATACTAGTGAAAATGGTGTTGCCCTAGTGGGCATCCGTATACTAGTCCTGTATGCCCATAGTGCAAGAGGCAACTGCATGTGCCAATCCTTGTGATTTTCTTGCACTGTCTTCCTCAAAATGGAGACTATTATTTTGTTTGAGGCTTCTGCTTGCCCGTTTGCTTGTGGATAATAAGGTATTGAAAAACTATGCTGAATATGGTATTTTTTCATTAAAGCATGCACATTTTTGTTCTTGAAAGATGGCCCATTATCCGATATTATCTTAGAAGGGACCCCAAAATGACTTATGATATTGTGGAGTATAAACTCCGCAATCCTTGGTCCAGTTGTTGATGTTAAGGGGATCACTTCTACCCATTTAGTGAAGTATTATATGGCTATTATGATGAATGTGTGTCGGCCTGAGGATGGGGGTGAGATCTTCCCAATCAAGTCTAGTCCCCATTGCGAGAATGGCCATGCTGCCTGGATGGGCTGCAAAGCTTGCGATGGTAAGTGCGTTAGATTTGCATGATGTTGGCACTTACTACATTTCTTGACATACTCATAATAGTCCTTTTCCATTGTGGGCCAATAGTAACCCATTCTCAAGATGCGCTTAACGATGGCCATGCCACTGAAATGGCCTCCACATGTTCCATCGTGAGCTTGCAAAATTGCCCAAGATGCTTCCTGGGGCTCAAGACAATGGAGTAATACTCCATCATATCCTCGTCTATAGAGGATTTCTCCTAGAAAGATGTATCTTGTTGCTCTCTATTTGAATGTTCACCTTTCAGTATGTGACAAACCTTGAGGTACTATTCCAAGCTTTAGGAAGTCCCGTAGTTGGGAAAGCCAATCCTGATAAGCCATAACTTCTATAGAAAAGACAACTTGCTCTTCCTGCATTTTTGAGGTAGTGAACATGGATTGAGGAACAACTCTATGGTGTATGGTTGCACCACACTCCATAGGTCCTTGGGAGATCAAAGACCCCCAAGGTGCCGTTTGCAAGAAATCTCTAGCTGTGAAGGACCAATCCTGATTTGGCTCGATGTTGATCATGTTGACTGATTCTTGATTGTCAAAAGCTTCATGACGTATTGTTGAGTGTGAAAGCACTTTCACATGAATGGTTGTAAAATCAGTAGATAGATTCTGAGGGATTAAGGATCCCAAAGAGGCCATGGTGTCTACAAATCTATTCGACGTACGAGGGATTGCCTCGATGTCATACCATTCCAGCCGGGCTAGGTAGGTGTCAACAAGTTCCTTGTAAGTCTTCAGGAGTGGGCACCTACATTGGAATAGTCCTTTGACCTGGTTTACTATGAGCAAGGAGTCACCAAAGATATTCAATATTTTAATGCCCATTGCTATGGTTGTTTGGAGTCCCAGGATCAATGCTTCATATTATATATTGTTGTTTGTGCATGGGAAGTCTAGTTTGAATGATAAGGGCAATGGAGCACCCTATGGTGTGATAAAGACAATCCCTGCTCCACCTCCTTGTTCACACTTTGAACCATCGAAGAACAATGACATGTCTCTTTCTTTCTTAGGTTCTTCGAGTTCTGGTGGATCTGATAATGCAAAGACCGCATCATCAAGCAATTCTATGGTGAGAGGCTTGTTATCCTGAAGAGGCGCCTCTGCTAATTGATCTGCTATGACTTGTCCCTTGATGGAACTTTTGGCTTATGAACTCTAGATCAAATTCTATCAATAGCATGATCCACTTTGTGGTACGTGTATTGTGATATGTCTTGCTCATCATGTACTGCAAAGGATTTTGTTTTGATATGACGTAGGTCATATGGCTCAACATGTAGTGTCACAACTTTTGAGTTGCAAAGACCACTGCTAAACACAACTTTTTGACATACGCATATCCTAGCTCATAACTCACCAAGGTGTGACTAATGTAATATATGGCTTGCTCTTTGTCTTGTGCATTCTTTTGGGCTAACATGGTGCCCAATGCAAAATCAGTAGCCGATATATATAGTAAAAATGGTATGTCTGGCCTTGGTGGAGCCAATATTGGCGGTGTTGCCAGATAAGTTTTGATCTCTGCAAAGGCTTGATGGCATTCTTCATCCCAATGAAAGGGGACTTCCTTGCATAGCAACCGATTCATAGGTCTGCATTTGTCTGATAATTGCATGATGAATATTTTGATGGATGCTATCTTGCCTTGTAGGCTCCTCAACTCCCTAATGTTGGTAGGGGCGGCCATTTCTAGTATAGCCTTTACCTTTGTAGGATCTACTTCGATGCCTCTCTTGGATACGATGAATCCCAAAATCTTGCCAGAAGTTATGCCAAATACACACTTCTTAGGATTCAATCGGACATTGTGTTCTATGAGGTGATCAAAGACTTGTCTAAGGACTTCGACATGCTCTTGCCACAACAGGGACTTGGCTAGTAAGTCATCCATGTAATCTTCCAAGATCTTATGCATATAGTCATGGAATATGTATGTCATGGCCCACTGATATGTGGCACCAACATTTTTGAGACCGAATGGCATCACTTTGTAACAGAATGTTCCCCATGGAGTAATGAAAGTAGTTTTATGTTGATCTTCAAGCTTAATCCGGATCTGATTGTATCCAGAAAAACCATCCATTAGGGAGAGCATTTCATGACCTACGGTTGCATCTACAAGAGCATCTATGTTTGGCAATGAGAATGAATCCTTTGGTGTTGCCCTATTTAAATCTCTAAAATCCATGCAGATACAGACTCTTCCATCAGGTTTCCCCATGGGTACCATGTTCGACACCCACTCAGGGTAGTCGATAGGAACTATGAATACTGCATCCAGTAGTTTTTGCAATTCATTCTTCACCATCAAAGCGATGGTTGGATGCATTTTCCTTAGTTTTTGCTTGACTGGCTTCTTCATGGGATCCAATGAAAGGTTGTGAATGACTAACTTTGGATCTATCCCTGGCATGTCTTTGTAAGTCCAAGCAAAAATATTTGGCCTCTCCTTGAGGAGAGGAATTAGGATGGCTTGTTCCTCTAGAGATAGACTTTCTCCAAACTTGACTTTCCTTGGTTGGGTAGGATCATCACTGATGTCCACCTCGAAAGTCACTTCTATAGCCATATGTGACCCATCCTCTAGCTGATGAGGCATGGGTATCAAATGAATGTCATCGATGGGATTCATAGGACCTACTGACTCAGGTTCCAAACCAACATGGAAGATTTCATACGCACAACCTGATGCAAAATGGAATGGCTGTAACATCTCTTCATTGGGGAAGAGGTCTTCAAGCTCTATGGGTGAATTAGCATGATCCCAATCAATAGCCTCTACATCAAGATGCAATGATTTGGTAGGATCTACTGGATTATGAAGTGGAGTGGTCAAATCAATGGAGATCATGTTGATGGATGGGATGAAATCTCTAGGACCACATGGGTGCAATCTTGTCTCAGGGGTTTCCCTTCCATACTCATGATGAGGTTCTAGAGGAATGGGAATTTTTGGATCTGGCCCATGAGTAGGGTGGACAATAGGATCATTGGGCTCTAATTGCTCTCTGAATGTAGGCGGAGGGGGATTGACCATCCGATGAATGGTAGCTAGGTCAATAGGTCTCCCCAAAAATCGGAGATGAGGGTCTATGGCATGGAGTGCCACCTCTCTCTCTACTAGCTCGTTGACTTGCCGCAAGTGGTGAGGTCCAAGATAAGCCATCTCGGTCTCATCCTCAAAGTCATCATCACTTATCCAAAAACCATTAGCATTGGTATGCGGCCCTAAGACAAGGGGCTCATGTCTTGGCCCCAAGTAGGCCATCTCTATTTCATCTTCATATTCTTCGTCACTTATGAAGAATCCATTTGCATTTGTCTCTTGCCCCAAAGTCGGGGGTTGATGGCTTAGGCCTAAGTAGGCTCTTTCTATTGAGTCTTCTGATTCATAGTCACTTTCATCTGATGTATATCCACTCTCATCATGGATGGACCATGTGAATATTTGTAAATAGTGAGGCCCCTGATAGGCTAAGCCAAGTTGTGCCTCATCATCACTTGCTTCATATCCATTCTCCTCATCCCATGAGTTGTACCCTATTGGGGTGGAATCAATTGAGGTGTTTGGATGATAAGTTTTTGGAGGCGGTATGTTTACCGTGGCCACTTGTCTATTGCTCAAATTTGCTATTCTTAGGGGGTGATAAGGAATGAAATCAATGTCTTCTCCTAACCCTATGCTTAATCTTTCCAATGCCACTACAAGAGAGTCATCTCGACCTCCGCTATAATAGCCTAAGCCAAATATATCAGAGGGAAGCTGATATAGTGGCTCGTAGGGCCGCCTGCACCCCTGCTCATATATGCCAAGGCCATAGCCATGCCAATGGCAATGCTCAAAGTAGCTTAGAGCAAACTCGGGGTTAGAGAGGTAATGAACATTGACCATGAATAATTCGTCACCATCCTCTTCTATATCTGAAGACTTATGAGCGCAGTCCAGGCCGACATAGACAAAATTGGTTTGGTTGGGAGGGATTCCAAGTGGAACCACTATTCCTACTAGTGGCCTCAAGTCCTTAGGCCTCCCTATGTCTTGTGTAGACTCAATGATAGGTGTAAAGGTGATGTTCTGCACAAGGTACTCCCCTATGCCTGTGCTTGCCAAGTGTATTGATGCATGCGATGTGGATGACCCCACGGATGATACTGGCAAAGTAGGGTGATAATCACTATCTTCATCTTGATCTTGAGGATCTTCCTCTTCCATAGGACTTGGCATTTCAGCAATGGCTATAGTTGGCACTTCTTTGGGCCTTTCTTCCTTAACTAAGGGTGCCTTTAGCTTCGATGTTGGAAGTTAAAATGGTAAAATGGTAAAAAAATTGTTTTCAATGGCAAGCTTTGACTTTACCCTTTTACCCTTGGATGACAACTGAGTCAGCAGGATAGGATGACATGGACGACAGGAGGAGTTTGAATCCTAATTTTATTTTCCTTTCCTCCCTATTTCTTCTCTCCCAAATATCTCTCAACAACCTTAGGGAACACTATATAATACTTTGTATTTTTCAACTTTGGTCAATGGATTAATGAATAGTGAATTTTTGCATTCCAACTTGTGATTACAATATTTGGTATCAGAGTGGAGGGTGTCTAGAGTTTAACCACAAGCTAGGAATGGATCTCAAGGAGTCCTAAGGAGGCCCACAAGTGAGGCACGAATCTTGATGAGGTCGAGGAGGCCCACAGGAGCGAGCCCACAGGAGGCATAGATCCCGAGGAGGTCGAGAGGGCCTGCAGAACATGAATCAAGGTGAGGTCGAGAGGAGGCCCATAGAGAGCATGCGGTTTGAGGTTGACCAGTTGACAAAAAAACACCAGGCATGATTCCCCAGGTGATTGACAGTTGATTTTGTAGAACACAGACTAGAGGCAGACACGTGGCAAGCGAACTAGAGGCGGACATGTAGCGATCGAACTAGAGGTAGAAACATGGTGAGCGAACCAGAGGTAGACACATGATGAGCAAACCATAGGTAGACATGTGACGAGTTAACTAGAGGTGAACACATGGTGAGCAAACAATGAGGAAGACAAGTGGTAAACATAGTAAGCAGTGACATGGTAGACATAGTAAGCAGTGATGTGGCAAACAAGTGGTGGACAGTGATGTGGCAAGAAAATGCGAGGTGACAATGTGGTAGAAGGGCATTCACCCAACAAAGGCAAAAGGGCAAGGTCTGATTACCCAAAGGCAATCGAAGACCTTTGTGCACCTTCGAGATTTTAAATCCCTTCACAACCCAAATCCTGTTGTGTGTGGGATAAATAAATTTAATGTTTTTTATTTAAAATCAATGCCCGTAGTCTTCTTATATTGCAAAGGTGTCTTCGAAGTCCAAAGTGGCTTGTAGCGCACTTGGTGAGCGTGCTACTTGGCAGGGAGGACGTTGCGGGTTCGGATCTCATGTTTAATTTCTCTTTTGGCATGAGGTCGATCGGATTCGGATTGGCATGAGATCGATCGGATTGATATTTTATAAGGTTTTAAAAAAAGATAGAGATAATTTTTTTATATATATATAGTTTTTAATTTTTTATAATTATAATTTTTTTTTATATAAGTTTAATAATAATATTAAATATATTGTTTTTTTAAAAAAATTTTTTTTAGAAAAATCAATATTTTTTATTATTGTTTAACTTAAAAAATATAACTTTTTTAAATTATAATTGACTATATAAATTTTTTTTTGACATTGCCTGAGAGGTAATTTATTGTAAAAGAAGGGGCTTTTCATTTGATTCAAGGAATCAAAAACTGTAGTGTAAAAGCATACTGTGATAGTCTAGAAGGCTATACAAACTGCAAATTTTGTATAACAAGCCTAAGAGGCTTAGTGTTTTTTCCTTATAAGAGAGACAAAAGATCAAACTAAAATTTGTAAAGAGGCATTGATGATAATACCAAGTGGTTTTTATCATACCCTATGTGCACTTTTGGTGAGAGAAAATGCTAAAATTTTTGATGAAAAAGTGAGAGCTTATGGGCTACATACTATGTTTATTCAATTGCAGAACGTAGTAATAGCACACCAGAGGCATCCATACTCAGGGTACGAGGCAGACTCTAAAGATAAATCCTTTGGGAGTCAATTTGAGCAATCCAAATCCATAGAAGTTGCACCACAAGAATTTGAATATACTCATTACATTAATTTAGTAGAAATTCTAGAACCAAAATCACCAGAGATAATATTGATTAGTGACGATGAAGAACAAGTAGCAGATAATTTTGTGAATCAAGAAATACCAACACCACAACAAGAGGAACATGCAATCAATGAAATAGTGAATCAATTCAGATTTGACTTAAATTTGTAATCTCTTCTTTCTTCTTCTTTCTTACTTCTTTTAAAAATTAGAGTGCTTTATTGTAACTAAGAAATAAAAAGAGTGTTTTAGTTTATAATAGCTATGGCCTCACATAACAATATACCTATTCTAGAATTCAATGGATATGATTACGAGTATTGGTCTATCAAAATGAATACCTTACTCATAGGGAAAGGTTTGTGGGACATAGTGGAAGAGGGTTACACCGAACCCACAGACTAGACAACATTAAGTGTCGTAGATAAGAAAACAAAGAAAGAAGCACAAAAGAGTAACTCCTCTGCTCTTTATCATCTCCAAACAACATTGGAGAAGAGTATATTCTCTAGAATAGCCACTTGTATAACTACACAAGATGCATGGAAAGCTTTGAAATATGGATTCTAGGGAAGTGATCAAGTGAAACAAGTGAGGCTTCAAACACTGAAATGAGATTTTGAAAATCTCAAAATGAAAAAAGACAAAAAAATTGGTGACTACTGCATCAGAGTGAAAGTAGTAGTTGATAAAATGGTTACTCTTGGCGAAGAAATTAAGCTTGAAACAATTGTAAAGAAAGTGTTATGAACACTTCTTCAAATATGGAATCACATAGCCATAATCATAGAAGAGTCAAAATATCTTTCCACTTTAACATTTGATGCATTAATTGGGTCGTTAATGTCTCATGAAGAGAGATTACAGGAATCTCCTTCAACTAGCTATGGAGGCAATGATAAATCCTTCACATCCAATGAAAATATCAGAAGAGGACGTGGAAAAGGTCAAAGTAGAGGTAACTACAAAGGAGGCAATAAGAATAGAGGAGGCAACTCCAACAAAGGAGGCAATCTAAATAGAGGTGGAAACCAAAATCGAGGAGGAAATCTAGGACAAAGTGGAAATCAAGGATGAGGAAGTGACAAGTCCAAAACAACTTGTTTTAACTATGGCAAGCCAGGTCACTTTGCTCGTGACTGCTGGTCAAAATATTCTCAAGGCAACAATAGTCAATATGGAAATTATGGTGAAGAAGATGATATCTCTAATATTTTTCTTTCCTATGGACAATCAGAACAAAATATAAATGACACATGGATTTTGGATACGGGTTGCTCAAAACATATGAGTGGCAAAGAAAATCTATTTGCTATTCTAGATTCCACTTATAAATCCCACATCAAGTTAGGGGATGATAAAGCTTTGCAAGTCGAAGGCATTGGAACCATGGAGGTTCCAACAAAATAAGGTTTAAAGAAAGTGAATGACATCTACTACACTCCAAAGCTCTAACACAATCTACTAAGCATTGGGAAAATTATGGAGAATAATTACAAACTTGTTTTTGATGAAGAAAAATGTATCATTCTTGATAAAAATAATTGTAATCATGTCATCACACGGGTCCCAATGACAAAGAATTGGTTATTCCCTCTCAAATTTGGCGAGCCAAGGGGATATCAAATTGCAAATGTAGTTATAACTAATCCAAGTGTGCTTTGGCACTTGTGATATAGTCACCATAATTTTGCTAGCTTGAAACTGTTAACTTCTCAAGCTATGGTGACAACTTCCTAAAATCAATGAATAGAAGGAGGTTTGTGAAGGATGTGCTTTGGGAAAGCACTCAAGGTCTAAGTTTCCAAAAGGACAAGCATGGAGAGCTAGCTATCCACTTCAGTTAGTGAATTCGGACATCTGTGGTCCAATGTAGACAAAGAGTATTGGAAACAATTCCTAATTTCTTACTTTCATAGATGATTTCTCTAGAATGTGCTAGATTTATTTCTTGAAACATAAAGATGAAGCTTTTGATTGCTTCATGTATTTAAAAAAAATGTAGATAAACAAAGTGAGTATTTTGTAAATTGTCTTAGGACAGATCGAGGAGGTGAGTACTCCTCAAAAGAATTCTTGAAATATTGTAAAGCAAGTGGGATCAAAAGGCAACTCACCACTGCCTATACCCCACAACAAAATGGTGTGGCCGAGAGAAGAACCGCACCATAGTTGAGATGGCGAGAATGATACTTTAGAGTAAGCATCTAACTAATATGTACTAGGATGATGTTGTAAGAACCAATGTATATATTCTAAATAGAAGTCCAACTTCTAGTTTAGATGGAATCACTCCTTATGAGGGGTTGTATGGAAAGAAACCCAATGTAAAACATTTCAATTTTTTTGGTTCTTTAGCATATGCTCACATTCCTGATGAGAAAAGGAAGAAGCTTGATCCCAAAATTCAAGCTTGTATATTTGTAGGGTATTGTGAGTCTACAAAATCATATAGACTCTATAATCCCAAGACTCATAAAATTGTACTTTACAAGGATGTAATTTTTGATGAAGGGGGAGAATAGGGTCATCAAAGAATTTTTGTTGATGATGAGTCCCAAGATGTAAATTTTTCATAGTTACAGTAGGTGTATCTCAAGAAAAGCAAATGCACACCACCCCCTCCAAGCCCAAGGAGGAGTACTACATCAAGTACTTCAACCGCCACTCCAAGTCATTCTCCACAGAGATTAGTAAGTTCTTCACCGATGGAAATTGATAATGACTCTCCATAAAGAGGTAAAGGAACTTTACAAAATTATCCATCCTTTCAAATGCTAGATAGAAATTTCCAGAGAAGATTCACTAGAAGCCAAGCTAGTTGTTTTTTTTGGTAATTAAGGTACATAATCATTACAACCGGGTTTCACAGGTTGACCCAAAACCTATTACAAAAATAGCACAATGCTGAAACGGGCCATGATATCAATAGGGACAGTCTGTCCTTAGCCCCCTACTGAGGTCACACAACCAACAAAGAGCAACTCCCTTACAAAGGATTACACACACTTTAGAACACAGGCAGTCGACACTATCGCCTCCTAACACTTTCTCTTTTCTTTTGGTCATGAAACTGCGACATGTCGCGATATCGCGACACTTTTCCTTCCTCCTCTTTCTTTTCTCTTTTAGTCGTGAAAAAGTGACATGTCGTGAAATCGTGACACTTTTCATTTTCACTCTTTATCTTCTCTTTTGGTCGCGAGAAAACGACATGTCACGATATCACGACACTTTTTCCTTATTGCTCATTCTCTTCACTTTTGGTCGCAAAAAAGTGACATGTCATGATATCATGACATTTTTCCTTTCCTCCTATTTCTCTTCTCTTTTGGTCATGATAATGTGACATGTAGCGATATCGCAACACTTATCCTTCTTGCTCTTTCTCTTCTATTTTGGTCATGATAGGATGACATGTCACGAAATCGTGACCCTTTTTCCATATTGCTCTTGCTCATCTCTTTTGGTCACGATAAACCGACATGTCATGAAATCATGACACTTTTTCCTTATTGCTCTTTCTCTTCTCTTTTGGATGTGAAACTTTGACATGTCATGAAATTGTGACACTTTTTCATTCATGATCAACACAGCGCCAAAGAGTGACACTATTTCCTTCTTGCTCATCATGTTGTGAAATCGTGACACTCTTTCTTGCATGTCACGATATCGTGACACTTTTTCTTTCTTGCTCTTTCTCTTTTCTTTTGGTCATGACAATGTGACATGTCACGATATTGTGACACTTATTCCATGTCATGAAATCGTGACACTATTTCCATGTTGCAAAATCGTGACACTATTTCCATGTCGCGATATCACGACACTTTTTCTAACATGTGATATCGTGACACTTTTTACTTCCTCCTCTTTCACTTATTTTTTGGTCACGATAATGCGACATGTTGCGATATCGCACCACTTTTCCTTCTTGCACTTGGTCTTCTCTTTTGACCATGAAAAGACGACATGTCACGAAATCGTGACACTTTTTCTTTCTTGCTCTTTCTCTTCTCTTGTAGTCATGAAAAAACATGTCATGATATCGTGACACTTTTTCCCACTTGCTCTTTCTCTTCTTCTTTGGTCGTGATAATACGACAATTCATAAAATCATGACACTTCGTCCTTCAAGCTTAACTTATCGCCAAAGAGCGACCCTTCTTCCTTCAAGCTTAACTTATCGCCAAAAAGCGACACTTTTTCCTTCTTGCTCAACATGTCATGAAATCATGACACTCTTACATTCTTGCTCATCATGTCACGATATCGTGACACTTTTTCCCTCATGCTTTTTCTCTTTTCTTTTGATCACGACAACACGACATGTCACGATATCGCGACACTTTTTCCATGTCGCAATATCGCGACACTCTTTCTAGCATGTCGCGACATCATGAAACTTTTCCTTACTGGATCTAAATGTCACGATATCATGAAAATTTTCATTTCTTGCTAAACCTTTCATGAAATCGTGACCCTTTTTCCAACATGTCACGATATCGTGACACTCTTTCTTTCTTGCTCAACCTGTCGCAAAATCGCAACACTTTTCCTTGCTAAAATTTGCTTTTCCTAAAACTTGAACAAGTCACAAAAATGCAACCACGGTATTTGGCCTCAGCCATTGCCCCTAACCCCATAACATGAAGCCACCAATCCACCTGGATCCTTCCCCTGTTGCAAAGAAAACTGAAACCGCCACAATAAGGACCGAAGCTCTTTCTCTTTTCTTTTGGTCATGAAAAAGCGACATGTCACGATATCGTGACACTTTTTCCATGTTGTGATATCGTAACACTTTTTTGACCATATCGCGATATCGTGAAACTTTTTCCTTCCTCCTCTTTCACTTATTTCTTGGTTGCGAGAATGCAACATGTCGTGATATCGCACCACTTTTCCTTCTTACCCTTGGTTTTCTCTTTTGGCCGCGACAAGATGACATGTCGTGAAATCGTGACACTTTTCCTTTATTGCTCTTTCTCTTCTCTTCTAGTCACGAAAAAACATGTCATGATATCGCAACACTTTTTCCTACTTGCTCTTTCTCTTATTTTTTGGTCACGATAATACGACATGTCACGATATCATGACACTTCATCCTTCAAGCTTAACTTATCGCTAAAAAGCGACCCTTCTTCTTTCAAGACAAGCTAGTTAAATGAATACATTTTTGCAGCAACTTGAAAATTTGCAATTGTATGGGGATGATAACTCCCAAAATCCTAAGGGAGATGTAGTCAGTTATGCTTTATTACCTAGTGCACAACTAGAACTAGCTAGCTATGAGAAGGCTTGTACTCAAAATGTATGGCAAGAAGCCATGGAAGAGGAAATAACCTCTATAAAAAATAATGATACATGGGAGCTAGTAAAGCTACCCAAAGAAAAAAAGTGTGTTGGATGTAAATGGGTCTACAAGACCAAATACAATGTTGATGGAAGCATTGAGAGGCACAAGGTGAGATTAGTAGCAAAAGGTTTTACTCAAAAATTTGGCATTGACTATGAGGAAAATTTTGCTCCTGTTGCATGACAAGAGACAATCAGATCAGTTCTTTCCTTAGTAACACAAGTATGCTCGAGACATGATCAAGAAAATTTCCATGGAGCAGTGCAAATCAGTTGCAACTCCAACTGGACATGGAATCCAATTGAGCAAGGATGACAAAGCACCAAATGTTGACATGACCACTTACAGGAGCACGGTTGGGAGTCTGATGTTTCTCACCAACACAAGGCCTAATATTCAAAATGTTGTTTCTCTAGTTTCAAGGTTTATGGCAAGTCCATCTGAGCTGCATCTACAAGCAACTAAAATAATATTAAGATATGTAAAAGGTACATTGGATTTTGGAATCCATTACCACAAATGTAATTCTATGAAATTAGTTGGATTCAGTGATAGTGATTGGGGCAACAATATAGATGATAGGAAATCTACATCAGGGAACTATTTTAGTCTAGGTTCAAGACTAATCACATGGATTTCCAAGAAGCAAAATGTTGTATCATTGTCATCTACTGAGACTGAGTATATAGCCATTACACATGCTAGTACTCAAGCCCTATGGTTGAGAAAAGTCCTTGAAGAAATTGGAGAAAGTCAAAGTGGTCCAACTTGACTGTATTATGATAACATAAGTGCCATTCAATTGGCATACAATCCAATCCACCATAGAAAATCAAAGCATTTTGATATGAAGTATCACTTCATCCAAGACATGATGGAGTAGCAGATAGTTAAGCTTAAATATTGTAGGACTTTGGACAACATTGCAAATATCTTCACCAAAGGCATGGCTAAAGCTCAATATATAAAGTTGAGAGATTGTATAGTCAGACCTCTCAAATTTAAGGGGGAGAATGTTGGAAGTTAAAACGGTAAAATGGTAAAAAAATTGTTTTCAATGGTAAGCTTTGAACTTACCTTTTTACCCTTGGACGACAACCGAGTCAGTAGGATAGGACGACATGGATGGCAGGAGGATTTTGACTCCTAATTTTATTTTCCTTTCCTCCCTATTTCTTATCTCCCGAATATCTCTCAAAAACCTTAGGGAACACTATATAATACTTTGTATTTTTGAATTTGGTCAATGGATTAATGAATAGTGAATTTTTGCATTCCAACTTGTGATTACAATATCTGATTGTATTTTGGTTTTGATGTTGATGGTACTTTAGAAGCATTGAAGATCTTGAGTGCACCAGGAGGTGTTGATGTGCATGGGTATTTTATTACCCCTTTGTCTTCGTTATCCACTTGTGTGGTTGGGGATGAAGGTGCCACGTATAGGTGAGTAGAAGGGATCATGAATTATCCCGGAATGTCTACCCGATTGACATATTTAAAAGGCTCTTCATCAGCCAGAACTACATAGACTTTGTTCTCATGCACATTCTTGACACACTGGTGCAATATCGAAGGCACACACTTCATGGCCCTTATCCATGGGTGCCCTAAGAGGATGTTGTACTGCATAGCTCCTTCCAAGACATGACACATCACGGGGATGGTCTTGTTCCCCACCTTGATGGGTAGGACTATCGTTCCCATGGTATTTCATAAAGCATCATTAAAAGCTCTCAATGTGTAAGCTCTTGGAATGATATTTGACTTGGGGATTTTGAGGTGCTCTATTGCAGTTGTTGTAATGATGTTTATCGATGAACCTGTATCAACCAAAACCCTCTTAAAAGGTAAGTCATTTATTGCCACTACAATGTTTAGTAGAGGGTTTGGTAAGGCAACAGGAACTATCTTAATCTCATGATCATAGAATTGGATTATAGGTTCCTGGAATTCTTGCACTTGTACCACAAAGTGAGTGAATGCATTCACATCTTGTGATTAGAGCTCAATTATTATTAAAATATCCATTAAAGTCTCCCTATGCTTTGGGAACTATTGTATGAGCTCATAGATGGATAACTTAGCTAGAGTCATCTGTAGGTTTTGCTCCAATCTACTTTGAATAGTTACCATAGGTCTCATCGATGGACTTGGAAGGTTGTCTTGTCTTTGCCTAGGAGTGGCTGGGATGTTCATGGGAGTTGCAAGAGGTTGCGGTTGACCATACCGCCTAGTCCTTGTTGCTATGTAAAGAATATCAACCATCCCAATGTATCTGTGGGTAGGTATGACAGCTCGAACCTGATTGACTTGGGCCCCTTGCTCTCGAGGGGCCTCATGATTGGGTAATGGGTATCTGTATATGCCCATGTCTCTATTATCAGGGTTGTCAACTTTGAGTTCTCCCACCTCAATCATGTTTTACACTTGATGCTTAAACCCAACGCAAGCCTCAATGTCATGCCCCGGTATCCTGTGATAAGGGAAAATTTGATCTTCCCTATATCCTTTTGGCTTAGGATGGTTGGGATATATAATAGGTATATTAGGAAATATGATCCTCCTGGACTCACTCAACTGATTAAATATTGATTGCATTGATTCTGTCAGAGGCATGAAATAATGAGGCAGATTGCATTCTTGATTTCTTCCTTAACTATTATTTTGGTCGTAATTGACTAGTAGGGGATGTGCTTGATAGTTTTGGGGTTGTTGTGCACCCCCATACTTGGGTGTAGCCAATACGACTTGATTTACTAGAGTAGGGTTGCCCTGATTCTACTTATACTTGTCATTCTTACCATTTTTGTTCCACTCCTTTTTGTTTTGGAGTTTAATGGTTCCCTCATCTACTTTTATTTCTTCGACGAGATTGGTCTATGCCAAAGCTTCCTCAAACAAAGGATGCTTCTGAAGTTGTAGAAAGAGGGAGATGTGTTTAGAAAAACTTTTGGTGAACATGCGAATGATCTCTTCTATGGGAATGGAGAATGATAATTTTACCATGACTTTTCTCCATCTATTCCCATAATCCATTACTGGCTCGTCATCATATTGTTTCAAGTTGGCCAAGTCTGAAAGGTTCACCTTCTTCTTAAAACCAAAGGAGAAACACTTTAAGAATGCATTTACTAATTTTTCAAAGTTGGTTATGCTATGCTTAGGTAGTTTGTTGAACCATTGAGTGGCAACACCTAAATATTTCAGTATGAATGTTATTAGGATGAGAGCGTCATTGTATTAAAGATGAAAATAGGCATTGATAAAATTGGTGACATGCTCTTGTGCATCCTATTCACCCTTAAAATTTTCTAACCTAGGCATATCAAAGTTCTTAGGATATGGAGGACTAGGGATTGATGGGTACAATGGTTGATTGTGTATTTTGCTCAATGTCGGTGAGTTCCCAGTTGCCTCTTGTTTCTCAAAGATTTTCATCTTTTTAGCAAGCTCTTGAAATGCCTTTAATGCATGGATTGCTTCCTCTTGTAAGCCTATTCACATTGGCAATGGAGGTAGCTCTCTATCCATTTGATTTGTTCCATTTTCCTCCCTCCTATGAGGGGACCTAGGATTATGATCTTGGTTTGTTATGTTTGCCCTTCCCCCATTAGTTGGATTTCATTCATGATTTGGTGGGGGATTTTGTTGTGGGCTATCTTGTATAGTGCACCTCTCCTTAGGTGAGTCAGCGTATCTTGTTCTTTGGTGGTCACCACCATTTGTTGGAAAATTATTAAGAGCTAACCACTCGACCTGCTCTCTTAAGTGTTGCTCATGTTGGCGCAAGAGTATTTCTCTTTGTTTCTCTTGTTCCAGAGCTTCTACTAGCTCTCGCTCTTTATATAATGCATTTTCTAACCACCTCATTTGGTTAGTTTGTGCTATTATAGAAGACTCATGTTTATCTAACTCTGTTCTTGTTGACTTGACTTGCATATTCCTTGAGGGGGTTTCTGTTGTATCAGTACTCTTGCTAGCTAATGTGATTTGTTCAGTGTACTGTTGAGTATCCCTATGGTTAGACTCTACACACCTACTATGGGGTCACTCTAAGGTACCCCTATATTGAGAGGTGTGTTTAGAAGTCATAGTTCATGAGCTTCTAGATGCAGAGTTCTCAATAGCTACAGTTCTTTGGTTTGGTTGTGTAGGAAACCAATCCAACCTATCTAGTTGTCTTGTTTTCCATGGCTGGTCCCATGGGGTGCCATTCACTCCTATGAAATCATAGTCTATGGGAATATTTCCTTTTGTGTGAAGGGTTTATTCTATATGATTCCCATGACTAGACGTAGCTCTAGTTTCCTGCCCTTCAGTGGGCAAACTTGTTTCATATGTGTCTTGTGAGTCTTGAGGTGTTGCAATTATTGTTTGCATTCTTGATGAAGAGGGCTTGGTGGTAACATGTTTTCTCCATGTGGATGGAGATGTAGTAGTCTCATCATCCCTATGTGAAGAATGAGTTTTAGAACCTTCTTTATGTCCATGTGAGGAGGAATCCCTTGAAGCTTCCTCATGTCTTTGAGATGTTTCTATGTGTTTAGAGGAGGCCCTTGAGGTCTCCTCATGTCTCCTTGATGAGGATGGCTGTGAAGCCTCTTTTTGTTAATGAGACTTTGTTCCATGATGTGGCTCCTTACTTGGGGTTTCACCAACAGATCCCCCAAGGGTTGAATTATCACCTCTTAGGCTCGTGGAGCTACATCTCATAGTCTTACGGGTAGGTCATTAAATGTTACTATGACTCCACCTATGGGTATGAATTGCTTCTATCTCTCCCTCGGTATCAGATCGAGGGTGCTTACTTCTTGTTTTGACCATGTTTTCTTATGAATTTATATTTTGAGTTGCAATTTAGGAATAACCACACAATACCAAACAAATGTTTATCTTGCTTACCGATTTAAGTGTGCCCTAAACTGTTTGATGTGTTTTGATGTGTTGTTCTTTTTATTTCTTTGCTCTTGTTTTTGGATTAAGAATGAGAAGACTCATCCATAGTTACAATCAAGGAAACTCATGCCAAACATGATTTTCTCAAAAGAAGCTAGGGTACACTGTTGAAGGCCCAATGGAGGGTTCGCCTAGCTCTTCCACTCTGAACCAATGATTGTTCCAACAATGGGAGACAATTTGAACACAAGTAACTTAGCATCACTATAAGTAAGTTTCTCAATCCATTTCTAGGAAGCTCTAGGGGGAAAACCAGTGGAAGGAGATGAATTCCAACGTCACTAGACCGAATTGAAGGTTGGTTATGAAATCCAACTCTCTAATTTTTAAATGAGATGTGCGTGTGTGGTGTTCATTTAAGCTTGTGTAACATAAAGTGCATCATATAACAACAATGAATCTTTCCTATATGCCTAAGTATAAAAATACATTTCAATATTCAAAAATATGCATGAACTACTATTATTTGTATGAGCGCACTTTATTTCATGTAACTATAGCATCTAGTAGGGCCTCAAAGCAAGCAAACAACATACAATGTCTAGCACGTTGGATTATAGGGTAAACTTTTTAGGCATAAGCCACTGTTCCTAGCAACGCCTAGTGGAAAATTTAAAAGAAGATCTAAGATATGCGAAATGCTTAATTCTTTCTTCTTTTATTACTTCAATTTTTAAACATAAATGTGCTTTGAGTTCAATTTTTTGACCTTTGCTTCACTCCAGTTTTAGATGTTGTTGACCAGAGTGGCTGACTCTTGGCAATTGTAGCTTAGAGTGGCTAAGCTCTATTGGCTACTGTAGCTCAGAGTGGCTAGATTCTGGCCACTGTATCTCAAAGTAGCTAGAACTGCACACAAAATTAAGTTAGTATTCTGGTAGAAAATAAAAAATTAGTGGTGGTCCCACCATGATCACCATCTATAGTGACCTCGGGAATGCACACACCGGTCCCTTTTTGTAACCCTACTTGCAATGTTATTAAAATATCGAAGATGAAATGGAAAGACAAGAGGAAAAAGCATATAACACAAAATAACAAAGACAAATCTCTTTATTGATATTGAAGCTTGGTTACATGTCGGTCCCTCTTAGGGATACCCATTTTGATACTATAAATTATAAATAGGCAAGGAGTGCCCCTTCCACGAAGAGGTGGTGTGCTTATAAAAGCTTCCCGGTTCTACAAATAGAAATGTATGAGGGCTTACAGATGCCTCCTTCTCTAGGTTTATTTCCTAAGGGGATCCCTTTTTCTCTTGTATATTATAATATTCATCTGATGTACCTATGGCCCTGCAAGCAATGAAACAACAATGCACATTTAGGTGTCTAATATTGCCTCCCCATATGAGGTTGTTAGTAATCAAAGAATGTAATGAAAATATGATAAAACTATGCCATGAAATCATGTAAATCTATGCTAATGATATGAAAACATAAAGAAGCAGAATAAAAGATGCTATGTCTAAAACCTAAGCTAAGCCCACGGGCCACTGTCCAAGACAACGTCCGCTAAGGTAAACCTTACTCTCTTTACCCCAAAGCTATGGGTCAAATCCTGTATTGGATTGAAATAATAGGTGTTATGCTCTCCAATCTGTCAGAGCTTTGTCATACACGTGATCTCAAAGATAACTCTCCAAGTTTTGTAAGCTCTCCTCAAAAATATGTCTCTCTCTCTGATATGATCTATATCTTGGTGCTCTTAGGCTTACACCTTTTATAGTGTGAAACCCTAGGTCTATGTACAAGCCCTAGAAATGAATTTCTCATGCATAGGGCAAGTTAGCATGAGAAGCTTGTGTCCATTGTCTATGTTTGAAGGCCAGTTAACTGAAATCTAACTGCCCACTTGATTCTTCTATGTGAAATGGTTGTTAGCATGAGAATAGTTTGTCCTATATTTATGCTTGGAGGTTAGTTAACTAAATTTTAAATGCAAAATCAGGCCTCCTATGTGAACTGGTCGTGAAAAGGAATGTAAAGTTACTCCTACTCACTTTTATTGCATGCAGACTACCACTTCCACCTGAGATTGGGTATGTTTATCAGCAAACTACTTCTTATGGCTTAGCAACTATCATCTGCAGTGGCTAATATTTGGTCGCTATCATCTGCAATGGCTAAGGTCTAGATGCTCTAGGATTGAGCAGCTATGATCTAACCACTCTTGGCTTGAGCGACTAGACTTGGATGGCTTGAAAATGCCCCAAATGAGTGGTGAGAACCACTATTGATGCTTGGAATTTCCAATATTATGTCTTATGATCTTATGAATGTGTCTATGTGAGCAACTCCCCTAAGAATGACATAATTTAGGTGTCTACACATATCCCTTAACCATCATACCCACAACATAATCATGAATATGTAGCATGAGTGAAATGATAAGCTAGTATGCTTGAAAGGCACATTGGGTCATACTTCTAGTCACAAAAATGAGAGATTTGTGATTACTTGATGATAATATCCTAGATATTTTGATGTATCAAAGATGGCATACGGGTCTATAGGTGACTCACCTAACATATATGTAAATATTTACAAATATATAAGATATGGACCTAAGACATAGAGCCATATTTGATGTATGAAGAGAGGTAATACTTTTGTGAAAGGTTTTGCTTTGTTTAAGTATGATGGTTGCATCTTGGATTTTTCAATATATCAATAGTAGGTTTGAGGCTTGGGGATCGTCACCTGACATATGTTGAAATATTTAAACATATAGGAGGAATTAATCTAGAGTATTTTATTCCCTTATTGATATATAATATATTAAGATGTTTTGTAAGAAGATATTAGGATTTGATTCTCTGATGACAAGATTTAAGATTTTGTGAGAAATGTATAATAACAAATTTGTAGGCTAGGCATAAAGCTATTGCATGGAAATACAAATAAATATGAAACAATTCATATTTTCCCAATGATTGTACATATAATTGTATATGCATAAAACATGGATAAAATAAATCATCTTTTCTTGAAGGTTCATATGCTTGTAGGCAACAAATCCACCTCCTAGAAGAAGAAGTGACAAGAGGATTTGCCCAGTTTTGATAATTTTGACAAGTTTTGGTAAACCATACAAGTAGGAGAAAATCATACAAATTGTATGGAAAACCATACAAAGTGACATGAAATGCAATGAAATGCAAGGGAAATGTAATTTGAGTTATAATTGTACATGTATTTGATAAATCATGTGTTTAGACTTAATAAAAGGTATAATTACGCATTCCATTATGCATGGGCAGTTGTGAATAATGAATTGCCTTAGGAACCACTTTAGAATAGCCTAGGAAATATTATATAGAACCCCTTTTCAATTTTTATAGTCTGGTTAATGCTGATGAGTTCTGGTTATGATATGGTCTGAATAGTATGAAGTATTGAATGCATATCTATGATTGTTGAGTACCTTTTAGTGATTGTATTGCACTATTGACAAGTAATGAATAATAACCTCAATTCATAGTATTTTATCACATACCGTACAATCCTAGAATTATGGAGTAATATTTTGTAGTTTATCTTTGTTGCATGTTACTTCTTTATGTTATGGTTGATGATTAATGCATTGCTATGAAGGATGGAATTGAACCAGCACTAGTGTGAGAGATATAATTGATATATGAGGTAAATAATGTTAAGAAATACATCTTGAATACTATTGTATGATTTTTGGAGATTTCCATTGGAGATAACTCTCTCAAACCCTAATGATAGAACTTGCATGTTGGTGGAAATGGATTAATTACCATTTCAAAACTTCCCAAAACTTATCTGAGAGATATTGGTATAGAAGAGTGTACAATTTAGCATATTTTGGAACTTTTTTTTCATAAAAATAATACACCAAATGTGCTACAAATCGTACATAAGGAATTTATCCAATTTGGTAGTTTATGCGATTGAGTAAAACTTACCCGATTTGGCAATATTGGTAAATTGAACAATCTTGTTACAAAACAGTGTACGGTAGCTTATAAAACCAAATATGAAAGATTTTTTGAGTGTAAAATCATACAAGACCTATCACTATACATTTTAGGATCATACAGTGGTACGATTTGAGTTTTGTACAAGTTGTTTTGTGGTCGCATATTGCTTGTTGTGAAGATTGTATGACTACATGATTTGACCAATTGATCAAGGAAATTAATTAGATCACTCTAGGAACTTGAGAACCACCTCCCCACTATGAATAATATACCCCTATGCTACATTTGGAATCGTTGCCTTATCAAACATGGCATTTTTGTTAAAATGGGTTAAGCTAACAAAGTAATTTTTTTTCAAAATTGGAGGTGAATGACAGACACCAGTGTGCAAAGATGTAGGAGATGAGAAGTACGAGAGAAAATTCTAGTAATAATTAGCATGAGAATTTCTCAAAGAGATAATGCAAGTAACTCAGACCATAGAACACATGAACTAGAAATAGAATAAGTTTGGGCATCTGAAGAAGGATATTTTGAGGTGCTATTGATAGAGATAAAAGAGGAGGTAACAAAAGCACCTAACGTAGAGGAGCGATTCGATAGAGAAGTAATGCATGAGAAAGGAGAGTGGATGGTGACACATAAGAAAGCTATGGAAGGGTTGCAAGGGAGTGTAAAGGATGGGAGTCAGGCACCAAGGCAACAGGGCATGGGGTCTCATGAAGAAGGACCAAGACCATCTCCCTCACATCAGTGAAGGAAGTCATGGAGTGAAGATGCACATGATTTTGGTCAATTATTAGTGGGGTAGAATAAGATACCTTGGATAGAAATATTTTATGATGAGTGTAGTAAAAAACTCCCATGGAGGAATCAAATAGAGATTCCGTGGGACACCTCAAGTGATGAGGATGATTCTCCAAATATGGCTAACAAGGTAGCCAAGCAAAGATGTCCACCCTTTACAGGTGAGGGTAATGAAGACCCCATAAGATATATCAGAACCTGTTTAACCATTTGGAGGGAAAATAGTGTAGACTAGCCATATTACTGGTTGACTTTATTTCCTGCTACCTTGAGAGTATTGGTGATGGATTGTTATCTAAAAAGAGAAAATGCATTATATTTCTGGACTTGGAATCAAGTGAAGAATAAATTCATTGAAGAATTTCATCCCTTGAAGGATAATGGAGACATTGTCACTGAAATTCGTATGATGAAATAAAATTCTGATGAAGATGTAAAATCATATAACCACAAACTAAAATAATTAGTAGATAAGATGCAGATGTATTGGTGAAGTGGTGGTTTGTAGATGGATTGCTACCAAAATATAAGAAAAGGATGAATGCAGTACCATCAAAAAAATATGATGAAGCTTTGAAGCATGCAAAGAATTTTGAGAGTGACTCAAAGCAAAAATACATAGGAATATTATCTCATCCCAAGTCTAATGATTTATATAGTGGAGAAGATGACACTATACAAAGAACAGTAGCATAATTTCATCAGGAGTTTGATAAGATCATGAAAGAACAAATAAGTAAACCTGATAGAAATGACATTTGGTGAATAAAATGCAAAAATAAAGATCATACAAATGTAAAGTATCCACAAAATGATTACTATCATATCTATAATGTGATGGGATACGATGTAATGATATGTCCATATAATGCAAGAGTACATCCATAGGTCCTGACAATCCAAGAGTAGGAAGATAAAACAAAGATCCTAGGAAGTGGGCAAAAAGCAACAAGTGGCGGTTATAGAAATAACTGATGAGGTGGAAGGCCGAACTAGGGAAATCAGTAAGGAGGACAGAGTCGTTTGTAGTATAATTTGGAAGGGAGGTTGATCATACAATGTTGTAATTTCCAAGAATGGGGTAATTTCATGAAAATTTGTCCTTCACCTCAGAGACAAGAAATGCAGTAAGCGAATACTACACACGTGTAGGTGGTGTGGTCTAGGTAACCAAAAGGAAGAAAATTGCCCCAAGCAAGCGAGTTCAAGTAACCCACAAAATGTTTTAGATATTGAGGTTCCTCAAGTTAAAGAGAAAACCCAAGAAGTTTTAGCCATGACAAGGAATTAGGCTAAAAAGGATAAGTATCCTACGCCAACAAAATAAAAGCAGTGTTGGCAAGTGGCAAGGAAAGTACTATAAGATGAAGCACAAAAATCTAAACATTTGAAGTTAGTAGAAGAGAAGGAACTAAAAAATCTATCATAAGAGAAGGCAATTGTGCAAAGTCTAGCAGCACAAGTTTTGAACACCACAATAGAGATCAAAGTGGCTAAACTATTGGAAGATATCCCATCATTACAAAAAGTGATGAGGGAAGAGATACAACCTCATAAGGTGATGGAAGTGCAGAATCAACTAATTTAGGAAAATAAAAAAAAATACCAATTCATGGACCCTACCATATTAATGATTGATGTGGGAAAGAAACCTACATTAGTTCATATGGAGATCCTAGGGCACAAATTGACACAAGTTATTATGGATGAAGGATCTACCATCAATGTGCTACCTAAAAGGACTTGGCTAGAACTAGGAACTCCATCTCTATGGGCATAGAGCTTTTGATTACATGGTGTTGACCATTATGGTATTGAGACAAAGGGAGTCTTGAAAGCACAACAAGTGGTGATAGCTAACCAAGAGTTCATATTGGATTTCATTGTGATTATTATGCAAAAGCATGCATACAATGCTCTATTGGGAAGAGGATGGCTACATGTAGCCAAATTTAATCACAACTAGGGAAAGAATCAGATCAATTTTAATAAGGGACAACACACATATATGATTAATATGAATAATCAAAATGTTAGTGAGGATCTACCCACAATTGATGAATCAAAAAATTCCTCAAGATGAAGGATATGAACTGGATGGAGAAGGAATGTTGTACCTTGATGAATGTAGTAAAGATGAAGCTAGATCTGATAGAAAAATTCTTCATTGCAAAATGGAGGAGTACAAAATGTTTTAGCCCACTTGCCTCTGTATTGACTCAAAGGAGATCAAGGAAAAACAAGACAAAACCAAATTTAGCTAGGAACCCAAAAATGAGGTAGAAGAGAAATGGATGTTTCCAAAACATTTTGTAGAATATACAGTAGGATATGTGGAAATTGACGAAAGATCGGCACACCCAAATAATGTGGAGAAAGCAGAAAGTGAGTCAAAGAATATCAAATATGCAGGACCTTGGATAGTGGATATCAATCTAGGGACGGAGGATGAACCTAGGATGATTCACTGTGGTGATGATTGGAACCCTGTATTGAAAGCAACAACTTTTAAGATATTCTTGGAATATAAGGATGTATTTGCATGGACATACAAGGAATTGAAGGGAGTACCACTTGAGTTATGTGTCCATAAGATCACACTAATGCCTAGAGCACAACTAGTAAGGAGGAGACCGTATAGGATGAACCCAAAATATGTTGCATTAGTAAACACAAAGATAGAGAAGATGTTGGAGGCAAGAATCATCTTCAGGGTTACAACCAGTGAGTGGGTATCACCTATAGTGGTCACCTTGAAGAAGGAAGTGGATAAAATTAGAATATGTGTGGACTTTAGGATGCTAAACATAGTAACCATTAAGGACCTTTTCCCTATTCCCTTCACAGATTTCATCCTGGTGGAAGTTGTAGGAAATGAGATCTATTCATTTTTGGATGGATTTTGGGTTAAAATCAAATAAGCATACCTGAGGAGGATAAGCTGAAGACCACATTTATTGTGTAGAATGGCATCTATACATATAATCGAATGCCATTCAGGCTCTGTAATGCCCCAACTACATTTCAACACATCATACTATATATATTTGATCAGTTGGCAATAGGGAACTTCAAAGCATTTTTGGATGATTGATCCATTTATGGGAAGATCAAGGAGCAATTTCCTACCCTCAGTGAATGTATTAGTAGGTGCAGAAATACACAAATCTCAATAATTCCTAGAAAGTGTTACCTGATGGTACCATATGGAAAGTTGTTAGGGCACATAGTGTGTAGTGAAGGATTAAAAATAGATCCTAATAAGATCCGTGTGATATTGCACATGGAAGAACCATATGATGTGAGTTCACTTAAACCTTCCTTGGAGTTCACTTAAACCTTCCTTGGATCAACAGAGTATTATTTAAGGTTTATCAGGAATTATGCACATGTATCCTATCCATGGATTCATTGACAAAGGAGAATATTCCTTTCATATGGAGAAAGGAGCACCAAGGATCCTTTGAAGAGTTGAAGGTCAAGCTTGTTAGTAGCTTGATTTTGGTGTTCCTGAATTGGTATAAGGAATTCCATATCCACATTGATGCTTCAAATTTTGCAATCGGATGTTCTTTGGCACAAGAAGGATAATTCAGGCTAGATAAACCTATTTTATTTGCTAGTTACCTATTTTCAAGGGTGGAGAGAAACTATAGTACAATATAAAGAGAAGCCTTGGGAATGGTATATGCAGTCCAAAAATTTAGGCATTTCCTACTAGTGAATACCTTCACTTTTTTATGTAGATAACCAAGCTCTATTATACTTGATAAACAAACCAATAATACAAGGATGGGTTAGCAGGTGGCTCGTCACCCTATAGGAGTTTGTATTCTGAGTAGTAGTAAGACTTGGTAAGAAGCATGTAATTGTAGACCAGCTATCTCGGATACGATCCAGAGAGCCTATAGGAATAGGGGTTTTAGATGAATTATCTGATGCATAGTTATTCGCCATTAATTTTTTTCTATCATGGTACAAGTTGATTGGCCAATATCTATCCACAAGACAGTTTCCACAAGAAATAATGGCAACCAAGAAAAATAAAGTGATTATGAAGTCAACACCTTTCCAATTGATAACAGGATTGTTGTATAAGATGGGAAGTGATGGTATCTTACAAAGATGTGTGATGGAAGAAGAAGTCAAAGTAGCATTGAAAGAAGCTCATGAAGGCTTAGCAAGAGGGCACATGGGACCAAATGCAACTTCTAGGAAAATATTACTAGTAGGATTATGGTGGCCCACACTGTATAATGATGCAAAATAATACGTAAAAACATGCGATACTTGTACAAGTACATGGAACCCAGTAAAGAGATACTTTATGCCATTGCATCCATCACAACCCCAAGAACATTGGACTTCGTTGGACCATTGAAAACTTCTCAAAGAAGGAAGTGTAGGTACATTGTGGTAGCAATAGAGTGCTTGATTAAGTGGGTTGAAGCAAGAGCATTACTTGAAAACTCAGCCAAAAGTAAAACAAGATTTTTGTATGAGTAGGTAATTACAAGATTTGACATTTCACTACAGATAAATAATGATTAGGGAGGACACTTTATCAATGAAATCATCAAGACATTAACAACCAAATTTAGAATTTTGCATTCATTGTCTAGTTTATACTATCCCAAAGCGAATGGATAGGTCGAAACAACAAACAAAGTCCTGGTATCTAATTTGTATAAAACCTATGGAATAGGAATAGATTGGGAGGAAATGTTACCATCTATTTTGTGGGCATACAGAATAAATTTTAAACCAACAATAGAGCATAAAAATATCTAGTTTATGTATGGACAAGAGGTAGTGGTTCCAATTGAATTCTTGACACCAATTTTGAGAGTCACAGTGGAGCATCGCTTGGGTGATTAAGAAATTTTGGAAGAGCGACTGATATCACTAATTAAGTTAGATGAAAGAAGATTCATGGCACAATGGAAAATTGAGGTAGACCAAAAAATAAGAAATCTATGGCATGAAAAACATTTGAGGAAGCTAGAACTTAGTCTGGGTGACTTGGTTCTAAAGTTTAATGGAAAGTGGGAAATCAATCCCGATAAGTTTAAAAATTTATGGCTTGGTCCTTACAAAGTGGTAGAAGTAATGAATAATGGAGTAGTCAAGTTGCAAAAATTAAATGGTACTAAGGTACCCGACACTATAAATATCTCAAAGTTGAAGCCTTACAAAGTACAATGCTTACTCATTTCTTCAAAAGATATTGAAATAAGAAGATGAGCAGAAGCTCAAAGGAGAACTCAAGATGAGCAAGGTCCATCATAGGAAGAGCCTGACATGAGACTCACACACTTATTTGTAGAAGGAGAGGAAACAAGACCAACTATAGAACAATAGGAGTTGGCACCTCAACCTGGAGAAAGAAGAAGATTGCAAGTGCATGTTAGATTTGTGGATGGTACCGAATGAGTAACAGAGGAAGATGAAGAGTGGATTCCTCCAATGAAAGAGGATATCAGGAGATAGTACTATTACCCATAAATAGGGGAAGGCAAGAAGAAGCACCCCAAATAAATAGGAACATGATGTATCCCCAGTTGGAGCATAGATAACTACCCCAACAAGCTAAAGGGTGAAGAAGGATACGATTAACAGTACGATATGAAGATATAGTGGACACTTTTGTAATGGAAGTTCCAAAAGAGAATAGGAATGAGATCATTGATGAAGAATTGGCTGAAATTAATCCATTAGCTCAAATAGAGCTATTACAGTAGAGAATGCAATGACATACCCAAAAACTATAAGAGGAATATTAGGTGCTACAAGGTCATAATGCAAGGTTGAGGGAATAAACCATCTAAAAATTGGATAGTACAATACAAAGGTTGGATAAAAAATAATAGTTAGGCTACAAGAACTAGAAGGGAAAGCTGAGGATAATGAGGGGATAACTCCAAGGAGTGGTATAAGAAATTATGGTACAAGAAAAAGTTTACAAGTACCACCAAGTGATTTGCCAATGACAAATGAAGATGCAGAGATGCTTTGGCGAGACATTGAGGAAGCAACCACATCACCTTAATCATAAGGCAATAAACGGATGGATTTGAGTGACTGCAATGACAAAGGAATGTCATGGATAGTAAGGGAACCTAGCATAGAAAGTAGTGATGATGATTATTTCCTAGGGAGACCCTATAATCCTTAGGATGACCATGATCCCCCAGAATGTATAACAACACATCGACAACTAGGGATATCACAGGAGCATCAAACCAACCTCAATCCACAAGCATATACAATAGCCTATCAACAATTAAGAAGACAAAGGAGATAAGTAAGGATATTGGAGAGATTTATGAATTTGCAAGCAAGTTGGTTAGAACAAAGAGAAGATAATTAGAATGACTCAAGTTCTAAGAAATATTTTTTTGATGCATATAGAGAAATCCTAACAACATCATCTCTACAAATATACCTCAAGGAAATAATATGGAGACATTGCTTAGTACATGTAGATCATAGAATCAAAGCACTGCAATAATTTTCACCAAGCGTAAAATGAAGTAGAAGTACACTAGCCAACATTGAGTTGGTAGAGATAACTCCTGATAACCAAGCAATGGGAGGAAGGAATCGACAATAACCCCTAAGGCTTCAACAAAGAATGGTATGAGGTATTCAACCATGGAATGGATGAGGTCAAGGTGATGTTACAGATAAAGGAGGAAGAGGATAAGGAAGGTTATGACCTCCTACTCCTAGATGGCTAGGAGATACACCTTTGGTATGTTTGAACTGGACAAGGAATCTATAAGGTATACCAAGGGAATCTTACCAAACCCCACAAGGCAGTATCCATTGGGATGACCACCACTAATCCAAAAAGAACCTCGAAGAGTGGGAGGAGGTAGAGGATGACTCTAAGGTAGGGAGGAATTACCACTGGCATAGAGAAGCCCGATGTCAAGAGGAATAGGATGGGGAAGACACTCATAAGGTAGAGGCCTTGCTGGTAGAGGAAGAGTGCATTTTGTAGATGAAATAAACTAGGGATAACAAAGGATATGATTTCCAAGTTTGGAGTCAGAATTTATACAAGGATATAGGTAGAGAAGTAACTCAAATGATAGCAGAGTAGTCAAGACACTGCTACCAAGGGATCAATCACCTATATGACAAGAGGAAGGGACATTAGGTGAATATACTCCAACTTGCAATTGTACATTCCCAAATAGTACATGTGGTAGCATCACAAGTGGAGAGGAATTACCCTAGAGAGCAAGTGATGCTAGATGACATAGTCACTCAAAATATCATGATCGAACCTCCAAGAGAAGAATTATATGGGATCGTACAAGTGAATGTCACTGTATGATTCCCACGTTGGTAAGTGTAAATAGTATTAGGAAATGAAAAAAAAATAAAAAATAAAATAAAATGCCTTAGTTGTCAAAATCCCTCGGGATGCAATTAAGAAGGAAGTGGGTTGAAAACCAAAAATGGCAACCTCTTCAATAGAGAGAAAATGGAAAAATTACTCTAAGTAATAGATTGTACAAATCAATTTTAAAGTTGAAAAAGCATAAGTGGGTGATCTTACAAGAAAAAATGGAAAAAGTACAAGCAGAATCATACAAGGAAGCATGCTATATCGTTTAGAGCATACAATGTACAATTTTAGGAGCAGTTGTATGCTTTTCAACTATTGCATTTAATGTTTGCATGAGTGGAATGATGAGTTGTCAAAAAAGAGTGAAAAAAGATAAAATCACATGGGAAAAGCAATAAGTTGTCAATAATATAGGAAATGGAAGATAAAAATACATGCAAGAGGGTTAAGTGGTGCAATTTTAAAAATTTGAGTGGTTAGGGTTTGATTGCAATTTAAATAAAGGGATAATTTTAGTAAATTTGCAAATCGTACAAGGAGGAATTTGAAATTTCAAGGAGAGTGAAGGTAAAAAGTGTGCAACCACATGAAATTTTTTGCATGGGCATTGAAATTCATTAGGTGAACCACAATATTGCATGACCCATTTCTAAATTTGCACCAAGGAGACTTTTTGCATTCAAAAAAATTGAACCAAAAGAGAAAAACAAGGGTTTTCACTCTATTAGAATTAGATTTTGAGTTTAGCTGAAGGAAAAAGAGGGTTTGTAGTAGAAGGCATCCAAAAAGAACCAGACTATGGAAAATGTACACCAAGGTTTAGAAATAATTGTATATTGGAGCTAGAGTAAAGAAGTTGCAAGGAAAAGGAGATTACAAGTCTAATCAAAGAAAAGTGGCAAAAAATGAATTGGAGAAGGTAGAAGAAATAAAGGAGAAGACCGTACAACCATGCATTATAGTCAAATAAAAATTTTGGGGGAAAATTACACCAAGTAATGAAAAATTGTAGATTTGCTCCAGAATTGCACTAAAAAGATAGATTAGGATATTTTGGCAACTGGGTAAGTGAGAAATCATGGAAAAAAAGTGAAAAACATAATTTTCAATTGAAAAAGGGTTTCAAAGGATGTGTTGTATGATTTGGATGGTAGAATGTATGATATCAGGAAAAAAAGTGTAATTTTAAGTAGTTTGGAGGCCGATTTAAGATTTTTGAGAAAATCGTACAGAATCGTACAAAATTGTATGGATTCAGCAAAGAAGAGCAGGTAGGTAGGGACATTGTATATATTGGTATGGTCCCTATAAATTTTGGTGTAGCAAATGTATGATTTGCAAAATATTGAACAGTTTGAAGTAGTTGAAGAGATTGTACGATCTAGAGGTGGTTGTTGAACTAAAAACTATACATGAACAAGTTGGAGGGTGTACTATACAATTTATAGTAGCACTGTATGATTTTTAGGGAACTTCTAATTGCATAACAAGTGATGTACAAATAGAAAGCTAACTAGAGGTATGGTGGACAAATTATTTCAGCCAAAGAGTTTGGATATTGGTTAAGAAGAATTGTAGCCAATAGAGTGGAACAATCATTAGGACCCCTGCATGAGAGAGAATCACATCCATGGTAATACCAAGGGTGACAATTTCATTCCCATAGTTGGCATGGTACTTGTACTTGGAGGAGAGGAGGATACATGCCTTGGAGAGGGTAGAGTATTGGAGGACTAATCAGAGGACACCACCAAGGTTTTGAGAAGAGGAAATGGCATAGGAAAGAATTTCGAGGAGGGAATTACATAGTGAAGTTCATTACCCAGATTTGGAGGAGGATCTAATTAGTGAACCCAAGGAGAACTAGGTTGAAATAATAAGAATATAATTCATACAACATGGAGGAGATACATGCAAGAAGTGGTGGAGCAACAAAGGAAACAAGAACCACCCATGGAAAAAAGAGTTTGAGAAGGCTGGTGTAGCTATAATAGCACAGGTACCACCACACCAGAAGACCTTTTATAACTATCTATTGCAGATGGTTCATGCATATGATCCTGCAAGTAGACTTGCCTATGTCAATGTGGGTAAGTGATCAGTGAAGGTATAATTCATAGTGGAGGCGTTCAAAAAAATATTTGGGTTACCCACATATGGTACAAAGTTAATTAAGAAGTTTCTTGATCCAATTGAGACACATTGCATCATCACTTCACTTACGAATGTGAAATAACCAACCAAAGCGAAGATCTTAGGTGTAAAAACTCAAGGAATTAAATGGATCCAGCTGATAGGGAAATATTGGCCATGTGCCATGAATATTGTGATGGCTTGACTATAAAGGGAAACATGAGCCATGGAGATGCCAATCTATATGGCTTAATATGTAGAAGATATCACCAAAGAAATCCAGTACGATTGGAGTACCTATCTAGAGAAAAATATGTATGATGTGCTGACGAAGAGGTCTAAGAATTTTGGGATGAATTTCCATGCTATTGGATTGTTATTGAATGTTGTTACAGAGATGGGAATCCAGTTTTTAGGTTTGATAAAACCTAGGAATATTGATGCAGGGAAGCCAACCATATTTAGGTGGGCAAAGTTAGTACCAATTTAGAAGGAGACTCCATATAAGTCTCAAACAAAGAAAGTGTAGCAGGCCACTATAGTACATGAGTTACTTATTTGAAGGAGTAGGTACACCATTAAAGGAAAAGGTCTAGGTAGTTGGAACCTAAACTAGAAAAATAAGCACTTTATAAATGGTAGTAGGAGCAACCATCAGTTCAGGAAAGGGAGGAAATTGTGGGGAGGCAATCCAACACAAGTACAAGTAAGAACAAGAAGACAAAAAGAAATAATGGTGAAAAATCCCATTTTAGAAAAACAAGATGAGCCTGTATAGAAGAATCATCAAGAAGAAGAACATTCATACTTAGAGAAGTTGGATTTGCATGATTGGAATGGGGTAGAATCATAATATATGGTGGAATACCCATATATTTTCTAGCATGATGATTTTAAAATTTTGGACTCTTCGAAAATCATGGATGATACAAAAATTGAGGCAAATAGTACAAGAAGTAGTAGCCAATACTTAGGAGGAGAAAGAGAAAGCCAAGGTGATAGTGGAAGCTCCAAAATAAGATTCAAGAGAAAAAATAAACCTCACTTCAAATTTGTGATGGTAGGAGGTATGAATCAAAATGATCGAAGTGATACACAAGAAGATAAGAAGGCATCACAGGAACAAGAAGATCCTATTATTGAAAAATTTATAGCAATGGAAACCCAAAAAAATAAGGAAGAAAAGCAGGTGATACAAGAAAAACAGGTGGACATAACTAAGTAAACAAAAGCCTAGGAATGTATAGGGTAGTAACAATATCATCACAAGATAACCTCTTCAAGGAAAGTATGCAGCATGATGTGGAAGCTCAAAATGAAGTCATTGAGGGAATTCCCTCTATTATTTCTCATGAAGAGAATCAGTCCCTTCTTAAGCCCATTGATCATGATGAACTCAAGAAGGTGGTCTTTGGGATGTGCACAAGAAAGTCGCCTGGTCCGGACGGTTTCCCTATTGAGTTCTTTCAGGCCTTCTGGGACATCTTGGAGGAGGACGTGTTGGCTGTCATTGAGGAATCCCGAATTAACAAAAGAATGCTCAAGGCTCTAAATCATACCTTTATCACTTTAATTCCGAAAGGAGAGGGGGGGGCTGACATTTTTGATTTTAGACCTATTGCTTTATGTAATGTGATCTACAAAATTATTTCTAAACTTATGGCTGAAAGACTAAAACCCCTTCTTCAAAATTTAATTTCCCCTGAGCAAGGGGGTTTTGTTGAAGGAAGACAGATCTTGGATGGAGTGATCTTGGCTCAGGAGGCTATCCATTCTATGCATAATTTAGGTAACAAAGGAATGTTCATCAAATTGGATATGTCTAAGGCTTATGACAGAGTAGAGTGGGGTTTCTTGGTCAAGATGTTGGCAGCCTTTGGTTTTTCTCAGGACTGGATTTCCTGGGTCATGAGCTGTATCTCTACGCCTTCATACTCTGTTTTAATTAAGGGGCTTCCCTCGCCTCCTTTTGGAGCCTCTCGGGGTCTCCATCAAGGAGATCCCTGCTCTCCTTATCTCTTTCTTATCTTGGCTGAAGGTCTTGGCAGACTCCTCCTGAGAAGAAGACGTCAAGGACAGATTACAGGAATTAAAATTGGAGCCGAAGTTTTGACTCATTTACAGTTTATGGATGATACGGGCTTGGTGGGGGTTGCCAGCCTCAGAGAAGCAAGAGGAATCAAAGATACTCTTAACATCTACCTTCGGGCTTCTAATCAAGCCATCAATGATTCAAAATCAAAAGTGGTCTTCTTCAACCTTGATCAAAGGTCACAAGAAAGAGTTATGGAGATTCTGGGTTTCACTCGGACCTCCCTTCCTGTTGTTTATTTGGGGGTTCCTCTGCATTTCAAAAAACTAACAGCTGATTTTTGGAAGGACCTGCTAGATGGCATCAAAGAGAGAATGAATCATTAGTCTCATAGATGGTTAAGCTATGGGGGCCGACTAACTTTTCGAAGTCCGTTATTCGAGGCTATGCCTATTTACAAATTCTCAATTCCGCCGCCCCTCCCTCAATCCGGAAAGAGTTGGACAAAGCGGCTAGAAGTTTTCTTTGGGAAGGTGCCAATGGAGAGAGGAAATGGGCCTTGGTTGGTTGGGATAAGGTCACCCGCCCCAAGGAAAAAAAGTGGGCTGGGCTTGAGAAGCTCCAAGTTTAACAATCGAGCCCTGGTCGGAAAGCTATCTTGGAGGTGGATTTCTCAGCCTTCGTCCCTCTGCAGCAGAATCCTTTCTAGCAAATACTTGGGTCCTGTTCCTCCCAACGACTTGGGCCGCTATCCTCTGGAAGGTAATGGTTCTATTGTGTGGTAGGCGCTCAAGCTTGGATCTTGCATTATCAAAGATCAATTGTTCTGGAAAGTTGGGAGAGGGGAGAAAGCTCGGTTCTGGACTGACTCTTGGGATCAGCATCCTCCTATTCTTGCAGTGTTTCCCGAACTGCTTTTGCTAAAAATAGCTCTTGAAGACAAAGGTTGGATTCATATTCAGACCTACTTCTCTACCAGCCTTCTGGGGGAGTATAAGGTTAAAAAATTTAAGCGGTTGGGTGAATGGCCTATTCCAATCCCTCCGGAGCAGGCCCCAACTCTGGAAAAACTTTTGGCTGAAAGGTTTCTATCTGGGAGAGATGAGGAGGATGAGCTTGCTTGGGGCTTCGGGAACCTTGGGGTTTATTCTGTGAAGGAGGGCTATGCTTCGATCCTACCTGAGCCCCCCCCACACTCTTTTCCTGTTCATGAATGGAGGAAGATTTGGCATCCCAAGGGCTGGCCGAAAGTGAAATTCTTTGCTTGGCAACTGATGCATAATGGTATCTTGACCTTTGAAAACCTTAGAATTAGAGGCATCATTGGTCCTTCCCAGTGTGTTTTATGTTATAGGAATGAGGAAACTGTGAACCATCTTCTGTTTGATTGCTCTTTCACACAGTAGATTTGGCAACGTTGGTTCTCCCACTTTAAACTTTAGGTGCTTGGAGATCTGTCCCGGACCAATTTATGGGAAAGCTGGAAGAGAGGTAGATTTATTTCTAAAGCTCTTTGTACTGGCTGGGAGATCGGTTTCCTTTTTATTTGGTGGCAGGTTTGGTTGGAAAGAAATGCTCGTATTTTTCGTGAAACCTTCTCTTCGATGGAGGGGATTTGGCAGATCATTTGGAGCAAAGTTGTGGAAACCGTTGCCATCTATGCTGAGAAGGAAAACCAGTCTGCTTCTAAGCCTTTGAGTGGGAGAGGTGCTGATCTGGAGATACAGGTAAGAATTTTTTGGAAACCTCCCCCAGAAGGCTGGGTCAAAATCAATACTGATGGAACTGCTAAAGGTAATCCGGGCAATGCTGGCAGTGGTGTTATTTGCCGTGATCATGCTGGGACTGTGCTATATTGGGAATTGCAAGGTCTGGGATATGCCACAAACAATGAAGCTGAGGCCTTTGCTATTAAATCTGCTTCCATCTGGGCCATCAAACATGGTCATAGAAAGATAATCATTGAGTCTGATTCCCAAATCTTGGTTGGTGCTCTTGATTGCATGCGAAACTTTGCCTTAAAAGCTTGGAGGCTCCAGATTTTGGTCGCCCAAATTTTAGAGCTTTGGAAGGAAATTGAGGATGTGATTCCTGTTTATGCTAGTAGATCTCTCAATAAAACGGCCGATTTCCTTGCTAAGTTGGGTGCTGAGAGAGAGGTTGGGATTCATCTGCATAGCAATTTTTCTGTGGAGAATGCCGAGATCAGACAAGGCCTTGAACAATTCTTGAAATAATGTGCAAAGTTTTTTTTGCTAAGGGTCCTTTCTGTCATGATTTCGTGACATGTTGCCCTGTCGCGGCCGTTGGCTGGTTACTGTCGCGATATCACGACAGGTTGAGCCTCTGCAGTCTTCGGCTGGTTTCTGTCGCGATATCGCGACATGTCGTGTTATCGTGGGTCGCGATTTCGTGACATGTTGCGATATCGCGACATGTCGCGTTATCGCGTGACGCGATCCCGTGTCTTGTTGCGATATCGCGACATGTCGTGATATCGCGACATGTCACTTTTTTGCGCCTCGTGATTCCGTGACACGTTGCAATATCGCGACAGGTCTCGCTTTCCAGGTTCGATTGGTGTTTTTACCGCGCTCTCATTCCCTTCTTGAAGTTGAATAGAAAGGTAAATATTTCATCGTGTTTTCATGACAAGTTTGAGTTTTGGAAGCTGCATGGTTCTTCTGTCGTGATTTCGTGACACTTTTGGCAATTAGGCGGCTGGGTGGAAAATTGTCACGATATCGTGACCTGTAGTGATGATGCAACATCGAGCTGGTTTTTGTCATGATTTCGTGACAGGTTGTGCCCTCATGGTCTCTGGCATTTTTCTTGCGCGATTTCGTGGCATGTTTGGCTCCTTTGCGACTGGGTGGTTTTCCGTCACGATATCGCGACCTTCATGAGGCTTGAATGTTGCTTTCTGTTTCTGTCACGCTGTCGCGACGCTTTCTGCGGGTGGCTGTCGAGGGCCCTTCCTGTCGCAATTTCACGACATGTCGCGATTTCGTGACATGTCGCGTTATCGCGCCTGTTGGTGCCAAAATGGTCATGACGGGTTTTCCTGTCGCAATTTCATGACATGTCGTGTTTTCGTGACTTGTTACTGTTTTGTGCCTTCCGTTCTCTGTGCCTTGTGGTACCTAGCGTTGCATGTGTGCGCATTCCTTGCTATTTTGCTTGTGGCTCTGGCTCGGGATGTGTTCTCTCCCGCTTGTATCTGGTTCTTGTCTTAATTCAAGTTTTCATTTTTTTCAAAAAAAAAAAACAATATCATCACAAGATTGTGGATATTGAAAAATATGAGGAGGTGGAGAGGACTGTGGGATAGCCTCCACCATAAGAAAAGATAAACATAGAGAGAGCACTAATGGAGCTTGGGGGAAGCTCTAGTCACCACTTGGAAGAAGAGGATGAACAAAATCCTACAGAGGAATAACTATAGAGGATGCAAACAAGCTACCTCCTAGAGGTACCACAGTTTTTAAAAGTTGAAATTGAGGAGGATGCAAAAAGGGTAGAGGATCAAGTGGAATATTTTTTCTCTTGGGTAGACAATGCCATGGCTAGCACCAAACTACAATTTTGTATGGGATGCATGGAAGATTTGAATCTATGGGAAGAACAAGTGTTTATCGAGTTGGAAAAGATAACAGAATGGGTGAGCAGTGAGGAGCATACAAGGAAAATTGTGGATATTCATGTACAACACCCATGGAAGTTACCTAGGGAAGAGGTAACAACGATGTTAGGAAGATATGACTTACCAAATAGAGTGAGAATAAACTACATGAAACATCCAATTTTGTACCTGGATAGAGCCAATTATTCAACTTGTCCCATGAATACAACATAATTGGAACTTAAGAGGGTCACCTCAGGCTTGGCTATCACTCTAAGGAAGTTGAACTTCCTAACACATTGGATAGAGTGGTTGAGCATAGGATTGGAGTAGATCTATCATCTCAAGGAAGCTCAGAAAGAAGAGACAAAGGTGACTTGAAAGGAAATGGTTGCAATGGAGTAAGAATTGTAGAGGAGTAAGGCTATGGTAGAAGATAAGCTAAATAAATTGGAAGAAGAACTGCTAAGCAATAGGGCTGATTTTGAGACCAAAATTAGTTCACTGGAAGAGAAGCGATAGGTCTCACAAACGATAGAGGACATGATCAAGGATTTGGAAGCTCAAATAAGAGAAAAAGAATAACAATTGTAGGTAAAGGATGAATATCTAAGAACATAGTTGGCCATGAAATATGAGCAATTGGCAATGTAGGATAAAAAGATAGAAGAGCTTACACAGGATAATAAATGATATAATGATATGATCTTGGACAAGAAAATGCAATTAAATATTAAGGAGAAGACTGTTCATTCTTTGGAAGTTGATATTAATCACCATATGAAGACCATTGTAGATAATAATGAAGAGTTAGAAGTAGCAGCTTGAATAGAAGCACATTTGATAGAGAAGCTTAAGAAGAGTGCTACTGAGCATGAAAAACAATTAAGGGAACTCTTGAAGATTTTCAAAGAGACAACCAATCAAAATGGCATGAAAGTAGTAGAAATGGGCAACTATGGAGCCAATTTGTAGAATCAATATGTAATTCTTCGCACCTAGGTGGAAGACTTGTGTTAGTAAACCAAAAATATGCACTAAATTATTAACCTTAGTATTAATCAAATGAATGTTTAAATAATACATTGCGCTAAACGTTAGGAGATATCCCGAGATATCTGCCACTAACCTAGCTAACAAACATGCTTCATGAATAAGCGCTAACAACTAACTACGTAGTCAAATTGACTATGACTAACCTAGGATATTTAGATAAATATCCAAAAGTAAACAGTAAATAGTAAAAGGTAACTAACCTAGTAGTAAAAGTAAATACTAGTGGTAAAAAGTAACAAGCTACTTTTTACCATGTAGTAAATAAAATCTACCTAATGTAGGGAAAGGGTAAAATATCCAAATGATGGAATATTTACTCTAACATCCCCCCTTATTACATTATTTGGGTAATACATACATATCCTCTAATACAAAAATATTTGGGTAAAGTATATAACTGCCCCAATATAGTGAAAAGGATGTTGATCTACTGGTTCTTGCTCTGTCACAGTACTCTGGCTACTTCTAAGAAAAAAAATGGGTCATTCCTCACTTTGTCTTCACACCAACGAATGTCCTTATAGTAATCACATCATCCAACCGAATTGCATGGGTAACTAGCCGCTGCAATCGCTAGGTGTAGTAAAGTAGATCACTTCATACGATATTTATTTATTTTATAATATGAGTTTGCAAAAGATAAGGTTTCTAAGGTGTCGGTCACAGTCGAAAATGCACCCTTATAAGTTCCCCCCTTCTCGTTGCAAAACATGTATTTAATTTCTTGAAGAAGAGTGACTAAGGTGTCAGTCGTAGCCAAAAATACACCCTTATAAGTCTTCTTACCTTTTTACAAAAATTTGTGAAGAAAAGAAATGTTTATCCCCCTTAATTACAAAAATATGTGCAACTCAAGAGTTTTGTGAAGGATTTTTACAAACATTGCCTCCTAGGCAATTTTACACCATAAAAAGTCTCTTCTTTTTATTACAAGGACTTAAGAGTTTGCTATTTATGAAGCCTAAAAGAGGTACAAATCACCCCTTATTTTTAATAACTTCAAACAAAAACTTATGCTATTCTATGAAGCCTAACAAAGAGAGAGAGGATAATGGTGCTTTGCCCAATGTGACAAACATGTGTTTTCCCTCTACAATACTATTTTAGCAATGAGAATTGTGTGCTTTCTTTGAACCAGAATCAAAATTTGAATGAGAAACTTCACTAGAAAGATGGCTTCTGTGATGTGCCTTTGCCATTTTAGTTTTGCTTGTTTTGAAACCAACATTGAATGGTGTCATGGTTGTCATTTCTACAATTTGTGCAAAACTATGCTTTCTAGGCAATTTTATCAAAAAGTTCACCAAATCATCCTTATTGTAAGAACTTCAAGCATGATTGCTATTATGAAGTCTAAAAGAAAAGGTATAATTTTTATGACTTCTACTTTTATGATTGCCTTTACAAGTTTTAGTTCCCTCTTGTCAAAAATCTGTGTTTTGAAGGAAGAAAGGAATTATCCCCCCTTAGTGCAAAGGATTGCAACTTTTTAAGGTTCCTTATTTTCAAAAACTTGTTCTTTCTTTTTGATTACCCTAAAAGAGTACCAAAAGATAATTCACTCAAATAGATATTTAAAGGCACCTGCCTGAAAATCCTCTTGGAGAGGAATAATCAGTTTGAGGAAATTAAGCCAAACAAATAAGAGTGAATTAGGGGATTTTATTTAGGAGAGAATATCAATTAATTTTGGCTTTAAATTTGTGCAAGGATTTACACAAATTTGTGAAATTTTGGGGTTTAGTGTGTTCTTGATTCTATGACTTATAATTGCAAAAAGAAATAATGCAATAATCAAACAAGAATACCCACAAAATTCTTATCACCTAGGTGTCGGATGCAATCGAAAATGCACCTAATTTGCCAATGAAGGTGTCGAGTAAAATCGAAAATGCAAAGTTTTAATTTTTGCAACAAAATATTAATGTGTGTTGTGCAAAAAAAAATTGATATTTTTATGTCTCCTACTTTTTTTTACAATTTTGCAAAAGAAGTACAATATTGTCTTCCCCCTTTTATTTTGCAAAATGAACAATATGAGCACTCCTTTCAAGACAAGTCGACACACGACCCGCATTTTAAAGGCTTCCAGACCATTCGACAAACAACTTGGTTTTTATGGGCCCAAGGTTACAATTTATTCTCAATTTTTTCAAAAAAGAATGTGCAATTTTATGTCTTATATCCCCCCTCGAAGAAAACAAATGCACACTTTGCCTTTTGAATTTTACAAAAAAATTTAAGTCTCCTTGTTTTCAAACTAGCAATAAAGAATCAAATGTGTTTGATTTTGTCCCCTTTCATGTGTGCAAATTGAACAAGTTTGATAAGAGTTTAGGCTTTTCTTATTTGCAATAAAAGTAGGTGCTTTTCTATGTCTTATATCCTCCCTCGGAGAAAAACAAAAGCTCCTTTAAATTTTGAATTACAAAAAAAATTACCTTTTTAATTTTAAGTGTATTGTATTTCTCTAATTAAATTAAGTATAATCTATAAATAATAAAAATTATTTTATTTTTAAAATCATTTTTTATTAAAAAAAATAACTTTAGATAAAATAATATTAGATTATTCAATAAATTAAAACTTAATGTAATTAAAAAAAAATAAACTTTAAAAAAATAATTACCTTGTCTTTTATGAATGCCCGTCGAAGTAAAAAAATAATTACTTTGGCCCCGATGGGGCTTGAACTTTCGACCTCTTGGTCGGGAGTCTTTCCTCCGGGTCCCATCGCCAGTCAGGCTAGAAAGCCCGACGGGTTATGGAGGGGACCGCCTTCTATAAGAAGTCTTTCCCACCTCTTGGCGGGAAAAAAATTTGGCGACGAGTATTGATGAGCTTAAAATCTCAACCTCGCACTTTCTTCTTTGATTGTCGTTGGCATTCAGATTCACCCGCTGTCCTTTTGTTCGTCGCCACATGACGTGACTGTCAAGTCACCACGTGTCATAGCTAGTCCGATCGGGTGACACATGGCCTATCTGCCATGTGTCACTTATATGTCGTGTCTGGTCGTCGTCCAGTGGTTTTCTGCCATGTGTTCAGTCCCTTACATCATATGCGGTTGCCACGTTAGATGCTTGGTGTCCTCTGTGTCCATGTGTCTGTTCAGGTGTAGGGTCTAGGTCAGTGCCTAACAATTGTCAGGGAGGTCATCAGACCCAAGGGCGCTCTTGCCCTTGAGTTTGGGTTTGGTCCTAGCCTGGGAGGGCGTGCCTGCCCTTTCGAATATGCATGGGACCCACGGGGGTAGCACTAGTAGTCGCCAATGATAGGAGGGCCTCCTACCCTCTCGAATCTCGATCGTCGATGACCTGCATCCAGAAAAAGGGTGCTCCTGCCCTCTATCGTGCAGGTGTCGCTTGGGCCGTTGGATGCTGGCAGGGGGTCTACATGGGACTCCTACCCATGGGGTCGTGTGGCCTACGAGGGAGGGCGCTCCTACCCTCCTCCAAATCTCCTAACTCTCCTCTTGAAGAGAAGAAAATTTAATAATAATTAAACATTAAAATAATTGGCAACCTTAGAAGCAATCAAACGCATCAAATATTTCCTTGCACGACGGAAGAAGGGCCTCTCGCCTTCTCCAGTGGAACAAGAGTAACTCTCATCTTCACCACTTGGAATGAGGGTCACTCTCTCCGTGCTCACAGGAACCAGGTGAAACCTCACAAATGATACCAATGTTAGTAAACCAAAAATATGCACTAAATTATTAACCTTAGTATTAATCAAACAAATGTTTAAATAATACATTGTGCTAAATGTTAGGAGATATCCCAAGATATCTGCCACTAACCTAGCTAAAAAATGCGCTTAATGAATAAGCACTAACAACTAACTACGTAGTGAAATTGACTATGACTAACCTAGGATATTTAGATAAATATCCAAAAGGTAAACAGTAAATAGTAAAAGGTAACTAACCTAGTAGTAAAATTAAATACTAGTGGTAAACCATGCAGTAAATAAAATCTACCTAATGTAGGGAAAAGGTAAAATATCCAAATGATGGAATATTTACTCTAACAACCTGGAAGCTATAGTCAGAGATTATGAGGCTTAGTTGAAATAGAAAACCGAGTCGATGAGGACATTGACCAAATTAAAGGGGAGGGCAAATGTAGGTAGCAAATCCACCTCCTAGAAGAAGTAATAAGAGGATTTACCCAAATTTGATAATTTTGAGAAGTTTTGATAAACCATACAAGCATAATCAAATCATACAAACTGGAGGGCAAACCATACAAAGTGTCATGAAATGAAATGAAATGCAAGGGAAATGCAATTTGAGTTGTAATTGCGCATGAATTTGATAAATCATGTGTTTAGACTTAGTAAAAGGTATAATTATGCATTCTGTTATGCATGGGCAGTTTTGAATAATTAATTGCCTCAAGAAATGATTTGGAATGATCTAGGAAATATTATATAAGACCCCCTTTTCAATTTTGATAGTCTGGTTAATGTTGATGAGTTTTGGTTATGATTTGGTCTGAGTAGTATAATGTATTGAATGTATATCTATGATTGTTGAGTAAATTTTAGTGATTGTATTGCACTATTGACAAGTAATGAATAATAACATCAATTCATAGTCTTTTCTCACGTACTGTATGATCCTAGAATGATGGAGTAATGTTTTGCAGTTTATCTTTGTTGCATGTTACTTCTTTATGTTATGGTTGATGATTAATGCATTGCTATGAAGGATGGAATTGAACTAGCACTGGTGTAAGCCCTATAATTTATCTATGAGGTAGATGATGTTAAGAAAGACATCTTGAATATTTTTGTATGATTTTTGGAGATTACCATTGGAGATAACTCTCTCAAACCCTAATGATAGAACTTGCATGTTGGTGGAAATGGATTAATTACCATTTCAAAACTTCCCAAAAATTATCTAAGAGAGATTGGTATAGAAGAGTGTCCAATTTGGCACATTTTTGAACTTTCATTTCATACAAATCGTACACCAGATGTGCTACAAATCGTACACAAGGAATTTACCCTATTTGGTAGTTTATGTGATTGAGGAAAACTTACCCGATTTGGTAATATTGGTAAATTGAACAATATTATTACAAAATTGTGTATGACAGCTTGCAAAACCTAATATGAAAGATTTTTTAAGTGTAAAATCGTACAATACCTATCATTGTATGATTTGGGATCGTACAATGGTACAATTTGAGTTTCATACAAGTTTTGTGGTCTCATATTGCTTGTTGTGAATATTGTATGACTACATGATTTGACCAATCAATCAAGGATATTAATTAGATAACTCTAGAAACTTGATAACCACATCCCCATGGAGAATACTACATCCCTATGCTACAATGCTAGCATGACACATAGCCTAAAAATTTATTGTAAATACAAGGAAAATATCCTCATGTTAGTTTATAGACCATTAGAAAGCACAAATATTTAATGATCTACTACTTAGTGCACTCATAAATCATTATGGGTACACAAAGTGATGATTATTAAGTCTCAATGTTTTATTAGGGTCTACAAATCAATGAGGATATTTTATAATGAAATTTGATTTTTATCCTTGTCAATTCATAGATTGATAGGGAATAATGATATGATATGATCTATTGCATGACATGCTTACATGTTATTGTAGGCATGCAAGATGTGGGTCACATTGTACCAACATTTGCTTATAAGTACATGAATGGGTGAGGTGATGGTGGAAAAAGAAAATTTGAAATGTAGTGATTTTGATGATGTCTTAAATCTCTTGATATATCAATAGTTATCATTGGTCATGCCTATCCCTTGCCTAATGCACATACAAGAGTTACATATACATGAGGTATAGAACATGAATAATTGGGGACATTGCTGATATACAAGGAAAAGTAAGACTGTTGTGATAGGAATGTTGGTTGTAATGCTGACTAATATGGAGGAATTTCTCTATCCATTAATTGACATATGAGGGATTGCATAATGATAGCTTTTTATGCTTGATACTTAATGTAAATCACCACATAATCATATATAAGAAAGTTGCCATATAAATAACTCAATAAAGATAACTAAAAAATAACTCAGAAAATAATCACATGAAAAATGCTCACGAAAATACTAAAAATATTATAGAATAAAGGTCTACTAATGCATGTTATGTGTAATGTATTTTTGATACAAATTACAATGCTTTGTCACAAATATATAAAAGTATGTGACTATTCATAAGGAGTACTCTTGACCTTCACTATTATTTGAAACTCTTCACTTTCCTATTCTAAGGACACGTGCACTCTTACATAATGGACACTTGTGGACATCCACACTCACAACACTTGCACACTCAATCACATGACTCTTGTGCATTTCCTACACATTATTACATTAAATGAAATTTAAAATCACACTCTAATCTAAGACACACCTAATCTAATATTTTATCAAATTTTTACATAAGCATATACCAAATAATGTAATATTCTCTAACACCCCCTTGTATTACATTATTTGGTTATTGAAGACTTTTTATCTTCAATACAGTATTTATCCTTCAAAATTCAATCTACCTCTAGTAGATTAATATCTAGATTCTTTTTATAAGAGTATTTAACACAACCTTCATCTTTCATATGTTCTTGGATCTTATATTTCCCTTGTTCTTTTTTCTCCCTTTTGTGCTTTTTGATATCCTTCTGCTCCTAGCTTTATCTTGTCTTTGGATTCAAGTTTTCTATTGTTCTTGATGTGATTCCTTCTCTTTCTCTTTCTTATTTTCTTTTTCTATAAATTCATTTGTGATATATCTAATGGTATACCTTATAAGAATTGAGTTAGTAAATCATCACAATAATATGACTTTATTTTCAATGATTCTTCTTTGAGATAATTATATGAATCATTTCTTTCAACTTGTATCTTCCCTTGAAAAAGTTTAAAAATAATTAATGAAAGATACATAATTAGACATTCTTCTGAAGTAAATATAATGATATTTTGAGAATCCCACCATGACCTAATTTTTTTTCATGAATATATCCTATAAGAGTTGTAAATTTTCCCTCTTTTGCTTCTTTAAAAAACAAAGTCAATTTATCTTTTAGAACATCAAACATTTGATCTCCATAAAAGTTATTTATTAGTTGTATGAGTAAAATCTAAGTGCATGTAACATTCATTCACTATCTTCATTAAATTCATCCTTAACAATTTCATCCATGAATATCCTTTGATGTAGTCTACTTTATGTTTCCCTGAGTTTTGAATGACAAATTCCAAGTTTTCAAATTTGGTAAGAATCTTTGAAGTTGAATACCTTATGGCTCCCAAATTAAATATAAACTAGAATATTTGCAAACTTATAAATTCCTAAATTTTAAGTAGAATTCCTTGTCTCTCCATGATTAAATTATTGCAAAATATTCTATGGTTTTTTAGGATTTCAATAAATCACTAAAGTTATTTTTGAATCCTTTGAAAAACAAACCTTCAATAATAAAATCTACTTATTACTCCACCAAGTAGTTAATGCATTAATTTTCCTATTAAACTACTTATCTCTCCACTAGACTTGTTCAACCTTAGAAAATAAATAATAATTTGAACTATATGCACCTTATTTCTCCTTTTAACCTTAGGAAAGATTAATAAATTCTAAAAACCCTAATTTACCTCCTTAGGACGTGTAGCTTGGTGAATGATTTTTGGTGCTACATTATTCTCTTCTCTTGGCTTTGAATGGATGGTTGCTCTGCCACAATTTTGCAAGACTTCAATGCTGAATTTGTGTTGGCTTTTTCACCTTGCTTTAGCATGTGAGAAGTGGATTGTAAAAATGTATGAAGTGGATCAAGATTCCTTGCATGTATCCTTACTTGAGCTTCTCATAAGATGTTACAAAACCTACCAATATATATTCCTTGTGCCACATGGTAATGCATACTTCAATGGTTGATGCTTCTTCAGGTGCTTGTAACATTCAAGAATTTTAAGTTCTTGTTCGCTCAAAATAGGATTTTATTGCATAGATTTTTATCTTCTCCATCAATTGACCTTCTCTAAGTATTACTCAATCCTTGATTTCTCTTTCACACTCAACCTCTACTCTCAATGATTCTACACCTTGGAATGTGTGCCTTTCATGCATAAATGGTTTCTTAAGTAGACATTTCACTACCTAATTTTTTATTGGCATTTTTTTTACGAATGGACAAGTGGCACTTGAAACTCTTCCTTTTCTTAGGAAGATGTTACTTCCTTATAATGTGGAATTCAATTTCAACATTACAATTTTTGTTATTGACTCTTCTAATTGTATTCCAAATTTTCTTTAATAACACTCTTCCTTTGGTGTTTTAAATATCTTTTGATAACACTTTGTCTTTGCTCAGATAACACTCCTCTTTGGTGCTTCATTTTTTTCCTTCTAATAGCTTTTTGACTCCATTTCCAAGTGACACTCCACCTACCTTCAACCTCCTCTCATGCTCATATTATAACCTAATCTTGGGTGATACTCTACGTATCTCATGTTGTTTGGTTTTGATGTTCCTTGCACTCAACTTTTGGTTTCCTCAATACTTGATTTTGATATTCTTTGAGCCTAGATTTTGACATCTATTTCTTAGGTGATGTTCTACCTCTTATTTTACTCTCTTGTGTCCTTTTGTAGCTTTATGCCCTTGTTATTTTATTGTAGTTGGGCTCCTTAATACTTAAAAAAAACTCCACTGTTCCTTATGATCTTATAGCCTTAAAGTCAACTCTCTTTGTGCTTAAAAATTCTAACATTTTATCCTTGTATTATTTTGGCTTTCACTCAATGCTTTCTAGATTGTTGCAACATCTTCTTTTCCTTCTCTTGCACTATATTTCAACTTTTTATTTTTTGTAATATGATGTAGGTTCAAGTGACTTCCATCATCATCACATGCTTCAACTTGAGCTTATCACCAAATAACACTTTAACAATAATGCTATAAAATAATACTTTCAATTCTTTTAGGAGCCTTTCAAACTTAATAAAATCTATAGAGATTTATTATCTCTATTCCTCTTACTTTGCACCTTTCTATAAATTTTCTTATGGTGCTATTATTGCTCTTCACTTACTTGTAGGAGATGTTGCCTTATCATACAAACTTTAGCTTTTTATGCTTTCACTTAGACCTCCTTTGTTGTTTCACTTGTTATCCTCTTGTAGATGTAGGTGCAAGAAACTCAAGCATTGGATCATTGGTGCAGGATGCTTTCCAAGATTAAACTCTCACTATGTTGTCCTCTTGAATACCTACAACTATTAATAATTTAACTTCTTAAAAATGCACTTAATCAAATTTATTGTATTGAGTTCTTTGTCTTGTATATGATTCCAGATCTCTTTATTTCTTATAGTTCCTTTGGACTTTAATTATTTCCCCTATTCTCAGTGTAATTATGAGCATTAATTCTTTATTATTTATGGGTTTATCATAAAATGGTTATGATTGTTCCAAATCCAACGATATCTTTCTTGAAACTCCTTTCTTTCTCTTGAAACTATTCTCTATATTTTTCTTTGTCTTCAATGTTGTTCTTATAGATACCATTATTTTTCTTGACTAAATATGTTGCCTTCTCTAGCTTCAATTCTTCCTTTTGTGATGCTACACTTACTTTCAATATTGCCCTTGTGGCCTTCAAATACTACCTTTCTCTTCAATGTTGTCCTTGTGATACTTTTAATATTTCCCTTGTGGCATTCACTTCAAATACTGCCTTCCTTATTTGCTATTTTGAATTTTCTAAATTTGTTGTTCAATGTGGACTACAAAAATGTTTTCTTTGATGTGCTATGTGTTTTCCTTTAACTAGGACTATCCTCAATACTTTATGCTATCTTGAAGTCTTCTTCTACCTTTAATTTTTTTTTCTCTATCAACCTTTTCAATAGGACCTCTTTCTTGGGTCTCTTAATTTGCCTCTAATGGGACTTTTTTAAGTTTCCTTTTCTGCTTCTATGGAACCTCTTTTCTCTTGGGTATCCTTAATCCTATCAATGTCAAGGTCTATATTCAATACCTAAAACTATGGTGTAGATTTTCATCTATTCCAAATTTGTTCTTGGAATAGGTAAACTCAATCTATCTATCAAGGTCTATCTTTGAGACCTAAAATAATTATCAAGATCTATATATAAAATTTAACTACAACTCAAACCAATCCCTACATGAAGAAATCTCATAACTTTCTAACAATCAAAGATGAAAGTCTTCTCTATCCATTGGAGGAAGCTTATCAAATTCTAAAGATCAATTTTCACTACAACAAAAACTTAGATAACATTTTCTAGCAATAATATAAAATTTCTATTAAATTTTCAATAATCTAAAACAAAATGGTAATGACCAACTTTTATTTTTGAGTTGGTTCTCTAAAATTTATCTCTTTAAATCTTCATTGATTGTTCTTCAACCTAGTGGTATTAATTCTTGCCTTCACTGGTATTTCTCTTAGCCAGTGGAAATACTATCTTCTCTAGTTTTTCTTATCCAAAGGTAATATCCTTAACTTCGCTAGTCTTTCCTTAGCCAATGGAAATGTCCTTGGATTGTTAGAAAATTTTGAAAACCTGTGTAGGAAAACTTGTTGTGGATCTAATACCACTAATAGATTTTGATGCTTGATACTTAATGTAAATCACCATAGAATCATATAAAATAAAGTTGTAGTAAAAGAACTCAATAAAGATAACTCAAAAACTAATAAATCAGAGATAACTTAGAAAATAATCACATGAAAAATGCTCACAAAAATACTGAAAATGTTATAGAATAAAGGTCTACTAATGCATGCTATGTGCAATGCATTTTTGATACCAATTACAATGCTTTTTCATAAATATATAAAAGTCCATGACTCTTCATATGGAGTACTCTTGACCTTCACTCTTCTTTGAAACTCTTCACATTCCTATTCTAAGGACACATGTGCACTCTTACATAATGGAAAATTGTGCACCACACTCACAACACTTGCACACTCAATAACATGACACTTGTGCATTTCATGCATGTTATTACATTACATGAAATATAAGCTCACACTCTAATTGAAGACACACACCTAATCTAATATTGTACCAAAGTTTTACATAATCATGTACAAAATAATGTAATATTCTCTAACACGTAAATGGATAGAGAATATCTTCCTATCTTAATGGGAACTTGAGGCCACATTTTCACTATCACATGGATGATATTATTTGCATTTAATTGCATGATTTTTTAATAAACTAGGTGAAGTAATAGAGCTCTATTAATATAGTTCTTGGAAAGGCTTAAATATTATTGTAGACCTACAAGATATTGGATTAACAAGTCCTTGTAGCACAAAAGGTCTATTAGACAATAAATCATTGTTAAGAATATGATTTATGTTTGATGACATGCTTATTTATTAAACCAAGGGGGAAATAGGGCCCTATTAATCCAGTGTCTAGTAATTCTTACAAATAATTGTAGACCTACAAAATATTGTATTAATAGGGCTTATTAGCTTGAATGGTCCTCTAGAAAAGAGATATTTGATGAATTTGATAAATCAATGTCATGATACATTTGCCAAGTTGTGCCAAAATACCAAAATACTCCTTTGTGATGGCTTTTACAACAATTCATTACACTATGAGATAGATATCAAAGAAATATAACTTCTTATTGAATAAATAGAAGTGATACATTCGAGTAGAGATATGTGGCCCTTTACATAGGAAGACAAATTACTTGGCCAACACTCTACCTAGTTGTACAAGGAACATATTGCACATTTACAACTTGCACATTGACACTTGTGCATTTATTATATTGCATGAAGTAACTAGATAAATTTCCCCCAAAGTAATCTAACATAGCCAAATGATGTAATATATTATAACACCCCCTTGTATTACATTATTTGGTATGAAGTTCTCTTGAATCACATAGATGATCTCTAAATGTTTGGAATTTTATTTTTCCAAGTACCTTTGTAAATATGTCTGCTAGATGATCTTCTGTAGGAACATACTTGAGGATGATATGCTTGTTCTAAAAATGTTCCCTGGTGAAATGACATTGAGCTTCAATATATTTTGTTCTTTCATGTATGATTGGATTCTTGATCAAAATTATCACACCTTGATTATCATATAATATCATAGTAGGAGTTTGTTTTATTCCCATGTCAGATAGTATGTATTATAGCCAAATATATTCACATGTTGTATCTCTTGCTACTCAATATTCTATTTTAGTTGATGATTGTGCTACTATATGCTTCTTCTTATTGTGCCAATATATGGATCCTGATCTGAGATAGAAGATATAACCTGAGGTGGATTTCCTGTCATCAATAGATCCATCATAATTTGAATCTGAGTATCCTTGCAGATAAAAATATTTGACATCCTTCATATAAGTTAATCCATAGTCTGTAGTCTCATTAATATACTGTAGCTTTATTTTTGTAGCTTTCCAATAACTTTCACTTGGTTCTTGCATGAACCGTGAAAGATAATTTACTGCCAATGCTAGGTTTGGTCAACTTTTTGTTATATATAGAAGACTTTCAATCAATTGACAATACATTGTTTCTAAAACCAATGGTGTTTTATCATTTTTAGATAGTTGAATTCCTTGTTCCATTGGTGTATCTTTGGGCTTACATTCTATCATTTTATACTTTTCAAGGAGATAGTTTGCATACTTTTATTGAGTGATAACTCTTCTATATTTTCCTTGATAAATATCTAGACTAAGGCAGTAGTTCATTAGACCTAGATCTGCCATTTCAAATACCTTTTCTAGATCCATTTTGATGTCATTTACTAACTTTTCTGAACTTCCAGTAATCACTATGTCATCAAAATATACTATGAGAATCAAGATATCATTTCCATTTTTCTTGGTATATAGACTAGGATCTGATGAAATTATTTTAAAATCAAGATGTAATATGTGATCATTGATCTTTATATTCCATGCTCTGGGAGTTTGTTTCAACCCATAAAGAGATTTGTTTAATTTGCATACCTTGCTTTCCTATCCTTGAATAACAACCTTCAAGTTGTGTCATATAGACTTCTTCTAAGTCACCATTAAGGAATACACTTTTCACGTCCATATGATGAAGTTTCAATCCCTGATGTGCTGCTAGCATGGAGACTATTTGGATAGTGGTAATTCAAGCTATTGGTGTGAATGTTTCTTTATAATCAATTTCCTCTATCTAAGTATATCCTTTGGCTACTAGTTGAGCTTTGTATTTTTCAAGTGTTCCATCTGGTTTGTATTTAATTTTGTAAACCCACTTGCATCCTACTATTTTCTTTCCTAGAGGTAGATTTACTAGATTCCATGTATTATATTTTTGAGTGATACATATTCAACTTTCATAGCTGCTTTCCAGTATGAGTTTTCAGTGCCTGAGAAGTTGATTTTAGTTCCACTAAGTTACTTAATATTCCCCTATTTATTTTGGTCATAATGCACATTTATGGTCCTATATAAGTGAGATATGACATTCTTTCCAAATTTGATTCTCTAAGAGTATCTCTGAGCCATATTCATTCTTTTCTAGGAAATACTGGTGATGCTTTTGTATCTCATTCTTGAGATTATGATTCTGACTCTGTACTCATTGTATCTTCTTCAGATAGATCTATGAGGACCCCTGTGTCACCACTGGATTCATATATGTTGATCTTGGATTTCTCATCAAAGATAACATCTCTACTAATGTAATTTTTTTTTTTTGTAGATGGATATAGAATTCTATATCCTATATATTCATTATCATAACCAAAAAATATCCCTGTCATAGTCTTGTTATCTAGTTTAGTCCTCTTTTTTTGGAACATGCATGCAATATTTTCATCCAAAGATATTTAGTTTTTCTATATTGGGATTTTCTCTTGATCATGCTTATTCTAGTGTAATATGCTTGAGTACTCTTGTTGGTAGTTTGTTTTGTATGTAGACTACTATTTGTACTGCTTCAACCCAGTATTTATGATCAAGTTGTGCTTATTTTAACATACATCTTACCATTTCTATTATATATCTATTTCTTCTTTCTGCAATTCCATATTGCTGAGGCAAGTATGCTATAGTAAGTTATCTCTTAATTCTATTTTATTCAAGAAATAAGTCAAATTCCTTGGAAATAAATTCTCCCTCTCTATCTGAATGAAGTGTTTTTATGGTCTTCCCTGATTCTTTTTTCACTTGAAGTTTTAACTATTTTAAATGATTGAATGATTTTGATTTGTACTTCATGAAGGATACCCACATTTTTATAGTGTGATCATGAACAAACAACTGAAAGTATTTATGTCTCCCAACACTATCAACTTTCATTGGTCCACATAAATCTATATATATTATTTCCAGAGTATTTTGAGCTCTATGTTGATGAATTTTGAAAGGAATTCTATGTTGTTTTCCTACTAGGCATTCTGGACATACTGTAGCTTCTGGAGATAAGTTGGTTAGTCTTTCTACCATTTGATATTTGGATAATTTCTTCATTGATGTCTCACTAGTGTTTCCTAGTCATTTGTGCCATAGTTTTGAAGCATTGATTGAAAGTGTTGAGTAAATGGTAGTGTCTAAGACAAATAGACCATTTTTGTATGATCCTAATGCTACCATTCTTCCTTATCTAGAGATGTGACATTATTTTCTACCAGTGAGAACCTTGAATTCAACAGTTAAATCTTGATCCATGAGTTGAGAAATATAAATAAGATTAGTAGTTAATCCTAGAACATATAATACATTTTTTATCACATCTCTTCCATCCTTAAGATTTACTAAAAATTTTCCTATTCCTTTTACTTCATATGTTTTTCTATTTGCTACAACAACTAGTTTTTCATTTATCTTCTTCAGATATTTGAACCAATGTATGTTTTTTATCATATGCTTACTTGCAACTGAGTCTATATACCAATAATCCATGCTTGTTGTATCAATTCCATAGTATGTTTTGGATAATATAAAGAGTGCTTTTGTAAATTATAGTTCAATTTTGGTTAATTTTGTAAATTTTTATAAATACCAAAATCAAATTCTATTATCCTTATTGTTCCTATTGAACTAAGCACTTTTCCAAAATTTAAAGAGGTTTTAATGTTGGATATTTTGTCTCTATTTGAGAAGATTTGAGACAATAATATTATAAATTTACAACATTTAAAATGCTTTGATAAAAATATCTTTAAATATCCCTTTAGGTTTTTAATTCAAGTGTAACTAATTTCCAATTTAATTAGTTTGATGTAGTAACCCTTATAACTCCCTAATTTTGGAAAAATTAGATCACAATAATATTTGCAAGAATTAAGGTTAATTGCTAGTAGAAAACCTTATTACTCCTAAGTTCAATATTACAAATATTATATTAGCTTGATAGATAATTCCCTTTGAGGTATTTATTTCAATAATCATATTTCTCTAAATTAAACCTTATAAACCCCTAGATATGAAAGCATATAAATATAAGAATAAATCTTACCTCATACCAAGCAATAATCGGCATTTATTTTAAATGTGTAATGATTGCACTTGTTGACTATAGCTACTTTGACTATGTTCAAACTAGAGCATTAAATATTCTATACCTTGCTTCCATATTGTGATGGCTCTCACATCTCAAATATAAATGCATTATAATACCTCGTTCAAATGTTGCATTTAAAAAGATGGTCCAATGAGCCTTTAATAGGTAGTAAACCTAGTGACAAGTGTCATTTCAGTTACACTTCAACATTTTCTTGGATTTCCATTGCAAGTGTAAGACCTAAAATATATTCTTCCTTCTTGCACTATTCAAATGATAACACCAATGGAGAAATGTAACTCCTCTTTTACGTGGTCTATGGACACCACAATCTTGTTGTAATGATTTGAATTTGAGTAGACACTTGTAACCTTCCTTGTAAGGGTTATTAGATGCTAAGCATTATTGAGAGATTGTGCCAAGTGGCACTCAAAGTTTCTGCATAGCATCTATCATTGTAATGCTTCCAAGGAGAATGCAACTCCTTTATACCTCTTCCTTTGCTTGCTACATTCCTTGAAGTGCAAGAAAACTATTTTCTCTCATAGTCGATCCTTGAGGTGGTATTGGAGCTCTGAATGGCATGGAAGATGTTGCCTTTGGTGGATTTTCTTCACCAAGTTTCAGACCTTTGCAATTAGAACCTTTTCTCCTCACTTTTGGTTCTCTTTGACATGCAAATTGTAGTGTTTTCCATGCACATTTGGATGAGGTAATAGTGATGCCTTTGCTTGTAGTATGGCTCCTTCTTCTACATAACTATAGAATATTGATCTTATGCTATGTGTTTGTGTTGTGCAAGTTTTTCCATGCAAGATATATGAGGATTAAGGCATTTTGATGGCTACTTGTGCCATGGATATGGAGTGCTTTTCGTACATCCTTCATGGCTGGATTCCTTGTGAAATTTGTGATTTTAATGGAACCTTATATCTTCTTATTTTATATGAACAATATAGTGCAATACCTTGTGAACAATACAATTTCTATTGCACCCTTTTTGCACTCCCTTTTTCAAGTTTTGTAGCAGAATTTTGAATGCACAAATGAGGGTTTTGAGGATGTCCTTTTGAGTAGACTCCTTACCCTCTTTGCTTGGATATTTTATGGTGAATATAAGCTTTGTAAACATTATAAAATATAAGCTTTGTTTCAGTTGCACTAACCCCTAAGTGCTTTGAATTTGAGACTCATCAAGTCTTAATATTTGAAGCTGATTTTTGGTTAACTTTTCTCTACTTGTACTAACCAATTTTGGTGGCTTCTGTTGGCCACTAAGAGTTGTAGGTTTTTGTGCTTTAAGAGTGTCTTTATATACTTGATGCAAACTAAATTTTGTAGCCTTTTTTCAATGCACAAAACTAATTTCTTATGAGAGTAATAATAGTGCAAAAAAATTTCACTTTTTAATGCATTAACAAATTACACCTTATCACTCCAATATACTCTCAAGAAAATGCACTTAATCAATTCACTACAACTAATCAAGAATAATTTGAAATGAACCTTCAAATATTTTGTAATTTCACTACAATTAGTATTGTAGGGTTTTTTCTTTCCAAAGTAGATGATAGGTAGTTGATAGATAGTTGAGATCTGAAATCTAATCAACTCCTAATGTGCAAATGAACCTTAAAAAGAACCCTTCTTTTTGCACTTCTGAAGACTGTAATCCAATTTTTCTTCTTACAACTTTAATCCAGAATAAGGTGCTTTAACAAATCTATTTGCACCAAAAGTTGTGTACCTTTTTAAAAAGTTCTATAGCTTCTTTTCTGCTTCTGTAGAGGATGTGGATCTTGGTGTCTAAGATCACCAGGTTGCTACTTTGAGTAGGATCTTGCAGATTTTTGTAGGCTGCCCTGAACAACTCCTATCTTCAAGTCTCCTTGTTGAATTCTAACTTCAAACAAGATATTCTATATCTTCTTTGACACTTCTTGCCTTGTTATTCTCCTTTGGGGGTTTGTAACTCCTTTCCAAAACCTTCTTTTCTAGGAATTTGACACTCCTTGCGTAGTTCTTATTTTCCAAGGATTTGATAGATCTCCTTCTGGTCTTCTACCTTATTCTTTTTGGATTTGTTTTTGGATGGTGACAATTATCCCAAATCTTCTGCTTATCAAAAATTTCTTTGATCTTATTCTTTTCGAGCTCTTCAAAAAATTTGAAAGAAATGGAATTTGCAAGTGGCAAGTCTAAAGATGTGTTTGTTTTGCAAAACCCATGGAAATAAAATTTCTTATTCCTATCTAGGAACGACCATAGATCTGATACCACTAATGGCTTTAGCAGTATTGCATTACACTACGAGATAGAGATAAAAGAAATAGAACATCTTATTGAATGCATAGAAGTGATACATTCAAGTAGATATATGTGACCCTTTATATAGGAAGATAGATTCCTTGGCCAACACTCTACCTAGTTGTACAAGAGACACCTTACACATTTACAACTTGCACATTGACACTTGTTCATTTATTACATTGCATGAGGTAACTAGATAACTTACACCCAAAATAATCTAACATAACAAAATTATGTAATATATTATAATACTTTGCTACATGGCATGCCTACAAAGAATTATATTATTGTATTACATCAGAGGAGGAAATTGATGCCCTGGAAGTACCTATTAAATAATGATATGCATTATATATAGAAAGAAGATTTTGTTGAAATTACCTTGATTTTTGATGAGGAGAATATGGTATGTGCATATGATATTATTGGGATATAATAAAGGGGTAAGGTCGGGTCATCAAGGCAATGAATGATTACATCATACAAAAATTAATCTAAGAAAAGGAGAAGAAGAGAAGAAATATGATAGATGAAAAAAGGGAAATAGAGGAAAGGTAAAGTGGGAGTATTTTATTTGCTAATATTGGGTGTCCTAAAAAGTGGGATCGAATAACTGGGAAGGGTTAGGTCATTAGGGCTATGAATTATCATGTCATTCATCACTTAACCCAAGAAAGAAATAAGAATAGAAGAAATATGATAAATAAGAAAGGTAAATAGAGTAAAGGTAAAGTGGGAGTAATTGATTTGCTAATGTTGGGTGTCCCAAAAAGTGGGACAAAATAAATGGAAAAGGTTGGGTCATTAGGGCCATGGATGATCATGTCATACATCCCTTAACCCTATAGAGGGAGAAGAAGAGAATACATATGATATATAAGAAAAGAGAAATAGAGGAAAGTATGATAAGGAGGAAAGCAAGCAAGTTATTAGACTAGGAGGATTACTCAACATGAGGTTCCCCATGTGGTTGCAATGTAAATGTCTATTGAAGTGATTTGGGTTGGTATTTATTTCATTGAAAATCCTCCTATATCTATAGTATGATCAAATAAAACTAGGAATCATGTAATTAAGATAATGAGTTTGAGTGAATGTTGTTATTGGACTACCATGCAATCAAGCAATCATGCAATCAATCATGTGCACTAGTAATGCAATATTTAGTTTAAGGTGCATTATATTGATAGGTTCCTTATGTTATTTTCCATATAATGTGGCTAGGTAGTAGGATCCAAATCTAAATTTAGTAGTTATGATGATATTTCCTAGCTATTTTGGTTTGAATTTTTCTGAGTTCATATTTGGCATTGATATTGTTTTGGTTTTATTTGAGGACTAAGTCTTCAATATCAAAGGATCTTGGATATAATTTCTTGTGATAGCCACACCAAATTTTGTTTTGGTAGGTTCTTAGATGTTCTAGGGTATTAATACATGTTTCTTTTAAAAGTTCTAGTTGTTGTAGGTGACCTAGGCAATATTCATCTCCAACCAAGGATTCTTGTAACAAGATTCTTAAGGATGGAATTTTGAGTTCGAAGGGAAAAACTACTTTTGTCCCATAAACTAAAGCATAAGTTGTCACACCTATAGGGGTTCACATGCTAGTACAATATTCCCATAAGGGAAGATAAAGTTGCAAGTGCCAATATCAACCATTTTTGTTGACCATTTTATTAAGGATTTTGATTAATGTCTTGTTGGAAGATTTTGCTTAGCCATTTTCTTGTGGATAGTATGGTGTTGAAATTTTTTGTTAAATTATGTATTTTGCATAAATTTTGGTAACTTTATTGTTTTTTAATGGTATAACATGATCTACAATAAAAATGGATGGGATCTTGTAATGACTAATGATTTGGATGGTGATGAACTTAAAAACTTGAATTCCCATTGTGAAAGATAGAGGAATGGCCTTGAACCATTTAATGAAATATTTGATGGTGATGATAATGAATTTTTGGCCATCTGATGATTGAGGATTAAGTTTACCTATAATGTCTAGTACCCAAGTGGATAAATGCCAAGGTGATATAATTAGTTTTAGTTCTTAGGAAGGAGCATGAATAAGATTATCATGTTGTTGATATTTGTCACATCTCCAAACACAGTTGCAGGTGTATTTTTTATTAATTACCAATAGTAACCCATCCTAAGTATTTTTATAGCTAGGGATTTCCTACTAAAGTATCCACCACATGATCCATAATAGACTTCTTTAATGATCATTTGGGCTTCTTCCATATTTATGCATCAAAGGAGTATGCATTCAAAAGAGCATCATTATAAAACATCTCCAATGATGATGTATTTGCAAGCCTTTAGTCTAAACTATATATATTTTTGGTGTTTGAATCCTTTGAGGAATGTTCTTTCTTTGAGGAATTTAAGGATGTCTTGGTACCAAGGTTCTTATGGTGAAGTTGATTTGATGGTATATATATTTAGAGGTTGTAGGCAATATTTTAATGTCGAATGCCCTTTTATTGATCATATGACAACAGAGGCTTCCTCAAAACCGTGGAATAGCTTCTATAGCTTCTATAGTAATTTTATCAAAACAAGCTACTAATTTGTCCATAATGTCTTTGTAAAGCCTTAGTTTGTCATATTTGATATGATAAACATTGTTGAATTTGTTAATCACTAATTGTGAGTCACCGTATACCATTAGGATTTTAATTTTAATTTTTAATGTAGCTCAAAGACCTAAGACAAGTGCCCCATACTCTGCCATATTATTGGTGCATGAGAATTATAGTTTAAATGATAGTAGTATAAGTTGCTGCTATGGGATGATTAGGATGATTCCTACCCCTACACCTTTTATGTATTAAGCTCCATCAAAGTATAAGATCCAAGAGTTAGGATTTTGGGTTTCTATAGCTAGATTCATTTCATCAAGGAATATTATGTCTAAGGGATGTTTTCATTCTAGGGGTGCTACGACAAGTTGATATGCTAGAACTTACTTCTTTAATAATTTTTGGTTAATGAATTTGAGATCAAACTCATGAAGGACTACGACCCATTTGGCCATCTTCCCTAAGAGGTAAGGTCTTGATATAAGGTATTGTAAGGGATCGACTGTTGCTATGCAGGTTTTTTGACTGAGCATGTAATGTCTTAATTTGAGGGAGGAAAAAATAACTTCTAGACAACTTTAATAATGGTGTATAACATGTTTTGTAATTCACAAAAGTTCTACTTATATAGTATATGGATCTTTCTTGATGTTGGTCATCATATTGAGCTAAAAAAACTCCAAGGGTATGATTATTAGTGGCTATATATAGAAATAATGGTTGGGTTGGATTAGGAAAAATAAAAATAGGTGGAATCAAGAGGTAAGTTTTTAGAGTTTCAAAATATTTTTGACACTCATTATCCCATTAAAATTTTGTGTCTTTCTTGAGTATTTTGAAAAAAGGCTGACATTTGTGTGCTAATTGTGAGATGAATCTTTGGATGGCTTGTAATTTGCCTTGGAGACTATGTTGTTTTGTCAAGTTTGTTGATGGTGGCATGTTTGTTATTGCTACAATTTTGGAAGGGTCTACTTCAATTCCATGATGAAATATGATATACCCTAATAATTTTCTTGATGTCATCCCAAAGATGCACTTTTGGAATTTTAGCCTAATTTTACATTCTTGTAATATTTTTTTCTTGGTATTGATAAAAAAGGGGTTGAAGGACCTAGATCCTTTACACAGAGCTCAAAAGTTGTACAAGAAAAAATAAGAGAATATCATACAAATTTAAGATAGCCCTATCTGAGTAAAAAAAAAAACCTGGGCTAAACCTATTGATGGAGAAGATGAAATAATATTCCTCCTGCTATCCTTCTATTTAACATGGTTGATGCAGTGCTCAATGCTTTACATAATTGATAAAGAAACTGCTAACAATAATTTAATTTAGTGTGCTTTTGCTTTGATATGCCCTCTTTATTTTCTAGTTTTATTACTAGTTCTTATAATATATTCCAACTCCATGGGAGCATATGACCATACCTTGAAATTCTCATATTTAACTGCCATATTCACCATTTTATCGACAACTTTGTTTCCCTCTCTATAAATATGTTTAACTTGATTTTCTTCTAGGTTTCCCAAGATAGTCCTCACATCTATAATTATTTGGAAAAATTCTAGAATTATTTAACTCCTATTTTTTAAGGGAAGTTATAATATTCTTGGAATGATTGATTAGACGTTTTTCGCAGGACTGCCCAAACTGCCGAACTCGTTTCGGCCATATCTCACTCATCCGGACTCGGATTGAGCTAAAATTTTGAGGGTAGATGCCTGAAAAACCCTAGAACGTCTCCACCAATTTTCATATCATTTGGAGCAACACAGATCCTAGCACATCCCTATGTGTGAATGATATATTTGGCAAGCGGCTATGCGAGGGTTTCATCTGGGTTGAGTGCAAGCAGCTCCAGAGGTTGGTTTTTAGGGCCTTCGGGCCCTAGCGGCCAATATTTTTGTGGTTTATGCTCAATATTTTAGCAGGAAATGTTGCAGGGGATACAAGATGGGTTAGAAATTTGTCTTTCAACAGATCATACTATGAACTTGAGTGACAATGGCTTCCAATTTGCTGCACAAAAGAAAAGTGAAAACCATACCTTTCCATGGCATCTAGGGCAAGGATTAAAGAGATCACGAAACAAGTTTCAAGTAGTTGATCAAAAAATGGCTCATATCTCAAGTGAATCTGGTGCTAAGGTGCACCCACAAAATAATTCTACTATGAAAACCCCTATCAAGGGTAAGAATTTCGAAGACTCAGTCCCAAAAATGAATTTTAGGGATGCCCTTCATGGTGGACAGCCTCAGCCCAATGCTAATATCAATATTAGGGCTTCCCATAAACCTCTAAGAATGCCTAAGATTGATCCCAGGAAAACGGAGTCGGGATGTCTTAAAGCGGCTGATGGAACTCCTATTGTTAAGCTTGATATGGGTAACATTCAGACTGGCATTGAAGATTTGGAAAAAAGAGGACTAATTTGTCGGTTCGTGGGTTTTCATTCGAGTCTATCTGCTTTCAAAGTCTGGGCTGCAAAAAGTTGGAAAACTAAAGGTGAGTTACAAATCTCTATTTATCCAAATGGTTATTTTCTTGTTTTATTTGCTAATAATGAAGATAGAGAGAAAAATTTTCAAGGGGGTCCTTGGTTTTTTGGAAGGGCGGGGCTTTTCATGAAGCCCTGGCATACTAAATTTAAAGCCGAAGAAGAGATGCCTTCTATAGCTCCCGTGTGGGTTAGACTCTTTGGCCTCCCTATTGAATTTTGGAATCCTACTATTTTTTCTTCAATTGGAAACTCTTTAGGAACTTTTATGATGACTTGTTGATTGTACTCAAAATTTTGAACATATTATTTATGCTCGGATTTGTGTTTTAATGGATTTTGACAAACCCCTACCTAAAAATATCACATTACAATTTGGGGAAGACACTTGGGAGCAAGTAGTGGACTATGAGAACATTCCTTTTCGTTGTAGAATTTGCCATGAATATGGTCATTTGGCCAGTGCTTGCCCAAATAAAATTCCTGATCAAAAGAAAGAAGATATAAACTCAACGAGTTTCCAAATACCTAAGAAGAAGAACACTTAGAAAAAACCAGTTATGAAGGATCAATCAAAGTCATCTGCTAATATGTTTGAAATCCTTTCCACAAATGATGTCCCAAGTGAGGAAGAGGAAATAATGGAAACTGAAATCTTAGAAACACAATTTAAATATGAAGGGAAGAACTCAGAGACAAACCAACAAATCAAAGGTTTTCAATAGAAAAAAAGGGAGAAAATTTACACAAGAAAAACAATATTTCAAATGTCAAAACTTCAAATAATGCAGGTCCCAATATAGACTCCGTTGAACCATCTAGTAAAATTTTGGCTATGTACGAGCATTCTTCAAGGTTAGAAGCCATCTCAGATTCAATTGGAATAAGTCAAGAAACAGGGAAAAAAAATTGAAGATGGATTCTAATCAAAAAGTAGGTCGCAAGACCAATCAATATCATATGGTAAAAGAAGGTGAAAATCTTGTAGAGGAAGGTAATATTAATGCCCTTCCCAACTTTTTTAGCCCTGGTATTAATGAAGATCATCACTTGGAATATTAGAGGACTCAAAGGGAGTCTTTCAAAACAAAATGAAATTAGAAGAATGATTCAGATAAATCATCCACATCTTGTTTTCCTTCAAGAAACAAAGATGTCAATGGAGGATATGGACTTAATTGCCTAGTAAAATTTGGCCAGCTGGAAAAGTGGTTTCCCTCAGTTCCCAAGGGACTTCGGGTGGCATTGCTTGTCTTTGGGACCCAAAAGAGGTAGTTATTCACCATATGGTTGGCAGTTGGGGTTTGTTGGCTATAGCTATTCAAAGTAGACATTCCAACTAGATTATGCTCTGCATTACTATTTATGCTCCGACTTCTTTGGAGGAAAAAAGAAGACAGTGGAAGGATATTACTCATATTATCTCTCATTTTCCTAAAGCTTGGATCTTGATCGGAGGAGATTTCAATACCATCCTCTCTCTGGATGAGAAAAGGGGGGGAAATAGAAATTTGGACAAAAGCACCGACCTCATGAGCGAATATATTGCAAACCTCCATCTTGTGGATATCCAACTGGATAATGGCCTTATGACTTGGTCTAACAGAAGGCAAGGCTTAGCTTGTATAATGGAGAGATTGGATAGGTTTTTGCTCTCTAAAAATTTCTTAATCCATGGTCACATTCCTAAAGTGAAGACTCTTAATAATGTTGGTTCGGATCATTGGCCAGTCATGGTGGAAATGTGGAAAACCAATGTGAGTTTCTCTCCTTTTCGTTTTCAATTAATGTGGCTTAGAGACATTTCCTTCAGACCTCGTGTGCAACAATGGTGGAAGGAAGGTAAACCTAGGCATGGGACTAAGATGTTCTATTTTTCCAAAAGACTGCAATACATTAAATCCAAAATCAAGACTTGGAACTGGAAAGAGTTTGGGGATGTTCATAAAAAAAACATGAAGTTATTGCTCATCTTGAAAATTTGAATAAGAAAATCCATTTAGATGGCCTCACAGAGAAGAGAAGTGCAGATGAAATTAAACTCACAACTCAGTTAGAGGAATGGGAAAAAGAGAAGAAATCTTATGGAAGCAAAAATCTAGAATTCAATGGCTCAAAGAAGGAGATCGAAACACAAATTTCTTCCACAAATCTCTTCTAGCTCGAAGATCTCACAACTTTATTTCTTCCTTAAAATCAGATTCTGGAGATGTTGTTTATACTTGGGATGGCATGAACTCTATTGTTGTTGATTACTTTTCCAATATTTTTGTTGCTACTCCTCTTGACTCAGCTTCACAACAAAATGTTCTTCAAGCAATCCCTTCTCTTATCACTTCTGAGGAGAACTCTATTTTGACTGTTCCTGCTCCTGTTACTATCAATGAGCTTCAACAAGTAGTTTTAAAATGCAAAAAGGGAAAACCCCGAGTCCTGATGGTTTTCCTATTGAGTTCTACCAAGAGTTCTGGGATATCCTTCATGTTGATTTATTAGAGGTGGTGGAAGAAGCCGGGAAAGCCAAAGAAATTTTGAAGGTTATCAATAAAACTTATATTACTCTTGTTCCAAAAGCTCAAGAGGTTGATCATATCTCAACTTTTAGACCTATTGCTTTATGTAATGTTCTTCTCAAAATCATTACTAAAATCATGGCAGAAAGGTTGAAGCCTCTTTTGCATAAGATTATTTCCCCAGAGCAAGGGGGTTATGTGGAAGGACGTCAAATAGTAGATGAGATAGTTCTTGCTTAGGAAGCCATCCATTCCATGGATATGCAAAATTCTCCTTCCATGTTCATTCGGTTAGACTTATCCAAAGCTTATGACAGAGTGGATTGGCACTTCCTTATCAAAGTTTTGAGGCAATTTGGTTTCTCTAAGGATTGGATGGATTGGATTATGGGATGTATCTCTTCAGTTTCCTACTTAGTTCTTATCAATGGTAGGCCTTCTCGGTCTTTCCTAGCTTCCAGAGGTATTAGGCAAGGTGACCCGCTATCCCCTTATTTATTCATCATTCTTGTTGAATGCTTGGGTAGGACTATAACCAAAAAGAGGGAAAACAAAACCCTTGAGGGAGTTACCATTGCTCATGGAGCTAGACCTATCTCTCATCTTCAATTTGTGGATGACTCTACTCTTTTAGGTAAAGCTACAGTTAAGGAAGCTTCTAATATTAAGCAAATCATTAGCTATTTTTCTAAGGCTACTAGGCAGTTGATCAATGAAGACAAATCTAAAGTTATTTTCTTTCACTGCTTTGCTAGACAGGAATCCATGGTCTTGGATAAATTAAGATATAAGAAGACCTCTCTTCCAATCACTTATTTAGGTATTCCCATAAATATTCAAAGGCAGAAAAATAAATATTGGAATTGGTTGTTGGACAAAGTCAAGAAGAAAATTGGAAAGTGGACCAACAAGTGGCTTTCTTCTAGGGGTAGAATCACCTTGGTAAAATCAGTCCTTCAAGCTATTCCTATTTATGTTTCTTCCATTTTGAATATCCCAAAGGTTGTTCTTCGAGAATTGGATCAAATCAGTCATCGTTTCCTTTGGAGTGGTACTAAGGAGAAAAGAAAATGGGCCTTGGTGAAATGGGATACTTTATGTCTTCCTAAGAGTGAAGGGGGTTAGGATTCCGGTCTTCAATTAATAACAACAAAGCTTTAGCTGCTAAATTATATTGGAGGATGTTGCATAACCCCAATGCTCTTTGGGCCAATAATCTCCATGCTAAATATGCTTGAGAACAAAAGGCCTGAAGACCTTGTTCGCTATCAACTTCCTACCAAAGGTTCTCCCATTTTAGCAGTTCTTAATACTGGTGAGGATTTGATAAAGAAAAAATTATTTTGGATCATTCATAATGGTCAACATGCAAATTTTTGGACAGATTCTTGGGATGGTCACAAGCCTTTGATAACTCAGTTTCTCGATTGGAGGCCTTGGATGGAGGAGCTTCACCGAGCTAATTGGATAAAGGTGGCTAATTACTGTCGGTACCATATTGGTAATTCAAATGTTGGTAGATATTGGATCCCTATTGAGGACTGGCCTATTCAAATCCTAGAAAGGCAAAGACAAGATATCCAAGGCATCCTTCATATGAGATCCCTCTCTTGGTCCCATGAAAAAGATTGTTTTGGATGGAACAACACTACTAAGGGTGAGTATTCAGTTGCTCAAGGTTATTTGACCTTATGCCATAATAATCCCAACCATTCTTCGACATATTTTCTCGATTGTGGGCTCAAAAGCTCTGGCCTAAGGTGAGGTTCTTTAATTGGATTTTATTGCATCGTAGGGTGCTTCTTGGTGAGCAAATTATGAAGCGTGGTTTTCATGGCCCTTTTAGATGTGAAATGTGTGAAGAGAATGTAGAAAATATCAACCATATTTTTATTGAGTGTACTTTAGCCTCCGAGCTATGGAGGAGAATGGCCACTTTACTTGGCTTACAGTGGTCCAATTTTTTTACTTTTGAACAGACTTTGGAGGGATTGGCCTAATCAAGAGGGTGTTGATCATTTTATTAGGCAATTAGTTTGGATGGGTTCTACCATTCTTCTTTGGAATATTTGGAATGAAAGGAACAGCCAAATTTTTAATCAAGATAGGAAGGATATTCACTATATTTGGCAAAATACCATAGCCAACTTAGTTGAATCAGTCCATCAACTCCTTAATCACCCCCAAAACTCCCACCAAATATGGGATCAAGTGATGCAAATATTGAAGATTAAACCTTCTAAGGGCAACCAACTTAAAGGGAATGTGAGTATTAGTAAGATGGATAGGACTAGAAATTGGCAACCTCCTCCTAAGGATTTTGGAAAAGTCAATACTGATGGAGCCTCTAGAGGGAACCCTGGAAAAGCCGATGTGGGAGGAATTGGTAGACTTTCGGATGGCTCCCTGGTTTTTACTTTTGCTGAGAATTTGGGTATTCTTTCCAATAACCTTGCTTGAGGGGTATGGTATCCTCAGAGGCCTTCAGGAGGCTACTAAGGTTGGATGGGAAAAGGTGTTAGTTGAGTCTGACTCTCAACTTATGATTAATCTCTTGAAGACTCCTTCTAAGAATCATAAGGTGGATTGGAGAATAAAAAGAATTATTGAGAAGATTCAGTTAATCCAGATGGGATTTTTGAAAGTTGATTACAATCATGTGGTTAGAGATCAAAACAAGAGTGTTGATGCTTTAGCTAATTGGGCTTTGGACAAAGGTGATCTTACTTGTTATGGCCACCCTCCTATATGGTGGGCTTCTCAAATTAGGGAAGCTCTTCTTTCTATCATTTCTTTGGATGGCTCCAGTTCTGAAGGTACCTAGTTTCTTCTTGTTTTTTTTTTTTGCTTCTCTTTGGTTCATTCAGTTTTTTTTAGTTCCCTAGCTCATTCTATTCTTTATTTTGTTTCCTCTGTTGATTCTTGCCTTAATAGTCTTCTGGTCTAGATAGGTCATTGTTTTGTTCAATTTTTTTTTCTTTTTTTTTTGTTTTTTTTTTTAGTTTTTTAAGGTGGGTGGGTTTTGTTTTGTTTTGTTTTGTTTTTTGTTGTTCTTGTTTTTTTTTTTTTTATGTTTTTTGTTATTGTTCTTGTGTTTTTTTCGTTCTTGTTCTTGGGTTTCTCTTTGTTTGTGTTATTTCATGTTTTTATGTGTGAGTGTTTTCTATGTTTTTTGTTTTTGTTTATTGTCTGTTGTTGGTTGTTTTTTATTTTTATTTTTTAATTTTTTAGGTTTTGGTTGTGTTTATTTTTCATGTTTTTTTGGGTTATGTCTTTGTAGTGTTATGTTGTTTTTGTCTTGTTTGTGTTTTGTTATGTGGTTCTTGTGTTTTTCTATGTGGTTTGTGTTGTGGTTTCTTTTATCTTATTGTGCGTGTTTGGTTGTGCTTTTGTTTTTGACACACTCAAGGAGCATGTTTTTTATTTTATTTTATTATTTTTGTTGTTATTTACTTATTTTTAAATTGGTTTTGTGTGTTTGTTTGCTCCTTGAGTATGTCAAAGGTGGTAGGCCAGGTCCGAGTCCTGGGCATTTTTGGCGGAATGGATACCCCTGCCTCCTTGGGTCTTACCCGAAAGTGGCATCCCTTTTGGGATGTTTTCCAAAAAATAATAATAATAATATTCTTGGAATCCCCCTCAAGAATAATTCTCTTAAAACCCAAATTCACTACAATTCGGAGGTTTGTAAGCATTGACCTTGCTTTGACTTGGTGATTTATGGTAATTTCTACATCCTCAGTATATGCAACCACAACCTGACCTCTATCATTCCTAATGAGGCCCCCACCACCAACATGAAATGGGTTACCTTTTGCAGCTCCATCAAAGTTAAGTTTTACCCAGTCTTTATGGGGATGTTCCCATCTAGTATCTAGTCTCACCTTATTGATTTTTTCCATATTTAAGATGTATTTTCTCTAGATAGGATCATTGCAAGATTTTTCTTGTCCTCATTGTAATATTTTAAAGATGTGTCTTAGGTCCTAAATATGATTTTCTCTTTTCTTAGAGCATCCCAAAATATCATCTACGTAGTCTTCTATAGTGTTATGCATGAGGTCATGAAAAATATATGTCATGACCATTTGATATGTTGCTCCTATATTTTTAAGGCCAAAAGATATGACTTGGTAGAAAAAGATTCCCCAAGGGGTACTAAAAGTTATTTTGGATTGGGCTTTAGGAGTAATATTTATTTGGTTGTATCTTGAAAATCCATCCATCAAAGACAATATTTTAGACCATGTAGTAAAATATACTATCATGTCTATGTTTGGTAAAGAAAATTGATCCTTGGGACATGTGCTAATTATATCTCTAAAATCTATGTAAATTCAAATGGATCCTTCTTTCTTGGTAACAAGCACAATTTTGGAGATCCAATTCGAGTATTTTATAGCTTTTATGAAGCCAACATCTTATAGTTTTTGTAATTCATCCTTAACTAAAAGAGAAATATTGGGATGCATTTTCATTATTTTTTGCTTAGTTGGTTTGGAATCTAGATGTATGACAAGGTGGTGTACTACTAGCGAGGGCTCAAGTCTAGGAATATCATCATATGTCCATGCAAAAATATCATTGAATTATTTTAGAAGGATTATGTCTTTTTTATTTTATTTTTGAGACAAAAATTTTCCTAATTTAAGGAGTCAAGGGTTTGTTGTAGTGACAATGTTGAAATCTATTGTTTCTTTGATCAATGTTTATGGTTCATCCTCAAACTGAGAAGGGGTGACTAATATCCCTAAGTACTTTAACTCTTGTGGATATAACATTTGTTTTCTCTAATTTAGATAGCTGGGTAGAATCTAGATTGAAGATCTATTTAAGAGATTCTTCAATTAAATTTTGATCACAAAGTTTTTCAATGTGATATTGATAACAAGATTCTTGGATATTGTTTTCTTTTTTATTTAATATGTATTCAAGATAAAAACTTGTTAACATATTTATGCTAGAAAATTTAGGGTTTTGCAAGGTGTTTCATTAAGAAGTGACCATAGTTCCTTTTCATATTCATCACCCCATTGGGAGCCACGTAAAGATTTAGTGTAATTTTCTTCATCATCTTCATCCAACAAAGTTGATGGTTCATTTTTTATGGGGATGTATCTAATCCCACATTATTCTAGCTAAGTTTTAGCTTCTAAATTTTCTTTGATTCCTTGTTCAAACCATTCTAATCCCTTGCATTGATAACCCATGTTGACTAGCATTTATTTAGATATAGAAAATGCAGATGACATGTAACATTCTAATCTATGATGCATACATTTGTTGGCTGGGCATAAAGTTACCATCTTGGTTTTTTTAATCAAATGTAGTTCCTCCATAGATGAAAGAGTGAGCACCTACTTAGAATTTTAATCATTTTCTATTGGGTAAACCTATAGTGTGAGGGGAAATGAATACACTAACTTTGTGAAGGGATCTATATTGGATGAATTAATTTGATTTGATATTTGGAAGAAGATTGGGGATCCTCCCCTAAGTTTACAAGGGTCCATTCTAATACTTATTTCGCTTTAGTATATGGTAATTTTGGTTGAAGTGAGGGGCAAAGGTTAAACTCCTTTTGTTGAATGTCTAAAAATCTGCATAAGGCAAAAGGTTTCAAGTCTCCTAGAATATATATAATCATTCCTTGATACTCATATTTTAGGCATTGATATAAGATAGATGGTACTAATTTCATGGCATGTATCTAGGGTCTTCCAAGTAGCATGTTATATGTTACATCACATGATATAACATAAAAGAGAGTGTTAAGAACACACAAACCTACTTTTAAAGGTAAAGTTATGGTGTCTATGACCTCACTTTATTCATCATCAAATGCCCTAATAACAAGGTCTAATTTTTGTAATTATTTTATGTTTAATTTTTTTTTAAGGTTGATATGTTGTCCACTAGGACCTTCTTCATATGTTTGTCCCCTATTTGGGTTCTTATATAAAGAGGTAAATCTCCTGATATGGTCTCAAGGGGTGTGTCTATTTCATGAAAGTTCAGAATAACACTATTGATCCCAATGGATCTGACTATATTGGTAATGTTATTAGGAGACATGTTTTGAGGGGCTTATTGCTCGCTTAAGAGTTAAAAAATATTTACCTATGAGTGAGTGATGTTTTTAGAAGTTCCAAAAGAGATATTTTTTGTAGGTATGTTTTTTAATTGTTTTTGAAGATCAAAAGAGTGTAAGGTGTTTTCAAGGGTTGTGAGGATTAAAGGAGATATATTAGAAATATTTACTCTAGTATTGGAAGAAATAACTAAGGGTGGTTGTTTAGTAGATTGGTTTTTGGCTTATTATCTAGTTACTATATAAAATGACCTTGAAAAATGAATGGTACCTACAAAATTGGTGGAATTTTAGTCACATGATGGAAAGGGATTTTGAAAAAATCCTAAATTTTTATTAGGAGTATATTGTTGTTTGAAGACTATATTTCCTTCTTCTATAAGATCTTAGATGAGGTTTCTCAAAGTGATGCACTTGTTTTTTGTGTGCCATTCTATGTGGTGATAATTGCAGTGTTCATCATGATTATACCAACCAATTGGGTAACTCTTTGGTAGTATCCCAAGGTCGGAGAGGTGGTAGGTCTATCATTTTTGAATAAAGGAGCACATTTAAAATGGTAGTTGGAATTTACCTAATATTCATATATTATCATTTGGATTTGTCTTTTCTTGATACTACTAACTTTTGAGAAGCATCTTGGGTTGCATTTACATTGTTTTTATGGGAATCAATTACACCATATCCTATGACATGTTTGTTTTTGTATTGAATTTTGTTGGAGGATTTATCTTCTTATTTATTTTAAATAAGTTTCCCTCATATTATAAGGATAAATTCTACCCTCTTGGCCATGTCCATGGTTTCTTCAAAATATATTATGTTTGTCATCTCTAAAGGATAAGATAATTTCTCGTTAAGGTTTCTTATGAATATGTGAAAAAGTTCCTTAGGGGCAAGAATGTATTGAAGCCATCCCACCAAGGCCTTCCATTTGGCCAAGAAATTTGAGAAATTTTTGTTCTTGGATTTTTTGAGTTGTTATAGATCATCTATGGTGAATTTTTCTTCTATGTAAATGAAAAATTGTTTGACAAAGGCTTCCATAAGTTATTTGAAAGACTTGATAGACTGAAAAGGTATTTGAAAGTACCATTCCAAGGATAATATGCTAAGACTTTTAGAAATAACCTAAGGAGTAAACAACAATAACAAGTAATCAAAATAACCTAAGTGTAGCAAAAATGCAAAACAATAACTCAAATTACTAAAACAAAGATGCAACTAATCTGAAATACAGTGAAATACAAATGGAAATACAAATAATGTAAACAACAATATGCAAAAGAGTGTATAAATGACCTAATTACTAAAATAAAAAATGGACTCTCATGCAATAGGAATGAAAAAATGAATTTGAAATATATTCTATTGTAAAATGAATAAACAAAGATGATTCTATATGGTAATGTAGAAAACAAAATAGATCTATCTAATGGAATATAGTAATACGACAAAAACACAAAGGACTATGGGAAAAGTAAAATAAAAAATTTAATGAGAGGGCTCCAGGCAACAACCAAATAATTGAGCCTATATTGACATAGCTGAAGATATCCCTTAAATTCAATCTACCATAAAAAATCTCCCACTTGTCCACCAATGTAGCTAGTCAAAGATCACACAAGAGGAAGGTAGAAGAAAGCTAAGATCATAGATAACAAGAATGAATATGGAAGTTTGTAAATAGAAGATGACAATTTGAATATCTGGGCCTAAAAGGGACCTCAAAACCTCTATTTATAGAGGGCTTAAGGGTGAAGCAAAACAAGAAAAAATACAAAAAACAAGGTTTAGGGTTTAAAAAGAAAAATGGAAGTGTAAGGGTTAGGGTTTTGAGAGAAAAATCCTAAAGCATCAAATTTGTGTTCAATTTGAGATGATTCACAAATTCATGAAATATGAACATTGGAGGTCAGATTAATACCAAAGTAGCTTGACTAGATTCATGGTCAGTCTTGAATGATCCTAAATATGTCAAGGCTAGGAAAAGGGTTCAAACTAAGGGGCGGGGAGCTCAAAAATTGCACTTAAAAACTTTGAGCGGCTTCCTAAGCATCTAAGGGAAAATTGACTCCTTTAGATAGGTCAATTGTTTGTCTAAATTTTCCCCCCTCTTTGATGCATTTATGGTGTAATAAATGTGTTAAAGAAGGTTGTAGAAACCTACAGGCTAAAACACAAAATACTAAAATGGGTAGCATGTTTAGGTGAAGGGATGCTGCAAAAATGGTGTCATTCTAAACACTTTTAAATTTTGCATGGTTTAGGGGCAATGATGCCATCAATAACCCCAAGGTTGGGGTGTGCCCTCGAGTTTAAAAAGGAATGTAATTTTTTTTAATAAGCTTTAATGGATGACGTAGAAGAAAAAAGAAGAAGAAAAAATAAAATAAAAAATAGGAGAGATAAAGGGAGGGATAAAAAAAGGGGGAGGGTGAAAATCAATTAATTTTCACCACAAGAAGGAGAAGAAGAGCTCTAGAGAAAAAGAGAAATGGTGCTTTCAACACACCATGCAACCATCATGAGGGGTAAAATCAACATAGTAGTAGATCGAGGATGGGTATGCCTCTAAACTTATGTTATAGACTAGGTTAGATTAGATTTTTGTGCATTTTTGTTAATTTTTTTATTTTAGAAGAATCGTCATGCAAAACCTTATGCAAATTCATGGGTTTGACCATGAATTAGGTCAAGCATTTATGAGAAAATGGATTCATGGTTGGCTAAAACCAATTATGAATTCATGAATTTGCACCCTGGAATATAGGGCATCAATTCATAATTTTGATCTTTGAAAGTAGGAGGCATGAAATCACATAGGAAGAATTATGGAGAAAGGAGAAAGAAAAAGAAGAAAGAAAAAGAAGAAAATAGAGAGAGGAGAAAAATTAGATAGAGAAGAGAAGAATGCATGCAATATTAGTGTTTTTTGATTTATTATTTTTATTGATTTTATTATGACATGTGACTAATGAAATTTTATTAATTTTATTTGTGAAGCAAGGTGTGCTCGAGAGTAGGGAATGACGATTGAAAATGCTAGAGGATGTTGTGAGGAAGCTCATAATAGTGAATAGAGACATTATATAGGATATGGTGTTACTTCATATAGTAGAGATACCTCAGGTTGAGGCATATAAGACCTTCTTGATAGATCTCATAGAGAGATGGTATCCATAGTCTTCGATGTTTTGGCTATCGACTAGCGAGATGACCATCACATTGGAGGATGCATGAAAGATACTAAGGGTCCCCTTCAAGGGAAGGAAATTGTATAGAGTGTAGGTGCCTCAGGCATCATTATAGAGATTTTTGGAGGATTTGACGTATGAGATCCACTAGAGTGGACTACATGTCAAAGAGATGACAGAGTGGTATGGATTTGATGCACTTACAATTCTACTCTATGGGGTAGTGGTTGTGTTGGAGAATATTACATTATTGTAAAAAATAAAGTGAAACCTTGTGAAGATGTGTGCTCACAAATTACCAAATATGGAGCGATACCCATGATGGATGCAATGCTTGGGAGTGTCAATAAAGCTATCTTATAAAGGTGCAATGCTTGCTAATGAGAATAAGTTTATGGAGCGATACTTGTTATGGGTGTGTGAACTCTAGTGACCAAATATGGGACGATACTTGCTATGGGTGTGTGCTCACTAGTGATTGAAGGTGGAGCAATACCCGGTAAGGATGTGTGCTCAAAAATGGTCTATGGTGGAGCAATGCTCACTAGTCGCCATGAATCTATCTTGTAGGGGTGTAGTGCTTATTTATAGTCAAAATTAGAGCATTACCCGATAGGGGTGTAGTGCTCACAAAAATATGAGTTATTAAGCAAGGCCAAGAAAAAGTGTGTGTGTACATATGATAGATAGAAGCAAGATAGAATAAGATAAAGAAGAAAGGAGTAAAAACTAGTGTGTGTATCTGTATCCTTATTGAAATTTTAATAGATAAGAGATATGCATAGAATAGTCAGTGGTCGTATGAACACCATAAATTATATTCATGTTATATTTATCATATCCTAAGATGATCCCTTAATAATCAAAATATCAGTAAGAAAAAATGTTATCAAAATAATATGTCTAGATAGAAAAATAAGAATAAGTGTATATCCTTTGTCTTGGAGAAAAAGGAGAAAAATATTTTAAAACTTGCAAAGGACAAAGGATATACAATAAAATAAGAAATACATCCCTTGAATTGGAGAAATTTTGATGATTGTTTATATTTTTAAGGTCAAGAAATATATGAGAGAAAGAATCTTGCTCTATTCCAATGGATGCAATAATGCAAAAATATATAAAAATAAATTTCTTGCTAGCATAAAAATACCTCATGTATGTATGTGGATAATAGAGGTGATAATTACCATCCTAGTGGGAGAAATCAAAATATGTGCCCTAGGTTGGGAATTTTCTAAGCATCACTGAACTAGTGTGAGTGCAATTCATATGAGCTACATTTAACAAGGTGTTATCATTTGCCTCATTGTGAAGTCCTCAAGAATTTATATGTTCAAGCAGTCAAACACAAATATGCTCAAGCAATGAAATAACTATATGATGAGGCATACACATTGAATAAAAGGTATGTTAATCAAGTCATGCAAGATATGACAAGTAAACATGCAATATGAGAAAGAAAACCAATGCAAGTTGACACAAAATAAGCATAAGAAGTGATTTGATATTGTAGACACCTAAAACACGTCATGTTTAGGAGACTACCCATATGGACACATTCATAGACCATATGAATCCTCTTGGACCTCTCCAAGAGTTAGCAGTGGTCCTAACCACTCAAAAAGGGTAGTTCTAGCCCATTCAAGCTTAGCCGCTCTCAAGCAGAGTGGCTGCCACCTCTAGCCACTGAAGCTGACAGCGGCCACACCTAGCCATTGCTCTCGATAGCGGCTAGCACCATGCACAGTCTAGCCATGAATACAGGCCCAGATCACGTAGTCTGACTACGCCTTGCATTGTTTGCAGGTGGATTTTGGTGTGGAACTCCCAGAGTTCCTCCTAACTACCCCTTCAATGCAGAATTGTGACTGATGCTTTCCACCCGGGATGGTCAGTTGCATGTAAATTTTAGGCTTGGCTTCTCTAGGAAGCTAAGATCCAAATTTTAGATCTGAAAGAGAGGGAAGTCTACATATGGACTCTCCCAAGCAAAGCAAGAAGAGAGAATTCAAATTGTGTGCAGCGAAGCCCTATCAAAATGGAGAGCCAATCTATGCCCCTTGGAGGAGCATTGGAGCACCATTTGGTTGAGCCACGTCCATGCATCAGTATTCAGATCCATCATTCCACCACCAACTAGTGTACCAGACACAACAGGTGACCCTTGAACATCAATTGGAGCAAGGAAGATAGTGCTACAACCCCTGATTCATGAGGAGAAGAGCTTCATATCATGGCCGCTATCTTGGATAGTGGCCCGTAGGCATATTTTAGGGCATTAGACATTATTTTCCTTTGTTCTAGCTTAGATCCATTACTTCTTGATTTATTAATTAGTCATAGCTCAGATCTAATTTCTTAAATGCATTTACATCATATTTCTAAGCTTTCAATGCATTTATTATTCGATTTATGCTTGTATTTCAATATTATCATGATCATTTATCTTATTTATCAGATTTTCTAATAAGATCCTCCTTCGAAGAGGTAGCCCATACTACTTATTGTGCTCTGTTGTTTCCATACCCATAGATACAGGTTCACAGGATCAATTCAAAGTATCCAGAGCATAAGATCCCTCTAGGATGAAATCAGGAGGAGGCATCTATAAGCCCTCAAAAAATTTGGTGTGTGATATCGGGAGGCCTACAAAGGTGCACCATCCCCTTATAGGGGATACATTCATCATTACTCCACTTGTAATAGATTATATCAAAAATGAGTATCCCTTAGAGGGACGTACATGTAACCGAGATCTAGAAGCATTAATAAAAGAATATTTCATTGCTTATTATTTTTGCATTATATGTGCTTGTGTGCTTTCATTATTCATTTTCATTTGATATAATAACATTGCAAGTAGGGTAAGTGTGGTGCATGCTTCCTAGGGTCGCACAGATGGTGATCATGGTGGGACCCCCACCAAGTTTTTATTTTCTATTGATTTACTAATATTTATAGGTTTTCTATGTGTAGGTTTAGCCACTTTGGTCGATAGTGACCAATAGGTTTGGCTACTCTAGTCGACAGTGACCAGAAGATCTTAGTCACTCCTATAGTCAGTGGCTAGAAGCAACCACTCTAGTCAACAATGATCGAAAAAAAGTGCAGTAGAGGGTAGAATTTCCATCATCAGACCAAGATTTGAGGTTGGTAGCATTCTCTACTTCTCTATATTTTTCTATCTACAACTTTTTTCCAAAAAAACAACTTAAATCACATTTTTTATTAAGGAAAATATAAAGAAAAATGGAAAAATAAAATGCATTTGATGTTTCTTAGAGTTTTCTTTAGTTTCCTCTAGGCACTGCTAGGAACAACGAGCCTCTACTTTTAAGGTCTGCCCTAGTCTCCAACGTGCTAGGCTTCTATGTGTTTAGTTTGCTTGCATGTGGCCCAACTAGTGGCCATTAATTCATAAAGTAGGAATGCATTCTCTAAAGTTCATATAAGTTGAATACATGCATATTTCTGAAATGAAATATATTTTATCTTAGGCATATAGGAAAGATCATGTTTGCTTGGTGATGCATTTTGTTTACATGCAAGGTTAAAAATAACCCCACACACATCACATCTTATTTTTAACATCAATAGTGTTGGGCTCTCACATCCAACCCGTTGATCGAGACCAACAATGGAGGTCATTACCACTTGGTTGGCTCATGAGAAAGAGTATCATCGAGACCCATCCATGGCCAATACTAGATCCAAGAACCATCATAACCCATGGAAAATCTGCATGTATCTCTCTTTGGAGAGGTATATCATTGATTACAGGTGAACTAGGTGAGGACCGATAGGACCTATGCTACCTACCATGTATGGAATTCATTACCAATTATATTTATAAATTTTTTTAGATAGTATATAGGTGAAATCCCTTAAACAATTTGAGTATACCATCCAACAAAAGTGCAAAACACGATGAGAGTTAGCTTATATATTCAACAAATCAAAACACACAAAATAGTTTAGGGAACACACATAAATCCTTAAATGAGATAAACATCTGCTTGCTTTGCTTGTGTGGTTTGGAATTTACTTAAGAAGATAACTCATAAGTCATCATGGTATACACATGGAGCAACCACCCTCGATCCAACACCGAGGTGGGAACTGATGCTCCACACACTCACAATCACACTAGCATTGAGCCACCCACCCATAGTGTCATCGGATGAAGTTCGGCAAGTCTTAGGGGTGACAACTCAACCCTTGGGGGACTCCTCGAGAAACCCCAATGAGAGAGCCACATCTTGGTTCCTCATCACATAGACATGAGGAGGCCTCAAGGCCTCATTCATCATACAGACATGAGGAGACCTCATGGCCTCTCTCATCACTCAGACATATGGAGGCATCATGACCTCCCTCATCACATAGATATGAGGAGGCCTCAAGGCCTTCCTCATCACATCTGACTCCCTCACCAAGCATCATGACCTCCCTCATCACATAGACATGCAAAGGCCTCAAGGCCTCCATCATCATATAGACATGAGGAGGCATCAAGGCCTCCATCATCACATAGGCATGTAAGGGTTGCAAGACCCCAAGCTTCACATGATACACATAGGATAGATCAGCCCACTAAGGGGTAAGACATTAGGGCTATACCTAGTCATAGACCCAAGACATCCTATAGCCTCCCTACATATGGGAGGATACCCCTAGATTATGAGCTCATTGGTGCCAATGGGACTCCATGGGATCAACCATGGAGAACTAGATAGCTTGATGAGTTGGATCGAGTTCCCTCGAGACCAGCTCCAAGAAGCATTGCTACCAAACATTCTACTTTAGGAAGTTCATATAGCATAACTACTAGGCACACCAATGAACCAGGGGAAGCTTCAAAGTTGACCCCAAAGCACATACACTACTTTCAACCATGGGGGTACACAACATATAATCACAATACATAGAACAAGTCACCCTAATAGACAAGGGCAAGAACATAATAGGAGCCTCCTCAAGGGGCCTAAACATTAGAACTCCTCACACAAAGTTAGAAAGGCATGAACCTTTAGTAGTAGGTCGATCTGACCATATACGTAGGTTAGAAGAAGCATTATGCATCGAGCGAGAGTATGTGGAAACTCTTGAGCAAGAAGAGTGAAGGAAGAGGTACCTGCACCTACATGAGCAATGCTCAAGAGAGGAAAGGGCTGAGCATGAAGAGCTAGCAGAGAGGCTAGCTCGAGCTGATGTACACATAGGTGGTGAGAAATACCAACATGAGAGACATATCGATTCTCAATAGGAGAGAAGCACTAGATAAAGAAATGAGTGTACTCACCATGCTTCACAACATCAACAACACCTAGACCTCGAACAAACATAATTCAATGAGGAATAGGTAGGGATGGAAGATCAAGAATAGACATATCCTGAACCTCCATCCATGGTTATGGGGGATGAGTACAGATGCCCAAATCGAGTAAACACAGGATTACCTCCCTTACCACCATGAGTGAACCTTCAAGAACAAGAGATTATTTCTTCGAAGGCATATCAGATACTCATTAAGAGAGTCAAATCTCTCAAAAAATAGGACACAAGTGGGTAGAAGCTGACATTGAGCAAGATACACAACCAACCTCTATGCCCCTCAGTCCTGAGTCCTACATATCCTAGGCACTTTGAGATGCCTAGGCTAGACAAGTTTAAGGGAGAGGAAGACATGCAAGAACATATTACCAACTTCATGAATGCGTACTTCCAGCTTGAGTAGAATGATGCCCTAATGCTAAGAACATTCATTATGATATTATCGAGTGCAGCAACTCAATGGTTCAATCAACTTCCCAAGCACAACATCATCAACTTTGAGCAACTGGTGAATGCATTCCTTGAATGCTTCTCCTTCGATGCCAAGAAGAAGGTGAACCTATCCGATCTGGCCAACTTAAAGCAATATGATGATGAGCTAGTTATGGATTATGGGAATAGGTGGAGGAAAATCATGGTAAAATTATCATTCTCTATTCCCACTGAAGAGCTCATCCGAATGTTCACAAAGAGCTACGCAAAACACATCTCACTATTATTACAACTATAGTAGTATGAATCATTCAAAGAAGCCTTGGCTCAAGCCAAGCTTATTGAGGACATAAAGGTTGATGAAGGAGACCTCAAGCTCTAGAACAAGGAGTGGAATAATGCAAACCATAACAAAAATCAATAGAAGTAGGCCAAGCCTACTCAAGTCAACCAGGTCATTTTAAGTATGCCAAAGGGAGGTAATGGCCAGCAACCACAAAACTATCAGGCTCATCCCTCACTAGCTAATTATGACCCAAAGAACAACTAGGGCCAAAACAAGGAGCATCGACCACCTCACTATTTCATACCTCTAAATGAATCGATGCAATCAATATTTAATCAGTTGAGTGAGGCACAGAGAATCAGATTTCTTGATGTACAACTTCTTGACCCTAATCATCCCAAGCCAAAGGGATATAGGGAAGATCAATACTACCCATATCATAGAATACAGGGGCATGACATCGAGACATGTATCGGATTCAAGAATGTGGTGCAAAACATGATTGAGAAGGGTGAGCTAAAAGTTGACAACCCATTAGCACCCGATAATAGAGATATGGGTATATTCAAGAACCCATTGCCAAATCATGAGGCCCCTAGAGATCAAGGCACCCAAGTCAACCAAGTTTGAGTTGAGCCACCCATTCAGGGATGCATCAGAATGGTTGAGATAGTCAATATGGCAACTAGGAGTCAATGATATGGTCAACCACAGCCTCCAATGGCTCCTATTCATATCCTAACTGCACCTCGATAGAGATAGGTGCAAAACAATCCTCTAGGTCCACCAACATGACCTATGGTAACTATTCAAAGTAGACTAGAACAAAACCTACAAATGACTCCAACCAAGTTATCAATTTATGAGCTCATACAACAATCTCCTAGGCATAGGGAGACTTTGATGGAGATTTTGAGATCAATCAAGCTCCAGCCCTAGAACCCAGATGCGTTCACACATTTTGTGGGGCAAGTGCAGTAGTGCCAAGAGCCCATGATCCATTTTTATGATCATAAAATTAAGGTAGTTCCTACTACCTTAGTAGACCCACCTCTGCATATCATCACATCAATCAATGACATACCATTCAAGTGGGTTCTAATCGATATAAGCTCATCGATCAACATTATCACTACAAAGGCTATAGGGCACCTGAAGATCCCTAAGTCCAACATTATCCCGACCTCATACACATTAAGGGCTTTCAATGATGCATTGTGCTCCATAGTGGGTACAATCATTTTACCTATAAAGGTAGGACATAAGACCATCCCCATGATGTGTCATGTGTTGGAAGGGGTGATGCAATACAACATCCTTCTAGGGCATCCCTAGATAAGGGACATGCAGTGCGTACCCTCAATCTTGCACCAATGCATCAAGTATGTGCATGAGGGACAAGTTCATGTGGTTCCATCCGATGAAGAGCCATTCAAGTACATGCATCAGGTCGACTTATTAAGGGACTTTGTCCTTCCATCAACACATATGTACATAAGGCCTTCATCCTCGACCATACAGCCAAAAAACAAGAGCAAATTAGTGCGAGGTGACCCATCCACATCGGCACCACCTCCTACATCTAAGACTACTAGCACTTCTAAAAAGCCTTCAACATCTAAAGCAAAAGATAATCAAAAGTTGAAAGCACCCCTAGTGAAGGAAGGACCTAAGGAGCTTCCAACTATAGCAACTACAGAAATTCTAAATCCCATGGAGGAGGAATATTCCTAGGACATAGCCGAGGAGGTACCTCAACCTACCTTACCTGCATCATCAACATCATCTACACCATAGGTGATAGTCCACTTAGCCAACATAGGGTTAGGTGAATATCTTGTGTAGAACATGACTTTCATACCTATTATTGAGTCTACGCAAGACATGGGATGACCAAGAGTCCCAAATTTTCTAGTAGGTATAGTAGTTCCATTAGGGGTTCCCCTAACCAAACCAACTTCATCTATGCTAGTTTGGACTATGCCCATACTACTTCTGATATTGAAGAGGATGAGGATGAACCATTCACCATGAATGTTCATTACTTGTCAAATCTTGAGTTTGCTCTAAGGTACTTTGAGTAGTGTCATTGGCATGGCTATGGCCTAGGTCTATACGAGCAAGGGCATCGACTTCCATTCTAGCCATAGTACCAACTACCTACTGATAGGTGTGGTCTAGGGTATCAAATACAGAGCCATGATGATTCTTTGGTAGCTACCCTAGATAGGCTAAGCTTAAGGTTTAAGGAGGACATTGACTAGAATCCCTATCAACCCCCTAGTAGAAACTACTTGGGTGATGGATGGGTGTCTATGGTCAATATCACACCACCTGATGAGTATCACCCTAAATCCTCTCTTGAAGCATACCCATCAAGAGCCATCCTATGGGAGGATAAGCCAATCCATGGATATGAGTGAGAGGAGTATGATTATGTCTCAAGTGAGGATGAAGATGAAGCTAGCCTAGCCTACCATGGGCCTCGATATGTGCAAAACCTTACTTGGATAGGCCACATAGAGAGTGGATACATCTAGATGAGAGTGGCTATGAGTCAGAGGACTCAATAGAGATGGCCTACATAGGGCCTAGACATGCGAGCCACATCATTAGGCCAGAAGTAAATGCCAATGGATTCTTCATAAGTGATGATGACTATGAAGATGAGACTAAGATGGCCTATCTTAGGCATCAACAGGCAAGTCACCACCCCATCCTAGGGCCAGAAACAAATGCCAATGGTTTCTTCATAAGTGATGATGACTTTGAGGATGAGATCGAGATGGCTTATCTTGGGCCTCATCACTTACATCAAATCAATCAGCTTGTTGAGAGAGAGGTGATGCTTCACGCCATAGATCCTGACCTTCACTTCCTAGGAAGACCACCAAATCTAGATATCATCTATCGCATGGTCTTCCTAGATCCACCAACATTTAGAGAGCAGTTGTTGCCTAATGATCCCATCATATCATCTATTCATAGACCAGATCCTGAGATCCCCATACCCCTAGAGCCACATCTTGGGTATGGAAGGTAGATCATTAATGAAGAGTTTCACCCATGTGGTCCTAGAGATTTCATCCCATCCATCAACATGATCTCCATTGATTTGACCACTCCACTTCACAACCCAATAGATCCTTCAAAACCATTATGTCTTAACTTAGATGCAATTGATTGGGATCATGCTGATTCACCCCTAGAGCCTAAATATTTCTTCCCTAATGAAGAGATGCTACAACCATTCCATTTTGCACCAAGCTGCACACATGATGTCTATCATGCTGGTCTTGATTCTGATTCAGTTGGACCTATAAATCTAGTAGATGACATCCACTTAATCCCCACTCCTCACCAGCTTGAGGAGGGGTCACATATGGCAATAGAGGAGACTTTCAAGGTGGACATCAATGATGATCCTTCTCAACCAAAGAAATTCAAGTTCAGAGAAAGCTTATCTCTAGAAGAATAGGCCATCATTATTCCTCTATTGAAAGAGAGACCAAATCTCTTTTCTTGGACCTACAAAGACATGTCGGGACTCGATCCAAAATTGGTTGTCCACAACCTTTCGCTAGACCCCACGAAGAAACTGATCAAGTAAAAGCTCAGAAAGATGCATCCAACCATCACTTTGATGGTTAAGAATGAGTTACAAAAACTATTGGATGTAGTCTTTATTGTTCCCATCGACTATCCAGAATGGGTATCAAACATGGTTCCCATAGGAAAACTAGATGGAAGAATCTACATTTGCATAGATTTTAGGGATCTCAATAAGGCAACACCAAAGGATTCATTCTTATTGCCAAACATAGATGCTCTTGTAGATGCAACTATAGGTCATGAGATGCTCTCCCTAATGGATAGTTTTTTTGGTTACAATCAGATTTAGATTAAACCCGAAGACCAACATAAAACCACATTCACCACTCCATGGGGAACATTCTGCTACAAAGTAATGCCATTTGGTCTTAAAAATGTTGGTGCCACATATCAATGGGCTATGACATACATTTTCCATGACTACATGCACAAGATCTTAGAAGACTACATCGATGACTTACTGGCCAAGTCATTGCTATGTGAAGAGCATGTTGAGACCCTCAGAAAGGTCTTCGATCACTTGATTGAGCATAATGTCAGGTTGAATCCCAAGAAATGCATCTTTGGTGTAACTTCTAGAAAACTCTTGGGATTCATCATTTCTAAATGAGGCATCGAAGTAGACCCAACAAAGGTAAAGGCTATCCTAGAAATGGCCCCACCCATGAACATCAAAGAGTTGAGAAGCCTACAGGGCAAAGTAGCATCCATAAAGTGATTCATCATACAACTATCGGATAAATGTTGACCCATGAATCGACTACTACACAAGGGGGTCCCATTCCAATGGGATGAAGAATGTCAGCAAGCCTTTGCTAAAATCAAGAAGTACCTAGCAATACCACCAGTTCTAGCTCCACCAAGGCCAGATGTGCCATTCCTACTATATATATCCACTACCAATTTTTCTTTGGGCACCATGTTGGCTCAAAAGAATGTGCAAGATAAAGAACAAGTGATATATTACATCAATCACACTTTGGTGAGCTACGAGATAGGATATGCATACGTAGAAAAGTTATGCTTAGCAGTGGTCTTTGCAACCAAGAAATTGTGCCACTACATGTTGAGCCATACGACATATGTAATATCCAAACAAAATCCTTTGTAGTATATGATGAGCAAGACATATCATAATACACGTACTACAAAGTGGATCATGCTATTGATAGAATTTGACTTGGAATTCATAAGCCAAAATTCCATCAAGGGACAAGTCATAGTTGATCAACTGGTTGAGGTGCCTCTTCAGAATAGTAGGCCCCTCACCATAGAACTTCCTGATGATGCAGTCTTCACATTATCAGAAGCACCCAAACCCGAAGAACCTAAAAATGAAGTTGACATGACTTTGTTCTTTGATGGTTCGAAGTGTGAGCAAGGAGGCGATGCAGGGATTATCTTTTTCATACCACAAGGTGCTCCAATGCCCTTGTCATTTAAGCTAGACTTCCCTTGCACTAATAACAACACCGAATATGAGGCCCTAATCTTGGGTCTCCAAACAACCATCACTATGAAAATCAAGAGGCTAAATATCTTCGATGACTCCCTCCTCATAGTCAACCAAGTCAAGGGACTATTTCAATGTAGGGATCCAATCCTGAAAGCTTACAAGGAGCTTGTTGACACATATCTAGCCCAACTAGAATGGTATGACATCGAGGCAATCCCTCATTCATCAAATAGATTTGTAGACACCATGGCATCTTTGGGATCCTTGATCCCTCAGAATCCATCTACTGATTTCACTACCATTCATGTGAAAATGCTCTCACACTCAGTGATGCAGCGTGAGGCTTTTGATAACAAAGAATCAGTCAACATGATTCATATAGAGCCAGACCATGACTGGTTCTGTAAAGCCAAAGACTTTTTAAAGAAGGCACCTTGGGGGTCCTTGATCTCGTAGGGTCCTACGGAGAATGGTACCACTATTCACCACAAGGTTGTTTCTCAATCTGCATTTGTGCAAATCAAATTGTAGGAGGAACAAGTCATCTTATCTATTGAGGTTGTAGCCTATCAAGATTGGCTATCCTAGTTACAAGATTTCCTGAGGCTTGGAATTGTCCCATAGGGACTATCGCATGCTGAAAGATGAGCATTCAAGAAAAAAGTGATAAGATATGTCTTGCTAGGAGGTATATTGTATCATCGAAGCTATGATGGAGTCCTCCTTCATTGCTTAGAGCCCCAAGAATCAGCTTGGGTGATTTTGCAAGCTCACGATGGTACATGTGGTGGCCACTTCAGTGACATGGCCATTGTCAAGTGCATCCTTCGAATGGGTTATTACTGGCCCACCATGGAGAAGGATTGCTATGAGTATGTCAAGAAATGCATTAAATGTCAACATCATGCAAATATGATGCACTTGCCATCTCAGGCCTTACAACCCATTCAGGTGGCTTGGCCATTTTCTCAGTGGGGTTTCGATCTGATCAAAAATATTTCTCCCTCATATTTGGGCCGACACACGTTTATCTTAATGGCCACTGAGTACTTCACCAAATGGGTGGAAGTGGTCCCCTTAACCTCGATAATTGGACCTCGAATTATGGAGTTCATACTTCACAATATCATCTATCATTTTGGGGTCCCCTTCAAGATAATCTCGGATAATGGTCCATCATTCAAAAATAAAAATGTGTGAGCTTTAACGACCAAATACAACATTCAACATAGTTTTATGACACCATACTATCCATAGGAAAATGGGCAAGTAGAGGCCTCTAACAAGACAATAGTAGCCATATTAAAGAAGATGATGAAAGAAAATCATAAGGATTGGCATCTACAATTACCCCTGGCATTATGGGCTTATAGGACTAGCATACGGATGCCCACTAGGGCAACACCATTTTTCTTGTATATGGCACTGAGGCCATTATGCCCTTAGAGTTGGAAATTCCAACATTGCGCATCGCATTGAAAGAGTTCATCAATGATGACACTACATGGCAAGCTCACTTGGATCAGTTGACCCTTCTGGATGAACATCGCATCAATGCTCTTGAGCATCTTCACATTTACCAGGATCATCTAACATGAGCTTATAACAATAAAGTCCACTTGAGAGACTTTAAGGTTGGGGATCTTGTGCTTAAAGAAAACCAATAGAACTCAAATCTACCCCCGCACCTACGAGACAAATTTATGGCCAATTGGATAGGTCCCTACATCATCTCTGAGAAGATTGGACCTAGGGCATATCGCCTAACATCGCTAGAAGGTGTTGAGGAGCCAGAGCCTCTCAACATTATTCATCTAAAGGTATTTCACACATAAGCACAACAAAATATCAAAAACATTCAAATAAATTTCAAAATCACAAAAACAATAGAAAACTTCAAAAAAAAAAGGCTCCAAAGGCATCTTAAAGCCCTTTGGTCAAATCACAAAAGCTCCAAAGGCATCTTAAAGCCCTTTGGTCAAATCACAAAAAGCTCCAAAGGCATCTTAAAGCCCTTTGGTCAAATCACAAAAAGCTCCAAAGGCATCTTAAAGCCCTTTGGTCAAATCACAAAAAGCTCCAAAGGCATCTTAAAGCCCTTTGGTCAAATCACAAAAACTCCAAAGGCATCTTAAAGCCCTTTGGTCAAATCACAAAAAGCTCCAAAGGCATCTTAAAGCCCTTTGGTCAATCAAAAAGCCCAAAGGCACCATAAGCCCTTTGGTCAACAACAAAACATAAAAGCACAAAAACAATTTAAAATCAAAAAGTTCAAAAACATTCAGAATAATCAAAACTCAAAAACAATTGAAAGCATCAAAAATACAAAAACATTTGCATTATGCATCAACACTTGCATCCATATAGTTGCATTGCATTAGGCATTTGCATCCATTGCATTTACATTAGGTAGGTTGTGTTCACAATCTTACAAATGACACCATGTTTGTACCTCAATCATGCATCTTCAAAATCCATCATCATCCATAACCCATGTGTGTAACTATGTTTTTCAACACAACCCCTCCTATTGCTATAAGGAATATACTAGGGTTTTTCGGTCACTCAACCATACCTAGTGGTTTTATCAAACTTTGTAGAAAGTTATATTTGCTTTTAATAGATGAGGTTTGGTTTTGATAGCACCTGGTATATTTCAAAATCCTATCACTAATCAAAACACTAAAATCCTAGTTGGAACAAGGGAAATATGAATGTTGCGAAGTGGTACTAGGTATCCTAAGGTGAAAATTTTATCTTGCTCATCCCCCTATGCGACCGGTTCAAAAATGTTGAGAATTGGCAAAAGGACAAGTTCCCCCTACCCAAATAAATCCCTTGCTTTAATCAAAACAAGCAAAAATCTTAAACAAAGCAAAATTCAAAAGCAAAATAAATAGTGATTATCATCACTACATAAATCCCTTGCTCAAAAGAAAAACAAAAATTCAAAATAAACAGTGATTTTCATCACTAAGCATGAGCAAGTATCCCAAATAAATATGAAGAAAATAAGGGAGTATTGAACTTGAATCCCTAGAATTCTCAGCATGGATGAACCGTAAGGTATCCTTATGCACGATGATATGTCTATCACATTAGCATATTGCTTTTGTATAGACCAATGTTTGCATGTGGAAGGGCTAGCTTTAGGTGTCCTGTATCACCTAGTGGTCTAATCCAACTGAGTCCAACTTAGGATCAGGATAAACATTTGAGGATCCCCAATACAACAATGGGTTGAATGAATCTCCCATCTAGCATTGGGGTATGCTTATGTTTTATCTAATATATTCATTTGCACACATAGGGATAATGAGTATCTAGGTCTTCATAACAAGAACTTTATCCTTCAGAAGCTCTGTATGATCAGTATACAACTTTTGATGGAGCAACTAGGGTGTTTGAGTCTCATGGAAAACCTCAAAAATTCTCTAATAGCAACAATTCATATCATCAATCACATCATAAAATTTCTTTAGGAGGTTTTGTTCATTAAAAGGTGTGCATGAGATAGGATAGATACCGGATGAATGTCAACAATGACATTTAGATGACCACTGACTATTTTGGGTATATCTTTTAACTTACAAAATCTTATAAAGAAAGTACATACATATCACATCATCTCATCTCACATTTAGATGTTTAAATGATTAATTCTTATTATAAGAGTTATTATTTATTCATGATTTTTATACATTCTGTGGTGTCATCCATTAGATTGTCAAAACTCATATCACATTCATACCTTATGTTTTAAGTGATTAAAGCATACAGGTTCATTTACATTAGATCATCATCATAGTGCATTACACATATTGCATTCACCATATCATAACAACATAAGTTAGATGCATACAATAAAATCAAAATTAAACATGCATTTAACAATAAGCATTGCATCCATATAGGCATCCATCATCATAATGCATCTATACATCTAGATCATACCATCTAAAGCATACATCTATCATCTAGCTAAATGCATATCAATACATCACATCATATAGCATAAAATCATAATACTGCATCACATAAACATAAAATCAAAAACATAATAAATACACATAATGAGTCTCAAAATGTAGATATCATATATATGTGTATCAAATAAGTACATAAGGGTACAAAATTACCTATAGGCTACAACTGTGTAGGTCATATGACCTTACACTAAAAAATAAAGCCAAATCAATAAAGCCATCAAGTTGGGCCTACACCCCCTACCTCACCTCTACCCTTAGATTTATCCCTATGAGAATGATGGGAGCTAGTCCTCATAGTCCTCTTTATATGGGTCCTAGTCCTCTAGCTAGGTCAGACTGAAGACTACCCTGATGTACTCTATGTACTCTGTTGTGACCCTCCTACTATAGGCCTCTCTCGAGGAATGACACCTAGCATCCAGATCTGCATCTATAGAGATGCAATGTAGGTAGCATCTCCAGTAATCTGAGCATCACACTCCTCCAAGACACCCCATAGGCACCTGACATCTACACCTGGATCCAAACCTGTAGGTCCCTATGTAGTAGGAGTAGCCAACACAACCTATCTCTAGGAAGCATCCCTCTCGACCATGAGCTCATCTATCCTAGTCTGAGCTGAGTCTATCTGAGTCTGGAGAGTGGTCCTCTCCTCATCAAAGCCCCTGACTCATGCCTGAAGTATAGCAATGGTAGAATCCCTCTATAAAATCTAGATCTGAGCTGACTGAAGCTCAGACTCCACGTGATGCAGCTGAGCCCAGAGAGGGGACTCCTACTCCTCGAGAGCTAACTCCTCCTCCTCCTCAAGGGCAACCTGCTCCTCTACCACCTACTACTCTACCTACCCCTAATCCTCTATCTAAGCCTACACTCGATGCCCATCAGGATCCTCAACATCTACCTCATCCATAGACCACCCCAGGTGGCCACCACCCTACCATAATCGTGTAACCCACCATCGGGTATACACCTTAGTAACCCTAGCATCAACAATACTCACATCAACTATAGGAGGGTCATCCTCCCCTGAGACTACTATAACTCAAGGTAGTGGAAGGTTCTTCTCTACAATAATCTATCTATACACAACTAGCTCGAGAGGAACATCCTATTATATGCCAAACTATCGAAGCACCCAAGAATAGTAGAACTCCCTGATGTCATCCTTGTGATCGATAACCCATCGATCATGTTGAGTCTAAGCTATGAATCTATCTACCTCCTCCTAGGTGGGGCAAGCATGATAAGGCCTCCAGATAATATCCTTGGCCTATAGGCTAGTCAAATATGTTGTATAGTGAGAGAGCTCTCCAATGAAGCATCGACTCTTGCACTCCTCACACTCTCAAGACCATCAACTATCGTAACACTAAGCCACATCTACTATATTAATAAACTCGATAGGAAGTCCTCCTAGATGGTCCACCATGATGTGCTCCCATCCCCAAATCTAGAGGAGCAAGCTACAAGCAATGCTAGCTCATCCATGACACTAAATCGATAGAGCTCATCATAGCACTAAGCCAAAAGTGCACTACCCCAAGCCATGATGATAGGTGCCTCACTATCAATCAAATCTTGAACCATCACCAAGAGGTTCCATGGGAACCTCACTCTAGAGTAATCAGGTAGAAGGATATTATAGATGACCATCAGTAGGACAACATGTCTCCAAGAAAATACATCCTCCCAATACCATCGAACATAAAAATCCCACCAGACTTGGTATCCTAGAATGCAGTAGTTGCATGTGCTCCAAATACTCTCACAAAGACAACCTCTCTAGCATCAGTAGGGGAAGACACAATGGGTACTCCATCAAAAGGGATCCGAAATATCCTGTAGATATCCTCCGATGTGATGGTCATCTCGCCCATAGGGAGATGAAAGGTATTAGTCCTAGAATCCCACCTATGGGCTAGGGCAGTGAGGTAGGCCTAATTCGACATGATCATCGAAGCCTAGTGATGTACTAGAGCCCATGAGCATCGAGCCAATCCCAGTCTATGTCATCCATGTTGGGTAGGAGATCCACAAGCAATTTTGGGTCCCGAGCCGCATAGATAGAATCTAGAAGTGCAAAATAAATGCCTAAATTAAATGCACTTACAAGCTAAAAGCAATAATAAAACCAAAATGGTGCAAATTAAAACTAAGACAACCTAAGGCTACAAGCATAATGGCTAAATGCACCTAAAAATTCAAAAAAATCAATTAAATTGCTTAAAAATTCAAAAAATTCAAAATAAAGCCTAAAGTCACTTGGTCGCTCATGCCAGGAGTAGCCATGCAGCGACCACTAAAGCCGATAGCGACCAACCTCCAACGGTCAAAAATTTAACCATTGGAATTTAAGTTGGTCATTGATGGTGACAGCAACCCCTCTTGGGCCATCTAAGCCGCTCTGAGCATCAACGACCATGGGGCGACATGCCAACGATGTTTCCCCTCGATTAAAAACAATTTTTTTTCAAAAATCTAAAACATAAGGAAACCCACTTGAATTTAACCTACCCTAAGCCTACCTATGGGTTTGGTTCATTTCCAATGGGTTTAGTGAGGTTCCTTTACCAAATTAATTAATTAGGTTCATTTTACCAAATTAAATAAACAAATCAGGGTTTGACAAAGTACCCATGAAGCTTCAACTCCTCCGCTCATAGATGCCTCCCCCTACTCAACCATGGCATCCAAGTCAGTAGCAAAATTGGTAGCACTCCGTATCACAATTGCACTTTCTCACCTCAGAGCTCAAAAGTGCAATTGATAGCTAGCAATAATGAAAAGTCAAAACCCTAGAATTTGCTTTTATATTTTCAATTTGTGCCTCGACCATTGCTGGCATCAGTGGCCCACACTTCATGGCCATTGGACCTGACAATGACCATGAAGAGGCAATTAGGGGTCATTGGACCTGACAACGACCAAAAAACAGAGAGGAATTGACTCAATTTATCTACATAAGGCACCTCAAAATGGACCATTAAACACACCTATTGGTCCAAAAAAGTCAAAAATTGCATAAATACCAAAAAATCACATATATCAAAAATCCAAAAACATCATAAAATGCAAATAACAACAAAATCTCAATTGAGCCTCGTATTCAGTTATTTACTCTATACACTTGGTGATTGCAGTGACTAGCACTCCATGCAATTCGGCAAGATGAGTAAATTACCATAAGGCCACTTGGGGAAAATTGGTTATAGTGGAATTGAGAAGCTTCACTTCAATCCCGAAGAAGGCCATGGTGGTCGGACTACCCCATGGGAGCGAGAATTCATCTCCTTTCTTCTATAACATTTTTAGCAAATCATCGAGCATAGTGATTCAACATAGGCTTAAATAGAATTGCTATCATCTTAATTCCCTAAGAAGGCCATTGCGGTTGGACCGCCCCATGGGATAGGGATGTGCAATTACTATAAATGGTTGAGATCACACCTGAGATGGGACCTACCCTATAACAACAAAGCAAACCTCTAAAAAGGTCCAAATCATTCATCTTGGTCAAGTGACTCATCGCTTTATTAATTGTCCTTTCCTCATCGACTCATCGTTTGAGGGGGTAGTCAAAATTTCAAACAATCATAATCAAAATCAACAAAAGATCACTCGATCATGTCAAATTGCGTTCATCTTATGAATCATTGCCAACAACTATCATAAGCTTACCCTTTGCTAGGGAAAAAAGCAAACATGATAGTTAAGTTTGTAGCTCTCCTCCTTTCGAACCTATAGTAGCACTAAAGCTACCCGATTGCCTGATGAACGAGTGCAAGATTTTACAAATTTAAGCCTTCCACCCTATTGGAAGCAATGATTCTAGGATGCACACCCTTTCTCATGACTAGGGCATCCAATGTTGATCAGATCAATGATCATCACACAACCTACAATGTGACCCTAGGTGGTCTATTTTTGCTCTACGCTATGTTTTCCCCATAGTGCATCCCAAAAAGGGGTATCTGTAGACACCTAAAATATATCATGTTTAGGAGACTACCCATATGGACACATTCATAGACCATATGAATCATCTTGGACCTCTCCAAGAGTTAGCAGTGGTCCTAACCACTCAAAAAGGGTAGTTCTAGCCCATTCAAGCTTAGCCACTCTCAAGCAGAGTGGCCACCACCTAGCCACTAAAGCTGACAGTGGCCACACCTAGCCATTGCTCTCGATAGTGGCTAGCACCATGCATAGTCTAGCCATGAATATAGGCCCAGATCACATAGTCTAACTACACCTTGCATTGTTTGCAGGTAGATTTTGGTATGGAACTCCCAGAGTTCCTCCTAACTACCCCTTCAATGCAAAATTATGACTGATGCTTTCCACCCGAGATGGTCAATTGCATGTAAATTTGGAGCTTGGCTTCTCCAAGAAGCCAAGATCCAAATTTAGATCTAAAAGAGAGGGAAGTCTACATATGGACTCTCCCAAGAAAAAAGATAAAGAGAATTCAAATTGTGTGCAATAAAGCCCTATCAAAATGGAGAGCCAATCTACACCCCTTGGAGGAGCATTGGAGCCATCATGAGCCACATCCATGCATCAGTATTCAGATCCATCATTCCCCACCACCCATCAGTGTACCAGACACAATAGGTGACCCTTGAACATCAATTGGAGCAAGGAAGATAGTGCCACAACCCCTGATTCATGAGGAGAAGAGCTTCATATCATGGCCGCTGTCTCGGATAGTGGCCCATAGGCATATTTTAGGGCATTAGACATTATTTCCCTTTGTTCTAGCTTAGATCCATTACTGCTTGATTTATTAATTAGTCGTAGCTCAGATCTGATTTCTTAAATGCATTTACATCATATTTCTAAGCTTTCTATGCATTTATTATTCGATTTATGCTTGTATTTCAATATTATCATGATCATTTATCTTATTTATCAGATTTGCTAATAAGAGCCTCCTTCGGAGAGGCAGCTCGTACTACTTATTGTGCTTTGTTGTTTCCATGCCCGCAGATACAGGTTCACAGGATCAGTTCAAAGTATCCAGAGCACGAGATCCCTCCAGGATGAAATCAGGAGAAGGAGGCATCTGTAAGCCCTCGAATAGTTTGGTGTGCGAGATCGGGAGGCCTACGAAGGTGCACCATCCCCTTGTGGGGGATACATTCACCGTTACTCCACTTGTAATAGATTGTATCAAAAATGAGTATCCCTCAGAGGGACGTACATGTAACCGAGATCTGGAAGCATTAATAAAAGAATATTTCTTTGCTTGTTATTTTCGTGTTATATGTGCTTGTGTGCTTCTTCATTTTCATTTGATATAATAATAACATTGCAAGTAGGGTAAGTGTGGTGCACGCTTCCTGGGGTCACATAGATATGATGAAGAAGAAGAAGATTAAAGAATAAAAATGATCAATGATAGAATAGATGGTATATGTGCATTCATGCATAATATATTTTTAGGTGTATTATTTCATTGATTATTTAATATCTTTACCATCTAATGTTGCTAAATGATAGGCTCCTAAGACAAACTTAGCCATTATGACAAAGGGACCTAGCCAATTGGACTAAATTTTTCCCTTCTGATCTATTCAAGCATTAGTGTTCTTTTGGTTTTTCTTGAGGACGAGGTCCACAACTTCAAAAGAATGATTGCAAGCTTTCTTAGTGTAATTTTGCTTTAGCCTATTTTGATAGGCTTGAAGATGATCTAAGGCATGGATGCAATTTTCATCCAATAACTACAATTGGTTTAAGTATGCTAGGTAAAGTTTTGCATATATTTTGATTATGCCTTACTCCTTAGTAATAGGAACAATCACTCCTAATTTCTCAAGATATTTAGGAGATAGAAATTTGATCCTCTTGATACTTAGATGTTTTAACATGGGTAACACAAGGGACCGACCCATTGTTTCATTGAGCTATTACAAAGGATATCTTCATGAGCCATGTCACAAAGAGTATCTCCCTCAACATATTCAGCTTGGGGTGGACTAAGGTTATCATATTGCAAAATAATATATTTGAGGGGGAAGAGGGTCCTTCATCATTCTCACTCTACTCTAAGCCATGATGATCTATGTATTCAACAAAGGTAATGACTTGATCGTCATCGGTTGGCAAGGGTTGTTTTTTATTAGGGATGTAGCCTATGCCATATCTCCCAAGCTATAGATAAACTTCTAAGAGCTCTTTGATGTCTTTTTGTTGAGGCTCCAAGACCTTACCTTCATATCCCATACTAGATAGGATCTGCTTAGGTAGTGGGTAATCATTGGATAAGTAAAAAATTGTGAAGGTTATTTTTATGGGGGGGGGTTGTTACTATGAATATTTTCTTTATAGAAAGTTCTCACATAGAAAAAGGTACACATGCCAATGTGTACTACTTCATCCTTTTTAGAGGGTAGACCCATTGTTTGAGGTGAAGGTGGTAACTTTGCTAGATCAAGAAGAGGAATTTGAACTAATTGATTGACTTGATCCTATGATGGAATAATGGTTAGAGGTTCCTCACTAATTCATAAATTCTTAAACTTTTTGGTGATTTTAGGAGATGGATAATATTGAGAAGAAGAGGAAAAAGAAGAATAATAAGAAGTAATTTTATGGGGAGAAATTTTTGGATAAAAATTGTCTTTTGATTGGCCTTGCTCAACCATTGAATAGTATTGGAATGGGTGAGGGTCACCTGGGATGGTGATAATATTATTTTTGAATTCATACTTTAAACATTGATGAAGAGTAGAAGGAACAACCCTCATTGCATGAATCTAAGGGCATCCAAGAAGAAGATTAAAAGATGTTGGGCAAGATACTACATAAAGAAAGGTGTCTAGGATCTTGGGTCCTAACCTAAGGGGAAGGGATATAATTCCATAGGCCTCTTAGGATTCATTATTATAAGCCTTTATGATAGAATTTGACTTAGTTAAATATTCTTCCCTTAATCCAAAATTTTAGAAGAATTTATAACTGCATATGTTGAGGGAGGAACCATTATCTGCCAAGATCCTCTTGATAAAAAATTCTTCAATATATTTAGTAATGTAAAGGGGACAATCCCCTTGCAATATTGATAGAGGAATATCATCTTCATAAAAATATATGTGATTAATCCCAAGAGAATCTACAAACTTGTCTAGGTTTCTAGGTGGAAGGTTTTGCTGGATGGATTGTTGGCTTAGAAGCTTTACTAAGAATTCTCTATGAATGAGAGAAGTCTGTAAAAGCTCTAAGAGGAAAATCTTGGTGCGTGTACTAGAAATATATTTTTTTAAGTCAAAGGAAACTATTGGTTTAGGTTTTAGAATTAATATTGGATTATATAAACTAATGGTCTTCTTTTGGGTGTTCCTCAAGACTAAGGGTGGTCTAGAGGGTTGGTTGGATGTTGAGCTTGTTTGTCTATGGGGTTTTTGAGATGGTTGTGTATGAGCTTGCTATCTTGTGGTTACTGCTATCATACTAACCATGTTGTTATATGAGGGTGGCACATTATTATAGGAAACTTGATTGGATATCTATTGATTATGGTTAGGTAAGGGATTTTGGAAGGTCCCCATATCTTGGTTGGTTTTTAGTTGTTTATGAGTTGGATATTGATGGTTAGGAGTAGGTTTGGGGCCACCTATAACAAGGTAACCCTCATTTATCAGTTCCTAGACCACATGTTTCAATTGCTTGAGCTAACTTTTCATATGTTCATCCACCCTATGATACTCACAATGTTGATTAGGTTTGTACCAAGTTGCTATTGTGTCAGGTTGTCTTATGTTACGCAACTCAATCATATTAAATTCAAGGATTTTTTTAAGGATCGATGAGAGAGGTTGGTTGAGTCTTATAAAATTTCTTGGTGGGGGTCATTGAGGTTTGCTAAGTACCAATTTCTATAAGGTACTAGATGTATTGATGTTGTTGGTTTATCTATTATCTTTGACCTCATCACAAACTACCTTTCGTATTCTTTACCTTTGGCTTCTCATCTTACCACTTGTACGCAAGACTCTTCACTCTCTTCTTACATGTACACTTGACACTTGCACACTTCTACATGACTCTTAATCTCCTACATGCATTCCTAATACAAGACACTTGTGCATATTCTCACATTATATATTTGCACACTTACATGCATTACACTTGTGCACATTCTCTCAATACATACTTGCTCACTAACATGCATGATACTTGTGCATATCTTGCACATTACACTTACATGACACTTGTCCATATCTTACACATTACACTTACATGACACTTGTGCATATCCTGTATATAAACACTCACAAAAATATAAATCACTCATCTAAACTTTAGACTCAAACCCTAATCTATTACAAATTTACATTTGTACCATAAAGGTACCATGGGGGTACATTTGCATATACCAAATAATGTAATATTATCCAATAGTTAGAGATGCTAAATATACAAGAGACAAAGGATTAGAAAATTCCAAATGAGAAACCCAAGTTAGCAAGGTTAAAATAAGAGGGAAAATGCATGAAATGAAGAAAAGAAAATTGAAAGAGAAGGATACTAAGAAAGTTATACAATCCTAGCAATGGATTCCTCTCCTTCCAAGATGATTCCCTTGCTTCAATGACCCCTTTGCCTCACTTTAATTAGTCAAGGATGAACCTCTTTATACAAGAAATGGTGTATTGGAAATCCACTACATTGAATATGGAAGATCACCCATATGGAATTTTGGTGGTCCACCTTCTGTGATTTAGATCACCCATATCAAAATGTGGTGATTCAACTTCCATGAATCATAAAGTATATATTAAATAAAAATTATATAAATGTGGCTTATCCTTTGTGTTTTCTCTTTTACTGATGTGTCAACATAGCTAGAGATGCATTTTTTCTAAAAAATCTAAAAATAGAAAACTACTATTTTTAGAAAGTATTTAGTATTGCATTTTTAAGGGCCTCCAAAGTCTTTTTTTACAAATATGTTGACAAATTTGTCTATGATAAAGTTACCTACAAAAATTATTGTTCTTTCTATAACATTTTTAATGCTTAAATGAATAAAAAATAGTCTCAATCAAAATGTTATGCCCCTAAGGCTACTTTGTGGAACTCAGTCATTGACAGGATCTCCAAAAATTTAGCAGGGTGAAAGGGCAGCCTTCTCAGCTCCGCAGGAAAAGCCTTATTAGTTCAAACTACTTTACAGAGCATTCCAATTTACTGCATGTCTCTATTTAGAATTCCTGCAAAGGTCCAAGCTACATTGGAGCTAATTCAACACAACTTCTTGTGGTCAGGTTCAGAGGAGAGAAAGAGAATTTCGTTGGTAGCATGGAATCAGGTGTGTGCAAGCAAGGATCAGGGGGGCCTGGGGTTAAAGAGAATGAAAGAAATGAATCAAGCTCTGATTGGCAAATAGGTATGGAGATTTATCAATAATGATCAATTGGGATGGGTAAAACTTCTTAAGGAAAAATATATCAGAAATAATCAGGACTTCCTGAAAGCTGATAATCTTCCTAGAGGATCCTATTTTTGGAATTGTTTGCTCGAATGTCGAGAGGTAGTCAGGAAAGGCATCAGATGGAGAATTGGTAATGGAAGACAAGTGGACTTTTGGAAAGACCCGTGGTTGGAAGAGGCCCTCTGAAAGATAACTTAGACCTTCAGGTCCTCCAACATAAACTTTCGAAGGAAATGGGAGGAAAAGTAGGGGATTTTATTGCTATAGCACAGGAAACTTCTTCTTGGAAGAAAATCACAGTTCATAATCTGTCAGAGTAAGAGAAGGTGGCCCTAACCAAACTCAATGATGCTTTAAGGGTGTTCCCGATCATTCTTGGGGGAGGAAGAGACAAGGCGATTTGGGGCAAAACTACAAGTGGGATCTATTCAGTAAAAACTACCTATAAGTTAATCCACTTAGGATTCAATGGCTGGACTCCGACTTCTATTATTTGGTTAAATAATTTAACCCCAAAAATAGCTTTCTTCTTTTGGTTGGTAGTTCAAAATAAGATCCTGACAACAGATAATCTGCAAAGGAGAGGTTTCCAATTCATCAATCGATGTATCTTGTGTGAGAAAGCAATAGAATATGTAACTCATATATTTCTAACTTGTGATTTTTCTTGTACAATCTTCCAAATGATCCTGTCCAAATTTCATATAGATTGGGTCTATCCAAATAGCATGTCTGACTTCTGCATACAGTGGGCTTCCCCCTTCCGGGAAAAGCTTTTGACTTGGCTCTGGAAGCTCAGCTTACCCCATTTTTTATGGGGGATATGGAATGAGAGAAATAAGAGAGTATTTAAAGGACGTAAGAAATATCCCAGGTTATGTGGTAATAAAATAATCAGATCTTTGAAAGAAAACTGGAAAAATTTCTTCTTCAAAAATGAGACCATGTCTCTAAGGGAAAGGAGGATTTTGCGGAACTGGGGAGAGGAACTTCCAGACCTAGACATTACAACCAACCCACGGGATGGTGTCAAGTGGATACCCCCCACACAAAAGTGGGTTAAGTTTATTTTTTACGGGGCAGCTAAAGGAAATCCGGGGGCTGCAGGAGCAGGAGGAGTTTTGAGAAATGAGGAAGGAAAAGTGGTCCTTGCCTTTGCAGAGCCTTTGGGAACTCAAACAAATCATTTTGCAGAAGCCCGAGCCTGCATGCAGGCAATGAGAATTGCTAGACTTGAGGGTTATAAGGAAGTTATCTTTGAAGGGGATTCACTTAATATAATCAAGGCAATTAAGGAGGATAAAGACCCCAGCTGGACCATATTGGAGCTTATCCTAGAAGCAAAGATTCATAAATCTCATTTGGTTAATGCCCGAATCCAACACACCTTTAGAGAAGGGAACCGAGCGGCGGATCTAATGGCAAATATTGCAGTTTCTATTGGGGAGATGCAAATTTGGAAGGATAACTTCCCTCAAGAACTATTGGTGTTGGCTGCTAGAGAAGAGCTAAGATCAAACCTGTTAGAGCATCAGGAGATCAGAGGGGCTGATGATGAGTAATTCGACAGATGGAATTAGGCAAAAAAGGCATCCCATTTTTTGGGGCCTGGGAGGTGACAAGTGTACAGTACAACAACCTAGTGTTAGTAAGTGCTAGGTGTTGTTTGGTTTTTGTTTTATCCTGAATAGTCAAGCGACAAGTATAGGACTTTGGACTCTAAGTATGGCTTAATGTGAGTCTTAGAAAGATCCATTTTGTATTTTTATTATACGGGCTTGATGCTAGAACCAACTCATTTTGACTTTGTAAAAGGTTTGTGGACCTTATAACCACCTCTACCTTATACCAAAAAAAAAAAACGTTATGCCCCTAGAAATACAATTAGGATTTTAAAAAATAATTTTGAGCATTTTTTAGCATGAACCTATTGTGCAAAAAGGTCACATGCTTGGATTAGTTATTCTCAACTTACTTTCTTTATAATTTTTTTTTTTAAATATTGTCATAGGATCAAATGATTAAAATATTTGTGGTCATGATGAAGTTCCTCAATTTTGGTATTGTGTTTGGTCTTATGCACACTCAAAGTCTCTTTCTAGAGGCCTTTTATATATTATTGGAAATGCACAGAAATAAGCATTTTTATTTCTTTTTTATCATTTAGGTATGTTTAGTATTTTCTTTGTCTTATGGACATTCAAACTCTCTTTTTAGAGTCTTTTTATATATTATTGAAAATGGAAAAAGATAAGCATTTTAGATTTTTTATTTATCATTTAAGAATGTTTAGTAGATAAAAGTCTTATTATCATCAATAAAAAAATAGTAAACTTATCTACTTCCTCATTGTAAAACCTAAGTGGACACGATAGTAAAGGATTAAGTGCTTCAAAAATTATATTCAAGGTTTAAATCCAAGAGGATAGGGTATGCATGTTTCGGAGGTGAATAACACAACACAATACCTCATTCCATGTATAACAAATCAAGGGAAGTACAAAATGGTTTAACATGCACAATGCTTCTAGAAATTAAAAAGTTACTTTATTGTTACTTTATTCTATCATATAGCACTTCATGTTAAGGATTTTGGAATTCACAATATCTTTTAGAAATGAACAAAAGCAAATCATTTATCCAAATATTATATAGAAAGCATAAAAATATGAAAAGAAGTAAAGAGATACAAAGATTTTGGGGGTGCCCATAAGCACCATAAATATCATTGTACAATCCATATATTAGATTACACAACACTCCGATAATAAAAAGAAGAGTGGGAGGAGGTATTTATACCAATAGCAAAACCACAATTATATAATAAAGTTTAACATAAGCTGGCATAACAAGAGGGATTTAGGTTAATTACAAGTTATAAAGAGGGTTTAAATATAGCAAGGTTAATTGTGGTTCATATGTTTTACATAATAAAATATAATAATTAATTAATACATTATATAATGAAATGCCCTTAGGCCTATCTAATACATCATAAAATATCATCCTAGCCATGAATCATATTACAATTTTAACACCCACCATAATCTAAAATAAAGGGCCAAGGAGAAGAGACCTTAGGAACAATTATATCACCCCCATGATGGATGCTCTAAAATGCCTCTACATTTTAAGGTAGAGTTATCTAGATCCCATCCCATCATCTAAAATTCATTGCTACAAAGATATTTCTTGTATAAGAGTCCCCTTAGGCTAGACTGTAGTCACCACTACCACTAGTTGAGATTCCCATACACATCCAAAAAACACTTATGCTAGGACTTAAAATGAAGAAGAGAAGTCAAGATCACTACCTCCTTTAGAGATAAACTCTTTCAATATTCCATTTTTGCATAACATATGTCAAGAAGGAATGAATTTTTCTCTTACAACATACATCACCCTTTTTGAAGACTTCCTCTTGCCCTTGGGCCACCTAATTTTAGTCATCAAAAGAGGCTTTGCATGAACCTACTTAAAATAAGAGTTGTAACAAACTTTCAAGAGTACTTGGACAAGAAATAGAAGAATAAAGAGATCATGAAATATTAGTTATTCATCAATAAGTTGAATCAACTGCCTAAATAATAATATGAATTGACTAAAGTACATCCTAAATTCTTTTCTTGCAAGCCTTTAAAAGGCTCAAAATCTATTCTATCATAAATCCATCCATTTATCTCAAAAATATAGGCAAAATATTATGATTTGACAAAATACTATAATATTTCCCATTAAGATGAGTAACTAGGGCTTTGTGACCCATATTACACAATTTGACCTCTAAAAGTGCAACAAGTCCATGAATTGATGACACTAGTTTGTAGAGCTCAAAAAATTATGCAATCTGAGAAAAGGACTCAAAATGCATCCATATGTAAAAGATATGACCTCCATTGCTTTTACCATAATGGACCCCAAAAAATAAAAAATTAAAGTCGTTAACCTTATAACTATGATATCTAATCACTAGCACATGTTATACTATGGTTTGCTCATGCATTCCACTTATATTATAACACTTCAATTGTACTTCACCAATTCAAATGCAATAATTGTATAAAAACAAGTGGTCGAGACCTTTTTAATATAAAAAGAAGTGTGATGTGGTGTCAATAGGGTCCACACCAACCATAAGCTCACTACCAAGTCTAAAATGCACCACAAGGAATTGAACCTTAGTCTCTCTTGTGCCAAACATGACATGCTAGCCATTATGCCAAGGCAAAGGATGGGTAAAAGAAACCATAAATTGCTTCTCATTCTTTCTCTCTACTATGAAGAGCAACAAAACAACTAATCGAGGATTCAAAAATAGGACCTTACTCTTGTAGAACCATCTCAAAAACTATTAAGCCAGTGTAGTGCGATGCGATAACAAGATTTATTCATGGATTTAGCAGTCTCTAAACATCAACCATTAGTTTTTGCCATTGTGTTGTTGTAGCATTCAAGTAAGGTAGGTTGGCTTCAAACTCATGGCAACCCAAAATGCACAGTTGAGGGCTCTTTTCACCAAAAAAAAAGGGTGAATGGTAGATCAAACTCATATCATATTGCTTGTAATATGATTGCATGCTACACCCTGGTCGCATATGAAGACACATCTATTTCCCATGGAGAAGGCTTCATGCACCCACAATAGTGTTAAGCCAAAGCAAGGCACACACACAAATAGAAGCATGTATTCAAATTTTAAAATTCTATCATTTCTATAGATTACTATCCAAACTTTTAAATCTTGCATTCTACAATTAAAATCATTATATCTTAAGAAATTCTTCAAAGAAGTAAAACCCTTTTTCTTTTAGGGATTTCAAAAAAATAGGTATGAAAAAACCTTCTTTGCCTCTTTTGCAAAAAAAACTTATTAGATAGAAGGAAGAGATGTCTACGAGTTTGAAAGAAATGTTAAAGGTATCAACCTACATTATTGCATGACCAAGTGAGATAGCTTCATACTCACTTTGATATCATGTTAGAATTGACAATAGTTTCCAGAAATTAACATAGGTAAACCATTCACCCAGATCTTATACAAAAAACATAAAAGGATGAAAAGAAGAGACACAAGGATTTTTGGGTTGTCCATAGGCACCATAAATATCATTGTACAATCTTTAGATTAGATTACACATAACTTTGATAATGGAAAGAGGAGTGGGAAGGGATATTTATACCAATACCAAAATCGAGTTATATAATAAAATTTAACCAAAGCTAACATAATAAGAGGGCATTAAGTTAATTACAAGTTATAAAGATAGTTTAACCAAAACAAGGTTAATTGTGGTCCATAGAGCTTACAAAGTAAAATATTATAATTAATTTATACATTATAATAGGCCTATCCAATACATCATACGATGTCGACCTTGGCTATAAATTAGATTTCAATTTCAACAAAGGAATTAAACTCAATTTATTACTATTTTAATGGGTTATATAGGATCAAAATGAGCTCCATCCATATTATATAGTGACCACATAGTGCTATTATAACAACTTGACTATTTTTTTTATTAGTTGGATGAAAGGAGTTTTGAAAGGACCTCCAAAACTTATAACAAAAAGAAACTAATCTCCAACCACTAGGAGACTAAGAATAATTCAAACATTAAAACCAACCAGTCCTTGGACACAACTACCTACACCCAAACCAACATATACTAGTCGAACAAACACAGACACATAAGTAAAACAAAGATAAAAGCTAGGTATGCAGGCCCACATGGATAAATAGAGAAAAAAATTGGGCACGTAGGCCCGACCAAAATATTCAAAAACAACATCCAATGGGGAGGGTTCTAGCCACCCTCCCTATGTATTCTGACTCGAGTTTGACCTTTGTCTGAATTCATTATCCAACAAACCAAGGCCATATGGAAAATTACCTATCCAAATGTGAAGATCTTGCTGCGTAAGACCTTAATTAGCCAGGAAGTCTTCAACTTTTTTATCTTCCCTGAATTGGTGCTTGAATACTTCTTCTAAATTTTGAATCATTCTCCTGGCTTCAATTATAAAATTTGCAATAGTCCAGGAGGAATTTTGGTTGTCATTAATCATGTTGATAACATTGAGTGAATCTCCTTCTATGATTAGTTTTCTGCAATTCACCTAGTTTAGTTAGGAAACACCCTGAAATAATGCTCAAGCTTCAGTGAAATGGTTGGTTTGGTGACCCAAGTTTTCAACAAAGGCAAGAAGGATTTTTCCCTCCAAGTTTCTAAACAAACCCCCTGCACCCATCGGACTCGGGTTCCCTTTAGAAGCTTCGTCAAAGTTAAATTTTAGCCAACCCGATAGAGAGGGTTCCCAAATTATGCTAGCCCTGTTCTGAGTTACCCTGCTCACTGTATTCTAAGGATAAGTTAAAAAACCCAATGATCTCTCCAAACCGATCTCCTTTTCACAAGTTATCAATCCAGTTTTAAATTTTTTACATTTTCCATTGTATCTACAATGGTCCTTGAGGAGATCGATGACTCATATGTATAAAGATTCAAACCTAAGTCTCATTCTTAAAAAACAAATAATTTAATTGATTAAAATAACTTTGTTTGATAAACTCAATTTATTGATAAGTTTTTTATTACTTTGATGGAGAGTTCAATAATTTATAAACACAAAATATAATATTATAAATAAAACTTGTAATCTATTCTTCATTGATAATTATATAAAATATTTTTGAAGTCATAGACCTTGTCCAACCTTCTGAGTTTAGAATATAATATCCTAAAGAAACATACCCATTCTACCTTATAGGGCCTAATTTTTAAACTATGCATATAAAGAATAAGTGTGACAACGAACATTAATTATAAAATTATCAACATATATTACTTTTTATTTTTATGTATTTTTTGTTTCAAACATTATTATGGATTGCATCACAATAAAAAGATTTGATCGTGGATGTGGTCTACATCAATTTTTTTTTTTTTATTGTGATGCAATCTATAATAATTGGTGATGTGATCCAGGTTCAATTTTCATAGAGGATTCAATTTCCATGACGGATGCATATAATAAGTATAATTGATCAGCTGCATCTCCTTCATTATTGTCTTAGACATTTCCATATAAACATTGTGTCATATATTGACACAAGTTAACTTTAAATGACAATAAAAGAAAAACCAAATCATTAATATATATATATAGACTTAACAGTAAAGGTTTGAGGTATAGATTGATGCTGTTACACCCATCGGAGATGAGTCTAGGATTCAAATCTCTCACCTGATCCCATTAGATACTTGTCCCATTTTCTGATGCTTTCACTAACAGTGATTTCTCACTAAATGCTTTTCCTGTTTCTAATGCTTTCAGCGAGAGTGATTTCTATTATTACATTAATTTCAAAAAGAAAAAAACAACAAACCAACGGAGTGCGAAATTCAGATTAAAAACAAATAATTTCCTGGCACATACGAGGCTTGATGGTCTATGCTACACTTCAAAATGAAAACTTATCATTCATGTTTTAAAAGTTGATGCATACAAATTTTTATATGTAGACTTGTATTTCACAGATGCGTGAACTTGCACGCATACTTTGTCCAACTTACACATTTTCCTTTGCGATGTGGAAGTTTATTTTGTCATCTACGCATTATTCACATTATTTGAAAGTGTACGCGATACCATTCTCGTTCGCACGTATCATTTTCAAAGGAAAAAAAATCAAAGGGCTCAAGATTCCTGCAACCACCGTGCTCAGATAAACATTACCCATAAAAGAACAAGAAATGAAAAATAAATTAGACTTTAGATCAAGATTGACACCCATGTTTATGCAAATACTATTTATTTTAACATTGATGATGAAATTAAATTTGTATATATTCCAAACATCACCTCAAAAATTGTATCAATCAATTACACACACAAGAAGTTCAATGAATTATTGGACCGATTCAACAAGCCCTAACTCAAATCACAAAAGAAGAGTGAGATCAATGTGCATAAATAAATAGACAAGTCATTTTTGTTTTATTTTTATATCCGGTCAAATCCGCGTGATTCCATTTATATCTAGGACACTGGACACCTATAACTCTCCATCTCTTTTTCCTTTTGTCATTTGTGTTTTAATGAAAGATGTGACCAAGTGAAAAATATTCGAGGTGAGTGGGTATATAAGTTTCAACTTGCCTTTCCTATCACATCATGCTAATATGGATTATTGTCTTGCCTTTTGTAGCCTGAGTTATTCACTAACTCATCTGTGATATTATATACATATTTTCTATAAAGATATCTTAAAATTTTAAATTTATTATTTAAAAATAAATAATAATAAAAATAAGATAGGGCGTTGTAATCTCTTGATGAGCTTGTCCTCATCTTACATTACATTTCTTAGCCTGTGATGAAATGCATAAACCGGAGGAATTTCAAATTTTAAATGATTTGATGGAATATCTTATCTAATTTATTTGCATTAGAATCAAATAGTTAATTTCATTTTTCTTAAATTATTTTAAATGTGTCAGTTTAGTGTTGGTCTTATGTCAATGGTCAAGTCTAATCATGTTGGGCTGATATTTACAAAAGCTAATTCCTTTTTATACATTCTTTATAATATAAAATAATTTTATACAAGAACTTTAGAGTGAAATTTTATGTAAATTTAAATGATTTGATGGAATATCTTATCTATTTGCACTTATCTTTTAGAATCTAATAATCAATTTCATTTTTATTAAATTATTTTAAATACGTCAGTTTAGTGTTGGTCTTATGTCAATGTCCAAGTCTCATCATGTTGCGCTGATATTTACAAAAGCTCGTTCGTTTTATATTTTTTTTATTAAAAAAATACTTCATATTAAATAATAATTTTTATATATTCTTTATATAATTTTATACAAAATTTTTAAGGAAATTTGATGTAGACGAATGAATATATATTTAAAATAGGTTAAATTTTTCGAATTTTTAAGAGAAAATTTAAGCATGAATATTATTATACCACTGCAGTTATAATGTAATTTAGGTTGGGTAATTTTAATTTTATATAATAAATTAAAAAATAAATAATATTAAAATTATATTTGAATTTTAGTGATAAATTTTTTAATATGAAATGAATTTTACTATAATTAAAAATAATTTTTAAAAAGTCACAAATAAATAAAAATGATGTTGATATATATTATAAAGAAAGAGATGAGAGATGTCTTAATAAAAAAGAATGGAATTATGTATAACATATTTATACACCCTAAAGAAAAAATATGATTTCAAAGAGACTACAAGATGGTGCTTCAAGAGTAAAAATAATTACATAATTAAAAATTGTGATGTCTTAATAAAATTGAAGTGTTCTAAAACTCAAGTTTATAACATCAGTTGCAGTGATCAATGCACTCAACCCTTGTGCTTCGCTTGTCCTGAAAGCATAGGATGCAACTCATAGGACAACCTTCAGAATTTTTTACAAGGTCGACTCTTTATAAGATGTGATCTTCAATGTTCATCTACTTAAACTATTTTCATCAACCAAAGGAAAAGGAAAAAGAGAACACAAAATGAAATCCTCTACTAATCAAGGAGATGTGCCAAGATCAAGAGATTTTTCTATATATCAGTGAGATGAATAAACACATGCGTCATTTTTTAATCCAACACAATATTCACGCAATTTTATACAAAACAAGAAACAAGATGGAGTAGGATTAACCACAATTTCTTATATATGTCATAATATTTCATACATATTTGCCAAAACAAAAGAGGCTTGAATGCTATTACAAAATGACTCAAGGCTTGAGTCCAAACTAATACACACAAAAAAGAAGGAAATGTATATAATGTGAGGTATTATGCACAAGTAGGCTACTTCCAATGCCTTAAAATGAATATTGATCTACTATTTATAAGCCAAAGTTGGGGATTCTTTCACTTCAAATTTGTATAAAGAATCAAATACCTCTTTTGTTGTATGTAGGGGTTCTACCCACATTCAATTTGTTGCTTGTCTCAAGGTCTCTAGAATCATTAATGTTGAAGGGTTCTATACCTTTGGATGTGGAGTTTCCATCTCTATTGTCAACTGACCTTCTTGGGGATTCCTAGAGACTGAGGAACCCACTATAATTAATGTTACTAGACTTAAGGTTGTTCTCATTGCAACTTCCACCACTACTATTTTTAAGATGCCAACTACTCCATTAGACCACCATGCCCTAATAGCATTGGTAGGTGAACTTGGAGCACAACTGCTATTTTTATAAATTCAACTAATCTTCTTCAGAGGTTGTGCAAAGATGTTACCTACAATAAATTTTTTGAAGGTTTCTTGTTATGAAAGCTAAAAAATAAACTTTAATTAATCACGATTATCACCTTTTCTAGCCTTAAGTTTTGCGAAGTCGAACTATTTTCTGCTTAATTACATGGTTGGTGGAACTTCTCAAGATCTCCTCCAAGTTTATGGACTTTCTTATGGGTCTTTTATTGAGACTATTTTCTAAAGAATTTCTTAGGAAATGATGGTCACAGATTATTATGATTGGATAAATCATAAAACATCTCGGCATGAATGTCTTAAATGTTAGGGTGCCTAGAAATAGGTATGTGGGGATCTGATATTATATTGTATAAGGGTTGGCATGGGCCACACATAACCCAAGGTTAAATTTTATTATAACATTATATCATATTATATTATATTATAATATTATATTAGTAGTTGACTCCCCAAAGTAGAATTAGAATATGGTTATATAAAGAAGAGAAATTGTCACTATAATCATCATGGAGATTAATCATATTTTATCATCTTTGCCCATTTAGTGGCTTATGGGATTTTTCCCTCTCTAAGTGGAAATCTCATCTTGGGAGATCTTGTGGAGTTATTCCTTAAGGAGTATTATTGGTGTTACCCTAACTCAAGGGTATTATCTATCTCTATCTCATTATGTGGATTATTATTATGGATAATTAATTTTAGATGAATGATTTGATATGTTTACATATTGATGAATGATTTATGTTAATAATAATAAAGTTTTATAACAAGTGGTATCAAAGCAACGATTTTGGCAAAGTGGGGGTTGTGTTTTTGTGGATTTCCAAATTAAGGCAATTTATTTTTTAGAAAAATATCTCATATTTTAGGGGCCATATCTCACAAAATTTTATCTGATTCAGATGTTTCATAGACCATTTTATGTAAAAATTTGAAGAGCTTTAAAATAAGTGGTCATATGAAGGAATCCAAGCAAGTATTGAGGGAGATATGACCTTATGAAGTCAATCATTTGGAACAAGGGCAGTGATGAATTTTCAAATCACAATTTTTTTGGAAGACAAAATTTATCAATTGGGATAAGCAAATTAGTTGTAGTTTTTTTTTTGAAGAAAAATTGTAGATTTAATTGTTTATGTGGAATTTTAGCTTCAAGTCAGTAAATATATATATATATATATATATATATATATATATATATATATATATATATATATATTATGAAACCCTAGTTTTCATTATCTTTATCTTGGGGCATGAACTTATGGAGCTGCAAATTTTTTTTAGAGAGGATGATATTAATGCTAGAGAATGGTGGAAAATATTTAGGTCTCTATATATAATAGTCCTTTTTGGTAATTCTTCCTTAGCAAAATATTTAAAGAGGAAGCTTTTTCTTAGTGGTAAAATTTTAATAATGAAAGGAATGGTGTATATACTTGGGATGAAATGGAGCATGCATTCTTGAGTTAGTGGGACCCATATAAAAAGATAACTAGTTTTAAGGTACCCAAAAGGGATATGAAGAAGAAATAAACATACTTCAAATAGAAAAAAAAAAAAAAATTAAAAATAGAGCTAGAAAATTTTAATGAAGTGGTAGAAGATAAAAAAGATGTCAATTTTTAGACAAAGGAAACCAAACCTTTGGTATCAAATAAGTTAAAAAGTGGGATTTGTTTAAATCTAAAAATTCTATCTAGTAAGTTCATCGTTATATTATGAAGGAAAAGGTTATTATTTCCATTAATCCTAGCAGTAGATATAATTTCATTAATAGTGCTTTGGATAAGAGGTTATAGGTTCAAGTAAAAAAAATTAAGGACATACAACTTAAGGGTAAGAATATTTAGATTTTTTAAGATTTGAATATTACCATGGATAAATATATTTTACATTCATATTTTCATGCTATTAATATGGATGATGTGGATATTATTCTTCATTATCCTTAGATTCTTTGGGTACTGTTGATAAGCAACACACCCCCACTGAAAAATGAGATTCCATCCTTAGAAAATTCTGAACTTTCATTTTTTGCAGCAGGGACCCTCTTGATCTTTTCAGGTTTTAAATCCAAATTTGCTTGCCTCCTTTTTAAAGTTGTGCTTTTTCTTGCATTCTAGCCGTGTTATCCAAGAATTCACTTTTTACATGCTAGAATCATTCATGCACAAGCAAAATCTTGCACCGGTACCGAGAAAATCCATAAAACAGTTGCATAAATTCACTGAAAAATCAAACTTTCCATTTTTGGTAGTGTCGCGATATCGCGACACTTCCATTTTCGAAAATGTCGCGATATCGCGACAGGTAAGTCAAAATGCGGCTAAGTGCCAGAAAGGTCGCGATTTTGCGACATGTCGCGAAATCGCGATAGTTTTTTGGAGAGAGAAGCAAGTCGTACGGAGGGCGCGATTTTGCGACATGTCGCGAAATCGCGACATGTCGCATTTTCGCGGCAGGAGAGAGAAAGTGGGCCGCAGGATGAAAAATCGGCTAAGTCGCAAACATGTTCCAAAATCGCGGTCAACGCATGCAGGTAAGGGAACTGTCGCGATATCGCGACGTGTTCTAGAATCGCGGCTGAAAATCAAGAAGCGTACGGAGGCCAGGAAGGGTCGCGATTTCGCGACATGTCGCGAAATCGCGACATGTCGCGTTTTCACGGCCGACGAGGGAAGAAGTTGCCGATGCGTTGGCAGGGTCGCGATTTCGCGACATGTCGCGAAATCGCGACATGTCGCAGAATCGCGGTAGGAGAGAGAAAGTCTTCAGAGGGCCCGAAAGTGCATTTCAGCTGAAACAGAAGGCATCCTGGGGTAGCGACACGTGTCAAAGCGTGAATGGGACAAACAGAAGCCGACATGCAAGCTTATTTTGCGGTTTTTAATCTGTTTTTAATGTTTTAAGCTTCTGATTTAATTAAAATGCTAATCTAATGCATCTTTTTGTCTTTCATGCAGGATTCCACCTGGCACTTACGGGACAACCGGGAAAGACCATAAAGGCAAAGATAAAGTGCGGATTTAGTCAAGGACCGCCATGCTAGAGGAGAAGAAGCCGTAAAAGCATTCAATGACAAATTTATTGCAGACTTGATAGCATGAAGACAATTTCAACACAGGGATGGCTTTACGGAGATCAGATCTGAGAGAAGTGGTGACTCATCCGGCTCACCAGCAGAATTAATGGAGGCATTTATTTGCAGCTGCGGATGAATGCAAGTTGCATTTGATTTTATCTTCTCCACTTATGGCAGTTGACTGCACAGATTTGCCGAAGGGTTAAGTTCTATCCGGACTTTGATTTTAAATGGATTTTTATTGTAAAACCCGGGTCCTAGGGTTTAAGTGCGATAAGATTTAGGGTTTGAGCAAGATATTTTGAAAAGATCAGGGTCTGTCCTGAGTCTATAAATACAGATTCTAAATGTAATCGCAGGAGGCGGAGACTTAGAAATAAAAGGCTTATAAGCAATTTCTTGCAAATTTTGTGAAATCCTTTGTTTCTGGACTTGGAGTTGATGTGCTTTAGCTTTTCTGGGATAGCATGGCCAGGAGCCTAATCTTTTGCAGAGTGTGATAAGTGTATCTTCTTTTGTTATCCGTTCCATTTAAAGTTTGTTAGATATATGTTGTAAATCTGCCATTGTCAAGATTAAATATGCTGTTAGGCTTCAGTTGTTCTATTGTCTGCTAGGGGAAATTACAGATTTTAGGTGTAAGTTTGTTCTAATTGCTCTGTCTTCACTGTGTGAGCTAGGCTGCCGGTGAAAGATACCAATTTTAACCAGCTGCCCTTGGATTTATAATTTTCTGCTAGATCCGTTTCACTCTGCCTTGTGCTCTTAGTTGAAAGTGATCTTAGACCGATCGGACACTTTCTTCTGGGATTTGTTCCCGTTGTGAAGTCGATAGCATAGATAAGATTGATAGTTTAGAGTTTTACAGCTTTAATGTCCGATAAGCTTCTCTTTCTCGCCCTACCCTACCCTCTCTTTGCTTACCGTGAATGATCCATTTTTATTTTCTTTATTTGCCTTTTATTTAAATCGTCGACCCATGAGAGCTAGATCAAGAATTCAAGTCAAATCCGATTGTCAACAACTTTTGCAACTACCGAACAAGTTCAAGAACCCCCTATAAGGTAACAGAGCAGTCCATATTGAAATCTATTCCAAAAGTGGAAAAGAGTGAATTGCCATTCGACCCAACTCTATAACTCGCACCTTGGATAACCAGCTAGATCCTAAAGATGAGTGGGATCCGTCCCGTGGGTGTCTCCGGAGCTTTCCTTGCTTCATCCTTTTCCCGGGGTGTGCATGAAAGCCGGACCAACATCTAATTGGCGCTAGAAGGAGGGGCGAGAACATCTGTTCTTAGTGCACTTGAGTTGAGAAATCCGACTGTATGTGGAACTGTAAAGCTGTATTTTATCCAAAGTCTGGTAGCCAATTTTCCCCTCCTCCTCAACCAACATCTAATTGGCGCTAGAAGGAGGGCATGAACTCAGTTCAAGTATTGTAAGGGCATAACAACAACATTTGAAGGACCCACAGTGAACTCCGGATAGTTTTATAAATTGTCAGTACAGTTTTATAAATTGTCAGTACAGTGTTTTGTGAATTGTCAGTGCAGTGTTTTAAATTTCCAAATGCAGAACCTGTTAAGAACTGTAAAGTTGTATGTACTGTATTTTATCCAGAGTCTGGCATTTTAACATTTAAAAGTGGCTCAGTTTCATAAATTGTCAGTGCAGTTTTTGAAAGTTGTCAGTGCAGTTTTTGAAATTGCCAGAGAAGGCCTTAAGTTCAGTGGTTTGTTAAGAACAGTTCTATCATCACTTGCAGTTATCCAATTACAAATCAGAACATCACTGTCAGCCAAGTAATAATGGCAAATTGGTTGGGCCCCACCGCTTTGAACATTTCGGGTATAGCCCATGACCTGCCCAGAAGTCCGGAAAGATACCTCCCTAGGTACAAACATGATGGGACAAGAACTGCAGAAGAACACCTGCTAGCTTTTAAAAATGCTTTAAGATTGTTGAATATACAGCATGAAGATGTTGCCTGTAGATTGTTCCCGTTCACTCTCCAGGAGGGAGCTTATGACTGGTTTTTAAACCTCACCAAAAATTCCATTACTAGTTGGGATGATCTAGAGAAAGCTTTTATATCACAGCTTGGTGAAGTGATAGATCCCAAGGATTTTATATCAAGCAATTTTCCAAGCATCAAGAGAGAGTCGGGAGAAACCGTCAGGTCTTTCAATATGAGGTTCCAAAGAGCTTACGGTAGAATGATCGGCCATTACATCCCAAATGCAAATTTGGCCTTAGAAATCTACAAGAATGCATTGGATTCGGTGACCTCTATTTTCCTCAAGAGAGACATCAATATCACAACCCTGGCAGGGGCTTATAAAGAAGCCTTAATTCTTGAAAGACAGCTTAGGGCCTCAAATTCTCGAGCAGATCCTTTGATATCCTATGTTACACGTAACATGCCTGTTCCGCACCCCATTCCACATCATGAGTTAGTGCCAACATGTCATGCTCTACCCAAGGAGACTCCGTTAACCGTGACATCCACTCAAAGCATGTGCAAAATACGGAGAAAAGTTCTCGACAAATTCAAAGTGCAGGTGCTTGAACCGAACAAGCTAGTGATCCGGCACCACCCAAATCGAAGTTTTTCCCGGTGAGTTAAATTTTCCTAGAGATCAAAGAAATATTGATATTTCTAGTTCACCCAAAAATAGTACAACCAGGGTTTCAGATTCTGTCACTTTTCTTGAAGAGACAGAAAGTCTTGTAGAGACTCCTATGGATGAAATGCAAGATTTTCAACAGTTCAAAATGGACAGTTATGACTTGAAATGTCAGAGTCCAGAACTTAACTATGATCCTTCCTCATCAGAGGATGATGAAAGTGAGATTCAATATCACTATGCAGAAGTAACTGAGGAGGATAGCATCATTGAGGATATGAGGGAACTTAAAGCTGACATCACCCTCTATGAACTGCCTCAGATTGTTGGACAAAACATTAACTTGATTGAGGCTTACTTTGGACCACCTGTTGAATTTCAAGAAAAGGAGGAAAAGATAGTAAATATGAATGTGGTCAGCCAACTTGGAATTGATGAGCTGTCTCAACATAAGCCTGCAACTTCTGAACATAATGTCAAAGAGGAGGCTATAAACTGTGTTGATGCAGATATTGGAGTTTATGATTTGGCAACTGAAAAGGTGAGAACAATTATAGCCCTAATCAATAACAACAATGATGTTTGGACATTGCACATTGATGAGGTTAAGTCTAAGCAAGGCTCAGGTGAAAAGGAAAATTGTAAGCATCCTTGCTAGAGGGATAAAAATTGAAGTCCTGGATATTGAAGCAAGACAACGAACCACAAAATGTTCAAGTTGTTAAGAACCAGGGCATACAAATAAAACATGATTTCTTTCAGCTGTCACATAATTTTGAAGATGTGGTGGTCTCGGGTCTCGTCAAGATTTTAAAGTATTTGATCCCGGGGTTTTTTACATTCAAATCCTTTTGAAAGAACTCTGCAAACCCTTCAATTAGAAGCATGAACATGTTATCATATGATTTGTTATTATATGATTTGTTTAATTTGAAGGAGTTGCAGATTTGTTTTTCAAATGGGACAGGAAAGACAGTAAACCCAAGTCTTTCCCAGATAGCAAATTTTTGAAGCACAGTCTGGAGTGCATTTCGTCAACAGGACTTGAAAGGTAATTTTTTTTAAATTACTTGCATGGTCAAAAATTTTTTAAAGCACCATTTCTCTGTTTTCCCAACTGCTGCATTTTTTGAGTATGAAGGGAAGTTGTAACATATGTATGCATTGTAAATAAGCTTTGAAGTTTTTCAGCTTTTATTTCTTTGTCGCTGCAGTTTTTATTTCAATGTCTCGTGCAGTTTTTATCTGTTTCAGTTTAATTTTAATGCTCTGCAGCTTTAATTTATTTGTTTTTCGCTTTATTTCTTTGTCGCTGCGCTTTATTTTTAAATGTCTCGTACAGCTTGCGCTTTTTCGCTTTTCTTTAGTTGTTTTTCAGCTTTAGCTTGTGCAGCTTTATTTCTTTTGTCAGTGCTTTTTATTCCCTTTCTTTGTCTTTTTTATTTTAGCTTGCTTTTATTTTAGTCTCGTATAGCCTTTTCTTTATTGCATTTCTTTTTCTTTGTTGTCCGTACTAGCTATAGCTGCGTTTAATTTATTTCGATCTAGCTTAGTTTATTTCAGTGTTGTTGCAATTTAGCTTTGTCATAGCTTCAAGCTTTTATTTGCTTCAGCTTCTTTTAGTTTATTTCTTTTATTGCCTGTACAGTTTTTATTTTCTTCCCTGCTTTTCCTTTTCTTTGTTGTCTGTACAGTCTTTTGTTTTAGTTTTATTTTGTTGCTTGTGCAGTTTTGTTTGTTGTCTGTGCAGTTTTAATTTATTTGCTTCAGTTCTTAGTTTATTTGTTTTAGCTTAATTTTGTTGCCTGTACAGCTGTGCTTTGCATCCTTTGTAAATAGCCTTGCAGTTTGTTTTATTCCTTTGTCTGTACAGCTGTGCAGTTTTCAGTGTTTAGTTTATTTTATTTGCAGTCTATGCAGTTTTATTCTGTTTTGCTTTAAAGCCTGTGCCTGTCCTTGGAAGCCTGTACAAAGTCCTTTGGCTTCTAAAATTTTCTGTCCTTTGCCTTTGCTTGAGCAATCAATGAAAAGTCAGCCTGCTAAAAATTGTTTATTCTAAGCTGATAAATCCACAATCCAGTACCCCCATTCTGTTCATTATTCCAATTGAGATAGTCTGCTTGCACTGAACTGTAGAACTATTTTGTTATCCAGGATGAAGGTAGAGAGATGATTGGATCTTGTGTCTTACTTGCCACAGTTGTTTTAATGATAGAAAAGCTGCTATGCTGTTTAGTTGGAGGAACTCCTGGGGAATCCAAGAAAAGTCAGGTTATAAGAGGGGACTATGGTTCATGCAATTATTTGGGTATCCACAGAGGCTATCAATGCCTAGACTGAAACAGTTCCAGATTGATCAAATGATAAAAGAAAATTGTAATTTCTCTAAGGTCTCAGATATTAATATATTTCAGAGGGAAAGAAGAAGAAAAAAAGAAAAAAAAGAGAAAAAAAAAGAAAAAAAGAGTTATATGATCAAAAGAGGCAGCCAATATTAGATTCTGCCCTACAGTTGTAAATTGGGTCGTGTAAATCTAAAGGGTAACTCTGTCTAGGCTGTAAAAAGCTAAACTAGTAAACAGAGCTCTACTCGGTTTCCCCATTTACAATCTAGAAAAGTTGATTAATCCAAGTTTATCATTCAATTCAGTCATCCTTGAAGAAAGTTCTATACCTTTGTAATTGCACATCAGAAATCTTCCTTGAAGTAATCCAGCCCAGTATGTCCTTGGGAAATTTTAACAGCTGGCAGTTAGCAGCCAATTTATTGTGAGGAATGTCTGTGGCAAGGCATGATGCATGGTCTTTTTGTTTTGAAACCATAGTCTTGGGTTCTAAAATAGTGCTACTATTTTACCCGCAGATATCGCCATTTGTTGATAAGCAACACACCCCCACTGAAAAATGAGATTCCATCCTTAGAAAATTCTGAACTTTCATTTTTTGGCAACAGGGACCCTCTTGATCTTTTCAGTGTTTTAAATCCAAATTTGCTTGCCTCCTTTTTAAAGTTGTGCTTTTTCTTGCATTCTAGCTGTGTTATCCAAGAATTCACTTTTTACATGCTAGAATCATTCATGCACAAGCAAAATCTTGCACCGGTACCGAGAAAATCCAGAAAATAGTTGCATAAATTCACTGAAAAATCAAACTTTCCATTTTTGGTAGTGTCGCGATATCGCGACACTTCCATTTTCGGAAATGTCGCGATATCGCGACAGGTAAGTCAAAATGCAGCTAAGTGCCAGAAAGGTCGCGATTTCGCGACATGTCACGAATCGCGACATGTCACGAAATCGTGATAGTTTTTTGGAGAGAGAAGCAAGCTGTACGGAGGGCGCGATTTTGCGACATGTCGCGAAATCGCGACATGTCGCATTTTCGCGGTAGGAGAGAGAAAGTGGGCTGCAGGATGAAAAATCGGCTAAGTCGCAAACATGTTCCAAAATCGCGGTCAACGCGGTCAACGCATGCAGGTAAGGGAACTGTCGCGATATCGCGACGTGTTCTAGAATCGCGGCTGAAAATCAAGAAAGCGTACGGAGGCCAGGAAGGGTCGCGATTTCGCGACATGTCGCGAAATCGCGACATGTCACATTTTCGCGGCCGACGAGGGAAGAAGTTGCCGATGCGCTGGCAGGGTCGCGATTTCGTGACATGTCACGAAATCGCGACATGTCGCAGAATCGCGGCAGGAGAGAGAAAGTCTTCAGAGGGCCCGAAAGTGCATTTCAGCTGAAACAGAAGGCATCCTGGGGTAGCGACACGTGTCAAAGCGTGAATGGGACAAACAGAAGCTGACATGCAAGCTTATTTTGTGGTTTTTAATCTGTTTTTAATGTTTTAAGCTTTTGATTTAATTAAAATGCTAATCTAATGCATCTTTTTGTCTTTCATGCAGGATTCCACCTGGCACTTACGGGACAACCGGGAAAGGCCATAAAGGCAAAGTTAAAGTGCGGATTTAGTCAAGGACCGCCATGCTAGAGGAGAAGAAGCCGTAAAAGCATTCAATGACAAATTTATTGCAGACTTGATAGCATGAAGACAATTTCAACACAGGGATGGCTTTACGGAGATCAGATCTGAGAGAAGTGGTGACTCATCCGGCTCACCAGTAGAATTAATGGAGGCATTTATTTGCAGCTACGGATGAATGCAAGTTGCATTTGATTTTTATCTTCTCCACTTATGGCAGTTGACTGCACAGATTTGCCGAAGGGTTAAGTTCTATCCGGACTTTGATTTTAAATGGATTTTTATTGTAAAACCCGGGTCCTAGGGTTTAAGTGCGATAAGATTTAGGGTTTGAGCAAGATATTTTGAAAAGATCAGTGGTCTATCCTGAGTCTATAAATACAGATTCTAAATGTAATCGCAGGAGGCGGAGACTTAGAAATAAAAGGCTTATAAGCAATTTCTTGCAAATTTTGTGAAATCCTTTGTTTCTGGACTTGGAGTTGATGTGCTTTAGCTTTTCTGTGATAGCATGGCCAGGAGCCTAATCTTTTGCAGAGTGTGATAAGTGTATCTTCTTTTGTTATCCGTTCCATTTAAAGTTTGTTAGATATATGTCAGTAAATCTGCCATTGTCAAGATTAAATATGTCGTTAGGCTTCAGTTGTTCTATTGTCTGCTAGGGGAAATTACAGATTTCAGGTGTAAGTTTGTTCTAATTGCTCTTTCTTCACTGTGTGAGCTAGGCTCGCCGGTGAAAGATACCGCTTTAACCACCTGCCCTTGGATTTATAATTTTCTCGCTAGATCCGTTTCACTCGCCTTGTGCTCTTAGTTGAAAGTGATCTTAGACTGACTGGACACTTTCTTCTGGGATTTGTTCTGTTGTGAAGCTGATAGCATAGATAAGATTGATAGTTTAGAGTTTTACAGTTTAAAGTCTGATAAGCTTCTCTTTCTGCCCTACCCTACCCTCTCTTTGCTTACCGTGAATGATCCATTTTTATTTTCTTTATTTGCCTTTTATTTAAATCTTCGACCCATGAGAGCTAGATCAAGAATTCAAGTCAAATCCGATTGTCAACAACTTTTGCAACTACTCGAACAAGTTCAAGAACCCCCCGTAAGGTAACAGAGCAGTCCATATTGAAATCTATTCCAGAAGTGGAAAAGAGTGAATTGCCATTCGACCCAACTCTGTAACTCGCACCTTGGATAACCAGCTAGATCCTAAAGATGAGTGGGATCCGTCCCGTGGGTGTCTCCGGAGCTTTCCTTGCTTCATCCTTTTCCCGGGGTGTGCATGAAAGTCGGACCAACAGGTACTATTAGCATTAATGTTCAAAATAAGTGTATGAAGTTATGGTACAAGAAAAAGAAGATAACATTGACAAGATATTTATTAGCTTAAGGAGCAAGGATCCAAGAAAAAATAAGAAATGGCTACAGAGAAAAAATTTGAAGAAAAAATAGAATCTAAGAAGGAAGTAGCAACAACAAAGTCAATGGAAGAAGTAGTAGCAACAAAGTCCATGGAAATAATAGTAGCAAAGTCCAAGGAAGCTATTATAGAAGAGCATAAGGATAAACTAAAAAAAAAGGAAAATGAAAGAACAATATATAAAAGAATTAAAAAAAGTGGAGTCAAATATTGAAAAGGTAAAGAATGTAGAACATCAGGTTAAAGTTGCATTATATAACCATCCACACCACTAATAACAACAACAATCTTAGGGGTATGGCTTAGGTTAACAATATTATGGCTCTACATGGAATTGGAAAGGCACCAAGTATGATAGTGTTTGGCTATGAAAGCATAGTGATCCTAGATTTTAGAGTGGCATAGCAGCATCAAGGAACTATTGGTGAGATTTTACATATTTTCATCCACCTTTTTTAGAAGGATGGCATGATAGAGAAGATTGATTTTAAAACATTAATGGTTAAGGATGATGCTAAGGATAAAATAAACGGGTGGAAGAGAAAGAACTTTAGAAAGTGACTAATTCTAGAGTTGGATGAAATATTAGGCAAAAGGATGATAAAAGAAAGATCCCCAAACCCCGTATCACTTGGATGGAGAGTTAGGATCTCAAAATTCCCTGGACGAAGAATAGGGAAGTCAACGAAGAGATTAAGACTCTTGAGTTTTTATCCATACAATCAAAGGGTACTTTGGGAAAACAACATTCAAAACCTGAAACCCAATCCTTCGTCCACATCAGAATATGAAAAGAAAAAAAGGGAAAGGTTGATGCTAGAAAGGTATGCCCAAATTTCCATCCAAAACTAGGATCATCGCATGAAAGGTTGGAAGCTTTTGGAAGCCTCATAAGTGAGCATTAATAATTTCATCTGCCTAATGTGGGTCATCAATGAGTGAGAAGACAAGATTCAAAACTGCATATTTTTAAAGGTAATTAATTCCTAGCTCATCTGCAACACGAAGGGGTAAAGTTGATCATAATTTAAGAGGCTATCAAAATGATTTAAGGACCAGATATTCGTATAAGCACCCAATATTCTTCCATATGACCGCCATCTCCCTAGAGTAAAGCATAAAAAAATGTTCCACTCGTTCTAGAATGATATTTCCCACATGAAGCCATTAATGTCAAAATTTGAATTTCATTGTAAAATTTATCTATAAATAGTGGAATGTTTGTCATTCCAAAGGGTGGCTCTACGGCCTTTACAATTCATATGTAATATACAGTCACCTGTAAATAATAACAATCACTATTTGGTCTCTCAATCTGTTTGTCTTTTTATCTTTTTGCCTTTGTGTGAGAATTTATTTCTACTATGGTTGTCTAAGTTGGTCCATTTAATTCTACTATCTAGATTTTATGGGTTTAACTAGGTGGTTATGGAATTCACGTTTAGACATTGGATGTTAGGGTTTATTTCTGCTAAATCCAGTCAGATGGGGTGTTTAATTTTGCTATATGGATTTTGTGTGCTTTTTTCACTGGTTCTAGAATTTATCCTTGTGCATCAAGCTGAAGGAGGAGTGACAAGCAAGGCAGATTGATCTGTTAGGTGGTTCATTGTTGATTATGCTAGCGATAGTGGGGGAGTGTATCTTGATGCAACCATATTCTATCCTTGTTAGTTTTTGCTTCAGCCTCATTTACTTTCTCTTTCGCTCCCTTCCCCCCTTCTTTTTCCTTTACAATGTAGTTAGTTGAGACTTCAAGATCTAGCCTTCTCTGATGATCGACCACCTCTACCTCTCTAGGACCAGGCAGCCATTCAATGCTAATAGAGAACCACCATGTGCACCCCTCACTTTCTCGATGCCATTTTTTGCACCAACATGAACAAATGGACCCATCATTTGAATTATCATAATAGAGCAACAAAAGTGTGGAGCCAATGAAGCGATTTTGGGTACTCAAGCATAAAAATGACATATCAACATCAATGTAGACCACTAGTAATCAAAGGTTCACTAGGATAGATGGTTGATCAAATTTGGTACCAATTGTTAACATTGATTAGCAAATCATGTTCTCTTGTTTCTTCATATGTTTTAAGGATAAAATATTTATAAGGAGAATGGAATGTTAGGGTACCTAGGAATAGGTATATGGGGATATTATATTATATTATATTATATTATAATTGTGGATAATAAAATGTGCCATTTCATTAAAATTTATGGATATTACAACTTGATTTTTATAAATGCCTCTTGGGATACAACATGATTTATAATGTGGAATCCTTTTACAATGTAATCTTTGGAACTCCTTATTTCCTTGGCCACCTCAAGAGGGGTGGGTTTACATACCACCATTGGTTAAGTAGAATATCCAAGCCTACAAAACCAATCAATCATTAGTAGCACCCATTGGATCCACCCAAGTTGGATCCAAAATAATCAAAAAGGGGAAAACAATATAACTTAAGATACTACGGTATACAGAGCTCAAAATGACCTAAGAGCACAATATACCTTATTTCTCATATTGATGACTAATATGCTATGTTATACCTAACTCAGACTTGGTTTTGATAGGAACCATCCTAGTTGAGATAGCTTTGGTTGTAAATAATCCCTATCTAGATGGTTTCTTCTATGTCAACTTTGGTAAAGTTTTCTTTGTTGGAGGGCTTCAGTATGTTGTCAGGTAGTTGCTCTCCAAATTTGGTGACTATTGGAGTTTATACCTACAACCTATTCATAAAACCAAGACACACAACAAGAAGCACATATTGTTGTCCATGGTGTTAGCACTTAAGCAAAATAACTTCTCACAAATGTACACAAGTGGATTCTGGAGCAATTTTGGTAGAGTTTCCCTAAGAGAAATTTCACTCTCTCTCTGAAGAAGAGAATTTTACGACACGCCTTAAGGGCACTCTATTGCAATGTAAAGCAAATTTAACACAAGCATTCAAAGGAAAGTGCATAAAAGTAATCTATTGAAATGAAGCAAAGTGTATAATAAAGATAGTGGATTTCTCCTTATATTCATTTGTTCATAGCTTCCAATATGATTACAATGCCTCTCCTTGAGGGCTTTACACTGTGATACATTTCAAATTTTACAAGATTCAAGGGATCTAATCCCTTGAAATATCCTTAAGGCATGCACTATTGTCCATTTCACATTCCCAGACTTTGATGAGGATGAACAAACATGAACAAAACCATCCAAGGATCCAAATCACAATAGAAAATAATTATTTTATTAATGCCATCCAAAAGGGGTAAAAATTACAATGCCAAATCGTACAATCTTGGAGCCACGATCTATGATACTAGTCGCTTCGGTAATCTCTATTCCCCCTATTAATAACTTCCCAAAAAAAAATTGGTAAGTGTAACTCCTTTTCCCACCTTTCATTTTCCCACCAAGAAAATATTCATTTAAAATTTTCATTTTCATTTTCCCGCCCAAGAAAATATTCACTTGAATATTGAATTTTTAACATATGGGTCTAAACATATGGGTCTAAATACATGGGTCTAAACATATGGATCTAAACACATGGATCTAAACACATGGATCTAAACATATGAGTCTAAACATATATGTCTAAGCATATATATATATATATATATATATATATATATATATATATATATATATATATATATATATTTTAAACACATGGGTATAAACATATATATATTATTTATTTTTATTTTTATTTTTATTTTATTTTTTTTTGGTGATGCAAGATTGCCCTTACACTACTGGATGCTCTTGCATCAGAAACCCAGGGTAAGTTTGAGAAGTGACCTCACTTCTTTGCTATTGGAGGAAAACCAAGGCGGTCAACCTTCAACTTGGACAGCCAAGTCGAATCTTCTACAGGCTTTCCCTTCCATTTCACCAGATTTTCTTCATATTGCCTATTTCTTGTACTTCGGTCGATGCAGGTATCCAAGATTTCCTCTATCTCTTCTGTCATTGGAGTCGATGCCGGAACACTCCACAAATCTACAAATGGTTCCTTAGAACTATCACCTTCATGATACTCTACCAAATCAGAAATATTGAACACAGATGATATGTTCAATCCACTCAGCAACTTCACCTTATATGCATTTTCTAAATCTCTTTTTTTTATGATCCTACATGGTCCAAACTTCTTCATTTTCAGCTTGTTATATGTTTTAGCAGGAAACCTCTCCTTTCTCAGGTGCACCATGACTTCATCACCAACCTGGAACTATTTAAACCTTCTTTCATGAGTGTTCATCTTATTGATGTGCTATTTTACTTCTTCATGCAAATCCTTTAGAAGCTTTACAAAGTTCTCAACTTCAACACTATTATTTTCTCCCCTATCCAACTTCCTCAACTTAGAAGTATTTATTGGACTACTCCCATATAAAATCTGGAATGGTGATTTACCAGTACTCCTGTTAAAATTAATTATCCTATGGGTAACCTTGTTTGGCAAAATAGCTCTTGGTATTAAATCAATATGATGGCTAATATTTCTCATGGGTGGAAAACCCTCTAGCACATTATCAGATATAATATTTGAGAAGTCTTCCAACAGACCTGAGACTTCTATAGGGACATATTTGCGTGGTTCTTTCCTAACTCTAGGAATTAATGCATAGCACACATGCTCATGCTTAAAATCATCTAGAAATTTCCTACCATCAACCAAACAAATTTTGGCACTGTTACATACATTTTCATCCATATCCTTCAGTGGCTTCAGTTTATGGTACACTCCTTCCTTTGTTAGGGAGTAAGTGTTGGCATGTCCATCATTGAATGCATGGTGATCAAACTGCCATGGTATTCCTAGTAGCATATGGCAAGCATCCATAGGTAGGATATCACACAGGACATCATCCTTGTATCTCCCAATATTAAACTTGACTAAGCACTGTTCATTGACCAATGTCCTATGGTCCTTTTGCAACCACACAATACGGTATGGATGCATGTGTCTCCTCCTCTATAGCTATAACTTAGTAACCATTTATTTAGATACCAAGTTAATAGTATTGCTATTATCTATAATAATATTACAAACCTTACCTAAACATTTGCACCTTGTATAGAACAGGCTCTTCCTTTGGTCTGGTTCCTTCTCATTCAACAAGGTTCTCTCTCTGCCTCCTCAAAGTGCTCTGATTCAACTCCATCATAAATAGAAACTCTAGCATTACCCACTGGCCTCCTATTTGGATTCTCTTGGTGTTGTGGAAACTCATATGCTCGATGTCCTTCTTCTCCACAGTTGAAGCAGGTTCCACAAAATCCTCTTCCTCCATTTTATCAATCAGATCTACCTCTTCCTCTTGGGTAGTTGTTGTTATGACCACGGGATCTATAAGCATTATCTCCCTTCTGGTCCTGACTGCTGCTAGCTTCTTATTTCTTCTCACCTCATCCTCTATCTATTCTTCCACTAGTTATTTCTCCATGTCCTCTTCCTTTTTGCTTACCCTCAAACCTTATGTTCAACTTCTCTTCAAATTTTATAGCAAACTGGTAAGCATCCTCAATGGTGCTCATCCTAACCAGACTCATATCTTCTTGAATACTGGTTCTCAACCCATGGATGTAATGTGCTAACTTCTCCTTGTTAGCCTCATAATGGTCGGTTCGGATCAAGATCTTGTAGAACTCCTTGGTGTATTCTTTGACAGAATTTCCTGACTGTCTCAAACTTTGCATCTTCTTCAAAAGATCCAACTCATAATCTACTGAAATAAACTACCTCTTCAGCTTTTCCACCATTTGTTCCCATCTGGTGATCCTCTCTTTTCCCCTTCTATTTCTATCAATTTGTACTCCTTTCCACCATATTCTAGCATGACCCTTCAGTTTGGTCTTAGCAAACTTGACCCGATCAAGATCTTCCACCTCTTCATATTCAAAATATTCTTCTAGGTCATTGATCTAGTCAATCAACTCCTTCGAGTTAAGATTTCTCGATTATGTGGAAACCTCCATCTTCAGCCTCTTCCCAATCTAGGATATGACTTTGTACAACCTTGCTTGGGTAGGATCTTCTACCTCTTATTCTTTCTCAAACTAGTCATCCTCTTCTTCGATTTCATCTTCACTCTTTTCCTCTCTTCTTAGGTCAAACCCTCTACGTAGCTCTTCTTGTAATGCTTGGACTTGCCTCTGTAAAGCTAAAAAATCCTCTACTGGTACTATGACATTACTAGAAACACCCTGGTTCCTTCATGGGGGCATCTTGCTCCAGCTTCTCCAAACCCAAACCAAAGGTCCTAGTGTAAACTACCTCACGTTTGATGATCTACTTACACACTTAGGAACTCCCGCTCTGATACCACTTGATGAGGATGAAAAAAAACAAAAAAAACCATCCAAGGAGCCAAATCACAATAGAAAAGAACTATTTTATTAATGCCAGCCAAAAGGGGTAGAAATTATAATGCCAGATCGTACAATATTAAAGCCACGATCTATGATACCAACTGCTTCGGTAATATCTATTCCCCTATTAATAAATTCCCAAAGAATATTTTGGTAAGTGTAACTCTTTTTCCCACCTTTCATTTTCCCACTAGGAAAATATTCATTTGAAATTTTCATTTGAAATTTTCCCGCCCAAGAAAATATTCACTTGAATCTTGAATTTTTAACATATGGGTCTAAACATATGGGTTTAAACATATGGGTCTAAACACATGGGTCTAAACATATATGGGTCTAAACATATGGGTCTAAACACATGGATCTAAACATATGGGTCTAAACATATATGTCTAAACATATATATATATATATATATATATATATTTAAACACATGGGTCTAAACATATATATTATTTATTTTTATTTTTATTTTTTTTATTTTTTTTGGTGATGCAAGATACCCTTACACCATTGGATGCTTCTGCATCATACTTGAGAGCTATCCTTGGGCTTGTTCTTCTTGCCTTCTTAGCTCCTCCCTCCTGTATAGCATACCTGCACCTACACACAAGGGATTGAAAAGGGGGTTAATAGCATATGCGTTTGTAGATTTAAAGCTAGGAAAACATAGAAAGCATGCATATAGAAATCACAAAACCTATTTCTAATAAACCAAAATGCTTCAAAATGACTTCTAACTATAGAATTGAGTAAATAACATGATTTAGTAAATATCTAAGCATAAATAAAAGGGAAATTGTTAGCAAAAATAGTGGTCATCCCTGGGTGAGCCAGATAGACCTGCAATCACAAAACCTTCAATTACCCTATCAAAACTGCTCCAAATCTCACCAAATTTGGACCATAGACTAATATAAGCATTCCTAAAAGGTCTATGGTGGAATTGGGTCAAAATTCCCTACTATTTTCTAACCATACCTAATAGGTGCAACTAGCTACTACTAACCGTCCCCAGGTGGGACGGTTACAAATCTGCTTAGATTTTGCCACCAATCCTTATGGGATCTGGTCCAAAACTGGTCTAAAGGTTATGTCAATAGATGGGGCCAAATTATTCTCCAATTTGGCTGGTTTGGAATGGCTTGGATCGGTTTCTAATGCCCCTAAAAGCACCTTCAAATGAAGAGGGTTTCAAGGTCAAATGAGGGTAAAGTTTGGTTTGCAAAAGGTAAGGATGGAATTGGGCAGCACTTCATTGCTCAAATGCTTCAACTCTCCTCTTTTAAAATGGGTGAATGCACCTCTTTTTATAGCCCAAATAGGGCATCTAGGGCAAAGGGGCAAGTATTGGCATGTGAGGCAGGTGCCGCCACTTGTCAAAACCTTTGCCCTCATTGGTTAGAAGAGGTTGCCCATTTGGGGCCTCTAATTGGGAGTTCTTGGTCTCTATGATAGGCTCCCAATCAATTTTGGTTGATTGGGTAGAGAATATGGTAGTAATTGATTACCATTTCTATGCCCCTTTGAATTTTGGGGTGTTTGGTTAGGGACCATCCCACCCAGGGATGGTTTTGGATGGTCATCCCTAGGTGGGACGGTCACCATCTGTGACCATCCCTTGGTGGGACGATCACAAGGATATGCCCCAAAACTACCCAAAACTGTTGGGAACCTTCCCAAATATGTTTTGGAGCCTTATGTAAGCCTATAGGGGTGCCCAATGGGGCCATATGATGTCGATAAGAGTGGCATATGTGATGCACTGGTAGTCTTATCTGATTTATATGATTTAGGTGTCTACAGATGCCCCTTTTTGGGATGTGCTATGTGCAACAAAGCATTGAGAAAAAATAGATCACTAAATCATCAAATGATTAAGGTTGTTCATTAACCTAATCAAATTTGGATGCCTCCATTGTGGAAAGAGCATACATTCTTGGAATCCTTGCTATTGACATAGTCGAAGGATCAATTTTGGGTATACCTTTCAATCGTGTTGTAGTAATAGTCTTATGGGGCTTAGAGTATACTAGGTCTTGGTGCCTTGTGTTCTTGTAAACCTTTACATGGGTGGATTCCCGAGGTTTCAAGGAGGTCAAGCCTATTTGTTTGTTTCTTATGCTGATTCTTTGCCCCAGCATGGGCTTGAAAATTTATCTTTAGCAAAGATTCTTTTGAATGTATGGAAATTACACTTCTGAGTGTTTTAATGTTGATTTGATTTTTGAATTCATTATTATGACTACCCCCTCAAGCAATGAGTCGATGAGGGCATGACCAATGATAAAGCGATGAGTCTCTTGACTCATATGACTGAATTGGGGTAACTCTCTATTTTACCCATGGTACTATATACCTGTTTGGAGGGGATTTTTGATTGTTTTGATGAACATTTTTGGAAGCAAAAGGCTAAAAATTTCATTCCCGTGGAGTGGTCCAGCCATGGAGGCCTTCTTGGGGAGTAAAATAAAGACTTTTTATGGATCCAAAAATATTATAGGTTCAATCTTGATCCCTGCAAAATTTTAGACCATTTTGCCTTATTTTTGGTGGGTTTTGGACCCAATTTTTGATATTTTTGGGTTGTTTTTGTGCAATTTTTTGGTGACCATCCTAGGGGGGATGAGTACACTATTTATGACCATCCCAGGGTGGGATGGCCAGCCAACTATGTGCTCATCCCACCTAGGGGCGATCGGCTTCTTTTGGAGCTATATAAGCCCAAAATGGGGCATATGAGCTCATTTGTGCACTTTGCTTGGAGAATTTGGAGAGGAGAGAGGTAGGAGAGTGATTTTATGAAGTGGAGTACTATAAAAATATCAACCCAAAAACATGAGCCAGCCAACAGATGCAACAGGCGGTGGAGCCGATGCGAAATGGGTATGGAACACATGTCCTTCTCTTCACTATTTTATTGTGAAATTGTGATTTCTGGTGCAATTTTCATACTACACACTCCCTCATGGTTAAGAAACCTTAGGAATAGTGAAATGTATAAAATTGAACTTTTATTTTTGTTTTATATGCTAAAAATTAAGGTTTAATGCTAGATTTTTAGTGTTTTTAAGCATTTTTAGGGCTAAATTAGGGGTCAAAATGACCCTATTTTAGCCATTTTTGGGGACCGTCCCTGTAGGGGATGGTCACTAGTGGCCATCCCTAGGTGGGACGGTTACAAAATTAGGGGCCATCCCTAGGTGGGATGGCCAAAAACTAGCCCAAAAAGGCCCTTTTTTAAGCATTTTTTTGGTATTTTTAGTGCATTTTTCTTGCATTATTGATAAGTTAATTTTTATTACCAGATAGTTAAGAGTCGGTATAGAGTTCTGACGCTCTTTTAGGTTTCTAGAGACCTATTGACTACTACATATTGGTGATGGCTTGATGCCATTGGTCTGAAGCATGTTACGCGGTTAGATCCCGTAGTGAGCGACCACGCCTATCTGACTGCACTGATAGATTTGTGGGACCCTCATACTAATACTTTCCATCTAGTTATGGGGGAGATGATAGTTACATTAGAGGATGTATATTGGATACTACGTATTTTGATAGAGGGGCATCCCATAGTATCCACTCCTATAGAGCGATGAGAGGTCATCATGCGGAGGTACTTTGGGGCACGCTGGGAGGATGTAGTGATTGATATTCTCAATGGAGGGATATTAGTGGTTTCATGGTTTTAGGATGGTGTGCTTAGGGTTAAGCATGCTTTATTGATGACCTTGATCAGCAACATGCTACTACCTGACTCTTCAGGTGCTAGGTTCCCATGGAACCTTATAGAGCTGGTGTTCACTCTTGTAGAGTGTACAGAGGATGAGCCGATAGTGATGGCTTGGGGTCCTACTTTGTTAGCATAGCTATATGAGGAGCTATATGAGATCCAATTTTATAAGTAGAAGGGCTTGGGCTACAGCTTCTTGCTATAGGTTTGGGGTTGGCAGCATATTGTTGTGGAGCGGCCATGGGGACTACCATGGACTACTCGAGCAGAGCTACCGGATAGGGAGATTGGTTATGGGGTGCTATGGTAGAGGTCACATGAGTTAGGCCATAGCCATTGACATGCTGGAGAGGTTGAGCATTATGTAGAGGCTTTTGCATGGCTCAGAGTAGTAGACATTGAGTGGAGACCCTATAGGGATTGTCTTGCATGGAGGGAGGCTGAGACAGAGCTATATCAAGTTTGGTGAGGTAGGTGGTTGATAGGGTGACATGGGATAGAGTGAGAGTACTTCCCTTATGATCATGTGCTATGATAGTTTGGGCTATGCCAGGGGTTACCTAGGGAGCCTATGATCTATCATCATCATGGGGATGAGAGGACTCTAGCATGGCCTATTATGGAGGCACTAGGGGAGGAGTCAGATCCTATGGTGGTAGTTTCTGAGTTGGATGATGTAGGTACGATAGAGGAGTATGATGCTTGGTGGGTCATACGGTAGTGGTAGGGGGAGGGACCACTAGGAGGGGATGCAGATACTAGAGCAATGAATGTAGCTAGGGGTGCTCTAGATGAGGAGGGTCAGGATGAGTCTCTAGATGATGAGGAGGTAGACACAGGTGAGAGATTTGTGCATCAATGTGTGATAGTGGATAGGGTGGAGCTGATTGATGTATAGGATCCACTAGAATTTGATGGAGAGGACCTTGGAGATCAGGGTCTATAGGCATAGTTAGTAGCATGAGATGCTATGATTATAGAGTTGTGGGGTGATCTCGGTAGGGTATGATGGGATTTCTCAAAGGAGAGAGCTCTACTACAGGCACAGGTGTAGAGTGCATATATGGATATGGAGAGACAGGTAGCGTTGATAGATACTCTTTAGGCACAGGTTGGTATACATGGCCCTAGTCATGGGGAGTCTAGCAGTGAGGAGATAGCTACGATGCGGGAGGAGATGGCACATCTCCAGGGTTTAGTGGCTACCTATCAGACTTAGTTTTGAGAGGATCGGACCTATATGGATATGATGGAGGATGAGATAGTGCACCTTAAGGGGTGCATACCAGATCGAGCATTGGCTATTGGATCACAGCGTAGCCAGAGGAGCGAGATGGGACAGTCATCTACATGGATGAGGGCTCCAAGTTCTGCATGGAGGATGGACACATCTGGAGGGAGTAGGTCTGGGGGTAGCAGGTCTGGGAGTTCATGATGGACTCCTACTAAGGGCAGAGGAGAGAGTCACAGTGTCGGTCCTACGTGACCATGGCTAGCAGACTCTGATGGCTCTTTTTGGTCTTTTTGGTTTTGTGAAGTCTGAGGACTCACCTTTATTGTAGCCTACGGGAAGCTTATGGACTATGATGTAGCTTTTGGCTTTTACATATGGATATATATATATATATATATATATATATATGACTTTGCTTTGATCATTATGTCATATTTTGCTGCTTTATGATATGTATGCTTATTCTATGCTTTATGATGCTTTTGATAAATGTCTAACATGGATGCATGTATTTATCAGATGATGTGAGTTGATGGTATGTAGATGTGTAAGCGTTCTCTATATGATTTTGTAAATTAAAATATATGCATAAAATAGTCAGTGGCCATCTAAATATCATTGCTAATATTTATCCGATATCTATCCTATTTCATGAACACCACTTAATAAACAAAAGTTCAAAAGGAAAAACAATGTGTATGATTTGATGTAATGATTGGTATGATTTAATTTTGTATGATGGATTTATGATGACTATTTGACGCATTATATGCTAGCACCATAGACTGTAAAAAATGTATCTTTGTTATTTTCATGTTATTATAACACTTTATGTAATGGATTTTGGAATTTTGACAAACATGTGACAACATGATGTAAAATGAAATGGATAATGTAATATGATATGATATTATTTGATAGTTTTGAAGAGACTCAAACACTCTAGTTACCTAATCAAAAGTCGTATAATAACTATGCAAGATCCTTTGACAAAGTATGCACCTACTAAGATAACCAAGATAATCAACATCCCTATGTGTGCACGTGAGTTCATTACCATGATAACGCATAAGATTGCCCTAGTGCAAATGGGATTCACTCAGCCCATCAGTACTAGAGATCATTCTACAAGTCTCATTATCCTGAGTTTTGTACTTAGTTAGATTAGACTACTAGGTAATATAGGTTACAACAAGCTAGCTCATCCACATTCAAACATTGGTCTATACCTAAGCAAGTTGCTTAAGTGATAGACATATCATCATATGGGAGGCTACCGCCATTGCCAAGTAGGCTATCCACCAAACCTAGAATGAGGATCACCTTATGGTTCTCTAATGCTGAGAATTCCAAGGATTCAAGTTCAAGACTCCCTTATTTTCTTTTAACTTTGAATTTCTCAAGGGAGTTGCTCATTTTTATTTGGTGAGCAAGGGATTTTAGTAGTGGTGAGAACCACTATTTCTTTTTGCTTTTCTGAAGTGATAATAATCATTATTTCTTTTTGCATATTTTTGAAGTGATAATAATCACTATTTCTTTTGAGTATTTTGAGGGGATAATAATCACTATTGATTTTTCTCTTTGGGATACTTGCCCCAGTGTAGGGCAAGGGATTTTTGGGTAAGGAGGAACTTGTCCTTTTGTCAATTCTCAGCATCTTTGAACCATTCACACAGGGGGATGAGTGAGATAATATTTTTTACTTAAAAGTAACCTAGACCACTTTATAGTTTTCATCTTTCCTTGTGCTAGACTTGGATTTATTAATGTGAAAATGTGTTGGGATTTTGATGTATATCAAGCATTATCTAAGCAGGATTCTACCTTCTAAAAATCATGATAGCTTTCTACAAAATCTGAGAAGACAACTAGATATGGCTGAGTGACCAAAAACTTTAACTATGTTTTACTAACAATGGCTAAGTGACGGGAAACAGACATATAATATGGAGATGTAAATGTAAATGGTGTATGTAATGTAAACAGGTGGTAATATTGACATATAATAACAATTATTTTAATAGATGCCTAGTGTACAGACCTGGTGCTAGACATGTATGATCAATTTTGAGCGATGCATAATGCAATGATGAGTATGCCTAATGCAATTTATATGAAGTGCAATGAAGCAATATTTTTGTATTTTGATGATTTTAATAATATTTTTGTATTTTTGATATATATGTATATACAGGTTGACCAATGGGCTTAATGAATGCCATTGGGGCTTTTGGGTGACCAAAGGGCTTATAGACGCCTTTGGAGCATTTTGGGATGACCTAGACAATCGTAGACTACCTAGGAACATTTTAGTTTGACCTAGATGGTCATAGACCACCTAGGGGAATTTTATGGGGACCAAAGGGCTTATAGATACCTTTGGGGATTTTTGGATTGACCTAGATGATTGTAGATAGTCTAGGAATATTTTATTTTGACCTAGATGGTCATTGACCACCTAGGGGCATTTTAGGTGACCTAGATGGTCATAGGCACTAAGGAAATGCCATAGACTACCTAGGGGTATTTTAGAGTGACCAAAGGGCTTATAGATACCTTTGGGGATTTTTGGATTGACCTAGATGATCGTAGATAGTCTAGGAACATTTTATTTTGACCTAGATGGTCATTGACTACCTAGGGGTATTTTAGGTGACCTAGATGGTCATAGACACTAAGGAAATGCCATAGACTACCTAGGGGTATTTTAAAGTGACCAAAGGGCTTATAGATGCCTTTGGAGATTTTTGGATTGACCTAGATGATCGTAGATAGTCTAGGAACATTTTATTTTGACCTAGATGGTCATCAACCACCTAGGGGCATTTTAGGTGACCTAGATGATCATAGACACTAAGAAAGTATATAGACTACCTAGGGAATTTTAGGGTGACCAAAGGGCTTATAGATGCCTTTGGGGCTTTTTGGATTGACCTAGATGATCATAGATAGTCTAGGAATATTTTATTTTGACCTAGATGGTCATTGATCACCTAGGAGTATTTTAGGTGACCTAGATGGTCATAGGCACTAAGGAAATGTCATAGACTACCTAGGGGTATTTTAGGGTGACCAAAGGGCTTATAGATGCCTTTGGGGATTTTTGGATTGACCTAGATGATCGTAGATAGTCTAGGAATATTTTATTTTGACCTAGATGGTCATCGACCACCTAGGAGCATTTTAGGTGACCTAGATGGTCATAGACACTAAGGAAATGCCATAGACTACCTAGGGGAATTTTAGGGTGACCAAAGGGCTTATAGATGCCTTTGGGGCTTTTTGGATTGACCTAGATGATCGTAGATAGTCTAGGAATATTTTATTTTGACCTAGATGGTCATTGACCACCTAGGGGCATTTTAGGTGACCTAGATGGTCATAGACATTAAGGAAATGCCATAGACTACCTAGGGGTATTTTATGGTGCTCTAAGCATGAAATGACTACAAATGACTAACATTCATTGGTTCAGGCTCTTCACTTCCTTCTATGGATGCTAAGAGATAAGTTCTAGGTCCAATATGACTTGTAATGATGAATGGACCTAACTAGTTTGTTGTAAATTTGTCCCACAAGTTGGATGGCAAATTTGAGTTTTGTTGGTTCTCCTTTAGAACTAAATCACCAACCTAAAAGTCTCTCTGGTGTACTTTCAAGTTATAAGCTCTCTTAAGGCATTCTTGGTAAACATGTAGATGCTCGAGGGCATTGACACATCATTCATCAAGCAACGTTAATTGATCTAAATGAGCTTGCCTAGCGGAATCATCATCAATGAATTCCTACATGGAGATGCGCAATGATGAAATCTCTAACTCTAGAGGCATGATGGCTTCAACACCATACACTAGTGAAAATAGAGTTGCCCTAGTGGGCATCTGAATGCTAGTGTGGTAGGCCCAAAGGGCAAGAGGTAATTGATTATGCCAATATTTATGATTTTCCTTAACGATTTTCTTCAAGATGGCTACTACTATTTTATTTGATGCCTCTGCTTGCCCATTGGCCTATGGATAATAGGGCATGGAAAAGCTATGCTTTATGTTATACTTTGTTGTTAATGCACGCACATCCTTATTTTTGAAGGGTGTTCCATTATCCGATATTATTTTGGATGGAATACCAAAATGACATATGATATTATGTAGCATGAACTCCATGATGCGAGGTCTAGTCATAGTGGTAAGGGGAATTGCTTCCACCCATTTTGTGAAATACTCAGTTGTCGTTATGATAAACGTGTGATGGCCTGAGGAGGCAGGTGAGATTTTCCCAATTAAATCAAACCCCCATTGTGCAAATGGCCAAACCGATTGAATCGGTTGTAAGGCCTGTGAAGGTACATGTGTCAAATTTGCATGATGTTGACACTTCATGCACTTCTTTACATAAGCGCAACAATCTTGCTCTAAAGTTGGCCAATAATAGCCCATGCGAAGAATGCGCTTAGCGATGGCCATGCCGCTAAAGTGACCACCACATGTACCATCGTGTGCTTGGGAAATGGCCCAAGCTGACTCTTGTGAGTCTAAGAAATGAAGGAGGATACCTTCATAACTCCGATGATACATTATGTCTCCTAATAAGACATATTTTGCCACTTTTTGCTTAAATGCTCGCTTTACGGCATGCGATAATCCAGGCGGAATATTTCCTAGTTTAAGATAATATTTGATCTATGTGGCCCAATATTGCCTTGAAGAAGCCTCAATATTATGAATCATGCAATCCTTTTGACATTCATCTCATGCGAATGCTGATTGAGAATGAACTTGAAGATATAGCATTATGCTAGTATCAAAAGAATTATGAGGGAACAGAGTCCCCCATTGGGTGTTATTCAAATAATTGTGTAGTTGAGAGAACCTTTCATGTGAAGGCTCAATCTGAATCATGTGAACATCTGGTGTGGTGTTATGCTCATCACGCTCAGTTGCAGATTGTGCTAGCATTTTTACTTGAATAGTCGTGATATCATCTAAAGGGTTTTGTGGGATTAGTGACCCTAAGGAAGCCATTGTATCTGCAAAATGATTAGATGAACGAGGGAGTGCCTCTATATCATACCATTCAAATTTTTCTAGAATTTTGTCCACTAGGGCTTTGTAGGCTTGCAATATGGGACACCTACACTAGAATATCCCTTTAACCTAGTTAACTATGAGCAAGGAATCACCAAAAATGTTTAACTTTGTAATTTTCATGGTGATTGCCATCTGAAGGCCAATGATGAGGGCTTCATACTCGGCATTGTTGTTGGTACATGGGAAATTGAGTTTAAATAAAAGAGGTATTGGAGCCCCTTGTGGTGTGAAAAACATGATACCTATACCACCCCCTTGCTCACATTTAGACCCATCGAAGAATAGAGTTATGTCCGCCTGTGACTCAGGCTCTACAGAATCAGGCGATTTTGAGATATGAAACACTCCATCATCGGGAAGATCTACATTCAGAGGCTGGTCATCCTAGAGAGGAGCCTCTACTAGTTGATCGGCTATGACCTATCCTTTGATTGATTTTTGTCCAATGAACTCTAGGTCAAATTCCATCAACAACATTATCCATTTCGTCGTGCGACTATTGTGATATGTTCGACTCATCATATATCACAATGGATTTTCTTTAGATATGACATACGTGGTATGATTGAGCATGTAATGGCATAGCTTTTTAGTGGCAAAGACCACTGCTAAGCATAGCTTCTCAACGTATGCATACTTGATTTCATAGCTGACCAGTGTACGACTGATATAATATGTAGCCTGTTCTTTATGAAATTCATTCTTTTGGGACAACATGGTGCCCAATGCCAACTCAGTAGCTGAGATGTATAAATAGAATGACACTCCTGGTCATGGAGGAGCCAATACGGGTGGTGAAGCTAGGTATTTCTTAATATCATCAAAGGCATTTTGACATTCTTCATCCCAATGAAATGAGACCCCCTTGTGTAGCAACCTATTCATGGGTCGACACTTATCCGATAATTGTGCTATGAAGCATTTTATGGATGCGACCTTTCCTTGCAAGCTATGTAGCTACTTAATGGTTGTGGGGGGAGGCATTTCTAATATTTCCTTGACCTTGTTTGGATCTACCTCTATGCCTCGCTTGGAGACTATGAATCCCAAAATTTTACCAGATGTGACACCGAAGACACACTTCTTGGGATTAAGCCTAACATTGTGCTCAATGAGGTGATCTAGAACCTTACATAATACACCGATATGCTCATGGCGCAATAGATATTTTTCCAATAAGTCATCCATGTAATCTTCCAAAATCTTATGCATGTAGTCATGGAAGATATATGTCATGGCTCGTTGATAGGTGGTGCCAGCGTTCTTAAGGCCAAAAGGCATGACCTTATAATAGAATGTCCCCCAAGGTGTTGTAAACACCATTTTGATTTGGTCTTCTAGATTAATATGAATTTGATTATATCCAGAGAAACCATCCATGAGGGATAGCATTTCATGTCCTGCTGTAGCATCTACCAATGCATCAATGTTTGGTAAGGGAAATTCATCCTTAGGACTCACTTTGTTGAGATCTCTAAAGTCAGTGCAAATGTGAATCCTCCCATCAGGATTATTGATGGGAACCATGTTTGAAACCCATGGCGGATAGTCTACTGAGATGATGAAATCAGCATCCAACAACTTTTGCAATTCATATTTCACCATTAAGGCTACTGTTGGGTGCATCTTGCACAACTTTTGCTTGACTGGTTTTATCTTTGGGTCCAATGTAAGATTATGCATGACTAGATTTGGGTCCAGTCCTGGCATGTATTTATAAGACCAAGAAAAAGCATTCATCCTTTCTTTCAATGCTCTTGTGAAATCATCTTGTTCAACTAGGGATAGACCTTCCCCTAGTTTGATAATGCAGGGATTATCGAGATCTGTACCGATATCCTTGTCAATTGTTGGCTCAATTGACATATGAGACCCATATTCCAACTGATGTGGAGTGGGAATCAAGTGAATGTCATCAGCTGGGTTTGCTTCATCCATAGGAAATTCAGGATCAACCTCGGCTTGAAAAACATTCTGAGTAGTTCTTGGAGAAAATTGAAATGGTTGTAACATTTCCTCGCAAGGCCAATACTCTGATGGTGATGGGGTAGAATCTCCTCGATCAAATTCAATTGCCTCAATGTCGAGATGCAATGACTTTGATGGGTTATTCAGATCTAGAAATGGTGTGGTTAAATCTATGGAAATCATGTTGATGGATACATGATCTCCCATTCTAGGGTGAGTGGGTCTAGAGACCTGATGTTGTCTCATGACTCACGGGGGTGGCTCTGGTGGAAATGGAATAAATGGTGGTGGCCTATGCGGAAGAGGACGAGCTTGCTCTTCACGCGGTAAGAGTTGGCGTCAGATGGGGCCTTGGATGGGGAATAACATGCAAAGATAATATTCATCCTCATCATCCAAGGGGAACACTCTCTCATGTTCATCATCTGAGCTAGGATAGTTTATTGGTGCGATGCCATAGTCATCTTCATCATCACTCATCCATTCATGAGGAGGACCTTGATCCTCTTCCTCACTATCAAATTTCAAGGTATGTGATATTTTCCCCACTTCATGGGGTTGGGCAACATCACTGGATAGTCCTTGATCTATCATATCTCTGGGGAAATGATCCCCCAAGGAATGAATGTGATTCGTATTGGCATATGGATCGCGTGCAAGCTTATCCTGATAACCTAGACATAGGTGTTCTAGACTATCTGTGAGAACGTCCAATGGTACTGGCTTATTGTGTCCCAACCCAGATTTATCATAAGGTAGCTGATATTGGGGCTGACATGGGACATGAGTACCCTACTCATATAGGCCTAAACCAAAACCATACCAATTACAACGATCTAAGTACCGCAATGCATAATCTGGATTTGACAAATAGTTTACATCCTCCAAAAAAGGTTCATCATCTTCTACTTTTGGAGGAATTGGCAGAGCTCCATACTCTAAACCTCCATATATAAAATTATTTTGATTGGGAGGTAGACCAAGAGGCACAATGCTACCTATGGGAATATGAGGTCACCCCATATCTTGCATTGTCTCTACAGATGGAACCGTTGTGACATTTCTCACTAGATATTCTCCTATCCCTGTGCTAGACATATGCACTATGGTCTGGGATGGTGAAGGTGAATGAGATGGAAGTGAGGTTTGAGGTGACTCAATGTGAACCTCTGGAGATGATTCCTCATCTACTAAACAAGGAATCTCCTCCATGGATATGGTGGACACTAAAGGTGGGCTCTCATCAATGGGCCTTTTCGACATGTTCCTCGATGGAGGATCTGACGATGTCGAAGGCATCTCTATGGCTGTCGATGATGAGGATGGGATGGATGAAGATGTAGATGGTGGAATGGAAGGTGATGATGGAATGGGTAGACCCTGAATAGGTGTATTTAGTTAGAAGTCTACATGAGTCGAAGGTAATGTCGACTCTGGCATCTGTTGCACCATATTGCAGTATTTGAAGGGCTCTAGATCGGCAGAGACTACGTGCACTTGCCCTTCATGAGTGTATTTAAGACATTGATGCACAATGGATGGGACACACTTCATATCCCGTATCCAAGGTCTACCTAGAAAAATGTTGTAAGCCATATCACCTTCCAGCACATGACACAATGTCGGTATAGTCTTGCACCCCACCTGGATGGGTAAGACTATGGTACCAACAATAGAGCATATTGTGTCATTGAATGCACGAAGAGTGTAAGTTGATGCAACAACATGAGATGCTAGCAATTTTAAATATTTCAATGTTGTGGTTGTGATGATATTGCTCGAGGAACCAGTGTCTATGAGCACTCTTTTGTATGGTACCTCATTTACACATGCAATGATGTGCAAAGGAGGATCTACCATCATCATTCCATTTAAGCTCATGCTCATGAAATGTTATTACTGGTTCCTTGCACTGTTGCACATGACCCACAAAATCAATGAAGGAGTTAGAATCCTATGGTTGCAACTCTATTGACTTTAGAATATCCATCAAAGCATCCCAATGTGGAGGTGATTGTTGGATTAGCTCATAGATGGACAATCGTGTTGATGTTGTCCTCAAGATTTGTGCAAGCTTGTTCTTTATTGTTAATGTTGGCCTAGATGGAAGGCCCTGTACTATAGGTGGTGTAGTTTATGACATAGTGGGAACATCACTTGAAGCTATAGCTAGTGCAACTTGGCTTGGATATCTTCTATTCCTGGTCACAATACTCACCATCCCAACATACCCTTGGATAGGGGGTGTTGTCTTCACCTCATTCATCGATTTAGTAGGCACTGCCTGTACCTCATGAGTTGGTAATGGGTCTTTGTATATACCCATATGCTGATTGGTAGGGGCTAGTGGAGCATTGACTTGAAGCTCATTCCTCTCAATCATATCTTGTACTAGGTGTTTAAAACCATAGCACGTTGGTAAATCATGGCCACCTTGCCAATGAAATTTGCAATATTGATCCTGTATCGCTCCAAATTTTTTGCATCCCTACCTTCAAGGCTATTGGATCCGTTCCCGGAAGGAGGATGGGAAAAGGATGTGATGGTACCTCGGACTGAGAGGACTTTGCGAAGGTCCCGCCTCTCAAGGGAGGTATATTTTGATGATTTTTCGATGAATGGTGGGTTCACCAGGAAACATTTAAGGGCAGTTTCCACGCCTAGGTTTGGAATGTGTTTTAATGTGTTCATTTTTAACCTTAAGCATTCATATCCTAGGTTTGGCCAAATGAATCTAGATTAATCTATATGAAAATGCAAGTTCAATGAGTAAAAAAAATAGATTTAAAGACATAAAACAGAGAATTTACTGAATGCAAATGAGGAATACCTGATCCGGATGTTTGGTGATGATTCTGATGTTTGAAGCAGTCAGGATCGTCTGGAATTCGACAGAATCATCTGATATCTGATAGAATCATCTGAGATATGATAGAATCGTCTGAGATATAATGAATTTGTCAGAGACCTGCAAGCAGAAAATAGATACAAAATACGACAAATACTATTGTGCTAATAAGGGGAAACAACACCAAATGACTGTATGAATACTGAATAACAGTTATGAATAGTAATTCAAACAGATTACGACATTTTAATAACAAATCATGATCTTAGTATGCAATCTAAGCTAAATGGGTGAACTCCAAATGCAAAACAACATAAACACTAAATAAAATATCTAATTTGCAGACTAAAATAGCAGAGAGAAGGTTGAGAAACGCAAACTTCAGGCACTGATTGCCTCAATATGAAATGCAGTCGAGATCGTCTCGCATCAGTACGAAATCGCATCGAATTCGACAGGTTCGCCTCCGATCTGAACAGGTTCGTCGGGGATGATGGGTGCTTGTTCCAGCTGAAAAATAGTGATGTACCTACAACAAAATTGTTATGGGACCAATGCAAATGAAAAATCGGGATGGTTTAGCGTAGATGGAGTTAAATTGCAGATAATTTCAGCTAGGGGGGTGCTAAAGGGATAGCTTAGGATTAAATAGGCTTAGGGGAGTAGTTAGGAGGTTGGAGATCATCCCAATTTGGGAGATCGGTCCCAACGGTGCAGACACGCTTCTGCCCGGATTGGAGACCCGTTGGAACAGAAGCTAATTTTGCAAAATCAATTTTGCGACAAGATCGTCTGGACGTCCTAATACAGACGAAATCATCAAATCTGGGGTGATATCATCTGATTGACGACGATATCGTCAAACGGTCAAAACAACCTCTAAAAATGGCATAGAAAATGGGGAAACGGATTTCTCGGCGGTTAACGGGTGGTTTGGGAGGTTAAATTTGAATTTTAAATTATTTACTAAGGTGAATGTAATTATTGTAATTTTACTGCGCCAATTTTAGGGTGCTACATTTTGCCCCTCTTTAGCGAATTTTTTGAAGAAAATGCGTTAAAGATTAGTTCTTCTCGATCTACGAGAAACCAAAAATTATTCCCATTTTTAGGCGACGATTCTTGGTCGAATCGTACGACGACTTACTATGGTGCCCCCTCCGTGTTTTTACCCAAATCGAACGTTTGAGGTAAAAACGTGGAAAAGCAAAAAAATTATTTTTGAATAAAATTAAGAAAAATAGGGTAAAACCCTAATTCATTTTTACTGTTCATTTTTTTGGTTTTTAGAGCTCTGAAGCAAAAATGGTGGAGACGATGCACAGATCGACAGAGGTCCGGTACGGTCTACGGGTAAGAGTCTAGACTTAACTAGGATGCTTTAATTTAATTTGATATGCTTTGTAGGTAATTTTTAGGTGATTTTTGAGCATCGCGGGTGTTTTTGGGCCATCGACATCATCGGGACGAAATCGTCCTGATTTCGACGAAATCGTCTCAATTTCGGTAATTTCACTTGAGGGCGAAATCGTCGAAAGGGGGACGATTTCATCAAATTAGGGATGATTTCGAACTGCGAAATCAGAGATGATTATGCTCAAATGTGGGACAATATCGTCCAATAGTGGGCGATATCATCAATTGCACAAAATTGAATTTTTAACTTGCATTATTGTTTATTGATTATTGATTAATGATTGTTTATTGTTTTGTTGTTTATGTTTGCAGAGAGGATTACTAAAGAGCAGGGAGTGGAAATACGACGGGTTGAGATATGACTTGGCTGCTCTATCATAGGCAGAGCGGGATCAGCTGGCTCAAGTCAGCTTACTGCATGTGGTGGAAATGCCACAAGTATCCACAGATATGGGGCTACTGACGACCCTAGCAGAGAGGTGGTATCCGGGCTCTTCATGTTTTTGGCTACCTACAAGGGAGATGACTCCCACTTTGGAGGATGTATGGAGGATTCTGAGAATCCCCATACAAGGACGGCTCATTACTCCTACGGCCAATCAGGGCCGTGCTATGGGACGACTGTGTGGTGACCCGAGCTTTGCCCTGGAGAAGTGCGAAGTTAATATCGAGGCACTATGCCAGATGCCTGGGGCATCTACACTCACACGGGTTCTAGCTGGAGTAGTGGGTGGACTTCTATTGTGCCACCAGAGTGGGTGCAGGGTGCCATGGATGCTCACAGATGTGATCTACGATATGCGGGATCACGACTATAGATTCTCGTGGGGCAGTTTTGTTTTATGTCGATTGTATAGGATCCTGTATGGGGTCATGTACAAGGGTGGCCAATGTCTGGTTATGACATCGCTACTATAGGTTTGGTGCTGGGAGCATATTGCAGTGCAGAGGCCGGTAGGGCTTCCTCTGATAGGGGTTGACGGGGAGAGGCCCCGAGTCTTCTACTGGTGGCTCCGGAGAGGGGCACAGTGACAGATAGATCTACCTATGTCCCGGAGGCTACTAGATGACCTTGTCCCGGACCAGATCACTTGGAGGCCATGGAGGGAGCATCCAGGGTGGGCCGAGGACGGACAGGAGTTGGCTCACGTTAGGCGAGTTTGCTGGATGAGGATGGAGAGGGGAGAGGTGGAGCTCCATAGGTACGATCGAGTTTTGAGGCAGTTAGGTCTACAGCAGGGGATCCCATCTCTTAGGGATTATGAGTTTTCTCGGACTGTCTGGGATAACACTACGGTTAGTGGGGCTCCCGACATGAAGCGGTTTTGGATCCAGGATACGGATGATGCCCCCATCCAGCCAATGGATGGGGACGATGCAGGAGTAGCCGATGGCTACGATGCTTGGTATGTAGGCATCCACCCTCCTTGGATGACGAGGGCACAAGGTCCGATCCATGCGGTTGTGCATCGGATAAGGAGGTGGCACCAGGCGGTGATGGAGGCAGCCCAGGGTCACAGCGGGAGAGAGGTGAGGAGGCCACAGGCATAGGAGAGGCCGTGGCAGAGAGAGAGGGAGAGGAGGGAGGCGAGACCCCCATATCCACAGAGGCCACCGTCGCCCGATAAGGGAAAGGGTGTCAACACAGGAGAGAGTAGCGAGATGGCTACTCTATAAGTAGAGAGAGATCGTCTCCAAGCCTAGGTGCAGACTCTACAGGATGAGGTTGCATGCCACCGAGCTGAGGTGTCACAGCTGTGGGATGAGATTGCATGCCTCAGGGCACGGGGAGGAGGGTCGAGCTCTAGGGAATTGACACGGGCTATCGCCTAGCTAAAATTTTACTAGACATTATACTTCCAGCTAGTGCCAGAGGCGGATAGACTACCCCTGCCAGCTAACATCGTAGATCCGATCAGGATCGGGTCGTCGAGGACCACGTCCCGATCGAGGACGAGGACTACACAGACGACGATGGGGCCACCTCGTCCACCTCAGGGCAGGGGAGGAGATGAGGTAGAGATCTCGAGGGGCTCTCGAGGCTAGAGGGCTGCACTGACATTGTACAGACTGTCATTGTTGTATATGATTATTATTTTGTTGATAGAGGATTGAGTATGCCGAGGTACAGATTGTGGCATACCGATCCAGGTTTGATGATGTATATATATTTGTGATATATATAGATGAGATATTTTTGATCATATGACTTTGTCTTATGTATTTTTATGATGCTTTTAATGTTTTGATTGATTGATTTGATAATTGGATGTAATTATGTCGTTGGGAATATAATTTGAATGTCATGCGTGTAATATTTTAAATGAAATAATCTGATGTAACAAATTGATTTGTAATGAAATGTAAAAATAAAAAGAGACTTCTAACAATAATTTCAAAGGACATTGTCGCTATTATAGAACATTTCATGGAGTCACTGATCACTCGGTTGTCAAGCTAGTTCCATTTATAGAAATATTGTTAGAAGAACAAGAGTGCTTAAGAGACTGTCTTAAGACTTTGGTGCAATGGTGCAAATGATGATGATGATGGTTTGTTTTGTAGATTTCATAAGAAATATTGTGCATGAAATAATGTGTTAAAATGATTTTTGCTAGGCATAAATTCCTAAGTATGATAAAATTCATGGATAATTCTTTAGGAATTATACCATCATTGCAAAATTGTAGGTTGACATAATGACATGAAATAATAAAAATGGGTTTGCATTTTAAAAGCATAATTTGTGTAACATAATGATTTAAGTCATATGTTTTTATGATTTTAAATAAATGGGGAATAAAAATTGTTACAATGGTTTGCGCTAGGCATAGAATATGTAGGTATAGACTTATACCATCATCGCGAAAATCCAAAAAAGATAGTTTATTGCATGGTTGATTTTTGATGAACAGAAAATATGAAAATGAGGACTTGCGCTAGGCATAAAATTCCAATTTTGGTTTTGAAACTATACCATCGTCGTGAAAGTCAACCAGATATATATTTATATGTTTTTTATTGTATATTTTGAAATAAATTTTTGATTTTTTGTATTATATAGTGGTCTTTGTGCTAAAGAATTGCACTTGAAATAAGAAAATGAATCATTCCAAACAATTTGCAAAAATATATTTCAAAGTATTTTAAAGACAAAAGTTAGATTTATAAGGAATCCCATGTGCATATGTGAGTTCATTTTCAATCTTGACTTATCATAATGATACACAAAATCTCTCAAATACAAATGTGTGTGCAATTGCATTGTTCATTTACCAGTTTTGAGCAAGGTACTATGATACAAGTGATTTGAATAAACCAAATAAGTGTTCATTAACCATGATGTAGATGCATATAACCATACTAGGCTATTATGTAGGTCGAATTATCAAGAGCTAGCTAATCCATAAGCAGACATAGGTTTGTACAAAAGAAGGTTGCTAATGTGACAGACATATCACCATGCTAGGAGTTACCCAAGGCCAAGCAGGTTGGGCACAAACCACATTGTTATGGGGCTTACCTCACAGTTTTTGAATAATTGAGAATTCCAGGGATTCAAGCTCATCAACCCTTCTTTTTTTTTTCAAAGGGTATGGAAAGGGATTTTATTGCTTTCTTGCTCTCTTTTGAACTTTGCTTATTTTTATTTTTGTATTTCTTTTGCTTGATAATGCTTGGAACATTGTTGTAATGATATAAAAGAACATTTTTCTTTTCTCTTTTTCTTGAACTTTTCTTTTCTGTTTCTTTTCTTTTTCTTTGCTAGGGATACTTGCTCGGATTAGCTGTAGAGCAAGGGATTTTTATTCTGGGTAGGGGTGAGCTTGTCATTTTTCCAATTCTCAAAGATTCTAGACCATGTGCATGATAAGATAGCAGGGGAAACTTTTCGCTCAAGAAAGCACTTCTACTATGTAGCAAAACATGGAAATTACAAATATAATCATTTTATTGTGAAAAGATGTGCTTGGTTTAAGTAAATAACAAGATCAATTCTCTATGCTCAAACTTTATTTAATTGAATTTTGTGGACTTTGATATAAGAGAGATTAGTAATCATGCCAGATAAAATCAAGATATTTATTTTTGTGAGTGTGCAAGTGAGGGACTCAAATAAATGCTAATTTATCCAAAATAATTTGAAACATATAACTGCAATAATTGTAAGAAAATATAGATAAACACTTTTGAGAAAGTTTTTGAGAATGTTGACTCTCTCTTTCTTCTTTATTTTGTTTTGGTTTCGAAAGAGTCAAGCATATAACTGTTTTTATATTTTTATTTTGATTTTTGTTTTTGAGCAAAAAATTTTAACAAGTGCCTTAAATAAATGCAATAGATAGTTTTTGAATATTTTTGATGATTATGAATATTTTTGATGTTTTTGGATTTTTATAAATTTGAAAGAAATATAAGATAAAATTTTTGAAAACAATTATATACAAGAATGAAACGACCAAATTTATGCATAGTAACGTTTAAGATGCAAAATATTCATGGGTTCTTTAAGTTCTTTACCATCTAAGGTAGATCATTTATATGCTCCTGATTCAAATTTAGCTGTAATAATGTATGGTCCAAGACAATTGGGCTCAAATTTACCTTTAAGTTCCTTAGTTGCATTTGTATTTTTTTGATTTTCTTTTAAAACAAGGTCGCCAATCTCGAAGGATCGATGACAAACTTTTTTAGCATATGATCTTTTAAGCTTGTTTTGGTATGCACGGAGATGCTCCAAAGCATTGATGCATTTTTCATCTAGGAGTTCCAGCTGACTGAGTCTGACAGCACGATATTCATCTCCTACTTCGGTATTTTGAAGTAGCAGAGCCAAAGAAGGAACTTTCAATTCAAATGGAAAAACTGCTTCAACACCATATACCAAAACAAATGGTGAAGTTCCAGTGGGGGTTCGAACACTAGTTCGATAGGCCCACAAGGTCGGATATAATTGAATGTGCCGATCACGGCCGCTTTATTGACTAATATTTTGAGAATTTTGATTAAGGTTTTGTTAGATGCTTCTGCTTGACCATTACCCTGAGGATAATAGGGAGTGGACCAACGATGTTGAATCTTATATTTTTGACATAATTTTTTAACATCTTTATTTTTAAAGCAAGTTCCATTGTCAGAGATGAGATTGGCAGGAATTCTGAACCTGCAAATGATTTGATTAAAAATAAATTTAGAAACTTGTGTGCCAGTGCAGGAAGCTAAAGGCATAGCTTCGACCCACTTCGTGAAATACTCAGTGGTGGTTATGATGAACTTGTGTCCATCAGATGACACAGGATTGATTTTGCCAATAATATCCAAGCCCCATTTAGAAAAGGGCCAAGGAGAAGAAATAGCCTACAACTCTTGTGCAGGCGCATGGACAAGGTCAGCATATTTTTGACACTTGTCACAATGGCGCACATACTCATGTGCATCTGTTTCCATGGTAGGCCAAAAGTATCCTATCCGAAGGAGATTTTTAGCAATGACACTACCACTAAAGTGTCCTCCACAAGATCCATCGTGGGCTTCACTCAAGGCTGATTTAGACTCTTCTAAGTTTAAAAATCGTAATAGGATACCTTCAAAAGATCTCCTATATAAAGTATTGCCAATTATTATGAATCGACTTGCTCGTTGACGTAATAACCGACGCTGGTTTCTATTAGAATTGGCAGGGAAAGTCCCATTTTGGAGAAAATCAAATATGTCTGTATACCAAGGTTCGGGAGTAGTTTCATTGATTAGAAACACATCCAAACGCTCTAAGCATGACTTATTTGAAGCGCGTTCCTGGAGTCGACGAATAATGATAGTGGCATATTCGTCATCTAACTCCAAGGGCAGGAGAGATGCAGCTGCGGCCATAGCATCAGCTGCATGGTTGCTAGTTCAAGGAATAGCATCTAAGGTAACTTTATCAAATAAAGACATTAATTGTAAAACATAGGCCTTATATGGGCGCAGTTTATCATCTCGGGTTTGATAAACTTCAATAATTTGGTTTATAACCAGTTGGGAATCACCAAAGACTAAAAGGTGTTTAATTTTTAGTGCTAGGGCAGCTCGTAATCTAAGGATTAGAGCTTCATACTCAGCAGTATTGTTGGTGCAAGCAAATGTCAATTTGAAGGACAGAGGAATAAAATATTTTTACGGAGATATTAAAATAATACCCGCACCAGCCCGACTCATGCATCGGGCTCCATCAAAGTATAAGGACCATTGTTCGATATGGTCTGCCTCTAATTGAAGGCATTCATTTGGAAACTCGATGATGAGGGGATGGGTAGACTCTAAGGGTGCAACAGCTAATTGATCTGCTATGATTTGACCCTTAACAGACTTGTGTCCTATGAATGTGAGATCAAACTCGCTTAGATCAAGAACCCACTTGGCTGTGCGACCCGATAAATAAGGTCGACTCATGAGATACCTTAAGGGATCATATTTAGCAATGACATAAGTTTTTTGACTAAGCATATAATGTTGTAATTTTTGCGTAGCAAACACGACTGCTAGACATAGTTTTTTCAACGCTGTGTAGTGGGTTTCATAACTGATGAAGGTTCGGCTAATATAATAATTAGCATGTTCTCGCTTTTCATCATCAAGTTGAGCTAACATAGCCCCTAAGGCAGAATCTGAAGCAGAAATATATAGGAGAAATGGGCAATCGTATTTAGGTGGTGAAAGCATAGGTGGATTAAGGAGGTATTGTTTGAGAAGTTCAAAAGCTTCTCTACATTCTGCATCCCAATTAAAAGGGACAACCTTCTTAAGGAGTTTAAGAAAAGGACCAGTTTTGTCCGCCAACTTATCAATGAAGCGACGGATAGCTTGAAGTTTACCTTGTAAACTTCGTAACTCAGAGATATTTGTAGGTGCGGGCATATCAGTGATGGCCGCAATCTTGAGAGGGTCGATTTCCATACCACGTAAAGAAACTAAAACCCCTAATAGTTTGTCGAATTTAACTCCGAATATGCATTTTGCTGGATTTAATCGAATGAGATATTCTCATAATCGATTAAATACTTTCCTTAAATCATCTAAATGATTATTTTCAATAATAGAGCGAGCTATAATATCATCTACATAATCATGTAGGATATCATGCATCATATCATGAAAAATATAGGTCATAGCTCATTGATAAGTTGCACCGGCGTTCTTTAAGCCAAATGGCATCACTTTCCAAGGAAAAGGTACCCCAGGGGGTAATAAAGGCTATTTTAGCCTGGTCTTCAGGAGCTATCCGAATCTGATTATAACCGGAGAATCCATCCATTAAGGACATCATCCCACTCCCGATAGTAAAGTCAATGATTTGATCCATGTTTGGAAGAGGAAAGTCATCTTTAGGGCATGCAACGTTAATATCTCTAAAATCTGTGCAAACCCTAACTTTGGTAGCTTCTTTCTTGGTGACTGGAACTACGCTTGAGATCCATTCAACATAATCAATAGCTTGTATAAAGATAACATTCAGAGTTTTTCTAACTCCCCTTTGACTAGCAGAGCCAATTTGGGATGCATTTTTCTAAGTTTTTGTTTAATAGGTTTAGCATCCGGATGGACCACTAGATGATGCATGACTACAGAAGGGTCTAGACCTAGCATATATTCATATGTCCAAGCGAAGACATCTTCATACTCTTTAAGGAATGCAATGTATTGTTCTTGTTTTTCTTGACTTAATTCTGATCCAATATTGATTATGTGAGGGTTGTCCTCAGTTCCAATATTAATTTTAATGACGTTTTCTACCTCCATGTGTAGATCTCTTTCAAAATTAGGTGGGGCGGGTGAAACACCCAATTCTTGTAAGGTTAATTTAGATAAGTCATTCTGAGGATTAGTGGCTTCAAGTTGGGCTATGGTTGGTATAGAACCATAAAAATAAAATCCATTGTGTAACATTTCTTCAACAGAGACATCATGGAAGATATCTCCTTCCAACTCTTCATCGAGGTCAGCAATCATTTCAGGGTATGCGATGGATAGCATGTTGCATGAAAATGATTGATTTTTAAGAGGCAAATCAACATGCCTATCCATATAATCTTGATAACATATGAGATGATCATCATCCTCAAAAGGAAAGGGTTGACCCTTACTAGGAAATAAGCCCACGCCACAGCAGGCAGGCCACGGTTCTACCTCGAAAGGTTCTTTCATGTCGTTTTGGAAATGTCCCAAGACTTTCCCTTCATATCCCATTTTAAGCATAATGGGTTTAGCTTTAATATAATCATTGGTAAAATAACACCGAGCATATCCCTCATGATGAGTTTTGATATTCCGAGGGATTCTTCCCCAGTCATATCCTTTATAAATGAAGGCACAACTTCCGACTTGGTAAGTACTTCCCATAGATTGTGGGAGGCCCAAAGTACGAGGAGATGGCAGAAAGTTATTTAAAAGGTTTGAATCTCACATGAAAGCATTCGTTTTTTTTGATATTAAGGTTGTAGATAAATCTGGTAAGAGTTCATCAAAAAGGGCATAAGATGTAGAAGGCTTATTACCTATATCTTTAGATGTGGAAGGTATGATAGGTGTGTCTATAGGTTTTGAATTTATAGGGATAGAGCTTGAAGGATTGGTGGTAGACTTAAGATCTTTTTGAGGTTCGAAAATGATTTTTTTAGAGGGTTGTTGATCTATATAGGAGGATGAAATTAATGGAGGGGAAATAGGTGAAGTTATGGGTGTATGTTTCATAGTTTTAGATGAAAAATAAGAACTAGGATGTGTGGATGACAGAGCAGGGCAAAATTGCACTCCAACGGGTTCTGCCAAAGCACACATATCAAAAGGTCTAGGGTCACCATGAATAGTGACCAACTAATTTTTAAACTCGAATTTAACACATTGGTGTAAGGTTTATGTGACCGCTTGCATGGCGTTGATCCAAGGGCGACCCAAAAGTATATTGTACGATGTTGGGCAATGTACAATAAACACGGTTGTTTCTAGGGTTCTAGGGCCAACTTGCAATGGGAGGGTAATAACTCCACATGTTTCTTGTGTTTCGTCATTAAAAGCTTTGATAATCATATCGCTTTTCTTCATTTCATCACTTCTAAAGCCAAATCGTTGGTAGAAGTCAAAGGTGCAAATGTTTAGAGATGAGCCATTATCAATCAAAACTCTTTTGACAACTACATCTCCAATTAGAGCAAGAATGTATAAGGGATTGTCCTTATGTAAACTGTGTTGTGGGATATCTTTATCTCGGAAGTCAATACAATCAATCTCTCGAGTGATGATAGTATTGGCCATAGCTTCAGGTTGAATGTTTTGAGGTACCATCATTTGGATCAATGTAAGCATCAACTCATCCCTATGGGTGGGAGAGGATCTTAATAAATCTAAGAGGGAAATTCTGGTCGTAGTATTGGACAATTGCTCATTAATATTGTAAGGGGGTTTAGATTGAACAATAGGAACATGATTCCCTTTATTGGGGTTTTTCAAAATGAATGGAGCTGATCCATCATTCTGGTTTGGTTCTTGTTGAGATTTTTGAGCTTGTTGTTGAGTAACGACTCCAATGGTACCTACAATGTTATAGTGAAGACGCTGAACTGGTCTCGGTTGAGCATTAATGGCTTTTTCATTAGAAAGGAATATATTAGAAGAAGGTCAAGTAGTGACTCTTCTAGGGAATGGTTCTTCTGGAACCATAGCATCTGTGACGGGTTGAATAGGATCCGATTCGTTTTAGAACTATTCGATTGGTTTGAAGTAATGTCTAGTTCACTTTCACTATCTGATTCTATATCACTAGAATCAAAAGTTTGAAAATTATGTAAGGGCCTAGTCGTAACCAGGGATAAGGTCGTGTCAAATATTTGAGGATCTTGAACAGGTAATTGTCCGCTAATGGTTCCTACATATCGGGTAGGAGGGGGAACATTATGATGTTCGATTTGATTGGCTACCTCTTTACCATGTCGTGGTAAAGGGTGTTGAAATATGTCTAGAGTTTGATTGGCATTTTGATTTTGATTTTGGGGAATGGTCTTTTGAGTATTATTTGGAGGGTTTTGATTAGGTTGGAAGGCTTGCACTTCCATTTCATTATTTTCAATCAAATCTTGTATTTTATGTTTCAACCTTTTACAAGCATTGGTAGAATGTCCAGGTCCTCTATGGAAATCACAGTGCAAGTCAGCTCTGTATTCGGGTATAGTTGGATCAGGTTCCCGGATAGCTAGTAATTGGATCAAACCTCTTTCGAGTAATTGAGGTAAAATAGTTGATAAGGGTTGATTTAATCTAGTGAATTCTCGAGGAGGCTTATCAGGAGGTTTCAATATGAATTTTTTTGTTGTCTTTGTTGCATTGATATTAGCAACATTCCTGCTGTCAGTGACTCCATCACCAACAACTTGTTTGTTTTTATATTGATTTCTGGATGTTTTCTCATCATCCTTCTTCCTAAGTTGCCCTCTCCTAATGAGGGCATCTTCTACTCTTCGAGCTAAATCTATAGCTTGATTGAAGGTAGTTAAGGTAGCAGTCGATAGCTCATAAGATATTTGTTCTTGTAAATTGTTGATGAAAATGTCCAAAATTTCCCTATAAGGCAGCACAAAGTGCAGTTTTCCTATCAATTGCCTCCATCTAGCTAAGAAATCGGCAAAGCATTCATCCTTGTCTTGTTTTAAATTGTATAGGTCTTTAATAGTTACATGTCTCTCGATGTAGGCACTAAATTGATGGAAAAATGATTCCATTGTTTCTTCGAAGTTTCTCAAAGAATGAGTGGGCAATTGATAGTACCACTCTAATGCCATTCCACCTAAACTTTTTAGGAACATTTTTAGTAATAGCAAGTCATCATGCGATATGTCGTGACATGCTATCCTAAACATGCGAAGATGCTCTATGGGATATTCGGTTCCTTTATATATAGGCAAGACGGGCATGGGAAAATGCTTAGGGTATGGTTGAGCTACAACTATGGGATCCAAAGGTTGACTACAGATCTCTCGATAATTATACAAGGGACGGTAGGGATCTATCTGGTCCATACGTGAAGCTAATTTTTTCACCATGGCTTCCAGATTACTAGTTTGCCCCCCATATTGGTTTGGTAGGGCATTGACATGAGTTTTATGGGCATATGATGGAGGAACATGCAGATTATATGCCATGTTACTATTGTGTAAAGTATTGGTAGGAACAGTATTATGAAGGAATTTTGAAGTTGTATTATGTTGTATTCCAGATTGTTGAAAGTTTGTATTTAGCTTTGTTTTATATTTTTGTTTACTTGAAGCATATTGCTCAATAGTTTGGCGGAATAAAGTAGTGAAGGGAATTTTCTTTTGTGTGGGAGTGATTTTAGGTTGAATAACAGGTTCCTTAGGAGGTTGGGTAACCTATTGTTTTGACATGTTTTGAGCCATAGTGACCATATCCGTATTGGATGGCCCAACCTTGTCACTTTCTTGATCAATGAACAACAAGGGATTAGTGTGTATATTACACATATATTCCATGGCTGCTTGAGTGTTACTAATTTTCCCTTTATCAATACGTATTGCCACATTAAGGTCCTCAATGTTATCACTGAGAAATTTCTTGAAATGCTCTACATTGTCAAAAACAATAGTTCCATTTGGAGTTACTCTAGGGGATGAGGATCCATACTCTTTAACACTTCCTTCTTGTTCATTATCTTCACCTAAGTCTTCGTCTGATTGACCTAGAGTTTCTCCTTCCGGATTTGTATCTCCAAGGACATTTGGGTCTTTAGTTGTATCTTGAAACCAATCTTCTCCTTCTCCTAAAGTTTCTTTACCATTCCTAAGTTTAGGCATGGTGCTAAGTTTTGATTTCAGCAAATATAAAATATATATATATATATATATATATATATATATATATATATATATATATATATATATATATATATATATATATATGCAACAAATTAAGAGGTATATATTTATTATATACCTACTGCAATATTTGAAAAAGAAGTGTTTAAGTTTTTGCTAAGTTTTTAATTTTTTAGTTTTTTTTTTTAAATAATATAATAAAGACAACAAATAACACAATAAATGCAAGAAATAATACTGAAGTAATAATCTAGTTTTCTATAAACAACTTATGAATATCATTAATAGGTTCGAGTTGTTCCGGAGTCATGAAATGTTCTTCTTCAAATTGAAAGTTTTCTTTTAAAAATTTGATGAAAAGAGCTATAGTGATGTTGTCTGTTTCAGATGCTGGTTGATAAAAGTAAAGCTCATGGCAATACTCTCGATATAGCACAGCTCGCGGAACTCTATTCCATCTTTCCCTATCTATAAGAACAACCTCTTGGTCTTCTACACAACCTAGGAACTGGTGCACAATGGCTGCGTTCTTGAGGTATTCCTAGAAGGTGAACAATTATGAAGATACTAAAGCTCTACTATAAGCTAACCATCTATGGTAGGCTCTCTGAAGTTCATGATAAAAAACTAGTTGGTGAGGATCCAAGATTCTATCTAGGACTATCCTCTTGATTTGCTTAAGTTGTGTGGACTTAGATGAGATGAGACTAAGTCTTCTATCAAGTTCGTTCCATAGGAATTGATTCCTACTTGTTTCAGGCACACTAAGGATAGAATTGACTTCTATGGCTGCCAATTGGTTTTCTACGTTTATAGTAACTGCTAACCTTTTCTTAGGAGCTACCATCTAAACATGATTTTAAACTTTAAGTGTTTTAAAATGCATCTAAGTTTTAGTTGTTCTATATATATATATATATTTTTTTTTTTTGTTTTTTTTTTTTTGTTTTGTTTTCAAAATGTTATGATGCATTCACGTCGGGTTCACCAAAATGTATCACTCCAAATTTTTCGCATCCCTACCTTCAGGCTATTGGATCCATGCCCGAAAGGAGGATGGGAAAAGGATGTCGCGGTACCTCGGACTGAGAGGACTTTGCGAAGGTCCCGCCTCTCAAGGGAGGTATATTTTGATGATTTTTCGACGGATGGTGGGTTCACCAGGAAACATTTAAGGTCAATTTCCATGCCTTGGTTTGGAATGTGTTTTAATGTGTTCATTTTTAACCTTAAGCATTCATATCCTAGGTTTGGCCAAATGAATCTAGATTAATCTATATGAAAATGCAAGTTCAATGAGTACAAAAAATAGATTTAAAGACATAAAACAAAGAATTTATCGAATGCAAATGAGGAATACCTGATCCAGATGTTTGGTGATGATTCTGATGTTTGAAGCAGTCAGGATCATCTGGAATTTGACAGAATCATCTGATATCTGATAGAATTGTCTGAGATATGACAGAATCGTCTGAGATCTGACGAATTCATCAGACAAATTTGTCAGAGACCTGCAAGCAGAATAATAGATACAAAATACGATGAATACTATTGTGCTAATAATGGGAAACAACACCAAATGACTGTATGAATACTGAATAACAGTTATGAACAATAATTCAAATAGATTACGACATTTTAATAACAAATCATGATCTTAGTATGCAATCTAAGCTAAATGGGTGAACTCCAAATGCAAAATAACATAAACACTGAATAAACTATCTAATTTGCAGACTAAAATAGCAAAGAGAAGGTTGAGAAACACAAACTTCAGGCACTGATTGCCTCAATATGAAATGCAGTCGAGATCATCTCGCATTAGTACGAAATCGCCTCGAATTCGACAAGTTCACCTCCGATCTGAATAGGTTCATCGGGGATGATGGGTGCTTGCTCCGACTGAAAAATAGTGATGTACCTACAACAAAATTGTTATGGGACCAGTGCAAATGAAAAATCGGGATGGTTTAGCATAGATGGAGTTAAATTGCAGATAATTTCAGCTAGGGGGGTGCTAAAGGGATAGCTTAGGATTAAATAGGCTTAGGGGAGTAGTTAGGAGGTTGGAGATCATCCCAATTTGGGAGATCTCCAACGGGGGAGGGTCCCAACGGTGCAGACACGCTTCTGCCCGGATTGGAGACCCGTTGGAACATAAGCTAATTTTGCAAAATCAATTTTGCGACAAGATCGTCTGGACGTCCTAATCCAGACGAAATCGTCAAATTTGGGGCGATATCGTCTGATCGATGACGATATCGTAAAACGGTCAAAACAACCTCTAAAAATGGTGCAAAAAGGGGGAAACAGATTTCCCGACGGTTAACGAGCGGTTTGGGAGGTTAAATTTGAATTTTAAATTATTTACTAAGGTGAATGTAATTATTGTAATTTTACTGCACCAATTTTAGGGTGCTATAGATCCTACCGATGTACCATAGGCTTGGGTTTGCCTGTTTTTGGATCAATGGGTTTGATATCTGGTAGATTAATCATTTTTGCAACCCATAATCAATCGAATAGAGAATCCATGGATTCAGTGAAGGGAGTAAATTGTCACTTAGGGCGATGCTATTGGTTTTGTCCCTGATTCACTTAACCATTACTATTATAGCTCGTAGGAGGAGGTTGGGCTTGATAGTTCACATTTTGAGGAGGCGTCACTTGTGTAGGCCTAGGGACATGTATGGCCACTTGATTGACCATTGCTGGATTTGTAGGTGTCGAGCTAATTTTAGGGTTCTTTGTCCACTCCTTCTTACGAGGTTTGGCTTTTTCTCCCTCTTGGATTTTTATTTCTTCTATTTTTCTAGCCTATGCTAGAGCTTCTTCCAAGGTATGGTATTGTTGTAATTGCAATATCATAGAGATGGGTTTTAAGAAACACGTTGAAAACAACCAAGTTAACTTAGTCATTGGTAATAGATAAGGTAGCTTAGCCAAAATAATTTGCCACCTATTTCCGTAATCAGTAATTGAGTCATCCTCAGTTTGTTTTAACCCTGTGAGGTCTGTTAATGTCGCCTTCCTTTTATTGTTAAAGGCGAAACGTTCCAAAAATATGTCAATGAATTGTTCAAATGTGTATATGCTATGCTTTAGAATTTGGTTTAACCACTCAATGGAAAAACTAGAGAGGGTACTTAGAAAAGTTTTGAGGATCAATGCATCATTGTCCTGTATGTTAAAGTATAGATTTAAAAAATAGTGACATGCTCTTGAGTATCTTCTTCTCCCTTGAATCTATCCAATTTTGGCATTTTGAAATGCTCAGGGTATATCAAGGAAGAAATGGATGGATGTAATGTTTGATTATTTAGCTGTTGCAAAGTGGTATTTTGAATCCCATTGTCAGTTGTCCTACCTTCTACAGTTTCTAAGTGTGCAAGCAAAGCTTCATACACATATGAGGATGTGATTTCCTCTTCCTTGTTTTGAACTCATAGAGGTGGATGAGTAATATTAAGCATGGGTTGGGGTGGTTTATTATCATCCACTCCTCCATAAGGTGCTTCTACATAATCCACATTTTATTCCATGTCATCGTAAGCCCCATAGGGTGTTTCAGGTATGGGCCTACAGGGATGAACGAAGGCCTCTTGAAGGCGATCTATGTTTTGCCTATCATGTATATTTTTTTCATGCCTATCTAGAAGTCAACATTGGATTAGGTCTAGGAGACCTATCTTGTTGGAGGTTTGGTTGCCTCGATCGAGCCTCCTATCTATGCATATTTGGAGTAGAATCTCCATTACGTAAATTTTCTTGAATTTGGCGTTCAAGTCTTTATTTCTCTAATTGCTATCACTGTTCTAAAATATCTAAGTGATTTTTATCAGAACTAAGTTGATTAAACTTGGCCTAGCAGTCAAAATACTTCTTTACCAACTGATTGATCTGATCAGCTGTATTAGGTCTAAATGCCTTAACACTATTAATCTGATATCTATCTTGTTCAAGGGGGTTTGTGAGATCTATTACAACTTTCCCTTGATTGAGGGAGGCTGCATTGACTTCAGGCTCACCCATAAATAGATCTTATTTATAATATACTGGTGCAGAGGCACGACGTGATTGCCTTGACACATTTGAATGAGGATAATCTGGATGTTCCTTAGGTCTTCCCTCATAAAAAAGGAAAGGTAAGGCAGAATAAGGTCACCTATGGTGACAAGTATTACCCTCATCATGATCATGGCACCATGGGGAGGGAGGTTTGAAATCATAAGATGATCATTCAACCCTACCTTAGGTGAAAATTCATATTTCTACGCAACAGTGTGAGGATTAGACTGAGCAGGCACACGAATACGTGGGATTTCTCTATTGGGAAGTGCTCCATTACACGATGAATCTTCTCAAAAGAATGCATTAGAAATATCTATATTAGGGAAATAATTCCCTAATAGGGGTATGTTGCCTATGGGGGTACCCTGTGTAGGAGTCCCTTGTTGACTAGGTCCTTTCTTACTATTCTAGGAGTAACCATCCATTCATCTACCACTCGAATATTAGGGATATTACTTCCTAAGTTGAGACCATCACCTATGGGGGTGACCCGTGTAGGGGTCCCTTGTTGGCTAGGTCTCATATCAGCCCCTCTAGGGCTAGGAAGAGTAGGTGGTCTCCAAAGAGGTATGAGCATGTCCTTGGGATATAGACAAAGATGTTGTACGTCCTCTTCCCTACTCCCAACAACTTCCACCCTTAAATGGGCTTGGATAAGGGTATGTACCATACTTATGTACTCTAGACTACTATATGATTATCTCCTTTACAATTTTTATGAATTTGAAACAAACAAACAATAGAAACACTCAAAATAGAGATGATTATCTTCTTTAAGTTTTAAAATGTGAATCCTAAACTGTTTGATGTTGTTTCAAGATGTGTTGCTTTGTAAAGAGAATAATTAATGTTTGATATTTTGTTGGATGATATACTCAAATTTTTAAAGTATTTCACCTATATACTCACACAAGCTAAATATGGTGATGAAATCCATATCCAACAAGGTAGCATAGGTACTACCAACCCTCACCCAGCACCCTGTGCACAGTAATACACTCCTCCAAAGAGGAATGTGTGCTATTTTGCATGGTTAGGATAGATCATGGGTCAGTCTTGGCCATGGATGGGTCCCAATGATACTCTTTCACATGATCCAATCAAGTGGTAATTACATCCATTGTTGGTCTCGATAAATGGGTTGGATGTGAGAGCCCAACACCACTGATGTTAAAATAAAATATGGTGTGTGGGGTTCCTTTTAAAGATTGAAATAAAAAATACAACATACAATGATGATTCACTAATATGCATGAAAGTATGTTTTTATTTCAGACTCATTAGTAGCATAAAAGGAAAGCACTAAAATTGACAATCTATATGACCTTAACCTTCTTTTGATTAAGTTGCAAGGAGGAAAACTAGACAAACATCATATAAAATACTATTATTTTTCATATTTTTATTGATATAATTAATGCAATAATAAGAAATATGGCATCTATCCTTCACATGCATGAAGAAGACAAGAAAAATCTGAAATTTGAGCTAATTTTAACAGTATATATGCAAATTGAAGGTGAAAATGGGTGAAATTTATGACCTGGAACTTGCTATTTCTACATTTTTTTGTAGAAACCCTCTGGTTTTGTAACCGTACCTAGAAGGTATGGTTAGAATTTTGGGGGCCATCCCTAGCAGTGTCACCTAGCTAGCTGTCCCACCCTATGTCACCTAGTAGAAAATGGATCGTTTTTGCTCAGAACGATCAAAACCTGCAACAATCAAAATAGAAAATGAAGGTTAAAAATAGAAAAATTCAAAGGGGAGATATAACTAATCTCAAATACCGTGATCACCACTAAAGAAGCAAAATTTATGACATGCCTTAAGGGCACTCTATTGCAATGTAAAGTAGATTTAACACAAGCATTCAAAGGAAAGTGCATAAAAGTAATCTATTGAAATGAAGCAAAGTGTATAATAAAGGTAGCAGATTTCTCCTTATATTCATTTGTTCATAGCTTCCAATATTATTACAATGCCTTTCCTTAAGGGCTTTATACTGTGATACATTTTGACTTTTTACAAGATTCAAGGGATCTAATCCCTTGAAATGTCCTTAAGGCATGCACTATTGTCCATTTCACATTCCCACACTTGAGATCTATCCTTGGGCTTGTTCTTATTGCCTTCTTATCTCCTCCCTCCTGTATAGCATACATGCACCTACACACAAGGGAATCAAAAGAGGGTTAATAGCATATGCATTTGTAGATTCAAAGCTAGGAAACATAGAAAGCATGCATATAGAAACCACAAAACCTATTTCTAATAAACCAAAATGCTTCAAAATGACTTCTAACTATTGCATTGAATAAATAACATGATTTAGTAAATATATAAGAATTAAAAAAGGAAAATTTTTAGCAAAAATAGTGGCCATCCCTGGGTGTGTCAGATAGACCTGCAATCACAAAACCTTCAATTACCCTATCAAAAATACTCCAAATATCACCAAATTTGGACCATAGACTAATATAAACATTTATAAAATGTCTACAGTAGAATTGGGTTGAAATTCTCTACTATTTTCTAATATTCCCTAACAAGTGCAAATAGCTACTACTAACCATCCCCAGGTGGGATGGTTATGAATATGCTTGGATTTTACCACCAATCCTTATGGTATCTGGTCCAAAATTGATCTAAAGGTTATGTCAATATATGGGGCCAAATTCTTCTCCAATTTAGTTGGTTTAGAATGGCTTGGATTGGTTTCTAATACCCCTAAAAGCACCTTTGAATGAAGAGGGTTTCAAGGTCAAACGTGGGTAAAGTTTGGTTTGCAAAAGGTAAGGATGGAATTGGGCAGCACTTTTTTGCTCAAATGCTTCAATTATCTTCTTCTAAAATGGGTGGATGTACCTATTTTTATAGCCCAAATAGGGCATCTAGGGCAAAGGGTAAAGTATTGGTATGTGAGGCAAGTTCCGCCACTTGTCAAAACTTTTGTCCTCATTGGTTAGAAGAGGTTACCCATTTGGGGCCTCTAATTGGGAGTTCTTGGTATCTATGACATGATCCCAATCAATTTTGGTTGATTGGGTGGAGAATATGGTAGTAATTTATTGTCATTTCTCTGCCCCTTTAAATTTTGGGGTGTCTATGATGAGGCCTGGATATGCCTCAATCATAGCATGTTTTGAACATTGAAACTGCCTAAAAACTCTTGTGTTTAATCTGATATGCTAGTTAAGTTGATTTAATATGCTGTGTATTAACTTTTTGCATGATCAATATGTTAGAAATATTATATTCTGATTTTTACAGTTTTTTGCATAGTTTTATGTTACTTTGTCATGACTTGCTAAATGAGAAGTATGTTTAGGTTGATAGCAGCATTTCACTAGTTTTGTTTTTATATGTTTCAAGCATTTATTTTATCTAAATCTAGAAAATAGTGCAAGCAAACTGTTACTGTGCAGCAAAAACTGGTTTTCCAATGTAAATTCCAACCAGCTGCCAATGAATGGCAAGGCATTGAATTCACACATATAGATGAAGGCTATTGCAATATGATCCTGAGAGCTAAACCACCTAAGAAATGTAGATGAAGTAATTTGAAGAACACACAGTTGTTCATTTAGAATATCTTAGAAATGAACAGACATCTTCGAAATGAGAAATACAGTCTCTTCAAAATGAGCAGACATCTTCGGAATGAGAAATGCAGTCTCTTCGGAATGAGCCACTTATCTTCAAAATGAGAACAAAAAGTGCTTTTTGACTTGTTGACTAATTTATGATGATGGAAAAATGGAAATAAATATTGAAAAGGTTAAGGTAAAATATCTCCCATCTGACTTTGTCGTCCTTGCCGACCAAAGCCACCCTTTATGGAAAAGATCAATTTTGATCCTCTTCTGGGATAAACCCAGGAAATGCTACAATATAATAGGAATAGATCTATAAGATAGGAATGAGATATTCTCAGTTTGTAAGTAGATTTTAGGATATCTATAAATTTATAGCTCCCATCCAATTTGAGCTAAGAATGGTAGGGGAAAATAAGCAAGTAGTATAATAAAAAGAAAAGTGACTGTTACAGTCCTGTAATAGGGTTTTTAGCAGCAATACTATAATCATGTTCTTGAATCAATAAAGTGCACTATTTTTATTCATGTTTTTGTGAATGAGTGTGAGTAAGATATAGAGAGAGAAAGACTCATACCTTCTTCTGGACAAGGAGGCTAGCCACTTCCAGACCTAGGAGGAGGACTAACAACAAGTTTTTATTCTAATTTTTCTATAGTAGAATAAATTGTAAAACTTGTCATTTCATTTCCTTGTAAACAGCTAACAATATTTTCAATCTTAGTTTATTTCATGATTAGTATAATCTTGTGATTAATGATAAGTTTGGTTGTAATCTCCATTTTCAGTAATCTTTCAAATTACTGCAAATTGTCATTTCTAGAATTTACTATTTTCTACAATTTACTGCATTTTGTGTTTTGTTGTCAACCCCTGCATAGAAGATTGACAACCTTATGTTATAGAGCATTGACAGGATTTAATTTCCATTTTATAATCAGGTTTCCATTGCTACAAAAGTAAATAGACTTCCTTTCTACAATCATAATTAGATTTCTAATTCTGCAACTGTAGCTAGGGAGTTATTTCTGCAACATAATTAGATTTCATTCTGTAATTGTAATTAGGATTTCATTTCTACAGTTAGTAATTAGTTTCCATTCCTACAATTAGATTAAAGTTCAATTTATGCAATTTAGAGATAAAAATGTCCTAAATCCCCACACAATTGGTTTCACCAATAAGACCTGTTGCTCCCAAATGACCTAAGTTATAGCCCTGTTCATTCCTTCTTCCACAAATAGCCTTGTACACTTCCCTGGATTGACAAATTCATTGAGAATTAATGATGTTTATATTGACAACGCATCAGTCTAGTTAGGGACCATCCCACCCAGGATGGTTTTGGATGGTCGTCCCTAGGTGGGATGGTCACCATTTGTGACTGTCCCTTGGTGGTATGGTCACAAGGATATGCTGGGGACCTTCCCAAATGTGTTTTGGAGCCTTGTGTAAGCCTATAGGGGTGCCCAATAGGGCCATATAATGTTGATAAGAGTGGCATATGTGATGCATTGGTAGTCTTATTTGATTTATGTGATTTAGGTGTCTACACTCTCAATGAAGGAAATGGGGGGCTATTTATAGATTTTAATCAAGAGTGAGGGGTGGTAATATGGAGGTGACATGTCAAGTGGGTTGAGTGAGGGGAGTGGAAATATAGGTTTTTATTTTGGATGGTCAAATGGGTCTTGAGTGCACCATGCCTCATTAATGTATATGAAGGGAGGGAGTCCTCACCTAATCCATATACATTAAATGAGCATGGGGATGTGAAGAGTAGAGGGTATGATGGGATGGGTAGGATAGGATGGTAGGATAGGGTGGTAGAATAGACTAGGGTGACGTGCACATAGGCTAAGGGAATGGGATAGTCACATGGTAACCATGGGCTAGGTGTAGGACGAGGCTTAATGGGGCAAAGGTTTAAGGTAACAATACAAAATAATTGGATATTTTAGAGCAATTATATAATAATTAAGAATTAAAAATAAATAAGGGATAATGTGATATTTTAGGTTTCTGCATTTCCCCATTTTTGTACTATGTTGTGTGTAGACATGATGTAGTGCAAAAACACATGACACTAGATGGGCAACTGAATATGATAATACTGGATTAAAAATTGATGATAGTGGTTTATTATGAATTTAAGCATACCATAGTGAAATTTGAGGGAGGACATGTAATGTTACCTCAAGTCATAAATAATTTAAGATGTCCCAATTATAGAAGGGAATAATATCCTTGAATATTGATATTAAAAAATTTCTAAGCTCACTTAATTGATAAAGTTGACCAACCATAGGTATGTAGCCTCATGTCACTTCGATCGATTAGATAAGTGGGCTTAAGTTGCCACCTTGATGAAGTGAGTGTATGAGTAACCATACAACATTGGTATGGAGCATACTAAATTTAGATTGGATTAGAGCTTGAATTAAGAAAGACAAAGAAGAAGAGAAAATTTACCTATGTTGGTGATAGTCTCAGGCAAAGTTCTTGGATAAACACAATTTCATAATTGAGTTTTTGGATATTGGATATGTTTGAGGTGACATTGATGGGTAATATATTCTCCCTCAAGTGATGAGTTTATGCGTGGATAAATGTAACACAAAAACAAATTACTTGACTGAAGGTCATTGTGCAACAATGGATTGGAAGGGTTACATGAGATAGGCTATGAAAATAGAAATCATATGACCAACCCAAAATCGTATAGATGATGATAGATTGTAAAAATAGTTACTGACTGTACAATCAGTAATCAACCATATATTTTATCACCAATTATACAACCAGTCATTGACCATTTTAGAATAAAAGGGGCACACAGGGGCTCATTTTCACCCGGTGTCTTGGAAAAATGGGAAGTGAGAATGATGTGTGAGGCTATGAATTTGACACAAAGTGTTACCAAAATAGACACACATAGGAATGATATGACCGATAATGGTGTAGGACCTAGTGATAGAGGGAGTGTAATGCAGGTTGGTTGATTTTTATTTTGCTCTTGCTTGTAATTTTTAGAATAAAAGAAACTCTAGGGTTCATTTTTAGAGAAAATAAACTATAGATGGTGAGGCTAGCATAGGAAATAAAATGTGATGTTGTGGGAATGTGTGTTTTGGTTTTTTATTTGTATTGTATGGTTGGTTTTTTTTGCCAAGGTGATCAAGGTGGGATTCATAGTATGATAAGTAGATGGTGGGATGATAAATAGATATATAGAGTATTAATCGGGTAGGAAAATGGGATTTGATGAGTGGTATGATGGTAGGAAAGAGAGATGTAGCCTTGATATATGTTTAGACCACTCCTATATAATTTGAGGAGGGATTTTATTGATGATTATTGGACATGGTTTTCTAGCATTAGGTTATGGGAGGTTGCATATACAGATATAGTGCACATCGATCAAGCATACATGTCAATACTCATTAAGTGATGGAACCCAGACATGGGTACCTTCCAATTCCCCATAGGGAAAATGATATTGATATTGAAGGATGTGTTCAAAATCTATCGATTACCTATGGAGGAAGCCACAATGATAACAATGGATGCAATGCATCAAGGGATGGTGATGGGGTAGATTTTTGGAGATGAGTGGGATCAGATTTCCATAGGGAGTGGTGGGATATTGTATGAGCCCTTCTGTTTATATGGGGTACTATCCCTAAGGTAGATATTAGTGATGGTTTTGATATCAAGTGTCATGCTTCTTGACTCATCAAGTCCATGGTTTTTGTGGAACTTGTTAAAAATTATTTTGGACTTGGTGGATGCATCAATGGTATATGCATGGTCACCCACCTTGTTGGTATAGACATATAAATAGTTATATGTATTGAGTAAGGGTAATCATGGGGGATGAGTTGCATTTTACTGGTACAATTATGGGATTGTAAGTACGTGGCTATTGAGAGACAATGAGGCTTACTATATGACATACATGTATTTATGGGGGAGGACTACCCATACACCTTGATATGGAATATTGATATGAAGACACATAGAAGAAGGGTCCATGAGAGGTATCATAAATTTTATTGATAGATGTGGGTGTGCTTGAGGCCCTAGGATATTATTTTATAGCCATGGAGAATGACCCAATATGGGAATAATATAATGCACAACTATTTTGAGTGCAATAGGTGAAATGGTTGATTGACTATAAGGCCATTCAAATGTAGTACTTCTAGTTCATCCAAGTATTATGACAGGTTGGGCTATTATGGGGAGTACCACACCCACCTATGATATATAAAAGGAGGAGGTATGAGGATAGGCCTAAACCGTAGGTAGGGTCTATGGAGGATTATGTGGATGATATGGTGCTAGTACCAAATGCATATGGCATAAATATTATGATAGAGTATGATAGGTGGTGGGACACAGAATAGCGGTAGATATGGAGGATCATGGAGGATTTTAGATTAAATGAGGGGGAGGGTGATATTGGTGAGGATGGTGGTGAGGGAGAAGAGGAGGAGGTGCCACTCAAGTGATGAGTATGCTCATGAGTAGATGAGGAAGTGGGTCCATCAGAGATAGTAGGTGTGGAGATAATAGCAATGGATTTTGACAGTGAGGGGAAACCAATATTTGATGATATAGTGGATCTGAGTGGGTTGGCCTTAGTGTTTAGGGAGACAAATATTTATATGAAGTAGGTATAGTGGTTGGTTGTATAGTTGGTAGGGCACTAGGCAACATGATCTCTAAATAGGATAGGACTGTAGAGGTATCTTGATGCAGTGACTATAGAGAGGGAGACCTTGGTGGTGGAGCAGGATGAATTGAAGATGGAGATATGGTTACATGTAAGAGTAGGATACAGTTAATGTAGAGATGGATGCCCTAGTGGTGGATTGGGATAGCTTGAATATAGATAAATATGGTTATAGGTAGGATTAGGATGTGGTTACTATAGAGAGGGATGCCCTATAGAGGGAGAGAGATACAATAACAATAAAGAAATATGGACTTTAATAGGAGGTGTATTAGTTATCATAGTAACTATAATAATTGATGGTACAACCACCAGTGGTAATGAGTGGAGGAGATAGAGGTATGATGGTGAATTTGTGATCCAATATTGTAGAGCTATAGTGAGCCAAGGATGAATATAAGGCTAGTTGGTTGAGCAAGAGAGATAGAGCTTGACTGTACAAGGACCAGATGGTGAGTGAGTACATGGATATTCCATCATTCATAGGCTCTCAATATTGATAGATTTATAGGAGTGTACCATAAGTGGTCCCATCAATACCTCATTTTATGGATCTCACAACATCGCATGTGGTAGGACCATCCATTTTGTAAGCTATAAGGAGGTACTAGATTAGCAAGGATGTTAGGCAAGGAAGGAGATAATAATATAATAGAGATGATGAAGATAAGGGGATCAATGCCCTATTTTATGGATCTTGCAAACATTGTAGGTGGTAGGACCATCCATGTTGTAGGCTAGCATGAGGCACTAGATTAGCAAGGATGATAGGAAGGGAGGGAGATGATCAAATGATAGATATGGTGAACAAGAGGGGAATGGAGACGTACTATAATATTTATAGTAATGATTCTATTTTTAATATGGTAGATTGGCCATGATTGTGTAGTATTTTTATGAGATGAGGATGATGTATTGATTGTATCATGTATAGACATATATGTATGGTTATGTAGCCCTATGGGAATTTATGATGATGATAGATCATGGATTTTGTATTTACATGTACTAGTGATGACTTGTATGTATGTGGACATTTGATGAACTTCATGGATTATACTTATTATTTCATGATATATAGACATGATGATTATTTGATTATTATCATGATATAATTGTATGGATGGATGATATGATGTAGGAGTTATATATGATATGTAGGATGATGAGGTACATATTTTTAGTGTTTTTGATTTTTTATCATGGATGGATGTATGTGATTAGATAGACATGATAAACTAGATGATATGTATGTGATATGCTTATATGATGTATGATTGTTCCTATATTTATTTGCATGGTTTAGACCCACATGTGTTTGTTTAATCACTTTTTGGATGCTTGTGTATGAGGTTCACAATATAAAATGGCTTAATTAATCAATGATAATTTAACAGTCACAATAAACACATTAACACAACACAAGAATACATAAGACAAGATAACAAACAATGAACACAATATAATTAACTCAATATTAATAATGACAATTGGTAGACTTGTAGGGAAAATGAATTAACAATGAACCTAATAATAATGAAAAATGAACATAAGGAACAAGATGAATAAACATAGTAAAAATTATGTGAAGACATAGATATATATTTTTTTAAGTGAAAAACTCCTTGCGGGGCCGCCTTGGTCTAAGAGACCATGAACAGGGGGTTCTACACCATCAAAGTCACCCGAGAGTCGCACCCGACCCTACCTGCACCAACATTATCAATTGGATTTTGGATACCCAATTCAAATTTTTGGTAGGGTGGATATTTGAACTTGGGACCTCCCTTGGAGGATTGCCCTCTCCTATCCAACTCACCTACAACACTTGGGTGTGAGGACATAGATATTAAGACAAAATATAATGGCCAATTTGCTAACTAGATAAACAATGGATAATGATGAATTATTAGTTACATGAATCAATACTTAGGACATATTTACATTGGATGGTGGCTAGCCAATATGTGGTTCATCCATATATCCTAGGATTTCTAGATGCTACAATAATCTTAGGAAATCCAAATTTCCTAGTTGTAACAATCAAACTCATCTAATGGTCAATCACTATCCCATACAAATATAGACCATCTCGAATAAGATCAAGCTTATCATGGACCAAAATGTGTGCAATTAATTTTATTTCCCATATTTAATAAGGTTGAATTAACCAATTTTGAATCCAATCCATTATAAGCTAGCTCATCCGTGAGCATTCAAAGGTCTATATAAAATAAGGTTGCTAATGTGATAGATATTTTACCATTCAAAAGGTGTACTCCACTACCAATCAGGTATTTATAGCCTTGATGAAGTTATCAGTAATGCTTGAAGGGACCAAGGAGAAGTGTATTTAGGAACTATCCTTATTCTTTCATTTTCTCTCTTTTTTTGGGAGAAAGTCAAATAATGTACAAGAATAAAGATCCTGTTGAATATCATCATGCATAGAAGGCATGTAGAAGAAGGATATTAATGGTTTTAGGTTCTTCAATACCTTCAAGAGTGACCAAATTATAGGCACTAGAACACACCTTATGTTTGATTATGTACGGACCTAGCCAATTAGGAGCAAACTTATCCTGCAAATGGCATTGTTGGTTTGGATTCTGTTGATTTTCTTTGAGCACAAAGTCTCCTACCTAGAATTCTTTATCATGGACCTTGTTTTCATACACACACTTAACACAATATTGGTAAACATGAATATGTTGAATAACATTGATTCAATATTCATCAAGAAGGGCAAGTTGGTGTAAACAAGCTTTGAGAGTAGAATCATCATCGATAAACTCCTATAGCGAGAGATGGAATGTCAAGTTCTAGGGGTATAATTTTCTTAATTCCATAATTTGGATTTGCTCTAGTAGGTATGTGAATGCTCATTTTATAGGCCCAAAGTGCTAAAGGTATTTTGGTATACCAATATTGATGGGGTTTTGCAATGATCTTATGTAAGATCATGCCAATTATTTTGTTCATGGATTTGGCTTGGCCATTGACTTGAGGATAATAAGGAGTAGAGAAGATATGCTGGATGTGATACTTTTCACATAGTTCTTGAACCACCTTATTCTTTAAGGATAAAACATTATAAAAAATAATTTTAGATAAGATACTAAAGCAAAAAATGATATGGTGCAAGATAAACTCGATAATTATGGAACCAATATTTTTGATAAGAGGAGTGATTTTGAACCACTTGGTGAAGTATTTAGTAGCTATTATGATAAATGTATGTCTCCTAGACAAATTTAGGGAGATATTTCCTATGAGGTCAAGACCCCATTGTGAAAATGGACAACGACTGGATAGGTTGCAAAGCTTATGAGGGTAAGTGGGTTAGATTGGCACATTATTGGAATTTGAGACATTTATTGACATATGCACAATAACAATTTTCCATGGTGGGCTAATAATAACCCATTTGCAAGATGTGCTTCATGATGGCAATTCCACTAAAATTGCCACCACAAGTATCATTATGGGTTGCGGATATGACAAATCTTGATTCATGTCATTCGAGATAGTAGAGGAGAATACCATCATATCTTTGTTGTTAGAGGATGTCCCCCAAGAAGGTGTACATCATGGAATTTTTTTAAAGGTTTGTTTCTACAAATAAGGCAAATCATGGGAAAGAACACCAACTTTAAGATAATCCTTGACTTGTGAAAATCAAGAATTATAAGGCTTTTCTTGGATAAAATGGATGCCCACTTTGTATAGAGAAATATTATTGGAAATATAATATTTGTGGAGAGTAGTAACATGTACATGGGTGAATTTGCCATGTGATTTTTTGAGAATGAGAGAGTCGAAAGAGGCCATTGTATTAGCAAAACAATTTGTGGACATTAGGGAGGTTTCTATATCATATCACTCAAATTGTGACAACTCTTCTACAATTTTATTGTATGCCTTAAGGAATTCGTATTTACATTGGTAGATGCCCTTTACTTTGTTAAAAATGAGAAGGTAATCACAAATTATTTTGATTCGCTTGATGTGCATAAAAATTGTAGTTTGTAGGCCAAGGATGAGGGATTCATATTTAACATTTGTATTGATGTAGGGGAAGGCAAGTTTGAATGATAAGAGGATGGGATCCCCTTGCAGTATGAAGAAAACAACTCCAATATCTCCCCCTTGTTCACACTTGGAACTTTCAAAATACAACGTAAGGTCAACCTAGTATTTAGGTTTGATATACTCTTTGAGTTTAGTAATACTAAATACAGAGTCATTGGGAAGCTCAATGACAAGAGTTTTATCATTGATGAGTGAAGATTTTACAAGTTTCATAGTGATCACTTGAATTTTGAAGGATTTTTGGTTGATGAATTTGAGGTTGAATTTGTATAAGAGCATAATCTATTTGGTGGTTTGGTTGTTATTGCATGTTCAACCCATCATGTATCGTAAGGGGTTTTCCTTAGTAATAACATAGGTGGTATTATTAAGAATGTAATGGTAAATTTTCTAGTGGCAAAGAGTATCTCTAAGCATAACTTCTCCATATAGGTGTATCTAGTTTCATAGATCACCAAATTATGGCTAATATAATATATTAACTGCTCTCAATTGGTCTCATTATTTTGGGCCAACATGTCCTAAGGGGAAGTTAGTGGAAAAATATAAAAATAGAATGGGAAACCCAGCCTAGGTAGGGACAAAACTGGTGGGGATGTGAGGTACTTCTTGATACGCTCAAAAGAATCCTAACATTCTTAGGTCTATTTAAATTCAACCCTATTTTGCAAAAGGTTATTAAATGGCTTGCATTTATCTAATAGTTGTGCAATGAAGTGATGAATCACTTGAATTTTTACTTGAAAGCTTCATAATTGCTTGATATTTTTAGGGGGAGGTATTTTAGTTATAGCCTTTACTTTATTTGGATCCACTTTGATACCTGATTGAGAGACAATAAATCCTAAAAGTTTACCCAAGGTGACACCAAAGACACAGTTCTTAGGGTTTAGTCTAACATTATGCTTGAGAAACCAACCAAAGACTTTATTAAAAACATCAACATTTTGATCACACATTTTAGATTTAGCTAAGATATCATCCATGTAATCCTCCATAATATCACATTATAATCATGAAAGATATAGGTCATAGTGCATTGATATATAACATCTATATTTTAAGACTGTATGGTATGACCTTGTAATAAAATGTCCCCCATGGTGTGGTGAAATATATTTTATATTGATCATCAGGATTAACTTTGATTTGGTTGTATCCTAAAAAACCATCCATTAGGGAAAGCATTTCATGACCTGTTGTGGAGTGGACTAAGGTGTTAATATTAAGAAGGAGAAATTATCTCCTCGACACACTTTATTTATATCTTTGAAGTCTATGCATAAGTGTATTCCTATTTTTTATTTTTGATAGGCACCATGTTTGAGACCCACTTAGGATATTCCATGGATTGAATTAATCTAACATTTAAGAATTTTTGTAACTCTTATTTAACCTTTAATGCAAAGGTGGGATGCATCTTTCTAAGCTTTTGCTTGATCATCTTGGTGTTGTTATCAAGGGTGATATTATGGACTAATAAGTTGGGTTCAAGGCCAGACATGTCATTATATGTCCATGAAAATCTTTCTTATATTCTATAAGGAATGCGATAAAGCACTCTCTCTCTAAAGTAAACAATATTTTGTAAAGTTGGACGATTCAAGGATTGGAAGGGTCGATGCTTAAGTTGATGTTGATAGTTTCTTCCACAAGCATATGGGATCTATCCTCTAACTATGCAAGAGTGGGAATGAGATGTAGATCATACGCTTCCTTCTTAGCAAAGATATTATCATCATCAGTGGCCTTAGTTTAGAATATAAAAGAAGAAGGATGATAAGGCGACGAAGAAATATAGGTTTTTGATTGGTTGATCATTTATTTTATTGGGAGGAAATCAAGGCAAGAAGGATTAGAAGGAATTTTCTCAAAGTAAAGTAACTTGGATCAATGCTAAGATTTTTATTGGGACCAAACACATAGCAAAGTAGGGTGAAAAGATCAACAAAGATCATGTTGACTTGGGTGGACCATGGGGTGGATGGGTAGGTGAGCTAGAGTATGTGTTGGACATTGAGGGATTTTAAGGATGGGAGAGGAGTTGTTGAAGGATAGGTGGATGAGTATTGGGTTGATGTGGGGTCCGCTAAGGAAGAATTGGTGAGCTAGAGTATGGGTTTGAAATTAAGGGCTCTTATGGGTGGGGGAGGAGTTGTTGAAGGATAGGTGGATGAGGATTGGGTTGAGGTGGGGGCCACTAATGTAGATTGAGAGGGGGAGATGGAATGGGTTGACCATTAGGATGCAATTATAGGAGGAGCATGGGAAGGATAGGGAGTTGGAATGGAATGAGGTAGAGGTAACCATCACCCTCTTTGGGATGCTCAATTATGAGGATGATATGGAATGAAACATCTTTAGAGCTATCAAAACGATCGAGAGGTTCTTGAATTTCTCATCGATGTCATCCTTAAAAGTGTTATATAGGTTTATGTGGATTATCAAAATTGGGAATAAATATAAGGGGATATCCACCATGAAATAATGGAAGAGAGGATAATATATCAAGGGGTCCTCACTTTCAATATGAGCATAAAAAATTTGCCCCTCAAGGTTAAGGTAAAGACATGGAAAATATTTCTCAAGGAGGGTGGTTGTGTGGTTCTTGAAATAACCCAATCCTGATTTATCTTTAGGTAGTTGATAAGGTTGATTAAGGGCGTGTCACGAACCCTAATCATATCAACCTAGGCCAAATCCTTACCATTGAAAATATTCAAAATATTTTATGATGAAGGAAGGGTTAGATATATAATTAAAATTCCCATAAAATTTCTCTTCAGGATATTTAGGCTTACTTTTCTCAAAAGGAGTGTCAACTCCCCCATACACAAAATTGGTTTGATTAGGTGAGGAGCCTATAGGAATAAAAACACCTATACTTAGGGGCGCATCTTAAGGATGACCAAAATATCTAATAAAATTGATGTGAGGAGGGGATAAAGTAACATTACATACAACATATTCCCCTAAACTAGGACTAGACAAATGTATAGATACGTGGGACACCCCTTGACTTGCTTATCTTTTGGGAGACCCCTAATTTTTGGTATTGAGAGGGAAATAAATAATGGTCAAAGAAGAAAGAATGGATTAGGAAAATGGTATGGAAAGATAAGAGGTGGATAGTGGTGGTTGAGATCTAGTTATTTTCATAATGCGAGGAGAATATGGAGAGGGACCCATGAGTTGGGAATCTAACATAGCAGCTCTTTGCTCCTAAGAGTACCATTCTTGAGAAGTAGGTGAGGGAACAAATGAAGTGAGAGGATGCAACGATGTAGGACTATAAGGTGGAAAAGGAGTGGAAGTATGAGGATGGGATAATCCAGGGATGGAAGGTGGATGAGGTGAAACATGGTATGGAGTGGGCAAAAAGGAGAAAAAATGGGAGGAAGCATAAACATTGGTAACGTATCAAAGTGGAAGTTGAGAAGGAATATGAGATGAATATGGGGTATGAGGATAGAATGAAAGGATGTAGGACATGCAAGAGAGGAAGGGAAGTAGATAAATGGATGTGGATAAAGTATGGGCCATGGATGATTGGTTAGCTAGGATTGAGGATGTGCCAGACAGATAAGAGGAGTACACTTAGCCACTATGGGGACATGTGGAGCTATAGGTGGGGGTGTCATTTGGATAGATGGAGTAGGTTGGACACATGTAGGAGAAAGATGGGTGGAAGGGAGAGTGGGACCTTGTATAAGTTTGACCATGTTGCAATATTTAAAAGGTTTGGTGTTAGTGGATATGTAATGCACCTATCCTTCATGGACATATTTCAAGCACTGATGAAGAGTAAAGGGAACATACTACATTTCCTAATCCATGGTTACCCTAGGAGTAAGTTATATTACATCTCTCCCTCAATGGCATGGCATAGGGTAGGTATGGTTTTCACACCAACCTAAATAGTAAGGATTATTATACCAAGGGTTGAACAGAAGGTGTCATTGAAGGCCCATAGGGTAAGGGTAGGGGTGGGAAGATGGCTAGAGGGAAGGCTGAGGTGGTGTAAGGTATATGTGGAGATGATTTTTATGATGAGCAGTTATTGATCAAGATATTCTTGAATACCATACCATCGATGCATGCAATTAGGTGCATAGGGGTATCTTACCCTATATCTCCCTCTTGAGCCTTATCTCATGATCATGAAACACAACAGAGGGTGACATGCATATCCTCATGCTACCCATAAAGTTGGAAAAGGTATATGGATCATGATTTTTTAAACCTATAGACCTTAATATATCATTCATAGTCTTTTTATGAGGTTGATATTGTTGAATTAGATCATAGATCAATAGTTTAGTTGATGGTGTTTTTAGTTGGTGGGTATGGCTACTTATCAATGTCACAACAGGTTATGGAGGAGGAGGATCTCCTCATATGTGAGAAATAGTCAAGGATGGGGGTGTAGTAGGAGTATCACATTGTTGGTATGGTCAACCTTAATACATGGGATTCCTTGTAATGATATTGATCATACCCACAAAACCTTTGTGAGATGGGATGTAATTAATATTATTGATTTTCTTAGGCATAGTTGAGGATGTTGAGGTGTCTATTTGTTGTTGTTGCATCCCATGTTGTGGTAATGGATTTTGAAAAATACCAAGATGTTGGTTAGAGGGAGCTAAGGATTTATTCATTTGTACCTCTCCTTTATCGATAAAATCTTGTAGCAAATACTTTAGGTGTTGAATTCCATGTTTTAACTACCTACTAATTTATCTAATCATCAAGAAACAAAGAGTAGATTTCATCAATAGATACTTCTAATTCAGATTACCTTTACTTTATAACATAGGTTACTTAGCATCAATTTTGATCCCAAGCACATGCTCCATATGGTGAATATGGAAGGTCTCCAACAAGATCTTTACTTGATTTCATATCAAGTTCTATGTACAATATGTGTCCAGTCTAGGGATAAATACCCTCGTATATTAGTTATAAAATATCTTGATAGATAGATGCCAAAAGTGGTAGGGATTTCAATGATTGCTATGTCTTTATGGATAGTAAAATTTGTGTATGCTTGAAGTCTTAAAGGAATATTTTTTACCATATCAAAAATATGGATAGGGGTTCCATATAGCCGAACTACTCCTTGGTTAACATACTCATAGATTAATCCCAATGTGTATGCCACCATTTTAAGAATAATGAATTACTTGACCTAGAATCAATAAAAAAATTATGAACCAACTTATCACCATAGATTAAGATCAACTAAAATGGCATTGGTTTGGCCTTGCTTACTTTGAGATCCAATACTTGAAATACTACAAGTACCTTTTGCTTACTCGACACCCTTTACATTTCTAGTGCTTATTCTATGCATTTTATATTTTTTGACATAAATATAACATACAAAAGAGGTAAAACTACAATAATATTCCTCAAGTGGTCTACTACATTAAATGACTCTAGATAGTAAACCCTCTAAGTAGTGCATGGCATCCATTGGGGTTAGAATTTATCTATTGCAAGTGGTTGTGGAGTAGTAGCTTGTGTTGGGGTTAATTATCAATGTCTAGGGTTTTAAAGAGGGTTTCTCTTAGTAGTCATGGGAGTTTTCTCCATATGCTAGGTTGTACCATAGGGAAGACATCCTTTCTAGGATTTGGTGGCCTATTTTGTGCATTAAGACCCATTTGATTAAATATTTTTGTTATTCTAATGCTTCACTCTTGCCCCTTGTTATATGATCCAATTGAACTTGTGGCCTATTAGATATAAATGTTTTGGCTCCATCATATATAGCATACACCTCATATTCACCCCAAGTTACCTAGTTTTGCTTCAAAGAGGTTTACTTACACCTAGGAGAATGTTTTTTAAAGGAGTATGCATATGTGCATCTATTCTTGAGTAAGAAGTAGAGAAAACCTCATTTAATGATGCTTGAATAGTTTGTTGTTTATTTCATTCAAGGTAAGAACTAGGAGGATAAATGTCTAGGAATTACCATGCACCTGATCTTTCTACATAATTATTCTATAAGGTTACTATATCCATAAGAAGGTTTGGTGGAATCTATTGTAATGGTAGTTTCACAAGTACAATCTATTAAATTGAACTCGATGGTTGTCTTGTATTCCTATTAGGGTGTAAATTGATATTTTGATAACCATTTGGAGGGTCCCTATGATTTTGACCATTTTGCTAGAAGGGTAATATGAGATTATCCTAGTGTAGAGGGGGAAAATTGTCTTACCGTGGATGATTCTCAAGGCTAGATCCATAATGAGAGAAAGCCTTGAGGTAAATCATGGGGGTATGTTTTTCTCTACACTCGGTGTTAGGGGGGAAGGTTTCACTAGGAATGGCTTTAAGGACTTGCTCCAAGTCCATGGGATTTTCAAGAATATTTGATATATTTGATTCAAGACAATCACCTAGATTTGGCCTTTATAGATCTATGCTATAAAATATAAAGGACAATGCAAAAACATAGAATGTAAGAAGACAAGATCCATGGTTATGCATAGTGGTGAATATTCACAAATTGGGTGAATATTAGGATTTCTAAAATTGAAAATTGATGAATATGAGGACCCTCAAAATCATCCCATTCGCCTAAAATTTATGGGACCAATTTATTTTTAGGGTCTATTCACCACAATATATATCCAAACATAGGTATATTTGTACTCATTGGAAAGCTCTTTTCAAACTATAGTAATCCAAGATGCATACACCTAAGCTAATAATAATTTAAAATCAAAATAATGCATGAAATATAGAAAAATTTGCAAATGAACATAAAGAAGGGTTTCCTTTATTAAATTTCTATTGAAAATCGATTACAAATCCATACCTCTTAGGGATAACCAATGTGACACAGTTATTACAATGAAGAAAAGTCTCCATGCAAGGGTAGGTGTAATTCACAAGATTCTTATATTGAAACTAAAGTAGGGAAAAATGGTTCACCAAATGATGATAAACAATATGCGTATCTATGTCCTATTGCTTATGAGCGTCAAACGGAAGCATGCTAGTAAAGTGGAAAGATAACGAATAACAAGAAATAAAGCAAATAAAATAGATTTATTATTAATCAGATGGATCAAATATAGGTTACAAAGTTTCCCCTTTGAGGGATCAAAATGGATGATACAAATGTTTACAACTCGGGTGCCCAAGGATTGAAATCCTTCAAGAAATTTGGGTGCACATCCAGTGTCTTTCCTCGTACCCACAATCGGAGTGGGTAGGTCAAGGTTACTGCTGCTTGTATATTTGATTATTTGAGGTCCAATTTTGATCCCCAATGTGCTATATAACCTGCACCTACACACAAGGAAACATAAAATTTCAAATAGTGAGTGTGTGTGGTGAGAAACATGCAAATCCCCATAGGGGCCAAATAGCTAATAGTGAAAATAAGCATCAACTAAACTCCAAATGACTTGAAATTATAGAAGGATGTAAAATAGAATATTTTGGGAAGATATCACCAGAAATTGTGCCAAGATTGAGTCTGATGGTGCCTCGTAATTGCAATGATCGTGCGCAACCTGCAAAACACAAAGCAAACAATTTATCAACCTACACATATCCAAAACACATGAAAGTTGTATAGAAAAAATAAAATGAAATTTTAAGAAAACCCATTTGATCAGATTTTCAAAATCTATGATATTTTAGGTGTTCCTTCAAATGACCGTCGGATACCTACCTAAGGCCCCACAAAACACTAAAAATGCAATATATTGGCCAATATAGCTCAGAATGATCTGAAATTTGAACTAAAAAATAATAATAACATGTAGAAAATAACCAATCAAAAATAGTCAAAAAATTATGCATGGATTTCTATTCATAATAGGGTGGGACGAATAGGACTGTCATAAATTGGGGGGTGCATGAGGGTGGGATGCCCATCGTTTTTGCCTAAATTTTACCACCAATTCCACTAAGGATTGATGAAAAACACTATGGGATGTATTGTCATCAAATTTTGTGAGGGAATTCACTCAAATGGTTTGGTTATGTGACAAATTGTACCTCCTAGTTCACTTGTGAACCTCCTTCGCTCGTGAACCTCCTTCGCTAGGTAGAGATTTCAAGGGAAAAATGGGCACAAAAGGTGAGGTGAAATCTTAGTAGCACTCCGTTGCATAAAAATAAAACTCCTCTATATTTTTATGTGGAAATTGGATCCACTTTATAGCCCAAGGAGGCTCATGTGAAAAAAGGCATGCAAGGGCATGCATGGCAAGAGGCACCATTTGTCTAGGAGGAGGCATGCATTGGAAGGGGAAGAGAATATCCTTTTTTGGCCTCCATTATGAATCATGTCATAAGAGTGCTATGTTCTATGACCCACATGCTAGGCTAAGAAAGGAAAATGACAGTTTTTAGGCACTATTTGTCCAAAATTTGACTTTTTGGGGGTCAAAATTGCTATTCGTCCCACCCTGGGATGAACACTGCTATTCATCCTAGGGTGGGATGAATAGGATCTGTATTCATCCCAAGGTGGGACAAATAGGACCAAGGAGCCAAAAGGTACCAAAAATAGGCTAAAATCTTCCAAAACCTTGCTAGGAGTCGCTAGAACCACTGTATGACCTCTGAGGGCTTCCCTAGGGGCTATGGGATGTCAATTTAGTCATTGCTCATGGATGCCTAATCAGATTGACCAAATTTTAGTGTCTACAAACACGAACTACTCTAAGGCAAATGTAGCCTTCTTCTCCAATATTAGAGGTATTTTTTGCTTTAAATGTCAAGAACCTATTAATCCTACATTCAAGAAACAACAAGAAGCAATTAGAAGCAAAGGAGGCCTCTCTTGATGAATATTTTAAAGGAAATGATACAAAATATTATCATGAAAGCTTGAAATCAAGAAAGTACATAGAGCATAAAAATATACTCTAAGCATGATAATTGACCATAAATAATGTAAAGGAAGCATAGATCAATCCATCTAATATCCTAATTAAACCATTGAAAGCATGAAAACATGAAAAGTAGCAATTATTTCCCTAATTGTTTAAATGACAAAATGCAAGGAAAGAGAGCCTTAAACTATGATTCTACCACACAATTATCTCTAATAAAGTAAATCTAAATCAAATGTAACTAATCTAAAACAAGTAAAATATAAACTATTTCTAAAATCGGCTAAATTGAGGATTAAACCTTGATTGCGGGTATATCACGCGGTTGGCACTGTTAGCCATAGTTGACAACCACAACTGAGGTATGAATGTCATTGTTCTCCAAATCAAGGCTTGATTCCCCAATTCACTCCTTTAAATTGATGATCAAGGGTCATCGTGATGTCATTTGATAGATTTTATGGTTGAATTGTTCAGATCGATGATGGAATGGGCTCTATTGTGTTTCTTGATTCCTCCTAGCCCTCCATAGCCTTCTTGGTTCCAAATGCCATTTGATCTCCAATTGGGTAGCAAAAGTGTTCCTCTCAATGTATGCAAGTGAGTATACAATTTGATAGGGCTTCACTGCTCTTCAACTCAAGATTTATCTCTTTATTTCCCAATTTAGAGGGGGTTCTTATAACATTTGAGTAGGCCATATCTTAGCTTCATGGAGAAGCCAAGATCAATAAAGGGCAGTTGAAGCAATTTGAGGGAAGTTTCCAAAAATTTCTACTCTCAAACCACTCTGATCTGCAACCAATTGGTCATTGAAAGCGATTTTGGGTTTGCCAAGGTCCAACTAATTTTTGAGGGTAGCTACGACTCTGAGGCACGGTCAGCTCTATTAATCATGGGTGTCAGCCGCAACCAACACTAATTAGGCCAAACTGCCTAAATGAGTGGTTAAAACCACTGCTATATCTTGGAATCTATCCAAGATCTTCCATATGGTCTTATAGCATGTCCCATATGAGTAGTCACCTTGGCATGACGTGTTTTAGGTGTATACAGATGCCCCATTTGATATGCGTTGAGATAGAACAACATTGAGCAAAAATAGACCTCCTAAAATGATTTCATAGGTTGGATGATGATCATTAGTCTGATCAACATTAGATTCCCTAGGTCCTACAAAAGGATGCACATCCTAGAATCATTGCTTCCAACTAGATGGAAGGCTTAAATTGAAAGAGCTTGTACTCATCATCAGACATTCGGGTAGCTTCAATGCTACTATAGGTTTCTGAGACTATGTGTCTGAAATAAAGAGAGATACAAACTAAATTGTCATATTTGCTTTTTGCCCTAGCAAAGGGTAATCTTATGATAGTCGTTGGCAATGATTCATAAGACGAACATAATTTTGACAAGATCAAAGGATCTATGATCAAGGGATCTTTTGTTGACTTTGATTATGATTGACATTATGACTACCCCTTCAAGAGATGAGTCGATGAGGGTAATGACAATTAAATGAAGCGACGAGTCACTTGACCACTATGAATGACTTGAACAAGTTAAGATTTAGTATTTGATACTATGATTAGGCCTAATAAGTTATGATTGCAACTATTAATAGTAATTATTATTTCTATGCCATGGAGTGGTCCAACCATGTAGGATTTTTTAGGGAATTGAAATGATAAAAATTCCAATTAGGCTTGTGTTGAATCATAATGTCGATGATATGCTAAAAATGTCATAGAAAAATTGTCATGATTGCTTCATTCCCGTGGAGCAGTCCGGCCGCCAAGGCCTTCTTCAGGATTGAAATGAAGTATACCAATTCCATGATGACAAAGTTTACTCCAAATGTACTTATGGTAATTTACTCATCTTGTTGGATTGCATGGAATGCAATTCACTACAACCGCCAAGTGTATAGGGTAAATGACTAGATACGAGGCACATTTGGCTTTTGATTTATCTATTTTTTTTGTTATTTTTGATATTTTTGACAATTCTGATCAGATGGGTATTTTTAATTTAGCATTTTGAAACTCCGCATGGTATGATTTTGGAGCATTTATTGCAGGTTTCTAGCCACATTTTGTGTGCATTTAAAAGTACCCCAAAGCTCTTTTCAATCATTTGAAGTTTTAAAAGCAATTAATTAATTTTTTTCAATTTTTAAAGTACTTTATTCATTTTTTTAAATTTTTGAGTGCATTTTTTGATGTTTATGTGCTTTTGCAATTTTATGATTTTGTTTGTCATTTTAAGGCATTTTTTTTATGTTTTTAGTTGATTTTTAATTAGTTTTCCCTTATTATTCTACTTTCAACCAGACTCTAACTACGAGGGCGAGGGAATCAGAGATCCTTCGTAACTTGTGTGGTGCCTTAACTTAGATAGAGATGGATTGGTTTGGGGCCATGGGCTTAGGCTACATATTATACCTATCCACCATCCGAGCTGATCAGGCCTATATGACTGCATTGGCTCGACACTGGGATGCACGAACCAACACATTTCACGTACCTATGGGTGAAATGACTGTGACTCTAGAGGATGTATATTGCATCTTTTGACTCCCCCTGGATGGTGAGGCCATCACATATTCACCAAATGATGTGAAGAACGTAGTATTTTATCATATCTTCAATGGTCATAGTGTTGAGGCATAGTGGCACTCGGACCATGGAGGGTTCATATTGAGCACTGGTACACACAACATATCTTCTCTTAGTAAGTGGTCGTATTCATGCATCTGATTGTGTAGATCATACTCCCTAAAATTTTTGGAGTGAGGTTCCCATGAAACCTCCTGGATAGGATGTAGGATGTCCTTGATCCTATCCTAGGGGGGTGCCCTACTAGCGCAACTCTATAATGAGTTGTACCATATCACATAGAGGAGTAGAGTGGGCATCAATTGTAGCTTACTTATTTAAATATGGGGGTGGTAGCATATCAATATTGAGCACCATGTAGGACTACCACTCCAGATAGACACCATTAAGGAAGTGTGCCAGTGCTATGCAACATTTTGGCCTCATGAGCAGGAGGGTTTCCAGAGTATGTCTCATGCAGGGTACCTAGACTATTACATTGGGCAATTTGCACAACTATAGGTAAGGTAGATTGAGTGGCACTCTTATCTATATTTTCCTCCATGGATGGAGGTTGATAGATACATGCATCGAGCATGTAGAGATAGATGGCTCCTTAGATGGAAGTCTGAGGTACACAAGTTCTTCTACTTCTCTCACATTGCAAAATAGTTTAGCATCAGGTAGGATATTCCATATATTCCTACCATATACCATCACCTCATCATAGAGAGATACTTGACATGGCCCAAGGTGACTCCATTGGGTGATGAGGATGATTATTTCTAGGAGTCATTCCTAATAGATGTAGGGACTACACTTGACTACAATACTTGGTGGACTACCAAGGTATGACAGGGCATGGAGGGTGCCTTGGGCCGATCAACAAATGGTATTGCAGCAGAGGGTGCAAAGGGTATAGAGGTTTATCCTCATGATCATCGGGTCTATTAGAGGATTGAGGGCATATGGGGTGAGGGAGCCATAGAGAAGGTACCCCCAACTAAGTAGGAGGTTGATGCTCTTAAGGAGAGTGAGGTACCATATGATAATGATATCGGGTAGCTTAGGGACTAGGTTGCTAGCCTACAAACTTAGGTAGGCACACTCCAGATGCACATGTTAGGAAGATACACTTCCATAGCTACTCTAGAGGTATAGGCTAAGGACCTCTAGGTATAGATCACAGTAGGGCAGGCTTAGTGGTGCGAGTATGTATAGGAGAAGTCTACTCTACAAGAATAGATCACTATGACACACACTAAGATCCAGAGGACTATATGGCAGTGTATCCTCTTACAATCATAGCTATATGTCATGACCGTAGATCAAGATTCACTCAGGGATGCAAGGAAGGACCCCTCAACTTCATAGGTCACACTAGCGGCTCTAGCTACTCCAATAGCACCAGCAGTACTATAGGCCTAAAATTTTTGCACTCCTTTCCTCTAGGCTGATGGATCCGCACCTCAAAGGGAATTTAAAATGATAGAGCTACACCTCAAAATAGAGGCACTTGATCGTGCCTTCTTGTGGTGATTTTTTGACAAATTGTGGGTTCACCAGGAAACTTTTGATGGTAGTTTTTGCACCTAGGTTGAGAATGAGGTTTAATATGTTTGTTTTTGGATCATTCATACAAAAACCTAAGGTTGGCCTTTGAAATGCAACTAACCTATCTATGATGCGATTTTTTTTTACTTTTTTGATGAAAACAACAGACAAGAATAGAAATGACAAATGCAGTTGCTAATTCTATGCTTAAAAGAAATTCAAAACATACTTGAATTGAGATGTCTAATGAATATTATGATTTTTTGATGCAGAGCAAGGTTGCTACTATTTTGGCAGAATCATTGTTGTTCCAGGCAAAATTGCTCAACAATTTGCTGAAATCACAAGCAATTTCGTTGTAATTTTGTAGCAAAAAAACACAAGACACAAAATGGTTTTTTGGCACAAATATGATTCAAAATTTGATATGTTTCCTATTTAAACATTCCTTTTCAACTAAATGAAAGATATAAAAGGTTTATAATAGATGTAAGTACAAGATTCTAAGTGTTCATGAATTTTGTGTAAGCAAAATTCAGATTTAAATTAAAAATTGATTAACATGATGGTGAATACCTGAGATGCATTGTTGAATTAATGAAAATATAATTAAATAAATAAATAAAATGGAAGAGAAGGAAGAAGAACAAACAAAATAAATGTTTTTGTCCCTAGATGATCTTTGAGCAAAATCACTGCCAAGTCAGTAGGATCGCTGCGATTTTTTATGAAGTCACACCTACTCCGCCTGTTTGCAGCATGATTATGTCGATTGTTCTATGATTTTGCCGTTCACTGTGTGATTTCGACTGCAACCTACAAGTGAAAATTTGCTAAAGAGGTTAACGGGACAATGATGTATTTTATGCAAATACAGGTAAATTGAATATGGGAAGATTATACTAATGGCTTCTCAATTCTTCTATCTGCTCAGGGGATCACTTAGCACGCTTTGCAATCAGGGAGTCAGCCCCAAAAAATGAATTAGAGGGAGGATTAAATAGGATTAGGGGTAAATATAGGAAATTAGGAGGTTAGGCCAAAATAGGGAGGGAGTTGGGATCCCTCCTATGTTTTCCCCCTACCTAATCTCACCAAAATCCATCGTTACAACCTCTTTCCAAACTCAAAAATGCGGTTTGAAATGGATTTTTGGCATTTTACAAACTTGGGAAAATTCTATTTTTGAGCAAAATCACTTGATGATTTTGCTAGCCGCTCAAGCAATTTTGTTGAAAGTCAGGCGATTTCGCCCAACGGTCAAAACAACATTGGTTTGAGGGCACAAAAATCGAGACAAATGGATTGTTGCTAATTTTGAATGATTTTCCGGTAGACAGGTAAATTTAATGTTTTTATCAATTTTAATGTTTTTACTGAGTTAATCAATTTAAGTGCATAAAATTTAAGGTGCTATATTTTACCCCCTCTTTAGCGACTTTTTGAAAAAGTCGTTAAAGATGAAATGGCACGTTTTTTGAGGTAGCAAAAAAAAAATTGTATGCATTTTTTAGTTAATTGTTTTAACTTTGTTATTTTGACGTCTTATTATGCTGCCCTCTTCGATTTTTGCATTAATTCAAAAAATTAATGAAAATTCAAAGAAAAGGAAATTTTCAAGTTGACTTAAATAGAGAAACAAAATAAGAAATTTCATTTTCATTTTTACTGTTCACATTCCAGAGAGAAAAAGATCTCTGAGTGCACGATGGCAGGATTGACACATAGAGCGGATCTAGTGCATGGAGGAGAGAGGGTAAGCATTAATTTTCATGCTTTTTAATGCAATTTTCATGCTTTTTATGATTTTCTTTGAATTTTAATTTGGACTTTAAATTCGGGTATGTCGTAATTTTTGGCACGAGGTGAAATCGCCTCTGTTTCATTGAAATTGCCTCGAGTTCGCAAAATTGCACAGGGTTTGGCAAAATTGCTACAAAAAATGTAGTGATTTAGGACTTCCAAAGTGATTTTGATGAATCGAGGGCGATTTTGCCAGAAATAGGAATGATTTCATCAAAATCGAAATGATTTTGACAACTTGAATGCAATTTTGGGTTTTAATGTAATTTTGGTAATTAACTTTAAATTTTTTACTTTTGTGTGTGCAGTTGGGCAGTTTAAAGAGCCGTGAGTGGTGTTATGATGGTTTTCGAGTGGACCTAGGAAACCTGTCTGATGGTGATCAGACGACCTTGGACGCGGTGGGACTGCGTCATGTGGCTGAGATGCCACAAATTCCTATTGACCTCACTTTGCTTACAACTTTGGCAGAGAGGTGGTATCCTAGTTCATCCACATTTCGACTATCGATAGGGGATATGGCTCCCACCCTAGAGGACATCTAGAGGATCTTGCAGATCCCTATTCAGGGCCAGCGGGTTACAAGGTCAGATAACCAGGCTCAAGAACTTCAAAGATTATCTAGGTATCCTCAGATGAGGTTGGAGTCAGGTGGGGTCTTTATTACTGCTCTGAGATAGATACCTAGGATTTCTCCTCTGACATTGGTATTGTCATGAGTAGTTGGAGGCTTGATGTTATGCCACTAGAGCAATTGCAGATTTCCTTGGCTTCTTGCAGGGGTAGTGGTCGATATGCAGGACCACCATATTTGATTTGCATGGGGTCTTTTTTGCTTGTGTCATTTGTATAGGACACTATACAGGATTGTCTACAGGGAGGGGGTGGCTCTGGTGCTTACCTATTTTTTATAGGTCTGATGCTGGGAGCACATCATAGTGCAGAGGCCTTAGGAGTTACCAGTAGCAGTAGCAAAGGCAGGGAGGCATCGAGTTTACTTTTGGGTAGTCCGGGTAGGAGTTCAAAGGATTAGCCTGGATGATGCCACATAGCTTTTTTATGAGCTAACAGGAGATGCCATCATCTGGAGAACATGGAGGGGCCACCCAGGATGGACTGAGGACTGGGTAGATTTGGCTCATGTCAGACGAGTTACCTGGTTGTGGATGCATGATGGGGATATGGAGCCCCATCGAGTTGACCGGGTGCTTTGATAGTTTGGCTTATAGTAGGGGATCCCTATTGTTAGAGATTTTTACTATGCTCAGACCACCAGGGATCCGACCTCTATCAATGGTGCACTTGACATGATGTGCTTTCTAGATATAGCTCCAGATGATGCCCTTATTGTTACAGCTACTACAGATGATGCATGGGTTACAGTGGACTACATGGCATGATATGTCTCAGTCTACCCTCTGAGACTGATAACACGAAGGGGGCTAATGCACAAGGATATGGAGTAGGTGCTATGACATCACAGAGTGGCCAGTGAGCAGGCCATTGTAGATTCTATGGCTCAAGGAAGAGGTGCAAGGACCAGGTGCGATCACTTGCATGGCAGAGGGAGGATGCTAGATCCTTGTACTATAGTACTGCAGGGCCGTGGTGGGCCTTCACTAAGATCATTGAGGGTCCCATAGACCCGGGGGAGAGATGAGATGGAGGTACCCTCTCCTGAGGATCTTGGACCAGATTCCCTTAGGAAGGGGATAGCCACAAAGGAGGAGGGTGAGATCAGTGCGATGGTTGCTCTCCAGGTAGAGAATGCCATGCTATGGGAGACTAATGCCTCCAAGAGGACATGCATTGAGACACTAGAGGAAGAGCTAGCCCAGGCGAGGGCACAGGCATATAGAGGAGTGGGAGGGATAATGGATATGCTCTCCAAGGCTTTTGGGTGAGCTGCTTTCTACCAGGTGATATAATTTATGACAATCCCAGAGGGACAGAGAGTACCTCTCCTAGCGATGTACGAGCCATCAACTCAGGAAAGTAAGAGATATTAGTCTTCCACTCAAGAGACTACTGCGACTCAGGCTCCTCCACCTCCTGGAGGCAACGATGCACAGAGCACCAAGGGTGTTGGACAGTTGTGATGATTGGACTTTTGATGATTTATTAATGATGTATTTTTGGATGACTGAGTATGCCGATGATGGCTATTGTGGCATACCAATCTACTATTGTATATATATACTTTTTTGATGATATATATAGATTTTTATATTTTGCCTTATGTGTCAATGTGTTTGATGATTAATTTTGCATTTTGATTTTAAAGAGTCGTATTTTAATTTTGATAAAATGATTTGATGTAAAATTGCATTAAGATGTGTAAAATGGTTTTTTTGTTTCTGAAAATAGAAAATGTGAATTTGGCAATAAACCTCGAAGGATGTGGCACTGTTATGTGATTGTTGTGGAGATCTAAGCTCGTTAAGTCACAAAGTTGATCCTGTTATGAGGTGTATTTTGATATTGCTAAATGAAATTGTTGGGTGCTTAATAAAATTCTTAATGTTTTTTTATAGGATGAGATTTATTGATTATTGATCAAAAATATGTAATATTGGGCATACAAAAATTGAATGATGGCTTTTGCTAAGCAAGGAATCACTAATTACTTAGGAATAATACTATCATCGTAAAAAGTCATCATGAAAATGCAGGATAACAAATATTTTTGTAAAATGTAAAATTAATGTTGTGTAAATCATTGTATCACATATGCAAAAGGTTTTATAGATGCTTACGATGAATTTTTGGCATGAAAAATTAGAAGGATGGTTTTCGCTAGGTAAAGAATTCCTAATCACTTAGGAATAATACCATTATCATGGTAAAACCAAAATGCAATGTAGGATGAATATGTAAGTTTAGATATAATATTTTTGAGTTATTTGGAATATTTTGTTAACGTGACAAATTTATGAAGATGGTTTTCGCTAGGCAAGGAATCCCTAATTGCTTAGGAATAATACCATCATTGCGAAAAAGATATATTTTTTTGAATTTTTGTAATTTTAAGTTTGATATGTAGAAATTTAATAAAATATCAACGCAATATTTTAATTTATCTCAAAAATAATAATAATAATAATAAATAAATTCAAATTTATCTAGAACCCTTGTGTGTGAAGTGCATTTATTTCCATTTTGATGCTATCATAATGATACAAAATCTCTCAAATAGAAATTGTGTGTGCCTTTTGTAAAGTTCATTTACTGATTTTAAGTAGATGAATGATGGAGCAAAATTTATGAAACCAATGTGTGTGCAAGTGAAATGTTCTTTAACCATGATTTTGTGCATGCATTAGGAATGAACTACTATGTGAGTCAAATTACCATAAAGCTAGCTAATCCACAAGCGGACATTGGTTTTTACAAAAGAATGTCGCTAATGTGACAGACATGTCACCACGCGAAAAGGAATTACCCAATGTCAAGCAAGTTGGGCACAAATCACCTGTTATGGGGCTTACCTTCATGATTTTTGACTGAATGAGAAATTCCAAGGATTCAAGTTCCGTATTCCTTCTTTTCTTCACTTTTAGGGGGTAGGGATTTTGTTCATTTTGTTTTGAACAAGGGGATTTTATTGCTTTTCTTTTTTTTTTTCGTTTTTTTTTTCTTTTGGGATACTTGCTCAGCTTAGATGTGGAGCAAGGGATTTTTATTTGGGTAGGATGGAATCTTGTCCTTTTGCCAATTTATCATTCATTCTAGATCATGCACATGAGAGGATAGCAGGGAAATTTTTTTGCTTAAAATATTAAAATTCACTATGCAGTACCATTATTCAAAGATTGCAATAAATCATCTTTAATGTGTAACGTGTGGGTCTTGGTTTTAAAAAGTAGCAACATCATTCATAAAAAGAAAATTTATTTAGTGAAAATAGTGTTCTTTGATATAAGAGATATTTATAATCAAAATAACACATCAAAAATTATTTAATTTTATGAATTTTTAAGTGCGTGGTTCAAGATAACTTCTGAATTTAATCCTAGATAAAGGAAAATATTACTTGTTATTTTAGCAAAATTTGATTATAGCTTTTGGGAATATTTTTATATTTTTCTCATTTTGTAATTTGTTTGGCTATTTTGAGGAACATTTTTGAAAGTGCATGACAAACCTATTTACAAATATGTACAAATATGAAGATTTGGATCTATGCATAATATCATTTGAGGTGCATAATATTCATGGGTTCCTTGAGATCTTTTCCTTCCAAGGTAGCCAATCTATATGCACCTGACCCAAATTTAGCAGTGATGATAAATGGTCCCAGCCAGTTGGGTTGGAATTTTCCTTTAAGGTATTTTCTTGCATTAGTATTCCTCTAATTTTCTTTTAAAACTAAATCTCCAATTTCAAATGATCTGTTATGAACTTTTTTAGCATATGATCTTTTAAGTTTGTCTTGGTAAGCACGAAGGTGCTCTAAAGCATGAATGTGTTTTTCATCTAGAAGTTCTAGGTGACTGAGTCTGCTAGAATGATATTCATCTCCTACTTCATCATCTTGAAGTAAAAGTGATAGGGATGGAACTTCTAATTGAAAGGGAAAAATTGCTTCAGCACCACATACCAATACAAAAGGTGTAGCACCAGTGGGAGTATGAATGCTAGTTCGATAAGCCCATAAAGTAGGATATAATTGGATGTGCTAGTCATGGCCTATTTTATTAACCATTCTTTTTAATATTTTTATTAAGGTTTTGTTAGATGCTTCGGCTTGGCCATTTCCTTGTGGATAGTAAGGAGTGGACCATCTATGTTGGATTTTATACTTTTGAAACAATTTCTTAATATCTTTATTTTTAAAACATGTTCCATTATCAAAAATAAGATTAGATGGAATTCCAAATCTGCAGATGATTTGATTAAATATGAATTTTGAGACTTGGATTCCTGTGTAAGAAGCTAAAGGCATAGCTTCAACCCACTTTGTAAAATATTCAATTGCAGTTATGATGAACTTGTGACCATCAGATGAAATAGGGTTGATTTTACCAATAATGTCTAAACCCCATTTAGAGAAAGGCCAAGGGGATGCTATGGTTTGGAATTCTTGGGCAGGAACATGGACAAGGTCAGAATACCTTTGGAACTTTTCACATTGACACACATAATCATTTGCATATTTCTCCATTGAAGGCCAGAAATAACCTATTCTAAGAAGTTTTCTTGAAATAACACTTCCACTAAAATGTCCTCCACAAGACCCATCATGAGCTTCACTTAGGGCTTTCTTAGACTCTTCAGAATTTAGACACCTTAATAAGTTACCTTCGAAGGATCTCCTATAAAGGGTATTACCAATTATTATGAAGTGAACAACTCACTTGCGTAACAATCTACGTTGGTTTCTACCAAATATTTCATGAAAGGTTCCATTTTGTAAGAAATTAAAAATGTCAATGTACCATGGTTCTGGGGTAACTTCATTAATAAAAAAAACATCTAATGGTTCCATAAACGACTTAGTATAAGCAGGTTCCTAGATTTTTTTGATGATAATAATAGCATATTCATCGTCCAATTCCAAAGGCAACAAATAATTTGTCACAGCCATAGCATCGGCAACGCGGTTACTAGTTCTAGGAACAACTTCTAAAGTTACTTTATTAAGCAATGATATAAGTTTTAACACATATTCCTTATAAGGATGAATTTTCTCATATCATGTTTGATAAAATTTATTAATTTGATTTATGATGAGCTGAGAATATCCAAAAACTAATAATATTTTTACCTTTAGTTCTAAAGCAGCTTGTAATCCAAGGATTAGAGCTTCATATTCTACAGTGTTATTAGTACAAGGAAATTGTAATTTAAAGGATAAAGGGTGTTGTGGCTGATACACAACACACCCCAAAATTGGGGACCCACCTTTTTTGCATGCTTTCAAAGAAGATCTCAATGACCCAGATGCTAAAAATCAAGAAAAAGGCAAAATTGCACAAAAATGAAAAAGTGTCGCGATATCGCGACATGTTGCTCCGTCGCTGCCAAAAAAGAAAAGGTGTCGCGATATCACGACATGTTGCTCCGTCGTGGCCAAAAATGAAAAAGTGTCGCGATATCACGACATGTTGCTCCATCGCGGTCTAGAGAGGAGAGAGAAAGGCAGAATGGAAAATTGTCGCGAAATCGTGACATGTCACAAAATCACGGTCAAACCAGTCAAACAGGGCAAGGCACTAAAAGCGTCACGATTTCGCGACAAAAAGTAGCAAAGGGGCATGAAGCAGAAAAGCGTCGCGATTTCACGACAGGAAGCAGCAAAAGGGCCCGAAATAGAAAAGCGTCACGATTTCATGACGAAAAGCTGGCAAAGTGGTACGGAACGGAGAAGCATAGCGATTTCGCGACAGAAAGCCGCAAGATAGCACCAAGTGAAAAACGTCGCGATTTCGCGACAGGTAAGCGTACAAGGACACGAAGGCGTACCAAGTGAAAAACGTCACGATTTCATGATAGGTTGCGGCCAAAGCGTACCAAGTGAAAAACGTCACGATTTCGAAGTGCGCGAAGGCATACCAAGTGAAAAGCGTCGCGATTTCAGACAAAGCCGCAAGAGAATGAAAAAGCATCGTGATTTCGCGACAGGAAGCAGCCGAGGCGTACGGAGATGAAAAATGTCACGATTTCGTGACAGGTTGCATTGGCAAGGCTGCTGGCAGGAAAATGTCGCGATATCGCGACATGTCGCGTTTTCGCGATGAAAGCAAAGGAGCAAAGCTGCATGCATAAAAACGTTGCGATTTACATGGGGCCGTTACAGAACATGCATAGGAAGAGTGAAACACGTGGCGTACAAGTGTCAGGGTTACAGAAGCGTTACATGTCAACAGAAAATATCGAACGTTTCGGCATCGAACATAAATTCAAAAGCAACAAAAAGGCGGGAATACGAAGCGATGCATTCTGGGAGGTGAAACGAAGCGCCACAGAGCGAAACAGAGAGCCGCATCAGAAAGTATAAAATCAGAAGCACAGATTGATACAGAGGTCGGAAAACCACTACGGGCAGAGTTGTAGAGCCAAAGGCAATAAGCCATTCTGGGCCTGCTTTTGTGGTGTTTTTCTTCCACTTTGTCTGGATATTCCTTTACATTGGACTGGGTAGGAAATTGTTGTAAGCAGAGTTGCAATGCTGAAGGCCAGAGGGCCATTCGCGCCTAGCTGCTTTGAGGCTATTTTCTTCCATAGACTGGGTTTGGGAAACCAGAGATTCTGTTGTTGTATAATGACCAATTTTTAATACAAAAAATTCAGAGAGTTGCATCTCATTGGCAAGAAAGAAGGAGTTATTTTCTGCATGCAGGATTAAATGTTTATCTTTCCCCTTTTCAGATTTCTAGGCTTATAGGTGAAGTTTAATGCAAGTTCTCTTGGTTGCTTCATGCGAATGTCTAAATCTGAAAATTATAGTTTAAACCCCAGAAACCAGCACCTAACTTACCTGGATTGTGCGAGTTTGCAGGTTCAATAGGTTAGGTTGTATGCAGAAAACCTCATTAGCTTCGGTTTTGTCAAAGAGGATAGCATCATACTGAATGCACTTTTTATTTTTCTTTCACATTTTATTTTCATTTTTTTTCTGCATTTTATTTTATTTACAGGCATTAAAATAAAAATTAAAAAACTAAAAAATTCCAAAGTCAGAAAATAGAAAATTTCCATTTCAAGGCCAGAGTTTCATTTTACAGTTTTTTTTTCATTCATGAGCAGATGATGATATTCCCTTCATAAAATTCCAATTTCATTGAAGGGGTTATGTTTCAGGGCATTTCATCAATTTCCATTTTGAAATTACAACTTGGTCATATAGAGATCAAATCACATTTGCTTTATTCGGGTTCAATGAACAATCATTTACAGTTTCACAGTAAAATAAACCACAGTGCCCCTTGTTTTCAGTTACTTGCAACCACTAAGGTGTTCCAAGCATTTTAATATCTTTATTTGAGATTATTAATACACATATGCAAAATGCTCACATAACGAGAACCTTGGAGAAGTTACTTGTTTAATTTCTTTGCAAGAGAGGATTTAGAACCCAAATCCTATCGGAGAGTGTGTTTTCACAATCGGGTGAAAATACCACTCAACAGATTGGCGCTAGAAGGAGGGCATGAAAAGGTTTATTTTATCATGATTTTAGATGCTATAGGTTTATAATTGTTTAAGAGCTTTACATTGCTAAATATTTCAAGTCCATTTGATTAGCATCTTCGGCCTCCTCTAACACCACTCAACAGATTGGTGCTAGGAGGGCCGAACGGGTTTATTTTAGTGTTATTTAAATTTAAATTTTTTATGCTTTAGTCCTCTAACACTCAGCAGATTGTAAAAAGGACGGCCTGAATTTATTTACTTGTTCTATTTTAAGCAATTCAGGTATGTTGTATATTATTCTAACACTTTTCGATTGTTCATACAGAAATATGTGATTTGATTTAATTTTGAAAATTTTGGTCTCATGCAATTACTTGACATTTGATTTTAATAAGTACATCTCTTAGTTGATGCTAACTTGATTTTTTTTTTACATTGCAGGTTGAATATTCAACAGATTTGGTTCTAAAATTACATTTTAAGTTTCACTAATGGCAACACTTGAGGAGCAAATGGTATCCCTGAGAGCTGAAATAGTGTCTCTAAGAGAGAGAATGGTATCAATGATAGAGGATCATTATAAGGGTTTATCTATACCTGTGGTACCCTATCAAATTCCTAAAATGTTATTGGATTTTTTACGGTGTTTTAATCAAGAGGTGCCACTAGGATACTTGCAAAAACTGCATGTCTACAAGGATACATTATGTCAATTCCAGATTTTCTATGAGGAGGTGGCTTGTAAGTTATTTGCATACATTTTGGATGATAAACCATTCTTTTGGTACAGCCAACTACCCATGGAGGTTAGGACTTCTTGGATACAACTAGAAGCAGCCTATCTTTACCATTTTGGTAATCGAGGTTGACTTAGAAATCTTGAAAAATCAGTTTACCTCCATATGTAAAGAGCCTAATGAATCCTTGAGTCAATTCAATGGAAGATTTCGTGAGTTGCACTCCCAAATGTGGGAAAATTTTAACACATTAGAAGAGGAAGCCATGGAAGTATACCTAGGAGCCATACACCCCACACTTGCTTCACTCATTGAGGAAAAACTGAGTGGTTTGTCCCTAGAGAAAATCCATGAGGTCTTAGAAGAGATAGAACGACAAGGTCTTGAAGAAGAAAAGGCACAACATGTTCACATGAGAGATTGTTCTTTTGATGCCAACCTACACCAACCATCAAACATAGCACCCTCCACTCCAATGATACCTAAGGTGAATGATCAAGGGGATGAATTTGAATATCCAAATCTTACAACCACCTTAGATGTAGTCCACGAGGAGGTGCAAATTGCTAAGCCAACATCCACTAGTGAGGATTATGCAGAAATGATCTCATTCATAGAGATACACGATTATCTGGATGAAGGGGTTCTAAATTCAACAATGTTTGATATATGTGATAGGATGGAACCCACCATAGAATTGAATGAAGTGGTTGAAAGTGAAATGGGGAGAAAACCAATAAATGAATTTGAAGACATGATAGAGTTTCACCACTTGTTCTTGGAAGATACTATTGATGAGATGTGTAAAATTAAGGATCAAGAAATTCTTCACCCTCCAAATTATGATAAAATTGAATCATGGGTTACTAATTTGGATGATGATAGCCTTACAAATTTGAATTCAAGAAATAACCCACTTTTGGAAATAATTGAACCATCTAAGGAAGGTGAAGATGAATTTGATGAGAAACACATTGATGAATTGGAAGATGTTGAAGAAGTAGTTGAACGTCACCACTTGATTTTGAAAGATGATTATTATGATGCTTGGAAGAAGTGGGAAGACTTCACTCAATCCAAAACTACTAATGAAACTTGTGTGCCAATTGATATACAGGACAACATAATCGCCTACTCAAAGGAAGATATTACAACTCCTGTACAATTTGAGGATGTTTTGGAAGAGGGTTTCAAATCTCATCAAATTTTGGAAGATTATAATGATTCTATTACCAAGGACAAAGAAGAAAATGAATTGATGAATGAATCAAGAGATCATGTCACAAACATCATGGAATTTCATTCTATGGATTTGGATGACGATTTTTACAATGGTTGGGGGAGATATGATAATGCATTCTTTTCTCACATCCCTATAGATGAAACTCATATTTCACTTGATATGCAGGATGTTGAACCTTCTACATCATACGAAGATCTCATATTCACAAGATTTGAAAAGGTGACAAAATTCGATCATGTTGAATATAAATTCATTGAAGGTGCGGATGCAAGTTTGCATGATGATTTGGAGGATTCAAATGAAGAGATACCATGGATAGTGAACAAAGAATTAGAACCAAATGACAAAGAGATTGATCAATTGGAAGCAACTCAAATGAAGGATCATCAAGATGAGTCATGGGACATACACTTTGACCAAAAACATTTGAGGGTTGAAAATTTGCATGACCATATTTTGAATTTAAATAATGTTTATGGTGAAATGTCATTAAAAGTAAATGAAAAACAAGGTATAATTTTTAATCACACCTTTAATAACATTGTTTTAATGAATGGAAAAGAAGTTGATGCACTTGAATTGTTAAACCAAATTCATCAACAATTACTAATTGAATCTAGGATAAAAACTTTTAATGATCCTAATTTAGTAAATATCCTAGATGCTTGTAAATTGTTACACAAATTTGATTGGCCTACAAATTTGGAAAATGATTTGGCTTTGAAATTTGTAGAAATAGGCTCCTACTTACAAAATTGCATATTTGAAAAGGATAGCCTAATTCTAAATCAAGGAGGGAATTATGAAGTTTACATTTTAAAGAATAGACATGATAAAATTGAAAATCATTTATTGTCTAATCATTTTAGTAATTTGATGCTCACCTATGGGAGTATTATTGGAACTAAATCAAATTGGTATGGTGAGCATGGCAAGTGGAAATTTGTTGCATTGTTTGGTCTAGTCTTGTTTTTGTGGGATTCCCACAACATTTGGCATGCATATCACGTTATATTTTTGTTGAAATGTTCTAATCATGTTTGGGATCCAGGAAAGTGATAGTCCAAGCTTTGCATCATCTTGTATTATAGTGTACATTTGTATATAGATTTTGGTTTTTTGGTTTTGGTTTGTGTTTTCAAATTTTCATTTTTGGGATTGCAAGTTGGTTTTGGATTGAATAAGTTTTAATTTAAAGTTGTGTGTTTATTTGACATGTTTTGTTTGTCTATATATAAAAAAAAAAAATGATGAAAAAGTTGCCTTGAGATGCTAACTTATGTTCTAGATCGGGGAAATATGGAACATTGGAATTATGTGGTAGAAAGCTCCACAAGAAATACAAACAATTTAATAATATCGTTTGAAACTTGTGATGCATGAAGTAGTCAGTTTTATATGGCAATATTTCATCTGCAATTCAAAAGACAATGCATTCATATTACATCTCACTTTGCACATACATGCCATCTTAGTTGCAAATGCATTTCAAATACAAATCATTAAAGTGTGTCAAATCCTCTTAAGGTTATGCTATCACATAAATAAGAAGAAAATCCTAAGGTTGGGAACTGAGTCTTGAGATATCTAGAACCAAGCACATTTTATACACATTAAAAAGGATCTTGAGCAAAATGATCAAAACCTTGCTTGGAAGAAAAGGTTGGGCGAAAGAAGTATTTCATGTCTATCCTATTATGCAACATGATCCTTAAAATAGTGGTTTTGACCACTTCCATAAAGCTTAAAGCCTAAAATCGGAGTAGTAAGGATAGGGCTAAATCCTCATCGAACTTAGGTTGAGGATCCAACTCCCCAAAGCTTTGATTTGACCTACATGGAGTAGTAAGGATAGGGCATAAATTCTCATCTCGCTTAGGTTGAGAATCTGATTCCCCAAAGCTCCTATGTCTCATTTCATGATAAATCTTGGATTGGAAGGATCGTACTACTTGTCCCTAGCAAGGATGGGTAGTCATCCCCAAGGTCCAAGCAATAAAATTAATATTCTCCATTTACATCTAAAGCTTGGATTGGAAGGATCGTACTACATGTCCCTAGCAAGGATGGGTAGTCATCCCCAAGGTTCAAGAAGTAAAAAATTAATTTTTCCCATCTCATATTTATATTGGATTGGAAGGATCGTACTACTTGTCCTCTCGCAAAGGATGGGTAGTCATCCCCAAGGTCCAAAGAAATGAAGCTAAGTCATGGATTATGGGGTTAAGTATGCCCATGCATGGCAACATGTCTTGTCTAAAAAACAAGACCACTGATTGTTCAAAGGGTTAGACTAGCATGACCATTTCTTCCATAATTGGTTAAATTATTTTGCTCAAAGTGAGGTAATGAATTCCAAATCAGAGTAGTAAGAATAGGGTTAAACTCCCATCTCGATTAGGTTGGGAGTCCGATTTCCCAAAGCTCTGATTTCACTTTCACTTACACATGGGTTCAAGATAGTAGGGACTCATAACCAACTTTGGGATCTAATAAAGCAATTCATTATACATATAGTTGATCCTAAGAGGGTTTGATAATCTTGAATGTTTGTGTATGATACTAGAAGAAAGACTATGCCTTTTATAAAAGCAAAATCTCTTAGCATATTTATTAGGTTACACAAATCATTCACAATCTCACATATGCATTCATGTAAAACTGACGATGGAATGTTGATCAATTTCAAACGATAGGGAATGAAACACATTGCACACACCGAGCTGATACTTAATGATTCTGATGATTCATGTATTTTTGATCTATGGGCATTTGTTTATATTTCTTATGTGCTAACGCATGTTTTCGAGTTTGTATACTTCCAGGTAGGGTTCTCACCAAAATGCTCAAGAGCATTTGACAATAGAGTCGCCATTTGTTGTGGCTGATCCACAACACACCCCAAAATTGGGGACCCACCTTTTTTGCATGCTTTCAAAGAAGATCTCAGTGACCCAGATGCTAAAAATCAAGAAAAAGGCAAAATTGCACAAAAATGAAAAAGTGTCGCGATATCGCGACATGTCGCTCCGTCGCTGCCAAAAAAGAAAAGTGTCACGATATCGCGACATGTTGCTCCGCGGCCAAAAATGAAAAAGTGTCGCGATATCGCGACATGTTGCTCCGTCGCGGTCCAGAGAGGAGAGAGAAAGATAGAATGGAAAATTGTCGCAAAATCGTGACATGTCACAAAATCATGGTCAAACCAGTCAAACAGGGCAAGGCACTAAAAGCATCGCGATTTCGTGACAAAAAGCGACAAAGGGGCACGAAGCGAAAAACGTCACGATTATTCTGACGAGAAAGGAATAGAAAAGCGTCGCGATTTCACGACAAAAAGAAAAGGTACGAAAAGCAAAGACCAAGTGAAAAACGTCACGATTTCACGACAGGGAAGTGTACCCAAGTGAAAAACATCCTGATTTCATGAAAAAGTACCAAGTGAAAAACTCACGATTTCGCGACAGTGAAGGTGTACGAAGTGAAAAGCGTCACGATTTCACGAAAAAAAATAAAATCACGATTTCGAAGAGAAAAAACGTCATGATTTCATGACAGGTTGCATTGGCAAGGCTGCTAGCAGGAAAATGTCGCGATATCGTGACATGTCGCATTTTTACGATGAAAGTAAAGGAGCAAAGCTGCATGCATAAAAATGTCATGATTTACATGGGGCCATTATAGAACATGCATAGGAAGCGTGAAACACGTGGCGTACAGGTGTCAGGGTTACAGAAGCGTTACATGTCAATAGAAAATATCGAACGTTTTGGCATCGAACATAAATTCAAAAGCAACGAAAAGGCGAGAATACGAAGCGATGCATTCTGGGAGGTGAAACGAAGCGTCGCAGGGCAAAACAGAGAGCCGCATCAAATAGTATAAAATCAGAAGCACAGATTGATACAGAGGTCGGAAAACCACTACGGGCAGAGTTGTAGAGCCAAAGGCAATAAGCCATTCTAGGCCTGCTTTTGTGGTGTTTTTCTTCCACTTTGTCTGGATATTCCTTTACATTGGATTGGGTAGGAAATTGTTGTAAGCAGAGTTGCAGTCTTTGAAGGCCAGAGGGCCATTCTGGGCCTGCTTTGAGGCTGTTTTCTTCCATAGACTGGGTTTGGGAAACCAGAGATTCTGTTGTTGTATAATGACCAATTTTTAATACAGAAAATTCAGAGAGTTGCATCTCATTGGCAAGAAAGAAGGAGTTATTTTTTGCATGCAGGATTAAATGTTTATCTTTCCCCTTTTTAGATTTCTAGGCTTATAGGTGAAGTTTAATGCAAGTTCTCTTGGTTGCTTCATGCGAATGTCTAAATCTGAAAATTACAGTTTAAACCCCAGAAACCAGCACCTAACTTACCTGGATTGTGCGAGTTTGCAGGTTCAATAGGTTAGGTTGTATGCAGAAAACCTCATTAGCTTCGGTTTTGTCAAAGAGGATAGCATCATACTGAATGCACTTTTTATTTTTCTTTCACATTTTATTTTCATTTTTTTCTGCATTTTATTTTATTTACAGGCATTAAAATAAAAATTAAAAAACTAAAAAATTCCAAAGTCAGAAAATAGAAAATTTCCATTTCAAGGCCAGAATTTCATTTTACAGTTTTGTTTTTCATTCATGAGCAGATGATGATATTCCCTTCATAAAATTCCAATTTCATTGAAGGGGTTATGTTTCAGGGCATTTCATCAATTTCCATTTTGAAATTACAACTTGGTCATATAGAGATCAAATCACATTTGCTTTATTCGGGTTCAATGAACAATCATTTAAAGTTTCACGATAAAATAAACCAACATTGCCCCTTGTTTTCAGTTACTTGCAACCACTAAGGTGTTCCAAGCATTTTTATTGAATATCTTTATTTGAGATTATTAATACACATATACAAAATGCTAACATAGCGGAGACCTTGGAGAAGTTACTTGTTTAATTTCTTTGCAAGAGAGGATTTAGAACCCAAATCCTATCGGAGAGTGTGTTTTCACAATCGGGTGAAAATACCACTCAACAAAGGGATTGATGAGTGTCGTTGAGTCTCATCATTTAATCTCAATGATTTATCAATCCGGGGTGGTGTCCAAGGCTGTCTACGATAGAAGGCTAGGGCAGAGTACAATTCAGGCATTCAGATTTCAAGCATTTATTGGTGAAGCAGATTTTGGTTTAGCCTTTTGGTGTCACACTAAACCTAGTCTAGAAGAATGGAAACTAAAATAAATTACAGGAATTGAAAACTAAATCTAAGTTGCAAGAATTTAACAATCTAACTACAATTGCATGAATTGAAATTGCTAAATTGAAATCTAATCTACTTTTGCAGAATTGAAATCTAGTTACTCTTGCATAATTGAAATTGCTAAATTGAAATCTAATCTACTTTTGTAGAATTGAAATCTAATTACTCTTGCAGAATTGAAATGATGCTTGTAAATGAAACTTATTCTAAAAACACCTGTCAATGCCCTGCCACAAAAGGTCGTCAAGCTTCTGCTACAAGAATTGATAGCAAAATGAAATATGCTGAAAAATGGAAAGTTGCTAAAATAGAAGGAAAACATGGAAAGCAAAGGAAAAATGCTTAATATAATTTGTCAGCTGACATACACACAAATTTTGTACACAAACATAATAGGAAACATAAATCACATAATACAAAATAAAAACAAGAAAATGAAATCTGGCAAGCAATCTATTAATTCTGCTACAACAAAATTACAGATTAAAACCTGCCATAAAATCCCTCCTTCTAGATCTGAAAGTGGGCCCATACTTCCTGATCTAGAAGGAGGTGAAAAGCACTCCTTAACTAATTAACACTCAGAACATAAAATGATAAAATACTGCACTTTTATTGATGACAAAACATGCTGAAAACTATTACAAAAAATCACTGTACAGTCCTAATTGCTGCAATTGAAAACTCTCCTCTATTCTAATTCCTAACTGGCTCAACCAAGGAGGGAGCTGTGTTATTTATATAAATATTTACAATATATCCCATGCTCAAATCAGCCTATGTGCTATTTTACAGTCATTTGCCAATAATTCTGGATCTGAAATAAATGCAAATCTGGACAGTTTGTGTTGCAGTAGTAGTCATTGGCCCTTAGAAAGCATCTTCAATGGTGGGAGTACATGGGAGGAGTCTAGAAATATCTCACACATAATTCTCCACTTCATAATATTCCATTCCTATCTTGCAAACAACTTCCTATTATGCTGCAGTTATTTCTAGGTTTATCCTAGAAGAGGATCAAAATTGATCTTTTCCATAAATGGTGGCTTTGGATGGCAAGGACGGCAAATTCAGATGGGAGATATTTTCCTTTACCTTTTCCAACCTTTATTTCCCTTTTTCCAGCTTCAAAAATCGGTCAATAAGTCAAAAAGCACATTCTGTTTTCATTCCGAAGATAAGTGGCTTCATTTCGAAGACAATGCAATTCTCATTCCGAAGATCGCTCATTTCGAAGATACTGCAATTCTCATTCTGAAGATACTGCAATTCTAATTTCGAAGATACTGCAATTCTCATTCCGAAGATCCGCTCATTCCGAAGATAATGCATTCCTCATTCTGAAGATCCGCTCATTTCGAAGACACTGTGTTTTCTCATTTCGAAGATATTTGTTCATTTCGAAGATACTTCGGAATGAACAAATGTGTGCTTTTCAAGTGATTTCTTCTGCATCTCTCAGGTGGGTTATCTCCTAGGATCAGATTCCAATGGTCTTCATCTCTTTCCATATGTGAATTCCATGCCTTGCTGTTTATTTGTAGCTTGCTAGAATTTACATGGTAAATTACTGCATTTTCTAGTTCTGCTGCACAGTTGTAAAATATTGGCATTTCTTGCAAATTCAAACAAATTAGAACATGGAAAAATTATTCAAGTATCAACATGAAGGAGTACATCAAGTTGCTACTGAATTTATACACTTCATTCACCAAGTAACCATGCTGAAATAGTGCAACAAGTCTTTGCACAATTGTCCCCTGCTCTGTTATACCCTGTTGTTGCCTATTTAGATCATGTGGGAATGCTTCTAAATAGGTCAGATGTCTTCTGTAGTCCTTCTGAACTCATTCCATCCATATCCTCATGCTTTGCTTGACAACTTCAAGGTGTTCCTATAAAGTGACAGCTTGCTGATTTTTATATGGCTGTTTTTCTTAGATTTTCAGATTTATGACAGTCCTAAACTTTTGGCTTAAATGTGGATTTGAAACAAGTTGAAGGGCAGGAAAACATTCAAAAACCATTGAGAAGTTAATGGATATCAGCATACCACATTTGGTTAATTGAAATGCATGTTCTTACTTGCTACTTAATCACGCAAAATCAGTCATAAAATGCTGAAAATAGTCAAAAACAGAGATATAGTATTCCTAACATAAAATCATGCAAACACTTAACAAATAGTATATTCTAGTCAACTATTTGGCAATTAACTTATCATATGGTAGTCAAACATTGTGCAATAATGAGTCAAACATTGTGCAATAATGAGGCATTCTTGGGCCTCATCATCCCCCCCAACTTGAACTGATGCATGCCCTCATGCATCTTAGTAGGCCATAGTAATATGCAGGTTTTATTCTTGTGAACAACATCCTTTGCTACCTGCTAACTGAGAAATTCCTCCTTGCTACACTATATCAAGTATTTTGCAATTAAGCACATGTATGACTTTTTTTCTATTTTTCTACAAGTTTTAGTGTTGCAAGGTACCTCTTAAAGGCTTGATAACATATGATTCATCTTGCAATAGTCTTATTGTGGAACCGTATTTGGCAGATGCACTACTACTGATGGAATTTTCTTTTCTTAACAACATTTCAGCTTGAATGCTTATTTTTGTTGTTTGCACCTTTTGAACAAAATTGATAATTTTTTTTATTTGAAATGCTTGAGGGATGTACTTACTTGTGGTAGAGCCTTATAAACCTCAATATTTGATGTACCCTACTCTTTTTGCTATTCTGTAGCATTTTCAGCAATTCTAGTACAGTTTTTGCTCATTCCAAAGATATCCTGCTCATTTCGAAGATACTGCATTTCTCATTCCGAAGATCTTCAAAAAATGCAGAAATGACCTCCTATGCAAAAGTTAGCTACAGATTCTATTGTGGGTCCATCTCTAGAGTGTATAAGCCTTCCATAACATCAAAAATCCCTTCTTCATCCTTTTGTTTAGATGTTATTCTTTGTTTTGTATGTTGTTGTTTTATTCCAGTAGTACTAAAATAGAACCTTCGAGTGCATTTTGTTGATTATCCTCCTTCAATTTATCAGACAATTGTGAGATATAAACTTGCAGTTCTCCTTCTAAAATTTGCCCTACAAATTGAAATAGAATTGCTGCCATGTCTGTCCCAAAATCAGGTTTTTGCACAGTTTTGGAATTTCTATGCAATTAATGGCATAAGGGGGTGTTTCTTGACATCTTGAACATGTTCCTTTTTCAACTTGTCACTATTGTATGAATAGTTTATGCCAAATACCGACTATCATACACTAAATGCTAAATGTTTACTATGAATTATATGCAAGAAACACATACCTTACTATCCTGAAAATTGGTCATGCACCTTACAAGCTGCTTTTGATGATTGTTAGCAGATTATCTGAAAACATAAACAAACATAACACATGTGCAGTGTGAGATTTGTACAATGGTGGAACAATGATGGGTAGATCAACAAGGCAATGCATGCCGAAAAATCGGTTTTCATGCAAGCCAACTCAGTAGCGCCTCCAAGAAGGTTTTCACTACTGAATTATTCATTTTTATATATATATTTTTTTTTTCATCTTTTTTTTTTCATTTTTTTCATCAGAAGAGGCTGCCATTTCTGGTTTTCAACCAACTTCTGTCCTCTTTTTTTTTTTTTCAAGTGCTTCAATCCGAGAGAACATATCTCACTCTTATTTGGATAAGACCAATCCTTATTCTGCAAAAACATGTCAATTGTTGTATGAAAACACCATCTCTTTCTGTTGAAACCTGCAACATTGATGCAACCTTCCTTACTAGATGAGCAGTAAGAATCTTCTTACATCATCATTGCCTCCTTATTGCTGGAAATGAAGTATTGGCTCCATTGTTCCTCTTTCTTGCTGAAATTGATGCTTGTCCTCATGTATCCCCATTTTGTGGGACATGCCTTTGCTGCAATTTTTTTTCTCTTTTTTTCTTTTTTTTTTTCAAATTTTCTTGTCTTGCTTGTACCCAAGAAGGAAGTTCACAAACAAGACTATTCTTCTTTTTGCTTTTCTTGTATATATATATTTTTTTTCTTTTTGTCAGACTTTTTATCATCACTCTGAATCTGATATTGAAGAGAAATTCTCTTCCATTATGTGTACATCCAATGGAATCTCCTTCAAGAACTCCTCCTTAGTTAATGGTGCATGGTATACCCGAAGGCAATGTCCATTCACCACTAACATCCTCCATGAATTACCAATGGGAGAAAGAAGCACTGCTCCATATCTGAAAACTTCTTCAATCAAGTGTTGTCCATGCCTCCTAGTCTACAAAATCTTGTCAATCTATTCTTGAAACAATTAAATACCAATTCCCAAAAGATGTTAAGTGCTTACATCAAGATAAAATCTTGATATACCCTGTAATTCTATGTAAAGGGATTGAAATATTGTTTCAAAATAGCAACAATTTTGCTTTTTGTTTATAAGTCAGCCAGCTTAATAATGTGCAAGAATTTTCTTGGCTGCACTTCAATTTGTTTCATTCCTAGGAGGACATAATTTACCCCTTTGTAAACTACAAAGTAATGGAAGTAAATTTTCTATGTGCAGTTTTTCTAGTTTTTCTCCTTTATCCAAGGCTAATTTCTGTGTGTTTGGACTAAAGGTTTTCTGTATATCTCCATTGATTTTTATCTCTTCAAGCTCAGGTAAGTTCTTGTTTGAGCACAGTTGGATGTTGTTGCAGTCAATAACATTTCTTGCAGGTTTTTTTTTTTATACCAGATTCAGCTACATAGACAGGGGTTGCCTATCCTGTATTATTCAGACTGATCATAGGTTGGGCTAAAAAAATATTTTTGGTTTGCACAATAAGACAAGAAGTGTATAACTTTAGCAGATCAACTACTTGTCAAGTAGGATCACCTCTAATGAGATCAACTATTGTCTGTGTAGGCTAAGAATTGCTAGGTTGTGGTTTAGCACGGTAAAATCCTAACAATCTTTAAGTAATAATGGAAAACTCTAGGATCATCATTAAGTTGTAAACTCCTATTTTTATTGTGCAAAAGTTTTTGTGATTTTTTTTTATAGATTCAACTTACATAGACAGGGGTTGCCTGTCCTGTTGGGCTGAAGGTGGTGGTTGCTTGTTTTCTAAATGGACTGAAATGTAACTATCAATAATTATTATTTATACCAACTATTACATTCAGATTTAACGCTGAACTTCATAACTTAGCACAATAATAATTATTTGACTGCTTTTACCCTCTAACAACACCATGTTCCCCGACAACGATGCCAAAATGATGAGTGTCATTGAGTCTCATCATTTAATCTCAATGATTTATCAATCCAGGGTGGTGTCCAAGGTTGTCTACGATAGAAGGCTAGGGCAGAGTACAATTCAGGCATTCAGATTTCAAGCATTTATTGGTGAAGCAGATTTTGGTTTAGCCTTTTGGTGTCACACTAAACCTAGTCTGAAGAATGGAAACTGAAATAAATTACAGGAATTGAAAACTAAATCTAAGTTGCAAGAATTGAAATCTAACTACAATTGCATGAATTGAAATTGCTAAATTGAAATCTAATCTACTTTTGCAGAATTGAAATCTTGTTACTCTTGCATAATTGAAATTGCTAAATTGAAATCTAATCTACTTTTGCAGAATTGAAATCTAATTACTCTTGCAGAATTGAAATGATGCTTGTAAATAAAACTTATTCTAAAAACACCTGTCAATGCCCTGCCACAAAAGGTCGTCAAGCTTCTGCTACAGGAATTGACAACAAAATGAAATATGCTAAAAATGGAAAGTTGCTAAAATAGAAAGCATGGAAAGCAAAGGAAAATGCTTAATATAATTTGTCAGCTGACATACACACAAATGCTGTACACAAACATAATAGGAAACATAAATCACACAACACAAAATAAAAACAAGAAAATGAAATCTGGCAAGCAATCTATTAATTCTGCTACAGCAAAATTATAGATTAAAACCTGCCATAAAATCCCTCCTTCTAGATCTGAAAGTGGGCCCATACTTCCTGATCTAGAAGGAGGTGAAAAGCACTCCTTAACTAATTAACACTCAGAACATAAAATGATAAAATACTGCACTTTTATTGATGACAAAACATGCTGAAAACTGTTACAGAAAATTACTGTACAGTCCTAATTGCTGCTACTGAAAACTCTCCTCTATTCTAATTCCTAACTGGCTCAACCAAGGAGGGAGCTGTGTTATTTATATAAATATTTACAATATATCCCATGCTCAAATCAGCCTATGTGCTATTTTACAGTCATTTGCCAATAATTCTGGATCTGAAATAAATGCAAATCTGGACAGTTTGTGTTGCAGTAGTAGTCATTGGCCCTTAGAAAGCATCTTCAGTGGTGGGAGTACGTGGGAGGAGTCTAGAAATATCTCACACATAATTCTCCACTTCATAATATTCCATTTCTATCTTGCAAACAACTTCCTATTATGCTGTAGTTATTTCTAGGTTAATCCTAGAAGAGGATCAAAATTGATCTTTTCCATAAATGGTGGCTTTGGATGGCAATGACGGCAAATCCAGGTGGAAGATCTTTTCCTTTACCTTTTCCAACCTTTATTTCCCTTTTTCCAGCTTCAAAAATCGGTCAATAAGTCAAAAAGCACATTCTGTTTTCATTCCGAAGATAAGTGGCTTCATTTCGAAGACAATGCAATTCTCATTCCGAAGATCGCTCATTCCGAAGATACTGCAATTCTCATTTTGAAGATACTGCAATTCTAATTCCGAAGATACTGCAATTCTCATTCTGAAGATCCGCTCATTTCGAAGATAATGCATTCCTCATTCTGAAGATCCGCTCATTCCGAAGACACTGTGTTTTCTCATTTCGAAGATATTTGTTCATTTCGAAGATACTTCGGAATGAACAAATGTGTACTTTTCAAGTGATTTCTTCTGCATCTCTCAGGTGGGTTATCTCCTAGGATCATATTCCAATGGTCTTCATCTCTTTCCATATGTGAATTCCATGCCTTGTTGTTTATTTGTAGCTTGCTAGAATTTACATGGTAAATTACTGCATTTTCCAGTTCTACTGCACAGTTGTAAAATATTGGCATTTCTTGCAAATTCAAACAAATTAGAACATGGAAAAATTATTCAAGTATCAACATGAAGGAGTACATCAAGTTGCTACTGAATTTATACACTTCATTCACCAAGTAACCATGCTGAAATAGTGCAACAGTGCTGCACAATTGTCCCTGCTCTGTTATACCCTGTTGTTGCCTATTTAGATCATGTGGGAATGCTTCTAAATAGGTCAGATGTCTTCTGTAGTCCTTCTGAACTCATTCCATCCATATCCTCATGCTTTGCTTGACAACTTCAAGGTGTTCCTATAAAGTGACAGCTTGCTGATTTTTATATGGCTGTTTTTCTTAGATTTTCAGATTTATGACAGTCCTAAACTTTTGGCTTAAATGTGGATTTGAAACAAGTTGAAGGGCAGGAAAACATTCAAAAACCATTGAGAAGTTAATGGATATCAGCATACCACATTTGGTTAATTGAAATGCATGTTCTTACTTGCTACTTAATCACGCAAAATCAGTCATAAAATGCTGAAAATAGTCAAAAACAGAGATATAGTATTCCTAACATAAAATCATGCAAACACTTAACAAATAGTATATTCTAGTCAACTATTTGGCAATTAACTTATCATATGGTAGTCAAACATTGTGCAATAATGAGTCAAACATTGTGCAATAATGAGGCATTCTTGGGCCTCATCATGGATTAGGTGCTTTTGAGGACATTTTAATATAATACCCGCACCTGCTCCACTCATACATCTAGCTCCATCAAAAAATAATGTCCAATTTTTCAAGTGACCCTCTACCAAGTTGAGGTATTCATCAAGAAATTCGATGCTCATAGGCTGAGTAGATTCCATAGGAGCAGCAGCTAATTGATATGTTATAACTTGGCCTTTTATAGATTTTTGGTTGATAAATATGAGTTCAAACTCACTAAGATCAAGAACCCATTTAGTTGTGCGTCCTGACAGATATAGTCTACTCACTAAATATATTAATGGATCAGATTTAGCAATGACATATGTCATTTGACTTAACATATAATGGTGCAATTTTTGCATTGAAAATACTACTGCTAAACATAATTTTTCCAATGGAGTATACCTTGTCTCATAATTTATTAAAGTCCTACTTATATAATATGTTGCTCGTTATTTCTTTTATTTATCAATTTGAGCTAACATAGCTCCAAGTGCAAGTTCTGAAGCTGAAATATACAAAATAAAAGGTTGGTCTAGTTTAGGTGGAACAAGCACTGGAGGATTAAGAAGGTATTGCTTAATGTTGTCAAAAGCTTCTTGACACTCTTTATCCCACTAAAAGGATACATTCTTCTTAAGAAATTTAAGGAAAGGTTCTGTCCTATCGACCAACTTATCTATGAAGTGACGAATAGCTTGTAATTTTCCTTGCAAACTTCTTAATTCTGATATATTCTTAGGAGATGGCATATCATGAATAGCTTTTATTTTTTAAGGGTCTATTTCTATACCTCTTATAGAAATGATAACTCCTAATAACTTGCCGGATTTCACCCCAAATACACATTTATCTGGATTTAAGCGTATTAGATACTTTCTTAGTCTATCAAATACTTTCCTTAAATCTCTAATGTGATCATCTTCTTCATTGGATCTAGCTATGATGTCATCAACATAATCATGTAGAATATCATACATCATATCATGAAAGATATATGTCATGGCTCTTCAATATGTTGCTCCAGCATTCTTTAAACCAAAAGGTATAACTTTCCAACAAAAAGTTCCCCATGGTGTGATGAAAGCCATTTTTGTTTGGTCTTCAGGAGCAATTCTGATTTGGTTGTATCCTGAAAAACCATCCATAAGAGATAACATTCCACTCCAAGTTGTAAAGTCTATGATTTGATCCATATTAGGGAGAGGAAAATAATATTTAGGGCATGCCACATTAATATATCTAAAGTCTATGCAAAATTTAATTTTTGTGGCTTCTTTCTTAGTGACTGGAACAACATTAGAAATCCATTCTACATAATCAATTGCTTGTATGAAAATGATGTTTAAGAGATTTTATAATTCGTCTTTGACTAATAGTGTGACTTTAGGATGCATCTTTCTTAATTTTTGCTTTACTGGTTTAGCATAAAGGTGCACTACTAGATGATGCATGACTACAAAAGGATCTAAGCCAGGCATATCTGCATATGTCCATGCAAAGACATTTGAATATTCTATGAGAAATTCTATGTATAATCTTTGTTTTTCTTCACTCAATTCGGATCCAGTTTTGACCATATGAGGATTTTCTTCTGTACCAATGTTAACTTTTAGAAAATTGTCTACAACAATGTTCAAGTCTCTTTTAAAATTTTGTGGTGCAGGAGATATACCCATTTCTTATAATTCTTCCAAAGTGCATTTAGGTAATTCCTCTTGAGAATTACATTCTTCTATATGGGCTATGCATGGCATGGATCCATCAAAGAAATATTGGTTTTGAAAATTTTCTTATAAAGACACATCATGATATATGTCCCCTTCTAAACATTCATCCATAGAAGAAATCATGTCTGGATATACTAATGTTAACATGTTACATGTATGGACTTTTCTAGAAATTGCTTTTAATTCTATGTATTCTTGATATGTCATGAGATTGTCATCATCCTTGTATGGAAATGTCTCAGTTTTTGTGGGGATGATTCCAAGACCACATCGGGTTGGCCATTCAATAACTTCTAAAGGTTCTCTATACCCTTTTGATAAGGTCCTAAGCATTTACCTCTATATCCCAAATTGCACATTATTTCTTTTGGTATTACATATTTATTAGAAAAATAACATTTGGCAAATTCATTTTGATCAATTGAAATTTGTAATATTGAATACTTTCCAAAATCATATCCTACAGATATAAATATAGAGCTCCCAATATGACAAATATTCCCTTTATTAGGTACTCCAAAAGTGCGGGGAGATGAGGAAGACTCAGATAATATCTTAGAATCTTACGTAGCTAGATTAACTTCTTCAATTGATACCAAAATTGAGGATAAATCCGCTAATCCTTCATTTGAAACTGCATATGAGGTAGATGGATTATGTTCTTTATCATTTTCCTTATATGTTGAAAATTTAAACTCTGTAGGGTCTATAGGTAATTCAATCACTACAGGTTTAAGAAAAGGATTAGATATTCCTTTAGAAGGGGATGGTTCTTTTATTTTTATTGATACTTTATCACATGCTTTAGGTGATGGTGATGTAGAATGTGATTTAGGCTTATAGTGCTTTATGGGTGTATTTGGATTCTGAGGGATAGAAGTCATGGCTAGACAAATGGAACTCCTATGGGTTCTGCCAGAGCACACATGTCAAAAGGTCTAGGGTCTCCATGGATGATAACCAATTGATTTTTAAATTCAAATTTTACACATTGATGTAATGTGGAAGGAACTGCTCTCATTGCATTGATCTAAGGTCGACCCAAAAGAATGTTGTACGATGTAAAGTAGGGTACAACAAACATAGTTGTATCCAAAATCCGTGGACCAACTTGTAATGGGATTTTCATTACTCCATATTTTTCTTGAGTCTCATCATTAAATGCCTTAATAAGAATCCAGTTTTGCATGTCTTCTTTCTTAAACCCAAATATTTGAAAAAAATCATAAGTGCATATATTTAGTGAAGATCCATTGTTTATTAGAACTCTTTTAACTCCTACATCTCCAATAATTGTTGTAATATATAACGGATTATCTCCAAACATACTTTGAGGAGGTACTTCCTTATCTTTGAAATCTATGAAGTTTACTTCATTTAAATTTACAACATTTACTATAGCATTTGGTTCAATATCTTCTAGAACCATCATTTTGTTTAGAGTTTTCATTAATTCATCCCTATGACTGGGAGAAGTTCTCAAAAGTTCTAGAAGAGAAATTCTCGTTGTAATGGTAGATAATTGTTCATTAATATCATAGGGTGTTCTCTGTTGCGAACCAAACACATTATTTCCTTTGTTAGGAGTTTTTAGAATAAATGGGTTTGCTTTATCACTTTGGTCTTATGAATTCTGGTTTTGGTCCTGTTGCCTTGTAACCACTACTATAGTCCCCATAAAATTGCTACAAGGTCTTGCATTTTGCGCTTGTTCATTTGAGAGCCACTGTTGTGACGATGGTCTAGTGGTAACTCTTCTTGGAAATGGTTCTTCTGGAACCATCTGATCTGTAATAGGAGTGATTTCTTCAGATTCATCTTCTAAACTATTTGAATTATTTGAAGTGATATCCATTTCACTTTCATCATCACTTCCTTCACTATTCCCTTCATTACTCTCTACAGTTGTTATTTGATAATCTCTTAAGGGTCTAACAGTCATCTAAGATGCCATAGTAGCATATGGCTTTTGTAAATTTTGATGAGGCATAAAACCACTAATAGTTCCCACATATATAGTTGTATGGGGAAAATTATGTTGTTCTACTTGATTTATAGCTTCTTTATCGTGTTTTGGTAAAGGTGTTGAAAAATATCCAGATTTTGATTTACATTCTATTTTTGGGGTTGTTTTTGAGCATCATTTTGGATATTTCTAGGAGGAAATTTCTCTACCTCCATATATCCTTTATCAAATATTGAATCATATGCTTTAACCTTTTACACGAATTTGTTGAATGTCCATCAACTCTATGAAAATTATAGTGCAAATCAGCTCTAAACCCCGCTACAGTTGTATTGGGTTGTCTTATTTTAGGCAACCAAATTAAGCCTTGTTCTAATAACTGAGGTAAAATAATATGTAATGGTTGATTTAATCTGGTAAACTCTCTTGGAGGTTTATCAGGAGCTTTTAGTATGAACTTCTTCACAACTTCAATAAGGTTGATATTCTGATTATTCCTACTATCGGTAACTCCGTCACCGACTACTTGCTTGTTCTTGTACTAATTTTTAGAATTCTTATCTTCATATTTATTTTTATATTGACCTATTATAATAAGGGTGCTCTCTACCCTTCTCCCTAGGTCAATATCTTGGTCAAAATATGTTATAGTAGCCATGGAAATTTCATAGGACAATTTTTCTTGCAAATTATTTATGAATATGTCTAGCATTTCTCTTTATGGTAATGCAAAATGCAACTTGCTTAAAAGTTGTCTCCACTTAGGAATTCTGCAAAACTTTCATCTTTACCTTGCTTAATATTGTACAAATCTTTAATAGTCACATGCCTCTCTATGTAGGCACTAAATTGATGTACAAACATATCAGTCGTTTCTTCAAAATTCCTTATGGAGTTGTTAGGAATTTGATAGTACCATTCCAAGGCTATGCCTCCTAAACTTTTAGGAAACATCTTAAGCATCAGTAAATCATCATGCGAGACATCATGACATGCTATTCTAAAAATGCATAAATGCTTTATGGGATCTTCAGTTCCCTTATATATAGTGAACACTAGCATAGGGAAATGCTTAGGGTAAGGTTGAGCTATTACGATGGGATCCAAGGGTTGACTACACATCTCTTGATAGTTGTATGAGGGACGGTAAGGATCTATTTGGTCTAAGTGGGAAGCCAATTTCTTTACCATTGCTTCCACCCCTTGATGTCCACAAAACTGGTTTTGTTGCATCGTATCATTATATCCTTGATAATAATTAGGTGAGACTGTATTAGGATTTCCCATTAAGACAGTGTTATGCAAACTATTTCTTGGTGGAACTATCTTTTGATAATTATTCTTTTGCACTTGTTTGCCCTTTCATTGTTGATTAAGGGCTTGGGAAAGTATATAAGCAAAGGTCTGTTGCTTAGTATTTGTTCTAACATTATTAAGAGGAATCTTAGAGGCTTGAGTTGTTTGTTTTTGAGGCCTCTGATTTATATGTATCATATTTTGTCTTGGTGTTTCGTCTTGATCCTCACTAGATTCTATGTAATGTAAGGGGTTGGTATGCACTTTAGGTGCAGTTGTAAAAGCATATTCTAGGTTTCCTTTTCCTTGCTTCTCAACTTCTATTGCTTGATTAAGATCATCCATATTATCTCTCATAAAAGATATAAAATTTTCAACGGATTCAAACTTAAGATTACCTTTAGAATTTAATTTAGGTTGATTAAGTTCTACATCCTCACTGTCATTGTCATGATTTGAAGAAACATATTCTTCTTCAGACTAAGTTTCTTCATTATTATTTTGTTCTTAGTATGGTTCACGTTCTTGCTCTAGTTTTTGATCTTCTATTTCATTCTAAGTTTCTTTACCATTCCTTAATTTAGGTATTTTGAATTAAGTTGATTTTGCAGATATATATGTTATATATATGTGCTAGGTTTTGGGGTATATATATTATTTATATATACCTAACTAATTAAATTAAATTACTATTTTTAGATTGATTTTTTTTTTGTTTATCTAGGACACATAGAGCAAGCAATTAAACACACAAATAATCACACGCTAGGTAATAGTAGATTTTAATCTTCTTGAAATAATTTATGTATATCATTAATGGGCTCCAATTGATCAGGTGTCATGTAATGCTCTTCTTCAAATGTGAAGTTGTCTTATAGGAACCTTATGAATTGTGCTAAGGTAATGCAATCTACTTCTAGGTTAGACCTATAAAAATATAGCTCGTGACAATACTCTCTGTAGAATACAGCTCTAGGAATGGTATTAAGCCTTCTCTTATCGTCTAGGATTATTTCTTGACTTTCTACGTGAGATAAAAGCTTATGTGTCACTACGGCATCATCTAGGTAGGTTTCAAATGAGTAGAAATTAGGTGAAATCAAGGCTCTCTTATTAGTCAATCACCTTTCACAAGATCTTTGAAGGTCAAAATAGGCAGGTTCTCTATAAGGATCCAAGATTCTAGCCAAGTCTATCCTACGGATTTGTTTAAGTTCTTCTTGTCTACTTTCAATAACATCTAGTCTTCTATCTAATTCAATCCAGGACTCTCTAGATGTTATATTTTCACTTTCATTAAAGTATGAGACTTATTTAATTGCTAATATTGTAGTAACATTAAGATGAATAGCTCTCCTATAATTATAATCTACCATCTAAAATACAAATGAAATTTAACTATTGTTTTTTGTTTTGATTTTGGTTTTTGTTTTGATTTTGATTTTAATATTTAGTTTAAGAATCAGAAGATAATATAATGTTTCACATCGGGTTCACCAAAGAATGTAGGCCTAAAATTTTCACACTCCTTTCCTCTAGGATGATGTATCCGCACCTTAGAGGGGAATGGAAAATGATAGAGCTACACCTCGAAAGAGAGGCACTTGATCATGCCTTCTTGTGGTGATTTTTTGATGAATTGTGGGTTCACTAGGAAACTTTTGATGATAGTTTTCACACCTAGTTTGATAATGAGGTTTAATATGTTCATTTTCAGATCATTCATACAAACACCTAAGGTTGGCCTTTGAAATACAACTAACCTATCTATGATGTGACATTTTTACTTTTTTGATGAAAACAACAGATAGGAATAGAAATGACAAATGCATTTGCTAATTCTATGCTTAAAATAAATTCAAAATATACCTGAATCGAGATGTTCGATGAAGATTCTAATTTTTTGATGTAGAGTAGGATCACTTCTATTTTGGCAGAATCATTGTTGTTCCTGGTAAAATCGCTCAACAATTTACTGAAATCGCAAGCGATTTCACTGCAATTTTGTAGCAACAAAACACGAGACACAAAATGGTTTTCTGGCACAAATATGATTCAAACTTTCATATTTTTACTATTTAAGCATTCCTTTTAAACTAAATAAAATATAGAAAAATTTTATAATATATGTAAGTACAAGAGTCTAAGTGTTCATGAATTTTGTGTAAGAAAAATGCAGATTTAAATTAAAAATTGACTAACATGATGGTGAATACCCGAGATGCATTGCTGAAATAATGAAAATATAATTAAATAACTAAATAAAATGGAAGAGAAGGAAGAAGAACAAACAGAATAAAGGTTTTTACCCCCAGATAATTTGTGATAAAAATTGTTGCCAAGTCAGCAGGATCGCTGCTATTTTCTACGAAATTGCACACCTACTCCGCCTGCTCGCAGCACGATTCTATAGATTATTCTATGATTTTGCCATTCACTGTGTGATTTCGACTGCAACCTACAAGTGAAAATTTGCTAAAGAGGGTAATGGGACAATGATGAATTTTAGGAAAATACAAGAAAATTAAATATGAAAATATTATACTAATGGCTTCTCAATTCTGCTATCTGCTTAGGGGATCACTTAGCACGCTTTGCAATCAGGGAGTCAGCCCCAAAAAATGAATTAGAGGGGGGATTAAATAGGATTAGGGGTAAATATAGGAAATCAGGAGGTTAGGCCAAAATAAGGAGGGATTTGGGATCCCTCCTATGTTTGTCCCCTAACTAATATCGCTAGAATCTGTCGTTACAACCTCTTTCCATACTCAAAAATACGGTTTGAAACGAATTTTTGGCATTTTGTAAACTTGGGAAAATTCTGTTTTTGAGAAAAATCGCTTGATGAATTTGCTAGCCGCTCAAGCGATTTCATTGAAAGTTAGGATATTTTTCCCAAAGGTTAAAACAACATTGGTTTGAAGGCACAAAAATCGAGGCAAATGGTTTTTTGCTAATTTTGAATGATTTTTAGGTAGACTTAGGTAAATTTGATGTTTTTATCAATTTTAATGTTTTTACTAAGTTAATCAATTTAAGTGCATCAAATTTAAGGTGGTACCAGTACCAATAGTACTAGCATTGTAGGGATTACCAGGATTTACAATGATGGACTCAACGATAGAGATAAAGAGACTGTGGACTCTAGTGCAGTAGCACATCAGTGATAGATCATCATATGCTGCATACATATCTAACCTAAGGGGAGAAATCAAGATACTTAGGGATCAAGTTCTTGAGAAGACCATATCTTTAGGATCTCATAGGATGCAGACCAGGGAGACAGGGCATTCCTCATCTCACTCCAGTCATAGATCACACATATCAAAGAGGACCTTAGGTTCCAGCTCTAGACAGACTCATAGGGAGGGTAGAGGTGATGGTAGAGCCTCTTAGACTAGGGGTGTAGACCATGCTTAGTACAGATCTATGCAAAATGCTTTTGTACCATTTTTGAGTGTAAGGTCAAGGACCTATACAATTTTAGCCTGCGGGCATTTTGGACACATGTCGATATACTCTCTATTTATTTTTGATACACATACATATATATGATCAGACTTTTGAGACTTATTATATGTGTAGTTTTTATTTATTTTATGTTAATAAGATGCATATGGATGCAATGTTGATGTGTTGTGTTTATTTTATGCAATATGATGTGATGTATGTATGACATGCATTAGATAGCTATGCAATGTATGATTAGATGTAGTAACATATATGTGTGGATGGTCTACTTATTATGAATGTATATGAATGCAATATTGGATGTTAACTATATGCTAAATTTAGAGTACTTGTACGCATTTACCTTAATATGTTATGACATAATTTATCTCATGTATATATTGCATATTTTTTCATGATGATGTTTTACTGGAAATGGACATGTATGCTTTAATTGCTTAAAACATAATGTATGAATGCAATATTTGTATGACAATCTAATGGATGACACCACAGAATGTTTAGTGATCATGAACTATAATTGATGTATACTATCATAAGAATTAATCAATTAATCACCCATGTGTGCTATGAAATGATATATTGTTTCTGTTCATAAGCTTTTATAAATTAAAAGAATATGTATAACATAGTCAGTGGTCATTTAAATATCATTTCTGACATCCATACAATATCTAACCTATATTATAAACTCTCTAATAAACAAACTCTCATTAAAGAAATTGAAATTTGATGATTGCAATTTGATTGATTGTTGCTATTTGGGAATTTTTGAGGTTTTCCATGAAACTCAAACACCCTAGTTGACTTATCAAAAATTGTATAATGACCATACTAGACTTCTAAAATATAAGGTTTTCACTAGGATAGAACCAACTATTCATTATACCTATGTGTGCAAATGAGAATATTAGATAAGACATAAGCATACCCTAGTGCCAGGCGGGATTCATTCAGCCCATTGTTGTATTGGGGATCCTCAAATGTCTATCCAATCCTAGGTTTGTATTTTAGTTGGATTAGACCACTAGGCGATACATGACACCTAAAGATAGGTCTTCTGCATTCAAACATTGGTATGCACAAAATCAAGATGCTAATGCATCAAACATATCACCGCACGTAAGATGTGATAGTATTGATAATTCCAGGGATTCAAGTTCACTCCTTTTTTTTCTTCAATTTATCGGGATACTTGCTCATATAAAGTGATAAGAATCACTTTTTATTTTGTACTTCTCTTTTAGTGATAAAAACCACTATTTATTTTGTACTTTGTTTTTATCTTTTTGAGCAAGGTATTTGATACTAATTTGATTTCTTGTTAACTTGAACTTGATTTGACTTGATTTATGGGATTTCACTCTAGGATTTGATTCAAGAATTTCCTTTTTGAGATTTTTTTTATTTTTATGTAAGCAAGGGATTCAAATGGGTAGGGGAAACTTTTCCTTTTGCTAATTGTTAACATTTCCCGGACCGTACGCATAGGGGGATAAGCCAGATAAACTGTTCACCTCAATATACCTGGTCCTACTTCATAGTTTTCATATTTCCCTTGTCCTAATGAGGATTTTTTAATTTATAAATTAGTGATAGGATTCTGATATGCTAAGTGCTATCAAAACTAGACCTCATCTACAAAAGCAAAGCAAGCTTTCTACCAACTCTTGAGAAGACCTCTAGGTATGGTTGAACAACTAAAAAACCTTAGTATATTCTTCATAGCAAAAGGAAGGGTTGTGTTGAAAACACAATTACTCATAAGGGTGACAAATAAAAATGATAATGCATAGATGCATGATTTAAACACAAACGTGGTGTCATTTGTAAGATTGTAAACACAACTTATTCCAATTCAAGTGCAGTGGATGGAAATGCCTAGTGTAATGCAAAATGAAATGCTTGTGCAAAATGAAATGCATGTGGTAAATGGAATGTAGTGTTTTTGAATTTTTAATATTTTCCAATTTTTTTAGATTTTATAACTCTTTGATTTGACCAAAGGTCTTACATATGCCTTTGGATCCTTTTATTGGATGACCAAAGGGCTTACAGATGCCTTTGGGACCTTTTGATAGTTTTAGTCATAGAACACTTTAAGATGAAGGATGTTGAGAGGTTCAGGCTCTTCAACCCCTTCGAGCAATGTAAAGTGATATGTTCAGGTCCAACCTTCTCTAGAATATAAGGACCTAACAAATTAGCCAAAAATTTATGTTGTAGTTCTTGCAGTAGACTTGAATTTTGTTGGTTATCTTTCAGTACAAGATCACCAACCTCAAAGTATCTTAGATGGACTTTGTTATTGTAAGCTCATTTTAGGCACTCTTGATAAATGTGAATATTCTTGAGAGCATTCACGTGATTTTCATCAAGTAACATCAATTGATCTAGGAAATACTGTCATGCAATGTTGTCATCAATGAGCTCTTTTAATGTGACATGCAGCATTGGAATTTCCAAAAGGGCATAATAGCCTCAGCACCATATACTAGTGAAAACGGAGTTGCCCCAATGGATTTTTGAATGCTAGTACTATAAGCCCATAATGCAAGGGGAAACTAGATGTACCAATCTTTGTGGTGTTCATGTAACATATTTTCCAAGATGGATACCACTATCTTGTTTGAAGCCTCAACTTTCCTATTTACTTGTAGATAGTATAGAGTCATAAAACTGTGTTTGATCCTGTACTTGGACATCAAAGCCATCACAGTTTTGTTTTTGAATGACGTTCCATTATCTAAAATTATCTTAAATGGTATCCCAAAATGACTTATGATATTGGTGAGTATGAACTTAGTAATACGCACTCCAGTTATCATTTTTAACAGGATTTCTTCCACCCACTTAGTAAAATACTCAGTAGTTGTAATAATGAATGTATGCCAACCCGATGACGGAGGAGAGATCTTACCGATTAGATCCAAACCCCACTGAGAAAATGTCCAAGCCGCTTGAATGGGTTGTACGGCCTGTGATGGCAAGTGCATAAGATTAGCATGATGTTGACATTTAACACATTTCCTAACATACACATTACAATCCTTATCCATAGTAGGCCTATAATAGACCATACAAAGGATGCACTTGATGATAGCCATGCAACTAAAATGGCCACCGCACGTACCATTGTGAGCTTGAGAAATTTCCCAATATGATTCTTGGGGCTTAAGACTACGAAGGAGAACTCCATCGTAGCTTCAACAATATAAAATATCTCCTACCAAGATATACTTTGTTGATTTCTATTTAAATGTGCATTTTATGACACATGATAATCCTTGAGAGATTACACCAAGATTTGGGAATTCATGTATCTATGACATCCAGTTCTGATAAACCTTAGACTCAACTAATAAGACAACATGTCCCTCCTATGGTTTGATATTTGCAAATACATACTGGAAAACAAACTTATGGTGAATGGTGATACCATTCCCTGTAGGACTCTATGATATCAATGACCCCAAGGTGCTCTCTTGAGAAATTATATAGCTTTGTAGAACCATTCTTGGTTTAGTTCTATATGAATCATGTTGATTGCCTATTTTTTATCCAAAGCTTCACGTTGCACAGTAGAGTGTGAAATCATTTTATATGGATGGTAGTAAAATCGATAGATGGATTTTGAGGGATTAATAATCCCAAAGACACCATAGTGTTTGTGAATCTATTTTATGAATGATGGATTACCTCGATGTCATACCACTCCAACTGAGGTAGATAAGTATAAATAAGATCTTTATAGGCCTTCAGGATAGGACAACTACATTGAAATAGTCCCTTCACTTGGTTGAAAATGAGAAGGGAATCACCAAAGATATTTAACCTTTTAATCTTCATGGTGACAGTTGTTTGGAGGCCCAATATTAGGGCTTCATATTCAAAATTTTTGTTAGTGCAAGGAAATTCCAACTTGAACAACAAGGGCATGGGAGCACCTTACGATGTGAACAACACTATTCCTACATCACCCCCTTGCTCACATTTCAAACCACCGAAGAACAAGGTCATATCAGATTTTTTATCTGGTTATTTAGGTTTAGGTGCTTTTGATAAGATGAAAACCACATCATCAGGTATCTCTATGGTGAGGGGCCTACTATTCTCGAGAGGTGCCTTAGCTAGTTGATCAGCTATGACCTATCCCTTAATGGAATTTTGGCTAATAAATTCTAAATCAAATTCTATCAATAGCATGATCCACATCATAGTACGTGTATTATGATACGTCTTTCTCATCATATATTTCAAAATATTTTGTTTTGATATGACATACATCGTATGACTTAACATATAATGTCACAATTTCTTTGTAGCAAACACTACTACTAAACACAACTTTTCCATGTAGGTATATCCTAGCTCATAACTCACAAAGGTTCGATTGATGTAATATATAGTTTGTTCTTTGTCTTGCACATTATTTTGGGCTAACATGGTTCCCAATGCAAAATCAGTTGCCAATATATATAGCAATAATGGTATGCCTAGTCTTGGTGGAGCTAGTACTAGTGGCATCGCCATGTATTACTTAATCTCAGTAAAGGCTGCTTGATAGTCCTCATCCCAATTAAATGAGACCCCCTTGTGTATAAATTGATTCATGGGTCGATATTTATCTTATAATTGTGTGATAAATCACTTTATGGATGTTACTTTTCCTTGTAGGCTTCTTAATTCCTTGATATTCATGGGAGGAAACATTTGTAAAATAGCCTTGACTGTTAGGATTCTACTCCTAACCACTATACTAATCACATTATTAGTTAATTATTTAATCACTCTCTCTTTCACAAAGGTTGTGACCTTTTATCACACCTTCACACTCGTAGAAATAGGCATTTCATTTGGTATAATTGAGACATCGAAGAATATAATTATTAATTAATTGTTGGGTTCCCCATACAATACAACAACGATTCCTTAATAAAAGAGATTCCTTTTTATTATTCTAGCATTATAATCAATATTTCTCTATTGGGTTCACTACATCTGGATCAGAGCTAGATCAAGGAGCCAATTCACCATCATTTTTCCCCCCACCGCATATTCTAGCCCAGTTCATTTTGTTTATCACTCTCACTTCCCTGCGGATCGTGGAAAATAAAATTGAAGTAGAGAAGTTTCCATACGCTTGAAATATTCATCGACGGTGTCGTGAAGCGAATTCTGGTGAAACAAAATAAATATTACGTTATAACCAAGTCTTATAAATGTTGACATCGAAAATTAAATAAATTACGGGAAGCGTCAGGGGTTTCGACGTCCGAAACGAAAAGAAAGAAAATTAAAAAAAAAAATTAGGGACTAAAAGTCCCACATTAGCTGTGCTACAACTTTGTAGCACTTTATAAACACCAAAGTGCACAAGGAAGAATGTGACTTTGGTCACGCCTTCCCCGTACCTCGCACAAACCAACCGCTACCAGTCCTTCCTCAAAATTTGTATCGTCCACTCCTTGTGTTCCCGCCTGCCACCCTGTGCCTCGGTCGCCTACTATCATGCTCATATTCTGTCAGTATATCTGCTCTCGCCTGCTATTGTGCTTTGTTAGCCCTATCTATTGTCGTGCTCTATCAGCCCCACAGTCTCACCTGTTGTCATGTTTTATGCTCTGTCATTCCGTCTGCTCCTCGTGTTTCCTTCCTAATGTCGTGCTATGCTAGTCCTGCCTACTATCGTGTTCTATCAGTCCCACCTCCTGTCTATTGTTCCCCTCTCATCCTTTGTGTCTAGCCACCTCCCACTCATTCAGCCACTACCACCTTGTTCCCCTCTCGTCCCTTGTGTCCGGCCTCGTCTATCGTGTCGATCGCCTATGCATCATGCCTCATGCCTATGCCTTGACTGTCATTTTTGCCCGCCTGTGCCTCCACCCGACCTTGTGCCTTGTGTCATTTGTCTCCACCCGACCCTACTACGGAGTGCCGCCACAAAAAAAAAAAAAAATTTGACACCAAATTTTGCATAGTTGTGAAAAACTGCTAATCTTGAAATTTTGCTAAAATATTACACAATTTTTGCTAAACATTGCCAAAATTGCCCCTAATATAAATTTTTCTAAGACTTGTTACTATTGCAAATTCTTGCTAAAATTTTTCAAGGCATTGAAAATTCTCGCTAATTCTGCCACTTACGAAGGTTATAAAATCTCCAAAACCTAACCGCAATGGCCGAAGGATGACTTTTATGCAATTTTTTATGATAAATTTTCAAGAATTTTTTTGACGACTTTCAACACTTTTGCAACACCTTTTTGCAAAATGACTATGCAAATGGCCGATGGAAGAATATCTCATGACCCTAACCTACTTTTGCTACTTAATATTGCCCACCTACATCAAATCACATTAGTGAGTGTATATAAAATTTAGTTCCAGGATATCACCAATCGCATCACAATGTTGGAAAAATCAGTCCTCATAAGTGGGTTCATCAATGGATTGAAAGAAGAAATTAGAGTGAAGATCATGATGTACACTCCTCGCACCCTATAGGAAGCCATTGGATTAGCCTTGTTAGCCGATGATACATTCAATGTTCAATGTCAACATGGGGAGCAACCTATTGATAAATCGACATTCACGCACACTATTCCAAAACACAAACCCTTGCCAGTTAAGTACCTTAGCCTATAAGAAATGGAGGAGCGACGAGCGAACGACCTCTGATATACTTGTGATGAGCAATTTTGACCCCTTAATTGTTGTGCTACACAAACATTGTATTTATTGAATATAGTTGATCCCTATCACTCCATAGAGGAAGAAGGTGAGGAAGATGTGCACAACATGACCAAAGCACCTGATCATAACAATGAAGGAAATGAGGTCGATGTGCAAGAAGTGCTCGATGCACCATGAAAATATGAGGTAGACATCCATGCAGTAAAAAATGAAGGTAAGACATACACTCTCAAATAACTACACACAAGTTCATCGCCAATAGTGAGTTCTCATCGTATAGGTAGTCTGATTCAGAAAGGAGGCAAAAGAGTGAGTGCACCTTTATTTTCCCTTCATTCTACATAGAAAGAATTAGCTAAAGCAGAAGCCTATTGTCATCATAATTCTCCTAAGGAATATTCTACTATTATTTCTAGCAACCCCCCACTAATGCTTCGACCTTCAATATATCCTTGCCTTCGAAAAAATGACATTAAAATAGTACAAGAACTTGCACAAATTCAACTAGGAAAACAAGCAACGAAGCTCCTTACTTTGAGCTTTGAGGACAAAGCTCTTTTTAAGGAAGGTGGCATGTTAGGATTCTACTCCTAACCACCATACTAATCACATTATTAGTTAATTATTTAATCACTCTCTCCTTCACAAAGGTTGTGACCTTTAGTCACACCTCCACACACGTAGAAATAGGCATTTCATTTGGTATAGTTGAGACATCGAATAATATAATTATTAATTAATTGTTGGGTTCCCCATACAATACAACATTGATTCCTTTTTATTATTCTAGCATTATAATCAGTCTTTATCTATTGGGTTCACTACATTGACCTTTGATAGATCAACTTTGATCCCTCATTTTGAAATGATGAATCCCAAGAGCTTTCCTAAAGTTACGCCAAACACACATTTCTTAGGATTCAACTTGACATTATGCTCTGTTAGGTGATCAAAGACCTTATTTAGGACCTACGCATGCTCTAAATGTGGCAATGACTTTGCCAATAAGTCATCGATATAATATTTCAAGATCTTATGCTTGTAGTCATGAAAGATATATGTCATAGCCCTCTGATATGTAGCACCAGCATTTTTAAGACCAAATGGCATAACCTTATAGCAAAATTTCCCCCATGGCATTATGAATATGATTTTATGCTGGTCTTTGGGCTTAATATGAATTTGGTTGTAAACCAAAAAAACCATTAATTAAGGAGAGCATTTCATGTCCCGTAGTTACATCTACAAGAGCATCTATGTTTGGCAATGAAAATAAATCTTTTGGTGTTTGCTTGTTGAGGTCTTTGAAATCCATACATATACGGATCCTTCCATAAGGTTTTCCTATAGGCACCATGTTTGATACCCATTCTAGATAGTCTATGGAAATGACAAACTCTACATCCAACAACTTTTGTAGTTTATCTTTAACCATCAAGGCTACTATTGGATGCATCTTCCTCAGTTTCTGCTTGACTAGCTTCTTTGAGAGATCTAGTGAAAGGTTATGAGTAACCAATTTCAGATCTAGACCCGACATGTTCTTATAAGTCCAAGCAAAGAGATCAGGTCTCTCTTTCAGTAGATGGATGAGGTTGGAATGCTCATCAATAGATAAAATTTCTCCAAATTTAATCTTCCTAGGATTCATGGGATCATCATTGATATCCACTTCAAATATTTTCTCTATTGACATATGGGATCCCTCCTCAAGCTGGTGAGGCATAGGGATCAAGTGGATGTCATATGCTAGCTTTATGGGTTCCATGTTGGAAGTATTTTCAGCATGATAAACATCATGTGCATAGCCTAGAACAAAAATGAAAATGTTGCAACATTTCTTCATTAGGGAAGAAATATTCAAGCTATAGTGGTAAGTCAACATGATCCCAATCAATAGCATCTACATCAAGATGCAATGGTTTGGAGGGGTTGTTTGGGTTGTGAATTGGAGTGGTCAAATCAATGGAGATCATATTTATGGAATGGATCATGTCTCTAGGACCACGTGCATGTGACTACATTTATATAACTTCCATCCCCAAGATGTGGTTCTATGGGTATAGGTATCTCTGGATCCGGTCTATGGATAGACTCAAAAATAGGATCGCTAGGTTCTAGGAGATATCTAAATTTTGGTAGATCAAGGAATACCATATGATAAATTCTATCTACATTAGGAGCTCTTCCTCTAAGGCATGGGTGGAGTTTTATATCACGATGCATATCCACTACAATGTATGGTGCATTACGATGACGTAAGTAGAGAGGTCCCAAATAGGCTCTCTCTGTTTCATCTTCATTGTCACTATCATAATAGAAACCTTAACCACTACCTACTAGAACTGGGATATTAGGAATAAGGGGACCCATGAAATCCCACTCTCGGTAACTGCTATCTTTCATGGAGGATTTCTCATCCTCGATGACTATCTCTGAAGGTAATAGATGATGTAAATTAAGAGGGCCCAAGTAAGCCAACTCAATATCATCCTCAGATTGCTCACTATTAGAGGACTCATAATAATCATCACTCTCATATATGCAACTCAGTACACATATCTCAAAGACAAACTCTGTACTATCTTCATTAGAATGATCTTCTAACTTAGAATTTATTTCTATCCTAGCAATTTCGACTTCCATGCCTATGTCATCAGCTGCCCCATGAATTTTTTCATCCAAGTTATCTCTTAGGATCTGCTCTAGATCGGTCTCCACCAAGATGTATTCATGATATGTTTTAGGTGGTTCTATAGTGATGTAAGACACTAACCAGTTATCCCTTCGAAAGGTAGAGGGATTGGGTTGATAAGGATAGAAGTTGACTTCACCTCCCAGACTAAGGTATAGGTGGTCTAAATATATCGCAAGGAGTTCATCCTATCCTTCAATATAATATCCTAACCCAAACCTATCAGTAGGCAACTAATACTACAGTTCATAAGGCCTCCTACACCCCTACTCAAATAATCTAAGACCATAATCATACCAATGGTAACGCTTAAAATATTATAAGGTATACTCTAGGTTAGAAATATAATGAAAATTCACAGTGAATGGTTCATCATCATCCTCATCCATGGAAGTGCGAGATGCAATCTGGTCGAGCCCTACATATATGAAATTGATTTGGTTAGGAGGTACCCTAGTGGTACCACTATCCCTACGGGAAGGAGATGGGTTTGTGATCGGCCAATGTCCTATGTAGTCTCGATGATCGGTATAAATGTCACATTCTACACAATATATTCCCCTAATCTGGGATTAACCAAATGATGGTCACCTATGGTGTAGACGACCCTGCTAAATATGTAGGTGAAGAAGGCCGAGGTTCCTCTTCGACTTCTCCTTGAGAATCCTCTACTTCTATGGTAGTAGGAACTTTGAAAACAACTGGTTTTGGTGCTTTCTTTATATCTTTTTTTCTCATATTTTCCTTTAGCTTCTTATCATCTCGATGCATTATAGATGCAGATAGATTAGTAGAAGCAACTATCATGTGCCTCGATTGTTGAGATATGGAAATTATAGTTTTGGCACACACTTCTTTCATTTTTTCTCTTGGATATTTGTTTGAAAACATCAACCATATGTCCAGGTGCATTTAGAGGAGCACAAAGTCCGCCGAAAAATATTCTAATTTGAATGGTTCTTCATCTGAAGGCACCATGTGAACATATCCCTCATGTACATATTTAATATATTAATGGAGAATGGAAGGGACACAACACATTTCTCTTATCCAAGGTCATCCTAGAAGTATATTTTACTACATAGCACCTTAAATCACATGACACATCATTAGGATGGTCTTCAGTCCCACCTGAATGGGTAAGACTATAGTGCCGATAGTTGAGCATAATGTGTCATTAAAAGCTCTCAACGTGAAGGCAGAAGGTATGATATACATCTTTGGTAACTTCAGGTATGTCAATGCCTTGGTCATGATTATATTTATTTATGATACCATATCAATAAAAACCTACTTGAAATGTTTGTGGTTTACACACAATGATATGAAGCGGCAGGTCCACAGTGACAATGGAAATTATCTTAATCTCATGATCATAAAATTGTATGATCGGTTCCTAACATTGTTGCATGTGTCCCATGAAGTGTGTGAATGCTTTAGGATCTTGGGACTACACTTATATGGACCTTAGAATGTCCATAAGTGTCTCCCTATGCTTTGGGGACTACTAAATCATCTCATAAATAGATAAATTTGAGTCATTTGTAGGTTTTGAACTAACCTACTTATGATTGTCACCACAGGTCTATTTAGTGGTCTTGGCACATTTTGGGCTAGCCTTGGAGGAGGCACAGCATGGAATCTAATGGAATATAGAGATTGATTGGGTCTTTCATACCTTACATGTCTTGTGATGATGTTGACCATTCTGATGAACCCATGGTTTTGTGGTTCAACGCATACTTGGTTGACTTGGCCAACATTGTTCCTTGGTACCTCATGGTTGGGTAGAGGATTTTTGTAAATCCCCATATTATGATTGTCTAGTGCTTGTGGATTGTCTAAAATAAGCATACCTCTTTTGATCATATTTTACACTAAATTTTTGAACAACCAACATAACTCTATTTTGTGACCTTTTGTTTGATGAAATATGCAATATTGATCATCCTTATACCCCTTAGGCTTGGATTTATTAGGGTACACTAGTTTGATTTTTGGTAAGTTGATTTCCTTTGCCTCACACAATTTATGGAAAATTAATGTCAAACAATTCTAATAATTGAGTGAATATGCGAGGAGGGCATATTTCTTTGTCCTTACCCTTCTGATTGTTGTTGTGTTACCCATACTATATAGGAGGAGGTTGGGCTTGATAATTTCATTTATGCTTCCCCTTATCCCCTTTTTGAAGGTTTAAACCACCTGATTAACATGGACCATCTTGGCTTGTTGTTTCTCGATGCTCTTCTTATTCCATTCCTTCTTGTTCCTAAGTTTCAAGTTACCCTCCTGTAACTTGATATCCTCTCACTTTGGCTTACACCAAAGCCTCCTCGAAGGTTTGATATTACTGCAACTATAATAATAATGAAATATGCTTTGTACAACATTTCATAAATATTTGAGTTAATTCAGAAGTAGGGATGGAGAATGTCAGATTTACCATCATCTTTCTCCATCGTTTCCCATAATAAATAACTGGCTTATCATCATGTTACATTAAAACAACAAGATCAGATAGGTTCACCTTTTTATTGATGCCAAAGAAGAAGCAATAAAGAAATGCATTAGCCAGTTGTTCAAAATAGGTGATGTTGTATCTCTTGAGTTGATTAAACCACTCACAAGATGGGCCTGACAGGGTTGTAATGAAGGTCCACAGAAGCAGGGTATCATTGCTTTTGATATGAAAGCACTTGTCCAAAAAACTCATAACATGCTCCCAAGAATCCTCCTCTCCTTTAAAATTTTCCAACCTAGGCATCTCAAAATTCTCAGGACAGGTCGGAATAGGCACTGATGGGCATAAAGGTTTGTTATGAATATTATTTAAGGTAGGATTTTGATAAGTCATCTCTTGATTTTTGATAAATCTAACATTTTCTTCCAAGGCCTTATAGGCCTACTAATATAGGAACTCATCTTCTCTGTATTGCCTTTTAGGCACCTTTGGAGGCATGTTCCTCTTAGGTTGAGGTGGAGGACTAGGCTCATCATCCACTTTGACTTGGGAGATTTTAGGATATTCTTGATATAATTCCTCTCCCACTTCTTCTTCATACTGCCTATGCCCATGATATTCAGATGCAGGGTTCTGATCTCTATGTTGGTTTGTACGACGAGTATGGGTGTCTCTATGGTCAGGGTGAAACTCGGGCTGTGAAGTAGCTCGCCTATCAATGCTCTCTCTGTGCTCACTATGGGAAGGTAAATCAAAACTAGCCAATTGGTCCTCCATCTCAACATGATACTTTTGATCAAGGATACATTGCTCATGCATGCATTGTTTGTATAAGAATTGTATTATGAACCTTTGCCTCTAAGTGTTCTCATTTTTGAGGTATTCCTTCTTTGCATGAACATGCTCCAATTGGGCTTGGATAATATGATGTCTCTACTCTGACACCATATTATGAGATTTATCTATGTTATCATCCATATGAGGCCTCTGGTGTGTATGCTTTGTTCAAGCAGCTTTGTGAGTGTGTCCTCCAATGGATTGATCTGCTACGCTCTTGCTATTTTATGTGAATATGGTATTTGTGTTCAGCGATCACCTATACTCTATGCCTACATGGGATGCAGGGTATGCATATCATGAGAATGTTTGGAGCACTCTCCAAGTTCTCTAATGGTCCTAATGGTACTATCACTATGCATGCTCATATAATGATAAGGTGCAGGAGTAGGCTTATAACCTAGTTGTCCTAAGACTTTTTCTATATCGTCTAACTGTCTACTATGCCATGGCTCATGAGGTGTCGTACCATTTTCTTCCACTTTAGATATGTCTATGGTGATCTTACAAGATTCACCTCTATGGGGAGTTTACCTGGGTCTATGCTCAGAAGCATCCTCCTTTTATTTTCCCTTGAATAGATGGATCTCAGACTTGTACATACTCAGATGGTGGGGGATTTGAGCCTCCCTTAGCTATAGGTTGAAGGGGTACCGATCTGGATTCCTCTATGACAAACTCTTCAGTAGATCCCATGGAACCATGTGGAATGCGGTCATGGTAAATTCTAACCTATATAGGACCCCCATGCTGGGGAGCCTCATACTCTGATCTATGTCTTGAGGAGTGTCTAGTGGTTCCTCTAATTGGGGTATTCTCAATAGGATCCCAAAATGTAGAATTATCCCCTCTAATACTCATAGAATGATGTTTGGGAGGATTCTATGGTTGAGGTCTCTACACATCTTGATGTGCATTGGGTGGAGCTTCGGCCTCAATCTTGGGTCTATGCCCGGATCGACCTCTTTGTGTACGAACCATGATATTATATTATCTCGTATGTAGGTTTTTAAGGCAAACAAAGCAAATAATAATGATTATCTCTTTGAAATTTTCGTTTATGAGCCCTAAACTATTTTGATGTGTTTTGAGATTTTTGTATTAGAAAATAACTCTCATCGTGTTTTCAAAATGTTGATGATATACTCAATTGTTAAATGGCTTTCACCTATATACTCACAGCTCGAAAACCTAGCAATGAACTCCAGGCCACATAATCCAACCTATAATGTGTGGTAGTGAAGTCCACACATGATCAGGGAGCACAGGTACTTCCATATCCTCACCCAATCTCATCCAGTTAGCGTCATACCATTTGGAGAGGAGTATATGCAATTTTTTTGGGCTACAGATGGCTATTGGGTCTGGTATTGGTCTAGTAACAAAAGGATCGAGGGAGTTGGACCAACAGATGGAAATCACTACCATCGTCGTTGAATTCTACTAGTGTTTGGATGTGACCTCCAACTCACTAGTGTTTAAAGTGTGTCATGGTGTGTGGGGTTCTTTTTACTTTGCATGAAAAATAAAATGCATCAAAGAGCATTCAAATGATTTTTCTACACGCTTTTCAAAATAACGTTTCACTTTAAAATAATGCACGACTATGCTATATTATTTTTTAGAGAATGCAATTATCTATGAAGGAATAACCACTGATTGGGCCTCAAGCATGCAAAATCTAAAACACAAAATATCCTAGACCACTGAGACTAGGGTGGACTATAATTAGAGATCTGCTATTCCTAGAAACGACTAGTAGAAAACTAAAAAAGCTTCTAATATTTCCCCATTTTACTTTTTGCTATTTTTTATACTTAACCTAAAATTTTTGCATTCTGCTTCTATAAAAACATAGACATAAAAATATAGAGAGGAAAAAATGACCCTACCTTAGATCCAATTCTGATGATGGTGTCTAATGTTTGTTTTTTTCTATTCTCTATTGACCATGTTTGTCAAGCACAGCTGCAACTGTTGCCCATGGGTGTTAGCCATGGCAACAACTATTAATCGTGACTATCAACCATGACTAAGGTTTGTCATCAAAAAATAGAGCAAGTTAGATTGCAAATCACTTAAATTGCAGAGTTCCATCATGATCACCTTCTGTAGCAATCCAGGATGCATACACCTAAGCTAATAATAACTAAAAATCAACATAATGCATGAAAGATAGAAAAATTTGTAAATGAACATAAATAAGGGTTTACTTTATTAAATTTCCATTGAAAATCGGTTACAAATCCATCCCTCTTAAGGATACCCAATGTGATATAGTTATTACAATCAAGAAAAGTACCCACGCAAGGGTAGGTGTAATTTACAAGCTTTCTAGGTTGACACGAACTACTCCAAATCAAATGTAGTCTTCTTCTTCATGATTAGAGGTATTTGTTGCTTTGAATGTCAAGACGCTATTAATCCTATGTTCAAGAAACAACAAGAAGCAATTAGAAGAAAAGGAGGCCTCACTTGATGAGGCTTTTAAAGGAAATGATACAAAATATTATCATGAAAGCTTAAAATCAAGAAAGTACATAGAGCATAGAAATTTACTCTAAGCATGATAATTAACCGTTAAGAATGTAAAGGAAACATAGATCAATATATATAATATCCTAATCAAACCATTAAAAGTATGAAAACATGAAAAGTAGCAATTATTGCCCTAATTATTTAAATGACAAAATGCAAGGAAAGAGAGCCTTAAACTACGATTCTACCGCATAATTATGTCCAATAAAGTAAATCTAAATCAAATTTAACTAATATCAAACAAGTAAAATTTAAACTATTGCTAAAATTGGCTAAATTGAGGATTAAACCTTGACCATGGGTATATCATGCGGTTGGTACTCTTAGTCGTGGCTAACAACCATGGCTGAGGCATGAATGTCCTTGTTATCCAAATCAAGGCTTGATTCCTCAATTCACTCTGATGAATTGATGATCAAGGGTCGCCATGATGTCCTCTAAAATATTTGATAGATGAATTGTTCATGTCAGTGATGGAATGGGCTTGATTGTGTTTCTTGATTCCTCATAGCCCTCCATAGCCTTCTTGGTTCCAAATACCACTTGATCTCCAATTGAGCAACAAAATTGTTCCTCTCAATGTATGCAAGTGAGTATGCAATTCAACATGGCTTCTTTGCTCTTCAAATTGAGATTCGTCTCTTTATTTCCCAATGTAGATGGGGTTCTTATAGAAATTTGAGTAGGCCAGGTCTTAGCTTCATGGAGAAGCCAATATCAAGAATGGGCATTTAAAGTAGTTGGAGGGAAGTTTCTAGAAATTTCCACTCTCAAACTGCTCTAATCTACAACCAATTGGCTGTTGAAATTGATTTAGGGTCGACCAAGGTCCAACTAATTTCTAAGGCTAGTCATAGCTCTGAGGTGCAGTCAACTCTATTAATCATGGGTATCAGCCACGACCAACACTAATTAGGCCAAACTACCTAAATGAGTGGTTAAAACCACTGCTATACCTTGGAATCTATCCAAGATCTTCCATATGGTCTTCTATCATGTCCCATATGAGTAGTCGCCTCGACATGACACATTTTAGGTGTCTACACAAACCTAATCTAATGGTGGTGTTTTTATGAAGTTATAAGGTTATTTAATAGGTTAAAATTTACCCCAAAGATGACCTTATATTTTAGGGCTTCAAATACCCCAAATTTTGGTGTGAAGATGATTGATTTGATTTGCTTAAGATTTACCATAATTTTATTAGGATTCACCATTTTTTTACAAGTACATTTCGAGTCCAACCCCTTATGCATAACCCTAACAAGAGCTAACCCTTGCATGATTCTTTCTTTGAATACTTTCTAACCCTAGGGATTCAAACAAAAAAAATTTAAGCAAGGGCTCAAGAAGAAATGCACAAACAAAATTAACCCTAAAAGCACACTATATGTTGTTTATATCTCAAATACCTATAAATTAATTAGATGTATTTATTATAAATAAAATATATGGTTTTACAATAGAAATATAAAGCACTCAACAAATAGCCTAAATACTAACCAGAGTACTTAGCTTATCCAGTGATTTATCCTTACCTTTATCCCTTTATCCAATGCTATCAACAATTCTTGTTCCCGCAAGATAACTTGAAAAACACTTGAAAAATGATTAGTGTTAGGGGGCCTACTTAGGATGATGTCCAACAGTGCTTGGAGGTACAACAATCAAGCCCCCTAGGTAATTTTAGCTGAAATTTGATAAATAGAAGTGAAAATTGACCTTTGTAAGAAAACAAGCATAAGGTCCGAGGTGTAGACCAATTGGTTCATCCGAACCCCATAGGGGGCGGAGGTCCAAGGTTCAAATCTCGGGCCTCACTGGACTGAATGCTTGTCCCTTTCCTAGTGCTTTTAGCGACGTAAAATGTTTAAAATTATTATGGCATGGTGGTTAGAGGGGTGGACTACGTGAAGATCTGTGTGGCGGCTTCTGAGGCAGACAACGCAAAATAATGTGGTGGCCATAAAAGTTGGACAACCTACCTAGATTCGTGGCGGCTACCGATTCCACCATGTAAATTAAAAAAAAACAAGCATAATAGAATATAGCATAATAAAATGATGGAACCACAAAACATAATGTAATACTATGCTCTAGATGCAGCCTAAAATACAATCAAAAAATTTGGAATATTATTTTACCCCTAGATATGGCTTAGGTAAAATCATGCCTCGTAATAGGCAATCACAACAACACACAGGTAGAATCACACCCCGTAGAGACCATGGCATGATCTCATAGAAGCGAGATGAAATATCTTAGATCAAAGTGAGATAACAAATCCTAAGTACAGTGAATGAAAACAAACATGCAATAGAGCACTTTCACTTGGAAGAGAGCAAGGAATTAGGTAGAAGGTTTAAGACCTCCCAGATAGTTGATATATCCTTAGGATTTCAAAACAAATCCACCAAGAGCGAGCAACAACAATCAACAATCCAATGTAACGAAAAATCAATCATACTTCACACTCCAAAATTAACTTTCTTGCAAAAGAAGAAGAAGGATGCAGATCGAATATAAGAATACTTTGCGAGAAATAATAATCATTAGCATTAATCATCAAATATTTTCATGCATTATTTTCATGTGTGAAAAGTGAATTCAAACCCTCCTTATATAGCAAATTAAAAGGCGATATGGGTGGGAAAACCAAGGAGGACCAACGTAAAACATGCCAAACCAAAAGAATTAGGTTTTTCTTAGAACAAACATTAAAATATGAAATTGTGCCCCATCAAGGTCGATTGCGATTTCACCTATACGAAGTCGCGTCCCACCAAGGTTGAGTACGATTTTGCATAGAGAGAGAAAAAAAGATAAAAAATGGGGGAAAAGCCTTACCCTTACCCTAGGCAAGTCTAAGGAGTCTCCTAGAGGGCTCAAGGAAGATTTCCCACTAAAGTGGGTTAATTTTCCATGTATACATTTTACCCTCTCTTTGATGCATTTATGGCCTAATAAATGTGCCAAATAAAATGTGTAAGCACACAAATAAAAGGTGACAAGTAGAAGCGGTGTGGTTGGTTTAGAAGAAAAGGATGGTGTAAAAATGGTGTTATTCCGAATACTTTCATGCTTTACACATAAATTGAGGCATTAGGGACATTAATACCTCTAAGGCTAAGGTGCCCTTTCGAGTTTTATGAGGGACACATCCCTCATGAAAACTTGAAGAGACAGACACAAAATAAGAAGGGGAGTGAATAAGGAACAAAAATAAAAGAAAGAAGCAAGCGAAGATAGAGATAAAAGTGAAAAAAGGGGGGTGAAACCCTAATTCAAATTTATTGCATGAAAGACGAGAAAGGAGATCTAGGGAAAATGGGAGATGATGCTACTGATGCACCATTCAGTGATCATGAGGGGCAAGGCTAGCACAAAATCAAAGCAGGAACAGGTAGGGTTGAAAACCATCCTAGCATTTATATTTTTTTCAAAATATTTTGTGCTTTTTGGGTGGTTTTCCATAAAAATTGATGGTTTTGTTGTGTACGACCCAAGAATGATCTCGTGGCCCGACTACTATTTTACCCTAGGTAGTAGCGGGGAAATAGCATCCAGTGAATAGAACTAGGTGTAATTTTGTTAAATTGTACCTCTCGAAAGTGGGGTGCGATCTTGTCTCAATGAAATTGCGGTCTTGGAAAACCAGACATGATTTAACTAAAAGGGCAAAAGAAAGAAGAAATAAAAAAGAAAGAAATAAGAAAAGAAAATGGAAGAAAGAAAAAAGAAGAAAAGACCCAAGTAAGCTATCCTTGGGAATGCAAAATTTGAACTTAGCAACAGACTTAGATTTTTTAATTTAATATAATTTTTAATTAATTTATTTATTTAGAATTAATTTTTGATTAATTTAACTAATGGAAATTTTTTTGTGTTGTTATTGTAGTTTAGGGTACTCGAGAGCCATGAGTGGAGAGCAGGATCCTTGTAGGTGGAGCTAGAGGCACTCAGACAGGTAGAGAGAGACACAATGGGAGTGGTGGGGCTAGAACACCTGGTGATACTACCTCGAGTAGAGGTATATAGGGATCTACTAAAGATGTGGGTGGAGAGATGATACCCAGAGTCATCTACCTTCCGGTTACTCACAGGAGAGATGACCATCACACTAGAGGATTTGGTGTGCATATTTAAAATCCCTATCATAGGGATGGTAGTTTACAAAGTGTGAGAGAGTTTAGCAGCCTTGTAGTGATTTTTAGGAAGTTAGACCCACAAGGCATGAGTGATCACCATTATCATAGATGACGTAGTGGGGTAATATGGGGCAGACCCATTGATGACCATACTCTATGGGATGGTGGTAGAACTATTAATATATGACATGAGTAGGTGAAATCTACCATGGACTATGGTGGGTGTAGTAGCAGACATGTGAAACCAAGGATTTTGGTTTGCATAGGGTCCATATGTGTTGGCCCACTTGTACAGGATGTTGTACAACATTGTTTAAAAGCAACATACAGGGTTAGTGTGCATGAATTTGCTCCAGGTATGGAATTGGAAGCACATAGCAGTGTAGAGACTGGATGCACTACAAGGACCATTACCCAACCTGAAGTGACCAGTAGCATACAAATGGTCCAGATTCCTAGAGTGGGTAGCGAGTACCTATGTCGAGAACCTACCACTATAGAGGTAGGTTATAGATGATATGAGGGAGGCTAAGATTATATGGAAACCCTGGTGTTTACACCCAAGATGGATCGAGGATAAGACAAATCTAGTGATAGTCAAGAGGACTAGATGGATTACTATGGAAAGGGGGAGCCAGAGATATTCTATTTTGATCAAGTCTTGAGGTAGTTTGGGATCTTACAAGTAATCCTAGACCTAGAGTATTATTGGTACCAATGAGTCTATTGGGACCTAGTAGGGATAGGGGTGGGTTTAACTTGGCTAGGTGGGTAGAGGAGTACTTAGATGATCCTCCTTACATGGATCCCAGGGTGGATGATGTAGGAGTGGTCTTCATCTATAGGTGATGGTACAAAGGAGTCATTCCCTGGAGCATCTCCAACCAATTCTGATACAGAGGCACCAAGTGATGGAATCGAGTATGCAACAAGATTTTTAAGAGGTAGCTCACAGTGCCACAAAGAGGGTGAAGTAGGGCCTTGTAGCTCCAAGACAGAGGTAAGGTTAGGTTTGTATTAATATGGTAATGTAGGACACCAATACTATAGGGACGAAGGAGGTAGGGGTATCTAGAGTTTTCCCCATAGAGGCCAAGGTACTACTAGGTAAAGGATTAGGAGAGGCCTCTACAACGATAGTAGCCAGTTGAGGCCAAACCTTGAGATAAGGGGATCTAAGGGAGGAGGTAGAGGCACTATAAGCATAGGTGGAGACTCTACAGATGGAGGTGGACATACTCTAGGAGGATAGGTCCAAGAGGATCGAGGGACTACAAATCTTATTGAGTACAACAAAGAGGAAAAGAGATGCAACCTGATCAAAATTTGATCATATCTAAGGGGAGGTGAGCCATCTAGACATAGAGCACCATAAGGCTCAAGCAAAGGAGATTGATATCATCAAGAGCAACTAGGCTAGTGATGGGTTTTACATTCTACAGGTGGAGCTACAAGGGGTAGGGGAGAGGTTGGAGATGGTCATTTAGTGAGCTATCTTTTATGAGACTATGTACTTCTAGGTAATACCAGTTGGGAAGAGAGTGACACTCCCTCCATATCTCCAGTCAACTAGTAGGTCATGATATCGATCATGGATATTCTTAGCTTCACCGTCCGTAGGTATGTAGCTACCTAGAACACCTCATATTCTGAATAGAGCAGAGGATATAGGCTCTCAGAGCTAGGACTAGGGATCGGTATGACATACCTATTTTAATTGTGATATGCATCCCTCGAGATTGGTTGAGTGTACCAATACTGGACTATGGTACACCAACCAGACACTAACGTATCTCTCTTTTTCTCATCGATTAATACATAGCTACTTCTTTCATATTTTGTGTAATTTTTTGCATGTGATTTGATTTAATTAGATGTTCTATAATTTATTTTTTTATACATGAAATATATCTTAATGCAATACTATATGAAATGCATAGGTGAATAATGGATGGAAGGAAGAAAGAAAACATGAGACAAAACAAGAAATAAAACCAACAAAGAGAAGAAGAAGGGAGAGAAGAAGAAGACGACAAATAAGAAAAATATCCAAAGGTCAACCATCTAAAACATAGAAGGATAGGTGAAACATAGTATCAAAATTAGCGTAGGTTGCAAGTGACCAATGTGATTAAAAACTATGAATTGTACCAAAAAATTGGGAGTTAAACCCACTATGGTATAGTACTCACCCTAAGGATGAGGTATTGGATTCTAACCCACTATAGGTGGTTGCTCACTAATTAACTGCTATGGGGTAATTACCCATTATGATGTATGTTGAGGCCTGCTAAAAATAGCCAAGGATCTTATCCTGTAATGGGGTGTTAATCCCACTGAGTCAAAAGGGAGTATAACCTAATAGAAGATCATATCCGATAAGATACCTGCTAGGATGTATAACTATCCCATATGGGGTGAAATATATAAGGATAAAATATATTAGGTGAGTGCTACCCCTGATAGGGGTTTTTAAAAATAAAAATAATATAGTGAGTGTGTGCAAATGTGTAGAGAAAACAACTTTGAAAAAGATAAAGGAAGAAATAAAACACACGTATCTACTTTTCAAAAGAAAAGTAAGAAAAATAAGAAAATAAGGCAAGGGAGAAGCGACAAGGAAATATTAACAAACTAAAATTCTTGATATAAATACTCTAAATACTTCTAAGACCAAGGAATATAGAATTTTGAACAAACAAAGAGAAGCAAGAAAGAAGACTAAAGAAGAAACCCTAGGTGGGGATCTTACTAGGGATCAGAACCCTAGTGAGAATTAAATGCATGTGAGCTATGACCTAACTATGTATCATCACATGCCATTGTCACAAAATCCTCAAAATCTATATGACCAAGCAGTCGTGAACAGGTAATCATGAAAAATATGACACTCAAGCATGCAAGTTTTGTTAAATTTCAAGAAAGCAATGACAAGAAAAGAAAAAATGCAGTATGAACAAGCATATGGATGCAATAGAAATGCAAATACATAGCTAAATGGTAATTAATTAATTTTATGCAATTTTTTTTTATTGTTATTTATATTTATTTATTAATTTAAACAAGCAGGATGAAATTCGACACAAAATCTAAGTGTGTCACCTTTCTTGGGGTAAGAAACAAGTGTACCATGAATTGTTTCACCAAATAAATACCCAAAAATTAATTCATATCGATGATGAAAAACTTGGAGAAGATCCTTCATGGCTATTTATCTAATAACCATGGCACAATAATCAATAAATTTATGAACAAAATCATTATTTTTAATATAAAGATAATTATAAGACAACCGGGCAAGATCTACTTTTAAAACATAAGGCTTATTTTTAGAACATACAAAATCAATCATAATACAAAAAAATATCTCTGAATAATAAGGGGTACCATCCTCAGTACCCACTCTTGACTTCTGATAATCAATATACTTAGCATAAGTCATAAGATGATCATCATTGTCAAATGGTAAAGGTTGGTCTTTACTAGGAATAAAACCTATGCCACATCTCCTAAGCTAGATATCGATATCCAAAGGCTCTTGAATGCCCTTCTATTATGGCCCTAAACCTTTACCTACATATCCCATACTATATAGGATCTATTTAGGAAGTGGATAATCATTGGAAAGGTAAAAATGAGCAAAAGAATGCTCAATGGGAGAGGGGTTTCTACCATGTATATTTTCTTTGAAGGTATTTCCTATGAAGATAAAGGTGCACATGCCAATGTGTAAAAAAACACCTTTCTTATGGGGTAAACCCATGGTTCTTAGTGATGATGGTAGCTTGGCTAGATCCAGAAGAGGTTCTCAAAGAAACTGATTATCATGATCCTGAGATGAGAAATTTGAGATGTGTTTCTAACTCCTTTTTAAAATTTTGAAATTGTTTTGACATATAATATGAGGAACATGGAGAAACCATTGAATAAATAGAAGAACATAGGTTAAACTTAGATTGAGCTTGCTCTACATTTGAGCAAAACTCAAATGGTCGAGGATCGCTCGGGATGGTGACAACTTGATTTTAAAATTCAAAATTAAAGCTTTTATGAAGATAAGGGATGACCTTCATTGCATGAATCCAAGGTCATCCAAGAAAAATGTTAAAATATGCATGGCAATGTACCACATAAAAAAAAGTATCTAATATTTTAGGCCCAACCTTGAGGGGAAATGATATGACACCATAGGCTTCATGGGACCCATTATTGAAATATTTATAATGATATCAGATTTTGTTGAATCTTCCTCTTTTAATCCAAAATTTTGAAATAATTCTTATGTACACAAATTGAGGTAAGAACCATTATCAATAAAAATTTGCTTAATAAAAGTATCCCCTAAGTGCAGTGATGTAAAGTGAATAATATTCTTGCAAGTTTGAGAAAGGTTTATCATCATCCAAGGAATGATATGTGATGTATCCCAAAAGAACATACGACATCAACTATAGCATTAGGATAAATATCTAAGGGAACTGATTGCTGCTTTAGAAATTCCATCAAAGCATATCTATGGTTGGAAGAAGTTTGTAGGAGCTCTAAAACCGATATCTTTGTTGGAGTACTAGATAACTACTTTTGGAGATAAAATGAAACCTTAAGTTGTGGTATCAATACAATAGGTGGAGTCCCTGTATATGATTTTTTTTATTCTTTAAAACTAAACTAGGTTGTTATACATAATTCTATCCTTACTAAGGATGTTGATTCTGAGCTTGCCTTCTTGTAGTTACCTCAACCATGCAAACCATAGTACCATAGGGAGAAGGCTCATTCTGATGAGCCACCTTATTTGTTACTTGTTTATTATTTTTTGGCAATGGATCTTTAAATATTTACATATCTTGATTGGTAGTCATAGTTTTTTTGGTAGGTACTTGATTATTCAATCCCTAAGAATTGCCTAAGTCAATACATTCGGTATCAATCAAATCCTAAACCACATGCTTCCAATTATTACAAAAATTTATCCAATTTCCTTCCACTCTATGATATGAACAATGTTGACCTACCTTATACCAATGAGTTGTAGTATCTGGTTGTCTTATGGGATGCAACTCAATTGCATTGGCTTCTAAAAGTTATTTCAAAGCTACTTTCGTAGACATATTAAGCCTCATAAAATTCCTTTGTGGAGATTTTTGAAGTACTATATTTTTTAGGTTGTTAGTAACATTATTAACATGCCTACTATCCATTCCACTATCACATCCTATGTGTTTATTCTTATGTTGATACTTAGAAGGTTTGTCTTCTTTGACTTTGATTTGACCTCTTCTGATAAGGATTTGTTCTACTTTTCTTTCTAAATAAATTTCTTGATCAAAATATGTAATAATAGTGGTATCTAATGCATAAGATAATTGTTCTTGTAGATTAACCAATAAATATCTCAAGAATATCTTTTGGAGGTAAAGTATACCTCAAACGCCCAACTAAACTTCTCCAACAAGCCAAGAATTTTGAAAAAAATTCTTTTTTACTTTGTTTTAAATTTTAAACATATTTAATTATCACTTCCTTTTCAATGTAATCACCAAATTGTTGAACAAATAATTCTGTTGTTTCTTCAAAGCTCTTCAAGGAATAATTGGGTAACCGATAATACCACTCTAATGCCATGCCACCAAGAATATTAGGAAATGTTTTAAGTAATAACATGTCATCATAAATGAGATCATGGTAAGTTGTTATAAATATTATTAAGTGCTCAATCGGATCTTATGTACCCTTATAAATTGGTAAAATTGGCATGGGAAAATGCTTAGGATAAGGCCTAGCAGCAACAATAGCATCCAATGGATGATTAGATATTTTCTTATAACTATAAGTAAAACTTGAGGGCTGAATCATATCAACTTTTGAAACCAATTTCTTTATCATATTTTTTAATTTATGCACTTCTATATTACTGTTATACATTGTTTTAAATTCCCTAAAGAAGGAACATATGTGTGTTGAGGAACCAATGCTTATTTCAAGTTGGATGCATGAATATTATTGCTATATTTGGAACCTTGTGAAAATGGATAGCTAAAATTTGGTGGGATAGAAGCAAAAGTATTGATATTAGAGGATTAAGGAACAAATTGAAAATACTTTTGAGTGACACTACTAATTGGAGGGGCTTACAGATTCCTTCCAATGTTGGTGGTTGTAGTAGTATCAATAGCTTGGTCCAAATTATCAGGATGCATTGATTTAGGAAAGGGGTTATTTTGGTCAAGCATAGGGGAGGTTATTGGAGGAGGATGTGGAGGAGTTTCACCTCTTTTGAGATAAGCTTCTCGTTCCATAACTTCCAATATTTTATCCGTATTAGCTTTCATAAAGCCCCAAATATGATCAAATGATAAAAATATGAACCCACCATTAGGTCCTTCATCAGGATAAAATTTTGTTTCAGTTTCCATATTATATTGTTCTTATGGATCTATGTTAGGATCCTCTCTATCAATATAATCATCTTCAGGAGGAACATAATTAGATTCAAGGTGCTTCCACTAAATTCTAAGGAAAGGAGCCATTAGAAAAATGAAAGGATAGAAGAGAATGCTAATAACAAAAACAAAAATATTTTTAAAGATGTTATTAAGGTTTTTTAGTCACACAAATTTTTTTAGTGATCTTGCTTAAGATGTTTTAAAAAGAAATGAAGGTGTTCATGTTGGGTTCACCAAATATGTAGAGGGGAAAAATTGCCCTATCGCATACGATTCTCAAGGATGGATCTGCAAAGAGAGAAATCCTTGAGGTGAACCACGGGGGTATGTTGCTCTCTACACTCAGTGCTGTAGAAGAAAGGGTTCACGGGGGTATGTTGCTCTCTACACTCAGTGCTGTAGAAGAAAGGGTTCACCAAGAATGACTTTAAAGACTCACTCCAAGTCCACAGGATTTTTAGAAATATTTGATGTATTCGATTCAAGACAATCACCTAGATTTGGCCTTTCTAGATCTATGCTATAAAATATAAAGGACAATAACAAAATACATAATTCAAGAAGATAAGAGCTAAACATGGTATGATTCTTTCTTTGAATGCTTTCTAAACCTAGGGATTCAAATAGAAAACCTTTAAGCAAGGGCTCAAGAAGAAGTGCACAAACAAAAATAACCCTAAGTGCACACTATATGATGTTTATCTCTCAAATGCCTAGAACTTAATTATATGTATTTATTATAAATAAAATCTAGGATTTTACAATAAAAATATAAAGCACTCAACAAACAACCTAAAGACTAACTAGATCACTTAGCTTATATGGTGATTTATCCATACCTTTATCCCTTTATCCAATGCTATCAACAATTCCTATTCCTGCAAGATAACTTGATAAACACTTGAAAAATATGACTAGAATTAGGGGGCCTACTTAGGACAATGTACAATAGTGCTTGGAGGTTTAGCATTCAAGCCCCCTAGGTCCTTTTATCTGACCTTTGATAAATAGAAGCAGAAATTGAACTTTTGAAGAAAACAAGCATAACAAAATATAGCAAACTAAAATGATGGAACCATAGAATATAATGTAATACTATGCTCTAATGTGTGTCGTTAATCACATCATTTAATCCTTCATATTTTTCCATCCAAGGTGGTGTCCAAGGCTATATACGAAATAAGATATAGGCATCTTGAAAATTAGTTCATTCAAAACATAGGCTTTATTGGTAGGACAAGTTAGCTTGGAGTTTTTTGAGTCACTTTTAATCCTAGTTTACATGAAACTGATTTACTAACATGAATTGAAAACTAAAATTAAACTCTAATTATGCTTGTAGAATTGAAATTATAGGAATGAAAAGATTGCAGAATATAAACACACACAAGCTAATAGTGTCATGTGCAGAAGGTTATCAAGCTTCTGCAAAATAAAAATTCTTGAAAAGATGAAAACAACTGCTAAAATAGGGGAAAAACATGAATGTTGTGAATTTTCAAACCATAGATACAAACTTATGCTATTTTGTCAGCTGAAATACACACATATATTGTCAAAATACTAACAATAATTACTACAAACATCACATGCACTTACAACAAACATCGGTTAGTAAGCAAGAAATGAAAACTGCCAAGATTTATGCTAAATCTATTGTAGCAAAGTTCACAGACAAACCTATCAATAGTTAGTCCTTCTTCTAGGCTTGGAAATGGCCCTTGCTCCTTGATCCAGAAGAAGGTAAAAAGAATATGCTAACTACTCAATTCTCACATGTACTCTTAAAACAACAAATGAATGGAAATATTGCACTTCTTATTGACTGTCACATAACATTACAATATTGCAAGAGAATCCTACTAAATTGCAGTTTTGCTACAGATTCTATTTCCTATCAGCTATTTGATCTATGTCTATTTATTCTTAGCTCAATTAATAAGGTATATTATTATTTATAATCATTCTATTACATGTACCAGTACTTACAATCCATTCTATTGCTATTTTTTAGTTATTTTATATCAATTATGAAGTTTTCTCCCTCTAAATCAGAGAACTATTATGCTGCATCAACGTTCATTAGACCTTGTTATACGTCCCCCAATGGTGTAAATGAGTTGGAAGATATTATAAAATATCTCATACACCTGTATCCATCCCAAACTATCCATTTCCTACCTTATTGGGCATTGTGTTCACCTTTTTGACTAAAACTAGTTACTTTTCCCCTTTATTCTAGAATATTTGGTTGTGTAACAACTTTATGCTCAGATGTGACTAAATTAGTTTCCAATGTGGTTGTAATTGGATAGGATGTCTGTCCTATTCCTCAGGAGATATTTATAATTATTTTCACATGCCTTGGTTGACTAATTCTATGCCCTACCATTCATTGGCTGCTGGTTGGAATATATATGACAAATTACTGCATTTTCTAGCTTTGCTACATAGTTGTAAATAAATTGGCACTCCTTGCAAATTCAAAATAATTATAATATGGAAAAATATTCACATATCAATATGAAGGAGTACATCAAGTTGCTACTAAAATTATACACTTCATTCACCAAGTAACCATGTTGAAACAGTGCAACAATGTTGCACAATTGTCCCTGCTCTGTTATACCCTATTGTTATCCATTTACACCATGTAGAAATGCTTATAAATAGGTCAAACATCTTATTTAGTCCTTTTGAACTCATTCCATCCATTTCCTCATGATTTATTTGACAAATTCAAGGTCCTCCTATAAAGTGGTAGCTTGTTGGTTTTTTTATGGTTGTTTTATACAGATTTCCATATTTATGACAGTCCTGATAATTTGGCTCCAATGTGGATTTTAAACAATTTGAAGGGTGGGAAAACATTCAAAAACCATTGTGAAGTTAATGGACATCAACATACAACATTTGGCTAATTGAAATACATATTTTATTTGCTACTTAATCAACTAAAATAGTGCCTAAAAATGCTTAAAATAGTCAAAATAGGGGTATAATGTTTCTAACATAAAATCGTGCAAACAATTAACAAATAATATATTCTAATCAACTATTTGGCAATTTAAAATTTTCATGTTTAATAATATGGCAATTTTTATATGTCAACCATAGTGTAATAATGAGGCATTTCTAGGCCTCATCATTCCCCCCAAATTGAACTGATGCATGCCCTCATGCATCCTAGTAGGCCATAGTAATATGAACAACATCCTTTGCCACCTCCTATCCAAGAAATTTCTCCTTACTACACTACACCAAGCATTTTACAATTTAAGCACATTTATTTCACTTTTCTTACAATTTTTCAATTTCTGTAGTTTTTGCAATGTTTCTTTTCTTCCTTATTTTCTTTATTCTACTCTTTATTTTTTTCTCTTGCATTTTTTAATATTTTTTTCATTTTCAACTTGCAAATTTTTGACTTTAGCACTCTCATCCTTCAATATTGCAATTTTTGCAATTTTTACAGTTTTGACTTCTTTTTTTCTGCTCTTCTACAAGTTTCAGTGTTGCAAGGTACCTATTAAAGGCTTGGTATCATGTGATTCATCTTGTAATAGTATTATTGTATTTTCATAATGGAACCATATTTTGCATACGCACTACTACTGATGGAATTTTCTATCTTGACAACATTTCAGCCTAGACACCTATTTTTGTTGTTTTGCACTTCTAAAAAAAATTGACAAAAATTCAATTTTGAACCTTTTTGAGGGATGTACTTACTTGTGGTAGAGCTTTAGGAAACTCAATATCAAATATGTCTTACTGTTCTGCAACATTTTCAAGAATTTTTGGCATAGTTTATCTCATTTTGAAGATTACTTCGGAATGAGACTGTTGTTTCAAAGATGCTTCAAAATGAGACTGTCATTCCGAATATGTGTAAAAAATATGTCGAAATGACCTCCTATGCAAAATTTAGCTGTAGATTCTATTATGGGCCCATATCTAGGGTGTGTAAGCCTTCCATAACATAAAAAATCCCTACTCTGTCCTTTTATTTAGATGTTATTCTTCATTTTGTATGTTGTTTTATTGTAGCAGTAGTAAAACAGGATCTTCAGGTGCATTTTCAAAATTATCCTCTTCAGATTTATGAAGCATTTGTGGGGTATCAACTTGTAGTTCACCTTCTGAAACCTGCCATGCTAATTCAAATAGAATTGCTGCCATATCTATCCTAAAATTAGGTTTTTGCATAGTTTTGAAATTCCCATGCAACTAAGGGCAGAAGGGGGTGTTTCTTGATATTTTGAACATGTTCCATTTTTTAAATTGCCAATATTGTATAAATAGTTTATGCTAAATACCGATTATCATATACTAAATGCTAAATGCTTACTATGACTAAATGCAAGAAACACATACCTTACTATCCTGAAAATTTATCATGCACCTTACAAGATCCTTTCGATAATTGTTAGCAAGCTATATGAAAACATAAACATAAAATATGTGTAGTGTGAGATTTGTACAATGGTGGAACAATTATGGGTGGATCAACAAGACAATACATACTGAAAATTTGATTTTTATGCAATCCAATTCAGCAGCGCCTGCAAGAAGGTTTTCACTACTATATTATTCATTTTTTCTTTTCCTTTTTGTTTTTATATTTTTTTATCAGAAGAGGCTGCCATTTCTATTTTTCAACCAACTTCTATCTTTTTTTTTCAAGTACTTCAATGAGGGAGAATGTCTCTCATGAGGCTAAAATGATAAAGAATGTTTCTCACTCTTATTTGGATAAGAAAAATCCTTATTCTACAAAAATATGTTAATTTTTTTATAAAAACACCATCCTTTTCTGCTAAAAGTTGCAACAATGATGCAACCTTCCTTTCCATATGGGTAGTAAGAAGCTTCTTGTGTCATCATTACCTCCATATTGCTAGAAATGAAGTATTGAATTCATTGTTCCTCCTCCATGCTAAAATTGATGCTTGTCCTCATGTATCCTCACATTGTGGGGCATGCCTTTTGCTGCAATTTTTTCTCTCTTTTCTTATCTTTATTTTTTTTCCTTTTCCATTTTTTTTTCTTTTTTTTTCAAGATTCAAAAATATGATCATTTGGAATCTTTGTCAAAAGAGGAAGCCTCTTCTATCTTATGCAAATGTAACTATGTGAAATATCAAGCAAATTCCACCTTTGTTAGTGGTTTATGGTACAACTGTAAAATATGTCTATTTACCACTAATGTCCTCCTTGAATCATCAACTGAAGAAAGTTGAACAACTTCATTCTCAAAATCCTATGGGTTGTCCTTGCCGCTCTTAATGTGATCATCATGCCACATTTTCCATTTTTATTGAGAGAACTCTATTTGGTGAAATGCTTCCAACCAAAGTTTATCAAATGCATTCAACTGCAAAATATATATTTTTTACCTGCAACAACTCAATACCAACTACTAAAGATGCATAAAGTGTTAGTAAAACATTAGGATGTTGGATCAATACATCAAACAAATTTGCTTCCTGGTTTTTAGTCAACCAACTATTATTTTTCAAAGGTTGTTTTGGCTGCATTTCAGTTTGTTTTGTACCAGGATGATTTGAATTGGTTCTTGGATAATGATGCATTAATGAATTAATAAAGTAACGATATGGTGGAACGAAATAGAAAATTTGCGTATGTTTACCAAAAATAATTCTTAAAAGAATTAACTTTGATAAATTATAATGAAATATGATAAAAAATGATGTCATCCATGTGGTAAATGAAGAAAACTATTTTGTATTGGAATGTGTGACAAATTTTCAAGATTTTGCTTTTCATAATTCCATAGTAATTGTTGAACAGTAGTTGGTTCATATTTAAAATCTGAATTTTGAACATTTTCAGCAAATACAAACTCTTTGGATGAATCCAAAACTTCTACATTACCCTTTACAACTATGGAGGCCAAAGTTGCAATGTTCTTTTCATTTTCCTTATGTGATTCAAGAAAACCTGGGCTTCCTAGACAATAACACGTAGGTGGAGTAGGTTTTCCTGCAAGTAAGTCTACCGATTTTCCACGTATTTGTATGGTTTCAGGATATACTTTCTTATTTTTTCTTGTTTTTTGAAAACATATTAATTATGGGTACATCTTTAATAGCTTGAAGTAAAGGGATTTTAATAGTTAAATGTTCTAATTCCTTTATCAAATTTGATTGTGAAGATGTTATTTTTGATATCTCAATCTCTTCAAAATGTGGTACTTTCTTTGATGAGTTATCCTGTGGAAGGTCTTCTTTTTCTTTTTGATATTTTAGTGTAGATTTATTTTCATGTTCATTATTTTTAACTCCCCTTTCTACACCGATAAGTGGAATAGGTTCAAGCAGTGGTTTACCTGAACACAACTGAGTTTTATCACAGTCACTAACATTCATTATGGCTACATATTTTGATTTAGACATAGAGATAGGGGTTGTTTGTTTAACAATGTTTGAATTGGCCACAAGTTGAGCTGAAAATAGAGGTTGTTTTTGTTTTCCATGAGAGAAATTGTGAGTAGGCAAAGAGTTTGATTTCTATTTTTGATAATGTTACTACTCTTTGTACAATTTTTGATGTTGTAACCATTGATATCCCTACAATTGTGGCTGCAACCATGGTGGATGTTGTTGATTCCATTATTGTTTCATCCAACCATGTTGAGACCACTCTTGGGAATATGCCCATGGTGGTTGACTCCAACATTGTTGAAGTGGACCTAAAGCAGACCATGGCATATACCAAGGATTATTTTCCCAATGTGCAAAAAATTGAGAAGCATTATGATATGGAAATTTATGAAAATTATTCCCTTGTTCTTATCCTAGAAAATTAAAATTTTCATAGTTTGAGAATATTTTTCAAAAATACTTGTAAGTTTTGGCAATAAACTACACTGATTTGTGGGGTTTCCTTTTTGAAAAATGCTACATGTAGCAGGTATAAATGTTCTGTTCAAAGGATAGTCATGAAGAGAGTGTTGCTTCTCACTACATTTTGAACAATAGATAATTGAAGGTTCAGAAGATTCATTCTTTTCATCTAATGTGTTGTCAAAATATACTAAAATATCAGCCTCCTTCATGCATTCTTTCAAATCATGTTTATCATTACCAATTTTATGTTTTATATGCCCTAAATGAGAGTAATTTTTATAGAGTTTAATAATTTCCTGAAATTCAAGTGCATTTGCATCTCCTCTTCCCACTATATCCAATGCATCCTTAGATTCATCTTGCATTCCTTTTAAGAATATTATTTTGCAAATTTCAAGTTCAAAACTTCCACATATATTATGAATAAAAGAAAATCTATCTAGATAGTCTTCTAAGATTTCATTTTCCTCTTGTTTCATTGTAAGAAATTCATCATTTTGATTCTTGACTTGACAATATTCTTGGTATCTCTCCAAGAATATGTTTTAAATATCATCTCAAGTTCTAATTGAATCAGGTTCTAAAGTAATAAACCATCATAGAGCTGACTCTTTAATAGTGGAAGGAAATAGTTTGACCTTCTGATTGTTATTAGTGTAATCATGACCTTGACATACAATTTTAAACTCAAACAAAAACATATTAGGATCTTCAGATGTAATTCCATTGAAATTTGGTAACACTGAAGGTGCAATGGCCTTCATGGTAGCATTTTGATTAAGATCTAATTGAATAAGATTTTTAAAATTTTTGGCAGGTGCACTAATTGCACTAGGATGGAGTACATTACTGGCTCTCCCTGGATTCTCTTGTGAGACTTCCCTTATAGATTCCCAAAAACAATTATAAATCTTGTCAAATTTTCCTAATTGTATAGATTTGTCAAGGGAAAGTGGTGTTGAACTATTGAATTTTCTTTTTTGTAATGATTTATCAAAGGATCCTGCAGTTTTTGAAGTGGATGATTATGATTCTTTGAAAATTCCAACATTTTTGGAAATAAAAAATGTAGACAACTTTGACATAATTTCAACCTCTTGTAAAAGTTTTCTTCCTGTGGTTTCTTGCTTATTTTCTAAATGGACTAAAATGCAACTTACCAAAAAATATTACTTATACTAGTCATTTATCCAAATTTCACTCTAAATTTCACAACTTATCACAATTAACAATTATTGGGCTGATTTTACCTTCTAACAACATCATGGTCCCAAGGTCCGAGGTGTAGACCAATTGGTTCATCCAAACCCCATAAGGGGGTGGAGATCCAAGGTTCAAATCTTGGGCCTCATCGAACTGAACGCTTGTCCCTTTCCTAGTGCTTTCAACGGCGTAAAGGTTTAAAATGATTGTGGCATGGTGGTTATAGGGGCGGACGCACGAAGATCTATGTGGCGGCTTCTAGGATGGATAGCGCAGAATACTGTGGCGGCCATAAAAGTTGGACAGCCTGCCCGGATTCATGGTGGCTACCGATTCCACCATGTAAATTAAAAAAACAAAAAAAAACAATATCGTGGTCCCCAGCGACGGTGCCAAAAATGATGCATGTCGTTAATCACATCATTTAATCCTTAAGATTTGTCAATCTAGGGCGATTTCCAAGGCTATATATGATAGCAGATATAGGTAGCTTTAAAATAAGCTCATTCAAAAAATAGGCTTTATTGGTGGGACAAGTTAGCTTGGGAGTTTTTGAGTCACTTTTAATCCTAGTTTACATGAAACTAATTTACTAACATGAATTGAAAACTGAAATTAAAATCTAATTACGTTTGTAGAATTGAAATTACAGGAATGAAAAGATTACAAAATATAAACATACACAAGCTAATAGTGTCCTGTGCAGAATTTTATCAAGCTTCTACTACAGTGATCAATCAACAAAATAAAAATACTTGAAAAGCTGAAAACAACTGCTAAAATAGGGGAAAAACATGAATGTTGTAAATTTCCAAACCATAGATACAAACTTATGCTATTTGGTCAGATGACACACACACATTTATTGTAAAAATACTAACAATAATTACTACAAAAATCACATGCACTTACAACAAACACCGATTAGTAAGCAAGAATTGAAAACTGCCAAGAATTATGCTAAATATGCTACGACAAAGTTCACAGACAAAACTATCAGCAGTTAGTCCTTCTTCTAGGCCTGGAAGTGGCCCTTGATCACTAATCTAGAAGAAGGTGAAAAGACTCTGCTAACTACTCAATGCTAATGGGTACTCCTAAAATAACAAATGAATAGAAAGATTACACTTCTTATTGACTGTCACATAACATTACAATATTGCAGGAGAATCCTGCTAAATTACAATTTTGCTACAGATTCTATTTCATATCAGCTATTTGATCTATGTCCATTTCTTCTTAAATAAAAAAATAAGGGATATTATTATTTATAATTATTCTATTACATGTTCCAGTGCTTACAATCCATTCTTTTGCTATATTTCAGTGATTCTATATCAGTTTTGAAGTTGTCTCCCTCTAAATTAGAGAATTGTTATGCTACAGCAATGTTCATTAGCCATTTTTATACGTCCCCCAATTGTGGAAATGAGTTGGAAGAGATTATAAAATGTCTCATACACCTGTATCCATCCCAAACTATTCATTTCATACCTTATTGGGCGTTGTGTTCACCTTTTTGACTAAAACTAGTTACTTTTCCCCTTTATTCTAGAATATCTGGCTGTGTAACAAATTTATGCTCAGATGTGACTAAATTCCAATGTGTTTGTAATTGTATAGTATGTCTATCTTATCCCTTAGGATATATTTACAATAATTTTCGCATGCCTTGGTTGAATAATTCTATGCCCTGTCATTCATCGACTGCTAGCTGGAATATATAAGACAAATTACTGTATTTTCTAGCTCTACTGCACAATTGTAAATAAATTGGCACTCCTTGCAAATTCAAACTAATTAGCACATGGAAAAATATTCACATATCAATATGAAGGAGTACATCAAGTTGCTACTAAAATTATACACTTCATTCACCAAGTAACTATGCTGAAACAATGAAACAATGCTACACAATTGTCCCTGCTCTGTTATACCCTATTGTTATCCATTTACACCATGTGGAAATGCTTCTAAATAGGTCAAACGTCTTCTTTAGTCCTTCTGAACTCATTCCATCCATTTCCTCATGATTTATTTGACAACTTCAAGGTGCTCCTATAAAGTGACAACTTGTTGGTTTTTGTATGGTTGTTTTATACAGATTTCCAGATTTATGACAATCCTAAGAATTTGGCTCCAATGTGGATTTTAAACAAGTTGAAGGGTGGGAAAAAATTCAAAAACCATTGTGAAGTTAATGGACATCAGCATACAACATTTGGCTAATTGAAATACATGTTTTATTTGCTACTTAATCAACTGAAATAGTGCCTAAAAATGCTTAAAATAGTCAAAACAGAGGTATAATGTTCCTAACATAAAATCATGCAAAAAATTAACAAATAATATATTCTAATCAACTATTTGGAAATTTAAAATTTTCATGTTTAATAATATGGTTGTTTTTATATGTCAACCATAGTGTAACAATGAGGTATTTCTAGGCCTCATCATGCTCTAGATGCAGCCTAAAATGCAATCATAAAATCTAGAACAATATTTTGCCCTGAGATATAGCTCAAGTGAAATCGTACTCTATAATAGGTGATCGTGACAATTCACAGTTGTAATCGTGCCCTATATACCTAAGCATGGTTTTGTATAAGTGAGATGAAATTTCTTATATCAAAGTGATATAATAAATCCTAAGTATAGTGAATGAAAATAAACATGCAATAGAGCACTTTCACCTAGCAGAGAGCAAGGAAGTAAACAGAAGGGTTAAGACCTCCCAGATAGTTGATATTTCCTTAGGGCTTCAACACAAATCCACCAAGATCAAGCAACAACAATCAATAATTTTATGTAGTAGAAAACCAATCATACTTCACACCCCAAAATTAACTTGCTTACAAAATAAGAATAAGGATGCATATTGAATACTATGAACACTTTGTGAGAAATAATAATTGTTAGCATTAATCATCAAATGTTGTGCATTATTTCCTTATGTGAAAAGTGAATTCAAACCCTCCTTATAGCATATTTGAAGGTGATATGGGTGGTAAAACCAAGGAGGGCCAACGTAAAACACACCAAACCCAAAGAATTAGGGCTTTATTAGAATAAACCCTAAAAATGTGAAATCATGCCCCATCAAGGTCAACCATGATTTTACCTATGCGAAGTCACACCCCATCAATGACAAGCACGATTTCTCATAGGAAGAGAAAAAAGGTAAAATAGGAGGTAGAAGCCTTACCCTTGCCCTAGGCAAGTCTAAAAGGTCTACTAGAGGGCTCAAGGAATATTGCCCCCTAAACTGGGTCAATTTTTCATGTCTACACCTAGTATTGATATTGACACTTTTGAGCATTCTACTATCTCTTGAGGGCTATGACCTTGTTATAGACTATTTTGAGTAATTTTTTATTTTATCTAGCTTAGAGGAGTAGGGACCTATATTGGTACATTAAATATTTGGGAGAGAATTTTATCCCATGACTATGTTCTTAGCTAGAGCAGGTTGGAATTTTATAGGCTATATAACTAGAGGAGGTTGATATGGAGGTTAGATGTCCAAAATAGTGGCATAAGAGGTCTAAGAGCTAGCATTCCTAGCCATATAGTCTAGAAGGGTCTACACTAATTGATTCTTTCTAGCCCCTACCTACTCCTATGGCCTTTATTGCAATTACATCCTTCTAAATAGTTAAACTCAAAATTTTTAACTGCATCACTGAGGTTTGTTATACAAACTAGTCCCTTAATATTTTTCAAGGTATTATTACTATTTAAGCCACTACCAGTGTGGTCTAAAGGCTAGTTACCTATTGTGCTAGCATGTTTCTCTCTACCTCCATAGTAGATTGAGGTGATCTTCTAGGTCTTGTCTTACCTGTCATGATCATCAATATTGGTACTACTACTATTGTTGATACCTCTCTATATCCTATAGTGGTACTCTTTGTATCATCTTAGAAGGGATGATGCTACTCAAGTTACCCCCGAGGTCATATCCCTAGTCTCATAAACTTTCCTATCTTTAAACCACTATTATTAGCCTAAGGGGATAAATGTTCTTGTTGGAACCGATTCTTGCATCCATAGGAAATAAATTGTCACGCTACAAGAACCCGTTTGAAATGAAAGAGCTATTACAAGATTTGGTCGACCTGCCTCATGTTCTGTTAAACCCAAATATTTCTATAAAATATGGCAAAACAGGTAAGGAAACCCCAACAACAATTCTACAATTAAACTTCTAATTTGCACACTCCAAATTTATATTAAACTATAGTATTCTTATTAAAATGACCAAGCATAAAAACAACCAACTATTATGCTTTATGTAGACCGGTGCCTAGATTCATCGGGTTGTTATAGCAATTTAACAACTACTTTAATCATGAATAGAAATAAGGGGAAAAGTAAATTAGCATTCTTGCTTTCATTCAAATATCGTAACAAAATCAAGAGTTAACTAACAAAAGAAATGTATATAATGCATTCAAATAATGTAACCCATTATACAGATACACACAATACTAAGATAAAGAAATGACAGGAATAAGATTCATAATTGTATTGATTCATGGAAAAATTACATGCAGAGTGGGCAAAATGCCTTTTAACTATATTTTTCTCAATAGAATACAACAATACAATAGATAAGACTCTGTTCAAATGGTGTAATAGGTCCCTCCTATTCTTCTTATTCCAATATGGTAATAGAAGAATATCTAAATCCTAAGCTCAATAGATTGGAAATATTCTCAGCTTCTCGAGCACTTTCCTATCATATGATCCTGCACAGCAAGGGGAGGAAGAAAGAGTGACTAAGAGAAAATAGACACAAAGAAATACAACAACACAACTAACAGGGCACTCAAGTATACCTCTTAGCAAAAATGTTATTCTCTAATTGCTTGATGTAGAATCAAAACCTGTCCGCTTCTACTTATAGACTTGGGTTCTCAAATATATTCTTTTTGGTTGAATTTTGACTGTACGTTTGTCATCATCTAATTGAGAAGAGGGTAGAACTTTTTGTTATCAGCTAACCAACTTTTTCTTACCTTTGTCCATAGTTTTTCTCATGGAGGTTGATCCTGTAACTGACTCGTTAGCCAGTTTCTTAATTTTCTCTATGTCATCAGCTATGGCCCCTACCAATTCAGTAATACGAAGCCATACTTCCATGTGGATGATTCTTTTCTGAGATACCCTATCCAACATTCACAAAGCCTTGATTTTATTTTATTTCAAGATCAAGGCTTTTTCTTGAAAGAAATGGACCTGACTGTGTACATGTCCAGCTTCAGAAAAGAACTGGAATGCCAACTTGTCATCGTCTTGCTCATCAAATTTGACATTTTTCAGATGTTTTATAATGGTCTGGCTGAAAACACCTTGGTCCATCAATGTGGCTGGATCAATTCTTGACTGTCTCACTATGGTTGTCAACTATTTTTTGGAATTTTCTAGTTCTTTAATCATCAACTTATATTTGGATCTCTCATTGACGTAATTGATGATTTTTTCATGTTCATCCAAGCAGCTTCGACTTTGGATATCTGTAGTTATTACTTCCTTGATCCTAATCTTATCGTATCCAATTTTACACAAATCATATATGGGAAGTATAATGGCCATCTTCTTATTAAGATCTTCTATCAAAGGCCTTATTTTCTTGTTAGCTGATATCAACTCCCTAGCCTCTTTGCAACAACCATTTATTATCTCTGCATTGTCATTGATAAAAGTGATAGCCTTTTATCTATATTTTTCAATCAAGGTCTCCTTGGACCCTATGGTGCTAGAGGCTATCACCTGTATTGGATTTGAAGTAGCGACAACTTTCAGCTTCTTATTTTCTTCCTATAGTTCTGTGGCCTTGGATTTCCAAGTGGATATTTATGATATTGTAGCTTCCACAGTCTGAGAGTGAATGTTCACTCCTTGTTTTAACATGGCGATGGTATCTCCTATCATTTCTGCTAGTTTGGTCTTTGGATTGATCTGTAGAGAAGTGATCCCTTGGGTCGACAAAGAGATGGTCATTTGGCCACCTTCCTATGTTTGGACTTCAGGGAGCTTCTCCACCCTTATCCCTTTGCCTATGGCATCCAACTCAGCTTCTTGAGTCAAAATGAATTCTAGTACTTCATATATTTTGACCAAATGAAGGCTTATTGTGCCTTCGAATCCTATTTTAATCCATGGCTTCTTAGCAGGTGGTGTCCCATCATAATCCATATCTTTCGCCTGATAATTTTGGAAGATTTTTGCTAATCCACCACTCTCTTTGATGGTCTTCCAGGCCATTTCTAATATCTTGACCTCTTTGTTATTGTATTTTATGGCCACTAGAATGGATCGAGAGGTGCTTGTGGCAACCATCTGTAAGTTTCTTGGTGTAAGTAAGATGAGGTCAAGGTTACCCAATTATTATGGGTCTAAGGTCGAAGCCTCGACAACCTGTTCTCCTCCTCTAGTGGGACTGCTAGCCTCGATACCAGGGACTTCTAGTGTAGGTGTTTCTACTACCTGAGCCACTATCTCCAGCTACTCGAGAGCGGCAGTAGTGATCTCTGCTAATGTGTCATTGAACTCTTCTAGAGGAATGATTGGTTGAGCTGGTGTAATATTGTCAACAGTGGTTTACTTGACTAGCTTGAGTTCTTAGGAATACCGTCACACCATATCCAACTGAGTATAGGTCCTTTGCATGCTCTTATTTTCTAGGATAACTTTCATCTCTTTTTCATCCTTGCTGGCCCATAGCAGAGCTTTCTCATAATCATCCTCGTGGTGTTTCATGGGCTTATTTTCTATCATGATGTCTCTATACTTATCTTTAGGATCATAAGGCCTCCACACTATTTTAGCAAAACAATATTTATCCATTATGGAGATGGCTTCAACGAGGCTAGGATAGCCTCTGTATACAATGTGGCCAATATTCGCTGGTGTGGATACCCACAAAATTTTGGTCTAGCCTGGCCTCCTCGGCCAACTGTCACACTATCTCTAGTACTCATAATAACTTTGGAAAATAGGTGGGTAAGTCCTTTGGGAGCAGATTTTCCCCATACGTTCGAATGAACATAAAGTTTTCCATGAAAAATGTGTCCCCAACTTCTTTCTCTCTGAGGTAACCTGCAACACCTGGGCTTATTTTGGGAGAATTCTTCTTGGTTAGGACATGATACATGGCCGAAATAAAATGACTGCAGAACTCTGAGAAAGAAGAAACATTCTGGTGAATTACCAGAAGCCGGTCATGTATCATACATTCGGGGTTTACCCTGAGTTGTGCTATTGCCTCTCTTCTGAATTGATCCAATATTAGGTTGATAAAAAAGGAATAGTGAGAGAATCGAGGCATTATATGTTTATCCTATTTTAAATCCACTTGGATTTGCTTCAACTCCTTATCCATGGTGTTTCTCATTATTTCCTCCCATTAATAGCGAGAAAAATGTCATGAGCAATAACATACATAACCGGTAAGCTCAACCAATTAAGGTCCTCTATGCCTAAGGTAATCTGAATCATGTCTAAGTGATCTTTTGCCCACCATTGTAGCAAGGACTTTGGGATAGGTAAATCAGTTGATACTAGCCCTTTTCACAAATCAGTGTAGAAAGAAGACCCTGGCATGTGCTGAGCTTGCAGTGTTACCACCTTTTCATGATACAGTAAATCTCCCTTGGTTAACTCAAACACCGTTTGAATCAAGTCAGGTGTGAAGTGGTAGAGCCTTTCCCCTCTCATTAAAAATGGTAGCTCCATGTATTTTAAGATATTGTAAGCCACGATAATAAGTCAGGAGAGAAATGAACCCAAGGACACAACAAATTTTCCAAATTGGTGTTCCAACGGTTGCTGGAAACACCCTTTTTATCTTTTGCCTCGTAAGCCCTCAAAAATACTATATTTAATACATGATGGGGTTGGCTTCGATCTTCCATGTTGGCCTGAAACTGGAATTCAGCTAGCTCCTCTTCATTCTAGACTTGGTCCCCAGGCTTCCTGGCCGTCACCTTTTTAAATGACACTCTCTCTTCAAAAGCTTAAATTTTGTATTTCTTAGCACTTGAAATCAAAGATGCCATTGATCTCACTTACGTAAATTCTTTCCTTCTAAGCTCTCAAAAAAATCCTCAGCTCTCGCACACTGCTCAATCACTAAATTTTTTTGTAAATACACTGGTGATAGTATTATTTTGGAAATAGAGGGGGTTTTCTAACCTTTATTTGAGTCAAGGTCATTTAATGAGGGGAGCTAGTTGGTTTTTTATGACCATCTTGGGCTCACCACCTTTTTTATCTTTTGCATGTTTTGTTTGAGCGATGTACCATTGGTTTCTTTCAAACGAATGTGCTTGCATGGATCTAAGGGTGATCCTTACGTGTCTTGACTCACCATGATTGGATGAGAGCTCTGCCATCGAGATTTGCTCTTCAATGTAGATGCCTTACCATTTTTACTCATTTTGAGATCACCTCGATTAGTGGTATGACTAAGCATTTTTCTATGTCCCTTTTGGCATGGAGGCCAAATGACGCTTGAATTTTGGCATGTGTAGCTATTTATTGCTCTCAATTAATTATTTTAGCTTCTATATGATTCTTGCTAGCCGATGATAGAAAATCCTCAGTCGATCGACCTCATAAAGTTACTTGCACAAGAAACCACTAATCAGCAAGGTTAAATTAATTTGGTGGGACGGTTAGGCATACCTCATGCTTGGTTCGCATGCCAAGCTAATTTTTTACATGATGGCTCCACTTTTTGAGGCATCGATTGTCAAAATTCTTTGACTGGCCAACTACTTTCTTTCCTGAGCTAATCGATCATCGATCTGGGAAGCTCTACCAAGTGATGTGTCAAAGGAGCTGATCGGCTTCTATTCATTGCTTATTTATCGATCGGTTTTGACTCGTAGATAACTCATGGGATCTGATCAACTTTATCTTATAATGCATCAACCGATTATATTTTTGGTGAGTGTTCAAAATTTTGGCCCATCCTTGTTACTTGGGAACCGATTAGTTCCTTTATTTTTTTGCAATCTGAGAAGGCTTCCTCTTTAGTCGGCTTATCTTTTAAATATGGGAGCTGATCGGTCGGCTAGTTAATCGAACAAACCAATCGATCGGTATTTCTTTTTTGGGCACTGATCGATCGATGGACCCTTCAATTTAATCGAATAGTTGATGGTCTTTTCATCATCAGCAGATCGGTTGACTAGCTATAATCGACAGCCGATCAAATGGCCAGTGCTGGTCGAGAGTTGATCGGTCGGTTAGTGTAGTTTGAGAGTTGATCAGTCGGCTAGTGTTCAAAGGCGGTCAAAAAGATTTTTCAACTAGATTTTAGCATTTGTGAGTTGATCGGCTAACTTTCTTTGGCCCTGAGCTGATTTTTAGTCTTATTATTCAGTTCAATCTTATTAACACACAATCGTCTGATTTCTTTGGATCGAGTGTGACCCTTAGATTAATTCTGAGGTGTTTGACTGTTAACTTGGTGGGTGCATGCCCTTAGGTTTTAAGTGATTATCATTTTCTTTAACCTTAGGCTTTCAAAATTTGAGACCATGGTGAATTATTTAACCGACTTATGATTAAGGGATTTTATTAATCGATTTAGGCTTCAAGGAAAATATTATGAAGGTTAAAATTTGACTTGGGGAGTAAATCAAAAAAATTTGCCCTTACCACTTGAGTCATTTTTGAAAAATGAAGCCCACATTATTAAAGCCAAGGTTTAGAATTTATCAACCAACCAATGAAAAATTGAATTACTCACAACTTTTTTTTTAGGCAAAGACCAGTAACATTAACAATTTGATTGAAACCAAAAAAATTTAAATTTGGGGGTTTCAAAGTTGAGCCAATTTTGGCTCCAATATAGGCTCTGACTGGGAAAAAGTGTTGAAAACATGGACTTGAGAAACATAGAATCTTCTGGTTTATAAACGATTTCTGGATAAAAATTTATACTACCAAAAATGATGATCAAAGCTTTAAAAACAAAGAAAAATGACAATTTAATTTGAAAACTGTACATGCAACAGGATAGAAAAGTAACAGAGTATATCAAAACTAAAAATCCTTTTATTCACTTTGGAGACAAGAGTTAGATTCTTAGATATAGATGAGTTTTTAAATAATTTGTAATGCTTGTTTTAGCCGAGTCATAGGATATGTTTACACAAGAATTTTTACAGAGCTATTTAGCTTTATCATGTTCAAGCCCATGTATGTGTTTGTGCATTCTTTTTTATTTTTGAATATTTAAAAACTTTTGCATATCTGAGTAAAATAGATAAGCTTAATATGTGATTTCACTCTTTAAAACTTTTCACCATTATGCAAGGCTCCACTGCCAGTCAAGTGTCTATAGCCTCGGTGGAGTTGCTTCTAATCCCATCTTGTTTTAATCTACTTCAAGTCAAGCATCTATAGCCTCGGTAGAGATTTTGTAAGATATCTTAGGCATTGACTCAATTTTACTTTATTGAGATTTTTCTTCTTTGTGAGAGAAGTATTTGATATAAGAAAATTGTGCAACAAGTATGCCTGAGTTGAGGATTAGTTTCTGGCTAAAAATGATGAGTGTAATGATTTTTAGCTTAAATACCCTCTCAAAGATAACTAGGTTCTTAGGACTCTTGAAATTACTTTAAGTATCATTAATATTGTGAGGCTTTAACATGATATTTTAATCCACTATGTTTTTATTCTGTTTTATCTCATATCAAATGCGTAATGCATAAACACTCATATTTGAAAAATTGTAACCCTCATCAGAGTCTAAAATAAATCTCTTTCTTCTTATTGCTTTTGGAGGAATTCACAGTAATGCATACTCATCAAAATAAGAACATCATAGATACAGTGAACTCAGAATTTTAAACAAAAAGAAATGAAAAAATTGAAATAAAACACTCTATTTATGGGGTTTTTTGCTTTTCTAATTTTTTTTTGTTGACCTTTAACAAGGATTGTATATTTTTAGATGTTGGCCATTAATAGGAATAGCCATTATTTCACCCTGCAAGGTGTGTAATGTGTATGTATTATGACTGATAACATGGGCTATTTGATATGGGCCAAACCATTTAGGTTCAAATTTACCTTTTTCACCATGCTTATCATTTTTAGGATCCTAATAGATGACTATATATCCTTGGTAAAAAGGAGTACCCTTAGCTTTCTTATTAAAAAATTTAATGGTTTTCTGTGTTTGTTCCATCATTCTATTAAGGGTATCTCTTCTTTGTTCTTCTAACAGGACAATTTGATCAAGCCTCCTCTGAATGGTATTAGGATCTTCATGGTCTTGTAATAGGAGGGAAAGTGCCAATTTTTTTATTCTTGGTGGTAATAGGGCTTTCTCTCCATATACCATCTCATAGGGGGTTCTTCCTGTATTTCTTTTAATAGACAACCTATCAGCCCATAAAGCAAATTTAAGTTCATTGTCCCATCCTCTTTTATTCTTTCCTAATGACCTCTTCATTCTTGTTATCAAGTTCTTATTTTATGAATCAGCAAGACCATTTCCTTGAGGGTAATAATTGGTAGAATGAGATAATTCAATTCCATATTCAACACAAAAACCTACCATTTCATATGAAACAAAATATTGTGCATTGTCAGTAACCAGTTTTTGAGGAACTCCAAACCTGGTCAAGATGTTTTCTTCTAGGAATCTGATGATTGTGGCACTTGTAGATGTTCTCAAATGTGCAACTTCTACCCACTTTGTGAAGTAATATGTTGCAGTTATGATCCACTTGTGCTGGCCAAATGAATTGGGCTTAATCTCTCCAATCAAGTCAATGCCCCCTTGGGTGAATGGTGCTTCAATTATTACTAGCTTAAGGGTCATAGCTACCAGATGCTTCTTTCCTGCAAAAAGTTGATAGTTATGGAAATTCCTAACATCTTTATATACATATTTAAAAATGAAAGGCCAAAAATATCCTACCCTCATAATTTTATTAGTTGTAGATCTCGGAGCAAAATATCCTCCACAAAATCCATCATAAAATTCATTGATTATTTCTAGGACTTCACTTTCATATAAACAGACTAATAAAATTCCATCAGGGTGTTTCCAATATAGCACACCATCCTGTATATAGTATTTTTGAGCTTGCAACTTGATTGACCTTATTCTGTTTGTTGACATGTCTCTGGGAAATGATAGATATTGCAAATATGACAATATTTCCTCATACCATTTGCATTCAGTATTATTGATTCTTCTGATATCATATTCCTCATTTATTGTGAGCACATTCTTAAATCCTTCTTCCTCTTTCTTGGCCAATAATTTTGCTAAACCCTATCCTTTGATAGTTTTAATAATTTTGAACTTAGCATCATACTGAAGAAGTTTTACCATCCATCTAGCTGGTATTCATAATGGATATGATTGGGAAAAAATATATTTTATTGCTATGAAAGGAATACAACGGTAAACCTTATTTGAACCAAATATACCTTTAAATTGTTCTAAAGATTGTATGATTGCATAAGCATATTTTTCTAATAAGGTGTATTTGATTTATGCTCCATTTAGACCTGAACTCATAAAGGATATTGGCCTTTCATTATTTTTGTCATCTTTCTATGAAAGAACTACAAAAGTATTTTGTATAATTAGGTCAACTTAAGGCTGGTGTGGTTGATATGGATTATTTGATTTTGTTAAATGCTTTCATATTTTCCACTGTCCATTTTATTTCTCCTATTTTCTTGACCATGTCATTTATAGGTTTGGTCATATCTGCAAAATTTGGGACAAATCTTCAGATGAAATTTATTTTACCAAAGAATGACCTTTATCCTTTTATTTTCTTGGGAGGGGGAATTTTGCAAATAGCTTCTATCCTTTCTGGAACGATGCTTATCCATTTTTCCAAAACTATGTGTCCTAGCAACTTCCCTTGTGTAGTTCCAAATATACATTTCTTAGGGTTCAAAGAAATTCCAAATTCCTTGCACCGAGCAAAAACTACAGTCAGATGCTCTAAATGATCTTCTGGATTTTTAGAAAAAACTGTGATATCATCTAGATACACAACTACAATTTTAAACATTAATACTTTAAAGGCAAATTCCATAGCTCTTTGAAAGGTAGCCCCTACATTCATCAGTCCAAAAGGTATTCTTAAATTTTCAAATGTGCCCCAAGGTGCAGTGAATATTGCTTTGTATCTATCCTATGGATTTATATGAATTTGATTGTAGCCTAAAAATCTATCTAACAGAGACAATCTTATTGAACCTACCACTACTTGCAGTAGTTGTTCCATGTTAGGCAATGGGTAATTATATTTTAATGAACTCTTGTTTAGGTTTCTGAAGTCTACACAAATTCTAATGTCCATATTATTTTTCTTAACTGGAACTAAATTGGATATCGATAAAGAAAATCTTACCTTTATTATTATCTTGGAATCCAACAATTTTTGTACTTCTTTTTGCATTAATGGGTGCAAGGTTGGATTGTAATTTCTTTGTTTTTGCCTAAATGGTTTGGAGTCCTTTTTCAGAGGTATTATGTGAGTTATTACATCTGTTTTGAAATTTTTAAGATCTTCATAGGTCCAAGCAAAATTTTCTTTATTTTTTTTAGGAAACTGATATAACCAGTTTTTTCTTTAGCAGGTAATGTTGTATCTACCTTCACTATTCTGGATTCCCTCATTGAACCAATGTTTATATCTTCAGATATTACTTCTCTACATATAGGCTTATAAGATTTTTCAAAATAATCAAATAGGCTTTCAAGAGACACTAATCCTTTGGGTATTCTATTAGTTTTTAATTGGATTACTTTTCCTGGTTGTCCTATTTGATATTTTAGATTTTTTTCATCTTTTTCATCATAGATTATATTTGCATATTGATTTTGCAAAGTCATAAAATCTTTTATATCTATGTCATCTTGAAAAAATTGTAGATATAGTATATTATTTGTCATAGAAGGTTTAAAAACTGAGATAGTTGGGAATCTGTCCATGTATTTTGTAGTTATTTTTGGGTGGTCTAGACCTGAGGCATTTACTATTAAAAGATCTGCAATATGATTATTTTATCTTGGAATGTATGAAATATTGAAAGCCAAGAATTTATCAATTTCTTCCAATACTACATTTCTATATTGCTTAAGCCTTGGGTGTTTAGTCTGGTATTTACCTTTAATTTGTTGTATGATCAGTTCTGCATCACCTGTTATAGACAAGTAATTGATACCTAATTATTTTGATTTTCTTAACCCTAACAGTAAAGCTTCATACTTAGCAACATTATTTGTACAGGGAAATTCTAGTCTATAAGGAATACCAAGGTAATTTCATTTTATGTCAATCAGATTAACACCTACTCCAGCTCTAGACTAAGATTTAGCTCCATTGAAAGACATGGTCCACATTTATTGAGTTAAAATTCTATCTAACTCATCATCTATAATTTTCATGAGTTCTGGATCCATGTTCTTTGCCTCTGGTACTTCAACCAGGAATGGGTTATGCCATATAGAGTAAACTCTCATCCCTTTTTCTTCCATAGAGTTCACTAAATTAATCATAGTTTCATCAGTTTGAATTAATGCTACATAGTGTTTATTGAATGGTTCCTTCTCAAAATTATGTTCTCCTTATATGATATTGGGATTATAGCATATGACCAGTCCAATTGGATTGAAAATTCTAATTGTTCTACCCAGTGCCTACTAAGTAAAAGAGAGAAGAACAGGTCAACATCAACTACTGCTACATCCATGACTATGCCCTTTTTGGGGTGTTGATCTAAGTAAACCAATAATCCAATTATCACCCCTACATAAGGGATTTGTCTACTGTCCATAAAAAAAATAGGAGCAGAATCTCTAGTACATATTAATGCCATTTGGTTAGCTATTAATTTGGGCATGATGTTATGTGAAGCTCCACTATCTAACATATAGTTATGAATTACATATCTTTCCCATTCATGTGAGGTATACCTTAATGATACATAGAAGGGTCTGACAAAATATGGTGATCATGTATCATGTTGATTTTGTCTAGTTGTGTGGCAAATTGGATCTTATTTCTTTTATTCCAAATGCTTTGCAAACCTGCTCTCTGTACTGTTGAAATTTCATAAGTTCTCCAAATGTGATATTGACCTTTTGTTTACGGATTTTTGACCCAACATCAAATTTTATCTTTTTTATATCCAATACCTTATTAATTTCTTCTTTAGGAATTTCTTCCTCTGCTTCAATCACTTAAGGGGTAATCTTTTTGAAGTTTCTATCATTTTTCTCATTACTGATATTCTTATTAATGTAGGTTTGTTTTCTTGGTTCACTTGTAGAGGCTTTCTCTATTTTATTAGGGATATCTCTATTCCTCAAGTTAAGGATGTGGACAACTTCTAATTCTTCAACTTCTTGAGTAGTGGGGATTATTTTTCCTTGCTTCGTCTTGTCATATCTTGACTCATGTGTATTTTGCAAGATCTTAGTCCCCTCTATTACTAAAATTTGAGGATGACGATTTGAAGCATATTTGTCCATATCCTCTTCAAAAAATATTTCTCTAGATTCATCTTCCACAGACCAACAAGCATTGATTCTTATATTTTCCTTTGATTCAACATGTAAATATACATTGCACTGATGACTTAGGTGAATACCACATTCATCAGGGTTATGAGGTGCATCATAGGTAGAGAAAAAATAGGGAAAACCTTCTGATATGTTAATAGTTGGTATGGGATTAGGAACATTATTCTGATCTCTATTAGGATCTCTGTTTTTCTAGGTGTTGTTCCCATTACCTCTATTTCTATTTCCTTCATCAAAATAATTGTTGTTTCCCCAATTCTTGCTGAATTTTTTCTTAAAAGAAGGATGATTGTCAACATGTGGTCGCTCTATTTGTGAATTTTCACCATTGTTTCCATTTATTTCAATTCTTGCTAACATGTTATTCACATTTTTTAGCATCTCTATCATTTGACTAGCCAATTTTTCCACTGGATCAATTTCAACTCTTCTTTGTATATCAAATGCTACTTTTTTAAGCTTTATTTTTGGCATGTTAACTTCTAAAGAAGAAGGCTTCATCTTACCACTATCAAGAATATTTCTTTCTATATCCATTACCCTTTCCATGCAATCATCAATAGTAGTGGATTTTTCTTGTCTTAGCTCATAGTTAAACTCTCCTTGAAAAGCATTTTTATAAAAATAAATAGACTGAATGTCACTTGGCCTAAGGTTGGTAGGGATTTTGTTTCTGGTTTTTGAAAATATTTTATTAAAATCACTGACATCCTCATTTTTTTTTCATGGTGGCTAATTCAGTTAACAAAGATTATTGATTTTTCCTTTCATCATATTTCTTCAGAAAGACAGTTTCTATTTTTGGTGAAGTTTGGAATATCATTATTAGGAAGAGAATTAAACCATTACCTAGCATCCTTTTCTAAGGTCTATAAAAACAACCTTAATACTACATCTTCATGCTCAACTTCTAAACTATCCATAGCATACAACAAACTCTTGATATGATCTTCCCTATCTATTGCACTATTTCCAAAGAATTTAGGGAGATATTTGTGAGCTTTAATAGGTAAGGTATTAAGATTTGCTGGTAAAGCAAAATGCCTATACTTGTTAGTCCTCCATAAATGAACATTAGGCTAGGCCATAGTTATCGTATGATTTAAATTCATAGTGGCACCACCTACAGGGATATTATTCTGGGTAGCCTGAGTATAATCTAATTGGTTATCTACCACAATATTACTATTAATATGATGGGGTGAATAATTTCATATATATTCTACTACAGGATTTAAACATTCATCTATAGAAACAATAATAGTAATAATATCTTGATTTTTCTTAACGTATTGCTTCTTTCTAGAATTATATTTACTATAATATAATGAATTCTTGAAAAAGGGAGATTTTTGGGTATGTATAAATACCTCTGGATCTTCAAGTTCTAGAAATATCTCCTTACCGCTTCTCTTGGTATTCGCCAAAATGTTATGTTCTCTCCTTTTTTAATTTTTTCTTCTGGGTTTGTCCAGTAGAGTCGCCAGCACCATTGTGTAGAAAGAACAAAGTATACTCTTATCAAGAATGCTTGATATTATCACTCATCCTCACAAGAGTGGGTTCTTGGAGAAATTCAAGAAAATCAAGAAACAAGAATTCAAGAAAATCAAGAAACGAGAATTACATAAAGAAAGTAAAAAAACATGGGCAAAATAAATAACGTAAAAATAGTGAATATTAAACCCAACATTATTTTAATTTAAACTAGCCACCCGTTGTTTAAAATAATTTCATTGAAGAAAACTCTCTAAGAAGATTATTGAATCTTTCTTAATAAGTCCTCCCTAGCAACGGTGCCAAAAAATTGTTGGAACCAATTCTTGCATCCATAGGAAATCAATTGTCACTCTACAAGAACCCATTTGAAACCAACGAGCTATTACAAGCTCTGGTCAACCTACCTCATGTTCTATTAAATCCGAATATTGCTATAAAATATGGCAGAATGGGTAAGGAAACCCCAACATCAATTCTACAATTAAAATTCTAATTTGCATGCTTTAGATTTATATTAAACTATAGTATTATTATTAAAATGACCAAGCATGAAAAAAACCAACTATTATACCTTATGTAGACCAGTGCCTAGATTTCTTGGGCTATTATAGCAATTTAACAACTACTTTAATCATGAACAAAAATAAGGGGAGAAGGAAATTAGCATTCTTGCTTTCATTCGAATATCATAACAAAATAAAGAGTTAACTAATAAAAGAAACGTGTATAATGCATTCAAATAATGTAACCCATTATACAGATATACACAATACTGAGACAAAGAATGACAGGAATAAGATTCAGAATTGTATTGATTCATGGAAAAATTACATGTAGAGTGGGCAGAATGCCTTTTAACTCTGTTTTTCTCAAAAGAATACAACAATACAATAGATAAGACTATGTTAAAATGATGTAACAGGTCCCTCCTATTCTTCTTATTCCAATATGGTAATAGAAGAATCTCTGAATCCTAAGATCAATAGATTGGAAATATTCTCATCTTCTTGGGCACTTTCCTATCATACGATCCTACACAGAAAGGGGAGGAAAAAAGAGTGAATAAGAGAAAATAGACACAAAGAAATACAACAACACAACTAATAGGGAACTCAAGTATACCTCTTAGCAAAAATGTTATTCTCTAATTGCTTGATGCAGAATCAGAACCTATCTGCTTCTACTTATAGCCTTGGGTTCTTGATTCTGTTATTTTTGGTTGAATTTTGACTGTACACTTGTCAACATCTAATTGAGGAGAGGGGAGAACTATTTGTTATTAGCTAACCAAATTTTCCTTGCCTTTGTCCATAGTTTTTTCCATGGAGGTTGATCCTGTAACTGACTCATTAGCTAGTTTCTTAATTTTCTCTATGTCATCAGTTGTGGCCCCCACCAATTCAGCAATACGAAGCCATACTTCAATGTGGATAATTCTTTGCTAAGAGACCCTATACAACATTTGTTAGTCTCACAATGATACTGAGAGGGGGGGTGAATCAGTGTAGCTCTTTAAAACTTAAATCTTCAACACTCAAAGCCAAAAAAATGAAAACATAAAACCAAATAAAGCAAGTATAACAAGAGAAAATCACACAACACAAGATGTACCGAGGTTCACCGATTTGGCTACATCCATAAAAATGACTGTTTGGACTCCCATCCAAATCCAGCCTTTGCAAAGCACCAAATTTACAATCAATTCACCAGCACCCACTGGAAGGAGCACCAACCCCTGATTTATCTGCACCAACAGAAAGGAGCACCGACCCCTCTACCAAGTACCCAATTGATTTTTATATTGATAATAAAATGACATATATGAATGTATTCATTGAAACTAGAACCCTCTATGGTCTGTAAACTCAAAATCTAAAACTTTCTATTTCACCTAGTATAACATCCCTCTCTGCATTACTCAGAATTTGAATCTTCTCTTCTCACAAAAAAATTGATTGTTCTCTTAGCTCATTCTGCCAATTGCTAAAAAACAATTGGGTATTGTGCAACACTTTGTCTGAAAACTCCTCTCAAAATTAGAGCCAAAATGGATATCATATGAGAAATTTATGCCCAAAATACTGAAGTGACGTTTTTCACCACTCTCCAAAAATCATGGATTTTCACTCTTTATTTTTCTCCACACACACTTCTCTCTTCACAAAATAAAGTCTCACTTTTCAATAAAATCCCTTGTCACTTAAAAAACACACACTTGCATTCTTTTTCCCTTTTCAATTTTAAAAATATTTTCTTTAATGAAGCTTCTTAAAGCAATATAACTTCCTTTTTTTTATCTTGAGAAGGAATTTCATCAAACACGTCACATGCAAAGAATTGACACCTTACTCATTCTCTTACTTTGAAGCCACGTGACACCTCAAAAAAAAAAACAAAAGATGCTCTATTTGATGCCTTGAAGGTGTAACAACACTGAAATCAAAACTCTGGTGACTCTGCAAGGTCGAAATGGCCAACTGAAGGATTTTGCACAAGTGGAACAAATTGACATAAAAGTGACCTGTACCATTTTTACAACAATCATAACTCTCACCTCATAACTCTGTTTTCTCTAAAATTTTAAATGTAGAATATAAGAAATGCTAAATACATCCAGTATGAATCTCACTGCATAACCCCTTAAGGTTCACCTGTACCACCTATACGAAAACTGCTGCTGATACACTTTTTCCAAAAAGAGCATTTTTGTGACAATCTTACAACACTTGTAACATTCGCCTCATTTCTCTGTTTTGGTGTAAATTTGGAAAACATGTTCTTGAATATAACGAACATCTCTAGTTATAATTTCACTATCAAATTTTTCTCGGTTTGCTCGTAGTTATTTTGATAAAACTACCCTTTTTTGGCATGTACAACCACTCGCCAAATCATCCGCAAGATATCGAAAACGTCACCGATCAATCCAAACACTATGCTGACACCTCCAACATTTTTCTGGACTATTTTCTGACATGATGGAATGTTCTAAACTGGTCCATCCTATCCAACTATGCCCTTGATGACTTTTGCAATTTTTTGACAACTTGTTGATGATTGTTTCAACTTTTGCAAATTTGCACGAACAACCTGTAACAACTTCACCCAAACATCAAAAACATCCTCATAAGCATTGAAAATCATTGTACATACTCTGAATAACCTCTAAATAAATTTCCACTACATCAACTTGTCCATATGAGTGTGTTGACAACAATGACAATACTGTCGTTGCACCTTGCTCAACAATCTCCCCCTTTGGAATTGTTGGCAACACGCATAATTTCCTGTAACTTTTCTCCCCCTTTGACAAAAAGATAAAAGGGCTACTACAAAATCCCCCTGAGTCCATGCACAAAATTCTCAGGAAAAAATTATTACACTTAGCAAAAATCACAAACATGAGCAAAAAGATAAACAAATACATAATTGCTCCCCCTGAGAATGTGGCCCCAATAGCTAGTCAGTTCTTGGGAAGTGTGACCACTCCCAATTTCTTGCGAAGGTACTCAAAGACTTCCTTGGGAAATGGTTTGGTGAATATATCAGCTACTTGCTCTATTTTTGGAACAAAATCCAACTTAACCTCACCTTTCGCAACTTTATCCTTCAAAAAATGATATCGGATAGCAATATGTTTTGTGCGAGAATGCATAAACAAATTCTTTGAGATGTTAATGGCACTGGTGTTATCACACTTAACTAAAATTGGCTCACTAAAATTAATTCCAAGATCCTTCAGAGTTTGTTTCATCCATAACACCTGCATACAACATGTTGTCGTTGCAATGCATTATGCATTTGTTGTGGTAAAGGATATTGACTCCTGTTTCTTACTGTGCCATGCGACAAACCTATCTCTAATATAGAATGCACCTCCACTGGTACTCTTCCTATAATCTACACATCCTATGCAATATGCATCTGAATACACAATAAGGGTGAAGTCCTTACCTTTCAAATACCATAACCCATACTCCATAGTACCCTTGAGGTACCGAAGAATCCTCTTCACTGCTGTCACATGAGTCTCCTTGGGACTAGCCTAAAATTGTGCTACCATGCATACTACCTACAAAATATCTGGTCTGGTAGCTGTCAAGTACAGTAAGCTCCCAATCATAGATCTATACATAGTTTGATCAACATGTGGAGGTTTGTCATCCTTGCTCCACTTGCAACCTATCATCATGGGAGTGCTAACTGGCTTACAATCCTCCATTATGAACTTTTTCAACATCTCTTTCACATATTTAATTTGAGAAATAAATATGCCCTTCTCCTTTTGATTAACTTGTAATTCGAGGAAATATGAAAGTTCACCAATCATTGACTTTCAAATTATTTATGCATCTTATTTGCTAAATATTTACACAACTCATATTTCCTGCTGCTAAATATGATATTATCTACGTATACAACAAGAAAAATATGATGACCATTTTCTATTTTAACATACAAATTACTATCCACCATACCTTTCTTGAACCCTTGCTGAGTAAGATAATTGTCTAGCCTTGCATACCATGCCCGGGGTGCCTGTTTTAAGCTATATAACACTTTCTTTAACTTGCAAACCAAGTTGGGATAATCACCAAGCTGGAAACCATCTGGATGCTCAATATAAACATCTTCTTCAAGTTTTCCATTCAAATATGCTGATTTCACATCCATTTGATAAAATTTGAAATTCTTGTAAACTACTAAAACTAGAAACATTCTAATTACCTCTAGTTTGGCCATAGGTGCAAAGGTTTCCTTAAATTCAATACCTTCAACTTGTGCATAGCATTTGCATATCAATATTGCTTTGTTCCTGACTACCTGTCTATCTTCATTCAATTTGTTTCGAAAGACCCATTTAGTACCGATTACATTTTTATTTGCGGGTCTTGGTACTAACTCCAAAGTCTTGTTTTTCTCGATCTGATCTAATTCTTCATTTATTGCCTTTACCCAACTTTCATATTTTCTTACATCAGCAACATTTTTGGGCTCAATGCTGGATAATAAATAGTAGTTACTAATATTCTTCTTTTCTGAACACCAATTGTGGGATCTCCAATTATTTTCTCTCTAGGATGATCTTTCTGCCAACTGCCTGTTTTGAATTTCTTATTTTCTTCCTCTTCTAAATCATTGTTTGAATCCTCTGAGTCAATTTTTGGTTTCTTTTATGTCTCATTTTCCTCATCTCCTTCAATGACCTCTTCATAAATTGGGTAGTTCTCTTCATAGCTAATTACTCATTCCCTTCCATCAACTTTAACATCGGAACTATCCACAATTTTCCTTAGCCTCTTGTTGTAGCATTTGTAAGCTTTGCTTTTTGACGAATATCCAAGAAAAATACCTTCATCCTCTCTATCTTCAAACTTGCAAGGTTTTCTACAGTTTTTTTGATATAACACTTGCTGCCAAAAACTTTAGAGTATCTTGTTGTTGCCTTTTTACCGAACCACAAATCATAAGGAGTTTTTCTTTCATGCGTCCTCAACATGCACCTATTTTGGATGTATACCGCAGTATGGACTGCCTCTTTCCAAAATTTGTCTGCTACTTTGCTCTTAGTCAACATAGTCCGTGCCATTTCTTGCATTGTCCTGTTCTTTATTTCTACCACACCATTCTGTTGAGGTGTCCTGGCTACTGAAAACTGTCTCCTAATGCCATATTTTTCACAATACTCTATGAAATCCTCTGAAATGAACTCTCCTCATCTTTATAACCTTAAAAATTTAATCATTTTTCCTGTTTGATTCTCAACTTAGTTTTTGAAAACCTTGAAAATCTCAAAAGCTTCTGATTTATGCTTAAAAAATAGTACCCATGTCATCCTGGAATAGTCATCTATACACAACATTAAATATTTGTCAATGTTTATGCTTTGCGTTCTCATGGGTCCACATAAATCAGTATGTACTAGTTCCAAATTTTTGCTTATGTAGTACTATTTTGTTTTAAATGAGACTCTAGTTTGATTCCCCTTTTGACATGAAGCACAAATGTTATTTGATGGTTTACCAATGGTGGGAATATCTCTCACTGCTTTCTTTGAGCTAGTTTTTACTAGATTGTCAAAACTGATATGACCGAGCCTCTTATGCCACAACCAATTCTCTTCTTCCTATCCAATCAAGCAAGCTCCTTCTGAAGTATCTGATAGAATGTATAGGTTTCCAGATGTCCTTGATCCAGTTGCTATCAACTTCCCATTGTTTACCTTTCTGAATTCACAACCTTGCTTCTTAAAGATCACTTCATGACCTCTATCACAAATCTGACTTACACTCAACAAGTTATGCTTCAAAACAACCACAAACAAGACTTCTTTTGACCTAATTTTTTCGTCACTAATCTTAAATGAACCTCTACCAACTATATTAGCTCCATAATTGTTTCCAAAATTTACCGAACCACCTTCATATTGCTGCAACTTCTCAAATTTTTGTTTGTCACCTATCATATGACTGGAGCATCCACTATCAAGTATCCATGGTGCGGATTTATTTTGCGCTTTAAATGCCATTTGTATGATTAAATATTACTTTTATTTCTTAGGTTGTTCTTTTTATTCCACTCAGGTTTGATTACAATTTTGGGCTCTTGTTTTGGTTTTTCTTTTTCAGTAGCTTGTGCATGTTTTTCGGGAAATTTTCTATTTTGTCTTATTCCATTTGGCTGAAATTTTCTTCCCTGAAATTGATTTGATGCAAATTTACTTCGACAATTTCTTGCAATATGCCCAAAATCATGACATTTATAACATTTTACGGCATAATCCATCAAAGGTGAAAAAACATTTCTATTGGTAAAATTCCTTAGTCCTACATTGTACTTGCAATCTGAGATCTTATGTCCATAACCATTGCATTTAAAATCACAACAAAAAAAGAGATGATTGAACCAGGGTGGTGGTCTTTGCCATGTTGTCATAGGAGCCATAAATTTTCTTCTTCTTTGATGTGTGACATTGGTGAAGCCATCATTGTCAATTCTCCTTTTGTGCCTTGCATTATTGCTTTCCTTTGCATGATTTATTTTTTCTTGATGAACATGTTTCTTCTCTTCATTCTTTGTGGATTCTTCATTTATGGCCTTTGATCCATTTGATGATTCTCCTTCATCAAAACCCAATCTAAATTTGACGTCTGTAGTCTTTTGTTTATTTATGATCTTATCCAGCTTCATAGAACATTCTTCACGTTTGTGATAACAACTAATTTTTTGATTCATCTCTTCTAGCTGCATTCATAAACCAACAATCTCTTCTTCTAGCTTGCTGCAATAATCTATTTTCATGGTTATTTGCACTTCAAGATCTTCAAAAATTTTCTTGGATTCTTCTATCTGTACTTTCAAATTTGTTATGATTTCATTTGCATCCTCAAGCTTTCTTGAAATTTTCTTATTCTTTTTCTTTCTATCTTCAATTCATCTAGAGCTGCAATTAGTTCCTCTTCCAAATTCACTTTTGCGTCAATTTATTCTTCATCACATTCCTGTTCTTTTTTGGTTTTTCTTCTTTGAGTGCCATGAAAAGAGCTTCACCTGTTTCCTTTTCAGAATCCTCACTGGAGCTATCTTCTAATGAACTGACATTCTTGGAGATGAAACTTTTCTTCTTGAAGTTGTCTTTTCTAAATTTTATTTTTTTCTTCCATTCACTTATTTCTTTGTGCGATCCTTCATCACTTATGTTCTTCTCATTAAGTGGACATTTAGCTACAAAATGCCCAACACCTCCATAGTTGAAATATTTAAATGGTAATTTTCCTTTGTATTTTCCTTTTCCCCTTTTTAGTTTTCAAATAAAGTTTTCTTCCATTTCATCTGATGTCTCTTCTTCCTCAAATTCTTGTTTTGCTTTCATATTTTTATGGGCTTTAAAAGTAGCTTCTCTGTATGTGGGTTTAGATTTTCCTATTCTCATGTCACATGCAGTCAAAAAACCATGCATCTCATCCATACTAAAAAAATTTAGATCTTTAGCTTCTTCTGTAGCTGAAACTTTAGAATCAAATATTTGGGAAAGGGATATTAATACCTTTTTCATGATGACAGAATCTTTGATTTCCTCATCGAGTCCTCTAATCGCATTAATGACTTCATTAACTCTTAGCATATATGCCTCTATATTCTCATCGTCATTCATATTTAATACTTTGAACTGAGCTCGATGTGTTTGTAACTTGGCCTCCTTGATCTTAACGTCTCCTTCATGAATACTCTTCAGTTTGCCCCATATTTCCTTTACCATTTTATAACCCATAATATTTACCAGTTCATTTTCCACTAATCCACACATGATAGCATTCTTTGCTTTTGAGTCATTCTCAAATAGTTTCTTACTAGCAGCATCGGTTGGAGAAGTGGTGGGTATTGTGTATCCACTATCTACTGAATTCCAAATGTTGTATCCCAAAGCATAAAGATATGTCTGCATACTGAGTCTCCAAAATGCATAATTAGTTTCATCAAACAATGGTGCTTTGTTTGATGAGAAGCCTTCATCACCTACCATTGTATCACTTCCAAGATCACCCTAGTCGGTTAAGCCTATTCAGGGAACCTCGCTCTAATACCAATTGTTAGTCTCACAATGACACTGAGAGGGGGGTTGAATTAGTGTAGCTCTTTAAAACTTAAATCTTCAACACTCGAAACCAAAAAAATGAAAATATAAAACCAAATAAAGTATGTATAAAAAGATAACATCACACAACACAAGATGTATCGAGGTTCACCGATTTGGCTACATCCCAAAAAATTACTGTTTGGACTCCCATAAAAATCTAGCCTTTGCAAAGCATCAACTTTACAATCAATTTACTAGCACCCACTGGAAGGAGCACCAACCCCTAATTTATCTGCACCAATAGAAAGGAGCACCAACCCCTAATTTATCTACACCAACATAAAGGAGCACCAATCCCTCTACCAAGCACCCACTTGATTTTTATATTGATAATAAAATGACATATATGAATGTATTCACTGAAACCAAAACCCTCTATGGTCTGTAAACTCAAAATCAAAAAATTTATATTTCACCCACTATAACATCCCTCTCTCTGCATTACTCAGAATTTGAAATTCTCTTCTCATAAAAAAATGATTGTTATCTTAGATAATTCTACCAATTGCTAAATGCTTTATGAGTATTTTGCAAAACTTTGTCTGTGAACTCCTCTAAAAATTTCAGCCAAAATGGATATCATATGAGAAACTTATGCCCAAAATACTAAAGTGACATTTTTCACCACTCTCCAAAAATCATGGATTTTCACTCTTTATTTTTCTCCACACACTTCTCTCTTCACAAAATAAAGTCCCACTTTTCAATAAAATCCCTTGTCACTTAAAAAGCACACACTTGCATTCTTTTTCCCTTTTCAATTTTAAAAATATTTTCTTTAATGAAGCTTCTTAAAACAATATAACTTCCTTTTTTTATTTTGAGAAGGCATTTCATCAAACACATCACATGCAAAGAATTGACACCTTACTCGTTCTCTTACTTTGGAGCCACGTGACACCTCAAACCAAAAATGAAATATGCTCTATTTGATGCCTTGAAGGTGTAACAACACTAAAACCAAAACTTTGGTGACTCTGCAAGGTTGAAATGGCCAACTGAAGGATTTTGCACAAGTGGAACAAATTGACATAAAAGTGACCTGTACCGTTTTTGCAACAATCATAACTCTCACCTTATAAATTTGTTTTCTTTGAAATGTGAAACATAGAATTAATACAATGCTGACTACATCTAGTCTGAATATCACTGCATAACTCCTCAGGGTTCACCTATAACACCTCCACAAAAATTGCTACTGACACTTTTTTCAAAAAGAGCGTTTTTGTGACAGTCTTGCAACGCTTGTAACATTCGCCTCGTTTCTTTGTTTTGGTGGAAATTTGGAAAACATGTTCTTGAAGATAACGACCACCTCTAGTTCAAATTTTGCTTCAAATTCTTCCCAATTTTCTCATAGTGCTTCTGAAAAAACTGCCCCTTTTCGGCCTGTACAACCACTTGCCAAATCATTCGCCAAGATACCGAAAATGTCACCAATCAATCCAAACACTGTGCTGACACCTCCAACGTTGTTCTGGACTATTTCTTGACATGCTAGCATGTTCCAAACTGATCCATCCTGTCCAACTATGCCCGTGATGACTTTTGTAATTTTTTGACAACTTCTTGACGATTTTTTCAACTTTTGCAAATTTGCACGAACAACCTATAACAACTTCACCCGAACATCAAAAACATCCTCATAAGCATTGAACATCACTGTACATACTTCAAAAAACCTCTGAGAAAATATCCACTACATCAACCTGTCCATCTGAGTGTGTTGACAAAAATGACAATACTATCGCTGCACCTTGCTCAACAGCATTTATGAAGCCTTGATTTTGTTTTCTTTCAAGATCAAGTCTTTGTATTGAAAGAGATGGACCTGACTGTGTACGTGTCTGGCTTCAGAAAAGAATTATACCACCAAATTGCCATCGTCTTGCTCATCAAAGTTGACTTCTTTTAGATGTTTTATAATGGTCTGGATGAAAACACCTTGGCCCATCAATGTGGCTGGATCAATTCCTGACTATCTCACTATGGCTTTTAGCTGTTGTTTGACATTTTCCAGTTCTTTAATAATAAACTTATATTTGGATCTCTCATTGATGTAGTTGGTGATTTTTTTATGTTCATCCAAGTAGCTTCGAATTTGGCCATCTATAGTTATTACTTCCTTAATCCTAATATTATCGTATCCAATTTTACACAAATAATATATGGGAAGTATAATGGCCATCTTCTTATCAAGATATGCTATCAAAGACCTTATTTTCTTGTTAGTTGATATCAACTCCCTAGCCTCTTTGCAGTAACCATTTGTTATCTCTGCATTGTCATTGATCAAATCGATAGCCTTTTCTCTGTATTTTTTAATCAAGGCCTCCTTGGACCCTGTGGTGCTAGAGCCTATCACCTATGCCAGAGCTGAAGTAGCAGCAAATTTTAGCTTCTTGTTTTCTTCCTATAGTTCTACGGCCTTGGCTTTCCAAGTGGATATTTTTGATATTGTAGCTTCCATAGTCTGAGAGTGAATGTTCACTCCTTATTTTAACATGGTGATGGTATCTCCTGTCACTTTTGTTGTTTTGGTCTTTGGATCAATCTACAGATAAGTGATCCCTTGGGTCGACAAAGATATGGTCATTTGGCCACCTTCCTATGTTTGGACTTCAAGGAGCTTCTCCACCCCTTTCCCTTCACTGATGGCATCCAACTCAGCTTCTTAAGCCAAAGTGAATTCTGGTACTTCATCTATTTTGACCAAATGAAGGCTTACTGTGCCTTTGAATCTTGTTTCAATCTATGACTTCTTGGCAGGTGGTGTCTTGTCATCATCCATATCTTTCGCCTGATAATTTTGGAAGATTTTTACCAATCCACCACTCTCTTTGATGGCATTCCAGGCCCTTTTCAATGTCTTGACATATTTGTTATTGTATTTGATGGCCACTGGAATGGCCCGAGAGGTACCTACGACAACCATCTATAAGTTTCTTGGTGTAATTAAGGTGAGGGTAAGATTACCTGGTTCTTATAGGCCTGAGGTCGAAGCCTCAGTAACAACCTATTCTCTTCCTCTGGTGGGACTTCTAGCCTCGATACCAAGGACTTCTGGTATAGGTGCTTCTACTACCTAAGCCACTATCTCCAACTACTTAGGAGTGGCAATAGTGATCTCTGCTAATGTCATTGAACTCTTTTAGAGGAATGATTGGTTGAGCCGATGTAATATTGTCCATAGTGGTTTACCTGACCAACTTGAGTTCTGAGGAATACCGTCACACCATCTCCAACTGAGTATAGGGCCTTTGCATGCTCTTGTTTTCCCATATAGCTTTCATCTCTTTTCATCCTTGCTGGTCCATAGTAGAGCTTTATCATAATCATCCTTGTGGTGTTTCATCAGCTTCTTTTCTATCGTGATGTCTTTGTACTTATCTTTAGGATCATAAGGCCTCCACACTATTTTAGCAAAATAATATTTGTCCATTATGGAGATGGATTCAACGAGGCTGGGATAGCATCCATATACAACATGGCCAATCTTCGCTGGTATAGATACCCACAAGATTTTGGTCTATTTTCTCAAATATCCTAGCCTGTCCTCCTCGGACAACTATCACACTATCTCCAGTACTCCTACTAACTTTGGGAAATAGGTGGGTAAGGCCTTTGGGAACAGCTTTGCCTCATACGTTCGAATGAATGTAAATTTCTCCATGAAAAATACATCCCTAGCTTCTTTCTCTCTGATATAACCTGTAACACCTAGGCTTATTTTGGTAGGATGCTGCTCGATTAGGATATGATACATGGCCAGAAGAAAATTATAACAGAACTCTAAGAATGAAGAAACATTATGGTGAATGACCGGAAGTTAGTCCTGTATCATACATTCGGGGTTTCCCCTGAGTTGTGCTATTGCCTCTCTTATGAATTGACCCATTATCAGGTGGATCAAAAAGGAATAGTGAGAGAATCGAGGCATTATATCTTTATCTTATTTTAAACCCTCTTGGAGTTTCTTCAACTCCTTATCCATGGTGTTGCTCATTATTTCCTCCCATTGATAGCAAGGAAAATGTCATTTATTGCATTGAGAAATAACATATGTAACTGGCAAGCTCCACCAGTTAAGATCCTCTATGCCTAAGGTGATCTGAATCATGTCTGAGTAATCTTATGCCCACCATTATAGAAAAGACTTTGAAATAGGGAAATCAGTTGATACTAGCCCTTTGAACAAACCGATGTATAAGGAAGACCCCAGCATGTGTTGAACTTGCAGTGTTACCATATTTTTTTCATACAGTAAATCTCCCTTGGTTAACTCAAACACCATTCGAATCAAGTGAGGTGTGAGGTGGTAGAGAGCCTTTCCCATATCATTCACAATGGAATAGCTCCATGGATTGTAAGATATTATGAGCCACGATAATAAATCAAGAGAGAAATGAACCCGAGGACACAGCAACTTCACCATTCTTTTTTTGCTAGCCGAGAAGGCTTCCTCCTTCGTCGGCTTATCTTTTAAATTTGGGAGCCGATCGATCGGCTAGTTAATCGAACAAGCCGATCGATCGGTATTTCTTTTTTGGGAGCCGATCGATCGATGGACCCTTCAAGTTAACCAAATAGTTGATGGTCTTTTCATCATCGGTGGATCGGTTGACTAGTTGTAATCGATAGTCGATCGGCTGGCCAGCGCTGGTCGGGAGTCGATCGGTCGGTTAGTGTAGTCTGAGAGCCGATCGGTCGGCTAGTGTTCAAAGGTGGCCAAAAATATCTATCGGCTAGATTTTAGCATTTGTGAGCTGATCGGCTAACTTTCTTTGGCCCTGAGCTGATTTTTAGTCTTATTCTTTGGTTTGATCTTATTAATGCGTAATCGTCCGATTTCTTTGGATCGAGCGTGACCCTTAGATTAATTCTGAGGTGTTCGACTGTTAACTTGGTGGGGTGCATGCCCTTAGGTTTTAATTAATTATCATTTTCTTTAACCTTAGGCTTTCGGACTTTGAGACCATGGTGAATGCTTTAACCGACTTATGATTAAGGGATTTTATTAATCGGTTTTAGGCTTCAAGGAAAATATTATGAAGGTTAAACTTTGACTTGGGGAGTAAATCAAAATTTTTTGCCCTTACCACTTGAGGCATTTTTGAAAAATGAAGCCCACATTATTAAAGCTAAGGTTTAGACTTTATCAACCAACCAATGAAAAATTGAATTACTCACAACAACCTTTTTTTTTAGGCAAAGACCAACAACATTAACAATTTGATTGAAACCAAAAAATTTAAATTTGGGGGTTTCAAAGTTGAGTCAATTTTGGCTCCAACATAGGCTCTGACTGGGACAAAGTGTTGAAAACATGAAGCACTTGAGAACCACAAAATCTCCTGGTTTATAAGCAATTTTTGGACAAAAATTTACATCACCAAACATGATGATCAAAGCTTTAAAAACAAAGAAAAATGACAATTTAATTTGAAAATTGTACATGCAACAGGATATCAAAGTAACAGAGTATATCAGAACTGAAAATCCTTTTATTCACTTTGGAGACAAGAGTTAGATTCTTAGAAACAGATGAGTTTTTAAATAATTTGTAATGCTTGTTTTAGCCGAGTCATAGGATATGTTTACACAAGAATTTTTACAGAGCTATTTAGCTTTATCATGTTCAAGCCCATGTGTGTGTTTGTGCATTCTTTTTTATTTCTAAATATTTCAGAACTTTGCCATATCTGAGCAAAATAGATAAGCTTAATATGTGATTTCACTCTTTAAAAATTTTCACCATTCTGCAGGGCTCCACTGCCAGTCAAGCGTCTATAGCCCCGATGGAGTTGCTTCTAATCCCATATTGTTTTACTCTACTACCAGTCAAGCATCTATAGCCCCGATAGATATTTTGCAAGATATCTCAGGTAGTGACTCAATTTTACTTTATTGAGATTTTTCTTCTTTGTGAGAGAAGTATTTGATATAAGAAAATTGTGCAACAAGTATGCCTGAGTTGAGGATTAGTTTCTAGCTAAAAAGGATGAGTGTAATGATTTTTAGCTTAACTACCCTCTCAAAGATAACTAGGTTCTTAGGACTCTTGAAATTACTTTAAGTATCATTAATATTGTGAGGCTTTAACATGATATTTTAATCTACTCTGTTTTTATTCTGTTTTATCTCATATCAAATGACTACTGCATAAACACTCATATTTGAAAAATTGTAAACCTCATCAGAGTCTAAAATAAATCTCTTTCTTCTTATTGCTTTTGGAGGAATTCACAGTAATGCATACTCATCAAACTAAGAACATCCTGGATACAGTGAACTCAGAATTTTAAACAAACAGAAATGAAAAACTTGAAATAAAACACTTTGTTTTTGGGGTTTTTTGCTTTTCTATTTTTTTTTGTTGACCTTTAACAAGGATTGTACATTTTTAGGTGTTGGCCATTAATAGGAATAGCCATTATTTCACCCTGCAAGGTCTGCAACTTGTATGTATTCTGACTGATAACATGGGCTATTTGATATGGGCCAATCCATTTAGGTTCAAATTTACCTTTTTCACCATGCTTATCATTTTTAGGATCCCAATAGATGACTATATCTCCTTGGGAAAAAGGAGTACCCTTAGCTTTCTTATTAAACAATTTAATGGTTTTCTGTGTTTGTTCCATCATTCTATTAAGGGTCTCTCTTCTTTGTTCTTCTAACAGGACAATTTGATCAAGCCTCCTCTGAATGGGATTAGGATCTTCATGGTCTTGTAATAGGAGGGAAAGTGCCAATTTTTCTATTCTTGGTGGTAATAGGGCTTTCTCTCCATATACCATCTCATAGGGGGTTCTTCCTGTATTTCTTTTAACAGACAACCTATCAGCCCATAAAGCAAATTTAAGTTCATTGTCCCATCCTCTTTTATTCTTTCCTAATGACCTCTTCATTCTTGTTATTAAGTTCTTATTTGATGACTCAGCAAGACCATTTCCTTGAGGGTAATAATTGGCAGAATGAGATAATTCAATTCCATATTCAGCACAAAAACCTACCATTTCATATGAAACAAAATATTGTGCATTATCAGTAACTAGTTTTTGAGGAACTCCAAACCTGGTCAAGATGTTTTCTTCTAGGAATCTGATGATTGTGGCACTTGTAGATGTTCTCAAAGGTGCAGCTTCTACCCACTTTGTGAAGTAATCTGTTGCAGTTATGATCCACTTGTGCTGGCCAGATGAATTGGGCTTAATCTCTCCAATCAAGTCAATGCCCCATTGGGTGAATGGTGCTTCAATGATTATTGGCTTAAGGGGCATAGCTGCCAGATGCTTCTTTCCTGCAAAAACTTGATAGTTATGGCAATTCCTAACATGTTTATATACATCTTTAAAAATGGAAGGCCAATAATATCCTGCCCTCATAATTTTATTAGTTGTAGCTCTCGGAGCAAAATGTCCTCCACAGAATCCATCATGAAATTCATTGATTATTTTTGGGACTTCACTTTCATATAAACAGACTAATAAAATTCCATCAGAGGTGTTTCCAATATAGCACACCATCCTGTATATAGTATTTTTGAGCTTGCAGCTTGATTGACCTCATTCTGTTTGTTGACATGTCTCTGGGAAATGACAGAGATTGTAAATATGACAATATTTCCTCATACCATTTGCATTCAGTATTATTGATTCTTCTGATATCATATTCCTCATTGATTGTGAGCACATTTTCAAATCCTTCTTCCTCTTTCTTGGCCAATAATTTTGCTAAACCCTGTCCTTTGACAGTTTTAACAATTTTGAACTCAGCATCATATTGAAGAAGTTTTACCATCCATCTAGCTGGTCTTCCTAATGGCTCTGATTGGGAAAAAATATCTTTTATTGCTATGAAAGGAATACAACAGTAAACCTTATTTGAACCAAATATACCTTTAAAGTGTTCTAAATATTGTATGACTGCATAAGCATGTTTTTCTAATAAGGTGTATTTTATTTGTGCTCCATTTAGACCTGAACTCATAAAGGCTATTGGCCTTTCATTATTTTCATCATCTTTCTATGAAATAACTGCAGCAATAGACTGTTCAGATGCATAAGAATAGATATTAAAGTCTTTTGTATAATTAGGGCAACTTAAGGCTGGTGTGGTTGATATGGCTTCTTTGATTTTGTTAAATGCTTCCATATTTTCCACTGTCCATTTTATTTCTCCTATTTTCTTGACCATGTCATTTATGGGTTTAGTCATCTCTACAAAATTTGGGACAAATATTCTGATAAAATTTATTTTTCCAAAGAATGACCTGACTCCTTTTATGTTCTTGGGAGGGGGAATTTTGGAAATAGCTTCTATCCTTTCTGGATCAATACTTATCCCTTTTTTTGAAACTATGTGTCCTAGCAACTTCCCTTGTGTAGTTCCAAATATACATTTCTTAGGGTTCAAAGAAATTCTAAATTCCTTGCACCGGGTAAAAACTGCAGTCAGATGCTCTAAATGATCTTCTAGATTTTTAGAAAAAACTGTGATATCATCTAGATACACAACTACAATTTTAAACATTAATCCTTTAAAGGCAAAGTCCATAGCTCTTTGAAAGGTAGCCCCTGCATTCATCAGTCCAAAAGGTATTCTTAAATATTCAAATGTGCCCCAAGGTGTAGTGAATGTTGCTTTGTGTCTATCCTCTAGATTTATCTGAATCTGATTGTACCCTAAAAATCCATCTAACAGAGACAATCTCGTTGAACCTACCACTACTTGCAGCAGTTGTTCCATGTTAGGCAATGGGTAATTATCTTTTAATGAACTCTTGTTTAGGTTTCTGAAGTCTACACAGAGTCTAATGTCCCCATTCTTTTTCTTGACTGGAACTAAATTGGATATCCATGAAGAAAATCTTACCTTTCTTATTATCTTGGAATCCAACAATTTTTGTACTTCTTTTTGCATTAATGGGTGCAAGGTTGGATTGTACTTTCTTTGTTTTTTCCTGAATGGTTTGGAGTCCTTTTTCAGAGGTATTATGTGAGTTATTACATCTGTTTTGAAAGTTTTAAGGTCTTCATAGGTCCAAGCAAAATTTTCTTTATTCTTTTTCAAGAAACTGATATAACCAATTTTTTCTTTAGCAGGTAATGTTGTATCTACCTTCACTATTCTAGGTTCCCTCATTGAACCAATGTTTATATCTTCAGATATTACTTCTCTGTGTATAGGCTTATAAGCTTTGTCAAAATCATCAAATAGGATTTCAAGAGACACTAATCCTTTGGGTATTCTATTAGTTTTTAATTGGATTACTTCTACTGGTTCTCCTATTTGATCTTTTAGCTTTTCTTCATCCTTTTCATCATAGATTATATCTGCATATTGATTTTGCAGAGTCATAAAATCTTTAATATCTATGTCATATTGAAAAACTTGTAGATATACTATATTATCTAGCACAGAAGGTTTAAAAACTGAGATAGTTGGGAATCTGTCCATGTATTCTGTAGTTATTTTTGGGTGGTCTAGACCTGAGGCATTTACTACTAAAAGATCTGCAATATGATTCTTTTCTCTTGGAATGTATGAAATATTGAAAGCCAAGAATTTATCAATTTCTTCCAATACTGCATTTCTATATTGCTTAAGCCTAGGATGTTTAGTCTGATATTTACCTTTAATTTGTTGTATGATCAGTTCTACATCACCTATTACAGACAAGTAATTGATACCTAATTCTTTTGCTTTTCTTAACCCTAATAGTAAAGCTTCATACTCAACAACATTGTTTGTACAAGGGAATTCTAGTCTGTAAGGAATACCAAGGTAATTTCCTTTTATATCAATCAGATTAACACCTGCTCTAGCTCTAGACTGAGATTTAGCTCCATCAAAAGACATGGTCCACATTTCCTGAGTTAAAATTCTATCTGACTCAACATCTATAATTTTCATGAGTTTTGGATCCATGTTCTTTGCCTCTGGTACTTCAACCAGGAATGGGTTATGCCATATAGAGTAAACTCCCATCCCTTTTTCTTCCATAGAGTTCACTAAATTAATCATAGTTTCATCAGTTTGAATTAACTCTACAGAGTGTTTATTGAATGGTTCCCTTCTCAAAATTATGTTCTCCTTATCTGATATTGGGATTGTAGCATATGACCAGTCCAATTGGATTGAACCTCCTAATTGTTTTGCCCAGTGCCTACTGAGTAAAAGAGAGAAGAATGGGTCAACATCAACTACTGCTACATCCATGACTATGCCCTTCTTGGGGTGTTGATCTAAGTAAACCAATAATCCAGTTATCACCCCTACACAAGGGATTTGTCTACTATCCATGACAGAAATAGGAGCAGAATCTCTAGTACATATTAATCCCATTTGGTCAGCTATTAATTTGGGCATGATGTTATGTGAAGCTCCACTATCTAACATACAGTTATGAATGACATATCTTTCCCCTTCATGTGAGTTATACCTTAATGATACATAGAAGGGTCTGACAGAAGATGGTGATCTTGTATCATGTTGATTCTGCCTAGCTGCATGGCAAGTGGGATCTTCTTTTTGTTCCTTTAGTCCAAATGCTTTGTAGACCTGTTCTCTGTATTGTTGAACTTTCATAAGTTCTCCAAATGTGATATTGACCTTTTGTTTACTGAGTTCTGACCCAACATCAAATTCTATCTTTTTTATATCCAATACCTTGTTAGTTTCTTCTTTAGGAATTTCTTCCTCTACTTCAATCACTTCAGGGATAATATTTTTGAAGTTTCTATCAGTTTTCTCATTACTGATATTCTTATTAATGTAGGTTTGTTTTCTTGGTTCACTTGTAGAGGCTTTCTCTATTTTATCAGGGACAACTCTATTCCTCAGGTTAAGGACGTGGACAACTTCTAATTCTTCAACTTCTTGAGTAGTGGGGATTATTTTTCCTTGCTTCATCCTATCATATCTTGACTCATGTGTCTTTTGCAAGATCTTAGTCCCCTCTGTTACTAAAATTTGAGGATGATGATTTGAAGCATATTTGTCCATATCCTCTTCAAACAACCTTTCTCTAGATTCATCTTCAATAGACCAACAAGCATTGATTCTTATATTTTCCTCTGATTCAACATGTAAATCTACATTGCGCTGATCACTTAGGTGAATACCACATGCATCAGGGTTATGAGGTGCATCACAAGTAGAGAAAAAATAGGGAAAACCTTCTGATATGTTAACAGTTGGCATGGGATTAGGAACATTATTCTGATCTCTATCAAGATCTCTATTTTTCCAGGTGTTGTTCCCATTACCTCTATTTCTATTTCCTTCATCAAAACCATTGTTGTTTCCCCAATTCTTGTTGAAATTTTTCTTAAAAGGAGGACGGTTGTCAACATGTGGTCGCTCTATTTGTGAAGTTTCACCATTGTTTCCATTTCTTTCAATTCTTGCTAACCTGTTATTCACATTATTTAGCATCTCTGTCATTTGACTAGCCAATTTTTCCACTAGATCAATTTCAACTCTTCTTTGTATATCAAATGCTACTTTTTTAGGCTTTCTTTCTAGCATGTTAACTTCTAAAGAGTAAGGCTTCATCTTACCACTGTCAAGCATATTTCTTTCTATATCCATTGCCCTTTCCATGCAATCATCAATAGTAGTGGATTGTTCTTGTCTTAGCTCATAGTTAAACTCTCCTTGAAAAGCATTTTTATAAAAACAAATAGATTGAATGTCACTTGGCCTAAGGTTGGCAGGGATTTTGTTTCTAGTTTTTGAAAATCTTCTATTAAAATCACTGACATCCTCATTTTCTTTTTTTTCATGGTGGCTAATTCGGTTAACAGAGATTGTTCATTTTTCCTTTCACCATATTTCTTCAAGAAGACAGTTTCCATTTTGGTGAAGTTTAGAATATCATTATTAGGAAGAGAATTAAACCATTCCCTAGCATCCTTTTCTAAGGTCTGTAAAAATAGCCTTAATACTACATCTTCATGCTCAACTTCTAAACTATCCATAGCATACAAGAAACTCTTGATATGATCTTCCCTAGTTATTGCACTATTTCCAAAGAATTTAGGGAGATATTTGTGAGCTTTAGTAGGTAAGGTATTAAGATTTGTTGGTAAAGCAAAAGGCCTATACCTGTTAGTCCTCCATAAATGAACATTAGGTTGGGCCATAGTTACCGTATGATTTAAATTCATAGTGGCACCACCTACAGGGATATTATTCTAGGTAGCCTGAGTATAATCTAATTGGTTATCTACCATAGTATTACTATTAATCTGATGGGGTGAATAATTGCATATATCTTCTACTACAGGATTTAAACATTCATCTACAGAAACAACAACAGTAATAATATCTTGATTTTTCTTAACGTACTACTTCTTGCTAGAATTAGATTTACTGTAATATGATGAATTCTTGAAAAAGGGAGATTTTTGGGTATGTATAAATACCTCTGGATCTTCAAGTTCTAGAAATAGCTCCTTACCGCTTCTCCTGGTGTTCGCTAGAACGTTCTGTTCTCTCCTTTTTTAATTTTTTCTTCTGGGTTTGTCCAGCAGAGTCGCCAACACCATTGTGCAGAAAGAACAGAGTATACTCTTATCAAGAATGCTTGATATTATCACTCATCCTCATAGGAGTGGGTTCTTGGAGAAATTCAAGAAAATCAAGAAACAAGAATTCAAGAAAATCAAGAAACGAGAATTACGTAAAGAAAGTAAAAAAACATGGAAAAATAAAGAACGTAAAAATAGTGAACATTAAACCCAACGTTATTTTAATTTAAACTAGCCACCCATTGTTTAAAATAATGTCATTGAAGAAAACTCTCTAAGAAGATAATTGAATCTTTCTTAATAAGTCCTCCTCGACAACGATGCCAAAAAATTGTTGGAACCGATTCTTGCATCCGTAGGAAATCAATTGTCATGCTACAAGAACCCATTTGAAACCAACGAGCTATTACAGGCTCTGGTCGACCTGCCTCATGTTCTGTTAAACCCGAATATTGCTATAAAAGATGGCAGAATGGGTAAGGAAACCCCAACGACAATTCTACAATTAAACTTCTAATTTGCACGCTCCATATTTATATTAAACTATAGTATTCTTATTAAAATGACCAAGCATGAAAACAACCAACTATTATGCCTTATGTAGACCAGTGCCTAGATTCATTGGGTTGTTATAGCAATTTAACAACTACTTTAATCATGAACAGAAAGAAGGGGAGAAGGAAATTAGCGTTCTTGCTTTCATTCAAATATCATAACAAAATCAAGAGTTAACTAACAAAAGAAACGTGTATAATGCATTCAAATAATGTAACCCATTATACAGATACACACAATACTGAGACAAAGAAATGATAGGAATAAGATTCAGAATTGTATTGATTCATGGAAAAATTACATGCAGAGTGGGCAGAATGCCTTTTAACTCTATTTTTCTCAAAAGAATACAACAATACAATAGAGAAGACTCTGTTCAAATGATGTAACAGGTCCCTCCTATTCTTCTTATTCCAATATGGTAATAGAAGAATCTCTGAATCCTAAGCTCAATAGACTAGAAATATTCTCAGCTTCTTGGGCACTTTCCTATCATACGATCCTGCACAACAAGGGGAGGAAGAAAGAGTGAATAAGAGAAAATAGACACAAAGAAATACAACAACACAACTAACAGGGCACTCAAGTATACCTCTTAGAAAAAATGTTATTCTCTAATTGCTTGATGCAGAATCTGAACCTGTCTGCTTCTACTTATAGCCTTGGGTTCTTGATTCTATTATTTTTGGTTGAATTTTGACTGTACACTTGTCAGCATCTGATTGAGGAGAGGGGAGAACTATCTGTTATCAGCTAACCAAATTTTCCTTGCCTTTGTCCATAGCTATTCCCATGGAGGTTGATCCTGTAACTGACTCATTAGCCAGTTTCTTAATTTTCTCTATGTCATCAACTGTGGCCCCCACCAATTCAGCAATACGAAGCCATACTTCCATGTGGATGATTCTTTGTCGAGAGACCCTATCCAACATTCATGAAGCCTTGATTCTATTTTCTTTCAAGATCGAGGCTTTATCTTGAAAGAAATGGACCTGATTATGTACGTGTCCGACTTCAGAAAAGAACTAGGCCGCCAACTTGTCATCGTCTTGCTCATCAAAGTTGACTTCTTTCAGATGTTTTATAATGGTCTGGCTGAAAACACCTTGGCCCATTAATGTGGTTGGATCAATTCCTGACTATCTCACTATGGTTGTCAGCTGTTGTTCGACATTTTCCAGTTCTTTAATCATCAACTTATATTTGGATCTCTCATTGACGTAGTTGGTGATTTTTTCATGTTCATCCAAGCAGCTTCGACTTTGGCCATCTATAGTTATTACTTCCTCGGTCCTAATCTTATCATATCCAATTTTACACAAATCATATATGGGAAGTATAATGGCCATCTTCTTATCAAGGTCTGCTATCAAAGGCCTTATTTTCTTGTTAGTTGATATCAACTCCCTAGCCTCTTTGCAACAACCATTTATTATCTCTGCATTGTCATTGATCAAAGTGATAGCCTTTTCTCTATATTTTTCAATCAAGGTCTCCTTGGACCCTATGGTGCTAGAGGCTATCGCCTGTACTAGAGCTGAAGTAGTGATAACTTTTAGCTTCTCATTTTCTGCCTGTAGTTCTATGGCCTTGGCTTTCCAAGTGGATATTTTTGATATTACGGCTTCCACAGTCTGAGAGTGAATGTTCACTCCTTGTTTTAACATGGTGATGGTATCTCCTATCGCTTCTACTATTTTGGTCTTTGGATCGATCTACAGAGAAGTGATCCCTTGGGTCGACAAAGAGATGGTCATTTGGCCACCTTCCTATGTTTGGACTTCAGGGAGCTTCTCCACCCTTCTCCCTTCATCGATGGCATCCAACTCGGCTTCTTGAGCTGGAGTGAATTCTGGTACTTCATTTATTTTGACCAAATGAAGGCTTACTATGCCTTCAGCTCCTATTTTGATCCGTGGCTTCTTGGCAAGTGGTGTCTCATCATCATCCATATCTTCTGCCTGATAATTTTGGAATATTTTTGCCAATCCACCACTCTCTTCGATGGCCTTCCAGGCCCTTTTTGATATCTTGGCCTCTTTGTTATTGTATTTTATGGCCACTAGAATGGCCCGAGAGGTGCCTGCGACAACCACCTGTAAGTGTCTTGGTGCAAGTAAGGTGAGGGTAAGGTTACCCGGTTCTTGTGGGCCTGAGGTCGAAGCCTCGACAACAACCTATTCTCCTCCTCTGGTGGGACTGCTAGCCTCGATACCAGGGACTTCTAGTGTAGGTGCTTCTACTACCTGAGCCACTATCTCCAGCTACTCGAGAGTGGTAGTAGTGATCTCTGCTAATGGGTCATTGAACTCTTCTAGAGGAATGACTGGTCGAGCTGGTGTAATCTTGTCCATAGTGGTTTGCCTGACCAGCTTGAGTTCTGAGGAATACCATCCCACCATCTCCAACTGAGTATAGGGCCTTTGCATGCTCTTGTTTTCCTAGATAGCTTTCATCTCTTTTTCATCCTTGTTGGCCCATAGCAGAGCTTTCTCATAATCATCCTCATGATGTTTCATGGGCTTCTTTTCTACCATGATGTCTCTATACTTATCTTTAGGATCATAAGGCCTCCACACTATTTTAGCAAAACAATATTTGTCCATTATGGAGATGGCTTCAACGAGGCTGGGATAGCCTCTGTATACAATGTGGCCAATCTTCATTGGTGCGGATACCCATAGAATTCTGGTCTATTTTCTCAAATATCATAGCCTGGCCTCCTCGATCGACTATCGTACTATCTCCAGTACTCCTACTGACTTTGGGCAATAGGTGGGTAAGGCCTTTGGGGGCAGCTTTGCCCCGTACATTCGAATGAATGTAAAGTTCTCCATGAAAAATATATCCCCAACTTCTTTCTCTCTGAGGTAACCCGCAACACCTGGGCTTATTCTGGGAGGATGTTGCTCGGTCAGGACATGATACATGGCTGGAAGAAAATGATCGTAGAACTCTGAGAATGAAGAAACATTCTGGTGAATGATCGAAAGCCGGTCCTGTATCATACAGTCGGGGTTTCCCTCGAGTTGTGCTATTGCCTCTCTTCTGAATTGACCCATTATCAGGTGGATCAAAAAGGAATAGTGAGAGAACCGAGGCATTATATCTTTATCCTATTTTAAAGCCTCTTGGAGTTGCTTCAACTCCTTATCCATGGTGTTGCTCATTACTTCCTCCCATTGATAGTGAGGAAAGCATCATTTATTGCATTGAGCAATAACATACGTAACTGGCAAGCTCAACCAGTTAAGGTCCTCTATGCCTAAGGTGATCTGAATCATGTCTGAGTAATATTTTGCCCACCATTGCAGCAAGGACTTTGGGATAGGGAAATCAGTTGATACTAGCCCTTTGAACAAACCAGCGTAGAAAGAAGACCCCAACATGTGCTGAGCCTATAGTGTTACCACCTTTTCATCATATAGTAAATCTCCCTTGGTTAACTCAAACACCATTCGAATCTGATCAGGTGTGAGGTGGTAGAGAGCCTTTCCCCTCTCATTCACAATGGAATGGCTCCATGGATCGTAAGAGATTGTGAGCCATGATAATAATTTAGGAGAGAAATGAACCCGAGGACACAACAACTTCACCAAATTGGTGTTCCAATGGTTGTTGGCAACACCCTTCTTATCTTTTGCCTCATAAGCCCTCAAAAAGACCATTTTTAATACATGATGGGGTCGGCTTCGATCTTCCATGCTGGCCTAAAAATGGAATTCAGCTAGCTCCTCTTCATTCCAGACCTGGTCCCCGGGCTTCCTGGCCATCACATTTTTAAATGACACTCTCTCTTCAAAAGCCTCAATTTTTCCTTTCTTAGCACTTGAACTCGAAGACGCCATTGCTCTCACTTACATAAATTCTATCCTTCTAAGCTCTTAGAAAAACCCTCGGCTCTCGCACACTGCTCAATCACTGAACACTTCTGTAAATACACTGGTGATGGTTTTATTTTGGAAATAGAGGGGGTTTTATAACCTTTCTTTGAGTCGAGGTCATTTAATGAGGGGAGCTGGTTGGTTTTTTATGACCATCCTAGGCTCACCACCTTTTTGGTCTTTTGCACATTCTATTTGAATGATGTGTCATTGGTTTCTTTCGAGTGAACGTGCCTGCATGGATCCGAGGATGATCCTTACGTGTCTCGGCTCACCGTGATTGGATGAGAGTTCTACCATCGGGATTTGCTCTTCGACGTAGATGCCTTGTCATTTTTACTCATTTTGAGACCACCTCGGTTAGTGGTCTGACTAAGCATTCTGCTACGTCCTTTTAGGCGTGGAGGCCAGCTGGCACCCAAATTTTGGCATGTGTAGCCATTTATTGCTCTCGACCAATTATTTTAGCTTCTCTCTGATTCGTGCTAGCCGATGGCAGCAAATCCTCGATCGATCGGCCTCATAAAGTTGCCTACACAAGAAACCACTAATCAGCAAGGTTAAATTAATTTGGTGGGATGGTTAGGCATACCTCATGCTTGGTTTGCATGCCAAGCTAATTTTTTGCATGATGGCTCCGCTTATCGAGGCATCGATTGTCGAAATTCTTTGATCGATCGACTGCTTTCTTTCTCGAGTCGATCGGTCATCGGTCTGGGAAGCTCGATCGAGTGATGTGTCGAAGGAGTCGATCGACTTCTATTTATCGCTTATTTACCGATCGGTTTTGGCTTGTAGATAACTCACGGGAGTCGATCGACTTTCTCTTGTAATGCGTCAGTCGATGATATTTTTGATGAGTGTTCAAACTTTTGGCCCATCCTTGTTACTTGGGAGTCGATCGGTTCCTTTCTTTTTTTGCCAGTCGAGAAGGCTTCCTCCTTCGTCGGCTTATCTTTTAAAGTTAGGAGTCGATCGATCGGCTAGTTAATCGGACAAGTCGATCGATCGGTATTTCTTTTTTGGGAGTCGATCGATCGGTGGACCCTTCAAGTTAACCGAATAGTTGATGGTCTTTTCATCATCGATGGATCGGTTGACTAGTTGTAATCGACATCTGATCGGTTGGCCAGCGCTGGTCGGGAGTCGATCGGTCGGTTAGTGTAGTCTGAGAGCCGATCGATCGGCTAGTGTTCAAAGCGGTCGAAAAGATCTATCGACTAGATTTTAGCATTTGTGAGCCGATCGACTAACTTTCTTTGACCTAATTTTTAGTCTTATTCTTTGGTTCGATCTTATTAACCTAATCGTCCATTTCTTTGGATCACCCCCTTAGATTAATTTTGAGGTGTTCGACTATTAACTTGGTGGGGTGCATGCCCTTAGGTTTTAATTAATTATCATTTTCTTTAACCTTAGGCTTTCGAACTTTGAGACCATGGTGAATGCTTTAACCGACTTATGATTAAGGGATTTTATTAATCGGTTTTAGGCTTCAAGGAAAATATTATGAAGGTTAAACTTTGACTTGGGGAGTAAATCAAAAATTTTTGCCCTTACCACTTGAGGCATTTTTGAAAAATGAAGCCCACATTATTAAAGCTAAGGTTTAGAATTTATCAACCAACCAATGAAAAATTGAATTACTCACAACAACTTTTTTTTAGGCAAAGACCAACAACACTAACAATTTGATTGAAACCAAAAAATTTAAATTTGGGGGTTTCAAAGTTGAGTCAATTTTGGCTCCAACATAGGCTCTGACTGGGACAAAGTGTTGAAAACATGAAGCACTTGAGAACCACAGAATCTCCTGGTTTATAAGCAATTTTTGGACAAAAATTTATACTACCAAAAATGATGATCAAAGCTTTAAAAACAAAGAAAAATGACAATTTAATTTGAAAATTGTACATGCAATAGGATATCAAAGTAACAGAGTATATCAGAACTGAAAATCCTTTTATTCACTTTGGAGACAAGAGTTAGATTCTTAGAAACAGATGAGTTTTTAAATAATTTGTAATGCTTGTTTTAGCCGAGTCATAGGATATGTTTACACAAGAATTTTTATAGAGCTATTTAGCTTTATCATGTTCAAGCCCATGTGTGTGTTTGTGCATTATTTTTTATTTCTAAATCTTTCAGAACTTTGCCATATCTGAGCAAAATAGATAAGCTTAATATGTGATTTCACTCTTTAAAAAATTTCACCATTCTGCAAGGCTCCACTGCCAGTCAAGCGTCTATAGCCCCGGTGGAGTTGCTTCTAATCCCATCTTGTTTTACTCTACTTCTAGTCAAGCGTCTATAGCCCCGGTAGAGATTTTGCAAGATATCTCAGGCAGTGACTCAATTTTACTTTATTGAGATTTTTCTTCTTTGTGAGAGAAGTATTTGATATAAGAAAATTGTGCAACAAGTATGCCTGAGTTGAGGATTAGTTTCTCGCTAAAAAGGATGAGTGTAATGATTTTTAGCTTAACTACCCTCTCAAAGATAACTAGGTTCTTAGGACTCTTGAAATTACTTTAAGTATCATTAATATTGTGAGGCTTTAACATGATATTTTAATCTACTCTGTTTTTATTCTGTTTTATCTCATATCAAATGACTACTGCATAAACACTCATATTTGAAAAATTGTAAACCTCATCAGAGTCTAAAATAAATCTCTTTCTTCTTATTGCTTTTGGAGGAATTCACAGTAATGCATACTCATCAAACTAAGAACATCCTGGATACAGTGAACTCAAAATTTTAAACAAACAGAAATGAAAAACTTGAAATAAAACACTCTATTTTTGGGGTTTTTTGCTTTTCTAATTTTTTTTTGTTGACCTTTAACAAGGATTGTACATTTTCAGGTGTTGGCCATTAATAGGAATAGCCATTATTTCACCCTGCAAGGTCTACAACTTGTATGTATTCTGACTGATAACATGGGCTATTTGATATGGGCCAATCCATTTAGGTTCAAATTTACCTTTTTCACCATGCTTATCATTTTTAGGATCCCAATAGATGACTATATCTCCTTGGGAAAAAGGAGTACCCTTAGCTTTCTTATTAAACAATTTAATGGTTTTCTGTGTTTGTTCCATCATTCTATTAAGGGTCTCTCTTCTTTGTTCTTCTAACAGGACAATTTGATCAAGCCTCCTCTGAATGGGATTAGGATCTTCATGGTCTTGTAATAGGAGGGAAAGTGCCAATTTTTCTATTCTTGGTGGTAATAGGGCTTTCTCTCCATATACCATCTCATAGGGGGTTCTTCCTGTATTTCTTTTAACAGACAACCTATCAGCCCATAAAGCAAATTTAAGTTCATTGTCCCATACTCTTTTATTCTTTCCTAATGACCTCTTCATTCTTGTTATTAAGTTCTTATTTGATGACTCAACAAGACCATTTCCTTGAGGGTAATAATTGGCAGAATGAGATAATTCAATTCCATATTCAGCACAAAAACCTACCATTTCATATGAAACAAAATACTGTGCATTGTCAGTAACCAGTTTTTGAGGAACTCCAAACCTGGTCAAGATGTTTTCTTCTAGGAATATGATGATTGTGGCACTTGTAGATGTTCTCAAAGGTGCAGCTTCTACCCACTTTGTGAAGTAATCTGTTGCAGTTATGATCCACTTGTGTTGGCCAGATGAATTGGGCTTAATCTCTCCAATCAAGTCAATGCCCCATTGGGTGAATGGTGCTTCAATGATTACTGGCTTAAGGGGCATAGCTGCCAGATGCTTCTTTCCTGCAAAAACTTGATAGTTATGGCAATTCCTAACATGTTTATATACATATTTAAAAATGGAAGGCCAATAATATCCTGCCCTCATAATTTTATTAGTTGTAGCTCTCGGAGCAAAATGTCCTCCATAGAATCCATCATGAAATTCATTGATTATTTTTGGGACTTCACTTTCATATAAACAGACTAATAAAATTCCATCAAGGTGTTTCCAATATAGCACACCATCCTGTATATAGTATTTTTGAGCTTGCAACTTGATTGACCTCATTCTGTTTATTGACATGTCTCTGGGAAATGACAGAGATTGTAAATATGACAATATTTCCTCATACCATTTGCATTCAAGTATTATTGATTCTTCTGATATCATATTCCTCATTGATTGTGAGCACATTTTCAAATCCTTCTTCCTCTTTCTTGGCCAATAATTTTGCTAAACCCTGTCCTTTGACAGTTTTAACAATTTTGAACTCAACATCATATTGAAGAAGTTTTACCATCCATCTAGTTGGTCTTCCTAATGGCTCTGATTGGGAAAAAATATCTTTTATTGCTATGAAAGGAATACAACAGTAAACCTTATTTGAACCAAATATACCTTTAAAGTGTTCTAAAGATTGTATGACTGCATAAGCATATTTTTCTAATAAGGTGTATTTTATTTGTGCTCCATTTAGACCTGAACTCATAAAGGCTATTGGCCTTTCATTATTTTCGTCATATTTCTATGAAATAACTGCAGCAATAGACTGTTCAGATGCATAAGAATAGATATTAAAGTCTTTTGTATAATTAGGGCAACTTAAGGGTGGTGTGGTTGATATGGCTTCTTTGATTTTGTTAAATGCTTCCATATTTTCCACTGTCCATTTTATTTCTCCTATTTTCTTGACCATGTCATTTATGGGTTTAGTCATCTCTGCAAAATTTGGGACAAATATTCTGATAAAATTTATTTTTCCAAAGAATGACCTGACTCCTTTTATGTTCTTGGGAGGGGGAATTTTGGAAATAGCTTCTATCCTTTCTGGATCAATACTTATCCCTTTTTCTGAAACTATGTGTCCTAGCAACTTCCCTTGTGTAGTTCCAAATATACATTTCTTAGGGTTCAAAGAAATTCCAAATTCCTTGCATCGGGAAAAAACTATAGTCAGATGCTCTAAATGATCTTCTGGATTTTTAGAAAAAACTATGATATCATCTAGATACACAACTACAATTTTAAACATTAATCCTTTAAAGGCAAAGTCCATAGCTCTTTGAAAGGTAGCCCCTGCATTCATCAGTCCAAAAGGTATTCTTAAATATTCAAATGTGCCCCAAGGTGTAGTGAATGTTGCTTTGTGTCTATCCTCTAGATTTATCTGAATCTGATTGTACCCTAAAAATCCATCTAACAGAGACAATCTCGTTGAACCTACCACTACTTACGACTAGTTGTTCCATGTTAGGCAATGGGTAATTATCTTTTAATGAACTCTTGTTTAGGTTTTTGAAGTCTACACAGAGTCTAATGTCCCCATTCTTTTTCCTGACTGGAACTAAATTGGATATCCATGAAGAAAATCTTACCTTTCTTATTATCTTGGAATCCAACAATTTTTGTACTTCTTTTTGCATTAATGGGTGCAAGGTTGGATTGTACTTTCTTTGTTTTTGCCTGAATGGTTTGGAGTCCTTTTTTAGAGGTATTATGTGAGTTATTACATCTATTTTGAAAGTTTTAAGGTCTTCATAGGTCCAAGCAAAATTTTCTTTATTCTTTTTCAGGAAACTGATATAACCAGTTTTTTCTTTAGCAGGTAATGTTGTATCTACCTTCACTATTCTGGGTTCCCTCATTGAACCAATGTTTATATCTTCAGATATTACTTCTCTGCGTATAGGCTTATAAGCTTTGTCAAAATCATCAAATAGGCTTTCAAGAGACACTAATCCTTTGGGTATTCTATTAGTTTTTAATTGGATTACTTCTACTGGTTCTCCTATTTGATATTTTAGCTTTTCTTCATCTTTTTCATCACAGATTATATCTGCATATTGATTTTGTAGAGTCATAAAATCTTTAATATCTATGTCATCTTGAAAAACTTGTAGATATACTATATTATCTGGCACAGAAGGTTTAAAAACTGAGATAGTTGGGAATCTGTCCATGTATTCTATAGTTATTTTTGGGTGGTCTAGACCTGAGGCATTTATAGCTAAAATATCTGCAATATGATTCTTTTCTCTTGGAATATATGAAATATTGAAAGCCAAGAATTTATCAATTTCTTCCAATACTGCATTTCTATATTGCTTAAGCCTAGGATGTTTAGTCTGATATTTACCTTTAATTTGTAGTATGATAAGTTCTGCATCCCCTATTATAGATAAGTAATTAATACCTAATTCTTTTGCTTTTCTTAACCCTAATAGTAAAGCTTCATACTCAACAACATTGTTTGTAAAGGGAAATTCTAGTCTATAAGGAATACCAAGGTAATTTCCTTTTATGTCAATAATATTACCACTTGCTCCAGCTCTAGACTGAGATTTAGCTCCATCAAAAGACATGGTCCACATTTCTTGAGTTAAAATTCTATCTGACTCAACATCTATAATTTTCATGAGTTTTGGATCCACGTTCTTTGCCTCTGGTACTTCAACCAGGAATGGGTTATGCCATATAGAGTAAACTCCCATCCCTTTTTCTTCCATAGAGTTCACTAAATTAATCATAGTTTCATCAGTTTGAATTAACTCTACAGAGTGTTTATTGAATGGTTCCCTTCTCAAAATTATGTTCTCCTTATCTGATATTGGGATTGTAGCATATGACCAGTCCAATTGGATTGAACCTCCTAATTGTTCTGCCCTAGTGCCTACTAGTAAAAGAGAGAAGAACGGGTCAACATCAACTACTGCTACATCCATGACTATGCCCTTCTTGGGGTGTTGATCTAAGTAAACCAATAATCCAGTTATCACCCCTACACAAGGGATTTGTCTACTATCCATGACAGAAATAGGAGCAGAATCTCTAGTACATATTAATCCCATTTGGTCAGCTATTAATTTGGGCATGATGTTATGTGAAGCTCCACTATCTAACATACAGTTATGAATGACATATCTTTCCCCTTCATGTGAGTTATACCTTAATGATACATAGAAGGGTCTGACAGAAGATGGTGATCTTGTATCATGTTGATTTTGTCTAGTTGTATGGCAAATTGGATCTTCTTTTTGTTCTTTTAGTCCAAATGCTTTGCAGACCTGCTCTCTATACTGTTGAACTTTCATAAGTTCTCCAAATGTGATATTGACCTTTTGTTTACTGAGTTCTGACCCAACATCAAATTCTATCTTTTTTATATCCAATACCTTGTTAGTTTCTTCTTTAGGAATTTCTTCCTCTACTTCAATCACTTCAGGGATAATATTTTTGAAGTTTCTATCAGTTTTCTCATTACTGATATTCTTATTAATGTAGGTTTGTTTTCTTGGTTCACTTGTAGAGGCTTTCTCTATTTTATCAAGGACAACTCTATTCCTCAGGTTAAGGACATGGACAACTTCTAATTCTTCAACTTCTTGAGTAGTGGGGATTATTTTTCCTTGCTTCATCCTATCATATCTTGACTCATGTGTCTTTTGCAAGATCTTAGTCCCCTCTATTACTAAAATTTGAGGATGATGATTTGAAGCATATTTGTCCATATCCTCTTCAAACAACCTTTCTCTAGATTCATCTTCAATAGACCAACAAGCATTGATTCTTATATTTTCCTCCTGATTCAACATGTAAATCTACATTGCGCTGATCACTTAGGTGAATACCACATGCATCAGGGTTATGAGGTGCATCACAGGTAGAGAAAAAATAGGGAAAACCTTCTGATATGTTAACATTTGGCATGGGATTAGGAACATTATTCTGATCTCTATCAGGATCTCTATTTTTCCAGGTGTTGTTCCCATTACCTCTATTTCTATTTCCTTCATCAAAACCATTGTTGTTTCCCCAATTCTTGTTGAAATTTTTCTTAAAAGGAGGACGGTTGTCAACATGTGGTCGCTCTATTTGTGAAGTTTCACCATTGTTTCCATTTATTTCAATTCTTGCTAACCTGTTATTCACATTATTTAGCATCTCTATCATTTGACTAGCCAATTTTTCCACTAGATCAATTTCAACTCTTCTTTGTATATCAAATGCTACTTTTTTAGGCTTTCTTTCTGGCATGTTAACTTCTAAAGAGTAAGGCTTCATCTTACCACTGTCAAGCATATTTCTTTCTATATCCATTGCCCTTTCCATGCAATCATCAATAGTAGTGGATTGTTCTTGTCTTAGCTCATAGTTAAACTCTCCTTGAAAAGCATTTTTATAAAAACAAATAGACTGAATGTCACTTGGCCTAAGGTTGGCAGGGATTTTGTTTCTGGTTTTTGAAAATCTTCTATTAAAATCACTGACATCCTCATTTTTTTTTTTTTCATGGTGGCTAATTCGGTTAACAGAGATTGTTCATTTTTCCTTTCACCATATTTCTTCAGGAAGACAGTTTCCATTTTGGTGAAGTTTGGAATATCATTATTAGGAAGAGAATTAAACCATTCCCTAGCATCCTTTTCTAAGGTCTGTAAAAATAGCCTTAATACTACATCTTCATGCTCAACTTCTAAACTATCCATAGCATACAAGAAACTCTTGATATGATCTTCCCCAGTTATTGCACTATTTCCAAAGAATTTAGGGAGATATTTGTGAGCTTTAGTAGGTAAGGTATTAAGATTTGCTGGTAAAGCAAAAGGCCTATACCTGTTAGTCCTCCATAAATGAACATTAGGCTGGGCCATAGTTACCGTATGATTTAAATTCATAGTGGCACCACCTACAGGGATATTATTCTGGGTAGCCTGAGTATAATCTAATTGGTTATCTACCGTAGTATTACTATTAATCTGATGGGGTGAATAATTGCATATATATTCTACTACAGGATTTAAACATTCATCTACAAAAACAACAACAGTAATAATATCTTGATTTTTCTTAACGTACTACTTCTTGCTAGAATTAGATTTACTGTAATATGATGAATTCTTGAAAAAGGGAGATTTTTGGGTATGTATAAATACCTCTGGATCTTCAAGTTCTGGAAATAGCTCCTTACCGCTTCTCCTGGTGTTCGCCAGAACGTTCTGTTCTCTCCTTTTTTAATTTTTTCTTCTAGGTTTGTCCAGTAGAGTCGCCAACACCATTGTGCAGAAAGAACAGAGTATACTCTTATCAAGAATGCTTGATATTATCACTCATCCTCACAGGAGTGGGTTCTTGGAGAAAATCAAGAAACAAGAATTCAAGAAATGAGAATTACGTAAAGAAAGTAAAAAAACATGGGCAAAATAAAGAACGTAAAAATAGTGAACATTAAACCCAACGTTATTTTAATTTAAACTAGCCACCCATTGTTTAAAATAATGTCATTGAAGAAAACTCTCTAAGAAGATAATTGAATCTTTCTTAATAAGTCCTCCTCAACAACGATGCCAAAAAACTATTGGAACCAATTCTTGCATCCGTAGGAAATCAATTGTCACGCTACAAGAACCCATTTGAAACCAACGAGCTATTACAGGCTCTGGTTGACCTGCCTCATGTTTTGTTAAACCCGAATATTGCTATAAAATATGGCAGAACGGGTAAGGAAACCCTAGCAACAATTCTACAATTAAACTTCTAATTTGCACGCTCCAGATTTATATTAAACTATAGTATTCTTATTAAAATGACCAAGCATGAAAACAACCAACTGTTATGCCTTATGTAGACCGGTGCCTAGATTCATTGGGTTGTTATAGCAATTTAACAACTACTTTAATCATGAACAGAAAGAAGGGGAGAAGGAAATTAGCGTTCTTGCTTTCATTCGAATATCGTAACAAAATCAAGAGTTAACTAATGAAAGAAACGTGTATAATGCATTCAAATAATGTAACCCATTATACAGATACACACAATACTGAGACAAAGAAATGATAGGAATAAGATTCAGAATTGTATTGATTCATGGAAAAATTACATGCAGAGTGGGTAGAATGCCTTTTAACTCTATTTTTCTCAAAATAATACAACAATACAATAGAGAAGACTCTGTTCAAATGATGTAACAGGTCCCTCCTATTCTTCTTATTCCAATATGGTAATAGAAGAATCTCTGAATCCTAAGCTCAATAGACTAGAAATATTCTCAGCTTCTTGGGCACTTTCCTATCATACGATCCTGCACAACAAGGGGAGGAAGAAAGAGTGAATAAGAGAAAATAGACACAAAGAAATACAACAACACAACTAACAGGGCACTCAAGTATACCTCTTAGCAAAAATGCTATTCTCTAATTGCTTGATGCAGAATCTGAACCTGTCTGCTTCTACTTATAGCCTTGGGTTCTTGATTCTATTATTTTTGGTTGAATTTTGACTGTACACTTGTCAACATCTGATTGAGGAGAGGGGAGAACTATCTATTATCAGCTAACCAAATTTTCCTTGCCTTTGTCCATAGCTATTCCCATGGAGGTTGATCCTGTAACTGACTCATTAGCCAGTTTCTTAATTTTCTCTATGTCATCAGCTGTGGCCCCCACCAATTCAGCAATACGAAGCCATACTTCCATGTGGATGATTCTTTGTCGAGAGACCCTATCCAACATTCGTGAAGCCTTGATTCTATTTTATTTCAAGATCGAGGCTTTGTCTTGAAAGAAATAGACCTGACTGTGTACGTGTCCAACTTCAAAAAAGAACTGGGCCGCCAACTTGTCATCGTCTTGCTCATCAAAGTTGACTTCTTTTAGATGTTTTATAATGGTCTGGCTGAAAACACCTTGGCCCATTAATGTGGCTGGATCAATTCCTGACTGTCTCACTGTGGTTGTCAGTTTTTTTTTGGCATTTTCTAGTTCTTTAATCATCAACTTATATTTGGATCTCTCATTGACGTAGTTGGTGATTTTTTCATGTTCATCCAAGCAGCTTCGGCTTTGGCCATCTGTAGTTATTACTTCCTCGGTCCTAATCTTATCGTATCCAATTTTACACAAATCATATATGGGAAGTATAATGGCCATCTTCTTATCAAGGTCTGCTATCAAAGGCCTTATTTTCTTGTTAGCTGATATCAACTCCCTAGCCTCTTTGCAACAACCATTTATTATCTCTGCATTGTCATTGATCAAAGCGATAGCCTTTTCTCTGTATTTTTCAATCAAGGTCTCCTTGGACCCTATGGTGCTAGAGGCTATTGCATGTACTAGAGCTGAAGTAGTGGCAACTTTTAGCTTCTCATTTTCTACCTATAGTGTTCAAAGGTGACCAAAAATATCTATCGACTGGATTTTAGCATTTGTGAGCCGATCGGCTAACTTTCTTTGGCCCTGAGCTGATTTTTAGTCTTATTATTTGGTTCGATATTATTAACGTGTAATCGTTTGATTTCTTTGGATCAAGCATGGCCCTTAGATTAATTTTGAGGTGTTTGACTATTAACTTAATAGGGTGCATGCCCTTAGGTTTTAATTAATTATCATTTTCTTTAACCTTAGGCTTTCAAACTTTGAGACCATGGTGAATGCTTTAACCGACTTATGATTAAGGGATTTTATTAATCGGTTTTAGGCTTCAAGGAAAATATTATGAAGGTTAAACTTTGATTTTGGAAGTAAATCAAAATTTTCTACCCTTACCACTTGAGGCATTTTTAAAAAAATAAGCCCACATTATTAAAGCTAAGGTTTAGACTTTATCAACCAACCAATGAAAATTTGAATTACTCACAACAACTTTTATTTAGGTAAAGACCAGCAACATTAACAATTTGATTGAAACCAAAAAAAAATTAAATTTTGGGGTTTCAAAGTTGATTCAATTTTGGCTCCAAAAGTTCTAGTACCACTTCTCGTAGTCAATGCTAATCCTAGGGTCATGGCTATCTATATATAGAATCATAAAATCATCAATGTCTACCTCAGGATAGGATTCTAAGTATGACTAAGTCCCAAACCCGTACTCTTGTGTTATCTATATATACCATATTGAATCATCAAAATACTATACTATTCTAAACAAAATGGAAGATATCACGCTCTTTTGATAGTCTAACCAACCATCTAACTTGCTTAAATCAAGTTATATGGAAGGTATTCTTTATCCACATTGGATGATGTCTAAATGGCCCCTAGGTAATCTACTTCTTGCATAAGTAATAAAAAAACTTTAGACCACTCTTAAAACTTCCCTATGTAGCCTACCCTATCTAGCCTAAAAATGTCAAGCCCAATGGTATGTTGTTGATACCTCCAAATCTACCACTTGCCCTAGTAATCTAGGCACTACTATATGATCTCAGGCCCATGATGTGAGTAGAGTGTAATTGGATAAACTCTTACCTCCTCTATAGACAACCTAATAAAGTGAATGGTATAGCCAAGCTAGGATAACCAAGCCTAGGAAAAACTATATACTCCTCAAGCATTTCCACCACCACCTCTTATCATCCCTAGAGGACTACTCTTCTACTCATATTTCCAATCAAAAATCTAGATACTAAAGCACATATAAAAGACATCTAATAATATAAGTAACCTTTAGCATAGGTGACATGGTTGTCAATATCAAACCTTATGACTAGAAAGTTTGTATTTCCAATTAGTATCCTCGAGCTCCTCTATTTATATTGGCTTAGGATCCACCACACTTTCTCTAATATGATGGCCATCTCATCATAAGCTAGTTGAAAGTTATTCATGTTTAAATACCAATTCTCTGTCTAAATAGTCAACAATACCCTATAAAACTCTAAACATGCACTCCACATAAAAGCATTGTTCTTCATTTTGGGTATTCTTTTTAAGGCAAAAATCCAAATAGGGATAATTTATTTGGCTTTCTATCTAAACATGCACTCCTAATACCAGTGGTCTCACCTAATCTACTCAATGTGATGGTCTCACCTAATCTACTCAATGTGGTGGTCTCACCTACTAAGCCATCGCAATATCTACTACAATCATAGTTCCAAAGCTCCTAATACTCTTCATCTATGGTAAAATTATTTTATTTTTACCCTAACCATTTTAACCCCATTCTATCCCAACTATTTTTTATTCTTTTTCCTCACTCTTTTATCACTACATCAATGTGAATCATGGTTAAATCAAGTTTCTTTGGTCCAACTTGATTTTCCATTTAAAACTTGAGGGGGTACATTGGGGTATGGTAGCATTTAATGCTATTAAAAAATGAAAATTTTAGCATCATCAATAATCAACAATTAAAAGCATCAATCATCTTATATCAAGAATCTTAAGAAAAATCAAATATATCTCAAAATTAGGGTATGAATGTTAGTTTTTAACACATTATCATCCAATAAATGCATAAAAAAGAGGTAAATGTAGACACCCAATTTTGTGTGCATCATCAAAGTCTTCAAACATACCAATATCTTCATCAGCCAAGCAATCAAGCATCTAAACCAAATCAATTATATCCATATGCTCAAATCAAGAACATTTATTTATCCAAAAGCAAAAGTGTGAGGACCTTGGCAATAGCATCAATGATGCTTATATTCACTAGTAGTGCTTTTTGCACAACTTTAAATATTTATTATTTCATGCCCAAACAAACCAACAATAGTCATTTTGGAATTAACATTGGTATCATTAGCATCGCCAATGCTACCATATCCACTACTACTGATTTTCAAACCCCAAAATAGAAAATTTAGATAGTTAGTACCTTCCAAGCCACCCATAAAAAATATATTTAGTCATACTAGTATGATCTATAGCCCTAGAAAAAATCTAAAGTCCCAAATTTTCTATATTATGTCTACCACCCATTAATTACATGTTGAACCATTTTTAAAATCTTGCCTTGAACAATCCCATCAATTTCAATGCAACCGTCCCACAAGGATCCACGGATTCCTATAAAGTCAACACTTAGGGAGCCTGCTTTAGATGATATTTTGAGATTAGTAAAACTTTGTTAAAATTTATATATGAACTCTGGAACATAGAAAATATTTATTAATTTGAACATGGATCTCATGTATTTGTGAGGCTCTCAATCATCTCAAGCAACAAGTAAGCTTCTATACTTCATCAACAAGAGGATATCATCAAGGCATATTGAGACTATAAGCTTGATTAGTTATGCTCTCTCCCCTCTTGGCTTTATCATATATTTATATTTTATGCTTTATAATAATTTCATCATGGCATACAAATAAATCTTGCATATTCACATAGTATATCTATTTATCATTTGTTTAATTACATACTTAGCTTACATATTTTTACTACCAATCCAGTTGTCATACTATCTCCATCAGGATCCTTATACCTCCTAGTTAGGGATCCTTATTTTGTCATTTAAAAAATCATAAATATTTTTTCCAAAATATATTCTATTGTATCAACAGGTGAAAGCACTATCAAATTGTAGGTTCAATGGCACAATCATCCTCTATTTTCTATACAATAAAAAACCTCTTTTAATCATAGAAAGTGAAAGTAATACCATTGGCAAAAGCATCATCAATGGTATCTGTAGATGCGAAATCGAACAATACCAAACAATATATTTAAATAAAATAATAAAATAATAAAGTAGAATAAACACAAATGATTGCACATAAATAAAAAGTGTATCCTTATTTTTGGGTGGATTTCTAAAATTACAAACAAATATGCCCTAGATAGGGGTTTTACAAAGATTTATTATTCAATACAATAATCTCAATATGCTAAGGTTATTTGAAACCCTAGCCAACAAATTAGTGTGGTGTTTTCATGCTTGATTGATCCCAATGGTAAGGTGAGTGGGATTTAGATATCCATAGGCCAGACCACTTCAATGCTTCAATAGCTTCCAATAAACTTGATCTCAAAACCCACAAACAACAAACAACAACAAATTGTCAATAATATCTACGAGGGCTCCACTATGTGAGGCCCTCAATAAGAAAATTACTAACCCTAGTTGCAAAAATGAAGCTATAAATAGATCTAAAGAATAAATAATAAACACAATAAATAAATTACCTTGTAACATTTATTTGTTGATATTTTTTCTTCATCATTATTACATAATTTGGTGCATAGATGTCCTAGTGACACCCAAGGGATTGTTGGACTGTAGAACTAGGGCTATAAACACCCGTAGGTACTTGAAAATGGTAGAAGGCACCCATAGGTTCTTGGTGATAGAGGGAACGTGCCCAAAGACACTCAGTGGCAATGGGAGGTGCCCAGAGACACTTGATGGTGATAGGAGACGTCTAGAGGTGCTCAGGAATTGGAATAAAATATATAGAAGTAGATATGGTTAAGCAAAGTGGGTGGTGGTGGATGCAATGATGAGGGCAAGGATGCAAAGAGAAAAACTTAGGATTATATCTAGAAACTTAAACTTAGGAAAACTCAAGCTCCAAGAAAACTTAGGGGTTGAGTCATCAAAATGACTCCTCTTTATAATCTCTCCTAGGGCACATTAGGGTTTCAACGACACAATTTGTGTGGTCAATATTAAAATGTGGGTAGAGATTAAGTCTGGGTGTGTGACATGGATCAAGGTGGATGAATGGCTAGGATTAAAACAAGATGGATGGTTGATATTAATTCATACACACACACACATATATATATTAAATATATAATATAATATTAAAAATATTATTATTTAAATATATATTAAACAAATACATATAAATATATGTAAATAATGGGTAAATATGGTGGAAATATTTGGATGAGTGACAAGTGGCTAGGTTTTGGTGTCTACAAATGCCTCTTTTTGTATCGTGTTGCGTGAAACGCAATTTAGTGTAAAAATATAGGACACCTATTTTGGCTTGATGGTGAAGTAGCTTTTTGTTGAGATGTGAAAATGAACTTGGAGATAAAATAATTTGGATTGCATAGCTTACCCCCTCAATTGGTGAATGAGTTGCGGATGAATCTCATGAGCCAATTGATAAATGAGAACAAATGGTTGTACAAGATAAAAATGCAATGGCGAATGATTTGAATTATGTAAAAGTGATGTCATTTTTGCCCCAATGGTGGAAGGGGATTTTTCAAAAATGCATGTGATTGATAATGTTTCTGCCCTAATAGAGAAAGGGGTTTTTTTCAAGCGTAGATGCCATGATCATGTAAGATGTATCCCATTGTAGGAAAATCAAAGTCAAATGTGGTTACCCCAATTTTGGAGGGATTCCATGTTGGTGAAGAATGTGCCATCATTGATATGCAAATATGAAGATGCAAGAAAAGAAAAGAGTCAAATTTGGATGGCCTGCTAGTGACTATTGGATAATTTCCATAATTAGAACCAATTACCCTAGCTAATGTCTATCTCTATGATGATTGTCAAATAGGAAAGATGAATTGTGGTTATCATACTTATTTAAAGCCCCATGAACTAGGCCATCAATGATAGTTGTTGAGCAAATTGGTCATGGCATAGTTTCACGTAAAGTGTGAAGTACCAAAAATGGTTTTTTTTATAAGCAGTGAGATATTGGATTATGAAAAATGGCCAAGTGTCCTTATGGTAGTTTATTCATATTACCAAATTGCATGGATGCAAATCATTGTAATTGCCAAGGGGATAGAATAGACCACTAGATACAAGGTTCACTTAAAATTGTAGGTGAACTTGGAAAATATGCAAATGGAAATGGTGTGAGAATGATTATTATGGTTGTTTTGTGAAAATTTGGACCGTTTTTGAAGCATTTTGGATATTGATAAGCAATTTTGCACCTTTTTGGTTGCAAACAAAAATTATGCATCCAAATCAGTTGGAACCTTCACAAAATATGTTATTATGATGAAATTGATGCATGGATGCAATTTGAAGTGATTTTGTGGAGGTAAGCTACCTTTTGGGATTGATTTTGGTCTTTTATCAATTTTTATGCTAAACACCGATGGGTTCATGTTGCCTATGCAAACACCCACCAGAATTTGGCATATTTCTAAACACAATTGAGCACTTCAGTGCACCAGGAAATGCCCATGGGCATTTTATTACACTTGAAATAGCTATATAAGGCTTACAAATGGGAAACTAGGCTCATTTGTGCATCCACAAATTTTTGAAACTATATCTAAGGGAGTGGAGTGGAGAAGTGGAATGGAGTGAGTGCTTGGTGAGATACAGAAGTTATGATGATGGAGGCAATAGATGTAGCGGCTAGAGCTAAAGATAGTGTGTGGTATGCCAAGGTAAGGCCTTTTGACTCTATTTTGTTTTTGTACAAAAAAAATTTCTTTGTTTTTTTAGGTAATTTACATGTATTAACATTAATGCTTTTATGTTGTGTTGCAGTTGAATATTTTGGAGGCTCGACATCAGTTTTCACCTCTCATCCCGAGGGTGAGGAAGGCATTGAGGGAGGAGGAGTAGGATTGGTTGGAAGCAATGGGGTTGGCAAGGATGGTTTGGATAGATATGGTTAGGGCATATGAGGGGTACCTCTCAGCCTTGGCAAAGAGGTTGAATCTAGTTAGGAGGAATTTTCAACTCCTTATAGAAGAGGTGACTATGACACTTGAGGATGTTTATTGTATCCTCAAGTTGTTGATGGAGGTTTTGCATGTTGATGTTGGACACAATAAGAAGATTGAGCTAATTCACATGTTCGAGGATGGATGGGAGGCTATGGAGGTGACGAGTGGAGGGATTACTTACTTGTCCATGTATATGGACAATATATTGGATGCCTTTTCGACTTTGGTGATGTTCATATTTTCCAACATAGTGGCCTTGAATAGTATTGGTTATTGGTTCCCATGGAACTTGATCGGGTTGGTGTGCAGTATGATCACTACACCACATGTGTATGCATGGGCTCCTACTTTACTAGTGCAATTATACTAGGAGCTATACAAGATGAGGAGGCAGAAGCACTAGGTCTTAGGTTATAGTGTGCTACTGTAATTCTAGGGTTAGGATAACTTTAGTGTGGTTTAGCCTATTGGTTTACTAGCTATGGAATGGGATAGGGAGTAGCCCTATGTGATGAGGTGGCCAGTGGTAGAGTAGGTACAATCGATTCATCCAATTTGAATGAGTTAGTGGTACATGGATCTATGGACTATATTGATATTAGCTCAAGTGATATGGAGGCTATGGTGAGGTACCATGTAGATAGGTTATGGGGAGCATCTACGGTGGGTGTGGCAAGCTATATGGGTGGTTGGGAGGAACAAGAAGGAGATGGATTTGGTGTAGTTCTCACAGGTGTTGTAGTAGTTTGAATTGAGTCATGGGGTCTTGAGGATACAATGCTTTACGGGTGATACCAATATGAGATAGGGCTACCATGTGTTGAGGCATGGATATCCATGCTCAAGGATGATGAGGAGATGGAACTCCTTGATTTGTATGATGTAGGGATGACAAAGCAGTATGATGCATGGTTTGTGACTCAGCCACAATGGGTACCAAGTCTAGTATTATATGGTAGATATGGATATGGGTATGAGGTTGAGGATGTCCATGAGGCTCCTAATATCTAGAGGTATCTCTGAGCTAGTAGTTAGAGGAGGTAGACTAGGAGGGCGACGAAGCAAGTTCCAAATATTGGAGGACATGGAGTGATATGGTGGAGCAGGATCCTGAGCTTGGGAAAGATGGAGGTAATATGGAGGATAGGAAGGAGATTCCTAATGGACCTCTGAGTTAGAGCGAGGATGATCAGGTGAGGCTAGAGTAGCTGGTGGTGGAGCGAGATGCTATGATAACAACTCGAGACATTGATATAGATCAGTTATGAGGTAGAGAGGTTATTTAAAAGGTGGAGATAGCTTAGCTATAGATAGATCTAGAGGTGTTGAGGATAGCAGGTGGAGGTGAATATAGGATTGCAAGGCTCCAAGCAGAGCTGTTAGAGGGGTGTTGTAGGTAGAGACATGATGTACATTGCCTTTAGGATCAAGATGGATATATTTGGGTATTGGAGGATCTATTAATGGAGTATGACATTGGGCTTCCAGAACCACCCTCCTCATCCATATTTGGTTCAGCTAGGCCTAGTGAGTCTAGGCATATTTCTAGGTCTAGGGTTCCTTCAGGGTCATAGGGGTCCTCTCATAGGCGTTAGCTAGTGCTTAGATGCACTTTTTGTATATGATCCTTGGTGCTCTATTGTATGTAGCCTTTTGGGCACTCATTGTACATGTAATATTTATATATATACACATGGATTTTGATTTTTTATGGGTGCTTTTGTGTGGATGCATATATATATGGATCATTAATGTAAGTGGTAATGTGTTATGAAATGTAAATGTTGTTTGTTATGGATGATTAATGCAATGTATGCAATGCAAATATTCTAATGATAATTAATATTTTTTTTGGCCATGTTTAGTATTTTTGTTTAATCAAGGGCACCAAACATGGTAGTATATGAAATGGATGACTCATGAAATGACATAGATGTTGACATGGAAGAAGATATGGATGTTGATATGGAAAATGACTATTTTGTAGAGGCTCAAAAATACTAGTGGTATAAAAAAAACTCACTAAATACTACCTAATTTCTTGAAGACCAAATGTATGTGTCGTGAATTCATTTACCTAAGCAATAGCATGGTAATGACTCTAGGCAATCAAGAACCATTATGTGTGCAAGTGAGTTCATTAACTCATCTTGAGTAAATTAGGTGTGACCTATTATGGATGAGACCAAGAAGCTAGCTTGTCCATATGTGTGGTCAAAGGTCTCTTTAAAAGAGATGTGTCACCATGCATGAGCATACTCCACTAGCAATCAAGCATCTATAGCTCCAGTGGAGACTAGATCCATAGTCCAAGAATTTTAATCTCTTAAGTTTTTGGGATGACTACCTAACCATCTGACTATAAATGTAGTATGATCCTTACAAACCAATGATCAATGGTGTGTGATGTGTAAAATATTTTGAGTTTTTAAGGATTTTTCCCTTCTCTATTTTATTTTGAAATTTGTGATTGTGGTGAAAACCACTATTTTTGTGGACTATGTTGCATGATGGGACTAGCAAGGAGTGCTCTTTTCACTTCGAGGTTCAAACCAAGTAAGGTGTTATCCCTCTTTGACACAAGATGTTTTAAAGATGTATGATTTGTGTTTGGTTCAAGAATTTTTTGGAGTCAATTCCCAGAACTCAATATTTTCTTAGTGAAGATTGTGTATTGGTCCTAAAGAAAATTCAACATGTATTTGGATGTTTCTTAAAACACTAGGAGTGGCTGAGTGACCGAGAACACCTAGGAATTATGAAAATGTGGTTTTACAAATGACAATTTTGGCTTTATGGAATGATGACTTTGGAGGTGCCCCTGATTAAGGCAACATGACTTTATTTGACCAATTTATATATGAATGAAATAAATGATCCTTAATATGAAATATAAAATGTATGAAAATGAGGGTGCAAATGCAATGTATGAAATGCAATTTTGTTTTTGTGTATTAGCCATGTATATATACATATATATAAATCACATTATGCATATAATGCTCTCAAGTGTATAACATTAAGTGGTTTGGGCTCTTCAACTCCCTCTAGATTGGAAATTCTATAAGTACCTTTACCCACTCTTTGAGTAACAATGTATGGACCTAACCAATTAGCCACAAATTTATCATGAAGATGTAGTAATGCATTGGTATTTTGCTGATTCTCTTTAAGAACAAGATCTCCTACTTGGAATTCACGTATATGAACTTTGGCATTGTAAGAACATTTTAGGCGGTCTTGATATATCTTAAATGCTCTAAAGCATAGACTCAACTTTCATCAATAAGTGTGAGTTGGTCAAGATGTGCTTGTCTACAATGTCATCATCTATGAATTCTTGCAATGAAATTCGTAAGGAAGGGATCTCAAGCTCAAGAGGCATGATTGCTTTGGCTCCATAGACCAATGAAAATGGCATTGCCCCAGTAGGTATGCAGATGCTTGTTTGATAAGCTCATAATGCTAAGGGAATTTATGTATGCCAATATCTATGATTTTATTTAATAAGTTTCTTGAGAATAGCAATTAAGATCTTATTGGTAGCCTCAACTTATCCATTTACTTGTGGGTAATAAGGATTCAAGAAACTATGTTGGATGTTATTTCTCACAAAGTGCTCAAAAACTCTTGTTCTTGAAATACTTGCCATTGTTAGAGATGATTTTCAAGGGAATATCAAAATGAAAAATGATATGATGAAGTATAAACTCCATAATTCTAGGTCCTATCATACTGGTGAGAGGAATTGCCTCGACCGACTTTGTGAAGTATTATATGGCTGTAATGATGAATGTATGTTGTACCAAAGAAGAAGGCAATATTTTACCAATTAAATCTATATCCCATTGTGAAAAGGGCCAAAGGATTTTAATAGGATGCAATTTTTGTGATGGTACATGAGTTAAATTAGTGTTCTCTTGACATTGCGTACAATTTTTGATATATGTGCAACAATCTCGTTCCATTGTGGACCAATAATAACCCATGCGTAGAATACGCTTTGCAATGGCCATTACACTAAAATGACCACCACAAGTACCATCATGAGCTTTAGCTATGGATATTTGTGCTTCAAAAACTTGAGACAACAAAGGAGGATTCCATCATGACCGTGTCTATACAACACATCCCCAAGAGAGTAAAACAAGCTATCTTTTTATTAAATTATGTTTAGTAGTTCATGACCTATCTGATAGGAGTGTTTCAAACTTGAGAAAGGCTACTATTTGGCTTGACCAAGGCTCACATGACTCCACATGGATAAAGAACACATCCTTTTCATCCTTGGATTCATTATGAACAATTACATATTTAGAGATTATTGAGATAATTAGTGGTTGTACCTCTCCTAAGGTATCCTTTGGAATCAATGATCTAAGAGAGGCCATCGCATCTAAAAATCTATTATTCGAATATGGAAAACTATCAATTTCATTCCAATCAAACATAGAGAGCAATTTCATTGTTACTTCATGGTAAAGTTTAATGGTAGGTTATTTGCATTGGTTTTCTCCTATTACCTATTTGAAAACAAGTTGAGAATCACCAAATATCCTAATACACTTAATGCCCATAGTTATAGTTGATTGAAGACCTAATATTAAGGCTTCATACTCTGTAGTGTTATTTGTGTATTAGAATTCAAGTTTGAATGATAAGGGGATAGGCACCCCCTGGGGTGTATGAAACACGACTCCAACATCTTGACCTTTTTCACACTTAGAACCATCAAATAATAGTGTGATATCGATGTCTTCCTCTGGAATGACATATTATTCTTGTTCAATGATAGTGAAGACCAAATCATCTGGGAGATTAATAATCAAAGGATGATCACTAGGTAGTGGAGCTTATGTAAGTTGATTAGCTATGACCTAACCTTTAATAGATTTTTTACTTATAAACTCAAGATCAAATTTAGTAAGAAGCATAATCCATTTAGCGATACAGGTGTTATTATAACTATGAGCTATTATATAACACAAAGGATTTTATCTAGCTATGACATATGTGGTGTGACTAGGCATGTAATTTCAAATTTACTTAGTGGTAAAAACCACTACTAAGCACAATTTTTCCACATAAGCGTATCTTATTTCATAGATTACCAATGTTCAACTAATATAATAGATAGCTTGCTCTTGATTCTTTTCATTCTTTTGTGTAAGCATTGTCCCTAATGTAAAGTCTGATGCTGAAAAATAAATATGGAAGGGAACCATTGGATGAGGAGGAGCTAAGATTGGCGGAGAAGCTAGTTATTGCTTAATGTCATCAAAGGTTTTTTTATATTCATTTGTCCATGAAAATGACACTCCCTTTTGTAATAGGTGATTGAATGGCCTGCATTTATTAGAAATTCGTGTAATAAAATAATGGATTGATTGAATATTTCCTTGTAAACTACACAATTCCTTAAAGTTAGTTGGGGGAGGCATTTCCATGATGGCCTTGAATTTTTTTGGGTCCACCTCAATATATATTTTGGAGATAATGAACCCTAATAATTTTCTAGAGATAACGCCAAAGATACATTTCTTGGGGTTCAACCTTACATTATGCTCTAGAATTCAATCAAAAACATTTTTCAATACATCAATGTGCTCTTATCGAGTTTTAGATTTTGTCAAGAGATCATCCTCATAATATTTGATGATCTTATACATGTAATTATGGAAGATATATGTCATGGCATGTTGATAAGTGGCATCTGCATTCTTGAGGTCAAAGGGCATCACCTTGTAACAAAAAGTCCCCCAAGGTGTAGTGAATGTTGTTTTGTTTTGGTCATTAGTATTTATTCAGATTTGGTTGTATCCTAAAAAACCATCCATGATAGAAATAATTTCATGGACAATGCAAGTGTCAACAAGAGTATCAATGTTTGGAAGAGAAAAGCATCCTTAGGACATGCTTTGTTAAAATCTTGAAAATAAGTGCAAACATGTATCACCCTGTTAGGCTTGCGAATGGGTACCATGTTTGAGAGCCACTCAAGATAGTCAATGGGTACAATGAAACCCACATATAATAGCTTTTGGAGCTCTTATTTGACCAAGAGGGCAATAGTAGGATGCATCCTTCGAAGTTTTTTTTTTATCAGCTTAGCATCAGGATGCAAGATGAGATTGTGGACAACCAAGTTAGGATCAATACTAGGCATGTCTTTGTAAGACCATGCAAAAATACCCTTTTTCTTCTTCAGGAGAACAATTAATTACTCTTGTTCATCGGTGGATAAAATTTTTCTTATTTTGATAATTTAGGGATTGTTTACATTTGAATTAAAGTTCACATCAATGGTATATTCAATTGATATATGAGAACTGCAAGTTGATGGGAATTTGGGATTAGATGAATGTCATATATGATATCATCAAACTCTTTTAACTTATCCTCATCTATGTTTACCTAGAAAACCTTAGGATCTAAAGGTGAAGGTGAAGGTGAAGATGGAGGTGAAGGAGGATTGTAGTTTGCTGAAGCCTTCACCAATTCCTCAAATAGGACAAACTCAAAAAAATAAGATGGCGAGGAAATATGATCCATATCAATAAGGCTCATGTAAATTGGAATTGTCTTTGCCAAATCATATGGATTACAAAGCGAGGTGAATAAGTCAACATGATTCATGTTGACTTAAGGAAAAAATTGATGCAGTAAAATGGATAGGTGTACAAATCCTTTTGGCTAGAGTCGATGCTATAACATTGGAACCTAAACAACAAGCAACACAAATAAATGCTATATACATAAAATGTAAAAATTGATTGTATTATTTTATGTACATATGTTACAAATTTGGTTGATGAGATGAATTAATGGGATAGAGGTAGTGGCTCACCAGTTGGTTCAGCTTGTTATTGTGGAAGAAAAATGAAAAATGGACTCATGGATGGGGATAATTTTGAGATAAATATCATTTTGTTAAGTGTGAGGAATGATGGGCTCTGATTCCTACTTAGATTCATCAAAATCTATTGACATAAGGTCAAATTATTCATATATTTCATCATCAAAGTTGTCGAGGTGGAGGGCTTCTTCTTTTGAATTAAAATTAAGTCTCTAGAAGGCTTGTTAAAATAAGATATGGTGGGAAGTGGATGGTAACCTAGACCTGAATGGTCGTGCACTTCTTTATAAGGAACATCAATAGGTTGAGGCACTCCTTATTCATATTGGCCTAAGCCATGTCTTTGCCAATTATTTCAATGAAAATAAAGGGATGGAAAACCCATCATGTTTTGGATATTAACAGGTACTAGTTGCTTGGGTTCATCTGGGGGAGTAGGATTAGACAATGATTTTATTCCCCATACACAAAATTTATGTTGTTAGGCATTGAAACCATATTATATAATGCTCCTACAGATAAAGGTGGATCATGTGGGCAACAAAAATCCTTAGTATTTGGGATGCTAAGTGATGTTATTGTAATGTCTTGGACCACATATTCACCAATACTAGGATTAGTGAGGTGGACCTCAACTTGGGATGATGTGGTGGTGGATGAAGTGAATGTGGATATGGGAGGTTCATGGTTGGCTAGAGGCTTGAGTGATGAAGAAAATGTGATCATCTCACAACTTGACACTTCAAATTGTGAAACATTATCTGATGTGTGCGGATATGGATTTGGTTGTGAAGGAATGATTGTAGCCAGTGAAGTAAATGATGATGTGGATGGCATAGATTGAGTTCAACCACATGTGCATGTATTAAATGATGATGAGGATGAATATATGGAGGTGGATTCTTGGTTGGAATTAGTGATGGGAATCTCCTTATAAATAGGAGTTTTTGATGAAGGACTAGATGGAATGGTTGATGATGTGGTGGATGATGTGAGGAAAATATAGGTAGAAGAAAGCATGGATTCATAAGGATTTGAGATGAAGTTGCAATACTAAAACGGTTCAACATACGCTAGTATGTAATGTACTTGTCCCTCATGTATGTATTTCAAACATTATGATAATATGGAAGGGACACATCTCATTTCCCTCATCCAAGATTATCCAAGGAGTACATTGTGCGCCATGGATCCTTCTAATATATGGAACATGGTATGCAACATTTTGACCCCCACTTCGATATGTAAAATGATAGTGCCAACTATAGAGCACAAAGCATCATTGAATGTTTTCAAGGTGAAGGATGATTTGGTGATATGAGATGGAGGAAGTTTAAGATAATGGAGAGAAGATGTAATGATGATGTTAATGGAGGAAACGATATTAATTAGAACTCTTTTGAATGGTTTCCTATCTATTTTAGCCCTTATATGCAATGGAGGGTCCACCAATTCTGATAAAATTGGTTTAATATCAAAATCATAAAATGTGATGCAAGGCTCCATGCATGTTTGAATACTTCTTACAAATTTATTAAATGCATTAGCATCTTGAGATTGGAGTTTTATGGATTTTAGAATATCCTTTAGTGCCTCACAATATATAGGGGATTTTTGAATTAGGTCATATATAGATAGCTTTGATGAAGCTATTTTTAGACTTGTGGTTAAATAGCTACTCAAGGAGATGGTTGGCCTTTGGGAGCAGTTGATGGGATGATTTGATGGATTAGAATGATTGGGAATGTGGATTGGTGGAGAAGGATTGGAGGAAATTTGGATGGGTGATGGTGATGAAGTAGGTTGAGACTCCCTTGCTTGTGATGTTATGGGTTATTTAATAGGTTGCTACTGTGCATTTTATTGATTATTTTGTTGTTGTTGACCTTGGGTTACCACATGAATGACACCTAAAAAACCTTTGTATTGTTGGACATGGTTAACTTGATTAAGAGGATTTTTGATGTTAGACCCTCCCATTATTGGTTGCACCTCTTCATTATGAGGAAGTTGTGTTTGGAAAATACCAATATTTTGGTTTTGTTGAGCTAGAGGGCTGTCAAGCTTGATAGCTCCTAACTCAATAAGATCTTGTACTATATTCTTAAATACATGGTAGTTATTGATATCATGCCCATTTTTCCTATGATAGGGGTAAAATAAATGTTCCCTATAGTTTTTACCATGTCTAGTGGGATCATATGGTTTAACCTCAGGTAGAGCAAATTGGTTGGAGTCATACAACCTTTAGAATATGGAATCATATGACTCTGTTAAAGGGGTGTATTATTGATTTTGTCGCATGGATTATCAACATTGGTGATTCTCTACAGTTGGCATTGTGCTTTGCATGGCTTGATATAATGAAGGTACAACATGATAAGTAATCTATTATGGTGTTTATTGCATAGATTGTTGCTGAGTCATTATCGGTTGGCTTATGACCACTTGATTGACATGATTAGCTTCATTAGTCGGATTGTCTTGTGTTAATTTTTTTGGCCAAAATAATTGCTTTTGTATTGACCCTTGTTTTGCCATTCCTTCTTTCTAGGCTTAAGTATACCTTCTTGGATTTTTATCTATTTTATGAAACTTGCCTGGGTAAAATCTTCCTCAAATAAATGATATGTTTACAATTAGAGCATCCAAGAAATGGGTTTAAAGCAGCTCTTGGTGAATAGCTTAATAAGCTCTTCCATTGGTAGGATGAATGGAAATTTGGTTATTATAGCCCTCCAACGGTTATCAAAATCATATATAGAATCATCATCATGTTGTCTTAGACCATAAATGTTGGATAATGAGATCTTCTTTCTCATGTTAAGGGAAAATAATTCAAATAATTTATCAACCAATTGTTCAAAAGCATAAATACTATGATTGGAAAATTGATTATACCATTCTATGGCATCTCCCCGTAATTTTTGAGAAAATGTTTGAAGCATGATAGCATTATCATTTTGAATTCTGAAGCACGAGTGTACATATGTGCTCGCATGCTATTTAGGATCCTCAGTCCCTTTAAACTTGTCAAACCTTGGTACCATGAAATATGTTGAATATGATGGTGATGGCATCGAAGGATGAATTGGTTGATTGATTAGTTGATGTAAGGTAGGTTTTTGATTAATGAAACTATGGGTATGTTGTATCAAACTATCAATCTATTGTTTCATAGCCTTGATTCGAGGGTCCTCCCTATGAATGTGGAAACCCTGAATCACTTGATGATTTTGTGATGGCAAAGTGAAAATATGTTGAGGTGTAATGAGGTGATGATGGCTTGGAAGAGTGGATTGATGTTGGTGAAAATGATGAAGAAATGGAGATGAATGAAGATATGGTGATGATGTATGAGGGCTTTAGATAGGTTGACTAATGGGAATAGGATGGATAAGGGTTGGTGGTGGTGTTGGAAATGAGACCATAGAATATTGTGGTACCCAAGATGGACTTTGGCTAACAAATATGAGCTAATTGGAAACAAGTTGAGGCTTAGAATTGTTCACCTAAACTTGTTGTTGAGCGTTCTATCACTACTTGAGCAATTTGTTCAAATATTCCTGTCTCATGTATTTCCATATCAATGTTTTATGGAACATATGTGGATGGGATTTATGAGATAGGTGGGGACAAGTTACAATGGTAATTGTAACTTAATGGGAGACATTGGATGGCAAGGATGTGGGCACTTGTGAAGCAACATTAACATGTGCTTCATACAAGGGGAGGCTTGAGGACTAGGATGAGATAATTTCCTACTGTAAATAAGGATCATGTCTAGGTGAGTTGGGGACTAACTCTAAGATAGTGGATTTCATAAGAGATTCCACTTGTGCCATGTCTATGTGGGTAATGTGGTGGTTGATGGTTGGTGAAGATGACTCTATTTGGGGAACAACCATATGAAATATTGTGGGTGACACAAAATGGGAGGGACCTATAGATAAATCTAAATGACTTGCCTATATCACATTGGGGGAATTGGCCATGGAAGTGGAGGTGGAAGGTAATGATGAAAAATCCATTGTTGAATTGTGTGAAGATTAAAAAACGAAAATTAAACAATAAAGAAAGCAAATAACCCAAATAAACACAAGATTGCAAAAATAGATAATTTTATTCAATAAACAGGGGGGAGCTAATAAACTCATTTTGATACAATCTGTACTCAGTGAGTATTTGATACAAATATGTACAAGATGCTAGGGTTCTCTAAAACCCTAGCTACAATAATGAAGTGTCTTCAACGTGCTTCGCTCCCAATAGAATGAGTGGGCTTTTGAGATATCCGATGTTAGGCCACTCTAGCTTCAACAACTATCCAATGTTGAATGGGAACCTGTAGATATGCATGCACATGGATTAGAAATACCTGTGAGGGCTCCACAGAGTGATACCCTTAGTTACCAATAAAACCCTAGCTATTAATGAATAAAATGGCATATAGAAGGCTATAGATTATGCAATGAAATAAAACCAATGGGGATTTACCTTGCTATTTATCAATATTTTGTTGCAGATCCATGGATGTGATTTCCTAGCAACAACAGTAGATGTGTAGCAATAGGCTCGGGCATGCACCTGGTGATTACGGTAGGCTCTAGTGCACACCTGTAGGATACAACAGGCTCTGGTGCACACCTACAGGATACATCAGGATCTAGTGAGTATTTGGTAGGCTCTACAAAGATCTTGGCAAGCTCAAGAGGGTGCCTACAGGTAAGGGTGTATCTACAGAATCAAATTACGAAGGATGAGACAAATGTGGTATATGGATGGGGATTGCAATGGTGATGGAGAATGGATGTGGGGATGGTTCAAATAGTTGAAGTGCTATGGCTAGCTAGGGCTTTGTATTTTTAGGGATCTATCACTTTATACTTCACTAGGGCTTCACCAATGACTTATTTAGGATGCACATGCCAATATCAAGGTTCCAAGGTTTTGAGAATTTGCAAATGCCCTTACTTATAATCCAACCTAGGGTTTTCTTAGGGTTTTAGCCTTACACTTTTAATCGTGTGGCTAAGATTAAATCAGATCCTAAGGCTAAGATTACACTTTAGATGTGGCATGGATTAATGAAGATGGACGGTGGAGATTAGATTGGATCGGATGGCTGTGGTTAATTGGGTTTATAAATACATATTTTATAATAAATATATTATAATATAATATAAAATATTATATTAAATATAAAATAATATAAAATAGTATTAAAATAATACCAATTGGGTTAGGAAATGGCTTGAAAGGGCTAAAGTGGGACTTTTGAAAATGGGAAGGGTGTATGGTGGACAAGTGGGTGGTGGGATGGTTAGGATGGAGGATTAATGGTTGTAATTTGGTGTCTATAGATGCCCCTTTTGTACCATATTGCATGAAACACAATATGGTGCAAAAATACGAGACACATACTTGGGCTATGGGTACAGAAGCAACTTCTCTCTATCGTTGGATTTGAGCACTGATGTTGAAGACAAAAGAATAAATATATATATTTTTAATTTGCATAGCTTACCCCCTCAATTGGTGAATGAGAAGCATCTCACGAGCCAATTAAAAAATAATTTTGTGCAAGTGATGAATGATGTAATGAATTGTTATGTGATTGTGGATGATATGAATTATGTAAAATGTGATACAATTTTAGCACCAACAGTGGAAAAGGGGGTTGGTGTATAATACCATGCGATTGTGGACGATATGAATGATGTAAAATGTGATACAATTTTTTCCCCAATGGTGGAAAAGGGGGTTGGTGTATAATACCATGTGATTGTGAATGATATGAATGATGTAAAATGTGATACTATTTTTGCCCCAATGGTGGAAAGGTATTTTATCCAATGTCATGATCATGTAAGATGTATCCCATTGCAGGAAATCACAATCAAATTATGGTTGACCCAAACTTTGGTATGATTCAATGTTGTTGAATAAGATGTCATAATGGCATCATTGAGTATGCAATGTATGGAGATGCATGATGACTAAGTCAACATAGGGGTGGGGTAGTGACTATGGAAATTTCTTCACCAATTCCACAATGGAACCAATCAACCTACCGATATGTCCTATATTGTGACTATTGTTAAATGAATGAATGTTTGTGATTTTGATTATCCATGTTTTCGTGCCCCACGAAAAAGGACATCAATGATTGCCTTTGAGAAAATTGTTCTTGGTAAAGTTGTACTCAAAATATGAGGTGCCAAATGTGATTGTGATCGTTGATGATGTGATAACAGATGATGATCATGGTCAAGTGTCCTTATTGTGGATTATTCATCTTACCGAATTGCATGGATGACCATCACTACAATCACCAAGTTTATAGAATAACCTACTAGATACGAGGTTCACTTGAATGAACTGAACAAATGGTGGATGAAATGATTGATGAATTGAAACATTGTGATGGAAATATGTTGGATGAATGAATGTTGTTCTTTCACTAAATGTAGAGTTAGTTGATGTATGATTTGTATTTTGTGCTTCTTTTAGTGTTTCATTTTGCACAAAACTAAGATATTTATGGATCAAATTAACTTCGATTTTAGTAAAATTGTGTGGGATGATGAAGAATATGATGTAGGATGATCAGATGTTAGTTTTGTGAAAATTTGGATTGTCTTGCTACATTTTGTGCCTTAATTTGTGTATTTTGAAGATTTGGTTTGTTCTAAAAAATTATGCATGCAAATTGATTTCAATCTTTACAAAAATTGATTTTATGATGTACATGATGGATGGATGAAATTTGGTGAAATTTGGAGGAAGTAAGCTACTATTTTGATTGATTTTGTCTTTATACCTTTTTTTTGCCAGGCGCTCGGCTACACCTGTAGTATCCCGCAGGTGTGCAGGTGCGCATGGGTGTGCCTGCAGATGTCCAGGTGAGCCTTCAAATTTGTAGGCATAGGCCTACACCTACATGCATTATGGAAAGCTATAAATAGCTTTCTGATTGAATCTTGAGGCTCACTTGTGCATTTTGGACTTTAAGAAGCTGTGTCTGAGGAGTGGAGTGGATTTGTGAGTTTGGTGAGGCTTAGTGGGAATCTGTGTGGAAGCTATGGCAACAGAGGGATCGAATAATGCTGGTGGATTTGAGGCACCATTTACCTCGATAATGTTTAAAAACACTTTGTATCTTTGTGCAAAAGTTTTTCTCTTTTTATTTTATTTATTTTTTATTTTTTAAATAGTATTAAAAAAATGGTTGTTGCTGCAGTTGAGGGACATAGAGGCTCAACATAAATTATCTCCTCTTGTTCCTGGTATGAGGAAGAAGCTCATGGATGAGGATTGGAAGCTACTTAGCAAGATGGGCTTGGATGGGGTAGCTCATTTGGATTTTGTGAGGGCGGATGAGGGATATCTCTCATAATTGATAGAGAGATGGTATTCTGATAGGGGAACATTCCAATTGCCAACTAGGGAGGTTACTGTTACTCTTGAGGATGTATACCACATCCTCAAGGTGCTAGTAGAAGAAAGAGAAGGTGGTGGTTGACATGACAAGAAGTTGGAGATGGAGTGAATGTTTGGGGATCTATGGCGAGAGTCTCAGATGGGGGATGGAGGTATATGCTATCTAAGCATGTACAAGGTAAAGGAGTTGGATGCGCTCCCAGCCTTTATCATGTTTATGTTAGCAAACATAGTGCTACCTAATAGAACTGGTTGTAGGTTCCCTTGGAACCTGTTAGGATTGGTTAGTGATCTACTAACTGATCCATGGGATTATGCATGGGCTCCGACATTATTGGCATAGTTGTACCAGGAGCTATATGAGGTGACGCAGAGGAGGAGGAAGGGGATTGGGTGAAACTTCCTCCTACAGTGTTGGGCTTGGGAGAATTTTGGTGTGGCTCAGTCAGAGAGGTTGCCCTATGAGTCATGGCATATGGGGGAGCCTTATGCTAGGAAATGGGTAGTGGCAAAGGAGGTTCAACTGAGTTGGGAGGTACATACCAGCTAGTGGTATCAAGATATGTGGTTGGGGTTGACTCAGGATGACATGATATGGAGGCCATGGCGAGGTGTTCTATGGGATGGTGATAGGGAGTAGTTGCATCAGGTGAGGCAGGCTTAGTGGTTGATTGGGTGAAGAGATGAGGATGTGGAGTACTTTTAGTACTCGTAGGTGTTGAGGCAATTTGGCTTGCCTTAGGATGTACCAAATGAGTCGGTGTTGTATTGGCATCGTCGATATGAGGTGGGGCTCCCATGTGTCGAGCCATGGTGGGGTCATGTGGATGATGATGAGGCACAGGAGGTCCCCAATGTAGATGATGTTAGGGTGACTCTGGAGTATGTGGCTTGGTTTGGTGCCCAACCAGTGTGGGTACCAAAGGTTGTGGATGATGATGCGATAGCTGTGGGATTGGGTACGACTCTGAAGAGGATGAGGCTTCAGTGGTTAGCGAGTTAGAGGTGGTTGAGGGGATCAGCATAGTAGGCTCTGGAGATGGGGTTGGCAAATGAGGATAGGGAGGATGATGAGGATATGGGCGAGTTATCAGAGGTAGCAATTTTATGGGTAAAGTTGTATCAGCTTCATAGGAGCGCAAGACTATGCTTGAGACTCATAGGGAGTATTTGGTTACTATAGTGCATCTGGAGGTAGAGCGAGCAGTATCTATGGTTGGAAATCAGGAGATGGTCATGAGGCTTTAGGAAGAGATGTTGGCTAAGGAGCATCGGCATTAGATTGACTTGTGACATCTATGGGCTAGTGAGGCATATGCACATTCCTTGGAGGATTTGTGTATGCGTCACCATATTACGCTACTTGATCCTCCTTCCAAAACTGAGTCATCTAGGAATACTGAGTCTAGGAAGAGTACGGGGCCTAGGGTTCCTATGAGGTCTCAAGAGTCCTCTCATGGACATTATCTTAGTGCTTAGATGCATTATTTTGTATATGATCCTTGGTGCTCCCTTGTAACCTTTTTGGCATTTATTGTATATGCAATATTTATACATATATATACATGGCTTTTACTTTTGTATTGTTTTTTGTGTGAATGTTTTTGTGTTTTTATGCAATTTGTGTTTAATGTTTTATTGATGCTTAATGTAGGCTAATCATGATTTGTATGCATAATTCTTATATGGATTATTAATGCAGGCAAAATGACATGTATATGAATGGTGTTTATATGGATGATTAATGCAAGCGAAATGACATGTGTTATGGATGATTAATACAAGTAAATGTATAATGAATCTAAACTATATGAGAGGAATGCATGGTGTTCAAATGATTATTTTATAGTTCAGAAATTTTATTGGCCATTTTTGTTGTCCATTGTTTTGCAATTGGGAGTACCAAATTTTTTGGTGCTCTTGCAACTTGTCTCTTAATGAAGACATGAATGTTAACATGGAAGCGGATATGGATGTTGATATGGAAGAATATATGGATGTTGATATGGAATACTGAAAGGTTTTCAAATACTCAAGCATCCTAGTGTCATCAATCAAACTCACTAAGGTTGTCTAACTTTATTTAGAACCAAATGTGTGTGCGAGTGAGGTTCAATTACCAAGAGTATGACAATGACCCTATCCAATCAAGTACCAGTGTGTGTGCATGTGAAGTTCATTAACCCATTATGAGTGTGTTGAGAAGCAACACACCCCCACTGAAAAATGAATTTCCACCCTTTGAAAATTTTGAGCTTTCATTTTTGCAGTAGGGACCCTCTTGATGTTTTTCAGGTTTTAAATTCCAAATTTGCTTGCCTCCTTTTTAAGTTGTGCTTTTATTTGCATCTGGCTTTGATTTATTCCAGAATTCATTTTTCACATGTTAGAATCATTGCTGATTAAAGAAAATCTTTCACCGGTATGAAAAAATGCAGAATCCAGACAGATAAATTCATTAGAAACCAAAACTTTCCATTTTTGGAAGTGTCGCGATATCGCGACACTTCCATTTTTGGAAATGTCGCGATATCGCGACGGGTTTTGGAAAATCCGCCAAGTCGCAAAAACGTAGCGATATCGCGACACTTCCATTTTTGGAAATGTCGCGATATCGCGACACTTTCCATTTTTGGAAATGTCGCGAAATCGCTACCAGTCTGGAGAGAGAAAGCAAGATCGTACGGAACGTCGCGATTTCGTGACATGTCGCGAAATCGTGACATGTCGCATTTTCGGCAGCAGGAGTGAAGAAGAAGCTAAGGCATGAAAGAGGTCGCGATTTCGTGACATGTCACGAAATCGTGACATGTCGCATTTTCGCGACAGGTGGAGGCAAAAAGGAAGCAAGTCGGAAGCAGGTCGCGAAATCGTGACATGTCGTGAAATCATGACGTTTTTCGATGAGGGGACCCGAGGCGTACGGACCGTCGCGATTTCGCGACATGTCACGAAATCACGATGGGTCCAAGGCAAAGAGAAATCAAAGTGAAAAATCGACTAAGGCATGAAAAGCGTCATGAAATCGTGACATGTCGCAAAAGCGTGACATGTCGTAGTTTCACGGTAGGAGGAGCCAAAAGGTTGCCAAGACAAAGAAGCAGGCACGATTTCGTGACATGTCACGAAATCGTGACATGTCGCATTTTGGCTGCAGAAGAGAAGAAAAGTCTAAGGCATAAAATTGTCACGAAATCGTGACACATGGAAAGAAAGAAGTGTCCAAATGAAGAAAAAGCAAAAAAGTAAGGCTTAAGGCCTTGGGCAAGTCGAAAATCGACAAGAAAAAGGAAAGGTGGGAAAATGGGAAGAGAAAAGACAAAGTAAGGGTATTAGGAGGATGTCACGAAATCGTGACATTCGATGAACAAACGAAAGTGAAGTGCAAGCAACAAAGGGTGCCACCATGTCGCGAAATCGCGACATGTCGCGGTTTCGCGTGGAAGCGAAAGAAAAGGCATAAGATAGGGCGATTTCGTGACATGTCGCGAAATCGTGACATGTCGCATTTTCGCGACTTAGGCAGAAAAAGGCCGAAATAAAGGAAAACAGCTGGAAATGGACACGTGTCACGATTTTTGCGACACGTGTCAAAACAATAGAACAAAGCATGTCGCGTATACTGAACTGTAGGGTTTCACTTTAATATTTAAGGTTTTGATTTAATAATTTTAAAATGCTAATCCTTGTTTGTCTTTCATGCAGGAAGCCATCTGGCACTTACATGATAACGGAGAAATGGCCATAAAGACAAAGTTAAGTGCAAATTAATCGAAGACAACCATATTGAAATGAGAGATGCCAAAAATTGTTGTTTCATCCAAATTTTACAGATCGGGCCGCAAAGAGACTTTACGGTGACTAAGCAGCTGCCCATTTAATGGAGTATGTCGAGAATTGGCCGAAAAATGAAAATATCTACACAGTTATCGAAATTTTCCGGTGAATGCATTTAATGATAATTTATGGCAAAATTAATGGCTTGCAGGCATTTTCAACTCAGGGATGGCTCTGCGGAGATGAAATGTCAGAGAAGTGGTGACTCATCCAGATTACCCGAGGGAATTAATGAGGGCATTTACTCACAGTTGCGGGTGAATGCAAGTGGCATTCGAATTCTGTCTTCTCCATTTATGGCAAGTGACTGCACTGATTTGCAGAATGGTTAAGTTTTATCCGAACTTTGTTTTAAAAGAGCTTATATTGTAAAACCCGGGTACTAGGGTTTAAGATGATAAGATTTACGGTTTGAGAAGAAGATATTTCTGAAAAGATCAGGGTCTGTCCTGAGTCTATAAATACTTCTTCTCAATGTAATCGCAGGAGGCGGAGACTTAGAAATAAAAGGCTATTGAAGCAATTTCTTGCAAATCTTGTTAAATACTTTATTTCTGGACTTGGAGTTGATGTGCTTTTGTTTTCTGTGATAGCATGGCCAGGAGCCTAATCTTTTGCAGATTGTGATAAGTTCATCTTCTTTTGTTATCCGTTTCTTTAAAGTTTATTAAATATATGTTGTAAATCTGTGTTATCAAGATTAAATATGTTGTTAGGCTTCATTTGTTCTATTGTATGCTAGGGAAAATCATAGATTTAAGGTTCAAGTTTGTTCTAATTGCTCTGTCCTCATTGTGTGAGCTATGCTGCTGGTGAGAAATACCAATTTTAACGGACTTCCCTTTTATTTATGATTTTCTTTCAGATCTGTTCCATCTCTGCCTTATGCTCTTAGTAGAAAGTGATCTTAGAAAGTTGGACACTTTCTTCTTTGATTTGTTCTATTGTGAAGTGATAGTATAAATAAAATTGGTAGTTTAGGTTTTCCGACTAAGTTTGATAGACTTCTCTTTCTGCCCTACCCTACTCTCTTTGTTTTACCGTGAAATGATCCATTTTTATTTTCTTTTAAATTTGTCTTTTATTTAAATCTGTTGACCCATAAGAGCTAGATCAAAGAATTAATTTTAAATCTGATTGTCAACAAGTGACAACTTCTAAACATTACTGAACAAGTTCAGAGCCCGTTGTAAGGTAACAGACAGTCCATATTGAAAACTATTCCAGAAGCGGAAAAGAGTGAATAGACATTCGACCCAACTCTGTAACTCGCACCTTGGATAACCAGCTAGATCCTAAAGTGAGTGGGATTTATCCCGTATAAGTGTTATCAGAGTTTCATGCTCATTCTTCGTAGGGTGTGTATAAAAGTCGGACCAACATTTAAAAATGGCGCTAGAAGGAGGGCCTGAACTTACGTTCTTAGTGCGCTTGAGTTGAGAAATCTGATTGTATGTGGTACTTGACAAATGTTGTATTTTATCCAAAGTCTGGTAGCCAATTTTCCCTCCTCCTCTGCCTTTAAAATTTTGTTGTTTGAATTTTTTCCTGAACAGCGAAACTTAACACCAACATTTAAAAATGGCCCACTGAAATCCGATCAGTATTGTAAGTTGTCAGTACAATATTTTAAAATTGCCAAAAAAGAAGACCTCAAGTTCAGTACTCTGTTAAGGATTGTAATTTTGTAAGTGCTTGTGAAAAGTCTGGATTCTACATACAGGGTAACAAGGTCCCACCCCAGAGCTGGAGAGCTCCTTGTGCCTGAATTAGAAACTCCGAGAAGAAGTAGCCTCAGAAGGGCCAAGTCTCTGTCTGAAACAGTTTTATCACCGCTGATAGTTACTCCAACCACAACTCAGAATATCACTGTCAACCAAGTAGTAATGGCAAATTGGTTGGGTTCCACTACTTTGAATATTTCGGGTATAGCCCATGACCTGCCTAGAAATCCAGAAAGATATCTTCCCAGATATAAACATGATGGGACAAGGACAGCAGAAGAACATCTGGTTGCATTCAAGAATGCTTTGAAATTATTAAATGTACAGCATGAGGATGTTGCTTGCAGATTGTTCCCGTTCACTCTCCAGGAGGGAGCTTATGACTGGTTTCTAAATCTTACTAATGATTCTGTCACCAGCTGGAATGACTTAGAAAAGGTTTTTGTGTCACAGTTCGGTGAAGTGATAGATCCTAGTATATTGTACCAGCAGTTTTCCGGTATCAAAAGAGAATTAAGTGAATCTATCAGATCTTATAATGTTAGATTCCAGAAAGCTTATGGTAGACTTACTGGGTATTATGTACCGAATGCAGACCTGGCATTAGAGATCTTTAGAAACTCTCTGGATCCAATGACCTCTGTCTTCTTGAAGAGAGATCCCACTATTACTAATTTGACAGAAGCTTATAAAGAAGCTTTGATTCTGGAAAGACAGTTGGGACCCCAACCTTTAAATGCTCAGCAAATTCCTCTAGTTACACAAGCTGCCCCTGTGTTCAATCCCATACCCCATCAAATGATGTTGCCAGTTTTTCAGACTCTACCATCAGCAAATCCATTGGCTGTAGCACCTGTTGAGAATGTACAGAACCCAGGCAAAGAGGCTGACAATGCAAGAGTTGAAGAAGTCTCAAAAATAGTTCAGAAGCTGGCCAATGATTTTTTGAGTTTTAAAAGGCAAGTTTCTACTGGGGACAACTCAAACAGGTATTCATATCAACCGAACAGATTCAACCGGCCCCCATATGAACCTAATAAATATTACAAGGGTAAAGCTCATGATGTGAATATTTGCGATTTAGCTCTGCCTAACTGGTGCAGAATACATGCTACTTCTCAGCATGGGGAGTTGGATTGTCTGGAATTTTGTAATGCATTTGAAGCTTTGTCTGGGGATTTGATCTCTCCTGAAAATCAAAGAACTGCTGATGGCCCAAGTTCATCCGACCACAGTGCAGCTATGGTCTTGGATTCTTTCACTTTCCCGGATGAATCTGAGAATGTAGTTGAAATGCCTATGGATGAGGTACAAGCTTTCCAACAGTACAAAAGGGATAACTACAACTTGAGAAACAGGAATCCGGAGCCTAATACTACATCAACCCCTCCGGACAACTCTCACAATGTTCCTCCAGACCCCTCTCCAAGTAATAATCCATCTCCACCCAAGGGAGGAAATCTGAGAGGACCAGATGCTTTTGTCCCTCCACTTAATAAAGGATATAACATAGTGGAGGACATGAAAAAGATCAAGGCCAACATTACTCTTCATGAGTTGGCCCAAATTTCAGAGCAGAGGGACAACCTGATAAAAACATACTCTGGCCCTACTACTAAACCTGTGGACAAAGGAAAGAAGATGGCAAACGCCAATGTAGCCATGTACAAAGAGAAAACTGAAGTTCCCCCTTTTTTACTGACTGTTCGTATTTTTGGGAAGAACTTACACAATTGTTTGGTAGATTCGGGTGCATCTGCTAATGTTATGCCTTTGGCCATTTGTCGAGTAGTTGGGTCTGACCCCAATGAAGTCTGAAAGGAGAGTTGTCCAATTGGACAAATCGAAGGTTAAAGTAGTGGGAGAACTTCAAAATATTCATATCCAATTAGCATCTGAGCCAAGGGCTCAACATAAAATTGAAATCCAGGTTGTGGATATCCCCGTGGGGTACGGGATGCTTTTGAGCAGGGATTGGTCGAGATCTCTGAACGGATACTTGGCAACAGATTTTTCACACATGTGGTTGCCGTGGAAAGGAGTGGCAAATCAATTACGGGTTGAAAGAGAACCCAGGTACAAGCATACAATTACTGAATACAATGCAGAGAATGAGACTGTAAATATTGCGGAGGTAGATATTGGAGTTTACAATTTAACAACGGGACAAAATGAGAAGTTTAATAAAGCCCATCCTGTTCATAGTAATGAAGTCTGGACGCTTCATGTGGATGGGGCTAGGTCTAAGCAGGGTTCTGGCACGAGGGCAGTCCTTAAAGGGCTTGAAAGTCAGACATATTTTATGTCTTACCGCCTACAGTTCCCTTGTACAAATAATTTAGCAGAGTATGAAGCTCTGGTATTAGGTTTGAAATTTGCTTTGGACAAAGGAGCAAGAAATATTCAAGTTTTTACTGATTCGGAATTGGTGGCTAATCAAGTCAAGGGTAAATTCCAGTGTAAAGCATCTTATTTAAAAGGATACAAACATCGGGCTTGGGATCTTGTAGAAGACTTTGATGCTTTCAATCTAACACACATACCCAGAGAGCAGAATTCCCATGCAGATGTCTTGGCTTCTTCAGTCGCAAGTTTAAAACCACTGGAAGAATTTAAATGGAATAAGTTTTCAATTGAGTTAGTCCCTTGTCCTTCAGTCCCAAATAATATAGATAATTTTCAGGTTTTCTCTGATGATCAACAGATTGTAAACTTTTTGCAGAGTACTAACACATTTGAAAATGCTATAATTGATGAGGGCCAAAGGGATACTCTGTTGGAGCAGTTAGATGATGACAGGGGAATAATGAGGTTGAAAGACAACAGAATTCCAAAAGGGATGGTGGAGCTAGAGCGGCTCTTTGATGTTGACAAAATCAAGCAAAAGGTGAATTCTGAGGATTATGTGGGTGCCACAGACGGTGAGACTGAAAACCTGAACATAGGAACTGAAGAAGATCCCAGGCACATCAAGTTGGCTAAGAACTGTGATCCAAAAATAAAAAGAAGTATGATTGATTTTCTTCACAAGTCCAAGGATGTTATGGCCTGGTCATACAAAGACTTAAAGGTATTTGATCCTAAAGTTTACACTCATATTATACCTTTAAAAGAATTCTGCAAACCTTTCCGGCAAAAATAGAGGCATGTCAACGCTCTGTTAGAGCCCCTCATCCAGAAAGAGGTAGAAAAACTATTGAGTGCCGCCATTATTTTTCCCATCAGGCATTCTACTTGGGTGGCCAATCTGGTGCCGGTCAGAAAGAAAAATGGAGAGATCCGCCTGTGTGTGGATTTTAGAAATTTAAACAAGGCATCTAAAAAAGATAATTACCCTCTGCCTTCCATGGATGAGGTGTTGCAGATTGTCAATGGTTCGGAGATGATGTCTTTCCTGGACGGTTTCTCAGGGTATAATCAGATATTGGTTGAGAAGGAAGACAGAATGAAAACTGCTTTTACAACTAAGTGGGGAACTTTTGCTTACAAGAGGATGCCATTTGGATTAATAAATGTCGGAGCTACATTTCAACGAGCAATGGATCATGCCTTCAAGGGCCTTATGGGTAAATGCATTGTTGTTTACATGGATGATTTAACGAGTCTTCTCTAAATCTCGGTTTGACCATGTAAAGCACTTGGATTCTGTGTTTAACAAATGCGGGGAGTTCGGCATTTCTTTGAATCCGAAGAAGTGCATTTTTGGTGTAACAGAAGGAAAGCTCCTTGGGCACTTGGTCACAAAAGATGGCATTTCCATGGATCCGGACAGAGTTGAAGCCATATCCGGCATACCATTTCCCAACTCCAAGAAAGAGTTGAGGTCCTTCTTTGGAAAAATTAACTTTGTCAGGAAGTTCATCTCCGGTTTTGCAGAGATAGTCAAGCCACTCAATGACATGCTAAAGCAAACTGCTCAGATTGTCTGGACCACAGAAGCTAAAACAACTTTCCAAGAAATCAAGACCGCCATCAAACAAGCACCAGTTCTGGTAAGCCCAGATTTCAGTGCAGATTTTTATCTGTACACCTTTTCTTCTGAACACACACTTGCTGCAGTTCTGACCCAACGGAGAGAAACGGGGGAACATCCAATTGCTTTCAAGAGTACCAATTTAAAAGGGGCTGAGCTGAAATATTCTCGTTTAGACAAACAAGCTTATGCCTTGGTGAGAGCGATTAAGCGGTTCGGGCACTACATACTAAGAAGCGAGAATTCATGCTATAGTTCCAGGACCAATTGTTAAGTACCTATTAAGTCGAGAATGAGTTGGGTGAACTAAGAGGTAATTGGGTTACAAGGCTGCAAGAATATGACTTAGAGATTTGGCCTGCAAAATTGATTAGAGGACTTGGTTTGTCCCGACACATTGCCGAAGTACATGTACGGGAAGAAGTTAATCAGTTAAATTCTGAATCTGATGGTTGGTATGGAGATATTATTCATTTGCTGCAATTTGGAGTTTGCCCGTCTCACTTGAATAGAACCCAAAGGAGAGCATTAAAACTGAAAGCTGCTCATTATCTCCTCAAAGCGGGTAATTTGTTCAGAGAAAATTATGCTGGCATTTTCTTAAGATGCATTTCTCCGAGTGAAGTCAATGAAGTCATGTCCAGTTTTCATGAAAATTTAGGGGCAGGGCATTCATCAGGATCTGCTATTGCACATAAAATATTGAGAGCAGGCTATTACTGGCCTACACTATTTAAAGATGCCCATCGGCATGTGAGAACCTGCCATTAGTGCCAAAATTTTGCAGCCAAAGAGGCCAACTGGGCTCTACCATTGCAACTTGTTGTAATAAATAAACCTTTTATGCAATGGGGACTTGATTTTGTGGGAGTGATTAATCCAAATTCTTCAGCAGGGCATAAGTATGTTCTAACGGCTACTGATTACTGCACAAGATGGGTCGAAGCAGCAGCCACCACAAGAAGTACAACTCATGAAGTGATTGAATTTCTAGAGTCAAATGTCATAACTAGGTTTGGGGTTCCTCTGAATTTGGTGTGTGATAATGGGCCAGCCTTCCAATCATTGGAGTTTGCAGAATGGGCATACCAGATGGGGATAGTTATCAGATTTTCATCCAACTATTATCCCCAAGGCAATGGACTGGCTGAGTCCACAAATAAGAATTTAATGAATGCCATTAAGAAATCTGCAATGGAAAAACCCAGATGATGGCATACATTATTGAAATATGCACTTTGGGCTGACCGGATAAAATATAAAGTGGCTCTTAAAACTTCCCCTTTTGCTTTGCTGTATGGTACCCAGCCAATTGTTCCCATCTCTCTGAAGTTACCTACTTACCAATTTGTCTTAGACTATTTTGAGGATCAAGCAGATGCAGAAGCCCGTGTTTTAGATCTAACTAATTTGCAGGATGAAAGACTCCAAGCCTTGGAACACTTCAGTCGGCACCAAGAAACCGTCAAGCACTGGTTTGACAAGAGGGCCAAAGTGAAAGCTTTCAGACTGGCAGACCTGGTGCTTCTATGGGACAAGGCCCATGAAAAGAAGGGTAAGCATACAAAGTTGCAGCCACTGTGGATAGGCCCGTACCAGATTGCTGAGATTCTGGGTAATAATGCATTTCATTTACAAGACCTCGATGGTAATTTTTTGGACCTCCCTGTTAATGGTCAATACTTAAAACATTATTTCTCGATTGTTCCATCCAATGTATCATTTGAATGAGTCACAAAGAAGTTGTAACATGTGTATACATTGTAAATAACTCTGCAGTTTTTAGTTTATTTTTAGATGTCTGTACAGTGGTTTTTAGTTTTATTTTTAAATGCCTGTACAGTTTTTAGTGTTGTTTTATTTTATTTGTTCTTAGTTGTCTGTGCAGTTTTAGTCTATTTTGAAGTTCTGTATTTTATTTCCTTTGTAAATAACCCTGTAGTTTTATTTCCTTTGTTGCCTGTACAGTTGTATTTTATTTTATTTATTTTGTTTTATTTTAAAGTCTATACAGTTTTATTTTATTTTTGTTCTTAAAGGTCTGTGTTTATCCTTGGAAGTCTGTACAAAGTTCTCTAGCTTTTAAGAATTTTGTTCTTTAACCTTTGCCTGAGCATCAATAAAAAGGTCAGCCTTCTAAAAATTGTTTCATTCTGAGTCCCGAATCCAGTGTTCATTATCATAATTGTGAGATAGTCTATTTGAACTGAACAGTGGAACTATTTTTTTTAGTCAGAACAACAGTGGAAGGATGATTGGATTTTGTGTCTTGCTTGCCACAGTTGTTTTAATTATAAAGAAACTGCTATGCTGTTTGGCTGGAGAAACTCCTAGGGAATCCAAGAAAAGTTGGTCATAAGAGGGGACTATGATTCATGTAATTATTTGAGTATCCACAGAGGCTATCAGTGCCCAGGCTGAAGCAGTTCCAGATTGATGAAATATTAAAAGAAAATTGTTATTCTTTCTAAGGCTTTTCAGATGTTGATATATTTCAAAAGAGAGAGAGAAGATGAAAGTTGAGCAAGACAACATGAAATTGGCACTCTGTTATTTCCAATATATATATAAAAATATATAGAGATAAAAAGAAAAAAGAAAAAGAGTTATATAATGAAAGAGGCAGCCAAGACTTCAAAAGATGTTTTTCTTCTACCAAGTTGTAGATTCTACCTTACAGTTGTAAATTTGGGTCGTGTAAATCTAAAGGGTAACTCTGTTGGGGTTGTAAAAGGCTAAACTAGTAAATAGAGCTCTACTCGGTTTCCCCTTTTTACAATCTAGAAAAGCTGATCAATCCAGAGTTCAACATTCGAAGGCCTAGTCATTCTTGAAGAAAGTTTTATACGCTTGTAATTGCACATCAGAAATCTTCCTTAAATGATTCAGCCTAGTATGTCCTTGGGAAATTTTAACAACTATCAGTTAGTAGTCAATTTATTTTGAAGAATATCTGTGGCAAGGCTTGATGCATGGTCTATGTTGTTTTGAAACTAGAGTCCTGGGTTCTAAAATAATGCTACTATTTTACCTACAGATATCGCCATTTGTTGAGAAGCAACACACCCCCACTGAAAAATGAATTTCCACCCTTTGAAAATTTTGAGCTTTCATTTTTGCAGTAAGGACCCTCTTGATGTTTTCCAGGTTTCAAATTCCAAATTTGCTTGCCTCCTTTTTAAGTTGTGCTTTTATTTGCATCTGGCTTTGATTTATTCCAGAATTCATTTTTCAAATGTTAGAATCATTGCTGATTAAAGAAAATCTTTCACCGGTATGAAAAAAATGCAGAATACAGACAGATAAATTCATTAGAAACCAAAACTTTCCATTTTTGGAAAAGTCGCGATATCGCGACACTTCCATTTTTGGAAATGTCGCGAAATCGTGACAGGTTTCAGGAAAATCCGCCAAGTCGCAAAAACGTAGCGAAATCGCGACACTTCCATTTTTGGAAATGTCGCGATATCGTGACACTTTCCATTTTTGGAAATGTCACGAAATCGCTACAAGTCTGGAGAGAGAAAGCAAGATCGTACGAAACGTCGCAAAATCGTGACATGTCGCATTTTCGAGCAGGAGTGAAGAAGAAGCTAAGGCATGAAAGAGGTCGCGATTTCGTGACATGTCACGAAATCGTGACATGTCGCATTTTCACGGCAGGTGGAGGCAAAAAGGAAGCAAGTCGGAAGCAGGTCGCGATTTCGTGACATGTCACAATCCATTTCTGACAGGGAGGCGAGAATCGCGATGGAGCCAAAGAGGAAACAAAGAGAAATCAAAGTGAAAATCGACTAAGGCATGAAAATTGGAATCGACATTCAGGAGAAAAAAGAAGTCACGAAGAGAAAAAGCAGCGCGGTGTCACGAAATCACGACGTCGCGATTTCACGATGTCGCGAAATCGTGACAGCAAGGAAGGAAAGGGGGTAATAGAAATCGCGACAAAAAGAAAGTGAAGTGCAAGCAACAAAGGGTGCCACCATGTCGCGAAATCGCGACATGGTGAGCGCAAAGGCAACCAAGGACGGGGAGAGTCGCGATTTCATGACATGTCATGAAATCATGACATGTCGCATTTTCACCAAGAAGAAGAAGTCACGATTTCCGACATGTCGCGAAATCGTGACATTTTATGTCGCGAAATCGTGACATGTCGCATTTTCGCGACTTAGGCAGAAAAAGGCCGAAATAAAGGAAAACAGCTGGAAATGGACACGTGTCACGATTTTTGTGACACGTGTCAAAACAATAGAACAAAGCATGCCGCGTATACTGAACTGTAGGGTTTCATTTTAATATTTAAGGTTTTGATTTAATAATTTTAAAATGCTAATCCTTGTTTGTCTTTCATGCAGGAAGCCATCTGGCACTTACATGATAACGGAGAAATGGCCATAAAGACAAAGTTAAGTGCAAATTAATCGAAGACAGCCATATTGAAATGAGAGATGCCGAAAATTGTTGTTTCATCCAAATTTTATAGATCTGGCCGCAAAGAGACTTTACGGTGACTAAGCAGCTGCCCATTTAATGGAGTATGTCGGGAATTGGCCGAAAAATGAAAATATCTACACACAGTTACCGGAATTTGCCGATGGATGCATTTAATGATAATTTATGGCAGAATTAATGGCTTGCAAGCATTTTCAACTCAGGGATGGCTCTGCGGAGATGAAATGTCAGAGAAGTGGTGACTCATCCAGATTACCCGAGGGAATTAATGAGGGCATTTACTCACAGTTGCGGGTGAATGCAAGTGGCATTCGAATTCTATTTTCTCCATTTATGGCAAGTGACTGCACTGATTTGCAGAATGGTTAAGTTTTATCCGAACTTTGTTTTAAAAGAGCTTATATTGTAAAACCTGGGTACTAGGGTTTAAGATGATAAGATTTACGGTTTGAGAAGAAGATATTTCTAAAAAGATCAGGGTCTGTCCTGAGTCTATAAATACTTCTTCTCAATGTAATCGTAGGAGGCGGAGACTTAGAAATAAAAGGCTATTGAAGCAATTTCTTGCAAATCTTGTTAAATACTTTATTTCTGGACTTGGAGTTGATGTGCTTTTGTTTTCTGTGATAGCATGGCCAGGAGCCTAATATTTTGCAGATTGTGATAAGTTCATCTTCTTTTGTTATCCATTTCTTTAAAGTTTATTAAATATATGTTGTAAATCTGTGTTATCAAGATTAAATATGTTGTTAGGCTTCATTTGTTCTATTGTATGCTAGGGAAAATCATAGATTTAAGGTTCAAGTTTGTTCTAATTGCTCTGTCCTCACTGTGTGAGCTATGTTGTTGGTGAGAAATACCAATTTTAACGGACTTCCCTTTTGTTTATGATTTTCTTTCAGATCTGTTCCATCTCTGCCTTATGCTCTTAGTAGAAAGTGATCTTAGAAAGCTGGACACTTTCTTCTTTGATTTGTTCTGTTGTGAAGCTGATAGTATAAATAAAATTGGTAGTTTAGGTTTTACAGCTAAGTTTGATAGACTTCTCTTTCTGCCCTACCCTACTCTCTTTGTTTTACCGTGAAATGATCCATTTTTATTTTCTTTTAAATTTGTCTTTTATTTAAATCTGCTGACCCATAAGAGCTAGATCAAAGAATTAATTTTAAATCTGATTGTCAACAAGTGACAACTTCTAAACATTACTGAACAAGTTCAGAGCCCGTTGTAAGGTAACAGACAGTCCATATTGAAAACTATTCTAGAAGCGGAAAAGAGTGAATAGACATTCGACCCAACTCTGTAACTCGCACCTTGGATAACCAGCTAGATCCTAAAGTGAGTGGGATTTATCCCGTATAAGTGTTATCAGAGTTTCATGCTCATTCTTCATAGGGTGTGTATAAAAGTCGGACCAACAGAGTGGATTTAGGTATGACATGATATGGATATGACCTAATGCTAGCCTGTCCTTATGTGCGTTCAAACGTCTCTCTTTTTGGAGGAGAGACATATCGCCTCGCATGAGTGTACTCTACTGCTAGTCAAGCGTCTATAGCCCTGATGGAGTTCACTCCATAGTACAATGGAATTGATATTTTAGGCCTTGGGGATGACTACCCATCCTTGTTAGGGATGTGTAGTACAAATCCTTATAAATTTAGTAATCAAGTGTGTTTGGGATTTAATTTGTTAATTTTGTATAGAGATTTTGGGAATCAAATTCTCAACCGAGGTGTGATGAGAATTTTGAACCTATCCTTACTACTCTATGTTTTTATGTTTATGTTGTGGAAATCAATTATGGTAGTGGTGAGAACCACTATTTTTGGACTATGTTGTGTGATGGGATAAGCAAGGGATATCTCCTCTTCGCCTCAAGGTACTACCCAAGTATGGTACTAGCCCCCCCTATCTCATAATGTTTTGAAGGTGTGATGGAATGTGATTGGTTCAAGATTGTTTTGTGATCGATCGACAATGCTCAAGAATTTCTTAGTGTATAAATTGTGTTTTTGGTCCTAAAGAAAATCATGCATTCATATGGAGGTTTCTTGCTACACTAGTAATGAATGAGTGACTGAAAATCTAGGCCCTATGATTTTTGATATGCGATGTGGTTGACATATGGTTTTTGTAAGGATTACATGATTTTTTCAAACTAGGTACCCCCAATTGTGATAACTTGATTGTTTTTTTATAACCATATCATCATTACTATGTCAGATCATTGAACATGGGATGGGATGAATGCAAATGTATATGCCTAATGTAATGGAGTGTTGATATGCAAATGGAAATTATACAATGCCATGGGATATGTATGATTTAATGTATGCGAATGAAAAAATGCATGAATGCAAAAATGAAAGTGCATATACAATGCCTAAATGTAAATGCAAATAGAATGTATGCAATGTGGGAATGCCTATGTGAATGATTTTTTTTTTGAAATATGTACATATGTTACAATTCTTGGCTTATGTGTGCGGCTCAAAGTGGATTACCAGGTGGGTCTGCTTGCTCTTGTGGAAGAAGTAAGAGGAATATGGGATGATGGATGGGGAAAATTTAGAGGTAAAACTCTTCTTGTTGGGTGATGGGGATAATGGGTTGTGACTCCTCTTCAGAATATTCAGAAGTGTAGCACCCTAAAATTGATGCAGTAAACCTTAGAAAATAATTAAAATTACATTAGTAATAATGCAAATTCAAATTTTAATCCCAAAACCGCTCCCAAACCGCCTACTACCTGTTTTCTTGTTTTTTGCACCATTTTTAGAGTTTGTTTTGTCCGTTTGATGATATCATCGCCAATCAGACGATATCGCCTCATATCGGATGATTTCATCTAGAGAAGAACGTCCAGATGATCTCGTTCCAAACTGATTTGTGCATAGTTAGCTTTTGTTTTAATGACGTCTCTAATCTGGGTAGAAGCGTGTCTACACCGTTAGATACCTCCCCCATTGGATATCTTCCAAAGTAGGATGATCTTCAACCTCCTAACCTCCCTCCTAAGCCTATTTAACCTTAGGACCCTCTCTTGGCATCCCCCCTGGCTGAAATTCCTTGTAACATGAATTCTACATGCATTAGACTATCTTAAACCACCATTTGCATTTGTATTTTTCCAAGTTTGTTTGCAGGAACTTCATTGTTTTTTAGCCGGAGCAAGCTCAGATCGTCGCAGATGATCCTGTTCAATTAGAGGCGATTTCATACCAATCCGAGATGATTTCGACTATAGTCAACATTGGGGGCAATCAGTGCCCAGGGTTTGCGTTTTCTCACTTTGTCTATTGATTTATCCTGCATTTAGTTAAATTTGTTATTATTCCTTATTGTTCTGCATCTTAGAGTTCACCCATATAGCTTAAGTGCACAATGAAGTCATAATTTGTCATTAGAACATCATAATCTACTTGAATTTTTATTTGTGATTATCACCTTAGCATCTATGTTGCCATTTTACACCATTTTTCTCTATTAGAATAGTTGCATTTTTGGTATTTTGTATCTATTTATTTGTTTGTAGGTCTCTGACGAATTCGTCTGACGATCTCGTCGGATCTCAGACGATCTCGTCAGATCTCAGACGATCTTGTCAAATTCCAGACGATCTGGACTGCTTCAAAAATTAGAACCTTCATCAGAAATCCGGATCAGGTATAGTTCTTTAATATAGCGTATTCTTTCTGTTTTTTGTCCAAATCTATTTTTTGTATTTATTTAATTTGCATTTTCATAATAGAACACTTAGATTCATCTGGCCAAACCTAGGACTTGGATGTTTAAAGATAAAACTGAACACATTAAACACATTCCCAACCTAGGTGTGGAAACTGCCACTAAACGTTTCCTGGTGAACCCCACCATCCGTCAAAAAATCACCTTAATACCCCTTCCCTGAGAGGTGGGACCTTCAAAGGGCCTCTCAGTTTGAGGTACCATCCCATCCTTTTCCCATCCCCCTTTCGGGCGCGGATCCTTTAGCCTGAAGGTAAGGGTGCAAAAAATTTGGAACAATACATAAATGCATTTAAATTTTTTAGAAAACTACTAAGTTGCATATCATGTCTAGATGGTAGCTCCTAAGAAAATACTAGCGGATACTATAAATGTTGCAAATCAATTAATAGCCATAGATGTTGATTCTTTGTTTAGAACATCTCAAACATACAGAGTCCCACCTTTTGTGGGAAGAACTTAATAGGAGACTAGATATCATTTCATCCAGATCAACCAAACTTAGACAAATCAAGAGGTTTGCCCTAGATAGGATCCTGGATCCTCATCAACTCATTTTTTATCATGAACTTCAGAGAGCCTACCATAGGTGGTTAGCTTATAGGAGAGCTCTTGTGTCTTCAGAATTGTTCACCTTCAAGGAATACCTCGAGAACACAACTGTTATACACCAATTCCTAGGTCGTGTAGAAGATCAAGAGGTCGTTCTTACGGATAGGGAAATATGGAGGAGAGTTCCTCGAGCTGTGTTATATCGAGAGTATTGCCACAAACTCTATTTCTACCAACCAGAGTTTGAGACAAATAATATCACTATAGCACTTTTTGTTAAATTCTTGAAAGAAAATTTCCAATTTGAAGAAGAACACTTCATGACTCCTGAAGAACTCGAGCCCATTAATGACATTTATAAATTATTTATAGAAAACTAGATCATTGCTTTCATTATTATTTCTTGCATTTATTGTGTTTGTTATCTTTATAATATTGTTACAAAAAAAAAAATAGAAAAAACAAAAAAAATAGAAAACATAACAAAAACCCAAAACATTTTATTTTAAATACTATAGTAGGTATATAATTAAAATATATACCTTGTTGCATATATATATATATATATATATATATATATATACAAGTATATATATATTTGCTAAAATTTAAATTTAAGCACAATGCCTAAACTTAGAAATGGTAAACAAACTGAACAAGAAGAAGAAGATTGGTTGGGAGGCAAAACTACAAACCCAAATGTCCTTCCTGAGGATCCAATTCCGGAAGGAGAAACTCTAGAACATCCAGAATATGACCTAGGTGAAGACAATGAACAAGAAGAAAATCTTAAAGAGGAAGGATCCTCGTCCCCTAGAATAGCTCCAGATGGAACTATTGCTTTTGATAACTTAGATCATTTCTGGAAATTTTTCAATAATAACATTGGTGCTCTTAATATGGCAGTTCATATTGATAAAGGACAAATTAGTGACACTCAAGCAGCTATGGAAGATATGTTTAACATACACACTAATCCCTTGTCCTTTTTTGATCAATAAAGTGATAAAGCTAGACCATCCAATAGAGATATGGTCACTATGATTCAGAACATGCCAAAAAAATAGGTTACCCAACCCCCTAAGGAACCTGTTATTGAGCCTAAAATCATTCCCACACAAAAGAAAACTTCCTTCATTTCTTTACTTCGCTAAACTATTGATCAATATGCTTCAAATCAACAAAAACCTAAAATGAAGCCAAACACCAATTTTCAACAATCTGGGATACAACATAATACAACTTCAAGATTTCTTCATAACACCTTTCCTACCAACAATTTACACAATAGCAACATAGCATCTAATCTTCATGTCCCTCCATATGTTCACAAATCTCATATTAATGCCCTATTGAACCAATATGGTGGGCAAACTAGTAATCTAGAAGCCATAGTGAAATAGTTAGCTTCGCGTATGGACCAAATAGATCCCTACCGTCCCTCGTATAATTATTGAGAGATATGTAGTCAACCTTTGGATCCCATAGTTGTAGCACAACCATACCCTAAACACTTTTCCATGCCCGTCCTGCCTATATATAAAGGAACTGAAGATCCCATAGAACATCTTCGTATTTTTAGGATAGCATGTCATGATATATCACATGATGACTTGCTATTACTAAAAATATTCTCAAAAAGTTTAGGAGGAATGGCATTAGAGTGGTACTATCAATTGCCCACTCATTCTTTGAGAAATTTTGAAGAAACAGCTGAATCGTTTGTCCATAAATTTAGTGCCTACATCGAGAGGCATGTCACCATTAAATATTTGTACAACTTTAAACAAGACAAAGATGAATTTTTTGTTGATTTCTTAGCTAGATGGAGGTATTTGACAGGAAAACTGCACTTTGTGTTACCTTATAGGGAAATTTTGGACATTTTTATCAATAATTTGCAAGAAGAAATCTCCTATGAGTTATCAACTGCTACCTTAACCACTTTCGATCAAGCTATAGACTTAGCTCGAAGGGTAAAAGATGCTCTCATTAGGAGAGGTCACCTCAAAAAGAAAGATGATGAGAAAACATCCAGAAATCAGTATAAAAACAAACAAGTTGTAGGTGATGGAGTCACTGATAGCAGAAATGTTGCTAATATCAATACAACAAAGACAAAAAAAAAATTTATATTAAAACCCCCTGATAAACCTCCTCAAAAATTTACTAGATTGAATCAACCTTTATCAACCATTCTACCCCAATTATTAGCACAAGGCTTGATTCAATTACCAGCTATCCGGGAACCTGATCCAACTATACCCAGATACAGCGCCGATCTACACTATGACTTTCATAGAGGACCTGGACATGCTACAAATTCTTGCAAAATATTGAAACATAAAATACAATACTTGATTGATAATAATGAAATGGAGGTGCAAGCTTTCCAACCTAAACAAAATGCTCCTAATAACGCTCAAAAGACCATTCCCCAAAATCAAAATCAGAATGCTAATCAATCATTGGATATATTTCAACATCCTTTACCAAACCATGGTAAAGAAGTGGCCAATCAAATCGAACATCATAATGTTCCCCCTCCTACCCGATATGTAGGGACTATTAGCGGACAATTACTTGTTCAGGATCCTCAAATATTTGACACAACTTTATCCCTGGTCATGACCAGGCCCCTACATAATTTTCAAACTCCCGATCCTAGTGATGTAGAATCAGATACTAAAAGTGAAGTAGACATCACCTCAAACCAATTGAATAGTTCTAAAAATGAATCAGATCCTATTCAACCTATCACAGATGCTATGGTTCCAGAATAACCATTTCCTAGAATATTTACTACTCGACCCTCTTCTAATCAATTCCTTCCTAATGAACAAGCCATAAACGCTCAACCGAGACCAGTTCAACGTCTTCAATATAACATTGTAGGTACCATCGGAGCCGTTACTAGACAACAGGCTCAAAAATCTCAATAGGATCAAACTCAGAATGATGGGTCAGCCCCATTTATTTTGAAAAATCCCAATAAAGGGAATCATATGTCTAATGTTCAACTTGAGCCTCCTTACAATATTAATGAACAATTATCCAACACTACAGCCAAAATTTCCTTGTTGGATTTGTTAAGATCTTCTCCCACCCATAGGGATGAGTTAATGCTTACATTAAGCCAAATGATGGTACCTCAAAATATTCAACCTAAAGCCATGTCCAATACTATCATCACTCGAGAAGTCGATTGTATTGACTTTCGAGATAAAGATATCCCACAACATAGTTTACATAAGGATAATACCTTATATATTACTGCTCTAATTGGAGATGTAGCTATTAAAAGAGTCCTGATTGATAATGGTTCATCTCTAAACATTTGCACTTTTGACTTCTACCAACGGTTTGGCTTTAGAAGTGATGAAATGAAGAAAACTGACATGATTATCAAAGCTTTCAATGATGAGACACAAGAAATGTGTGGAGTCATTACTATACCCTTGCAAGTTGGTCCTAGAACCCTAGATACAACCGTGTTTATTGTACATTGCCCTGCATCATACAATATACTTTTGGGTCGCCCTTGGATCAATGCGATGCGAGTGGTTCCCTCCACTTTACACCAATGTGTTAAATTTGAATTTAAAAATCAGTTGGTCACTATCCATGGTGATCCTAGACCCTTTGATATGTGTGCTTTAGCAGAACCTTTTGGAGTGCAATTTTGCCCCGCTCTGTCATCCACACATCCTAATTCTTATTTTTCATCTAAACATGTGAAAAACACACACATAACATCATCTACTCCATCAACTACACCTATACATTTAACTCAACCATATTCTGAACAAACCACACTAGAACCTCAAAAATATATTCAATCCACAACCAATCCTTCATGTTCTATCCCTATAATTTCAAAACCTATAGACCCATTCATTAACACTTCCACATTATCAACATCTATCATACCTTCCACATCTAAAGATATAGGGAATGATCCTTCTACATCTTATGCTATTTCTGATGAAATTCTACCAGATTTATCCACAGTCTTAATATCATAAAAAACAAATGCTTTTATGCAAGATTCAATTATTTTAAATAATTTGCCACCATCTCCTCATACTTTGGGCCTCCCACAACCTATGGGAAGTACTTACCAAGTCGGGAGTTGTGCTTTTATTTATAAAGGATATGATTGGGGAAGAATACCTCAAAATATCAAAACTCATCATGAGGGATATGCACGATGTTATTTTACTAATGAATATATTAAAGCTAAACCCATAATGCTTAAAATGGGATATAAAGGGAAATGCTTGGGACCTTTCCAAAATGGCATGAAAGAACCTATCGAGGTAGAACCATGGCCCGCCCGATGTGGTGTGGGCCTATTTCCTAGTAAGGGTCAACCCTTCCCTTTTGAAGATGATGACCAACTCATATGTTATCAAGATTATCTAGATAAACAAGATTCTTTGTGTTCAAATAATAATCCCTTTACATGTAATATGCTATCCATAGCTTACCTTGAATTGATTGTTGAATCCGATGAGGAGTTGGAAGGAAATATTTTCCATGATGTCTTCGTTGAAGAGTTGTTACACAATGGTTTTTATTTTGATGGTTCTATACCAACTATAGCCCAACTTGAGGCCACCACTCATCAAGACAAATTATCCAACTTAACCTTAAAAGAATTACAAGAATTGGGCATTTCACCCGCCCCACCTAATTTTGAAAGAGATCTACACATGGAAGTAGAAAACGTCATTAAAGTTAACATTGGAACTAAGGATACTCCTCACATAATCAATATTGGATAAGCATTAAGTCAAGAAAAACAAGATGAATACATTGCATTCCTTAAAGAATATGAAGATGTCTTCGCTTGGACATATGAAGATATGCCAGGTTTGGACCCTTATGTAGTCATGCATCATCTAGTAGTCCATCCGGATGCTAAACCTATTAAATAGAAACTTAGAAAAATGCATCCCAAAGTGGCCCTGCTAGTCAAAGGGGAGTTAGAAAAACTCCTAAATGTTATTTTCATACGAGCTATTGATTATGCTGAATGGATCTCGAATGGATTTCCAGTCACCAAGAAAGAAGCTACCAAAGTTAGGGTTTGCACAAACTTTAGAGATATTAACGATGCATGCCCTAAAGATGGTTTTCCTCTTCCAAACATGGATCAAATCATTGACTTTACTGTCGGGAGTGGAATGATGTCCCTAATGGACGGATTCTCCAACTACAATCAGATCAGGATAGCTCCTGAAGATCAAGCTAAAATAGCCTTTATTACCCCTTGGGGTACCTTTTGTTGGAAAGTGATGCCATTTGGTTTAAAGAATGTCGGTGCAACATATCAACGAGCTATGACTTATATCTTTCATGATATGAGGCATGATATCCTACATGATTATGTAGATGATATTATAGCTCGATCTATTAAAGAAGATGATCATAGCTGATTTGAGAAAAGTGTTTAATCGGTTAAGAGAATACCTTATTCGATTAAATCCAGCCAAATGCATATTCGGAGTTAAGTTCGATAAGCTATTAGGGGTTTTAGTTTCTTTACGTGGTATCAAAATCGACCCTCTCAAAATTTTGGCTATCACTGATATGCCCGCACCTACCAATATATCAGAGTTACGAAGTTTACAAGGTAAGCTTCAAGCCATTCATTGCTTCATCGATAAGTTGGCAGACAAAACCACTCCCTTTCTTAAGCTCCTTAAGAAGGATGTTCCTTTTAACTGGGATGACGAATGTAAGGAAGCTTTTGAACTTCTCAAACAATACCTCCTTAACCCACCTGTGCTTTCACTACCTAGACATAATCGCCCATTTCTCCTATATATTTTAGCTTCAAATTTCGCTTTAGGAGCTATGTTAGCTCAGCTTGATGATGAGAAGAAAGAACGTGCTAATTATTACATTAGCCGAACCCTCATCAGTTATGAAACCCGTTATACAACATTAGAGAAATTATGTCTAGCAGTCATATTTTCTATGCAAAAATTGTGACATTATATGCTTAGTCAAAAAACTTATGTCATTGCTACATATGATCCCTTGCGGTATCTCATGAGTCGACCTTATTTATAGGGTCACACAGCAAAGTGGGTTCTTGCTCTAAGCGAGTTTGAACTCATGTTCATAGGACAAAAATCTGTTAAGGGTCAAATCATAGTAGATCAATTAGTTGATGCACCCTTAGAGTCTACCCATCCCCTCATCATTGAGTTTCTTGATGAATGCCTTCAATTAGAGGTAGACCATATTGAACAATTGTCCTTATACTTTGATGGAGCCCGATGCATGAGTGGGGCTGGTGCGGGTATTATTTTAATATCCTCGCAAAAACATCTTATACCTTTGTCCTTTAAATTAAAATTTGCTTGCACTAATAATACTGTCGAATATGAGGCTCTAATCCTTGGATTACGAGCTGCCTTGGAATTAAAAATCAAACATCTGCTAGTTTTTGGTGATTCTCAGCTTGTCATAAACCAAATTAATGAATTTTATCAGACCAGAGATGATAAATTGCACCCATATAAAGCATATGTTTTGCAATTGTTATCCTTGTTTGATAAAGTTACTTTGGAAGCTATTCCACGAACTAGCAATCATGCAGCTGATGCTATGGCCGCAGCTGCATCTCTTCTGCCCTTGGAGTTAGATGACGAATATGCCACCATCATTATTCATCGACTCCAAGAACCCGCTTCAAATAAGTCATGTTTAGAACCTTTGGATGTGTTTCTAATCAATGAAACTACTCCTGAACCTTGGTATATGGATATAATTGATTTTCTCCAAAATGGGACTTTCCCTGCCAATTCTAATAGAAACCAGCGTCGGTTATTACGTCGACGAGCAAGTCGATTTGTAATAATTGGCAATACTTTATATAGGAGATCTTTTGAAGGTATCCTATTGAGATGTTTGAATCTAGAAGAATCCAAATCAGCTTTAAGTGAATCCCATGATGGATCTTATGGAGGACACTTCAGTAGTAGTGTCATTGCTAAAACGCTCCTTAGGATAGGCTACTTTTGGCCTACCATGGAAAAGGATGCACATGATTATGTGTGCCATTGCGACAAGTGCCAGACACATGCTGACCTTGTCCATGCGCATGCACAAGAGCTGCAGGCTATTTCATCTCCTTGGCAATTTTCAAAATGGGGCTTAGACATTATTGGCAAAATTAATCATGTGTCATCTGATGGACACAAATTCATCATAACCGCCACTAAGTATTTCACGAAGTGGGTTGAAGCTATGCCTTTAGCTTCCTGCACTGGAACACAAGTCTCTAAATTTATTTTTAATCAAATCATTTGTAGGTTCGAAATTCTTACAAATCTTATCTCAGACAATGGAACTTGTTTCAAAAATAAAAATGTTCAAAAATTATGCAAAAAATATAAGATTCAACATCGTTGGTCCAATCCCTATTATTCTTAGGGTAATGGTCAAGCAGAAGCATCTAACAAAACCTTAATCAAAATTCTCAAAATATTAGTCAATAAAATTGGCCGTGACTGGCACATTCAATTATATCCAGCTTTGTGGGCCTATCGAACTAGTGTTCGAACTCCCACTGGAATTTCACCTTTTGTCTTGGTTTATGGCGTTGAAGTCGTTTTTCCCTTTGAATTAGAAGTTCCTTCTTTGGCTCTACTACTTCAAGATACCGAAGTAGGAGATGAATATCGAGCTGGCAGACTCAGTCAGCTATAACTTCTAGATGAAAAGCGTATTAATGCTTTAGAGCACCTTCGTGCCTACCAAAACAAGCTTAAAAGATCATATGCCAAGAAAGTTCGTCATCGCTCCTTTGAGGTCGGCGACCTTGTTTTAAAAGAAAATTAAAAAAATACTAATGCAACTGAAGACCTTAAAGGTAAATTTGAGCCCAACTGGCTTGGACCATATATTATCACTGCTAAATTTGAATTAGAAGCATACAAATTAGCTACTTTAGATGGTAAAGATTTAAAAGTCCCTATGAATATTATACATCTTAAGCGATACTACGCATAAAATTTGGTCATTTCATCATTTGTACATATTTTGCATGTTGTTTCATTTTAAATATATATATATATATATAACTATTTAAACAAAAACAAATGAAAAAATAAAAAGTCAAAACAGCAATATTATTGACTCTTTTGAAATCCAAAAAAAAATAAAGCAGAAAGAGAATCAAAATCATCAAACCCTTCACAAATATTTGTTGTATATATTTCTTCTTCAAGTATTGTAGTTATATTTTCAAGTTATTTTGGATAAATTAGCATTTATTTGGAATCCCCCACTATCACAAACAAAAAAATAAATATCTTGATTTTATCTGGCATGATTACTAATCTCTCTTATATCAAAGTACACAAAATTCAATTAAATAAAGTTTGATCACAGAGAATTGATGTTGTTATTTACTTAAACCAAGCCTATCTTTTCACAATAAAATGCTTACATTTGTAATTTCCATGTTATGCTACATAGTAGAAGTGGTTTCTTGAGCGAAAAGTTTCCCCTGCTATCCTATCATGCACATGGTCTAGAATCTTTGAGAATTGGCAAAAGGACAAGCTCACCCCTACCCGGAATAAAAATCCCTTGCTCTACAGCTAATCCGAGCAAGTATCCCTAGCATAGAAAGAAAAGAAAAGTTCAAAATAAAAAGAAAAAAGAAACAAGTTATTTCAGCATTATTTCAAATATCAAGCCAAAATACAAAAGTACAAAAAAAAAAGCAAAAGAGAAAAGCAAAAGCAAAAGCAATAAAATCCCTTTCCCTACCCATTGAAAAGAAAAGAAGGGTTGATGAGCTTGAATCCCTAGAATTCTCAATTATTTGAAAACTGTGAGGTAAGCCCCATAATAGGTGGTTTGTGCCCAACCCGCTTGGCCTTGGGTAATCCCTAGCGTGGTGATATGTCTGTCACATTAGCGACCTTATTTTGTATAGACCTATGTCTGCTTATGGATTAGCTAGCTCTTGATAACCCGACCTACATAGTAGTTTGGTATGGTTGTATGCATCTAAATCATGGTTAATGAACACTTATTTGGTTAATTCAAATCACTTGTATCAAATTATCTTTCTCAAAACTTGGTAAATGAACAATGCAATTGCACACACATTTGTATTTGAGAGATTTTGTGTATCATTATGATAAATCAAGATTGGTAATGACCTCACATACGCACATGGGATTCCTTATAAATCTAACTTTTGTCTTTAAGATACTTTGAAATATTTCTACAAATTGTTTGGAATAAATTCATTTTCTTCTTTGAAGAATAGTTGTTTAGTATAAAGACAACTACATGCATTCTAAAAAAAAAATCAAAATCATTTTCCAAAACATGCAATCAAGTTACATTTATATATATTATCGACTTTCGCGATGATGGTATAGTTCCAAAAACCAAAATTGGAATTTTATGCCTAGCGCAAGTCCTCGTCTTCATATTTTTTGAAGACCAAAATTAAAAATCAACCATGCAATAAAACAATCTATTTTCTTCTTTGGATTTCGCGATGATGGTATAAGTCTATACCTAAATATTCTATGCCTAGCGCAAACCATTGTACCAATTTTATTCCCCATTTATTTAAAATCATAAAAACATATGACTTAAATCATTATGTTACACAATTAGCTTTAAAACGAAAAAACACCTATTCTATTTCATGTCATTATGTCAAACTTCAATTTTGCAATGATGGTATAATTCCTAGGGAATTATCCAAAAAAATTATCACACTTAGGAATTTATGCCTAGAAAAAGTCATTTTAAAATATTTCATGCATAATATTTTCATGGAAATCTGAAAAACAAATCATCATCATCATAATCATTTGCATCATCACAACAAAGTCTTAAGACAGTCTCTTAAGCACTCTTTTACTTTTAGCAATATTTCTATACTAGGATTAGCTTGACGACCGAGTGAGCGGCGACTCCATGAAATGGTCTATAATAGCGACAATGTCCTTTGAAATTATTGTTAAAAGTCCCTTTTATTTTTATTAAATTATCACATCACAAACAACCAACTTGTTTACATCAGATTATTTCATTTAAATTTTAAAAAAGCATGACATTCAAACCATCATATTTCCAAATGGCATAATTACATGAATCATCGAATCAATCAATCAAAATATTAAAGCATCATACAAATACATAAGACAAGTCATGATCAAAAAATATCTCATCTATATATATCTCAACGGTATATGTACATCATCTCAAAACTAGATTGGTATGCCACAATCTATACCTAGGCATACTCAATCCCCTATCAAAAATAATAATAAGCACTATAATCAATCTGTGTAGTGCAATCTATAGCAGCTAGCCTCGAGAACCCCTCGATCTCTCAGCCTCATCTCCTCCCCCGTCCTGAGGTGGACAAGGTGGCCCCATCATAGTCTATGTGGTGCTATGAGTCCTATACTCTGATCGTGATGATGTCCTCGATGACCTCATCCCGATAGGCTCTGCAATATGGGTTTGCAGTGGTAACCTCTGCCCGTCTGGCACCATATGATGGTAGTGTCTAATAGAATGTGACCTGGGCAATAGCCCATGCTAGATCCTGAGTGCTCGCCCCTCTGCTCCATGTTCTGAGGCGTGCTACCTCATCTCTGAGTTGTGTGGCCTCCTCTCAGTGTCGTGCAGCCTCATCCTGTAGAGTCTGCACCTCTTCCTGGAGACGAACAGTCTCCACCCAGAGAGTAGCCATCTCACTACTCTCTCCTATGTCCACACCCTTGCCCTTATCGGGCGATGGTGGTCCCTCTCTCCGTGGAGAAGGGGGTCTCTCCTCCCTCCTCTCTCGCTGCCATGGCCTCTGCTGAGCCTATGGTCTCCTCTGCTCTCTCCTATCATGAACTTGTGCCACCTCAATGATCGCCTGGTGTCACCTCCCCATCCGATGCACAACTATGTGAATCGGACCCTGAGCCCTCGTCATCCAAGGAGGGCAGATGCCTGTGTACCAGGAATCGTAGCCGTCAGCTACCCCAACGTCATCCCCATCCACCGACTGAATGGAGGCATCATCTGTGTCTAGACCCCAGAAGCACTGCATATCTAGAGCCCCACTAAATGTAGTGTTATCCCAGACAGTCTGGGAAAACTCAGTCTTTGAGAGATGGGATCCCCTACTATAGACTGAACTGCCTCAAAAAATGGTCATAGTGGTGGAGCTCCACCTCTCCCCTCTCCATCCTTAGCCAACAGGTTTGCCTAATGTGAGCCAGCTCCTTTCTGTCCTTGAACCACCCTGGATGATCTCTCCAAGGCCTCCAGGTGATCTGGTCAAAGACAAGGTCATCAAGTAGTCTCCAAGACATTGGCAGATCTATCCACCGCTATGACCCTCTCTGAAGCCACCAGTAGAAAGCTCGGGGCCTCTCCCTATCAATCCTTGTTAGTGGGAGCCCTATCGGCCTCCGCACCACGATGTGCTTCTAGCACCAAACCTATAGTAGATATGTCATAACCATACATCGGCCACCCTTGTATACGACCCCATGCAGGATCCTATACAATCGACATAGTACAAAGCTCCCCCAAGCAAACCTGTATCTATGGTCTCTCATGTCGCAGACCACATCTGTCAGTAGCCATGGTACTCTGCATCCACTCTGATGGCATAGTAGCAGACCACCTACAACCCCAGCCAAAACCTGTGTCAGTCTAGATGCCCCAGGCATCTGCCATAGAGATTCGATGTTCACTTCGCCCTTTTCCAAGGTGAATCTCGGATCTCCGTATAGTCGCATCATCACGTGGCCCTGATTTGCCATAGGAGTGATTAGCCATCCTTGTATGGGGATCCTCAAAATCCTCCATACATCCTCTAGTGTGGGAATCATCTCCCTTGTTGGTAACCAAAAATAGGAAGAACCCGAATACCACCTCTTTGCTAGGGCTGTCAATAGCCCTATATCTGTAGAAACCTGTGTCATATTTTCCACATGCTGCAAGCCGACCTAAGCTAACTGATCTCGCTCTGCCTGAGATAGAGTGGCTAAGTCATCCCTTAGCTCGTCGTATTTTCATTCTCTACTCTTTAGTAATCCTCTCTGCAACATAAAAAAAATAACAATAAAAATCATTAATAATGAAAGTACAACAAGTTCAATTTAATAAATGATGATATCGTCCACTATTGGACGATATCATCCCAAATTTGAGAAAATTTGTCTCCGATTTTGCCAGCCGAAATCGTCCCTATTTTGCCGATTTCGCCCATAGACAAAATCGGCGATATAGAGACGATTTCAACGAAATCGAGAGGATTTCGTCTCGACAACGTCGACAGCCCAAAAATGACCGTGATGCTCAAAATCATCAAAATTTAATCTAAAAAGCATGAAATTCAAAATTCAAGCCTTCTAAACTAATTTTAGACCCTTACCCGTAGCCCGCGCCGGACCTCTGTCGATCTATGCGTTGTCTCGACCATCTTGTTTGTAGAGCTCTAGAAACCAGAAAATAAAAAATGAACAGTAAAAATGAATTAGGGTTTTTCCCTATTTTTTTAAATTTTATTCAAAAACAATTAGCAACAAATTTAATTTTGGCTTTTTCGCGTTTTTACCTCAAACGTTCGATTTGGGTAAAAACACGGAGGGGGCATCATAGTAAGCTATCGTACGATTCGACCAAGAATCATCGCCTAAAAATGGGAATAAATTTTTGCTTTCTCATAGATCAAGAAGAACTCATATTTAACGCATTTTCCTCAAAAAATTTGCTAAAGAGGGGGCAAAATGTAGCACCCTAAAATTGGTGCAGTAAACCTTAGCAAATAATTAAAATTACATTAGTAATAATTCAAATTCAAATTTTAACCCCAAAATTGCTCCCAAACCGCCTGCTGCCCGTTTCCTCATTTTTCATGCCATTTTTAGAGTTTGTTTTGTCTGTTTGATGATATTGTCGCCGATCATACGATATCGCCTCAGATCGGACAATTTCGTCTGGAGAAGAACATCCAGACAATCTCGTCCCAAAATGATTTGTGCATAGTTAGCTTCTGTTTCAACGGCGTCTCTAATCCGGGTAGAAGCATGTCTACACTGTTAGAGACCTCCCCCATTGGATATCTTCCAAATTAGGATGATCTCCAACCTCCTAAACTCCCTCCTAAGCCTATTTAACCTTAGGACCCTCTCTTGGCATTCCCCCTAGCTGAAATTCCCTGTAACACGAATTCTACATGCATTAGACTATCTTAAACCACCATTTGCATTTGTATTTTTCCAAGTTTGTTTGCAAGAACTTCATTGTTTTTCAGTCGGAGCAAGCTCAGATCGTCACGGACGATCCTGTTCAATTAGAGATGATTTCGTACCAATCCGAGACGATTTCAACTGTATTCAACATTGGAGGCAATCAGTGCCCAGGGTTTGCGTTTTCTCACTTTATCTATTGATTTATCCTGCATTTAGTTAAATTTGTTATTATTCCTTATTGTTTTGCATCTTGGTGTTCACCCATATAGCTTAAGTGCACAATGAAGTCATAATTTGTCATTAGAACATCATAATCTACTTGAATTTTTATTTGTGATTATCACCTTATCATCTATGTTGCCATTTTACACCATTTTTCTCTGTTAGAATAGTTGCATTTCTGGTATTTTGTATCTATTTCTCTGTTTGCAGGTCTCTGACGAATTTGTCTAACGAATTCGTCAGATCTCAGATGATCCCGTCAGATCTTAGACGATCCTATAAAATTCCAGACGATCTGGACTGCTTCAAAAATCAGAAACTTCATCAGACATCCGAATCAGGTATAGTTCTTTAATCTAGCGTATTCTTTCTGTTTTCTGTCCAAATCTATTTTTTTTATTTATTTAATTTGCATTTTCATAATAGAACACTTAGATTCATCCGGCCAAACCTAGGACTTGGATGTTTAAAGATAAAACTGAACACATTAAACACATTCCCAACCTAGGCATGGAAACTGCCACTAAATGTTTCCTGGTGAACCCCACCATCCGTCGAAAAATCACCTTAATACCCCTCCCCCGAGAGGCGGGACCTTCAAAGGGCCTCTCAGTCTAAGGTACTGTACCATCCTTTTCCCATCCCCCTTCCGGGCACGAATCCTTTAGCCTGAAGGTAAGGGTGCAAAAAAATTGGAACGATACAAGAAGCGTTTGACATGACTTCAAATTCTTCATAACTTTCATCGTCAGAACCAAAGACAAGATAGGAGAAGTTGATGGGATCATCCTCATCTACTTCATCAATGCAAAGTTCTTGAAGGGCTTGTTCAAGAGAGGATGTTGAGGGTAATGGATGGATGGGGTGATATTCATCATTGAGGCTAAGATTTTTAAAATCTTGCTCAAGAGAAGCGATGGAAGACAATGGGGTATAGCCTAAACTGGAATGATCATGGACACCTCTATATGGGACATCTAAGATAGCATTCATCCCTTGTTCATGGGAACCTAGACCTTGACCTTACCAATTGACCATGTTAAAGTAGCATGCTGGAAAATCCTCTATATTAGGTATGTTGGCACACCTAGGCTCTTTTGGTTCTTCGGGTGGGTTTGCCCCAGTGGAGCAATCCAATCATCCATAAACAAAATTAATGCTATTAGGAGTTGCGCTCATGTCGTAAAAAGCCCCTATGGATAAATAAATGTCTCAATAACATCCAAAATATTTGGCTATGGGAATGGCTAGGGGTGATATGGTGACATCTTGGACCACATACTCATCTATACCAAGATTGGTGATGTGGAATTTGACTTGGTCTGATGTGGTTGATGTTGGGGATTCACATGGCTCGGGATTGGTTATGGACAATGGTGAATTAAATATTTCACAATCAAAAAGTTCAACTTGTGAAATATCACCTGACAATGTGGAATTGGAAGGTGGCAAATGGGGTAATGATGAAACAGAATAAGTGGTTGTAGAAGAAGGGGTAGATGTGATGTATGATGTGTTAACAGTAGATTGATTGTGACCACATGTACAATAAGAAGTGGATGCTTGAAGAGGTGATGTGATGGGTAGCTCTTCTAGGATGGGAGCCTTAGATTAGAAGAAGGTGGATTAAGAGATGATGTGGATGAATTCGATGATGGTTCCAAGAATAAATGGGTTTAAGGTAACATGGATTCATAAGGATCTGAAATGAAATTACAATACTTAAAAGGTTCAACATCCATGAGGATGCAATGGACTTGTCCATCATGAACATATTTCAAGCATTGGTGGAGAATTGAAGGAACACATTTCATTTCCCTCATCCAAGGTCTACCAAGGAGTATATTATATTCCATGGCTCCTTCCAATATGTGAAACATTATGTGCAACGTTTTGACCCCTAATTCTATGGGTAAAACAATAGTGCCAATTGTGGTACACAAAGCATCGTTAAATGCTTTGAGGGTGAATTATGATTTAGAAATGTGGGATGGAGGTAATTTGAGGTGACTAAGGGCAGCGGTAGTAATGATATTTATGGATGAGACGATATCAATTAGTACTTTTTTTAATGGCTTTCTATCTATTAAGGACATTATGTGCAATGGAGGGTCTACTGATTCAGAATTCATTGACTTTATCTCAAATTCATAGAAGGTGATTGATGGCTCCATGCACGTCCTAACGCTCCCAACAAAGTTTTTGAAGGCATTAGAGTCTTGGTATTCTAACTCAATTGACTTGATTATTTCCATTAAAGCTTCTCTATTCCTAGGGGACTATTGGATAAGCTCATACACAGAAAGTTTGGCTGATGCCATTTTCAAACTAGTGGTTAATCGGCTGGTTAAGGTTACCACTGGCCTTATTGGACGAAGGATGGGCTGATTGGATGGATTGGATAGATTGATTGGTGGAGATGGATTTGGCAATGTTTGGATGGGAGGTGGGTTTGAAGGTTGTTGAGAATTTTATTGATTTTTCCTTTGCCCCTCTAGTGACCACATGGACTGCTCCTACAAAGTTTTGATATTGTTGAACATGATTTACTTGGTTAGGAGGTTCCTGTTGATTGTTACCTCTTACATTAGGTTTTACCTCCCCATGGTTAGGTAGAGGTGTCTAATATATGCCCAAGTTTTGGTTTTGTGGAGCTAATGGATTATCCATGTTAATGACTCCTAGGTCTATGAGGTCTTGCACTATGTTCTTGAAAACATGGCAAGAGTTAATATCATGCCCATTTTGCCTATGGTATGGGTAAAACAAGTGCTATCTATAATTTTTAGGCCTTTTAGTGGGGTCATTGGGCCTGATTTTTGGCAAGGCTAATTTATTAGTCTCATACAACCTTTGAAATATGGATGAATACGACTCCGCTAAAGAAGTGTATTGAAGTTGGGATCGATTGTATTGTCAGCAAGTAGGTTGTTCCACAGTTGGTGATGTGTTTTGTATCGTTGGTGCTTGTGTTACTGATGGTATTGCATGATAGGTAATTTTTTGTTGCATAGGATTTTAAGCCACTATAGGATGGCTCATCACCACTTGATTGACTTGATTAGTTGTGTTAGCCGTTGAAGCTTGTGTTGATTTAGTTTGGTCGGATTGATTATTTTGGTATTGGCCCTTATTTTACCATTCCTTTTTCTTAGGCTTGATGACACCTTCTTGGATTTTTATCTCCTCAATGACACTAGCCTGTGCTAAAGCTTCTTCAAATGTTCTATAGATATTTAGCTATAGCATCCAAGAGATGGGTTTTAAGCAACTCTTGGTGAAAAGTTTTATAATTTCTTCCATTGGTAGGGAGAATGAAAACTTTGTTATGACTTCCCTCTAATGGTTTCCAAAATCATATATATTTTCATCATCCCATTGTTTCAAATAATATATGTCTGATAATGATACCTTCTTTCTAATATTAAGGGTGAAACGCTCATAGAATAAGTCCATAAATTGGTCAAAGTTACAAATACTATGTGTAGGCAATTGATTGTACCATTCAATGGCATGTCCCCCTAATTTTTGAGGAAACGTTCAGAGAATAAGAGCATTATGATCGCTAATCTGAAAACATGCGTGAACAAATGAACTCACATGCTCCTTGGGATCCTCAGTTCCCCTGAACTTGTCAAATTTTGGTATCGTGAAATCTTTCGGATATGGCGATGATGGTACCGAAGGATGGATTGGTTGATGGATTAGTTGGTTTAAGGTTAGATTTTGGCTCATTATTCTTGGTGAGTTTTGCATCAAATGATCAATTTGCTTTTGTATTGCCTGGAATCGAAGAATCTTCTGTTGGAATGTGAGGACTTTGGATTATGGGGTGGTTGGTTGATGGGCTGGAAGGGAGATGTTGGGGTGTGACCAGCATGGTATTGTGAAATGAGTTGGGTTGGATATGTGGTGAAGATTGATGGTTAAAATATGGGTATTATTGGTGAGGAGGTTGATGGAAGAATGGATTGTGTGGTTGGTTGGTGGCAATGGTAATTGGCGTGGTTTGTGTGGATTTGAGATGGATTAGGAATGGAGACTATGGAATATTTTGGAACCCATGTTTTATTTTGATTAGTGGGCAGAGGTTGATTTGGAACTACTTGGATCATAGGGTCTATGTGGACCGACTTTTTTTCTCTTTTTCATTGTGAGAGCAACCTATTTATGAGCCCTAATGTATCCGTGAGTTCCTGATTTGACCAAGTGTCAAAGGATGTGGTTGTGGCTACATGAGATGATGGAAGGGTGGATGATGATGGATGAGAAGGCATGGGCATGGAGCAAGTTGCATTTGATGTGACAAATTGTGAGGAAGCATTAACATACTCCTCACATAATGGGTTGCAATAGGTGGATGTGGGGTAAGTGTTTGGAACATTTGGGTGTAGTTGTGATTGGCTCATGGAAGAAGGCATACCATATTCGTAACTTGAATTATGATATCCTTGGGTAATGTAGGAGGTAGCCAATTTGGGTTCTTCAAAACCCTCTTGGCTAAGGGGCTCTAAGACATAGTTGGAAGACTTGTAGATGGCCCTCACTTTGTCCATGTCTATGTGGGTGGTGGCCATTTCCACATTGTGTGGAAGGATTCCTTCTTGAGGTAGGGATGGATATGATGATCCAGACGAAGTACTATAAACCATATTGGATAGGTTGGATACCGAAATAGCGGGAGCATGGGAAGTTTTTTCCATTAAACCACTTTGATTTATTAATTTATTTTGTTGTCTCATTAGCACTATAAAGTATTTAAATCAAAGATTTAAATTTTATCAAAATCACACAAACTAAAAACTTTTTTAGAATTTAAAGTAAGGAAAACAATCAATCCTAGGTTTCACCGTGTGTGGCTTACCTCATTCATTAATTATTTTCTTTCGTTAATGTGAGATTCTTTTTAGAATTGTTGGCTTGTGTGTTTTGATGTAACTTAATTCTTGTTTAAAGAAAATAAAGGTAAAAATTAAGGATGGCTGGGGTAACGATATTCTTGTTGGTAATGACCTCTAACAAGTTTGCTCAGGGGTAGTCCTATGGTTTCTAGGGTACATATTGGTGGATGGAAATCACTGCCACCATCACCAAATCTTAAGCAATGGCTGGTGATGAAATCCAACCACTACTGTTAAAAATGTGAATCATGCAAGTGTGTGAGATTAATTTTATTAGATCTCTTGTTCTCTATGGCATGCAAACAATATTAAATATCACCAACTTTACTGATCTAAATTAGAAGCCAACACAAAGATGCAAATTTCACCTAAAGAGCACAGAGTACACCCTTAAAATCCCCTGCCTACAAGTGATTAAAATCATAAGAGCAATCGGAGGGTTCGTCCACCTCTCTACCAAAGGGGTCAGCCTAAGGCAAGATTACTTTATGCATCAAGATGTTGTTCCTATTTAGACATGCAAAATTAAAGTGGTCTTTAACTCTAAAATGCAAAATCTAGGATGTTTTTCTATTTCATATGCACTCAAAATGCAACCAATCACCTAGATCTAAAACATTAGAACAAGAAATAAATTTTGTGTAATCAAATGGACACAAACCCTAAATGCAATTTTCTAAGTATTATTTCCCAGATTACTTAGTGTTAAGTTATTTTTATAACCCAGAAACAACAAAAAACTATAGAAAAATATAGAATACGTAAATTGCTAAATGACAAACTAGGATTATGGGACTTACTTGGAAGCCTTAGCTCTGCTCCAAATCACTTCCAAGTGTAACTGGGCACCTGTGTAGGCATAGCAAGGTACCTTTGGTTATCTATAATTATTTCCGAATGCATGCGTAATCTCTAAAAGTGTTGCAGAATGCTTCAAAAACCCTAGTGTTGATATTGACGGCTTCTATGCTTCTGAAAATCCTGTAACAAATAGATTTAAAATAAAGTTAGCAAGGTAGATCAATTTAAATAATTAAACCCTTGTGAGTCCTATCGTGATTTCCATTTGTGAAGATGAAAACATGACAAACAATGAAGAAAGCAAATAACCCAAAGAAACACCAGATTGCACAAATAGATAATTTTATTCAATAAATGGGGGGGAAGATAATAAATTTCTTTTGATACAATCTATACTTAGTGAGTATTTGATACAAATATGTACAAGATGCTAGGGTTCTCTAAAACCTTAGCTACAATAATGAAGTGTCTTCAATGTGCTTCACTCCCAATAGAATGAGTGGGCTTTTGAGATATCCAATGTCGGGCCACTCTAGCTTCAATAGCTATCCAATGTTGAATGAGAACCTATAGATCTGCATGCACACAAAAAAACAAAGGGATTAGCAATACCTATGAGGGCTCCATAGAATGAGACCCTTAGTTACCAATAAAACCCTATCTATTAATGAATAAAATGATATATAGAATTCTACATATTATGTAATGAAATAAAACCAATGGGGATTTACCTTACTATTTATCAATGTTTTGTTGTAGATCCATGGATGTGATGCCCTAGCAATAGCAGCAAATGTATAACAATAGTCTTGGGTGCACACCTGGTGATTACGATAGGCTTTGGTGTGCACCTACGGGATACAATAGGCTCTAGTGCACACCTAAGGGATACAATAGGCTCTGGTGAGCGCTTGACAGGCTCTACAATGAGCTTGGTAAGCTTGGGAGAGCCTACAGGTAAGGGTGTATCTATAGAAGTAGATCACAAAGGATGCAATGAATGTGGTAGATGGATGGGGACTGCGATGGCGATGGAGAATGGATGTGGGGATGGCTAGAATAGTTGAAGTGCTATGGCTAGCTAAGGCTTTGGATTTTTAGGAATCTATCACTTTTTGCTTCATTAGGGCTTCGCCAATGACTTCTTCAGGATGCACATGCCAATATCAGGGTTCCAGGGGTTTGAGCATTTGCAAATGCCCTTACTTATAATCCAACCTAGGGTTTTCTTAGGGTTTTAGCCTTACACTTTTAATCGTGTGGCTAAGATTAAATTAGATCTTAAGGTTGAGATTACACTTTAGATGTGGCATGGATTAATGAAGATGGACGATGGAGATTAGATTAGATTGGATGACTGTGGTTAATTGGGTTTATAAATACATATTTTATAATAAATATATTATAATATAATATAAAATATTATATTAAATATAAAATAATATTAAAATATGCCCAATTGGGTTAGGAAATGGCGAAAAAGGTGGAATTGGGCCAAATAATTGGCCGAAAAGGTGTATGGTGGACAAGTGGGTGGTGGGATGGTTAGGATGGAGGATTAATGGCTGCAATTTGGTGTCTACAAATGCCCCTTTTTGTACCATATTGTGTGAAACACAATATGGTGCAAAAATACGAGACACCTGCATGGGATATGGGCGTAGAAGCAACTTCTCTTTGTTTTTGGATTTGGGCACTGATGTTGAAGACAAAAAGAATAAAGAATTTTTGGAATTTTTGTAGTACACCCTTCTTACCTTCAAAAGGCCCACTTTAGCCCTTTTCCACCATTTCCTAACCCAATTGGGCTTATTTTAATATTATTTTATATTATTTTATATTTAATATAATATTTTATATTATATTATAATATATTTATTATAAAATATGTATTTATAAACCCAATTAACCACAACCATCCGATCCAATCTAATCTCCATTTTCCATATTCATTAATCCATGCCACATCTAAAGTGTAATCTCAACCTTAGGATCTGATTTAATCTTAGCCACATGATTAAAAGTGTAAGGCTAAAACCCTAAGAAAACCCTAGGTTGGATTATAAGTAAGGGTATTTGCAAATGCTCAAATCCCTGGAACCCTGATATTGGTATGCACATCCTAAACAAGTCATTGGTGAAGCCCTAGTGAAGCAAAAAGTGATAGAGCCCTAAAAATCCAAAGCCCTAGCTAGCCATAGCACTTCAACTGTTCCAGTAATCCCCACATCCATTCTCCATCACCATCGTAGTCCCCATCCATCTGCCCCATTCATTGCGTCCTTCGTGATCTACTTATACAGATACACCCTTACCCATAGGCACCCTCTCAAGCTTACCAAGCTCACTATAGATCCTACCAAGCACTCACCAGAGCCTGATGTATCCCATAGGTGTGCACCAGAGCCTGTTGTATCTTGTAGGCGTGTATCAGAGCCTACCGTAATCACCAGGTGCATGCTGAAGATTGTTTCTACACATGTGTTACTGCTGCTAGGGCATCACATCCATGGATCTACAACAAAACATCAATAAATAGTAAGGTAAATCCCAATTGGTTTTATTTCATTACATAATCTGTAGCTTTATGTATGCCATTTTATTCATTAATAGCTAGGGTTTTATTGGTAACTAAGGGTCTCACTCTGTGGAGCCCTCACAGGTATTGCTAGTCCCTTTGTTTGCTTGTGTGCATGCATATCTACAGGTTCTCATTCAACATTGGATAGATGTTGAAGCTAGAGTGGCCCAGCATCGGATATCTCAAAATCCCACTCATTCTGTTGGGAGTGAAGCACGTTGAAGACACTTCATTATTATAGCTAGGGTTTCAAAGAACCCTAGCATCTTGTACATATTTGTATCAAATACTCACTGAGTATAGATTGTATCAAAATTAGTTTAATAGCTTCCCCTCCCCCCCGTTTATTGAATAAAATTATCTATTTGTGCAATCTTGTGTTTCTTTGGGTTATTTGCTTTCTTCATTGTTTAAGTGTCATGTTTTCGTCTTCACAAATTGGTTTTGTTAGTGGATATTTGGTTCATTATTTTAGTTTGATTCCTTGTTAACACCATAAACTAATGAACCAAGTATGAAATGTGCTAAAAATGAAATACAAAATGGAAAAATTCACAAAATCAAATAGGCAATCCAATCCTATGTTTGTGCAAAAAAATATGTCTTACCTTTGTTATTTTATTATCTCATGTTAATGTTTCTTTTTTTTTGGTTTGTGTGTTTCAATGTTCTAATCTGAATTAAAATGGGTGAACACTATGGCTAGGATGGGCAGTGATATTCTTATTGGTGATGAAATCCAACAAGTTTTCTCGGGGGTAACCTATGGTGTCTAGGGTTAGAGATTGGTGGATGGAGATGAAACCCATTGTCACCAGATCTCAAGCAATGGTTGGTGATGAAATCCAACCATTACTATTAAAAATGATATGTGCAGTGTGTGTGATTCCTTTTAAAGGTTCTCAATTTTATATTGTGCACATACAATGTCAGAAAATAACTACTTTTGTTAATCTAAATCATAATCCAACATCAAAGATACCAATTTTCCCAAAGGAAGTAGAGTACATAACTTAAAATCGCTCTCTATACAGAGGAGGGTTCGTCTTCTCCTTCGCCTTGAATCACCAAATGCGGGGGTACTTTTGGTATTTTAATATTGTTCCTACTTATATTGACAAAAATAGAAATTCCTAACCCTAGGATGCAAACTATTTTATGCACTTAATAATTTTTTGGACATTTTGAGTAGATGAGTTGTCATTGATTTCAAGCTTTCAACACCAGTCAGTGGCAGTTTTAGTGGGAAGCATCAGTTTTAGGTTCTCCAATAAGTGCAAAAGGATAGTCCTTTTTTAGTTGATCAAGACCCGATTCCAGGAAGTTATATATGGTCCAAAGTGCAAAGAAGAAAGCCCAAGTGAATAATATTATAATATTTCTTTATAATATTATACAGGGAAGTTTAAATTAATTAATATAATTTTTATTATAAATTAATTTACTTAACTTATAAGTTATTTAAATTAATTATTAATTAATTTTAATATTAATTATAAGTTAATTTATGTTAATTTTAAATAACCCTAAGGTGGGTTATTAAGTCAAAATTTGAAAATTCAAATTCGACATCGAGTGCCAATGTGGGGAGCAAATTAACCAAGTGTGTATAAAAGGGGGATTACCCCACCTTAGCCAAAGTATCTTATGCCTTTGAATTAAAAATTTAATGCTATGTGAGCTTGTGTGAATCGTGTTGTGCAACAAGAGAATTTTGTGTTTATTAAAGTTTTTAGAGGAGGGATAAGGATTTCACCCACCAAGGAGGGAGCCTTGGTCACCAAGCGTTGGTAGCGCAGTTGGCAAACACAGCATGAGCAAGACATGAGGGAAGCGATTGGTGTAGGTTTGAATCCGTAGGAGGATTAATATTTGTTTTGTGTTGAAATCAATGGTGGATGAAGGTTGAAAAGGAAGGAAATCTTCCTTCCTTCACGTGGGTGTCTATAGCCCATGCAGTGGGCACCAAAGTGCTAAGTCATTTGGCGCTTGGGGAGAAGGTAGTTTGAATCACACCGAAACCCTTTTGGGGAGAGGTCAAAGGTATGCATTAGTTGAGCATCGAAATTTTTGGAGGGATTATTTGAACTATTAAAAATTAATTTTTGCATAATTTATTTTGCTTGTAAGGTTTTAAGGGGAGTTATAAGGTTGATGCAAAATAGATTTTATGGTGTTATTTGCCTTAGTTTTTGAAAAGTTTAATAAGGTGTTTTAGGAATATTGTTTGATTTTTTATGGTGTTGGATAATATTTTATGTTGGAGATTATAAGGTGTATCCAAAAAATTATTTTTCATGTATGATTTGATGAATTTTTTTTGCAAGAAGGAGCAATAAGGTGTATTTTATATTTGATTATTTTTGTGTCTAAGGAATAATTGAGAAAGTGTTAAGAGTGATATTTTTTCATCTAACCACTAAAATTGGAAAGAAGGAAATTGTTATTGAGACAAGTTTTCTAAGGCCACTTCTACATCAAACAAAAAGATATAGGCACATATTCCTAGTGAGTGATTTTTGAATGTTGTGAATGTAAAGTTGGAGTGAAAAGGATTGTTTGGTAAGCATTGTTGAGTGTGTTTTGAATTAATGCTTCAAGGTTTTCTGGAATAAAGAGTTGTTGATAAAACCTTGTTTGATAAGCATTTTTTTTGAAGTGATTATTTGAGTGAAATTGAACTAGGGTTTGCAAAGATCATGAGTATCATTGTTATGTGAAGATTATTTGATAAGCATTGTTGTTGAAGTAAGTGAGTGAAGAACTTGAACTAGGGTTTGTAAAATCATGAGTATCATTATTATGTAAGATTGATTGATAAGCATTGTTGGAAACAATTGAGTGAGTGTTATTATGCTTGGACTAGGGCTTGTAATCAAGGATTAATTTATTGAGTGATTGATTAAGTAGAGTTGGTTGATCCTAGTCAAGTGGATGTGTTGTTGTGATAGTTCAAGTTCTATGAAACAAATTGCTCTATATTGAATTGAGTTGAGAAAGAGATTGAGTGTTGATGAATGTGAAACATATTGAGTCTCTAAAAATTATCTATATGTTTCTGTGATAAAAGAAATATTGAAAGTGATTGAGAGTTTGTGTGTGAATTATATTGAGTCTCTAATAATTCTTTATATGTTTATGTGGTAAAAAGAGTGATTGAAAGTGATTGAGCATTGTGGTGAATGTGAAGCATATTGAGTGTCTAAAAATTTTCTTTATGTTTATATGATATTGGACAAGTTATAGTGTGGACTTGTTGAGTAGATTTGAGGTAAGTCTTAGAGAAGACTTTTGGACATATTTGTGTGAGATTTTGTGGAAGTTTACAATACAGTTTGAGAACAGATATTGAGAGCAGATTTGGATAAGTTTTAGTGAGGACTTATTGAGTATATTTGGACAAGTTCTAGTGAGGACTTTTTGAGAAGATTTGGACAATTTCTAGAGAGGACTTGTAGATAGATTAGTGTGAGCTTTTGTGGAATATTACAAGGCATATTTGAGACAAGTCTTTGAGAAGACTTGAGAGCAGAGTTGATTGATTTATTTGTTCAGGCCTTGGGTTAAGGTTTGGGGTAGATCTAGAAGAGTAAGTCAAGCTTTGTGTTAAGGCTTGAGGACAACTATTGAGGATATATTTTTGCTAAACTGAAGGATTGTGTTTAATGCAGATCAGAGGACATAGATTAAGGACAGATTTGTGCTAGACCAAAGAACTATGTTTAGTGCAGATCATAAGATGGAGATTAAGGATAGATTTGTGCTAGATCGAAGGACTATGTTTAGTATAGATTTGAGGACAAATTTTGGTGTAGATTTGAGGATAGGTTTGTGCCAAACCAAAGACAAATATTGAGTAGATTTGTGCTAGACCGAAGGACTGTGTTTAGTGCAGATTTGAGACAGAGCTTTGAAGGTGATAGAGTATAGAGGACGATAATCTCCAGTGGATAGAGATCCATTAACTATGGTAGTGAGGACATGTGTCTTCAGTGGATAGATATCCATTAGCCAGAGCAGTGGGGGAAGCATTTCTTCTAGAAAATCACCAGTCAGAGCTAAAGAGAAAGAGTTATCCTATGGATAGATATCCATGAACTTTATTAGGGGATTGGTGTCTCCTTTGGACAGAGGTCCATAAACATTGTAATAGGGAAAGGATTCCCAAGAGATTGATTGAGAAAATGTTAGTGAAATATTTTCTCCGTGGAGTAGCCCATATTAAGTGAACTATGTTAAATTGGTGTCTCTATTGTGTGTGGTGATTTATGCATTGCTTTGATTAGTGTTTTTGATATTGCTATCTATACATTGCATAATATTGATTGGGAAAGAAAAGTAAAAAGTGGTCTTATACTCCCCCTCTCAGTATAATCTTGTGTTCTTCATCATTCACATGAAAATGGAAATGCAGGGTTGTAATTTGCAACACACCAGAAAACAATGAAACTTTTAAATAGAAATGTGTGATTTATGATTGATTATGAATTCAAATTGTCTAATACCTACAAATGCATAGTACAATGTTTATTTTTTATCAACAAATTTGTTTAATGAGGTTATTTTTAGCCATAAATATATAAAAACATGAAAATAGGTAAAAATAGAGAAATTAGGGTTTTAATATAGACTTACGGATAAGCCTACGTATTGTTCCTCTTCTCTATGAAATGCACTTGAAAGCCTGTGAAATGCACCTGGGCATTTCATGAATTTCCCATGAGCACCATAGGGCATTTGCACACCTTCTGCAACTCCTCAAAATCTAGTTCTACGAAATTCGTGTGACCCATTTTTTTGAAAAACCTATAATATAAAAGACAAAAAGCAATGAATTAATGACAAAATAATTAACATAAAGAACCCATTGTGGGTTCCATTGTGATTGTCATTTGTAGATGTGAAATTGAACAACACCAAACAATATATTTAAATAAATGGATGAACAAATAAAGCAGAATAAACATAAATGATTTCACATAAATAAAATTTTATCCTTATTATCGGATGGATTTCTGATATTACAACAAAATATGTGCCAGATAGGGGTTTTATAAAGCTTTATTATTCAATATAATAATCTCAATATGCTAGGGTTCTTTGAAACCCTAGCCAATAAATCAGGGTGGTGTCTTCACGCTTGATCAATCCCAATAATAAGGTGAGTAGGCTTCAGATATCCATAGGTTGGATCACTCCAATGCTTCAACAACTTCCAATAAACTTGATCTCTAAACTTGCAAATAGCAAACAACAAAAAAAATTCAAAAATATTTGTGAGGGCTCCACTATGTGAGGCCCTCAATAAGAAAATTACTAACCCTAGTTGTAGAAATAAAGCTATAAATAGATCTATATAATAAATAATAAACACAATAAATAAATTACCTTGTCACATTAATTCGTTGATCTTTATTCTTCATCGTTGTTACAGGATTTGGTGCACAAATTCCCTAGCGACACCTGAGGGATTTATGGACTATAGAACTAGGGTTTTGAATTCCCGTGGGTGCTTGGTGATGGTAGAAGGTACCTAGAGGTGTTTGATGATGGAGAGAAGGTGCTCTAAGGCTCTCGATGGTAGTAGGATGTGCTTAGAGGTGCTTAGTGGTGCTCGAGGACTAAAACAAAATTTGTAGAAGTAGATCTGGTTAAGCAAAGCGGGTGGCGGTGGATATGATAGCGAGGGTGAGGATACAAAGGGAAAAACTTAGGATTCTATCTGGAAAAATAGACTTAGGAAAATTCAAGTTCCAAGAAAACTTATGGGTTGAGTCATCAAAATGACTCCTCTTTATAATCTCTCCTAGGGCACGTTAGGTTTCAATGACACAATTTGTGTGATCATTATTAAAATGTGATGGAGGGTAGAGATTAAGTCTAGGCATGTGACATGGATCAAGGCAAATGAATGGCTGGGATTAAAACAAGATGAATGACTGAGATTAATTCACACACATATATATATATTTATTAAATATATATAAAAGATAACATTAAAAATATTATTATTTAAATATATATTAAACAAATACATATAAATATATGTAAATAATGGGTAAATATGGCGGGAAGACTTGGATGAGTGATAAGTGGCTAGGTTTTGGTGTCTACACTATCACTCATCTAGTGGTACTTTACCACTTGGCACAGTCATTATTTTTTCATTATATGGATTTTTAGCTCATTTCTTGAACAAGAATCTATTGCTAGTCAAGGGAGCCATACGCTTTCCTCCAATATTGGAAACCCCTTTTACTACTGATATATCTATTTTTGTCTATTTTTAGGTTGGTGAAAGTATCATCAAAAAGCAATAGCACCAACAATACTTATGTGAACTAATAGCTCTTCTATTAGCAATGCTTTTGTAGATCAATAGTGTTTCTTCCATTGAGGTAGAAAATCAGGTTTTTTGTTTTAATTTCTTTTATCATCTTATATCATGTTAGATTTTGATGCATGATCCATGAGAGATAACAATCACAAGATGCAGAATAAGATGCAATAAATTAAATCTGCTAGATGACTGAAGAATGCTGAAATATAAAATATATAAAAAATTATAATATAGCTATGGAGGAAGTGAGCATTCCATTAACAAATCTACAGATCTACATCATATTCATCACTAGTAAATGGTGTGGAACACAATCCAATGACCTGCACTATCAAAAAATATCTCTCGATTTTCCTCTACCTGTATTGCTTCTATCTATCTAAGAGGCCATCCTTATATATGAAAAATAAGATGCTTGCCCAACACTCTAACTAGATGTGCATAGGACACCTTGCATATGTACAACTTGCACATGGACAGTTGTCCATTTATTACAATGCATGAATTCACTATATAACTTGCATAGGAAGTAATCTAGATATGTATCTTGGAGGATACATTTACATAACCCAAATTATGGAATAGAAATTATTTCCAACACCCCCCTATATTACATTATTTGGGTATTGAAGGCTTTAGTCTTCAATATGGATTCTCTTCATATTATTATGCTTGGTATTATGAGTCTTCTTATTCTACATTATTTATATTCAGGTTCAATAGGTAATTTATGTCTTCATATGATACAGAGTAGGATGCTTCTAGGCATTCTATTCTCATTGGATAATTTATGACATGTTCAGATTCATCTTCTATCCAACCACCTTTAAATTCCTCCTTGCAAGTATCTTCATTTGATTTTGATTATTGATAAATAAGTAGGGCATGATGCAATTGTCCTCTCACCTTTTTGATCCTTTTGTACTTGCATTTTTGATGTATTGGTTCTTCATTTTTTTCAACTTGTCCTTATACAAATGAGTTAGAAGCATCTTGTAACATCACATTATATTGTGGTATTTCCATTGAGTCTAGGATATAAGTATTTTCATATATTGACATTTTTGTTTTTATTCCATCTTGATTCATAATGATACATGTATTGACCCCATTCATATATCAAAAATTAATCATGTAGTTGTTTTCTACTAGATTGCTCACTGAGATAAGATTGAAAGTTAAACCAAGAACATACAATAGTTTTTGTAGTAGATTGGAAACAACTTGTTGGTAGATACACATTTGTATCCATGAATAAGATATGTTTGGCTATCTACAATTCTTAATCTGTAACCTTTGGTAATTTCAAGACAGTCAAACCATTGTATATTTCCTGTCATATGATGACTAGCTCCTGAGTCAATAAACCATCTATGATTATGCTTTATGAGTTGATTCTTTGTCAAAGCAAGTTTTGCAATCATTGTATGACATTCCTTTACCCATTGGAAATGTTGAATTTGAATAATTGAGATAGAATGGCTCTTAAGTAGAATATAGTGCTTTTTTGAAATATGGTTCAAATTTGGTTGATTTTGTACAAGTCTTGTGAGAATCAAAAATCAAATTTTAACACCTTATCACTCCTAATTGAACTAAGCACTATTTTAGTTTAAATAGGTTTTGATGTTGGAAGTATTTTATCTCCCTTTAGATATTTGAGACAAGTAAAAATAAATTTATCCAACCTAAATAAAATCCCTTAATAACCTCTTTTATATCCCTTGGATTATTTCTAATTTCTAGATAAAATAAATTTGATGGAATAACCCTTATAACTCCCAAGTTTGGAAATTTAGAGAAATGGTAGTAATATTTGCAATATAGATTAATCCAAGTTAAATTCCTTATTTATCCTAAGTAGGATTGCAAATATTAAAATAATAAGATAATTCACCCCTTAGGCTTTCAAAACCCTAAGTTTCAACCTTAGTTTATAATCCTTATAACTCCCACTTATGAAAGTAATGAATAACAAGATTTAGACCTTACATTTTACATAATATATCCTTGATGTTTGGCACTTTCCATGACTAAATATAACATATTTAGTATACCTTGAGCACTCATATTAATGGATATTTGACGTGAATGTTGTACATAGGCACTGGGAATGTGGACCTTTCAAAAATAAGGAGCCTTTAATGCTCATTCTCATCTATCTTCCACACTACAGGATATTTTTACTTCTTCTATCATGCCCCTTTACTGTGCTACATTCATCCTTCAAACATCTTGACTATGCTTCACACTTGCATGTTTTTATTGGACTAGAAGATATATTTTAAGCACGATGGATCATTGGTATTGTGACAAGTGTCACATTCATTATGAGTGAGCACTCTCTTCTTTGTGTAATGCTCCAGAATCATTTACCAACACTTCTTGAAAATGTATAGGCCCTTGTGCAAAGCTGATAAGTGGTACGTATTTTCTTGTAACTCCTTTGTAGAAGCCTCTAGAATGTTGAGAGGAATGATGACTTAAATGCCAAGTGTCAATTCTGCATGGAGATCCTTTTGGTAACACCTTCGAAGATGGAGATTATAACTCCATACCATTCTATATTTTTAATGTTGCTTGGGCAGCAAGAAAACTATCTTTTCTATAGGTGAATGGGTGATGCACTATGGAGCTTGGACGACAGTCGATGCTTCTTTTGGTGAGTGGTCTTCTCCAAGGTTGAGACCACACATGTAACACTCTTCCTTTTTTTATACCTCCAAACATTTTGCTTTTGTTGCTACTAATTTGGCATTATTTTGATATTAAAGTACACTTGCTCGTCTAATCAATTCCTAATAAATGTGCAATTGAATCCTTAAAAGAATCTATTTTTCCTTTTCACTTTAGAATACTAAAAATATGATTTTATTTTTGCAACTTCAATCCAATTTCAGGTGCTCTAATGAATTTAATAAGTATTTCAATTTAATGAGTTTGTTTGCACCATAAGTTGCATAGCTTTTTCTGTAGCTCTTCTCCCACCTTTGTAGAGGATGTAGGTCTTGGTATCTAGGAACACCAAGTTGCTACTTCTGGTAGGATATCATTCATAACTCCTTCTTCACCAAATGATGGTCTTGAAATTTATTTTACAAGACTAGTATTTGGTGGCTTATTATCCTCTTGTGTTCTCCTCCTTTCGTTGTAGATTTGGAGAAGTCTATGTCTCTAGGGAGGTGCCTTCTTGCTGTAAGAGGTAATATTCAAATATTTAGGATTTGATGAGCTTATTATGTCTTCAAGTCCTCTTCCCAAGTTCTGAACTCAAGTAGGATCTTATTCTAGGGTTTGGCACTCCTTGCCAAGCTTCTTCCCAGATTTGGGACTCCTTTCCAAATTCTCCTCTTGGGCTTGTTGTCGAATGGTGATAATTATCCCAAGTCCTTCACTATTAAGGACTTCAATTGGATAGTGGATTTCTCCAATGAATTATCAAAGAACTATCTTAATATTAAGGCTCTCCTAGCCTTTCTTGGATTCTTGATGAGACCTTCTCAATGTTTTTGTTATGGCAACTTCTGATTATCTTCCCTTAGACCATTTCTTCAACCTTCTACTTCTAGAAGTGTTGGTGGTGAGATCTTCTCTTGGATATTTTGATTCTGTTTCTTCTGACTTCAATCAAGACTCTCATAGTCCTTCTTTTCCTTCTTCCAAGACTGGAAGTTCTTCAATGAGATCTTCTCCTGATATCTTCTCTTTTGCTTCAAGATAAGCTGATTCTAAAGAAGATTCTCTTCCTAACTCTCTTGTATGAAGTCTCCCAACTCACTGAATCTTCTATTCCTACAACAAGAATATTAGTACTAAAATATTTAATCTATTTATGAATCAGATATTCTTATCGAATTCTTCTTCAGGATTAAGGCTTCTATGGATTATTTTTATGTTAAGGCTTCTATGGTCTTTTTCAGTACCAAGGCTCCTATGGCATTTTTTAGTATCAAGGTTTTTGTGACCTTTTTCAATATCAAGGCTTCTATGGCCTTTTCAGTATAAGACTTTTGTGGCTTCCTCTACAAGGCTTCTATGGCATTTTTGTATCAAGGCTCTTATGGCCTGTTCTTCAAGTGTGGATTTTTGCAATCCATAAATGGAGACCTTTAGTCTCCTATATTCACCACGATCCTTCATAGGAAGTCTTATTATATAATATTCTTATCTCGCACGATGAACTAACCTCTACACTATGAGGGCACTCTAACCATTGGGCAATAAAGTTGGAGTCTCCTAGTTGTTTATCATAGGAGGAGTCTAAATCCTCAGAGGATTAATTTCCTGTAATAAAATAAACTTTAGGTACTTGTTAGTAAAATCTAGATATCCTGGATGATCTTCACTAGATGATCTATCAACCTAGTGGATCGAAATGTTGAGTCCTAGTCTTCATGATTTTTCATAACAACTCTGTGGAACAGATTCTAGATGAAAAGGATATCCATATTTTTAAAACTAAGATTCCTTTCAGTCCTATCTTTGTGACTCTCCAAAAATTAACCACCTAGATGCTCTTGAGATATTTTGTTAGTGGTTGGTCCAATGGTGCGTCAGTTTGACAAAACTCTTAGGTAAACCAATAATGGTGGTTCCTTAAAGACCTACACAAATTAGATCTACCATAGCTCTGATACCACTGTTAGCTTTTGATGCATGATCCATGAGAGATAACAATCACAAGATGTAGAATAAGATGCAATAAATTAAATCTTCTAGATGATTAAAGAATGCTAAAATATAAAATATATAAAAATATTACAATGTAGCTATGGAGGAAGTGAGCACTCCATTAACAAAGCTACAGATATACATCATATCCATCACCAGTAAATGGTGTGGAACACAATCCACTAACCTACACTATCGAACAATGTCTCCCAACTTTCCTCTACCTGTCTTGATTCTATCTATCTAAGAGGCCATCCTTATATATGCAAAAATAGGATGCTTGCCCAACACTCTAACTAGCTATGCATAGGACACCTTGCACATGGACACTTGTCCATTTATTACAATGCATGAAGTCACTAGATAACTTGCACAGGAAGTAATCTAGGTATGTATCTTGGAGGATACATTTACATAACCCAAATGATGGAATAGACATTATTTCCAATAGATCATAGATATATCTATTGTCTATTATGCATCTACTTTTGTTTTAGTATTTTTTAGTTTTAACCATTAAAGGAAAAATTAAGAGAAAGGACAAGTTAACATTAATATTGTTAGGGGACCGAAATTAATCTTTAATATCATCAAAATTAAATTGTGTATAGGAACATTAGGACTTGCTTGCTACACCCACCTCTTGAACCCTTACTCTAAAAGGAAATCATATTTTAGTTATCATTGAAAATCAAAATCATTTAGTTTATTAGGAGGGTTATGCATAACGACTATTTATCATCAAATTCGCTAAAATTAGGATTTTCAAAATATAGAATTGGCTAATATTTGAGACCCTTGACCAGGGCCCATTAGCCAAAAATTTTTGGGTGCAAATTTGTTTTTGGTCGATTCTCCCCAATTTTATAATAATTTGACCATTTTAAGTTTAAATTTCCAACATTGCCCCTACATGCGTTTGGACACCTTCTACATGTGTTTGGACACTATTCACCTGGATTTTGAAACTAATTCGTCAAATTTTTATAAATACATTTTGGGGCCGATCCCTTACGCATAACCCTAATTATAGGACCTATTTTCTATATTGTTTAATGCATTTTTAGCTAGAATAGAATTAGATTAAGGTTTAAATTGTTAAATAAAATCTTAGGAGAAACATAAGTGTTCTCTAACTCTATCTATAAAACCCTAGACTTAATCTTACAAATTACCCCTATCCTCAAGGTGAGAGAGGAGGAGATACAAAAAATTCTTTAAGAGGCCTTCTCAATTACTTTTCCATATTTCATATAAGGAAATATACATATAATTGAACACAATTATTGAAATAAGTGATGTAAATTTTTCTTTGAGTGATTTTTTATAGTGTGAAAGAGCATTAGATGTTAAGTCGTCGACATTGAAATTAAACGAGGTATTTGTAGAATGTCTTAAAAAATAATACTTTTATTGTTTGGCATTGATTTCAAAAAGACAAGAAGGAATTTAATTCAAAAACAAAATTATTGTACATTTCCATACATTGGTGAGATCTCCAAAAAAGAAGGGAAACTCACTTATCTGCTCATTATTGACCTTGTTTTTGTAGTAGCTAACCTTATTTTTATAATATCCAAAAGAGATGATGGTTGTATATTTGAAGTGGAGAATAAATAGTGAGGAAGGTATACTTTCCCAAGATGACCTTCAAAATACTTATTTCCAGCTTGATGATCAATAAATATGCATTATATTATGTTCTTCAAGAGATGTTGAATAAGTTTTTTGAATTTTGATTCTCATTTAACATGGCCAATTTGAATACATCATATTTAATTTGCCTTTTCAATCATAGGGTATTAAGAGGAATCTTGGACATAGGTATGAAGTAGATGTAGAAGAAAATGCTTATTCATAATGTTCGAGAAGAATATATTTGATGATTGCTTCCTATAGGACATTGATAGAGGTAAGTTTACTTGCATTGATGTAAGTTAAAGCATTATACAATTTTTGCACTATATTTTCTCAATAATTTTAAAGTTTATAATAAATTGACTCTCCTAGTTGTACAAACTTGTGCATTATTATTTTAAAGTTTTTTTTTATTTTTGACACACTAACATGGAAATTAATTCCCCAAAAATATTACTAGTTAATTCCTAGATGTTAAAAGAAAACAATAATTTTATGTGAAAGAAAAAACTCAAGATTCACCTCGAGTTTGAATATCTATGGGAAATTTTCTCAAGAGACACTTAGATACATTACAACATTCCTAATGAGTAAAGGTAGTTTGATAAGGTAAATCAACAAGCCTGACTCATCATTATTTAACACATAAAATGAGATATAAACTTATATTTGTGACGGATGATAGCCAAATATGCATGGGATAAGATCCATGCAATGTTTAAATCTAAAAATAAGAACCAAACTCTTCAATAATATAATCAGTTACATTGATTGAAGATGAAGAGTGGTGAGAAGTTGAAGGTTTTTCTAAGGAGAATTTCATAGTTATGGGACTCATTTCAAGTGTTAGTAAAAACTATGACAGATAACATTCTTATGCCTATTATCCTGAGAGCTCTACCACATGCATTTAAATTTTTATCAATGATTGTAAATACATCACTAATTAGAGATTGACTTTTTAAATTCACATGGATTTTCTTTAGTAGGATAAATCAATCCATGAGATACTTGTAAAATAATATTGATCTCTAATCACTTACTAAAAGGGAAAGAAGCCAATGAAGAAGAAATATGATGAACCCCCAAGCAACTACAATAGAAAAAATGGCATACTTTCTAGCAACAAAAAACTTTTTATATTCCAATGTAAATTGTTTTATATGTGAGAAGTTACTTAAATATTATAAGTACAAAACTTTCTCATAGGGTTATTTCAGCAATAACTAAAATAAAACACCAAAAGGAAAGTTGAAAGGTTAATAATGGCATAGAATGAACATGCTTGAATGACAACATGGCAATGTAGTAGAGGATACAAACTCTTATAGTGAAGAACTTGTCTATGTAGCATAGTCTCCTAATGCAGTTTCTCAATCTTTCCAAGTTTAGTATGTCAACTCAGGGGCTACCAAATATATGACAAACCATAAGTAATGGTTCTTAATGGTTCATATCCCTTGATAATTCCTCTTACCATGAGTAAGTGACTCTTAATAATAATTCTACCTATACCATTGTATATATTGATGGTATATCTTTATATATTGATTCTCGTATTTTTCATTTGACCAATGTTCTTTACATGCTTGGCCTCACAAAGAAATTAATTTTTATAAATGAGCTAATTGATAATAATTTGTAAGTTTAGTTTGAAAGGAAAAAATAATTTTCATCTCATTCAAGACAAGTCTAGCTAATCTATAATTATTTCTGTACATCCAAAATTGGTAATATGTTTTAGTTTGTTATTGTAATTTTTAACAATTATGATTTAACAACCAAGGTTGATGTTGTTGCCACTCTTTGGTGCCAATAATATGGACACCTAAGTTTTGGTTTGCTTAAATTAATTCATAGCCATTCTATAGTGAAAGGCTTCCCTCTATCAACAAATTTGGGTATATTAATTTGATTTGTTTGGCCAAAAGTAGCGTTAAGCCCCATTTAGCTCCAGTAGTTGTCAAGTGAATGGTCCATTTAACATAGGGCAATTGATTTATGTGGACCCATGAATTCTAGATTTAGTGGATACAAGTATTTTCAACTTGTTATTAATTATTATACATGTTATATATGGGTGTATTGTTTGTAAGCTAAGTATCAAGCCTAACATCTCTCTAAGGATTTCAAATATCTTGTAGAGAAGTGTATTGATCATCATATCTATGTATTGTGCTGAAATGGAGAGGGAGTACACCAACAATTAGGTTTTTTATTTTTTGAATTTGAATGATATTAGGTGATAGTTGACCACTACCTATATACCTAAACATGATGATTTTACAAAGAGGTATAAACATAATATTTGGAAAATGGTGTGAAGCAAGATGATTGATGCAGATTTGGATCCAATCTTTTGACCATAAGTTGTACACAATATTTTATCTACTGAACGTGCACCCATAGTAACATTGGATGGTACCATTATGGAATAATCATGAGTAGGTTTTAATCCCTCTGTATCACATATTCGAGTGTTTCGTTGCATAACATTCATGCATATTTTGAAGCAAACATAGTTGAAGTTGAGAGAAGTCCAATAAATACATCTTTATTTGATATAATGATAAGTCAAAATCTTATTGGCTCATGGATATTAATGTTAAGAAGTCGTACAAAAACAAATATGTTGTGTTTGATGATAAGAATATGTTCAAATCATCTTCTACTGAGTTGTGTTTTAGATGAAGGGCACATTCTCTTTTCTTGATAATAAAATTTTAGAGAGAGATTAATTATTTTGATTAAGTTGATCTTAATGATGGACATGATTGTGTTGATGATCTAGGTTAATCTAAGCCAACTTCTTCAAGTACCACATGATGATCCACATGGTACCTTAGTACAAATTGAGATGTGAAGTTCACAACCTAGTATTTCTTGAGTGCACTAAACACATTGAGGTTTAATGTCATTTCATTGGTGAACATGTTCAACAATATAACATACAACTCTAATTGTGTCCTACTGAAGATCAACATGTAGACATCTTCACAAAATATCTTGCATATAAAGTTTCAAAACTTTTGAGATTTTCTTATTTGTACTTTTATGTAAATTGAATATTGATATAATAAATAGGAAAATGTTACAAATTAGTTGTAGTTAGAAGTAGTTATAATTCAATTTGATGATTGGTTAAATTTATTTCATAAGGGATACCTATTTTCTCTCTCTCTCTATATATATATAATAATAATAAGTCATCATCCCAACCTTTCTAAACATTATTTTTAAATTTATATTATTTTTATTTGATTTTTAAAACATAAAATTATAATTCTTTGTAAATATTTATACTTAAGTAATAATTTTTTTTTGAGAAAAATCTAGATTATATTAATTTAACTGGAGCACAATATTCTGGTGCTAGTACTATCCACCAGCTAAAAAACAAAATGATGCGGATCAGGATTAAATCATCCATAACTAAATATACATAAGAATAGAAGCTAATATCAACAAAAAGACTATAGCTATATCTTGCTGCAATACACCAGATATCAACATTCATTTGTGGTAGAAGAAATTTTGGGCATGTCTTCTGTGATATCTTCTGAAGTCTTCAAAGAAGACATAGAAGTAATCAAAACCTGATCCTGCTCATCATTGTTAACAACCTTCTTCTCAGTTTCTAGTTGGATCTTCTGAAGATCCTTAATCATATGAGAAATTTGATGAAGTCTGTCAATAACATCTCGAGGTGTGTTGGAAGTTCCATAGACTTGGGAATGAATGCATCCCATATGTAACACAAGATAAAAGTTCAAGTCTACTAAAACTATATTCCATGGAGGAGCAAATCTAGTAAACACCTTTTTGCATCTGCACTTTCAAGATCTAGTGAAAGAGGGAAAAATAAAAGTGTAGAAGACATCCAAAACTATTTAGCCATGTCACAAAACTAAAACAAGTTAATAAGAGTATCTACAAAATTACAAAAATTGCATTGAGAGGAAATGTGTAAATTTGAAGCTAGACTTTCTGAAGTTAAAATTTTTTATGCAAAATCCGCCATCCAAGAAGCTGAGTTTTGGATTCAATAGGAACTTTCCAAATTTGAGCAGCAACAAGAGACTTCCATTGGGCATTGGAAAAATTCACTTACCACTTGACATTGAGCTTAGAGTCTAAAGGACACAAAAGATTTTTGTGAAGAGATTCTATAACCATTAAGTCATCTCCAGTCATTCCATATATTATGGGCAGTAGTTCTCAACTTTCTAAGGACCTCATAAGGGATGGAAGCCATAAGAATCTTTGAACCTGGAGAGAAGGGAGCAATAATTGCAACTTTGGTTCCAAGTAAGAATTGAGCAGCTACCTAGATCCTAGATATCTCTTATTCTATTAATACCTTTCTTCAAAAATGCTAGACCTTGAATAGCACTACATAAAGCTAAAGGTTTATCATTATGGAGGATAAGTTTATTCCACCAAAGACTATTTAGATTGATGCTAAGATCATATCCTAAGGAGTCAAACTTCTAAGAAAATAAATGAGAAATTGATTGCCAAGCTTTCCAATTATTGGAATAGATCCTTTAATTGTAAATTAAGGTGTATTAAGGACCTTATCCTCCCATGGGGTTTCTTTCCATTTACCTTTGTGAGTATCTATAGAGATTTTGTAATAAAATAGGTGTTTCCAATTTTTGTCACTAGTGATGGTTGTAGCAACCCATTTTGCAGCCAAACTTTTGCTTTGCGTAAGAGGATCAATAATGCCTAGACCTCCTAAAGCCTTAGGTTGATAGCTATAGCAACCCGTTTTATAGTCAAAAATTTGCTCTGGGTAAGAGGATCAATAATGCCTAGACCTCCTAAAGCCTTAGATTGAGTACAAATTTTCCACAATATGGTTGTCATTCTCACCTCCCCATCTCGTTTGTTCCATAATTTTTTTTTTTTGATGAACACACACTCACCCACGCCACGATTTGGTCCATAAAAATTAATTAATGACCTAAGTTATTGTTATAGGCTACCTTGGAGGCCATCCAACAAGAGTAGTAATAAACATGAGAGGCTACCATTATTTTATTTGCAACTTGCATTCATCCTGTTAAGGAAAGAAACCGAACTGACCAAGCATTAATTTTTTTAAAATCTTTCCATAATCCGGTTCCACATATCTCTAGGAGAAATATTAATCACAAAGGGGATTCCCAAGTATCACACAATCATACCATGAGGGATGATCCTCCACTTAGTTGAGGAGTTGCATCTACTAGGTGAGGAAGAAGTATAGAAAACTTCAATTTTAGAGTGGTTGATACTAGAGTCAAAGACATCACAAAACAATTGTATAATTTCTTTAACTATTTGAAAAAAAAATCATAAACAAAATATGAGTTAAGAACATGTTTATCCACGAAACTTAATACCCTAAACAAAACCATCAAAATAACAAATATTTCACGTTTATCCACGAAACTTAATACCCTAAACAAAACCATCAAAATAACAAATATTTAAGATATTACGAAAAAACATTATCAAATGTTGGATGGATTTAAAATTTAAATGTTTCAACATCAAACGTTCCTTGGTAGGGCAGGAGGTGCATGAACATTTATATTCCAACCAAAGCAATTTTGAAAAGAACTTTTACATTGTATAAAACCAATTATCATAAAGGTCCATCTTTAACAAACGGATAATACATTTGTTTTTTTAATAAGGCATTCACAATACATTTTAAACAAACATTCCGTTTCCATATCAGTAGTGCCCACTTAAATCAAAAGTAAACATTCCCCACATCGACCTGACATTATACTCACACTTTATATAACAAAACTAAACTTTCCACATGGACTTTACATTACACTTATACTTTATATTCTGCATGCCAACTTCATAGGTTTCACATATCAGCCACTTACATGGTATCATCCCTTTGGAGAAGGTGCCTTTTTATACGAACATTTTCACAAAGGGAACCAAATTTCATCCCACCATACGACCAACTATTTAGTGCGAATCCTTGACATAAATCGTATATGTCTCTTTATAAGGCATCTATAGCACAAGAATATTATGTTGAAATCCTGCCAACATAATGCCCATGATCCAAAGCAAACATTACATTATAAACATACTAGTCGAGAACTTATCTTTTAATAATATGACATGTTCATGGTCGTAGATTCTTACCTACGAGGAGAACATTATATTATAACCATCTTATTCGAGACTTGATCTTTTGGAACGTCTACCAAAACTACAAGAACATTCTAGATTCTATAATGTGTACGTGAAGGAAGCATCATATCCATACTATCTTGGAGTTTCGCTTTTTTCAGGACCTTGACATATTGGACAATTATTTAGTATTTTTGGTTGTTGAAGCATTACCATATACCTTTCTCTGGTTAATAACGTACCATAATCATTCCTTAGTGAAGTCTATCAAGGCAATAATGCCAAAATGTCTAGAAAAGCCAATCACATGGCATGAAAAATTAATAGATTAATAAGGACACCATAGGCTTAATGAACGAAGAGCATATCTCAGCTTTATATTGAACGTGCTCTTGTGCTTTACATTATTTGGTTTCATTTATTTGCAAACCTATGAAGTATCAACTAGTTGTGAGAAATCAAGGTTATTTGTTGTGAGAAAATTAACTAGTTGAAAGAATGTTTTGAACATTTTTTTTTTTTTTACTTAATAGTATATATATAAATAATAATTACAATGAATTTATAGAGTTAGATAATTTTTTTTTTTTTTAATTCATCTTTTATAATCATGTTTTTGTATAGAGTTGTTGGATTCAAATGATTTTTGTATCATTTTGTGCGAAATTTGAAGATTTTTGAAATGAGGAGTCATATGAAAGAATTCAAGCAATATTGAGGGAGCTACGACCATGTGAAGACAATTGTTCAGAACAAGGATAGTATGAGAGCAAATGTTTTCAAAAAAATGTCTCATATTTCAAGAGCCATATCTTTGCGAAAGATTGTTCAATTTAGATGATTCTTGGACCAATTTTTGTGGAATTTGAAGAGCTTTAAAATGAGTAGTCATACAAAGTCTTCCGAGTAGCATTCAGGGAGATACAACCCTGTGAAATCAGCCATTTGAAATAAGGGTAATGATGATTTTTCAAGTTGTAGGAAACAACATTGAAAATATCTGTCAGCTAGGGTCCGAATGATGGGAGGAGCAATGGAGGGCTAGGGCATCAGTGAGACGAGACATTTTGTCTAGGTGTAGAATTTTTTAGCTAAGTTTCATTTATCCCTTCATTATCTTAGAAGTTCTACATGCAGATTATTGTAGGTTTATTTTCAAATAATATAATTGCTATAGGATATATTGGTAAATTTTAGTAGATATTAAGTTATAGTTTCCTTCTCATAGACCGATTTACAGCTAAATTCTTAGAATCATCACTAATAGTAGAGATTAGGAAGGAGCCCACAAAGCAATGATCCTCATTGCTCAAATATAAGGTATTTATTGGTAAATTTAATGGGTCTTGGCCAGGGACTTCGACTATGAGAAAATACAGTCATAGGATATGGAAGTCTCCAAGAGTGAATTTATCCTTTCTTCGCAAGGGTTTCTTCCTAGTCAATTTCTATTATGGGGAGGAAAAAAATAACATCTTGAAAGGGGTCCTTGGTTTATGAGAAGACCATGACTCTTCTTTACCCATTGGTATGAAGGCTTTGCACCTGAAAACATAAATCTATCACTAGTTTTAGTCTGGGTCAATATGCATGGGTTACCCATTAAATTTTGAAAAATGAATACCTTCAAGAAAATAGGCAACACTCTAAGATAATTCCTTGAAATTTTAAAATCTACAAAATATAAAGTCTTGGCAAATTATGCTCGAATATTGGTCATGATTGATATCAATAAACCCTTACCAAGATCAATAATTCTTAAGTATGGGGGTAAGTTGTGGATCCAAAGCATGGATTATGAAAACATTTCTTTTAGAGGTAGAAAATATCATGTAATGGATCATATAGAGAGATCATGCCCTAAAAAGAGTCCAACAAAAACATATGTAAAAAATCATAAGTGAAACTTACAAAAGGATATGGATGAGGATGGATTTCAACTTCCAAAAAATAGGTCCATAAATATGAAATTAAATAAATAATGAAGACCATTAAGTAAGGATAATGGAAGAAATAATGATTTTTGGAGGCTTTAGATTATGAAAAAGCAGATCAGAGCTTAAAGGACATGGTATAATAGGATTAGAATATTAACAAGGAACTATATACTCAACATGATCCCAATTTAGGGATGAACATTCCTACTAAACCTAAGGAATGTGTCTCATTATATTTTTAAGACTCTCTTGAAGTACCATGCACCATTTAGAAGAAGGAAATTGATAGAGAAAATGTATTATTAGATGTTAATACCTCTACCATTAACAAGAAAATACCAAAAAATGAGTAGGATAAGTTAAAAGCTTCCTTAATAGAGCTAGAAGAGGATAAATCTAATAAAAAGGAAAGTTGTGAAAGAATATTGAGGAATATAATAATAAGACCTACTCTTGATATTGGCAAGGCAAAAAGAGAATAATTTGTATTTATCACATCTCCTTAGCCATTGATGCATATCTATAAATAAAATCGACCAATAGTAGCCAACTTTCATAATATTAGTGGTAGTTGTATGAGCTAAAAAATGCCCTCATGAGAATCCTTGATAGAATTCCTCAAGTAGAGGTTGAATATGCTCCTTTTTAACACACATATCCTTAGCCATTGATGCATATCTATAAATAAAATCGACCAATTGTAGCCAACTTTTATAATATTAGTGGTAGTTGTATGAGCTAAAAAATGCCCTCATGAGAATCCTTGATGGAATTCCTCAAGTAGAGGTTGAATCTACTCATTTTTAACACACCCTAGGAGACCTCCATCAAAATTATTTTAGAATAAAATATCCTCCATGAGCAAATAATGGATATTATCCAAGAAAAATGATCTTCTTTGAGTCCAATATAGGCTAGCTAGATATTTACCTATCTATATATGTGATTCTTTGATCCACCTAGTCTAACACCTCTCCATTTGAATTGATCAAGTATGTGTCTATACCAGTTTCTTTACTAGCAACATATTCGACTAGTCTCTAGCATAGTGCTCTTCCTCTAATTAGATTTGTGGGCTTAATTTCAATATCATATTCTAGTATGTTATGATCCATATAGCCCTTGTTTCACTGATTTTTCCACTCATTATATATTCTTTGATGCTTAAGTGGATGACATAAGTTGTGATCTAATTGTTCGAGATCAAATTTTTGAATTTCTTTAGGTATTTAATCAGATTATACTCTTGTTTTTCAATAAAGTTATATTTATCCTCATAGCCCTTCAAAGTTTGACTAAATAAGGCAACGGGACACTCATGTTGATATTCATATTTTTGCGTAAGACCGCAATATTACATTCTCTGCCATATGCATAAATGATGAAGTTTTTATCGAAGTTCAAGTTTACTAACCCTAGAGCCTCTGCAATAGCCCCTTTTATTTTTTGAAGGTATTTCTTCCTTTATCTATCCACTTTAAAGGTTGTTCCTTCTTTAGCATGAGGTTCATTGACTTGACAATGGCTGCAAAATCTATGATGAATCTCCTAATGAAATTTATGTGGTCAAAGAAGGATTGTAAAGTATTTTTATATTGTGGCAATGAAAGGTTTGTGATAGCCTTAACTCTATCAAGATCTATGGAAATAGCCATTTTGATACAATATGACCCAATAATTTTCCCTAAGAGGTAAAACATATTTCTTAGGATTAAGATAGACTATGAATTCTTGACACTGCTTGAATACCCTCTCTAAGTGCATAAAGTGATCCTCTTTTTGCATAGAGAAGATGATGAGATCAACTAAATAGATCAATATTATATCATTGATCAAGTCTTTAAAGGTAATATCCATAGCTCTTTGAAATGTGACTTCAGCATTAGATAAACCAAAAGGTATCCATTGATATGCAAAGGTTCTCAAATTAGTGGTGAAGGTTTTTTTATGTTTATCCTCATCTCTCACATAGATCTTATTAAATCTAGAGAAACCATCTAGTAGAGAAAATCTTTCAGAGTCTGCAATAGTTTGTAGAATTTCATCCATTGAAGAAAAGGTATAATGATCGTTTAACAAGGCTTTGTTAAGATTCTTGAAGTAAACACACAATATGATTTCATTGTTTTTATTCCTCATAGGTACTAGGTTGGAAACCCATGTGGTATGCTTGAGGGGATATATGATTTTTTACTCAATCAACTTGCATAGTTTCTTTTTTAAAGGAGGCTCACTTTTGGGATTAACCAGCTTTTGTTTTTGCATTTAATATTGGTCTTAGGATCTAGCTCAATTGTGTGTCGAATAACATATTTAGTATACCTCTTTAGATCCTCATAATTCCATACCATTACTTATTTATGCTTTTGACTGAGGTGGATGAGAGATTCCTTTTCTTTTCAATGTTCATTATGGGGAAACCTTTATTTCTTAATAATATTTCTTTTTAATAGTGATTTTCTTCTTCCTTTTGAATCAGTCATCTAGATTGAACACGGATTTCAATATGATTAATCCCTTTGGAAGCTTATTTAACTTTAAATGAATTATCTAATATTCATATATTTATTCAATTTTTAGGGCTAATTATTCTACAAATTCATCCACCTATTTAAGGAAACAAACAATGTGTCCATCACTTTTAAACACTTATCAATGTGCCTCGTTATAAAAAATGGCTAGTCTGACTACTAGCTTTATGTCCTACTAATTATGGATCAAGCCACTTGATCAAACTGTGAATTGATAACTACCATTTAATCAACATCTACATTTTGAATCCTTAGAATAACTTTGAAGTTTATGGTATCGAAGGATTCAATTACAACCCAGACCATGTACCTATAATATTTATTTAATTTGTTTTTTGCTAGACATTGAGATCTTACCTATTTTATCACCAGTTTAGTATCACCAAAAACTTACAACAACTTAATGTCTCTTTTTTCTACTAGTTGGAGGCCAAGCATCAAGGCCTCATATTTAGAAATGTTAAAGAAATTAAACTATAGTCTGTATGCCTATAGTATTTTTATTCCTTTGGGTAAAATGAGATAAACACCAACACTAGCTCCCTTTCCACTCTTGGCACCATTGAAGAACAACTTCCACAAGCTAGTGGAGTCCTCTTCTACCTTCATAATTTGTGGGATAGGGATATTTTCTTCTTGAATCATGTATGTCCCCATGCTAATTTTCTCAAGGACCTCATAAAGATTTGAGTTCCATGTTTTACCTACACACGAATATATTTGATCATCAAGAACCAAAGAGAAGATTTCATCAATAAATACTTCTAGTTTAGATTATCCTTCCTTTATGACATAGGTTGCTCAACGTCAAGTTTGATTCCAATAAACTGCTCCATATGGTGAATATGGAGGGCCTCCAAAAATATCTTTACTTAATGCCATATCAAGATCTAAGTATCATATGTGTCCAATCTAGGAACAAATAATCTCTTATATTAGTTATAAGTCTCTTGATAGATAGATGCCAAAAGTGGTAGGGAATTCAATGATTCCTATGTCTTTATGGATAGTCAAATTTTGTCATGCTTGAAGTGTTAGAGGAATATTGTTTACTATCCCAAAGATCTGGATAGGGGTTCCATCTAGCTGGACTACTCCTTGGTTAATAGAATCATAGACTAATCCCAATGTGTCTACCACACTTCTAAGCATAACTGAAATACTTGACCTAGAATCTATCAAGTAGTTATGAATCAACTTATCACCATAGATTAAGGTCAAGTAAAATGGTATTGGTTTGGCCTTTCTTACTTTGAGATCCAAAACTTTAAATACTACAAGTACCTTTTGCTTACTCAACACCCTTTACCTTTCTAGTGCTTCTTCTAGGCATTTCATCTATTTTGACATAGAGATAACATCCCAAAGAGGTATGACTACAATAGACTTCCTCAAATGGTCCACTACATTGAATGACTCTAGATAGTAAACCCTCTAAGTAGTGCAAGGTGCCCATTGGGTTAGGATTTATCTATTGCATGTGGTTACGGAGCAGTAGCTTATATTGGGATTAATTCTCATTGTCTAGGGATTTCAAGAGGGTTTCTCATAGTAATCATGGGATTGTTCTCCATATGCTAGGTTATAACCATAGGGAAGACATCCTTTCTAGGATTTGGTGATCTATTTTGTGCATTAAGACCCATTTGATTAAACATTTTTGTTTTTCTAATGTTTCCCTCCTACCCATTTTTATATAATTTGATTTAAATTTTGGCCTATCATGTATCAAATTTTTGGCTCCATCATATATATCATACACCTCCTCTTTACCCTAATTTACCAAGGTTTTCTCCAAAGAGGTTTACTTGTTCTTGGGAGAGGGTTTTGTGATATAGTATGCATATGTGCATATGTTCTTGAGCAAGAAGTAGATTCAACCTCATTTAAAGGTTCTTGAATAGTTTGTTGTGATTTTCTTCAAGGTAAGCACTAGGAGGATAAATGTCCAAGCATTACCATGCACTTGGTCTTTCCACATAATTATTCCATGAGATTACTATTTCCCTAACAAGTTTTGGTGGGATCTATTGTAATGGTATTTGCACATGTACTGTAGCACCCTAAAATTGGTGTAGTAAAATTGGAATAATTACATTCACCTTAGTAAATAAATTTAAATTCAAATTTAACCTCCCAAACCACCCGTTAACCGTCGAGAAACCCGTTTCCTCCTTTTTCGTGCCATTTTTAGCAGTTGTTTTGACCGTTTGACGATATCGTCTCCGATCAGACGATATCGCCCTAGATTTGACGATTTCGTCTGGACTAGAACGTCCAGACGATTTCGTCGCAAAACTGAATTTGCATAGTTGGAATCCGTTCCAACGGGTCTCCAATCCGGGAAGAAGCGTGTCTGCGCCATTGGGACCCTTCCCCCGTTGGAGATCTCCCAAATTGGGATGATCTCCAACCTCCCAACAACTATCCTATGCCTATTTAACTCTAAGGCTTTTCCCTCCCCAACCCCTGGCTGAATTTTTATGCAAATTGAACCCTTATGCTCTAAAACATCGTAATTCATATTTTGCATTAGTCCTATAGTCATTTCATTGTAGGTACACCACTGGTTTTCAGTCGGAGCCAGCACCTATCGCAGTCGACGAACCTGTCAAGATCGGAGGCGATCTCGTCAAATTCGGGACGATCTCGTACTGATGCGAGACGATTTCGACTGTAGCGCACATCGAGGCAATCAGTGCCTAGAGTTTGTTCTTCTGTCTCTTTTCTCTATCATTTTATGTTATAAATTAGATTGTTTATTCAGTTTTTATATTATATTGCATTTGGAGTTCACCCATTTTGTCTAGTTTACAGATTAAGATCATATTCTGCTATCTAAACACAGTTATTTGCATTTACTTATGTTCTTGTATATTGTTCAACACTCATATTACTGTTTTACATAGTTTGCCCCTGTTTGCAAAATAGAATTTCTCGTATTTCGCATCTGTTTGCTGTTTTGCAGGTCTCTGATGAATTCGTCTGACGAATTCGTCAGATTTCAGACGATCTTGTCAGTTCAGACGATTTTATCAAATTGAAGGCGATTCTGTTGAATTGCGGACGATCCAGACTGCTTCAAGCTTCAGAAACTCCATCAGACTTTCGGATCAGGTAATCTTCATTGGCCTCCTACAAATTCTCTATTTCTGTTTTCCTTTCGTTTGCTGTATGCATTTAAATTGCATTTTCATGTAGTTTAAGTTAGAATCATTCGGCCAAACCTAGGATGAATGTTTAAAAATAAAACGAACTCATCAAAACTCATTCCCAAAACCTAGGCGTGGAAACTGCCATCAAATGTTTCCTGGTGAACCCACCATCCATCGAAAAATCACCAAAATGCACCTCCCTTGAGAGGCGGGACCTTCGCAAAGTCCTCTCGTCCGAGGTACCGCACCATCCTTTTCCCATCCTCCTTCCGGGCGCGGATCCAATAGCCTGAAGGTAGGGGTGCGAAAAATTTGGAGCGATACATTTTGGTGAACCCGACGTGAATGCATCATAACCTTTTGAAAACAAAAACAAAAAAATATATATGTGTGCAAAAAAAAAAATATAACAAAATCATCATTTCAAGTTTGTATGTTTTTAGATTCAATTCTAAATAGTAGATGCTAAATATTACTTTTAGAAGTACTAAAGAAACCATGAGTTTTTACTCAAATCAATATGAGCCCATTAGTAATGTTGGAAGAATTCATCCAAATACATTTGTTGATTATGACCAACCTCATCCCTATTCAACACCACCTCTATCACACTCTTCTTATTTTTCATCCATAACCCAACAAAACAATCCCTTTGCCAATCCTCTTCATAATGATATTATCTATTCTCCCATATATCCATATTATGTCTATCAACCCACATATAATCCTCCACCACCTTTTCAATACTCTTCTTTCAATACAACACATCCATTTCAACAAGAAAATACTTATTCTTCCAATTCTACCATTCACTCACCTCCTACATCGCAATCTTCCTATCATAATTCTACCCAAAATGAAGAAAGTAGAGGTGAGAAACCATTAGGTCCTTTTATGACGAAATTCCTAAGGCATTTATCAAAAACCTCTCAAAAACCTTCATCACGTAAATTTACTAGGCTTAATCAACCAATGGATATAATTCTCAAGTATTTACTTGACACAAATATTATTGAACTTCCTTCCATAAGACAACCTGATACCACATCAGATTGGTTTAAACCTGAGCTACATTGTGAATATCATAGAGTAGATGGACATATGACACAAAATTGTAAAGATTTAAGATGTGCAATTCAAGATTTGATTGATAAGGATATTTTTAATATAAAGGAATTACAATCTACAACTGATTATAAATCTCCAGTAAACTATCAAACTCCTACACAACAAATACCAATAATCAATCAAGACATGGGGATCTCCCAAGAACCCCTATTCAATTATCAACAACAAGAAACCAATCAAATATTGCATGTTAATGTGTCCCATCATGATGATATTATTAATATTGTAACAAAAACTACAAATAAGCAACCTCAAATTCAATCAACCCAATCTGATATTCAAGATATGGATTCCTCATTTGACCAACCTTCAAAACTATCTTTGGCTCTAGAGAATGATCCAAAATGGAATGTAAGCATAGAAAGCTCATATTTAGAATCAAAATCTCAATCTGAAATCCCCTTTGATAGCCAACAACAAGTGATTAATCCTCAAGCAAAGATATCCCTTTTAGAAGTATTACAAATTTATCACAAGGAAATTTTGTTCAAAATACCTAGCCAACAATTTGTTCCTCATCATATTTTCTCTAAGAACATAATTAATGGTATAAACCCTCTTGAGGTTAACCATATTTCATTCTATGATGAGGATATTCCTTCCTCTACTCCACAAGAAGACTCCTATCTTTACATTACAGGATCTAGTAAAGAAACACTTGTTAAAACTATCATGGTAGATAATGACTCCTCTCTTAATTTATGCACTTATCAATTATTCCAAAAGCTCAAAACAAAGGAAGAAGATCTTAATGAATCAAATGTTCTTATAAAATCTTTTAACAATGAAATTCAAGAAGCTCAAGGTACTATAATTTTTCCCCTTAATATTGGATCCAAGATCCTGGATATTTTATTCTATGTAGGATATTGTCCTTCACCTTACAACCTACTTCTCCGGAGTCCTTGGATTCATACGATGAGGGTTTTCCCTTCCACTCTTCACCAATGTTTGAAGTTTGAACTTGCAAATAAAATTGTTACCATACATGGTGACCCAACACCATTTGAAGAATATTTAACGGTTGAAACATCAAGTTCTATACATTCTCTATTGTCACAATTATCTTCTATCCATCACTTTTCTTCATCCATATATGATCATCCTTGTTTACCAAATAACACTCATGCATATCTTTCACATATACTTTCTCCATCTTATCAAGACTTGGAAGATAATAATAAGAATGAAGAACCTTCTTATCCTTCTGACATTTTATTTTGTAACATGATCAATTTTCCACATATAAAAGTCAAATCTTTTTCTACATTATTCTACATTATAACAAAGCTTTTGTTATCACTACCTTTTATTCATCACCTTATATTCTTACCTTCACCTCAACCAGATTATCCTTCAAAACCTCCTTTGATTTTGAAGCAACCTTAGACATGCTATACTCAAATAACCTTGTATAGTGTATATAGATCATCTTGTATATACCACCAATTTCAATTCATAAATTAAAATCAAAATACAAAAAAAATCAAAATCCTCAAAATCAAAAAAATACAAATGCAACCAAAGAACTTAAAGGTAAATTTGAGCCCAACTGGCTCGGACCATACATCATTACTGCAAAATTTGAATCAGGAGCATATAAATTATCTACCTTAGATGGTAAAGAACTTAAAGAACCCATGAATATTTTACATCTCAAACGTTATTATGCATAAATTTGATTATTTCATCCATGTATATATTTGTTCAAAATCATTATCTTGTATTTCTTTCAATTTATTCAAAAACCTCAAAAACATTCATAAAATCTTCAAAAATCTTCAAAAATATTTATTGCATTTATTAACTTGTAAAGTTCCTTTTGCTTTAAAACAAAAATCAACATAAAAATCCAAAAACAACTATATGCTTGACTCTTTCGAAACCAAAACAATATACAGAATAAAGAGAGAGTCAACATTCTCAAAACTTTCTCAAAATCATTATTTTCTTACAATTATTGCAGTTATATGTTTCAACTTATTTTGGATAAAACTAGCATTTATTTGGCATCCCTCACTTGCACACTCACACAATAAATATCTTGATTTTATCTGGCATGATTACTAATCTCTCTTATATCAAAGTTCACAAAAATCAATTAAATAAAGTTTGAGCATAGAGAATTGATCTTGGTATTTACTTAAACCAAGCACATCTTTTCACAATAAAATGATTATATTTGTAATTTCCATGTTTTGCTACATAGTAGAACTGATTTCTTGAGTGAAAAGTTTCCCTTGCTATCCTATCATGCACATGGTCTAGAATCTTTGAGAATTGGCAAAAGGACAAGCTCACCCCTACCCAGAATAAAAATCCCTTGCTCTACGACTAATCTGAGCAAGTATCCCTAGAAAAAAAGAAAAAGCAAAGAAAAATTCAAGAAAAAGAGAAAAGAAAAATGTTATGTCAGCAATATTTCAAGCACTATCTCAAAAATCAAGCAAAAGAAAAATAAGCAAAGTTCAAAAGAAAGCAAGAAAAGCAATAAAATCCCTTTCCCTACCCTTTGAAAAGAAAAGAAGGGTTGATGAGCTTGAATCCCTGGAATTCTCAATTATTCGAAAACTGTGAGGTAAGCCCCATAACAGGTGGTTTGTGCCCAACCCGCTTGGCCTTGGGTAACTCCTAGCGTGGCGATATGTCTGTCACATTAGCGACCTTCTTTTGTACAGACCTATGTCTACTTATGGATTAGCTAGCTCTTGATAATCCGATCTACATAGTAGCCTAGTATGGTTATATGCATCTACATCATGGTTAATGAACACTTAGTTGGTTTATTCAAATCACTTGTATCATAGTATCTTGCTCAAAATTGGTAATTGAACCATACAATTGCACACACATTTGTATTTGAGAGATTTTGTCTATCATTATGATAAATCAAGATTGGCAATGAATTCACTTATGCACATGGGATTCCTTATAAATCTAATTTTTTTCAAAATACTTTGAAATATTATTTTTGCAACTTGTTTGGAATAATCAAGTACAATTATTTAACAACATATCATATATATCTTATCGACTTTCGCGACGATGGTATAATTCCAAAACCAAAATTGGAATTTTATGCTTAGCGCAAGTCATTATTATCATATTTTCTGTTCATAAAAAATTAATCATGCAATAAAACTATCTTTTCTTTGATCTTCGCGATGATGGTATAAGTCTATACCTACATATTCTATACCTAGCGAAAACCATTGTAACAATATTTTCTCCAATTTATCAAAATTCATAAAAACCATATGACTTCATTCTATTACACAAATTATGCTTTTCAAAAGCAAACACATTTTTATTATTTCATATCATTATGTCAACCTTTGCATTTTGCAATGATGGTATAATTCTTAAGGAATTATTCAACAATTTTTATCACACTTAGGAATTTATGCCTAGCAAAAATCATTTTACAATATTTCATGCATAATATTTTCATGGAAATCTGAAAACAAACCATCATCATCATCATCATTTGCATCATCACAACAAAGTCTTAAGACAATCTCTTAAGCACTCTTTTCTTTTAACAATATTTCTATCCTGGGACTAGCTTGACGACCGAGTGAGCAACGACTCCATGAAATGGTCTATAATAGCGACAATGTCCTTTGAAATTATTGTTAGAAATCTCTTTTTATTTTATCACATTTCATTACAACCAATCAATTTGTTACATCAGATTATTTCATTTAAAATATTTATAGCATGACATCCAAGTTATAATATTTTCCAAAACGACATAATTACATGAATCATCAATAAAATCATTACATCAATCAACTCAATCAATCAATCAAACATAAAAAGCATCATAAGCATCACATAAGACAAGTCATATGATCAAAAAATATCTCATCTATATATATCAACAGAATATATACATCATCAAAACTAGATTGGTATGCCACAATCTGTACCTCGGCATACTCAATCCTCTATCAATACAAGTATAATACAATATCAGTGGCAGTATCCCGCCCTCTAGCCTCGAGAGCCTCTAGAGCTCTCGGCCTCATCTCCTCCCCCGCCCTGCGGAGGACGAGGTGGTCCCATCGTAGTATGTGTGGTACTGCGAGTCCTCGTCATCGACCGGGATGAGCTCCTCGTCGACCCTATCCTGATAGGATCTGCTATGGCAGGTGGCACCTATATCCTCTGGCCCTCTGGCACCGCCTGGTAGTATAGCGCCTGATAGAATGCGGTCTGAGAAACCGACCACAGCAGCTCCTGAGTGCTTACCCCTCCGCCTCGTGCCCTGAGACGAGCATTCTCGTCTCGTAGCTGCGACACCTCAGCTTGGTGCTGTGTAGTTGCATCCTGTAACGTCTGCACCTGAGCTCGCAGATGATCTCCCTCTGCCCGAAGAGTAGCCATCTCGCTACTCTCTCCAATGTCCACACCCTTGCCCTTATCAGGCGATGGTGGCCTCTGTGGAGATGAGGGTCTCGCCTCCCTCCTCTCCCTCTCCCTCTGTCGTGGCCTCTCCTGTGCCTGTGGCCTCCTCTGCTCTCCTCTACCGCGACCCCGGGCTGCCTCTACCGCCTCCTGGCACCGCCTCCCTATCCGACACATGACTGCGTGGATCGGTCCCTGTGCCCTCGTCATCCGAGGAGGGCGGATGCCTGCGTACCAGGCATCGTAGCCATCGGCTACCCCTGCGTCGTCCCCATCCACTGGCTGAATGGGGGCATCGTCCATGTCCTGACTCCAGAATCATTGCATATCTGGAGCCCCGCTAACCGTGGTGTTATCCCGGATAGTCCGGGAAAACTCGTAATCCCTGAGAGATGGGATCCCCTGCTGTAGACCGAACTCTCACAAAACTCGGTCATAGCGGTGGAGCTCCACCTCTCCCCTCTCCATCCGTAGCCAGCAGACTCGCTCGATGCGAGCCAGCCTCTGTCCGTCCTCTCGGCCACCCCTGGATGCTCTCTCCATGGCCTCCGGGTGATCCGGTGCCGGGACCAAGTCATCCGGCGAGTCTCCGAGACACCGGCAGGTCGATCCGTCGTTGTGCCCCTCTCCGGAGCCACCAGTAGAAGACTCGGGGCCTCTCCCCGTCAACCCCTATCAGTGGAAGCCCTACCGGCCTCCGCACCGCAATGTGCTCCCAACACCAAACTTGTAGGAGCGATGTCATAACCAGACATCGGCCGCCCTTGTATACGACCCCATGCAGGATCCTATACAATCGGCATAGAACAAAGCTGCCCCAAGCAAATACGTAGCCATGATCGCGCATGTCGCAGATCACATCGGCCAACATCCATGGTACCCTGCAGCCGCTCTGGTGGCACAGCAGAAGTCCACCAACCACCCCAGCCAAAACTCGTGTCAGTGTAGATGCCCCAGGCATCTGGCGCAGTGCCTCGATGTTCACTTCGCCCTTCTCCAGGGCGAAGCTCGGGTCACCGCAGAGTCGTCCCATCGCGTGGCCCTGATTGGCCGCAGGTGTGATCATCCTCCCTTGTATGGGGATTCTAAGAATCCTCCATACATCCTCTAGTGTGGGAGTCATCTCCCCTGTCGGTAACCGAAAACATGAAGAGCCCGGGTACCACCTCTCTGCTAGGGCCGTCAGTAGCCCCATGTCTGTAGATACTTGTGGCATCTCTGCCACATGTAGTAAGCCGGCCTGTGCCAGCTGATCTCGCTCTGCCTGTGTCAGAGCGGCCAAGTCATCTCTTAATCCTCCATATTTCCACTCCCTGCTCTTTAGTAATCCTCTCTGCAAGCATAAACATCAAAACAACAAACAATCATTAATAAAAATTTTAGCAATCAATAATGCAACTTAAAGATCAAAATTTTGCAATTGATGATATCGCCCACTATTGGCCGATATCGTCCGAAATTTGAGCAAAATCGTCTCCGATTTCGCATGTCGAAATCGTCTTTAATTTGACGAAATCGTCCCTTTTTCGTCGATTTCGCCCTTGGGCGAAATTGACGAACTTGAGACGATTTCGTCGAACTAAGGACGATTTCGTTCGGACGACGTCGATGGCCAAAAACGGCCGCGATGCTCAAAATTCACCTAAAAATCCATCTAAAAAGCATGTAAAATCAAATTAAATCAATTCTAGATCAGTTTAAACCCTTACCCGTAGACCGCGGCGGACCTCTCGCAGATCGTGCAGCTGTCTCTACCATTTTTGCTCCGAGCTCTCAAAACAGTAAAATGAACAGTAACAAATGAATTAGGGTTTTACCCTATTTTTCTTAATTTTATTCAACAAATAATTTTTGCTTTTTCGCGTTTTTACCTCAAACGTTCGATTTGGGTAAAAACACGGAGGGGGCACCATAGTAAGTCGTCGTACGATTCGACCAAGAATCGTCGCCTAAAAATGGGAATAATTTTTTTGCTTTCTCGTAGATCGAGAAGAACTCATCTTTAACGCATTTTCTTCGGAAAATTCGCTAAAGAGGGGGCAAAATGTAGCACCCTAAAATTGGCGCAGTAAAATTGGAATAATTACATTCACCTTAGTAAATAAATTTAAATTCAAATTTAACCTCCCAAACCGCCCGTTAACCGTCGAGAAACCCGTTTCCTCCTTTTTCACGCCATTTTTAGCAGTTGTTTTGACCGTTTGACGATATCGTCTCCGATCAGACGATATCGCCCCAGATTTGACGATTTCGTCTGGACTAGAACGTCCAGACGATTTCGTCGCAAAACTGAATTTGCATAGTTGGAATCCGTTCCAACGGGTCTCCAATCCGGGTAGAAGCGTGTCTACGCCATTGGGACCCTTCCCCGTTGGAGATCTCCCAAATTGGGATGATCTCCAACCTCCCAACAACTATCCTATGCCTATTTAACTCTAAGGCTTTTCCCTCCCCAACCCCTGGCTGAATTTTTATGCAAATTGAACCCTTATGCTCTAAAACATCGTAATTCATATTTTGCATTAGTCCTATAGTCATTTCATTGCAGGTACACCACTGGTTTTCAGCCGGAGCCAGCACCTATCGCAGCCGACGAACCTGTCAAGATCGGAGGCGATCTCGTCAAATTCGGGACGATCTCGTACTGATGCGAGACGATTTCGACTGCAGCACACATCGAGGCAATCAGTGCCTGGAGTTTGTTCTTCTATTTCTTTTCTCTGTCATTTTATGTTATAAATTAGATTGTTTATTTAGTTTTTATATTATATTGCATTTGGAGTTCACCCATTTTGTCTAGTTTACAGATTAAGATCATATTCTGCTATCTAAACATAGTTATTTGCATTTACTTCTATTCCTGTATATTGTTCAACACTCATATTACTGTTTTACATAGTTTGCCCCTATTTGCAAAATAGAATTTCTCGTATTTCGCATCTGCTTGCTGTTTTGCAAGTCTCTGATGAATTCGTCTAACGAATTCGTCAGATTTCAGACGATCTTGTCAGTTAAGACGATTTTATCAAATTGAAGGCGATTCTGTTGAATTGCAGACGATCCAGACTGCTTCAAGCTTCAGAAACTCCATCAGACTTCTAGATCAGGTAATCTTCATTGGCCTCCTGCAAATTCTCTGTTTCTGTTTTCCTTTCTGTTTGCTGTATGCATTTAAATTGCATTTTCATGTAGTTTAAGTTAGAATCATTCGGCCAAACCTAGGATGAATGTTTAAAAATAAAACGAACTCATCAAAACTCATTCCCAAAACCTAGGCGTGGAAACTGCCATTAAATGTTTCCTGGTGAACCCACCATCCATCGAAAAATCACCAAAATGCACCTCCCTTGAGAGGCGGGACCTTCGCAAAGTCCTCTCGTCCGAGGTACCGCACCATCCTTTTCCCATCCTCCTTCCGGACGCGGATCCAATAGCCTGAAGGTAGGGGTGCGAAAAATTTGGAGCGATACATGTACAATCTATTGAATCAAACTTGATGGTTGTATTATATTACTATTAGGATGGAAATTGAGATTCTTATAACCATTTGGAGGGACCCTATGGTTTTGACAATTTTTCTGGAAGGGAAGTATGAGATTATCCTAGTATTAATATTGACAATTTTGAGCATTCTACTATCTCTTAAGGGATATGAACTTGTTAGAGAATAATTTGAGTGATTATTTTGTTTTATCTAGCTTAAAGGAGTAGAGACATATAGGGGGAAATTCAAGAGTAGGGAGAAAATTTGGGCCCATGACTACGTTCTTAGCTAGAGTAGGTTGAAATTTTATAGGCTATATAACTGAAGGAGGTTGATATGGAGGTTAAATGTCCAAAATAATGGTATAAGAGGTCTAAGAGCTAGACTTACTAGCCATTTAGTCTATGAGTATCTACACCAATTGATTTTTGCTAGCTCCTACATACTGCTATGGCATTTATTATAATTCCATCCCTCTTAATAGTTAAATTCAAAATTGTTTGTTGCATCATTACGGTCTGTTATACCAACTAGTCCCTTACTATTGTTCATGTCATTGTTGCTAATTGAGCTACTTCTAGTGTGGCCTAAATGATAGTCACCTATTATGATAGCATGTTGCTCTCTACCTCCATAGTATATTAAGGTGATATGTTAGATCTTGTCTTACATATCATAATTATCAATATTTAGAGTACTACTCCTATTTTTGATACCTCTCTTTCCCTCCTCTAATGGTACTCTTTGTTTCATCTTAGTAGGGGTGGTGCTACTCATTGTACCCACTAAGGTCATCTACCTAGTCTCATTAACTTTCTTATATTCAAACCACTATTATTAGCCTAAGGGGATAGATGGTCTAGTACCACCCCTAGTAGTCAATGCTAACCCTAGAGTCATGGCTACCTAGATCTAGAACCATAAAATCATCAATGTCTACCTTAGGATAGGATTCTAAGTGTGACTAAGGCCTAAACCATTGCTATTGTATCATCTGTCTATACCATATTGACCCATAAAAATCCTCTACTATTCTAAATAAAATGGAAGAGATCACACTCTCCCAATGGTCTAACCAACCATATAACTTGCTTGAATCAATATATATGGGAGGTATCCTTTATCCATATTGGATGATGTCTAAATGACCGCTAGGTAATCTACGTCTAGCATAAGTCATAAAAAAAAATTAGACCACTCTTAAAACTTCCTTGTGTGGCCTCCCTACCTAGCCTAAAAATGTCAAGCCCAATGGTATATTGTTGGTACCTCCAGATCTACCACTTGCCCTAGTAATCTAGGCACTGCTATATGCTCTTAGGTGTACAATGTGAGTAGAGTGCAACTAGACAAACTCTTTCCTCCTATATAGACAACCTAATATAGTGAATGGTACAACCAAACTAGGATAACCAAGCCTAGAAACAACTATATACTCCTCAAGAATTTCCACCACCACCTCTTTTCATCCCTAGAGGACTACTCTTCTGCTCATGTTACCAATAAAAACTCTAGACACTAAAGCACATATAAAAATCATCTAACAATATAGGCAACCTTTAGCATAGATGACATTGATGTCAATGTTGAACCTTATGACTACAAAGTTTACATTCCCAATTAATATCCTCAAGCTCCTCTATTTATCTTGGCTTAGGATCCACCACACTTTCTCTAATGTGATGATCATTTCATCATAAGATAGTTGGAAGCTATTCATATTTGAATACCAATGCTCTGCCTAACTAGTCAATAATGCCCTATCAAACTCTACGTTAGGCATTAGGGCTACATATTTTAACCATACTACCACTAGTAAAGCATGATTAGTAAATTCTAATTACCCCTAGATGGTCTCTAAAAATGGGGTTATTTCTCCCTATAGTCAAGTGTCTATAGTCTCTCTTAATTAGACAAACCTGCTAACCCACCAGTCCCAAAGCTTACAAAATCAACTAAAACTCAAGGTATGCAAAACTTTCACCCTTTCAAAAAAGTTCCATCAAGTTATAAAACACCAACAACCAATAGAAGTGCCACCCAAATGTCAAATTTTTTATCGACATATGAAAGTGCGATCAACTAGCATCAACACTAGCACAAAAGCACTACCAACACACAAAAGCATTGTCCTTCCTTTTAGGTATACTTTCTAAGGCTAAAAATAAAAAAGGGGTAAGTTCTTTGGATTTTTACCTAAACATGCACTCGTACTACTAGTGGTCTCACCTAATCTACTCAATGCGATGGTCTCATCTAATCTACTCAATGTGGTGGTCTCATCTAATCTACTCAATGTGGTGGTCTCACCAACTAAGCCATCAAAATATATACAACAATAATGGTTCCAAATCTCCTAATTATCCTCATATATTGTTAAATTATGTGTTTTTTACCTTAACAATTTTACCCCCATATCATCCCAACTAGTTTTTGTTGTTTGTCCTCGCTCTTTCATCACTGCATCAATGTGAATCATGGTCAAATCAAGTTTCTTTGATCCAAATTGATTTTCCCTTTAAAACTTGAGGGGGTGCATTGGGGAATGGTAGGCATTTAATGCTATTAAAAATATATATTTTAACATCATAAATAATCAACAATTAAAAACCTCAGTCATCTTATATCATAAATCTTAATAAAAATCAAATATATCTCAAAATTAGGGTATGAATGTTAGTATTTAACACATTCATCATCCACTAAATGCATCAAAAAGAGGAAAATATAGGCACCCAATTTTGAGTGCATCATCAAAGTCTTCAAACATACCAATAACTTCATCAGCCAAGCAATCAATCATCTAAAAAAAATAAATTATATCCATTTCTCAAATCAAGAATATTTATTGATCCAAAAGCAAATATGTCAGGACCTTGGCAATAACATTGATGATGCTTCTATTCACTAGTAGTGCTTTTACATAACTTTAAAATATTTATTATTTCATGCCCAAAGTGACCAGTAAGTAGTCATTTTAGCATTAACATTGGTATCATTAGCATTACCAATGCTACCACCTCCACTACTACTGATTTTAAAATCCCCAAAAGAGAAAATTTAGATTGTTAGTACCTTCCAAGCCACCCATAAAAAAAATATTTAGTCATACTAGTATGATCTATAGCCCTACAAAAAATCTAAAGCCCAAAATTTTCTATTTTCTATCTTCCATCCATTAATTACATGTTGAACCATTTTAAAAATCTTGCCTTAAACAATCCCATCAACTTCAATGCAACCATCCCCCAAAAAGCCATGGATTCCTATAAATTCAACACTTGGGGAGTTCGCTTTAGATGATCTTTTGAGATTAGTAAAACTTTATTAAAATTTATATATGAAATCTGGAATATAACAAATATCTATCAATTTGAACATGGATCTCATGTATTTGTGAGGCTCTCAATCATCTCAAGCAACAAGTAAGCTTATATACGTCATCAATAAGAGGATATCATCAAGGAATATTAAGACTACAAGCCTGATTAGTTGTGCTCTCTCCCCTATTGGATTTATCATATCTTTATCTTTTATGCTTTGTAATCATTTGATCATTGCATACTAACCAATATTACATATTCACATAGTATATCTATTTGTCATTTATTTTATTGTATACTTAGCTTACATATTTTTACTATCAACTAAGTTGTCATACTATCTCCATCAGGATCCCTATACCTCCTAGTTAGGGATCCTCATTTGGTCATTTAGAAAATAATAAATATTTTTTCCAAATCATATTCTATCATATCAATAGGTGAAAGCACTATTAAATTGTAGGTTCAATTACACAATCATCCTCTATTTTTTATATAATAAAAACCTCTTTTTAATCATATAAAGTGAAAGTAATACCATTTGCCAAAATCATCATCAGTGGTATCACTTTCCTAGTGGTACTTTTGCCACTAGGCATATAATCATTATTTTTTCATTCTATGGATTTTTAGCTCATCTCTTGAATAGGCATCTAATGCTAGTCAAGAGAGCCATACACTTTCCTCCACTCTAGGGAAACCATTTTACTATTGATATATCTATTTTTGTCTATTTTGTAGGTTGGTGAAAGTGCCATACATTAGAAAGAAATAGCACCAACAACACTTTTGTGAACTAGTAGTTCATTCTATTAGCAATGCTTTTGTCGATCAATAGTATTTTTTCCATTGATGTAGAAATTCAGGTTTTATGTTGTAATTGCTTTTATCATCTTAGATCATAGATATGTCTATTGTCTCTTTTGCATCTACTTTTGTTTTATTATTTTCTATTTTTATCCATTAAAGAAAAAAGGAAGAGAAAGGACAAGTTAACATTAATATTTTTAGGGGACCAACTTATAAAACCCTAGACTTAATATTACAAATTACCACTATTCTCAAAGGGGGAGACACAACAAATCATTTAAGAGGCCTTCTCAATTCTTTTCCCATATTTCATAGAAGGACATATACATATAAATGAACACAATTATTGAAATAAGTGATGGTGGAAATTTTGCTTTGAATGATTTTTAATATTGTGAAAGAGCATTAGGTGTTAAGGCATTGATATTGAAACTAAAGGAGGTACTTGTAGAAAGTCTTAAGCAATTATACCTTTATTATTTGACATTTATTTCAAAGAGACAAGGAGGAATTTGATTCAATATAAACATTATTGTACATTTTCATACATTGGTGAGAGCTCCAAAGAAGAAGGAGAACTCACTTATCTGCTCATTGTTGACCTTGTTTTTGTAGTAATTGACCTTGTTTTCATAATATCCTAAAGATATGATGGTTGTATCTTTGAGGTAGAGAAGACATAGTGAGAAAGGTATACTTTCTCAACATGACCTTCAAAATACTTTTTTCCAACTTGATGATCAATAAATATGCATTATATTACATTCTTCAAGATATGTTGAACACGATAAGTTTGTTGAGTTTTGATTATCCCATTTCACATGGTCAATTTGAATACATCATATTTAATGCATATTTTCAATCATAGGGTATCAATAGGAAGCTTGAACATAGGTATTAAGTATATGTAGAAGGCAATGCTTATTTACAATGTTAGAGAAGAAGATATTTGATGATTGATTTCTATAGGATACTAATAGAGGTAAGTTTACTTGCATTGATGTAAGTTAAAGAATTATATAATTTTTACACTATATTTGCTAAATAATTTTAAAGTTTATAATCAATTGAATCTCTTAATTGTACAAACTTGTGCATTATTATTTTAAAGTTTTTTATTTTGTGATACACTAACATGGCAATTAATATCTATTGGGCACTGAATTGTCATCAAGATTTAGTTGATACTACAACTGTCTATCTTCTAATTTTCTAGCCAGGTTTGCACTCGATAGTCATAGCTCAACACTCAACATTGGCTGAACCAAAGACTACTTCAATCCAACCTTCATAGTATGTTGGTTCCTTGTCAAATTAGTAATATGTTGACTCAATTAAACTCAATAAGGGTTTGAGGAATAGGGTTAGAAAAAGGTTTAGGGTTAAGAAAATATGCATTAATAGTGGCCGTATAGGCTAACAACATAGGCATCCATAGGAAAACCTCTAAAAACTACTTCTAGTGTCCCACACTCAAGATTAGCAACACCCAAAACCATAAAATATTTATATAATAAAGAAGAAAATAGAGATATGTCCCAATAAGCAATTCCAATATCCAATATATTGAAATTCCAATTTAGAAAAATAGATCAATAATCAGACTTTGCAGAAATAAAATTCCTATCAACACAGATCTAACTATGAATAGATTTCAACTACCTTAAAAACTAGTAATCCAATGCAAATGAAATGAACTAACCGTTACAACATTGAAAAAAATGCAATTCATAGCTTCGAACCTCTTAAATAAAATATATCAAAGATAACAAGTCTCAAGTCAAAAATCCGAGTAATGCTCCTTCCATTAGTTTTTAGAAAATATTTACATAGTAGGGCAAGCAAACACACTAGATCCGACCTTGAAAATTGAGGGTTCTACCTCTATTTATAGTTTACAATGAAGAGAATTCAAGGAGACATTACAAAAATTTAGAGTTTGATAGATTAGCAGAGAGCTACGTTGGCATTATCTCATTCTCTTGTTGAGTCCAAGAAATTCGCTAGAAGTAATCCACCATCGCAGCTTGACTCTACAACTTGTTGGTTTGATGATGGTAGTTGAGCCTCAAGCCATTATAAACCCAATCTAAATCATTCACTATTATTTATAACTCCATTCCATCACAGATCTACAATCGTTGGTTCTTGGTTCTTGAACTGACTATTCTCCAATATTTCATCTTCCCACTTCGAATTGACTATTCTCCAATCTACCAAGAATCTATCTTTGTATGCTTCATTAAATATTAGCAAAATCTCTGTCATTGATGCTCTCAGTGAATGATTGTGACTAACTCTCAGTAACACTCTACAAACTAGTAGGAAATAAATAAATCATCAATCCACTCAAAATTAATGTTGATGTCAGCTTGAATGACTTTGACCAATGAATTCAATTTTCGATGGGGAATACATTAAGTGTTGAGAAAAATCTAGCTTGTCTTCAATTTTATTGACTTAGCATTTTAAAACCTTTAAGTCCTTCTAGCATCTGTGGCTTTGAAAACCAATCGCAATCCACTCCTCAAAATTTGATTCACCAGCTTTGACTTAGTTTGACTGCGGAATCACCAATCTGCTCCACAAGCAATGTAAAATAACCCTTGTGCTATTCTTATACCTTTACTTCCTCTCTTATTCTTTCAACATTCTTACCAAATGGTAGGGAAATTGTCACCATTATACTCACAATTAGTCTTGGAACTCAATGGAATGCATATTCTTAGCACTTAGTCATTGGAGTGCACAAAATAGAGAAGAATCACCAATTCATACTTTATAGCGTGTTGATGTCATCAAAACTCAAAATAATTGTGGATTGGGAACCTCGTGAGATGTCATTGCCAAATACACTAGAAATCAAGTGAAATGGAACTTACTTGCCAATGTTGGCAAGAAACACTAAGTATTGAGCAAAATGAAAATTACTTGCATGGACCCGCTCCAAAATACTCCATATCCTCAACGAAATAGAAATTTACAAAATTTTCTAAGGATGTGGTCATTTTGGGCCTACATTTTGGTGCCTCCTAGGTGTATTTTCTTGTAAATCCATCAAAATCAGTCTTATTCATTGGGCATCAGGAGTCAAAAATGCTCATCTTCAAAAAAATGCTTTAAAGAATAATTTCCATATGATCATTACCCTCTAAAAAACCTTGTGAATTCACCCAAAGGGTAACGGTTCATATCGATATCATGCTAGAAACACAAATATCTCCATCACTCCTTCAAAACTACTCCAATGCTTAAGAAAAAATAGAACTGTGTTCTCCCTTTTATGCTTTTCCAAAATGACATGAATGCCTTCACAAAACTTTTATTTTTGTATTTTAGCCTCATGCTTTTATTACAGTCTTCTGATAGTGTCAAAGTCAAAACAAAACAAAAATACAATACTTCTACATGACTATAAAAATGTACAACAAAAAATATTCTAAGCTTGTGTCCCTTGTAGGTCCATAGCAGCTCTATCTGGTTCTTCACTCTCTTGCTCAACTTATTCCTCCTCAGGTGATTCTTGCTTTTTTTCATTTTCCTCTTCAGCATCCTTTCCAAACAACTGTACCATCAACTTCAGGGTTTGTAAAGCTTGTTTTCAAACTACTTCAGGGGGATTAGAAGTCTCTTTAAGCTGCTTGTGTATGTACTCCAACTCAGCAGTGCCTTCATAATTTGTAGCACTTCCTTTATTTACCAAGTCCTCCATTAGATCTCGAAGCCTGGTTAGATCAATAATCATTTGTGAAATCTGCTCCTGATCAATTGGATCTTCCATAGCATCAACCTTAGATTCATCTTGGAGGTTCTCGACTACACTCCTCTTAATATATTTTTTGATAACAGAGTGTTATCTTCCATCCATAACCCTCTGAACCCATTCTGAATCATCTCTTTATTTATATCCACTATATATCTGATCATATTATCAACCTTATCAAACAATAGCCAAGCCTTTTGTAACATTTTGTGCTTATTTACTACAACTTTAGCAGAAACTCTAGTAATATTTCATTCTTTGTTAGGAATAGGCTTAGCAGTCTCACTGAGTCTGTTGTCTGCCAACTTATAAATTTGCTCAACTAAAATCACCATGGGTTGTAGCTCTCTAGTGAAGCTATCCAAATCTTCTTGAACATTCTGAAGCAGGTGTATGGCATCATCCAAGTAATCAATGATGGGTTGTAATTTTGAATATTTCTCCAGAACTTCAGACAACAGTTATTTCCTTAATTTTTTCATCCTTGCCGTAGAGAAACCTGAAGACTTTACCTTTTCAATCTGAAGCTACTGCTTCAATATCTGTATTTCTTTGGCTTGTTCTTCATTTTTCTTCTTTTGCTCCTCTACCTGCTCCTTGAGCTTATCGACCTCTTGGATTTTTTCTTGATAGTTATTTACTTCACTTTTGATTGCATTTTCTACCTATTTCTGGTTATTGATTGTCTTCTAAATATTTTCTATTGTCTGCTCTAGCTTATCGACTTTCTCATTGTATATATCACCCTTGACATAGAAAGTGTCCAAGTGGGCTTTAGTTATAACTAGCCCATCCTCAGCAGGCAACTGCTCAATGTCTTCTGTGTATTGTTCCAAACGGTAGTCTTGAGCAATAATTTCAGTCTCAGGCTTTCTCACTAGAGGAATTATGGATTTGGATGTCTTCTACCTAGAAATTGGATCAACAAACATGGTTCTTCTCTTTATAGCCATCCTCTTGGAAGGTTTTGATAGTTTCTCTGCCCAAAAATTTTGAATCTTTTGTGCAGTTTCCTTCTCCTTTTGTAAATTTTCTAGTGTAGGATAACTCATGGGAGGAGGAGAGGCTATAATATAGGATATAACATACTCAACAGATGACGATGGCTTGGTAGAAGTGACTATAGTAGAATATGTGACTACCGTTGTTTTTGCAATTGACAAACTCATGGAAACTATAGTAAAACTCGTAGAAGGGTGAGTGGGTGCAGATGAAATAGATTGCTTTTTAGATGATGGGGGAGGTTGCAATGGTAAATATAGAATTATGGGAGATGATGGAGGAATTTTAGGTGACTTCAGAGGAGATGGGTTGGCTTGGCCCTTAGTATTTACTGGTGAAAATAGTGAACTATATTGGGGAGAGAACATTTTTGTTACAACTTCTTGCTTATAAGGGGAAGGAATTTTCTATGGGAAAAGAGGAGGATATTGAGAAGAGGAGATATAAATCATACCTTCACCTATATATGTAGGTTTTTCTATATCTGTCTCTTCACTTTGCTCCTATGTTTGTACTTCTTCTGTAGCTAAAATAGGGGTTTTCTCAATAATTTTTTCCTTATCTATATTTTGTTTCTTACAGACCTCCTTCTGAGATTTTTTTGGTGCCATTTTGTAAAGATATTTCTATCCTTCTTCACAATGAAAACACAGAGATAGATCAACTATTTATGAACAATGATCACACCACTATTTCCGAGAATAGAATGAACAAATATTGGATTGCAAATAAGAAATGCAGCGGAAGTATAAAAATAATCAAACGCCACTTGAGGTGGGCACACCCTCGCCGTAAAGGCAAATATGCGAAGATCGCAAATGAGATATAAAAGATAATGAGAGATAATCATTTATTTATTCTACACTTGGATAAATAGTGATTTAAATGTAATACTTCATAATATAGCCGACGCTATATTATTTTAGGTATGTAACATGACTCCCCTCCTCGGAAAGCTTTGTCCTCAAAGCTGGAAATGACTGGAAAATACTTTTAGATTCCCAGGTTGCAGCTTCATCTGGTAGGCCCTGCCATTTGATGAGAAATTCTTGGATGTGACGAGAGCTCTGTATGCGTGTTCTGCTTTGTAGAATGGCTTTCGACTGGAGATATATACGCCCTTCTGTATCTAATATTGGTAATTTTGACTGAGAGTTCACTTTTTGGCTGATCACCTTGGCATGGTCATGGGATATTTGGGAAGGTAGTCCCTTTGGTTCATGGAAGACCTCTACGGAATGTGCTTCAATGTCCCGTAAATCTGGAGCAAAAATACCCGAAGTTGCTCGAGATTGCTTTTTCAAACAATTAATTTGATCTATGAATCCGTATCCAACATTTTGTAATGTTTTCTCCATACTATGAGAGCTCATCATCTGTGATGGAGGAGTAGTAATGCCTTGTAAGCGAATGACCTGTCCATTTTCCTTCCATTCCACAAATAATTTTTTGAAATTGAAGCTAACCATGTCTAGTGTTTCCAACCATTCTACTCCCAAAATGACATCAGAGTTCCCTAAATTCATTACGAAGAGAGATCCATACCATGTATAAGTTCCCATTTTAATGGAAACTTTAGATGTTTGCCCAATACATTGAGCGTTCACCCCGTTGGCTACTAGAACCTGAAATTTGTCTTTGTTGGATGAATTAATGAATAAATTTAAAGCTTTTGCTGTTTTGATGTCGATAAAATTGTGGGTACTGTCTGAATCAATCAGCACATTTACCTTTTTCTGGCAGAGAAATCCCGGTACCTTGATTTTATGGTGGGTTGTTAACCCCATGAGGGCATGCACTGAAATAGCCATTGTATCCTCTTCCTTCTCTTCTAGAACAATTGATAGTTCTTCTTGAATAGGTTCTTCCTGGTGGTATGTTTCTTCTTCTTCTCCTTCATATTGAGCGCATTCAATATGAAAGTTCTATTTTTGTGCACATGCCTATTCTCTGGGATGGTGATTGCGACATTTATAGTAGAAGTATCTTGAAGGTTGATCATTTCTATGAAAGGAGTTGTTGCCATACGAAGGATGATTAAAAGTTTCATGTTGTGTATACAACTGAATTCTCTTCTCAGCTAGCTTGTCTATTCTTATGCAATCGTTCAACGAGGTTGGATTTTGAATGTCCACCTCCACCTTAATATTTTATTTCAAACCATTACAAAAAGATCCTACCACTATGTCTGGACTGAGGTGTAATGCATACGGTAGTAAACTGGTGAATTCGGAGACGAACTCACTAACTGATCTTTCTTGCTTAAGAGATAATAGTCTTACTGTGTATGATGATGTAGCTCCTTCATCAAATATTTCTAAAAAATAGGTAGTGAAATTCTTCCAGCAAACAGTAGCTCCTTTCTTGTGTTTAAGCCATACAAACCATTGGTAAGCCTCAGTGCCTAATTTTGATGCAGCGAAAGGGACTTTATCGACATCCTTAATTTGGTATAATTCAAGAATGCCTTCCATTTTGGCTATCCAACCATGAGGATCATGACCCTCAAAAGTGGGCATATCAATGCATGGAAAATTATTAGGGCCTCTCGGTTGGTGATAACCCATATCCCTTTCCTGATCTTGGTTATATCGTTGTCTATGATAGCAATTCCCGTAATTATCCGGATTGCCTCTTTGCTGCTCCCAATATTCATCCTAGTCATCATTTTCTTCATTCCTTTGTTCATGGGAGTGATTTTGGGGATTAGTATTGGGATTAGGTTGGTTTTGTGCGCTCACTAGTTTAGTTAGGGTGTCATTAATTTGGCGCATACCAGCTAGTAATTCTCGAAGAGCTTCATCAGTGTTAATGGCAGAGTTGCCTGATTCTCCTTGTGTGATGTTGTCGTGAGTTGGGGAAAGGTTAGTAGCCATGGGGTCTACTATTGGATGATGTGAATTATAACTACCAATTTGAAAAGGAGAAGGAGAATTTTTTGTACCTTGGCTTCGATGAGGTCTTCGTGCGTTGTTATTGGTCGTCTCCAAGCTTGATAGTCGACCGTCAGATCCTTTGGTCCACCTTTTGCTCATGCACTTGTTAACATAATCTACTTAGGAACCTTTGAGTTTTGACTGCTGCAAAAATTTGGATTTCGCTTCAACTGTCGCTCCAATTGCGACGTGGATTTGAATTTGGGCTCATCCTTGACAACTTTTCACAACTTTTAGTGACAACTTTTGACAACTTTTAGTGACAACTTTTGACAACGAGTTTGCAAAATACGAAAACAGATGGGGACTGACACGATGCACGTGAAAACTAACATGACACAATACGAAGTATGGACTCAATGACATGGAACTAGATGACACAATAACAACACATAGCAAGGACACAATAGTTGACGACTGGACGAAGGGACAGACAGCAACCATTGGACGAAGGGACAGACAAACAATGACAACTATGGAACAACTGGATGAAGGGACAGACGACGAAGAGTAGAAGAGACAACGACAACTGGACGACAACTACGGAACAGATAGCAGACAGCGACAATTGGACGAAGAGCGAAATAGACTACAACAACTGGATGACAAAGGGGATAGATTAGACGAAGAGCGAAACAGACAGCGACGACTGGATGACAATTGCGGAACAAATAGACAAATGAAGAGGACTATCATGCTACGCCCGGAGGAACTCCTAATGTGTGACCGAAGTCACACCGTAGAAGGTGTGACTTAGGTTCTTTAAACCCGTTTTTGAACTTTGTACACCAAATGTGGGATAAAGGATTAAACCCAACGCAGCGGAGAATGGTTTATCTGACGTCAGCAATTAAATATAAACCAACGACCTTAGCTTTCCAAATTAATGAAAATATTCACGATTTATGATTGGTTGACGTCCTGCGAACAAGTTTATGCAAATTGCGAAGTAATTTCTCGGTGGATCCGTGAGCGATTTTCCAATTTCCTTTATATGCGTGAGTAGATTTCCACAAATAAGACTCTTACTATGTATGTATGTGGGATTTGGTGGCACTATTTCAATGAAATGTCGGCAATTGAAAACGTAGGATATGCGTGAGTCTGCTACACGGCTTCGACGACTTTTCGGCAAGTGAGAACGCAGACCTCCGTAGCGTCTGTGACTGCGTATGTCAAATGAAATTTCTTCCTAGGCGTGTTGGATCGTACCAACCTGATACCACTTGTAAAGATATTTCTATCCTTCTTCACAATGAAAACACAGAGATAGATCAACTATTTATGAACAATGATCACACCACTATTTCCGAGAATAGAATGAACGAATATTGGATTGCAAATAAGAAATGCGCAGAAGTATAAAAATAATCAAATGCCACTTGAGGTGGGCACACCCTCATCGTAAAGGCAAATATGCAAAGATCACAAATGAGATATAAAAAAGATAATGAGAGATAATCATTTATTTATTCTACACTTGGATAAATAGTGATTTAAATGTAATACTTCATAATATAGCCGACGCTATATTATTTTAGGTATGTAACACATTTTGGCCTTTCTTTTAAAAAATTGTGAAGCTACCAACCTATCATTATCTGTGTCCTCCCCATACAACCCTTCCTACACTGGTTCTTCTTACAATGTTTATTTAGAAATAGGATTCAACTCCACTGTAGCTGCAGTGGTGAAACTCACTAGTGTGAACACAAAGTTTTTATTTTTCTTATTCCAATATATTTATGTATCAGGGGGCTCTCCACCCAGGTCTAATCATTTGGTCCTGCTTACTATCTGAATTAATTTTGTGCTAATGGCCCTCTCATCACAATAGTGCATTCTAATCATTAACTATACCCCTTTTGGAAAATTCTCAAGTTGTTCTATTGAGGGTTCAAATGTCTTTAGAACTTTAGCAATAGTTAATGGAGTACCAAATCCTTCTTCTTGAGCTTCTTCTTACAAAGGTGGGGATGGGGAATCTGACCCTAGTTGTGGCTTCTTATAAATCAACACTATATTCTTTGGGTCTTTTGCCCTCCAAGTAATTTTTTTATCATATCTTTCAGAAAAATCATTGTCGATTACTAGTGCAAACTTGGATTTCTCTTTGCCAATTTCAACTCTCATCCTCCACCATTCTACTATCTTGGATTCTTTCCATTTATTTTTACTCTCGAAGTTTATGATGGTATACTCCTACAACTAATGGTTTTCATTCCTATCAGAATCAAAATCAACAACCTGCTCATAGAAATCTAACCATGGAGGAAGTTGTTCCATCTTGGCCACATTCCAATCTAAAGGAGCATTTTCCTTATTATTCCTACCCTGTTCAAAATGAGACCTTGAGGTTTTCTCAAATTTTTAGGCCTTCTCTCCATTCAGGGCTATGTTCCTCTTGTGGAATATATCATCCGGGTCATATCTCCATCTCTGGAGAATGTAGAACATACCCAACCTATCCAGATATTGGTTGATTTGTTAACCCTAGCCCTTTTTGGTTATGGTTATATCGTCAATACTTCGTTAGATCAATAAACACCTTATCTTCCTTCCAGAGTCGTAGTTCATATTAATAAACTCGGATTGCCTCAAATATTCTAGGGCTAATAATTTATCTATAACAAAATGAGGCAAAAAAAAAGGCTTACTAGTGAAGCCATATAGTCTAATGACTGTACCTTCTGTAAGGAAGTACCAATATCCTTCTTTGGCACCCTCTGTTCTTAACAATTTTCTGGCCAGCAGAGGTATCCTAGGGCATTTCCCATACATTATCTTCAGTGCTGGCCCTAAAAATTCCAAATTAAATCTATACATAGACTCAGTGATCCTCAAATGAGCAGTACAATAGTAAATAGGAATAGGGTCACCTTGGTCATTCTTTTATTTTACCAGAATCTAGGGTATCATTTTATTTATACCCACAAAGAACATCCAAACCAGACTTGAGTAATGCCAAAAAGAGGGTGTGTCAGAATACCTTTTCATTCTCACTATTTACTCATGTATTATTTTAGCTAAGAAAATTGACTAGTCAAAGTAAATGACCTTAACACCCTTCTTTTTTGCATCTTCCTCATACATTCTCTCATTGGAAATACAGTATGTAGTGGCTATTTTCCAATCGGTCACGAGTTGGTCAGAATCTAAACCCTCCAAACAAGCTAGCATGGAGTAGAACTCTGGGTTAGAAAATTGGTTGATGGGTATTGGAACTTCAGGTATTTCATCTTCCTATATTATCATTCTAAATTGGAATCGAAGCCATCTTTCCATGACTTCCTTTTCTTTTGAAGCCATTAATGAAGTATAAAACCTAGATTGTTCTGCTATGTCAAATTATTTATATTCTAAAGGTGGGCTCATCCCTACGATGAAAAAATCATGACAAAGCTCTTTGGTAATGGTGAATAGTATTATATCATTAGGATTTTTCATTGCCCTCTTCTCAACGTCATAAAATTTAATCATCATAGAAATTAACTCATGGTAATGGTGGACAGAATCACAGATGTAAGAGAAAAAGAAGGATTTTATAGCAATGATACCTTAAGGTCGAATTGGTCTCCCTTCAAAGTATTTAAATCTAAAATTACTCCTCAAGAAGGTTATTTGTACTTGGGTCATTACCATATTTGCTAACCACCTTGTCTGATCCACATAGTTGTCTAGATCTACTTCTATTTTTTGCATTTCTGTTAGCACTTTTTTAGGAGCTATTTTCACAAGCAATCATTAGAATATTATCGTTGGTGTTTGTAGACAGTGCTTCGTTATTATTCAACTCTTTTTTCTTTGTAGGCATTGGTTTTGTCGAATGAATGCATTCTACACTTTTGAGAAATTTTAATTACCCATGCATTCACACCTTTTGCCATTAATGCGGTCACTTCCAAAACTATCTGTTTGCACGCTTTTCAAATTAAAATTATGCATCTCGATGGCTTGGAGATGTTATGCTGCTTTCTGATTGGCTAAAACTCAAGACACCTTCCTACACTCGTGATGTCACTTGTACTTTTCTCTTCCTTTGGAGCAGTGTGGGAAACTCATGCATTAATTTGTGAATATTTGCTCTTTTGGAAGCGGTGTGGCATGGGATTGAGTTTCCACTCAAAAATGGTCATGAACTTTTGCGGATTAGAACTCTCACTACAATCCGCTATCACTTAATCTCTTTTAAGCATGAATTGGAACATATGTGTAGCATTTCGCTACTTTCTTAGTGCATTTGAGGGTAGAATGAAAACTTGCTGCTTTTGTTGACACTTGCTTATTTTTGCAACCTTTTCACTTTATATATTTTTTAGCATTTTATCAAAAATGAAAACTTGAAATAAAATGGAAAGGATATGGTACAAAATATGTACATATATTACAATGATCTTAGCTTAATCAAAATAGATTTTAAGGTGAAAACCATTGACCAAAATTGGTTGTATGTTTCCCTCAAGGTCTCCAAGCTAGCAAACATTGGTCTCCTTAACTTATGATATCTTGAAAGGGCCATCCCAGAAGGATTCAAACTTCTGATGATGTCCTGGTTTAGCACTTTCAACATTCCACTTGAGTACAGAATCTCCAACTTGGAATTTTCTGAACCTTGCCTTCTTATTAAACCATGCCTTGATATCAACTTAATGCTTTTGAAAATCCTCATATGCCTAAGTTCTTTTTTCTTCTAACTTTAGCAAGTATGTCAAACTTATTTCCACTAGATTCTGTTTAGATTCTTCTTTTGTGTTTATCATATTGAGTGTTGGAATCTCCAAATGAACAGGTAACACTACCTCTTTGCCATATACTAGGGCATAAGGGGAGATGTTGATGGACTTTTTATTAGTGATTTTGTCTACCCATAGAGTTTTTTCCTGCAATATGTGCCAACTTCTCTTATTACCCTCTAATGATCTTCTCAAAATCCTCAACAGGTTCTTGTTAGTTGACTCTGCAAGTCATTTCCTTGGGAGTAGTAGTTTGAAGTATTCTTTATGGTGATGCCATACTTGCTGGAAAACTCAATATATTTGGATCCTATGAATTCTAGTCCATTATCACTTACCAAAGCCTCTAGAACACCAAACCTTGTTATCAAGATTTCAATGAAGTTTATCACCACTTATTGGTCTGATTTCTTTGTAGGAATAGCTTCTACCCATCTGGTGAGGTAGTTTATAGTAGTCATAATGTACTTGTGCTCAGTTGAGAAATACGAATTGATAACTCCTATGAAGTCCAACCCCCATTGCTGAAATGGTTCTTCCACTTGAATTGGATTTAGGGTAAATGATGCATTCCTTGTTCTTCCCACATATCGCTGGCATTTATCACAAGCTATAGTGACTTTGAAAGTGTCGGTAAATATGGTAGGCCAGTAATAGCCTTCCTTTATAATTTTCAATGTTGTTACCCTTCCTAAGAAGTGTCCTCCGGATATCCCTCCATGGAACTCTTCTATGACCTTTTATTGTCGATCATATTTTAAGCATCTAAGGAGAACTCCATCAAGGTTTATTTTGTATAGACCTTCTGGCAATAGGGCATACTTCAAATCCTGAATTCTATATCTCCTTCTCTATGATGGATTAATATTAGGAGGACATACCCCATTATGAAAGTACTTAGTCATTTGATCTACCTAGTATGATTCACATACATCTAATTCTTTGGTCTGATCATCTGATGTTGACTAACAAGCTGTCATTTCTGCTGAAATTGCTTCTTTTGTAAAACCTTGGCATAGGGCTCTACCTCTTACCAGTCTAGTAGGATGGATTTCCATATCATATTCTTGGATCTTAGTAATCCAACCATCTCTCTTATCTCCCAGTTCTCCTTGTAAAATAAAGCTTCTTACATCCATATGAACCACATAAACTAGGGTCTTGCTTTGAACCAAGTATTACCTAAATTTTTTCAAAAAAATTATTACAGCAAATACTTGTTTCTCAATGAAATTATACTTGACCTGATATTCATGAAGATTCTAGCTCCAAAAGAATATGGGGTGCTCCTCTTCTTCATCATTATTTTGGGTGAGCATCGAGGCATAGCTTTCCTCATATCCATAAGCATAAAAAATTAAGTCTTTGCTAAAATCTGGATTGACTAGCACTGGATTTTTAGTGATGGACTACTTGATGATTTCAAAGGCTTTATTTCTTGCCTTAGTCTATTTGAAATCTGCATTTTTATTTAGTAGTTTAGATATAGGCCTCACCTTCTGATCAAAGTCAGAGATATATTTCCTAAAGAAGTTTATCTAGCCAAAGAAATACTGCAAGGCTTTCTTGTTCATAGGTAGTGGAAGAGCAAGAATTAATTTGATTCTATCTGGATCAGTGGCCATACCTTCTTTGGAGACCACATGGCCTAGAAAATTTTCCTCATGAACTGAAAAACATGACTTCTTAGGATTGAGGGAGATGCCAAATTCTCTACACTTTTGGAAAACTTGTTCTAGGTGTGCCAAGTGGTCTTGGTTGTTGTGGTAAAACACAGTCATGTCATCTAAATAGATCAGAATGACCTTATTAATCAACTCCCAAAAAGCATATTCCATTGCTCTATGGAATGTGCCCCCTGCATTTGTTCACAGGAAGTGGAAAAGCAAGAATGATCTTAGCCTTTAGCAACTTCAATAGTTCTTCTCTCATTATGGCTTCGATCCTAGGATTCACAGGCCTTTGTTTCTATCTAAATGGTTTTGCATTAGGCTCTAGCTCAATTATGTGTTGGATGACCTTCTTGTCATATAATTTGAGGTCTTCATATGACCAAGATACAATATCTTGGTACTTCAATAATAAAGCTTTGATATCCTCTTTTTCTTCTAGAGAACATCAAATTTCAACCTTGAACTTCTTTTCTCTCTCAATTTCAATTTATTTATATATTTTATCATTGATTTCTATGGATCTGATTTTTTTTATGTCTTCACTTTCAAATAGGCTCTCTAAAGTAACCAAACCTCTCCGTATGTGATTGTTTTTGTGTTGAATGACATCTTGTTGATCAATTTACTCTAGATTTTCCTCTTGAAAAGCATATAAATAGGCTTCTCTTACCAAAAAATCAATTATTTGTTCAACAATTTCAAATACCTGCCAAAAAATCTTCCTATCTAGCACTGCAGGTCTAAAAATCATTTTGATCCCTTTGTCTTTATTAACTCCTATGTCTACAGAAGGGTTGAAGTTAGCTCCTCTTATTGTTAAGGAATATTCCAAGATATTCTTTCTTTTGGGAATAAAATTTATTTTTAGGGCATGAAAGGATTCCATAAAATCCCATACCCTATTTCTATATGATTTCAGGTAATGGTGCTTACTGTTGCACCTTTCTCTTACCTGATTTACAATCAATTTAGAGTTGCCATATATATTTAGAATCTTGATGCCCATGATTTTGGATTGCATTAGTCCAAGGTATAAAGCCTCATATTCTGCAGCATTATTAGTGCATGACCATGTTAGCCTATATGCAAAACTCTTTGTCCCTTCTGATTGGGACTGTAATACTATACCAATACCAACACCATTTATGCATCTACCACAATCAAAGTGCATGGTCCATACTTTAGTTTCTCTCAAGTACTGGTTAGATATAGCAAGAACTCTTTTCTCTGTCTCTATAGAAATGTTGTATGTGCCCATACCTATCCCAAATTGACTATAATCCTCCCTAAAAGGTAGTTCATATTCAATTTCCAACTCTTCAAATTTATCCAAAAATTCAAATTCTTCTAGAGGAGTGAGATTGCACATGTCCTCTTCAATATTTTCAATGTGGTAAGACACATGCTTCTCAGGTATTATTCTTATCCTCTTTCCTTTGAATGGAATAACCATGTTGTAATAGCCCATATACATGCATCCACCCAACTTTAAAGTAAACTATCTTGAAAGGCATATTTCAAAATAGGGCTCTAGATCCACCACTACTATTTCTTATACTATAGTTACCTCAGGTGTTCTATGTAGCCTCATCAAGACATATTTTATCACCCCCACTATCTTCATAGGTGTCCCATCTAACTGCATGACTCTATTGCAAGACCTTGTGTATTCCATACCCATCTCCTCACAAATTTCTTTAGGTATAACTATGGTGGATGTCCTTGAGTTAATAAAACAATTTTGGACAACCCAACCATCCATCCTTAGGGAAATGTAAAAAGGAGGGGGTTTGTTCTTTAAAGTGGCAGGGATATTTCTTTCTTTTTAGAGGGTATGCTGAGGATTGTGGTGGCCTATTTTTCCTATGGATATTTGTTCAGAGAAGCTTTTAGCAGGTCTATTTGTCCAGGAATGAAGATAGTATCGTATAGGCTAGCTTTATATGGTATCCCCTTCATTTCCTCTACAATGTTGTATTCAAATGTGATAGAGGTGGGTCTTGTAGGCCTTCTTTTTGGCTCACCATATTTTATCTTATATTGTTGAGTGACCTCAATTCTCAATATTTTGGTAATGGAAGGGAACCAAAGCCTCTTATGAGATTCATTATTGAACCTCATTTGGTCTTCTTCATTTCATTTCTCAAATCTCTTGGGAAAACTATCTGCCCTTTCTTGGCCCTTAGGAACCATGTCTCTTTTTTTATTGGCTTAGGGGATAGGGAATATATCACTACTTTGGGAAGGTGGATCCTTATTCTTTTGAGAGGGAACTTAAAATTGACCCATCTTCTATGGATAAACCTATAGTTTTTTCTTTCCTGACCTTGTCATGATAGCAATGGGTCCATCCTCATCGAGATATTTTCCCACCATAATATGCTCTAGTTTCTAGAGCATATTTACTCTTCCTTTTTTATTCCTTTCTGCTTTCTCCATAGCCTGTTGTACATGGTATTAGTACATAACACAATATTGTGAATTATGAGGATCATTGCACACTAAACACCATACATTTACCAGACTCATTTCTAAAGAACACTCAGGCTCTTCATATACCGCATTTACTCTGATCCCATTACTATTGCTAGGACTAGGTCTTTGATATTTATTCACATAAGGAAATCTCCTTTGTTGATACCTCTCCATCTCTCTCTTTTCCATTGAATTCATCTTGTTACTAAGATTTTTCAAGGTATTATGGATATCAAGGAGGATAAAATACTCTTTAGGAATATGAGAAGAAAGTGGAGGAAAAGGAACTACAGCAGATGGTGCTTTTGACTGAGGAATGGGATTCATCTATGAAAATGGAGATGACAAGGGAGGAGGGTCCATATAATATGAAGTAGTTATTTGACTTTGGATATTAGTGGTTTCTAAATTTTAGGGCAACACAAATTTTGGGGGAAATTTTCCCACATTAATAAGGATATTTTCTGCATGAACAGTTGCATTATAAACCTATGGAAAAGTTTCCACCCTATATTATTGGGTTTGTAGGCATAAATTTGATCTAAGGGATCTGATATAATACATGTAAGCAAGGTTTAAAGTTGGTCTATATGTAGAGAGAATTCTCTTCCAGGTCCTGTTGAACCTCAAATTGAAATTTGAAACCATTTCATACTAATGTTTCTACATAGATGTGAACTGATTAAAAAGGGAAAAAGGATCAGCAGACTCATTAAATTCCTCCATAAAGGGCTCAACCAATGCTACCCATGAGGTAATGGTATTTTCTTCAATATTCCTAAACCAATGCAAAATATTTCTTCTAAAAGATAGGGCTAGGATCCTAAAAATAACATCTTCATTTTTTATATTGTGTATTGTTGCCAGATTCAAAATATCTTGGCAGTGCTCATATGCAGTTTTACCAGATCCATCATAGGTAGGAATGTCCTTAGATACAACTTGATAAATATCATGCATTTGGGCTAGTCTAAGGGGTCTAGTTGTGTTCCAGTTGGGGTAATTTTGCAAGGGCTCATTTGGAACTACATTTTTTGCCATATTTCCAGGTGCAACTTCTATTGAAGGTGTTGTTGGATTAACTGTAGGATTATACTCAAGAGGATTTTCTTCTAAATAAAAATATTGATTTAAATTCCTTATAATAGTATACTTCCTATAAGGTAGCTCACAGTAGAAAAATGAGTCTGGGTTATTCCTCTTGAATGACCTAGTATACATGAAAAACTATGATCTACAAGGATGATTTTTTCTAGTTTTACAGACTAGGGAGTCGCTAGGTGATTTTTTTGTTCTTATCTTAGCAATATCAATACAATTCACCAAATATTTATTCCTTTGGGTAAATATAAAAAAATAAAGCATATGATGGGTTTTAGTGTTTCTTGCAAACAAGTCTCACTAGGCATGCCAAAAACTGTTGGGCACTACATTTTCATCAAGTTTTACTTGATACTGCAATTGTCTATCTTCCAATTTTCTAGCCAGGCTTGTGTATACACCTAAATCGTGTTATGCTAAGGGAAACTGCTCAAATAGACACATTCATAATATCATATGATATAATATTGGACTTTCCAATCATCCACAATGGTTCTCACCACTCATTTGGGGCCTTTTCAAGCCATCCAATATTAGCCGCTCAAGCCAAGAGTGGTCAGATCTTAGCCGCTCAAGCCTAGAGTGGCCAGACCTTAGCTACTATAGACGATAGAGGCCAGATCTTAGCCACTACATATGATAGTGGCTAAGCCATAAGAATCAGTTTATCGATAAACAAGCCTAATCATAGATGAAAGTGGCATGCAGATTGCCACTTTCATTTGAAGGTATCTTGATGCATAAGATGTGGTTTTGTGGACTTATTAGGGTTATCAAAGTCACTCCCACTCACATTTATTGCATGCATACTACCACTTTCATCTATGATTAGGTTTTTTTATCGGTAAACTAATTCTTATGGCTTATTTCCTTACTAGTACTTATTAGGTTTTTGGACCTGAAAGCCACTTATGGAAGTCTACACGTTACTATGGCAATCTATGGAAGATCTATGCATGACTACACATGACTATAGCCATCTATGCATGTCTACGCATGTCTACGCATAACTACAATAGTCTACAATAGCCTAGGGATGTCTGGAATCACCTATAGATATGCAAAAATAGCAATGTGTGACTTTTGGGTGTCTACATTTTGCCCCTTTTTGTACTATACTATGTGGAACATAGTTTAATACAAAAATATGAAGGGTTTGTGTAGAAGGAAAAGGGGTAGAAGGGGAATGGAATCCAATCAAAGGGTATGTAGCCGCTCGAAGCGTGACCATACAAATCAATCGGGTATCCAGGGAAAAGAAGAGAAAGAAATGGAATCTAATCGAAGGTATGTAGCCGCTCGAAGCGTGACCATACAACATCAATTGAATGTCCATAGGGGAAGAAGAGAGGAAGGAAAGAAGGAAAAGAGGAAAGAGATAAAAACAATGCTAGTAAGGGAAAATGAATGGTTATGAATGCAATGATGTGATTTTGTTGAGTCCGTATGACATTTACGATGCCATACTAGTTGCTTGAGAATAAATTTTGATTGCTTTGCTTTTGCGACCAGATCAGCGTGGTCCAAAAGTATGATTAGGACAAAAGCCTAACTAAATTTTTGTTGTTGATTGATTGATGAGAACATGGCAACAAGTGTCAAACCATTTGAGCTAGTTTAACATCGGGATCATCAACTCGTGACCATATCAACGTGGTCGCGAAGTCCATTTCCAAATGTTGCGCTAGGATTGATCAAACGTATCATCCGTTGTGTACTCGACGTACATGAATGCTAGATTGACTTCTCCATGGTAACGCGTAACTCTCCTGATGTAACCCATGTCTGTTTGGGATTGAGATTATAATCGTATGATAATATTCAGCAAAAAATTTTGTAGACAAATGCGCTAACCGCGCTTTTGGATTTTTGATGTTGTGGTTGCATGCAAAACTGACTTTGGATATGAATACCCCCTCAAACGAGGAATCAACAATGAGGTGAATGAAGTGTGATGAATGGATGATGCAATGATTGATAAAGATACCAATGCATGATGGATATGATTGCTTAGTACAAAAAGAAAAGAATGGGATCTAATCAAAGGTATGTAGCCGCTCGAAGCGTGACCATACAACATTGACTGGATAGCCAAGAGGGAGAAGAGAAAAGAATGGGATCTAATCAAAGGTATGTAGCCGCTCGAAGCATGACCATACAACATTGATTAGATAGCCAAGAAGGAGAAAAAAAATAATGGGATCTAATCAAAGAACAACCATACAAATAAAGAGAGAAAAAAGAATGGGATCTAATCAAAAGCGTGACCATACAACATTGATTGGATAGCCAAGAAGGAGAAGAGAAAATAATGGGATCTAATCAAAGGTATGTAGCCGCTCGAAGCGTGACCATACAACATTGATTGGATAGCCAAGAAGGAGAAGAGAAAATAATGGGATCTAATCAAAGGTATGTAGCCGCTTGAAGCGTGACCATACAACATTGATTGGATAGCCAAGAAGGAGAAAGAAAAAGGGAAGGAAAGGGGAAGAAGAGGAAAGAAATAAAAAGCAATGCTAATAAAATGAAATAGGTGATTGCAAATGCAATGTTGTGTTGTTGTTGCGTCTGTATGACATTTACGATGCCATACTAGTTGCTTGAGAATGACAATGGTTGTCGGTTGTGCTTTTGCGACCAGGTCTGCGTGGTCGCGGAGTATGACTGTGATGAGTTTTGTCGGTAAAATGCAATGTGTGTGTGCAAGTGGTGTTAAAAGGTAAGTTTTTGAGGCTCCTAGGGTTTTAGAGGGCATTTCCCTACTTTCCTAGGGTTTTGGGGATGTTCTGGTGTGTTCTGATTGAATTCGCTACCCGGGTCATGATTTTGACCTCATTCGTGACCTGGGTCATGATTTTGACCTAATTCATGACCTGGGTCGTGAAACGGTAGCTGAGTGGTTTTTAAGCCCAAATATGCATGGTGGGGGCTCATTTGGATGATGCACATGTGTGGAAAGCAACTTGGGAGAGCAGTTGATGGCACGCAAGGAGCGCGATTAGCGATTGTGAAAGCCAGGATGACGAAGGGATGCAGACTAGCTGGCATCAGGCGTGGGGATCCACCGGTAAGTGATCTTTGACTTTGTTTTGTTTGTATTTTATTTTTTTGGGAAAATATGAATGAGGGGGGGGAGGTTTTCATCCCGATTTAAAAAAAATTGTAACTTTTAAGTAAAATTTTGAACACGTAGTGATAGACGGGCCAAATGGGTACCCAAAAGTGCGGTCAGTTTTTCGATTGGGTTTGTTTTGTCACCAATTTGACCGGGTAATGGGTAGAGTAAGTGTGAAGTTTGACTATCAATTTTTGAGGTAACGGTGTACTGACATCGATATGTTTTTGCATTTTGTCTGCTAAAGTAGGAAATGGGTATTTGGTTATGCGACTATTTTATTTTTATGACTTCGTTTGATGTGATTTTGAAATATGTCACTTTTAGGTGTAATGTGTGAATACTAGGACGTTAGATCTGCCATGTTAGAGGTAGAATATTTAAAAACTAATGACACTTTCACCGTAGAAGGGCAAAATGGGTGTCCAAAAATGTTAGTTGTTTTGGTAGTTGATTTCATTTGACATGCCTTTGATTTGCGTGCCACGGTGTAGATAGTAGTAAACTGAAAATGAGCTATAGGGAGCCCGATGTAGACTGTACTTGATGTCAGTTTGAACTTCCACCATTAAATGGGCAAATGGGTATCTAAAAATGTGACTGTTATTTTTAGATTGCGTGCCTGGATATGTTTTCGGTATTGGTGTTTTTAGGACAGATTTGATTGGTAGATCTGTGTTGATTGGTGCTTTGTTTCTGAATTTTGTTGACACATTTACCATTAAGTGGGCAAATGGGTATCCAGAAATGTGATTTGTTTTTGTATGTCATATTAATTGATCATGTTTTGGATTGCGTGCCATATTAGTTGTACAGTTGAGTTTGTTATTGGTTGTTTGGGCGACCAATGTGTATTGTATGTCGTATGTGTTTGGATTATTGCCATAAAATGACAAAATGGGTATCCAAATATGTGATTGTGTTGTTGATGTGTTTTATCATTTTATTTGTATGTTATTTTGTCTCGAGATGCATGTCAAATTAAATGTTTTTAATTTGTAAATTTTGAGTGATGATGTTATATGTGATTGATTGATTATGCATGTTACTGATGGGTGTTGTGTTGTGTGTTGAACAGGTGAAGTCGCTTGAACCTCGTCATCGGGTGAGAAAGTTTAAGCAAGGTTTTGAAAAGCTGATGAAGACCGAGGAGGAATTGTAGTGGTTAGATGACATACACTTCCGTGGTGTATGGGAGTGTAAGAGCATCTTCACTAATAGGGCATTTGTGTCTGCCTTATGTGAGCGGTGGGATGCAGACCGAAACACTTTTCATTTTCCTATGGGGGAAATGACCGTGACATTGGAGGATGTGTATCACATCTATCGATTGCCAATTGAGGGTGTTCCTGTGAGGGCAGCCAAATATGGGAGGAAGGACGAGGTGTTGGAGAGATTCTTTGGTGCTGGGTGGAGAGAGATCGATGCTGCCAAGATGGACTATGAGTGGTTATGGTGTCAGAAGAAGATATCCGATAGGTAGTGTGTGGCTATGATGATGATATCTACCTATGCTCTGCCTGATAGTTCTAGGTTTCTGTTTACCTGGAACATGTTGGACATAGTTAGTGACCTGGTGGAGCACAAGGTTGTGTTTGCTTGGGCGCCTATGCTTCTGGCCCAAGCGTATCATGAGTTATATGAGGTGGTTCGAGGTAGACGAATGGGATTGAGTGTGATTCCCTTGCTACAGGTATGGGCATGGGAACACATAGCCATTGAGAGGCCTTCTTTGCTACCTCAGCCTATACACGTGGAGGATAAGGAGCTTCCTTATGCCTTGAGATGGAGTACGAAGGCAGAGCAGGGTATGAAGAGGCCTCATGAGGGTGATCCCATTTTGTGGAGGATTAAGTTCAGTGAGTTGATAGTAGATGACATTATATGGAGGCCATGGATGGGTGGAGTGAGTTGGAGAGAGGATGATGAGCAGTTGTAGGCTATACGATGGGGCAGATGGTTGGTTGGGAGATATACTCGATAGACTGAGTATTTTTGGTTTGATCGAGTACAATGCCAGTTTGGATTATGACAGGATGTTCTAGGGACTCCTGTTAGCTATTTTAGTATAGGTAGGGCCTTTCCCCCCGGGGGGGGGGCCCCCCCCTCCCCGGGGCGTTTCCCGGGGGGGGGGGGGGGGGGGGGGGGGGGGGGGGGGGGGGGCGGCGCCCCCCGGGAGCAAGTACGATTGCTATTGAGGAGGATGTTCCTCTACGATGGTCATGACATCACATAGGTGCCTCGATGAGCACCCAGGGCATGAGGGTAGAGGAGGTGGATGTGGGTGTAGAGGTTGGGATGGAGTAGCCTATTGGAGCATAGGTTGAGGGAGGCAAGGTGGCCGGTATGGGTGGTATCGATGATACCATTGATATTGGGGTATTTTCTGATATAGCATAGCAAATTCCTAATGATATTTTGGAGAGGCCAACTACAGAGGATGTACAGAGGTTGCATGATCAGATTCAATAGTTGGAGGTAGGCATGGCAGAGATGAGGGCTGCTATGTCTAGATAGGATCAGGCGATCGATACTCTGACTAGTCAGTTGGTGGTCGAGGCCGCTAAGAAGATGATGTGCGAGACTACCTTGTTAGTGTGTGAGATCCCTCTACCCGATTATGGTAAGATCATGGTGCAGTCTGGGTCACAGTCATAGGTGTGGGTGCCATCGCATCAGAGTCAACATAGTGTGGCTACTATGGGATAGAGAGGTGCTAGGGCTGAGGTTCAGGATCAGCCTACTATGGATCCAATTCCAGAGTTTAGGGTAGAGTCGAGCCAGGCTGTAGGGATGCGAGTGAGCCGTGAGGGCCATGGGGAGACTCCTAGTGGGAGCTAGGATAGTTATTACTGATTGTAGCCTATGGGCATTTTGTATGGATGATATATGATGATGGGCATGATCCCAGGTTGTAGCCTTCGAGCATTTTGTATGGATGATATATATATACCTTATTGATTTTGGCTATTATATACATGTGTTATTTTGATGGTTTGAATTGTGTTCTTGTTTATGTTTGCATGGATTAGTATAACATAATTTGTAGATATGTCTGATGAATAGATATACATGTATAACATGGTTTAGATCTATTATCGTGTTGTGGTATAAATGGATTGTAGAGTAGTGTTATGATTGTATTTCCAATGCGATATGATGTGATATTAAATGTGATTTTGTAATGAATGTATGTAGAATAATTGTGATACTATGATTCTATACTGAAATGTGTATGGGATGAATGCAATAAATGTAATTTGATATGAAATGCATGTAGGATGAATGTCTAGCTATAATGTGTATCAAATGTATCTGACATAGATGCATGTATGCATGTATGAACTTACTGAAATGTGCCAAGGAAGCACTTGTATCATTGCATTTACCTATATGGATGCTATCCATTCCATGATTTCAGGATCGATGGATAATGTAAGGCATGTGTAATAGTTTTGACTAACATAGTTATGACAATCAAATCTCAAACCCTTAGCTATGCAAGTGTTGTGGCAACTTATAACATGATCGGGTTGGTTCAAAGTCTGTCTTGGACCTATGTGTGTGAATGTGTAATGTTCATTTATCCATTTTGAGGGAGGTAGGATTAACCCATTGTAGATGCTACCATACTAGCTAGCTCATCCATCCACAATAGTGATTTCTACAGAAGCGAGATGCTAATGTGAGAGATGTGTTGTCACCTGTAAGATTATTCCATTGGTAGGTAGGTTTTTGGAATTATCCCATAGTGTTATGTTGAACCTAAGGACCAAAGGCGATAAGCATAACATGTGTGATATCAAGAGGTGTTTCCTTTTGTTTTTTGCCCTTGTTCTAGTGTTGACCTATCTGATTGTGGTAGTGCTCTTTTCATTTATTTTCTTTTTTTTGCTATTCTATGATTTTTTTTGTCTATTCTGAGAGCATTGGCATTTGTTTTATGCTCTGTTCTTACCTTTTGCTTATGCTTGATCCCTTTGTTTATCCCCAGGTCGTATGTTGACCATGCAGGCGATAGGACGAGCAGGGGATACCATTCGCTAGATGGTGATATCTACTCAAGATGTCCTCTTTCCTAGGCTCAAAATTGTTAATGTGTGACCTGTTGTGAGCGATTCATGAGAGAAGTTGAACCAGCCTAAAAGACCATAAGAAGAATGTACAAGACTCAGTAGCTATGGGTGACACTTGATTGCCTAAACTATAGAGTAGTCAAAATTAAACACGACACCTATGTATACCCTGATCCTAAAAAAGGGGGAATGGACATCCAGGTGGTGATGCTAACAAGTGCATGTATTATTCCTATTAAGGTGCATTTTGGGAGAGAATGTACAAACATGAATTAAAATTTTAACTATAAAGCATATGGATATGTGCAATGCATGTAACTATAAATGATGCAAGTGGAGGAATGCGATATTTACAAGAAGAAGGTTATGTTGTTTAGAAAGAGAATTTTAGAAGAACCTATTTACAGATGAGTGAAGTATGTAATGATGATAGAAAATATGATGCTATGATCATGATTGCCCCAGCATGTGGGGTGTGTATGTGTAGTAGATGTATAAGCTTGTGAGTTGTATAAGTGTATGTAATAGTCACCAAGAAGAAAGATGATGTAAAAGTGGAATGTATAGGTGGAAGAAGTGAGAAGAAATAGGCTTTGGTGACCAATCAAGGTAAGGGGATCACCAATAGCTGGTAATGATAGAAGAGAAGAAATAAATCAACGTATGTAAGAAGTAGAAGAATGAGATAGAAGAAGACGAGTAACTAACACTACTATCAGGAAAAATGGCGTAGATCTGGGTGGGAGTGGGATGGTGAAGTGATGACATGGCTAGAGTTGTGGCTAGAGCCATAGTTGGCAATATTATGAATATAATGAGTGGGCGCTATCAGGGTACTGTGGGGTGGTAAAGTCCTAGGAGTGATGCGGTACGGAGGACTGACAAGTTGGCTAAATGGAAAAGAATGCTCTGGTGATGGGGTACGCTCGTCGTGCAACATGTTGTGCACCAGGGTTTCGAATGATCTGCATTCTTTGATATCATGACCTGGCTGGTGATGGTAGATGCAAAATTGATTCTCATTGTAATTGCATGGTTTAGGATGTGAGGGGTCAATAGGTCGAATCTCAGGTAGGTCAATAAGACCCTGGTGCATGAGATGATGGAACATTTTAGATAGTGGCATATGTGGAATAGGCATAGGATAGACGTATGGCTCTGGTGGAGGTGAGCGAGGTCTAGGTGAAAGAAGTTCTGATAATGGAGGCATGGGTCTGGGTTCTGGCATGGGTCGAGTTTAGGGTCGAGGAAGGGATATGCATGGTGGTGAGGATGGATGGGTCATGGAAGACTATCATGGGTGAATGTGGCAATGATAGTGGCTCATCTGCAACTCCAGAGCTTCGATACGGGAGATGAGATGTTGTATCTCATGGTGTGGTGGTGATGGTATTGGGGAAGGGGGTGATCGAGATTCCAAGGTGAATGGAATAGCTTGATGCATGGTAGAAAAAGGATAGGGCTGTGATGAGGAAGCAGTGGAATGAAATGACTATGATGATTGTAAGATTTGTTAGGGTGGTAAGCCTCGTAGTGGTGAAGGTGGTGTTTTGAGGACCGGTGGCATGGGTGATGGCCCTGGGTGATGGCATGAATGAGAAAGAGGGATGTTTGTATGACCGGCTTGAGTATCTTGGGCTGCACGGGCTTGCAGAGCCTGGGCGTAGGTAGACTCACCATTGGGAAGGGGAGTGGGTAGAAATGTAGGGTGAGGTTGATGAGGTGCGTACTCCCTATTAGGTGGGTGATAAGATCCTATGGGATGATGGGGATGATTTGGAGGTGAATAATGATATCTGAGATCATCAGACGGATGGGAGGATGATCCTTGTGCTTGTGGTTGGGTGGATTCCTCTTTGTCATCGAAAGAGGACATGGTGATCTGGCTATCGCTAGAGTGTGGTGAATAGGATGAGCCTCATTGGTGAGGGGAATGGTGTTGAGGTGAAGTGTGGTGACCTGATCGGGATGAGTGTGAGGAGCACTTGGCATGAAGGGTGGTTGGTGGTTGGGCGAGATCGGTCGATGTAATGGGTTTTTGTTGTGGTTGTAGATGGTCCTGCATGGTTGTAGGTGAGGCCATTATAGTTCTTTCCTGTTGATGATGTGAGTCCTACAAAAGGAAAAATAAATACCTCGAGCATAAAAATGATAGAAAGGTGAAATGTACATGTATAGAGAAATAATAAAGCAGAAATAATAGATTCACATGGTGATGTGCTTGGTGATTTATTTCTAATACTATGTGACACTTGTGATGGTGAATGTGATTATGCATCATGCATTAAATGCATGAAGGTGCAAGATGTTGATGGGTTCAGGATCATTAAAGCCTTCAATATCGGCTAGATGATATGCTCCTGAACCGTATTTGTGTGTGATAATAAATGGACCCAACCAGTTTGGGGTGAATTTATCGCGCTAGTGAGGCTGACTTGTGATTTGCTAGTTTTCTTTGAGAACCAAGTCACCAATCTGATATTCATGTTGATGTACCTTACTATTGTAGGCACGATGAAGGTGATCTTGATATACTCGTGTGTGCTCGATGGCATGTATGCGACGTTCATCGAGGAGTGTTAGTTGATCTAGATGGGCTTGGCGAGCAGTGTCATCATCAATGAAATATTTCATGGATATTCATAAAGAGGGTATCTCTAGCTCAAGGGGCATGATAGCTTCTGCCTCGTAGACAAGTGAAAAAGGTGTTGCCCCAGTGGGAGTACGAATGCTCGTACGATAGGCCCACAAGGCTAGGGGTATTTGGTTATGCCAGTCCCGGTGAGATTCTGCTACAGTTTTATGGAGAATAGAGCAGATGGTTTTGTTAGTGGCTTCGGCCTAGCCATTTCCTTGAGGGTAATATGGGGTTGAAAAGCTATGATGTATGTGAAATCTATTGCATAGAGCTCGAACAATTTTTTTTTGAAATATTTCCCATTATCTAAAATAATTTGGGAGGGAATTCCGAAGTGGCATATGATGTGCTCCATGATGAATGTTGTAATTTTGGCTCCTGTAGTTTGGACCAATGGGATGGCTTCGACCCACTTTGTAAAATATTTTATTGCTATAATGATAAATTTATGATTGCTAGAGGATGCAGGTGTAATTTTTCCAATTAGATCCAAGCCCCATTGGGAGAAGGGCCACATGGATTGGATTGGTTGAAGTGCTTGGGATGGTAAATGTGTTAAGTTGGCATGTTGTTGGCATTTGATGCAATATTTAACATACTCATAGTAGTCTTGCTCCATTTTAGGCCAGTAGTAGCCCATACGGAGAATGCATTTAGTAATCACCATGCCACTAAAATGGCCACCACAAGTGCCATCATGGGTTTCTTGTACAACCCATTGTGATTCTTGTGGTTCTAGGCAACGCAAGAGTATACCATCATAGCTACGGTGGTAAAGGATGTCCCCCAGCAAGGTGTAGCGTATCACTCTTTGTTTAAAGGTTCGGCATTGGGCATGGGGTATATCACATGGTAGGAAACCTAGTTTGATGTATTCTTTGATCTGTGAGAACCATGGGTCGTGAGGTTCAGTGTTTACCACATATACACCACCATCATCTGTGGGGGGTGTGGGTGATATAGCAGATTGTGTAAGCGTATGAATGGTTACAGATGTCATGTTGGACATTGGATTTTGTGGGATAAGGGACCCTAGGGAGGCCATGGTGTCTGCAAAATGGTTTGATGAGCGTGGCACGGCTTCGAGGTAATACCATTCAAACTGGGATAAGAGTTGTTGGGCGATCTTCTTGTATTGTTGGAGAATTGGACAATTGCATAGCCAAAGTTCCTGCACTTGATTGACAATCAAGAGTGAATCACCTATGATGTGAAGGTGCTTGATGTGCATAGTGTGTGCTTGTTTCAGTCCTAAGATTAGGGCTTCATACTCTACATTGTTATTGGTACAGGGAAAATCAAGTTTGAATGAAAATGGGAGTGGTTCTCCTTTAGGTGTAAAGAAAACAATACCTGCACCCCCAACATGGAGACACCTAGACCCATCAAAGAACATAGTGAGGTCAGCCATGAATTCTAGTTCGACGTACTCCTCATCTTCGGTTATGTGAAAGATAGAGTCATCGGGGAGTTGGATGAGTAAGGGTTGATTGTCAGTTATAGGGGCTTCAACCAGTTGGTCAGCAATGACTTGCCCTTTGATAGAATTTTGAGATACGAATTCTAGGTCAAACTCGGTTAGGAGCATAATCCATTTAGTTGTGCGGGAGTTGTGATAACTTTTGTTCATCATATACCATAGGGGATTGTCTCGGGCGATGACAAAAGTTGTGTGGTTTAACATGTAGTGTCTTAGCTTCTGGGTGGTGAATACTACTGCTAGGCATAGCTTCTCCATGTACCCGTATCTCATTTCATAGCTAACTAGTGTGCGACTGATATAGTAGATAGCTTGCTCTTTGTCGAGAGCATTCTTTTGAGCTAGGAGTGTACCTAGCGCAAGCTCTATGGCCGAGATGTATAGAGTCAATGGTAATTGTGGATGTGGTGGTGACATAACCAATGGTGATGTGAGGTAAGTTTTGATAGCATTGAATGTGGCTTGACAGTTTTCATCCCATTTAAAGTGTACTCCTTTTTGTAGGAGATGATTGAATGGTTGGCATTTGTCTGATAATTGTGCTATAAATCTATGAATAGAGGTGATCTTGCCCTATAAGCTGCGTAATTTCTTTAAGGTAGTAGGAGGAGGCATCTCGATGATGGCTTTCACCTTGCTAGGATCAACCTCAATGCCTCATTGGGAGACAATGAATCCTAGTATCTTTCTAGATGTAACATCGAACACACACTTTTTTGGATTGAGGCGCACGTTGTGTTCTAGTAGTCGATCAAAAATCTGACGAAGATCTTCGAGATGATCAACACATTTCTTTGATTTGGCTATAAGGTCATCTACATAGTCTTCCACATTTTTGTGCATTAGGTCATGAAATATGTAGGTCATGGCTCGTTGATAGGTTGCCCTAGCATTTTTAAGGCCAAAGGGCATGACCTTGTAGCAAAAAGTCCCCCAGGGTGTTGTGAAGGAAGTTTTGTGTTGATCAGCTAGGTTGATCCTAATTTGATTATATCCAAAAAATCCATCCATGAGGGAAATCATTTCATGACCTACGATGGAGTCGACCAGGGAATCAATGTTGGGTAACGGGAAGTTGTCTTTGGGACAAGCTTTGTTTAGGTCATGAAAGTTTGTGCAGACGTGAACATCACCAGATGGTTTAGGGATAGGGACCATGTTGGATACCCACTCGAGATAGTCGATGGGTATTATGAAATCAACATCTAGGAGCTTTTGAAGCTCAGATTTTACTATCAATGTGATAGTCAGATGCATGCATCGTAGTTTCTATCTCACTGGTTTGGCATTGGGATCTAGTATAATATTATGCACTACCACGACAGGGTCAAGTCCCGACATGTCTTTGTAAGACCATGCGAACACTTTTATATACTTGCATAAGAAGTTCATGAAGGTGATACGCTCCTCGGGTGAGAGGTTGGTGGCTAGTTTGAGGATGTGTGGATTTTTTAGATCATCATCGATGTCTACGTCGATCGTGTCTTCGATGAGCATGCGAGATCCATCATGCAACTATTCAGGGATAGGGATGAGATTGAAGTCATCGATGGCCTCACTGAACTCGAATTCATCATCTACATAAATGCCCATGTGATGGACTTGAGGGATTTGGTGTGATATGGATGAGGAAGGGGTATTTACCATTCATAAGATGTGAGGAGAGAGAAGAAAGTCTCCAGGTGCTGGTATGTGTGAGATGTGTGTGAGATCGATAAATTTTGGGTTTGGGGTATCATCTCAAATTTATTGATGGCTATAATGGAGGGGAGAACGTAAATCTACCTCAACCATGTTAATCGATGTTGTAGGTGAAGTAGGTGGGGTAGAATCTGGTGATGGAGGTTGAATAGATTGTACGCATCTAAAAAGACTCAAGGGAGGTCATAGGATGATGGGTGGCGATCAAGGACGAGAGGCTACTCTTTGTAACTGTATATGTATAGGAATGAATACAGACAGACGTATCGGTGGTGGATCAGACATAACTAGGTCTAGCTCTATTGGTAATGGATCAGGTGGAACCGGGTCTGACTCTATTGGTGGTGTAACTAGGGATAAGGTAGCAAAGTGTTCTGCCAATCTCTGAACATCATAGAACAATGAGGTATCCGACATGGGAGATTCTTGGAAGAAATCATAGGGGATGGTGATAGTCGATGTGGGCGAAGGCGTGTCTTCTAGCATATCCATGTCAATGTACTCTTCCAAGGTGTGTGTTGGACATGGAGGAGGATGTAAAGAGAGATCTTGGATCTCATATTCTAACGTGTAGACAATAGTTGAGTGATAACCTAGGCCAGTTTTGTCGGTAGGTGATCGGACATGAGGGTTAATGGGTGTACGTAGCCCTTGCTCATAATGGCCTAGTCTGAACCCATGCCAATGAAAGTGTTGTAGGTAGTGCAAGGCAAATTGAGGGTTGGCTAGGTGTGTGATTGCATCACCCGAGCTGGATTGTGGTGGTGGAGAAGCTGGTGAGGGGATTGAGGAATCTACTCTCGCATACACAAATTTGGTGTGGTTTTTGAGACTTCCTAGTTGTATGATAGTTCCAATAGTCAATACCGAGGCTGAGGGATGACCAAAATCTTAGGTAGATTGGATAGGGGTGTCACATACATGGGCATCATGCATATTATAGTCTCCTAAGCCATTGTTCATCATGAATATGGATATGCATGATGTAGCACACTCTGGCGATTGGGGTGGCATATCCAAATCAGATGATGAAGGAGAAAGTTGGGATTCTCTAATGGTGGTAGCCGAAGGGTGTGGAGGTTGTTTATCCAAGTTGGGTGTTGGTTATTCAGGTTCATGATGTTTGGTTGTTGTGGGTTGAATAGGTTGTTTGTTCTATGTAGGGGATGACATCGATGTAGGTGCAGGGATGCATGAAGAGGTGAATGTCTTAGGTTTTGGTCGGAAGGGAAGGGGTGGTGTCTATGGTGTAGGAAGGATAGGGGCTTCCATATGCAAGGGTGAGGGAGGTAATGTAGTTGGTTGTGTAATGGGTGGTGATGGTGGTTGTGACACCATGGGTGGAAATTGGAATGGTAGAGGTTGAGAAGGTTGTGGAGGCCATAAGGATGGTGATGGGGAAGGCATAGTATCAGCTTTAGGTCCTCTAGTAGATGATGTTAATGGTGCAGATATCAAGGCTTGTGTTGTCGATGAACATTGGGATGTTGAGGTGAAAATTGGTGAGGATATCGATGCTCCTACTAACTGGTGGGAAGATACAGGGAACAGTTGGGAAGATGAGAATGAAGGCACAGGGGGAAGGTCTACGATATTACAAAACTTAAAGGGGTCTCCATCGGTTGGGACACAATGAATGAGTCCATTGTGGATGTACTTGAGGCAATGATGCAATGTGGATGGGACACATTGCATGTCTCTGATCCAAGGGTGACCAAGGAGAATATTGTATTGCATTTCTCCTTGAATGATGTGGAAGAGGATGGGGATCGTACGGATGCCTACGTGAATGGGTAAAACTATGGATCCTATGGTAGGTCTCATGGAACCATCAAAAGCATGTAGGTCTAGGGAAGGTGTGGTGAAATGTGTTGGAGGGAGGTGTAGGTGATGTAAGGCTGTTGTTGATATGATACTGATGGATGAGCCCATGTCAATGAGTACCCGCTTGTAGGTAATGTCATTGATATTAGCTTGTATGTGGAGGGGAGGGTCGGCTCCTTCACCAACGAGTTCCATTATCTCATGGTCATGAAAGCTAATTGATGGTTGAAGGCATCATGGGATGTTCCCTACAAAATTGACAAAAGCATTTGTGTCATGTGTCTCTAAGTCAATGGAATGTAGGATGTCATTCAATGCCTCACGATGGGGTTGAGATTGTTGTAAGAGGTCAAATATGGATAACCGTATGGGGGCATTGCGTAGCTGATGGGTTAGACTACCATGGATGGTAATCACATTTTGAGGTGGTGGTGGTATGATGTTAGGCCTTTGTGGTGTTTGTGGGGACATAAACTAGATAGGAGGAGAAACAATAGGTGTTGTCTGGGGTGATGGGTACCGTTGGTTTCTCATAGTAAGGTTGATCATGCCTACTACTCCGCATGATGGAGGATCACGCTGGACATTGTTGACTTGGCGAGGAGGTGTTGGAGGATTGTTTGGAGGTCTAGGGGGATTGGGTCCTCTATGATCTGGTAGAGGGTTTTGGAAGATCCCTAGGTTTTGGTTCTATGGGGCTAGCGGGTTTGCTACCTGAATAATGCCCCTATCGATTAGGTCTTGAACTTGTCCATGAAAGGAGTGACACGAATCGATATTATGGCCATGCTACCTATGAAAGGGATAAAATAACTATTCATTGTAGTCATGATATTTGGGTGCATTTGGATCCAATGGGTGGATGTCGGGTAGAACGAGATGGTTACCCTCATACAATCTATGGAATAGGGCTGGTAATGGTTCAGATAAAGGTGTAAAGTTGCATGGTGGACCCTATGGGTGCATACCATGGTACTACTATGGTCGAGGTGGGGCAGGCATAGTAGCTTGGAGTGGTTGTGGTTGCGGTGTATAGGGTGGAGGAGTTGGTACTAGTGCTAGGGTAGCAGCTACAACTTGGTTGGTTTGTTGTGGTCGTGGGTAAGGTTGAGTGGGTGCGGGTCTATTGAAGTGAAATTTGGAGTTGTAGTTGGTTTTGGATCTCAAATTAATCTTCTTAGATTGCACTTTAATATCTTCGATCACTTTCACTTGTGATATAGCATCTTCAAAAGTATGACTTTGATGAAGTTGGAGGGATGTGGAAATATGTTTGTGGTAGCTCTTGGAAAAGAGAGTCACAAGCTCCGAGGTGGGGAGGCTATGGGTAAGATCATGAATAATCGCTCTCCATATGGTGACAAACTCAGTTATGGGTTCGTCGTCTACCTGTCATAAGGCATAGACATCAAAAAATGTGGTCTTTTTCTTGATGTTGATGGAAAAGTGTTCTAAGAAGGAATTGGCCAGTTGTTCAAAGGTGTACAGGCTATGGCATGGTAGCATGTTGTACCAATCCAAGGCTGGCCCAGTGAGGGATAGGGAGAAGGTACGCAACATAAGAGGATTACTACTATGAAGTTGGTAACAGGACGAGCGGTAGTTGCTCACATGTTCTCTGGGATCTTCCTTGCCTCTATACTTGTCAAATTTTGGTATTTCAAAGTGATAGGGATAAGGAGGGATAGGAATGGATGGATGTACTAGCTCATTGCACAATTCATCATAGCAAGGCTTTTGTGGCCCATAGCTAGAAGTGCGTAGGTTCAACATTTTGACTTCATCCCGTAAGAGTTGAAGTTCAGGTGTCATGGGAGTCGAAGGTTGGGCTATGATAGGCTGACCCTATGGATGTGGTGGATACTGGTATTGTTGTTCTTCATAGTATTATGGGGAATACTATTGTGCTTGATCATGATAAGGTGGGTACTAGGTGACATGTGTTGTAGTGTCTACAGGCACACTAGGTTGTGGGGTAGGTATCTATTGAGGATAATAGTACTATGACTATGAGGCATATGGTTGTGGCATAGGTACTTGTTGGTTTGGGGCCTACTGTACCGGTTGGACCATAGGTGGTGATGACCAAACTAATGGAGGAGTAAAGAAGCTAGGTGTAGCTAGTGGTAATGTAGGTGTCGATGCTACTAGTGCTAGAGGTGGTCGAGATGAGGTATCAAAATATGGGATCTATCTTTGCCCTGGAGGGTAGGAAGTAGGGAAGCTAAACTATGTGGAATAGTTTGGTTGAGTAGGTGCATAAGCTGTTGGTGTCGGTCCATAGGTAGGATGGATATGGGTAGTTGGGGCCTAAAAAGGCATAGGTGGTGGTATCCTAAAGGTCATCGTAGGCAAAGGTGGCTCCAAGGGTTGGGTGTCATGCACTTTGGATACCTATGAGATAGGCGAGAATGCTGCTAAAAAGGTGGGATAAGCTATCGAGATAGGAGCTCGGGTTGAGGGGAAAGTGTAAGTGTATACTCCTACTTGGGTTTGCATCTCTTGCTCCTGAAGAGGCTATTGGGAAGTACCCTTCGATATGGTGAAGAATGGCTCTTGGGAAGAGGATGGTTGGTACTCTTGTGAGGAGTATGGGCATGAGGTTTGAGGGAATGCTTGCGGTTCTTGTTGGGTAGGGATCTATTATGTAGTTTGGAAGGATGGAATCTAGCTTCCTACAGTGGATGAGGATGGGTTAGACACCATTCCTATGGTAGGGGTGAATGATGTGACCTCGGGATGGGTATGGTTTAGAAGGGAGGAATCATTCTCAAATAGGGATTGAGATAAATTCTAGAAAAAGGGGTGTGCAAAGGTGGGTGACGTAGGCATGACCTCCTCATCTATGGTGAAGGTTGGAGGAGACTATCCTGGTGCTGTGTAGATTACATGATCATAGAATATGGTCGAGGGATTAGGTGAGGATGGGGTTGCAAAGAGCGGGTAATCCTCTACGAGTGAAGTAGCAAGAATTTCACTCAAAGTTGATGTCTCATCATGAGGTGTCATGTGTGTGAATGGTACATCAGATTCTATGCATGAATCAGATGTGTCTATGATCTTATCCTTCATGATCGAAGGTGTAAGAGTAGGCTGACTAGAGGAAGGGGGTGGCCATTCCTCCATCGAGCGTGATTGCTCATGCGCTCTACTATGGGTAACCACAGGCATAGTGGCATGTGTGAATGGGTTTTAGGAATAAATCCTGTGTGATGTGGACTTAACCGTGTCTAATGTAAGTGTGAATTAAGTGACATGTCATGTGTAGCAACACAATATGTGGTGTAATGTGTTGAGACCGATCTATGATCATGCAAACAATGGTAGACCGAAATCAAATCTAAATGTTGAGAAAATAAAAGTGTTATATTCATTTTGTGTGTTATAATGTTGATACTCCCTATGTAGAATCATGGGTAATGGAGTGAATACTCTAGAAAATCAAGAATTTCATCAATAACAAACCTCCTACAACACCCAAATATGCACAAGATAGAATGGTACCGCAACGTGCGAATGGTGACCTGTATGGAAGGCACAGTAAAATGGTAACCTAAAGGGGTGGAACTCACTATGCTGAAGTGAGTTCACTAATATCCTCTCACGAGAAGAGGTGGCACTATCTGAGACATGCTAGGCATGGTCAACAACCCCATGCTTTCGCTTCATCCTCGGGTGGGCTTAGTCAAGAACGACAGTTACCAATTCCACAAATTATACAAGCCTTGTGGATGAAGGTGCTAAATCCTATCCCACTCCATAGGTAACCATTGGTGATGAAATCCAGGGCCCAATCACAAGAGTAGGGGGTTTTTGGTGATGAAATCTAGATAACCGCTCCTGTGGGGCTACTAGGTGTCTAGGGGGGTTGAGAGCTGGTGGAGGGTAAAACTCCATCGACACCAGTCTCGAGTGATGGATTGGGGATGAAGTCCAATCTCACCACTTGTTTAAGTACCACGTGAGTGTGTGTGGGTTTGTGTTTCACTATCGATGTATGCAAGATAAGAAACTAGCTACTTGCCTTTTCAAAAGAAACTAACCCTAATGCCTTTTCAAAAGAAACTAATCTACTTTTGAAAGCATATAAACAAACAATCCAAGTGTATGGAGTGGAGGGGATTAGAACCCTAATTTGAACTTTTGAATACAAAAATTTCTCTCAAACAAAGGAATAAGGGATTAGGAACCTTAATTTGTTGTTAGAATGAAAAGATATTTCAGAAATGGAATAGGGGATTAGAAACCCTGATTTTCTTGAACATGTATAGTTCTTTCTAACAATGAAAGCTATTAATGAAATGGAATCAACGTAGGCTTGTGCTACATGCAAGATACAAGGACATATGCAAACTTATTTGAGAAATAAATTTTATGAACTTGCTGGAAAGTTGCAGGTCCTAAAAATTTTAGAAACCCTAATGCTTTAACAACTTCGCAATGAAAGCAAGACTACCTTAAGCAATGATCATTACACTAATCTAGTACATTTTTGTATCCAAAACTCACAACAGAGGTAGAAGAAGGGAAAATACCTACATTATGATGCTAGCAGGGGTTTATTTAGACCCTGAGGAGGTTACCCCAGCTGATTTGGGGGTTTTGAAGGTGTTTATGCTCAAATCATGACCCGGGTCATGAATTTGACCTAAATCATAGGGTGGGTCATGAATCAGGTGCAGAGGCTTCAAATCAGAGAGTTGAGGGCCTAGGAGGGGTCCTAGGGCTTTGGGAGGTCTCTGTGAACAATATATTTGGTACCTATAATACACAAAAATAGAGGATAATGTCATATTTATAAGGAAACTAAACCTAGCACTATCCATTGTGGGGGTCCCACTGGGCGTGCCAGAATGAAATGACCAGAAGTTGACATTTGATCTAACAACATGTAAATAACACAAGTCATTCAGAAACATATGCTTTATTCATTATCAAATTTGTATCGGTTACAAATAGGGAGAGTTTTCCCCTTTTCTTTTCATGAATAAACAATATAGGCCTGATGCCTCCTTCTGATGTCCCTCAGTGTAGGTGGGCTTCATTGTATGTGGGCCACCATTGGGTTGTTGTTTTTTGGTGTTCCTTTCTTTCAAATCTATTGCATAACCTGAAAGAAACTTGCAAGAAAGGGTCAATACATTGGGGGGCTTGCCCTAGTCAGGCCCCATATTTAAGAAGATGAAATGACTATAAAACTATAACATAAATCCAAATAAAATGTGCAGAAGGTAATTATAGACTGAAACAAAGCTTACCTCCCAAATTTGGGGTGATTTGGGGCTTGCAGATGTGATTCGTGACCCGGGTTGCGAATTGGGGCCGGATTCATAGGGCAGGCTATGATTTGAGTTGTGATGCTCTTCTAGTGAAATCTCTCTGGTAGATCGATCCTAAGGTAGCTGGAGTGCCTCTGTGTGCTATCAGAATCTGACTGTGTGTGCTAGGAAGTAACTGTTCAATGTTGGCTTTCCATTTTAGCAGAGTAATTATACTTTGTTGAATTAGGGAATCAGACTTAATTAGGGGTTTATGACCCACTATTTATAGGCAAATGCAAGATGCAGGGGGGGTTAGATAGACTAAACCTAGGTTTGGTTTTGACTAGGGTTAGGTTAAGAAATGCTATGTGGTAGCATCTCATTCTAAGTAGGAAATATCCTATCCTCACACATGTGTGAGGAAGGATTAGTGCTAATCCTAATTAAGCCTTAAGCATGTTTAGGGGAGGATTAAAAGAAAACCCTAGGAAACCCTAAATTGGCACATGTGGGAGGATTTTATTAACACTAATTATGAATTAAGAGTTAATTAATCCAATTTTTCCCTAAAAAGGGGCTTAAGTGAAGTCAACATTAAATTAGAATTTGATAATTGACTTTTAATTGATTTTGCCAATTAATACCCCGTGGGGGTGTCAATTGAGTGTAAATGGGCTATGCATCACCTCGGGTTGCCGTCTGAAGGTATCTTGATGCATAAGATGTGGTTTTGTGGACTTATTAGGGTTTTGGACCTGAAAGCCACTTGTGGAAGTCTACACGTTACTATGGCAATCTATGGCGATCTATGCATGACTACACATGACTACAACCATCTATGCATGACTACGCATGTCTACGCATAACTACAATAGTCTACAATAGCCTAGGGATGCCTGGAATCACCTATAGATATGCAAAAATAGCAATGTGTGACTTTTGGGTGTCTACAGGTATAGTTTCTCTGATATTTTACAACTTTATGTCTGCTTTTGTGTGGCTAAAACATAGAACTTAAAGCACCTTTGTATTTGGAAATTGAAGGAATAAAAGAAGAAATAATTAAGCATTTCACATATCCTAGATCTTCTTTTAAATTTTCCACTAGGCATTGCTAGGAATAGTGACTTATGCTTGAAAAGTTTGCCCTAGAATCCAACGTGCTAGACATTGTATGTTGTTTTCTTACTTTGAGGCCCTGCTAGAGGCAATAGTTGCATGAAGTAAAGTGCACTCATATAAATCATAGTAGTTCATGCATATTTTTGAATATTGAAATGTATTTTTTCACTTAGGCATATAGGAAAGATTCATTGCTGCTATATGATGCACTTTATGTTATGCAAGTTTAAAATGAACACCTCACATGCACGTCTCATTTAAAAATTGGAGAGTTGGATTTCATCACCAACCTTCAATTCAGTCCAATAATGTTGGAATTCATCTCCTTCCACTTGTTTTCCCCCTAGAGCTTCCTAGAAACTGATTGAGAAACTTACTTATAGTGACACTAAGTTACTTATGTTCAAACTATCTCCCACTGTTGGAACAATCATTGGTTCAGAGTGGAAGAGCTAGGATAACCCTCCATTGGGTCTTCAATGGTGTACCCTAGCTTCTTTTGAGAAAATCATGTTTGGCATGAGTGTACTTGATTTTCACTATGGATGAGTCTTCTCATTCTTAATACAAGAACAAGATCAAAGAAATCGAAAGAACAACACATCAAAACACACCAAATAGTTTAGGGCACACTTAAATCAATAATAAAGATAAACATTTGTTTGGTATTGTGTGGTCATTCCTAAATTGCAACTCAAAAGATCAATTCATAAGACAACATGGTCAAAACAAGAAGCAAGCACCCTCGGTCTGATATCGAGGGAGATACAGAGCAACATGGTCAAAACAAGAAGTAAGCACCATCGGTCTGAGTCATAGTAACATTGAATGACCTACCCGTAAGATCGTGAGATGTAGCTCTATGAGCCTAAGGGGTGATAACTCAACCCTTGGAGGATCTCCTTGAGAAACCCCAATTAAGGAGCCACATCATGGAACAAAATCACATAAACAAAAAGAGGCTTCATAGCCATCCTCATCAAGGAGACATGAGGAGACCTCAAGGGCCTCCTCTAAACACACAGAAACATCTCAAAAACATGAGGAAGCTTCAAGGGATTCCTCCTCACATGGACATAAATAATGTTCTAAGACTCATTCTTCACATAGGGATGATGATACTACCACATCTCCATCCACATGCATAAAACATGTTACCATAAATCCCTCTTCATCAAGAAGGCAAACAAGAATTGCAACACCTCAAGAATCACAAGAAACATATGAAACAGGTCTACCCACTAAAGGGCAATAAAATAGAGCTACATCTACCTAGGGGAATAAAATAGAAGAAACCCTTCACACAAAAGGAACTATTCTCGTAGACTATGACCTCATAGGAGTGAATGGCACCAAACAGGACCAACCATGGAAAACAAGACAACTAGATGGGTTGGATCAATTTTTTACTCAACCAACTCAAAGAACTGTATCTACTGAGAACTTTGCATCTGGAAGCTCACAAAATATGACTTCTAAACACATCTCTCATTTTGGGGGTACCTTAGAGTGATCCCACAGTAGACGCTTGGATTTTGACCATAGGGATACTCAAAAGTACACTAAACAAGTTGTATCACTCAAATTTTTTGTACGCTTACCTTCAGGCTAAAGGATCCGTACCTGAAAGGGGGGTGAGAAAAGTATGGAACAATACCTTAGATGGAGAGGCCCTTTGAAAGTCACGCCTCTCGGGGGAGGGATATAAGGGTGAATTTTTGACGGATGGTAGGGTTCACCAAAAAACTTTGAGTGGTAGTTTCCACGCCTAGGTTTGAAAATGGGTTTGATTTGTTCGTTTTATGTTCAATCATTCAGGTTCCTAGGTTGGCCAAAATGAAGCTAAGCTATTCTATATGAAGATTCTTATTTACATGAAAACATAAGACATAAATGAATCCTAATGTGATTGAATATAGAGAATATATAAAATAGAGAAGAGTACACCTGATTTTTTATGTTTGATGAAGATTCTGAAGCTTGTAGGAGTCCAGATCATCCCGGATATGACAAGATCATCTGTAATTGTATAGAATCATCCCAAATCATAGGAGATCATCCGAGATCACCCAATATCATCAGTGACCTGATGAATTCATAAGGTGAATTCGTCAGAAACCTGCAATCAAGAAAATAGACACCAAAAACCAAAAATACAATTGCAAGAATGATGCAAAATGATAGAAATAAGAGTATAGATGTTTGAATGATAAATATAGATATCAAATTAAATGAGATGCACTATTTTGGAAACTTGTTTTATATTTTATCATGCAATTATGCTAAATGAGGTGAACTCCAAGATGCAAAATAGAAGTAAATTAATATAATGCACCAATAAATAAATAAAATGAGATAGAGAATACAAACTCAGGACTCTGATTGCCCTCAAGTTGAATTACATACCGGATCGTCTGTAATCATACAAAATCATCGTCGATATTGACAGGATCGTCTCAAATTGTAGTTGAATCACCTGCAACGATCCGAGCTACCTCCGACTGAAACATAGTGAAATCCTGCAACAAAACTTGAAAACACAAATGCAAATGATGGGAGATCAGGGAGGGAGTCAAGGGGATAAACTAGGAAAATCCCAGTTTATATAGGATTAGGGGGAGGTTAGGAGGTTGGGGATCATCCTAATCTGGGATACCCTCAACGTGGGAATCTCCAACTACGCAAACACGCTTCTGCCCAAGTTGGAGAGGCCATTGGAATAGAAGCTAATTACAAAAATTTGGTTTTGGGATGAAATCATCTAGACGTTCTGTTCTAGACGAATTCATTCGATTTGGGACGATATCGTCAGATCGACGATGATATCATCCAATGATCACAAAAACCTCTAAAAATGGCACAAAAAATGAAGCGGTTAACGAGCAGTTTCGGGGTTAAAATTCAAATTTCTACTTTTTACTAATGGTTTAACTACGCCAATTTTAGGGTGCTACATTTTACCCCCTCTTTAGCAAATTTTCCAAAAAAAATGCTTTAAAGACGAGTTCTTCACGCTTTATGAGAAAGCAAAAATTTATTTCATTTTTTAGACAACGATTCTAGGTTGAATCATATGACTGTTTACTATGGTGCCCCCTCCGAGTTTTTACCCAAATCGAATGTTTGAGGTAAAAGCGTAGAAAAGCAAAAATTAAAAAATATCATTTTTGAATAAAAATAAGAAAAATAGGGTAAAACCCTAATTCATTTTTACTGTTCACTTTCACTGTTTCAGAGCTCTGTAGGCAAAATGGTGGAAATGGCACACAGATCGACAGAGATTCGACGCGGGTTGCGGGTAAGGATCTAAACCTAGTTTTACTATTTTTTTAACTTGATTTACTTAATTTTTGAATTGAATTTTAATTTTTTTGGGTGTCACGGCCGTTTTTAGGTCGACGACGAAATCGTCTCTATATTGTTGATTTTGTCTAGAGACAAAATCAGAGAAATAGGGACGATCCCCAAATTGAAGAAAAAAGACAATTTCGTCCTATTAAGGATTATTTTGTCTAAATTTGGTACGATATCGTCCAATAATGGGCGATATCAATTTTTATGGGATGATTTGATTTTAATTGATTTTTTTTTTAATGATTATATACTAATGATTTTTGTTGTTTTATTGCTTATTTTGTAGAGGGGATTGCTAAAGAGTCGGGAGTGGAAATACAGAGGTCTAAGAGATGATTTTGCCATGCTCGATCAGGTCGAGTGAGACAAATTGGTAGAGGTAGGACTGCAGCATGTGGCAAAGATGCCACAAATTCCTATAGACATGGGGCTACTGACAGCCCTAGCAAAGAGATGGTATCCGGAGTCGTCCTGCTTTTAGCTACCAATAGGGGAGATGACTCCCACTCTAGAGGATGTATGGAGGATCTTGAGGATCCCCATACATGGTTGATTCATGATGCCTTCGACCAATCAGGTCCATGCCATGATGATATTATGTGAGGACCCAAGCTTCATCCTGGAGAAGGGCGAAGTGAACATCAAGGCTTTGAGGTGGGTGCCTAGGGTGTCTCGATTGACCCAGGTTTTGGCAAGGGTGGTGGGTGGCCTTCTTCTATGCCACTAGAGTAGATTCATATTACCGTAGCTACTTATAGATGTGGTCTGTGACATAAGAGACCACAGATACAGGTTTTCTTGGGGCAGCTTTGTATTGTGCCGCTTGTATAGGATCCTTTACGGGGTCGTATACAAGGGGGGTTGATTTCTGGTACTAACATCACTTCTACAGGTTTTGTGCTGGGAGCACATTGTAGTGCAGAGGCTGGTAGGGCTTCCACTATCAGTAGTTGATCAAGAGAGATGTCAGGTTTTCTACTGGTGGCTCCAAAGAGGGTCACAGCAGCGGATAGATCTGTCGACGTCCTGGAGGTTGCTGGATGACCTCACCCCAGATCAAATCACTTGGATACCATGGAGAGAGCATCCAGGGTGGGTAGAGGATTGATAGGAGTTGGCTCGCATTAGGCAAGTCATATTGTTATGGACAGAGTGGGGAGAGGTAGAGCTCCACCGCTATGACCAAGTTTTGAGGTAGTTCAGTCTACAGTAGGGTATCTCTACTCTTAGGGATTATGAGTACTCTTAGACTATGCAAGATAGTACCACACTGAGTGGAGCTCCAGACATGCAATAGTTCTAGAGTCAGGATGGTGATGATGCCCCCATTTAGCCAGTGGATGGGGGTGAGGTGGGGATAGCAAATAGGTATGATTCCTGGTATGCAAGCATCCGTCCTCCTTGGATGATGAGGGCATAGGGTCCAATGCACATTATAGTAAAATAGATGGAGAGGCAATGCCAGGCTGCCATCGATGAAGTGAGGGGTCACGAAGGGAGGGATCAATGACGGCCTCCTCAGGAGAGACGTCGGAGAGCACCACAGGATTTGGAGAGACAACAATAGCCAAAGATGAGGGAGGAGAGGAGAGAGGAGAGGAGAGATAGACTCCCTCCTCAGTAGAGGGATAGGCCACCATCACCCGATAGGGGCAAGGGTGTTGAGGTGGGGGAGAGCAATGATATGGCAGCTCTCCGAGCGAAGAATGCTTGCCTACGAGCTTAGGTGTAGACTCTGTAGGATGAGGCTACATGGCTCAGGGCTCAGAGTGGAGGGGTGAGCATTCTGGAGCTTGCATGGTCAGTTGCTCAGACCATGTTCTATCAGGGAGTGTACTACCAGCTAGTTCCAGAGGGCCAGAGGATATAGTTTCCAACCGACATTGTGGAGCCGATCAGGATGGGGTCATTGAGGACATCATCATGATCGATGTCACGGACCCACGACACAATATGAGCTTCGATGGGACCACCTCCTCCACATCAGGGTGGGATAGGAGATGAGGCTGAGAGCTCGAGGTCTTCTCGAGACTAGATGCACTTTGTACATAGACTATTTTTGAAATGATTGAGTATGCCAGGGTATAGATTGTGGCATACCAATCCATTTTGATATGATGTATATACTTCTTGATATATATATGATGTTATTTTTGTGATATGACTTGTGCACATGTTTTATGATGCTTTAATATTTTAATTGTTGATTGATTATTCATGTAATTATGTCATTGGAAATATTATAATTTTATGTCATGCTATAAAATTAAATGAAATAATCTGATGTAAACAAACTGGTTGTTATGGTGTGTTTTGATGAAAATAAAGTGACTTCTAACAATAATTTCAAAGGACATTGTCATTGTTACATGACCATTTCATGGAGTCATCGCTCGCTAGGTCATCAAGCTAATCCCAGTATGAGAGAAATATTGCTAAAATTAAAAGGGTGCTTAAGAGAATTTCTTAATACTTTGTGTTGTGATGATGAAATGATGATAGTGATGATTTGTTTTCAAATTTCCATGAAAATATTATGCATGAAATATTAAAAATATGATTTTTGCTAGGCATAAAATTCCTAAGTATGATAGAAATTTGAACAATTCCCTAGGAATTATACCATCATCGTAAAAAAAAATGAATGTTGACATAATGAAATGAAATAGAAAAGTTTTTGTTCTTTTTAAAGCACAATTGTGTAACATAATGATTTAAGCCATATGCTTTTATGGATTAAATAAATGGGAAATAAAATTATAACGATGGTTTGCGCTAGGCATAGAATTTTAGGTATAGACTTATACCATCATCGCGAAATCCAAAGAAGAAATTGATATAATAGTTTTATTGCATAGTTGATTTTTGATTTTGAGATAAACAAAAAATATATAAATGAGGACTTGCACTAGGCATAAAATTCCAATTTAGGTTTAGGAACTATACCATCGTCGCAAAAGTCGAAAATATATAAATGTGACTTTATTGCTAGATTTTTGAACATGTTTTGCAAGAAAGTTTTGGATTTTTGAAAAAAATGTATTTAATTGATTTTACTCTAAGCAGATATTCTCAAGTAAGAAAATAAAATTATTCCAAAAGATTTGAATAAATATTTTAAATTATCTCAAAGAAAAAATTTATATTTATAAGGAACCTCGTGTGCATACGTGAGTTCATTGCTGATCTTAATCTATCATAATGATTCAAAATATCTCAAACACAAATGTGTGTGCAATTGTAATGTTCATTTACCAATTTTGAGCAAGATAATTTGATACAAGTAATTTGAATTAACCAAATGAGTGTTCGTTGACCATGATTTATATGCATGTAATCGTACCAGACTACTATGTAAGTCGGGTCATCAAGAGCTAGTTGATCCATAAGCGGACATAGGTCTGTACAAAATAAGGTCACTAATGTGACAGACATGTCACCACGCAAAAAGGAATTACCCAAGGCCAAGTAGGTTGGGCACAAACCACCTGTTATGGGGCTTACCTCATGATTTTTGAATAATTGAGAATTCTAGGGATTCAAGCTTCACACTTCCTTCTTTCAAAAGGGGGGGAGGATTTATTGCTTTTTGCTTTTTCTTTTCTTTTCTTTTTCTATTTTTTTTTTTTGTATTTGCTTGACACTAAGATAATGCTGAAATATTGCTGAGATGGTACAAAATGATACTGAAATAATGCTTTTGAATAATTTCTATTTTTCTCCTGATTTTTCTTGATTTTCTTTTTTTTTTCTTTTTCTTTCTATACTAGGGATACTTGCTCAGACTGGCTATAGAGCAAGGGATTTTTATTCTGGGTAGGGGTGAGCTTTTCCTTTTGTCAATTCTCAAATATTCTAGACCATGTGCATGATAGGATAGCAGGGGAAACTTTTCGCTCAAGAGACCACTTCTACTATGTAACATCGTTTTGAATTTGCAATGAAATCATTTTAATGTGAAAAGGTGTACTTGGTTCAAGTAAATAACAAGATCAGTTCTCTATGCTCAAAAATTTATTTAATTCAACTATGGACTTCGATATAAGAGAGATTAAGAATAATACCAAATAATATCAAGATATTTATTCATGTGAGTGTGAAAGTGAGGGGTTCCAGATAAATGCTAATTTATCCAAAATAACTGAAAATATAACTGCAATACTTCAAGAATTGACATGTGCAAAATAGAAGATGTTTTTGGGGATTTTGATGATTTTGATTTTTTTATATTTTTATTTTAATGTATGAATTGAGAGAGTACATAATATTACTATTTTCAAAAATTTTATATGAATTACTACTATGAGACAATATGTATAATATATACAGTGACAAAATTACTAGATCTATGCATAATAGCGCGTAAGATGCATAATGTTCATAGGTTCTTTAAGATTTTTACCATCTAAGGTAGCTAATCTGTATGCTCCCAATCCAAATTAAGCAGTGATAATATATGGCCCAAGCTAGTTAGGCTCGAATTTTCCTTTAAGTTCTTTAGTTGCATTAGTATTTTTTTTATTTTCTTTTAAGACGAGATCGTCGATCTCAAAGGATCAATTATGAACTTTTTTGAGATATGCTCATTTGAGCTTATTCTAGTAGGCACGAAGATGCTCCAAAGTATTAATGTGTTTCTCATATAGGATTTCCAGCTGACTAAATCTGCCAGCACAATATTCATCTCCTACTTCAGTATCTTGAAGTAGCAGAGCCAAATAAGGAACTTCTAGTTCGAAAGGAAAAACAACTTCAGCGCCATAAACCAAAACAAAAGATGAAGTGCCCGTGGGAGTACGAATGCTAGTTCTATAAGCCCAAAAAGTAGGATATAATTGAATGTGCCAATCATGGCTAGATTTATTGACCAATCTCTTGAGGATTTTAATTAATTTTTTATTATATGCTTCTGCTTGGCCATTACCTTGAGGATAATAGGGAGTGGACCAACGATGTTGAATTTTATATTTTTGACATAGTTTCTTTACATATTTGTTTTTGAAACAAGTTCCATTATTCGAGATGAGATTTGTAGGAATTCCGAACCTACAAATAATTTGATTAAGAATAAACTTGGAAACTTGCATTCTAGTGTAAGAAGCTAAGGGCATAGCTTCGACCCACTTCTTAAAATACTCGGTGGTGATTATGATGAATTTATGTCCATCATATGACACAGGATTTATTTTTCTAATGATGTCTAAGCCCCATTTAGAAAAGGGCCAAGGATATGAAATAGCCTACAATTCTTGTGCAGACGCATGTACAAGGTCAGCATGTTTCTGGCACTTGTCGCAATGGCACACATAATCATGTGCATCATTCTCCATGGTAGGACAAAAATATCCTATCCTAAGGAGCTTCTTAGCAATGGCGCTACCACTAAAGTGTCCCCCACAAGATCCATCGTGGGCTTCACTCAAAGCTAATCTAGACTCTATTGAGCAAGGTGTTGCAAGAAGGTTGTCATTGTTGTCAACACAGGCAGTTAGATCCAAGGATGCAGTGGGTAGACAGATCAGAAGTCATTCAGATGCAGAAGATAGAAAAAATTCGAAGAAAAAGACAAGTTAGAAAACTGTCGCGATATCGCGACATGTTTTCTGTCGCGATTTCGTGACAAGTCGGAGGAGAGAGAAAGCACAGCCGAAAATGTCGCGATATCGCGACAAGTCGGAGGAGAGAGAAGGCGCAATCGAAAATGTCACGATATCGCGACAAGTCGGAGGAGAGAGAAGGCACAATCAAAAATGTCGCGATTTCGCGACAAGTCAGAGGAGAGAGAAGGCGCAATGAAAATTCGTCGATATCGCGACAAAGAGAGAGAAGGCGCAATCAAAAATTGTCGGATTTCGACGCCAAGTCGAAGGAGAGAGAAGGCATAGTTGAAAATGTCACGATTTTGCGACAATGAAGAGAAGGCGCAAGGCAAACTATCATGATTTCATGACATGTCGGAGGCCAAGAAGCTAAGTTGAGAAACTGTAGCGATTTCGCTACATGTTGAATTTTCGTGGGCAGAAGCAGGGAGAAAGTGTTAAGTAAAAAGGATGTAGCGATTTCGCTACGAGTTGCAAAGGCGCAAAGTAAAGGTGTAGCGATTTCGCTACGAGTTGCAAAGGCACAAAGTAAAGGTGTAGCGATTTCGCTACGGGTAAAAGTTGCGCAAAACAAAGGTGTAGCGATTTCGCTACAAGGTGAAAATACTCAACACGAAGGTGTAGCGATTTCGCTACAGGTCTAAAGGGCAGAACTCAAAGGTGCAGCGATTATGCTTCAAGTCGAAAGTGTAAGGCACAAAATGTGTAGCGATTTTCGCTACGAGTCAATATTTCACGGGTAAAAGCAAAGTTGAAAGCACAAGGCACTAAGTTGTAGCGATTTCGCTACTGAATGAAGCACAAAATGTACGGAAGTCGAAAGCGTCACGATTTCGCGACAAAGATGAAGATGACGCCAACGAAAGCTGAAAGTGTCACGATTTCACGACAGGTTGCAAGAAAAGCCGCCAGAAGCCGAAAGCGTCGCGATTTCATGACAAGATTGAGGATGACGTCAGCAACTGATCAAAGTGTCACGATTTCATGACAAGAATGGTAGTGAAGCGTTCAAAGGCCAAAAGGGTCACGATTTCATGACAACAAGGTCGAGGAGGCGTACGGACACAAAAAGTGTCGCGATATCACGACGTGTTGCTATTTCACGAAAATAAGCTACAGGAAGGAGAAGAAGGTGGCGAGAGGAGTTTGAGGCCGACAAGTTTGAATCGAGGCCGACGGTTTTTAGGGTTTGAAGCCGACATTGTCAAGGGTTTTACAGTGGACGTCGTTAGGGTTTTAAAGCCGACATTTTCTAGGGTTTTAAAGTGGACATCCTTAAGGTTTTAAAGCCGACATTTGCTAGGGTTTTACAGCGGACGTCTTTAGGGTTTCAAAGCCGACATTTGCTAGGGTTTTACAGCGGACGTCTTTAGGGTTTCAAAGCCGACATTTGCTAGGGTTTTACGATGGGCATTTTTAGGGTTTGCAGCCGACAATCACAAAGTTTAAGCAGCCAAAAAAATTCTAGGGTTTGATGTTGACATCATTAGGGTTTGCAGCCGACGTCTTTGATTTACAGCCGAATATGTTTGATGTTGAATTCTCTTCTATAAAAAGGGGGCTGTTGCGAGGTTAATAGTGAGAAGTGTGAAATGTGCGAAACAAGTTCGCGTCAAGCAGAGAGCAAGTCGTTTCGATCCAGAGAGTGAGCAAAGTGATAGTTCTTTGGAGTTGCAATAAAGAGAGCGTAGCAATGAGATAATGTGCGAGTGCGAGGAGCGTGATTGCATGAAGTTCGGTCAAGAAGAATGCAAAGTCGTAACTCGAATCTGTAGATCGTGATTGCATGAAGTTCAGTCGAGTAGAGTGCAAAGTCGTAGTTCGGATCTGCAGATCGTGAATGCATGGATGACAGTGCGAAGAGTTTTACGTAGAAGCAGAATGCAAAAAAATAGTAGACTATAAGGAATAAAGTTTTATTGTATCATTTTGATTATCTTTATTATTCTCCAAGTTGCAGCTTGGTATAAGGGGTTGGTGCCTCTTTCCAGTAGGTGCTGGAAAAATAGGAGTTGGTGCTCCATTCTATTGAAGCAGATAAAGCTAAGGGGTTGGTGCTCCTTCCAGTTGGTGCTGGTAAAGGATTATGTAAAGTTGTAGCTTTGCATTGACTGGATTTGGATGGTAGTCCAAGCAGTAATTTTTGAGGAGTAGCCACATTGGTGAACCTCGTTAAAATTGTTGTGTTATGTGTGATGCTTTCTTGATGCGTTTAGTATCTCTTTTATCTGCTTTAAACTATTGCTGGATTTAAAATCATATGTTTTAGAAATTTTAAAGAACACACTGATTCACCCCCCCTCTCAGTGTCATTGTGATTACAACAATTGGTATCAGAGCCAAGTACCTGAACAAGCTTAAACAGCTAAGGTGATCTTGGAAGTTACGCAATGGCAAGTGGTGAAGGTTTCTCCTCGAACAAAGCACCATTGTTTGATGGGACTAACTATGCGTTCTGGAAAATTAGAATGCGGACTTATCTCAGTGCTTTGGGTTTTGACATCTGGGGTGCGGTAGTTAATGGTTACAAAGCTCCTGCCACCGCTCCAACAGACACTGCTGGTAAAAAGGCATTTGAATATGATTCAAAAGCAAAAAATGCCATCATGTGTGGACTAGTGGACAGTGAGCTAGTCAAGGTCATAAATTGTGAATCAACAAAAGATATATGGGATAAACTAGAGAACATCCATGAAGGAGATGATAGGATCAAGGAGGCCAAGCTTCAAGCACATCGAGCTCAATACGAATCTTTAAAGATGGACAATGATGAGAACATAGAGACCTTCATGCAAAGAGTCAATGGGATCACCAATTCAATCAGAGGTCTCGACGAAGAATTAACCGATGTTGCTATCGTGAAAAAGGTATTAAGATCGCTCCCTCCTAGATTTGATTCTAAAGTCTCTGCCATAGAAGAAGCCAAAGATCTAAATAGTTTTAGTATGGATGAGATGCATGGTTCTTTGACTGCTTTTGAAATGAGAATAGGAAGGTCTAATCCCACAGACAGAGAAGAAGCTTTCAAAGCCCTAAAAGGCAAAAGCACAAAACAAGAGTCTGAAGAAGAGGATGCTTCAGATGAAATGGAAGCAAATTTTGTCAGAAAGTTGAGAAAAGGAAAAGGAAAATACAAAGGAAAGCTACCTTTTAAATGTTTCAATTGTGGAGGCATTGGACACTTTGCTATCAAATGTCCTCTCCATGACAAGAACAAAGGTGAAGAAACTCAACATCAAGAAAGAAGTGAATGGAGGAAGAAAACTAACTTCAGAAAAGGCAATTTCAAAAAGAAAAGCTTTATCTCCCGAAATGCAGAATCTTCTGAGGACAGTTCTAGTGAAGACTCTAAGGAAGGAACAGGTGAGGCTCTCTTTATGGCGTTTGAAGTAGAAGAATCAGAAGAGGCAGAAAACACACAAAAGAGAGAAGGAATGAACTCTGAAGTATCTATTGAAATAGGTGAGGCTGAAGTTGATTTAGAAGGTGAGCTGGTTTCTGCTCTTATAGAATGGAAATCTGAGAAAAGAAAGAATAAAAAATTGTTAAGGAAGCTTGAGGATGCAAATGATATTATAGCCAGTCTAAAGACACAGACAGAAGAGTACAAGAAAATGTCCGAAGATCTTGAAGTACAGGTAACCATGAAGATAGATTACTGTTGCAAATTGGAAGAAGAAAATGTTAGTCTTCGAATACAGATACAAGAGCTGGATCGAAAAATCAGCTGTCATTTAAAACGTGATGAAAGTTCGATGAAGCTGGACAAAATCCTAAGCAATCAAAGACCCACAGGTATCAAATTCGGTCTAGGTTTTACTGAAGGAGAATCATCAAGTGGACCAAAGGCAAGCAATGTTGAAAGTGAAAAGAGTAAAGACAAGAAACAGGCTGTGGAAAGAAAAACAAATCAGGCAAAAGAAAGCTGTAATGCCAGTCCTGAAATAGCAGCTGACATTGATGGCTTCACCAAGGTCACACATCAGAAGAAAAGAAGATCTAAGGCTCCTGCAACAACTTGGCCAAGACCATCTTTCAGGTTCAATCATTATTTCTATGGTTTCTATTTTAAATGTAATGGTTATGGGCATAAAATTGTTGACTGCAAGTACAATATAGGTTCAAGAAGTTTCACTAGTAGAAATGCTTTTGCTCCTCTAATGAGTTATGCAGTAGAATGCTTTAAGTGTCACAACTTTGGGCATATTGCCAGAAACTGTCGTAGTATTTCTGTTCCATATCAATCTCAGAAAAGAAGAACTCAACCATATAAGGCAAAACAAAATAGAATTTCTTCTGAAGGATATGTGCAAGATTCTGAAAAGGGGAAATCCCAGCTAGAACCCAACACCACAGTTAAAATAGAATGGAAACAAAAAGAACAGCTCAGGAAAGAACAAGAATCTTTAATAGTGCAGACAGCCTTTAGAGCTCAGAATAAATATGTACCGTGGATTCTTGACAGTGGTTGCTCAAGTCATATGACAGGTGATAAACAGAAATTTGAAAATCTACAGAAATATGAGGGTGGTTCTGTGAAGTTCGGCAATAATGATGGAGCCAAAATAATAGGTAAAGGATCGGTCAAAATTAGTGAAGGGAAAATCAAGTCGAAGAAGTTTTATATGTGGATGGTTTGAAACATAACCTGTTAAGTGTGAGTCAAATCTGTGATAAAGGACATGAAGTGGTTTTCAAGAAGCAGGGTTGTGAAGTCAGAAAAATAAACAACGGGAAATTGATAGCAACCGGCTCAAGGACGTCTGGCAACCTGTACACACTCTCAGAATTTTTAGAAGGTATGTGCTTCATTGGACAAGAAGAAGAGAACTGGTTGTGGCATAAGAGGCTTGGACACATAAGTTTTGATAATTTGGTGAAAATCAGCTCTAAACAAGCAGTGAGAGATATTCCAACCATTAAGAAACCTTCAAATAGTGTGTGTGCTTCATGTCAGAAGGGAAAGCAAACCAGAGTTTCATTTAAAACAAAAGAATATCACACTAGCAGGCCTTTGGAACTCATTCATACAGACTTATGTGGACCCATGAGGACTCAAAGCATAAACGGTGACAAATACTTTATGCTGTGTATCGATGATTATTCCAGAATGACATGGATATTCTTCCTAAAAGATAAAACAGAAGCTTTTGAAATGTTCAGAACCTTCAAACAGCTAGTCGAGAATGAAACAGGGAAAAGGATTAAATGCTTGCGATCAGACAGAGGAGGAGAATTCATTTCGAATGAATTTATAGAATACTATGAAAAATATGGTATCAGGAGACAATATTCAGCAGCCAGAACTCCTCAGCAGAATGGTGTAGTAGAGAGGAAGAATAGAACTATACAGGAAATGGCACGCACCATGCTGGCGAAAAACAAAATAGCAGATAGATTCTGGAAAGAAGCAGTTCACACAGCAATATACATTCAAAACAGGTATATGTTAAGAACTCATGAATGCAAAACACCGTATGAGTTGTGGTTTGGTAGAAAAGCAACAGCTAAACATCTCAAAGTATTTGGTCTGTAAGTGCTACATCAGAAAAACTGATGACAACCTTGGAAAGTTTGAAGATAGAGCAGATGAAGGTGTTTTTGTTGGTTATTCTCCACATAGCAAAGCTTACAAATGCTACAACAAGAGACTCAAGAAAATTGTGGACAGTGCAGATGTTAAATTCGATGAAGGGAGGAAACAAATAGTTAACTTTCAAGAAAACTACCCAATCTACGAAGAAGTCATTGAAGGAGATGAAGTGCATGGCACAGAAAATACATCTACGACTGATGCAGATAACTTATCAGATGACTCAGAGGTACAAGAAAACAGAAAATTCAAAATGGGCAACTGGCAGAAAAATCATCCTAGAGACCAAATAATTGGAGATCCCACAGCTGGCATTCAGACAAGAAAGAAAGTAATAAGTAATTACTCTCTTTTATCCAGCATTGAGCCCAAAAACATAGATGAAGCAAGCAAAGATGACAACTGGATGAAGGCAATAAATGAAGAGTTAGATCAGATTGAAAAGAATAGAACTTGGGAGTTAGTACCTAGACCTGCAAACAAGAATGTAATCGGCACCAAATGGATATTTCGTAATAAATTAAATGAAGACGGTCAGGTCATTAGAAATAAAGCAAGACTGGTTTGCAAAGGCTATGCACAGGTCGAAGGCATTGATTTTGAAGAGACTTTCGCACCAGTGGCCAGACTAGAAGCTATTAGAATGTTTCTGGCACTAGCAGTTCACAAGAACTTCAGAGTTTATCAGATGGATGTAAAATCTGCGTTTTTAAATGGGAAACTTGAAGAAGAGGTCTATATTGAACAACCAGATGGCTTTCAAATCAGTGAAGATCCTAACCTTGTCTGCAAATTAAAGAAAGCACTGTATGGATTAAAACAAGCACCACGGGCATGGTATGCTAGGCTAGATAATTATCTCTCTCAACAAGGATTCAAGAAAGGTTTAGTGGACAATAATCTATATGTGAAAACAGAAGGTGGGCATCTCATTGTTCTTGTTGTCTATGTGGATGATATCATATTTGGCAGCAACAAAGATGAATCGTGTAAAGACTTAGCAAACAAGATGCAGAATGAATTTGAAATGTCAATGATTGGTGAACTTGTCTTACTTTCTGGGGTTACAAGTTAATCGGAATGAGAAAGGTATATTCATTTCCCAAATCAAATATGTGAAAGAAATGCTAAAGGGGTTCACTATGGAGGACTGTAAGCCAGTCAACACTCCCATGACAACAAGCTACAAGTTGAGTAAAGAAGACAAATCTCCACCTGTAGATCAAACCATGTATAGATCAATGATAGGAAGCTTACTATATTTAACTGCAACCAGACCTGATATTCTGTAGGCAGTTTGCATGGTAGCCAGATTTCAGGCCGATCCCAAAGAGACTCATGTAACAGCAGTCAAAAGGATTTTTCGGTATCTCAAAGGCACCATGGAGTATGGGTTGTGGTATCCAAAAGGCAAAGATTTCACTCTTATATCATATTCAGATGCAGATTGGGCTGGATGTGTTGATGACAGAAAGAGTACCAGTGGAGGAGCATTCTATTTGGGGGACAGATTGGTTGCATGGCACAATAAGAAGCAAGAGTCAGTTTCTTTATCTACAGCTGAGGCAGAATATATTGCAGCAGCAACATGTTGCACACAAGTCTTGTGGATGAAACAAACCTTGAAAGATCTAGGTATTAATTTTAGTGAACCAATATCAGTAAAGTGTGACAACACCAGTGCAATCAACATTTCTAAGAATCCAGTAATGCACTCACGGACAAAGCACATTGCTATAAGGTATCATTTCTTGAAAGAAAAAGTTGCAGAAGGAGAAGTTAAATTGGACTATGTCCCAACTACAGAACAGGTAGCAGATATTTTTACAAAACCTTTGCCCAAGGAAGTATTTGAGTATCTTCGAAGCAAATTAGGAGTAGTCACACTTCCTAAGAAGTGACTAGCTACAGGGATCACTTTCTCAGGGGGAGCATTTGAGTATTTGAGGATGGACTCAGGGGGAGTCAAATTGTGCCTGAGAAGTGTGAGGATGGACTCAGGGAGAGTCTGCAGCAGCCCTTTGGTATTATTGACAAAGGGGGAGAAGAGTTACAGGAATGTATACAGGTGTTGCCAACAATTCCAAAGGGGGAGATTGTTGAGCAAGGTGTTGCAAGAAGGTTGTCATTGTTGTCAACACAGGCAGTTAGATCCAAGGATGCAGTGGGTAGACAGATCAGAAGTCATTCAGATGCAGAAGATAGAAAAAATTCAAAGAAAAAGACAAGTTAGAAAACTGTCGCGATATCGCGACATGTTTTCTGTCGTGATTTCGCGACAAGTCGGAGGAGAGAGAAAGCACAGCCAAAATGTCATGATATCACGACAAGTCGAAGGAGAGAGAAGGTCAAAAATGTCATGATATCACGACAAGTCGAAGGAGAGAGAAGGCACAATCAAAAATGTCATGATTTCGCGACAAGTCGGAGGAGAGAGAAGGCGCAATTGAAAATGTCGCGATATCGCGACAAGTCGGAAGAGAGAGAAGGCGCAATCAAAAATGTCATGATTTCATGACAAGTCGAAGGAGAGAGAAGGCATAATAAGTTGAAAACGTCATGATTTCGTGACATGTCGGAGGCCAAGAAGCTAAGTTGAGAAACTGTAGCGATTTCGCTACATGTTGAATTTTCATGGGCAGAAGCAGGGAGAAAGTGTTAAGTAAAAAGGATGTAGCGATTTCGCTACGAGTTGCAAAGGCACAAAGTAAAGGTGTAGCGATTTCGCTACGAGTTGCAAAGGCACAAAGTAAAGGTGTAGCGATTTCGCTACGGGTAAAAGTTGCACAAAACAAAGGTGTAGCGATTTCGCTACAAGGTGAAAATACTCAACACGAAGGTGTAGCGATTTCGCTACAGGTCTAAAGGGCAGAACTCAAAGGTGCAGCGATTATGCTTCAAGTCGAAAGTGTAAGGCACAAAAGTGTAGCGATTTCGCTACGAGTCAATATTTCACGGGTAAAAGCAAAGTTGAAAGCACAAGGCACTAAGTTGTAGCGATTTCGCTATTGAATGAAGCACAAAATGTACGGAAGCCGAAAGCGTCACGATTTCATGACAAAGATGAGGATGATGCCAAAAGCTGAAAGTGTCACGATTTCACGACAGGTTGCAAGAAAAGCCGCTGGAAGCCGAAGCGTCATGATTTCATGACAAGAATGAGGATGACGTCGCAAAGCAAAGTGTCACGATTTAAAGTGTCACGATTTCATGACAAGAATGGTAGTGAAGCGTTCAAAGGCCAAAAGGGTCACGATTTCATGACAACAAGGTCGAGGAGGCGTACGGACACAAAAAGTGTCGCGATATCGCGACGTGTTGCTATTTCACGAAAATAAGCTACAGGAAGGAGAAGAAGGTGGCAGAGGAGTTTGAGGCCGACAAGTTTGAATCGAGGCCGACGGTTTTTAGGGTTTGAAGCCGACATTGTCAAGGGTTTTACAGTGGACGTCGTTAGGGTTTTAAAGCCGACATTTGCTAGGGTTTTACAGCGGACATCCTTAAGGTTTTAAAGCCGACATTTGCTAGGGTTTTACACGGACGTCTTTAGGGTTTCAAAGCCGACATTTGCTAGGGTTTTAATGGACGTCTTTAGGGTTTCAAAGCCAACATTTGCTAGGGTTTTACGATGGGCATTTTTAGGGTTTGCAATCGACAATCACAAAGTTTAAGCAGCCAAAAAATTCTAGGGTTTGATGTTGACATCATTAGGGTTTGCAGTCGACGTCTTTGATTTACAGTCGAATATGTTTGATGTTGAATTCTCTTCTATAAAAAGGGGGTTGTTGCGAGGTTAATATAGCGAGAAGTGTGAAATGTGCGAAACAAGTTCGCGTCAAGTAGAGAGCAAGTCGTTTCGATCCAGAGAGTGAGCAAAGTGATAGTTCTTTGGAGTTGCAGTAAAGAGAGCGTAGCAATGAGATAATGTGCGAGTGCGAGGAGCGTGATTGCATGAAGTTCGGTCAAGAAGAATGCAAAGTCGTAACTCGAATCTGTAGATCGTGATTGCATGAAGTTCAGTCGAGTAGAGTGCAAAGTCGTAGTTCGGATCTGCAGATCGTGAATGCATGGATGACAGTGCGAAGAGTTTTACGCAGAAGCAGAATGCAAAAAAATAGCAGACTGTAAGGAATAAAGTTTTATTGTATCATTTTGATTATCTTTATTATTCTCCAAGTTGTAGCTTGGTATAAGGGGTTGGTGCCTCTTTCCAGTAGGTGCTGGAAAAATAGGAGTTGGTGCTCCATTCTGTTGAAGCAGATAAAGCTAAGGGGTTGGTGCTCCTTCCAGTTGGTGCTGGTAAAGGATTATGTAAAGTTGTAGCTTTGCATTGACTGGATTTGGATGGTAGTCCAAGCAGTCTTTTTGAGGAGTAGCCACATTGGTGAACCTCGTTAAAATTGTTGTGTTATGTGTGATGCTTTCTTGATGCGTTTAGTATCTCTTTTATCTGCTTTAAACTGCTGCTGGATTTAAAATCATATGTTTTAGAAATTTTAAAGAACACACTGATTCACCCCCCCTCTCAGTGTCATTGTGATTACAACAGACTCTTCCAGATTCAAACATCTCAATAGGAAACATTTAAAAGATCTCCTATATAATGTATTGCCAATTATTACAAAGCGACTTGCTCATCTACGTAATAATCGGTGTTGGTTTCTATTAAAACTTTTAGGGAAGGTCCCATTTTGAAGAAAATTGAGGATGTCAGTGTACCAAAGTTCAAGAATAGTTTCATTGATTAGAAACACCTCCAAAGTTTCCAAGCATGATTTAGTTGAAGAGGGTTCCTGGAGTCGATGAATAATTATGGTAGCATATTCATCATCTAACTGCAAGGGTAAAAGAGATGCAGCTGCGGCCATAGCGTCAGCCGCACGATTGATATTTCTAGGAATAGCTTCCAAGGTAACTTGATCAAATAAAGATATTAATTGTAATACATATGCTTTATATGGGCACAATTTATCATATCTGGTCTAATAAACATCATTAATTTGATTTATAACAAGTTGAGAATCACCAAAAACTAATATATTTTTAATTTTTAGTGCCAGGGTAGCTCGTAATCCAAGGATTAGAGCCTCATATTCAGCAGTGTTATTAGTACAAGCAAACATTAATTTAAAGGATAGAGGTATGAGATGTTTCTATGGAGATATCAAAATAATACCTACACCAACCCCACTCATGCATCAGGCTCTGTCAAAGTATAAGGACCATTGCTCTGAATGATCAACCTCTAGGTTAAGGAATTTGTTAGGAAACTCAATGACGAGGGGATGGGTGGACTCTAAGGGTGCAGCAGCTAATTGATCTGCTACGATTTAACCCTTAAAAAAATTATGTCCTATAAATATGAGTTCAAACTCACTTAGAGCAAGAACCCACTTCACTGTACGACAAGATAAATAAGGTCGAATCATGAGATGCTGCAAGGGACCGGATTTAGCAATAATGTATGTTTTTTGATTGAGCATATAATGGCATAGTTTTTGTGTAGAAAATATGACTGTTAGACATAACTTCTCTAATGTTTTGTAGCGGGTTTCATAACTAATTAATGTTATGCTAATGTAATAATTAGCACGCTCTCTTTTATCATCATCAAGTTGAGCTAACATAGCTCCTAAAGCAAAATCTAAAGTACAAATATACAAGATAAATGGACAATCAAGTCTAGATGGCAAAAGTACAGGTGGGTTAAGAAGATATTGTTTGAGGAGTTCAAATGCTTCCTTACATTCATCATCCCAATGGAAAGAGACATCCTTCTTAAGAAGCTTAAGAAAGGTTCCAGTTTTATCCGCCAGCTTATCGATGAAGTGATAGATAGCTTGAAGCTTACCTTGTAGACTCCGTAATTCAGATATATTTGTAGGTGCGGGCATATCAGTGATAGCCGTAATATTGAGAGGGTCAATTTTGATGCCATGTAAAGAAAATATAACCCCCAATAATTTACTTGACTTAACTCTGAATATACATTTGGCTAGATTCAATCGGATAAGATATTCCCTTAACCGATTAAATACTTTTCTCAAGTCATCTAAATGGTCATCTTCTTTAGTAGAACGAGCTATAATGTCGTCTACATAATCATGTAGTATATCATGCATCATATCATGAAAGATATAAGTCATGGCTCATTGATAGGTTGCACCTACATTCTTCAAACTAAATGGCATCACTTTCCAACAGAAAGTCCCCCAAGGGGTAATAAAGGTTGTTTTAGCATGATCTTCAGGAGCTATCCTAATCTGATTATAACCAAAAAATCCATCCATTAAGGATATCATTCCACTCCTAGCAGTAAAATCAATGATCTGATCCATATTGGGAAGGGGAAAATCATCTTTAGGACATGCAACATTAATATATCTAAAGTCTGTACAAACCCTAACCTTAGTATTTTCTTTCTTAGTTACTGGAACTACATTCGAGATCCATTTAGCATAGTAAATGGCTTGTATAAAAATAACATTTAGGAGTTTTTCTAACTCCCCTTTGAATAGTAAGGCCACTTTAGGATGCATTTTTCTAAGCTTATGCTTAACAGGTTTAGCATCCGGATGCACTACTAGGTGATGCATAACTACAGAAGGGTCTAAACCTGGCATATCTTCATATGTCCAAGCAAAAACATCTTCATATTCTTTAATAAATGCAATGTATTTATCCTATTTTTCTTGCCTCAATTTTGATCCAATGTTGATTATGTGAGGGTTATCATCGGTTCCAATGTTAATTTTTTATGACATTTTCTACTTCTATGTGTAGATCTCTCTCAAAATTAGGTGGGGTGGGTGAAATTCCCAATTCTTGTAATTATTCCAAGGTTAGCTTGGATAATTCATCTTGAGGAGTCGTGGCCTCAAGTTGGGCTATACTAGGTATAGAACCATCAAAATAAAATCCATTATGTAATAATTCCTCAATGGAGACATCGTGAAATATATCTCCCTCCAACTCATCATCGGATTCAATGATCATCTCAGGATAAGCTACAGATAGCATATTACATGTGAATGTCTTATTCATTAAACGCAAAGCATCGTGTTCATCTAAATAATCTTGTTAACATATAAGATGGTCATCATCCTCAAATGGGAATGGCTGACCCTTACTAGAAAATAGGCCCACGCCACATCGGGCGAGCCACGCTTCTACCTCAAAAGGTTCTTTCATACCATTCTGGAAAGTTACCAAACCTTTCCCTTTATATCCCAATTTAAGCATTATAGGTTTGGCTTTAATATACTCATTAGTAAAATAACATCGAGCATATCCATCATAATGAGTTCTGATGTTTCTGGGTATTCTACCCTAGTCATATCCCTTATAAATAAAGGCATAGCTCTTGACTTGGTAAATACTTCCCATAGGCTATGGGAGGCCCAAGGTATGAGGATATGGTGGAAAATTATTTAAAATAAGGGAATCTTGCATAGAAGCATTCATTTCTTCTGATATAAGAATTTTAGATAGATCGAGTAAGAGCTCGTCAATAAGAGCATAAGAGGTAGAAGGAACATTCCCTACGTCTTTTGATGCAGAAAATATGAATTTGGTGGATGTAGATGATGTAGAGGTGTCGATATATAGGTCTATTAAAGGTATGTAAGTTATAGGAGTAGAATAAGAAACATTGGTTGTGGGATTAGGATCTTTCTTAGGTCCTAATGCGGTTTGTTTAGAGGATGGTTGAGTTATATGTGGAGTTGCAACTAATGGAGAAGAAGTAGATGACATTGTGGGTGTGAGTTTCACATGTTTAGATGGATAATGAGAATTAGGATGTGTGGATGACAGAACGAGGTAAAATTGAACTCTAATAGGTTCTGCCAAAGCACACATATCAAAGGGTCTTGGATCACCATGAATGGTAACCAACTGATTCTTAAACTCGAACTTAACACATTGATGTAAAGTTGAGGGAATAACTCGCATCGCGTTGATCCAAGGATGACCCAAGAGTATATTGTACGATGCAAGGCAATGCACAATAAACACGATCATATCCAAGGTTCTTGGACCAATCTACAATGGAATGGTAATAACTCCACACGTTTCTTGTGTTTCATCATTGAAAGCTTTTATGATCATATCAGTTCTTTTTATTTCATCACTTCTAAACCCAAATATTTGGTAGAAGTCAAAAGTGCAGATATTTAAAGATGAACCATTATCAATCAAAACTCGTTTGACTACTACATCTCCAATTAAGGCAGTAATATACAAGGGGTTCTCTTTATGTAAACTATGTTGTGGTATGTCTCCATCCCGAAATTCAATACAATCAACTTCATGAGTTATTATAGTGTCGGCCATAGCTTCAGGTTGAATATCTTGTGGTACCATCATCTGACTTAATGTGAGCATTAATTTGTCTCTATGTGTAGGAGAAGATCTTAAAAGGTCCAAGAGAAATTCTAGCTGTAATATTTGATAATTGTTCATTAATATTATAAGGAGGTTTAGGCTGAAAATTAGGTGAATTATTCCATTTATTATGAACCTTCAAAACAAATGGAGCTGATCCACCATTATAAATTTGATCTTGTTGAGAATTTTGAGCCCGTTGTCCAGTAATAGCTCTGATGGTACCCACAATATTATTTTGTGGATGATGAATGGGTCTTGGTCTAGCGTTTATAGCTAGATCATTAGAAATTAATTGGTGAGATGATGGTCTAGTAGTGACTCTTATTGGAAATGGCTCTTATGGAACCATATAACTTGTGATAGGGTGAATAGGATCCGATTCATCTTTAGAACTATTCGATTGATTTGATGTGATTTCCACATCACTCTCAGTCTCGTATTCTGTATCACTAAGATCGAGTATCTGAATATTATATAGAGGCCTAGTTGTAACCACGGATAAAGTTGTGTCAAATATTTCTAGATCATGAATAGGTAAATGCCCACTAATAGTTCCTACATATCGGGCAGGAGGAGGGACATTATGATGTTCAACTTGATTAGCCACCTCCTTACCATGTTTTGGTAAGGGATGTTGAAATATGTCCAATGACTGATTGGCATTCTGATTCTGGTTTTATGGGGTGTTCTTTTGAACATTATTAGGAGGATTTTGCTTAGGTTGAAAGGCTTGCACCTCCATCTCATTGTTATCAATCAGGTCTTGTATTTTATGTTTTAATATTTTACAAGAGTTGGTAGTGTGTCCAGGTCCTCTATGTAAGTCACAGTGTAAATCTGCTTTGTATCCGGGTATAGTTGGATCAGGTTCCCAAATATTTGGTAATTGAATTAAACCTCATTCTAATAATTGCGGTAGAATAGATTATAAATGTTGATTTAACCTAGTAAATTCTTGAGGAGGTCTATCAGGAGGTTTCAGTACAAACTTCTTCATTGTCTTCACAACATTAACATTAGCAGTATTTTTGCTATCGGTGACTCCATCACCCACAACTTGTTTATTCTTATATTGATTTTTGGATATTTTCTCATCATCTCTCTTTTTAAGCTAGCCTCTCGTAATGAGGGCATCTTCCACTCTTCGGGCTAATTCTATAGCCTGATCAAAGGTGGTCAAGGTAGCAGTTGATAATTTGTAAGATAGTTGCTCTTGCAAATTATTAATAAATATGTCCAACATCTCCCTATAAGGTAACACAAAGTGCAATTTTCCTATCAACTATCTCCACCTAGCTAGGAAATCAACAAAGCATTCCTCTTTGCCCTGTTTTAAGTTATACAAATCTTTAATGGTCACATATCTTTCGATGTAGGCACTAAATTGATGAACAAAAGACTCGGAAGTTTCTTTGAAATTCCTCAAATAATTAGTGGGTAATTGATAATACCACTCTAATGCCATTCCTCCCAAGATTTTTGGGAACATTTTTAGTAATAACAAGTCATCATGTGATATATCATGATATGCTATCCTAAACATACGAAGATGATCTATGGGATATTTGGTTCCTTTATATATGGGAAGAACAGGCATAGGAAAATGTTTAGGATACGGTTGTGCTACAACTATAGGATCTAGAGGCTAACTACACATCTCTCAATAATTGTATGAGGGACGGTAGGGATCTATCTGTTCTATGCGGGAAACTAACTGTTTCACCATGGCTTCCAGATTGCTAGTTTGTCCACCATATTGGTTCAGTGGCACATAAGTATGGGATCTATGAGCATATGATGGTGTGACACAAGGATTAGATATTATATTGCTATTATGCAAAGTGTTGGTAGGAAGATTATTATGAAGGGAATTTGTAATAGTATTATGTTGTACCTTAGACTGTTGGTAATTGATGTTCGGTTTTGTTTTGGGTTTTTTTTTATTTGAGGTATGTTGATAAAGAGCTTGGAAAAATAGAGCAGTAAATGATGGTTTCTTTTGTGCGAGAATGACCCTAGGCTTGTTAACAGGCACTTTAGGTTGTTGGGTAACCTGTTGTTGTTGCATGCTCTGGATCGCAGCTACTATATCCATATTGGATGGTCTATCTTGATCACTCTCTTGTTCAATAGAGGACAAGGGATTAGTGTGTGTTTGAAATACTTCTTCTAGAGTTGCTTGAGTGTCACTAATTCAATCCTTGTCCATATAGGCTGCTCTATTAAAAACACCAATATTAGTGTTAATGAACTTCTAGAATTGTTCCATGTTCTCAAAAGTGATAGCTCCTCCCGGAGACATTTTAGGGGATGAGGATTTTTCCTCTCTAATAGTTTCTTCTTGTTCATTTCCTACAGCAAGCTCTTCTTCTTGCTAGTCTAGGGTTTCTTCTTCCTAAACTTGGTCGGGAGGGACATTTTGGTCAGTTAATGGTCTTCCTAACCAATCTTCATCTTCTTCGGTTTGTTTTCCATTCCTAAGTCTAGGCATTGTGCTAAACTTAGGTTTTAGCAAATATATATACTTATATATATATATATATATATATATATATATATATATATATATATATATATATATATATATATATATATATATATATATATATATGTGTGTGTGTGTGTGTGTGTGTGTGTGTGTGTGTGTGTGTGTGATAGAGTTGAGAGGTATATATTTTAACTATATACCTACTATAATATTTTAAAAGGAAATGTTTTGTTGTTTTTTTTTTTTTTTGTGATTTTATTATATTATTATTTTGCGAAAATAAAAATAATAAACAACATTCTAGTTGTAAGAAACAATAGTAGAAAGAATCACTTAGCTTTCTATGAATAGTTTATGGATATCATTGATAGGGTCAAGTTCATCAAGAGTCATGAAATGCTCCTCTTCAAATTGGAAGTTGTTTTTCAAGAACTTGACAAAGTGTGCTATGGTAATATGATCTATTTCAGATTATGACATGTAAAAATAAAGTTCATGGCAATACTCTCGATACAATATAGCTCTAGGAACTCTATTCCATTTTTTTCTATTCGTAAGAATGAATTCTTGATCCTCTACATGAGATAGAAATTTATGTACTACAACTGCGTTCTCAAGGTATTCCTCAAAGGTGTATAATTTAGAAGACATGAGTGCTCTTTTATCGGCTAACCACCTATGGCAAGCTCTCTGAAGTTCATGATACAAATTCACCTGATCAGGATCCAGGATTCTATCTAAGACAAACCTCTTAATTTGCCTAAGTTCTGCAGATCTAGATTTAATAATACCCAATCTCCTATCAAGTTCATCCCACAAATTTTGGGCTCTATATGTTTGAGGTACTCTAAGCAAAGAAGTAATCTCTATGGCCATTAATTGATTTTCAACATTTATGGAGATAGCTCGTCTTCTATTATAATCTACCATCTAAGTATGATATGCAAATTTCACAATTTTCTAATGATTCTAGATGTTCTTAATAATGTGTTTTTTTTTTTTGATTGTTTTCAAAAGGTGTTTTTAGTTTCACATCGGGTTCACCAAAATGTATCGCCCAAATTTTTTGCATCCTTACCTTCAGGCTAAAGGATTCGTACCTGAAAGGGGGGTGAGAAAAGGATGGAACAATACCTCGGTCGAAGAGGCCCTTTGAAGGTCGTGCCTCTCGAGGGAGGGGTATAAGGATGAATTTTTGACGGATGGTGGGGTTAACCAGGAAACTTTGAGTGGCAGTTTCCATGCCTAGGTTTGACAATGGGTTTGATTTATTCATTTTATGTTCAATCATTCAAGTTCCTAGGTTGGCCAAAATGAAGCTAAGTATATGAAGATTCTGATTTACATGAAAACATAAGACATAAATGAATCCTAATGTGATTGAATACAGAGAATATATAAAATGGAGAAGAGTACACCTGATTTCTGATGTCTGATGAATATTCTAAAGCTTGTAGGAGTCCAGATCATCTCGGATATGAAAATATCATCTGTAATTATACAGAATCATCCCAAATCATAGGAGATCATCCGAGATCACCCAAGATCATCAGTGACCTGATGAATTCATAATGCGAATTCATTAGAAACCTGCAATCAAGAAAATAGACACCAAAAATCAAAAATACAATTGCAAGAATGATGCAAAATGATAGAAATACGAGTATAGATGTTTGAATGATAAATCTAGATATCAAATTAAATGAGATGCACTATTTTGGAAACTTATTTTGGATTTTATCATGCAATTACGCTAAATGAGGTGAAATCCAAGATGCAAAATAGAAGTAAATTAATCTAATGCACCAATAAATAAGGAAAATGAGATAGAGAATGCAAAATCAAGGCTCTGATTGCCCCCAAGCTGAATTGCAGACCAGATCATCTGTAATCGTACAAGATCATCGCCGATCTTGATAGGATCGTCTGAAATTGTAGTTGAATCGCCTAGGACGATCCGAGCTACCTCTGGCTAAAACCCAGTGAAATCCAACAACAAAACTTGAAAACACAAATGCAAATGATGGGAGATCAGGGAGGGAGTCAAGGGGATAAACTGGGAAAATCCTAGTTTAGATAGGATTAGTGGGAGGTTAGGAGGTTGGGGATCATCCCAATCTAGGAGATCCTCAACGTGGGAATCTCCAACCGTGCAGACATGCTTCTGCCCAAGTTGGAGAGGTCGTTGAAACAGAAGCTAATTGCAAAAATTCAATTTTGGGATGAAATCATTTGGACATTCTGTTCCAGACAAATTCGTTCGATTTGGGATGATATCATCATATCGACGATGATATCGTTAGATCAACGATGATATCGTCCAACGGTCACAACAACCTCTAAAAATGGCACAAAAAATGAGGTAAGCGGTTAATGGGCGATTTCGGGGTTAAAATTCAAATTTCTACTTTTTACTAATGGTTTAACTGTGCCAATTTTAGGGTGCTACACAAGTCACATTAGCTAGAAAGAGTACAGATACAATAGAAACCTCCTTGAGGAATTTATGATTCAAGACAACAAGAACAGAGTCAGATAAACATGAGTCTTCTATGACATCACAAATTGACCAAATGAAGTAGTTAGAAAATACATTACGTAAGGAGCGAGAGCTAGTGGAATCTCTCGAACAAGAGAAATAAAGAGAAATACTCTTGAACCAACATGAACAACATTTAAGAGAGCAATATGAGCAACTAGCTCTTAAAAATTTATAGGTAAATGGTGGTGACCACCAAAGAACAAGATGCGTTGACTCACCTAAGGATAGGTGCACTAGATAAGATAGACCACAATAGAATCCCCCATCAAATCATGAATGAAATCCAACTAAATGGGGAAGGTCAAACACAAAAAACCAAGACCACAATCCTGAGTCCCATCGTAGGAGGGAGGAAAATTAAACAAATCAAATGGATAGAGAGTTACCTCCATTGCCAATGTGAATAGGCTTACAAGAGGAGAAAATCCATGCATCAAAGGCATTTCAAGAGCTTGCTAAAAATATGAAAACCTTTGAGAAATAAGAGGCAGCTAGGAACTCACCAACATTGAGCAAAATACACAACCAACCATTGTGCCCATCAATCCCTAGCCCTCCATATCCTAAGCACTTTGATATGCCTAGGTTAGAAAAGTTTAAGGGTGAAGAGGATGCACAAGATCATGTCACAAATTTTATCAACACCTATTTTCATCTTGAAGACAGTGACACTCTCATGCTAAGAATATTTATAATGACATTTTTAGGTGCTACCACTCAATGGTTCAACCAACTACCTAAGCATAGCATAACCAACTTTGAACAACTAGTAAACACATTTTTGAAGTATTTCTCCTTTGGTGCTAAGAAGAAGGTAAACCTTTTAGACTTGGTCAAATTGAAATGGTATGATGATGAGCCAGTAATGAATTATGGAAATAGATGGAAAAAATTCATGGCAAAATTATCATTTTTTGTACCCACATAAGAGATCATTCTCATGTTCATCAAAAGTTGCTCTAAACACATATTCCTCTTGCTACAACTTCAGTAGTATCCTTCATTTGAGGAAGCTTTGGCACAGGCCAAGCTCATTGAAGAGATAAAAGTATATGAGGGAACCATTAAGCTCTGAAACAAAAAGGAGTGGAACAAGAATGGTAAGAACAATAAGTATAAGCAAAAGCAGGTCAACCCTGCTCTAGTCAATCAAGTCATATTGGCTACACCCAAGGATGGGGGTGCACAAAAACCCTAGAACTATTAAGCACATCCCCCACCGTCCAACTACAACTAAAAGAACAATCAGGGAAGAAACCGAGAATGCAAGCCACCTCATTATTTCACGCCTCTGACAGAATCAATGCAATCAATCTTTAATCAGTTGAGTGAGACTAGGAGGATCAGATTTATTGATATACCTCTTATAGATTCCAATAATACTAAGCCAAAAGGATATAGGGAAGATCAATTTTACCCTTATCATAGGATATCAGGGCATGACATTGAGGCTTAGGTCGATTTTAAGCATCAAGTGCAAAACATGATTGAGGTAGGAGAACTAAAGGTTACAACCCATTGGCTCCCAATGGTAAGACCCCAAGCTCTTAACAATTTATAGACAAATGGTGGTGACCACAAAAGAACAAGATGCATTGACTCACCTAAGGAGAGGTGCACTAGATAATATAGCCCACAACAGAATCCCTCTCCAAATCATGAATGAAATCCAACTAAAGGGGGAAGGACAAACACAAAAAACCAAGACCACAATCCTGAGTCCCATCGTAGGAGGGAGGAAAATTAAACAAATCAAATGGATAGAGAGTTACCTCCATTGCCAATGTGAATAGGCTTACAAGAGGAGGAAATCCATGCATCAAAGGCATTTCAAGATCTTGCTAAAAATATGAAAACCTTTGAGAAATAAGAGGCAGCTGGGAACTCACCAACATTGAGCAAAATACACAACCAACCATTGTGCCCATCAATCCCTAGCCCTCCATATCCTAATAACTTTGATATGCCTAGGTTAGAAAATTTTAAGGGTGAAGAGGATGCACAAGAGCATGTCACAAATTTTATCAACACCTATTTTCATCTTGAAGACAGTGATGCTCTCATGCTAAGAACATTTATAATGACATTTTAGGTGTTGCCACTCAATGGTTCAACCAACTACCTAAGCATAGCATAACCAAATTTGAACAACTAGTAAACACATTTTCGAAGTATTTCTCCTTTGGTGCTAAGAAGAAGGTAAACCTTTCAGACCTGGTCAACTTGAAACGGTATGATGATGAGCCAGTAATGAATTATGGAAATAGATGGAAAAAAGTCATGGCAAAATTATCATTTTCTGTACCCACATAAGATATCATTCTCATGTTCATCAAAAGTTGATCTAAACACATCTTCCTCTTGCTACAACTTCAGCAGTATCCTTCATTTGAGGAAGCTTTGGCACAGGCCAAGCTCATTGAAGAAATAAAAGTATATGAGGGAACCATTAAGATCTAAAACAAAAAGGAGTAGAACAAGAATGGTAAGAACGACAAGTATATGCAGAAGCAGGTCAACCCTACTCTGGTCAATCAAGTCATATTGGCTACACCCAAGGATGGGGGTGCACAAAAACCCTAGAACTATCAAGCACATCCCCCACCGTCCAACTACAACTAAAAGAACAATCAGGGAAGAAACCAAGAATGCAAGCCACCTCGTTATTTCACGCCTCTGACAGAATCAATGCAGTCAATCTTTAATCAGTTGAGTGAGACTAGGAGGATCAGATTTCCTGATATACCTCTTATAGATCCCAATAATACTAATCCAAAAGGATATAGTGAAGATAAATTTTGCCCTTATCATAGGATACCAGGGCATGACATTGAGGCTTACGTCGAGTTTAAGCATCAAGTGCAAAACATGATTACGGCAGGAGAACTAAAATTTGACAACCCATTGGCTCCCAATGGTAAGACCCCAAGGTCTTACTATAAAATTATTAACAAATTAATGTAAATGTAATCGTAGGCCACTCAAATGGGGCTCCCTTGTAATCACTTTGCCACTATAGGGGGCTCCCTCCTTAGAATCTATGTTTATTATTCTTCTTCTTGGATGATTTGATATGGATGGCCAACCTAATATATATATCTACCCTAAATCTATGTTGGTGAAGAGACATGATGGTTCACGTATGAAGAGACGTGAGGGTTCATGTTATTAAGGGTTGTTATGGTTCACTTTATAAGTTAATAATATAATAATTAAATTATTAATAATACTAACTAATACTAACTAATAATATTAGGATTGAGGATCCTAACATGCCACCCTCCTTAAAAAGAGCTTTTTCCTCAAAGCTCAAGGTGAGGAGCTTTATATTTTGTTTTCCAAGAAGGATTTGCGTAAGTTCTTGGACTCTTTTAATGGCATCCTTTCATAGGTAGGGATATCGAGAAGGATGAAGCATTAGCAGGGGGTTGCCAAGAACAATAGTATAATCTTCCTTAGGAAAATCATGATGATGATGGGAGGGCAAACCTTGGGGTTCTTCAAATACTTTGGAATGATGCATCAAAAGTGATGGTAATGATTTCATATCCTTTTTTTGTTCCTTGGTAGAGCCAATGGAGAAGGAGTGTGTAGTCACTCTACGTTGGTTCCGAATAGGTTTAGTCATATGGCAAGAACTCACTATTGGTGAGAAAGATATGTGTAGATCTTGTAGAGTGTATGTTTGGCTAGCATTGATCACTTTGGGTATGTCTACCTCATCCTTGCTTGTTACATCAATCACTTCTTGCACATCAACCTCATTGTCTTCATTGCGGTGAGTAGGTGCACTGGTCACTTCGAACACAACTACCTCATCTACTTGCTCTATTGAGAGACAAGGATCAACTTCCTTCAATAAATACAATGTTAGTGTAGCACATTTATGGTGGGGTCCAAATTGTTTATCACAATTATCACAAAGTCCTTTTGCTTATCGTTCCTTCATCTCCTCAAAGCTAAGATGTTTAATTTGTAAAGTTCGGTTAGATTTTGGGGTTGTGTAAGTGCTTTGTGCCCTTCCATTATGCATAGGTTTGGGAGCGATGTAAGTGGTCGAAAATTTTTCCATAAGTGGTTTCCCTAATTGTTGTTGTGCATTGATTTTATCTTCAACTAATTTTTCCAATCCATAGCTCTGCATCATGGTATAGAGATTGAACCTTGTCACCTCCATTCTAATTTCCTCTTTTAATCCCCTAATGAAGCCATTGATGAGAATTGATTCATCCAATCTTGTGTTGTGTTTGGTGATATCCTCAAACCGAGTTTGATACTCATGCACAGAAGTAATTTTATGAAGATCTTTGAGAAAATACTGCATGGTTGGATACCACATGGCTCTGATACCAAATGGTAAGACCCCAAGGTCTTACTATAAAATTATTAACAAATTAATGTAAATGTAATCACAAGCCACTCAAAGGGGGCTCCCTTGTAATTGTTTTGCCACTATAGGGGGCTCCCTCTTTATAATATATGCTTATTATTCTTCTTCTTGGATGATTTTATATGGATGGCCAACCTAATATATATATCTACCCTAAAGCTATTTTGGTGAAGAGACATGATGGTTCACGTATGAAGAGATGTGATGGTTCATGTTATGAAGGGTTGTGATGGTTCACTTTATAAGTTAATAATATAATAATTAAATTATTAATAATAGTAACTAATACTAACTAATAATATTAAGATTGAGGATCCTAACACCCAATAATAGAGACATGGGCATATACAGAAACCCATTACCCAATCATGAGGCCCCTTGAGAGTAAGGGGTCCAAGTCAATAAGGTTCAAGCTGATATACCTACCCACGGATGCTTTGGGATGGTTGATATTGTTAACATAGCAAAAAGGACTAGGTGGTATGATCAACTGTAACCTCCTATAGCTCCCAAGCAAAGGCAAGATAACCTTCCAGGTCCACCAACATGACCTGTGGTAACTATTTGGAGTATATTAGAGCAAAAATTACAGATGACTCCAACTAAGTTATCCATCTATGAGCTCATACAATAGTCCCCAAAGCATAGGGATAATCTAATGGAGATTTTAAGAATGATTGAGCTCCAACCGCAAGATGCGAATGCATTCACTCACTTTGTGGGACAAGTACAAAAATGCCAGGAACCTATAATTCAATTCTATGATCATGAGATTAAGATAGTTCCTGCTACCTTACCAGACCCTCCACTAAAAATTATAGTGGAAATCAATGACTTACCTTTAAATAGGGTTTTTGTCGATACAGGTTCATCAATAAACATCATCACAACAACTGCAATAGAGCACCTCAAAATACCCAAGTCAAATATCGTTCTAGGAGCTTACACATTGACAGCTTTTAATGATGCTTTATGCAATACTATGGGTATGATAGTCCTACCCATCAAGGTGGGGCACAAGACCATCCCTGTAATGTATCATTTCTTGGAAGGAGCTATGCAATACAACATCCTCTTAGGGCATCCTTGGATAAGGACCATGAAGTGTGTACCTTCGATCTTACACTAGTGTTCCAAGTATGTGCATGAGAACAAATTCTATGTGGTTCTGGCCGATGAAGAGCCTTTTAAATATGTCAATTAGGTGGACATTCCAAGAGAATTCATAATCCCTTCTACTCACCTATGCATGGCATCTTCATCCCCAACCACACAAGTGGATAACAAAGACAAAGGGGTAATAAAAGACCCATGCACATCAACACCTCTTGGTGCACTCAAGATCGTCAATGCTTCTAAAGTACCATCAATGTCAAAACCAAAAGATAATCATAAGCTAAAGGTACCTTTAGTTAAGGAAGAAAGACCTAAAGAAGTGCCAACTGTAGCCATTTCTAAAATGCCAAGTCCTATGGAAGAGGAAGATCCTCAAGATCAAGATGAAGATAGTGATTATCATCCTACTTCACCAGTATCATCCATGGGGTCATCCATGTTGCATGCATCAATACACTTGGCAAGCACATGCATAAGGGAGTACCTTGTGCAGAACATCACCTTTATGCCTATCATTGAGTCTGCCCAAGATGTAGGAAGGCCTAAGGACTTGAGGCCACAAATAGGAATAGTGGTTCCACTTGGAATCCCTCAACCAGGACTGCGCTCATAAGTCTTCAGACATAGAAGAGGATGGTGATGAATTATTCATGCTCAATTTTTGTTACCTCTCTAACCCTGAGTTTTATCTAATATACTTTGAGCATTGCCACTGGCATGGCTATGGCCTTGGAATATATGAGCAGGGGTACAGGAGGCCCTACGAGCCACTATATCATCTTCCCTCTGATAGATTTAGCTTAGGCTATTATAGCGGAGGTCAAGATAACTCTCTTGTAGAAGCATTGGAATTATTAAGCATAGGGTTAGGAGAATACATTGATTTCATTCCTTATCATCCCCTAAGAATAGGAAATTTGAGCAACAGACAAGTGGCCACAATCAACATACCACCTCCAAAAACGTATCATTCGAACACCTCAATTAATTCCACCCCAACATGGTACAACTTGTGGGATGAGGAGAATGAATATGAAGAAAGTGATGATGAGGTGAAACTTGGCTTAGCCTATCAGGGGCCTCGCTATTTATAAATATTCACATGGTCCATCCATGATGAGAGTGGATATACATTATATGAAAGTGACTGACTCAACATAAAGAGCCTACTTAGGCCTAATCCATCAATCACTAACTTTGGGAAAAGAGACAAATGCAAATGGATTCTTCATAAGTGACGAAGAATATGAATATGAAATAAAGATGGCCTACTTGGGGCCAAGACATGAGCCCCTTGTCTTAGGACCACATACCAATGCTAATGATTTCTATATAAGTGATATGAATTTGAGGATGTGACTGAAATGGCTTATCTTGAACCTCACCACTTGTGAAAATTCAATGATCTAGTAGAGATAGAGGCAACACTCCGTGCCATAGACCCTCATCTCCAATTTTTGGGGAGACCTATTACCTGTCCTACTCATGGGCCAAATCTAGAAATTCCCATTCCTCCAGAACCTCATTACAAGTATGAAATGGAAACCCTTGAGACAAGATTACACCCATGTGGTCCTATTAGTCCATCAACATGGTATCCATTGATTTGACCACTCCACTTCATAACCCAGTAGATCCTACCAAATCATTCCATATTGATGTAGAGGCTATTGATTAGGATCACACTAATTCACCCATAGAGCCTGAATACCTCTTCCCCAATGAAGAGATGTTACAACCATTCCATTTTGCATCAGGTTATGCGTATGACATCTTCCATGTTGATTTGGAACCTGAGTCACTAGGTCCTATAAATCTCATCGATGATATTTATTTGATACCCATGCCTCATCAGTTGGAGGATGGGTCAAATATGGCTATAGAAGCGACTTTCAAGGTGGACATCAGTGATGATCCTACCCAACCAAGGAGATTCAAGTTAGGATAAAGTCTATCTCTAGAGGAACAAGCCATCCTAATTCCTCTCCTCAAAGAGAGGCCAAACATTTTTGCGTAGACTTACAAAGATATGCCAGGGATAGATCCAAATTTAGTAGTTCACAACCTTTCATTAGATCCCATGAAGAAGCCAGTTAAGAAAAAATTGAGGAAAATGCATCCAACCATTGCTTTTATGGTGAGGAACGAATTGCAAAAACTACTGGATGCAGTATTCATAGTTCCTATTGACTACCCTGAGTGGTTGTCAAACATGGTACAATAGGGAAACCTGACGAAAGTGTCTGTATCTGCATGGATTTTAGGGATTTGAATAGGGCAACACCAAAGGATTCATTATCGTTGCCAAACATATATGCTCTTGTAGATACAACCGTAGGTCATGAAATGCTCTCCCTAATGGATGGTTTTTTTGGATAAAATTAGTTCCAAATTAAGCCTGAATATCAGCATAAATCTGCTTTCATTACTCCATGGGGGACATTCTATTACAAAGTGATGCCATTCGGTCTCAAAAATACTGGTTCCACATATCAACGGGCCATGAAATATATATTCCATGAATATATGCATAAGATCTTGGAAGATTACATGGATGACTTACTTTCCAAGTCCCTGTTATGGCAAGAGCATGCCGAAGTCCTTAGACAAGTCTTTGATCACCTCATAGAACACAATCTCTGATTGAATCCTAAGAAGTATGTATTTAGCATAACTTTTGGCAAGCTTTTGGGATTCATCATATACAATAGAGGCATTGAAGTAGATCCTGTAAAGGTAAATGCTATACTGGAAATGGCCGCCCCCACCAACATTAGGGAGTTGAGGAGCCTACAAGGCAGGATAACATCCATAAAAATATTCATCATGTAATTATTAAACAAATGCAGACCTATGAATTATTTGCTATGCAAGGAAGTTCCCTTTCATTGGGATGAAGAATGCCATCAAGCCTTTGTAGGTATCAAAACTTATCTAGAAACATTGCCAATTTTAGCTCCACCAAGGCCAGACATACCATTTATACTATTATATCGGCTATTGATTTCGCATTAGGCACCATGTTAGCCCAAAAGAACAAACAATACAAAGAGCAAGCCATATATTACATTAGTCACACCTTGGTGAGTTATGAGCTAGGATATGCGTATGTCAAAAATTTGTGTTTAGTAGTGGTCTTTGCAACTTGAAAGTTGCGACACTACATGTTGAGCCATACGACCTACGTCATATCAAAACAAAATACTTTGTAGTACATGATGAGCAATACATATCACAATACACGTACCGGAAAGTGGATCATGCTATTAACAAAATTTGATCTAGAATTCATAAGCCAAAAGCCCATCAAGAGATAAGTCATAGCAGATCAATTAGTAGAGGCACCTCTTTAGGATAACAAGCCTCTCACTATATAATTGCTTGATAATGTGATCTTTGCATTATCAGATCTGCTAGAGCTCAAATAACCTAAGAAATAAAGAGACATGTCATTATTATTTGATGGTTCAAAGTGTGAACAAGGAGGCAGAGCAAGGATTGTCTTTATCACACCACAGGATGCTCCATTGCCCTTATCATTCAAACTAGACTTCCCATGCATTAAAAATAATATAGATAATGAAGCATTGATCCTGGGACTCCAAACAGTCATAGCAATTGGTATTAAAAGATTGAATATCTTTGGTGACTCCTTACTCATAGTAAACCAGGTCAAAGGACTATTCCAATACAAGTGCCCACTCCTGAAGACTTACAAGGAACTTGTTGACATCTACCTAGCCTGGTTGGAATGGTATGACATCGAGGCAATCCCTCGTATGTTGAATAGATTTATAGACACCATGGCCTCTTTGGGATCCTTAATCCCTCATAATCCATCTGTTGATTTTACAACCAGTTATGTGAAAGTGCTTTCGCACTCAGTAATATGCCTTGAAGCTTTTGAAAATCAAGAATCAGTTAACATGATCAACATCAAGCCAAATTAAGATTGGTCCTTCGTAGCTAGATATTTCTTGCAAATAGCCTCTTGGAGGTCTCTGATATCCCAAGGACCTATGGAGTGTGGTGCAACCATATACCATAGAGTTGTTCCTCAATCCATGTTCACTACCTCAAAAATACAAAAAGAGCAAGTTGTCTATTCTATAGAAGTTGTGGCTTATCAGGATTGGATTTTCCAACTGTGGGACTTCCTAAAGCTTAGAATAGTACCTCAAGTTTTGTTGCATACTGAAATGTGAATGTTCAAATAGAGAGCAACAAGATACATCTTGCTAGGAGAAATCCTCTACAGACGAGGATATGATGGAGTATTACTCCGTTGTCTTGAGCCTTAGGAAGCATCTTGGGGAATTTTCCAAGCTCATGACGACACATGTGGAGGCCATTTCAGTGGCATGGCCATCATTAAGCGCATCTTATAATGGGTTACTATTGGCCCACAATGGAAAAGGACTATTGTGAGTATGTCAAGAAATGCAGTAAGTGCTAACATCATGCAAATATAACACACTTACCATCGCAAGCTTTGCAACCCATCTAGGCAGCATGGTCATTCTCGCAATGGGGACTAGACTTTGTTGGGAATATCTCACTCCCATCCTCAGGCCGACACACATTCATAATAACAGCCACAAAATACTTCACTAAATTGATAGAAGCGATCCCCTTAACATCAATAGTTGGACCAAGGATTGCGGAGTTTATACTCCACAATATCATAAGTTGTTTTGGGGTCCCTTCTAAGATAATATCAGATAATGAGCCATATTTCAATAACAAAAATTTGTGTGCTTTAATGGACAAATACCATATTTAGCACAATTTTTCAATTCCTTATTATCCACAAGCAAACGGGCAAGCAGAAGCCTCAAACAAAACAATAGTCTCCATTTTAAGGAAGACGGTGCAAGATAATCACAAGGATTGGCACATAGAGTTGCCTCTTGCACTATGAGTATATAATACTAGTTTATGGATGCCCACTGGGGCAATATCATTTTCACTAGTATATGGCACTGAGGCAATCATGCCTCTAGAGTTAGAAATTTTGACTCTACGCATAGCATTAAAGGACTTCATAGATGATGATGTTGTGCGGCAAGGTCACCTTGATCAGTTGATGCTTCTTGATGAACGTCGAGTCAATGATTTAGAGCATATTTGCATTTACCAGGATCGCCTTGCGCGAGCTTACAATAACAAAGTCCACCTAAGGGAATTCAAGGTTGGAGATCTAGTGCTCAAAGAAAACCAACAAAATTTGAATCTACCATCGCATCTACAAGATAAGTTCGTGGCAAACTGGATAGGCCCATACATGATTTCACAGAGATTTGGACCTGGAGCTTATCACCTTATATCATTAGATGGTGTTGAAGAGCCTAAACCTCTCAATATCATTCACTTAAAGGTATTTTACACATAAAACACAAAAACATTCAAATATTTCATAAAAACAAAAACATTCAAATATTTCATTAAAAATAAAAACATTCAAATATTCCATAAAATTAAAAAACATTCAAATATTCCATAAAATTAAAAAACATTCAAATATTTCAAAAACACAAAACAAAGCATAAAAATATAAAATTTCAAAAATCCAATCAATAAAAGGCTCCAAGGGTAATTCAAGCCGCTTGGTCAAAATCAATTCAAAAAGGCTCCAAGGGTAATTCAAACCGCTTGGTCAAATCCAATCAATCAAAGGCTCCAAGGGTAATTCATATCGCTTGGTCAAATCCAATAATCAAAGGCTCCAAGGGTAATTCATACCGCTTGGTCAAATCCAATCAATCAAAGGCTCCAAGGGTAATTCATACCGCTTGGTCAAAATCAATTCAAAAAGGCTCCAAGGGTAATTCAAACCGCTTGGTCAAATCCAATCAATCAAAGGCTCCAAGGGTAATTCATACCACTTGGTCAAAATCAATTCAAAAATGCTCCAAGGGTAATTCAAACCGCTTGGTCAAATCCAATCAATCAAAGGCTCCAAGGGTAATTCATACCGCTTGGTCAAACATCAATCAAAGGCTCCAAGGGTAAATCAAGCCGCTGGGTAAAAATCAATTCAAAAAGGATCCAAGGGTAATTCAAACCGCTTGGTCAAATCCAATAAATTCAAAAGGCTTTGAGGGTAATTTAAATTGCTTGGTCAGAATCAATACTAAAAGCCACAAAGGCATAATAAGCCCTTTGGTCAAATTAATCAAAAATACAAAAACAACATAAAATAAAAAGTACAAAAACAATTGCATCTCACATCTTGCATCCACATCATTGCATTGCATATTCATATCCACTACAATTGTATATGTCATGGGAGTCTTAAAAGTGATACCACAGTCTGTTGCACAAATCACTAAAATCCATACCTCCATTAACACATGTGTGTAATTGTGTTTTTCAACACAACCATTATTTGTTGCTATACATAATCTACTAAGGTTTTTCGGTTAATCAACCACACCTAGTGATCTTATCAACTTTTGAGGAAAACAACTTTGATTAGTAGAAGGTAATGTCTAGCTGTGATAATGCCTTGGATATTCAAGATCCTGTTACTAATTAAAACACTAAAATCCTAGTTGGTACAAGGAAAAGATGAAAGCTGCAAAACGGTCTTGGTTACCTTAAGCGAAAAGGATTATCCTTGATTATCCCCCTATGCAACCATTTTAAAGGTGTTGAGAATTGGCAAAAGGACAAGCTTTACCCTATCCAAATCCCTTGCTTAAATAAAAATAAGAAAAATCCCAAAGCAAAGTACATATTCAAAAGGCCAAGCATACAATCAAGATTTCAAAGCAATAATACAATACACAAATCATATATTCAAAATTTAAAAAAAAAAATAGCTAAAAGAAAAATCAATCAAAACAATAAAGAGTGATTTTCATCACTACACATGAGCAAAATAAACAGTTATTATCATCACTATAAAAATCCCTGCTCAAAGAAAAAAAAAATCAAAGTAAACAGTGATTTTCATCACTACATATGAGCAAATATCCAAAGCCAAAAAGAAGCCAAAAAGAAGGGAATAAAGCTTGAATCCCTGGAATTCTCATCAGTGTACAAAACTGGAAGGATAAATCCTTACGCATGACGATATGTCTATTACAATTGCTTCATGCATTTGTGTAGACCAATGTTCGAATGTGGATGAGCTAGCTTAGGTAACCCAATATTTCCTAGTGGTATAGTTCAACTAAGTCCAACATAAGGATGAGATGAACACTTGAGGATCCTTGATCTTAGCAATGGGCTAAAAGAATCTCGCCTAACATCAGAGGAAATGCTTGAATTCTATCTAAAAATATACAATCACTTGCACACACAGAGATCATGAAAAACCAGGTCCATGGTAAAAACCTTACTTTTCAAAAGTCTAAGTGGTTAGTAGACAGTGGTTGATAGGGTAACTAGAGTGTTTGAATCTCCGAAAAGCCCAAAAATTCTTACATAGCAACAAATCATAACATCATTCACACCATCACTTTCTTTATAAGATTCTATAAATTAGGGGGTATCAACATAGTAGGACAGATATCGCATATATATTAGAAATAGTATATAGATGACCACTGACTAATTTATATCTTTTAATTTACAGAAACTTATTAAGAAAAAAACATTACACACCATTACATCTCATATATGAATACTTAATCAATTCTTATGATAAGAGTGATTATTTAAATTCATGATTATTTTTTTACTTTTTGTGGTATCACCCATTAAGATTGTCAATGTCATATGCATTCCATATATTTTAAGTGATTAGAGAATACAGGTTCATTTATACCATTCCACCACATAAGTTAGATGCATACAATTAAAGCAAAGTTAAAACATGCATTTAGCAATAACATCGCATTCACAAAAACAAGTCATTAATCATCCATAAACCACATCATAAAACATATAGGCAACATCCATTTGCATACAATCATAAATTCATCATTCATCATCAAAATACATTGCATCATATCATCAAATCATATAAGCATCTACACATCCATCTAAGCATCTTCAAATATCATCTATCATCTAACATATTCATAAAATCATCATAATACCATCATCGCATCATATCATAAAACAAAATAACAACAAAAACATGAGCAATAAATGATACACATAATAAGTCATAATGCAAAGCTATCATAAAAGTATGTGTGTCAAGTCCAATGGATATACAAAAATGCCCGTGGGCTATAGTCATATAGGTCAGTCAACCTCAAAAATAGATCAAGGACCAAGAAGAGCATCAGTTAAATACTGGTCCCAAGCCCCCTGCATCACCTCCCCCAATGCCACCTCCCCCTATGGCGATGTCATGAGTTGAGTAATGCAGGCCTATCGGTCTCTCTATCTGATTCTGGGTCCTATGGCTAGGATGGGTGGAATACTATCCCGAGGTAGAGTGCCCACTGACCTACGAATCACCCACACCTACTGGATCCTTAGGGAAAATATCGTGCCTCCTGAGATGCATCTAAATAAGGGTAACATGATCCACAAGTCCTCGGATCCACACCTCATGCTCATACAACAGAGATTGGAGATGTCACACATCTACTCCTGAGCCTGTCAGTGGAGCCTCCTATGGTGTAGAAAGAGGAACAACAAACTGCATCCTGACATCACCACCCCCAATAGTAGCCTATAGAGCATGTATCTATGCTGAGAGCTGCTCAATGGTAGCATATCACCGCTATACCTGGATCTTAGTGGCTTGAAGCTCAGCCTCGACCTCATGTAGCTGTGCTCTCAAATGAGAGTTTTTGTCCTCAAGATCTAACTCCTCCTCCTCCTCGAGAACATCAGGATCCTCCACTGCCACCTGCTTTGCTAGATGACCCCATACTTTAGTCCTGGCTCAGAGTCTACGTCCTATCAAATCTATGCCGTCACCCCGCCATTATCTTTGCACCCTAGGCTACTGATTCCATGTCACATCCAATCACCCTACCACTGAGTGTAGGACTTTGTAACTCCCCCAACCACTATAGGGTCAATGACTAGGGCATCCTCCTCATCTAAAAGCTTTGTGATCTATCATGGAGGTAGGTCCTCTATTGTGAGACGCCTGTATAAGAATGGTATCAAGGGAACATATTGCTGCAATATGTACTGACAAAGAACCAGAGAGTAGAAGAAATACTCTTGGATGGTAATCTTACGACCAATGAGCCATCGCTCGTGTCGTGTCCTGGAAGTAAAGCTAACTGGATCATCCCAAGTAGGGCACTCATAATAAGGTCACCACATGACATCTTCGGCCAATAGTATAGTGAAAGCATCAGTGTAGTGGGACAGGTCCCCTACAAAAGTGTGACTCTTACACTCCTCGTGCTCTCAAGCCCATCTAGAAGCATAGCACTGTGTTCGAGCATCGATCACTGTAATATCGGTCGAGATCCCCTTAGGACGATCTACCACAATGTGCTCCTATACCCAAACCTGTATGAGCAAGCTGCAGGCAATGCTGACACGTCCTCACCAATGGATGTGGTACAACTCGTCATAGCACTGAGCCAATAGTGATCTACCCCATGCATAGATGATAGGCTCCTCGCTATCCAATAAATCTTGCACCATCACCAGAAGGTTCCACGGGAACCTCAAACCCGAGAAGTCCGGGATAAGAACATTGTTGATCACCATCAACAATACGACATGCCTTGCCATAAATATGCCCTCCCCATGCTAGTGACTAATGGACACTCCTCCGGACTTGGTGTCCTTGAGAGCATCCAAAAAATTCTCTCTAAACACCCGAGTGAAGACAACCACCTGATCATTAGTGGTCGAAGAGACAATGGTCACCCCATAAAATGGAATCCTAAAGATCCTATATACGTCCTTCGATGTAATGGTCATATCATCGGTTGAGAGGTGGAAGGTATTAGTTTGCGGGTCCCAACGATGGGCCAAAGCCATAAGGTAAGCCTGATCTGCCATGATGTAAGGCAACCTGATGACATACTGCAACCCGTAGGCTTTGAACCATGCCCAGTCTATATCATTAAAGCTAGGAAGTAAGTCAAGCATGAGCTTTGGGTCCTGAGCTCGAGCAGTATGGATCTAAGCAAAGCAGAAGAAAGATAAAACATAACTACAGTGCATCTAAGGCATAATTCACCATAAAAATGAAAATGGTGCAAAATAGGATGGACTATTATAAGTCTAAGTAAAAGAAAGGATAATATTGCACCTAATCAAGCAAATAAAAAAAGTCATAAAAAAATCAATAAAAATGCAAAAAAACAAGGCTAAGGGTTTAGCCGTTGTTGCCTACAGTGACCAAAACCTGGCTGTTGGAGGCAGCAGTGGCCAAGACCCAACAATAAATTTTTTACCATTGGAATTCAAGCTTGGCCACTCTGAGCGACAGTGGCTCAAAGCCGGCTGCTCTGAGCGATAGTGGCCAAGGGGCAAAACGGTAAACCCGTGAAACCTTTGCCAAAAAAATAAAAAAAAATTACAAAAATAACAAAATGACTTAAACAAAATAGCATAGGGAGGGAAAAAAAACAAAATGGAAAGCAAAATTTCCCACCCAAGCATCAAAACTAGGCTAAGTTCAAAACACCCAAAATAGCGGCAACAGGTGAATAACTGAAGAATTTCAAAAACCCTAGGATGAAGCCACTAATAGAAAGCAAAATTGGGGACTAAACCACCATAACAAAGGGGATGCTAAGCCTAATTACAGATTTTTTCATTGCCAAGGGGTTTAGTGAGGTTCGTTTTGCCCATTACTTAGTGAGGTTTAGTTTTACATAGACAAAATAAAAGAGAGCTAGGGTTTTGAAGAGAGAAATACCCGAGAAGCTTTGGCTCCTCTAGCAGCTGATGTCTTGCCCTATGCAGCCATGTCCTCAACACCAGCAAGTTTCAAAATTGCAACCATCATCATTGCACCAGAGCTCCCAAAATGAATCTTCAATAGTGAAAATGAAAGGTCAAACCCTAGAAATGCAAATTTTATATTTCCTTAGTTATGCCTTGGCCGCTACTAACGTCAGTGGCCCAAAATTCTTGGTCGCTCAAGGCGACAATGGCCATAAGCAAAAACTCATAAGTCACTAGACTTGACAGTGACCAGATCCACAGGTCAAAATAAGGGATTTTCTCCTTGAGGGATCCCATAAAATAACAAATAAACACACTTTGGTGGTTTAGGATCATCAAAATGTTCAAAATAACAAAAAAATAACATAAAATCACAATCTCAAGTAGGCCCCGTATCTAGTTATCTACTCTATCCACTCAGCGATTGCAACGATTTGTGCTCCATGTATTTTGGTGAGATGAGTAGACAACCATAAGGCCACTTGGGGCAAAAACAACTCATTTTGGAATTACGATGTGCTACCATTCAATTCCAAAGAAGACCAAGATGGTCGGACTGCTCCATGGGTGCAAAAGGATCACTCTAATTCCCCTATGACATCAAAAATATTAAGTCAAAGTGATACAATCTAGACAAATAGAATCACTCATCCTAACTCCCTAAGAAGGCTATTGATAGCTGGACCGCTCCTTAGGATAGGGATGGATGATTATCATAAACAATTGGAATCACACTTGGATGTGAGATTGCCCATTAAAAGAAACAAATGCTAGAAAGAAACCAAATTAGTCATATTGGTCAAGAGACTTGTCGCTTCGTTCATTGTCATTTCTTCACCAATTCATTGTGTGAGGAAGTAGTTAAAAACTTCAAAATAATCATAATCATAATCATAATCATCAAAATATCACTCGATCATAGTAAAATTGTGTTTGTCCTACGAATCATTGCATACAACTATCACAAATTTCCCTTGTTTGCTGAGAATGTAAGCAGACATGAAATCTTCAATTGTAGCTCTCCTACCGATCAAAATTATTGTAGCATATGAAGCTACTTGATTGAGTTTGATGAATGAGTGCAATTTAACATGCAAAAGCCATTGAGCTAAGTCCTCTAAAAATTGAGGCAATGATTCAAGGGATGCATGCCATCTTAAATTATTGTGCCATCTGGCATTGATCAGACCATTGATCACCATAACACCCTATAAATAGATCAGTCTACGTTTTTACTCAATGTTGTGTTTTCCACATAGCGCATCACAAAAAGGGGCATCTGAGACACCTAAATCATGTCATGCTTAGGGGAACTGCTCACATAGATACATTCATAAGATCATAAGACATAAAATTGGACTTTCCCAGCATCAAAAGTGGTTCTCACCACTCATTTGGGGCCTTTTCAATACATCCAAGCTTAGCCGCTCAAGACAAGAGTGGCCAGATCTTAGCCGCTCAAGCCTAGAGCGGCCAAACCTTAGTTGCTATAGATGACAACTGCCAGATCTTAGCCACTGTAGACGACAGTGGCTAAGACATAAGAAGTAGTTTATCAAAAAATAGGCCTAATCACAGGTGGAAGTGGCAATCTACATGCATTAAAGGTGAGTGGGAGTGACTTTGCATTCCTTTTCATGACCAGTTCACATAGGATATTTGAGTTTGTATTTAGACTTAAGTTAACTAACCTCCAAGCATAAAAAAATGAAAAAATCTTCTCATTCTAATGACTAGTTCGCATAGAAGACTCAAGTGGGCAGTTAGATTTCAGTTAATTGGCCTTCAAATATAGACAATAGACAAAAGCTTCTCATGCTAACTTGCATTACGCATGAGAAATTAATTTCTAGGGTTTGTACATAGACCTAGGGTTTCACACTATAAAAGGTGCAAGCCTAAGAGCACCAAGGGATATTTTTATCCATATTTTATCATATCAAAGAGAGAGAGACATCCTTTTGAGGAGAGCTTTCGAGACTTGGAGATTTTCTTTGAGATCATGTGTATGATGAAGCTCTGACAGATTGAAGAGCATTACACCTACTATTTCAAAATCAGATACAGGCTTTGACCCATAGATTTGGGGTAAAGAGAGTAAGGTTTACTTTAGCGATCGTTGTCTTGGACAGTTGCCCGTAGGCTTAGCTTAGGTTTTAGACATAGCTTCTTTTATTCTATTTATTTATGTTTTCGTATCATTAGCATAGATTTACATGATTCCATGACATAGTTTCATCATATTTTTGTTACATTATTTGATTACTAACAACCTCATCTGGGGAGGCAATCTCGGACACCTAAACGTGTGTTGTTGTTTCATTTCTTGTAGGGCCACAGGTACATCGAATGAAGTTTGCAACATACGAGAGCAAAAGGGATCCCTATAGGAAATAGACCTGGAGAAGGAGGCATCTATAAGCCCTCATACATTTATGTGTGTGAAACCGGGAAGCTTTTATAAGCGCACCACCTCTTCAAGGAAGGGATACTCTGCCTATTTGTAATTTATAGTATCAAAATGAGTATCCCTAAGAGGGACCGACATGTAACCGAGCTTCAATATCAATAAAGAGATCCATATTTGTTATTTTGTGTTATATGTTTTTTCTTCTTGTCTTCCATTTCATCTTGGGTTTTTACGTAACATTGCAAGTAGGGTTAGAAAGGGACCGATGCGTGCTTTCCCAGGGTCACTACAACTTGCACCCGATAGTCACAGCTCAACACCCAACATTGGATGGATCAAATACTACTTCAATCCAACCTCTAGAGTAGGTTGGTTCCTTGTCAACTTAGTAAGATGTTGACTCAATTAAGCTCAATAAGGGTTTGAGGAAAAGGGTTATAAAAAGTTTTAGTGTTAATGAAATATGCATTAATAGTGGCTAGATAGACTAACAACATAGGAATCCATAGAAAAACCTCTACAAACTACTTCTATTTTTCCAAAATCAATATTAGCAGCACCCAAAACCATAAAATATTCATATAATAAAGAAAAAAATACAGATATGTCCCAAGAAGAAATTCCAATATCTAATATATTGACAATCCAATTTCGTAGAATAGATCAATAATCAAACTTTGCAGAAATAAACTTCCTATCAACATAGATCTAACTATGAATAGATTTCAACTACCTTAACAACTAGTAATCCAATGCAAATGGAATGAACTAACCGTTACAAAATTGACAGAAATGCAATTCACATCTTTGAACCTCTTAAACGAAAGACATCAAATATAACAAGTCTCAAGTCAAAAATCTAAGTAATGCTCTTTTAATTAGTTTGTAGAAAATATTTACATAGTAGGGCAAGCAAATTGAATAGATTCAACCCTAAAAATTGAGAGTTCGACCTCTATTTATAGTTTACAATGAAAACAATTCAAGGAGACATTACAAAAATTTAGAGTTTGACAGAACAGTAGAGAGCTAAGTTGGCATTATATCATTCTCTCGTTGATTCTGAGAAATCCATTGGAAGTAATCTGCCATGGTAGCTCAACTCTGCAACTTGTTGGTTCGATTATAGTAGTTGAGCCTCAAGCTGTTATAAATCTTATTTGAACCATTCACTATTCTTTAGAACTCCATTCCACCATAGATCTATAACCATTGGTTCTTGGTTCTTGAAAACCCTTGGATGGTTCATCTTCCCAGCTCAAACTGATTGTTCTCCAATCCACCAAGAATCTGTCTTTGTATGCTTCATAACATGTTAGCAAAATATCTACTATTGATGCTCTTAGTGAATGACTATGATTAACTCTTAGTAATGCTCTACAAACTAGCGAGGAATAAACAAATCACCAATACACTCAAAATTAATGTTGATGTTAGCTTGAATGACTTCAGCCAGTGGATTTGAGTTCCAATGGGGAATACACTAAATGTTAAGTAGAATCTATCTTATCTTCAATTTACTCAACTTAGCCTTTTAAAACTTTTAAGTCCTTCTAGCATCCGTGGCTTTGAAAATCAATTGCAATCTGATCCTCAAAATTTGCTCTGCCAACTTTGACTCAGTTTGATTATGGAATCACCAATCCGCTCTGCAAGAAATGTAAAATAAACCTTGTGCTATTCCTCTACCTTTACTTCCTCTCTTACACTTTCAACCTTCTTACCAAACGATGGGGAACTTATCGCTATTCCACTCACAATTAGTCTTGGAACTCAAAAAAATGCATATTCTTAGCACTTAGTCATTGGAGCGCATGAAATAGAGAAGAATCGTCAATCCAAACTTTATAGCATGTTGACATCATCAAAACTCAAAAGAATTGTGGATTGAGAACCTCATGAGATGTCGCTGCCAAATACACTATAAATTGAGCAAAATGGAACTTAACTGCCGATGTTGGCAAGAAACAATAAGTATTGAGCAAAACATAAATTACTTGCGTGAATCCACTTCAAAATGCTCTATATCCTCAACAGAATGGATATTTCTCTGCCTTAGAATAAATTTTCAAAATTTTCCAAGGATGTGGTCATTTTGGGCCTACAATACCCCAAAAATATTACTAGTTAATTCCAAAATGCTAAAAGAAAACAACAATTCTATGTGAAAGACAAAACTGAAGATTCACCTTGAGTTTGAAGATCTATGGAATATTGTCTCAAGAGACACTTAGAGACATTCCAAAAATCCTAATGAGTAAAGGTATTTTGATAAGGTAAATCAACAAGGCCGACTCATCATCATTTAACACATCAAATGAGATATAATATTATATTTTTGATGGATGATATCTAAATATGCATGGGATAGACTCCATGCAATGTTTAAATCCAAAAATAAGAATCAAATTCTTTGACAATAGAGTTAGTTGCATTGCTTGAAGATGAATTCAATACCATTCTAAGGAAGATTTCATAGTTATGGGACTCATTCCAAGTGTTAGGAAAAACTATGACAAATAATATTCTTATGCTCATTATACTAATATCTCTACCACATGCATTTAAATTTTTATCAATGATTGTAAATAGATCACTAATTAGAGTTTTATTGTTGAAAATCACATGGATTTGCTTCAGTAGGAGTCAATCCATGAGATACGTTCAAAAGAATATTGAACCCTAATCACTCACTAAAAGTGAAAGAATCCAATGAAGAAGAAATATGATGAACTCCAAAACAACTACAATAGCAAAAATGACATACTTCTAGCAACAAGGAAACTTTTTATATTCCAATGTAAATTATTTTATATGTGAGAAGTTACTTAAATATTATAAGTACAACACTTTCTCATAGGGTTATTCCAATAATAACTAAAATAAAACACCAAAATAAAAGTTGAAAGGTCAATAATGATAGAGAATGGACATGCTTGAATGCCAATATGGTAATGTAGTAGAGGACACAAACTCTAATGGTAAAGAGATTATCTATGTAGCATAGTCTCCTAATGCAGTTTCTCAACCTTGCCAAGTTTAGTATGTCGACTCGAGGGCTACCAAATATATGACAAGCCATAAGTAATGGTTCATAATGGTTCATATCCCTTGATCATTCCTCTTACCATGAGTAAGTGACTCTTAATAATATTCTACCTATATCATTGTAGATATCGATGGTATATATTTATATATTGATTCTCGTATTTGTCATTTGACCAATGTTCTTTACTTCCTTGGCATCACAAGTAAATTTCTTTTTATAAATTAGCTAATTAATCATAATTTGTGAGTTGATTTTGAAAGAACATAAAATAAGCTTTGTCTCATTCAAGACAAGTGTAGGTAATCTAGAATTGTTTTTGTACATCCAATATTGGTAAGATGTTTGAGTTTGTTATTGTACTTTTTGATAATTATGATTTAGAAAATAAGGTTGATGTTATTGCCACTCTTTGGCACCAATAATATGGACACCTAATTTTTTGTTTGCTTGGGATTAAGAGGTGAAAATTTGTGAGGGATATTTTTCGCAGGACTGCCCAAACTTCTGAACTTTTTTTGGCCATATTTCACTCATATGAACTTGGATTGAGCTAAAATTTTTAGGGTAGATACCAAAAAAACCCTATAACATATCCACCAATTTTTATATCATTTGAAGTAACATAGATCCTAGCACATCCCTATGTGTGAAAAAGATTTTTGGCAAGCAACTGTGTGAGGGTTTCATCTGGGTTAAGTGCAAGAAGCTCTAGAGGTTGGTTTTTGAGGTCTTTAGGCCCTAGCAGCAAATATTTTTGTGGTTTATACTTAATATTTTAGCATGATATGTTGTAGTGGATACAATATGGGTTAGAAATATGTCTTTCAAAAGATCTTGATGTTGTGAACTTGAGTGATAACGACTTCCAATTTGCTGAACAAAAGAAAAGTAAAAATCATACCTTCCCACGGTGTCTAGGGTATGGATCAAAGAGATCACAAAACAAGTTTCAAGTAGTTGATCAAAAAATAGCTCAGATATCAAGTGAATTTGGTGCTAAGGTGCACCCATAAAATAAATCTAATGTGGAAACCCCTATCAAGGGTAAGAATTTCGAAGACTCAGCCCCAAAAATAAATTTTAGGGATGCCCTTCATGGTGGATAGCCTTAGCCTAATGCTAATATTAATCTTAGGGCTTCCCATAAACCTCTAATAATGCCTAAGATTGATCCTAGGAAAACAAATTCAGGATGTCTTGAAGTAGCTGATGGAATTTCTATTGTTAATCTTGATATGGGCAACATTCAGATTGGCATTGAAGATCTAGAAAAAAGAGGACTAATTTGTCATTTCGTGGGTTTTTGTTTGAGCCTATCTGATTTCAAATTTTGGGCTGCAAAAAGCTGGAAAACTAAAGATGAGTTATAAATATCTATTTATCCAAATGTTTATTTTCTTTTTTTTATTTGCTAATAATGAAGATAGAGAGAAAAATTGTCAAGGGGATCCCTGTTTCTTTGGAAGGACAGGACTTTTCATGAAGCCCTGACATACTAAATTTAAATTTGAATAAGAGATACCATCTACAGGTCCCATGTGGGTTAGACTCTTTGGTCTCCCAATTGAATTCTAGAATCCAACAGTTTTTCTTCAATTGGAAACTCTTTAGGAACATTTATGATGACTGTTGATTGTACTCAAAAATTTAAACATATTATTTATGCTCGGATTTGTGTTTTAATGGATTTTGAAAAACCCCTACCTAAAAATATCACATTACAATTTGGGGAGGACACTTGGGATTAAGTAGTAGACTATGAGAATATTCCTTTTTGTTGTATTACCATGAATATGGTCATTTGGCTAGTGTTTTCCCAAATAAAATTCTAGATCAAAATAAAGAACATATAAACTCAGCAGGTTTCCAAATACCTCAAAAGAAGAAAACTCAGAAAAAACCAGTTATGAAGGATCAATAAAAGTTATCTGCTAATATGTTTGAAATTCTTTCCACAAATGATGTCTCAAGTGAGGAAGAGGAAATAATGGAAACAAAAATCTTAGAAACATAATTTAAAGATAAAGGAAGAACTCTGAGATAAACCAACAAATCAAAGGTTTTCAACAGAAAAAATGGGAGACAATATACATAAGAAAAACAGTCTTTTAAATGTTAAAACATCAAATAATATTGGTCCGAATATAGACTCTATTGAACCTTCTAGTAACATTTTGGTTTTGTACAAGCATTCTTCAAGGTTAGAAGCCATCTCAGATTCAATTGGAGTAATTCAAGAAACAAGGGAAAAAAACTAAAGATAGATTCTAATAAAAAGGTAAGTCGCAAGACTAATCAATATCATATGGTAAAAGAAGGTGAAAAACTTGTAGATGAAGGTAATATTAATGCCCTTCCCAAATTTTTTAGCCTTGGTATTAATGAATATCATCACTTGGAATATTAGAGGACTCAAAGGGAGTCTTTCAAAAAAAAATGAAATTAGAAGAATGATTCAAATAAATCATCCACATCTTGTTTTCCTTCAAGAAATGAATATGTCAATAGAGGATATGGAATCAATTGCTAGTAAAATTTGGCCAATTGGAAAAGTTATTTTCCTCAGTACCCAAGGGACTTCTGGTGGCATTGCTTACCTTTGGGACCCAAAAAGAAGTATTTATTCACCATATGGTTGGTATTTCGGGTCTTTTGGCTATAGCTATTCAAAGAAGATATTCCAACCAACTTATGCTCTACACTATTGTTTATGCTCTAACTAATTTGGAGGAAAAAAAATATAGTGGAAGAATATAACTTATATTATCTCTCATTTTTTTGAAGCTTGGATCTTAATTGAAGGATATTTCAATACCATCCGCTGTTTGGATGAGAAAATGGGGGGAAATAGAAATTTGTACAGGAGCATTTATCTCATGATCGAATATATTGCAAACCTTAATCTTGTGGACATCCAACCATATAATGGCCTTATGACTTGGTCTAAAAAAATGCAAGGCTTAGCTTGTATAATGGAGATATTGGATAGGTTTTTGCTCTATGACAATTTCTTAATCCATGGTCACATTCCTAAAGTGAAGACTCTTAAAAATGTTGGTTCGGATCATTGTCCAATCATGGTGGAAATGTGGAAAACCAATGTGAGTTTCTCTCCTTTTTTTATTTCAGTTAATGTAGCTTAGAGACAATTCCTTTAAACCTCGAGTGCAACAATGGTGGAAGGAAGGTAAACCTAGGTATGGTACTAAGATGTTATGTTTTGCAAAAATATTGTAATACATTAAATCCAAAATAAATACTTGGAACTAGGAGTTTGGGGATGTTCATAAAAAAAACATGAAGTTATTGCTCAACTTGAAAATTTGAATAAGAAAATCCATTTAAATTGCCTCACAGAGAGTACAAGTGCAGATGAAATTAAATTCACAACTCAGTTAGAGGAATGGGAAAAAAGAACTCTTATGGAAGCACAAATCTAGAATTTAATGGCTCAAAGAAGGTGATCGAAACACAATTTTCTTCCACAAATATCTTCTAGCTCAAAGATCTCACAACTTTATTTCTTCCCTGAAATCAATTCTAGAGATGTTGGCTACACTTGGGATGGCATGAACTCTATTATTTTCAATTACTTTTCCAAAATTTTTGCTACTACTCCTCTTGACTCGACTTCTCAACAAAATGTTCTTCAAGAAATCCCATCTCTTATCACTTTTGAGAACTCTATTTTGACTGCTTCCGTTACTATCAATGAGCTTCAAAAATTAGTTTTTAAATGTAAAAATGGAAAACCCCAGGTCCTGATGGTTTTCCCATTGAGTTTTACCAAGAGTTTTGGGATATTTTTTATGTTGATTTATTAGAGGTGGTGCAAGAAGCTAGGAAAGAAAAAGAAATTTTGAAGGTTATCAATAAAACTTATATTACTCTTATTCCAAAATCTCAAGAGACTAAACATATCTTAGCTTTTAGACCTATTGCTTTATGTAATGTTCTTCTCAAAATCATTACTAAGTTCATGGCAGAAAGGTTGAAGTATCTTTTGCATAATATTATTTTCCCTAAACAAGGGGGTTATGTAGAAGGGCTTCAAACAGTGGATGAGATAGTTCTTTCTTAGGAAGCCATCCATTCCATGGATATACAAAAATCTCCTTCCATGTTCATTTGATTAGACTTATCCAAAGCTTATGACAAAGTAAATTGGCACTTCCTTATCAAAGTTTTGAGATAATTTTATTTCTCTCTGTATTGGATGGATTGGATTATGGGATGTATCTCTTAATTTTCCTACTCAGTTCTTATCAATGGCAGACCTTCTCAGTTGTTCCCATATTCCAGAGGTATTAGGCAAGGTGACCCCCTATCCCCTTATTTATTCATCATTATTGTTGAATGCTTAGGTAGGACTATAACCAATAGGAGAGAAAACAAAACCTTTGAGGGAGTTACCATTGCTCATGGAGCTAGGCCTATCTCTCATATTCAATTTGTTGATGACTCTACTCTTTTAGGTAAAACTACAGTTAAGGAAGCTTCTAATATTAAGCAATCATTAGCTATTTTTCTAAGGCTACTGGGCAATTGATCAATGAAGATAAATATAAATTCATTTTATTTCACTGCTCTACTAGACAGGAATCCATGGTCTTGGATAAATTAATATATAAGAAGACCTCATTTCCAATCACTTATTTAGGTATTCCCATCAATATTCAAAGACAAAAAAATAAATATTGGAATTGGTTGTTGGAAAAATTCAAGAAGAAAATTGGAAAGTGGATCAATAGGTGGCTTTCTTTTGGGGGTAGAATCACCTTGGTTAAATTATTCCTTCAAGATATTCCTATTTATGTTTCTATCGTGTTGAATATCCCAAAGGTTGTTCTTCGAGAACTAAATCAAATCAATCATCGGTTCCTCTGGAGTGGTACTAAGGAGAAAATAAAATGGGCCTTGGTGAAATGGGACACTTTATGTCTACCTAAGAATGAATGGGGGTTAGGATTCCAGTCTACTATTAATAACAACAAAGCTTTAGATGCTAAATTATATCGAAGGATTTTGCATAACTCCAATGCTCTTTGGGCCAAAAATCTCCATGCTAAATATGTTGAGAACAAAAATCCTGAAGACCTTGTTCCCTATCAATTGCCTTCCAAAGGTTCTCCCATTTTAGAATTTCTTAAGACTGGTGAAGATTTGATAAAGAAAAAATTATTTTGGATCATTCATAATGGTCAACATGTAAATTTTTGGATAGATTCTTGGGATGGTCACAAGCCTTTGATAACTCAGTTTTTCGATTGGAGGCCTTGTATGGAGGAGCTTCACCGAGATAATTGGATAAAGTTGGCTAATTACTATCGGTACCATACTAGTAATTCATAGGTTGGTAGATATTGGATCCCTATTGAGGACTAACCTATTCAAATCTCATAAAGGCAAAGACAAGATATCCAATGCATCCTTCATATGAGATCTCTCTCTCGGTCCCATGATAAAGATTGTTTAGGATGGAACAACACTACTAAGGGTGAGTATTCGATTTCTCAAGGTTATTTGACCTTATGCCATAATAATCCCAACCAATCATATGACATATTTTCTTAGTTGTGGGCTCAAAATATCTGGCCTAAGGTGAGGTTCTTTACTTGTATTTTATTGCATCGTAGGGTGCTTACTGGGGAACATCTTATGAAGCATGGTTTTCATGGCTCTTTTAGATGTGAAATATATGGAGAGAATGTGGAAACTCTCATCCATATTTTTATTGAGTGTACTTTAGCCTCTGAGCTATGGAGGAAAATGGCCACTTTACTTGGCTTACAGTGGTCCAATTTTTTAACTTTTGAACAAATTTGGAGGGATTGGCCTAAACAAGAGGATGTTGATCATTTTATTAGGTAGATAGTTTGGATGGGTTCTACCGTTCTTCTTTCGAATATCTAGAATTAAAGGAATAACCAAATTTTTAATCAATAAAGGAAGGATATTCACTATATCTAGCAAAAGACCATTACCAACTTAGTTGAATCAGTCCAACATCTCCTTAATCACCCCCAAAACTGTTACAATCACAATGACACTGAGAGGGGGGGTGAATCAGTGTGTTCTTTAAAAACTTAAAAGCAATTTAGACTTTTAAATAAACTGCAGCAGATTAAAACAAAAATAATAAAATTACTAAGAGCATCACACATAACACGACATTTTAACGAGGTTCACCGATGTGGCTACTCCTCAAAAATATTGTTTGGACTACCATCCAAATCCAGTCAAATGCAAAGCTACAACTTTACATAATCATTCACCAGGACTCAACCGGTAAGAGGCACAAACCTCTAAATTTTATCTGCTACAACAGAATGGAGCACCAACTCCAATTTTTCCAGCACCAACTGGAAAGAGGCACCAACCCCTTTTTCAAACTACAACTTGAAGATAATAATAAAAATTGCGTAATGTAAACTTTCACCTCAATTATCACGATCTCGCTGTTTTTCTCGCGATCTCGCCGCTTGTCGACATTCGACTGCTGCTGTGAAAAATGATTCGCACTTTTTCAACCACTCCTTTATATCTCTCCGCGTTCTCTGCTGCAATTTCACAGAAATATTACTTCTATAGCCAGCACACTGTCATTTCACACTCGAAACATGACTTTTGCATACCGCGTTCTTATCTTCTCTTTGCACCACTCACTCTGCTACACCTTCCATGAAATATCACTTCTACCATCTACGTATTTTTACCTCGGACTTTAAACACGCCATCTGCATATCGCTCTCTTTGTTCTCGATCAGTCGATACGCACTCACTCACTATCTCATCGCTGCGATCTCTTTTCTTTAACTCCAAAGAACTATCACCGACTTACACTCTGCTGCACACAAACTTCATTCGCATATATCCCATCATGCCCACTCTTCAACCTTGCAACAGTCCCGCCTTTTTATAGAAGAGAATATCCCATCAAAACATTCTCAAACACGTCGGCTGCAACCCTAATTAGGTCAACATGAAACCCTAGAATTTTTCGGTTGCTTAACCTTGCTTTGTCAGCAGGAAACCCTAATTGATCCGTTGCAAAACCCTAGCAACGTCGGCTTTGAAAACAAGCCGGTGAACAACTTTAATTTAATTTTAAAATATTAATTTAAATTTTAAATAAATAAATAAAAATTAAACTGGATATTTAAAATTAAATATCTTCATTATCGGAGCACCTTTTTCAACAAAACGAAGAGCTAACTTGGGTTTTAAGAAAAACCCATTTCAAAATCATTGACCATGGATTTAAACAAAACCTATAATTTAGTCTGCCTTGGTTTTCACAAAAACCCTTTCGCTCTTTGACATCAATGACAACATCAACACTTGAGCAAGGGCAATGTACCCAAGGTACCCAAAATTGCCAACAATATCCCCCTTTGTCATTGATGGCAACCCTTTACTAAAAACACATCTTCAAGAGCCAAAACTGAAATCAATCTCTTTGAAGTTTTGCTCCCCCTGACTTGAAGCTTTCCTCTTCACTTGAAGCTCTCCCCCTTACTCATATCTCTCCCCATTTGTCATCAATGGCAAAGGGCCACCTTTGGGGCTCGAAACTAAGAATGAGCCTCTTCGCTTAGTCCCTCCCCCACCTCCCTGATGAGGTGATTAATTCTGGTGTGGGAGTAAAACTCCCATGAGGCACCGATCAACATCAACGTCTATAACTTCCTTGTCGGGTCTTCTCTTGAACTCTTTGACCATATTCTTGTTCCCGTCATTGTTCCGATCCTTGGACCCGATCATGCCACCTGCTTCTGTTCCTATATCCCGGAATTTCAACTCGCACCGTCCGACAAGGTGACTTTTATTGTTGCACTTATAACAAGTAATAGTGTTGTTTCTTTTAGGCATACCTGTTCTTTGAATCCACATGTTCTGACTAAGCCAGTTCTGACTAAACCTGTTTTGACCAAGCCTGTTAGTGTGATGTTCTTTTGTTTTAAATGAAACTCTGGTCTGTTTACCCTTCTGACATGAAGCACACATACTATTTGTAGGTTTTTTAATGATTGGAATATCTCTCACTGCTTGTTTAGCGCTAATTCTTACCAGATTATCAAAACTTATGTGTCCAAGCCTCTTATGCCACAACCAGTTCTCTTCTTCTTGTCCCATGAAGCACATACCTTCTGAAAACTCTGAGAGTGTGTATAGATTGCCAGACGTCCTTGAGCCGGTTGCTATTAATTTTTTGCTATTTATTTTTCTGACTTCACAACCATGCTTCTTGAAAACTACTTCATGTCCTTTGTCACATATTTGACTCACACTCAATAGATTATGTTTCAAACCATCCACATATAAAACTTCCTCTGACTTGATCTTTCCTTCACTAATTTTGACCGTTCCTTTACCTATTATTTTGGCTCCGTCATTGTTGCCAAATTTTATAGAACCACCCTCATACTTTTGTAGATTTTTGAATTTCTGTTTGTCACCTATTGCTCAAGAATCCAAGGAACATGTTTATTCTGAGCTCTAAAAGTTGTCTGCACTATTAAAGAATATTGTTCTTTCCTGAGCTGTTCTTTTTGTTTCCATTCTGTTTTAACTGTGGTATTGGGTTCTAGTCGTGACTTCCCCTTTTTAGAATTTTGCACATATCCTTCAAGATAAATTCTATTTTGTTTTGCTCTATATGGTTGAAATCGCTTTCATGAGGTTGATATGAAACGGACATACTACGACAATTTCGGCAATATGACCAAAGTTGTGACACTTAAAACACTCTACTCCATAACTCATTAAAGGAGCAAACACATTTCTACTAGTGAAAATTCTTGGACCTACGTTGTATTTGCAGTCAACAATTTTATGCCCATAAACATTACACTTGAAACAAAAACCATAGAAATAATGATTAAACCTGAAAGATGGTCTTGGCCAAGTTGTTGCTGGAGCCTTAGATCTTCTATTCTTTTGATGTGTGACCTTAGTAAAGCCATCATTGTCAGCTGCTATTTCAGGTCTGGCATTATATCTTTCTTTTGCCTGATTCTTGTCTTTGTTCTTTTTACTTTCAACATTGCTTACTTTTGGTCCAGCTTGATGATTCTCCTTCGTAAAAGCCGAGACCAAATTTGATACCCGTGGATCTTTGATCGCTCGAATTTTGTCCAATTTCATCGAGCTTTCTTCACGTTTTACATGACAGTTGATTTTTCGATCCGGATCTTGTATTTGTATTCGAAGACTCACATTTTCTTCTTCCAATTTGCTGCAGTGGTCTATCTTCATGGATACCTGTATTTCCAGATCTTCAGAACTTTTCTTGTATTCTTCAGTCTATATTTTTAAACTGGCAATAATGTTGTTTGCATCCTTAAGTTTCCTTGACAATTTTTCATTCTTCTTTTTCTCCGATTCCCATTCCGTAAGGGCAGACACTAGCTCACCCTCTAAATCAACTTCAACCTCAACTTCTTCAACTTCGGAGTTCATTCCTTCCGCCATTTCTCGGTTCAATTTTCTCAACCATAGGAACTCGAAACCGGTCGGGATGCCTTTTTGGATGAGGATCTATTCTTCTTAGCCATTGTGTACTAATCCAAGATCAACCCTGACTGATTTAGCCAAAATTGGGAACCTTGCTCTGATACCAATTGTTACAATCACAATGACACTGAGAGGGGGGGTGAATCAGTGTGTTCTTTAAAAACTTAAAAGCAATTTAGACTTTTAAATAAACTGCAGCAGATTAAAATAGAAATAATAAAAGTACTAAGAGCATCACACATAACATGACATTTTAACGAGGTTCACCGATGTGGCTACTCCTCAAAAAGACTGCTTGGACTACCATCCAAATCCAGTCAAATGCAAAGCTACAACTTTACATAATCATTCACCAAGACTAACCGGTAAGAGGCACCAACCTCTAAATTTTATCTCGCTACAATGTAATGGAGCACCAACTCCAATTTTTCTAGCACCAACTGGAAAGAGGCACCAACCCCTTTTTCAAACTACAACTTGAAGATAATAATAAAAATTGCAGAATGTAAACTTTCACCTCAATTATCACGATCTGCTATTTTTTTGCGATCTGTTGCTTGTCGGCATTCGATCGCTCGTTGTGAAAAATGATTCGCACTTTTTCAACCACTCCTCTATATCTCTCCGCGTTCTCTACTGCAATTTCACAGAAATATTACTTCTACAGCCAGCACACTGTCATTTCACACTCGAAACACGACTTCTGCATACCTCGTTCTTATCTTCTCTTTGCACCACTCACTCTGCTGCACCTTCCATGAAATATCACTTCTACCATCTGCATATTTTTGCCTCGGACTTTAAACACGTCGTCTGCATATCACTCTCTTTGTTCTCGATCAGTCGATACGCACTCACTCACTATCTCATCGCTGCGATCTCTTTTCTTTAACTCCAAAGAACTATCACCGACTTACACTCTGCTGCACACGAACTTCATTTGCATATATCGCATCATGCCCACTCTTCAACCTTGCAATAGTCCCGCATTTTTATAGAAGAGAATATCCCATCAAAACATTCTCAAACACGTCGGCTACAACCCTAATTAGGTCAACATGAAACCCTAGAATTTTTCGGTTGCTTAACCTTGCTTTGTCAGCAGGAAACCCTAATTGATCCTTTGCAAAACCCTAGCAACGTCGGCTTTGAAAACAAGTCGGTGAACAACTTTAATTTAATTTTAAAATATTAATTTAAATTTTAAATAAATAAATAAAATTTAAACTGGATATTTAAAATTAAATATCTTCATTATCGGAGCACCTTTTTCAACAAAACGAAGAGCTAACTTGGGTTTTAAGAAAAACCCATTTCAAAACTCACTGACCATGGATTTAAACAAAACCTATAATTTAGTCTGCCTTGGTTTTCACAAAAACCCTTTCGCTCTTTGACATCAATGACAACATCAACACTTGAGCAAGGGCAATGTACCCAAGGTACCCAAAATTGCCAACAAAAACTCCCACCAAATATGGGATTACATGATGCAAAGATTAAATATTAACTCTTCTAAGGGCAACCAAATTAAAGGGAATGTGAGTAATTACAATATGGATAGAACAAGGAATTGACAATCTCCTCCTAGGGATTTTGTAAAAGTAAATACTGATGGAGCCTCTAGAGGGAACCCTGGAAAAGCTAGTGCAGGAGGAATTGGTTGACTTTCAAATGGATCCCTAGTTTTTACTTTTGTTGAGAATTTGGGTATTCTATCAAATAACCTTGCTAAGGGGTATGGTATCCTTAGAGACCTTCAAGAGGCTACTAAGGTTGGATGGGAAAAGGTGTCAGTTGATTCTGAATCTCAACTAATGATTAATATTTTGAAGACTCATTCTAAGAATCATAAGGTTGATTGGAGAATAAAAAGAATTATTGAGAAGATTCAGTTAATCCAGATGAGATTTTTGAAAGTTGATTACAATCATGTGGTCAGAGATCAGAACAAGAGTGTTGATGCTTTAGCTAATTGGACTTTGGACAAAGGTGATATTACTTGCTATGACCACCCTCCTAGATGGTGGGCTTCGCAAATAAGGGAAGCTCTTCTTTCTATCATTTCTTTGGATAGCTCCAGTTTTGGAGGTACCTAGTTTCTTCTTGCTTTATTTTTGCTTCTCTTTGGTTCAATCAGGGTATTTTAGTTCCCTAGCTCAATATAATCTTTCTTTTGTTTCCTTTGTTGATTCTTGCCTTAATAGTCTTTTTTTCTAGAAAGGTCATTGTTGTGTTCTATTTTTTTCTTTTTTCTTTTTTTTTTAGTTTTTTGAGGTGTGTGTGTGTGTGTGTGTGTGTGTTTTTTTTTTTATGTGTTGTTCTTGTGTTTTTTTTGTTTTATGTTTTTTGTTCTTGTTCTTGTATTTTTGTTGTTCTTGTTTCTTGTGTTTTTGTATGTTTGTGTTAATTGGTGTTTTTGTATTTTGGTGTGTGAGTGTTTTCTATGTTTTTGTTTTTTTGTTGTTGTCTGTTATTGGTTTTTTTTTTTTTTTTAGTTTTTAGTTATTTTTTGTTATGTTTGTACTTTGTTATGTTGTTCTTGTGTTTTTTCTATGTGGTTCGTGTTGTGTTTTTTTTTTAATCTTATTGTGTGTGTGTTTGGTTGTGCTTTATCTTTTTGACACACTCAAGGAGCATGCTTTTTTTTTTAATATTTTTGTGTGTTTGTGTGTTCTTATTTTTTGTTGTTTCAGGTTTGCTCCTTGAGTATGTCAAAGGTGGTAGGTTAGGTGCGAGCCCTGGGAGATTTTTGTGGAAGAGATACCCTTGCCTCCTTGGGTCTTACCATCCCTTCTGGGATATTTTCCACAAAAAAAAAGTTTTGGTTTTCTTAAATTAATCCATAACCATGCTATAGTGAGAGGCCTTTCCTCTATCAACAAATTTGGGGATATTAGTTTGATTTGTTTGGCCAAAAAGTAGCATTAAGCCTCATTTAGCTCTAGCAGTTGTCAAGTGAATGGTCCATTTAACCTAAGGCACATTGATTTATATGGACCTATGGATTCTAGCTTTAGTGGATACAAGTATTTTCAACTTTTTATTAATGATTATACATGTCATATATGGGTGTATTATTTGTAAGCTAAGTATCAAGCCTAACATCTCTTTAAGGATTTCAAATATCTTGTACAAAAGTGTATTGATCATTATATCTATGTATTGTGCTTAGATTGAAGGGAGTACAACAACAATGAGATTTTTGCTTTCTTGAATTAGAATGACATTAGCTAACAATTGACAACTACTTATATACCTCAACATAATGGTCTTGCAAAGAGGCATAAACATAATATTTAGAAAATTGTGTGAAGTAATATGATTGATGTAAACTTAGATCCAATATTTTGACCATAAGTTGTACACAATATTTTATCTATTGAACGTGCACCCATAGTAGCATTGGATGGTACCACTCCAGAATAAGTATGAGGAGGGTTTAAGACCTTTGTATCACATATTTGAGTGTTTTGTTGCATAACATTCATGCATATTTTGAAGCAAACATAGTTGAATTTGACAGAGAAGTCCAAGAAATACATCTTTCTTTGATACAATGATGATTCAAAAGCTTATTGGCTCATGGATCTTAACATTAAGAAGTCGTACAACAACAAAGTTGTGTTTGATGATAAGAATATGTCCAATTCATCTTCTAATGAGTTGTATTTTAGATGAAGGGCACATTCTCTTTTCTTGATAATGAAATTTTAGAGAGGAGGGATAAATTATGTTGATTAAGTTGATGGTCTTAATGATGGACATGATTGTGTTGATGATCTAGATACGTCTAAGCCAACTTCTTCAAGTATAACATGCTGATCCACGTGGTACCTTAGTACAATTGGATATGTGAATTTCACAACCTAGTATTTCTTAAGTGCACTAAACACATTGAGGTTTAACGTCATTTCATTGGTGAACATGTTCAACAATATAACATACAACTCTAATTGTGTCCTATTGAGGATCAACATGTAAACATCTTCACCAAATCTCTTGCATATAAAGTTTCAAAATTTTTGAGATTTTTGTATTTGTACTTTGATTTAAATTAAATATTAATATATTAAACAAGGAAATGTTACAAATTAGTTGTAATTAGAAGTAGTTATAATTCAATTTGATGACTGGTTATATTTATTTCATAAGGGATACCTATTTTCCATATATATAAAATAAGTCATTGTCGTAACCTTTCTACACATTATTTTTATAATATATTAAACTTTAAGTCTTAATCCTTATTTGAATGATATTTTACATTTAAAATACTTTAAATAAAAATATATTATAAAAATAAATTATTTATGATAATTATTTTTTTATCTGGTTAGTGTGAGAAACCCTTCAGACTAAGTAATCTCCTCCCAACCATGATCCCTCGTAAAACCGAGAGCTATGCTTATCAATAAAGAATTTAACACACACCCACCACACACCCACCCCCTCGCCTACGTTGTGGTTTAAACCTTGAATCTTCCAAAGAAGAAACAAAACCCGTACTGGAAGAACCAAAGATCGTATCGTTACACTGATTATTTATGATAAATTTAATTTTTTTAATATAATTTTTATTTTTTTATTTCTATTTTAAAATAATAATATTAAATATATTTTTTAATTAATCATCTAAAAATAAAACGGATTTTATCTACTTATTTTATAATCACAAATTATATATAATTTTTTTTTGGTTCATTCTAACCCAATACAACTTAAGGTCCAAAACTCCCTCTATTTTATAAATAACTATAGTTATATAATCTCATGTCAAGCAAAGCAAATTAAAGTCGAAACATGATCTAATAACAAATATATAAGATGTTACGAAAAAACAATATCAAATGTTGACATGATTAAAACTTCTAATCTTTCAACAAACGACCCTACTCACCACAAAACTGGTGGTTTCCTCTCTCCTTCAATGCAGTTTGTTTTTCCTCGGTAGGGCACGAGTGCATGAACATTTATATTCCAATCAAAGCAATTTTGAAAGAACTTTTACATTATCATAAACGTATGTATAATATTTTTATTTAATTTTAAATAAGGCATCCACAATACATTTTAAACAAACATTCCGTTTCCATATCCAGTAGTGCCCATGGTTTGACTTTAATCAAAAGTAAACATTCCATACAACGACTTGACATTATACTCGCACTTTATAGAACAAAACTAAACTTTCCACTATGGACTTTACATTGCACTTACACTTTATACAACTATATTCTGCATGCCAACTTCATAGGTTTCACATGCCAGCCACTTATATGGTATCATCCCTTTGGATAAGGTGCCCTTTTTATACGAACATTTTAACAAAAGGAACCAAATTTCATCCCACCATAACGACTACATACAACCAATTATGTAGTGTGAGTCCTTAGCATATACCGTATATGTCTCTTTATAAGGCATCTATAACACAAGAATATTATGTTGAAAGCCTACCAATATATCGTATATGTCTCTTTATAAGGCATCTACAACACAAGAATATTATGTGGAAAGCCTACCAATATAATGCCCATGATCCAAAGCAAATATTACATTTTAAACATACTATTCGAGAACTTATCTTTTACTGATATGACTCATCTTTTAGTGATATGACTCTTACGTACAAGGGGAACATTACACCATAACCATACTATTCCAGAATTGATCTAATGGAACGTCTACCAAAACTACAAGAACATTCTAGATTCCAGAACATGTACGCGAAGGAAGCATCGTATCCATACTATCTTGGAATTTCGCTTTTTTTTATGAGCTGGACAATTATTTATCCTAAGTGAATTGGTATGAGGTTGGCACTTATGAAGAAGAGATTTAGTACAAATTTTGAAGGCATGTTTAATTTGGGCAATGGTAGTAGTCTCACCTGAGTCAGCTAAGTATACGCCAGCTTGATCAACGGGGGACACTCTCACCCCGGGATGTGTTTACGGAATATAAATTATAATGGTAACACCATAATTTAATGTTATAATTAAAAATAATGATTTGATGTTATAATTAAAGGTAATATGAAAAAAAAATAGTTAAACAATTATTTAGTATTTTTTATTGTTTAACCATACCATATAGCTTTCTCTGGTCATTCCTTAGTAAAGTCTATCAAGGCAATAATACCAAAATGTCTAGCAAAGGAGAGTGAGAGCATAAAGCCAGCATGAAAAATTAATAGATGAATAGGCTTAATGAACGAAGAAGATATCTCAGCTTTATATTGAACGTGTTTTTGTGCTTTAAATTATTTGGTTTCATTTTTTTTTTGCAAACTCCTAGATGAGAATGTACTTTCTTCATTTTTTTTTTGCAAACTCCTAGATGAGAATGTACTTTCTTCGCCAATGATAAAGTGAAAACACCTCCACCCAGTACGGAACAATGTAATCGTATGAAAAGTAACTTTCCATCAACGGGCTCAAAACGATCATCCCTATTCGGCAAGGGGTACTCCCATGAGTACGGAACAGCCCCAGAGCCCAGAGGGTCCACGCATAGAAGTAGTAGAAAGGTTAGTCAATTTGTAATTACGATTTTTGATATTTGAAAGATCAATAATCGCCTTACCTGGATTTCCTTCGAGAAATCCTCATATTCCTTTAGAAAACACAAGGATGTAAAGCTACGGATTCCCGTTTGAGACCTTTTACTTAAAAAAAAATCATACATAAAGAATTAGTAATACTTTTTATCAGATTTTTTTATGAGGAACCTTTTATATGCAACATACCCGCAACATGTGAGGGGAGAGATTTGAACATGGGCCTCTCTATAACTTGGAGAGTTTTAACTACCCCATATATTATTTCGAGTTTTTTTTAAAGGTAAACAATTATATGAATAGAATAAAAATCAAATCTTAGGTATGCTACTTTTGGCTAGTCCTAAAATCAAAATAATTTTGGGATTAACATCTCCAAAAATAATAAAAAATTGAGTACCATCTACCAAAAACTTTAAATCTGTTCTTATTTTTGCTTTACACTGAACCTAAGAAACCTAGCAAGTTTGACAGTCTTGCAAACACAACCTGTATTATCCCAAAAAGGGTGAAAGAGTATTGCAACAGATAGCAAAAAAAACCCAACAAATAACTGCTCATCCTTCATTGATCCACAAGACTTAGTGGACTCTGGACCTATCCTCATTCGTAGCTAAGTCTTTGTTGGCCAATTTAAGAACCATTTGGTTCACCTCCTGCCATTCAAAAGTGTCCCTATCCTAGTTAGAATTCAACATGTATCCAATCGAACTTTCACTGTCATGTTTAGCCAAAAAGTCAGCCACTGCATTATTTTATCTGTCAACATAGACCGGGATGGCATCCTCGAACTGTTGCCAAATGGACTTAATTTGGCTCACAATGTTTCTTATCCTCCAAACCTTTGGTTTGAAATTTCTAATAGCATCCAGAAGCCCCACCATAATTTGTGAATCAGATTCAACTATGATCTTTCTAACCTTATTCTCCCAAGCATTGAGAGAATCTTGTCTGGTAACCAGGCATTCAACTTCATTATTAGTAGCCCTTCCAAGACCCTCTACCTCCCAATGGAGGATCTTCCCCTTGAAATCTCTTATGAGAAAACTAATGCCTACAATCCCCGGGTTATCCTTAGTTGCACCATCAAAATTAATCTTTTCCCAACCTAGGGGAGGAGGCTACCATGGTCCCAACTTCTCTGGCTTGGGAGTCCCCTCATTCACCTGATTCTTCTTATCCTTAAAGTGAGCTTTGACAGTTTCAAAAATCTTGATAACAATTTTATGCTAAACCAACTCCATTGTACTGAACCCCTCTAAAAATTATGGAATTTCTTTCCAGCCAAATGTGCCACCAAATGAAGCTCGGGCCTAGGGACCAACCTAGCTGAATGGAGGAATTCTTGAATTTTCTGTGTTTCCAAATCTCCTATATATTAGAAAGAGTCACCTGAAAGTTGAGGTGAACCTTAAAGAGGTCTAACCACCTTTTCCACAAATCTCTTGCAAATGCACACTGGAAAAGCAGATGATCAAGTGTCTCCTCTTGGGAGTTACACATGATGCAGTTGGAAGGACCATAAAAACCTCTCTTCATAAGATTATCATAGGTAAGACAACTCTTATGCATCACCTTCCAAGCAAAAAAATTAATTTTAGGCCAGCCCTTAACCACCCAAACTCTATCCCATGGGGCATCCTGCAGGATCAACGAAGGAGAGAGCAAAGCATTATAACCATCACGAACAGTGAAAACACCTAGATTACCAAGGCCCCAGGCAATCCTATCATCTTCCTCTTTCCCTGTAAGACACCTTTGCTTGAGGATTTTATCAATAAGAAGCCTTTGATGAAGAGGGACATGAATAGACCATTCTTCTAACCTCTTCCACTGAAAGAAAGAGAAATCTCCAATTTGTCGGGAAGTAATAGTAATGTATGAAGCCATCTTTATTCATCCTCTACCCTCAAGGTTTTGTTACAAGGGTTGCAACTCTGGAAACTCATAGATTAAGGGAGAATGTTGGTCCCAATAATCACTCCAGGTTTAGATGTCGCCACTATAAACTAATTCGTTAGGTAAAATGAAGTCAACGAAAGGTGATCCTCCAAGGGCTTAAATGTTGCCACTATAACCCTAGTCGTTGGATAATATGAAGTTAACGAGAACTCCAACCCTCCACTATAATCCTAGCCCACTAGATAAAACGAAGTCAACCCTAGCCATTGGGTGAAATGAACTTAACGAGATCTCCGACCCTCCACTATAATCCTAGCCCGCTAGGTAAAACGAAGTCAATGGGAACTCAACCCTCCACTATAACCCTAATTTGTTGGGTAAAACAAAGTCAATGAAACCTCGACCCTCCAAGGCATGATGCTATAACCCTAATCCGTTAACAATGCATGATCAGTTGGGTAAAAGGAAGTCAATGAGGCAAGATGTTGCAACCCTGGGTAAAATAAAGTCAATAGGAACCCTAATATCTGCTGGGTAAAACAAAGTCAATAGGAAACCCGATCCTCTAAAATATAGTCAACCGACAAACATTCGTCTGCAATCATCCAACCTATCCCCTTCTGAAGACAGCAAAACAAAGTTAATAGGAACCCTACCGATCCTCCAAGATATAGTCAACCGGCAAACATTCCGACTGCAATCATCCAACCTATCTCCTTCTGAGTACGTCGTAATTGAACCTTAAACTTTTAACGAAAAAATTAAAATCCTAACCATTACACCATTCTTATCTAACAAAACATTTTTCTATACACATAAGGCCCCTCTCCTCTGCCAACCTTTTGATGGTTGCTGCCTAATTTCAAAAATTATGGCAGTGCCATCTTAAACGAATTTTAGGATGACGTGATCAACTGCGCAATCATGCCGTGACGTGTTGGTGTAACCGACTTCCCTCTCTAAGGGAGTGGAAGTTCAAATGGCCATGGCCGAATTTGATAATGTATCCGCTCGTATATTGATTTTTATCTGTTTTCTTTGAACTGCAGGGACGTCAATGCTATTAGGCCATAATCAACTGTTTGAAGTAAAGAACTATAGCTAGTATTATGGACGGTCGTCCCGCCAAATTGGAAAACATAGCTCGCCCAAAGATGTAAAAGGATGGATTTGGAATTTTGTTTCTTTGTATGTAAATGACTTAGAACTTTTTATTAAGAAATTGTAAATATTTGTTAGTCATTTTGGGATGATGAGAAGTAATGGAGGGTTAGAGCATTAATAAGACGAGCCATTTTATTTAGGTATAGAATTTTATTGCTAAATTTCATTTATCTTTTTATTATCTTAAAAGTTCTTAATACAAATTATTATAGGTTTGTTTTCAAATAATAAAATCGCTATAGGATATACTGGTAAATTTTGGTAGATATTGAGTTATAGTTTCTTGTTAATAAATCGTTTTACAACTAAATCGTTAAAATCATCCCTAGTAGTAGATGTTAGGGAGGACCTCATAAAGCATCGATCCTCATTGCTCAAAGATAAGGTAGTCATTGGTAAATTTAATGTTCTTGGCCAAGGGCTTCAATTCTAAGAAAATAGAGATGGAAGTCTTTAGGAATGAGTGATGCGAGAGCATCTCTCAGGCAGGAGCAACGAACAAAAATAGTTGGAGAAATTGTTTGAGCAACCATATAACTGACAAGAAAAGAAGGAAAAGAGAAGCTAAAAATATACAACGACAAAAAAAGAGGGAGAGAAACTAGAAGACCAACCATTCCAGGTAGTTAGGTAACTATTTCCGAAATTATAAAGTGGAGAGTTTTCTCTAGGAAGAGAAGGGGAAGAGAGAGTAGCTGAGGTGAAGAGAGAACAGTCGAGTTAGAGAAATACTCTCGATTGTGATTGTTACGTTTATGCAGGGAAGGGGAAATTGGATCAATGGTTCGAGCAAGGGTGCCAAACCAAGGTGTTGAAGATCGTACAACCTAAATGCTATTCAAAGAAGAAAACCCAACACAAGTTCGAGCAAATGGAAAACTCAATGGTCTTTCCATTGTGTTTGAGAAAGATTACAGGTACAAAGGTGTGTCATATAGAAATTTTTCAATGGAGGAAATGTTCATAAGAATAGAAGAACCCTTCTTAGGAGGAAAGAATTATTGTCCTTTGTGTGTGAGATTTGGTTGATACAAGTGGAAGGATCTGGTTGATACACCAGCAAGCAGAAACCTTGACTAAATAAACGAAGAAATAGTCGGCTTGAATTTTAATTGTTGTCCAAAATATATCATTGTACCAAAATGAAGATTGATGTTAATCCATCATATAAATGATTAGTCATACAATCCAATTGTCATGCAATTGAATGATGGAATAGACTGTATATTTAAACGATGCATGTTGTACATTTGAACAAAGATAAAGTTTACCATGCAATAAAATTGGTCGTACAAAGTGTTGCATTGTACAATCATACAATAGAGGATATTGCACAAGGAAGGACTTGATCGTACAATAAGAAACATTAACATCATACAAGAGGAGAATTAACATCATATGATAGAGAAGAGTTGCATCATACGACAAGGAAAGTCTTCATCGTATAAGAGAAGGATTTTTTGTGAAATCGCTTGCATCATTTTGGTATCAAAGCCAAAATATCTTTGAGGCATGACATGTGTCAGAAGAGATGGCACAATGGGGAATAATAATATTATGGGGACCTTGAGCCATGGATATAGCTAAAATGCTAAAAACATTATCGCTTGACTTGATGCAATCGAAACTGCCCAAAGAAGGGACGTTAAAATAGAAGACGTAAGTGACAGTAAAGAGGAGAATGTGGATCAACTAAAAGCTTGCAATGACAGACAAGAAGAAGAACCAAAAGAAATATTAATTTGGAAAATTTCTAACATGGGCAATAGGCCAAAGTTAGAAACTCGATCATATAATGAAAACATAAGCCTCAAAGAACTCATCTATTGGATTGCAAATATGGAGTAATATTTTTAGTGTGAATCAGTAGAAGACCCCAAGAAGGTGAAATTCACCTATACAAAGTTAAAGGGGTATGTGTCCTTATGGTGGGACCATGTTCAAACATAAAGACAAAGAAAAGGAAAGGGAAAGATCAAGACATGGGAGGAAATGGTCACATAATTGAAGGTCAAATTGCTCACATCTGATTTTCAATTTAGTTTTTTTAGGAGACTGTAAAACTTAAGAGAAAAGGACTTGAATGTGAAGGAGTACACAAAAGAGTTCTATAGGCTCACCATTTGGGCCAGTCATGTGCAAGATAATAAGGAGAAGGTTTTGAAGTACATAAATGGACCACAATTGTCCATACAAGATGAAAGTAGCATGATGAGAATGAGGACGGTAGAAGAGGCCTCCTAGTATGCCTTAAAGGCATAGGAGAAGTTGTTGCATAGGAAATAAAATAATGCAAAAGGAAGAGGATGATCCTCTTGAGGAAGAGAACAATCAAGTGATGGTAGAGAGTGACATTTGCAAGGAAGATAAATTAGTACTTCTCAAGGTGATTTATTCTAAAGCACCCAAGAAAAGGGTAAATTGTTAAGAGGACAAGGCGGATTTGGTAGAGGTAGAGGACATGGTTTTTTTGGCAAGTGTTATAAGTTCTTGGAAGATAGACATAGATCATTTGAGTGTCCTCAAGTACAAAAAATTAGTAGATGTGAAAGGGAATCCCATAGTCAAATTGTACAAGCAAATGAAGACATTTTTTATTCATTGAAGCACATGGAAAAATTCGAATAAGGAGAATCCCTTATTATAGAAAGGAAATTGTTAAAACCAACAAAGGAGGATTATGAGCTTGAGCAAAGAAGGATCATGTTTAGAATAATTTTCAAATCAAGAGGTAAATGTTGCGAGGTGGTTGTAGATAGTGAAAGCATAGACAACTTCATATCAATAGAGATGGTAGAAAAGCTTGGGTTGAAGAGAATTGAACCCCCAAACCTATATAGAGTCTCATGGTTGCAAAAGGAGTATCAAGTTTTGGTGAGAGAATAATGTATGGTAGATTTCCAAATTGGTTCTTATAGAGACAAGATACTATGTGATGTTATGCCTATAGGTGCTTGTCATGTCTTGTTGGGAATACCATGGCAATTTGATAGGAAGGCAATGCATGATGGTAGGATGAACACCTACACTATTGAGAATGATGGCAAAGGGTACACTTTAAATATAATTAAGTACAAAGGGAAGGGGATGGATAGTGGTCCTACAGTGTGCTTGAATACAGATAAACAATCCTTTAAGGATTATGAGATCAAGTTGAAGGCAGAAAATGAATGTTGAGATAAGTTGTGAAGCAAATGGAGGAGAATGTAGACACAAGCAAAGGAATAAGCATCGAAAGGAGGCAAATGGTCCAAATCACTAATAGAAGTGACAAATAAGGTGATAGTGTAGAAATTCTTGTTGTAGATAAAGAGAGAGAAAAAGGAGAGTAAAGAGAGAGGAGAGGGAGATGAGTGTCACAATGATGTTGATTGTCTTGATGAAGGCTATATTGCTAGAGTTAACAGTAAAAATGATACTTCAAAGTGTGGTGAAGAAAATTGTAATGATGACAGAGAACAGAGTGGCAATGAAGACTTTGGATGCTTTGAAAGACACACAAAAGGCATTGACTCCAAATTAATGAGAAGAATAGGGTACAATGGCAAGGGATTGAGAAGATATAAAAAAAGGTGTGAATATACCCATAATAGCAAAAATAAGGCCAAGGAATAAAGGCCTTATGTATGCAGGTCTATTAGGAAGTAGTGGGACTAAATTTGTGAAAATAGAGCAATATAAAGAATAGAAGTTTGAGAATGGGTTGTTGCAATTGATATGGAAGAATGAGACACGTTGCAACTAGGTGTTGGGACCTACATCATTGTGAGATTTGTGGAGGACACAATCACTCCAAATGAAGGTGTTGGAACCAAAAGAGGGTAGCTAACATGATAGATGTTGACTGTAGTTGGATGGAAATGATGGAATGGAACAAGGTGAGACAAATGTTGAGTGCAATCTATAGAAGGAGATTTAGTTCTTAGAGGAAGGCCAAAACAAGATAGCAAAGTTAGTCTTGTGAAGGCAACCAAGCTAGGATGGTAATAAATTGGAAGAGAAATTCATGTTCATGAGTTGGAGCTCATCGAATATTTTCTCTTACCTAGTGAGTATGATGTGGGAGCATCTGCCAAGCATGAGTAATGAATGTAAATAGTTGGGGAAACCATTCAACCAACCATCCAACTGGAAGAAAAATAAGGAAAAAAGAAGTGAAAAGGACATGATAGACAGAGAGGGAAGGAAACTAGAAGACCAATTGTCTTGGGTAGTTAGGTAACTGTTTTCAAAATTTTAAAGTGGAGAGTTTGAAGAACACAAGCTTATACTGAGAGGGGGGTGAACAGTATAAGACCACTTTTTACTTTTCTTTCCCAATCAATATTATGCAATGTAAAGATAGCAATATCAACAATAGTAATCAAAGCAATGCACAAATCACCACACACAATAGAGACACCAATTTAACGTGGTTCACCCAATGTGGGCTACTCCACGGAGAAAATATTTCACTAAAATTTTCTCAATCAATCTCTTGGGAATCCTTTCCCTATTACAATGTTTATGGACCTCTATCCAAAGGAGACACCAATCCCCTAATCAAGTTCATGGATCTCTATCCACAGGAGAACTCCTTTCTCCTTAGCTCTGACTGGTGATCTTCTAGAAGAACTGTTGCCCCCACTACTTTGGCTAATGGATCTCTATCCACTGAAGACACCTGTCCTCACTGCCCTGGCTAATGGATCTCTATCCACTAGAGACTATCATCCTCTATACTCTATCACCTTCAAAGCTCTATCTCAAATCTACACTAAACATAGTCCTTCGATTTAGCACAAATCTGCTCAATCTCTATCTCTGGTCTGGCACAAACCTATCCTCAAATCTGCACCAAACTCTATCCTCAATCTATCCTCTAATCTACACTAAACATAGTCCTTCGATCTAGCACAAATATATCCTCAATATCTATCCTCAAGCCTTAGCATAAAGCTTGATCCAATCTCAAATCAACTCTGCTAGATCTACCCCAAACCTTAACTCAAGGTTTGAACAAATCAATCAATCAACTATGCTCTCAAGTCTTCTCAAAGACTTGTCTCAAATCTATCTTGTAAGCTTCCACAAAATCTCACACTAATCTATCCACAAGTCCTCTCTAGAACTTGTCCAATTCTCAACAAGTCCTCACAAAGAACTTGTCCAAATCTTCTCAATAAGTCCACACTAGAACTTATCCAATCTCATAGAAACATAAAGAGAATTGTTAGAGACTCAATATGCTTCACACTCATCACAATGCTCAATTACTTTCAATCACTCTTTTAGAAACATATAGAGAATTGTTAGAGACTCAATATGCTTCACATTCACAAACTCTCAATCACTTTCAATCTCTCTTTTATCACAGAAACATATAGAGAATTGTTAGAGACTCAATATGTTTCACACTCATCAATACTCAACCTCTTTCTCAAATCAATTTAGAATATAGAATAATTTATTTCATAGAACTTGAACTATCACTTCACACATCCACTTGACTAGGCTCAACCAACTCTACTCAACCAATCACTCAATGAAATAATCCTTGCTCACAAACCCTAGTCCAAGCATATGAACACTCACTCAAAATATTTCCAACAATGCTTATCAACCAATCTCACATAACAATGATACTTATGTTCTTTGCAAACCCTAGTTCAAGTTCTTCACTCAACCATTCACTTCAACAACAATGCTTATCAAACAAGGTGCATAGCATTCACTTCACAATAGCTCAACAACTCAATAAGGAAACCTAATCAAGTCCTTTTCACTCCAAAGTTGTTTTCCAGAAAACCAACCAATCAACTCAACCAAAGAAGAATGTGCTCATACCTTTTTCTTGATGAGGAGTAGACCATACAAATCTGCCACAATCATAAACACTTCTTTGCCAAACTCAAGGAGGTTAGAAGATAATAATTTCTCTCTCAAGGAATCACAATACTAAATAATATCAAACACAAATACACCTTATCACTCCATATTTAAAATAACATCCAACACCTTAAAAATATTAGAACAATTACTTTCACAATAATCCCTTTGGCAAAAAGTCCTTTTAAAATAAAATCAACACCTTAAAAGGCTTACTCCTCCAATATGCAAATATAACAATTGAGACTTTATTTTAAAATTAAAATCAAACTCCTTATAACTCCCTTCACTATTTTACCATGAAAAATCACCACAAGAAATTAAACTTTAATTAATCCTTATGCCTCCCAACTACCTCACGTCAAACCTTAGGGCAATAAAAAATTAAATTAAAAATGTACCTTTGCCCTTAGTGGGTTTTGAACCCACGATGCTGCCTCCCCAAGCGCCCTAGCCACAGCCTTGGCTATCGCATGAGCTAGGTGCTCACATGGGAGCTAGAGTGCCCACGCACTCTAATACCTCCTCTACCTCACCAAAATAGAGATGCAAAAGACAAACTTCCAAACTTGTTACCACCGGGTTTCAAACCCGTAACCACTCTACCACAAGCGCCAAGTCAAATGCCACCTGAGCTAGCCATCGGATGGTGCTAGAAACCAAGCACCTCAACGTCTTGAATACACCAAAATTTGGGTTTACATAGCGCATGAGCTTTTTCAACAAAAACGTGGATGCATTAATCGAGACTCCAAGCTAAGGTTTGGCTAAGGTATAAATACCTTATGCCCTTGTTCCCATGCACGTCGATGGAGATGAATTAATTGGGGGTCGATGCTTATGTTTTAACTTTGAAATATTGAATTTATAATTATTTAAATTCACTAGAATTTAAATATTATAAATTAATATTTAAATATTTTGGCTTTATTAAATATTAAAGCCTCCTTAGGTTTTACCACTTTGAATAAATAATATTTATTTATAAAATTTAAATTCAATTTGAATTTAAATATTTATAAATTAAATATTAAAACTTCCTTGGGCTTTCTAATTTGAAATTAAAAGCCTCCTTGGGTTTTTATAAAAACCTTTTATTTTTGCTCATCCATGGTTTTAATAAAAACCCTTCTACTTATGCTTCACATAATATTAAAAATAAATATTATGAAGCTCTTTTGCCATCAACCTTTTGCATTGCTCCTTTTGACCTTTTGGCATCAATGGTAGCTTATTCCTTGACATCAATGACAACTTCATTCCTTGACATCAATGACAACTTTGACTCAAAATGTCCAACAATCTCCCCCTTTGTCATTGATGGCAACCCAAATTATTTTTACCAAACACTTGACCTTTTTCTTGTTCTGCTCCCCCTGGGACATTGCTCCCCCTATCTCAATGCTCTCTCCTTAAACCAAATCTCTCCCCCTTACTCAAATCTCTCCCCCTTTGACATCAATGGCAAAGGGTCACCTTTGGGGCTCGGGGCTAAGAATGAGTCTCTTAGCTTAGCCCCTCCCCCACCTCCTCTTGAGGTGGTTAATTCTAGGGTGGGAGTATTTCTACTCCCAGCAAGCACTGGTCTTTACCTTTATCCTCTTTCCTTCTCATCTGATCCTTCTGATTTCTTTGACTATTCCTATTTCTATCCCTGTCCATGTCCATATTCCTATTCCTGTTCATATCCATATTCCTATTTCTGTTCTTGTTCTATCCATGTCCATATTCTTGTTCCTATTCCTGTTCATGCTTGATTCTGGAATGTCTGCTCTACACCACTTTGTTGTATGTCCATCATTATTGCATTTATAACACTTAATGCTATTATTCCTTGGAGGTGCAAATATCTTGGGATTTCTCCTAGTGAAGCCATATCCTTTTCTATCATGAACCCTACAATTCATTGCCTTGTGACCAAACTGATTACATGAGTAGCAATACCCATGGAAAAGTTGCATGTTTCTAAAATTCCCATTTTCTTATCTTTCATGTGTCCTGCACTGTGAAGCCATGTGCCCAAATCTGTGACATGAGAAACATCATCCATTGAAACTTCCTTGTCTTGACCTCATTGGTCTCTTAGTCTCTCTTAACCTATTCTGATTGTTGTTCCATATGTTTCTTCTTTGTGCATTGTTCCTTTCCTTGTTGAAATTTCTATTGTCCAACTCATCCTCAGAAGTCTCACTTTCTCTTACACTATCTTCTTCTAAAGTTTCTTCTTCTTCAGAACTTGAGGTTGACTCTTCTTCTTATTTCTTTTGAGCTTGTTCAAAACCAAGACCTATTTTGTTTGTTGACCTTCTTTGTACCTTGATCATCTTATCCACAATATTTGAACTCTTTCCAAACTTGTGTAGCTTATCCTTGGACTTTTCTAAATCTTCCCTTAGTAGAGCTACTTCTTGTTCTAACTTTTCACATTCTAAGACCTTTGCTTCTAACTTATCCTTGAACTTCTTTGTCTTAGCCATTGACTTGTTTAGATCCTCTATAAGCTTTCCTCTTTCTCTTCATCACATTCTTGAAACTGAAATTCAAGTTGGGAGTTTTGCTTTCTTACCTTCTTTAAAGTTTTAAGAGCATAAATAAGTTCTCCCTCAAGATCAACTCCTCCTTTTTCTGATTCTTCCTCTATTTGTTTACCTTTGTCAACATCTTCATTTTCTTTTGACTTGTCTTCTATAGGATCACCTTCTTCTTCTTCTAGTGCCATTAGAATATTCTCTTCTAGTCCTTCAAGTGCATCCTCATATTCATCATCACTAAAACTGAAACCATTCCTTGTACAACTATCTTCAAGATGTCCAAAATTACCACATCTAAAACACTTGAGAATTATTGGTGACCTTTTCTTAACTTCTTCTTTTTCTTCAATCAGAAATAGGACTTCATATTTATCATTATCTGAAAAACTATTATCACTATCACTTGAGTACTTACTTGCCTTGTCTGCATAGTAGCTCCTCTTTTGTCTTTGAAAGAACTTCTTTCCTTGTCTACCTTGTCCATCCTTGCCTTTCTTTTGGTACCTATATTTTTTTGATTCCCTATTCTTGTGATCCTATTTTTCTTCATCATTGTTATTTTTAGCTTCTTGAAAATCAGTTGCATAGTGACCATACTTTCCATAATTGAAACATCTAACAGATTTTGCATCTTTAAATCTTCTTGAATCCTTATTCCTTCTGCCATAATTAGCTTCTTCATCACTGGATGACTCATTGCTCGATTCTGACTTCTTACCCTTTGTCTTCTTAATTGCTTTGAAGGTTGCTTCCTTCCGAATATTAGGTTCCTCTTTTGTTCTTAACTCAAAAGTTGTAAGAATACCAAGTAACATATCTCTTGTCAAAGAATCACCATATTTTGATTCTTCTATAGCAGAAATATTTTCACTAAATATTTTTGGAAGAGATCTTAAGACCTTATCACAAATATCAGATTCTTCAACATTAAGTCCAAGTCCTTGCATGGCATTAACAACCTCATCAACTCGAAGTAGATAAGTACTAATATTTTCTTCATCCTTCATTCTTAATTCTTCAAATTGTCCTTTGAGATTTCATATCTTTACCTTTTTGACACTTTTATCTCCTTCATATATGCTTTGCAACTTATCCCAAATTCCTTTTGCATCTTTACAATGCATAACTTTTATTGATTCTGTTCTATGCAAACCTCTCAAAATTGCATTCATTGCTTTTGAATTGTAATGTTGTAGAAGCTTACCTTCCTTATCTGTAGGTGGATCAGTTGGTGGTATGTATCCATTTTCAACTGCTTCCCAAATTTCATTTCCAAGTGCCATCAGGTGAATCTTCATTCTCATACTCCAATATATATAATCACTTCCATAAAATATTGGTGTTGAATTATCTGAGGACACATTCTTAGAATCCATTGTGTTCTTGAAAGCTTTTCCTTCAAGTTGTTAAACTCTTCCGAAGGAACCCGCTCTGATACCAATTGAAGAACACAAGCTTATACTGAGAGGGGGTGAACAGTATAAGACCACTTTTTACTTTTCTTTCCCAATCAATATTATGCAATGTAAAGATAGCAATATCAACAATAGTAATCAAAGCAATGCACAAATCACCACACACAATAGAGACACCAATTTAACGTGGTTCACCCAATGTGGGCTACTCCATGGAGAAAATATTTCACTAAAATTTTCTCAATCAATCTCTTGGGAATCCTTTCCCTATTACAATATTTATGGACCTCTATCCAAAGGAGACACCAATCCCCTAATCAAGTTCATGGATCTCTATCCATAGGAGAACTCCTTTCTCCTTAGCTCTGACTAGTGATCTTCTAGAAGAACTGTTACCCCCACTACTCTAGCTAATGGATCTCTATCCACTGAAGACACCTATCCTCACTACCCTAGCTAATGGATCTCTATCCACTAGATACTATCATCCTCTATACTCTATCACCTTCAAATCTCTATCTCAAATCTACACTAAACATAGTCCTTCAATTTAGCACAAATCTACTCAATCTCTATCTCTAGTCTAGCACAAACCTATCCTCAAATATACACCAAACTCTATCCTCAATATCTATCCTCTAATCTACACTAAACATAGTCCTTCGATCTAGCACAAATATATCCTCAATATCTATCCTCAAGCCTTAGCATAAAGCTTGATCCAATCTCAAATCAACTCTGCTAGATCTACCCCAAACCTTAACTCAAGGTTTGAACAAATCAATCAATCAAATCTGCTCTCAAGTCTTCTCAAAGACTTGTCTCAAATCTATCTTGTAAGCTTCCACAAAAGCTCACACTAATATATCCACAAGTCCTCTCTAGAACTTGTCCAAATCTGCTCAACAAGTCCTCACTAGAACTTGTCTCAAATCTCTCAATAAGTCCACACTAGAACTTATCCAATCTCATAGAAACATAAAGAGAATTGTTAGAGACTCAATATGCTTCACACTCATCACAATGCTCAATCACTTTTAATCACTCTTTTAGAAACATACAGAGAATTGTTAGAGACTCAATATGCTTCACATTCACAAACTCTCAATCACTTTCAATCTCTCTTTTATCACAAAACATATAGAGAATTGTTAGAGACTCAATATGTTTCACACTCATCAACACTCAACCTCTTTCTCAAATCAATTTAGAATATAGAATAATTTATTTCATAGAACTTGAACTATCACTTCACACATCCACTTGACTAGGCTCAACCAACTCTACTCAACCAATCACTCAATGAAATAATCCTTGCTCACAAACCCTAGTCCAAGCATATGAACACTCACTCAAATATTTCCAACAATGCTTATCAACCAATCTCACATAACAATGATACTTATGTTCTTTGCAAACCCTAGTTCAAGTTCTTCACTCAACCATTCACTTCAACAACAATGCTTATAAAACAAGGTGCATAGCATTCACTTCACAATAGCTCAACAACTCAATAAGGAAACCTAATCAAGTCCTTTTCACTCCAAAGTTATTTTCCAGAAAACCAACCAATCAACTCAACCAAGGAAGAATGTGCCCATACCTTTTATTTGATGTAGAAGTAGATCACACAAATCTACCACAATCATAAACACTTCTTTGCCAAACTCAAGGAGGTTAGAAGATAATAATATCTCTCTCACAATACAAAATAATATCAAACACAAATACACCTTATCACTCCATATTTAAAATAACATCCAACACCTTAAAAATATTAGAACAATTACTTTCACAATAATCCCTTTGGCAAAAAGTCCCTTTAAAATAAAATCAATACCTTAAAAGGCTTACTCCTCCAATATGCAAATATAACAATTGAGACTTTATTTTAAAATTAAAATCAAACTCCTTATAACTCCCTTCACTATTTTACCATGAAAAATCACCACAAGAAATTAAACTTTAATTAATCCTTATGCCTCCCAACTACCTCACGTCAAACCTTAGGGCAAATAAAAATTAAATTAAAAATGTACCTTTGCCCTTAGTGGGTTTTGAACCCATGATGTTGCCTCCCCAAGCGCCCTAGCCGTAGCCTTGGCTACCGCATGAGCTAGGTGCTCACATGGGAGCTAGAGTGCCCACGCACTCTAATACCTCCTCTGCTACCACCAAAATAGAGATGCAAAAGACAAACTTCCAAACTTGTTACCATCGGGTTTCGAACCCGTAACCACTCTGCCACAAGCGCCAAGTCAAATGCCACCTGAGCTAGCCACCGGATGGTGCTAGAAACCAAGCACCTCAACATCTTGAATACACCAAAATTTAGGTTTACACAATGCACGAGCTTTTTCAACAAAAATATGGATGCATTAATCGAGACTCCAAGCTAAGGTTTGGCTAAGGTATAAATACCTTATGCCCTTGTTCCCATGCACGTCGGCGGAGATGAATTAGTTGGGGGTCGGCGCTTATGTTTTAACTTTGAAATATTGAATTTATAATTATTTAAATTCACTAGAATTTAAATATTATAAATTAATATTTAAATATTTTGGCTTTATTAAAGATTAAAGCCTCCTTAGGTTTTACCACTTCGAATAAATAATATTTATTTATAAAATTTAAATTCAATTTGAATTTAAATATTTATAAATTAAATATTAAAACTTCCTTGGGCTTTCTAATTTGAAATTAAAAGCCTCCTTGGGTTTTTATAAAAACCTTTTATTTTTGCTCATCCATGGTTTTAATATAATAAAACCCTTCTACTTATGCTTCACATAATATTAAAAATAAATATTATGAAGCTCTTTTGCCATCAACCTTTTGCATTGCTCCTTTTGACCTTTTGGCATCAATGGTAGCTTATTCCTTGACATCAATGACAACTTCATTCCTTGACATCAATGACAACTTTGACTCAAAATGTCCAACAAATTTTATCTCTAGGAAGAGAGGGGGAAGAGAGAGCAACTGAAGTGAAGAGAGAGAACAGTCGAGGGAAAGTTCAAGTTAGAGGAATACTTCTCACTATGATTTTTATGTTTAGCAGGGAAGGGGAAATTGGATCAATGGTTCGAGTAAGGTTTCCAAACCAAGGTGTTGGAGATCATACAACCCAACTATTGTTTGAATAATAAAATCCAACAAAATTCTAAGCGAAGGGAAAAATAAACAATCTTGCCTTTATGTTTGAGGAAGATTGCAGGCTTAGAGCTGTGCTAGAGGAACTACATGGAGGTTCGTGGGCAAGGAAGATTGTAGGCACAAAGGCATGCCATATAGAACTTTTTCAATGGAGGGAATGGTCATAAGAATAGAAGAACCTTTTTTAGAAGAAAATAATTACTATGTCCTTTGTACATGAGAATTTGGTTGATGTAAGTGGAAGGATCTAGTTGACACACCAACAAGTGAAAACCCTGATTGAATAAACGAAGAAATAATCAACTTGAATTTTAATTGCTATCCAAAATATATCATCGTATAAAAAATAATATTGGTATTAATCCATTGTACGATTTATTAATCGTACAATCCAATTATTGTGCATTTTGAACGGTGGCACAAATTGTACATTTGAACAATGCATGTTATAATTTAAATGGAGATAAAGGTTATCGCTCGATAAAATTGGTCGTAGAAAGCATTGTATCATACAATTGCATTATAGGGGAGATTGTATAAGGAAGAAATTGGCCATACAATAAGAAACATTAGCATCATAAAAGAGGAGAATTAACATCCTGTGATATAGAAGAGTTGTGTTGTATGATAGGGAAAGTCCTCATCGTAAAAAAATATTTTTGGTGTGATTGTCTAAATTAGTGAGTCTATCCTTTCTTTCCAAACATTTATTTCTAGACATTTTATGTTCCAAGGAGAAAAGATATAGAATCCTAAAAGAGAATCCTTGGTTTATGGAAAGAGCAGGACTCTTCCTTAACTAATGGTACGAAGGCTTTGCACCTAAAAACATAAATTTATTCCTAGTATCAATCTAGGTCAATATGTATGGATTTCCCATTGAAATATAAAAATGGATATCTTCAAGCCAATAAGAAACACTTTGGGAGAATTCCTTTAGAATTTTAGAAACTACAAAAGACAAAATCTTGGAAATTTATGCCTAGATATTGGTCATGATTAATATTGTAAACCTTTACCAAAATCAATCATTATTAAGTATGGGGATAAGTTGTGGATCCAAATCATTAAATATGAAAACATATATTTTATATGTATAAAACATCATGAGAGATCATGCCCTAAGAAGAGTCCAACAAAAACATATGTAGAAAATCGTAAGAGAAACATAAATGGATATGGATGAGGATGGTTTTCAACTTATAAAAAATAGGTCCAGATATATGAAAGTAAATACATAGTGGAGACCAATAAGTAAGATATTGGAAGAAGTAACAATTCTTTTGAGGCTCTAGCCTATGAAGAATTAGTAGATCAAATCTTAAAGAACATGGTATAACATAATCATAATATTAACAAGGAATTATCTACTCAATATAATACCAATTTAGGGATGAAAATTCTTGTTTAATGTAAGGAATATGCCTCATCATATTTTAAATACTCTCTTGAAGTACCATGCACCATTCAAGAGAAGAAATTTGGTAGAGAAAATACAATATTAGATTTTAATACCTTTATCATTAACAAGAAAATACCAAAAAATGAGTAAGATAAATCCAAAAATTCCTTAGTAGATCCCAAAGAGGTTAAATCCAATTAAAAGGAAAGTTGTAAAAGAATATTGAGGAATAGGATAATAAGACCTACTCTTGATATTGGTAATGCGAAAAGAGGAAAACCTTCATAATAAAGCAAGAACCAGGGAAGCAAGAGCAAACATAGAGAAAGGAACATAATCTAAGTTGATTGAACTTCCCTTTACCAAACAAAAAAATGATATTGATAATTCGTAGGAGGGGCCAATAGCCCCTAATGAGATATGATTACCATATCATGGAATATAAGGGGTGCTAATTCCCCCTTAAAGAAAAGTTGCATCGAGGACCTTTGTTTAAGTAATAAGCCCGATATTATTTATATCCAGGAAACCAAAATGATAAAGAAAGAAGTTTCCAAAATTATGAAAATAGTATGGGTAAGATGTGAATGGAATTTCATGGGTTTAGAAGGAGTGGAAAGGGGAATTCTAATATGTTGGAATCTACCTAGAACCTCTTGTGAAACCATTCATAAAGCTAGGCATTGAATAGCCTCATTAGTCACATGCTACTTTACAAATATCCATTTCATCTTTATCAATATTTATGAACCTATAATTCAATCAGGCATATTATAAGTATGGAGTGGGATTGAAGCCTTTATGAGAAGTAAAGACCAAGAAATCCAATTCATTATCATATGATATTTTAATGCCATACCCAAGATGGATGAAAAATTTAGGGGAATTAGGAAAATAACCCAAAGTATAAGAGATTTTTTTAGCTTTTATTCAAAACAATAGTCTATGGGAAGTTGAGTTTGAAGAGGATAACTATACACAGACCAAAAATAGGATAGGCCAGAAATTTATAGAAAAAAAAACTAGACAAATGTACTATCATATTATTGGCTAGATGAAGGAACTTGTGCTTTAATACCTTGAAAAGAATTGGTTCAAATCAATGACCAATAACTGTTAAAATGGTGATAAGTGAATTAAAAAATATCATATTTTAAATATGAAAAAATGTGGGAAGACCATTCCTAATTTTTTAATATAGTAATGCAAACATGGAATTCTTCAAGAAATGGTGGGTTGTATACACTTCCAAAAAAAATTAAATCAATGACATCTAGATATAAGGAATTAAAAAAGAACACTTTTGGAAATATTTTTGACAAGAAAGAAGAACTAAAAGATAAACTTTAAAAATTTCAAAAAGGTGAGCAAAATAATCCAAGCTTAGAGGAAAGGAAATATCATAAAATTTTGAGTAAGGTAGAGAAATGTTGAAGATTAAAATTGAGACAAACTTGGTTAAAAGAAGAAGATAAAAATAAACAGTTTTTCATAGGATGGTAATAATACAGAGATCAATATCAAAAATTAGTATAATTTAATCAGTAAAAGGGGTTTAAATTGAATATCATAGAAAATTCATAAATGAGGTAAGGTTTTTTTACCAAAACATTCTATAATTGGAGGATATTGAAGTTCTTAATGATAAACTACTACAAGAAGTATCTTCAATTATAAAAAATGAAGATAAGATCAAAATGATGGATCCTATTACTTTGGAAGACGTTTATTCAACTCTTTTATCTTTTGTTAAGGATAAATCCCTAAATTTAGATGGGTTCTCTACAACATTATTTCAACATAACTAGGAAATAGTGAAGGATTATTTATTGATGGTAGTGAAACATTATAGGATAAAATAGTACATACCTTATAAAATAAATACAAAATATCTTACCTTGATTCCAAAAAATAATGAAATGGAATTATTTGATTCGTTTAGGCCCCTAATCCTATGCAATATAACATATAAGATAATCTCCAAAGTGATGGAAAATTGGTTAAAACCATTGTAAGACAAAATTATTTCTAAACGTAGTATGAGATATTAATACCTCTACCATTAACAAGAAAATACTAGAAAATGAGCGAGATAAGTCCAAAGCTTCCTTAGCAGAGCCCGACGAGGATAAACCTAATGAAAAGGAAAGATGTGAAAGAATATAGAGGAATATAATAATATCTACTCTTGATATTTGAAATACAAAAAGAGGAAAATATTCAAATTATCAAGTGAGAGCCAAGGAAGCAAGAGAAAACATAGAGAAATAAACACAATCTAAGTTGGTTAAACTTCAATTTACCAAACAACAAAATGATATTGGTGATTTGCATGAGGGGTAAAAAACCCCTAAATAAATATTATTACCATATCATGGAATATAGGGTGTGTCAATACCCCCTCAAAGTAGAGTTGTATCAAGGACCTTTGTTTAAGTAATAAGCCTAATATTCTTTGTATCTAGGAAACTAAAATGACAAAGGAAGAAGTTTACAAAACTATGAAAGCAATAAGGGTAAGATATGAATGGGATATTATGTATTTAGAAGGAAGGAAAAGGGACATTCTAATATGTTGTAATCCAGTTAAGACCTCCTATGAAACTGAAACGAACAATGGAAAAATGTAAAACACCAAACCAAGCCACAAGGATCAAGGGGTTGAAGCAACACCACATTAACCAAAATAGAGAGACTAAAAAAATAGAAACAAGATAATGGAATCTAACACAAAAATTGCAATATCATATCATGTCATAATTGATTATTAGTACAATGGAGAAGCCTTTATTAAATAGGCAAGGAAGATCCATTACAACCATAGGAAATATAAAGAGATAATGATCAATATCCACCATACAAACAGGGAGGTGCGATATGATCCATGGAGAAAATAGCTCAACCCTTCAAATGTAATCAATGAGTGTAACTCCCTAGGAATTTTGAATATCCCCATAATATCTAAATAAGATAAAATATATATCAACACATAAAGTGGGTGGGGAAAATAAACTAAAATAATATAAAAATAAAGTACCTAGGTGAGCATGAGCTAGAGTCTAAAAACCTACTCTAACACCCCCCTCAAGTGAAGCTAGGGATAAAAAAGAAGTGGCATATCCACAATATGAGTCCTGACAACAAGGTCTGGTTAGGTACTCATGTATAATGTGTATCTGAAAGCTCTTGAAACAAAAGGAGGGAAAACCACGTGGGAAAAATCATCTAGCTAGAAATATAGGAGAAGAAGAAAGGAAGGTGGTCTCATCCACACCCCCAAGGATAACTTCCTTCACCCAAAGCATATTTCACAATAAATGAAAATGAGGATATAGGAAGGGTTTAGTGAAGATGTCGATAATCTACTATTGAGTGGGAATGTAGTCCAAGCTGATCACTCCATCCTAGATAAGCTATCAAATGAAGTGCATATGAATATCAATGTGCTTGGTCCTTTGATGCTCAATAATATTACAAGAAATATGTATGGTACTTTGGTTTTCACACCAAAGTGAAGTGCTGCACTAATCCTGTGAGAAGCCAAGCTCTATCAAAAAATTTTGAATCCAAAGAATCTCTTAACTAGCCAATATTGCTACCCTATATTCTACCTCTATCAATGAAAGTGTAATAGTTGTCTACTTTTTACATGCCCAAGCAATAGGTGAAGAACCAAGGTAGAAGACATAACCAAAAGTAGATCGTCAAGTATCAACACAACCTGCCCAATAAAAATATGTATACCCAACCAATTGTAAAGCTCCCCTAGAAAAGTGAAGCCCAAAATGTGAAGTCCCTCAAAGATACCATAAAATTCACTTGGCAACCTACCAATGACTATCATGTGGATCATGTGAAAACTAGGAGACCAAACCAACTATAAATGATATGTTAGGATGAGTGTGAGTTAAGTAAATCAAACTCCCAACTAATTTTCTGTAAATGGTGGCATCAACTTTAGGAGTAGAACATGTGGCACTCAAAACAACACCTGACTAAAAAGGAGTAGGAGATGGCTTGCAGTTAGCCATTCCAAATTGTTGAAGCAAATCTAATGTGTACTTTTGCTAAAAAATAGAGATCCTTGAATCTGACTGTGAAATCTAAAACCCAAGAAAAAAGTGTAGAAGTCCAAGATCTATCATCTCAAAATTCTCGAAAAGAGAGCACTACATAGCCTAGATGCATGAAGTAGAACTGCCTATGATCAATAAATCATCAACATATAAGACAATAATGATGATGTCCTCTCCATCCCTCAAAGTGTAAATTGTAGGATTATAATGGCATCTCAAAAATTTGAAAGATAGAAGAAAAGAATCCATCTTCTCATACCAAGCCTTGAGGGCCTTTTTGAGGCCATAAAGTGATTCTCGTAATCTACACACCAATGAATAATCCTAGAAAAATCTTGGAGGTTGCTCCATATAAATATCTTCTTGCAAATATCCATGCAAGAAGGCACTCTTCACATCCATATGGTAAACTAACCAACCCTATGATGCAACAATAGAGAGTACAATATGAGCATAATCCAACTTGGTAGCATGGGCAAACATCTCAACCCTTCACCATAATTCAAGCCTTATACCTATGAATGGACACATCTGCTGCATATTTGGTGTGATACACCCATTTGCATCTCACCATTTTTATTTATTTTAGAAGAGGAACCAAATCCCAAGTATGATTCTTCATTAAGAAATAATACTCATCATCCATGGCATCATACCACTCTTGAATACCATGGGCCTCATCAAACATCTATGGATCAATAAAAATTATCTGACAAAGAAGACTGTAGCACCCTAAAATTGGCGCAGTAAAACCTTAATAATTACAATTACTCTAGTAAATATTCAAATTCAAATTTCAACCTCCAAAACCTCTCCCAAACCGTCGCTTAACCCGTTTCCTCCTTTCCCGTGCCATTTTTAGAGTTTGTTTTGACCGTTTGATGATATCGTCGCCGATCAGACGATATCGCCTCAGATCGGACGATTTCGTCTGGGCTAGGACGTCCAGACGATCTTGTCCCAAAACTAATTTTTCATAATTAGTCTCTGTTCCAACGGCGTCTCTAATCCGGGCAGAAGCGTGTCTGCGCCGTTAGAGACCCTCCCCGTTGGAGATCTCCCAAATAGGGATGATCTCCAACCTCCTAACCTCCCTCCTAAGCCTATTTAATCCTAGGCCCTCCCCTTAGCATCCCCCGGCTGAAATTCCTTGTAACTCGAATTCTACACGCACTAGACCATCTTAAATCACTGTTTGCATTTGTATTTTTCCAAGTTTGTTTGCAGGAACTTCATTGTTTTTCAGCCGGAGCAAGCTCAATTCATCTCAGACGATCTCGTACAATCTCGGACGATCTCGACCCAATTCGAGATGATTTCGACTGCAGTCCACATTGGGGGCAATCAGTGCCCAGAGTTTGCATTTCTTCATCCTTTTTTTGTTGTATTATTCTGCATTTAGTTAATTCTATGGTTATTCTTTATTATTCTGCATCTTGGAGTTCACCCATGTAGCTTTAATGCATAATAAAAGCATAAATTGTCATTAGATCGTTATAATGCATTCGTGTTTTTGCTTATTATCATCATTTTAATGTTCTTACTGTCATTTTACATCATTACCCTCTATTATCATAGTTGCATTCTCTGTATTTTGCATCTATTTTTTTGTTTGCAGGTCTTTGACGAATTCGTCTGATGAATTCGTCAGATCTCAGACGATCCTGTCAGATAGGAGACGATCCTGTCGAATTCCAGACGATCCTGACTACTTCAAAAATTAGAACCTTCATCAGACATCCGGATCAGGTATGGGTCTTTAATCCATCTTGTTCTTTCTATTTTTCTGTCCAAATCTATTTTTGTCTTCATTTAAATCTGCATTTCATATAGAATAGCTTAGACGCATTTTGGCCAAACCTAGGACTTGGATGATTAAAGATAAAACTGAACACATCAAACACATTCCCAACCTAGGCGTGGAAACTGCCATTCAAACGTTTCCTGGTGAACCCACCATCCGTCAAAAAATCACCATAATACACCTCCCCCGAGAGGCGGGACCTTCGCAAGGCCTCTCAGTCCGAGGTACCGCGCCATCCTTTTCACATCCCCCTTTCGGGCACGGATCCTATAGCCTGAAGGTAAGGGTGTGAAAAATTTGGAGCGATACATTTTGGTGAACCCGACGTGAATAACATAGGCATCTTTTGATAAAAAAAAAAAAAAATAAAAAAAATATATATATATATATATATATATATATATAAATATATGTATACAAGAAAAAAAAAGTAACAAAATCATCATTTCAAGTTTGTATGTTTTAGATTCAATTCTAAATAGTAGATATTAAATATTACTTTTAGAAGTACTAAAGAAACCATGAGTTTTTACTCAAATCAATATGAGCCCATTAGTAATGTTGGAAGAATTCAGCCAAATACATTTGTTGATTATGACCAACCTCATCCCTATTCAACACCACCTCCATCACACTTTTCTCATTTTTCATCCTTACCCCAACAGGACAATCCCTTTGCCAATCCTCTTCATAACGATATTATCTATTCTCCCATATATCCATATTATGTCTATCAATCCACATACAATCCTCCTCCACCCTTTCAATATTCTTCTTTCAATACAACACATCCATTTCAACAAGAAAATACTTATTCTTCCAATCCTACCATGCACTCACCTCATACTTCGCAATCTTCCTGTCATCATTCTACCCATAATAAAGAAAGTAGAGGTGAGAAACCATTAGGCCCTTTTATGACTGAATTCCTAAGGCACGTATCAAAAACCTCTCGAAAACCTTCATCACGTAAATTTACTAAGCTCAATCAACCAATGGATATAATTCTCAAGCATTTACTTGATACAAATAAGATTGAACTCCCTTCCATAAGACAACTTGATACCACAGCAGATTGGTTTAAACCTGAGCTACATTGTGAATATCATAGAGTAGATGGACATATGACACAAAATTGTAAAGATTTAAGATGTGCAATTCAAGATTTGATTGATAAGGGTCTTTTTAATATAAAGGAATTACAATCTACAACTGATTATAAATCTCAAGTAAACAATCAAACTCCTACACAACAAATACCAATAATCAATCAAGACATGGGGATCTCCCAAGAACCCCTATTCAATTATCAACAACAAGAAACCAATCAAATATTGCATGTTAATGTGTCCCATCATGATGATATTACTAATATTGTAACAGAAACTACAAATGAGCAACCTCAAGTTCAATCAACTCAATCCGATATTCAAGAGATGGATTCCTCATTTGACCAACCTTCAAAACTATCTTTGGCTCTAGAGAATGATCCAAAATGGAATGTAAGCATAGAAAGCTCATCTTTAGAATCAAAATCTCAATCTGAAATCCACTTTGATAGCCAACAACAAGTGATTAATCCTCAAGCAAAGATATCCCTTTTAGAAGTATTACAAAGTTCTCATAAGGAAACTTTGTTCAAGATACCTAGCCAACAATTTGTTCCTCATCATATTTTCTCTAAGAACATAATTAATGGTGTAAACCCTCTTGAGGTTAACCATATTTCATTCTATGATGAGGAGATTCCTTCCTCTACTCCACAAGAAGACTCCTATCTTTACATTACAGGATCTAGTAAAGAAACACTTGTTAAAACTATCATGGTAGATAATGGATCCTCTCTTAATTTATGCACTTATCAATTATTCCAAAAACTCAAATCAAAGGAAGAAGATCTTAATGAATCAAATGTTATTATAAAATCTTTTAACAATGAAATTCAAGAAGCTCAAGGTACTATAATTCTTCCCCTTAATATTGGATCCAAGATCCTGGATACTTTGTTTTATGTAGCATATTGCCCTTCACCTTACAACCTACTTCTCTAGAGTCCTTGGATTCATACGATGAGGGTTGTCCCTTCCACTCTTCACCAATGTTTGAAGTTTGAACTTGCAAATAAAATTGTTACCATACATGGTGACCCAACACCATTTGAAGAATATTTAATGGTTGAAACATCAAGTTCTATACATTCTCTATTATCACAATTATCTTCTATCCATCACTTTTCTTCATCCATATATGATCATCCTTGTTTATCAAATAACACCCATGCATATCTTTCATATATGCTCCCTCCATCTTATCAAGACTTGGAAGATAGTGATAAGAATGAAGAACCTTCTTATCCTTCTGACATTTTATTTTGTAACATGATCAATTTTACACATATAAAAGTCAAATCTTTTGCTACATTATTCTACATTATAACAAAGCTTTTGTTATCACTACCTTTTATTCATCACCTTTTGTTCTTACCTTCAACACAACCAAATTATCCTTCAAAACCTCCTTTGATTTTGAAGCAACCTTAGACATGCTATACTCAAATAACCTTGTATAGTGTATATAGATCATCTTGTATATACCACCAATTCCATCATCTAAAAATTCATATAAAATATAAAAATTTCAAAAAAAAAAAAACAATCACATTGTATTTCTTTCAATTCATAAATTAAAATCAAAATACCAAAAACATTCATAATCATCAAAATCTTCAAAACTATTTGTTGTATTTATTTATGGCACTTGTTAATTCTTTCAAAAACAAAAAAATAATAATAAAAATAAAAAAACAGCAATATTCTTGACTCTTTCGAAACCAAAACAACATAAAGAAGAAAGAGAGAGTCAACATTCTCAAAACTTCTCAAAAAGTATTTATATATATCTTCTTACAAATGTTGCAGTTATATGTTTCAAATTATTTTGGATAAATTAGCATTTATTTGGAATCCCTCACTTTCACAAACACAAAAATAAATATCTTGATTTTTATCTGGCATGATTACTAATCTCTCTTATATCAAAGTCCACAAAATTCAATTAAATAAAGTTTGAGCACAGAGAATTGATCTTGTTATTTACTTAAACCAAGCACATCCTTTCACAATAAAATGATTATATTTGTAATGTCCATGCTATGCTACATAGTAGAAGTGGTTTCTTGAGCGAAAAGTTTCCCCTGCTATCCTATCATGCACATGGTCTAGAATCTTTGAGAATTGGCAAAAGGACAAGCTCACCCCTACCCAGAATAAAAATCCCTTGCTCTACAGCTAATCCGAGCAAGTATCCCTAGCATAGAACAAAAAAAAAAGCAAAGTTCAAGAAAAAGAGAAAAAGAAAAAATGTTATTTTATATCATTACAACATTATCAAGCAAAAATACAAAAGAAAAGAAAAAGAAAGCAAAAGAAAGCAAAAGCAAAAGCAATAAAATCCCTTTCCCTACCCTTTGAAAAGAAAAGAAGGGTTGATGAGCTTGAATCCCTGGAATTCTCAATTATTCGAAAACTGTGAGGTAAGCCCCATAACAGGTGGTTTGTGCCCAACCTGCTTGGCCTTGGGTAACTCCTAGCGTGGCGATATGTCCGTCACATTAGCGACCTTCTTTTGTACAGACCTATGTCTGCTTATGGATTAGCTAGCTCTTGATAATCCGACTTACATAGTAGTCTAGTATGGTTATATGCATCTACATCATGGTTAATGAACACTTATTTGGTTCATTCAAATCACTTGTATCATATTATCTTGCTCAAAACTGGTAAATGAACATAGCAATTGCACACACATTTGTATTTGAGAGATTTTGTGTATCATTATGATAAATCAAGATTGGAAATGAACTCACATATGCACATGGGATTCCTTATAAATCTAACTTTTGTCTTTAAGATACTTTGAAATATTTTTTTGCAAATTGTTTGGAATAATTCATTTTCTTCTTTAAAGTACAGATGTTTAGTATAAAGACAACTACATGCATAATAGAAAAAATCAAAATTTCTTTCAAAACCATACAATCAAAACACACCACACACACAAAAAAAAAAAAAAAAATATATATATATTGTCGACTTTCGCGACGATGGTATAGTTCCAAAACCAAAATTGGAATTTTATGCCTAGCGCAAGTCCTCATCTTCATATTTTTTGTTTATTTTCAAAAATTAAAAATCAACCATGCAATAAAACTATCTATTTTCTTCTTTGATTTTCGCGATGATGGTATAAGTCTATACCTACATATTCTATGCCTAGCGCAAACCATTGTACCAATTTTTATTCCCCATTTATTTGAAAATCATGAAAACCATATGACTTAAATCATTATGTTACACAATTATGCTTTCAAAAAGCATGCACATTATCACTATTTCATGTCATTATGTCAACCTTCAATTTTGCAATGATGGTATAATTCCTAGGGAATTATCCAAAAATTTTATCACACTTAGGAATTTATGCCTAGCAAAAATCATTTTAACATTATTTCATGCATACTATTTTTATGAAACTCTGAAAACAAACCATCATCATCATCATTTGCACCATTGCACCAAAGTCTTAAGGCAGTCTCTTAAGCACTCTTTTACTTTTTAACAATATTTCTATACTCGGGATTAGCTTGACGACCGAGTGAGCGGCGACTCCATGAAATGGTCTATAATAGCGACAATGTCCTTTGAAATTATTGTTAAAAGTCCCTTTTTATTTTTTATCAAATCATCACATCACAAACAACCAATTTGTTCTATCAGATTATTTCATTTAAATTTTTCAAGCATGACATTTCAACCATAATATTTCCAACGACGTAATTACATGAATCATCAAATCAATCAATCAAAACATTAAAAGCATCATAAAAATACATAAGACACAAGTCATATGATCAAAAATATCTCATCTATATATATCAAAAACATATATACATCATATCAAAACCGAATCGGTATGCCACAATCTATACCTCGGCATACTCAATCCTCTATCAAAAATAATAAATACTATATATCAATATGTGCAGTGCAATCTGTAGTAGCTAGCCTCGAGAACCCCTCGAGCTCTCAGCCTCATCTCCTCCCCCGCCTTGAGGTGGACGAGGTGGCCCCATCGCAGTATGTGTGGTACTACGAGTCCTAGTCATGGATCGGGATGAAGTCCTTGATGACCCAATCCTGATCGGATCCGCGATGGTAGCCGGTAGTGGTAATCTCTCCTCCTCTGGCACCATCTAGTGGTATAGTGTCTAATAAAAAGTGATCTAGGCAATAGCCCGTGCTAGCTCCTGAGTGCTCGCCCTCCGCTCCATGCTCAAGCGTGCAATCTCATCTCAAGCTGTAACCTCGCTCTGTCTCCTCCTCTCTAGTCTCACGTCCGGAGACGGACCTCTCCCGGAGAGCTTCTCCCTCTCCCGCACACCCTTCCCTTATGGCGAGGCCCTCTCTGGAGAAGGGGCCCCCCTAGGGTTTTACCCTATTTTTCTTAATTTTATTCAAAACACAATTAAAAACATTTTAAAATTTTGCTTTTTCGCGTTTTTACCTCAAACGTTCGATTTGGGTAAAAACACGGAGGGGGCACCATAGTAAGTTGTCGTACGATTCGACCAAGAATCGTCGCCTAAAAATGGGAATAATTTTTGCTTTCTCGTAGATCGAGAAGAACTCATCTTTAACGCATTTTCTTCGAAAAATTCGCTAAAGAGGGGGCAAAATGTAGCACCCTAAAATTGGCACAATAAAACCTTAATAATTACAATTACTCTAGTAAATAATTCAAATTCAAATTTCAACCTCCAAAACCGCTCCCAAACCGTCGCTTAATCCGTTTCCTCATTTCTCGTGCCATTTTTAGAGTTTGTTTTGACCGTTTGACGATATCGTCGCCGATCAGACGATATCGCCTCAGATCGGACGATTTCGTTTGGGCTAGGACGTCCAGACGATCTTGTCCCAAAACTAATTTTTCACAATTAGTCTCTGTTCCAACGACGTCTCTAATCCGGGCGAAGCGTGTCTGTGCCGTTAGAGACCCTCCCCGTTGGAGATCTCCCAAATTGGGATGATCTCCAACCTCCTAACCTCCCTCCTAAGCCTATTTAATCCTAGGCCCTCCCCTTAGCATCCCCCTGGCTGAAATTCCCTGTAACTCGAATTCTACATGCACTAGACCATCTTAAATCACTGTTTGCATTTGTATTTTTTCAAGTTTGTTTGCAGGAACTTCATTGTTTTTCAGCCGGAGCAAGCTCAATTCGTCTCAGACGATCTCGTACAATCTCGGACGATCTCGACCCAATTCGAGACGATTTCGACTGCAGTCCACATTGGGGGCAATCAATGCCTAGAGTTTGCATTTCTTCATCCTTTTTCTGTTGTATTATTCTGCATTTAGTTAATTCTATGGTTATTCTTTATTATTCTGCATCTTGGAGTTCACCCATGTAGCTTTAATGCATAATAAAAGCATAAATTGTCATTAGATCGTTATAATGCATTCATGTTTTTGCTTATTATCATCATTTTAATGTTCTTACTGCCATTTTACATCATTACCCTCTGTTATCATAGTTGCATTCTCTGTATTTTGCATCTGTTTTTCTATTTGCAGGTCTCTGACGAATTCGTCTGACGAATTCGTCAGATCTCAGACGATCCTGTCAGATAGGAGACGATCCTGTCGAATTCCAGACGATCCTGACTACTTCAAAAATTAGAACCTTCATCAGACATCCGGATCAGGTATGGGTCTTTAATCCATCTTGTTCTTTCTATTTTTCTGTCCAAATCTGTTTCTGTCTTCATTTAAATCTGCATTTCATATAGAATAGCTTAGACGCATTTTGGCCAAACCTAGGACTTGGATGATTAAAGCTAAAACTGAACACATCAAACACATTCCCAACCTAGGCATGGAAACTGCCATTCAAACGTTTCCTGGTGAACCCACCATCCGTCAAAAAATCACCATAATACACCTCCCCCGAGAGGCGGGACCTTCGCAAGGCCTCTCAGTCCGAGGTACCGCGCCATCCTTTTCACATCCTCCTTTCGGGCACGGATCCTATAGCCTGAAGGTAAGGGTGTGAAAAATTTGGAGCGATACAAAGACCCATGCCGAAAGTAGAAGTATACCTTAAATGTGGGAGACCTTCAATGAAAGGTGTTGCCTCCTCAATTGTAGTATGATCCCATATAGGCATGGGGGTAGCATGTGTAGGAACCTCTACAATTGTATCAACAATATCCTCATCCTCATTGTGATCATCATCAAAACAACCATATTCAAAGTGAAAAGTAGATGAGGATAGAGAAGAAGGAGTAGAAAAAGTGGGTTTAATTGAAGAATAACGTTCATCAAACTGGACGTGAGTTCAAAAAATAACTTCATGTGTATCTGGATCCAGTAATCTATAAGCCCTCACATTTTCACAATAGCCAACAAAAATGAGTGGTTTGCTCTTTCTATCCAAAGTTATCCTTTTCTTCTTCAAAACATGAGCCCATGCTTGACTTCCAAAAAATTGGAAATGTGAAACATCTAGCTTGGTCCCTATCCAAGCCTCCTTTGGAGTCATCTGCTCAAGAGATAAATGAGGTGTGCAATTTTGAATTTAATTCGCACAATTGACTACCTTGACCCAAAACTTGGGAGGTAAATCATGTGAGTGCATCATACACTTTGCCATTTATTTGAGTGTTCTATATTTTCTCTCAGCTACACCATTTTGTTGTGGTGTATGTGGGAAAAAGTGTTGATGTAGAATCCCATGAAGGGCCATAAAATATGAAAACTCTCTACTAAAATAATCCTCCCCATCATCTGTGCAAAGCTTCTTGATGCAACTTGAATATTGATCCTTAACAAAATCCTTAAAGACTTTGAATGTGGTAATAACTTCACTCTTGAACTTGAGAAAATATACCCAAGTTCTCCTTGAGAAAACATAAATAAAGGTGAGTGCATACTTAGCTCCCAAAAAAGGAGTGGGAAAACCATCAAGTCACTATGCACCAAATCAATATGGGAAGAAGCTCTCTTGGACTTATCTTTGGGAAACGGATCTTGATTTTTTTTGACAAGTACACAACCTGGACAAAATCCATCAATACATGAGACCTTAGGTAATCTAATGACCATATCATGAGTGCTTAAATCCTTCAAATATCTATAATTGAGATGGCCAAATATCTCATACCAAATATTGCTTTTTAAATCTGCATAGGCCGCAAAACAAGTACCTCCAAGTGAAGAATCAAAATCCTCAAAGTGATAAAAATATGATCCATGGTCAATAACTTCTTGTGCAAAAATAGATATTGAGTCACTCAAATCTCTAATCTCAGCTCCTTGAGCTATAAAAAACACAATTTTCCTCCCTAGAATGATAAATTTGGTATACGAAAAGCAAATTGGTGGAAATATTTAGAACATAAAGAATATTCTTAATGCATCCACCATCAACCTATATGTCACCTTTTCCATTAAATGAAATGGAAGAAGAATATCCAACCTAAATGCAATATGTAGAAGTAAAACACAAGGTGGAAAATGACTCCCTGGATGCATGTGATGAGTTGCTCCAAAATCCAAAATCTAATCCTTAGAAATAGCCTTAGATGATTTCCCAAAAGCATTTAAATACTTGCCCTTATATTTTGAAGGAGTTAAGGATAAGTTCTTATTCCTAAAGGCTTCCTCTAAGTCTTGTAAATTTTTCCAACACTTGTCATCAAAATGATCATTGACTCCATAATATGAACAAGGAACATTTAACCTATTTTTTCTTTTGGACTGCTTAGGTTTATGATTGGAATCTTTGGAGGATGACTCTTTTTTATGTGACTCATTGGGATTTTGATGAAATGAAGGAAAAGGGGAAGGATTAGGTTGGGACTTAGACTTGGCTTTCCCTTACCTTTGGAAGTGGAAATGGAGTATGCAAAAAATACATTATGTGAGGAGGTGTAATCATGTCTAAATCCCCAATATTAACTTAACCAAATAATTAAATAATACAATATAATATTTAAAACATAAATCAATCAACATAATACACGTCATTATATCTCAAAAGTGGTGCATTCTATCCGATGTGTTGTTGTACCATAATAAAAAATATCACACTTGGCCATCCTCATCCTCCCTCATTAGGATTTTGAGCTAGAATCGCTTGCTCCTTCTGTTGGTGGAGGTCTTGATGGTGGGGGAATTTTGATATATTATGAGATGATCCTCATATGCATCCTCAAGTAGCTCCTACTCTGGGATTGGTGTGGTGTTGGTGATGCTTTGGTGATCCTCATCTGCATCCTTGAGTGTCATAATCATTAAGATGAAATAACATATTATCAGTCACATGAATCCCAATTAATCCCTTACATTCATCCATTTTGCAATCACAAATAAACTTATGATACACTTTTGTAACTTCAAGTAGATATTCTTGCATTTAATATTGATAACCCTTTAGATTGAATAAGCATCATCATCCATGGCTTCCATATGTGATAATTATGTGATTTTAGTGGCTCAAATTCCTCTAAACCCATTTTTCAATCATAAGAAATAAAATGCAATATCCACAAAGATGGTGTTCAAATCGACACCAAGACACCCCACCCAAAAGTTTTTTATTTAATGCTTCCAGAAATAATATCCCCTCCAAAAATCAAATGCATTTATAATTCAGATGTTACAAAGAGTATATGATCTGATCTAATTTTTAGAATCACTAAAATTTTGCAAATCTGTAAAGAAAAAAATTGAGTAACAACTTCACAAAATAATTATTTTACAAAGTTGAAATTCAAATACATAGAACTTCCAGCAAAATAATTTTGTTTATTTTTTGTTAAAACAATGTATTTTTAGAAAACCTTGTCAATAACTTAAATACAGATCTAAGTTTGAAATTTGAAAAGAACTTAAAAGTTGAGAAGATAGGTTGCATATATCAGAAAACCAAATCTACAACAAGTAGCTTCAAATATTACATAAAACTAGATATTTCATAGATTATGTGGAAGAAAAACCTACATATAAAAAAAATATGTATACTATAGTGGCCATTGGAATTCAGAAGTGAAAAAAAGTGGTTCTAGATTAATGGTGTTCAAGTGAACAGGGCCATCAACGGTTTTGCAACTATTAAAACAATGAAATAAAAAACTCCAAAAAAATTCCAAAAAATAGAACCTTTCTGATAAATCCTTGTGGTCAAAGGGGTCAAACAAGATGCAATGAAGGGATAAAAAAGATATAGAAGTTCTTCACAAAACAATAGAAGGAAAAAAATCAATTTTTACCTTCTAGGGTTTAGAAAACTCCAATATCTAATTGCAAAACCTTCAACATGATCTGGTTGTACGACCTCAACAATGGATTTTTTCAACAGTACTCAAATCTCTGATACCATGAAAGGAATGATGGAAAATGCAAAACACCAAACCAAGCCACAAGGATCAAGGGATTGAAACAAAACCACATTAACCAAAATAGAGAGACTAAAAAATAGAAACAAGATAATGGAAGCTAACACAAAAACTGCAATATCATATCATATATCAAAATTGATTATTTTTTTGATAAGTTATTAAATTTTATTAATATCTAGGTTTTAAAAAGGATTCCCAAAATCTATTACAAAAATAACAAATTCTTACTGAAAGAAAACAAGAGGAAGATTCAACAGGGGACACAACCCCTAGATACCAAATATAAACACAAAAGAAGATGTAACCCCAATAACAAAAAGGCAACCTAGAGACAAAAGGGGATACAACCCCAATGTAAATCCAACAGGTGAAGTCCAAAAAAAGCTCCACGTAGGGTAGCCAAAAGAAAAAATAGGTAACTATATTAGGAAGCTAATCCTCAGTCACATCCTCGTCACCCTCCTTGTCCTCATATTTCATTTCTTCTTTGACCTCTTCCTTGGTCTCATCCTCAGAGTTCACCTCATCCTCCTTGGAATCCTCCTGACCTGGAAATTGCTCATTGTAGAACAAAAAATGAAGGGCTTCCCTGAGTTCAACAATGGAATTCACCATGACTTGGTAATAGCTATTGAAGTTACCCAAGATGGTACCTCGGGGTTGAAGCCTAATGGCTCAAAATATCACACCACCCTGAAAACTGAGTAACAGTGCTGAACACCAAAATATCACAAGATTAAACTCAAAAATTTTGAACAATTTTTTGGTCCACGATATTTTTGACCTCTTGGGGAAGGTCATCTATCCATGTGTTAGCTTTGAACCCTTGATTAGATAGGATATCAGTAGCCTTATTATATTCCCCAAATGTGTGTTGAAAAATTATCTCCACATAGCTGAGGCTAAGGGTCCTTGCTTCTTTGATATAATCTTCAACCCTCCATGATGGTCTTTTATTATTTCTTAGGTAATTGATGATGTTCATCGAGTCTCCCTCCATGATGATTTTTCCAGGATAGTTTCTTGCCAGGTGAAGGCCTCACCACATAGCTTTGGCTTCTACAACATTATTGGTCTAAGATCCTAAATACTCTGCAAATGTAAGGATAACATTCCCATTGTGGTCTTGGAGGATGCCCCCTACTCCTACAATTCTAGGATTACCTTTAGCTACTCCATCAAAATTTAATTTGTACCAACCCCTTGGTGGAGGAGTCCACTTAGAAATTACTCTGTTGTTGACTTGAGGATTGTTTGGTATTTCCTCCAAAAGCAAGTTCAAGGATCTCCCTAAGGAACTCTTCAATCTAGAGATAGACCACGAGGATGGAGGTATGAGGAGGAAATTTTCCTTAGCATGGTAGAGAATTTTATTGGTAATTGAGGTAGGATTTGATTGGATATTAGAAAATACTCTATGATTCCTCTCAAGCCATATTTTCCAAAGGAAGTTATGGAGGCAAGTGGTCCAAAGGTATTTCAGGCATGGGTTGTGAAAAGGTATGGGCCATTGGAAAAAGAGGTCAACAATGGAATTTGGCTTAGCCCACTGGATAAGGAAATTTTGGAAGAGTTTGTTGAGGATGTTCATGGAGAAGGGATAGGTGAGGAAAAGGTGATGGACGGATTCCCAATCTGAAAAACATAAGTAGCACCTATTGGGGAGAATGATACCTCGTTTGAGTAAATTGTTAATCATCAAAATATTGCTTTGGAAAAAAATCCAAGAGAAAAAGGAGATTTTGGGAACAAGGATTTTGGGCCACACAAGTTGGTGAGGGAATGAAGGCTCCTCGAGGTTTAGAAGAAGGTAGTAAGTAGTCTTGATAGAAAAATATCCACTCTCTGTGGGTTTCCAAAGTAATTGATCTTTAGGGTTACCTAAAGGAATAATGGTTTGATTCAGTAATGCCTCTAAGGAACCAGATTCATCTGGGTGGGAGTTACTCCTGATGAGATTCCAAACTATCCTGATATCAACCATACCAATGAAATCAAAAACTATTTGACCTAAATGAACATCAGTAAATTCTTTCAATCTGGGCAGATTAGGATCCGCCATGAGAGGGTCTCCTCTAATCCATTTATCCTTCCAAAAATCAATGCTTCTACCATCCCCTAACTTCCACCTTAGGCATTTTTTTAAAATATTTCTAGTATTCAGGATATATTTCCAGAATCTAGAACCCCTGGTTGAAACTAGTTCATTTAGGAAATCAGTCCTTTGTAGGTATTTCCTCTTGACTATTATTATCCATTCACTTGCATCAGTCATTAAGCGCCAAACTTGTTTAGCCATGAGAGCTAAATTGAGAAGATGAATTCTTCTCAGGCCTATTCCTCCTTTGTTTTTGGGCTTACATACCTTGTCCCAAGCAACAATTATTAGTACAATGGAGAAGCCTTGCTTAAATAGGCAAGGAAGATCCACCACAACCATAGGATCAACAAAGAGATAAGGATCAATATCCACCATACAAACAAGGAGGTGTGATATGATCCATGGAGAAAATATCTCAACCATCCAAATGTAATCAATGAGTGTAACTCCCTAGGAATTCCAAATATTCCCATAATATATAAATAAGATAAGAACAAATATCCACACATAAAGTGGGTGGGGAAATATAAACTAAAATAATATAAAAATAAAGTGCCTAGGTGAGCATGAGATAGAGTCTAAAAACCTACTCTAATATAAAATATTCATTAAACTAGACATTATATAGCCTCATTAGCCACATGCTACTTTTGCAAATATTCATTTCATCCTTATTAATGTCTATGGACCTACAAATCAGTCAGGTAGATAAAAAGTATGGAGTGGGATTGAAGCCTTTATGAAAAGTAAAGACCAAGAAACCCAATTCATGATCATAGGAAATTTTATTGCCATAACCAATATGGATAAATGTTTTGGGAGAAAATAGCCTAAAGCATGAAATATTTATCAACTTTTATTCAAAACAATAATCTATGGGAGGTTGAATTTTAAGAGGACAACTATACATGGACCAACAATAGGATAGGCTAGAACATGATATCAAAACAATTAGATGAGTACTCTATGATCATTGGATAGATGAAGGGACTTGTGATAAAATTAATACCTTGATAAGGATTGGTTTAGATCATTGGCCAATAAGAGTTTAAATGGTGGTAAGTGAAAAAAATCATATTTTAATATGCATAAGTGTGGGAATACCATCCTCAATTTTTGATATGATAGCAGAAATATGGAATTATTCAAGAAATGGTGGGTTGTATACACTTTTAGAATAAATTAAATCAATGACATATAGATTAGAATAATGGAGCAATAACACTTGTAAAAACATTTTTTAGAAGAAATAACTCAAAGAGAAACTTTCAAAATTAAAAAAAGGTGAGCACAATAATCCAAGATCAAAGGAAATGGAGTTGCTTAGTGAATATCATAATATTTTGAGTAAGGAAGATAAATTTAGGACATTAAATCAAAATAAACTTGGTTAAAAGGAGATAAAAACACTTTTTTTATAGGATGGCAATAGTACAGAGATCAACATCCATAATTAATAGAATTAATTTATTATAAAGGGTTTGGATTGAAGACCATAGAAAAATAAAAAAGAAGGTAACAATTTTCTAATAAAATATTCTAAGATTATAGGAGATTGAAGTTCTTAATAATAAACTACTGCAAGTACCTTCAATTATAATAGATGATGGCAATATCAAACTAATGGAGCCTATTACTCTAGAATAAATTCATTTAGCTCTTTTATCTTTTGATAAGGATAAATGCCAAGGTTTGGAGGGGCTCTCTATAGCATTCTATCAACATAACTTGGAAATAGTGAAGGATTATTTATTGGTGGAAGTGGAACATTTTAGGGTAATATAGTACATACCTTATAAAATAAATACAACATATCTTAACCCGATTCCAAAAAACAAGGATGAAGAATTATTTGATTCATTTAGGCCCATAAACCTATGTAATATGGTATATAAGATCATATCCAAAGTGATGAAAAATTAGTTAAGACCATTGCTAGACAAAGTTATTTCTAAACTTAGTATTAGATGCTAATACCTCTACCATTAACAAGAAAATACTAGAAAATAAGTAGGATAAATGATCTGTAAAGTGCCACACTGTGGATTCACCTCTACATACATCTCTATGGATCTTGCTTAATCCTTATGCTTAATTTGTGGTTGAGGATCTCTGAAACTTGAACAAAAAACCGCTTCGTAAATTCACAATGTGAATACAAGCATTGGTGTGTTGTCTAGTTATTTTCAAAGAGATCAACTCTTTCTATATGTTAGTATTAATCTAGTAATAACCACAATTAAGGTAAATAATAGCAATAATCTTAGATTAAAAAAAACATACACATAGTTTAAAGAGAAACATCAAATTTACGTGGAAACCCCAAAATGGGTAAAACCACGGTCAAAGAGATTTCTACAAAATTTTATTGGAAATAATAATTCAATTATAATCCTTACTGTGGTATTAGATTACAATATTCCATTCTCCAAATTTGATCCTCCTGCTCTAATATATTTTCTTCTCTTTATGTTCTTCAACTACATATCCGGAAATCAAGTCATCACCATGCGTTTTACAAGAATTTTTGTTCTAAAAATTTTGCCACACTGTGCTGTGTAAAAACTAAACTACCACCCAACACTGTGCAACTCTTTTTCCACTAAGTGTTGTGCAAAAGAAATCTATTTTCATTAAATGTGTGCAGCCCCATTTTCTTAAATGTTTGCAACCCATTTTTATTAAATGGGTGTTAGTTATTTAAAACAAACTCATTTTATTGAATGGGTGTTGGTTATTTAAAACCAACCCATTTTATTAAATGGGTGTTGGTTATATAAAACCAACCCATTTTATTAAATGGGTGTTGGTTATATAAAACCAACCCATTTTATCAAATGGGTGTTGGTTATTTAAACCAACCTATTTTATTAAATGATGGAAGTTAATCCAGTTTTACTCCATGCTTTGTTTCAATAAGTGTTGATTGCTTCGAAGTGAAAATTTTATCTGGAGCTCCTTCCACACTTCCTATAGATGAATTTTGTTTAAATGATCTCCTGATCAAGACCTCCCCCATTGGAGGATTTTGGTCCCTTAAAATAATTTTTATTTAGATGGGAATATTGTTTCTCCCATTGCTTCTTGGAGATCCATTTTGCCTTGCTTAGCATTTTACCTTTGTGATTGTTGGGTTTGCTTGAGCTGTAATTTTCACATCCATAAATAAAATTAGACACATCATTCTACATATTGGACCAGTAGACATATCATTGCAGGTTAGCTATTATTTTGTGCACACTAAAATGACCAACAACTAGTGATGTGTGAGCTTCCCTTATCATCTGTAAGCATTTATCTCCCTTGGGCACACTGATTTTTCCCTCTTTAAACAACAAGTCATTTTCCAAATGAAATTTTTTATTGGATTTGCCTTGCACTTCATTTTTTAACTCCTTGTACTTCTTCCCAAGTTCAACATCTTCTTCATACTTCCCCTTGTACTCTTAGAAAGAAAAAGATTCTAATTCCTTCATTTTTTGAGGAGTACAGTTGGTTGCTTCAACCTCCTTACTAAATTGTACATTACTATTCGTACCCCTTATCATCAACAACACAAATATCTTGCTTACATTCACCAAATTCTTGGCCTGTTGCACTGTCACAAGCTAAAATTTATTTTCCAACCTGCTGGAATTAATCACATAGGTGATTCCACCTTTCTTCAACTCCCAAATATTGCACCTCTTCTTAAACAAAGCATCTCTTTCCCATAAATATGGGCTACCAAAAATTACTATGAAATTTATTTTTAATAGAAAATTGTAAAGTACATTGCTTGGTTACCTTTAGCTCCATGTCCTTCTACACCCATCCCAATGGATATGGTTGTGGATGATCCATATTCTTCAATCCCAACTACTTCACTAGATCCTTAGAAATTAAATTTTGTTGGGATCCGCTATCAAACAATGTTGTAACTTTCGTCCTCTGCACTTGTATGTAGACCCAAACTAATTCCTCTTTCTTGGCCTCTAAAGCTTGTTCCTCATTCTTAAAGGTCTGATCCTACCTTAAAGGCTTAATTATAGAGCACACATTACTTTTCCTTCATCCTCTTCCTCAAAACATCCTTCTTCCTCCTGCTCAACCTTTTTAGTAGAATTAGTATATTTCTTCTTTCCCTTGTTCCACCATTTTGGCCTCTTTTTAGGGTGTAGCTTCCAACAATCCTCACTTGAATGAGTGTCAATATTACACTCCTTGTAATTTTTTTCATACTTTTATGATTTGGTGGTGGTAGCCTCTGATTTTTTCTTGTCTTTACTATTGGAACCCTTTATTTTCTCTGTAGGGTTGGAGGGTAAAGATGAAGTTAATACCTTATTATATTTTAATGGCTTTTTGACCCTTATTTCCAGATGAGTGGCTTTAATGCATACCTCATAAATGTGCTTGACATCAAATAATTCTAGTTCTATCCTGATATGATAAGACAAACCACACTTATATTTCTTAAATATTTGAGGATCACAAAGATTAACACCCATTAACACAACTTGTTTTCTAATTTATGTGGTGTATTCTTGGACTGTTTGGCCCTGCCTTTGTCTCAAAAACAACCATCTCTCATCCATATTATCTTGATAGACAATAGGATAAAACTGAGCTCTTATAGCATTTACAAATTCTACCTATGTTTGCATAGCTGGCTGTTGATTTCATGTCAATCCAGCTGAGTATGCCTCCCACCATGTGAGAGCATGGCCACCTAATTTCAATCTAGCAAAGCTAATTTGTTGCACCTTTGTATAAGACTTAGTACTAAAGTAAACCTCCAATTTCTTTAGCCACCCATATAACTTTTTAGGATCAAACTCCACTTCATAGGCTAGAATATCAATTTTGACCTCCTTTTTGAACGAATTTGAAATCAAGGGTTGTGATGATATATTCTTAGGTTTTTTGGAGTGGGATTCTTCAACCTCCATTTTCTCACCATTAGAAGCACCAGATTCAATCTCATATTCTAAATCTAATTTTTTCTTTTCCTTCCTTAATTTCCTTTCTTCTCGAGAAAGCACCAACTCCATAAATATTTGGAGAGTGTTTTCCATTTCAAGAAATATTATTTGAAATTCCTTGTTGGAAATTTTTGGAGATTTAGGTTCTGAATGATATACCATTTTTATAGATCTGATCCTTCTCCCAATATCTGGGTTGTATGGGGCTAAGTCATGTCCTTGAGATATTCTACCTTGCATACATAGTTCTTCAAGAAAATTGGCTCTGATACTAAAATTGATCTGTAAGTGCCACATTGTAGATTCACCTCTACATATATATCTATGGATATTGCTTAATCCTTATGCTTAATTTTTTGTTGAGGATCTTTGAAACTTAAACTAGAAATTGCTTTGTAAATTTATAGCGTGAATACAAGAATTGGTGTGATGTCTGGTTATTTTCAAAGATATCAACTCTTTCTATGTGTTAGTATTAATATGGTAATTTCTAAAATTAAGGTAAATAATAGCAATAATATCATATTAAAAAAAAATACACATAGTTTAAAGAGAAACACCAAATTTACATGGAAACCCCAAAATGGGTAAAACCATGGTCAAAGAGATTTTTGCAAATTTTTATTGGAAATAATAATTTTATTACAATCCTTACTATGGTATTAGATTACAATATTCTATTCTTAAAATCTGCTTCCCTTCCTATGATGTATTTTCTTATCTTTCTATTCTTCCAATGAAGATCTGGAAATCAAGTTGTCACCTTGTGTTCTGCAAGAATTTCTGTTCTGAAAACTCTACCTCAGTGTGTTGTGTAAAAAGTAAACTACCACCCAAAACTGTGTGACCATTTTCCCACCAAGTTTTGTGCAACAATTTACCACTAAGTGTTGTACAAAAGAAATCTATTTTCATTAAATGTGTGTAGCCCCCTTTTCTTAAATGCTTGCAACCCATTTTATTAAATGGGTGTTGGTTATTTAAAACCAACCCATTTTATTAAATGGGTGTTGGTTATTTAAGACCAACCCATTTTATTAAATGGGTGTTGATTATTTAAAACCAACCCATTTTATTAAATGGGTGTTGGTTATTTAAAACCAACCCATTTTATTAAATTATGGAAGTTAATGTTTTCCTCCATGCTATATTTCAACAAGTGTTGATTGCTCCGAAGTGAAAATTTTATCCGAAGCTCCTTCTACACTTCCTATAGATGAATTTTGTTTAATTGATATCTTGATCAATAAGTCAAAAGCTTCATTAGAAGATCCCAAAGAAGATAAATCTAATAAAAAGGAAACTTGTGAAAGAATATTGAAGAATAGAATAATAAGACCTACTCTTGATACTGGTAAGGCAAAAAGAGAAAAACCTTAAAATTATCAAGTGACAACTAGGGAAGCAAGAGCAAACATAGAGAAAGGAACACAATCTAAGTTGGTTGAACTTCTCTTTACCAAACAATAAAATAATATTGGTAATTAATAGGAGGGGCCATCAACCTCTAATGAGATATGATTACCATCTCATAGAATATGGGTGCTAATGCCCCCTCAAAATAGAGGTGTATTAGGGATATCTATTTAAGTGATATAATGGGTAAGATGTGAATGGGATGTTGTGGATTTAGAAGGAGCGATAGGGGAATTTCTAACATGTTGGAATCTAGTTAGAACCTCCTACAAAACCATTCATAAAACTAGTCATTGGATAACCTCATTAGTCACATGCTACTTTGTAGATATTCATTTCATCCTTGTCAATATCTATGAACTACAACTTAGTCAGGTAGATCAAAATCATGGAGTGGGATTGAAGCCTTTATGAGAAGTAAATACCAAGAAACCTGATTCATGATCATAAGATGTTTTAATGCCATAACCAAGATGGATGAAAAATTTGGGTGAATTAGGAAAATAATCCAAAGTATGAGAGATTTCTCAATTTTTATTCAAAACAATAATCTATGGGAGATTGAGTTTAAAAAGGACAACTATACATGGACAAACAATAGGATAGGTCAAAACATAATAGCAAAATAATTAAATGGATGCATACTCTTATATCATTGGATAGATGAAGGGACTTGCACTAAAATAAATAACTTGATAAGGATTGGTTCAAATCACTGGCCAATAAGAGCTAAAATGGTGGTAACCAATTTTAAAAATATCATATTTTAAATATGAAAAGATGTAGGAAGAACATCATCAATTTATAAATATGATAATATAAACATGGAATTCTTAAATAAATAATGGGTTGTATATGTTGGAGGTATTACATTATTTGGTACCTTGCAATATTAATGCAAGGATCTTGTAAATAGTTTAGTTTAGGATGTGTTTAATATTTGAGTCTATAGTATGTGTCATGTTATTAAGTGTGAGTTATGCATCATGTAATTAAGTGTGGAATATTTGAGGTGTCATATTAGTAAGAGTGAGTTATGTGAGTGAAGTGTCATGTTTAGAAGTGAGGATTTATGAGTTATGAGAAATTATGAGAGACTTGTCTTTTTGTAAATATGTGAGATTTATTATTATGTAATTGAGAATTTGAGGTGTTAGATCTCCCATGAGTATGAGGAGATGAATATTTTATGTAAATATAAAGGTCAAGAGTCATGTGAATATGAATAGTATCATGTATGTATATATTGAAGATAAATATCTATAATATGTATCAAACAAGCATTGCATTCATGCATTGCTTAAAGGAGATGTTTATCAATAATATTAAGTGAGTTTTATGTTAATTATTATGGATTGATTCTTGTATGTGCCTGAGATGTTGTTTGATCCTAGAAGATTGATTAACCTATGAATAAGAGTAATTTTCTAACAATGGTATCAAAGCCATATTTGTTAGACGTTTAGGATAGAGAGAAGAGGAGTGTTTGGAAAAATAGAACGGTGAAGAGTAAAATTGGAGAATATCCATAGTTGAGGAAGACTCTAAAACCACTAGGAGGTAGTTGCAAGGAAAAACCCTAACTATAGCCTTGAATCCAACTATGCCAAAAGAGTGTGTGTTGAAGAGAAATCCAAGTTGGAAGTTGGAGAGACACAAAGCTAAGCATGCTCATTGTGAGAAGACAAAGATACGTTGCATTGATTAATTGAGACAATGTATAATCTACTAGTTCATAAGAGAGGAATTTCTAAAGGAAAAAGCAAATTCCATTAGAGGAATAAAGAGTTGGTTTAGATGCCTATGAGGAATAGTGTTGAGAGTAGAGAAATAGAGAAATAATTGAGAATTGCATACCTAGAAATGTATACCTGGAAACACATAGAATTGCATACCTAATAACGTAGAAAAAATATGCAACAAGTTGATTGGTTGGAGCAATAATAAGAGAAACACTCAAGGATAACCAAAATTGCATACATAATAAAATAGGTCCAAAAAGGAATGAGCAGTAAGAACATGTAATAAAAAGCAACGTTCGAAGTGCACGTGAGCTAGGGATTACAAAGGTAAAAAATGAACATTTGTTTTATTTATTTTCAATGAAATATTAAAAGAAGAGTAGATTTGTGATTAATTAAAGTGCAAAAGAAGGCTAGGGATTTTTTTTGCAAAAAGAGATCTCTCTTGGGGGTGTAGCATGGAGATTGATGTGGACAGTGTCTCTCCAAGATCATAAAATGATGGAAATTCATTGTTGGGTGTTGTAGGTGACTATTTACCCAGGATAGAGACTACAACATTGTCATTTCATGCCAAAGAGACTAAGATAGTAGTTAACTCAAGGTTATTTGATTTGAAAGTTGTATCACATGCTAGTTATGGTGGGATTCACATAGTTTCACCCAACAAGAAAGAGAATAAGCTCGGGCCATCAAATTCTATTTCTGTCTTTCATCCCCATAGAAAGGGTAAGTCACATGATGAGGATCTCTTTGTTTCACCTTTCAAAAAGTTGCTAGTAGACCCCCTATTTAAGTTCAAGAAGAAATCAATCCAATAACCAGAATGGGAGGATGATCATCTGGGGCTTGAGGGTGTCTCTAGCCCTACTTATGGATTTTCCTCCAGATCTAAGCCAAGCCTCTACTATGACTTGCAAACTAATGTAATTCTAGGAGAGGAATAGTATATAAGTGATATTTCCAAAGGTAGCAACCCACACTCCTGTTCAGACTCCCCCATAATATTGGGTGCCATGTTGTAAGAGGGAGCCAATGCTAGCTTCCTTTATACCCATGCATTGCTCAACAACCTGAATTTCAATGGTAGTAATTTTTAGGCATCCCCAAAAAATCAATTGGATGACCTTCATTCGAACATAAGACAAAATAATGTTGACCTTGCACCCTCAGCCCATGGACTTAGAGGATCTAAACAAGGAGGTGGTGACAACATGTACCAAAGGAGGAAACCCTCCAAAATAGACATGTAAGAGGTAATAAAAGCTTTGAACAGGTAAATCAGAAAGCTAAAGAGTTAGGTACATTTGAATTTGAGTTGCAAGATGATTTTACTAAATAAATAAAAGAATTAGAAGAGTTTACAATTGTTTTATTCTTTTCTAGAAGAATCCCCCTGATGAAGAGCTCAATCAATGGTTTTTCAAAGTCTGGGAATCCAAGGATTGGATTATCGCCTCCCATTTTTCACTTAGACAATCCTTTATTTTTACCACTTTCACCTCCAAGGACTCTTGCTTAAAATCCCTAATACTCGGCACCAGGATGATTTTTGGTTATTTGGTCTTTCTACAATATTGGGCATTCCAATTTGACCCTAAGAATGTGTAAACCATGAAATACCCCCTTTGGATTGAACTCCTTTTATTAAACCTAGCATGCAAAAAGTACTTACCTCAAATAGCTGCTAGGTTTTAAAGGCCATTTTTCCTCCCATCCAAGCCCTCACACTTCATGCGCTCCCACCCATGCATATTGGTTGAGACTGATGTCTCTAAGGACCTCCTGAGTAAGATCTTATTTAGAGCCCCTGGTATCCAACTTGAATGGTGAATTAATTATGTCAACTTGTAAAACTCATATTTCTACTGTAGAAAACAAGGCCATATGATTAAAAACTATCTGGTGAGACCTTTCAAACAATAAAAATAGCCTTCTAGTACTCCTTATACTACCACTCCTCAACATGCAAGCTAAGCAATACCAGCTATTCAAACTTCATAACCTTTTGGTTCTCATGATGTGACCTCTTTTCCTACTCATTATGTTTCCTAATATTCTAGCTAGGTAGTTACCCACATATCCCTTCAACCACCTCTAGCTTTTGAGGCTCTTGTGGAGAAAAATCCTCATGAAACAATCGAGAAGGGTTGGGTAATCCAACATAATAAGAAACATAGGTGTAAATCATCATGGGATGCATACCTTCCTTTCGGAGGTGTCCCCAAAGACCAATACCAAGGAGGAAAGGAGTGGAACCATAATCCCACCAACTCTCAGTCCAAAAATACCTCCTTAGCCACATATTAGTTCAAGGGAACATGATAATATGTAAGTTGTACCCACTCGTAATACCTATGATGCTTTAGCTAACATTATATCAGATTAATATCTATAATAATTATGTCTTGGAATGTGCATGGAATCATGCTATGAGAGTGTTTTTTTTTATTTTAACGATTATAAAGAGAGTTTTCCCATATATTTTACTATTGCAAGAAGTCAAAATTTTAGATTTTAGACTCAAAAATACCCTTAAGATCCTATGGGAGGTTGAGGGGGCCTTGTGTATGAATCATAACGAAGGAAGGGGGGGTTGTCCTATGCCTCTCTTAGGAGTTGTGGCACTCTATTTTATTATCAGGAGAAGACCCATTGCATGGAGTAGTGTGGTGCATAGTAATATTTGGTGGTAGGAAATTGGGTACTACAAATGTTTATGCATTAATAATGCAGCTAGAAGGGCAGCCCTCTGGGATTGGATGTGCTTCAATTTTCCTAAAGTAGATTGGATAATAGGAGGGGAATTCAATATGGTAGAATGTTAGGGAGACATATTGGGGGTGGCACTCCACTCAAATAGTCGAAAGAGGCTAGATCATGGTCTAAGTTCAAAAGGGCTTGGAATATTTATGATCCTAATTGGAACAAGAGTACTAAAAATCATGGTGCTTGGTTTACTTGGAGTAATGCATGATGATCTCAGAATCAATATTGAACTACTTCTATGTAGTAAAAAATATTGATATTATCCAAAAAAAAATTCTCATCCAATCTATTCAGTGGTAACTTCAAATCATCTCCCCATTACCTTGAGTATTGGGTGTGCCCCCATAAGGAAACCTAAAAATAGCTTACCTTTCAAGTTAAACACTTCCTTGCTCAAGTGCAAATATTGTGTTAATAGAATAAAAAAAGTGTGGAATATTTTTCCAAGACCCTTAGGAGGGAGAGGGTGGATTATGTTGTGGGAGGAAGCCATCAAAAGAATAGTGGATTACCTTTGAGGTTTTGGTAAAATCCTAGCCTCTCTTCGCAAAAAAAAAGAGAAATCATTAGAGTAGAAACTTGATCAACTTAACCACCACCTCAGCTAGAATATTTGCAATATTCCTTCTCAAAATCAATTGGTTAAAAAATAGGTAGATTTAAGGCAACTCTAATCTTATAAATCCCATGGGACACAAATCAGGGCATGTCTTTAGTGGATTCATGAGGGTGATAAAAATTCTAAATTCTTCTTTAATACCATTAAGAATAAGAATAGATCAAAGAGGATAGAGGTTATTAAAAATCCTAGATCTGGCCTACAAATTTTTATTGAGGACCTCCCATCCTTCATCTAGGAATATTTTATAGCCCTTTTCAAAATTGAAGGGCCCAACACAAAAGTTGAGTTTTTTAGAGAATGTTGCAAACATTGCATATCTTTCAAAATATCTGAAGAAGATAGAGCATTGCTAGAAAAACCTCTTTCATAGGATGAACTTCATTCTGCCCTCTTATCTTTGGCAAATGAAAAATCCCCGAGCATTGATGGGCTTATGAATGAATTTTTTAAGATCATGTGGGAGACTATAGGAGCTAATTTTATGCAAATGTATGAGGAGTCTATTACTTTTGGAGGCCTTGGGGAGGCCACTAATAAAGGATTGATTAGGATTATTCCCAAAATACTTAAGCTATATCTGCTTGTTTATTGGTATCCCATTACTCAATTCCTCTTATAAAATTTTGGCTAAGGCTCTGGCTAGAACACTCCTCCTAGTGGCTATAAAAATTGTTCACCCAGAATAAACATGGTTCCTAAAAGGTTTATATATTTTGGATAATCTCCTTATAGCTTGGTAAGGTATGGAGTGGGCTGAGTAGAGGGGATCAAAGGACTTTGCCTTAAGCTTGATTTTGACAAAGCTCATGATCGATTAGAGCAGCCCTTCATCTTAAGCATGCTCCACTGGCTTGGTTTTGACAATAGATTCATCGATAAGGTAGCTTCTCTCTTTCCAAATGCTTCTACAAGAGTGTTTATTAATATAGAATTATTTGATGGCTTTCATGTGGAAATATCAATTATATAAGGCTACCCATTGGCCCTATATCTATTTGTAATTGTAGTTGATGCCCTTGGTTATCTATTGGAATATGCAATTAAAGAGGGGAGGATAAGAGGTATCCCCCTTCCGGATGGCTCTTAGCTTATCAAATCTCACTTCATAGATGATTCTATGTTTTTTCCTTTGGTAGATAAACAAAATCTTGTGAACATATTTGAGACAATTTACACCTTCTATAGGGCCTTTGGTGAACGAATCCAAGAATATAAGAACTCTATTATTCCCTTTGGATTTGATGATAAGCTAGATTGGAATCCCATAAAATAGAAGTGGGTGCAAAGAGGAGAAATATCTAAGTAGTTGGACTTTATTTTTGGTGATTACCTTTCACCCAAATCTATTGGATTGGTATATGGACAAATTTACCAAAAAATTGGACTACTAGAATCTCTGGAAATGTCTCAAGCAACTAAAATCCATATTGTTGCAAAAATTTTAGCCCCATTCCATATTTTCTTCTCTTAACTTTTGACACCTAGCAAGGTTGGGTATGATAAGATGAATAATATGCTTTGGGAGTTTTTTTTTGGCAAAAAACCTAGCCAAATAAGACCTCCCAATGGTCTCTTGGGGCAATTATTACAAACCAATTTCATGCGGTGGGCTAGGAATCCCCAAACTTCAAACATAGGGCTATGCACTTGTGGCTAAATGGATGGAAAGGATGATCATAGGTAATGATCCATGGAAGGTGTTGGTGAGGAAGCATTTGAAAAACCTATGAGTGGATGGTAAAATCTGGGTAAATATGTCATACACTAATGTTCTTTTACAAGCCCCTTATTTCTCTATAGAGGGTTATAATATTCTCAAAGGGATTTAAAAAGCATGGTAGTAGGTGCATAAATTTATTTTATGGAAGCCAACTCTAGAGCAAGGCCCTGTAGATTTCCTCCAACATAACTTTTGGTGGTCATCCCTCCTCACCCTTGATCCACAACCTCTTGGAATGAGTCCCTGGTTTCCTTCCAGGTGTCTCTTCAAAAGGAGAATGATTTTGGTGGGTGACATTTAGGATTTTGTAAGTCATAGAAAAATTGGAAGCAAATCCAGTTAGAATTTGACCTCTATCCTACTGATAAAGCAATGATTATGCGGATCCTTTTCATCACCTCCGAAGAACCCCAACCTCTATCTTCTCTACTATAATCTAGTCCCAATTGGACTCATTGGAAATGGTTTGGCAATAATGACATTGAGAAACCAACCCTTAAATTTTTGTACCAAGTCCTACTTCCTATGAATTGTCAACAATTTGTAGATATGCTCAATAAAAAATGGAACTTAGAGCTAAGTTGGGCCACTTGGGCAAGAACCTTCAAGCTGATAAACTCTACCCCAATTCAAGGAAAGTGTTAGAAAAATACATTAGTTTATTTATGTAAGGGTATGATTGTTCATTAATGTAAGGGTACATCCCTTCAGACTACCCACCTTCCTTGTATAAATATTCACAATTGATATAATGAAATAATGTGCTTCATTCTACATTTCATTCTGATATGGTATCAGAGCACTAGGGTAGAAAAAAATAACCTCCTTGTTTGCCATTAGACCTGTGAAGGATAAATGCATCCAATACCCAAAACCAATTTTTTTTCTTTTAAGCCTAGCCAGTTGATGTTTGTGAAAGATCTAGTGAGCAAGGTTTGATAGCCTCGAGGGGGATTTCAGCATAGTGCATTTTGATAGTCCCTGATGCAAAAATTCAAACCACGAAGGTTGTTCTCAATTGTTCAGCACCCAAGTAGATTAACAATGTGAGTTGATGTGATTTTGATATTTCGATGCAGTCTTGTTTATGCACAGCTTCAAACATTGAAGGTCATTTTTTTTTTGGCAAGACATATACACCTTTCATCTCGAATAAACCATTTCCACTCCAGTGGAGAAAAGCATAATTGGGTGAAATTTCCTAAGGTTGTGCACAAATAAACCTAAACTCCATGATTGATGATGGTGTTGTTTTTCGTTCCTTAGCACAAAGAGTCCTTTCTCGACATAAAACAAGTAACCCTAGTGATGCAACATATTAAGAATTGTGATGTCACACATTTCATGAATTCAGGCTAAAATCCAGTTACCAATGCGATTTCCCGATGAAGTTCCAGTTCTTAGACAAATATGAGAAGTTTTCAGCATGAGTAGATTTAAAATCCTAAGGTTGTGATAGTAATTAATTATTTTGATGTCAAATAAATTTGGCATATTTCAGCACGTGATTTCCCTAAGAGCTGGTTGTTTAAAGATCTATGAAAGCGTTACAATCATGCACCAGTACATGAGGCATTCCTAAGTTACTGATAAAATTTTAATCTTTATAAATCTATAAAGTTACTTTATAGATTTACACATATTAAATTAGATTTACAAATATTAGTAATTTAATATTTATAAATATGATTAATAAAAATAAATAAATAAATAATAAATTTTATTAATAAATTTCTATATTAATATATATATATATATATTCAAAATATCATTTGAAATATTGAAATATATATATATATATATTTATTTATTTATTTATTTATTTATTTTCCCAAGTGTGATGGTGCAATCGAGTGCTCACAAAATTTTGCTTTTCTATTATCAAGTCCTTAAAGGTGAAAATTATGCGGCCTGTAAAATGAAGATTCAATTCATTCTTGAATTTGAAGACTTATGGGTTACCAGGACTGGGCACCATCCACAAACCGCTGGTAAAGATCAGGAGGCGTTTGATCAATGAAACTGCAAGAATCATATGATCCTATTACTTGGTATCTTGGATGATGTCCAACCTCATGTTTGGGATGCTAAGACTTCTACTGAAGTATGGATGAAGTTGCAACAAGTGTATGAGTCAAAGAACCAAAATCAAATTCTTCATCTTCAAGGACAGTTGCACACTCTAAGGTTGAAATGTGGTGAGAAGTTGGAGTTATTTCTTCATCGAGTAGTGATGCTCTGTGCCTCCCTGCAAGCACTAGGAGAGACTATGGAAGATAAGCTCCTTGTACCCATTGTCTTGAGAGCACTCTCAAAGTCGTATCATACCTTTGTGACATCCTTGAACATCCAGAAGTAGAAGCCAAATTTTGAAGATCTAGTAATCTATTGCAACAAGAGGAAGCGATCCATGAGAACTCAAATTAAGAAGAGCATTCCATGATGATTAATCATAAGGGCAAGAATATGTTCCACCAAAAAGGACAAGGCTACCAAAATCCCAACAAGCCATAATTTTTTTTTTATTTGTGTTAATAAGGGATATGACTTGCACGAATATTGGTACAATTCCTTTACTCAGGGAGATTCAAGTAACAATAATACTAATAAAATAGGACCACCTCATAAGAAAAAGGGGGAGTAGAACCAACAATGACCACAAAGACATCAACAAGGGAATGTTGCCAATACTGAAGATGAGGAAGAGACTAAGGATTTTTCTCTTACTCATCAGGAGTACCCATCCACCACTACCACTTGGTATGTTGATTCCAGTGCTTCCAAAAACATGACTGACCAGAAGGATTGGTTTGTATTATTGGATGAAAAATCTTATCCCCATTAGGTACATTTGGGGTATGACACGCCCTATGACATCGTAGGAATGAGAGATGTGCAAATCTTGATTGGAAAGCATAATTGTTAGATAAAGGTCTTGTATGTTCCAAGACTCACAAAGAACCTCTTATCTATCAATCAGATGTTGGATAACAATTTGTGAGTGGATTTTGATACTGTGGATGGAGAAAAATGTTGTCTCATTCAAGACAAATACAGGATTCTCACGTCATCACTAGAGCATCAAGAGTTGGGAAGATGTTCTTGCTTTATTATGTGGCTTTCAACAATCAAATAATCACTATTTGTATTGCCGATGTCACTACCATTTGGCACCAACATTATGGACACATGAATCCCCACTACTTGATGACTTTGTAAAAGCAAGATTTGGTACACGGTCTTCCATCCCTTGCTCTTACTTCTAATATTTATTCTACTTGCATAGAAAACAAACAACACATAATTCCATTTGATGCTAGCACACATCATGCTAAAGCACCTCTTGATGTGATTCACATCGATCTATCTGGACCCCTCGAGGCTAGCCACATTGGACTCAAATATTTCCTTCTATTTTTTGATGACTACTCTAGAAAAATGTGGGTGTATTGCTTGAGATAAAAGGATGAAACCTTTCAGTATTTCAAGGAGTTGAAAACTCTTGTGGAGAATGCCACTAGTTATCATATTCATGTATACTACTAAGATCGAGGGGGAGAGTACACATAAAAATATTTTTTTTGTATTCCTGAAGGACAATGTGATTCGATGGCAATTGACCACTTCATACACGCCACAAAAAAATGGAGTTTGTGAAAGGTATAATCGTACCATCATGGAAATGGTAAGAAGCATGTTGAAAGATGCACAATTGAGTTCATATTTTTGGGCTGAGGTAGTTAACACTACAGTATATTTGCTGAATAGAGCACCTAAAGGCTCTTTAGGGAATGACTCCTCAAGAAGCATGATCATGAGAGAAACCATCCATCTCTCATCTTCGAGTGTTTGGTTGTACTACCTACATGCACATTCCTAAAGAGAAACAATTTTTTTTTGAAGAGAAGTCCTTGAGGTGTATTCTTATTGGGTATAGTAGTGAATCTAAAGGCTATAGGATCATGGATCCCACTACTTGAAAGATTTATATTATTAGTGATATCATATTTGATGAAACTAGTAAATCTCCAACTAGTCCACCTACAGCACCATATGATCCTGATAGTGGTCCAAGCATCATTCATGATGATGAAGATAATAGTAGAGGAGCTACTCCAACTATGAATTTACCTCCAAATCATTTGATTCAACCATTATGATACAAAAAGACACTGCAAGATTCCCATATGAATGATCCACCTGATACTTCTACCTCTAGACAAAGAACATAGAGTATGGCTCATGAGGAAGTAAATTTGGCATTGATGAGCACCATGGCAAATAGCCTTGGACCTGAAATGGTTTGTGAAGCTCTTGAGCTGCCACATTGGAAGTCAACCATGGAGGCTGAGTATAATTCATTGATGAAGAATAGCACATAGGATCTAGTTGATCTTCCACCAGGGAAGAAGGCCATAGGATGCAAATGCGTATTTAAAACAAAGTATAAATTTTATGGAACAATCGATAAGCACAAGGCTCATTTAGTTGCAAAATGTTATGCACAGGAGGAAGGCATCGACTATGAAGAGACATTTGTGTTGGATGTGTCTCATCCTTTGCTAAGGAAGTACTGTACAATAGGTATGGAAGGGTAAGAGGATCAAATCTCCTTGAACGGGGGTGCCGGGGGGTCTGAGGGGGCGGTAGCCCCCCCCGGTAACGTCGAAGGCATCTGGTGCAACGCATCAAAAATTTTTCCCCTTTTTCCGGAGCGATTTTTGGGATTCCCATGGTTTGTGGGTGGTTGGTGGGTGTGGGTGGTTTAGCCCATGGTGTTGTACCCATTGTATTCTAATACCACATAGTGGTTTAGGGTTGTAAGAGTTTCCTTTATATAGTGGTTTAGGGTTGTAAGAGTTTCCTTTATATTTTATTGTAATGTCCTATTTTTGGGAAGAAAGAGAATAATAATATCAAGGAGGAGTGGCTCTTGTTTTGTTGGAGTAGCCCATATCAGGTGAATCGGGGTAAATATCATGTGTCATATATGCCTTTTGTGGTGTCATTTCTTCTAAGTTGTTTATTTCTGCTTTATTTCTAGAATAAGTTTTCTATAGATCTCTTCAATTTGTACCTATAACCAAATCAAGACCATTCGTATTGTTTTTGTAATGGCAACACAGTTTCGTTGTAAGGTACATAAAATGTATGTCAAGAGTACATTCCTAAATAGATACTTAGTAGAAGAAGTTTACAGAAGTAACCTAAGGGATTTATCATTGATCTAGGACAAGGAAAAGTGTGTAGATTTATCAAGTCTTTGTATGGTTTGAAATAGGCTCCAAGAGCCTGGTACATCAAAATATATGAACACTTCTTACAACATGGCTTTGTTAGGAGTCCATATGATCCTAATATCTACCTTAAACAACATGGAGGGAGATAGCCATTGTTGCAATTTATGTCAATGATTTGGTCATCACGAGGAGTGTTGAGGATTTGATTTTATATTGCAAGGATGATCTCAAAACATTATTAGACATGACTAACCTTGGGTTACTTCACTATTACCTTGGATTGGAGGTCTGGAAGATGTAGGATCAAATATTTGTTTCTTAGATGAAGTACACCAAGACTTTTTTGGAGATATTTAGAATTATAGAGTACCAACCCATGCCCACACTAATTAAACTTGGTCTACATATGTCTCGCCATGATAGCTCTCCACAAATAGATGTAACTCTCTATCGTCAATTGATTGGAGGGTTAATTACTTGACATATACAAGGCCAAATATTTGCTATACTATTAGTTATCTGTCTAGGTTTATTCATGAACCTAAGAAATATCATTGGACAACGACTAAGTATGTGTTGAGATACATTCATGGTACTAATAATTATGGCTTGGAGTACAAAAATAATGAGAAATTCTTCTTGAATAGATACACGGATGCAGATTATGGAGGACCCTTGGATGATGAGAGTTCGACAATAGGATATATGTTCTTCCTTGGATCTGGACCAATTTCTTGGAGTAGCAAGAAATATAGTATCACATTAAATTCTAGCACAAATTTAGAGTATCGTGCTATTGTAGATATTATTTTTGAGGCCATATGGTTATGTCACATTTTGACAGACATTGGGATTCCATAGAGTCAACCTATAGTTCTGCACTACGATAATCAAGGTGTTTTAAAACTGGTTTGCAATCCTATTTTTCATGAGTGCACCAAACACATTGAGATACAAGTGCACTTCATTCGTGACCATGTTTCATTACACAATATTAAACTCTAGTACATTTCCATGAAGGAGAAAATTGCTGATGTTTTTACAAAATCTCTGGATCATGGAAAGTTTGAATACTTTAAGAGTTTCCTCTCTTGTTCTCTGAAGACCTAATGTATTATGGGGGAGAATGTTAGAATAATACATTAGTTTATTTATGTAAGGGTATGATTGTTCATTAATGTAAAGGTACGTCCCTTTGGACTACCCACCTTCCTTGTATAAATATTCACAATTGATATAATGAAATAATGTGCTTCATTCTACATTTCATATCTGATAGAAAGTTCTAGATTCTTATTTAGAATGTAGTCTTTCAAGGCTTACCTACTCGAAGTAGGCTAAAATAGATAGGCCAAGGGCAATGTGATTTCCATTTTTATGTTTGGAAGTGACAACATATCATCTATTTTAGAACTGTGCTCATGCCCATTTTATTTGGTGTGGAGCACAATAGTTGCTTTATCCCTTACCACTACCTATAACAAAGGATCAAGCCTTGGGGATCAATCTAATGCCCAGTAAAAAATTTCTTCTCTCCACTACCAAGGTAGTCATCATATTTCATATTTTGAAGACTTGGTGCAAATCTATTTTTGACATTGATCAAGAAGATATCTCTAATCTCTTAGTATCTAACATCTTTGTTGTTTTAAAATGCTAGTTGCAATATGAGTTAGCAGGTTGTACCCGTAAGGAGAAATTAATACAAGAATAAATCATAGCTCTAAATAGGCTTATCTGTGAGACCTCATCTCATAGCTCAGATGTAATATATAGATTAAAGAACATGGGATGTGAATTAATCGAGCAACATAGCTTCGTGATGCATAATCAGGAACACTTGACAAAGCATTTGGGTCAAGTGGAATTAGAAGCCAAAAAAACTCATTCCAATCCTCACATTAGGCTCCCATAATAGTATGAGGTGGATTAGGGTCACTTAGAATCTTATCCTTAGTAAATGTTTTCCCAGCATGGTTTCTTCCTTGAAGTTTTTTTTGGAAGAGTATTGTAGTCTCTTCTTACCAGATAGTATGTAGGCTACCCATTAGAGGGTGCAACCAAGCAATCTCTAGTCATTCAATTTTATATCTGTATATATTTTTAGAGTCTTGGTGATGACATGCTTTTTCATTCTTATGACAACCATTGAGGATATCTCAATTTTTGACATGGGTCACTAGGGGATCACTTGTTTGGTTGTTCACTTCCAATGCTTGTAGTCAGGTTCCCTGAGTATCAGAATATTTATTAGTTATTATTTGTTTTGGTCCTTCATAGCTTCATATTATATATAGTAGTGGGTATCTGAGTGTGGTCTTTGTTGTACTTATTTCTAGTGAAGGGTGCCTTGCATGGCCTTGTGAATGCACCTGTGTTTGCTTTATCCCTGTTAGAGGGAAGTCTATTGTGTCTTCGATGTGTGTTGGGTGTTCAGGCCTAGATGTAGGCACCCAAACCATGGTTAGCCTTTATATTGTATGTGTTACCTTAATATTTTGGATAATATGAATTTGGAAACAATTTAAATAGAAAAAAAGTTCAAAAGAAAATAATTGGAGGAAGGAGATAATTAATTTGAAGATAGAAAACATAAAGAAATTAAAGTGTTATTGTGAAAAATATTACAAGTATTGGAAAGTTTAGTTAAGGGATTTATAAGAAGAATAATTGAATTGAATTGAAGGGAGTTATAAGAATATAATTAAAGAAGAATATTATTGATTAAATAAGTGAAAATTTATTGATTTTTTTTTTGAAATTGAAGAAAGAGAATAATTAAAATATTGAATAAAAATATTATCAAAAGTGAAGATTGAAAATTGAAGTGAAGAAAAAATTGAATAAACGAATTAATGATTGAAGAAAAGAATTGAATTAAAGATTAAATAAAATAGAAGGAAAATATTAAATTTGGAGATAAAAGGATTTCAACAACAAATAAAATTATTAGAAAACTTTCTATTATGGCAAATACAAAGATTTTTATTTCTAAATCTCAATTACTAAAAGGACCTAACTTTACCCTATGTAGAAATAAGATGAGTTCAATACTTATTGTTGAGAAAAGTTGGGAATTAGTAAATGGAGAGAAATAAATTCTAGAAGATACAATAGGAAGACAAAAATTTAAATATGATGATGCAAAGGCTCTTATGTTAATCACATTTGGTATATCAGATGAAATTCAGGCACATATAAGTGAGGTTGAAACTTCAAAAAATGCATGGGATAAATTATGCATAATATTTGAAGGAAAGAATGGAGTGACTATTTTACACTTGCAACCACAATTATATTCCTTAAAATATCATGATGGAGAAAATATTATTTAAAGGGTAGCAATATTGAAATATAAACTACAAACTATGGGGGAGAAAGTGGAATAAAAATTTCTTGTTCAAGTTACACAAAGAGCACTTCCAAAAACTATTGGCTTTTCAGCCAAATTATCATAGGTCTCAATGTTTAGGATAAAATATAATAATCAAATATTTGAGAATTCAATATATGTGATCAATATTAATAAACAAGCATTCATATAAAATAACAATAATATGAAGTAAAAAGGCCAATATCATTCATGCAATAACAGAAAAAAACTTATAGTAGAATTACTCAAAATGTATACAAGTTTCTTTAATTGATGCTTGAAAATATATATAAAATATATATATATATATATATATATATATATATATATATATATATATATATATATATATATATATATATATATATATATATTCTTCGATACATTTCCTAGAGCTTTGTATCCATAATATAACCTTAGAAAGGTGAATCTTGGACTATTACTTTCCTCACATATCCTAGAGATGCAACCTTTCCTATTCCATGCATAAGAAAAACCTCTCATGCCTCTTGGTTTCTCACATTTACCACTTGTATACATGACTCTTGACTCTCTATTTGCACACTTTAATCTATGACAATTTGCACACTCCTACATCTATACACATGCACACTCTACTACATGATAATTGCACACTTTCAAATTCATCACACTTTCACACATAATTACATGACACTTATGCATATCTTGCACATAGACACATACATAAAGGAAAATATAAATCACATTACTAAACTATAGAATCACATCCTAATCTATTACATATTTACACCATCAAGGTACCATGGGGCACATTAGCATGTACCAAATAATGTAATATTCTCCAACACCCCCTATATTACATTATTTGGTTATTAAAGACTTTAGTCTTCAATATTTGATTCTTGTATTTGTTCTTTGTCTTCTTGTGTTCATCCACTATCTTTGTCTATTATCCCTATTGGTCAGTCTTGGACTATGTCTAATCCGTTTTCTTGTTTCCTATGTTTTGAGAAAATCAAACAATTCATCATTAGTCCTTTCTTGAGGCAAAATATGGTTTAATATTTCTTCTAAAAGTTCCATTATATCTAAAGAAAAAATTATATTCTCAATGGAACTTGTAGCCTTGTATTTTGATTCTTGATAATGCATTTTTTATGTTCATTTGTATATTTCAATTTCATATTTCTGCCTCTTTCAACCAATTGATCAATTGAGATAAGATTAGTTTATAATCCTAAAAAATATATAGAAATAACATTCATAAGGGCTCCTATTGAAACCAATAAATAGATCCTACCTGCCAATCGCACCAGAATAGATAATTTTATCTAAAAAATCCTGCTAGTGGGGGAATACCCCTTAGATATAACAAGCATAAAGTTAAAGATAAATCTAAAAAAGAGTCTTTCATATATAATCCTACATAAAATTGAATGTTATCTATTCATATACGTAGACCAAATAATACAATACAGGCAAAAGTTCCTATATTCATGAAAATATAGAATAGCATATAAGTTATCATGCTTGCATATCCATTATTTGAGTCCCCATCGATGATTCCAATAAGGATATATCCAATTTGGCCTATGGACGAATAGGCAAGCATACGTTTCATGCTTGTTTGAGTAAGAGCGATGAAATTACCTGTAGACATAAAAAATTAGCATTTTATACATAAATATCTCTTTTTGTCACCTTACAAAATTACAACTAATTTAAATTCCCTAATAATGCCTAACAAAACCTTAGTAAAACTCCACAAATAATAAAAATTAATAATAAATCAAATTTTGAATATATCTCCTACACCCACAAAATAATAAAACAATAGAAAAATACTAATACAAATAAAATAAAATAATAAATCCCCTACATCCCCATATGCCATTAATAATTAATTAAATCCAAATTATGCTAATTAAATATAATTAACATCACCATCATAGACCCCATTTATAGCCCTTCCTACATAGAAAATGACAAAATTAATAAAATAATAATAATACTAATCAACATCGATTAAATATATCAGTAAGGCCTTTTTTGTTCATTAATCAACATTAAACAATATTCAAGGCAATGCATTTATTAAAAAATTTCTAGAAGCCTAGAAAATCTGCCCCTCCCAAATCTCTAAAAATCCCCCCAACATTAATATTGTACCCCCCTCATGCCATAAAAAGAAATTTTAAATTTAAAAATAATGACAAGTCAACAAGAGCATTTATCCCACTTGGCCATAGGACAACCACCTCATTAATCCTTGCAATTTTTAATTATTATCACATTCCCCCATGGCCCTTGGGAAACTAATTTAAAATTAGTTTCCCTCTCCCTAGGCTTCCACTTCCCAGAGCAAGTTAATGAAACCCTCCACCTCATCTCCTTCGAGACTTTTCCTCACCTACCTTGCCCATGTGGAAGCCAAGTGGTGCCATGTGGCATCTTACTCATCCAGCTGAAGAACACAAGCTTATACCGAGAGGGGGGTGAATAGTATAAGACCACTTTTTACTTTTCTTTCCCAAATAGTATTAATCAATATAATCAATGGCAATATCAATAGCAATAACCAAAGCAATGCACCAATCATCACACACAATAGAGACACCATAATTTACGTGGTTCACCCAATGTGGGCTACTCCACGGAGAAAATATTTTACTAAAACTTTATCAATCAATATCTTGGGAATCCTTCCCAATTACAATATTTATGGACCTCTATCCAAAGGAGATGTTGATCCCCTAATCTCAAGTTCATGGATCTCTTCCATAGGAGAACTCTTTTTCCTTCTACTCTGGCTAGTGATCTTCTAGAAGACCCTATCTCTCTGTTGCACTGATTGGTGGATCTCTCTCCACTTGAAGACTCCTCACTTAGATCTGTCTTCAATTTTCCTAGCTATTGGATCTCTATCCATTGAGACTTTATCCTCTATACTCTATCACCTCCAAAGCTCTATCAATAGGCTCACTCAAAACCTTCTCAAATCTACTCAATAGTTTCACTCAGAACCTGCTCGAATCTGCTCAATAGGCTCACTCAGAACCTGCTCAAATATACTCAATAGGTTCACTTAGAACCTACTCAAATCTGCTCAACAAGATCACTAAGAACTTGCTCAAATTTGCTCAACAAGCTCACTCATAACTTGTTCAAATCTACTCAAAAAGCTCACTCATAACTTGTCCAAATATTCTCAATAGGTCCACACAGAACCTATCCAAATCTGATCAACAAGCACACTTAGAACTTGTCCAACTATCCTCAACAAGCTCACTCAAAACTTGTCCAAATTTGCTCAACAAGCTTACTCAAAACTTGTCCAAATTTTCTCAACAGGTCCACATAGAACCTGCCCAACTCTGCTCAATAAGTCCTCTCTAGGACTTTCTCAAATATGCTCAATAAGTCCTCTCTAGGACTTGCTCAAATCTGCATAGCAAGCTTTCACAAAATCTTACTCAAAATCAGTCCACAAGTCTTCTCAAAGACTTACCTCAAATCTGCTTAACAAGTCCAATATCATAGAATCATAAAGAGAATTGTTAGAGACTCAATATGTTCTATACTCAAATCCCAATCTCAACTCAAATAAATCTCATAGAAGCATAAAGAGAATTGTTAGAGACTCAATATGTTCTATACTCAAATACCAATCTCAACTCAAATAAATATCATAGAAGCATAAAGAGAATTGTTAGAGACTCAATATGTTCTATTCTCAAATATCAATCTCAACTCAATTCAGAATAAATAATAGTTTTTTTCTTGGAACTTGAACAACCACTTGCATCCACTTGACTAGGCTCAATCAACTTAACTCAACCATTCACCATAAGGAATAACTCTTTCTTACAAACCCTAGTCCAAGCATGTATTAGTCAACTCAAAATGTTCCCAACAATGCTCAACAACAAATCTCACATAAAAATGATACTCATGTTCTTTTCTAACTCAAGTTCAAGTTCTTTGCACAACCAATGGCTTCAACAACAATGCTTATAAAACAAGGTTTAATAACAAAACTCAAGCCATAAAACCTTGAAGCATTAACTCAGCCACTTTCAAAAAGGAAACCACAATCAATCCTTTTCACTCCAATGATATTTCAAAAATCAACCACCCAAATAAAATCAATGGAGAATATTGCTCATACCTTTTTGATGCCTTATTTGTTGTCCAAAAAATTTGTCTCACTCAACACACTTTCATTTTCAACTCTCAACTAGGGTTAGAGTAATAACACAACAAAAATATCCAAGTAACACCTTATTACTCCTACTTTATTTTAACATCCACCAAAGTTATTTTATGCAAGAAATAAACCCTCAATAGAATGGATCAAACTTAATTTTGGAAACTCCTTGAAAAAACATAAAATATCTTCTTACACAACCCTTATTTCTCCTTTTAGGCAAGTTGATTAAATATCTCTTGAAAAATGCTTTCCAACGATATATAATATGCTACCATTCCAAAATTAAAAGGAATAGTAATTTCAAAATTTTCTAAAACAACTCATAAGCCTTATTTCTCCTCAAAGCTTTTCTTACAAATATTAAAATAAAAATTTAACTTTCCTTTTTCTTCTCAGTGGGATTCGATCCCCTGTCGCTATCCAAGCACCACTCTAACCACGACACCACTAACCATGTGATCCAACCGCTCACATGAAATTGTGAGCGTAAACACTATGCTTTCCTTTCTCCAAATGTGCCTTAGAAGACACGTGCGCAAAAAGGTGTACTTCCTTTCCACTTCGCAAAAACCAACATCGACGGGATTCAAACTTCGGATCTCCTGGTGCTCAACAACTTGACTACCTTCTTCTTGCCACTAGGCACAAGCACCTACAGTGTATGGGAAGGGTCCTCCCTTCATTCTATTTCTCCCTTTCTTCGCAAGTTTTGATTGCGATAAAATATCTTCTCTTTTTTCGAACGAAAATCACACACATTCAAATTATTGCCAAATGAATATTTGACAATGGTATTTATAAATATTGCCTTGACTTTTCATACGTCGGCCCTTAATCGAATTTGATGATGTCGGCAGGAATTTCCACTTTGGAAATTTAAATTTAAATTTTAAAATATTAAAATTTGAAACTTAAACTTCTAAGTTGAATAACTTTGTCACCGAAACTCCTTTTTCGATGAAATGAAAAGTGATGCAAGAGCATCCAGGGCAGCACAACAATCTTGCATCACAACAAAAGAAACAAGAAAAAAATTTCTAAGTTTGAAAGAAAGTTCTAAGTGTTACAATGTGTCACGATATCATGACACAAAAGTCGTCGCGATATCGCGACGTATTTAGAACCGTGGCGAGCGCAAAATAAATGGTCGCGATATCGCGACATAAAAGTTGTCGCGATATCGCGACACCAACAGCAGAATGGCGGGCGCAAAATAAGTTGTCGCGATATCGTGACACTTTGGCAAGCAAAGCCAAAAGCTAAAGAAGTGTTGCGATATCGCGACACTTTGGCAAGCAAAGCCAAAAGCCAAAGAAGTGTCGCGATATCGCGACACTTTGGCAAACAAAGCCAAAATCCGAAGAAGTGTCGCGATATCGTGACACTTTGGCAAACAAAGCCAAAAGCCGAAGAAGTGTCGCGATATCGTGACACTTTGGCAAACAAAGCCAAAAGCCGAAGAAGTGTCGCGATATCGCGACACTTTGGCAAACAAAGCCAAAAGCCGAAGAAGTGTCACGATATCGCGACACTTTGGCAAACAAAGCCAAAAGCCGAAGAAGTGGCACGATATCGCGACACTTTGGCAAACAAATCCAAAAGCCGAAGAAGTGTCGCGATATCGCGACAGTTTGGCGAAAGAGAGCCAAAAGCTGAAAAATGTCGCGATATCGCGACACATTGGCGAGAGAGAGCCAAAGGCAGAAAAGTGTCGCGATATCGTGACACATTGGAGAAAGAGAGTCAAAGGCAAAAAAGTGTCGCGATATCGCGACACATTAGCGAAAGAGATCTAGGGGCAGAAAAGTGTCATGAAATCATGACATGTCGCGTTTTCGCGACCTGGCTAAGAAAGAGAAGGCAGGTTTTTCGTGGACTATTATAGAACGACAGTTGGCGATTCCAGAAGCCGTTAAGGCAGTTCCAAGTGGCATTTCCAGAAGTCGTTACGGCAGTTCCATGTGGTAGTTCTAGAATCCGTTAAGACGGTTACGAACGACGGTTGTAGCAAGAAGCCGTGATGATAAAAGGGGATTTTTTGAAGGATTCGAGAGGGCTGGAAAGACGTAGTTTGAGACTGCAAATGTATTTTCTTCTATACTTTGTAATCTTTCCATGTTCTCTGAATAAAAATTGAGTTTTCTCTTATTGTAAAATTTGGCTCTCCATCAAGTGGTATCAGAGCAGCAAGATTCTGAGTGTGTGAGCAGAGCACCGAACGTGAGGCAGCTTGCACCAGGATCTGGGGTTACGGGTTCTGAGAAACAGTGAAGCAGAATGCCACCGTGAAGAAATCGTGGTGCTGGAAGGAACGTGGTTCCTGAAGTAGACTTCCGAGCATTGCAAATGCAAGTGCAGGCTTTGCAAGAAGAATTGCATAGAGTAGAGCCAAGAGGAGAAGACCACAGCGATGATGACGAAGTTGAAGACCCGTATGAAGAAGAAGAAGAAGAAGCAATGAGTGTCACAGAATCTCGGATGATTAAAGCTATTTTTCAAATTGGGAAAAGACCAAATATTGACGTCTCCACATATTCTAGAAATTTAAATCCAGAAGAATTAATTGACTGGATTAATGACATGGAGGAATATTTCAAATATGAGGAAGTTGAAGATCCAAATCGAATTAAATTTGCCAGAACAAAATTGAAAGGCCATGCTGGCATATGGTGGAAAGGAGTGCAACTGGAAAGAAATTTTAGAGGAAAAGAAAAGATCACCAGGTGGTATCGAATGGTTGAAAAACTGAAACGGCAGTTTATTCCGACAGATTACGAATTAGATCTACTGAGAAAAATGCAGAGTTTGCGCCAGTCCAGCAAGTCCGTTAAAGAATATACAGAGGAATTTTTTAAAATTTCTATTAGAACCGGTCATACGAAAGCAAATAAAGAGAGAGTGGCCCGTTACATTAATGGGTTAAGAACCAGCGTGCAAGAAGAATTGAGTCTAGTTCGAATGAACAAAATTGAAGATGCTTACCAGTTTGCTCTAAAAGTGGAATAGAAATTGAACCGCAGATTTGACAGCAAACAAAGAGGAAGATGTCGTGGTGGAAGAACTGGTGGAAGAACCAGTGGAGGTAAATATGATGACCAAAAGTAGACTGGTGAAACCAGCAATCACCAGGAATAGAAGGAAGAGAATGCTTACCGACCCCGTAATCAGAACAATGATTATCAAAGGGGACGAGGTAGAGGTGGACGTGAATATGGCAGAGGCAGATTCTGTGGAACCTGTTTCAATTGCGAAGAAGAGGGGCATCTATCATATGAGTGTCCCAAACACTAAGAAACATCGAACAGAAGGCCTGAAGGTAATGCTAGAGCTACAGTTGTTGAGGATGGTGTTGAATCTAAGCACTCTGAAGAAGCAGAGTACGAAGAAATGATGATCACAAGGAGAACCTTGTTGAACGAAGAGAAGGAACCAGATCAGCGAAAAAGCCTATTCCGCACGAGGTGCAAATGTTTAGGTAAAATATGTAATATTATTATTGATAATGGTAGTACAGACAATTTGGTTTTTGAGGAAATGGTAGCTAAGTTAAAGCTAGAAAGAAGATAGCACCCGCATCCATACCGGATTGCGTGGTTGCAGAAGGATCATAGAGCATTGGTCAGTGAACAATGCTTGGTCAAGTTTCAAATTGGAAGATACCAGGATGAGGTCTTGTGTGATATTTTGTCGATGGATGCTTGCCATTTGTTGCTTGGAAGACCATGGCAATTTGATAGACGTGCAACGCATGATGGACATGCAAATACCTATTCCCTGACAAAAGACGGAGTACGCCACAAAATGAAGCCATTGAAGGAGGTTGAGGAAAAGGTATGCAATAATGCTAGAATTTGTTTAGTAGATGGCAAAAAAAATTTGGATGGTATAAAGAGGGATTCAATGTGTTATGCATTAATTTCTACTGTAAAAAGAGAAGATACTACTGAAATTCCAGCAGAAGTTGAACATCTTTTAGCAAAATTTCTTGATATTATATCAGACAATGTGACTGAGGGTTTGCCGCCAATGAAGAAGATTAGTCATTAGATTGACTTAATGCCAGGATCTAGCTTACCCAACAAGGCAGCCCATAGAATGTCTCCTGTAGAGAATGAAGAGTTGAACCACCAGGTTCAGGAATTGTTGAGGAAGGGTTTGATTCGAGCAAGTTTGAGCCCTTGTGCAGTGCCAGCAGTACTTGCACCAAAGAAGAATGGTGAATGGTGAATGTGCACTGATTCCCGAGCCATTAATAAAATTACCATTAAATATCGCTTTCCATTACCCAAAATGGACAATATAATGGATTGCTTGAGTGGAGCTAAATACTTCACTAAGATTGATTTGAAGAGCGGATATCATCAGATACGTGTTAGAGAGGGTGATGAATGGAAGACAACCTTTAAAACCAGAGAGGGTTTGTATGAGTGGTTAGTTATGCCATTTGGATTGACTAATGCACCCAGTACATTTATGAGGCTGATGAATGAGGTATTGCATGACTTCCTGGAAAATTTTGTGATAGTTTATCTGGATGATATTCTGATTTTTAGTAAAACATTGGATGAACATTTGTTGCATGTTTGGACAGTTTTTGAAAAACTGCGTGAGGAGCAGTTATTGATAAATATACAGAAGTGCAATTTTGTACAGAAAGAGTTGATATACCTAGGATTTGTCATCTCATAGGAGGGTCTGAAAATGGATCCTAAGAAAGTGAAGGCTATCCTTTAATGGCCTGCCCTAAGGAATGTAACAGAGGTAAGATCATTTCATGGTATTGCAAGTTTCTATAGAAAGTTTAATAGAGACTTTAGCAGTATTTGTGCACCCCTAACAGAAACTATAAGAGAGGATAAGAGAGAATTTAAGTGGACCGCCAAGGCAGATACCAAGCATGAACATATTGAAGAAGAAAGTGACAGAACAGCCCATTCTCGGCACTTCCGGATTTTAATAAAGTGTTTTAGGTTGATCTGTGATGCCAGTGATGATGCCATTGGAGCCGTGTTGAGCCAAGAAGGTAAACCTGTTGCATACTTTAGTGAAAAATTGAATGATGCTAGAAAGAAATAATCTATTTATGATCAAGAATTCTATGCTATACTTCAGGCTCTTAAGAAATGGAGACATTATTTGCTAACCAAAGAGTTTGTTTTATATACTGACCATAAAGCTTTGCAGTATATAAATAATCAAGGTAAACTTAACCAGCAGCATTTGAAGTGGGTTGAATTCTTGTAGAGTTATACCTTTGTACTAAAGCATAGAAGTGGAAAATCTAATAGAGTTGCAGATGCCTTGAGTAGAAGGCATAATTTGTTGATATAAATGAGAGTGTAGGTTGTTGGGTTTGATGAACTCAAGAGTTTATATCCAGTAGATCCAGATTTTGCAGAGGCATGGATAGCATGTGTGTCTCCTACTACTGTGGATCACACTAAGTGGTTGGATTTCATGATCCAAGATGGGATGTTGTTCCGGAAGAACCAGTTGTGCATTCCACAAAGTTCCATGAGGGAAAATTTGATCAAAGAGAAACATAGTGGAGGGCTAGCAGGGCATTTTGGTTGAGATAAGACCATTGCTCTCGTTAGTGAGAATTACCATTGGTCGCAGTTGCAGCCGGATGAGACCAAATTTGTGTAGGGTTGCAGAGTGTGCCAGATGGCAAAAGGTGTCAGCTAGAATACACGAATGTACCAGCCATTGCCTGTACCAGAGAGACTGTGGGAGGACATCAGCATGGATTTTGTTCTTGGTCTGCCAAGAACACGTGGAAATGACACCATTTTTGTTGTTGTTGACAGGTTTTCGAAAATGGCCCATTTTATTCCATGTCAGAAGACAAGTGATGCGGTTCACATTGTCGGATTGTTCTTCAAGGAGGTAGTCCGATTTCATGGTCTACCCCAAAGCATTATCTCGGACAGAGATACCAAATTTGTGGGTTATTTCTGGAGAACCCTGTGGAAGAAGCTGAAAACAAACTTGAAATTCAGTTCTGCATACCACCCGCAGATTGATGGACAGACCGAAGTAGTCAACAGAATTTTGGGTAATCTTCTATGATGTCTGGTAGGAGATAAACCCAAGGGATGGGATCTAATTTTACCATAGGCAGAGTTTGCTTACAATAATTCTATCAATCGCAGTACTGGTAAATCACCATTCCAGATTGTGAATGGGTATAGCCCGAGAAACGCTTTTGAGTTAAGACCGATGGATAAAGCAGACAAGTGCAGTGCTGAAGCTGAAGAATTTACATGAAGAGGTACAGCAGCGTATCAGTCAAATGAATGCTACGTACAAAGCCAGAGCAGATCAAAAGCGGCATTTCAAATAATTCCAGGTAGGGGATGAAGTCATGGTTCATTTGCGTAAGGAATGTTTTCCTCGAAAAACATACAATAAGTTGAATATGAAGAAGTTTGTACCATGCTAGATCATAGGTAAATGAGATTCAGGCAATGCCTATGAAGTTGATCTACCAAGTGAGCTGAATATTTCACCTATCTTCAATATTTTAGACTTGGTTGAATATCATGCAGAAAGTTGTAGTGAACCACCCAGTCCAGATCTATGGAACATTCCTACATCCACTCCAGACAAAGAAGAAATTGAAGACATACTCGACACTCGTGAAGGCAGAAGTACCCGAAAAAGGCAATATTTAGAGTATTTGGTCAAGTGGAAGAACCGACCTGTCGAAGATGCCACATCGTTGTCCAAATCAGAGGTTGATCATCTGGGTTTTCCTCTGACTGCCCAAAAGTGAGGATCACTTCTAAAAATCTACCCCGGGTGTCTGATGCAGGAGCATCCAGGGCAGCACAGCAATCTTGCATCACAACAAAAGAAACAAGAAAAAAAGTTCTAAGTTTGAAAGAAAGTTCTAAGTGTTACAATGTGTCGTGATATCGTGACACAAAAGTCATCGCGATATCATAACGTATTTAGAACCATGGCAAGCGCAAAATAAATGGTCGTGATATCGTGACATAAAAGTTGTCGCGATATCGCGACACCAACAGCAGAACGACGGGCGCAAAATAAGTTGTCATGATATCACGACACTTTGGAAAGCAAATCCAAAAGCCAAAGAAGTGTCGCGATATCGCGACACTTTGGCAAGCAAATCCAAAAGCCAAAGAAGTGTCGTGATATCGCGAAACTTTGGCAAACAAAGCCAAAAGCCAAAGAAGTGTCGCGATATCGCGACACTTTGGCAAACAAAGCCAAAAGCCAAAGAAGTGTCGTGATATCGTGACACTTTGGCAAACAAAGCCAAAAGCCAAAGAAGTGTCGTGACTTTGGCAAACAAAGCCAAAAGCTGAAGAAGTGTCATGATATTGCGACACTTTGGCAAACAAAGCCAAAAGCCGAAGAAGTGTCGCGATATCACGACACTTTGGCGAAAGAGAGCCAAAAGCTAAAAAATGTCGCGATATCGTGACACATTGGCGAGAGAGAGCCAAAGGCAGAAAAGTGTCATGATATCGCGACACATTGGAGAAAGAGAGTCAAAGGCAGAAAAGTGTCGCGATATCACGACACATTGGTGAAAGAGAGCTAGGGGGATAATAGTGTCACGAAATCGTGACATGTCGCATTTTCGCGACCTGGCTAAGAAAGAGAAGGAAGGTTTTTAGAACAACAGTTGGCGATTCCAGAAGCCATTAAGGCAGTTCCAAGTGGCAGTTCCAGAAGCCGTTACGACAGTTCCATGTGGTAGTTCCAGAAGCCGTTAAGACGGTTACGAACGGCAGTTGCAGCAAGAATCCGTGATGATAAAAGGGGATTTTTTGAAGGATTCGAAGGGCTGGAAAGACGTAGTTTGAGACTGCAAATGTATTTTCTTCTGTACTTTGTAATATTTCCATGTTCTCTGAATAAAAATTGATTTTTCTCTTATTGTAAAATTTGGCTCTCCTTCAAAAATCCTACCTAGGTTTTAAGAAAAATCCATTTCAAATTTGCCATCCATGGTTTTAAATAAAACCTTTTATTTTTCCTACCTTGGTTTTCACAAAAACCCTTCCTTGCACTTTCACAAAACATAGTGCATGCCATCATAGATCCTTTTGACATCAATGACAACATTTTAGCTTAGGGACTCAAAATGTCCAACAATCTCCCCCTTTGTCATTGATGGCAACCCATATCCTTTTACTAAAATTTGACCTTCTTTTCTGCTCCCCCTAGGACTTTGCTCCCCTTGGCTCAATGCTCTCTCAATTATCAAATCTCTCCCCATATCAAAAACTCTCCCCAATATACACAAATCTCTCCCTCTTTGACATCAATGGCAAAGGATCACCTTTGGGGATCGGGGCTAAGAATGAGCCTCTTAGCTTAGCCCCTCCCCCACCTCCACATGAGGTGGTTAATTCTAGGGTGGGAGTATTTCTACTCCTCGAAAGCACAGATCTGTGCCTTTGTCTTTCTCTCTTCTTCTATGAGTCTTCTGAATCCTCTCACTGTTTCTTTCCAAGATATCATCTTTGTTCCTATCATCACTTTTGTTCCTGTTCCTATTCTTGTTCTCATCCATGTTTTTGTTCCTATTCTTTTCTGAGTCTCTATTCTTGTTCATATTCTTGTTCCTATTCATGTTCATATTCCTGTTCATACCTATTTCTGGAATATTTGCTCTACACCATCTTGCTATGTGACCATCATTATTGCACTTATAACACTTAATGTTATTATTCCTTGGAAGTGCAACTATCTTAGGACTTCTCCTAGTAAAGCCATATCCTCTTCTATCATGAACCCTGCAATTCATTGCCTTGTGACAAAAACCATTGCATGAGTAGCAATACCCATGAAAATGTTGTCCATTTCCATATTCCTGTCTTCCCTATGTTCTGCATTGTGAAGCCATGTGTCCAAACCTATGACAAGAGAAGCATTTTCCATTGAAGAAACCTTGCCTAGACCCCATTGGTCTCTTAGTATCTTCTACCTGTTTCTTGTTCCATCTATTCCTTACTTGTGCATTGTTCCTTTCCTTGTTGAACTTTCTATTGTCCAACTTAGTCTCACTCTCTCTTTTACTTACTTCTTTTGACACTTCTTCTTTTCTAGTGTTTGAGCTTGATTCTCCTTTTTCTGCCTCTTGTTTCCTTTGTCCTTCTTTATAACTAAGTCTTGTTTTGATGACTGATGACTTTTGTGCATTGATAATTTTGTCCAAAGTCTTTGGATTCTCCTCAAACTTGTGCAACTTGTCCTTAGAGCCTTTTACTTCCATCCTTAGTGAAACTATCTCATGCTCTAATTTTTCACACTCTAGATCTTTTATCTTTAATTTTTTGGTCATACCTTCTTCAATTTTTCTTGCTTCTTCAACCTTGATTTTGAAGTGGGTGAGTTCTTGTAGAAAATTTTCCTTTGCTTTCTCATCTTCTTGAGATTGAACCCTTAATCTCGAGTTCTCCCTTTTTAATTCTTCAAGAGTAATCATAAGCCTTTCACATTCTATCTCTTTTACCTTTGACTGTTCAATCATACCTTCTTCAACTCTTCTTGCTTTTTCAACCTTATCTCTCAAGTCAGAGATATCCTGTAGAAGCTTTGTCTTACATTTCTCATCTTCTTGTATTTGAGCCTTCAATTCTAAATTATCTTTTTTCAATTCACCAAGTTCCTTAAGAGTGGCTTCCTCCTTTTATTTTTCTGAATCTTCCTCTTCTTCAATTTCTTCTATTGTCCAAAGTGGAGTTTCTTCTTGATACCTGCTTCGACTATTCCTGTTACCTTTTTCTGACTCATTATTTAGAACTTCAAATCTGAGAGAATCATCTTCATATTCACTACTATCAAACCCATTGCAATAACTTGCATCATGACCAAGTTGACCACAAAAAAAACATTCTTGTGGACAATAAGTTGCATGGTGACCTGTGTTCCCACATCTGGTACAAAAATTTATCAATCTGGATATTTCTCTATTACTTGATTCATCTCTTGAATCTATTTCCATTTGTCCTCCCAACACAACAATATTAAACTCATCTTCCTTTTCTTTCATGACCATAGGTGTTATTTTCTTCTTGTGTCTCATGCTTCTACTCTTGCCTTTCTTTGCCATTTGTGTTCTTGTAGGATCTTCCTTCAAGTTGTTAAACTTCTTCCGAAGGAACCGACTTTGATACCAATTGAAGAACACAAGCTTATATTGAGAGGGGGAGAGAAGTGATAAGACCAATTTTTATTTTTCTTTCCAAAATAGTATTAATCAATATAATCAATGGCAATATCAATAGCAATAACCAAAGCAATGCACCAATCATCACACATAATAGAGACACCATAATTTACGTGGTTCACCCAATGCGGGCTACTCCACAGAGAAAATATTTTACTAAAACTTTCTCAATCAATCTCTTGGGAATCCTTCCCAATTACAATGTTTATGGACCTCTGTCCAAAGGAGATGCTGATCCCCTAATCTCAAGTTCATGGATCTCTTCCACAGGAGAACTCTTTCCCCTTCTGCTCTGGCTAGTGATCTTCTAGAAGACTCTATCTCTCTACTGTACTAACTGGTGGATCTCTCTCCACTTGAAGACTCCTCACTCAGATCTGTCTTCAATTGTCCTGGCTGCTAGATCTCTATCCACTAAGACTTTATCCTCTATACTCTATCACCTCCAAATATCTATCAATAGGCTCACTCAGAACCTTCTCAAATCTGCTCAATAGGTTCACTTAGAACCTGCTCGAATCTTCTCAATAGGCTCACTCAGAACCTGCTCAAATATGCTCAATAGGTTCACTCAGAACCTGCTCAAATCTACTCAACAGGCTCACTCAGAACTTGCTCAAATTTGCTCAACAAGCTCACTTAGAACTTGTTCAAATATGCTCAACAAGCTCACTCAAAACTTGTCCAAATCTGCTCAACAAGTCCACACAAAACTTGTCCAAATCTACTCAACAAGCTCACTTAGAACTTATTTAAATCTTATCAACAATCTCACTCAGAACTTGTCCAAATATGCTCAACAAGCTTGCTTAGAACTTGTCCAAATCTGCTCAACAGGTCTACACAGAACCTGTCCAACTCTGCTCAATAGAGTCCTCTAAAGAGAATTGTTAGAGATCCTCAATAAGTCCTCTATAGAACTTGCTCAAATTTGCATAGCAAGCTTTCACAAAATCTTACTCAAAATCATTCCACGAGTCTTCTCAAAGACTTGCCTCAAATCTACTTAACAAGTCCACACGTAACTCTATCCAATCTCATAGAATCATAAAGAGAATTTTTAGAGACTCAATATGTTCTATAATTAATGCTCAATCAATATCTCAACTCAATCTCATAGAAGCATAAAGAGAATTGTTAGAGACTCAATATGTTCTATACTCAAATCCCAATCTCAACTCAAATCAATCTCATAGAAGCATAAAGAGAATTGTTAGAGACTCAATATGTTCTATTCTCAAATCTCAATCTCAACTCAAATAAGAATAAAGAATAGTTTGTTTCTTGGAACTTGAACAACCACTTGCATCCACTTGACTAGGCTCAATCAACTCAACTCAACCATTCACCACAAGGAACAACTCTTTCTTACAAACCCTAGTCCAAGCATGTATCAATCAACTCAAAATATTCCCAACAATGCTCAACAACAAATCTCACATAACAATGATACTCATGTTCTTTTCTAACTCAAGTTCAAGTTCTTTGCACAACCAATGGCTTCAACAACAATGCTTATAAAATAAGGTTTAATCACAACACTCAAGCCAGAAAACCTTGAAGCATTAACTCAACCACTTTTAAAAAGGTAACCACAATCAATCCTTTTCACTCCAATGATATTTCAGAAATCAACCACCCAAATAAAATCAATGGAGAATATTGCTCATACCTTTTTGATGCCTTATTTGTTGTCCACAAAATCTGTCTCACTCAACACACTTTCTTTTTCAACTCTCAACTAGGGTTAGAGTAATAACACAACAAAAATATCCAAGTAACACCTTATTACTCCTACTTTATTTTAACATCCACCAAAGTTCTTTTATGCAATAAATAAACCCTCAATAGAATGGATCAAACTTACTTTTGGAAACTCCTTGACAAAACCTAAAATATCTTCTTACACAACCCTTATTTCTCCTTCTAAGAAATTTAATTAAATAGCTCTTGAAAAATGCTTTCCAACGATATATAATATGCTACCCTTCCAAAATTAAAAGGAATAGTAATTTCAGAATTTTCTAAAACAACTCATAAGCCTTATTTCTCCTCAAAGCTTTTCTTACAAATATTAAAATAAAAATTTAACTTGCCTTTTTCTTCTCAGCAGGATTCGATCCCTTGTCACTGTCCAAGCACCACTCTAACCGTGGTGCCACTAACCACGTGAGCCAACCGCTCACATGAAATGGTGAGCGCAACCACTATGCTTTCCTTCCTCCAAATGTGCCCCATAAGACACGTGCGCCAAAAGGTGTACTTCCTTTCCACTTCGCAAAAACCAGTGCCGACGGGATTCAAACTTCGGATCTCCTGGCGCTCAACAACTTGATTACCTCCTTCTTGCCGCTAGGCCACAAGCGCCTATGGTGTATGGGAAGGGTCCTCCCTTCCTTCTATTTCTCCCTTTCTTCGTAGGTTTCAATTGCGCTAAAATATCTTTTCTCTTTGTTTGAACGAAACTCACACACATTTGAATTATTGCCAAATGAATTTTTGGCAATGGTATTTATACATATTGCCTTGAATTTTCATATGTCGACCCTTAATCGAATTTGATGACGTCGGTGGGAATTTCCACTTTGGAAATTTAAATTTAAATTTTAAAATATTAAAATTTAAAACTTAAACTTCAAAGTTGAATAACTTTGTCACCGAGACTCCTTTTTCGATGAAACGAAAAGCCAACTTGGGTTTTAAGAAAAACCCATTTCAAATATGCCATCCATAGTTTTAAATAAAACCTTTTATTTTTCCTGCCTTGGTTTTCACAAAAACCCTTCCTTGCACTTTCACAAAACATAGTGCATGCCATCATAGATCCTTTTGACATCAAATAACCTTTTGACATCAATGACAACATTTTATCTTAGGGACTCAAAATGTCCAACAATATCCCCCTTTGTCATTGATGGCAACCCATATCCTTTTACTAAAATTTGACCTTCTTTTTTGCTCCCCTGGGACTTTGCTCCCCCTGGCTCAATGCTCTCTCAATTATCAAATCTCTCCCCATATCAAAAACTCTCCCCAATATACACAAATCTCTCCCCCTTTGACATCAATGGAAAAGGGTCACCTTTGGGGCTCGGGGCTAAGAATGAGCCTCTTAGCTTAGCCCCTCCCCCACCTCCACATGAGGTGGTTAATTCTGGGGTGGGAGTATTTCTACTCCTCGAAAGCACATATCTATGCCTTTGTCTTTCTCTCTTCTTCTGTGAGTCTTCTGAATCCTCTCACTGTTTCTTTCCAAGATATCATCTATGTTCCTATTCTTGTTCTTGTTCTCATCCATGTTTTTGTTCCTATTATTTTATGAGTCTCTATTCTTGTTCATATTCCTGTTCCTGTTCATGTTCATGTTCATGTTCATACCTATTTTTGGAATATTTGCTCTACACCATCTTGTTATGTGACCATCATTATTGCACTTATAACACTTAATGTTATTATTCCTTGGAAGTGCAACTATCTTAGGACTTCTCCTAGTAAAGCCATATCCTCTTCTATCATGAACCCTGCAATTCATTGCCTTGTGACAAAAACCATTGCATGAGTAGCAATACCCATGAAAATGTTATCCATTTACATATTCCTATCTTCCCTATGTTCTGCACTATGAAGCCATGTGTCCAAACCTATGACAAGAGAAGCATTTTCCATTGAAGAAACCTTGCCTAGACCCCATTGGTCTCTTAGTATCTTCTACCTGTTTCCTGTTCCATCTGTTTCTTACTTGTGCATTGTTCCTTTCCTTGTTGAACTTTCTATTGTCCAACTTAGTCTCACTCTCTCTTTTACTTACTTCTTTTGACACTTCTTATTTTCTAGTGTTTGAGCTTGATTCTCCTTTTTCTGCCTCCTGTTTCCTTTGTCCTTCTTTAGAACTAAGTCCTATTTTGATGACTGATGACTTTTGTGCATTGATAATTCTGTCCAAAGTCTTTGGATTCTCCTCAAACTTGTGCAACTTGTCCTTAGAGCCTTTTACTTCCATCCTTAGTGAAACTATCTCATGCTCTAATTTTTCACACTCTAGATATTTTATCTTTAATTTTTTGGTCATACCTTCTTCAAATTTTCTTGCTTCTTCAACCTTGATTTTGAAGTGGGTGAGTTCTTGTAGAAAATTTTCCTTTGCTTTCTCATATTCTTGAGCTTGAACCCTTAATCCTGAGTTCTCCCTTTTTAATTCTTCAAGAGTAATCATAAGCCTTTCACATTCTATCTCTTTTACCTTTGACTGTTCAATCATACCTTCTTCAACTCTTCTTGCTTTTTCAACCTTATCTCTCAAGTCAGAGATATCCTATAGAAGCTTTGTCTTACATTTCTCATCTTCTTGTATTTGAGCCTTCAATTCTAAATTCTCTTTTTTCAATTCACCAAGTTCCTTAAGAGTGGCTTCCTCCTTTTCTTTTTCTAAATCTTCCTCTTCTTCAATTTCTTCTATTGTCCAAAGTGGAGTTTCTTCTTGATACTTACTTCGACTATTCCTGTTACCTTTTTTTGACTCATTATTTAGAACTTCAAATCTGAGAGAATCATATTCATCTTCACTACTATCAAACCCATTGCAATAACTTGCATCATGACCGAGTTGACCACAAACAAAACATTCTTGTGGACAATAAGTTGCATGGTGACTTGTGTTCCCACATCTGGTACAAAAATTTATCAGTATGGATATTTCTCCATTACTTGATTCATCTCTTGAATCTATTTCCATTTGTCCTCCCAACACAACAATATTAAACTCATCTTCCTTTTCTTTCATGACCATAGGTGTTCTTTTCTTCTTGTGTCTCATGCTTCTACTCTTGCCTTTCTTTGCCATTTGTGTTCTTGTAGGATCTTCCTTCAAGTTGTTAAACTTCTTCCGAAGGAACCAGCTCTGATACCAATTGAAGAACACAAGCTTATACTGAGGGGGGGAGTGAAGATTATAAGACCACTTTTTACTTTTCTTTCCCAAATAGTATTAATCAATATAATCAATGGCAATATCAATAGCAATAACCAAAGCAATGCACCAATCATCACACATAATAGAGACACCACAATTTACGTGGTTCACCCAATGCGGGATACTCCACGGAGAAAATATTTTACTAAAACTTTCTCAATCAATCTCTTAGGAATCCTTCCCAATTACAATGTTTATGGACCTCTGTCCAAAGGAGATTTTGATCCCCTAATCTCAAGTTCATGGATATCTTCCACAGGAGAACTCTTTCCCCTTCTGCTCTGGCTAGTGATCTTCTAGAAGACTTTGTCTCTCTACTACACTGACTGGTGGATCTCTCTCCACTTGAAGACTCCTCACTCAGATATGTCTTCAATTTTCTTGGCTACTGGATCTCTATCCACTGAGACTCTATCCTCTATACTCTGTCACCTCCAAAGATCTATCAATAGGCTCACTCAAAACCTTCTCAAATCTTCTCAATAGGTTCACTTAGAACCTGCTTGAATATGCTCAATAGGCTCACTCAGAACCTACTCAATAGGTTCACTCAGAACCTGCTCAAATGTGCTCAATAGGCTCACTCAAAACTTGTCCAAATCTGCTCAATAAGCTCACTTAGAACTTGTCCAAATCTGCTCAACAAGCTCACTCAAAACTTGTCCAAATCTTCTCAACAAGTCCACACAGAACTTGTCCAAATCTACTCAACAATATCACTTAGAACTTGTCCAAATATTCTCAACAAGCTCACTAAGAACTTGTCCAAATCTGCTCAACAAGCTTATTCAAAACTTGTCCAAATCTGCTCAACAAGTCCACATAGAACCTGTCCAACTCTGCTCAATAATTCCTCTCTAGGACTTTCTCCAATATGCTCAATAAGTCCTCTCTAGGAATTTCTCAAATCTACTCAATACATCCTCTCTAGGACTTGCTCAAATCTGCATAGCAAGCTTTCACAAAAGCTTACTCAAAATCTATCCACAAGTCTTCTCAAATACTTGTCTCAAATCTGCTTAATGTAGACACCAAAACAGCACCAATCCGATTATGTGACTACAAACACTGATCGCATTGACACACACAGCCTTCAGGGCAGCCCTCAGAGGTCAAACAGTGGTCCTAGCCACTTACACAGCAGTTTTGGAAGGTACCAATCCGGTTACATGGCAGTGCTCTGGTTATTTCCCGTTTGCTTTCTTCGACCATTTTGCCTTCCCTGGTGAGAAGGCCCAACTATCGAATGTATCCTCCAAGTCCAAATACTGCTTTTAACACTTAAACAAATGCTACACTTAAACAAATAACTTAGGCAAATGCTGCATTGGCACCCAAAGGAAAGCCTTGGCCGAAGTGTCGCGATATCGCGACAAGTTGGCCGAAGTGTCACGATATCACGACGTCGCGATATCGTGACACTTCGGCACCCAAAGGAAAGCCTTGGCCGAAGTGTCATGATATCGCGACATCGCAATATCGTGACACTTCGATGCCCAAAGGAAAGCCTTGGCCGAAGTGTCGCGATATCGCGATATCACGACACTTCGGTGCCCAAAGGAAAGCCTTGGCCGAAGTGTCGCGATATCGCGACGTCGCGATATCGCGACACTTCGGCGCCCAAAGGAAAGCCTTGGCCGAAGTGTCGCGATATCGCGACGCGATATCGCGACACTTCGGCACCCAAAGGAAAGCCTTGGCCGAAGTGTCGCGATATCGCGACGTCGCGATATCGCGACAAACTTCGCATTTGCGCCTGGGCAGAAATTGACCAATCGAAGGCGGACGTTGACCAATCAAAGGCGGATTTTAAGCATTCAAAAGCAAACATTAAAACATTTGAAAGCAAACATTAAACCATTAAAGTAGACATTAAATGAGTGGCAGCCGAAGACAGTCAATTATTGTCGCCTGTTGTGCATGCACGCGTAGGTGGGCAGATTGGCAGTTAGAGGACTATCACAAGGGCAGTCATGTAAGCCCAAGTCAAGGAGGAGTCTCCTCCCTCTTGGGAAGGCATGGCCGCCACGTGGCATCCTTGCGTGCCCTTCCAAAGAGACCCCATGGGTCTATAAAATGGTGGACTTTCCCACCCAAAAAAGACAAGTTGGTAGACATTTCAAGCAACGAAGTGCTGCCAAATTCAAACACCCGATTGCACTCCTTTTCGATTCATCTCTTCTACACCCGTAATCTCTTTCGCAAGAGAGGTTATTGGGTGGCTGTTAGAAGCGTGGATCTGGACCTAAACCCGACATTTTACCACAGTAATCCATCAATTTGACGACACCACATTCTCTGAGATTTTGAGCCCATCCCTAGTGGATTGGCGTCAAAGTCAAGTTCTAACGGGGGCGGCCCGCTTGGGCACCCCACACTCGCTCTTAGTTTCAATTTAATTTATTCTATTATCATGTGTTTATTCACTATTTAAATAGTTCACGCTTTACGTTCGAATATATCTTGCATTACGCTGTATGTTCGAATATATCTTGCATTACATTCTATCGCATTACGTTTCAATTGCTGTTTATCCTGCATTACGTTCTGTCATTGCGTGTTTATCAAATTCAGAAGACGTTTATCAAATATTATCATGCTTTTGTCATTTTTGTTGTCCCACTAACCTGTAGGTAACAACAACATTTCGGATTTTCATCACAAGTCGTCTCACCTGGAGACGAATTACAACAGACTTTCACCGACTGTATCACTGGCAGCAGCCTCTGGTAAGGTTTTCCGATTTCTGTCAAAGTTGCAGGTTGCTTAGAGTTGTGTTGTTTACCGATTTAATCAATCTTTTGCATGCATTTCTCATTGATTTCTAAAGTCAAACGCTCTATCCTTTTGTTACAGGTGCTACTAACGCCTTTGTGTTTCTTTGATCGCAGGAGAAGCAGCAAGCAAGGATTCATCAGCATAAGCGATGGCAACACTTTGGCCCGCCCATTTCAAATGTGGGCATGCGGAAAAGAAGATCACTATTCACTTTTGTAATGGAAACATGCTAACTCTCCTAGCCCCTAAAAAGGGAGGAGATGTATTGTAACCGAGTTGGAATCACATTAATATAAAAGGGTTGTGCTCTTGCTTTCTCTTTTATGTTGGTTTTGATTCGATTATATCTATTTTATTTCGTGCATCAAGCTAGTTAGTTTACATTGCATCTTAGTGTTTCTTTTTATTTTCGGAATCTCATGCTTTCAGTGGCGATCACGGTGGGACCCTGTCCCCTATTTTTTTTAGATTCAGAAACTGATTGAAATTTATGTTTTTGTGCTTAAAGGTACCGGGCCGAATCAGAAACAGCCGATTTGGGCGGAAAAGACAGCCGATTTGAGCAGAAAAGAGGTAAGGTTCCAAAACTGTACCTGTCATTTTTTTTTTTATTATTTTCTGTTTCTATTTTTCTGTCAACTTTTACTTGCTTAGGGAAAGTTGTTTATGCTTGTTTCATTTTCATTAAATAAAATGAACCCCACACACATCACGTGGTAAAATTAAACCAAGGAGCTGGTCGTAAAACCCCAGCCCTTGATCAAGACCATCGGTGGATTTCATCACCACCTTGGCTTGATTTTGCATCCATCACCCCGATTGTCACTGTTGTTAGGCGTAAATCCTGACGAAAGCTGACCGAGTGTTGCTGGGGTGATTCCCATGCACGCGAGGATAAGTCTTCTATGGTAGGTGTCATTAACAGGACAATCCCCCTTTCGTACCGCCTATGTTCCACGTACCATCTGCTCTCACGTACCTATAGTTTCCCTCTCGTAAGGGCGGGTATATAGAGAGGTTGGTATATCGGTCCGAAAATGGTATATTGAAGGGGCGACCATTTATGGGAGTCATATGAGCCAACATTATGCATTTAAACGTTCTTCAAAACTTGCAAAAACAAAACAAAACATCAAAATGCACTAAACCAGTTTAGGACACACTATTAAATCTTTAAAAGAGATAATCACCGTTTGTGTATGTGTGTGTTCATTTCTGCTTAGTGTAACAAAAAAAAAAATCATCATAAACGAGATAAAAATCTGCTTAGCTAGTAGAAGAGCACCACAATGGTGCTCACCCGCAGCCAAGCCCAATCACGGGCGGATGCTATGGGGAATATCCAAGGAGGCACAAGTCGCCTCCGGTATAGCCCCAAGGATTTGGTCATACCACCTTGGCGGCCTGACACACAAGGCGGTCCCCTCCGTGCCCCGACGGAATGGGACTATAGGGGCACCTCTTCGAGGAGCACTCCTGTTCAGCATAGCACTCAGCACACACCCTTCCATGAGGGGTACAGTCATAGGAGAGCTCCCTTAGATGCTCGCTATGAGCGGTCACCGCGCGATGAAGCGCTAGGTCAACATAGGGTTCAACGGGAGGAACCACATCATTACACTATCCCTCCTTCACCCCCTCTAGTTGTCAAGACTACAAAGACAAATCCAGAGCACAAGGCTCCTCAGGCGGGGCGAGCCAACTCCACCCATTCCCTTTTCACTTATGAAAGAGAGCACGAGGAAAACCCTTACCTTCCTCAAGAACAATATACATCGCGGGAGCAAGACGCCTCCGCAAATGCTAGCTATCAAGATCACCTACTGAGGCCAGAGCCTCAAGGTAAATGCCACTACCTCCAACAGAGGGAGGCGGCCTATAGAGATCTTGGATCACTACGACCGAGATAGATATCTAGGAGAGGCATCTAGGCCTTCTAGACATGAGGCGGTAAGACCAACTATCTTAGAATCTGTCAAGCATTTCGCACACCGGATGCAACTCACGCAACTTGAGCTAGAACGACAACAGTTAGAGCAATGGTATCTTCTAAATAAAGAGCACCTTCAGCACCGAAAGGATGAGTTGTTCCAACACACTATGCGGGAGAGGACTCCAACCCCTCACACACATAAGACAAAACATTATGAGAGGCACAACCCCCGGGTGCGAGACAAGTCTCCATGACCTCATCAAGCATCGCCCCCGATGCCTCCTAGACATGAGCGGGAGGCTAATCCTATAACCAATGATGGGCACCTTCCTCAGGAACCCACTCAAGTTTATGGGCCACCCTTAGAAATTCATCAAGAAGCCTCTAAGGAATCAGAGCGAGAAGAAGAGCGGGATGAAAAGCCCTACCAAGGCATGGGGGTGCTATCTGGCCACCCCTCCATAAGCCCCAAGTTCCTCAACAAGAACCAACCAAAGAGGAGGAGCTCAAATCTCCCGATACATGCAAAGCGCTAGAGCACTTAGAGTCGGTAGAGACCAAGATTTTGGAGCTCCCAAGGCCCAACTTACATGAGGCTCCTTTCGAAGAGGATCAACCTTTAACCGTAGGGCTACCTGATGATGCGGTCCTCCATGTCTCGGAATCTCCAGATTATGATGAGCTGTACTCACTGGTCGAAGGTGAGGATAAAACAGAGATAGCCCACAACAATCACATGCGACAGCATCGACATCCCATAAAAATCGAGGAAGCATGTCAACAGATAAACATAATACTAGGGCATGAGTGGCGCGTTAACCCACCGTAGTGGGACCAAGCGTTACATCCGCCACTTTGGGCATACAGAGATCAATTTCTGCCCAGAGATCCCATAGCAATATCAGTATCGAGGGTAGACCCTGTCCTCCTATCCGTGCATAGGGACGATCCATTCGTGCCCATCCCTCCAGAGCCAGATCCAAAGCGCAAAGACCATCAAGCTGGGGGTACCTCTATCCCCTGAAGAGCCATAATCCAAACCAAAAGCTCCAAGGATTATCACAATCGCTTGGTCAACCCCAAAAGCTCCAAGGATTATCGCAATCACTTGGTCACCCCAAAAGCTCCAAGGATTATCACAATCGCTTGGTCAATCCCAAAAAGCTCCAAGGATTATCGCAATCGCTTGGTCAATCCCAAAAAGCTCCAAGGATTATCAATGCACCCCAAAATGCTCCAAGGATCTATCAATCGCTTGGTCAATCCCAAAATCTCCAAGGATAACGCAACCCAAAATGCTCCAAGGATTCTAAATCGCTTGGTCAAAAAATCCCAAAAATGCTCCAAGGATTCTATAATCGCTTGGTCAAATCCCAAAAATGCTCCAAGGATTCTATAATCGCTTGGTCAATCCCAAAAATGCTCCAAGGATTCTCAATCGCTTGGTCAATCCCAAAAATGCTCCAAGGATCTCTAAAATCGCTTGGTCAATCCCAAAATGCTCCAAGGATTTCCACAATCGCTTGGTCAAAAATAAGAAAAGTTAAAATTCAAAAATCATCAAAAACAACAAAAAAAAATTTGCATCTCATTTCTAGGCATACTCAAATTCATCAATAGAGAGCTCTTCTCGCACCTCATCTTCATATTCACAAAAATCAATCCATCAAAAATACAAAAATACATAGCTGCATTAAAGCATTGCATCCATACATTGCATATTTGTGGTCGTACGAGTCAAAGGCACCATAGGCTGTAATTGCTCTGCTAGTCCATCTTGTTCCACACTGTTCCATTTTACAAAAACAACAAAAACACCATGCATTGCTTTTTACCACACTAGAGTCAGTGGTCTTTTAATGTATCAAGAGTTTTCGTGATTCAGTCATCATTTTGCTCTTTAGCTACGTAATGTACCGAGTCAGACAGATTTTACGAAGGTAGAGTTACACTTGAAATACGCCTTGTTACGTAACATCCCAACACAAATTAAAACACATAAAAATTCCCAAGTTGTGTGAACGAAAGATGAAACCTGCACAAGTAATCCAGGTCACCATAAGTGAAACGGTTATCTTGCTCATCCCCCGTGCGAATGGTTCCAGAATGCCGAGAATTGACAAAAGGACGAGCTCTTTCCTATCCATTCACCTCCATAAACAAGTGGTTTTTACCACTACCAAATCCCAATCATAGTTGGTTCCCAAAGTTGTAAGGATTTGTACTACACGTCCCTGCAAAGGATGGGTAGTCATCCCCAAGACCCAAAAGGGATCAACGCCATTCACAAACAAAATTCCAACAAATCATCATCCTAACACTTTCCATTCACCTTTGGTCTCCAAGTTGTAAGGATTCGTACTATCCGCCCCTAACCAGGATGGGTAGTCATCCCCAAGGCCTAAAAGATCAATGCCCTTACTCCATAATCTCCATCACCCCCTTGGTTCCCAACGTCGTAAGGATTCGTACTACACGTCCCTGCAAAGGATGCGTAGTCATCCCCAAGGCCACAAGGATCAAGGCCACTCACCAGCCCAAACTCACAATACTCAAAACACAAAATCAAATAACAGTGGTTATCACCACTATTCAAAATCCTCGCTCAAAAAGAATTAATAGAAAATAAACAAGTGATTTTCATCACTATATAGACGAGCAACTTTCTAAATCATTCAGCCAACAAATATCCCGAACTTGAATCCCTGGAATTCTCAAGCATTCGAAAACCATCTAGGTGATCCTCATTACAGGTTTGGTTGATAGCCTATCTGGCAATGGTGGTATCCTACCCGCATGACGATATGTCTGTCACATTCGCTTTGCGTGTGTGCAGACCAATGTTTGCATAAGGATGAGCTAGCTTATGGTATCCTGGATAACACCGCAGATTAATCTAACTAAATACAACAAAGGAGTTAGTGGAGCTAATTAGGTGATCCTCGATACAGGTTCGGTTGAAAGCCCATCTGGCACTGGCGGTATCCTGACAAATACCACATAAATGAACTCAATTGCACACACAGGGATGTGAAATAGCTTGGTCAAAAACAAGTCCGATTCATACCTTGTTCAAAAGTCTTGTAAGATAAAGTACAGTCATGGCTAGTAAGTTAAAACCGTCTGAGTCTCAGAAAACCTTAGCTACATTTCTAAACCAACTGCGCTACTTTTCATCCTTACAATACCATCAGAAAATACAAAAAAAAGAAAAACCACATGTATACATACAAAGTCATGCATCACAGCAATCGCCTAAAGACAAAATAACAGAGTTCTAAACAGTCTATGGTGCCATAGCCAAACATCACAAATTCCATTCATCCATTTCATTTCTGCATATCACATATAAATCAAAAACATTTGCATTCATCATAACATATGCATCCATCAAAATAAATCAACATACAACAATCGCATTTATCATACCATATGCATACATCAATATAAAGTAGCATGCATCCATCAACATCAATCATTGTGCATAACATAAAATCATGACATATACACAAAGCAAGAAAATCAAAACAACAAAAACATCACAAAAATGCAACACAAAAACATAGCAATAAGCATTGCCGGACACAAGTGCTCTTGCACTTAACCTCTTGGCATAGAAAATCGATGTCGGGGCTCAAATTGTCACTCTCCTACTTCCCCAAGAAGGCTACCATAGCCGGACCGCTCCACGGGAAGACGGGTTTTCGACGATTTCACCCCATTATGGCATCACCAAAAGGGTTAACACCCACCAAAAATAGGTCCAAATGTCGGGAAATTGCACATGCTTAACGGTAAACCATCTAAAGGCACCCTTGCACAAGTCATCTTGGGTCAAGCGACTCGTCGCTTTTCTCATGAAGGTCATTCCCTCATCGATTCGTCGCTTGAGGGGGTAGTCACACTTAGTCACCAATCAACAAGCACACACCCAATCAAAGCAATGACATGCATTCAAAGAATCATTGACAAAGACAATCACGCTCCTGCTTGGGGCAGTAAACAAGCAACAATCAAATTGATCAAACACTTGGCATTCCCGAAGCATGAACACAAGGTTCCCCTATGGACAAAAGGTTGCGCCCTTTGCCTAATCATGACTGATCAATGTCCAAGCTCAAGTCACACCTCACCAAAATAGGTTAACACTTGAAATCAAATTCCTTAGCTCGTCGGAAGCAAGGATTCAAGAATGCATGCCCTTTCCATACTTGGGGCATCAAAAGTTGGTTAGGTTACCAAGAAACCCTAATCATTAGTGCTTTGGTTATCTATTTTTGCTCAGCACTGCGTCACCCGTAGCGCTTCCCAAAAAGGGGCATCTGTAGACACCAAAACAGCACCAATCCGATTATGTGACTACAAACACTGATCGCATTGACACACACAGCCTTCAGGGCAGCCCTCAGAGGTCAAACAGTGGTCCTAGCCACTTACACAACAGTTTTAGAAGGTACCAATCCGGTTTACAAGCAAAGCTCGTTATTTCCCCTTGAGAAGGCCCAACTATCGAATGTATCCTCCAAGTCCAAACACTGCTTTTAACACTTAAACAAATGCTACACCTAAACAAATGCTACACTTAAACAAATAACTTAGGCAAATGCTACATTGGCACCCAAAGGAAAGCCTTGGCCGAAGTGTCGCGATATCACGACGTCGCGATATCGCGACACTTCGGCCAAAGGAAAGCCTTGGTCGAAGTGTCACGATATCGCGACGTCACGATATCGTGACACTTCAGCCCAAAGGAAAGCCTTGGATGAAGTGTCACGATATCGCGACGTCGCGATATCGCGACACTTCGACGCCCAAAGGAAAGCCTTGGCCGAAGTGTCGCGATATCACGACAAACTTCGCATTTGTGCCTGGGCAAAAATTAACCAATCGAAGGCGGACGTTGACCAATCAAAGGCAGATTTTAAGCATTCAAAAGCAAACATTAAACATTTGAAAGCAAACATTAAACCATTAAAGCAGACATTAAACGAGTGGCAGCCGAAGACAGTCAATTATTGCCGCCTGTTGTGCATGCGCGCGTAGGTGGGCAGATTGGCAGTTAGAGGACTGTCACAAGGGCAGTCATGTAAGCCCAAGTCAAGGAGGAGTCTCCTCCCTCTTGGGAAGGCATGGCCGCCACGTGGCATCCCTGCGTGCCCTTCCAAAGAGACCCCATGGGTCTATAAAATGGTGGACTTTCCCACCCAGAAGAGACAAGTTGGTAGACATTTCAAGCAACGAAGTGCTGCCAAATTAAACACCCGATTGCACTCCTTTTCGATTCATCTCTTCTACACCCGTAATCTCTTTCGCAAGAGAGGTTATTGGGTGGCTGTTAGAAGCGTGGATCTGGACCTAAACCCGACATTTTACCACAGTAATCCATCAATTCGACGACACCACATTCTCTGAGATTTTGGGCCCATCCCTAGTGGATTGGCGTCAAAGTCAAGTTCTAACGGGGGCGGCCCGCTTGGGCACCCCACACTCGCTCTTAGTTTCGATTTAATTTATTTCGTTATCACGTGTTTATTTCACTGTTTAAATAGTTCACGCTTTATGTTCGAATATATCCTGCATTACGCTGTATGTTCGAATATATCTTGCATTACGTTCTATACCTGCATTACGTTTTCAATTGCGTGTTTATCCTGCATTACGTTCTGTCATTGCGTGTTTATCAAATTCAGAAGACGTTTATCAAATATCATCATGCTTTTGTCATTTTTGTTGTCCCACTAACCTGCAGGTAACAACAACATTTCGGCTTTTCATCACAGGCGAAGTCGTCTCACCTGGAGACGAATTACAGCAGACTTTCACCGACTGTATCACTGGCAGCAGCCTCTGGTAAGGTTTTCCGATTTCTGTCAAAGTTGCAGGTTGCTTAGAATTGTGTTGTTTACCGATTTAATCAGTATTTTGCATGCATTTCTCATTGATTCCAACAAAACAACTTGGTGCTACTAACGCCTGTGTGTTTCTTTGATCGCAGGAGAAGCAGCAAACAAGGATTCATCAGCATAAGCGACGGCGACACTTTGGCCCGCCCATTTCAAATGTGGGCATGCGGAAAGAAGATCACTATTCACATTTTGTAATGGAAACATGCTAACTCTCCTAGCCCCTAAAAAGGGAGGAGATGTATTGTAACCGAGTTGGAATCACATTAATATAAAAGGGTTGTGCTCCTGCTTTCTCTTTTTACGTTGGTTTTGATTCGATTATATCCGTTTTATTTCATGCATCAAGCTAGTTAGTTTACATTGCAGCAATTAGTGTTTCTTTTTATTTCCGAAATCTCATGCTTTCACTTAACAAGTCCACACAGAACTTGTCCAATCTCATAGAATCATAAAAAAATTGTTAGAGACTCAATATATTCTATACTTAATGCTCAATCAATATCTCAACTCAATCTCATAGAAGCATAAAGAGAATTTTTAGAGAATCAATATGTTCTATACTCAAATTCCAATCTCAACTCAAATCAATATCATATAAGCATAAATAGAATTGTTAGAGACTCAATATGTTCTATTCTCAAATCTCAATCTCAACTCAAATAAGAATAAATAATAGTTTGTTTCTTGGAAATTGAACAACCACTTGCATCCACTTGACTAGGCTCAATCAACTCAACTCAACCATTCACCACAAGTAACAACTCTTTCTTACAAACCCTAGTCGAAGCATGTATCAATCAACTCAAAATATTCCCAACAATGCTCAACAACAAATCTCACATAACAATTATACTCATATTATTTTCTATCCCAGGTCTGGCAGAGGATTTTGCGAATGATCTAGGAAACTGTGTTTACAAAATGTCAGATTATTTCTCCCGTGGACCATGCGAAACGTCAGATCATGGAAATATTAGGCTTGATGGTTAATGGTCCTGGTCCTAATGTCTCTTGCAGATGGATGGGTCAGAATAATCGGGTGCGAAGGGCTGGCAAATGGAATCCGCCTCCTCCGATAGTGCTGAAAATTAATACGGATGGATCTTCCTCGGGTAATCCGGGTAATGCTGGTATTGGTGGTGTGGGGCGGGATAGTAGTGGTACTATCCATTTTTTTTTCTCTTGCTTTAAAGGACATCATTCTAATAACTTCATGGAAGCACTCGTAATTTTATATGCTTTGGAGCAAGGGTATGCTTTGGGTTGGCGTCGGATTGTTTGTGAATCTGATTCTCAGATTGTTATAAATTTTTTAAATTCTGGATATAGTCTTCATGGTTGTTGGCGGTTGAGTTGGGTTGCTCGGCAAATTCTTAATATCTCTGCTCACTTGGACTTCATTTATTTTGTGCATATTCCTCGGGAGTGGAATAGGGTAGTAGATTTGTTAGCTAAATGGGCTTCTAAGTTTCAAGATGGTTGGGATGTTCAAAATTGGTCTCAACTTTCTTCTGATTGCTCTCAATCTCTCTCTTCTTTATTGAGAGCTGATATGTCTGAATAGCTTTTGCTTTTTCTTTGTATCATGAATGTTTTGCTGAGTTAATAAATTTTTACCCTCTTTTACAAAAAAAAAATATTATTTTCTAACTCAAGTTCAAGTTCTTTGCACAACCAATGGCTTCAACAACAATGCTTATAAAACAAGGTTTAATCACAACAATCAAGCCAGAAAACCTTGAAGCATTAACTCAACCACTTTCGAAAAGGAAACCACAATCAATCCTTTTCACTCCAATGATATTTCAAAAATCAACCACCCAAATAAAATCAATGGAGAATATTGGTCATACCTTTTTGATGCCTTAAATGTTGTCCAAAAAATATTTCTCACTCAACACACTTTATTTTTCAACTCTCAACCAGGGTTAGAGTAATAACACAAAAAAAATATCCATGTAACACCTTATTACTCCTACTTTATTTTAACATCCACCAAAGTTCTTTTATGCAAGAAATAAACCCTCAATAGAATGGGTTAAACTTACTTTTGGAAAATCCTTGAAAAAACCTAAAATATTTTCTTACACAACCCTTATTTCTCCTTATAAGTAAGTTGATTAAATAGATCTTGAAAAATGCTTTCCAACGATATATAATATGCTACCCTTCCAAAATTAAAAGGAATAGTAATTTCAAAATTTTCTAAAACAACTCATAAGCCTTATTTCTCCTCAAAGCTTTTCTTACAAATATTAAAATAAAAATTTAACTTGCCTTTTTCTTCTTAGCGGGATTCAATCCCCTATCACTGTCCAAGCACCACTCTAACCACAGTGCCACTAACCACATGAGCCAACCACTCACATGAAATGGTGAGCGCAACCACTATGCTTTCCTTCCTCCAAATGTGCCCCAGAAGACACGTGCACCAAAATGTGTACTTCCTTTCCACTTTGCAAAAACCAACGTCGATGGGATTCGAAATTTGGATCTACTGGCGCTCAACAACTTGATTACCTCCTTCTTGTCGCTAGGCCACAAGTGCCTACGGTGTATGGGAGGGGTCCTCCCTTACTTCTATTTCTCCCTTTCTTCACAGGTTTCGATTGCACTAAAATATCTTTTCTCTTTGTTCAAACGAAACTCACACACATTTGAATTATTTCCAAATGAATTTTTGGCAATGGTATTTATATATATTGCCTTGAATTTTCATACGTCGACCCTTAATTGAATTTGATGACATCGGCAGGAATTTCCACTTTGGAAATTTAAATTTAAATTTTAAAATATTAAAATTTAAAACTTAAAACTTAAACTTCAAAGTTGAATAAATTTGTCACCGAGACTCTTTTTTCGATGAAATGAAAAGCCAACTTGGGTTTTAAGAAAAACCCTTTTCAAATCTGCCATCCATGGTTTTAAATAAAACCTTTTATTTTGCCTACCTTGGTTTTCACAAAAACCCTTCCTTGCACTTTTACAAAACATGGTGCATGCCATCATAGATCCTTTTGACATCAATGACAAAATTTTAGCTTAGGGACTCAAAATGTCCAAAACCAGTTCCATAAATTCCTATAAATACCTCTAACCATGGCTATGGGGAGGGAGCCCATTTTGAGCTAGAGTTATGCTATAAAAATTACCACTCACCTTGTCTAATATTACCTTGACCCTTATCCATAGTCTCTAACCACTCCCTAAGCTCCCTCTTACTATTTAACACCTTTTCAGGATACATTGGGCCCTGATCTCCCTCTTACTCTTTAACACCTTTTCAGGATACATTGGGCCTATAGTTTTCAATTTTTAATAGTCATTTTGATACCGCATACCCTGATATGGTATTGAGACAGGCTCAAATGGTCTTGAGACTACCTCATATGGTCTTGATACTACCTCATATAATCCTAAGACTACCTCAGATGGTTGTACTTGTGATAGAGAGCACCTCTATAGTAGGGTTTCTGATGACAGTTCAACAAGCATATCAGGTATACTTCTAGTTTTTCTGCATTTCCTTTAACTATAACAATAGTTCCTTTCTTTTTATACTATGGTTTATACTTTGTTTGGACTAAGGCCCAACCTAGGTGGGCCCATTTATCTACTAACTTGTCTCTTGTTGGCTATGTGCAGGTATTTTACTACTCTACAACAACCCTTGCAAGCTCACACCAACAAGCACTCATGCTTCAATATCTTCTGATCGTATCCAATTGTAGGAGAAGAAGCATCAACACCATATTCCTTGTAAACTCTATATTTAGGGTTGATTTATAAATTGTATAAGACAAAGAGTTTTTGTATTTTAAAAGATATTATTTATAATAAAAATATCTTGTATTTTGCTTTCTTTGTCTTGTTATTCACTTTTGCTCGATGGTGGTTTCTCCCTCAATTGAGATAATATTAGTTGATAATCCTAAAAAATATATAGAAATAACACTCATAAGGGCTCTTATTAAAACCAATAAATAAGAGCTTGCTTGCTATCCGCACTAGAATAGATAAATATTTCTAAAAAATCCTACCAACGAGGGTATACCCCTTAGAGATAACAAACATAAAGTTAAATACAAAGCTAAAAAATGGTCTTTCATATCCATAAGTTATCATGCTTGCATATCCATTATTTGAGTCCCCATCGATGATTCCAATAAGGATATATCCAATTTGGCCTATGGACGAATAGGCAAGCATACGTTTCATGCTTGTTTGAGTAAGAGCGATGAAATTACCTAATACCATGCTAAGAATAGCTAAAATTTCCAAAACGAAATGCCATTCGTTCAATGAAAAATAGAAAATAATATCGAAGATTCGAGTGGCCTAGAACATATAAAACATCATCTAGCACAAAATCTAAAAATGGCATGCTAGGTATAAATTTTCTAGCTCCTTGAACATTATAAATCTTATCATCTATGATGTTTAGTGGAATGTTAGGTCTAAATTCTATTGAGTCAAACCAATACAAATTTTCAATCATATGATGATTGGCACCTAAATCTATACACCATGTATCCTTTTCTTTTTGCATGTTTTGATGAGATTTAAGTGATCTAGTTTCATATTTTTGATATTCCTCTCATGGGATTTGGACTTTTGTATGAATTTTGAAAATTTATCTTATCATATGAATGTTGTGATGCATCCATTTTTCTTTTCCATCTATTCATTTCTTCAAATATCAAAGTTTTCAAATTATAAATTTACAAATAATCAAATAAAAATACTTTCAAATCCTTAGAGTAGAAGACCTTTGTGTCTCGCAAAATGTCAAATAATAAAATTCTTCAAATTTGCAAAACAAAGTCTCCAAAGTCTTAACAAATCTTCAAATTCCTTTGGAGTTGGAAACCTTATGGCTCCCAAATTCAATCAATCAATTTTCTATTTAAATTTTTAAAATTTCTTTTGGATTAGAAAGTCTTATCTCTCCAAACTTTAAATAAATCAAATATTTCAATTTCAAATTGCAAACTTAATTTAAAAATATCAATTTTCAAAATAAAAAATGTTTTTGGGAGTAGCATTCTGTATGGCTCCCTAATTAATAATAAAAAATTAAATTCCCTAAGTCTTATCACTTCATAAAAAACTTAAATGACTTAGGTATATAATTTAGTGTCCAATATATAATATCAAATGATTTAAGGTAATATCTCTTACCTTAATATTCTCTAGCCTACCAACCTTTATTCCATTATTTTAAATGCCAATGTTGCTTCTGAATCTCACTCCTTTTTGTGCCTCATTTTGAGCATTTTGTTCAAAATGATGAGCTTCCAACTATTACATCCTTAATGATTTTCTCAAGAATATGAAATATCTCTACTGTGGCAACACGTATTAGGTTAGATCAATCCTGTTGGATTGTTATGCTATGATATTCAACACTCGATTCTAACATTCTCCTACACTAACTTTACTCTTAATAATATGCAATTATATTGGCTCTCAGAAGCAATATCTTCAATATTTTTGCTCTCAAGAAAATACAATTTCACAAGTAGTAATGCTTGTCGTCTCTCAACTCAGAAGAACTTAATATTCTTCAGGTGGATTTTTTCTTTCTTTGGTCCAAAACTTTTCTTTGGACTGAATATTTCTATGATAGTGCTATCTTGGATGAAGTTTTCCAAATAAATCTTTGGTGGATTTTGACCACACTTATGTTTCTGCTTCTTTCAGAAAAAATACTAAACAACTTTTCAATATCTTTTTTTTAGTGTTGCTTTTAGATTGGATACTTCTCTTAGATGTCTCTCTTCAATGTTACTTCCAAATTGAGTCCTTGTATTCAATTGGCTTGTATTCGAATGAGTCTTGGTAGTCCCCTTTCTGATTTAAGTGTCTTATCCCTAGGATGCTTGTAATGGCTCCATATTTTTTTTTATTTCTAACTTTTTATTTAGTGGTTTTCACCACTCTATCTTATATTTCTTCTCTAGAAAGATATTTCTTCTATATCTAATTTATTGACAAAGTCTATCAACATATTCGTCGACTTTGGATGGCTCAAACTCAATGATTCTTAGTGGATCCTAAATTTTCTCTCACAACTTGTAGTCAAAGACTTTCACTTGGTTTCTTCAACCTTGATATTTTCTACTTCTATATCAAAATATAATATAGTAATTCCTACAAATATTAGTCTCCAATTTATATAATTTTAGGATGATATCAATTCCAAAAAATCGAGTAGCTTTTCTCTAAAAATAATCAATGTTTTTAGTCAAACTCAAAATATAATATGAACCTCAAAATATCTTCAATATTCAAGCTTTTCCTTTTAAAATTGTTAATTTGAATTCACACTAGAAGTTATTTTTTATGCTAGCTCTGAATATACCTCTTCCAAAAGTGGATAGAGTATGGTAGCTCTGATACCACTATTGGATTTTCAGTCAAATTATCACAGGTACCAATTTTTAGGATCAAATATAATAATCAAATATTTGAGCATTCAATATATGTGGTCAATATTAATAAAAAAATATTCATATAAAATAAAAATAATATGAAGTAAAATGGCCAATATCATTCATGCAATAACATGAAGAAAACTTACAATAGAATTGCTCAAAATGTATACAAGCTTCTTTATTTTATGCTTGAAATACATATATTCTTTGATACATTTCATGGAGCTTTGTATCCATAATATAACCTTAGAAAGGTGACTCTTGGAATATTTGACTATTGTTCTCCTCATATATCTGGGAGATGTAATCTTTCCTATTCCATGCATAAGAAAAATATCTCGTGCCTCTTGTCTTCGCATCTTACCACTTGTATACATGACTCTTGAATCTCTATTTACACACTTTACACTATGACACTTTGCACACTCCTACATCTATACATATCCACACTCAATTATATGATACTTGCACACTTTCTCACTCGTCACATTTACACACATAATTACATGACACTTGTGCATATCCTGCACATAGACACGTACATTAAGAAAAATATAAATCACACTCCTAAACTATGGACTCACACCCTCATCTATTACATATTTACATTTGTACCATCAAGGTACAAGGGGGAACATTAGCATGTACCAAATAATGTAATATTATCCAACATAGAAATTTAAAACATTAGTCACCTCTCTTCAATTTCTAAATATAACCATATCCTTTGATGAATTGGTCAACATACTTCAGGAATATGAAATAAAAAACCAAGCTAGAGAAATGATAAACAATGCTTTTATCTCAACAAAAAAGGTATTAAATAATACTACTTCATCTTCACAACATCAACCTGAATGGAGAAAAAATATTGTCACATATGTAATAAAGAATGTCATAACACTACTTATTATAGATACAATTATTTAAATCAATCGAATCAGATGTATAGACCTTTTCAAAGATACCATAAAAAATAATATTAGCCTAATCAACAATGAAACACATCAACACAACAATGATATCTAAAATGGGAAAAACAAAGAGGAAACATGGTCCAAGAAGTATAAAAAATAGAGAAAATAAATGAGGAATAAAATAAAACTCTAAGGACATGGTCAAGGACGAGTTGAAGGATGATGATAACGAGGGCCAAGATTGCCTTGTTTTTTGTGTTTTTGAGGCTACCCTACGTGGGGCCGGTTTTATTTTGTGCTGAACCCCAGGAGGGGATGTGTCCCCCTTTTTTTGTTAGTTGGGTTTTGCTCAGGGATGCATTCCCTATTTTCTTCTTTGACATTTCTTATCATTTATATGCTTATTTTTTAAATGGTTTTGGGGTCATACTTGGAAGTAATGAAATGTTTTAATTTATCAAAAAAAAATTCATAGAGTTCTCGTGGAAAGAATTATAGGTCTCTCCATCCTTGACAATACATGTTCAAATTGAGAAGTAGTATGACAAAAATAGTAATGACACAATCCACTTGAAAATTCTCAATGGCACGGATATTATTAAAAATAAAATAAGAATTGTTGAAAAGGAAACATGAAAAAGAATAAAAAATATGAACCAAAACAAAATCGATGGATGCTTCAATATTGCAAATTTTATGAAAAGAACAAACAAAAATCTTGTCAAGAAAAGAAAATTGAAGTACATTATGGATGAATAAATAGAATAGAATGTAACATTATGGAAATGCTAAAATGTGTTTACAAGAAAAAAATAAGTATGACAAGCATAGATTTATATCTAAGTTGTGCAGGAAAAAAAAAGATACAAATAACAACTTCGTAGGACAAATATAGTGCCAAAACTTTAAGTAGTACAAAAGACAAAGTAGGAAGACCAAGACAATAATAAAAGAATAAAATACATGAATCAAATAATAAAAGCACATGAAGGCAAAATACATTCATACCAAATAATATAATATGGGGGGTGAGGGTGTTGGAGGTATTACATTATTTGGTACCTTGCAATATTGATGCAAGGATCTTGTAAATAGTTTAGTCTAGGATGTGTTTAATATTTGTCTATAGTAGGTGTCCTGTTATTAAGTGTGAGTTATGTGTCATGTAAATAAGTGTGGATTTATGTGTGAGATGTTATGCTAGTAAGTGTGAGTTATGTGAGTGAAATATCATGTTTAGAAGTGAGGAGTTATGAGTAATCATGAGATATTTTGTCTTTATGCAAATATTTGAGCTTTATTATTATGTATTTGAGAAATTTGAAGAGTTAGATCTCCTATGAGTATGAGGATATGAAGAGTTTATTTAAATGTGAAAGTTAAGAATCATGTGAATATGAAGAGTCTCATGTATGTATATATTGAAGACAAAGACATGTAATATGTATCTAACAAGCATTGCATGCATCCATTGCTTAAAGTAGATGTTCATAAATAATATTAGTGAGTTTTATGTTCATTGTTGTGGATTGATCCTTGTATGTTTTATCCTAGAAGATTGATTAACTTATGGATAGGAGTGATTTGCTAATAATATGCACTTCCAATAAAAATTAAAAAAATGATATTTTGATTAAAAGAATGGAACAATAACACTTTTAAAAACAATTTTGAGAAGAAAGAAGAACTAAAATAAAAACTTTCAAAGTTACAAAAATATGAGCACAATAATCCAAGCTTGAAGGAAAGGGAGTTGCTTAGTGAATATTATAATATTTTGAGTAACGAAATTTTTTGGAGGTTAAATTCAAGATAGACTTGGTTAAAAGGAGATAAAAACATAAATTTCTCATAGGATGGCAATAGTAAGCAATCAAAATCCAAAATTAGTAGAATTAAATTAGTATAAGGGTTCTAGATTGAAGACTAGAGCAAAATCATAAGAAATATAAGGCATTTTTACCACAATATTCTAGGATTGGAGGAGACTGAAGTTCTTAATGATAAACTATTGTAATAAGTACCTTCAGTTATAATAGATGAAACCAATAGCCAAAACATGGAGCCTATTACTTTGGAAGAATTTTATTTAGCTCTTTTTTCTTTTGATAATGATAAATCACTAGGTTTAAATGGGATCTTTGTAGTATTCTATCAACATAACTAGGAAATAGTGAAGGATTATTTATTGGTGATAGTGGAATATTTTAGGATAAAAAGTACATGTCATTTAAAATAAATATTATATATCTTACCTTGATTCCAAAAATAAAGGATACATAATTTTTTGATTCATTTAGGCCCATAAGCCTATGTAATATGGCATATAAGATAATCTCCAAAGTGATGGAAAATAGGTTAAGACCACTATTAGACAAAATTATTTTAAAATTTGAACTTGTTGCATTGATTCCTCATTCTATTTGTTATCTTCTACTTTAAATTCTTCTATGGATGGTGAGGAATCACATATTGAGTGTACATATTCACTCTTGGATGCTTGGATCTTGATGTTCCTAATTGTATTTGAATGGAACTAATTTTATTGACCTATCATATGTTTGGGGTCATACCAAACATTATTATGCTATCTCAGATCTTCTTGTGCAACAAACATATGTTCTTCTTCACAAAATTTTTTCTTCTTCTTCATTAGAGCTTGATTTTCTATGACTATATTATTTTATTATTCGTTTCTCCAAAATTGATTTTATTTTTTTGAAGATGATATGTCTTACTATTGGTTCATTTCTCATAAAATATGAAGAACATAAGCTTATACTGAGAGGAGAGGTGAACAGTATAAGACCACTTCTTACTTTTCTTTCCAAATCAATATTATGCAATGTATAGATAACAATATCAACAATAATAATTAAATCAATGCACAAATCCACACAAAATAGAGACACCAATTTTACATGGTGCACCCAATGTGGGCTACTCCATGGAGAAAATATTTCACTAATTTTTTTTCAATCAATCTCTTGGAATCATTGCCCTATTACAATGTTTATGGACCTCTGTCCAAAGGAGACACCAATCCCCTAATCAAGTTTGCGGATCTCTATCCACAGGAGAACTCTTTCTCCTTAGCTCTAATTGGTGATCTTCTAGAAGAACTACTGCCCCCACTACTCTGGCTAATGGATCTCTATCCATTGAAGACACCTATCCTCACTGCCCTGGCTAATGGATCTCTATCCATTGGAGACTGTCATCCTCTATAATCTATCACCTTCAAATCTCTGTCTCAAATCTACACTAAACACAGTCCTTCGGTCTAGCACAAATCTACTCAATCTTTGTCTCTGGTCTGACACAAACCTATCCTCAAATCTACACCAAATTCTATCCTCAAACATCTGTCCTATGATTTGCACTAAACATAGTCCTTCAATCTAGCAAAAATCTATCCTCAATCTTTATCCTCAAGCCTTAACACAAAGCTTGACTTAATCTCAAATCAAATCTGCTATATCTGCCCCAAACCTTAACCCAAGGTCTAAACAAATCAATCAATCAACTCTACTCTCAAGTCTACTCAAAGAATTGTCTCAAATTTATCTTGTAAGTTTCCACAAAATCTCACACTAATATGTCCAACAATTCCTCACTAGAACTTTTCCAACTCTACTCTCAATCTCTTTCCTCAAATTGTATTGTAAGATTCCACAAAAGCTCACACAAATCTGTCCACAAGTCTTCTCTAAGACTTACCTCAATTATAATCAACAAGTCCACACTATAACTTGTCCAATCTCATAGAAACGTAAAGAGAATTGTTAGAGACTCAATATGCTTCACATTAATGACAATGCTAAATCACTGTCAATCACTCTTTTTGTCATAGAAACATATAGAGAATTGTTAGAGACTCAATATGCTTCACATTCACCACAATGATCAATCACTCTTTTTATCACAGAAACATATAGAGAATTATTAGAGACTTAATATGCTTCACATTCACTACAATGATCATTTAATTTCAATCACTTTTTTATTATAGAAACATATAGAGAATTGTTAGAGATAATATGTTTCACACTCACCAACACTCAACCTCTTTATCAAATCAATTCAAAATGTAGAACAATTTGTTTCATAGAACTTGAACTATCACACCAATATATCCACTTGACTAGGCTCAACCAACTCTTCTCAAACAATCACTCAATGAATTAAGCTTTTCTTACAAACCCTAGTCCAAGCATATGAACACTCACTCAAATGTTTCCAACAATGCTCATCAATAAATATCACATAATAATGATACTCATGATCTTTGCAAAACCTAGTTCAAGTTCCTCACTCAACCAATTGCTTCAACAACAATGCTAATCTCACATAACAATGATACTCATGATCTTTGCAAACCCTAGTTCAAGTTCACTCAACTTAATCACTTCAACAACAATGCTTATCAAACAAGGTTTTGTTAACAACTCTTTATTCTAGAAAACCTTGAAGCATTAATTCAAAACTGTGACCAGGAGATTGATTTTGACTAATTAAATGATAAATTGTATTAACAAAAATATTAGCAATGAGGCTAATGTTAAATAGATTACAAAATAGGAATAATAACAACTACTCCTACATCTACGCTAACTAACATGCCATAGAAGGTAGAGTGTTAGGTTTAGGATTATTAACCTAAGATATTTAGGAACTTACCATTAGATATTTGGAACAGTAAATATCTACATGGTAGAAAGTAGAAAAGTAAATACTAGTGGTTAAAAGTAATAAACTACTTTTTACCATGCGGTAAATAAAATCTACCTAATGTAGGAAATAGGGTAAATATCCCAAATGATGAAATATTACTCTAACAAGCCCCCTTATTACATTATTTGGGTAATGTATACCTATCCTCCTATACAACAATATTTGGGTAAAGTATATAACTACCCCAATATAGTGGAAGAAAATGTCGATCTGTTGGTTCTTGCTCTGTCATAGTTCTTTGGCTACTTCTAAGAAAAAAATGGGTCATTCCTCACTTTGTCTTCACATCAACGAATTTCCTTATAGTAATATCATCATCCAATCGAATTGCATGGATAACCAGCCACTGCAATCGCTAGGTGTAGTAGAATAGATCACTTCATACGAGGTTCACTCATTTACAATATGAGTTTGCAAAATATAAGGTAGTTAAGGTGTCAGTCACTACTGAAAATGCACCCTTATAAGTTCTCCCCTTCTTGTTTCAAAACATGTTGTAATTAATTTCTGAAATAAGTATGACTACGGTGTCAGTCATTGCCGAAAATGCACCCTTATAAGTCTTCTTACCTTTTTACAAAAATATGTGAAGAAAAGAAAGTATATCCCCGCTTAATTGCAAAATATATGCAACTTAAGAAGCTTTGTGAAAGATTTTACAAATATTGCCTCTTAGGCAATTTTACACCAAAAAAATTCCCTCATTTTGTTACAAGGACTTCAAACAATGAGAATTTGCTATTTATGAAGCCTAAAAGAGGTACAAACACCCCTTTATTACAAGTACTTCAAACAAAAAACTTATGCTATTTATGAAGCCTAAAAAAGGAGAGAGAGGAAATGGTGTTTGCTCAAGGTGACACAATGTGTTTTCCCTCTACAATATTGTCTGAGCCATGAGCAATCTGTGTGCTCTCTTTGAACCAGAATCAGAATTAGAACTAGACACTTCACTAGAAATATTGCCTTTGTTTTGCTTCTGTGATGTGCCTTTGCCATTTTAGTTTTACTTGTTTGGAAACCAACACTGAATGGTGTCATGGTTGTCCTTTGTACAATTTGTGCAAAAATTTGTTTCTTAGGCAATTTTATCAAAAAAGTTTACCAAATAATCCTTCCTTATTGCAAGTACTTCAATCATGGTTGCTATTATGAAGCCTAAAAGAAAAGGTATAATTTTATGATGACTTCTACTTTTCTGATTGCCTTTACAAGTTTTATCTCCCTCTTGTCAAAATTTGTGCTTTAAGGAATAAAGGAATTATCCCCCCTTAGTGCAAAGGATTGGAACTTTTTAAGGTTCCTTTTCTTTTTTCAAAAACTTGTTCTTTCTTTTGATATATCCTAAAAGAGTACCAAAATATAATTCACTCAAACAGATATTTAATGACCCCTGCCTAAACACCCTTGAATAAGGATGATCAGTTTGAGGATTTTAAGCCAAACAAATAAGAGTGAATTAGGGTTTTTTTTGTTTTAGGAGAGAATATCAAGTGAAATTGACTTTAAAACTATGCAAGGATTTACACAAATTTGTGAAATTTTGGAGTTTAGTGTGTTCTTGATTCTATGACTTATAATTGCAAAAGAAATAATTCAATAATCAAACAAGAATTCCCACAAAATTCTTATCACCTAGGTTTCAGATGCAATCGAAAATGCACCTAATTTGCCAATGAAGGTGTCAAGTAAAATAAAAAATGCACCTTTTAATTTCTACAACAAAATGTGGATTTGTGTTGTGCAAAAAATTGATATTTTTATGTCTCCTACTTGTCTTCCAATTTTGTAAAAGAAGTACAATGTTGTCTTCCCCCATTTATTTTGTAAAATTAACAATATGAGCACTCCTTTCAAGACAAGTCGACACACGACCCGCATTTGAAAGGCTTCTATACCAGTCGACAAACGACTTGGTTTTGATGGACCCAAGTTTGCAAAACAAATATGTGCAATTTTATGTCTTATATCCCCATTTTGAGAAAACAAATGCACACTTTCAATTTTGATGTTTTGCAATTTTGGAGTCTCCTTGTCTTTAAAATTTGCAAAAAGAATTCAAGTTTGATCCTTTCTTGTATGCTAAATTAATAAGGTTGAGAAGAATTTTAGGTTGCCTATTTTTGCAAGAAAATTCTGCTTTTAAATGTCTTATATCTCCTTGTTGAGGAGAAAACAAAAAAACATTGTCATTTGATTTGCAAAAAAAATTAGGTCTTTACCTTTTTTTTTTAATTTTCAATTTCATTGCATTTATTCTAATTAATTTAAGTATCATTTAATTAATAATAAAAATTATTCTTATTTAAAAAATCACTTTATTATAAAAATAAAAATGATTTTATAAAAAAAAAACGTTAAATTATTAAAAAAATACTAAAAAATTAATAAAAAAATACAAAGAAATATTAAAATAAAAAAATTTCTTTTTAATGTTGATGCTCCTTTGAGAAAAAAAAGAGGCGTGATTGCCCCAACTGGAGTCGAACTCTCGACCTCCCATCGGGCATCACCTTAAGGCTGACCCTCTCTCTAGTCGGGCTAGCTAGCCCGACGGGAGGAGTAGCCCATTGCCTTCTCCTTGAAGGCTTCCCCGTCGAATAGTGAGGAATATAGTGGGATTTATCCCACATCGTCCCTATGGGCGATCTTAAGTTGCTTAAAAGCAACAAAGCACCTAGTGCTTTTTGATTGCTTGCAGACAATCAGGGTCTAGTCGGACCCCTTTTATTGCTGCCCACGTGGCATGGTCGGAGGGGTCCATGTGTCTGGTGGCACACATGGTTGTCTACCACATGGCCACCACACGTCCATTCTATGTCAGGTGCCACATGGCTAGTCCACCATGTGTCACCTTATATCTGGTTCAGACTGCGTTAGCAGCTTAGTCAGTTGCCACATCAGCCACGTCCAGTCAGGGTCTATCCAGTCAGCGTCTGTAGTCCACGTGTCTGCAGCATCAAATATAGGGTCTAGGTGGCAGTGCCATGTACCTAATTTAGATTTGTCCATGTCAGCTATATCTAGTGGTTGTCTGCCATGTCAAGTCTAGTCAGGTTCGATCAGGTCTACATTAGTGTCTCGTCAGCACTGCCTCAGGGTGCATGTAGATCTACAGGAAACGTGAGGGTGCTCCTACCCTCGATGCATTCTCACCTTGGGATCCATGCTACAAGAAATGTGAGGGTGCTCTTGCCCTCGATGCGTTCCCACCTCGGTCTTAGGATGTGAGCCCAATGGGGGAGCTAATAAAGCTCTCCCTATGCCATGAGGAGGGTGAGGGCCACCTACCCTCGGATGCTCCTGTGGGCTGTCTGTGGGCCTATAGGATGGATCATCGATGGGTATATCCCCGATGGTCACTATCCATGATGGGGGAAAAAATTCCCTGTGGGTGGCGATCACTGTCAGGGTCAAATGATCCCTGCGTCAGGATCTTTGCCCAAAGCTACGGGCTTTCCTGCGGGAGCTTTCCACAAAAATTAAGATGCACAATAAACTAATCAAATTTAGGGAGAATTAAAGATATATTAGGGTCAATAATGAAATTAATTAAATGTCATCGATGGTGTCATAATTCCAATGCTCCAGCTCTGGTACCAATATGACCAGAAGATCGAGTTTGACTAATTAAATGATAAATTGAATTAACAAAAACATTAACAATGAGGCTAATGTTAAATAGATTACAAAATAGGAATAATAAATACTCCTGCATCTATGCTAACTAACATGCCATAGAAGGTAGAGTGTTAGGTTTAGGATTCTTAACCTAAGATATTTAGGAACTTACCATTAGATATTTGGAACAGTAAATATCTACATGGTAGAAAGTAGAAAAGTAAATACTAGTGGTAAAAAGTAACAAACTACTTTTTACCATGGGGTAAATAAAATCTACCTAATGTAGGAAATTGGGTAAATATCCCAAATGATGAAATATTACTCTAACAAAAAGAAACTCAACAATGCTTACCATACAATCCTTTTCACTCTAAATTTGCATTCACAACATTCAATAATCACTCACTAGGAAGATGTGCCCATACCTTTTGTTTGATGTAAAAGTGCCCTTAGAAAACCTGTCTCAATCACAATTTTCTTCTTTCCAATTTCAATGGTTAGATGAAAAAATATTACTTCAACATTTTCTCAAAAATATTCCTTAGACACAAAAATAATCAAAACTCAATTTTACCTTATTGCTCCCTTTTAGAAATAGCATCCATCAAATATTACATAAAAATTAATCACTTTGATACACCTTATAATCTCCAACTTAAAATTATATCCAACACCACAAGACTTCAAACAATCTTCCTAAAACACCTTACTACCCTTTCCAAACATTAGAGCAAATAACACAAAAAAATTAATTTTGCATAAGCCTTATAACTTCCCTTACAACCTTACAAACCAAATCAAATATGCAAAAATTAATTTTTAAATGCTCAATTAATACCTCCAAAATTTTTGCTCAACTTAAAGCATACCTTTGTTTTCATCCAAGAGATTTTCGGCATGATTCGATTTGCCTTCTCCCCAAGTCCAAGTGCCTTAGTGCTTTGGAGCCCACTACATGGGCTATTGGTGCCCACGTGAAGGAAGGAGGACTTCCTTCCTCTTATACCTTTGTGCACCATTGAATTCCCATGAAAATAAAAAACACTCCTCTTTATTGTAGCATGATTTGCATAAGCTCGCATTAATTAAATTCGAAGGCATGGTAGTTTTGGGTAAGGTGGGTAATCCCATTTTTATACACACATGGGTATTTTCTCCCCATGTCGGCACTTAAGAATTCAAATTCAAAATTTGAATTTAATTTAATAACCCACCTTAGGGTTAGTTAAAATTAATATAAATTAACTTATAACTAATATTAAAATTAATTAATAATTAATTTAAATAACTTATAAGTTAAGTAAATTAATTTATAATAAAAATTATATTAATTAATTTATAATTAATTTAAACTTCCCTTTATAATATTATAAAAAAATTATTATAATATTATTCACCTAGCTTCTTCTTTGCACTTTGGACCATATCTGATTTCTTGGAACCGGGTCTTGATTAACTGAAACCGGACTATCCTTTTGCACTTATTGGAGAACTTGAAATTGATTCTGCCCACTGAAAATACCATTGACTAGTGATGAAAGCTTGACATCAATTACCACTCACTCTTGACATCAATGGCAACTCATCTACTCAAAATATCCAATAAAAGGGATCCATTTTTTAATGGATTATGCCAACATTCCTTCATGGCATCCCACTTTTTTCCATAATGTTTATACATCATTTGTGTGAAAAGTATTTCTTTGAGAATTATTTCTCTAACAATGATATCTTTGAAAATTATTTTTTTTTGGAAGTGCTATGGAGGTTTTATCCCTATTATAATGGTTGATTCCCTCTTTGATTTATTAGTAATTGTTCTTCTTCATATTCTATATGTGAGGACTCTACATTTTGAAGTAGGTTTACCAATTTTTGAAAGCTTGGTGTTTGATTAGTAATATTTAATGTTATCACAAAAATATTTTACCTAGATGGGAAAGATCTCAAAATAATTGGAATTAATGTTTCATTAGATACCTAAGTTCCCAATGCTTGTCATGATGCTCGTATCTCTACAATTCTCCTCATGAATGACTTCAACTTTTCTCCACTCTTCATATTTATACAATGGAGCTAGTTTTGGAGGAATAGAATTTGTTTTTGATTCTTTGATTCAATTATTATTTTGAGCTTCTCTCATGCTTATTTGGATGTAGTTAAATCCCTAATATATGTTTGGACTTCACTTGCTATTTTGAACAATTTTATCAGTCTTGTCTTTGTATCTGCCTTATCGTACTTTCATATAGGTAGTGGTCCCATCTAATACTTGCCATAATTCATCAAAATCAAGCTTGGTTTTCCATATTGCATAATTATTTCCCCTCAATAGTTGGGAATCAGGCAACAAGAACTTTAGTGTTCCACTAGCCATAGTAAACTTTTACAAAATTTTGATATTATTTTTTACTAAATTAGTCAAAAAAATACTTTCCAATGAGTATAAATATGCCTATACTCAAATTTTAATTGGTGTTTCAAAAAAATCAAGAGAATTATTTTTCCAAATAAGAGAAATATGGAGGTGAAAATTTTTTCTTCCCTCAGAAGAATAATATTTCTCTTTTCAAATCTCTTTAAAAGAATAATTTTTTCTTTTGTATTTTTGCTTCTAATCGAACAAAACTTTCAAATTTTATACCTTGTTGTTATTGTTATTCCCATTTATAAATATAGAGTCTTAAATGATTAGGTCTTCTTGATTGTTCTCCTAAACTTGATGAAAACTTAATCAACACAAGATTTTCATGTCTATTATCTTTAACACACATTATTCCCTTTGGAAATTATGTTGGTTGATCTTAGGTACATTTAAAACCTTTTGAGGCACCTTTATTCTAATATTTAAAATATTTTGAGATGTCAATGCTTAACATTTGTGGATGAGGAGTGGAAGTTAAGTTTCTTTCTTCTTTGAGCAATCCATATTTGATCGTGTGCATGAAAATGCCTTGGTTTTTATGCTTGTCCTTTTTCTAGGAGTCCATCAAGCGGTTATGCAAAAATTATTTCCTTTCAAATGAACTCATCAATTTTTTTTGTTGTTTAGGCATCTAGGTAAGCATTCTTCATCCTCTGGTTGCATGCTTTTGGCATCATTTTTTTGTTTACCAGCCTCATAGGGTTTCTTTTTGCTTCTCCTACAATATTTTATGTTTGAGAGTCTTTCTTCTTGGATGACTTAGTTGATGTTATAGGTTGGTGCAATTGTATTCTACTCGAATATATTTCTTTACATGAATGGTATAAACATTTCTCCTCTAGATGGTTGGTGTAATTGTCTCTTCTACAAATGGCTAGTGCAATAACCTCTCCTCTAGACACAATAATCTTTCCTTAAATGTAATCATCTCTCTTTGAATGCATCCATCTCTCATCAACCACAATCATATTTCCTTGAATGCAATCATCTCTCTTAGAATGTAGATGTCTCTCTTCAAATATAATCATCTTTCTTCAAATGTAGACATCGCTCCACCAATGTCTTTGTTTCTTTCTCTTATATGTATATCCTTTGACTTATTTGAGATGTTTCAATTTGTTGAAACATAGGTGATTCACCTTTGCATCAGTAGAATGAAATTTCTCATTTTAGAGAATATGTTGCTTCACACGTTTTCTTCGGATGTGTTTCATCTAAGAATGTGTTAACTATATTTTGTCTTGATCTACTTCCAAATATAGGAGGTTTCACTTAACTAATGTTCATGAGTGACTTCTTGCTTTGAATGTGTTTGTATCATTTTACCTTCAACTAGCCCATATTTTTACTTTGTTATTTTTACATGGTTTCAGATGCTCTTTTGTAATTGTTGACTTCTCTTTCTAGTGTTTCAAGGACCTATGTTGGTCATTTGACTTCACTTACTTTTAGATTTCTTGGATTCCCTTAGGAATATTTGTATAGTATTCTTCCTTTGAGACTTTATTCTTTCTTGAATTGTTACAATTAGTAGCTTTAATATTTTTGAACCAATTTATTGTTGGTTTTCCTTTGATGGCTTTCACACTTTTCCTTTGCCTTTTAGGAATTCCTTTTATGAGTTCTTTGAGCTTGTAATATTTATACAAGATTAATTGACTGCTTTTTAATAATTTTCTTCATATTCCTCTTTGGAATGAAATAACTCTTTTTTTTTTCTTTTTTTTTGGTGTATGCTTATGCACCTTTGGAGGGCAATTTTTTGTCTCTTAATTCTATTTTCTGCTTGTTGCTAATTTGTAAGATACAACTTCTCTAGCCTTGGAAGGGATTTTGACCCTCTCTGATGTTTGAAGGCTTTTGTCTTTGGTAGGGTTTTTTCACCCTAAAAACTTTGAATCTACCATGAAAATTTTCTTCATAGAGATAGTTACCTCTTTTGAGTTTTTTCTAAAATAATCTTTTACAAGGTAATTTTACCATTGAAACTTCTTTTCTCAAACTTGAAACTTTTTTTCAAAATAGAGTGCTCTTTTGGCTTCTTTGTATTAAAGCTAGAGGAGGATCAAAAGGATAATTCTTTCTTCATTCTATCTATTTTAATACCACTTGTTAAAAATCAATGCTTTTTTTATTGTACTATGAAATGATAGGGTATTTTAGTAAATAGGATGCCTATTTTGGGTATAACAAACTCTAAAACAAGCTTGTAACTACCTTGTCTTATACTACATGCATATATATTGTGAGGAGTGGTTAGACCACTTAACTTATTTCATGGGCTACGATGTAATAAATCCTAATAATTACTTTAATATAAATATGTTGATATGAATTCAAACATTATGTAAAAGGATTAGGAAGGAAGATACAAACGGAAATAATTTTTTTAACAAGTATACTGGAGATTGTTGCTAGAAGGCAGTTGAGCAGAAATATAAAAATAATGATTATTCTAATGGGATTTGAGGATAAGTTGATTTAAGAGTTGAATAGCTTAGGAGAATACACAAAAATATAATGTAAAGCACCACCAACACACAAATACCACAAGAATATGGAGAGATATTTGGGATAACCTAAGCATTTCAAAAGTCAAATTTTATATGCCTAGTAGGTCATAGGAAAATTTTATGTTGGGATAACCTAATTAAAAGGGGTTTTCATGGCCCCTCATGATGTGCTCTATGTAAAAGGAGAAGAGTATATATCATATCTTGGGACACTATTCAATAGTCTACGAACTATGGTAATGGATTCTTATATATTTGGTAAATGCATGGTGTTGAATGAAAAAATTAAATAATGGTTAAAGCAATGGAAAAACACTTTTAGAAGTGAGGTGTTATAGACAAATTGGGATACAACAAAAAGTATATGGAAAGGAATAGAATAATATTTAAAGGAAAGTAAAATAGTTTAGAGGTAATGAAAATGATGATTTATTTAGACATAGAGGAGTTTAAACCAACCCTATCAACTCACCCAATCCATAATATTGAAGTAGAGAGCCTTGATAGATGGATTCAAGTCATCAAATGGAATTATGATTTTGGGTATAGGAGAAATAAAATGAAGGCAAATAATATAAAGTCAAAAATATAGTAATAAATCACTACACTTTTTGAAACTAAAAGTCTGAGCCATGGACAGGCACATGAAGAAAGGTCCGATAAAAAATGTTTGATAATCGGAGGTTAGATCTCATGAAAAATAAATATCTGAAGGTCAAAATTTCTTGAGTCATGGAAAAAAGGCAATAAAAAAGTCTCGACAAAGGAAATAAAGGTAGAAAGTCTCAAATATTTGAAGATAAGTGATCCTAATAGATGAAGAAAAAATCTTGAAGAAGACAATGCCAACGTCCCAAAAGTCAAATCAATAAAGTGCACATTCTTCAAGGAAGATTGTCCTTCCTACAAAATATATTTTAATATATTTTGAAATGATATGAACAACATGGAGCCATGATAGAAGCAAATTGAAGATCTAGAACATTAAAATTAAAGCAATATTTTGCACCCATGTGATGGAAATCCCACAAAAATGGATAGATGGCAATTAAGGCGGTAATTACTCATCCAAGAGCTAGGATCGATTGATATTGTTATCTTAAAATCTAGATAATCTTAAAGGGATAAATAGTTATACAAGACATGACTTAGTATCTAAAATGGAAACCACCTAGAAATCTCTGCATGAGTTTTAGAGGGAAAATCCTTCCTTGTAAATCTATAAATAAGAGTATTGTTAACTTTGTAAAGGATTGACAAGTTTGAAATTATGTGTATTTGTAGGATTTATTTTAATTTCTCTATGTAAAAATAGTTGTGGTTTCGAAGAAACTTGTGGGTAATTTCAAACCCATGCTTCTGGTATAATTTTTATAAAAGTTTACCTAAATTATATATACATGGGAGCCTGTGTCTATTTTTTGACCTTTTCCTATAGACCCGTTGTTGTGTATGTGTATGTGTTTGTGATATTTTTCCTAAAAATCAGAATTGCTAAGTGCATGTGTGTGAAGGGCCTACATTTATTTTTGGATTGAGTCACTTACTAGCTTGACTCTCCTACATGACCCGCCTACTCATATATGCATATAACTAGTAGATTTTGATTGCACTTCACTATGTTGAGGAGAGGAAGTGTTCACCACTGGCATATAATGTTCAAGCCTATTTTTTTAGGAAGGTCTTAGACTATCGCTTGGTGCATCGATCCCTTTTCCTTTTATTTGATGAATTTATTTATTTTCTTGCACATATTTTCCCTTTGTAGAGAAACTAGTGCCTTGAAGATCACATCTTAACAAGGAGTGAGCCTTGTAAAAACTCTCATAGGCCCCCAATTGAGCTAAAAATCATGCTATAAATTGTGGCCCGCTATGTGACTAAGATACGAGGCAAAATTTTCTTGGGTGGGGATAATTGAAGATGACAATAGTTTAATGGCATGCCTAATCAGACCCTAGTGACACATCATTGGTACTAAAATTGTAATAAGAAGTAAGACTAAAATTGTGGCCCGCTATGTAGCCTAGTTTGTCATCTAGATCATGCTAGAACTATGATTATCATCTCTTGAGATTTGAAGGCAAGCACCCGCTGATCACAACCTAGAATAAATATTATGAGAATCAAACTATTTTGACTCAACCTCCAAAGAAGGTTGGCTCCTTGTCAACTTAATGAGTGTTGAATCTATTTAGATAAAATATGGGAAGGTTAGGGATAGAAATTATAGGGTTAGGAATTTAATAGATTTAAGATGGATGGGTTAATCCAATAGCATAGACATCCACATAGTATCCTTTAACAAATAATTTTAGAAAATCATCTAGGGGATTAACAACATTAAAAAATTATGCAGTTACATTATTAAAATAGTTTTTTGCATGTTCATAGAACTATTTCAAATATCTAGAAATATTTATTATCCAATTTTAGCAAAATAAGATCAATACTCTGATTTGGAAAAAATAGAATTCTCGATAAACATGTATGCAGAAACAATTAACTTGATCTACTCTAAGTTAGCTTTTCAAATTAATAGAATAGACTAACCATAGTAGTAAGATGAGATAATATCTAAGAATTAGATCCACCATTCAACACAGGCACAAATTTGAGGTAAACATCCCTTGTAATACTTCATTCATCAATTTGCAAATATTTACACAGTGGTGCAAGCAAACACTCTAGAGTCGACCCTTTGAAAAGAGGTTGTTGCCCATATTTATATGTTTTACAATCATCATTTTACTCTTAATCATTTACAAGAAATTTTATTCTTTCATGATATCTCTAACCACTTTGACATTCATGATGCCCTCCAACTATATCTCTTTGATCCTGTTGTAATGGTCTTCTGGGTGAGTTCATCATCGTCGTTGGTGGTTCTTGAAATCCATCCCTCTCCATCGATATTACAACTGATTCTAGTTCAACAAGATGTTCTGGAAGGTTCTCGACTACAACTGATTTGATTATGTTTCTTAGGTATCAGATTCAAATTTCCTCCACTTTATGGATTATGCATGCACAAGTTCATCGAAAACCCTTAAGGAAGGTAGAAGTTTAATTTTTAGCCGTAGATTTGACCATCAAATGTCTATAGTACTGCTTCTTGTCTGTGTAGTGTTAATGAAGAAGGAATAGAAACATGACTTTGCATTGCTTTTTCTAGTAACACTTTCTCATACCTTTTAGATTTGTGTTGTCGATATACAATGGATGTAAAAGTGCTATTCTCTGTTCTTCTCACATTTATTCTCTTTCTAGTGCTTCTTATTTTTTGGGCCCTTTTCAGTGCTTTCATTCTACACACTAGCTATAAAAGAAGTTGAGAAGCATGGTCCGTTAGACTTCTTAATTTTGGGTTCATTTTGGTGCTTATTAGTTTTATCTTTTTCACGATGCTTTCCCATTTGTACGGCTTATGTGAAGATGATCGAGAAGCATGATTTTATGAGATTTATTTGTTTTAATCCCTTTTTAGTGCTTCTCACTTTTGGGCCTTTCTTGATGCATTCTGGCTATGTACTTGAAACAAAGAAGGTTGAGAAGCACGGTCTTTCTAGACTTCTCACTTTAGGCTTGATTTCAACACTCTCATTTTCCATCTTTGTACGATACTTTTCAATTTTTAGCATCCTTTACTTCTATGCAATGAAAACAAAGAGCACTGGGAAGTGCAGCTCACCTGCCTTCTCCATTTTGCTCTATTTCTAGTGCTTTTGTGTTTTCTTCATCCTTAGTCAATTTTCTATGAAATTTTGGCTAGGTATGGATGTAGCCAAATTTTGGCCTATAGTGAGGGTCTTAGTATATTCTATGCTTGTTGAAGTACCTCTTTTCTCACCTGGTGACTCCACTCCAGAATGAAAACCAAAAGAAGTAGTTGCTAAATATACCAGACTAAGGTTTAGGTGAAGACCTTTGTCTACCTTCTTTGGAGAAGAAATAATCTATATTCACCTGGAAACTCCACTATAATTTAAAGGATCTAAAAGGATTATGAAAGCTCCACCATGAGCGTGACATGCCAAGTCATAAATATTTTTATACTTGTGATTTATTAGCATGGAAAAGAAGAAGCCCCTTGTAACCTTCGATGCCACAAAATATTTGGGATGACTATCTGACATTTATAATACAAAATTTTCCATATCACAATGGTGAAATATCATCAACCTTGCAAGAAAATTTGTAAGATATGATCTACTTCTACCAATTGCACATCACAAAGTAGAACGTGGCCTTGGATTTTTGGTGGCTTCCTTTCAAGGAAATACTTGTAAGGGCTTTTATTACCTCCCCCACATTTTATTGTAGAATAGGATAAACTAACTGACCTATTTATAAATAGTTTCAAGGAGATGGAATAATCAATCCTCGTTGTCTAGATTGCTATTCCTGAATTCTTGCCTTTCCAACAACTGATTATTCCTCACTAGATCATTCCAATTTGGGAAGAGAAAAAGACTTCATGGAGGTAGAGGTAATAGTTCTTATCAAGTTCCAATATCAGGATGAAAATACAAAGGATAAGAGGATAATAGAGGTCATGGAATCCATTGCCTTAGAGGTGTTCAAACAAGTAAGCTTGAACATCTCTACAAGCCAAAAGGAAACTCTCTTCCCCTCCATAAGCATAAAGAAGGTACATAATCTAAGTTGGAGGAGGAAAAATCATGCTACCAAGGTCAAATAAAAAAGGAAATTTGGCACTAGTACCAGCCTTGTCTTGGCAAGAAAATATTTAGGCTTAGATACCAAGCAATCTGAGCCACAAAAGTTGCTCAAAAACTTGAGTCTCACGGGGGAAAAATAATTTCCCCACAAAACTGGAAGAAAAGGAAAAAGTTGTTGAGACTTAGATAATAATTTGGGGGCCCTTGAATCCATACCCAATGGATAAAGGCCATTCACTTAAAACCTTATACACATATATCACATATGATCTTAGTTTCATGAGACAATGAAAGTCCTGACCATCTGTAGAATTTTGAAGTTGTGGTTTATCCAATAGAAAATTTTGCTTTTAGAGGAAGTTTTCATAACTCAATGCCCAATGGACTAAGGTACCAATTTTTGGGTTCCTTCTCTTTAGCAGGCTAAAGATCCCCTGAGAGCCACAAAAACTGTAGTGATAAATCACTACACCTTTTGAAAGTAATATTATGAGTCATGGACAAGCACATGAAGAAAGGTGTGATAAAAAATGCCTAATTAATTAGAGGCTAGATCTCATGAGCAAGAATTTTTCAAATTTTAGGAGTTCTTGAGTCATGGAAAAAAGGCAATAACAAAGTCCCAACAAAGGAACTAAAGGCAAAAAGTTCCAAATATTTGAAGATAAGTAGTCTCGAAATATGAAGAAAAACTCTCAAAAAAGACAGTGCCAATGTCCTAAAAGTCAAATCAATAAAGTGCACATTCTTAAAGGAAGATTAATCCTTCTTGTAGAATATATTTTTAAAATACAACACCAACAAGATCCACGATATAAGCAACGTAAAGATCCAAAATATTAAATTAAAGCAATCTTCTACACCTAGGTGATGGGGATCCCTAGAAAATGGGTAGGTGACAATTAAGGTGATAATTGCTCATTAGGATCAACTAATATTCATATCTTCAAATTTATAGAATCCTAAAGGGACAAACAGTTAGACAAGACATGACTTAGTATCTAAAATGGTAGCCACCTAGAAATATTTGCATGAGTTTTGGAGGGAAAATCCTCCCTTGTAAATCTATAAATAGGAGTAGTGTTAGCTTTGTAAAGGATCGAAAAGTTTATAATTTTGTGTATTTGTAGGTTTTCCTTTCATTTCTCTCTATAAAAATAGTTGTGGTTCCTAAGCGTCTTATAGGTAATTTTGAACCCCCACTTTTGGCACAATCTTTGTAAAAGTTTACCTACATTATATATTCACGAGATCTTATGTCTACAGACCCATTTATGTGTATGTGTATGTTTTTGTGATATTTTGCCTAAATATTAAATTTGCTAAGTGTATGTGTGTGTGAGGGACCTGCGTCTATTTTTGGATTGAGTCACTTACTAGCTTGGCTCTCCTACGAGACCCACCTACTCATATATGCATATAACTGGTAGATTTTTATTGCACTTCACTATGTCAAGGAGAGGAAGTGTTCACCACTAACACATAGTGTTCAGTCCTATTTTACAAAAATATCTTAGAGGATCTCTTGGCACATTGTCCCCTTTTTCTTTTATTTTTTGAGTTTATTTATTTTCTCGCACCTCTTTTCCCTTTGTAGAGCAACTAGCACCTTGAATATCACATCTTAATAAGGAGCTGACCTTGTAAAAAATCTTGGAGACCCCCAATTGAGCCAAATCCATGCTCTCGATTGTGGCCCATTGTATCGCTTCAATGTGAGGCAAAATTATCCTGGGTAGGGACAATCAAAGACAACAACAAAAACCATAAAAAGTGGAGTTGGTCAAATTAAATTTTGATAAAGCATCTCAACAAAATCCAATACCATTAGGAGGAGAAGGAATAATTTAAAATAACAAGAGTGATATTTTGTCGCATTACACTTTTGATAGTGGACTTAAGACAAATAATGAAGCTGAAGCTTGGACGACTTTGAAAGGGTTAAAAATATGCAGATAAAGGAAATGGAACAAAGTATAGATAAAATACAATTCACTAATAGTAGTAAATGTAATTTTGAGAAAAACAAAGGCTCCATGGAACATACAAGAGATCATTGTGGAAATACAAGACCTTGCTATAGATTTTGAAGAAATTAGGTTTACATATATGTTAAGGAAAAGGAACAAATGTGTAGATAGGCTAGCCAATAAAGGGGTTTTAATAGAGGATCATGAAGTTAAATTCTCTTTTCCATGGTTAGAGGAAATAGTAAGTTTAGCTGAAGCTGACAAAAAAATGTTGACTGCCTAAATAAAATAATGATTAAGATTTAATTTAATATTTTCCATTGGTAATATTTTTTGTATTTTATAACTTTAATGTGTTTTCATATAAACTATTTATTACAGTTCTTATGGTTGCACTTATTATTTAGGAAGGAATAATAGTTTAGATCTGGTAAAGAGGACTATGATAACACAAAGTTTTGAATATATTAATCTACCAAGATACAATGACATAGATAGTAGAGGTGGATTTTTGGTATTGTGAAGGCTGCTACAAGAAAATGTCAAGAAAAAGGATGTTGAATTTTGGAATAATTGTATTTGTAAATTAAATTGAAGAAGATCATAAAATGAAAGTCAAGAGTTTAGATTTAAAAAAATGTATATATCTAGCTATAGCAACTCAATTGAGATGAGAATTGAAATTGTTTGTAAACCCTTAAAATTAAAAGAAGAGAGATATGATTTGTCAAAGATGAGAAACCCGAGTACAACCCCTTTTTCTCCAACAATAATAATAAAAATATAAAATCTCTACAAAACATTAAAACATAATTATATTTTTTTAATTAGAAATGATATTTTGAATATTGACATGGTGTCTATATAGATCAATAAGAGTGATATTCTAAGTATTAATGTGGTGTTTAAATGAAGTTAAACAAGTTTCAATCTAAAGCATATAAACACTTAAAAATACACTTGTCAAGAAAATGTTCTATCTTAATATCAAGACTTTAAAAAAATATCCATTTAAAAAAAACATTTAATATGTGATATTAATGCTAATGCTAAAGAGAAAAATATATTATCATAAACTAAACATTATTAAATTTTATGGGTTAAAGTGATAAAAATGAAAGTTATAAAAAATAAAAAAAAATTAAAGTGTTGACCAATGGACTCCTCTTTCTTAAAGTTTAAAAGTCTCATCTCCACAATAGTCAACTTAGACTATGCTTCTTGTGCATGTGTGGAGTGATCAACCCCAAAGTAAATTAGGCCTAGATAATTTTCTTGAAGAGGAGGATCAGATCCCTCTAAAAGAGCTTATTTATTATGAAGGAAAGTAAAAACATGCACAAATGGAATACTAGAGTGCAATTCATAAGATTAAGGAAAAGAGTAGTCCCGTACTACAATAAATTATCCCCCCAAAACCTAGTCCAAAAAAGACTAGAAGTTCAAAAAAATATCCTATTGATTGTGGAGGTGAAAAGAGAAGAGGTAGGATATCAACTAGTGAGCAATGGAAAAAATATATTCATAATGATATTGCTAATGGGATACAACTAACCCTATTTCCAAACATTATTTCCCAATCCACTGATGAGAATAAATGCACCAAACCCCCCCAAACACAAGGTAAGGGGGGCAGAAAAACCAAACCATCAAAATGAAAATCCTCTCCTGGAATGTGAGGGGGTTAAATGGGTTGGCTAAACAAAGGATATCCAGATCCATTAGGAGAGAAGTCAAACCTACCATATTTATCATGCAAGAAACCAAGATAGATGAAAGTTGGTCTATTCAAATAGCCAAAAAAGTTTGGAAAATTTGTGAAGTTATTTGTATCCATGCAAGAGGAGCCTCAAGAGGTTTAATGTGTCTTTGTGACCCATTGAAGATAGAAGGTAGATTAATACAATTGTACCACCTTAAATTTGATCCATTTGCATGAGAACATAAAAAATTGTAAAAAACATCATGTTTGCATTAATTAACTCGAAATTTGCACATATTTGATAAGATCATATTACGATCCCCGAAATCGTAGTATGACCTCTAAAATCATAACATGATTTTAGTCTTACAATCCTTGCAATCGGTGTACGATAAAGCCGATCGTAATATGATATTGCCTAGAAACAAAAAATTCAAAAATGGAAAATGACAAAATCAGTTGAACAATTTTTTTCCCCACCTGTATAACTGTGTAGGAAATACGAGATCAGATCCGTTTGACCTCACCCATCTTAGAATAAGTTGTAACAATCCAACCTCATCCCTATTCTGGACACTCCTCCCTGCTTATTTAACCAAACCTCTCCTTATGGAATTTCCCCTAACTCCTCACATTTGGAATTCTTTTGCTTAATTGTGCAGTTTAGTTCTAGATATTTTGTTGTTGTGAGCAAGATCAAAGGATATTGTTGTAGATCGAAGGATACGATATCACCATCATCGTACGGTCAGGTGAGTTCAATGTATGATCCCGTCCTACAGGCTACGATATTGTCTGCAACCCACTTGGGGGCAACCCCAAGTTCTGGTTTGTGCATTTTAACTTTGTTTCATTAGATTGGTCTTTCATTTATCATCCTTTATTTCATAGAATACAAGATTTATGCATATGCGTTTCTGGAGTTCACCTCATTTCATATAATTGCATTTTTTATGTAGTTTTGAACATTTATTCATCAATTCATGTTATTACAGTTATCTAATAGTTGACATTAGATCTTAATTCTTCTTATAAGCATCAATACAACTCTTTGTTTTCTATTTTCTGTCCCTACCTATGTTTTGGCTGCTTCTTGGAAAAATTAGAATAGTCTGTCTCTGTTCGTACTAAAATCTTGCAAAATCATAGTATGATATTGACCTATTGCGTATGATCTGGGCTGCACTCAAAAATCAAAAACTTCAACAAACTTTTCAGATACAGGTAAGGTTTGAAATCACTTTCTAGCATTGCATTTGTCTTTCTAAATTCTATTTTGTTGCCTGCATTTAAATAAAAATAGCATATAAGTTATATTAGATGCATATTGGCCAAACTAGGTATATTTGTGATTTGAATTAAAATGAACACATCAAAACAAATCCGGAACCTAGGCTCAAAAACTACCACAAAATGTTTCCTAGTGAACCCAAACCAATTCATCAAAAAATAACCACTTAGAAGGTATGATTAAGTACCTCTCTTTTGAGGTGTAGACCATTCATTCTTCCATTCCCCTATAAGGTGCGAATCCATTAGACTTGAGGAAAGGAGTGTGAGAATTTTTGGGATACATTCTTTGGTGAACCTGACGTGAAACACATATGTATCTTTCTAATTTACAAAACAAAAAAAAAATCAAAAGTCATTAGTTACACAAATTGCATATCATCATAGATGGTAGATTACAACAGAAGAAGAGTTGTTTGAATTGATGTTAGTACATCATTGTCAATCCAAGAAATCTCTTCAATAGTTGGCAGTCCTAACTTAACATTTCAAGAACATTGGAATGAACTTGATAGAAGATTAGATATCATAGAAATCAAAAAATCCAAACTTAAACAAATCATAAGGGTTGATCTATCTAGAATCATGGATCCTGATAGATTATCCTTTTATAATGACATTAGAAGAGCTTGTGAGATGTGGTTAGCAGATAAGAGAGCCTGTATTTCCTCAAGTCTATATTCTTTTGAAGACTATCTTGAGAATGCAATTGTAGTACACAAGTTCTTGTATCGCGTAGAGGATCAAGAAGTTGTCTTGGAAGATAAAAGAAGATTTAATAGAGTTCCTAGAGTTGTGCTCTATCATGAATATTTTCATGAGCTATACTTTTGTATGAATGATTATGAAATTGACTATATCACCATAGATCACTTCATAAATTTCTTGAAAACATATTTCCAATTTTAAGAAGAACATTATATGACACCTGATGATTTGGAACCTATAAATGATATTCATACAAATTTTCAAGAAAATTAATATATAATATCTACACTATAATATTTTCTATTATGTTTTTCTTCATTCTCTACAATTTAAAATTACAAAAACCTAAAAACAATATCATATTAATTAGGTATATATATAAAATATATACCCCCAAAATTTGAACACATATATATAAAACATATATATTTGTGAAAACCTAATCTATCAAAATGCCTAGAATTTTAAGGAATGGTAAACAAATAGAAGATGAGTTTATGCAAGAAACACCTCAGGAAGAGCCCACTCAAGATGATCCTGATAAAACAATAGTTGAATATTATGTAACTTCAGAATCAGATGATGAAGACATAAATAAATAAGAAGGGCAATACATTATTCAACCTCAAACAGATGAGGAAGGTAATCTCATCTTTAAATCTACACAATATTTTAACGAATTCATAAAAGATATCATAGAAGTCATTAATCAAGTAATAGAAATAGAAGGTCAACTTCCCCCTGGAGATTATTCTATGGATGCTATTTTAGAAGTTGCTCTTTGATTGGTTGGAATACCGATGCCACCCATAAAACATAATCAAGATGGCCCATCTCAAAAGGTGAATCAAAATCCAACTCAAAACATCAACCAATAAAAACCTACAAAAAATCTAAATCCTAAACAAAAATTATAAACTTCTGCTACAAACCAAAAGACTTCTATACCAAGAAAGGTTAGGAAAATACCAAATCCTAACAAGAATCAATAAGAGGTTCAACATAAAACAGTTACATCCTATAACACCATTTCTACAAGCAATTTACATAATAGCGTTTCAATTGGAAATCCTTATGTAACATATTCTTATCTTCAAAGACATAATAATATGATGCAATAGAATCAACTTATTGGTAAACCACATGGCCTTGAAACTATGGTTAAACAATTAGCTTCTCATCTAGACCAGATAGATCCCTATCGCCCCTCATACAATTACCAGGAGATGTGTAGCCAACCCTTGGATCCTATGGTGGTTGCCCAACCATACCCTAAGCACTTCCTTAAGCATGTTACCCCGATATATAAAGGAACTGAAGATCCTATTGAGCATCTTTGTATGTTTAGGATAGCTTGTCACGATATCTCATATGATGACTTGTTGTTGCTAAAGATATTCCTGAAAAGTCTCAGAGGTATAGCATTAGAGTGGTACTATCAGTTGCCTACAAATTCTTTGAGAAACTTTGAAGAGACAACATAAATGTTCATCCATAAATTTAGTGCCTACATAGAGAGGCACGTGACCACTAAGGATTTATACAACCTGAAACAGGGTAAATATGAGAGCTTTGCTAAATTATTGACTAAGTGGAGATAATTGCTGGTAAAATTGCATTTTGTATTACCTCATCATGAGATGTTAGATATTTTTATTGGCAATTTGCAAGAGCAATTGTCTTATGAACTTTCTACAGCCACAATAACCACCTTTGATCAAGCTATAGATTTAGCAAGAAGAGTTGAAGATGATCTCATTAGAAGAGGTCAGTTTAAGAAGAAATATGAAGATAAATCTTCTAAAAATCAATATGAGAATAAAAAAGTGGTAGGTGATGGAGTCACTGACAATAGAAATACTGTACTTATCAATACTACAAAAGCAATGAATAAATTTGTATTGAAAATTCTAGATAAACCTCCAAGAGAGTTTACAAAGTTAAATCAACCTTTAACCACAATTTTACCTCAAATGTTGGAATGGGGTTTAATTCAGTTGCCCAACATACAACATCTAGATACAACTGCAGCTGGATTTAGAGCTGATTTTCATTACAATTTACACAGAGTGGATAGACACTCAACCAATTCTTGTAAGCGGTTGAAAATTTTGATACAAAATTTTATTGATAATAACAAAATGCTGATGGAAATTTTCCCACCAAAATAGAATGTTAAAAATAATGCTTATAATAATACACAAAAAAATCAAACTCAGAATGTAAATCAGACCTTGGATATTTTCCAACATCCTTTACCTAAGCATGGTAAATAAGCGGTAAATCATGTGGAACATCATAACGTTCCTCCTCCAACTAGGTATGTGGGAACCATTAGTGGTTTTGTACCTAATCAAGATTCAGAAACATCATTTGGAACTACATTATCTATGGTCACAAGTAGACCCATGCATAACATACAACTTCCATATCTAGATGATATAGAGAATGAGACAAAAAGTGATTTGGATATTACATAAAATAATTTAAATAGCTATGAAGATGAATCTGAGGCTATTATTCCTATCACAAACTTGATGGTACCTAAAGAACCATTTCCTAGGAGGGTCACAACATGACCTTCATCACAACAATTGCTCCCTAATGAACAAGTAGTGAATGCTAGTGTAGCAACCCTGGGGAAGCAGCGCACTGTCCACCAGACTACTCTACTTATGATTTGATTGAATTCTTTGATATTAAATATACAACAAATGAAAGGTACAAAGAAAATATAAATAGAATGTGAAAGAGTAAATGAACGAATACTTTTATTATTGATATTCTCAAAATTAGGTTACAAATGAATCCCTCTGAGGGATACCCTTCATTTGATACCTGATTCTACACACAAAAGAGGGTAGCAGGTGTATGAAATATCCACTCGCATAGGGGGCACACTTTATAAGGCTTCCCGATGATGCACATGGAAATGTATGAGGGCTTACAGATGCATCCTTCTCTAGGTCTAAATGCTAGAGGGATCTTCTTTCACTCATATGTTGCGGATTCGCTTAATTGAACCTGTAGATCTAAAATCAATGAAACAACAACACACACTTAGATTTCTGAGGTTGCCTCCCTGGATGAGGCTATTAGAAATGAATAATCTCAATAAATGCGATTAAACTAGTACTATGCAAGAAAATAACTAAAATAAATCTTATGCTACTAAAATGGGAGATAAATCAGAATAAAAGAAGCTAAAACCTAGGCTAGGTTGCGGGCCACTGTACAGGACAACAGCCGCTAAGGTGAAATCTCTCTCTCTTGATCCAAAGGCTATGGGCTCAAGTCCACTTATAATGTTAAAAATTATTACCTTATGTGTTCATATTTTCCCTCTAATCCAACAAGGCTCCACTATAAGAATCGATCTCCAAGGTAAGCTTTCCAAGTCTCTAAAAGCTCTCCTCAATGATCCAACCTATTCAAAGTTCTGTTGTATGATGCTCTATATCTCCTAATTGATCAAAATAAAATCCAGTAAGGTCCCTTAATTGATCAAAATAAGGTTTAGAAAAATGTCCCCTAGTGTTTTTAGGTTTACTCCTTATAAAGTGTTTTGAAACACTAGGTCAGTGTTCAACCCTAAGACTGAATCCCTCATGCATACTAAGTGTTAGCATGAGAAGCTCTGTTTTTCTATGTTTAATTAAAGTCTAAATTTGGACTTTGAGTCTTCCATGTAGACTGGCTATGAGGAGGGATGCAAAGTTGTCCCCGCTCGCCCTTATTGCATGCAGACTACCACTTCCATCCAATATTAGGCAAGAATTTAAAGCTTAGCCACTATCGTCTGTAGTGGCTAAGGTTTGGCCGCTCTATGCTACAATGACTAGATTTTGGCCGCTCTGGTCTACAACGGCCAGGCTTGGATGGGATAAAAATGCCCCAAATGAGTGGTATAAACCACTTTTAACACTTGGAAGGTCCCAAGGTTTAGTCACATGACCTATGGGTGTACCCATGTAAGTAGTATTCATGATCATGGTATGTTTTAGGTGTCTACAGATGCCCCTTTTTGTGATGTGTTGAGTAATAGACACAGCACGAGGCAAAAATGTAGACCACTATGTTAGCAGAGTGTATGATGATCATTGATCTGATCAACACTAGATGACCTAACCATGCAATATGGCACACATCCTTGAATCATTGCTTCAACCTGATTGAAGGATTAATCTAACACAAGGCTTGCACATGTCCACTTGCACTCATTCCTCAAACACAATCAGGTAGCTTATGTTGCTACAATAGAACCAATCGAAGAAGAGATACAAATTGAAGATGTCCTTTTTGCTTATGACCCCAGCAAATGGGAAAAGTTTTGTAAGATTTGAGTGCAATGATTCATAATACGAACACAATTTTGACATGTTCGAGTGATATTTTGTTGATTTTGATTATGATTATTTCAAGTTCCAAACTACCCCCTCACACAATGAATTGGTGAGGGAAGGGCAATGAATGAAGCGATGAGTTGCTTGACCAAATATGACTAGTTTTGGTTCCTTTCTAGTGTTTGTTCTCTTTAATGGGAACCCCCATCCAAGTGTGATTTCAATTTCTTATGATAATCATTCATCCCTACCCTGAGGAGCGATCCGACCATAAACAACCTTATTAGAGAATTGGGATGAGCGATTCTATTTATGCTTGTAATACATCACTTGGCTTAGTGTTTTTGATATCATAGGAGAATTAGGATAATTTCTTCATACCCGTGGAGTAGTCCGACCTTCTTAGTCTTCTTTGGGATTGAAGGAAGCACATCGTAATCCCAAGATGAATGTTTTACCCCAAGTAACCTCATGGTAACTTACTCATCTTGTCAAGTTGCATGGAGTGCAAATCGCTGCAATCGCCAAGTTGATAGAATAAGTAACTTGATAGGAGGCTTACTTGGGATTTGTTTTTATATAATTTTTTTGTTATTTTGATCATTATGATGACCATGGGTCACCAAAATGTGCTTATTTGATGTTTTTACTACTTCTCATGGAGGTAATTCCTCTTGTTTTTTATTAGGATGATGGTCACTATCATATCCAATGATCACCAACTTCTTGCTTGTGGCCACTTTTGCATTGAGTGGCCAAGAAGTTCGGGCCACTGATGACAGCAACGGTCGAGCCATAATTTGGGAAAATAAAAATTAAACCTAGGGTTTGACCTTTCACTTTCACTAGCTGTCAGTTTGCATCAGAGATCTATTTACGAAAGTGACTTTTGCATCTTGGAGTGTTGTTGCATTAGAGACCATGGCTGCGTAGGGAGAGACATCTGCAAGTGGAGGATCCAGAGCTTCTCGGGAATTCTCTCAAACCTTGACCATGTCAATCTCATTTTTTGGGTAAAATGAACCTCTCTAATTAACAAGTAAATCAGCCTCATTAAACTCGTTGGAAATGAATTAAACCCGTATCTTAGGCTTAGTTTAGGATTTTATGTGGTGGGTTAACCACCTTTTTGCTTGTTTTCAATTTTTTTTCTATTTTTGGCCTATGGTAGATGCTTTTGCTACATCGATCATTGACTGCTACAGCTCAAAGCGGCCAGCTTGGCCTCTGGCCTGGATGTTGTCACTCAAAGTGGCTAGGTTTGGATTCCAACAGTAAGAATTTTGACAGTTGGGGCTTGGCCACTCTTAGCTTCAGCAGTCGATTTATAGCCAGTGTAGGCGAGAGCGGCCAAGAACCTTTGTATGCTTTTTTTTGAATTTTCTCACATGAATGAGTGATTTTTATCCTTTTGTTTGGACTTAGAGTAGCCCATCATTATTTACACCGTTTTCATGCTTTATTATGATACATGCCTTAGATGCATTATAGTTATGTTTTGCTTTCTCTTTTGCTCTTAGATTCTCAATGCTCGGGCTCATGACCTGAAGCTCATGAATGACCTTCTACCCTTGTTGGATGACATGGACTGGGCCTAGCTCAAGGTTCACGGGCTTCAGTATGTCACTAGGCTACCTCACATCATGTCAGATCAGGCCTACCTTATGGCTTTGGTCCACCAGTGGGATCCTCGAACCAATACCTTCCACCTTCCTACTGGTGAGATGACTATTACACCAGAGGATATGTATAGGATTTTTTAGCTCCCTTTTGATGGATTGACCATTACCTTGTCAGCCACAAAGGATCGTGATGATGTATTTATTTGGGCATTTTGAGTGCGCTCTATGGAGGGCTTCAGGAACACCAAGTCTAGAGGGGTGTCTATCTCATAGTGGTATGAGGTGGAGGTCTTCACGGTGAGGCATGCAATGTTGCTGATGGTTATCAACAACATATTGATCCCAAACTGCTTGGGCTTGAGGTTCCTGTGGAACCTCCTTGCAATGGTTCAAGACCTAATGGATAGTGATATGCCCATCATATATGCATGGGGACGGTCCTTGTTGGTCCAGTGATATGATGAGTTGTACCACATCCATCGACAAGGTCACATTGGCATTGCTTTTAGCTACTCTTACAGGTTTGGGGATGGGAGCACATCAAGGTAGATCACCCCAGAGGGCTTGTTGCCAAGATTACAATAATAGAGGAGTGGATACAATGTTATGCCATTAGATGGGATCGATGGCACGAGGGGTGCAAGAGCCATCCTCATGCAGGGGAGCTTTCCCACTATACTGATACTTTCACTAGGCTACAGGCCGAAGATGTTATTTGGTGGTCATATCATGAGTGCCCTGTATGGGATGATCTTGCTATTTTCATAGATAGGATACAACATGAGTAGTGGCTCATCGATCATAAGGTTGGCATCCGAGAGCATTTATTCTACTCTCGAGTTCTTCATCAGTACAGGCTACAGTAGGATGTGCCTCTTGTTCCATTTGTATACAAGTGCATCACAATAGACAGAGATCTTCCCTTGCTGTGGATCACAGACCTATTAGATGAGGAGGATGCCCTAGTAGTTGCCCCTGGATTTTATTGGGGAGTGACAGAGGCATTTGATCAGTTATGGAGGGATCAGATGTGGCATGGTGATGGTAGATTAGGTCGTGAGGATGATGGCAGAGGTGATGGTGTAGATCTGATAGGGCACAGAGTCTAAGCTAGTATTGAGGTATGGGGCTAGATATTAGAGCATATGGCAGTGGAGGAGCAGGAGGCTCCTGGGGAGGATGAGGAGGAGTTTGAGCCCAAGGAGAGAGATTCTCCTCTAAGAGTATAGTTGCACGAGGTCGAGGCTGAGCTTCAGTCAACCAAGATTCAGGTGCAGCAACGAGATGCTACCATAGTATAGTGGGATGCCACCATAGAGTAGCTCACACTACAAATATAGGATTTGTAGGCTATTATTGGGGGTGGCACCTCTAGGATGTAGTTTTTGGTTCCTCCCACTACACCACAAGGTGATACCAAAGCATATCCTAAGGCAGACACAGAGGTAGAGGTTCTACACTTATAGGTTTTGTTGGATGAGTATGAGGAGCATATTAAGGGGTATGTATCCCATATATCCTCTCTCCAGATGTAGCTTAGGATGCATGGGATTGTACCTCATGAGGTAGTAGGTGAAGGTGGCTCACAGGTCAGTAGGTGATCCACCTCTGGGCAGTCTTCCATCCATCCTAGTCATAGAACTCAGACTTGTACAGAGAGACCAGTAGGGTCACATCACTCTACGTATGATATGACCATAGGTGGAGGTGATGCTAGGGTGCAGGCCCTATGTTTGATTGATGATGCACTTGGAATCTATATTTTTTTTTAGGTCTGCTTGAGCTATATGACTTGTAGCTTGTCGGTAATTTTGTATATCCATGCACTTTGAGATATAGATTCTGAGACATATTTTGAGATAGGAATATTTATATGAGATCTTGCATTTATGCTTCATTACACGTGCTATTTATTGCTTATGTTTTTTGTTTTATTTATGTGATGTTATGATGGAATTATGATGAGTTGATATATGTGTTATTTATGATGATATGGATTTGAGATGTATGCTTATGTATGTGTTTATGTAGATGCTTTTATGACTCGATTATTGTGACATGATGTGGTGTATCTTGAGTTGATTTGATGATGGATTTATGATTATTTGTATATATGAATGCAATGATGTGATATTTGATGCAAATGAATGATTTATGAACTATGTGTTTATGGATGAGGTGTTTTTGTTAGATACATGTTTGATTTTGATTTAATCGTATGCATCTAACTAATGCTAGTTATTGTGACTACAGTATGTAATCTAATGTAAATGAACTTGTATGTTTTAATTACTTAGAACATAATGGATGCATATGCTATTAGTTTGACAATTTAACAGGTGATACCACAGAAAGTATAACAACCATGAATATTTAATAATCATTCTACTCATAAGAATTAATTATTTAAATCCTCCATATGTGCAATGTGATGGTGTGGAATGTATGTATTTTTTGGATAAGCTTATATAATTTAAGAGATGTAAAATAGTTAGTGGCCGTCGAGATATCATTTCTAACATATATCCAATATCTATTTTAATATTATTTTATTAATACCCCCTAATTTACAAAAGCTTATAGATAAATTTGATGATGTGACTGATGATGTGATTTGTTGCTATGTTGGAAAATTATTTGCGGGTTTTTTTCTTGAGACTTAAAACACTCTAGTTACCCTATCAACAACTATGTACTTGCCATACAAGACTTTTGAAAAGCAATTTTTTCACTTTGTACCTGAATATTCATTCTCTCTATGTGTGAAAATGAATATATTTTGAGATTTAAACAAAAGCATTTCCTCCGATGTTAGGTGGGATTATTTTAGCCCATTTCTAAGATCAGGGATTCTCAAGTGTTTTCTCTCATCCTTATGTTGGACTTAGTTGGACTGTACCACTAGGCAGTATTGGGTTACCTAAGCTAGCTCATACACATTCAAACATTGGTCTATACAAATTCTAGAAGCTTTTATGGTAGACATATCATCATGCGTAAGGATTTCTCCTTCCAATTTTGTGCAATGCTGAGAATTCCAGGGATTCAAGCTATATTCTCTTTTTTCTTCATTCTTTTTGGATACTTGCTCATACCTAGTGATGAAAATCACTGTTTATTTTGATTGATTTTTTCTTTTGAGCAAGGGATATTTGTAGTGATGATAATAAATATAAGCTTTTTTTTGAACTATGACTTTGAAATTTGGGATTTTGACTTATGAATTTTGAGACTGTAATTTTGAATTTGTATTTGTAGACACCAAAATAGCACCAATTCGATTATGTGACTGCAAACACTGATCGCTTTGACAAACACAGCCCCCAGGGCAGCCCTCAGAGGTCAAATAGTGGTCCTAACCACTTCCATCGCAATTTTGTAAGGTCAGGAAGCAATTTGGTACATTTAGACACTTTGCCCAGTACTCGTCTCACCCAGGGATGATTACTAACTTGAAATCGTCTCACCCAGGGACGATTACCAAGTTTAACGGGCAAAATGACAAACGACGCCAAGTGGCAGCCCAGAACAGTCAGTTGATGACTCCTGCCTTGCACGCGTGTGTAGGTGGATAGAAGGGCCGTTAGAGGACTATCACAAGAAGCAATTATGAAAACACAAGTCAATGGAGGACTCCCCTCCCTCATGAGGAGACATAACTGCCACATGGTGCCTATGACCAACACATGGCATTTTGTGCTTCCCTCCCAAAAGAGACCCCTTGGGTCTATAAAAGGTGAGACTTTTCTCACCCAAAAAGAGACAGGTAAAAGGAGTTTTCAAGCAACGAAGTGCTACCGAATTGGAGACCCACTTGCATCCCCTTTTATTCATCTTCCCACATCCACCAATCTCTTTTGCAAGGGAGGTTGTTGGTTGGCTTTTGGAAGCTTGAATCCGACCCAATTCCAACACATGGACACCTGAACCAACCAATTCACCGACCCCCCCACTCCTAAGAGATTTTGGGCCCATCCCAAGTGGATTGGTGCCAAAATCAAGTTCCATCGGTGGGCTGCCCACTTGGGCACCCCGCACCTTTTGGATTTAGTTGTAGTTCATTTTCTGTCATTTGTTCATATTCCATGTTATTCTCTACTGTTCAATAGTTCAGAATCTTGAATCTTGATTTCAAAAGGTTTTCATCGAATATTATCATGCTTTTGTTATTTTAGGTTGTCCCACTGACTTGCAGGTAACAACATCCAATTTCTCGGTGATGGAGGCCAAATTGGGAGAATCCGACCATCTGGGTCGTCCCAAAATGGCCCCAATTACACAACCACCTTGTTTGCAGGCATTTTGTAGGTCTCGGGAATCGACATTGGAGCAGCGGCAGGTCGGCTTCTTCAACACAGTAGCAATCGTCCCTGCAGGGGATGATTAACAGCAGCAATCGTCCTATCGGGGGATGATTAACAGTAGCAATCATCCTTACCAGGGACGATTACCAGGTGACAGCAAATTGGCCAGCTGTCTCAGGGGCAATGGCCTTTTGGTAACATTTTTTGTCTTCTGTCAAGTTTTCAAGCCATTTGGACTCACTGTATTTACTATTTTGGGCAGATGTTTACATGCATATTTCATGGATTTTAGAGAACGAAACCCTTTCATTTGTAGCAGGTGCTACTGACATTTTCATTGTTTCTTTGACTGCAGGACAAGCAATCAGAGGTGAAGAACTTATCCACATCAGTGATGGCAGCATCTTGGCCCACCCATTGCAATCGTGGGCACGCGGGAAGAGGAAGACTAGGTCACACATTGTAATGAAGACAAATTTAATGCTCCTAGCCCCAAAAATGGGAGGAGACGTCTATGTAACCGAGGATAAGATATTTGAATAAAGAGGGCTGTGATTTCTTTACATCTTGTCTTTCGTTTCCAAGTTGTCTCCTTTCTCTGTTTTAGTGCATAGGATCAAAGCGTTGCATTTTCGTCTTATGTTGCATAACTAGTGTTTCCTTTGCCCGAAATCTCGTGCTTTCAGTGGCGATCACGGTGGGACCCTATCCCCTATTTTTAAAATCACAAAAACTGATTGAATTTTTGTGTTTGTGCTTGACAGGTACATTTTTCTTCTTACAGACTGTTAATCATCTCTGCAAGGGACGATTTATGTTCTGGAAATCGTCTCACCCTAGGACGATTGTAAAATCATCTCTGCAAGGGACGATTTCTATTCTGGAAATCGTCTCACCCTGGGATGATTGTAAAATTGTCTCTGCCAGGGATGATTTCTATTCTGTTAATCGTCTCACCAAGGGACGATTTTCTGTCTGCAACTTTTCAGAGCAAAAATTCAGAGGCAAGCTGGAGCGAGCGAGAGAAGAGGTAGGGATTTTCATCATCTCTGTTGAAATTTTATGTTTATGTTTCTGTTTCTTTGACTGTTTTCATTTTAGCTTGCATTGCTTAGGAAAATTCATTCATGCATGTTTCATTTTCGTTGGATAAAATGAACCTCACACACTCCACGAAACAATTTTAAACCAAGGAGCTGGTCGTAAGACCCCAGCCCTTGATCAAGACCATTGGTGGATTTAATCACCACCTTGGATTGATTTGCATACATTTCCTGATTGTCAACTGTTGTTAGGCGTAAATCCTGACGAAGACAGACCGAGCGTAGCTAAGGTGATTCCCATGCACGCGAGGATAAGTTTTCTATGGTAGGTGCCATTAACAGGACAATCCCCCTTCCGTACCGCCTTACACAGGGTGACCTAACTCCACCTACCCCTTACGCACCTATGAGAGAGAATATGAGGAAGATCATCACATTCCTCAAGGACAACAACATACAACGCGGGAACCTTATGCTTCTGTACCATCCAGATATCATGATCACCCCTTGAGGCCAGAACCTCGAGCACATACCGCCTACCTCAACAGAGGGAAGCGACCCCTTGAGATTTTAGAGCATCAAAACCGAGGTAAACCCATAGGAGGAACATTTGAACCTTCCGAACAAAATAGGGTAGATCAAATTGACCTGGCTGTCGCCAGATATACCACCCGTCAAGCCCAAATCACGCAGCTTAAAAAAAGTCAGCGAGAGATAGAGTATCAATACCGCTTGGATAAAGAATGCATGCAACATGAAGTGGATGAGTTACAATATGAAATATTTGAGAGAGGGCCAACCCCTCACGTCCAAAGAGCCGAACAACATGAGAGGCATAACCCTTTAACGCAGGACGGGTCTCCACGACCTCATCAAGCTTTGCCTCCAAGACCCCATAGACATGAGAGGGAGGCTACTCCTCGAAATGATGATGGGTACCTTCAGCGGGGACTCGATCAAGGTCAGAGGTTTCACCCAGAAACTCCTCAAGAATTTTATGAGGAGTACGAACCAGAGATAGAATATGTTGAAACTCCCCATCAAGGCAGGAAGGATGCCATTCAGCCACCCCTCCATAGGCCTCCAGTTTACCATAACTTGCAACAAGAGCGAACAAGAGAGGAAGAAATAAAATATTTCGATGCATACCAAGCGCTATTGGAGCGTTTGGAGTCTGTGGAGACAAAAGCTGGTGGGCATCAAAAACCCACATTACGTCTACTCCACAGTAATCCGGTGCATCCTTCAGTGCCTGCGCCTCTTTACCCTGAACACTTCAAGTTGCCTCAATTGGCAATTTTTAAAGGTGAGGAGGACGCACAAGAGCATGTTACAATATTTCTAATCTAGTGCTTCGCAATCCAAGATAATGACGCGTTGCTGCTTAGAACATTCATAACCACATTCATAGGCCCTGCCTCGGATTGGTTCACACAACTGCCCAAACACAGCATAAGCAGCTTAGATCAGCTAGTAGATGCTTTTCTTGAACTCTTCGCCTTCAACACAAGGAATAAGGCATCACTTAGTGATCTTGCTAGCCTTAAAAAAATTGAGGAGGAAATAATGGCAGCGTACGGGAACCGATGGAGAGCTTTGCTTTCTAAGTTACCCTACCATCCTCCCATGTCGGACCTCACGCAAATGTTCACAAAAAGTTGCTTAAAATCAATCTCTGGTCTATTGTTGCTGTGACAATACGACAGCCTAGAAGAAGCTTTGGATCAAGCTAGACTTGTAGAAGAGATTAAGATAGGTGAAGGCGCAATTTCCAAGCCTAAGAAGAAAGAGTGGAACAAAACCACTAAAATCGGGACAACACAACCACAACACGCTGCAGTCAATCAAGTAGCGATAAATGTTCCTACGCCTATGCAAGAGACGCAGCCCCAAAGGGCTAATTACCAGGCAGTGCCTCCTACTTATGAAAGAGATAACAGAAGACAGGAGCAGTATCAGCAGCGTCGTCCTAGGTGACAATTCACCCCGTATGCGGAGTCTAGGGACTCCTTATTTGATCGCTTGTCAGCGACAAATTTAGTTACTCTGCCAGAAATCCAAATTTTTGACCCTAACATTCCCAAGCCTAGGGGGTATAGGGAGGAATTATATTGTAGATTCCATAGGCGCAGAGGACATGACCTAAATGGGTTCTGGAAATTCAAAGAACTAGTCTAGGATTTGATCGACAACAGAACATTGGTCGTGGACAACCCCATCGCACCAAACAACCAACAAATGGGGGTATTCAAGGACCCCTTGCCTGCCCACGAGGCACAGAAAAAACCGCTCCAGATTAATGAGGTGCGACAAGATCTTCCCGCGCAAGGATTTGTGGGAATGATTAGCATTGTAACAAGGAACAAAAGATACTTAGCAGTTGCCCCCGAGGTAGCTGCGAGGGAAGTTCCGTCGACATCGTAGCCTCAACAACGCCCAACGTAGTTGCCTCCGCCTAGACCCGAGGTCACGATACGAACCAAACTCACGCAGAGTTTGCGGACCACGTCGGCTAGGCTGTCCATCTACGAGCTTATTCAACAATCAGCTCCCCATAGAGAAGCTCTTATGGACATTTTAAAAGCCATTGAAGTACAACCCCACGAAGCAAATTCTTTCAACGCCTTCATGGGACATGTGAAACAATGTACGGAGCCTGTCATCACATTCAAAGAAGATGAGGTCAAAACGATATCAAATGACATGTCGGATCCACCCCTGCACGTTATCGTGCGGGTCAACGGGATCCCATACAAGAGAGTGCTAATAGATATTGGTTCGTCCAGTAACATCATAACCACTGCAGCCTTGAAGCATTTGAAGCTGCCAGCCTCTCACATCACTGCTTCCACATACACATTGTGAGCTTTTAATGATGTAATTTGCTCGACAGTCGGCACAGTTGTTCTGCCAGTCCAGGTAGGACAAAAGTCAATACCCATGCTGTGCCATGTGCTGGAAGGCAAAATGGCTTATAATATACTGCTAGGGCGGCCTTGGATCGGGGACATGAAGTGTTTCCCCTCGATCGCACACCAGTGCTTGAAGTATGCCTATGAAGGGCAAATACATGTAGTCCCAATGGACTTAGAGCCCTTCAAGTATTGCAATGCGGTACAATTCATACCTCAATCGACCCTCCCATCAACGCATTTGGATTTTCAATTAAATCCATCTAAACAGGGTCCGATATCGCAGGCACCATTGGTGGCCAACAAGGCAAAATCCCGACCAAGTGAGACTTCATCACCTACTCCTTCATCATCAACGCCACCTATCATGGCCCAATAGAAGGACAAGGGAAAGCAAATCATGGAAGAGGTTAAGCCTCTAGAATAGGGGTTGCCCACGATTTCAATGATATCAACAGAGGAAACACCCAACGCAACATAAACCAAGACTCCTGAACAACCAAACATGGAATGGACTCAGGAAGGACTACCGTTTCCTCCTACCCAATCATCAACAATCACTTGTTGAGATGGCCGATACGGGCACGGGGGAGTACTTAGTGCAAAACATTGTGGCAACCCCCACATTGGAGTCAGTGCAGGACATGGGAAGACCTCGCCTTCCCATTGGGACAATTGTTCCACTAGGCTACCCTCCCAACCAGATGAATTTTTTGTATGGGGTCCTTGATCATGGTTCTGAACCATGCGAACAAAAGGAAACAGATGAAGAGCCTTTTGTCGAAAACATCAATTATCTGTCAAACCCATAATTTGCCCTAAAATACCTCGAACAATGCAATTGGCATGGATACGGGCTTGACAGATATGAGCAAGGGATACGGATCCTTTGCCAACCAAGATATCAGATGCCATATGACAAGTCAGGGGTAGGGTTCAACCATCCCCTGCCATTAGACATATTGGTTGAAAATATGCAAGGCCTAGAAATAGGCAACAAGGGGGGATTGGCACAAGACCCGTACGCCAATCCAAACACAAAATACACATTGGGGGACTATCTCCCATGGTCTAAAAACACCCCTGGAAATAGCAATAATCCCTCTCCTTTGCTAGAGAGAGGTGAAAGTTCAGAGAGCAATCCTCAAAGAGAACAACAACGGCTTCCGGACATTTTTCTGAAGCTATTTCCCCTAGAGATTCCAGATGAAACGACACAATGTCAAGAGAATCAGGTCCCTCCACTAAGAGTGGAACAACCGCAATGGGACCAAATTAATTCACTGGAACAGGAAGAGTCCTCAACATCGCAAGCAACAGATGTTGAAGAGGATGAACAATTTTAGATCTATGAAAGCGAGTTAGAAGACGATACTGAGATGGACTATCTCAGACATGCACGATGGAATCATCACGCTTTAACGCATGACGATCTAATGGGACAAATGGGTATACGGTTAGGACATGAATGGTACGTAGACCCAGCGAGGTGGGACCAAGTGTTAGACCTATGGCTCCAAATTCAATATGAGCATCGTCCACTTCGATATCCCATCATGACAGCAGTGCCAAGGGAAGACCCCGCCTTCCTTTTCGCACATAGAGATGAGTTTACACCTAGAGAGGATCCATTCGTGCCCGTTCCCGTAGAGCCAGATCCAAAGTATAGGGAACAGCTAAAAGAATCAAGTCATCACACTCGTGGTTCTGGAGACCAAATTCATTCCATCCACATGATCTCCATTGATTTGACCGCACCCATCCACAATCCGATCGATCCATCATAGCCATTGCATCTAGACATGGATGCCATCAACTGGGATCACGTCAATTCGCCATTATCACCATCAGAGTACTGGCCTTTTGGTGAAATACTTCATTCCGCCCCAAGTGAAATACTTCATTCCGCCCCAAGGACAACTCAGGATATTTTTCAAGCTGAAGAGGGCCCCGAGGTTCCAAACGTAGATCTTAACTCAGCTAATGATATCCATTTGATCCCAACTCCACATCAGTTGGAGGACGGATCCCACATGTCAGTCGAGGAGATGACTGACGTAGACATCGACACAGATCCAATGAATCCATGGATTCTCAAGCTGGGGGTAAGTCTTTCCCCTGAAGAGCAAGCCTATTACACTGCCCTTCTTAAAGAAAAGAAGGAGGTTTTTGCATGGTCGTACAAGGATATGCCAGGACTAGACTCGTAGCTAGTCATGCACAATTTAACGCTTGATCCGAAAATCAAGCCTGTAAAGCAAAAACTAAGAAAGATGCATCCAACAGTGGCCTTGATGGTCAAAGATGAATTGCAAAAGCTGTTGGATGCACAATTTGTCATCTGCGTGGATTATCCACCATGGTTGTCTAACATGGTTCCCGTCAAGAAGTTCGACGGGAGGATTTGCATATGCATCGACTTTCGAGACCTAAACAAAGCGAGTCCTAAGGATGATTTCCCCTTGCCAAGCATCGACGCATTGGTAGACGCTACACGAGGTCACGAAATGCTCTCCCTAATGGACGGTTTCTCAAGATACAATCAAATTCGTATCAATCCTGAAGACCAACTCAAAATGGCATTCACAACGCCTTGGGGGACATTTTGCTATAAGGTCATGCCTTTTGGCCTTAAAAATGTTGGCGCTACATACCAACGTGCTATGACGTATATCTTCCATGATTACATGCACAAAACTTTGGAAGATTACATGGATGATTTGTTAGCCAAGTCTCTCTTGCGCTCAGATCATCTCGGTGACTTAAACAAGATTCTCGATCACCTCATAGAGCATAAGGTCAAACTGAATCCCAAGAAGTGTGTGTTCGGCGTCACATCTGGAAAACTCTTGGGTTTTATAGTCTCAAAATGAGGCATCGAAGTGGACCCAAACAAATTCAAGGCAATCCTTGAAATGGCTCCCCCAACCACTATCAAGCAGCTCAGAAGTCTGCAAGGAAAGGTTGCATCGATTAAATGCTTCATAGCACAATTATCTGACAAATGCTGACCCATGAACAAATTATTGCACAAGGGGGTCACATTTCATTGGGATGACGAGTGCTAGTCAGCCTTTGACAAAATTAAACAGTACTTGGCTTCACCGCCAGTATTGGCACCACCCAGACTAGGTGTGCCATTCTACTTATACATCTCAGCTACTGAGGTGGCATCGGGCGCAATGCTAGCCCAGAAGAATGAACATCACAAAGAACAGGCTACTTACTATCTTAGCCGCACCCTGGTCAGTTATGAACTTAACTATGCATACGTTGAGAAAATCTGCTTGGCAGTGGTTTTTGCTACCAAGAAGCTATGCCATTACATGCTAAGCAACACGACGTATGTTGTGTCTAAGGAGAATCCATTGCGATACATGATGAGTCGTACTTATCATAGTAGTCGCATGACGAAATGGATCATGTTGTTGACGAAATTTGACATTGAGTTTATTGGGAAAAATTTTATCAAAGGACAAGTCATAGCCGATCAACTAGCAGAGGCTCCTCTTGAAGACGATCAGCCTCTGGCTATAGAACTACCCGATGATGGGTTCTTCCATGTCTCAGAATCGCTAGATTCTGATGAGCCTGAGTCTCAGGCCGACATAACCTTATTTTTTGATGGTTCTAAATGCGAGCAAGGGGGTGGCGCAGGAATTGTATTCTTCACACCACAGGGCACTCCAATGCCCCTGTCATTTAAATTAAACTTCCAGTGCACCAAAAACAATGCAGAATATGAAGCCTTGCTCCTAGGTCTTCAGACAGCAATCGCCATGAACATCAAAAGATTGAACATCTTTGGCGATTCGCTGTTAATCGTCAATCAAGTCAAAGGGGTATATCAATGCAAATGCCCAGTTCTAAAGGCCTATAAAGCCCTCGTGGACAAATTCTTGGCAAAACTTGAGTGGTATGACATCGAGGCACTCCCTCGATCATCGAATCATTTTGCAAACACAATGGCCTCCTTGGGGTCACTAATCCCGCAAGACCTTTCCGGTGACATGACAACTATTCAAGTCAAAACATTATCACAATCCACGATGGAGCGTGCAAGCTCAGACTTGATGCTAGGAATCCACATGATCCAGATCGAACCATCCTCGGATAAGTTCTTTCGAATCCGAGATAGTCTGAAACGTGCCAACTGGGGGTCCTTATTTTCCCCCACTCCCATTGATAGCAACACAACGCTATTCTTACAAGTTTTATCCCAATCAGCACTTGATAGAGAAGAACTTCAAAAGGGATTGGTTGTTCATACTGTCGAGGTTTTCGATCAATAGGACTGGTATTTACCAATCAGAGACTACCTCAAGTTAGGTAATCTTCCCTTTGGATTGATGCATGCCGCAAAACGGACATTCAAACAGAAAGTGGCAAAATATGTCTTAATAGGAGACATTTTGTATCATCGCAGCTATGATGGAATTCTCCTTCGTTGCTTGGACTAGCAAGAGTCCACTTGGGCAGTCGCCCAAGCACATGACGGTACGTGTGGCGGCCACTTTAGTGGTATGGCCATTGCAAAGCGCATTCTTCGCATGGGCTATTATTGGCCATCTTTGGAGTGAGATTTCTGCGCATATGTCAAGAGGTGCGTAAAATGTCAACATCATTCCAATCTGATGCATGCACCTTCCCAGGCCTTACAGACAGTCCAGTCTGCTTGGCCATTTTCATAGTGGGGCCTCGATCTAATCGGAAAGATCTCCCCTACATCGTCAGGCCGTCACACGTTTATCATAACGGCCACAGAATATTTTACCAAATGGGTGGAAGCAATTCCGTTAACCTCTACGATAGGACCCCGCATTGCGGAGTTCATCTTGCATCACATCATATGTCATTTTGGTATTCCATCCAAAATAATCTCGGATAATGGGCCATCATTCAAGAACAAAGACGTGCGTGCTTTGACCACAAAGTACAAAATTTAGCACAACTTTTCAACACCCTATTATCCGCAAGAAAATGGGCAAGCAGAGGCGTCAAACAAAATGCTAGTCGCCATCCTTAAAAAGACCGTCGTAGAAAGTCATAAGGATTGGCACATACAAATCCCACTTGCACTTTGGGCTTATCACACTAGCATTCGGACGCCAACTGGGGCAACTCCGTTTTCACTAGTGTATGGCTCAGAGGCAGTAATGCCTCTCGATTTGGAAATTCCTTCCCTCCGCATATCAATGCAAGAATTCATTGATGATGATACTGCACGGCAGGCCCGGTTAGACCAACTTACGTTTCTTGACGAACGACGCGTTAATTCTCTTGAGCACTTACGTATCTATCAAGAGCGACTTAAGAAAGCTTACAACATGAAGGTTAACCTAAGGAACTTTCGGGTTGGTGATTTGGTTTTGAATGAAAACCAACAGAATTCTAATTTGCCGCCCCACCTGAGGGATAAATTCATGGCAAATTGGTTAGGTCCTTATGTCATTGATAGCAAAATAGGACCTGGGACATACCGGCTAGCTTCTCTTGATGGTATCAAGGAAACAGAACCCTTGAATATCAGTCACTTACGACCATTTCATATCTAAGAAAGCCATATCCCAAAAAAAAAAAAAAAAACTCCAAGGATTATCGCAATCTCTTGGTCACCCAAAAATCTCCAAGGATTATCGCAATCTCTTGGTCAACCCAAAAAGCTCCAAGGATTATCACAATCTCTTGGTCACCTAAAAATCTCCAAGGATTATTGCAATCTCATGGTCAACCCAAAAAGCTCCAACGATTATCGCAATCGCTTGGTCAAAAAAAAAAAAAAAAAAAATCAAGAAATTCACAAAAAAACAAAACAACAAAAATCATCAAAAACAACAAAGATTTGCATCTCAATTCTAGGCATACTCAAATTCATCAAAAAAATTAAAATTCTAGCACATCATCTTCACCTTCACCAAAAACATACATCAAAATTACAAAAATACATAGCTGCATTAAGCATTGCATCCATACATTGCATAAATGTAGTCATACAGGTCAAAGGCACAATAAGCTGCAATAGCTCTGATAGTCCACCTTGTTCCGCATTGTCTCATGTTACAAACAAAAACACCAAGCATAACTTTTACCACACTACAGTCGGTGGTCTGGGAATGTACCAAGAGTTTCGATGATTCAGTCATCATGTTCCTCTTTAGCCATGTAGTGTATCAAGTCGAACAGATTTTACGAAGGTAGAGTCATACTTGAAATACACCTTGTTACGTAACATCCCAACACAAATAAAAATACTAAAATTCCCAAATTGTGCGAACGAAATATGAAACCTGCAAAATAATCTAGGTCACCAAAAGTGAAACGGTTATCTTGCTCATCCCCCTGTGCGAATGACCCCTAGAATGCTGAGAGTTGGAAAAAGGACAAGCATCCTCCCTACCCAATTCCCTAAGAATCCCTAAAGTTCTCAGCAGTTGCAAAACACAAAAGCAAAATGTCAAAACTCCAAATTTGACAAACTATAGTGCACACATCAAAAGGCACAAACAACAGTGACTTTCGTCACTCCATATCCCCAATCCCTTGCTCGAAAGAAAAACAAATCAAAATAAACAGTGATCTCATCACTACAATGAGCAAGTATCCTAATACAATTGAAAAAAATAAGGGAGTTGACCTTGAATCCCTGGAACTCTCAGCATTCTATAGGTCATAAGGCAAGCTTCAGTACCAATTTGGTTGATAGCCTATCGGTAACAGAAGTAAACCTCCCGCATGACGATATATCTGTCACATTAACTTGCGTACAGATCAATGTTTGCATGTGGATGAGCTAGCTTATGGCATCTTAGATTACACCACAGATTAATATTAGTACATATAACAAAGGAATTCGTGGAGCTAATTAGGTGATCCTCAATACAGGTTCGGTTAAAAGCCCACCTGGCACTAGCGGTATCCTAACAAATACCACTAAATGAACTCAATTGCACACACAGGGATGTGAAATAGCTTGGTCAAAAACAGGTCTGATTCATACCTTGTTCAAAAATCATGTAAGATAAAGTACAGTCGTGGCTAGAGAGCTAGAACTGTCTAAGTCTCAAAAAAACTTAGCTACATTTCTAAACCAAATGCGCTACTTTTCGTCTTTGCAATACCATCAAAAAAAAAAAAACCACATGTATACATACAAATTCATGCATCACAACAATCACCTAAAAACAAAATAACAGAGTTCTCAACAGTCTATGGTACCATAGCCAAACATCACAAATCATATTCATCCATTTCATCTATGCATATCACATATAAATAAAAAACATTTGCATTCATCATAGCATATGCATCCATCAAAATAAATCAACATAATACATCCATATTCATCAACCATCATACACAAGATCAAAGAAAATCAAAAAAAAAAAAAAAACAAATAAATGCAACACAAAAAAAAAAGCAATAAACATTGCTAAACACAAGGGCTCTTGCACTTAACCTCTTGACATAGAAAAACAAATGTCGAGGTTCAAATTATCACTCTCCTAATTCCCCAAGAAGGCTATCATAGCCGGACCGCTCCACGGGAAATAGGTTTTCGACGATTTCACCTCATTATGACATCACCAAAAGGGTTAACACCCACCAAAAACAGGTCCATATGTTGGAAAAATTGTGCATGCTCAACGGTAAACCCTCTAAAAACACCCTCGCACAAGTCATTTTTGGTAAAGTGACTCGTCGCTTCTCTCACAAAGGTCATTCCCTCAACGATTCGTCGCTTGAGGGGGTAGTCACACTTAGTCACCAACCAACAATCACATACCCAATTAAGGAAAAGGACATGCATTCAAAGAATCATTGACAAAGACAATCACGCTCCTGCTTGGGGTAGTAAACAAGCAACAATCAAATCAATCAAACACTTGGCATTTCGTGAATCATGAATACAAGGTTCCCTTGAGGTAAAAATGCCCTTCGCCTATTCATGACTGATCAATGTCTAAGTTCAAGTCACACCTCACCAAAATAGGTTAACACTTGAAATAAAATTCCTTAGCTCGTCAGAAGCAAGGATTCAAGAATGCATGCCCTTTCCATACTTGGGGCATCAAAAGTTGGTTAGGTTACCAAGAAACCCTAATCATTAGTGCTTTGGTTATCTATTTTTGCTCAGCACTGCGTCACCTGCAGCGCTTCCCAAAAAGGGGCATCTGTAGACACCAAAACAGCACCAATCCGATTATGTGATTGCAAACACTGATCGCTTTGACAAACATATCCCCCAGGGCAGCCCTCAGAGGTCAAACAGTGGTCCTAACGACTTCCATAGCAATTTTGTAAGGTCAGGAAGCAATTTGGTACATTTAGAAACTTTGCCCAGTACTCATCTCACCCAGGGACGATTACTAACTTGCAATCATCTCACCCAGGGACGATTGTTGTAATCGTCCCACCCAGGGACGATTACCAAGTTTAACGAGCAAAACGACAAATGACGCCAAGTGGCAGCCCAGAACAGTCAGTTGATGACTCCTGCCTTGCACACGTGTGTAGGTGGACAGAAGGGCCGTTAGAGGACTGTCACAAGAAGCAATTATGAAAACACAAGTCAATGGAGGACTCCCCTCCCTCATGAGGAGACATAACTGCCACATGGTGCCTATGACCAACACATGGCATTTTGTGCTTCCCTCCCAAAAGAGACCCCTTGGGTCTATAAAAGGTGAGACTTTTCTCACCCAAAAAGAGACAGGTAAAAGGAGTTTTCAAGCAACGAAGTGTTGCCAAATTGGAGACCCACTTGCATCCCATGTTATTCATCTTCCCACATCCACCAATCTCTTTTGCAAGGGAGGTTGTTGGTTGGCATTTGGAAGCTTGAATCTGACCCAATTCCAACACATGGACACCTGAACCAACCAATTCGTCGACCCCCCACTCCTAAGATATTTTGGGCCCATCCCAAGTGGATTGGTGCCAAAATCAAGTTCCATCGGTGGGCTGCCCACTTGGGCACCCCGCACCTTTTGGATTTAGTTGTAGTTCATTTTCTGTCATTTGTTCATATTCCATGTTATTCTCTGATGTTCAATAGTTTAGAATCTTGAATCTTGATTTCAAAAGGTTTTCATCGAATATTATCATGCTTTTGTTATTTTAGGTTGTCCCACTGACTTGCAGGTAACAACATCCAATTTCTCGGGGATGGAGGCCAAATTGGGAGAATCCGACCATCTGGGTCATCCCAAAATGGCCCCAATTACATAACCCCCTTGTTTGTAGGTGTTTTGCAGGTCTCGGGAATCGACATTGGAGCAGCGGCAAGTCGGCTTCTTCAACACAGTAGCAATCGTCCCTGCAAGGGACGATTAACAACAACAATCATCCTATAGGGGGACGATTAACAGTAGAAATCGTCCTTACCAGGGACGATTACCAGGTGACAGCAAATTGGTCGGCTGTCTCAGAGGCAATGGCCTTTTGGTAACATTTTTTGTCTTCTGTCAAGTTTTCAAGCCATTTGGACTCACTGTATTTACTATTTCGGGCAGATGTTTACATGCATATTTCATGGATTTTAGAGAACGAACCCCTTTCATTTGCAGCAGGTGCTACTGACATTTTCATTGTTTCTTTGACTACAGGACAAGCAATCAGAGGTGAAGAACTTATCCACATCAGCGGCGACAGCATCTTGGCCCGCCCATTGCAATCGTGGGCACGCGGGAAGAGGAAGACTAGGTCACACATTGTAATGAAGACAAATTTAACGCTCCTAGCCCCCAAAATGGGAGGAGACGTCTATGTAACCGAGGATAAGATATTTGAATAAAGAGGGCTGTGATTTCTTTACATCTTGTCTTTCGTTTCCAAGTTGTCTCCTTTCTCTGTTTTAGTGCATAGGATCAAAGCGTTGCATTTTCGTCTTATGTTGCATAACTAGTGTTTCCTTTGCCCGGAATCTCATGCTTTCAGTATTGTGTTTCAAGATTTTTGCTTATTTTTATGAAAGCAAGGGATTTATGCAGTGATGATAATCACTCATTTTTGGGTAGGGTAAAACTTTTCCTTTTGCCAATTCTCAGCACATTTAAACTGGTTGCACAGGGGGATAAGCAAGGAAGATCCTTTTTGCTTAAGGTAACCTAGAACACTTTGTTATTTTCATCTTTCCATTGTACCAACTAGGATTTTAGTGTTTCAATTAGTGATGAGATCCTGAATATCCATGGTATTATTACAACTAGACCTTACTCTCTACTAATCAAGGTGGCTTTATATAAAATTTGATAAGACCACTATATATGGTTGAAATAATAAGAAACCTTTGTTTATTTCGTATAACAACATTATTTGGTTGTGTTGAAAAACACATTTACACACATGGATGTATGGATGAGGATGAACTTGTGTATGTGATTGAGATACAAACTATGGTACCATTTGTAAAAAAATATGATCATAACATGTACGAATGTAATGGATATGTCTTTGTATGCAATTATGTGGATGTGAATTAAAGATGCAAATGTTTTTGTATTTTTGCTTTGACCAAAGGGCTTTAAGATGCCTTTGGAGATTTTTGTTTGATTTTGTGCTTTTGGTTTGACCAAAGGGCTTTAAGATGCCTTTGGGGTTTTTTGTTTGATTTTGACCAAGCAGCTTGGGTACCCTTGGAGCATTTTATGATTTTGATCTTGACTTGACCAAAGGGCTTTAAGGTGCCTTTGGAGCTTTTTGATTTGATTTTGACCAAGCGGCTTGGGTACCCTTGGAGCATTTTATGATTTTGATCTTGACTTGACCAAAGGGCTTTAAGGTGCCTTTGGAGCTTTTTGATTTGATTTCGACCAAGCGGCTTGGGTACCCTTGGAGCATTTTATGATTTTGATATTTATGACATATTTGAATGTTTTTTATTTTTATGACATATTTGAATGTTTTTGATTTTTTATGACATATTTGAATGTTTTTTATTTTTATGACATATTTGAATGTTTATGATTTTTTATTACATATTTGAATTTTTATGATTTTTATGACATATTTGAATGTTTTTTATTTTTATGTATGAAATACCTTCAAATGAATGATATTGAGAGGTTTAGGCTCTTCAAAACCATCCAAATATGTGAGGCGGTATGCTCCAAGACCAAACTTCTCTGAAACTATGTATGGTCCTATCCAATTTACCACAAATTTATCTGGCAAATACGACGATAGATTTGAGTTCTACTGATTTTATTTGAGCACAAGATCCCCAACTTTGAATTCTCTCAAATGGAATTTACTATTATATGCTCTTGCAAGGTGATTCTGATAAACATGGAGGTGCTCCAAGGTGTTAACCCATCGTTCATAAAGAAGCATTAACTGATCTAGGTGACCTTTTCATGTGGCGTCATCATCGATGAAGTCCTTTAATGCTATGCGCAAGGTTGGGATTTCCATTTCTAGGGGCATGATGGCCTCAGTTCCATATACAAGTGAAAATAGTATTGCCTAAGTGGACATCCACACACTAGTCCTATATACCCATAATGCTAAAGGTAATTGTAAATGCTAGTCCCTATGATTATCTCTCACTGTTTTCCTCAAGATGGAGACAATTGTTTTGTTTGAGGCCTCTACTTGCCCATTTGCTTGCAGATAATAGGGTGTTGAAAAATGGTGCTATATGTGATATTTTTTCATTAAAGAACGCATATTTTTGTTCTTGAAAGATGGTCCATTATACGATATAATCTTTTAAGGGACCCCAAAATGAATTATGATATTGTGGAGTATAAACTCCGCAATCCTTGGTCTAGTTGTTGATGCTAAGGGGATCGCTTTGACCCATTTGGTGAAATACATAGTGGTCGTTATGATAAATGTGTGTCATTCCAAATATGAAGGAGATATATTCCCAATAAAGTCTAACCCCACTGTAAAAAGGGCCATGCTACCTGGATGGGTTGCAAGGCTTGTGATGACAAGTGAGTGAGGTTTGCATGATGCTGACACTTGATGCACTTCTTGACATACTCACACTATTCTTTTTCCATAGTGGTCCAATAGTAACCCATCCTCAAAATATGCTTAACGATGGCCATGCCACTGAAGTGACCGCCACACGTACTATCATGAGCTTGCAAAATTGCATAAGATGCTTCTTAGGGCTCAAGACAATGAAGGAGCATTCCATTGTAACCTCTTCTATAAAGGATTTCTCCTAGAAAAATATATCTAGTCACCTTTTGTTTAAACGTTCACTTTTCAGCATGCGACAGGCCTTGCGATACTATTCCAAGCTTCAGGAAATCCCGTAATTGGGAAAGCCAATATTGATAAGCCATTGCTTCTATGGATAAAATGATATGCTCTTCTTGTGATCCAGCATTTATGAACACTGATTGGGAAGCAACCATGTGATGAATGGTTGTTCCACATTCCATAGGACCTTGATAAATCAAATATTCCCAAGGTGCTATTTACAAGAAAGCTCTAACTTTGAATGACCAATATTGATTTGGCTCAGTTTGGATCATGTTGACTGACTCTAGGTTGTCAATAACCTCATGCTATATCACAAAAAATATGAGCACTTTCACATGAATGGTTGTGAAATCAGTAGATGGATTCTGAGGGACTAAGGATTCTAAATATGCCATGGTGTCTGCAAATATGTTTGACGTACGAGGGATTGCCTCGATGTCATACCATTCCAAATAGGTTAGGTAAGTGTAAAAAAGCTCCTTGTAAGCTTTCAAGAGTGGGCACCTGCATTGGAACAATCCTTTGACTTGGTTTACTATGAGCAAGGAGTCACCAAAGATATTCAATATTTTAATACCCATTGCAACAACTGTTTGGAGTCCCAAGATCAAGGCTTCATACTCTATGTTATTGTTTGTACATGGGAATTCTAGCTTGAATTATAAGGTTAATGGAGTGCCCTACGGTGTGATAAAGACTAATCCTACTCTGCCCCCTTACTTGCACTTTGAACCATCGAAGAACAATGCCATGTCTCTTTGCTTCTACAGTTCTTTGAGTTCTGGCAGATCTGGTAATACTAAGATTACATCATCAAACAATTCTATAGTGAGAGGTTTGCTATCCTGAAGAGGTGCCTCTGCTAATTGATCCACTATGACTTGTCCCTTGATGGACTTTTGGATTATGAATTCTAGATCAAATTCTATCAATAGCATGATCCACTTTGCAGTACGTGTATTGTGATATGTCTTGTTCATCATATACTGCAAAGGATTTTGTTTTGATATGATGTAAGTTGTATGGCTCAACATGTAGTGTTGCATGACTGTGGTGGCCATAAAAGCTGGACATCCTACCCGGATTCGTGGCGGCCACCGATTCCACCATGTAAATACCAAAAAAAAAAAATGTAGTGTTGCAACTTTTTGGTCGACAAAGACCACTACTAAGCATAAATTTTATACATATGCATATCCTATCTCATAGCTTACCAAGGTGCGACTTATGTAATATACAACTTGCTCTTTGTCTTACACGTTCTTTTGGGTCAACATGGTGCTCAAAGAAAAACTAGTAGTCGATATGTATAGCAAAAATGGTATGTCTAACCTTCGTGGAGCCAGCACTAGCGATGTCGCCAGATATGTTTTGATATCTACAAAGGCTTATTGGTACTTTTCATCCCAATTAAATGGGAAATCCTTACATAGCAACTAGTTCATGGGTCGACACTTGTTTGATAGTTATGTGATGAACTGTTTTATGGATGCTACCTTGCCTTCTAGGCTTATTAATTCCCTAATGTTGGTAGGGGCTTCCATCTCCGTTATAACTTCTAATTTTGCAGGATCGCCCTTAATGTCTCTCATGGAAACAATGAAATCTAAGAGCTTATCAGAAGTTATGCCAAACACGTACTTCTTAGGATTCAATTTGACATTGTGCTCTATGAGGCGATCAAAAACTTTTGTAAGGATGTTAGCATGCTCTTGCCATACCAAATATTTGGCCATCAAGTCATCCATGTCGTCTTCCAAGATTGTGTGCATGTAGTCATGAAATAGGTATTTCATGGTCTATTGGTATGTGGCACCAACATTCTTTAGGCCAAATGACATAAATTTGTAACATAAAGTTCTCCATGGAGTAATGAAAGTAGTATTATGTTGGTCTTCGGGTTTTATTCGGATTTGATTGTATCCAAAAAACTCATCCATTAGAGATAGCATTTCATGACCTGTAGTGGCATTTACAAGAGCATCTATGTTTGGCAATGGGAATGAATCCTTCGGAGTTGCCCTATTTAAGTCCTTGAAATCTGTGTAAATTTAGACTCTTCCATATGGTTTTCCTATGGGTACCATGTTTGATACCCATTCAAGATAGTCAATGGTAACTATGAATATTGCTTCCAATAGATTTTGTAACTCGTTTTTCACCATCAAAGTGATGGTTGGATGCATCTTCCTCAATTTTTTCTTGACTGGCTTCTTTAGGGGATCCAATGAAAGGTTGTGAAAAACTAACTTTGGATCAATACCTGGCATGTCTTTGTAAGTCCAAGAAAATAGATTTGGCCTCTCTTTAAGGAGAGGGATTATTATGGCTTGTTCCTCTAGAGACAAAATTTCTCCGAACTTGAATTTCTTTGGTTGAGTAGGATCATCGCTGATGTCCACCTGGAAAGTCACTTCTATGGCCATATGCGACCCATCCTCCAATTGGTGAAGCATAGGTATCACGTGAATGTCATCGGTGGGATTTATAGGTCCTAATGACTTAGGATCCAGACCAGCATGGAACACATCATATGCACAGCTTCATGCAAAATGGAATGATTGTAACATCTCTTCATTGGAGAATATATCTCTAGGCTCTATGGGTGAATCAGCGTGATTCCAATAAATGGCCTACGTATCGAGATACAAAGGTTTAGCAGGATCTGTTGGGTTTTGAAGTAGAGTGGTAAAATCAATGGAGATCGTGTCGATGGATGGAATGAAATATCTAGGACCACATGGTTGAAATATTGTCTCAAAGGTTTCCTTCCTATACTAACGATGAGGCTCTGAAGGAAAAGGAATCTCTGGATTCAGCCCATGAACTAGTCATATAATAGGATCATTGGGCTCTAAGAGTTCCCTGAATGTAGGTGGAGGGGAATTAACCATGCGATGAATTACATTCAAGTCAATAGGTCTCCTCAAAAATTGCAAACCAGGGTCTATGGCATGAAGTACCACTTCTTTGTCTACCAACATGTCGACTTGCCACAAGTGGTGAGGTCTAAGATAAGCCATCTCAGTTTCATATTCAAAATCATCATCACTTATCCAAAAACCATTGGCATTGGTATGCAGCCCAAAAGTAAGGGGAACGTCTCTTGGTCATAAGTAGGCCATCTCTATCTCATCCTCATATTCTTCATCACTTATGAATATTCCATTTGCAATAGTATGTTACCCCAAGTCATGGGGCCATTGCTTTGTTTCTAGGTAGGCTCTCTTTGTTGAGTCATCTGACTCAACCACTTTCATCCGAAATGAATCCACTCTTGTTGTGGATGGACCAGGTAAACCTATGTAAATAGAGAGGTCCATGGTAGGCGAAGCCCGTTTGTGCTTCATCATCACTTGCCACCTACCCATTTTCTTCTTTCTCATCATCGCATGATTTGTAGCCTGTTGGGGTGGCATCAATTGTGAAGATTGGATGATAAGTCTTAGGAGGTGGTATGCTTGCCATAGCCACTTGTATATTAGTCATATGTCTTGCACTTGGTGGGTGATAAGGAATAAAATTGATGTCTTCTCCTAACCCCAAGGTCAATCTATCAAATTTTGTTACTAGAGAGTCATCTCGACCTCTGATGTGATATCCTAACCCAAATATGTCATATGGGAGCTGGTATTGCAGCTTGAATAACCGCATTCATCCCTGCTCATATCTACCAAGACCATAACCATGCCAATGGGAATGCTAAAAATAGGTTAGAGCAAACTAATGATTAGAGAGGTAGTGAATGTTGACTATGAATAGCTCATCATTGTCTTCTTCTATATTCGTAGACTTATGGGCACATTCCAAACCAGTGTAGATGATTTTTTTTTGGTTGGGAGGGATTCCAAGTGGAACCACTATTCCTAATGGTGGTCTTAGATCCTTTGGATGTTCCATATCTTACCCAAACTCTATGATGGGCATAAATGTTATGTTATGTACAAGATACTCTCCTATTCTCATACTTGCCAAGTGTATTGTCGCATGTGACATGGATGATCCTATAGACGATACTGGCAAAGCGGGTTCTAGTATCTCCTCAGTTTGATCTTGGAGATCTTCCTCTTCCATGGGATTTGAAATATTATTAATGTTTATGATTAGCACTTCCTTGGGCTCTCTTTTCTCAACCATGGATGAATTTATCTTCTAATTGTCTTTTGGTTTAGATGTTTAGGTCTATTAGAAGCATTAGTTACTTTGTGCGCAAGTTGAGGCATTGATGTAGATGGGTCATTTCGTGCCCATTTGTATTTGTTATCTAGTTGAGTAGTTGGATATGATGGTCCTATAGACAAGTGGTCATAAGTAATTACGAATTATCCTAGATAATCCACCTAATGTACATACTTGAATGGCTCTTCATCGGCAAACAACATGTAGACTTTGTTATCATGCACATACTTAACACATTGGTGTAAGATCGAACGAACACATCTCATTTCCCTTATCCATGGCCTCCCTAGGAGGATGTTGTATTGCATGGCTCCTTCCAATATGTGACACATCATAGGTATGGTCTTATGCCCCACCTTGATAGGTAGGACTATCATTCCCATAGTATTACATAAAGCATCATTGAAAGCCCTTAATGTATAGGCTCTCAAAATGATATTTGACTTGGGGATCTTAAGATGTTCTATTACTATTGTTGTGATGATGTTGATTTATGAGACTGTATTGATCAAAACCCACTTAAATGGTAAATAATTAACTAATACCATGATGTGTAGCATAAGGTCTGGTAAAGCAGTAGATACTGTCTTAATTTCATGATTATAGAATCGAATTACAGGCTCCTGGTATTCTTGTACTTATCTAGCATTCTTGTACTTATCCCAAAAAATGGGTGAATGCATTTGTATCTTATGGTTGGAGCTCAATTAACCTAAAAATCTCCATCAATGTCTCCTTGTGCTTTGGGGACTATTATATGAGCTCATAGATTGATAGCTTAGCTGGAGTCATTTGTAAATTTTGCTCGAGTCTACTTCAAATAGTTACCACGGGTTAGGTTGGAAGACCTAGAAGGTTGTCTTACCCCTACCTCTACCTAGGTGCAGTTCGTACTTTAATGGGAGCTACAGGAGGTTGCGGTTGACCATACCGTCTAGTCCTAGTTGCAATATTGACAATTTTAACCATCCCAACACACCCATGGGTAAGTGTATCAATTCGAACATGATTGACTTGTGCATTTTTCCCTCTGGGGACCTCATGGTTTGGCAATAGGTTTTTTTATATGCCCATATATTGAATGTTTGGGGCTAGTGGGTTGTCCACTTTAAGTTCTCTCGCCTCAATCATGTTTTGCACTTGGTACTTGAAACCAATGCAAACCTTGATATTATACCCTGGTATCCTATGATAAGGGTAAAATTGATCTTCCTTATATCACTTTGTCTTAATATGGTTGGGATCTATAATAGGTATATCAGAGAACCTAATATTTCCCACCTCACTTAGTTGGTTCAAGATTGATTGCATTGATTCTCTCAATGGAGTGAAATAGCGAGGGGGTTTACGCTCTTTTTTTTTCCCCTAATTGTTATTTTGATCATAGTTGGCTAGTTGAGGTTGTGCTTTATAATTTTTGGGTTGGTGCACAACCCCGTACTTAGGCGTAGCCAATACCACTTGATTAACTGGAGCAGGATTTGCCTGCTTCTACTTGTATTTGCCATTTTTATCATTTTTGTTCCACTCCTTGGTTCGTAGTTTTATAGTTCCCTCATCCACTTTTATATCCTTAATGAGTTTGGCCTATGCCAAAGATTTATCAAAGGAGGAGTAATGTTGGAGTTGTAGCAAGAGGGAAATGTTTTTGGAACAAATCTTGGTGAACATCCGGACTATCTCTTTGATGGGGACATAGAATGATAGTTTTGCCATGACTTTTCTCCATCTATTCCCATAGTCCATTACTGGCTCATCGTCATAATGTATCAAATTGTCCAGGTCTAAAAGGTTCACTTTACTCTTAGAACCAAAAGAGAAATGCTTCAGGAAAGCATTCACTAGTTTTTTGAAATTGGCTATGCTATGCTTGGGCAGTCGGTTGAACCATTGGGTGGCAGCGCCCTCAAATGTCATAATGAATATCCTGAGCATGAGAGCATCGTTGTCTTCAAGATGAAAACATGTGTTGATGAAATTAGTAACATGCTCTTGCACATACTCTTCACCCTTAAAATTTTCCAACCTAGGCATCTCAAAATGCTTAGGGTATGTGGGGCTAGGGACGGATAGACATAATGGTTAATTGTGTATCTTGCTCAATGTCGGTTGGTTACCAGTCATATATTATTTTTCAAAGGACTTCATATTTTTAGTGAGTGCTTAGAAAGCCTTTGAGGCAAGGATATCTTCCTCTTGTAGACCTCCCCATGGTGTCAGTGGAGGTAACACTCTATCCATTTTATTTGCTCCATTTTCTTCCCTCCTACAATGGGATCCAGGATACACCTGATCCTGATTTATTAAGTCTACCACTTCCCCCCTAGTTGGATTCCAATCATGATTTGGAGGGTGATTTTAGTGTGGGTTTCCTTCTTATCTAGTGTGATCCTCTCTTGGTGAGTTAGTGCATTGATCTCTTTGATCATAATTTCCATTTGTTTGTTGGTTGCTTTGAGCTAGCTGCTCATATTGCTCTCTTAAATGTTGCTCATGTTGGTGCAAAAACCATTATCTTTGTTTATCATGTTCAAGAGTTTCTACAAGATCTCACTCTTTGTGTAAGGTGTTTTCTAACCATCACACATGGTTAAATTATGTAGTCATAGAGGACTCATGCTTATCTGACCCTGTCCTAGTGGTTTTGATTCATAGATTTCTCGAAGAGGTTTTTGTTGTTTCTTTGCTCTTGCTAGCTAATGTGACTTGTTCAATTGTTGGGTGTCTCTATGACCAAAATTTGTATGCTTACTTCAGGTTCATCTTGAGGCCCCCCCAATTTGAGAATTGGGCTTAGAAGTTATGGTTCATGAACTTCCAGATGCAAGATTCTCTATGGCTACCATTCTGGGAGGTGGTCTCAGATGCAACCAATCCAACTCATCCAATTGTCTTGTTTTTCATGGCTGATCCTGTGGGGTGCCATTTATTTCGATAAGGTCATAGTATAATGGAATTATCCCTCTTTTTTGAAGGATATATTCTATTTTTTGTCTATGACTGGAGGTATTTCTAGTTTCCTACCCCTTAGTGGGCTGATCTGTTCTAAGGATCTCATGTGAATGTTGGGATGTTAAGACTCTTGTGTGCCCTTTTGGTGATGAAGGTTTCATGGTCCTCTCTACCCTCCATGAGTATGGAGAAGGGGAAACCTCATCATCCATGTATGAATAATGGGGTCTAGAACCCTCTTTATGTCTATGTGGGGAGGAATCCCTTGAAGCATCCTCATGTCTCTAAGAAGTTTTTGTGTGTTTAGAGGAAGCCCTTTAGGTTTCCTTATGTCTCTTTGATGATGATGGTCGTGAGGTCTCTTTGTGTTGATGTGATGTAGTTCCTAGATTTGGTTCCCTATTTTGGGTTTCTCGAGGATATCCTCCAAGGGTTGAGTTATCACTCCTTAGACTTGTAGAACTACATCTTACAGTATTTTGAGTGGGTCTTTCAGTGTTACTACAACTTCGCCTAAGGGTATGAGTTGCTTTAGATTCCCCTTCAATATCATACTGAGGGTGTTTACTTTTTATTTTGACAATTTTTTTTTAGGACTTTAGTTTTTGTGTTGCACTTAAATATGACCAAAAAATATCACATAAATGTTTATCTTGATTACAAATTTAAGTTTGCCCTAAATTGTTTGATGTATTTTTGATGTTTGGTTGTTTTTTGTTTCTTGTTATTGCTTTGGATTTGGAATGAGGATACTCATCCATAGTGATAATCAAGAACACTCATTCCAAACATGATTTCTCAAAAGAGGCTAGGGTACACCTCTTAAATCCTAGTGGGGGGTTCGCCTAGCTCTTCCACTTTGAACCAATTGATTGTTCCAATAGTGGGAGACAGTTTGAACACAAATACCTTAGTGTCACTATAAGTAAGTTATTCAATCCATTTCTATGAAGGTCTAGGGGGTAAACCGATGGAAGTAGATGAATGCCAATGTCATCGGATTGAATTGAGGGTTGGTGATGAAAACCAACTCCCTAATGTTTAAAATAAACATGCATGTATGTGGTTCATTTTAAGTTTTGCATGAATAAGAATGCATCGTATAGTAGCATTGAACTTTCCCTATATACCTAATGCAAAATGCATTTCAATTTCAGAAAGGTGCATAGCTACTATGAGATTTAATGAATGCACTCTATTAGGCGCAAGTATGGCCTTTAAAAAGGCCCCAAAACAAGTAAAAAAATCACATAGTGTCTAGCACAATGGATTATAGGGTGAAATTTATAGATAGAAGCCACTGTTCTTAGCAACGCCTAGTGGAAAATCTAAAATGAAACCTAGGATGTGCAAGATACAAGTTCCTCCTCTTTCATTATTTCAGTTTTCCAAATTGAAATATTTCTTAATGATCACTAATTTTAATGGAATTGAAATAGACATAGAACCATAAAGTTTTATAGAAGCTATACCGACCTTTAATCTAGCTCATAGAGTTAGTTTTTTGACCTCTGCTGCACTCCAACTCTAACCGTTGTTGACCAGAGCAGCTAACGTTTGGCCACTATTGACCAGAGTGACTGACCTATGTCCACTTTAGACCAGAGAGGCTAACTATTGGCCATTATAGATCAGAGTGGCTACACCTGTATACAAAACATAAGTCAGTAAAGGGGTAGAAAATTCAAATAAGCTAAAGATATGGGTAGGGGTCCCACCGTGATCACCATCTATAGCAACCCCGAGGAAGCAGCACGCCATCCACTACACTACTCTACTTGCGATTCGATTGAATACTTTGATATTAAATATACAACAAATGAAAGGTACAAATTAGATATAACTAGAATGCAAAGAAGTAAATGAATGAATGCTTTTATTATTGATATTCTCCAGATTAGGTTACAAATGAATCCCTCTGAGGGATACCCTTCGTTTGATACATGATTCTATACACAAAAGAGGGCAAAAGGTGTATGAAATATCCCCTCACACAGGGGGAACACTTATAAGGATTCATGGTGATGCACACAAAAATTTATGAGGGATTATAGATGTCTCCTTCTCTAGGTCTAAATGCTAGAGGGATCTTCTTGCACTCGTATGTTGCAGATTCACCTGATTGAACTTATAGCCCTAAAATAAATGAAACAACAACACACGCTTAGATGTTCGATATTGCCTCCTAGGATGAGGCTATTAGAAATGAATAATATCAATAAATTCAATGAAATTAGTACTATGCAATGAAATAACTAAAATAAATCTTATGCTACTAAAATGGGAGATAAAGCAAAATAAAAGAAGTTAAACCCTAGGCTAGGTTATGGGCCACTATCTAGGACAACGACTACTAAGATAAAATATCTCTCTCTTGATCCAAAGGCTATGGGCTTAAGTCCAATTATAATTTTAAAAATGATTACCTTATGTGTTCATATTTTCCCTCTAATCTGACAGGGTTCTGCTACAAGAATCGATCTCCAAGGGAAGCTTTCCAAGTCTCTAAAAGCTCTACTCAATGATTCAACATGTTCAAAGTTTTGATGTATGATGCTCTATATCTCCTAATTGATCAAAATAAATTCTAGGAAGGTCCCATAATTGATCAAAAGAAGGTTAAAAAAAAATTCCCCTAGTGCTTTTATGTTTACTCCTTATAAAGTGTTTTGAAACCCTAGGTCAATGTTCAACCCTAAGACTAAATCCCTCATGCGTACTAAGTGTTAGCATGAGAAGCTCTTTGTTTTTATATGTTTAACTGAAGTCTAAATCTAGAATTTGATTCTTCCATGATACTGGCTATGAGGAGGAATGCAAAGTTGTCCCCACTCACCCTTATTGCATGCAAACTGCCACTTTCGCCCAAGATTAGGTTCGATGGGTGGAAAAATGTATTTAAAGCTTAGTCGATGTCATCTATAGTGGCTAAGGTTTAACCACTATGAGCTATAGCAGCTAGAGTTTGGTCGGTCTTGTCTATAGCATCCAGGCTTGGATGGGCTAAAATTTCCCCAAATGAGTGGTAGAAACCATTTTTGACACTTGGAAGGTCCCAAGATTTAGTCACATGACCTATGGGTGTACCCATGTAAGTAGTCTTCCTGACCATGGCATGTTTTAGGTGTCTACAACTAGACCTCGGCTCATATATTTTTTACATAATAATGTTGTAGGTACCATTGGAGCTGTTACTAGACAACAAGCACAAAATTCTCAAACACAAGATCAACATCAAAATGATAAATCTGCTCCATTCATATTAAAATATCCTACAAAAGGGAACAATGCATCAAGTGTACAACCAAAACCTCCTTATGATATTAATGAGCAGCTTGCTAACATTACAACAAGGATTTCTCTCTTGGATATTTTAAGGACTTCTTCCATACATAGATAAGAATTAATGCATACACTGAGTACAATGATGGTACCACAAGATATACAACCTAAGGCTGTTATAAATATTGTTATGCCTCGAGAAATAGATTGTATTGATTTATGATATAGAGATATTCTTATTCATAGTATGCATAAAGACAATCCTCTATATATTACAACATTTATTAGAGATATAGCAATCAAAAGAGTTCTAATTGATAATGGTTCATCCCTAAATATTTGCACCTTTGATTTCTAAAAAAAAAATTGGATTTAGAAGTGATGAAATGAAGAGAACTGATATGACCATAAAATCCTTTAATGATGAGATGTAAGAAACATGTGGAGTTATATCAATTCCATTGTAGGCTGGTCTAAGAACTTTGGATACGATTGTGTTTGTTGTACATTGCCCTACATCGTACAACATACTCTTAGGTCACTCTTGGATCAATGCAATGAGAGTTGTACCATCCACCTTGCACCAATGTGTTAAATTTGAATTTAAAAATGAATTGGTTACCATTCACAATGACCCTAGACCATTTGACATGTGCACTTTGGTAGGACCGATTAGGGTTTATTTTTGTGTCGCTTTGTCTACCACTCACCCTAATTTAGTTGAATCTTCTAAATGTGCAAAAATCTCACCTAGACCATCATCATCTTCACCTCCATTAATTATATCTCCATATTCACCATATACATCTTTAACACCTCCATATTATACACTTCCTACACCTCCATCTAGTTCTAAAACTACATCTTATGAACCTACATATTCTTCATCAATCTCAACATCTCTTCCATATACATCCACACAATTTATATTTACAACATCTAAAACTATAGAATATATTCCTTCTACCTCATATCCTCTTTCAGATGAATATCTACCTGATTTATCCATAATTCTAACAACATCAGAAGAAGGAAAATTCTTCATGCAAGATTCTCTTACCTTAACTCAATTACCACCATCTCCTCAGACATTGGGCTTGCCACAAATTATGGGAAGCATATATCATGTTGGGAGTTATACATTTATTTATAAGGGATATGATTTGAGTAGAATAAGACCCATGACTATCACAATTGATCATGATGGATTTGCTAGGTGTTATTTTTTTGATAAATATGAAAAATCAAAACCTATGATGCTTAAATTAGGATATAAATATAAAGGTTTAGGACATTTCCAAAATGGTATAAAAGAACCCATAGAAGTTGAAGTGTGCCCTGCCAGATCTAGATTAGACCTTTTTCCTAGGAAGTGTCAACCATTCCTATTTGAGGATGACGATCATATAATATCATATCAAGATTACCTAGATCAAAAAGAATGCTTTAAGTCCATGGGTAGGATGTTATCTTGTAATATGTTATCCATAGCTTATCCAAAAATGATTGCTGAACCAGATGAAAAACTGGAAGGTGACATCTTCCATGATATTTCTATTGAAGAAATATTACATAATGGGTTTTATTTTGATGGATCTATACCATGTATAGCCCATCTTGATGCTATAACCCCTCAAGAATAATTAGCCAAGTTAACCTTGGAAGAATTACAAGAAATGGGTGTTTCACTCGCTCCACCTAATTTTGAAAGAGATCTAAATATTGAAGTGGAAAATGTTTTGGAAGTTAATATTGGTATGGAAGAAAACCCTCGCATAGTCAAGATAGGATCAGAATTAAATAAAGAGAAACAAAAAAAATATATTACATTTATCACATAATATAGTGATGTATTCGCTTGGACATATGTAGATATGCCTGGTCTATATCCTTCTATGGTTATGCACCATCTAGTAGTGCACCCGGATGCCAAACCGGTTAAACAAAAGTTGAAAAATATGCATCCTAAAGTTGCCCTACTAGTCAAAAGTGAGTTGCAAAAACTCTTAGATGTCACTTTTATCCAAGCCATTGATTATGTTGATTGGATTTCTAATGTTGTCCTAGTAACTAAGAAAGAAGCTACTAAGATTAGGGTTTGCACAAATTTTAGAGACATTAATGTTGCATACTAGATGTGGAATGTTATCCCTAATGGATGGCTTTTCAGGATACAATAAAATTAGAATAGCTTCTGAATATCAAGCTAAAATAGCTTTCATCACCCCTTGGGGGACATTTTGTTGGAAGGTAATACCATTTGGTTTAAATAACGTAGGCACAACATATCAGAGAGTTATGACATACATTTTTCATGATATGATGTATGATATTCTACATGATTATGTAGATGATATCATAGCTCACTCAACTGATGAGGATGATCACCTAAATGATTTAAGAAAAGTATTTTATTGGTTAAGAGAATACCTTATCCATTTAAACCTAGCTAAATGTGTATTTGGAGTTAAATAAGGTAAATTATTGGGGGTTATTGTTTCTTTGCATGGCATAGAAATTGATCCCCTCAAAATTAAGGCTATCCGTGATATGCCACCTCCTAAAAACATATCATAATTAAGAAGCTTACAAGGAAAATTACAAGCTATTCATCACTTCATTGATAAATTGGTAGATAGAATGGAACCTTTTCTTAAATTACTCAAGAAAAATATTTCTTTTCAATGGGATCAGGAATGTCAAGAAGCTTTTGATAGCATTAAAAAATATCTTCTCAACCCTCCTGTGTTGGTTCCTCCTAAGCCTAATTGTCCATTTATTTTATATATTTCTTCTTCAAAACTTGCACTTGGGGCTATGCTAGCTTAAATTGATGATGAGAAAAAATAACGAACGACTTATTATATTAGCAGAACATTAATAAGTTATGAAACTCATTATACTTCATTAGATAAACTCTATTTAGAAGTTGTATTTTCTACACAAAAATTGTGTCATTATATGCTTAGTCAGAAAACTTATGTCATTGCTAGATTTGATCCATTAAGGTACTTTATGAGTCGATCTTATCTGTCGGGTCACACAGCTAAGTGGGTTCTCACTCTAAGTGAGTTTGAACTCACATTCATAGGTCAAAATTCCATTAAAGGTCAAATTATAGCTGATCAATTAGTTGTTGCACCTATAGAGTCTACTCATCCCCTCACCATTGAGTTTCCTCGTGAATGCCTCAATCTAGAGGAATATTATTATCAAACATGGTATTTATATTTTGATGGAGCTCGATGCATGAGTGGTGCTGGTGCAAGTATTATTTTAATACCTCCTCAAAAGTACCTCATACCTAAGTATAGGGATAGGAGAGTACCTTGTGCATAACATAACACTCACACCCTTCATTGAGTCTACACGAGACATGGGACGGCCAAAATACCTGAGACCACCAGTGGGAATAGTGGTTTCACTTGGAATCCCTCCCAACTAGACCAAATTTATCTATGTTGGCCTAGACTATGCCCATAAGTCTTTAGACATAGAAGAGGACAATAATGAACTATTAACCGTTAATGTTTGTTACCTCTCCAATCCTAAGTTTTCTCTAATCTACTTTGAATGTTGCCATTATCATGGCTACGATATTTGTATATATGAGTAGGGGCATAGGCGTCTATGCGAGCCACAATACTAGATTCCCACTGACAAGTTTGGGTTAGGCTACCACATCAGAGGTCAAGATGACTCTCTAGCAGCATCCTTGGATAGATTAAGCTTAGGGTTAGGAGAAGACATCAATTTTATTCCTTATCACCCATCAAGCACAAGACATATGATCAATAGAAAGTGGTCATGGTAAACATACCACCACAAAATATTTATCATACAAACTTCTCAATTGATGTCACCCCTCAAGGTTGCACCTTGTAGGATGAAGAGTGAGAAGAAAGTGAATATGTGGCAAACAATGATGAAGTACATACAAGCTTAGCCTATCATGGGCATCACTACTTACAAAGCCTTGCCTGGTCCAGCCACAATGAGAGTGGGTATATATCGGATGAAAGTAGCTATGAGTCATAGGACACAATATAAAGAGCCTACCTAGGGCCAAGGAAGTGGCCCCATAGCTTGGGGTAAGACACTAATGCAAATGGCATCTTCATAAGTGAAGAAGAATATGAGGATGAAATAGAGATGGCTACTTGGGTCCAAGACACGTACCCCTTGTCTTGGGGCCACATACCAATGCTAATAGTTTTTGGATAAGTGATGATGACTTTAAAGAAAATACTAGGATGGCTTATCTTGGGCCTCACCACTTGTAGTAAGTCAACATGTTGGTAGAAAGAGAAGCGGCATTTCATGTCATAGACCCTGGCTTGCAGTTTGTGGGGAGACCTGTCAACTTAAATGCCATTCACCATGTAATCAATGCCCCTCCACATATGTTCAAAGAGCTCTTGGAACCCAATGATCCTATTATCTGGCCTGCTCACAGGCTAGACCTAGAAATTCCTTTTCCTCTAGAGCCTCCTCGCGAGCATGGGGGAGAAACCTATGAGACAAGATTTCACCCATGTGGTCCTGGATATTTTATTCCATCCATTAATATAAGTCCATTGATTTGACCACTCCATTTTATAACCCAGCAGATCCTACCAAACCATTGTATCTTGATAAAGGTATTATTAATTGGAATCACGCTGATTCACCTATAAAGCCTAAGGATATCTTCCCTAGCGAAGAGATGTTATAACGATTTCATTTTGTATCAGGTTGTGCATATGATGTGTTCCATGTTGGTTTGGATCCTAAGTCAGTAGGACCAATAAATCTCATCGATGACATTCATTTGATACTCATGCCTCACGAGCTAGAGGATGGATTGCATATAGCTATAGAAGTGACTTTCAATGTGGACATCAGCGATGATCCTACTCAACCAAAGAAATTCAAGTTTTGAGAAAGTCTATCTCCAAAGTAACTAGCCATCATAATCCCTCTCCTCAAGGAGAGGCTAAAACTTTTTTATTGGACTTACAAAGACATGTCAGGGTTTGATCTAAAGTTGGTTGTTCACAACCTTTCATTGGATCCCATGAAGAGGACAGTCAAGCAAAATATGATAAAAATGCATCCAACTATTTCTTTGATGGTGAAGAATGAGTTACAAAAATTGTTGGATGTGATTTTTATTATTCCTATTGATTATCCTAAATGGGTCTCAAACATGGTTCCCATGGGGAAACCCGACGAAAGAGTCCGTATTTTTTGAGAATTGAATAGGGAAAATCCAAAGGACTCATTCTTGTTGCCTAACATAGATGCTCTTGTTGATGCCACCATAGGTCATGAGATACTCTCCCTAATGGATGGTTTTTCTGGATATAATCATAAGGACTTAAATTTGCAATTGCCTCTTGCATTATGGGCATATAGGACTAGTGTGCAGATGCCCACTAGGGCAATACCATTTTCACTTGTATATGACACTAAGGCCATCATACCCCTAGAGTTGGAAATTCTAACCCTACACATAATATTGAAGGACTTCATAGATGATGACACCATGCGTCAAGTCTGCCTTGATCAATTAATGCTTCTTTATGAACGTCAAGTCAATGCCTCGAAGCATATCCACATTTATCAAGATTGCCTTGAGCGATCCTACAATAGAAAATTCCACTTAAGAGAATTCAATGTTGGATATCTTGTGCTCAAAGAAAACCAACAAAACTCAAATCTACCATCGCATCTACAAGATAAATTTGCAGCAAATTGCCTCACATACATAATCTCATAAAAGGTTGGACCTGGAGCATATCGCCTCACATCATTGGATGGTGTTGAAGATCATGAGCCTCTCAATATCATTCATTTTAAGGAATTCTATACATAAAATACAAAAACATTCAAATATACTTAAAATACAAAAACATTCAAATATGTCATAAAATTAAAAACAAATCATAAAAACATAGAATATTCAAAAAAAAAATGCTCCAAGGGTATCTTCATGCCACTTGATCAAATTAAAAAAAAATGCTCCAAGGGTATCTTCACGCCGCTTGGTCAAATTCAATAAAAATGCTCCAAGGGTATCTTCATGTCGCTTGGTCAAATTCAATCAAAAATGCTCCAAGGGTATCTTCATACCGCTTGGTCAAATTCAATAAAAAATGCTCCAAGGGTATCTTTAAGGCGCTTGGTCAAATTCAATAAAAAATGCTCCAAGGGTATCTTCATGCCGCTTGGAAAAATTCAATAAAAAATGCTCCAAGGGTATCCTCATACCATTTGGTCAACCCTAAAAATCCCCAAAGGCACAATAAGCCCTTTGGTCAAAAAAATCAAAAACACAAAAACAATACAAAATTATAAAAAGCAAAAAAACAATGCAAAATAATCAAAAATAAAAAAATATTTGCATCTTAAATTTGCACCCACATAGCTGCATCACATTCATATCCATTGTATTTTCACATGTTATGATCACAATCTTGCAAATGATGCTATAGTTTGTATCACAACTATAAATACTCAAATCCATATTCATCCATTCATCCATGTGTGTGTGAGACAAACAAAGTCTCCCCAAGATTGAAGAATGCTCCATAAGATCAATCACACATTAAAGAGGTAAACCCACAACACAAATATTGAGTGGTAAAACCCTACTTCAAATGAAAAATGAAAACATCCACTATGAAGCTCACTATATTACTCAATGATTCAACAGTACAAGAATGCTTCAATGTTATGCAACAATATGCCTCAACATAAACTACAACACAACTCAATATGACAAGATATGATAATATGTAGTAGAACACAACCCTATTTAAAGAGAAGCTTTTCTACTACAACCCTAAATCTTATCACAATCTAATCTTATCACAATCTATCAAATATTAGAAAGTGTTTTAGTTACTTTCTAATTTTATCACAATATAATCTTTGAGATATGTGATAAGTGGCATCTATAAAATATTAGAAAGTGATTAGTTACTTTATAATATTTGTTAGAAAAGGGAAATAGCTTTTTTCCAGAAAATTAAATATTCCTAGCACCCTTAATTTATTTATTAATTAGGTGGGAATATTTTACATAAGATAGAATTATATTCTAATTCAAATATTATTCTTTAGACTTTATATTTTAGTCTAAGAATAATTTACACAATGTTGCATTACATATTCCAACACTCTCCCTTAATGCAATATTGGGAAAAGGAATTATGAGACAAATAAAAATTCTCCCCCTAAAGATACAAACAGGGATGATAATCAAATGAGTAATATAGTTAAAATGAGCTTCTATGATGAAGAATGGTCTACAATAAGGCACCAATACAAAATGGGCCAAAATGAGATTGCAAGCCCCCAACGGAGTAGCTTCAGATACAAGCAGCTTACAAAGCCATCCATCAACCACAAGTGGTTGCAAATGACAAGAAGAAAACATCACAAGGGTGTCTTTAGTAAGCCTATAAAATCCCAAACGGAAGTACCTACAAGCTACAAGTAGCTCAACATAAGATCAGTTAGATACATCATCATAAATATATTCACCATAGCATATATGAATATCCAAAGATGATAACAAAACTGATCTAACAAATAGTGAACTATAAGTCATCACAAAAAGATGCCAAGCCATACTTATAGTCACGTGCTATATAGTTGATAAAAAAATATCATGTACAAAGCTGCATAAAGCAAACAAAGATTACCATGATAATGCAAAATCTAAAGTACCATGTACAAAAGTAGCACAAGGCTAACAAAAAAGTACCATGTACAAGAGTTGCATAAGGTATATGAAAATAATAAAGTGTGCACACCGGTTGCATAAAGCCAACCATAAAATATCATGTAAAAAAGTAGCATAAATGCTAACAATAAAGTACCATGATAAACCAATTGCATAATGCCAACTACATAAAAAAACATGTACAAAGTTGCACAAGGCAACAAGAAAGTACCATGTAAAAGAGTCGCATAAATAAATTGCATCATATACCATAATTTCACAATGCCATCTACAAAGTAACATGTACAAAAGTTGCACAAGGCAAACAAGAAAGTACCATGTTCAAAAGAGATGCAAAAAGCAATTATACCACCAAATATCAACTCATATATATAGCACAAAACACCTCATAAGGATGAAGTTGTCATCACAAGTACCATGTTCAAAAGATATGCAAAAATCAATTATACCACCAAATATCAACTCATATATATAGCACACAACACCTCATAAGGATGAATTTGTCATCATACAAATGTAACTACACTTCATTCCCCCTTGAGGATAACTTCATCAAACCAAGTGAGTCCCTCAGCTTACAAAACTGCTCCTTGGAAAGAGGTTTGGTGAACAAATCAGTAGAATTATATAATGATGGGCAATACTCCAACTAAATAGTCCCAGCAAATACCTTCTCTCTGATAAAATGGGCTTGGATTTCAACATGCTTTTTCCTTTGATGCATTACAAGATTTTTAGCCAAGGCAATAGCTGATTGATTATCAAAGAGCAAACGTGAAGGACCAAATTGCTCAAAGCCAATTTCCTTCATGATGATGATGATGATAATCAACATCATCATGAACTACTATAACCATATTGCAATAAACAACTATAACCATATTGTAATTGAATAAAGGAAATAAACCAAGATCAACTTGCAATAAGAAGGTAACTAACCATAACAATCATCTTGCAACAAAATAAACTAACTTGAATTGAACCATAAAACATTTGTTAAATGTTAGATAGTCAATAAGTTAGTAAGTTAGTGTTCATTTTAAGGTTTTTGCTATAGCCTAATGAATTGTCAATTCATCTCACCCAAAGTAAACCAAGCTACCTAAAAGGGTATGGGTACGAGGACCCAAGAAGGACTTGTTACCGATAGAGCGGATTCTTTTGGATTCAATAGGTGTTTAGCAAATATAAACTGTGTTGCAAGATTAAGTAAATTTTAATCAAATACTAAAGTTGTGGTTAGGAAGTTGATTCATTTTTAAACTTCTTGATTAATATGAAAATTAGTAAATTACAAGTTAGTTGGTTAGTAGATTGTTTAGTAGCAAGTTAGTAGTTAGATTAGTTGAGATGCAAAATGTAAGAAATATGAACAAGAGATAGTGGAGACACAAAGCAAAACACAAATACACACTCTCTCTCTTTCTCTCTCTCTCTCTCTCTCTCTCTCTCACTTTCATTCTCTTTTACTTTCATAATGAGAGATACAAGTTACATTAATTTATAGTATGCTTCAAGCAAATACTAGAGAGAGATTAGAAGAAATTAATAAAAATATGAAAAGAGAGTGAAAAAATTGATCCGAAATTGCCTTGTATACTCCAAAACATACTTGGATAACCTTGCAAAACAAGAAAACTCACAAAAAACCATTGTTAATGTGAGACAAAAAAAATATTGTATTTTAAGGAGAATAATAATAATTTTTAATACAAAAATTACTTTAAAAAATGCAATTAAATTAATAAAATTTATTTTATTAATAAAAAAAATGGCATGAAAAATTTTAAATATTTTTATAAAGCAAAATTTTTTCAAAAAAATAAAACTGTTTTTTTTTTTTATAAAGCAAAACTGATTTAAAAAAAAAAAACAAAACTATTTTTTTTATAAAGCAAAACTGTTTTTTTTTTTTTAAAACAAAACTATTTTTTTTTTTTAAAGCAAAACAATTTTTTTATATTTATATATATATAGCCAACTGTCTTTTTTTTTAAATAAATAAAAAAAAATTACTATATATGGAAATAGGGGTTTTTGGGTCTTCCGGACGCAACCATGGGGTCTGTTTGGCTCCAAAAACCTTTCTAGCAAAAGCTTAATGCCAAAAAAAAATATATAGATTTAAAATGAAAATACTGTTTGAAAAAGATCTAACTACTAGCTCTAAAAACATAATAAATCTATAAACCCTAATGGCAGATTTGCAAAATAAGTTTACATAAAATACCCAAATATCAAATGAATGCAAAAATAAAAATATACCTTAATGTGTTTTTCACCTCAAAGGATTGAAGACACTTGATGGAGATCTCAACTGCTCTGATACCAAATGTGAGACAAGCAAAGTCTCCCCAAGATTGAAGAATGCTCCACAAGATCAATCACACATAAAAGAGGTAAACCCACAATACAAATATTGAGTGGTAAAACCCTACTTCAAATGAAGAAGGGAAACATCCACTATGAAGCTCACTATATTACTCAATGATTCAACAGTACAAGAATGCTTCAATGTAATGCAAAAATATGCCTCAACATAAACTACAACTCAATATGACAAGATATGATAAGATATGATAAGATGTAGTAGAACACACCCCTATTTAAAGAGAAGCTTTTCTATTACAACCCTAAATCTTATCATAATTATCACAATCTATCAAATATCAGAAAGTGTTTTAGTTACTTTCTAATTTTATCACAATCTAATCTTTGAGATATGTGATAAGTGACGTCTATCAAATATTATAAAGTGATTAGTTACTTTATAATATTTGCTAGAAAAGAGAAATAAATTTTTCCCAGGAAATTAAATATTCCTAGCACCCTTAATTTATTTATTAATTGGGTGGGAATATTTTACATAAGATAGAATTATATTCTAATTCAAATATTATTCTTTAGATTTAATATTTTAGTCTAAGAATAATTTACACAATGTTGCATTACATATTCCAACATTGTGTAACTGTGTTTTTCAACACAATTGTTCTTGTTGCTATAAAGAATAGGCTAAGGTTTTTCGGTCATTCAACCATATATAGTGGTCTTATCAGCTTTTGTGGAAAGCCATCTTGATTAGTAGAGGGTAAGATCTAGTTGTGATAATACCTCAGATATTCAAGATCTCAACACTAATTAAAAATACTAAAATCCTAGTTGGTACAAGGGAAAGATGAAAGCTACAAAAGTGGTCAAGGTTACCTTAAGCAAAAAGGGTCCTCTTGTTTATCCCCCTGTGCGACCGATTCAAAGGTGCTAAGAATTAACAAAATGACAAGTTCCACCCTACCCAGAGATAATTGATTATCATAACTACATAAATCCCTTACTTTCATTAAAACAAGGAAAAATTCTCAAAATTAAGCAAAAGTCAAAACAAACAAGTGATTTTCATCCCTACACAAGTCCCTTGCTCAAGAGAAAAATCAATAAAAAATAAACAGTGATTTTCATCACTAAGCATGAGCAAGTGTCCCAAATGAAATAAAGAAAATAAGGGAATGGAGCTTGAATCCCTGGAATTCTTAGCATTGTACAAAACTAGAAGGTGATCTCCATCACATATTTGGTGTACAGCCATGTCTGGAAATGGTGATACCATTACGCATGATGATATGTCTATCATAATATCATCTTGTATTTGTGTATACCAATGTTTGCAGGTGGATGAGCTAGATTTGGGTAACTCAATACTACTTAGTGGTATAGTCCAACTAAGTCCAACATAGGATCAGATAAACACTTGAGGATCCCCAATATTAGCAATGGGCTGAAAGAATCTTGTCTGACATCGAAGGAAATGCTTGAGTTCTATCTAAATATATTCATTTGCACACACAGGGATAATGAATATCTAGGTCCATGATGAAAGCCTTACTTTTCAAAAGTCTTGTGTGGTCAGTACACAACTATTTATAGGGTAACTAGAGTGTTTGAGTCTTAGGAAAAGCCTCAAAACTTCCTATATGGCAACAAATCATATCATCAATCACGTCATAAATTTTATTTATGAGGTTTTGTGAATTAAAGGGTAGTAAAAAAGTAGGCTAGATACCAGATGGATGTCATAAATGATGTTTAGATGGCCACTAGATATTTTGTATCTTTTAAATTACAAGAGCTTATCAAGAAACTACACACATTCCACACCATTATATTTCACCTATGAATGCTTAAACAATTAGTTATTCTGATAAGAATGATTGGTTACATTCATAACTAATATAATTTATATGGTGTCATCCATTAGATTGTTAAAATCATATCATATGCATTCCTTATGTTTTAAGTGATTAAAGCATATAGGTTCATTTACATTATATCAAAAACCATGTAGATAATGCATTCCACACATTGCATTTGCCACATCATAACATAAGTCAAATGCATACAACTAAAAGCAAAATTAAACATGCATTTAATAAATAAAGTTGCATCCATAAATACATAGATCATAAATCATCCATCTACACCTAAGATTAGATCATTGCATCGACATACATTACATCATATAGCCATAATCAAAGCACATCAAATCATATAGGCATCAATATACGCATAGACCATAAGCCACCTATGCATACAATCATAAATCCATAATTAAGTCAACTTATGATACATCACATCATGTCACAGTAATCAGATCATAAAATCATCTACATAAGAATCAATACAAATATCCATATCATCATAAATATCACCTATAATATAACACATACATCATTACATCATAATGCCATCATCACATCGCATAAATAAGACAAAAACATAAATAATAAATGACACACATAATGAATCAAAATGCAAAGATCTCATATAAATTTATGCACTAAGTACATGGATGTACAAAAATACCCATAGGCTACAGTCATATAGGTTAGCTGACCTCAAAAAAATAAGATTCAAAGTGCATCACATAATCAAACTGGGATTGCACCTCCTGTAGTACTGCCCCTATGGCGGGATCCCTAGGAGAGTGGTGTGAGCTAGATCCTGCTGGTATCTCTATATGAGTCTGGGTCCTCTACCTAGGTTGTACGAAAGACTACCCTAACGTGGAGCGCTCACTAACCTGTGATCCATCAACACCTACCCTCTCCTTAGGAGTGGCTCCTAGCATCCTAATCTACATCGAGAGAGTGGTAATGTATGCTTCATCATTAGAAATATTTGCCTCATACTCATATAGCAAGTCATGCATCTACCTAGCCTCTGCCCCTAGATCTTCTTGTGTAGGAGCCTATGGTGTAAGAGGATCAACAACAATCTACATCCTAGCAGCACCCCCCGATAGTAGCCTGTAATAACTGTATATGTGTCGTGAGCTGCTCTATAGTGGCATCTCACTGTGCTATAGTAGCATCACACTACTATACCTAGATCTTGGTCGACTAGATCTTAGCCTCCACCTCATGCAAATGTGCTCTTAGAGAAGAATATCTCTTCTCGGGATCCAACTCCTCCTCCTCCTCAGGAGCCTCCTGCTCCTTCGTTGCCACCTGCTCTATTGGCTGGCCCCATACCTTAGTCCTAGCTCAGACTTTGCATCGTACTGGGTTTGCACCTCCATCATCGCCATCATCCTTTCGGCCTAGACTGCCATCACCATGCCACATACGATCACCCCACCACTATGCAAATGCATCTGTGACTCCCCCAACGACTGCTAGGTCAACTACTGGGGCATCCTCCTCATCATTCAGGTTTGTGATCCATGGTGGAGGGAGGTCTCTCTCTACTTCAATGCACCTATACAAGAAAGGTACAAGTGGCACATCTTGCTTCAATTCGTACTAACGAAGAACTCGAGAGTAGAAGAAATACTTCCTGATGTCGGCCTTATGACCAATGAGCCACCGCTCACACCGTGTCCTAGCTATTAAGCTATATAGATCATCCCAAGCTGGGCATACATGGTATGGGTGCCATATGACATCTCTGGCCTATAGTCTAGTAAAAGTAGTGATGTAATGGGAAAGCTCCCCTGGAGAAGAGTGACTCTTGTGCTCCTCATGCTCTCGAGCCCATATAGCAATGTAGCATTACATCCGAGCATCAATAGTTGTAATCCTAGTAGGGACCCCTCTAGGATGATCTACGTTGATATGCTCCCATATCCATATCTAAAGGAGCAAGTTGTAATAAATTCCAACATGATCCCATCAGTGGATGTGGTACAACTCATTATAGCACTATGCCAGTAAGGACCTCCCCCATGCATAGATGATAGGCTCCACGCTATCCATCAAGTCTTGAACCATCGCAAGGAGGTTCCATAGGAACCTCAAGCTTGAGCAGTTTGTAATAAGAACATTGGTGATAACCATCAGCAACACTACATGCCTCACATAATTCCTACTCCTTGTATCATCATAGGATAGACACACCTCCAGAATTGGTGTCCTTGAAGGTAGTCACATCACACCTCCAGAACACCCTACCAAATACTGCCTCACAATCATTAGTGGTCGAAGAGACGATGGTCACTCCATCAAAAGGGATCCAAAAAATCTTGTACTCATCCTTCGGTGTGATAGTCATATCACTGGTAGGAAGGTGGAAGGTGTGATCTGACATAATCTGTGGTAGCCTAGTTGCAAAATGTAGTCCACGGACCTTAAACTAGGCCCAGTCCATATCATCCATGAGTGGAAGGAGGTGATTTAGGAGCTTTGGGTCCCAAGCTCGAGTAGTGATAATATAAGGGAAAAAAAATTAAAGACATAACTACAATGCATCTAAGGTATAAATCACAATAAAACATGAAAAACAGTGCAAATAGTGACAGGCTATCCTAAGTCTAAGTGAAAGAGCAGTAAATGCACCTAATCATGCAACAAATTTTAGAAAAATAACTCAAAAATCAAAAAAAATCAATTAACTATCACAAAAATGCAAAAAAAAATCAAAAATTTGCCTAAGGTTCCTAGCCGCTTTCACCTAAAATGACCATAATTCAGCTGCTAATGCTGATAGCGGCCAAGCCCCAACGGTCAGATTTTTTTGACCGTTGGGATTTGAATCGGCCCCTTCTATCGGCAATGGCTAGGTCATGGTCCAAAATGGCTACTCTGAGCAGTGACAGTGGATGGACGACACAAAAAATGCATGTGCCCTAGGCCAGAAGCACCAAAAAAATTGAAAAAAAAATGCAAAAGGGAGACAAGCCCACCAAATGAAAACCTAAAGTAAACCTATATACGGGTTCGGTTCGTTATCGATGAGTTTAATGAGATTCATTTAATTATTACTTAGTGCGGTTCAATTTTACCTAAAAGATAAGTGAGGTTAAGGTTTCGAAGCGTACTCGAGAAGCTCTAGCTCATCCACTCATCGATGCCTCATCCTACATAGCCATAATCCTCGATGCAAAATGCTCCAAGTTGCAAACTGTCACTTTCTCTCTAGAGCTCTAAAAAAATGAATTTCCAGCTAGAATAATGAAAATTCAAAACCCTAGGCTACCTTTTATGCTTCCCAAGTTATGCCTCAACTGCTGTTGTCGTCAGCAGTCCGAACTTCTTGGCCGCTCAGGTCAAGAGTGGCCAAAAGTAGGAATTTAGGGGTCACTGGATCTGACAGCGACCAACAACAAAGACAAAAAAAAGAAAATTCCTCCCATGAGGAATAACAAAAAAAATAAAATAAACACATTTTTATGGTTCAAAATCATCATAATGCTCAAAAAAACAAAAAAAATCACATAAAACAAAATTTCAAGTAAGCCTCGTATCCAGTTACTTACTCTATCGACTCGACGGTTGCAACGATTTGCACCCCATGCAATTCGATGAGATGAGTGGGTTACCATAGGGCTAAATGGGGTAAATTAATCATTTTGGAATCATGATGTGCCCCCTCAATCTCAAATAAGACCAAGATGGTCAGACTGCTCCACGGGTATGGTGGAATCATCCTAATTCCTTTATGACATAAAAACACTGAGCCAAGTGATTAAAAAAAATCCTAAATAGAATCACACATCCTAATTACATAAGAATGCCATTTATGGCCAGACCACTCCCAAGGATAGGGATGAGTGATCATTATAAACAGTTGAGATCACACTTGGATGGGGGTTTGCTCATTAAAATAATAAGCATTAGAAAGGAACCAAATTATTCATGTTGATCAAGTGACTTGTCGCTTCATTCATTGCCCTTCCCTCATAAATTCGTTGTGTGAGGGGGTAGTTAGCTCTTCAAATAATCATAATAAAAGTCAACCAAAGATCACTCAATCATATCAAAATTGTGTTCATCCTACGGATCATTTCAGGCAACTATTAAAAAATGTCCCCCTATTTCTTGGGTTCATAAGCAAAGTATGACATCTTTAGTTTGCATCTCTCCTCTGGTCAGATCTCATTGTAGAAAAATAAGCTACCTGTAGTAGGGTAAAATTGACACATTTAATTTACCTAAACATCATAAAAATTATTAAAGTTATTCAAAATTTACCCAAAATTCAGCTAAAACGGTAAAACAACAATATCCTCGATTTTTGTGCCAACAAACTAAAAATTATTGGACCATTGGGCAAAATCACCCAGCGGTCAAAAAAATCACTTGACGATTGACAAAATTGCTAGGCGATTCAGTCCAAAACATATTTTAATGAATTTGCTAAAAAGACAAATATTGTTTTAAAACGTCTTACCTGGTTTAGCCATCGTTCAGATTAGGGAGGTTGGCGAACAATTTAGATGTGGCAAACATAGTGTTGCGGGCCAAACATAGGTGAATTTTGCTCCTATTTTGTCACTGCCCGATCATTTAAATTGTCAACCCAGGGAGCTTCATAAACTTTAGAAGTGTCTCAGACAAGATCACTTACAATACCCACTTTGAGATGAGTCCATCTAATTCTACTATTGGGGGGTTTAAAATATTGTCAATCATTCATCCACACCACAATAATTTACGTATGAATAATTAAATCCTGAGAATGTAAATATTCATACGTGCATAAAAGTAAACCTACTACGGAAATGAAAATAATAGTGCAGAAAATAAACCTATGAAAGTAGGAAACTAATATAGGAAAGCATAAATAAAAGGGAAGGAATATTGGCTTGGAGTGGGCCCAGGCTCCAGCAGCTCCCTTCCAGCTGAACACGCAGTTAGGAACTCTCAAACTTTATTGTATTTGCAAAAGAATTATTACAATGCTTCTACCTCCTCAGAATGACAAATGTATTCTCAATATGGATTCTAGATTCTAGATGTCTATCAGAGAGGTCTGTGTGTGTTTATATAGCACACACATAGATCTTCTATTACAAAGAAGTTACAATAGTAGTTTAGTCTAGACTAAACTAGGATAGTCTGGTAAACGTAATCGGCATCTGCTAAAAATAGGCTTTGTTCCTAATGGTTGCATGTTTGCTGATTGGTGCATGCTTCACCTGGCATAGGTAAGACGTTCTTGTCCATTGGTGCAACTCCCAGAATTATCTTGCGTGATGTGGAACTAGAACGACACCGGTCAACTCTGCCCACGTCGCTTTACTTGGTCAACTGGCGAAGAATGGAGGCGCCTTCTCTATGAGGAAGGTGCCTTCCTCACATGCTTTTTGATAGGCGCCTTCCGTATGCGGAAGGCGCATACTGATGTTGAGCGCCTTCTTCCTATGGAAGGTGCCTACTGATGTGGGTGCCTTCTCTATACGGAAGGTGCTTTGCCTTGTATGGGGTGCCTTCCCTATGCGGAAGGTGCCTAAGTATGTCGGGTGCCTTCTGTATATGAAAGGTGCCTACCTTTTGTTGGTACCTTCCTTGAAGAGGAAGGTGCCTACCCTTTTCTTGGTACCTTCCTTGAAGAGGAAGGTGCCTACCTTCTCTTGGTGCCTTCCTTGAAGAGGAAGGTGCCTATCTTCTCTTGGCGCCTTCCTTGAAGAGGAAGGCACCTACTTATCATGCCTTGATCCCAAAAGAAATAGAGTGCCAGGTCCATGAAAGACCTCGACTGATCCAAATCTGTCAAAACCAACTACATTTCCATAAAAACACACTAAAACACACAAATTAGATAACACACACAATTCTATTAAATAATTACATAATCATTCATAAAAGTACATAGTTCCTATTATATTGTCGCATAATAATCGATGAAACCCATACAAAATATGAGCATTTTTTAGGCTCATCATCCCCCCATGCCTAACATATGCCATGCCCTCATGGCATCAAAACTGTAGGTAGCTCTTCATACTTCTTCATCATCATCATTTTCTAGTGGATCTGGTTGTACCTATGGCCTATGACTGTTTCTTCTATGGACCAGCATCGAGAGGTGTGGTCTTTCTTTTTCTACATGGAGCTATGGTGTTGGGGCAGCCAGCTGCTATTGTCTACCTTTGCTCAATCCATTGGCTCTGCCTATTCGAGGTTCCCACCCCAGCTGCTCCTAGAGGTGGTATAGCCAGCGTAGTTCCTACTGCCTGGAATGTAGCTTCTATAGCCTGCCATAGGTCAACATCTGGAGGTCTGACCACTACAAGAGGGATGTCAAAATTATCCCTCCTGAGTCAAACTACCTAGGCCTTGTGTAATTGGGTTGCCTCAGGGGTAAGCCCTGCATTCTCTCTTGCAATGGTAGTGGCTTCTAATTTAGGCCCATATACCCCCCATCTCTCAAAATATCTTTGTATTTTCGAGGGGCATCCATGGGATGACCCATAAATCTCCCAAAACTGATCGTCATCCACTGGGTTAACACAAATACCTAGGTCTCCCTAGACCTTAGAGGTTGACTTCCTAGCCTCCTTTGCTGCTGCCATCTCTTCACATAGTTATTCGAACCACTTTTGCCTTTCCATGAATGGTTGCATGTCCCATTCATCCTCGATCGATTCGGTGAAGGTCACCTTCGCCTTCTTTCGAGCCATCCTGGGCCCTTTTCCTTTGGCCCTGGTAGAAAGTGTGGTGGCTCGAACAAGGGGTTTCTCCTCCTTCCCGATGAGTGTCTCTTCATCATGAGGGGCTTGCTCTGATGTCCCCAGAGTTGTCCCTCCTTTCTCTGGTTTTTCTGGTGCTGACCCCGCAGGTCCTTCGGTCCCTTTTTCCTCTGGTCTAGGGAATTCTTCCTTCACCCCTGGTTCTATCTATGGTCGCTGGTCCACACCAGACTTTGTACCACTCAGGTCTACAATAGGGGGCTCCTTTGGACTGTTTCCCTCATTAACCTCAAAAATAAAGGAATTATCCCCTACTTTCGAGCTACTTTGCCAAGCATCCGAGCGAAATTCCCTTGAAGAGAATACTCTTTCTAATGAAGTAGGGGAATTCATCGAGACTTCAATCACCCAATCGGTCTGAGTCGATGCATCCCTTTTCTCTATCTCCTTGGCCCAAAATTGTTGATTCTCCTCCTACAACTGCTAGACCAGCTGCTCGAGCTGAGCTATTCTTCATGCTTGCTCCTCCAATTCCTCCCTATGCATCATCTGGCAATCCTCCAACATTTTTTGGGCCATCCAACAATCGGTCTGCCATTCTAGGGCCTCTTCCAGGGCTGCGTCAACCTCCTGATTAATGCCCGTAGAAGTCCCAACATCCTGTGGACTCCAGCTTGTTAATTCTTGGAGGGTCTGGGCTACGAGACCAGCCTCCAAGTCATCCTCTTCTTCCTCTGATGATAGGAGTAGATGTTGCAGGTGCTTTCTCCTAGGAACTGGTTCTAGTTGCCATAATTCGGCTCTATTGCTGGCCAGCCATACCCCTTCCTCTATGAATTTGGGTAGGGGTGAGTGCCCTCCCTTCTACAAAATTGGGCAATGATAATTGCCCTCTATCTTCTACCTCTTCTATGGGGCTCTCTTCATTTTCCTCTACCCTAGTGGTAGAATCTTCCTACCCTTCTTGGCCGCCATCTCCCTCTGCATGGGAGTCTTCCCTTTGTGCTTCTGCATGGTGAACCAACACTGATATCAGCCCATGGTGGGCCAAGGTGGAAGGTGCACCCCTCTGGTATCGAGTCACTTCCTCCTTCAGGGCATTTTCTAGGTAGAAGGGCATGTTCATCTTCCTCCCATGCACCAAGTGATTTAAGAACTGCACATGATTAACGTGTAGGTGGGAATATTTCCCTGTGCATGTGAAAAAGTGAGCAATTTTCTCGAACAACTTTTGTAGGTTCATGGGAAGTCGAATTTTTGGTAGCCCCTCCTTCTCTACCTGCACATTCTCTCCTAGCAGTAGTAATTCGGTGCATTATTTCAACATGCCACCTTTGTATGTGCACTCACCTGTGAGAGGCAAGCCGGTCACCTGGGAGATGTATTCTGGGGTGACCGAGATCTCCCTTCCATGCACCTGAGCTACGTCGCCTCTCAAGGAGGTAACGAATTCTTTGGCTACCTCCATATCCTAGTTCTGATAGACCAGGGTACAGTAATCGAGCCATCCCTCGGCTTCAAACTGAGTCCTCACCGCCCCCCTGATCCCCTCTATGTCACTAGGCTCATTCTTCTTGATGGCGTGATTCTTTGATCGCCCTCCCATGGTGCCTTCCCTAACCGCTCTTCTGTTCCTGCCTTACGCTCTCAAGAAGGCACCTTATTATAAGGAAGGTGCCTAACCCTAGCATTCAATTTTGGGGTTGGCATGGTACGCCTCTCGAGCCATATCATTGGCATGATGTTTCGGTCATGGGGGGTGCATGATTTTTATGGCGGTGCTATTTTTTGGTACTGCATAATTCATGAAAGATTATATAAAAATTTAATTAAAATTATGCATGTACCTGATTGGATGTTCCATGCATCATGGAGAGTAGTGATTCATCGGTCTATGACATGGAGGATGGGTATTTCACATGTGCGGATTATGTTGGACTTCGTTGCTACATTGTTCGAGGTTTGATGCCGAAGACAGGCTCCTGATTGGTCTTTGAAAAACTATCTATCCATCATTTTTGAGGTGTGCATGAGGATCTCACCCCGTAACTCCACATAATTTTTGATTGGGGTAGATTTTTCATCACGTGGGTCTGGTGGTAATCAGGTGCTGCCCAATCATGTGTTGATCTCGTTCGAATCGAGGTGCACATGAAACCAAAGCATCGACTATACGTGGAAGGCACTTTTGGTGCCTTCTCGAAGTGGAAGGTGCTTTAAATGAATGGTGCCTTCCCTAGGTGGAAGGTACTTCTACATGTTGATGCCTTCCTACTATGGAAGGTGCTTTTGAAGAATGGCACCTTCCTACTATGGAAGGCACTTTTGAAGAATGGTGCCTTCCCGCTATGAAAGGCGCTTTTGAAGAGTGGCACCTTCCCACTATGGAAGGTACTTTTGAAGAATGGTACCTTCCTTATGTGGAAGGCACTTTTGAAAAGTGGTACCTTCCCGCTGCAAAGGTACTTTTGAAGAAAGGTGCCTTCCCATTGCGGAAGGTGCTTTTGAATGGATGCGCCTTCCTAGAATGGAAGGCACCTTGATCATCATTTTTTTTTTCATGGTGCCTTCATGATGTGGAAGGCGCCTTCTCAATTTTTTTTTTAAGAACTCTCCTACGGGTGCCTTATTTATAAGGAAGGCGCCTTATTTCAATTGGGCGCCTTCCCTATAAGGAAGGTGCCTACCTTCTTTGGGGCGCCTTATTTATAAGGAAGGCACCTTATTTTTGTGGGGCGCCTTCTCTATAAGGAAGGCGCCTTGCCTCCAGCATGATACCTTCTTCACGATGGGAACGTCCACCCTCGTTAGGCACCTTCTTCAAAGAGGAAGGCATCGTTCCTCCTGTGGAGAGTCTGCTTTGAAGATGAAGGCTTTCTGCAAGGCATTTTTCTTAGCAACACGTCGTGATCATCTGGGCAAGGGTGATCAAGCCTCCTCAGACTTTCTTCATGTTGTCGTAGCATCCTCCTGCCAGGCCTGGCGTGTGATTTTCCCCCAGAGGAGAGTTTGTTGCCTTCACCCGAGCTTGGATAGGTGTTGCTTCTAAACTACGTGCACAGGTGTCGGGATGCTGAGCCGGTTCAGGCCTGGTTTCCTAGATACCTATTTTTTGAGCTATCAGGTCCTTCACCTACAAAAGCAAACAAAAAGAAAAGAAAACTATAGGTAGTTAGACGCATTCCGTGCCTGGTAGGCCCTCTACTAGGATGCCTACAGCTTGCATGTGGGCGTCATCCCTGCAAAACACATCGTAAGAAATAAAACAAACCTAAACTAACTAATTTTGGTGGACACCTCCATGTCCACCATTTTACTTGCTGAGAGTTTGGTCCAGATTTACAAGGATGGGGTCTCCCCCATGCCTATTCTGGACTCCACTAGTAAATTTTTGGACGTGTTGTAGGGCCGCAGTCGATGGCCATTCACTATCAATACAACATTGCTGCCATCAATGGTTCTGATGTGCACAACACCATTCTTGATGAGCTCTACCACCTCATATGGTCCCATCCATCTCTGCATTAATTTGCCCTTCCATTCCTAGAACCTGGAATCATACAACAACACCCATTCTCCCTCCTGGAACTGCTTCAGCTTGATGTGTCGATCATGCCATTTTTTTCTTTGCTTTTGTATGATCTTCGTTCTTTGTAGAGCATCCATTCGGATTTCATCCAACTGGTTCAGCTATCGAACCCTCTCTTTTTGAGCTTCTTCCAAGCTCAAATTTAATTCTAAAGTAGTTCTCAGTGTCTTAATCTCAAACTCGATGGGCATCATTGCACTCTTCCCATAGACCATATGGAAGGGTGTGAAGTCGGTGGTCAACTTCCACGTGGTGTTGTATGCCCATACTACCTTTGGAAGCCATGTAGCCCAATATTTTCTATGTTGTTGCATGGTTTTTGTGAGGATGTTCTCAATCTCTCTATTCGTCACCTCCACTTGCCCATTTTCCTACGGGTGGTAGGGCGTAGTCTTGTTGTGTCGAATCCTATATTGCTTCATCAACTCCTCGATCAATTTGGAGGTAAATTGAGGCCCCTGGTCTATTTTTATCTCTCTGGGGACCCCGAATCATGTAAAAATATGAGCAAATAAGAAATCGGCTACTGTTATTTCCTTTGAATCCCTCAATGCTTGGACTTCCACCCACTTGGTGATGTAGTCTGTACAGACTAAAATAAATCTCCTACCTATCGAAGGTGGATTAATTGGCCCCACAAAATCCATGCCCCACTTATCGAAGGGCTCTAGATGCACTTGCGGTTGAAGGGGCATCTCGTCTCGATGGGTTGGTCTACCCATTCTTTGGCACTCATCACACTTGTTGGCGTAGGTGGCCGCATATTTGAATAGAGTGGGCCAAAAATACCTAGCCTATAGGATTTTATAGGCAATCCGCTTCCCCACAAAGTGTCCTCCACATGGTTCATCATGGCAAGCTTTGAGTATTTTTGAGAACTCCTGCGCACCTCCTTATAATCTGATCACATCCTATTTTAAATAGGAGGTCATCAACCCATAGAAAGGAGGTGCTCTTCTCTACTACCACCTACTTTTCTCATGAGGAGAGAGTAGGCGAGGTTCTTTCGATGGCCAAGTAATTGGCTATGTATGCATACCATGATGTTTGCTCATTGATGGTGAACAAATGTTCATCCAAAAACTGGTCTTCCACTATCGCATGATCTACTAGTGTCAATCTAGATAGAAAATCTGCTACGACGTTGTCTTTGCTAGGCTTGTCAACTATTGTTATGTCAAACTCCTACAATAGTAGAAGCCATCTTATAACTCTTTCACCAATAGCCAATTTTCTCATTAAATACCTGATAGTCGCATGGTCCGTATGGAAAAACACCTGATATCCGATGATATAATGGTAGAATTTATTTATGGCATGCACAACTACAAGGAACTCCTTCTCTATCATTGTATAGTTGAGCTCAGCCCCTACCAAGTTTTTGTTGACGTAGTAGATGGCATAAAATTCCTTGCCATCCTTCTACCCGAGGACTGCTCCAATCGCATTGTTGGATGCATCACAATAGATATGGAAGGGTATGGCCCAATTTGGTCCCCTTAGAATAGGTGTAGATATTAGCTTTTCCTTGAGTGATTGAAATGCTCTTTCACAGTCTTTCATCCAGTTGAACTCCACATATTTAGACAATAAAGTGTGCAGTGGTCTTGCAATTTTACTAAAGTCGATGATAAATCATCGGTAATACCCAGTAGATCCAAGGAAACTTCTCACCTCTCACTGCATTCTAGGGCTGGGTAGGTCCTTGATGACCTCTATTTTCCTTTTGTCAACCTTTATTCCTTTCGTGGAGAGATGGTGTCCCAATACGATGCCCTCTTGCATCATCATAAAGCATTTTTCATTACTAAGGGACAAATTATTTTCCTCACTTCTTTCGAGCACTCTTTCCAAGTTCGTCATTGCTTCATCAAAGGTTTCTCCATAAATGGTGAAGTCATCCATGTATACTTCAACCGCATCTCCTATCATGTCTGAGAATATGCTAAGCACCACCCTTTGGAAGGTGGCAGGTGCATTGCATAACCCGAAAGGCAATACCCGATAAGCAAATATTCCCCAAGGGTAGGTGAACATCATTTTATCTTGATCTTCTTCTCCTATCTGGATCTAGTTGTATCCACTGAATCCATCCAGGAAGGAGAAGTACTTTCACCCCGAAAGTGTATCCAAGACCTGATCGATAAATGGGAGTGGGAAGTGATCCTTTTTGGTCGCTTTGTTCAATGCCCTATAGTCCACACAAATCTACCACTTCCCATTCTTCTTGGGGACCACCACAAGCGGTGACACCCACTCACTATCAGAAATTGGATAGATGAATCCGGTAGACAAGATTTTTTGCAATTCTACCTTGACAATGTCTTTCATTACTGGATTCATTCTTCTTTGTGGTTGCCTACTTGGAGTCGCCTGCTCTTCAAGGTATATGCGATGGGTACAGATTTTTGGGCTGATACCTTTCATATCCAAGTAATCCCATGCAAATGCCCATTGGTGTTTAACCAGGAGTTCTTCTACCTTCATTAGCTGTGTGGGGGTCAACCCACTATTGATATTCAACATCTTTCCCGACCCAACATTTATCTGCTGAATGTGGTGGTCTTGGGTGCCAGCTAATGGTGACTCAGGCATGGTACCAAAGGATTCTCCTTGGAGGAATTCTATGATAGCACCATCCTCATATTCTTCCTCTACCAATTCGTCTAATGCCATCACCGGTTGGATGATGGACAACTCTTTCTCTTCATGCTTGGTCAACGTGGACTCTCCCAACGAATCAATAGACTGCATGGGGGTGAAATGGTCAACATTTTTACATTCTATCCATTGGAGATGGTCATCAGCCCATCACGGCAGCTGATGTACGCATCGGTTGTCACCAACCATGGCCTTCCCAAGATAAGTGGGTAGCCACCCAGCCTAGTTTTAGACTGCAAAACCAAGAAGTCGATCGGATATTCCCATGCATCAACCATCACTATTATATCTTCAAGCATTCCTTTTGGTGCTACGGTTGATCGGTCAGCCAGTTGTAGCACCATTGAGGTAGGTCTCAGGTCTATGAGTTGTAGCCTCTGCATGGTCTCCTGAGGCATTACATTGATGGCTACCCCGAGATCGACCAACGTATTGGTCAAGGAATGTCCCTCAATTTTTATAGTCAACATTGGACTGCCTGGGTCTACGTACTTAGGATGACACATCTTGCCCATCATTAAATCTACCAACTTACCCATGACATTGATAGTCTGGATTGCTCTCCATCTTGAATTTCTTAGGCACATCTCCTTTATCGCTTTAGAATATATCGAGACGTCTCGGATAGCTTGAAAAAGTGGAATTGTCACTGTGAGATTTTTCAAGCTAGAAAGTATATCAAACTCGACTGTGTTAGTTTCCTCTGTTCTTGCAGTCGGTTAGGAAATGGAGCCTTTGTTCTCTCAACCACTTCTTCTTCCACCTCTTCTATAAGAGGTGTTTCTTCTACATCTGCCTCCTCTTCTATCAGCGGAGGTGTCTCTACTCCTAGCTGTCTACCTGATCTAAGCTGAATAGGATTACAACTAATATGATACATCGGGTACATCTCACCTTCTACATTGTATGCTGGACTGATTTACTCTATTATTTGGATTTGTCATCGGTTGTGCGGGTAGCTATGCAGGTCTCACTATAGGCAAGGCCGATAGGTTTTGATGGGGGTGAGCTGGTGCTACATTCTATGGAGTCGTATTCCATGGAGCATGGCCTCTCCACTATTTCCTAGGGTATTGATATGGCATCCAGGGCTGCTAGTTCAGAAATGCTACTCCTGAGGGTGCGTTGGACCAAGGTGATGGTCCCCACCACCCCATGTTAGGTGGTTGAGGCTGGCCTTGTGGCATGTATGGTCCTCCCCCATATGATGGCATTCCTGGTGGTGTATTCCCCGTAGGGGGTTGTGGCCAACTCCTTCGATTGCCTATAAAATAGGCTTTCATAACATCAACATCCTCCTTGATACTGGGCAATTGTGGGCACAATCGGGTCTTATGATTTAGTTTACAGACCGTGCATACTCTGACTTTGTTTTTCGGGCATGCATTCTTTGCATGCTTTCCTCTACATTTTGGGTAGAAATAAGCTAATGTTGCTTCATTTTCTTGCTTCTTTTTCTCCAACAATAGCGTGTCCATCTATAATGCTAGAGATGAAAGCATCTCACTTTTCAAATCTTCCAGCATGTTGCCTATTTCTATTTTTGTGACCGAAGTAGTTGCTTTCATGGTTCTAGAAGTGGTCTTGCCTCTCCTCCTTGAGTAGTTTTGGCATAATTATCGGATATCTTCCATAGCATGCTGGTAGATGTCACCTCCAGAAATCATGTTGAGAGCTTCTAATGATTCATTGTTAAGTCCTCTCAAAAAGATGCTTTTAAGAGACTTATCAACTAGCTTCACGTGAGGAGATCATTGAATATTGAAGTTGAATCTCTCCTAGTATTCTTCAAGAGACTCATCTTCCTTCTGCATCATGCTCAAGACCTCCTCTCTGGAGTCTCTTGCTCTCCCGAAGTCTTGATATTGCTCTAAAAAGAGCCTCTTCATTTGATCCCATGTGGCAATGTGTTTGTCTCCCAGACCAATGAACCACCGCAGAGCTGCATCATCTAATGTGGAAGGAAAGAGCTTCAACTTCTGTGTATCAGATTTGTAGTCCACAGACCTACATAGAACATCAAACTTAAATAAAAATAGGTCAAGGTCCTCGGTCGGGTATCCTCTGAAGGTAGGAAGATGAGCAGGGGATATGTTTTTCATTTTGGTTTCTCCTACTCCTTCCTCAATCGGGAAACTAAAGCCAGATGAAGCCTCTTCGTCGGCCATTTTTTCAAGAAATGTGGTCTCTAATGCAGTTCTTATGGCCTCACGGTCATTCAAAACTTTCTGAGTCAGGGCTCTAAAATTGGCTGGTGTTATCATCCGATCTTCTACAACTTTCCACAATAGAGCTTCCTCTGAGGGTGTTCTCTTAAACAATGGGTTTACAATGGTTCATTCTTCCCCTAGGTTGATGGGATGAGGAAGCACTTTGCACAAAGTGAGGATCCTCACTCTAGTGGACTGTTGGTGGTGAGTCGGGTGAATCTAGTTCAAACTCAGAATGTTTGGCTGTCTTAAATTTTGGTGGACTTTGTTTTATGAACCGACTGTTAGGTCCTCTTCTTCTCGAAGAACTCATACAAAGTCAGATAGAAGGTTTTTAGGTATTGCAATTAATCTAATAGAGGCACTTCCCTGGAAACGATGCCAAAATGTTGTGGGCCAAACACAGGTGAATTTTGCTCCTATTTTGTCACTACCCGATCATTTAAATTGTCAACCCAGGGAGCTTCATAAACTTTAGAAGTGTCTCATACAAGATCACTTACAATACCCACTTTGAGATGAGTCCATCTAATTCTACTATTGGGGGGTTTAAAATATTGTCAATCATTCATCCACACCACAATAATTTACGTATGAATAATTAAATCTTGAGAATGTAAATATTCATACGTGCATAAAAGTAAACCTACTACGGAAATGAAAATAACAGTGCAAAAAATAAACCTATGAAAGTAGGAAACTAATCTAGGAAAGCATAAATAAAAGGGAAGGAATACTGGCTTGGAGTGGGCCCAGGCTCCAACAGCTCCCTTCCAGCTGAACACGCAGTTAGGAACTCTCAAACTTTATTGTATTTGCAAAAGAATTATTACAATGCTTCTACCTCCTCAGAATGACAAATGTATTCTCAATCTGGATTCTGATTCTGTATGTCTATCAGAAAGGTCTATGTGTGTTTATATAGCACACACATAGATCTTCTATTACAAAGAAGTTACAATAGTAGTTTAGTCTAGACTAAACTAGGATAGTCTAGTAAACGTAATCAACATCTGCTAAAAATAGGATTTGTTCCTAATGATTGTGTGTTTGTTGATTGGTGCATGCTTTTTCTGGCGTAGGTAAGATGTTCTTGTCCATTGGTGCAACTCCTAGAATTATCTTGCGTGATGTGGAACTGGAACGACATCGGTCAACTCTGCCCACGTCACTTTACTTGGTCAACTGGCAAAGAATGGAGGCACCTTCTCTATGAGGAAGGTGCCTTCCTCACGTGCTTTTTGATAGGCACCTTTCGTATGCGGAAGGCGCATACTGATGTTGAGCACCTTCTTCCTATGGAAGGTGCCTACTGATGTGGGTGCCTTCTCTATACGGAAGGTGCTTTGCCTTGTATGGGGTGCCTTCCCTATGCGGAAGGTGCCTAAGTATGTCGGGCGCCTTCTGTATACAAAAGGTGCCTACCTTCTGTTGGTGCCTTCCTTGAAGAGGAAGGTGCCTACCTTTTCTTGGTGCCTTCCTTGAAGAGGAAGGCGCCTATCTTCTCTTGGTGCCTTCCTTGAAGAGGAAGGCGCCTACTTATCATGCCTTGATCCCAAAAGAAATAGAGTGCTAGGTCCATGAAAGACCTCGACTGATCCAAATCTATCAAAACCAACTACATTTCCACAAAAACACACTAAAACACACAAATTAGATAACACACACAATTCTATTAAATAATTACATAATCATTCATAAAAGTACACAGTTCCTATTATATTGTCGCATAATAATCGATGAAACCCATACAAAATATGAGCATTTTTTAGGCTCATCACATAGGAGGAATCAAAACCTCCTCCATGTTTAGTCTAACCTCCTAACTTCCTAGAATCTCTCCTTAACCTATTTAATCTAGCCCTTTTTCCCTTCTTTCCCCTGGCAAGTTGAATTCAGATCTCTTGACATTACTGCTAAAATTCTCTTAAGAATCCCTCGCACCAATTTGCCATAGAATTTTATTTCCTAGCACCCTTATTGTTTAATTTTGTTATTGCAGGTCTCAGTTATAATCGTTCAAAATACCATCATAATCACATGGTGATCTATACAAATGGTAGGTAATTTCGACATAAGTGACAGACGATTTTGTTAGAGACTAGGTGATTTCATTAGATAGTAGGTGATCCTGTCTTCAGATCAACTGGGGACAAGGATTCAAATAATTGTTTGCATTTCTTTTCCAATTTTCTATTTTTCTATGCATTGCATCATGTCCATTTAATTTATTATTAAGATTTAGATATTACATCTTGGTGTTCACCATCATTCCAGTTAATTTCATCATGAAATCAGGATCATAATCGCACAAATCCATAGCATATTAGGTCGAATTGTCATCATAGTGTTATCATGTCATTTCATATCGATTTGCATATATAAATTAAAATATATCTATGACTTGGAGTATGAGAAATTGTTATAATTTGCAAGAAATATTGTTTTTTGTCCTCTATTTACTGTCAACTATTTTGTTGTAGGATTGTGACATAATCGCCTACAATTTTGTTAAATCGGAGGTGATTCTATTTGAACACAAGCAATTCTACCTAGAATAGAGGTGATTTTGTCGAAACAGAGGTGATTTTGTTCTGCTACAACCCTCAGAATCTTCATCGAACATCCGGCTCAGATAAATCTTATAATTTATTATAATTCCAATCTTATACATTGTATTTCATTCTGTATTCACTGTTTGTTGTCTTCATTAAATCAAAATCGTATATAGATAGTTTAGTTGCATAAAGGCCAAACTTAGGTGTATGATAAATATTTATAAAAAATAACACATCAAACATATTCAAAGCCTAGGTATGGAAATTATTGTTAAAAGTTTCCAGGTGAACCCTTAATTCATCGAAAAATCACCACAAGAAGGCAAAATTAAGTGCCTCTCTTTCAAGGTGTAGTTCTACTATTTTCCATTCCCCTATAAGGCGTAGATCCATTAGCCTAGAGGAAAGGAATTTGAAAATTTTTGGCCTACACTACTTGATTGTGTTTGATGGATAAATGCAAGTGGATATGTGCAATTCCTGTGCTAAGTTAAGCCTTCCATCATGTTGAAGCAATGATTCAAGGGTGCGCACTGTCTTGCGTGATTGGGCCATCCAGCATTAATCATACCAATGATCATCATACACCCTACAAACATAGTATTCTAATTTTTTTCTCAACGTTGTATTTTTTCCACACAATGCATACTAAAAAGGGGCATATGTAGACACCTAAAATACATCATATTTAGGAGAACTACTCATATGGGCATCCATAGACCATGTGACTAAACCTTGGGACCTTCTAAGTGCCAAAAGTGGATTTCACCACTCATATGGGGTAGTATTAGGCCATCCAAACCTGGCCACTATGAACTAGAGTGGCTGAATCCTGGCCACTGAAGCTTAGAGTGGCCAAATCCTAGCCAATGTAGATGACAGTGGCTAAACTTTAAAATATAATTTGTCGCCAAAAAAACCTAGTCTCAGGCAGAAGTGGTAGTTTACATGCAATAATGCTGAGTGGGAATAACTTTACATTTCTCCTCATAGCCAGTCTACATGAAAGACTCAAGTCTATATTTAGATATCAGTTAACGAGCCTTCAAGGGTTGAAAAAGACAAAACTGGTCATGCTAACCTCTAGTGTGCATGCAGAATTCAGTCCTAGGGTTGGACATTGATCTAGGGTTTCAAATATATTATAAGGTGCAAACCTAAGAGCACCAAGGGGAGGAATTTTTATCAATCAGACGGATGATAAATTAAGAGAGACCTTTTTTGCAGAAATACAACCGAGGAGATCTTTTTGACACTTGAGGAGCTTTTCTCATAGCAAAACCCTATCGGATCGAAGAGAAAATTGGAGCACCTTTTTAGGAGCAACGAAGTGATAGCCAACTAAGGGGTTACCATATACAAGATATTCAATACATCAGACCAAAAATTACAATCATTTTAACATAAGAAACAAGCCTAGATCCATAGCCTTGGAATAATAGAGACAGGTTTTCATCTTAGCAGCCACTATCTTGGATAGTGGCCCACAGGCCTAGTTTAGAGTTCTTAGTATTAGTTTCTTTCATTTATCGTATTACATGTTTTCATGCCATTAGCATAAATCTTATTTATTGCATTCATAACATTAGTTTCTATTATCATTGAGTATCTTCTTGTTTATCATTTGGATTATTGCTAACAACCTCATCCAGGGAGGCAATCTCAAACAACTGAGTGTTTATTATTGTTTTAATGCTTGCAGGACTATAGGTTAACTGGACAAGTTATCAACATAAGAAAGCAAGAGGATACCTCTAGGAGCCAGACCTAGAGAAGGAGGTATCTGTAAGCCCTCATATAGTTTTGTGTGCATCATCGAGAAGAATACGAAAGTGCTCTACCCCTTGCAAGGGGATTTTATACATTTGTTGCCCCTATTTGTAAAATTTGTATAAAATGAAGGGAATCCCTCAAAGGGATCTATATGTAACCAAAATTGAGAAAAAGCAATAAAAAGCATTATCTATTCATTTATTTGTATTTTGGTTGTATCTTTCATTTTAATGCATTATTAAGTAAATAATATTCATAAATAGAGTAGTGTACGGTGCGCTGCTTTCTCGGGGTCGCTACATAATTACATCAAGGAGAGAAAGTGGGGAGGGGGTTAAGCTAAGAGTCTTATCTTTAGCCCCAAATGAGTCTCTTTGCCATTGATGTCAAAAGGGAAGAGATAAGAGTAAGGGGGAGAGCATTCAGTTAGGGGGAGCAAATTTGGAATCAAATGGTTTGGAAAAGGAAGTTTTAGAAAAGGGTTACCATCAAAGACAAAGGGGGATATTGTTGAAAATTTTGAGTAATTATGTTGTCATTGATGTCAAAAGCTAGTTCATCTCAGTGCAAGGGAATTAATAAAAAGAGGGTTAAAATATTTATATTTTAAGCCCAAGATATTTGGTATAAAGCTCCACATGATTGACCAAAACATTGTCTAAATATCTTGAAGGAAGGAAATACCTAGATCCAAAGGAAATAATATTATAATATTTATTATTATAATATTAAAATTGTTAAGATAAAGCTTAAGGTTAATTATGAAATAATTATAATATTTAATTATAATGTTTTATAACCCTACGTGGGTTTGGCACAAAGAATAAAGTTTAAATTATTAAACTCCACCGATGTCCTAGCATGGAGATAATTTGGTATTTATATGACAAATTTTGGAGGCCAAAGCATAATTTTTTCGACGCATGTTGTGAATGATTAAATTGTTGATGCAAATTTTGTGAGCAAGGTGGACGAAGGTTTTAGTTTGGAAAACAAAAGGAAAAATGTGGATGAATAAAGAGACAAAGTTGTATGCCCCTATCACCAACCACATGGTTGGCCTAGTGGCAGGCTTGGTAGTGTTAAGGTGCTGGCAGATAATAGATCCTACATTTGATTCTCGATGGTAGAAGTTTGTTTGTTTTGCTAGCGATAAGGGTGAGCAGTGGTTAGATAGTGCATTGTGGTATTTGGTCCTTGTGTGGACGGTTGGCCTAGCGGTAGACCATAGGGTGCTAAGGCATTGGTGGATGGTAGATCCTATGTTCGAATATCGGTGGCAATAGTTTTTGTCTTTATGGTAAGAAGGGTGAGTAGTGGTTAAAGGGTACATCATGGTATTAGATCCTTATGTGGGCAATTGGCCTAGCAAAAACTCAAGGGGTGCTAGTTCATTGGAAGGTGGCAGGCGTTGTGTTTGAATCTCTGCAGCAGTATTTTGGTAAGCACAAATTAAATTTTGGTATTTACTAAGGTTGAGGTTAGGCGCATGTGGTTTAATTGATTATTGTGAGCACTATTGAATTAGGAGATATAAGGAAATTTTTTTATTACATGATTTTATTTTCTAAAGAAATTATAATAAAATATTTTTTAAAGTTAACTATTAGAGTAATAAGAATCCATATTAATTCTGTTATGAATGTGTTTAGGAATTAAGAGGGAGATGAAAGGTGTATAAAGCATTTTAATTTTTTGTAATTATGCATATATTTTGAAGGGTTTTATTTTATGAGTTGATGCTATAGTTTGAGAAACCAAGAGTGTTGATGTGGAATTTAATTAAGCACAATTGTTGAAGGATTGCTAACTCATTAAAAGGTGTTGAGCTAACCTTTTATAGTTGCAAAAGATATTGTGTGTGAGGCAGATTTTTGAAGACATATCTCCATAAGAGCAAGCAAAAAGGTATGGGCATATCATTCCTTACTTAAGGTGTTTTTGTTGAATGAATATTTCTAAAACATAAGGTGGAGTGAAAAGGATTGTTTGATAAGCATTGTTGGAAATATTTGAGTTAAGTGTTGAGATCTACATTGTGCTCTTTTTTGAAAATAAATTGGAAGAACACTTGTTTAGAGTTTGTGAGCCAAGTGTGCTTTATTGGTTGGATGTATATGTGATTTTTTTGAGCATTGGTTTTGAGTAATATTGAAAGTGAATGTGCAAACATTAGAAATCAAATTTGTGAAAGCGACAGACTTAATGATTGAGTAGAACATATTGAGCTATTTGTAAGTACATATTATTCTCTATATGTTCTAGAGGTTAAATGAATTTTGAATAGTATATGTCTAAACTACTTGTTGGTCACGAATCCACCTAGTCATATAAAATACGCCCTAGACCCGGCCAACATTGAAAGGCCGAGAGAAAGAGAAGTCTCTCGGGCCAATATCTAGAGAGGGCTGGCTCCCAAACTAATCTAAACTGATTTCAAGGTTTAGGGTTAGAAATAATAGAAAGAGATGGAAATATGGCTAAAGCCAATAGTTGATAGGTAGAACAACCTCAGATAGCAAATAAACTCAAACTAAATACCGAAGATAAGGAGCAACTAATTCTTAGAATGCACATACAAAAATTAGATCAAACATTGACCATAAATTTACCTTCAATTATACTTCAAATGTTCAAATGAAAACATAGCCAAATTCAGAACATCATAATTCAACTTATATTTTAGCACTTGACTAAGCAGAAGTGAATTACACATAAAGCATCACATGAACATCAGTTTGGATCACCAACTCAAAAGACTCTAAGAACAGAGCAAAATGCGTTTAGGATTTTTGCTTCAATTTTTGCAAAAAGGTCCTCCCCCTTTTCTTGAGATGTACATTAGTATTTATAGAGGTCTTCCCTCTCCCTTTCGAATTGTAGCATTTAAAACATAAAATATATTTTGAAGAGGAGATCCACAAAATATGCACTCGAAAAGAGAAACAATCCCCCTAAATCTGCCTCGGAGAAATCACATTCCCTGCTTTTATGGATCAAGTTTGAAAATCGAACGAAAACAAGGGACCATATTTCTTCATTAAATGACTGTTCTCGGGGCATGCTTGAAGTGTTAGGAGATCATGAACAAGAGCTTTTAATACCGGAGGCATATTTAATTTTGGTGGCTTCAAAAACTGCATGATTTAACACGTTCTCCCATCTTGTGCACATAGGTAAACAACAAAAAATTTAATTTTGGAGCCTCTTTGACCTCGATCTCAAAACCAATTGGAGATATTTTAAAATATTACTTCGTTTTATCCTCATTTTCTCCTTACGTTCTCTTATGCAATATGAAGAAAAATGCAGACAGAACTTTATTGGGCCTTTGTTGTCGCTTCTGTCATGAAAATGTGACATGTCACGAAATCACGATATTTTTCCCTCACTGATTTCTCTTGTTGCTACCAATCATGAAAACGTGATGTGTCATGAAATCGTGACATCCTCCTCTCGCTTGGCTTTCTTCTTCATGCACTTCCACAAAAATGTGACGTGTCACGAAATCGTGACATGTCATGAAATCGTGACATCCTCCTTCATTTTGTTCCTTCACTGCTCCTTGTCACGAAAATGTGACAGGTCATGATATCGTGACATTCCGTACTTGGCACTATCCTTTTCACTTTCTCCCCACAAAAATGTGACAAGTCGTGAAATTGCGACGTCACAAAATCGTGACAATTTTCTCCCGCCTTGTACTTTTCTACTTTCTCCCTGTGAAAACGTGACAAGTCACAAAATCGCGACATGTCACGAAATCGTGACATTTTTTCTTCTCCTTCGTTGCCGCCTCCGTTGCAAAAATTCGACGTGTCATGAAATCGTGACATTCCATACCATCTTGCTCCTTCCTCATTTTCCTACCGTGAAAACGTGATAGGTCATGATATCACGTCAGTCCATCCTTGGCACTCCCGTTTTTTGTTGTATTGCACAAAAATATGACATGTCGCCTATCACTTTGCTTTTTTGCCACTGTCTACTAAGAAAATGCGACATGTCACGACAAATTTGCCTTTACTGCTCCCTTTTGCTGATTTCTAGCGCGAAACCGCAACAGGTCGCAAAAATGTGACATGTCACAATTTTGTGACATTTTTCTGTGCTTAGCTTTTTTCTACATCGGACACTACAAAACCGCAACAGGTCGTGAAAATGTGACATGTCGCGATATCGCGACATTTTTAACTTACTTTGCTTTGGCACAAAACTTGTAGAGATTTTTATTTTTTACTAATTATCCCTTTTGAGGTGCTTGGAGGGACAAACAGAGGAGTGAGTATCTCTACAATTTGTGCAATATTTTGCATGAACAACAACAACAAAAAAAATGTGGCAAAAATGCCAACATTCTTGGTGGCTCTCGGGGTATACAGTTCTGTTGTAAGCATGAACCCTAGGATTTTATTCATTGTGCAACAGAGTCGAGAAGCTAGAGGAGCAGAAGAAGTGATTTCTAGTTGATGTTGGACATTTTTGTGGGCTACTGCAACAAGCTCTTGCTGGCGCTCGGCACTTAAAATAGGACTTTCAGTAGAAATTTGTGGAATAGCAGAACTTTCCTTCTTCCTTTAACTACTGCATTTTGCCTAGCTCGGTTGAGCTGGGTAATCACCAGGTGATGTGAAAGGGTCTCCATGGTAGTGGTGAGAAGCACCTGGGTTGCAAAAATGGGAATGAATGGGGTGATGACCGGTAGATGTGCAGGTCATGGAACGGGAATGGTGAATGATGGAATGGTGGAAGATGGAGGAGTAGAAGCGGTAGATACATCAACTGAAGAGGGTGCTACTGTGCTACCAGCTTTTGGGATTCCATGAAAATAAATAATAAAATGGAAGTGGATGGGATGGAGAAAGTAGTGGGAACTATGGAGAAGTGCTCATAAGACAAAGGATTGGAATAAAGGGGAAGTGAAGAAACGGGAACATCAGAGAGGGGAGTAGAAACAACAGTAGTGGCTTGATTATGTACAGTGGAAGGAGTGGGAGAGGAATGGAATGAAAATAAGGAAGTGGAAGAAAGAAGTAGATGGAATCCACTACCTACTGGGAAGGAAAAGAAAAAGAGAGAGAAATAGACATACTTGCGGGCTCGTGTGCAAAAGGAGCCGAAGTTGACGAATTTTGTACAAAGGGGGACTTTTTTTTTTTTTTAAAGCAAAAAACACTATGTTTTCACATCATGAAATGTAGGCTTTCAAATGAAAGCCATTCACTGAGATAGGAAGTGAATTACCTTCCAAGCCCTCAAGATAAAATGAATTTGCTGCACTTTTACTGGCAATCCAGAATGGACCCTCCCACAGAGTGTCAAATTTCTTTTGCATCCCTGGCTTGGCCTTCTTTTCATTCCACTTTAAGACTAAATCACCCACTTTGAATGTGCGGTCAGTAGAACCTTTGTGAAACCATTTTGAAACCGCCTGTGAATGCCTAGAAAACTCATCATAGGCCCAAGAATGTTGCTCTTCCAACTGCAACAACTGAGCCAATCGTATGTTCATAGGATCCATATTTTCTTCATCGTTTGGGAATTCCTTCAATTGTTGCAAGGCAGGAAGTTCTAAATGAATAAGCAATATTGCCTCTTTCCCGTATACTAGGGTGTATGGTGAAGTCTTAATAGACTTGTTGATCAAAATTCTATCTGCCCATAAGGTCTAATTCAGCAAAATGTGCCAAGATCTCTTATTATCCCCCAAGGATCTCTTTAAAATCCATAGCAAGTTCTTGTTTGTAGATTCTACCAAGTCATTCCCCTAAGGGTAATAATTATAGGATGTCTTCAGAAAAATATCGTACTTGTTTGCAAATTCTCCTAGCTTGGCTCCAATGAATGAAGTTCTATTTTCTATGATAATGGCGTTAGGAATGCCAAAATGCATGATCAATCCTTCAATGAAAGTGATTACCACATCCTGATTTACAGCCTTGGTTGGAATGGCCTCAGACCATCTTGTAAAATAATCAGTAGCCGTCAAGATGTACATGTGTCTGACTGAAGAGTTTGGATCAATGATCCCAATAAAGTCCAAACCCCACTGCTGAAAAGGTGCTTCTACTTGAATTGGATGTAGGGGAAATGGTGCATTTCTCATCCGTCTCGTATACCTTTGGCATTTGTCGCAAGCTTGAGCAATCTTAAAAGTATCCATGAACAAAGTTGGCCAATAGTAACCAGCTCGAATAATCTTTAAGGCCATAGGCCTACCAGTGTAATGTCCTCCCGACATGCCAGAATGAAACTCCTCTAGGAATCTAGCTTTCTCGGGTTCCTTAACACACCTTAGGAGAACTCCATCAATGTTTTTGAAGAACAATCCCTCGGGAAACAATACATACCTAAGAGCTTGTCCAATCTACCCGTTGAAAAATACTTAACAAGGTCATCTGCCCAATCTTGGCCTTGTGCAAAGATGTTCACTAGATTCCTTTCTTCAGCAGGGTCGTTCACTTGATGATCAACTATCTTAGAGGCCGTAGTTTTTGCTAATTGCTGGCATAAGGCCTTACCTCGCACCAACTTGGTTGGATGGATATCAACATTGAAATCTTGAATTTTTGTGACCCAACCAGCACGTTTATCACCCATCTCACCCTGAATGATGAAGTTCCTTACATCAGGGTGGATGACGTAGATGATCGTCTTGCTCTGAGATACGAAGTGCCTAAAATTTTTGAGAGACTTCATGATAGCATAGACCTGCTTCTCAATGAAATTGTATCTCTCCTCATGGGGTAAGATAACCTGGCTAAGGAAAGCAATGGGTATTTCATCCCCATCATCTCCTTTCTGTGTAAGCACTGCAACATAGCTTTCGTCCTCTCCAACTGCGTATAGAATGAAGTCCTTAGAATAATCTAGATTGATCAACACAGGGGCTTGTGCAATTCTATATTTAATCTCCCAAAATGCATCTTTCCTCTAAGTTGTCCACTTGAACTCCGCATATTTCTTTAATAGCTCAGTCATGGGCTTGACTACTCGGGCAAAGTCAAAAATAATTTTTCTGAAAAAATTGATTTGCCTGAAGAAAGATTGCAACTCTTTCTTATTGGCAGGGAGCGATAGTTTCTTCAAAGCTTCAGCTCTCGATGGATCAATTGCCAAACCGTTCTCTGAGATGACATGTCCCAAGAGTTTACCTTCCTTTACTATGAAAATGGACTTCTTTGGGTTGATGGAAATGCTAAACTCCTGACATTCTCAAATATCTACCTCAAATGAGAACAATGTTCTTCTTCTTTGTGTGAAAATACAATCATATCATTGAGATAGATGACAATGATCTTATTTAAAATCTCCCCACATGCGATGTCCATGGCCCTTTGAAATGTAGCCCTAGAATTGGACAATCCGAAGGGCATGCGCTGATAGGCAAAGGTACCCCACTTGGTTGTGAACACGGTTTTGTGCTGATCCTCATCCCTGAACCAAATTTGATTGTATCCAGAGAATCCATCTAGCAATGAAAAGCGCTGAGCCCCAGCAACAACATGAAGGATATGATCAATGCGAGGCAATGGGTAGTGATCCTTCAAGGATGCTCGGTTCAAGTTTTGAAAATCCACACATAGTCGTATATCTCCATTTTTATTATAGATCGGAACAAAATTAGCAACCCAAGTCAAGTGCTTAATCGGATATATAATCTTGGCCTGCAACATCTTTGCAAGTTCAGCCTTCATGAGGGATTCAATATTTGGGTTCACCGATCTCTACTTCTGCTTGAAGGGTTTGACTCCTTCCAACTTGATAGTGTGCTGAATGATCTCTTTATCATATCCCCTCAGATCATCATAGCTCCAGGCCACGATGTCAGAAAACTCTTGACACAATTGTTAGATCTCTTGCAATTCAGCGGGAGTAGAATCAGTCCCAATTTTGATGACCTTTTCAGACTCCAACTAAAGCTCCATGTAATCTTTCTCGTCGACCTCGATCCGATGCTTCTTGTACTGATCATTCTGATCAAACAATCTTTCTAGAGTAATGAGGCCTTTAGGAATGTGGTTATTCTGCAACCGAATCAGGCCTTTAGTTTCTTCATGCTCCAAGGTCCTTCCCTTGATTGTGGCATCTTCTTGAACCAAAAATTTAACAATTTTCTCATCGCTATCGAAGACTTGCCAAAAGGTGTCCTTGTCTAGGACAGAGGGCCTATACACCATTCTCACTATTTTTGGTCTTCTCACCACCTGCTCGATTGGTGAAAAATTTTCTCCCAAGGAAGCCAGCAGGTCAGCATGTCTATTTTTTTCTCGTGGAACGAAATGCATTCTAAGAGCAGAGAACAATTTTAACAGGTCCCAGACCTTGTTGCGATAGTTCTTGAGATAGTGGTGCTTGGACACACACTTATTGATCACCTGATTGAAAATCAGCTCGAAGTCACCAAAGATTTGCAACTATCACGCTCCAAGTTTCTCAGCCTTCTTGAGGCCTAGGCATAAAGCCTCATATTTTGCTACATTATTTATGCAGCTCCAGGTCAAATGATATGAATAGAATCATTGAATCCTAGAAGGTAATACTAGAACAATCCCAGCTCTAGCGCCATTTCTACATTGTGCTCCATCGAAATAGAGCTTCTAGAGCTGGTCTTGAATTTCATCATTCTTTTCTTTAGCCTTTTCAGGCTTAAAAATGGAGTAACACCCCAAGTTAGTTTCCATCATGGCATTGAAATTGGCCATGGAAAATTCATTTTATGGGTGGAGCTCTTCCAAAGCTTCTTCCATTAAGTCAAGCTCGCCAAATTCTTTAGACATCATGTGCACCGAATTTGCTAACCTGTCCATTTCATCTATTCTCTCCACATGAAATGTGGAAGGATTATCATTGAAAATTTTCACCTTTTTACCTTTATGGATCACCCCCAAATGATTAAAATCCAAATAAAGGTAACCCCCGAGTTTAGCCGTGAACTCTCGGGAGAGACACATACCAAAACATGGCTCTAGGTCCACTACTATGATCTCCTGGATCACAGTAATCTGAGGCATGGCGTGCAGGGAGATAGGAATATCCTTAATTATGCCCATCGTATTTACTGAGGTACCATATAGCTACAAAAATCCCATGCTAGTCCTCGTATATTCCATGCCTATGACATCACATACTTCCTTAGGCATGACAGTAGTAGCTACTCCTGAGTCAATGAGGCAATTATGCACCACATGCCCCTCCATTCTCAATGAAAGATAAAAATGTGGTGGTCTATTTTTTTTTATTACTAAAGAGGTCATATTTTGAGCCATAACTACCTAGTCTAGAGCCTTACCCTTACTTTGTGTGGTCTTCAGGGATTCCTGTAAGAGATTCACCTGTCCAGGCAGCTGCAAGGTGTCATACAGACTTACCTTGGCTGGTATCCTTTTGAGTTCTTCGACGATGTTGTACTCCATCGAAATTGGCTCTCTCCCTCCACTAGAAGATTCAAATATGCTTCTATATTGTTGGGTGGCCTCCACTCATTGCTATTTAGTCAACGATGGATACTGAAATGTCTCTCTAGCTTGTTCCTTCATTTTTTCTTGTGGATGGGAGGTAGAAGCCTTAGCTTGCAACCTCTCTTTTTCTTGTTGTGGAAGCAAATTATTTGACAAAATACGTGGGTCTTGTTGTGGGGCTGGAGGATCATGAGTATTTGTAGGTATTTGTTGCTTTTTTGCTTGTGCAGGAGGCACTTTCAATGGCTCCATCTTAGCCGGATCTACCATCATTGGTTTTTTGTCGTTGCGTGTCAAGACTGCATGTATTCCTCAGGAGACATCACAAAATTATGATTCACCTCTCGAATCATTTTTATACGGATCCCCGTAAGAACTTGTAAATAATTTTGGTGGACCATGCAAGTGGACTCATCATGTGGGTCATTGCATGAAGAACACTAGTAAGATGGCTCATGTGAAACTTCAGAGGGGCCAACCTCTTCACTTACCAAGATCGATGAGTTCCTCTTAGGTACTTTCTCTATAACCTTGCTAGGAGAAACTTGCTCTCTAGTTACCGTCGAAATAAATCTTTATGGCTGAAAGTTCCTTTTCGCATCTCTTCACTCCATAGATGTCATATTGTTAGTGAGAGCTCTCATGGCTGACTGAATTTCTTGCAAAACAGCCAATTGAGGATCTGGGCTTGAGGACACAGGCGGTGCCAGTTGAGGTAATGGAACTGGAGGAGAAGGTAATGCAGGAGTTGGAAATGGAGAGGTTAACTATGGAATGGGAATCATAGGTACCAAAGTTATGGAAGGATTCCATGAAGATGAATGGTACATGGATGAAGCAGTATAATATGTGGAGGCTGCACCTGTAAACTGGTATTGCAAAAGCTCAAGAAAAATGGGCATAGTCATTTTCAAAGGCAATTTCCCAATGGCAATCAGATTGGCCTCAGCCTTCTGTGCCTGGGGATATAGTGCAGGAAAGGTTTGAATGTTGTACATCCTAATTTTCATACTAATATCTGAGTGGAAAGCCCTAAGATAGTAAAATGTTGCTTGGTCATTAGTAGGGCAGAGACCATCAGGAACTCTCTGCCAATTTCGGGCAAACCTAACATTGAAATCCACTATCTCCTCTTGAGGATGCCTCTTGATATTAGTAAATTGATGCAAAAAAGAAAATGGGTCTGCTTGCTCATTGAACCCTTTGATTAACATCTCTGCTAATTGATCCCATTAATTTATGGAGTTGGGAGACAAGGATCTATACCAGCATAATAACTTACCGCGGAGTGACAACATGAGCAATTTTATCATGACATCTTCATCTATGATATTATGAATTGTAGCCAAGGATGCCACATCTAACACATGCTCATACATGGTCTTTCCAGTCCCATCATATGTAGGCAAAGCCTTTAATGCTACAGTAGGAACTAGATTTTGAAAAGGCAGGTCCAACGCTCCCGAATGGTTCCAAGCAAGAAATTGACATGGAGGAGGTTGTTGACCAGCCATTTGCACTGCTGGATTTGGATGTACTAGAAATCTCATAGCAGTACTGGGAGGAGTTGAAGATGGCACAAATTGACCTGCCACCTGTGAAGAGATAGCAAATTACGGGATCACAAGACTTACCAATCTTGAGCGCTCCCTCTAGTTTTGAACATCGATCTCAAAGAATTCAACTAGGTCTTCTGATTATTTAGCTCTTGATATCGTGATCATGAAGTAAATATTTTCATCAACTTCATGATTGGATATTTCTAGGTACTATACAGTCGCCCCCAGCAGAGTCACCAGATGAACTTACAATATTCGCTTTGAGGTCAAGATAGTTCATCAAAATCTTGATTCCTTCGGGTGTCAAAATATGGGACTTGTGAGTAACACTAGGCATGCCAAAAATTGTTGGTCACGAATTCGCTTAGTCATATAAAATGTGCCCTAGAACCAGCCAACATTGAAAGTCCAAGAGAAATAGAAGTCTCCCGGACCAATCTCCAGAGAGGGCTGGCTCCCAAACTAATCTAAACTGATTTCAAGGTTTAGGGTTAGAAATAATAGAAAGAGATGGAAATATGGCTGAAGCTGATAGTTGATAGGTAGAACAACCTCAGATTGCAAATAAACTCAAACTAAATCCTGAAGATAAGCAACAACTGATTCTTAGAATGCACATACAGAAATTGGATCAAACATTGACCATAAATTTGCCTTCAATTATACTTCAAATGTTCAAATGAAAACATAGCCAAATCCAGAATAGTAGAATTCAACTTATATTTTAGCACTTGACTAAGCAGAATTTAATTACACAGAAAGCATCACATGAACATCAGTTTGGATCACCAACTCAAAAAACTCTAAGAATAGAGCAAAATGCGTTTAGGATTTCTGCTTCAATTTTTACAAAAAGGTCCTCCCCCTTTTCTTGAGATGTACATTAGTATTTATAGAGGTCTTCCCTCTCTCTTTTGAATCACAACATTTAAAACATAAAACAAATTTTGAAGAGGAGATCCACAAAATATGCACTTGAAAAGAGAAACAATCCCCCTAAATCTACCTCGGAGAAATCACATTCCCTGCTTTTATGGATCAAGTTTGAAAATCGAACGGAAACAAGGGACCACATTTCTTCATTAAATGACTATTCTCGAGGTATTATTGAAGTGTTAGGATATCACGAACAAGATATTTTAATATCGGAGGCATCTTTAATTTTGGTGGCTTCAAAAACTGCATGATTTAACATGTTCTCCCATCTTGCGCACATAGGTAAACAACGAAACATTTAATTTTGGAGCCTCTTTGACCTCGATCTCAAAACCAATTAGAGATATTTTAAAACATTACTTTGTTTGATCCTCATTTTCTCCTTACGTTTTCCTATGCAATATGAAGAAAAATGTGGACAAAACTTTATTGGGCCTTTGTTGTCGCTTTTGTCACGAAAATGCGACGTGTCATGAAATCGTGACATTTTTCCCTCACTGCTTTCTCCTGTTGCTACCAGTCATGAAAACGTGATGTGTCATGAAATCACGACATCCTCCTCTCGCTTGGATTTCATCTTCATGCACTTCCACAAAAATGCGACATGTCGCGAAATCATGACATCCTCCTTCATTTTGTTCCTTCGCTGCTCCTTATCGCAAAAATGTGACAGGTCGCGATATCACGACATTTCGTACTTGGCACTGTCCTTTTTGCTTTCTCCCCATGAAAATGCGACAAGTCACGAAATCGTGACAATTTTCTCCTGCCTTGTACTTTTCTGCTTTCTCCTCGCGAAAACGTGACAAGTCGTGAAATCGCGACATTTTTTTGTCTTCTCCTTCGTTGTCGCCTCTGTTGCAAAAATTCGACGTGTCGTGAAATCACAACATTCCGTACCATCTTGCTCCTTCCTCATTTTCCTGTCGTGAAAATGTGCCAGGTCGCGATATCATTTCAGTCCATCCTTGGCACTCCCCTTTGCTGTTGTATTGCACGAAAATGTGACATGTCGCCTATCACTTTGCTTTCTTGCCACTGTCTGCCACGAAAATGCGACAGATCACGAAAATGTGACATGTCGTGATGTTGCGAAAACTTTGCCTTTACTACTCCCTTTTGCTGCTTTCTAGCGTGAAACCGCAACAGGTCACGAAAATGCGACATGTCACGATTTTGTGACATTTTTCTGTGCTTAGCTTTTTTCTGCATCGGACGCCGCAAAACTGCAACAGGTCACGAAAATGGGATATGTCGCGATATCGCGACATTTTTAACTTACTTTGATTTGGCACAAAACTTATAGAGATTTTTGTTTTTTACTAATTATCCCTTTCGAGGTGCTTGGAGGGACAAACAGAGGAGTGAGTATCTCTACAATTTGTGCAATATTTTGCATGAACAACAACAACAAAAAAAATGTGGCAAAAATGCCAACACTACTTCAAGTTAAAGGAATTACTTTGAATATTAGACAAAGCATTTGATAGCATTATGTGCAATATTTGAGATTATTTGAGCATATCTTGTGAGTTGTTTTGAGTATTGTGTTAGAGCAGATTTGAGCAAGTCTTTTGAGAAGGCTTGAGAGCATATTTGAGCAAGTATTTGTGAAGGCTTGAGAGAAAAATTGAGCAAGTTCTTGAGAGGGCTTGAAGATAGAATTGAGCAAGTATTTGTGAAGACTTGAAGGTGGATTTGATCAAGTATTATGAATAATTGAAACAATATTAAGAATAGGTTTGATTTATTCAAGATTTGTGTTAAGGCTTGGGTTAGATCTAAGCAAAGTTGATTGGTGATTTATTCAATATTTGTGTTAAAGCTTGGGGTAAATCTAAGTAGAGTTTATTTATGATTTATTCAAGATTTGTGTTAAGGATTGGGTTAGATCTAAGCATAGTTGATTGGAAATTTTATCAAACTTTGTGTTAAGGCTTAGGGACAAATTCGAGATAGAGTTTGGTGTAGATTTGAGACAGATTTTGGTGCAAATTTGAGACAGAGTTGAGAGAAATATTTGGAGGTGATAGAGTAAAGAGGAAAAAAGTCTCCAGTGGATAAATATCCATTAGCTAGTGTAGTGAGTACAGAGGTCTCCTATGGAGAGATATCCACAAGCCACAATAGTGGGGGTAAAATTATTCTAGAAGATCACTAGCCAGAGCAGAAGGGGAAGAGTTCTCCTATGGATAGAGATCCACAAAACCATAAAAGAGTGGAGTGGTTTCCACAGAACTAGAGTAAGAGGAAAGAGTTATCCTAAGGAGTGTGATCCATTAACTAGTTGGAAATATAGAGTTCTTCTGTGGAGAGAGATCCACAAACCAGTTGAGGAGATAGACTTCTGCTAGATCAAGTTCCATGAATCAGAGAAAAGGGGAAAGAGTTCTCCTGTGGAAAGAGATCCACAAATCAGAGCATAAGGGATTGGTTTATCCTTTGGAAATATGTCCATAAACACTGTAATAGGGAATTGATTCCCAAGATTTTTGTTGAGAAAATTTAGTGGAAATATTTTCTCCGTGGAGTAGCCCACATTGGGTGAGCCACGTTAAATTAGTGTATCTCTTGTGTATGATGATTTATGAATTGCTTTGATTACTGCTATTTATATTGCCATTGATAATATTGGATAATATTATTTGGGAAAGAATAGTGAAAGTTGATCTTATACTATTCACCCCCCTCTTAGTATAATCTTGTGTTCTTCAAAAACTCTATTTGTAATGAGTGGAAGCTAACGGTTAGGTGTCACTGCTACTATAGGGCTGATGATAGGTTTAGGTACCAAAGGAGGATCCTGATATGGTGTCTCTGGAAAGCATCACTTATCCAAAGGACACCAAACTCTATCTCCAACCTAAAATGAGTGAGTACTATGATGCTTGTTCACCACTCTCTATTGTTCTTGTTGAGTCTTTTACAAGTTGTATGTTATCTTGCCCTGAAGGCTCTACCAGTGTTGAATGAAGGAAGTGGCATTAGCTTGCTCCTCCATCTGTGCAATGGTGGAAGAGGGTAAATCCAAAGGCAATTTCTATGGAGCAAGTGTTTGTGTGTTCATAGGTGTACCTAAAATGATGCCAATGGAATGGTTGGTATCTTTCTCATGAGTGATAGTGATGGGTTATTTAACCATGATATCTTGTGATTGTTCAATTTGTGGAAGTGAAGATTATTTTTTATCATGAATCTTTGATGGTGATTTTTCTTTATCTTGTGTGGGACTTATGCAAGTAGGAGCCAAAATAAGTGCTTGAATTAATGACTTACAAACTTACCTACAACTTAGCATCAAATTTGATGTGGGTGTAGTGCTTTGTATCAAAAATATTTTATCATGCAATTCCAAAGTTTATGTGTTCTTTTTAGCATGATACATTGTATTCCTATCAAATTTATAGGTCTTACCAAGTAATAGTCCACAACAATCCATATTCGTGACATCGCATCTTACTTTATCTAAAAACTCATCACCAAAATCAAAATACAAGGTGCAAGTGTGTGTGATGTTAGATGTGGAGTCTACATCCTTCCACCTAAGTACATAGGGTTGAGGATGTGGCTTTGTGGGAAGCTTCAACTTATTGACAACGGTCCTCACAATGAGATTCTTCTACGAGCCATTATCTATGATAAAATCCAGATAAAAATCATGTGTAAGGTGGGCTCTAGTGATAAACAAATGGTCATGACCCCCTTGTGCCAAAACATTTTACATGAAGATAACTTTGTTTAGTTTACCCTTTAAAGCAGGATATTATTCTTTTGTCCCTATAGTCACAATAGGACCATATTGTGGTTCCTCATATGTAGCTTTTGTATAATTAGGAACTTCTTCTTCTTCATTATTTCAAAAATAAAAAAATTATATTTTGTATGACAATGCTTTTTACAAAAATCACAATACATTGTTGAAGAAGAAGAATATTTAGAGTGAGAAGAAGAAGAATGTGCTTTAGGATAAGTGGGAGGAGAAGAAGAATGAGGGGAAGAATGAGAATTGTTCTTCACCTTTTTTTGATCCTTAATCACACCTTTGGAACTGATTTCCTATTGAGATATGTAAGAGGCACCAACTTTCTCCTCTACGAGAATGGTATGCTTGAATGCCACATCCAAAGTGAGAAAATCATTGAAATTGATTTCCCTAAAAATATGATCTTGCAATCCACAAGTGAACTTGTTAATCAAATCCTCTTCTAAATATTTCACACCAAGAAACACCCTTAGCCTATTGAATTTAAAAATATAGTCAGCCACTGACATACTATAGGATTACCTCAACCTATACCACTTGGATGTGAAGTCACTTTGGTAATTTGGTAGGAAAAAAGTGTTTTTCAGAATTTGGATCAATTGTTTTCAACTTATGACAACATTATGGCTTTGTATTTCTATAATAAAAACTTTTGCTAAACCTATGAGTTTGACTGTGGAAAAGGCAACTTGGTCATCTTCAGGAATTTTAGCATAGGTGAACCAAGTTTTCATATCTAAAATCCATATAGACAATACATCAGGATCCCTTGATCCATCATATAATTTTACCTCTCATTTTGCCTTGTTGGCATTATTGTGATAAATTTTGATATCACTAGAAGTCAATTGGATAACAATATCTTTCACTTTATCTACCAAAATATCTACTGCAACAGTAAGATTTTCCATGTTTTTTTTTAGGTCGATAGCCTTTTGGTGATGTTTATATTCCAGAATGGGAGGATTCTTATATGGTGAAGAACACAAGCTTATACTGAGAGAGGGGGGAAATAGTATAAGACCACTTTTTACTTTTCTTTCCAAATCAATATTAAGCAATGTATAGATAGCAATATCAATAGCAGTAATCAAAGCAATGCATAAATCACCACACAAAATAAAGACACCACAATTTACGTGGTTTGCCCAATGTGGGCTACTCCACGGAGAAAATATTTCACTAAAATTTTCTCAATTAATCTCTTGGGAATCCTTACCAATTACAATATTTATGGATCTCTATCCAAAGGAGACACCAATACCCTAAATCAAGTCCATGGATCTCTATCCATAGGAGAACTCCTTCTCCTCTACTCTGGATGGTGATCCTCTAGAAGACTACTACCTCTAGGACACTGGCTTATGGATATCTCTCCACTGAAGACTCTTATCCCCACTCAAAAGATCTATCCTCACTACCTTGGCTAATGGATCTCTATCCACTGGAGACCTCTGTCCTCTCTACTCTATCACCTCTAAAGCTCTGTCTCAAATATATACTAAACACATTCCAACCGATCTAGCACAAATCTACTCAAAAAGTCCACATAGAAATTGCTCAATTTTGCTCAAAAAGTCCACAAAAAACTTGCTCAAATATGCTCAACAAGTCCACACAGAACTTGCTCAAATATTATCAACAACTCCACACAAAAATTGCTTAAATCTTCTCAACAAGCTCACTCAGAACTTGTCCAATATGCTCAATAGGTCCACTCAAAACCTGTCCAATCTGCTCAATAGATCCACTCAAAACCTACTCAAATTTGCTCAACAAGTCCACACAAAACTTGTCCAAATATGCTCAATAGGTCCACTCAAAACCTGCTCAAATCTGCTCAACAAGTCCACATAGAACTTGTCCAAATCTGCTCAATAGGTCCACTCAGAACCTGCTCAACTCTTCTCAGCAAGTCCACACAGAACTTGTCCAAATCTACTCAATAGGTCCACTCAGAACCTGCTCAACTCTGCTCCACAAGTCCACACAGAACTTATCCAAATATGCTCAATAAGCTCACACAAAACTTAACCAATCTCATAGAAACATAAAGTGAATTGTTAGAGACCCAATATGTTTCAACTCAAAACACTTTCTCAACTCAAATTATAATATAGAATAGTTTTTTTTATGGAACTTGAACAATCACTTCACACATCCACTTGACTAGGCTCAACCAATTCTACTCCACCAATTACTCAAGAAACAACCCTTGCTCACAAATCGTAGTCCAAGCATGTAAACACCAACTCAAAATATTTCCAACAATGCTCAACCACAAATCTCACATAACAATGATACTCATGTTCTTTTCAAACCCTAGTTCAATTTCTTTGCACAACCAATGTCTTCAACAATAATTCTTATACATCAATATTCACATAACAATGATACTCATGTTATTTTGTACAATACTAACTCAAGTTCTTCACACAATCAATGGCTTCAACAACAATGCTTATACAACAAGTTTTTAATTACAACACTTAATTCCAGAAAACCTTGAAGCATTAACTCAAACACTCTAAAAAATGAAACCCTAATCAAGTCCTTTTCACTCCAAACTTATTTTCAAAAAACTAACCAATCAACTTAACCATGGAAGAATTTGCCCATACCTTTTTTCTTGGAGATAGAAAAATAGATCTCAAAACCTGTTCCAATCACACTCAATTTTTCTTTGACAACATCAATGGTTATGTGGCAAAATATTCACTTTAAATACCTTGTAAATGCTTGCTCAAATATTATTTTTTATACAAAGATACCAAGTCATATATATACCTTATAAACTCCACAATCTCAAAAATAAATCTAACACCCACAAATAGGTCTTTAGAAAACACCTTAAATATCCTTAATGAAAACTACTTTTTTACCTTATTACTCCAATTAAAAATAATATCTTTCCTTTTTATAAATCACAATTCAATACATAGAAATTTATTATCACTCCTTATTTCTCCTAACCACTAATCTCATTGCCTAATTAAAAACCTTTTAGCACCCCTTATAACTCCTAATAAAGGTTTTAATTTAAACTTTAGGCAATTAAAAATATTAACAAAAATTACCTTTGCCTCTCCACGGGTTTTGAACCCTTAACCTCTACCTCCACGAATGCCCTAGTCGTGGGCTCCACAACCACGTGTGCTCAATGCACATTGAGAACCAAAAATCTCTATGTGCACTTTATTCCTTCCCTAGCACCTTAATCAAAAAATGTGAAGCATGAAACCTTTCCCCTTTGTGCACATACTCAACGGGATTCGAACGCGTGTTCGTCTCCCCACAACTGCCTTAGAAAAAACATGCACTGCCAATGGACCACCATGTCCACCTTTGTCTTGGGCACCAACCTTACTCGCTATAATCCTTGCACATAAGACGAAAAAAAAATCCGTCTTCTTCCTCACTCTTGCCTTCGAATTCGCACATGCAAATTTTCCTTGGTCGCATTAATTAAAATAATGAGGGATAATTTGCAAAGGTATTTTGGCCTCCCTTTTATACACGAAGCTGCCATTTTCTTCAAACGTCGGCGCTTCAAATTTTTCGATGATGTTGGCGCATTTAACCTTTGTAATTTATAAATGATTTAAATTCCAAGGAATTTAAATTTTATAAATTATAATTATAACCTTTGGCTTTTAAGGTCTTCTCTTATTGCACAACTTTGTATTGACAATATTTATTTATAAAATTTAAATTCCTTTTGAATTTAAATATTTTATAAAATAAATATTAGACCTCCTTTGAACTTTGCAATAGGCCTCCTTGGGTATTTATGAAAACCCTTTTTAACTTATTTTCTTGTATTTATGAGCCCTTTTGCCTTTAACTTTTGCATTGTTGAAGCTTCTTCCTGGATATTAGTAACACCTTTGATGACTTAATTTCTTACCGAATTCCTTGACATTAATGATGACTTATTTTGGTGACATCAATGACAACATTTGACTTAGGGATTCAAAATGTCCAACATATGGATGCAAGAACTATCTAGGCAATTGCTTAGGACAATTTTGAAATTCCTAAAGCAAAAATTTCCAATTTACAAAATGGGCTAAATTTAAGTGCTTCAATTTTACACAATTTGTGCAATTTACAAAAATAATTTTACCCTATAAGTGTCAATGGGTAAAAATATGAGCACTAAAAATGTAATTTAACCCTTCAAATTCTCAAAAATTGTTATTTATGGAAGCAAAATAAATAATTTGAGGTAAAAAAATGATTTATACCTCCTCTGAAGTTAGCACCAAAAATTTAAATTTTAAAAATTTGAACTTCAAGCGACAAAAATTTGAAAGGGCACCAAAAAAATTATTTTTCAATTACAAGTCAACAGTCAAATTTTTGAAATTTTGCCAATGGTCAAATATGTGCAATTAATGATCACAATTCAGCAGTCGATGATGAGCACTATAAAGGAGCGCACAAGGAAATGTAGTCTATGGTGAACAACTCATCAGTGTGATATATGAGCACTGGCTATTATAAACCACATCAAGTCCTTATCACAATGCATGTGAGACTAAAGTCCCTACTAAAATTGCATTCGCCAAAAATTATTTGATACAACGAACTCTCATGAAGCAGTCAAACCTCGATATCCACAAAAAATCAATGTCAATCGGTCAAAGTAGGTAGGTTCAAAGTCCTAAAAGTTCACAATCCAACAGTATAGAGTTTGCCACGTGGGCAATACAATTATCAGTGCACCAAAAGTCGTTGGTCTTCTTGAGCGGACCTTCGTGACCATCAAGAGTGGTGGTCACTCCCTTATGGGCATGTTCACCCCTATATATCCTACTTGAGTTGGAGCACGCCCGATGTGGGATTAAAATCTCAGAATATTTTAAAATTTTTTTGGTGTCTCGCTTGAATGCCTCATCAGAGAGTATCATATGGTGTCGATAAATTATGCTACTATCGAGTATCTATTATGACGATGCCGAAAAAGGGGAGAAATATCAAGAAATTTTGTGGACACCAAAATATGTCAGAAAATACCTAGAAAAAAATCAAAACCTATCGGTAACCTACGTCCACTGAGAAAAACTTGTAGAAAACCTAAAACTCTAGTCAAAAATAGATATTTAGCCACCGAAATATCAAATGCTCACCAATATCATAAAATTTGTGCTGAAATACGATCAAAATAGATCACACCTCAGATTGGGTGGTGTGAAGATTCCCAAGCCGTCTTCACCTACCATGTATCGATTCGATATTGGAAAATGCTTAGGTTTAGAATCTATTGTGTGATTGGTCTATTCTTAGACCTTAGGGATGATTTTAATTTTTACCTATAATTTATTTTTTCTTGGTCATCTACGTGCAACATTTGATCGATGATGTCTTTCACTTGCTATTTTCTCATGAAACGACTGTGATCATCATCCTTGATGTTGAGCTGATGCGATCCTATAGAGCAAATATGAGGGGGTGGAGTGGTTCTAGGGTGACGAGCCTGTCGGATTTGGGTTTTCCATATGAACGGTCCTGCTTGCTGATAGAAATGGCTTAGGGATGCTTGCTGATGAAAATTGACCAACATCGATTGGTATTGATGGCTCTTTGATGGCAAATTTTTAGGCTGGTCATTGGAGGGGTCGTCGGAGGTCGGTGGCCAGTGTTGGAGATCCACTGGCTGGTAGCCGATCGGTTTCTCAGCGACTTCGTCAAGAACACGTCCAAAATAGGCCAAAGCCTATTTTTGAATAAAATATAAAAATTATTAATATTTTATTTTAAAAATTTAATGCATGACGAATAACACAAAAATTTTATGCAAGGATCTATTAGCTCAATTATTTTCTTGCATGAAAAGAAAAATATTTTCAAATTATGACAAATCTGGTGCTCTCTTTGGCAAGAAGTGTCAATGCCTCCTCTTGGCAAAAAATTGCCCTCAAATTTATGCAATTGCTTCTCAAATATCTAATCTCTCTGATCTTCAAAGCAGATATTAATTTTTAATTCTCCAAACAGGAAAATGTTTCTTGCCTTCCTTTGGGAAATTTTGGTTACCCTTTGACCTTCTGTCAGGGATATTCAGTGTAGGGGTAAATTCTACCCTCTTCCACCTTCAAAGCTTCACAAAAATGATGTTGTGGCTAGCCTCAAGCCAATTTCATGCAAGCACCTACCTAGGATCTAATGCACTAGCTATAAAACCCAACTAGACACCTAGAAATGAAGTGGCAACTTGCCCTCCTTCTTGCAAAAATTATCCTTTGGCTCTGATTACCACTGATATGGAAATACCAAACGTGAAGCTAGTTTATTCATTAGTGCAATAGAATATATAGAGCTACAATGAAATCACGTGGTTACAATGGTTGTAACAATTTTTCAAACAAGGCCAACCACTTGTAACTAATAGATAACAATCTTCTAAACATGGATGCCAACTAAATTCTAGAAGATAAAAGACATCTCTAACAATCTAACTAAGCATCCTAACAAATAACAAATATATTTCCAACATGGGTATACTATGCCTCATGTATTACAATGCAAGAAATAGGAAATATCTAATGTGGACATACTATGCCACACATAATACAATGCAATATAACTTAGGCTTATAAATAAACCTAAGGTAATATAATATCCTCAATAAAAGAAAATATTTCTCTATTTGAGCTAGCCCAATGGGATAAACAAATGGATTTGTTAGTGGTAGCCTTAAATCCAAAAGGAAAATCTAATAACACATTTAAAAATGATGCACATGTTGTAATTCATAAAGATAAAATGGGTTCTCCTCATTTTTTACTAATTGTTCGCATTTCAAGAAATAACTTGCTTTATTGTTTTTTGATTCAGGTGCATCAAGAAATGTCATGCCAAATTCCATGTCAAAATCTTGGATTAACTCCTTCTAAGTCTAGTAAAATAGTAGTGCAGCTTGAAAAGATCAAAGTGAATATGGTTGGATAGCTCATTCAAGTGCATATTCAACTTGCTTTAGATCCTAGAATTCAATAGTTCATTGATATACAAGTGGTAGACATTCCAGAAGCCTACAATATGTTGCTTAGTATATATTGGTCCAAAACTTTAAATGGTTATATGACGACTGATTTCTCTCACATGTGGTTACCATGGTGAGGGGTGGTAAATCAAATCAAAATTGAAAGAGAACCAATATCGAAAGAAATGATTACAGAGTATAATAACACCAATGAAATATTGTATATGGAGGTCGATTTAGGAGTGTATACTTTGGATGTGAAAGAAGAAGTTTCTAAAGTGCATATTGAAGAATCAAATTCAGTTGTAAGTGCTTCCCTAAAAAGAAAGAAAGAAAAAAATGATGAAATTTGGGTGCTTAAGTTTGATGGCTCCAAATCCAAGCAAGGGAGTGGAGCTGGTATTCAATTTATTAGTCCCAAAGAAAAGCATTTACTTGCATCCTACAGATTCTAGTTTGCTTGCACTAACAATGTTGCAGAGTATGAAGCTCTAATTCATGGTCTAAAATTTGCCTTGCAAAGGAAGGTGAAGAATGTCCAAGTTTTTGGAGATTCTGAACTAGTAGTGAAACAAGTCAAATGTAAATACACATGAAATGATAAACATTTATATAGATATAATATTAGAGTGTGGGATTTAATTGATAGTTTTGATAATTTTAGCATTCAATGTGTAGCTAGAGAGGAAAATCATGTAGTGGATTCATTGGCAGTTGTTGCTAGTGCTCTTGAACCAGTAGTTGATTCCAAGTTGAAAAAGTTCTCAGTAGAGTTGGTGCCTACTATGTCTATTTCTGATAATGTTAGGTTCCCTCAGGTATTTGAGGATGACTAATACATCTTGGATTTTATTACAAATACTGATATTTTTGAGACACAAATTATTGATGAAGAAAAAAAAGATGAAGGGGAGTTGGATGAGGAAGGAGTTATGAGTTTGAAGACCAATAATATCTCGAAAGGCATGGTTACTTTAGAGAGATTGTTTGTGTAGACACCTAAAACATGTCATGTTTAGGAGACTATGCATATGGGTACCTTTGCAGACCATATGAATGACCTTGGACCTTTCCAAGGCTAAGCAGTGATTCTAATAAGTCATTTAGGGCAGGCTAGTCCTATTCAGCATTATTTGTTGATGAAATCAGTAGCTAAGATGCCAACAACTAATGAAAATAGTGGCTAGGGTCCTATCCATGCTGAGCAATAGTGGCTAGCCCTATAAAAAATTGAGATTCTAGAGCTGGACAAAATCAATTGCAACAGCCAATTTACAACAACTTTGGAGTGATTTTGGATGAGGAAGCTTCCAGAGGATTCCTCCCAACTATTCAGGCCAACAACTTCTTGATCTTGGCTTCCTTGAGAAGCCAATATTAGGATTTGGAGAGTCTATTTATAGACCCCAAAGATTTAAATAGAGAGACAAATTGAATACAGTGGAGCCCTACTGGATTGGAGAGCCAATTGCAACCCTTGAGGAGTGCCAAGATGTTGTCCAATTGGAGAATGACACTTGCATTTAAAGCAATGGAGTTTCCAATAGCTTGAGGAGCAAGCTTACCATTTCAAACCAATTCATTTTGAATTCACAACAATTCACCCACCAATATGTGTGGACACATCAACGACCCTTGATCATAAATAAAATAGAGGAATTGAGCATCCACAAACCTGATTTCAAGAGCATAATACTTTTCTCATGGCTTATGTTGTCAATAATGGCTAGTAGGCTTAGCTACGATTGTCAATAGTGGCTAATAGAGCTAGCTTCTATGATAACCAGCAACTAGGGTTTGACATGCTTAATCCTTTGATTTAACCATATATTTACATTTCTCAACATTAATTTAGCTTTATCTAGTTTAGATTAGTCATATTTCATGCAATTCCATGGTTGATTAATAGATTAATAAACATATTTTCTTACATTTATGCATTTCATGATTTCCTTTACATTGCTTTGAATGTTAGGTTCATTTATGCTCAATATGCAAGATTACATGTAATTTTAGGTTCCTTCATAAGTTTTAAACTTTACTTCATGCTTATTCATCAATATTGTAGGCAAATTTATGCATATTTACATATGTTCAAGCTTTCTTTACATATTTTCTATATATCATACACTTTCTTGGAAATCAGCCTCATCTTGAGAGGCTTCATATGCTACTATTTTGCTTTGTTGTTTCCTTGCATGTAGGTGACATATCTCTCAAAGATAAATCATCATTCAAGATACGACCTCTTGACATTGGACACGGAGGCATCCTAGTAAGCCCTCAAGCAAAGTTTGAAGACCTTAAAAGTCTATTGAAGGCATCTACCACATGAGTTGTGTATTTTAATATGTATCACAATGGTCAAATCCCTAAGAGGGATGTTCTTGTAACCTTGTTGTAAATATATTTACAAATATTAATAAATATGGGCACATTATTTTATCTCTCTTCCTTACATTTGGTTATTTGATCAATATTGTCATTTTGATAGCATATTATCTATATGTTAGACTTTTAAAGCCTCTTTTAGTGACGATCACGATGGAAACCTCACATTTTTAACTGCATTTACTGATTTTTTGTGTTTTTCTTTGTGTAGGTACTAGTCACTTTGATTAATAGTAGCTAACAGTCTTAGCCATAGTTTAATACAGTAGCTAGCATCCTAGCCACCTTGAGCAATAACGGCTAGCAAAGAATATGGTAAAATAGTAAGAAGCTTGTTTCTACATCAGATGAGGATTTCCAAGTAGGTAGTCCCTTTTGCATTTTTCTTGTTCCCTATATTTTCTCTATGTTTTAGGCTTTAATCAGATCACATAGTGAAAATTTAAAGGGAAATTTGAAAAATACTATGTTTGCTGCTAGCCACTGCTAGGAAAAGTGACCAATTCTATTGGATACCCTAGTCTCCAGCGACTAGCATTTTTGACTACTATTTTGTACGATGGTCGAGTCTGTTGCCTATTGTACATAGTAGAAGCCCCTATTTATACTGTGTGTTAGGGTTTGCTTGTTTGGGGCCTATTCAAAGGCCAATATCATTTTGATTTTGCATTTGCATTCTCTAAAAGTAAAGAGCATTTAGCCTTGCATATTTTTGAAAGTAAAACACTATTTTCTAGGCATGTAGGAGAAGAATCATGAATGCTTCTTGATGCATATTTTATTAATGCAAAATTAAAAGGAACACACACACACCATGATTCAAAGTAAACATCAACGAAGTTGGTATTTCACACCCAATCCATTGATCGAGACCAACAGTGGAAGTTATTACCACTCGATTGGCTCGTCTAACATTGTATCATTGGTACCTGTCCATGGCAAAGGGCAACCCAAGAACTATCCTATCCATAGAAAATCACACACACTCCTTTTCAAAGGGTGTATAGCTGACTATGGTGTGCTGGGTGAGGGTTGGTAGTACCTATGCTACCTCATCAAGTATAAATTTCTTCCCCATATTCTAGCGTGTGCGAGTATATAGGTGAAAACCTTTCAACAATCTAAGAGTATCATCAACAATTATAAAACATGATAAGAATTCAAAGTATATTCACAATAAATCAAAATGCATGAGATGAGTTCTTAAGAAACACATTAATCTTTAAATGAGATAATCATTTTGTCTACTTTGTGTGTTTCTTTATTGTTTGGGTAATCAACATAAGATCCTCGATTTGGGACCAAATTCTATTTTTCAAAAATTGCTACTTTTTTATTCTGCACCCAACAAATAAAAAATCATGCAAATTAGAGCTCTAACGAAAAATTTATATTGGTTTTATGATTACTCTATTTTTGAGTGTTTTTTAAGCCAAAAATAGGGAAAAATAGCCCTAAAAAGGCCATAAAAATCCCTTGACAACCCAAAAAATTGCCAAATTTGTTTTGTTGTCTTAGTTAACCCCTTGTGCATCCATCATGCCATTTTTAAGGTCTATCTCTGCATTTTCCAAAAATTCCTCAAATTGGTCATTTTCCCATGAGCCTCGGTTGGCCAAATATTCCCAAAATACAAATTTTGACCCAAAAAACACTTTTTGGAGTCATAGCCCATTGTGATCAGCTCGTCACATTGATCATTTTGATATATAATTCCCACAACTTTTTCTGGAAATCAAAAAATTTTCTAACAAAAATAATGGTCAAGGGGCCTCTCATGGAGAGCAAGACCTCCAATCTGGATAGGGAATAAGGCTCCACAACTATAGAACAACTCCAAATTAGTCCAGAGGACATGGCCATACCTAAATGGCAACCCGAGTTTTATCATAACATCAATACCATCCATAGGGGGTCAAACCCTTGAGATATCCCTATTAGGGAGGCACCCACAAGTCCTTTAGGATACCTTCCTGACTGGAACACCTTGAGAATTCTATATAAGTAACAATATGCCCATTGAGAGGCTTATTAAATCAATCTCGCAGGTTCACATCCTCACTTTCTCTATACATCAATCAAAAAATGAACATGAGCATGCACCATGGCCTAGCTTGGATGAGCAAACACCCTGTTTGATCGAGCAAGTCATCCCCCTATTCCTCACAGAGAGCATTCCTCATATGCGCGTTGTACTTATATGTAGTCTAAATATATAGATATTACATCTAATCTTGAATATGCACCATTCCTCATAGATGAGGAAGAGGACCGAAGTCTTCCTCCTACTCCTCGTGAAGAGTACTTGGGGTAACCATGTTGCATATCTGCATCGTCATACTATATAGAGCCCATTCATAAACTAGAGTATTAGGTCAATGCAACCTTTAAGGAGCATGGAAAACAAGTAATAGATCCTACTAGAGAGAAAAAACATGACAAACCCATTCATATTTCCAATACGAGGGTACATAGCCCCCATACAACTGAACAACAAAATCACACTCATCAGGCACTTAGGCCGCATCTTAATAGACAACAATAGACGAATCACCTCCATTTAGATCAACAAAAATTAAATCAACAATGGGTGGACCCACAACGGGCACACCTATAAATGTTGTATCAATAAAATATACAAGGACAACAAAAGATACAACAAGAGCAAGTGCAAAATGCATTATGTGAAGTGGTGCTTACACCTAGCACCTAGAAGATACAAAAACACGTAAGGCATCTAGTGTAATCTCAAAATCTTCCCCCTCAGCCATGCCAAAATCATGTTTAACATAAAAATCCATTATCTGGTTATCATCAAGAACCTCGTACTCCTCAACAGTACCAAGATCAATATGATGAGGAATCATATGAAGAGTCCCAATGGGAACATTAGGATCAAATAGATACCTACCCTGAATCTAGTTATGATGATGTACCTAATGATTATACTTATCGTCCACCTAAATATAAAAATTGGCCTCCTTTATCTAATCAAAGGTGACATCATTTTTCCAAGAGCATACAATGTGCTAGCTGATCGGGTAAAGTCATTAGAAAAACAAGATCAAAGTTTGGTTTATCAAACACCCATGCTAAAGAAAATTATCAATCAGAATTTGCATCCCTAAGTGTCATAACCAACATACCTATCAAATTTCAAGATGCCTAAACTTGAAAATTTCAAATATGACGAAGACGCACAAGAGCATGTGATAATATTCATCAATATGTGCTTCCATTTTCAAGACAATGACCCCTTGATGTTAAGAATATTTCTTACAAAATTAGCTGGGGATGCTTTGGAATGGTATAATCATCTACCACATCATAGCATAAACACCTTTGAGAAATTGGTCAAGCTATTCCTACAATATTTTGCCTCTAGTGCTAAGAAAATGATAAACTTGACTAACTTGGCTAGCCTTCGTCAACTTGATGATGAGCCAATCATTGAGTATGGCAATAAATGGAGGAAGGTGATGTCAAAATTACCTTTCATCCTACCCACAATAGAGCTCATTCAGATGTTTACAAGAATATTTTTGAAACAAATCTTGCTTCTCTTACAATTACAATAGTATCAAACATTCAAGGAGGCCTTAGCACAGGCTAAGGTTATTGAGGACATCAAGTTCCAGGAGGGTGATATTCAACTCCACAAAAAGGAATGGCCACAATAATATTACAGGTGGCAACATGCAACAAAAGGCAACCCTAGTCAATCAAGTTGTTTTGAGTATTCCTGAATCCTCAAACCAGGCCACACCACCTCTACTAGTGCAGCATAATTACCAAGCTCAACCTCGTCTAGCCCAAAACAATATGCAACAAAATCGGATATAAGGCCAACAACATCGGCCATTGTGATAATATATTGACTTGCCAGAGACATTAGCATCAATATTAATCAATTATGTGAAGCATGAAAAATCAATCTTTCAAATATCCATCCATTGAAACCTAATAACCGTAGATCAAAGGTGCACAAGAAAAATCTATATTGTGTTTACCATCGACAAAGGGGTCATGACATATAGACATGTCAACCCTTTAGAGATTTAATACAGGATATGATCAAGAGGCAAGAAATTTAGATAGGAGTCTTTCAAGACCCCTTGCCTACACACGAAGCAAACACAACACCTACCAATCAAGTCGAACAACCTAATCAGGTGCACATTAATCTATCTCCCCAAGAGTTTGTGGAAATGATCAGTGTTGTAACCGAGAAATAGGAATATCAAAATCGATCTATGCAACCTGTGGCTTCATTCAATATTTCACCTTTGCTCGTCTTGTCTCATCGGGATATTTGCATTGCACAAAATTACACATCACAGAAGGGGAGTTAGTTTCTACTATTCCTCCTAGCTAAGCCAATCATAGCACATCAAACACAATGCACATTGAGGGTCTTCAAGGTGTCACACTTTCCCCATCATCCACATCATGATCAATGAAGAAAAGTGAGACCTCCAAAGGTATCACACCTCCCTCACTTTCATTGAGTGGCACACACATTGGGGGTACCTAAGGTAGCGTACCTTCCCCTTAAAAACATAAAAAAAAATCATAAAATCATTAAAAATCTAAAAACAATTGAAAAATCAAAATTTCAAACATAATTGAAAAATTCAAAATTCAAAAATAATTTAAAACACCAAAAATACAAACAATTAAAAAAGCAATAAACTTAAAAACATTGCAAAACATAAAAAATACAAAAATATTTACATTTTGTATTGCATCATATGCATTCATTTAATTGCATTATATTTAGGTATTTTCATCCATTGCACTTGCATTAGGATAGATTGTTTTTACAATATTACAAATGACACCACGTTTGTATCTTAATCATGCATCTATTCATCATCATCATCCATCATCCTTGTGAGTAATTGTGTTTTTCAACACAACCCTTCCTTTTTCTATAATAAATTGTAGCGACCCCGAGACGCACGCATCGCTCTTTTACTCTACTTGCAATGTTATTAAAAACCCAAGATGAAATGGAAGACAAGGAAAAAGCATATAGTACAAAAATAACAAAGATGGATCTCTTTATTCATATTGAAACTCGGTTACATGCCAGTCCCTCTTAGGGATACCCATTTCGATACAATAAGGTTACAAATAGGTAAAGAGTACCCCTTTCATGAAGAGGTAGTGCGCTTATAAAGGCTTCCCAGTTCTGCACATAGAAATTTATGAGGGCTTACAGATGCCTCCTTCTCCAGGTTTGTTTTCTAGAGGAATCCCTTTTGCTCTCGTATGTTGTAGATTTCGTCTGATGAACCTGTGGCCCTGTAAGCAATGAAACAACAACACACACTTAGATGTCCGAGATTGCCTCCCCAGATGAGGTTTTTAATAATAAAAGAATTTAATGGAAATATTATGAAACTATGCTATGAAATAATGTTAATTTATGCTAATGATATGAAAACATGAAGAAACATAATCTATGGACCAAATATTGTATCTGATGTTGAAATAATGGTTGCTATGCTCTTCAATCCATCAGGGCTTCGTCATACATGTGATCTCCAAGGGAACTCTCTGAGTCTCGAAAGCTCTCCTTAATGACCAAGATTGATGGATAAAATATCGATCCTCTGATAAAAATATGTCTCTTTCTAATTTTTGCTTGTAAAAAGATCTCTTTTGGTGCTCTTAGGATTGCACCTTTTATAGTGTGAAACCCTAGGTCTATGTCCAAGACCTAAGAATGAATTCCTCATGCACAGTGTAAGTTAGCATGAGAAGCTTCTTGTCTTTTCTATGTTTGGAAGCAATTTATCTGAAATATAATTGGCCACTTGAGTCTCCTATGCAAACTGGTTTTCAACATGAGAAGTTTTTGTCCTTTTTTTATGCTTGGAGGTCAGTTAACTCAAGTCTAAATGCAAACTCAAGTCTCCTATGTGAACTGGTCATGAAAAGGAATGCAAAGTTACTCCCGCTCACCTTTATTGCATGTAGACTACCACTTCTGCCCGTGATCAGGCCTATTTGTCGACAAAACTGCTTCTTATGGCTTAGCCATTATCATATGTAGTGGCTAAGATCTGGCTGCTATCATCTGCAGCAACTAAGGTCTAGCCACTCTAGGCTTGAATGGCTAGGATCTGGTCACTCTTGGCTTGATCGGCTAGGCTTGGATGGCTTGAAAAGGCCACAAATGAGTGGTGAGAACCATTTTTTATGCTTGGAAAGTCCAAGATTATGTCTTATGATCTTATGAATGTGTCTATGTGAGCAGCTCCCCTAAGAATGACACAATTTAGGTGTCTATAGATACCCCTTTTTGTGATGTGTTGTGTGGAAAATACAACGCTAAGAAAAAACATAGACTAATATGATTTGTAGGGTGTATGGTGATCAATGGTCTGATCAACGCCGGATGGCCCAATAATGCAAGATGGTGCACATCCCTTGAATCATTGCCTTAATGTTTGGAGGACTTAGCTCAGTGGCTTGGGAATGTTAAATTGCACTCATTCCTCAAACTCAATCGGGTAGCTTTAGCTGCTATAATAGTTTCGATTGGTAGGAGAGCTGCAATTGAAGATGTCATGTCTGCTTACGTTCCCAGAAAACAAGAGAAATTTGTAATTGTTGTATACAATGATTCATAGGATGAACATAATTTTGCTATGATCGAGTGATATTTTGTTGATTTTGATTATGATTATGTTGAAGTTTTGAACTACTTCCTCACACAATGAATTGGTGAAGAAATTACAATGAATGAAGCGACAAGTCGCTTGACCAATATGACTAATTTGGTTCCTTTCTAGAATTTTTTGCTTTAATGGGCAATCCCGCATCCAAGTGTGATACAAATTGTTTATGATAATCATCCATCCTTATCCTGAGGAGTGATCCAGTTATCAAAAAATTTCTTAGGGTGTGGGGATGAGTGATTCTATTTATGTTTAGATTGTATCACTTTGACTTAATTTTTTTTATGTCATAGGGGAATTAGAATGATTCTTTCACACCCATGGAGCAGTCCGACCATATTGGTCTTCTTTGGGGTTGAAGGGTGGCACATCGTAATTCCAAAATGAGTTTTTTTCCCCAAGTGGCCTTATGGTTATCTACTCATCTCACCAAAATACATAGAGTGCAAATCATTGCAATTGTCAAGTGGATAGAGTAAGTAATTGGGTACGAGACCTGCCTGAGATTGTGCTCTTATGTAATTTTTTTTGTTATTTTGAATATTCTGATGATCTTAAACCATCAAAGTGTGTATATTTACTATTTTTGTGGGATCCCTCAAGGAGGAAGTCCCTTATTTTGATCTGTGGATCTGGATGTTGTCAGGTCCAGCAGTCTCTGAGTTCCTACTTGTGGCCCCTGTCGCCTTGAGCGGCCATGAAGTTCAGGCCGTTGACGTCAATAGTGGCTAAGACATAATTAAGGAATATAAAATTTGCATTTTCTAGGGTTTGACCTTTCATTTTCACTGTTGAATATTTGTTTTTTAGAGCTCTAGTGTGATAGCAACGGTTACGACTTTGGAGTTTGTTGGTGTTGAGGACATGGTTGCACAGGGTGAGACATCAGCTAGTGGAGGAGCCGGAGCTTCTCAGGTATTTCTCTTTTTCAAAACCCTAGCTCTATTTTCTCTTGTCTGAGTAAAATTGAACCTCACTAAGTAATGGGTAAAATGAACCTCACTAAACTTATTGGCAACGAATTAAAACCCGTAGCTAGGTTTAGCTTACTCTATGCTATGGTGGGTTAGTCCCCTTTTTTTTCTCATTGCCTTGCCTTGGTAGTTTCTAGCATAGGGTTCCCAAGTTTTATGTTGTTTACTTGCTACTGCCATGTTAACCATTTTTGAACTTAGCTTAGTTTTGATGCCTGCATGGGGATTTACCTTTAATTTTTTTTGTTTTTCCCTCCCTTTTGTGTTTTTTTTCATTTTACAATTTTTGGATTTTTTTGTTGTTTATGGCCAAGGGTTCACGGGTTTGTCATGTCACCCCTTGGTTGCTGTCGCTCAGAGTGGCCAGTTCAGAGTTGTTGTCACTCAGAGTGACCATGTTTTAATCCCAAAAATCAATAATTTAACCATTGGGTCTTGGCCGCTGTTGTCTCTAGCGACCAATTATTGGCCGTTGTAGGAGACAGTGGCTAAACCCTTAGCCATATTTTTGCATTTTTATGATTTTTTTAAGACATTTTTTATTTTTTTGTTCTTTTTGAAAGTTTTGAACCACTCCTAAGCTTTGTGTTGCCTGACTATATGCATTTATCCTTCATTTGTTCAGACTTAGGAGTGTTGATGTTGTTATGCTTTGTTTGATTTATGCCTTAGACACACTATAGTTTATGTTTCATCTTTCTTCTGCTTTTCTTAGATCCTTACTGCTTGGGCTCGAGACCCGAAGCTCTTTCTTGACCTACTTCATGGCTTTGATGATACGGACTGGGCATGGTTCAAAGCCTGTAGGTTACAGTATGTCATTAGGCTACCTTACATCATGGCAGATCAGGCTTACCTTATGACCCTGGCCCATCACTAGGACCCATGGACTAATATCTTTCACCTCCCGACCGGCGAGATGACCATTACACCGAAGGATGTCTATAGGATCTTTTAGTTTCCATTTGATGGGGTGGCCATTGTTTCTTCAACCACTAATGATCAGGTGGATGTATTCACTCGAGTGTTCGGGATGTATTTTGAGGATGCTCTCAAGGACACCAAGTCTGGAGGAGTGTCTATAAGTCACTGGCACGGGGAGTGTGTCTTTACAGCGAGGCATGTCGTATTACTAATGGTTATCAACAATATTCTTATCTTGGAATGCTCGGGTTTGAGGTTCTCATGGAACCTTTTAGCTATGGTGCAGGATATATTGGATAGCGAGGAGCCTATCATCTATGCATGAGGTAGATTGCTATTGGCTTAGTGCTATGATGAGTTGTACCACATCCGCTGGCAAGGACATGTTAATTTTACCTGCAGCTTTCTCCTATAGGTTTGGGGATGGGAGCATATTAGGGTAGATCACCCTAAGAGGCTCCCAATTTAGATTATAGTGATCAACTCTTAGACACAGTGTTATGCTGCTATATGGGCTTAAGAGTACGAGGAGCGCAAGAGCCACATTTTCATAGGGGAGATGTCCCATTACACTGATGATTTTACTAGAGTTTTTTCGGAGATGTCGTATGGTGGCCTTACCATGAGTGTCCTGCTTGGGATGATCCAAATAGATTTACTTCAAGGACATGGCATGAGCGATGGCTTGTTGGCCATAAGGCTACCATCCATGAGTACTTCTACTCTTGGGGTCTTTGTCAGTATGGGTTGTAGCAGGATGTGCCCCTGGTACCATTCTTGTACATGCGCCTCATAGCATAGGGGGACCTACTCCATGGTAGATTACAGAGCTTTTAGATGAGGAGGATGCCCCAATTTTTGACCCTAGAGTGGCTAGGGGAGTTATAGAGGCATACACTTAGTGGTGGGGTGATCATATGTGGCATGGTGTCGACATCCTAGGGCACGAGGATGATGGCAGGGGTGATGGTGTAGATCTGATAGGACGTAGAGTCTGAGCCAGGACCGAGGTATAGGGCTATCCAATAGAGTAGGTGGTAGTGGAGGATCCTAATGTTCCTGAGGAGGAGGGGTCAGAGCCTGAGTAGAGAGACTCTCCTCTAAGAGCACAGCTACATGAGGTCAAGGTTGAGCTTTAGGCAACTAAGATCTAGGTATAGTAGTGAGATGCTACCATTGAGCAGCTCACAGCATAGATACATGTTCTACAAGATACTAGTGGAGGTGGCAATGCTAGGATGAAATTTATTATTTCTCCTTCTACACCATAGGAGATTCCAGTAGTAGGTTTAGGAGTAGATGTGGGATAACTTCAATATTTTTTGGATGAGTATGAGGAGCGGATCTGGGGACATGTGGATCACATCAACATTCTTCAGATGTAGCTTAGAAGACATGGGATTATCCCCAAGGAGCCACGCGGTTTGGGTGGTTCGCAGGTCAGTGGGCACTATACCTCAGGGTAGTCTTCCATTCGTCCTATCCAAAGGACTTGGACTCTAATAGAGATACTGATAGGTTCACATAATTTGATTCGTGACACCACCATAGGGGGAGGTGGTGCTAGAGGAGGTGATGTAGGGGGCTCAAGCCTAGTATTTGATTGATGTTTTACTTGGTCCTTGATTCATTTTTGAGGTCGACTGACCTATATGACTATAGCCCACGGACATTTTTGTACATCCATGGACTTGACACACATACTTTTATGATAGCTTTGCATTATGACTTATTATGTGTATCATTTATTGCTCATGTTTTTGTTGTTATTTTATTTTATGATATGATGCGATGATGGTATTATGATGATTTGATGAATATTTTAGATGATAGATGATATTGAAGATGCTTATATGGATGTGTATATGCTTATATGATTTGATGATATGATGCGATGTATTTTTATTATGAATGATGAATTCATGATTGTATGCGAATGGATATTTCCTACATGTTTTATGATGTGGCTTAAGGATGATTAATGAATTGTTTTTGTGGATATGATATTATTGTTAAATGCATGTTTTAACTTTGCTTTACTTGTATCCATCTAACTTATGTGATGGTTGCTAAATGCATGTTTTAACTTTTCTTTAATTGTATGCATCTAACTTATGTGATGGGATGGTATAAATGAACCTGTATGCTCTAATAACTTGAAACATACGGGATGCATATGACATTGACAATCTTAATGGGTGATACCATAGAGAGTAAAAAAATAATCATGAATTTAAATAATCACTCTTATCATAAGAATTGATTAAGTATTCATATATGATATGTAATGGTGTGTAATGTATTTTATTAATAAGTTTCTATAAATTAAAAGATATAAAGTAGTTAGTGGTCGTCTATATACTATTTCTAATATATATGTGGTATCTATCCTACTATGTTGATACCCCCTAATTTATAGAATCTTATAAAGAAAATGATGGTGTGAATGATGTTATGATTTGTTGCTATGTAAAAATTTTTGGGGCTTTCCAGAGATTCAAACACTCTAGTTACCCTATCAATAGTTGTCTACTTACCACTTAGACTTTTGAAAAGTAAGGCTTTTACCATGGACCTAGTTTCATGATCTCTATGTGTACAAGTGATTGTATATTTTGAGGTAGAACTCAAGCATTTCCTTTAATGTCAGGTGAGATTCTTTCAGCCCATTTCTAAGATCATGGATCCTCAAGTGTTCATCTCATCCTTATGTTGGACTTAGTTGTACTATACCACTAGGCAATATTGGGTTACCTAAGATAGATCATCCACATTCAAACATTGGTCTACACAAATGCATGAAGCAACTGTGTTAGACATATCGTCATGCGTAAGGATTTCTCCTTCCATTTTTGTAAAATGTTGAGAATTCCAAGGATTCAAGATTTATTCCCTTTTGTCTTCTTTTTGGCTTTTTGCTCATATGTAGTGATGAAAATCCTAGTTTATTTTGATTGATTTTTTCTTTGAGCGGGGATTTTGTAGTGATGATAATCATTGTTTATTTTGCTCATATGTAGTGATGAAAATCACTGTTTATTTTTTATTGATTTTTTTGAGCTATGTTTCTTTGAATTTATGATTTGTGTATCGGATTATTGCTTTGAAATTTGGACTATATGCTTGGCCTTTTGAATATGTACTTTGCTTTGGAATTTTGCTTATTTTGATGTAAGCAAGGGATTTGGATAGGGTAAAGCTTGTCATTTTTCCAATTCTCAGCACCTTTAAACTAGTTGCATAGGGGGATAAGCAAGGAAGATCCTTTTCACTTAAGGTAACTTAGACCATTTTTGTAGCTTTCATATTTTCCTTGTACCAACTAGGATTTTAGTGTTTCAATTAGTGATGGGATCTTGAATATCCAAGGCATTATCACAACTAGACCTTACCTTCTACTAATCATAGTTGTTTTCCACAAAAGTTGATAATATCACTAGGTGTGGTTGATTAACCAAAAAACCTTAGTATATTATGTATAGCAACAAATAATGGTTGTGTTGAAAAACACAATTACACACTAGTGTTGATGGAGGTATGGATTTGAATGATTTGTGTGAAAAACTGTGGTATCACTTTTAAATCTCTCATGACATATGCAATTGTATTGGATATGAAAATGCAATGCAATGATGTGGATGCAAAATGTGAGATGCAATTTGTTTTTGTATTTTTGATTTTTATGTTGTTTTTGTATTTTGCTTAATTTTTACCAAAGGGCTTATTTATGCCTTTGGGGCTTTTTGATTTTTGACCAAGTAGCATGAAGTACCCTTGGAGCTTTTTGATTGAAGTTGACCAAGCGGTTTGTATACCCTTGGAGCATTTTGAATTGATTTTGACCAAGCGGCTTGAATGCCCTTGGAGCCTTTGAATTGATGTTTGACCAAGTGATTTGAATTACCCTTGGAGCCTTTTGAATTGATTGGATTTGACCAAGCGGTTTGAATACCCTTGGAGCATTTTGAATTGCTTTTGACCAAGTGGGATGAATTACCCTTGGAGCCTTTGATTGTATTTTTGAAATTTTATGTTTTTATGATTTGTTTTGTGTTTTGACATGCCATATTTGAATTTTTTTGTGTTTTTGACATATTTGGATGTTTTTGTGTTTTTGACATATTTGAATTTTTTTGTTTTTTATGATATATTTGAATGTTTTTTGTGTTTTATGACATATTTGAATGTTTTTTTTTTATGATATTTGATTTTTTTTGTGTTTTTGACATATTTGCGTGTTTTTGTGTTTTTGACATATTTGAATGTTTTTGTGTTTTATGTGTAGAATGCCTTTAGGTGAATGATATTGAGAGGTTAAGGCTCTTCAACACCATCTAATGATATAAGGTGATATTGTCCTAGCCCAAATCTCTGTGAAATCATGTATGGGCCTATCAAATTTATCTCAAACTTATCTCGTAGGTGCGGCAATAGATTCGAATTCTACTGGTTTTCTTTGAGCACTAGATCTCCAACCTTGAATTCCATTAGGTGTACTTTACTATTGTAAGCTCGTGCAAGGAAATTCTGGTAAATGCAAAGATACTCTAAAGCATTGACTCGGTGTTCATCAAGAAGCATCAAATGATCAAGGTGGTCTTCTCATGCGGTATCATCATCTATGAAGTCCTTTAATGCTATGTGTAGAGTCAAAATTTCCAACGCTAGTGGGATGATGGCCTTCGTGCCATATACTAGTGAAAACGGTGTTGCCCCAGTGGGTGTCTGTATACTAGTCATGTATACCCATAGTACAAGAGGCAACTACATGTGCCAATCCTTGTGATTGTCTTGCACCATCTTCCTCAAATGGAGACTATTATTTTGTTTGAGGGTTCTGCTTGCCCATTTGCTTGAAGATAATAAGGCATTGAAAAACTATGCTGAATATGGTATTTGTTCATTAAATCACGCACATTTTTATTTTTGAAAGATGGCCCATTATCCGATATTATCTTAGAAGGGATCCCAAAATGACTTATGATATTGTGGAGTATAAACTCCGCAATCCTTGGTCCAGTTGTTGATGTTAATGGGATTGCTTCTACCCATTTAGTGAAGTATTCTATGGCCATTATGATGAATGCGTGTTGACTTGAGGATGGGGGTGAGATCTTCCCAATCAAGTCAAGTCCCCACTGTGAGAATGGCCATGCTACCTACATGGGTTGTAAGGCTTGCAATGACAAGTCCGTTAGATTTGCATGATGTTGGCACTTACTGCATTTCTTGACATACTCGTAGCAGTCCCTTTCCATGGTGGTCCAATAGTAACCCATTCTCAAGATGCACTTAATGATGGCCATGCCACTAAAATGCCCTCCACATGTACCATTGTGAGCTTGCAAAATTTCCTAGGATGCTTCTTGGGGCTCAAGACAATGGAGTAATAGTCCATCATATACTCGTCTATAGAGGATTTCTCCTAGTAAGATGTATCTTGTTGCTCTCTATTTGAATTTTCACCTTTCATTATGCGACAAACCTTGAGGTACTATTACAAGCTTTAGGAAGTCCCTCAATTGGGAAATCCAATCCTGATAAGCCATGACTTCTATAGAAAATATGGCTTGCTCTTCTTGTATTTTTGAGCTAGTGAATACGGATCGAGGAACAACTCTATGGTGTATGGTTGCATCACACTCCATAGGTCATTGGGAGATCAAAGACCTCTAAGGTTTCGTTTGTAAGAAATCTCTAGTTGTGAAGGACCAATCCTAATTTGGCTCAATGTTGATCATGTTGACTGATTATTTATTGTCAAAAGCTTCACGGTGTATTGCTGAGTGTGAAAGCACTTTCACATGAATAGTTGTAAAATTAGCAAATGGATTCTGAGGGATTAAGTATCCCAAAGAGGTCATAATGTCTGCAAATCTATTTGACGTACGAGAGATTGCCTTGATGTCATACCATTCCAACCGGGCTAGGTAGGTGTCAACAAGTTCCTTGTAAGTTTTCAAGAGTGGGCACCTGCATTGGAATATTCCTTTGACTTGGTTTACTATGAACAAGGAGTCACCAAAGATATTCAATATTTTAATTCCCATTTCTACGACTGTTTGGATTCCCATGATCAATGCTTCATATTTTGTATTGTTGTTTGTGCATAGAAAGTCTAGTTTGAATGATAAGGGTAATGGAGCACCCTATGGTGTGATAAATGCAATCTCTACTCTGCCCCCTTGTTCACACTTTGAATTGTCAAAGAACAATGACATGTCTCTTTATTTCTTAGGTTATTTGAGTTCTGGCAGATTTGATAATGCAAAGATTGCATCATCAGGCAATTCTATGGTGAGAGGCTTGTTATCCTGAAGAGGTGCCTCTGCTAATTTATCTGCTATGACTTGTCCCTTGATGGAATTTTGGCTTACAAACTCTAGATCAAATTCTATCAATAGCATGATCCACTTTGCGGTACATGTATTATGATATGTCTTGCTCATCATGTATTGAAAAGGATTTTGTTTTGATATGACATAGGTCGTATGGCTCAACATGTAGTGTCACAACTTTTGAGTTGCAAAGACCACTGCTAAACATAAATTTTCAACATACGCATATCATAGCTCATAACTCACCAAGGTGTGACTAATGTAATATATGGTTTGCTCTTTATCTTGTGAATTCTTTTGGGCTAACATGGTACTAAATGCAAAATCAGTAGCCGATATATATAGTAAAAACGGTATTTCTAGCCTTGGTGGAGCCAATACTGGTGGTGTTTCCATATAAGTTTTAATCTCTGCAAAGTATTGATGGCATTCTTCATCCCAATGAAAGGGGACCTCCTTGTGGAGAAATCGATTCATAGGTCGGTATTTGTCTGATAATTGCACGATGAATATTTGTATGGATGCTATCTTGCCTTGTAGGCTCCGTAACTCCCTAATGTTGGTAGGGGTGGTCATTTCCAGCATAGCCTTTACCTTGGTAGGATTGACTTCAATGCCTCTCTTGGATATGATGAATCCCAAAAGCTTACCAGAAGTTATGCCAAATACACACTTCGTAGGATTCAATCAGATATTGTGCTCTATGAGGAAATCAAATACTTTTCTAAGGACTTCAGCATGCTCTTGTCGTAATAGGGACTTGGCCAGTAAGTCATCCATGTAATCCTCCAAGATCTTATGCATATAGTCATGGAATATGTATTTCATGGCCTGTTGATATGTAGCACCAGCATTTTTGAGACCAAATGACATCACTTTGTAACAAAATGTTCTCCAGGGAGTAATGAAAGCATTTTTATGTTGATCTTCGAGTTTAATCTAGATTTGATTGTATCCATAAAATCCATCCATTAGGGAGAGCATATCATAACCTGCAGTTGTATCTACAAGAGCATCTATGTCTGGCAATGGGAATGAATCCGTTGGTGTTGCTCTGTTTAAGTCTCTGAAGTCTGCACAGATACAGACTCTTTCGTCAGGTTTTTCCATGGGTACCATGTTCGACACCCACTCAAGGTAGTCGATAGGAACTATGAATACTGCATCCAGTAGTTTTTGCAATTCGTTATTAACCATAAAAGTGATAGTTTGATGCATTTTCCTCAGCTTTTGCTTGACTGGCTTCTTCATGGGATCCAATTAAAGGTTGTGAATGACTAAATTTGGATCTATCCCTGGCATGTCTTTGTAAGTCCAAGAAAAAATATTTGACCTCTCTTTGAGGAGAGGAATTAGGATGGCTTGTTCCTCTAGAGATAGACTTTCTTCAAAATTGATTTTTCTTGGTTGGGTAGGATCATCATTGATGTACACATCTAAAATCACTTCTATAGCCATATGTGATCCATCCTATAGTTGATGAGGTGTGGGTATCAAATGAATGTCATCGATGGGATTTACAGGACCTACTGACTTAGGTTCCAAACCAACATGAAAGACATAATATGCACAACCTGATGCAAAATGAAATGGTTGTAACATCTCTTCATTGGGGAAGAGGTCTTCTAACTCTATGGGAGAATTAGCTCGATCCCAATCAATAGCCTCTACATCAAGATGCAATGATTTGGTAGGATCTGTTGGATTATGAAGTGGAGTGGTCAAATTAATGGATATCATGTTGATGGATGGGATGACATCTCCAAGACCACATGGGTGCAATATTATCTCAGGGTTTTCCCTTACATACTCGCTATGAGGTTTTGGAGGAATGGAAATTTTTGGATCTGGCCCATGAACATGGCAGAAAATAGGATCATTGGGCTCTAATCACTCTCTGAATGTAGGTGAAGGGGGATTGACCATCCGATGAATAGAAACTAGGTCAATAGGTCTCCCCAAAAATCATAGATGAGGTTCTATAGCATATATTGCCACCACTCTCTCTACTATATCATTGAATTTCCGCAAGTGGCGAGGTCCAAGATAAGCCATCTTGGTCTCATCCTCAAATTCATCATCACTTATCCAAAAATTGTTAGCATTGGTATGTGGTCCTAAGACAAGGGGCTCATGTCTTGGCCCTAAGTAGGCCATCTCTATTTCATCTTCATATTCTTTGTCACTTATGAATAATCCATTTGCATTTGTCTCTTGCCCCAAAGTTAGGGTTTGATGTCTTAGGCCTAAGTAGGCTCTTTCTATTGAGTCTTTTGATTCATAATCACTTTCCTCTGATGTATACCCACTCTCATCGTGGATGGACCATGTGAATATTTGTAAATAGTGATGCCCCTAGTAGGCTAAGTCAAGTTGCACCTCATCATCACTTGCTTCATATCCATTCTCCTCATCCCATGAGTTGTACACTGTTGGGGTGGAATCAATTGAGATGTTTGGATGATAAATTTTTGGTGGCAGTATGTTTACCGTGGCCACTTGTCTGTTGATAAAATTTCCTATTCTTAGGGGGTGATAAGGAATGAAATCAATATATTCTCCTAACCCTAAGCTTAATCTATCCAATTCCACTGCAAGACAGCCATCTTGACCTCACATATAATAGCCTAGGCCAAATTTGTCGAAGGAAAGCTAATATTGTAGCTCATATGGCCACCTATGCCCCTGATCATATATGCCAAGGCCATAGCCATGCCAATGGCAAGGCAAAAAGTATATTAGAGAAAATGTAGGGTTAGAGAGGTAACAAACATTGACCATGAATAATTCATCACTATCCTCTTCTATATCTGAAGACTTATGGGTGTATTCTAGGCTGGCGTAGACAAAATTGGTTTGGTTGGGAGGGATTCCAAGTGGAACCACTATTCCTATTGGAGGGCTCAAGTCCTTAGGCCTTCCCATATCTTGTGCAGACTCAATAATAGGTGTAAAGGTTATGTTCTACACAAGGTACTTCTCTATACCTGTACTTTCCAAGTGTATTGATGCATGCGATGTAGATGACCCTATGGATGACACTGGCGAAGCAGGGTGATAATCACTATCTTCATCTTGATCTTGAAGATCTTCTTCTTCCATAGGACTTCGTATTTTAGCAATGGCTACTATTGGTACTTCATTGGGTCTTTCCTCATTGAATAGGGGTGCCTTTAGATTTTGATTACCTTTTGTTTTTTATGCTGATGGTACTTTAGAAGCATTGACTACTTTGAATGCACCAAGAGGTGTTGAAGTGCATGGGTCTTTTCTTACCCCTTTGTATTCGTTATCCACTTGTGTGATTGGGGATGAAGGTGTTGCGTACAGGTGGGTAGAAGGGATTAAAAATTCTCTTGGAATGTCCACCTGATTGATGTATTTAAAAGGCTCTTCATTGGCCAAAACCACATAGACTTTGTTCTCGTGCACATACTTGACACACTGGTGCAAGATCGAAGGCACACACTTCATGGCCCTTATCCAAGGGCACCTTAAGAGGATGTTGTACTACATAGCTCCTTCCAATACATGACACATCATGGGGATGGTCTTGTACCCCACCTTGATGGATAGTACTATCATTCTCATAGTATTGCATAAAGCATCATTAAAAGCTCTCAATGTGTAAGCTCCTAGAACGATATTGGACTTGGGGATCTTGAGGTGCTCTATTGTAGTTGTTGTAATGATGTTTATTGATGAACCTGTATCGACCAAGACCCTCTTGAAAGGAAGTTTTTTATTGCCACTATAATTTTTAGCGGAGGGTCTAGTAAGGCAGTAGGTACTATCTTAATCTCATGATCATAGAATCGAATTACAGGTTCCTGACATTCTTTTACTTGTCCTAAAAAGTGTGTGAATGCATTCACATCTTGTGGTTGAAGCTCAATTGTCCTTAAAATCTCCATTTGGGTACTGTTATATGAGCTCGTAGATGGATAACTTAGCTGTAGTCATCTGTAGGTTTTGCTCTAATCTCCTCCGAATAGTCACCACAGGTCACGTTGGTGGACCTAGAAGGTTGTCTTGCCTTTTCCTAGGAGTGGCTGGGATGTTCATGGGAGCTGTAAGTGGTTGTAGTTGACCATACCACCTAGTCCTTGTTGCTATGTTAACAATATCAACCATCCCAATGCATCCGTGGGTAGGTATGTTAGCTTGAATATGATTGACTTAGGCCCCTTGATATCTAGGGGCCTCATCATTGGGCAATGAATTTCTGTACATGACCATATATTTATTATCAGGAGCCAGCAGGTTGTCAACTTTGAGTTCTCCCACCTCAATCATGTTTTGCACTTGATGCTTAAAACCAATGCAAGCCTCAATGTCAAGCCCCGGTATCCTGTGATAAGGGCAAAATTGATCTTTCCTATATCATTTTGGCTTAGGATGGTTGGGATCTATAAGAGGTATATCAGGAAATATGATCCTCCTAGACTTGCTCAACTGATTAAAAATTGATTGCATTGATTCTATCAGAGGTATAAAATAATGAGGTAACTTGCGTTCTCGGTTTCTTCCTTGATTGTTCTTTTGGTCGTAATTGGCTAGCGGGGGATGTGCTTGATAGTTTTGGGGTTGTTGTGCACCCCCATACTTGGGTGTAGCCAATACGACTTGATTGAATAGAGCAGGATTGGCTTGCTTCTGCTTGTACTTGTCATTCTTACCATTCTTGTTCCACTCCTTTTTGTTTCGGAGTTTAATGGTTCCCTCATCTACTTTTATTTCTTCGATGAGATTGGCATGTCCAAAAGCTTCCTCAAATGAAGGATACTTCTGAAGTTGTAGTAAGAGGGATATGTTTTTAGAGCAACTTTTGGTGAACATGTGAATGATATCTTCTGTGGGAATGGAGAACCATGACTTTTCTCCATTCATTCCCATAATCCATTACTGGCTCATCATCATACTATTTCAAGTTGGCCAGGTCTGACAGGTCTGCCTTATTCTTAGAACCAAAGGATAAATGCTTTAATAATGCATTTACTAGTTGTTCAAATTTGGTTATGCTATGCTTAGGTAGTTGGTTGAACCATTGAGTGGTAGCACCTAAAAATGTCATTATGAATGTTCTTAGCATGAGAGCATCATTGTCTTCAAGATGAAATAAGGCGTTGATAAAATTGGTGACAAGATCTTGTGCATCCTCTTTACCCTTAAAATTTTCTAACCTAGGCATCTCAAAATGCTTAGGATATGAAGGGCTAGGGATTGATGGGCAAAATGGTTGGTTGTGTATTTTTCTTAATTTTGGCGAGTTCCCAGCTGCTTCTTGTTTCTCAAAGATATTCATCTTTTCAGAAACCTCTTGAAATGCCTTTGATGCATGGATTTCCTCCTCTTGTAAATCTATTCATAGTGGCAATGGAGAAAAATATCTATCCATTTTATTTATTCTATTTTCCTCCCTCCTATGAGGGGACTCGGGATTGTGATCCTGGTTTGGTGTGTTTGCCCTTCCCCCATTAGTTGGATATTTTTCATGATTTGGTGAGGGATTTTTTTGTGGGCTATATTGTCTAGTGTGCCTCTCCTTAGGTGAGTCAGCACATCTAGTTCTTTGGTGGTCACCACAATTTGTCTGTAAATTGTTAAGAGCTAGCTGCTCAACCTGCTCTCTTAAACGTTGCTCATGTTGGCGCAAGAGTATTTCTATTTGTTTATCCTTTTCAAGAGATTCCACTAGCTCTTGCTCCTTACATAATGCATTTTCTAACCACCTCATTTAGTCAGCTTGTGCTATCATAGAATAATCATGTTTATCTGACTTTTTTCTTGTTATCTTGACTTGTACATTCCTTGAGGAGGTTTTTGCTGTATCTGTACTCTTGCTAGCTAAGGTGACTTGTTCAATGTATTTTTGAGTATCCCTATGATCATACTTTAGGTGTCTGCTACAAGGTCGCTCTAAGGTACCCCCAGACTGAGAGATGTATTTAGAAGTCACAGTTCATGAGCTTCCAGATGCAGAGTTCTCAGCAGCTACAGTTCTTTGATTTGGTCGGGTAGGAAACCGATCCAACCTATCTAGTTGTCTTGTTTTCCATGGCTGGTCCCATGGGGTGCCATTCACTCCTATGAGGTCATAGTCTACAGGAATATTTACTTTTATGTGAAGGGTTTCTTCTATATTATTCCCATGACTAGATGTAGCTCTAGTTTCCTGCCCTTTAGTGGGCAAACATGTTTCATATGTTTCTTGTGAGTCTTGAGGTGTTGCAATTCTTGTTTGCCTTCTTGATGAAGAGGGATTTGTGGTAACATGTTTTATCCATGTGGATGGAGATGTAGCAATCTCGTCATCCCTATGTGAATAATGAGTTTTAGAACCTTATTTATGTCCATATGAGGAGGAAGCCCTTGAAGCTTCCTCACATCTTTGAGATGTTTTTGTGTGTTTAGAGGAGGCCCTTGAGGTCTCCTCATGTCTCCTTGATGAGGATGGTTGTGAAGCCTCTTTTTGTTTATGTGACTTTGTTCCATGATGTGGTTCCTTGCTTGGGGTTTCTCAAGGAGATCCCCCAAGGTTTGAGTTATCACCCCTTAGGCTTGCAAATCTATGTCTAATGGTCTTATGAGTAAGTCATTCAATTTTACTATGACTCTGCCTATGGGTATGATTTGATTCAATCTCTCCCTCGATGTCAGACCGAGGGTGCTTACTTATTTTTTTACCATGTTGTCTATGAATTGATCTTTTGAGTTGCAATTTAGGAATAACCACACAATACCAAGCAAATATTTATCTTGATTACCGATTTAAGTGTGCCCTAAACTATTTGGTGTGTTTTTATGTGTTGTTCTTTCAATTTATTGCTCTTGTTCTTGGATTAAGAATGAGAAGACTCATCCATAGTTACAATCAAGTACACCCATTTCAAACATGATTTTCTCAAAAGAAGCTAGGGTACACCACTGAAGACCCAGTGGGGGTTCACCTAGCTCTTCCACTCTAAACCAATGATTGTTCCAATAGTGGGATACATTTTAAGCACAAGTAACTTAGTATCACTATAAATAAGTTTCCCAATCCATTTCTAGGAAGCTCTAGGGGAAAAAATAGTGGAAGGAGATGAATTCCAACGTCACTGGACTGAATCGAATGTTGGTGATGAAATCCAAATCCCCAATTTTTAAATGAGATGTGTGTGTGTGGTGTTCATTTTAATCTTGCGTAACATAAAGTGCATCATATAGCAGCAATGAATCTTTCCTATATGCCTAAGTGCAAAAATATATTTCAATATTTAGAAAGATGCATGAACTACTATGATTTGTATGAGCGCACTTTATTTTGTGCAGCTATGGCCTCTAGCAGGGCCTTAAAGCAAGCAAACAACATACAATGTCTAGCACGTTGGATTCTAGGGTGAAATTTTTAAGCATAAGCCACTGTTCCTAGCAACACCTAGTGGAAAATTTAAAAGAAGATCTAAGATATTGAAATACTTAATTCTTTCTCCTTTTATTCTTTCAATTTCGAAACATTAATGTGCTTTAATTTCTCTATTTAAGACACACATAAGCATACATAAAACTGTAAAATATCAAATAAGCTATACCAACCTTTGATCCAGCTTAGAGAGTTGGTGTTTTGACCTCTGTTGCACTCTAGTTCTGGCCATTGTTGACCAGAGTGGTTGGTTCTTGGCCGTTGTAGCTCAGAGCGACTAATCTATATTTTCTATTGTAGCTCATAGTGGCTTGTTTATGGTCATTGTAGCTCAGAGTAGCTAGACCTGCATACAAAATTAAGTTAGTATTTTGACAGAAAATGAAATATTAGTGGTGGTCCCACCATGATCACCATCTATAGCGATCTCGGGATGCACGCATTGCTTTTTTACTCTACTTGCAATGTTATTAAAAACCCAAGATGAAATGGAAGACAAGGAAAAAGCATATAACACAAAAATAACAAATATGGATCTCTTTATTCGTATTGAAACTCGGTTACATGTCGGTACCTCTTAGGGATACCCATTTCGATACAATAATATTACAAATAGGTAAAGAGTATCCCTTTCACAAAGAGATGGTGTGCTTATAAAGGCTTCTTGGTTTTGCACATGGAAATATATGAGGGCTTATAGATGCCTCCTTCTCCATGTATGTTTCCTAGAGGGATCCCTTTTGCTCTCGTATGTTACAGATTTCGTTCGATGAACCTGTGGCCCTGTAAGCAATGAAACAACAACACACGCCTAGATGTCTCAGATTACCTCCTCGGATGAGTTTGTTAGTAATAAAATAATTTAACAGAAATATGATGAAACTATGCTATGAAATCATGTAAATCTATGCTAATGATGTGAAAACATGAAGAAATAGAATAAAAGAAGCTATGTCTAAAACCTAAGCTAAGCTTACGGGTCACTTTCCAAGATAGCGGCCGTTAAGGTAAACCTCATCCTCTTTGCTCCAAATCTATGGACCAAAGCTTGTATCTGATGTTGAAATAATTCTTGCTATGCTCTTCAATATGTTAGGGCTTCACCATACACGTGATCTCCAAGGAAACTCTCTGAGTCTTGAAATCTCTCCTCAATGACCAAGATTGATGGATAAAATATCGATCCTCTGATAAAAAGATGTCTCTTTATGATCTCTGCTTGTAAAAATATCTCTCTTGGTGCTCTTAGGCTTGCACCTTTTATAGTGTGAAACCCTAGGTCTATGTCCAAGCCCTAGGAATTAATTCCTCATGCGTAGTGTAAGTTAGAATGAGAAGCTTCTTGTCTTTTTTATGTTTGGAAGCCAGTTATCTGAAATATAATTTCCCACTTGAGTCTTCTATGCAAATTGATTGTTAGCATGAGAAGCTTTTGTCCTTTTTTTATGCTTGGAGTTCAGTTAACTCAAGTCTAAATGCAAACTCAAGTCTCCTATGTGAACTGGTCATGAAAAGGAATACAAAGTTACTCCCGCTCACCTTTATTGCATGCAGACTACCACTTTTGTCTGTGATAAGGCATGTTTGTTAGCAAAACTGCTTCTTATGGCTTAGCCATTGTTATCTACAGTAGCTAAGATCTGGTCATTATCGTCTGTAGAAACTAAGGTCTGGCCGCTCTAGGCTTGAGTGGCTAGGATATGGTCACTCTTGGCTTGAGCGGCTAGGCTTGGATGGCTTGAAAATGCCCCAAATGAGTGGTGAGAACCATTGTTGATGCTTGGAAAGTCCAGGATTATATCATATTATCTTATGAATGTGTCTATGTGAGCAGCTCTCCTAAGCATGACATGATTTAGGTGTCTACAAGAATATACTAGGATTTTCTAATCATTCAGCCATACCTAGTGATCTTCTCAAATTTTGTAGAAATTTATCTTCACTTTTAGAATATGAGGTCTAGTTTTGATAGCACCTTGCATATTTCAAAATCCTATCACAATTTAAACATTAACAATCCTAGTTTGAATGGAAGAGAAAACTAGGACATCATTTGGGTATCCAAAGAGATTTCTGGTTACTGTGGACTTGAATACAATATTTTTGCCCCAAGAGGTCCCAATGGGGCAACCAATCCTTTTTTAGAGAGACATAGTTCTTTTGAAAAAAATTTAAAGGATAAATCTCCATTAGAGACTGAATAAGCATAAAAAACTGCATTAAAAATGTTCTTTACAGCTGTTGGAAATAGATCAACATATCAACAAGTTAATGGATGCTTACCACATTTAGAGTCAAGGCCAAATATTTTCATTGAGCAAAGTATGGTTGAAGAAATAGTTTTATATAGAGCCAATCATGATTTGATATGTAAATTCATGGGTATTCACCCTACCCTAAATTTTTTGCATTCCTGGGTTTGGCAAAACTAGGAGCCTCTTGGTGAGTATTCTTTATGGTTTATTAGCAATGGATATTTTATTATTAGTTTTTCTTCACTTACCAATAGAAATAGGGATTTTTAATCAAAAAATATTAATCATGGTCTGACAGGATTATTTGTTTAATCCTGGAGAGTGGGATTTGATCCTCGAATTGAACCCACTATTGTCCCAATTTGGATCCATTTGTATGCACTTCTAATGGAGTTTTGGAGTGAGAAGGTATTGGAAATTATTGGCAATTCCATTGGAATATATTTGAGTATTTCCAAATACACAATGGAAGGAAACACATTTGTTTATGCAAGATTATGTGTGGAAAATAATCTTAGCCAACCTTTGTCGATAGATGTGGAAATCGAACTTGCAAGACTATCTTGGATTCAACAACTGGATTATGAGGAATTGCCCTTTAGATGCAGAGTTTTCTACAAATATGGGAATTTGGCCCGATCTTGCCCAAATAATATGAACATAAAAATGGAGGCTCCTCTAGGAATATCAAATCTTCCTAAGGAGGGTAATTCAACTATTAATAAATAAACAACCAATATTTCTCAGGGCAAAGAAGCATAGGGAGATGGTTTTGAACAACCCAAAATAAGGAGAAGGAAAAAGAAAAATATGGAAAAGATCAAACCCAACTCAAGCACTTTAATAGATATGAAATATTTAAGACACTAATGGACCATGAAGAAGAACAATTCATGGAAGGAGTGGATGGGAATAATGAAAACAATAACGACCATGTTCAAGCCCCTCTTTCATCTCCTCCCATCATAGAGTGGGAAATTGAGTGCAGTGAGTTACCACAATCAGAGAGTGCGGAGGTATTGATAGTGCATAACCAAGAGCAACCTATAATTAAGGATGTCATCATGGGCATAGCAGAAAAGAACATAGAAAGGCAAACTCTAGGGATAACTTAGGTGGAAAAGAGATAAAAAAATAGCAGCTCTCAAGGAGTGGGTAGAAAATAAAATAAGGAATTGATAGCAGTTCAAGGAGACAAACTGATCACTAGAGGATCTATGAGGCCAATATATTTTTACTACTCTCAAGGTAACCAATGATTATACAATCATGGAATGTTAGGGGTTTAAACAGTAGAACCCATCAATCTACTGTTCAAATACTCTTAGAAAAATGTAAAATAGATTTTTTTCTTATCCAAGAGACAAAAATGTCATTGGATATTATGTGTAAAATAGTAAATAGAATTTGGAGGGGTGTTGGTCATATGGAAGTGGCTACCCAAGGGGCCTCAGGGGGGATAGTTACTTTTTGGAACTCTCTTGAATGGATTGCAATAGAACATATAGCTTGGAGGGGTGTCCTCACATCACATTTTAGAAATATTTTCATGACTAAACATGTTTTAATCACAATTTTTTATGGGGCTCAAAATATATATGGTTATATGCATCAATGGAAAGTTGTGCATAACATGAGAGTCTCAATGGAAGAGTTAGATTGAATTATTATTGGGGATTTTAAAGCTAAATCATCCTATAGAGATCAAGAAGGGGGAACCTATAGAATAGGGTTGTAGTATTCCTAGTGGGGAGGTGGTTTCTAAGGCTTAGTATGATCAATTTTCTATTCCTAATTGGTTTACCAAATCGTACCACCATATAGTCTCTACAACTAGCAATATGCGATAACTAATTATCTTGTACAAACACCAAATCATACCACTGTATGATACCAAATCATACAGTGATAGAGCTTGTACAATTTTACACTTAGCCAATCCTTCATATTTGGTTATGCAATCTACCGTACACAGTTTTGTAACTAAACAATTTGATTTCCCAATGCTGCCAAATCGGGTAAATTCCCTTCGATCGCTTAAATTGCCAAATTGGGTAATTCCAGGATTGTACATTACGTAAGAGAAACCATGAACTATGCTCAAACTATATTATTAATCAGCAATAAAAATTATACAATAACACTTCATAACCAAAACTCATAGTATTCTCAGACTAACCAAAATATATCAACATATCCTAACTAGAATGTAACCAAACTATCAAAATTGAAAATGGAGCCTTATATAACATTTCCCAAGCCATTCCAAAGTGGTTCCTAAGGTAATTCATTATTCACAACTACCCATGCATAATGAAATACATTAATTAAGACTTTTACTAAGTCTAACACCTTAATAATCAAAATCATGTGCAATTACAACTTAAAATTAAATTTCCCATGCATTTCATTTCATTTCATTACACATTGTATGGTTTGCCCTTATGACTATACGGTTTACTCCTACCTATATAGTTTGCAAATCTTACCAAAATTTTCAAACTTGGGCAAATCCATTTATCACTTCTTCTTCTTCTAGGAGGTGGATTTGCTGCCTATATTTGCCCTCCCCTTTACTTTGGTCGGTGTCCTCAATGACTCATATTTTTATTTCCACTACACCTCGTAATCTGCAACTTTAGATTTCAATTCATCCACTTGGGTTTGAATAATTACACATTGGTTCTTCAACTTGGCCGTGTAGTTCTCCATTTCTACTCCTTTAAGCCCATGGTAATTGAATTTTTCTTCGACAATTTTTAGAAGGTCCCTCAATTGCTTTTCATGATCAGTGGCACTCTTCTTCAACTTCTCCTGCAAATGTGCTTCTTTTTTATCTTCTACTTCTAATTATTCATATTTATCTATAATGGTATGTATATGGTGGTGAATATCTACCTCTAGAGCATGAACAAAATCTTCTTTAATCCTCAATTGCACTTTCTTCTCTAGGAACAAATCATTATATCTTTTGTTATCCTATGTAATCTCTTCTATCTTCTTGTCTTGTGCCACCATTTGCTCATATTTTTTATCCAACTGTATTTTCATATGTTCATCCTTTTCTCTGAGTTGAGCCTCCAACTCCTTGATCTTGTCTTATGTCATCTATGAGACTTATGATTTCTCCTCTTCGAGCAAACTAATTCTGGATTCAAATTAGCCTTGGTACTTAGCAATTCTTCTTCCAATTTATTTATTTTCTCCTCTGTTGCAACCTTAATATTTTGCAATTCTTCCTCCATTTCAATCATTTATTTTTGAGTAGCTTGTCTCCTCATTCTAAGCTTCCTTGAGTTGATATATTTTCTCCAATCCTATGCTCAACCACTCTATCCAATGTGTTAGGAAGTTCAACTTCCTTAGAGTGATAGCCAATCTCATAGTAACCCTCTTGTGTTCCAACTCTACTGTATTCATGGGATAAGTCGGATAATTGTCTTTATCCAGGTACAACCTCAGATGCTACCTTTAATTGGTTCTCACTCCCTCTGGAAATTCATATATTCCCAACATCATTGTTACCTCTTCTTTGGGTAACTTCCAAGGGTGTTGTACATGAATTTCTACAATTCTCCTTGTACACTCCTCATTGTTCATGAAGGACATGTGCTTATACTGAGATGGGGGGTGAACAGTATAAGATAAAACTTTTTCTTTTTAATCCAAATGTTAACATTAGCAGTATTAAAGTAGTAAACATCACATAAAGCATCACACACATGAGAGATATCATTTTACATGGTTCACCCAATGTGGGCTACTCCACGGAGAAAATATTCCTTATATATTTTTCTCGAATAAATTCTCTTGGGAATCCTTTCCCTATAATATTTATGAACCTTTGTCCAAAGGAGACACCAATCCCCTAATCAAGTTTATGGATCTCTATCCACATGAGAACTTCTTTCTCCTCTTGCTCTGGCTGGTGATCTTCTAGAAGAACTATTGCCTCCACTGCACTAGCTAATGGATCTCTATCCACTGAAGAATATTGTACTCACTTAGAATACCTATCCTCAATGCCCTAGCTAATGGATCTCTATCCACTAGAGACTGTCATCCTCCATACTATGTCACCTCAAAATATTACACTCAACTATGTCTCAAATATATATTGAACACAGTCCATCGGTCTAGCACAAATCTATCCTCAATCTCTGTCTCTAGTTAGGCACAAATTTGTCCTCAAATCTGTACCAAAATCTATTCTCAAATCTACACCAAAATATATTCTCAAGCTCTCCTAGAACTTGTATAATATGCTCAATAAGTCCTTACAAGAACTTATCCAAATTTATCCATAATTCTTCTCAAAGACTTATCTCAAATTTTCTCAACAAGTCAACACTAAAACTTGTACAATCTCATATACACATAAAGATAATTGTTAGAGACTCAATATGATCTATACTCATCACAATGCTCAATTACTTTCTCAAATCAATAAGAATGTAGAATATTTTGTTTTATGGAACTTGAATAATCACTTCACACATCCACTTGACTAGGCTCAACCAACTCTACTCAACCAATCACTCAATGAAACAATACTTCCTTACAAACCCTAGTCCAAGTATATAAAAACCAACTCAAAATGTTTCCAACAATGCTTATAAAACAAGGTTTTAAACATAACTCTTTATTCCAGAAAACCTTGAAGCATTAACTCAACACACTCAAAAGGAAACCCTAATCAAGTCCTTTTCACTCCAAAATTATTTTCCAAAAAAAAAAAACCAATCAACTTAACTATGGAAGAATGTGCTTATACCTTTTTCTTGATGATGAAGGAATCTCATAAATCTGCCAAAACCACAAACACTTATTTTCCAAGCTCAAATAAGTTATAATATGATAAAATCCCTCAAAAATACAATATAAATATCAAGACACACATACACCTTATCACTCCATATTTAAGAAAATATTCATCAACATTTACAAAAATAATTCACCACTTACACCTTATAATCTCCCAATTAAAATAATATTCAATGCACTCTTATTTTCAAAATAACTCAATGCAAGAAGTTCCATTTATCCTTTTAAAATTTCAAAAAATAAATGTGACACAAACACTTTATTCAAAAATAAAGCTAACCCTTATTCCTCCAATTTACCAAAAATAATAATCAAATAAAAATCCTTTTAAGCAACCCTTTTAACTCCCTAAGACCTCATGTCAAACTTTAGGTAACACAAAATAATAATAAAAATTTATTACCTTTGCCTTGGTGGGTTTCAAACTCACGACGCAGCCGCAACCAGTGCCCTAGCTGCGGCTCCAACCATCACGCGAGCGAGGCACTCGCTTGGGAAGTAAAGAGCACCACGTGCTCTATAAAGCTCTCCGCTTTTCCTAGCAAAATGTGCATCGTTTCCTTTGGAGATTCCAACACAAACACAACCACCAAAACATGCTACCACCATATTTCAAATGCAAGTCACCTAGTGCCCAAACACTCTAACTGTTGCCCTCTTGCCACTAGGCCACGCTGCCCAAATGGCTTTCAAATTTCAGTGCTTTTCGTTTTTATCTCTATTCACTAGCACATAACACAAGAAATTTGCTTCTCTTTTTCCGCACAAGTTCTCAACACATTTACACGCATTTAACGTTCGAGAAAAAGGATTATTTTAATGCCTCTAAGGTATGGGTTTTTATATCAATTTTCTCCTTTACACAAATACATCGGTACTTCGAATTTCCTTCAAACTTTAGATGTCGGCACTGTGATTTTCCTTTAAATTTATTAATTTATAAATTATTTAAATTCTCTTGAATTTAAATTTTATAAATTAATTCTTTAAAACCCTTTGGTTTTATTAAGACCTTCTCTCATTGTACAACTTTGTATAAATAATATTTATTTATAAAATTTAAATTCAATTTGAATTTAAATGTTTTATAAAATAAATATTAAACCTTCCTTTAGCTTTGCAATAAGCTTCCTTGGGTTTTTATGAAAAACCTTTTAACTTATGCTTCCACATAATATTAAAAATATTATGAAGCCCTTTTGCATTTAACCTTTGCATTGTTCCTCTTGAAATTTTGACATTATCGATAGCTCATTAATGACAACTTCATTTCTTGACATCAATGACAACTTTGACTCAAAATTTCCAACAGTTCACCCATTCTGTTATCTTCTCCAACTTGAGAGACACTTGTTCCTCCCACAACTTCAATTCTCCTATGCATCCAATACAAAATTGTAATTTGGTTCTAGCTATAGCATTGCCTATCTGAGAGAAGAAATGTTCCACCTTATCTTCTACTCCTTGCATGTCCTCCTCATTTTTAATCTTGTCGAACTATGGTACCTCTAGAAGATAACTTATTTGTAACCTTCGTAGTTCCTCCTCTTAAGGAGTTCATTCTTCCTCCTCTTCCATGTGGTGGCTAGAGATTCCCCCAAGCTCTATTAGTGCTCTCCTCATATTTATGTTTTCCCTTGGTGGAGTTCATTATTTTGTCCTCTCTACCTCCACATCATATTCTATATTCACAATCTCCTATTGAGATTGTTGTTGTTCTATTGGTTTATGGGCTTCCTTCTATTTTGTGAAGCCCATCTGTTGTTCTTTTATCACCTGCTCATCCTCCTAAGTCTATTGAGTTTCTATTATTGTGACTTTTGCAACAATAGGTTCTTCTTGTTCCTATGATACCTTTGTTTCTTCATGTGCATCACTCTGATTTGAACTTCCTCCCATCACAAATTTGAAATAATGCGTCTTCTTTTCTTTAGACTCTTCCTCTGAGGCTTCCACTCTCACCTTGGTTTTCTATTTTTCCTCCTAAGTAGTGGTTGCTACTTCCTATGCTATCTGCCTCACTTTTGTGTCCTCCATCATTTTTGAAGAGTCTAAAATTTCAAAATTTTCATGTTGTAAAATCTATGGGGATTCCAACATTTGTTTTACTTCTACCCAATTCCACTCATGTAGATTCAGCTTCTCTGAGTCTGACTATCCCTCTTCTTGCTAATTTTTCTATATAGTCTCGACTTGTTTTTCTAGAACAAGATTATTTTTCATTCTTTCCCATTGTCTCCTTGTTTGTACTCCTACTAGGTTGGATTGCCTCCCCACAATTTCCTCTCTTTCCTAAACTTACTACTTCTCCTACTACCATTCCTATAGTGCTTGTTGTTCCAGTTTAGGTTCCAACTTCCTAGACCTTTTTCTTTGGGGGTGTACATCCTCATCCGAAGAAGTATCCTCCTATACTATAGTGGTCTGCTACTCTTTATTTGTCCAAGACTTCTCTAGATTCTCCTTCTGAATCGGTACTAACTTTACCCACCTCAAAATGGTTGGCTATCCTACTTTAACATCCCTAGGTTATGTCAAACTTGGAAAGTGAATTCCCTTATCTGTAATAGCATTTAACAACAATCCAATGACATGGAAAGTCATCCCAAAAGTATTCGATATTTTTATCAGTACTTTGTGCATCTTTTTCTCCAAATAGGTACCCTAATTATGCTTGATTCCTTTGGTGAGACCTTCTATGTAATGATCCATCCATATTGGCATCTCCATGGCTCGTGTATCTCCTGATAGTCAAGCCATCACAGTATTCATAGCACATGGTCAATATTTCCCTTTCAATTATCTCTTATTTAATTCCCCAAGTCCCTACACCCAAGATATTCACATCAGTCGATGACTTCATATTGATAAGCTAAGTGATGATACGATGTGTCTCAATAAGATAAACCAACTTCTTAACTATCTATGTGCCATATGTTGGCAATTTGAATGTTTTCTTGAATGCCTCTACCGTTATTTCTACTTTCATCGACATCTTGCCCACATTGACATAGGCAATTCTGGTTGCAATATTATACGCCTGAACCATCTCCAATAGATAGTTGTAGAAGAAGATCTTCTGGTGTAGTGGCACTTGTACTATTATAGCTACACCAGCCTCCTCAAACTATTTTCTCCATGGGTGGTTCTTATTTTTGTTGCTACTCCACCACTTCTTGCATGTCTCTCCTCCATGTTGTACGAAGGATATATTTGTTATCTCGACTTGACCTTCCTCAGGTCCGCTACTAAGATCCTCATATATATATAGAAAGTGTACTTCACTCCTCAACTCCCTCCTTGAGATCCTCTCTTGTACCATATCCTCCTCTCGATATCTTGATGGTGTTCTCCTTCAATCGGCCCTCCAGTACCTCTGCCCTCTCCACAACCTGTATCCTCCTCTCCTCCAAGGAAAAGTACCACGCCAACCATGGGATTGAAACTATCATCCTTGGTATTGCCACGGATGTCTCTCTCTAGTATAGGGGTCCTGGTGACTATTCCACCCTATTGGCAGGGATTCTTATTAACTGGTATTCAAACTCTTTGGTTGAAATCATTTTCTCGTCATGCCTTCGGTTATCCTACTACTTTAACATCACCAATTATGCAACTAGAAGTGTTCCAAAAATCATACAATCTACTGTAAATCATACAATACACTTCCCAACTTGCTCCTATATGGTTTCCTTATCAACAACCACCTCTAGATCGTACAACTATTCAATATTCAAAATATTTAATCTTCTACAAATCATACAACTGTATCATGAAATCATATAGGGCCATACCACTCTGTATAGTATCCCTCTCTAGCTACTTTTCCTCATTAAATCTATACAATTCCATATGATTTCATACAATTTTCTCAAAATGATTTAAAATAGACCAAAAATTGCTTGAAATCGTACAATCTTTTTTTTGGGATCGTAAATTCCACCTCCAAATCATATAGTACATCTCTTCAAACCCTTTTTTGCCTAAAAATCATGTTTTCCACTTTTCCACCATGATTTCTCACTGACCTAATTACCGAAATGCCCTGATCTATATTTTCAATGCTTTTCAGGACTAGTTTTTCAATTCTTCCACACTTGGCACAATTTATCCCCAAAACAAAATTTCCTAGCTATTTAATATGGTTGTACGCTCTTCTCCTTCCTTCCTTATATCTTATCTAGTTCCTCTTTGGCTGCTTTTGTCAGATTTAGGGTTTATAGCTTTCCTTTCCCTGTAATTTCTTTGCTCCGGCTTCAATCTACCACTTTCTCAAACCCTGGTGTACATTTTCAACCACCTGGTTTGTATTTGGATGCCTTCTACTGTAAACCCTCATTTCCCTTTGACTAAACTTGAAATATTATTTCAATGGAGTTAAAACCTTCCTTTTTTTTATCTGGTTTGATTTATTCGAATGCAAAAAGTCTCTCTAGTGCCAATTTAAAAATGGGTCATAAATTATTGCAGCTTACTGATGAATTTTAATGCCCATGTAGTCATCTTTGTTCAGTTGCATGCTTTTCACCTTCGTCCTCCTAAAAATTTTGAATTCCTCCTTGTACGATTTTAAAAATTGCTAGGGTGAGCCTTGTATTTAAACTATCTTCAAACCCTAATCGTTCCAATTTTGAAATTGCACCACTTTGCATGTATTTTCATCTTCCTTGCCTGCATGATCGACAACTCATCGCTTTTCATGTAATTTTTAGATTTTTCCCATGCTTTTTCGACAACTCATCATTTCACACATGCAAACATTAAATGCGATGGTTAAAAATCATACAACTGCACCCAAAACCGTACACTGTACAATCCAGATCATACAACATGCCTTCTTGTATGATTGTGCATGTACTTTTCTCAAATTTTCTTGTACGATCTCTCACTTGTAATTTTTTAGCTTTTAAATTTGACTTGTATGATCTATCACTTAGAGAATTTTTCTATTTCTTTCTCTCTTTGAAGAGGTCACCATTTTCGATTTTCAACCCCCTTCCTTCTTAATTGCGTCCTGAGAGATTTTCACAATTTAAGGCATTTTATTTTTTTCCTTTTCTTTTTTCTTTTTCTTTTTCTTTTTTTTTCTTTTTTTTTTTCATTTCCTAATCTATTTACACTTACCATCGTGGAAATCGTATAGTGACATACACTTGTACGATCCCCTCTAATTATTCTCTTCGAGGTTTTATTGTGACATTATGAGTGGTTGTGTCACTTGGTGCCACTTGCTCTTTGGGGCGATTCATCTCCACTTGTGATGTTACTGAGTTCCCTAGCCTTCCAGTCCCATGTGTACAATTTAGTATTGTACAATTGTAAGCTGGAGTATCTTCACCTAGTTTCCCTTCCCCTTGTTGTACAGGTGATTGATCCCTTGGTAGCAGTGTCCTTACTACTCTACTATCATTTGAGCGACTTCTCCACCTATCTCCTTGGATCAATTCTTGCTCCAGACTTGGTGACTGAATCCTTTGTTGTCCTTGGTTTATTTAATATATAAAATATACTCTTCCTCTACCAACAAGGCCTCTACCACACAAGTGTCTCCCCCATCCTATTTCTCTTGACATCAGGTTTATTTGCACTAGTGGTGATTCCTCCCTTTGGAGTAATACTCTACCACCTACCACTCTCTAAGGTCCTCATTGGATTAGTGGTGGTCATCCTAATGGATACTACCTTGTGAGTCTAGATAAGATCTCTCCCATCCATGGTAAACCTTGTAGATTCCTTGTCTAGTTCAAAAAATCTAAGGGTGTATCTCCATACCATCTAGGAGTAGGGGGTCAAAACCTTCCTCGTCCTCTTCCTCCTCTAATTGTAACATCACCTTGTCCTTGCTCATTCCATGGTCGAATACCTCCTCCCCTTCTTGGCTGAAGCATAAGGGGTCCTTGTCTATTCCTTCATGTTATTTCTTGGTTATCAGGAGTTATCTCTACCAATTCAATGTTGGCTAGTGGACTTCTACTACATCTTGTACTTGGTAACAATTATCGCAGTGTTCTGATTCTATGATCTACATGTCCTAAGCGACATATCCATATTCTTTCCTTGAAGCATATTTGTGGAGATAAAGTTGCCAAGACCTCTCTATATGCATCAGAGAAATCCATCTCAGAACTTGAGTCATTTTTATTATCTTCTCTCTGTTTCGCCCAATATATTGGTAAGTTCATCAGTCTCTCTAATATCCTTAATTCTATCATTTGTCTTCTCAACCGTCGATGGGCTATTATGTATGCTTGTGTATCAAGGTTGGTTTGATGCTCCTATGATCTCCCTAGTTGTCGATGTGTTGTTGTACATGTTGGTGGATCACGATTATCTCAAGGATTCTAGGGATTCCCTAAGCAATCGTCATCATCACTACTTTTTATGCTAGTTTCCCTTACTAGCCAAGTCATTCCTTCATTATTAGAGTCACTCAAATCCATTTTTTTATTGCCTTGTGATTTAGGTGATGTGGTTGCTTTCTCAATATCTTTCCAAATCATCTCTGCATATTCATTCATCATTGGTGGATCACTTGGTGGTACCTGTCATCATTTATTATACCACTTTTTGAAGGTATCCCCTCATTATCCTCTAGTTCTCCCTCTAGCTCCTATAGCCTAGTTGTTCTTTGTTCATCCAACCTTCATATTGTACTATCCAATTCCTAGATGGTTTGTTCTCTCAACCTTGTGTTATGACCTCGCAATGTTTGATATTCTTCTTGTAGTTGCTCAGTCTACAATCGTATTCTCTATTGTAATAGCCCTATTTGAGCTAATGTATTAAGTCCAACCAATTCTTCATCAATGGTCTCATTCCTATTTTCCTTTGGAAATTCCATATCAAAAGTGTCCACTCTATCCTTGTAACGTATTGTTAACCATATCCTTCTTTGTCCTTCTGCTTGCTAGGGTAGTTCCCTCCGTTCTACCCAAGGATACATCATATTTCTACTTGTCTAGGGTTCTTCTTCTTGCCTTACCTTATTTCTAGGTAATAGTACTATCTCCTGATATTCCCTTTTGTTTTGAGGAATCCATTCTTCATCTTCCTCTATTACACATTCGGTCCCATTCATAAATCTGATATGCACTTGCAATCATCTTCTTTCTCTAGGTCGGGGTGCCAACTCCTGTTATTCTATGGTTGGTCTTGTCTCCTACCCTTATACAAATAAGCATGTGAGTCTCATATTAGGATCTTCCTGTGATGGACCTTACTCATCTTGAGTCCTCTATTGAGCTTCTACTCATCTTCTTTGTTCGATCTCTTCTAAAGAAATGAATAAGCACTGTACTTTGTAAGGCTTCAACTTTGAGCCATTTACAGTGTCGGGTACCTTCATCCCATTCAAGTTCTGCAACTTAACTGCTCCATTATTCATTACTTCAACCACTTTTTAGGGACCAAGCCATAACGTCTTCAACTTACTGGGCTTGATTTACCGCTTCCCATTAAAATTTAGAACCAAATCACCCAGACTAAGTTCTAACTTCCTCAAATATTTGTCATGCCATGCCTTCCTTTTTTTTTAAGCTACCTCAATCGCCCATTGTGCCATAACTTTTCTTTCATCTAACTTGATCAGTGTTGTTACTCGCTCTTCCAAACTTTGTTGATCACCCAAGCGATACTCTACCGTGACTCTCAAACTTGGTATCAAGAAGTCAACTGGCACCATTTCCTCATATCCATACATCAACTAGAAATTTGTATGCTCCGTTGTTGGTTTAAAGTTGTTCTATATACCCACAAAATAGATGGTAGCCTTTCATCCCAATCTGCTCCTTCTATTCCATAGGTTTTATATAGAGTAGATACCAAAACTTTATGTTTTGCTTCCACCTACCCATTTGCTCTGGGATAATACAAACTAGACAATGAGTGCAAAATACTGAACTCCATTATTAGCATTTTGATGATTTCACTGATAAAGTGTCCTCCTCGATCACTTGTGATCTTTAGTAGAATACCAAATATTGTGATTACCTGCTCATACAAGAATTTCATTGTACTTTTAGTTGAGTTATCTAGTAATGGTCTTGATTTGACCCATTTTGTCAAGTATTCCATTGCTACTATGATGTATCTACACTTCCTTCTCTGATATATCTTCAATGGTCCGATGAAGTCCAATCCCCACCTTTCAAATAGTTCTTGGGGTTGTGATGGGTGCAAAGGCATAAAGTCCCTCTTTACTGGATTTCCTACCTTTTGACAAGTATTGCATGCTTTCACATACTCTTTTGCATCATTATACAGTGTGGGCCACCATAATCCTACTAGTAATATTTTCCTAGCAGTCACATATGGTCCCATGTGCCCTCCTGCTAAGCCTTCATGATCTTCTTTCAATGTTGCTTTGACTTCTTCCATCACACATCTTCATAAGATATCATAACTTCCCATTTTTTATAGCAATATTTCTATCAATTGGAATGGTGCTGACTTCATAATCAATTTTTTTCTCGGTTGTCGTCATCTCCTGTGGTAACTCTCCTATGGAAAGGTACTAGCCAATAAACTTGTACCATGATGAAACAACATTAATGGTGAATAAATGTGCATCAATGTGAATTAGGAAAAAATGGTGCATCAAATTATGTAAAACAATATGTGTATCTACCCCATCTCGCTCATGAGCATCAAAAAGGAAGCATGCATGTGAAAAGGAAAGAATACCAAACAAAATAAAATGAAGTAAAGCAAGTTTCTTCTCATTAATTTGTTGGATCAGATCTAAGGTTACACAGAAGTCCCATTGAGGGCTCAAAATGTGATACAATTGTTACAATACTATATTCCCAAAGACCAAGTCTTTCACGGAATCAAGGTGCACATCCAATGTTTCTCCGCATATCCACAATCGAGGTGGGCGGACCAATTCCGCCGCTGCTTGTATATTCAATCTCTGATGTTTGATCTTCCTTATCAATGCATTATAAGAACCTAAATCTGCACACAAGGAAGCTAAAGGGGTCAAATAGCAAGGGTGTATGGTGGAAAACATGCAATCCCCACAGGGGCAAAATAGCACATAAATAAAATATATATCAAAACATGTCCAAATGACTTGAAAATTTTCAGAGATGTTAAATAGGGTTTTTGAGAGGATATCACCAAAAACAGACAAGAAATTGCATCTGTAGACCCCTCGATTTTGCGTCACCCACCTACAACCTATGAAGAAGAAGAAAAGCAAATCCTAAACCTAAACATATCCAAAACTCATGAAATTTTTACAGTATGTATAAATTGACATTTCAAGACAACCCATATGATTATATTTTCAAATTGGTGCCCAGATCCACCTGCATCAAATTGGGGTGCCTGGATGGGCCCTACGAGCCTGCAAAAACTTAAAAATGCTATAACTTTGTCAATTTAACTCAAAATAACATGAAATTTGAACTGTAGCATCATGAGACAATATAGAAAATTAAAAATTAAAAAAATTAAGTAAATTGTTTAATAATTTACCCTCATCCTGGGGGTGGCGATGGTGACTGCAACTATTTTGGGGGCACCCTAGGAGGGGATACCCACAAAATATGGCCACTTTTTGCTACCAAATCACTAGAAGATGTTCCTAAACAACCTAAGGTATGTTGTCATCAAATTTGATGAAGAAATTCACCCGGATGGAAAATTTATGCTCGGATTACCTTCTTGAAGTCACCCGGTAACCTCCTTGGCAAAAGGGAGATTTTGAGGGAAAAAAGGTGCAATAAGGTGAGGGAAAATCTTTGCAGCACTCCATTGCATATCCTAGAACTCCTATATATATTTTTGTATGGATATCAAATCCATTTTATATCCCAAAGGGGCTCATTTGAAAAAAGTCATGCGAGGGCATGCATGGCAGGAGGCGCCACTTGTCAAAACAGAGGCATGCACTGGATGGGGAAGAAAATCTCCATTTTGGACCTCCATTAAGAAGTGTGTCATAAGGATTCAATGCCCTATGACTTGCATGATCCATATGGCGTGCTAAATGGTAGTTTCTGGCTGCCAAATGTCCCAGATTTAACTTTTTCTAGGTCAAACCTGCTCACCGTCCTACCCTGGGATGATGGATCACCACCATCCCAGGGTGGTATGGTGGGAATCTACCACCGTCCTAGGGTGGTATGGTCATGAAATTTGGGCCAAACCCTCCCAAAATTGGTCCAGTAGCCTCCAAAAACCTTTCCAGAGTGGCTAGAACCACTGTGAGCCTCCTGAGGGATGCCCAAGGGGCCATATGATGCCAATTTGATCATTGCTTGTGGGTGCTTAATCGGATTAACCACATTTTAGTGTCTAAAAATGCCCCTTTTTGAGATACATTGTGTGTAGCACAATGCTGAGCAAAAATAGATGACCCAAAATGTTGAATGATTAAGGTTACTCGATAACCTAACCAACTTTAGATGCCCCAATCATGAAAAGGGCATGTGTTCTTGAATCCTTGCTTCTGAGTCGGTAAAGACATTGGTCTTGGTTTCTATTCAGCTTCCAGGTATGCTCAGGGAACTTATAACCCTAGGCGTTGGAGAAAACCAAGTATTTTGGTAACTTTTGAGGTTACAAACTGGCAGGTTCATCTGCACTATTATGTACTTAATTGAGATATTTGCTTGTAATCTTCCCCAAGCAGGGGCATGATTGTATTTGTCAAAGATTCATTGGACGAACGCAACTTGCATGATTGAGTGTTTAATTATTGATTTTTTATTATGAATTTTTTAAGCATGACTACCCCCTTAAGTGATGAGTCGATGAGGGAATGACCAATGAGAAAAGTGACGAGTCTCTTGACCCAGATGACATTTGTTAAGGTTGCCTTCAGTTGTTCTCATTGAAAAATGGCATAGTTTTGAAAGGATTTGGATGATGCTATGGAGATTTCATGGAAGCAAAGAGTTTAAAACCTCTTTCCCGTGGGGCAGTCTAGTCATAATGGCCTTCTTGGGGAGTGAATTAGTAACTTGTCCATGAATCCATGAGAAGTTTACATTCCATATTGACCCTGAATGAATTCCATCATATTTGGCTTCTTTTAATGGGTGTTGAACCCTTTTCGTTGGCTTTTGTGTTGTTTTTGCTATTTTTGATTAATATATATGTATATGCATTTGAACCATGGGCTTATTGGATGCCATTGGGGCATTTTGAGTAACCAAAGGGTTTATGGATACCTTTGGGGATTTTTTGGGATTGACCAAAGGGTTTAGGGATACCTTTGGGGCTTTTTGGGTTGACCAAAGGGTTTATGGATACCTTTGGGGCTTTTTGGGTTGACCAAAGGGTTTATGGATACATTTGGGTCTTTTTGGGAGTGACCAAAGGGTTTATGGATACCTTTGGGGCTTTTGGGGATTGACCAAAGGGTTTATGGATACCTTTGGGGCTTTTTGGGGTGAGCAAAGGGTTGATGGATACCTTTGGGGCTTTTTGAAATTGATTGCTTAACTTTTTGATCTATGATTATGGGAGGTATGGTACCAATAATGCCCCAATTGATGCTTGAAAATATTTGTGTGATGTGCAACTGTGCGATTATGGACTATTAGGTGCATTAGGTGTTATGATGCATTAATGGATGCATGTGTTGTGCTATGATGTCATTTGATGATATGCAATATTTGTATTTGATCTATGATATGGCGATGCATATGTTTTAATGTGATTTGATTTGATTTTGTACATGTAAGGATGTATGATGATATGGATGACTATATGTCGTATTATGCTAACCATAGACGATATAGAATGCATAAATTCATGTGTAATGTTTTCTTGAGACTATATAATGGATTTGTGAATAATGTAATTAAAATGAATGTGGTGAAGTGATATGATGTTTAGAAGATGTTCATGAGGTTTCCACGAAACTCAAACACTCTAGTAAATTGATCAAAAGTTGTATACTAACTGTGCAAGACTTTTTAACAAGGTATGAATCTGTTAGGATGACCAAGATACTCAATATCCCTATGTGTGCAAGTGAGTTCATTCCTACGAGATGCATAAATATACCACCATTGAAAAGTAGGCTATCCACCAAACCTGTAATGAGGATCACTCTATGAATGCCACAATCCAAAGTTTTGTATTCAGTTGGATTAGACCGCTAGGTAGTATAAGTGACCAAAAGCTAGCTCGTCCAAATGCAACCATTGGTCTATACACACGCAAAGCTAATGTGATAGACATATCATCATGCATTTAGGATACCACCATTGACAAGTAGGCTATCCAACAAACTGTTGGCATTTTTGCCACATTGATTCTCATTGATGAATGCATTGATGTATTGTTGGGGATCTGACCTTTGATTGATGCAGCTTGGGCGAAAAAAGGAGAAAAATTGAGCAAAAAATGGCTAAGTCTGAAAATTGCAGCGACGCGCTGACATGTTGCAGAATCGCGGTCAACGCAGTCCAACGCAGGTTGGCGGAACCGTCGCGATATCGCGACGTGTTCCGAAATCGCGGGTCGGCGGGCAGAAAAAGCACTAAGTTGAAAACATGCAGCGATTCGCTGACATGTCAGCGAATCGCGACCCGGTGAGCGTCGAAGGCAAAAAGTGCAAACTTGCAGCGCGTCGCTGACATGTCAGCGAATCGCGACCGAAAATGGCGATTGATGCGGAGAGAAGGAACATGTAGCGAAATCGCGACATGTTCCGATTTCGCGGTGCGTAGCGCAGGAGGAGCCAACGGCGGAAACATGTAGCGAAATCGCGACATGTTCCATTTTCGCGGGTCAACGGTGGTCAAAGCGTACTGAATGATAAGACGTCGCGATTTCGCGACCCGTCGCGATTTCGCGACCCGTCGCATTTTCGCGACCTGCGCAGTTTTCCCGCCAAGTGCAGTATGAACGGCCGAGAGGGTTTTTTTCGATTTTCGATGATTTAATGCTGACCCGAATTAAATAATTTGCGGATTTCCAATGCGGTTAAGGTCAAAGAGTGCCTAGGCTACCAAAATTAAAGGGTTTATTGGTTCGAAGTTGCCGTTCGTGGATTAATTCAACGGTTTTTCATGCACATATTCAAAGAATCGAATTTAATGAAGGGCCGCAAGCGTTTCATGGAATTTAATTTTTATTTCTTCGAGACTGCGATTAAGGGGATCATGTTCCTCGTTTCCTTCGCATGATTGTAGATCACGAGGAAGTTGGTTTTAATTATTTAATGCTGCAAAGAGGACGGACCTCTATAAAAACCAATGTAATTTTCATTTGCAAAGGTTGGAAGTTTTGCTAAAAACTCGGAAGTGCATTTGCAAGAATAAATTATTGGCTTCGGATTTTTCAAGCAGCTTGTTTGGGTGATTGTCTTTTCTCGTTCGTTGCATTTCTAATCAAATTTATATTCCTTGAGTGTCGTTACATTCAAATTCTCGCATATTGGATTTGAATATTGCTTATAAGGATATGATTCTTGGAGTGTAGTCTTGGAGAGATTTTCTCGCATACAGTTGTGTGGGAGTTGAGTCATTATATTCCGTTGCTTGCCGTTGCCGCACTTTAAGTTTTCTCGCCGTTGTTCTTCCCGATCCCATAACTCCGGCCTCGTGGCCATATTTCATTTCTTTCTCGCAACTTTTAATTTCTTTCCAGCAACCCTTATCTTCAAACAGAAATTTAGAATAGTAAAGGGAACCACCCCACTGGAGATTGGTCTGGGAGCCATTTCTTGCTTCCAGCCTTTCAATGTTGGCCAGGTCTAGGGTGCAATTATAAAATCCTTTCCTGTGGCAGATTTTGGACCAACAGTTTTGGCACGCGGTGGGACAGACTTCTTCTGTCTCACAAAAATCCACATTTGTTTTAACACCCGGAGGTCTCAAGATTTGATGAGCTGTCTTGGCCTCATAGCGGAGATTTGTAAGTTCATCTGGCGACTTTGCTGAGTTGAAGATCCAGATTTTTGATCGTGGACGCCTGCCTGTTATTTGGTGACTGTGCTGAACTCAGAAATACTTCATGATCACAAGATCACAGTCAAAGAAATTTGGCGATCTTGTTCAGTTTTTTGAACTTGATAGTTCGAGAAGTGGTGAGCATTCTAGATTAGTTTCCTCGTCTCTTCCATCTTCTCGCTGTACAAATACCCAGAATTGTTGCTAGTGTTGCACCCCTACAAGTTCCACCAATGGCACAATTTCCTCCACCCGTAAAATTCTTGGCATGGAACAAAGACCGGAGCCTTGAATCGCAGGCTCGTAATCCAAGCACCACAGTGCCGCACTGAAGGCTTTGCCCACTTACGATGGTACTGGCAAAATAGCCTATGAGCACATAAATGATGTGGCTTCTCTGGCTGCTATTCATGACATTACTGATGAAGATGTAATGATCAAATTGTTAGTGTGTTCATTGAGAGGTAAACTGCTGTTTTGGTACATAACTCTGCCTCCCGGCACCATAACATCATGGGATCAATTGGGTGATTTGTTGGTGAAACATTTTCATGAACAAGTCGACCCTTTCTCATTGTTAAATCGGCTCATCGTCATACAGAGACATCCACAAGAAGAGATACCCGATTTTAATGTTCGGTTTACCGTAACTTGGCAAAGGATTCCCGATGGTATTCGACCCGTCGATGAATTAGCCGCGATGTACTACCTCGTAGCGTTTCACTCGGATATCGGATGGGCGGTTCGGCAGCCTAATGTGGTGACGTTTCCGTAAATCTTTGAACAAGCAATTAAAGCAGTAAGCCGATCCGGTTGCCGTAGGAAGACCGCCTCCAAAGGTAACTATGCCTCTTATTCCGAATTTGCCTCAATATTTATATGGTTCACAACCACACCCCATGCCGGCTATGTATCCTACACCATCATGGAGTTCTAAAGCACCTCAAAGTTGCAACTCGTCCCGACCTCCTCAATTGCCTCGCTTTAACTCCTTTACCGCTCCCCGCACCCAAAGATTCAACCATCTCCCGTTTCCACCGCATTTCCAGCTTTGCCAAGACCACTCAGCCTCCTTTGCCCTTACCAGCACTTCCTGCACCTGCAAATCCTGATCCATATACAACATTATTGCAAGAGGTTAAGTCTGCAAATTCTGCCATTAGAACCATGGGAAACAAGATCACACTCATTGAGAGGAAGCAGGCTGAGAGAGATTTCCAGCCAAGGAGATTTCAACCTCCTCAAGTTACTAGAGATCAAGCTGCCTCCACAAGCAAAGCACCTGAAAAGGGCTTAGCTGTTCTAGCAAATGAAGATGCAGCCCATGCAGATGGAGTATATTGGTGCTCGACTTGTAATGATCCTCACGGAGAGGATACATGTATGGTCCACTTAAATTATGTGCAGACCTTGGCGGCCAGCACCTCAGGTGACCATGTTAATATGATCTCAGAAGCTGGTTGTAATTTGATGACTGCAGTGGAAGATCAAGTTTCAGTTCTAACAAGGACTCGGAAAGAAGCCTATGAATGTTGATCCTACTGACTTAGAGCCGTTAAGAGTACCGGCTGAAGTGAAAAGGCCAGTGAAAGCTCCTGTGCTAGCTCCAAAGCCTTTGCCCAAAGATCCAACTTTTAACAGAGTTCAAGAAAAGGCAGCAGCTGCACCAGTAAGGTCAGAAGCAGAGGAGCAGGCACGTGAAAAATTGAAGTATCCATCACTGACCAAGAGGTTGAGAGTGGAAGCTACACAACAGTACAGGACTAGATTTGAGCAACCTGCTGAGATGAAAAATTCTGTTGCAGTTTCATACAACATTGTTGATGATCTTAAAAAGACTCCTGCTAAGGTGAGCCTTTATGATGCTTTGCAATTGCCAGGCCAGGTAGACTTATTACAGGAATCATTAAAATCTATCAAGGATAATGAAAAAGGTCCTACCTAGACAAGATATGCACAAACTTTAACCACCTCTGCTACTGGAAAAAATAGGCCACCTCCATTTTATTTGTCATTGCACATAGAGGGTTGGATTGTTCATAATTGTATGATCGACTCTGGTGCTGCCACAACAGTAATGCCCAAGGGAGTCTGTGAAGCAATGGGAATGGAGTACACACGGAGTAGTCCTGGAGTTCTGCAATTGGATGGTACGCCTGTAAAAACAGTGGGTGTGATTAAGGATGTTCCAATTACTCTACATACAATGCCCCAAGTTACTATTATCCAAGAAATTGTTGTGGTTGATTTAGAGCCCTACTTTAGTATGTGTTTATCTAGGGAGTTTACCGCCAAGTTAGGGGGTTATTTGGCACTTGATTATTCCCATTTAGAAATTCCTGTCAAGGGTAGGCGTCTCAGGATTCAAAATGAAAAGCCTTCTTCTTTTCACATTGAAAAGTTGGAAGAAACAGAAAAGGAAGTGCAGTCTGTTTACATGCTTACTGACGAGTCTGAAGACTCTGTTTTGCTGAATGAAGTTTTAGATAGTCTTCAGTTGGATGATCAGTTTTCTATGCTTAATTTTAATGCCATGCTGGAAACTGAAATCGGCTGTTATGTCATCCAAAAGCCTGAGAGTGACATGAAGCAGGAATTGCCTAATCAAGCTGATCAGAATGTTGTCACAGATCATTTATGGCAGCTATATTTTGATGGGGTTAAATCCGAAGATGAGGCAGGAGCAACATTATGCAAGTCTTTTGGGCAAGTCGTTGAAGATAATGAGCAGATAGTCAACTTCTCGAATCATGAGACTGCCACTGTCGAAGGGAGAACTACAGGAAGGAGCCAGCCCAATTTCAGGGACCGACTCAAGTATGACCAAATCTGGGCGGGACATTGCAGATTTACAGGATAACTCCTGAGATCGGGTTTGTGGTGGCGACATGCCAATCATGTCGTAAACTTATGTATATAATATAAAAAAAAAAAAAAGAGTATGTATATATGTGTTGCCTTTTATTGTCACCTTGGCTCTTGTTGCTTGTGGGCTGTAGGTGTTGGTTTCCTTTTTTGTCTCCTCCTTTCCCAGCAGTTGGTGGCTTTCTTCTTTTCCCTCCCCTTTTTCTTTCCTTTCCCTTCTTCATCTTCCTTCTTTTACTTCTTTTCCTTCTGCAGTTACAGAATAAGCCACGACTGTTGTTTCTTCTCCCCTTTTCTACTTTTCCCATGTCTTCTTATCCCTTTCTTCTCAGTTTGTTTTTGTTTTTAAAAAAAAAAAAAAAAAAGGCATTTCTTTTCCAGCTTAGTTCATTTTCATTTCACGCTTCAAAACTTCCACTTATGTTCCATCCATTCGTTCATTCCATCTATTGCCGCTGGTAGTGTATCAACATGATGTTGTTATGTCTATCTCATTCATCACTTGCTTACTTCCACATCACTCCATTGCAGTCACCGCTTGCGCAATCGCAGGAGCTCACTCCACCATCACATTCCATTTCTTCAGTTTATAACCGCTTCTATGCGTGTTCTTCCAGCTCTAGTTTTCCGTAGCGTAAGAAGTTTGGCAGCGATCCCCCGACATGTTTTGCGTGCAGCCTAGTTTACAGCTCCAATATGACTCGTGCCCAATGGACTAAGGCCTCGGATTCTTGCATACGACGAGCCGTATACCCCGCGAGCCGCCAAGAATGTTGGCATTTTTGCCACATTGATTCTCATTGATGAATGCATTGATGTATTGTTGGGGATCTGACCTTTGATTGATGCAGCTTGGGCGGAAAAAAGGAGAAAAATTGAGCAAAAAATGGCTAAGTCTCGAAAATTGCAGCGACGCGCCGACATGTTGCGTAATCGCGGTCAACGCAACCAACGCAGTAAGTTGGCGGAACCGTCGCGATATCGCGACGTGTTCCGAAATCGCGGGTCGGCGGGCAGAAAAAGCACTAAGTTGAAAACATGCAGCGATTCGCTGACATGTCAGCGAATCGCGACCCGGGAAGCGTCGAAGGCAAAAAGTGAAAACTTGCAGCGCGTCGCTGACATGTCAGCGAATCGCGACCGAAAATGGCGATTGATGCGGAGAGAAGGAACATGTAGCGAAATCGCTACATGTTCCGATTTCGCGGGGCAGAGCGCAGGGAGGAGCCAACGGCGGAAACATGTAGCGATATCGCGACATGTTCCGAAATCGCGGGTCAACGGTGGTCAAAGCGTACTGAATGATAAGACGTCGCGATTTCGCGACCCGTCGCGATTTCGCGACCCGTCGCGTTTTCGCGACCTGCGCAGTTTTCCCGCCAAGTGCAGTATGAACGGCCGAGAGGGTTTTTTCGATTTTCGATGATTTAATGCTGACCCGAATTAAATAATTTGCGGATTTCCAATGCGGTTAAGGTCAAAGAGTGCCCTGGCTACCAAAATTAAAGGGTTTATTGGTTCGAAGTTGCCGTTCGTGGATTAATTCAACGGTTTTTCATGCACATATTCAAAGAATCGAATTTAATGAAGGGCCGCAAGCGTTTCATGGAATTTAATTTTTATTTCTTCGAGACTGCGATTAAGGGGATCATGTTCCTCGTTTCCTTCGCATGATTGTAGATCACGAGGAAGTTGGTTTTAATTATTTAATGCTGCAAAGAGGACGGACCTCTATAAAAACCAATGTAATTCGCATTTCAAAAGGTTGGAAGTTTTGCTAAAAACTGGAAGTGCATTTGCAAGAATAAATTATTGGCTTCGGATTTTTCAAGCAGTTGTTTGGGTGATTGTCTTTTCTGTTCGTTGCATTTCTAATCAAATTTATATTCCTTGAGTGCTGTTACATTCAAATTCTGCATATTGGATTTGAATATTGCTTATAAGGATATGATTCTTGGAGTGTAGTCTTGGAGAGATTTTCTGCATACAGTTGTGTGGGAGTTGAGTCATTATATTCTCGTTGCTTGTCGTTGCCGCACTTTAAGTTTTCTCGCCGTTGTTCTTCTCGATCCCATAACTCCGGCCCCGTGGCCATATTTCATTTCTTTCTCGCAACTTTTAATTTCTTTCCAAAGAACCCTTATCTTCAAACAGAAATTTAGAATAGTAAAGGGAACCAGCCCACTCTGGAGATTGGTCTGGGAGCCATTTCTTGCTTCCAGCCTTTCAATGTTGGCCAGGTCTAGGGTGCAATTATAAAATCCTTTCCTGTGGCAGATTTTGGACCAACACAAACCTATAATGAGGATCACCTAAATGGTTTTTCAAATGCTGGGAATTCCAGGGATTCAAGCTCAAGTGTCTTTTGGTTATTCAATTGATTGGGATTACTTGCTCTCATATATAGTGATGAAAATAACTGTTTATTTTTCTCTTTTTAGTGACTATAATCACTTTTTATTTTGAGTTTTTTATTTTTTCTCTTGAGCAAGGTGTTTGAGTAGTGGTGATAACCACTATTATTTTTTATTGTTGCTTTTTGAGGATTTTGATTTCAAAGTTGAACTTGTGGGATTTTTGGCTTGTGGATGGCATTGATCCTTTAGGCCTTGGGGATGACTACCCATACTTCTCAGGGGTGTGTAGTACGAATCCTTATGACTTTAGGGATCAAAGGTGTTTGAAAATGTTGATGGGAAGCTTTTGGGATTTTTCTTTGGAATGGTGTTGATATTTTAGGCCTTGGGGATGACTACCCATCCTTCACAGGGACGTGTAGTATGAATCCTTATGACTTTAGGGATCAAGGGTGTTTGGAAATTTTGATAGTGGTGAAAACCACTATTTATTTTGGGGAATTGGGTGGGGAAGAGCTTGTCCTTTTGCCAATTCTCAGCATTCTTGAACCATTCACACAGGGGGATGAGCAGGATAAAATTTTTGCTCAAGGTACCCTAGACCACTTTGTGGGTTTCATATTTCCTTTCATAAACTTGGATTTATTAGTGTGAAATGTTTTGGGATTTGATGTATACGAGGCACGATCTCAGCAAGACTCTACCTCCTAAAAATCTCACTAGCCTTCTACAAAATCTGAGAAGAAACTAGATATGGCTAAGTGACCAAAAACCTTAATGACATTCTAAAAACAAATGACTAAGTGGAGGGAATGGACACGACCATGGAAATGTATGAAATGTAGATGGAAATGATAAGTAACTATGGAATGAGCTGAGTGATAACCTTGACACCATTGATTGTGCATTATACTTAGTGTACTATTTTAATGCTAGACATGTATGAGCCACTCTAAAAATGCAAAGTGCCAATGATGATTATGCCAAATGCAAATGATAATGCAATGGTATGCAACTTTATGGGAATGCAATATTTTTTGAAATTTTGAAATTTTGATGATGTTTTTTTTTTTTTTTGAAATTTTGATTGATATATATGTATGAAAGTGCAATGCGATGCAATATTTTTGTATTTTGATGTTTTTATGATGTTTTTGAATTTTTGATTGATATGTATATACATGTGACCAACGGGCTTATTTGGGGGCCATTGGGGAATTTAGGTTTGACCTAGATGATCGTAGGTAGCCTAGGAGCGTTTTTACTTGACCTAGATGGTGAAAACCCGCTAGGAGCCTTTTGGGTGACCTAGGCATTTAGCGGCACTTAGAAAGTGTCTACGACTACCTAGGGGCATTTGGTTGTGACCAAAGGGCTTAGGGATGCCTTTGGGGATTTTGGGGTTGACCTAGATGATCATAGATAGTCTAGGAGCATTTTTACTTGACCTAGATGGTGAAAACCTGCTAGGAGCCTTTTGGGTGACCTAGGCATTCAACAACACTTAAAAAGTGTCTACGACTACCTAGGGGTATTTGGTTGTGACCAAAGGGCTTATGGATGCCTTTAGGGCTTTTAGGGTTGACCTAGATGATCGTAGATAGTCTAGGAGCATTTTTACTTGACCTAGATGATGAAAACCCGCTAGGAGCCTTTTGGGTGACCTAGGCGTTCAACGACACTTAGAAAGTGTCTACGACTACCTAGGGGTATTTGGTTGTGACCAAAGGGCTTAGGGATGCCTTTAGGGATTTTAGGGTTGACCTAGATGATCGTAGATAGTCCAGGAGCATTTTTACTTGACCTAGATGGTGAGAACCTTCTAGGAGCCTTTTGGGTGACCTAGGCATGTAGCGACACTTAGAAAGTGTCTACGACTGCCTAGGGGCATTTGGCTGTGACCAAAGGGATTATGGATGCCTTTGGGGCTTTTAGGGTTGACCTAGATGATCGTAGATAGTCCAGGAGCATTTTTACTTGACCTAGATGGTGAAAACCTACTAGGAGCCTTTTGGGGTCACCTAGACAGTCATAGACCACCTAGGGATGTTATGGGTTGACCAAGCGATATGTAGATACCCTTGGAGCCTTTTGGGGTCACCTAGATAGTTATAGACCACCTAGGGGTGCTATGGGTTGACCAAGTGGTATGTAGATACCCTTGGAGCCTTTTGGGGTCACCTAGACAGTTATAGACCACCTAGGGGTGCTATGGGTTGACCAAGTGGTATGTAGATACCCTTGGAGCCTTTTGGGGTCACCTAGACAGTTATAGACCACCTAGGGGTGCTATGGGTTGACCAAGTGGTATGTAGATACCCTTGGAGCCTTTTGTAACTTTGCTTACTTTGTGTTCTTAGGAGGAAGGTGCAATACCTTGTATACCCCCAACATTTGTGGTGATCAAAGGAAGCGAGGAAGGTGTGATACCTTTAGAATCCCCAGTTTGCTTCATTTCTTGTGATGTAAATAGTGGGGAAGGTGTTACACCTTGGATACCCCTAGTATGTACTATGATTGGTGCAATGTTATTGTCTTGGCTAGAAGGAGCAATAGAAATTGACCCCCCCGATTGTGCTAGGGGATTTTGGGTAATGCCCATGTTTTGATGGGGTGAAATGAGTTCTCCACTCATGGATAAAGCTCCCTCATCAATGAGATCTTGGACCCAAGGATCATTCCTATCGATTATATCCTGTACTAGGTGTTTGAACATGAAGCACCTATGGATGTCATGCCCATTTTGCTTATGGTACTTGCAATATAGGTCTTTGCGATATGTTTTGGGATTTGGTGTGTTTCGATTGATAGGTCGACACTCAGGTAGGTTTATCACATTAGCTACTAAGAGGCGCTCAAACAAAGAGTCCATGGACTCGACAATGGACATAAATTGTCGCTTAGGGCGACGCTACCGGTTTAGCCCTTGATTTGTTTGAGACTTAATATTGGATTGCATAGGAGTTGGTTGGTCCAGATACTCAGGGGGTTGAGATTTAAGATTACTCAATTGTACCTCAATGCTTGTGAGTTGACTCAAGATCTATTGTAAATCATTGTGTTGTTGATTCATGTGTAACTCCACATTGGCTAGCCTATCCAAGATATGTTGTGGAACTAGTGGGGGTGATGACTGGATGACTATTGAAGAACCTGGATGGCAAATGATAGTTGGTGGAGGTGAACTAGGTGTGGGAGCTGGGAGATAGTTGATCGAGGGTGGATAAAAAGTCCCTAATGTCTGAGCAGATGTGGATGCTTCATGATGATTGGAGCTGGTGATTATATCCACATGTTCTTGTTCTTGATTTGGCTCATGCTCATGTTCCAACTCAGAGTTTTCAACTATGGTAGTTGGGTTACCCCCACTTTGGTCTAGGGGGTACATCGACTCTTGATCTTGTGGAGATGTTGAGTGATATGGAGTAGGTGTGACCGAATCCATCAATGGTATCTCCTATGGTGTGGATGGGATGTTGGGTGGAGTCGCAAGTTGCATAGATGGATTCAGAGGACTTTGGTTCTCTATCATCACATTGATCATTCCCACAAACTCATGAGAAGATGCATTTGCATTTGAACAAGTTATGGCTGCCTCATCAACTTGTCCAAGATGATATGCTTGGCCTCCATGTTTGGAGGGTGCATCAAGAATGCTATCAATGGGTGGAAACTTGGTAGGGGGACTACCTAGATTTTTGATCGACTCGATGATAGGTGTGAATGTAGCATTGGGTACTATGCACTCATCGAGTTCTAGGTAGGTCAATTGAATTGTGTCCTCAACTATGGTGGGTGAATATGGTACGATATGATTTGATTCATCCATATCAACAGGGGGTTCTTCCTCCTTTTTGGTAGGAGTGATAAGATCTTCTATAGGTGTATTTATGATAGCTATGGGAGCTTCTACAGTTGGCTCTTCTGATCCTTCCTTGCTTGAAAATATAGAGGATGGTACTAGCGGTGGTGGTGAAGGTAACTTCATGACTAACCGTGGGGTTGCATCTAGACTTTGGATAAAGTCATTGGGTTTAATATCCAAATGCTTGGGTGACACTGTAGGCCTTTGTGGATGATCCACCTGCTTATAATACTTGAAGGGGTCTAGGTCAACATTGATCACATGTACCTTACCTTCATCAATGTATTTAATGCATTGATGCACTATAGATGGAACACATTCCATATCTCTTATCCATGGTCTTCCAAGCAATATGTTGTACTGTCTTTCACCCTCCAAGATGTAGAACAATGTAGGCACAGTATTTTGTCCAACTTCAACAAGTAGGATTATTGTACCCATAGTGGAGGATAAAGCATCATTAAATGCTTGTAATATGAACTTGGAAGGTGCAATGCGTGAGGATGGAAGGTTGAGATGCTTTAGTGAAGTTGTGGTAATAATGTTTATCGAGGAACCTATGTCAACCAATACTCACTTATAGGGGATCCTATTGATACTTACAATGATATGCAAAGCAGGATCTGGTGAATTGGTAGGTACGGGTTTGACCTCATGATTTTGAAAGGATATAGCAGGATTCTTGTACATTTGTATGTATTCCATAAAGTTGGTGAAAGCATCAGAGTCATGATGTTGTACCTCAATGGAATCCAAGACCCTCATGAAAGGTTCCCAATATTTGGAGGACTGTAGTAGAAGCTCGCTCATGGTCACTTTTGTTGATGGTGCATGCAAACTTCGCATAGGCCTACTCTGGATTGCTAACACTTTTTGGATGGGAGTTCTAGGTGGTGAAGACCACGATGTAGAGGGAGTGTAGACCTCCCTGCTAGGCCCTTTGGAAGGCTGATTATATCTAGTTTGTGATTGGAATCGATGTTGGCTAACCGAATAATCCACTTGATCATGTGGGTAACCCATTGATGTTCTCTTGGTAGAGGTACTTTGGTGGTCGGGTCTTCTATGTGAGGAGTGGACCTCACGACGACTTTCAGGGTGTCGTGCAGGGATGATGAGATCCTCAGGAGAATAGTGAAGGTGACTACTATCAGGGATCCATGTAGGAGTGAGGAGATCCTCATACCTATAATGATGGTGCTCAGGGCCTCTCCTAAAGTTTTCTACTTCACTAGCTCATGATCGAGCTCGGCTATGCATAGTTGTCATGATGTGTTGACTAGATGAGCCCTGAAGGAAACCCACACTAAAGAAAATTTTGACTTCCAAAAAAGACTACAAGTGTTATATATCAAAATGATCAGTGCGACGAGCTGATCATAATGGGCTAGGTCTCCAAAATTTGATTTTTGGGTCAAAAATTTGTATTTTTGGAATATTTGGCCAACCGGGGCCTGTGGGGAAATGCCCACTTTTGGGATTTTTTGGGAAATTTTGAACCGTGAAGAGTTAGGACTCAAAATTTCTAGGAGAGGTGCCCTAGGGGCTAACTAAGACAAAAAAATAAATTTGGCAAGTTTTGGAGTTGTCTAGCCCACTCTATGACTATTTTAGTGCAGTTTTTCGCTATTTTCGAGGTCGAAAATAGAGTAAAAATAAAACCAAAATAATTTTTTCGTTATAGCTCCATTTTGCACGATTCTTGAAGCATTGGATGCAAAATAAAAAAGTAGATTTTTTTTTGAAACCCTATTTTTTGAAAAATTAGGGTTAGGGTTTTGTCCCAAATAACAAAGAAACACACAAAGCATACAATATGATTATCTTTTTACTGATTAAATGTGTGTCCTAAACTGGTTGATTTGTTGTTGTTCTTTTCTCTTGTTGTGGAATTAGAATGAGGGAACTCAACCAAAGTGGTGACTAGGGACACTAGTGCCAAACATGATTTCTCAAAAGAGTCTAGGGTACACCGCTTAAATCCTAGTGGGGGGTTCACCTAGCTCTTCCACTCTGAAACAATGTTTCCAATAGTGGGAGGCAGTTTGAACATTAGTGACCTATTCCATCTTGAGAGAGTGCCCTATTCTATCTAAGACATATATGGGCAAGCTGGTGGAAGGAGGTGAAATCCAACATCACCAGTCTGAATTGGGGGTTGGTGATGAAATCCAACCTTACCAATGTTATAGTGGAACGTGCAAGTGTGTGTGGTTCCTTTTAATCCAAAGAAAGTAAGCAAAGAAGCATTCAATGATAATTCACTAAATGCATGCAATAGGTGTGTTTTAATTTCAAAAATCTAGGATAAAAGGAACCTACAAATGTCACTTATAGATGCAAGCCCTAAATGCTAGCTTACCCAATGGGTAAGCCACAAGCAATCAAGCCACAAAGATGCATTGCTACTTCAAATTTTTTTTAGTTTTTCTTCTTCCTTTTGCTATGTGATGTTATAAGAAAAGAAAAAATGTAACTTTTAACCTTTCTATGCAAGCAAGTGAAGCAAGAAAACTGATTTTTGACAGTCTCTAAAAATGTAGCAGAAAAACAGAGGGTTTAGGCACTTACTTTGTCCATTTTGAGCTCTCCAAATTCTGAATTTTTGGGCAGAAATATCTCTGTTTCACCACCGCTCTAGGGTGGGATGATTAGAAGCCTCACCACCATCCCAAGGTGGGACGGTGAAGCCACCATCCCAGGGTGTTCCATATAAAGGCTCTGCCACCATTCCAAGGTGGGGAGGGGAGCACCTGCAACACAAAAAGGGCAAAAATTGCAAAATTGAGGTCAGATTTTCACCCAAATAAAAAGGGAAAAGGGTCCCACCGTGATCACCACTGAAGTAGGGAAAAACGGTGCACCAAATTATGTAAAACAATATGCGTATCTACCCCATATCACTCATGAGCATCAAAAAGGAAGCATGCATGTGAAAAGGAAAGAATACCAAACAAAAGGAAATGAAGTAAAGCAAGTTTTTCTCATTAATTTGTTGGATCAGATCCAAGGTTACACAGAAGTCCCCTTGAGGGCTCAAAATTTGATACAATTGTTACAATATTAGGTGCCCAAAGACCAAGTCTTTCACGGAATCAAGGTGCACATCCAATGTTTCTCCGCGTACCCACAATCGAGGTGGGCGAGCCAATGCCACCTCTGCTTGTATATTCAATCTATGATGTCTTATATTCCTTCCAAATTCCTTCTAAGAACCTGCACCTGCACACAAGGAAGCAAAAAGGGGTCAAATAGCAAGGGTGTATGGTGAAAACATGCAATCCCCATAGGGGAAAAATAGCGCATATATTAAAAATATATCAAAACATATCCAAATGACTTGAAAATTTTTAGATATGTTAAAGAGGATGTTTTGGGAGGATATCACCCAAAAAATATCATAAATTGCATCTGTAGACCCCTCGATTTTGCGTCGCCCGCCTGCAACCTACGAAGAAGAAGACAAGCAAATCTCGAACCTAAACATATCCAAAACTCATGAAATTTTGTCAGTATGCATAAATTGACATTTCAAGACAACCCATATTATTATATTTTCAAATTGGATCTCGAATCCACCTGCATAAAATTGGGGTGCCCGGATGGGCCCTACGAGCCTGCAAAAACTTAAAAATGCTATAACTCTTTCATTTTAACTCCAAATCACTTGAAATTTGAACTGTAGCATCATGAGACAATATAGAAAATTAAAAATTAAAAAAAGTAATGAAATTTTTTAATAATTTACCCTCATCCTGCGGGCAGGGGCGATTGTTTAAACTTCTAGATTGCATATACCATTCCTATAGCTTCCCATTCCGTTGTACTATAATTTATCTCTTCCCTTGACAATAGGTGAGTAGCAAAGAAAATGGGTTGATCCTACCTAAACTATCTTTCTTGTGCTAAAGCACCTTTGATTGCAAAATTTGAAGAATCAATATGGACATGGAATTCCTTATCCCAGTTCAGGAACACCAAAATTGGACTACTTACAAGCTTGGCCTTTATCTCCTCAAAGAATCCTTGGTGCTCCTCTATCCATATGAAAGGAATATTCTTATTTATCAAGGAATCCAATGGATACGATACATGCGTATAGTTCCTGATAAACCTTCGATAATACCTTGTCAATCCAAGGAAGGTTTTAAGTGAACTCATATTGTATGGTTCTTCCATGTGCAATATCACATGGATCTTATCAGGATCTATTTTTAATCCTTCATTTCACACTATGTGTCCTAAAAATTTTCCATATGGTACCATCAGGTAACACTTTCCAGGGTTTAGTTATATTTGTGTATTTTTGCACCTACTCATACATTCACTGAGGGTAGGAAGATGCTCCTTGATCTTCCCATAATTGGACCAATCATCCAAAAATACTTTGAAGTTCTCTATTTCCAATTGATAAAATATATATAGTATGATGCACTAAAATCTAGTTGGGGCATTACAGAGCCTGAATGGCATTAGATTGTATGCATATATGCAATTCTTCATAATAAATGTGGTCTTCAGCTTATCCTCCTTGGCTATACTAATCTGATTATAACCTAAAAATCCATCCAAAAATGAATAGATCTCATGTCCTGTGACTTCCTCTAGGATAGAATCTGTGAAGGGAATGGGGAAAGGGTCTTTAATACTTACTACATTTAGACTCCTAAAGTCTATGCATATTCTAATTTTGTCCACTTCCTTATTCAAGGTTATTACTATAGGTGATACCCATTCACTGGTTGTCACCCCAAATATTATTATTGCCTCCAGCATCTTCTCTATCTTTGCGTTCACTAATGTAGCATACTTTGGGTTCATTCCATATGGTCTACTCCTTATGGGTTGTGCTCCATACATTAGTGTAATATTATGGACACATAACTCAGGTGGTACTCCCTTTAAGTCCTTATATGTCCATGCAAAGACATCCTTATATTCCAAGAATATTTTAAAAGTTGTCACTTTTAGTATAGGGTTCCAATCATCGCCATAGTGAATCATCCTAGGTTCATCCTTTGTTCCTAGATTGATGTCCACTATCCGAGGTCCTTCATATTTGATATTCTCTATGTTATTTAGGTGTTCCGTTCTTGTATTAATTTATGCATCTCCTACTATATATTCTGCAAAGCTTTTTGGAAATGTCCATTTCTCTTCCACATCCTTCTTAGGTTCCTAGATAACTTTTGGTTTGTCTTGTTTTTCCTTGATCTCCTCTGAGTAAATACAGAGGCAGTTTGGCTGAAAAATATTGTACTCCTCCATTTTCCAATGAAGAAGTCCGCTATCAGATCTAGCTTCGTATTCACTACATTCATCCAGGTACAACATTCCTTCTCCATATGGTTCATAACATTCTTCTCCTAAGGAATTTTTTGATTCATCAATCTTAGCTACATCCTCACTGACCTTTTGATTAGTAAAATTAATCATATATTTATGTTGTTCTTTCTTGAAAGTGATTTGATTCTTTCCCAAGTTGTTATTAACTTTGGCTACTCATAGCCATCATCTTCCCAATAGAGCATCATATGCAGGTTTCTACATAGTAATCACAAAGAAATTCAAGACAAACTCTTGGTCATCTATCACCACTTATTGTGTTTTCAAGACTCCCTTTGTCTCCATACCATACTGGTCAGCACCATATAATCAGAAGCTCAGTGCCCATAAATATGGAGTGCCTAGTTCTATCTAGGTCCTTTCAAGTAGCACATTGACACTGGATCCTCCATCCACAATAACTTGTGTCAATTTTTACCCTAGTATTTCCATATGGACTAATGCGGGTTTCTTTCCCACATCAATCATCAATATAATTGGATCCATGAATTGATCTTTTCATTATTTTTCCTGAATCAATTGACTTTGCACTTCCATCACCTTATGTGGTTGTATCTCTTCCACCATCACTTTTTGTAATTATGGAATAGCTTCCAATAGGTTTGCCACTTTGATATCTAATGTGGTATCCAAAACCTATGCTGCAAAAATCTGTATGATTACCTTCTCTTCTGATGGATTTTTTGGTTCCTTTTCTTCAACTAACTTCTATTTTTTAGCTTTTTGTGCTTCATCCTGTATTATTTTCTTTGCTACTTGCCAGCATTGCTTTTCCTTTGCTGGCTTTGGATACTTATCCATTTTAGCCTGATTCCTTGTCATGGCTAAAACTTCCTGGGTTTCCTCCTTAACTTGAGGAACCTCAATGTCTAAATAATTTACATTTTGTGGGTTACTTGAGCTTGCCTACTTCAGGAAATTTGCTTCATTGTGGTTCCTAAGACCACACCACCTACACATGTGTGTAGTATTTTCTTGTCGTGCTTCTTGTATTTAAGGTGAAGAACATTTTTTCATGAAATGCCCCCATTATCGATAATTGTGATACTGTATGATCGACCTCCCTTTCGAGTCATACTACAAAGGGCTCTGTCCTCCTTGTTGATTTCCCTGGTTCTGCCTTCCACCTCACCAACTACTTCTATAACCACCACTTGTTGCCTATTACGGTGATTCCTAGGGTATTTGGTTTCTCTTCCTACTATTGGATTGTCATGACCTATGGATGTAATCTTGCATTATAAGGACATAGCATTCCCTTGTGTTCCATCACATTATAGATGTGACAATAGACATTCCATGGATAGTTCACATTTGTATGCCCTTCAGTATTAAATTTTGTGCACCAAATGTAATTTCTATCAGGTTTGCTTCTTTGTTCTTTTATGATCTTGTCAAACTCTAGATGAAATTATGCTACTATCCTCTATATAGTGTCATATTCTCCACTATCTAAATCATTAGACTTGGGATGAGATAAAATTCTTGTGTACATCTATTTCAATTCACTTTCAAAATTATTTGCATGCTTCATAGCTTCTTCATATGTTTCTTATGGTACTACCTTCATATTTTTCTTATATTTCGGTAGTAATCCATCTAGAAACCACCACTTTACCAATACATCTTACAAAGGCATCTGCATCTTATATACTAACTGCTTTAGTCTGCGGTTGTATGATTTTACATCTTCATCAGGTTTTTGCTTTATCATGTAAATTTTGGTAACAATGTCTCCATCATCCTTCAAAGGGTAAAATTCTTCAATGAATTTCTCCTTTACTTGAGTTGAAGTCTAAAAATCTATGGTATTTTTCCTCTTTAGATACCAATCGATCGCCAATCCTCTCAAGGTAGCAAAAAATAAAGTTACCCAGTCATCTGGATGATCTACACCATTTGCCCTCCAAATGATTATACAAGTTCCAATATGTCTTGTGGGGTCTTCCTTACCCTCGCCTGTAAAATGTGGACATATCTACTTTGCTACCTTATTAGCCATCTTCGTAGAATCATCCTCGTCACTTGAGGTTTCCCTTGGAATATTTGTCTGATTCCTCCTTGGAGGTATTTTACTACAATCATCATCAAAAGTTTATATTCAAGGTATTTTATTTTGTCTCACAAATCATTGACCAAACTCATGTGTGTCTTCACTCTGTGACCTCCTTCATTAATGTGAGAGATATGGTCTTGGTCCTTCTTCCTGATACCTCGCACCCTAGTGCTCTAGTGTCTGACTCTCATCCTCTACACTCCCTTGCAACCCTTCTATCACTTTATCAGGTGTCACAATCCACTCTCCTTCCTAGTGCACTACTTCTCTATCAACTCGTGCCTCTACACTAGGTGGTTTTATCACCTCCTATTTTGTCTCTATCAACAATGCCTCAAAATATCCTTCTTTAGATGTCCAAACTTGCTCTATTTCTAATTCATGTGTATTATGGTCTGAGTTACTTGCATTATATCTTTGAGAAATCCTCATGCTCCTTACTGGAATGTTCTCTCATACTTTCCATATCCTATATATTTGTACACTGGTATCTATCATTCACCTCCAATTTTGTAGTATTCTTACTTCTCAAATTGACCCGTTTTAACAAAAATGCCAGATTCAATAAGGAAACGATGCAAAATGTAGAACAGGGGTGTAGTATTCCTAGTGGGGAGGTGGTTTCTAAGTCTTAGGATGATTAATTTTCTATTCCCAATTGGTGGACCAAATTGTACCACCGTACAGTCTCTACAACTAGCAATATGCGACAACTAATTAGCTTGTACGGACACCAAATTGTACCACTATAAGATCCCAAATCGTACCACTGTACAATCCTAAATCATACAGTGATAGAGATTGTAGGATTTCACACTTATTAAATCCTTCATCTTTTGTTTTTCAATATTTCGTACACAATTTTGTAACTAAACAAGTCGATTTTCCGATGTTGCCAAATAGGGTAAATTCCCTTAGATCGCTTAAACTGCCAAATTGGGTAATTGTCCTCTATACAATTTGTACGAACTCTTGTGTATGATTTGTACAAAACAAAGGTACAACCAAGTACCAAATTAGATACTCTATTGGACCAATCTCTCTCAAATAAGTTTTATGAGGGTTTAATATGGTAATTAATCTTTTTCTAGTAGCATGCAAAACATATCAATGGGGCTTGAAAGAGTTTTATATCCAATGGCCACGTCTAGAAATCATACAATAGTGTTCAATACGTCTTTCTTAATTTTAACATCATAAAAAATAATTCCATAAAGCCACATCAGTGCTGGTTCAATCCAATTCTTCTATAGCAATACATAAAATAGCCAAAAAAATCACAAAGAAGTACATGTAACAGACTAAACTATCAAATGTTATTCAACCATTCTAGGATCATATATTATACAAACCATGAACTGTTCTTAAACTATATTATTAATCAGAAATCAAAGTTATACAATAAAACTTCACAACCAAAACTCATAGTATTCTCAGACTAACTAGAACATATCAACATATCCTAACCAGAATGTACTAGACTATCGAAATTGAAAATGGGACCTTATATAATATTTCCCAGGTCATTCCAAAGTGATTCTTGAGGCAATTAACTATTAAAAACTACCAATGCATAACATAATACATTAATTAAGACTTTTACTAAGTCTAACATCTTAATAATAAAAATCATGCACAATTACAACTTAAAATTACATTTCCCATGCATTTCATTTCATTTTATTGCACATTGTATGGTTTGCCTTCACCTTGTATGGTTTACCCTTCTGAATGCATGGTTTACTCCTACCTATATGGTTTGCAAAACTTGCCAAAATTGTCAAACTTGGGTAAATCCATTTATAACTTCTTCTAGAAGGTGGATTTTCTGCCTACAGAACCCCAATTTTGGGCCCATTGGATCGACTTATGATTGCCCAAGTCCAGGCATTACACTTGGTGGATATTAAATACCCTGGAACCAACTATACTTGGACTAATAAGAGGAGGGAGCCACATAGCAAGAAGGTGAAGTTAGATCATTTTTTGGTTTCAGAGGAGGCATTTGTAAAATGGAATATAAAATTTTAGATTTTGAAGGGTCTAGTTTTAGATCACTTTTCCATTTTTTTGGAAGGGGGGATCAGGACAGTGTAGCATCAAAAACCATTTAAATTTGAAGAAATTTGGTTACAAAAAGAGGAAATTTGAAATAAAATTCCACAGTGGTGGGAAGAAGGTCACCCAACATATGGGACAACAATGTTTAGATTCCACAAACAACTTCATTATATCAAATATCAACTGAAACAATGGAGGTGAGCTAACAAGACAGACTTCCAAGTCCAAAGAGCTCCATTGGTGGCCAGATGGGATGAGGTTCAAAAACACTTTAGGGAAGGAACAATTATAGAACAGCTCAAAGTAGAGGATTATGCATTGCGTAAAGTAGTTGAGGACATTGAAAACCAAGAGGAGACCTACTAGAAATAGAGAGCAATAACCACTTGGTTATTAGAAGGTGATAAAAATACCAAAATTTTCCATCAGGTTGCCTATGCTAGGAAATAATAAAACAACATGGAAGCTCTTCAATATGAGAATAGACACTCCTTTGATACAATTCCAGGTATGCATTTCTATTCAATGGATTATTTTTCTAAACTATTTAAGGAAAGTATGGTGCAATATGAAGAGGTTAAAAAAGAAGTTCTTCTTGTCATACCCTCTGTTATCTTTGACGAAGAAAATTAGGCCCTACTTAAAGACATTGATAGAGAAGAACTAAAGAATGTAGTATTTGGAATGAGCACTAGAAAAACACCAGGTCTAGATGGCTTTCCAATTGAGTTTTTTCAAGTCTTTTGGGATAACTTTGAGGAGTATGTAATGGTTGTTATAGAGGAGTCCAAAGGTACTAAAAGAATGCTTAAAGCATTAAATCATACTTTTATTGACTTAATTCCAAAAGGGGAGGAGGGAGTGCATATTTTAGAATAAAAAACCTATTGCCTTATGCAATGTCATATATAAAATAATCACAAAGGTAATGGTTGAGTGGATAAAACCTCTTCTACATAGCATTATCTCCTCGGAGAAAGGGGGTTATGTAGAGGGTAGGCAGATCTTGGATGTTGTGGTTCTAGCTCAGGTGGTAATCCATTCAATGCAAACATCTGGTAATAGAGGAATGTTCATAAAATTGGATATGTCAAAGGCTTATGATAGGGTGGAGTGGAGCTTCTTATCAAAGATGATGGGCAGCCTTTGGTTTCTCTCAGTATTGGATAAAATGCGTCATGATTTGTGTTTCTACTCTGACATACTCAGTGTTAATAAAGGGTCTTCCCTCATAATCATTTGGATTTATTCGAGGCCTTTGTCAAGGAGATCTTTGTTCCCCCTATATTTTTCTCATATTAGCTGAAGGCTTGGGTAGACTCATCTTGAGGAGAAGACAACAAGGTTTTCTAAAAAGTATCAAGGTGGGTGAGGAAGTTTTGACTCACCTATAATTTGTGGATGATACAGGATTGGTGGGAGTGGACAACTTTAGGGTAGAAATAATGATTAGAGATACACTTAATGTCTAGCTTAGGGCTACAAACCAAGTCATCAATGATAAAAAATCCAAAGTGGTCTTTTTCAATCTTGATCAAAGGCTTCAGGATAGAATTTTAGATATTTTGGGATTCACAAGGACTTCTCTCCCAGTGGTATACTTGGGGGTTCCTTTGCATTTTAAAAAACTAAAAATAGACATATGGAGGAATCTTTTAGACTGTATCAAGGAAAGAATTAATAATTGGTCTCACAAATGGTTAAGCTATGGGGGTAGATTAACTTTTTTATAGTCAGTCATTCAAGCCATGCTAATTTATAAATTTTATATCCTTGCTGCCCCACATACCATATGGAAAGAGTTGGACAAGATGTCTAGAAAATTTTTATGGGAAGGAATAAAAGGAGAGAGGAAATGGGCCTTAGTAGGTTGGGAGAAAGTAAGCCAAACCAAGGTAAAATGATGTTTGGGACTGATAATATCAAAGTTAAATAATAAAGATTTGGCTGAAAAGTTTTACTGGAGGTGGATTTCCCAACCAACTTCTTTATTCAGTGGAATTTTAACTAGTAAATATTTGGGATAGGTAAATCCAAATGATGTGGGTCATTTCCATTTGGATGGTAATGGATCCTTAGTGTGGCATTCTATTAATTTAGGATCTTAGGTAGTGAAATATAGATTATTTTAGAAAGTGGGAAGAGGGGAGAAGGCATGATTTTAGATAGATTCATGGGATCAATACCTACCTATCATTGTTGAATTCCTTGAACTATGACCAATAAAAATAGCCATGGAAACTATAGTTTGGGTCTAAATTGAAAGTTATTTCAACACTAGTTAGCTGGGGGATTATAAGTTTAAGCGGTTTAATAAGTTGTATGAGTGGCCAATTTCAATCCCTCCAGATTTGACACTCATCATGACTAAAATGTTGGTCGAAATATTTCTCATAGGTGAATATGAGGAGGATGAATTAGCTTGGGGCTATGGGATCCTTGGTGTCTACATTATGAATTATGGATATGATAAGATCCTTCCAAAGACTCCTCCTCATACATATTAGGTTGAGGATTGGAGAAATATTTGGCCGTCCAAGGGTTGGTTGAAAGTAAACTTTTTTTCCTGGTAGTTCATGCATAATAGAATAATTACTTTGGATAATATTATATGTAGGGGAATAATTGGTCCATCTCAATGTGTTATATGCTACAAGATTGAGGAAATAGCTAATCACTTGATGTTTGAGTGCCCATTCATGCACCAGATCTGGGAGAGATGTTTTTTATATTATAAAATTTGAGTTAGTGGTGATTTGAATCAGATTAATATTTGGGAAATATGGAAGAGGAGTAGATTTAAATCTAAAGATCTTTGTATTGGTTGGGATCTTGGATTAAACTTCATTTGGTGGCAAGTGTGGTTGGAGAGAAATGGCATAATTTTTAGAGAAACCTTTTCATATTTATATGGATTTTGGTAGGTCATTTGGATTAAAGTCACATAAACTATGGCAGTGTATGCTAAAGAGGAAACTCAGGTTGTTATAGGGACAATGGAGAAGGAAGTTGAAGTGTAAGAGGGGTAGGACAAAGCTAGTTGGAAACCACCCTGAGAAGGTTGGATTAAAATTAATACTGATGGAGATGCAAAAGGCAATCTAGAGAGAGCTAGAATTGGAGTGGTTTGCCAGAATCATGTTGGAACAGTGCTCTATTGGGAACTGTAAGGCTTGGGAAGGGCCAAAAATAATGAAGTGAAAGCCTTAGCTATCAAATATGCTTCTATTTGGGCAGTAAAATAAGGTTATAGGAGGATAATCCTAGAATCAAATTCTCAAATAATGGTTGGAACTCTATATTGCATGAGGAACTTTGCTTTGAATACATGGAGGTTGAGGATTGAGGATTCTTGTCATTTAAATTAAGGAATTGTGGAGGGAATTATATGATGTGATTCTAGTTTATGCAAGTAGAGATCTAAATAAAGTGGCAGACTTCCTGTCTAAGATGGGCACTGAAAAGGAGGTAGGGGTTCAGTGGAATAGTGACATAGATATTGAGGATGAGATGATTAGGTAGGTTGGTGAGAAAATCCAATGTTTAGCTAATTTGGACAACCATTCCAGAAATATGGTTTAGGATATTTGTGCTCCAATGTAGATCTTCTTTTAAAGTTGTAAAAATGTGAACATCCATTGTAGAAATATGGTTTAAGATATTTGGCTCCAATGCAAATCTTCTTTTACTGTTTTAAACATGTGTTCTCATTGGCTAAGGTTGGGAGAAGTCTCATCCCAACTTGTAAATGATATTTGTTTTAATACAAGTTTTTTTCAAATTATTTTTCAAAAAAAAAAAAAAATCCTAGTTTGAACAAGGAAAGATGAACACTACAAAGTGATCCTAGTCACCTTAAGCGAAAGGTTTTTACTTTCTCATACTGTGATGTGCGAAAAACCCCCCCTACCCAAAGAAATATCTTTCTTCCATACAAACATAAGCAAATTCCCAAATCAAAGCAAAAGAAAAATTCCATGCTAAAAAAAAATGCAAAATAAACAGTGATTTTCATCACTAAGCATGAGCAAGTATCCTAATAAATGTGAAGAAAAGAAGGGGGTGAAGAGCTTGAATCCCTGGAATGGTCAGTACTCAAATCCATTGAGTGATCCCCAATACAACAATGGGCTAAATGAATCTCTCTTGGAATTGGGGTAGTTCTAAGCAATTTACAAATGAGCTAGCTTTAGATGGCTTGTATTACCTAGTAGCCTAGTCCAACTACGTCCAAAATTAGGATCATGGTGAACATTTGGTGATCCTCATTACAACAATGGGTTGAATGAATCCTTCCTGGCAATGAGGTAGTCTTATGTTTCATCTAATATATTCATTTTCACACACAGGCATAATGAATATCTTGGTCTTCATAACAAAAGCTTTGATCTTTCAAGAGTCATTATAAAACTTTTGATTAATAAACTAGGGTGTTTGAGTCTCATGGAAAACCTCAAAAATCCCTTATAGCAATAAATCATCTAATCAATAATACACAGTTTTCCTTGTGAAATTTTATTTATTAAGGGGTGTTCATGAAATAGGATAGATACCGTATAAATATCAGCAATGATATTTAGACGACCACTAACTATTTTGTGCATATATTTTAATCTATAGAAGCTTATAAGGAAATCCCATACATTTCACATCATCTCATTTCACATATGGATGCTTAAATGACTAATTCTTATGATAAGAGTTACCATTTACATTCATTATTTTTATACATCATGTGGTGTCATCCATTAGTTTGTAAAACACATTTTAGATTCATTCCTTATGTTTTAAGTGATTAAAGCATAGAGGTTCATTTGCATTAGATCATCCTCATGTAATTAATGCATTACATTACATATTATCTATCATATCATATCACATAGATTAAATGCATAAAAAATTTAAACAAATTAAACATGCATTTAAAATTTACCAATGCATCCATAGATGCATACATAAAAGTGCATCTATACATCTAGATCATAGCATCTAAGCATACATCTATCATCTAGCTAGTGCATGTCATTAGTACATCGTACACACATAAGAATAATCAAAACTTCATCTAGGAATTACATCCATAAATCCATCCATGGAAATCAAAGCGTATGTACCGGTCCAGAATTCTCAAAAAATGTAAAACTAGATTAGATATAAAGGATATATATCTAAAAATACTGAGAGTTATCAATCCCGAGGTGCCTATCTTGTTTTTTGTATATTGCAATGGATGTTCATGTATTTATACAATATTTTATTAAATAGTTGCAACAGTTGGTTAGTCGGCTATTTTAGTTTAAATATTTTAAATTTTGCAATGGTTAGTTAGTCTGTTGTTTTAGTTTAAATATTTTTGTTAATGTCGGATTTTTTAATAAAAAAAAAAATTGTTTACGACGTGACATGTATGACCTCTTTTCCTCCCACCCCTGTGTATACCATTGTAGGAATGCCTCTTGGTGTCATTAACAAAAAATTCAAATAACAAAAACCTCTCCTAGGTCTCCTCTTGAGATGCTAGGTCTCCAAAATTTGATTTTTGGATCAAAAAATTGTATTTTTTGAATATTTGGCCAACCGAGGTTGTGGGGAAATGCCCACTTTTGGGATTTTTTGGGAAATTTTGAACCATGAAGATTTAGGACTCAAAATTTCTAGGAGAGGTGCCCTAGGGGATAACTAAGACAAAAAAATAAATTTGGCACTTTTTGGAGTTGTCTAGCCCACTTTATGACTGTTTTAGTGCAGTTTTTCGCTATTTTCGGGGTCGAAAATAGAGTAAAAATAAAACCAAAATAACTTTTTCGTTATAGCTCCGTTTTGCACGATTATTGAAGCGTTGGATGCAAAATCAAAAATTAGGGTTAGGTTTTGGTCCCAGATAACAAAGAAACACACAAATCAGACAATATGATTATCTTTTTACTGATTAAATGTGTGTCCTAAACTGGTTTCAGTGTGTTCAGATTTGTTGTTGTTCTTTACTCTTGTTGCAGAATTATAATGAGGTAACTCAACCAAATTCATGATTAGGGACACTAGTGCAAAACATGATTTCTCAAAAGAGTCTAGGGTACACCGCTTAAATCCCAGTGGGGGGTTCGCTTAGCTCTTCCACGCTTAAATAATATTTCCAACAGTGGGAGGCAGTTTGAAAATTAGTGACCTAGTCCATCTTGAGAGAGTGCCCTATTCTATATAAGATATATATGGACAAGTTGGTGGAAGGAGGTGAAATCCAACGTCACCATTCTAAATTGGGGGTTGGTGATGAAATCCAACCTTACCAATGGTATAGTGGAACATGCAAGTGTGTGTGATTCCTTTTAATCCAAAGAAATTAAGCAAAGAAGCATTCAATGATCATTCACTAAATACATGCAATAGGTGTGTTTTAATTTCAAAATTCTAGGATAAAATGAACCTAGAAATGTCACTTATAGATGCAAGCCCTAAATGCTAGCTTACCCAATGGGTAATCCACAAAGATGCATTGCTACTTCAATTTTTTTTCAGTTTTTATTCTTTCTTTTGCTATGTGATGTTATAAGAAAAGCAAAAATGTAACTTTTAACCTTTCTATGCAAGCAAGTGAAGCAAGAAAACTGATTTTTGACAGTCTCTAAAAATGTAGTAGAAAAACAGAGGGTTTAGGCACTTTGTCCATTTTGAGCTCTCCAAATTCTGAATTTTTGGTCAGAAATCTCTCTATTTCACCACTGCTCCAGGGTGGGATGATTAGAAGCCTCACCACATCCCAGGATGTGCTAGATAAAGGCTATTCCACCGTTCCAGGGTGGGGAGGGGAGCACCTGCAACACAAAAAGGGCAAAAATTGCAAAATTGAAGTCATATTTTCACCCAAATCAAAAATTACAAGGGTCCCACCATGATCACCAATGAAGTAGGGAAAAAAATTGCACCAAATGATGTAAAAAAATATGCGTATCTACCCCATATTGCTTATGAACATCAAAAAGGAAGAATGCATGTGAAGAGGAAAGAATACCAAACAAAAGAAAATGAAGTAAAACAAGCTTCTTCTCATTAATTTGTTGGATCATATCCAATGTTACACAGAATTCCACTTGAGGGCTCAAAATTTGATACAATTTTTACAATACTAGATTCCCAAAGACCAAGTCTTTCACGGAATCAAGGTGCACATCCAATGTTTCTTCGCGTACCCACAATCGAGGTGGGCGGGCCATTACTGCCACTGCTTGTATCTTCAATATATGATGTCTGATATTACTTATAAATGACTTATAAGAACCTGCACCTGCACACAAGGAAGCCAAAGGGGTCAAATAGCAAGGATGTATGGTGGAAAACATGCAATCCCCACAGGGGCAAAATAGCGCATATATTAAAAATATTTCAAAACATGTCCAAATGACTTGAAAATTTTTAGATATGTTAAAGAGGGTGTTTTGAGAGGATATCACCAAAAAAATATCAGAAATTGCATCTTTAGACCCCTCGATTTTGCGTCGCCTGCCTACAACCTACGAAGAAGAAGACAAGCAAACCCTGAATCTAAACATATCTAAAACTCATGAAATTTGGAAAGTATGCATAAATTGACATTTCAAGACAACCCATATGATTAGAATTTCAAATTGGGGCCCAGATACACCTGCATCAAATTGGGGTGCCCGGATGGGCCCTACGAGCCTGCAAAAATTTAAAAATACCATAACTTTGTCAATTTAACTCCAAATCACCTGAAATTTGAACTGTAGAATCATGAGACAATATATAAAATTACCAATTAAAAATAGTAATGAAATTATTTAATAATTTACCCTCATACCGGGGGGCGATGGTGACTGCAACTATTTTGGGGGCACCCTAGGAGGGGATACCCACCAAATCCGGCCACCCTTTGCTACCAAATCACTAGAAGATGTTACTAAAAAACCTAAGGTGTTTTTTCATTGAATTTTGTTAGAAATTCACCCGGATGGAAAATTTATGCTCGGATTACCTTCTTGAAGTCACCCGGTAACCTCCTTGGCAAAAGGGAAATTTTGAGGGCAAAAAGGTGCAATAAGGTGAGGGGAAATATCGGAAGCACTCCGTTGCATATCCTAGAACTTCTATATATGTTTTTGTATGGATATTGAATCCATTTTATAGCCCAAAGGGGCTCATGTGCAAAAAGGCATGCAAGGGCATGCATGGCAGGAGGTGCCACTTGTCAAAATGGAGGCATGCACTAGATGGGGAAGATAATATCCATTTTGGGCATCCATTAAGAAGTGTGTCATAAGGCTTCAGTGCCCTCTGACCCACATGCTCCATATGGCATGCTAAATTGTAGTTTCTTGGCATCAAATGTCCCAAATTTTACTTTTTCTAGGTCAAACTGCTCACCGTCCCACCCTGGGATGATGGCTCACCACTTTCCCAGGGTGGGATGATGGGAATCTACCACTATCCCAGGGTGGGACGATGGTGAATTTTGGGCCAAAACCTCCCAAAATTGGGCCAGTAGCCTCCAAAAACCTTTTCGAAGTGGCTAGAACCATTGTGAGCCTCTTAAGGACTACCCAATGGTCCATATGATGCCAATTTGATCATTGCTTATGGGTGCTTAATCGGATTAACCACATTTTAGTGTATATACAAGGAATTCATTTGGAACCCCTATTATTGTAGGTTCTCTAGATCGTATCCAAGACAACTGATTTGCAATGATATGCTTCTTGCTAGGTCTCACTACTACTCAAAATATGAACTCTTATAGGGTGACGAGCCACCTACTGAGTCGTACTTGTATCATTGGTTTATTTATCAAGTACAACATGGCTTTATGATATACATAGAAAGCAAAAGTATTCACCATTAGGTAATGCCTAAACTTATAGATTGCATATACCATTCCTATAGCATCCCATTCCATTGTACTATAATTTCTCTCTACCCTTGACAATAGGTGACTAGCAAAGAAAATAGGTTGATCCTTCCTGAACTGTCCTTGTGCTAAATCACCTTCGATTGCAAAATTTGAAGCATCAATATGGACATGGAATTCCTTATCCCAGTTAAGGAACACCAAAATTGGACTACTTACAAGCTTGGACTTTAACTCCTCAAAGGCTCCTTGGTGCTCCTCTATCCATCTGAAAGGAATATTCTTCTTTATTAAGCAATCCAATGGATAGGATACATGTGCATAGTTCCTGATAAACCTTCGATGATACCTTGTCAATCCAAGGAAGGTTTTAAGTGAACTCACATTGTATGGTTCTTCCATGTGCAATATCACATGGATCTTATCAGGATCTATTTTTAATCCTTCATTGCACACTATGTGTCCTAACAATTTTCCATATGGTACCATCAGGTAGCACTTCCCAGGGTTGAATTATATTTGTGCATTTTTGCACCTACTTATACATTCACTGATGGTAGGAAGATGCTCCTTGATCTTCCCATAATTGGATCAATCATCCAAAAATACTTTGAAGTTCCCTATTTCCAATTGATCAAATATATATAGTATGATGCACTAAAATGTAGTTGGGGCATTATAGAGCCTGAATGGCATTAGATTGTATGCATAGATGCAATTCTTCATAATAAATGTGGTCTTCAACTTATCCTCCTTCGCTATACTGATTTGATTATAACTTCAAAATCCATCCAAAAATGAATAGATCTCATGTCCTGTGACTTCCTCTAGGATAGAATCTGTGAAGGGAATGGGGAAAGGGTCTTTAATTAGACTCCTAAAGTCCACACATATTATAATTTTGTCCACTTCCTTATTCAAGGTGATTACGATAGGTGATACCCATTCACTGGTTGTCACCCTAAAGATTATTATTGCCTCCAGCATCTTCTCTATCTTTGCGCTCACTAATGCAGCATACTTTGGGTTCATTCTATATGATCTCCTCCTTATGGGTTGTTCTCCATACATTAGTGTAATATTATCGACATATAACTCAGGTGGTACTCCCTTAAAGTCCTTATATGTCCATGCAAAGACATCCTTATATTCCAAGAATATTTTAAAAGTTATCGCTTTTAGTATAGGGTTCCAATCGTTGCCATAGTGAATCATCCTAGGTTCATCCTTTGTTCCTAGATTGATGTCCACTATCCGAGTTCCTTCATATTTGATATTCTCTATGTTCTTTGGGTGTTTCGGTCTTGTATTAATTTATGCATCTCCTACTATATATTTTGCAAATATTTTTGGAAATGTCCATTTCTCTTCCACCTCCTTCTTAGGTTCCTAGATGACTTTTGGTTCGTCTTGTTTTTCCTTGATCTCCTCTGAGTCAATACAGAGGCAGTTGGGCTGAAAAATATTGTACTCCTCCATTTTCAAATGAAGAAGTACGCTATCAGATCTAGCTTTGTCTTCACTACATTCATCTAGGTACAACATTCCTTCTCCATCTGGTTCATAACCTTCTTCTCCTAAGGAATTTTTTGATTCATCAATCTTAGCTACATCCTCACTAACCTTTTGATTAGTCAAATTAATCATATATTTATGTTGTTATTTCTTGAAAGTGATTTGATTCTTTCCCAAGTTGTGATTAACTTTGGCTACTCGTAGCCATACTCTTCCCAATAGAGCATCATATGCAGGTTTCTACATAGTAATCACAAAGAAATCCAAGACAAACTCTTGGTCATCTATCACCACTTATTGTGTTTTCAAGACTCCCTTTGTCTCCATACCATACTGGTCAGCACCATATAATCGGAAGCTCGGTGCCCATAGAGTTGGAGTGCCTAGTTCTATCTAGGTCCTTTCAAGTAGCACATTGACACTGGATCCTCCGTCCACAATAACTTGTTCCAATTTGTACCCTAGGATTTACATATGGACTAATGTGGGTTTCTTTCCCACATCAATCATCAATATAATTGGATCCATGAATTGATATTTTCATTATTTTCCCTGAATCAGTTGAATTTGCACTTCCATCACCTTATGCGGTTGTATCTCTTCCACCATCATTTTTTGTAATGATGGAATAGCTTCCAATAGGTTTGCCACTTTGATCTCTACTGCAGTATCCAAAACCTATGCTGCCAAAATCTGTACGATTACCTTCTCTTCTGATGGTTTTTTTGGTTCCTTTTCTTCAGCTAACTTCACCTTTTTAGCTTTTTGTGCTTCATCCTATATTATTTTCTTTGCTACTTGCCAGCGTTGCTTTTTCTTTGCTGGTTCTGGATACTTATCCTTTTTAGCCTGATTCCTTGTCATGGCTAAATTTCCTTGGTTTCCTCCTTAACTTGAGGAACCTCAATGTCTAAATAATTTACATTTTGTGGGTTACTTGAACTCGCCTACTTCAGGAAATTTGCTTCCTTGTTGTTCCTAAGACCACACCACCTACACGTGTGTAGTATTTTCTTGTTGTGCTTCTTGTATTTGAGGTGAAGGATAATTTTTCATGAAATACCCCCATTATCGGTAATTGCGATACTATATGATCGACCTCCCTTCCAAGTCATACTACAAACGGCTTTGTCCTCCTTGTCGATTGCCCTGGTTCTACATTCCACCTCACCAACTATTTCTATAACCATCCCTTGTTACCTATTATAGTGCTTCCTAGGGTCTTTGGTTTCTCTTCCTACTATTGGATTATCATGACCTATGGATGTAATATTTCATTATACGAACATAGCATTACCTTGTGTTCCATCACATTACAGATGTGACAATAGTCGTTCCATAGATACTTCACATTTGTATGAGCTTTAGTCTTAAATTTTGTGCACCAAATGTAATTTCTATCAGGTTTGCTTATTTGTCCTTTTATGATCTTCTCAAACTCCAGATGAAATTTTGCTACTATCCTCTGTATAGTGCCATCTTCTCCACTATCTGAATCATTAGACTTGGGATGAGATAAAATTCTTGTGTACGTCTATTTTGATTCACTTTCAAAATTATTTGCATGCTTCATAGCTTCTTCATATGTTTCTTATGGTACTACCTTCATCTTTTTATTATATTTCGATAGTAATCCATCTAGAAACCACCACTTTACCAATACATCTTCCAAAGGCATCTGCATATTATATACTAACTGCTTTAGTCTGTCGTTGTATGATTTTACATCTTCATCACGTTTTTGTTTTATCATGTAAAGTTTGGTAACAATGTCTCCATCATCCTTCAAAGGGTAAAATTCTTCAACAAATTTCTCCTTTACTTGATTCCAAGTCTAAAAATCTATGGTATTTTCCCTCTTTAGATACCAATCGATTGCCAATCCTCTCAAGGTAGCAAAAAGTAAAGTTACCCAGTCATCTGGCTGGTCTACACCATTTGACCTCCAAATGATTATACAAGTTCCAATATGTCTTGTGGGGTCTTCCTTACCCTCACCTATAAAATGTGGACATATCTACTTTGATGCCTTATTAGCCATCTTCGTAGAATCATCCTCGTCACTTGAGGTTTCCCATGGAATCTTTGTCTGATTTCTCCTTGGGGGTGTTTTACTACAATCATAATCAAAAGTTTCTATTCAAGGTATCTTATTTTTTCTCACCAATCATTGACCAAAATCACGTGTGTCTTCACTCTGTGACCTCCTTCACTAATGTGAGGGAGATGGTCTTGGTCCTTCTTCCTAAGACCTCACACCCTGGTGCTCTAGTGTCTGACTCTCATCCTATACACTCCCTTGCAACCCTTCTATCACTTTACCAAGTGTCACAATCCACTCTCCTTCGTAGTGCACTACTTCTATGTCAACTCATGCCTCTACACTAGGTGGTTTAGCACCTCCTCTTTTGTATCTATCAATAATACCTCAAAATATCCTTCTTTAGATGTCAAAACTTGCTCTATTTCTAATTCATGTGTATTATGGTCTGAGTTACTTGCATTCTATCTTTGATAAATCCTCGTGCTCCTTCTTACTGGAATTTTCTCTCATACTTCCCATCTCCTATATTTTTGTACACTGGTATCTATCATTCACCTCCAATTTTGTAGTATTCTTACTTGTCAAATTGACCCGTTTTAATAAAAATGCTAGATTCAATAAGGAAACGATGCAAAATGTAGCACAGGGGTGCAATATTCCTAGTTGGGATGTGTTTTCTAAGGCTTAGGATGATCAATTTTCTATTTCCAATTGGTGGACAAAATTGTAACACCATATAGTCTCTACAACTAGCAATATGGGATAACTAATTAGCTTGTACGAACACCAAATTGTACCACTATATGATCCCAAATCGTACCACTGTACAATCCTAAATCATATAGTGATAGAGATTGTACGATTTCACACTTAGAAAATCCTTCATATTTTGTTTTTCAAGATTCAATTTTGTAACTAAACAAGTCGATTTTCCAATGTTGCCAAATTGGGTAAATTCCCTTAGATCGCTTAAACTGCCAAATTGGGTAATTGTCCTCTGTACGATTTGTACGAACTCTGTTGTACGATTTGTACAAAATGAAGGTACAACCAAGTGCCAAATTAGATACTCTATTAGACCAATCACTCTCAAATAATTTTTGTGAGGGTTTAATATGGTAATTAATCCTTTTCCAGTAGCATGTAAAACATATCAATGGGGTTTGAGAGAGTTCTATATCCAATGGCGACGTCTCAAAATCATACAACAGTGTTCAATACATCTTTCTTGATTTTAACATCATCAAAAATAATTCTGTAAAGCCACATCAATGCTGGTTCAATCCAATTCTTCTATAGCAGTACATAAAATAGCCAAAACAATCACAAGTACATGTAACAGACTAAACTATCAAATTTTATTCAACCATTCTAGGATCGTATATTACGTAAGAGAAACCATGAACTGTTATTAAACTATATTATTAATCAGCAATCAAAGTTATACAATAACACTTCACAGCCAAAACTCATAGTATCCTGAGACTAACCAGAACATATCAACATATCATAACCAAAATGTAACTAGACTATCAAAATTGAAAATGGGGCCTTATATAACATTGCCCAGGTCATTCCAAAGTGGTTCTTGAGGCAATTAATTATTCACAACTACCCATGCATAACATAATACATTAATTAAGACTTTTACTAAGTCTAACACCTTAATAATCAAAATCATGCACAATTACAACTTAAAATTACATTTCCCATGCATTTCATTTCATTTTATTGTGCATTGTATGGTTTACCTTCACCTTTTACGGTTTACCATTATAAATGTATGGTTTAATCCTACCTATATGGTTTGCAAAAATTTCAAACATTGTCAAACTTGGGTAAATCCATTTATAACTTCTTCTGGAAGGTGGATTTTATGCCTACAAAACCTCAATTTTGGGCCCATTGGATCGACTTATGATTGCCCAAGTCCAGGCATTACACTTGGTGGATATTAAATACCCTAGAACCAACTATACTTGGACTAATAAGAGGAGGGAGCCACATAGCAAGAAGGTGAAGTTAGATCATTTTTTTATTTCAGAGGAGGCATTTGTAAAATTGAATATAAAATTTTAGATTTTGAAGGGTCTAGTTTTAGATCACTTTCCCATTTTTTTGGAAGGGGGGATCAGGACAGTGCAGCATCACAAACCATTTAAATTTGAAAAAAATTGGTTACAAAAAGAGGAAATTTGAAATAAAATTCCACAGTGGTGGGAAGAATGTTGCCCAACATATGGGACAACAATGTTTAGATTCCAGAAACAACTTCATTATATCAAAGATCAACTAAAACAACGGAGGTGATATAACAAGATAGACTTCCAAGTCCAAAGAGCTCCATTGGTGGCCAGATGGGATGAGGTTCAAAAACACTTTAGGGAAGGAACAATTATAGAGCAGCTCAAATAAGAGGATGATGCATTGCATAAAGTAGTTGAGGACATTGACAACCAAGAGGAGACCTACTAGAAATAGAGAGCAAGAACCACTTGGTTATTAGAAGGTGATAAAAATACCAAATTTTTCCATCAGGTTGCCTATGCTAGGAGATAATAAAACAACATGGAAGCTCTTCAAGATGAGAACAGACACTCCTTTGATACAATTCCAGGTATGCATTTCTATTCAATGGATTATTTTCCTAAACTATTTAAGGAAAGTATGGTGCAATATGAAGAGGTTAAAAAATAAGTTCTTGTTGTCATACCCTCTATTATCTTTGACGAAGAAAATTAGGCCCTACTTAAAGCCATTGATAGAGAAGAACTAAAGAATGTAGTATTTGGAATGAACACTAGAAAAACACCAGGTCTAGATGGATTTCCAATTGAGTTTTTTCAAGTCTTTTGGGATAACTTTGAGGAGTATGTAATGGTTGTTATAGAGGAGTCCAAAGGTACTAAAAGAATGCTTAAAGCATTAAATCATACTTTTATTGCCTTAATTCCAAAAGGGGAGGAGGGGGTGCATATTTTAGAATAAAAAACCTATTGCCTTATGCAATGTCAAATATAAAATAATCACAAAGGTAATGGTTGAGTGGATAAATTTTCTTCTACACAGCATTATCTCCTCAGAGCAAGGGGGTTATGTAGAGGGTAGGCAGATCTTGGATGTTGTGGTTCTAGCTCAGGTGGTAATCCATTCAATGCAAACATCTGGAAATAGAGGAATGTTCATAAAATTGGATATGTCAAAGGCTTATGATAGGGTCGAGTGGAGCTTCTTATCAAATATGATGGGCAGCCTTTGGTTTCTCTCAGGATTGGATAAAATGGGTCATGATTTGTGTTTCTAATCTGACATACTCAATGTTAATCAAGGGTCTTCCCTCGTAATCATTTGGATTTATTTGAGGCCTTTGTCAAGGAGATCCTTGTTCCCCTATCTTTTTCTCATATTAGCTGAATGCTTGGGTAGACTCATCTTTAGGAGAAGACAACAAGGTTTTATAACAAGTATCAAGATGGGTGAGGAAGTTTTGACTCACCTACAATTTATGGATGATACAGGATTGGTGGGAGTGGACAACTTCAGGGTAGAAATAATGATTAGAGATACACTTAATGTCTAGCTTAGGGCTACAAACCAAGTCATCAATGATAAAAAATCCAAAGTGGTCTTTTTCAATCTTGATCAAAGGCTTCGGGATAGAATTTTAGAGATCTTGGGATTCACAAGGACTTCTCTCCCAGCGGTATACTTGGGGGTCCCTTTGCATTTTAAAAAACTAAAAATAGACATATGGAGGAATCTTTTGGACTGTATCAAGGAAAGAATTAATAATTGGTCTCACAAATTGTTAAGCTATGGGGGTAGATTAAATTTTTTATAGTCATTCATTCAGGCCATGCTAATTTATAAATTTTCTATCCTTGCTGCCCCACATACCATATGGAAAGAGTTGGACAAGATGGTTAGAAAATTTTTATGGGAAGGAATAAAAGGAGAGAGGAAATGGGCCTTAGTAGGTTGGGAGAAAGTAAGCCAAACCAAGGTAAAAGGAGGTTTGAGAATAAGAATATCAAAGTTAAATAATAAATCTTTGGCTGAAAAGCTTTACTGGAGGTGGATTTCCCAACCAACTTCTTTATTCAGTGGAATTTTAACTAGTAAATATTTGGTACCGGTAAATCCAAATGAGGTGGGTCATTTCCATTTTGATGGTAATGGATCCTTAGTGTGGCATTCTCTTAATTTAGGATCTTAGGTAGTGAAATATAGATTATTTTAGAAAGTGGAGAGAGGGGAGAAGGCATGATTTTAGATAGATTCATGGGATCAATACCCACCTATCATTGTTGAATTCCTTGAACTATGACCAATAAAAATAGCCATGGAAACTAGAGGTTGGGTGTAAATTCAAATTTATTTCAACACTAGTCAGTTGTGGGATTATAATTTTAAGAAGTTTAAGAAGTTGTATGAGTGGCCAATTTCAATCCCTCCAAATTTGACACTCATCATGATTAAAATCTTGGTCGAAATATTTCTCACAGGTAAAGATGAGGAGGATGAATTAGCTTGGGGCTATGGGATCCTTGGTGTCTACATAGTGAATTATGGATATGATAAGATCCTTCTAGAGCCTCCTCCTCATGCATATTAGGTTGAGTATTGGAGAAAGATTTTGTAGTCCAAGGGTTGGTTGAAAGTAAACTTTTTTGCCTGGTAGTTCATGCATAATGGAATTATTACTTTTGATAATATTAGATATAGGGGAATAATTGGTCCATATCAATGTGTTTTATGCTACAAGAGTGAGTAAATAGCTAATCACTTTATGTTTGAGTTCCCATTCATGTGCCAGATCTAGGAGATATGGTTTTTATATTATAAAATTTGATTTAGTGGTGATTTGAATCATATTAATATTTGGGAAATATGGAAGAGGAGTAGATTTAAATATAAAGATCTTTGTATTGGTTGGGAGCTTGGATTAAACTTCATTTGGTGGCAAGTGTGGTTGGAGAGAAATGGCATAATTTTTAGAGAAACCTTTTCATATTTAGATGGAGTTTGGCAGGTCATTTGGAGTAAAGTCATAGAAACTATGGCAGTGTATGCTAAAGAGGAAACTCGAGTTGTTATAGGGACAATGGAGAAGGAAGTTGAAGTGCAATAGGGGCAGGACAAAGCTAGTTGGAAACCACCCTAAGAAGGTTGAATTAAAATTAATACTGATGGAGCTACAAAAGGCAATCTGGATAGAGCTAGAATCGGAGTGGTTTGCCAAAATCATGTTGGAACAGTGCTCTATTGGGAACTGTAAGGCTTGAGAAGGGCCAAAAACAATGAAGCGAAAGCCTTAGCTATCAAATATGCTTCTATTTGGGCAGTAAAATAAGGTTATAGGAGGATAATCCTAGAATCAGATTCTCAAATAATGGTTGGAGATCTATATTGCATGGGGAAATTTTCTTAGAAGACATGGAGGTTGAGGATTGAGGATTATTGTCACTTAAATTAAGGAATTGTGGAGGGAATTAGATGATGTAATTCCAGTTTATATGAGTAGAGATCTAAATAAAGTGGCAGAATTCCTGTCTAAGATGGGCACTGAGAAGGAGGTAGGGGTTTAGTGGAATAGTGACATAGATATTTAGGATGATATGATTAGGCAGGTTGGTGATAAAATCCAATGTTTAGTTAATTTGGACAACCATTCCAAAAATATGGTTTAGGATATTTGTGCTCTAATGTAGATCTTCTTTTACAGTTGGAAACATGTGAAAATCTATTGTAGAAATATGGTTTAAGATATTTGGCTCCAATGCAAATCTTCTTTTACTGTTGTAAACATGTGTTCTCTTTGGCTAAAGTTGGGAGAAGTCTCATCCCAACTTGTAAATGATATTTTTTTTAGTACAATTTTTTTTCAAATTATTTTTCAAAAAAAAAAACAATCCTAGTTTGAACAAGGAAAGATGAACACTACAAAGTGATCCTAGTCACCTTAAGTGATAGGTTTTTACTTTCTCATATTGTGATGTGCATAGTATAGAAATGTTGATTATTGACAAAAGGACAAACCCCCCCTACCCAAATAAATCCCTTGCTTTCATATAAACATAAGCAAAATCCCAAATCAAAGCAAAAGCAAAATTCCTTGCAAAAAAAAAATTCAAAATAAACAGTGATTTTCATCACTAAGAATGAGCAAGTTTCCTAATAAATGTGAAGAAAAGAAGGGGGTGAAGAGCTTGAATCCCTGGAATGATCAGTACTCAAAACCATTGAGTGATCCCCAATACAACAATGGGCTAAATGAATCTATCTTGGCATTGGGGTAGTTCTAATAAATTTACAAATGAGCTAGCTTTAGGTGGCTTGTATTACCTAGTAGTCTAGTCCAACTACGTCCAAACTTAGGATCATGGTGAACATTTGGTGATCCTCATTACAGTAATGGGTTGAATGAATCCCGCCTGGCAATGAGGTGGTCTTATGTTTCATCTAATATATTCATTTTCACACACAGGCATAATGAATATCTTGGTCTTCATAACAAAAGCTTTGATCTTTCAAGAGTCTTGTGTAGTCATTATACAACTTTTGATTAATAAAATAGGGTGTTTGAGTCTCATGGAAAACCTCAAAAATCCCTTATAGCAATAAATCATCTCATCAATAATACACAGTTTTCCTTGTGAACTTTTGTTTATTAAGGGGTGTTCATGAAATAGGATAGATACTGGATAAATATCAGCAATGATATTTAGACGACCACTAACTATTTTGTGCATATATTTTAATCTATAGAAGATTATAAGGAAATCCCATACATTTCACATCATATCATTTCACATATGGATGCTTAAATGACTAATTCTTATTATAAGAGTTACCATTTACATTCATGATTTTTATACATCATGTGGTGTCATCTATTAGTTTTTAAAACACATTTTAGATTCATTTCTTATGTTTTAAGTGATTAAAGCATAGAGGTTCATTTGCATTAGATCATCCTCATGTAATTAATGCATTACATTACATATTATCTATCATATCATATCACATAGATTAAATGCATAAATAATTTAAACAAATTAAAAATGTATTTAACATTCACCATTGCATCCATATATGCATACATAAAAGTGCATCTATACATCTAGATCATAGCATCTAAGCATACATCTATCATATAGCTAGTGCATGTCATTAGTACATCATACACACATAAGAATAATCAAAATTTCATCTAGGAATTACATCCATAAATGCATCCATGGACATCAAAGCGTATCTACCGGTCCAAAATTCTCAAAAATTGTAAAACTAGCTTAGATATAAAGGATATATATCTAAAAATGTTGAGTTATCAATCCTAAGGTGCCTATCTTGTTTTTGGTATATTGCAATGGATGTTCATGTATTTATACAATATTTTATTAAATAGTTGCAACAATTGGTTAGTCAACTGTTTTAGTTTAAATATTTTAAATGTTTGCAACGGTTGGTTAGTCGGTTGTTTTAGTTTAAATATTTTAAATATTTTTGTTAATGTCGGCTTTACAACGTGACATGTATGACCTCTTTTCCTCCCACCCCTGTGTTTTCCATTGTAGGAATGCCTCTCGACATAATTAAAAAAAAAATTAAATAACAACAAAATTTCAAATGTGCCTCGTATCCACTTATTTATTCTATACACTTGACGATTGCATCGACTTGCACTCCATGCAATCCAACAAGATGAGTAAATTACCATAAGGCCATTTGGACCAAATTATTTATCGTCGAATTGATATATATTCACTTCACTCCCCACGAAGGCCATGACCGTCGAACTACCCCATGGGAACGAGGTGTTCATTTCATTTCTTCTATGAAATTTTAGTAGATCATCAAACATAAGGATTCATCTCATGCAAAATTGCATTGTTATCATCTTGATTCCCTAAGAAAGCCATTATGGTCAGACTTCTCCATGGGATAGGAATGTACAATTACTATTAATAGTTGAATTCACATATATAATAGGACCTGCCATAGTACAACAACATGCAATCATTTTGAATTGTTCAAATTATTCAACTTGGTCAAGAGAATCATCGCTTTCATCACTTGTCCTTTTCTCATCAACTCGTTGCTTGAGGGGGTAGTCATATAACAACATTCATAATCAAAATAAGTAATTAAACGCTCAATCATTGCTAAGTGAATTCTTTCAAGAATCATTGTTGAAGATAATAATGCACCCTCCTTGCTTGGGACAAATAAAAAAAATATCAAAAGCAAATTCCATCAAACTATTAAGCTTATCTCCTAATTGCCACCAAGGCTAGGAATTGACTTAAGCTTATCTCCTAATTACCGCCAAGTCTAGGATTTGACTTAAGCTTATCTCCTAATTGCCGCCAAGGCTAGGATTTGACTTAAGATTATATCCTAATTGCTTCAAAGGCTAGGATTTGACTTAAGCTTATCTTCTAATTTTCGCCAAGGCTAGGATTTTAACTTAAGCTTACCAAAATTAAGTTCTTCAACTCATCAAAGGTAATGATTCAATGATGTATGCTCTTTTTATGATTGGATAATCTAGCATTGATAAGATTAATGAACATAAAAAAACCTATAATATGACTTTAGGTTATCTATTTTTGCTCAGCGTTGTGTTTTCCCAAAATGCATACCAAAAAGGCGTGTCTGTAGACACCTAAAACATATCATATTTTGGAGACTACTCATATGGGTACCTTTGCAAACCATATGAATGACCTTGGACCTTCCCAAGTCTAAGCAATGATTCTAATCACACGTTTAGGGTAGGCTAGTCCTATTCAGCCTTATTTTCTAATGATATCAACAGCTAATATTCCAATCACTAATGACAACAACGACTAGGGTCCTAGTTGTGTTGAGCAATAGTGGCTAACCCTATAACAAAATTGGGCTCCCAGAGCTGAGAAAAATCAATTGCAATGACCAGTTTGTAATAGCTTTGAAGCGGTTTTGGATGAGAAAGCTTCTAGAGGATTCCTCCCAACTGCTCAAGACAATAACTTATTGATCTTGGATTCCTTGAGAAGCCAAGATTAGGATTTGGAGAGTCTATTTATAGACCCTCCAAAGAGGTAAATAGAGATACAATTTGAATGCAACGAAGCCCTACCAAATTGGAGAGCCAATTGCAACCCTTGAGGAGTGCCAAGATGCTATCCAATTGGAGAATGACACCTACATTTGAAGCAATGGAGTTTCCAACAACTTGAGGAGCAAGCTTGCCATTTCACACTAATTCATTGTGAATTCACAACAATTCACCTATAAATTTGTGTTTGGACACACCGGTGACCCTTGATCATCAATTCAACAAAGGAATTGAGCATCCATAGACCTGATTTCAAGAGCAGAATACTTTCCTCATGGTCTATGTTATCAATAGCGACCAATAGGCTTAGTTGTGGATATCAATAACGGCTAGCAGAGCCAAATACTATGAGCACTAGTGGCTAGGGTTTGACATTCTTAATCCTCTAAGTTAACCATACATTTATATTTCTCAACATTCATTTAGCTTTATCTAGTCTGGATTAGTCATATTCCATGCATTTCCATGGTTGATTAATAGATTAATAGACATCTTTGCTTACATTTGTGCATTTCATGCTTTCCTTTATATTGCTTTAAATTTTAGGTTCCTTTATGCTCAATATGCAATATTACATGCAATTTTAGGTTCCTTCATATGTTTTAAATTTTTATTCATGCTTATTCATAAATCTTGTAGGTAACTTTATGCATATTTACATATGTTCAAGCTTTCTTTACATATTTTGTATATGTCATACACTTTTTGGGAAATCAGCCTCATCTTGAGAGGCTTAATATGATACTAATGTGCTTTGTTGTTTCCTTGCAAGTAGATGACATATATCTCAAATACAAAGCATCATTCAAGATCCAACCTCTTGACATTAGAGAAGGAGGTATCCTAGTAAGCCCTCAAGCAAAGTTTGAAGACCTTAAGAGTCTATTGAAGGCATCTACCACATGAGTTGTGGATTGTAATATGTATCACAATGGTCAAATCCCTAAGAGGGATGTTCTTGTAACCTTTTTGTAAAGAGATTTACAAATATTAATAAATATGGACACATTATTTTATCTCTCTTCCTTATGTTTGGTTGTTTGATCAATATTATCATTTTGATAGCATATTATCTAGATGTTATACTTTTAAAGCCTCTTTTAGTTTGACATGGATACCCACAAGACTAAACCTACTTCCTCTAAAGGTGGAGAGTATGACACATTTAATCTTGTTGATGAATCCAATCCGAAGAATGTGTTCATTGGAAAAGTATGCACTGAAAAAGAGAAGAAAGAGGTGATTGCAACTCTTAAGGAGTACAGATATGTCATAGCCTAGGGCTATGAAGATTTAAAAACCTATGATCCTAATGTCATCACCCACACTATACCACTCAGGCCTGGCACAAAACCTTTTTGACAGAAGCAAAGGACCGTGAATGCACTGCTTGAACCACTTATTTTGAAAGAAGTTCAAAAATTACTGTCTGCAAAAATAATTTTTCCTGTGAGGCACTCTACATGGTTGGCCAACTTAGTCCTAGTCTGCAAAAAGAATGGAGAAATTTGTTTATGTGTTGATTTTCGTAATCTGAATAGAGCTTCTAAAAAGGATAATTACCCATTGCCATCTCTGGATGAAATACTTCAGATTGTCAATGGCTCCTAGATGATGTCATTTCTAGATGGCTATTCAGGTTACAATCAAGTCACAGTCCACCATCCTGATCGAATTAAGACAACATTCACCACCAAGTGGGGAACCTTCGCATACAAAAGAATACCTTTTGGATTGATTAATACTGGTGTGACTTTCCAGCATGCTATGGACAATGCATTCAAAGGTCTGATTGGAAAATGCATTATAATTTATATGGATGACCTCACGATATTCTCAAAGAACCAAGTTGATCATGTCAAATATCTCATAAGTGTGCTACAAAGATGTAGAGATCATGGAATATCCCTAAATGCTAAGAAATGTGTCTTCTGTGTCACTGAAGGTTAGCTTTTAGGACACATAATTTCTAAAAATGGTATATCAGTAGACCTTGATAGAGTGGAAGCTATCTCTAAAATTCCTCTTCCTGGAAGTCAAAAGGAACTGAAATCTTTCTTTGGAAAGATTAACTTTGTGAGAATATTTATTGTTGGCTTTGCTGAGATTGTGCAACCTTTGAATGCCTTATTGAAGAAATATGCAAAGGTAGTTTGGAACACAAAGACCAAATATGCTTTCAATATGATAAAATATGCTATTTTTGCTACCCCTATTTTGATCAACCCTGATTATGGCCAACCCTTTTATATTTACTCGTTTGCCTCAGAACATTCATATGCTGGAGTGTTAACCCAGAAAAAAGAAGATGGAGATGAAAGACCTATCACTTTTGTAAGTTCTCCTTTAAGGGGAGCTGAATTAAAGTATTCAACACTTGACAAACATGCTTTTGCGTTAACACGAGTTGTCAAGAAATTTAGGCATTATATTCTCTGTAGTAAAACTTATGCCATAGTACCAGATGTTGTTGTGAAATTGATGTTAACCCAAAATGAACTTGGTGAGCGTAGAGGAAAATGGGCATCTATTTTGCAAGAATTTAATTTAGAGATTTAGCCCATGAAGATTGTAAGATCTCAAGTATTGAGTAGAGCTCTAGCTAAAGCAAATCCACATACTGAAGAAGAACAATGCATGATGCAAGATATAATTGAAGAAGAATGGTACGCAGATGTAATTCATTTTTTATTAAACAAGAAGTGTCCAAGCTATATGAATTCAAGTTAGAGGGTTGCCTTACATTCCAAATGTGCTCAATTTATGATTAAATATGGAGTGTTATATAGAAGAAATCATGAAGGAATTTATCTTAGGTATTTAAACAAGAAATATTCTATTGAAGTGTTGGCTGATTTCCATGAGAAATTTGGTACTGGACACGGTTTCAGAACTACTATAGCTCACCAAATATTGAGAGCTGGTTATTATTGGCCACATTTTTTTAAGGATGTCCAACAACACATTAAAAATTGTGATATCTATCAAATTGTTGTGAAGAGAGAAAGAAATGCAACCATGCCTCTCCAACCTATCATGCAGAATCGACCTTTCACTCAGTGGGATCTCGACTTCATTGGAATGATAAACCCACCATATTCGGATACAAATATGTTCTTACAACTACTAATTATTGTACCCATTGGTCTAAAGAGAAGGCTTGTAAGAATTGCACAACTAAGGTGGTCATTGATTTTCTAGAGGAACACATTCTTCCCAGGTTTGGTGTGTTGCATTATTTGGTATGTGATAATGGCCCTGCCTTTTCATCTATTGAATTTTCAGAATGGAATTACGAGCACCAGGTAATCTTGAAACTTTCTTCTAACTACTATCCGCAAGGGAATGGGGTGGCTGAGTCCACCAATAAAAATTTATGCAATATAATTGGAAAATTATTAGAAAATAATCCTAGAGAATGGCATAGCAAATTGAAGTATGCACTGTGGGTTGATAGGACACACATTAAGAAGGCCTTGGGGACTTCTCCATATCACCTAGTTTATGGCTAGGAACCCATGTTTCCCATAAACCTGAGAATTCCTACTTTGCAATTTATGGATGAGTATGTAGGAAATGATGATAAAGTTAAGATCAGGTTAGCTAACCTGATATATTTAGAAGAAAAGAGAAATGAAGCATTGAATAAATTTAGTAAACATCAGGAAGTTGTTAAACATTGGTTTGACAAAAAGTCCAAAAACAAATGCTTTAAAGTGTCTGATCTTGTCCTGATGTGGGACAAAGCACATGAAAAGAAGGGTGAGCACCCCAAATTTAGTTTCTTGTGGTTAGGCCCATATCAAATTTTTGAAGTTTTGGGTGAGAATGCTTTTAGGCTGTAAACTTTAACTGGTGAGGATATTCCACTTCCTGTGAATGGACAGTTCCTCAAACATTATTTTCATGCCTAAGTTCTACTTGCGGTCCTGTGTGGTTTAGTTTCCCTTTCTGCAGTTCTTTGCTTTCAATAAGGAGCCCTCTTTGGCTCGGTAGTCTAGTTGTTTTTGCTGATTTTCTATTGTGCTTTATTTTTTCTTTCTACTACTATTGCTTGTTTTGGTAATATGGGAAAATATGGGGAATACAAAATTAAAAAAAATAACTTAAATCAGCTTTTGCTTCAATTTTACTGTTTGATGATCAAAGTATGAATATCATGATTCTTCCTTAGGATTGTTCTCGAATTTACTCTAGTCTTACTTGATGGTCTTCCTGATGGAACTGGGATTTTATTTCTTCATCACCATTCGAAGATGGTAAGTTTTCGCTTTGGTAGAAAGTCACTACATCACTATTTGCATTTAATAGTCCAACTCACTATATACGGTCATGGTGTGGGATAATTGACCTCAACCCAACCTTTTTTTTATCCACCTCATAATTTTCACCATGGATTGGTCCCCAACCTTTGGCTTGATTATTTTATCCAGGAAGAGATTGTTACCAAAAAATAAAGAAAAAGAGAAACTATGAAAATACTTGTAAAATGAAAGTCATAAGCATCTCTTCAAGAAGGTGATATGGGATCCTCCACCAGGGCTATGAACACCTGGCAGTGGAGCAAGGCGTAGGTGGGACTAGGTGGGACTAGGTGGGCTATATATGCATGGCTGGAAGCAAAGAAATATCTAGGCCATTCCACGTCCCTCACCACCATCAAAAAAAGAAAAAAAAGAGGAAGGTTCAATTTTGTTCTCATTGCATCATATCGAAACATGTTGAGTTGGAAGGTAACCAATGCACTTCACCACACACTATGACTCCCTCCAAGTGGCTCCTTACTTTGATTCATGCATGATGAGGCTGAAATACCATACCCAATTTCCCTTGAAGATTTCAAGTTTGCTATTGGAAGTCTTGAAACAATATTAATGAATAACCAATTTATTTGAATTTTGATCATTTATGCAGTAAGTGCGGACAAATGCTAGTTTGTTTGTTTGGGCATTTGTTGTCCCTTGACAACATGCCCCCATTTAGCACTCTAAAAAGGGACCCCTTTTCTTTTTCTTTTTTGTTTGTTTGTTGATTTTAGTTTTTTTTGTAATATTTCCCTTGGACCTTTGAGCTGGTGAAAATGGGAGAGCCCAGATTTGGGTAGTGCATTGTAAACAACCCGATTCATTAAAACAAAGCACTACATGTTGATAGAGCAATTGAGTATTTTTTTTAGTTCATTAATATTCAGTTGTATGTTGGTCTACCTTTTCTTTTGTTCCAACTACAGTTGTTACTTAACATGCCCAGATTTAAAAAAAAATCCACGTGGGCTGAATTTTCACGTTTTTTTTGACAGGTCATCTTTTGGGAGCCATAACTTTTTGTTCACAACTCCGATTAAGCTCAAACCGGATGCATTGGAAAGCTTACAACAAGCTCTACTCAACCAATACTAATTATAGAATTTTAAATGCACATGATTTTCTAGAAATCTATTGGAATGAGCATGAATATTTCTATCCACCACACAAGGGGCCAACAACTGAAAAAACTATCATGATGTTCCCCCTCTCACCTGGAATTCATGGTTCCATTAGTTGGATTCATTTATTGTATTCTCTAAAATTTTGGAGAGTTGTCTCCTCTTAAAAAAAAAACTTCATTACTCCATGAATTTCCAACTTGTGGGAATGGAGGGAAAGGATTATCCGAGCTTACAAAAGGAAGAGGAGGATTATGTAGGAGGGTTCCATATTTTTGAAGTAGACTCTTGATATTCTTAGCAGTAGCTCTTAGAGTAGTTTGATTTTCTGCATTTTTTCTGAAGACTCCTTGGTTTCTACTGCAAATGGATGGCAATTTTCTTCATGAATAAAGAAGTTTGTGGAAGTTCCTGTTGTGAATGCAATCTATGCATGATTATGGTGGTTGCAATCACTTATTTTTTCTGCAACTTTCCTTCCTGGTAACTATGTGTATACTGCTGCCTAGAGGTATTTTCATGATTTTATTTTTCCATTACATGTTGTGGCAAATCAAGGATAATCAGGTTTTGCTTTTCCTTACCCTCTCCTTTTACATTTTTTTTATCCTCTCTGTTAGATTAGTGGTGTAGATTAGATTTTTATTTATTTATTTTTCTTATTTGGTTGCAGTTGTAGTGTGTTTTTGCTGCTGAAAATTTCTGAGTTTGCTTAAGCATGGTTGAAAATTAAAAAAATCAGATTTAATGCATTTGAATGGTTGAAGATTAAAAATCAGATTTGATAAATTGAGTGCTAAAAATTTCTGAGTTTGCTTAAGCATGTCTGAAAATTAAAATCAGATTTAAATCATTTGAAGGGTTGAAGATTAAAAATCAGATTTGATTCCTTGAGTAGCTGAAGATATAAAATCAAATTTGATGCATTGAATGACTGAAAATTAAAATCAGATTTGACACATTGAATGCTGAAATTTTTTGAGTTTGCTTAATCATGTCTGAAAATTAAAAAATCGAATTTGATTCACTAAATGGCTGAAAATTAAAATCGGATTTGATACATTGAATGCTGAAAATTTTTGAGCTTGCTTAAGCATGTCTGAAAATTAAAATCAGATTTAATGCATTTGAAGGGCTGAAGATTAAAAATCGGATTTGATTCCTTGAGTGGATGAAGATTAAAAATTATATTTGATGCATTAAATGGCTGAAAAACCAAAATCAGATTTGATAAACTGAAAGTGCTTAAAATCCTAAAATAAACTTGTGGATCACCAACATAGCCTCCTCTAAGTAAACCCTGCATGGTTGAGACCCAACCTACCTGAACCTTGGAGGAAATACCTTTTCCTTTTCAAGAGGGAATATCTGGTGTGTCTGTGTGTGTTCCACATATTGGTAAGCATTAAAAATGCAAGTCAACATGCATATGACACAATTGTGTAGTTGGTCCGAGAGCAAAAATCTCACTAATATCGCTAAGGATTTGTAAAGAGCTGAGATTGACTATAGATGCAACATAATTAGAATGGCTACAATTCAAATAAATACTAGTGAAAAGGGTAGGCATCTTGAAAGAGTTTGTGATGATGGTATGCAGACACCCAAGTTTGATCATCATAAAGGACATAATGGTTATCAATATTCCTCCATTATTTGGTATATGTCTGTTTGAAGGTCACCTTGGGCAAGATGGAGGATATCTCAATCAAGAGCTAAATCAGTTAAAGATCTCTGGAGTCAAAAAATTAATCTATATGCCCAACCAGGGCCTTCACCTCTTCTTCATTGCAAGATATGGATAACAAGAATTGAGTCTAATAAGGGAAGCTGATTATGAGAAAATTTTAAAAATAACCAATTATTCACATACAAAGATGAATCAGTCAGAATGTCCTCAATTATTTTCAAATCAGAAGTCACAAAAAAACTCTATAGTCATTTCTATCTCCTACTGGTATTTAGAGAATCCCAACTCCCTCTATTCATATGCAGTTAATCAAGAAGAATTATAAGAAGAAAGCAGTAAGGGTGAAACATTATATCAAAGGCAATTATGGATGGAGTAGTATCTGCAAATATTTGTGGAGCTGGAATACTCAAATTTGAAACACTCAATGGAGACTCTGATGTTATAAGATTCACACCTGACCAGAGCATAGAATTTCTAGGTGAAAAGTAAAAATCAGAATGGTTTCAGGATGAAATTGAAAACATTTGTGAACTGTCAAATGAGGAGTACAAAGAATAATACAAATTTGGTACTATATGGTCTAGACATTGCATATTTACTAGATAGATTTCGTAAAGTATTTGAGATCATATGTGGGTATGCACACCATATTTTTATGTACATAGCCGATAGGTAAATAAAAATAGTTGATTATAGCTATAATGAGTAAGTAGAGCAAGATCGTGTGTGAGCGTGCTCCTTACATCACCATGTACATATACTTAAAAAGGATAAAGGAGGAAAATCATGATGACAACTAGGTCTCAAGTTGAGTAAATCAAAAGGTACACTAAAGAATTGAAATCTTGAAGAATCAAATCCAAAACCCACCATAATTGTTAAACATTTCATAAAGCACACCTCTCTTCCCTTCTCAATTTTCTTTTTTTATAAGGTGTATTCCCCCCTTTCCCACTACACCCCCATCATTATTATCCAGACACTGTATCTCAATGGACAAAGGCATATTGGCTCAATAACAACAAAAAGTATATCCGAAGAGCTAATATGACATGGGTCGGACTATTGTAACTTATGCAAGTAATGGAACATGTCATACCATATGCAGTGTGATTTCAACTAAGTATAGAGCATGATGAGGAAAGAACTCAATTCGCACATGAATAAAGGCCAAATATTTTGGAAGGAGTACTTGTTGTGGCTAATCCACAACACACCCCAAAATTGGGGGCCCAACTTTTTGGATGCTTTCAAAGAAGAAAACAGGGACCCAGATGCTAAGAAAATCAAAGAAAAAGGCAAATTTTCACTAAGGCAAAAAGTTGTCGTGATATCGCGACATGTCGCTCCGTCGCGACTAGAAGGTGTCGCGATATCGCGACATGTCGCTCCGTTGCCGCAAAAAACGAAAAGGTGTCGCGATATCGCGACATGTCGCTCCGTTGCTGCAAAAAACGAAAAGGTGTCACGATATCGCGACATGTCGCTCCGTCGCTGCGGAAAACGAGAAACTGTAGAGAAATCGCGACATGTTTCTCCGTCGCGGCCCAGAGAGGAGAGAGAAAGGTAGAATGGAAAACTGTAGCGAAATCGCGACGTGTTGCAAAATCACGGTCAACGTGGTCAACGACAGCAGGTGGACGAAAACGTCGCGAAATCGTGACGTGTTTGATTTTTGCGGCTTGAAAGCGAGCAGAAGGCATAGAGTACAAAATGGTTGCGAAATCGTGACAAAGCCGAGCAAAAGAGTCTTAGGCCCAGCAGTGTAGTGAAATCGCGACAAAACCGGAGACAAGGCGCTTAAGTCGAAAGGTGACGCGTCGCATTTTCGCGATGCGGGTGGATAAAAATGCCTGAGTAGGAAAATGGTAGCGATTTCGTGCAACTTTTGGCGAAACATTCTAGCCAGGCAAAGACGTCGTGAAATCGCGACAAAAAGTGAAGACCATGCCCGAAACAGAAAATGGTAGCGATTTTGCTACGGGTTGCAGCCGAAGCGTACGGACGATGAGAATGGTCGCGATTTCGCGATAGAAAGCCGCAAGGTAGCTCCGAAGCAGAAAGGCGTCATGATTTCACGACAGGTTGCGGTCGAAGCGTACGGACGATGAGAATGGTCGCGATTTCGCGACAGAAAGCCGCAAGGTAGCTCTGAAGCAGAAAAGCGTCACGATTTTGCGACAGGTTGCGGTCGAAGCATACGGAGAAAAAAAAGCGTCACGATATCGTGACATGTCGTGATTTCGCGACATGTCACGGTTTCGCTGTGAAAGCGAAGGAGCAAGGCCGCGGGCTATTTTTGGTCACGATGTTCATGGGACCGTTATTGAGCATACAGAGAGCACTGAACACATGGCAGAAAGGCATGAGGGTCATAGTAACGCTTCAGATCGACAGTTACAACAGCAGAGAAGATCAAACGTTGCAGATTCAAGCGAAAGGTCAAAAACACCAAAAAGCGAGAAAATGAAGCGAAGCGTCATGGGAAATGAAACGAAGCGTTGCAGAGCAGCCGAGAGCAGCAACAGAATGTTTAAATAGCAGAAGTGTAGGCAGATACAGGGGCTGGAAATTGTAAACAGAAAGCATTATTTTATTGAATAAAGGAGTTATTTGGCAGGAGTAACTTTTGTGTGTGGAACCAAAAGGAGATTGAAGGCTAAGACTACTGTTATTTTTGTAGATTTTTCACTTGCATTATTCTTTCTTGTATCTATTCGTTTACACCATAATCTGGGTTACGATAGGTGAATGACAGAATGCTGCAATTATTTATTTCCTTAGAGTCTTGCATCTGATCTGATTCGACTGTGTTTTATTGCAGGTCTGTTAGGTCAGGTTGTTTTAGAGCTTCATCTCATAACTTGGGGTTTTGTAGGGAGGAGATTGCTAACCAAATTAACGTCCTGTTTGAGTTGTTTCAGCTAATTTTTACACAGAATCTATTCATTTTAGGATTTAATTTTGTTTCCACATTGCTCATGCAAATATTGGCATATTGGATTTTGGTGCATTCCAGAATACGTATTTCAATTTTACTAATTTTAGAAGCTGACATAGAGATAGCAGAACACTTAAATCAAAGATAAAATGAACCGATTAATCGTAAAATGAACCTCATGCTAAAGGCATGGAGCTTAAAATGAAGTGGCCTATACCACGCATTTTCTCATTTAAAAATCTTTCTTTAAGCCAAATATAAAGAGGTTGCTAATTTATTCTAGGGAGGGTTTCATTAATTTCAAGATCATAAAAGAAGAAAGGGTTTTTGTTCTTTCTTTTGCTTTATGCGGTTAGATTATTTTAACATATTAGGGCTACAAAGTTTACTGGGAATCATCAAAGGCCCCTTGTTAACAGTTACTTGTATAAAATAAGTTATTCTAGATTACATTCATTTATTTGCATTTTGTCTTAATTGGTTATATGCATATGAATGTTTGTTCACAGGAAACTTGGAGAAATTAAAATAATAAATTTTCTTTGCAAGAAAGAGTCTGCGGGTTTGAGACTCTAGTTGCGTGTTTATTTGTAATAGGACAAAATATTCACTCAACATTTTGGCGCTAGAAGGAGGGCCTTATTTATTGCTTTGTGATTTTTGATTTGTTCTAACAATTAACGTGGGTAGTTTTGTTTCCACTTATTGTGCTTGCAGGTATAACATTTAGATACTGTATTTTGCAAGTAAGTTGAGAGAAGTCTTTTGAGTTCTAGAGTTTCCAAGCTGGCCCAACCTGAGTACATTGCTACTAGGTCTAAGACCATAGGGGAAACTATTTTCCAAAGCCTTTCTCCCACTGCTAGGAGGCCGAAAAAAAAAACATTAGAGGTCAAAATACCACCCAGTATACTTGTGTTAGGGATTTATTTAGACTCAAGTACGTCTAGCGGGCCTAAGCCCTTAATTTCAAGTGTGACAGTAACACCAGTTGTATCTGTCTCCACAATTCCAAGCGTTTCCATTGTTCCCATAGGGTTAACACCTTTGAACAACATGGCCCAACAACAACAACAACAACCACCTGCCCTCTGGTATGGTGCGCAAAGTTCCCCTTTAGATATTCCTGGGGCAGTCCATGACTTGCCTAGAAACATTGAAAGGGGATTACCCAAATTATTGCACGATGGTCCCACAACAGCAGAATATCATGTCCAAATCTACAAGGACTATATGTTTAGGCAAGGGGTTACTCACGAGGATGTTGCTTGTCGAGTTTTCCCTGCTAGTCTAGACCCCACGGCCAATGAATGGTATCGAAATCTTCCAACAGGGTCCATCACTTCATGGGCCCAATTAGAAACCGCCTTCATTAGCCAGTTTAGAATGTTATTGGATCCCTCCATAATATACAATCTGTTCGTATCATGTAAAATATTACCCAATGAGCCCATACGAACATTTAACCAAAGGTTCCAAAAACTATACACGAATCTGACTCGTCACTTTGCGGTAGATCCTGCAGTCGCCTTGTAATTATATTTCGGAGCCTTAGATCCTTTAACGTCTTTGTTGACTAGAAGGAACCCTCAGGTTACGACGCTTCCTTTAGCTTATGCAGAAACAATGACTCTTGAACAACATATGAACCTGCCAGGAGTAGGATTGTCTCAATTGACTAGGATGGGGCAATATGGTCCATACAGTCAATTTGCCATGATGAACCAGTTAATGGCACCACATGTTCCTATGATGAATAATTTTCAAACACCCACTCAAGTGGCATCATTTCCAAGTTATCCTAATGCTTCCGTTCAAATGCAGGGTTTAATTCAAAATGGCCCGATGGGTTTGCCTAGGTTCGGTATGGGCAGTAATTTGTTGACCATGTCGGGGTTTGCTCCAATTAGCATGCCAAGCCCAATGACTTACCTAGAAATCACTCCGATTCAAAGTGTGAATCCAGGATGGAATCCACCTGCCTAGACCCAAGCCATTGTACCTATCCCAGAGGTGGCTAATGCAGCAAACGCATCTGGACCTGGAATTACATTGCCTCAACCACAAGGGTCCGAATTTTTGGTTACGATGGGAAATGTCAATAAAAAGGTGGACCAAGCCATGAGTCATAACCGGCCTCATAACCACAGAGGAAAAGGAACATACAACACGCAGCCGAATAATGGGCGAGTACCCAATCCCATAGCCAATCAGGCAGATGTCTCAGAAGATTTTGGAGAATCGAGACCTTGTGACAGTGATTGTATGCATTGTGGCCACGGGAAGCATGAGTCTATATTGACTGAGGTTATACATTCCCAAGAAAGTGAAGAAGAGGAGGATGTGGAATTTTTTGGAAACGAAGATAAAGAAACATTGGAAGTTCATGCCAACAAACGTTTTGGGAAAGGAAATCACAAGTATTACACTAGGAGTTCTAAGGAGCCCAAAACTTCCTCTACTCCTCCAAACAACCAATTACTCCCTCCTGATTTCAAAGGAGATGTCAATCCCCCTCCTCCATCCATGGTGGAAAAGTCTAAGATGGTGCAAAATATGTCAAATTCAGAAAAACCCACTTATGACTTGGTGGAAGACATGAAGAAAACTAAGGCCAATGTCTCGATGTATGACATGTCCCAATTATTAGGCCAAGAAGTAAGTCCACCAAAAAGTTTAGATCCACCTGCCCAAGTTCATGAAGCTAAAAGTGCTGAGTCCCGAATGGTTTTAAAAAAGGAAAAATGAGATATGTCTCCTTTTTTGATAACCGTTAGAATTGCAGGTAAAAACCTGCACAATTGCTTAATAGATTCAGGGGCCTCGGCTACCATCATGCCCCTAGAAATATGTAGAAAATTGGGACTTACACCAAAACCTTCTAGAAGTAGGGTGGTGTAGCTGGATAGATCAACCATGGAGGCAGTGGGAGAAGTGGGGGATGTTCTTATTCAGGTCAATTCAGAACCCAGGGTTCAACATCACATAGACATATTGGTGCTCGACATTCCTATCAAATATGGCATGGTTTTGGGAAGAGATTAGAGTAAAAACCTAAACGGTTACATTGTGATAGATTCTTCACATATGTGGTTGCCGTGGAGAGGAGTGGCCAACCAAATTCGGATTGATAGTGAACCTAGGCTTAAGGAGATGATCACAGAGTACAACAAACCGAATGAGATCCAATACATTGAAGCGAAATTGGGAGCATATTGTTTGGACATAGAAACACCTAAAAATTCCCAAAATGAAAGGATTGGATGCAACCTTACTGAAGGATAGCAGGACATTTGGACTTTAATATTTGATGGATCCAGGTCCAGACAAGGGGCAGGAGCCGGTGTTGAATTGTCATGTTCAGACAGAGAGCCTATGTTCGCTGCATACAGACTACACGTTCCTCGCCACCAACAATATGGCAGAATATGAGGCCTTGATTCTCGGACTTCAATTGGCCCTTCGGAAGAAAGTTAAGTGTATCAAGGTCCTTGGTGATTCGAAACTGGTGGTAAAACAAGTGAAGGGACAATACGTATGCAAGGACAAGCGGCTTAGACTTTACCAAACTAGGGTTAGAGATTTAATAGACGAGTTTGATGCTTTTAACATATCTCTCGATCTCTAGAAAAGGCAATCGTCTAGCAGATTCTCTAGCCGTAGCCGCGAGTATGTTGAAACCAGTGGATCATAAGAAATGCAAGAAATTCTCCATAGAACTGGTCCCTTGTCCCTCAATACTAGATAATGTCACGAATTTCCAAGTGTTTGATAGTGACAGCACATATTCCATTTTGTCACTAATTTTGGTATATTTGAAAAGCAGGTTATAGATGAAGATGAGAGGGATTTAGAGGAGGCAGATTTGGAAGAAAAAATTATTGGAAAATGCAATAAGATGCCAGATGAGATGGCTTCATTAGAAAAAACTTTCGATATCGGATACCAACCAAGGGAAGGTAAAAAGGTTCCACCTCCCAGAGAAGCCTGTGATTTGGTTAACATTGGAAGTGCAGAAAACCCTCGAGAAGTATTCATAGCAAAAGCATGTACCAAGAAGGAGAAGGATTCCATTGCCAATGCATTAAAGGAATACATAGACTGCATAGATTGGAGTTATAAGGAGCTGAAAACCTATGATCAGAATGTCATAATGCATACGATTCCGTTGAAGCCAGACTCCAAACCCTTCAGGCAAAGACAGAGGCGAGTCAATCCATTATTAGAACCCTTGATAGAGAAAGAGGTAAAGCGACTGTTAGAATCTAAGATCATCTTTCCTGTTAGGCACTCCACATTGGTTGCTAACTTGGTCCCCATGAGAAAAAAGAGTGGAGAAATGTTGTAATCACAATGACACTGAGAGGGGGGGTGAATCAGAGTGTGTTCTTTAAAATTTCTAAAACATATGATTTTAAAACCAGCAGCAGTTTAAAGCAGATAAAAGAGATACTAAATGCATCAAGAAAGCATCATACATAACACAATATTTTAACGAGGTTCACCAATGTGGCTACTCCTCAAAAATACCGCTTGGACTACCATCCAAATCTAGTCAATGCAAAGCTACAACTTTACATAATCCTTTACCAGCACCAACTGGAAGGAGCACCAACCCCTTAACTTTATCTGCTTCAACAGAATGGAGCACCAACTCCTATTTTACCAAAACCTACTGGAAAGAGGCACCAACCCCTTAATTTGCCAGCACCAACTGGACAAATTGTTTACCAGCACCAACTAGAAAGAGGCACCAACCCCTTAGTTTGCCAGCACCAACTGGACTTCAATATTGAATAAAAAATGTTTGACATATACCTTTGTTATTGCAAGACTCTAACTAGTCTACATCACCTTTGCAATCTCTGTGCACTCTGATCTCTCTTGCACAATCACTTCACACAGTTTGCTGCACTGCTATAGCCAGACTTTGCAATCAACTTTGCCCTTCGCGCTTCTATGCACACTCTGCTTTCTCTGCGCACTCACTTTGCACACTCTGTGTCGTTTCACATTCTGCTCTCTGCTCAACACGAACTTCACTCTCACAAACACTATGCTTGCATTCACACTTTATCTTCACACTCCACATTTCAAACTCGAAGAACCCTTGCTTTTATAGAAGAAATTTTAGAAACAAACCCTAAAAGAACGTCGACTGAGAAACCCTAGAATTTGTCAGCTGCCAAACCCTAAAATCTGTTGGCCCAAATTTAACTTTGTCGGCCTCAAACTCTTCTCCACCTTTGTCACCTTCCTATAGCTTATTGCCACGAAATAGTAACACGTCGGCCCTTTTAATTTAATTTAATATTTTAATTTAAATTTTAAATAAAATAAAATTTAAACTAAATATTTAAAATTAAATATCTTCATCACCGGGGCATCTTTTTCAACGAAACGAAGAGCCAACTTGGGTTTTAAGAAAAACCCATTTCAAATATGTTATCCATGATTTTAAATAAAACTTTTTATTTTTACTACCTTGGTTTTCACAAAAAACCTTTTCTCTTCTTGACATCTCAGGTTCTGAAGACTTCTTCTTCTCATTCTGAATTATGTTTTTTGTTTTTGTGCATCTATCATTTAAGGACTCATGATCTGACTAAATTTTGAACTTTATCCTCTCGCATCTGAGTGACTTTTGAACTACTTGTCCATTGCATCATTAGATCTAACTGACTGTATTGACAACAATGACAATCCTCCTGCAACACCTTGCTCAACACTAAACTCCTATCCATTGTACTTTGGCTGCACCTTGTTGTTCAATAAACTCTTGTCCATTGCATCAATAAATCTGTCTAACTGTGTTGACAACAATGACAATATTGTTTGCTGCACTTTGCTCAACAATCTCCCCCTTTGGAATTGTTGGCAACATGTGCAATTTTCCTGTAAATCTTCTCCCCCTTTGACAATAATACCAAAGGGCTGCTGCAGACTCCCCCTAAGCCTATGCACAATATTCTTAGACACAAATTATTACAATTAGCAAATTTTCCAAGCATGAACAAGAATAAAAACAAATACACAAATGCTCCCCTTAAGTCCAAGACCACTTCATTTCACCGATTGACAACATCATGATAAGCATAATAGGCATCAATAAAATCAATAATGTGAATAGCAGCAATAACCGATGAATGACACCATCACCGTCAACTTCACCAATATAACATGTGTAAGAACATGACTGAACCACTGTCTTCTGTGCAATTACCCTCTGTTGCTTTGCAAACTCAAACTTGTCCACTGTTAGTGAAGGCATACAATAATCTTATATAGCCAGCTTTTTGTTCTACAATGCCAACAACATCTGCATACAACTTCACCATGCATCTTGGATATATTCTCAACAAACTTGAACCCAATGACAACTGTTTGTCTCTCTCTGTAGTGAGAATCCAACAGGCTACCTCAATCCACTTTCAACTCGGTGCAAGTACTAAACATATTCATCACCAGGCTGGAAATCATCTGGCTGCTCATTAAAAAACTTTTTCTTCAATCTTCCCATTCAACATGCTGATTTCACTTTTGTTAACAAAATTGACAAGTGACTCACATCTGTACCAATTTTTGTCCAGAACTGCAATTTTACTGCCAACTCTTACTTTCAACTATGCATGTCGAAAGAAGACATTTTGTCAAACACTTTATGGCCAACCGTAGTGCACCTTACTCAGCCTCAAGCTTCTTATCCTTGGACTCGCATTAAATCAATAGTTAAAACAAAACTGTCTGTGAATTAAATATATTCACCAAGGTGTCATGAAAGATCCGGCAATCTTCACATCAAAGAATAAAAACAAATACATGTTGCTCAAAACACAAATACACAAACTAGGGCAAGCATTCTTTCGTTGAGCAAATTATCCGGACTATTATGATTCATAATTTTAAACAGTGGTATTAAGAATCATCAACAAGTACAACAGATGACATATCTCAAAACTACCAATGGTGACAGCTCTCAAATTAAACACCACACTTCACGGCATTTCCACAAACCACTATATAAACTAAAAAAAACACTTTAACAACTATACAACATTAACCCGGATGCTTACCTTTCATCCTCAGATACCTATACAAATACATAGGAGCATTAAAATAAAACTTTAATATTGCTCCTCCTGAGGATGTGCCACCTGGAGTTGCTTAGAGCAATGGCAGAGTAGCCTCCTTCAGTCCAAGGAGACACAATTTCCTTTCTTATGTCTTTCTCCAGACTTTCCTAAACTTGGGCTTGGGTTTTTCAACAACATCCCTATTTTGCTCCTGTTCATGAACTTGAACATTTCTCTTGTGGGGTTGTCTCTTGTGCATTCTTAATGGATGATTATTTTCTTTTCTTTTATGCACATGATATGTTCCTTGTCGGTGTTGTCCTCTTTGTGTCTGATGAAATCTAGGGTTTTTCCTTAGATTAGATATAGAAGTGCTTGGATAGAACCTTGCTATGTGCCCTTGACCGTTGCATTTAAAACATTGCACATGTTTTATTCCCTGTTTGTATTGCATTCTATGTGTATGATGAAATCTATGGTATTGCCTTAGATTGGATACGGAAGTGCTTGAACAAAACCTTGCTATGTGCCCATGGCCATTACATTTAAAACATTGCACAGGGTGTTCACTCAATAAATAGAAGTATTTTTATCAGTATAACTCTTTGATCTATTGTTCAGTCCACAATAAATTGCCTTGTGACCAAAGTGGTTGCATTTAGAACAATAGCCATAAAAAACATTATTATTAAAAGAGTGAGAGTGAGAGAACCTCTTTGCTTGTGGTTTCTTTGCTGTAGATCTTCTTTGATATTTTCTTCCTTTTGAGGATTCAACTTCAGACTTTTCTTGTTTCAATCCTTCAATCGAGGACTTCTTCTCTGCATATTTGGAGGATGAAGGTTGTTCAGCTTCATAGCCAAGACCAAACTTAGTTGTGGAGCTTCTTTGTTGATTTATCATTGTATCTAGCAACTCTGTGCTCTTCTCAAATTTGAGATTTATATTGGCCTCTTTTAGTTGTTTCTTCAATGAAACAATCTCTTCTTCTTGTTGGCAGCATACAGTCTCTTTCTCATTGATTTGATACCTGATATTTTCTTCACTCTTTTTGAACTCTTCTATTTTCAGCTCCATATTGTTAACAACTTTGTTAGATTCCTCTTTATGTTTGTTTTATATACCAAATTTATTACTCATTTCTTCTGTCTGCATTCTTAAACCGTCAATTTTTTTTTCTAGCTTGCTGCAATACTCCGTTTTCCTAGAAGATTGCATTTCAAGATCTTCAAAAATTTTCTTGTAATATTCTACTTGAATTTTCAAGTTGGTGATTATATCTTCTGCATCCTCAACCTTTTTACTCAAGTCTAAAATCAGTTTACGTTCCCAATTTGCTTTTGCATCACTTCCTTCTTCATCACACTCTTGTTCTGAATCTGTTTCTTTATCAATTATGAATGGATCATCTTCATCTTCACTGCTACTAAACCCATGGCACTGGCATCCATTATGCCCGAGTTGACCACAAAAAAAACATTCTCTACCTTGTGAGCAATCAGCTACAAAGTGACCGGTCTTCCCACATATGGTGCAAAACTTTATTAATCTGGCTTGTTCTCCACTGTTTGATTCATCTCTTGAATCTATTTTCATTCCCAAAGCAACAACATTGAGATCATCTTCATTTTCTTTTGTGCCCTTGTGAGATTTCTTCTTCTTGTGTCTTATGGTTTTGCTTTTGCATTTCCTTGCCATTTGTGTTCTTGTAAGATCTTCCTTCAAGCTGTTAAACTTTCTAAAGGAACCCACTCTGATACCAATTGTTGTAATCACAATGACACTGAGAGGGGGGGTGAATCAGTGTGTTCTTTAAAATTTCTAAAACATATGATTTTAAAACCAATGAGTAGCTTAAAGCAGATAAAAGAGATACTAAATGCATCAAGAAAGCATCACACATAACACAACATTTTAACGAGGTTCACCAATGTGGCTACTCCTCAAAAGACTGCTTGGACTACCATCCAAATCCAGTCAATGCAAAGCTACAACTTTACATAATCCTTTACTAGCACCAACCGGAAGGAGCACCAACCCCTTAACTTTATCTCGCTTCAATAGAATGGAGCACCAACTCCTATTTTACCAAGCACCTACCGGAAAGAGGCACCAACCCCTTAATTTTCCAAGCACCAATCGGACAAATTGTTTACCAAGACCAACCGGAAAGAGGCACCAACCCCTTAATTTGCCAGACTAATCGGACTTCAATATTGAATAAAAAATGTTTGACATATACCTTTGTTATTACAAGACTCTAACTAGTCTACATCACCTTTGCAATCTCTGTGCACTTTTCTCTCTCTTGCATAATCACTTCACACGCTTGTCTGCACTGCTACATGACTGGACTTTGCAATCAACTTTGCCCTTCGCGCTTCTCTGCACACTTTGCTTTCTCTGCGCACTCACTTCGCACACTCTGTGTCATTTCACATTCTACTCTCTGCTCAACACGAACTTCACTCTCACAAACACTATGCTTGCATTCGCACTTTATCTTCACACTCCACATTTCAAACTCGAAGAACCCTTGCTTTTATAGAAGAAATTTTAGAAACAAACCCTAGAAGAACGTCGACTGAGAAACCCTAGAATTTGTCAGCTGCCAAACCCTAAAATCCGTCGACCCAAATTTAACTTTGTCGGCCTCAAACTCTTCTCCAACTTTGTCACCTTCCTGTAGCTTATTGTCGCGAAATAGTAACACGTCGGCCCTTTTAATTTAATTTAATATTTTAATTTAAATTTTAAATAAAATAAAATTTAAACTAAATATTTAAAATTAAATATCTTCATCACCGGGGCATATTTTTCAACGAAACGAAGAGCCAACTTGGGTTTTAAGAAAAAACCATTTCAAATATGTTATCCATGATTTTAAATAAAACTTTTTATTTTGACTGCCTTGGTTTTCACAAAAAACCTTTTCGCTTCTTGACATCTCAGGTTCTGAAGACTTCTTCTTCTCATTCTGAATTATGTTTTCTGTTTTTGTGCATTTATCATTTAAGGACTCATGATCTGACTAACTTTTGAACTTTATCCTCTACATCTAAGTGACTTCGAACTACTCGTCCATTGCATCATTAGATCTAACCGACTGTATTGACAACAATGACAATCCTCCTACAACACCTTGCTCAACACTGAACTCCTATCCATTATACTTTGGCTGCACCTTGTTGTTCAATAAACTCTTGTCCATTGCATCAATAAATCTGTCTGACTGTGTTGACAATAATGATAATACTGTTTGCTGCACTTTGCTCAACAAGGTAAAGCAACTATTAGAAGCTAAGATCATCTTTCCTGTTAGGCACTCCACATGGGTTGCTAACCTGGTCCCCGTGAGAAAAAAGAGTGGAGAAATAAGGTTATGTATCGATTTTAGAAATCTTAATAAAGCCTCACAAAAGGACAACTACCCATTACCCACCATTGATGAAATACTCCAAAAGGTAAATGGGTCGTAGATGATGTCATTCCTGAATGGTTATTCGGGATATAATCAGGTCCTTATCCATCCTAGTGATCGGATGAAAACCACTTTCACCACAAAGTGGGGCACCTTTGCATACAGGAGAATGCCTTTCAAACTATTAAATGCAGGTGCCACCTTCCAACGAGCTATGGACTTTGCTTTTAAGGGACTCATAGGTAAGTGCATCATCGTCTATGTAGATGACATTCCTGTCTTTTCTAAGAACAAGGAAAACCACGTCAGGGATCTAAAGAAAGTCTTTCAAAGATGCAGGGAACAGGACATTTCTCTCAACCCAAAGAAGTGCATTTTTGGGGTAACAGAAGGAAAACTGTTGGGACATATAATATCTAAGGATGGAATTTCCATTGACCCTGAGAGAATAGAGGCCATACAACAGATTCCTTGTCCCAATAGCAAGAAGGGGTTGAGATAATTTTTTGGGAAGATCAATTTCGTCGAGAAAATTTATTGCTGATTTTGCAGAAATAGCAAAGCCTTTGAACGACATGTTAAAGAAAGAGGTCCAGATCAAGTGGACAGATGAAAATAGAGATGCTTTTAAAAATATCAAGGATGTGATTTCTAAAGCCCCGATTTTAGTGAGTCCCGATTATACAAAGCCTTTCTATATCTACACATTTGCTTCAGATCACTCCTTTGCGAGTGTTTTAACTCAGAAGAGTGAAGGTAGCATTGAAAATCCTATTGCCTTCCTGAGTAGTCCTCTCAAAGATGTGAAACTGAGATACTCCATCTTGGACAAGCAAATGTATGCTCCGGTTAAGACCGTGAAAAAATCCAGGCATTACATAGTCCACAATAGGGTCTTTGCTATCGTCCCGGATCCTGCAGTCAAAGCCATGTTCATACAAAATGAATTAGGTGAAAGACATGGTAAGTGGGTTTCAACTTTGCAGGAGTTTGATCTTGAGATTCAGTCGATGAAGATAGTGCGGGGACAAGGGTTGGTTAAGGCAATAGCAAAAAAGGATCTCACAATTTCATGTCAACATTATGAAGTCACGGATATAACCAAAGATGAGTGGTATATAGATGTGGTGTATTTTCTACTAAATGGTAAATGTCCATCGCATTTGAATTCTACTCAACGAAGAGCCTTGTGCTTGAAGTCTGCTAATTTCCTAATTAGATCCGGCACGTTATACATAAAAAACCATGAAGGTATTTACCTTCGTTGTCTTGACTAAAAAGAGGTAGTGCAGATACCCGAGGAATTTCATGGTAAACATGGGACAGGGCATGGGTCCGCTAATGCCACAGCCCATCAAATCCTCAGAGCCGGTTATTATTGGCCTCGACTATTCAAAGATGCCCATACTCATGTGAGGTCATGTCATACATGTCAAACTACAGCCAATAGATATAGGAGTGCTTCCATGCCTTTACAATCCGTAATCGAATCTAGACCTTTTGTGCAATGGGGCCTGTATTTTGTTGGAATTATCAGTCCCAATTCATCCGATTCTCACAAATACATTCTGATAGCTACGGATTATTGCACAAGGTGGACTGAAGCTATCCCCACAAAGAATGCTACTTCGGAGGTTGTTATTAAATTCTTAGAGGATAATATTGTCACTCGGTTCGGGATGCCTAACTCCATTGTAAGTGATAATGGTTCAACTTTTTCTTCTTTGGAATTTGCTAATTGGGCATTTGACAACGGTGTGAGTTTAAAATTATCTTCCAATTATTATTTGCAAGGCAACGGATTGGCCGAGTCTTCTAACAAGAATTTGTTATGCGTCATAAAAAAATTGTTGGAAAGAAATCCTAGGGATTGGCATAACAAACTTAAGTTGGCTCTTTGGGCTGACAGGATCAGAATCAAAGAATCAATAGGAACATCTCCTTACCATCTGGTTTATGGAAAAGATCCCATTTTTCCTACAAATATCAAGTTACAAACGCTGCATTTCATGAAAGATTATTTTGGGACTGATGATAAAATTGAGTCTAGACTAACATAATTAATGCATCTGGATGAAAAAAGGGATGAGGCTATGCTTCATTTTAGTAAACACCAGGATGTAGTAAAAATATGGTTTGACAAAAAGTCTAGAGCCAAGGCTTTTAAAATATCAGATCTAGTACTGTTATGGGATAAAAGACATAAGAAGAAAGGGGAGCATGATAAGTTTGACTACCTTTGGTTGGGTCCCTACCAGATTTCAGAAGTCCTAGGGGAAAACAGTTTTAGACTAAGAACCTTGGATGGAAAGGATTTGGCATTACCTGTCAATGGGTTGCACTTGAAACATTATTTCCAGGCTTGAAGCAGCTAGGTTTTGTATTATATGTAAATTATGCCATGCTTTATTTCTTTTGTGTGTGCAGATTTGATATTTAAGTTGTGTTTTTTTTGACATGTTCAGGTTTTGTATTGATGTCGTATTTTGTTTCTTCTGTGTGTGTAGGTTGGACGTTGAGGCGGTGTGTTTATTTGACATGTTTTATTGTTGTAAAAAAAATAAAAAAAGAATAAAGATTGAAATGTTAACACATGCTTAAGATCGGGAAAATATGAAACATTGGAATTATGTTGTAAAAGCTCCACATGCAACACAAACAGTTAAATAATATCGTTTGAAGCTTGTGATGCATGAAGTAGTCAGTTTTATAAATTATGGCAATACTTCATCTGCAATTCAAAGGGCAATGCATTCATATTACATATCACTTTGCATATACACGCCATCTTAGTTGCATATGCATTTCAGATACAAATCATTAAAGTGTGTCAAATCCTCTTAGGGTTATGCTATAGCATAAATAAAGGTAAATCCTAAGGTTGGAAACTGAGCCCCGAGATATCTAGAACCAAGCACATTTGGTACACATTAAAAAATATCTTGGGCAAAATGATCAAAACCTTGCTTGGAATAAAAGGTCAAGCGAAAGGAATATTTCATGTCTATCCTATTATGCAACATGATCCTTAAAACAATGGTTTTTACCACTTCCATTAAGCTTAAAGCCTAAAATCAGAGTAGTAAGGATAGGGTTAAGTCCTCATCGAACTTAGGTTGAGGATCCAACTCCCCAAAGCTTTGATTTGACCTACATGGAGTAGTAAGGATAGGGCATAATTCTCATCTCGCCTAGGTTGAGAATTTGATTCCCCAAGGCTCCTATGTCTCATTTCATGATAAAACTTGGATTGGAAGGATCGTACTACTTGTCCTCTGCAAAGGATGGGTAGTCATCCCCAAGGTCCAAGTAATAAAATTAATGTTTCTCCAGTTTCATCTAAGACTTGGATTGTAAGGATCGTACTACATGTCCCCAGTAAGGATGGGTAGTCATCCCCAAGATCCAAGAAGTAAAATTAATTTTTCACATCTCATCTTAATATTAGATTGGAAGGATTGTACTACTTGTCCTCTGCAAAGGATGGGTAGTCATCCCCAAGGTCCAAAGAAATGAAGTTAAGTCATGGATTATGGGGTTAGGTATGCCCATGCATGACAACATGTCTTGTCTAAAAAACAAGACCACTGACTGTTCAAAGGGTTAGACTAGCATGACCATTTCTTCCATAATTGATTAAATCATTTTGCTCAAAGTGAGGTAATGAATTCCAAATCAGAGTAGTAAGAATAGGGTTAAGCTCTCATCTCAATTAGGTTGGGAGTCTGATTTCCCAAAGCTCTGATTTCACTTTCACTTACACATGGGTTCAAGATAGTAGTGACTCATAACCAACTTTGGGATCTAATAAAACAATTCACTATACGCATGGTTGATCCTAAGGAGGTTTGATAATATTGAATATTTGTGTATGATATTAGAAGGTCTATGCATTTGTAAAAGCAAAATCTCTAAGCATATTTATTAGGTTACACAAATCATTCACAGTCTCACATATACATGCATGTAAAACTGACAATGGAATGTTGATTAAGTTCAAGCGATATGGAATGAAAACAAATAGCACACACTGAGCTAATACTAATGATTCTAATGTTTCATGTACTTCTGATCTGTCGGTATTTGTTTATCTTTTATATGCTAACACCTGTATCTAAGCTTGTATATTTCAGATTGGGTTCTCACCAAAATGCTCTGGAGCATTTGACAGCAGAGTCGCCATTTGTTGTGGCTAATCCACAACACACCCCAAAATTGGGGGCCCACCTTTTTGGATGCTTTCAAAGAAGAAAACAGGGACCCAGATGCTAAGAAAATCAAAGAAAAAGGCAAATTTTCACTAAGGCAAAAAGTTGTCGCGATATCGCGACATGTCGCTCGTGTTTTTGACCTTTCGCTTGAATCTGCAACGTTTGATCTTCTCTGCCTACAGCAGAGAAGATCAAACGTTGCAGATTCAAGCGAAAGGTCAAAAACACCAAAAAGCAAGAAAATGAAGCGAAGCGTCATGGGAAATGAAACGAAGCATCGCAGAGCAGTCGAGAGCAGCAACATAATGTTTAAATAGCAGAAGTGTAGGCAGATACAGGGGCTGGAAATTGTAAACAGAAAGCATTATTTTATCGAATAAAGGAGTTATTTGGTAGGAGTAACTTTTGTGTGTGGAACCAAAAGGATATTGAAGGCTAAGACTACTGTTATTTTTGTAGATTTTTCACTTGCATTATTCTTTCTTGTATCTATTCGTTTACACCATAATCTGGGTTACGATAGGTGAATGACAGAATGCTGCAATTATTTATTTCCTTAGAGTATTGCATCTGATCTGATTCGACTGTGTTTTACTACAGGTCTGTTAGGTCAGGTTGTTTTAGAGCTTCATCTCATAACTTGGGGTTTTGCAAGGAGGAGATTGCTAACCAAATTAACGTCCTGTTTCAGTTGTTCCAGCTAATTTTTACATAGAATCTATTCATTTTAGGATTTAATTTTGTTTCCACATTGTTCATGCAAAGATTGGCATATCGAATTTTGGTGCATTCCAGAATACGTATTTCAATTTTACTAATTTCAGAAGCTGACATAGAGATAGTAGAACACTTAAATCAAAGATAAAATGAACCGATTAATCGTAAAATGAACCTCATGCTAAAGGCACAAAGCTTAAAATGAAGTGGCCTATACCACGCATTTTCTCATTTAAAAATATTTCTTTAAGCCAAATATAAAGAGGTTGCTAATTTATTCTAGGGAGGGTTTCATTAATTTCAAGATCATAAAAGAAGAAAGGGTTTTTGTTCTTTCTTTTGCTTTATGCGGTTAGATTATTTTAACAGATTAGGGTTACAAAGTTTGTTGGGAATCATCAAAGGCCCCTTGTTAACAGTTACTTGCAGAAAATAAGTTATTCTAGATTACATTCATTTATTTGCATTTTGTCTTAATTGGTTATATGCATATGAATGTTTGTTCACAAGAAACTTGGAGAAATTAAAATAATAAATTTTCTTTGCAAGAAAGAGTCTGCGGGTTTGAGACTCTAGTTGCGTGTTTATTTGTAATAGGACAAAATATTCACTCAACAGTACTTAATCATGGAGATGCAACTCCATGGGCATCAGCTGATGAAATGGTATCTCAAGACCAAGCTCTATATAAGATGTGGTATACATTTCAAACTAGAGCATAATATCAAATGAGGAGCCCAAGGGTGCAAACAAAGTTTTCCATGGCCAAGTACGAGCAGCTAAAGAAGTTCCTACCAATCTGTAGATGAGGGAAGTGCAAAAAAGATAGGTAATGACCTACAAATGGCTAGAACTTTAGTTCGTGGTAATTTATTTGTTCTTGAAGTAACTCTAAGCTGCAATAGAGTATACTTATAGAGTTATGTTTTTGATGGATTACTCTATAGCCCAGTTCCCCTTTGCCTTCTTTTGTTTTCTCTTTTCTCTCATTTCCTAATATTGTAGTCCCATTTATTTCAATATGCACCTATAAATAGTACCATCAATTCCTTACAATATGAGAATATCCATATTTTTTATGGATTTTTATACTATGTTTTATCCCTATCCTTTCCATATCTAGTTCCCTATACTTAGCACCCTCCTTTATCTTACAACCATTATCATATTTATTTCCTCTTTAGTAGCTTACCCTTCACTTTGAAAGAAAATCCCTTTAGGAGGTGCCAAATATGTAGGTCAAATTTTGACTACATTATAGGGACAAAAAGGAGGTGTGGGTAAATATGACTACATCACAAAAAGGTTAATCAATTTTTTTAAGAAATGGCTAATTGTTGAAAACAAGGCTCAAGACTGCAATCAAAGATAAGATAGCATTGCTCAAAAAGAATGGAGCATGACCATAGGAGATTTCCTAAAAGTTATGATCCTAAAAATCGAAAGAGGGAGTGCAGCCACACAATGTCACGATTTTTAGGTTCATGAATTTTTATGATTCCATGGTCAAATTGGTCAAAAAATAACTTTTAGGAGTTTCACTTGCGGTCGTGAGCATTTCTTTGTAAACAACATAACAAAAGGATAAAAGCTTGCTTTATTGAAAATGAGTGCATCCACGGATGTAAGGGGTTCAAAACCATGAAAATCCTCAAGACCACGATCATATTGGTCAAAATTTAACTTTTTAGAGTTTTGATCACGGTCATGAGCATTCCTTTGTAAATAGCATGGTTGCAAGTTTGAAGGTGGAGCCCTCCCAAAAACTATGACTTCTTCTCAATCCACGGTCATGCGTGATCTCCCTATTATGGTCAATATGATCAAAAGATGTTTATCTTGGTAAGAAATCATGGTCATGAGCCAATTATGTCCCAAAGAAGTTGAAGCTCCAAAACCATGATTTTCCTTGAATTCGCAGTCAAAATGGTCAAATATCCCTAGTTTTGAAAATCGGGTACGATTTCAAGGAAAATGATAGATTGAGGGTAGATCCTCACAGTCATGGGTAGGATCATCCAAGGCAAAAAAAATTAAAAGCAAAGACACTATTTTGAGAAGGTCAACCTGCTTTTATTGAGCAACACATCAATTTTGAGTCTAAAAAACTCAATAACGTCAATTCGTGTCTAGATCAACGAATGACATTGGATCTTGATAAGAAATCATGAAATAACAAGATTTTTTCCACGACCATGCAATGGATTGAAATAATCAATAAAACTAGTGTAGTAGAAGATGAAGTATTTTTGGTCTAGAAGTTTCTAAAACCATCCAATCAACAAATTTTTGTTTGGGATCTATGGTTATGAACTACTACAAGAATAGGGGATGACCCAGATTTAGTTCCATTTAACCAAATCAAAAAGATACAACTAGAGGCCATCGATTCTAAGCAAGTTGTATATAGCCAGACTCTGTCTGAAAGTCCTTAATACTCATATTCACAACCAATGTAAAATCTATAAATAGAAGCTAAAACCTCATTCTAAAGGGTTAGCTCTAAAGTATTTACTTGCACTACTATAATATTTTCTCACAATCAAATAAAGGAGCATTACTTGGGATTTTTTCCTCAAATTTATGATCTTCTTCATTATCTGGTATTAATCTTGTGAAGTCATTTTTGTTAATGTTGCAAGGGTACTCTATTCTACTGATATTGGATTGCTAGCCCAGGGTAATTGGAATGATTTATAATATGAATGTATGCTTCTAGGAATTCATTTTTGTTAGTCTAAGTATTATTTTATTCTAATGATATTGGATTGCTAGTATCTTAGATGTTTGGAATGGTTCTTGTGGTATGCAATGATTATTAAAAGAGAAGACCACATATTGTGAATGTTGTTAGTCCTAGTGGTTTTCTTACATTTGATTTGTGAGAGGTTGTTGGTAGAAGCCTATGTTGTTAGCTTCATCCATCCATTTTACATTTCATATTTCCTTACCCTTTCTCATCCCTATCTTTAAACTCTTATCATTTCATTTTTGAGCTTAAAAGAGTCAACATTCAGTAGGTTGACAAGGAACCAACCTACTCTAGAGGTTGAGTCCTACCACCTTTGACATACTCAAGGAGCAAACAAACACACAAAACCAATTTTTTTTTAAAAAAAGGTAATTATTAATATTGCATTTATTTATTTATTTATTAGGACTTATAAGGAGGTATTTTATAATTTGAAGAATTATTGAAGATATTTGAGCTTATTATTATATGATAAATTTAGAAGTCATAAGGTATTTTTAAGTTTTGAGAAATCCATTAGGAATTAAAGTTTTTAGTTTAATTTGAAAAGTATGGAGTGATTTCTACATTAGTTTATTTGTTTGACTACTTTCAAATATTTGAATTTTTTGATAAAGGTTTTATTTTTTGAGTATTTTCAAATTTTTGAGAAATTTTGAAATTGATATATTTTTGAAATTTTACAAATTAAATTTTGAAGCTAAAATGTTTTCAACATCAAATTTTATAAAAATAAAAAATTGCAAATATCATATTGATATTATTTTATAAACTAGGGAGTCATAAGGTTTATTACTTCAAATTTTATTTTTTGCAAACTTTGTATTTAACCTAGGAGATATAAGGACTACTACTTTAAAGGATATAAATAATTGAATTGATTCATACTATAAAATAAATTATTAGAAATGCATTCAATGAGGATAGTGAAGAAATGGTGCACAAACTTAAGTTTTATTCTCAAAACTTGATAGATGATTTTGATGGAAAGAAAAAATGACAAATGGTTTAAAAGAAAAATTATCTTTATTTCTCAAGGATGCAAAATATAAAAATTTCACAACTCTTATAAGTTATATTCATGAAAAAAAAATTAGAACATGGTGGAATTCACAAAACACCATTATACTTTCTTCAGAATAATGTTTAATGATGTATTTATCATTACTTAGCTTTGAGATCTTTCATGAAAAGAGATAAGAAAAGAAAGATGACACATACAAATTCAATGAAGCTTATGTTAGCTTAAACAAGGAATCATTGAAATCAAGAATGTATTATTGCAATTATTTACTAACTCAAGCCACATCATCAAGTACATCACAATTAAAGGTGAAGAAGAAAATAGGAAAGAAGAAAAATAGAAGAAATTGTACAAGACTAATAGAAGATCTAAATCCAAAGTCAAAGAAGAATTGTATATTACAAATTTAGATATTGATCTAAAAGAGGTAGACTAAAGTGGAGTCTCAAAACAAGGTTTGTGAATAATACAAGAATGAAGACAAATATGAAGATCAAGTATGCTTGGAGATTGAAGACAAAGATGAAGACCATGATTAAAGACTAAAGTCTTCAATAACCAAATAATGTAATACACAGGGGTGTTGGAGTATATTAAATTATTTTGTACATGCTAATATACCCCAATTGTACCTTCATGGTATCTTTGTAAATAATAGATTAGGTTTGAGTCATAGTTTAGAGTGTGAGTTATATTTTCCTCTTTCTATAAGTGTGAATGTGTAGGAAATGCATAATTATCATGTAAATTTGTAATGTGCAAGAAATGTACAAGTGTCATGTAAGTTAGAGTGCAAGTGTAAGATGAGTAAATTTGCATAATTTTCTTGTATGTAATAGTGCAAATATATAATTTAAAGTTGTGCACAAGTGTCCTATATTAGAGACTGAAAGTAGAAGTGTAAGATTCATGTAAAGGTGTGCAAATGTTATAGAGTCAAGTGTTCATCAAGTATGCAAATGTCAAGTAGATAAGCCAAGAGTCATGAGACTTGGCATATGGAAAATAATAGTTAAGTATCTAAAGAGTTGCATTACTATGGATATATTATGGAGATAATGCTCCATAATAAGTGTAGCACCCTAAAATTGGCACAGTTAAACCATCAGTAAAAAGTAAAAATTTGAATTTTAACCCCGAAACCGCCCGTTAACTGCTCACCTCATTTTTCGTGCCATTTTTAGAAGTTATTTTAACCGTTGGACGATATCGTCGTCGATCTGACGATATCGTCCCAAATCGGATAAATTCGTCTGGAACAGAATGTCCAGACGATTTCGTCCCAAAACTAAATTTTCATAATTAGCTTATGTTCCAACGACCTCTCCAACTTGGGCAGAAGCATGTCTGCACAGTTGGAGATTTCCACGTTGAGGATCTCCCAGATTTGGATGATCCCCAACCTCCTAAACTCCCCCTAATCCTATATAAACTAGGATTTTTCTAGTTTATCCCCCTGCATCCCTCTGACTCCCTAATCTCCCATCATTCGCACTTGTGTTTTCAAGTTTTTGTTGCAGGATTTCACTGTGTTTCATTCGGAGATAGCTCGGATCGTCGCAGGTGATTCAACCACAATTTCGGGCGATCCTGTCAAGATCGTCGATGATCTCGTACGATTGCAGATGATCTTGACTACAATTCAGTTTGGGGGCAATCAGAGTCTCGAGTTTGCATTTTCTACCTTGTTTCTTTATTTATTGGTGCATTAGATTAATTTACTTCTGTTATGCATCTTGGAGTTCACCTCATTTAGCATAATTGTATGATAAAATTCAAAATAAGTTACCAAAAAATTGCATCTCATTTAATTTGATATCTGGATTTGTTATTTAAGCATCTACACTCTCATTTCTATCACTATCATTCTTGCAATAGTATTTTTGGTTTTTGGTGTCTGTTTTCTTGATTGCAGGTTTCTAATGAATTCTTCTGATGAATTCATCAGGTCGCTGATGATCTTGGGTGATCTCAAATGATCGACTATGATTTGGGATGATTATGTACAATTACAGATGATCCTGTCATATCCGAGATGATCTGGACTCCTACAAGCTTCAGAATCCTCATCAGACATAAAAAATCAGGTGTACTCTTCTCCATTTAACATATTCTCTGCATTTAATCGCATTAGGATTCATTTATGTTTGTTGTCTTCATATAAATCAGAATTGTCATATAGAATAGCTTAGCTTCATTTTGGCCAACATAGGAATCTAAATGATTGAACGTAAAATGAACAAATCAAACCCATTTTCAAACCTAGGCGTGGAAACTACCACTCAAAGTTTCCTGGTGAACCCCACCATCCGTCAAAAATTCACCTTTATACCCCTCCCTCGAGAGGCACGACCTTCAAAGGGCCTCTCCATCCGAGGTATTGTTCCATCCTTTTCGCATCCCCCTTCCAGGCACGGATCCTTTAGCCTGAAGGTAAGGGTGCAAAAAATTTGGGCAATACATTTTGGTGAACCCGACGTGAAACTAAAACACCTTTTGAAAATAATCCAAAAAAAAAAACACACACATTATTAAGAACATCTAGAATCATTAGAAAACTGTTAAATTTGCATATCATACTTAGATGGTAGATTATAATAGAAGACGAACAGTATCCATAAATGTTGAAAATCAATTAACGGCCATAGAGATTACTTCTGTGCTTAGAGTACCTCAAACATATAGATACCAACCTTTGTGGGACGAACTTGATAGGAGATTGGGTATTATTGAATCTAGGTTTGCAGAACTTAGGCAAATTAAGAGGTTTGTCCTACATAGAATCCTAGATCCTAATCAGGTGACTTTGTACCATGAACTTCAGAGAGCTTGCCATAGGTGGTTAGTCGATAAAAGAGCACTTGTGTCTTATGAATTATACACCTTTGAGGAATACCTTGAGAACGTAGTTGTAGTACATAAATTTCTATCTCATATAGAGGGTCAAGAAGTCATTCTTATAGATAGAAAGAGATGGAATAGAGTTCCTAGAGCTGTGTTGTATCGAGAGTATTGCCATGAAATTTATTTTTACATGTCAGAGTCTGAAGTAGATCATATTACCATAGCACACTTTGTCAAGTTCTTGAAAAACAACTTTCAATTTGAATAGGAGCATTTCATGACTCCTGATGAACTTGACCCTATCAATGATATCCATAAACTATTCATAGAAAACTAAGTGATTCTTTCTACTATTGATTCTTATAACTAGCATGTTGTTTGTTATTTTTATTCTCGTAAAATAATAATATAATAAAATCACAAAAAAAAAAAAAAAAAACATTTCCTTTTAAAATATTATAATAGGTATATAGTTAAAATATATACCTCTCAACCCCTCGCTATATATATATATATATATATATATATATATATATATAAGTATATATATTTGCTAAAACCTAAGTTTAGCACAATGCCTAGACTTAGTAATGGAAAACAAACCGAAGAACATGAAGATTGGTTAGGAAGACCATTAACTGACCAAAATGTCCCTCCTGAGGACCAAGTTCAGGAAGAAGAAACCCTATACCAACAAGAAGAAGAGCTTGTTGTAGGAAATAAACAAGAAGAAACTATTAGAGAGGAAGGATACTCATCCCCTAAAATGTCTCTGGGAGGATCTATCACTTTTGAGAACATGGAACAATTTTGGAAGTTCATCAACACTAATATTGGTGTTTTTAATAGAGCAGCCCATATGGACAAGGATCTAATTAGTGACACTCAAGCAACTCTAGAAGAAGTATTTCAAACACACACTAATCCCTTGTCCTTTATTGAACAAGAGAGTGATCAAGCTAGACCATCCAATTTGGATATATTATCTACGATCCGGAACATGAAACAACATCAGGTTACCCAACCACCTAAAGTACCTGTTAACAAGCCTAGGGTCATTCCCGCACAAAAGAAACCATCATTTACTGCTCTATTTTTCCAATCTCTTGATCAATATACCTCAAATCAACAAAAACCCAAAACAAAACCGAACACCAATTACCAACAACCTAAGGTACAACATAATACTATTACAAATCCCCTTCATAATACTCTTCCTACCAACACTTTGCATAATAGCAATATAACATCTAATCCTTATGTCACACCATCATACGCTCATAGATCCCATACCTATGTGCCACCGAACCAATATGGTGGACAAACTAGCAATCTGGAAGCCGTGGCGAAATAGTTAGTTTCCCGCATGGACCAGATAGATCACTACCATCCCTCGTACAATTATTGAGAGATGTGTAGTCAGCCTTTAGATCCTATAGTCGTAGCACAGCCGTATCCTAAACATTTTCCTATGCCTATTCTTCCCATATATAAAGTAACCGAAGATCCCATAGAGCATCTTCGTATGTTTAGGATAGCATGTCATGATATATCACATGATGACTTGTTATTACTAAAAATGTTCCCAAAAATTTTGGGAGGAATGGCATTAGAGTGGTATTATCAATTACCCACTAATTATTTGAGGAATTTCGAAGAAACTGTCGAGTCTTTTGTTCATCAATTTAGTTCCTACATCGAAAGAGATGTGACCATTAAAGATTTGTATAACTTAAAACAGGGTAAATATGAATGCTTCGCTGATTTCCTAGATAGGTGGAGACAATTGATAGGAAAATTGCACTTTGTATTACCTTATAGGGATATGTTGGACATCTTTATTAATAATTTGCAAGAGCAACTGTCTTACGAATTATCAACTGCTACCTTGACCACCTTCGATCAGGCTATAGACCTAGCCCGTAGAGTGGAAGATGCTCTCATTAGGAGAGGCCAACTTAAAAAGAGAGACGATGAGAAAACATCCAAAAATCAATATAAGAATAAATAAGTTGTGGGTGATGGAGTCACCGATAGCAAAAATATTGCTAATGTTAATGTTGTGAAGACAGTGGAGAAGTTTGTACTAAAACCTCCTGATAGACCTCCTCAAGAATTTACTAGGTTAAATCAACCTTTATCAACTATTCTACCACAATTATTAGAACGAGGTTTGATTCAATTACCAAATATTTGGGAACCTGATCCAACTATACCCGGATATAGAGTATATTTACACTGTGACTTCCATAGAGGACCTGGACACACTACCAACTCTTGTAAAATATTAAAACATAAAATACAGGACTTGATTGATAACAATGATATGGAGGTGCAAGCATTTCAACCTAAGAAAAATCCTCCTAATAATATTCAAAATAACACCCCACAAAACCAAAATCAGAATGCCAATCAGTCATTGGACATCTTTCAACATCCCTTACCAAAACATGTTAAGGATGTGGCTAATCAAATTGAACATCATAATGTCCCTCCTCCTACCCGATATGTAGGAACTATTAGTGGGCATTTACCTGTTCATGATCTGGAAATCTTTGACACAACTTTATCCATGGTTACAACCAGGCCTCTATATAATATTTATATACCTGATCTTAGTGATACAAAATACGAGACTGAGAGTGATATGAAAATCACATCAAATCAATCAAATAGTTCTAATGATGAATCAGATCCTATTCACCCTATCACAAGTTATATGGTTCCAGAAGAGCCATTTCCTAGAAGAGTCACTACTAGACCCTCATTTCACCAATTACTTACTAATGAGCTAGCTATAAATGCTAGACCAAGAACCATTCATCATCCACAGAATAACATTGTGGGCACCATCGGAGCTGTTACTAGACAACAGGCTCAAAATTCTCAACAAGATCAAATTCAGAATGGTGTATCAGATCCATTTGTTTTGAAGGTTCCTAATAAAAGGAATCATTCACCTAATGTGCAACCTAAACCTTATTATAATATTAATGAACAATTATCAAATATTACAGCTAGAATTTCTCTTTTGGACCTTTTAAGATCTTCTCCTACACATAGATATGAATTAATGCTCACATTGAGCTAGATGATGGTACCACAAGACATTCAACCTGAAGCCATGGACAATACTATAATAACTCGTGAGGTTGATTGTATTGACTTTCGGGATAGAGACATACCGCAACATAGTTTACATAAATATAACCCCTTGTATATTACTGCCTTAATTGGAGATGTAGCAGTCAAACGAGTCTTGATTGATAATGGTTCATCTTTAAATATTTGCACTTTTGACTTCTACCAAATATTTAGGTTTAGAAATGATGAAATGAAAAGAAATTATATGATCATAAAAGATTTCAATGACGAAACACAAGAAACATGTGGAGTTATTACCATTCCATTGCAGGTTGGTCCAAGAACCTTGGATACGATCGTGTTTATTGTACATTGCCCTACATCGTATAATATACTCTTGGGTCATCCTTGGATCAACGCGATGCGAGCTGTTCCCTCAACTTTACATCAATGTGTTAAGTTTGAATTTAAGAATAAGTTGATTACCATTCACGGTGATCCATGACCCTTTGATATGTGTGCTTTGGCAGAACCTATTGGAGTTCAATTTTGCCCTGCTCTGTCATCCACACATCCTAATTCTCATTATCCATATAAACGTGTGAAACTCACACCCACAACGTCATCTACTTATTATCCATCAGTTGCACCTCCACATATAACTCAACCATCTTCTGAACAAACCACATTAAGACCTAAGAAAGATCCTAATCCCACAACCAATGTCTCTTATTCTACTCCTATAACTTCCATACATGTAGTAGACCCATCTATTGACACCTCTACACCGTCTACATCCACCAAATTCATATTTTCTGCATCGAAAGATGTAGGGAATGTTACTTCTACTTCTTACGCTCTTACTGACAAGCTCTTACCCGATCTATCTAAAATTTTTCATATCAAAAGAAACAAATGCTTCTATGCAAGATTCCCTTATTTTAAATAATTTTCCACCGTCTCCTCATACCTTGGGCCTCCCACAACCTATGGGAAGTATTTACCAATTCGATAGTTGTACCTTTATTTATAAGGGATATGATTGGGGTAGAATACCCAAAAACATCAGAACTCATTATGATGGATATGCTCGATGTTATTTTACTAATGAGTATATTAAAGCTAAACCTATAATGCTTAAATTGGGATATAAAGGGAAAGGTTTGGGACCTTTCCAGAATGGTATGAAAGAACCTTTTGAGGTAGAAGTGTGGCCCACCCGATGTGGTGTGGGCCTATTTTCTAGTAAGGGTCATCCATTCCCATTTGAGGATGATGACCATCTTATATGTTACCAAGATTATTTAGATGAATGCAATGCTTTACGTTTAACAAATGAGACATTCACATGTAATATGCTATCTATAGCTTATCCTGAGATGATCGTTGAATCCGATGATGAGTTGGAGGGATATATCTTTCATGATGTCTCCGTTGAGGAATTATTATATAATGGATTTTATTTTGATGGCTCTATACCTAGTATAGCCCAACTTGAGGCCACGACTCCTCAAGATGAATTATCCAAGATAACCTTGGAATAATTACAAGAATTGGGCATTTCACCCACCCCACCTAATTTTGAGAGAGATCTACACATGGAAGTAGATAATGTCATAAAAATTAACATTGGAACCAACGATAACCCTCACATAATCAACATTGGATCAAAATTGAGTCAAGAAAAACAAGATAAATTCATTGCATTTCTTAAATATTATGAAGATGTTTTTGCTTGGACATACGAAGATATGCTAGGTTTAGACCCTTCTGTGATTATGCATCACCTAGTAGTGCATCTGGATGCTAAACCTGTTAAGCAGAAGCTTAGAAAAATGCATCCTGAAGTGGCCTTACTAGTCAAAGGGGAGTTAGAAAAACTCCTGAATGTAATTTTTATACAAGCTATTGATTATGTTGAATGGATCTCAAATGTAGTTCCAGTAACTAAGAAAGAAGCTACTAAGGTTAGGGTTTGTACAGACTTTAGAGATATTAATGCTGCATCCTAAAGATGATTTTCTCCTTCCCAATATGGATCAGATCATTTATTTTACTGCTGGGAGTGGAATGATATCCTTAATGGATGGATTTTTTGGTTATAATCAGATCAGGATAGCTCCTGAAGATCAGGCTAAAACAACCTTTATTACCTCTTGGGGAACTTTCTATTGGAAAGTGATGTCATTCAGTTTGAAGAATGCAAGTGCAACCTATCAACGAGCCATGACTTATATCTTTCATGATATGATGCATTATATACTACATGATTATGTAGACGCAATTATAGCACATTCTACTGAAGAATATGACCATTTAGATGACTTGAGAAAAGTATTTGATCGGTTAAGGGAATATCTTATCCGATTGAATCCAGCCAAATGTATATTTGGAGTTAAGTCAGGTAAATTATTTGGGGTTATAGTTTCTTTACATGGCATCAAAATTGACCCTCTCAAGATTACGACTATCACTGATATGCTCGCACCTACAAATATATCCGAATTACGGAGTCTACAAGGTAAGCTTCAAGCTATCCGTCGCTTCATCGATAAGCTGGCGGATAAAACTAGACCCTTTCTTAAGCTTCTTAAGAAGGATGTCTCTTTCCATTGGGACGACGAATGTAAGGAAGCATTTGAACTCCTCAAACAATATCTTCTTAACCCACCTGTACTTTCGCCACCTAAACCTGATCGCCCATTTATCTTGTATATTTTTGCTTTAGATTTTGCTTTACGAGCTATGTTAGCACAACTTGATGATGAGAAAAGAGAGCGTACTAATTATTATATTAGCAGAACATTAATTAGTTATGAAACCTGCTACACAACATTAGAGAAGTTATGTCTAGCAGTCGTATTTTCTACACAAAAACTACGCCATTATATGCTCAGTTAGAAAACATATGTTATTGCTAAATCTGATCCCTTGCGGTATCTCATGAGTCGACCTTATTTATCTAGTCGCACAACAAAGTGGGTTCTTGCTCTAAGTGAGTTTGAACTCACATTTATAGGATAGAAGTCTGTTAAGGATCAAATCATAGCAGATCAATTAGCTGCTGCACCCTTAGAGTCCACCCATCCCCTCGTCATTGAGTTTCCTAATGAATGCCTTAACCTAGAGGCGGATCATTCAGAGCAATGGTCCTTATACTTTGACGGAGCCCGATGCATGAGTGGGGCTGGTGTAGGTATTATTTTGATATCTCCATAGAAACATCTTATACCTCTATCCTTTAAATTAACGTTTGTCTGTACTAATAACACTGCTGAATATGAGGCTCTAATCCTTGGATTACGAGCTGCCCTGACACTAAAAATTAAAAATATATTAGTTTTCGGTGATTCTCAACTTGTTATAAATTAAATTAATGATGTTTATCAGACCAGAGATGATAAATTATGCCCATATAAAGCATATGTATTACAATTAATATCTTTATTTGATCAAGTTACCTTGGAAGCTATTCCTAGAACTAGCAATCGTGCGACTGACGCTATGGCCGCAGCTGCATCTCTTTTACCCTTGGAGTTAGATGACGAATATGCTACCATCATTATTTGTCAACTCCAGGAACCCGCTTCAACTAAATCATGCTTGGAACCTTTGGACGTGTTTCTAATCAATGAAACTATTCTTGAACTTTGGTACACTAACATCCTCAATTTTCTTCAAAATGGGACCTTCCCTAAAGGTTTTAATAGAAACCAATGCCGGTTATTACGTAGACAAGCAAGCCACTTTGTAATAATTGGCAATACGTTGTATAAGAGATCTTTTGAAGGTATCCTATTAAGATGTTTGAATCTAGAAGAGTCTAGATCAGCTTTGAGTGAATCCCACGATGGATCTTATGGGGGACACTTTAGTGGTAGCACCATTGCTAAGAAGCTCCTTAGGATAGGATATTTTTGGCCTACCATGGAGAATGATGCACATGATTATGTGTGCCATTGTGACAAGTGCCAGAAACACGCTGACCTTGTCCATGCGCCTGCACAAGAACTGCAGGCTATTTCATCTCCTTGGCCCTTTTCAAAATGGGGCTTAGACATCATCAAAAAAATCAATCCTATGTCATCTAATGGACACAAATTCATCATAACCACCATCGAGTATTTTACAAAGTGGGTCGAAGCTATGCCCTTAGCTTCTTGCATTGGAATGCAAGTTTCCAAGTTTATTCTTAATCAAATTATTTGTAGGTTCGGAATTCCTACAAATCTCATCACGGATAATGGAACTTGTTTCAAAAACAAATATGTAAATAAAATTTATCAAAAATATAAAATTCAACATCATTGGTCCACTCCCTATTATCCTCAGGGTAATGGCCAAGCAGAAGCATCTAATAAAACATTAATTAACATTCTCAAGAGACTGGTCAATAAATCTGGTCATGATTGGCACATTCAATTATATCCTGCTTTGTGGGCTTATCGAACTAGCATTCATACTCCCACGGGCACTTCACCTTTTTTTTTTTGGTTTATGGCGCTGAAGTTGTTTTTCCCTTTGAATTAGAAGTTCCTTCTTTAGCTCTGCTACTTCAAGATACTGAAGTAGGAGATGAATATCGTGCTGGCAGATTTAGTCAGCTGGAACTCCTAGATGAGAAGCGCATTAATTCTTTGGAGCATCTTCGTGCCTACCAGAACAAACTCAAATGAGCATATTTCAAGAAAGTTCATAATAGATCCTTTGAGATCGGTGACCTCGTCTTAAAAGAAAATCAAAAAAATACTAATGCAACTAAAGACCTTAAAGGTAAATTCGAGCCTAACTGGATTGGGCCATATATTATCACTACTAAATTTGGATCAGGAGCATACATATTAGCTACCTTAGATGGTAAAGATATTAAAGAACCTATGAACATTATGCATCTTAAGCGCTGTTATGCATAAATCTGGTAATTTCGTCACTGTATATATTATACATATTGTCTCATATTAGTAATTCATATAAAAAATTCAAAAAAAAATAGTAATATTATGTATTCTCTCAAATCATAAATTAAAATTAAAATATAAAAAAATCAAAATCATCAAAATCCTCAAAAATATTTTCTATTTTGCACCTGTCAATTCTTGAAGTATTGCAGTTATATTTTCAGTTATTTTGGATAAATTAGCATTTATTTGGAATCCCTCACTTTCAAACTCATATGAATAAATATCTTGATCTTATTTGGTATGATTATTAATATCTCTTATATCGAAGTCCACAGTTGAATTAAATAAAGGTTTGAGCATAGAGAACTAATTTTGTTATTTACTTGAACCAAGTTCACCTTTTCACATTAAAATGATTTCATTGCAAATTCAAAACAATGCTACATAGTAGAAGTAGTCTCTTGAGCGAAACGTTTCCCCTGCTATCCTATCATGCACATGGTCTAGAATCTTTGATAATTGACAAAAGGACAAGCTCACCCCTACCCAGAATAAAAATCCCTTGCTCTACAGCCGATCCGAGCAAGTATCCCTAGTATAGGAAGAAAAATAAAATCAAGAAAAATCATGAGAAAAAGAGAAATTATTCAGAAGCACTATTGCAGTATCATTTTGTACCATCTCAGCAATATTTCAACATTATCTCAATATCAGGCAAATACAATATATATATATATATATAGAAAAATAAAAGAAAAGAAAAAGCAAAAAGCAATAAATCCCTTCCCCCCCATTTGAAAGAAAAGAAGGGTGAATGAGCATGAATCTCTGGAATTCTCAATTATTCAAAAATCATGAGGTAAGCCCCATAACAGGTGGTTTGTGCCCAACCCGCTTGGCCTTGGGTAACTCCTAGCGTGGTGATATGTCTGTCACATTAGCGACCTTATTTTGTATAGACCTATGTCCGCTCATGGATCAACTAGCTCTTGATGACCCGACTTACATAGTAGTATGGTACGGTTACATGCATATAAATCATGGTCAACGAACACTCATTTGGTTAATTCAAATTACTTGTATCAGATTATCTTGCTCAAAATTGGTAAATGAACATTACAATTGCACACACATTTGTGTTTGAGAGATTTTGTATCATTATGATAGATCAATATCGGCAATGAACTCACATATGCACACGGGGTTCCTTATAAATCTAATTTTTGTCTTTGAGATAATTTAAAATATTTGTTCAAAACTTCTGGAATAATTTGTCTTTTTTACTTGAGAATATTTGTTTAGAGTAAAATCAATTAAAGACACTTTTTTTTTTTTTTCAAAAATCCAAAATTTTCTTGCAAAACATGTTCAAAAATCTAGCAATAAAGTCACATTTATATATTTTCGACTTTCGCGACGATGGTATAGTTCCTAAATCTAAATTGGAATTTTATGCCTAGTGCAAGTCCTCATTTTTATATTTTTTGTTTATCTCAAAATCAAAAATCAACTATGCAATCAAACTCTTGTATCAATTTTTTCTTTGGATTTTGCGATGATGGTATAAGTCTATGCCTAAAATTCTATGTCTAGCACAAACCATAGTTCTAATTTTATTTCCCATTTATTTAATTCATAAAATCATATGGCTTAAATCATTATGTTACACGATTGTGCTTTAAAAAGAACGAAAACTTTTCTATTTCATTTCATTATGTCAACATTTATTTTTGCGACAATGGTATAATTCCTAGGGAATTGTTCAAATTTCTATCATACTTAGGAATTTTATGCCTAGAAAAAATCATATTTTTAATATTTCATGCATAATACTTTCATGGAAATCTAAAAACAAATCATCACTATCATCATTTTTCATCATCACAACACAAAGTCTTAAGAAAGTCTCTTAAGCACCCTTTTACTTTTAGCAATATTTCTCTCATATCGGGATTAGCTTGATGACCTAGCGAGCGACGACTCCATGAAATGGTCATGTAACAGTGATAATGTCCTTTGAAATTATTGTTAGAAGTCACTATATTTTCATCAAAACACACCACAACAATCAGTTTGTTTACATCAGATTATTTCATTTAATTTTATAGCATGACATAAAATTATAATATTTTCAACGACATAATTACATGAATAGTCAATCAATAATTGAAATATTAAAGCATCATAAAACATATACACAAGTCATATCACAAAACAACATCATATATATATCAAGAAGTATATACATCATATCAAAACAGATTGGTATGCCACAATCTATACCCTGGCATACTCAATCCTCTTAAAAATAATCTATGTTCAATATGCATCTAGCCACGAGAAGACCTCGAGCTCTCAGCCTCATCCCCTCTCCCACCCTGAGGTGGAGGAGGTGGTCCCATCGAAGCCCGTCCTATGTCATGGATCCTCGACGTTGATCGTTATGATGTCCTCGATGACCCCATCCTGATCGTCTCCATAATGCCAACTAGAATCTGTATCCTCTGGCCCTCTAAAACCAGATGGTAGTACACTCCCTGATAGAACGTGGTCTGAGCAACCGACCGTGCCAACTCTAGAATGCTTGCCCCTCCACTCCGAGCCCTGAACCGTGTAGCCCCATCTTGTAGAGTCTACACCTGAGCTCGTAGGTGGGCATTCTCCACCCAAAGAGCTGCCATATCACTGCTCTCCCCCACCTCGACACCCTTGCCCCTATCAAGTGATGGTGGCCTATCCCTCTGTTGAGAATGGAGTCTCTCTCTCCTCTCCTCCCTCCTCTCCAGCTGCTACTGTCTCTTTGAATCCTATGGTGTTCTTCGACGTCTCTCTTGAGGAGGCCATCGCTAATCCCTCCCTCTGTGACTCCTCGCTGCATCGATGGCAGCCTGGCGCCGCCTCTCCATCCATTGCACTACAATGTGCATCGGACCCTATGCCCTCATCATCCAAGGAGGGTGGATGCCTGCATATTAGGCATCATACCCGTTTGCTACTCTCGCATCATCCCCATACACTAGAGGAATGGGGGTATCATCAGCATCCTGACTCTAGAACCATTACATGTCTAGAGCCCCGCTTAGTGTGGTTTTATCCTGCATAGTCTGGGAGTACTCATAATCCCCAAGAGAAGGGATCCCTTGTTGTAGACCGAACTACATCAAAACTCGATTGTAGCAGTGGAGCTCTACCTCTCCCCGCTCTATCCTTAGCCATATGACTCGCCTAATGCGAACCAACTCCTGTCTGTCCTCTGCCCACCCTGGATGCTCTCTCCATGGTCTCCAGGTGATCCGATCTAGGGTGAGGTCATCCAGAAACCTTCGGGATGTCGACAGATTTATCCATCGCTGTGACCCTCTCTGGAGCCACCAATAGAAAACTCGGGGTCTCTCCCGATCAACTCCTATCAGTGGAAGCCCTACCGACCTTCGTATCGTAATGTGCTCCCAACACCAAACCTGTAGAAGCAATGTCAGCACCAGACATCGACCTCCCTTGTATACGACCCCGTAAAGGATCCTATACAATCGACACAATATAAAGCTACCCTAAGCAAACCTGTATTCATGGTCTCTCATGTCACAGGCCACAGAGAGTAGCCATGGTAATATACATCCGCTCTGGTGGCATAGAAGAAGGCCACCCACCACCCCTACCAAAACCCGGGTCAATCGAGATGCCCTAGGCATCTGCCTCAAAGCCTTGATGTTCACTTCGCCCTTCTCCAAGGAGAAGCTTGGGTCACTGCACAATCTCATCATGGCATGGCCCTGATTGGCCGAAGGCATCATGAATCGACCATGTATGGGTATCCTCAAAGATCCTCCATACATCCTCTAGAGTGGGAGTCATCTCCCCTATCGGTTGTCAGAAGCAGGACGACTCCGGATACCATCTCTCTGCTAGGGCTATCAGTAGCCCCATGTCTGTAGGAAGTTATGGCATCTCTACCACATGTTATAGTTCTACCTTTGTCAGTCTGTCTTGCTCAGCTTGATCAAGCACGACTAAGTCATCTCTGAGACCTCCGTATTTCCATTCTCGAATCTTTAGTAATCCCATCTGCAAAATAAACAACAAAACAACAAAAATCATTAGTACATAATCATTAAGAAATAAATTAAAATTAAAATCATCCCATAAAAGTTTATATCGCCCATTATTGGACGATATCGTACCAAATCTAGACAAAATCATCCTTAATAGGATGAAATCATCTTCGTTCTTCAATTTGGGGATCACCCCTTATTGGACGGGATCACCCCTATTTCTTCGATTTTGTCCTTAGACGAAATCGACGATATAGGGACGATTTCGTCTCGATGTCGTTGACGGCCTAAAAATGGCCGCGACGCCCAAAAACAATTAAAATTCAAATAAAAAAATCAAGTAAATCAAGTTAAAAACATAGTACACTAGGTTTAGATCCTTACCCGCAACCCGCATCGGACCTCTGTCGATCTGTGCACCGTTTCTACCATTTTTCCTGTAGAGCTCTGAAACAGTGAAAGTGAACAGTAAAAATGAATTAGGGTTTTACCCTATTTTTTTTTTTTTTTTAAATAGCATTTTTTTAATTTTTTGCTTTTTCACGCTTTTACCTCAAACGTTCGATTTGGGTAAAAACTCATATGGGGCACCATAGCAAACAGTCGTACGATTCGACCTAGAATCATCGTCTAAAAAATAGAATAAATTTTTGCTTTCTTGTAAAGCGTAAAGAACTCGTCTTTAATGCATTTTCTTTGAAAATTTTGCTAAAGAGGGGCCAAAATGTAGCACCCTAAAATTGGCTTAGTTAAACCATTAGTAAAAAGTAAAAAATTTGAATTTTAACCCCGAAATCGCCCTTTAACCTCTCACCTCATTTTTCGTGCCATTTTTATAAGTTGTTTTGACCGTTGGACGATATCATCGTCGATTTGACGATATCATCCCAAATCGAACGAATTTGTTTGGAACAGAACATCCAGACGATTTCATCCCAAAACCAAATTTTCATAATTAGCTTTTGTTCCAATGACCTCTCCAACTTGGGCAGAAGCGTGTTTGCATGGTTGGAGATTTCCACATTGAGGATCTCCCAAATTGGGATGATCCCCAACCTCCTAACCTCCCCCTAATCCTATATAAACTGGGATTTTTCAAGTTTATCCCCCTGGATCCCTCTGACTCCCTGATCTCCCATCATTTGCACTTGTGTTTTCAAGTTTTTGTTGCAGGATTTCACTGTGTTTTAGTCGAAGATAGTTTGGATCGTCGTAGGCAATTCAACCACAATTTTAGGTGATCCTGTCAAGATCACCGACGGTCTCGTATGATTGCAGACGATCTTGACTGCAATTCAGTTTGGGGGCAATCAGAGTCCCGAGTTTGCATTTTCTACCTTGTTTCTTTATTTATTGGTGCATTAGATTAATTTACTTTTGTTATGCATCTTGGAGTTCACCTCATTTAGCATAATTGCATGATAAAATTCAAAATAAGTTACCAAAACATTGCATCTCATTTAATTTGATATATAGATTTGTTATTTAAGCATCTACACTCTCATTTCTATCACTTTGCATTATTATTGCAATAGTATTTTTGGTTTTTGGTGTCTATTTTCTTAATTGCAGGTTTATGACAAATTCGTCTTCGTTAGGTCGCTGACGATCCTGGGTGATCTTAGACGATCGATTGTGATTTGGGATGATTCTATACAATTACAGATGATCCTGTCATATTCGAGATGATTTGGACTCCTACAAGATTCAGAATCCTCATCAGACATCAGAAATCAGGTGTACTCTTCTCCATTTAACATATTCTCTACATTTAATCACATTAGGATTTATTTATGTTTGTTGTCTTCATATAAATCAGAATTGTCATATAGAATAGCTTAGCTTCATTTTGGCCAACCTAGGAATCTGAATGATTGAACATAAAACGAATAAATCAAACCCATTTTCAAACCTAGGCATGGAAACTACCACTCAAAGTTTCCTGGTGAACCCCACCATCCGTTGAAAATTCACCTTTATACCCCTCCCCCGAGAGGCACGACCTTCAAAGGGCCTCTCTATTCGAGGTATTGTTCCATCCTTTTTGCATCCCCCTTTCGGGCACGGATCCTTTAGCCTGAAGGTAAGGGTGCGAAAGATTTGGGCGATACAATAAGATATATCAAATACAATTCATATATCTCATTATCTGATTGTAAGGAAGTGGAGTAATAGAGCTTGTATACATTTTGAGCAATTAATATTGTAAGTTGTTCTTCATGCATAGTACATGAATGATTCAAGATATTTACATTCATATTTTAGCATATTAATGAATTTTATTTGATTTATTATAAGCCTTGATATACATATTAATTTGCTCATATTATTATTATCTTAAAATTTTGTTTTGTTGGTAAAAATTTATTGAATCAATAAAACCATACAAGAAATAGAGAATCCCAAAACAATAACCCTTACAAGGGCTAGAATAAAGAGACCCCCAAAACCACCCAGCACCCGACCAAAAGACACCCAATAAACAACAGCGTCAACCAAGCATATCCATAGTAAGCAAATTAGCAAGATGACGAGAACAATCCAATGGGATTTGATCCCATTCCCTAACATTCCAGTCTTCCTGAAACTCAGAAGCCCATTTTACCAAGAAATCACCCACACCATTCCATTCCCTAAGAATATGAACAAAGGAAATAAACTCCAGATGCCGATAAATTTGAATGATCTATCGAGCCACTAATGCCAACTGCCAATGAACATTAGAAATATTATGAGTCTTCAACAAATTAATAATAATCTGAGAGTCCGACTCACATATTATCTTTTGCCATCCTAGAGCATAACCTTTTTCCAAAGCAAAATGAATAGCAAGGGCCTCCATATAATTATTAGTTTACTTCCCCTTATAACAGGAGAAAATGAAAAGAGCTACACCACTACTATCTCTACCAACACCACCAATACCTGCATACCCATAATTCTCTCTAAAATATCCATAAATATTAATCTTAAACACCCCCCAAGGCGGAGGATGCCATCTACCATCTCTTTGCACTTTTTGATTGAGGCCTCTCCTCCCGATCGATAAATAAGGATGAGGGTCATTCTCCACTAAACCCAAGTCCTGCATCATAAAAATCTTAGACTACTCCAAAGGAAGACTGATCTGACATTTAGAAGAAATAATTTCTTGGATCATACCAATAATCCTTTTCCAAATTTGATAAATAGTTTATTTCTACCTTGAAAAATTCTTTGATTTATTTCAAACCAAATCTGCCATATAATACATGAGGGCCCAATACTCCAACAACTTGAAGAAAGAAAGCCTTATTAGGAGGTCTTCCTAAACTCCTCCATAACTCAACAAGAGAAGAAGCATGAGAACAAGACTGTTTCCACACCTTCCACCAAAGATGCCAAATTTCCTGCATAAGAGAACACTGTAAGAGCAAATGCCCTAAATATTCGTCACTATTCTCACAAAGGAAACAAAATGAAGGGCCCCGAAAACCTCTCTTTTGGATATTATCCCAGGTAAGACATTTGTTCCTAGTAGCCAACCACAAATGGAAATTGTATTTGAGCCAGGAATGTGGCTATTTTATATTTGGATCGTGTGTGATATTTTCAAGTTAACCTATGATATTTTTTGGTAGTATAAGGCTTAAAAAACCATCACATGTTAAATATTTATATTAAGTTGATGATATTAATGATGGACATGATTGTGTTGATGATCTAGGCCCATCTAAGACAACTTCTTCAATTATTGCATGATGACCCAAGTGGTACCTTAGTATAATTTAATATATGAAGTTCACAATCCAATATTTCATGAGTGCACTAAGCACATTGAGGTTCAGTATCATTTGATTGGTGAACATGTTCAACAATATAACATACAACTCCAATTTTGTTTCATTGAAGATCAACATGTAGACATCTTCACCAAATCTCTTGCACATATAAAGTTTTGAAACTTTTAATATTTTCTTATTTGTACTTTGATGTAAATTGAAAATTGATATAATACATAGGATAATGTTACAAATTAGTTGTAGTTAGAAGTATTATTAATTCAATTTGGTTATTGGTTGGATTTATTTCATATTAGATACCTATTTTTAAAACCCTACACTTAAGCTTAGAAATTGCCCCTATTATTGAGGTGATAGAGGAGGAGATGCAATAAATCCCTTAAGAGGTATTCCTACTTCTTTTCCCATATTTCATGAAAGTACATATGAATATAATTGAACACGATCATTGAAATAAGGGATGATGGAAAATTTACTTTGAATACATTTTTATAGTGTGAAAGAACATCATATGTTAAGGCATTGACATTGAAACTACAGGAGGTCATTATAGAATGTCTTAATCCATTATATGTTTATTTTTTGGAACTGATTACAAAGAGACAAGGAAGAATTTGATTCAAGAACAACATTATTATACATTTCCATGCATTTGTGAGAACTCCAAAGAAGAAGTAGAACTTACTTATCTTCTCATTACTGAGCTTGTTTTTGTAGCCGTCAAATTTATTTTTGTAATGGCCAATAAATATAATGGTTGCATATTTGAAGTGGATAAGACATAGTGAGGAAGGCATACTTTCTCAAGATGACCTTGAAAATATTTTTTTCAACTTGATGATCAATGGATATGGATTATATTATGTTCTTCAAAAGATATCAAACAAGATAGGTTTGTTGAGTTTTTATTATCTCATTTCACATGGCAACTTTGAATATATCATATTTAATGCATATTCTTAATCATAAGGTATCAAGAGATAGCTTGAACATAGGTAGGAAGTATATGTAGAAAAAATGCTTATTTTCAATGTTGGAGAATAAATTTTATCATTGCTTCCTATATGAAACTGGTAGAGTCAAGTTTACTTGCATTGGTGCAAGTTGAAGCATTATATAAATTTTGCTCTATATTCGCTCAATAATTTTAAAGTTTTATAACTTGCTCATTTGACTCTGTTAGTTGTATGAACTTGTACATTTTTATTTTAAAGTTTTTTATTATCTTGACACACTAACATGGTAATTAATGCCCCAAAAATCTTACCATTTGATTTCCAAATGCTAAAAGGGAACAAATATTCTATATGAAAGAAAAAACTCAAGATTCACCTTGAGTTTAAAGATCCATGGGACATTGTCTCAAGAGACACTTAGAGACATGCCAACATTCATAAAGAGTAAAAGGAGTTTGATAAGGTAGATCAAAAAGCACTTCTCACCATCATGTTTAGCTTATAAAATGAGAAATAGTCTTACATTCATGATGCATGATGACCAAAGATGCATGGGACAATATCCATGCAATGTTTGAATCTGAAAACAAGAACCAAATTCTTCAACTATAGAGTTAGTTGCATTGCTTGAAGATAAAGAGTGGTGAAAATTTACAGGTTTTTCTAAAGAGGGTTGCGTAGTTATGGTATTTTCTCTAAGTTTTATGCAAAATATGACAAATGACATTCTTGTGCCCATTAGCTAAAGACCTCTACCACATGAATTTAATTTTTTATTAATGATCATAAATATATCACTAAATAGAGTCAAACTTTTGAGCCTCATGAATTTGCTTCAATAGGAGGAATTGATACATGAGATATAGTTAAAAAATATCAAGCTTTAATCACTCACCAAAAGAACAAGAATCCAATAAAGAAGAAACATGATGAACCCCCAAACAACTACAATAGAAAAAATGATATTGTTCTGGCAACAAGGGAACCTTTCACATTCCAATAAATTTTTTATATATGTAAAAAGTTTCTTAAATATTATAAGTTGAAAGAGAACACTTTCTCATAGGATTATTCTAGCAAGAACCAAAATAAAACACTAAAAGAAAACTTGAAAGGTCAATAATGATAGAGAAATAATATGCTTGAATGCCAATATGACAATGTAGTAAAGAAAACAAACTCTAAGGGTGAAGAGCTTGACTATACAACACAATCTCTTAACGTAGTTCCTCAACCTTACCAAGTTTAATATGCCAATTGAGGGGCTACCAAATATATGACAAGCCATAAGGAATGGTTTGTATCCCTTGATCATTCCTCTTATGATGAGTAGACTCTTAATAACTTTTCCTACACCATTGTAGATACCAATGGTATATATTTAAATATTGATTCTATTTTTTTTATTTGACCAATGTTCTTTACATGCTTGGTATCACAAAGAAATTACTTTCTATAAATTAGTTATTTGATCATAGTTTGAAAGTTGAGTTTGAAATGACATATAAGAAGCTTTTTCTCATTTAAGATAAGTCTAGCTAATCTATAGTTGTTTTCATACATCCAACATTGGTAAGTTGATTTAGCTTGTCAATAAACTTTATGATAACCATGCTTTAACAACCAATATTAATGTTATTTCCACTCTTTCACACCAATTATATGGACACCTAAGTTTTGGTTGGATTAAATTAATTCATAACCATGTTTGGCCTTTCCTCTATCAATAAATTTGGGGATATTTATTTGAGTTATTTGATAAAAAAAGTAACATCAAGCCCCATTTAGCTCTAGTACTTGTCAAGTGAATGGTCCACTTAACATAGTACACATTGATCTATGTGGACCTATGGATTATATCTTTAGTGGATACAAGTATTTTCAACTTTTTATTGATGATTATGCATGTTGTATGTGGGTGTATTTTTTGTAAGCTAAGTATCAAGTCTAACACTTCTTCAAAGATTTCAAAGATATTGTGGAGAAGTGTATTTATCATCATAACAATGTACTTTGCTTAGATTGAGGGGGAGTACACCAACAATGAGGTTTTTTATTTCTTGAATTAGAATGAAATTGCCTATATAACTCAACATAATGGTATTGTAGAGAGGCATAATCATAATACTTGGAATATGTTGTGAAGCATGATGATTGATGTAAATTTAGATCCAATATTTTGATCATAAATTGTACACAATATTTTATTTATTGAATGTGCACCCATAGTAGAATTGGATGGTACCACTCTGGAACAAGCATGAGTAGGGGTTAAGCCGTTTGTATCACATATTCGAGTGTTTGGTTGCATAGCATTCATGAATATTTTGAAGCAAAAATAGTAGACATTGGCAAATAAATCTAAGAAATGCATATTTCTTTAATATAATGATGAATCAAAAGCTTATTGGGTTATGGATCTTAACACCAAGAAGTTTTACAACAACAAATATGTGTTTGATGAGAATAATATGTCCAAATCATCTTCTAATGAGCCATGTGTTTCAAATGAAGCACACATTCTCTTTTCTTGATGATAAAAATTTTGAGAGGGAGATTAATTATTTTGATGAAGTTGGTGACCTTAATGATGGACATGATTGTGTTGATGATCTAGGCCCATCCAAACGAGTATCTTCAAGTACCGCATGATGACCCAAGTGGTACCTTAGTATAATTTGAGATATGAAGTTCACATGAGTGCACTAAGCACATTGAGGTTCAGTACCATATGATTGGTAAACATGTTCAACAATATAACATACAACTCCAATTGTGTTCTTTTGATAATCAACATGTAAACATATTCACCAAATCTCTTGCACCTATAAAATTTCATTTTTGTTTTTGAGATTTTCTTATTTGTACTTTTATTTAAATTGAACCTTGATATAATAATCATGAAAATGTTACAAATTAGTTGTAGTTAGAAGTAGTAATAATTCAATTTGGTGATTGGTTGGATTTACTTCATATCAGATACCTCTCTCTCTCTCTCTCTATATATATATATATATTTGCATCAATCATAACTTATTATTGTAACATTTCTGTAACATTTCTATGCATTATTTTAAAATTTATATTATTTTATTTTATTTTTAGTATGTAAAATCAAAATTCTTTATAAATATTACAAAACTTTAAATCCTAATTCTTATTTAAATAATATTTTATATTTTAAATAAACAAAAAATATTATAAAAAAAGATTATTCAGAGAAACAATTAGATTTATTTTTATTTCAAAATTTTAAATAATAATCTTCATTATTTAGTTTTATAATTAATTATATAAGATTATTAAAAACTTTATTTTTAATAAATATAATATATAACAAAATTTTATTTACTTTTATAATTAATTATATGAGATTATTACAAACTTTATTTCTAATAAATATAATATAGAACAAAATTTTATTTAGTTTTATAATTAATTATATGAGATTATTACAAACTTTATTTCTAATAAATATAATATATAACAAAATTTTACATTCAACGGCTTCTTAATATAAATTTGCTTTTTCATTTAAAAAAAATTAAACATTATACACGTGTTAAATTTTTTATTCTTTCTAAATTAATAGAAATTAAAGTCACAAATGCCATCTAATAACACTTGTTTTCTCCCGTGACCAAAAAACACTTGTGTTTTCTCCCTCTATTTTGTAAATAACCATCTTAAACTATTTATATAATCTCATTATCTACGGAAGCAAATTAAAGTTTAAACATATCTAATAAGTATTAATTTTTTTTAATTGGAATTAACAATTGTATTCAATAAAAAAATCTTCAGGTTTTCCTTTTTCCAGCTTCCTTTAAATGTATTAAATTGAAAAAAATCCTTTGTTTTAAGACATTACGAAGAACATTGTGGAATTTTATGAGTGCCCCTCTGAGAGATGATAAATGATCCTCTTCAGGTCGGGTCAACAATAACGAGGTGGTATAGGCTTATTGGGAGCAGCTCCAATCCTACACTTGCCAGTTACTAAAAGCAGTATGGATATAACCAACTCCCCTATGTAAAAAAAAATACTTTTAACCTTTCAACATCAACAACTCTATTCAGTTACTAAAAGCAGTATGGATATAAACAACTCTATTCACCACATAGTCTTTTCCGCCAAAACCTCCAATTAACATAAACGTCCATTTGTTTTTTTATTGAGGTTAGTGGAAGAAACTCCTACCACCACGTTGAGGGGTGGGCATTCTCATCCCAACCATAACCTCTAATAAAGATGAAAGTTAAACTTATCAATAAAAAACAAACATTTTAAATAAACATTTCATTTATCAATATACTTTCATTTAAATCAAAAGTTAAACTTATCAATAAAAAAACAAACATTTTAAAAATAAGCATTTCATTTCCTAACTATACTTTTATAAACATTCCCTTCATGGACTTAACATTATACTGGCACTTTATAGAACAAAACTACACTTTCTAAATGGACTTTACATTGCACTCACATTATATAGAACTAGATTCTGCATGCCAGCTTCATAGGTTTCACATATCGGCCACTTATATGGTATCATCCCTTTTCACACATCAGCCACTTATGTTGGTATAATCCCTTTTGATAAGGTGCATTTTCACACACGGACCAAATTTCATTTATACATCCAATTATGTAGTGTGAGTCCATATCAAATATCGTATGTCTCTTTATAATAGCACAAGAATATTATGCTAAAAGCCTACCAATATAATGCCCATGATCCAAAGCAAAAATTACATTTTAAGCATACCATTCGAAAACTTATCTATTAGTGATATGACATGCTCATGGTCTTAGATTCTTACCTACGAGGAGAACATTACATTATAACCATCTTATTCGAGAATTGATCTTTTGGAACGTCTACCAAAACTACAAGAACATTCTAGATTCTAGAACGTGTAAGCGAAGTAAGCATCATATCCATAATATCTTGGAATTTCGCTTTTTTCATGACCTTGACATATTGGACAATTATTTAGTATTTTGGCTTGTTGAAGCCTACCATATACCTTTTTGTGGTTAATAACGTACCATAATCATTCCTCAGTGAAGTCTATCAAGGCAATAATACCAAAATGTCCAGCAAAGGAGAGTGAGAGCATAAAGCCAATCACATGGCATGAAAAATTAATAGAAGGACACCATAGGCATAATGAACGAAGAACATATCTCAGCTTTATATTGAACGTGCTCTTGTGCTTTAAATTATTGGGTTTCATTGTTTTTTTTCAGACTTCTAGACGAAAATGTACTTTTCTTTGTAAATGATAAACGATTTATGTAAGGTTTAAAATACTGTGTTATAAATTTCAAAAATACTCAAACTTAATGAAAAGACCTCTACCCTTACGTAGTAACTTTCCATCAACATGTGGTGGATCATCCCTAGTCGGCAGGGGGTACTCTTCACATAAGTACAGAACAGTCCCCGCAGCCCCAGAGCTTACACTCATAGAAGTAGTCTAAGAGTTAGTCAATTTGTAATTACGATTTTAGATATTTGAAAGATCGACAATCGCCCTACATGGATTTCCTTCGGAAAAAAGAGTGGTCCTAATATTCCTCTAGCAAACACCTTTGCTAATAAATACAGGACTTTGATTGCTAATAAAAGTGGTCCTAATATTCATTTTTAGGACTTTGATATATATTGACATTGGCCTATTTGGATGAGCATAATACTATTTTTATATTGTCTCACTAAAGATTTATTGAAATAATTAAAAGTTATTTATTTTTATTTTTATAAATTTAAGATAATATTAATAAAATAAAACTATTATTTAAAAATTTTAAAAACTTTTTTATAAATAATTTTTTAAATGATTTTTATTTTAGATAAATGTGTAGTATTTGGATTTTATGATAAAATGATTTGAAAAACATGATTAAAAAAATCATTATTATTGAAAAGAATCTATGCAAGTTGAAAAGGTTAAGTCTAAAACATATCAAAATATCAAACCTTAAGATTGAAAATTTAAAAAATTATGATATTCTATAGATTTATTAAAGTTATTTTTTATTACATAATAGAGTTGGTTGCAACCACTATTTTTAGTAAATGGTTAGGCAGGGTTCAAACCACAAGGACTGCTTCCAAGAAACCTTTTTGTCTCATTTTTGTTAAATCGACGTGATATGGGAACCATCCACAGGTGGATTCGTACTGTCATTATCAATCTGACACGCAGTGAGAAGATTTGAAACAATCTGACACGTAGTGAAAATATTCGAAACAAACCACTACCTTTGCAAAGGGTTGGCTTCCCCTAAGGTTTGAACCTAGGTCTCTTCTTGGTAAGTGCCCAGCCAAACCTACACTTACCAATCCACCTACCCCTTGAGGTCTTATTTATTAAAACTATATAAAATAGCAACTTCAACGATTTATTAAATTTATTATTCTATATGGTTTTAATAAAGAACGGTAATCTATCCTAAAATTCTTAAATTAGAGTGAAACAAGTACAATATTTATTTATCAAAGAAATAAATAATTATATAAATATAGAGATTAAGATTTCAATATCTTATCTTTCTTTCTTATAAGATCAAGATTAAAATATATGTAAAAAGAAATGAAGGTAAGGGGAATTCTTGCTTAAAACCAATATTATACATGTTTAATAATATGGTCATCTAATGACATTTAAGTCATGGAATAACTCTCTCATATAATCGACACATTTTTAATTTAAACTTAATAGGTATACTATTTTTCTCTCTGTATTTTATTTTAAGAGGTTTTGTTTAAGGACTATGTCAAGGCCTTCTTATATTCAACCAAATAACAAATTAGATAGCCTTCAATATTATGATAGTTTTTTTTCAAAGCCTTGTGAAGTAATGATAAGAGATACAATCATATAAACACAATTGAGTTCAAATCCTTTCATTGTTATGAAGACTTTCATGTTAAAATAGCTTAGTGTAATACAATTATAATATGTTTTATAAAAATTATACCTTGATAATATAGTTAAATGAGATTAATTATAATTGCAAGTGTAAATATGTGGTTAATTTTAGAGTGTTGACTTTAAGTTTATCTTAGTTTTTAAATTTTAGGTTATTATTTTCCAACCATTACTTATTTTATCTTTTTACTATGATTTCAAAAAATTTGGCTAATATTGCGGAATCTGAAGGTCAAATCATGAGGAGGGTTGCTCCCGTTTGTGCCCTTAGTTGTGTGCTTCAATTGTTAAAGTATGTCCAACAACAAAAAAAAATGAAAAAATGATTGGCTAATAGTAAAAATATCATGTTAGTTGGGTGTCATAGTAGACCGACCAGTTTTCATTGAGTGTTTGCCAACTTGAGGTCGAGTGTTCCAATCCCAAGGGGACTTTGAGGCCCCCTCACTTGAGTAAAATTTTAGCGAGGTAGTGTGAAGGTATAATGGTCACTTTTCGGATTCGAACCGTGTCCACAGGTAGGGGATAAAATTATGGAGATGTTGTTGATTCCCTTGTATATATATAAAAAATCATATTAGTTTTATACCCAAAAAAATTACTTTTATAATGATTTTATAAATTAATATAACTTTTTAAATCTATTATTTAAGTATTTAGCAAATTTATGTTTATTTGCAATGTTAAATACATATAATAGGAGTGTATAGTCCATTTTAAAAATAAATTGATACAAATTTTAGCACTCACTCATATGTGGGAGAGCCTGTTATATGGGGAATTTTTTGGACATGTCTTATGTTATATCTTTTAAAGTTTTCAAAGAAGAAATAGAAGTACTCAAATCCAAGTTTTGGGCATGTCTTCCATTATATCTTCTAAAGTTTTCAAAGAAGAAATAGAAGTACTCAAATCCAGAACTTGTTCATCACTGTTTACTGCCTTCTTTTTAGTTTCCTGTTGGACCCTCTAAATATCTTGTACCATGTGAGAAAGTTGATGAAGTTTGTCAATAACATCTCCTAGTGTGCTAGAAGCTCCATAGACTTGGGAATGAATGCATCCCACATGTAACAAAAGATCAAAGGTCAAGTCTCTTAAAATTATATCCCACGAAGGTGCAAAACTAATAAACACCTTTTTGCATCTAAACTTCCAAATGTGTTTGAGAATGAAGAGTCTACAAATATCCTCAAATAACCCAAGCAAAAAAACTTTCAAAATCTAATGAAAGAGAAAAAAGAAATAAAAAACATCCCAAAGTTATTTAACCATATCACAAAACCAAAACAAATGAATTTTACATATTTTCACTCAATACAAATTTTATAATTCTTAAAAAAATTTCAAATATATTAAAAAAAAACTTAAACTCTCAATTTTTTGTTTTTTTATAGCAAAAAAAATCTTTTACTCAAAAAAAAATTGAACCTTTCATAGCAGTGGCTCTAATCATCACTCTACTAAAACCTCACAATCTCATTTTCCTAATAATAATACCATACTTTATGATTTATACTTATAAAAATAATAATATCATACTTGAGAACTACTTTTTTATTTGTGAATATAAAAGTAAGCAAATAAGTATCATAGCTTGATCAATATCACAACTAACAACTAACGTTAGTGAAATCACATTTGAAGTCAAAGTTCATCGGTAGGACACATTTTCTTTTTAAGTTAAAGATTTTTTCCATAATACATTCTACATGTAGGAGAGCGACCTTAATTATAAGCTTTAGGAAATATCCTTGCTCTTTGAATTTTAGGATTGGGTTGTTAACGTTGATGTTCAAGCCCCTACAATGATAAGGTAGTAATGTTAGGAAATACCCTTGCTCTATTGAATTTTAGGATTGGGTTCTTAACGTTGATGTAGTAATGTTAAGAAATACCCTTGCTCTATTGAATTTTAGGATTGGGTTCTTAACGTTGATGTTCAAGCGCCTACAATGATGAGCTCTTGAAAATCCAGCCATAAAAATTTAATTAAATAAACAACTACTAGTATTAATTTTTTATTAAATAAAAAATAATGAACTCTAAGCGTGCACCATATATGAGCTCTTGAAAATCCAGCCAGGGATTTGAAGAGATCATATATGGTGCACGCTTAGAGTTCATTATTTTTTATTTAATAAAAAATTAATACTAGTAGTTGTTTATTTAATTAAATTTTTATTAAGAAAAAATTTAGGTTTAAATTGTAAGGGTATGTTTGTTGTAAATGTAGTAATCTTATCTAAATCATCTGAGTACACATGGAAAATAGTAAATATTTATGAATTCTATAGTAAAAGCTTGTTGGAAACAACCCCTATAATTTAATTTTGTACTTACAGTTAATAAAAATAAAAATATTTAAACCTTGTACTACACTTGCTAAAAATAAAAATAGTGTGGATGTAACCAACTCTATTTTTGAGGGTATGCTTGTTGCAAAGGTAATAATCTTATCTAATCCTCTGAGTACACATGGATAATAATAAGTACGCGTCATAGTAATCTTATCTAATCCTATGAGTACAGTATGCGTCAGACTATGAATCCTGATAGTAAAAGTTTGTTGGAAACAATCCCTATAATTTAAGCCCTGTACTTGACAACCACTAAAAATAAAAATATTTAACCTCTGTAGTACCTTGACAGTTATTAAAAAATAAAAATAATGTAGATATAACCAACTCCCCTCCAATGATTGATCAAACCCACAAAAGGAGAGGAGGCCAACACATCCCTAAGAAAGAAGACCAAAGTCCGGGCATGCTATGAGTTCTGTCATAAACCAACTTGTAGGGGACTAGCTTACTAGGTACTCGATAGGGTGTCATATGCCAATTATTTGTACCGGACCAGCTCACAATAGCCCTCCAGAGCCATTTTTCCCCCAAACTAAGGCGCCCCGTAGCTCACAAACAACAAAAGGACCTATCAGAGACAACTTTCAATGTTCCCCATAACACAACTTGCCACCAACATTTCACTGTGGAGCACAAGGTCCGTCCTGGTCAGATGGTGAGTGGCCGCTACATTCAAACAGTATCAAAAAAAGACGACAGCCCACCATAATTTCTGGACCATTCCTTTCCCTCTGCACTATAAATATGCACCTTCACATTTTCAATCTCCACCCAATTACGTAGCTCATTTGCCACGGTTTTAATATCCCTGATTTATATTTTTTCATTTTCTTCGATCATGGCGAAGTCGGAGGAGGAGAACCGGCGGCTGGTAGGGCGGCTCTACGTGGCGCTTAACGCCGGGGACACGGAGGCGGTGAGGGGGATTTTGGCAGCGGACTTGGAGTGGCGGTTCCACGGGCCGCGCCAATGTGACCACCTGCGGCGCTTGCTGACGGGGGAGTCCACTCACCTCCAGTTTTCTTTCAACCCCGCGTCTATCACGGCCCTGGGGAACAAGGTGTTCGTGGAACGTCGCGAGAACGAGTCCGTGTACTGGGTCCACGTCTGGACTGTCAAGGACGGCATTGTTACGCAGATCCGCGAGCTCTTTAACACCTCGCTTGTCGTGAGGGAATTTGCTTCTTCTTCTAAATCCAATGATTCCTCTCTGCGGCCTGCCGCTGGCTTGCCCCTCTGGCAGAGCGAGGGTGGAAAATCCAAAGGGAAGTCCATGCCCGGTCTGGTACTCCCCATATGAATATTTTCCCATGGAGATATATTCACTGTATATATGTTGTATTAAGAGCAAAGTCCCTCCGTAGTTTAGGGTAGGCCCTTAGCCATTAACCCAATGGCATCAGCATGCATGGGATTGTGACCACATGAAATTTGTGAAAACGTTAAGATTAAGGAGAAATGAGTGGGTTGAAAAATCAAACTGCATTACACTATCCAGCACACATTTTATCGTTAAGAGCTTTATGTGGAGTAACTAATTAGAGGATCTGTTTAATCGTTAGAAACAAGTAGAATAGACTGGTACCAATTGATCGATCTGCCTGACATAGAGTTTTGAAAGGTAATGTTGGAAGTGTCGGTTCCGATATTTTGAATAGGAGGTGTTGACACTCAAGATGATTGCACTATCTCTCCCATATGAATGGGTGAAGAGGCTTTCACGAGACAAATCGGAAATCCAACATATAAAAGGACGACTGGGATGGCAAAGATTTCCTATACTTTTAAGAAGTAAAATGAAATTGGAATGACATCTTAAGAGTAATGCTTTACAGCCGTTGATTTAAACAAAGAATTAGTCATGGTGTCATAAAATTTATGGTTTATTTTACTGTATAATCATAATTATTTATTATTATTTTTTAAAATTGATTACGTGACTCTGAAATGGTTTTCATTATTTATTATATAATAACAATTTCAAAAGTATTAGATATTTTTTATAAAATGTGTATAAGATGTATTTACTCAATTAAAAAAATATTAAAAATTTAATTAATTGATAAAAAAATATAATATATTTTAATTATTAATAAAAGAGAAAATAATTATTTATCTTTTATTAAAAGTGAACATTTATTTGTTTGAAAATAGTTTTACACAAAAAGAGGTTCAAGGTTCAAATCATGTTGAGATAACGTTGTACACTATATTTAGGTAGCCAAAGAATGGTTGGATAACTATATATTGGATGAATAAAATGATCATCTCTTATGGTCTCATGAACGTTAAAAATTATTTTACCTTTAAAACACATGTATAAATAGATCAGAGGGCCAGGTTAGTTGGTCAAAGCACTCCTTCGAAGTGTGGAGACCTTGGTTTGAATCCTCGGGTCTCATAGCGTATCATGCTATGTTGTCCACTACATTAAAAAATTTACATGACAACTAGAGGTTATAGTGATGACAAGAAGTAGGCGAGACATACCAATTCCTCTAGCAAAAAAATAAATGTGCAATCTTCTAAGGTAATAAATAATATATTAAATTATTCAATAAAGCTACCATCCACATGCATAAACTTTATCAAAATAAATCAATATATTAAACTTGGAAAATATTCAATTGAAACATTTGATTTCAAAAAACCTGCACTCTGTAGTACAATAGATGAGGTCTCTCAATGCAGCAACCTGGAGGAACTTCTTCAACAACAAACATCCTCCAAAAAATATTTTGGTTCTTCTGACCTCTTCTCCTCGGGTCTCAAGGGGTATTTATAATTTCAAATTTTCAGTTTGTATAGTTTCATAACCATTTCTATAATGAGTTTTGTAACTATTCATTCTCCTTGTATTTCCGAACTTGTGGAAATGTTATGAATATTATCATTAATATTTCTTTTCATTCCCTTGTATTACCTGCATAATGACATATTCATCATAAGATTAAGACAAAGTCAACTTTTATTTTATTTATTATTCATTTTTCTTCGTAACTTTCCTTTTGCCCAAAATTGAGTCAAAATTCAAAGTTATTATATTTTAATTAAAATTTCCATGCATCTAATTAGGGCAAATGGGTACTCAAAATCACTAAAATAATCCAAAAATTTATCACGGTTCATGAGATATGACATTTTAAAGTTCACAAGATGCTATAGTAAACTGCTATTTTTGGGTGAAATTGACATCTGAAATCTTGTAAGTTTGGTACCATTAGAAAGAGGAAATCAATATCTTTCTACCAAGTTTTGAATGAGCTCAAATGGATTTGTCTAGCTCAAGATATATCCATTTCAATTTTACATCAATTTTAGGGTAAAAGTGATAAAATTTGAATAACCCTAAAATGAAATTTAATTATTTAAACATTTGAAAACCTTTGAAAATATAAAATTTTAAATTATTTGATTTGAAATAATGCAATTAAGATGCAAATATTCAAAAATATTCAATTTGAATCATTGCAACTAAATTCAAGCCTTCAATATGCAAAGATGTCAACAATTTCAAAATCTCAATGTAATCAAAATTAAAAAAAAACTTGGTGTAAGCAAATTTTCAAGCAAAATTGGATAAAACAAAGAATAAAAAATACCAAAATTTTGATTGGGTCCCAAAATTGGGGTACGTTGTGCGATGACAACAACACTACAGTTCCTCATAGTACATCTATAGTCTCCTAGAATCTAAAAATATGTTGTTGTTAGATACTATTGAAGATTTTCCCTTCTACATTTCACCTCATTTGTTCATAATACTCCACAATAAAACTACTTCTTGTTAAAACTTAGGTACAGTCTATTTTTTTGTTCTAAATAATTTTTATATTTATATATGTGTATAGAATACTCTTAAATCCACACTAAATATTTTCCTCTTCCCTTTTTCCATACCTTTGTCTTTCAGGGATGTGAAAATCATTTAATTGGGGGGAATATCAAGATATTTGCTATTTGCTACCAAAAGTTCTTTTTCTAGTTGTCTATATATGTTGCATGTCTTGGATGTAATAAGGTTTACATCATTTCTTGTAGAAAGTTGTTTGTGCTATAGTCTTCTACAATAAATTTTGCAATAGCATATAATGATAAAAAAATTCAACTTAGTTTGATTTGATATGACACATGGTTTGACAATTTGGAATGGTATACAACTAGCTAGGTGATGTGTCACACATGGTTTGATAGCTTAAAGTGGTATACACACATGACTAGGTATACAATTGGCTAGGTAAAGTGGAATACATGCATGATTAAAAAATAAAAAGCTCAATCCATGCCATCATTGAAAAGTGCAACTAGCATATTTTTCAACTAATAAGACATGTGTCCCAATTTAAATATACATGCACAAGTATTATTACTTTGCATGTTTTATTCACCTTTACATGCTTCATTTGTATTATTTTTAACCACTTTGACTCCAACCATAAATCTAGACACATTTTTTTATTTGTGGAAAACACCCCAAATGGGATGCCACTTTTGGATAAGTCCCATGGAGGCAGAGGTATCTATTTTGCCAAAACGCCCAGGGCTTGCACTTTGCCTGCCCCCTTTGGCACACTCAATGAGCATGCCTAAAACAACAAACACAGTAACAAACAAACATAAAAACACAAACAAACATAAAAAAACACAACATCAAAAACCAAAGACACAAACAAATAAAATAAAAACCACAAAACAAACAAAAACAACATAAAAACATAAAAACAAAATAAATAAATAAAAATAAAATAAAATAAAAAATAACAAAAAAACACAAAACACATAAGAAAACCATAAAAACAACAAAACAACACACAAACACTTAAAAAAAAAACAAAAACACAAAACACAAAAAAAATAAAAACATGAAAAATAACAAAAACATAAAAAATAACAAAAACACAAAAAAATAACAAAAACAAAATAGTACAAAAAACACACACACCTCTCGAAAAACTAAAAAAGAAAATAAAAACAAAACACAACTATGATATTTCTAGGCAAAAAGACTTTTAAGGCAAGATTCAACAAAGGAAACATAAGAAAGAAATGTCTAAGCTAGGGAACTAAAATACCCTAATCGAATCGAAGAGAAGCAAAACAAAGCAAAAAGGAACTAGGTACCTCTAGTACTGGAGCCATCCAAAGAAAGGATAAAAAGTAGAGCTTCCCTAATTTGTGAAGCCCACCATCTAGGAGGGTGGTCGTAGCAAGTAAGATCACCTTTGTCCAATGTCCAATTAGCTAAAGCATCAAACACTCTTGTTCTATTCTGACCACATGATTGTAATCCACTTTCAAAAATCTTTTCTGGATTAAATAAATCTGCTCAATGATTCTTTTTATTCTCCAATCAACCTTATGATCCTTAGAAGTAGTCTTCAGAAGATTAATCATGAGTTGGGAGTCAGATTCAACCAATACCTTTTCCATCCAACCTTAGTAGCCTCTTGAAGCCCTTTGAGGATACCATACCCCTCAGCAAGGTTATTGGAAAGGATACCCAAATTCTTAGCAAAAGTGAAAACCAAGGAACCATATGAAAGTCTACCAATTCCTCATGCACTAGATTTTCCAGGGTTCCCCCTAGAGGCTCCATCGATATTGACTTTTCCATAATCCTTACGATGAGGTTGCAAATTCCTTATTCTTTCCATCTTGCAAGTACTCACATTCTCTTTAAGCTTATTGCCCTTAGAAGAGTTAATATTTAATCTTTGCATCATTTGATCCCATATTTGATGGGAGTTTTGGGGTGATTAAGGAGTTTTTGGACTGATTCAACTAAGTTGGAAATGGTATTTTTCTAGATATAGTGAATATCCTTTCTTTCTTGATTGAAAATACAATTGTTCCTTTCATTCCAGATATTCCAAGGTAGAATGGTAGAACCCATCCAAACTAACTACCTAATGAAATGATCAACACCCTCCAAAGTTGTTTAAAAGTAGAAAAAATGGACCACTATAAGCCAAGTAAGATGGTCATTCTCCTCCATATTTTGGAGGCTAAGGTACACTCAATAAAAATATGGCTAAGAGTTTCCATATTTTCTCCACATATTTCACATCTAAAAGGGCCATGAAAACCACGTTTCATAAGTTGCTCACAAGTTACCACCCTATGATGCAATAAAAGCCAACTAAAGAACCTCATATTAGGCTAGAGCTTTTGAGCCCACAACTAAGAAAATATATCATAAAATTGGTTGGGATTATTATGGCATAAGGTTAAATAACCTTGAGCAACTGAATACTCACTCTGAGTAGTGTTGTTCCATCCAAAACAATTTTTATCATGGGACCAAGAGAGAGATCTCATATGCAGGATGCATTGGATGTCTTGTATTTGAATTTATAGAATTTGAATAGGCTAGTCCTCAATAGGGATCCAATATCTACCAACCTCTGAATTACTAGTATGGTATCGATAGTAATTAGCCATCTTTATCCAATTAGCTTAGTGAAGCTTCCCCATTTAAGGCCTCCAATTAGGAAATTAAGTTATCAAAGGTTGGTGACCATCCCAAGAATCTATCCAAAAATTTGCCTACTGACCATTATGAATGATCCAAAATATATTTTTATTAATAAAATCCTCACCAGTCTTAAAACCACTAAAACAAGAGAACCTTTGGTATGCAATTGATAGAGAATAAGATCTTCAAGACTTTTATTCTCAGTATATTTAGCATGGAGATTATTGGCCCAAAGGGCATTGGGATTATGTAAAATCCTCCAATACAATTTAGTAGCTAAAACTTTGTTGTTATTAATAGCAAACTAGAATCCTAATCCCCCTTCATTCTTAGGAAGACATAGAGTGTCCCATTTCACCAAGGCTCATTTTATTTTCTCCTTAGTATCACTCCAGAGGAACCAATGATTAATTTGATCCAATTATCGAAGAACAACCTTTGGGATATTCAACACGATAGAAACATAAATAGGTATAGCTTGAAGGACAAATTTTACCAAGGTAATTCTACCCCCAAAATAAAACCACCTATTGGTCCACTTTCCAATTTTCTTCTTAACTTTATCCAACAACCAATTCTAGTATTTATTTTTCTATCTTTGAGTATTGATAGGGATACCTAAATAAATTATCGAAGGGAGGTCTTCTTATATCTTAATTTATCCAAGACCATGGATTCATGTCTGGTAGAGCAGTGAAAGAAAATAACTTTAGGCTTATCTTCATTGATCAATTGCCTGGTAGTCTTAGAAAACTAACTAAAGATTTGTTTAATTTTAGAATCTTCCTTAATTGTAGATTTACCTAACAGAGTAAAGTCATAAATAAATTGAATATGAGAGATAGTCCTAGCTCCATGAGAAATGGTAAATTCCTCAAGTAATTTCTTGTCTCTATTTTTGGTTATAGTCCTACCCAAAAATTTAGCAAGAATGATGAATACATCTAGAAGTTGGGAATATTTGTGAAGGTCTACCTTTGATAAGAACTGAGTAGGATACTAAAGAATTACAACCCATAATCCAGTCCATCCAATCTTGAGAGAAACCAAATTGCCTCAAAAATTTGATAAGGAATTGCCAATCCACTCTATCATAAGATTTGGATAGGTCTAGACGAATGAACATAGAAGGATATTTTTGCATTTCCATCGAATGGATGGCTTCCTGAGAAAGAGTTATCTAATCCACTATTTGACACCCTTCCACATAACCTCCATGTTTAAGAGAAATAATCTTATGCAAAATAGGCTTCAACCTTTCTGCCATGATCTTAGTAATGATTTTGAGAAGAACATTACATTAAGAAATAGGTCTAAAAGTTGAGATATGATAAGCCTCTTGAGCTTTGTGGAAAATATTTATATAAGTTGTATTGATAACCTTAAAAATTTCTTTGGCTTTCCTGGATTCTTCCACCACCTCTAATAAATCAGCATGAAGGATATCCCAAAACTCTTGGTAGAACTCAATGGGAAAACCATCAAGACCTATGGTTTTCCATTTTTGTATTTTAAAAACCACTTGTTGAAGCTCATTAATAGTAACATGAGTAGCCAAAATAAAGTTCTCCTTAGAAGTGATAAGAGAAGGGATTGCTTGAAGAACATATTGTTGAGAAGCCGAGTCAAGAGGAGTAGCAATTAAAATATTGGAAAAGTAATTCACAACAATAGAGTTCATACCATCCCAAGTGTAGACAACATCTCCAAAATCTAAATCTAGGGAAGAAATAAAGTTGTGAGATATTTGAGGTAGAAGAAATTTATGGAAGAAAATTGTGTTTCGATCTCCTTCTTTTAGCCATTGAATTATAGATTTTTTCTTCCTTAAGAGTTGTCTTTTTTCCCATTCCTCTAACTGACTTGTGAGTCTAATTTCATCTGTACTTCTACTCTGTGTGAGGCCATATAAATGGATTTTATTATTCAAATTTTCAAGTTGAGCAATAAATTAATGTTTTTTTGTTGAACATCCCGAAACTCCTTCCAGTTCTAAGTCTTGATTTTGGATTTAATATATTGTAATCTTTTGATAAAACATATCATCTTAGTCCTATATCTTGGTTTATCTTCCTTCCACCATTGTTGCAATCGAGGTCTAAAGGAACTGTCTCTAAGCCACATTAATTGAAATAAAAAATGAGAGAAACTCACATTGGTTTTCAAAATTTCCACCATGACTGGCCAGTGATTTGAACCAACAATAAATCTAGACACATTATTCTCCATTTAATCCATTACATTCCTTCCAACATTAACTATATTTATCAAATTTTGTAGCTATGCATACCATTTTCTATTGTCATGCATCCTATTTTCCCTAAAGCATGCCCTACTAAAAATGCCTAATTCTCTATAGTAGATGTGTCCCATTAGAAATGTTGACAGTTTTACACTATGCCACATTAAATTTTTGATGAAGTTTTGATTGATAGTGTTATTGTAAAAGCGGTAAATATACTAAATTAATGTTGCAATATTTTCTATAACATGTTGCAGTTCATTCCTATGTGTTGATCTTCTTCTTTGTTTTTCATGCATTTCTTGCTTGAAAATAATGGGTGTTATAAGGTAAAATGGTTGGGGAAATTGGCTTGTGAGATAAGTCGAAATCGTCCAAAGACGTCTGCAAAAAATAACACCCAAAGACTAAGAGTAGTAAAAAACATAAGAGCCTTATCTCAAAGCAAAGAAAGGAGAAAAATCACATTCACCTTAAAAACTGGGCTAAGAATTCATTCGCCTCACTTAGGGGTGAATGTAAAATTAAAAGGGAAAAATGTCAAGTTGGCAAAAGGCGCTTTCGCCCCAAGTGGGGTGAAAACACACTAAAATAAGAATGCATGATGGCCCAAAATTATGGCAATAAAAATAATGTGTTCGCCCCAAAGGAGGGGTGAAAGCATCATTCATCCCACTTTGGGACGAACGTCATCAAATATAAAGGCATTGACAAGTCAAATGGAATTTTGCCTCAAATAAGGGATAAAACTCCCTTTTGCCCCTCCTTGGGATGAAAGCCCAACAATGATAAGCCTAGATAGCTTTGAAAAGTCAAGGTTTTGTTCACCCTCCCTTTGGGTAAAGGCGTATAAAGAATAAATAATGTGGACCCCACACACATTAGAAGGAGTAAAATGGTAGCGCTTTCACCCCAGGTGAGAGGTGAAAGCGCCTATTCACCCCTCCCAGGGGTGAAGCTATATAAAATGATCTCACGAACGCGTCAATAATATTTTTGTCTATGCTTTGAGCAAATATTAAAAGGATGGGTGTTGAAAATTCAAAGCTATGTTCACCCAAGGTGAATATCGATAGTGCCTTTCGCCTCTTTTAGAGGTGAACGTATATGTTTAAGAAGAAAGACGTCTTATGTGAGGCAATTTCACCCTGGAAGGAAAGTGAAGCTCTCTATCACCTCTTTCAGGGGTGAAAATGATACAAAGATGGTTTGAAGCATCGAGTGTAAAACTAAAGGAGTATGATAAGCTATTTTTGCCCAGATTTCTTTCAGTTTGACTACTGCTATGACAAGGAGATGAATGTAATGCAAAGAATTTTAATTTGAGTAATTTTGGGGGCTGTACATGGAGCACGATTATGTGAGAGTTGCAAGAGGTGATCCAATGGTTTAATAACATATTTTTCTTCTCTCCTAGGCGTAATTTTAAGCAACAATGGAATATGCAATTCAAAGCTATAGATCAAACAAAATTTCAAATATTACTGCTTTATGGGCGCCTTCTCCTCAAGGAAGCACAAATAAGGAAAATATGATGAAAGTTAAGGGAAACGCTTTCGCTCATCACTCTATTTTGGGTGAATTTGATTTTAAGAATCAACGGAGACTTTTCAAAGATGCTCAGATCAGATGAATGATGAGAATTTAATGATTGAGGATTGTAATTGTTGATTTCAAGAGAAAAGAGTTGCAAAATTATTTTCACAGGGTAATTTTCATGAGTTCCAAGATATTTTTAACAGGGTCAAATTTCCAAGGCATAATTGATGTACCAAGTCATCGACCACCTCAGTAGTTTTTCATGCACCGATGCCCGAATGTGTTGATTTCCTAGGGATTTTCCCTCAAAAAATGGATCATTGTCTCAGAAGGAAGATTTTTAGGAATTTCAAGGGATATATTCGTGAAGGTTCCTGATATGTAAACATTTTTTCTTTTGTGTATTAAATAAATAGAGGTGAAAACCTCTATAAATACTATATAGTTTCAATGTAAAAAGGAGATAGAAACTCTACAGAAAAACTATTCAATTTTTCTGTGTAAATAGAAAGAATTTATCTTCTATTTTTGTAAGCAATTTTCATGTGTGATATCTTTCTTGTTGAGCAAGGTGCAGCAAAAGAATTGCAAAAGTATTATCATTGTTGTCAACACAGACAGATTGATGCAGTTGATGCAGTTCAGAGGTCGATCAGATCAAGTGCAGTGAATTTCAAGAAAAACAGAGGTGACCCAGATTCAGAAATTGGTAGAAAAAGACAAGGAAGAAAACTGTCGCGATATCGCGACATGTTTTCTGTCGCGATATCGTGACAAAACAGAAGAGAGAGAAAATGCAAGGAAGATTGTCGCGATTTCGCAACATTACCGAGGAGAGAGAAAATGCAAGGAAAATTGTCGCGATTTCGTGACATTGCCAAGGAGAGAGAAAATGCAAGGAAAATTGTCGCGATTTCGCGACATTGTCGAGGAGAGAGAAAGTGCATGCCAATTTGTCGCGATATCGCAACATGGCAGAGGAGAGAGAAAGTGAAAGGTAAACTGTCACGATTTCGCGACATCTTTGGCAGAGAAGGAAGCAAGGTGAAAAGTTCACGACATAAATGGAGGAAAGGAGCTTGCAACGAAAAGTGTCACGATATCGCGACACGTCGGGTTTTCGCGACCCGAAGAGGAGAGAGAATGCTCAGCAATAAAGGTGTAGCGATTTCGCTACATGGTGAAATGAATGGAAACAAAGGTGTAGCGATTTTGCTGCATGATGGAAATACATGGCAAAAATGTGTAGTGATTTCGCTGCATGATGGAAATACATGGCAAAAAGGTGTAGCGATTTCGCTACAAGTGAAAAAGCACAAACAAGAAGATGTAGTGATTTCGTTGCATGACAAAATGTATGGAAACAAAGGTGTAGCGATTTCGCTACCAGTCAAAATTGCAAAACTGAAAGATGTAGCAAGTCGAAAGCACAAGGCACAAAGTTGTCACGATTTTGCTACTGCATAAAGCAAAGATTGTACGGAAGAAGAGAATGTCGCAATTTCACGACATGTTCCATTTTCACGATTGCTGGTAAAGAAGATTGTACGGAAGCAGAGAACGTCACGATTTCACGACATGTTCCATTTTCGCTGTTGCTGGCAAAGGAGAGTGTACGGAAGCCAGAAGCGTCGTGATTTCATGACAAGAAGGATGATGACGTCAGTAAAAGTCGAAAGCGTCGTGATTTCGTGACAAGAAGGATGATGACATCAGCAAAATCAGAAAGTGTCGCGATTTTGCGACAGGGTGCAAGGAAAGCTGTTGGAAGCCGGAAGTGTCACGATTTCGTGACAACATACAGGATGACGTCAGCAAAAGTTCTAAGTGTCACGATATCACGACATGAGCAGAGGGAAAGCTTTTAAAGACAAAATGGTCACGATTTCGCGACAACATACAGGATGACGTCAGCAAAAGTTCTAAGTGTCGCGATATCGTGACATGAACAGAGGGAAAGCTTTCAAAGCCAAAATGGTCGTGATTTTGCGACAACATACAGGATGACATCAGCAAAAGTTCTAAGTGTCGCGATATCACGACATGAACAGAGGGAAAGCTTTCAAAGCCAAAATGGTCACGATTTTGCGACAACATACAGGATGACGTCAGCAAAAGTTCTAAGTGTCGCGATATCGCGACATGAATAGAGGGAAAGCTTTCAAAGCCAAAATGGTCACGATTTCGTGACAGCAAGGGCATGAAGTGTACGGCTTCAAAAAGTGTCGCGATATCACGACAGGTAACAGTCTGGCAGGTAAAACCCGCAGGAGCATGCAAGGTGACATGTGTCAGAAAAAGCATACAAAAAATCATGCAGCCTGTTACGTAAAAAGTAACTGATGTCAGATCGATAGTTACACATTGACAGGTGTCGGACATGCATGGGAACAGATGTATATGCATGATTGAAAAGTGTTCAAAGTGTCGTACAGGCTGTATCGAAAAAGCATTCGAACGGCCACAGTGTAGCATTCGAACAGCCAATTGAAAATGCATTCGAACAGCTGATTGAAAATGCATTCGAACAGCCGATTGAAAATGCATTAGAACAGCCGATTAAAATAAATGTATTTGCAGCATTCAAAACATAAAATAGGAAGGATCGAAAAGCTTTCGAGAAGAAGGATATGCAGCATTCGAACAGTCGTATTTGGAAGGATTCGAACAGTCGCATTGGAAAGGAGAAAAGAATTCGAACGGCTCGAGAATGTAATTCGACTGCATGCAGGATTGAAATGCTATGGAAGACAAAGAGTTTCGATGAGAAAAATAGATTATAAAAAGGACGATCGTGCGAGAAAATAAATTTGTCTTTGTTAGAGAGAAATTGCTGTAAAAGGAGGGTTAGAAAAGAATCAATAGAAAAATTAGCAAAGCCGTGAGAGTGTGCAGAGTTGGGTTAATTGCAGACCAGTCAGGGTCGTGCATGAAGTGAAGACATTTTTATGTCATTCTAAATTGATTAGAATTGCAGTCCAAGTTGGTGCTTGGTATTAGGGGTTGGTGCTCCATCATTGCGACGAGAAAATTACAGGGGTTGGTGCTCCTTCCGGTTGATCTTGGTAAATTATTTGTAAAATTGATATTTTGCAAATCTTGGATTTGGATTGGAGTCCAAGCAGTCATTTTTGAGGAGTAGCCAAATTGGTGAACCTCGGTATATTGAGTGTTGTGGTGTGCTCTCTTGTTCAAGTTGTTTTTCTAGTTTTCAAGTTCTCTTTATTTCATATTAAATGCTGTAGATATTAAAATTAATAGCTACACTGATTCACCCCCCCTCTCAGTGTCATTGTGTAAACATAATTTCTATTCTAAAATTATTTCTATTTTATATTCATCTATGTTATCTGTTGATAAGTTCAAATTTTGCATCTGGATTTGAGCACTGCTAGTGAGGGAGTGAGTCTTGGAATGCAATTTTGGAAGTTGTCTCCATGAAATTGTAAGTGGATTCTCTTACTTTCTTTCTATTCTATGTTGCTATAACACTTGGTTGAAATTCCTGCTGCTAGTCCGTCCCCAATCCTACATCTTCGGCCTGTGGCTATATTTCCCATTTCTTTATGTAATTTTAAATTTCTTTCCTGCAACTCTAGACTTAAACCGGTGTAGGATTAGTAAAGGAGCCAACCCTCTTTGGATATTGGCTTGGAGGATATTTATTTCCTTTGGCCTCTAAATATTGGTCATGGCTAGGGTGCACAAATGTATGTTTGTATTTTAGGTAGATATTTGACCAATAATTTTTGGCACACCCAATGGGACCTTCAAAAGTTCCAATTTTAATAGTATTGAGGTTTGATGTTCACCTTCATGTTGTATGGTTAGAACATATGGCAAATCAACTATACCTATAAGCCTCTGGATGTGAATTCAATGAAAGTTGTACTTCATGATCACAAGATTGAAGGCCAAAGATTCTAAAGATCCCATTGAGTTCTTTGAACTTGACACCCAAAAATTAGGAGAACATCCCAGATTAGTCACTTCCCCTCATATATCAATTGTAACATATTCACAGTTAGCCGGTGTGTTCTCCATTCCTTTAAGTCTAGATAGTACTTCTACTAGTATTCCACCTCCTCAACCTCACACACTAGTTCACATGGCTCAAAATCCACCACCACAACAACCACAACCACCAAGGCAGTTCCCAACATGGAATAACTCAGGAGCTTTAAATTTACAAGCACAAAATCTAGTCCCTCAAGTAGCATTGAAGGCTTTGCCTACCTATGATGGTACTGGTAAGACTTCCTATGAGCATATCCAAGATGTGGCCTCTTTGGTGACAATCCATGGCATTACATATGAATATATTATGGTAATATTATTAGTGTTGTCACTCAGAGGGAAGTTGTTGTATTGGTAACAATCCTTTCCACCCGCTACTATTACTACATGGGACCAGTTGGAAGAATTGTTGATTAAGAACTTTCACGAGCAAGTTGATATTTTTTCCTTACTGTACCAATTCATGAATATCCAAAGACATTCATAGGAGGAGATAGTGGACTTCAACAACAGATTTTCTTGGAGTTGGAAGAGCGTTCCTGATGTTCTTTGGCCCATGCATGAGAAAGCTGCATTTTACTACCTCAGAGCTTTTAACTCCAATATTGGTATGGCGATCTGACAAGCCAATATCAACATATTTCTAGATTTGTACACACAGGCATAAAAGACCAAGGCATATCTGATTGCTATAGGTAAATTTCCTTTAAAAGTAATTATGTCCATTATTCCTGATCTTCCACAGTATCTGTATTCAAGTGTATTTTCATAGACTATGCCTTTTATGTACCCTATTACCTCATGGAGCTTGATACCACCTCAAATTGCTCTGATTTTGATTCCATAGCTCCCTACTCCAAGTATTTCACAATTACCTTTGTCATTTGTGCCACAGTTTCCAGCACCAGTTTCATTTCCAATGCTACTAGCACCACCCATCCCATTGCAGTTGCCTGCTCCACCAACACCTTTGCCTTTACCATCACCTCCTACACCTTCAAATCCTGATCCTTACATGAATATTTTAAAAGAGATTCAATCACTCAATTCAACGGTGAGAACAATGTCAAATGAAATTACATTTGTTAAGAAGAAGCTGGCTGAAGCTAATTTTTGATCAAGGAGGTTTCAAACACCATTGATTGGGAACAACCAACCACTACCAAGGGCCCTGAGAGGAACACGACTGTGTTGGCAAATGAAGAAACTAGTACATCAGAGAAATCATATTGGTGCTCCACCTGTAATGATCCTCATAGTGAAGATTTGTGCATGGTTCATTTGAACTATGTACAGATATTAACATAAAGTTTTGCTGATGGAAAAATCAATATGATAATGAAATTTGATCATAACTTTATGGTCACTTCCTTGGAGCAAGTTTTGGTCCTTACGATGGCTGGAAAGAAGCCGATGACTATTGATCTAGTAGAATTGGAGCCTTTGAAAGTTCCTCCTGAAAAAAAGGTACAAAATGAAAAAGTACAACCACAAGCGAAAGTGCTTGGCACAACAATAAAATAACAAGATTCTATATTATTGAAGGATATAATACCCAAGCAAGCTCAAGAGAAGTTGCAGATGAAGGTGTCAACTTCATAGCTCATAGCCGCTCAAGTGCAATTGAGCCAAAATAACAAGCCAAAGAGCACCTTAAGTACCCATAATTGACCAAGCGATAAAGGGTGGAAGCCACTCAACAATACCAAAATAAATTTGAACCTACTAGTGAAGAAAAGAGCTTGGGTACTTATGATTACAATATTATTGAGGAAATGAAAAAGATCCCTGCAACGATAAGTTTATATGATGCACTACAATTACCTAGACAAGTTGACTTGTTGCAGGAGTCTCTCAAGTCTACAAAAAATCAGAAGAAAAACCTTTCCCAAATATTGTTAGCACAGACACTGTTGATTTCTGCCACTGGTAAGAATAGACCACCTCCATTCTATTTGTCTCTCAGAATGGAAGGGTGGATCATGCATAATTGTATTATTGAATATGGTGCTGTGACTACTGTAATGCCAAAGGCAGTATGTGAAGTCATGGGGATGGAATATACAAGGAGTAGTCCAAGCGTATTATAGTTGGATGGGACCCCAGTCAAAATGGTTGGAATAATTAAGGATATTTCCATTGTTCTGCACAACATACTGAAAATCACTGTCATCCAAGTAGTGGTGGTTGATTTCGAACCATACTTTAGCATGTGCCTTTCAAGGGAATTCACAGCGAAAATAGGAGGATATCTTTTCTTGGATTATTCACATTTGGATATCCCTTTCAAGGTAAGAAGAATATGCATCTATAATGAAAAACCATCTACTTTTCATATAAAAAATTGAATAAAGAAGAAAATCCCACTGGTGCAATCAACATGATGACAGAGGATGTGTAAGAAGTGGAATTGATGGAGGAAGCTCTTGGTGAGATCTGCCTTGAGGATGAGTTTTCATTGATGGATTTCAATGCAATGGTAGAAACTGATATCGGTTTTTATATCATAACTAAACCTGAGCAAACTGAAGAAGAAGTTTCTGATTCCCCAGACCCTGTCTCTAATCAGATATGAAAGCTATATTTTAATGGTGCAAGGTGTAATAATTGTGTAGGAGCTAGAATTATTCTTTTTTCTCCTACAAGGTTGCAGAAAATCTATTCATATCGGTTAACTTGGAGCTGCACAAATAATACCACCAAATATGAAGCATTGTGCCTTGGTTTTAAGAAAGTTGAAAAGTTGGGAATCAAGTAATTACAATTTTTTGGAGATTTCGATCTCATAGTCAATCAGACTACAAAAAAGTGTGTGTCAAAGTAGCACTATTTGAAGGCTTTTCATATCAAGGAATGGGATTTGTTTGAGTCCTTTACAACATTGAATATTCAAGCGATTTCATAGGAGAAAAAAAAACATGCAGATATCTTGGCCTCCCTTGGTGCTAATTTCTCTCCCATAGAGCAAGTGGTCAGGAAATCGAAGACTATAAGAGTGATTTATAGACCTTTGATCCTCGATAAAAATATTTATTGGTAAGTGTTTGATAGTGATGAAAAAATAATCAATTTTTTGATTAAGGAAGCTGCAAGTGCAGAGGAAAGAATATTGGTCGAAGAGGATATGGAAGGAATGATTCAATTGAAGAATAATCACATTCCCAAGGGACTAATTTTGCTTGAGAGTTTATTTGATCAAAACAATAGGGAGGAGAAACATAGGATCAAGGTGGATGTGAAAGAATACAAGGAAATACAGTTGGAACCTGAAAATGTCATTAAAGTAAGAATAGACTATACGACAAAAGAGCTTGAAGATATTAAAAAATTGTGTTATGAGTTTCCAAACATTGTCGCTTGGATCTATCATGATCTGAAAGGTTATGACAAGAAAGTGATCCAACATACCATTGAATTGCAAGAAGGGGTAAAGCCTTTTTGGCAGAAACAACGGTTTGTAAATCTAAAAATTGAAGTTCTTATGAAAGAAGAGCTACTAAAAATGTTGGAGGAAAAAATAATTTATCCTATCAAGCATTCTACATGGGTGGCAAAATTGGTTTTAGTTCAAAAGAAAAATGGAGATATTCGCTTGTGCATGGATTTTTGTAATTTGAACCAAGCATATTTGAAAGATCACTATCCATTGCCACATATCGATCAAATTCTATACCTAGTTACTAGAGTGCAGAGATTTTCATTACTAGATGGCTTTTTTGGCTACAACCAGATCTGGGTGAAGGATGAAGACTAGCACAAAATTGTATTTACTACAAAGTGGGGCACTTTTACCTATCATAGGATGCCATTCGGTCTTTCTAACACTGACATCACCTTTTAGAGAGCTATGGGAATTTATTTCGATGAGTTGTTGAATAAGATTATTGTAATTTACCTTGATGACATGACTATTTTCTCACATCGCAGGGAAGAGCACGTATCTCATTTGAGGTAAGTTTTCAAAAAGTGTCAGGAATTTAGAATTTCGATTAACCCAAAGAAATCCATTTTTATGGTCAAAGAGGGAAAACTCTTGGGACATGTGATTTCATAGGAAGTACTGGTGATTGATCCTACAAGAGTTGAAGCTCTTTTGAAATTGTCCCTACCAACTAGTAAGAAGGACCTACAATCATTCTTTGGTTAGATCAACTTCATTTAGAAATTAATTGCTAATTTTTCTCAAGTAGTCAAGCCAATGACTGAAATTCTAAAGAAAAATGCAAACTTCAAGTGGACAAAAGTAAGAAGACAATTTTTTTGAGAAATTAAGGAAATAATCACCCAAGAGCTAGTACTGATTAATCCATATTATTCAAAATATTTCATCCTTTATGCAGTAGGAGAATAGGAGAGTTATGTTGTTGTAATCAATCAAAAGTAAGATGACGAGGATGAGAAATTGATTGTTTTTCTCAGCCAAGTAATTATGCCACACTAGGAGAAGTATAAATTCATTGGGAAATAGGTGTATGCGGTCATGAAGTCGTTGAAGAAATTTCATCATTTTGTTTCACAAAGTAAGACAATCATCTATGTTATCCATCCAGATGTCAGAAATTTCATTATTCAAGGAGAAATGGGTGATAAAAGAGCAGCTGGGTGTCAAATATCTAGGAATATGATGTGGAGATTTGGCCTACTAAGTTGGTTTGTGGCTGGGCACTCTGTTAATAATTGGCCAAAAGCGTAGCTTCTAGATCGCTACCCCTAGTACAGGATGAGGTCATTGGCAAGAGTAATCTGATCAATCAGGTAACAAGTAATCATGACTGGACAAAGGACCTTGTTGAATTCTTCACATCTAGAAAATCTCCATCACATCGTGATGCCTAAAAATGGTGAATATTCATACTGCATGCACTTAAGTACATCTTGTTGCTGAGTGGGCTATTTCATAAAAATATAGATGGAGTACTCCTCAAATGTGTGAAAGAGTCTAAAAAGCAAAAAATCTTGGAGGAGTTCCACTCTATCTTATCTAGTGGGCATTATGCAAGAAGACCTATGGCCTTGAAGATCATTTGAGTTGGGTATTTTTGGCCTACTCTTTTTGTAGATGCACACAAGGTGAGCCAAAGTTACGATAACTGTCAGTGGTATGTTGGCAAGAATAAGAAATCATCTCTGCCTCTGCATCCGATTCAGGTGGAAGCTCCATTTTAGTAGTGGGGCCTAGATTTCATTGGATTTATTGATCCCCATTCCTCCGCTGAGCATAAATATATCTTGAAAATGACCTATTATTTTACCAGGTGGGCAAAGGCCATTCTGACTAAGAATGTGGATCAGGCTGCAGTCATATCCTTCCTCGAGGGATTGATTACCCATTTTGGTGTACCAAACATCATTGTAACAGATAATGGGACTCCATTCATTGGGGAAAAGATCACCAAATTTGCAAGTAGATATGGGATTTATCTCAAGACTTCTTTCAATTATTACCCGCAAGAAAATGGTCTGGCCAAATCCACAAACAAAAATTTTCTTTAGATCTTGAAAAGGATGCTTGGAAGCAATAAAAGGAGTTGGCATCTATTGTTGAATCAAGCTCTATAGGCAGATCGTATATCAATGAAAATTTTTATCAAAGCTTCTCCTTACTCCTTGGTATATGGAAAAGAGGTAATTTTACCCACGCATATCGAGCTACCTGTCCTCTAGATGTTGCAGTTGTTCAAATATGAAGATGATGAATTTGATCCCATGAGTGCAAGAGTGGCTCAATTGTTGTAGCTATAAGAGGGGAGAGAAAAGGTATATGAAGCTTTCACAGAACATGCTAGAAGGATGCAAAAGTGGTTTAGCAAAAGGATAACTGAATGAAAGTTTCAGGTGGGAGATATGGTCCTCAAGTGGAATGATAACAAAGCCAATCCAGGGAAGCACCACAAGTTTGATGTGATCTAGGAAGGTCCATTTCAGTTTTTTGTAGTAAATTCGGTTAACGCATATTATCTTCATGATATGGATGGTTGGGATCTGCCAATTCCAGTTAACGATCTTCATTTGAAGGTCTATTTTCAATGATGTAATAAAGAGGTACAAGTGTGTAAATATGTACAAATTTTATTTACAAGTATTTTATTGCTTTATAGAAAAAATAAAAAATAAAATTATAAAAATAAAAAAAAAGTACGAGGTGGACTCTACTAGAAGATTCCAGGATTTCCCCAAAGAAAACTTTGCTTTGAAAAATATTTTATTCTCTCTTTGAATATAAATTTCACCCCAAAATATTTCCTTAAGGACATATTACAAGTTTCGTGAAGAATTAATTGTTGTATTAAAAATTTTTTAACAGGTTTGAAAGCCCCAAAGTTAAAAAGTTGCTTTACTTTACAAGTCTTCGAGTTAAAAAGAAAAAAAAAATTAGGTAAAATGTTTGGGGGTACCTGGTGAAAGTGTAAGAGCAAAGAAGTAATTGCCTCAATTAAGAAATCAAATCTTGAAATATAAATGCATGGGGCTCGATTTTAAAATCATGGAGTATGGTAAATGGAAAACGCTTTCACCCCGAGGAAGAGGTGAAAATCCTATTCGCCTCCTAATGGGGGTGAACACATTTTTTAAAGAAAATATAGAGGGTAAGACTATATGAAAGCACCATGTCACCATGATGAAAATAGTCAAAAGGGCTTTCACCCCAAATAAGGGGTGAAACTCCCATTCGCCCCTCGTTCGGATGAAAGGATTTTATGAAGATTTGGAACGCTAATTATAGCACCCATATCATTTGATTTAAAAGGAAATGTTTTAAAAAAATTCTTTCACCCTGGTTTTCAAGCTACAATCATTCCATGTTTGTCATCGAAGAAAACATGGTTTGTAATAATAAACATGTCATGGCAATTAAAAGATAGAATAGTCAACTGCGCTTTCGCCCTATGAGAGGGTGAAACTCCCATTCGTTCACTACTCACGAAGGTAAAGCAACGTGAAAATATTCTTAAGGCACAGAGGTGCACTTCGACATTTTAAACAAATACATATAAGAGGTTTCAACGAAATTAGAAGTGGAGTGAAGTAAAAAGAAAAGGGGGAAAAAAAAACAAAGAGTTTTCATAGCCCTATTATTAAAATCTTTGGAAAAAAAAAACAAAGATTAAAGTTTTTAAATTTGATTTTCTTTTCTTAATATGGCATGAAAATAAAACAAAAAAGAAGAAAAATAAAATCAAAAAGCTCTAGTTAAAAGGATTTAGAAGGTGTTTTTTCTAAATATGGTGCAAAAAAAAAGCATAAAATTAATTTAAAAGGAGGGTTTGCCATTGAATTAAATCAAACAAATTGAAGGCATTTTTAGAACAAGAGAAGAAGAGATCAAGTGCACCACATAAATGCTTTCACTCCTCCATTGCTTTTTTGGGCATGTGACGACTTTTCTGGAGTGCCCTTTCAAGGCGAATTTGCCCTTCGACATGTGGTGAATTTTGAAAAGTGTTCATGGATGTTAAGATGTATTTTTAGAGAATTTAATTCAAAACATGTGCCTAGATTTGCGTTGGGAGGTATTTTTACATTCCCAAGGACTGAAATCTCACAATGTCAAAAGCAGGGAGGCTCATTGGTCCTCAAGTAGTATATTTATTTGTCTGAAGTAATTTTTAACAGCTAGGGCACGTTGTTCAAAAATATAACATGGCAATAAGGGCACATTTTTCAAAGAATATTCTATGGTAAATAATAGTTAGTTATCGTTAGAACATCAGGAATAGTTTCAGTCAAGTGAAACAAGGTACGTGCCCTCCCAAATTTGCCAAGACAAAGTGCTGCATTTACTCTTATGGTTGAGAGCTTCATCTATAAATAAAGCATAGGTAAACTTGTTCAAAAATTAAAATTTTAAATTTTTTGTCGATGCATTTTCGAGCTTTTGGTTGCAGAACTTGTAGAGTGTCTTCAGGATTTCCAAAATTGGCATAATGGGTAAGAAAAGCAAATAAGTGAAAGATATCATCGAACCTAAGTAGTCAAAAAGGAAAGTAGAGGGCGGGAAAAAATCCAAGAAAGCATAGAGAAATGAAAACGTAGATTTGGACCCGTACTCTGACACCATGGCAGAGGTTGAGGACTGCTGATCACCAACAAGGGTGTTGTTAAACTGTGGCAAGATGTGGAATTCATAGTTAAACAAGGATTTATGTTGGAGAGCCCTCTGACTATGTCATTTTATGTGTATTTATTTTGATATCTATGTACACTAGTACATCCTTACCCAAAGTTGGTAAAATTGATTTCCAAATTTTATAACCCAGCTACCAAGGTGATTCAAAATGTGAATGGGGATGCACTTTTATCTATCACCTCTAATGCAGTGATGGAAGCATTCACCTATGGATTTAAACCTCCATCTGACATGATTTTAAAGAAGTTGCACATTAATGAATAGGAGGAGAGATATGTGTCTACTATAACAATATGCCAGTTCATGGAGACAGCTAAATAAAGAACCGTAGCTAGGGAAGTTTCTGAATATATCGAAGTCGTTATCATATTTCAAGAGTCTTGATTTATTTTATATGATGGCGTGGGTTGTTGGTCTCTTTGTTGATTCCACAGTTCACAAGAGGCATAAGTCTTAAAGTATAGATATCATATAAATATATTTCCAAATAAGTACATGTGGGTACAAAAATTGCCAATAAATCTACAACTATGTAGATCGACTAAAATTACACCCAAAAAGGAGGTACAAAATGTCCAAGGAGCCATAGTGCTTAGGAATGGCCTACACCACTAGCATCACCTTTGCCCTCACTACCCCCTCTAGGAGATGGTATAGAACTGATACCCCTAGTCTGCTCTATCTAGGACCTGGTATTGTGGATCAACCTAGCTGATGACTACCCCGTAGTACTCCAATAAATCCTTTGTAACACTCTTGCCATAGGTATATTTGGTAGGCGGTCTTCCCAAAGCCTAACCTCATGCTCCAATACTAGGATGTAGGAGGCATATTGGGTGTGATCCTCTAAATCATCTGCTAATAGTCCATGCAAGTGCCGAATATCTACACCTACATCTAGACCCCTAGGTCCCTGAGGCACTATAATAGGTGGTGCAATCTGGCTTCGAGTAGCATATCGCTCGGTAGTAAGCTGGACAACCTATATTTGAAGGTCAGCAATGGTGGCATCCCACTGATACACTTTAATCTAGAATATCTGTAGCTCAACATCAACCTGGTGCAACTAAGCTCAGAGAGGAGAATCCTGATCCTTAGGAGCTAGCTCCTCCTCCTCCTAGGGGGCAACCTGCTCCTCTACAACCTACTCCTATACCACTTCCTCCTGATGCCTTTCCTACACCAAATAATCCATTTGAGCTTGCACTCGGTGCCCATCAGGATCCTTAGCTTCAACCTCATCCAAATACTGCCCTAGGTGGCCACCATCATGCCATAATCGTGTACCCCACCAATGGGTGTACGCCTCTATAACCCCATCATCGACCACACTAGGATCAACTACATGAGGGACATCCTCATCTAGCACTACTCTAACTCATGGTGGTGGAAGGTTCCTCTCTATGATAATCTGATGATAAACAACTGGCTTGAGGGGAATATCCTGCTAAATGCCAAACTGTTAGAGCACCCTAGAGAAGTAGAATAACTCTCTGATGCCATCCTTACTGTCGATAACCCATCGGTTGCATCGAGTCCTCACTATGAAGCTATATGGATCCTCTTAGATAGGGCACTCATGATAAGGCCTCCAGATGATATCAGTAGCCTATAAACTAGTCAAAGACACCGTATAGTGGGAAAGCTCCCCTGCAAAAGGCTGGATATTGCACTCCTCAAGTGCTTTGGGCCACCTGGATCTATAACATTGGACATCATCATATAATGCATTGATCTCCATTGGAAGTCATACTGGGTGGTCAACCTTGATATGCTCCCATCCCCAGGTCTAGAGGAGCAAGCTATAAGTAATACTAACTCATCCATGGCACTGAATGTGATATAGCTCATCATAGAACTATGCTAGTAGTGTGCTCCTCCAAGCATAGATAATAAGTGCATCGCTATTTATCAAGTCATTTACCATCGTCAATAGGTTCCATGGGAACCTCACTCTAGCTTAGTCAGGGATAAGGATGTTGTATATGATCCTCAACAACACAACATACCTCTAAGAGAAGACATCCTCCTGGTACCACTGAGCAATTGAAATCCTGCCAGAATGAGTATCCCTGAAGGCAGTAGCGGTATGTCTCCCAAAGTCCCTCATGAACACTACATCTTAGGCATTAGTGGGAGAAGAGAAAATGGACACTCCATCAAAAGTATCCTAAAGATCCTATAGATATCCTCCAATGTAATGGTCATCTCACCAATAGGAAAGTGGAAGGTGTTGATCTTGGAGTTCCACCTATGGGCCAAGGCAATCAAATAAGATTGATATGACATGATCATCGAAAGTTCAGTGACATACTAGAGCCCACAAGCATCAAGCCAGGCCCATCCTGTGTCATCCATATTAGTAAAAAGGTCACAAAGTAGCTTCGGATCCCAAGTTCGAGAAGATAAGATCTAAGAGTGCAAAATAAAGCCTAAATCAAATGCACTGATAAATAAATAAATTCATAAAATAAAATCAGTGCAAGCTAATCTAAGATGCACTTAAGGCAACAAGAATAGTGGGTAAATGCTTGTTGCTACCACCCCATGGGAGTGAGGATCCATATCATTTATCCTATAGAAAATAGTGATTCAACATAAGCTAAAATAGAATTGCTATCACCTTGATTCCCTAAGGCCATTGTGGCCAGACCGTCCCATGAGATAAAGATGTACAATTACTAAACAGGGTTGAAATCACACCTGGATGTGAATTAATCTATAACAACAAATGTAAACCTCTAAAGAGGTCCAAATCATTCATTTTGGTCAAGCGACTCATCGCTTTATTAATTATCCTTTCCTCATCGACTCATCGCTTGAGGGGGTAGTAAAAAATTTTCAACAATCATAATCAAAGTCAACAAAATATCATCTCGATCATGTCAAAGTTGTGTTCATATTATGAATCATTGCCAACAACTATCATAAGCTTACCCTTTGCTAGGGCAAAAAAAAAAATATGATAGTTTAGTTTGTAGCTCTCCTCCTTTCGGACCTATAGTAGTACTAAAGCTACCCGATCGCTTGATGATGAGTGCAAAATCCCACACATTTAAGCCTTCCATTCCATTGGAAGCAATGATTCTAGGATTCACACCCTCCTGCATGACTAGGGCATCCTATGTTGATCAGATCAATGATCATCATCCAACCTACAATATGGCCCTAGGTGGTCTACTTTTTTTGCTCCGCACTATGTTTTTCTCACAATGCATCCCAAAAAGGGGCATCTATAGACACCTAAAATATGTCATGTTTAGGAGACTACCCATATGGACACATTCATAGACTATATGAATCCTCTTGGATCTCTCCAAGAGCAAGAAATGGTCCTAACCACTCAAATAGGGCTATTCTAGCCCATCCAGACTTGGCCACTGAAGACTACAGTAGCCACACATGGCCGCTAAAACTGATAGCAGCTAGCACCACAGTTTATTCATAAATACGGGCCCAAATAATGTAGTTTTACTAAACCTCTACATGGTTAGTGAGAATATTTTGGTAAGGAACTCCCTGAGTTCTTCCTAACTACCCCTTCAATGCTAGTTTGTGACTAATGCTTCCCACCCGGAATGACCAGTCACAGGAAATTTGGATTGAAGCTTCTCTAGGAAGCCAAGGTCTAGATCTAAGAGGGAAGTCTACATATGGACTCTCCCATGAATAGAAAGAGATTGAGAAAGTTTTAGATTTATGCAGTGAAGCACTTTTGAAATGGAGAACCAAGCTATGTCCCTTTGAGGAGCATTGGAGCACCATCCATCTAAGCTATGACGACGCACCAATTTTTAGATTCATTGTTCCCAACCACCAATCAATGTAGGAGACACACCTGGTGACCCTTGAGAATCAATTATGGAAAAGAGGATAGCGCAACAACCCCTGATTCACAAGGAGAAGAGCTTCATATCATGACCACTATCTTGAATAGTGGCCCATAGGAATATTTTAGGACATAAACATTATTTTCCTTTGATTTAGCTTAGATTCATTACTGCTTGATTTACTGATTAGTCATAGCTTAGATCTGGTTTCATTAATGCATTTATTTTGTATTTCGTAGCTTTCCATGCATTTATTATTCTTTTTATGCTTGATTTTAATATTATCATATCTATATGATTCGCTAAAAAAGGCATCATATGAAGAGGCGGCCCATATTACTAAGTGTGCTTTGTGGTTTCCATGAGTGCAGGTACAAATATTCAAGACCATATTGAAGCAACAGGAGCACAAATATCCCTTCAGTATCAGATTTGGATAAGGGGACATCTATAAGCCTCCATATAGTTTTGTGTGTGGGACCAGGAGGCCTGCATGGGCATAACATTCCCTTGTGGCGAATACATCCAATCACTTCTCTATATTGTGTAAATTTATGTATCAAAATAATGGGTATCCCTAAGAGGGATGAACTTGTAACCAAGGATTTGAGATATCAATAAATAAAGCATCTTTATTTGTTTCTTATTTTTGTGTTACATGTGCTTTCAATACTTTTATTTTTGTGCAAGTGATAATATACATAATAAATCAAAATTTCAAGTAAGATATCCGGGGTGTGTGCTTCCCAAGATCGCATAGTATGGTTGGCATAACTACAAGAAGGCAAGATCAAAATCAACATCCTCAACAAGGATAGAATTATGTATTACAACCCAGTTCACTTTTGAAGAATAATCAAAAAAATATTTTAGATACAGGGACTCCATCTATTGTATTGAAACCATAGCCTAAGGTTTCATTTGATCTTTAGAAGCAATTGGCTAATACTCCAGTAAAGATTTCAATTTTAGAGCTCTTACAAAATTCTACCAACCATAGAGATGCTTTTATGGAATTTCAAAAGCAACAATCGATTCCCTCAAATATTTTTCTTAATGCTATAGTTGATATCATAGGTTATTTTGGGATACATCACATCTCATTCTCAAATGATGATAATTTTTTTTCAAACTTACAAGAAGATTTTTCACTTTACATAATTGCACTTATTGGGGATACCTTTATTAAGAGAAGTTTAATTGATAATGTTTCTTCCCTCAATTTTTGTACATATCAATTATTTCAAAAAATTGGATTAAAAGAGGAATATTTAACAAAGTCTAATATTATTATAAAAGCACCCAGGTGTTGTAGGTGAGTTGGAGAGGAGAGGAAAATCCTCCAAGGGAGGTCCTAGGTTCAAATCTCCACCCTACCAAAAAGCTAAATTGGGTATCCAAAATCCAATTGATAATGTTGATGCGGGCAGGGTCGGGTGTGACCCCCGGGTGACTTTGACAGTGTAGAACCCCCTGTTCGTGGTCTCAGACCAAGGCGGCCTCGCAAGGGGTTTTTCGCTTTAAAAAAAATATATTATTATAAAAGCTTTCAAAAATGAGTCCCAAGAGGCTTGTGGTGTCATATCTCTTCCCCTCAATGTTGGGCCTAAAATATTATATACTTTGTTTTATGTGGTACATTACCCTGCATATTTTAATCTTCTTCTTGGATGACCTTGGATTCATGCAATGAAGGTCATACCTTCTACTCTTCATCAATACCTCAAGTTTGAATTTAAAAACCAAGTTGTCACCATTCTAGGTGACCCTCGACCATTTGAGTTTTGCTCAAATATAGAGTGAGCTCAATCTAAGTTTAACCTGTGTCCTATTTCTTCAATGGTTTCTCCATGTTCCTCATCTTAGATATCAAAACAATTTCAAATTTTAAAAATGAGTGAGGAACACATCTCAAATTTCTCATCTCAAGATCATGATAATCAGTTTCTTTGAGAACCTCTTCTAGATCTAGCCAAGCTACAACCATCACCAAGAACCATGGGTTTGCTCCATAAGAAATTTTATGTTGTACACATTGGCACACGTACCTTTATCTTCACAGGAACTACCTTTTAAAAAATGATATGTGGTAGCAACCCCTCTCCCATTGAGCATTTTTTTGCTCATTGTTACCTTTCCAATGATTACCCACTTCCTAAAAAAATCCTATCTAGTATGGGATATGTGGGTAAAGGTTTGGAGCCACAAAAAAAGGGCATTCAAGAGACTCTGGATGTCGAGATCTATCCTAGGAGATGTGGCATAGGTTTTATACCTAGTAAAGACCAACCTTCACCATTTGACAGTGATGATCATCTTATGACTTATGCTGAATATATGGATTATCAAAATTTAGGAGTGGGTGATGAGGATGATGGTCCTCCTTATTCTTCTGAGATCTTGTTTTGTAATATGATTGGTTTTTTATGCTCTAAAAATAAACCTTCTATTTAAAGGAAGATCCTGCTTTGCTGTCTTATAATAATATTTATATTAAAAAGAATGGTCTTGTTCAAAAATGCAATGATTATCATGCCATGGGTGTTAGATAAAGATCTACGAAGGAATTTATTTGTGATTTTTATCATAGAGATGACTTTATTTTTAGAATTTTCTTTGGTGAAATAGTCCATGGTACACTTGTTTCTTATGCTAAGAAAGGTGACACTTAGATTTTGTGTTGACTATCATTTGTTTGCTTAGACTAAAGTATATAATATATATAATAATAATAATAAATTTTAAATAGAAAAGTACATCAAATCACTTAATTATCATTTAGTTATGCATTTGCATTTCCATTGCATCCATTTTATTGTTCATACTGCATTGTTGCTTGTCATTTTTTGCACTGCTTGACTGATATTTAACACAATCTGCATGCTTGAATGCCATATTTTGCATTATTTATTATTCATGACTACTTGATCATATAGATTTTTGGGGATCTTGTGACAATGGCATGTGATGATACCTATTTAGGTTGTAGCTCACATGCATTGCACTTTCAGTAGGATTTTGATGCCTAGTAAGATCCCCACATAGGGATTCTTATTTAGTCTTATTTCTTGCTTCTCTTTATCTCTCTAGTTCTATTTTTCCTTGGTATTAGAAGTATTGATTTATCATAACTCTTGGGTCAAGGATGATAGTTTTTTAATATTTTATTTTCACCTCTCTTTTGCTTAAAATTTTTATTCTTTGTCTTTTTGCTTTGACAAGGAAATGTGTATTTATTTCATCCTAGGTGTTTTTAAAGTTATCTTCTTCTCGACCTTTTCAAACTCATTGAATTTTGTGTTTATTATCTCAAAACCCTATTTTGGGTATCACTCTCCTAATATATAAATATTATCCTTATATTTCACCCCACATGGGATATTTATACATACTAGTGGGTATCCTAGCAAATATGATCTCCTATCAGGTTAAATCCCTTTTGACTCAATGGGCTCAAAACCCCATTACAAGATAAGCTCCTTGGACATTTTTAGTAGACTTCGACATACATCCTAGTGGGTAATCACCCCATAGCATTCAAATAGTGAGAAACCATCCATAGCGGGTTAGACTCCAACACTTCATTCTTTATGGTGAGTACTATACCATAGTGGGTTTAACTCCCCATTTCTGTTATGATTCATAGTATTTAATAACATGGGTCCATTGCGACCTACACTAATTTAAATACTATATTTTTGCCTATCCTTATCTGTTTCAAATGGTTGACCTTTGGATCTTCTTCTTCTTATTATTCTTATTCTTCTTTCTTCTTATTCTTATTCTTCTTCTTCTTTGTCTTCTTCATTTCATTCTTATTTTCTTCCTTTTGTTTTCTTTCTTGTTTCTTATGTTTCTTTCTTTCTTCCTTCCTTCCATTTCATCCATGCATGTCATATAGTTTTTGCATTTCATATAGTTTTGCATTAAGACACATAAAATATAAAACATAAAGAACACTTAATTAAATCATAACACATGCACACAAAACATAAAAGAAGTAGCTATGCATTATTCGATGAGAAAAGAAAGATACATTAGTGTCTGGTTGGTGTACCATAGTCCAATCCTAGTACACTCAACCAATTTCAAGGGGTGCATACCATAATAAAACTAGTATGTCACCAGATCCCTAGCCCTAGATCTAAGAGCATATCTCCTCTTCTCCACCCGAAGGAGGAGGTGGTCCAAGTAGCTTCATACCCACATACGGTGAAGCTGAGACTATTTGTGATTGAGACCATGATATACTAGCTAATTAGAGGGATGGAGAAAGCATCACTCTCTACCTCATTGGTACCTACTGGTAGTACATGGTCTCATAAAAGGTAGCCTACTAAATGGCCACCTCCAACCTATCCCCTTACCTATGTAGCTTCACCTATAGAAGGCAAATCCTATAACTGGCTTGACTACTCCTAATGAAAACCATCCCCTTTGCTCGAGCCCTCTAGCACTCTGTGTCCAAATAGCTCACCTTCCCTTAGAGAAAATTGACCTCTACTTGAGCTGCATCCCTATTTTTATCTATGATAACAAGCTTCATAGTCACTTGATCCTCTTGGATCTATTCTCTTGGAGTAGGTCCACCTATCTTTGTAGAGTCACCACCTATGCTTGTAGTTCCTTTGCCTCCTCCCTCGGATCTCATTGTCTCAAGACCTCACCTTGATCATATACTACTGATGTGGAGGCCTCTCTTGATCATATACCCAGTAGTACCCTGGCCTCTATGGGGGTAAATCTAGATGCCCCTACCTCCCTGGTCCTTGTAGCATTTGTGTCCTCTATCACATGATCAACATGAACCCAAGTATGTCTTTGTCATAGAATTGCACAACCCTATTGCATCCTCTCTATGGACCTATGATATACCTATTGAAACATGCCCAGATCCATCTATATCAAAATTGGTGGGGAGAACCTTTGAGGCACAACTCCTCTATACCACCACCTGTAATTAAAGGCCACTCCTGCATCGTCCACCCTGGGATCCATGTAAGGAGGATCGTCCAAGTCCTCCACTACCCACCTAGTCAAGTTAGGCTCACCTCCAACCCCTGATGAGTCCTAGTAGACTCTTTGGTACTAGTAATACTCTAGGTTTGGAATTTCCTGTAAGATCCTAAACTACCTCAGGAATCAATCAAACTAGAATATATATGGCTCCCCTCTATCTGTGGTTATCCATCTAGTCCTCCTGACTATCGCTAGATCTATCCTATTCTTATCCTATCATGGGTGTAGACACCAAGTTCACCATATAATTTTGGCCTCCCTCAACTCATATACTACTCACCTCATTAGTGGCAGGTTCCTGGTGTAGGTCCTCACAATCCGCTCTAGGGATCTGGACCATTTGTATGGCTACTTCACGTTGGATAATGGTCCTAGCAGTACATCTAGTCTTTGCATTGCTATGTTATCCTAGCTCCATACCTAGAGCAAATTTTTACAAACCATCCTTGTATACCACTTTTACATAACATTGTACAACATCCTATACAAGAAGGCAAGCACATATGGACCCCATGCAAACCAAACTCCCTGGTGTTGCATGTCTGCTAGTACACCCACCACAGTCCATGGTAGATGTCGCCTACTAGTGTGGCACATCAATAGTCTTGCCACCACCCCATAGAGAATGATCATCAATGGGTCCACCCCATATCATCCCACCAAGTCATCCATGAATATGGTGCTCTCTCACACCTAGTGGGTCCAACCTCCTAAAAATCATTGCAAGGTCACTGGATGCCCTCACACTATAAATCATCATCTCTCTAATAGGGATGCACAATATATGCCACATATCCTCCATTATGATGATCATCTCTCCTATGGGTAACCATAAGGTAGACAACTTCGGGTACCATCTCTCCATCAGAGCCATTAGTAGATCCCTATCTGCCTCTACTCAAGGCAACACTAGGTGGTCTAGCCCCACAACCTCCAATGTGTCTCTCTCTACCCATCTGAGTGCCTCTAGCTCCACCTCCAAGGAGTCTGCTTGCCACTCGTGACTCTCAAGTACTCTAAGCTGCAATAACAACAATAGAATTCTTCCATCAATTTTATTAATCAATAAAATAATTAAATTAAATTGAATTAAAATGAATTAAATTTACAATTTCAAAATTTATTGCTAAAAATTAAACTTTGCATTCTTAAAGTTTAGCTTGCTTGCTTCCTTCTCTCTTTTCTTCTTTTTTTTTCCTTTTTGTCTTTTCTCTTCCTTCAACGAAATCGCATATGGTTTTTTAGGACTACGATTTTGTGGAGGTGAAGTCATGTTCCACTTTTTGCAAGGTGTAATTTTATGAAATTGTGCCTGGACCTTATTGTTAGGTGTGATTTTACCACTACCACCCAAAGAAAAATTGTGACTGGGTTGTGAAATTGCACCTGGATCGTATATAGAAAAATCATCAGTTTTGGCAGAAAACCACCCAAAAGCATGAAAAATTAAAAAATTAAAATGCAAGGTTGGTTTTCAACCCTACCTCTACCCACTCTACCTCTGTGCCAACCTCAACCCTCACAATATTCAAGCGGTGCACCAGTAGTGCCTTCTCCCATTTTCTCTAGAGCTTCTTTTCCTCTTTCATGCGATAAAAATAAATTAGGGTTTTACCTATTTTTCAGTTTTATCCCTATTTTATTTTTTGTTTTCCTGTTCCTTTTTATTTTCATGCTTTTTGTCTCTCTTCTTCTTCTTCTGTGTTTACCTTTTCAATTTTTCATAAGGGATGTTTACCTCATGAAACTCTAGGGGGCACCCTAGCATTAGAGATATTAATGTCCATAATGCCTCAATTTGTGTGTAAAACAAGAAAGTGTTCAGAATAACACCATTTTTGCTCCATCCTTTTCTTCTAAACTATCCACCCCATTTTTGCTTGTCATCGTTTTTCTGTGAGTGTTTACATATTTTTCTTTCACACATTTATTATGCCATACATGCGTCAAAGAGGGGGTAAAATGTAGACACAAAAAATCAACCCACTTTAGTGGGCAATATTCCTTGAGCCCTCTAGGAGACCCCTTAGACTTGCTTAGGGCAAGGACTAGGCTTGTCCACCCCTATTTTACCTTTTATCTCTCTCTATGTGAAATTGTGCTTGCCCTTGATGGGATGCGATTTTGCATAGGTGAAATCACGGTCGGCCTTGATGGGATACAATTTTGCATAGATAAAATTACGATCGGCCTTGACAGGGCATTATTTTACCTTTTTAGGGTTTTGTATAAGAAAACCCTAATTCTTTGGGTTTGGCATGTTTTACATCACTCCTCCTTGGTTTTCCCACCTATATTACCTTCAAATATGCTATATAAGAAGGGTTTGAATTCACTTTTCACACACATTCTCATGCACAAAACGTTTGATAATTAATGCTAATGACAATTATTCTTACAAAGTGTTTTAGTGTTCACTTATTGATCTACATCCTTCTTATTTTGCAAGCAAGTTATCTTTGGAGTGTGAAGTTTGATTGGTTTTCTACTGCATTGGATTGTTGATTGCTATTACTTGCTTTGGTATATTTGTGTTGAAACCCTAAGGAGAGATAAACTATTTAGAGGTCTCAACATTTATACTAGATTTCTCACTGTCTGCTAGGTGAATTCACTCTATTACATGCTTGTTTTCATTTGTTGAATCTCACATTTATTATTTTTCTTTGATCTGAGATGTTTCATCTCACTTCTATGAAATCATACCTAGGTCTCTACAGGGTGCGATTCCACTGGTGCATTATCACGATCACCTATTATGAGGTGCAATTTTTCCTGAGCTATGTTAGAGTACTATTCTATTATTCAAGATATTACCCATATTCCTACGTTAGGGTAGATTTCATTTACCACATGGTAAAAATTATTTTGTTACTTTTACCATTAGGTATTTACTTTTACTATTTATCTACAAGATATTCACTGTGGAATATTTTGGGGTTAGTAGGTTAGTAGTCGTAGTCAATTTGACTACGTTGGTAGCTGTTAGCAAGTTAGCGCTTATTTGTGAAGTGCATTGTTGTTAGCATACAGTTAGAGGATATTATTGCCTAAGTCTATTGTTAGTTTCCTAAGTGCTATTTAAGAACTTGATTATTGAATAATAATGCCAATACTTTTTTGCCTATGCTCTCACCTAACATTGGTATGAGATCCGAGAGAGGTTCTCAGTATTTATGGGTTTAATACCATTTGGCTATGGTTTTATCCATCAGTGGGCAAATTTTGTTGATGGGTTTGGTGTAGAGAAAGGTGGGTGCTTTTCCACATTCCACCTTGGAGAAGGTGGTCATTTTATGGTCTAACAACTAGGTAGGGGCAGGTGAACATCCTCGTCCTGATGCACATAAATTCCACACAACACTCACTTATCTTTGCTTGGATATCTAACCATTGTCAGCTTGAAATACCCCCAACCACCAAAAGATTTGATCATTGTTAGCTTAGAATACCTGATCTTTCGATCGCGTACCAAGACCTAGAAGACCTCCTGATAGTCATTGGAATGACACGGGACCCGAGAGGTAATGTGGGGTTCTCCACCTATTGATGACCTCTTGACTACATGCTGCATGACCCACGATCCAAGGTTGGTGACCTCCTAACAGCAAGTTGCATGAAGTTCGAGAAACTGCAAATCTCTGATAACCAGACTAAAGCTGACATGATCTACAATCGCACATTGACAATGACGGTGTATATCCCTCTAGTGGGTATGAAAAATAGGGTATATTTGACTCTGACCACTCACACAACTCTACTAGTACAAATACTAAAGTTGGATGACGTGTATTTTAAGGCATGCAATCCAAGGGCCATGTGGTAAGCTGACTAAATGTACATATGACAAGCCTACTAATGTAGCAAACCTTGGTGATATATCATGAACCTATTGACGTGGTAGAACCTGGTGATGTGTCATAAACTTGCTGATGTGGCACACCCTAGTGATGTATCATGAGCTGATTGGATGGGCATGTAGTACGAGGTAGTTGATGTGGCAGCTTACGTGACATCTGACGTAATGTGTGTTGATAGGATGGTGACATGCTAATTTATCGATGGTCCATGTGGCGAGTATTGGCTTGTCCACTATTTTTGGTGGTAAAATATCAGCGATGATGGATTTCCCGTAGGTAATCAAAACAAATACCACATGTTTGTTTTAAAGTGGTAAAGCATCCTCAATATGATGCATGTGGAACTAACTAGTCCCACATATAATAAAAGGGAAGATATTTCCCTTTGCTACTGTCAAGATTGGTAGCTGTCGTCGATCCAGAACGAAGCCTAAGCCTCGTGCCAAGTTGTGAGGTCGACCCCCGATGCATTCAAAAATATTTTTTAATATAAAATAATGCACCAAGGTAAATTTTTTTTTTTTTAAATTTTTTTTGCTTTTTTTTTTTTTAAATTAAAGTTTATTTCTTATATATTTTTAAATAATTTAAATCTAATTTATGTTTTTTAATCAATTGTTTTTTTCTCTAAGTCAAATTGATTTTAAAAAAATATAGTTTATTTTTATTACTCATTAAAATTATTTTATTAACTTTCTTTAAAAATTTTGCACACTAAAATTGAAAACCAAAGGACCCGTTTTTTTTGCAACACCAATAAAAGAGTGTTTTTGTTTTCTCCAACAAGGGAGATATAAGACAACTAATAGCACTAATTTTCTTGTAAAATTAGGAAACCCTAAAATCTTCGCAAGCCTTGTTAATTTTGCAAACCATAAAGGATCAAACTTAAATTCTTTTTTACCAAATTGTAGCACAAGGAGACACTGAATTTGCAAAATTCAAAGTTTGAATTTGTGCATTTTTTTTTCTCCAAGGAGGAATATAAAACAAGAAATTGCACATTTTATTTTTTACAAAACTAAGAAGAGATTGAAGACCTTGGATCCACTCAAACCAAGTCGCGTGTCGACTTGTTCTGGAAAGCCTTTCAAACGTAGGTCATGTGTCGAATTGACTTGAAAGGAGTGCTACTTTGTTAATTTTATAAAACAAAAGGGGGAAGACAAGAAATTGTATTTCTTTACAAAATTGTAACACAAAGTGAGGAGCACTTAAAAATTAAACTTGTTAATTTTGCAACACAAAAAGGAAAGGCAATTGTTTTATGCCACATTCTTTGCAAAATTGAAAAACAAGAGGAGAAATTGAATATCAAATTTTTGCACAACACAAAAATCAAAAATTTGTTGCAAAAATAAGTAAATAAAATGCATTTTTGGTATTACTCGACACATTTATTTCAAATTGGTAAAATTAGGTGAATTTTCGGTTGCATCCAAACCTAAGTGATAAAAAATTTGTGGGCACTCTTTGATTAATTATTGCATTAAATTTCTTGTTCTTTGCAATTATAAGTCATCAAAATCAAGAGCACTCAAAACCCCAAAATTTCACAATAGTTTGTGTACCTCATTGCACAGGTTTAAAGCCAATTTTTCTTGATATTCCCTCCTAAACCAAAACCCCTAATTCACTCTTTTTTTTTGGCTTAGTTCCCTCAAACTAACTATCCTTCTTTAGGAGGAGTTTTAGGTATGTGCTATTAAATATAAATAAGAGTAAATTATCTCTAATTTCTTCTTATTTGGATTAAATATCCTCAAAATAATAATCCTTCACAAGGATTTTTTAGGTAGGTGCCATTAAATATCAAGTAAAAAGAAAGAGACACCATATTGGAACCATACTAGAAACTTCATCATGGCAACTATCAACAAATACCTAAATGTTACACGATTGATTAAATGTTCTAACTATTCTGCATGGAAAACCAAGATGAAAGCCATCCTTACTATAGAGGAACTATGGGATTTAGTGGATGACACTGATATAAGACCCACATCAACAGGAGCAGATCAAAAAGTATGGGAAAAAAAGAACAATCATCTTCTCATGTTGATTCTCCTAGCTAAAACTGATGAAATCCAACCTCACATAAGTGAAGCTAAAAATGGTAAATATGCATGGGATACAATTTGTACTATTTTTGAAGGTAAGAATCAATTGACTATTCTAAACCATCAAACTCAACTTCATACACTCTATATGAATTCAGGAGAATTAGTAGAGCTATTCCTCTATAGAGTGGCAGAACTGAAGTCAAATATGAATGCTTTAGGAGCAAAAGTAGAAGATACTATTTTAACTTTAGTAATATTGAGGGCTCTTCTAGAATCCTATAAGATGTTAATAACTTCCCTTAATGTATCTCAAAGAATAGTCACCTTTGTGGAGTTAGTCAATTTGCTTCAAACAGAGGAAGCAAATTAACTCCAAAGCGATGAAGTGTCAAACAATGCACTTTACTTGAACAATCAGGGTGGAAAGAAGAAAGGTAACTTTCATAAGGGAGGATCATATTTAAAATATAAGGGTAAGAAACCTCAAAAGAATATTTGCACCACTTGTAAAAAGGACAACCATAACACATATCGATGTTGGTTTAAAAACAAGAAAAACAAGAATGGAAAAGGCACATTACAGAGGTACAATAGAGGCCATGTTGCTAGTGAAGTGTCTAATTTTGATTCTGATTCTGGTTCATAAAGAGCACACAAAGTGCTCATGGCTCAAACAACATTGTAAATGAAAACAAATTTGTCACCCTAGGCAAGCACCATTCTAACTCTCTTTTCTAGGCTTCATAAATAGCATACATTTTTGTTTGAAGTACTTGCAATAAAGGTGTTATTGTACCTCTTTTAGGATTCATAAATAACAAACTCTTTTTTGTTTTGAAGTACTTGTAATAAAAGGGGTGGTTTTTTTGGTGTAAAATTTGCCTAGGAGGTAATATTTGTAAATTCCTTAAACAAGCTTCATGAGTTGCATATCTTTTGCAATTAAGGGAGAATAAACATTTATTTTCTACTTCACACAATTTTTGTAAAAAGGGAGGAAGACTTAAAAGGGTGTATTTTCAATAGCAACTGACACCTTAGTCACACTTCTTGCAAAAATTCCATTACAACATGTTTTGCATATTCTATTCGCCAACATTGGTATATGCTCTCACCTAACAAGCTATACCTAGGGGTAAATTGTTGTTCTAGATTTCACACCTATATTCTAGGTTGCATCTGGGGCATAGTTTCATACTCTATTCTATGTTACTATCATTTTATTTTGCTATATCTTGATATGCTTGATTTCTTCCAAAGGTCAAATTTTACTTCTGTTTATCAAAGGTTAGCTAATAGGACCTAGGGGGCTTGACTATTGTATCTCCAAGAACTACTGTATAGTGGCCTAAGTAGACCCCCTAATGCTAATAATAATTTTCAAGTGTTTATCAAGTTATCTTGCAGGAACATGAATTGTGGATATCATTGAATAAAAGATAAAAAGCAAGGATAAATCATCGAATAAGTGTTCCAGGTATACTCTAGGCTATTTTTTGAGTGGCTTATATTTATGTTAAAACCCTAGATCTTATTTTAATATAAATGAACCTAATTAATTTCTAATCATTGAAGGATAAACAAAATATAGTGTGCATTTAGGGTTAATACTATTTGTGCATATTCTCTTGAACCCTTGCTTAAAGGTTTTCTATCTTAAAACCCTAGATTAATAAAATCATTCAATGAAATAATCATTCTAGGGTTAGCTCTTGTATTCCTACATTTTGTATTTCTACATTTTCCTTTATATTTCATAGCATAGATCTAGAAAGACCAAACATAGATGATTATCTTGAATCAAATACATCAAACATTCTTGAAGTTCTCGTGGACTTGGAACAAGTTCTTACAACCATTCCTGGTGAACCCTTCCCTCCTAGAACTAATTTTAGAGAGCAACATACCCCTATGGCTCACCCTAATTCTATCTCTCTCTTGTGAATCTAGACTTGGAAATTGTATGAGGTAGGATAGTTTTCCCTCTCTATAGGATGTCCAATAGGTAGGTGATAGTGATGCTGTTGATCGTAAGTTATGCACTACACGACACATCAAGGGTGAAATTCCATTGGAATATGATTTGGGTAGTATGTGACATGGTAGAGGAGGGATTTTGGTTTACATGGGTGCTAGTGTTGATAGTGAAAACCTTCAGGGAGTTGTATGCCTTGAAGAGGGGTGAGGAAATCAACCATATCAGGGTGATGAGATGTATTATAGAAGGAATTTGGATGGAATTGTGGTAACAAATATTACTTGGTGGACATGGAAAGGGGGACCTAAGTGGCTAGAGGATGGAGTGGAATTGGCCAAGGTGATACGGGGTATATGGGTTATTGGATGATATGGAATTCAGGTGGATTTATTCCATTTATTGAGGGTGACTGATAGGGATTGTCAAATCCACTAGTTGTAATTTGGAGGATGCAAGGGGATTAGGGTCCATGGCCACAAGTACCTCCACTAGATATTATACTAGATGAGGTGATAGAAATTGTAGATGTAGATGATGTAAGCATGAATCCATAGTATGATGCATGGTGGGTGACAAAAAGTTGGGAGTCTAAAGTTGGGGTAGTGGATGGATTAGATGATGTAGTAAGCAGAGGAGATATAGGACCAATATGATTTGTAGATAGGGAAGTGATAGTTGAGGAGGTGGGTCCAATAGTAGAGAGTCCTATGAGGGCAATCGATGATGATCAAGAGTCAAGAAAGGAGGAGGAGTAGTTAGAGTCACTTATTCAATGAGTGCAATAATGAAGGAAGAGTGAGGTAGGTCCATCATGATTTCATGTGGTGAGAGAAGAGTTGGGCTGATGGAGGAGATAGTGGTAGTGGAGTAGATGGCACCTATGGAGGAGATGACACCTATGGAGGGGATGGTGCCTATGGAGGATATGACACCCATGGAGAGGATGGTGCCTATGGAGGAGATGAAACCCATGGAGGGGATGCCACCTATGGAGGGGATGCCACCTATGGAGGAGGTAGCAAGGGCTGAGAAGCCAGAGTTTGATCTCAAAATTTGTCTTCATCATATACTAGTGGTATAGGATGATGCCACGATACTGCATGATAGATTATGGTAGATGAAGGGTCAAATGGCTGATAAGGAGACTGCATGGGTGATAGAGTGAGAAATGATGGTCATAGATAGATATGTGGCACTAGTTAAGAGGTAGAGGTTTTAGAGTAAGTTGGATAATGCCCTAGTAGATAAATATAGAGCTTATGCTACGAGGTATATTGCAATAGTAGATATGATGAGGGTCACAATAGAGTAAGACACTCTCATTGTAGAGCATGATAGAGTGAAATCCATGAGGTATGAGGTGATAGAGAAGGTATATTGGCTAAGAGGAGAGTTGGATGAGACAAGAGCTATAGAAGAGAGGGATAGTGTAGATATGGTAGGCCTACAAGAGGAGGTACAAAATTTGCAATAGTTGTGAGGTGACTTGGAGGTTGCGTTCACATTTGATAAGGGGAAGAACATATGATTAGAATTGGAGTTGATCTAACAAGGGATAGCCCTTCCATTGTAGTTAGATTCTTAATATCACTCATGATACCATATCCATTCATAAAGGAGCCAAGGAAGCACACCTTCTATGGTTCTAACAGGTCAAAAAGTTGTAGAGCCTAAAACATCACAAGTGAAGGGATCTGTGCTAGAGCATAGTAGAGTTACAATAGAGTAGAGAGTAGATGAAGTATCAAGTGCACACAAGGATAGTGAAGAGACTCCTAGTGAGCAAGAGCATTGATGGGTGATGGAGGTGGTAGTGGTATCCCAATTTTTTTTGTAATGTTGATATACTATATGTACATGTATGCGATATGATGCTCGATATGATATGACATGTATTGTAGCTTGTGGATATTTTTGAGATATGATATATGATGCAACAAAATTAACATGTGTGATTATTGTGTGAATGTGTTGTTGTGTTGATGTAGTATAGACATGCATATGCCTTAATGATGTATGCTTTTGTGTAGATGTATGAGATGATGTAGATGTATGAACATATAGATAGATGAACATGTATGGTAAGAATAATTGAATTATATGTATATAGGTGAATGTATTGACATATGTGAAAATATTTGCAATAAGACTTGGAAAATCTTATAGAGTGTGAGTATGAGACAAGCAAACATGTAGCATATGTTATGAATGCCAAGCGAGCAATAAATTGATAGGTGATGTGATTGGTAGATGCAAATGCAATGAGAGAATATGCATATTGATCCTAATGAATGAGTATAACAACTAAATGATGAGGATGTGAAACACCAATGAAGAGTACACTTGTATTTTGGTGAAACTAGTTGTGATGCTATTCATTCTGTTGTTTCCAAAAATATGGGATGTGAGAAGAATTTCAAAGAATTCAAACACCATAGTTTGAGAAATAAAACCCATCTCATAGTCAATCAATATCCTATAGAAATATCAACTATCCTGACTAATATCAAGTCAATCATGGACCAATGTGTGTAAGTGATGTTCATTTATCTATTTTAAGTGAGGTTGGACTAACCAATTATAAACTTAGTCATTTAAGCTAGCTCATCCACGAGCTCATAGTAGTTTATATAAAAGAAGGTCACTAATATGATAGACATGTCACCACTTGGAAGGCATGTCCCATTTAACAAGCATTTATATTCTTGATGGAGATTAGCCCAGTGATCTATGGACCTAAGGACCTTAGGGATTCAAATTTTTTGATAACTATCTTTTTTTTAATTATTTTTATGGTGCTCTTTTGGCATTTTATTTTGTTTTTTGTCCTCTTTTTTTCTGTAGCTTGTCCTTTTGTCGATCCTCAAGTTTGGATCACACAAATGATTGGATAATTAGGGTGGCTTTCACTAGGTGGCTAGTATACACAAGGTGTTACCTTTCCTATGCTCAAAATTTACTTAATGTTTGAAATGTGTTGGTGACCATGAACCAACTCAAACTATCCTAAGAAAGCTATGAAATGCTTTAGAATTTTACAACATTGGATGAAGGTTGATTGAATGAACTATAAATGGTCAAAACACTAAAATTTTTTTATTATCTAGTGTCATAAAAAGAGGATTGGACATCATAGTAGTTGCACTAATGTGTGTGTGTTTAACTCTTTATTTTTGCTTTGCAAGGTGGGTATGTATGCATGTGGACATGAAATGAGACTTGTATGCATGTATGTATGTATGGGAGGCATATGCACTCTACTTGTAACATGAAATAAGACATGATATGCACAAATAACAATGGTGATATGATTGTAAAAATGTAACTAGTTATGCAAAAACTAATACGACTTAGCATGTTATTGTTGAAAAATCACTATACAAGATTGCCCCATGATGATATGCATAAAACAAAGGGTGACTGAAAAACAAGCAAAACTTTATTAGTGAAGATGAATGCAAAGTGAAGTTTCTAGTGTTTGGTGGTATCAACATAAATGATGGGTGTGTATTATGATGGGAAAAAATTGAAAATACATGGGCATAAGGATGAAATTGGGTAAGATAAGGAAGAAGGAAAACTAGGAGAAGTAGAATAAAAAATGAGAAAGAAAGAAATGTAACTCATAAAAAGTATGTAGCTGCTCGAAGCATGACCATACAATATCAACAAGGACAAAAGGAAGTAGAGGGAAGAAGGCAAGAGAATAAATTGGGGCCAAATAAAAGGTATGTATCCGCTTAAAGAAGGACCATACAACATCGATAGAGAATGGAAAAATTTGGGAAGGAAGAAGAGAGATATGAGATTCGAAGCAATGGTATGTAGCCACTCAAAGTGTAACCGTAAAATATTTATCTATATTGAAAGAAGGGGGGAAGGGGAGGAAATGGAATAGAGATAGAGAAATATGAAGTGTAAAATATGTTGATGGTGAGAGCTTTGAATCCTTAGGCACAATAATTAACCATAGGTAGATTTTGGACCAATAGTTTTTGGGACACCCAATGGGACCCAGGTCCCATTATCAATCTAACAGGGTTAGGTGATACCCTATTTAGAACATATGTTTTGAATCACCTGGAGACTTTGGTAAGAAACCTAGATCCAACCATATGATTGGTCATTTTTTTCTTTAACCTTAATCAATTTCCACACTTCTTGAGGACCTAATATTTTATGAGTGGTAACAAGAACCATGATCTTATGGCCACTGATTCCTATAGAAACCTCCTCAGGGTGTTGAAAAGGTTAGTGTCACATTAAAGGATCCATGGTCCAATGAAAATGTTCTAGATGAGACAATATAGATCCCCTCAATATCTAGTACATGCACAATATTCTCAAAGCTACCTTGAAAACTTTACCCAACATTGATGGTATAGGGAAGACTACCTTTGATCATTGTTAGGATGTAGCTTCTTTAGCTACTATGCATAATATCACATTTAAATATGTGATGATCAAATTTCTCTTTCTTTCTCACAAGGGAAAATCATTGATGTGGTATAGAACATTGGAAGATCTGATTATCTGCACTTGGGATTATTTAGAAAAAACTCTTATTGATACCTTTGATGACTTTGGGGATCCCTTCGTACTACTCACTCAAATCTTGTTTGTTAAATGAGCAACCCTTGAAAGTGTTTTTGATTTTAACATCAATTTCAAGAGGATTTGGAGGAGGATTCCTCATGAGTTTCAACCATACCCTACTCAAGCATATCTATATCATATTCATGCTTTCCACCTTGATATAAGAATCCTTATTCAACAATTTAAAGAAATAAACTTCCCAAAGATCTTCAAAGAAGCCATTCGTGCTGAAAAACTACTAATTCAAGTAGATCCCTCCAAAGTTCAATATTCATACCTTCCCTTGAAGAGACCATATTGTACACATACCAAGTCACATGAAATGGTTATCCTACTGAGCATCAAGAGTAAAGGCACCTAGCAAATCAGGATTTGAAGATAGAGATTCGGAGGTTAACTGAATAAGTGAGAATCATGGGAAGACAAAACCTAAAAATTAGAAGATAGGGTCTAGATTAATATGGGCATATAACACATTAACTCTATCAAACCCATTGATTGTATTTAATAATAGACTTCGAAACAAGCTCTGGAGGAGAAGGATAATAGGGTGATGATGAAAAATGAGAAAATAATCAAACTCTTGATGAGCCACATAACCATAATGAAATGCATGGTGAGAAGTAGGAAGAACACTTAAAACATACAAAGAGTTTTTCTCCAATGGATGATATGATGGCATGCAATGCAATACAGGATCACCACTAGGATGGTGTAGGCCCTACAGTGCCCCAACTAAGATATTGTGGATATATCAACGTTCTACCTCTCCCACCACAAGTCTGTGATCCAAGTGTTGGAAATTTTGAGTATATTGTTGTCATTGATGTCAAAGAATTAATGGCATAAGTTAATAACATTGGTTGTCATTTATGTCAAGGAAAATAAAGGTTTATGGTTTTACCATGATGGCATTTGCAAAAGGAAAATGAAGAGGTTTTATGATGGAAAAGACTTTTATCCAAAGAAAAGGTCCAAGAAGAAAAAAATATTATAATATTTAAATATATGGAGATTTAAATAATTATAATAATTAAAAATTAAAAGGACCCAAAGGTTAAAATATAGATTATAATATTTAAATATACCTTATATTTAAATTATTATAATATTTTTAAAAAGTTTTATATGGCACCAAAATTTGAAATTGCATGGAGGGATTTTGTTCAAAGTAAAGCTGATGTCCAAAGTCAAAAAGAAAAATGTATAAAAAGGCTAATATTTTGCAAGCCAAGGTGTTTGATCATCCACAAAAATTAATATCCGATATTGTTATTTACTCGGTAAGAGGTGGATACAAAGAAGGGTTTTTACAAGTTTTGAGAGCAATGCATAGTTGAGAGGAAGAGTGATCGATTCCATCCAATGTGGGTGGATAGCCTAGTTGGAAAGCTTGCCTTGCAGAGCACGTAGTAGGTGGTAGGATCGATGTTCAAATCATGGGGAGTCTTTTTGCTTAGTCAAAAGGTTGTGCACCAATTTTGTTGAAGAAATAAGAGCACATGCTCCTTTGTGTTCGTGTGGGCAGCTAGCTCATGTAGTGACCGCCCTTGTGCTAGGGCTTGGGGCCAGCGAGGAGTAGCAGGTTCGAGTAGCGGTGGCAGCACTTGGGGAATTTTTTTTTAAGGTATGCATATGGTGCTCGACTTAGGGATTCATAAGGGTTAATTAATTAATTTTTTATTTTTTTAAGGTGAAATCACTAGGGAGTCATAAGGTGTTCCTTTAAGTTTTAATTTTGAATTAAAAAGAGGATAGTGTGGAGTATTTAAGGTTGAATTAGAAAGGAGTTTTTGGGCTAAGTATTTTGTATGGTAAATGAAATCAATGATGCTATGGTCTTGTTGAAAAATTAAGGTGCATTAAAATATTTTATTTTAAGTAGGAGGTATAAGGTGTATAAGAAATTTATGTGTGTAATTTCTAGTTTGTTGGATTGAGAATTATCATGCAAGAATAGGAGTAATAAGGTGTTATAGTGGTTTGATATTTTATTATAATTTTTGAATGGTGAAATATCTTTTGAGATGAAAATTCATGTGGATGTTTTGAGAAAGTATATTTCAATCTAACCCTTGAAGTGGCATTAGAAAAATCAACTATTTATGAGACATGTTTTGAAGATATATCTCCATAAGAGAAAATTAAGAGGTATGGGTACATAATCCCTTGTTCAAAGTGTTTTTAAGAGTGAATGTTTTGGAACATAAGATGGAGTGAAAATGATTTTTTGATAAGCATTGTTGGAAATATTTGAGTGAGGATTTTGTGCTTCATTGTTGAATATTTTGGAAACATTTGGGATAGAATTTGAGAATAATTTGTGCTTCTATTATTAAAAAATTTAAGACATATGTGCTAGATATTGTGAACTACTTGTGCTAGGGTTGAAGACAAGTTAGTGTATCTTTGTGAAATGTTTTAAACATTGGTTTGATAGATATTGATTGCAATTGCGAAAGTGATTGAGATCAATTTTGTAAATGGAAATTATGCATTAGTGTGATTGATATTTAAGAGAAAATTTACAAGAAAGATAGATCAATTTTATGAAAAAATCCATACATTATTTTGATTTGATTTGAAATGGATTTTGCAAGAGAAAGAGATTGGTTGATTGAGTACAAGATTTGTGAGTGTGAAACATATTGAGTTTTTGATAGAGCATATCATTCTCTATATGTTCCAGAGGTTAAACAAATTCTAAGTAGAATTTGTCAATGTGAAGAAAGCTTTTCTAAAATATATTTAAGTTGTGTTGTGTATGCAAGATTTGGAATTATTTAAAGCATGTTTTGTGAGCAGTAATAAAAATAAATTTGAGGAACTCTTTTGATAAGACTTGAAGGAAGATTTGAGCAAGTCTTTTGAGAAGACTTGAAGGTAGATTTGAGAAAGTCTTGTGAATATTTGAAAAAAAAATTAGAGAAGGTTTGATTGCTGATTTATTCAAGCTTTGTGTTAAGGCTTGGGATATATTTGAGATAAAATTAAGAGTAATCTATGAGCAAAGTTAGAGCAAATTTGTGCTAGACTTGGGATAGATTTTGGTGCAGATTTGTGAGCAAATTTAGAGCATATTTGTGTTAGAATTGGGACAGAGTTTGATGTATATTTTTTAGCAAAGTTAGAGAAGATTTGTGCTAGAATTAGGATGGAGTTTGGTGCAGATTTGAGACAGAGTTGAGAGTAGGCTTTGGAAGTGAAAGATCAAAGAGCATAGGAGTCTCTAGTGGATAGAGGTCCATCAACCAGTGTAATGGGCATAGAGGTCTCCTATAGAGAGATATACACAAGATAGATTAGTGGGTGTAGAAGTATTCTAGAAGTCCACAAACTAGAGTAGAGGGGATAGAGTTCTCCTATGGATAGATATCCACGAACTAGAGAAGAGAGGATAGAGTTATCCTGTGGATAGAGATCCATAAACTAGAGTAAGGGAAAAGAGTTCTACTATGGAGTGAGATCTGTGAACCAGATAGGAAGATAGATTTCTTCAGTAGAGAGAGATCCACAAATTATTTGATGAGATAGAGTTCTCTTGGATAAAGTTCCATGAACTAGAGTAAGGGGATAGAGTTCTCCTATGGAGAGAGATTCACGAACCAAAGCAAGGGGATAGAGTTATCCTATGGAGAGATATCCATGAACTAGAGCAAGGGGATATAGTTATCCTATGGAGAGAGATACACAAATTATATCATAGGGGATTGGTGTATCCTTTGGACAGAGATCCATAAACATTGTAATAAGGAATTGATTCCCAAGGGATTTTTTGATAAAATTTAGAAGAAATATTTTCTCTGTGGAGTAGCCCAAATTGGGTAAACCACATTAAATTTGTGTCTCTTGTGTGTGATGATTTATGCATTGATTTTATTACTACTATTGATATTGTCATTGATAATATTGTTTGGAAAAGAAAATTAAATGTTGGTATTATACTATTCAACCCCCCCTCTTAGTATAATCATGTGTTCTTCACCAAGTAATCATGTGTATAACCATTACACATCCTTAAAGGATCATACAATAGACCAAAAAAGGTTTAATTTATATAAGATGTATTTCCCTAATATAATAGTTGAGCAGAGGGCAAAAGTAGCAAGGTAATTTCACAAATTTGTTGGAAACTCAACCATAATATCTATAGGGTTAGGAGAAGAGATTTTGGCATTAGATTAGATTGAATTAATTAATGTAGCCATAGAGAAGCTTCCAGATAGCAAAGGCATATCTCCACAAGTCCCCTTATCCACTCCCCAAATAACCTATCTTCCCCCTTTTTACCTATCTCTTTTTTTGCAAAAGGGGATACTCCATAACTATGTAGTGGACTCAAAAACTCAAGTCTCAATCATACGAATAGAAATTTGTAGGAAACTAGGTCTAAAACCAAATGTGCAAAGGCCATACATATTGCAATTCAAAGGAAAATAATTAAAAAGGTTGGGAACATTACACAAAATACTAGTATTAATATGTGGACATCTTGATTTAGCCATAGTTCAAGATGTTGAAGTGGTCTATGTACCTCCATTATTCAGAATGTATCTATCCTAAGATTTTTTGAGGTAGGTGGAAGGATGTGTAACCCAAGTGCAGAATCAAATATTGATCTCCTGGGGTAAAAATACCATCACATTGCCTAATCAAGGCTTACATACTTCTTGTGTTGAAAAATATGAGAGGCAATGGATGTATCCTATTAAATAGCCCATATGTATGAAGCAAGATGAAGATCCTGAGGGCTCATCAAGAGCTCCATTTTTCAAACCCAAATCTAATTTTTATTTTTTTGATGAAATAGCTCACTGTGATTGAGTAACAAGATTTCATGATCAAAGAAGATCAAAATACTGTAATTATCTCTATTGGGATGGGATAACCCATGACACAAAGTTGGTTAAGGATCATATAATGTAGGAAATAGATAACATGTGATCCTAAGAAGGTGAATATCTATACGCATCACATAAATTACTAATGCACAAAGCAAGTGAAACAGAACCATGTGCTTGGCTTACGCCTTAGAACAAGAATATGAAGTAGAATGGATTTATACCAAGGTTAGTGATAATCAGGTACTATGGAAAATAGATCATAGAGAGCAGATCAAATTTTGTACCATGTGTTATAGGAATTGCAGGTTTACGAGGTAGGTTTACAAATGACTTTGAAGGTTGGGCATGAGCACACACATCATTTTTGTGTACATAATAAACATATATAAGAGGTGACTAATGATAGTTATTATGAATAAGTAAAACTCTCTCATGAGGAGACTAGTAGTCAGTACACATGCATCAAATAAATAGTAGGTTGATCAAGTGGATCTTTCTTCAAAAGCATTAGCATTGCAATAAGTATAGAAATACCATTTGGTATAACCATAAAAATATGGGACATGATACCACTCCTACCACAATTTTATTTTCTAAATATATTTTCTAACTCTATAGCCCAATGGATGAAGATAAGTTGTGTCTAAAACAACATGAAAGTACATCCAAGGGTATGAAATGGTAGTAGAGGACCATTCAAACACATGCAAAAAGGAGTGGTGATGTATTTCACTCAAGTATGATGTTAGATTAAATCATAAGGAGCATGTAGGAAGGACTTAGCTGACACAAAGTATACAAATTAGCATGGGTGAAATATTGGCTTACACATGAACTCCAACTCAAATGTGCTAAAAATCATTAAAAATATACAAAGTAGGATCCTCCCATCACCACCTGATGAGATTTTCCCTTAAAGTTTAGCTTTATATAAATAGTATATTGGCATCATAAATTAAAGGATGATGTTCTTGATAAAGAGAATGGGTTTGGTCAAGAGGGCAAAAATTCACCTGAGAAGGTGAATGCAGATAGGGAGATTCCCTTTTTTCTATGCCCAACCATGGAAAAGAAATAAAATAAGGACAATTGCTTAGAAATTTGGTAATCTTCCTACCTTGGAAGTGGTCCTACACCCTATTGGAATGAGAATAAGAAGGCTTTTTTGTTTGGGATTACTCGTAATTTGTGTAACTCCAATTCCCTCTTTTTTCTTCTCTTTTCCCTATCTCCAACACCCTAGTGCTGGCCCTTCTACCTTATCTGTAAATTCATGGTATTCCCAAATTTTTTAGGCATTCTCCATTATTTTCAATAGATTGTCATATTATTATTTTTCCCTATCCTTATCCAATCACCACTATTTCATGTTAGCCATTTTGTTTGTAATATGCACCCACCATCCTCGCCCTCATTTTGTAGTTTTTTGTATATTATTTTAAGCTTCCCATAATCTTCTCTATATATCCTTTCTTTCTTGCCTGATAATATAGTTTTTTAAGAGCATACATATTGCTCTCTATAAAGCTTCACCTTCTCTCATCTTACCTTTTTGTCGTTTTTTCTATTTTAACCTTTATTTGACTTTAAAAAGTGCTAGCCTATGATAAGACCATTTGAGTTTTGCAACTCTACAAGCAAAGTTCCCCTATGAGTCGCCAAGAATATAGGTAATTTTTATGCTTCACTTATTTATCCTAATTTTTAGATTAGATAGTTATGAGGAAGATGGTAGAGATGAGTACTACAATAGCCAAGTGTGTTTTGTCTTGATAGCCAGGTAAAAGTACTCACATATCTTTAGGATGAAAAGGAGAATAAGGTCCAAGTGCTCAAGTTTCTTATATAGGTGGGAAATTGCAACATAATGAATGAATAACTTCATAATAGTGCTAGAGGCATGATATCATGACATGTTGTATCATGGTCGTAGATGTTAAGAGGGTTTAAAACTAACAAAACATCATGATTTTATGATATGTATTGATGTCATATGTACTAAATTCAAGAGAGCCACAAAATGAAAAAACATCATGATTTCATGACATGTGCCTTTGTCGCTATCATGAGAGTGAAAGCTATCAAGACATTGCAAATGATCATGATTTTGTGACCCATATCTTTGTCATGATTGTCCAAATCCAGAATTGCTAAAGGAAAAAACCTAGAGTGACATCGAGACATTGCCAAATCATGGTGACTAAAGTTTGACAAAGTTGATGATAAAAGTAAGGTCGCAATAGCGTGACATGTCATCACATCATTGGTGCTAAGGTTGGAGAGTTTAAGAATACCTAGAAATGTTGTGACATCATGTAAAGTCATTGCATTGCACCAACACTTGAAAGTTTTGAATGTATAATGGGCTGCTACCTTTTGGTATGCTTGTACATTTTGATCGTGGTAGTTACAGGTGGTATAATTTATGAGAAAATATGGTCTAACAATGATTGTTATAGATCAATGGCAATGAATGTTTTTCAATAATCAAAGATAGCTCAGATTCGATCTCATCTCTACCACCTTCCATACATGTACACAATATCTGGCCCAAAATCAGAATCTAAGCATGCCATTCCATTTGTGGTTCAAATATGTTGCATGATGTTTCTGCTATCCTAACATGCTATTGTAATTATTTTAATTAAAGCTATTTTTGTATTTTATATATTTGAATCATAGAGGTATTATAAATAGGAGCAATAGACTCTTGTAAAAGGGTCAACTCTTAGGTTTTTACAAGCTAAATGTATAAAGAATTTTGAAGAAGCAATATAATAAGAAATATTTGTTTGGCATTTGGTTCAACATTTTGTAGTCAAATGTATGTATGAATGGATGTATTATTATATTTAGCTACTTGAAGATGCATGACATTAATTTTGTTTTTTGGATTCTTGCATATATTTATTCAATATTTCTTGAGTTGGTAATCTGTGGATCTAGTTATTGATTTAAGATTAGTCTACATATGATAAAATCAGTTAGTCTATTAGGAGGTTTTGAAGGTATTTATATTCATGCTCTTTGTTCATCTTCTTGATATTACCTAATTTGTACCACATAAATTTCTAGAATTAGCTATATTTATATCTCTTTCAGCACTCTTTACTACCCCCATATTTGTTTTATCAAGTTAGAACCTCACAGGAACCAACATTCTCTAGCGATTGAACTGGTGAAGCTCTAAAAATTACCCAGTATTTCAATTTTTGAAATGTCTTAGGCACAATAATTAACCATAGGAAAATTTTGGACCAGTAGGACCCTTCATATTATACAAACTATATCAAAATCTCAACCAAGTAGTTTATAGGGAGGGTAAGAGCCTAGTGTGCTATATATTATTATAAGTTTAGGCATAGGATTATATGATGATTAGGTGACTATTTGAACTCCTAGTAAGGGTGGAGGATGCACAAGCTTTGACATGTTTCAAATGTGACCATACCCATGTGAGAGGTTAGAGGTCCTTTAAAGGGGTTTTAATGATGACTCGAAGGGTCAATGAATAGCTACAAGTAGATTAGTTGACATGGCAACCATGGAGGACACACCTATGGTGGATGAAAGACACCTTCTAGTTGGTATGGATGAGGAGGATCATATGACTATGGGGATTTTGAGATGAGTTTAAGATTTATTGACTAGACCACATTCTATGCCAGGTTAGCTTTCCCTAGGAAGTTCCTACGATGAGAGATATATGGTACCAATAGGTTAATAAGGAGAAGGGATTGGTTTTTGGAAACCCTCCAAACCCTAATAGTTTCAAAGAGGAGGATTCATACAATCCTCCAATGGTTGCCTCAGCAAATGATGATGCATGTATATTACTAGGGTACTATCAATGGTATAGTTAGATCCATCCTGGTTGCATGATGTTAGATTTGAGTTTCTAGGGATAGGTTGAGATAAAGGTAGAGAGATAGTTCCACAACTACTCAAGCTCTAGTTATACCCCCTTGCTTTGATTCTAGAGATTGAGGTAGGACCTAGTGGGACTATAGAGGAGATATATCAAACCAAGAAGGACGCCATGGAGAGGAGGCTACAATAGCTAGATAATTATCTCACAAGAATCAAGAGTGATATTACATTAGTTACTACGATGAGGGCAACTAAGAGGATAGACTATTAATTTTACCTAAACAAATCCTTAACAAAGTGAGATGTAGCTTAGGCTAAGAGAGACCAGGTTAGAGATAAGAGAGATAAATAGGACCAGAATATAACATAATTAAGGGAGGAGTGTGATGGTACCATAGTGGTAGTTATAGTAGTAGGATCGAGGTGTAGTCATAACTATTATAATCATTCTAGGCCACTTGACCCAGGTGCAAGCTTAGTTGATCAAGGCTCAAGCCAACTACTAAGTGGATATGGAATGACTACTATAGGTACCTATATCATGTAGTAGTACCTCTATACTAGAGGTAACCATTCCTTAGTATGAGATAATCTCGATATTACTCCCAGGTGAGGTCAATGACTAGGGCATATCAACAATCTATGTAGTTTCTAGCCTAACTAATTGAGGGTGGATCTAAGAGTTAGCTTGAGGTTCTATACTTGTCTGAGGAATTTAAAAAGCTATAAGTGGTGTGGGAGAACCATTTTTATTTTTTAGGTGCCTTATATAGATTATTGAGTGATTGTGGTATACTAGACTAATGTATGATGGATGCTTTATATATATATTTAATTATTTTATTGAAATGATGTGTTAAAATGTGTGTTGAGCTGATGTGATGTGAAATTTTGTATTAGTTTTATACATAAGCAAATGAGTTTTATGGATCGATATAATTTTTATATGATAGATATTATTGGGATATGTATTTGTAGAATTGATATTGGGTTTGATTTAAGGCTTTTAACAAATTAATTTGATTTGGAAAAGTGTCAAAGGGGCAACATGGTTCTAGAAAAAATTTGAACATAATTTTTTGCAAGTGAAAATGTAAAAGATGAATGTGATTAGGATGATGAAGAGGTATAAGGTTGATTTAGAATGTTTAGAAATTGTTCAATATGATTTTGGGGTTTTTGATTTTATGCTAATGTCAAAACCCTATTTTTGAAATAAATTGATTAAAGTTTAGAAATGATTCAACTTTGTGATTTAAGGTATCGTTGGGATATAAATTGAATTTTGTGATTTAAGGTATTTTTGGGATCTAAATTGACATCAAGAAGAATTTTAAATTGTGACTATTATATTCAACATTCTTATTATTCGTGCACCCGCTAATCATAGTCCAAACCCCAATATTGGATGGATTAAAGCTTGCTTTAATCCAACCTCCAGAGTAGGCTAGTATACCTTGTCAACTAATTAGGTGTTGACTCATTTAAGCTCAATTAAAATTTTAAAATATAGAGATAGAAATGAGTTTAGGGTTAGAAATGTAACGATTAAACAATGTCTAGATACAGTTAACAACATAAGCATATACAAGATATGAAGAAGACACTAGCCTAAGGCAAACATCCAAGTAATGTTTCTTCTATTGATTTGCAAAAGTATTTACATACCAGGGCAAGCAAACACTCTAGAGTCAACCCCAAAAAATGAGGGTTTGACCTCTATTTATAGTTTTACATGTTTGAAGGAATAAAAATAAAATGGAACATTACAAAGAATTGAAATGCTAGATCATCCAGGTGCTGATGTGGCAACCTCTTATTTTTTTTTAAAGAAAAGAAGAAATCATGTGATCTTGCATTACTTTGCAACTCAACCTCTACTAGTTGCTTGACCTTCATGGTGTTCAATTCCAAAATACACCAAGCCATCATCCAAATCATTTGTTTTTCTTGTAGATATTCTCCAGCCATAGATCTACAACCATCTTCACTTCTTGTTCCTTGATCTATTCAATTTTTCACCTTCTAGTTCACTTCGATCGACTAGGTCATATTAATCAAACCTTTTGCTTTTATGCATTTTGGAGAGCATTAGAACAAATAGACCATCGATATTCCTTCAAACGATTAATATTAGTGATTCACTTTATCATCAACCTTGTGATGTAGAACCATGTTGTGCCCTATGCTTCTTTTCTAGCTCAGTGGCATAAGACCATGTTGTAGCCCACTCATTAAAAATACTATTCACACAAGTTGACTACTTTGACCACAAGTTGGAGAAAATAATGCATTAGTATATAAATGTGCTCTAAACTGCATGGGATAGAGCATTAAGCTGGACCACACCTTTAAATCTTTGGGTCATATTTCTTTTGTTTTGAACCATAGTGTAGAATAATGTCCTAGCCTTGTTATAGCCCACACCCTAAAATTTCCATGTGCAAGTTTTACTGATGCTGACCACGGGGAAGTGCATTGTGCTGGACTACAAGGTATAGAAATTTATGCTAGCCTGTGTGAGGTAGAACCTTGCATTGTCCTACACCTTGGAAAGCTCCTTCATGAAATTTGACCTCTTTGATCATGGATTGGAGCAATGTGTTGAACCACATGATATGAAATATACTATGACCCACGTGGGGTGGAGTAGTATTGTGAATCGTGATTTGAGGAGTGGATACACCAAGTTTGACTAAGTTGACCATGGGCTAGAACCTCATTCTATGTCATGCAAGATGGAGCATTATTGTGAACCACTGTCCCTTGAGTGTGTTGTGACCTATGATATCAAAATTTGTTAAGAATAACTTTGATTACTTTGACCATGGGATAGAACATCATGCACTACACCATTGTCATGGGATATAATAGACTTGCTCATGACTTACAAAATTTTGCTAAAATTTTTCTAAGGATGTGGACATTTTGGGCCTACATTCTGATTCCTCCTAGGATATTTTGCTTGCAAAGCCTAAGAAATCAAAATCTTATTCATTGGGTATCAGGAGTCAAAATTTGATGAAGAGAAATAATAGCAGAGTGAGCTAGGGAATAAAATTCTTAAAAGAGGATATGTATGGAGTGACAAAAAAGTGTATGTAGTAGGAGGGTAGAAGAGATGGAGTAAAAGGGATAGAATCCAATATTTGGTGAGCTATGTTTCATAAAATGACTTCTATATGGCCATCACTCTCTAAAATATTTGTGAATATACTCAGATATTAATGGTTCATATGAAAATCATGCAGGAAACAATAACACTCTAAACCCCTTTTATGATAACATTCTTGTTGTCATCCCAAAAAACTATGTTTCTTTTATAACCTTAACTAGATTAGAATTTTTTTTACAAAATATCTTCATGGCCTTTTCATTTTGTGCTATAGCTTCATGCTTTTATGGCTATTCTCTAACAATGTCAGAGTCAAAACAACTTACAAAGAATATAAAAATATATCCCCATTTATTGGCCTATGATAAAAAAATACTTTAGCTTACTTGGTTATAATATTACTCATTTTAAACCTTCTCTTATTGATATTACACTTTGAGCTGCTCATCCTGTACCTCTTCAATCTCTTCTTCCTCTTCCTGGTGAGTTTCCTCTTTATTTATTTCTTTTTTTTCTTCTCCATTGTCAACTTCTTGGTCCTCTTCAGTCTCTTCTTCCTCTTGTGAATTTTCTTCTTTATCTTTAGCTTCTGGCTCTACTCTAAATAACTTGATCATCTGTTTCAAGGTTTTTAAGGCTTGAATCCAAGCTGAATCGATAGGATTGGTTATCTCTTTGAGCTGCTTATGTACATACTCCAATTTAGAGGTATCTTCATAAAACATGGAATTACATCTATTCACCAAGTACTCCATTAAAAATTTGAGCCTAGTTAAGTCCTTGATCATTTGAGAAACCTTCTCTTGATTAATTGGTTCTTCCCAGGCGTATATTTTAGACTTATCCTAGATTATTGAGGCCAAATTATTTTGGATGTCTTTTTCTGTTAACAAAGTCTTATTATCAACCCAAATCCCTCCAAAACCATATTGCATTATTTATTGGTGGATATCTACAATTTTTTGTAGTTTGTTCTCAAATTTATCTGATAATAACCAGCCCTTTTGAAGCAATTTATTCTTGTCAATCACAATTCTAGTGGCTAATCTAGAGGTATTCCATACCTTATTTGGAATAGTCTTGGCAGTTTCACTGAATATATTCTCAAATAGTTTATATATTTGCTCTACTGGTATCACCATGGGTTGTAGCTCCTTAGTGAAGTTATCCTGATCTTCTTTGGTAGCTTGTAGTAAATGGTTGACATCATCCATGTAGTCAATTACAAGTTGGATTTCTAAACATTTCTTAAATATTTTAGACCATATATGCTTCCTAACCTATTTGACCTCTTCTTTATAAAATCCTACAACTCTAGCCTTTTTGATTTGGAGTTGATACTTCAAATCTTGTATCTCCTTGGCCTGAGCCTCATTATTTTTCTTCAGCTCTTCAACCTGGTCTATGAATTTCATAGCTTGGTATTTATTATACTAGCTCTTGACCTCGTTTCTCATATCCTTCTTCACTTTCATCTAATTTCTAATAGTTTTCTCAAACTTATCAATATTTTCCTCTAGTTTTCCACATTGCTCCTTATAGATGTCATTCTTGATATAAAAATTTTCTAGGTGAGCCTTGGCTATAACTAATGCATCCTCCATTGGTAATTGATTGATATACTCTATATGCTCTTCTAGTTGATAATCCTCTATAGTCATAACCTCTTCTGGTTTGTTGACAAGAGGAGTGATGGATCTAGCTTTCTTTTGCCTAGTCATCAGATCAACAACCATGGGTTTTATTCGTCTAGCCATTTGTTTTGAATGTGTGGAAAACTTCTCAACCTAGAAATATTGGATATTCTATGATAATTCCTTTCCTTTTCATAAAGAGGCTACTGTAGGATAATTTTTAAGAGTGAAAGCAACCATGAGTGAAGGGAGAAAAGACTTGGATGTTGATAAAAGGGGAGTGGTTGCAAGGATAGTGGATTCTATGCTTATTACAAAAGTTATAGCTAGGAGGGACATGGCAGTGGATGTTTAAACCATAGAATGAGATGGAAGATATGGAGGAGGTTGTCCCTATGATATTACCAGTAGTGATGACTTTGAGGGTGGAGGTGACTGAATGGGTGATGATGCTACTAAAGTTTTGATGAATGTGAAGGAGATGGATTGGTTTATCCTTCTATAATTACTAGTGAAGCGAGTGGTGAAATATGAGGGGGAGAGGGTGCCTTTTGTTCCAATTTTTCTTGAGAATGGGAAGGGGATCATTTTGGAAAAGGAGAAGAAGAAGAAGGGATAGATATCATACCTTCACCTACTAAAGTAATCTATTGTAAAATATCATTCACACTTTGATGTTGTGTCTGCTGCACTTGTTGCTCAGTAATCACTATAGGGGTTTGTTCAACAGTTTGATTTTAATCCATATTTTTCTTCTTTCAACCCTCTTTTTGAGCTTCCACTATTGAATATTTAGTCTTTCTCTTGAAAATAATAGGTACCGTAGGCTTATATTTCTTGGTATTCCCCTCTTGTTGTGCTTCTTATGACGCAACTTCAATAACAAGGGGTTGACTTTACTGCAGCTACAATGGTGGATTTTATAGGGGTGAACACAAAACTATCATCATTTTTTATTACCTCTGTATCTCCTAGAGGAGGTTCTCCACCCAAGGCTATATACTCTAGTATTTTTATTGCTTGGATATTTTCCATGTTTCCCATTTCATATTTACCCAAACCGCCACTAGAATAATGCATTTTATTTATGCTTTGAGCACCCATAGAGCATTGTTGTAATTGCTCTTGTGAAGGCTCAAATATAGTTTGTGTGAGGTGAAAATATGACACTAAAGTAGATATTAGATTAACAACTCAAAAAGAACAAATAAATTGCACAAAGATGATATTTTCATTGAACAAGTAGGGGGGAGCTGAAAAACTCCTTTGTTACAATAGATATATTCCACAAAGTTATTTGATACAAAGTTACAGTTGCTAGGGTTCTCCAAAACCCTAGCTACAAAGAATGTAGTGTCTTCATTGTATTTTACCTCCAATAGGTTGAGTGGGCTTCTTGCTATCCATAACCGAGCCACTCTAGCTTCAAAAACTATTCAAATATCCTTGGTTAGTGTTACCTGATCCTGCACACAAATCAAACCAAAGAAATTAGTGACAAAAATGAGGGTTCCACTGTGTGAACCCTTAGAACTGTAAGCTAAAAACCCTAGATTTAGTTAAGTAAAACATACATAATTCAAAGCAACACTAATTAAATGCATAAAATAAGTTACCTTGCTATAGTGGATGATATATTCTATCGCTCCATTATATATTGATGGCAGGGTGCCCTGATGGCACCTAATGATCTTACACTATAGGTTCTGGTCGATACCTGTGGGGATGATAAATTTTGGATGGCACTTGCAGGTTACAGTAGGCTCTAAGTGGTACCTAAATAATGTAGTATCTACTCTACAATGCTTGTGGGATGAGGCAGGCACTCAGGAGTGCCTACATATTGGGGTTTGATCTACAAAAGCAGATCGGGGGGATGCAAAGGGCTTAGAAAATGAACAACAACGATAGCGAGAATGGACTGTGAAGATGGTTGGAATGAGGAAATATTAGGGAAAACTAGAGTTTTTTGGGAAGGCTAAGCTGGGGCACAATATACTCACAAGAAACTAGCTATAGGCAAGGTTAGATCTCACAAGTAAGTTCAAATAGCAAAAGCTTCAGAATGCACTAGTCAACATTCCAGTTAGTAGAAGTTCGCCTACCCCCCCTCTATTGAGCATTGATAATGCTCCTATTTATTATCAAGCCTAGGGTTTTCTTAGGGTTTTAGTTTAACACTTTTGATCATGTGGCTAATATTAAAGTTGATCCAAAGGTTGATATTGAACTTTAGGTGTGACACGGATTAAGGAAGATGGACGACTGAGATTAGATCGGATCGGACGACTAAGGTTAATTTAGCTTATAAATATACATTTTATAATAAATATTAAAATATAATATAAAATATCATATTTAAATATAAATAATATAAAATAAATATAAATAAGTCAAATATTGATCTTAAAATGGCGGGAAAGGGCTAAAGTGGGCCATTGGATGGAGGGAAAGGAATGTGATGGATCAATTGATAGTGGGGTGACCAGGATGAAGGACAAGTGGCTAGTATTTGGTTTCTATAGATGCCCATTTTTATACCATGTTGCATGAAACACAATATGGTGCAAAAACATGAGATACCTAGTTGGGCTTTGGGCGCAAAACCAACTTCTCTTTCTTGTTGGAATACATAATGAACTTGAAGACAAAAAGAATAAAATAATTTGAAGTTGTGCGTAGCTTACCCGCTCAATTGGTTAATGAGGTTATGAAAGAATCTCATGAGCTAATTGAAAAATTTGTGCAAATGATGAATGATGTAATACCATTTTTGCCCCAATGGTGCGAAGGGGGTTGGTGTAAAATGTGATATGATGTGTTTGTGTTTTCCCTAATGGATGAAGGGTTTTGTGCAAATGTCATGATCATGTATGATGTATCCCATAATGGAAAAAACATAATAAAATGTTTGTTGCCCCAGATTTAGAGTGATTTCATGCTTTGGAATAAATTTTACCGTATGGAATCATTGATATGCAATATGAAGATGCAAAAAAATAAAGAAATTATCATCAAAGGGCATGCGAGTGACTAGACTAATTCCTCTCAAATAGAACCAATCATCCTAGCTAGTGCATATCTTTGTTATGATTTTCAAGGAGATTGGGAATGATGTGATTTGATTTTTGTCCATGTTTTAAGCCCCATGAACTAGGCCATCAATGATAGCTTTTTAGCAAGATTCATCTTTGTCAAAGGTTTCACTTGAAATGTGAGGAACCAAATTTGATTGTGCTTTTTGAAATAGGAGATAAGGAATGATGATGATGACCAAGTTTTCTTATGGTAATTCATTCATCTTACCAAGTTGTATGGATGTAAATTGCTGCAATCACCAAGTTTATAGAACAAACCACTATATACAAGATTCACTTGAAATTCAACACATGAACTTGGAAAATGTTGAATATAAATGTAATTGTTGATGGATTTTATGGTGACATGGAGATGTGGTGATGAGAAATGTATTGATGGATGCAATGTGGAGTGATTTTTTGAAGGTAAGCTACCTTTTTGAATATATGGATGCAAGTGACTAAGTCTATTTTTGCCCCAACATATGGAAGAGGTTTTTGAAATGGAAAAATGTGATAAGTGTGTCTGTTCTTTTCCCTAACAGATGAAGGAGTTTTTGATGATAAAAAATTAAATGATTTGTGTCTATTTTTTGCCCCAACAGATGAAGGGGTTTTTGAAATGGTAAAATGTGATGAATGTGTTTGTTCTTTGCCCTAACAGATGAAGGGATTTTTGATGATGAAAAATGAAATTATTTTTTTTTGTTCTTTGCCCCAACAAATGAAGGGGTTTTTGGAAAAAATGAAAAAATTCATGTTTTTAGCCGATGGGTAAGGCTAGGGAACTCCTTGTTTTTAGCCAACGGGTAAGGCTAGGAAAATCCATGTTTTTATTCTATAGGTAAGGCTAGGAAACTCCGTGTTATTAGCCAATGGGTAAGGCTATGAAACTCCATATTTTTAGCTGATGGGTAAGGCTAGGAAAATCCATGATGGGTAATGCTAGGGAAATCTATGTTTTTAGCCGATGGGTAAGGCTAGGAAACTCCATGTTTTTAGCCAATGGGGAAGGCTAGGAAACTTCATGTTTCTAGCCAATGGGTAAAGCTAGGAAACTTTGTTTTTTTAGCCGATGGGTAAGGCTAGGAAACTCCATTTTTTTTAGCCAATAAGTAAGGCTAGGAAAATATATGTTTTTAGTCGATGGGTAAGGTGAGGAAACTTCATGTTTTTAACCAATGGGTAAGGCTAAGAAATTGAGTGAATGTGGAGATGTAATTGATGCATTCTATTTTTACCCCAATAGAAAAGGAGATTTTTATAAGGTGTGATGCAATGAAATGGTTCTATTTTTGTCCTAACAGAAAAGGGATTTTTGCAAATGTAGATGGTGTGAATGCAAGGCAAAGGGTGTAACCTTTGATAAAAGGATGTAACCTTTTGAACTTAGGAATTGACTTGTTGATGATGTGATGTGATTGAATGATTGAATTGTTTATTGAATTGGTGGAGAAGGTGTGATACCTTTAACACCCCCAAGTTGTGATCTTGCTTGCTTGATTGGGAAAAATATGTGAAACCTTGAACACCCCCAAATTATGATGATGTTTGGTTGATTGGGGGAAAGGTGTGAAACCTTGAACACCCCCAAGTTTTGATGATGTTTTCTTGATTGGGGAAAAGTGTGATACCTTGAACACCCCCAAGTTGTGATGATGTTTGAATTTTTTTAGCGATATTGACATATGCGAGTTATATATATGTACATGGATTTTACTTTTTGTGTTATGCCTATGTGGATGTTTTTGTGTGAATGCATGTGTATATGGATGATTAATGCAATGATATTTTATTAATGCAAGGTAAAATGTATGGATGATTAATGTAAGGTAAAGTTATAATGATCATTTATGGTTTATATCATTTCTTGGATATGGTTAGCATTGTTGTTTAATCAAGGGTACCAGACTTGGTGGCATATGGGATGAATGGTGCATGAAATGACATGGAAGAAGATATGGATGTTGATGTGGTAGACTACCTATTTTACAAAGACTCAAACATCCTAGTGGTATAAAAAAAACCCATTAAAACTGCCTAATCCTCCTAGGACTGAATGCGTGTGTAGTGAATTCATTTACCAAATCAAGAGCAAGGTAATGACCCGAGATAGTCAAGAACCAGTGTGTGTGCAAGTGAATCTGTTGGACATTTTGAGTCCTTAAGTCAAAGTTGTCATTGATGTCAAGAAATGAAGTCATCATTAATGTCAAGGAATTTGTCAAGAAACAAGTTATCAAAGTTGTCATTGATATCCAGGAAGAAGCTTCTAATAAAGTCAAAGGTCAAGAGGAACAATGCAAAGGTTAAAGGCAAAGGGCTCCATAATATTTTTAAATATTATGTGGAAGCATAAGTTAAAAGGTTTTCATAAAAACCCAAGAAAGTTTATTGCAAAGCTAAAGGAAGGTTTAATATTTATTTGATAAAATATTTAAATTCAAAATGAATTTAAATTTTATAAATAAATATTATTTATACCAAGGTGCAAAGTGAAAGATGGTTTAAATAAAACCAAAGGGTTTTAAAGAATTAATTTATAAAATTTAAATTCAAATGAATTTAAATATTTTATAAATTAATAAGCTCCAAAGGAAATAAGCGTCGACGTCTAAAATCGTTGAAGGTAATTCGAGCATCGACGTCATGCATGGAGGAAGGAAATTAGTATATATGCTAATGCCTTAGAGGTATTTTAATTCATCCTTTTGCTCGGTAATCGAATGCGTGCAATTGTGTTTGAATTCGTGAGGAAGAAAGAGAAGCGACCATTCTGTTTGAGCACCAACGAATAGCGTTTAAGGGGATTTGCGCCAAAAGACCAAGCGCCAACTGGGCAGGTGGCCTAGTGGCAGAAAGGACAGCGTTAGGGTGTTGGGCGCAAGGAGGCCTACGTTCGAAATCATAGTAGTTTTTGGTAGTTGCATTGGTGTTGGAGAGCACCAAAGGAAAGGCGCATTTTGCGCAAGGTGAGCGGGGAAGGTTTTGGAGCACGTGGTGCTCGTTAGTCCCCAAGCTAGCGCCTAGCTTGCATGGCATTGGGAGCCATGGCTAGAGCATCGGTTGAGGCTGCATGGTGTGTTCGAATCCCCTCCAAGGCAAGGTAATAAATTTTGATTTTAATTTTTGTGTGTTGCCTAAAGTTTGGAGCTAAAAGGGTGCATGAAAGGATTGTTAGTTGGAAATGATTTTTGATAAGTTGGAGGAATAAGGTGTTAAGTTTTATTTTAATAAAGTGTTTTGTCATATTGATTTATTGAAATATTAAAAGGATAGAGGGAGCTTCTTGTCTTAGGTTATTTTGAAAAGAAGAGTGCATTGAATATTATTGGGAGATTATAAGGTGTAAGTGGTAATTTACTTTTTGTAAATGTTGATGAATGTTTTCTTAAAGATGGAGTGATAAGGTGTATGTGTGTTTTGATGTTTACATTGTATTTTGAGGAAATTAATCATCTTATAATTTCTTTGAGCTTGGCAAGAAGTGTTTGAGATTTTTGGTAGATTTAGAAGATTCCTTCATCATCAAGAAAAAGGTATGAGCACATTTTCCAAAGTTTAATTTGATTGGTTGGTTTTCTGGAAAATAAGTTTGGAGTGAAAAGGACTTGATTAGGGTTTCCTTTTGAGTGTGTTTGAGTTAATGCATCAAGGTTTTCTGGAATAAAGAGTTGTGATTAAAACCTTGTTTAATAAGCATTGTTGTTGAAAACATTGGTTGTGTGAAGAACTTGAACTAGGGTTTGAGTATCATTGCTATGAGAGGATTGTTTTATAAGCATTGTTGTTGAAGTGAGTTGTTGAGCAAAGAACTTGAACTAGGGTTTGAAAAGAACATGAGTATCATTGTTATGTGAGATTTGTTGTTGAGCATTGTTGGAAATATTTTGAGTTGATGTTTACATGCTTGGACTAGGGTTTGTGAGAAAGGGTTGTTTCATTGAGTGATTGGTTGAGTAGAGTTGGTTGAGCCTAGTCAAGTGGATATGTGAAGTGATTGTTCAAGTTCCATAAAACAAACTATTCTATATTCTGATTTGAGTTGATATTGAGCATTGAGTTGAAACATATTGGGTCTCTAACAATTCTCTTTATGTTTCTATGAGATTGGACAAGTTATGAGTGGACTTGTTGAGCAGATTTGAGCAAGTTTTGAGTGGACTTGTTGAGCATATTTGAGCAAGTTTTGAGTGGACTTGTTGAGCAGATTTGAGCAAGTTTTGAGTGGACTTGTTGAGCATATTTGAGCAAGTTCTGAGTGGACTTGTTGAGCAGATTTGAGCAAGTTCTTAGTGGACTTGTTGAGCATATTTGAGCAAGTTCTAAGTGGACTTGTTGAGCATATTTGAACAAGTTCTATGTGGACTTGTGGAGCAGAGTTTGGTGCAGATTTGAGGATAGGTTTGTGCTAGACCAGAGATAGAGATTGAGCAGATTTGTGCTAGACCGAAGGACTGAGTTTAGTGTAGATTTGAGATAGATCTTTGGAGGTGATAGAGCAGAGAGGATAGTAGTCTCCAGTGGATAGAGATCCATCAGCCAGGGTAGTGAGGATAGGTCTTCTGAGTGGGGACAAGAGTCTTCAGTGGAGAGAGATCCACAAGCTAGTGTAGTGGAGGTAGTAGTCTTCTAGAGGATCACCAACTAGAGTAGAGGAGAAGGAGTTCTCCTATGGATAGAGATCCATGAACTTGATTTAGGGGATTGGTATCTCCATTGGACAGAGGTCCATAAACATTGTAATAGGGAAAGGATTCCCAAGAGATTGATTGAGAAAATTTTAGTGAAATATTTTCTCCATGGAGTAGCCCACATTGGGTGAACCACGTAAATTATGGTGTCTCTATTGTGTGTGGTGATTTATGCATTGCTTTGATTACTACTATTGATATTGCTATCTATACATTGCATAATATTGATTTGAAAGAAAAGTAAAAAGTGGTCTTATACTGTTCACCCCCTCTCAGTATAAGCTTGTGTTCTTCAATTGGTATCAGAGCGGGTTCCTTCAGAAGAGTTTAACAGCTTGAAGGAAAAGCTAACAAGAACACAATGGATTCTAAGAATGTGTCCTCAGATAATTCAGCACCAGTATTTGATGGAAGTGACTATATGTATTGGAGCATGAGAATGAAGATCTACCTGATGGCACTTGGCAATGAAATTTGGGAAGTAGTGGATATTGGATATGATCCCTTAATCAATCCTCCTATAGATAAGGAAGGTAAGCTCCTACAACACTACAATTCAAAAGCAATGAATGCACTTTTGAGAGGTTTGCATAGAATAGAGTCTATGAAAGTTATGCATTGTAGAACTGCAAAAGAAATGTGGGATAAATTGCAAGGTATATATGAAGGAGATAAAAGTGTCAAGAAAGCAAAGATACGAAATATCAAAGGACAATTTGAAGAATTAAGAATGAACGATGAGGAAAATATTAGTGCTTATCTACTTTGAATTGATGAGGTTGTTAATGATATGCAAGGACTTGGAATGAAGATTGATGAATCAGATGTTTGTGATAAAGTCTTAAGAACTCTTCCAAAAGATTCAGTGAAAAGGTTTCTGCTATAGAAGTGTCAATGGATGGTGATACTTTGACAAGAGATAAGTTGCTTGGTATGCTTACAACATTTGAGATAAGAACAAAAGATCCTATTCCCTAGAAGGAAGCAACATTCAAAGCAATCAAGAAGACAAAGGGTAAGAAGTCAGAATCAAGCAATGAGTCATCCAGTGATGAAGAAGCTAATTATGGTAGAAGAGATAAGGATTCTAGAAGATCTAGAGATCTAAGATCTATTAAATGTTTCAATTGTGGAAAGTATGGATATTTTGCAATAGATTGTCAAGAACCCAAGAACAACAATGGTGAAGAAAAATAGGATCACAAGAACAGGGAATCAGAAAGATATAGGCACCAGAAGAAAAGCAAGGATGGACAAAGTAGACAAGGAAAGAAGTTCTTCCAAAGACAAAAGAGGAGCTACTATGCGGATAAGGCAAGTAAGTATTCAAGTGATAGTGATGCTAGTTTTTCAGATAATGATAGAGATGAAGTCCTATTTATGATTGAAGAAAAAGAGCAAGTTAAGAAAAGGACTCCAGTAATTCTCAAGTGTTTTAGATGTGGTAACTTTGGACATCTTGAAGATAATTGTACAAGGGATGGTTATAGTTTCAGTGATGATGAATATGAGGATGCACTTGAAGGACCAGATGAAAATATTCTAATGGCATTAGAAGAAGAAGTAAGTGATCCTATAGAAGACAAGCCAATAGAAAATAAATATGTGGACAAAGGTAAAAAAATAGAGGAATATTCAGAAAAGGATGGTTATGATCTCAAGGGAGAACTTATTTATGCCCTTGACATGGTAAAGAAGGTAAGAAAGCAACACTCTAAACTTGAAATTCAGTTTCAAGAATGTGATGAAGAGAGAAGATTGCTCATAGAGGATTTAGAAAAATCAAAGGCTAAGGCAAAAAGGTTCAAGGATAAGTTAGAAGCAAAGATCTTAGAATGTGAGAAGTTAGCACAAGAAGTGGCACTACTAAGAGAAGATTTAGAGGACTCCAAGATCAAGATGAAAGGGTTCAAAAATAGCTCAAAGAACTTGGATAAGTTCATCAAGACACAAAAGACTACATCAAGCAAAATAGGTCTTGGATTTGAACAGGTTCAAAAGAAATGGGAAGGAGAGTCAACCTCAAGTTTTGGAGGAGAAGAAACTTCAGATGAAGATATTTCAGAAGAAGATAGTGTAAAATAAAGTGAGACATCTGAGGATGAGTTGGACAATAGAGAGTTCAACAAAGATAGGAACAATGCACAAAGAAGATACAGATGGAACAACAATCAGAATAGGTCAAGAGAGACTAAGAGACCAATGAGGTCAAGACAAGGAAACTTCAATGGAAGATGTTTTTCATGTCACAGGTTTGGGCACATGGCTTCACAGTGCAGGACATGGGAAAGATAGGAATATGGGAACAAATAACTTTTCCATGGGTATTGCTACTCATGTAATCAGTTTGGTCACAAGGCAATGAATTGCAGGGTTCATGATAGAAGAGGATATGGCTTCACTAGGAGAAATCCTAAGACATTTGCACCTCCAAGGAATAATAACATTAAGTGTTACAAGTGCAACAATGATGGTCACACAACAAAGTGGTGTAGAGCAGACATTCCAGAAATAGGTATGAACAAGGAATATGAATATGAACAGGAACATGGATATGAAAAAAAAAGAACATGGATATGAATAGGAATAGAAACAAGAATGTAGACATGGACAGGAACATGGACATGGAAAGAAATAGTCAGAGGAATCAGAAGGATCAGATAAGAAGGAAAGAGGATAAAGGTAAAGAACAATGCTTTTTAGGAGTAGAGATACTCCCACCCCAGAATTAACCACCTCAAGAGGAGGTGGGGGAGGGGCTAAGCTAAGAGGCTCATTCTTAGCCCCGAGCCCCAAAGGTGACCCTTTGCCATTGATGTCAAAGGGGGAGAGATTTGAGTAAGGGGGAGAGATTTGGTATTTGAAGAGAGCATTGAGCCAGGGGGAGCAATGTCCCAGGGGAGCAGAACAGAAGAAGAAGTCAAGTTTTTAGTAAAAATAATTTGGGTTGCCATCAATGACAAAGGGGGAGATTGTTGGACATTTTGAGTCCTTAAGTCAAAGTTGTCATTGATGTCAAGAAATGAAGTCATCATTAATGTCAAGGAATTTGTCAAGAAACAAGTTATCAAAGTTGTCATTGATATCCAGGAAGAAGCTTCTAATAAAGTCAAAGGTCAAGAGGAACAATGCAAAGGTTAAAGGCAAAGGGCTCCATAATATTTTTAAATATTATGTGGAAGCATAAGTTAAAAGGTTTTCATAAAAACCCAAGAAAGTTTATTGCAAAGCTAAAGGAAGGTTTAATATTTATTTGATAAAATATTTAAATTCAAAATGAATTTAAATTTTATAAATAAATATTATTTATACCAAGGTGCAAAGTGAAAGAGGGTTTAAATAAAACCAAAGGGTTTTAAAGAATTAATTTATAAAATTTAAATTCAAATGAATTTAAATATTTTATAAATTAATAAGCTCCAAAGGAAATAAGCACCGACGTCTAAAATCATTGAAGGTAATTCGAGCGTCGACGTCATGCATGGAGGAAGGAAATTAGTATATATGCTAATGCCTTAGAGGTATTTTAATTTATCCTTTTGCTCGATAATCGAATGCGTGCAATTGTGTTTGAATTCATGAGGAAGAAAGAGAAGTGACCATTCTGTTTGAGCACCAGTGAATAACATTTAAGGGGATTTGTGCCAAAAGACCAAGCGCCAACTAGGCAGGTGGCCTAGTGGCAAAAAGGACAACGTTAGGGTGTTGGGCGCAAGGAGGCCTACGTTCAAAATGCAATGGCAATAGTTTTTGGTAGTTGCATTGGTGTTGGAGAGCGCCAAAGGAAAGGTGCACGTTTTGCGCAAGGTGAGCGGGGAAGGTTTTGGAGCACGTGGTGCTCGTTAGTCCCCAAGCTAGCGCCTAGCTTGCATGGCATTGGGAGCCATGGCTAGAGCACCGGTTGAGGCTACACGGTGTGTTCGAATCCCCTCCAAGGCAAGGTAATAAATTTTGATTTTAATTTTTGTGTGTTGCCTAAAGTTTGGAGCTAAAAGGGTGCATGAAAGGATTGTTAGTTGGAAATGATTTTTGATAAGTTGGAGGAATAAGGTGTTAAGGTTTATTTTAATAAAGTGTTTTGTCATATTGATTTATTGAAATATTAAAAGGATAGAGGGAGCTTCTTGTCTTAGGTTATTTTGAAAAGAAGAGTGCATTGAATATTATTGGGAGATTATAAGGTGTAAGTGGTAATTTACTTTTTGTAAATGTTGATGAATGTTTTCTTAAAGATGGAGTGATAAGGTGTATGTGTGTTTTGATGTTTACATTGTATTTTGAGGAAGTTAATCATCTTATAATTTCTTTGAGCTTGGAAAGAAGTGTTTGAGATTTTTGGTAGATTTAGAAGATTCCTTCATCATCAAGAAAAAGGTATGAGCACATTTTCCAAAGTTTAATTTGATTGGTTGGTTTTCTGGAAAATAAGTTTGGAGTGAAAAGGACTTGATTAGGGTTTCCTTTTGAGTGTGTTTGAGTTAATGCATCAAGGTTTTCTGGAATAAAGAGTTGTGATTAAAACCTTGTTTAATAAGCATTGTTGTTGAAAACATTGGTTGTGTGAAGAACTTGAACTAGGGTTTGAGTATCATTGCTATGAGAGGATTGTTTTATAAGCATTGTTGTTGAAGTGAGTTGTTGAGCAAAGAACTTGAACTAGGGTTTGAAAAGAACATGAGTATCATTGTTATGTGAGATTTGTTGTTGAGCATTGTTGGAAATATTTTGAGTTGATGTTTACATGCTTGGACTAGGGTTTGTGAGAAAGGGGTGTTTCATTGAGTGATTGGTTGAGTAGAGTTGGTTGAGCCTAGTCAAGTGGATATGTGAAGTGATTGTTCAAGTTCCATAAAACAAACTATTCTATATTCTGATTTGAGTTGAGATTGAGCATTGAGTTGAAACATATTGGGTCTCTAACAATTCTCTTTATGTTTCTATGAGATTGGACAAGTTTTGTGTGGACTTGTTAAGCAGATTTGAGCAAGTCTTTGAGTGGACTTGTTGAGCATATTTGAGCAAGTTCTGAGTGGACTTGTTGAGCAGATTTGAGCAAGTTCTAAGTGGACTTGTTGAGCAGATTTGAGCAAGTTCTGAGTGGACTTGTTGAGCAAATTTGAGCAAGTTCTAAGTGGACTTGTTGAGCAGATTTGAGCAAGTTTTGAGTGGACTTGTTGAGCATATTTGAGCAAGTTCTGAGTGGACTTGTTGAGCAGATTTGAGCAAGTTTTGAGTGGACTTGTTGAGCAGATTTGAGCAAGTTCTAAGTGGACTTGTTGAGCATATTTGAGCAAGTTCTATGTGAACTTGTTGAGCAGATTTGAGCAAGTTCTATGTGGACTTGTGGAGCAGAGTTTGGTGCAGATTTGAGGATAGGTTTGTGCCAGACCAGAGATAGAGATTGAGCAGATTTGTGCTAGACCGAAGGACTGAGTTTAGTGCAGATTTGAGATAGAGCTTTGGAGGTGATAGAGTAGAGAGGACAGTAGTCTCCAGTGGATAGAGATCCATCAGCCAGGGCAGTGAGGATAGGTCTTCTGAGTGGGGACAAGAGTCTTCAGTGGAGAGAGATCCACAAGCCAGTGCAGTGGAGGTAGTAGTCTTCTAGAGGATCACCAGCCAGAGTAGAGGAGAAGGAGTTCTCCTATGGATAGAGATCCATGAACTTGATTTAGGGGATTGGTATCTCCATTGGACAGAGGTCCATAAACATTGTAATAGGGAAAGGATTCCCAAGAGATTGATTGAGAAAATTTTAGTGAAATATTTTCTCCGTGGAGTAGCCCACATTGGGTGAACCACGTAAATTGTGGTGTCTCTATTGTGTGTGGTGATTTGTGCATTGCTTTGATTACTGTTATTGATATTGCTATCTATACATTGCATAATATTGATTTGAAAGAAAAGTAAAAAGTGGTCTTATACTGTTCACCCCCCTCTCAGTATAAGCTTGTGTTCTTCAATTTCATTAACTCATCTTGAGTAAATTGGGTAAACTTGTTATGGTTGAAACCAAGAGGCTAGCTTTTCTGTATGAGTGGTCAGAGCTCTCTTTTAAAAGATACATGTCGCCACGCATGAGCATACTCCACTTCTAGTCAAGTTTCTATATCTTCGGTGGAGGCTAACTCTGTAGTCCACAATTTTATTTTTTATTTCTTGAATTTTGGGTATGACTACTTAACCATATGATTGGAAAGGTAGTACGATCCTTACAACCCAATGATCAATGGTGTGTGATGTAAAATGTTTAGATATTTGGGGAATCAGATTCTCAACCTAAGTGTGATGAGAATTGCACCCTATCTTTACTGCTCTATATTTTAAATTTTAAGGAACTATGATAGTGGTGCAAACCACTGTTCTTATGGACTATGTTGCATGATGGGACTACCAAGGATGATCCTTTTCGCTTCAAGGTTCTTACCAAGTATGGTGTTATCCATCTTTGACATAAAATATTTTTAAGATGTGAAATTATGGTTGGTTCAAGAATATTTTTGGAATAAATTCCATAACTCAAGATTTTCTTAGTGTAAGATGTGAAATAGTACTAAGAAGAACTCAACATGTATTTTGAATTTTACTTAAAATACTAGGGGTGGTTGAGTGATCAAAAATACCTAGTAATTTGTGAATATGGCTTGTATGTAAGGAAATTTGGATTTGTGAAATTGTGAGGATGATAATTGTGAAGGTGCCCCTGATTAAGGCAACATGATATTTGCTGGACCAATTAAGATCTTGAATAAATGATCCCTATATGAAATATAGAATGTGGATGTTAATGCAATGTATGAAATGCAATTGAAATGTAGAATGCAATATGTGATGCGGGTGAATACATTGTTTTGAATGAAATGTAAATGCAATGTTATGAATGAAATGTATGCAAATGTTTTTTTTTTGTGAATATTAGCCATGTATACATATACATATATAGTAATCACAGTAAGCATGGAACACTTTCAAGTGTATGATGTTCATTGGCTTAGGTTTTTCTAATCCACCTAGCCTGGTAAGCTTATGACCAAAGGTATTAGGACCTTTGGGTTTTTTTTTTTTTTTTAAATTGATATGTGACCAAAGAGATTAGGACCTTTGGGGCTCTTTTTTTAAAGAAAAATTTGATATGTGACCAAAGGGATTAGGACCTTTCGGGCTTTTTAAAAATTGAAATATGACCAAAGGGATTAGAAACCTTTGGGGCTTTTTGAAATTGTATGTGACCAAAGGGATTAGCAAACTTTGGGGCTTTTTGAAATTGAAATGTGACCAAAGGGATTAGGACCTTTTGGGGATTTTTTAAAATTGAAATGTGACCAAAGGGATTAAGTACCTTTGGGGCTTTTTGAAATTGAAATGTGACCAAAGGAATTAGGAACCTTTGGGCCTTTTTGAAATTGAAATGTGACCAAAGGGATTAGGACCTTTGGGGATTTTTGAAATTGAGATGTGACCAAAGGAGTTAGGACTTTTGGGGTTTTTTGAAAATTCAAGTGTGACCAAATAGATTAGGAATATTTGGGACTTTTTGAAATTAAGATGTGACCAAAGGGATTAAGTACCTTTGGGGATTTTTGAAATTGAAATTTGACCAAAGAGATTAGGAACATTTGGGGCCTTTTGAAATTGAAATGTGACCAAAGGGATTAGGACATTTGGGGTAATTTGAAATTGAAATGTGACCAGAGGTATTAGGACGTTTGGGGCTTTTTGAAATTGAGATGTGACCAAAGAGATTAAGTACCTTTGGGACTTTTTGAAATTGAAATGTGACCAAAGGGCTTAGGACCCTTTGGGATTTTTTGAAATTGAAATATGACCAAAGGGATTAGGAACTTTGGGGATTTTTGAAATTGAGATGTGACCAAAGTGATTAGGACCTTTGGGGATTTTTTTTTGAAATTGAGATGTGACCAAAGGGATTAGGACATTTGGGGATTTTTGAAAATGAAATTTTACCAAAGGGATTAGGACCTTTGGGGATTTTTTAAAATTGAAATGTGACCAAAGGGATTAGGAACCTTTGGGGATTTTTGAAATTAAAATGTGACCAAAGGGATTAAGTACCTTTGGGGCTTTTTGAAATTAAGATGTAACCAAAGGGATTAGGACCTTTGGGGATTTTTGAAAATTGAAATGTGATCAAAGGGATTAGGAATCTTTGGGGCTTTTTGAAATTGAATGTGACCAAAGGGATTAAATACCTTTGGGGATTTTTGAAATTGAGATGTGACCAAATGGATTAGGAACATTTGGGGCTTTTTTTAAAAATTGAAATGTGACCAAAGGGATTAGGAACCTTTGGGGCTTTTTGAAATTGAATGTGACCAAAGGGATTAGGAACCTTTGGGGCTTTTTGAAATTGAATGCAACCAAAGGGATTAGGACCCTTTGGGGATTTTTGAAATTGAAATGTGACAAAAGGGATTAGGATCTTTAAGGATTTTTGAAATTGAAATGTGACCAAAGGGATTAGGAACCTTTGGGGATTTTTGAAATTGAATGTGACCAAAGGGATTAGGACCCTTTGGGGCTTTTTGAAATTGAAATGTGACCAAAGGTATTAGGAACCTTTGGGGATTTTTGAAATTGAAATGCGACCAAAGGGATTAGGAACCTTTGGGGCTTTTTGAAATTGAAATGTGATCAAAGGGATTAGGACCCTTTAGGCCTTTTTAAAATTGAAATGCGACCAAAGGTATTAGGAACCTTTGGGGATTTTTGAAATTGAAATTGGACCAAAGGGATTAGGAACCTTTGGGGATTTTTGAAATTGAATGCGACCAAAGGGATTAGGACCCTTTGGGGCTTTTTGAAATTGAAATGTGACCAAAGGGATTAGGACCTTTGGGGCTTTTTGAAATTGAAATGTGACCAAAGGGATTAGGACCTTTGGGGATTTTTGAAATTGAGATGTGACCAAAGGAGTTAGGACTTTTGGGGTTTTTTGAAAATTCAAGTGTGACCAAATAGATTAGGAATATTTGGGACTTTTTGAAATTAAGATGTGACCAAAGGGATTAAGTACCTTTGGGGATTTTTGAAATTGAAATTTGACCAAAGAGATTAGGAACCTTTGGGGCCTTTTGAAATTGAAATGTGACCAAAGGGATTAGGACCTTTGGGGTAATTTGAAATTGAAATGTGACCAGAGGTATTAGGACGTTTGGGGCTTTTTGAAATTGAGATGTGACCAAAGAGATTAAGTACCTTTGGGACTTTTTGAAATTGAAATGTGACCAAAGGGCTTAGGACCCTTTGGGATTTTTTGAAATTGAAATATGACCAAAGGGATTAGGAACTTTGGGGATTTTTGAAATTGAGATGTGACCAAAGGGATTAGGACCTTTGGGGATTTTTTTTTGAAATTGAGATGTGACCAAAGGGATTAGGACATTTGGGGATTTTTGAAAATGAAATTTTACCAAAGGGATTAGGACCTTTGGGGCTTTTTTAAAATTGAAATGTGACCAAAGGGATTAGGAACCTTTGGGGATTTTTGAAATTAAAATGTGACCAAAGGGATTAAGTACCTTTGGGGATTTTTGAAATTGAGATGTGACCAAAGGGATTAGGACCTTTGGGGATTTTTGAAAATTGAAATGTGACCAAAGGGATTAGGAATCTTTGGGTCTTTTTGAAATTGAATGTGACCAAAGGGATTAAATACCTTTGGGGATTTTTGAAATTGAGATGTGACCAAAGGGATTAGGAACATTTGGGGCTTTTTTTAAAAATTGAAATGTGACCAAAGGGATTAGGAACCTTTGGGGCTTTTTGAAATTGAATGTGACCAAAGGGATTAGGAACCTTTGGGGCTTTTTGAAATTGAATGCAACCAAAGGGATTAGGACCCTTTGGGGATTTTTGAAATTGAAATGTGACAAAAGGGATTAGGATCTTTAAGGATTTTTGAAATTGAAATGTGACCAAAGGGATTAGGAACCTTTGGGGATTTTTGAAATTGAATGTGACCAAAGGTATTAGGACCCTTTGGGGCTTTTTGAAATTGAAATGTGACCAAAGGTATTAGGATCCTTTGGGGATTTTTGAAATTGAAATGCGACCAAAGGGATTAGGAACCTTTGGGGCTTTTTGAAATTGAAATGTGATCAAAGGGATTAGGACCCTTTAGGCCTTTTTAAAATTGAAATGCGACCAAAGGTATTAGGAACCTTTGGGGATTTTTGAAATTGAAATTGGACCAAAGGGATTAGGAACCTTTGGGGATTTTTGAAATTGAATGTGACCAAAGGGATTAGGACCCTTTGGGGCTTTTTGAAATTGAAATGTGACCAAAGGGATTAGGACCTTTGGGGCTTTTTGAAATTGAAATGTGACCAAAGGGATTAGGAACCTTTGGGGATTTTGATTTAGAGAATGAAATGATTATGGATGAAAGTGAATGTGATTGTGATGAACTGATTGTGGAACTATAATGAATGATGGAGTAATTATGAAAATGCAAGTGATGAGTTCTAGTTTTGCCTCAACAGAAAGAGGGAATGGCTAAGATGAAGCCATGTTAATGGTGGAATGGCTATGATGAAGCCATGTTAATGATGTAATGGCTAAGATGAAGCCATTTTAATGGTTGAATGGCTATGATGAAGCTATGTTAATGATGAATGGTTGATATGAAGCCATGTTAATGGTTGAACGAATGTGATGAAGCCATGTTAATGGTGGAATGGTTAAGATGAAGCCATGTTAATGGTGGAATGGTTAAGATGAATCCATGTTAATGGTGACATGGCTGAGATGAAGCTATGTTAATGGTTTAATGGTTGTTGTGAAGCCATGTTAATGATGGAATGGCTGATATGAAGCTATGTTAATGTGGAATGGTTAAGATGAAGCCATGTTAATGCTGGAATGGCTAAGATGAAGCCATGTTAATGTGGAATGGCTAAGATGAAGCCATGTTAATGGTTGAATGGTTGTTGTGAAGCCATGTTAATGGTTGAATGGTTGTGATGAAGCCATGTTAATGGTGGAATGGCTGAGATGAAGCCATATTAATGGTGAAATGGCTGAGATGAAGCCATGTTAATGGTTGAATGGTTGTTGTGAAGCCATGTTAATGATGGAATGGCTGAGATGAAGCCATGTTAATATGGAATGGCTAATATGAAGCCATGTTAATGTGAAATGGCTAATATGAAGCTATGTTAATGATGGAATGGCTAAGATGAAGCCATGTTAATGGTGAAATGGCTAAGATGAAGCCATGTTAAAATGTGACTAGAGGAATTAGGTACCTTTGGAGATTTTTGATTGGTGATGGAATGGTTGTGATGAAGCCATGTTAATGTGGAATGGCTAAGATGAAGCCATGTTAATGATGGAATGGCTAAGATGAAGCCATGTTAAAATGTGACCAAAGGGATTAGGTACCTTTGGATCTTTTTGATTGGTGATGTGAGTGACTAGGAGGATGTGATATCCTAAGAGTCCTTTCTTTGTTTGGTGATTGAGTTGGTACCGTTGTCTTGATCAAAGGGTTTGGATGGACCGTTGGTGAAAAATAATTTTAGATCAATAAGATCTTGGAGAACATCTTTAAATACACAAATTTTTTATGTTATGGCCCACTTGTTGATGGTAAGGACAGTACAAGTGCTTCTTATAATTCTTTCCATGTGGCTTGTTAAGATCACTTGATTTGATTTCTGGAAGTATAATCTTTTGTGCTTCATAAAGCCTTTGGAAAATGGTTGAATAAGATTCTGAAAGCACTATGTAGTTGTGATTGGGATTTGTGGGATGCTTGGTGCATTTGTCCAATTGTGTTGGACTTTGAAATTGTGGTACAGGTATAAAAACCTAAGATGTGGATTGTGAACTTGGATGTTTCAACTATTGTGGTTGTTGACACTGAAGATGACTCAACTGTAACTCAATGTCAGTGAGTTGAGTTAAAAAATTTTGTAGAATTTTAGTGTGTTGACAATCTGATTGTAAACCTTGGATGGATTGTTGAGTTAATTGAGATGTGGTGAATGGATTAATGAATGGATGCGATTTAGTGTGTTGTTGGAGGTGTGATGAATTGGGGGGCATGGAGTGAATTTGATGATGATGAGGTTGGTGAGAAAATGATTGCAAATGAAGAAGAGGATACGATGTATGAGGACTATGGATGGGTGGACTCATAGGAATGGAATGGGTTTACATAGGTATAGGAATGGAAACCACAAAATATTATGGTACCCAAGATGGGATTTGGGTAAGTGTTGGAACAAAATCTGCCTTCGGTTAATAGTGTTGCGCCTTAGACTTTGCCAACATTGAATAGACAGATCTTGCTTGAGATCATCTGTCTAGTCTCCAGAGAAGGCTGGTTCCTTTGAGTTTTTTAGAGAAAAGGGGAACAAGAGATAAGGGAAATATAGCCTAAGCTAGAAACTTTTCTCACGGTACAGATTGGACAACAACAAACATTGATGATGCAGATTACTACTTTCAGAGTTTTCTTTATATCTTCTTTATAGAAAACACGAATTCTTGAGTGTGACTTTTAGATGTTCGTCTAAAAGCATGTAAATATCTTTTAATGTTCAACTCTAGAAACAAGATTTATACGTGCACAGTCCAGATTTCAGAACAGATACATTATAAAACTTAGAATGAATAAAAGTTAAAACACCAGATACATACACTTGCACACAGAAGTTTCGGAAGCGAGAAGAAGAAATCTTTTATTGCTTGTAATCCAGTACATGTACATCAAGCTTGTAAACGTCCAAGAGCCGACCCTTTTTCTGGAGTCGCTCACCCCTATATATACCCTAAAAGAGTATCTTTTTCTAAGTACATCTTACTATTTTACAAGCAATCATCTACAGTTTCTAATAATACACAACAAGTCTTCTATGAATTAGATATCTTCTCTGTAGATTAGATTCTAGACGAGCTTGTCACATTTTCAATCATCTGGCAAGCCTGCTCTATCCTAGATTTTTGATAATCATGTCAGAAATCACTTCTTGGTGTCAGTGCATGCCTTTGATTGCCAAAAATACATTTTATTCCTTTACAACTGGCGTGTCACGAAATCATGACATTCTTTCCTTGCTTTGCTCTTTTGCCGCCTCCAACCACGAAAATGAGACATGTCATGAAATCATGACATTCGTCTCTTGTTTTGCTCTTCTATCGCTTCCAGTCATGAAAATGAGACATGTCACGAAATCGTGACATTCGTCTCCTTACTTTGCTCTTTTCCGCCTCCCACAAAATGAGACATGTCATGAAATCGTGACATTCGTCTCTTGCTTTGCTCTTCTGCTGCTTCCATCCACGAAAATGAGACATGTCACGAAATCGTGACATTCATCTCTTACTTTGCTCTTCTACCGCTTCCACCATGAAAATGAGACATGTCACGAAATCGTGACATTCGTCTCTTACTTTGCTCTCTCCTTCCCCAAAAATGAGACATGTCACAAATCATGACATTCATCTCTTACTTTGCTCTTTTCTCTCCCCATAAAATGAGACATGTCACGAAATCGTGACACTTCGTCTCTTCTTTCTCTTTCTTCAAAATGCAGACATGTCACGAAATCGTGACACTTCTCTCTTTTTCTCTTTGCTTACCATGAAAATGCAACATGTCACGATATCGCGACACTTTTCCTCCTTGCTCCCTTTTGTTGCTCTTAGCCACAAAAATACAACATGTCGCGATATCGCGACACTTTTGCCTCCTTGCTCCCTTTTGTTGCTCTTAGCCATGAAAATGCAACATGTCGCGATATCGCGACACTTTTCCTCCTTGCTTCCTTTTGTTGCTCTTAGCCAGAAAATACAACATGTCGCGATATCGCGACACTTTTCCTCCTTGCTCCCTTTTGTTGCTCTTAGCCAAGAAAATACATACATGTCACGATATCGTGACACTTTTCCTCCTTGCTCCCTTTTGTTGCTCTTAGCCTGAAAATGCAACATGTCACGATATCGCGACACTTTTCCTCCTTGCTCCCTTTTGTTGCTCTTAGCACGAAAATACAACATGTCGCGATATCGCGACACTTTCCTCCTTGCTCCCTTTTTTGCTCTTAGCCGCAAAAATACAACATGTCGCGATATCGCGACACTTTTACCTCCTTGCTCTTTCTCTTTGCTTTTTCCTGTGAAAATGCAACATGTCACGATATCGTGACACTTTTTCCTCCTTGCTCTTTCTCTTTGCTTTGGACCGCAAAATGCAACATGTCGCGATATCGCGACACTTTTTCCTTCTTGCGGTGTTTTGCTTTTTCTTTGATCTTTAGCATATGGGCCACTTCGGTCTTCTTGGAAAATATGCAAAAAGGTGCATCAACTATTTTTTTGTAGTTAGTCACTTTTTGACTAACATTCTTGGCGCCTTTCGGGGGATTTTTTGCTTGCAAAAATTTTGAACTAGGCCTTCATCCATTGGGAAACGGAGTCAACAACGCAGTTGTAAAAAGAATATTTCAGAGAAAGACAAAGAACACAGGAAAATGCACTTAGATTAAAAGTGAACATTACCTCGTCAAAACTCCCTTTATACCTTAGTATCTCTATTCAAAAAAAATGTCGACTTCTGATTGGCTACGACTGAAATTTTTTGTTAAGGCCGAAAAATGGTAATATTTACAAATATTGTCTGAATATACTTATATTATACTGTACATATAATTCCTTTTCTGCTTTCTCAATAGAAATATAACTTTAGGTGAAATGCATTCACCGTGATGGGAAGAACCAATCCATCTTGATCTTTCAACTCGAAAGCATTGAACTGTTTCTCTGAAACAATTTCAAATGGTCCCTCCCAGAAAGCATCGAATTTATCATGGTTACCTGGCTTAGCTTTCTTTACATTCCATTTCAAAACCAAGTCTCCCACTCTAAATTTTTTGGCAGTTGTCTTTTTGTTGAACCATCCTTCAGTATCTGCCATATGCTTCTGATTGTGATTGTATGATTGCTCTCTTTGTTCTTCTAACTGTAAGAGTTGCATTACTCCTGCAACTGTGTGTAGCATTTGGTCAATCTGAGGTAGCGGGTAATGATCTTTGAGTGATGCTCTATTCAGATTTTTGAAATCTACACACAATATGATATCTCCATTTTTCTTCCTGACTGGTACCAAGTTTGCCACCCAGGTGGAGTGTTTAACAGGGTATACTATTTTAGCTTGAAGGAGTTTTAGCAGTTCTTGTTTCATCAAAGATTCTATCTTCGGATTCACTGGTCTTTGCTTTTGCCTAAAAGGCTTAGCTCCTTCTTCTGATTCTATGGTATGTTGAATAACATCTTTATTGTACACTTTTAGATCACTATACACCCAAGCTATGATGTCGGGGAATTTTTTACACAATTCTCTCGATCCGGTTCACTTCCTCTTATGTACAACTGATTCCAACCTTAATCATTTTGCCTGGCTCCAACTCTACATCTTTGTATCTTCATTTATCGACCTTGATTTTTTGGCCAACTACTCTATCATTGTTATCAAACAAGCTTTCAAGGGTGATGAGACCCTTAGGAATATGATTGTTTTTTAACTGAATAATATCCTCTTCCTCTTCATCCTGTAGATCCCGGTTGGTTGAGCAATTCATTTCATGGATTAAGAAATCTAGTATCTGTTCATCATTTTCAAAAACTTGCCAGAAAATATTTTTATCAGGCACTGAAGGCCGTATATAAGTCTAACAGTTTTAGACTTCGAATAACATTACTTACAGGACAAAAATTAGCTCCCACTTGAAGCTAACAAATCTGCGTGGGTATTCTATTCTCTAGGGATAAACTTTATATTTAGGGCCTCAAAGGCCTCTAAGAGATCCCACACTTTGTTCCTGTAAGCCTTCAAATAATGTTGTTTACTTATACATTTTTTGGTGACTTGATTCACAATAAGTTCTGAATCTCCATAGATGAGTAACTGTTTGATTCCCAATTTCTCAGCCTTTCTTAACCCTAAGCATAGGGCCTCATATTCTGCTACGTTATTGGAGCAACTCCAAGTCAACCTGTAAGAGAAAACCTTTTCCTCTCCGATGGGAGAAATCAAAACTATTCCGGCACCAGCTCCATTCTTGCACCTAGCCCCATCAAAGAAAAGCTTCCACAATTGATTCACAGAACCATCCTTTTCTAGGGAGGGTATCAATTTTCTTTTTGGTTTCTCAATAGAATAGTTTCCTATTTCTATTTCTATCATGGCATTAAAATTCTTTAGAGAAAACTCATCCTCATCTTGGAGCTCTTCTAATGTTTCTTCCATTAGATCTTCTTCTATTGTTTCTTCAGTCATCATATTTACACGGTCAGTTTCACCAATATTTTCTACATGAAACGTCGATGGTTTCTCATTAAAAATCTTGACCCTTCTACCTTTGAAAGGTATCTCCAAATGAGAATAATCTAAGGATAAGTATCCTCCTATATTTGCTGTGAACTCTCTGGATAGACACATACCAAAATAGGGCTCCAAGTCTACGACTACTACCTCTTGTATGACTCGTCATCTGAGGCATTTTATGCAGCCGTATGGGAATATCCTTTATCACTCCTACAGTTTTTACTGGAGTACCATCTAACTGTAGGATGCCTATGCTGCTCCTAGTGTACTCCATTCCCATAATATCACATACTGCTTTGGGTATCACAGTGGTAGCAGCGCCTGAATCTATCATGCAGTTGTGGACAACCCATCCTTCCATTTGAAGGGACAAATAAAAGGGTGGTGGCCTGTTCTTACCAAGTGGCGGACGTCAATTTCGTTAGAACCATTTTTGAAGATGATGCAGTCCCACCTCCATTTTTCATTGTTCTTAGGGATTCCTGTAGGAGATCGATTTGACCTCGGATTTGAAGAGCATCATACATACTTGCCTTAGAAGGAGTCTTTTTCATTTCCTCTACTATACTGAATGTAGGTGAATCAACTATCCTTTCTCTTTCTTTGGCAAAAGTTTCATATTTATTTTTGTATCCCTGGGTAGCTTCAGTTCTTTGCCTTTTTGTCAGCGAGGGGAAACTCAACCTTTCCCTAGCCTGTTCTTGGGTTTCATTTTCCCCCGAGGAATAAATTCTTTGTGTGTTTCTTGCCCTTGAATTTTGGCTAGAAACTGATATTTTCTTTCCTGAGGGAGACTTCCCTTAGGAGTTTCTTTGGGAACTTCCTTGGGAGCAGGGGAAACATTCAATGGCTGAAGCTCTTTAGGGTCTACTTGCAGGTGGTTTCTTACCTGATCTTGTCAAAACTGAAACCTGTTCTACTGTAGGCATCATGAAGTTGTGGTCCTTCTCTCTAATTATATTTACATGGCCTTTCATTTTTTCTTTACTCTTTTCAACTGCTATACTTTGTACATAATGTTGGTGTATCATACACGAACTTTCCCCATGTGGATCGTTACATGTAGTACACCAAAAGTTAGAATCAGTGGGAGGCTCCTCGGCCTCCACTGTCTCATTTGTATATACCGTGCTCGGTCTCTCTTGTCCCCTATTGCTTGATTGTGTTGCATCTCTCGTTACCTGAGGGAACCTCCTTGGCAGAAAATTCCTTTCAGCCTCTCTCTTTTTCATGGATGCCATTTCATTTGACAATGTCTTCATTGTATCAATTATGGTCGTGTATTGATCACTGGGGGGAGCTGATGCAAGGGGTGTAGCTGGTAATGCAAGGAATGTAGGAGGTGCGGCTATAGCTGGGAGGGCCTGCGTTGATGGGAGTACAGGCAGTTTAGAAATTGATGCTTGGGAAAGCTCTGGTAAAATTGGCAATAGACTTTTTGATGGATATCTTTTTGTAGCGATGAGATCAGCTTCACCCTTTGCTGCCTCTAGATAGATCCCAAGAAAAGTGGTTACACGGGATTGCCTTATTATCATACTGAGATCTGAATCAAAAGCCCTTAAATAATAGCATATAGCTTGTTCTTCCATGGGCTTTAGGCCTTGCGGTACTCTATCACGAGTTCTGGTAAATCTGATGTTGAAATCTTGGATTTCTTCTTGTGGATGCCTCTCAATGACAGTGAATTGATTCAACAATGTGAAAGGATCCGCATGTATATTAAATTCATCGACCAGACGATCGGCAAGTACTGCCCAAGAAGTAATGGATCCAGTGGGAAGCGCTCTGTACCAATAGAGCATCTTTCCTTTCAAAGATATAATCAACAATCTGACCATTACATCTTCCTGAGTGATGTTGTAAATAGATGCTAGTGATGATACATCTAAACAATGCTCATCTGTTATTTTGCCTATTCCGTCAAAGGTCGGTAATGCTTTTAGTGCAGCTTGTGGAATTTGGTGGTGTGTTCCCAAGTTCAAAGGGCCAGTTTGATTCCACACAAGATGCGTTGGGGTAGGGGCGGCTGCCATGATTGCTAAAGGAGTTACAACCGCTATGGGATTGCTTGCAGATGCTCCTACAATGGGTGTTAAAGAGGTGCTAATGGTGTCGGGTGGATTTGATCGTGCGGCTAGCACAGGGTGTGCTTTTAGGCTTTCGAGATGTAGTTCAAAGAACTCGATAGGTTCTTCAGAGTTTCTAGCTCGGGATCTGGTTATCATATGGCTATATAACCAGAAGGTTTTTAGACAAGGTCTTTCTTTTATGGTCTAAATTGCAACGGAGTCGCCAGGTGGTTTTTCTTGAGATTTTTAAACAAAAAGGCTCTTAAGGTAAAACACCAAAACTTATACAATACTATGGGATTGCTGGTCCCACTGGGCATGCCAAAAACTGTTGGAACAAAATCTGCCTTCGGTTAATAGTGTTGCGCCTTAGACTTTGCCAACATTGAATAGACAGATCTTGCTTGAGATCATCTATCTAGTCTCCAGAGAAGGCTGGTTCCTTTGAGTTTTTTAGAGAAAAGGGGAACAAGAGATAAGGGAAATATAGCCTAAGCTAGAACTTTTCTCATGGTACAGATTGGACAACAACAAACATTGATGATGCAGATTACTACTTTCAGAGTTTTCTTTATATCTTCTTTATAGAAAACATGAATTCTTGAGTGTGACTTTTAGATGTTCGTCTAAAAGCATGTAAATATCTTTTAATGTTCAACTCTAGAAACAAGATTTATACATGCACAGTCCAGATTTCAGAATAGATACATTATAAAACTTAGAATGAATAAAAGTTAAAACACCAGATACATACACTTGCACACAGAAGTTTCGGAAGCTAGAAGAAGAAATCTTTTATTGCTTGTAATCCAATACATGTACATCAAGCTTGTAAACGTCCAAGAGCCGACCCTTTTTTGGAGTCGCTCACCCCTATATATACCCTAAAAGAGTATCTTTTTCTAAGTACATCTTACTATTTTACAAGCAATCATCTACAGTTTCTAATAATACACAAGTCTTCTATGAATTAGATATCTTCTCTACAGATTAGATTCTAGATGAGCCTGTCACATTTTCAATCATCTAGCAAGCCTGCTCCATCCTAGATTTATGATAATCATGTCAGAAATCACTTCTTGGTGTCAGTGCATGCCTTTGATTGCCAAAAATACATTTTATTCCTTTACAGCTGGCGTGTCACGAAATCGTGACATTCTTTCCTTGCTTTGCTCTTTTGCCGCCTCCAGCCACAAAAATGAGACATGTCACGAAATCATGACATTCGTCTCTTATTTTGCTCTTCTACCGCTTCCAGCCGTGAAAATGAGACATGTCACGAAATCATGACATTCATCTCTTACTTTGCTCTTTTTCTGCCTCCCACGTGAAAATGAGACATGTCACGAAATCATGACATTCGTCTCTTACTTTGCTCTTTTTTCGCTCCCATAAAATGAGACATGTCACGAAATCGTGACATTCGTCTCTTACTTTGCTCTTCTTCCTTCACACCATAAAATGAGACATGTCACGAAATCGTGACATTCGTCTCTTACTTTGCTCTTCTGCCGCTTCCATGAAAATGAGACATGTCACGAAATCATGACATTCATCTCTTACTTTGCTCTTTTTAAAATGAGACATGTCCTGAAATCTGACATCTCTCTTCTTTGCTCTTTTCTTCCAAAATGCAACATGTCGCATATCGCGACCTCCTCTTCTTCTCTCTTCCTTTAGCCAAAATGCAACATGTCACGATATCGTGACACTTTTCCTCCTTGCTCCCTTTTGTTGCTCTTAGCCACAAAAATACAACATGTCACGATATCGCGACACTTTTGCCTCCTTGCTCCTTTTGTTGCTCTTAGCCATGAAAATACAACATGTCACGATATCACGACACTTTTGCCTCCTTGCTTCCTTTTGTTGCTCTTAGCCACAAAAATGCAACATGTCGCGATATCGTGACACTTTTCCTCCTTGCTCCCTTTTGTTGCTCTTAGCCACGAAAATACAACATGTCGCGATATCGCGACACTTTTGCCTCCTTGCTCCTTTTGTTGCTCTTAGCCCAAAAATACAACATGTCGCGATATCATGACACTTTTCCTCCTTGCTCCCTTTTTTTGCTCTTAGCCGAAAATGCAACATGTCGCGATATCGCGACACTTTTGCCTCCTTGCTCCCTTTTGTTGCTCTTAGCCAAAAATGCAACATGTCGCGATATCGCGACACTTTTACCTCCTTGCTCTTTCTCTTTGCTTTTGCCCACGAAAATGCAACATGTCGCGATATCGCGACACTTTTTCCTCCTTGCTCTTTCTCTTTGCTTTGGACCGCGAAAATGCAACATGTCGCGATATCGCGACACTTTTTCCTTCTTGCGGTGTTTTGCTTTTTCTTTGATCTTTAGCATATGGGCCACTTCGGTCTTCTTGGAAAATATGCAAAAAGGTGCATCAACTATTTTTCTGTAGTTAGTCACTTTTTGACTAACAAGTAAGTAAAATGGGTTGAGTGGAAATTGGTTGAGGCATAAGGTTCACTTGAACTTGCTATTGAGTTATCTGCCGTTGCTTGAGCAATTTGTTCAAATATTCCCATGTATCATGAAGCTCTTGGTCATACATGGATGAGATAGAAGAAATAGGTAAGGATGTGGATGGACTAGAAGACATGGGCATGGGGCAAGTTGCACTTGACGTGGCAACTTGGGTGGCTAACACCTGTGAGGCAACATTGACTTGCTCCTCATACAAAGGGTTAGAGAAACCATAGGTATAACTAAGTGGGAGGGAAGTGTTAGAAACACTTGGGTATTGGTGACATGGAATGGAGGAATAAGGCATACCATATTCCTCATGAGAAGAACTAGTATACACTTGGGTGAGGTTGTATGGCTGGGAAGTATCCAATTCCTACTATGAAGTCTAAGGGGTTCAAGAATATAGTTAGAGAATCTATAAAGAGCCTCTACCTTGTCCATATATATGTGGGTGGAATGTTGTTCAATTTTATGAGGAAGGAATCCCTCTTGTGGCAGGGATGGGTAAGGAGGCCTAGACAAACTGGTCTATGCCACATTGGAAGGATTTACCACCAAAGTAGCAGGTGAATTGGATGTATTTTCCATTAAGTTATTTTGATTTATTAATTTCTTCTAATTATGTGTTAATACCATAAAGTAAATAAATCAAAACTTAAAACTATCAAAAAAATCACAAAAACTAAAACTTTTATAGAATTTAAAATGGAAGAAACAATTAATGCTAAGTTTTCACCTTGTGTGGCTTACCTCATACATTAATTATTTTCTTCATTATTGTGTATTCCTTTTAGAGTGATAGTTTTGTGTGTTTGATGTATCCTAATATTGCTTAATAAAAAATAAAGGTGAAAAACTATGGCTGGATGGGGCAATGAGATTCTTGTTGGTGATGAAATCCAACAAGTTTGCTCAGGGGTGTTCCTAAGGTGTCTAAGCGTAGATATTTTGTGGATGGATATGAATACCACCATAACCAAACTCAAGTAGCAACCAATAATGAAATCTAGTTACTACTGTTCAAAATGAATTGTGCTTTTGTGTGATTAATTTTAATTTTTTTGTTCTTTATAGTGTACAAACAATGTCAAAGATAAACCAATTTTACAAATCTAAATCAGAATCTAGAACCTAAGATGTGAATTTCTTTGATAGAATGTGGAGTACACCACTCAAAACCCCCTACCAAAATTGCAACTAGAGGGTTCATCCACCTCTCTACCAAAGGAGTCACCCAAGGGTAGGAATACTATTCACACTTAAGCACTATTCCTACTTAGATAAGAAAAATGAGTAGTCCTCAACCCTAAGATGCAAATTCTAGTGAATAACTTTTACTTTTAGATTCAAACAAGAAATGCAATAATTCACTCAAATTGCAACTTGTAATAATATAAAATATAAAATATGTGATGGATGAATGCAAGTGACCCAGGTGCAATCTATGATGTGTTTATTTAATATTTTCTTTAGTGTCATATTTTGGTACCTAATATCTTTGGTCACATTTTAACATGGTTTCATCTTAGCCATTTCACCATTAACACGACTTCATCTCAGCCATTCCACCATTAACATGGCTTCATCATAGCCATTCCACATTAACATGGCTTCATATTAGCCATTCCATTATTAACATAGCTTCATATTAGCCATTCCACATTAACATGGCTTCATATCAGCCATTCCATCATTAACATGGCTTCACAACAACCATTCAACCATTAACATGGCTTCATCTCAGCCATTTCACCATTAACATGGCTTCATATAAGCCATTAAACCATTAACATGGCTTCATCTTATCCATTGTACCATTAACATGGATTCATATCAGCCATTCCACCATTAACATGGCTTCATAATAATCATTCAATCCTTAACACAACTTCATCTTAGCCATTCCATCATTAACATGGCTTCAAAACCACCATTCAACCATTAAGATGGCTTCATCTTAGCCATTTCACCATTAACATGGATTCATCTCAACCATTCCACCATTAACATGGTTTCATCACAACCATTCAACCATTAACATGGCTCCATATCAACCATTCATCATTAACATGGCTTCATCATAGCCATTAAAGCATTAACATGGTTTCATCTTAGCCATTCAACCATTAACATGGCTTCATCATACCCATTCAACCCTTACCATGACTTTATATTAGCCATTCCATCATTAACATGGATTCACAACAACCATTCAACTATTAACATGGCTTCATATTAGCCATTTCACCATTAACATGGCTTCATCTCAGCCATTCCACCATTAACATAGCTTCATCACAACCATTCAACCATTAACATGGCTTCATCTCAACCATTCATCATTAACATGGCTTCATCATAGCCATTCAACCATTAACATGGCTTCATATTAGCTATTCAACCATTAACATGGCTTCATCACAACCATTCAACCATTAACATGGCTTCATCTTAGCCATTCCACCATTAACATGGCTTCATCTCAGCCATTCCACCATTAACATGGCTTCATCACAACCATTCAACCATTAACATAGCTTCATATCAGTCATTCCACCATTAACATGGCTTTATCTCAGCCATTCCATCATTCACATGGCTTCATCTCAGCCATTCCATCATTAATATGGTTCTACAACATTCCCTCTTTATGTTGAGGCAAAACCAGAACTCATCTTAGCCATTCCACCTTTAACATGGCTTCATCTTAGCCATTCCACCATTAACATGGCTTCATCATAGCCATTCAATCATTAACATAGCTTCATATCAGTCATTCCACCATTCACATAGCTTTATCTTAGCCATTCCATCATTCACATGGCTTCATCTCAGCCATTCCATCATTAATATGGTTCTACAACATTCCCTCTTTATGTTGAGGCAAAACCAGAACTCATCACTTGCATTTTCACAATTACTCCATCATTCATTACAGTTCCACAATTAGTTCATCACAATCACATTCACTTTCATCCATAATCATTTCATTATCTAAATCAAAATCCCCAAAGGTTCCTAATCCCTTTGGTCACATTTCAATTTCAAAAATCCTCAAAGGTACTTAATCCCTTTGGTCACATTTTAATTTTAAAAAATAATAAAACCCCAAAGGATCCTAATCCCTTGGTCGCATTTCAATTTCAAAAATCCCCAAAGGGTCCTAATACCTTTGTTCACATTCAATTTCAAAAAGCCCCAAAGGGTCCTAATATCTTTGGTCACATTTAAATTTTTAAAAAGCCCCAAAGGTTTCTAATCCCTTTGGTCACATTTCAATTTCAAAATGTCCCAAAAGGTCCTAATACATTTGGTCGCATTTCAATTTAAAAAATCCTCAAATGGTCCTAATCCCTTTGGTCACATTCAATTTCAAAAATCCCCAAAGGTCCTAATCCCTTTGGTCACATCTCAATTTTAAAAATCCCCAAAAGGTCCTAATCCCTTTGGTCTTAAGCTTACTAGGCTAGGGGGAGTAGAAAAACCCGATCAAATGAACATCATACTCTTGAAAGTGTTTCATGCTTACTGTGATTACTATATATGTATATATATACATGGCTAATACAAAAAAAAAACATTTGCATACTTTCATGTATAACATTGCATTTCACTTGCATTTAATTTTCATTCAAAACAATGTTTTCACCTGCATCACATATTGCATTCCACACTTCAATTGTATTTCATACATTGCATTAGCATCCACATTCCATATTTCATATAGGGATCATTTATTCAAGATCTTAATTGGTCCAACAAATATCATGTTGCCTTAATCAGGGGCACCTTCATAATGTCATCCTCACAATTTCACAAAGCTGAATTTTCTTACATGCAAGCCATATTCACAAATTCCTAGGTGTTTTCGATCACTCAGCCACCTCTAGTGTTTTATGCAAACTTAAAAATACATGTTGAATTCTTCTTAGGACCATTGCACATCTTACACTAAGAAAGTATTGAGTTATGGAATTGATTCCAAAAACATTTTTGAACCAACCACAATTTCACATCTTAAAAACATCTTGTGTCAAAGAGGGATAACACCATCCTTGGTAAGAATCTTGAAGCAAAAAGGGTTATCCTTGCTAGTCCCATCATGCAACATAGTCCATAAGAATAGTGGTTTGCACCACTATCATAGTTGCTTCAAATTCAAAAGATAGAGTAGTAATGATAGGGTACAATTCTCATCACACTTAGGTTGAGAATCCGATTCTCCAAAGCTCTAAATATTTTACATTATACACCATTGATCATTGGGTTGTAAGGATTGTACTACCTTTCAAGTTAGACGATTAGGTAGTCATCCCCAAAATTCAAGAAATAAAAATAAAATTGTGGACTATGGAATTAGCCTCCATCGAAGCTATATACACTTGACTGGCAATGGAGTATGTTCATGCATGGTGACATGTCTATTTTAAAAGAGATCTCTGACTGCTCATATGGAAAAGCTAGCTTCTTGGTTTCAACCATAATAGTTTTATCCAATTTACTCAAGACGAGTTAATGAACTCACTTGCACACACACTGGTTCTTGACTGTCTCGGGTCATTACCTTGCTCTTGATTTGGTAAATGAATTCATTGCACACACATTTGGTCCTATGAAGATTAGGTAGTTTTAGTGGATTTGTTTGATGCCACTAGGATGTTTGAGTCTTTGCAAAATAGATAGTCTTCCCTATCAAAATCCATATCTTCTTCCATGTCAATTTCCATGTCATTTTATGCGCCAATCATCCCATATGCCACCAAGTCTAGTGCCCCTAATTAAACAATAATGCTAAACATGGCCAAGCAAATATCTAAACCATAAATGATCATTAGAACTCTACATTGCATTAATCATCCATATACACATGCATTCACACAAAAACATCCACATAGGCATAACACAAAAGTAAAATCCATTTACATATATATATATATATATATATATATATATATATAACTCGCATATGCCAAGATCGCTAAAAAAGTTCAAACATCATCACAACTTGGGGGTGTTCAAGGTATCACACTTTTCCCAATCAAGAAAACATCATAAAAACTTGGGGGTGTTCAAGGTTTCACACCTTTCCCCCAATCAACCAAACATCATCATAATTTGGGGGTGTTCAAGGTTTCACACCTTTTCCCCAATCAAGCAAGCAAGATCACAACTTGGGGGTGTTAAAGGTATCACACCTTCTCCACCAATTCAAAAAATAATTTAATCATTCAATCACATCATCAACAAGTCAATTTCTAGGTTCAAAATGTTACGCCCTTTTTTCAAAGGTTGCACCCTTTTGCCTTGCATTCACACCATCCACATTTGTAAAAATTCCTTTTCTATTAGGGCAAAAATAGAACCATTTCATTGTATGACACCTTATCAAATTCCTCTTTTGTGTTGGGGAAAAAATATAATGCATCAATTACATCTCCACATTCACTTAATTTTCTTGCCTTACCCATTGGCTAAAAATATGGAGTTCCCTAGCCTTAACCGTCGACTAAAAATATGGAGTTTCATAGCCTTACCCATCGGCTAAAAACATGGAGTTTCTTAGCCTTACCCATTGGCTAAAAACATGGAGTTTTATTGCCTTACCCGTCGGTCAAAAACATGGAGTTTCCCAGCCCTACCCATCGGCTAAAATCATAGAGTTTCCTAGCCTTACCCATCGGCTAAAAATATGGAGTTTCCTAGCCTTACCCATCGGCCAAAAACACAAAGTTTCCTCATCATCAAAAACCCCTTCATCTATTATGGCAAAGAACAAACACAAATCATTTCATTTTTCATCATCAAAAACCCCTTCATCTATTAGGGCAAAAATAGATACACTCATCACATTTTTCTATTTCAAAAACCCCTTCATCTGTTAGGGCAAAGAACAGACACAAGTACAAGTGAACCTTGTATTTAGTGATTTATCCTAGTCACTTGGTGGTTGCAGTGACTGGTTATCCATGCAATCCGATAGGATGGATAGATCACCATAAGAACACTTACATCATCAAAAACCAATTCATTTGTTGGGGCAAAAAACAAACACAATAATTACATTGCAATTTCCCATGTTAAAAACCCCTTTCATCTATTGGGGTAAAAATAGACTCAGTCACTTGTATCCATATATTCAAAAAGGTAGCTTACCTCCACAAAATCACTCCACATTGCATCCATCAATACATTTCTCATCATCACATATTCATGTCACCGTAAAATCCATCAACAATTGCATTTATATTCAACATTTGCCAAGTTCATGTGTCAAATTTCAAGTGAATCTTGTATATAGTGGTTTGTTCTATAAACTTGGCGATTGTAGCGATTTACATCCATGCAACTCGGTAAGATGAATGAATTACCATAAGAAAACTTGGTCATAATCATCATTCCTTATCTCCTAGTTAAAAAAGTACACAATATACTCACAAGAAACTAGCTCTAGGTAAGGTTAGATCTCACAAGTAAGTTTGAATAGCAAAAGCTTCAGAATGCACTAGTCAACGTTCTAGTTAGCAAAAGTTCCCCATCTCCATCTTTTTCGTTCATCCACTGAGTCCTTTTCATCCCCATGATATGCTTTGATAGATAAAACCCTAATTTTTAGGTACTCTCGAGCACCTGCCTCATCACACAGGCACTGTAGAGCACCAGCTGCATTCTGTAGGTGCCACACAGAGCTTGCTGTAACCCACAAGCATCATCCTAAGCCTGTCGTCCCTATAGCCATAGACCAGAGCCTACCTTGTAATATCATCAGGTGCCATTGGGTCACTTCGCCATCAATTTGCAATGGATCAACATAATATATCATCCACTACAACAAGGTAACTTATTTTGTGCATTTACTTAGTGTTGCTTTGAATTCTGTATGTTTTGCTTAACTAGATCTAGGGTTTTTAGCTTATAGTTTTGAGGGTTCACACAGTGGAACCCTCATTTTTATCACTAATTGCTCTGGTTTGATTTGTGTGTAGGATCAGGTAACACTAACCAAGGATATTTGAATAGTTTTTGAAGCTAGAGTGGCCCGATTATGGATAGCAAGAAGCCCACTCAACCTATTGGAGGTAAAATACAATGAAGACACTACATTCTTTGTAGCTAGGGTTTCGAAGAACCCTAGCAATTGTAACTTTGTATAAAATAACTCTGTGGAATAGATCTATTGTAACAAAGGATTTTTTTTTATCAATTGATAAAAAGATCATCTTTTTGCAACTCATTTGTTCTTTTTGAGTTATTAATTTAATATCTGCTTTAGTGTCATATTTTTACCTCACAAATGGCTATCACGATGGGAGGTGAAAATACGACACTAAAGCAGATATTAGATTAACAACTCAAAAAGAACAAATAAATTGCACAAAGATGATATTTTCATTGAACAAGTAGGGGGGAGCTAAAAAACTCCTTTGTTACAATAGATATGTTCCACAAAGTTATTTGATATAAAGTTACAACTACTAGGGTTCTCTGAAACCCTAGCTACAAATGTCAAAACTTCAAATAATGCAGGTCCCAATATAGAATCTGTTGAACCATCTAGTAAAATTTTGGCTATGTACGAGCATTCTTCAAGGTTAGAAGCCATCTCAGATTCAATTGGAATAAGTCAAGAAACAGGGAAAAAAAAATTGAAGATGGATTCTAATCAAAAAGTAGGTCGCAAGACCAATCAATATCATATGGTAAAAGAAGGTGAAAATCTTGTAGAGGAAGGTAAGATTAATGTCCTTCCCAAATTTTTTAGCCCTGGTATTAATGAAGATCATCACTTGGAATATTAGAGGACTCAAAGGGAGTCTTTCAAAAAAAAATGAAATTAGAAGAATGATTCAGGTAAATCATCCACATCTTGTTTTCCTTCAAGAAACAAAGATGTCAATGGAGGATATGGACTTAATTTCCAGTAAAATTTGGCCACCTGGAAAAGTTGTTTCCCTCAGTTCCCAAGGGATTTCAGGTGGCATTGCTTGTCTTTGGGATCCAAAAGAGGTAGTTATTCACCATATGTTTGGCAGTTGGGGTTTGTTGGCTATAGCTATTCAAAGTAGACATTCCAACCAGATTATGCTCTGCATTACTATTTATGCTCCGACTTATTTGGAGGATAAAAGAAGACAATGGAAGGATATTACTCATATTATCTCTCATTTTCCTAAAGCTTGGATCTTGATCGGAGGAGATTTCAATACCATCCTCTCTCTGGATGAGAAAATGGGGGGAAATAGAAATTTGGACAAAAGCACTGACCTCATGAGCGAATATATTGCAAACCTCCATCTTATGGATATCCAACCAGATAATGGCCTTATGACTTGGTCTAATAGAAGGCAAGGCTTAGCTTGTATAATGGAGAGATTGGATAGGTTTTTGCTCTCTGAAAATTTCTTAATCCATGATCACATTCCTAAAGTGAAGATTATTAATAATGTTGGTTCGGATCATTGGCCGACCATGGTGGAAATGTGGAAAACCAATGTGAGTTTCTCTCCTTTTCGTTTTCAATTAATGTGGCTTAGAGACATTTCCTTCAGACCTCGTGTGCAACAATGGTGGAAGGAAGGTAAACCTAGGCATGGGACTAAGATGTTCTATTTTTTCAAAAGACTGCAATACATTAAATCCAAAATCAAGACTTGGAACTGGAAAGAGTTTGGGGATGTTCATAAAAAAAACATGAAGTTATTTCTCATATTGAAAATTTGAATGAGAAAATCCGTTTAGATGGCCTCACATAGAAGAGAAGTGCAGATGAAATTAAACTCACAACTCAGTTAGAGGAATGGGGAAAAAGAGAAGAAATCTTATGGAAGAAAAAATCTAGAATTCAATGGCTCAAAGAAGGAGATCGAAACACAAATTTCTTCCACAAATCTCTTCTAGCTCGAAGATCTCACAACTTTATTTCTTCCTTAAAATCAGATTCTGGAGATGTTGTTTATACTTGGGATGGCATTAACTCTATTGTTGTTGATTACTTTTCCAATATTTTTGCTGCTACTCCCCTTGACTCAGATTCTCAATATAATATTCTTCAAGAAATCCCTTCTCTTATCACTTCTGAGGAGAAATCTATTTTGACTGCTCCTGTTACTATCAATGAGCTTCAACAAGTAGTTTTTAAAATGCAAAAAGGAAAAACCCCAGGTCCTGATGGTTTTCCTATTGAGTTCTACCAAGATTTCTGGGATATCCTTCATGTTGATTTATTGGAGGTGGTGGAAGAAGCCAGGAAAGCCAAAGAAATTTTGAAGGTTATCAATAAAACTTATATTACTCTTGTTCCAAAAGCTCAAGAGGTTGATCATATCTCAGCTTTTAGACCTATTGCTTTATGTAATGTTCTTCTCAAAATCATTACTAAAATCATGGCGAGAAAGGTTGAAGCCTATTTTGCATAAGATTATTTCCCCAGAGCAAGGGGCTTATGTGGAAGGACGTCAAATAGTAGATGAGATAGTTCTTGCTTAGGAAGCCATCCATTCCATGGATATGCAAAATTCTCCTTCCATGTTCATTTGGTTAGACTTATCCAAAGCTTATGACAGAGTGGATTGGCACTTCCTTATCAAAGTTTTGAGGCAATTTTGTTTCTCTAAGGTTTGGATGGATTGGATTATGGGAGGTATCTCTTTAGTTTCCTACTTAGTTCTTATCAATGGCAGGCCTTCTCAGTATTTCCCAGCTTCCAGAGGTATTAGGCAAGGTGACCCGCTATCCCCTTATTTATTCATCATTCTTGCTAAATGCTTGGGTAGGACTATAACCAAAAAGAGGGAAAACAAAACCCTTGAGGGAGTTACCATTGCTCATGGATCTAGACCTATCTCTCATCTTAAATTTTTGGATGACTCTACTCTTTTAGGTAAAGCTACAGTTAAGGAAGCTTCTAATATTAAGCAAATCATTAGCTATTTTTCTAAGGCTATCGGGCAGCTTGATCAATGAAGACAAATCTAAAGTTATTTTCTTTCACTGCTCTGCTAGACAGGAATCCATGGTCTTGGATAATATAAGATATAAGAAGACCTCTCTTCCAATCACTTATTTAGGTATTCCCATAAATATGCAGAAAAATAAATATTGGAATTGGTTGTTGGAAAAAGTCGAAGAAAATTGGAAAGTGGACCAACAAGTGGCTTTCTTCTGGGGGTAGAATAACCTTGGTAAAATCAGTCCTTCAAGCTCTTCCTATTTATGTTTCTTCTATTTTGAATATCCCAAAGGCTGTTCTTCGAAAATTGGATCAAATCAGTCATTGTTTCCTTTGGAGTGGTACTAAGGAGAAAAGAAAATGGGCCTTGGTGAAATGGGATACTTTATGTCTTACTAAGAGTGAAGGGGGGTTAGGATTACGGTCTTCAATTAATAACAACAAAGCTTTAGCTGCTAAATTATATTGGAGGATATTGCATAACCCTAATGTTCTTTGGGCCAATAATATCCTTGCTAAATATGCTGAGAACAAAAGTCTTGAAGACCTTTTTTGCTATCAACTTCCTACCAAAGGTTCTCCCATTTTAGCAGTTCTTAAAACTAGTGAGGATTTGATAAAGAAAAAATTATTTTGGATCATTCATAATGGTCAACATGCAAATTTTTGGACAGATTCTTGGGATGGTCACAAGCCTTTGATAACTCAGTTTCTTGATTGGAGGCCTTGGATGGAAGAGCTTCACCGAACTAATTGGATAAAGGTGGCTAATTATCGTCGGTACCATACCGGTAATTCAAAGGTTGGTAGATATTGGATCCCTATTGAGGACTAGCCTATTCAAATCCCAGAAAGGCAAAGACAAGATATCCAAGGCATCCTTCATATGAGATCCCTCTCTTGGTCCCATGAAAAATATTGTTTTGGATGGAACACCACTACTAAGGGTGAGTATTCAGTTGCTCAAGGTTATTTGACCTTATGCCATAATAATCCCAACCATTCTTCTCGACATATTTTCTCAATTGTGGGCTCAAAAGCTCTAGCCTAAGGTGAGGTTCTTTAATTGGCTTTTATTGCATCGTAGGGTGCTTACTGGTGAGCAACTTATGAAGCGTGGTTTTCTTGGCCCTTTTAGATGTGAAATGTGTGAAGAGAATGTAGAAAATATCAACCATATTTTTATTGAGTGTACTTTAGCCTCTGAGATGTGGAGGAGAATGGCCACTTTACTTGGCTTACAGTGGTCCAATTTTTTTTCTTTTAAACAACTTTTGAGGGATTGGCCTAATCAAGAGGGTGTTGATCATTTTATTAGGCAATTAGTTTGGATGGGTTCTACCATTCTTCTTTGGAATATTTGGAATGAAAGGAACAGCCGAATTTTTAATCAAGATAGGAAGGATATTCACTATATTTGGAAAAAGACCATAGCCAACTTAGTTGAATCAGTACATCATCTCCTTAATCACCCCCAAAACTCCCACCAAATATGGGATCAAGTGATGCAAAGATTGAAGATTAAACCTTCTAAGGGCAACCAACTTAAAGGGAATGTGAATATTAGTAATATGGATAGGAATAGAAATTGGCAACCTCCTCATAAGGATTTTGGAAAAGTCAATACTGATGGAGCCTCTAGAGGGAACCCTGGAAAAGCCAGTGTGGGAGGAATTGGTAGACTTTCAGATGGCTCCCTAGTTTTTACTTTTGCTGAGAATTTGGGTATTCTTTCCAATAACCTTGTTGAGGGGTATGGTATCCTCAGAGGTCTTCAGGAGGCTACTAAGGTTGGATGGAAAAAGGTGTTAGTTGAGTCTGACTCTCAACTTATGATTAATCTCTTGAAGAATCCTTCTAAGAATCATAAGGTGGATTGGAGAATAAAAAGAATTATTGAGAAGATTCAGTAAATCCAGATGGGATTTTTGAAAGTTGATTACAATCATGTGGTCAGAGATCAAAACAAGAGTGTTGATGCTTTAGCTAATTGGGCTTTGGACAAAGGTGATATTACTTGTTATGGCCACCCTCTTATATGGTGGGCGTCTCAAATTAGGGAAGCTCTTCTTTCTATCATTTCTTTGGATGGCTCCAGTTCTGAAGGTACCTAGTTTCTTCTTCTTTTTTTTTTTTTTGCTTCTCTTTGGTTCATTCAGTTTTTTTAGTTCCCTAGCTCATTCTATTATTTATTTTGTTTCCTTTGTTGATTCTTGCCTTAATAGTCTTCTGGTCTAGATAGGTCTTTTTTTTGTTCATTTTTTATTTCTTTTTTATTTTTCTTTTTTTTGTTTAGTTTTTTAAGGTGGGTGGGTTTTTTTTATTTTGTTTTGTTTTTGTGTTCTTTGTGTTGTTTTTTGTTGTTCTTGTGTTTTTGTTGTTTTGTTTTTTTTTTATGTTTTTTGTTATTGTTCTTGTGTTTTTTTCGTTCTTGTTCTTGGGTTTATCTTTGTTTGTGTTATTTCGTGTTTTTATGGGTGAGTGTTTTCTATGTTTTTTATTTTTATTTTTATTTTATTTTTAAAATTTAGGTTTTGGTTGTGTTTATTTTTCTTGTTTTTTTTTTGGGTTATGTCTTTGTAGTGTTATGTTGTTTTTTTTTTTTTGTGTTTTGTTATGTGGTTCTTGTGTTTTTCTATGTGGTTTGTGTTGTGGTTTATTTTATCTTATTGTGCGTGTTTGGTTGTGCTTTTGTTTTTGACACACTCAAGGAGCATGTTTTTTATTTTTGTTGTTATTTACTTATTTTTAAATTGGTTTTGTGTGTTTGTTTGCTCCTTGAGTATGTCAAAGGTGGTAGGCCAGGTTCGAGTCCTTACATACCAGTCATAATATAGGCCTTCTAGGTAAACCAACATAGTGAAAATATTTGGGTAAGCAAACTATTTGGTAGCAATTAGGATTTTTTGAAAAGTGCTCCTAGACTTGATGGTTTTAAATTGGCTATAAATCCACTTTCTAAAAGGTTTTCCATCATGATATCATCCTTGCAATGAGTAATATTTGGACTACTCTAATGGTTCAAAGGGCTTAGGGCTCATAGGAGGGTCTACACCTATGGTAAACAAATATTGGTAGGATTTTATTTCAGGATTTTACCCTTAGTCTACGCTAAACAAGATTTTTCCCTTAGCTGTTTTTACTACTTTTATTTCAGAATCATAATATTTTGCTATTGTAGAAATTAATTCAAGGTAATGATGAACTGAATCATAGATACAAAATTATAGTTAGGAAATTACAATGATAATACCTTGAAAGTAAATTGGAAGCCCTTCAAAATAATTATAGTCAATTTCCCTTCTGAGTGTATTCCTTCTCATCCATGTCATCTTAGTATCTGCCATTGCTTTCCCTATATCTATATAATATTCTAGCTCAATAGTTGCTTGCTAAACAGCTTCCTAGGCTACCTTTGGTAAAATTGGCTAAAAATTTGCTCTTATCTGTACTTGGTAGCTTCATCTCACTATTTCCTTATCTCTCTCTTGTAATTCGACACTAATTACGAAATGAATGGCAATTGAATTTTGAGTTTAAATATCCTACATGCACACCTTCCACCATTAATGTGGTATATAGAAAACTACCCATTGCATGCTTTTACATTCAAAATATGAGTGGCTTGGTGATGAGGAACATCATACAATCTATTGATTGGTCATGGTGTAGCGCAAGCTACAACTCATGTCTAGCTTTATATTATTCCTTTTAAGAGTGGCATGGAGCACATGTTACAACCTGTGGTCATATTAGTCTTATTATCTTGAGCATGGTGTGGAGCACTTTTTACAACCCACAGTTGTATTATTCTTATTTTCTTGAGCATGGCATGGAGCACGGTGTAGGAGAGAGCATGTTATTATCTTTGACCATCTTCACTCTTGTTTTAACGATGTACTATGAATGACTAAACTACATTTATTTTTCTGTACAGAAAACTTTAGAAAAGAAACAAAAGTATAATATAAATTTATACATATGCTACATGAAATGAACTCTTACTCAAAGTAGATCTTTAGATGGAATTTATTAATCAAAATTGGCTGAATAGTTTCTTCTAGATCTTGGACCTAAAAAGAATTGTTTTCTTTAACCTTAGCTATTTTTAAAGGACCATCCTAGGAAGAGTTAAAATTTTGATGATTGCTTGGTCTAGCTCTCTCTACATTCCACCTTAGAATAGAGTCACCCACTTTGAAATTCTTGAACTTGGCTTTCTTGTGAAACCACCCTTCAGTGTTAACCGAATATTTTTGGAAATCTTCATATGCTTGAGTCATTTTCTCCTCCAATTGAAGTAGATGCACCAATATGGTTTTAGCTGGATTTTGATTAGACTCTTCTTCCAGGTTTACCAAATTTAGAGTTGGTATCTCCAGATGAGTAGGTAGGACTGCTTCTTTACCATACACCAATGCATAAGGGGTAGTATTGATAGATTTCTTGATGATAATCATGTTTTCCCATAGAGATTTCTCTAAAAGTAGATGTCAACTCCTTTTTTTAACCTCTAGTGATCTATTAAAAATTCTAAGTAGATTCTTGTTAGTTGACTCAGCTAATTAATTCCCCTTAGGGTAGTAGTTAGAGGAGTTCTTTAAACTTATACCATATTTTCTTGCAAACTCAATATATTTGGCTCCTATAAAATTTAGACTGATGTCACTTACTATAGCTTTAGGGATACCAAATCTTGTGATTATGCTTTCCATGAATTCAATTACTACTTCCTTATCCAATTTCATGGTGGTAATGACTTCAACCCATCTGGTAAGATAATATGTGGTAGTCAGGATATACTTATGTCCTACTAAGGATTTGGGATTTTTCACTCCAATGAAGTCTAGTCCCCACTATTGAAAAGGCTCTTCTACTTGAATGGGTTTGAGAGAAAATGATGCATTTCTATTCCTTCCTACATACCTTTGGCATTCCTCATATGTCCTTGTTATATTGAAGGTGTCAGTATAAATTGTAGGCCAATAATAAGATGCTTTGACAATTTTCATAGATGTGACCCTTCCTAAAAAATGTCCTCCACATAATCCTCCATGGAATTCTTTAATGACATTTTTCTTTTGATCATATTTCAAGCATTTTAGGAGGACTCCATAAATATTTTTTCAATATAATCCCTATGGTAGTAGGACATACTTCAAGGCTTGAAGCCTATATCTCCTCCTCTATTATAGGTTAATACTGGTGAAAAAAAATTATTTCTCGAAAAACAATAATTTCTCTTTCATAAATTATCAATCCGGTAAGTCCATAAAATTACGAGTGTCACACACAATATATGCCTGTAGTGCGGGGAATAAATTCCTCTATACCTATTTTAGTTTTGTGGGAGATGTTTAAAAATTTTCATTTCATCCAAACTCAGTGCAGAATAAATAAACAAATTAATTAAAATGCTAAAAATGAAATACCGGAAATGGAAGTACAAAAAATTAAATGTGCGAAAAATAAAACACAGCGAAAACTACATAAAGTAGTAAATAAAGAAATAAATTTAAAATACCTGAAAATAAAGAACATAAATGAAACAAGGGAGGACTACTGCAGGGAGTGGGTCCAAAATCCTATAGATAGTCCACCCAGCTAGCTACGTAGAGCTTGCTCAAATAAGAGGATTTGCACTCTTAATATATTAGACAAGAAATAAAATAAATCAGCTTCTGTGTAAAATTGATCATCCCTATTTCAGGGAAGACCTGTGCACTTATACAATGCACAACCTTCCTCTTTTACAATTTTAGGCAAGCCTATTTTGTACTTGTAGTTACAATAGATATGCAATGAATATTACAACCATTCAATTATAACAGTTATGCATTAATTAAAATAGTCACACACTAATTTTACCCCTTGTAGGATAAATCAGACATGTTCTATTTTATCATAATATAATTATAATTAGGCTAGCAAAATCTATTTGCGTGGTCGCACGTATCGATCATTGGAAAATCGCTACTTCGAACAGTTCGTGAGCGTGAGAAAAAATGCTCACCTTACAAATTTATCCAGCTAATCAATTAATAATAGAGGTGATTTATTTATTTTAATAATATTGCATAATTAAATTCTCTCCTTTGTCTTCACATGCAACAAACTCCTTAGCTCACTAGTCAACCCGTCAATGTTGGTTTTGTCAGAGTAAGGTGCCTCCAATGTAAGACAATAAGGTGTCTGTTTGGTGCCTACTTGAGTAAGGTGCCTGCTTGGCGCCTGCTTGAGTAAGGTGTCAGAGTAAGGTGCCAAAGTAAGACACCAGAGTAAGGAACCTATTGACTTGGTCAAAGTAAGGCACCTGCTTGAGTAAGGTGCTTGCCTGAAGAGTAAGGCACATTCCCAATATGTCTTAGACTCATTAAAGAAGAAGCATTCTAGGTCCATGTTGGATGTATACTAGAAAATACCAGATTAGTAGCAAAACCCAAATTTATACACAGTTTCCACTAAAAATACTAGTCAAGCATAATACTGGATTTTCTATCAATTATATGCATAAGTTAAATAAAAATACATCTCACATTCTAATTAAACCAGTAATTATGCCCCTTAACAATGTATATAAAATGAGCATTTCTGGTGCTCATCATCCCCCCATGCCTAAATATTTTCACGTCCTTGTGAAAATAGCCCCTTGAAATATATATATATATTTTTATATAACTATCTTCAACATCTCCATTTTTATTCCATTGAGTGCTACTGTTTTCTTCCATTGGGCACTACTACACCAACATAAGTTAGAAACAGGTCAACTACGAGAAACCAATTAAATCATGGCCACTATAGAAAATTATGAGGTCCTTTTTCCACTAGGAATCAAACTCGTAATCAGTGATCGAATTTGGTGAGACCAAGTTTCACATTGGTTACCATTGTCATGATGCAACAATACCAAATTTATTCACGCAAATACCATAGTTCTTTTTTTTAGAGTAATGATGTTTTTCATATTCGAGGTATGTCATGAGCTTGAATTCTAATGGAAGATTTTAAAAAATTATGGAGGCATCTACCAGTATTAACATTGAAATTATTTTTGAAATAACTCTGCACATAATTAACAAAAAAATCAGTATACACCTGGGTGAATTTCGTAGAACCTACTGTGTATGATGTTTATGGTGTGAAATGTCTTCGTGCTGCTTGTAATCATAGTGCACCAAAAAATGAGATTGTTGGTGCATCTTGATGCTCTTGGAGATTTTTTTTTATCATCGGCTGTTTTTCCATGACCAAAAAAAATATCAAATCATTTTTTTTCTCATCATCTGTATCAAATAACAGAGTCAACTACAACAAATGAGCTAGTGAATTTAGGTGGCCAAGCTGGAGGACTGTCAATTGAGCCATCCCAAGAATTTGGCTGAATTTTCTATGTATGGGAATGTCTTCTCCACCATAGTGAAATTCTATCCCTTGGTTGTATTTTATTTTCCACATATGTTAACAATGTTGCCAAAAAAAATCTATAATATTGGCACTATGTAAAAAAATGGAGACTGCGTAGACAAATTTTACATTCCATATACCCCTATTAGAGGATTAATGGTAGTCAATTGCCAACAACTCTAGACTATAAAATATCTAGCTCATCATTAATAGCACATATACAAAATATCTTAATCCTACCTTGACGTATCTCTCTCTCCAAATTATTTTGCAAGGATTAACCTTTGTGCATCATTATTTTTTCATCTTGTACTCCTAAACATGTCACCTTTTTTCCAATTGATTAAAATTTATACTGTCCTGACATGCATGTGCCCAAATAAAAATGATCTTCCATTCTAAATTATTTCTTTCGCATGCATAATTGGAACAACACTGCAATCCTCTATTTTATTTCCTAGAGCGAGGTAGAAATAATTTTTTCATCATCATCTATAGCATCTGTCTGGTATTCAGGTGTGACATTTTCATGAGATGCATCATTGAGATTTTATGTACTATTTTTCTTGGCCACTATGAGCTCCATTCATATAATTTATTGTGCTCAAGCACTATGTGGCCTTCGTGCAGAAATTTGACATCTGATTTCTTCTAGGCTCCTCACCTATTTTTTTTAAAGATACCAGTTGGAGATTTCTCATTTCCGTTCTGACCCAAGCTGGTCCCCGAGAAAGAGGATACTCTCTTCCAAAAGGTAGCAAAAAATAAAACTTTGTTTATGATTTACATTTTAACTTGGAGCCTTTTCAACAGAAGATTTTTATTTGCAAGAGATTCATATTCACCCATATTATCCCCCACTTTAATTGGTGATGCCCTCGTCACCGATAATAGATCCCTTTGTGCAACAGGTCTACAGACCTCTGAACATTAGGTCCCACATTGAACAACAAGTACCCCCAATATAAGGAGAAGTTTGAGCACTACTGGGTATAAAGTGGATCTACAACTCTCTTCTCAAGGAAGGGTTGCAACTTCTTTTTAGAACCAAACCATCATATTCTCCATAGCTTATTGGTACCTTATTCCAATATATAGGCACCACTCTTCCTGGTGGGAGAGTAACACAGCTTATTGGTACCTTATTCTAGGTGGAAAAAGGCACTGATGTACTGGGCTGATTGTAGGCACTCTCTTCCTAGTGGGAGTAAGTGCCTTTTTCCACTTTTCTACACTCCTAATTGCATGACACAAGATGTCACATCCGTTAGGCCTAGTTTAAGCTGGCTCTACCTACATATCATGCTCATGGTTGTGTCCTGCAAAACTAAACACACAAAAGTAGGAAAATAGGAATCATGCCTTTGCCTGAGGCCCTAGATCTTAGGATACCTTTAGATTGCATTCAGAGGGAATGATGGCTTGCAAAGAAAAAATACATGAAATCAAGAAAAAAGGAGTCATGACTCCGTGCCTGTTAGGCCATGGATCTCAGGATGCCTACAGCTTGCATGCGGTTCATGATTTCCTGCAAAACAAAAATAAAAAGAAATTTTATGCTAAGCAGGACATGTTCCATGCGGTTTTTTTTTTTTAAACCATTGGGAGGATTCACATAATTTTTTTTTCCAGAGTAAGGCACCGGGGGGAGTAAGGTGCCTCCTGTAATTTATTTTTTTTGGGATTAAGGCGCCTTACTATGGGAGTAAGGAGCCTTACTATGACGTTAGGAGTATGGGAGTAAGGCACATTAATTATGGAAGTATGGGAGTAAAGCATCCCCCATAATTTTTTTTTTCTTTTTAAAAGTAAGGTGCCTTACTATGGGAGTAAGGTGTTGGGAGTAAGGCGCATCCTAATTTTTTTTTTTTAAATCGGGAGTAAGGCACCCCCCATAATTTTCTTTTTGCGTATCCTCCCCTTTTATTTTCTCTTTTTCTCTCTTTTTTCTTTTTTTTAACGAATGTGTGAACATTCATCAAAACTACTGCTATGATATGGGGTCTCCCCATGTCGATGTTTGATCCAATATTGCAAATGTGAGGCATTGTAAATGGAACCCATCAACTATTTCTCGAACATTGCCTTGGCATCCTATCCTGCTTTTCGTGTAGCATCCCTGACTCTGTTTATCATTCAGGATGTAACAGTCACACACCTTGCAGTAAAATTTTCCCTCAAGTTCCACAACCACCTTGGGTTGGAAGCCTTTCACTTTATCAGGGTTACTTAGCCTGCCTTCGGGTGCTTATGTTGCCAAGGAAAAACTCTTCTTACTTTCACCTATTTGGACTAGATGCTACACGATTGAAGTACACAAGATGGTTCGTATGGTGCAATTACAAAATTCACGTATGAATGTTAATTCATGAAATATTCATAGATAACTCATTTTTCTACATCACACTTCATGTTGTCCTATAAAAGATAAAAGAAAAATCTAAACTAAAGGCATTAAAATAAAATTCTAACTATTTTTTTTAATTTTTTAATTTTTTTTTTTCATATTCTGATTACTTCTAGGCTTCTCCCCTGCTTTATTTAGTGACTAGTTGGAGATTTCTCATTTCATTTCTGGACCAAGTTGGTCCTAGGGAAAGAGGATACTCTCTTCCAACAAGTAGCAGAAAATAAAGCTCTATTTTTTATCTACATTTTAACTTGGAGCCTTTTTAGTAGAAGATATTTTTCTCTTTTTTTCATGAACACTGTAAACAATGTTCATTGTGTTGTTGGTGGTAATGATGAAGGTGGGGCCCCCCATGCCTACATATGAACTAGTCTTTTGAAAATCATCTGTTTTGTTACCAACTAGTTTGATATGTCGTAGCATGAGAAGAGAATTTTACCCCATGGTCTCAAAACCAAACTTTTTCAACTTAATGGCAAAATGTGTAGGCTAGAAAATGACTATATGCAACTAGAAATTTGGAGAAAACATGGTATAGCAGTATTTTTAAAAATACATGCTAGTTTGTGATTCACCAGGTCACCTTAAGTGCAAGTGAAGAGCATACTCCATAACAAGATGTTCTTTAAATTTTGCTCTGTCATTTTTTTGGCTACTAATGTCATCGTTAAAAATTTACCAATATGTTGCAAAGTGTGAAGCCTGTAAAAATATTTTAATCATTAAAACTAAGCTTCTGGAGGCATAATTTTGCAATGGTTTTTGTATAAAAACACATCCCTAAATATTTTCAACTATATTAGACTTGGGTTGTGCTATTTTTATGATCTCTTGAAACCATTTCGAATATTATGGAAATCCTTCATTGCTTGATTTTCTAATTTTTCAACAACACAATTTATTCCTACTTCTACACTTAATATGGTATATCAGGTTCATTCTCGTATTTACCTAAGAATATGGTAAATTTAAACTATTGCTATTGTATTTGGCTCTGACTGTGCCGACAACTACTTTGGCCTTATAAAAATGCCCTTGGTGGACTCACACTTCTCAAGTAGAAGATCTACAGGTATTTTTAAATGGGTTTTTTTATCTAACCTATAAATCATAACACTACAATTTTGACATTCCTCGGTAACGGTGCCAAAATGGTGAGCAAAAATTATGTCTCAAAAAATAATCATTTCTCTTCCATAAATTATCAATTCGGTAAGTCCGTAAAATTATGAGTGTCACGCATAGTATATGCCTACAGTGTGGGGGAATGAATTCCTCTATACCTATTTTAGTTTGGTGGGGGATGTTTAAACATTTTTATTTCATCCAAACTTAGAGCAGAATAAATAAACAAATAAATTAAAATTCTAAAAATGAAATACCAAAAATGAAAGTACAGAAAATTAAATGTGTGGAAAATAAAACACACACAACGAAAATTAAATAAAGTAGTAAATAAAGTAATAAATTTAATCTACTGAAAATAAAGAATAGAAATGAAATAGGGGAGGACTACTACAGGGAGTGGGCCCAAGCTCCCACAGATAGTCCGCTCGGCTAGCTACGTAGAGCTTGCTCAAATAAGAGGATTTGCACTCTTAATATATTAGACAAGAAATAAAATAAATTAGCTTCTATGTGAAATTTATCATATCTCTTTCAAGGAAGACCTGTGCATTTATACAATGCATAATCTTCCTCTGTTACAATTTTAGGCAAGCCTATTCTAGACTTGCAGTTACAATAGATATGCAATGAATATTACAGCCATTCAATTATAATAGTTATGCATTAATTAAAATAGTCATGCACTAATTTTACCCCTTGTAGGATAAATCAAGCGTGTTCTATTTTATCAGAACAAAATTATAATTAGGCTGGAAAAATCCATTTGCGTGGTCGCCTATATCGATCACTGAAAAATTGTTGCTTTTATTGGTTCGTGAGCATGAGAAAAAAATGGTCACCTTACAAAGTTATCCAACCAATCGATTAATAATAGAGGTGCTTTATTTATTTTAATAATATTGCATAGTTAAAATATCTCTCCTTTGTCTTCACGTGCAACAACCTCCTTAGCTCACTAGTCAATCGATCAAATCTGGCTTGGTCAGAGTAAGGTACCTCTAATGTATTGTAGTAATGTGTCTACTTGGCACCTACTTGAGTAAGGCATTGGAGTAAGGTGCCAGAGTAAGGCACCAGAGTAAGGAACCTATTAACTTGGTCAAAGTAAGGTGCCTGCTTGAGTAAGGTGCCTACTTGAGTAAGGCACCTTCCTGAAGAGTAAGGCACATTGCCAATATGCCTTAGTCTCATTGAAGTAGAAGCATACCAGGTCCATGTGGGATGTAGACTAGAAAATACTAGATTAGAAGCAAAACCTGCATTTATACGCAGTTTCCACTAAAAATACTAGTCAAGAATAATACTAGATTTTCTATCAATTATATGCCTAAGTTAAATAAAAATACATCTCACATGCTAATTAAACCAGTAATGATATCCATTAATAGGGTTCTCATCAAATACCTTGAGGATATATTCCTATTTGAAAGTAGTTTGTCATTTTATCAACCCAATCTAAACCTTTTGATGAAAACTCTTCACCATGATCTACTACTAATGGCTAACACTATTATCCCTTGACATAGTGCTCTACCTTTGACTAGCTTAGTGGGATGGATTTCCACATCACACTTCTAGATTTTTGTAATCTAGCCATCTCTTTTATCTCTTATTTCTCCTTGTAAAATAAAGCTTCTTACATCTGGGTGGACCACGTAAATAAGGGTTTTACTTTGAGCTAAGTATTATCTAAACTTCTTCAATGACTTCATCACTGCAAATACTTATCTCTCAATAAATTTGTATTTTATCTAATACTCATGGAAGGTTTGACTCCAGAAGAAAATGGGGTGTTCTTCTCCATCATTATTCTTCTGAGTAAGCACATATGCATAGCTCTCTTTAGCTCCATAAGCATACAAAATAAAATTCTTACTAAAATAAAGATTCACCAGGACTAGGTAGTGACAATAGATTTTTTAATGGCTTGCTCGTTTTATTATTTCTATGCACTTGAAATATGAATTCTTCTTTAGCACTCTAAGATAGGCTTTACTATTTGGGTAAAATCTGATATGAACTTTCTCACAAAGTTGATCTACCCAAATAAATATTGCAAGACCTTCTTGTTCATAGGCAAGGGGAGATCAAAAATTGACTGCACCCTATCTGGATCTATAGACATTCCCTCATTAGAAACCATATGTCCTAATAGCTTCCCTTGACTACAAAAAATAACATTTTTGGGTTTAAGGAGATACCAAATTCTCTACATTTCTCAAATACTTGCTCCAGGTGTTCCAGATGAGCTTGTTTCTTATGATAGAACATAGTCATATCATCTAAGTAGATGAGAATGAACTTATTAATTAGCTCTCCAAAATCCTAATTCATAGCTCTCTAGAATGTGGCCCCTGCATTGGATAGATCGAAAGGTATCCTTTGGTAGGAAAAATTTTCCCATTTAGTGGTAAATACTATCTTGAATTGATCTTCATATTTTACCCAATCTAGTTATATTCAAAGAAATCATCTAACAATGAAAACCTCTTTATCCCTACAATAATCTATAAAATTTTGTCAATATGAGGGAGAGGGTGGTGGTCCTTTAATGATTCTTGGTAGATATTCCTAAAATATACACAGATGGATGTCTTCATTCTTTTTTCTAATAGGGACCAAATTAGCCACCCATGTGGAATGTTTGATTGGTTATATAATTTTAGCCTTTAGAAATTTGAGCAACTCTTCTCTCATTATGGATTCAATCCTAGGATTTACAAGTATTTGCTTCTATCTTAAAGGCTTTGCATCAGGATCTAGCTCAATAGTGGGTTGGATCACTTTTTTATCATATACATTTAGGTCTTCGTATGACTAGGTTACAATGTCTTGGTACTTAGATCATAGGGCTTTGATTTCCTCCACCTCTTCTATATAACAATGGACACCAACCTCAAGCTTCTTTTCCTCCTTAATCTCTATATCTTTATAGATTTTTTTATTGATCTCCATGGCTCTAGCTTTTCTCCCATATTCATAATCAAAAAGGCTTTCTAGGGTGACTAACCCTCTAGGGATATGATTATTCTTTAATTGGATAACATATTGCTGATATATCTCATGGGGAAGCTCCTCTTATACATTGGATAAGAAAACCTCTCTTACAAGAAGTCAATAATCTAATAATCATGTTCAAAAACCTACCAAAAAATCTATCTGTCTGGTACTATAGGTATAAAAACCAGTTTGACCCTTCTATCTCTAGATGATCCTATATTTGAAGAAGGACTAAAATTGAAACCTTTAACTACCAAGGAGTTAGCTAACATGTTCTACTTTTTGGGGATAAAATGTATGTTCAGGGAATCAAAATATTCTATCAAATCCCACACCCTATTTTTGTATGATTTGAGGTAATGGTTCTTACTACTACATCTCTCTCTTACCTAATTAGCTATCAACTCAAATTTACCATATATATTAAGCATCTTGATCCCCATGCTTTCTACTTGTATTAATCCTAAGCATAAAGCTTCATATTCTACAATATTGTTAGTTCAAGACCATGTCAATATTTATGTAAAAATATTTTCAACCTCTGAGGGGGACTATAAAACTACACTGGTAATAGCTCCATTTCTGCATCTCACGCAATCAAAATGCATAGTCTATCTCTCTATCTCTTTTAGGGTTTGGTTCGATATAGCAAGGATCATTTTCTTTGCTTTTGAAGAAATGTTGAATGTGCCCATTCTTGTTCCAAATTGGTTGTAATCTTCTTTGAATGGCAAGTCATCCTCTACCTCTAATTCTCCAATATTTTCTACTAGTTCAAACTCGTCTAGGGGTGTTAGATTGCACATATCTTCTTCAATATTCTCAATGTGATGGGACATAGGCTTTTCAAGTATTATCCTTATCCTCTTTTCTTTGAAAGGGATTATCATGCCAGAATAATCCAAGTACATATAACCTCCTAGTTTGATAGTGAACTCTTCAAAAATGCATAGCCCAAAATAAGGATCTAGGTATACCACCATAATTTCTTGCACAATGGTCATATTTGGGGCTCTATGCAGTCTCATTAGTACATCTTTTATTACTCCAACTATATTAATTGGTGTCTCATATATTAGAAATAGATTATATTCCATAATTTGGGTTATGTAAATGTATCTTCAAAGGTACATACTTAGGACATTATATGACTTTAGAGGGAAGTTATCTATTTACTTCATGAAATGTAATAAATACACAAGTTTCCATGTGCAAGGTGTCACTTATACAACTAGATAGAGTATTGGTCAAGTATCCTATTTTACCTATATAAAGAAGACCTTATTGTTAGTATAGATAAGCAAGGGGAGTTTTGGTGATAAAGTAGCTTATGGATCTTATCAGGTAGTTTAGTTCTTTGTGGATCACCATCCATTGGTGATGGATGTAATGTAGTATAGTACCTATATTGATGGAGTTCTCATTTCCTCCATAGCTGCATTGTATTCTTTTATATATCATTTATGTTTATTGTATATCTTAGTCATCTTGCAGATTTACTTTCTTTAATATTATTCTACATCTCATGAGTGTTATCTCCTTTGTATATTGTATCAAAAGCTAATAGTGGTATCATAGCTACGATATATCTAGTTTGTGCAGGTCTATAGGAGTGTTTTATCAATATGATGTGCCATTAGACCAATCACTAGAAAATACTGAGATTAGATTTGACTTGAGTCTTTCCATAGAGTTATAGGAAAACTCATGAAGACCAAGACTCGACACTCAATCCACTAGATTGATAGAGCATCTAGAAGATCCAAGATATCTAAAATTTACTAACTATTTTTTAAAGTTTCTTTTATTGTAGATAACTAATTCTTAAAGTATTGGTACTCCTTCTACAACAAAAATCTAGGAGACTCCAACTTCATTGCTCGAAGGTCAACGTGCCCTCATAGTGTAGAGATTAGTTTCTTGTGTAAGAGAAGAAAAATATAGAAGAAGACTTCTAAAGAAAAGGTATGGTGAAGCTAGGAGACTAAAGATCTCCATTATATATTGAAAAGGTCATTGTAACATTGAAGAACATGCCATAGAAACCTGATATGAAAAGGCCATAGTAGCATTGAAGAACATACCATAGAATCCTGATACAAAAATGTCATAGTAGCCTTGAAGAAAATTCCATAGAAGCCTTGAAGCAAAAGCCACAGAAGTATTGATATTGAAAATACCACAAGAGCCTTGATATTGAAAAGGCCACAAAAGCCTTGATATTAAAAAAATCCACAAGAGCCTTAATACTAAAAAATACCATAGAATCCTTGATTCTGAAAAGGAATTCAAAAGAAATATCTGATTCAGAAGTAGATTAAGATTTCAATATTAACATATTTGCTGTAGGGAAAGAATATTTAGTGATTTGGGAAGCTTCCTACAAAAAAGTTAGGAAAGGTATCTTATTCAAAATCAATTTAGAACCTAAATCAAAGAAGATCAAGAGAATATATCATTGATGGACTTCCAGGCTTGGAAGGACTAGGAGATTCCTGCTCGAATCCAGAAGTAGGAAAATTAAATATCCAAGAGTAGATCATATCACCAACACTTCCAAGAGAAAAAGGTTGAAGGGGTCTCAATTGAAGACCATTAGAAGCTGCAAGATCAAAGATCTTATAAAGGTCTCATCGAGCATCCAGAAAAAGTCTAGGAAAGCCTTACTTAAGAGATCATCAAAGGAGATCTCACTGGAGAAATCCACTACCAAGGATAATTCCTTGATAGTGAAGAACTTGGTACAATTGTCACCATCTGATAACAAGTCCAAGAGAAGGAGAATTTGGAAAGGAGTACTAAATTATAGAAGAAGTATCCAGTGAAAGACCTCAAGATATTTATAATCTTGAGAGAAAGATCATGCTTGAAGTTGAAATTTGATAAGAAGACTTGAAGATATAATAAGCTCATAAAATCTAGGATATTTGAATATTACCTCTCACAACAATAAGGCATTACTTTAGAGATGGATAATTCTCCAAATATATAGTGAAAGGAGAATATTACAAGAGGAGAACAAGCCACCAAATTTTAGGCTCATAAAAGAAAGTTCAAGACCATCATTTGGTGAAGAAGGGGTTGTTCAAGAATAGTGTGCAAAGAGCTGCAAAACCCTACTCAGAGCAGAAACTTGGTGATCTTAGGAACCAAGATCTACATCCTCTACAAAAGTGAAGAAGGAGCTATCGAATATTAAACAAAGTATGCAACTACTAGTGCTAACTTAATCATTATTTAAAATTCTTTTGAGTACCTCATCTGGATTAAAATTCCATAAAGAAAAATAGATTACAATATTCAAAATTTCAAATAGAAAAAGGTTTATTTACACATTAATTAGGAGTTCATTAGATTTTATAATTATATCTATCAACTACCTATCATCTACTTAGAAAATAGAAAAGAAGACTAAGTCCTACAATATTAGTTGTAGTGAATTTGCAGAATAACTTCTAAATATTTAGTTTAGGTTATTCTTGAATAATTGTAGTAGATTAATTAAAGTGCATTATCTTGAGAGTTAAATTGGAGTGATAAGGTGAAATTTTATTGGATTTATTATGCACTAGTACACTAATCTCAAAATAAAATTATCTTTTGTGTTCTTGAAGGGCACAAAATCTGTTTTGTATCAAGTGTCTAAAGATACTAGTGAAGCACTAAAATATGCAACTTGTAGTGGCCAAAAGAAGCCACCCAAAAAAATGTTAGAATCCTCCAAATACTAGAGAAGAACCTAAAATGGAAATAGAAGCTTCATTAAGACTTGGTGAGTCTCAGATCCAAAGCATTACACGAGTGAATGCACGAAAAGAAAATGCAGAAAATTGCATAAACTAAAAGCTTATATCTACTATTGTCTAAAGCTTGAATTTAATATAAAAGTTTTCGATCAAAAAGGGAAGGTGTCTACGCATAAAAGACAACATAAAAACCCTTGTATTACATGAAGAGAAATCCACCATAAAACCAGAAATTTATATCTGAAATAAGAGTGCAAAAGAAAAAGGCTAACATACAGTCTATAGTACATTTTATTACACCATTTTAAATCTAGTTTTTTACAGTCCCAGAGCAGATTTGTATGTGTCTTCAAAAGGCACAATATCAAAAGGAAAATCATTCAATGTAATCACTCTTCTTTGAAAGAAATAACAACCATTCAAAAGGCCCACTATGGATAAAAAAACTTGCAAAATAAATCCCACAAGAGGCCATCACCAAAGCTATGTAAAGGAGTGCACATTCACTGATGGATAACAACGAATGACGGACAACAACATGAGATAGACAACAATGAGATATGGATAGCAACATGAGACAAACAACAAAGTGGGATGAACAACATCTACACTATAAAGGAAAAAAAGGACATCTACTCCTATCAACGTAAAATGAACAAAAATATGGATAACATCTAAAAGGTGTCTATCTCTATCAAGGAGAAATGAATAGCATCTACTCTACAAATACTTACAATTTTCAATAGTTGGAAGTATTAAAGGAAAAGGAGAAACTATCTTGGTGAAGATCATCCACCAAATGAAGCATCAAATTTTCTACTCAATCTCCATAGTGCCTCATCAATCCATCTGCAAACAATAAGGTTGCTTGCTACTCAAGAAACGTAGCAAAGCAAGGGAATAGTAAAATAAAAGATCTAAAGAATTATTATCTCCTTGGAAGGAATTATGGTCTACATGTAGAGATAGTGAATGCCACTTGACATATATCTTCTAATAGCAAGTGTTACAAGAATGTTTCCTCTCAAACACCTAAGCATTCAATCTTTGTTCCAATTGTCAAGCATTACTAAGAAAATTCGACTCTCAATGTGTTACTAGAAGCTTCAACTCTCAAGCATTACTAGAATATTCGACTCTCAAGTTCTACTAGAAGCTATGACTCTCAATGGATGAGCATAGTGGTGATACTTGTTATCCACAAGTTGTAGGAATGCGAACATCAGAGCCATTGTATTGAACTGTATAAATAATACATAGGCAGCCTTAGATTAGCCCGTAGGTTACGGAACCACCTAGGCGTCAAATAGAATAGGTTGTAACAAATTAACAATATTAACCTATAATGGAATAACTAACATAGCTACGCTAACATCCCCCCTTATTACATTATTTGGGTAATAGGATAACTACTAGCTATACTAACATCCCCCTGATTACATCATTTTGCAATACAAAGAGAGCTACGAAACAATTCAAATTTGACACGTGCAAGTGCCTTAGTGAAAATGTCTGCAACTTGAGCATCGGTGGGAATGTACTGAAGCTGAATTCGGTGCCTTGGAACTTCGTCTCGAATGAAGTGGCATTGTGTATCAATGTGCTTGGTTTTCTCATGATGCATTGGATTCTTAACAAGGTTCAAAACACCCTGGTTGTCGCAGAACAAGTGGATTGGAGATTTGGATGGAAGGCCCATACTTGTCAGGATGCGACGTAACCATATCACTTCGCACACAGCTTCACGTGCGGCGCGATATTCTGCCTCTGTAGATGAGATAGCAACCACCTGTTGCTTCTTGTTGTGCCAAGAGACAGGACCGGATCCAAGATGAAAAATATATCCTGAAGTTGACTTGCGATCATCAAACGACCCGGCATAGTCGGAGTCCGTGTATCCTTGCAAGAAGAATTTACCATTCCTCTTGTATTCTAGGCCATATTCCATAGTACCACGGACATAGTGAAGAACACATTTTGTTGCTTTCCAGTGAGTAGTCTTAGGTTCCTGCATGAACCTCGAAAGATAGTTGACAACAAATACGATATCTGGCCTAGTATTGGTCAAATATATGAGACTCCCGATCAACTGTCGATAGAGAGTACCATCTACTTGAGGTGAATCATCATATCACGATAACTAAAGACCTGATTCCATCGGAGTTGCCATTGGCTTACAATCAGTCATGCGATATTTTTCTAATAGTGTCTTGGCATATTTTTTCTGAGACACCTTAATGTAGTGCTCCTTCTGGCTTACTTCCGGACCAAGACAATAATGGAGAAGTCCGAGATCTGTCATCTCAAAATATTTACACAAGTCACTTTTGACAGTAGAGATCATAGGTTTTGAACTCCCTGTAATGAGCAGATCATCAACATAGAGTACAAGCAACACTATCTCAGAACCTTGTTTCTTGAAATAGAGGTTTGCATCTGACGGACATCTCTTAAATCCATGCTGCAGGAGGTGATTATCCATTTTTATATACCAAGCTCGAGGAGCTTGTTTCAAACCATACAAGGATTTGACCAACTTGCAAATTTTTTGCTCTTGGCCTACCACTTCAAATCCTTCAGGTTGAGTCATGTAGACTTCCTCTTGGAGATCACCATTCAGAAAAGCACTCTTTACATCCATCTGGTGAACTTTCCACCCATATTGTGCTGCCATAGCACAAAGAACTCGAATAGTGGTCATCCGAGCAGTAGGTGCAAAAGTTTCCTCATAGTCAATGCCTTCCTTTTGAGCATAGCCCTTTGCAACAAGATGGGCCTTATGCTTATCAATTGTCCCATCTGCCTTGTACTTGACTTTGTACACCCATTTGCAGCCAATGGGCTTCTTTCCTTGTGGCAGATCGACAAGCTCCCAAGTTTTGTTCTTTTTCAGAGACTTGTACTCAACATCCATAGCATCCTTCCATTGTGGCTTGCTAAGAGCATCTTGTACAGAGGCAGGTTCATGTTCATTCATTGAAGACAAAAACACCCTGTCATCATCTATATCCATATCCTCTATTTCCTTATGTGGAGTTATAGAAAGTTCCTCAAAATATTGACAAAGATCATCAACCTCACTGGTCTCTACGGTTGCTTTTTCCCTTTGAGCCATACTACGAGTACGAGGTCTATCCAAAGTCAAATATGGTGGAGTGGATAACTTTGCATCCCTGATTGTGCTTGTATACCATTTTAGATTCTTCATTTTTGGTGTTGAAGAAGATGTGGAAGGACCTCCTATCTGTGTTGACAAAGGGAACTTCTCTTCCTTAGATTCCACAAGATCTAGGTATACCTTAGATGTGTTTTGTGATGTGAAAGCTTCATCAAAAACAACATCTCTACTGATATGAATTTTCTTGGTCAAAGGATCTATCAAACGATAACCTTTAGAGTGCTCATCATAGCCAAGAAAAATGCATCTCAATGTCTTCTCATCTAGCTTCTTCCTTTTCTCTTTTGGTATGTGCATGAAAGCTTGACATCCAAAAATACGAAGATGAGATATGGAGGGTTTTCGACCACTCCATGCTTCCTGTGGAGTCATTCCTTTTAGGGCCTTTGTGGGTGCCCTATTCAATAGATATACTGAAGTGGTGACAGCTTCTGCCCAATATTGTTGCCCAAGAGTAGCTCCTGTGAGCATACAACGAACCATTTCCATAATAGAACGGTTCCTTCTCTCAGCAACTCCATTTTGCTGAGGAGTATAGGCAGTTGTTAACTGTCTCGTGATTCCATGCTCAGTTAAGAATGCTAAAAATTCTTTAGAGGTAAACTCCCCCCTCGATCTGAGCGGAGGGTTTTAATAGAAGCCCTTGACTCCTTCTCAACAGATTTCTTGAATTGTTGGAAGAAAGTGAAAGCCTCAGATTTCAGTCGAAGAAAGAAAACCCACATCTTGCGGGAGTAGTCATCTACAAATAACTAAAAATACCTCTTCCCTCCACAACTGTTGGGTGTGAAAGGACCGCACAGATCGGTGTGAATTAACTCCAGAGGTTTCTGTGCTCGTGTTGAGCTCTTCTCAAAAGGTACTCTATGTTGCTTTCCTGCCAAGCGATCAGAGCACACTGGCAATGTGGAAGAAAGGGAAGGAAGACCCTTTACCATCTCATACTTACTAAGCTCAAGTAAGTAGCCAGAACTAAGATGCCCATATCTCTTGTGCCAGAGGGAAGTGGCCTCCTTGGTAGAGACTGTCATGGCAACATGGGGAGTAGAGATAGCATCTAGGGCAAATAAGCCATGCTTATATGAAGTTGTTGCAATCTGCTTACCCTTCTTGGTAATAGAACAACACTTCTTGCCATTCTCAACACGAAAGTTGACAACCATATCTTTATCCAGGATTTGTGTGACTGACAACAAATTGTTAGCCAGTCCTGGAACATAGAGGACTTTGTCAATCTGACACTTGCCATCAGGAAGAGTGACTAAAACTGTACCCTCTCCCTGAACCTTGTAGGTTTTGTCATCAACAATAGTGACAGGTCTGCCCTCTTTGGCCACAAATGATTCAAACCACGATCTGTCGCCAGTCATATGCTTACTAGCACCAAAATCGACATACCATACAGGATCCTTCTCCTTGGAGGTTGTGGTAGTCATGAGCACCTTGTGTGCCCATTCAGAATCTGAGTCAGATTCTTCAACAACAACATTCACCCTGGGTTGCTTGTTCTTGTTTTGTGGTTTGTTTTGGCCTTTTTGCTTATTCTTATGCCAACACCTGTTGGTGTCATGGTTGTCTTTATCACAAATTTTGCAATACCTCTTCTTCTGTTGAGGTTGTTTCCCTTTTCCTTTTGAATCCTGTTGAGAATTGCCTCCTTTCTAAAAATTACCTTTCTTCTTAGAACCCTGTCGGTTGGAGTATAGGGTTGTATTAGAAGAATCATCCTTGTGAAGTTGGCGTGCTTCCTGTTGTTGAAGCAAATTGACCAACTCAATAAAGGTAATTTGTCATTGTGACACCTGAATGGAGGTGATCAACGTATCAAAGGAATCAGGCAAAGCTCTCATCACTATTGAAGTGAGAAGTTTGTCGTCCACTGTATCTCCCAAAGAATTCAATTTGCCTTTCAATTCAGACACTCTGCAAAGAAAGAGTTCAACTGTCTCACCCTGTCTCAAACTCAGATTGTGAAGTTGTTTTTGAAGATGAAGAATGGTGGAGTCATTATTTCCCTCATAAATGGTTTGAAGGGCATCCCATGCCTCTTTACCACTTGCTTTGTCAGCTATATGAGGTTGAACTTCATCTGAAACAACAAACAAAATGAGCACTTTTGCTCGACTATCTTTCTTATCAAAGGCGATCTGATCAACAGTGAGAGTTGTGGATCCAGCTATCGGTGAAGGTCTCGTTGTTGCTCCAGAAACAACATCCCATAAATCTTCCATGATGAGGACTGCCTTCATTTTGTTTTTCCATGGTGTATAATTAGGACCTTTCAATAACTGATGAGCATCAGTCATTAACTTTGCAGCAGAAGCCATAGTGAAGGTTCCTTATATCACCAATTGGTCACCCTTTCTATATACCTTAATGCCAGGCCGTTATACCATACAAAATACCTGCCCTTACGTGAGGGAGACTATAGGTATTTTGAAAAATTAAAAAAAATTACCCGCCCTTACGTGAGGGAGACTATAGGTAATTTTTAAAGATTATATGATACGTGGTACTTAGGCGGTACTGAAAGGGAATCGACTTGTTGATGGCACCTACCATAGAAAGTCATCAATCCTCATGCGTGGGGCGTAACTTCCCCTAAACACTGTGGATGTCAGAACTCTCGTCAGGATTTACGCCTAAACACAAGAACGATTAGGGTAGTGGATGGAGTAAAAAAATAGCAAAATGGCAAACTTATCTCTCCCCGACGATTTATAGAGAACAAGCTCAGACGTCATTTTTGGCAGCTATATTAGGCGGCGGATACGGTAGCGCAATCACGACAGCTTTACCTGTAAGTGCTTGCCAGAGGTATCACAAATACCGAACACTACAGTGCAATAAATTGCACGGATGGGTTTTAATTATTCCGGGGACTTAGGGAGTGAATTTGATTTTAACTTTTAATGATGTAGTGCAAAGTAAGAAAAAATGCAACATACAACATAAAAGTGCCCACAGAAATAAACCACTAGGTGTCGGGCGCTGCCAAAAATGCACCTTTACAATAAGCCAATTTGCCTTAAAAATTTACTCATCATCCCCCCCTTTTTCTTCAGGTTTTGAAGAAAACACCCCCCTTTACTATGGCAAATATTCTAATTTTAATGTAAATTTCTAAATAATTTTAGTAATAATTTAATTAATAATAAAAATACTTTTGTTTTAAAAAAAAATCATAATTTAAAAATATGATTAATTAAAAAAAATGATTTTTTTTTTTAAAACAAAAAATATTAGTATATTAATTAAAAAATACTAAAAAAATAAAGAAAAATAACAAAAAAAATAAAAAATAATAATTACCTTCAAGGGGCTGTCGAAGGGGTTTGAACCCCCAACCTCACGGGCGCTAGCCTGGCGCTCCTACCGGCTGGGCTAGCACGCCCGATGGGAAGGAAAGGGACAATTGTCCCTTTCTTCCCTTGCGACCCTCACGGGGAGCAAAAAAAACTGTGGGACTTTAGTCCCACATTGCTCCCGCGGGGTGCATGAGGGGGGAATAAAAGGGAAGATTCCCCCCTTTATACGTGATTGCCTTCGGGCAATCACGGCACCCCTTTTGTCGTGCCACGCGGTAGGGGTCAGGTCCGGGTCACGTGGCTGCCACGTCCGTCCACGTGGCGGTCCAGTCCAGTCCAACGTCCAGTCAGCTGCCACGTCAGTCCACGTGGCGGTCCAGTCTAGTCCAGCATCGGTTAGCTACCACGTCAGTCCACGTGGCGGTTCTGTCCAGTCAGCTTCGGTCCAGTCAGCTGCCATGCGTCAGTCCAGGTGTCGGTCTGACCTCAAGAAATGTGCCAAGTCAGAACCAGTCTGGATCGACCTCGAGATCCGTGCCCATGTCCAGTCAGGTCCAGCGTCGGTCCAGTGTCAGTCGATCTGACCTCGAGAAATGTGTCGAGTCGGATCCAATCCGGATCGACCTCGGGATCCATGTCCAGTCAACCGTAGTCATCAGATCTCGGGATCTGTGCCCGGTCAAGCCAGTCCAGTCGCCCTCGTTTCGAGTGCAGGTCTAGTTTCGATGCCTCGGGATGCGTGCCCGAGCAGGTCCAGTTTCGATGCCTCGGGATGCATGCCCGAGCAGGTCCAACCCTACCTCGGGAAATGTGCTCGCGTCTACGTCGGTCTCCTCTTAGATCTCAAAAAGCGTGCCCAAGCAAACCTTGCTCTGATACCATGTAGGAATGCGAACATCAGAGCCATTGTATTGAACTGTATAAATAATACATAGGCAGCCTTAGATTAGCCCGTAGGTTACGGAACCACCTAGGCGTCAAATAGAATAGGTTGTAACAAATTAACAATATTAACCTATAATGGAATAACTAACATAGCTACGCTAACACAAGTCCCACATGAAGGAGCAAGCATTACAAAGCAACTAGAAGCAAGAAGAAGTTACGTAGAAGGGTGCCCATACATAACGGACATGACACACATAACCAAGCCAAGTTTGCTCCTCCAATACAAGTGCCCAAATTTTGAATGTTACAAGTAGAGAGTGAGCAAAAATGTAGTCAAAGCTAGTCAACACAATGTGGAAGGAAATAAGAAGGAGCATCTAAGACTATAGGCTTTTTGAAGGTCAAACTTCCATATTCAGCAGTGTATATGTTCTAACATTAAATATGTCTGCCTCCATTAATTCTAGTTCCCAAGGGAACCATATCATCACTGTTATATTCAATTAAAGGGAGTGCCAAAGAGTGGGGAGTATAACATAAAAAAGGTAAGGATGAAATCCCATATTATTATTGCTTTCAACTTTGAAGATATAAGGGTTATAAAATAAGGTATAAAATTTAGTAAAGCAAAGCTATAGGGGATAACTTACCAAATTAAAATAATATTTGCATCTCAACCTAGGAAAAATAAGGAATTCAACATGGATTAATTTCTTTGATATTTTTCAAATATTATTAATTTTCTAATTTTCCAAACTTTGGAGTGATAAGGGTTACAACATCAAACTAGGTCTTTGGAAATTAGAAATTGAAACCTAAAGGTCATAAAAGAAGTTATTAAATATTTATTATTAAATTTGGAAATTATATTTTTTTTCTTGTCTTTAAATTTCTCAAAAAAATATAAAAGGATTCCAACATTAAAACCTCTTGAAAATTGGAAAAGTGCTTAGTTCAATTAGGAGAAATAAGGTGTTAGATAAATTGATTTTTGATTGTACAAAATCAATCTTAAATTTGAACTTTATCTTTACAAAAAGCACTATATCATACTCCAAAAACATTAAGGAGTTATTTGGCATTTTACAAAACTTGATAAAAGGTAATCAAGTTGGGAAGATATAAGCTTTCTTCAAAATCTAAAATTAGGTGTTCATAATATCATTACTAGGGAGACATAAGGAAGTCTACAGATCTAAAATTTTCATAAAATCAAGCTTATATACTTAAAATCAGGGTTTACATCTTATCTCTTAAAATTCAACCTCCTAAAATGAGTAAATGAATGTTATATAATGAATATAAAACTTGCTCCAACAAGAACTAGTTCAAAAAGCATGAGCAAATGTGGTATCTTTACTCAAGATCCAGTCATCATATGATAGGAAATATATATTGGTTTGACTATCTTGAAGTCTTTAAAGGTTACAGACTAAGAATTGTAGACAACCAAACTTATCCTATTCATGGATATGGATGTGTAACACCCAACAAATCATTTCCAAATATTCTACTACAAAATGTATTGTATGTTCTTGGATTAACATTCAATCTCATCTCAGTAAGCAAGTTAGTAGAAAATAACTATATGATTAACTTTGGATATATGAATGGGATCAATACATGTCTTATTATGAATCAATATGGAATAAAAGCAATAGGTTCAATCCATGAAAATACATACATCCTAGACTCAATGGGAATCTCACAAGATGTTGTGATTCAAAATGTTGCTAACATATTTACATAAGAACAGTTTGAAGAAAATGAAGGACCAGTACACCTAAAAGGTAAGATCAGGAAGATCAAAAATAAAAATATGAGATGACAACTTCATCATGATCTACTCATACAACAACAATCATATCCAAAATAAGACACTTGCAAATAAAATTATAAATGTGTCTAGATAGAAGATAAGGAAGATGAATCATAACATACCGAAGATCATCTAATGAAAGAATAATTCTTAGCTTCAACTATATATTACTCTACATCATATGAAGACACAAATTATATGTTGAACATGAATACAAAATACGCAGAAGGAGAGTATAAAGCTCAAGAAGAAGATGAAGATCCATATTGAAGACTAAAAGTCTCCAATACCCAAATAATTTAATACAAGGGGGTGTTAGAAATATATTATATTCCATCACTTGGGTTATGTAAATGTATCTTCAAAGGTAAATACTTAGGACATTATATTACTTTAGGGGGAAGTTATCTAGTTACTTCATGCAATGTAATAAATGCACAAGTGTCCATGTGCAAGTTGTAAATGTGCAAGGTGTCACTTGTACAACTAGATAGAGTGTTGGCCAAGTATCCTATTTTTCCTATATAAGGAAGGACTCATTGTTAGTATAGACAAGCAAGGGGAGTGTTGGTGACATAGTAGCTTAGGGATATTAGTAGGTAGTTCAATTCTATGTGGATCACCATCCATTGGTGATGGATGTAATGTAGTCCAGTAGCTATATTGATGGAGAGCTCATTTCCTCCATAACTACATTGTATTCATTTATATATCATTTATGTTTATTGCATATCTCAGTTATATTGTAGATTTAATTTCTTTAATATTATTCTACATCTCGTGATTTTTATCTCCTTTGGATATTGTATCAAAATCTAACAGCGTCCAACTGCAAAACTCTAGAACAAGATCCTCCATACCCATCTCTTCACAGACTCCTTTGGGAATGACTATGGTAGAGGCCCCTAAATTAATCATACAGTTGTGAATCCAACCTTCCATCCTCAAGGATATATAAAAGGGAGGTGGTTTGTTCTTCAAATTAGCAGGAGATATCTTATCTTTACTAGAAGGTATGCTAAGGATGGTGGTAGTCTACTTTTCTTGATAATTTCTACTCAAAGAAGCCTTAAGCAGATTTATCTAACCAAGAATGAAGAGAGTATCATAGAGGCTTGCCTTGGAGGGGATTCTTTTCATTTCTTCCACAATGTTGTACTTTGATTTTCCTGAAGGGAGATTCTCATACTTCTTTTTTGGTTCACCATATTTTAGTTATGGAAGGAAATATTAGCTTTTTTTGTGCTTCATATTTGGATCTCATCCTTACCTTGTCACTCCTTGTATCTCTTAGGAAAATTGTCTTCTCTCTCCTGACTTTTAGGAACTGAGTCCCTCTTTTCATATTTTTGAGGAATAGGAAATTGATCATTACTTTACAGAGGGGTGTGTCTTCTTTTGAGAGGGGATCTAAAATTGACCTATCTTCTGGGGATCAACCTATAATGTCTTTTTGCTTGATATTTTCATTACAAAGATAGTTCTTCTTCATCGAGTTCTTGCCAAACCATGATATGATTTGGTTTCCATAGCATGTTAACTCTACCTTTTTTATTTCTCTTCACATTTTCCATGGCCTATTGTACATGATATTGGTACATAATACATGATTTTGAATCATGAGTATCATTACATACAAGGTACCACACATTCACAAGACTGGTTTTAGGGGAATATTCTTGATCTTCTTGATTTACATTAACTTTGATTTCTATGTTGTTACTGGTACTAGGATTTTGATCTCTATTGACATAGGGAAATCTCATTTATTGAGACCTTTCTATCTCTATTTTCTCCATCACATTCATATTTTTATTGAGTGTTTTTAAGGTACTCTGAATATCAAGTAGTACGGTGGATTCCTGAGGTATTTGAGATGAAAGTGGTGGAAAGGAAACTAAAGTAGATGGTATTTTAGGAGGCAGAATGGGAGCCATTTGAGGAAGTAAATATGAAAAAGGATGGGGATCCATGTAATAATATGTAGCCATATGACTTTGGACATGAGTAATGTCATAATAGTAGGGCATCACAATTTTTTGAGGTAACATTCATACATTAATGAGGATATTCTCGACCTGCACAATTACATTGTAAACCTAAGGGAAGATGTATACTCCTGAATGCTAAATTTGTAACCCAAGTTTTGATCCAAGGGATTTGATATAGCATATGCAAGCAAGGGGAGCATCTGGCCTAGCTTTAGGTGGAATCCTTTTCCAGGTTCTACTAAATCTTAGATTAAAATCTGAAATTGACTCTTGCTAATGCTTTTGCATGGATGTGAACTGATTTAGGAGAGAAAAAGGATTAAAAAAATCATTGAACTCCTCTAAAAATGGCTCATATAATGCATCCCAGGAAGTAATGATGTTGTCCTCTAAGGTCCTGAACCAATGTAGGATTTTCCATCTAAAATACAGGGCTAATATTCTAATAATCACATATTCATTTCTAATGTTATGGATTATTGATAGATTTAGAATATCTTGGAAATACTCATAAGCAATTTTGTATGATCTATCATACGTAGGTATATCTTTGGATATAGCTTGAGGGATATCATGTATCTGGGTAAGTCTTAGGAGACCAGATGTATCCTAATTAGGGTAATTTTACAGAGGCTGATTTGGATTCACATTTTGCTATCCAGCCATATTTCTTGGCATTGTTCTTGATAGAGGTGGTCTTGGAGGTATTTTAGGGGCTGGCTCATTTGGAATCTCTTTTGACTAAAAATATGAGGATAAATTTCTTATGATATTGGATCCTCTCAAAGGTAGCTCATAAAAGATAATAGGATCTTGATTTTTCTTGATAGATGACCTAGTATTCATGAAAAATATGAGCTATTGAAATGGATTTTTTCTAGTTTCTTGTATTCAAGGATTCTCCAAGTGAATTTATTTTTATTTCTTAATAAGGTTAAGATAATACACTAAATCTTGATTCCTCTAGGAAAGGTACAAATGAAAATGTGTGGGCTAGCTAGTGTTTCTTGTAAAAAGGGTCCCACCAGGCGTGCCAAAACTATTGGGATCTGAAATGAAATCAAGTAGAACTTGAAACTATGACTCTTATCTTCAATATTCTAATTAGGTGTGCACCCTCTAATCACAATACAAACCCCAACATTGGATGTATTAAATCTTACTTTAATCCAACATCTAGAGTAGGTTGGTATACCTTGTCAACTGATTAGGTTTTGACTCATTTATGCTTGGTTAAATGTTTAAAATATAGGGATAGAAATGAGTTTAGGGTTATAAAGGTAACAATTAAATAGTCGCCAAATAAATATAACAACATAGGCATATATAAAAAATCCTTGAAAATCAATTTCCAATGTCCCACACTTGCGATTAACAACACTCAAAATAGGTCATCTTCATAAATCATTTCAAACATCTAGGATACTAATAATACAAATAGCAAAATTATATCAGTACCTAGACTAATAGAAAAGAACTCATTCCATGCTATATTCGATCATGAAAGATTTCAAGGTGCTCTAAGTCAACAATTCATTATCAGCAGGATAAAATAATGATAGCAGTAGTAGTAGAAATGCATTCATAGTTCAAATCTCACAAAAAATATAGAAGACACTAGAATGAGGTAAACATCCAAGTAATGTTCCTTCTATTGATTTGCAAAAGTATTTACATAGCAGGGCAAGCAAACACTCTAGAGCTAACCCCAAAAAATGAGGATTCAATCTCTATTTATAGTTTTATATATTTTAAGGATTAAAAAAATGGAACATTACAAGGAATTGAAATGCCATATCAGCCAAGTGTTGAGGTGGCAACCTCTTATTTATTTTTAAGGAAAGAAGAATCGTGTAATCTTGCACTGCTCTGCAACTCAGCCTCTGCAAGTTGCTTGGCCTTCACGGTGTTCAATTTCAAATTATGTCAAGCCATCATCCAAACCATTTGCTATTCTTGTAGACATTCTCCAACCATAGATCTGCAACCATATTTGCTTCTTATTTCTTGATCTACTCACTAATTCACATTCTAGTTCACTTTTATCGACTAGGTCATATTAAACAAACCTTTTCATTTTATGCATTTTGGAGAGCATTAGAACAAACAGACCATCGATCTTCCTTCGAACAATTGAGATTAGTGATTCACTTTATCATAAACGTTACGATGGTAGAACCATGTTGTAGCCCATGCTTATTTGCGAGATCAGTGGCATAGGACCATGTTGTAGCTCGCTCATTGAAAATGCTATTCAAAAAATTTGACTACTTTTACTATGGGTTGGAGTAAATAATATTTTAGTTTATAAATATGATTTGAACCATGTGAGGTACAAAATTGCACTGGCCCACATCTTTAAATATTTAGGTCATTTTTCTTTTATTTTGAACCATGATGTAGAATAATATCCTACCCATGTTATAGCTTACACCTTGAAATTTTCATGTGTAATTTTGACTAACACTGATCATGGGAAAGAGCATTATGTTGGGTTGTGCGATATAGAACTTTGTGCTAGTCCACGTGGGGTAGAACCTTGCACTAGCTTGTGCCTTGAAAAGCTCCATGAAATTTGACCTCTTTTACTGGGGAATGGATCAATGTGTTGAACCACATTATATGGAATATGCTATGACCCGCATGGGGTGGAGCAGTGTTGTGAACCATGATTTGAGGAGTGGATACACCAAGGTTGAATGAGTTGATCATGGATTGGAACCTCATTCTGTGTCACACATGACGGAGCATTACTGCGAATCACTATCCCTCGATTGTGTTATGGCGCGTGATCTCAAAATTTGTTAAGTATAATTTTGATTGCTTTGATCATGGGGTAGAACATCATGTATTGCACCACTGTCGTGGGATAGAACAACCTTTCTCATGAATTAGAAAATTTTGCTAAATGTTTTCTAAGGATGTAGCCATTTTGTACCTACAGGTATGTATTATATTAGTAAATTTTTATGAATGCCCTTAGGATGGTTTTCCTAAGGTCAAAGAGAGGAGAAGCATTTTTCACAAATTTATTTTATTTGTGAAAAATAGGTCTACTGCATGCATCTAGGGTTTCTTAATGTTATTTCTCTTTTTAAGTGAGATATTAATAATGTGGTCATTATAGAGCATCAATTTGTAGGACTCTTTTTAAAATGACTAACAAATTGATTATTATTTTTTTTTGTGTCACTAGTCCTTAAGTGTTTAGGTGACCATGACTACTTATTTTAGATAGCCGATACCTTTTGGATAGTCTATGTCCTTTAAAAGAAAAATTTTCTTGCTCCTAAGTGGTAACTTTTCTAGTTTAATAAATGGATAAGCACTTAGATGAGCTATAGTTTCTAGATAGTCAATAACTTTTGATGCTTTAGATAGTATATGTCTATAGAAATAAATGCCTTGGATAATATATGCCCATATAAATAAATGCCTTGGGTAGTATGTCCATAAATACACTCTTTGGATAGTTTATATCCTTATAAAATTTTGTCTTGGATAGTCTATGTCCATAACACACATTCTTTGGATAGTTTATGTCCTTATAGAATTTTGTCTTGGATATTCAATGTCCTTATTTTATTTGGGACAATCTATGTTCTTATTATTGTTTTGGATAGTCTACATCTTTATTTTATTATTTCCTTTATGTCTTTATGTCTAATACTTATCATGATTCCTCTAATAGAAATCTTCCCATCAGTGGTATAGATATTGTAGGATATTTTTCATTTGATATGTTTAAAAAAATTGAGATGTTAGATCATTCCTTCAAAAAATAGACCTACCATGTCCATACCCTTCTGAATTGATAAATAAATGGAATGAATGTATCATAGGTTTCATTGCTTTAGGTCTTTATTAGGGCTCATGAAGAAATTAGGTGTACCCGACTCATCACCTAGTGAGCACTAATAAGAGGAATAAAACAAAAGTGTTAGGATAATTAGGAATTTATAAAATATTATATCCACTAATTCTTGTGACTTGCAAAAATCAATAAACATAATTTTGCAAGAAGGTAATAGTTTTATAAGAAGACATGGAATAAGATGAATTTAGTAATTTTAGCACATATGTGTGAAAATGAGGGCAAGCAAATAAAAATTTATACATAAGCATATTATAGCTAAATTCCTCATAACAAAAGTGCAGGTATTGATGCAATCATGAAAACAAACAAAGAAACTACTAGGTTTTACAAAGTGCCAGTAGCTTTTGATACCCAATGCCTATAATTTTATGCTTAGTTTGGGCTCTTTATTATATCTTGAAGACTCATATATCCATTTTTTCACTATGGCAACCGATTTTATAAATATAACAAGGTTGTCTTAAATTGGAAAGTATGCTATCATAACAAATAAAAGGGTGCACAGGGAAAATTAGGTAGAAAAGTAGTGATTTAGAACATGATTTTATCTCTTGAAACAACTCTACAAAAGGAACACCATGGTTCCCAAGCTTCAGTTGATGTTCCATTAGTTTGGATGTGTGTTGGATGTTATGATACCTTTATCAAAGATATTTTAGGGGACAGATTCATGGTTTAAATCAATGTGTATGATGTGAATATGCAATAAAAAATCATGCATAACTAAGGATAAAAAAAGTAACTGGTCATAAAAAATCCCATAGTCCTAAGGATAGGGATTTTCTAGCATCAGATACCTCATGCAAGTGCAATGCAAGTGTTAGCTATCTTGACTAGTTGTCATCATTACCTCATTGTGGAATCCCTTTCTTCTATATGGACAATCAACCCAAGCATATATGAGAGACAATCATACATATAATGTGACATGCCTTTGTGCAACTATGATATAAATATATGCAAAGGAATGTTAAGAAATTATGTGAAGTATGACAAGAAAACATGAATTTATAACAAAAAATCATGCAATATGACTAGATAATCATGCAATATAATGGCACATAAGAGACTTGGGAACATAGTAGGAGAAACATAGGTCTTAAGTTTGGACTAATGGGAATTGGATCTATAGACATCTTGAAAAATAATTTGAGGCATCAAACTACGATTGTGCTATGACTAAGAATTGCTAGTTGAAGATCATATCATCAAGACCTCAACCCATCCTCCTTATTCTAAAATATCTAGAGAAGGCCATCATGTAGGAAATAAATAATTAAGTCATGCATACTATTTCTTAATATGCATAATATTTATAGACTCTTTATGTTCTTTATAAAATAGGGTGGCCAAGCAATATGTATCTAATCCATACTTAGAGGTTACTATGAATGGGCCTAACTAATTAGGTTTAAATTTACCTTTTAGGTATTCTTTTGCATTAGTTTTCTTTTGATTTTCCTTTAGAACTAAATCACATTATCTCAAAATATCGAGGTCACACCTTATTTCCATAGACTCTTGTGAATAATTGGTAGTAAAATCATAGGTGCTCTAAGGCATGGATCCACTTTTTGTTAAGTAGTTCCAACTAGCTAAGGTATGCATGGTGATACTCATCATCAACATAAGCATCCTTCACAAGGATTTGAAGGAATGGGACTTCTAATTCAAAATGGAAAATGGCTTTAGTTCTTTAAACCAAGACATAGGGTATAGCACCAGTTGAAGTTCTACACTAGTACAATATGCCCATAAAGTGAGATATAGTTGCAAATGGTACTCCTAACCTATTTTTCTAATGATTTTTTTAATATATTTATTAAAATTTTATTTTAGGATTTGGCTTGACCATTACCTTATGAGTAATATGGGGTCAAATACTTAAGGTAGATTTTAAATTTTGTACAAATTCTAGTAACATATTTGTTCTTAAAATATATGACATATTTATTCTAGTAACTTTAATACTTGAGATCCACTATAGGAAGATAAGGGTATAACCTCTACTAAATATGTGAAGTATTAAGTAGTGATGATTATAAAATTATACCCATTGAATGACATGCTATTTATTTTACCAATTATATCCATCCCCCAAGTGAATGGCCAAGGAGATGTCATGGATTGAAGGTTGTGAGAGGGTACCTAGATAATATTATCATGTTTTAGGCACTTCTCACATTTTAAAATAAAATTATGGATATCCCTTTCCATGGTTGGCTAGTAATATCCCATTTGAATGAGCTTATTAGCAATGGAACTTCCATTAAAGTGACCACCACATGCTCCCTCATGGGCATCTTGAACCAATCATTTAGCTTGAATTTATGCTCCTAAGGAGAATGCCATAAAATTTTTATCTATACAAGATGTATTTGATTATCACGTATCTACAAGCTTGTTGCATTAGGTTTTTTACTTGTGATTTAGAACTTTATATAAAGTTCCACTTTTGAGAAATTCATAAATATCCTTGTACCAAGGATCAAGGGTAGGGGTTTATTCAGTGGTGAAGATTGCTAAGGGTTCTTGACTAGATTACAAAGTAGCAGGTTGATTTATTTATCAAATAAAAACTATTGCTTGCTCATCGTCCAATTCTAGAGGGATGAGCAAGGTAGCCATAGCCATAGCATTTTCTTGGCAATTACTAGAGCATTGAATAGTGTCAATGGTGACTTTCTAAAAAGCAACTATCAACTTATCTACAATATATTTATATAGCTTGATTTTATCATATTTCATTTGATAAACTCTGATAATTTGATTAATTATTAGTTACAAATATCCAAATATGAAGTATGGAAAGAGTTGTCACCTTTAAGACTAGGGTGTCTTGAATCCCTAAAATAAGCACTTCATATTCAGTCGTGTTGTTAGTACATGAGAATTGAATCTTAAAGGATAGAGAGATAATAATTTGCTAGGGTGAAACTAGTATAATTCTTTCCCCTATGCCTTTGACACATCTTGAACCATCAAATTAAAGGGTCTAGGAATATTTCTATGCAATTTTGAAGTTACTAACTATTTCATCAAGATACTTGACTACTAAGGGGTGACTAGCTAGTAGATGGGTTATTGCCACCTAATAAATGATCATTATTGAATTTAACTAATGAACTCAATATTAAACTTGTTAAGGGCCATATCCATTTAGTTGTCCTAGCCAAAAGATAGGGTTTTGACATAAGAACCTTATAGGATCTACCTTAGTTATGATATAAGTTTTGTGGCTTAACATATAATGTCTTAGCTTTTGAGAATTGAAGACCACTACCAAGCATAAATTTTCTAAGGGAATGTACCAAGTATTATAGCTAGACAAGTTCTAATTATATAATAGATGGACCTTTCCCTATGTTGATCATCATACTATGCCAACATATAACCTAAGACATGGACTGTTATTGCAATGTATAATAGTAATTATTTAAGAGGATCAAGTGTGATAGGCACTGGAGGAGATATAAGATATATTTTTAAGGTATCAAAAGCCCTTTGACATTCTTCATCCCAATTAAGCTCAGTCTCTTTTCTCAAAAATTTGGAAGAGGGATGGTATTTGTCTACCAATTGGAAAATAAATCTCCTAATAGCTTGTACAATGCACTACTTTTGGGTAGCCAAAGCAAGTACTATCCTTACTATTTCTTGTCTACCTATAGAAGAAAAATTTTCTTCATAGTCAATTCCATACCTTTGTGTGAAGCCTTTAGCCACAAGTCTATCCTTGTATCTTTCAATACTGCCATCACTATTATACTTAGTCTTATAGACCCACTTAGAACCCACACGTTTCTTTCCCTTGGGTAGTTCTACAAGCTCCCAAGTGTCATTCTTCTCAATGGATTTGATCTCCCATTGCATTGCTTAAATCCAAACACCATTAGTACAAGATTATTAATAACAAGAAGGTTCAAAATCATCAATAGTCATCAAAGCATAATTAAAAACATCTCCTTTTGGCTCACCTTCATCTTCATCACCATACATGTACATCTTATCAAGCCTTTGAACAACTTGGTCAATTTCTTGAGTTTGGCTTCTAGTAAATATTCTATGGAAATTATTGTCCAAAACCTGAGTAGGAAGATGAGTTTGAAGTTTATTTTCCCCCTTTTTGTCTTCATAACATCTAAAAATATGTTTGGAGAATCATCAGTTGAAGAGGGACTAGAACTGTTATTTGAAGAGTTGGTTGGTGGACTTGGTAGGACTGATTTTAAACTGGGATGCATATTAGAAGAACTAGGTTGCACATTAGAAAAACTTCCACCATTTTTTCCATCATCAACATAAAGTTTTTTATGACCATATACTCCCCCTTCATCAAAAATTGCATCTCTAGAAACCACAACTTTGTGAGTTTTTGGGGTTAAAACCTATAGGCCTTAGTATTTTCACAGTAACCAATAAATATACATACTTCACTCTTAGGATCAATATTCTTCCTAAGTTCATAAACCACATGAACATAAGCCAAACAACCAAAAAATTTGAAGTGGTTAACATTGGGCCTCTTTTCATACCATACCTCATAAGGAGTCATCTTCTCCAATGAGCTAGTGGGACTCCTATTCAATATGTAGACCATTGTACGAACTGCATAAGCCCAATACATATTGGTAAGTCTCTTAGTTTGTAGCATACTTCTTGCCATCTCAAAAACTATCTTATTTTTCCTTTTTTCCACTCCATTCTACTATGGAGTATAGGAAGTTGTGAATTACCTTTTAATGCCAACATTCTTACAAAATTGTTTAAACTCATTAGAATAGAATGCACCACCATTATTTGTCCTTAAAAATTTAATGTTACAGCCACTCTGATTCTCAAAAAAATATTTAAAATATTTGAAACAAGAAAATTCTTCATTCTTATGCTTCAAAAAATACACCCAACACATTCTAGAAAAATCATCAATAAAGGTAAGAAAGTAAGATTTGTTATCCAATATTTTGGTTTTCATAGGCCCACAAATATCATAATGGACCAGTTGGAGTGGGTATGAGACCCTCCATGATTTCACTTTAGGAAAATTCTATCTTGCATGCTTACCCAATGCATACCCCTCGCAAACACCTTTATGCTCCTCTACATTTGGCAAACCATAAACCATCTCTTGAGAAGTTAGCAGCCTCAAACCTATGAAATTCAAATGACCATACCTGAGATGCCACAACTAACTCTTATTTTCAACATAAACATTAGCAAGGTTACCCCCTTGTCCTCCAAAATTCAAAGGAAATAATCTGTTGTTGGTCATAGTAATTGTAGTAACAATTCTATTTCTATTGTTCTTATCATAGATGGTGCACTTCATATCATAAAAGACTACCTTGTAATTCTTTTCACATAACTGCCCCACACTTAACAAATTATGTTTCAAATTTGGTGTGTAATAGATATCATGAACATGTTTCTTACCTTATTTTGTGTTCAATTCCATTACACCTTTTGCAGCCACCTCCAAAGTCTTGTCATCTCCAAGTTTGATCTTGCATTTGAAGGACTCATCCATGGAAGCTAGAAGCTCCCCATTTCTTGTCATATGATTTGAGAAACTAGAATAAAGTATCCAAGTCTTTTGAAGGTTTTGATCAGCCTTTTTGTAGTTCAAGAAGATGTTTCTTTTAGTATGCTCATTATCATAAGCATAGTTGTCCCTCTTGCCTTCATTTCTTGCCTTCAGCCTACACTCCTCGTAATGTCCATACTTTTTGCAATGATAGAATTGTATGTTTCTTTTATTAAATTTACCTCTTCCTCTACCTATTGCTCCTCCTCTTCTACCACCTCTTCCTCTTGAAGAATTCTAATTTTTACCCCTTCCTTGGATATTTCCATGTCCACTAGAGCTTGCTCCATTGCCCTTTGAAATTATAGCTTTAGAAGCAAATGCCTTCTCATCAACTACAGTAATAGTTTACCTTAGCCTCTCCTCATGAGACATAAGAGACACTATCAAATTATCAAACTCAAGAGTAGAAAAATATTTACTCTCCTCAATAACAATGGCTACATGATTCCAATTTGGGGTGATATTCCTCAAAAAATTCTTCAAAATGACCTCTTTTTCTATATTAACTCCAAGAGTTTCTATTTTATTAAAAACTACCTTCACCCTCACACAATAGTCACCAACATTCTCAGTTTCTTGTATTATGAGATTCTCAAAATCTCTCTTTAGAGTTTGCAATTTGACCTCTTTAACCTTGTCACTTCCTTGGTAGCCTTATTTTAAAGACTTCCATGCATATTTAGTTGTCTTACAGTCAACTATACTTGGGAACAAACTCTTGTCCAAGGCTGACTATATGTGGTAAAGGTCTAAGGAGTTTTTCATCTGTGCATACTTCTTTGTTGTTTTATCTACTGCTACAAATGTGGTCCAATATGTTGGTTCTATGTATCCATATTCTACAAAATCCCATAGACCTTTTCCCATCAGTAAGGTCTTCATATTAATACTCTAATATTCATAGTAATCTCCATTAAACCCAGGGATTTGTAATGAGTTCATGTTGTTGGCCATTACACCCACACAATTATGAACCTGTAATAAACATAAAAAATAAACTTTAAAAAATTTAGCAAGACCACAGGTGATTCTAACCCTCCAACCAAACAAATATATTATACCAAATGAATTTTTGAAGGCTCAAAATGAAGATTTGAAGGCTAAAACAGAGCACCAAACATCAATAATAGAGCACTGCAATCACATATAAGGTTCGAAACAAGATCAAAATGAGGAAAATAATATATGGATAGAAATATTCTGAGAGCTTTATAATGGTGGAAAGAACATGCAAAATGGAGTTGTAAGTCAAAATTTATGAGCTCTGCAAGGTAGCTGTACAGGGTCTGCCTAGGGCCTAGAAAGTGGAAAAAACATGATTTTCAGATGTGAAAATAAGAACAAATACTAAATGAAATATGGAGTGTGATATATGGTTGGAAATATCTTGGAAAGGGATTTCTAACAATGTGTTACATGCAAAAAATGGATAAATTTAGCATAAATTATACACCTCCAAATTAGGTAGTTCGGAATTTTCTATAAAATCTAGATTGCAACATACAAGAAAATGCAACAGGCTGAAGAAACAGATTTTTAACCTTTAATTCATGTTTTCTCACACACCAAACTTGTACAATGTGATATTAATCATCTTAATCTATCTTGAAACTCAAACCTAAAGAATCTATGGCAGTTACAAACAAGGTAACAGTTCAAGACTATTGCAACTGCATATTCCTACACCTACACTTGTACAAAACTGTTACAAAGTGGTTACATATTCTCTTGTGCCTTATAATCTAAAAATGCACACATGTCAGAATCATTTTCCAACATTCTCCCCCTTTATTTTGAAAGGTATCACAAGACTATTTCTCAGTTTAAGAAATTAAGCCTTAGCAACACCTTTAGTGAAAATATTAGCCAACTGATCATGGGTGCAACAATACCTCAACTCAACTAATTTCTTTTCCATGATATCATGGATGAAATGGTACTTCATACCAAAATTCTTAGATCTTCTATGGTGTATAGGGTTATCTTCCAACTGTATGACACTCATATTGTTACAAAAAATTATAGTAGGACCACTTGGTTTCTTGCCTTTCTCCTCCAACACTTTCCTGAGCCATAAGGCTTGAGCACTGGCTGAAGTAACAACAATATATTCAGCCTCTACTAAAGAGAGTGCTACTTATACTTGCTTTTTTGGGCTCCAAGTGATCAACCCAGATCCAAGAGAAAAATAATTACTAGATGTAGACTTTCGGTCATCCAAGCTTTTGCTCCAATCTGAGTCACTGAAACCAACTAGCTCCATCTCTTTAGTAGGATAGAAATGTATGCCAAAGTCAAAAATACCTTTAACATACCTCAAAAATTTCTTTGCAACCTTCAAATGCAATAGAGATGGCTCACTCATATACCTAGAAACAAGTGAGACAATATATGCAATATATGGTCTCGTATTTGTAAGAAAAATCAAACTCCCAACAATGCTCCTATAATTGGTCACATTCACCTTTTCAATCCCATAATATTTGCATAGCAATTCACCATAAGAAATTGGAGTAGGGACTAGTTTACAACTATCTATGTCATACTTTTTTAGCATATCATTGGTATATTTAGTTTGAAAAATGAATATTTTATCCTTACTTTGATGCATTTCCATGCCAAGAAAATAATGGATCAATCCTAAATCCTTCATTTTAAACTCACTCATCATGGCAGCCTTAAATTCATCTTTTAGCTTGGAACTACTACCCATATAAATCAAATCATCAACATACAAACACAAAAGAAAAATATCATTACCTTATTTCTTGAAGTATAGAGTAGGTTCACTTTTGCTTCTCTTGAAGCCACTCTGCTTAAAGTATCCATAAATCCTAGAGTACCATGCTCTATGTGCTTGTTTAAGGCCATACAATGCCTTCTTCAACTTGTAAACATGTTCTTTACCTTTCACCTCAAATCCTTGAGGTTGTTGTTCATACACTTCCTCATCTAAGTACCCATTCAAGAAGGCACTTTTTACATCTAAGTTATGTACAATCCATTGCTTTTGAATAGCCAAAGCAAGTACCATCCTTACTATTTCTTGTCTAGCTATAGGAGCAAAAGTTTCTTCATAGTCAATTCCATAACTTTGTGTGAAGTCTTTAGCCACAATTCTAGCCTTGTGTCTTTCAATTTTGCCATAACTATTATACTTAGTATTATAGAAACACTTAAAACCCACATGTTTCTTTCCCTTGGGGAGTTCTACAATCTCCCAAGTGTCATTCTTATCAATGGAATTGATCTCCTCTTGCATTGCTTGCATCCAAAAACCATTAGTACAAGCTTCTTCATAACAAGAAGGTTCAAAATCAGAAATATTCATCAAAGCATAATTAACAACATCTCCCTTTGGCTCACCTTCATCTTCATCACCATACATGTGCATCTTCTCAAGCCTTTGAACAACTTGGTCAATTTCTTGAGCTTGGATTCTAGTAAGTCTTCTATGGAAATTGTTGTCCAAAACTTGAGTAGGAGGATGAATTTGAAGTGTCTTTTCCCCCTTTTTATTTTCATAACATCTGAAAATATGTTTGGAGAATCATCACTTGAAGAGGGACTAGAACTGCTTTGTCTGGGACTATTTGAAGAGTTGGTTGGTGGACTTGGTAGGACTGATTTTAAACTGGGCTACACATTAGAAGAACTAGTTTGCATATTAGAAGAACTTCCACCACTATTTCCATCATCAAAATAATTTTTTTGATGACCATATACTCCCCATTCATAAAAAATTGTATCTCTAGACATGACCACTTTGTGAGTTTTTGGGTTATAAAACCTATAGGCCTTAGTATTTTCATAGTAGAAAATAAATATACATGCTTCACTCTTAGAATCAAGATTCTTCCTAAGTTCATTAGCCACATGAACATAATCCAAACAACCAAAAATTTTGAAGTGGTTAACATTGGGCCTCTTTTCATACCGTACCTCATTAGGAGTCATCTTATCCAATAAGCTAGTGGGACTCCTATTTAGTATGTAGACTATTGTACGGACTGCATCAACCCAATATATATTGGTAAGCCTCTTAGTTTGCAATATATTTCTTGCCATATCAACAACTATCCTATTTTTCCTTTCTACCACTCCATTTTGCTGTGGAGTATAGGAAGTTGTGAATTACCTTTTAATGCCAACATTCTTGCAAAAAAATTTAAACTCATTAGAATAGAATTCACCACCATTATCTATCCTTAAAAATTTAATGCTACAACCACTCTAATTCTCAAGAAAAGACTTAAAATATTTGAAACAAGAAAATTCTTCATCCTTATGATTCAAAAAATACACCCAACACATTCTAGAAAAATCACCAATAAAGATAAGAAAGTAAGAGTTGTTATCAAAGCTTCTGGTTTGCATAGGCCCAAACATATCAAAATGGACCAATTGGAGTGGGTATGAGACCCTCCATGCTTTCCATTTAGGAAAATTCTATCTTGCATGCTTGCCTAATGCACACCCCTCACAAACACCTTTATGCTCCTCTACCTTTGGAAAATCATAAACCATCTCTTGAGAAGTTAGCAACCTCAAACCTGCAAAATTCAAATGACCATACCTGAGATGCCACAACTAACTCTTGTTTTAAAAATCAACATTAGCAAGGTTGGCCCCTTGTCCTCCAAACTTCAAAGGAAATAATTTGTTGTTGTTCATAGGAATTGTAGTAACAATCCTATTGCTATTTTTCTTATCATAGATGGTGCATTTCTTATCATAAAAGACTACCTTGTAGTTATTTTCACGTAGCTGCCCTACACTTAACAAATTATGTTTTAAATTTGGTGTGTAATAGATATCATGAACATATTTTTTACCTTCCTTTTTGTTCACTTCCATTACACCTTTGGCAGCCACCTCCAAAGCCTTGTCATATCCAAGTTTGATCTTGGATTTGAAGGACTCATACATGGAAGCAAGAAGCTCCCCATTTCCTATCATATGATTTGAGCAACTAGAATCAAGTATCCAAGTCTTTTAAAGGTCTTGATCAACCTTGTTGTAGGTCAATAAGAGGTTGCTTTTAGTAGCCTCCTTCTCATCAGTATAGTTGGACCTCTTGCCTTCATTTCCTACCTTTAACCTACCCTCCTTCTCATAATGTCCATACTTTTTGTAATGATAGCATTGTATGTTTCTTTTATCAAATTTATCTATTCCTTTACCTGTTTCTCCTCCTCTTCTACCACATCTTCCTCTTGAAGAATTCTTATTTTGACCTCTTCCTTGGCCATTTTCATGTCCACTAGAGATTTTTCCATCACCCTTTGAAATTGTATCTTTAGAAGCAAATGCCTTCTCATCAACTACAGTAGTAGTTTCCCTTAGCCTCTCCTCATGAGACATAAGAGATCCCATCAAATTATCAAACTCAAGAGTAGACAAATATTTACTCTCCTCAATAATAATGGCTACATGATTCCACTTTGGGGTGATATTTCTCAAAACCTTCTTTACAATGACCTCTTTTTCTGTCTTAACTCCAATAGTAGCCATTTTATTGACAACTACATTCACCCTCACACAATAATCACCAACATTCTCAGTTTCTTGTATTCTGATATTATCAAGCTCTCTCCTTAGAGTTTGCAATTTGACCTCTTTTTCCTTGTCACTGCCTTGGTAGCCTTCTTTTATAGACTTCCATGCATCTTCAGTTGTCTTATAGTCAGCTATCCTTATGAAAAACTCTTGTCCAAGGTTGACTGTATGTGGTAAAGGGCTAAGGAGTTTTTCATCTATGCATCCTTCTTTGTTGTTTTATCTGCTACTACAAGTGTGGTCCAATCTGCTGGTTCTATGTATCCATATTCTACAATATCCCATAGACATTTTTCCATCAAAAATATCTTCATCTTGATGCTCCAATATTCATATTCATCCATTAATCTCAGGGATTGGCAATGATTTAGTGTTGTTGGCCATTACACCCACACAACTATGAACTGTTGATTCATGTTTTATACACACTTTGAGAAGAGTATACAAGAAACACCAATAACATATAAATGGGAATAAATCCCTCTCACTTTAGGATCTTGTTGGTTATCTAAGGTGTGAGTTTTAGAGTCGGGTCGAATGCTCTCACTCTTTTCCACTTCTGGAATAGTTTCAAGTGGACTGAGTTTTACCTTACAATGGGTTCAACCTTCGTTCATTGGTGTTTGGTGGTGGTTTGTGTTGTTCATGATAAATTTTGCATTTTTGAATGGATCTAGCTCTTTGAATTTTAGCAGATTAAAATAATAAATAATTTTAAGAAATATAAAAATGAGAACCTTTCATAAATAAAATAGAGAAGGTAAGGTAGGACAGAAAAGAAGGAGAAATCCTGTAATTTTAATTATTAATAATTCTTTCAACTCGGCATACTGTTATGTTCAATCGTAACCAATAGAATAATAAATTGTCCAAATTTCTAAGATCTAATTACCTAGCAAGGGGTGAAACAAGTTTATAGAACACACCAATCTATTTAAATTATAATCTTCCTTGCAACTAACAAGGTATATCTATGGATAACAAATTCTCATGCACACAGACCAAAGCTATTAGTTCCAAATACTTAAACTATAGATTTAAACACTCTCTTAGGATAGTTTAATCATTCTAAATATTCAATATTGTTGGTATGGTTTTTCCAGTAGCATAGCACACACAGTAAAACCAGAGCCAGTAGAAAAATAACTAAATCTCAGAATGAGTAAACTTTAATGAAGCTCTTCACATAACATCAACAACATGCCTAAATCAATAAAAATCATAACAATTACTATCACATATATTTCAATGAAAACAAGAATAAGGAAGGAAAGCACCATAAAAAATTAAGAAGCGGATTAAGCGCCTGGCTACGCCACTTTAGAGTAACAACGCCACAAAAGATCCCATGTCGATAACAGATGAGTTCTTCAGAAAAATGATTTTCAAAAAAAGTACTTCTATTATAAATTCTTGCATCCTGATTTTACATCCAATAGAAGTATATATAGACTTAGGACATACCCTGATCTTTTCAAAATATCTTCTTCCAAATATTTAAATCCTATTATAAAAATCCCACCACCCAGGGGGCCTTACAAGATAAAACATATTTTAATAGCTTCATTCAATTCTAACCACTTTTGAAAATCCATTTGAATATCTTACCATTAATAGTGAAGAAAGAATTTGATCTTATCCTTATCAAAATCTAACCGCTTGCGGATATTTTACTTTCCAGCTAGATGCAGCCGCACTTCATTAAATGGACACTCCCTCAACTATACCTCATCAAGTCTTTGTTTATGGTGAGCTCTATAAAATCTAGGTAGATTTTAACTTCCTGCATCTTCTACCTTTGCACAATTGTATTCGCCCACTTTTACATTGAATTTTGATGTCCGCCATCACATCCGCCATTACTCTTACCACTAGCAAATTTCCTACAGAAATAGAAATAAAATGGCAAAGCTTAGACAATGAATAGAATAATTAATTAATTAATTTCATTTTCTAAGTTTTAATCTTTTAATTTTTAATTAATTAATTATTTTTTTAATTATCCCTAAGGTGTAAGATTTTAATTTTAGGGCAAATAAATAATTAAAAAATTAAGTTCTAATACCTTCTCCTTTCTTTGTATAAACCAACGGATTCCAATTTGAAAGTTTTTAACTCGCATGCGCAAGCAAAATCAAATTTGGAATAGATACTATGCAATGTGGAGCGAAATTATACAAAGGAAAGTTGCGGAATGGAGTCCGCAACTTAATGCATGGGAGGAGGTGCGGATTATCAATCCGCAAAATATTTAATATGACGTCACGCTTATTGCAAATAAAATGCAGAATAGGAATCCACAAGCTTTAACAAGATAAGATAGCTTTGATTTTTCGTGGAATGGAGCAAGCTTTGATTTTTTCTTTTGAGCAAAATGGAGGTAGCTTTGATTTTTCCCGGAATGGAGCAAGCTTTGATTTTTTCTTTTGAGTAGAATGAAGATAGCTTTGATTTTTTTGGAATAGAGCAAGCTTTAATTTTTTCTTTTGAGTGAAATGGAGATAGCTTTGATTTTTTCGGAATGGAGCAAGCTTTGATTTTTCTCGGAATGAAGCGAGATTTGATTTTTTCCGGAATAGAGATAGCTTTGATTTTTTCGGAATGGAGTAAGCTTTGATTTTTTCTAGAATAGAGATAGATTTGATTTTTTATTTTGAGCGAAATGGAGAAAGCTTTGATTTTTTTCCAGAATGGAGATAGCTTTGATTTTTTAAATCTGGAAATTTACTCCCTAACCTTAATAGTGCAAAATAGGTGAAAAATAAAAGTTCTCAGATTTATATGGAATTTTGTACACATGTAAAGCAGCCAAGAGGGTATCCAAATCTGCAAATAAAACACAAATATGAAGTTATTATCATGAGATATTGCATTAATAATATCACAACCTGCAACAAGAAACTGCTATTTATGGAAATAAAATTACATCTAAATTCAGGTAAATTTGGTATCATTAGAAAGGGGAGATCAAGGTCTTCCACCCAAAATTTGAATCACTTCAAAAATATTTCCCAATCAAAAGATATGCCCATTTCAATTTTGATGCGAATTTAGGGTAAGATGAAGAATTGAAGAAAACCCTAAAATTCGATTTTAATAATTTAGAACTTAAGAAAACTATTGAAGGTTAATTTTCTGAAATTAATAACCTAAAATAATATCATTGAAGGGCAAATATCCAGATCAATTCAATTGAGATCAATGCTTTAGGCAAGCAATCGCAAGACCTTGATGCAAACAAAATTTAAAACCTTGACGAAAGCACAATTTGAAAATAAAATCAAAATACTTCAAGAGGGTCCCCTTGGAAATAAAAAATTAATCATTTAAAAGGAGTCAAAATTTTGTTTTCAGTAGGGGTGTGTTTCTCCTCAACAAATGGCGACATCTACGGGGAAATAGTAGCACTATTTTTTTTTTGAAAAAAATGAAAAATATGTTATATTTATAGAAGTTGTATTACAAGGTAAAATGAACTGGATAGGCATCAAGGGAGAAAGAAAATCCTCCTCCAATCCCTCCTAGCTCAAAAATTACCCATAAAACATTACCTTACATAATGCAGATATCCAAACCCTCAACACTACCATAGCTGAATTCCAGTTTATCCAATTTATCTGAATTCCGTAAACTATCCATTTATCTTCATGTTGTGTTGCTCTGTGGCCTAACCGTGATAGATGCATTAGACTCACTGTCTACTCTTCTTGTTCTACTATCTGCTTGTATCACCTCCTGCATCCCTTGGATTCTTTGGCACAAGCTTATCCGATTTTCCATCCGAGAGTCCACATATTGCCCTTTCTCCGGATCTTTTCCCCATTTTGCTAAATAGTCTCGCCACCCTATTTCCCTCTCGCTTTATATGTGTAATAAAAACATCTTGAAAAACTTGCCGTATCTTCCGGACTCGCTTCCACCTTCCTTCTCTCTCCAATTCCTAGCACCCGAAAGGGCCTTATCGGATCTAATATTCCAGCCCATACCCGAGAGTCTCGTCTCTATCCACAACTTATGTAATCGTAGATTTGCAGCTATCACCGATGTTGACAAGATCGCCCGTCCTTCCGCTTCATTATTTGTTGCCTCCCCCATGCCTTCTCGCTCTCCAATACACCTCGTTCTCCTTTCCAATTTCGCATGATAATACCAAAACCAACTTTCCCAAGATTTTTAGTAGAAGCCCCATCTCGTGTTTGCCTTCACCCATATTTTTGGAGGTGGCCTCCACTCTATGTTATTCAAGGAGATCTCACCCGTGTACCCATCCTTAAGTTGTTTCTCTCGTTACAGCTTATTCCAAGGCTCCGTAGGATAATCACTTCCTCCATTTTTATATTTGTTTCCTCCCGTAATCCGATAAATAGTGTTTCGTTACCTTGCTCATAATACTCTCCCATACTTGCTCCCTTGTTCTCGTGCTCGATCTAAATATGCGTGCATTTCGTTCTAGCCATAACTCCCACCATATGAAGCTAGGTCCTAGTTTCCATGCAATTTTCATTGTTTTAGTCTTAAAGCCGCACTGTTTCCATTTCTCATAAAAGCTTTCCCGGCTCTCAAAAACTTCCCAATGTTGTCTCATTTGTCTCCACCAATTGATCCATATGTCTTTAGCAAAAGAACACCCAAAAAAGAGGTGATTCAAGGTCTCCTCTGCCTTTCCACACAAAACACATTTAGAGGGCCCAAAGAAACCTCTTTTTATCAAATTATCAAAAGTCAAGCACTTTTTGTGGTTAATCAACCAAGAGAAAATGTTAATTTTTGGCCATCCTTCCTTTTGCCATACAAATGTCCATGGAAAGGGTGATGGGGTAATCTCGTATCCACAAACTACCTTGTATCCCTCCTTTGCCTTATAAATTCCCAACTTACTTCCTCCCCATCCAAGTATATCCCTCTTAGAACCATCCCGAATTGGGTGTCTTTGAAGATATCTCCACAGCTTTTTCCATTAGTTCCTCTCGTACCCCTCACCGGCCATTCTTGGGGATGTTTCCATCGTAATAAATCTGGCACATGTTGATTCCATGATTTCATATAGTAAGAGGCTTTCCACCACCCTCGCTTTTTGGAGCTCGATTTCCAGCTCTCCATCTCTCGGGAATGTCTCGAATAATTGGTTGTGATTGATTCCATGAATCCTCCCAAAATAAAGCATCCTTTCCATCCCCTAACCACCAATATAGGTATGGCTTTATTAACTCTTGGCCTACTAACATTGTCCTCCATATGGTAGATCCCTCTCCTTCCACTTTGTATCTTGGAATGTTTTTCTCATCCACTCCTGGGTAATATTTAGCTTGTAAGAGTCTACTCCATAAACCCCCAGTAGTTGTAATCCATCTCCAATATAGCTTCCCAGCTAGTACCTTGCTGCTCTGAAATGCTGATCTTATCCCCAATCCTCCTTGTTTTTTTGGTTGGCATATCTTCTCCCAACCCACTAGTGCTATTTTTTGTTCTTCCCTTGCACCTGACCACAAAAACTTTCTTGTGTGTTTGTCAATATCTTTTAGAATTCTCTTTGGAGCCCGAAGTACGAAAAATTTATAAACTGGAAGAGCTTGTAGCACAGCTTTAATCATTGTCAGCCTTCCTCCTAAGCTTAGCCATTTATGAGTCCAGTTGCTCAGCTTAGCTTGAAGTCTATCCATCAACCCTTTCCACTCTTTACTTTTTGTTTTCTTTGCGTATAAAGGTACTCCTAAATACCGTATGGGTAAAGGAGTTTCCATGAATTTCAACAATTGTATAATTTTATCTCTCACCCTCTTCGTTGTATTAAAAAAAACAATTTGAGATTTTTTTTCATTAAAAGTTTGCCCAGTAGCTTGAGTATACCCATCTAAAACTTCTTTTATGTTTCTTGCTACTATGAGATTGGCTTGACTAATAAGAGCAGTATCATCCACAAACTGGAGGTGATTTATCTCAATTTGAGAACTTATTTTCAAGCCCTTTAACCTCCCCTCTTGTCTCCTTTTTTTAACAGTCTCCCGAGACCCTCTCGCATAAAGGATAAAAAGGTAAGGGGAGAGAGGGTCCCCTTGCCTCAGCCCCCTTCCCCGCCGTGGAACATGGGAGAGGGACCGCCATTTACCGTAACCGAGAATGATGTAGTTTGTGTACTGTGCTCTTACCCAATCTCTCCACCCCTCTCGCAAAGCCCATTTTTTCTAAAATATTTTGCATAAAGGACCAGCCTACTCGTCATAGGCTTTAGAAAGATCTAATTTAATAAACATACCTGGGTCCTTTTGTTTTGACATTGTGTGTATCACCTCCCGGGCCACTACTATTCCATCTAGAATTTGTCTGCCTTCAACAAAACCACCTTGCTCACTTGAAATCAGATTTGGTAAAAACCGTTTCAACCTTTCTGCCATAAGCTTTGTTAATATCTTGTATACTACATTACATAGTGAAATAGGCCTATAATTATCAATTATCTCACTAGATGGGCCCTTAGGAACCAAAGTGATAAAAGTATGATTCAAGGCTTTTAACATTTGCTTACTCGTCTCGATTTCCTCCAGTGCCTCCACCATCGCTTGGCCCACAATTTCCCAAAAATTTTGATAAAATTCAATGGGGAATCCGTCCGGTCCCGGAGTCTTTCCCGTTTGCATTTTTTGTATGATCTCGCGAGGTTTCTTCCAAAGAAATTTCCTCCATTAATAATTTATTGTGTTCAGTTTTGACTAATTGTGGAATTGCCTCTAGTATCTTCTCCTCGCCATATTGCATTCAAATTTTCATTATCGCTAAAAAGTGTATGGAAGTACCGATTTGCTATAATTTTAATTTCACTTCCACCGGTTTTAACCTCGACCCATCATATCTCGTAAGACCCATAATTCTATTTTGTTGTCTCCTCGGTCGTTGTCGTCTTATGGAAGAAAGTCGTATTTTGGTCCCCCTCCTTTAACCATGTGATTCTCGCTCTTTGCCTCCAACAGATTTCTTCTTGTTCCTCCAAAGCTTCCTCTTTTCTAATAATTTCTGCCTCACGTTGTAACAGCTTCTTCCGTGATAGTTCCTTGTCTTATCTCTTGAGCAATCTTCTCCTTTTGATCCTTGATTTCATTCTTTTGGATTCTAGTTATTTCCTTCTTCTCGTTTACTCCACTCCTTTAGTTGGGTCCTTACATATTTTAGTTGTTTGTGGAGTTTGAATTGGGCTGTCCCAAATCTTGGTTTCCCTGATTTCCACCATTCCTTTATACGGTCCCCTAGCTCCTCATCTTTCAGCCACCATAGCTCAAATTTAAAAGTTCCCACAACTTTATGATTATCTTCTTCTATGGTTAAGCTTACTCGGAAAATGATCTCGAAGAAAGCCTATCCATGACCCTTGCTTGATGCTTGGTATGCAAATATAATTCCTCCCCCATGAAGAAACGATCCAAGCAAGATTTGACCATCTCACCTTCCTTTCTTCTCTTAGTCCAAGTCATGGAGCTATCCACAGCTTGGGATATCTATTAGATTCATTTGACATGTTATTGCTGAAAAAAACCTCGTCCTTTTCCTCAAGCATGGCTCGCCTCCTTGTTGTTCCTCTATTCTAAGCTTTGCATTGAAGTCTCCTCCCACAATCCATTGGTCCTTCGGGTAGTTATCTCCGAAAGTCCGGATGGCTACCCATTGATCCCTCTGTAATCTAACTCGTTTGTGCTCCATAAAAATTCACTATAGTCCAAATTTTTCCAGTTTCCCTATTTTGTAACCGGACCATCAACACCCCTCTCGTAGAGGCCCCCCCTATCTCTAGGAACAGTTGGTGATTCCACATAGTGGCCAGTCCACCTGATTTCCCTTGTGACGATTGAGTAAGGATCTCTCCTTTTTGCCATATCCTCCTATTTATTTTTTGTAAGTCTTCTCCTTGCATTTTGGTTTCCCGTAACAAAATTATATCTGGAATCATATCTATGATAATATTTTTGATTGCTTTTTATCTTGGGAAATTGCCTAAACCCCTCACATTCCAAGTGATTAATATCATTGAGAATTAGGAGAGAAAAATCAGCCATCGATTTTACCTTTCCGTTCTGGCTCAAATCTCTTCCCTGTTCCTCCATCTTTTCCTTGTTTGACTTCCTCCCTGCAGATTGGTTTGGTTTTTGTTTCTTCTCCACTTGATGAATTCCTAGAGTAGGGCTTTCTTTGTTCTTATTTCCTTCTTTCATCTCTATTTCCTGTGTCAAAAACATCCTCTGGCTTCTATTTCCCCTCCTATGGTCTCTCTTGTGGGTTGAATCTCCTCTTCCATGAGAGAGGTTGTGTCTCGGTCTTGCTCCTTGCTTGTTCCCTAACACTAGATTGGAATATTGTTCCCGATCAACTATTGTGACTTGCTGAGTATCCTCCTCTAACCCTTCCATTTGAAAATCTCCTTCGGTTTCCAAGTTTCCCAGTTGTTTGAATATCTCATATCTATTGGTTGTTCTTACAACTCTTTCTCCTTGTCTCTGGTTACTGTGCTGATTTTTTTTGTTTGGCCTTCTCATTACTTTTTGAAAACCCTCATAATCTATTGGGCCTTTCCCTTCCTTTTGATTTCCCTTTTGCTGAAGAGATTGACCTGCCATGTTAAAATTTTCTTTTGTCCCCTCTTGTTCAGATTGATGATCCTTAATTGTTGGGCACATTCTAGCAAGATGTCCAGGAGCGTGGCACACCCGACATCTGAATGGAATAGCCTCATAATCCAGCTTGTTGGCGCCGGACAAAATCCCCTATTTTTAGGTCTATCTCTGTTGGAAGAGGTTTGCTGAGGTCCATTTCTACACAAACCCTAGCAAACATTGTCGATCCTCCTAAAACTGTTTCTCTTGATCTACCTTGATAATGCCCTAATAAGTTGCCTATTGCCTCAAGTATCTCCTCTTTCCAAAATTCAAGGGGAAGGGCAAATAATCTTACCCATATTGGTACTATTTTCGGTTCCACCCTTGGGTCAAATCCCATCTTTCATGGCTGCAAGAATAGTCCCGCTGGTCCATGATGATATGGTCCTCCCTCAAATACTTTTTGTCGATCTGCCACCGATGTGAACTCCACAGAAAAATACCCATTTGCGAGAGTTAGAATTTCGTATTCTCCTTCCATATGCCATTGTTTCCTTATCCATGTGTGGAGGAAGTGCACAGATGGTTTGAAACCCACAAATTTACCTATCAGGTTGTGTTTTGACTTATAAACAATATCCTCGGCTACCCAGTCCTCAGCTATTTCCAACATCGGTATTTCTTTTGCTTGTGGTAGACATTCGTTCACCCTCCCAGGCAGAGAATCCTCCTTTTGTCGCTTCCCCATGGTGTTTATGATTTTCTTTGCTTGTGTTTGACAGTCGTTGAAACTATCTTGGGTTCCACATAGCTTATCCCGAAATGAAATTCCTTCGTTTGGAGGATTTGGTACCGAAGTACCTATGTCCCCCATTCTTGGCCGTGATCCTTACTATTGACAACCCTCTACCTTAGCTTCTGAAACCCCAGTTTGATTCCTCAGATCTCCTCTGAAGCACCTCCAAACTTCTGAAACCCTTCGGGAGGATGCTCAATAGTAGCACTATTTAGAACCCAAAACTCTAGTTTTAAAACAATTTAAACCATGCATCCTACCTTGCCATAAATATTTTCAAAATATTTTAATCATTATCTGCTCATCCATTGAAATTTCCCAGGGACATACTAGGTTGAATCACTCAAGGAAAACTCTGGTGTGTGGTTGTAGTGCATAAATTCTTCCTCTTAAGATGACCATGGCTTAGAACTCCTACTTAGGATTAACCAGACTGTTTGGGCTACAAAAGTTTATTTGAGTAGAGCTCTATTGCTAGTTTAGCCTTTTATAGCCCCGACAGAGTTACTCTGAACTTTCTTTTTAAGACCTTGGTTCACAGCCATGGAGCATCTATAGCCCTGGTGAACATGTCTCAGATTTCTCTTTCAAAAATCTCGGCTATCTCCCTCTTATTATGGAACTCTCTTTCTCTCTTTTTTTTTTTTTGGAACTCTCTTTCTCTTTTTTTTGGAACTCTCTTTCTCTTTTTTTTTTTTGAACTCTCTTTTTTTTTTTTTGAACTCTCTTTTTTGAAAAATATAGACTAGATAGCCGAGAAGCCTTACTGAAGGTTCGAAAGTTGCATTTGCCTTGATATTTCATTCACCAAATAGTCGATCAACTAACCATTTCAGTTTTCAAACACCAATAGTCTCTTAAGAGTTATTAAAATGATATTTGTGAATCAGAGTTTTCCTCTCATGACCAACTTTTCTTGGATTCCCTAGGAGTTCTCCAACTAAACAACATAACAATTCTTTTATGATTAAAATAATTATGGCAGGCAAGATACAAAATTTAAACTATCTCTCTACTATTAATTCAGATAGCAAACATTACCACTCTCTCCCTACTTAGAACATCCCTTTATCAAATCTCCCTTCTTTGATTCTTGAAATCGAGAGAAAGACCCAAAAGAAGAAAGAAAAGGAAAACGAAGAAAACAAGGAGAAACTAACTTAAAGCTGATAAAACAAACTAAACAAAAGCACAAACACTCTTTTTTTAAATATATACATATGTACAAAGGCTCCTTCAATTACTCAAATGATGCAGCAGATGGAGAAGCAGAGAAATAATGCTTTAGATATTGACCATTGATAGGTAAATTTAGAAAAATACCTTCCAGGTCCTATAGACGAAATGCACCCCAACTTATGCTTCCCAAAATTTTTGCTACCCGAGAAAGACTTGGTGTGTTTACCTTTCTTTTCGTGGACCTTATCCCACAGAAACACCAAGTCTACAAGTCCTTCACCCTACAAATTATTCAAATCATATAATAGCATGAATGGTGAAGTTTTCAACACCTGCTTATGTCTTATTCTATCAGCCCACAATGCATACAGTTTTTCTGCCTCCTTTAGAATCAGGGCATCAACATGCCTCTGTTTTTGTCTGAAGGGTTTATAGAATTCTTTCAAAGGGATTGTATGTGTAAACCTCCCAAGATCAAATATCTTAAGGCCTTTATAGGACCAGGACATCACATCTTCAAACCTACATAACAACTCAGTGAGATCATATTTTATTTGTGGGTCATAGTTCTTAATAACTTGAACATTTTGTGGTTGCTCTACTTCTCCAATGTTCAAGTTTTTAGTTTCTATTCCACTAGTGGAATTTCCAAAATTTTCTCTTGTACCTGAGCCTTGCTTAGACTTAGCCCCATCAATGTGTAATGTCCAAATATCATTGTTGTGATTGTTTGGAGCTGTAACTGGTCTCACCTTCTCAGTTGTCAAATTATAAACTTTAATATCTGCATCAACACAGTTTACAACCTCATTTTTGATATTATATTCAGTGATCATATGTTTATACAGAGGCTCTCTTTCTATTCTAAGTTGGTTGGCCACATCCACAATTACTATTTTCTTTTCTTGAAGTTCAACAAGTGGTCCAGAGTAAGTTTCAATCAAGTTATCCTTTTGTTTAGTAATCTGAGCCAGCTCATGGAGGGTGATGTTAGCCTTAATTTTCTTCATATCCTCAATGATGTTGTACTCCTTCCTAGGTACTTCTATATAGTGATCTTGAATCTTATTTTCATTACCCTTTGGTGGGGGAGGATCATTATTAGGAGTAGGTTCTGGATTCTCACATCTCAAATTATAATTATCCCTTTGGAACTGTTGAAAACCTTGCACTTCATCCATGGGCATTTTTGCAACATTTTCTGACTCATCCAGGAAGGTGAATGAATTCGAAACCATAGTCGTACTATGTTTGGATGAACTAGCACCATCAAGATTTTTTTGATTTTCAGGAAAATTCAACTCACCAGACAAAGCTTCAAAGCATTACAAAACTTGATACAGTCTAGTTCCCCATGTTGAGATGTTCTATGAATCCTACACCAATTAGGTAATGCCAAGTCACATATGTTTACTTCAGGCCCCTTACCTCTATTGCAATTCTTATTGGCTTCATATGAAGATATGGGGAGTTTGTTCTATTGGTAAGGCAATTTGTTTAAATTTTCTCCTCCAGAGACTTGACTCTTAAAACTTAGGAAGTCATTTTCCAAGTTTTGGACCATCTTAGATACATCTTCCACCTTGGCCTTGTCAGAATATTTCTCTGCATCCTGCACATGCTCAATGTGTGTCATAGTTAATGGAGTTTCCTCGGGTGGAGCATGACACATTGGCATTAACACCTGATGTGGAATGGAATTCAAAACAGGCATGTTCTGCATAACATAGGATATCAAAGAACTGCTCAAAAGTTGAGGTCCTAACTATCTTTCAAGAACCAAAGCTTCCTTATAAGCTCCTGCTAGGGTTGTGATGTTGGTATCTCTCTTGATAAAAATAGAGGTCACTGGATCCAAGGCATTCTTATAGATTTCTAAGGCTAAATTTGCACTTGGGATGTAATGACCAGTCATTCTACCATAAGCCTTTTGGAACCTCACATTGAAAGACCTAACAGTTTCACTAGATTCTCTCTTAATGCTAGAAAATTGTTGATACAACACGTTGGGATCAATCACTTGACCAAATTGGGAAATAAAAGTAATTTCTAATTCATCCCAGCTACTAATAGAGTCATTGGTAAGGTTTAAAAACCAATCATATGCAGCTTCTTGTAGGGTAAATGAGAATAACCTACAAGCAACATCCTCATGAAGGACATTTAACAATTTAAGAGCATTTTTTAAGGCAACCATGTGCTCTTCAGCTGTCCTAGCACCATCATGTTTGTAGGTTGGAAGATATTTCTCATGATTCCTGGGTAAATCATGGGTTGTACCAGGAATATTCAAGGTAGTGGAACCCAACCAATTGGCCATGATTGTCTAATTAATGATCCATAAAAGACAAAACATAGTGTAAAATTGTATTTCTCACTTTAAACACACCATGTTAGACATCAAACGAAATTGGCCCTCCTTCTAGCGCCAAAACAATGTTGATTCGTGTTTTATACACACCTTGAGAAGAGTATACAAGAAACACCAATAACATATAAATGGGAATAAATCCCTCTCACTTTAGGATCTTGTTGGTTATCCAAGGTGTGAGTTACAGAGTCGGGTCGAATGCTCTCACTCTTTTCCACTTCTGGAATAGTTTCAAGTAGACTGTGTTTTACCTTACAACGGGTTCAACCTTTGTTCATTGGTGTTTGGTGGTGGTTTGTGTTGTTCATGATCAAATTTGCATTTGTGAATGGATCTAGCTCTTTGAATTTTAGCAGATTAAAAGAATAAAGAATTTTAAGAAATATAAAAATGAGAACCTTTCAGAAATAAAATAGAGAGGGTAAGGTAGGGCAGAAAAGAAGGATGAAATCCTGCAATTTTAATTGTTAATAATTCTTTCAACTCGGCATACTGTTATGTTCAATCGTAACCAATAGAATAATAAATTGTCCAGCTTTCTAAGATCAATTCATTACCTAGCAAGGGGTGAAACAAGTTTATAGAACAAACCAATCTATTTAAATTATAATCTTCCTTGCAACTAACAGGGTATATCTGTGGATAGCAAATGCTCATGCACACAGACCAGAGCTATCAGTTCCAAATCCTTAAACTATAGATTTAAACACTCTCTTAGGATAGTTTAATCATTCTAAAGATTCAATCTTGCTGGGATGGTTTTTCTAGTAGCATAGCACACGTAGTAAAACCAGAGCCAGTAGGAAAAGAACTAAATCTCAGAATGAGTAAACTTTAATGAAGCTCTTCACATAACATCAACAACATGCCTAAATCAATCAAACTCATAACAATTACTATCACATACATTTCAATGAAAACAAGAATAAGGAAGGAAAGCACCGTCAAAACTTAAGAAGTGGATTAAGCGCCTGGCTACGCCACTTCAGAGTAACAACACCGCAAAATATCCCATGTCGATAACAGATGAGTTCTTCAGAAAAATGATTTTCAAAAAAAGTACTTCTATTATAAATTCTTGCATCTTGATTTTACATCCAACGAAAGTATATATAGACTCAGGACATGCCCTGATCTTTTCAAAAATATCTTCTTCCAAAGATTTAAATCCTATTATAAAAATCCCACCGCCTAGGGGGCCTTACAAGATAAAACATATTTTAATAGCTTCATTCAATTCTAACCACTTTTGAAAATCCGTTCGAATATCTTGCCATTAATGGTGAAGAAAGAATTTGATCTTATCCTTATCAAAATCTAACCGCTTGCGGATATTTTACTTTCCAGCTAGTTGCAGCCGCACTTCATTAAATGGGCACTCCCTCGACCATGCCTCATCAAGTCTTTGTTTGTGGTGGGCTCTGCAAAATCCGGGTGGATTTTTAACTTCCCACATCTTCTACCTCTGCACAACCGTATTCGCCCACTTTTGCATTGAATTTTGATGTCCGCCATCACATCCGCCATTACTCTTGCCACTAGCAAATTTCCTACGAAAATAGAAATAAAATGGCAAAGATTAGACAATTAATAGAATAATTAATTAATTAATTTCATTTTTCTAAGGTTTAAGCTTTTAATTTTTAATTAATTAATTAATTTTTTAATTATCCCTAAGGTGTAAGCTTTTAATTTTAGGGCAAATATATAATTAAAAATTAAATTCTAATGCCTTCTCCTTTCTTTGTATAAACCAACGGATTCCCATTTGAAAGTTTTTAACTCAAAAGCGCAAGCGGAATCAAATCCGGAATAAATACTATGCAATGTGGAGTGGAATAATTATACAAAGGAAAGTTGCGGAATGGAGTCCGCAACTTAATGCATGGGAGGAGGTGCGGATTATCAATCCGTAAAATATTTAAGATGACGTCACACTTATTGCAAATAAAATGCGGAATAGGAATCCACAAGCTTTAACAAGATAAGAGGAGCGGAATGGAGAAAGCTTTGATTTTTTAATTAATTAATTAAAAGCTTTAACTTATTTCAATGGAGAAAGCTTTGATTTTTTTTCGGAATGGAGATAGCTTTTATTTTTCGGAATGGAGCAAGCTTTGATTTTTTCTTTTGAGCGGAATGGAGATAGCTTTGATTTTTCCTAGAATGGAGCAAGCTTTGATTTTTTCTTTTGAACGGAATGGAGATAGCTTTGATTTTTTTGAAATGGAGCAAGCTTTGATTTTTCCAAAATGGAGCAAGCTTTGATTTTTTTGGAATGGAGAAAGCTTTGATTTTTTCGGAATGGAGCAAGCTTTGATTTTTTCCAAAATAGAGAAAGATTTGATTTTTTCTTTAGAATAGAGAAAGATTTGATTTTTTCTCGGAATGGAGATAGCTTTGATTTTTTAAATCCAAAAATTTACTCCCGAACCCTAATAGTGCAAAATAGGTGAAAAATAAAAGTTCTCAGATTTAGATGAAATTTTGCACACTTGTAAAAAAGCCAAAAGGGTATCCAAATATGCAAATAAAACACAAAAATGCAGTTCTTATCAAGAGATATTGCATTAATAAGGTCACGACCTGCAACAAGAAATTGCTATTTATGGAAATGAAATTACATCTAAATTCAGGTAAATTTGGTACCATTGGAAAGAGGAGATCAAGATATTCCACCCAGAATTTGAATCACTTCAAACGAATTTCCCAATCAAAAGATATGCCGATTTCAATTTTGATGTGAATTTAGGGTAAGATGAAGAATTGAGGAAAACCCTAAAATTCGATTTTAATAATTTAGAACTTAGGAAAACTATTGAAGGTTAATTTTCTGAAATTAATAATCTGAAATAATATCATTGAAGGGCAAATATCCAGATCAATTCAATTGAGATCAATGCTTTAGGCAAGCAATCACAAGACCTTGATGCGAACAAAATTTAAAACCTTGACGAAAGCACAATTTGGAAATAAAATCAAAATACTTCAAGAGGGTCCCCTTGGAAATAAAAAATTAATCATTTAAAAGGAGTCAAAATTTTGTTTTCAGTAGGGGTGTGTTGCTCCTCAACATGAACTTGTAATAAACCTCATAAAATAACTTAAAAATTTGTTAGAAATACCACAGGTTATTCTAACCCTCCAACCGAACAAATATCTAATACCAGATGAAGTTTTCAAGGCTCCAAATGAAGATTTGAAGGCTGAAACATAGCACCAAAATTCAACAACATAGCACTGCAGTCACAATATGAAAGTCAAAATGAGATCAAAATAAGAAAAATAATATATTGATAGAAATATTATTCTGAGGTCTTTCCAATAGTTTAAATAACATGCAAAATAGAGTTGTAAGTCAAAAGTTATGAGCTTTGCAAGGTAGTTGTACAGGGTTTTCCTAGGGCCTAGAAAAAGTGGATAAAACATGATTTTCAGAGGTGAAAGTAAGAATGAATACTAAATGAAATATGGATTGTGATATATGGTTAGAAATATCTTGTAAAGGGATTTCCAATGGTGTATTACTTTCAAAAAAATGGATAAATGCAGCAGAAGTTATACACCTCCAAATTAGGTAGTTCAAGATTTTTTGTAAAATCTAGACTGCAAAATACAAGAAATGTAGTAGGCTAAAAAAATGGATTTTTCAAGTTTAATTCATGTTTTCTCACACACCAAACTTTTAAAATGCAATATTAATCATCTTAATCTATATTGTAACTCAAACCTAAAGAATATATGGTAGTTACAAACAAGGTAACAGTTCAAGACTATTACAACTACAATATTCCTACACCGACACGTGTACAAAACTGTTACAAAGTGGTTACATATTCTCTTGTGCCTTCTAATACGAAAATGCACATATGTCAGCATCATTTTCCAAAAAATAATTGATTGCCTTGATAAATTTAAATTCTAATAGCTTTTGAAGTTCTTCTTTAACTAGTAAAGCAACTTAGGGTGCATTTTCCTCAATTTTTTCTTTATAGGTTTGACATCTAGTTTAACGACCAAATGGTGAACTACTAAGAATGGATCTACTATAGGCATGTTTGCATATGACCATACAAATATCTCATAAAATCTGATAAAAAATTTTGTATACTCTTTACACTTCTAAACTTAGGACCTTTTCCAACTTTATAATTTTATTAATCATCTTGGGAACCTATGGTGATTTTGATTTCCCCTTTAATTAAAATATGGTATTCATATTCTAGTTGTGGAGGGATAGGAATTACCCATAGAATTTTAATTTCTTAAAATATAAGGTCCATTTCTTTAGGTTTGATGACTATGGTGGATATGGAATTAATTAAAGAGCCCCTTCAATAGGGATATTTTCTTGATACGGAGAATTGACATGATTATCTCTAGAAGGGCTATGTGGTATAACTTTCACCTCATAGTCATTTATGTCAAAAACTGATAAGATATTTTATATTAATTAGGATGGTGCACCATGATGGGATTCAACTTTACACTTTAATTATCAACCCAGGGCTACAAGTTTAAAATAGATATTGCTTTGTATGAGCCAATGAAAGGATCACCTATAGTTAAGTGGTTCTTTTATTCTATGTCTAGAATCTAGGAACTAAAAACTTTTACAAAAACTCTATAACTACTAAAGAAAGTGATTGAACCTATTTGCAACATAATTTCTACTAGGAAAGGAAAAAAAATCAATATTCTTTGCTAAAACAAGGTGGATCCTATCTTGACAACCTAGATCTAAATTTCTTCCTATAACTAATCACTAATTAACTACAAAAATTAACACAACATAATTATAGCAATTACCAATTTAAGCATAAAAAATAGGAACAACATTCTTTAAATAAAAATAAAAATTTATTTATGCTATAAATCCTTAGGGAAAAATGCCTTACAATGGAAAATGTTTAAAATTGAAACTGGTTGGTTCCTATTTTTCCTCTCAATTTTTTTTCCTTATTACAATATGGATGTCTAATTCATAGAAAATCCATTTATTCTTGTTTTTAGTAGCTTCTAACAACCTAGACCAAAATATACTACATTCAAATATAAGTTTAAAAAATTCAACCATATAATAGCAGTAAACCCTACTATTTCTCAAGTGCATGAGGGAATTTAAAAACTATTTCTTCCTTGTTTGGCACAAGATAGTTTTATCCTATACTTAGAGCTTTAAACTCCTATTTGCAAGGGATTGGGTGTGGTTGGAATCCTAGGTTTTACGCATCTTGACTAGAGTTTTCAAGTCTTCCCTGTCAGTTGTTATTCTATTATCTGCTAATAATTCTATAGGAATTATCTATTGGACACACAATTTTCTGGCTCTTAAGTAACTATATCACCCTTATACAATAACCAAGTATTCTATAGAAACATCTTTCTATAGTAATTGGGAAACAACTAAGCAAAAAACAAGAGATATGCTCAACAAGAAATAAACATTCATTTAACATTCCATTTTTCTTAAGGCATATAACTAATAAAATTAAACAAGTAGCATCTATTTTTATTTCTATTCAAATAAGCTTTATCTATTTATATATATGTAAAATACACTTATAAATCTACATAAGGCTACAAAATAAATCAATTTAGGGACGAGTTAAGACAAAAAGGATGACAAATGATGGTTAATGTTATATCCCATCATTTTACACCCTAAATAAACATGTTGCATGTCCTCATGCAACCAAAATTGAGTAATAATATTCAAATTGATGATAATGTTGATTTTTTTACTTGTCTTCTATTCCAAATCCTCTAAAATATATTTTCTTTATCTTATCATAATTGGGTTACTTCGCTAGATCATTAAACTTTGGACGCATAATGTGTTTTGTCCTATGTTTAGCACCTGATGGAGTAGACTATTCATGTGACTCCTTGTCTTTCTCAGACGTAAATACTAGAGTAGACTATCCATGTGCCTCTTCCTTGTCTTTTAGAAGTGGATTCTATGGTAGACTGGCCTTGTACATATTCCTTGTCTTTTTTAGAAGATTCCTCTTCCCTAAGATCCATGGATTTGGCTCTGAGTTTAAATATTTTTAGTATAAAGGATCCCTTAGAATATTGTTCTATTTCTTTTTGTTTTCATTTTTTAGTCCTTTCCTCTACAACCTATGATGGTTTACCTTAGGGTATACTTTTATGAGTAGCAACTACCTCAAGTTCATTCAACAACTTCTCTATTGTGGCCAACTCATCATGTATCAAGTTCATTGCCTCCTTTACTACATGTACCTTCTCTTTGATACTTCTAACTAACAAAGAAATTCCTATAGTAGTTGGATATGGAGTCTAAGATCCTTCAATGACACCTTCTACAACTTCTAATGTAAATTCTAGTATCACAAAATATCTTGGTGTCTATATCCATATTTTTGTAAATTCTAGTATCACAAAATTATTTTCTCCTTGAAATTATTGAATGGCTTGATACCATCCTACTTTATTCAATCTATTTATGGATTCTTTAGATAGATACAGATAATCCACTTTGATTGGATCACTATGCTTGCATGGTCCCACCATTTTTTGAAATCTATATTCTAATGCAAAAACAAGGGTTCCTAGAGAAAACAAGGACATGTCTATAGAATATAGGGCACGACATGTTTGTAGGAAATAAGGTGTGTCTACAAAAAATAGGAAATAGCACAACTACAAAAGTTAAGGTATTATTTGTAGAAGTGTTGATCAAATATTTAACTAAAATATAAATATACATTTGTGTGCCCTAGACATGGCCAACTTTAAAATTTTAGAGGAAATAAATACACTCAGGGACAATATCCAGAGAGGGCTAGCTCCCTTACTAATCCTACACCGGTTTAAGTCTAGAGTTGTAGGAAATAAATTAAAAATAACAAAAAGAAATGGAAAATATAGCCATAGGCCAAAGATGTAGGATTGGGGATGGACTAGTAGCAGGAATTCCAACCAAGTGTTATAGCAGCATAGAATAGAAAGAAAGCAATAGAATCCACTACAATTTTATGGAGACAACATCTAGAATTGCATTCCAAGACTCACTCCCTCACCAACAGTGCTCAAATACAGATTCAAAATTTGAACTTATCAATAGATAATAGATATGAATATAAAATAGAAATGCTTTTAGAACATAAATAAATCACACATGAAAATTGCTTGCATAATCAAAAGCCAAATTCTTTCTATTTATGCAGAAAAATTGAATAGTTTTTCTGTAGAGTGTCTATCTCCTTTTTACATTGAAACTATCTAGTATTTATAGAGGTTTTTTGCTCTATTTATTTAATATGCAAAAGAAAAAATGCTTACAAATCAGGAACCTTCGTGAAGATATCCCTCCTTGAAATTCTTGAAAATATTTCTTTTGAGACAGTGATCTAGTTTTTGAGGGAAAATTCCTAGGATATTAGCACATTCAAGCATTGGTGCATGAAAAAATGTAGATATGGTCGATGAATTGGGACATCCATTGTACCTTGGAAATTTGAGCCAGTTTAGAATATCTTGGAACTCATGAAAATCACCCTGTGATTTTAATCTTGCAACTCTTTTTGCTTGAAATCAACAATTGCAATCACTTTTTACCTCAATAATTAAATTATCATCATTCGTCTGATATAATCACCATTGAAAAGTATTCATTGATGCTTAAAATAAAATTCATCCAAAATAGAGCGATGAGTGAAAGCATTCCCCTTAAATTTCATCGTATTTTCCTTATTCATGCTTCCTGGTGGAGAAGGTGCCCATAAAGCAAAAATATTCAAAATTTTGTTTGATCTGTAGCTTTGAATTGCATCTTCCATTGTTTCTAAAATTGTGCCTAGAAGAGAAGAAAAAATACGTTATTCAACCATTGGATCACCTCTTGCAACTCTCACGTAATCACGCTCCATGTACAACCTCCAATATTACTCAAATTAAAATTCTTTGCACAACATTCATCTCCCTGTCATGGCAGTAGTCAAATTGGAAGAAATCTAGATAGAAATAACTTATCATACTCCTTTGGTTTTACACTTGATGCTTTGAACCATATTTGTATCATTTTTACCCCTAAAAGAGGTGACAGAGAGCTTCATTTTCCTCCCAGGGTGAAAGCACCTCACACAAGACGTCTTTCTTCTTAAACATATACGTTCACCTCTAAAAGAGGCAAAAGGCTCTGTCGATCTTCACCTTGGGTGAACGTAGCTTTGACTTTTCAATGCCTACCCTTTTAATATTCACCTAAAGTGTAGACAAAAATATTATTGATGCATTTGTGAGATCATTTTATATAGCTTCACCCATGGGAGGGGTGAATGGGATTTTCACCCCTCACCTGGGATGAAAGCACTGCCATTTTACTCCTTCCAATGTATGTGGGGTCCAAATTATTTATTATTTATTCTTTATACACCTTTTATGAAGGGAAGGTGAACGAAACCTTGACTTTTCAAAGATATTTGGGCTTACCATTGTTGGGATTTTTCCCTAGGGAGGGGTGAAAGTGAGTTTCACCCCTCATATGAGGCAAAAGTCCATTTGACTTGTCAAAGCTTTTATCTTTGATGACGTTCACCCCAAAGTGGGGTGAATGATATTTTCACCCCTCCTTTGGGGTGAATGTATTCTTTTTAATTATCGTAATTTCATGCCACCATGTGTTCTTATTTTAATGTGTTTTTACCCCAAGGAGGGGCAAAAGGGACTTTCACCCCTCGCTTGGGGTGAAAACGCCTTTTTCCAACTTGACATTTTTTCCTTTTAATTTTACATTCATCTCTAAGTGAGGCAAATGGATTCTTAACCCAGTTTTTAAGCGAATGCAATTTTGCTCCTTTCTTTGCTTGGCGACAAGGCTCTTATGTTTTTTATTACTCTTAGTCTTTAGGCGCTATTTGTTGCACATGTCTTTGGACAATTTCGACTGATCTCACAAGTCAATTTCCCCAACCATTTAACCTTATAACACCCATTATTTTCAAGCAATAAATACATGAAAAACAAATAAGAAGATCAACACATAGGAATGAACTGCAACATGTTATAGAAAATACTACTACATTAATTTACTATATTTATCACTTTTACAATAACACTATCAATCAAAACTTCATCAAAAATTTAATGGGGTATAATGAAAAACTGCCAATATTTCTAGTGGCTCATGGGGTATCCAACTTGCATGGATGCAAGAAATCCCAAGCCTTTATCTATTGGGATATTCAGTGGTCTTTCATACCATCTATCTTGGTTGGGGCTTCTGATTTGGATATATTTTTTGTGTTTGTTCAAATACTACCTTTTCAACCATCACTTGCTCTACTGCTACCCATGTTGTTGCTTCTTGCTCCACTGCTACTTGTTATGCTATGGCATTTTCTTTCTATTCCTTCAAACTCTCACATGTGATTTCATAAATTGTAACTACCTTGACCCAAGCGTGTATGGTGAACAATCAAGGAACACTAAGCGATTCATAAATATATTGAAGATTCTCAGTATCCTCCAGGTTAAGATTCTTAGATCTTTGAGTCAACTCGAATAAGGACAACTCCATGAGGGTGAACTTCTTCATGAGTGGCAGCACCTATTCTTCACTGATTGGCTCCTTCCACTTGTCAATTTTTTATGTCTTCCACAAAATTCTTCCAAGATGCTTTCAACTGTTCCTTTGGCAATGGCTCACCCCATTCCTTGGTAAAATCTAGGAATCCTATATCAACGAGAGCATCAAAATGAATCATTGAAATAGTATTCTCTTGGTCCATTGTATTAAGGAGCTTTCTACCTTCTATTACCATATCCAACCTATTGAAGTAGTTGTGCATCATAACCTTGGCGGTAGACAAAGATCAATCCATATCGCTCATGGTGAATGCGCATATTCGATTGAGCTAGGGCTTGAATTTTCATAGCCATCTCCAGATGAGGCTCCAACATATCCTCAATACTATATATCACTTTTTGGCTCAATTAAATCTGTATTCAAGCCTCATAGAGATATTGAAGAACTTGAATTGCTCTTACTACCAACTTCTCACAACTCTGATCCAATCGAAGGTGAGCCTCCTTAACTATTTTTTGAGAGAATCCTATAGCCTGTATGGCCTTCTCTACTAGTTGATTTTGTATGGACTCAAGTTGTGCCTTCAGTGTCTATGTCTGTTGCTCTGTCGTATCCTTTACCTTTTGATGAGCCTCTACCTATTGTGCTCTACTCATCGCTAAGGCATATTCAAGTTTAGAAAATTTTGTCTCGATGTCATAAAATATCTATTTATAATACTCATCATGCAAATAAACTAAGCTCATATCAACTTGGATATTCCCTATTTTTTAGTAGGATCAATCTTCGTCAGGTCCTCCATCACAATCTCATAAGCATAATCACTCGGTGTCATCTCTCCTCATGGATTTTGGACCAGGGGAATTATTTTAGTAGTGTGATCCTCCATAGCAATTGGATTGAAGGTGACTTTCTTGAGTAGCCTAGCTAGAGCAAGTACCTATTTTATTCTATGACTCTTTAGCTACTATGACGAACTGACATGAGCATGATTAATTTTTTCTACATCAGGATGCTTGGGCATCACCTCAGCTTTGGGTAGCACCTGAATCTTCAAAAATAGTGTGAAAGAGACCACAAACTATGCATAGTCTAACTCAAAATAATAAGAGGAGATAAAATTAGAGTGGGGCCCAAAATAGCAGAATGAATGGAAGCACTAGTTTTGGCTATTGTTACGTTCACTTGTGGATGAGCTTGCGTACTTATAACTATAGTGGATATAGTGGTAGGAATGGAAGGTGGGGGATGCAAAAATGGGTTCAAACCTGACACAAATGAACTAAAAGAAAGGGAGGCCGAAGAGAGGGAAAGAGAAGAAGGAGTAGTTTTAACTTGCAGATGGGAGGAAGAGGGCAAAATAGAAATAGAAGGCACACTAAATGGAGGAGCAACAAATGTAGGAATTGAATGAAATTAACTAACAACCACTACTTGCTCCTGAGTAGAAGAGAGAAGAGGAGACGTACCTTTGGGTGTGAGCACCGTGTAATCTAGTGATGGAGGCGACTGTGTAATAGGTTCCTCTTGCTTCTCCTCCACTTCCACTTGAGATTTACAATTTCAATCTACTGGTCCAATGGCTAATCATGAATCAATGGAAGACTTTGAGCCATGCTAACTTGAGCAACCAAAATCAGTAGAGACAGATTAACAGTAGTTGTAGCAACTGCAATAATGGAAACTATAACAACTAAAACAACAATAGTGGATGAAGGAATAGTGTTAGTTCTTGACCTCTTTGTAGCCTTCGAAAAAGGAAGTGCCTCCCCAAAACTTTGCTTTTCCAAAGGAGGTAGCTCATCTATATTTATATTTACCCATTACGACCACCTTTTAAATACGTACTAATGCTCTTCTTCCTCATGTGTTGCCTCTTCAACTATCGGGCACTCTTATTTAGCCATGCTTCCTTCACTGTCAGAATTTTGAAAACTTTGAGGTATGAACTTGACGAAAGTGATAGGTTGATAGACATTAACAAATTCATCATACGCCTTTGAAAATGCCTCATCCATATTCAACCCATAAGGTGACATAATTTTTCCCCTGTGGACCCGCATAATCCACCAGTTCATGATCTTCTCTTTGAAATACACAGGAAATTGTTCTTTCATCTGGCCAAATAGTCCTGATGGAGTAATATGATCTCTGTGCATTATGGAGTTATATTCAGCCTCCTTCTCATAGAATTTATGCCATGGTGGGATCAACATCATGACTTCGACATGCCACTCCAAATCATGCCCATCAAAATTGTTACAATTTTCTTGAATATCTGGTTGTGGGAAGCAATGAAAATATTTGGCTTTAATTATTTCCAAAAATTTACCCAATGGGTCATATCTCCATCGGTGTGGTAGTTCCACTAGACCCAGGTCTTGAAGTGCCTTCGTGAGCAACATGTTCTGGCCAACCTAGTTCATTTTTATGCTACCAAATTTAAAGGGCATGGTGCAAGTTATTCTTTTGTCATGCCCTGCTCCATAAACATCATTAGTATAATCAGTCTGGCACACCACCTCCATGGTGAAAACATGCTCGGTGGTGAAATATGGAAGCAGGAATGGCTTGCTCGTAAAGCCATAAATTCTCACAACCACACCTTGAGTTAGCAAAAATATGTCACCCTTCTCGACTATGACAACTACCTCTTTCATTACCCGTAGCACTCTCTCACTCTTACCACAAATCATCTCAATTACAAGCCCCAAAAATAAGTGGTTAAAATTATAGAATGACTCTCATCTTGAAATAGTGGAAGTCCACATATAAATTGGCAAAATCTCATCTTCTTCATCAACTTGTCTAACTACAATAAACAAAAAATGTTGGTGTAAATAAAATAAGAAATACCAGACGAGGAAGGAGTTACGATTGAATGAATTTGCCTCTCTGATATTCATTTTATCCGATTGAATATGCATTTTTTGATATATGAAACTGACATAGTAAAAATAAATTATATTTGTCCCTTTTCTCATTGTCGTCAGAGTATAAAACTCCACCTAAGATATACACTATGCCAGTATCGCCTGTTTTATTCATGATTTTTTTTTATGTTTATGGATGCAGTATCATGATTTTACATGATATAATGTGATGTGATGCCTTAGATGTTATGATGTGTATGTTTAGGTGACTTACTTTATGATATTATGCTATCTAGCTTACATGACTTATGCTTTATGATGTGTGGATGTTTAGATGGAATGATCTAGATGAGGATGATGGATGCATATATGGATGCAATGCTTACTGTTAAACGCATGTCTATCTTTTAATATATTGTATTCATCTAACCTTATGTTGCTATGATATGGTAAATGAAATATATTATGTGTTATGCTAATGATATAATGTGAATGAACTTGTATACTTTAATCACTTAAAACATATGGTATGATGTGATATGATTTTGACAATATAATGGATGACATCACAGAATGTATAAAAATCATGAATAAATAATAATTCTCATAATAAGAATTAAACATCTAAATGTGAGGTGAGATGATGTGGCATGGATGGATTTCTTTATAGGTTGCTATAGACATGCACATAATAGTCAGTGGCCATTTTATTGTCATTTCTAAAATTTATCCGATATTTATCCTATCTTATGCACTCATTTAGCGAACAAAACCTCCTAAAGAAATTTGACGATGTGATTGATGATATGACTTGTTGCTTATTAGAATATTTTTGAGGTTTTCCATGAGACTCAAACACCCTAGCTGCCTCATCAAAAGTTGTGATCATACAGAGCTTCTGAAGGATAAATTTCTTGTTATGAAGACCTAGATATTCATTATCCCTATGTGTACAAATGAATACATTAGATAGAACATAAGAATATTCTAGTGCTAGGTGGTATTCATTCAGCCCATTGTTGTATTGGGGATCCTCAAATGTTTATCCTGATCCTAGGTTGGACTCAGTTGGATTAGACCACTAGGCAATACAAGACACCTAAGGCTAGCTCTTCCACATGCAAACATTGGTCTATACAAAATCCAGATGCTAATATGATAGACATATCATCATGTGCAAGGATACCTTACGACACATTCATGTTGAGAATTCTAGGGATTCAAATTCAAAACTCCCTTCTTTTCTTTACATTTATTTGGGATACTTGCTCATTATTTAGTGATGAAAATCACTATTTATTTTGAATTTTTGTTTTTATTTTAAGCAAGGGATTTATGTAGTGATGATAATAATTGCTTATTTTGCTTTGTTTAGGATTTTTTCTTGTTTTGATTAAATCAAGGGATTGTGCACTTGTCCTTTTGCCAATTCTTAGCATTTCCAAGCTAATCGCACAGGGGGATGAGCAAGATAAACTTTTCACCTTAGGATACCTAATACCACTTCACAACGTTCATATTTCCCTTGTTCCAACTAGGATTTTAGTATTTTTATTAGTGATGGGATTCTGAAATATACCAGGCACTATCAAAACCAAACCTCATCTATCAAAAGAAAAGATAACTTTCTACAAAGTTTGATAAAACCACTAGGTATGGCTGAGTGACCGAAAAACCCTAGTATATTCCTTATAGCAAGCATAAGGGGTTGTGTTGAAAACATAGTTACACACATGGGTGATGGATGATGATGGATTTTGAAGATGCATGATTGAGATACAAACATGGTGTCATTTGTAAGATTGCAAACACAATCTACCCTAATGCAAGTACCATGGATGGACATGCCTAAGTGCAATGCAACTATGTGAATGCAAATGCAAATGCATAATGCAAATGTTTTTGTATTTTGTATGCTTTCAATTATTTTTGAGCTTTTGATTATTTTGAATATTTTTGATATTTTGATTTTAACTTGTTTTTAGGTTTTTATGTCTTGTTATTGACCAAAGGAATTATGGTGCCTTTGGGGATTTTTGTGATTTGACCAAAGGTCTTTAATATGCCTTTGGGGATTTTTGTGATTTGACCAAAGGTCTTTAATATACCTTTGGAGCCTTTTGTGATTTGACCAAACGGCTTGGAGATACATTTGGAGTGACCGAATCTGGGTAGAGTTAACTTTAATAAAGAGATAAAAAACAATTTAATTAAAACAAAATAGCCTCCTTTATTAAAATTTACGTAGCGACCTTCGATTACATATTATGCAATATAACATAGGTATTTATAAGCTATGGAGGTTAGAGAAGGGTGGAGGAAGAAGGGACGTGGAGGGATAAGGAGGAAAAGGTGATGGGAATATAGGAGGAATAAGGAGGCGAAGAAATAGGGAAGCAAGGAGAGAATGGCAGAGAGGAAAATAAAAATCATGCCGACAAACACCTTGCCGACAAATACATGAAGTGTTCACACTGTGGCTAAATAAATAGATATTGCTAAGCCACTTTAGTCTATATCCCTCTTCACACTTGCAACATTCTCCCCCTTAAAGTTGAGAGAACTGACTACATAGTCTCTCGACTTTAAAAATTGAGCTTTAGCCATCGCTTTGGTGAATATGTCAACAACGTTTTCCAAAGTGCGACAAAACTTAAGCTCAACAATTTCATGTTCCACCATATCTCGGATGAAGTGGTACTTCATATCAAAATGCTTCATTCTGCTATGGTGGATTGGATTGTATGCCAACTGAATGGCACTGATGTTGTCACAGTATATTCTGGTCGGACCACTTTGCTGCTCTCCAATCTCTTCCAACACTTTTCTTAGCCACAAGGCTTGAGTACTAGCATAGGTGACTGCTATATACTCAACTTATGTAGAAGACAAAGCTACCACAATTTTCTTTTTGGAACTCCATGTTATTAGTCCTGATCCTAGACTAAAACAGTTCCTTGAAGTTGATTTTCTGTCATCAATATTGCTGCCCCAATCACTATCACTGAAGCCTACAAGCTTGATAGTGTTACATTTATGGTACTGGATTCCAAAATCCAATGTACCCTTCACATATCTGAGAATTATTTTGGCTGCTTGCAAATGCAGCTCAGATGGACTAGCCATAAATCGAGAGACAAGAGAAACAACATACTGAATGTCTAGTCTGGTGTTGGCGAGAAACATCAAACTCCCAACCATGCTCCTAAAAGTGGTCACGTCAACTTTAGGTGCTCCATCATCTTTGCTTAATTGGATCCCATGTCCAACTGGAGTTGCAACTGGTTTGCAATGCTCCATAGCAAACTTCTTGATCATGTCCCGAGCATACTTATGTTGACAGATGAAGATCCCTGAATCTGTCTGATGGACTTCCATTCCAAGGAAGTAATGCATTAAGCCAAGATCCTTCATCTCAAACTGCTTCATCATGGAGTGCTTGAACTCCATATTCACTTTTTCATTACTACCCATGAAAATGAGATCATCCACATACAAGCAAACTATGAGGATGTCGTTACCTTGCTTTAGGTAGTAAAGTGTGGGTTCATTTTTGCTTCTGGTGAACCCAAAATCTTTGAAGTACCCATCAATGCATGAGTACCAAGCTCGCGGTGCCTTCTTGAGGCCATAGAGTGCCTTTTTCAGTCTGTAAACAAGGTGCTCCTTACCTTGCTCTTGAAATCCTTGAGGTTGCTCAACATACACTTCCTCTATTAAGTACCCATTGAGAAAGGCACTCTTCACATCCATGTGTTGGACTTTCCATCCCTTGTGTGCAGCTAAAGCAAGAACTGTTCTGATGGTCTCCTATCTAGCTATAGGAGAAAATGTCTCCTCATAATCAATACCATACTTTTGTGTAAATCCTTTTGCAACCAATCTTGCTTTATGCCTTTCAATGCTTCCATCAACATTGTATTTGGTCTTGAAGACCCATTTACATCCAACACACTTCTTTCCTTTAGGAAGCTCTACCAGCTCCCAAGTATCATTGTTTTTTATAGAGGTTATCTCCTCTTTCATGGCATCTTGCCAAATTTTCTGAGTACATGCCTTCTCATAACTAGAAGGTTCAAGTTGTGCACTAGTTAACAAGGCATAGTTAACTACATCTCCCCGAGGTTCAAGTTGGGAGTCATCATCACCATACAAATGCATATTTTCAAGTCTTTGTAAAATAGAACTCATCTCACTAGCTTGACTTCTAGTATACCTTCTTTGAAAATTTTTATCCAACATCTGATAAGATGGATGATGCTCGGAGAGTTCTCTTACCTCTGGATGGAGAATCAATATCCATTGGTGAGGAACTAACTGACCTTTGTGGAGAAGGACTTGGTGAAGAAGATGATGAACTGGATGTAGAATGTCTGCTTGGGCTTGGAGGAGGAGACTTCTTGCCTTTCTGTGGCGCCTATTGAATTTGTGAAGAACCTGTATCATGAGATTCAACATCACTATAAATTTGGGGATGTCCCCATTCTCCCCCTTCATCAAAAATCACATCCCTAGAAAGTATTATCTTTCGAGTCCTAGGATTGTAGAGTCTGTAAGCTTTTGTGGTCTCATAGTACCCTACAAAAATGCAAGCTTGACTCTTGGGATCGAGCTTCTTCCTCTGTTCATCAAGAATGTGTGAGTAAGCCAGTGAACCAAATACTCTGAAATGCTTGACATTCGATTTCTTACCATACCATGCTTGGTAAGGAGTTTTCCCTTTCAAACTTGAAGTAGGACTCCTATTCAAAATATACACACTGGTCCTGGCTGCATCTGCCCAATACATATTGCTCAAATGCTTCATTTGAAGCATAGATCTTGCCATCTCTACAATGGTGCGATTCTTTCTCTCAGCCACACCATTCTGCTATGGAGTATAGGTAGCAGTGAACTGCCTCTTTATTCCATGTTTTTTACAAAAATTCAAAAATTCATTAGAGGAGTATTCTCCTCCTTTATCTGATCTGAGACACTTAACAAAATATCCACTCTCATTTTCAACTCTTGCTTTAAAATCTATGAAGCAATCAAATGCCTCATCTTTATGCTTCAAAAAATATATCCAACACATTCTTGAAAAATCATCAATGAAAAGAAGAAAGTAAGAGTTGTTACCAATGCTCTTGGTCTGCATCGGACCACAGATGTTTGAGTGCACTAGCTGGAGTGGATAACTGGCCCGCCATGCTTGTCCATGAGGAAATTTGGTTCTAGCGTGCTTGCCCAAGGCACAACCTTCACAGACTTCCTTATTGTCCTGAACTTTAGGAAGTCCGGTCACCATCGCTTGAGAAGTTAACATCTTCAAACTAGCTGAATTCAAATGACCGTATCTCAAGTGCCACAACACACTTGGATTTGCAATAGCAACATTTACTAATTGATCTCCTCTTGGCTGGCCAAAATTTAAAGGAAATAACCTATTCCTTGTCATTGGCACTTGAGTAATGACTCTATCACTATTACTCTTATAAAAAATGGTACATTTACCCTCATCAAATAGCAACTTATAGTTTTTCTCCAACATTTGACCAACACTCAAAATATTATGTTGGAGATGAGGGGTGTAATAAATATCATTTACCTATTTGATGCCCTCTTTTGTTGGAACCTCCATGGCTCCAATACCTTTGACTGCCAATGACTTGTCGTCCCCCAACTTGATGCTTGATTTGTAAGAAGAATCCAAGGTAGCAAAGAGTTCTTCTTTGCCACTCATATGATTTGAACACCTAGTGTCCAAGATCCAGGTGTCATTCAGGTTCTGATCTGACTTGCCATATGAGAGAAAGATATTTGAGGTCCCTTCTTCTTCTCCAAAATTGCCATACTGGCTGCTCTGGCTACTGCTCCCTTGTGAGGATTTCGACCAACAGTCATGAGCGAAGTGGCCAAGTTTACCACAATTGTAGAAAACTTGTTTTGACTTGTCACTTCCTTTTCCTCGTCCTGGATGCTTCCCTATGTTCTGCTGTCCACCTCTATTCTGACCTCCACCTCTATTTGAAGATCCTCCTCTGTTAGGAGTTCCACCTCATGGACTATTCCTACCTCTACCTCTGTGCTGACCTCTGCCACGACCTCTACCTTGTCCTTTTCCTTCTTGTGAAGCGAAGGCTTTGTCATCACCTCCATGGCTAGTGGAAGAAGATTCATGCAATCTCTCTTCATGTGAAAGAAGAGAACCAATTAGTGCATCAAAGGAAAGTGCAGTCAAATATTTTGACTCTTCAATAATGATTGCTACATGATTCCATTTAGGAAGAAGTTTTCGCAACACTTTCTTCACTACAACTTCTGGTTTAATCTCTTCACCTAGAGTGACCATTTTATCTACTACGACTTTGACTCGCATGCAGTAGTCTCCTACTTTCTCATTCTCTTGCATTCTGAGATTTTCAAAATCTCTTTTTAGAGTTTGAAGCCTGACCTACTTCACTTGATCACTCCCTTGAAAACTTTCCTTTAAAGCCTTCCAAGCATCTTGAGTTGTTATACAGGATGCTATTCTAGGAAATATGCTTTTATCTAGGGCTGCTTGTAAATGATATAGAGCAAAGGAATTATTTTTTTGGGCTTCTTTCTTGGCTTTTCTATCGGCAACACTTAAGGTAGACCAGTCAGTAGGAGAAGGTTCTGTGTAACCCTCTTCAACTATTTCCCATAAACCTTTACCAATCAACATAGTTTTCATCTTTATTGCCCAGTATTCATAATCACTACCATTAAATTCAGGAATTGGGAGATTCGAATTTGAAGCCATTTCTACTACTTGAAAGCAAACTTTGATTTGATTAAAAAATAGCAATTACAAAGCAAAGTAATTACAAGTTCAAATCAAATCTAGATTTCTTAACTCTCTCACTAATTTCTTGTTCTTCTTCTTGAGGATTGTCCAGTACTGGAGGCCCAAAATTATCTGCAATGGAATCGTCGTCGTCACTAATGACAACAATTTTAGGAGCTACCATTGGCTCGACCTATGTTGGCTCAACCTCTACTGGCTCAGGCTCTGGAGAGCGTGGGGTATAACTCTCACTGGATTGTTCCTTAGGTTCAAATGCCACTGAATCGGACTCCTCCACTCATTGTCCAAATATATTGTCTTCTGAGTCAGCCTCGTAACCAAAATCTGGATTCCTTTGGTGGGCTATAATAGAATTCTATAGCTGACTGAATACGACATGCAGTCCATCTCGTCGAACTCGTTCATCAAAAGCTTCAGTAGTTTCTCTTCGCAATAGAGAGCACAAAGCATGGTAACATCCGGTAGATCTGATCATCTACTCATCAAGGCAAAAATAAAACTTTGTTAGAGCTTCTGAGGTTACAATTTTTGCTCTTTTACAGCCGCTGAGGCTATTACACAAAATTTTTAGCCTTGAACGGGGTTCCAAGGGGCAACGCCCTGGAAGTGCTAAACGGGCACTCCGGAAGGCTTCCCATCACTTATATGTTCCCCCTTTTTACAATGCTTGCCTCTTAGGCTATTACACAATTTTGCAAGGTTTTTAAGCCCCTTGGGCGACTTTACAATTTGCCACAATAGGTTCACAATTTCTCTTAAGTTTTCAAATTTAAAAAAAAAACTTTAATAAAAATATTGAAACCTTTTTAAAAAACGTTTATAAAAACCTTATTTTTTTTTTGCTCTGTGGAGAATCGAACCGCGATCCTCCCAAATGCCACCGAATGTCTCTGCCAACACGCCACCTCGCGGCTTTGAAACCAATATTCCGGTGCATGATCCTTATCCTTACAACATGCAAAATGTTAAAAAAAAGTGCTTCAAAAAAAGGGCTCGGCGGGTTTCAAACCCGAGACCGCCCTTCAACAAACGATCAACTTAAGCCACGCGTGCTACGTGCCTCTTCGGGAATCAAAGGTAAGGACGTTAATGATAAATGATCGCGCAACATTCAAAAAATAAAAATAAATAAAAATCACTTTGTCCCACATGCATCAGGACGGGGACGGCATAGACGTTTATATACGCGAGCAATCGTGTATTAACTCGATTACCTTTGAGAAATCAAAATTGTGCCTTTTTCCCAATGAAACTCTACCACATCGTAACCAACTGCTGCCACGTGTTCATAAATTTGTCCTCATTGTGCCACATGTCTGTTAGTGCCACGTCACTGCCAACTCACTTCTGCTAGCTCAGCTCCTCGAGCTACGTGCCTTCCATGTCGGCCCTTCACGTCACTGCCACCTCAGCTCCAGTTGGCCACCACCTTAGCCCTACATCAGCTCCAGCTTTAGGATCCATGCCTTTGAGTCAGTGCTCCACATGCACCGGTCTACATCAGTCAAGATCTTCTCGTGCTCTGCTGCCTACTTCAGATTTCCTCAAAACCCATGCTCACTACGCCTCCTTCTGTGCCTTGTTGGGCGCTCTGCATGCTCTCCTCGATCCACGCAGTCGGCTTCCCTCATTTGCCTCGACCACCTCGATCCTCATGTACTAGCCCGACGTACCCTGGCGCTCTGATACCAATGATCGAATTTGGGCAGAGTTAACTTTAATAAAGAGACAAAAAACAATTTAATTAAAACAAAATAGCCTCCTTTATTAAAATTTACGCAGCGACCTTCGATTACATATTATGCAATATAACATAGGTATTTATAAGCTATGGAGGTTAGAGAAGGGTGGAGGAAGAAGGGACGTGGAGGGATAAGGAGGAAAAGGTGTCGGGAATATAGGAGGAATAAGGAGGCGAAGAAATAGGGAAGCAAGGAGAGAATGGTGGAGAGGAAAATAAAAATCATGCCGACAAATACATGAAGTGTTCACACTGTGGCTAAATAAATAGATATTTCTAAGCCACTTTAGTCTATATCCCTCTTCACACTTGCAACATGGAGCCTTTCTATGATTTGACCAAACAACTTGGAAATGCCTTTGGAGCATTTCTATTTTTGATGTTTTATGATTTGTTTGGATTTTTATGATTTCTATTGTTTTTTAATATTTTGAAATTATTTGAATGTAATTGATATTTTGTTGATTCATGTGTGAAACATCTTTAGATGAATGATATTGAGAGGCTCTGTCTCCTCAAAACCTTCTAGAATTGTTAGGTGATATGCCCTAGCCCCAATCTTCTCTAAGATGATATAGGGACCTATCCAATTGGTCATAAATTTATCTCATAGATGCAATGACAGATTTGAGTTATGTTGGTTTTCTTTAAACACAAGATCCCCAACTTTAAAGTCTCTCATATGGACTCTATTGTTATAAGCTCATGTTAGATGATCTTGGTAAATGCGATGGTGCTCAAGGGCATTGATGCATCATTCATCCATAAGGGTTAATTGATCTAGGTGAGCTTGCCATGCAATGTCATCATTGATGAACTCTTTCAATGTGACGTGCAATATTGGAATTTCCAACTCTAAGGGCATAATGGCTTCAGCATCATATACAAGAAAAAATGGTGTTACCCCAATGGGCATTCGTATGCTAGTCCTATAAGCCCATAATGCTAAGGGTAATTGTAGATGCCAATCCTTATGATTTTCTTTCACCGTCTTCTTTAATATGGCTACTATTGTCTTTTTTGAGGTCTCTTCTTAACCATTGGCCTGCGGATAGTATGGTGTCGTAAAACTATATTGAATATTGTATTTGCTCGTTAGAGCTTGCACATTTTTATTTTTGAATGATGGACCATTATTCGATAAAATCTTGAAGGGTACCCCGAAATGATAAATTATATTGTAGAGTATGAACTCTATAATTTGAGGACCAATTATCAAGGTTAAGGGTATCGCTTCCACCCATTTGGTGAAGTACTCAGTGGACGTTAATATGAACATGTTCTAGCCTAAAAATGAGGGTGAGATATTTCCAATCAGATCGAAACCCACTGAGAAAATGGCCAAGCTGCCTGAATGGATTGTAAGGCCTAAGATGGCAAGTGCATCAGGTTTGCATGATGTTGACATTTAACACATTTCTTGACATACTCATAGTAATATTTCTCCATAGTGGGCCATTAATAGCCCATTCAAAGAATGCCCTTGACAATGGCCATGCTACTGAAGTGGCCACTACACGTACCATCATGAGCTTGGGAAATCACCCAAGCTGATTCTTGGAGCTCTAAGAAATGTAGGAGAACTTCATCATAGCTTCGGCGATACAATATGCCTCCTAGCAAGACATATCTAGTCACTTTTTTCTTGAATGCTCATCTCTCGGTATGCAATAGTCCTTGTGGGACAATTCCAAGCCTAAGAAAGTCTTGTAATTGGGATAGCCAATCCTGATAGGTTACAACCTCGATAGATAAGATGACTTGTTCCTCCTACAATTCAACTTGCACAAATACAGATTGAGAAACAACCTTGTGGCGAATAGTGGTACCATTCCCCATAGGACCCTAAGAGATCTAGGACCCCCAAGGCACATTCTATAAGAATCCTCTGGCTTTACAAAACTAGTCATTGTCTGGCTCTATATGGATCATGTTGACTGATTTCTTGTTATCAAAAGCCTCATGTTGGATCATTGAATGCAAGATCATTTTGACATGAATGGTGGTGAAATCGGTAGATAGATTTTGAGGGATCAAGGATCCCAAAGATGCTATGGTGTCTACAAATCTGTTTGATTAACGAGGGATTGCCTCAATTTCATACCACTATAGTTTGGCTATATATGTGTCAACAAGCTCCTTGTAAGCTTTCAAGGTTGGATCCCAACATTGAAACAGTCCTTTAACCTGGTTGACTATGAGGAGGGAGTCACCAAAGATATTTAGCCTTTTGATTCTCATGGTGATGGATGTTTGGAGACGCAAGATTAGGGCCTCATATTCGGTGTTGCTATTGGTGCAAGGGAATTCTAGCTTGAATGACAAGGGTATTGGAGCACCTTGTGGTGTGAAAAAGACAATCCCCGCATCACCTCCTTGCTCACACTTCAAACCATCGAAGAACAAAGTCATGTTAGCTTCATTTTTTGGTTCTTTGGGTTTGGTTTCTTCTGATAGTGCAAAGACTACATCATCAGGAAGCTCTATGGTGAAGGGCCTACTATTTTGAAGATGCACCTCAGCTAGTTGATCATCTATGACCTATCCCTTGATGGACTTTTGGCTTATGAATTCCAAATTGAATTTTGTTAATAGCATGATCCACTTTGTAGTACATGTGCAATGATATGTCTTGCTCATTATATACTACAAAGGATTTTGCTTGGATATTACATATGTCATATGGCTCAACATGTAGTGGCATAATTTCCTAGTTGTAAAGACCACTACTAAGCACAACTTTTCTACGTATGCATATCCAATTTTATAGGTCACTAGGGTGTGGCTAATGTAGTATATCACTTGATCTTTGTCTTGCACGTTCTTTTGAGCCAACATGGTACCCAAAGCAAAATATGCAGTAGATATATATAGTAGGAATGGAACATTTGGCCTTGGTGGAGCTAGGATTGGTGGCATTACCAGGTACTCTTTGATCTCATAAAATGCTTGTTGATATTCTTTGTCCCATTAGAATGGGATACTCTTGTGTAGCATTCAATTCATGGGTCGATATTTATTAGATAGTTGTACGCACTTTATGGATGCTACTTTACCCTACAAGCTTCTTTATGGGTGGGGCCATTTCTAGGATAGCCTTTACCTTTGTTGGGTCTACCTCGATGCCTCATTTAGAAATGATGAATCTCAAAAATTTTCCAGAAGTTACACCAAAGACGCATTTCTTGGGGTTCAACCTAACATTGTGCTCAATCAGGCGATCGAAGACCTTTCTGAGGGTCTCAACATGCTCTTCTCATAGTAATGACTTGGCTAGCAAGTCATCGATGTATTCTTCCAAGATCTTGTGCATATAGTTGTAGCACCCTAAAAATGACTCACATTAATCAAAACTAAGTTAATAAACATTTGAAAAATCAAATTTAACTATCCTTAAATTGTTGCCTCGATTTTTGTACCCATTACAAGTTTGTTTTAGCCCTCATACAAAATCAGTAGATTTTGCACAAAATTGGGTCACCTAATTTTTTCCAATACTAAAAAATGCCTGCTTTAGCAAGGTGATAAAATCTAGTTGTAACCTCTTTGTCTCTACCTAGGTAACTACACGATGGTTGCAAGATTGGTTTGACTAATTTCGTCTAGAATAGAGAAGGTTGTAACCCCCCTTCAATTTTAGCCCAACCCCTTAGTTGATCTCTTCCTATTTAATCTAGGCTCCTCACATCGGATTCCCCATGGAACATCCGCATAATTTCATCTATTCTTTCTGCTATTTTTCTATGTCTTTGTAGGTTCAAGTTACGCATCAGTCAGATTTATGTGATATTGTTCCGCCTGATTTTGATATTGTTTTGCTCAATTTTGACAAAACTGCCCGATTTTGTTTGCATCACACATTCATGTTGTTCAGCTACTTAGGGGCATCCAGACCTCAGTTTTTGCATTCTCTATTCTCTTTTCTTTTATTTAAAATCATATGTAATGTTCATTAGATCATTTTAATTTCATTGTTATTGATACTTTATGTGTTTAGCATAGAGTCATATTCGATAATTCATTTTTTTATCCTTCAAATTCATTATTTAAATGCAATTTAGTTTAGTAGATGTATATTATTCTATAAATCTACTATTTTTTGTATCAAAGTTGTCAAACTGCAACTTTCTACCCTAATCGGGTATATTTCTGCATAATCGAACCACCCAATTAGCAAATTGGATCAACCAATCTTACTAGTTTTTGATCGATTTTACCTAAAACAAAGAATCAAAAACTACATCAGACTTTTGGATACGGGTCAGAGTTTAAAATTCTTTTAAGCACAACATAGTTCATCTAAATTTATTTTTTTGTTGTTTGCTATCTTCATATAAATCAAAATTGCATATAGGTTAATATAGTTTCATATTGGCCAAACTAGGTGTATGAAAATTTTGATAAAAGGAACACATCAAAATAAATCCCAAAACCTAGGTATGGAAACTGCCATAAAATATTTCCTGGTGAATCCCACCTAATTCGTCAAAAAATCACCATAATAAGGTACGATCAAGTACCTCTCTTTCAAGGTGTAGACCTATCATTCCCATGTTCCCTTTTGAGGTGCAGATCCATCAGCCTGAAGGAAAGTAATGTGTGAATTTTATACTTACATTATTTGGTTAACCCAACGTGAAAACATTAGGCATTTTTCTAATTTATAAAACACAAAAAAAAACATCAAAATTACAAAATATATAACAAAACAAAAATTCAAGAAGATCATTAGTTTAAGTCACATAATCTTGCATTTCATAGATGGTAGATTACAACATAAGAAGAACTATCTAAATTTATGTAAGTACAGTATTGTCAACCCAAGATTTTTCTTCATTAGGTAGTGTGCCTGTTGGCATTTTTGCCACATTTATTTTGATTGCTGATTATTCATGCATAAGCTGTTGAAATTCTAACTCCTCTACAGGTTTTGATGCAAAAAACGCCTAAGTCCGAAAGTTGTCACGAAATCGCGACAAAAAACAGCATGGAGAGCCAAAGTTGAAAACCGTCGCGATATCGCGACATGTCGCAAAATCGCGGGTCGGATGAGGAGAGAGAAAACAAACGCAAAATTGTCACGATTTCGCGACGTGTCGCAAAATCGCGGTCAACGCAGTCAACGGCAGCAGGGGGCAAAACCGTCGCGATATCGCGACGTGTTAGATTTTCGCGGTCAAAATGGTCAACGGAGGCTGAGCGACAAAGTTGTAGCAAAATCGCGACATGTCGCGTTTTCGCGACTTGCGACGGCCAGGGAGCATAAGGTTAGAAATTGTCGCGAAATCGCGACATAACTGAGCGACGGGCGATGAGACTCGAAAAGGTAGCGAAATCGTGACACAATATGGCACACAGCACATAAGGCAAAAGACGTCGCGAAATCGTGACGCGTCTCGTTTTTGCGACGTGGGTGGACAGAAAGGCTCAAGGTGTAAAATGGTCGCGATTTCGTGCCAGTTATAGGATGAAGCCAAGCCAAGCAAAGGATGTAGCGAAATCGCTACGTGTTCCATTTTCGCGGTTCAGGTGAATGAAAAGAGTCTAAGGCATAAAACCGTAGCGATATCGCGACACTTTTTAGAATGAGTCCAAGCAAGACGAAGACGTCGCGAAATCGCAATAGAAAGTGGGAACAGTGAAGAAGGCAAGAAATGGTAGCGAAATCGCGACATGGTGGAAGTTGAAGAGACACAGAGGCAAGAGAGTCGTGTTTTCGTGGCTTAGAAGCAGGACCGTACAGCATGCAGAAAAGTGGTAGCGAAATCGTGACATGTCGGATTTTTGCGATGCAGAAGGGAAGATAGAGCCAAAGACAGAAAACGTAGCGAAATCGCGTAGCGTTGTGTTTTCACGGTTCAAGGTAGCGAAGGAGATAAAGAAGCCGAATGTGTAGCGATTTCGTGACATGTTTGTTTTTCGTGGGTTCGAAGCGGCAGAAGCGTACGGAGCAGAAAGACGTCGCGATTTCGTGACTTGTCACGTTTTCGCGACCTGTTGCAGTTTCGCACCAAAAAGCGGTTCAAACGGCCCGATGCAATTTTGTGAGTTCCGATGATTCAAAGCGCTCCAGAATTAAATGTGTTGCTACTTTCCGATGCAGTCAAGGTAGAAGAACGCGCCCAAGCTACCAGAATTGAAGATTTCCATTATTCGAAGCTGTTGTTCACGATTTTTCTAACGGTTTCAAGCATGTTTCCAAGAACAACAATTTAATGAAGACGACCGACTCTTCCTTATGGCATTTAATTTCTGATTGTTCCGAGGTTGTTTAAGGATATCATCTCCTTGTTTTTGTTGCATAATTTGTAGATCTCGAGGAGGTCCGTTTCATAGTTTTAAATGCTGCAAAGAGGCAAGACCTCTATATAAATCAATGTAAATCTCAAGAACAAGTATCGGGAGTTTGAGAGATACTTTTGCTGAAAGCTTTTCAAGTACTTTGCATGAATATAAGACATTCGGCTCTCTGGTTTCGCAAGCAATTTTCTGTGTATTTTCCCTTCTGTATTCTGCATTCCTAATTTGTGCTCGCATTTCTTATTTGCTGCTTAGTTTTAATTATGTATTGAGTTTTAACATTTTCTAGTAAGGGAGTGAGTTCTGGAATGTTATCTTGGAGGTCATCCGCGCAAGGTTGTGAGTGAATCACGTCACTGTCTTCTGTTATTTGTTGTTTGCGTACTTAGAGTTATCTGCTATTGTTCTTTCCCGATCGGATAAATTCGGCCTACGGCCATATTTCCCGTTTCTTTTTGCATCTTTACAATTCCTTTCCTATAACTTTGATCTAAAAACAAACTTAGAATAGTAAGGGAACCATCCCACTCTGGAGATTGGTCTGGGAGACATTTCTTTCTCTCAGCCTTTCAATGTTGGCCGGGTCTAGGGTGCATTTTTCTATAAAATCCTTTCCTGTGGCAGATTCGTGACCAACAGTTTTGGCACGCCCTTTTGGCACGCTCGGTGGGACAGACTTCTTCTGTCTCAGAAAGATCCCATAGTATTGAAGGTTTAATGTTCGCCTTCATGCCATAAAGTTAGAACATTTGGTGACTCTGTAGTACCCAAAAATCTCTGAACGTGGATGCAGTGAAAGCTGTACTTCATGATCACGAGATCACAGTCTAAAAAAGTTGGAGATCTTGTTGAGTTTTTTGAACTTGACAGCACAAAAGAAGGTGAACATTCTAGGTTGGTTTCCCCATCGCTTGCATCATCTGCCATATCCACACAAATCCCTGGTATTGTTACTAGTTTTCCATCTTCTCAATCACATCCACTAGTCCCAATGGCCCAGTATCCTCCACCCAGGAAGTTCTTGGCATGGAACAGCTCTGGAGCCCTGAATCTGCAGGCTCAGAATCCAGTTCCTCGAGCCGCTTTGAAGGTTTTTCCGACCTATGATGGTACGGGTAAGACTGCATATGAACATATTAATGATGTAGCTTCTCTGGCGGCCATTCATGATATAACTGACGAGGATGTGATGGTGAAGTTGTTGGTGTTATCCCTGAGAGGTAAATTGTTGTACTGGTACCGAACGTTGCAACCAGGCACCATTACATCATGGGATCAGCTAGGAGAACTGCTAGTTAAGAATTTTCATGAACAGGCTGACCCATTTTCATTGTTGCATCAGTTTAACGCAATCCAGAGGCACCCGCAAGAAGAGATAGCTGATTTTAATGTTCGATTTACCAGAACCTGGCAGAGAATTCCTGATGGTCTTCGGCCTGCTGATGAGCTGGCTGCATTTTACTACCTCAGAGCGTTCAACACAGATATCGGTTGGGCAGTCCGGCAGTCCAACGTAACGACCTTTCCAGAGTTGTTCGAACAAGCATTAAAGGCGAAAGCTGATCTGATTGCTATAGGTAGACTTCCTCCCAAGGTAACTATGCCTATTATTCCTGATCTGCCTAAGTATTTATACTTTGGTTCACTTCCACAGCCCATGCCATCTATGTACCCTACCCCATCATGGAGCTCCAATGCACCTCAAATCGCACCTATTCCAGTTCCTCAACTTCCTGCTCCAACTGTTCCCTAGTTGCCTGCACCGAGCATTCCACGGTTAGTCCCTCCACTTCCAACTCCTGCATTATCTTCCCCATAGTTTCCATTACCTTTACCAGCACCGCCTGTGTCCTCAAGCCCAGATCCTCAATTGGTTATGTTACAAGAAATTCAGTCGGCTATGAGATCTCTCATTGACAAGGTGACATCTATGGAACGGAGAGAGGCGGAAAGAAGCTATCAGCCACGAAGATTTATGTCGGCAGTAACTAGAGAACAACCTGCTCCTAGCAAGGCTATGGAGAAAGCACCTGAAAGGAACTCAGTAGTTCTGGTAAGTGAAGAGGCTGGCCCTTCTGAAGTTTCACATGAGCCATCTTACTGGTGTTCTTCCTGCAATGACCCACATGATGAGTCCACTTGCATGGTCCACCAAAATTATTTGCAAGTTCTTATAGGGAGCCATGTAAATATGATTCGAGAGGTGGATCTTACTTCCATGGAGTCTTTGGAGGAACATATAGCAATACTGACACGCAGCGGCAAGAAACCAATGTTGGTAGATCCGGCTAAGATGGAGCCATTGAAAGTGCCTCCTGTACAAGCAACGAAGCAACAAATGCCAACAAAGGCTCATGATTCCCCAACGCAACGGCAATCACCTGTTTTGTCGAAGGATCCACTTCCATCACCAGCAAAAGACAAGGAACAAGCTTCTTCTTCCCAGCCGCAAACAGAAACAAAGGAGCAAGTCAAAGAGACGTTGTGGTATCCATCATTGACCAAACGGCAACGAGTGGAAGCCACCCAACAATATAAGAGCACATTTGAATCTGCTAGTGGCGGGAAGGAACAGACCTCCATGGAGTACAACATTGTTGAAGAACTTAAATGGATACCAGCTAAGGTAAGTCTGTATGACACCTTACAGTTGCCTAGATAGGTAAATCTCTTACAGGAATCCCTGAAGACCATACAAAGTAAGGGGAAAGCTCCAGCCTAGGTGGTTATGGCTCAAACGTTAACTTCTGCAGCCACTGGAAGGAATAGACCACCCCCATTTTATCTATCATTGCAAATGGAGGGTTGGATCGTACATAATTGCCTGATCGATTCTGGTGCCGCTACAACTATCATGCCTAAGGCAGTCTGTGAAGCAATGGGAATGGAATTCACACGAAGTAGCCCTAGAGTTTTGCAGTTAGATGGCACTCCTGTGAAAATAGTGGGTGTAATCAAGGATGTCCCGATTGTTTTGCATAATATGCCATAGATTACAGTCATTCAGGAGATTGTTGTGGTCGATCTAGAACCGTATTTCAGTATGTGCTTATCCAGAGAGTTTACTGCAAAGTTGGGCGGTTACCTTGCACTCGATTATTCTCATTTGGAGATTCCGTTCAAAGGAAGACGAGTCCGGATCTATAATCAGAAACCTTCTACTTTTCATATTGAGAAGATAGAAGAAGCAGAAAAGTCCAAAGATGTTGTTCATATGCTAACTGAAGATTTGGAGGAGGAGTTTTCAATGCTCAACTTTAATGCTATGATCCAGACTGAAATTGGCTGTTATTTCATTACAAAGCAGTCTGAAGAGGTTGCAGTCAAGTTGCCTACTGATCAAGTTGAACAAGATTCTCTGCCAGATCAGCTTTATTTTGATGGATCACAATACAAAAATGGTGCTAATACCGGGACAGAGCGATCATGCCTAGGTCTCAAGACGGCTGGGACACTTGGAGTGCTGCACTTACAGATTTTTGGTGATTCTGAGCTGATCAAGAACCAGAAGTTTACTGAGCATCTGTCAAGAGTCTGGGATCCAGGAGACAGAACCGTGTTTGGGTTTGTGTCTTTCCCAGAAGTTCACATCTAATTCGGGAGTTACCTTTTGTATATATAAAAAAAAAAAAAAAAAAAAGTATTGTTTTCATTTGTCCACTTCGGCTCTTTTTGCATGCGAGCCGTAGGTGCCTTTTTTTTTCTTTTTGCTTCTTCTTTCCCAGTAGTTAGTGGCTTCCTCACTCTTTCTTCTCTTCCCCTTCCTTTCTTCCCTTCCCTTCTCCTACTCCTTTTTCTTTTGCAGTAAAAAAAAAGCCACTGTTGTTGTTTCTTTTTCCCCTCCTATTATTCCCGCTTCTTCTTATCCCTTTCTTCTAAGTTTTCTGTCATTTTTAGCATTTATCGCAGTTTATCCATGGTTCACACCTTTTCATTATTTATTCCACTTCCATTCCATTATTTCATTTACTTCCATTCCCCTTCCATCGCAGCTGGTAGCATAGAAGCATTCTGTTACTGTATCTACCGCATCATCACTCCACCATTCCATCATATCACTATTCCATTCGCATTTCACCGCCTGCGCATCCGCAGGATCTCATTCCATTCATTTCCATTTTTGTATCCCTGGTGCTTTCATGGAGATTATTTTACAGCACCTGATCAGTTAAGCCAAATGCAGATTCTTTAAGTTTCAGTTATTCAGCAAAAGTTGTTGCAGCAGTCCATCGAGATGAACCCCAGCAGCTAGCTTTCTGTTCTAAGTTTTCATGACTCTGTTGCCCAATGGATTCAGGCCTGGGATTCTTGCATACAGTAGAACTGTATACCCCACGAGCCGCCAAGAATGTTGGCATTTTTGCCACATTTATTTTGATTGTTGATTATTCATGCATAAGCTGTTGAAATTCTAACTCCTCTACAGGTTTTGATGCAAAAAATGCCTAAGTCCGAAGACTGTCGCGAAATCGCGACAAAAAACAGCATGGAGAGCCAAAGTTGAAAACCGTCGCGATATCGCGACATGTCGCAAAATCGCGGGTCGGATGAGGAGAGAGAAAACAAACGCAAAATTGTCACGATTTCGCGACGTGTCGCAAAATCGCGGTCAGCGCAGTCAACGGCAGCAGGTGGGCAAAACCGTCGTGATATCGCGACGTGTTAGATTTTCGCGGTCAAAATGGTCAACGGAGGGCAGAGCGACAAAGTTGTAGCGAAATCGTGACATGTCGCGTTTTCGTGACTTGCGACGGCCAGGGAGCATAAGGTTAGAAATTGTCGCGAAATCGCGACATAACTGAGCGACGGGCGATGAGGCTCGAAAAGGTAGCAAAATCGCGACACAATATGGCACAAGGCACATAAGGCAAAAGACGTCGCAAAATCGCGACGCGTCTCGTTTTCATGGCGTGGGTGGACAGAAAGGCTCAAGGTGTAAAATGGTCACGATTTCGCGCCAGTTGTAGGATGAAGCCAAGCCAAGCAAAGGATGTAGCGAAATCGCTACGTGTTCCGTTTTCGCGGTTCAGGTGAATGAAAAGAGTCTAAGGCAGAAAACCGTAGCGATATCGCGACACTTTTGAGAATGAGTCCAAGCAAGACGAAGACGTCGCGAAATCACGACAGAAAGTGGGAACAGTGAAGAAGGCAAGAAATGGTAGCGAAATCGCGACATGGTGGAAGTTGAAGAGACACAGAGGCAAAAACGTCACATTTTCGCGGCTTAGAAGCAGGACCGTACAACATGCAGAAAAGTGGTAGCGAAATCGCGACATGTCGGATTTTCGCGATGCAGAAGGGAAGATAGAGCCAAAGACAGAAAACGTAGCGAAATCGTGCAGCGTTGTGTTTTCGCGGTTCAGGGTAGCGAAGGAGATAAAGAAGCCGAATGTGTAGCGATTTCGTGACATGTTTGTTTTTCGCGGGTTCGAAGCGACAGAAGCGTATGGAGCAGAAAGACGTCGCGATTTCGTGACCTGTCGCGTTTTCGCGACCTGTTATAGTTTCGCGCCAGAAAGCGGTTCAAACGGCCCGATGCAGTTTTGTGAGTTCCGATGATTCAAAGCGCTCCATAATTAAATGTGTTGCTGCTTTCCGATGTAGTCAAGGTAGAAGAATGCGCCCAAGCTACCAGAATTGAAGATTTCCATTATTCGAAGCTGTTGTTCACGATTTTTCTAACGGTTTCAAGCATGTTTCCAAGAACAACAATTTAATGAAGACGACCGACTCCTCCTTATGGCATTTAATTTCTGGTTTCTCCGAGGTTGTTTAAGGATATCATCTCCTTGTTTCCGTTGCATAATTTGTAGATCTCGAGGAGGTCCGTTTCATATTTTTAATGCTGCAAAGAGGCAAGACCTCTATATAAATCAATGTAAATCTCAAGAACAAGTATCGGGAGTTTGAGAGATACTTTTGCTGAAAGCTTTTCAAGTACTTTGCATGAATATAAGACATTCGGCTCTCTGGTTTTGCAAGCAATTTTCTGTGTATTTTCCCTTCTGTATTCTCGCATTCCTAATTTGTGCTCGCATTTCTTATTTGCTGCTTAGTTTTAATTTTGTATTGAGTTTTAACATTTGCTAGTAAGGGAGTGAGTTCTGGAATGTTATCTTGGAGGTCATCCGTGCAAGGTTGTGAGTGAATCACGTCACTGTCTTCTGTTATTTGTTGTTTGCGTACTTAGAGTTATCTGCTGTTGTTCTTTCCCGATCGGATAAATTCGGCCTACGGCCATATTTCCCGTTTCTTTCTGCATCTTTACAATTCCTTTCCTGTAACTTTGATCTAAAAACAAACTTAGAATAGTAAGGGAACCAGCCCACTCTGGAGATTGGTCTGGGAGACATTTCTTTCTCTCAGCCTTTCAATGTTGGCCGGGTCTAGGGTGCATTTTTTTGTAAAATCCTTTCCTGTGGCAGATTCGTGACCAACAGAGTGCCATACCCTGAGATTTGGAAAATATCAAAATATATAAGGGCTAAAGAACCTAAACTCAAGAAATTCATAAGGTTTTACTTGTCTAGAATCCTAGATCCCAGTAGTGCACCTTTTTACTTTGACCTTCAAAGAGCATGTGATAGGTGTTAGCGCATATGACATATTGTATTTCATTATTCTAAAAATATTGCTCGTAGGCAATCTCCAAGTTAGGAAGTTAGGTTGATTAACCAATTCATCGGTTATCAACTGCTTTCAACTGTTTGTAAACTGTTTGTAAATCTTTATATTACAATCAATGAGAATGTATCCAATGCTTCGCAAGTTTCAATATGGCATCAGAGCCACGGTCGCACTGGCGGACTGGCAGAAACCTGGACGACGCAGACAGGACCTAACGTAACCGGACGGACTGACAGCAACCGGCGGGCGGACGGACCGGCGGGCGGACGGACTGGACAGCAGACAGAAACCTGGACGACGCAGACAGGACCTAACCTAACCGGACGGACTGACAGCAACCGGCGGGCGGACGGACCAACCGGCGGACGGACTGGACAGCAGACAGAAACTGGCGGACACAGAAGAGGACACAGAAGACCTGACTACCCACTGACAAGCCACTGGCGGACACAGAAAACCGGACAACAGAACGTGCAGAGACCAAGGTTCGCGGATCGGGGTGCTTCGACGGTGGCTGAGGAGACAAAAGGAAGGGGGTGGTTGCCCGAAGGCAACCGAAAGGTTGTCTGTTCTCCACATTTTTTACACCCTCCCACAGTGGCCGCATAGGCCATGTGGGATCAAGTTTTTAAAAAAACTTATCCGCCTCCCAGAGTTTAAAACCGACGTATTCCTGATTTCTTTCATCAGGGTCTCCGGCTCCTGTGGTTGGTATGGTTCTTGCTTGGCGGCAGGTTATGGTTTCGAAACCCGTCGGGGAAATTTTGACGGAGATTTTTTTATTTTGACGCCCGAATGGTCGCATTGACGCCCGAATGGTCGCATTGACGCCCGAATGGTCGAAATGACGCCAGCCTGGTAGAATTGACGCCCGAAAGGGGTAAATGACGGCAGTGACACAGAATTGACGGCTGTTGACGCACACAAGGTGTCATTCACACCCAATGATGTCTTGAAGACTCCCATTTTTTCATTCTTTTGGGGTTTTCAGGTATTTTTTTTCACATTCTTATCTATTTTGCAAATTGAAGGGGGGATTTGACTTGATTTCACTTGCAAAATTATCAGATAAAGGGGGGAATGTGTAATAGGAGTTATAATTTGTGGGCATTTATGATTTTTTGCATTTAAATACACTATTTTCTTGCATTCACAATCATAAATTAAACTAAAAATAAGACCCCAAATTTATACCCTATTTGTGCAATTTATTGCACAGCAGCGTTCGGTATTTGAGATACCTCTGGTCCACACTTACAAGTAATGTTGTCGTGCTTTGGACTACTGTATTCGCCGCCTAATATAGCTGCAACAACGACGTCTGAGCTTGTTCTCTATAAATCGTCGGGGAGAAATAAGGCAAACTTGTTTTTTTTTCCACTTCATACCTACATCGTGATTGTTGTTAGGCGTAAATCCTGACGAAAGTTTTTTCCAAAGTGTTTAGGGGAAGTTACGCCCCACGCATGCGGAATAAAACTTTCTATGGTAGGTGTCATTAACAACACGATGCCCTTTCAGTATCGCCTATGTTCAATATATTGTGCTTCTCATATGTACTTATAGTCTCCCTCACGTAAGGGCGAGTACATATTGAGTAGTATATTGTTCATATATACCTATAGTTTCCCTCACGTAAGGGCGGGTATATGTTGAATGGTTACAGTATAGAGATCTGGCAGGTATAAAGAAAGGGAGACCAATTGGTGATATAAGGAACCTTCATAATGGCCACCATTCATAAGTATCTCTCAGACTCACAATTGTTGAAAGGTTCTAACTTTGTTCCATGGAAGACAAAGATGAAAGCCATACTTCAGCTTGGAAGATTTATGGGATGTCGTGATCGGCACTCGAAACACGTCCTACATCATCGAGAATAGATCAGGATGCTTGGGATAAAAAATACAAGAAGAGTTTTGTATTTATCTTACTTGCTACTACGGATGAGGTGCAGCCTCATATTTGTGATGCACAAACCAGTAAGATAGCCTGGGATGCCCTGCTCACTATTTTTGAAGGCAAGAATCAATCTTCTATCCTTCATCTTCAAACTCAACTACATAATCTCAGTATGAGTTCTGGAGAAACAGATTGACATATTCCTTTGCAGAGTAGCAGACTTGAAAGCAAAATTGAATGCTATGGGAAAACCTGTGGATGATGATGTCTTGAATTCTGTTATCTTGAGAGCATTACCAAGTTCCTACAAGATGTTGATCACTTCTCTCAATGTCTCTGGTAGACAAATTTCTTTTGTGGAACTGGTAAACTTGCTTCAAACTGAAGAGGCAACTCAGGTCCAAAAAGATGATATGCCTGATAATGCTCTATCCACACAACAAAGTGGTAAAAAGCAAGGTCAGTTTCAAAAAGGAGGTGCTTCTTCCAAAGGCAAAGGGAAGCAATCTCAACAACAAGATACAAAATATTGCAAAATTTGTGACATGAATAACCATGACACCAACAGGTGTTGGTTTAAAAATAAGCAACCAAATGACAAAGGTTCACAGAAGAAGGGCAAGCACAAGAAAAAATACAATAAGCATAAGCAATCTAAAGGCCATGTTGCTTATGCTGAATCCAACTCTGACTCAAATTCTCCTGAGTCTGATTCAGATTCTGACTCTGAAAGAGCACACAAGGTGCTCATGACACATACTTCGTCTTCCCAGATAGATGTTGTATGGTATATTGACTCAGGAGCTAGCAAACACATGACTGGCGATAAATCCTGGTTTGATACTTTTGTGGCAAAAGAGGGCAAGCCAGTCACGATTGCTGACAATCAGGTATATCAAGTACAAGGAGAAGGAGACATTTTTGTGTCTCTTCCTGATGGTAAATGTCAGATTGAAAAGGTTCTCTATGTTCCTGGCTTAGCCAATAATTTGCTATCAGTTCCACAAATGTTGGATAGAAACATGGAAGTCATGTTTCGCATTGTCAATGGCAAGAAGAGATGTTTTATCACAAACAGTGGTAAACATGTTGCAACTGGCTCTTACAAACATGGCTTGTTTATTCTCGATGCTATTTCCACACCCCATGTTGCTTTGGCTGCAACTACAAAGGAGGCCACCTCCCTTTGGCATCGACGTTATGGTCATCTCAGTTCTGGATATTTGCTTGAATTACACAAATATGGGTTGGTGAAAGGTCTTCCACCTCTCTCATCTACCTTACCAGTTTGCTCGGATTGCTTAGCAGGGAAGCAACATCGAGTGCCTTTTGAAGCCAGCTCCTCCCGAGCTGAAAAACCCTTAGAGCTTGTCCATACCGATCTGTGTGGTCCTATGCCAACCAGCTATGGTGGGAAAAAATATTTCCAACTATTCGTTGATGATTACTCACGGAAAATGTGGGTTTTCTTTCTTCAGTTGAAATCAGAAGCGCTTCTCTACTTTCAACAGTTCAAGAAACTTGTTGAGAAGGAGTCGGGATGTTTGATCAAGACCCTCCGCTCAGATCGAGGGGGGGAATATACCTCTAAAGAGTTTTCAGAATTTCTTAAGGAACATGGGATCAAAAGACAATTGACTACAGCCTATACACCTCAGCAGAATGGAGTTGCAGAGAGAAGAAATCGTTCCATTATGGAAATGGTTCGATGTATGCTAAAAGGAGCACATCTTGAGGATCAATATTGGGCAGAAGCGAGAAATACAACATCATACCTTCTAAATAGAGCACCCACTAGAGCTCTACAAGGGAAGACCCCACAAGGAGCATGGAGTGATAAGAAACCTTCCATTGCTCATCTGAAAGTGTTTGGGTGTAAAGCATTCATGCACATTCCAAAACAGAAAAGGAGGAAGCTGGATGAGAAAACCCTGCAGTGTATCTTTCTTGGTTATGATGAGTACTCAAAAGGATATCGATTGATTGATCCTAAGACTAAGAAGACACATGTAAGTAGAGATGTTATATTTGATGAAACTCTCACATCAAAAAACACATCCACAACTGTATACCTAGATGAAGAAGAGCCTAAGAAGGAAGTCCAACTTCCACAGCAAAAACAAAAAATTCCAAAATGGTATACTAGCACTTTGAGAGATGCTAAGTTGAAATCCCTTCCAGATCTATCTCTTGATAGGCCATGTACTCGCAGAGATGACTCAAAAGATGAGAGCAGAAGAATCTACTTCAGAGGTTGACGAACTTTGTCAACACTTTGATGATTTGTCAGTGGGTACAAAAAATGATAGAGAGGAAGAAAAGGATGGAGAAAAAATTTATATGTCTACATTGAATACAAACGAACCCACAACGGTTCAATCTGCACTTGATGAACCACAGTGGAAAGAGGCCATGGATGTAGAACATCAATCTCTCCTTAGAAATAATACTTGGAAATTAGTCGATCTGCCAAAAGGGAAGAAACCCATAGGCTGCAAATGGGTGTTCAAAGTGAAATATAAGGCAGATGGGTCTATTGATAAGCATAAAGCCCGGCTTGTTGCAAAGGGGTATGCTCAGAAAGAAGGCATAGATTATGAAGAGACTTTTGCCCCTACTGCAAAAATGACTACCATTCGTGTACTTTGTGCCATGGCAGCTCAGTTTGGGTGGAAATTACATCAGATGGATGTTAAAAGTGCTTTCTTGAATGGTGACTTACAAGAAGAAGTCTACATGACTCAACCAGAAGGATTTGTGGTCAAAGGGAAAGAACAAAAAGTATGTAAATTGATTAAATCCTTGTATGGGCTAAAACAAGCTCCTCGAGCTTGGTACATCAAGATAGACAGTCACCTTGTGCAGCATGGATTCGAAAGAAGTCCTTCAGATGCAAATCTCTATATCAAGAAAAATGGGTCCGATATAGTAATTCTTGTACTCTACGTAGATGATCCGATCATTACGAGAAGCTCGGAAAGTATGATTAGCTTAGTAAAAAAAGACTTGAAGCAATCATTTGAAATGACAGATCTAGGACTTCCGCACTATTGTCTTGGTTTAGAATTTACTCAAGAACAATTTCATATACGAGTAACACAAAAAAAATATGCCAAGACTTTAGTAGAAAAATATCGGATGACTAATTGTAAGTCCAAAACAACTCCAATGGAGCAAGGACTTAAGTTATCTCGATATGATGAGTCACCTCAGTAGATGGAACTCTCTATCGTCGCTTGATTGGGAGTCTCCTATATCTGACAAATACCAGGCCAGATCTCAGTTTTGCTGTGGGATATCTTTCAAGATTCATGCAAGAGCCTAAGATGAATCACTGGAAAGCAGCAAAAAGAGTTCTTCACTATGTTCATGGTAGTACAAATTATGGCCTGGAATATAGAAAGAATAATAAATTTTTCTTACTTGGATACACAGACTCAGATTATGCTGGATCTATTGATGATCGTAAATCCACTTCTGGATATGTTTTTCATCTCGGGTCTGGACCAATCTCATGGCACAGTAAGAAACAGCATGTGGTTGCTCTATCTTCAACATAGAGAATATCGTGCGACCAAGTGAAGCGATCTGCATGAGATAATGTGGTTAAGTCGCATTTTTACAAACATGGGCCTTCCAAAGAATCTTCCACTTCATTTGTTTTGCGACAATCAAGGTGTTTTGAATCTTGTAAAAAATCCAATTTTTCATGAACGTACCAAACACGTTGATACCAGATGTCATTTTATTCGGGATGAAGTTCCAAAGCACCATATACAACTCCACTACATTCCTACTGATGAGCAAGTTGCCGATATCTTTACCAAAGCACTTGGCCGTATCAAATATGAGAAATTTCGAGCAACTATTGGAATTTGCCAATAATGAAATAAGGGGGGATGTTAGCGCATATGACATATTGTATTTCATTATTCTAAAAATATTGCTCGTAGGCAATCTCCAAGTTAGGAAGTTAGGTTGATTAACCAATTCATCGGTTATCAACTGCTTTCAATTGTTTGTAAACTGTTTGTAAATCTTTATATTACAATCAATGAGAATGTATCCAATGCTTCGCAAGTTTCAATAATAGGTGGCTAGCGGATAAGAGAGTTGTCATTTCTCCAATTCTTTACTCCTTTGAAGATTATCTTGAGAATGCAATAACGGTACATAAGTTTTTATCACACATGGAAAATCAAGAAGTTATCTTAGATGATAAGAGAAGATTTAATAAAGTTCCTAGGGTTGTACTTTTATATGTCAAACTGTGAAGTTGATTGCATCACTATAGCTCATTTCATAAAATTCTTAAAAGCCAAATTTTAATTTGAAGAAGAACACTATATGACCCCTAAGGAATTAGAACCTGTTAATGATATCTATAGGCTTTTCCAAGGAAAATTAGAGTATAATATCTATAATACTATAGTTTTTGTTCTATTTGTCTTTTGTTTGCAATTCAAAAACTACAAAAACCCAAAATATAATATACTATATTACTTAGGTATATATTACATATATACCCCAATCATTAAGCACATATATATATGAATTATATATATCTACAAGATAAAATATTTTAAGAGAAATGCCTAAATTAAGAAGTGGAAAACAAGTAGAACATGAGAATATAGGAGAACAAGATCAAGCAAATCCTGAAGATGAAGTTCAAATTAAATATTATGTATCATCAGAGTCAGATGAGGAAAACCATAATAAAGAAGAGGAAGTTTTCTATCATAGGCCACAAGTAGATGAAGAAGGCAATCTTAAATTTACATCCACAGAACATTTTATTGAGTTTCTAAAATACAATATAGATGTCATTAATCATGTGATACACACAGAAGCTCAACTCCCTATGGGAGATTATTCAAAGGAGGCTTCCATAGAGGTTGCTCTCTAATTGAATGGAAATCCATTAACATACATGAACAAAAATCAAGCTGGCACATCTCAAAATGTAAATCAAAATTTGAATCAAAATATAGCATAACCAGCACCAGTAATAAATTCAAATTCCAAAAAAAAACAACCATATTCTACCTCACAAAAAGTAGCACAAAGAATTAAGAAGATGCACAATATTAGTCAGAATTAGCAAAGGGTTCAACAAAATAAAATTCCCTATCAGCTTCATAATACTCCTCCTAGTAACACTCTACATAATAGTGTTTTAGTTGGGAATCATTATACAACAACACCAACTTATTATCAAATACACAACAACATGGTACAAAAAAATTAGTTTGGTGGACAACAACAAGGACTTGAAGCCATGGTTAAATAGTTAGCTTCAAGACTAGATCGTATTGATCCCTATCATCACTCTTATAGTTATAGAGATATTTCTAGCCAACCCTTGGATCCTATTGTGTTTGCTCAACCATATCCTAAGTATTTCCCTATGATTGTCCTACTGATATATAAGGGAACCGAAGATCCTATTGAGCATCTTTGCATGTTTAGGATAGCATGTCATGATATTTCTCATGATGACTTGTTGTTGTTAAATATGTTTCCTAAAAGTCTCAGAGGCATGGCTTTAGAGTGGTATTATCAGTTACCTACAAACTCTTTAAGGAATTTTGAAAAAATAGTAGAGATGTTTGTCGACTAATTCAGTGCTTACATAGAGAGGCATGTGACTATTAAATATTTTTAATAATTTGAAGCAAGGAAAATATGAGAGTTTTTCTGAATTCTTAACTAAGTGGAGACAACTCTTAGGCAAATTACATTTTGCTTTACCTCACCGTGAAATGTTGGATATATTCATTAGTAATTTACAAGAACAATTGTCTTATAAGATTTCTACTGCTACAGTAACATCCTTTGATCAAGTCATTGATTTAGCAAGAAGGGTAGAATAAGCCCTTATTAGAAGAGATCAATTTAAGAATAAATATGAAGATAAAGCTTCTAAAAATTAATATAAAAATAAACAAGTAGTGGGTGATGGAGTTACTGATAGCAGGAATAATCCAATTTTCAATGCTGCAGAAACATTTAAGAAGTTTTTATTTAAATTTCTTGATAAGCCATCAAGAGAATTTACAAGATTAAATCAACCCTTAACAATGATTTTACCTCAATTATTGGAACAAGGCTTGATACAGTTGCCTAAAATAAGACAACCATAAACTACTGCAGTTGGATATAGGGTTGATTTACATTGTAATTTCCATCAAGTAGATGGACATTCTAAAAATTCTTGTAAAAGGTTAAAGGTTGTAAGTGTTATAAGATTTTATTGATAAAGGAAAAATTGAAGTTCAACAATTTCCTGCAAACAATAATACTCAAAATAATACCCAAAAACAAGCAAATCAAAATGCAAATCAAAACCTAGATATTTTTCAACATCCTTTACCCAACCATGTTAAAGAAGCATTAACCAAGTAGATCATCACAATGTTCCTCATCCAAATCGATATGTGGGAACCATTAGTAGCTTTTTACCATAACAAGATTTACAAACATCTTTATCTGTGGTCACAACTAGACCAATACAATATTTTCAATCATCTTCGAAAGATACTAAAAGTAATACATAAAATGACACAGAAGTGAAACTGGGAGTGAACTAGAGATTGCTTCAAATAGTTCCAAGTATGAATTGGATCAAGTCACTCCTATTACAGATTTATTAGTTTCAGAAGAACCATTTCCAAGAATAATAACTACTAGACCATCATCTCAACAAAGGCTTTCAAATGAACAAGCATAAAATGCTAGACCCCATTTTGGTAATCCTCGACATAGCAACATTGTGGGTACCATTGGGTTTATAACAAGACAACAAGCACAAGTTCAAAATTCTCAACCACAAATTCAAAATGAAAAATCATCTCCTTTTGTATTGAGAACTCCCACTAAGGGAAATAATGCATTAAGTTCACACAAAGATCTCCATATGATATTAATGAACAATTAGCTACCATCATAGTGAGAATTTCTCTTTTGGACCTCTTAAGAACTTCCTCCATACATAGGGAAGAATTAATGAAAACTTTAAGCAAGATGATGGTACCTGAAGATATTGAACCTAATGTTGTGGTGAATGTTGTGACTTTGGATGAAACAAATTTCATAGATTTTTGTGACAAATATATTCCTCCTCAAATTTTATATAGAGATAAACCTTTATACATTAGAGCATTGATCGGATATGTAGGATTCAAAAGAGTTCTAATTGATAATGGATCATCTTTAAACATCTGCACATATGATTTTTTTCAAATATTTGGGTTTAAAAAATAAGATATGAAAAGTACTGAAATGATTATTAAAGCATTTAATTATGAAACTCAAGAAACATGTGGAGTAATGACAGTCCCATTGTAAGTTGGCCCAAGAATTTTGGATATGACTATGTTTGTTGTACCTTGTTTTGCATCGTACAACATTCTTCTAGGTTGACCTTGGATCAATGCAATGAGAGTAGTACCTTCCACATTACATCAATGTATCAAATTTAAGTTCAAAAATCAATTAGTCACCATCCATGGTGATCCTAGACCATTTGATATATGTGTGGTGGAGCCTATAGGGGTTTTATTCTATCTTGTTATGTCTTCTACTCATCCCAGTCCACCCTCATCATCAAAACATTCTAAATCTAAATCATCATAACCTTATAAATCCATATCATCAAAAGCACATTCTAAATCACCAACATCAACAAATTCTAAGTCATTATCATCATCGTCTTCTGAGCCCATATCCAATCCATTTCCTAAATCCACATTATCAGATCCACCTCTTGATTCTATAGTGTTTAAATTCACAGTATCTAAAGAACTAGTTAATGAAGATATTCCACCTACTTTATATACTCTTTCAGATGAAGCATTATCGGACTTATATTTATTCCTTGCAAATACAGAAGAATTTAATTTTTCTACCCAAGATTCATTAGTGTTATCTAAGTTACCTCCATCTCTTCGAACCTTGGGCTTGCCAAAGAAGGGAAGCATCTACCATATTGGGAGTTGTACCTTTGTGTATTCAAGGTATGATTGGGGTAAAATTACAGTTGTAAAAGTTACAATTGATCGAAATGGATTTGCTAAGTGTTATTTTTCTAATGGAAATATAAAATAAAAATGAATGATGTGTAATATGGTCTATATAGGTAAAGGTTTAGGACCTCATGAAAATGGTATGAAAGAACCTTTAGAAGTTGAATATTGGCCTGCCCGATGTGGTCTTGGCTATATTTCCATAAAAATAGAACCATTCCCATATGAATATGATGATCACCTCATAACATATCAAGAATATATGGAACAAAAAGAGCTCTTTAAAAGGATACATACGTGCAATATGTTAACCGTAGCTTATCCAGAAATGATTGCTTATCCATATGAATATTTAGAAAGCGATATCTTTCATGATATATCTCTTGATGAATTTTTAAGGAATAAATTCTTCTTTGATGGATCTATGCCATGTATAGCTCATATTGAAGCAACTACTCCTCAATAAGAACTAGCCAAATGCACATTAGAAGAGTTACAAGAAATGGGTGTATCATCCGCACCACCCAACTTTGAAAGAGACTTAAATATTATTGTTGGAGATACTTTAAAAGTTAATATTGGAATATAAGAGAACCCTCACCTAGTCAAAATTGGATCAGAATTAAGTGAAGAAAAATAAAATTTATATATTTAATTTCTCATAGAATATGCTGATGTTTTTTCTTGGACATACACAGATATGCCAGGTCTAAATCCTTATGTATGTAGGTCCCGTAAGAGAGAGAAAAAATATATTGAATCATTAACCTAATCAATACAATAGTCTATGTTTAAATAATAGACTAATAACCAATAGTGTAGAGAATCTCGCTAACTACCCTCTAACAATAGAATAGGGAGGGAGTTGCGTGATGCTAACCACTAACCTAGGTAGAGAGTTCTAACCATAACACTAACCTAAATATCTGACATAGGATATTTAGGTACTTACCTAGTTTAACCATGAGGTAAAATATCTCATGGTAATTACATAGAAAAGTAAATGTAATAACCCCACGTAGTGTAATGCAATACACTACCTTATTTTACCCTAACATCCCCCCTTTATTACATTACTTTGATATACAAAGTTTGCTCCGAAACAGCTTGAAATTTGACACGTCCAAGTGCCTTTGTAAAAATGTCTGCAACCTCGTTCGTCGGTGGGAATGTGTTGGAGCTTGATTCTGTGCTTAGGAACTTCATCACGAATGAAATGACAATCTGTATCAATATGCTTAGTTCGTTCATGATGCACTGGATTCTTGACCAAGTTCAAAACACCTGAGTTGTCACAAAACATGTGAATGGGAAGTTTCTTTGGTAGGCCCATGGTAGCCAAGATGCGACTTAGCCATATCGCTTCACACACAGCTCCACGTGCAGCGCGATATTCTGCCTCGGTTGAAGATAAAGCAACCACCTGTTGCTTTTTACTATGCCATGAGACAGGACCAGATCCAAGATGAAAAACATAGCCCCGATGTTGATTTTCTGTCATCTATGGATCCAAAGATAATCGTAGTCAATGTAACTCCGTAAGAAGAATGAGTTATTCTTCTTATACTCTAGACCATAATTGGCACTACCCTGAATGTAGTGTAGGACTCTCTTAGCTGCTTTCCAATGGGAGACCTTTGGTTCTTGCATGAACCGTGAGAGATAGTTTATAGCATAAGTAATATCCGATCTAGTATTAGTCAGATAGATGAGGCTTCCAATCATCTATCTATAAAGTGTTCCATCTACCCGTGGTGAGTCTTCATATCGTGATAACTATGATTCCATCGGTGTTGCTTTGGGTTTACAATCAGTCATACGATATTTTTCTACTAAAGTCTTGGCATACTTTGTCTGAGTCACCCTAAGATGATTCTCTTTCTGTTCTATCTCAAGGCCAAGACAGTAGTGGAGAAGTCCTAGATCTGTCATATCAAACGACTCTTTCAAGTCATCTTTCACGATGTTAATCAAGTTCTCTGAATTTCTAGTGATGATCAGATCATCTACATATAACACAAGAATCACTATCTCGTAACCTGTGTTCTTGATATAGAGATTTGCGTCAGATGGACTTCTCTTAAATCCATGCTGCAATAGGTGACTATCCATTTTTATGTACCATGCTCTTGGGGCTTGTTTTAGCCCATATAATGATTTGACCAATTTGCAAACATGTTGCTCATGGCCTACCTCTAGAAATCCAGGAGGTTGAGTCATGTACACCTCTTCTTTTAAGTCACCATTAAGAAAGGTGCTCTTTACATCCATCTGATGTAATTTCCATCCGAACTGTGCTGCCATAGCACAAAGCACTCGAATGGTGGTCATCCTTGCTGTAGGAGCAAAGGTTTCCTCATAGTCAAGCCCTTCCTTTTGAGCATAGCCCTTCACCACAAGACGGGCCTTATGCTTATCTATAGTGCCATCTACCTTATATTTTACTTTGTAAACCCATTTGCAGCCTATGGGTTTCTTTCCTTTAGGCAAATCCACTAACTTCCATGTTTTATTCTTTATGAGGGAGTTATATTCTGCATCCATAGCTGCCTTCCACCGAGGCAGTCTAAGTGCTTCATCAACTGTAGAAGGTTCATTCTCATCACATGCTGACAAGTAAACCCTCTCCTCATCTATTTCCATCTCATCTTCCCTTGGTAACTCTCTATCAACAGAAAGATCTTGAAAATCTGCACAAAGATCATCAACTGAAGTGGATGCTTCATTCTTTTCTTTCTGTGTCATGCTTCTTGTCTTTGGATGATTGAGAGTAAGATCAGGTGGGGAAGTGAGTTTAGAGTCTTTCATTGTGCTTGTATACCATTTGGGTGGCTTTTTCTGTTGTGAAGAAGGAAGTTGATGTTCCTCCTCATCATCTAGGTATACTGATGTAGTGTTGGGTGTGAAAGCTTCATCAAACACTACATCTCTGCCGACATGTATCTTCTTGGTAAATGGGTCTATCAACCGATAGCCTTTTGAAAATTCATCATATCCAAGAAATACACAAGGTAGGGACTTCTCATCTAATTTCTTTCTTTTCTCCTTGGGTATATGCATAAATGCCTTACACCCAAATACCCGTAGATGAGTTATGGAGGGTTTCCTACCACTCCATGATTCCCGAGGAGTCATACCTTCAAGAGCCCTTGTGGGAGCCCTATTCAGAAGATATACTACAGTTTGAACAGCTTCAGCCCAGTAAGTTTGCTCAAGGTTGGCCCCCTTAAGCATACATCGAACCATTTCCATAATGGACCGATTTCTTCTCTCAAGCAACCCCATTGGATTGAGGAGTATAGGTTGTTGTTAACTGTCTCTTTATCCCATGTGTCTATAAAAATGAGGAAAATTCTTTTGATGTGTATTCCCCCCTCGATCTGAACGGAGGGTCTTAATAAAGCATCCCGATTCCTTCTCAACAAGCTTTTTGAACTGTTGAAAATAGGAAAATGCTTCAGACTTCAACTGCAAGAAGAAGACCCACATTTTCCGTGAGTGATCATCGACAAACAATTGAAAATACCTTTTTCCTCCACAACTTGTAGACATGGGACCACACAAATCTGTGTGAACCAACTCCAAAGGTACCTTAGCTCGAAAAGAGCTAGGTTCAAAAGGTACTCTATGTTGCTTTCCTGACAAGCAATCAGAGCACACTGGCAAAGTAGATGAAAGAGTAGGCAGTCCTTTCACCATTTGATATTTACTCAACTCTAGTAAATATCCTGAACTCAAATGCCCAAATATCTTATGCCAAAGAGAAGTGGCCTCCTTTGTGGTTACTACCAATGCAGTATGGGTAGAGGTAATTGCATCTAAGACAAACAAACCATGTTTGTATGAACCTGTTGCTATCTGTTTTCCCTTCTTAGTGATAAAGCAACGTTTCTTTTCTTTGTCCACTTTGAAATTGACATTCATGTTATTGTCCAAGATTTGTGGAACTGACAAGAGATTATTTTTCAATCCTGGTACATAAAGAACTTTTTGAATATTACATTCTCCATCCGGAAGGGAGACAGAAACACTTCCTTCTCCCTGAACTCGATAGGTCTGATCATCAGCAATGGTGACCGGTCTACCTTCTCGAGCCTCAAATGTTGCAAACCAAGATTTATCGCCAATCATATGTTTACTAGCGCCTAAGTCTATGTACCACACAGAGTCCTTGTGGGAGGAATCAGTATGTGTCATGAGCACTTTGTGTGCTCTCTCATAATCTGAACTAGAATCTTCAGCCGCAATGTGTCCCTTTTGTTGTTTGTTCTTGTTCTTAGGTTTGCCTTGGCCCTTTTTGTTTCCTTGTTCATTGGGCGGTTTGTTCTTAAACCAACATCTTTTGGTTTCATGAGTGTCTTTGTCGCAAATCTTACAATACCGCTTCTTCTTCGGAATCTCTTTGGCTTTACCCTTTTCTTGATTAGAAGAAGAACCTTTCTGTTGATTCCACTTTTTCTTACCACCTTGTCTTTTTGAGAAAAGAGCATTGTTGGATGCCTCATCTCTTTGGAGTTGATTAGCTTCTTCTGTTTGAAGCATGTTTACCAACTCGACAAAAGTTACTGTCCTACCATAAACTTGTAGTGAAGTGATCAACGTTCGGTAGGAGTCAAGAAGAGCTCTCAAAATGATAGAGTTCAAGACTTGGTCTTCCACTTTCTCTCCTAAGGATAGCAGTTTTGTTTTCAATTCTGCGACTCTGCAGAGGAATAGCTCTACTGTTTCTCCTGATTTCATATGTAGAGTATGAAGTTGTGTTTGGAGGTTAAGAATCGTTGATTGATTCTTTCCCTCATAGATGGTATTTAAGGCATCCCATGCTGCCTTACCAATCGTAGCTTCACTGATATGAGGTTGGATATCATCGATAATAGCTAGCAAGATCATTAAGGATAGTTTTTTATCCTTTTTATCAAATTCTCTTTGATCTTGTCCAGGTGATTGAGGTCTAGTGACACTTCCATCCACTATTGACCACAAATCCTCTACAGTTAAGATAGCTTTCATCTTAGTCTTCCAAGCTGAATAATTTGAACCTTTGAGCAGTTGGCTCTCAATGAGATACTTGTGTATCATGGCCATGGTTTAGGTTTCAAATTTGATAGGACTAAGATGGTTGTATCTTGCACTATACCCTCAAAAGAGTATATGGAAGTTGTTTTCAATTCGCCTCTATAAGATATTTAATGGCACTTGCCTTAACACCCTGAACAAGGGATGAGAAGTTTGAGGAATTTAAGCCAAACAAGATAGAGCAAATGAAAAAGTTTGAGGATTGGTTGATAGACTTGTGATTGTTCTCTCTAGGATATTTAATGGCACCTGCCTTAACACCCTTCAAGAAGGATGAGAAGTTTGGAGGAAATTAAGCCAAACAAAGAGAGTTAATCAAGGTGTGTTTTGAATTTTGACCTTTGGAGGGGGTAAGTAAAATTGACTGTTGTTCAACCTGTGCAAAGTGTAGCACGTTTTGAGTGAAATATGGGTTTCTAAAAATGCTTCTGCCAATGTTGTTTTGTGAATGATTTAAGTGCACATAAAAAACATGAGTGTTAGTGCAAATAATCAAAACATGAAAGCAACCCACATTATTATCACTATAGGTGTCGGGTTCAACCGAAAATGCACCTAGTAAAAAGTCAATTTTAGAGAAAGGTGTCGAGTACAATCGAAATTGCACCTTTCTTACTATTTTGTAGAATCCCCCCTTGTTCTTTACAATTTTGCAAATAATAGAAGCAAAAAAAATGACTTCTATCCCCCCTTAATGTGTTACAAAATTGAAAAAAATTTCGAGCACTCCTTTCAAGACAAGTCGACACACGACCCGCGTTTGAAAGGCTTCCAGAACTAGTCGACACACGACCCAGTTTTTGTCTTCAACAATGTCACATGTAGGAGCAAAAAAAATGGTATTGTATCTCAAGTTTTGTCAACAAAAATAATGTTGCTATTTTATGTTTTTATGTCCCCTTTGTTGAAGGAGAGAACAAAAGCAATTTTGTTGTTGTTTTTGAAAAATTTGAGATGACCTTTGTTGCTCCCTAATTCAGTTCACGGTATGTGTTTTGCAATAGAATAATAATTTGTTTGAAGAAGGCCTTTGGATTTTGCAACAAAAATTGTTCCTATGTCTATTTATCTCCAAGTTGGAGAAAACACAAATGTTCTATAGAACTTTTAGTGCAAAATAATTTGGTTTAATTTTAAATATTTCTAAGTTCAATAAGGTAAAATATATGTTTTAAGATTAAATTATTTATAATCAAGAAAATTGGGGAAAAAAATCAATTAAAAATGCTTAAAATTGACATTTTTCTGACCAATTAATACTAAATTATAAAGAAATATCTAAAAAATATATTTAAAACTTAAAAAACATTAGAAAAATTAAAAAATATATTTAAAAAACCAAATATTTTACAAAAACCTTTGTATGGAGGCGTCGTGTTTCGATCTAGTGACCTCGTGGCCGCTATGCGGCCGCCTTAGCCAAGCGAGCCACCGTGCTCTTCGAAACAACAGCCTGTTCACTGCTTCTTATCTCCACCGTGCTCTTGAAATTTGTTTTTTTTAAATCTCGAGACTTTTATCCCACATGCATCCCGTAGTGGGATGCAAAGGGATTTTTAAGGCGGAGGCCTCCCCTTTACCGTCGATTGCCTTCGGGCAATCGACCAGAGTCGCCTACCCTTTTGGACGCCGCCACGTGGTGCCAGGGGTAGGCCAGTCAGTCCGTCGGTCCGGTGGCGATGTGCCACATGTCGATGTCGTGTCCGATCAGCGTCGGTCCGGTGGTGATGTGCCACATGTTGGTGTCGTGTCCCGTTAGATTCAGTCAGGTGGTGATGTGCCATGTGTCTGTCTAGTCAACATCGCATCCAAACTATCTATGTTAGCGTCCTACGGGCTCGTGTGCCACGTGTCACAATTTGATTCATCCAAGGAGCACCTCGGTGCAAGCAGGTTAGGCACAGAATTATGCCACACATCGGTTAGGGATTGGAGGGTCACCTGCCCTCTCAGATCTTGATGTAGGGTCTAGTTTCTATGGGGATGGTAGGGCGCTCCTACCCTCTCTGCTCTCCCATGAGTGGGCCACATGGTTGCTTGGCCTATGTGGCTTTGTGGGCCCTTGGCCAGTGCAATATCTGAGGCTTAGATGTCTCGATATGTTGACCACAGTCAGTCTAGGAGATCACGAGCCCTGATCGACATTGACTGAGTCAACCAGGTCTACGGGCTCTTGGTCGACATCGATTGAGTCAGCCTGAGTTGTCGACCAAGCACGTCGATTGATGGCCTGAGGAGGAGCACTACGGCTACTCCATAGGAGTGATTCCACGTCGAGCACCGTGACTGCTCCGTGAGGGACTCTCCACATCGAGCACCTCAGCTACTCCATGGGAGTCCGTCCAATAAATTTGGAATGAGCGAAGCTCGTATTCCCCAAGTGAGTGATACCAATGTAGGTCCCGTAAGAGAGAGAGCAAAAATATATTGAATCATTAACCTAATCAATACAATAGTCTATGTTTAAATAATAGACTAATAACCAATAGTGTAGAGAATCTCGCTAACTACCCTCTAACAATAGAATAGGGAGGGAGTTGCGTGATGCTAACCACTAACCTAGGTAGAGAGTTCTAACCATAACACTAACCTAAATATCTGACATAGGATATTTAGGTACTTACCTAGTTTAACCATGAGGCAAAATATCTCATGGTAATTACATAGAAAAGTAAATGTAATAACCCCACGTAGTGTAATGCAATACACTACCTTATTTTACCCTAACAATGTAATTATGCACCATCTAGTAGTGTGCCTTGATGCTAAACTCGTAAAGCAAAAACTTAGAAAAATGCATCCTAAAGTAGCACTACTAGTCAAAAGTGAATTAGAAAATCTTTTGAATGTAATTTTTATACAAGCTATTGACTATGCTGAATGGATATCAAACATTGTTCTAGTAACTAAGAAAGAAGCTACTATGATTAGGGTTTGCACTGATTTTAGAGACATAAATGTTGCATGACATAAAGATGATTTTCCCCTCCCTAATATGGATCATATCATATATTTCACAGCCAAAGGTGGTATGCTCTCCCTCATGGATGGTTTTTTAGGATACAACCAAATCAAAATAGCTCTTGAAGATCAATCTAAGACAATCTTTATTACTCCTTTAGGAACATTTTGTTGGAAAGTAATGCCATTTGGATTAAAAAATGTAGGTGCAGCATATCAAAGAGCTATGACATACATATTTCATGATATGATGTATGATATTAATTATTTAAAAAAAAAATTTGATAGATTAAGATAATATCTAATATGATTAAATCCTGACATGTGTGTATTTGGAGTTAAATCAGGAAAATTGTTGGGGGTTATTGTTTATATGTGAGGTATAGAAGTAGATCCTCTCAAAATTAAGGCTATCCTTGATATGCCACCTCCTAAAAACATATCAGAGTTAAGAATTTTACAATAAAAACTTTAATCTATTCATCGCTTTATCAATAAGTTGGCAGATAAAACAAGACATTTTCTTAAATTACTTAAGAATAATATTCCCTTCAATTGGTATAAATAATGTCAAGAAGATTTTGAGAGTATTAAACAGTATATTCTTACTCCTCCAGTGCTTGTTCCTCCTAGACCAGATCATACATTTATTTTATATATTTATGCTTTGAAACTTGCACTAGGAGCTATGTTGGCTCAAATTGATGATGAAAAGAAAGAACAAGCCACATACTATATAAGCAGAACTTTAATAAGTTATGAAACCCGATATACTCCATTGGAAAAACTTTGTTTAGCGGTTGTATTTTCTACACAAAAGTTGTGTCATTACATTCTTAGTCAGAAAACATATGTTATTGCTAAATTTGATCCATTAAGGTACTTGATGAGTAGACCTTACTTATCAGGATGCACAACTAAGTGGGTTTTTTCTCTTAGTGAATTTGAACTCACATTTATCAGCCAAAAATCTATTAAATACCAAGTTATAGCTGATCAGTTAGCTGTTACACCTTTAGAATCTACTCATCCTATGAAAATTGAATTTCCTGGTGAGTGCCTTAATCTAGAAGAAGATCATTCTGAGACATGGTATTGTATTTTGATGGAGCTAGATGTATGAGTGGTGCAGGTGTTGGTATCATATTGAAATATTTCCAAAAGCATCTTATACATTTATCTTTTAAGTTACAATTTTCTTGTACTAATAATACTGCAGAGTATGAGGCTCTAATCCTTGGGTTACGAGCTGCTTTAGCTTTAAAAATAAAAGTTTTATTAGTTTTCAGAGATTCTCAGCTTGTGATAAATCAAATCAATGAATTTTATCAAACACGATATGAGAAACTTCATCCTTATAAATAATATGTCCTTAATCTTATATCATTATTTAAAAAAGTAACTTTAGAAGCTATTCTTAGAACTAGCAATCATGTTGTCGATGCTATGGCCATGGTTGCTTCTTTATTGCCTTTGGAGTTAGATTATGAGTATGCTACTATAATCATTCACCAACTCCAAGAACCTTCTTCTTCTAATTCATTTTTATAACCATTAGATGTGTTTTTGATTAATGAAATTACACCAAAGCCTTGGTATGCTGATATTGTTAATTTTCTCTAGATTGGGATTTTCACTGAAGGACTAGATAGAAACCAATGTAGGCTACTACGTAAGTGAGTTTTTCGCTTCGTAATTATTGGTAATACCTTATATAGAAAATATTTTGAAGGTATTCTATTAAGATATCTCAACGTAGAAGAGTCTAAGAAAGCCTTAAGTGAAGCCCATGATAGATCCTGTGGAGGAAATTTTAGTGGAAGTGCCATTACCAAAAAGCTCCTTAGAATGGGATATTTTTGGCCTTCCATGGAAAAAGATGCTAATGATTGTGTGTCATTGTGATAAGTTTCAAAAGCATGCTAACCTTATCCATGCTCCTACTCAGGAACTTCAAGCCATATCCTCTCCTTGGCCCTTCTCTAAATGGGGTTTAGATATTATTGGTAAAATCAATCCTATTTCATCTTATGGTCATAAATTCATAATAATAGCAACAAAACATTTTACAAAATGGGTTGAAGCTATGCCTTTAGCTTCTTGCACAAGAGTTCAAGTTTCTAAATTCATTTTCAATCAAATCATCTGTAGATTTGGAATTTCATCTAATCTCATATCTGATAATGGAATATGTTTTGAGAACAAATATGTTCAGAAATTATGTCAAAAATATAAAATCCAACATAGATGGTCCACTCCTTATTATCCACAAGGTAATGGCCAAGCTGAAGCATCTAATAAAACTTTAATAAAAATCCTAAAAATATTAGTTAATAAATCTGGCCATGATTGGCATATACAATTATATCCTACCTTGTGGGCTTATCGAACTAGTGTTCGTACTCCTACAGGCGCTTCACATTTTGTCTTGGTTTATGGTGTTGAAGCAGTTTTTCCATTTGAATTAGAAGTTCCTTCTTTACCTCTTCTGCTTCAAGATACTGAAGTAGGATATGAAAATCGCGTTGGCATATTTAGTCAACTGGAACTTCTAGATGAAAATCACATCCATGCTTTAGAGCATCTTTGTGCCTACCAAGACAAACTTAAAAGATCATATGCAAAGAAAGTTCATAATCGATCCTTTGAAGTTGGAGATTTAGTCTTAAAAGAAAATTAAAAAAACACTAATGCAAAAAAATATCTAAAAGGAAAATTTCAACCTAATTGGCTTGGGCCATATGTCATCACTGCTAAATTTGGATGAGGTGTATATAGATTGTCTTCCTTGGATGGGAAATATCTCAAGGAACGTATGAATATCATGCATTTAAAGAGATATTATGCATAAAATAGAAAATTTCCATCTCTGTACATAATTGTAAATAAATTCCTTCATCATTTGCAACCCTCATATTATCAAAATAAATAAATAAAAATTGAAAAATATGAAAATTTCCAAAATATTTCAAAATTGTTAAGTTATTCATTTTGCATCAGTGTGTGTTATCTTCCAAAAATCCAAGTTATATTTTATTGTATTTCAGATAAATTCAAAAGTTATCTTGAACCATGCATTTAATTTACATCTTTCATAATTTTGATTTTGTTGCTTTGATTATAAATCTCTCTTGTATAGAAAAGCACTATTACTTCACTAAATAAATTTTGAGTTTTGGAAAATGATCTTGCTACTTCTTGAACCAAGAACACACTCTCACATCTTAAAAATAATTTGTTGTAAATTTGAAAAGGATACTACATAGTAGTCTTAGTTCCTTAAGTGAAAAGTTTCTCTTGCTATCCTATTATGCATGGTCTAGAATACTAGGAATTTGCAAAAGGACAAGCTTCTCCCCCTACCTGGATAAAATTCCTTGTCCCACGTCTAATCTAGGCAAGTATTCCAAAAAATAAAGAAAAATAAAAAATAAATAAAAAGACAAAGAAAGAGAAAAATAAAGAAAAATAAAAAGAAATAAAGAGAAATAAAAAGAGAAACAATAAAATCCCCTTGTTCAGAAATGAACAAGAAATCCCTATTCCAAAAAAAAATTTCCCCCTTTTTTCGGAGCGATTGGCGGAGCGATTGCCAAGATTCCCACGGTTGGTGGGTGGTTGGTGGGTGTGGGTGGTTTAGCCCACGGTATTATTCCCATTGTATTCTAATACCACATAGTGGTTTAGGGTTGTGAGAGTTTCCTTTATATTTTATTGTAATGTCCCATTTTCGGGCAAGAAAGGAAAATAATAATATCGAGGAGTGGCTCTTGTTTTGCTAGAGTAGCCCACATCGGGTGAACCAAGGTAAATCTCGTGTGTCATATGTGCATTGTGTGGTGTCATTTCTTCTAAGTTATTTATTTCTGCATTATTTTTGGAATAAGTTTTTGTAGATCTCTTCAAAAAATGGGTAAATTTTGAGTTTTTCACCAAACCTGGAATTTGGTGCCAAAACTCGAAGGGGGTATCATACCTAAAATAGTTTAACAATAAAACTTGAAATCATCAACAAAATATGCAATAAATTTTTTCTTTCTCATAAAGCATGCTATACTTTTATTTAACGCACTTTCTTTCAAAAATACACTAAAGAGGGGGTAAAATGTAGCACCCTAAAAACGACTCACATTAATCAAACCTAAGTTAATAAAATTTTAAAAAATCAAATTTAATTATCCTCAACTTGCTACCTCGATTTTTATGCCCATTATAAGGTTGTTTTAGCCCTCGTGCAAAATCGAAATATTTTGTACAAAATTGGGTCACCCGATTTTGTCCAAAACCAAAAAATGCCTACCTTAGCAAGGTGAAAAAATCTAGTTGTAACCTCTTTGTCTCTACCTGGACAACTGCATTATGGTTGCGGGATTGGTTCGACCTATTTCATCTAGAATAGAGGATGTTGTAACCCCCCTTCAATTTTAGCCCAACCCCTCAGCTAATATCTTCCTATTTAATCCAGGCTCCTCACCTCAGATTCCCCCTAGAACATTAGCATAATTTCATCTGTTCTTTCTTCTATTTTGTTGTGTTTTTGTAGGTTCAAGTTATGCATCGATCAAATTTGTGTGATATCATTTCACCCTATTTCGATATCATTTCGCTCGATTTTGACAAAACTACCCAATTTTATCTGCATCACACATCCATATTGTTCATCTGCTTGGGGGCATCCAGACCTCAGTGTTTGCATTCTCTATTCTCTATTCTTCTATTTAAAATCATATGTAATGTTTGTTAGATCATTTTAAGTTCATTGCTATTGATACTTTAGCTTTTACATTCACGTTTTCTTTTCCATAAGTATTTATGTATTTAGCATAGAGTCATATTCAATAATTCATTTGTTGATCCTTCAAATTCATTATTCTCTACAATTTAGTTCAGTAGATGCATATTATTCTGTAAATCTACTATTTTATGTATCAAAGTTGTCAAATTGCAGCTTTCTACCCTAATCGGGTAGATTTTTGCATAATCAGACCACCCGATTAGCAAATCGGATCACTCGATATTGCTAGATTTTGACCAATGTTACCTAAAATAAAGAATCAAAAACTACATTAGACTTTTGGATACAGGTCAGAGTTTAAAATTCTTTTAAGCACTACATAGTTCATATAAATTTACTTTTATATTGTTTGTTGTCTTCATATAAATCAAAATTGCATATAGGTTAATATAGTTGCATATTGGCCAAACTAGGTGTATGCGAGATTTGATAAAATGAACACATAAAAACAAATCTCAAAACCTAGGCATGGAAAATGCCATAAAATGTTTCCTAGTGAACCCCACCTATTTCGTCAAAAATTCACCATAAGAAGTTACGATCAAGTACCTCTCTTTTGAGGTGTAGACCTATCATTCCTATGTTCCCCTTTGAGGCACGGATCAATCATCTTGAAGGAAAGGAGTGTGTGAATTTTAGACCTACAGTAGTCATGGAATATGTATGTCATAGCCCGTTGATATGTGGCACCAACATTTTTAAGGCCAAATGGCATCACTTTGTAACAGAATATCCCCCATGGAGTGATGAATGTGGTTTTATGTTGGTCTTTGGGTTTAATCCAAATCTGATTGTAACCAAAAAAATCATCCATTAGGGAGATAATCTCATGACCTGTAGTTGTGTACAAGAGCATCTGTGTTGGGCAATAGGAATGAATCCTTTGGGTTTACCTTGTTGAGATCCCTAAAATCTGTGCAAATGCGGACTCTTCCATTAGGTTTCCTACAAGCACCATGTTTGATGCCCACTCTGGATAGTCAATGGGAACAATAAAGACTACATTCAACCATTTTTGCAACTCATTTTTAACCATCAAAGTGATGGTTGGATGTATCTTTATGATATTTTGCTTGACCGGTTTCTTCATGGGGTCTAGTGACAGGTTTTGGATAACCAACTTCGAATCTAGCCCTGACATGTCTTTGTAGGTCCAAGCAAAGATATTTGGTCTCTCTTTTAGTAGAATAATTATGATGGCCTATTCTTCTGGAGATAAGATCTCTCTGAACTTGAATTTCTTTAGTTGATAAGTATCATTGTTGATGTCCACCTTTTAAGCCTCCTCTATTGCCATATGTGACACATCCTCAAGCTGGTGAGGAGTGGGGATTAAATGAATATCATCTACTAGAGTTATAGTTCCTACTGACTCGGGGTTGAGACCAGCATGATAGACATCCTGTGCATAGAATGATGCAAAATGAAATGATTGCAACATCTCTTTATTAGGGAAGAAATCCTTAGGCTCTAGGGGTGAGTCATCATGATCCAAACGATAGCATCTAAGTTAATACATAATGGTTTTGTAGGATCTACTGGGTTATGGATTGGAGTGGTCAAATCAATGGAGATCATGTTGATGGATGGAATGAAATCTCTAGGACCACGCGGGTGAAACTCTATATCCTAGGTGCACCCTCAATAATCATGATGAGGCTATGGGGGCATAGGGATCTTAGGATTCGATCTATGGATAGACGAGATGATGGGATATTTAGACAACAACTGCTCTCTAAATGTTGGGGAATCTAGGTTGACCATGTGATGGATGGCATCTAGGTTTATTGGTCTTCCTAGGAAGTGAATATTATGATCTATGGTGCGAAGTAACACTTCTCTTTCAATAAGCAGATTGACTTATTGGAAGTGGAGCTCAAGGTAAGCCCTTTCGGCTTCAGTCTCAAACCCATCATTGCTTATGGGAGAACTCTCATTCCTGCCCACTAGGGTTGGGTGCTCACTTGCCTGCTGATGCCTAAGATAGGCCATTTTAGTCTCATCTTCATAATCATCATCACTTATGAAGAATCTATTGGCATTTACTATGGGACCTACCATTTGGCATGCATTTCTTATGAAGGCCATCTCAATTGAGCATTTTGTATTGTAGCCACTCTCATTCGACATGTATCCACCCTCATATGAGATGTATTCACTCTCATCTGAGATGTACCCACTATGTGTTTCCTATCCAAGTAAGGTTTTATACAAACTGAAGCCCATGGTAGGCCAAGCCAGTTCCATCTTCATCCTCATTTGGAACATAATCATACTCCTCTTGCTCATATCCATGCATTGCCTCTTCCCCCACAGGATGGCTCCTTATGGGGGTGTTTCAAGAGAGGATTCAGGGTGATATTGATCAAGTGGTGTGACATTAACCATTGACACCCATCCGTCACCCAAGTAGTTTCTTCCAAGGGGTTTATAGGGATTCCATATGATGTCCTCCCCGAACCCAATTCTTAGCTTGTATAGGGCTACTTCTAGAGAGTCATCATGACTCTGCATTTGATAGCCTACAATGCATCTATTAGTAGGTAGTTGGTACTATGGCAAGAATGGCAGTTGGCGCCCTTGCTCATACAGGCCTAAGCCATAGCCTTGTAAATGACACTACTTAAAGTACTTCAGATCAAACTTGAGATTTGATAAGTAATGAACATTCATGGTGAATGGCTCATACTCATCCCTTTCCATATCAGGAGCAGTATGGGCATAATCTAGACCATCATATATGAAATTTGTTTGGTTGGGTGGAACCCCTAGGGGAACCACTACCCCTACTGGCATATTTGGGACTCTTGGCCATCCCATGTCTTGTGCAGACTCAATAATTGGCGTGAATGTCATGTTTTGCACAAGATATTCACCTAGTTTTGTGTTGGCTAGGTGAATTATCACTTGCGATGCAGATGACATTGTTGATGATGTAGATGAGGTAATTTGAGGTACCTCGACTATTTCTTGGGAATGTTACTCCTCCATGGGAGTAGGTATTCTTGCAGCTGATATGGTCAGAAGCTCCTTGGATCCTTCCTCCATGAGGGGTGCCTTTAGCTTCCATTTATCTTTTGCCTTAGATGTCAAAGGCTTTTCAAAAGCACCAGTAGCTTTGGATGTAGGAGGTGGTGTCGACGTGGATGGGTCACCTCACACTGATTTACTTTTGCTTCTTGGATGCGTGGTTGGGGATGAATACCTTATGTACAAGTTAATTGATGAAAGGACAAAGTCCCCTATCAAGTCAACTTGATGCATGTACTTGAACGGCTCTTCATCGGATGGAATCACATGAACTTGTCCCTCATGCACATACTTGATGCATTGGTGCAGGATTGAGGGCATGCACTACATGTACCTAATCTAGGGATTCTTTAGAAGGATGTTATATTACACCACACCTTCTAACACATGACACATCATGGGGATGGTCTTATGTCCTACCTTTATAGACAGAATGATTGTACCCACTATGGAGCACAGTGCATCGTTGAAATACCTGAGTGTGTAGGAAGACAGGACAATATTGGAATTAGGGATATTCAAGTGCCCTATAGCCTTGGTGGTGATTATGTTGATTGATGAGCTCATATCAATCAAAATCCACTTGAATGGAATGTCATTGATTGATGTAATAATGTGCAGAGGTGGGTCTACTGAGGTAGTAGGGACTACCTTAATTTTGTGATCATAAAAATGAATCACGGGCTCTTGGCACTGTTGTACTTACCCCATAAAATATGTGAACATGTTAGGGTTCTATGGTTGGAGCTCGATTGATCTCAAAATCTCCATTAGAGTCTCCCTATGCCTAGGGGACTGTTGTATGAGCTCATAAATGGATAACTTGGTCGGAGTCGTTTGTAGATTTTGTTCTAGTCTACTCCGAACAGTTACCACAGGTCTAGTTGGTGGACCTGGAGGATTTTCATACACTTGTCTCTACTGAGGTGTAGCCAGGATATTAATGGGAGCCACTAAAGGTCGTGGTTTCCCATATATCCAACTCTGGGTCACCACATTAACCAATTCAATCATTTTGATACACCCCTAAATAGGTGGCTCAACCCAAACCTGGTTAACTTGGGGACCCTGATCTCTAGGGACCTCGTGATTAGGTAATGAGTTTTTGAATATACCCATGTCTCTGTTGTCAGGAGCTAGTGGGTTGTCAACTCTGAGCTCTCCCTTTTCAATCATGTTTTGTACAACATTCTTTATATCATACCCCTGTATCCTGTGATAGGGGTAATATTGATCTTCCTTGTATCCCTTTGGCTTGAGATGATTAGGGTCAATAAGTTGTATATTAGGAAACCTTATCCTTTGTGCCTCATTCAATTGATTAAACATCAATTGCATCGATTCGTTCAGAGGTGTGTAATAACAAGGTGGCCATTGTTCCTTATTTTGACCCTGGTTATTCTTAGGATCATAGTTGGACGATGGAGGGTGAGCCTAATATTTTTGGGGTTGCTGTCCATTTCTCTCCTTTGGCGAAGGCAATACAACCTTATTAAGTTGAGCAGGCTTGGCCTACTTCTGCTTATTCTTGTTATTCATATTATTCTTGCTCCACTCTTTCTTGTTGTAGAGCTTAAGGTATCGCTCATCGAATTTAATGTCTTCAATAAGCTTGGCTTGAGCCAAGGCTTATTTCAATGATTCGTATTGTTGTAGCTGCAATAGCAGAGAGATGTGCTTTGCACAGCTTTTTGTGAACATCCATACAAGTTCCTCTATGGGGACAGAGAATGATAGTTTTGCCATGATTTTTCTCCACCTGTCCCCATAGTCCATCACTGGCTCATCATCGTATTATTTCAAATTGGCCAGATCAGACAGGTTCACCTTCTTCTTGGCTCTGAAGGAGAACCGTTCAAGGAATGCATTCACCAATTACTCAAAAATAGTGATGCTATATTTGGGCAACTAGTTAAACCATTGTGTTTCCATGCTCGACAACATCATGATGAATATCCTCAGCATCAGGACATCATTATTCTCAATGTGGAAGCATGCATTCATGAAGTTGATCACATGTTATTGCACATCTCCCTCCCCCTTAAACTTGTCCAACCTAGGCATCTCAAAGTGCCTAGGATGTGTTGGACTCAGGACTAAGGGGCACATAGGCTGGTTGTGAATATTGCTTAATTTCGGCTTCTGTCTGCCTGTGTCCTACTTCTCAAGAGACTTGACTCTCTCGATGAGCTTCTAGTATGCCTTCGAGGAAATAATATCATGTTCTTTAAGGTTTGATCATGGTGGTAAAGGAGGTAGCCCTCTGGTTTAGGCATCTATACTCATCTCCTATAACCATGGATAAAGGTTCAAGATATGTCTATTCCTGGTCTTCCATCCCTACCCTTTCCTCATTGAATTGTGTTTGTTTGAGGTCTAGGTGTTGTTGATGTTGTTAATTATGGTGAGCACGCTCATTTTCTAGCCTAGTGTTTCTCTCTTTCTAAGAATCGATAAGTATCTCATGTTGGTATCTCTCACCACCTATGTGCATGTCTGTTCAAGCCAACCTCTCTGCTAGCTCCTCACGCTCAGCTCTTTCTCCTCTTGAGCATTATTCATGTCGATGCAGGCACCTCTTCCTTTGCTCTTCTTTCTCAAGAGCTTCTACACACTCTCGCTTGATGCACAACACTTCCTCTAACCTACGTATTTGGTCAGAATGACCTACTACTAAAGGCTCATGTCTTTCTAACTCTATACAAGGAGTTCTAATGCTTAGGCCCTTCAGGTAGGCTCCCGCTGTGTGCTTGCCTTTTTCCACTAGGGTGACCTTCTTTGTGTACTGTGTTATAGGTTGAGTACCCTCATGATCTGAAGTAGTGTATGTGTTTTGGGGTCGCTTTGAAGCTTCCCCTAGTTCATTGGTGCATCTAGTGGCTACACTACATGAAATTCTTGAAGAAAAATGTTTTATAGCAATACTTACAGGAGTTGACCTCGAGGGAACTCAATCCAACCCATCAAGATTTTGGGTTCTCCACGGCTAATCCCACAAAGTCCCATTAGCATCGATGAGCTCATGGTCTAAGGGTACCATCTCATTTGTAGGGAGGCTATAGGATGTCTTGGATCTATGACTATACATAGCCCTATGGCCCTACCCCTCAGTGGATGGATCTATCTTATGTGTATCATGTGAATCTTGGGGTATTGTAACCCTTGCATGCCTATGTGATTATGGAGGTCTTGATGCCTCCTCATTCTTATGTGATGACAGAGGCCTTGAATCCTCTGCATTTTTATGCGACGAGGGAGTTTTTGATGCCTCTTCATGTCAATGTGAAGAGGAAGGTCGTGATGCCTCCACTTGTCTATGTGATGAGGAAGACCTTGAGGTCTCCTCATACCTGTGTGATGGAGTTCATGATGCCTCTATGTGCCTGAGTGATGAGATAGGCCATGATGCCTCCTCATGCCTATGTGATGAGGAACCAGGATGTGGCTCTCTTCCTAGGGTTTCTCATGGAGTCCCCCCAAGGGTTGAGTTGTCACCCCTAAGACTTTTCGAACTTCATCTGGCGACACTATGGGTGGGCGGCTCAATGCTAGTGTGACTATGAGTGTGAGGAGAATTAGTTTCCCCCTTGGTTTTGGATCGAGGGTGGTTGCTTTGTGTGTACACCATTTCGATTATGCGTTATCTTCTTAATTAGTTTCCAATTTACGTAAACAAAATAACTAGGTGTTTATCTCTTTTAAGGATTAGTGTGTTCCCTAAACTATTTGGTGTTTTTGGATTTGTTGTTGATATTGACTTATTGTTCATGCTTTGGATTTAGAATGAGGGAACTCAATCAAATTGGAGACTAGTAACACTAGTTTTGAACATAATTTCTCAAAAGAGTCTATTTTACATCGCTTAAATCCCAGTGGGGGGTTCACCTACCTCTTCCACTATGAAATAGTGGGAGATAGTTTGAACACAAGTGACCTACACCAACTAAAAAGGAGTTCTCTATTCTATCTAAGGACATCTAGGGGTCAAGCCAGTGGAAGGAGATGAATTCCAATGTCATCGGTCTAAATTGGGGGTCGGTGATGAAATACAACCTTACCAATGTTATTGTAGAACGTGCAAGTGTGTGGGGTTATTTTTAACCTTGCATGTAAATAAAATGCATCACCCAGCAAACATGATATTTCCTATATGCCTAAGATAAAATATGTTTCCACTTCATAAAGATGCATGTATTCAGCTTAAATGAACTTCAAATAATGCATTCTATTCTATGAATCAAAGGCCACTAGCTAGGTCACATGCAAGCAAACTAACACACAGAAGCCTAGCACACTGGAGACTAGGGTAGACCTTACAAGTAGAGGCCCGTTGTTCCTAGTAGCACCTAGAGGAACTAAATAAAGTCCTAGGAAACATCAAATGCAATTTATTTTCCCATTTTTCTTTATGTTCTCCTAATTAAACTATGATTTCACTTGTTGTTTTTGGAAATAAAAGTTGCAGACAAAAAACATAGAGAAAATAGAGGATGAAACCAACCTCAAAATCCTACTCTGATAATGGAAATTCTGAGCTTTTCTACACTCTACTATTGGCTGATGTTGACCAGAGTGGTTGATTCTGGTCACTGATAGCTATAGCGGCTAAGATCTGTTGGTTGCTATCGACTAGAGCGGCCAAGATCTACAAGTTGTTGTTGACCAGAGCAGACAAACCTACACACAGAAGAACCCGTGAATGTCAATAAACTTACTAGAAAACAAAACCTGGTGGGGGTCCACCATGATCATCATCTGTGCAATCCCAGGAAGCACACACCCCGACTACCCTACTTGAAATTTTGATTTATTATGTATATTATCACTTGCACAAAAATGAAAGTATTGAAAGCACAATGTAACATGAAAAATAAGAAACAAATAAAGATGTTTTATTTATTGATATCTCAAATCCTCGATTACAAGTTCGTCCCTCTTAAGCATACCCATCATTTTGATACACATATTTACACAATATAGAGCAGCGAGTGGATGTATTCCCCACAAGGGAACAATGTGCCTACGTAGGCCTCCTAGTCTCGTACATGAAATTGTATGAGGGCTTACAGATGCCCCCTTCTCTAGATATGGTCTTGGAGGGATCTTTGTGCTCTTGTTGCTTCAATATGGTCTTGAAGATCTATACATGTGCTCATGGAAACAATAAAGCACGCTTAGTAGGATGGGTCGCCTCTTCGGATGAGGCCTTTGTTAGTGGATCATATAGATATGATAATAATGAAATACAAGAATAAACATAATAATAAATGAAAGGAAAGCTGAGAAATATGAAATAAATGCATTAATAAAACTAGATTTGAGCTTTGACTAATCATCAAATCAAGTAGTAATGAATCTAAGATAAAGCAAAGGAAAATAATGTCTATGCCCTAAAATATGCCTACAAGCCATTGTTCGAGATAGCGATCATGATATGAAGCTCTTATCCTTGTGAATTAGGGTCTTTTGCACTATCCTCTTTACCACAATTAATGTTCAAGGGTCACCAAGTGTGTTTACTACATTGATTGGTGGTTGGGACCAATGAATCTAAAAACTGGTGTGTGGTTGTAGCTTAGCCGAATGGTTCTCCAATTCTCCTCAAAGGGACATAGCTTGGTTCTCCATTTCTATAGGGATTCATTACATAACTCTAAAACTTCATAAATATCTTTCTCTTCATGGGAGAGTCCATATGTAGACTTCCCTCTCAAATCTGGACCTTGGCTTCCTGGAGAAGCTTCAATCCAAATTGCATGTAACTGGTCATTCCGAGTGGGAAGCATCAGTCACAAACTAGCATTGAAGGGTAGTTAGGAGGAACTTAGGGAGTTCCTCACCAAAATATGCCCACTAACCATGTATAGTTGCAATCATACTACATGATCTGGGCTCGTATTCACGGCTAGACTGTGTGTGATGCTAGCCACTATCAGGTTTAGCGTCCAGGTGTGGCCATTGTAGTCTTCAGTGTCCAGGTGTGGTGGATGTTCTACTTGAGAGAGGCCAAGCCTAGATGGGCTAGAACTACCATGTTTGAGTGGTTAGGACCACTACTTACTCTTGGAGATATCCAAGAGGATTCATATGGTCTACAAATGTGTCCATATGGGTAGTCTCCTAAACATGATGCATTTTAGGTGTCTACACATACCAACCATATTACCATAAGGAGGAGGCTCATTCTAATGAGCCACCTAATTTGTTGCTTGTTTATTATGCTTTGTAAATGGATCTTTAAATATTCACATATCTTGATTGGTAGTTACAATTTGAATAGGAACTTGATTATTTACTATTTATGTCCTGCATCAATTTAATCCTTAACCACATGTGTCAACTTTTTACAAGAATTTTTCCAATGTTCTTCCACTCTATGATATTCATAATTTTTAACTGCCTTATACCCAAGAATTTATAGTATTTGGTTGCCTTATAGTAGGCAACTCAATTGCATTGGCTTCTAAAAGTTGTTTCAAAATTGCTTCCATAGACATATTAAGTCTTGTAAAATTCCTTTGTGGAGGTTTCTGAAGTACTATATTTTGTAGGCTATTAGTAACATTATTAACAAGCCTACTATCCATTCCACTATCACCTCCTATTTTTGTATTCTTATGTTGAGACTTAATAGGTTTCTCTTCTTTGATTTTGAGTTGACCTCTTTTGATAAGGGCATGTTCTAATTTCCTTGCCAAATCAATTGTTTAATCAAAATATGTAATAGTAGTATTCTCTAATACATAAGATAACTATTCTTGTAAATTAGATACTATTGTTATATCTAGCACCTTGTGAAAATGTACAACTAACATTTGGTGGAATAGAAGCAAAAGTGTTGATATTAGAAGATCAAGGAGGAAGTTGAAAATAATTTTGAGTGACACTACTAATTGGAGGGACTTGTAGATTCCTTCCAATGTTGGTGGTTGTTGTAGTAGTATCAAGTACCTGGTTTAAGTTTTTAAGATGCATTGATTTAGGCAAGGGGTTATTTTGATCAAGCATAAAAGAGCTTACTAGAGGGGGGAGTGGGGGAATCTCACCTCTTTCAAGATGAACCTCTCATTCCATACCTTCCAATATCTTATCCCTATTGGATTTAATGAAACCCCAAATGTGTTCAGATGATGAAAAGACACCCCATCATTAGGTCCTATATAAGGATCAAAACTCATTTCAGTTTCCATGTTATATTATTCTTTTGGATCTATGTTAGGATCATCTCTATCAATATGATCATCTTCTAGATGAACATAATCAGATTCAAGGTGCTTTCACTGACTTCTAAGAAGAGGATCCATTGAAAGGATAGAAGATAAATACTAACAACAAACACAAAAAATTATTTTTAAATATGTTATTAAGGTTTTTCCAGACATAAATAAAATTAGTGATCTTGGAAAAACTACCCTACTGCGTACAATTCCCAAGGTTGGATCCACAAGAGAGAGATATCCTTGGGGTGAACCATGGGGGTATGTTGTTCTCTACACTCAGTGATAGGGGGAAGGGTTCACCAAGAATAGCTTTAAGGACTTGTTCCAAGTCCACAAGAATTTCAGGAATGTTTGATGTATTTGATTCAAGACAATCACCTATGTTTGGCCTTTTTATATCTATGCTATGAAAGATAAAGAATAATATAGAAATACAAGAGTTGACACTAGAATGATTCTTTCTTTGAATTAAACCTATGGTTTTAATATAGAAAACCTTTAAGAAAGGGTTCATGAGAATACGCACAAACAATATTAACCCTAAATGCACACTATATGTTGTTTATCCTCCAATGCCTAGAAATTAATTGAGTACATTTATATTAAAATAATATCTAGAGTTTTTAATAGAAATATAAGGCACTCACAATAAACCTAGAGACTATTTGGAACATGTATCTCATCTGATGATTTATACTTGCTTTTTATCTTTTATTCAATGATATCAACAAATCTTGTTTCTACAAGATAACTTGATAAACACTTGAAAAATATGATTAGCATTAGGAGGCCTACTTAGGCCACTGTAAAATAGTGCTTGGAGGTGCAACAGTAAAGCCCCCTAGGTCCTTTTAGATGATATTTGATAAACAAAAGTGGAAATTAACCTTTGGAATAAATCAAGCATATAAAGATATAGCAAAATAAAATGACAAAAATACATAACAGAGTATGACATTATGCCCTAGATGCAACATAGAATATGTGTAAAATCTAGAAAAACAATTTTCCTCCAGGTATAGCTCAAGGAAAATCGTGCCCTGTAACAGGTGACTACAATAACACATCGACGAAATCACGCCCCGTAGAGACCCAGGTGTGATTTCGTACAAGTGAGATGAAACATCTCATATCAAAGAAAAATAATAAATGTGAGATGTAGCGAATTAAAACAAGCATGTAACAGATCAAATTCACCTGGAAGACAACGAGAAAGCAAGCAGAAGGGTTGAGACCTCTGAATAGTTTATCTCTCCTTAGGGCTTCAACACAAATCCACCAAAGCGAGCAACAACAATAAAAAATATAATGCAATAGAAAACCAATAAAACTTCACACTCCAAATATAACTTGCTTACAAAAGAAGAATAAGTATGCAGATCAATAAGAGAACACTAAAACACTATGCAAAAATAATTGTCATTAGAATTAATTATCAATATTGTCATGTGTGAGAATGTGTGTGAAAAGTGAATTCAAACCCTTCTTATATAGTGGATTTAAAGGTGATATGGGTGGGAAAACCAAGGAGGAATGACATAAAACACATCAAACCCAAATAATTAGGGTTTTCTTAGACAAAACCCTAAAAAGGTGAAATCATGCCCCGTCAAGGTCGACTGCAATTTCACCTATACAAAATTGCATCTCATCAAGGGCGAGCATGATTTTGCATATAAATAGAGAGAAAAAAGGCAAAATATGAGTGGATAAACCTAGTCCTTTCCCTAGGCAAGTCCAAGGGGTCTCCTAGAAGGCTCAGGGAATATTTCCCATTAAAGTGGGTCAATTTTCCATGTCTACACAACCTATCCCTCCAAAAATTCTCGTACAGGACTCCTCCCTCATGATCCACCTTCACCAATCTATCACCAAAGGATCACTATAGTATGACATTTCGCTCATCGTTGTTCATCATTGCCCTCACTTTAACTCCCTCTATTGAAACTCGATATACCCAATATATGTCCTCCAACATTATCATTATTTTCCCTATTAGGAAATGGAAGGTATCCCTATCAGGGTCTCATATCTCATACAATGTTGAGACATAATCTCGATTATTGTGCACATTCACCATCTCTCTAAGGCCATATAATTACACCATCTTTAACCATGTTCCATCCTCCAATAGCCATACATTATTCAAATCATCTTGCAAGGAGTGAATCCAATATCATGGGTACACCTTTTTCACCTACATCCACCCATCCACATGCAAAAATTCATCATCAATATATCATATAACATATATATTCAAAAAACAAAACAAATCATTCGCATCGACGTGCAAATCCATACAGTCTATACATTTGCATGCCTCTATGCAAATATTAAACTAAGGATGGATTTGGATACACATTTGACCAAAAATCAACGTCGTAAAAAGCATAAAAATGAACAAAGTCAACACAAGCATTCATGCACACATATCAAAACATGTAGTTAACATCAGTTACACACATTCCATCACATTCACATGCACATATTTCAATGCATTTCTTTCATCATTCATCACACAATGCTAGTTCTACTATGCATTTTCTATGATTTCATTTCACTATAAATTTGTTCCCTAGGGTTCATTTTTAACTTCTTCATGCACAAAAATTGAGCAAAATATACACTTACCCCACTACACTTCCTCTAATTCCATCACTCGATGCACCTCCCACCATTTTCTATCTTCATCTCTGAAATTCAGTAGTGCTTTGCTTCACAACTTCATCCTCAGTTCTCTCTCTCCCTCACTCCTCTTCCTTTACATAGCACAAAATGATAATCACGTTATGTGAATGCACTTATATAACACATTTTCTTCATATTTTCATAGAAGTGTGTGAATATTAAGGTCCTTCATATTTTTTTTTTTAAGCGAAAAACCCCTTGTGGGGCCGCCTTGGTCTGAGAGACCACGAATAGGGGGTTCTACACCATCAAAGTCACCCGGGAGTCGCACCCAACCCTGCCCACACCAACATTATCAATTGGATTTTGGATACCCAATTCAGCTTTTTGGTAGGGTGGAGATTTGAACCTGGGACCTCCCTTGGAGGATTGCCCTCTCCTCTCCAACTCACCTAAAACACCTGTGTTAAGGTCCTTCATATTCACATAGTACTATGAGAATCTGATTTTTTAAGTTGTATTTGCACCCTTATGCTCGGTCATTGCTGAATTTACTACAATTTTTCATTTTCATCCAATATTTCTTGTCCATTTTTCATCTTTTCAATCAACTCATCGATGTTTCTCGCTTTTATCCACCACCAACTTGTTTCTTGAGGGGATAGACATTCAATAATTAAAATATTCCTTGTACATAATCAAACAACCAAATGTTCAATCAAGAGTACTACTTTTTTCTAAATTGTTTTTGCTAGATATCATCTCAAGCCCTCATTTTCTAGGGTAAACAAAAAGCAAAATTTCTTTTCTCAACAATACTCTATTTCAAACAAACATTTCATAAGCCTGATGCCTATGATTTTAGATAACTCATGGATTACCTTCTTCAAAGTGGCAGTTGTAATATCACTTTTGAATAAAGTACCTAACAAAAATCTACCTTATGGCATTAACGATCTATCAAATAAGATCAAGAACTCAACAATCTATTTGGAAAAAAATTTAAAGTTATTTTTTCCTTTCCACAATTGGGACATCTTACGTTGGTCATAAAGCAAGGCAATCTTATGTCCCTTATCAAAGAAATTATTGTGACCCTACAAAGAGTCATAGGAAATCATAAATCATTCATTATCAATGCATCTCCCTCATAATCATCCACAATCATCCACCACAATTTCTCCTTCTTCAAAATCAAACCACCAAGCTCGTGTCATTATTTTTTACATTGTATTGTGTCTTCACACAATACAATACAAAAAGGGGTAAATGTAGACACCCAAAAGTTGCACATTGTCATTTCTCCCAGCATCATAGTTGATCAATTTGCAAAGCCCATGAAATTTGCATAAATTAGCCTCAAAACACTATTCATTTATTAAAATCATGATTCATCTCCATAAGCCCCCTTGGGCTACTTAAGCCCCTTCCTACGCTTAACCCTAGGTCCTCATGCGACCACCATCATGGCTTAACCTTGGTTAATCTCTACCCTGGTCAAAATTTACTTTATGGTCAAACTTCACTTTATGGTTAAGCACATGGTTAATAAACTCAATCATGATTAGCCTAATTCTTCCACCTCACCTAGTCTACCTTTTGACTAGTCTAGTATTTCCACCTCACCTAGTATACCCTTTGACTAGCCTAGCCTTCCACCTCACCACCCTGATATTTAATCCACTTCACATCCCCCTACATGCATCCCACCTCAAGTGTTTTTAAAATAAAATGCATCCCACCTCAACATGTTATAAATGACATTTGGAGGCTTTCCTCCACCCATACATTTATGTGGGATGACTCATCCATACCCATTTATTGCATGTGTATGGATGAGGGATTCTCTCATCCAAGTACACTTATGAATCATGGCACCCATGCCACATCAAGGGATACCTCTTAGGACACCTTATAGGGGATACCTCAGCCCTCCCCTAACCTTGAAAAAATCTATAAATATAATACCTTCTGATCCATTTCCAATAAACTCTCATCTAGATGCCCAAACTCTACTGAAATTATGCTAGACCATCAACATCATTTCATCACCATTAAACATCACTCATTATCCATCCTCACATTGTGGATACCTCCATGTGTCGGATTGCAATTCATAAGGGTTTAGGGTTGAATTTTAACCTTAGGACAATTTTGTTAATATTTTTATTTATATCCCAAAGTCCTTCATGATAGCTGATCAGTTTACTAAAGCTGCACTGATATCAGATGATCATGTTAGTGATCACAAAATAATTTTATTACCAAAGGGAATCTAGTTAGTCGGTGGATTTTTTCTTGAAAATATTGTCACCTTCACATTGAATTTAGCCTGTGTGTCTTGTTAAGGTTTTATGGTGCCTATGATTTCATAACGATTGTGTTATACTCTTGTATATTATGCGAAACATGCCAAGTGCATTATACAAGCTATGCAACACACCAAGTTGGTTTAATCTTGTATATTTTTGTATACTCTGCTAAACATGCCAACTCGTTATACAGGATGGCAACAAAGTTGTGTGAAGAAAGTGCACTCTATCAAGCATTTTTTTTTTGGCGCTCACTGATTTTATATGAAAAATATAAAACACAAAAATATAGTGTGATAAATTTTAGAACTTTAAAGATGTATGTAGGTTCCGTTTAGACACGTTACGTAGAATTTTCAATCGTGTTATGTTAAACTACCACTAGATCTTTATACCTGTGTTGTTGTAAATGAAATATCTCCTATATTGATGGGAGCGTGGTCTTTCTTCTACCGTTGTTTATAGTAGTCTGCTTCTATAATATAGAAATACTCTGATACCAAATGTTAGAACCTTGAGGTTCTAATATAAATTTAATAAATATAATAATCAATCTAGATGAAATTTTACACCCTTCACCCACTCTTCCCGTTAGGAAGTGATTTCCTTTGCTCAAAAGGAGTTCACCAAATTTTGAAGACATTGATGGACATGTGAAAGACATAAAATGGTGGTAGCAATAGTAATGGATGGACCAAAGTAGTGGGCAGATGAAGGATAGAAGCAGGTGGATAGAGCGGGTGGATGATCTGCCCTTGACATTGGGAAAAACTTTACAAAAAGCCCACCCACTCCTTGGGTAGGCCTTTCAAGCAACTGGTAAGGGTGAAAAAATAGGAAACCCCACTCTTGGAGAAGGTATATACTCCCACCCATCTTGGGTAGGAGTTGTGAAGCATAAGTTTAGTGGAACTATGGATAAATATTCACCCTCTTCCCTGATGCTTCTACGGGTGGAAGGAAAGATAGTACAAGCACTCGCCTAACACAAAAAGTTATTTCTATCACTCAAATATTGAGCAAGAGATGTACCCACTATCACAGCCATCCAATATTAGGTTTCCATATGTAGAAGTGAAAGTTTTTAGGTATGATGCTCCCAAGGTGATTAATGCTTGTCACTCATTGCCTAACTAGAGGATCGCTAGTCAAGGAAGAGGATGAGATAGCTAAGAATTGATGAACTGGGAATTTTTTTTAGAGGATCCAAAGGCCCAAATCGAGTTAGATGCATCTACCTCCTAGAATATTGATGCTCTCTTGAGAAATAGTGTACAAATGTGGCACCTATCAGTTGCAAGAGTTGTCATTCTGCCTATTGCAATTAATGTCCAATTTTGAAATCAATGTAAATATACCTATAAATAGTGGAATGCTAATCATTCCTAAGGGTGGCTCTTTAGCCATTACAATTCATATGTAAGTTTTCACCACTATGTAAATATAGATTCAACACTATTTGGTCTCTGATTTTACCTTAGTGTTATTTACTGAATGTATGAATGTTCATTTATGTTTGGTCATTTAAGTTATCTCATGATATTCTACAATTTGGATTCTATGGGATCTACTTAGTGACTCAAGGGTGCACATTCATAAATACGGGTTGGAGGTTTATTCTTTTTAAATCTAAGTAGGATAGGAGTTCTCTAGTTCTAAATCCTAGATTTCATGCACCTATCCGTTGGTTCTGGAATTTGCCCTCTTCCCACTGCTATGAGGGGCTTAAATGAGGGTGTTATCGACTAATCTATTAGGTGTGGAGTCTATGTTTTCACCTGTGTTGCACTACCTGCATAGGCCTTGATGCAGTTATAACCATCCTTGTGAGTTCTGGCTATGACCATTTTCCCATATCTTTTCCCTCTTTTCTTTACTTTCCTTTTTCTCTTTTCTCGTTGTGCGATGCAGATAATTGAAACCACCCCCGAGGAACCAACCTCCTCTAAATATTTATTTTTCCATCCCGTCCTGATACAATGGTAATTATATGTTGTGTCATTGGTTCACCCCTCACCTTGCACATGATTCTAGATTGTAGACCAATAGTTTTTAGTGACTCTACTAGGGAACTCACTAAGTTTCCATGTTTTAGGAAGTTAGAGTATGGTGACACTCTGATTTTTCCATATCCTCTCAAAAATCACCTGGCAACTTCAATTGTGGGATACGTCCAGATTATGATATTAGTCACTTTTTCATGATAAAATTCCAAATATCCTGGAGAACTCAAGGTATGATGAATAACCTTGACGTCACTAGCAGAGACAACATGTTCATCTGGTGACTCTGACTCTGATGGGACATTCAAATATCAGTGCTACCATGAATTTCTTACACTAGAATGATTTTTTTCCCCTCAATCTCCCTAATCGGTATGATATTATAGAAGCTACCTTCGATGCCCTAAAAAATATAGTGGCATTAAGGTAACTAGGAAGGAACACCTTAATAATGTGGATTCTCTGGCCACCCTTCATAATATCATACATGATGATGTGATGATCAGGTTTTTGGTCGCTTCCCTTGAAGGTAGAGCATGGATTTGGTTCAAAACCCTATAGCCTAGGAGCATCTCTACATGGGAAGATCTAGTAGAACCTCTCATGGATACGTTTGGTGAATTAGAGGACCCCTTCTAGTCTTTGAATCAATTCATATTTATCAAGAGGAATCCTCTTGAAAATGTGGTAGACTTCAATGTTCATTTTGAGAAGAGCTAGAAGAGGATTCCATGATAAATCCTCCCAACCTCCACCTAGATGTATCTATTCTACATATAGGCTAACATCATCTTCCTTCTGCACCAATCTAGGAAAACTGGTTTCCCACAATAGTAAAAGGAAGTCAAATCCAAGAAAATTTTAATATGGAGGCTCCATCCAATTAGTTGCTTTTAGGAATTGGTGCTAGATCATGCAATGGGTACAAACTAGAAGTAGGTGTGTCACTATGACCATATCCATGAATACAATATGACATATCAACCTCAGATCCAACAAGATTTGGGTGAGGATGTGGATACCCATGAGTATAAGAATACAATAATGGAGAGAGAGTCAACCATGATATTGCCATAGCTAGACAATCTCAAAGAGGGATAACATGAAAATTGAATCCCTAACAACTCACTGCTTGGAGGGTAGAATACAGTGGCAAAATTCTTTGCCACCTTAGGTTTCAAAGGCCTAAGCATTCAAGGGCTCAGTCAAGATAATAAGAATTATGATTTCATCATAATTATGAGCCAGTGTGGATGACACCAGATGGATTACAAGAAATGCCTTAAATATAATGTAATCTAGTTCATCCACTATAAATTCATAGGATGATTTTCATGAGAGACCCTAGATTAGGCATGCCTATCATGTCATAATTTTGTGGCCACTAAATAAAGCCTTGCATTATGCATAGCCAATGCATTGGAAATAATAAATTTTATCATCAACCATTGGAACAACATAACCCTATGAAAGGCTGCCACTTGGTCAGGCACTAAGAAGCACCAGGAAGGGGTTCTCCAAGAATTATCTAGGAAATGTAATATTTTCCTTGTCTCTATGTTGTCTCCCTAGTTTTTTGTTCTTTTATTTATTATTGTCGTTACCCCGTAGCCCAATGGACATATTCAACAATTTTCAAGATCTCTTAACTCATCCTCAGGACCTGCACAAGCCTTGGGACTCACAAATGCAAGCACAAGGTAAGGTGAGTTTGCTATAAATAGCCCCTATGGTTAGATGAAAATGAGACCATAGAGTGTAAACCACAAATTGTGGTTGAAGCTAAATGACCTCCTAGTTGATAACAGACAGTAAAAAATATTATTGCTAGGTCATGTGATATAGAGGGCCTGGGATAGAAGAGATAATAAACATTGGCAATATGTCTGCTCTTGGAATATATTAAAACCTCGATGGGTTATGTTTAAGTGGATTCAATTCATAAGAATAACTCATGGAGAAGGGTTTATGTCCTATCAGTTTCACTTGATAGGCTTCGCATTACTTTTCCCTTTGTGTCTCCCCATTTTCCTGCCCTTTCCTCCCCTCTACTTTATTCTTCCCTTTGTTACCTATAACTCTTCCATTTGAGGGCAAAGACTTCTTTGTCTCAACTATTTCACCAAATTTTGAAGACATTGATGGATGGGTGAAAGACATAAAATGGTGGTAGCAATAGTAATGGATGGACCAAAGCAACGTGTAGATGAAGGATATAAGTAGATAGATAGAATATGCGGATGATCCGCCCTTGGCCTTAGGAGAAACTTTGCAAAAAGCTCACCCACTCCTTGGGTGGGCCTTTCAAGCAGCTAGCAAGGGTGGAAAAGTTGATAAAACCTACTCTTGAAGAAGGTATAGACTCCTACCCATCTTGGTGAGAGTTGTAAAGCACAAGTTAGATAGAACTATGGATAAATATATGTCCTCTTTCCTAATGCTTCTATGGGCAAAAGGAAAGACAGTACAAGCATCCACTCAATACGAAAAGCTCCTACCATCACTCAAAATATGAGCAAGAGATGTACCCACTATCGTAGCCATCCAGTATTAGGTGCCCATACACAAAAGTGATAGATTTTAAGTGTGATGCTCCTAAGGTGATTAATATATGTCACTCACTACCTAACCAAAGGATCACCAGTCGAGGAAGAGGACAAGGTAGCTGAGAATTAATGAACTGGGCAAAAATTTTAGAGGATCCAAAGGCCCAGATAGATCTAGATGCATCTACCTCCTTATATAAGATTGGTGCTATCCTAAGGAACAATGTACCAATATGGTGCCTATCAACTGCAAGATTTGTCTTCTCACCTATCGTCATTAATGTTCAATTTTGAAATCAATGTAAATATACCTATAAATAGTGGAATGTTGGTCATTCCTAAGGGTGGCTCTTTAGCCATTACAATTCATATGTAAGGTTTCACCACTATGTAAATATAGATTCAACACTGTTTGATCTCTGATTTTTCCTTAGTGTTCTTTACTGGATGTATGAATGCTCATTTTTGTTTGGTCGTTTAAGCTATCTCATGATATTCTGCAATCTATATTCTATAGGATCTACTTAGTGACTCAGGGGTGTGCATTCATAAATACGAGTTAGGGTTTTATTTCTATAAAATATAATTAGGATAGGAGCACTCTAATTTTACATCTTGGAATTAATGCACCTATCTACTAGTTCTAGAATTTGCCCTTTGTCCATTGTTGTGAGGGGCTTGAATGAGGGAGTTATCAACTGATCTATTAGGTATGGAGTCTATGTTTTTGTCCATGGTGCATCACTTGTATAGGTCTTGATGCAGCTATACCCATCCTTGTGAGTTATAGCTACGACCATTTTCCATCTCTTTCCTCCCTTTTCTTTACTTTCTTTCTTCTCTTTTCCCATTGTGCAACGTAGATAGCTAGAACCACCCTTGAGAAATCGATCTCCTTCAAAGATCGAATGCCCCATACCATCTCAATGCAATGGTCATTTTATGCTATGTTGTTGGTCCACCCCCAACCGTGTGCATGATGACGTATTGGTGACCAACAATCAAGAATCACAAAAATGTAATAAATAAATTGATCAGGAATCATAGGCCACTTTGAGGGGGCTTCCTCCTAAAATATTATTTAATAAAATATTCTTCTTCTTGATGATTATTGCCTTTTCTCGTACACATGTTTATATCTATCCCTACGTCGGTTCACCTTACAAATGGTGGTTCATAATGATTAAATTAATTATATTATTATTATTAAATAAATGAAATGTTAGGATCCTAACATGCCACCCTTCCTGGAAAAAGCTTTGTCCTCAAAGCTAAAACTGAGGAAATTTTTGTTGAAATTGATGAAGCACTTCCCAAGTAGCATCCTCAGGTGCCAATGCCTACCACTGAATCAAGACTTCGATGATGGTATGATGGTGAAGTTGATGGGTGTGTTGATTCAATACTGCTTCAGATTCAACCACGAGGGAACCATCCTCGATAAATTCAGGTAACTAAGTTTGTGCCTTTACTTGTGAACCAATGACCTTCTTAAGGTAAGATACATGAAACACTAGATGAATTTTTGAAGACTTGAATAACTCCAGCTTGTATGCAATTAGTCCTATGCACTGGAAAATTTTGTAAGGTTCATATAATTTTGGGGCTAATTTTTGTGGGCCTTTAAGCTTGAGAGAGGTTTTGCGATAAGTTTGAAGTCATAAGAACACCATGTATCTCTCTTAAAATTTGCATTCAACCCATTGTTGATCCTCTTGCTATTTTATCCAATGTTGCATTGTGAGTAAATTATCTTTAATAATATGAAGAATATTGGCCCGATTAGAAAGCTCAAAATCTACTGCTTAAACATTAGTGCTCCCAGGAATATAATATATGACTGCCGATGGTGCCTAGCCATACAAGGCTTCATACGGTGTCATTTTGATGGTAGTATGAGATGTAGTATTGTACCACCATTTTTTTAAAGCAAGCTATTTAACCCAATGAATCGGCTGTATAGAAGCAAAGCAATGTAAGTGTCCAAAAATATATTAACAATCTCTATTTGTCCATCAATTTGGGGGTGATATGTTGAACTCATACAAAATTGTTCCTTGGAGCTTGAAGAATTCCTTCTAAAAATAACTAGTGGAAGTGGGGTCTCGATCACTGACGATAGTGGATGGCATACCATGGAGCCTAAAAATGTTATCAAGGAATAGTTGATCCACATTGACAGACTTGTAGGGATGTACTAAGGAGCAAAAGTGTGCATATTTAGACAATCGATCCACAACCACCACGATAATATATTTTTCAGAATACTTTGGAAGACCCTCAATGAAATCCATCGAAATGTTAGTCCATATTTTTTTAGGATAGGAAGATGTTGAAGAAGTCTTGGAGTACCCACAGTCTCTCCCTTTTATTGTTGGCAAACTTCACATTTGAAAATAATTTTTTTGATATCCTGTTTCATTTTGTCCCAATAAAAAGATCAAGCCACCCTCTTCTAAGTTTTTCAAAACCCAGAGTGTCTAGCTATAGGTGTAGCATGTAATTCATGGAGTATATCCAACCAACAAGAAGATGTAGGAGGTAGTGCAATATGTCCCTTGAATCGAAGCATTCCATTGCTCCAAGTAAAGTGAGGCTTACTGTTGGGATCTTGTTGGAGTTGCTGAATTAATTTCTATGTTGAACTATCACCGAGTCATTCATATGTTACCTTGTCTATCCATTGCATAATGGGTGAAGAGAGTACTTGCAACTATGTCAAATCTTTAAATTTACATGAAAGAGCATCAGTGACCACATTGTCCTTCCATTTACAATACATAATATCATAATCATACCCTAATAGTTTAGTGACCCATTTTTATTATTTTGGTGTGGAGATACATTGTTCCAGAGATAACTTCAAACTATGATTATCGGTATAGATAATGAAATGTTGACCAATGAGATACGATCACCAACTTTAAATGGTATAAATTATGGTCAACATCTCTTTCTTATATTTTGATCATGCCAAGTTCCATACCGAAAGTGCCTTGCTAGTGAAAGTGAAGGGTCTACCTTCTTGCATGAGAATGACACCAATTCCCAATCCAGAAGCATCACTTTTGATCACAAAGGTCTTGGAGAAGTTCGACATGGCCAATACAAGGGTGAAACACATTACTTCCTTTAATACGTGAAAAGCATCATCAACATTTATGGACCAAAGAAAAGCATTCTTTTTAAGTAAAGTGGTCAATGGGGTTGTAATTTTGCCATACTCCTTTACGAATTTACGGTAATATCTGATCAATCCAATAAATCCACGTAAGCTTTTCAATGATTTTACGATAGGCCAATTTTGTATATCCTCAATTTTGTGGGGATCCACCTTAACCCCATATTCTGAAATGATATGTCCTAGATACTCAAGCTCCTTTGGTCAAAAAAAACATTTTGAGCGTTTGGCATATAATTGGTTTTTGCCTAAGATTTGCAAGGTCTTTTCCAAGTGAACCAAATGGTCCTCCCAAGTCTTGTTATAAACCAAAATATCATCAAAGAAAACCAAAATAAAATTCCTAAGATAAGGGTGAAATACCTGATTCATCATGCTTTGGAATGTTGAAGGAGCATTTGTAAGGCCAAAAGACATGAACAAGAATTCATAGTGTCCCTCATAGGTGCAGAAGGCTATTATAGGATTATCTTCTTCTTTGAATTTTATTTGATGATACCCTAATCGTAGATCTAAATTTGAAAATACTTAGAGCCATGTAGTTCATCCAAAAACTCATAAATACCATTGAGACCCTAAGAGCATATATAATATTATCTTCTTCTTTGAATTTGATTTGATGATACCCTAATCATAGATCTAACTTTAAAAAATACTTAGAGCTATGTAGTTCATCCAGAAACTCATCAATAACAAGAATTGAGAATTTGTACTTTATTGTGAGCTTGTTGAGGGCACAAAAATAAAATACATAGTCACTATGACCCATCCTTCTTACAAACCAACAAGACTAGAGAAGAATAAGAGTTGAAACTTGGTCGAATGACACATACTTTCGATAATTCTTGCACCAGTTTCTCGATTTCATTTTTTTGTAAGGGATATCTATAAGGCCGATATTTGGTGGTTGATTCCCTGAAAGAAGTTGTATAGCATGATCATGACTACGGTAGGGGACAACCCTTTTGGTTCTTCAAATACTCTGGAGTGATGTGTCAAAATTTATTGTAACTCTTCTATTAGGATAAAATATTCCATTATTTGGAATATTAATCAATAATCCTCACGTATAAGTAGATCGTTACTTTGTTGTAACGAACTCCTAATTGTTTGGATTATTGGTATGACCAAATTATTGTATTATTTATATATTGTTGTATAATGAAATATTATTCACTTGATAACATGGTATCAGATTTTTCTAAAGTTTTTGAAGACCTTCAGATAAAAGGTGCTCAAATCCCTATAGGAATTGTAAGGGTAGTCTATATGACATTGATTTCACTTAAAATTACCCAACGTCAAAATAATAGGGACATCAATGAGAAATCATAGGTCATAATTCTAAAGGTCGATGCTTGTTGTGACATAAGTGATCTTCAGCCTATGGTGGTGAATGCTTGTTGTGATACAAGTGACCTTAAGCTTATTGTGATACAGGCAACCTCATGCCTAGAAGGGTAGATATCAGTTGTAGCATAGGTGATCTCATCACAAAGGTAAATTTTACTTGCGACACCAATGACTTAAAAGCTAAAAATCCTCAAAATAAGCTTCATAATGTCATAAATTGTGATAAATGCCTATTGTTAAAAGCATTTATGTAGAACTTGGGTGTTTTGAAAAACACACCAAAGGCATTGGATCCAAACTAATGAAAAAAATAGGATTCAATGGTGAAATATTAGGTAAACATGGACAAGGCATTAAAACTATTATAATGCCAAATGTTAGGCCAAATAATGAAGGCCTTGGCTATGATGGACAAGCAAGTACCAGTAAAACCATGTTTGTAAAACCTAAATCTCCTACAACTCCTACAAAGCATTGTTGCAGTCATTATGGAAGAACATGATATGTAGTAGCTAGGTGTTGGATACTACATCCTTGTGAATCATGTGGATGTACAAATCACTCCTTTATAAATTGTTGATACGAAGTGAAAATGGCCAACAAGGTTCATATTGATTGTGGATGGACAAAAATGAAAGAAATATTGTTTGGCTTCTACATAAAAGGTAAAACCTATGGTAGACCTAGAGATAAATCCAGTGATAGACCTAAAGGTATATCCAAAAACAATGATCTAGATGCAGACCTACAGGTAGATACAGAGGCAATGATCCAAAGGCAGATCCATAGGCAGATCCATAGGTAGATTCAAAGGTGGAGTCAAGAGCCAGAGCCAACACAAGAGCATATTTCATTTTTTCTCTCCTTCACATTAGGGGAGGAGTTATATATGTTATCCCAAATAATATAATAAGGGAGGGTGTTAGGATAAAATATTCCATTATTTGGAATATTAATCAATAATCCTCACGTATAGGTAGATCATTACTTTGTTGTAATGATCTTCTAATTGTTCAGGTTATTGTTATGGCCAAATTATTGTATTATTTATACATTGTTGTATAATGAAATATTATTTTCTTGATAACATCTTCCACTTCACTCTGTTCTCCCTCTATTGATTGAATGGAAAATAATTGTGTGGCCATCCCCTTGCCTCTCTTTTGAATAAGTTTTTCCATGAGGTGGTAACTCACTATTTGTGAGGAACCTACTTGGATTCAATGTAGTTCATCCAGCAACTCATCAATAACTACTGGCTAGGATAATATTACATCCACCCAATGAAAGTTGCAACCATTGAGCCCCTAGGACAATATCACATCCGCCAAACGAATGCGCATATATTTCACATTTCATGTTGTAGTCACACATGGTGAGTCTAACATTTTGACACTTCCCTTTACAGACAATATGTCCCCCATTACCAATCATCACCTCAAAGCTATTACAAGGTTGTATATAACAATTAGTCCGTTTCACCACACTTGGGTCAATGAAATTATGTGTACTTCCAAAATCAATGAGCATAATGAGGTTTTATATTTTGAAGTATCCTCAAAATTTCATAGTTTGTGGAGAAGAAAATATTGTGAGAGCATTGAAATTTTCTTTGGGATATCCTCATTGTTGTTATCAGATGCATCTATCACTTCTTCCACTTCTACCTCATCTTCCTTCTCTGTTGAGTTACAAGGATTGACTGCATTCAATAAATATAACTTCTGTGTAGTGCATCTATGATTTGGCCTATATATCTCATCACAATTATAGCAGAGGCCTTTCACCCATCGTTCCTTCATTTCCTCGAGGCTGAGCCACTTAACTTGCAAGGTCGGTTAGGTTTTGGGATAGTGTGAGAGTTGTGATTTTCCAATAGGTTGCTTCTCTTGATGATATTTAGAATTGAATTTATCTTCTGCTAACTTGGCTAATCCAATGGCCTTCATCATGGTGCTGGGATTGAACATTTGTACTTCCACCTGAATTTATTCTTTCAATCCACTAATGAAGAAAATTTTAAAAAATAATGCATCTAACCCTGATGTGCGATTTGTGAGCTTCTCAAATTGATCCTGGTATTCATGCACTGAAGTGATTCGATGTAATTTGGTGAGAGCTCCTGTGAAGTCTTCAAATTTACTTGGGTCAAACTGGACCAATAGATTCTTCATAAAGTCATCCCAAGTAGGAGTGTCATTAGTATTTTTGTACCATTGGTACCATTGGATAACATCATGTTCAAGGTGGAATGATGCAATACAAACTTTTTGCACCTCAGGAATCTAGTTCAGTGAGAAGTATTGTTTCTCCCGATAGACCCAACTAGTGGGATCTCCTCCCTCAAATTTAGGAAAATCCAACTTAGTTGTTCTTGGAAGGATGGATATTTGTTGATCCCCAAGGAGCTTCTAATGCATGAATCCTCCAACTGGTCCTAAATACTGTGGGGAATCAAAACTTTAAGTGTTTTGAGATTGATTAGCCACAACCGATTGTGCAATTTATTGTACTTGTGCCAAATTTTGATTCAAAGAGTCATATTTAGCATTTAATCCAACCATCCTTACCTCTATTTCTTGAAAATTATGTTTGAGATTAACTTGCAAAATTAGGTCCTTGATTTATCGAATATCATGATCCATTTTTCTAAACTAGAGTCTTGAGATCTTCTTCCCTCGATCAATTTGGTAATCTAATCTGAAGGTGACGCTCAAAAAATTTAATTTGAATTTGAAATTTGGTATGGTCAAAAAAAATAAAATTGAAAAATTTGTTGTTTCTCCAACGTTCAAATTTGTTTGAATTCTCAATTTTTTGAATTTAGGTATGGAGCCAAATACTAGTTTGTGTCACAAAGGTTGACAAGGTACAACGATCGTAGGGGATGAGGACACGATTTTTGATGGGCTCGGGTAAGATGAGTACTAAGAACAGTGTGACATGGATTGCATGGGTTTTGGGGTGAGACCTGACAGTGAGGTCATGGACTGACAACATTGACAAGATGGAGGTATCATAGGTATGAAAACAGATGTGCAATACGAAGGGTACTGGCATGTGGGACATGAGATAGTCAGAGGCATACAAACAAATGTGTGACATAGAGGTTACTAGCACACGTGACACTAGATGATACTAATACACAAAACACGAGGTAATTTTTTTTGGGCTTTGGAAGTTGTGGGCACATGAGAAAGTAGAGCGAACGTGACCACCAGAAGGTGGTTAAAGCTTAATCGATGAGAGAGCAAATATAAGGTCTCTTTCGGCCTCTACACGACTAAGGTGGGATAATTACCCCAAAAAAATTATAATTGTATCTTGCACAATGGTGAGAAATAGTGGACACAAAAAAAACAATAGCCCAAACTCAATATTGTGGATACCTCCACATGTCGGATTGCAATTTGTAAGGGTTTAGGGTTGAATTTTAACCTTAGGACAATTTCATTAATATTTTTTTTGTCTCCCAAAGTCCTTCACGATAGCCAATCAGTTTACTGAAGCTGCGTTGATGTGAGATGATCATGTATTGAAAATAAATTTTGTCATCGGTGGGAATCTAGTTAGTCAACATATTTCTGCTTGGAAAATTACCACCTTCACGTTGAATTTAGCTTGTGTGTCTTATGTAAGGTTTCCTGGCACCTGTGATTTCACAACGACTGTGTTATACTCTTGTATATTCTGTAAAATATGCCAAGCCCGTTATACAAGCCATGCAAAATGCCAAGATGGTTTACTCATGTATACTTTTGTATACTTTGCTAAACACATCAACTTGTTATATAGGCCGACGATAAGGTTGCATGAAGAAAGTGCACTCTATCAGGTGATTTTTTTTTTGTCCAGCACTCGCTGATTTTGTATGAAAGATATAAAACACAAAAATACAATGTGATAAATTTTGGAACTTTAAAAACGTATGCAGGTTCTGTTTAGACACTGTACATAGACTTTTCAATCATGTTGTGTTAAATTTTCATCAAATATTTACACATGTGTTGCTATAAACGAAATATTTCCTATGTTGATGGGAGCATGACCTTTCTTCTAGCATTGTTTATAACAAACTGCTTCCAGAATCTAGAACTGCTCTAATACCAAATGTTAGAACCTTGAGATTCTAATATAAATTTAATAAATATAATAATCAAGAATGCAAAAATGTAATAAATAAATTGATCAAGAATCACAAACTACTTTGAGGGGGATTCCTCCTGAAATCTTAATTAATAAAATATTATTCTTCTTGATGATTATTGTCTTTTCTTGTACACATGTTTATATCTATCCCTATGTTGGTTCACCCTACAAATGGTAGTTCATAATGATTAAATTAATTATATTATTTATTATTAAATAAATGAAATGTTAAGATCTTAATAAAGACCCATACAAATCGATCATCGTCTTGTGTTACTTGATAGGTTGCTAACAAAGATTGCAGGTTTCTAAAGATAACTCGATGGACAACAAAATGACAGCTACACCAGAGGAAAGTTTACATAAAAACTATCAATTCAATCAAATTTGCATAGAAGTGTGCAAATCCTAAGGTATAGTTAGATTCACACACTATTGTGCAAATCCTATTTTTAACCTTCTAGAGCTTCCAAAACCAGGTAAACATCCTTGCTATGCCTATCCGTCATCATTTTATGCAATTTTAATCATATTTTGAGCTTATTTTAGAGGTTATTTATCTTCAAACATGAGGGATCTAATCAAGATAGGCCCCCAGACATTCAAACCAAATTTTATAGGTCTCACAAATCTTGAGGATAGATTTGACCGATAGTAGCACATGAGCAGTAAGCCCGCTCACATTAAGGAAGACAAGGAGATAACTGGTAGTTGTTTATCATTCATATTGAAAGAGGGCTTACCTTGTGTAAGACCCTATTTTGTAGCCCTTATGGGAACTTTTGTAAAAGGACAACTCTATAGCTCTCCTTTTCAATATCAATTACAAAACAGTCAGTTTCCCTATGTTTCACTTATTCCCCTATGTATTAAAAAATAGGTTTTTATAATCATGAGTTTACTTTAATACAAGGAACAAAATTAAATTGTGAGCAATGTAAGGATGCATTCAAAAAGAATTAGAAGATGGGGATTGTCAAGCAATTTATTTTATAGGAGCTTTTAGAGGTATTACAACAATTTAGGACAAACAAAAATGGGGATGGATAATTGTTAGAAGAAAATAGTTTTTTGGTTTTAGGTCTATTTGTAGGAAAGAGAAAAATATCAAACTTGAGGTTATAAACATGTATGATCCATATATAGTTACTCTCCATGAACAATGTTGTAGGAATAACATATTTTTAGCAAATACAATGATGATTCATAATTGTGATCTATGGATTGTTGGTACGAACGTTAACATATTTCTATCTCCTTCAAAATGTAGGGTGGGACTCTTGGATGGTCTAAATAAATGTAGTCTTTTGCTTCATTTATTATATCAATTGACCTTTGGATGCTACTCCTTGTTGAAAGTATTACATTATTTGACCCCCTTTAAATATTAGTTTGGTATAATGATTTATATTTTATATAATGTATTTGTTAATATGAGAGAAAGTGGAAGGTGTCAAGAGAGAGAATGAAGAGTCATATTGATATGTGGAAAGATGCGAGTTTTGTCATAATATATGGAATATGAAACGATGCATCTTTCGAATGTTTGAGGAGAGCAATAGTCAAAGTACTGAAAAATCATGTAAAATTATATATTAGAGATAAAGCTCCATGCAATGTAATCTATCTAAATCATTCTTGTAATATTTTTATATTGAATATATTTGAGTTATATTTGTGAGATATTGTTGTTATTCCAATATTGTGATTCATTGTATGACATTTATCTAATTTATACTTGATCCTGGATAAATATTTTTGTGAGTTAATCTATTTGAAAAGTTAACAATTTAAGCTTTCAATATACATGGGGTATAGATCTATTGGGTAAACTCATACAATAAAAAAATTGGATAGAATTTTGTTATCCAATACATGGTTACGAATAACATCTACAATTTTTCTAGAAATTTTATTTCAAGCGAGATCACATCACAAACCTATTATCTTGATATGTGATTTACTCAATAATATCTATCTAAAGACATTTCTATTCCAATCTATATGGCTTCAAGATTTTGATTTCTTCCAGATGGTTATGTTATGAAGGGATGAAGCAAATTTTATAGGATTATATATGTGTGTGTGTTTCTTCAAAAGTTAAAATATCTAAAGAGAAAAATAAAGATCTAGAATATCAAATATTTTGGTAATATATTTAAATCAAGAATTTGAGTCCAAGCTCAAAATTTTACAAGAGATAAATAGAAATAAATGGAATAGGACAGGACGCTTATGTACAAAAATAAGAATTACCTTTTTTTTATCATAATATATTAAAAAATGAGGAGTTGTACTAGTTCCAAAAGTCTAGGGAGAGATGGCTTAAGGAAGAAGATAGAAATACCAAATTCTTTAATGCTATACCTAAAAAAATTATCTCTTTATTCGCATCAAAAATATTTTAAGTCTATATGGAAGAAATATTGAGGAGGAAAAAGATATAAGGAAGTATGCAATTAATTATTTCAAAGATATTTTGTTAATGTTAGATAATATAAAGAGGTTTGAGGAAAGCTTTACAAAAAAATTCCATCTATTATCACATAAGGACAAAATGAAAGCTTGACTAAGAAGATCTCTATGAAGTTATATCAGACAATTTTATCTTTTCACCCTAATAAGGAACCTAGCCTTGATGGACTTCCTATAATTTTCTTTCAAATATTTTAGGATTTTTTAAAGAGTGATATTTTGGATATAGTTGAAAAGGCCGAGAAAAAAAGGCTATAAGAAGTGAGATCATTGCCACCTGTATTAGTTCCCAAGAAAGTTGAGATAATATTTTGATAATTGTCATCCAATAATCCCTTTTTTATGTCATTTATAAGATCATTTTAAAATTATTGAAAACAATTTTAGAAGCATTTTAGATTGTGTTATCTTAGAAGAACAAGGCGGTTTTGTTCATGGTAAACAAATTCTTGATGGTCTAATCATATTCTCTTCAATTCTAGAAGAGCTATATATGCTTATGAAATTAGATATAAACAAAGCATATGATAAAGTTTGTTAGAGTTTCCTATATGATATTTTAAAAAAAGAAAAGTTTTGATCAAGGTTGCGGTGAATGGATTAGATATTATCATAGCACTCCAAAATATTCTAATTTGATCAATGGATCCCTTGTTGGATACTTTGAATAATCCTATGGAATCCATTAGGGTGACCCATTATCTCTTTATCTATTTATTAGTCTTGCATAGGCATTGAGAAGAGCTTTCTCAAAGGTAAAAATAGAAGGAAAAATTAAAGGTACTTAGATTATAACAAATGGTCCCTTTGAGTCTCATGTCCAATTTGTTAATGATCTTTTTTTTGGGTGATCCCTCAGTCCTTGAGGCCATGAAGTTCAAATCAATCCTGTCATGCTAAGAGAAGGTTGTTGGGTAGTTGGTTAATACTACAAAATCTAGGACTTTTTTTAAATCAATATTGCCCTAGATTTACAACAAAGTATTGTGGATATTTTGGGGTTTAAAGTTGGAAAATTTCCATTAACATATTTAGGTATTTCTTCCTTTGATAGAGGAAAGAAGAAGGATCTCTAGGACTCAATTTTAGATAGAATAAGATCTTGTTTGACAGCTTGGAAAGGTAAGTTATAAACCATGGTTGAAAGGCTACAACTCATAAGGACTTATTGTAATCCATCCCTATATATGATGTCACTTCAAAGATTGATTTCAAGTATAGCATCCAAATTTGATAAAATTCAAAGAGATTTTCTTTGAAAAATATGTGAGAAAAACAATTAGTTTTCTCTTTGTAAGTGGGATAAGGCTTGCAAATTAAAAAAATATAAAAGAAGGGCTTTGAGAAATATAGACTTATAAGTTTGAAATTAGAGACAAGATTAAAAATTATTCAAATATTAAAGAAAAGTTTGATAAAATACTACTACAAAAATATCTAGATTCTCTTGATATAATACATCTATTTAAAAAATAAATCCTTAAAAATAAAAAGTAATATATTTTAAAAATTAAATAAAAAATTTATGATTTGATTTTTTATTTTAAATTGATTAAAACCACACTATTTATGATTTAATTTTTTATTTTAAATTAATTACAATCACACTATTTATGATTTGATATTTTCTTTTAAATTGATTACCACCACACTATTTATGATTTAATTTTTTATTTTAAATTGATTAAAACCACACCATTTATGATTTGATATTCATTGTGGTTTTTTCTGAACTCACTCCCTTGCTTATAATACCGCGAGGGGAGGGCACTAGTTCCTCATGAACCAAAATTACAAGGCATCAAAAAAAAAAAAAAAATTACAGGGCATCAAATGTCCCAGTTGCGCTTCATATACGATGTGTGGAAAAGTTTTCATTAAACAAATCACCCTTGGACGCTCACAAAATTTTCAACTACGCAGCGCAAGTTATAAGTAATACTTTAATTTGCCGAAGGCAAGTGTTTCCTTGAAGGCACTGGCACGTTTTTGGACGACTGTAACAAATTGTTATACAAACCACGAGGTAGGTTCAAGTTTTTTTTCTCGACAATACCTTTTGTGGTCCCAGTGCCGTTTCTGTTTGCCCAAATAACATCTTAAGACACAAAAGTAAGAGAAATAAAATTCATTGCACCGCCATGAGCTCACCTCCTCTATGGTTTGTAGATAAATAAAACGTCATGAAATGCAGATTTGAGTAATATTATTAGCTAATGGTCATACATATAACATGGAGCAGAAGGCAAAAATGTATGCGAATTTTATACAATGGCTACGAATATAAGGCTGGCACTTTAATTGTTTGGCAAATGCTTCATTTAGATATATTTACAAAATGTTTGCAAATTGTTCGACGAATGCATAAACGAGATATTATAGAGAAAGCATACGAACTGTTCGACAAAATGACTCAATGGCAAGTTATTTTCTCATGAAATGCACGCATTGGAGGATATGCAACATATGGAAGCACAAAAATGTCATGATAGAACACCAGTCCATATGCATGAAATGGTGTTTATGACTAAGCATTAAGTTTCTGAATGAAATACAGAAAGTGGTTTGATAAGTTGATACTCTTATCGACTGCAATCATATTGACATGCATAAATGGGCTTGCTAGAAAATTATTCGCTATTTTTAACTGAAATCAAGCCCAAATTTAATGCCAATGTCAACAAACTTCTTAGGCATTCGTGATGTATGCATTAATCATGCTTCAAATGTAATAGTCAAAAGCATTCACCTCATAATCTAATCCAATAGGCAAAGTTTGTAGAATGTGTGATTGTTGTGGGTATAGAGTGTTTTTTTTAATTTTAAAAGGAGTTATATATTGATAATGAAGATTATAAAGTGCAAATGATTTGGAGGTCACAAGATTGCTATCCAAAAGAAGGATAGGCAACAAAGCAAAATCAAAAACTCTCAAAAGTGCTATAGTACAAAGGGCATTGAAAATCCAAACAAAAAGTTTCAGAAACCCAAATACAAAAGATGCCAAAAATACAAAGGGTGCGAGAATCATGGAGAAGACCAAAAGGTCAAAAACTCTGGAATCACCCAATGTTCTAGGGTTGTTCAGAGGTGCAAAGATCTTCAAAGGTACCATAATCTTCAAAGGCTTCAGAATCTCCATAAGCTTTGTTGCTTTCCCTATCTCATCTGCCATCACATCTTGGCTAAACATTTATCCTTGTAATTTTCAGATTGCAATGCTCTTTTCTTATAGCACTATTGATAAGTGTATTTGTTGTCTTGATAAATTCCCAACAAATGCATGAACATTGCACAAGTGTGAATTTTTGAATTAGTTCTTTCTTTCTGCCCAATATGATATGGGGCTGTATTGAACTAACATTTTTTCCTTGGAGAGAGCATTTATAATGAAGGCAGAATCTCCATATATGTGTAGGTGTCTTATCCGTTATTCTATTGCCAACTTCAGTCCAATCTTGCATGATAGTGCCTCCACCACTTTGTTGGTTGATACAATGCTTGAGTGCAAGTGTCCCATCTTCTTTCATGATCACTTCCCATGCAGCTGCTATGCTCTGATTTGACTTAGACAACCATCAAAGAACAAAGCAGGATAATGTATCTTTGGTGGTGGTATTACTAATATATTCATGTTGGTTGAGATGAAATCTTGAAGTTCTAACTTGCTGATTAAATTTAATTTCTGCATATTTAAGCTTTGCTAATTTTGCTTATATTTGAAGGTGACTTTCAAATTAATTGCTAGGTTTCTAATTATACTTTCAATGAGAATACTGTTTTTTTCCCATTTAGGTTCAAAGATCAACCTGTTCCTGTCCTTCCAAATATTCCAAACAACAGAGGAGGGGATGAATTTCCAAAGAGATTTGGTTAATGGCTTCCCCTTTAGTCCTTATTTAAATTTTGATTGCCAATTGACTAGACAGTCTTTCACATTTTGAGTTCCTAACAAGGGAGTCCAAAACAATGGTCTATCTTTAACCAGATGGGAGTAGTTGAGGTACACTCAAAGAATAAGTGGGGCATAGTGTTTCTATGCTTTGTACATCTAAAACACACATGAGAACCAACAATGTTTTTTTTTAAGTTGTAATTAGTAAGAATCTTGTTCTGCAAAACTAAACCAAAAACAAAAAAAAAAAAAATCTTGAATCTTGGATGACAAATTTAAATTCAAAATTGCTGCCAATATTCCTTTTATTGGTTTGAAATGTCGGTCACAAAATATAAAAAATGAAATGGAACATGCAGATACAAGTATCAATTTCCTTAAATTGTTCATAAAGCCCGTATTGTTTATAGAAATGAACGATACGGGCTTTATGAACAATTTAAAAAAATTGATACTTGTAATGGAAATGCCAAAACATATTTTTGCATTTCAATTGAACTTATTTTTCCTATTTGCATGTTCCATTTCATTTTTTGATATTTTGTGTTCGGGCTTTTGCTACTTTCAGTTCAAACCATGTCTCATTTTCATGAAATGCTTTTCTTATACTTGTATATATGATTTCTATTTCATATATGTTAACTGTTGTAGTACGGAAGTTGTTTTTTTTTTTTTTCGGGTTTTGCGTTAGTGAAGATTATGTGGGTGCTTAGTCAAAGGAACTTGAGTAATAATTCAAGCACTGGATTTGATGCATTGGTTTCTATGGGGAAGACAGATTTGTTTCTTCAACTTGTACAACAAAATCAACGACACTATTAAAACTATGGAGCATATGTTAATTATATATTTTAGCCTTAGGTCAACTTCAGGGAAGTGTAAATGTATTATTTGTGAGAAGTTATAAATATAATGAAGCTTATCAAATGGCATGATTTCAATTGATGAAAAATGTAGACTTTCAAGGCAAAGACCAACTTTCAAATCTTGACAGGAAATATATGCATAAGGTTGAAAGTGCAATTGTATTAATACTAAAAAGGTAAAGGTAAAGTAGTTTTTAACGTCTACAAGGCCATAGGCTGGGACAATCCTCATGGAAGATGTTGTTTACTCAATATCTAGTTATCCAACCATATGCAGATCACTGAAGCATGGTGTACAACCCTATCCCTATAGGATTCAAACCATAGACCTCCTCTTTAGAGTTCTAAAGTCTTCACCATTAGGCCCACTCAGTCGAAATACTGTGATATGAAAATCTTATACAAGCTTTTTATTTCCGGTAGCATATTTCTATGATGAAAGTTTGTTCCACATTAATACCTTTTTTGTGACAATGCAAAAATTATGTAATATGGGTGGAACCGGTTTCAATCCGATATAATCAATTAAAAAAATAAATGATGAGGCTTAATACAAGGTAGCAAGCATGCAGAACCTTCAGAATGGGCCCATTCTCTTGCAAGTGTTTTGGATTATGTTGGAACTGGCACACAATATGTTGGATTTGTTCTCATCTTTGATTCAAGAGTTTTATATCTAGTTCTTGTCATCAATGAGTGTCTAGGTGAACCCCATCTTCAGTATTTGTAGAGTTCTCTTGATGCGTTTATTGGTTCCCTTTCTCAAACTAGAGGAATCAAATTGTTAAATTTGTGTGAACTATCTCAGTTTATGATTGTTTTGAAAGTGGTTTTAACATCTATAGATAATATTCCAAGCAATTAATCTCTATAATAGGAATATTTAAAAATATATATTTTTAGGATTGGAGTTATCTTGCTTCTTTCCAATTCATCCCGAATGTTCCAAACAATGCATTCTTATTAACAAGACCATTCAAGGTTGATCAATTAGATGCAACAAGAGATGGATAGATCCCTTAGGTCAACTATTGAGGTTATTCATGCATGCAAGGTCCATTTGCTGAGAGGTTTTGAGGCACCACAAAGAGGCACAAGCAATTGTGTAATATTGGTGTATGCAGGGAGACTAACACAATTATACCTGATTATGTTCCTTATTTATCAATTCATCCAAACTATGCATACTCAGAAATAGGATTGTGAAATGGATGGATCATCCTGGTCACAGTGCTGGACATCATGACACAATAGTGGATATCCTTTGTGCTATAACATTTACAGTGCAGATTCCAATTTCAAACCTCTTATAAAACCTTGAATTGGTGTTTTGACTCTTCATATGATTTTGTACAGGAATCTGGAGTGCATTTTCAAAGACTAGCAAGAATAGAGGAAGGGTACTTTGAGTGTGTACTAAAGTGGGAATTTTGGAACATGATATGAACATCTCTCAAACAAAAGTTAGTGCAAAGAGGTAGCGGATTAAGTTCTAGGGTGCTATATTGAGAGTTTGAAAGAGGCAGGAGATAGGAAGTATGATAAAGAGAACTTCATATTTGAAAGTTCAAAGTCACATTTTGAGGGTTATGTATATTTGGGAGAGAGAATTAATTTGGCATAGAGGTTGTTATCCAGTTTATCAAGGATGAGGTGATAATGGCCAAGGAAAATTCAGAGAAGTTTGCCACAAAGGATCTTTTGGGTACTCGAAATTTTTTCCTTTAGGGCTGCCATTTGTATCCCAAACTGGAAGGGCTAGCTGAGATGATCATTGTTCTAGAGGTCCACACTATTGCTGAAAATAAGGTCAATGGTGACATCGATTAGTATGAAATCCTTTATATTAAATAGTTTACTGATTATGCCAATACAATGGCCAATACAGGTAATTGGTCCTGTGGCCAATACCGTGCATCAAACATATAAGAATGTGAGAAGAGAGCCCGCGGATGCTACCAGTGCTTCAACAATAACAACAACCTTTCATCTGCAATAAAACAAACTCTCAACATCCTAACAGTCTATCATGCAACCAGTTCAACCACTTGCTCTCCAATCAACTCAACAATCTCTCATTTGACAATCTCAATCATTTGTTGTACAACTTGCTCATCAACCAGTCCTCCAACAAAATCAACAATCTACTTTATAACAGACTTCTCAGTTTGTCATTAAAGAACCCTAAAAGTCTTATCAATAGACAACAACAATCACAAGAAGTTGTTATGGAATACTAACCGTCTATGCTTCAGCAACATTAACCTATAGTTAGTTGTTTTCAAATATTCTGCAATATTGGCTACAATAAATTCTGCAATCCAAGGCTACTTAAAATTGTCAAAGTCCACTACAACTATTATAATCATTGTCATTATCAAAACCATACCAGTTGTAGCAATAGTGCCAACAACCAAAAAAAAATCTCTGAGCTCCAATCTCAGTCCCAGAACTTCCCACAACAGTAACTATTGCTATTGCAGTCAAACTCATTACAACAGGAACTGTAGCAAAGGTTTCACTCATCAGGTGATCCGTTGCACCAATAGTAGCAAAATTTTATCAAACAGCAAAATTGGTTGAACTTAATAATTTTAAGTGGAAAAACAAATGTTATTGGCATGTAGAAGAAGATTTTGTCGAAAGTAATGTTTGAAGTTACTCTTAGAAATGAATTTTCTTGGCTACTTTAACCTTAGTGCTCACAGTGCTGATAATATTTAATATTTTCTTTAGTCCCACATATATATTGCCTGTCATCATTGCAACACAATACCCACATGCCAATAATCTCTCTTTCTCTCACACACATTATCTTATGTGTACTATTGGACTTAAGTAACCTATGATTATGAATTACTTAAAAAGCTTATAATAGATATATAAATAACATATTTTCGATACACCTGTTTTTATCAACATTTGGTTATAACATATCAAAGTTGCATGTGGAAAATCATCATTATAAGTCTCTTCAATATAGTTACAAGGCATATTAAAACAACTTTTTTTTTTTTTTTTTATTTGTGGAAAACATCCCAAAAGGGATGCCACTTTCGGGTAAGACCCAAGGAGGCAGGGGTATCCATTCCGCCAAAAACGCCCAGGACTCGGACCTGGCCTACCACCTTTGACATACTCAAGGAGCAAACAAACACACAAAACCAATTTAAAAATAAGTAAATAACAACAAAAATAATAAAATAAAAAAAAAACATGCTCCTTGAGTGTGTCAAAAACAAAAGCACAACCAAACACGCACAATAAGATAAAAGAAACCACAACACAAACCACATAGAAAAACACAAGAACCACATAACAAAACACAAACAAGACAAAAACAACATAACACTACAAAGACATAACCCAAAAAAAACATGAAAAATAAACACAACCAAAACCTAAAAAATAAAAAAATAAAATAAAAATAAAAATAAAAAACAACCAACAACAGACAATAAACAAAAACAAAAAACATAGAAAACACTCACACATAAAAACACGAAATAACACAAACAAAGAGAAACCCAAGAACAAGAACGAAAAAAACACAAGAACAATAACAAAAAACATAAAAAAAAAAAAAACAACAAAAACACAAGAACAACAAAAAACAACACAAAGAACACAAAAACAAAACAAAACAAAAGAACCCACCCACCTTAAAAAACTAAACAAAAAAAAAAAAAGAAAAAAAAATGAACAAAACAATGACCTATCTAGACACGAAGACTATTAAGGCAAGAATCAACAGAGGAAACAAAATAAAGAATAGAATGAGCTAGGGAACTAAAAAAAACTGAATGAACCAAAGAGAAGCAAAAAAAAAAAAAACAAGAAGAAACTAGGTACCTTCGTAACAGGAGCCATCCAAAGAAATGATAGAAAGAAGAGCTTCCCTAATTTGAGAAGCCCACCATATAGGAGGGTGGCCATAACAAGTAAGATCACCTTTGTCCAAAGCCCAATTAGCTAAAGCATCAACACTCTTGTTTTGATCTCTCGACCACATGATTGTAATCAACTTTCAAAAATCCCATCCGGATTAACCGAATCTTCTCAATAATTCTTTTTATTCTCCAATCCACCTTATGATTCTTAGAAGGAGTCTTCAAGAGATTAATCATAAGTTGAGAGTCGACTCAACTAACACCTTTTCCCATCCAACCTTAGTAGCCTCCTCGAAGGCCTCTCGAGGATACCATACCCCTCAAGCAAGGTTATTGGAAAGAATACCCAAATTCTCAAGCAAAAGTAAAAACCAGGGAGCCATCCGAAAGTCTACCAATTCCTCCCACACCGGCTTTTCCAGGGTTCCCTCTAGAGGCTCCATCAGCATTGACTTTTCCAAAATCCTTAGGAGGAGGTTGCCAATTTCTAGTCCTATCCATCTTACTAATACTCACATTCCCTTTAAGTTGGTTGCCCTTAGAAGGTTTAATCTTCAATCTTTGCATCACTTGATCCCATCTTTGGTGGGAGTTTTGGGGGTGATTAAGGAGTTGATGGACCGATTCAACTAAGTTGGCTATGGTCTTTTGCCAAATATAGTGAATATCCTTCCTATCTTGATTAAAAATTCGGTTGTTCCTTTCATTCCAAATATTCCAAAGAAGAATGGTAGAACCCATCCAAACTAACTGCCTAATAAAATGATCAACACCCTCTTGATTAGGCCAATCCCTCCAAAGCTGTTCAAAAGTAAACAAATTGGACCACCGTAAGCCAAGTAAAGTGGCCATTCTCCTCCATAGCCTAGAGGGTAAAGTACACTCAATAAAAAGATGGTTGATATTTTCTACATTCTCTTCACACATTTCACATCTAAAAGGGCCATGAAAACCACGCTTCATAAGTTGCTCACCAAGAAGCACCCTACGATGCAATAAAAGCCAATTAAAGAACCTCACCTTAGGCCGGAGCTTTTGAGCCCACAATCGAGAAAAGATGTCGAAAGAATGGTTGGGATTATTATGGCATAAGGTCAAATAACCTTGAGCAACCGAATACTCACCCTTAGTAGTGTTGTTCCATCCAAAACAATCTTTTTCATGGGACCAAGAGAGGGACCTCATATGAAGGATACCTTGGATATCTTGTCTTTGCCTTTCTCGGGATTTGAATAGGCCAGTCCTCAATAGGGATCCAATATCTACCAACCTTTGAATTACCAAGATGGTACCGACAGTAATTAGCCACCTTTATCCAATTAGCTCGGTGAAGCTCCTCCATCCAAGGCCTCCAATCGGGAAACTGAGTTATCAAAGGCTTGTGACCATCCCAAGAATCTGTCCAAAAATTTGCATGTTGACCATTATGAATGATCCAAAATAATTTTTTCTTTATCAAATCCTCACCAGCCTTAAGAACTGCTAAAATGGGAGAACCTTTGGTAGGAAGTTGATAGCGAACAAGGTCTTCAGGACTTTTGTTCTCAGGATATTTAGCACGGAGATTATTGGCCCAAAGAGCATTGGGGTTATGCAACATCCTCCAATATAATTTAGCAGCTAAAGCTTTGTTGTTATTAATTGAAGACCGGAATCCTAACCCCCCTTCACTCTTAGGAAGACATAAAGTATCCCATTTCACCAAGGCCCATTTTCTTTTCTCCTTAGTACCACTCCAAAGGAAACGATGACCCGATTTGATCCAATTCTCGAAGAACAACCTTTGGGATATTCAAAACGGAAGAAACATAAATAGGAATAGCTTGAAGGACTGATTTTACCAAGGTGATTCTACCCCCGTAAGAAAGCCACTTGTTGGTCCACTTTCCAATTTTCTTCTTGACTTTGTCCAACAACCAATTCCAATCTTTATTTTTCTGCCTTTGAATATTTATGGGAATACCTAAATAAGTGATTGGAAGAGAGGTCTTCTTATATCTTAATTTATCCAAGACCATGGATTCCCTCGTCTAGCAGAGCAGTGAAAGAAAATAACTTTAGATTTGTCTTCATTGATCAACTCGCCCAGTAGCCTTAGAAAAACAGCTAATGATTTGCTTAATATTAGAAGCTTCCTTAACTCGTAGCTTTACCTAAAAGAGTAGAGTCATCCACAAATTGAAGATGAGAGATAGGTCTAGCTCCATGAGCAATGGTAACTCCCTCAAGGGTTTTGTTTTCCCTCTTTTTGGTTATAGTCCTACCCAAGCATTCAACAAGAATGATGAATAAATAAGGGGATAGCGGGTCACCTTGCCTAATACCTCTGGAAGCCGGGAAAGACCGAGAAGGCCTGCCATTGATAAGAACTAAGTAGGAAACTGAAGAGATACATCCCATAATCCAATCCATCCAATCCTTAGAGAAACCAAATTGCCTCAAAACTTTGATAAGGAAGTGCCAATCCACTCCGTCATAAGCTTTGGATAAGTCTAACCGAATGAACATGGAAGGAGAATTTTGCATATCCATGGAATGGATGGCTTCCTGAGCAAGAACTATCTCATCTACTATTTGACGTCCTTCCACATAACCCCCTTGCTCGGGGAAATAATCTTATGCAAAAGAGGCTTCAACCTTTCTCGCCATGATTTTAGTAATGATTTTGAGAAGAACATTACATAAAGCAATAGGTCTAAAAGCTGAGATATGATCAACCTCTTGAGCTTTTGGAACAAGAGTAATATAAGTTTTATTGATAACCTTCAAAATTTCTTTGGCTTTCCCGGCTTCTTCCACCACCTCTAATAAATCAACATGAAGGATATCCCAGAACTCTTGGTAGAACTCAATAGGAAAACCATCAGACCTAGGGTTTTCCATTTATGCATTTTAAAAACCACTTGTTGAATCTCATTAATAGAAACATGAGCAGCCAAAATAGAGTTCTCCTCGTAAGTGATAAGAGAAGGGATTGCTTGAAGAACATTTTGTTGTGAAGCTGAGTCAAGAGGAGTAGCAGCAAAAAGATTGGAAAAGTAATCAACAACAATAGAGTTCATGCCATCCCAAGTATAAACAACATCTCCATAATCTGATTTTAAGGAAGAAATAAAGTTGTGAGATCTTCGAGCTAGAAGAGATTTGTGGAAGAAATTTGTGTTTCGATCTCCTTCTTTGAGCCATTGAATTCTAGATTTTTGCTTCCATAAGATTTCTTCTCTTTTTTCCCATTCCTCTAACCGAGTTGTGAGTTTAATTTCATCTCGCACTTCTCTTCTCTCGTGAGGCCATCTAAACGGATTTTCTTATTCAAATTTTCAAGATGAGCAATAACTTCATGTTTTTTTTTATGAACATCCCCAAACTCTTTCCAGCTCCAAGTCTTGATTTTGGATTTAATGTATTGCAGTCTTTTGGCAAAACAGAACATCTTAGTCCCATGCCTAGGTTTACCTTCCTTCCACCATTGTTGCACACGAGGTCCGAAGGAAATGTCTCTAAGCCACATTAATTGAAAACGAAAAGGAGAGAAACTCACATTGGTTTTCCACATTTCCACCATGACTAGGCCAATGATCCGAACCAACATTATTAAGAGTCTTCACTTTAGGAATGTGACCATGGATTAAGAAATTTTCAGAGAGCAAAAACCTATCCAATCTCTCCATTATACAAGCTAAGCCTTGCCTTCTCGTTAGACCAAGTCATAAGGCCATTATCTCAGTTGGATATCCACAAGATGGAGGTTTGCAATATATTCGCTCATGAGGTCGTTGCTTTTGTCCAAATTTCTATTTCCCCCTTTTCTCATCCAGAGAGAGGATGGTATTGAAATCTCCTCCGATCAAGATCCAAGCTTTAGGAAAATGAGAGATAATATGAGTAATATCCTTCCACTGTCTTCTTTTTTCCTCCAAAGAAGTCGGAGCATAAACAATTAATGCAGAGCATAATCTGGTTGGAATGTCTACTTTGAATAGCTATAGCCAACAAACCCCAACCGCCAACCATATGGTGAATAACTACCTCTTTTGGGTCCCAAAGACAAGCAATGCCACCCGAAGTCCCTTGGGAACCGAGGGAAACCACTTTTCCAACTGGCCAAATTTTACCGACAATTAAGTCCATATCCTCCATTGACATCTTTGTTTCTTGAAGGAAAACAAGATGTGGATGATTTATCTCGAATCATTCTTCTAATTTCATTTTGTTTTGAAAGACTCCCTTTGAGTCCTCTAATATTCCAAGTGATGATCTTCATTAATACCAGGGCTAAAAAAGTTGGGAAGGGCATTAATCTTACCTTCCTCTACAAGCTTTTCACCTTCTTTTACCATATGATATTGATTGGTCTTGCGACCTACTTTTTGATTAGAATCCATCTTCAATTTTTTTTCCCTTGTTTCTTGACTTATTCCAATTGAATCTCGAGATGGCTTCTAACCTTGAAGAATGCTCATACACAACCAAAATTTTACTAGATGGTTCAACGGAGTCTATATTGGGACCTCCATTATTTGAAGTTTTGACATTTGAAATATTGTTTTTCTTGTGTAAATTTTCTCCTTTTTTTTTTCTCGTTGAAAACCTTTGATTTGTTGGTTTGTCTCTCGAGTTCTTCCCTTCATATTTAAATTGTGTTTCTAAGATTTCAGTTTCCATTATTTCCTCTTCCTCACTTGGGACATCATTTGTGGAAAGGATTTCAAACATATTAGCAAATGACTTTGATTGATCCTTCATAACTCGGTTTTTTCTCGAGTGTTCTTCTTCTTAGGTATTTGGAAACCCGCTGAGTTTATATCTTCTTTCTTTTGATCAGGAATTTTATTTGGGCAAGCACTGGCCAAATGACCATATTCATGGCAAATTCTACAACGAAAAGGAATGTTCTCATAGTCCACTACTTGCTCCCAAGTGTCTTCCCCAAATTGTAATGTGATCTTTTTAGGTAGGGGTTTGTCAAAATCCATTAAAACACAAATCCGAGCATAAATAATATGTTCAAAATTTTGAGTACAATCAGCAGTCATCATAAAAGTTCCTAAAGAGTTTCCAATTGAAGAAAAAACAATAGGATTCCAAAATTCAATAGGGAGGCCAAAGAGTCTAACCCACACGGGAGCTATAGAAGGCATCTCTTCTTCGGCTTTAAATTTAGTATGCCAGGGCTTCATGAAAAGCCCCGCCCTTCCAAAAAACCAAGGACCCCCTTGAAAAGTTTTCTCTCTATCTTCATTATTAGCAAATAAAACAAGAAAATAACCATTTGGATAAATAGAGATTTGTAACTCACCTTTAGTTTTCCAGCTTTTTGCAGCCCATACTTTGAAAGCAGATAGACTCGGACGAAAACCCACGAACCGACAAATTAGTCCTCTTTTTTCCAAATCTTCAATGCCTATCTGAATGTTACCCATATCAAGCTTAACAATAGGAGTTCCATCACCGCTTTAAGACATCCCGACTCCGTTTTCCCGGGATCAATCTTAGGCATTCTTAGAGGTTTATGGGAAGCCCTAATATTGATATTAGCATTGGGCCGAGGCTGTCCACCACGAAGGGCATCCCTAAAATTCATTTTTGGGACTGAGTCTTCGAAATTCTTACCCTTGACAGGGGTTTTCACAAGTAGAATTATTTTGTGGGTGCACCTTAGCACCAGATTCACTTGATATATGAGCCATTTTTTGATCAACTCGCTTGAAACTTGTTTCGTGATCTCTTTAATCCTTGCCCTAGACGCCGTGGAAAGGTATGGTTTTCACTTTTCTTTTGTGCAGCAAATTGGAAGCCGTTGTCACTCAAGTTCACAGTATGATCTCGTTGAAAGACAAATTTCTAACCCATCTTGTATCCCCCGCAACATTTCCTGCTAAAATATTGAGCATAAACCACAAAAATATTGGCCGCTAGGGCCCGAAGGCCCTAAAAACCAACCTCTCGGAGCTGCTTGCACTCAACCCGTATGAAACCCTCGCATAGCCGCTTGCCAAATATATCGTTCACACATAGGGATGCGCTAGGATCTGTGTTGCTCCAAATGATATGAAAATTGGTGGAGACGTTCTAGGGTTTTTCAGGCATCTACCCTCAAAATTTCAGCTCAATCCGAGTCCGGATGAGTGAGATATGGCCGAAACGAGTTCGGCAGTTTGGGCAGTCCTGCGAAAAACGTCTAATCAATTTCTCTCTTCCTTCTATTAAAACAACTTGAAGTTCAGGGATTTTTAGCATATAATGCATGGTAGAACTTTTATCTTCTAAATCAGTTATCCCCAAGTTATTAGTGGTATTCCTGAGTAGTCATCATCATTTTTCTATTAGTGGACTATGTTATAGCCTGTGTCCATAGATAGATCAGCAAAATGGGTTCTTTTACCTCAGTTGTGTGCTGCCCCTTGCATTCTTTTTTATTTCTAGTAGGCTCATTTGAAGTTGTTTTCAATGAGTTACATGTATATATCTTTTTTAACAATTGATCATATGAGGTGAAACAGGCCCCACATGTATTACATCATCACCGTAATATAGCAGCTTTTCAACAAGCACATATCATGGTATTACAACAAACTATATAATGAAAGGCTGCATTATCGCAGAAGTGTCCATTACAATGTGGGGATCTGAACTCAGATTGTTCTTATACCATTGCGTCCTATCTACCAATTGCTTCACAATGCCTTGGACCAATGTTAAGATTCATCCATGAGATTGGAACCTAAATTTAGGGTGAGAAACTCCTCCCTTCCCACTGCTTGCCTCAAACCCTTTTGAGTAGTTCCATGGACAATATTTGCTTCCAGTATCATAGATTGCATGTGGGCATGATTTTATCATGATCCCCATGTTTGGAGACACTTGGCAAGCTTCCTTGACAACGGTATCAACTGAGTTTTTCCGATCTGCACCAAGAGCAAACATTTTGGTCATAGCAAGAAGTGCAGGAAGGTCAACAACTTGAACTTCATCCAGTAGTAGTGTTGCTATGGGTCTTATGCAGTCAAGGTATCTCATTAGCAAGGTTGTGAACAAGAATAACTAGGTCAACCTTGCTCTTTAGCTCATGCAAACCTACAAAAATCTAGCTTAACGTCAGGAACTGCCCCAAGCTATCCCTGAATTCATTTTTAACAACCATGGTTGTCACATCTTGCCCAAGAATTTCAATAAACTAGTCAGAAAATTTAAAAATAATGCAGCTGTCCTATAGTGACACAGTGCTGGAAATAGACCTGCAGTAACACATGGAGACACAGTGCTGAAAATAGACACTACAGGACAACTATATTACTGCAGGTCTATTTCCAGCATTGTCTCTACATTGGAAATTGTGTTACTCCAGGTCTGTTTCCAGCACTGTCCCTCCACTGTCTCTCCACTGGAAATATACTGCAGTCTATTTCCAGTGTAGAGACAGTGCTGGGAATAGACCTGCAGTAAAACAGTTATCTTGTAGTCTATTTCCAGTGCAGAGACACAGTGCTGGAAAAAGATCTGTAGTAACACAGTTGTCCTGCAGTAAAACCATCGTTTAGTTCACAAGTTTTTATTCCTTATATACTCTTAACATAAGACATGAGACAGTTCATGTTTGAAAGGTGTATGACACCTATTCCCAATATTCCCCCACTTGTCATATACCTTACAAAAGCAAAAGAGAAATACCAACAAAAGAGTGAACTAATTGGTAAGGGCAAAAATGCCCATACCCTTGTAGCACCATTTGAACTTCTCAATGCTCACAGGCTTTGTCAAAGCATTTGCAACATTTACTGAAGTATCCACCTTCTCAAGCATAACCTTCCTATCCTCCACCATGTCACAAAAAAAATGATACTGCACATCAATGTGCTTTGTCAGCGCGTGAAATGTAGGGTTCTTTGCCAAGGCAATAGCACTCTGACTATCATAGTTAATTTTTACTGCTCTCTGACTTAGCCCAACATCTGAATACAATTTTCGAAGCCAGACTACCTCCTTACTGACATGAGTAGTTGCCATATACTCTACTTCTGTGGTGGATAAAGCGACTACACCCTGCCGCTTGCTCATCCAACTAATTGCACCACCAAACAAGCTAAACACGTAGCCACTAATTGACCTCTTGCTATCAACATCTCCTGCCCAATTTGAGTCCACAAATCCTTGTATGTCTAGCTGCTTGTTGTGAAACTTCTTGGCTGTCAAGGATCCCTAATAACAAATAGAGTAATCATAAGTACCTTGGAGATATCTGAAAACCCTCTTTATTGTTGCCCAATGATCCTTTCTAGGATTTTCCAAATATCGACTCAAGACTCCCACTGCTTGGGCAATGTCCGATCTGGTGTAGACCATAGCATACATGAGGCTCCCAACCGCACTAGCATAGGGTACATGACTCATGTCCTCCATTTCTCCAAGTGTAGAAGGACATTGCTCAACAAAAAAGTTCCCACAAAAATAGGGACACTCACTAGTTTGCAATTCTTCATGTTGAAATGCTGCAAAATAGAGTCAACATACTTTCTCTAACTTAACCAAAGTTTTCTATTGGCTCTATCTCTTCTAATCTCCATCCTTAGGATAAACTTAGTAGCTCCTAAATCCTTCATTTCAAGCTATAATGAAAGTTGAGATTTCAAGACCTTAATGATATCCTTATTGTTATCAATTAGCAGCATGTCATCCACATACAAAGTGATAACAATAAAATGACCACCCTCTTGCTTATAATAAACATAGTGATCTGATTTGGATCTAACAAATCCCAACCTCAAAACATAAGAATCAAATTTCTTATACCACATTCTAGGAGATTGTTTAAGACCATAAAGAGATTTCTTTAATTTGCAAACTAAGGTTTCCTTACCCTTTTCCACATAGTAGATCTCTTCCTCCAAATCTCCATGCAAGAAAGTTGTCTTTACATCCATTCGTTCAACCTCAAGATTAAATTCAACATCAACAGATAAAAAGAATCTAATGGATGTAATCTTTACAACTGGAGAAAAGATCTTTCCCAAAATATATTCCCTCCACTTGGGAATACCTCTTAGCAACCAGCCTTGCTTTATACTTATCTACCTTGCCCTTAGAACTGAATTTCTTCTTGAAAAACCATTTGCAGCCAATAGGTCTCCTTCCCTTAGGCAATTGAACTAGGTCCCATGTGCCATTCATCTTTACCATCTCCTCATCCATGGCCATATTCCAAGACTCACTGTTATTCATCTCCATTGCCTCCTTCATAGTTCTAGGCTCATCAATGCTAGTAGATAAAGCAAAAATACAATTTAAACCAGGTGGGATATACCTTTTTGGTAGCTTTCTTGGTCGTGTGGACCTCCTAACCCAATGGGGTTGAGATTGAGGCTCCTGATCCTCATCAAAATTGTTGTGACTATCTAAAAGATACTCCTCATTAGGCCCATTATGAGCATCATGCTTATCATCATCATCATGGACACCATCATCTCCATGTGCAATTTCTTTGCTTGTTTCTAGTTCAAATTGCACAACTTGTTTTGATGTTTTACTTTGCTACTCCTCCTTTGAAGAATCTTTGATCTGCCTAAAGATCATATCTCTACTTCAAACAACCTTCTCTGTGACTAGGTTCCAAAGCTTGTATCCTTTTATCCCATCGTCGTACATTTCTCCCCTTTGTAATCAAGTTTTGATCTCTTTACCTTAGGCACATGCACATATGCCTCGCATCCAAACACTCTAAAGTGTCTCAATGAGGACTTTTTTCTCGTCCAAACCCCCATAGGGGTTTCATCAACAAGAGTCGAGGTAGGAGACCTATTAATCAGGTAACATGCTGTACTAACTGCTTCAGCCCAAAATTTTTGTTCTAGACTAGCACTACTGAGCATACTCCTAGCCCTCTGCATTAGTGTCTTGTTCATCCTTTGAGCAACTCCATTTTCCTGAGGTGTATAAGGAGTTGTCTTACACCGCTTAATTCCACGCTCTTTGCAAAAACTATCAAATTACTTGCTACAAAACTCCCCCCCATTATCTGTTCTAAGAGACTTAATCTTTTTTCCTGTTTGGTTCTTAACAATTAATCTTTTTTCCTGTTTGGTTCTCAACAAGAGCTTTGAACTCTTTGAACTTAGCAAACACTTAAAACTTTTTTCTTAGAAAATAAATCCATGTCATCCGTGAATGATCAAACTTTAATAAAGCTTACTTGATAATTTTATTTATAAAAAACATATATATACATTTTACAAAAACAGTTGATGGGCAAAACTAGACGCCCAAAACCAAGAGTGGATTGCAGGACGGTCAAATAAGGCTGACAAAATAAAAAGCCTGCCAATCTACTATTTAGGCCCTGACAAATCAGACAATAAGGCCTTTCTGACATTTTAATTATAAAACCTACTTAATATTAATTAATTAATTAAACATAAAGTTTAATTAATTAATTAATATTTTAATCCTTAACACTTCTCCCAATCTTAAAAACATTGGATTCCAATGCGTACAAAATGGGAGAAAGATGATGCTAAATGTGGAAGTTGGGAAGAACCCAAGTGGGCCTGGTGGATCTCCATATTGACGAGTGCCCAAATAGAACCAAGAGCTGCCTCCAAGCTAAACAGGATGTCGGTGCATGGATGGTGACTGTTGAAGAATGAGAGGATATGCCGCCGACAACTGAAACCCTGCAAAATGGAGGAGGTAGGATGCTGAATGGTGTGAAAAAAATCTAGAACTGGAGCTGAACCAGAAGAGGAGGAACAATAGGAGCAAGAGCAAGAGGAATAGGAACAGATGTAGGAACAAGAACAAATGTAGGAGCAGGTGCCTGATGAATATTTTTCTCAAGTGGTGCAACATGCTAAGTGGTCAAAAGGACTTTTGCTTGTGTGTCCTCATAATATGGGGTGCTGAAAACCAAGGCAATCTTGTATGCCTAATGCAAATTAGTATGAGCCTGATGTGTAGTGGGCTGAATACTACAAATAAGGAAAGTTCGTTGTTCATGCTGAAAAGTATAGGTATTCTAATGTGCATCATGCTGAGTCCTTTTGTCATATTGATAAGGTTTACCTAGCAACAAACCACAACAATCCATAGGAGTGACATCATAGGTAACAATGTCTACATACTTAGGACCAAAAGCAAAATACAAAGTGCAAGTGTGTGTGATCATGGAAGTAGTATCACTATCCTTCTATCCAAGTGAGTATGGACGAGGATGAGGATGTGTAGGTAGCTACAACTTATCAATAGTCGATTGGACAATTAAGTTTTTGTACGAGCCATTATTGATGATACTATCCTTAGAGAAATTATGTGTCAGATGAGCACGACTAACAAACAAATTATCACGACCTCTTGGAAAGGACTGATGACTGAGTAAGGTGACATTATTGAGTCGACTTTCTAACTCAGGATAAGTACGATATTCTCCACAAGTCTCAATGGGATTTTGCAAAGTTTCCTCCTTAGAAGACTGTACAAGCAATTGTTTCTTTTTCTTCTCTGAACAATCAAATTTTTTATGTCCTTCCTTTTTACAATAACAACAAAATACATCAAAAGAAGAAGCTGGAGAAGGAGAAGAAAAAGGAGAGTGAAAAAGAAGACCGAAGAGCTGGAAGTCTGGAAGTGTCTACTGAAAAAGAAGACCGAAGAGCTGTTAACAAATATTGAGCTGCTGAAAAACAAGAGCGAGGGGCACCTAGTGAAAAAGACGATTGAGGTGCACGAGACTGAGCAAAAAGTTTCTCCTTTGCAAGATGAGCTTGATTAGAAGTTGCATCAAGTGTGTCAAGTGGAGTATATTTCAACTCTCGAAACAAGTGTGTCTGAAGGCCACTCTTAAACTTGGCAATAAGAGTAGGTGTAGGGTCCTGTGTGCAAAGCAAGATGCACAAGTGATTGAAATGGTAGATATAATCCTGAATAGACATGTGGCTTCCTTGTATCAAGTGAAGCCATTATATGAGCAAATCATCATCATAATTAGATGGATAGAATGTAGCCTTCAAGGTTGTGACCAATTGATCCCAAGTGGTGATGGGATTTTGTGTAGTTTGTCGCTCAATGATCAAAATTTTGGCATAAATAGTAAGCATACCATTCCATTTAGGGCCATCCATTGGCATGGTGGCCATTATTTGAGCACAAAGCTCCTTATCTTGTTGTTCTAAATCCTTCATAACTCTCACAGATTCTTGAGTAGGCAACATGGTGCCTAAAACAAAAACAAACACATACAGGAGCAGGAATAAACTGCTCTAATACCAATTGATGAGGATCAAACTTTAATAAAGCTTGCTTGATAATTTTATTGATCAAACCATAGTTGAGAAAATCGGAATCGAATCAGAATCGGCATGGAAAAGAATCAGGAAAAATCGGGAATCGGCAAAAAATCGAGAGGAGAATCGGCAAAAAATCGGCATTTTTTCATTGAAAAAACCAAAGAAAATGCAAATTTTCATTGAAAAAAAGCTTTTTTATGCATATCAGAAATTTTCGGGAAAAAATCGGCTAGCCTATGAATCGGGAAAAATCGGATTGAATCGGGATTTTTTGCAGATTTTCTCAACTATGGATCAAACACATATATATATACATTTTACAAAAACCGTTGATGGACAAAACTAGAGGCCCAAAGCTAGGAGTGGATTGCAGGACGGTCAGATAAGGCTAACAAAACAAAAAGCCTGGCCCTGACAAATTAGACGATAAGGCCTTTCTAAGATTTTAATTATAAAACCTAATTAATATTAATTAATTAATTAAACATAAAGTTTAATTAATTAATAATATTTTAATCCTTAACACTATTATTATTAGTTAACTAAACTTTTTGTTTAATTACTTAATAATATTTTAATCCTTAACAACAATGAAATAGATAATGAAGGCACATCAATTGGACCACATACATCACTATGCACTAAATCAAGTAAATCCATGCATTTAAGAGAGCTCAAATAGAATTTAACTTATTTTTGTTTTCCATTAAGACAATATTCACAAAACTCAAAATCAAAGAAAACATCATTTATCCCCTCAAGGAGGTTTTTACTCACCAAGGTTTTAAGACCTTTGTCACCAATGTGACCAACCCTATAGTGCCACAACATAGTCTTATCCATCAGTAAGCTGCTATGTGGAACTAATGTACTATTGCATGCAATCATCTTAGCATTAAGACAAAACAGTGTCTTACCATGTGCTCCTTTAGCAAGCACTATTGATCCACAGACCATAGTGACTCCTTTGTTAAAGATCACTTGCATACCCAAGTCATTCAGGCTACTCACGAAAATGAGGTTTCGTGCCAAACCAAGAATTTGCAAAACATCGATCAAGGTCTTGGTCATGCCATCTGAGAATTGTAAAGAAACTCTCCCTATACCAACAAGCTTAAGGGATGAGTTGTCCACGAACACACTCCCACTGTCACCGTCTTGGTACTCCATGAAGTACTCTCGATGTGGAGTCATATGGTATGACACTCCTGAAACAATCAACCAAATGCCATCCCTAATGTGAGTGGAAAAGGCTTAGTATCAGAATCCTCATCGGATTCATGCTTGCCCGTATGCTTCTTCTCCTTGCAATCTTTCTTCACATGCCCCTTCTTCCCAAAATTCTAACATTTGATCTTTGTTAGAGTGGGAGTCTTGGATCTTCCCTTGGACTTGGACCGACCAACTTTCTTCTTCCCCTTGTTCCTTTCTTTGGATCTACCATGAAAAACCAAGACATCCTTGACGCCTTCCATGGATTTGCTCAGTATCTCGCTTGAAAGCAAGGTAGAGACTATCTCCTCCATCTTCAACTTGATACTAGTGGAGCTGATAGCCATTACTATGTTGTCCCAAGAATCAGGTAATGAACATAATAAAGTGATACACTGGTCCTCCTCGTCAATTTTTACTTTGAAGGATCTTAGTTGCGAAATGATAATGATGAATTAGTTCAAGTGTGCTGCTACGGAATCTCCATCACCCATCCTTAGGGAATGCAATTTCTTCCTCAGGAACAATTTGTTCACAAGGAATTTGGCTTGGTAGATTGAAGCCAACCTATTCCACAAGATTTTCGTAATAGAGCACTCACTTACATTTAAGAGCACGGAGTCAGCCAAGCATAACCGAATGAGGCTCTATGCCTTCTAATCCATCACCATCCAGTCTTCATCCATCATAGACGTAGAATGAGGGTGGGGGTGGGGAGTAAGTACAACAACAGTGATGTACTTACTCCCCACCCCCACTTCCAAAAATAGTAGCCCATAGGTCTTTGTCTGTGAGTAGATCCTTCATTTTAAGCTTCCATAGTTCAAAATTTGTACCATTGAATTTTTCTATCTCCAATCGTGATGTACTTGCCATCCTAAAATAAAATCACTTCCCTTGAGCATAATCTCACTCAAACCAAGATTAATAGCAAAGTCCTTTTTCTAACCATGGATGTAAAAAGCTGGCCTATCTCTGATACCAAGAAAGGAAGTAAGACAAATGTGGAACAACTGCCTACTTAATCTTTAGAGGAAAGTAGTGCAAAACAAACCTAGACTTTCAATTCAACAAGCAAAATCACATTTATCTTACATAAGAAGCAACATATACCTTGGAAAACCCTTTTTGGGCCAACAATCAAGGAGTACTCGAAAAATGTATTATTTAGTAATCAGCAATTTGCTTTTTATACTACAATTTTCTCATAGTATCTACTTCAATTCTATTTATCAACAAAGCTGGAAATAGACCTGCAGTAACACAACTATCCTACAGTGACTCAGTGTTGGAAATAGACCTATAGTAATGCAACTGTCTTGGAGTGACACAGTGCTACAAATAGACCTGCAATAATGCAGCTATCCAGTAGTGACAATGCTGGAAATAGATTTGCAAGCTGTCTTTCAATGACACAGTGTTGAAAATAGACCTGCAGTAATGCAACTGTCCTGCAGTGAGACAGTGCTGGAAATAGATCTGCAGTAATGCAGCTGTCCTACAGAGACAGTGCTGGAAATAGACTTGCAGTAACATAGCTGTCCTGCAGTAGACCTGCAGTAACACAATTATCCTGCAGTAAAACCATGGTCTAGTTCACTAGTTTTTCTTCCTTTATATATACTCTTAACTTAACATAGGACATGAGACACTTAATGATTGAAAGGTGTATGACACCTATTCCCAACAAAAGTGAAGGAAGGCCAAACACTTGAACTCCATTTTTAAGCACTTACAATATAGTATGTGTAGTAGTGTTGCTATGGGTCTGATGCAATCAAGGTATCTCATTAGCAAGGTTGTGAACAAGAATAACTAGGTCAACCTTGCTTCAGCTCACGCAAATTGACACAGCTCTTGCTTAACGTCAGCAACTGCCCCAAGCTGTCCCTGAATTCATTTTTACCAACCATGGTTGTCACATCTTGCCCAAGAATTTCAATAAACTATTCAGAAAATTAAAACGTATCTCAAAATTTGTATTGAAAAGATATTATGTACATTCTACCATCTCTGGGGAGCAATGCTTAAACATTCTCATAATCATCAACATGCATGTAATGAAAATATTAAATCTTTCTCTAGGTAGGCATTCAACTTACAACATTTTCTTCCTACCAAATTAATGATACCTTCATGTGATTGCAAGAATGCCAACAACCGGAAAATTATTTATTTGGTAAGAAGAATGATCTGTTGAATTATATATATGTTTAAGGTTAAGATCAAGAAACTATGAACACCATGATTACATTTATTTTTTGAGTCAATTTTATGTACGGCAAGATTTAAACCACCATGGAAGTGCAAACCTATTGTTAAGAAATCCAGTATACTCAAATGTATACTCCTGCTGGAGCAATGAAGCAAACTCCCTTAGCCATACCTTCATGACCTTCAATGTCGGGGAAGATTCCCTCGTGCCTGACTGTTGTTCCTCTATCCTGTGCTAGCAATGCTAAAATACAGCAATCTTAGCAGCACCCTGTAGTAAAAGAAACGTTTTGTTATAAACCAAAATGTTAGTTGAATGGTCTTCTGCTGAAGCTAACAATGCTATACATGCAAATCAAATATAACCTAAAATCCCAAGCTTTGAAGGCATCTACTGGACAAGTGATAGTTGATAGATCTGGATTGAAAAAACTGTGTTCCTTTTCTCCCCTGAATATAGTGTTAAGAAACATAAATACACTAAGAAGACAATTTTGTGAATGTAAATTTGCAACGATAATTTGGAGCAGAGTTCTTTTTAAGTTGTTTTTTTGCAATTAATTTGGTCCTTAATTGGACAGCTGCACTTACTTTCATCATTTAACAGATGCTTCAGCAATTTGAGAATGGAATTATGTCTTCTGAAAATAGCAGTAAGTCAAAGATACATTGTCCTTGTTGGGAGAGGAAATGAAAGTAATGCTCTCTATACCATAGTTTAGAAAGTTGGATTCGGAATTTTGACTTAGACTTGGGAATTAAAAAAAATCAGACAAAGACGGGACAACAAAAAATAAAAATTATTTAAGAGAAGTTTTTTTTTTCCCTTCCAATGCATGCTACAATTTATTAACATTGCACCTATCCAAATTTAATCATCTAGGCTGTAAAACAATAAAAGACACATCAAACACATATCAAATAGAACACACATCAAATAGAGAAAGTTTAATGCTAAGTAATATTTTTATATTGGATAGCATACAAAAAAAAGTTATAAGATGTCTTAAAATGTTCAATTGGTCCATTGCAAGTCATCTATTTAACCTCTAGCAACAACTTTCCTATTTCCCTCCTATTTGGACCTCTCTTTGTGCCCACTCTTCTTGTGCCTTTGCATGGGCTTCTTGCTCTATTATTTTAAAATCATTCTATAAAGAGGGTCTCCTCCATCTTCTACTTGGCTTTATGAACAATGGATCAATCTCATCTATCAATTCACTCATAATCACTTTGTGTTATTTGTTTATGGTGAAGGCAAAAGTTGTAATAGACAAACACAAGGTCGTTCAATTTCTATGGAGTGAGTCTATTGCGCTTCTTATGGTGAATGTGCTCAAACATACTCTAATTGCATGGACAACCTAAAGAACTTCATGAATGACAAAATTTTAATAGTGAAGCAATGGACATATGGGTGTTTTAACACCATAGTTCTTTCACCATAAATCTATAGAATGTTAAAAAGAAAATTTAATTTTCAACTTATGTAAATTGAATTTATTTTTAACAAATAAAATGACAAATCAATAATAAATGATTGAATTTTGAAGTTAATTCATATGGGTTATCAAGCCTCTAAGTTGCCCTCCATCAAATGCATTGTGAAGTATATAAAAGGTAGCCCTTCGTGGTCTTGTAAATTTGCAACTCATCCATTATCAAATCTTGAATCTTATCATTAGGCAGCATTCTTTGTTGGCATTTTTGAAGGCCCATGGTTGCCTCTTTGTCAACTTCAATGGATTCATCATAAAAGAATTTGGGCTTGAGAAAGTACCTATGATGCTAAGAAGTCTATTGATGATCAATTATATCCCAAATGGAGTAGTATTTGTTCTCTACATACTTATAAAATGAAGCATCGACTCTTTGTTCCTATCTATGGCCTTATAAAGATATGCAATAGATTATTTTCTCCATCACTAAGATTAACAACCCTCATCAAAGGTTTGCCTTCTTAAGTTAAATGAATGATTTTAGTTTGCATTGGCTAGTTGCAAGTTGGATTAGATTTTACAAGATAAAAATTAATATTCTACAAATTTTGGAATGAGTAAATAAAATTTGCAAGTGAAAAGAAAGGCAAAAAACTTATAAGCATGTAGACACCTTAATAACATTATACATAACCATCCAAAAAAGCTTATTAAACACATAGTCAACAACCTTCTTGCCCTCATTAGTGCTTCAATACTTTACACCTCATTCTTCCACCCAATATACACTCATAACTTCCTCTTCAAGGCCCCTTTCACTTCATATATGCTCTTCAATGTAATGAAGTTGGTGGCTAATCATGTCACTCTAGGTTTCATAAGCTCATTGTCATCGATGAACTATCTTATTAGGTGAAAGAAACATGTATGGTTGTAGATGAATTTTGTGATAAATCTTGTTTTTTCAACAACCTTGTTCACCCAAAATAGTTTCCTACTCTATGCTATTGATGACAAACTTCAATGTCATTGCCTAGGGCCAATACTGTTAGGCTCCATAGAAGGAGGCCAAGGAGGAGAAGCCATTGTTTCTTCTCTTGATAATCTCCTAAAAGGGAATTATGTTTTCATTCAACTTTAGATCCTATTGTTTACATGACATTGTATCTCAATTAAGGATCCTTTCTAAGTGTTATTTGAGGTAGTTTATACCTCCATATAGCAAGACCTTGCAATAGTTGCAAATAACATTTTTCTTCTTTGAGCCCTTTTCTTATGCTTCTAAACTAGGTTTTTTTTCTCAATAATATTTTTTGATTAATTAAAGAGGTGAGGGTTTTGAAAGGGTCCCCACAATATTATACAAAATGCTCCTAGAGGAGCCAGACAACCAACGATCCCAGAGAGGTCACCCAACCAAGAGAAAATACATAACTGGAATCAGGTCATTAGAATCCAGCCAACCTACAATCCTACTTGCAAGATTAAAAACCACCCGCATAGGGAAACACAACCAAAAACCTACCCAGCAAGGACCTATCAACCAACATGTAAATACGAGAAGCCAACCAAAGTCTTGAACCTAGGGCTTTACTATCGCATCCCCAACCTCATTCTTTCTTGTGGCTGAATCCTCTAGGATCCGACCCATAAGATGGTTCACCTCCTTAGTGAACTCCACAACAATCTTGAGGGTTCCCAAGATTGACTGTTGCTTGTCCTCAACCAGCTTGATCAGTTGAAAGTGCTTATAGGAGCCCTCAGTGCTGGGAGTAGAGCGAAACCCACATCAACAATCTTTACCTTTTTCTTTACTTTGGTCAAGTCCTCTGAATCAGAGTGGTCCACCGTAATTGACAACTCCTTTTTTATTTTCTTTTCAGACAACTTGCTTGATTTTCTTCTCGATAATTTTAACTATGAATACACATGAAGATAAACAATAACTAATTATAATTTTTGTTAGGATTAAATAATAAAACATGAGCAATAATTAAATGCAAAAATAAAACACAAAATAATACAATAATACAAGAGACACATATTTATGTGGTTCACCCAATATGGGCTACGTCCATGGAGAAAATAACTAGGCCTTTTATTCCATCTAGAAAAATGAAGGGATACAACCTACAACAAATCCATTGTAACTTCTTCTTTCTATCATCGTCTCTTAGCACGCTACATTCTTGCAAATTCATTCTCCCCCTTTGGGGGGGTGTTCAAACATTCACATTACACAAACTCTCATGCAAGTGTTGTTTTATATACCAACAAAACAAGAAGGAGTTTTACAATACCACGACCATAAACCCCAAGTTCAAATATATTAACCCAAATATATTTATCCATGGGTTCAAATATATTAACCCAAATATATTTATCCATGGTTTCAAATATATTTATCCATGAGTTCAAATATATTAATCCATGGGTTCAAATATATTAACCCAAAACCCGACCATAATAACATGGAAAATATTCAACACATTTTCAACAATCTCCCACTTGTTGAATACTTTCCATAGGGTCCGAAAACTACCACAGTAGTTCAATGTTCCTTCCCTGAATTGGACATATATCTGCTAACTACTCCCTAACTTCTCCCACTGCATGTGCAATATCTAAACACATTAGCTTCACCTATTAGCCTCAACCATATACCGATAAGGTAACAAAATAGTCCAAAAATCCACTTTAAAAACATTATGTATATTACTAGAGCTAACTCTGAGAACATTACACCAGGAAACCACCACTAGCATCCACATCAGTCTCTTTTTGGCCACAACTACACCGGTTACAGTAGCTTCTTCAGGTATAAGCTACACTAGTTACAGTAGTTAATACTTGCCCAAAAACTTGTGGTACAACCAATAAACCATCTCAGACATTTTCTAGCAACTTTGTAATAAGGCCACTAGAACAAGCATTTCTAGCCTTAATCTCCAGATAGACCATTTTTGAAGCTCACAATATCTATCGCTACTGAAGCTCACCAGATCTACCACTGCTGAAGCTCACCAAATCTACCTGTAGACACCTAAAAGTCACATTGTCCCTCTCCCTATTTCCACGGTTAATCAATTTGCAAAACCCTCAAAAATTGCATAAATTGGCTAAAAAACACTATTCATCATCATTAGCCCCTTTGGGCTAGCTAAGCCCCTTCCTACGCTTAACCATAGGTCCTCATGTGACCTCATGCCAACTCAACTAAGGTTGAAAACCTTCACCATGGTCAAAAAGCACTTTATGATCAAAAAGTCAACATTTTGGTCAAAACATGCTTTATGGCTAATTACATGCTTAATTAAATCTAATCTTGATTTGATTTGAGCCCTCCACCTCACCTAGTCTACTTTGACTAGCCTAGCCTTCCACCTCACCTATGCTAGCCTATCCTAGCCCTACCACCTCTCATCCAGATATTTCTCCACCTCACATCCTCCTCGGCCATAAATGAAAGATGGAGACTTTTGCACCTAAAAAAACAATTTTTAATCCTAATATGTTTCAATAAAGGTGATCATTAATGCAAATTGATATTTTTAAAAAGTTCATTATTTGTGGATGGGTGAGAGATTCTCTCACCCAACCCCATTTATGACCTAGGACACCTCAGGGGACACCTCTTTTGTGGACACCTCACCATTGCCACCTCATAGGGGACACCTCATCCCCTTTCTCTCACCTTGGCCCACTCTATAAATAGAAGGCCATTTTCACCTTTTAAAGAGAACCAACTTTTGCATACCGAAACTCTGCCGAAATCACTATTGCCATTGCTTCCATTACACATCCATCTCATAACCATCATACGAATATCATAATTAATTTGTCACTCTCATAACACTATTTTGTGAGTGAGACAGGTTGATAACTTCGTCAAAAGTGCATTTTCAAAAGCTGAACCGGACAAAATTCAAGTCAGAAACCCCTCCAGGATAACCCAAAAAGCTATCTGAGAAGTACGGTAAAAAAGGGACAGGTTCGCACTTCACACGTGCGAACCAACTAGTTTGCACTCTAGGTGTGCGAACCTCTGCAACAGGCACCAGAATCACCCGGACAGGTAGGAATAGTTAAATTTATAGTTTTATGTTGTTTTTAGCAAGTAATTTCATGTTTTGAGTACTTTTTATGAGTCTTTTGTCTTCATAATCACGGGGTGACTGAGGCAATCCCCCAACACACTAATAGGATTTTGTAGGTTAACAGGTCCAGCAAAGCACAAAGACATATCCAACAAGCGGTGGCCCATGAACAAGAAGCCCACCTACATCGAGGAACCCAAAAGGAAGATCTTGTTGCCTTTGTACCACATTTGAAAGGGCTTCCTAAGGGAAGACCCCATTGTAGCCTTCAGGGCAAATTTATAAAAGGATATCAACTTTTGTAACCCCCTTTTATAATTCTAATACAAATGTAGTAGATTCTTTGATATTGAATGAATGTCTTAGCGTCTTTTTGGTAGTTTTACTACCACTATTAAAGCTCACAAGATCTACTGCTACCAAAGCTCACTAGATCTACCGCTATCAAAGCTGATCGGATCTATCGCTATCGAATCTCACCAGCTCTACCACTGCTAAAGCTCATCAGATCTACCACTATCGAAGCTCACCAAATCTACCACTATTGAAGCTCACAAGATCTACCGCTATTGAAGCTCACAAGATCTACCGCTATCAAAGCTCATCGGATCTACGTTGTCGAAGTTCACTAGATCTATCACTGCCATAGCTCACTTGATCTACTGCTATCGGAGCTCATCGGATCTACTATTGCTAGAGCTCACCAGATCTACCATTGTCAGTGCTCACCAGCTCTACCACTGTCAAAGCTCACCAAATCTATCGCTATCGAAGCTCACAAGATCTACCATTGCCGAAGCTCACTGGATCTATTGCTATTGAAGTTCACTATATCTACTATTGTCGGAGCTCATAGGATCTACCGTTGTTAGAGCTTACCAGATATGCCGATGTCGGAGCTCATCGAATCTATTGCTATCGGAGCTCAATAGATCTACCGCTACCGAAGCTCACCAGCTCTACTACTGTCGGAGCTTACTAGCTCTACCACTACTGGAGCTCACCATCTCTACCGCTATCGGAGCTCACTAGCTCCACTACTGTCAGAGCTCACCAACTCTACCGCTGCCAAAGCTCACCAGTTCTACCGCTATTCTTCCTATTATTTTTCCTTCACCCAGATTCTTCCACACACTGCTTTCACTCAAGAATTGATTTATCCCAGGGTTGAAACCCTTTCTCCTCGAACCAAGCTACAACCTAGCTCTTCCTCTCTCCTTTTGCCATTGCTCTCACTCGAACTAGGAAACCCTCCTCTCAAGTGAATTTTCAAACCTTGCTCTACCTTTTTCTTTACTTTGGTCACATCCTCCAAATCAGAGTGGTCCATCGTAATCGATGACTCCTTTTTTATTTTCTTTTACAACCTGCTTGATTTTTTTTAATAATTTTAACTATGAATACATATTAATATAAACAATAACTAATTTTAATTTTATATCATAAGAAAATCTTAGGGTATAAGCATGGACAACATAAAACTTCATTGTTTACCTCAAACCTAATGTGAGGTGTTTGATACCCAGTGTTGTAGGTGAGTTGGAGAGGAGAGGGCAATCCTCCAAGGGAGGTCCCAGGTTCGAATCTCCACCCTACCAAAAAGTTGAATTGGGTACCCAAAATCCAATTGATAATGTTGGTGCGGGTAGGGCTGGGTGCAACCCCCGGGTGACTTTGACGGTGTAGAACCCCCTGTTCGTGGTCTCTTAGACCAAGGCGACCTTGCAAGGGGTTTTTTGCTTTAAAAAAAAAAAAATGTGAGGTGTTTGATTGATTCTTTAAAGATTTTGAATGATTCATTTTAGGGATGCAAATTATTGTTTAGAGATGTGTTAATCTCATTTTATCTCCCTTCAACTTTCACTATCCACATAAAACTCCCAAATGAGTAAAATTGCAAAAAATGACTTTTTATGCCATTAATCAACTTAATTTGCCATGACTAAGTTTTTTTTAGATTTATAAATTCATTAATTTTGGTGAGTTTGATAGAAAACTTTGAAAGATTTTAAAAACTTGTCAAATTTGGCCCAACATACATGTTTGGATCCACACGATTCACCACTCTTCAAGTTTTTTAGTTTTGTATCACTCCTTTATACCATTCCTAATGTTCTTACATTGTCTTTTATATAAAAAAAATTTAGATAAGATTTTTTTTTAAGAAAAATTATGAAGAATTTTTCAATACCCCAATTTCTAATAATCTAACATGTTAAAGCCTCGTATGAACCTCCTTAATTGCATACAATGATGTCACTTGAGCCTTCAACTTGACAAGCATCAATTTCCATTGGTCAAAAAATTGAGTTTGGTATAGTACAACCTTCTCTAAGGTCTAAAAAATGCTACAGGACCTAAACTTATTTGATGGCAAGGTTGTTTGAGTGGTGCACAAATTTTCCAAGGTGTTGTTAAAATGAAGATGAACAACCATCAATAAGAATCCAAGTGCCAAATTTGAGTGATTGAAAAGGAGTCAAAGAGACGTTGAGAAGAAGGTGAGCTCCAAGGAGAGGTGATTTCTAGAGCAAAGTCAACTCATCGTTTGAAGGAAGAAATTTGTGAGAAGTTGAAGAGCCTTTAGGAGTAAGAAAGCCAAATATCTAGTCAAATTTTTGACAGTAAACAACAATCGTCAGAAGGAGGTAGATGAAGGAAAATAAAACACCAAAGGAGGAAGACCATAACCAAGATTCAAATGAGTTTGTGGAGAGAAAAACTATAGCAAATTGTTGCCAAGTGGGTGATGTGCTAACTGGAGCTACATGTTTTGAAAAAATGTTTGAATATATCCAAAGATTCAGATAATATCTTAAAAAATATTTGGCCTGCAACTTTTGATAGAATACTGTAAGGTGATAGAAGGTGTCTTTCATGCCAAGGATTCGAGCAAAGATGAAATAGGAAGGCCTGAGCATCTGTTACAAGGTGTAATGTTTGACTTCATAAGGTGAAGCATGTCATTTTTGAAACTCATGTGATTTTAGAAAGGAGCAATAAAATTAGGTAAAGGAGTTGGCCAAGGCATTCAGCGCCTCAGGAGGAGATGTTCCAGGGAGTCAAAGTGGCGCAGTGGAATCAAAATTGTCTAGATGATTCAAAAGAAGAGAGTGGGTCCAAATACTAGCCATTACAACTAGCATTTCTAGCCTCCTAACACAGTTGAAATAGAATTCTAGCAAGTAGTAGTTGCTACTAGCCATTATAAGGATAAGCATTGAGAGAGCAACACAAGAAATTCAATTTAGTGACATCGACGATAGATTCAGGCCTGTAGCGTATTGTAGTGAAGAAATTTAGGAGACAAAGATTAATAATTATTATTAATTAATAATTTAAATCAATTTTGATTTATTTAGGAGACAAGGATTAATAGTTATTATTTGGTCTAAGGTTTTGGAGAATTAATCTAATTGAGTATGTATATAATTTAATAATTGAAGGAATAAGGTATTAAACTAGAAAATAAATATCGTAGACACTTAATTAATTATTTTTGAAAAGTTTTGAAGTTTAATGAAAGGTCAATTTGAAGAGAATTTTAATATTTGCAAATATTTTGAGATTTGGAGAAATAAGGTTTCCTACATCAAATTAGGATTAATAAATTTCTAAATATTAGTCTACAAAATTTCTAGAATTATAATTTGGAAGTCATAAGAAAAATAGAAAATTGAAATTTGATATTTGAAGATTATTGAATTAGTGAATTATTGCAAATTTAGTTATTTGGGAGACAAAAGGGTTTCAACCTCAAACTTTAGGAAAAATATAAATTTGTAAAATTTAAACCTAGGGAGATAAAAGGGCTACTACTCCAAAGGAAATGGCAAATACAAGAATATTCTTTTCTGAATCACAATTATTAAAGGGGCCTAATTTTACCCCATGGAAAAATAAAATGAGGTCAATACTTATTGTTGAAAAACTTTGGGATGTAGTAAATGGACAAAGAAACATTCTAGTAAATAAAATAGGAATTCAAAAATTCAAAGATGATGATGCTAAAGCTCTTATGTTAATTCTATTTGGTATATCAGATGAAATTCAAGCACACATTAGTGAAGCAAAAACTTCAAAAATAGCATGGGAAAAATTGTGTATGATATTTGAAGGAAAGAATAAGGCAACCATTTTACATCTACAATCATAGTTGTATACACTAAAAGTTCATGATGGAGAAAACATAGAACAATTTCTTTGAAGGATATCAGAATTAAAATCAAAATTACACACCTTAGGAGAAAAGGTTGAAGATCAATTTCTAGTCTCAGTTGTACTTAGAGCACTTCCTGAATCTTTCAAAATGTTGGTCACATCTCTTCTAGTATCAAACCAAAAGGTGTCATTTGAGGAATTAATAAATATTCTTCAACAATATGAACTTGAAAATCAGTTGAGAAGTGAGTCATCCAATAAGGCTCTTGTATTAGAAAAATAATTTTGCACTTCATCACAAAAATAAAAACAAATGAAGTATTGTCATATTTGTGAAGAAAGGACATAATACAAAATCTTGTAAGTATAATGCATTGACAAGGAAGGGTCAAGACAAAGAATCTCCTAAAGGGAATCAAAGAGATCAGAGTAATCAACTAGGGTATGTTGCTCAATCAGAATCTGTACATAGAAATCTTATGGCAAATCACATATGTTTGTTATCAAGTATTGAGAAATCCAATAAAGACTTAGAACCTATGACAATAAATGCATATTGTGACACAAAAGGAAAAGATATAGATTGTAGCTCAGATGATTTGAGTATAGTTCGTGATTGGTTAGAAAAAGCTTATGCTATCAAAATTGATGATGATAGAGATTCAAATGATGATAGGGATAGTGATGGTCAGAGTTGTATTGATGTTGATAGGGATCAATCTAATGATATTTTTGGTTATTTTGAAATGCATACTAAAGGAATTGGTTCAAAATTGTTAAATCAAATGGGATACAAAAACATAGGTTTAGGAAAACATGGACAAGGAATAAAAGAGCCAATTGTACTAGAAATAAGACCAAAATATGAAGGTCTTGGATATATAGGATAGACTAGCAGTAATGAGCAAGAGACTAAGTTTGTGATAGGAAATAGCAACATCAAATCTATCACAGGGATTGATAGAATTGATGAAGGACAAAATGGTAAAAATGAAATTTGTAATAAAGAATAGATGTAGTCATTGTGGTAGATATGGACATAAGATAGAGAAATGTTGGAATCTCCATTGTTGTGAAACTTGTGGAGGACATAATCATTCTCAAAAATCTTGTTTATATAAAGAGAAGGAAAGTCAAAAATTGAAAATGGATTGTGGATGGATAAGTATGAATGAATGGAATAAGATGAAAGGAATGTTGTATGGTTTCTACAAAAGAAAACCAAGTGTGATGAAAAATCAAAGTTTATTGAATGAAAAGAATGATATTGATCTTATCATGAAGAAATATGAAATAAATGATTATGATCCAAGCATAGCTTGGAAGGTAACCTACAATGAAAGCAGTGAAAGCATCTGTAGTGATGATCCTACAGAGATAATAGCCTTATGAATATTCTAGTGGATGACCCAGAGATAATGATTATCTAGAGGTGACCTAGAGGTAGAGTTCTAGAGGTAGTGACCTAGAGGTAATGATCTAGTGGGAGTGACCTAGAGGTAGAGACCCAAAGGTAGTGACCCAGAGGTAAATCTAGTGGTAGTGACCCAAAGGTAGTGACCTAGAGACAAATACCCAGAGGCAACTCAGATACATTGATCCAGAGGTAGACATATATAATAGTATCCAACCATGATAGAGCTAAAGATTGAAGACAAAGAAGAATCAAAGTATTGAAGGCAAATAGCCTTCCTACCAAATAATGTAATATGAGGGGATGTTGGAGATATTACATTATTTGGTCCCCTTGCAATATTAGTTTGGTAGATGATTTATATTTTATATAATATATGTGGCAATATGAGAAAGAGTGCAAAGTGTCAAGAGAGTATGAAGAGTCACATGATATGTGGCAAGTTGAGAGCTTTATCTTTATTAGAGGAATATGAAAGGTTGCATCTCCTGGATGAAAGAGGAGAGCAATAGTTAGAGAACTAAAAAGTCATGAAAAAGGATATATTGGAGGTAAAGCTCCATGCATTGTAACCAAGTTGTATCATTAATGTAATATTTGTATATTGTGTTCATTTGTGTTATATTTCATGAGATATTATCTATAATATATTATTGTTATCAAGTTTCATTGTTAGTAGCATTGATTTGATTTATCTTTAGATCTTGGTTGAAGCTTTTTGTAAGTTATCCTATTTAGAAAGCTATCAAATATACCTTAGACTTTGATGGTCTATCCTTAGCTTAAATTTTTTTCCCAAAAACTAGTGTCATCATACCTTTAATGCATGCATAAATGTTTCCAATTCTAGGTCATGAGTAGCATATTTTACCTCATGCTTCTTGAGCTTTCTAGACTCATATGTTATTATAGCCTCTTCTTGGGATAATACCCCAACTAATCCTTCTAGGGAAGCATATGTACACACTATAAAATTACCAAGAGGATATGGTATCCTAAAAATAAATGTTGTAGTTAGCTTATTTTTAGAGCCTCAAAGGCAGCCTCACACTTATCCATCCATTTGAAGCCCTTACCCTTTTTTTGAAGATTGGTGATAGAATAAGAAATTTTTGAATAATATTCATAAAATTCATATGATACCGAGTGAGTCCCATGATGTTACATACCTCACATAGCTAGTCGGCTATGTTGAGTCTTCCAAGATGATTTATTTGATTTACTATTAAAATAGTCCACTTTGATTTTATTTCATCATCAATTTATATTAAAAATTTCATTTGCGTATTGTAGAGGAATGAGCCCTCCAAGTGGAAAGGACCAACCCTCCTTAAGAGGTAAAGTTACTAGTTTATTTCATTCAATTATTCGTTCGTTTAAATCTTGATGATTGCTATGTAATTTTTGTTCACTACTAATTCATGTTTGTTATATTGCATTGCAAGACAAGGATAGCAATATCCTTTCATGTGGTATCAGGTTTGTACGATCCAACATGCCTAGGGATAGGTAATTCGCTTCTTGCAATCGCCAGGTGCCGTATCAATATAGACATCCCTCATCGGATTCGTGTCATAAGCAAATAGTGGGTGCTATTTTTTTGGCAGCAACATAAGATAACTGTAGGTGGTGGAAATTGTTCGGCACCCCTAACATAGCTAGGGAATGTATGCAAAAATAAATCACCGATCACTATTACGGGAAGATCAAAATTTAAATAAAGTACAACAACAATAACAGGTGTGACTGGGATCCGATGCACCATACTATGGCAAACCTTCGATCATTGTTCATCTAGGCTAAAACATCTACCACATCTATGTTCTCTGGACAACCAACTGATCGAAATCCGCACTCATCGAAGAATCAACGCTGAATTGTGCACAAGCAACTAGAAAAATGAATGCAAGCGTTGTCGACCAATAGGATTGTAGGAAATAAATTATTAAAGCAAATAATAAGGTACAAGGTTTAACTGTGTAGGATATTTATCCCACAAGCATCGTGTGTTTGGGAAAATAGTTTTTAAAAGTAATTAAGCATGCCTATTGGAATGCAACTTTGGTCACATAGTTCATGCCTCCTTGTGCGTAGTCATGGTTTTATCCGAGCTTACTGTCAAACATGTCACCATAGCCTAGCTTGACTTATCTCTACCTTGTTTGTCGTGTTTCTTAGTGTCCACTATGTTGTTATATCGTGTGTTCTTCTAACATTGTTGTGTCATGTCTGTTGTCCACTTCTCTATGTGTTTTGAGTCCATGTGTGCATCATTGTGTCATGTCTATTATCCACTTCCCCGTGCATCTTGAGTTTCCTCCTGGTCTTATCGAGTCCCTTATGTGTCGTCTTTCGTGTTGTCTTGGTGGTCGCATCATCCTCGGTCTTTGTCAAGTGTTAAATCGTGAGTGTCATATACCGTGTCATATTTTTTGCTCCCCTTGTCGAGTGTCGAATCATGAGTCGTGAGGGTATTGTTCGCTCCCCTTGTCAAGTGTCGAATCATGAGCCATGGGGGTATAGTTTGATTGTGTCACAACTAGCCATGGAAGATTCAAATTTCCAAAGTAGCCATTGGAGCCTCAAATTCAATTGGAAGATTCAAACTCAAATCCACATCGCAGTTGGAATGACAGTTGATGCGGAACATAAACCAATTTTTTTTCGCCAAATTAACCATTTTTTTTGCAGAAATTAAGGACAAACAAAATTTTTTAGCCAGTCTATGAGCGGAAGGTGGACCAAAGGACCAAACAATCATTTATCCAGTTCAACGAATCCAAACAAATGGCTCCTAAAGTCACAAAGAAGACCTCTAAGAAACAAAGGTACACATTATAATTTCCATTTACACATTAATAGTTTTGATCCTAATTATCCACTTATTAACACCATCGCTACCAATCCCTCTCCTACCTCTTCCCATGACAATATCACACATGAAGAAATGGAAAACCCTAACATAAACAACCCAAATATGCAAACATTACTAGATGGCATGAATAATTTGACTGTATTGTTGAACAAACTAGTGGAAAACCAAAACCAAACAACCCCTCCTACCCTAAATCACTTCCATAAACACTAGAACAATGAGGATCATGATGACGAGGAGGTTTATGTACAACAAAGAGCTCCTACTGGTAGTGGCCAAAATAACTTCCATAGACAGAGGAATAATGTGGATCGGGATAGAGAGGAAGTTTATGAACAACAATGAGGTCCTACTGGTGGTTCCCAAAATTGCTTCAATAGATAGAGGAATATTGAGGATCAGGATAGCGAGGAAGTTTATGAACAACAAAGAGGTATTACTAGAGGTGTCCAAAATTTACTTTCATGTACAGAGGAATAATGAGGACCAAGATAGAGAGGAAGTTTACCAACAACCAAGAGGTCCTAATGGTGTCAATTTACCATGCATTGATATACCCACCTTTGAGGGTCATGATCCACGTGGTTGGTTAGCTAAAATGGAAGGCATTTTAGACTTATACCAGATTCTAATTTCAAAAAAAGTTCCTTTTGCTTCCTCCAAACTCGGTACTAAATCTTACCAATGGTTTGCATGGCACAAATGTGGCACTAAGCAACCCATCTTCTGGGATGAATTCAGTAAAATTTTCCTTAATATTTTTGATGAAGGATCCTCATATTCATACATGGTTCGATTGTTATCACTTAAGCAAAAAGGATCAGTAAGGGAGTATATTTCAAAATTCACTAGTCTACTTTCCTACGCAATAATCTTACCATATGATGTGGTGGTATCTGCTTTTAGAAATAGGTTGAAAGAGAATATTCAAATCAAAGTTGACTTACAAGATCCAGTCACTCTAGATGCCTGTATAAAGATTGCCAAGTTGGCTGAGAAGAAGGTGCAATATGGAACATATGTCCGTTGTGATTCCTATAATAGATATCAATATTGCAACAACTCTTTTCGTAGAAATGACCAACCATCTAGATATTACTACTTTAAATGTTGCAATCACCATACAAAATATCAAGCATGTATACCAAGACAAAAATTTCAAATAGAATATGCTGACAAAGAATATGAGGAAATAATGGATATCAATTTACCTCTCTCCCATAAAAAAAGAGCAAATTGAACAAGGGGAGATGATAGTTGAAGAGGACACTATGGAAATTTTAGTACATGATCTTATGGGACTATCAGCTCACCATACAATCAAGGTATTAATATTCATTCAACAAAAGAAGGTAAATGTGTTGATTGATTCAGGAAGTACTCATAATTTTATCGATACAAAAATAGCCAGGGTATTAAACTTACACATTAACTCCTCCAATAAAGATAAGTTTCAAGTTATAATTGCAAATAGAGGAAATGCTCAATGTATCAGTAGAACATCTCTAATTTCAATACACATGGGAAATTATACTTGGCATGGGCCTCTATTTGTTATGAATTTAGGGAATTCAGAAGTCATTTTGGGAGTTGAATGGTTAGAACAATTGGACACGGTCAGTTTTAATTATAGATAGAAGCTGTTGACACTTTTTGTCACATTATACAAGGGGTAGAAGAATAGTAGAATTTTTGTATAGTATTTCTTTGTTGAAAGTTTTTCTTTTATTTTAAGTTACAACAATTTTGACTCTCCCTATCATAGAATGAAGAAGAAAGAGCTTCGCTACCAAATAGGCCAAGGAAAATAGCTTCGCCGAAAGAAAAGGAGGAGGATGTGAAAAGAGCTTCGGGCCCGAAGCACTTCAAATCACCACTTCGGGCGAAAACCTTGCGAAGTAATTTCGCCGAAGAAAATACAAAGATAACGCTTCGCACCCGAAGCATTTTCAGCAGCCGCTTCGGGCGGAAGTTTTGCGAAGCAGCATCCAAGCGACTTCGCCGAAGGAGGAGAGCATAATCCAAATCAGCCAAGGCAAGGAAACTACTTCGGGCCCGAAGTATTTCCAACACCTACTTCGGCCAGTTTTCACCCGAAGCAGTGGTGCCCGAAGCAAAATGACAGAGAAGTGCTTCGGGAGGATATGCCCCGAACCACAGTTTTGAGAGAGAATCGGGCCGAAACATTTTCCACCCGAAGCAGTTTCGCCAGCAAAGGACAAAGAGCCCCATTTCAAAGATGAAACCCGCTCGGCAATCAACATCCCCGAAGTAGTTTCTGCGAAGCATTATTTTGCGAAGAACAAATCAAGGAGAATCTACTTCGGCCCAAGGCTTTGGCGAGGCGGATATGTAGCGAAGCACTTTTTGGGCCCACGTTCCAAGGCGGGCAGCTTCCCAAGGTGATCAAAAGCCCCTTAAGTACCCCCTTTCTTGCCCGATAAGTCCGCTGACCAATTCTGGCAAACGAAAGGGACGTAACAGTCCTCGAAGTAAAACCCGACGGGCATAGCGATCACTCAAGCACAGCATCCAGAAGCCAGGGACACTCGGGCGGCGCATTAAATGAATGTTTCCACGGTTGACCCGGTCACAGTTGCCAGTTTTGGTAACCGATTTGAAAACTCAGTCGCAGCAGCCGCGAGGAGCCGATTTCTCAGAGCCCGAAGATGTACTCCGTCGTTTTTGTAATAATGACTCAGAGGGCCGGGTCCTCTATAAAAACCCAGGCTTTGCAATGTAAAAGGGGGGGAACTTTTTGCTAGAAAGCTGCTGTAACTTGATGTCCTGCGTCTAATACTAAAGATCTTTTGTGCTCCATTTCTCTCTTTTATGCTGCCTTCTGTGCTTAATTCTTTTGTCTGTCTGCACTCGTATACTGAGACTCTGAATCCTGAATCCGGTGTGCAATTGGGGACTGTACCCTAAAATTCGCCTTGAAGGATACATAGGAGAGGAAAAACGTCCCTGTTGCCTTCTTTTATGCTGCCTGGTGGATCGAGGTTTTGTTATTCCCTCGTCTTAATCGCTGTTACTCTGAACCCTGAATTCCAGCGAGAGAGAGAGGAGAACCCTGCGAACCCGTCCAGAGGATACATAGGAAGGTCGGCACTGCGTTTCTTTCGTCTATTCTTGGTGTTTTTTGCTGCTATTCGAGTTATTAGTGAGTGATCGTGCTTCCTGTTCTTCCCCACCTTGAATCATCAATCTCTAACCCTTACCCCTTTTTATTTCTTTCTCTAACCCGAACTCCTTTTATCTCTTTCCTGCACTCTTATCTCAAACCCCAAAAGTAGATTAGTATAGGAGCCGGCCTTCTCCGGAGATTGGCACGAGGGGCATCTCTTCCCTTCGGCCTTTCAATGTTGGTCGCAGGTCCAGGGCGCGCAAACCCACCGAAAGTCCTTTCCTGTGCGGATTTGATGACCAACAGTTTCTGGCACGCCCGATGGGACCCAAGGTCCCATATTTGAGAAAATTTCTAGCCCGTCTTCACCGGAGCCAGTAGTTCTAACAAAGTTCCGGTGAGATCCGGTCAGTCTCATCTCCTGAGTAGTAGTGAGAATCGATGCTCTCATTACCAAAAGACTCTTAGCATCTGGCGACTCTGTTTTACCCGAAGAATCTCTAAAGTCGTAAAGACCAATGCCTAAACCTGGTTTTCGTAACCAGGACCCCCCGTGTCTTAAGAAGGTCCGAGTTCGGTGAATCTCTGGCCTGTCTTCATCTGATAAAATCACCTGGCGACTCAGTTGAGCTGAAGATCCAGATTTCCTGGTCGTAGGCGCCTTTCAAATCCGAAAGAAGATATCCCGGAGGAATCAAGGTTCGGTGAGCAGCCTTGACCTCATAAGCGGAGAAAGAATGTTCACCTAACGGCTCCAACTCAGCGGCGACAACCGCGATTTCCATAGGTTGATGTCGTAATGGCTGGGAGAAGCTTTCCTAGCTGGAACGATCCAGGCCCCCTTAATATCCAAAGCTACCACGAGATTCCCAAAAGTGCTTTGAAATCATTGTCAAAATACAGCGGCACCGAGGGAATGGCCCGAGAGCACCTTGAAGATGTTGCCGATTTAGCGACCCTCCATGACATTATCCATGAAGATGTCATGATCAGACTTCTTGTTTTATCACTGGAAGGAAGGGCGCTGCGGTGGTACAGATTGCTCAGGCCCAAAAGCATCTGCTCATGGGATGACTTAGCGGGGGCATTGATCGAAACGTTCGATGGCTCTCAGGACCCCTTCCATCTCTTCGCATACCTCTCCACCATCAAGAGAGCACCTTCGGAAGGTATCACGGACTTCAATGTCCGATTCTGCAGAAGTTGGAAGAGAATCCCGCTGGAGATCCAACCGACGCCCGCCCAAGCCCATCTCTTCTATGTTCGGGCCTTCCACCCGGACTTAAGCCTCATTCTACTGCAATCAGGGGAACGAAGGTTCCCTCAAATATTCGAAGAGGCAATACGAGCGGAACAGCTTCTGCTCCTATCGGGAAAGTGGCAGTGGAGAGAAACTCCGTCGCTTCCCCCGATAATTACGGCTCCTGTTCGGCCAACGCAGTACTCTTCATGGGGTATTCCTCACACTGAGCCGAGGCCTGAGACGCAGTCATTTGGAGCTCAGGAGGCAGACCTCATACTAGCCCAACAATGGGGATACGCAAGCACGGCCCACCTAATGAACAACATGGCTGCTCGCAATCTCCATCAAGAGGTGAACCGAGGAGAGAAGCAGACTCGAGTGGTAGAACCCGAGAACAAAGAGGGCACATTTTTGCACCCTTTTTGTGTCCCAAGAGATGGCATGCAAGAGTTCAGCCAAAGCTCATCAAGCCTGTCCGATTCAGAGGATGAGCCCGAAGAGTTCCTGGAGGACTACTCTTCGTCGGAGGAACCTTGTTACCATGACAGTAGGATGGAAGAACCTGTACCCGGCCTTCATTTGGAAGAATCTATAGAATTCTGGCATTGGGTCTGGTACTGGTTTCGGCTATCCCTAAGACCGATGCCCCAAGGAGACTTTCGAGTGGCGAACTTCTTCGCCAACAATCTGAGCATTGGCAAAAATGAAAATCGGCTGCGTTGCTCCCTGTTCGTAGCATGGACAACTTCGAGTAGAAATGATCCGAACTCCGAAGGTCAGCTAAAGTTCAACCTGATCTGGTCGGGTCACTGCAGGTTCACCGGATAATCACCCGAAGTTGAGTCCGTGGTGGCGGCATGCCCATTATGCCGCAAGCTTGTGAATAGTGTAAATAGTTCGGCTGATAAATAAAATGTTGCAAAAGCTCAAGTCGAGTTTTACCTCGGCAACTCCAAAAAAAAAAAAAAAAGCTTCGGACCAAGGCCCGAGAAGTACTTCGCCAAGGGGAGTTCAAGCGAAACAGTTTCCAAAGGAGGACCGACGAGCCACCTACTTCGGGCCCGAAGCATAGAGAAACAGCTCGGACCAAGGGTTCGCCCCGAAGCACTTCAACTCTGACTTCGGTTTCACCAACCCGACAACGGAAAAGGCGGGAGCATTTAAAACGTGCCTAGGGGAACGTGTCGACAGCCGCTTGCAAAAGCGTCCGAAGTGGGCGAGTTAAATGAAAAGGTGGCGGGTACATCCTTTAGGGATTCGGTTAGGGAAAAAGTTCATGCTCGGGTACAAAGTGGCAGAGGGTCACGCTTCCAAAGCGAGCCGCAATCATCACAACACACAGCCCTGTGTACAACTCTACCATGCGGCGAATTGGACGAAGCAAGGTGAAGTTAATTATGGCAAGTGCCATAAATACTGGTGGTTGCCTTCTACGGCTATATAACGCAGACTCCAGCAGTAACAAAGCTATTTGCCCAATAATTCATGCAAACTTCGCTACTAGCCTTCAAGCTCCCCTATCTTGCGCTTCGAATTTTCCAATCCCGAAACCCTCCGCATTGTTTTCTCCATCATCCCTAGCACTATGGGGAAGAAGAACTCTAAAGAAAAGGGGAAGGAACCAGAAGTGACGGCCCTCGAGCAACCAAAAGCAAAAGGCCATGACAAAGGGCCGAAGAGAGTTGATGTTAGCCGTCGCCCCGAGAAACAAATCATGAGAGAAAGGGAGGATTCTGGGGATGAGCAGCCTGAAGAACCACCAGTCGACAGGTGGGATAGGATCAGAGACACCAAGCTATCGAGGAGCGTGGCCGAACTCAGGAGCACCATCGAGTTCATGAAGAGCAGGCTCTCGACAGACAACAAAAGAGCTGTCGCTTACTACTCCCAGATATACTGGTATCTGACGCCCCCCACACATCACTGCCCTGAGCTGATTGATGCCATCGCACAGAACTACCAGCCCTCCTCCAGGCAAGTGGTAGACGCCTCCGGGCACAAGCTTTTCTCCATTTTGAAGGAAGATGTCCAGGCAGCCTTTGCGCCACAGCAAGGCCCTCCTAAGGGGTACACAGTTCGCAACGTTATTCTTAGCGAACAGATGGAGAGGTTCGCGTCCTCCAACTACATAATCAATTTTTTGCAACAGAGCCTCAAGAGCGGGCTTCCTTCGGGCAAATTGCCCCAGATGCCCCTACCCTTGGAGGCCTTCAAAAACGCCGACATCTTCTCCATCATTGCATGGGTGGCAGGCCTGTCTACCGACGCTTCGGTGCACCCATGGCAGGTGTCTTTGGCCGAGTGTATCTCCAGAGGGGAATTTTATGCCCCTGATGCTTCGAGGCCGAGCACCAACCCAGTATTTTTTGACTGGGCAGAATGGGTGGCCAGGACCCTACATACACGGCTCGCAAGCATGAAGAATCCTGGAACAAATAAGTACTTCTCGCCCTGTTCTCTCCTTGTTTGGTTATTTTTCTATCATGTACATAGAAGTTTCCCTTATATTGCTATTACGACGAGCGGCGAGGATGGAAATCCTCTGCCTGTATACCAGTGGACCCCTCTCCTATTGAAGACGGAGTCCTATTATTCTTTTAACCAACAATTTTTGGGACCCGCGATGCATATGCTAACGGGGTCTTCCCCTCGAGTCCCCCTCCTCTTAAGGGACAAAGTGGTACAAGAAAGGAGGGGAGACATTTTTCAGCTGACACAGGGGCTTGTAATTCGCATATTCGGCTTCACAGGGAGGCCTTTTCTACTGCCAGTCTATCCCTCCGAATACCAGTTCGCATTGGAGGCCGCTCGGCAGAGTGATGCAACAAACGCCATTTATGGCCATGGACGGAAATGGGCTCACACCTGCGATTTCCCTTTCAAGATGGGAGTTATCGAGGTGTTTGCCCTCAAACAAAATGTTTTCTTGGAGGAGAAGCTCACCAATTTTGGCCTAGTCCAGCTTCCTCAGCAATGGCTCTATGACCCCTTGGGGGTAATGAGGGATCATCTTCGATTCAAGAACTTCCACGCTTGCCCCTATCCCAAAATTGTGGAGCAGAGGAACAATCCCAGCGGGAGGGATCTGGAGTGGCATTTGGAGAAAATGGAAACGCTACCTCCCTGGCATGAGTTCTACCCGATGGAGGTCGCATATGACCCAGTTCGGCACCCTCTCCCGAGCCCCAACTCTACCTTCTGGAAGAAGGCAAAAGATGATTTGAAGGAAGCAACGAAAGATTGGGACGTGGCCCAATTAAGAGAGTGGTGGATAATGAGGGTCCATCATCGGAAGACAAATTCTTACGGTCTTTTGTCATCTGACAAAGACTTCATAGCGGTCTATGAGGCCAATGCCGGGACATGGAAGCCTCTATCCTTCGTCGACCTCATTCCTCCAGCTATCCCAGGTTCGGGCGAAAGCCCAAAGAGAAAGGAAACTACTTCGGAGCCAAAGAAAGGAAAGAGGGCCAAAGCCACGCCACAGAGGCCACCTCCAGTACCTGTGGGAGGCCAAGACACGAGTTTCGAAGAGTCTGAACAACCGCTGGTGAGGACAAAGAGAAAGAGGCCAGAATCAGTGCAAGTGCCTCCAAGCCATCCAAAGCGCCTTCGCACAGGGTTCTCGAGCCCTTCCACTAGGCAACCTACATCGGGTCCATCCGAAACAATCATTGAGAGTGCCACGCCACCAAGCGCCGCAACCGTCCCGGATATCAATGTCATCAATGTGGAGGAACTCCTCCAATCCGAAGGGGACGCCGAGGCAGAAACCATGGAGGTTGGAGATGCCGAAGCAGAAGAAGAACAAGATGCGGCTGCACCAGAAGCCACCACTGCCACAATGCCAGGAGGGCACTCAGGTACGCGTTCTCCACCCCTTGCTCAAGACTCACCCATACCCCCTACGGCCACGGCCGAGAGTTCTCACCAGTCTCCCCTACGTAGCCCATCGCCCCATCACACGTCACCCGTGACTAGTCCAAGTCCATCCCATGATCTCGACCGAGATAAATCCATTGAAGTCACTTCGCCCACTCGCGCTGCCACCCCCTTGATTTTTAGCAGAAGCGGAGGTATCGCTTCAACACCGAGCCCCACCACCCAATCCCTCATCTCGCATGATGTGGCCGCCATTGCCGAAATGCCCGCTACACCCACCGCCGGACCTTCTGGCGAGACATCCCCCATCCATTCCCTATATTTGTTCACTCCTTTGGCTGGTGACCCAACCTTGTTTGAATCAGAGATGTCTCTGATCAAGGAACGCCCTCTTGCCGAGAAGCTGCTCCAAGCTCGGCAGAACACCGACAAAATCTTGAGGGAGGCGAGAAAGAAAAGAGGGCGAGCGACGGCTCAAGTTGAAAAATGCGCCGTGTTTGATTTGAAAGCCGGGAAGATGCACAAGATCAAGAAGGTCCCTAAGGTGCAGAAACCCCTGGATGAAATGACTCCAACGGACTATGATTACCAGGAAACACCTAAGGACCTGGTGCATCTAAATGTAGACAATGAATCGGCATCCATGCATGTCCGAATTGAGACCTTTAGGGCTCATGCAGTCATCGCCAACCAACGCAGGATCGAGGCCGAGGCCGCCAATGTTAAGCTAGAAGAAGATTTGGCGAGGGTCCGCTCCAAGTTGGCGGAGGCCGAGGAGCAGTGCAAGGCCATGAAAAAGGAAGCGCACGCCCTAAAACAGTAGGTTCAACAGCTCCAGTCTACAGCCGAGAGCCAAGCGCAGAAACAGATCGAGAGCGATCTAAAGGCCAAAGAGCTGGAAGACAGAATTACACAAATGCAAGCCCAGCTGCACGAGAAGGAAGACCTGACGGTGTTCGATAGGAGCAGAATCAAGGAGATTCGTGCCCACTTGCTCAAGAATTTTAGGTCTCGGTGTTCCAGTGCCCTCACAATACTAACCTTCATCACCGAAGCCCAGCACGCTATTGCCGAAGGAGGGCCAATCATTGATGAAGTCACGCAGAAAGCTAGGCGTCGGCTCAAGTTAGCCTTCGACGTCCAAAATACGAAATATCAAGACTTGCAGGTCACTGCGATGACTCGGACGGCTAGGGATTGGTCCACGGCTCAGGCCACGGTTCGCGCCTTCTTCTCCAAGGTGCGAAAAGCTCAGAAGGCGAGAAGCCTCCAGGACATCTTTGACAATGAGCAGCGCGCCTCAATGAATTATTTTTAGGACCTTTCCTCCTTGGGTTTCCCGAGTTTCACAGACGATGACGGGAACCTTCTGACTAAAGATGACCTCAAGCCAGTCTGGCTCCAGTTCGAGGGCGATGTCTCAGAGATAGACGGGTGGGCGGAGCCGATCTCAGAGGGGCAGGTGACCGACTTCATCTTGAGGTATTGCAAGATGGTCGCATGCCTAAATGATTTATTCATCAGGGCCAAACATGCTGACATTGGGCAAATTGATCGGTTTCGCGTTTTGGTTAAGGCACTACAAGATCAAGAACCATTCCAAAAGAGTGCCTGGACTCATGTCCGAAGAATGATGAAGCGCATCCGTGATCGCCTCGAACCATCGCCTCAGCCAGAAGCCACGCCGGAGGAGGAAGAAGAAGAAGAAGAAGAAGAAGGAGAAGAGGAGCAAGAAGAGGAACAGACCGCAGAAGCAGGATCTGGGGAAGACCAATGACTCCGTAGCCCAATGGATCAGGGCTAAAGGGTTCTTCCGTCGAGACGAGCTCGTCACCCCGTGAGCCGCCAAGAATGTTGACACTTTTTGTCACATTATACAAGGGGTAGAAGATAGTAGAATTTTGTATAATATTTCCTTGTTGAAAGTTTTTCTTTTATTTTAAGTTACAACAATTTTGACTCTCCCTATCCCCTTTATAAAATGAAGAAGAAAGAGCTTCGCTACCAAACAGGCCAAGGAAAATAGCTTCGCCGAAAGAAAAGGAGGAGGATATGAAAAGAGCTTCGGGCCCGAAGCACTTCAAATCACCACTTCGGGCGAAAACCTTGCGAAGTAATTTCGCCGAAGAAAATACAAAGATAACGCTTCGCACCCGAAGCATTTTCAGCAGCCGCTTCGGGCAGAAGTTTTGCGAAGCAGCATCCAAGCGACTTCGTCGAAGGAGGAGAGCATAATCCAAATCAGCTAAGGCAAGGAAACTACTTTGGGCCCGAAGTATTTCCGACACCTACTTCGGCCAGTTTTCACCCGAAGCAGTGGTGCCCGAAGCAAAATGACAGAGAAGCGCTTCGGGAGGATATGCCCCGAACTACAGTTTTGAGAAGGAATCGGGCCGAAACATTTTCCAGCCGAAGCAGTTTCGCCAGCAAAGGACAAAGAGCCCCATTTCAAAGATGAAACCCGATCGGCAATCAACATCCCCGAAGAAGTTTCTGCGAAGCATTATTTTGCGAAGAACAAAAGAAGGAGAATCTACTTCGGCCCAAGGCTTTGGCGAGGCGGATATGTAGCGAAGCACTTTTCGGGTGTAGCACCCTAAAATTGGTGTAGTAAAATTGTCATAATTACATTCACCTTAGTAAATAATTTAAAATTCAAATTTAACCTCCCAAACCGCCCGTTAACCGTCGGGTAATCCGTTTCCCCCTTTTTCGTGCCATTTTTAGAGGTTGTTTTGACCGTTTGACGATATCGTCGCCGATCAGACGATATCGCCCCAGATCTGACGATTTCATCTAGGCTAGGACGTCCAGACGATCTTGTCGCAAAACTAATTTTGCAAAATTAGCTTCTATTCCAACGGGCCTCTAATCCGGGCAGAAGCGTGTCTGCGTCGTTAGAGACCCTCCCCCATTGGAGATCTCCCAAATAGGGATGATCTCCAACCTCCTAACTACTCCCCTAAGCCTATTTAGTCCCTAGGACCTTCCCTTCCCAACCCCTGGCTGAAATTCTCTGTAACTTAGCTTCATGCACGTTAAATCATCCTAAGTTTTCATTTGCAGTAGTCCTATATCAATTTTGTTGCAGGTATCATCTTGTTTTTCAGTCGGAGCAAGCATACATCGTCGTCGACGAACCTGTTCAGATCGGAGGTGATCTGTCGAATCAGAGACGATTTCATACTGATGCGAGATGATCTCGACTGCAGTCCACATTGAGGCAATCAGTGCCATAAGTTTGCATTTCTTCACCTTTTCTCTATTGTTTTATTTTGCAAATTAGCTAGTTTATTTGATATTTTATGTTATATTGCATTTTGGAGTTCACCCATCTAGATCAAAGGCATAATTAATCCATAATTGTGATTTAATTAGCATCATTCATACATGTTTCGGTCTTTAAGTTTCAGTTCAATGTTGTCACTATTATTTTGCATAGTTTCCCTCAACTAGAACAGTAGTATTCTCTGTATTTTGCATCTATTCTTCTATTTGCAGGTCTCTTACGAATTCATCAGATCTCAGATGATCTTGTCTGATTTCAGATGATTCTATCGAATTCCAGATGATCCTGACTGCTTCAAACATCAGAATCTCCATCAGACATCCGGGTCAGGTATTCTTCTTATTCTTCCTTAATTACTTTGTTTTTCTGTCTTAAATTTGTTCTCTGTATTCATTAAATCTGCATTTTCATATAGATTAATTTAGACTCATTTGGCCAAACCTAGGATATGAATGCTTAAAGTTAAAAACGAACACATAAAAACACATTCCAAACCTAGGCGTGGAAACTGCCATTAAATGTTTCCTGGTGAACCCACCATCCGTCGAAAAATCATCAAAATACACCTCCCTTGAGAGGCGGGACCTTCGCAAAGTCCTCTCAGTCCGAGGTACCGTGACATCCTTTTCCCATCCCCCTTTCGGGCATGGATCCTATAGCCTGAAGGTAAGGATGCGAAAAATTTGGAGCGATACATTTTGGTGAACCCGACGTGAATGCATCATAACCTTTTGAAAACAAAAACAAAAAAAAAAAAAAAAATAGAACAACTAAAACATAGATGCATTTTAAAACATTTAAAGTTTAAAATCATGTTTAGATGGTAGCTCCTAAGAAAATATTAGCAGTTACTATAAATGTAGAAAACCAATTGGCAGCCGTAGAAATCAATTCTATGCTTAATGTGCCTGAAACAAGTAGAAATCAATTCCTGTGGAACGAACTTGATAGAAGACTTAGTCTCATCTCATCTAGGTCCACACAACTTAAGCAAATCAAGAGGCTAGTCCTAGATAGAATCCTGGATCCTCATCAACTAGTTTTTTATCATGAACTTGAGAGAGCACTGCCATAGATGGTTAGCTTATAGGAGAGCTCTAGTATCTTCAGAATTGTTCACCTTCGAGGAATACCTCGAGAACGCAGCCATTGTGCACCAGTTCCTAGGTTGTGTAGAAGACCAAGAGGTTGTTCTTACAGATAGGGAAATATGGAATAGAGTTTCGTGAGCTATGCTATATCGAGAGTATTGCCATGAGCTTTACTTTTATCAACCAGCATCTGAGACAGATAATATCACTATAGCTCTTTTCATCAAATTTTTAAAAGAAAACTTTCAATTTGAAGAAGAACACTTCATGACTCCTGAACAACTCGAGCCTATTAATGATATTTATAAATTATTTATAGAAAACTAGATTATTACTTTCAGTCTTATTTCTTGCATTTATTGTGTTGATTGTCTTTACAATATTATTTCAAAAACAAAGAAAAACTAAAAAACTAAAAAACATAGCAAAAACTTAAACATTTCATTTCAAATATTGTAGTAGGTATATAGTAAATATATACCTCTTAATTTGTTGCATATATATATATATATATATATATATATATATATTTGCTGAAATCAAAATTTAGCACCATGCCTAAACTTAGGAATGGTAAAGAAACTTTAGGAGAAGAAGAAGATTGGTTACAAGATACAACTGGAAACCCAAATGTCCTTCCTGAAGATCCAACTTCGGAAGGAAAAACTCTAGTTCAACCAGAAGATGACCTAGGTGAAGATAAGGAACAAGAAGGAAGTGTTAAAGAGGATGGATCCTCATCCCCTAGAGTAGCTCCAAATGGAACTATTGCTTTTGACAACATAGATCATTTCAAGAAATTTCTCAGTGATAACATTGATGACCTTAATGTGGCAATTCGTATTGATAAAGGGCAAATTAGTGACACTCAGGCAGCTTTGGAACATATGTATGATGTGCGCATTAATCCCTTATCTTTCATTGATCAAGAAAGTGATAAGGCTGGACCATCCAATACGGATATGGTCTCTATGATTCAAAACATGTCAAAACAACAGGCTATCCAACCTCCTAAGGAACATGTTATTCAACCTAAAATCATTCCCACACAAAAGAAACCTTCCTTCACTACTTTATTCCGCCAAACTATTGAGCAATATGCTTCAAGTAAACAAAAACCTAAAACGAAGCCAAATACAAATTTTCAACAATCTGAAATACATCATAATACAACTTCAAAATTCCTTCATAATACTTTTCCTACCAATAATTTGCACAATAGTAACATGGCATCTAATCTTCATGTTCTGCCATCATATGCCCATAAAACCCATGTCAATGCCCTACCAAACCCATATGGGGGGCAAACTAGTAATCTGGAAGCCATGGTGAAACAGTTAGCTTCGCGTATGGACCAGATAGATCCCTACCGTCCCTCGTATAATTATCGAGAGATATGTAGTCAACCTTTGGATCCCATAGTTGTAGCTCAACCATACCCTAAGCATTTTCCCATGCCTATCTTGCCTATATATAAAGGAACCGAAGATCCCATAGAGCATCTTCGCATGTTTAGGATAGCATGTCATGACATATCGCATGATGACTTGCTATTATTAAAAATGTTCCCGAAAAGTTTAGGTGGAATGGCATTAGAGTGGTACTATCAATTGCCCACTCATTCTTTGAGAAACTTCGAAGAAACAATGGAATCATTTGTCCATCAATTTAGTGCCTACATCGAGAGGCATGTAACTATTAAAGATTTATACAATTTAAAACAAGACAAAGATGAATGTTTTGCCGATTTCTTAGCTAGATGGAGGCAATTGATAGGAAAACTGCACTTTGTGCTACCTTATAGGGAAATGTTGGACATTTTCATCAACAATTTACAAGAACAAATATCTTATGAGCTATCGACTGCTACCTTAACTACCTTCGATCAAGCTATAGATTTAGCTCGAAGAGTAGAAGATGCCCTCATTAGGAGAGGCCAACTTAGGAAGAAGGATGATGAGAAAACATCCAGAAATCAATATAAAAACAAACAAGTCGTCGGTGACGGAGTCATGACAACAGAAAATGTTGCTAATATCAATGCAACAAAGACAACAGAAAAATTTATATTGAAACCTCCTGACAAGCCTCCTCGAGAATTTACTAGATTAAACCAACCCTTATCAACTATTTTACCTCAATTACTCGAAAGAGGTTTGATCCAATTACCAGCTATCCAGGAACCTGATCCAACTATACCCGGATACAGAGCTGACTTACACTGTGATTTCCATAGAGGACCTGGACATTCTACCAACGCTTGTAAAAGGTTGAAACATAAAATACAGGATTTGATTGACAATAATGAAATGGAAGTGCAAGCCTTCCAACCTAAACAAAACCCTCCTAATAATACTCAAAAGACCGTTCCCCAAAATCAAAATCAAAATGCCAATCAAACTCTAGACATATTTCAACACCCTTTACCACGACATGGTAAAGAGGTAGCCAATCAAATCGAACATCATAATGTTCCCCCTCCTACCCGATATGTAGGAACCATTAGCGGACAATTACCTATTCGAGATCCTCAAATATTTGACACAACCTTATCCCTGGTTACGACCAGGCCCTTACATAATTTTCAAACTTCGAATTCTAGTGATATAGAATCAGATAGTGAAAGTGAACTAGACATTACTTCAAACCAATCGAATAGTTCTAAAAATGAATCAGATCCTATTCAACCCATCACAGATGCTATGGTTCCAGAAGAACCATTTCCTAGACGAGTTACTACTCGACCTTCTTCTAATATATTCCTTTCTAATGAACAAGCCATCAATGCTCAACCGAGACCAGTTCAGCGTCTTCATTATAACATTGTAGGTACCATTGGAGTCGTCACCCGACAACAAGCTCAAAATTCCCAACAAGAACCAAACCTGAACGATGGATCGGTTCCATTCATTTTGAAAAACCCCAATAAAGGGAATCATGCTCCTACTTTTCAACCTAAACCCCCTTACAATATTAATGAGCAATTGTCCAATACTACGGCCAGAATTTCCCTTTTGGATTTATTAAGATCCTCTCCCACCCATAGGGATGAGTTGATGCTTACATTGAGCCAAATGATGGTACCTCAAAACATTCAACCTGAAGCTATGGCCAATACTATCATCACTCGAGAGATTGATTGTATTGACTTTCGGGATAAAGATATCCCACAACACAGTTTACATAAGGATAATCCCTTATACATTCTTTGCTCTAATTGGAGATGTAGTTGTCAAAAGAGTTTTGATTGATAATGGCTCATCTCTAAACATTTGCACTTTTGACTTCTACCAACGATTTGGCTTTAGAAGTGATGAAATGAAGAAAATTGATATGATTATCAAAGCTTTTAATGATGAAACACAAGAAACGTGTGGAGTTATTACCCTCCCATTGCAAGTTGGTCCTAGAACCCTAGAAACAACCGTGTTTATTGTACATTGCCCGACATCGTACAATATACTTTTGGGTCGCCCTTGGATCAACGCCATGCGAGCGGTCCCATCAACCTTACACCAATGTGTTAAATTTGAGTTTAAAAATCAGTTGGTCACTATCCATGGTGACCCTAGACCTTTGATATGTGTGCTTTGGCAGAACCCGTTGGAGTGCAATTTTGCCCTGCTCTGTCGTCCACACATCCTAGTTCTTATTTTTCATCTAAAACTATGAAACACACACCCATAACTTCACCTATTTCCCCTCCATTAATTTCATCCTCCTATATAGACCAACAACCCTCTAAACAAATCATTTTAGAACCTCAAAAAGATCTTAAATCTACAACCAATCCTTCAAGTTCTATCCCTATAAATTCAAAACCTATAGACACATCTATCATTCCTCCCACATCTAAAGATATAGGTAATAAGCCTTCTACATCTTATGCCCTTTACGATGAACTTTTACCAGATTATCCACAACCTTAATATCAGAAAAAACAAATGCTTTCATGCAAGATTCAATTCTTTTAAATAAATTGCCGCCATCTCCTCGTACTTTGGGCCTCCCACAACCTATGGGAAGTACTTACCAAGTCGGGAGTTGTGCCTTCATTTATAAAGGATATGACTAGGGAAGAATCCCTCGAAATATCAAAACTCATCATGAAGGATATGCTCGATGTTATTTTACCAATGATTATATTAAAGCTAAACCCATGATGCTTAAAATGGGATATAAAGGGAAAGGCTTGGGACCTTTCCAAAATGGCATGAAAGAACCTTTCGAGGTAGAACCGTGGCCTGCCCGTTGTGGTGTGGGCCTATTTCCTAGTAAGGGTCAACCCTTTCCTTTTGATGATGATGATCACGTCATATGTTATCAAGATTATTTGGATAGGCATGTTGATTTGCCTCTTAAAAATCAGTCGTTTTCATGCAACATGCTATCCATAGCTTACCCTGAAATGATTGCTGACCCCGATGAAGAGTTGGAAGGAGATATCTTCCATGATGTCTCTGTTGAAGAGATGTTACACAATGGATTTTATTTTGATGGTTCTATACCAACTATAGCCCAACTTGAGGCCACTAATCCTCAAGATGAATTATCTAAATTAACCTTACAAGAATTACAAGAATTGGGCGTTTCACCCGCCCCACCTAATTTTGAAAGAGATCTACACATGGAGGTAGAAAACGTCATTAAAATTAATATTGGAACTGAGGACAATCCTCACATAATCAATATTGGATCAGAATTAAGTCAAGAAAAACAAGAACAATACATTGCATTTCTTAAAGAGTATGAAGATGTCTTCGCTTGGACATATGAAGATATGCCAGGTCTAGACCCTTACGTAGTCATGCATCATCTAGTGGTCCATCCGGATGCTAAACACTGTTAAACAAAAACTTAGAAAAATGCATCCCAAAGTGGCTCTGCTAGTCAAAGGGAGTTAGAAAAACTCCTAAATGTTATCTTTATACAAGCTATTGATTATGCGAAATGGATCTCAAATGTAGTTCCGAGTCACCAAGAAAGAAGCTACCAAAGTTAGGGTTTGCACAGATTTTAGAGATATTAACGTTGCATGCCCTAAAGATGACTTTCCTCTTCCAAACATGGATCAAATCATTGACTTTACTATCGGGAGTGGGATGATGTCCTTAATGGATGGATTCTCAGGTTATAATCAAGATCAGGATAGCTCCTGAAGATTAGGCTAAAACAACATTTATTACCCCCTGGGGTACCTTTTCTTTGGAAAGTGATGCCATTTGGCTTAAAGAACGTAGGTGCAACTTATCAACGAGCTATGACCTATATTTTTCATGATATGATGCATGATATCCTACATGATTATGTAGATGATATTATAGCTCGCTCTATTATTGAAGATAATCATTTAGATGATTTGAGAAAAGTTTTTAATCGATTACGAGAATATCTTATTCGATTAAATCCAACAAAATGTATATTCGGAGTTAAGTCCGATAAACTATTAGGGGTTTTAGTTTCTTTACGTGGTATTGAAATCGACCCTCTCAAGATTGCGGCCATCACTGATATGCCCGCACCTACTAATATATCTGAATTACGAAGTTTACAAGGTAAACTTCAAGCTATCCATCGCTTCATTGATAAGCTGGCGGACAAAACTGGTCCCTTTCTTAAACTCCTTAAGAAGGATGTCCCTTTTAATTGGGACATAGAATGTAGAGAAGCTTTTGAACTTCTCAAACAATACCTCCTTAATCCACCTGTGCTTTCACCACCTAAACCTGATCGCCCATTTCTCCTATATATTTCAGCTTTAGATTCTGCCTTAGGAGCTATGTTAGCTCAACTTGATGATGAAAAGCGAGAACGTGCTAATTATTACATTAGCCGAACCTTCATCAGTTATGAAACCCGCTACACAGCATTAGAAAAACTATGTCTAGCCGTCGTGTTTGCTACGCAAAAATTACGACACTATATGCTTAGTCAAAAAACTTATGTCATTGCTAAATACGATCCCTTGAGGTATCTCATGAGTCGACCTTATTTATCGGGTCGCACAGCCAAGTGGGTTCTTGCTCTAAGCGAGTTTGATCTCACATTCATAGGACAGAAGTCTGTTAAGGGTCAAATCATAGCAGATCAATTAGCTGCTGCACCCTTAGAGTCTACCCATCCCCTCATCATCGAATTTCTTGATGAATGCCTTCAATTAGAGGCCGACCATACTGAACAATGGTCCTTATACTTTGACGGAGCCCGATGCATGAGTGGGGCTGGTGCGGGTATTATTTTAATATCCCCACAAAAACATCTTATTCCTCTGTCCTTCAAATTGACATTTGCTTGCACCAACAATACTGCTGAGTATGAAGCTCTAATCCTTGGATTACGAGCTGCCCTAGCGCTAAAAATTAAACATCTTTTAGTTTTTGGTGATTCCCAACTAGTTATAAACCAAATTAATGAAGTTTATCAAACCAGAGATGATAAACTATGCCCATATAAGGCCTATGTTTTACAATTAATGTCTTTATTTGATCAAGTTACCTTGGAAGCTATTCCTCGAACTAGCAACCGTGCGGTGATGCTATGGCCGCAGTTGCATCTCTCCTACCCTTGGAGTTAGATGACGAATATGCCACTATCATTATTCGTCGACTCCAAGAACCCGCTTCAAATAAGTCATGCTTAGAGCCTTTGGATGTGTTTCTAATCAATGAAACTACTCCTGAACCTTGGTATACGGACATATTTGATTTTCTCCAAAATGGGACTTTCCCTGCCAATTCTAATAGAAACCAGCGTCGGTTATTACGTCGACGAGCAAGTCGCTTTGTAATAATTGGCAATACTTTATATAGGAGATCTTTTGAAGGTATCCTATTAAGATGTTTAAACTTAGAAGAGTCTAAATCAGCCTTGAGTGAAGCCCACGATGGATCTTGTGGAGGACACTTTAGTGGTAGTGTCATTGCTAAAAAGCTCCTTCGGATAGGATACTTTTGGCCTACCATGGAAACGGATGCACATGAGTATGTGCGCCATTGCGACAAGTGCCAGAAACATGCTGACCTTGTCCATGCGCCTGCCCAAGAACTGTAGGCTATTTCATCTCCTTGGCCCTTTTCTAAATGGGGTTTAGACATTATTGGCAAAATCAATCCGGTGTCATCTGATGGACACAAGTTCATCATAACCGCCATTGAGTATTTCACGAAGTGGGTCGAAGCTATGCCTTTAGCTTCCTGCACTGGCACACAAGTCTCTAAATTTATTTTTAATCAAATCATTTGTAGGTTCGGAATTCCTGCCAATCTCATCTCTGACAATGGAACTTGTTTCAAAAATAAAGATGTTAAAAAATTATGCCAAAAATATAAGATTCAACATCGTTGGTCCACTCCCTATTATCCTCGGGGGTAATGGTCAAGCGAGAAGCATCTAACAAAACCTTAATCAAAATTCTCAAAATATTGGTCAATAAAGCGGCCGTGAGTGGCACATTCAATTATACCCAGCCTTGTGGGCCTATCGAACTAGTGTTCGAACCCCCACGGGAACTTCACCATTTGTTTTGGTTTATGGTGCTTGAAGCAGGTTTTCCATTTGAATTGGAAGTTCCTTCTTTGGCTCTGCTACTTCAAGATACCGAAGTAGGAGATGAATATCGAGATGTGAGACTCGATCAGTTGGAACTCCTAGATGAAAAATGCATCAATGCTTTGGAGCATCTCCGTGCTTACCAAAACAAGCTTAAAAGATCATATGCTAAGAAAGTTCGTCATCGATCCTTTGAGATCGGCGACCTTGTTTTAAAAGAAAATCAAAAAAATACAAATGCAACTAAGGACCTTAAAGGTAAATTTGAGCCCAAGCTGGCTTGGACCATACATTATTACTTGTAAATTTGAATCAGGAGCATATAAATTATCTACCTTAGATGGTAAAGAACTTAAAGAACCCATGAATATTTTGCATCTTAAACGTTACTATGCATAAATTTGGTCATTTCATCCTTGTATATATTTGTTTAAAATATTTCAAAATTACTATCTTGTATTTCTTTCAAATTTATAAAAATCCAAAAACATCAAAAACATTCATAATCATCAAAAATCTTCAAAACTATTTGTTGCATTTATTTATGGCACTTGTTAAATTTTTTGCTCAAAAACAAAAATAAAACCAAAAATCAAAATAATGATAAAAATATAAAAACAGCAATATGCTTGACTCTTTCGAAACCAAAACAATATAAAGAAGAAAGAGGGAGTCAACATTCTCAAAACTTCTCAAAAGTGTTTATATATATTTTCTTACAAATGTTGCAGTTATATGTTTCAAATTATTTTTGATAAATTAGCATTTATTTGGAATCCCTCACTTGCACACTCACAAAAATAAATATCTTGATTTTATACGGCATGATTACTAATCTCTCTTATATCAAAGTCCACAAAATTCAATTAAATAAAGTTTGAGCATAGAGAATTGATCTTGTTATTTACTTAAACCAAGCACATCTTTTCACAATAAAATGATTATATTTGTAATTTCCATGTTTTGCTACATAGTAGATGTGATTTCTTGAGCGAAAAGTTTCCCCTGCTATCCTATCATGCACATGGTCTAGAATCTTTGAGAATTGGCAAAAGGACAAGCTCACCCCTACCCAGAATAAAAATCCCTTGCTCTACGACTAATCCGAGCAAGTATCCCTAGCAAAGAAAAAGAAAAGAAAAGTTCAAGAAAAAAGAAAAGAAAAATGTTATTTTATATCATTACAACAATATTTCAAGCACTATCTCAAAAATCAAGCAAAAAATACAAAAAGAAAAAGAAGCAAAGTTCAAAAGAAAAGCAAAAGAAAGCAAAAGCAGAAAGCAATAAAATCCCTTTCCCTACCCTTTGAAAAGAAAAGAAGGGTTGATGAGCTTGAATCCTTGGAATTCTCAATTATTCGAAAACTGTGAGGTAAGCCCCATAACAGGTGGTTTGTGCCCAACCTGCTTGGCCTTGGGTAACTCCTAGCGTGGTGATATGTCTGTCACATTAGCGACCTTATTTTTTACAGACCTATGTATGCTTATGGATTAGCTAGCTCTTGATAATCCGACCTACATAGTAGTCTAGTATGGTTATATGCATCTACATCATGGTTAATGAACACTTATTTGGTTTCTTCAAATCACTTGTATCATATTATCTTGCTCAAAAGCTGGTAAATGCACAAAGCAATTGCACACACATTTGTATTTGAGAGATTTTGTGTATCATTATGATAAATCAAGATCGGAAATGAATTCACATATGCACATGGGATTCCTTATAAATCTAACTTTTGTCTTCAAAATACTTTGAAATATTATTTTTGCAACTTGTTTGGAATAAATCAAGTACAATTGTTTACCATAAAGACAACTATATAATAGAAAAATCAAAAATTTCTTTCAAAATATACAATCAAAACATATATATCTGGTTGACTTTCGCGACGATGGTATAGTTCCAAAACCAAAATTGGAATTTTATGCCTAGCGCAAGTCCTCATTTTCATATTTTCTATTTATCAAAAATCAACCATGCAATAAAACTATCTTTTTTTGGATTTTCGCGATGATGGTATAAGTCTATACCTACATATTCTATGCCTAGCGCAAACCATCGTAACAAATTTTTATTCCCCATTTATTTAAAAATCATGAAAACCATATGACTTAAATCATTATTTTACACAAATTATGCTTTTAAAAAGCAAACCCATTTTCATTATTTCATGTCATTATGTCAACCTTCAATTTTGCAAAGATGGTATAATTCCTAAAGAATTATCCAAAATTTTATCACACTTAGGAATTTATGCCTAGCAAAAATCATTTTAACATTATTTCATGCATACTATTTTCATGAAAATCTGAAAACAAACCATCATCATCATCATCATTTGCACTATTGCACCAAAGTCTTAAGGCAGTCTCTTAAGCACTCTTTTACTTTTAACAATATTTCTATAAATGGGATTAGCTTGACGACCGAGTGAGCAGCGACTCCATGAAATGGTCTATACTAGCGACAATGTCCTTTGAAATTATTGTTAGAAGTCTCTTTTTATTTTTTATTACATCACATTACAAACAATCAATTTGTTACATCAGATTATTTCATTTAAAATATTATAGCATGACATCAAAGTTATAAATTTTCAAAATGACATAATTTCATGAATCCTCAATCCAATTATCAAATTAATCAATCAAACATAAAAGCATCATAAGCATACACATAATACAAGTCATATGATCAATAACATATCATATATATGTCAACAGTATATATACATCATCAAAACTGGATTGGTATGCCACAATCTGTACCTCGGCATACTCAATCCTCTATCAACAAAAAAATAATAATACAATGTCAGTCTGTACAAAGCTGTGCAGCCCTCTAGCCTCGAGAGCCCCTCGAGCTCTCCGCCTCATCTCCTCCCCTACCCTGAGGTGGACGAGGTGGCCCCATCGCAATCTGAGTAGTCCTAGTCCTCGATCGGGACGTGGTCCTCGACGACCCGATCCTGATCGGATCTGCAATGTTGGCTGGCAGGGGTAGTCTATCCGCCTCTGGCACCAGCTGATAATACAATGTCTGATAGAAAGTGAGTTGGGCGATAGCCCGTGTCAGCTCTCCAGAGCTCGCCCCTCCGCCCCGTGCCCTGAGGCGTGCAATCTCGTCTCGTAGCTGTGCCACCTCAGCTCGGTGGCGTGCAGCCTCATCCTGTAGAGTCTGCACCTGTGCCTGGAGACGATCTCTCTCCGCCTAGAGAGTAGCCATCTCGCTACTCTCTCCTGTGTCAATGCCCTTGCCCTTATCGGGCGATGGTGGCCTCTCCCTCTATGGAGATGGGGGTCTCGCCTCCCTCCTCTCCCTCTGCCGTGGCCTCTCCTGTGCCTGTGGCCTCCTCGGCTCTCTCCCATCGTGACCCTGGGCCGCCTCCATCATTGCCTGGCGTCGCCTCCCTATCCGATGCACAACCGCATGTATCGGACCCTATGCCCTCGTCATCCGAGGAGGGCGGATGCCTACGTACCAGGCATCGTAGCCATCGGCTACACCTACGTCGTCCCCATCCACTGGCTGGATGGGGGCATCGTCTGCGTCCTGGCTCCAGAACCGTTGCATGTCTGGAGCCCCGCTAACTATGGTGTTATCCCGGACAGTCTGAGAAAACTCATAATCCCTCAGAGATGGGATCCCCTGCTGCAGACCGAACTGACGCAAAACTCGGTCATAGCGGTGGAGCTCCACCTCTCCCCTCTCCATCCGTAGCCAGCAAACTCGCCTGACGTGAGCCAACTCCTGTCCATCCTCGGCCCACCCTGGATGCTCCCTCCATGGCCTCCAGGTGATCTGGTCTGGGACTAAGTCATCCAATAGTCTTCGGGACATAGGGAGGTCGATCCGCCGCTGTGACCCTCTCCGGAGCCACCAGTAGAAGACTCGGGGCCTCTCCCCGTCTACCCCTGTCAGAGGAAGCCCTATCGGCCTCCGCACTGCAATGTGCTCCCAGCACCAAACCTGTAGGAGCGATGTCATCACCAGACATCGGCCGCCCTTGTACATGACCCCATACAGGATCCTGTACAATCGGCATAATACATAGCTGCCCCAAGAGAACCTGTACCCGTGGTCCCGCATATCATAGATCACATCTACCAGCATCCACGGCACCCTGCACCCGCTCTGGTGGCACAGCAAAAGTCCACCAACCACTCCAGCTAGCACTCGTGTGAGTCTAGATGCCCCAGGCATCTGGCGCAGTGCCTCGATATTAACTCCGCCCTTCTCCAGAGTGAAGCTCGGGTCACCACACAGTCGTCCCATAGCGTGGCCCTGATTGGCCGTAGGAGTGATCAATCGTCCTTGTATGGGGATTCTCAGAATCCTCCATACATCCTCTAGAGTGGGAGTCATCTCCCCTATCGATAGCCGAAAACATGAGGAACCCGGATACCATCTCTCTGCTAGGGCTGTTAGTAGCCCCATATCTGTGGACACCTGTGGCATCTCTGCCACATGTTGCAAGCCGGCCTGTGCCAGCTGATCTCGCTCTGCCTATGTGAGAGCGGCCAAGTCATCCCTCAAACCTCCATACTTCCATTCCCTGCTCTTTAGCAAACCTCTCTGCAAACATAAACAACAAAACAACAAACAATCATTAATAAACAATTCAAGTAATTAATAATGCAAGTTAAAATTCAATTTTATGCAATTGATGATATCGCCCACTATTGGACGATATCGTCCCAAATTTGAGAGAATCGTCTCCGATTTTGCAAGCCAAATCGTCTCTAATTTGATGAAATCGTCCCCCTTTCGTCGATTTCGCCCTTGGGCGAAATTGAGAAATTGAGACGATTTCGTCGAAATCGGGACGATTTCGTCCCGACGACGTCGACGGCCCAAAAACGGCCGTGATGCTCAAAATTCATCTAAAAATTACCTACAAAGCATGTAAAATTAAATTAAAGCATTCTAGTTAAGTCTAGACTCTTACCCGTAGACCGCGTCGGACCTCTGTCGATCTATGCGTCGTCTCCACCATTTTTGCTTCAGAGCTCTAAAAAACCAGAAAATGAACAGTAAAAATGAATTAGGGTTTTACCCTATTTTTCTTAATTTTATTCAAAAATAATTTTTTGCTTTTTCGCGTTTTTACCTCAAACGTTCGATTTGGGTAAAAACACGGAGGGGGCACCATAGTAAGCTGTCGTACGATTCGACCAAGAATCGTCGCCTAAAAAATGGGAATAATTTTTGCTTTCTCGTAGATCGAGAAGAACTCATCTTTAACGCATTTTCTTCAGAAAATTCGCTAAAGAGGGGGCAAAATGTAGCACCCTAAAATTGGTGTAGTAAAATTGTCATAATTACATTCACCTTAGTAAATAATTTAAAATTCAAATTTAACCTCCCAAACCGCCCGTTAACCGTCGGGTAATCCGTTTCCCCCTTTTCCGTGCCATTTTTAGAGGTTGTTTTGACCGTTTGACGATATCGTCGCCGATCAGACGATATCGCCCCAGATCTGACGATTTCATCCAGGCTAGGACGTCGAGACGATCTTGTCGCAAAACTGATTTTGCAAAATTAGCTTCTATTCCAACGGGCCTCTAATCCGGGCAGAAGCGTGTCTGCACCGTTAGAGACCCTCCCCCATTGGAGATCTCCCAAATAGGGATGATCTCCAACCTCCTAACTACTCCCCTAAGCCTATTTAGTCCCTAGGACCTTCCCTTCCCAACCCCTGGCTGAAATTCTCTGTAACTTAGCTTCATGCACGTTAAATCATCCTAAGTTTTCATTTGCAGTAGTCCTATATCAATTTTGTTGCAGGTATCATCTTGTTTTTCAGTCGGAGCAAGCATACATCGTCGTCGACGAACCTGTTCAGATCGGAGGTGATCCTGTCGAATTAGAGACGATTTCGTACTGATGCGAGACGATCTCGACTGCAGTCCACATTGAGGCAATCAGTGCCATAAGTTTGCATTTCTTCACCTTTTCTCTGTTGTTTTATTCTGCAAATTAGCTAGTTTATTTGATATTTTATGTTATATTGCATTTTGGAGTTCACCCATCTAGATCAAAGGCATAATTAATCCATAATTGTGATTTAATTAGCATCATTCATACATGTTTCGTTCTTTAAGTTTCAGTTCAGTATTGTCATTGTTATTTTGCATAGTTTCCCTCAACTAGAACAGTAGTATTCTCTGTATTTTGCATCTGTTCTTCTGTTTGCAGGTCTCTGACGAATTCGTCTGACGAATTCGTCAGATCTCAGACGATCTTGTCTGATCTCAGATGATTCTGTCGAATTCCAGACGATCCTGACTGCTTCAAACATCAGAATCTCCATCAGACATCCGGGTCAGGTATTCTTCTTATTCTTCCTTAATTACTTTTTTTTTTGTCTTAAATTTGTTCTCTGTATTCATTAAATCTGCATTTTCATATAGATTAATTTAGACTCATTTGGCCAAACCTAGGATATGAATGCTTAAGGTTAAAAACGAACACATAAAAACACATTCCAAACCTAGGCGTGGAAAGCGCCATTAAATGTTTCCTGGTGAACCCACCATCCGTCGAAAAATCATCAAAATACACCTCCCTTGAGAGGCGGGACCTTCGCAAAGTCCTCTCAGTCCGAGGTACCGCGACATCCTTTTCCCATCCCCCTTTCGGGCACGGATCCTATAGCTTGAAGGTAAGGATGCGAAAAATTTGGAGCGATACACTCGGGCCCATGTTCCAAGGCGGGCAGCTTCCCAAGGTGATCAAAAGCCCCTTAAGTACCCCTTTTCTTGCCTGATAAGTCCGCTGACCAATTCTGGAAAACGAAAGGGACGTAACAGTCCTCGAAGTAAAACCTGGTGGGCATAGCGATCACTCAAGCACAACATCCAGAAGCCAAGGACACTCGAGCGGTGCATTGAATGAATATTTCCACGGTTGACCCGATCACAGTTGCCAGTTTCGACAACCGATTTGAAAACTCAATCGCAGCAGCCGCGAGGAGCCGATTTATCAGAGCCCGAAGATGTACTCTGTCGTTTTTGTAATAATGAATCAGAGGGCCGGGTCCTCTATAAAAACCTAGGCTTTGCAATGTAAAAGGGGGGAACTTTCTGCTAGAAAGCTGCTGTAACTTGATGTCCTGCATCTAATACTAAAGATTTTTGTACTCCATTTCTCTCTTTTATGCTGCCTTCTGTGCTTAATTATTTTGTCTGTCTACACTCGTATACTGAGACTCTGAATCCTTAATCCAGTGTGCGATTGGGGACTGTACCCTAAAATTCACCCTGAAGGATACATAGGAGAGAAAAAACGTCCCCGTTGCCTTCTTTTATGCTGCCTAGTGGATCGAGGTTTCTGTTATTCCCTCGTCTTAATCACTGTTACTCTGAACCCTGAATTCTAGTGAGAGAGAGAGGGGAACCCTGCGAACCCGTCTAGAGGATACATAGGAAGGTCGGCACTGCATTTCTTTCGTCTATTCTTGGTGTTTTTTACTGCTATTCGAGTTATTAGTGAGTGATCGTGCTTCCTGTTCTTCCCCACCTTGAATCATCAATCTCTAACCCTTACCCCTTTTTATTTCTTTCTCTAACCCGAACTCCTTTTATCTCTTTCCTGCACTCTTATATCAAACCCCAAAAGTATATTAGTATAGGAGCCGGCCTTCTCCGGAGATTGGCACGAGGGGCATATCTTCCCTTCGGCCTTTCAATGTTGGTCATAGGTCCAGGGCGCGCAAACCCACCGAAAGTCCTTTCCTATGCGGATTTGATGACCAAAAAGAACTTTATGGAATGGAAAGAATAGGGAAAGACCATTCACCTCCAAGGAATTCCAACACCTCCATCAAGGGTGGTAAGTTCTCACAACATGGAAAAAATATTAAGAAAAGGTAGTTACGGATTCATTGCTCAAATTAATTGTATGGAGAGGTAAGCACAAGATATTCCAAAAATCTAATCAAAATATCTACAAAACATTGTGGTTAACTATGATGAGGTCTTCCAATAATCAAATGGACTACCTCCCAAAATATCCCATGACCATGCCATACACCTTGTTCCAGGAAGTCTTCCTCCTAATGGTCGTCCTTATCGATATCCCCAACCTCAAAAAATAGAAATTGAGAAAATTGTCCAAGAACTATTAGAACATGGAGTCATCCGTCACAACACTAGTCCCTATTCTTCACCAGTAGTTTTGGCTCGTCGCAAAGACAATTCTTGGCGTATGTGTCTAGATTTTTGTCCCCTTAAAAAAATCACCATCAAGGATAAATTCCCTATACCTGTCATTGATGATTTACTAGATGAACTACATGGTGCAAAAGTTTTTACAAAATTGGATTTACATTTTGGGTTTCACCAAATTAGAGTTAGGGAAGAGGATATTCCCAAAATAAATTTTCGTACTCATGAAGGTCATTATGAATTCTTGGTCATGCCTTTTGGTCTCACTAATGCCCCATCCACATTCCAAAGTCTCATGAACCATGTGTTTCGTCCATTCCTTCGTAAATTTGTCCTTGTTTTTTTTATGACATACTCATATATAGTAAAACATGGAATGATCATCTGATGCATGTGGGAAGGGTTCTTCATATACTACACAAGGAAAAAATGTTTTTCAAACGATTTAGATGCTCTTTTGGTGTTCAAGAAGTTGAGTACCTAGGTCATATAGTTTCTCAAGAAGGTGTTAAAGTGGATTCTAATAAGATAAAGGTAATTCAGGATTGGCCCTTACCTAAAACCATCAAGAAACTACGTGGGTTTTTGGGCCTTATCGGCTACTATCACAAGTTTATGCATAACTATGGAAAAATTGCAGCTCCTCTCACGACCCTTACAAAAAAGGATGCTTTTCATTGGTTGGATGCAGTCAATAAAGCATTCGAGGCCCTCAAAGTAGCAATGTGTACTACTCCAGTTTTAGCAACTTCGGTTTTTCACAAACCTTTCATGATTGAATGTGATGCTTAAGGAATAGGTATTGGGGCAGTACTAATGCAGGAGGTTCATCCTTTGGAATTTGAAAGTAAATAACTTTCAAGAAAAAATTTGGGAAGGTCCACATATGAGAAAGAAATGTTGGCTATTCTACATGCAGTGGAGAAATGGAGACACTACTTAATCAGTAGCCGCTTTATTATTAAAACCGATCATAGTAGTCTCAAGAACTTTCTAGAACAACGATTTTCTTATCCAGAACAAAATAAGGGTTAAAAAAATTGTTGGGATATGATTTTTTATCGAGTATAAGAAGGGGAAAGAAAACGTGGTAGTAGATGCATTATCACGCAAATATGAATATGAAGTAGTTATTAATGCTATTTCAGGTCCATGTTCCCAATGGATTTCTCAGCTACAGGAAGAATGGTTGTCAAATACAAAAACTGCTCAAATAATTCAGGAATTGTTGTTGGGTTCATCTAAGCATCATATTTTTTCCTATGATGACAAGGTTTTAAGAAGAAAAAATCGCATTTACAATCCACCAAATTCTACAATCAAATCTCAGATTCTGGATGAATCGCATGCTTCTTCATTAGTAGGACATTCAAGTTTTTCAAAAATCTATATGTGGATAAAACAATCCTTTTATTATAAAGGATTAAAAGTAGAGGTTAAACAATGGGTGGCTGAATGTGAAGTATGCCAATGCAATAAGAGTAAAATAGTCAAATCATCAGGATTGCTTCAACCATTACCTATTCCAGATCGTCAATGGGAACATATTTCAATGGATTTTGTTGAAGGTCTTCCTAAATCAAAAGGCAAAATAGTAATTTTTGTGGTAGTGGATCGCCTCTCAAAATATGCCCACTTCCAGTCTTTACAACATCTATTTTCAGCAAGCAAAGTGGGTAAGGTATTTATGGATTCAATTTTCAAATTGCAAGGAATGACAAAGAATATTGTAAGTGATCATGATCCCATATTTACTGGCAATTTTTGTAAAGAATTATTTTGTCTTAGTGGTACCAATTTGAATATTTCCTCTACATACCATCCACAAACAGATGGCCAAACTGAGATAGTTAATAAATGTTTGGATACCTATCTAATATTTTTTGTTTAGGATAAACAGTATCAATGGAGTCATTGGTTTTCTTTTATAGAATGATGGTACAAGAGTTCATACCACTATTCCATTAAGATGTCTCCATTTGAAGCATTTTATGGAATCAAACCACCAACCATAGCATATTATGTACCCGATTCTTCCAAAGTGACCCAAATAGATGATTGGTTCCAACACCGATAGTCAATGCTCAACATTCTCAAAGATAACTTGGTCCAAGCACAAAATCCTATGAAGAAGAAACAAGACACACACACCATTCAGAAAGAAAATTTAATATAGGTGATATGGTGTTCCTCCGTTTGTAACCCTACAAACAGTTGTCATTGAAAATCAAGACCAGTTAAAAGTTGGCTCCATGATTTTATGGCCCTTACAAAATAGTACGTCGCATCGGAGAAGTGGCATATCAACTAGAGCTTCCTCCCTCATCTCGTATACATCTAGTATTTCATGTTTCCTGTCTCAAAAAGGTGATCGGCCAAAAAGTACAATCTCAGTCAGATTTACCAGTACTCGATGAAGAAGGTTGTATATATCTCCAGCCTGAAGCAATTTTACAAAGTAGAACACGTATGATGAGATCTCATCACATCAAAGAATTCCTCATCAAATGGCAGGACCTACCTGAAGAAGATGCTACATGAGAACCTAAAGTATTTTCCAAAAATTTCCAGCTTTGAAGATAAAGCTTTCCAAGGAGGGGAGCCATGTTACATACCTCACATAGCTAGTCGGCTATGTTGAGGTTTCCAAGATGATTTGTTTGATTTACTATTAAAATAGTTCACTTTGATTTTATTTCATCATAAATTTATATTTAAACTTTCATCTGCATATCACAGAGGAATGAGCCCTCCAAGTGGCGAGGACCAATCCTCCATAAGAGGTAAAGTTACTGGTTTATTTCATTCAATTATTTGTTTGTTTAAATCTTGATGATTGTTGTGTAATTTTTGTTCACTAGTAATTCATGTTCGTTATATTGCATTGCAAGACAAGGATAGTAGTATCATTTCACATGAAGGTTCTAACTTTTGACACATTTTTTGGTGCTAGCCAACTCAAAATAGCCTCAATTTTCTTTGGATATGTGATAATTCCTTTTGTCAAGATGATGTGTCCCAAATATTGTACTTGTGAGGTATAAAACTCACACTTGGATAACTTTTCATATAGATGTTTTTTCCTTAGTACCTCTAACACTAACCTCAAATTATGGTCATGCTCTTCTTTGGTGTGAGAATATATCAAGATATCATCTAAGAATACCAAGACAAACTGATCTAGATATTTTTTGAACACATTGTTCATCAGGTTCATAAAATTTGGTGTTATCAACCCAAATGGCAATATTGTGAACTCATAATACCCATATCTAGTATTAAAGACTATCTTATGGGTATCCTCTTCTCTAATCCTTAATTGATGATACCCCGATCTCAAATCTATTTTTGAAAATATAGTAGCATCCTTTAGTTGATCAAAGAGGTCCTTAATACTTGGTAAAGGATACCTATTTTTTATGGTTACCTTATTTAACATCCTATAATCTATACATAGTCTCAAAGAATCATCCTTATTTTTCACAAATAATACTAGAGCACCCCAAGGTGAAACACTAGGTTTGATTAGACCCTTTTCTAACAAATATTGAAGTTGCACCTTCTATTCTTGCAACTCGATTGGGGTCATTCTATAAGGTGTCCTTGAAATAGGTTTTACCCTTAGTATTAACTCAATAGTGAAGTCAAATTTCCATTGAGGTGGTAGACCTGGGAGATATTTAGGGAATACATCCTATAATTTATGCAAAATAGGATATTTTTTAAACATGTCTTCATCCCACTTTTCTATGATATTTCTATTGATCTTCACTATATACAATATACCCACTCTTTTAATAGATTTATTTAGCTACATAGCTGAAAATAGGTAAGGTTGAAAATATCCTTACCCACTTTGAATGCTTACCCTCTTATTATACTTATTCATGTAATCCATACACCTTTCTTGAAATTTAATTAAGGCTCCATGAGCCTTTGACCGGTCTATCCCTAGAATAATTTCAAAGGCGTGAAGTGGTGCTACATACAAGTATCATGTAGTGGATCCATTGGATATATTTAACTTTGTCATAGGTAAAAATTTATCCACTGAGTAGGTTTGTCTAGAACCATACTCAACCTTCCACTCTTGTGCCAAAAATCTTGGTCTTTTTGGTATATCCCCGATGATACTAGTGGAAATAAAACTATCTATAGCTCCACTATCTATTAAAATTTTAACATCTTTGTCAAAAAAATTACCATTTAGTAGCATAGGTGTTGCTTGTCCATCCAAGTTCTAGTTCCCAGTAGCGACATATTTTTAATGTGCCTGATTTTCTACTTTGTTACTTGACCATACCTGGTGGGGACACTTCTTAGCATAATGAGGGCTCCCATATATATCAACCTATCGTAGGTGCCTAAGATCTCTCCTACCTTTTCTCCCCTATTTCTTCTTTCTATGTTGACTCATTTTGCTTTAGAGTATGAGGATTGAAACTATCCCTTTTTTAAATTTTCTTCTTATTCTATCCTTAATTCCAATTGTTTCTATTACTAAACTTTGGTTTTCCTTTGTTTCTCTTGTTTTGTTCCTTATCCCATTTCATAAATATTGCACTCTTTCTTTTATTAAGTTCCTGTTCTCTTTTCTCTATCAAACCTAAATAGTTGAAGGACTTTTTAGTTTGGATATTAGTCTCTTTTTGTCTAGCCAAGTCATAAGCCTCTTGCAAAGTTTTAGTTTTGAGAAAATTAATTATTTTCCTAAAATTAGGGTCTACCACTAAAATGAAATTATGCACCTTTAGTTGTTCATTGTTCTTATACTTCAAAAGCTTCACATATCTCTAAAAATACACCTCTATCGATAGTGAACCTTGTTGAAGTGTAGAGAATTCTTCAAACTTCTCTACATAAAATTGATCAAAAATAAATCTTTTCTTAAAAGCCCCGATGAAATAATCCCACTTAAGATCTATGGCTTGGATATTTTTTCTTGTACTAAATGTGTCCCACTATTCTAGGGTTGCATCTTAAAGATGAAGGGTAACCCACACAATATAAGTTTCAGAAGAGTAACATTATTGGAAAATAAGGTTTCTAACTCCTTTAGACATGACTCAACCACATCTCCTCCTTTCCCATTAAATTTGGTTACTTTAACATTCTTAAGGTCTTTATCTAGTTCAACCTCTATTTGGACTATGCCCTCTTGGCTTCTTCTAACAGGGTTCTCTTCCTGTCTACCTTCTATATTTATGGTATTGGCTTCCTTATTGATCAAGGTTTCTATTAATTTTTGTTGTTGATCCAACCATTATTGGAGCAAATTCACTATATAAGAGAGATCTTTTACTCTCCCATTAGAACCTATTGTTCCCCTAATGACTCTATCAAGGTTTGTTGTCCTTCCATACCTCTTACTAGGAGTCATTGTTATCCCAATTTTCTTGTTGGAGTCCATAGTTCATTTAGACTTTTACACTAAATTTTCCTCCTATGCAACTGATCTGATTTTCTTGGATGAACTTCATTTTAAAATAGGTGTCAAATCCTATCACACAAAGGAGTTGGATAAGTCATAATTACCCTTAACTGAACTTATAGTTAGTTTCATTCTTCCCATGAACTAACTTAGATCATTATCTCTCACTAGATAATGACCAAGGTCATGCTTGCCTCATTGTAAGGTGTCATTTCCCAATAAGAAACTATACCTTCTAGGATTTTTACTCCTTGGTATGATTGGTTCCAATAGTGTGCAATACCCATTTTATCCCAAATCATATTAAGTTACCTAGAAGAGTAAGTCTCCCTAAAGTAGAAAATCAAGTTAAGTCTCATCCTAGGTGTACTCCATTGAAGCTACTAGTCCTATGACCTAGAGATCTAATACCAATTGTAACAACCCACTAAAACCAAATCGAGAGGGAGAGAGATTTTTTTTTTAAGAACACAAGCAAGGTTCTCAAGAGTTCTAATATTTTTATTTTTAGCATTCTCAGGGGTTCACCACATTTGAGTTTAATAACATTGTAGATGAAACTCAGTGGATAAGAGTGGCCAAAAGCCCATATTTTTTGGTGTTGATCTTACTAAACCTCATCATTTAGAAGGACGCCAAAGTTATTCCCCTAATTTTCCAATACCCTCCTTAGCATAGGACAATATGACCATAGCATAAGGATTATCCTTTAAGGCCCATAACACTTAAAGGTGAAAGCTTATTACCTATCCTTATCCTAAGTCCATCTAGGTAGGTTAATCAGGTGTAAAGCCTCGGTGCTTAGTTACCACTCCTCCATAGGTTAACTAAGGTCATTACTATGACAAAGGAAAATGCACTATTACATTTGAACAATATGAAATATATTACAAATGATCCTTCATTACAAATAGCCCTTTTGAGATTTTGATAAAGGGGGACCTTTAAAGAGGAATATGACCCTTTTACAAGATAATACAATGGTGCTACAAGATCTCCTATACCAAAAACAAGAGTTGGGTGGGTTTTGAAGCTTTGTTTTGCTTGATGGACCACCCTAGGTTGAATGCACCTTCAAGATCCCTACACACGACTAACAATAATAAGTTAATAGTATAAAATGGACCTACCTTGGTTAGCTCCAAAGTCAATCAAATATGTAAAATAATAAATAAAATATAGAACATGAAGCACTAAATCTATGAAGCAATAGAAAGGCTATTACTCTTACAATTTTTGTAGAGTTATCCTATGCTCTCCTTGCTTGTTGCAAAATAAAAGAAATGAATGGATATTTATAGAATTTTAGATGGGAATGGGGGGTGAGAATGATTTGGCATATGAGTAGACTTGGGGGACAAGATAAAAAATGTAAAAATTGTAAAGAAGGTTGGTGGAAAATAGATGAGGTGGGTAGAGTATGGGCCTTGATTGCCCATGTGAAGAATATGGGATAAGACAAAGGTTGGTGGGAGACAAGATGGGATGAGGGGAGTATGGGCCTTGTATACCCATGTGTTGAATTGGGATGAGGAATTTTAAATTATAAAAAGGTTGGTGGGAGATAAGGTATTTATCTCATGCTAATGAGTGAAGAATCTAGACTATTTAGAGGAATGACAAGGTGCTTGTCTTATGCCTTAATGGAGAATCTAGACTATTTTGGTGAAAGACAATGTGCTTGTATTATACCTTAATGGAGAATATAAACTATTTTGGTGAAAGACAAGGTGCTTGTCTTATGCTTTAGTGGAGAATCAAGACTATTTTAGTGAAAGAAAAAGTGCTTGTCTTATTTGCACGTGGGGTAGATGGAGCATGCGTTAAGGTTAACTAGGGTTAAGGGTTGACCAAGGTTAAGTGTTGGAAATGGTTAAGGGTGCACATAGCATAGGGGGATGATCACATGGTGACCAGGGGCTAGGTGTAGGAGGGGGCTTAGTGAATAGTGAAGAGTGAATAGTAAATAGTGAATAGTGAATAGTGAATAGTGAATAGTGAATAGTGAATAGTGAATAGTGAATAGTGAACAATGAATAGTGAATAGTAGATAGTGAATAGTGGATAATAAATAGTGGATTTTAGAAATATTAGAAAGGAATTAGAGAGGATTAGAAGAAGTTAGATGTATTAGAAGGTGATTTAAGGAAATTAAGGAGAAATTAGAGAGATTAGGTGGATTTAGAAGGATGATTGGGGATTTTGGAGAAAATTAAGAGGAATTGGGGGAAATCTATTGAAATTACATAATACGAATATAAGTCATATAAATTGACATATTTTTGGTGTCTAAAGATGCCCCTTTTTGGACCATGTTGTGTGTAAACATAATGCAATGCAAAAACATAGGACACAATTTGGATTAACAATGGATGATAATGAATGGGTGCTTGAGGAGGGTGACATAAGGTTGTACCAAATCAAGAGCAATGTAGGATACCCCAATTATAGAATGGATATATGTCCTCACATTTTTTCCTTTTCCAAATTGATGAGTTCACTTGATGTGGTAAACAAGCCATCCATATGTAGAAAATCAAATTTGATATAGAGTTTAATTGAGAAGATAAATTCTGCATTTTGAATCAGTAGAGTAGGGTTTATGATAGTCTTAGGCAAATATTTTTGAACACGTGACTCCAATATTGGGTGTTTGGTTATTGATCTTGTTTGAGGCCAAATTTTATAGGTATTGTCTATCGCCTCAAGTGATGAGTGGGTGGAAGAAGGATGAGATGACGATGATGAGACGATTGAAAAAAAGAAGAATAGGGTGAGAGAAAAATGAAATGGTGGGTTGTGTGGTTTATTATGCATCAACCTCCAGGAATATAGAGTAGATCACTAGATACAAGGTTCATTTAGGGGTTGAGGCTAGGTAGGCAAGTAAATATAAGCTATGAAAGCCAGGAAATATATGAAAATAAATCTAATCTACAATGGAGGAAAGTAAATCTAATCTATAAAAAAGAAAAGTAAATCTAATCTATGAAAAGAAGAAATTGTATGTAAGGAAAGCTATTCTATTTTGATTACTATGAGTGTCCTTATGGTAATATACTCATCCTATCGGATTGCATGGATAACCAGTCACTACAACCGCTAGGTGTATACAGTAGATCACTAGGTACAAGGTGCACTCAAGGATTTAGTGTAGTTTGTCTAGGACAAGAAAGTAAATCCTAGGATAAATCTAATTTAAGACAAGAAAGGAAATCTAAGCTAATGCAGGATTTGATTTATTAAAGTTGACCAAAATGGCTTGGTGCCTTCGGAGTATTTGAAATAAAAATTTGACCAAAGGGGTTTAGTGCCATTGGGGCTTTTGAATTGAAATTTAAATTTGGCCAAAGATGTTTGGTACCTTTGGAGCCTTTGAACTGGAAATAAAATGTGATAAAAAATGTTCAGTGCCTTTGGAGTATTTGAATTAAAATTTAAATTTGGCCAAATGTGTTTGGTGCCTTTGGATCCTTTGAAATAGAAAGAAAATAGGATTTGTACAATCCCAGGAAGCAATACACCTAATATATTTGTAGTATAATATCAAACATAAAACCATGAAAGCATGAAAGACAAAAAATTAACAAAACATAATATATCTTTTCATTAATTTGTATTGAAATTTAATTATAGATAGGTCCATCTTAGGGATACCAAACACTTGATACAATGATTACAAAATGTGAAGGCCCCTGAATGGGGATGGTGTACTCCACAGGCTTCTTAGATTTGATACAAATTTTCTCAAGGGCTTACTGATGCCTTATTCTCACTTGCTGGGAGGGATCTAATGCCAAAGGTGCTTTGGATTAGTTCAGGACCTGTGATCTGCGTACAAGAAAAAACATAGAATGACCAGTAGCATATGCGGCCTCTCATAATGAGGCTCCTTTTAATATATGCATAAAATGACATATAAGCATGATACACACATAATGAAAGTGTAATAAAAAGCTTGAAGGTGCAAATATGAGCAAAAATATATGAGTAACCAAGAAAATACTGTAAAAATACAATAAAAGAGACAGATCTATGCTAATCTATTTGAGAAGGCAAATGACAATAAGAAATATATGTTAAAAACTCAAGAAATAGTGACTCAAACCCTAGGCTATACTTGCAGGTTGCTATCAAGGGCAACGATCACAAACTAAAACTTTCTATCTCATGAACTAGGGGTTGGGATGCTCAATCCTTCATTTGAATTAATGTTCAAGGGTCACCTTCATATCCAGAGATGGATTGGTGGTGAAGCTCATGTGAAACTGAATGCTTGAATGGTGCATTATCATTGATCAATCGAACAACATTTCGTTACTCCTCAAGGGGGTGTAAAATTGCTCTCCAATTTGCTAGGGCTTCATTACATAAAAACTCAAATATCTGGGGGTTTTTCTTGTTATTTAGGGGATGCATATGTAGACCTCCCAGATCCAGATCCAAATCCAGATCTTGGCTTCTTGGAGAAGCCAAGATCTATATCTGCATGTAACTGATCATTATAGGGGAAGGTTTAGTTCTAGATTTGCATGGAAGTGGTAGTCAAGAGGAGCTCTAGGATATCCATAACAAAAACCACTTGAATACAATGCAAGTGTAGTAATCCTACATCATTTGGGCCTCCATGCATGACCAGTTTATGTTTCAGTGTTGGCCACTGTCTAGAGCAGCGACTGCTCTAAGCTTCAACAACCTGTGTTGGTGGCCACTCTGGTCAATAGCGAATGCACCTGAATGGACTAGAACTACCCATTGTGAGTGGTTAATACTATTTTGGGATCTTGGAAAGGTCTAATATCAGTCATATGGTCTTCAGATATGCCCATATGAGTAGTCTCCTAAATATGACATGGTTTAGGTGTCTAGAGATACCCCTTTTTGGTGAGCAAAAATAGACCACCTAGGACCATATTGTAGGGTGTGTGATGATCATTGATATGATCAACATTAGATGCCCCAACCATGAGAAATATGTGCATATTAGAATCATTACTTCCAATTTTATGGAAGGCTTAAATTTGGTGCTTTGACACTTCTGGGTATAATCGGGTAGGACCGATAAACAGATCGACGAAGGCTTATCTCATCATATTTGCTTTGCCCCAACAAAGGGTAAGTGTTGAACTAAGTGTGACACTGAGAGGGGGGGTGAATTAGTGTATATTAAAAATTTAATCCAACTACGAAATCAAATCAAAACAAGCAATCACACAAACATGCATCACATAACACCAGATTTATAGTGGAAACCGGATGTGGGAAAACCACTGTGCTAATGGACTGTTTGGACTCCCATCCAAATCCAGCATAAAAAATGATTGGTATTTACAATATTTTTGTAGCACCAACTACAGGGGATGGCACCAACCAACCTAGACTTTAGCAGCACCAACTGCAAGAAGCACCGACCCCTATTGCCAAACACCGACTCGACAAATTTAAAAAGCTTTGATAAAAGTATTAAAACTCATCAAAATACCCTGAGTGGTCTCGTTCACAAATATTCTCCTCTAAAATATTCTGTCTAACCTTTTCAATCTTCTCAACTCTGCACATTGATTATCTCACACCTTGCACATTTTTTCAATTAAAATGCCAAAGAAAAAAAATTCTTCACATGCACCGACAGTCCTTTCTTCAAAAAACCCTCTTCTCCCTTTTCATTTAAAACATATATATGCTTCACATTAAAAAAATGTAGCTTTTTTTTTTCAGTTACACAAAAATACCACTCAGCTGTTACATTCTTAGAAACTGCCAAAAATGCCAAAAAGAGCTGATAGGACTTTTTGTAACAGTCATAACTTCCTCCTCAAATTTCCAAGCGGGATAAAAATTGAAACATAAATTATTGGATAAACCGACTACCTTCAGTTTAAATTTAAGATTTTAACTCTTCACGGATTATTTGCAGTACCTCCGACAAAGTGGCCTCTAACACTGATTTTACACCTGTCACATAAACTGAAAAAGTGCTCTAGAGCCATTTTGCAACGCTCACCGTTTCTTCTTCCGGACTCTGTTTGGGATGAAATTTAAAAATTAAGCTCTCAGTATATCCAACTACCTCCAGTAAAACCTTTGAGATCCAATTCCTCATGGATTTCTTAATATTCCTCCTGTAAAGTGACCTTTAATGCACATTTTACACCTATCATATAAATGGGAAAAAGTGTTGCAGAGGTATTTTGCAACTACTATTGTTTCTTCCTCAGGTCTCCGTTCGGGATGAAATTTAAAAAATAATCTATATGTACATCATACTAGCTCCAGTAAAACTTTCAAGGTCTAACTCCTCATGTATTTCTTAATATTCCTCCTGCAAAGTGGCCTCTAACGTAGATTTTACAACTGTCCAACTAAGTGCAAATTTGTCCGAGTACCGACGATGCAAACGATCAATCCAAACATCGAGTTGACACCTCCAACATTATTATAACATATTTCCCGGCATGCCAACATGCTTCGACCTATCCGACCATGCATTGCAAGCAAGGAGCGCACATTTTTGACAACTTTTGCTACTTTGACAACTTCTTGACGATTTGTGCAACTTTTGCAAATTTTCACGAACAACCTGTAACAGCTTCACCCAAAAATCAAAAACATCCTCATAAGCATTGAACACCACTGTACATACTCCGAATAAACTTCGAACAACTGTCCACTACATCAACATGTCCATCTGAGTGTGTTGACAAAAATGACAATATTGTCGCTACATCTTGATCAACAATAAGCTTATGATAGTTGTTGGAAATGATTTGTAGGACGAACACAATTTGATATGATCAAGTTATCCTTTGTTTATTTTGATTATGATTGTTAATACTTTGACTACCCCCTCAAGCGACGAGTCACTTGACCAAGATGATTGATTTAGATGATTTGAGAGTCTTGCATTATTATTATATGGTAAGTCCCATTTCAGGCATGATTTCAACCATTAATAGTAAATGCGCATCTCTATCCTATGGAGTAGTCTAGCTGCAATAGCCTTCTTAGAGAATCAAGATGATAACATTTTCACTTAAGTTTTTTGTGGAATCACTTTGTTCGATGATTTGCTAAAAGTGTCATGGAGGAAATGAAATGATTGTCTCATTCCCATGGGGTAGTCCAGACATCATGGCCTTCTTCAAAATTTAAGTGAAGTATTTCAATTCAACAATGACTAATTTACCCCAACTTTCCTTATGGTAATTTACTCATCTTTCCGGATTGCATGGAGCGCAGGTCGCTGCAACCGCCAAGTGTATAGAATAAATAATTGATTATGAGGCTCGATTGATATTTTGATGTGATTTGATTTTTTTGTTAATTTTACAATTTTGAGATTTTTGGACCGGTAGATATGCATTGATGTCCATTATGAAACTCCTTATGGTGAGAAAATGTGTGCACTTATGGGGTTGACCAAAGAACTAGGGCATCTTTGGAGCCTTTTGGGATTGACCAAAGAACTAAGGCATCTTTGGAACCTTTTTGGGAGGTATGATATTGATAATGCCCCAGTTGATGCTTGAAAATATTTTTATTTTGATTTTATGTTATGGATGCAATGATGAATGCAATGCCTAGTTAATGATTTGATTATGCTATATGGATGTAATGTACTGATGACATGCACTAGCTAGATGATAGATGCTTGTTGAATACTATGATCTAGATGTATAGATGCACTATGGTGATGTATGCATATATGGATGCAATGCATTATGTTAAATGCATATTTAATCTATTTCAATTGTTGATGCATTTAATCTATGTGATATAATATGATAGATGATGCAGTAATTACATGAGGAATGAGCTAATGCAAATTAACCTGTATGCTTTAATCACTTAAAACATAAGGAATGAATCTAATATGTGTTTACACACTAATGGATGACACCACAAAATGTATAACAATTATGAATGTAAATGATAACCCTCATCATAAGAAATAATCATTTAAGCACCCAATTGTGAGATGATATGATATGATATATTTGTGCTTTATTTATAAGCTTTTGTAAATTAAAAGATATGTACAAAATAGTCAGTGGCCGTCTAAATATCATTGCTAATATTTATCGGTATCTATCATATTTTATGAACACCCTTTAATGAACAAAACCTCATAAATAAAGTTTATGATTTGATTGATGACATGATTTGTTGCTATGAGGGGATTTTTGAGGTTTTCCATGAGACTCAAACACCCTAGTTGATTAATCAAAAGTTGTATAATGACCATACAGAACTTCTAAAAGATGAAGGTTTTTGTTATGAAGACCAAGATATTAATTATCCCTGTGTGTGCAAATGAATACATTAGATAAGACATAAGCCTACCCCAATGCCATGCGGGATTCATTCAGCCCATTGCTATATTGGGGATCATCAAATGCTCATCATGATCCTAAGTTGGACTCATTTGGATTAGACCATTAGGCAATACAGGACACCTAAAGCTAGCTCTTTTTGTGACTTGCTTAGAACTACCCTAATGCTAGGCGAGATTCATTCAGCCCATTGTTGTATTAGGGATCACTTAATGGTTTGTGGAGATTGACCATTCTAGGGATTCAAGCTCTTCACCCCCTTCTTTTCTTCACATTTATTTGGGATACTTGCTCATGTTTAGTGATGAAAATCACTTTTTATTTTGAATTTTGTTTTATTTTGAGCAAGGGATTTATGTAGTGATGATAATCACTATTTATTTTGCTTTGTTTCAGGATTTTTGCTTGTTTTGATGAAAGCAAGGGATTTCTTTGGGTAGGGGGGAACTTGTCCTTTTGCCAATGATCAACATCCTAGACCATGTGCATCACAAAATGAGCAAGTGAGGACATTTCTCTTAGGATACCTAGTACCACTTTGTAGTGTTCATATTTCCCTTGTTCCAAAAAGGATTTTAGTGTTTTGATTAGTGATAGGATTTTGATATATGCTAGGTACTATCAAAACTAGACCTCATATTCTACTAGTGAAGATAGCTTTCTACAAAATATGATAAAATCACTAGGTATGGCTGAGTGAATAGAAAACCCTAGTACATCCCTTGTAGCAACAGGAAGGGGTTGTGTTGAAAAACATAGTTACACACATGGGTTATGGATGATTATGGATTTTGAAGATGTATGATTGAGGTACAAACATGGTGTCATTTATAATATTACAAACACAATCTATCCTAATGCAAGTGTAATGGGTGGTCATGCCTAAATGTAATTACATGAATGCAAAATGTATTTTTTTTTGTATTTTTGTAATGTTTTTGAGTTTTATTGCTTTTCAAATTTTGATATTTTCCATTGTTTTTGGAATTTTAATTATTTTGGATGTTTTGAATTTTTGATTTTTAAATTATTTTTGTGCTTTTGTGTTTTATTTTTGACCAAAGGACTTAAATACCTTTGGGGCCTTTTTGAGTTGACCAAAGGGCTTGTGATGCCTTTGGAGCCTTTTGTGAGTTGACCAAAGGGCTTATGATGTCTTTGGAGTTTTTTGTGAAGTGACCAAAGGGCTTATGATGCCTTTGGAGCCTTTTGTGAGTTGACCAAAGGACTTATGACACCTTTGGAGCTTTTTGTGAGTTGACCAAAGGTCTTATGATGCCTTTGGAGCTTTTTGTGAAGTGACCAAAGGGCTTATGATGCCTTTGGAGCCTTTTTGTGAAGTGACCAAAGGGCTTATGATGCCTTTGGAGCATTTTGTGAATTGACCAAAGGGCTTATGATACCTTTGAAGCTTTTTGTGAGTTGAACAAAGGGCTTTAATATGCCTTTGGAGCCTTTTGTGGGTGACCAAAGGGCTTTAATATACCTTTGGATATTTTTGTGGGTGACCAAAGGGCTTTAAGATGCCTTTGGATCTTTCTATGGGTGACCAAAGGGCTTTAAGATACCTTTGGATCTTTTTGTGGGTAACCAAAGGGCTTTAAGATGCCTTTGGAGCTTTTTGTGAAGTGACCAAAGGGCTTATGATGCCTTTAGAGCTTTTTGTGAAGTGACCAAAGGGATTATGATGCCTTTGTAACATTTTGTGAGTTGACCAAAGGGCTTTAAGATGCCTTTGGAGATTTTTGTGAAGTGATCAAAGGGCTTTAAGATGCCTTTGTATCTTTTTGATGTTTTCTGATTTGTTTGTATTTTTGACATTTTCTATTGTTTTTGTTATTTTGATTTTTTTAATTTTTTTTGGGTTTTGTTGTTTTCCATATGTTTTTGGAATTTTATGAATTTTTTAATTGTTTTTGAATTTATGATTATTTTATGATTTTTTTGGATTTTGATATTTTATGATTTTTTTGGGGGGAAGGTACGCTACCTCAGGTACCCCTAGTGTGTGTGCCACTCAATGGAAGGGAGGAAGGTGCGATACCTTTAGAATCCTCACTTTGCCTCATTGATTGTGATGTGGATGGTGGGGAAGGTACATTACCTTTAGGACCCCTAGTGTGCATGTTATCCATTGTAATGTAATTAGCTTGCTTAGGAAGAGTGACATAAATCAACTCTCCCAATTGGGGCACGAACCTCTACGGGGTGCCCATGTCCTAGTGGGATAAAATGAGTGAACTGTCTATGCAGAGCTCATTTAGTTCTAGCAATTTTTGGTCCACCTTCTTGAATAAATGGCAGTAATAGATGTCATGCCCATGTATACGATGGTAGACAAAATAGAGGATTTCACCAGGTAACCCAGGATTAGGTGATTTTTATTTGACCTCTGGTAATGTGAATGCATTTACCTCATAAAGATTTTGAAATAAGGTTGTGGTAGTCATATAAAATGAAACTACTTGATGAGATGGCTTTTTGGTCCTACAAGGTGGTGGCTGACCTGGGAGGTGCACATGTGAAGATGTGGCCTCTATTTTGGAAAGCTGAGGCACTATGGATGAACCATCTATGGGAAAAGCCCCACTATCTATGAGATATTGAACCACATTCTTGAATCCATAACAATTGCAAATGCCATGGCCCTCTATTTAATGATAGAGATAGTAATGGTCCTCCCTATAACCCTTAGGTTTAGCTCTATTTGGGTCTAAAAGGTTGATGTATGGTAAGGTGATGACCTTAGCTTCTTGTAGCTTCTAAAAAATGTTAGACATAGACTCATTTAAAGGAGTCCAAATTTGTTGTTGTTTTTTTGGATGCTCCACCCATATTGGCTTAGTTTGATGACTAGGTTGAGCCCTAGGTATGTCAATTGCTAGCTTAGGGGGCTCCTCTTGATTTTTGGGTGCAAGGGATGGATTACTGACTATGGTCACTTGTTGGTTGAGAATTCAAAGCTACTTTTTTTCAAGCATGTTGTATACTATGGCTCTGAAACCTTGACATGATTGAATATCATGACCATTTTATCTATGGTATAGATAGTGTAACTCTTCCTCATACCCTTGGGGTTTTGGATGATTTGGATTTAACTGGTGAACCTCAGGTAAGTTGATCACACTTGTGGTACATAATCGATTAAAATTTGATATTACAAGCTCAGGCAATGAGGGATACTTGCCAAGTTGTTGGGGCATTTGAGTTGGCACTTGCTTCGATTGAGGTTTTTACTGTGGCTGCACAGGAGGTGGTTTAGCCTTAGATGAGGGTCACTTTTGTATTTATCGGATCTCATGCTGGATCAATATATATTGCAATGCCTCATCTTGTTGCTCCATTTGTACCTCTATATTATGAAGGTGATTTTGCATATGCTCCAAGACTGACAAGGTTCTCATGTGTAGCGATTGGTTTGAAATACCATTGTCTATTGAAGGAGGTGAAAGAGTGGGTGCTAAATATCCACCAGGTAACTATAAATCATCCATTTCCTTCATTTGAGTCGATGTGGATGCTTCATGATGATCCACTTCATTAGTGGCATCCAACTGCTCTAATTGGCTATCCAGTTCATACTTTCATTTTACTTTGTATTGTTGAACCTTGCAAGCCTGAGTACCCCTAATATGATGTGGGGGAAACACCTATTCTTGCTCTTGAGGATGCACCATGAGAAATGAGTTAGGGGTGACTAATTTCAATGGTTTTGGCACCTTCGATGTGGAAGCAACATCTGATTGCACCATCTCTTGTTTTATTTGCTTTAGAGTCACTCGGTCTTCTAACTTAATGTTAACCATCCCCACAAACTCATGCGAAGGCACTTTAGCATTTGGATGAGTTGTGGGTGACTCCTCAACTTGTTGAAGTTGTTCTATTTCAATTGTGACAACTAATTTTTCCTCATGTTTAGGTGAAGAATCAAGGATGGGATCAATAGGTAGTGACTCGATAGGAGGTTGACCTAAATCCTCAATAGACTCAATGATAGGCATAAATGTAATGTTTGCCTCTATATGCTCTCTGAATTCAATTTCGTCTGAATGAACTGTGACCTACGCTATGGTGGATGAAGATGGTATGATATGATTTGATTTATCCATAACCAAAATAGGTTCTTCCCCTTTGATAGGAGTAAGAGAGTCCTCTAATGACATGTTTGAGATAGTTGCGAGTATCTTTGTGGTTGTCTTCGTCGATTTATCTTTGCTTGGAGAGACCAAAAATGGAGGTGTAATGGGTGACACCATAGGTGATGGCGGTGGTGAAGGTAAATTCATAGCAAACCATGGGGTTGCATCCAAACTCTGAATAACATCATTAGGTTTGGTGTTCAGATGCATGGGTGGCACAATAGGCTCCTGTGGATGATCCACTAGTTTGTAATACTCAAATGGATTTGTGTCAGCTTGAACTACATGGACCTTATTTTCATGAGTATATTTAATTCACTGATGCATTATGGGTGGTATGCACTCCATGGCTCTTATCCATGGCCTTCCAAGTAGTATGTTGTACTATATTGAACCCTCTAAAATGAAGCACAATGTAGGAATAGTTTTTTATCCCACCTCAATGGGGAGGACTATTGTGCCTACTGTGGAAGATTCTACATCATTAAAGGCTTGCAGTGTGAAGGTAGATGCTATAATGTGGGAAGGTAGAATGTTGAGATGTTTCAATGCAGTGGTAGTGATGATATTAATGGATGAACCAGTATCAACCAAAACTCACTTGTATAAAATCTGATTAATGCTAGCTATAATGTGCAATGGCGGATCAGGTTCTTTAATAGGGACTAGTTTAATTTCCTATTTGTGAAAAGTAATCATAGGTTCCTTGTATGGTAGAATAGGCTTTAATTGTTGTAAGGACTATGATGAATGTCGAGCATTGATTAGATTTGGCAATGATGCATATGGGCTAGGGAGTTCCTTGCTTCCCATCATGATATTTATCATGCCGATACCACCCTCTTTAGGTGGGTCTATATGCACCTTGCTTGCATGCTCATTTTTATCTTCCTTAACCTCATGATTGGGTAAGGGATATTTGAATATGTCTATTTGTTGTTTATCAATAGTAAGAGGTTTTTCTATTTGTATAGGAGAACGACTATCTACCTACCTAGGAGGCAACTCTTGATGATGCGTAGGGTGTCTCGTGTTGATTTGTTGCCTATATGTACTAGGTGTGTATAACTCTTCAGGAATTATCTTGCGTGATTGTTCTTCATGTTCCTTTTATTCTAAGGTTCATTAATCCCTTAGGCACTATTCATACATGTATCGACACGTCTCTGTTGTGTCCGTGTCTCCTCTTGTTTGAGGGTGTGTAGGCGCTCTTGCTTTGCATGCAATGCTTTAGATAACCTATGTACGTGGTCAGATTGATCTACCACTGAAGGTCTATGAATTTGTAATATTGATCTTTGCTCTTCCATGTATTCTTGTTCTATATGCTCATGCTCAATGTGTAGGTCCTCCAATTGATCTTAGAGTAACCACTCTCCAAACTGCATGAGGCCTAGGTTCCTGATTAATCGGTCCATTGTGTAAGACCAATGGATTTTCATCTCACTACTGGGGGTTTCAACTGTGTTAGTTCTTACCATGTATATGGCAACATTATCACCTCAATGAGTAGATCCCTTATATGAGTAAGTGGCATCGCGATGGCTATTAGGGCGTCATGTGAGAATGATGAGATCCTCAGGAGAATAGTGGTTGTGATGACTATTAATGTATTGTGTAGGAATGGTGAGATCCTTAGGATAATATTGGAGGCATTCAGGGTCTCTCCATAAGTTTTATGCTTTTCTAGCTTGTGATTGAGCTTGGCTATGCGTAGTTGTCATGATGTGCTGACTAGGCAAACCTTGAAGGAAACCCACACTAAAGACAATTTTGACTTCCAAAAAAATGTTATGGGTGTTATATACCAAAATTATTAGCACGACGAGCTAATCGCAATGGACTATGACCTCAAAATTTGACTTCTAGGTCAAAAATTTATATTTTTGAAATAATTGGCCAATCGGGGCTCGTGGGGAAATGCCCACTTTTAGGAAATTTTGAAGCATGAAGAGTTAGGACTCAAAATGTTTAGAGTTATGACATCAGTTTGAGTTTTAGGAGGGAGAAGGTTCTTGATAATTTCCACCAGGGTTATGCATAGTGGTGAATATTCACCAATTGGGTGAATATTAAGATTTTCAAAATTAGAAATTGGCGAATATGAGGATCCTCGACGTCGGCTCATTCGCCTAAAATTTTCAAGACCAATTTTTTCTTAGGACCAATTTTCCATAATATATATCTAAATATAGGTATATTTGTACTCGTTGGAAAGCTATTTTTAAGCCTGATCTAATGGTGGTGTTTTTATGAAGTTATAAGATGATTTAATAGGTTAAACATGGCCCCAAAGATGACTTTACATTTTAGGGCTTCAAATACCTCAAATTTTGGTATGAAGATGCTCGATTTGATTTTCTTAGGATTCTCCATGATTCACATTGATTTTTATTAATATTCAATATTTTTTTACAAGTAAATTTTGAGTCCAACCCCTTATGCATAACCCTAATTTCCACCTTCTTTGGATCAACCTGGATCCCTTGAGGAGAGATGTGATGACCAAGAACTATTCCTTCCTCCATCATCATTAAACATTTGTCTGGATTTAAGGATAACTGGTAGGTTTCACTATGAGTTAAAACTTTATGAAGGTGTTCCAATGTAAAGTCAAAATTCTGTCCACAGACTATGAAATCATCCATGTATATTTCAACACTGTTGGTAGTCAGATCAGAAAATATGGCTAACACTGCTCGCTAAAATGTTACTGGGGCATTAAAAAAAACAAAAGGTAAGACCCTATAGGCAAATTTTCCCCATGGATAGGTAAAGTTGTTTTATCTTGATATTTAGGTGCAACCTGAATTTGATTATATCCACTAAATCCATCAAGAAAACAAAAATATTTATTTCCAGTAAGAGTATCTAACACCTGATCTATGAATGGCAATGGAAAATGATCTTTGTATGTCACTTTGTTTAGTTCTCTATAGTATATACATACTCTCATTTTTCCATTTTTCTTAGGCACTATAACCAATGGAGAGACCCACCGGCTATCAGAAATTGGGTAAATGAATCATACTTCTAGAAGTTTTTCAATTTATTCTTTCACAATATCCCTTAAGGTAGGATTAGGTCTTCTCTAAGGCTATCTTACAGGCTTGACATATTCAGTATAAATTCTATGAGTACATACATTAGGGTGAATCCCTGACATATCTTTGTAATCCCAAGCAAAGCATGGATATGCTTCTGCAAAACAACTATCAAATTTTCTTCCTCTTCCCTAGTAAGCTGGTTGTTTATGTTCAAAAATTTGCCTGGCTGGACTTCTATTTGTTTTCTATTTGGAAGGACTGAATTTACTTCTTCACAATTATTGACTAAGGAATTAAGAGGACAATGATGATATGGGAGGACATAAGAAGTTTCTGTCTCATTGATTTCTGATGGAAGCATATCCTGTATGGAACAATGAGAAGGGAAGATCAAGTGATGGTGCCACCCATGTGGTAGTGAAAAAGATGTTTTTTGTGATGGTATAGATGGCCTTTCTTCATAAATTTGACCTTATTCTCTCACTAGCAATTGATTGATATTGGCTGCTTCTTCTTCTAATCCTTGTTCATGCAGAACATTCATTAGGACTGTTTCATTTTCTAAAATTTTTGTGTCATGGAGGTCTTCTGTGTGTTCCCTTACTACCAAGGTGGCTAGTATGGAAATAACCTCTTTTGGTTATTCATATGAGTCAGGAAACCATAAATGACCTGTGAAATTGCTTAAAGGTCTTGTAGGAGGATATAGAGAAATATGTTTTAGGTCAATACCATTTGAAATTGTCATTTTTCCTGATCTGCAGTCTATAAAGGCTGCTGCAGTTGCAAGCCAAGGTATTCTAGGATAATGGGATAGACATGTGCTGAGTTTCTTGGGTGTAAAACCAAAAAATATGTAGGGTATTCCCAAGAAGAAACTTCTATAGGGACATCTTCAATGATACCTTCAGGTTTTGTAACTGACCTATCAACCATTTCTAAAACTATGAATGTGGGGCTAAGATGTTTGAGCTGTAATTGTTCCATTGTATCCTTAGTTATGATATTTATTGCAGCTCCTAGATCAACTAAGACGTTTGATATTGGTACTGAGCTTATGATCACTATGATAACTAGACTTCTTGGGTCACTATACTTTGGAGGTACTAGTTTTCCTGACAAGAGATCAACTATCTTTCCTTCAACATGAATAGTTTTAGGAAATGCTTTCTTTTTTCTTCCTACTCTTCTATTGCACAAATATCAAAAAATTATTTTAATCATAGGTATATACTTAATGGCTTGCAATAAGGGCAGTGATATGGTTAATTTTCTAAGTTCTTTTACTAAATCTGATTCAGAATTTTTTGTTGTAGTGTTAAGTCTCTCAGGGTATGGAATTATACCTGATGAAGGTAACTGTTCTGCCTATGGTTCTATTTTTTCTTCTTCTTCTTCCATTGTTGGTTTGAATTTGCTTGGTTCAATAGGTTCTTGAATTTCATCTTCTTTCACTTCAATTATAACAAGTTTAGGTAAAAATTTCCCTGAACATAGTTGTATGTTGCTACAATCCAGAATTTGCATATCTGAATTTCCTTCAGAATCAACCATATAGGCAGGAGTTGTCTGCCTTATGTTATTTAGATTTATTATAGGTTGAGCTAGTAATTGAGGTTGTTTCACTTGTTGCATTTGTTGATTTGGTTTTCCTTGAAAATTTTGATTTGGTGCAGGCAACAAATTCTGAGTTTGACCTTGATTTCTTTGTTGCCTTGGATAGGACTGGTATTGTTGACCCTATTACTATTGATTTTGCATCCAAGATGGATTACTTTGATTCTGAGTCCATGGTGGGTTATTTTGATTCCATGATGGGTTATTCTAGTTTTGATTCCAGGATGGATTATTCCAACTTATCTGTGGCCATTCTTGAGAATTTTTCCATTGAGAATAATTCCAAGGACGTTGGGGTGGTTCTGACTATCCCAAAGACATGTTTCCATGGTTGTTTCCAAAATTTGTAGGAAAACTAGGGGTATTTTGATACTGTTAAAAGTTTCCCCCTTATCTTGGTCCCACATAATTGAGTTCTTTTGTTTGAGTTTCTAGGACAGGTTTTAGTTGTGGTAGCAGATGACATTTTTTAGTCAAATGTCCTTTTGAGCAAATACTACAAATGGCTGAAATGGATGTTTTGTTTAGAGGACATTCCTGTAAGGCATGTTTATTCCTACATATTGGGAAATAAATTGCTAAAGGTTCTATGGTTTTTGCTTTAGCAAAAATTTCTCCTAGAGTTGTGTTTAATTGTACCAGGATATCAGTCTTAAAATTTGTAAGTTCCTCTATTAGGTCCTTCACATCAGTGCCATTTGTACTCTTTTTCTTTCTTTTCTGCCTAGTGCGAGAGTAATTTTTGCAAATATCCACAATATCATCCATATTACAAGTAATTACATCCCCATTTCCCATCAAATCGAATACCTCTCTGGATTCATCTTGTAATCCTCTTAGAAAAATGGTTTTGCATAATTCTGGTTCTCCTAGTCCACACCTTCTTTGAACAAACACAAATATATCAAGGTAATATTCTAATGTTTCATCATATTCTTGTTTAATTATGAACAACTCATATTTCCTGTTCCTTACTCGAAAATACTCTTTATACTTGTCTAAAAACATAGTCTCCATTTGATCCCAGGTTTGGATGGAATCTGGCTGTAAGCTCATGAACTAGCATAATGCTAAGTCCTTGAGTGTTGAAGGAAAAACCTTGAGTTTCTAATTATCATTTATATAGTCATAGGTTTGACACACTACTTTGAACTCAAACAGGAACTGATCAAGATCTTCAAATGCAACACCCCGAAAGGTTGGAAGCACTAAAGGTGAGATTTTTTTCATGGGAGAGTTCTATGTGGGATTCAGAAGAATAGGATATTCAAATGTTCTAGGAGGTTGGAGCACATCTTGATCATATTTATCATTTTCATTATGGACACGACCATGCTAGTCATCCCCATCTGGATTACCTCTTTCTGCCATAATTTCCCGTTCTTCAGAAATAGTTAAACCTATCCAAATTTCTTTCTCAAGAGGTCCAAAATATTCTATTGATAATGAGTCTAGTAAGTTTTCTTGCTCAGGAGATTCTGATGATGATGAAGTTGGTGGTTTTTGTTTTAGTTTATCTGTTAGTTCAAACACAGGTGATTCACCCCTTAGGCGTGAAGATCTTCTTAATGGAATAAGCCAGGGATATATTTGGATAATTTTTCCTTCTTCATCCCTAGGCCTACTCATTCATACCTACTCATTAATGACATAAATTATAAGTCAATAATTGTTACTTAACCAGCTGTTATATTCAGATTTTACCCTAAATTTTCAATCAGTCTAATTAACAGCTATTAAAATTTTGACACCTTCTAACAACACTCTCCTTGGCAATGATGCCAAAATGATGCATTGTCATTAAGCACATCATTAATTCTCAATTAATTTTTCAATCTAGGGTAGTGTAGAAGGTTATCTGTGAAAGGAGTGAACAGGGCTATAATTTAAGGTCAATTGGGAGCAAAAAGTCTTATTGGTGGAACTAATTGTGTGGGGATTTTTAGGTCTCTTATACCTCTAAATTGCATAAATTTAACTTTAATATAATTGCAAGAATAAAAACTAATTGCTGATTATATAAATGAAACCTTAGTTACAGTTGCAAGAATGAAATCTGATTAAATTGTAGAATTAAAACCCTAGTTACAGTTGCAGAATTGGAAACCTAATTACAGTTGCAAAATGAAAGTCTATTTAATCTTGTAATAATGAAAACTAAAATTAAGTCCTATCAATACTCTGTAATAGAAGGTTGTCAATCTTCTATGCAGGGGTTGACAACAAAAAAAATAATGCAGGAAAATTGCAAAAAACTATAAATTACTAGAAATGGAAATTGTAGTAAATTAGAAAGTTGCTGGAAAACAAAAAGACTAATTAGATCTACTGCTAATAACATCACAAAAGTATCTTGAATGGAAAATAAATTATTATGACTGAAATGGATGTTAACTACTACAAAAGAGTGAAATTGACAAGTTTCACAGCTTATTCTGCTGTAGCAAAATCAGAACAAAACCTGTCTGTTAGTCCTCCTCATAGGTCTGGAAGTGGCCAGCCTCATTTTCTAGAAGAAGGTATGAGTTCCTCTCTCTCTAAATCTTACTCACACTCAAACATAATAGAATGAATAAAAAAAATTGTAATTTATTGATTCAGAACATGATTACAAATATGTTGCTAAAACCTGTTATAGAATTGTAACAGTCTCAGTTTTCTCGCTTATTCTCTATCTATCTTTTCTCTACTACTATTTCTACTATTATTATTATTAGCTCAACCTAGATGAGAGCTATCTTTTATAGATGCCTAAAATCTAATTACAACAAAAAATATACTCTGCAAATCAATTCCTGTTATTCTGCAGTATTCCCTGGGTTTATCCTAGAAGAGGATATTTTTCATAAATTGTGGCTTTGGATGGAAAGGACGGCAAAGTTAGATGGAAGATATTTTTCTTTAACCTCCTTAGCCTTCTTTCCATTTTTCCACCATTAAAAATTAGTCAACAGGTCAAAAAGTGCTTTCTGTTCTCAATTTGGAGCTAAGTGGCTCAATCCGAAGATATTCGCTCAATTCGAAGAGACTGTATTTCTCAATCCGAAGATCTTCGGAATGACCAACTATGTAATATTCAATTTATTTTAGCTGAATTTATCAAGTGGATTAGTCATTAGGATCAAATTGCAATAGCCTTCATTCCTCTTCAAGTGTGAATTCCATGTCTTGCCATTCATTGGTAGTTGGCTGGAATTTACACAGGAAAACCAGTTTCTGCTACACAATAATGAGTTCTTTGCACTATTTGCTAAATTCAAAGAAATTAATGCTTTAGAAACATAAAAATAAGAATAGTAAAGTGTTGCTATCAGCCTAAAAATATCCCTTATGTAACAGGTCATGGCAAAGTGACATAAAACTACACAAAAACTGTAAAAAATTAGCATATAATATTCCAAACACATCAATCATGCAAAAAATTAATACACAACATATTAGATCAACTTAACTAGTATATAAAGTAAATCACAGATTTTTAGGCAAGTTTTAGTTGTTCAAAATATGCTATGATGGAGGCATTTCCAGGCCTCATCAGTATCAGTTCTAGATTTACATGGAAGTGACAGTCAAGAGGAACTCTGGGAGATCCATGCCAAAAATTGCTCAAATCCAATGCAAGTGTAGTCATCCTATGTGATTTGGACCTACATTCACAACCAGTTTGTGTTTCAGTGTTGATTGCTATCTAGAGTAGTGGCTGCTCTGAGCTTCAACAACTTGTATTGGTGGCCACTCTTATCGATAGAGGCCATACCTAAATGGGTCAGAACTACCCCTTATGAGTGGTTAGGAACATTGTTGGCTCTTGGAAAGGTCCAAGATCAATCATATGGTCTTTGGATGTGCCCATATGAGTAGTATCATAAATTTGATGCGTTTTAGGTGTCTACATGACCAAAGGGGTTTGGTGCCTTTGGAGCATTTGAATTGAAATTTAAATTTGGCCAAAGGTGTTTGGGACCTTTGGATCATTTGAACTAGAATGAAAATGTGACCAAAGGGGTTTGATGCCTTTGGAGCCTTTGAGTTGGAATGAAAATATGACCAAAGGAGTTTGATGCCTTTGGAGCATTTGAATTGAAATTTAAATTTTAACAAAGGGGTTTGGTGCCTTTGAACTGGAATAAAAATTTGACCAAAGGGGTTTGGTGCCTTTGGAGCATTTGAATTGAAATTGAAATTTGACAAAAAATGGGGCACATGGTGAAAAGTAAAAGGGGCATGAAAATTTTAGTAGTTGTGTCCAATATTGGGGTTTGTGAAGGATAAAGGGAATATTTTGAAGATCATGGGTGTAAATGGGCATGATTACTCAACTGAGGAGAAATTATTTGGTATTGGATGCAGTGGAGAATCATGCAAACTTGAGCAACTAAGGAGTAATCATCGAAAAGGATGTAAAAAATATTTGTTATAAAATCCAAGCTTACCTGATAGTAAGTTATGTGTTCTTAAGTGTGATGTTGAAAAGATATTAATAACCAACATATAAACTATCATTGTGAGAGAATCCTGGATCTTATGAAGGTATTGATGGCTGAGGTAGGATGAACCTATTCTTTAGGACTATTATTAGATTCTTCGTATAGAAATTTAGTGCTCAACCTTCCCAAAGGGCTCCTAGAGAGAATATTTGCACTTAATGCCTCAACCTATCGAAAGACTAATTTTATCCAATATCTTAGGTGTTGGATAGCCATGAGGGTTAGAGGGATGTCCTTAGAGTTTTGTATTTCTTCTAGACTTGGTGTAGTCAAGCCTTTGTATTCACTATTGCTTATTCAACAGGTGGGTTGCTTTTGGTGCATCTCATGAATTAGGATCTTCATTGTTGGAGTAAACTAGAAGTAATTTCTCTTTGTAAAAATTTAATATGGTATAACTCCATTGGCCTTGTAGGAGCACCAATTCCTAATTGAAATATTTACCATTATGATTTAAATTCCCAACATCTTATGCTAAATCCTATAACATGTAGGTTTGTCCTCAAATTTGATAAAGGATTCCTCTAGGTACTCCAATAGAGTCCAAAAATTAATTATGCTAAATAGGCCACTGATAAATTTTATTGAAAATTCATTGCTAACTTTTGGTTTTGTAGGTTTGTTATCGACAAATAGGTCACATGGTTGGTAAGTGGTCCTAGGCTAGCATCAAATACTTGGGTAGTAAACCACTATCACTATGCTATACAACAAGCCATTGATTTATCTTATTATAATGAGTTTGAATGACACAATCAAATAATCTTCAACCAATATTGGGGGTTGTTAGCTAATCGACATACGTGGGAGGATGCAACAATGCTAAATCATTCTAAGTTAGATAGTACTAGACATTTTGACAATGAAGGATGCAAGGGAGTCCATAAACCATATGTGTGTAAAGGTTTGTGTGATGCTTATCCTTGAAAAACTGATTCATTGTGTAATGTTGATGTATTTTACATAGTTCTTTTTGTGCAAAGGAATCTATGATAGTTGTCCACTTTTCATTGGTATTTTATTGTAAATCATCGATTGGTTGGACACTTGTTCACTTACTAAAGTTGTAACTTAGGATCTAGATCTAGACTGCAAAGTTCACAAATTAAAGAAGTAGGATTGATATCTATGCATAGAGCGGGGTAGTGAAGCAACAACTTCTCATATACATTTATGTATATAGTATTTTTTGAATAAGAATTCAACTTGTGGGATATTGCTGAGATGATTTATTGACTGGATATGTCATTTGGTTCTATTATTTGTGGTGTATGTTTGTCATACCTTGTCCTATGTAGCATATATTTTGTGTTACCGATAGCGTTTATAGTTCTTATTATGCTAGTTTTTGAAGAAATTTTGCTTCATATGATTTAAGGTATAGGCAAGATTTGAAAGATCGAGGATTCACTCTAGTGTTTTTAAGGACCCTCATGAGGTACTAAGATGCATATGTGAGATGCAACGTGGTATAAGAGAGAGGTGGAGGCCAAAAATAGACATAGAGCATTGTTGAAGTTTACCATGTGTCTATTGAAGGAAGAGTATCAAATGGTGGAGGAAGGGAAGGGCTTATGAGTGCAATTTTTTTTAGAAATAAAATAAAAAATGAAGTAGGGCAATGTAGGAAGATAAAAACTATATTGGGGGTTTGTGATTGTATGGGTTGGTAAAGGATTTTATTGTATAGTATATCATTTACTTATTTATTATTTTTGTTATAGAACTGTGGATTGTGGTGATAGTTGAAAGTATTGTGGCCTCGACACTAACATCGACCACTTATTGGAAATTTAAGGAGACTATTGATTGTTGAGGATTAAATACGGTTAGAGGTAATAGGGTTTGCAAGGGTGTCCAAGGTGAATACAGTGTATGTAGACAAGATGTACATATTGATATTATGTGAGAGGTGGGATTTGGATAGGGGAACATTTCATTTTTCTATAGGATAAATGACTATTACCCTAGAGAATGTTTATCAATTTTTTTGATTACCAATAGAAGGCTATATCATTAAAGTGGTGGGTTGATGACAAAAAAAGTTAGTTATGGAAGAGTTATTTGGTACTAGTTGGTCTCATGTTGATATTTATAGTGTTGTATGAGGAGTATTATGAGGTAGGAGTGCTATCACTGAGATAGACCTTGGCAATGGTGCTAATATTGAACTAGGTTTTGCATTATTTGTCAAGAATATTATTGTTGTGGAACATGTTAGGGGTTGTGACAAACTTGATGGAGAGGTCAATGATTTTTGCATGGGTACTGGCATTATTAGCATTAAATTATAGGGAGCTTTATAAGGTTAATATGGCAATGCAAAGTGGATTAAGTTGTAGTCTATTAATGCAAGTATGGGGGTGGAAGCATATAGTTGTGGAGAGACCACAAGGTCTATCGTATGATACCCATAGGTTTATGGGATCAAAGGTACCATATGTATTGACATGGTAGATAGTTAAGGAGGTAAGGGGGAGAAGACCATATGCAAGAGACGGGTATCACTATCGAGTTATCTTTAGGATTTTGAGGCCATAGGATGTGTGTTAGCAACCATGGAGAGGGAGGTCATTATGGAGTGATGAGGTAGGGTAGTTGGTACATGTGTAATGAGGGATATGGTTGACTAGATTAAGGAATGTGCAAGTCAAGAATTTTTAGTATACGTAAGTTTTACACTAGTTTGGTTTGAGGCAAGGGATACTAGATCCACCTGTGTACATGAGGAGGTATGATTATACTACAACTACCCCAATGATAGTTGTATTAGATAGGGAGCTAGATGAGTTCCTTGTGGTTTTTTATGTTGATGATGCAAGTATGACACTAAAGTTTGATAATTTGTGGACAACATAGTAGTGGTAGGCATGGGGAGGAGTAGAGGGGGATGTGGGTATGGGTGAGATTGGAGAGAAAATTGGAGAGATGATCGAGGTTGCTAGTGGAGGCAAAGAGGTGGCACATGAGAGAGGGAAATATGTGGAGGAGGATAAGGCTCTTGAATGAGATGTGTGCCATCAAGTGGAGGAGATAGTTGGGATCTCAAGGGTTATGGATGAGGAGGAACTAATAACAAGTTTTGTGAGTGGGGTGAGACCTAATAACATGGGTGGGGTGTAGTAATAGGGGATGGGGTGCCATGGGTTGAAATGGATGCTACAAGTGTTGGAGAAGATACAATTTTTATGCAAGCAGATATTTCTCCTCTACAACATGCAAGGGAAGATTACAAGGCCACATTTTTAGTGTCCTATTTTGATGCACGAGTGAGCCATGCATTGCTTGTTCCATCATACTTGATTGCTCAATCCCAACATAGACAAAGAGGTACAACAATAATGGGTGTGGGTATGCCATAAGTCATAGATCCAGTAGCAACACACTTATCAGGAATTGATTTGCCATAGGTTGATGAGAGAGAGCATGGAAGTGAGGGAAACTATCAAAGTAGAAAAGAGAGGGTTGGAGAGTATCAAATGAAATAAGAGGAGGGGAGTGGTGAGATAGGTGGGAGATCACAACAAGGATGACTAATTTTTGGATAAGTCTTAAGAATCCACCATGTTGCAAATTATATTGATTTATGAATTTATATGCCTATGGGCAATTAAGGTGTAGCCTACGAGCATAATTTATGATGGATGATGTCATATGTGTCATATGTGAATTGAGGTATGTGATTCATGATTGATGATGTGGATGTGTTATGTTTGATGATAATTACTATAGGATCATATAGATTAAAATTAGTGAAATATGATGTTATATGGATGCTTGTTTTATTGAATATTGGGGATGTGTTGATGTCTATTGCTAATCATATATAGACTAATTAATCAAGGATATACACACAATCACAAGAACATAGTGGTAAAATATTCACATGAGACACTTAAGATAGGATATGAACAAAGGACACTATAGTGAAGCAATAATGGGATATGATAACAAACTATAGATATGTGTATACAAGGAGAGGTGAGAAACAATGATACTTGTTACCTCTAATTTCTTAAGACATTTGGGTCATAAAAGTGTTTTATGAAACCCAAACATCCTAGTATTACCAGTCAAGTTCATATAGTAGCTAATAAGTATCCCATAGAGACCTAGACTCTCCTAAAAAAGCAAGTTAGTCAAGGACCAAGGTGTGTATAGTGAGGTTCATTTTTAAATTTGAGTGACATAGGACTAACCAAGTGTGGCTTTTTCCATGAGAATCTAGCTCATCCATGAGTGGTTAGAGTTCTATACAAGAGATGGTTTCTAATATAACAAATATGTCACCACATAAGGGTATACTCCACTGCCAATCAAGAATCTATAGCCCTGGTGGAGATAGCCCCATGGTCCTCCGACATTGCTCCACTACAATCCAAGTATCTATAGCCTTGATGGAGATGTATAAAATGCCCAAGGATCCAAACTATGATAATAATGTTCTTATATGATAATTTTTTTGTTTATTTTTATTTTAGTGTGGATCCTCGGCTTTGGATCATACGCATAATAGGATGAGCAGGGGAAATCATTAGCTTGATGGTGAGAGTTATGTATGGATTCATCTTCTCTAGATTCAAATTTTTATTAATATGTGATATGTATTTGGTTTGAGAAGTGACTCAAGTTAGTCAAGGAAGGCCTAAAATATCCTTAGAACATGAGGATGTTCAATGAAGATTGAGTGGAACACTAGGTGTTATTGGGAAACTTGAACAACTTCTCCTTTAAAACATCCTAAGAAAATTAGTGAGCAAAGGATCAAGACAATGGAGATAAATGAGGCATGTGATTTAACAATAGATGATAACAGTGTGTGTGTAATTTAAATAGATAGGATGACATAACAAGCTAGAATGGTTAAAGGATGGGAGATTTGATCAAAGTTGGAGACACAGAGATGAACATCGAAGGTATTATGATGTGAATTTCCTTGATTAACTATTCTAAGCATGATCGAGAAAAGAGCATAAAAAATAATTTGCAAAGTAAGGTAGGGTAGGAAGGGTGTTTGTGTTGGTGGAAGGAATGCATGATGGGGGTGTGATATGGTAGAGTGTATAAGAGATAGATAAAATAAAGGAGATAAGAAGACTAGAAGAGAATGGTGAGAGAAAGGAATGAAAAGAGGAAGAACTGACCAAGAATAAGAAATTATGCAAGGGATGAAAAAAAATAGGATCTGATGATGATGTTGTTGTTGAGTCATTTTTTATTTTTATTTTTAATTTTTATTGTTGGATATACAAGGAGAAAGAGCCTAGGTGATTAGGTGTGAAATAATCATAAGTGAAGGTTGTTTATGGGTTCGATTTCCTTGATCCCCTTGAGAGTGGTAAGCTTATAGGCCCTAGATCAAATTTTTTTCTTGATAATGTAAGGACCAAGACAATTGGTGGAAAAATTGTCTCATAGATGAGGAGGAAGATTAGAGTTTTGTTGCTTTTCTTTGAGGATAAGGTCACCAACTTGGAATTCATGTGGATATATTTTGTTATCATATGCCCATTTTATTTGGTCTTGATAAACATGAATAAGTTCAAGAGCATTGATTCATCACTCATCAAGAAGAGTGAGTTGATAAAACCTTGCTAATACATAGTTTCATCATCCATGAGTTATTTTAAGGAAATATGCAATGAAGGAATTTCAAGCTCAAGAGGTATGATAGTTTTAGCTCCATATACTAAAGAAAAGGGTGTTGCCCTAGTAGGTGTGTATATTCTTGTTTGGTAATCCCATAGTGCTAAAGGGAGTTGAAGGTGTCAATCCTTACAATTTCTTGAGGATGCCAATAATATTTTTATTTGTTGCTTTTTCTTGGCCATTGCTTTGAGGATAGTAAGGATTTGAGAAACTATGCTGGATGTTACATTTATTATAGAGTGTTTGAAAATCCTCATTCTTAAAATAGGAACCATTGTCAGAGATGATATTGGAGGGGATGCAAAATGACAAAGGATATGTTGGAGTATAAATTCTATAATGTGTTATCCTATGGTACTGGCAAGAGGAATTGCCTCAACCCACTTGGTGTAATATTTCATAGTAGTGATGATGAAAGTATGTTGTCCAAAATGAAGGAGGTAAAATTTTACCCATAAGATCAAGACCGCATTGTGAAAAGGGCCAAAGGACTTGAATTGTTTGAAATGTTTGTTATGGTACATGGGTTAAATTAGTGTGATATTAAAATTTAGCATATTTCTTAACATACAAACAATAGCCACGCTCCATTGTGGTCCAATAATACCCCATGCATAAGAGGTATTTTACAATGGCCATCCCACTAAAATGACCATTGTATGTGCCATAATGAGCCTGTGAGATAGCCCATTGTGATTCTTGTGGTTCTAGGCAATGAAGGAGAATTACATCATAGATAAAATGATAAGAATATCCCCCAAGAGAATATATTGAGCTATCTTTTGCTTGAATGTGTATTTTGTGGTTGACGATAGATCTATAGGGAGAGCACCAAGTTTGAGAAAGTACTTCACTTGAGAGAACCAATCATGATATGGTTTAACCTAAATAAAATGGGTGTATCATTCATCCTTTGAGACTGCATGGGAAATAACTAATTGATAAAGAGTGGTGACATGAACATTGGTGATGTTATCAGTAGGGTTTTGACAAATGAGGGATCCAATTGAAGCCATATTATCTATGAAATGATTAGATGACAATGGTGAGTGTCCAATAGCATACTAGTCAAAATGTGCTAATAACTTATCAACAATTTACTTGTAAGACTTCAATACTGAACACTTGCATTGGTAGATCTCTATGAATTTATTTATAATTAAGATGGAATCTCCAATGATATTGATGCGCTTGATGCACATTGTAATTGTAGTTTGTAGTCCAAGGATGAGGGCTTCATATTTAACATTATTATTGGTGCAAGGGGAGTCAAGTTTGAATGAATAGTGGATAGGGACCCTCTATGGTGTGAAGAAAATGACTCCCACACCACCCCCTTATTCACACTTATAACCATCGAAGATAAGGGTAAGGTCAACCCCATCATCAGATCCAACATTTTATTTTTCTTCAATAATTTTGAAGATAGAGTTATCAATAAGCTCAATAATGAGAGGTTTGTGTATCGCTCCAAATTTTTCGCATCCCTACCTTCAGGCTATAGGATCCGTGCCCGGAAGGAGGATGGGAAAAGGATGGCGCGGTACCTCGGACTGAGAGGCCTTGCGAAGGTCCCGCCTCTCGAGGGAGGTGTATTATGGTGATTTTTTGACGGATGGTGGGTTCACCAGGAAACGTTTAATGGCAGTTTCCACGCCTAGGTTGGGAATGTGTTTTATGTGTTCAGTTTTATCCTTAAACATCCAAGTCCTAGGTTTGGCCAAAATGCGTCTAAGCTATTCTATATGAAGATGCAGATTAAATGAATACAAAAGAACAAAATTAGACCAAAAATAGAGAGAATAATATGGATTAAAGATCAATACCTGATCCGGATGTCTGATGAAGATTCTAATTTTTGAAGCAGTCAGGATCGCCTCTGATTTGACAGGATCGTCTGCTATCAGACAAGATCGTCTGAGATCTGACGAATTCGTCAAAGACCTGCAAACAGAGAAATAGGTGCAAAACACAGAGAATGCAACAATGCTAACATAGGGAAACAATGTAAAATGACAATAACAATATCAAACTAAAAATTATAAACAGAAACATGAATGCATTATACTGATTTAATGACAATTATAACTTAATTATGCATTTGATCTAAATGGGTGAACTCCAAGATGCAAAATAATAAGAAATAAACTTAGATTTAACTAAATACAGAACAATGCATAAAATAAAAGGATGAAGAAATGCAAACTTCAGGCACTGATTGCCCCCAATGTTGATTGCAGTCAAAATCGTCTCGCATTGGTATGAAATCGTCTCTGATTCGACAGGATCGCCTCCGATCTAAACAAGATCGTCTGCGACGATGTAAGCTTGCTCCGGCTGAAAAATACTAAGGTACCTGCAACAAAATTTGGATAGAACTAATGCAAATAGCAATTTAGGATGTCTTAATGCGTGTGAAGTCAAGTTACAGGGAATTATCAGCCAGGGGGATGCTAAGGGGAGGGCTTAGGATTAAATAGGCTTAGGAGGGAGGTTAGGAGGTTGGAGATCATCCCTATTTGGGAGATCTCCAACGGGGAGGGTCTCTAATGGTGCAGACACGCTTCTGCCCGGATTAGAGACGCCGTTGGAACAGAGACTAATTATGCAAAATCAGTTTTGGGACAAGATCGTCTGGACGTCCTAGCCTAGACGAAATCGTCCGATCTGAGGCGATATCGTCTGATCGGCGACGATATCGTCAAACGGTCAAAACAAACTCTAAAAATGGCGCGGGAAAGGAGGAAACGGATTAAGCGACGGTTTGGGAGCGGTTTTGGAGGTTAAAATTTGAATTTGAATTATTTACTAGAGTAAATGTAATTACTAAGGTTTTATTGCGCCAATTTTAGGGTGCTACATTTTGCCCCCTCTTTAGCGAATTTTTCGAAGAAAATGCGTTAAAGATGAGTTCTTCTCGATCTACGAGAAAGCAAAAATTATTCCCATTTTTAGGCGACGATTCTTGGTCGAATCGTACGACGACTTACTATGGTGCCCCCTCCGTGTTTTTACCCAAATCGAACGTTTGAGGTAAAAACGCGAAAAAGCAAAATTTTAAAATGTTTTTAATTGTGTTTTGAATAAAATTAAGAAAAATAGGGTAAAACCCTAATTCATTTTTACTGTTCATGTTTCTGGTTTCTGGAGCTCTGCAAGCAAAAATGGTGGAGACAGCGCACAGATCGACAGAGGTCCGGTGCGGGCTACGGGTAAGAGTCTAAACTTAGTTTAGAATGCTTTAAGTTGAATTTACATGCTTTTTAGGTGAATTTTAAATAAATTTTGAGCATCGCGGCCGTTTTTGGGCCATCGACGTCGTCGGGACGAAATCGTCCCGATTTCGACGAAATCGTCTCAAGTTCGCCGATTTCGTCGAAGGGCGAAATCGGCGAAAGGGGGACGATTTCATCAAATTAGGGACGATTTCGGCTTGCAAAATCGGAGACGATTTTGCTCAAATTTGGGACGATATCGTCCAATAGTGGACGATATCATCATTTGTAAAATTGAACTTATTTTAACTTGCATTATTAATCACTTGAGTTGTTATTAATGATTTTTGTATTTTGTTGTTGTTTATGTTGCAGAGAGGTTTACTAAAGAGCAGAGAATGGAAATACGATGGGTTGAGAGATGACTTGGCCGCTCTATCACAGGCAGAGCGGGATCAGCTGGCTCAAGCCGGCTTACAGCATGTGGCAGAGATGCCACAAGTTTCTACAGATATGGGGCTACTGACAGCCCTGGCAGAGAGGTGGTATCCGGGTTCTTCCTGTTTTTGGTTACCGATAGGGGAGATGACTCCCACATTGGAGGATGTATGGAGGATCTTGAGGATCCCCATACAAGGACGGTTGATCACACCTGCGGCCAATCAGGGCCATGCTATGATGCGGTTGTGTGGCGATCCGAGCTTCACCCTGGAGAAGGGCGGAGTGAACATCGAGGCGCTGCGTCAGATGCCTGGGGCATCCAGACTCACATAGGTTTTGGCCGGAGTGGTGGGTGGACTTCTGTTGTGCCACCAGAGCGGGTGCAGGGTACCATGGGTGCTAGCAGATGTGATCTGCGACATGCGAGACCATGGTTACAGGTTCTCTTGGGGTAGTTTTGTTCTATGCCAGCTGTACAGGATCCTGCACGGGGTCGTGTACAAGGGGTTATGACATCGCTTCTACAGGTTTGGTGCTGGGAGCACATTGTAGTGCAGAGGCCGGTAGGGCTTCCTTTGACAGGGATTGATGGGGAGAGGCCCCGAGTTTTCTACTGGTGGCTCCGAAGAGGGGCACAGTGACGGATTGATCTGTCGATGTCCCGGAGACTGCTGGATGACCTTGTCCCAGACCAGATCACCTGGAGGCCTTGGAGGGACCATCCAGGGTGGGCCGAGGACGGACAGAGCTGGCTCGCATCAGGCGAGTCTGTTGGCTGAGGATGGAGAGGGGAGAGGTGGAGCTCCACCGCTACGACCGAGTTTTGTGATAGTTCGGTCTACAGCAGGGGATCCCATCTCTCAGGGATTACGAGTTTTCTCGGACTGTCCGGGATAACACTACGGTCAGCGGGGCTCCAGATATGCAGTGCTTCTAGAGTCAGGACACAGATGATGCCCCCATTCAGCCAGTGGATGGGGACGACGCAGGGGTAGCCGACGGCTATGATGCCTGGTACGTAGGCATCCGCCCTCCTCGGATGACGAGGGCTTAGGGTCCGATTCACGTAGTTGTGCATCGGATGGGGAGGCGGCGCCAGGCGGCTATGGAGGCGGCCCAGGGTCACGGAGGGAGAGAGCTGAGGAGAGCACAGGCTCAGCAGAGGCCATGGAAGCGGGAGAGGAGGGAGGAGAGACCCCCTTCTCCATAGAGAGAGAGGCCACCATCGCCCGATAAGGGCAAGGGTGTTGACACTGGGGAGAGCAGCGAGACAATGACTCTTCGAGCGGAGACAGTCCATCTCCAGGCACAGGTGCAGACCCTGCAGGAGGAGGCTGCACGACACCGAGCTGAGGTGACACAGCTCAGAGACGAGATTGCACGCCTCAGAGCACGGGGCGGAGGGGCGAGCACTCGGGAGCTGGCATGGGCTATTGCCCAAATCACTTTCTATCAGACACTATACCACCAGATGGTGCCAGAGGAGGAGAGATTACCACTGTCGGCTACCATCGCGGATCCGATCAGGATGGGGTCATCAAGGACTTCATCCCGATCGACGACTAGGACTCGCAGTACCACTCAGACTGCGATGGGGCCACCTCGTCCACCTCAGGGCGGGGGAGGAGATGAGGCTGAGAGCTCGAGGGGTTCTCGAGGCTAGCTACTATTTGCATTGTACAGATAGATATATAGTTTTTATTATTTTTGAGAGAGGATTGAGTATGCCGAGGTATAGATTGTGGCATACCGATCCGGTTTTGATATGATGTATATATATTTTTGAGATATATAGATGAGATATTTTTGATCATATGACTTGTCTTATGTATTTTTATGATGCTCTTATGTTTGATTGATTGATTTGATGATTCATGTAATTATGTCGTTTTGAAATATTATGGTTTGAATGTCATGCTGTAAGATTTTAAATGAAATAATCTGATGTAACAAATTGGTTGTTTGTGATGTGATGTGATAAAAGATAAAAAGAGACTTCTAACAATAATTTCAAAGGACATTGTCGCTATTATAGACCATTTCATGGAGTCGCCGCTCACTCGGTCGTCAAGCTAATCCCAATATAGAAATATTGTTAAAAAGTAAAAGAGTGCTTAAGAGACTGCCTTAAGACTTTGGTGCAATGGTGCAAATGATGATGATGATGGTTTGTTTTCAGATTTTCATAAAAATAGTATGCATGAAATAATGTTAAAATGATTTTTGCTAGGCATAAATTCCTAAGTGTGATAAATTTTTTGGATAATTCCCTAGGAATTATACCATCATTGCAAAATTGAAGGTTGACATAATGACATGAAATAGTGATAATGTGCATGCTTTTGAAAGCATAATTGTATAACATAATGATTTAAGTCATATGGTTTTTCATGAATTGATTTTTAAATGAATGGGTAATAAAAATTGGTACAATGGTTTGCGCTAGGCATAGAATATGTAGGTATAGACTTATACCATCATCGCGAAAATCCAAAAAGAGATAGTTTTATTGCATGGTTGATTTTTAATAAACAGAAAATATGAAGAGGAAGACTTGCGCTAGGCATAAAATTCCAATTTTGGTTTTGGAACTATACCATCGTCGCGAAAGTCGACAATATGTATATATGTGTGTTTTGATTGTATGGTTTTGAAAGAAATTTTGATTTTTTCTATTATGCATGTAGTTGTCTTTATACTAAACACTGTACTTTAAAGAAGAAAATTATTCCAGACAATTTGCAAAAAATATTTCAAAGTATCTTAAAGACAAAAGTTAGATTTATAAGGAATCCCATGTGCATATGTGAATTCATTTCCAATCTTGATTTATCATAATGATACACAAAATCTCTCAAATACAAATGTGTGTGCAATTGCATTGTTCATTTACCAGTTTTGAGCAAGATAATATGATACAAGTGATTTGAATGAACCAAATAAGTGTTCATTAACCATGATTTAGATGCATATAACCATACTAGACTACTATGTAAGTCGGATTATCAAGAGCTAGCTAATCCATAAGCAGACATAGGTCTCGTACAAAAGAAGGTCGCTAATGTGACAGACATATCGCCACGCTAGGAGTTACCCAAGGCCAAGCAGGTTGGGCACAAACCACCTGTTATGGGGCTTACCTCACAGTTTTCGAATAATTGAGAATTCCAGGGATTCAAGCTCATCAACCCTTCTTTTCTTTTCAAAGGGTAGGGAAAGGGATTTTATTGCTTTTGCTTTTGCTTTTTTTCTTTTTCTTTGCTTTTGTATTTCTTTTGTATTTTTGCTTGATTTTTGAGATAATGCTTGAAACATTGCTGTAATGATATAAAATAACATTTTTCTTTTTCTCTTTTTCTTGAACTTTGCTTTTCTTCCTATGCTAGGGATACTTGCTCGGATTAGCTATAGAGCAAGGGATTTTTATTCTGGGTAGGGGTGAGCTTGTCCTTTTGCCAATTCTCAAAGATTCTAGACCATGTGCATGATAGGATAGCAGGGGAAACTTTTCACTCAAGAAACCACTTCTACTATGTAGCAAAGCATGGAAATTACAAATATAATCATTTTATTGTGAAAAGATGTGTTTGGTTTAAGTAAATAACAAGATCAATTCTCTGTGCTCAAACTTTATTTAATTGAATTTTGTGAACTTTGATATAAGAGAGATTAGTAATCATGCCAGATAAAATCAAGATATTTATTTTGTGTTTGTGAAAGTGAGGGATTCCAAATAAATGCTAATTTATCCAAAATAATTTGAAACATATAACTGCAACATTTGTAAGAAGATATATATATAAATACTTTTTGAGAAGTTTTGAGAATGTTGACTCTCTCTTTCTTCTTTATGTTGTTTTGGTTTCGAAAGAGTCAAGAATATTGTTGTTTTTTTATTTTTATTATTATTTTTTTGTTTTTGAAAGAATTAACAAGTGCCATAAATAAATGCAACAAATAGTTTTGAAGATTTTGATGATTATGAATGTTTTTGGTGTTTTTGAATTTATAAATTGAAAGAAATACAAAATAGTGATTTTGAAATATTTTAAACAAATATATACAAGGATGAAATGACCAAATTTATACATAGTAACGTTTAAGATGCAAAATGTTCATGGGTTCTTTAAGTTCTTTACCATCTAAGGTAGATAATTTGTATGCTCCCGATTCAAATTTAGCAATGATAATGTATGGTCCAAGCCAATTGGGCTCAAATTTACCTTTAAGGTCCTTAGTTGCATTAGTATTTTTTTTATTTTCTTTTAAAACAAGGTCGCCGATCTCAAAGGATCGATGACGAACTTTTTTAGCATATGATCTTTTAAGCTTGTTTTGGTAGGCACGGAGATGCTCCAAAGCATTAATGCATTTTTCATCTAGGAGTTCCAACTGACTGAGTCTGCCAGATCGATATTCATCTCCTACTTCGGTATCTTGAAGTAGTAGAGCCAAAGAAGGAACTTCTAATTCAAAGGGAAAAATGGCTTCAGCACCATAAACCAAAACAAAAGGTGAAGTTCCTATGGGGGTTCGAACACTAGTTCGATAGGCCCACAAGGTCGGATATAGTTGAATGTGCCGACCACGGCCAATTTTATTGACCAATATTTTGAGAATTTTAATTAAGGTTTTGTTAGATGCTTCTCCTTGACCATTACCCTGAGGATAATAGGGAGTGGACCAGCGATGTTGAATCTTATATTTTTGGCATAATTTTTTAACATCTTTATTTTTGAAACAAGTTCCATTATCAGAGATGAGATTTGCAAGAATTTCGAACCTACAAATGATTTGATTAAAAATAAATTTAGAGACTTGTGTGCCAGTGCAGGAAGCTAAAGGCATAGCTTCAACCCACTTCGTGAAATACTCAGTGGCGGTTATGATGAATTTGTGTCCATCAGATGACACAGGATTGATTTTGCCAATAATATCTAAACCCCATTTTGAAAAGGGCCAAGGAGATGAAATAGCCTGCAGTTCTTGTGCAGGCGCATGGACAAGGTCAGCATGTTTCTGGCACTTGTCGCAATGGCGCACATAATCATGTGCGTCATTCTCCATGGTAGGCCAAAAGTATCCTATCCTAAGGAGCTTTTTAGCAATGACACTACCACTGAAGTGTCCTCCACAAGATCCATCGTGGGCTTCACTCAAGGCTGATTTGGATTCTTCTAAATTCAAACATCTTAATAGGATACCTTCAAAAGATCTCCTATATAAAGTATTGCCAATTATTACAAATCGACTTGCTCGTCTACGTAATAACCGACGCCGGTTTCTATTAGAATTGGCAGGGAAAGTCCCATTTTGGAGAAAATCAAATATATCCGTATACCAAGGTTCAGGAGTAGTTTCATTGATTAGAAACACATCCAAAGGTTCTAAGCATGACTTATTTGAAGCGGGTTCCTGGAGTCGACGAATAATGATAGTGGCATATTCGTCATCTAACTCCAAGGGCAAGAGAGATGCAGCTGTGGCCATAGCATCAACTGCACGGTTGCAAGTTCGAGGAATAGCTTCCAAGGTAACTTGATCAAATAGAGACATTAATTGTAAAACATAGGCTTTATATGGGCGCAGTTTATCATCTCTGGTCTGATAAACTTCATTAATTTGGTTTATAACAAGTTGAGAATCACCAAAAACTAACAGATGTTTAATTTTTAGCGCCAAGGCAGCTCGTAATCCAAGGATTAGAGCTTCATATTCAGCAGTATTGTTAGTGCAAGCAAATGTTAATTTGAAGGACAGAGGAATAAGATGTTTTTGTGGGGATATTAAAATAATACCCGCACTAGCCCCACTCATGCATCGGGCTCCATCAAAGTATAAGGACCATTGTTCAATATGGTCTGCCTCTAATTGAAGGCATTCATCAGAAACTCAATGATGAGGGGATGGGTAGACTCTAAGGGTGCAGCAGCTAATTGATCTGCTATGATTTGACCCTTAACAGACTTCTGTCCTATGAATGTGAGATCAAACTCGCTTAGAGCAAGAACCCACTTGGTTGTGCGACCCGATAAATAAGGTCGACTCATGAGATACCTCAAGGGATCATATTTAGCAATGACATAAGTTTTCCGACTAAGCATATAATGGCATAATTTTTGCGTAGCAAACACAACTGCTAGACATAATTTTTCCAATGTTGTGTAGCGGGTTTCATAACTGATGAAGGTTCGGCTAATATAATAATTAGCACGTTCTCTCTTTTCATCATCAAGCTGAGCTAACATAGCTCCTAAGGCAGAATCTGAAGCTGAAATATACAGGAGAAATGGGCGATCATGTCTAGGCGGTGAAAGCACAGGTGGATTAAGGAGGTATTGTTTGAGAAGTTCAAAAGCTTCTCTACATTCGTCGTCCCAATTAAAAGGGACATCCTTCTTAAGAAGTTTAAGAAAGGGACCGGTTTTGTCCGCCAGCTTATCGATGAAGTGACGGATGGCTTGAAGCTTACCTTGTAAACTTCGTAACTCAGATATATTAGTAGGTGCGGGCATATCAGTGATAGCCACAATCTTGAGAGGGTCGATTTTGATACCACGTAAAGAAACTAAAACCCCTAATAGTTTACCGGACTTAACTCCGAATATGCATTTAGCTGGATTTAATCGAATAAGATATTCTCGTAATCGATTAAAAACTTTTCTCAAATCATCTAAATGATTATCTTCATTAATAGAGCGAGCTATAATATCATCTACATAATCATGTAGGATATCATGCATCATATCATGAAAAATATAAGTCATAGCTCGTTGATAGGTTGCACTTGCGTTCTTTAAGCCAAATGGCATCACTTTCCAACAAAAGGTACCCCAGGGGGTAATAAAGGCTGTTTTAGCCTGATCTTCAAGAGCTATCCTGATCTGATTATAACCGGAGAATCCATCCATTAAGGACATCATCCCACTCCCGACAGTAAATTCAATGATTTGATCCATGTTTGGAAGAGGAAAATCATCTTTAGGGCATGCAGCGTTAATATCTCTAAAATCTGTGCAAACCCTAACTTTGGTGGCTTCTTTCTTGGTGACTGGAACTACATTTGAGATCCATTCAACATAATCAATAGCTTGTATAAAAACAACATTCAGGAGTTTTTCTAACTCCCCTTTGACTAGCAAAGCCACTTTGGGATGCATTTTTCTAAGTTTTTGTTTAACCGGTTTAGCATCCGGATGGACCACTAGGTGATGCATGACTACATAAGGGTCTAGACCTGGCATATCTTCATATGTCCAAGCGAAGACATCTTCATATTCTTTAAGGAATGCAATGTATTGCTCTTGTTTTTCTTGACTTAATTCTGATCCAATATTGATTATGTGAGGACTATCCTCAGTTCCAATATTAATTTTAATGACGTTTTCTACCTCCATGTGTAGATCTCTTTCAAAATTAGGTGGGGCGGGTGAAACGCCCAATTCTTGTAATTCTTGTAAGGTTAATTTGGATAATTCATCTTGAGGATTAGCGGTCTCAAGTTGGGCTATAGTTGGTATAGAACCATCAAAATAAAATCCATTGTGTAACATCTCTTCAACGGAGACATCGTGGAAGATATCTCCTTCCAACTCCTCATCGGAGTCAGCAATCATTTCAGGGTAAGCTATGGATAGCATGTTACATGTAAATGGCTGATTTTTTAGAGGCAAATCATCACACCTATCCAAATAATCTTGATAACATATGAGTTGATCATCATCTTCAAAAGGAAAGGGTTGACCCTTACTAGGAAATAGGCCCACACCACAGTAGGCAGGCCATGGTTCTACCTCGAAAGGTTCTTTCATGCCATTTTGGAAAGGTCCCAAGCCTTTCCCTTTATATCCCATTTTAAGCATTATGGGTTTAGCTTTAATATATTCATTGGTAAAATAACATCGAGCATATCCCTCATGATGAGTTTTGATATTCCGAGGGATTCTTCCCTAGTCATATCCTTTATAAATGAAGGCACAACTCCCGACTTGGTAAATACTTCCCATAGGTTGTGGGAGGCCCAAAGTACGAGGAGATGGCGGCAAGTTATTTAAAAGAATTGAATCTTGCATGAAAGCATTTGTTTTTTCTGATATTAAGATTGTGGATAAATCTGGTAAAAGTTCATCAGAAAGAGCATAAGATGTAGAAGGATCATTCCCTATATCTTTAGATGTGGAAGGTATGATAGATGTTGAAAATGTGGAAGTGTTAAGAGATGGGTCTATAGGTTTTGAAATTATAGGGATAGAACATGAAGGATTGGTTGTAGATTGAAAATATTTTTGAGGTTCTAGAGTGGTTTGTTTAGAAGATTGTTGATCTATATATGAGGATGAAATTAATGGAGGGGAAATAGGTGAAGTTATGGGTGTGTGTTTCATAGTTTTAGATGAAAAATAAGAATTAGGATGTGTGGATGACAGAGCAGGGCAAAATTGCACTCCAACAGGTTCTGCCAAAGCACACATATCAAAGGGTCTAGGGTCACCATGGATAGTGACCAACTGATTTTTAAATTCGAATTTAACACATTGGTGTAAAGTTGATGGGACAGCCCGCATTGCATTGATCCAAGGATCACCCAAGAGTATATTGTACGATGCGGGGCAATGTACAATAAACACGGTCGTATCTAGAGTTCGAGGACCAACTTGCAATGGGATGGTAATAACTCCACACGTTTCTTGTGTTTCGTCATTGAAAGCTTTGATAATCATGTCAGTTTTCTTCATTTCATCACTTCTAAAGCCAAATCGTTGGTAGAAGTCAAAAGTGCAAATGTTTAGAGATGAACCATTATCAATCAAGACTCTTTTAACAGCTACATCTCCAATTAGAGCAATAATATATAAGGGATTATCCTTATGTAAACTGTGTTGTGGGATATCTTTATCCCGAAAGTCAATACAATCAACTTCTCGAGTGATGATAGTATTGGCCATGGCTTCAGAGTTGAATGTTTTGAGGTACCATCATTTGGCTTAATGTAAGCATCAACTCATCCCTATGGGTAGGAGAAGATCTTAACAAATCCAAAAGGGAAATTCTGGCCGTAGTATTGGATAATTGCTCATTAATATTGTAAGGGGGTTTAGGTTGAACATTGGAAGCATGATTCCCTTTATTGGGATTTTTCAAAACAAATGGAGCTGATCCATCATTCTGGTTTGGTTCTTGTTGAGAATTTTGAGCCTCGTTGTCGGGTAACGACTCCAATGGTACCTACAATGTTATATTGAAGACGCTCGAACTCGGTCTCGGTCGAGCATTTATGGCTTGTTCATCAGGGAGGAATTGATTAGAAGAGGGTCGAGTAGTAACTCTTCTAGGAAATGGTTCTTCTGGAACCATAGCATCTGTGATAGGTTGAATAGGATCTGATTCATTTTTAGAACTATTCGATTGGTTTGAAGTGATGTCTATTTCACTTTCAGTATCTGATTCTACATCACTAGAATCTGGAGTTTGAATATTATGTAGGGGCCTGGTTGTGACCAGGGATAAGGTTGTGTCAAATATTTGAGGATCATGATTAAGTAAATGTCCGCTAATAGTTCCTACATATCGGGTAGGAGGAGGAACATTATGATGTTCGATTTGATTGGCCACCTCTTTACCATGTCTTGGTAAAGGGTGTTGAAATATGTCTAATGTTTGATTAGCATTTTGATTTTGATTTTGGGGAATGTTCTTTTGAGGGTTATTAGGAGCATTTTGTTTAGGTTGGAAGGCTTGCACCTCCATTTCATTATTATCAATCAGATCCTATATTTTATGTTTCAACCTTTTACAAGCGTTGGTAGAGTGTCCAGGTCCTCTATGAAAATCACAGTGTAAGTCAGCTCTATATCCGGGTATAGTTGGATCAAGTTCCCGGATAGCTGGTAATTGGATCAAGCCTCTTTCGAGTAATTGAGGTAAAATAGTTGATAATGGTTGATTCAATCTAGTAAATTCTCGAGGAGGCTTATCAGGAGGTTTCAATATAAATTTTTTTGTTGTTTTTGTTGCATTGATATTAGCAACATTTTTGTTGTCAATGACTCCGTCACCTACAACTTGTTTGTTTTTATACTGATTTCTGGATGTTTTCTCATCATCCTTCTTCCTAAGTTGGCCTCTCCTAATGAGGGCATCTTCTACTCTTCGAGCTAAATCTATAGCCTGATCGAAGGTAGTTAAAGTAGCAGTTGATAGCTCATAAGATATTTGTTCTTGTAAATTATTGATAAAAATGTCCAACATTTCCCTATAAGGTAGCACAAAGTGCAATTTTCCTATCAACTGCCTCCATCGAGCTAAGAAATTGGCAAAACATTCATCCTTGTCTTGTTTTAAGTTGTATAAATCTTTAATGGTTACATGCCTCTCGATGTAGGCACTAAATTGATGGACAAAAGATTCAACTTGTTTCTTCAAAGTTTCTCAAAGAATGAGTGGGCAATTGATAGTACCACTCTAATGCCATTCCACCTAAACTTTTTGGGAACATTTTTAGTAATAGCAAGTCATCATGTGATATATCATGACATGCTATCCTAAACATGCGAAGATGCTCTATGGGATCTTCGGTTCCTTTATATATAGGCAGGATGGGCATGGGAAAATGCTTAGGGTAAGGTTGTGCTACAACTATGGGATCCAAAGGTTGACTACATATCTCTCGATAATTGTACGAGGGACGATAAGGATCTATCTGGTCCATACGCGAAGCTAACTGTTTCACCATGGCTTCCAGATTACTAGTTTGCCCACCATATTGGTTCGGTAGGGCATTGATATGGGATTTGTGAGCATATGATGGAGGGACATGAAGATTAGATGCTATGTTGCTATTGTGTAAATTGTTGGTAGGAAAGGTGTTATGAAGGAATTTTGAAGTTGTATTATGTTGTATTCCAGATTGTTGAAAATTGGTGTTTGGCTTCATTTTAGGTTTTTGTTTACTTGAAGCATATTGATCAATAGTTTGGCGAAGTAAAGCAGTGAAGGAAGTTTTCTTTTGTGTGGGAATGATTTTAGGCTCAATAACAAGTTCCTTAGGAGGTTGGGTAACCTGTTGTTTTGGCATGTTTTGAATCATAGTGACCATATCTCTATTGGATGGTCCAACCTTGTCACTTTCTTGATCAATGAAAGACAAGGGATTAGTGCGCACATCAAACATATGCTCCATGGCTGCTTGAGTGTCACTAATTTGCCCTTTATCAATACGAACTGCCATATTAAGAACACCAATGTTATTATTGAAAAATTTCTAGAAATGATCTACGTTGTCAAAAGCAATAGTTCCATCTGGAGCTACTCTAGGGGATGAGGATCCATCCTCTTTAACATTTTCTTCTTGTTCATTGTCTTCACCTAGGTCATCTTCTGGTTGATCTAGAGTTTCTCCTTCCGGAATTGGATCTTCAGGAAGGTCATTTGGGTTTCTAGTTTTATCTTCTAACCAATCTTCTTCTTCTCCTTCAGCTTGTTTACCATTCCTAAGTTTAGGCATTGTGCTTAATTTAGATTTCAGCAAATAAAATATATATATATATATATATATATATATATATATATATATATATATATATATATATATATATATATATATATGCAACAAGTTTAAGAGGTATATATTAATTATATACCTACTACAATATTTAAAATGAAAGGTTTTGATTTTTGTTATGTTTTTTAGTTTTTCTTGTTTTTGTAATAATATTGTAAAGATAAACAACACAATAAATGCAAGAACTAATACTGAAAGTAATGATCTAGTTTTCTACAAACAATTTATAAATATCATTAATGGGCTCGAGTTCTTCAGGAGTCATGAAGTGTTCTTCTTCAAACTGAAAATTTTCTTTCAAAAATTTAATGAAAAGAGCTATAGAGATACCATGTATTTCAGATTCTGGTTGATAGAAGTAATTCTCACGGCAATACTCACGATACAACATAGCTCTAGGAACTCTATTCCATCTTCTCCTAATCATAAGAACAACCTCTTGGGATTCTACATGACCTAGAAATTGGCGTACTAATGGCTGTGTTCTCGAGGTATTCCTCGAAGGTGAACAATTTCGAAGACACAAGAGCTCTTCTATAAGCTAACCATCTATGGCAAGCTCTCTCAAGTTCATGATAAAAGACGAGTTGATGAGGATCCAGGATTCTATCTAGGACAAGCCTCTTGATTTGTTTAAGTTTTGTTGACCTAGATGAAATGACACTTAGTCTTCTATCAAGTTCCTCCCATAAAAGTTGATTTCTATCTGTTTCATGCACACTAAGCACATAATTGATTTCTATGGCTGCTAATTGGTTTTCAACATTTATAGTAACTGCTAATATTTTCTTAGGAGCTACCATCTAAACATGATATGCAACTTATTAGTTTTAAATGATTTGAAATGCATCTATGTTTTTTTTGTTTTATTTTTTTATTTTTTGTTTTTTTTTCAAAAGGTTTTAAATGCATTCACGTCGGGTTCACCAAAATGTATCGCTCCAAATTTTTCACATCCCTACCTTCAGGCTATAGGATCCGTGCCTGGAAGGAGGATGGGAAAAGGATGGCGCGGTACCTCGGACTGAGAGGCCTTGCGAAGGTCCCGCCTCTCGAGGGAGGTGTATTATGGTGATTTTTTGATGGATGGTGGGTTCACCAGAAAATGTTTAATGGCAGTTTCCATGCCTAGGTTGGGAATGTGTTTTATGTGTTCAGTTTTATCCTTAAACATCCAAGTCCTAGGTTTGGCCAAAATGCGTCTAAGCTATTCTATATGAAGATGCAGATTAAATGAATATAGAAGAACAAAATTAGACCGAAAACAGAGAGAATAATATGGATTAAAGATCAATACCTGATCCGGATGTCTGATGAAGATTTTGATTTTTGAAGCAGTCAGGATCGCCTCTGATTTGACAAGATCGTCTGCTATCAGACAAGATCGTCTGAGATCTGACGAATTCGTCAAAGACCTGCAAACAGAGAAATAGGTGCAAAACACAACAAATACAACAATGCTAACATAGGGAAACAATGTAAAATGACAATAACAATATCAAACTAAAAATTATAAACAGAAACATGAATGCATTATACTGATTTAATGACAATTATAACTTAATTATGCATTTGATCTAAATGGGTGAACTCCAAGATGCAAAATAATAAGAAATAAACTTAGATTTAACTAAATACAGAACAATGCATAAAATAAAAGGATGAAGAAATGCAAACTCTGGGCACTGATTGCCCCCAATGGTGATTGCAGTCAAAATCGTCTCGGATTGGTACGAAATCATCTCTGATTCGACAAGATCGCCTCCGATCTGAACAGGATCATCTACGACGATGTAAGCTTGCTTCGGCTAAAAAATACTAAGGTACCTGCAACAAAATTTGGATAGAACTAATGCAAATAGCAATTTAGGATGTCTTAATGCGTGTGAAGTCAAGTTACAGGAATTATCAGCCAGGGGGATGCTAAGGGGAGGGCTTAGGATTAAATAGGCTTAGGAGGGAGGTTAGGAGGTTGGAGATCATCCCTATTTGGGAGATCTCCAACGGGGAGGGTCTCTAACGGTGCAGACACGCTTCTGCCTGGATTAGAGACACCGTTGGAATAGAGACTAATTGTGCAAAATCAGTTTTGGGACAAGATCGTCTGGACGTCCTAGCCCGATGAAATCATCCGATTTGAGGCGATATCGTCTGATCGGCGACGATATCGTCAAACGGTAAAAAAAAAACTCTAAAAATGGCATGAGAAAGGAGGAAACGGATTAAGCGGCGGTTTGGGAGCGGTTTTGGAGGTTAAAATTTGAATTTGAATTATTTACTAGAGTAAATGTAATTACTAAGGTTTTATTGCACCAATTTTAGGGTGCTACAGTTTGTCATATTGAAGAGGGTCTTCTATGAGTTGATCAAAAATGACCTATCCCTTTATGGAATTTTGATTGATAAATTTAAGATCAAAGTTTGTTAAGAGCATGATTCATTTGGTATTTCTACTATTGTCATAAGTGTGACTCATCATAGAAAGGGATTTTCTTTAGCATTGACATATGTGGTATGGTTAATCATGTAATGATGAAGCTTCTTGGATGAGAAGATAATAGGTAAGCATAGTTTTCCCACATGCATATTTAGTTTCATAATTCACCAGGTTTGACTTATATAATAAATGGCTTGCTCTTTTTTGGTATGTTTTTTTGTGCCAAAAATCAATGGTAAAAATGTAAAGGTGGAATGGAATACCAAGTCTAGGAGGAGACATAATAGGTGGGGATATGAGGTAACACTTTATGACATTGAAAGCTTCCTGACACTCAGTGGTCCATTAAAAAGTGACCCCATTTTGTAAAAGATGATAAAATGGCTTGCATTTATATAATACTTGATCTATAAAATGATGAATTACTTGAAATTTGCCTTGTGAGCTATGAAGTTCCTTAATATTTGTTAGGGGTGGTATTTCTAAAATGGCCTTGAAGTTTTTAAGGTCCACTTATATGCCTATTTTTGAGACCATGAACCCTAAGAGTTTTCCAAAAGTGACACCAAAGACACACTTCTTAAGGTTTAATATTACGTTGTGCTAAAAGAGCCAATCAATTTTTTTTTGAAGGACATCAATATGCTCGTGTCAAAGTTTAGACTTGGCCAAGATATCATTGATATAATATTCAATAATCTTATGCATATAGTCATGGAAGATATACGTCATAGCTCATTGGTAAGTGGCACCTGCATTCTTTAGTTTGAATGACATGAATTTATAATAAAATATCCCCTATGGTGTTGTGAATGATGTTTTATCTTAGTATTCGATATTGACATGAATTTTATTATATCCAAAGAAATTATCCATAAGGGAGAGCATTTCATGGCCTATAGTGGAATCCATGAGCGTATAAATATTTGGAAGTGGGAAGTCATCCTTGGGATATGCTTTGTTAAGATCACAAAAATCAATACATATATGAATTACTCTATTGGGTTTGCCAATGGGTACCATGTTTGAAACCCATTATGGATATTCAATGGGTTGTATGAAGCCTATGTCTAAAAGTTTTTGTAATTCCTCTTTAACCATAAGATAAATCGTATGATGAAGCTTCCTAGAATTTTGCTTGATCGGTTTATCATTAGGATTGAGGATGAGGTTATGGACAATAATATTAGGGTCAAGGCTAGGTATATCTTTGTAGGACCATGCAAAAACCTACTTGTATTTTTTAGGAGGGTAGTGAATTACTCATGATCTTCAGTCAAGATACCTTTTCCAAGTTTGAGAATTTGTGGGTTAGCAGGATTAGAACTAAGGTTGATATCAATGATATATTTCATGAGCATGTGAGAACCATCCTCTAGCTGGTGTGGGTGGGGATGAGATGAAAGTCATCAAAAAAATTAATGGAATGAGGTGGCTTAAGTTCACTAAATTTGAATTGGTAGATAGAGTAAGAGGGTGGGTATGGGCTATTCTAAGCATGATTGAGAAAAGAGCATATAAACTAAGCATGATTGAGAAAGGAGCGTATAAACTAATCCAAAAAGTGAGGTAGGGTAGGAAGGGTATTTATGTTTGTGGAAGGAATATATGATGGGGGTATGATATGGTAGAGAGTATAAGAGACAAAGAAAATATAGGATACAAGAATACCAAAAGATAATGGTGAAGGAAAGAAATGAAAAGAGGGAGAAGAACTAGCAAAGAATAAGTAGTTGTGTAGGGGTTAAAAAAGAGGGGATGTGATGATGATGTTGTTTTTGAGTCAATTTTCATATATATATATATATTTGAGAAATGGATGTACTATATATATTACCAAAAATACAAGCAATCAATCAAACAAACAATGATGGTTTTAATTTTATTTTTTTGGCGGGGTTTTGTGTGTTTGATATCCAAATCCTAAGAGCTACAAAGAGATAGATGAAATGAAATCTACAAGGGAGTGTTTATTCCCAAAAAAATAATGATAAATGGTACATGGATGGCTAGAAAGGATTCCTAGGATGGAAGGTTGGATTTTGGGTATCCTAAGGGGACATAATGATCCTCTTAATAGAGGTTACACTATCTAAGTATTTCTACTTGCCCAGTCAGACTTTTGCTTCACCCTCGATTGGGCTTGGATAAAAAAAATAGTTGCAAGTCCACTAATTATTAAGCCCTATGGTCAAAGGATGTCTAACCTCAATATTAGCATGAGCTAGTCCCAAGGGTAACTAGTTTCCCAATGGTGAAATATAGGAAACTATGTCCACTACACTAGGGTGTCTAAGGGAAATTGATTATTGGTTATGAAATCCAACTCATTGATTGGTTATACTCAAAAAATTTTGTAGAAAAAAGGTGCAAGTGTGTGTGCAAGGTTTGTTTTTGTTGTTTTTTTTGTTAATGATTTCACAAAAATAAAAACTACTCTAAAGTAATGAAAACAATTATGATGATAAAGCTAGAAAGAATTACATTAAAGAGATGATAATAACTATGCTAAGGAAATTAAAAGAAACTAGGCTAATGAAAAGATAACACCCATGATAAATAAATAAAAACAACTATGCCAAATAATTCAAAAGAATCTAATTTTATGAAGTGAAAGCAGTCTATACTAATAAAAGTAAAACAACTAATCTATGAATATAAAAGCACTTATGCTACAAAGGTGAAGACACCACTATGCTATGAAAACAACTATTATAGAAAGCTATTCTAGGAATCATGAAAAATAATGCTAGGGAATGAAACAACTATGCTAGGAAAGTAAAAAAACAAGTTATGCAATTAAAATGAAAGGACAACCTATGCTATGGGATTGAAAAGACAAGTTAATCTATGGGAATAAAAATAAAAACTATGCTAAGAATTCAAACAATATAATAAATAATATAAGAAGATACTAATCTAAGGGAATAGAACCCAACTATGCTAAGGAAAGAAAAGTCACTATCTTAAGAAAATCAAAGGAACTACTCTATTCAAACAATGCAATTATTCTAAAAGAAGTAGAACACTTAAGGTAGGAAAGAAAAAGGAAAACACCTAACCTAAGAAATGGAAAATCATCTATTCTAATGTGAAGAAAATCAAGCAAACTAAAGAAATAGAAAATAACTATGCTAGAAGATTTGATAAAATGACTAAACTATGAACATGGGTGGCTATGATGGACTAAAAGGATCAAACAACTATGTTAAGGTAAAAAAGGCAATAAGACTATGAAATTTAAATACAACTATGAAAAAAAGCAAAGGAAATGATGTTGTTTTTAATCTAGAGGAGAATAAAAACTTCTAACCTAAGAGCCTATGCTATCTTGGAAGTTATCAATGTTTGTAGATCTGGTTCCATGGCAAGATGATCCTAAGAGTGCATTGGACCTGTGAAGACAATAAGAACAATGGAATGAGCATACAAAATTTAAAATAAACACACACATAAGACATAATACAAAACAAAAGATAACAATAACATGAGTAATATTATTGCCTAAAGAAACATAGGAAATATCAAAGTGTGGTCAAGGGAAACATCCCACCGAGCGTGCCATTTATGTGACAAAGGAAAATGCACCATTACATTTTAACGATATGAAAGATATTACAAATTATCCTCCATTACAAATAGCCCTTTTGGAATTTTGACAAAGAGGGACCTCCAAAGAGGAATATTTCCCTTCTACAAGATAATACAATGGTGCTACAATATCTCCTATGCCACCAACAAGATTTGGGTGGGTTTTGAAGCTTTTTTTTACTTGATGGACCACCCTAGGTTGAATGCACCTTCAAGAGCCCTAAACAAAACCAAAAACAAGAAGTTAATAGTATCAAATGGGCCTACATTTTTAGGTCCAAAGTCAATCAAATATGCAAAAAAATAAATAAAATATAGAACATGAAGCACTAAAACTATGAAACAATAGAAAGGCTATTACTATTACAATTCTTGTAGAGTTCTCCTATGCTCTCCTTGATTATTTAAAAATGAAATAAATGGGTGGGTATTTATAGAATTTTAGAGAGGAGAGGGGGATGAGAGTGATGTGGCTTATGAGTAGGCTTAGGAGATACGATAAGAAATATAAAATTGTAAAAATGGTTGGTGGAAGACAAGATGAGGTGGGTAGATTATGGGGCTTGCTTTCCCATGTGGAGAATATGGGATACGAAAAAGGTTTGTGGGATAAAAGATGGGATAAGGGGGGTATGGGACTTGTATACCCATGTGTTTAATTGGGATGAGGAATTTTAAATTATAAAAAATTTGGTGGGAGATAAGGTATTTATCTTATGCTAATGAGTGAAAAATATAGACTTTTTGAAGGAATGATAAGGTGCTTGTCTTATGCCTTAATGGAGAATCTAGACTATTTAGGTGAAATACAAGGTTATTTTTTATACCTTAATGGATATTATAGACTATTTTGGTGAAATACAAGGTGTTTGTATTATACCTTAGTGGAGAATCTATATTATTTTAGTGAAATACAAGGTGCTTGTCTTATTTTCAAGTGGGGTAGATGGAGCATGAGTTAATATTAACTAGGGTTAAGGGTTGGTCGAGGTTAAGTATTGACTATGGTTAAGTGTGTGCATAGAATAGTGGTATGGTCAAGTGGTGACCAGGGGCTATTTGTAGGAGGAGGCTTAGTGAAGAGTGAATAGTGAATATTGAATAGTGAACATTGAATAGTAGATAGTGAATAGTGGAAAATGAATAGAGGATTTTAGAAATATTAGAAAGGAATTAGATAAGATTGGAAGAATTTAGATGTATTAGAATGTTATTTAAGAATATTAGGGAGAAATTAAGGAGATTAGGTGGATTTAGAAGGATTACTGGGGATTTTGGAAGAAATTGAGAGGAATTGGAGGAAATCTATTGAAATTACTTAAGATGAATCTAAGTCATACAAAAAGGTATATTTTTGGTGTCTACAATTACCACTCAACTGATAATGAACATGATCACTTGAACCTGCATATTTGAGAGATCACCATAGCAAGCTTGTGAATAGTCCCACAAATTCTAGTTGTGGTATAGTCGATCCTCAACATTCAAGGTGTATCAATTTATAAGAATATGGCTATTACATCAATGTAACTACTTCTAAATTTATGAGTTTCTACCTATTGCATCCTCATAATTCCTTTTAGGACTCATAAAGACCTGGCTATTGCTATAGACACCTAAATTATGTCATTCTTAGGGGAGCTACTTACATAGACACACTCATAAGATCATAAGACATAATATTGGACTTTCCAAGCATCAACAATGGTTCTCACCACTCATTTGGGGCCTTTTAAATCCATCCAAGCTTGTCCAATCAAGCCAAGAGTGACTATATTCTAGAAGCTCAAGCCTAGATTAGCTATACCTTAGCCGTTATAGATGACAGTGGCCAGATCATAGCCGTTGCAGATGATAGTGGCTAAGCCATAAGAAGCGATTTGCCGACAAACAGGCCTAATCACAGGTGGAAGTGGTAGTTTGCATGCAATAAAGGTGAGCGAGAGTGACTTTGCATTATTTTTCATGACCAGTTCACATAGGAGACTTGATTTTGCATTTAGACTTAAGTTAACTGACCTCCAAGCATAAACGAAGGACAAAATCTTCTCATCCTAATGACCAGTTCACATAGAAGACTCAAGTGGGCAGTTAGATTTCAGTTAACTGGCCTTCGAATATAGACAATAGACAAAATATTCTCATGCTAACTTGCACTATGCATGAGAAATTCATTTCTAGGGCTTGGACATAGACCTAGGGTTTCACACTATAAAAGGTGCAAGCCTAAGAGCACCAAGATATCCAGAGATATTTTATCTTTTATCATAAAAGAGACATACAGGAGATCATATCAGAGAGAGAGACATATTTTTGAGGAGAGCTTTCAAGACTCGGAAATTTCTCTTTGAGATCATGTGTATGACGGAGCTTTGACGAATCAAAGAGCATAACACCTACTATTTCAACATCAGATTAAAGTCTTTGACCCATAGCTTTGGGACAAAGAGGGTAAGGTTTAATTTAGTGGCCTCTATCTTGGACAATGGCCCGTAGGCTTAGCTTATATAGACATAGCATATTTTATTCTTTTTTATTATATTATTAGCATAGATTTACATGATTTCATGGCATAGTTTTATCATATTTTCATTACATTCTTTGATTACTAACAACCTCATCCGGGGAGGCAATATCGGACACCTAAATGTGTGTTGTTATTTCATTGCTTGCAGGGCCACAAGTACATCGGACAAATATTACAACATACAAGAGCAAAAGGGATCCCTCTAGGAAATAGACCTGGAGAAGGAGGCATCTGTAAGCCCTCATACATTTTCGTGTGCGAAATCGGGAAGCTTTTATACATGCATCACCTCTTCGTGAAAGGGGCACTCCTTACCTATTTGTAATTTATATTATCAAAATGGGTATCACTAAGAGGGACTGACATGTAACCGAGCTTCAATATCAATAAAGAGATCCGTCTTTTGTTATTTCGTGTTATATTATTTTTCCTCTTGTCTTTCCATTTTATCTTTGGCATTTTAAAAAAGCATTGCAATTAGGGTTTTAGAAAAGGGACTGGTGCATGCATTCCTGGGGTCACTACAGATGGCGATCACGATGGGACCACCACTAATTTTTTATTTTTTTCTAGAATATTAACTTAATTTTGTGTGCAGGTCTAGCTGCTCTGAGCTACAGTGGCTAGAAAATAGCCACTCTGAGCCACAACAACCAAAAACTAGCCACTCTGAGCTACAGCGGCTAAGAACCAACCCCTATGGTCAACAATGGCCAGGACTGGAGTGTAGCAGAGGTCAAAACATCGAATCTTTAAGATGGATCAAAGGTTGGTATAGCTTCCCTGATATTTTATAGTTTTCTGTCTACTTCTGTGTGCCTAAAATAGAGAAATTAAAGCACATTTATGTTTGGAAATTGAAGGAATAAAAGAATAAAGAATTAAGCATTTCACATATCTTAGACCTTCTTTTAACTTTTCTACTAGGTGTTGTTAGGAACAACAAATTATGCCTAAAAAGTTCACCCTAGAATCCAATGTGCTAGACATTGTATGTTGTTTTCTTGCTTTGAGGCCCTGCTAGAGGCCATAGTTGCATGAGATAAAGTGCACTCATACAAATCATAGTATTTCATGCATATTTCTAAATATTGAAACATATTTTTTAACTTAGGCATATAGGAAAAGCTCATTGCTGCTATATGATGCACTTTATTTTATGCAAGCTTAAAATGAACACCACACACACACGTCTCATTTAAATATTTGAGAGTTGGATTTTATCACCAAACTTCAATTCATTCCAGTGATATTGGAATTCATCTCTTTCCACTGGTTTACCCCCTAGAGCTTCCTAAAAATATATTGGGAAACTTACTTATAGTAACACTAAGTTACTTGTGTTCAAACTGTCTCCCACTGTTGAAACAATGATTGGTTCAGAGTGGAAGAGCTAGGTGAACCCTCCATTGGGTCTTCAGTGGTGTACCCTAGATTATTTTGAGAAAATCATGTTTTGAATGAGTGTACTTGATTTTTAGATGATTCTTCTCATTCTTAATCCAAGAACAAGAGAAAAGAAATCAAAAGAACAACACATCAAAATACACCAAATAGTTTAGGACACACTAAAATTGGTAATCAAGATAAAAACTTGTTTGGTATTGTATAGTCATTCCTAAATTGCAACTCAAAATATCAATTCATAAGACAACATGGTCAAAACAAGAAGTAAGAACCCTCGATCTGATACCGAGGGAGAGACAGAAGCAAATCATACCCATAGGTGGAGTCATAGTAACATTGAACGACCTACCCGTAAGACCGTGAGACATAACTCCATGAGCCTAAGGGGTGATAACTCAAACCTTGGGGGATATCCTCAAGAAACCCCAAGTAAGGAGCCACATCATGGAACAAAGTCACATAAACAAAAAGAGGCTTCACAACCATCCTCATCAAGGAGACATGAGGATACCTCAAGGGCCTCCTCTAAACACATAGAAACATCTCAAATATGTGAGGAAGCTTCAAGGGCTTCCTCCTCATATGGACATAAAGAAGGTTCTAAGAATCATTCTTCACATAGGTATGACGAGACTGCTACATCTCCATCCACATGGAGAAAACATATTACCACCAAGCCCTCTTCATCAAGAAGGAAAACAAGAATTGCAATACCTCAAGAATAACAATAAACATATGAAACAGGTACTAGAGCTACATCTAGTCATAGGAATCATATAGAAGAATCACACAAAAGGAAATATTCCCATAAATTATGACCTCATAGGAGTAAATGGCACTCCATGAGACCATCCATGGAAAATAATACATCTAGATGGGTTGGATCGATTTCCTACTCAACCAACTCAAAGAACTGTAGCTATTTACATCTGGAAGCTCACGAACTGTGAATTCTAAACACACCTCCCAGTTTGGGGGTACCTCAGAGTGACCCCACAGAAGATGCATGGAGTCTAATCATAGGGATACTCAATAGTACATTGAAAAAGTCACATTAACTAGCAAGAGTATAGATACAACAGAAACCCCCTCGAGGAATCTACGAGTCAAGACAATAAGAACAGAGTCAGATAAACATGAGTATTTTGTAACAACACAAACTGACCGAATGAGGCAATTAGAAAATGCATTACATAAGGAATGGGAGCTAGTGTAAGCTCTCAAACAAGAGAAACAAAGAGAAATACTCTTGCACCAACATGAGCAGCATTTAAGAGAGTGACTAGATCATAGTCGCTTTGAGCATCAATGGTTGGTCCAACAACCACTCTAATCGACATTGGTTGAGCTTGGATAGGACAAAGATATACCAATGAGTGGTTAGAACCACTTCTAACTCTTGGAAAGGTCTAATATAATTCATATGTTCTATAAGGATGTCCATATGAATAGTCTCCTAAACATAACATATTTTAGGTGTCTACAGATGCCCCTTTTGTGATGCATTGTGGGAACACAACGCTGAGCAAAAATAAACCACCTAAAACCATATTCTAGGTTGCATGATGATCATTGATCTGATCAACATTAGATGCCCTAATCATGAAAGGGGCATGCATATTTGAATCATTTCTTTCAACTGGATGAAAGGCTTAATTTGTATAAAATTTTGAAGATTTTTGAGTTAATTGGTTTGATGTTGCTTAGCATTCGCAATGGTCCAAGGGTCAGATTTGACAAAGCTTTAATTTAAATCATATTTTCTTTTGCCCTAAGCAACAGGGTAAGATTATGATAGTTGTGTTGGGAACTGAATTGCATCAAGTTTTAGTCAATACTGTGACTGTCTATCTTCCTAATTTCTATCCAGGATTGCACCCGATAGCTATAGCTCAACACTCAACATTGGATGGACTAAAATAGGGGTTAAAAATCCAACCTCCAAAGTAGTCCGGTTCCTTGTCAACTTAAACAGAGTGTTGACATAATTATGCTCACTTAGAATTTTAGATATTAGGGTAAGAAAAGATTAGGGTTAGAAAATGTGAACAACAGTGGATGGATAGGCTAACAACATTGTTACTACAAAAAATATCCCATAAACAAACTCAAAAAAACATTACTCAGATCAACATTATCCCAAATTGAATGCACTTTCATTCATTAAATAATAGCAGATAAATATTGCAGATAACAATTTCAATATCCAAACAAAGATAATCCAAATAGCAGAATTAATCAATATCTAGATTTTATAGAAATGCACTCCCTAACAACAAAGATCTAATTTAGAAGCATATTTCAATTACCCTAGTAGTTAGTAATCCATTAATATAGCACAAACTAATCATTCAAGTATTTAAAAAAATACAACTTAATAATTTGAACCTCTGATATCGAATTATGAAGACACAAAATTTGAGGTAAAAATCAATGTAATGCTCCTTTCATTAGCCCTTGGGAATATTTTAGTAGCACAAGCAAACACACTAGAGCTAACCCTTAAAATGAGGTTTTGACCTCTATTTATAGTTTGAAAAATTAAAATAATAAGGAACATTAAAAAGATTAAATTTTAACAGCTTAGTAGAGAGTTCTTGCTGGAATTCTCTTACTGGTTTAACCTCCAAGAAATTTGTTGCAAGTGGATGACCATGGTAGCTTGAAACCTTTGCAACTTGTTGGTTGTTCAGTGCTAACTAGAGTTCTAGTCATTGGATACTACATATGCATCGTTGATCTATATTGAAAACCTTTTGCCATCATCGATATACAACCATCTCTGGTTCTTGTCTTCTTGAAATCCTTGGCACTTCAAATTCCTCCTCCAATTGACTGTACTCTCAATTCCAGTGAGAGATCCCTTTTATATGCTTCAAAATTCTTGGAAAAATCTCAACCGTCGATCTCCCCCATAATATGGCTATGTTTTAATCTAAAATAAGCTTAATATAATGGTAGGGAGATAACACAGTGCCATTCCACTTTTAAAATGGATGACATCACCTTTCATGCTTCAGAAACTATGAAACACCAATCTGACACTAAAATGAATTGAAAGTGGAGCGGGATGAAATATGCTCCTTATCTTTCATTTTTCTTCTTTGACAATGAAGCATTGATGGGGAGCCAAATCGCTCATGCCAAATCTATGTTCTCATTCAACAATTCAAAAAAAGATTACAATGATGGCAACAGTCTGCCAAATAAATTCCTTTATCCCAAAAGATAGTTTCTATTACAACATCTTCCGCCCTGGAAGAAAAATAGCCTAAACAGGTCCAGAATGGCCCTCTTGCCTTTACGTCTGCAACTCTGTCTCCATAGTTTTCTGACCCTTGTGCATGCCTTCGCTTCCCCATTTTAAAATCTCTGGTGTGACTCTCCATTTCCCTTTTCTGACCCTTCATTTCATTTTCTGTGCCTCTTCGTTGTCTTGGCTTCCAAAATGTCTTCCTTTTCGACTCTTGATCTTCGTTTGCTTTCATTGCACCTTGGTGCCACGTGCTTGTCCAGTGCTGCCATTGTAGACTCTGTCCACCTGTCAACCCATGATGACGTTCGGTATACCCATCGCTCGATAATTTCTTTTGTAACGACCCTTGTAACCGCCTGCCTTTTCTTTCCTTTTGTTTGGTCAAAAAAACGCGACATGTCGTGATATCATGACATTTTTGCTTTACTACCTTCCTGTCCCTTTTCGAGTCACGAAAATGTGACATGTCACGATATCGTGACACTTTTGCTTTTTGGCCTTCCTGACCCTTGCGAGTCACAAAACTTTTTCTCTCCGCCTCCTCTTGCCTTTTGGTCATGATAATGCGACATGTCACGATATCATGACACTTTTCTCTCCTGCGCCTTCCCTCGCCTTTTGGTCATGAAAATGCGACATGTCGCGATATCGCGACACTTTTCTCTCCTGTGCCTTCCCTCGCATTTTGGTCACGAAAATGTGACATGTCGCGATATCGCGACACTTTTTCTCCTTTGCGCTTTCTTTCGTCCTTTGGTCGCAAAAATGCGACATGTCACGATATCGCGATACTTTTTCTCCTTTGTGCTTTCTTTCATCCTTTGGTCATGAAAATGCGACATGTCGCGATATCGTGACATCTTTCCTTTCTGAATCCTCCTCGCCTTTCGGGTCACGAAATCATGACATGTCGCGATATCGCGACAACTTTGCTCTCTGCTTACTTTCTCTGTTTTGGGTCGCGAAATCGTGACATGTCGCGATATCATGACAGTTTCCTTCCTTGCTTTCTTTCTGCTTCATCGGTCGCGATTTCGTGACATGTCGCGAAATCGTGACATTTTCTTCTCTGGCCCTTCCGGTCTTCTTTCGGTCATGATTTCGCGACATGTCACGAAATCATGACATTTTTGCTCCGCGTCTTCTCTCTCCTTCCTGAGTCGCGAAAACGTGACATGTCATGATATCGCGACACTTTTCTCTGTCACGATATCATGACATCAAGGCTAACACTTAGAATTTTTTTTGTTGATGCAAGATTGCTCTACTGCCACCGGATGCTCCTGCATCAGACAACCGGGGTGGATTGAGAAGTGTCCTTCACTTATGTACTGTTGGAGGAAGACCCAGGCGGTCGACCTCTATTTTTGACAACCAAGTTGCATCTTCGATAGGCCTGCCCTTCCACTTGACCAGATATTCAGAATACTGCTTGTTCTTGGTACTTCTTCCTGCTCGAGTGTCTAGTATTTCCTCGATCTCGCCTGTTGCTGGAGTAGACATTGGAATACTCCACAATTCTGCACTTGGTGTCTCGCTACTGCCTCCTTCATGATATTCTACCAAATCTGCAATGTTGAAAATAGGTGATATGTTAAGGCCACTGGGCAATTCCACTTCATATGCATTGCCTGAATCCCATTTTCCTAGAATTTGGCATGGTCCAAACTTCTTCATCTTCAGCTTGTTATAGGTTTTAGCAGGAAATATTTCTTTTCTCAGATGGACCATGACCTCATCTCCCACAACGAATTCCTTGAACCGTCACTTCTAGTCTGCCCTTGTCTTATATTGGTTATTCATGTTAGTAATGTGCTTCTTCACTTCTTCATGCATGCTCTTCAGATGCTCTACAAAGTCCTCAGCCTCGACACTACACCTTTCCCCTGTATCCATCTTCCTCAACTCAGAAGCATTCCTTGGACTACTCCCATACACTATCTGGAATGGAGATTTGTTAGTACTCCTGTTGATAGAATTGTTATATGCAAATTCTTCCTGTGGCAAAACCAAATCCCATCCCATGGGCTTATCTCCTATCAAGCATCTCAATAGATTTCCCAGACTTCTATTCACCACCTCCGTTTGGCCATCAGTCTATGGGTGGTATGCAGAACTGAATTTCAAATCTGTCTTTAGTTTCTTCCACAAAGTCCTCCAGAAATACCCCACAAACTTGGTATCTCTGTCAGAAATGATACTCTTTGGTAGACCATGAAGTCGTACCACCTCTTTGAAAAATAAACCTGCAATGTGAACTGCGTCACTAGTTTTCTGGTAGGGAATAAAATGTGCCATCTTGGAAAACCTGTCAACCACCACAAATATGGAGTCATTTCCCTGCTGTGTCCTTGGTAGACCAAGAACGAAATCCATGCTGACATCCTCCCATGGTCTCTCTGGTACAGGTAATGGCTGATATAATCCAGTGTTCTAGTTCACACCTTTCGCCCTCTGGCATACTCTATAGCTTTGCACAAACTTCTTCACATCTTGCTGCAGTTGCGGCCAATAGTAGTTCTCACTAACCAGGGCAATGGTCTTATCCCAACCAAAATGTCCAGCCAACCCTCCACTGTGTTTCTCCTTGACCATATTTTCCCTCATTGAACTCCTTGGAATGCACAATTGACTTCCTCTAAACAACATTCCATCTTGGATCAGAAAATCCAACCACTTGGTCCTGTCCAAAGTGACAGGTGCCAAGCAAGCCTTCCAGGCTTCTACAAAATTAGGATCTTCAGGGTACAAACCCTTCAATTCATCAAATCCTACCACTTCCACCTTCATTTCTATCAACAAACACTGCCTTCTACTTAAGGCATCTGCAACTCTATTTGACCTTCCGCTCCTGTGCTTCAACACAAAGGTATAACTCTATAGAAACTCAACCCACTTTAGGTGCCTCTGATTTAGCTTCCCTTGGCTATTAATATACTGTAAGGCCTGATGATCAGTAAATAGAACAAACTCTTTTGGCAATAGGTAATGTCACCACTTCTTTAGAGCCTGAACCATAGCATAAAACTCTTGATCATAAACCGAATACTTCTTCCTAGCATCATTGAGTTTCTCACTAAAGTAAGCAATAGGTTTACCTTCTTGACTCAAAACATCTCCTATGGCACTACCACTAGCATCACAATCTACCTGAAATACCTTATTAAAATCTGGAAGTGCCAAAATAGGTTGCTCTATAACCTTCTTCTTCAACATATCAAAGCTCTTATCTGCTCCTAAGGTCCACTTAAATTCTTTCTTATCCCCTCTCATTGTTTCTATAAGGGGTGCACAAATACTGCTGAAATTCCTAATGAATTTCCTATAAAAACTTGCTAGACCATGAAATGATCTTACCTCAGTCGTGCTTCTCGGAGTAGGCCATTCAATGATAGCTCTCACTTTTTTTGGGTCCATTTTTAGACCTTCGACTGAGATGACAAATCCTAGGTACACTAACTCCTTCTTCACAAAATTACACTTCTTCAGATTAATTAACAACTGCTCCTCCCGTAGCTTCTCAAAAACTCTTCTGATATGCATCAGATGCTCATCCAGGGTTCTGCTAAATATTAAAATATCATCCAAATAGACAATGATGAATTTGCCTAAAAATTCTTTCAATACCTCATTCATCAGTTGCATGAATGTGCTTGGTGCATTGGTTAGCCCAAATGGCATGACCAACCATTCATACAAACCCTCTCTAGTCTTGAAGGTTGTCTTCCACTCATCTCCTTCTCTGACATGAATCTGATGATAACCACTCTTCAGATCAATCTTTGTGAAGTACTTGGCTCCACTCAAACAGTCCATAATGTCATCCATCCTTGGCAATGGAAATCTGTACTTTATGGTGATCTTGTTAATGGCTCGAGAGTCTGTACACATTCTCCACTCTCCATATTTCTTTGGTGCTAGTACTGTAGGTACTGCACATGGACTCAAGCTCTCCCGAATCAGTCCCTTCTCCAACAACTCTTGGACTTGCCTGTTTAGCTCTTCAGTTTCTATAGGAGTCATTCTATGTGCTGCCTTATTGGGTAAACTAGATCCTGGTACCAAATCTATATGGTGACTGATCTTCCTCACTGGTGGTAAACCCTCAGGCACATTATCAGATACAATGTCTAGAAATTCTTCTAATAGTCCTAAGACTTCTACAGGGGTATCCTTACATTCTTCCTTCCTAACTCTAGGAATTAATGCATAGCACATATGCTCATGCTTTAAACCATCCAAAAATCTCCCCCTTCAACTAAATAGATTCTAGCGTTGCTACATACCTTTTCGCTCGCTTCCTTCAAGGGCTTCAGCTTATGGCGCACTCCATTCTTCGTCACTGAGTAAGTGTTGGCGTGACCATCATGCACTGCACACCGATCAAACTACCATGGCCTTCCCAACAACAAATGACAAGCATCCATAGGCAGGATGTCACACAGGACCTCATCACAATAATTCCCAATATTAAATTTCATCGAGCATTGCTCACTGACCAAAGCCCTATGGTCCTTCTGTAACCACGCAATCCGATATGGATGTGGGTGGCTTCTCCTCTTTAACTGTAACTTAGTAACCATTTCTTCTGAGACCAAGTTATCAGTACTACCATTATCTATAATGATATTATAGACCTTACCCAAACTTTTGCACCTTGTGCGAAACAGGCTCCTCCTCTGGTCTGGTTCTTTCTCCTCATTCAACAGGGTCCTCCTGGTGACCATAACTTCTCCTCCCTCTGCCTCCTCAGAATGTTCTGATTCAACACCTTCATCTACCACAGCAGCTCTGGCAGGACCCTCAGGTCTCTTATTCATCCTTTCTCGATGTTGTGGACACTCGTATGCTCGATGTCCTTCTTCGCCATAGTGGAAATAGGTTCCACGAAATCCTCCCCTTCCAAATCCATGTCCAGATCTACCTCTCCCTCTCGGGTAACCATTGTTCTGATTACGGGGTTGGTAGGTGTTCCCCTCTTTCTGGTCCTGGGTATTACTGGTTTCACCAGCCTTCATCTGATCCTTATATTTTTCTCCACTGGTCCTTCCACCAGTTCTTCCACCATGACCTCTTCCTCTTTGCTTACCCTCAAACCATCTGTTTAGCTTCTCTTCAACTTTGAGGGCAAATTGGTAAGCATCCTCAATGGTGCTCATCCTAACCAGACTCAATTCTTCTTGAATACTGGTTCTCAACCCATTGATGTAATGGGCCACCTTCTCCTTGTTAGCCTTTGAATGGCCAGTTCCGATTGAGATCTGGAAAAACTCCTCTATATATTCTTTGACAAATTTGTTTGACTGTCTCAAACTCTACATTTTTCTCAATAGGTCCAATTCATAATCCACAGGAATAAACTATCTCTTCAAATTCTCCACCATTCGATCCCATCTGGTTATCTTTTCCTTTCCGCTTCTATTTCTTTCTAGTTGCACTTCTTTCCACCATATGCAAGCATGGCCTTTCAACTTCATTTTTGCAAACTTGATTCGATCTAGATCTACAACCTCCTCATACTAAAAATACTCCTCCATATCATTGATCCAATCAATCAACTCTTCTGGATTGAGATTCCCAGAATACGTGGAGACATCAAACTTTGTCTTCTTCCCGATCCGAGATATGGCCTTAACCAATCTGGCTTCTACAGGATTCATTGCTTCTTCTTCTTTTGAGGGATTATCAACCTCCCAAGCTTCATCTTCACTATGATCTTCTCTTCTTGGTTCAATCCCTCTTCGCAACTCCTCTTGCAGGGCTTGCACCTACCTCTACAAAGCTCTAAAATCTTCTTCAGGTACCACATTTCTCCCACCACCATGGTTTCTTCATGGAGGCATTCTTCCTCACTCTCTTCTCACAACCCTTCCATAGATCCTAGTGCAAACTACCTCACTTTCGGCGATCTGCTCACACACTCAGGAACTCCTGCTCTGATACCACTTGATGGGGAGCCAAATCGCTCATGCCAAATCTATGTTCTCATTCAACAATTCAAAAAAAGATTACAATGATGGCAACAGTCTACCAAATAAATTCCTTTATCCCGAAAGATAGTTTCTATTACAACATCTTCCGCCTTGGAAGAAAAATAGCCTAAACAGGTCCAGAATGGCCCTCTTGCCTTTACGTCTGCAACTCTGTCTCCATAGTTTTCCGACCCTTATGCATGCCTTCGCTTCCCCTTTTAAAATCTCTGGCGTGACTCTCCATTTCCCTTTTCTGACCCTTCGTTTCATTTTCTGTGCCTCTTCATTGTCTTGGCTTCCGAAACGTCTTCCTTTTCAACTCTTGATCTTCATCTGCTTTCATTGCACCTTGGTGCCACGTGCTTGTCCAGTGCTGCCATTGTAGACTCTGTCCACCTGTCAACCCATGATGACGTTCGGTATACCCATCGCTCGACAATTTCTTCTGTAACGGCCCCTGTAACCGCCTGCCTTTTCTTTCCTTTTGTTTGGTCGCAAAAACGTGACATGTCGTGATATCACGACATTTTTGCTTTACTGCCTTCCTGTCCCTTTTCGAGTCACAAAAATGTGACATGTCATGATATCGTGACACTTTTGCTTTTCGGCCTTCCTGCCCTTTGCGAGTCACGAAAATGTGACATGTCACGATATCGCGACACTTTTTCTCTCCTGTGCCTCCTCTCGCCTTTTGGCCACGATAATGCGACATGTCGCGATATCGTGACACTTTTCTCTCCTGCGCCTTCCCTCACATTTTGGTTGTGAAAATGCGACATGTCGCGATATCATGACACTTTTCTCTCCTATGCCTTCCCTCGCCTTTTGGTCACGAAAATGTGACATGTCGCGATATCGTGACAGTTTTTCTCCTTTGCGCTTTCTTTCGTCCTTTGGTCGTGAAAATGCGACATGTCGCGATATCGTGACAATTTTTCTCCTTTGCGCTTTCTTTCATCCTTTGGTCATGAAAATGCGACATGTCGTGATATCGTGACATCTTTCCTTTCTAACTCCTCCTCGTCTTTTGGGTCATGAAATCATGACATGTCGCGATATCGCGACAACTTTTCTCTCTGCTTACTTTCTCTGTTTCGGGTCGTGATATCGCGACAGTTTCCTTCCTTGCTTTCTTTCTGCTCCGTCGGTCGCGATTTCGTGACATGTCACGAAATCGCGACATTTTCTTCTCTGGCCCTTCCGGTCTTCTTTCGGTCGTGATTTCATGACATGTCACGAAATCATGACATTTTTGCTCCACGTCTTCTCTCTCCTTCCTGAGTCGCGAAAACATGACATGTCACGATATCGCGACACTTTTCTCTGTCGTGATATCGCGACATCAAGGCTAACACTTAGAATTTTTTTTGTTGATGCAAGATTGCTCTGCTGCCACCGGATGCTCCTGCATCAAGCATTCACCAATCTACACAAAAATTTGATGATATCATATCTCCTTCAAAACTTCTATGGATTCCATTCCAGACCTAAGCAAGTGTATTGGCCTGAGAACACCATTCCGGACCCATCGCAATGTAAAGTGACTCTTCCTCCATTCCACACTGGCTTCAGAGTAAAACGCTGCTTGTCGCCATTCCGGAAGAAAGTTAGTCAAAATACCCTTTGTCATGAATCCGCATCTCTTATACTTTGCTTTCTACCTTCTATCACCATTTCGAGTAAAAATGTTCTATGCACCTCCCGAAATCGGGCTCTCCAACACTTAGCCGCTCAGAAGATATAAAAAATATAAAGTGGTCACCAATCCACACTTATTTTATGCTGACATCATCTTTCACCAAAAACTTTTGCAGATTCGGGACACATTGGCAGTCTGGAGCCAAGAACATAAGAAACTATGTGGAATTGCTCCAAGTGCAAAAATTTACTAAGTGTTGGGTGGATTTGTAGCCTTTGTTGTGGATCCACTCCAAAATACACTGAAACGTGTGCGGAATGGGAACTTCATGACTTAGGTAAAAATTTTCAAAATTTTCCTAAGTATGTGGCCATTTTGGGCCTACATTCTAGTGCCTCCTAGGTGGATTTGCTTGCAAAGCCATAGAACTTAGAGTCTTATCCATTGGGCTACAAGAGTAAAAAAATGCTCATCTTCAAAAATGTGCTTAAAAGAATAATTTCCATATGAACACTACCCTCTGAAAATAGTTCTCTTAGAGAGTAGAAGTTCACATCGAGACCATGCTTCAAGCAACACAGAGGATAACTGCTCATATGTAGACTATGCAATAGACACATGTTCCTCTACTATTTCCAAAATCTGTCTTTATGCCCTTATAACAAAACTACTCCACTATTCTTGCAAAATATAGTTCTACTCTTCTTATAAGGCTTACCCAAAAAAATGCCTTCACACAAAATCTGCTACTCTCTATGCCTCTCTAGGCTTCATGCCTTTATTGTTTATTTTTGACAATTGTCAGAGCAAAAACAAAAATACAAAATTTGTGTATATGTACAAAACAAAAAACAACTTAAGTGTGTGCCCCTTCCGGGCCTGTAGTGGTTCCATCCTGCTCTTCTTCTTGGTGGGCCTCTTCCTTGGCCTCCTCTTCATTCTCTTCTTATTCTTCTTCTTCATTTTCTTCTTCTGGAGAAGATTGTTTTTTATTTCTTCTTCCAGAATTATCACCAAACAATTGAATCATCAACTTTAAAGAATGTAAAGCTTGATTCCAGGCTACTCCAGAGGGGTTAGATGTCTCTTTCAACTACTTATAAATATACTACAATTCTCCAATATCCTCATAATTAGCAGCATTCCCTCTACTTACCAGATCTTCCATGAGATCTCTCAACCTAGTAAAATCAATGATCAGTTGAGCAACTTGCTCTTGGTTTAGTGGCTCTTCAAGAGAATCAATTCTAGATTCATCCTACAAATTTTCATCAATGCTCTTCTAGATCTCTTCCATGGATAGCAAGTTGTGATCCTCCATCCACAAACCTTTGAAACCAACTTGAATCATTTCTTTGTTTACATCCACCACATCTTTAATCACTCCTTCAATCCTATCAAACAACAACCAAGCTTTTTGAAGTGCCCTATGCTTCTTGACCATGGTTCTAGCAACAACTCTGGCGAGATTCCATTCTTTATTGGGAATTGGTTTAGCAGAATCATTGAGTCTGCTATCAACCAGCTTGTACATCTGTTCTGCTAGAATCACCATAGGCTGCAACTCTCCAGTGATTTGATCTAAATATTTTTGAACATTGGGGAGTAAGCGACTGGCATCATCTAGGTAGTCAATCATAAGCTGAAGCCCTGAACATTTCTCTTGGACCTCGAAGAGCAATTATTTTCTAATATTCTTTAATCTAGCTTTAGAAAAGCTAGAAGACTTAGCTTTTTCAATTTGAAGTTGTTGTCTCAAACTTTGAATTTCTTTTGCTTGTTCTTCATTCAAATTCTTTTTCTCTCCTAGTTGGTCTTTGAGCTTATTGGCTTCTTGGAACTTTTCTTGCCAGCTCTTGGCCTCTTTTCTCAAAGCCTTTTCCACTTCCTTTTGATTACTCATAGTTTTTTAAAGCTTTTCAATCTATTTCTCTAGTTTACCCACCTTCTCTTTTGATATATCATTCTTCACATAGAAGGTCTCTAAGTGGGCTCTAGCCATTACCAACTCATCTTCTTCAGGAAGCTTCTCAATGTCCTCTATTATTTCTTCAACTCGATAATCCTGGATAGTCATCTCAATCTTAGGCTTTCTTACAAGGGGGACCATGGACCTAGATATCCTTTGCCTTGAGACCAGATCAACATACATGCTCCTTCTTCTGACAACCATCCTGCTAGAAGGCTTAGATAGCTTCTCTACCCAAAAATCATTTATTTTTTGTGTGGTTGCCTGCTCCTTTGGCAAAGTTATAGGACTTGAATAACTAGCATCCAGGGGAGATGAAGACACTAGGAATGTAAGGGTGGACTCAACCATTGACAATGGTGGTGTGGAAGTAATTACAGTAGTTTATGTAACAACAGTGGACTCTATAACTACTATTGTGGTAGCTACTGGTAAACTCATAGAAATCGAAGCAAGACTAACAATTGGATGAGTGGGGGTGCTTGGAACAATTTTTTCCTTTGATGGGGGTGGCGATTTCAATGGTGAAGATGAAATGATGGGAGATGATGAAGTGGGAACCTCAGATGATGAAAGTGGGATTTGGGGTGACTTTGGGGGAGAAGGGATGACTTGTACTTCAGTGGTGACCAATGTAACATGGGGTGGACTATGAGAGGGAGAAGGTACCTTTGTCACATTTTCTTGACCAGAAAGGGAGGGAGACTTCCTTGGGGATTCAAGAGGATGAAGAGGAGGAGAGGGATTAGAAACCATACCTTCACCTACAGATGTAGGGTGTTCTTGTTCTACCTCTGTATCCTACTGTTGCTCTTGATGAGTCAATTCTTCTGTAGTTGGAATAGCTACCTCTTTAGCAATCTCCTCTATATCCAACCTTTGTTTCTTTGAAACCTCTCTTTCCCTTATTTCTGGAGCTCTTTTAGCTCTTCTATGAATTAATTGAAAGGAAGCCAATTCACTCTCTAAATCTTCCTCAGATACTTCTCCTTGTGCTGTAAGCAACACTTGCTCAAAAATGGGATGCAATTCCACTGATGCTACGGTAGTGAAAGTGAGGGGAGTAAATCTGAAGCTTTCATCCTTCTTTTTCCAATCAATATCTGTATCTAGAGGCTGTCCCCCAGAGCTAAGCATTTAGGCCTAGTCACTACCTCTATGACTAGAGTACTGACAACTTTTTCACTTGAATATTGCATTTTTCTCAGAAGTTGTGCTCCCTTAGGAAACTTCTCTACCTATTCAATGGTAGGCTGAAATGTCTTTGGGACCTCAGTAGCCATCAAAGGAGTCACATGCTCTTCTATTGGAGCTTCTTGGTCTATGGGTGGAGAGAGAGTTTCAGAACCAGCCTGGGACTTTTCAACTATTAACACTATGTTTCTGATGTCCTTAGGCTTCCAGGTTTTGATATTTTCATCATAATTTTTAGAAAACTCATTATCAATCTTCATGCCAAACCTAGACTTAGGTTTTCCAATTTCAATTCTCATTCTCCACCAATATGATATCTTCACTACATTCCATTGCTCTACCTCTTCTACTTCTTCAGCAGTGTCCTCATCAGGTTGAGGGTCCTTTTTCTTTTTGGTTTTCTCTTCAATATCATGAATGATGGCCTTTGTCAGCCGATGATTCTTCTTCTTGTCTGGATCAAAATCCATAATCTATTCATAGAAATCTAGCCATGGAGGTAGTTGACCCATTTTTGAAACATTCCACTCCAACAGAGTGGTCTCATCATTGTTTTTACCTTGTTCGAAATGAGCCCTAGGCCTCTTTTCAAATTTGTAAGCTTTTTCTCCATTTAGGGCTACATTCCTTTTGGTGAAAATGTCATCAGGGTCATAACTCCATATTTGGGGAATATAAAATAGACCTAACCTATCAAGGTATTGGTCAATTTTCTCACTCTACCCCTTCTTCATGATAGTAATATCATCCACAGTGCGGTAGGTTAGCAGATATTTTCTCTTCCTTCCTGAACCATAATTCAAATCAATGTACTCTACCTACCTCAAATATTCCAAGGCAAAGAGCCTGTCTGTGACAAAATGGGGTAGGAGAAAAGGTTTACCCATGAAACCATATAGTCTGATTACTGTGCCCTCAGTCAAAAGATACCAATCTCCTTCTTCGGCACCCTCTACTCTCAGAATTTTCTTAGCCAAGGGTGGCAATCTAGGGCACTCTCCATACATTATTTTCAAAGCAGGTCCAAGGAATTCCAAATTGAATCTATAAAAAGACTCACTACTCCTCAAATGACTTATCCAATAATAAACCGGCAAGGGTTCCCCATCACTGGTTTTGTCCTTAACTAGAATCCAAGGCATCTTATCCTTAATAGCAGCATAAAACATCCAAACCAGGCTTGAGCAATGCCTGAAACTAGGAGCATCAGAGCCCCTTTTCATTCTTACTAATTGTTCATGTATCCTTTGAGCAAGAAAGGTTGGCCAGTCAAAATAGATAACCCTAGTCCCTTTTTCCTCCGCACCTTCCTCATACATTCTTTCATTTGAAATACAATAGGCTGCGACAATTTTCCAGCCATACACCATTCTATCAGAGTCTAAACCCTCCATACAGGCCAACATAGAAAATAGTTCAGGGTTTGCAAATTCATCAATATGAATTGGAACTTCAGGCATTTCATCTTGTTCTCTTATTCTTTTGAAATTGAGATGAAGCCATTTTTCTACAGCTCCCTTCTTTTATGATGTTATTAATGAGGTATAAGCCCTTGCTTGCTCTGCTATGTCAAATGGTTTGGGTTCTGAAGGTGGACCTACTCCTACGATGAATAATTCATGGTAAAACTCTTTGGTAATTGTGAATAGGGGAATGCCTTCAGAGGTTTTTATCATTCTATTTTTGAAATCATAGAACTGGATCATAGCAGAGACTAACTCGGGACAATGATGTGCAGAATCATAGATATAGGAGAACAAGAAATATTTTATAGCTATAGTACCTTGTCATCGCATTGGCTTTCCCCGAAGTATCTGAATTCAAAACTTGTCCTTAGAAGGGTCCTCCTTACTCGTGTCATTACTATGTCTGCAATTCATCTGGTTTGATGCACATGAGCTTGCAACTCTGCTCCTATCTTCTGTGCTTCTATGAGCACTTTCTTTGGAGCCATTTTGCTAGCAACAACCTTATGTTCTCTCAAAATTCATAGTGAATGTTTCTAAGTACTATTTCACTCCTTTCTCCTCTATGAACGTGATTTGCCATTGAATGAACGTTGCTCGTGCTTTTTGATGCTTTTATTTCTTGGTGTGCACATATCTTCCACCATTAATGTGGCTACTATGCAATCTACCCATTGGCATGCTTTCCAATTCCCACTCATTCCTTTTGGTGGCTCGAAGGTGGCATTCTAGTCTCTCATTGGCTAAAAATTCAAATTTGGCTGCCACCTCATGGCGTCGCTTTGGCTACTCTTTGGTTCGAGCATGGGTTCGTTAGCATTGAATGTGGGATTTTTCCCTTCTCTCCACGTGGCATAGTCACAAAATCACCACTTTGCTCCACCTTAGTCCTTGAAACTGGTGGACTGAAGATGTCTTTGATTCCACTGACAATCACTTCATTTCATGCACGGAGAATCACATTGGTTCCATTTTTCTAAGATCTTCATGTATTTTGATGCGGATTGGAGATGCTCATCATTCCGCTATACTTTACATGTATTCACATGCAAAATGGAACCTCGTTGAATCCTTTGCCAACACTTAGCCATTTTTTTGCAAATATTTTTCAATGAGCTTATACAAAGTGCAGAAAGAAACTGAATACAAAGTGCAGAAAGAAAGGGAAATATAATACAATGTATATACATATGTTACAATGAGCTTATGATTTCAATCATAGTAGAGTTTGAGATGGAAACCATTTACTAGAATCGGTTGTATGTTCCCTTCTAGATCTTCAAGCTGGAACACATTGGACTCCTTGGCCTCTACTATTTTGAAAGGGCCATCCCAAAAAGAATCAAACTTTTCATGTTTGCCCGGTTTTGCTCTATCAACATTCCACCTGAGAACTGCATCTCCAACCTAGAATTTTTTGAATCTAGCCTTCTTATCAAACCATACCTTGATATCTGAGGAATGCTTTTGAAAATTATCATATGCCTGAGCTCTATTCTCTTCAAGTTATAGTAAGTGGGTCAACCTAGTTTTTACTGGATTTTCCTCTGACTCTTCCTCTGTATTGACAAGCTTAAGTGCTAGAATTTCCAAATGGATAGGTAATACTACCTCTTTACCATACACCAGAGCATAAGGAGAAGTTTTAATGGATTTATTTATAGTAATCCTATCAGCCCATAGAGCTTGGTCCAACAACATATGCCAACTTCTTTTATTCCCTTCAAGTGACTTCCTCAAAATCCTTAACAAGTTTTTGTTGGTAGATTCAACAAGTCCATTACCCTATGGGTAATAATTTGAAGTATTCTTAAGAGTGATGCCATACTTGCTAGAAAACTCAATATACTTGGCTCCTATGAAAGTTGGGCCATTGTCACTCACCAAGGCTTCTGGAACTCCAAACCTTGAAATCAAGTTCTCCATAAAATTGATCACAACTTCCTGATCTGATTTCTTTGTAGGAATGGCCTCTACCCACCTGGTAAGGTAATATATGGTAGTTAGAATAAAATTATGTTCTACTGAGGAATTAGGGTTGATGACCCCTATGAAGTCTAACCCCCATTGTTGAAAAGGTTCTTCAACTTGTATCGGCTTGAGGGGGAATGAAGCATTCCTTGTCCTTCCAACATATCTCTGATATTTGTCATAGGCCCTAGTAACCCTAAAAGTATCAGAAAATACAGTAGGCCAATAATAGCCTACTCTTATGATTTTCAAAGTTGTAACTCTACCTGAGCTATGTCCTCCAGCTGGTCCTCCATGGAACTCTTCAATAACCCTCTGTTGTTGATCATATTTTAAGCATTTTAGAAGGACTCCATCCAAATTTCTTTTATACAAGCCTTTTGGTAGTAATACATATTTCAAAGCATGAAGCCTATATCTCCTCCTTTGGGATGTATTTATATTAGGAGGGCATACTCCAGTTTGAAAGTATTTGATCATCTGATCAACCCAATCAGAGTCTACTATTTGTACTCCTTCAACCTGATCCTCTTCTACTATCTGGAAAGTTGTCACTTCTACTAATGTTGTTGCCTCTGTTAGACCTTGGCATAAGGCCCTACCTCTCACCAACTTGGTGGGATGTATCTCTACATCATACTCTTGGATTTTGGTAATCCAACCAGCTCTTTTATCTCCTAGTTCACCTTGAAGGATAAAACTTCTTACATCTGGATGAACAACATATACCAGGGTCTTACTTTGTACCAAGTACTACCTAAACTTCTTCAATGACTTCATCACAACAAATACTTGTCTTTCAATAAAGTTATATTTGACCTGGTAGTCATGGAGTGTCTGGCTCCAAAATAATACAAGATGTTCTTCACCTTGATCATATTTTTGAGTGAGCACTGAGGCATAACTCTCTTCAACTCCATAAGCATAAAGGATAAAATATTTACTAAAATATGGATTTACCAGTATTGGGGCTATTGCAATGGACTGCTTGATAATCTCAAAAGCTTATTTTCTGACTTCAGTCCACTTAAACTCAACATTCTTCTTGAGTAACTCAGATATAGGCCTTACTTTCTGTGCAAAGTCAGAAATGAATTTCCTGACAAAGTTTATTTGACCCAAAAAGGACTGTAAGACCTTCTTGTTTGTAGGCAATGGGAGAGCAAGAATGGACTTAATTCTATCTGGATCTATGGCCATACCTTCTTTTGAGACCACATGACCTAGCAACTTTCCTTCATGAACTGCAAAGAATGATTTCTTAGGATTGAGTGAAATACCAAATTCTCTGCATTTTTGAAAAACTTGCTCCAGGTGTGATAGGTGGTCATGCTTATCATGGGAAAACATAGTCATGTCATCCAAATAAATCAGAATGACTTTGTTGATCAGTGCCCCAAAGGCATAGTCCATGGCTCTCTGAAATGTGGCTCCCGCATTGGACAACCCAAAAGGCATTCTCTGGTAGGCAAATGTGCCCCATTTTGTGGTGAATGTTGTTTTATACTGATCTTCATATTTCACCCAAATATGATTGTACCTAGAGTAGCCATATAATAATGAGAACCTTTCTGACCCTACCACTATCTATAAGATTTGATCAATCTGTGGGAGGGGGTAGTGATCCTTAAGGGATGCTTGGTTAAGATTTCTGAAATCTACACACAAACGAATATCCCCATTCTTTTTTCTCATGGGTACCAAGTTGGCTACCCAGGTTGAATGTTTTATTGGATATATGATCTTAGCCTTTAATAACTTTAAGAGCTCCTCTCTCATAATGGCTTCGATCCTTGGATTTACTAGCCTTTGCTTCTACCTAAAAGGCTTTGCATCAGGCTCTAGCTCAATAGTATGTTGGATAACTTTCTTGTCATATACCTTGAGGTCTTCATATGACCAAGCCACAATATCTTGGTATTTTAGGCATAGGGCTTTGATATCTTCTACTTCCTCTAGTGAACATCGAACTCCAACATTGAGCTTCTTTTCAGTACCAACTTCAACTTCTTTATAAAATTTTTCATTGACTTTCATAGCTCTGGTCTTTTTTCTTGTCCTCATTATCAAACAAGCTCTCTAGGGTGACCAACCCTCTAGGAATGTGATTGTTCCTTAGTTGAATAACATCTTGTTGATCAATATCTTCTGGATTCTCTTCTTGGATAGTGGAGAGACATGCTTCTCTTACCAGAAAGTCAATTATCTACTCATCACTTTCAAAAACCTACCAAAAAATCTGCTTGTCTAGTACTGTAGGTCTAAAAATCATTTTGATTCCCTTGGCTTTCTTGATTCCAAAGTCTACAGAAGGGTTGAAGTTAGCTCCCTTTGTTTCTAAGGAATCTGCCAGAGTATTCTTCTCTCTAGGAACAAAATTTAGATTTAGGGCATCAAAGGATTCCATCAGATCCCATACCCTATTTTTGTAAGCTTTTAGGTAATGGTGCTTACTACTGCACCTGTTTCTTACCTGATGGATGATTAACTCAGAGTCACCATATATATTCAAAATTTTAATGCCCATGCTTTCTACTTGCATCAATCCGAGACACAGGGCCTCATATTCTACAGCATTATTTGTACATGACCATGTTAGTCTATAGGCAAAATTCTTTGTCCCCTCTGATTGGGACTGTAAAACCACACCAGCTCCTACACCATTTCTGCATTTAGCACCATCAAAGTGCATGATCCATGTTTCATTTTCTCTCAGATATTGATTGGATATAGTAAGGATTTTCTTCTATGATTTAGCTGAGATACTATATGTCCCCATACCAGTTCCAAACTGACTGTAATCCTCTCTGAAAGGCAACTCATCCTCAATATCCAACTCCTCAAAATTTTCAACCAGCTCAAATTCTTCTAGGGGAGTAAGATTGCACATGTCTTCCTCAATATTTTCAATATGATAAGCTACTAGATTTTTAGGTGTTATCCTTATTCTCTTTCCTTTGAAAGGAATTACCATACTAGAATAATCCATGTACATACATCCACCCAATTTTGTAGTAAACTCCCTTGAAAGGCATAATCCAAAGTAGGGTTCTAGGTCAACCACTACTATTTCTTGTACTATTGTCACCTCAAGGGCTCTATGTAGCCTCATTAAAACATCCTTTATGACTCCAACTATCTTAACAGGTGTCCCATCCAATTGTAATACTCCAGGACAAGATCGGGTATACTCCATACCCATTTCTTCACAGACTGCTTTGGGCATAACTATGGTTGATGCTCCTGAATCTATCATACAATTTTGGACTACCCAACCTTCCATCCTTAGAGAGATATAGAAAGGAGGGGGCTTATTCTTTAAAATAGTAGGGGACATTTCTTTCTTTTTTTGATGGCATACTAAGGATTGTAGTGGCCTACTTATCTTGTGGATACTTGTTGAGGGAAGCCTTAAGCAGATCAATCTGACCAAGAATGAACAGAGTGTCATACAAACTAGATTTTGATGGAATATTTTTCATCTCTTCAACAATATTATACTCAGACTTAGCTAGGGGAGGTCTTTCAGGCCTTCTTTTTAGCTCACCATATTTTATTTTATACTATTGAGTGGCTTCTATTCTTTACCTTTTGGTAATAGAGGGGAATCTAAGCCTTTCTTGAGCCTCATATTTAGATCTCATCCGGTCTCCTTCAGTTTCATTTTCCAACCTCTTAGGAAGACTATCTGTCTTCTCTTTCCCTTTAGCTTGAGGAATGGGGAAAGTATCACCACTTTGAGGAAGGGGGTCATTTATTTTTTGAGAAGGGACTTGGAATTGCCCCATATTTTGGGGATCTACTTGCAAGGTTTTCTTTCTAGACCTTGTCATAACAACAATTGGGCTATCCTCATCCAGCTCTTTCCCAACCATGATTTGATCAGGCTGCCATAACATGTTTACTCTCCCTTTTTTATTTCTTTTAGCTTGATCCATAGCTTGTTGGACATGGTGTTGGTACATAATACAATACTGTGAGTCATGAGGATCATTACATACCAGACACTAGATATTTGCAAGAGTAGTATCTGAAGAACACTCAGGATCCTCATATGCTGCATTCACTCTGACCCCAATACTGTTACTAGGACCAGGTCTCTGATCTTTATTCACATATGGAAATCTCCTTTGTTGTGACCTTTCTTGGTCTCTCTTTTCCATTGAATTCATTCTATTACTCAGATTTTTAGAGTATTTTGTATATCAAGAATAGCAAAAAACTCTTGAGATGTTTGAGAAGGAAGGGGAGGGAAAGGAACTACAGAGGATGATGGCTTTGGTTGAGGGATTGCATTCATTTATGAAGATGGAGATGATAAAGAAAGGGGGTCCATGTAAGATGGGTTTGTAGTTTGGCTTTGGCCATTAGTAGTTTTTGAGTTATAAGGTAGCACAATTTTTGGGGGTAGTCTCCCCACATTAATTAGGATATTCTCAGCATGAACTACTACATTATAAACTTGGGGGAAGGTTTCTACTCTATATTGTTGTGTCTACAAGCCTAACTCTGATCCAAGAGCTCGGATATAATACATATAGGCCAAACATGCAACTGGTCTAGCTATAGGGGGAATTCTCTTCCATGTTCTGCTAAATCTCAAATTGAAATCTGAGATAGTCTCCTGCTGAGATTTTTGCATGGATGTAAACTGGTTGAGCAGGGAGAAAGGGTCAATAGATTCATTAAATTCTTCTACAAATGGCTCAACCAATGCTTGCCATGAAGTGATGGTATTATCTTCCAGAGTTCTAAACCAATGCAAAATATTTCCTCTGAAGGATAGGGCTAGAATTCTTACAATAATATCCTCCTCTTTTATGTTGTGAATTGCTGCCAGATTTAAAATATCCTGATAGTGCTCATAAGTTGTCTTCCCTGATCCATCATAAGTGGGGATAGCTTTGGATATAGCCTGGGGGATGGCATTCATTTGGGCTAATCTCAGGGGACCAATTGTGTTCCAGCTGGGGTACTTCTGTAATGGCTGATTAGGAGCCATATTTTATGCCATATTTCTAGGTGTAGGTCTTGTTGGAGGGGCTATTGGATTAACTATAGGATTTTCCTCAGGAAGCTCTTCTTCTGAGAGGAAATATTGATTCAAACTTCTGACAATAGTAGACCCTCTATAAGGTAATTCACAATAGAAATAGGAGTTAGGGTTATTCCTTTTGAAAGACCTAGTATACATGAAAGGACACTGGTCTATAGGGGTAATTATTTTCTAGGTTTCAAGGACCAGGGAGTCGCCAGGTGAATTTGCTATTCTCCACTTACAAGGTCAAGACAATTCACCAAATCTTGATTCCTCCGGGTTGAGATAAAACAATAACTCATATGATGGGTTTTCATGTTCCTTGTGAACTGGTCCCATCGGGCATGCCAAAAACTATTGGGCACTGAATTGCATCAAGTTTTACTCAATACTGTGGTTGTCTATCTTCCTAATTTCTATCCAGGCTTGCACCCGATAGCTACAACTCAACACTCAACATTGGATGGACTAAAATAGGGGTTTCAAATCCAACCTCTAGAGTAGGTTGGTTCCTTGTCAACTTAAATAGGGTGTTGACACAATTATGCTCACTTAGGGTTTTAGAGATTAGGGTAAGAAAATATTAGGGTTAGAAAATGTGAACAATAGTGGATGGATAGGCTAACAACATTGTTACTACAATAAAAATCTCCCATAAACCAATTTGAATACACATTACTCAGATCAACATTATCCCAAATTAAATGCACTTTCATTCATTAAAGAACAATAGAGAAATATTGTAGACAATAATTTCAATATCTAAACAATGATAATCCAAATAGAAGAATTAATCAATATCTAGATTTTAAAGAAATGCACTCCCTAACAACAAAGATCTAATTCAGAAGTAGATTTCAATTACCCTAGCAGTTAGTAATCCATTAATCTAGCACAAACTAACCATTCAAGTATTTACAGAAATACAACTTAAGAATTCGAACCTCTGATATCGAATTATGAAGACACAAAATTTGAGGTAAAAATCAATGTAATGCTCCTTTCATTAGCCCTTGGGAATATTTATAGTAGCACAGGCAAACACACTAGAGCTGACCCTTAAAAATGAGGGTTCGACCTCTATTTATAGTTTGAAAAATTAAAATAATAAGGAACATTACAAAGATTAAATTTTAATAGCTCAGTAGAGAGTTCTTGCTGGCATTCTCTTACTAGTTCAACCTCCAAGAAATCCGCTGCAAGTGGACCACCATGGTAGCTTGAAACCTCTGCAACTTGTTGGTTGTTCGATGCTAACTAAAGTTTTGGCCATTGGAGACTACATATGCATCATTGATCTATCTTGAAAACCTTCTGCCATCGTCGATCTACAACCATCTCTGGTTCTTATCTTCTTGAAACCCTCGACGCTTTGGCTTCCTCCTCCAACTGACTGTACTTTCAATTTTGGTGAGAGATCCCTTTTATATGCTTCAAAATTCTTGGAAAAATCTCAACCATCGATCTCCCCCATCGTATGGCTATGATTTAATCTGACATAAGCTTGATATAATGGCGGGGAGAGAACACAACACCATTCCACTTTTAAAATTGATGACATCACCTTTCATGCTTCAGAAACTGTGGAACGCCAATCCGGCACTAAAATGCATTGAAAGTGAAGCGGGATGAAATCCGCTCCTTATCCTTCATTTTTTCTTCTTTGGCGATGAAGCATTCACCAATCCGCACAAAAAGTTGATGACATCATATCTCCTTCAAAACTTTTATGGATTCCATTCCGGACCTAAGCAAGTGTATTGGTCTAAGAACACCATTCCGGACCCATCGCAATGTAAAGTGACTCTTCCTCCATTCCGCACTGGCTTTAGAGTAAAATGCTGCTTGTCACCATTCCAAAAGAAAGTTAGTCAAAAATACCCTTCGTCATGAATCCGCATCTCTTATACTTTGCTTTCCACCTTCTATCACCATTTCAGGAAAAAATGTTCTATGCGCCTCCCGAAATCGGGCTCTCCAACACTTAGCCACTCAGAAGATATCAAAAATATAAAGCGGTCACCAATCCACACTTATTTTATGCTGACATCATCTTTCCCCAAAAATTTTGTGGATTCGGGACACGTCGCCAGTCCAGAGCCAAGAACATAAGAAACTATGCGGAATTGCTCCAAGTGCAAAAATTTACCAAGTGTTGGGCGGATTTGTAACCTTTGTTGCGGATCCGCTCCAAAATACACTGAAACATGTGTGGAATGGGAACTTCATGACTTAGGTAAAAATTTTCAAAATTTTCCTAAGTATGTGGCCATTTTGGGCCTACAAGATGTTAGCAATGATTCATAATATGAATGCAATTAACTTGATTAAGTTTACAATTGTTGATTTTGATTATGAATTTGTTATTATGACTACCCCATCAAGCGACGAGTCAATGAGGGTAAGGACAAGTAATTGAAGTGATGAGTCACTTGACCAAGATGAACGATGTGGATAATTTTAGATTTTGTATTTTTTTATATGGTAGGTCCTATCACATGCATGATTTCAACCTTCAATAGTAATTATACATATCTATCCTATGGAGCAGTTCAGCCACAATGGCCTTCTTAGAGAATCAATATGATAGCAAGCCTTTTAGAATGTGATGAATCACTCAATGATATGATGAAACTATCATAAAATAAATGAAATGAATACCTTATTCCCATGGGGTAGTCTAACTGCCATGGCCTTCTTTGGGGTTGAAGTGAAGCATTTCAATTCATTGATGATTAATTTGGTTTAAATGACCTTATGGTAATTTACTCATACTGCTAGATTGCATGGATTGCAAGTCGTTTTAACCACCAAGTGTATAGGTTAAATAACTAGGTACGAGGTGCATTTGAAATTTTATTGTTATTTAATTTTTTTTTTAATTTTTACGAGTTTTCAATTGTTTATTGAAATTTTTATTTTATGATTTTTTTGTTGTTATTTTGCAATTTTTGATGATTATGGACCATTAGATTGCTTATTTGTCCATTTTGAATCTTCCCATGGTGAGAAATTGAGGGCATTAATTTCTACTTCTCAGCCGCTATCAGCATAGGTGGTGCAATTTTGAAATTTCATGGCTATTGTTAGCATAGGCAAACCACACTTGCTAGTCGCTGACGCTAGCAATGACCACGAAAAAATTGAAAAATATAAAAAGAAAATTAGAGTTTTCAATTCATTATTTTTAGCTATCAATTTGCATAGTGATATCTGAGAAGAAAAATGAGAAAGTGACCTAGAACGTTGTCCAGATTACCTGACACCATGGCAGAGCACAATGAGGCTTCTACGAGTAGAGGAGCTGAAGCTTCATAGGTATTTCTCAAATCCTAGCTTGTTAATTCATAGGTAAAATAAACCAAACTATAAAATTAGTAAATTAATCTCATTAAGCTTGTTGGTAATGAACTACACCCATAGCTAGGCTTAGAACTAGGCTAATTTAGGTGGTTTTCCTTTAGTTTTAACTTTTTTCAAATTTTTTTGGATTTTTGGGTGAGGGTGGACACTGTTAGCGTGCCACCTTGTGTACGCTATCGCTTAGGGTGATCCCCAATTGGAAAATATGGAAACTATGACTGAGGGCAACCAATTTAAACCTCAAAAAATAATAAATTTGACGATTGGGGCTAGCTACTATTGGCATAGGCAGCTGCTATGGCAGCTGCTATCAACGTGAGCGAGCAGGAAACCTTAGGAAAATTGTTGAATTTTTTTAATTTTATTTTTGTAAGTACATCTTATTAGGCACTTGTTTTGCAAATTAGCTCTTGTTTGCATGGTCTCGAGAGCCTAAGTTTCTAGCTGAGATACTATCCCTCATGATTTGTGCAAACTAGGATTGGTTTGATGCACAAGGCCTGATGTATGTGGCTCAATTGTCGATGATGATGTTAGATCAAGATTACCTCACTGCATTGGCCCATATATGGGATTGTTGAACCAATACCTTTCATCTCCTAACTGGTAAGATGACCATTACTTTGAAGGATTTCTATAGGATCTTTAGGATCCCCTTTTATGGATAGCCCATTTTCTCCTCACCTACCAGACAAAGGCCAATAGTTTTTCTAAGGTTTTTGCTGATGAGGCACGTGCAAACTTGGTAGACATACAATACAGAGGAGTTCCTATCACCTGCTAGTATCGAGTTAATATATTCACATGGTGCCAGGTCCTTTTGATATACATCATCTATAATGTGCTTCTACCTGATACATCTAGAGCAATATTCCCATAGAACCTCCTAGCGATGGTGCAATATCTGATAGATAGTCCTAGGATGATCATCATGGCTTGGGGGAGTGCAAAACTGGTGCAAATTTATGATGAGTTGTACAAGATTTAGTGATGAGGTTGGGATGGGGATGCATGCAGCCTACTTCTATAAATATGGGGTTGGGAGCACATCAAGATAGATTACACAATAGGCCTACCATAGGAGATCGCCACTGAAGAACACAAGCTTATACTAAGAGGGGGGGGTGAACAGTATAAGACCTCTTTTTACTTTTTCCTTTATACTTCAAAATAGTAAAGCAATATACCCAAAGCAATATCAAAACAAAGCACAATATCATCCACAAAGTGACACCAATTTTAACGTGGTTCACCCGAATGCTTGGGCTACGTCCACAAAACTTTTCTCTAAAAGTTATCTCAAAGTTCTTTGGGAAACCTTCCCAATTACAATGTTTATGAGCCTCGGCCCAAAGGAGATACCTTCCCCAATCTGAATTTATGAGCCTCTGCTCAAAGGAGATACCTTCCCCTCTATCTGAATTTATGAGCCTCTGCTCAAAGGAGATACCTTCCCCTCTGCTCTGGAAATGATCCCTCGAAGATCAACTGCCTCTACCTCTTGCCAAGCACGTGGAACTCCTTTCCACCGAAGACCTCCTGTCCTCAATGCTTAGCCTAAGAGACCTCTACCTTCTATGATCACGTCCACAGTAGCTCAAGAACCTGTACCAAACACAGTCAGTCGGTCTAGTACAAGTCTTCCTCTGTCTGTCAGATCTGTCCAACACTTGAACAAATCAATCCTCTGCACACAAGCCTTCTCAAAGACTTGCCAAATCTGTCCTCAGGTTCTTCTCAAAGAACCAATGCACCTCTGTCCTCAAGTTCTCTGATAGAACTCTCAAACTCAGCTCACAAGTCCTCTTACTAGGACCTGTCCAAATCTGCTCACAAGTCCCCACCGAAACCTGTCCAAAACCTGCTCACAAGTCCCCACCGAACCTATCCAAAACCTGTTCACAAGTACCCACCGAAACCTCGTCCAAAACCTCAGCAAGCTCACCAAGAAAAACTTGCTTAGCATGAACCCACAAAGAGAATTGTTAGAGACCCAATGTGATTCATCAACCTCATAGAAGCATAAAGAGAATTGTTAGAGACTCAATATGTTCTATACTTAACTCCAAATATCAATCTCAAACTCATAGAAACATAAAGAGAATTGTTAGAGACTCAATATGTTCTATACTTAACTCCCAATCTCAATCTCAACTCAATCTCAATCTCAAAAGAATAAGATAGATGTAGTATGCTTTTCTCAAGAACATGAAACACAACCCAACAATTGCCAACCATGCAATATCTCATATAACAATGATACTCATGTTCTTTCCACAACCAATTAGGGTTTTAACAACAATGCTCATCAAACAAGGTTTAGTCAACCAACACCATTCAACTCAACATCAACCTTGAAGCATTCAACCAATCATCACAAGAAAAGGAAACAAGTAGAAATCCTTTTCCCTCCACACTTATTTTTAGAAAACCATCAATCAATAACAACCATGGAAGAATGTGCCCATACCTTTACTTTGATGAAGAAGGAGAACTCAAAACTGTCACAACATTAACTCTCAATTTACCACCAATTAGAGTTAGCAACTATACAATAATACACAATAATAAAGATCCAAAATAACACCTTATTACTCCAACTTAATATTAACCACCAAAAATATAATATACATACAAAGTAAAATCTCTTTACACCTTATTACTCCACATAAGCATCAAGCATTAATAATAACAATGTCAAAACAAAGATTACAACTTAACCTTATACCTCCATCAATAATTCTTGATCAAATCAACTCAAATATCCCAAGTCAACAATAAAAAGATTTACCTTGGCAATACTTAGTTCTCCAACCTTAGGAGAAATGAGGAGCCACCACTATAAGCGCTAAAGCGCATTCTCCTCTACTTACGTAGCCCAATCACAGCCGCTCTCCTTCGTGCATCGCAACAAAAGGAAAAATGCACTCGACGTGATTCGAAACCTAGTATCTCTCGCCTAGCGAGCGCCTTTACTCAAACTCCATCGTCGTTGGAGCACAAGTGCTCGACAAAGAAATATTAAACTATCCTTTGTTTTATCTTCACTTGATCATAGGATATGTAAAACATATTCATTTTCCTAGCATTGTCCAAAACATAAGTCACTGAATGCTTGCATTAATCATCTCACAGCACAGTCCGGAAAAACACAGTTCAGGTGCAATTGCCAATCCACTAACGTCAAGCAAAAAAGTAAGGATGCAGCCCAAGCTCAAATCCGAGTATGCCAAGCATGGTTTCCAAGACACAGATCAAGCACGATTTCAAAGACGTCAATTGGAGATTCGAAGACACAGAGCAAGCACAAATCGAAGACACCAAGCGCTATTCGAATGATACAGAGCAAACGCAAATCGAAGACACCAAGCGCTATTCGAATGATACAGAGCAAACGCAAATCGAAGACACCAAGCGCTATTCGAATGATACAGAGCAAACGCAAATCGAAGACTCCAATTAATCGGTGGTGCTCTTACTTTAGAAAATCATCCCCACTTATATAGCCATTTCTCCTTAACTGTTTGACGTCGGCGCTCCTCCAACGATGGCAACACGTCGGCGAAAGAAAACTTTATCTGCATCGCTTAAGGGTTAAAAGACCCTTTAATAATAATTAAAATAATAATTATTATTATTTTATTAATAATAAATTAAACTTAGACCTTTGTCAAAGGTTTGAGTTAATTTAATTATTAATAATAAACATGGACCTTCAAGGTTTTTCAAGAAGTAAAAACCTTTGCATTAAGTTAAGCTTGGTTTTAATAAAAACCCTTAATGAGTCCAAATGGTTTTAAGAAAAACCTTTAACCTTGTCACCATGGTTTTAATAAAAACCCTTTAACAATATGAAGCTTTCTCAAGATATTTTTGACATCACACTCTTTTTGATATCAACACAAAAATGCCTTTTGACATCAATGACAACTTATACACTTGAGCAAAAGCAATGTACCCAAAGTACCCAAAATTGCCAACAATCTCCCCCTTTGTCATTGATGGCAAACCTTTACTGAAAACACTTCTCAAGAGCCAAAAATTGCAACCACCAACTCGTGCCCACAACCGAGAATCTTCCTTTGAAGTTTTGCTCCCCCCGACTTGAAGCTTTCCTCTTCACTTTGAAGCTCTCCCCCTTACTCATATCTCTCCCCCTTTGTCATCAATGGCAAAGGGTCACCTTTGGGGCTCGGGACTAAGAATGAGCCTCTTAGCTTAGTCCCTCCCCCACCTCCTGATGAGGTGATTAATTCTGGGGTGGGAGTAAAACTCCCATTAGGCACTGATCATCATCAGCGTCTATAACTTCCTTGCCAGGCCTTCTCTTGAACTCTTTGTCCATATTCCTGTTCCTGTTCCTGTCACTATTCTTGTTCCTGTTATCATTCCTGTTCTTATCCATGCCTTGATCCTTGGACCTGTTCATACCATTGTTCCTATTCCTGTACCTTGGAAGTTCAGCTCTACACTGTCTAGTTGTGTGACCTTCATTGTTGCACTTATAACAAGTAACAATGTTATTTCTTTTAGGCATACCTGTTCTTTGAATCCACCTGTTCTGGCCAAACCTGTTCTGACCAAACCTGTTCTGACCAAACCTATTCTGACCAAACCTGTTCTGATCAAACCTGTTCCTGATATTTGCCTTGCAATAAACTGCCTTGTGCCCAAACTGTTTACAAGAGTAGCAATACCCTTGAAAGAAATTACCACCTCTGAAACTGTCATTTACCTTCCTTACTTGAGTCATGCAATGTGAAGCCATGTGACCAAACCTCGTGACAAGCAAAACATCTCGCCATTAAACTTTCCTGTAAATGGCTTTCTAGGTCCCTTGTAAACTTTCTCCTTCTCTTTCTATTTCCTATTTTCTGTTTCTGTGCATCTATCATTCAAGGACTCATGATCTGAAATACTTTCCTCATCAGAACTCTCTTCCTTTTGGAGTCTCTTACTAGACTCTCCAACTTGTTCCTTGTGTGGCTTAACAAAACCAAGGCCTGTTTTATCTGTTGTCTTTCTTTGACCTTTGATGAGTGACTTAACCTTTTTGGAGCTATCTTGAAACCTCGTGAAGCTTATCCTTGTACTCTTTAGTTTCCTCTTTCAAAGAAGCCATTTTCTGTTCTAACTCACTATACTCAAGAACCTTAGACTCTAACTCATCCTTGAGTTCTTGTGTCTTAGCTATAGAGAAGTCAAGACTTTCTATAAGATCATCTCTCTCCATACAACATTCATCTAACTTATCCTTGAGTCTAGCATTCTTCTTTCTTTCCTTTTTCAAAGCACTAAGAGCACTAATAAGTTCACCTTTAAGATCTACTTCACCTTCCTCTATATGTTTGCTTTTTGAATCATCAAAGCCTTTTTCAGATTTCTTATCACTAGAGGTGCTACCCTTTTCAAAAACCATACATGCATCTTCCTTATAGTTTTCTCAAGCATCCTCATACATACTAGAAACCAAATCATTATTTGTGCAATCATCCTCAAGGTGACCAAAATTTCCACATCTAAGACATTTCATGATAATGAATCTATGTTTCGGTTCTTCCTCTTTTTTCGATATGAACAACATCTCATTTTCATTATCACTTGAAGAACTTTCACTATCACTACTAGAACACTTACTTGCTTTGTCTAGGTAGAAACTCTTCTTGTGCTTGTGAGAATACCTCTTTCCTTGATTGTTGTGCTCATATTTGTTTTTCCTGTGATGCTTGTGCTTTTCAGAATCCTTGCTCTTAGAATCCTGTTTATCTTCATCACTTTCATTCTTGGGAACAATATAGTCAGTAGCATAATGACCAAACTTTCCACAATTGAAACATCTTATATTTTTCATACTTTTGTGCTTTCTAGAGAACTTGCCTTTCTTGTTGTAATATGCCTCTTCATCACTAGAAGACTCATCACGAATAGGTGCTGCATTGCCACTTGAATAATCCATTGTGTTCTTTACTAGCTTTTCCTTCAAGTCGTTAAACTTTCCGAAGGCACCCGCTCTGATACCAATTGAAGAACACAAGCTTATACTGAGAGGGGGGTGAACAGTATAAGACCTCTTTTTACTTTTTCCTTTATACTTCAAAATAGTAAAGCAATATACCCAAAGCAATATCAAAACAAAGCACAATATCATCCACAAAGTGACACCAATTTTAACGTGGTTCACCCAGAATGCCTGGGCTACGTCCACAAAACTTTTCTCTAAAAGTTATCTCAAAGTTCTTTGGGAAACCTTCCCAATTACAATGTTTATGAGCCTCGGCCCAAAGGAGATACCTTCCCCCAATCTGAATTTATGAGCCTCTGCTCAAAGGAGATACCTTCCCCTCTATCTGAATTTATGAGCCTCTCGCTCAAAGGAGATACCTTCCCTCTTGCTCTGGAAATGATCCCTCAGAAGATCAACTGCCTCTACCTCTTGCCAGCACGTGGAACTCCTTTCCACCGAAGACCTGTCCTCAATGCTTAGCCTAAGAGACCTTCGCCTTCTATGATCATGTCCATAATAGCTCAAGCAACCTGTACCAAACACAGTCAGTCGGTCTAGTACAAGTCTTCCTCTGTCTGTCAGATCTGTCCAACACTTGAACAAATCAATCCTCTGCACACAAGCCTTCTCAAAGACTTGCCAAATCTGTCCTCAGGTTCTTCTCAAAGAACCAATGCACCTCTGTCCTCAAGTTCTCTGATAGAACTCTCAAACTCAGCTCACAAGTCCTCTGCTAGGACCTGTCCAAATCTGCTCACAAGTCCCCACCGGAACCTGTCCAAAACCTGCTCACAAGTCCCCACCGAAACCTGTCCAAAACCTGCTCACAAGTCCCCACCGAAACCTGTCCAAAACCTCAGCAAGCTCACCAAGAAAAACTTGCTTAGCATGAACCCACAAAGAGAATTGTTAGAGACCCAATGTGATTCATCAACCTCATAGAAGCATAAAGAGAATTGTTAGAGACTCAATATGTTCTATACTTAACTCCAATATCATCAAACTCATAGAAGCATAAAGAGAATTGTTAGAGACTCAATATGTTCTATACTTAACTCCCAATATCAATCTCAACTCAATCTCAATCTCAAAAGAATAAGATAGATGTAGTATGCTTTTCTCAAGAACATGAAACACAACCCAACAATTGCCAACCATGCAATATCTCATATAACAATGATACTCATGTTCTTTCCACAACCAATTAGGGTTTTAACAACAATGCTCATCAAACAAGGTTTAGTCAACCAACACCATTCAACTCAACATCAACCTTGAAGCATTCAACCAATCATCACAAGAAAAGGAAACAAGTAGAAATCCTTTTCCCTCCACACTTATTTTTAGAAAACCATCAATCAATAACAACCATGGAAGAATGTGCCCATACCTTTACTTTGATGAAGAAGGAGAACTCAAAAATCGTCACAACATTAACTCTCAATTTACCACCAATTAGAGTTAGCAACTATACAATAATACACAATAATAAAGATCCAAAATAACACCTTATTACTCCAACTTAATATTAACCACCAAAATTATAATATACATACAAAGTAAAATCTCTTTACACCTTATTACTCCACATAAGCATCAAGCATTAATAATAACAATGTCAAAACAAAGATTACAACTTAACCTTATACCTCCATCAATAATTCTTGATCAAATCAACTCAAATATCCCAAGTCAACAATAAAAAGATTTACCTTGGCAATACTTAGTTCTCCAACCTTAGGAGAAATGAGGAGCCACCACTATAAGCGCTAAAGCGCATTCTCCTCTACTTACGTAGCCCAATCACAGCCGCTCTCCTTCGTGCATCGCAACAAAAGGAAAAATGCACTCGACGTGATTCGAAACCTGTATCTCTGCCTAGCGAGCGCCTTTACTCAAACTCCATCATCGTTGGAGCACAAGTGCTCGACAAAGAAATATTAAACTATCCTTTGTTTTATCTTCACTTGATCGTAGGATATGGAAAACGTATTCATTTTCCTAGCACTGTCCAAAACATAAGTCACTGAATGCTTGCATTAATCATCTCACAACACAATCTGGAAAAACACAGTTCAGGTGCAATTGCCAATCCACTAACGTCAAGCAAAAAAGTAAGGATGCAGCCCAAGCTCAAATCCGAGTATGCCAAGCATGGTTTCCAAGACACAGATCAAGCACGATTTCAAAGACGTCAATTGGAGATTCGAAGACACAGAGCAAGCACAAATCGAAGACACCAAGCGCTATTCGAATGATACAGAGCAAACACACATCGAAGACACCAAGCGCTATTCGAATGATACAGAGCAAACGCAAATCGAAGACACCAAGCGCTATTCGAATGATACAGAGCAAACGCAAATCGAAGACTCCAATTAATCGGTGGTGCTCTTACTTTAGAAAATCATCCCCACTTATATAGCCATTTCTCCTTAACTGTTTGACGTCGGCGCTCCTCCAACGATGGCAACACGTCGGCGAAAGAAAACTTTATCTGCGTCGCTTAAGGGTTAAAAGACCCTTTAATAATAATTAAAAAAAATAATAATTATTATTTTATTAATAATAAATTAAACTTAGACCTTTGTCAAAGGTTTGAGTTAATTTAATTATTAATAATAAACATGGACCTTCAAGGTTTTTCAAGAAGTAAAAACCTTTGCATTAAGTTAAGCTTGGTTTTAATAAAAACCCTTAATGAGTCCAAATGGTTTTAAGAAAAACCTTTAACCTTGTCACCATGGTTTTAATAAAAACCCTTTAACAATATGAAGCTTTCTCAAGATATTTTTGACATCACACTCTTTTTGATATCAACACAAAAATGCCTTTTGACATCAATGACAACTTATACACTTGAGCAAAAGCAATGTACCCAAAGTACCCAAAATTGCCAACAACCACTATAGCAACTAGGTCACAGTGCTATGGATCTAGGTGGCCATAGGATGTAGAGGAGCGACAAAGTTACCATCATGCAGGGGACTTGGTACACTAGGCAGCCTCATTGACTGGGCTACAGGCCTACGATATTGTATGGAGGCCCTATGTGGATTGCCCTACTTGGACAAAGGTATACTGATATTTTGCATGGATGATACACGATCGATGGGTCATCAATCGCAAGACAAGGGTGATGGATTTATTTTATTTCTACTATGTGACCAGGTAGTTTAGGGTTCGACAAGATATCCCACTAGAACAAGTTTTATATCAATGCATCCAAGTAGAGAGGGATCTCTTGGTACCCCATGTGATAGCTTTAGCGAAGGAGGCAAATACTTCTATATTAGACACTAGGACTACAGAGGCGTACACCCAATGGTGGGTTACAAAACTATGGCAAGGTAGTGGTTGCCTAGGGTGATCTAGATATGAGACACTTGAGGGGGATCTTTATGAGAAATGAGTGTGGCCTAGGATAAAGGAGTGGGTCCAAGATGTAGAGGAGTAGGTAACACTAGAGGAGGAGGAGGAGGTAGCTATAGAGGAGCAGGAGTCTCCCCTCTAGGAATAACTACACAGTGTAGAGTTCAAGCTTCAATCCACTTGGTGATATATCTTAGAGTGGGATACCTATCTCGCTATGACATAGAGCCAACTAGAAGTATGGTAGGCTACATGGCATGGATATGAGGAGGAGATAACCTCTCTACAGATCTGACTTGACTCAGCATTGACCATGATAGAGGAGCTCACCATGAAGAGAGATGCTCTACGATCATAGGTTGCACTATCTACTCCAACTGCTTAGGGGCCAGGAGATTTAGGCCCAGGGGTAGAGATTAGGTGCCTATAGGGGTTTTTAGAGGATTTTGATGCCTATATGATGGGTACATTGCATCTCTACAACTTCATATTAGAATGCTTGGTGGCACTCCTCGAGAGAGATATACAATAGAGGGCTATCACCAGAGTAGGTGGAGCAAGTCAATGCAGTCGTCAGTGCAACCTAGTCATAGGTTAGGATCTCAGATAAAGAGGACAAAAAGCACTAGCTCCAGACCATATCACAAAGAGAGTGGAGAGGGTGGTGGTGACACTAGTGGTGTAGGTCATTCATTATCATGCTCTAAGCATATTGTATCATTTTTTAGTGTAAGGTCAAATGACCTACACTATTGTAGCCTATGAGAATTTTGATGTACCCCTATGTACTTTGATCTACACACACACACACACACACACACACACACACACACACACACACACACACACACATATATATATGATACTATCTTTTGAGACTCATTATGTGTGTTATATGTTTAATTTATGTTCATGTGATGCAATATGGATGTAAGTCTTAGATGATTTGATTATTGCTATATGATGTGATGTATTGATGACATGCACTAGCTAAATGATATATGATTAGATGCTGTGATCTAGATGTGTAGATGGAATAATATGTATGCATATATGGATGCACTTATTTGTGTTAAGTGCATGTTTAATTTTGATAAAAAATATACGCATCTACTTTATGGTGTTATGATATAATAAATACAATGTATGTGATGCATTATTTACATGTTGATGATCTAATGTAAATGAACCTGTATGCTTTAAACACTTAAAAAATAAGGAATGCATGTAATATGTGATTAACAATCTATTGGGTGACACCACATAATGTATTAAAATCATGAATGTAAATGTTAGATCTTATCATAAGAACTAACAATTTAAACATCAAAATATGAGATAAAATGATGTGAGATGTATGGTTTTTCCTTATAAGCTTTTGTAGATTAAAAGATATGCACAAAATAGTTAGTGGACATCTAAATATCATTGCTGATATCCATCCGGTATCTAACCTACTTCATGAACATCCTTTAATAAATAAAATTTCACAAGGAAAGTTGATGATTTATTGATTAAGATTATTTGTTGCTATGAGAAATTTTTGAGGTTTTCCATGAGACTTAGACACCCTAGTTGATTAATCAAAAGTTGTATATTGACTATACAGGACTCTTGAAATACTAAGTTTTTGTAATGAAATCCAAAGATATTCATTATTTCTATGTGTGCAAATGAATATATTAGATGAGATATAAGACTACCTCATTTTCAGGTGGGATTCATTCAACCCTTTTTTGTAATGAGGATCACCAAATATTCACCATGATCCTAGGTTTGAACGTAGTTGGACTAGACCACTAGATAGTACATGCCACCTAAAGCTAGCTCATTTGTAAATTTCTTAGACCTACCCCAATTCTAGGTGGGATTCATTCAACCCATTTCTGTATTTGGGATCACTCTATGGTTTCAATTAGTGACCATTCCAGGGATTCAAGCTCTTCACCCCCTTCTTTTATTTTGATTTATTGGGATACTTGCTCATATATAGTGATGAAAATCACTGTTTATTTTGCATTTTTGGTTTTTCTTTTGTTTTGAGCAAGGGATTTGTTTTTATTTTTGGTATTTTTTCTCATTTTGATGTAAGCAAGGGATTTCTTGGGTAGGGGGGATCTTGTCCTTTTTCCAATTATCAACACCCTAGACCATGCACATCACAAGATGAATAAGTAAAAACCTTTCACTTAAGGTGACTAGGACCACTTTGTAGTGTTCATATTTTATTGTCCTAATTAGTATTTGTTAGTGTGTTTGATTAGTAATGGGATTTTTACATATGCTAGGTGCTATCAAAACTAGACCTCGTCTTCAAAATCAAAGCAAGATTTCTATAAAATTTGATAATTTCACTAGGTATGGCTGAATTACCAAAGAACCCTAGTATATTCCTTATAGCAATAGGAGATATTGTGTTGAAAAATAAATTACTCACAAGGGTAATGGATGATGATGATGAATAGATGCATGATTAAAATACAAACATGGTGTCATTTGTAAGATTACAAACACAACCTATCCTAATGCAAGTGCAATGGATGAATATACCTAATGCAATGTAATTAAATGAATGCATGTGCAAAATAAGTGAACACAAGCTTATATTGAGAGGGGGGATGAATAGTATAAGATCAACTTTCACTTTTATTTCTCAAACAATATTATCTAATATTATCATGGCAATATCAATAGTAGTAATCAAAACAATGCACAAATCATCACACACAATAGAGACATCAATTTAACGTGGTTCACCCAATGTGGACTACTCCATGAGAGAAAATATTTCTACTAAAATTTTCTCAACAAATATCTTGGGAATCAATTCCCTATTACAATTTTTATGGAAATTTGTCCAAAGGAGACACCAATCTCCTATGTTCTGATTTGTGGATATCTCTCCACAAGAAAACTCCTTCCCCTTTTCTCTAGTTCATCAAACTTGATCTAGGAGACCTTTATCTCCTCAACTGGTTTGTGGATCTCTCTCTACTAAAGAACTCTATATTTATAGCTGGTTAACAAATCACACTCCATAAGAGAACTCTTTCCCCTCTGATCTAGTTTATGGATCTATATCCATAGGAGAACTCTTTCCCCTTGATATGGTTTGTGGATCTCTATCTATAGGAGAACTCTTTCCCCTCTGATCTAGCTGATGATATTCTAGAAGACTTTTACCACCACTACTTTGGCTTGTGGATCTCTCTACAAAGAAGAACTATATCCTCAATTCCCTAGCTAATGGATCTCTATCCACTAAAGACTATTGTCCTCTACTCTATCACATCCAAATATTAATCTCAACCTTATCTTAGATCTGCATCAAACTCTGTCCCAAGTGTAGTACAAATCTGCTCTAATTTTTCTTACAAATTCTTGTCTCAACTTTATCCCCAAGACTTAACACAAAGCTTGATCAAATTTGCTTAGATATGCCCCAAGACTTAACACAAAGCTTGAAAAAATCAATCTTGCTATTAATGCTATCTCAAGTCTTCACAAGACTTGCTCAAATCTACCTTCAAGTCTTTACCAAGAATTGCTCAAATATACCTTCAAGTCTTCACAAAGACTTGCTCAAATCTACTCTAATACATGCTCAAAAAACTCACAAGATATGCTCAATAAATTTCAAATCTTGCACACAATGCTATAAAATACTTTTTCTAATATTCAAAGTAATTTCTTTAGTTTGAAGCAGTTTAGACATATTCAATTCAAAAAAATTTTAACCTCTAAAACCTATAGAGAATGATGTACTCTATCAAAAAATCAATATGTTCTACTCAATCATTAAGTCTGTCGCTTTCACAAATCTGATTTCTAATGTTTGCACATTCACTTTCAATATCACTCAAAACCAATGCTCAATAATTTCACTCAGTCATTCAATCAATGAAGCACAAATTGCTTACAAACCCTAAACAAGTGTTTTCATACTTATTCAACCAAAGAGTACAATGTGGGTCTCAAATCCTAACTCAAATAATTCTCAATATCTATCTCAAATGTTCTCTAAAAATTCACCCATGAAGCATATAGAACTCGCTCAAATATTTCTAACAATGCTTATCAAACAATCCTTTTCACTCCACCTTATGTTTCACAATATTCAATCCAACAAACACTTCAAACAAAGGATGTTGTTCCCATACCTTTTCATTTTTATGGAGCTATGTCTTCAAAACCTATCTTATAATCAACCACTTTTCTATGTGCCACTTCACAAGTTAGATAGAAAATTTCTATTTCAAAATGTCCTCATAAATTTCTTCAATGATCTCTGAAAATAATACTCTAGGGCTCTTCCTTAGTTCTCAAAGACATTACATTAAAGCTCTCAAAGTTATCTCAATAATTTTCCTCTCATAAAGCACAATTTACAATCAAATAAAATCTCTTTTACACCTTTTATCTCCACACTTTGAAAAAAAATTTCACTCCACTTTCATATAAAAATAAAACATTACAATCATAAAACCTTTCACAAACTTATCACTCCAAACTTAACAAATTTAGATAAATGATATTTAAACCCTAAAAATTATAGCAAAAATATTATACCTTATATCTCCTATTTTTTCAAACCTTAGGCCAAATTAATCATCCGCCAATATATACCATAGTCAAAAATTAACAATGAAGCACATATATCATAAACCAACCATGTGCATACCTTATACAAAAAAAAATTAATTGCCTTCATCACGTATGGGAATCGACCCTCTGACCTCCACACATAAAGTTCAGCACTTCAACCGCTTGCACTAGCCAAGCGGTTGAGGCTAAGAGTTAGCCTCATACCCTAAATACCTACTGCCTTCACAAAACAAAAAATAAAACAATCAAACTGGTACTGATGGGAATTGAACATTGTACCTCCCTTGTGCCAACAATTTAGTGCAGGTCTTGCCTACTGCTTGGGCTACCAGCCCTTGGTGCATGGAATTATCTGCTACCCTCACTTTATTCCTTGCGCTCATCAACAAATGAGAAACATCTATATTTCTCCTCTCTCCTCCGTTGGATTTCGTTCACATGCACTTCCTTTGAAATTCATTCGCATACACTATGTCACCAAGCATTCCAATTAAAATGTGATTTTGTTACCTCCTTTTATATGCTCCAAGGTGGTATTTAAAACTTCGGGGAAAATATATGCCTCCAATGTAATTTTGAATTTTTGGCACCTTAGCCAAATTCAAAATTTAATTAATTAATTAATATAATATTTTAACCTTAGGTTAAATATTATATTATTTAATCTAGTATTAAATAATACTTTTGCATGGGATTTTCACCAAATATTTTTTGTCCTTTTATTAAACCCTCCTGGCTTAATTATTATAATATATTTTTATTAAGCCCTCCTGGCTTAATTATTATAATATTAAAATATTATAATATCTCCTTTTCTCTCTAAAACCATGGGCGTAATCCTTTGTCCTCAACCCTGTTAGCCAACCCTTTGGATTATAATATAAGATATTATAACTAATACTTTTACCACTTTTCTTGTACCAAAATGAGTGTTGTGGCTGCTCCACAACACACCCCAAAATTGGGGACCCACCCTTTTTGCATGCGTTCCAAGAATACTGTAGCGGCCCAGATGCTAAAATCAAAGAAAAAGAAGAATGTCGCAAAATCGTGACATGTTGCTCTGTTGCGGCTAAGAAAATGAAAAGTGTCGCAATATCGCGGCATGTTGCTCTGTCACGGCTAGGAATGAAAAATGTCGCGATACCGTGAAATATCATGTTTTCGCGGCTTAGATAGGCAAAATACAACAAAAATAGAAAGTGTCGCGATATCGCGACATGTCGTGAAATCGCGGTCAAAGTGGTCAAACAGAACAAGAGGCTAAAAATGTCACGATATCGCGACATGTCATGAAATCGCGATCAAAGACAGTAAGGGAACAGTCAACACAAAAGTGTCACAATATCGCGACATGTCACGTTTTTGCAGCTCAGATCACGAGGTAGAGCAGAATGGAAAATTGTCGCGATATCGCGACATGTCATGTTTTTGTGACTTGTCATGAAATCACGGTTCACAGAGGAGAGAGAAAGATAGTGAAAAATGTTGCAATGTTGTGACATGTCATGAAATCGCAGTTCACAGAGGAGAGAGAAAATAAAATGAGAACTGTCGCGATATCGTGACATGTCATGCAATCGCGGTCAAAGCAGTCAAACAGGGCAGTGTTGATAGAATTGTCATGATATCACAACATGTCGTGAAATCGTGATCAAAGGCAGCGAGAGGAACAATCAATGCAAAAGTGTCGTGATATCGCGACATGTCATGAAATCGTGGCTCAGATCACGAGGTGAGAGCAGAATTGAAAATTGTCACGATATCGTGACATGTCGTGAAATCGTGGCTCAGATCATGAGGTGAGAGCAGAATAGAAAATTTTCATGATATCACGACATGTCATGAAATCACGGTCAAAATAGTCAAACAAAGCAAGGTACTGGAATTATCGCGATATCGCGACATGTCACATTTTTGTGGCTCAGATCACGAGACAGACTTAAAATGAAAAGGTGTCACGATATCGCGACATATTTTTATCCTTGTGACCAAAGGCATAAAGTGTCGCGATATCGTGACATGTCTTATTTTCGCGATGAAAGAAGAAAAGCTAAGCTGTCAACATAAAAATGTCATGATATCGCGACATGCTATTTTTTGTCGCGATTCATGGTGGGCCGTTATAGAATGTGCAGGGAAGTGTTGAACACGTGGCACAGAGGCGTAGGGGCTATGATAACGCTTCATGACCAATGGTTACGATTCAGCAGAGAAGTCCAAACGTTTCGACACCCGAGTAGAAAGTCAACAACAACAAAGAGGCGAGGAAGATGAAACGAAAACGACCTAGGAGATGAAGCGAAGCATCACAGGGCGAAACAGAGAACCATAATAGAAAGTTTAAAAGCACGAGCCAAAGACAGGCATAGAGGTCGAAAACCACTACGGGCAGAGTTGCAGAGCCGAAGGCAATAAGCCATTCTGGGCCTCGCTTTTGGAGTGTTTTTCTTCCACTTTTTTTGGATATTTTCCTTTACATTGGACTAGGTAGGAAATTGCTGTAAGCGGAGTTGTAGTGTTGAAGGCCAGAAGGCCATTCTGGGCTCGCTTTTGAGGTTGTTTTCTTCCATAGACTGGGTTTGGGAAACCAGAAAGTTCTATTGTTGTAAAATGACCAATTTTTAATACAGAAAATTCAGAGAGTTGCACCTCATTGACAAGAAAGGAGTTATTTTCTGCATGCAAGATTGAATGTTTATCTTTCCCCTTTTCATATTTCTAGGCTTATAGGTGAAGTTTAATGCAAGTTCTCTTGGTTGCTTCATGCAAATGTCTAAATCTGAAAATCACAGTTAAAACCCCAGAGACCAACACTTAACTTATCTGGATTGTGCGTGTTTTGCAGGTTCAATAGGTTAGGTTGTATGCATGAAAACCTCATTAGCTTCGGTTTTGTCAAAATAGGATAGCATCATACTGAATGCACTTTTCATTTTCCTTTCGCATTTTATTTTCATTTTTTTTGCACTTTATTTTAATTTATAGGCATTAAAATAAAATAAAAAAAAACTAAAAATTCCAAAATCCAAAAATAGTTTCATCATTGCGTATGTTATACTGCAGATTTCAAATACGCATTTAAAATTTCATTTTTGGAGTTGTATAAATTTCATCGTAGCTGTTGTTTTGTTGCAGACTTTAAAAATCCAAAAATAGAAAATTTCCATTTCAAGGCCAGAATTTCATTTTTAGTTTTGTTTTTCATTCATGAGCCGATGATGACATTCCCTTCATGAAAATTCCAATTTCATTGAAGGATTTATGTTTTATGGCATTTCATCAATTTCCATTTTGAAGTTACGTCGTGGTCATATAAGGGCCAGATCACATTTGCTTTATTTGGGTTCAATAAACAATCATTAAAGTTTCACAATAAAATAAACCAACATTGCCCCTTGTTTTCGAGTTACTTGCAACCACTAAGGTGTTCCAAGCATTTAAATTGAATATCTTTATTTGAGATTATTAATACACAAATGTAAAATGCTAATATAGCGGAGACCTTGGAGAAATTATTTATTTAATTTCTTTGCAAGAGAGGATTTGGAACCCAAATCCTATCGGAGAGTGTGTTTTCACAATCGGGTGAAAATACCACTCAACAGATTGGCGCTAGAAGGAGGGCCTGAATAGGTTTATTTCAGTGTGATTTAAATGCTATAGGGATTTAAATTTTGAATATTTCATGCCCTATTGGTTATTATCTTTAGCCCTCTTTTAACAATACAACCTTGTACTGTTAAAAGGAGGACATGAATTGCTATGCATTGTTCTAACGTTTTTTGATTGTTTATACAGGAATAATCTGTCTTGATTTGATTCAAAAAAAAAAAATTCTTGACTAACGAGGTTGTCTCCATGCAATTACTTTCATTTGATTTTAATGGATACATCTCTTGGTTGGTGCTAACATGATTATTCATACGTTACATGTTTGATATTTGCTAGTCATTTCAAGGTTTCCTTCTTTCATGACTAACAAATTGGTTTTGAAATTATTCTTTGGGTTTCATTAATGGCTACAACTATAGGAACGTGGTATGGGATACATGCTAATCCGTTGAACATTAGTGGAGATTTTCATGATTTACCCAAGAACGTAGAAAAACATTTGCCCAAGTTTAAACACAATGGTCCAACATTAGCCGAGGAACATATTCAAGCCTATGTGGATATCCTAGTTAGATGGAATGTCGAACATGAGGATGTGGCATGTAGAATGTTTCCTGGAACCCTAGATGAGGTGGCATATGATTGGTACATCAATTTACCCACTGGTTCTATTACATCTTGGACTCAATTGAAAGATGAGTTTATCAATCAATTTAGGTTACTCATTGATCCTCTCACGATATATCAACAATTTACTTCTTGCAAAAGAGAACCTAATGAGCCAGTGAGAAATTTCAACTTGAGGTTTCGAAAGCTTTATGCGAGACTAATTTCTCCCTATACTATTGAGGAAAGTGGTGCTCTTCAAATATACTTTCGAGCATTGGACCCATTGTTTGCCATATTTGTTAGGATGAATCCCTTGGTTACTGATCTTGCATCGGCCTACACAGAAGCTATGATTGTAGATCAACAATTGAGGCCACAAGGTTATGGAATGGAGCAATCAACTATGGTAGGACAACTAGGGGCTTGCAATCAAACCTCGATGGTAAATCAAGCGTGGGCACAACAAAATTTGATATCAAATGTTTTTCCCTACAATCAACTTTATCCTACCATACCAACTTATGCTCCCACATGTGCTTATACAAGTACTTTCATCCATCCAACTATGCCTCAATTAGAGAATCATGTGGTCACTCATGGAACCATTGCAACAAATGTTCAAGCATTGTCTGTGGATATCAATCCAACTAATCCTACTACTTCTACCACTCAACCCAAAGAGTTCGTATCGAAAGTAAAAGAGCAAAAGAAAGTGGTTAAGAAGGTATGTAGGCATATTCCACCACAAAAAAGAGCACATCAATGTATGCATCCAAATCATCCTAGGAAGAAAATTCATAATTTCGATCTTAATGATGTTTCATGTTATGCTTCTTCAAGCGATACAAGAAATTTTGAGGTGACTCACGTTGAAGTAAATACCTATTCGAAAAGTCTTGAAGAGCATGAAGTTTTTGGAGAAGAAATTCTATGGATGGGTAACAAGAAGTTGGAATCAAATGATCACCATCTTGTTTTGGAAAAGAAATATCCAGAATCATTACCCAAAAAGGAGGATTTGGATGAACAAACTTATGTGGATATGATTTGGTCAGATGTACTTGAAAAGGATTGGAGCAACTATATGACACGGAATTCAAAAATTGATCCCATTATAGAAGATCCTAAGCCATCACAAGTGGTTGAAAATGAATTTGAAATAAAATCAACAAATGAAGTTGAAGACATAATCGAATTTCACCACTTGTTCTCGAAGGACACTTTGGATGATGTTCTCGAAAGTGATGACCAAGAGGATCCACACCTTCCAAATTGTGATAAAATTGAATCATGGGTTACAAATTTGGATTATGATAGCTTTACCAATTTGAATTCAAGAGATAACCCACTTTTGGAAATAACTCGAACCATCTAAGGAAGGTGAAGATGAATGGGATGAGAAACATGTTGATGAATCAGAATATGAAGAAGTACTTGAGCGTCACAACTTGAACTTGGAGGATGATTACTATGATTCATGGAAGAAATGGGAAGAATATTATCAATATGAATCTTCTAACAAACTTGTTGCGTCAATTAATATGCAGGATAACTCAATTGCTTCCTCGCATGAGGATACTATAAATCCTGTACAATTTGAGAAAGTTTTGGAAGAGGAATTTGAATCTCATCAAATTTTGGAACATGATAAGGATTCTACAACCATGAATCAAGGAAGAGAGTCATTTGCTTTAGATTCCTTTGAAGGAAAAGAAATTGAAAATCTTGATCCACGTACTTGCGCTACAACGATTATGCCATTTCAAAATGAGAAAATTACAAAACCTAAATCATTTGGGTTTGATATCATTGATGATCCAATTGAAAATCTCACGTTACCCAAAACAACCCAAGTGATTGATCATGGAAATGTGTTAGTTGACCCACCCCTAGATAGACAAGACTTATGGTTTGAAAGGGATGGACATGTGTTCAATTGGGTACCTAAGTTTGGTGCCTTTGATAAACAAATCATGGAGAAAGAACAAGTGCTATATGATGAAATGTCATTGAAGGTGAATGAAGAACAAGGATTAATTTCTAACCACACCTTTGATAACATTATTTTAATGAATGAAAAGGAAGTTGATGCATTTGGATTGCTAAATCAAATTCATCAACAATTAATTCTTGAACCTAGGATAAAAACTCTTAATGATCCTAATTTAGTAAATATCCTAGATGCTTGCAAACTTTTGCACAAATTTGATTGGCCTAAGAATATGGAAAATGAATTGGCTTTAAAATTTTTAGAAATAGGCTCTTGTTTACAAAGCTTCATTTTGGATAAGGAAAGCCTAGTTCTAAATCATGAATTGAGTCATGAAACTGGTACATTTTCAAGAATAGACAAGATAAAATTGAATACCATTTATTGTCTAATCATTTTAGTAATTTGAACGCTCACCTATGAGAGTGGTAATGGAACTAAATCTAATTGGTGGGGTGAGCAAGAGAAGTTAAAATTTGTTGCATGGTGTGGTCTAGTCTTGTTTTCATTGGATTCCTACAACATTTGGCACGCGCATCGTGTCATATTTTTGTTGAAATGTTCTAATCATGTTTGGGATCCAGGAAAGTGATAGTCCAAGCTTTGCATCATCTTGTATTATATTGTACATTTGTATATAGATTTTGGTTTTTGGGTTTTGGTTTGTGTTTTCAAGTTCGTTTTTGAAGTTACTTTTGGGTTTGGTTTTAAGTTTTGTGTGTTAGTCCTTTGGACATGTTTGGTTCGTTTAAAAAAAAAAAAAAATGAATAAAAATTTGAGATGTCAACTCATGCCTAAGATCAGGAAAATATGAAACATTGGAATTGTGTTGTAAAAGCTCCGCAAGTAACACAAACAGCTTAAATAATATCATTTGAAACTTGTGATGCATGAAGTAGTCAGTTTTACAAATTATGACAATACTTTATCTGCAATTCAAAAGGGCAATGCATTCATATTACATCCCACTTTGCATATACATGCCATCTTAGTTGCATATGCATTTCAGATACAATCATTTGAAAGGTGTCAAGTCCTCTTAGGGTTATTCTATAACATAAAAAAAAAAGAGAAAAGAAAATCCTAAGGTTGGGAACTGATGCCCGAACTATCTTGAACCAAGCACATTCTATGCACATTAAAGAAGATCTTGAGCAAAATGATCAAAACCATACTTGGAAGAAAAGGTGAGGCGAAAGGAGTACTTCGTGTCTGTCCTATCATGCAACATAATCCTTAAAACAATGGTTTTTACCACTCCCATTAAGCTTAAAGTCTAAAACCAGAGTAGTAAGGATAGGGTTAAATCCTCATCGAACTTAGGTTGAGGATCCAATTCCCCAAAGCTCTGATTTGACCTACATGGAGTAGTAAGGATAGGGCGTAATTCTCATCTCGCTTAGGTTGAGAATCTGATTCCCCAAAGCTTCATTTTTTTCCATTTCATCATAAGTATTGGATTGGAAGGATCGTACTACATGTCCTCTGCAAAGGATGGGTAGTCATCCCCAAGGTCCAAGAAATAAAAATAAAATCAATACTTTCCATTTTATCATAATATTGGATTGGAAGGATCGTACTATACGTCCCTCGCAAGGATGGGTAGTCATCCCAAAGGTCCAAAAGTAAAATTAATTTTTCCCATTTCATCTTAATATTGGATTGGAAGGATCGTACTACATGTCCCTCGCAAGGATGGGTAGTCATCCCAAAGGTCCAAGAAATAAAAAATAATAATAATAAAAATGAATGAATGAAGCCAAATAATGGATTATGGGGTTAATCTCCATCGGGGCTATAGATGCATGATTGGTAGTGGAGTATGCTCATGCGTGGCATCATGTCTTGTCTAAAAGCAAGACCACTGACTACTCAAACAGACAGACTAGCCTGACAATTTCATCCATAACTGGTTAAATCATTTTGTTCAAAGTGAGGTAATGAATTCCAGATCAGAGTAGTAAGGATAGGGTTAAATTCCCATCTCGCTTAGGTTGGGAATCCGATTCCCCAAAACTTTGATTTCACTTTCACTTGCACATGGGTTCAAGATGGTGGTGACACATAACCAACTTTGGGATTTAACAAAGCAATTCATTTTATACGTAGTTGATCCTAAGAGGGTTTGATAGTTTTAAAATGTTCATGTATGATATTAGAAGGTTTGAGCTTTTATAAAATAGATTGTTATATTCATCATACTGTGCAAATCATTCACAACCTCACATATGCATTCATGTAAAACTGACAATGGAATGTGGATCAATTTCAAACGATAGAAAATGGAACACACTGCACACACCGAGCTGATACTTAATGATTCTTATGTTTCATGTGTTTTTGATCTATCGGCATTTGTTTATATTTTTCATGTGCTAACGCCTGTTTTCGAGTTTGTATATTTCCAGGTTAGGTTCTCACCGAAATGCTCGGGAGCATTTCCCAACAGAGTCGCCATTTGTTGTGGCTGCTCCACAACACACCCCAAAATTGGGGACCCACCCTTTTTGCACGCTTTCCAAGAAGACTGCAGTGCCCCAGATGCTAAAATCAAAGAAAAAGAAGAATGTCGCGAAATCGCGACATGTTGCTCTATCGCGGCTAAGAAAATGAAAAGTGTCGCGATATCGCGACATGTTGCTCTGTCATGGCTAGGAATGAAAATGGTCGCGATATCGCGACATGTCGCGTTTTCACGGCTTAGATCGGCAAAAGACAACAAAAATAAAAAGTGTCGCGATATCGTGACATGTCATGAAATCGCGATCAAAGTGGTCAAACAGAACAAGAGGCTAAAAATGTCGCGATATCGCGACATGTCATGAAATCGCGATCAAAGACAGTAAGGGAACAGTCAACGCAAAAGTGTCGTGATATCATGACATGTCACGTTTTCGCGGCTCAGATCACGAGGTAGAGCAGAATGGAAAATTGTCGCGATATCGCGACATGTCATGTTTTCGCGACTTGTCATGAAATCGTGGTTCACAAAGGAGAGAGAAAGACAAAGTGAAAAATGTCACGATATCGCGACATGTCATGAAATCATGGTTCACAGAGGAGAGAGAAAATAAAATGAGAATTGTCGCGATATCGCGACATGTCATGAAATCGCGATCAAAGCAGTCAAACAGGGCAGTGTTGATAGAATTGTCGCGATATCGTGACATGTCGTGAAATCGCGATCAAAGGCAGCGAGAGGAATAGTCAACGCAAAAGTGTCGCGATATCGCGACATGTCGTGAAATCATGGCTCAGATCACGAGGTGAGAGCAGAATTGAAAATTGTCACGATATCGCGACATGTCGTGAAATCGCGGCTCAGATCACGAGGTGAGAGCAGAATAGAAAATTGTCACGATATCACGACATGTCATGAAATCACGGTCAAAACAGTCAAACAAAGCAAGGTGCTAGAATTGTCGCGATATCGCGACATGTCTCATTTTCACGGCTCAGATCACGAGATAGACTTAAAATGAAAAGGTGTCGCGATATCGTGACATATTTGTATCCTTGTGACCAAAGGCATAAAAATGTCGTGATATCGCGACATGTCTTATTTTCGCGATGAAAGAAGAAAAGCTAAGTTGTTGACATAAAAATGTCGCGATATCGTGACATGCTGTTTTCTTTTGAGATTCACGACGAACCGTTACAGAGTATATAGGGGAGGCACTGAACACATGGCACAGAGGTGTAAGGGCTATAATGTAATGCTTCATGACCAATGGTTACATTCAGCAGAGAAGATCAAACGTTTCGACATCGAACAAAAAGTCAAAGACAACGAGGAGACGGGGAAGATGAAGCGAAAAGACCTGGGAAATGAAATGAAGCGTCACAGAGCGAAACAGAGAACCGAAATAGAAAGTTTAAAAGCACGAGCCAAAGACAGGTACAGGGGTTGGAAACCACTACGGGCAGAGTTGTAGAGCCGAAGGCAATAAGCCATTCTGGGCCTGCTTTTGGAGTGTTTTTCTTCCACTTTTTCTGGATATTTTCCTTTACATTGGACTAGGTAGGAAATTGTTGTAAGCAGAGTTGCAGTGCTGAAGGCCAGAGGGCCATTCTGGGCCTGCTTTTGAGGCTGTTTTCTTCCATAGACTGGGTTTGGGAAACCAGAAAGTTCTGTTGTTGTAAAATGACCAATTTTTAATACAAAAAATTCAGAGAGTTGCACCTCATTGACAAGAAAGAAGGAGTTATTTTCTGCATGCAAGATTGAATGTTTATCTTTCCCCTTTTCAGATTTCTAGGCTTATAGGTGAAGTTTAATGCAAGTTCTCTTGGTTGCTTCATGCGAATGTCTAAATCTGAAAATCACAGTTAAAACCCCAGAGACCAGCACTTAACTTATCTGGATTGTGCATGTTTTGCAGGTTCAATAGGTTAGGTTGTATGTAGAAAACCTCATTAGCTTCGATTTTGTCAAAATAGGATAGCATCATATTGAATGCACTTTTCATTTTCCTTTCGCATTTTATTTTCATTTTTTTTGCACTTTATTTTAATTTACAGGCATTAAAATAAAATAAAAAAACTAAAAATTCCAAAATCCAAAAATAGTTTCATCATTGCGTATGTTATACTGTAGATTTCAAATACGCATTTAAAATTTCATTTTCGGAGTTTTATAAATTTCACCGCATTGCTTGTTTTGTTGCAGACTTTAAAAATCCGAAAATAGAAAATTTCCATTTCAAGGCCAGAATTTCATTTTTAGTTTTGTTTTTCATTCATGAGCCGATGATGACATTCCCTTCATGAAAATTCCAATTTCATTAAAGGATTTATGTTTTATGGCATTTCATCAATTTCCATTTTGAAGTTACGTCGTGGTCATATAAGGGCCAGATCACATTTGCTTTATTTGGGTTCAATAAACAATCATTAAAGTTTCACAATAAAATAAACCAACATTGCCCCTTGTTTTCAATTACTTGCAACCACTAAGGTGTTCCAAACATTTAAATTGAATATCTTTATTTGAGATTATTAATACACAAATGTAAAATGCTAATATAGCGGAGACCTTGGAGAAATTATTTATTTAATTTCTTTGCAAGAGAGGATTTGGAACCCAAATCCTATCGGAGAGTGTGTTTTCACAATCGGGTGAAAATACCACTCAACAATGAGCTTACCTTGAACCAAACACTTGACATCAATGACAACATTATTACTCAAAATTTCCAACAATATCCCCCTTTGTCATTTATGGCAACCCTTTTTATTAATCATTGCTTTTTCCTTTTTCCAATTTTGCTTCCCTTGAGAATTTTCTCCCCTTGAATAAATGCTCTCCCCCTAACTCAAATCTCTCCCCCTTTGTCATCAATGGAAAAGGGACTTATTTAAAGCTAAATATAAGACTCTTAGCTCAACCCCCTACCCACCTCCTTTTCTTGAGGTGATTAATTTTGGGGTGGGAGCAAAACTACTCCCATCATGCAATGATATTTTCCTTTGTCAACCTTCTTTCTCAACATATCCTTTTGATCCTTTTTAATGTCTATGTTCTTGCTTGTCTCTAGAAATTTTGTTCTACACCAATTGGCCATATGCCCAACATTATTGCACTTATAACACTTAATGTTGTGGTACCTAGAAGGTGCAAATATCTTGAAGTTACTTCTGGTGAAGCCATACCCATTCCTATTATGAACCCTGCAATGAATTGCTTTATGACCAAAATGATTGAAATATTAGCAATACCCTTGAAAGAGATGTCCATATTTTAAATTTCACTTAGTACCATACTCCTTTCCATGTTTCCTGCACTGCATAACCTTGTGACCAAACCTATTACATGAGAAGAAATGTCCTTTGAAGAAATATTGCCTTGGATCCATTGGTATCTTAGTCCTCTCTTCCCTATGATGTTCCATGTTCCTTGTTTATGCATTGTTTCCTTTCTTGGTGAAACTTATATTCACATAAGTCTCACTTTATCCTTCACTCTCTTATTTTGAAGCTTCTTCCTCTTTGGATCTTGAGCTTGACCCTTCTTGTTTCTCTTGTCTTTCTTCAAAACCAAATCTTATTTTTTTAGATGAAGGTCTTTGTGCATTGATAATCTTATCCACAATATTTGATATTTTTCCAAACTTGTGTAGCTTGTATTTAGAATTTTCATTTCCTTTATTAGAGAAAATACCTCTTGTTCTAATATTTCACATTCTAAGATTTTTTCCTATAGTGTTTATTTAAATATCCTTATCTTATCTATTGAGTTTGTTAGATCTTGTATAAGATTTCCTTTCTCCTTATCACATTCTTGAAATTGAGCTTTGAATCTTGAATTCTACTTTTTGACCTTTTTCAATTATTTAAGAGCAAAAATAAGTTTAGCTTCTAGATCTACTACTTATTCCTTTTCATCTTCTGATTATTTCTCTACTTATTTGTCTTTGAGAGCATCTTCATATTTTTTAGATTTATCTTTAATAGGATCACTTCCTTCATATTCTATTGCAAAAAAGAGAATTTCTTCTTCTTTGCTATCTGAGGATCTTTTATCACGATCACTTGAAACCTTGCCTATATTATCCACATAAAAACTCTTCTTATACCTTTGAAAATACTTCTTTTCATGCTTGCCTTGTCCATCCCTATCTTTCTTCTCATACCTGGATTTTCTTGCTTCCTTTATATTATGATTTTGTTTCTCTTCACTACTACTTCCAGATTTTGGAAAGTTAGATGCATAGTGACTATATTTACCACAATTGAAACATTTAACTATTTTCGTATCTTTGTGCTTTTTGGAGTCCTTGTTCCTTCTACCATATCATTGGATGACTTATCACTTGAATCTGGCTTCTTATATTTTGTCTTCTTTGCTACTTTGAAGGCTTCCTCTTTCTTGGGGATAGGATCCTTTCCTATTATCATATCATAAGCTATGAGAGTTCCATGTAACTCATCCATAGTCAAAGTTTCAATATATATTGTTTCTTCTATGGCTGAAACCTTTTAATTATACCTCATAGGGAGTGACCTTAAAAACTTTTGACAAACATCTAATTCTTCAACTTTAAACCCAATTCCTCACATGGAGTTAACAACCTCATTCAAAAAAAGTAAGTATGTAGCAATGTCTTCCTCATCCTTCATCTTCAATTCTTCAAATGTTTTCTTGTGATTTTGTAATTTTGCTATCTTGACCTTTTTGTATCCCTTATATGTTTTCTTCAACTTTTCCTAAATATCTTTTGGTGATGTGCAATGCATAACTTTTACAAAATATGCTTCATGTAAACCACTTAATATTGCATTCATTACATTTACATTATACAAATATAGGAGCTTACCATATTTATCTATAGGAGGACTAGCTGGAGGTGTGAATCCATCATCAACTACTTGCCATGTATCATATCCTTGTGCCATCAAGTAAGTCTTCATTCTTATGTTACAGAAAGTATAATTATTCCCATCTAAAAATGGTACCTTATTTTTTGAATATCCACTCTAATATGCCATTTGTGTTCCTGTATACTTTTACCTCAAGTTGTTAAACTCTTTTGAAGAAAACCACTATGATACCAATTGAATAACACAAGCTTATACTGAGAGGGGGGTGAATAGTATACAATCAACTTTCACTTTTCTTTTCCAAAAAATATTATTCAATATTATCAATGGCAATATCAATAGCAGTAATCAAAGTAATGCAAAAATCATCACACACAATAGAAACACCAATTTAATGTGGTTCACGCAATGTGGGCTAATCCACGAAGAAAATATTTCTCCTAAAATTTTCTCAACAAATATCTTGGAAATCAATTCCCTATTATGATTTTTATGGACCTTTATCCAAAGGAGACACCAATATCCCATGATCTAATTTGTGGATATCTCTAAACAAGAAAAATCCTTTCCCTTTTCTCTATTTCATGAAACTTGATCTAGGAGATCTCTATATCCTCAACTGGTTTGTGGATCTCTCTCCATAGAATAACTATATCTTCACAGATGGTTCATGTATCACACTCCATAGGAGAAATATTTTCTCTTTACTCTGGTTTGTGGATCTCTATCCATAGGAGAACTCTTTCCCCTTGCTCTGGTTCATGGATCTCTATCCATAGGAGAACTATTTCCCCTCTAATTTATTTGATGATATTCTAGAAGACTTCTACCCACACTGCTCTAGCTTGTGGATCTCTCTCCACAGAAGACCTATGTCCTCACTACACTAGCTAATGGATCTCTATCCACTAGAGACTACTATCCTCTACTCTATCACATCCAAATATTACTCTCAACTCTATATTAGATTTGCACCAAACTCTATACCAAGTGTAGTATAAATCTGCTCACAAATTCCTATCTCAAATCTGTTCCCAAGCCTTAACACAAATCTTGAACACATCAATCCTTCTCTTAATTCTATCTCAAGTCTTCACAAGACTTTCTCAAATCTGCCTTCACATATTCACCAAGACTTTTTAAAATCTACCTTCAAGTCTTCACCAAGACTTGCTCAAATCTACTCTAATACATGCTCAAAACAACTCACAAGATATGCTCAATAAATTTCAAATATTGCACATAATGCTATCAAATGCTTTGTCTAATATTCAAAGTAATTCCTTTAACTTGAAGTAGTTTAGACATATTCTATTCAAAAAAATTTTAACCTCTAGAACATATAGAGAATGATGTACTCTATTAAAAACTCAATATGTTCTACTCAATCATTAAGTTTATCACTTTTACAAATCTGATTTCTAATGTTTGCACACTCACTTTCAATATCACTCAAAACCAATGCTCAATAATTTCACCCAGTCATTCAAAAAATGAATCACAACTTGCTTACAAACCCTAAATAAGTGTTTTCATACTTTTTCAACCAAAGAGCACAATGTGGGTCTCAAACCCTAACTCAAATAATTCTCAATATATATCTCAAATGTTCTTAAACATTCAACCATGAAGCATATAGAACTCAATAAAATATTTCCAACAATGCTTATCAAACAATCCTTTTCACTCCACATTATGTTTCACAATATTCAATCCAACAAACACTTCAAACAAAGGATGATGTGCCCATACCTTTTTTATTTGATGGAGATATGTCTTCAAAACCTATCTTATAATCAACCACTTTTCTATGTGCCACTTCACAAGTTAGATAGCAAATTTCTATTTAAAAATGTCTTCATAAATTACTTCAATGATCTCTAAAAATAATACTCTAGGGCTCTTCCTTAGTTCTCAAAGACATTAGATTAAAGCTCTTAAAATTATATCAATAATTTCCCTCATAAAGCACAATTTAAAATCAAATAAAATCTCTTTTATACCTTTTATCTCCACACTTTCAAAACAAATTTTCACTCCATTTTCATATCAAAAAAAAAATATTACAATCATAAAACCTTTCACAAACTTATCACTCCAAACTTAATAGATTTAAATAAATGATATTTAAACCCTAAAAATTATAGCAAAAATATTTCACCTTATATATCCTAAGTTTTTAAACCTTGGGCCAAATTAATCATCTTCCAATATTACCATAGTCAGTAATTAACAATGATGCACATATATCATAAACCAACCATGTGCATAACTTATACAAAAAAAATTTAATTACCTTCATTGTGGATGGAAATCGACCCTCTAAACTCCACCCACAAAGTGTAGCACTTCAACTGCTTATGGTAGCCAAGCAGTTGAGGCTAAGAGTTAGCCTCTCGCCCTAAATACCTGCTACCTCTGCAAAACCAAAAATAAAACAATCAAATCAGTGCTAAGGGGAATCAAAACCCATACCTCCCTTGTGCCAACAACTTAGTGCAGGACCCGCCTACCACTTGGGCTACCAGCCCTTGGTGCACAGAAATATCTGCCACCCTCAATTTATTCCTTGTGCTCATCAACAAATGATAAACGTCCATATTTTTCCTCTCCTCTATTGGATTTTGTTTGCATGCACTTCCTTAGAAATTCGTTCGCATACACTATGTCACCAAGCATTCCAATTAAAATGTGATTTTGTTACCTCCTTTTATATGCTCCAAGGTGGTATTTAAAACATCAACGAAAATATATGCCTCCAATGTAATTTTGAATTTTTGGCACCTTAGCCAAATTCAAAATTTAATTAATTAATTAATATAATATTTTAACCTTAGTTTAAATATTATATTATTTAATACAGTATTAAATAATACTTTTCCATGGGATTTTCACCAAATCTTTTTTGTCCTTTTATTAAACCCTCCTGGCTTAATTATTATAATATATTTTTTTTTTAAAAATTGAAAAAACTTGTATTAAAACAAAGATCAGTTACAAAAGGGAGAAGACCCTTCCCACCAAGTACAAGGCGTGAAAACGCGACACAAACCACCTTTGACCGCAAAAAGTCAATGAGTCACGAAATCGTGACATGTCGCAAAATCACGGCAACAAACCAACCAAGACCGCGACGGAGCGACATGTCACGAAATCATGACAAGTTGTGATTTCGTGACAGCTAACCCACCTTGGCCATGACAAGGCAACAAGTCACAATATCACGACAACTAACCTTCCCTAGCCGCGATAGAGCAACATGTCACGATATCGCGACATGTCGCGATATCGCGCATGTCGCGATATCGCGCATGTCGCGATATCGCGACATGTCGCGATATCGCGACAACTATCCTTCCCAAGCCGCAACAGAGCAACATGTCACGATATCGCGACATGTCACAATATCACGACAAAAAACCTTCCTTGACTATGACAGAGCAACATGTCACGAAATCATGACAACTTTCCTCCAAAGGCCACGACGGTGCAACACGTCGCGAAATCGCAACAACTTTCCTCCCATGGCCGCGACGGTGCAACATGTCACGAAATCATGACAATTTTCCTCTGGAAACCGCGACGACGCAACATGTCGCGAAATCGCGACAACTTCCCTCTAGAATCCATGATGGTGCAACATGTCGCAATATCGTGACAACTTTCCTCCAAAGGCCACGATGGTGAAACATGTCGTGATATCATGACAACTTTCCTCCAAAGGCCGCGACAGCACAACATGTCGCGATATCGCGACAGCTTCCCTCCAAAGGCCGCGACGGTGCAACATGTCACGATATTGCGACAACTTCCCTCCAAAGGCCACGACGGTGCACCATGTCATGAAATCATGACTACTTCCCTCTAAAGTCCGTTATGGTGCACCATGTCGCGATATCATGACAGTTTCCCTCCAAAGTTCGTGACGGTGCAACATGTCGCGATATCGCGATAGCTTCCCTCCAAAAGCCGCGATGGCGCGACATGTCGCGATATCGCGACAACTTCCCATCAAAGGCCATGATGGTGCAACAGGTCGCGATATCACGAAAAAAACCACCCTTAGAATTTTCTTTGCTCATTGACGCAAGGATCTTTCAAGGCCCTGCCTAATCACTTCATCCTCCAAAGGCATGTCACTGTGCAGCTGCACCCCTACCTCTTTCTCAACACCCATCTTCGCAAGGAAATCGACCGCTTTATTTAAATCTCTACTCACATAAACGGGGATCACATCATCTAATTCCCTCCATAGTTCCTTGATTTGAGAGACCATAATCCACAACCTCCATGCTTTTGAAGCAAAGTTCCTCATGCAGTCTAGAGCACCAACCATAATTTGAGAATCAGATTCGAGAATTATCTTCTTGTGGCCCTGATTAACTACCCAGATGGAAGTAGATTTGATAGCAATGGCTTCTAATTCATTGTTTGTGGCTCTTCCCAAACCTTGTAGTTCCCAAGAGAGCACTGAACCAGCATGATCCTGACAAACTACACCAATTCTGGCACTGCCCGGATTGCCTTTTACAGCACCATCAGTATTGATTTTGATCCAACCTTCCGGGGGTGGTTTCCAGCTAGCTCGTCCCATCTCGTCATGCTCTTCACCTCCCTCTTCCAATGGCCCAGACCAACCTAATTTTCCTCTTCAGCATAGATGGCAACAGTTTCTGTGACTTTGCTCCAGATGACCTGCCAAACTCCATCTAGCGAGGAGAAATTTTCTCTAAAAATACGAGCATTTCTCTCCAACCACACTTGCCACCAAACGAAAAGTAAGCCAAGCTCCCAGAAAATTCGAAGAGCTTTAGATTTAAATCTACCCCTCTTCCATTTTTCCCAGATATTGGTCCGATTCAAATCACCATTAGCCTGAAGTTTATAGTGAGAGAACCACCGCTTCCAAATCTGGCACGTGAAAGGGCACTCAAACATCAGGTGATCAGCTGTTTCCTCATTCTTGTGGCATAATACACACTGAGATGGACCGATGATTCCTCTACTTCTGAGATTGTCAAAAGTGAGAATTCCATTGTGCATAAACTGCCAGGCAAAGAAATTTACTTTCGACCAGCCCTTGGAATGCCAAATCTTTCTCCAATCCTGAATCGAAAATGAATGTGGGGGAGGCTCTGGGAGGATCTTGTCGTATCCATCCTTCACTGTATATACACCAAGGTTCCCATAGCCCCAAGCTAGTTCATCCTCCTCGTCTCTCCCTGTGAGAAACCTTTCTATCAATATTTTGGTCAAGATGGGTTCCAGCTCTAGAGGGATTGTAATTGGCCACTCCTCCAACCTCTTGAACTTCTTAAACTTATACTCCCCCATTTGGCTAGTGTTGAAATAACTTTCAATTTGGACCCAGCCCTTGGCTTCTATGGTGGATTTAATTGGTTGTAATTTGGGGTACGCAGCAATGATGGGTGAATACTCGGTCCCATGAATCAGTCCGTAAGCGTGCCTTCTCCCCTCTTCCCACTTTCCAAAATAATTGGTCTTTAATAACCTCGAGATCCAAGCTTGAGAGCCTGCCACACTAAGGATCCAGTACCCTCCGTAGGAAACGGCCCACCTCATTAGGGTGAACATGACCCAAATATTTACTCGGTTAGGATTCTGTCGAATAAGGAGGTAGGTCGGGAAATCCACCTCCAAGACTGCTTTTCTAGCCAAAGCTTTGTTATTAAGCTTGGAGCTTCTCAGTCCCAGCCCTCCTTTTTCCTTGGGCTGGGTAACTTTATCCCAACCAACCAAGGCCCATTTCCTCTCCCCTTTTGCTCCTTCCCATAAAAATTTTCTTGTCATTTTGTCCAGCTCTTTCCATATAGTATGAGGGGCAGCCAGGATAGAGAATTTATAAATTGGCATGGCCTGAATAATCGATTGTAAGAAAGTTAATCTACCCCCATAGCTTAACCATTTATGAGACCAATGATTCATTCTATCTTTGATACCATCCAAAAGATCCTTCCAGATATCTATTTTTAATTTTTTGAAATGCAAAGGAACTCCCAAGTAAACTATTGGAAGAGAAGTCCTTGTGAATCCCAAGAGCTCTATAACTCTATCCTGTAGCCTTTGGTCAATATTGAAGAAGACCACTTTGGATTTTTTATCATTGATGACTTGGTTTGAAGCCCTAAGGTAGACATTAAGAGTATCTCTCGATTCCTCTAGCTTCCCTGAAGCTGGCCACTCCAACCAATCCTGTATCGTCCACAAACTGTAAGTGAGTCAAAATTTCCTCACCCACCTTGATACCTGTTAGCAGGCCTTGATGTATTCTCCTCAAGAAAAGTCTACCTAATCCTTTAGCCAAAATGAGGAAAATATAGGGAGAGAAGGGGTCTCCGTGACGAAGACCATGAGTGGCTCCAAAAGGTTGCGAGGGAAGACCCTTGATTAGAACAGAATAAGGTGTAGAAACATAGCTCATGACCCAATCTATCTAGTCCTGAGAGAAACCAAAGGCTGCCATCATCTTTGACAGGAAACTCCACTCCACCCTATCATAAGCCTTGGACATATCCAGTTTAATGAACATTCCTTTATTACCAGATTTTTGCATTGTATGGATTGCCTCCTGAGCGAGAACCACCCCATCCAAGATCTGTCTACCCTCTACAAAACCCCCTTGCTCTGAGGAGATGATGTTATGAAGTAGAGGTTTTAGCCGTTCAGCCATTATCTTTGTGATTATTTTATAAATCACGTTGCATAAGGCAATAGGTCTGAAATCATAGATATGAGCCCCCTCCTCCCCTTTTGGAATTAAAGTGATGAAGGTATGATTTATTGCCTTAAGCATTCTTTTATTAGTTCTAGAATCCTCTGTGACAGCCAAAACATCCTCCTCCACAGTATCCTAAAAGGCCTAAAAAAACTCAATAGGAAAGCCATATGGACCTGGAGATTTGCCAATGCTCATTCCAAAGACCACATTCTTTAGTTCATCTCTATCAAAGGGTCTAAGAAGGGTCTGATTTTCTTCTTCAGAGATAATAGAGGGTATGAAATCAATAAATTCATTCTGAGCCTCAACATCTTGTTCCATGCTTTCCTTAAAAAGTTTAGAAAAATAATCCATTGAGTGGGAATGCATACCAGGAAGAGTATCAAAGGAGTGTCCATTCTCATCTTGAAGGGATTCCATGTTATTCATCTATCTTCTAGCACAAGCTGATCGATGGAAAAATTTGGTATTTCTATCACCTTCTAATAACCAAGTGTTTCTTGCTCTCTGTTTCCAGTAAGTCTCCTCTTGGTTATCAATGTCCTCCACCGCTTTGTGCAAGGCATCATCCTCGGTTTTAAGCTGCTCAATAATTGTTCCTTCCCTAAAGAGTTTTTGAACCTCATCCCATCTAGCCACCAAGGGAGCTCTTTGGAGCTGGAAATCTGACTTATTAGCTTGCCTCCATTGTTTCAGTTGAACTTTGACAAAATGAAGCTGTTTGTGGAATTTAAACATTGCTATCCCAAAAGGTAGACGGCCTTCTTCCCACCATTGCGGAATTTTCTTTCGAAGATCCTTCTTTTGTAACCAAAAATTCTCAAATTTAAAAGGTTTGTGAAGCTGTCCTGTCCTAGTCTCTCCCTCCAAAAAAATGGGAAAGTGATCTCGAAACCGGGCCCTCCAAAATCTGGAATTTAGTGTTCCACTTTACAAATGCCTCCTCCGAGACCAGAAAATGGTCTAGATTTACCTTCCTCGCTATGTGGCTCCCTCCTCTTGTTAGTCCAAGTAAAGTAGGTTCCAGTGGCCTTTAACATCCACTAAGTGAAAGGCCTGGACTTGGGCAATCAGAAGCCGATCCCCTGGATCCAAAATTGGGGTTCCACCTTCCTGATCTCGAGCAGATAATTTAGCATTAAAATCCCCAACAATAATCCAGTCTAAATCTTCCCTTGAGGACCTCATGTTATGTACAACTTTCCATTGGAGCCTCTGGCCATCAAGGTTTTGGGCCCCATAAAAATTTGTGATTAAGATATGTTCAGCTGTGACATTATTCCTAAAATGAGATGTGAGAACACCCCTCCAAGCTATATTTTCTATTGCAGTCCATTCCAGAGGGTTCCAAAAAGTAACAATCCCCCCGAGGCACCTTGGGCAGCCACATCCATATGACCAACGCCCTCCAGATTCTATTAACTATTTTACACATAAGTTCTAAAGACATTTTTGTCTCCTGGATAAGCAAAAAGTCTGTTCTACATTTTCCTAAGAGTCTTTGAACAACAGATTGATGGGTTCTACTATTTAAACCCCTAACATTCCAATATTGAATAATCATTGAAAACCTTGAGAGCAGTAAGAGTCTATTGTCCTCACCGATCCTCCAGTGATCAGCTTGTCTCCTTGAACTTCTAACAGGTCCTTATTTGATTTTCTGCCCGCTCCTTGAGAGTTGCTATTTTTGGATCTCTTTTCCACCTGAGTTATCCCTAGGGCTGGCCTTTCTCTATTCTTTTATGCAATTCCCATGCTAACATCCTTAATTATTGGGTCGTGCTTGGGAGTGCACTATCGCTGCCCCCGCATTCTCTCGGTCGTGGTAACTCAGTGGACTCAATCACCTGTTCTAGGACAGGGGAAGATGAAGGAGAAGCATGAGTGTGGATGTTATTGTCCTCAATATTCCCATCCATTCCTTCCATGACTTGATCCTCTTGATCCACTAGTGTCTTAAAAATTTCATATCTATTGGCTGGCTTGAGTTGTGATTGCTCCTTACCATTTTTCTTTTGCTTTCTCCTTCTTTTAGGCTGTTCAAAGCCATCTTTCTGAACATCATTACCCTGAGGAGTAGTGGATGTTTCTTTGGCAAGAGTAGACTTACCCTCTCTGGGGCGATTTGGCATTCCAAGCGGGGCCTTCATTTTTGTGTTCAAAATATTTGGACAAAACCGGGCCAAATGCCCATGTTTGTGGCAAACTCTGCATCTAAAGGGCAGAGCCTCATAATCTAACTATTGGATCCAAGACATTCCTACCAGTTCAAGTTCCACCTCTGTCGGTAGAGGCTGGCTAATATCCATTTCCATGCAGATTCTTGCAAAGACAGCTATGTTACCTTCTATGGTGTCCTTGGAGACACCCAGATGTCTACCGAGGGAGTTACCGATCATTTCCAGAACCTGCGCCCCCCAAAACTCCATTGGAAGAGCGTACAACTAGATCCAAACTGGGACATCCGTGGGTTCAATACAAGGATCGAAACCCACTCTCCAGGGTTGAACAAATAACCCTGCCGGACCGTGATTCCTCTTTTTTGATTCAAACACCCTATTTCTATCGGCTAGAGAAGAAAAACTAACAATGAAATACCCGTTACTAATAAACCATAAGGATTACTCACCATGATGCTCCCAGTTCTGTCTGACCCAGGTATGCAAGAAATTCAGGGTAGGTCGGATACCCATGAATTTACATATCAGATCATGGTTAGATTTGTATATGATTGTGTCTTCGACCATCTTTGGTTTAATGAAAATCTTGGGTCTGGAGGCGGATTGTGGGAGGCATCCATTAACTCGATGTGTTGTTGAACTCTTGCCAGCGTTCTTGAAGAGTGTATGAAGAGTATTTCTCTGAGCTTCGTCATGAGAAGACAAAGAATTTTCTTTTAGCATTTCAGCATAAGAGCTCTTTCTCCCAGAGAGAGGTTCTGGAGGAGACCCCATTGGGCCCTCCTGGGGTAGCAGACGTTCCTTCAGATCCATAATATCCAGAAAAACACTATGGCAACCCACCTAATGCCCTGGATTTTCCTTCGCTCCACAAACCCTAGAACATCGCCTATCGCCTGCTCAGAAAATTTCCCGCCTAGCTCCCGCTTCCTAATTATTATAATATTTAAAATATTATAATATCTCATTTTCTCTCTAAAACCATGGGCATAATCCTTTGTCCTCAACCCTATTAGCCAACCCTTTTGGCTTATAATATAAGATATTATAACCAATCATTTTATCAATTTGCTTGTACCAAAATGAGATTACCTTGAACCAAAAGCTTGACATCAACGACAACATTATTACTCAAAATTTTCAACAATGAGAATGCACTACAAAATATAAATATTTTTGTTCTTTTTTATGTTTTGCAATGTTTTAATTTTGTTTTGAATTTTATGTGTGGAGCGCCTTAAGATGAAGAATGTTGAGAGGTTCAAGATCTTCAACACCTTCAAGTGATGTTAGGTGATATGTTCCAGGTCCAATATTCTATGAGATGATATATGGACCTAACCAGTTGGCCATAAATTTATCTCGTAAGTGCGGTGGTAGGTTTGAGTTTTGTTGGTTTTATTTCAGTACAAGATCACCAATTTTAAAGTCTCTCAAATGGACTTTATAGTTATAATCTTGTTTTAGGTATTCTTGATAGATTTGAAGATGCTCAAGGGTATTCATGCAATGTTCATCAAGAAGAATCAATTGATCAAGGCGAGCTCATCATGTAGTGTCAACATCGATGAACTCTTTCAATACAACGTGTAGGGTTGGAATTTCCAACTCTAAGGGCATAATGTCCTCAGTGCCATACACTAGTTAAAATGAGGTTGCCCTAGTGGACATTTGTATACTAGTACTATAAGACCATGATGCAAGGGGTAGCTAGATATGCCAATATTTATGGTTCTCTTGAATAGTATTTTTTAATATAGCTACCACTATCTTGTTAGAAGCTTCAACTTGCATGTTTGCTTGCAGATAGCATGGAGTCATAAAACTATGTTGTATATTGTACTTGGACATTAAAGCCCTTACAATTTTATTTTTGAATGATGTTCTCTTATCCGATATGATCTTGGATGTTATCCCAAAATGATATATGATATTGTGAAGTATGTGTGAAGACAAGAACACAACACTTAAATAATAAAGAAATCAAATAACCTAAGGAAACACAAGATTGCACAAATAGATAAATTTATTCAATAAACAAGGGGGGAGCTAATAAAATCCTTTTGATACAATTTGTACTTAGTGAGCCTTTGATACAAATATTTACAATACGCTAGGGTTATCCGAAACCCTAGCTACAATAATGAAGTATCTTCAAATAGTGTGTCCTTGCTTCCAACGAAATGAGTGGGCTTCAGGTATCCGATGTCGGACCACTCCAACTTCAATAGCCATTCAACAATAAATAGAATCTATAGACCTACATGCACACAAACAAAGAAAGAGGTTAATAACACCTATGAGGGCTCCACAGTGTGAGACCCTCAGATATCAATAAAACCTAACCAAAAATAGATCAAATGGTATGCTAAATATATAGATCATGTAACAGAATAAAAAAAATGATGATATACCTTGCTTGTGATGATACCTTATTTCATTGTTGCAGTTCTGACAGTAGATGGCATGATGCAGCAGGATTTGAATCGTATTTTGGTGATAAAAATAGGCTCGGACGTGCACTTGGTAGGCTTTGGCACGAGCTTCGTAGGCTCTGGTGTGCACCTGCGGGATATAGCAGGCTCTGGAGAGCACCTACAAAATATAGTAGGCTCTGGTGAGCACTTCACAGGCTCTACAATGAGCTTCACAATCTCAGGAGGGCACCTGCAGGTGAGGGTAAAATCTGCAGAAGCAGATCATGATGATGGGAGGGATGCGGTGGATGGGAAATGATGGAGGTAATGGAAAATGGTGAGGGGATGGATGTGGAGGATGGCTGGAATAGCAGAAGTCCTATTGGCTAGCTAGGGCTTTGGATTTTTAGGGCTCTATCTCTTTCTGCTTCACTAGGGCTTTGCCAATGACCTATTCAAGATGCAAATTCTAATATCAGGGTTCTAGGGTTTGAGCATTTGCAAATGCCCTTATTTATAATCCAACCTAGGGTTTTCTTAGGGTTTTAGACTTACACTTTTGATTGTGTGGCAAAGATTAAATTATATCCTAAGGTTGAGATTACTTTTTAGATGTGGCATGGATTAATGAAGATGGACAGTGGAGACTAGATTAGATCGAATGACTGTGGTTAATTGAGTTTATAAATATATATTTTATAATAAATACATTATAATATAATATAAAATATTATATTAAATATAAAATAATATTAAAATAATCCCAATTGGGTTAGGAAATGGTGGGAAAGGGCTAAAGTGGGCCTTTTGAAGGTGGGAAATATGTAAAGTGGGCCTTTTGAAGGTGGGAAAGATGTAAAGTGGGCCTTTTGAAGGTGGGAAATGTGTATGGTGGACCAATGGGTGGTGGGATGGTTAGGATGGAGGATTAATGGCTGCAATTTGGTATCTACAGATGCCTTTTTTTATACCATATTGCATGAAACACAATATGGTACAAAAATACGAGACACCTGCTTGGGTTATGGGCATAGAAGCAACTTCTCTCTGTCATTGGATTTGAGCACTGATGTTGAAGACAAAAGAATAAGAATTTTTGGAATTTTGTAGCTTACCCCCTCAATTGGCGAATGAGTTACGAATGTATCTCATAAGCCAATTGAAAATTTTTTGTGCTAATAATGAATTATGTGGTGAATTTGTGACATTGATGAATGAATGGTGTGAAATGCAATATGATTGTGAACGATATGAATAATGTAAAATGTGATACCATTTATGCCCCAACGATGGAAAAAAGGGGTTGGTGTATAATACCCTATGATTGTGGATGATATGAATGTTGTAAAATGTGATACTGTTTATGCCCCAATGGTGGGAAAGAGGTTGGTGTATATTACCATGTGATTGTGGATGATATGAATGATGTAAAATGTGATACCATTTATGCCCCAATGGTGGGAAAGGGGTTGGTGTATAATACCATGTGATTGTGGATGATATGAATGATGTAAAATGTGATACCGTTTATGTCCCAACGGTGGGAAAGGGGTTGTTGTATAATACCATGTGATTGTAAGATGTATCCTATCATGGGAAATCATAATCAAATTATGGTTACCCCAATGGGATTATTTGATGTTGTTGAATAAGATGTCGCAATGGCATCATTGAGTATGCAATTTATGAAGATGCATGATGGCTAAGTAAACGTAGGGGTGGGGTAGTGATTGTGGAAATTTATTCACCAATTCCATAATGAAACCAATCAACCTACCGATATGTCCTGTATGGTGACTATTGTCAAATGAATGAGTGTTTGTAATTTTGATTATCTGTGTTTTCATGCCCCATGGAAAAGGGTATCAATGATCGCCTTTGAGCAAATTGTTCTTGGTAAAGTTGTACTTAAAATGTGAGGTGCCAAATGTGATTGTGATCTTTGATGATGTGATAATGGATGATGATCATTGTCAAGTTTCCTTATTGTAGATTATTCATCTTACCGAATTGCATGGATGACCATCGTTGCAATCGCCAAGTTTATAGAATAACCTACTAGATACGAGGTTCGTTTAACTCCAATTTTTGCACAATTGTATGTGATAATGAAGAATATAATGCAAAATGATTAGATATGATTTTTATGAAAATTTGGATTGTTTTGCTGCATTTTGTGCCTCATTTAGCCTATTTTGAAGATTTGGTTTATTCTCAAAAATTATACCTGCAAAATTATTTCTATTTTTACAGAACCTGATTTTAGGATGTGCATGATGTGTGGATGAAATTTGGTGAAATTTGGAGGAGGTAAGCTACCATTTTTATCAATTTTGTCTTTGTGACATTTTGTTTCTAGGCGTATGGCTGCACTTGTAGTATCCCGCAGGCATGCAGATGCGCCTGGGTATGACCGCAGGCACCCAAGCGAGCCTACAAATTCGCAGGTGCAGACTTGTGCCTGAATGCACTAGGAAAGCTATAAATAGCTACTTGAGTGAATCATGAGGCTCACTTATGCGTTTCAGACTTTGAGAAGCTACATCTGAGGAGTGGAGTGGGTTTTTGATCTTAGTGAGGCTAGTGAGAATTTGCACGGAAGCTATGGCGATAGAGGGATCGAATGCTGCAAGTGAAGCTAAGGCACCATTTGCCCTGGTAATTTTTAAAAACACTTTATCTCTTGTGTATTTTTTTGTTTTTTTTTTTGTAATAGTATTAATGAAATTGTTTGTTGTTGTATTTGAGGAACATAGAGCCTCGACATTGGTTCTATCCTCTCGTTCCTAGGATGAGGAAGAAGCTGACGACTAATGACTGGGAGTTTTTAGGGAAGGTGGGCCTGGAGGGTGTAGCTAGGCTAGATGTGGTGAGGGAAAATGAGGGATATCTCTCATCATTGATAGAGATATGGGACCCTGATAGGGGGACGTTCCAACTGCTGATTGGGGAGGCAACGGTTATGCTTGAGGATGTATACCACATTCTCAAGGTTTCAATAGAAGGGGAGAAGGTGGTATTTTGGCATGATAAGAAGGTGGATATGGAGCAGATGTTCAGGGATCAATGGTGAGAGGTGCAGATGGGGGATGGGGGTATATGTTATCTAAGAATATACAAAGTGAAGGAGTTGGATGCGCTCATCGCCTTGATCATGTTTGTGCTAGCAAACATAGTGCTACCTAATAGCATTGGTTGTAGGTTCCCTTGGAACCTATTGGGGTTGGTGAGTGATATGTTGATGGATCCTCGAGAGTATGCATGGAAGTTTACCTTATTGGTTTAGTTGTACCAGGAATTATATGATGTGATTAAAAGGGAGAGGAAGGGGATTGGATGCAAATTTCCTTCTATAGTGTTGGGATTGGGAGTATTTTATTGTGGCTCGGCTCGAGGGGTTGCCATGTGAGTCATGGAAAATGGGGGAGCCCTATGCTAGGCGATGGGTAGTGGTAGAGGAAGTTCAGTCGAGTTGAGAGGTTCATACCATCCAGTGGTATCAGGATATGTTGTTGGGATTGAATCGAAAGGACATGATATGGAAGCCATGGCATGGAGATCGATGGGATAGTAATGCGGAGTAGCTACGTCAGGTGAGGTAGGCTTGGTGGTTGATTGGGAAGTGAGATGAGGAGGTGGAGTACTTTCAGTACTCATCGTGTTGAGGCAGTTTGGGTTCCCTCAGAATGTGCCTAATGAGCTGGTGTTGTATCGACATTGGTGGGTGGAGGTGGGGCTCCCTTGTGTAGAGCCATGATGGGTGGTGGTTGAGGATTATGAGAATATGGAGTTCCCTAATGTAGATGATTCTAAGGTGACTCCATAGTATGTGGAGTGGTTTGGTGCCCAACCAGTATGGGTACCAAAGGTTGCAGGTGATGAGGTGGCAGCTACGAGATTAGGGGTAACTCTAAAGAGGATGAGGGCTTATCGATTGATGAGTTAGAGATGGTTGAGGGTATCGGCTCAAAAAAATCCAGATATGGGGTTGGCAGATGATGATATGGAGGATGATGAGGGGATGGGTGAGATCTCTAAGGTGGCAAGGTTATGAGTGAAGCTGGAGTAGCTTCATGAGGAGTACGAGGTTATGATAGAGACTCATAGGGAGTCGTTGGCTGCTATAGTTTAGGTGGAGGCAGAGCAGACAGTAGCTATGGCTAGTGATCAAGCGACAATCACATGGCTTTAGGAAAAAATGTTAGTGAAGAAGCATCGATATTATATGGACTTACGACATCCGTGGGCCACTGAGGAATATACACATTCCTTGGAGGATGTGTGCATGCAACACCATATTACATTATCGGATCCTCCTTCCTATTCTATAGCTGAGTCATCTAGGCATACTGATTCTAGACAGAGTACTAGGCCAAGGGCTCCTACTAGGTCTCAGGGTTCTTCTCATGGACATTAGCTTAGTTCTTAGATGCACTATTTTGTATATGAGCCTTGGTGCTCCCTTGTAGCCTTTTGGCATTTATTGTATATGCGATATTTATACATATATATACATGGCTTTTATTTTTGTGTTACATTTTGTGTGTATGCAATATTTATTTTATGAATGGTTTATGCATGTTTTATGAAAAATGTTTTGATGGAATGCTTTATGAATGCCAGCTAATAATGATGTATATGCATAATGCTTTATATGGATGTTTCATGCAAGCTATATGATGTGCTATTGATGATAAATGCAAGTAAATGTATAATGAATCTAAACTATATGAGGGGAATGCATGGTGTTCAAATGATATTTTATAGTTCAAAAGTTTTATTGGCCATTGTTCTTTGTCCATTGTTTTCTAGTTGGAGGTACCCAATTTAGTGGCTTTATGCAATTTGAACTTGTAATGAAGGCATGGATGTTGATATGGAAGAAGACATGAATGTTGATATAGAAAACTAAGATATTTTTAAAGACTCAAACATATTAGTGTTACTAACTGTAGACACCAAAACAACACCAATCCAATTATGTGACTGCAAACACTAATTGCATTAACACACACAGCCCCCAGGGTAGCCCCCAGAGGTTAAAAAGTGGTTCTAACCACTCACATAGTAGTTTTACAAGTCAGATATCAATTTGGCACCTTTTAGGCACTTTGCTACTTACTCGCTCCACCCAGGGACGAGTGCATACTGGTACTCGTTCCACCCAAAGATGAGTGCAGACTGGTACTCGTTTCACTCTGGGATGATTATCCGTGCTCGCTTTTGGGTGGGACGAATGCCAGGTTTGACCGACAAAAAGTCAAACCTTGGCGCATGACAACTCAGAACTGCCACTTAGCTCTCCTTTCATGGCATAAGGGTGTGAGTGAGTTCTTTTGACAACTCATATCTACCACTTGACTCTCCATTCACTGCATGGGAGTGAGAGTAGGCTTTTTTATGACAACTCAGATTTTCCACTTAGCTATCTCTTCATTGCATGGGAGTGCGAGTGAGCTTTTCTAAACATACAAAGACATGCACAGAGGCAGTTAAGAATCCCTTGATCAAGAAGAAGTCTTCTCTTCACAAAAAAGCATTCATGCAAAGTAACACTTTTGCATGTTAATTCAAAGAGACCCCTTGGGTCTATAAAATGGTGAGCTTCCTCACCCAAAAGATATACAAAGAAGGAGCATTTTGAGCGACGAAGTGCTGACAGTTTATTGACCTACGATTTGTGCTTCACATCCATAATCTCTTAATCAAAAAGGAGGTTATTGGGTGACTTTGGAGGCACAAATCAAGAACCAAAACCCAATTTTTTTGACCACAATATCCTACCAATTTTCCGACAACCCATCACAATAGGTTTCGGACCCATCCCAAGCGGATTGGTGTCGAAACAAAGTTTCACCCACGGGTGGTTTGCCTTCGGGCACCCCCCGCCTTATTGCGTTTGGTGACTATTTCTTTTACAATATTTTGCTAGTTACATGATTATGCTTCTGTCAAATTTTTGGTTTATTTGGACTCATTTTAACCATCATTATATTTATCTTTCGTTTTTCATACACAGGTGCTACTAATTCTTTGTTTGTTTCTTTGAACGTAGATTTGCAGCATTAGAGGAGCAACGAGGAATCTACTTTTACCAACACAAGCGGCGACAACGTTTTGGTTCACCCATCTTATATGTGGGCACGCGGAAGAAGGAATTCTGAAACAAGTTGTAAAAGACCAACATTTAATGCTCCTATCCCCTCAAAAGGAAGGAGACGCATTGTAACACAAATTTGAAAAGCATATCAATAAAAGGGCCGTATTTTATATTGCTTTGATATCTTGTGTTCATGTTCTTTCTTTTTACACATTTCTCAATAACATAGGGTTTAAGCATTATTTTAGCTTCGTTTACATTGCATTTTTAGTCTATCATTTTTGTTTCTGGAATCTCGTGCTTTCAATGGCGATCACGGTGGGACCTCTGCCCTCTGTTTATTTTTTAGGTTAGATTTTTGATCTGAAATTGCTTGTTTTGATTACAAGTACCTATTTTTCAATCATCAGACTGTTATTCGTTTTTGTCAGTGACGATTACAGAATTGGGATTCGTTTCACCTAGAGATGAATATACCATTCGTCTCACCCTAAAATGAATACTATTATGATATTTTCTCCACCCAGGGACGAGTGCAGACTGGTACTCGTTCCACCCAGAAACGAGTGTAGACTGGTACTCGTTTCACTCTGGGACGATTATCCGCGCTCGCTTCTGGGTGGGACGAGTAAGTAGCAAAGTGCCTAAAAGGTGCCAAATTGATCTCTAACTTGTAAAACTACTATGTGAGTGGTTAGAACCACTGTTTAACCTCTGGGGGATGCCCTGGGGGCTGTGTATGTTAATGCGATCAGTGTTTGCAGTCACATAATCAGATTGGTGCTGTTTTGGTGTCTACAGTTACTAACCAAACTCATTAGGTTGTCTAACTTTCTTTAGAACCAAATGTGTGTGCGAGTGATGTTCAATTACCGAGTCTTGAGCAAGACAATGACCCTATCCAACCAAGTACCAGTGTGTGTGCATGTGAAGTTCATTAACCCATTATGATTGGTTTTAGGCATGACCTGTTATGGAGATGACCTGAGGTTAGCCTATCCTTATGTGCATTCAGAGGTCTCCCTTTTTGAAGGAGAGACATGTCATCTCGCATGAGCTTACTCCACTGCCAGTCAAGCGTTTATAGCACCAGTTGAGATTCACTCCATAGTCCTATGGGATTGATATTTTAGGCCTTGGGGGGGACTACCCATCTTGGTCAGGGACGTGTAGTATGAATCCTTATGACTTTAGGGATCAAGTGTATTTGGGATTTTATTTGTTAATTTTGTATAGACCTTTGGGGAATAGGATTCTCAACCGAGGTGTGATGAGAATTTTGACCCTATCCTTACTACTCTATGTTTTTACGTGTATGTTTGGAACAATGTTGGTAGTGGTGAAAACCACTATTTTTGGACTATATTACGTAATGGGAAAAGTGAGGGATATCTCCTTTTTGTCATGAGGTACTATCCAAGGATGGTACTAGCTCCCCCTATCTCATAATTGTTTTAAGATGTCATGGAATGTGATTGGTTCAAGACTATTTCATGATCGATTGGCCATGCTCAAGACTTTCTTAGTGTGTAAAGTGTGTTATTGGTCCCAAAGAACATCGAACATCCATTTGGAGGTTGCTTGCTATACTAGTAATGGCTGAGTGACTGAAAATATAGGCTTTTGTGATTTTGGCATGCGATGTGGTTGACATATGAATTTTGTGAGGATTGCATGGTTTATTTAAACTAGGTACCCCTAATTTTTATAATTTGACTTTTTTTTTATGACCATATCATCATTACTATGTCATATCATTGAACATGGGACGGGATTAATGCAAATGTATATACCTAATACAATGGAGTATTGATATGTAAATGGAAATTGTACAATGCCATGGAATATGTATGATTTAATGTATGCGAATGAAACAATGTATGAATGCAAAAAGTGAAGATGCATGTCAAATGCTTAAATGTAAATGCAAATGGAATGTATGCAATGTGTGCATGCCTATGTGAATTTTTTTTTTTTTTAGTGCGAAAATCCATGTATATATACATATAAAGTGTCACTTTTAACAATAGAATACCTTTAAATGAAGAACATTAAGTGGTTCGGGTTCCTCTATTCCCTCTAAATCGATAAGTCTATAAGTACCATTACCCACTTTTTGAGTGATTATGTATGGACCTAACCAATTTGCTATAAATTTGTCACGAAGGTGTGGCAAAGAATTGGTGTTTTTTTTGTTCTCTTTGAGTTCAGATCCCATACTTGAAATTCCTGAAGATGGACTTTAGCATTGTAAGCATGCTTGAGGCGGTATTGATAAACTCATAAATGTTCTAATGTGTTGACTCACCTTTCGTCTAGGAGTGTAAGTTCGTGCTTGTCTAGATGTATCACCATCTATGAATTCTTGAAAGGAAACTTTTAAGGAGGGAATCTCAAGTTCAAGAGGCATAATAGCTTCAACTCCATAGACCAGAGAGAATGGTGTTGCTCCTATTGGCATTCAAATTCTTGTTCGATAAGCCCAAAGTGCCAACGAAATTTGTGTATGCCAATATTTATAATTTTCTTTGACAAGTTTCTTAAGAATAGCAATCAAGGTCTTATTGGTAGCTTCAGCTTGTCCATTTTCTTATGGGTAATAAGGAGTTGAGAAACTATGCTGGATATTATACTTTTCGCAAAGTGTTCGAACATCCTTGTGCTTGAAATACTTATCATTATCTGAAATTATTTTAGAGGGAATGCCAAAGCGATAGATGATATGATGGAGTATGAAATCTACAATTTGAGGTCCTGTCATACTGGTTAGAGGTATGGCCTCAACCCACTTTGTGAAGTATTCTATGGTGATGATGATGAATGTATGTTGTCCCAAAGAGGAGGGTGAAATCTTGCCAATTAGTTCTAGGTCCCATTGTGAAAAGGGCTAGATACTTTTTATTGGCTATAAAGCTTGTGATGGTACATGAGTTAAATTGGCATGTTTTTGACATTGTTTGCAATTTTTGACATATGTGCAACAGTCGTGTTCCATTATGGGCCAATAATAACCCATGTGTAAAAAATGCTTTGCAATGGCCATTCCACTAAAATGACCACCACAAGTACCATCATGGGCTTCCTGTATGGCCATGTGGTCCTCCCCGTGTTCAAGACAACGAAGCAGGATTCCATCATAACCCTGTTTATACAACATGTCACCCAAGAGAATGAAACAAACTACTCTTTGCTTGAAAGTGCATTTGGTAGATCGAGACATGTCCACTAGGAGTGTTCCAAATTTTAAGAAGGCTACTAATGGGCTTGACCAAGACTTACATGATTCTATATGGATAAAGCAAACGTCTTATCCATATTTTGGGTCAGCACACACAACGACTGCTTTAGATATTGTTGAGATTATTAGGGGTTGTACCTCTCCCAAGTCATTCTTTGGAATCAAGGATCCAAGTTAGGCCATTGCATTTGCAAATCTATTAGTCAAACGAGGTAAGTTATTGATTTCATACCATTCAAATGTTGAGACCAATCACATTGCTACTTCATGATAAAGTTTAATGGTAGGCTCTTTGCATTGGTATTATCCTGTTACTTGTTTCACTACAAGTTGATAATCCCCAAATATTTGAATATGCTTAATACCCATAGCTATAGCTGATTGAAGACCTAATATTAAGGCTTTGTACTCTACTGTGTTGTTTGTACATGAGAAGTATAACTTGAATGATAAGGGCATAGGAATCCCCTGTGGTGTATGAAAGACAACTCCTGCACCTTGACCTTTCTCACACTTAGATCTGTCAAAGAATAATGTGGTATCGACATCTTCCTCATGAATGACATCGTTTTCTACTTCAATGACTAAAAATATCGAACCATCTAGGAGATAAATAATCAAAGGATGATCACTACGTAGTGGAGCATCCGCAAGTTGATTGGTGATAACCTGACCTTTAATGGATTTTTGACTAATAAATTTGATATCAAATTTTGTGAGTAGCATTATCCATTTAGCGGTACGGGTGTTGTTATAAGTGCGAGATATCATTTAACACAGAGGATTTTCTCTAGCTATGACATAGATTGTTTGACTTAGCATATAATGGCATAGATTCTTAGTGGCCAAGACCACTGCTAGGCATAGCTTTTATACATAAGCATATCTTGTTTCATAACTTACCAATGTTTGACTAATGTAATAGATTGCTTGCTCTCGATTTTATTCATTTTTTTGTGCAAGCATCATCCCTAAAGTAGCCTCTGTGGCTGAGACATATAGATGAAAAGGGACCCTTCACCTAGGAGGAGTTAATACTGGCAGAGAAGTTAGATATTGCTTGATGTCATCAAATAATTTTTGACATTCTTTTGTCCATACGAATGACACTCCATTTTGTAGTAAATGGTTAAACGGTCTACACTTATCGAAAAGTTGCCCAATGAAATGTTTGATTGATTGAATTTTGCCTTGCAAGCTACATAATTCATTAATGTTGGTTGGGGGTGTCATTTCCATTATGGCCTTGAACTTTTTTTTGTCCACTTCAATGCCTCTTTTGGAGATGATAAATCCTAAAAGTTTACCAGAGGTAACACCAAAGACACACTTTTTTGGATTTAACCTCACCTTGTATTCTAGAAGTCGATCAAAAATATTTTCCAAGACATCAATATGTTCTTGTTGAATTTTATATTTAGCCAAGAGATCATCGACATAATCTTTGATGATTTTATGCATTTTTCTTATCGATTTTTAGATTTAGCCAAGAGATCATCGACATAATCTTCGATAATTTTATGTATGTTATGTTCTTGTCCCATCGTGATCATCATTTGTGAAGACAAGAACATGACACTTAAATAATAAAGAAATCAACTAACCCAAGGAAATACAAGATTGCACAAATAGATAAATTTATTCAATAAAAGAGGTGGGAGCTAATAAACTCCTTTTGATACAATCTATACTCAGTGAGCCTTTGATACAAAGATTTACAATACGCTATGGTTCTTTGAAACCCTAGCTACATCAATGAAGTGTCTTCAACCTCGCTTCCAATGGAATGAGTGGGCTTCAAGTATCCGATTCCGGACCACTCCAACTTCAACAACCATTCAACAATAAATAAAATTTGTAGACCTACATGCACACAAACAAAGAAAGAGGTTAATAACACCTATGAGGGCTCCATAGTGTGAGACCCTCAGATATCAATAAACCCTAACAAAAAATAGATTAAACGACATGCTAAATATACATATCATGTAACAAAATAAAACAAATGATGATATACCTTGCTTGTGATGATACCTTATTTCATTTTTGTAGTTATTATAGCAGATGGGATGATGCAATAGACTCTGACTCATATTTTGGTGATAACAACAGGCTCGAACATGCACTTGGCAGGCTCCAGTGTGCACTTGCAGGATACAACAGACTCTAGAGAGCACCTGTAGAATATAGTAGGCTCTGGTGAGCACTTCATAGGCTCTGTAGTGATCTTCACAATCTCGAGAGAGTGCCTATGGGTGAGGGTAAAATCTATAGAATTAGATCGCGATGATGGGAGGGATGCAACAGATGGTAAATGATGGAGGCAACGAAAAATGGTGAGAGGATGGATGTGGAGGATAAATGGAACAACATAAGTCCTATTGGCTAGCTAGGGATTTGTATTTTCAGGGCTCTTGTTGGCAATTTTGGGTACCTTGGGTACATTGCCTTTGCTCTAAGTGTAGATGTTGTCATTGATGTCAAGAAGATCTTGAAGCATTTTGGTTTGATGTCAAAGAATGTGTTTTGACGAAGGTTTCAGTTTGGACAGTGAGTTTCCAAATAGATCAGAGTAGCCCAGTTGCAAAAGATCAAGAAAAAGACAAGTAAGAAAAAGTATGCAGGCGGCTGGAAAAACTGTCGCGATTTCGTGACATGTTTCAGGAGAGAGAAAGCGCTGGCAAAACTGTCATGATTTCGCGACATGTTTGAGGAGAGAGAAAGTTTGGGCAAAAGTGTCACGATTTCGCGACATGCTGGAAGTCAGAGACGAAGCTGGCAAAACTGTCACGATTTCGTGACATGTTGGCAGAGAAGGAGAGCTAGTTGGAAAGTGTCACGATTTCGTGACATAATGCAGAAAAGAGAGTCCGCAGTGTGAACTGTCATGATTTCATGACAAGATCGAAGAGAGAGAAAGTTATTCAAGAACTGTCATGATTTTGCGACATGATGCAAAGTTCCAAGTGAGGACTGTCACATTTTCGTGACATGCTACAGAGGTCAAGTTGAGAACTGTCACGATTTTGTGACATGCAGCAAAAGGGAAGAGTCTGAAAGGAGAAGCGTCATGATTTTGTGACAAGTTGCAAGGAAAGCTTTCGAAAGTTGAAAGCGTCACGATTTCACAGGCTACAAAGAAGTTGTACGGATGCAAAAAGTGTCACGATTTCACGACAGGTTGAGTTGGCAGCTTGCAATTGGAGAAAGTGTCATGATTTCATGACAGAAATAGTTAGCAAGTCTTAAACAGAAGAAGCGTCATGATTTCATGATGAATTGAAGAAGGAAGAGCTCGAAGGCGAAAGCGTCATGATTTCATGACATGTTCCAGTTTCATGGGCATATGGCAGAAAAGAGCTTAAGGCAGCGAAAGCGTCATGATTTCATGATAGAGTTGCAGATGACGTCAACAGAAGCAGATGTGTCATGATTTCATGACAAAAGCAGAGAAGAAGGCATTGTAGACTAAAGCGTCATGATTTTACGACAGAGTGAAGATGACGTCAGCAAAAATCATAAGTGTCATGATTTCATGACAAAAGCTGAGAGGAAGGCCATGAAGACTAAAGTGTCACGATTTCATGATAGAAGTGAGATGACGTCAGCAAGAGGCAAAGGTGTCATGATTTCATGATAGAAGCACAAAGGAAGTCGACAAAGGCCAAGGTGTCATGATTTCGTGACAGCAGGCTATAGAAGGTGTACGGCTGTAAAAATGTCATGATATCATGACATGTTGTAGTTTCATGGTAGAAGCTACAGGTGAGTTCTAGAGGCGGTTGAAGGACAGAGTTAACTTTGAGTCGACAGAGTTAAATCTAGGCCGACGTAGTTTAGGGTTTTGCAGTCGACGATCTTTAGGGTAACAATCGACTAAAGATTAAGTTTTTGATCATGAATTAATGCTATAAAAGGAGGACTATTTTTGAGTTTCAAAGTATCGAATGTGAGTATCGAATTTGTGCAAGTGAATTCTGTTGTGCGCAAGAGAGTGAGTCGAGTCGAGTCGATTTGTGCGAAGTGTGCGAGATGCAGCCATAACAGCGTAATTAGCGTAGAAGTGGCGAGTTGATGCGCACTGTGAGAAGTTCGATCGTAGAGTGTTGTATGTTGCTGCGTTTGCGTAGAGGTGCAAAGGTCGATGTTCGATCGAGTGTAGTTGTAATTGCGCAATAAGAGCGAAGGACTGTGTCTTGCAGAACTAAGGAAGAGGACAATTTGTACCAGACCGAAGGACTATGTTTTGGTGCAAATTCGAGGACCAGCTTTGAGGTGACAGAGTTGAGGACAGAGGTCTCCAACCAGAGCAGGGAAGACAGGTGTCTTCTATGGATAGAGTTCCACTTGCTAAGGGCAGAAGAGGCAGAGGTCTTCTAGAGGATCACCAGCCAGAGCAGAGTTAGGGGAAGGTATCTCCTTTGAGCAGAGGCTCATAAACATTGTAATTGGGAAGGTTTCCCAAAGAATTTGAAATAAACTTTTAGAGAAAAGTTTTGTGGACGTAGCCTAACCTTTTTGGGTGAACCACGTTAAAATGAGTCTTCTATGTGTGATGCTTTCTGTCTTGTTTAATATCATGTTGATGCCACTTGCTATCCGAATTTAAAATTATTAAATGGTTAAGTCTTATACTTGTTCACCCCCCTCTCAGTATAAGTTCATGTTCTTCAATTGGTATCGGAGCGAGTCACTCCGAGAAAGAGCCTAACAGCTTGGAGAAGGATCTATCGGAGGAACATATAAATTCAGAAAGAAATGAAGAGGTTGAGTTCGATCTCAAAAGTGAATTCTTCTTGGCCTTAAGAAAGCTTGAGAAACTCAGGGAAGAGAATTCTGTTCTCAAGCATAAATGTCAGGAAGAAGAGATAGCAAGATCAGAATTGTCTCAAAGTGTTATAGATTTCAAAATTCTAGCTGAAGAAGGGAAGAAGGTTGAACAGGTTCTAACAGAGGCTCTAAAAGGAAAGGAAGCTGATTGTGAGAAACTAGAAGAAGAAATTATGTCTCTTAGAGTAAAGTTGGAACATTTGACTCTCAGACAGAATACTCCATGTGAAAAGAAGGATGGTATCACCATTCATGAAACAGGGTCTTCGAGCAAGATCAATCTTCATCCTGAAGAACAGTGGATTCCAGTTGATCGCAAGAAGAACAGTCATCCAAGGCATCAAAACAGGTTACATAATACCTTCCATGGCTATTGTTTTTCCTGTAAGAAATTTGGTCACATAGCTATGCATTGCAATAAATCTCTGAATAGCCATAGTAAGGAAAATGTTAACTCATTTGCACCTCTTATGAACAAAAATATCATGTGTTACAAGTGCAAGAATTTTGGGCATATAGCAAGGATGTGCAGTTTGAATAGATTTAGCTTTGAGTTCACTAAAAAGAGGAATGAGATCAAATCTAAGTCAATGATAGTTCAAACTGCTTTTCATGCTCAAGACAAAGTAGAAAAATGGTATCTTGATAGTGGTTGTTCAAAACATATGACTGGTGAAAAAGAAAAGTTTTTGGTTTTCAAAGAAACAAACAGAGGAACAGTCAGTTTTGGAGATAACAAGTCCGCAAAAATCTGTGGTAAAGGGACTCTTAGTTTGGATGGGAAATCCAAAACAGAGAATGTGCTCTATGTAGAAGGCCTAAGACATAATCTTCTTAGTGTGAGTCAACTTTGTGATCAAGGGCACATAGTATCTTTCTTTTCCGATAGATGTGAGATAAGTAAAGAAAAAAATGGAAAACTCATTGCTAGTGCTACAAGGACTCCAAACAATCTTTACATGCTAAGTGAGATAAAAAGGGAAAAGTGTTTTATAACTCAAGAAGATGAGAGTTGGTTATGGCATAAAATATTGGGACATTTGAGTTTTGATAATCTTGTCAATATTAGTAACAAGGAAGCAGTCAGAGACTTGCCTAAAATAAAAAGGCCCCATAACATCATTTGCGGTCCTTGTCAACATGGTAAACAGACCAGAACCAGTTTCAAATCAAAAGGGTATACTTCTTCCAAACCATTGGATCTTATTCATACTGATTTGTGTGGCCCCACCAGAACTCAGAGCATTCAGGGAGATAGCTACTTCATGTTGTTTATAGATGATTATTCTAGAATGACTTGGGTTACTTTTCTCAAAGAAAAATCTGAAGCTTTTGAAAAATTTAAAGCTTTTAAAGAAATGATTGAAAATGAGACTGACAAGAGAATCAAATGCTTAAGATCAGATAGAGGAGGAGAGTTCACTTCAAATGAATTTGTGGAATACTGTGAGCAACACGAAATCAAAAGAGAATATTCAGCAGCAAGAACTCCTCAACAAAATGGAGTAGTTGAAAGGAAAAACAGAACTGTTGAAAATATGGCTAGAGCTATGTTAAATGAGTCAAAACTTTCAGATGGCTTTTGGAGAGAAGCAGTCAATACAATAGTTTACATCATCACCAGGGCTCAACTCAGAGTCAATCATCATAAAACTCCCTATGAGTTGTGGAAAGGAAGACCGACTACAGTAAAACACTTCAAAGTGTTCGGGAGTAAGTGCTTCATCAGAAGGGAAGATCAGAATTTGGGAAAATTTGATCCTAGGTGTGATGAGGGAATTTTTCTTGGATATTCCAGCAGAAGCAAGGCCTACAGATGTTTCAACAAAAGAACTCATACTATTGTAGAAAGCATAAATGTAACAGTAGATGAAAAGACAGGGATAAAAGAACCAGTCAAGGAACTGGGTGATGAAATCTGTCAAGAAGAATTCAGAGAGGCTTCAGATGAAGAAGAGGAAAGACAACAACTGCTTCCCAAAACTCCTTCACGGTATGTTCAGAAACATCATCCCAAAGACTTGATCATTGGTGATCCAAACAACAGGCAAACAAGAAGAAGAGTCATTCCTTCACATGATTCTACGAATGTTGCTTTATTGTCTCAGATTGAGCCAAAATATTTCAGTGAAGCATGTGCAGATAAATTTTGGATAAAAGCAATGGATGAAGAGCTAAATCAAATAGAGAAAAGTGAAACTTGGGATTTGGTTCCTAGACCTAAGGACAAGAATGTCATTGGCACAAAATGGATATTCAGAAATAAACTCAATGAGGACGGAAATATTGTCAGAAACAAAGCTAGGTTAGTTTGTAAAGGTTATTCTCAAGTAGAAGGTGTTGATTTCGAGGAGACGTTTGCGCTTGTTGCTCGTCTTGAAGCTATCAGAATGTTTTTGGCCCTTTCTAGTTTCAAATATTTCAAGGTATTTCAAATGGATGTAAAATCAGCCTTTCTAAATGGGGTGTTGAATGAAGAAGTCTACATAGAACAGCCAGAAGGAGTGTCTCTCTCAGAACAGCCAGACTATGTATGTAAACTAAAAAAGGCCTTGTACGGGTTAAAGCAAGCACCCAGGGCTTGGTACTCAAGACTTGACGGGTATCTTCATGAGCAAGGTTTCAGGAAAGGCGTGGCAGATAGCAACTTGTATATTAAGAATGAAGGTGATGATATGTTGATCATAGTTGTCTATGTTGATGATATTATTTTTGGGGGAAATAATACTCAGATGTGCAAAGTTTTTGCCAACACCATGCAGAAGGAATTCGAGATGTCTATGATTGGAGAGTCTGTCATTCTTTTTAGGGCTTCAGATTGCGCAATCAAAAGATGGTATATTTCTCTCTCAAGAAAAGTATATCAAAGAAATGTTGAAGAAATTTGGGATGATGGACAACAAACCCGTGTGTACTCCTATGATTACAGGGTGCAATCTGAGTAAAGATGATGAATCTCCAGTGGCAGATCAAAAGTTGTACAGATCTATGATTGGCAGTTTACTATACAGTACAGCTACCAGACCGGATATCATGCAGGCCGTTGGATTAGTTGCAAGATTTCAGGCAGCTCCAAAAGAATCTCATGTTATAGCAGTCAAGAGGATATTCAGATATTTGAAGGGCACTATGGACTTTGGGCTTTGGTATCCCAAAGGTGATGATTTCACCCTCACAACATATACAGATGCAGATTGGGCAGGCGATATTGATGACAGGAAAAGCACTAGTGGTGGAGCATTCTTTCTGGGAAAGAGTCTGGTTTCTTGGTTGAGTAAGAAACAACCTTCAGTTTCCTTATCTACAGTAGAAGCTGAATACATAGCAGCAGTGGCTGGGTGCACACAGGTCTTATGGATGAAAACCACCTTGGAGGATTTCAAAGTCAAGCATGAACAACCCATCTCCATTCTCTGTGATAATACAAGTGCCATAAGTATTTCTAAAAATCCGGTAATGCACTCAAGGACGAAGCACATTTCCATCAAATATCATTTTCTAAGGGAGAAAGTGCAAGAGAAGCAGGTCAAGCTAGAGTATGTGCCTACTAAAGAGCAGATTGCAGATATCTTCACCAAACCTCTTCCAAGAGATACGTTTGAGTATCTAAGGGAGAAATTGGGAGTTGTACTCTCACCTCAGAATTAATCACCTCATCAGGAGGTGGGGGAGGGACCAAGCCAAGAGGCTCTTTCTTAGTCCCGAGTCCCAAAGGTGGCCCTTTGCCATTGATGACAAAGGGGGAGAGATATGAGTAAGGGGGAGAGCTTCATAGTGAAGAAGAGAGCTTCAAGTCAGGGGGAGCAAAAACTTCAAAGGAAGATTCTCAGTTGATGGATCAGTTGGTTTCAGTTTTGGCTCTTGACTAGTGTTTTCAGTTAAGGGTTGCCATCAATGACAAAGGGGGAGATTGTTGGCAATTTTGGGTACCTTGGGTACATTGCCTTTGCTCTAAGTGTAGATGTTGTCATTGATGTCAAGAAGATCTTGAAGCATTTTGGTTTGATGTCAAAGAATGTGTTTTGACGAAGGTTTCAGTTTGGACAGTGAGTTTCCAAATAGATCAGAGTAGCCCAATTGCAAAAGATCAAGAAAAAGACAAGTAAGAAAAAGTATGCAGGCGACTGGAAAAACTGTCACGATTTCACGACATGTTTGAGGAGAGAGAAAGCGCTGGCAAAACTATCATGATTTCATGACATGTTTGAGGAGAGAGAAAGTTTGGGCAAAAGTGTCATGATTTCGTGACATGCTGGAAGAGCTGGCAAAACTGTCGCGATTTCGCGACATGTTGGGAGAAGGAGAGCTAGTTGGAAAGTGTCACGATTTCATGACATAATGTAGAAAAGAGAGTCCCAGTGTCATGATTTCATGACAAGATCGAAGAGAGAAAGTACAGCAGAACTGTCATGATTTCGTCGCGACATGATGCAAAGTTCCAAGTGAGGACCTCTACGATTTCATGACATGCCGCAAAGGTCGAAGTGAGGACTATCATGATTTCATGACATGCAAGAAAAAGGAAGAGTCCGAAAGGAGAAGCGTCCATGATTTCGACGAGGTGCAAGGAAAGCTTTCGAAAAGCGTCGCGATTTCCGACAGGTTACAAAGAAGTTGTACGGATGCAAGTTGAGTTGGCAGCTTGCAGTTGGAGAAAGTGTCACGATTTCATGACAGAAATAGTTAGCAAGTCTTAAACAGAAGAAGCATCGTGATTTCGTGATGAATTGAAGAAGGAAGAGCTCGAAGGCGAAAGCGTCGCGATTTCGTGACATGTTCCAGTTTCGCGGGCATATGGCAGAAAAGAGCTTAAGGCAGCGAAAGCGTCGTGATTTCATGACAGAGTTGCAGATGACGTCAGCAGAAGCAGATGTGTCATGATTTCATGACAAAAGCAGAGAAGAAGGCATTGTAGACTAAAGCGTCATGATTTCGCGATAGAGTGAAGATGACGTCAGCAAAAATCATAAGTGTCACGATTTCGTGACAAAAGCTGAGAGGAAGGCCATGAAGACTAAAGTGTCACGATTTCATGATAGAAGTGAGATGACGTCAGCAAGAGGCAAAGGTGTCACGATTTCGTGACAGAAGCACAAAGGAAGTCGACAAAGGCCAAGGTGTCACGATTTCGCGACAGCAGGCTATAGAAGGTGTACGGCTGTAAAAATGTCATGATATCGTGACATGTTGTAGTTTCATGGTAGAAGCTACAGGTGAGTTCCAGAGGTGGTTGAAGGACAGAGTTAACTTTGAGCCGACAGAGTTAAATCTGGGCCGACGTAGTTTAGGGTTTTGTAGCCGATGATCTTTAGGGTAACAGTCGACTAAAGATTAAGTTTTTGATCATGAATTAATGCTATAAAAGGAGGACTATTTTTGAGTTTCAAGGTATCGAATGTGAGTATCGAATTTGCGCAAGTGAATTCTGTTGTGCGCAAGAGAGTGAGTCGAGTCGAGTCGATTTGTGCGAAGTGTGCGAGATGCAGCCATAACAACGCAATTAGCGTAGAAGTGGCGAGTTGATGCGCACTGTGAGAAGTTCGATCGTAGAGTGTTGTATGCTGCTGCATTTGCGCAGAGGTGCAAAGGTCGATGTTCGATCGAGTGCAGCTGTAATTGCGCAATAAGAGCGAAGGACTGTGTCTTGCAGAACTAAGGAAGAGGACAATTTGTACCAGATCGAAGGACTGTGTTTTGGTGCAAATTCGAGGACCAGCTTTGAGGTGACAGAGTTGAGGACAGAGGTCTCCAACCAGAGCAGGGAAGACAGGTGTCTTCTATGGATAGAGTTCCACTTGCTAAGGGCAGAAGAGGCAGAGGTCTTCTAGAGGATCACCAACCAGAGCAGAGTTAGGGGAAGGTATCTCCTTTGAGCAGAGGCTCATAAACATTGTAATTGGGAAGGTTTCCCAAAGAATTTGAAATAAACTTTTAGAGAAAAGTTTTGTGGACGTAGCCCAACCTTTCCGGGTGAACCACGTTAAAATGAGTCTTCTATGTGTGATGCTTTCTGTCTTGTTTAATATCATGTTGATGCCACTGCTATCTGAATTTAAAATTATTAAATGGTTAAGTCTTATACTGTTCACCCCCCTCTCAGTATAAGTTCATGTTCTTCAGGTCTATCTCTTTCTACTTCGCTAGGGTTTCACCAATGACCTCTTTAAGATGCAAATTTTAATATCAGGGTTCTAGGGTTTGAGCATTTCCAAATGTCCTTATTTATAATCCAACCTAGGATTTTCTTAGGGTCTTAGCCTTACACTTTTGATCATGTGGCTAAGATTAAATTAGATCCTAAGGTTGAGATTAATATTTAGATGTGGCATGGATTAATGAAGATGGACGATGGAGATTATATTGGATCGGATGACTATGGTTAATTGAGTTTATAAATATATTATAATATAATATAAAATAATATTAAAATAATCCCAATTGGGTTAGGAAATGGTGGGAAAGGGCTAAAGTGGGCCTTTTGAAGGTAGGAAAGGTGTAAAGTGGGCCTTTTGAAGGTGGGAAAGGTGTATGGTGGACCAGTGGGTGGTGGGATGGTTAGGATGGAGGATTAATGGCTACAATTTGGTGTCTATAGTATGAAATCCACAATACATGCTTCTATTATCATTGTCAAAGGAATTTCTTCCACCCATTTTGTAAAGTACTCAGTGGCTGTTATGATAAATGTATGTCAACCCAATGACAAGGGAGATATATTACCAATAAGATCAAAACCCCCACTGAGCAAATGGCCAAGTCGCTTGAATGGGCTGTAAGGCCTACGATGGCAAGTGCATAAGATTAGCATGATGCTAATATTTGATGAATTTCTTGACATATGTTGTGCAATACTTCTCCATAGTGGGCCAATAATAACCCATTTTAAGGATGCACTTGACAATGGCTATGCCACTGAAATGACCACCGCATGTACCATCATGAGCTTGTGAAATTGCCCAAGTTGATTCTTTGGGATCAAGGTAATGAAGGAGGATTCCATCATAGCTTTGATGATACAATATATCCTAGTAAGACATACTTTGTTTCTTTTTGTTTGAATGCTCATTTTGTGGAACATGAAAATCCTTGGGGGATTACACAAAGCTTAAGGAAATCACGTATTTGCAACATCCAATCCTGATAGGCAGCAACTTCAACTAACTAAATGATATGTTCCTGCTTTAGTTCAACTTGTATAAAAGCCAATTGGAAAACTACCTTATGGAGAATAGTAGTACCATTCTCTATAGGACCTTGTGAAAGCAAAGATCCCTAGGATGCCTTTTTTAGAAAGTATCTGGCTTTGTAGAACCATTCATGGGTTGGTTCTATTTGAATCATGTGAACTGATTCTTGATTTTCAAAGCCTCACACTGCATCATGGACTGTGAAAGCATCTTCACATGAATGGTAGTAAATTTGATAGATGGATTTTGAGGGATTGCTTTTATGTCATACCATTCTAGCTAGGCTAGATATGTGTCTGCAAGCTCTTTATATATCTTCAAAATTGGACATCTACACTAGTAGATACCCTTAACTTGATTCACAATGAGCAAGGAGTCGCCAAAGATGTTTAGCTTTTTGATCTTCATGGTGAATACTTTTTTGAGACCTAAGATTAAGGCCTCGTATTTAGCATTATTTTTGGTACAAGGAAAGTCTAGTTTAAATGATAAGGATATTGGAGCACCTTAAATACTATTCCTACACCACCTCCTTGCTCGCATTTGAAACTATCGAAGAACAAAGATATATTTGCTTTATTATCAGGTTCTTTAGGTTTTGGTGAATCTGATAATGCAAAGACTACATCATTGGGAAGCTCTATGATGAGAGGTCTACTATCCTGAAGAGGTGCCTCCACCAACTAATCAACTATGACTTGACCCTTAATGGACTTTTGGCTATTGAATTCTAGTTCAAATTCATTCAATAGCATGATCCACTTGGCAGTACGCGTATTATGATACGTCTTGCTCATCATATACTACAAAGGATTTTTTTTGATATCACATACATCGTATGACTCATAATGTAGTGGCATAAATTTTTGGTAGCAAAAACCACTACTAAGTACAAATTTTCTACGTATGTGTACCCTAGCTCACAACTCACCAAGGTGCAACTGATATAATATATTGCTTGCTCTTTATCTTACACGTTATTATGGGCTAACATGGTTCCCAGTGCAGAGTTAGTAGCTGATATATATAGCAGGAAAGCCACATATGACCTTCATGGGGCTAGTACTAGTGGCATCTCTAGGTATTGCTTAATCTCAGAAAAGGCTTGTTGACACTCTTCATACCAATGGAATGGGACCTCCTTGTGTAGCAGTCAATTTATGGGTCAATATTTATCCAATAATTGTATGATGAATCACTTTATGGATTATAATTTTCCCTGTATGCTTCTTAGATCTTTGATGTTAGTGGACGAGACCATTTCTAGGATAGCCTTTACCTTTGTTGGATCTACTTCGATCCTTGTTTGGAAATGATAAATCCCAAGAGTTTTCTAGAAGTTACACCAAATACACACTTCTTGGGATTCAACCCAACATTTTACTCTATCAAGTGATCGAAGATATTTCTCAAGACCTTAGCATTCTCTAAACATAGCAATGACTTGGCCTATAAGTCATCAATGTAGTCCTCTAGGATCTTGTGCATGTAGTCATGGAATATATATATCATGGCTCACTGATGTGTAGTACCAGCCTTTTTAAGACCAAACAATATTATCTTGTAGCAGAAGGTCCCCCATGGTATTGTGAAGATCAAGTGACCAGGGATCCTATGGAAAATAGGCAGTTCACTATTAAATAAGCTTATAAGATTATGCTTGATGACGAGGATTTTGTCCTCTAAAAGAACTTAGTTTGGATAAAAGTTTTAATTCCAAAAATTGCAGTATTTTTATGGTTGGTTATCCAAGGAAGAATTATAACCATTGATAATATGATGCATAAAGGTATTTGTATCACTAATCGTTGTTATCTGTGCAGGGCTAATTGGGAGACCATTTATCACATTTTACTTGAGTGCCCTTTTTCCTTGACTGTCCTAAGTGGGGTTTTTTAGGCCTTCAATATTTCATGGGTTAAACTAGCCACTATACTTGATTTGTTCATCTAGTGGCCTTACCCATTTTCAAGCCAAATACTTAGATACATGTGGAAAATTTGTCTCAATCACTATCTTTGGCAGGTGTGGTTAGAAAGGAACCATAGAGTCTTTAATGAGTCTATCCATAATTATCAAAATATCATTTCCAGGATCCTATCCTTTGCCAATGAGAATGTGAACCTTATCCCTTTTGATAGTTGTAAACCTCATATGTAGGAGACCACGATTGCTCAATATTTAAGCTTAACCTTGTTATATGAGTCTGTGCCTAGGGTAGTCAACCCCAAAGCCAATGTTAAGTGGTCTCCACCTCCTACGGGTTGGTTTAAGCTTAATTTTGATGGAGAAGCTAAGGACAATCCTGGTAGAGTAGGTGCTGGTGGAATTGTGCGAGATCATAATGGGAATATGATGCTTACATTTTCCAAATATTTGGGAACAAGGACGAACAACGAAGCTAAAGCTAGAGCTATGTGGAGAGGCCTTAAAATGACTCAAGACTTAGAAGACAATTTGATCGTAGAAGGAGACTCTATGCATGTTATAAATCTCCTTAATAATTGGAAAACACCTCCTTGGAGGATTAAAACAATTGTTGAAGAGGCTAGGATCCTTTTCTAGGGAATACAGGATAGAAAAGCCCAACATGTCTTTCGGGAAGCTAAAAAAATTGCTGATAAGCTGGCCAATTTGGGTGTCGATGGTGACAGACTTTTCAAATGGGAACACGGTGTCTCGAGTGAAGTAGAGGAGCTTATTCAACAATAATGCCAAGAATGATAGTCGAATTTACCAACAGGGAAGGCACTATAATTTCAAAGGCTAGGAGTATTCTCATCTCTTTTTTGAATTGGACTCACAATAAAAATTATCTAAGCTGTCAGTCTTTGTGGATGCTGCTTGGAAATACCACAAAGACTAATGGGGATAGTCACATGTTAGATAACATGGCTCCTAGTCATATTAGTAATTTGAGGTTGGTTGATAATCACAGGGAAGGAAAGAAACAACAATATAAGACTTTGAACCAAAGCCACGTGGACCACCAGATAGCCACCACCATAAATCTAGCCAGCAGGTTCACTTATCCAAGGCTGATTGGCCAAGATAGTATGTGGTACCAAAGCATGTCATATATAGAAGAAAGAAATTACCAAAGAATTATTAAGAGTAACTATCAATACAGAGCTTTTGGGAGTTTTTTTCAATACTCTGCTATGTGTATCTGTAGCTTTTTGTTTCTCCATTGTCTCAAGGAAGGGATCCGTGTCTGTTTCTTTTTTGTAATTATGATGCATGTGTGTTTTCTCGGGGTATACCCAAAATGTTGTATGGGAAGTTTATTTTTGATAACAGGCTATGTGCCTTATCGGATGTAATGGCTTTGGCGGCATGTAGATTTTACATATATAGGATCCTTAGTAAGGATATGTTCATCAACAACCCTGGGCTGATTTTTGTAAAAGATTTTGGGTCAACCTATAAAACTCGGTATTAATGCTATAGTATCTTATCTACCAAAAAAATGTTTTCTTGGTCTTGTTCATCATGTTGGCAATTTTGGGTACTTTGGGTACATTGCCTTTACTCAAGTGTATAAGTTGTCATTGATGTTAAGAAGCTTTTGAAGGAATTTGATTTGATTTCAAAAGAATCTAAGTTCAAGGAAGGGTTTTTGTGAAAACCAAAGTAGACAAAATAAAAGGTTTTATTTAAAACCATAGACAACATATTTGAAATGGGTTTTTCTTAAAACCCAAGTTGGCTTTTCGTTTCATTGAAAAAGGTGCCCTGATGATGGAGATATTTAATTTTAAATATTTAGTTTAAATCTTATTTATTTAAAATTAAAATTTAAAATTTAAAATTAAATTAAAATATTTTCCATCAATAGAAATCATGTTAAAAAGGGCCGACGCTTTTATTAAAACATATACCTTATATATAAATGGAGCAAATCAAATGTTGGTTGTTGAGCCATTGTTTTAATATTTGAAAATGCTAATGATGCGATCGAAAATTTGATATGACATTGGAAGGTGCAGTTAAAGAAGGGACGAACAATATCGTTTTTCGAGCAAGTATAGAGCATGTGATTCAAAATTTTCAGCGACATGGCAGTAAGTGAGGGTTATATAATTTATGAAAGGATAAAAATAAAATAATGCTGCTATTTTTGTTTTTTGTTTCCATCTGATAGTGTGGAGGAGTCGATTGCTTGTTCGAATGAAGGTGCTGCGATCTGGGAGGTCCTAAGGTCAAGTCGCAGCGGAGTTAATTTTTTATTGTTGGAAGAGGACGAAGGAGTTAAATAGGTTTTTGTCCATTGTATTCTCATCCAAGTGGATAGCGCAGGTGTCCGCGGACAGTTTTGAGTTGATGAAGGTTGGAGGGTCAAAACCCATCCGCACCAATGTTTTATTTTCAAAGGTATGAATCAAAGTTTCTTTTGTGAAATTAAAAGGTATTTTATGTTAAAATTAATTGGAGAGGTATAATAAGTTGAGTGAGAGGAGTAATAAGGTGTAATTGTGGATTTACATTACATTGTGAGAAAGATTTATTTTCTAACCTTCTTGAGATTGGCATAGAAGTTTGTTGTGGTTGTGGCAAATGTATGAGACCCCTTCATCATCAAGAAAAAGGTATGGGCACATTCTTCTTATGAGTATGATTGGTGTATGTTTTCTGAAATAAGGTTGGAGTGAAAAGGATTCTACTAGGTATCCTAATGGCTAGGTGTAAATCCTATTTTCTGGTTTGTTGAAGACTACTTATGCATTGTTATCCTTAAGGAGAGTTTTTGGTGAATGCATAATTTCTGGTTTGAGATAGTGGAAGCTTTGTGCACTAGGGTTGATATTTGTGAGTCTTGCTACTTGCATTGAGATGGTGAAACCCTTAGTTGGCTGTTTTGATATTAATGGTTGAGTTGCTTCCATAGAGGTTGTTTTGATCAAGTTAGTGCTTTACTTGATACATGATTTGGGCTTACTCCATTGAGTTGATTTGAGCAAGTTATTCTTTGCATTTGGTGAAATTGTGTTGGTGGCTGTTTTGTTCAAATATCCTTGGAGGGAAAAAGATTTCTACTTGTTTCATTTTCTTGTGATGATTGGTTGAATGCTTCAAGGTTGATGTTGAGTTGAATGGTGTTGGTTGACTAAACCTTGTTTGATGAGCATTGTTGTTGAAACCCTAGTTGTTGGTGAAAAGAACATGAGTATCATTGTTATATGAGATATTGCATGGTTGGAAATTGTTGGGTTGTGTTTCATGTTCTTGAGAAAAGCATACTACATCTATCTTATTCTTTTGAGATTTTAGATTGAGTTAAGATTGATATTGGGAGTTAAGTATAGAACATATTGAGTCTCTAACAATTATCTTTATTTTTCTATGAGATTTGAGATTGAGATTGGGAGTTAAGTATAGAACATATTGAGTCTCTAAAAATTCTCTTTATGCTTCTATGAGGTTGATGAATCACATTGGGTCTCTAACAATTCTCTTTGTGGGTTCATGCTAAGCAATTTTTTCTTGGTGAGCTTGCTGAGGTTTTGGACAGGTTCCGATGGGGACTTGTGAGCAGGTTTTTGGACAGGTCCTAGCAGAGGACTTGTGAGCTGAGTTTGTTAGTTCTATCAGAGAACTTGAGGATAGAGAGTATTGATTCTTTGAGAAGAACCTGAGGACAATTGGCAAGTATTTGAGAAGGCTTGTATGTAGAGGATTGATTTGTTCAATATTTGGACAGATCTGACAGACAGAGGAAGACTTGTACTAGACCAACTGACTGTGTTTGGTACAGGTTGCTAAGCTGCTGTGGACGTGATCATAGAAGGCAAAGGTCTCTTAAGCTAAGCATTGAGGACATGAGGTCTTCAGTGGAAAGGAGTTCCACATGCTGGCAAGAGGTAGAGGCAGTTGATATTCTGAGGGATCATTTCCAGAGCAGAGGGGAAGGTATCTCCTTTGAGCAGAGGCTCATAAATTTAGATAGAGGGGAAGGTATCTCCTTTGAGCAGAGGCTCATAAATTGAGATTGGGGGAAGGTATCTCCTTTGGGCCAAGGCTCATAAACATTGTAATTGGGAAGGTTTCCCAAAGAAATTTGAGATAACTTTTAGAGAAAAGTTTTGTGGACGTAGCCCAGGCATTCTGGGTGAACCACGTTAAAATTGGTGTCACTTTGTGGATGATATTGTGCATTGTTTTGATATTGCTTTGTGTATATTGCTTTACTGTTTTGAAGTATAAAGGAAAAAGTAAAAAGAGGTCTTATACTGTTAACCCCCCTCTCATTATAAGCTTGTGTTATTCACATCAGTCTCTATTTGTTTACCGTTCCTCAAAACTTTAGGTATTTTGGTTTTATGATTTTTATCTTGCAGATATATATGCTATATATATATATGCTTGATTTTTTGTGGGAATAACTAAGTATGCAAATATGTAAATATATATTATATTTTTGGTTTTTTATGTTTTTGAAGCAAAGAAAAAAATAGAAATTATAATATTCTAAATATTATACCTTAGTCTTCCTGAAAGAGTCTATAGATATCATTAATGGGTTCAAGTTCCTCTGGTGTCATATAGTGTTCTTCCTCAAACTAAAAGTTGGATTTTAAAAATTTGATGAAATGGGCTATAGTGATGCAATCAACTTCATAATTTGGCATACAAAAGTATAGCTCATGACAATATTCATGGTAATGAATAGCCCTAGGGGCTTTATAAAATCTTCTCCTATTTTCTAAAACAATTTCTTGATCTTCTACGTGTGCTAGAAACTTATGTATTGTTATAACATTTTCAAGGTAATCATCAAAGGTGTAAATACCTGAGGAGATACTGGCTCTCTTATCCGCTAGCCACCTATCACATGCCCTTTGAATGTCAAAGTAGTGAGAGGTGCTATCAGGATCCAGGATTTTAGATAAGTCAAATCTTATGATTTTTCTAAGCATAGGCTCTTTGGATTTTATGATTTCTAATCTTCTCCAAAGCTCATTCCACTGTTCTTCGGATGGAGTACTAGAGTTTTCAAGTATTTGAGAAATTTCTTGTGTATCTAGTAATGCCCTAATATTTATGAGTACAACTCTTCTACTATTGTAATCTACCATCTATGAAATTCACTAAAATGTGCAAATTTAACTAATGACCCCATTTGATTTTTTAGTTTTGTTTTGTTTTTATGTTTTGTAATTTTTATGATTTTTTGTGTTTTATAAATAAAAAAGATGCTTATGTTTTTCACGTTGGGTTCACCAAAGAATGTAGCTCTAAAATTCTCGCACTCCTTTCCTCTAGGCTAATGGATCCATGCATCGAAGGGGAATGGGATAATGATAGGTATATACCTTCGAGAGAGACACTTGAGTCCGTGTCTTCTTTGGTGATTTTTTTATGAATTGTTTAGGGTTCACCAGGAAATATTTTATGGTAGTTTCCATGCCTAGGTTTAGGATTTTTTTTTTATGTGTTCCTTTTAGAAAATCTCACCATCACCTAGTTTTTGGCCAATATGCAACTATGTTAACCTATATGAAATTTTGATTCATATGTAAAAAACAAACAACAGAAAATAGAACTTTAATGGATTATGCAATGCTTATAAAGTAATTTGAAGCTCTAACCTATATCCAAAAGTTTGATGAAGATTTTAATTTTTTGTAGCAGATAAGATCGTATGTAGTAGAGTAGTATCATACGATTCTGGTCAAGATCGTATCGTTCGATCAGTGATCGGATGATCCGATCTTGATGAAAACCTGTAATTTCATGAATAGAGTGCAAAAATAGAAAACTAGGATATGCTATAGACTTTATTAGATAGAAATCAGATTATGTATGAACTATTGAATGCATTAATACAAATATTTAATAGGTATATGCCTTAATTTAGATGAAATATGCAAATGAATGCAGTTTGATGAACTCCAGGAATGCAAATGATTAAATATAATATTGTATATAATGGAAAATGATAAATTAAGTGATAAATATGTAAATGAGAGACTAAGAGATGCAAACCAACACTTGGAGTTGCCCCCAAGTTATCTGTAAGAAATATCATACAACAACAGTAAGATCGTACAACAACAGCAAAATTGTATGCTCTGATTGTAAGATCATACTCTTTGATCACTGATCGTACCCTCTGATACTGTAAAAAATAGAAAATAACTAGGACTAATGCATAAATTACAATGATTCGAATGCAAATTATATTGTGGAGCCAAGAGGAATTCAAGTGGAGGGATGCCTGATTAAATAGGATGAACTAGCAGGGAAAATAGGTTGAAGATAGAATAGGTTGCAACTCCTTCCAAGCTGGGACTGATCGACAAATTTGATCCCATAATTGTTGTACAGTTGCATAGGTAAAGATAAAATAGGTTGTAACTGGTTTGTCATTTTGCTACTTTGAGTTTTTCTATTTTGGTTAAGATCGTACATACAATCACAGATATCGTAAGCATGATCGTACGTACGATCTCGAAGATCATATGTACGATATCGTCACTTCCATCCAATCTCGTCTGGAAGGCATGAAAATCGAGGTAACAAGTTGCAAAGTTGTTTGAGTTAATTTTTGGATATTTTTGTCTTTAATGCAAATTGTTATGTGTCAAATTTAGGGTGTTACAACATCTATCATATTTCACATCATACATACACATAATCCTATGCTATTCATTGATCCATACAAATCATAACACATATATGTGATATCACAAACAAAATAATGTATCTATATATATATATATCATGACAAAAATACCCTTAGGCTACAAAAATCAAGTGTACATAATATACATCTATGGCTGGCCACCTAGCCACCACCTCAATCAATAGCACTAGCAATATATCTCATCCATGCTACCCACTGGGAGTCTCCCCAATATCCTCCAACGTCATCAATTTTGCCTCTGTTCTTCACTCCTTGACTACACTACTTGACTCTAGGGTACCTCCAATCGCTTGTGAGGCTGCTAGTGCTACCATTCTCTACTATATCAGTACAATACAAGGGGCACTTTGTTGACTCTGCTATGAGTGTGTATGAGATTAAGATCACAATCTCAATCATGATCCTATATACTCTGGGATCCCATGACCATGCAACATCAATTGCACCTCACATTGTGCCCTCATCGATACTTCCTCTATATACATCCTAGACAAATTTATGTTTACTCATGGTAAATAATCTATTTCAGCTCATAAACGTACCACCTCAACCTTGGCCTACTTTCCCACCATCCTCACTCCCTCTACCTCCTCCTGCACCTATAAATATCACTCTATCTCCTCTCATAGGTGTGTCATCTCCATATCTATAGCTCACATTGCACTTGCATCTACCTATGTCTCTTATGCTCACTACACACTCTTACATAGAACTATGATCTTACCTCTCACCCTCTTCTATGTATCTATAGTATCTTGTACCTAACATTGCAACTGTCCAACACTCTCTATGTGTCTCGCATGCTTAGCCATAAGTTGTGCCCTCACCTCATTGGGCTGTACCTGTAATGTATCCCCCTCCATGGCAAACTACCCCACCTCTATCATAGTTTCTACTATCCTCTCCTCTATATTTTGCCTCTCCTTAACCAATCCCACTCTGTTTGTACCCCAATCTAACTCACACTTGGTCAACTTCCCCTCCAACTCTCACACTATCTCTCATAGTAGCATCACCTCATCTTGAGCATCTAATACATCATAGAAATCAAATATCATATCTGGTGTAGATCCCCATCTCTCCTTCTTCATCGCCATGGATCCATCCAGTGGCTAGCCTTCACCATCCTCTTATCGCTCTAGAAACCTAGCTCCAAGAGATCTGACCGCATCATTTGGTGCCAATACTCCCATATCATCCTCTATTAGCACAACCTCATCCAATGGCTGGCCTCCACCACCATCCTATCACTTTGGTGACCTAGATCCTATAGATCCTACCATATCATCCTATCATCACCTTCATTGTCAAAGATGCTCCTCCACCTTCTTCTTTAACTCTGTGTTTGGCATAGGTATAGCTCCTCCTAGTGCATGTACATCAATTGTAGGAAATCCTCCCACTAGATCCACCCATCCATCTACTACCCTAACTCTTGGCTACCACCCCCGTATGACCCAACATATATCATACTCTAAATTCATACCCACATCATCCATGTTAGGGATAACCATCGATGGATCTCTCGACACATCCAAGGGAGGAACTATAGGTTGTACTCCTTGATCTCCATCCCTCCTTCGTATCATGATAGGTGGATCTATTTTCCCCTATATGCATCACTATGATAAAAGGGAAGTACTCAACCTATCGTTGATATCGCCCCACTAACCATATCCCTTGGTGGATCTTCCCAAACTACTCCTCATCCTCATACCATACAACCCCACCCCTCTAGGGTCTCCACAAGTTATTATTGTAACACAACCTATCTAGCATCCCTCTCCAAAATAGACCATCTTCTTCATGCCCTCACTTCACTCACATATCCATATCCATATGCCACCTCAAGGTATAGGGTACAAAATCTCTCATCAACTCATACACCTTATATGGTAATCTAGACGGATGCTCCATCGTGATATTCTCCCAAACCCACACCTACAATAGCAGACTAAAACTCAGTCCAAATTTCCCTACCCTCACAATATCATACAACTCTTTGTACACCTATGCTAGTAACATGAGTGACCATGCAAACACTACCTTTTGCTCCACCATATCACAGACAATGCCCTTTATATTCAAAGGGAATTTCATCCCTAAACTATTTGGCAAAGCATAGCTCGCTATCATGAGCATCATCATGTAGTGGTGGTTGGAAAATATCTTGCCCTTCAAATAATGCTCATAATCCACCCCCTTATCATATTGCACCTCTTCCCACCTAGCACCAAATATCCACTATAATATCTCAGCCCATGCACCATCTACTACCACTCTTATCATAATTCCTTCTATCAAAAATTGATAAATCTGGTATATTTCCTCTAGTGCGATCATCATATCCCTTGTTGGGAGATGGAAGGTGTTCCTATCATGATCCTACCTCTCACATAGAGTTGTTATATATTTCCTATAGGTGTGCACATTATGCAATTTCCACGGTCCCTTCAAGCCCATTATGCCCATCCACTCCCCATCTACCTCTGTCCACACCTTCCCTAATGCACCTCTCAATGCCTGCATGCAATATTGTGGCTCAATATTCCTCACTTGCATTCATTCCAACACATCACACAAATTTATCATTAGTTTTACATGTATACAAATTCATCATCATTTTTACATGGATACATTCATCACATGTACATATCCCTCATTAAAAAAAAACTGGTTTGTGTAGACACGTGCAAACCTGGTTCATGAAATGCTACGTGAACCTTCCATGGAGGGCATTTTTGGATACCCATTATGCCTTTTCATGGTGAAACTTTTCTCAAAATCCAAAAATAATACATCTAACATGCATAAACACACAATCAATCCTCACATGCACACAATACAAGGTATACATCAACATTTCAATCCAACCATCAAAACGATAAAAAAATGGTATTTCTAGATACCCATTATACCCTTTTATGGTAAAAATTTGCTTAGATGTCAAAAACAACACATCAAACATGTATAACAATAAAGTCAACTCTTGCAAACATGTAACACGACACACAAGTCAAACATCACAATCCAATGTTCAAAACAAAAAAAAAAATGCTACATTTGGATACCCATTTGGCTATTTTCACACTTTGTACACATATTTCAATCAAATAGTACATGCAATCATACATTCAAACTCATACATACATTTTTGTACTTTTCAAAAATTATTCAAATCAAATAGTTTGGGTTTTCATGCACTTACCGCTAGTATACCACCACCACCACTCATGCTAGCCCGTCCATTCACCATATCCACTCTCTGGCCCAAAATTTGGTAGTGCTTAAGTTAACAACTTTTCCCTCACTACTCTCCTCACTTCACACAATACAAATAACCCTCACATGCATGAAAAAGGATTTTATTCATCAAATTTCATAGGTTTACACCCACACATGTGAACCTATTTTGTGCCCATACGTGCAAATCCATTTACATATTTTTGCGCAAACCAACCTCCACCACATCATCCTCATTGTTTTTCTAACTTTTCCAGATTCATTTTATATCCCATCCTTATTTCCTCAGTTTTTTACTTTTTTTTACCATCATCTTCTTTCAATCGACTCACCACCACTTTTCATCCAATCCATTTTTTATTCATTGCTTAAGGGGGTATTCATACAACAAAATCAAAAATCTACTTTGCACGTGATCAAACAACAAAACATCCAATCATGGATATTACATATGCCTAAGAAATTTTTTGCTGAATATTATCTCAACATAAATCCAATCCCAATGAAACATTTGCTAAACCACAAACACCATGATATGTCAACTCCAATCATCAGAATGGCATACATAAGACCATTTTTTGAATGTTGCACCTGATATGTCCTTGCCTCATGACTTTAGTGGTTTAAAAAATATCATCATTTTCTCATCAATAAATCATAGGAATTTTTTTGAAAAGGCATTTGTTCTATTTGCAATTGGAACATCTTGCATTGATCACAAGAACGAAGTAATCTAAAGTTTTCCCTCAAAATCAACCATTACATTACTGCAAAGAGTTGTAGTAAATCATCAAACACTTGTTTTATCATTTTGTCTCTTTTGCAATCATTTGCATCCATCCACCCATAAATTCTTCATCTTTCCAATCACTTCATCACCTTCCTCCATCATATTTTTGTACTAAACCGTGTTTTACACAACATAGTACAAAAAGGGGTAAATGTAGACACCTAAAAGTTGCATTTGGTCACAAGTTCATCCTTCATGATTAATTAAGTCACAAACCTCATAAAATTACACTAATTAAGCCTAAAACACCTTGTATTTATAAAATGGCTATCCCTAAGCCCCTTTAGGCCATCTAAAACCTTTCCTACATCTAATCATGGTCCCCATGTGACCTCCTTCAAAAATTCTAATCATGGTAACTCTAATCTTAGTTTAAAATATCACTTTATCATTAAAGTGCATTTTATGACTTAAACATGATTAATTAGGGATAATCAAGATTAACACTAATATTATCCTCACACATGTGTGCACCCATAACTTAGTTAATATATTTAAAATATGCTTAACTTAATCACAACCTAACCTAGGATATACCTAATTAGGGATATCCTCAACCCTTGCTCACACATGTGTGCGCATAGGGTATTTCTAGGATCATCTTTAGGGCATATGAAGGAATGACTCACCTTTCACTTCATCATTTTAACCTCATCATGGTTGGAATATAACCTAGGATTTATGTCACCTCACAAAGGACACCTCACCCCCCTATCCTTGGCCCACTCTATATATAGATGGTAATTTTCACCATGAAATAACTCTTGCTCTTTTGCTTTACTTACAAAAACTCTACAAAAATCACTCTAGACTATTATTCATCATTTTTGTGTCCATCATACATAAAGCAACAATATCAAGAGTTCATCTGGATAGAAATCCATAGAATTAGTCAACAACAGTAAGGTTTTCATAGTACCATGCAAACCTTCCTCAAAGTTTTGTACACTACCATGCAAACCTGATCTACAACCATTCCAAAGCTATATATCAGGTACGTATCCCTTGTTTGTAGTTTCTACAACTTTATTTTCTGTTTTCATCATGTTTTCCTTTATTTTAGCATCATTTTGTCTTCATAAATATGGGATCTGATCAATGATAGGTCCCCAAAATTACTAACCCATTTTTGCAGGGAAAGTTAAATTCGGAGAAATATTATCTCCTAAGTAATGGGCCACTCTCATACCTCTATTGAAAGAGAGACCTAATCTCTTCACTTGGACCTAAAAATATGTGCTAGGTTTATATCCTAAATTGGTTGTTTACAACCTTTCACTAGATCCTGCAAAGAAACCAGTTAAGAAGAAACTCAGGAAGATGCATCCTATTATTGCCTTAATGGTAAAAAGAGAGCTTCAAAAGCTATTGGATGTAGTCTTTATTATTCCCATTGAATATCTAAAATGGGTATAAAACATGGTACCTATAGGAAAACCTGATGGAATAATTCGTATTTGTATAGATTTTAGAGGCCTCAACAAGGCAACACGAAAGGATACATTCCTGTTGCCCAACATAGATGCTCTTGTAGATGTAACTGCGGGTCATGATATGCTCTCCCTAATGGATATTTTTTTGGTTATAATCAAATTTGGATTAAGCCTGAAGACCAACACAACCCTTAGATATTATTGTGGTTTCCCAACCATACCCAAAACATTTCCCTATGCTTGTCCTTCTGATATATAAAGGAAATGAAGATCCTATTGATCATATTTGCATTTTTAGGACAACATGTCATGATATTTACCATGATGACTTGTTTCTGCTAAAAATGTTTCCTAAAAGTCTCAGAGGCATGGCTATAGAATGGTATTATCAACTACCTAAAAATTCTTTAAAGAAATTTGAAGAGACATTAGAGATGTTTTTCCACCAATTTAGTGCCTATATAGAGAGGCATGTGACCATTAAGGATTTATACAATTTGAAACAAGGTAAAGATGAGATTTTTGCTGAATTCTTGACTAAGTGGAGATAACTCTCAGGAAAACTACATTTTTCATTACCTCATCATGAGATATTGGACATATTTATTGGTAATTTGCAAGAAAAACTATCTTATGAGCTTTATACTACTACAATAACCTCCTTTGATCAAGCCATTTATCTATCTAGGAGGGTAGAAGATACCCTCATTAGAAGAGGATAATTTAAGAAGAAATATGAAGACAAAACTTCTAAAAATCAATATAAGAATAAGCAAGTTGTGGGTGATGGAGTTACTGATAGCATAAACAACTCAAATGTTAACCTTGCTAAAACTATAAAGAAATTTGTATTAAAAATTACCGATAAGCCACCAAGAGTGTTCAAAATATTAAATCAACCTGTATCGCTCCAAATTTTTTGCATCCCTACCTTCAGGCTATAGGATCCGCGCCCGGAAGGAGGATGGGAAAAGGATGTCGCGATACCTCGGACTGAGAGGACTTTGCGAAGGTCCCGCCTCTCAAGGGAGGTGTATTTTGGTGATTTTTCGACGGATGGTGGGTTCACCAGGAAACATTTAAGGGCAGTTTCCACGCCTAGGTTTTGGAATGTGTTTGATGAGTTCGTTTTAACCTTAAGCATTCATATCCTAGGTTTGGCCGAATGAATCTAAATTAAAACTACATGAAAATGCAACTTTCATGAATACAGCAAACAGATTTGAAAGCAAAAAATAGAGAATTTTACAGAATGACAATGAAAAATACCTGATCCGGATGTCTGTAGAAGATTCTACGTTTGAAGCGAGTCTGGATCGCACTGTAATCCGATAGAATCGTCTGAAACTGACAGAATCGTCTGAGATCTGACGAATTCGTCAGACGAATTCGCCGAGAGACCTGCAAGACAGAAAATAGATGCAAAATACAAGAAATTCTATTGTGCTAACGGAGGCAAATTACACCAAATAGCAATATGAATACTTGAACAATATTTAAGAACAGAATTTAAAGCCAATTACTGTACTTTAATAGCGAGATCATGAACTTAGTATGCAATCTAAGCTAAATGGGTGAACTCCAAATGCAAAATAACATAAAAACTGAATAAATAATCTAATTTACAGAATAAAATGACAGAAACAGAGTTGAGAAAAGCAAACTCCGAGGCACTGATTGCCTCGATGTGGGCTGCAATCGAGATCGTCTCGCATCAGTACGAAATCGTCTCGCATTCGACAGGATCGCCTCCGATCTGAACAGGTTCGTCGACGACGATGGATGCTGGCTCCGGCTGAAAAACAATGATGTACCTGCAATAAAATCGATGTGGAACTAGTGCAAATGCAAGATTAGGATGTTCTAATGTAGAGGGAATCACTTTGCAGAAAATTTCAGCCAGGGGTTGGGGAGGGAAAATCCTAGAGATTAAATAGGCTTAGAGGGAGTAGGTAGGAGGTTGGAGATCATCCCAATTTGGGAGATCTCCAACGGGGGAGGGTCCCAACGGCGCAGACACGCTTCTGCCCAGATTGGAGACCCGTTGGAACAGATTCCAACTATGCAAATTCAGTTTTGCGACAAGATCGTCTGGACGTCCTAGTCCAGACGAAATCGTCAAATATGGGGCGATATCGTCTGATCGGCGACGATATCGTCAAACGGTCAAAACAACCTCTAAAATTGGCACGGAAAAGGGGGAAACGGAATACCCGACGGTTAACGGGCGGTTTGGGAGGTTAAATTTGATTTTAAAATTATTTACTAAGGTGAATGTAAATTTTATAATTTTACTGCGCCAATTTTAGGGTGCTACATTTTGCCCCCTCTTTAGCGAATTTTCCGAAGAAAATGCGTTAAAGATGAGTTCTTCTCGATCTACGAGAAAGCAAAAAATTATACCCATTTTTAGGCGACGATTCTTGGTCGAATCGTACGACAGCTTACTATGGTGCCCCCTCCGTGTTTTTACCCAAATCGAACGTTTGAGGTAAAAACGCGGAAAAACAAAATTAATTTGAATTATTTTTGAATGAAATTATGTTTTATATATGATATGTTTTTGATCATATGACTTGTGTTATGTGTATGTTTATGATGCTTTTATGTTTTGATTGATTGATTTGATAATTGGATGTAATTATGTCGTTGGAAATATTATAATTTGAATGTCATGCTATAACATTATAAATGAAATAATCTGATGTAACAAAGTGGTTGTTTGTGATGCAATAATTTGATAAAAATAAAAGGGGACTTTTAACAATAATTTCAAAGGACATTGTCGCTATTATAGACCATTTCATGGAGTCGCCGCTCACTCGGTCGTCAAGCTAATCCCAGTATAGAAATATTGCGAAAAGTAAAAGAGTGCTTAAGAGACTGTCTTAAGACTTTGTTGTGATAGTGCAAATGATGATGATGATGGTTGGTTTGTTTTCAGACTTTCATGAAAAATATTATGCATGAAATATTTTTAAAATGATTTTTGCTAGGCATAAATTCCTAAGTGTGATAAAATTTGTGAATAATTCCTTAGGAATTATACCATCATTGCAAAGTTGAAGGTTGACATAATGACATAAAAATAGTGAAAAAATGGGTTTGCTTTTGAAAAGCATAATTTGTGTAAAATGAAGTCATATGGTTTTTATGATTTTTGATAAAATGGGGAATAAAAATTGTTACAATGGTTTGCGCTAGGCATAGAATATGTAGGTATAGACTTATACCATCATCGCGAAAATCCAAAAAAAATAGTTTTATTGCATGGTTGATTTTTTGATGAACAGAAAAGATGAAAATGAGGACTTGCGCTAGGCATAAAATTCCAATTTTGGTTTTGAAACTATACCATCGTCGCGAAAGTCAACCAGATATATATGATTTGATTTGTGTAATTTGGAAGAAATTTTTGATTTTTCTAATTCTATAGTTGTCTTTGTGAAAAATAATTGTACTTGATTATTCCAAACAAGTTGCAAAAATAATATTTCAAAGTATTTTGAAGACAAAAGTTAGATTTATAAGGAATCCCATGTGCATATGTGCATTCATTTCCGATCTTGATTTATCCTAATGATAAACAAAATCTCTCAAATACAAATGTGTGTGCAATTGCATTGTTCATTTACCAGTTTTGAGCAAGATACTATGATACAAGTGATTTGAAGAAACCAAATAAATGTTCATTAACCATGATGTAGATGCATATAACCATATTAGACTACTATGTAGGTCGGATTATCAAGAGCTAGCTAATCCATAAGCAGACATAGGTCTGTACAAAAGAAGGTCGCTAATGTGACAGACATATCGCCACGCTAGGAGTTACCCAAGGCCAAGCGGGTTGGGCACAAACCACCTGTTATGGGGCTTACCTCACGGTTTTCGAATAATTGAGAATTCCAGGGATTCAAGCTCATCAACCCTTCTTTTCTTTTCAAAGGGTAGGGAAAGGGATTTTATTGCTTTCTTGCTTTCTTTTGAACTTTGCTTATTTTTCTTTTTGTATTTCTTTTGCTTGATAATACTTGGAACATTGCTGAAATAACATTTTTCTTTTCTCTTCTTTCTTGAATTTTTCTTCTCTTTTTCTTTGCTAGGGATACTTGCTCGGATTAGCTGTAGAGCAAGGGATTTTTATTCCGGGTAGGGGTGAGCTTGTCCTTTTGCCAATTCTCAAAGATTCTAGACCATGTGCATGATAGGATAGCAGGGGAAACTTTTCACTCAAGAAATCAGTTCTACTATGTAGCAAAACATGGAAATTACAAATATAATCATTTTATTGTGAAAAGATGTGCTTGGTTTAAGTAAATAACAAGATCAATTCTCTATGCTCAAACTTTATTTAATTGAAATTTGTGAACTTTGATATAAGAGAGATTAGTAATCATGCCAGATAAAAGCAAGATATTTATTTTTTTGTGAGTGTGCAAGTGAGGGATTCAAAATAAATGCTAATTTATCCAAAATAAGTTGAAACATATAACTGCAATAATTGTAAGAAAATATATATAAACACTTTTGAGAAGTTTTGAGAATGTTGACTCTCTCTTTCTTCTGTATATTGTTTTGGTTTCGAAAGAGTCAAGCATATAGCTGTTTTTATATTTTTATTTTGATTTTTGTTTTTGAGCAAAAGGAATTTAACTAGTGCTTTAAATAAATGCAATAGATAGTTTTTGAAGATTTTTGGAGATTTATGAATGTTTTTGGTGTTTTTGGATTTTTATAAATTGAAAGAAATACAAGATAGTAATTTTGAAACAAATATATACATGGATGAAATGACCAAATTTATGCATAGTAACGTTTAAGATGCAAAATATTCATGGGTTCTTTAAGTTCTTTACCATCTAAGGTAGATAATTTATATGCTCCTGATTCAAATTTAGCAGTAATAATGTATGGTCCAAGCCAGTTGGGCTCAAATTTACCTTTAAGGTCCTTAGTTGCATTTGTATTTTTTTGAAGATTTTGAGGATTTTGATTTTTTTTGTATTTTGATTTTAATTTATGAATTGAAATTGGTGGTATATACAAGATGATCTATATACACTATACAAGGTTATTTGAGTATAGCATGTCTAAGGTTGCTTCAAAATCAAAGGAGGTTTTGAAGGATAATCTGGTTGAGGTGAAGGTAAGAATAGAAGGTGATGAATAAAAGGTAGTGATAACAAAAGCTTTGTTATAATGTAGAATAATGTAGCAAAAGATTTGACTTTTATATGTGTAAAATTGATCATGTTACAAAATAAAATGTAAGAAGGATAAGAAAGTTCTTCATTCTTATCACTATATTCCAAGTCTTGATAAGATGGAGAAAGTATATGTGAAAGATATGCATGGATGTTATTTGGTAAACAAGGATGATCATATATGGATGAAGAAAAGTGATGGATAGAAGATAATTGTGACAATAGAGAATGTATAGAACTTGATGTTTCAATCGTTAAATATTCTTCAAATGGTGTTGGGTCACCATGTATGGTAACAATTTTATTTGTAAGTTCAAACTTCAAACATTGGTGAAGAGTGGAAGGGAAAACCCTCATCGTATGAATCCAAGGACTCTGGAGAAGTAGGTTGTAAGGTGAAGGACAATATCCTACATAGAATAAAGTATCCAGGATCTTGGATCCAATATTAAGGGGAAGAATTATAGTACCTTGAGCTTCTTGAATTTCATTGTTAAAAGATTTTATAATAACATTTGATTCATTAAGATCTTCTTCCTTTGATTTGAGTTTTTGGAATAATTGATAAGTGCATAAATTAAGAGAGGAGTCATTATCTACCATGATAGTTCTAACAAGTGTTTCTTTACTAGATCCGATAATGTAAAGATAGGAGTCTTCTTGTGGAGTAGAGGAAGGAATATCCTCATCATAGAATGAAATATGGTTAACCTCAAGAGGGTTTACACCATTAATTATGTTCTTAGAGAAAATATGATGAGGAACAAATTGTTGGCTAGGTATTTTGAACAAAATTTCCTTATGATAAATTTGTAATACTTCTAAAAGGGATATCTTTGCTTGAGGATTAATCACTTGTTGTTGGTTATCAAAGTGGATTTCAGATTGAGATTTTGATTCTAAAGATGAGCTTTCTATGCTTACATTCCATTTTGGATCATTCTCTAGAGTCAAAGATAGTTTTGAAGGTTGGTCAAATGAGGAATCCATATCTTGAATATCAGATTGAGTTGATTGAACTTGAGGTTGCTCATTTGTAGTTTTTGTTACAATATTAATAATATCATCATGATGGGACACATTAACATGCAATATTTGATTGGTTTCTTGTTGTTGATAATTGAATAGGGGTTCTTGGGAGATCCCCATGTCTTGATTGATTATTGGTATTTGTTGTGTAGGAGTTTGATTGTTTACTGGAGATTTATAATCGGTTGTAGATTGTAATTCCTTTATATTAAAAAGACCCTTATCAATCAAATCTTGAATTGCACATCTTAAATCTTTACAATTTTGTGTCATATGTCCATCTACTCTATGATATTCACAATGTAGCTCGGGTTTAAACCAATCTGATGTGGTATCGAGGTTGTCTTATGGAAGGGAGTTCAATCTTATTTGTGTCAAGTAAATACTTGAGAATTATATCCATTGGTTGATTGAGCTTAGTAAATTTACGTGATGAAGGTTTTTGAGAGGTTTTTGATAAATGCCTTAGGAATTTCGTCATAAAAGGACCTAATGGTTTCTCACCTCTACTTTCTTTATTATGGGTAGAATGATGACAGGAAGATTGCGATGTAGGAGGTGAGTGCATGGTAGAATTGGAAGAATAAGTATTTTCTTGTTGAAATGGATGTGTTGTATTGAAAGAAGAGTATTGAAAAGGTGGAGGAGGATTATATGTGGGTTGATAGACATAATATGGATATATGGGAGAATAGATAATATCGTTATGAAGAGGATTGGAAAAGGGATTGTTTTGTTGGGTTATGGATGAAAAATGAGAAGAGTGTGATGGAGGTGATGTTGAATAGGGATAAGGTTGATCATAATCAACAAATGTATTTGGCTGAATTCTTCCAACATTACTAATGGGCTCATATTGATTTGAGTAAAAACTCATGGTTTCTTTAGTACTTCTAAAAGTAATATTTAGCATCTACTATTTAGAATTGAATCTAAAACAAAACATGAAATGATGATTTTGTTTTTGTTTTTCTTGTATACATATATATATTTTTTGTTTTTGTTTTCAAAAGGTTTACAATGCATTCACGTCGGGTTCACCAAAATGTATCGCTCCAAATTTTTCGCATCCCTACCTTCAGGCTATAGGATCCGCGCCCGGAAGGAGGATGGGAAAAGGATGTCGCGATACCTCGGACTGAGAGGACTTTGCGAAGGTCCCGCCTCTCAAGGGAGGTGTATTTTGGTGATTTTTCGATGGATGGTGGGTTCACCAGGAAACATTTAGGGGCAGTTTCCACGCCTAGGTTTTGGAATGTGTTTGATGAGTTCGTTTTAACCTTAAGCATTCATATCCTAGGTTTGGCCGAATGAATCTAAATTAAAACTACATGAAAATGCAACTTTCATGAATACAGCAAACAGATTTGAAAGCAAAAAATAGAGAATTTTACAGAATGACAATGAAAAATACCGATCCGGATGTCCGCAGAAGATTCGACGTTTGAAGCAGTCTGGATCGCTCGTAATCTGACGAGAATCGTCTGTAATCTGACAGAATCATCTGAAACTGACAGAATCGTCCGAGATCTGACGAATTCGTCAGACGAATTCGCCAGAGACCTGCAAGACAGAAAACAGATGCAAAATACAAGAAATTCTATTGTGCTAACAGAGGCAAATTACACCAAATAGCAATATGAATACTGAACAATATTTAAGAACAGAATTTAAAGCCAATTACTGTACTTTAATAGCAGATCATGAACTTAGCATGCAATCTAAGCTAAATGGGTGAACTCCAAATGCAAAATAACATAAAAACTGAATAAATAATCTAATTTACAGAATAAAATGACAGAAATAGAGTTGAGAAAAGCAAACTCCAGGCATTGATTGCCTCGATGTGGGCTGCAGTCGAGATCGTCTCGCATCAGTACGAAATCGTCTCGCATTCGACAGGATCGCCTCCGATCTGAACAGGTTCATCGGCGACGATGGATGCTGGCTCCGGCTGAAAAACAATGATGTACCTACAATAAAATCGATGTGGAACTAGTGCAAATGCAAGATTAGGATGTTCTAATGTAGAGGGAATCACTTTGCAAAAAATTTCAGCCAGGGGTTGGGGAGGGAAAATCTTAGAGATTAAATAGGCTTAGAGGGAGTAGGTAGGAGGTTGGAGATCATCCCAATTTGGGAGATCTCCAACGGGGGAGGGTCCCAACGGCGTAGACACGCTTCTGCCCAGATTGGAGACCCGTTGGAACAGATTCCAACTATGCAAATTTAGTTTTGCGACAAGATCGTCTGGACGTCCTAGTCCAGACGAAATCGTCAAATCTGGGGCGATATCGTCTGATCGGCGACGATATCGTCAAACGGTCAAAACAACCTCTAAAATTGGCACGGAAAAGGGGGAAACGGAATACCCGGCGGTTAACGGGCGGTTTGGGAGGTTAAATTTGATTTTAAAATTATTTACTAAGGTGAATGTAAATTTTATAATTTTACTGCGCCAATTTTAGGGTGCTACACAACCCTTAACTATGATTTTACCTCAGTTGTTGGAACAAGGCTTAATACAGTTACCTGAGGTAAGACAACCAAATACCACTTCAGATGGATATAGGGCCAATTTACATTATAATTTTCACCAAGTATATGGACATTCTACAAATTCTTGTAAAAGGTTAAAACATATGATACAATATTTGATTGATAAAGGTAATATGTAAGTATAAAAATTCCATGCAAATAATAATACCCAAAAACAAACAAATCAAAGTGCAAATCAAAACCTAGATATTTTTCAACATCCCTTACCTAAGCATGATAAAGAAGTAGTAAATCAAGTAGATCATCACAACGTTCCTCATACAACTTGATATGTAGGAACCATTCGTAGATTCATGCCACAACAAGATCTGTAAACCTCCTATATACTTACTTTATTTGTAGTCACAACTAGACCAATACAATATTTTTAATCTTCATCTTCAGAAGATACTAAAAGTGACACATAAAGTGAAACAAGAACTAAACTAGAGATTACCTCGAATAGTTCTGATTATGAATCAGATTGAGTTATTACCATCATAGATTTATCATTTCAAAAAGAACCATTCCCTAGGAGAATGAATGTTCGACCATCATCTCAACAAATGCTTACAAATGAACAAAAAAAAAATGCTAGACCTCATTTTGGTTATTTATGAAATAATAATGTTGTGGGTACTATTGGAGCTATTACTAGACAACAAATCCAAAATCAAAACTCTCAACCACAAAATCAAACTCAAAATGAGAAAACAAATCCATTTGTATTAAAGACACCAACAAAAGGGAATAATATATCAAGTTCACAACAGAAACCTCCTTATGATATTAATGAACAACTAGCAAATATCACAGCTAGAATCTCTCTTTTGTATCTTTTGAGAACTTCCTCTATCCATAGAGAAGAACTAATGAGTACCTTAAGTAATATGATGGTACCACAAAATATATAACCTGATGATGTGGTTAATGTTGTAAGCTCTCAGGGAAAAATTACATATATTTTTCAGATAAGGATATTCCTCCTCAAAGCATGTATAGAGAAAATCCTCTATACATCACAACATTAATTGGAGATGTAGGTGCCAAAAGAGTTTTAATTGATAATGGATCATCATTAAACATATGCGCATATGAATTTTTCCAAATATTTTGATTTAGGAATGAATATCTAAAAAGGACTGAAATGATTATTAAAGTATTTAATGATAAGACTCAAGAAACATGTGGAGTGTTATTGATTCCATTGTAGGTTGGTTCAAGGATTTTGGATACGACCGTGTTTGTTGTACATTGTCTTGTATTGTATAGCATACTTTTGGATCGACCTTGGATCAATGCGATGCGAGCGGTACCTTCTACATTACATCAGTGTGTTAAGTTTTAATTTAAAAATCAACTAGTTACTATACATGGTGATCTGAGACCATTTGATATGTGTCCCATGGTAGAACCAATAGGAGTTCCATTTTGTATTGCTATGCCATCAACACATCTTAATCCACCTGTAGCACCCTAAAATTGGCGCAGTAAACCTTAGCAAATAATTAAAATTACATTAGTAATAATTCAAATTCAAATTTTAACCCCAAAACCGCTCCCAAACCACCTGCTGCCCGTTTCCTCATTTTTTGGGCCATTTTTAGAGTTTGTTTTGTCCGTTTGATGATATCGTCGCTGATCAGACGATATCGCCTTAGATCAGAAAATTTCATCTGGAGAAGAACGTCCAGACGATCTCGTCCCAAATTGATTTGTGCATAGTTAGCTTCTGTTTCAACGACATCTCTAATCCGGGTAGAAGTGTGTCTGCGCCGTTAGAGACCTCCCCCATTGGAGATCTTCCAAATTAGGATGATCTCCAACCTCCTAACCTCCCTCATAATCCTATTTAACATTAGGACCCCCTCTTGGCATTCCCCCTGGCTTAAATTCCCTGTAACACAAATTCTACATGCATTAGACTATCTTAAACCACCATTTGCATTTGTATTTTCCAAGTTTGTTTGTAGGAACTTCATTGTTTTTCATCCGGAGAAAGCTTAGATCGTCGCAGACGATCCTGTTCAATTCAAGATGATTTTGCACCAATCCAAGATGATTTCGACTACAATCAACATTAGGGGCAATCAGTGCCCAGGGTTTACTTTTTCTCACTTTGTCTGTTGATTTATCCTGCATTTAGTTAAATTTGTTATTATTCCTTATCGTTCTGCATATTGGAGTTCACCCATATAGCTTAAGTGCACAATGAAGTCATAATTTGTCATTAGAACATCATAATCTACTTGAATTTTTATTTGTGATTATCATCTTAGCATCTATGTTGCCATTTTACACCATTTTTCTCTGTTAGAATAGTTGCATTTCTGGTATTTTGTATCTATTTCTTTGTTTGTAGGTCTCTGATGAATTCGTCTGATTAATTCATCAAATCTCAGATGATCTCGTCAGATCTCAGATGAGCCTGTCAAATTATAGACGATCTGGACTTCTTCAAAAATTAGAACCTTCATCAGACATCCGGATCAGGTATAGTTCTTTAATCTAGCATATTATTTCTGTTTTCTGTCCAAATCTATTTTCTGTATTTATTTAATTTGCATTTTCATAATAGAACACTTAGATTCATCTGGCCAAACCTAGGACTTGGATGTTTAAAGATAAGACTGAACACATTAAACACATTCCCAACCTAGGCGTGGAAATTGCCATTAAACGTTTCCTGGTGAACCCCACCATCCGTCGAAAAATCACCTTAATACCCCTCCCCCGAGAGGCGGGACCTTCAAAGGGCCTCTTAGTCCGAGGTACCATCCCATCCTTTTCCCATCCCCCTTTCGAGCACGGATCCTTTAGCCTGAAGGTAAGGGTGCAAAAAATTTGGAACGATACATTTTGGTGAACCCGACGTGAAACTAAAACCTTTTGAAGACAAAAACAAAAAAAAAAACAAAAACATAGATGCATTTAAAATTATTAGAAAACTACTAAGTTGCATATCATGTCTAGATGGTAGCTCCTAAGAAAAGACTAGCAGTTACTATAAATGTTGCAAATCAATTAATAGCCATAGAGGTTGATTCTTTGTTTAGAACATCTCAAACATACAGAGTCCCACCTTTGTGGGACGGACTTAATAGGAGACTAGATATCATTTCATATAGATCAACCAAACTTAGACAAATCAAGAGGTTTGCCCTAGATAGGATCCTGGATCCTCATCAACTCATTTTTTATCATGAACTTTAGAGAGCCTGCCATAGGTGGTTAGCTTATAGGACAACTCTCGTGTCTTCAGAATTGTTCACCTTCGAGGAATACCTCGACAACGTAGCTGTTATACACCAATTCCTAGGTCGTGTAGAAGATCAAGAGGTCGTTCTTACGGATAGGGAAATATGGAGGAGAGTTCCTCGAGCTGTGTTATATCGAGAGTATTGCCACGAACTCTATTTCTACCAACCAGAGTCTGAGACAGATAATATCACTATAGCACTTTTTGTTAAATTATTGACAAAAAATTTCCAATTTGAAGAACACTTCATGACTCATGAATAACTCGAGCCCATTAATGACATTTATAAATTATTTATAGAAAACTAGATCATTGCTTTCATTATTATTTCTTGCATTTATTGTGTTGTTTGTTATCTTTATAATATTGTTACAAAAACAAAAAATAGAAAAAACAAGAAAAATAGAAAACATAAAAAAAACCCAAAACATTTTGTTTTAAATACTATAGTAGGTATATAATTAAAATATATACCTTGTTGCATATATATATACAAGTATATATATATTTGCTGAAATTTAAATTTAAGCACAATGCCTAAACTTAGAAATGGTAAACAAACTGAACAAGAAGAAGAAGATTGGTTGGGAGGCAAAACTACAAACCCAAATGTCCTTCCTAAGGATCCAATTTCGGAAGGAGAAACTCTAGAACAACCAGAAGATGACCTAGGTGAAGACAATGAACAAGAAGACAATCTTAAAGAGGAAGGATCCTCGTCCCCTAGAATAGCTCCAGATGGAACTATTGCTTTTGATAACTTAGATCATTTCTAGAAATTTTTCAATAATAACATTGGTGCTCTTAATATGGCAGTTCGTATTGATAAAGGACAAATTAGTGACACTCAAGCAGCTATGGAAGATATGTTTAACATACACACTAATCCCTTGTCCTTTGTTGATCAAGAAAGTGATAAAGCCTAGACCATCCAATAGAGATATGGTCACTATGATTTAGAACATGCCAAAACAATAGGTTACCCAACCCCCTAAGGAACCTGTTATTGAGCCTAAAATAATTCCCACACAAAAGAAAACTTCCTTCACTGCTTTACTTCGCCAAACTATTGATCAATATGCTTCAAATCAACAAAAACCTAAAATGAAGCCAAACACCAATTTTCAATAATCTGGGATACAACACAATACAACTTCAAGATTTCTTCATAACACCTTTCCTACCAACAATTTACACAATAGCAACATAGCATCTAATCTTCATGTCCCTCCATATGTTCACAAATATCATATTAATGCCCTACCGAACCAATATGGTGGGCAAACTAGTAATCTGGAAGCCATGGTGAAACAGTTAGCTTCACGTATGGACCAGATAGATCCCTACCGTCCCTCGTATAATTATCGAGAGATATGTAGTCAACCTTTGGATCCCATAGTTGTAGCACAACCATACCCTAAACACTTTCCCATGCCCGTCCTACCTATATATAAAGGAACTAAAGATCCCATAGAGCATCTTCGTATGTTTAGGATAGCATGTCATGATATATCACATGATGACTTGCTATTACTAAAAATGTTCCCAAAAAGTTTAGGAGGAATGGCATTAGAGTGGTACTATCAATTGCCCATTCATTCTTTGAGAAATTTGGAAGAAACATCTGAATCGTTTGTCCATCAATTTAGTGCCTACATCGAGAGGCATGTCACCATTAAAGATTTGTACAACTTAAAACAAGACAAAGATGAATTTTTTGCTGATTTCTTAGCTAGATGGCGGCAATTGACAGGAAAAATGCACTTTGTGTTACCTTATAGGGAAATGTTGGACATTTTTATCAATAATTTGCAAGAACAAATCTCCTATGAGTTATCAACTGCTACCTTAACCACCTTCGATCAAGCTATAGACTTAGCTCGAAGGGTAGAAGATGCTCTCATTAGGAGAGGTCACCTCAAAAAGAAATATGATGAGAAAACATCCAGAAATCAGTATAAAAACAAACAAGTTGTAGGTGACGGAGTCACTGATAGCAAAAATGTTGCTAATATCAATACAACAAAGACAACAGAAAAATTTATATTAAAACCCCTTGATAAACCTCCTCGAGAATTTACTAGATTGAATCAACCTTTATCAACCATTCTACCTCAATTATTAGCACAAGGCTTGATTCAATTACCAGCTATCCAGGAACCTGATCCAACTATACCCGGATACAGAGCCGATCTACACTGTGACTTTCATAGAGGACCTGGACATGCTACAAATTCTTGCAAAAGATTGAAACATAAAATACAAGACTTGATTGATAATAATGAAATGGAGGTGCAAGCTTTCCAACCTAAACAAAATGCTCCTAATAACGCTCAAAAGACCATTCCCCAAAATCAAAATCAAAATGCTAATCAATCATTGGATATATTTCAACATCCTTTACCAAACCATGGTAAAGAAGTGGCCAATCAAATCGAACATCATAATGTTCCCCGTCCTACCCGATATGTAGGGACTATTAGCGGACAATTACCTATTCAGGATCCTCAAATATTTGACACAACTTTATCCCTGGTCACGACCAGGCCCCTACATAATTTTCAAACTCCCGATCCTAGTGATGTAGAATCAGATACTGAAAGTGAAGTAGACATCACCTCAAATCAATCGAATAGTTCTAAAAATGAATCAGATCCTATTCAACCTATCATAGATGCTATGGTTCCAGAAGAACCATTTCCTAGAAGAGTTACTACTTGACCCTCTTCTAATCAATTCCTTCCTAATGAACAAGCCATAAACGCTCAACCGAGACCAGTTCAACGTATTCAATATAACATTGTAGGTACCATCGGAGCCGTTACCAGACAACAGGCTCAAAACTCTCAACAGGATCAAACTCAGAATGATGGGTCAGCCCCATTTATTTTGAAAAATCCCAATAAATGGAATCATATGTCTAATGTTCAACTTAAGCTTCCTTACAATATTAATGAACAATTATCCAACACCACAGCCAGAATTTCCCTATTGGATTTGTTAAGATCTTCTCCCACCCATAGGGATGAGTTAATGCTTACATTAAGCCAAATGATGGTACCTCAAAATATTCAACCTGAAGCCATGTCCAATACTATCATCACTCGAGAAGTCGATTGTATTGACTTTCGGGATAAAGATATTGAAGAACACAAGCTTATACTGAGAGGGGGGGTGAACAGTATAAGACCTCTTTTTACTTTTCCTTTATACTTCAAAACAATAAAGCAATATATCCAAAGCAATATCAAAGCAATGCACAAGATCATCCACAAAGTGACACAACAATTTTGATGTGGTTCATCCACAAAACTTTTCTCTAAAAGTTATCTCAAAGTCCTTTGGGAAACCTTCCCAATTACAATGTTTATGAGCCTCGGCTCAAAGGAGATACCTTCCCCCAATCTGAATTTATGAGCCTCTGCTCAAAGGAGATACCTTCCCCTACCTCTGCTCTGGTTGGTGATCCTCTAGAAGACCTCTGCCTCCGCTGCCCTTAGCAAATGGAACTCTATCCACAGAAGACACCTGTCTTCCCTGCTCTGGTTGGAGACCTCTGTCCTCAACTCTATCACCTCAAAGCTGGTCCTCGAATTTGCACTAAACACAGTCCTTCGGTCTAGCACAAATGTCCTCGTCCTCTGTCTTTGATCTGCACCAAACACAGTCCTTCGGTCAGGCACAAATCTGTCCTCGGGTTCTTCTCATAGAACCAATGCACCTCTGTCCTCAAGTTCTCTGATAGAACTATCAAACTCAGCTTCACAAGTCCTCTGCTAGGACCTGTCCAAATCTGCTCACAAGTCCCCAATGGAACCTGTCCAAAACCTGCTCACAAGTTCATCAAGAAAAACTTGCTTGGCGTGAACCCACAAAGAGAATTGTTAGAGACCCAATGTGATTCATCAACCTCATAGAAGCATAAAGAGAATTGTTAGAGACTCAATATGTTCTATACTTAACTCCCAATCTCAATCTCAACTCAATCTCAAATCTCAACAGAATAAGATAGATGTAGTATGCTTTTCTCAAGAACATGAAACACAACCCAACAATTGCCAACCATGCAATATCTCATATAACAATGATACTCATGTTCTTTCCAACAACCAATATCTTTTCTCAACCAATTAGGGCTTCAACAACAATGCTCAAAGACAAGGTTTAACCAACATCATTCAACTCAACATTAACCTTGAAGTATTCAACCAATCATCACTAGAAAAGGAAACAAGTAGAAATCCTTTTCCCTCCAAAGATATTTGAACAAAACAACCACCAACACAATATCACCAAATGCAAAGAATAACTTGTTCAAATCAACTCAATGGAGTAAGCCCAATATCATGTATCAAGTAAAGCACTAACTTCATCAACACAACCACTATGGAAGCAACTCATCCATCAATATCAAAACAGCCATCTAAGGGTTTCACCATCTCAATGCAAGTAACAAGACTTACAAACATAAACCCTAGTGCACAATGCTTCCACTACCTCAAACCAGAATTATGCATTCACCAAAACTCTCATCAATGATAACAATGCATAAGTAGTCTTCAACAAACCAGAAACTAGGACTTATACCCAACCAAAGGAAACCTTGTTGAATACCTTTTCACTCCAATCTTATTTCAGGAAAACATACACCAATCATACTCATAAGAAGAATGTGCCCATACCTTATTGAAGTGAAGGAACCCCTTTGGAAATCTGCCACCATCACAAAATTCTTTTGCCAATCTTCACAAGGGTTAGTAGATCACAAAATAATCAACATTACTCCACTTTTCAATAATCATCACCAAAGCCCTTAATTGCACAACTTCCTTATCTCTCCTAAAACCACTTGTACCATAAAATAAAATAAATCACAACATTTCATAACCTTATAACTCCCTTATTACTCCTTTTAAAACATACATAGTAAAGCTTATGAAAGCAAAATAATTCCTTACGTTTTTGTCCTTTTGTTCTTTGTTTGAATGTTTTCCTTTAGCGTTGAAAACTTTCTTGAACAAGTTACAATGATTCACCTCCACGCGGTTTTTGACCAATTGCCTTGTCTGCCCTTTTCACTATCACGACTATAGCATCCCGCTGCCACGTGTATACCTATCTGCTGGAGTAGCGCAATCGTAGAGGTCTACCTGCACTCCTGTAGTTAGTATGTCCAAACTATGGTATCCAACTGCAATCACCGCAAGCCTTGTGTCATCTAGATCAGCACAACTGCATCAGTCCAGCATACGAAGCTATGTCGTCCATGTGGAAACCCTAGCACACTGCGTGAAACTGTTCCAACTTCAGCAACCATGACTTCTAGGTTTTGTTGAACCTGCTAACAGTTTTCAACGTTCACTCCTTCAGTCTTGCTGATGGATTGTTGCATGGCGTTACCTCCTTTCGATGATCTGCAATCAAAACTTTGCGACGGTGCTTCTTCTTCTGTTTGACTTCTAGCTTGACGTCTCACTGCCTTCGTCGAAGAGTTCCAGTAGGACATTCCTTTTCAACTTTGATGACTACACCCTTCCGCGACGTCGCCTCCATCCCACACTAACTCTCACAGAGATTTCTCCTTCGTCGTCAATGCTTGACATCTTCCTTCGCTACAAAGACGAAAACGAAATGCACTCCGATTTATATCGATTCACACACACACTGAAATGAATTTATTAGCCCCATTATATATGCACTTCGATGCATTACCAAACACGTCGGCATTTCCAAACACGTCGGAAAATACTTTAATTTAATTTTAAAATATTAATTTAAATTTTAAATAAATAAAATTTAAACTAGATATTTAAAATTAAATATCTTCATCACCGGGGCACCTTTTTCAACGAAACGAAGAGCCAACTTGGGTTTTAAGAAAAACCCATTTCAAATCTGTTGTCCATGGTTTTAAATAAAACCTTTTATTTTGTCTGCCTTGGTTTTCACAAAAAACCTTTCCGCTTCTTGACATCAATGACAACATCAACACTTGAGCAAAGGCAATGTACCCAATGTACCCAAAATTGCCAACAATCTCCCCCTTTGTCATTGATGGCAAAACTTTACTAAAAATACATCTTCAAGAGCCAAAACTGAAATCACTCTCTTTGAAGTTTTGCTCCCCCTGACTTGAAGCTTTCCTCTTCACTTGAAGCTCTCCCCCTTACTCATATCTCTCCCCCTTTGTCATCAATGGCAAAGGGCCACCTTTGGGGCTCGAAACTAAGAATGAGCCTCTTAGCTTAGTCCCTCCCCCACCTCCTGATGAGGTGATTAATTCTGGAGTGGGAGTAAAACTCCCATTAGGCACTGATCATCATCAGCGTCTATAACTTCCTTGTCGGGCCTTCTCTTGAACTCTTTTTCCATATTCCTGTTCCTGTCATTTTTTTGATCCTTGGACCTGATCATGCCACTGTTCCTGTTCCTGTATTCTAGAATTTCAGCTCTACACTGTCTGACTGTGTGACCTTCATTGTTGCACTTATAACAAGTAACAATGTTATTTCTTTGAGGCATACCTGTTCTTTGAATCCACCTATTCCGACTAAACTTGTTCCTATTGTTTGCCTTGCAATGAACTGCCTTGTGCCCAAACTGATTGCAAGAGTAGCAATACCCATAAAAGAAATCACCACTTCTGAAACTGTTATTTACCTTCTTCACCTGAGCCATGCAATGTACAGCCATGTGACCAAACTTGTGACAAGCAAAACATCTGCCTTGAAACTTTCCTTTATTTGACTTCTTAGGTCCTGAAAACTTCTCCTTCTTCTCATTCCAAAATCTGTTTTCTGTTTCTATGCATCTATCATTCAAGGACTCATGATCTGAAATACTTTCCTCATTAGAACTCTCTTCCTTTTGGAATCTCTTACTAGACTCTCCAACTTGTTTCTTGTGAGGCTTAACAAAACCAAGACCTATTTTATCTGTTGGATTTCTTTGACTTTGGATGAGAGACTTAACCTTTTTGGAGCTTTCTTGAAACCTGTACAACTTATCCTTGTATTCTTTATTTTCCTCTTTCAACGAAGCCATTTTCTGTTCTAATTCACTATACTCAAGCACCTTAGATTCTAACTCATTCTTGAGTTCTTGTGCATTAGCCATAGAGATATCAAGACTTTCTATAAGTTCATCTCTCTCCATACAACATTCATCTAACTTATCCTTGAGTCTAGCATTCTTCTTTCTTTCCTTTTTCAAAGCACTAAGAGCACTAATAAGTTCACCTTTAAGATCTACTTCACTTTCCTCTATATGTTTGCTTTTAGAATCATCAAAGCCTTTTTCAGATTTCTTATCACTAGAGGTGCTACCCTTTTCAAAAACCATACATGCATCTTCCTTATCATTTTTTGAAGCATCCTCATACATACTAGCAGACAGATCATTATTTGTGCAATCATCCTCAAGGTGACCAAAATTTCCACATCTAAGACATTTCATGATAATGAATCTATGTTTTGGTTCTTCCTCTTTTTCTGATATGAACAACATCTCATTTTCATTATCACTTGAAGAACTTTCATTATCACTACTAGAACACTTACTTGCTTTGTCTAGGTAGAAGCTCTTCTTGTGTTTGTGAGAATACCTCTTTCCTTTATTGTTGTGCTCATCTTTGTTCTTCCTTTGATGCCTATGCCTTTCAGAATCCTTGCTCTTACAATCCTGTTTATCTTCATCACTTTCATCCTTGGCAATAGTACAGTTAGTAGCATAATGACCAATCTTTCCACAATTGAAATATCTTACATTTTTCATACTTTTGTGCTTTCTAGAGAACTTGCCTTTCTTGTTGTAATATACCTCTTCATCACTAGAAGACTCATCACTATCTTGAAGTGATTACCTTTGGAATAATCCATTGTGTTCTTTACTAGCTTTTCCTTCAAGCTGTCAAACTTTTCGAAGGAACCGGCTCTGATACCAATTGAAGAACACAAGATTATACTTGAGAGGGGGGGTGAACAAGTATAAGACCTCTTTTTACTTTTCCTTTATACTTCAAAACAATAAAGCAATATATCCAAAGCAATATCAAAGCAATGCACAAGATCATCCACAAAGTGACACCAAATTTAACGTGGTTCATCCACAAAACTTTTCTCTAAAAGTTATCTCAAAGTCCTTTGGGAAACCTTCCCAATTACAATGTTTATGAGCCTCGGCTCAAAGGAGATACCTTCCCCCAATCTGAATTTATGAGCCTCTGCTCAAAGGAGATACCTTCCCCTACCTCTGCTTTGGTTGGTGATCCTCTAGAAGACCTCTGCCTCCGTTGCCCTTAGCAAATGGAACTCTATCCACAGAAGACACCTGTCTTCCCTGCTCTGGCTGGAGACCTCTGTCCTCAACTCTATCACCTCAAAGCTGGTCCTCGAATTTGCACTAAACACAGTCCTTCGGTCTAGCACAAATGTCCTCGTCCTCTCGTCTTTGATCCGCACCAAACACAGTCCTTCGGTCTGGCATAAATCTGTCCTCAGGTTCTTCTCATAGAACCAATGCACCTCTGTCCTCAAGTTCTCTGATAGAACTATCAAACTCAGCTTCACAAGTCCTCTGCTAGGACCTGTCCAAATCTGCTCACAAGTCCCCAATGGAACCTGTCCAAAACCTGCTCACAAGTTCATCAAGAAAACTTGCTTGGCGTGAACCCACAAAGAGAATTGTTAGAGACCCAATGTGATTCATCAACCTCATAGAAGCATAAAGAGAATTGTTAGAGACTCAATATGTTCTATACTTAACTCCCAATCTCAATCTCAACTCAATCTCAAATCTCAACAGAATAAGATAGATGTAGTATGCTTTTCTCAAGAACATGAAACACAACCCAACAATTGCCAACCATGCAATATCTCATATAACAATGATACTCATGTTCTTTCCAACAACCAATATCTTTTCTCAACCAATTAGGGCTTCAACAACAATGCTCAAAGACAAGGTTTAACCAACATCATTCAACTCAACATTAACCTTGAAGCATTCAACCAATCATCACTAGAAAAGGAAACAAGTAGAAATCCTTTTCCCTCCAAAGATATTTGAACAAAACAGCCACCAACACAATATCACCAAATGCAAAGAATAACTTGTTCAAATCAACTCAATGGAGTAAGCCCAATATCATGTATCAAGTAAAGCACTAACTTCATCAACACAACCACTATGGAAGCAACTCATCCATCAATCTCAAAACAGCCATCTAAGGGTTTCACCATCTCAATGCAAGTAACAAGACTTACAAACATAAACCCTAGTGCACAATGCTTCCACTACCTCAAACCAGAATTATGCATTCACCAAAACTCTCATCAATGATAACAATGCATAAGTAGTCTTCAACAAACCAGAAACTAGGACTTATACCCAACCAAAGGAAACCTTGTTGAATACCTTTTCACTCCAATCTTATTTCAGGAAAACATACACCAATCATACTCATAAGAAGAATGTGCCCATACCTTATTGAAGTGAAGGAACCCCTTTGGAAATCTGCCACCATCACAAAATTCTTTTGCCAATCTTCACAAGGGTTAGTAGATCACAAAATAATCAACATTACTCCACTTTTCAATAATCATCACCAAAGCCCTTAATTGCACAACTTCCTTATCTCTCCTAAAACCACTTGTACCATAAAATAAAATAAATCACAACATTTCATAACCTTATAACTCCCTTATTACTCCTTTTAAAACATACATAGTAAAGCTTATGAAAGCAAAATAATTCCTTACGTTTTTGTCCTTTTGTTCTTTGTTTGAATGTTTTCCTTTAGCGTTGAAAACTTTCTTGAACAAGTTACAATGATTCACCTCCACGCGGTTTTTGACCAATTGCCTTGCTGCCCTTTTCACTATCACGACTATAGCATCCCGCTGCCACGTGTATACCTATCTGCTGGAGTAGCGCAATCGTAGAGGTCTACCTGCACTCCTGTAGTTAGTATGTCCAAACTATGGTATCCAACTGCAATCACCGCAAGCCTTGTGTCATCTAGATCAGCACAACTACATCAGTCCAGCATACGAAGCTATGTCGTCCGTGTGGAAACCCTAGCACACTGCGTGAAACTATTCCAACTTCAGCAACCATGACTTCTAGGTTTTGTTGAACCTGCTAATAGTTTTCAACGTTCACTCCTTCAGTCTTGCTGATGGATTGTTGCATGGCGTTACCTCCTTTCGATGATCTGCAATCAAAACTTTGCGACGGTGCTTCTTCTTCTGTTTGACTTCTAGCTTGACGTCTCACTGCCTTCGTCGAAGAGTTCCAGCAGGACATTCCTTTTCAACTTTGATGACTACACCCTTCCGCGACGTCGCCTCCATCCCACACTAACTCTCATAGAGATTTCTCCTTCAGTCGTCAATGCTTGACATCTTCCTTCGCTAGCAAAGACGAAAACGAAATGCACTCCGATTTATATCGATTCACACTCTCTCTTTAATGAATTCTATTAGCCCCATTATATATGCACTTCGATGCATTACCAAACACGTCGGCATTTCCAAACACGTCGAAAAATACTTTAATTTAATTTTAAAATATTAATTTAAATTTTAAATAAATAAAATTTAAACTAGATATTTAAAATTAAATATCTTCATCATCGGGGCACCTTTTTCAACGAAACGAAGAGCCAACTTGGGTTTTAAGAAAAACCCATTTCAAATCTGTTGTCCATGGTTTTAAATAAAACCTTTTATTTTGTCTGCCTTGGTTTTCACAAAAAACCTTTTCGCTTCTTGACATCAATGACAACATCAACACTTGAGCAAAGGCAATGTACCCAATGTACCCAAAATTGCCAATAGATATCCCACAACACAGTTTACATAAGGATAATCCCTTATATATTACTGCTCTAATTGGAGATGTAGCTGTTAAAAGAGTCCTGATTGATAATGGTTCATCTCTAAACATTTGCACTTTTGACTTCTACCAACGGTTTGGCTTTAAAAGTGATGAAATGAAGAAAACTGACATGATTATCAAAGCTTTCAATGACGAGACACAAGAAACATGTGGAGTCATTACTATACCCTTGCAATTTGGTCCTAGAACCCTAGATATAACCGTGTTTATTGTACATTGCCCTGCATCATACAATATACTTTTGGGTCACCCTTGGATCAATGCGATGCGAGCGGTTCCCTCCACTTTACACCAATGTGTTAAATTTGAATTTAAAAATCAGTTGGTCACTATCCATGGTGACCCTAGACCCTTTGATATGTGTGCTTTGGCAAAACCTATTGGAGTGCAATTTTTCCCCGCTCTGTCATCCACACATCCTAATTCTTATTTTTCATCTAAACATGTGAAAAACACACACATAACATCATCTACTCCATCAACTACACCTATACATTTAACTCAACCATCTTCTGAACAAACCACACTAGAACCTCAAAAAGATCTTAAATCCACAACCAATTCTTCATGTTCCATCCCTATCATTTCAAAACCTATAGACCCATTCATTAACACTTCAACATTATCAACATCTATCATACCTTCCACATCTAAAGATATAGGGAATGATCCTTCTACATATTATGCTCTTTCTGATGAACTTTTATTGGATTTATCCATAGTCTTAATATCAGAAAAAACAAATTCTTTTATGCAAGATTCAATTATTTTAAATAATTTTTTGCCATATCCTCGTACTTTGGGCCTCCCACAACCTACGAGAAGTACTTACCAAGTTGGGAGTTGTGCTTTTATTTATAAAGGATATGATTGGGGAAGAATACCTCCAAATATCAAAACTCATCATGAGGGATATGCATGATGTTATTTTACTAATGAATATATTAAAGCTAAACCCATAATGCTTAAAATGGGATATAAAGGGAAAGGCTTGGGACCTTTCTAAAATGGCATGAAAGAACCTATCGAGGTAGAACCATGGCCCGCCCGATGTGGTGTGGGCCTATTTCCTAGTAAGGGTCAACCCTTCCCTTTTGAAGATGATGACAAAATCATATGTTATCAAGATTATCTAGATAAACAAGATTCTTTGTGTTCAAATAATAATACCTTTACATGTAATATGCTATCCATAGCTTACCCTGAATTGATTGTTGAATCCGATGAGGAGTTGGAAGGAGATATTTTCCATGATGTCTCTGTTGAAGAGTTGTTACACAATGGTTTTTATTTTGATGGTTCTATACCAACTATAGCCTAACTTGAGTCCACCACTCATCAAGATAAATTATCCAACTTAACCTTAAAAGAATTACAAGAATTGGGCATTTCACCCGCCCCACCTAATTTTGAAAGAGATCTACACATGGAAGTAGAAAACGTCATTAAAGTTAACATTGGAACTGAGGATACTCCTCACATTATCAATATTGGATCAGCATTAAGTCAAGAAAAACAAGATGAATACATTGCATTCCTTAAAGAATATGAATATGTCTTCGCTTGGACATATGAAGATATGCCAAGTTTGGACCCTTCTATAGTCATGCATCATCTAGTAGTCCATCCGGATGCTAAACCTGTTAAACAAAAACTTAGAAAAATGCATCCCAAAGTGGCCCTGCTAGTCAAAGGGGAGTTAGAAAAACTCCTGAATGTTATTTTCATACAAGATATTGATTATGCTGAATGGATCTCGAATGTAGTTCCAGTCACCAAGAAAGAAGCTACCAAAGTTAGGGTTTGCAAAGACTTTAGATATATTAACGTTGCATGCCCTAAAGATGATTTTCCTCTTCCAAACATGGATCAAATCATTGACTTTACTACCGATAGTGGAATGATGTCCCTAATGGATAGATTCTCTGGCTACAATCAGATCAGGATAGCTCCTGAAGATCAGGCTAAAATAGCCTTTATTACCCCTTGGGGTACCTTTTGTTGGAAAGTGATGCCATTTGGTTTAAAGAATGCCGGTGCAACATATCAACGAGCTATGACTTATATCTTTCATGATATGATGCATGATATCCTACATGATTATGTAGATGATATTATAGCTCGCTCTATTAAAGAAGATGATCATTTAGATGATTTGAGAAAATTATTTAATCGGTTAAGAGAATACCTTATTCGATTAAATCTAGCCAAATGCATATTCGGAGTTAAGTCCGGTAAACTATTAGGGGTTTTAGTTTCTTTATGTGGTATCGAAATCGACCCTCTCAAAATTGTGATTATCACTGATATGCCCGCACCTACCAATATATCGGAGTTACGAAGTTTACAAGGTAAGCTTCGAGCCATCCGTCACTTCATCTATAAGTTGGCGTACAAAACCACTCCCTTTCTTAAACTCCTTAAGGAGGATGTTCCTTTTAACTAGGACGACGAATGCACATAAGCTTTTGAACTTCTCAAACAATACCTCCTTAACCCACATATGCTTTCACTGCCTAGACCTAATCGCCCATTTTTCCTGTATATTTCAGCTTCAGATTTCACTGTAGGAGCTATGTTAGCTCAGCTTGATGATGAGAAGAAAGAACATGCTAATTATTACATTAGTTTAACCCTCATCAGTTATGAAACTCGTTATACAACATTAGAGAAATTATGTCTAGCAGTCGTATTTTCTACGCAAAAATTACGACATTATATGTTTAGTCAAAAAACTTATGTCATTGCTAAATTTGAGCCCAACTGGCTTGGACCATATATTATTACTGCTAAATTTGAATCAGGAGCATACAAATTAGCTACCTTAGATGGTAAATATTTAAAAGAACCTATGAATATTATACATCTTAAGCGATACTACGCATAAAATTTGGTCATTTCATCATTTGTACATATTTTGCATGTTGTCTCATTTTAAAGATATATATAAAACTCTTTAAACAAAACAAAAGAAAAATAATAATAATAATAATAAAAGTCAAAACAACAATATTACTGACTCTTTTGAAACCCAAAAAAATAAATAAATAAATAAAGAAGAAAGAGAGAGTCAAAATCATCAAACTCTTCACAAATATTTGTTGTATATATTTCTTCTTCAAGTATTGTAGTTATATTTTCAAGTTATTTTGGATAAATTAGCATTTATTTGGAATCCCCCACTATCACAAACACAAAAAAATAAATATCTTGATTTTATCTGGCATGATTACTAATCTCTCTTATATCAAAGTACACAAAATTCAATTAAATAAAGTTTGAGCATAGAGAATTGATGTTGTTATTTACTTAAACCAAGCATATATTTTCACAATAAAATGATTACATTTGTAATTTCCATGCTATGTTACATAGTAGAAATGGTTCTTGAGCGAAAAGTTTCCCTTGCTATCCTATCATGCATATGGTCTAGAATATTGAGAATTGGCAAAAGGACAAGCTCACCCCTACCCGAAATAAAAATCCCTTGCTCTACAGCTAATCCGAGCAAGTATCCCTAGCATAGAAAGAAAAGAAAAGTTCAAAATAAAAAGAAAAAAGCAACAAGTTATTTCAGCATTATCTCAAATATCAAGTCACAATACAAAAATACAAAAAAAGAAAAAAGCAAAAGCAAAGAAAAATAAAAAAGCAAAAGCAAAAGCAATAAAATCCCTTTCCCTAACCCTTGAAAAGAAAAGAAGGGTTGATGAGCTTGAATCCCTGGAATTCTCAATTATTCGAAAACTGTGAGGTAAGCCCCATAACAGGTGGTTTGTGCCCAACCCGCTTGGCCTTGGGTAACTCCTAGAGTGGTGATATGTCTGTCACATTAGCGACCTTCTTTTGTACAGACCTATGTCTGCTTATGGATTAGCTAGCTCTTGATAACCTGACCTACATAGTAGTCTGGTATGGTTGTATGCATCTAAATCATGGTTAATGAACACTTATTTGGTTCATTCAAATCACTTGTATCCAATTATCTTGCTCAAAACTTGGTAAATGAACAATGCAATTGCACACACATTTGTATTTGAGAGATTTTGTGTATCATTATGATAACTCAAGACTGGTAATGAACTCACATACACACATGGGATTCCTTATAAATCTAACTTTTGTCTTTAAGATACTTTGAAATATTTTTGCAAATTGTTTGGAATAAATTCATTTTCTTCTTTGAAGAACAGTTGTTTAGTGTAAAGACAACTATATGCATTATCAAAAAAATCAAAATCATTTTCCAAAACATGCAATCAAGTTACATTTATATATATTATCGACTTTCGCAACGATGGTATAGTTCCAAAAACCAAAATTGGAATTTTATGCCTAGTGCAAGTCCTCATCTTCATATTTTTTGACTATTTCAAAAATTAAAAATCAACCATGCAATAAAACTATTATTTTCTTCTTTGGATTTTGCGATGATGGTATAAGTCTATACCTAAATATTCTATGCCTAGCGCAAACCATTGTACCAATTTTATTTTCCATTTATTTAAAATCATAAAAACATATGACTTAAATCATTATGTTACACAATTATGCTTTAAAACAAACAAACACCTATTCTATTTCATGTCATTATGTCAAACTTCAATTTTGCAATGATGGTATAATTCCTAGGGAATTATCCAAAAATTTTATCACACTTAAGAATTTATGCCTAGCAAAAGTCATTTAAAAATATTTCATGCATAATATTTTCATGGAAATCTGAAAAACAAATCATCATCATCATCATCATTTGCATCATCACAACAAAGTCTTAAGACAGTCTCTTAAGCACTCTTTTACTTTTAGCAATATTTCTATACTAGGATTAGCTTGACGACCAAGTGAGCGGTGACTCCATGAAATGGTCTATAATAGCGACAATGTCCTTTGAAATTATTGTTAAAAGTCCCTTTTATTTTTATCAAATTATCACATCACAAACAACCAACTTGTTTACATCAGATTATTTCATTTAAATTTTAAAAAAAAAAAGCATGACATTCAAACCATCATATTTCCAAATGGCATAATTACATGAATCATCGAATCAATCAATCAAAACATTAAAGCATCATACAAATACATAAGACAAGTCATATGATCAAAAAATATCTCATCTATATATATCTCAACAAGTATATGTACATCATCTCAAAACTAGATTGGTATGCCACAATCTATACCTAGGCATACTCAATCCCCTATCAAAAATAATAATAAGCACTATAATCAATCTGTACAGTGCAATCTGTAGTAGCTAGCCTCGAGAACCCCTTGAGCTCTCAGCCTCATCTCCTCCCCCGCCTTGAGGTGGACGAGGTGGCCCCATCATAGTCCGTGTGGTGCTATGAGTCCTGGACTCTGATCATGATGATGTCCTCGATGACCTCATCCTGACAGGCTCCGCAATATGGGCCGACAACGGTAACCTCTGCCCCTCTGGCACCATATGGTGGTATAGTGTTTGATAGAATGTGACCTGGGCAATAGCCCATGCTAGATCCTGAGTGCTATCCCCTCCACTCCGTGCTCTGAGGCGTGCTACCTCATCTTTGAGCTGTGTGGCCTCCTCTCGGTGTCGTGCAGCCTCATCCTATAGAATTTGCACCTCTGCCTAGAGATGAACAGTCTCCACCCGGAGAGTAGCCATCTCACTACTCTCTCCTGTGTCCACACCCTTGCCCTTATCATGCGATGGTGGTATCTCTCTCCATGGAGAAGGGGGTCTCTCCTCCCTCCTCTCCCGCTACCGCGGCCTCTGCTGAGCCTGTGGTCTCCTCTACTCTCTCCCATCGTGACCCTGTGCCACCTCAATGGCCGCATGATGCCGCCTCCCCATCCGATGCACAACTATGTGAATCGAACCCTGAGCCCTTGTCATCCGAGGAGGGCGGATGCCTATGTACCAGGCATCATAGTCGTCAGCTACCCCAGCATCGTCCCATCCACTGGATTAATGGGGGAATCATCTGTGTCTAGACCCTAGAAGCACTTCATATCTGGAGCCCCACTAACTGTAGTATTATCCCAGACAGTCTGAGAAAACTCGTAGTCTCTGAGGGATGGGATCCCCTACTGTAGACCGAACTACCTCAAAACTCGGTCATAGCGGTGGAGCTCCACCTCTCCCCTCTCCATCCTTAGCCAACAAAATTTCCTGACGTGAGCTAGCTCCTGTCCATCCTCGGCCCACCCTGGATGATCTCTCCAAGGCCTCCAGGTGATCTAGTCGGAGACAAGGTCATCAAGTAGTCTCCAAGACATTGGCAGATCTATCCATCGTTGTGACCCTCTTCGGAGCCACCAGTAGAAAGCTCGGGGCCTCTCCCCGTCAATCCCTGTTAGTGGTAGCCCTACCGGCCTCTGCACCATGATGTGCTCCCAGCATAAAACCTATAGTAGAGATGTCATAACCAGACATCGGTCGCCCTTGTATACGACCCCATGCAGGATCCTATACAATCGACATAGTACAAAGCTCCCCCAAGCAAACCTATATCCGTGGTCTCTCATGTCGTAGACCACATCTGTAAGTAGCCATGGTACTCTGCATCCACTCTGATGGCATAGCAGCAGACCACCTACAACCCCAGCCAAAACCTATGTCAGTCTAGATGCCCCAAGCATCTGTCGTAGAGATTTGATGTTCACTCCGCCCTTCTCTAGGGCGAAGCTCGGATCTTCGCATAGTCGCATCATCGCATGGCCCTAATTGGCCATAGGAGTTATTAGCTATCCTTGTATGGGGATCCTCAAAATCCTCCATACATCCTCTAGTGTTGGAGTCATCTCCCCTGTCGATAACCGAAAACAGGAAGAACCCGGATACCACCTCTCTGCTAGGGCTATCAATAGCCCCATATCTGTAGAAACCTGTGACATCTCTACCACATGCTGCAAGCCAACCTGAGCCAGTTGATCTCACTCTACCTGAGATAGAGTGGCCAAGTCATCCCTCAGCCCGTCGTATTTCCATTCTCTGCTCTTTAGTAATCCTCTCTGCAACATAAACAAAAAAACAATAAAAATCATTAATAAAACAAATCATTAATAATGCAAGTACAGCAAGTTCAATTTAATAAATGATGATATCATCCACTATTGGACGATATCGTCCCAAATTTGAGCAAATTCGTCTTCGATTTTTCCAGCCGAAATCATCCCCTTTTTGATGAAATCATCCCCATTTCATCGATTTCGCCCCTAGACGAAATCGGTGATATCGAGACGATTTCGACAAAATCAAGACGATTTCGTCTCGATGACGTTGATGGCCCAAAAATGGCCGCGATGCTCAAAAATCATTAAAATTTAATCTAAAAAGCATGAAATTCAAAATTCAAGCCTTCTAAACTAAGTTTAGACCCTTACCCGTAGCCCGCGCCGGACCTTTGTCGATCTGTGCACTGTCTCGACCATCTTGTTTGTAGAGCTCTAGAAACCAGAAAATAAAAAATGAATAGTAAAAATGAATTAGGGTTTTTCCCTATTTTTTTTAAATTTTATTCAAAAACAATTAGCAACAAATTTAATTTTGGCTTTTTCACGTTTTTACCTCAAACGTTCGATTTGGGTAAAAACACGGAGGGGGCATCATAGTAAGCTGTCGTACGATTCGACCAAGAATCGTCGCCTAAAAATGGGAATAAATTTTTGCTTTCTCGTAGATCGAGAAGAACTCATATTTAACACATTTTCCTCAAAAAATTTTCTAAAGAGGGGGCAAAATGTAGCACCCTAAAATTGGCGCAGTAAACCTTAGCAAATAATTAAAATTACATTAGTAATAATTCAAATTCAAATTTTAACCCCAAAACCGCTCCCAAACTGCCTGCTACCCATTTCCTCATTTTTTGTGCCATTTTTAGAGTTTGTTTTGTTCGTTTGACGATATCGTCGCCGATCAGACGATATCGCCTCAGATCGGATGATTTTTTTTGGAGAAGAATGTCCAGACGATCTCGTCCCAAACTGATTTGTGCATAGTTAGCTTCTGTTTCAACGGCGTCTCTAATTCGGGCAGGAAGCATGTCTGCACCGTTAGAGACCTCCCCCGTTGGAGATCTTCCAAATTAGGATGATCTCCAACCTCCTAACCTCCCTCCTAAGCCTATTTAACCTTAGGACCCCCTCTTGGCATTCCCCCTGGCTGAAATTCCCTATAACACGAATTCTACATGCATTAGACTATCTTAAACCACCATTTGCATTTGTATTTTTCCAAGTTTTTTTGCAGGAACTTCATTGTTTTTCAGCCGGAGCAAGCTCAGATCATCGCAGATGATCCTGTTCAATTCGAGATGATTTCATACCAATCCAAGATGATTTCGACTGCAGTCAACATTGGAGGAAATCAGTGCCCAGGGTTTACGTTTTCTCACTTTGTCTGTTGATTTATCCTGCATTTAGTTAAATTTATTATTATTCCTTATTATTCTGCATCTTGGAGTTCACCCATATAGCTTAAGTACACAATGAAGTCATAATTTATCATTAGAACATCATAATCTACTTGAATTTTTATTTGTGATTATCACCTTAGCATCTATGTTGTCATTTTACACCATTTTTCTTTGTTAGAATAGTTGCATTTCCGGTATTTTGTATCTATTTCTCTGTTTGCAGGTCTCTAATGAATTCGTCTGACAAATTCGTCAGATCTCAGATGATCCCGTCAGATCTCAGATGATCCTGTCAAATTCTAGATGATCTGGACTGCTTCAAAAATTAGAACCTTCATCAGACATCCGAATCAAGTATAGTTCTTTAATCTAGCATATTATTTCTGTTTTCTGTCCAAATTTGGTTTCTGTATTTATTTAATTTGCATTTTCATAATAGAACACTTATATTCATCTAGCCAAACCTAGGACTTGGATGTTTAAAGATAAAACTGAACACATTAAACACATTCCCAACCTAGGTGTGGAAACTGCCACTAAATGTTTCCTGGTGAACCCCACCATCCGTCAAAAAATCACCTTAATACCCCTCCTCCGAGAGGCGGGACCTTCAAAGGGCCTCTCAGTCCGAGGTACCGTCCCATCCTTTTCCCATCCCCCTTCCGGGCGTGGATCCTTTAGCCTAAAGGTAAGGGTGCAAAAAATTTGGAACGATACACCACCTTCATCATCAACACCTTCATCATCTAAAACTACACCATATAAATCTACAACTAAAGAATATAGTCCCTCTACTTCATATCCTACTTTGGATGAAGTATTGCTAGATTTATCTTTGATACTCACAAATTTAGAATAAAATAATAATTTTTCCACTCAAGACTCCCTTGTGTTAGCTAAATTACCGCCATCTCCCTGAAAAATAGGATTGCCATGAAATTTGGGAAGTATCTATCATGTTGGGAGTTGTACCTTTATCTACGTAGGGTATGATTATGGTAAAATTAATATTGTGAGTGTCACAATTGATCAAAATGGTTTTGCTAAATGTTACTTTTCTAATGGATATATAAAATAAAAAAAATGATGTGTGGCATGGGTTACAGAGGTAAAGGTTTAGGACCTCTTGAAAATGGAATACAAGAACCTTTAGAAGTTGAATAATGGCATGCCCAATGTGGTATTGGCTACATTCCTAAAAAAACCCAACCATTCCCATTTGAGGATGATGATCACCTTATAACATATCAAGAATATTTAGAACAAAAATAATTTTTTAAACCAAGTAGAAGGATATATTCTTGTAATATGTTATCAATAGCATACCCAAACATGATTGTTGAACCAAATGAATATTTAGAGGGAGATATTTTTCATGATATTTCTGTTGATGAAGTTTTAAAGAATCAATTCTACTTTGATGGATCTATACCATATATAGCCCATGTTGAAGCAACTACCCCTCAAGAAGAGTTAAAAAGATTAACCTTAGAGGAATTACAAGAAATGGGGGTGTCACCAACACCACCCAAATTTGAAAGAGAATCAAATATTATGGTAGAAAATATTTTACAAATTAACATTAGGACAGAGGAAAACCCTCGCATGGTCAAAATTGGAGCAGAATTAAGTGAAGAAATATAGAAATAATATATAGCATTTCTCACACAGTATGCTAATTTTTTTTCTTGGACATATGCAGATATGATAGGCCTAGATACTTTTGTGGTCGTGCACCATCTAGTAATGCGCCCTGATGCAAAACCTGTAAAAAAAAAACTTAGGAAAATGCATCCTAAAGTAGCACTACTAGTTAAAAATGAGTTAAAAATACTTTTGAATGTAAATTTTATCCAAGCTATTGATTATTCTGAGTGGATATCAAATGTTGTTCTAGTAGCCAAAAAAGAAGCCACTAAAGTTAGGGTTTGTACTGATTTTAGGGAAATTAATGATGCATGCCCTAAGGATGATTTCCCTCTCCCTAATATGGATCAAATCATAGATTTTACAGTTGGGAGTGGGATGTTATCCCTCATGGATGGTTTTTCAGGATACAACCAAATTAGAATAGCTCTTGAAGACCAACCCAAAATAGCTTTTATTACACCTTGGGGTACCTTTTGTTGGAAAGTAATACCTTTTGGTTTAAATAATGCAGGAGCAACATATCAAAGAGCTATGACATACATATTTTATGATATGATGTATGATATTCTACATTATTATGTAGATGATATTATAGCTCATTCAGCTAAATAAGAAGAGCATATCAATGATTTGAGAATTTTTTTTGATAGATTAAGAGAATATTTGATTCGATTAAATCCTAAAAAATGTGTATTTGGAGTTAAATTAGGAAAATTGTTAGGTGTTATTGTTTCTATGCATGGTATAGAAATAGATCCACTCAAAATTAAAGCTATCCTTGATATGCCACCACCTAAAAATATATCAGAGTTAAGAAGTTTATAGGGTAAATTACAATCTATCTGTCATTTCATTTATAAATTGGTGGATAACACAGGAACTTTTCTTAAATTACTTAAGAAAAATACCCCATTCCATTGGGATAAGGAAGCTCATGAAGCTTTTTAGAGTCTTAAACAATATCTTCTTACCCCTCCAGTGCTTGTTCCTCCTAGACCTGATTGTCCATTTATTTTATATATTTCTACCTTGAAACTTGCACTTGGAGCTATGTTGGCTCAAATTGATGATGAAAATATTGGGAATTTACCATGTACAAATAATACACACCCTATAAAAAAGCAAATAATAACAGCAAAAATGGAGAAACAATTCAAACCCTACTTAAACCCCCATAAGCAAAATAGGAAACAATGTAATAAACAATAAGCCATCACACAAATGTAAGAGACAATATATATGTTGTTTAGGTAGTGTACCCTACATCCACGGAGAAATAATCAGTCCTTTGTATTAGCAACAATACAACAATCTTCTCCACTTGTACAATGTCTCCTCCCCTCTCTTCCTTCAAACTATAAAAGAGCATTCACATATAAGACGACCTTTATAGTACAAAATATATAGATATTCATGAATTTTCCACTACTCGAAACCACATAGTGGTGTTGGAATACAATGGGCTAAAACCATGGGTTAAAACCACCCATATGGTTATCACATTCTTTTTACAAGTGTTTTTCACCAAGAAAAAAGGTTAAATTTTCAAAACATTTCTCCTATTTTTGATCGTTGCCCGCCAACAATATTTAATGGTAATTAATTCCTTTCTTATCAATTTGGCCCCATTACCTAATATAAAAGAAAGAATGAGCCACATATTATATAATAAGAAAATTAATAAGTTATGAAACCCACTATACTCCATTAGAAAAAAATTGTTTGGCAATTGTATTTTCTACTCAAAAATTGTGTCATTATATGCTTAGTAAAAAAAAAATATTATAGCTAAGTTTGATCCATCAAGGTACTTGATGAGTAGACCTTACTTGTTAGGGCACACAACTAAGTGGGTCCTTTCTCTAAGTTAGTTTGACCTTACATTTATCAGCAAAAAATCTATTAATGGCCAAGTTATAGCTAATCAGTTAGTTGTTGCACCTTTAGAGTCTACTCACCCTATAACTATAGAATTTCCTGATAAGTGCCTTAACTTAGAAGAAGATATATCTGAGTCATGGTATTTATATTTTTATGGATCTACATGCATGAGTGATGTAGGTGCTCATATTATATTAATATATCCACAAAAGCACCTTATCCCTTTGTCTTTCAAATTACAATTTGCTTGTACTAATAATACTGTAGAGTATGAGGCTCTAATCCTTGGGTTATGAGCTGCTTTAGCCTTAAAAATTAAAACATTATTAGTCTTTGGATATTATCAGCTTGTGATAAATCAAATCAATAAATTTTATTAGACATGATATGAGAAGCTCTGCCATTATTAGGAGTATGTTCTTAAAATTAGTTCATTGTTTGAGAAAGTAACTTTAGAAGCCATACCTTGCACTAGAAACCGTGCCACTGACGCCATGGCTGCAGTTGCTTATTTGTTACCTTTAGAGTTGGATGATGAGTATGTTACTATCATTATTCACCAAATCTAAGAGCCCGCTTCCTCTAAATCATGTCTAGAGCCATTAAATATATTTCTAATTAATGAAACAATCCCAGAACCTTGGTATACAAATGTCTTTAATTTTCTCCAAAATGGAACCTTCCCAGAAGGATTAGATAGAAACCAATGTAGATTATTACATAAGTGAGCTGTTCACTTTGTAATTTTTGGTAATACCCTATACAAGAGATCCTTTGAAGGTATCCTATTAAGATTTCTTAATTTAGAAGAGTCTAAGAAAGCCTTAAGTGAAGCCCATGATGGATCCTATGGAAGACACTTTAGTGGAAATGCCATTGCTAAGAAACTCCTTCGAATGGGATATTTTTGACCTTCCATGGAAAAAAATTCTAATGATTATGTGTGTCATTGTGACAAGTGTCAAAGACATGCAGACCTTGTTCACTCTCCTTCCTAGGAACTTCAAGATATTTCATCTCCTTGGCCCTTCTCTAAATGGGGTTTAGATATTATTGGTAAAATTAATCCTATCTCATCTGATGATCATAAATTTATAATAACAAAAATAGAATATTTCACAAAGTGGGTAGAAGCTATACCATTAGCTTCTTGCATAGGAATCCAAGTTTCTAAGTTTATCTTTAATCAAATCATATGTAGATTTGGAATTCCATCAACTCTCATATTAGATAATGGAACATGTTTTAAGAACAAAGATGTTAAGAAATTATGTCAAAAATATAAAATTCAACATCGATGGTCTACTCCTTATTATCCACAAGGAAATGGTCAGGTTGAAGCTTCAAATAAAACCTTAATCAAAATCCTAAAAATATTGGTTAATAAATCAGGTTGTGACTTGCACATGCAATTATATCCTACCTTGTGGGCATATCGAACTAGTGTTCGTACTCCTACAGGTGCCTCACCTTTTGTCTTGGTTTATGATGCTAAAGCAGTTTTTCCATTTGAGTTAGAAGTTCCTTCTCTAGCTCTCGTACTTCAAGATGTTGAAGTAGGGGATGAATATCATGCTGGAAGATTAAGTTAGTTAGAACTTCTAGATGAAAAATGTATTCATGCTCTAGAGCATCTTCGCTCCTACCAAGACAAACTCAAAATATCATATGCCAAGAAATTCCATTGTCGATATTTTGAAATAGGTGATTTAGTACTCAGTGAAAATCAAAAGAATAAAAATGCTAGAAAATATTTAAAAGTTAAATTTCAACCTAATTGTCTTGGGCCATTTGTCATCACTGCTAAATTTGGATCAGGTGCATATTGCTTGGCCACCTTAGAAGGAAAAGAACTTAAGGAGCCAATGAATATCATGCATCTCAAAATATATTATGCCTAGAACAAAAATTTCCATTTCTGTACATACTTGTAAATAACTTCTTCATAATTTAGTTTGCAATTCTCATATTATCAAAATACCACAAAAAATCAAGAAAACATAAAAATTTCCAAAAATATTTCAAATTGTTAGAATATTGTTCTTTGCATCAGTGTGTGTTATTTTCCCAAAATTCAAGTTATATTTTTTTTTATTTTTAGATAAATTTAAAAGTTATCTTGAACCATGCAATTAATTTACATCTTTCATAATGTTGATTTTGTCACTTTGATTATAAATATCTCTTGTATCAAAAAGCACTATTACTTAATTAAATAAATTTTGAGTTTTAGAAAATGATTTGCTACTTCTTGAACCAAGAACACATTCTCACATCTTAAATATGATTTATTGCAAATTCAAAAAGGATACTACATAGTAGTCTTAGTTCCTTAAGAGAAAAGTTTCCCTTGCTCTCCTATTATGTGCATGGTCTATAATACTAAGAATTGGCAAAAAGACAAGCTCCCCACCTACCTGAATAAAATCCCTTGCTCTATGTCTAATATGGGAAAGTATCCTAAAAAATAAAAAAGAAAAGAAAAATAAAATCAAAAGGAAAAATAAAGAAAAAGTAGTTATACTACAAAAAGCAATAAAATCCCCTTTTCCAAAAATGGAAAATAATCTCTATTCCAAAAATCAGAAGAAAAGAAGGGGGTAGTGAGCTTGAATCCCTTGAATTCCTCAATTATTCGAAATCCATGAGGTAAGCCCCATAAGAGGTGGTTTGTGTCCAACCCGCTTGACCTTGGGTAATCCCTTTTGTGTGGTGATATGTCTGTCACATTAGCAACCTTCTTTTGTACAGATCAATGTCCGCTTGTGGATTAGTTATCTTTTGGTAACTTGACTTACATAGTAGTTCAATACAGTGGCATGCACAAAATCATGGTTAATGAATATCTCACTTGCACACACATTGGTTCATAAAATATTTGCTGATATCATTGCCTTACTCAAAATTGGTAAATTAATTTCACATGCACACACATTTGATCCTTGAGATATTGTGTATCATTGTGTCAAATCAATATGGATAATGATATCACACACTGGTTCTTGATAAATATGATTTTGTATTAGAAATAAGTTAAAAATTCCTTCAAAATTTGTTAGACAACATTATTATATCATTTATATTTTAAAAAGTTTTTCAAAATCTCCAAAAACAATTTATTTCAAAAAGAAATCATAATGCAAAATAATTTATTGCTTTTTTGACTTCACGATGATGGTATAATTCCTAGGAATTATTCTTCTCAAATTTCACACTAGGAATTCTATGCCTAGCACAAGTCATCTTTCTCAAATTTTAGGTCTAAAACATTCCATATTTATTAATATTCTTAAATATGTGATACAAATGATTTGTTGCATATCAACCTACAACATAAAGAATAAAATGATTTCATATTATCATGCATTACATTTTTGACTTCATGATGATGGTATAATTCTTAGTAACTATTGTCCTCAAAATTTTCACACTAAGAATTCTATGCCTAGCATAAGTCATCCCTTCAAAATTTTCATGCTTAAATCACATTATTTTCACAAACAAAAACTTGTATCAAAATATTTATTAAACATCAATTTTCTCAAAAACAAAATCAAACATCTTTTATCATCACAAGACTCAATATTATACTTGAGCACCACAAAAATATTTCTATTATTAGCAATACAAAATTCCTCACAACAGGATTCACTTCATGACCTAGCGAGCACCAATCTCCACCAATGATCATATAACAACACAACATCCTTCAAGGAAAATTGCTAATCCCTTTATTTCATCATTTTTACAAAAACATCTTTTCAAAAACCCATATACAAAAATTCAAATTATTTTTCATTTTAAGCTTGATCAAAATATTTAAATCAAGAGCATGATTATAAGAAATTTCAACATCATAAAAATTCAATCAAATGCAATCAAATCATACAAATTCACATAAGACAAGAAGATCAATATATATATATATATATATATATCTTGAAATTCTATATACAAAATAGAGTCGGACTAGTATGCCACAATCTCCAACATCGGCATACTTAGTCACCAAAAATATAGTACAAAAAGAATCCCCACATATATTAACCCCTATCCTCTAGAAGCCCTAGAACTCTGGGCATCATCATATCCACTAGGGGGTCGTGGTGCTCGGAACCCCCCTACTCCTGTAGTAGTGGTTATCCTAGAAGTCGATCGATATTTGGAGCGACTCAAAGTCTCAGGTATGTCAAGCATCAGAGGTTCTGGCTGCCTCTGATCCATGGGAATTTTTGCATGATATAAAACCTATTAGAAACCTACCAGCTAAAGTTATTGAGTCAATGCCCTCCCTGAGTCACTCCTCCCTAACTACACTAACTAAGAAGATGTAGGAGCTAGATCCCTAGATCCCTGTCCTACCTGTGCCTGAGCTCGCACCTGTGTGAGCTCTACCTCTAGAGCCTGGGTCCTACTCCTCAAACCAACATCCTATACCTCTAGAGACTCAATATTAGTATTTTGGAAGACATGCTCCTCCTTCAAACTAGTCACCTTTACCTGTAGAGAAGCCATCTCACTGATCTCCCTATCTTCCATAATCCTCTTGCTCTTATCGAGCATCTCAGGTACATCACCCTACTAAGGAGATGCTACATGCTCCTCATCCATCCTTTCATCCACCATATACTTATAAGAGGCCCTCATCTCCTCCATAGCCCTCTCTCCTATCCCAACTAATCTCTCTGATCTAGATGCCCTCTCCCACCTTAGATGGTACTTATGTCCACCCCTAGTGTGAGGACCCTATCACCTAGAGGACATCTATGTATCAGACTACTACTGACTAGCTATGCAGTGTTATCTAAAATACTGCTCAGCTACCATTGTACTTTTTTCCTCCATATTGTCAATCGGGCAGGCTTGATATCAGTGTACCACTATCGATACCTATCCATAACCCCAATATTATCTCCATCCACTATCTGCATTGGATCATCATATGTCTATGAATCCAATAACTATGACATATTAGAAGCCCCACTGAGAGCAGTAGGATATCGAGTAGATCTAGCAAAGATGACATTCCTATACTGAGGAATATCCTACCTTAGCCCAAACTATCATTGCACCCAATCCACGCAATGCAACTCCACCTCTCCCTGGTCCATCCGTAACCAAATGGTTCACCTGATGTAATTCATCTCAAAAGTATCCTCACCCCACCTTGGTATCTCTCTCCAAGGCCTCCATCTATTATACTCTACCAATAACTCATCAAAGAGCCACCTCGCTACATCGAGGCTAACCCATCCCCGATGCCCCCTCTATAGACGCCAATAGAAGATCCTCGATCGATCCTCCTCTACTCTAGGCTCACCATATCCTGCTCAAGCTAGAGGAATTCCTATAGGTCATTTGATTGCTAGGTGCTCCCAACACCACACCTATAGAAAGGATGTCAAAATCAATCCCTTCCCCCTTGTAGACCACCCTATGCAAAACTTTGTATATCCTACAGAGAAATAATGGATCCCAGGAAAATAAAACACTCTGATCATGCATATCATATATCATATTTGCTAAGGTCCATGGTATGTGGCATGCACTAAGGTGGTACAGTATAAGGCCTCCCACGATGCCACTCAACAAAACTATCAATGGGATATTCCCTCTATCTCCCTGAGCCTATCAATAATAACCCCACCCTTATTCGGTAAGAAGCTAGGATCCCTTGTTATTCTCCTTAGTGTTTGGCATTGGTTTCCAAATGTCATTATGTGAGAACCCCTCACTGGTATCCTTAGAATCCTCCAAAAATCCTCTAGTGTGGGAGTCATCTCTCCTATTGGTAGTCTGAAGCATGATGACTCTGGATACCATCTCTCTACCAGAGTCGTCAACAGTATCATATCCACTAGGATTTGTGGCATCTCTACCACATGCCTCAGACCCACTATCTCTAAACATACCCTCTCATCAGATGAGAGAGCAACCAAATCTACCTGGAGTGTAGCATGTTTCCACTCTCGGTTCTTTAGTTCGGCCATCTATCAATAAAAACAAAATAATAAAAGTTTAATCAGTAATTGGATAAAAAATATGAAAATGTATCAAACGGGAAATATCTTATCAAATTCCATGATATCATACTCTATTATATCACTGAAATGGGTCTGATATTGAACTTCATCGAACTTATTTTATGATATCGTATGATACGATATCACGAAATTAGGTTTATTTCATCGATATTGTATCATGAAATCTCTACGATCTTGCGAAATCATTACAATTTCATAGTTAGGGCTATGTAATGGTAGTCATGCCCTAAAAAATTGAAAATTAAATCAAATTAAAAATATAACATGAAAAATCTAAACTAAAAGAGAGAAAAATGCTTACCCTGAGAGCTTCGTCTCTTGCTCGGACCAAATCAGTGTGATGGGGAGCATTCACCATGTTTTCTCCAAAGCTCCAGAGCAACAAAGACAAATAACAAATGAAGTGAGTTTTAAACCCCTTTTTCTATTTTTATTTATTTACCCTTAATGTAGAAAATTTCGAGTTTTTCTTCAAACGAAATATTTGACGTAAAAACTCAAAGGGGGTATAACACCTAATGCAGTTCACAATAAAACTGTTGGAAGTTAAAAAGGGTTTTACTAGAAAAGAGGGGTAAAAATATTTTTACAACTATAAGCTTTGGATCTTACCTTTTACCTTCATGGACGGCAGCTGAATCGACAGGATTGGACGGCATGGATGGCAGGGAGTTAGACTCCTAAGTTAATTTTTCCTTTCCTCCCTATTATTCCTCTTTCCCTAAAGTATCTAGATTATGGTTATTAATCTAGTATTTAAGCTTTGTAACCGAGGGTTTGAATAATGAATTTTATCACATTTTTTCATTCTGGTTAATAATATCTAGCTCCTAACTTTGTGCCATTTCATTTCCAATATCTAGTATCAAATCCGGTGGATACAGATCTCGAGGAGCAGGCTAGATAGGAGGAAATAGAGCCCGAGGTGATCGATAGGTAGACATGGATCACGAGGAGGTCCAGGAGGCCCATAGATTGACGAGCTCATAGGAGGCCCATAGGACAGCATGGATCTCGAGGATATCAGAGCACACAAACTGAGGAGCTAACCAGACTAACATGTGGTGAGTAGACATACTGACACATGGTGAGCAGACAGACTAAAAGAGATGCGACAAGTGGTGGATACATGTGGGAGACAGATGCGACACGTGGTGGACACACGTGGGAGACAGACGCTACACATGGCTGACAGATGTGGGAGACAGACGCGACAAGTGGCATGCGACAAGTGGTAAACAATGAAGGCAAAAGGCTCGATCGACGATCGCCCGAAGGCAATCGAAGACCTTTGTGTCTTCAAAGGGTTTTAAACCCTTACATTGGCTGTGCACAGCCAATGTGGGACTAAAGTCTCGTGTTTTTTTTTGGAACTGCGTGGCCGTGACAGTTCAAAGGAGGGAAGCTTCCTTTGGCTTCCATCAGGCCACACAGTCCAACTGGCTCGAGGATCCAGCCTAAGACGTAGTCGCCCGCTTGATCACGGGTTCGTCTCCCACCTGCTGCCTTTTTTTATTGATTAAAGTTTTTTTTTTTTTTAGTTTTAATTTTAATTTTTTTTTAAATTCAAATTTATTTCCATATTTAATAAATCAATTATAATTGTTTTTTTTTAATTCTTCTAAAAGAACAATTATTATTTTTATTAAATAAGTTTATAAATTTTTTTTAAAGAAAATATAATAGTAGCAATTGCCTAAGAGGCAATTTTCTTGTAAAAGGCAAAGTTTTTTTATTGATTCGAGGAATCATCAAATTGAGATTAAAAATCCCGAGAGGTCTAATTTTGTGAAAAAAAAATTGTAAAATTGTAACTAGGCATTGATGATAAGACCGAATGGTTGTTATCATGCCTTATGTGCAATTTTAGCAAGAGCAAATACAAAAATATTTGATGACAGAGTAAGGAGTTACGGACTCCATGTTGTATTTAATGAACTTCAAAATGCAGTAATCGCACATCAAAGGCATCCTGACTCAAGGTACGAGGCTGATTTTGAAGACAATTCATTGAGGAGTGAATTTGAGCAATCCGAATCAATTGCAATTGAACATCAAGAAACTGAATATACTCATTATAGTAATTCAGTAGAATTTCTAGAACCAGATCCACCAGAGATCATTCTAATTAGCAATGATGAAGAAGAAAGAGCAGACAATTTTGTTCCTCAAGAAGTAGCAGCACCACAACAAGAGGAACAAGCCATCAGTGATAGAGTGAGTCAAGCCATATTTGACTTAAATTTGTAATCTCTTCTTTCTTCTTTCTTCTTTCTTCCTTCTTTCAAAAAGCAGAGTACTTTTTTTGTAACCAAGAAATAAAAGTGTTTTAGAAACTATTGACTCAAGAAATAGCATACCTATTCCAAAATTTAATGGATAGGACTACGAGTATTGGTCTATAAAAATGAAGACCTTGCTCTTAGGTAAAAGTTTATGGGACATAGTATAAGAGGGTTACACAGAACCCACAAATTGGGCAATTTTAAGTGCTGCAGATAAGAAAACACTAAAAGAAGGACAAAAGAGCAACTCTTCTGCTATTTCTCATCTTCAATCAGCATTGGAGAAGAATATATTCCCTATAATCATTGCTTGTACAACTGCACAAGCTGCCTGGAAATATTTACAAGATGGATTCCGAGGTAGTGATCAAGTGAAGCAAGTAAGGCTTCAAACACTAAAAAGAGATTTTGAAAATCTTAAAATGAAAGAAGATGAAAAAGTAGGTGATTATTGTGTCAGAGTAAAAGCAATTGTTGATAAAATGGTTACACTTGGTGAGGATATTAAGCCTGAGACAATTGTAACAAAAGTGTTGCGAACACTTCCAAAAATATGGAGTCATGTTGCTATGATCATAGAAGAATAAAAAAATTTGTCCACTTTTTCATTTGATGCTTTAATCGGATCACTAATGTCTCATGAAGATAGATTACAGGAATCTACTTCCAACAGCTATGGAGGTGATGATAAAGCCTTCACCTCAAATGAAAATACTAGAAGAGGACGTGGAAGAGGCCAAGGCAGAGGTCAGAGACAAGGTAGAGGTAGAGGCAACTCCAATAGAGGAGGCAATCAGAACAGAGGAGGCAACTCCAATAGACGAGGCAAATCCAATAGAGGAGGCAATCAAAACAGAGGTGGAAATAAAAATCGAGGAGGAAATTCAGGACGAAGTGGAAATCAAGGGCGAGGAAGTGACAAGTCCAAATCAGCTTGTTTCAACTATGGCAAGATAGGTCACTTTGCTCGTGATTTCTGGTCAAAATCTTCTCAAAACAGTAGCAGTCAATATGGAACCTATGGAGAAGAAGATGAACAATCTAATATTTTTCTTTCATATTGTCAATCAGAATAGAATCTCAATGACACTTGGATTTTGGATACTGGTTGCTCAAACCATATGAGTGGCAGCAAAAATCTATTTGCTACTCTAGATTCCACTTATACATCCCAAATCAAATTAGGGGATGATAAAGCTTTGCAAGTCAAAGGCATCGGAACCATGGAAGTTCCAACAAAATGAGGACTCAAGATAGTGAATGACATCTACTACACTCCAAAGCTTCAACACAATCTGCTAAGCATTGGGCAAATGATGGAGAACAATTACACACTTGTTTTTGATGAAGGAAAATGTCTCATTTTTGATAAAAACAATTGTAATCAAGTCATCACACAGGTTCCTATGACCAAGAATCGGTTATTCCCTCTCAATTTTGGCAAGCCAGGGGGAGCTAAACTTGCAAATCTAGCCATAGACAATCCAAGTGTACTTTGGCACTTGCGATATGGTCACCTTAATTTTTCTAGCTTGAAATTACTAACTTCTCAAGCTATGGTGACAGGACTTCCCAAAATGACAGAACAAAAGGAAGTCTACGTAGGATGTGCTTTGGGAAAGCACTTAAGATCAAAGTTTCCAAAAGGACAAGTGTGGAGAGCCAGTTATCCACTTCAGTTAGTACACTCGGACATCTGTGTTCCAATGCAGACAAAGAGTCTAGAAAACAATTCTTACTTTCTCACTTTCATAGATGATTTTTCTCGCATGTGTTGGATTTATTTCTTGAAACATAAAGATGAAGTTTTTGATTGCTTCATAGATTTCAGAAACAATGTAGAGAAACAAAGTGGGAATTATGTAAAATGTCTTCGGATAGATCGAGGAGGTGAATACTCCTCAACAAAATTCTTGGCATATTGTAAAGAAAATGGGATCAAAAGGCAGTTCACCACTGCTTATATCCCACAATAGAATGGTGTAGCCAAAAGAAATAATCGTACCATTGTTGCGATGGCAAGAACAATGCTTCAGACTAAGCATCTGACTAATATGTATTGGGCTGATGCTGTAATAACCAGTGTATATATTCTAAATAGAAGTCCAACTTCTAGTTTAGATGGTGTCACTCCTTATGAGGGGTGGTACGGAAGGAAACCAAATATAAAGCATCTCAAAGTTTTTGGTTCTTTAGCATATGCACACATTCCCGATGAGAAGAGGAAAAAGCTTGATCCCAAAAGTCAAGCTTGTATATTTATAGGGTATTGTGAGTCTACTAAAGCTTATAGACTCTACAATCCCAAGATCCACAAGATTATCCTTTCTAGGGATGTAATTTTTGATGAAGGGGGAGAATGGGGTCATCAATTTTTTTTTATTAATGATGGATCCCAAGATGTAAATTCTACACAGATTCAACAGGTACAATAAATGTCTCCAAAGAAGAAAGGGACACCCCCTCCAAACTCAAGCAAGAGTACTACAGGTACATCAGACACCAGTGCAAGTCCTTCTCCACAAATATCTATAAGTTCTTCACCAATGTACATTGACTCTCCATTAAGGGGTAGAAGAACTTTACAACATCATCCATCATATCAAATGCTGGATCAAAATTTCCAGAAAAGATTCACTATAGGCCAAGCTAGTGAAATGAATTCAGTTCTGCAAAAACTTGAAAAATTGCAATTGTATGGGGATGATGAATCTCATGAACCTAGAGGAGATGAAGTCAATTATGCTTTATTAACTATTTTACAGCTAGAGCCAGCTAGCTATGAGAAGGCATGTAATCAAAATATATGGCAAGGAGCCATGGAAGAGGAAATCACCTCTATAAAAAATAATGATACTTGGGAGCTAGTCAAGATACCCAAAGGTAAAAACTGTGTTGGATGTAAATGGGTCTACAAGACCAAGTACAATGCTGATGGAAGCATCGAAAGGCATAAGGCGAGACTAGTATCGAAAGGTTTTACTCAGAAATATGGCATTGACTACGAGGAAACTTTTGCTCCTGTTGCAAGACAAGAGATAGTCAGATCAGTTCTTTCCTTACCAGCATATAAAGGATGGAATGTTCAGCACATGGATGTAAAAAGCACTTTCCTAAATGGATAATTGACAGAAGAGGTGTATTTTCAACAACCTCAAGGTTTCCAAGAACAGGGAAAAGAAAACCTAGTTTGCAAATTGAAAAAAGCACTTTATGGCCTCAAGCAAGCACCAAGAGCTTGGTACTCACGCATTGACGACTATTTCAGCAAGTTGGGATTCATAAGAAGCAAAAGTGAACCAACACTGTACTACCTAAAGCATGGAGTAGACATTCTCATAGTTTGTTTGTATGTGGATGATCTAATATTTATGGGTAGTAACACTAGAATGAATACGGAGTTCAAAAACTCCATGATGAAACAATTTGAGATGAAAGATCTTGATCTAATGCGATACTTCCTAGGTATGGAAGTGCATCAATCAAATAGAGGGATCTTCATATGTCAACACAAGTATGCTCGAGACATGATCAAGAAATTTGTCATGGACCAGTGCAAATCAGTTGCAACTCTAATTGGACATGGGATCCAATTGAGCAAGGAAGATGGAGCACCAAAGGTTTACATGACCAATTACAGAAGAATGGTCGGGAGTTTGATGTTTCTCACTAACATAAGGCCCGATATTCAATATGTTGTTTCTCTAGTTTCAAGGTTTATGGAAAGTCCATCTGAGCTGCATTTACAAGCTACTAAAAGAATCTTAAGGTATGTAAAAAGTACATTGGATTTTGGAATCCATTATCGCAAATGTAATTCTGTGAAATTAGTTGGCTTCAGTGATAGTGATTGGGGCAGCAATATAGATGATAGGAAATCTACATTAGGGAATTGTTTCAGTCTAGGATCAGGACTAATAACTTGGAGTTCCAATAAGCAAACTGTTGTAGCATTGCCATCTACTGAGGCTGAGTATATAGCCATCACTCATGCTAGTACTCAAGCCCTATGGTTGAGAAAAATCCTTGAAGAGATTGGAGAAAGTCAAAGTGGTCCAAATCAACTGTATTGTGATAATATCAGTGCCATTCAGTTGGCATACAATCCAATCCACCATAGTAGATCAAAACATTTCGATATGAAGTATCATTTCATTTGAGACATGGTGGATTAACAGATAGTTGAGCTGAAATATTGTAGCACTTTGGATAACATTGCAGATATCTTCACCAAAGGCATGGCTAAAGCTCAATATATAAATATGAGAGACTGTATAGTCAGTCCTCTCAACTTTAAGGGGGAGAATGTTGGAAGTTAAAAAGGGTTTTACTAGAAAAGGGGGGTAAAAATGTTTTTACAACTGTAAGCTTTGGATCTTACCTTTTACCTTCATGGACGGTAGCTGACTCGACAGGATTGGATGGCATGGACGACAGGGAGTTAGACTCCTAAGTTAATTTTTCCTTTCCTCCCTATTATTCCTCCTTCCCTAAAGTATCTAGATTATGGTTATTAATCTAGTATTTAAGCTTTGTAACCGAGGGTTTGAATAATGAATTTTCTCGCATTTTTTCATTATGGTTAATAATATCTAGCTCCTAACTTTGTGCCATTTCATTTCCAATAAAAACTTCAAATTGTAAACTTTTTGTGCAATAATTTTTTTCTTTCTCGTAAAGTGTGCTATTATTTTCTTTAACACATTTTTTTCAAAAATGCGCTAAATAGGGGGAAAAATGTAACACCCTAAATTTGACACAACAATTTGCATTAAAGACAAAAATATCCAAAAATTAACTCAAACAACTTTGCAGCTTGTTACCTTGATTTTCATGCCTTCCATACGATATCAGATGGAAGTGATGCAATCGTATGTATGATCTTTGAGATCATACATATGATCATGCGTACGATCTTCGAGATCATACATACAATCATGCGTACGATATCTGTGATCGTACGTACGATCTTACCCAAAACAAAAAAACTCAAAGTAGCAAAATGACAAACTAGTTACAACCTATTTTATCTTTACCTATACAACCATATGGCAGTTACAATATTGGATCCAACAATCAATCCCAGCTTGGAATGAGTTGCAACCTATTCTATTTTTAGCCTATTTTTCCCTACTGGTTCATCCTATTTAATCAAGCATCCCTCCCCTCAAATTCCTCCTGACTTTGTGATATAATTTTGCATTTGAATCACTATAATTTTTGCATTAGTCCTAGTTATTTTCTATTTTTTATAGGATCAAAGGGTATGATCAATGATCAAAGCATATGATCTTGTGATTAGTGCATACGATTTTGCTACTACTATACGATCTTGCTCCTGCTATACAATCTTGCTTGCAGATCACTTGGGGGCAACTCCAAGTGTTGGTTTGCATATCTTAGTCTCTCATTTGCATATTTATCACTTAATTTACCATTTCCCATTATATACAATATTAGATTTAATCATTTTCATTCTTCGAGTTCACCAAAATACATTCATTTGCATATTTCATCTAACTTAAGGCACATACCTATTAAATATTTGTATTAATGCATTCAATAGTTCATACATAATCTAATTTCTATATGATAAAGTCTGTAGCATATCCTAGTTTTCTATTTTTGCACTCTATTTATGAAATTGAAAGTTTATGTCAAGATCAGATTATCCAATAACTAATCAGATGGTACGATCATAGATCATATGTAAAATATTGACCAAAATCATATGATATTGCCCTGATGCATATGATCTTGTCTGCTACAAAAAATTAAAATCTTCATCAGAATTTTAGATATAGGTTAGAGTTTCAAATTACATTATAAACATTGCATAATCCATTTAAGTTTTGTTTTCTGTTGTTTGTTGTTTACATATGAATCAAAATTGCATATAGGTTAGCATAGTTGCATATTGGCAAAAAACTATGTGATTGTGATATTTTCTAAAAGGAACACATCAAAACAAACTCCTAAACCTAGGCATAGAAACTACCATAAAATATTTCCTGGTGAACCTTAAACAATTCATCAAAAAATCACCAAAGAAGAAATGAACTCAAGTGTCTCTCTTTGAGGCTTAGACCTATCATTATCCCATTCCCATTCAATGCATGGATCCATTATCTTGGAGGAAATAAGTGTGAGAATTTTAGAGCTACAGATGTATGTGAATATAAAATGTGAGAATGGATAGGTATGTAGCAATAGGTACAAATGCATATGAGAACTAGTATATTTATATATTAGGAATAATCAATAATGATGTAGTGAAGATAAATGAATCATAAGAGATATAGAATAGATAATGCATTAGAATAAAATGAAATTACCAATATGTAGGTGCAATGCATACTATGGAGGAAATGCATGTGTGTATATGGTGAATTCATAATCACAAGAATGTTCATGTGAGTGGATATCCTTTATGAAGGAGGCACTTGTATCATAGAAAAATCAGTTGAGATGTGATCTATTTCATTATCTCAAATATGTAATATGGAAAAGGATATTTTGTAGTCGATGTTATGATCGTAATTATAGCAATCAAACCTCATGGAAAATTGAACAAGTTTCAACAAAAAATCACAACTATCATAACTGAATGGAATTTGATCATGGACTAGTGTGTGAAATGAGTGATGTTCATTTATCCATTTTGATAAAAGGTTGTATGAACCCATTATAAGTCTAGCCACATTTTCTAGCTCATCTATACCACTTATAAGGCTCTTAGAGCCTATTTCTAGTGATGGGAATGGCCCCATGATATTATGTTGCACATAAGGACCTCTGAGATGTAAGCATGTGAAATGAAATCAAGAGGATTATCCTTTTGTTTTTTTCCCCTTTAAATTTGCTACTCTTTTTATGAAGCTTTTTTTTTGTGGCCATTGGATTTTATTTTTTGCCTATTTTTGATAGTTTCTTGTGTTTGTTCCTTTGTATATTCCCAGGTTTATGTTGATCATGCAAGTGATGGGGTGAGTAGGAAATGATGAAACTTCACCAAGTGTTATCCTCTCTCTATCCAATATTTTCTTAATATGTGAGATGTGTGAGTGGTCCAGGAATTAAATCTAACCAGCCAAGGAAAGTTGTGAGAAACATGAGAAATAGTCAATTATCGGTGATGTTTGATTGGCTCAATTTATGAATGGTCAACTTATATAAAATTTCATGCAATCCAAAATCATAAGGAGAGTGGATATCAAAATGGTGATGCTAGAAAGTGTGTATTGTAATTTGTCATGAATGCATTTCTACAGTGAAAATGTATAAATATGAACATGGAAGCAATGGATATACATGTGGATATGCGATGGAGCACCATAAAAGGAATATGCATGGAGGAGAATATGAACAAGAGGAAGGCATGAAACTAAAAGGGAATAAAGGTGAGAAATATCATGAAGGAGGTGAATATGCAAGAAGAAGGTGAAAGAAAAGGAATAACATTATATGTAGTTGCCCCAGCATGGGGGGAAGTGTGTGATATGGAAAAGGTGAGTGCAAGAGGAGAATGCATACAATTGGCTTGATCGATATGAGTGACAGCCAAAAGATGTGATAGATGAAAGCAAAAGTGTATGAGGTAGATTAGAAGGAATGAAAGAGATAGAGAAGGGAGGAAGAAGAAAATAAAGAGGAAGAGATAAAATTTAGCACAAGTATGTAGCCGCTCGAAGTGTGACCATACAACAATGTAAAATAATAAGGAAGAAGAAGAAGGGATATTTAGCAAAGGTATGTAGCTGCTTGAAGCATGACCATACAATAATACAAAATGATAAGAAGAAGTGAAATGAAGAATGGAGAAAGAAGAAGAGAGGGGGCTAGATTAATGATATGAAAAGTGACAACACTAAGGTCATGAGTGACTAGGCATAGTGGTAACATGACCACTATTATGATAGAATGGGTGATTGTGCACTAGATGGAAGTAGTGGGATGTGGAAGCAAATTAAGTATGTGATGGAATGGAGTGAGGCACAGGATGAGGTAGTATGCCTTAATGTTTGGTGGGATAAGTGATGTGCTCAACATGTGGTGGAACTATCCCATCCACCATGTTGTGGATGAGGTATTCAAAAATTTAGCAATTGTTGATATTATGCCCCTACTAACAATGATAGACACAAAACTGATGTTCATTGTATCCTCTTGGTTTTGGACAATGTGGATAATTTGGCTTGAATTCAGGTAGAACCAAGAGTTTTGTATGGAGTATCTGGTGAAAAGTGTGAGAGAGAGGTTTTGAGAGGATGGGAATAAGATGGATGTAAGGTGTAGGAGGTGGTGATCGTATGAGAGGTGGGTTAAGTGGAAGTGCATTGACTACCAACCTAGACTTTGATGAGCTCTACAGGTGAGGATGAGTGAAATGCATGGAAGAGGGTAATGAAGAATAAACCCTAATGTGATGATGAGGAGGTGAATGACATTGATAATGAATTAAATGTAACTTAAGGTTGTCAAGTAGGGTAATAATGTGTTGGATGTCAATGAGTGAAGGATATGGTATTGAAGTAGGAAAATAATAGGGACCCATTGGTATGGGTGGAGATGGATACGGGTGTAAATACAAATATGGACAGGGTTGAGGAGATGAATATGGGTGATGGTGATGTAGTGGTAGTGGCTACTAGAGGTAAGTACCATGAAATAGAGCTAAAGGTGTCATGATGAGAGGTAGGGCTCATGATGGTTGTGGAGAGTGAGGATGCTGAGATGGGTATACATGTGAAATGGAAATAAGGGAAAGGTTATGGAAAATATCTTGGTTATAGGGTGACATCCCACTAGCTAGTGGTAAAGGTAGCCCTAAGGAGTGGTAGAAACCATGTGGGTTCTCCTTGTTAGGATGAATGGAGGTAGAAGAAGGGTATTTGGTTGAAGAGGTAAGCATGTATAGATTTTGTTCATTAATGAAGGTGAGAGGATATGGATTTCTCTTAGTTGTCTAAGAGGAATGGGAAGGTTCTCTAGTATCTACAAAGGAGGAAATAGTGGCATTAATACTAGTGAAGTGAGGGGAGATAGGTGAATATCTATGGTTGGGAGAGGGAGAAAGGGTAGGAGTGTCATGGTCAGTGTGGGAAGAGAAAACAAAATTACAAACATGGATAGATTCAGGTGGCTTCATATGTTTGAGCGAGACATTTTATGAAAGGAGGAGCATAGGGAAGTATTGCATGATGGTTGAAGTTATGTCGTGTTGAAAATATAATGTGATGTGTCCCAATAAATGTGATGCAACCAATGATAATTAACCTGCAAGACAAAAGGCATGAACAACATAAAAATAAAGTAAAAAGTAAAATTATCTGTTGTGTAATAGAAGTGAGGAGTGTGTGTCTGGTGTAATGTGCATAGTGAGTGTATTAGTGAGATAATATATACAACATAACCATGATGTTATGTACAATGACTAGTAAATAATACCTAAAATAGTTAGGCATTGAATGTATGTAGATGGATGATATTTATGGATTCAGGTTCTACAAGGTCTTTAAGTTTGGCTAATTAATGGGCCCTATAACCTAATATATGGGTAAAATGTAAGGACCTAGCCAATTGGGTGTGAATTTATCTTGCAACTAGCAGGGTTGGCTAGTGATCTGTTGGTTCTCTTTAAGAACCAAGTCACCAATCTAGAATTCCCATTGATGTACCTTGTCATTGTAGGCACAAAAAAAATGGTCTTGGTAAATGTGAGTATGTTTGATATCATGAATGCAACATTCATCCAATAGGGTCAATTGGTCGAGTCTAGCCTGATGATCAGTATCATCATCGATGAATTCTTGCATGGAGATGTGTAAAGAAGGTATTTCAAGCTCTAAGGGCATAATGGCTTTAGTGCCATAAACCAAAGAAAATTGTGTTACTCCAGTGGGGGTGTGAATGTCCATTCTATAAGATCACAAGGCTAATAGCATTTGATTATGCCAATCACAATGAGACTGTGCAATAGTTTTGCAAAGAATGGCACAGGTGGTCTTGTTATTATCTTTCGCTTGGCCATTACCTTGTGGGTAGTATGGGGTAGAGAAGCTATGATGGATATTGAATTTAGTGCATAATGCATGGATATTATTATTTTTAAATGGTGTTTCATTATCGAAAATGATCTAAGAGGTGATTCCAAAGTGGCATATGATATGTTCACTAATGAACATTACGATTTTGGATCTTATGGTTTAAATAAGTGAGATAAATTTGACCCACTTTGTGAAATATTAGATAGTGATGATGATGAACTTATGGTTGCTGGATGAATCAGGTGTAATTTATCCAATAATATCTAAACCCTATTGTGAGAAGGGCCACATGGATTGGATAGGTTGTAGTTCTTGTCAAGGCAAGTGTGTAATATTAGAGTGTTGCTAAAACTTGATGCAGTGTTTAACATACTCACAATAATCATGCTCCATTTTGGACCAATACTATCCCATGCATAATATGCACTTGGTAATGGCCATGCCACTAAAGTGACCACCACAATTTCCATAATGGGTTTCTTGAACCACTCATTGAGCTTCATGTGGTTCAAGATAATGCAAAAGGATGCCATTGTAACTATGTCTGTAGAAGATGTCCCCCAAAAATGTGTAGCGAATTTCCCTTTGCTTAAAAGTACATCAGTGAGCATGGGGTAAATCACAAGGGAGGAAACCTAACTTGATGTAATATTTTATTTTAGAAACCCAAGGATCATGTGGCTTAGAATGGATGATATAAATGCCATCATCGTTAGCAAGGGGTGAGAATGAAGTGATAAATTGAGATAAGGTATGAATGGACACATGCATTGTGTTAGAGAGTGGGTTCTATGGTACCAAGGAGCTCAGAGAAGTCATGATGTTAGAAAAATCATTGTAAGAGCATGGGGTGGCCTCAATATCATACCACTTGAGCTGGGTGAGTACCTACTAAGTGATTTACTTGTAATATTGAATTATAGGGCAATGGCATTGCCATAGTTTATTGGATTTATTAACGACATGGATAGAGCCACAAACGATATGAACACATCTAATATACATAAAAAACACTTTCTTTAAGCTAAGAATGAGATATTCATATACGACATTGTTGTTTGCGCAAGGAAAAATAATTTAAAATAGAATGGTAAAGGTTCTCCATAAAGTGTGAAAAATATGATCCCAAAACCCCCAACGTATTCACAATGAGATCCATTGAAGAATAATGTTAGATTAGTTGGCATTTCTAGTTCCATGTATTCTTTATATTCAAAAATACAAAAAATGAAATCATTGAGAAGTTGAATGAGAAGTGTTTTGTTTTTAGGTAATGGAGCCTCAATGAGTTTATCAGAAATCACTTGCACCTTTGGTGGTATGAATTAGAAATAACTTGCCCGTTTAGTGAGAGATGAATTTGAGGTTAAATTTGGTAAGGAGCATGATCCATTTTGTGGTACAAGAGTGATGACAACTTTATTCATCATGTACCATAGGGGGTTATCATGAGCGATTACAAAGGTTGTATGGTTGAACATATAATAGTGTAAATTTTGTGTAGCAAAGACTACAACCAAGCAAAGTTTTTCCATGTAAGCATATCGTGTTTTATAACTAACCAAAGTACAGATGATATAGTATACAACTTACTCGTGGTTGAGCATATTCTTATGGACCAATAGTGTTCCTAGTGGAAAATCCACTATGGAAATGTACATGAAGAGTGGTAATTACTGATGTGGTGGAGATAGAACTGGTGGAGAAGTGAGATAAGCTTTAATTGCATAAAAATATTATTGGTAGTGAGAATCCTATTTGAAGATGACTCCTTTTTGCAATAGGTAGTTAAATGGTTTACATTTGTCATACAATTGGGTGATGAAGAAATGAATTTATTAAATTTTACCCTACAAGATATGTAGTTGCTTGATATTTGTAGGGGGATGCATCTCAAGAATAGCTTTGACTTTGTTGGGATTGACTTCAATGCCCCATTGATATATTATGAATCCCAAAATTTTTCCTGAAGTAATACCAAAGACATACTTCTTTGGGTTTAGCCACATGTTGTGTTCAAGGAGGTGATCAAAAATTTTACAAAGGTCTACAAGATATTGTGAGTGCTTTTTATATTTGGAACTAATATCATCATTGTAATATTCCACAATCTTATGCATGTAGTCATGGAATATGTATATCATAGTGCATTTGTGTTGAGTGATATTTTTTTCCAATCACAAGAATATACTCACGATCAAGATTCTACCCGGATACCATCTCTTACAAGGAAATATTTGTGATTTCCACAAGGTTCTATTTAATGTGTTTATTTTGTTGCAATGCTTAGTGAAAACTATAAAATGCAAAAATTTAATTGGATGCCTCAGTGTTGCATATGCCTGTTAACAAGGGGTATATTTTGGTTGATTTGATTTGCAATGATTTTATTGTTCATGGAATTTATGAAAAAAGCATAAAATTATTGATCAACTATTTAATTTGAAATAAAAATCTTTGAAATGTAATAAACATTTGATTTTAACCTTTGAAAATTTTATTTGAATTGATTTTGTCTCAAATTGTTAATCAAATTTTATCTCAAATAGTTAATCAGATTTTTATCTCAAATTTTTAATTCAATTTTGAATAACATGTGCTTATACTGAGAGGGGGGTGAACAGTATAAGATAATTTTTTTTACTTTTCAATCCATATGATAACATCAACAGTATTAAAGTAGCAATCATTACACAAAGCATCACACACATGAGAGACATGATTTAACGTGGTTCACCCAATGTGGGCTACTCCACGGAGAAAATATTTCACTAAAATTTTCTCAATAAATATCTTGGGAATCCTTTCCCTATTACAATTTTTATGGATATCTATCCAAAGGAGACATCAATCCTCTAATCAAGTTCATGGATCTCTATCCACATAAGAACTCCTTCTCCTTTGCTCTGGCTGGTGATACTCTAGAAGACTACTGCCTCCACTACTTTGGGTTTTGGATATCTCTCCACTGAAGACCTCTATCCTCTCTACCTTGGCTAATGGATCTCTATCCACTGGAGACTATTATCCTCTACTCTGTCACCTCCAAAGATCTACTCAATATATGTCTCAAATCTTCACTAAACACAGTCCTTTGATCTAGCACAACTCTACTCAAACTCTATCTCTGATCTACACTAAACACAGCCCTTCGGTCTAGCACAACTCTACATAAAATCTATCTTTGATCTGCAATAAACATAGTCCTTTGGTCCAGCACAAATTTTCTCAATATTTGTCTTTGGTCTGGCATAAACCTATCCTCAAATCTGCACCAACCTCTATTCTCAAATCTATCCTCAAGACTTAACACAAAGCTTGACTCAATGACAAATCACATCTGCTAGATCTATACCAAACCTTAACTCAAGGTTTGAACAAATCCATCAATCAACTCTTCTCTTAAGTCTTCTCAAAATACTTACCTCAATTCTACATTGTAAGCTTCCACAAAAGCTTACACTAATTTGTCCATAAGTCTTCACCAAGACTTACCTCAAATCAATCTCAAAACTTGCATATAAAACTTAACTCAATATTTCATAGAAAACCAATTTCAAATAAATTTATAATATAGAAAAATTTGTTTCACAGAACATGAACTATCACTCCAACACTTCCAATAAACTAAGCCCAATCAACTCCACTCAACCAATCACTCAACGAAAGCTTAGTCAACAATTCTTATCAAAAAAATCTCACATAACAATGATACTTATGATCTTTCATAAATGCTAGTTCAATATAGTTCTCAACTTCACATAACAATGATACTCATGATATTTCACAAACCCTAATCAAGCATATGAAATTTTACTCAATATTTCCAACAATGCTTATCAAATAAGGTTTCTAGTATCAACTTTCATTCTAGAAAACCCACATCAATCAACATTGGATTTCTCAAAACCAAACTCAACAATGCTTATCAAACAATTCTTTTCACTCCAACTTAGTATTCACAACATCCAACAATATTTCACTCACAAGGAATATATGCCCATACCTTTTTTGAAGAAGAAGATTTTATTCTCAAAACCTGTCTCAATCACACTCAATATTTTTTCCAATATCAAAGGTTAGATAGCAAAAAATCTGTCCTTAATATTTTCTTTCAAAAATATTTCACCAAGTCAAAATATCAAAAATCAACTATGCCTTATTTCTCCTTTCAAATCAATTTTTATAATATAACTTTATTTCAACAAAAACATCTAACACCCTTGGCACCCTTATTACTCCTTTTAACCACTTAAAAATCAAACACACAAATTAAAACTTTGCATACCCTTTTATCTCCCTCTTATAACTCATAAACCCTTTTAACTATGCAAATTTTAATTAACAAGACCTTAGGAAATTAAAAAATTAATTTCCACCTTTGCAATTTTCGGATGCAATGTTTAAACCTTGGCAATAGTGCATACCTTGTAATCTTACCCAAAAATACTTTGGTAGGATTCGATCCGTCGATCCCCTTCTCCCAAGTGCCTCCGCATAGTGCACACCCACCAAATGGGCTATGTGCCTTCACGTGATGAGTAAGGCTCACGCCTTCCTCTTTAACCTTTTTGGTGGTACAAAAGTCAAATTGAAATTCTACCTTTCAAATCCACTATTGCACGGATTTGAACCTGTGACCTGTCACCTACAAGCGACTTACCACTACCCTGGCTGCCAACTGCGCTACCAGTGCTTCTGTGATTTAATCGGCATTCCTCTCTCCCTTGTTCCTTGGTCTGCCTCCTCAAAGGGTTAAAAAGCACATGCAATTTTCTCCTTAGTCCTTGGTGCACGATTTCCTTTGCATTCAAATGGATCACATGGATACCTTCCCAAGGTGGAACTTACCACCTTATATATGCTTTATTAATTTTTAAAGCACGTCGGCCCTTTTACTTATCTCAAATTTGATTTAATTCAAATTTCAAATTATGGCACTTTTAAATTAATTTAAATTTAAATTTTACCTTAGGGTAAAATATTTAAATTTAAATAATTTAAACTTAGGGCTTTATAAACCTTTACATGGATATTTTGGAGAAATAAAAATTTTATCACTCAACATTTTTTTCTCTTCACACCAAACTATAACCAAAAAATATTATAATATTATATTTTATAATTGTATCGCTCCAAATTTTTCGCATCCCTACGTTCAGGCTATTGGATCCGTGCCCGGAAGGAGGATGGGAAAAGGATGGTGCGGTACCTCGGACGAGAGGACTTCACGAAGGTCCCGCCTCTCAAGGGAGGTGTATTTTGGTGATTTTTCGACGGATGGTGGGTTCACCAGGAAACATTTGGCGGCAGTTTCCATGCCTAGGTTTTGGAATGTGTTTTAATGTGTTCGTTTTAAACCTTAAGCATTCATATCCTAGGTTTGGCCAAAATGCATCTAAGCTATGCTATATGAAGATGCAGATTAAATGAATACAGAAAACAAAATTAAACATAAAACACAGAAAATATGTTAGATGAGAAAAGCCATACCTGATTTCGGATGTTTGATGGAGATTCTGATTTTTGAAGCAGTCCAGATCGTCTGGAATTTGACAGGATCGTCTCTGATCTGACAGGATCGTCCCTGATCTACTGATCTGACAAGATCGTCTCTAATCTGACAAGATCGTCTCTAATCTGACGATATCGTCTCTAATTTTACAAGATCGTCTCTAATTTGATGAAATCGTCTGACGATTTCGTCAGAGACCTGCAACTACAGAAATGGATACCAAGAACAAAAAATACAATTGCAAAAGCAAGGGAAAATGATAGAAATGAAAGTATGAATGTTAGAATGACAACTTTAGATAACAAATTAAGTAAAATGCATTGTTTTAATTATTAACTTTGACTTTATTATGCATCTAGGCTACATGAGGTGAACTCCAAGATGCAAAGTAGTAATAAGCTTAACTAATGCAAAGCAAAAATAGTAGATAAATGACATAGAATGCAAACTCAAGGCACGGATTGCCTCGATGTGGACTGCAGTCGAGATCGTCTCGCATCAGTACAAAATCGTCTCGAATTTGATGAGATCGTCTCCGATCTTGACAGGTTCGTCGACGGCGATGGGTGCTGGTTTCGGCTGAAAATCAGTGGTGTACCTGCAAAAAAATGACTATAGGAATAGTGCAAAAGACAGATTATGATGTTCTAGCACATGAGGGATTCGATTTGTAGAAAAATTCAGCCAGGGGTTGGGGAGGGAAAAGTCTTAGCGTTAAATAGGCTTAGGAGAGTTGTTGGGAGGTTGGAGATCATCCCAATTTGGGAGATCTCCAACGGGGAAGGGTCCCAATGGCGCGGACACGCTTACGCCGGATTGGAGACCCGTTGGAACGGAGTCTATCTATGCAAATTTAGTTTTGCGACAAAATCGTCTGGACGTTCTAGTCCAGACGAAATCGTCAAATGCGGGGCGATATCGTCTGATCGGCGACGATATCATCAAACGGTCAAAACAACTCCTAAAAATGGCACGAAAAAAGGGGAAACGGGTTTCTCGGCGGTTAACGGGCGGTTTGGGAGGTTAAATTTGAATTTAAATTTATTTACTAAGGTGAATGTAATTATTCCAATTTTACTGCGCCAATTTTAGGGTGCTACATTTTGCCCCCTCTTTAGCGAATTTTCCGAAGAAAATGCGTTAAAGAAGAGTTCTTCTCGATCTACGAGAAAGCAAAAAAATTATTCCCATTTTTAGGCGACGATTCTTGGTCGAATCGTACGATAGCTTACTATGGTGCCCCCTCCGTGTTTTTACCCAAATCGAACGTTTGAGGTAAAAACGCGAAAAAGAAAAAATTATTTATGAATTATTTTGAATAAAATTAAGAAAAATAGGGTAAAACCCTAATTCATTGTTACTATTCATTTTACTATTTTTAGAGCTCTGGAGCAAAAAATGGTAGAGACAGTGCACAGATCTGCAGAGGTCCGCCGCGGTCTACGGGTAAGGGTTTAAACTCAATTTAGATTGATTTAATTTGAATTTTACATGCTTTTTAGATGAATTTTAGGATGAATTTTGAGCATCGCGGCCGTTTTTGGCCGTCGACGTCATCCGGACGAAATTGTCCCTAGTTCGACGAAATCGTCTCAAGTTCGTCAATTTCGCCCAAGGGCGAAATCGACGAAAAAGGGACGATTTCGTCAAATTAGAGACGATTTCGACACGCGAAATCGGAGACGATTTTGCTCAAATTTGGGACGATATCGTCCAATAGTGGGCGATATCATCAATTGCAAAAAATTGATCTTTAAGTTGCATTATTAATTACTGAAATTGTTATTAATGATTGTTTGTTGTTTTGATTGTTTATGTTTGCAGAGAGGATTACTAAAGAGCAGAGAGTGGAAATACGGCGGGCTGAGAGACGACTTGGCCGCTCTCACCCAGGCAGAGCGGGATCTGCTGGCACAGGCCGGCTTGCAGCATGTGGCAGAGATGCCGCAGGTTTCTACTGACATGGGGCTACTGACGACCCTAGCAGAGAGGTGGTACCCGGGCTCTTCATGCTTTTGGTTACCAACAGGGGAGATGACTCCCACACTAGAGGATGTATGGAGGATTCTTAGAATCCCCATACAAGGGAGGATGATCACACCTATGGCCAATCAGGGCCATGCGATGGGACGACTCTATGGTGACCCGAGCTTCACCCTGGAGAAGGGCAGAGTGAACATCGAGGCACTGCGCCAGATGCCTGGGGCATCTACACTGACACGAGTTTTGGCTGGAGTAGTTGGTGGACTTTTGCTGTGCCACCAGAGCGGATGCAGGGTACCGTGGATGCTGCGAGATGTGATCTGTGACATGCGGGACCATGGCTACAGATTTTCTTGGGGCAGCTTTGTTCTATGTCGGCTGTACAGGATCCTTTATGGGGTCGTGTACAAGGGCGGGCGATGTCTGGTCATGACATCGCTCCTATAGGTTTGGTGCTGGGAGCACATTACGGTGCGGAGGCCGGTAGGGCTTCCACTGACAGGGGTTGACGGGGAGAGGCCCCGAGTCTTCTACTGGTGGCTCCGGAGAGGGGCACAACGATGGATCGACCTGCCGGTGTCCCGGAGACTACTGGATGACTTGGTCCCAGACCAGATCACCTGGAGGCCATGGAGGCAGCATCCAGGGTGGGCAGAGGATGCACAGGAGCTGGCTCGCATCAGGCGAGTCTGCTGGCTGAGGATGGAGAGGGGAGAGGTGGAGCTCCACCGCTACGACCGGGTTTTGCGATAGTTCGGTCTACAACAGGGGATCCCATCTCTGAGGGATTACGAGTTTTCTTGAACTGTCCGGGATAACACCACAATTAGCGGGGCTCCAAACATGTAGCGATTCTAGAGTCAGGACACGAACGATGCCCCCATCCAGCCGGTGGATGGGGACGACGTAGGGGTAGCCGATGGCTACGATGCCTGGTACACAGGCATCCACCCTCCTCGGATGACGAGGGCACAGGGACCGATCCACGTAGTTGTGCATCGGATAGGGAGGCGATGCCAGGCGGCGATAGAGGCAGCCCGGGGTCACGATAGAGGAGAGCGGAGGAGGCCACAGGCACAGGAGCGGCCGTGGTAGAGGGAGAGGGAGAGGAGGGAGGTGAGACCCCCATCTCCATAGAGGCCACCATCGCCCGATAAGGGCAAGGGCATGGATATAGGAGAGAGTAGCGAGATGGCTACTCTCCGGGCAGAGAGGGATCATCTGTAGGCTCAGGTGCAGACACTACAGGATGCAGCTGCACGACACCAGGCTGAGGTGTCATAGCTACGAGACGAGAATGCACATCTTAGGGCACGAGGCGGAGGGGTGAGCACTCAGGAGCTGCTGCGGTCGGTTTCTCAGACCGCATTCTATCAGGCGCTATACTACCAGGCGGTGCCAGAGGGCCAGAGGGTACAGGTGCCACCTGCCATAGCAGATCCGATCAGGACAGGGTCGACGAGGAGCTCATCTCGATCGACGACGAGGACTTGCAGTACCACACATACTACGATGGGACCACCTCGTCCTCCGCAGGGCGGGGGAGGAGATGAGGCCGAGAGCTCTAGAGGCTCTCGAGGCTAGAGGGTGGGATATTGCCACTGATATTGTATTATACTTGTATTGATAGAGGATTGAGTATGCCGAGGTATAGATTGTGGCATACCAATCTAGTTTTGATGATGTATATATTCTGTTGATATATATAGATGAGATATTTTTGAGTATATGACTTGTCTTATGTGATACTTATGATGCTTTTTATGTTTGATGTAATTGATTGATTTGATTGATGTAATGATTTTATTGATGATTCATGTAATTATGTCATTTTGGAAAATATTATAACTTGGATGTCATGCTATAAATATTTTAAATGAAATAATCTGATGTAACAAATTGATTGGTTGTAATGAAATGTGATAAAAATAAAAAGAGATTTCTAACAATAATTTCAAAGGACATTGTCGCTATTATAGACCATTTCATGGAGTCGCTGCTCACTCGGTCGTCAAGCTAGTCCCAGGATAGAAATATTGTTAAAAGAAAAGAGTGCTTAAGAGACCTGTCTTAAGACTTTGTTGTGATGATGCAAATGATGATGATGATGGTTTGCTTTCAGATTTCCATAAAAATATTATGCATGAAATATTGTAAAATAATTTTTGCTAGGCATAAATTCCTAAGTGTGATAAAATTGTTGAATAATTCCTTAGGAATTATACCATCATTGCAAAATGTAAAGTTGACATAATGACATAACATAGTGAAAGTGTATTTGCTTTTGAAAAAGCATAATTTGTGTAAAATGAAGTCATATGTTTTGTATGATTTTTGATAAATGGGGAAATAAAATTGTTACAATGGTTTGCGCTAGGCATAGAATATGTAGGTATAGACTTATACCATCATCGCGAAAATCAAAGAAAAGATAGTTTTATTGCATGGTTGAATTTTTGATGAACAGAAAATATGAAAATGAGGACTTGCGCTAGGCATAAAATTCCAATTTTGGTTTTGAAACTATACCATCGTCGCGAAAGTCGATAAGTATATATATGTATATATTTTGAAAGAAATTTTTGATTTTTTCTATTATATAGTTATCTTTGTGGTAAACAATTGTACTTGATTTATTCCAAACAAGTTGCAAAAATAATATTTCAAAGTATTTTGAAGACAAAAAGTTAGATTTATAAGGAATCCCATGTGCATATGTGAATTCATTGCCAATCTTGATTTATCATAATGATAGAAAAAATCTCTCAAATACAAATGTGTGTGCAATTGCATTGTTCATTTACCAGTTTTGAGCAAGATACTATGATACAAGTGATTTGAAGAAACCAAATAAGTGTTCATTAACCATGATGTAGATGCATATAACCATACTAGGCTACTATGTAGATCGGATTATCAAGAGCTAGCTAATCCATAAGTAGACATAGGTCTGTACAAAAGAAGGTCGCTAATGTGACAGACATATCGCCACGCTAGGAGTTACCCAAGGCCAAGCGGGTTGGGCACAAACCACCTGTTATGGGGCTTACCTCACAGTTTTCGAATAATTGAGAATTCCAGGGATTCAAGCTCATCAACCCTTCTTTTCTTTTCAAAGGGTAGGGAAAGGGATTTTATTGCTTTCTTGCTTTCTTTTGAACTTTGCTTATTTTTCTTTTTGTATTTCTTTTGCTTGATAATGCTTGGAACATTGCTATAATGATAAAAGAACATTTTTTTCTTTTCTCTTTTTCTTGAATTTTTCTTTTCTTTTTCTTTTTTTTTCTAGGGATACTTGCTCAGATTAGCTGTAGAGCAAGGGATTTTTATTCTGGGTAGGGGTGAGCTTGTCCTTTTGCCAATTCTCAAAGATTCTAGACCATGTGCATGATAGGATAGCAGGGGAAACTTTTCACCCAAGAAATCAGTTCTACTATGTAGCAAAACATGGAAATTACAAATATAATCATTTTATTGTGAAAAGATGTGCTTGGTTTAAGTAAATAACAAGATCAATTCTCTATGCTCAAACTTTATTTAATTGAAATTTGTGAACTTTGATATAAGAGAGATTAGTAATCATGCCAGATAAAATCAAGATATTTATTGTTGTGATTGTGCAAGTGAGGGATGCCAAATAAATGCTAATTTTATCCAAAATAAGTTGAAACATATAATTGCAATAATTGTAAGAAAATAATGATTTTGAGAAAGTTTTGAGAATGTTGACTCTCTCTTTCTTACGTATATTGTTTTGGTTTCGAAAGAGTCAAGCATATAGCTGTTTTTGGATTTTTATGTTGATTTTTGTTTTGGAGCAAAAGGAACTTTACAAGTGCTTTAAAGAAATGCAATAAATATTTTTGAAGATTTTTGAAGATTTTATGAATGTTTTTGAGGTTTTTGAATAAATTGAAAGAAATACAAGATAATGATTTTGAACAAATATATACATGGATGAAATGACCAAATTTATGCATAATAACGTTTGAGATGTAAAATATTCATGGGTTCTTTAAGTTCTTTACCATCTAAGGTAGATAATTTATACGCTCCTGATTCAAATTTTGTAGTAATGATGTATGGTCCGAGCCAGTTGGGCTCAAATTTACCTTTAAGTTCTTTGGTTGCATTTGTATTTTTTTGATTTTGAGGATTTTGATTTTTTTTTTTTGTATTTTGATTTTAATTTATGAATTGAAATTGGTGGTATATACAAGATGATCTATATACACTATACAAGGTTTATTTGAGTATAGCATGTCTAAGGTTGCTTCAAAATCAAAGGAGGTTTTGAAGGATAATCCGGTTGAGGTGAAGGTAAGAATAGAAGGTGATGAATAAAAGGTAGTGATAACAAAAGCTTTGTTATAATGTAAAATAATGTAGCAAAAGATTTGACTTTTATATGTGGAAAATTGATCATGTTACAAAATAAAATGTCAGAAGGATAAGAAGGTTCTTCATTCTTATTACTATATTCCAAGTCTTGATAAGATGGAGAGAGCATATGTGAAAGATATGCATGGATGTTATTTGGTAAACAAGGATGATCATATATGGATGAAGAAAAGTGATGGATAGAAGATAATTGTGATAATAGAGAATGTATAGAACTTGATGTTTCAACCGTTAAATATTCTTCAAATGGTGTTGGGTCACCATGTATGGTAACAATTTTATTTGCAATTTCAAACTTCAAACATTGGTGAAGAGTGGAAGGGAAAACCCTCATCGTATGAATCCAAGGACTTCTGAGAAGTAGGTTGTAAGGTGAAGGACAATATCCTACATAAAATAAAGTATCCAGGATCTTGGATCCAATATTAAAGGGAAGAATTATAGTACCTTGAGCTTCTTGAATTTCATTGTTAAAAGATTTTATAAGAACATTTGATTCATTAAGATCTTCTTCCTTTGTTTTGAGCTTTTGGAATAATTGATAAGTGCATAAATTAAGAGAGGAGTCATTATCTACCATGATAGCTTTAATAGAGGTTTCTTTACTAGATCCGATAATGTAAAGATAGGGGTCTTCTTGTGGAGTAGAGGAAGGAATATCCTCATCATAGAATGAAATATGGTTAACCTCAAGAGGGTTTATACCATTAATTATGTTCTTAGAGAAAATATGATGAGGAACAAATTGTTGGCTAGGTATTTTGAACAAAATTTCCTTATGAGAAATTTGTAATACTTCTAAAAGGGATATCTTTGCTTGAGGATTAATCACTTGTTGTTGATTATCAAGGTGGATTTCAGATTGAGATTTTGATTCTAAAGATGAGCTTTCTATGCTTACATTCCATTTTGGATCATTCTCTATAGCCAAAGATAGTTTTGAAGGTTGGTCAAATGAGGAATCCATATCTTGAATATCAGATTGAGTTGATTGAACTTGAGGTTGCTCATTTGTAGTTTTTGTTACAATATTAATAATATCATCATGATGGGACACATTAACATGCAATATTTGATTGGTTTCTTGTTGTTGATAATTGAATAGGGGTTCTTGGGAGATCCCCATGTCTTGATTGATTATTGGTATTTTTTGTGTAGGAGTTTGATTGTTTACTTGGAGATTTATCATCAGTTGTAGATTGTAATTCCTTTATATTAAAAAGACCCTTATCAATCAAATCTTGAATTGCACATCTTAAATCTTTACAATTTTGTGTCATATGTCCATCTACTCTATGATATTCACAATGTAGCTCAGGTTTAAACCAATCTGATGTGGTATCAGGTTGTCTTATGGAAGGGAGTTTAATCCTATTTGTGTCAAGTAAATACTTGAGGATTATATCCATTGGTTGATTGAGCTTAGTAAATTTACGTGATGAAGGTTTTGAGAGGTTTTTGATAAATGCCTTAGGAATTTCGTCATAAAAGGGCCTAATGGTTTCTCACCTCTACTTTCTTTATTATGGGTAGAATGATGATAGGAAGATTGCGATGTAGGAGGTGAGTGCATGGTAGAATTGGAAGAATAAGTATTTTCTTGTTGAAATGGATGTGTTGTATTGAAAGAAGAGTATTGAAAAGGTGGAGGAGGATTATATGTGGATTGATAGACATAATATGGATATATGGGAGAATAGATAATATCATTATGAAGAGGATTGGCAAAGGGATTGTCTTGTTGGGGTAAGGATGAAAAATGAGAGAAGTGTGATGGAGGTGATGTTGAATAGGGATGAGGTTGATCATAATCAACAAATGTATTTGGCTGAATTCTTCCAACATTACTGATGGGCTCATATTGATTTGAGTAAAAACTCATGGTTTCTTTAGTACTTCTAAAAGTAATATTTAGCATCTACTATTTAGGATTGAATATAAAACATACAAACTTGAAATGATGATTTTGTTTTTGTTTTTCTTGTATATATATATATATATAAAAAAAAAAAAAAAAAAATTTTGTTTTTTTTTGTTTTTGTTTTCAAAAGGTTATGATGCATTCACGTCGGGTTCACCAAAATGTATCGCTCCAAATTTTTCGCATCCCTACCTTCAAGCTATTGGATCCGCGCCCGGAAGGAGGATGGGAAAAGGATGGTGCGGTACCTCGGACGAGAGGACTTCACGAAGGTCCCGCCTCTCAAGGGAGGTGTATTTTGGTGATTTTTCGACGGATGGTGGGTTCACCAGGAAACATTTGGCGGCAGTTTCCACGCCTAGGTTTTGGAATGTGTTTTGATGTGTTCATTTTAACCTTTAAGCATTCATATCCTAGGTTTGGCCAAAATGAATCTAAGCTATGCTATATGAAGATGCAGATTAAATGAATACAGAAAACAAAATTAAACATAAAACACAGAAAATATGTTAGATGAGAAAAGCCATACCTGATTTCGGATGTTTGATGGAGATTCTGATTTTTGAAGCAGTCCAGATCGTCTGGAATTTGACAGGATCGTCTCTGATCTGACAGGATCGTCCCTGATCTACTGATCTGACAAGATCGTCTCTAATCTGACAAGATCGTCTCTAATATGACGATATCGTCTCTAATTTTACAAGATCGTCTCTAATTTGATGAAATCGTCTGACGATTTCGTCAGAGACCTGCAACTACGAGAAATGGATACCAAGAACAAAAAATACAATTGCAAAAGCAAGGGAAAATGATAGAAATGAAAGTATGAATGTTAGAATGACAACTTTAGATAACAAATTAAGTAAAATGCATTGTTTTAATTATTAACTTTGACTTTATTATGCATCTAGGCTACATGAGGTGAACTCCAAGATGCAAAGTAGTAATAAGCTTAACTAATGCAAAGCAAAAATAGTAGATAAATGACATAGAATGCAAACTCAGGGCACGGATTGCCTCGATGTGGACTGCAGTCGAGATCATCTCGCATCAGTACGAAATCGTCTCGAATTTGACGAGATCGCCTCCGATCTTGACAGGTTCGTCGGTGGCGATGGGTGCTGGCTTCGGCTGAAAAACAATGATGTACCTGCAATAAAATTACTATGGGAATAGTGCAAAAGGCATATTATGATAGTTCTAGCACAGAGGGAGTCGATTTGCATAAAAATTCAGCCGGGGGTTGGGGAGGGAAAAGTCTTAGAGTTAAATAGGCTTAGGGAGAGTTGTTGGGAGGTTGGAGATCATCCCAATTTGGGAGATCTCCAACGGGGGAGGGTCCCAATGGCGTAGACACACTTTTTCCCGGATTGGAGACCCGTTGGAACAGAGTCTATCTATGCAAATTCAGTTTTGTGACAAAATCGTCTGGACGTTCTAGTCCAGACGAAATCGTCAAATCTGGGGCGATATCGTCTGATCGGCGACGATATCGTCCAACGGTCAAAACAACTCCTAAAAATGGCATGGAAAAAGGGGAAACGGGTTTCTCGGCGGTTAACGGGCGGTTTGGGAGGTTAAATTTGAATTTAAATTTATTTACTAAGGTGAATGTAATTATTCCAATTTTATTGTGCCAATTTTAGGGTGCTACAATAATATTATTATTTTTATCAACCTACTTATTGCCTTTCTATAAATACCACTGGAGGACATTAATAACACCGAAATTCAGACGTCAACCTTTTGACATAAGTGAAATGGTAAAATGAGAGCATTTGATCTAATAACAAGTCATAAACACAAGTCATTCAAAAATATGTATTTTATTCATGATAAGATTTCTTATGTGTTACAAATGGGGGAATTCCCATTTTCTTTCTTTTCACAAATATACAATAGGCCTGATGCCTTCTCTTGGGTTCCTAAGTGTATATGGACTTCGTGTATAGTGTGTGCCACTGCAGGTTTGTATTTACTATTGTTTCCCTCCTTGCTCATGTGCTAGTCCTGCAAAAGGGTGTTAGTAGGTTTAGGGGCTTGCCTTAGTTAAGCCCCATAGTAAGAAAGACAAATTGACTCATAAAACATGATAAAAACTCAAATAAATGATGCAAAACCTCATAAAAATACCAAATGAATCTTACCTCCAAGATTTGGGGGATTTGGACCCTATAGATCCAACTCGCATTCCGAGGGGTGAACTGGTGCCAGATTCACAGGTCGGGGGGCGAATTCACTTGTGAGTGTTCTTTTCTAGAGATAATTCAGTGGATAAGATCCTTAGGTACTATATTATTGTTATTCAGGTTTATATTGCTATTTTTGTGCTTTCATATGCATTTTGGAAGAGTTTCTGTTCTTTGGACATAAGTGGAGAGAGCTAAAATGAGGGTTTAGTCCCACTATTTATAAGAAAACCCAATGTTTAGGGGTGGTAGTTAGGATAAATAGACCCTAGGGTGAAGTTTCATGGAGGTTAGGTTAGGGTTTGTAAGGTGGCATCCTCACATTCCCTTAGGAAATATCTCATCCTCACACATGTGTAAGGAGAGATTAGGGTTAACTAGGATTAGTCAACTCTAGGTTAGATTTGGGGTTAGGTTAGGGTTTCCTAAGAAATATCCTGACTAACCTAGTGCACACACATGTGGAAGGGAATAATTAGGACTAATTTGGGTTTAAAAACCTAATTAACCTTTCTAGCCCTAAAAGTGCACTTAAGTGAAGTCACTTTAAAATTATATTTAACAATTGACTTAATTAATACTTTTGCCAATTAATAGCCCTATGGGGGCCTCAATTAAGCATGAATAAGTCTTGTATCACCTTAGGAGACTTATGGATGGTTTTATAATGCATGGAAGGTGTTCATAATGTGAATTAGGTAGTTTATTAGGGTTTTGTACTTAAAAACTAGTGAAGTGGTGTGTGGAAGTCTACGTAATGCTACAATAATCTAGAGTGATCTACCCTAGTCTATACATGTCTACAGTAGTCTATGCATGTCTATGCATATATAAAATAGTCTACACATGTCTAGGAGGATCTAAAATAGTCTAAGTTGGTCTGCGATAGCCTAGGGATATCTAGGATTGCCTATGTAAATCTACAAGTGTCCAAAAGGATCTACAAGAATGCAGAAGTAGCTATGTGCGACTTTTAGGTGTCTATATTTTACCCCTTTTTACTATGTGGAACATAATTTAATACATAAATGTGAAGGTTTGTGTAGGGGAAAATGGATAGAAAGAGAATGTAATCCAACCAGAGGTATGTAGCCTCTCGAATCAAGACCAAAAAACATTGACTAGGAATCTAGGGAAGAAGAGAAAAGAATAGGATCTAATCAAAGGTATGTAGTTGCTCAAAGTGTGACCATAAAACATTGATCAATAGCTAAGGAGAAGAAGAAATAAATGAAATGAAATAAAAATAATGCCAGTAAATGGAAATGGATGATTGTGGGTGTAACGCGATGGTTTTACTGAGTCCCTATGACATTTTCAATGTCATAGTAGTTACTTGGGGGAGGCAAATTTTGACTACTTTGCTTTTACGACCAATTCAGGATGGTCTAAAAGTATGAATAGAACAAATGCCTATTCAAATATTTGTTTTCGATTGATTGATGAGCACATGGTGACAAGTGTCAAACCATTTGAGCTAAAAGGACATTTAGATTATTCAAATGTGTCATTCATTGTGTATCATGAATGCCAGAAATCCTTCTCCAAATGTTGCACTAGGATTACATCAAATGTATCATTCATTCTGTATTCAACATACATGAATGCTATATTGAATTCTTCATGGGAACACATAGCTCTTGTGATATAACAAATATCTGGTTGAAATTGAGATTATTTCATAAGATAATATTTAGCAAAAACATTTGTAGATAGATGCACTATCCACGCTTTTGGATGTTTTGTTGTTTGGTTGTATGCAAAGCTAGATTTTGGATATGAATACCCCATAAAAATAGGAATCAACAATGAGGTAAATGGAATGTGATGATGAGGTGATGCATCGATTGATAGAAGAAAAATGATGAAAAATTAGATGGATATGAATAAGGATAGGTTTGGTAGATTTTGGAATCAAAATTGGATCAATGTGGGGGTTTTAGGCTCAATTCACGGGTCAGATAAAAGGACCTAGGGGGCAAGGTAATATTTTCAAATTCTAAATCTTGAGGTATGAGAAGGAAAATTTAAAAAATTGGTAGTTTGTATGGACAAGAATAAATGGTATGTACCTAAGGTAGAGTGGCACTATTAATAACATGGAGTTTTATGGGATGGAGAATTTAATATTTGCAAGTTTGATCATCAACCCACTAAATTGTTGCCTCAAAATTTCTACTAGTGATTTCAAGCAAGGTATGCCATGAACTTAACTATTATAGGTCGACTAGGCAAGAAGAAAGGTTGAATATCATAATTTGAGTGGGAAAATGTAGACACCTAAAATGCATCATGTTGAGGTGACGACTCATATGGGACATGATAGAAGACCATATGGAAGATATTTGGACAATTCCAAGGTATAGCAGTGGTTTTTACCACTCATTTGGGTATCTTTGCCTAGTCAGTGCTAGCCGCTGCTGACACCCGTGGTTAGTAGTGCTCACCGCACATGTCACCCATGGTCAAAACTCAAAGATAGATGGTATTCATCTGACCTAAAATCAGTTGTAATAGCCAATTGGTTGTGTATTGGAGTGGTTTGAGCGAGGAAGGTTCTGGATCCTTCCATCCAACAAGCTCAACTACCCAATATTGATATTAGCTTCATGAGGAAGCTACCCCTAGACCCTTGGCATTTGCTATAAGTACCCCCTCCGAATTGGGGAAAAATATAGAGAGAAGCATAGTCAATTGAATATTGAAGCCCTAAAAAATTGAATAGCCAACTACATGCATTGAGAGGGACACTTTTGCTACCCAATTGGAGATCGAATTGCCATGGAGGTCCTAGGAGGATAGGAGAGCCAAGAAATGTCAATTCGTGCAATCCATGCACCATATGATCAATTCAACCACCAAATATGTCAAAGGACATAGATGCAACCCTTGACCATTAATTTGGCAAGGTGGATCAAATATTAATCCTAGATTTGGAGGGTAAACCTACTTAGAGACTCACCATGGCTGTCAGCCATGATGAATAGTGCTGCCTGTACATCAGATCTACGGTGAGCCAATGACTATAGATCCCCTTGTGCTCTTTTCTATAGATTAATTAATTATATCATATTATGCTTAGTATAGGTTTAATTGGTATTTTAGAGACATATAACCAGTGGAATTAAGCATTTAAAGTAGATTTACCTTCATTTTGTTAATTTGGTAATTAGTGCAATTGTGGGTTATTTCATGCATTTATGCTTTCTATTTGATAAACTAACCCAATAGATAGACAATACTTACTTTATTGCACATGTTTGATGGCAAAATTTCATGATTAATGTAGGTTTACTATGTTTTATTCATTTTCTTTATTACATGCTTGTTATGGCATATTTTTTTGAAATATCCTTTTAAAGCCTCATCAAGAGAGGCCTCCTTTGTTTTTAATGTTTCTTTTTGTTTATTGCATGTAGGACTAATAGGGTTTTTGGATGCAAGGAAACAAATGCCTCTAAGCATGGAGAAGAGAGTCATCGACACCCTAGAGTAGTTCATGTCACCCTAGAAGGAATTTGATTCACATCTACCCTAAAAGGGGATTAGATATATTGTAATTGAAGTATCAAAATGGGTATCCCTAAGAGGGACGAATATGTAACTTGGCTCAATTTGGAATTAATAAATATTCTTGCATTTTGTTTCTTTTTTTTGTCAATTGGTGCATGTTCATTTGTTATCTTTCTTTAATTGCAATAGATCGCATTAGGTGTGAGCCTTTTTGGTGGTTACAATAGGCGATCATGGTGGAACTCCATATTTTTTACCATAATTTGTTGATTGTGTTTGGTGTTTTTATGGCAGGTGCTCCCTGCGACTGACAACCATGGTCAAAAATTTGGCATGCAGTTAACAGGTGCGGGCTATAGTGGCAGCCGCACATCAGACCCGCGATTAGCAACAGATATAGTAGATAACAAGAATTTAAAGCTCAATTAGATGAGGATCTGAGGTAGGCCCTTCTGACATCCTCTATTTCTATTTTATATCTCTGTGTTTTTCTAGAACCTAAAAAATGAAATTTAAATAGGATAACCATAAAAGAAGGATAAAATGAATTAGGTCCTTAGAGTTATTGTTTTTTAATTTTTTCTAGGCGCTGCTAGGAATAGTGGACATTTGATTACAGTCTGCCCTAAACTCCAGCATGCTAGAATAATTTGTGTTGAATTTGCATGCTTGAGGCTAAATAAAAGGCCATTTACATCATAAATTTGCATTGTCAAAATGTTATGTAGGATGTAGCATGCATACTTTCTAAATACAAAATGTTCTTTTTATGCATATCATGTAGGAAATGATCATGTGAGTGTTGTATTATGCATCTTTCCTTTGTGCAAATTAAAAATAACACACACACCATGTTCGAAAGTAAACGCTAGTGAGTTGGAAGTCACATCCAACCACTAGTAGGATTTCAACAACGATGGAGGTGATTTCCATCCGTTGGCCCAAATACAATGTACCCTATGTTCTAGATCAATACTGGATCCAGGAACCTTTCATAGCCTAGAAATTTTGCATGTACTTCTCTTAGGAGGGTATGACGCTGACTAGGTGAAAATGGGTGAGGATCTGGGAGGACCTGTGCTCCCTTCCCAGGTGTGGACTTTTATTGCCACACTTTGGGAGGATTACATGACCTAGAGTTCATATCCAGGTTATCAAGCTACAAGCATACAGGTGAAAGCTATTAAATAATTGAGAAAATCATCAACACTTTGAAAAACATGATAAGAGTTACTTTACTGATACAACAAATTGAAAACACATCAAAAAATTTAGGGCTCATTTTAAACTTATAAAACGAGATAATCATCATTGTATTCTTTATTTGCTAATAAAAGTTAAATCTAGACATAGGATACACAATGGTGTGAACACAAAATGGTCAACCTAGGCATAGACCCGAGATCAAGGCTCAAGCTCCACCTAGTGCACAACACGATGTACAACACCCTCAATCATAGAATCCTCCTGGATGTCATTCAACGAGTATTATAGGGGATAATTCTACATGAGGGGATTCCGTTGAGAACATCCCAATTAGAGGAATCATTAGACATCCCTATAGACATAGATCAGAGCATGGGACTTCCCAGCATGGTGGTTTTGCATATAGTAGCATTTACCGTGACTGCATTCCATGTGGATCCATGGGTTTTTCCAAAGAATGTGTCATCAAGAGAGCCAGATTGGTACCCCTTCGACCGGTGTCAAAGGGAGGCTCATGACCTCCACCGTTAGAGCATAGATGTGTCCAAGATCCACCCATTTATGGGTAAACATAGAGGGCTTCTTTTGAGCACATGCCTGCACAAACTCCCCATAGGGATGAACATACCAAGTTTACCATAGATATATCCAAAGTGGGAGTGAATGGTACACCACCTCATGATCCATGGCATAGTAAACAATTGGATGATCTATACAAGGTCCTAGGGCATTTAGGATATTGTAGACACCTAAAACATGTCATGCCGAGGTGACTACTCATATGGGACATGCTAGAAGACCATATGGAAGACCTTTGGATAGATTCAAGGTATAGTAGTGGTTTTTACCACTCATTTGGGTACCTTTTCCTAGTCAGTGCTAGCCACTACTAAAACCCACGATTAGCAGTGCTCACCGTACATGTCAGCCATGATCAGCACTTAGAATCAGTTGGCCTTCATCCGACCCAAAGTTGGTTGCAATGTCCAATTGGTTGCATATTGGAGCGGTTTGAGCAAGGAAGGTTCTGGATCCTTCCATCCAACAAGCTCAACTACCCAATATTGATCTTGGCTTCATGAGGAAGCCACCCCTAGCCCTAGGCCAATGCTATAAGATCCCCCTTCAAATTGGGGATAAGTCTAGAGAGAAGCATAGTCAATTGAGCAGTGAAGCCCTATCGAATTGCATAGCCAACTACATGCATTGAGAGGGATACTTTTGCTACCCAATTGGAGATCAAATTGCCATGGAAGCCCTAGGAGCCTAAGAGAGCCAAGAAACATAAATTTATGCAATCCATGCACCATATAAACAATTCAACCACCAAACCTATCAGAGGACATAGAGGTGACCCTTGGACATCAATTTGACAAGGTGGATCGGAGAGAAAGCCCTAATTTTGAGGGCAAGTTTACTCAAAGCTCCGCCATGGCTGTCAGCCATGGTGAATAATACCACCTATGCATCAGACCCATGGTGATCAAATGACTATAGATCCCCTTGTGCTCTTTTATGTATATTAATTTATTAGATCATATTATGCTTAGTATAGGATTAATTGGTATTTTAGAGACATATGACCAATGGAATTAAGCATTTTAAGTAGATTTACCTTCATTTTGTCAATTTGGTAATTAGTGCAATTATGGGTTATTTCATGTGTATATGATTTCCATTTGATAAACTAACCCAATAGATAGATAATATTTGCTTTCTTGCACATGTTTGATGGCAACATTTATTTATTAATATAGGTTTACTATGTTTTATTTGTTTTCTTGATTACATGCTTGTTATGGCATACTTTTGTGAAATATCCTTTTAAAGCCTCATCAAGAGAGGCCTCCTTTGTTTTTAATGTTTCTTTTTGTTTATTGCATGTAGGACTAACAGGGTTTTGGGATGCAAGGTAGAAAATGCCTCTAATCATGGAGAAGAGGGTCATCAACACCCTAGAGTAGTTCGTGTCACCCTAGAAGGTATTTTATTCACATCTACCCTTGAGAGGGATAAGATGTTGTAATTGATGTATCAAATGGGTATCCCTAAGAGGGATGAATATGTAATTTGACTCCATTGAAATTAATAAATAATTCTTTGTATTCATTTCATTTCTTGTTGTTAATTTTATGCATACCTATTTGTGTATCTTTTATCAATTGCAATAGTCAACATAGGTGTGAGCCTTTTTGATGGTTATAGTAGGCGATCATGATGGAAATCTACATATATAGCCATGATTAACTGACTATGTTTATTTTTTTTATGGTAGGTAGTCCTCACGGCTGACAGCCATGGTCAAAAATTTGGCCCACGATTGATAGGCACGGGCAACATTCATAGTTGCGTATCAGAGCCACGGTCAGCAACAGACCAATTAGAGAATAAAAGGATAAAGCTTGATCAAATGTGGACTTGAGGTAGGTTCCACTATCATTTTCCTTTTCTGTATTCTTTGTCTATATTTTTATAGTAAGCATAAAATGGTAACGTAAGTAGGACAACACTAAAAAAGGGTGAAATGAATTAGGTCCATTAGGTTTTTTGTTCTAGGGTTTCATTAGGTGATGTTAGGAACAATGGATCTCTGATTGTAGTCCACCCTAGAATACAACATGCTAAAGTGTCCTTGTATGTTGGATTTCTTTCTTGAGACCCGATTAGAGGCCACTTCATCATTAGTATGCATTGTCTAAATATCATGTAGATTAATCATGCATGTTTCTAAAATACCAAATGTTCTTTTTATGCATATCATGTAGGAAATGATCATGTGAGTGTTGTATTATGCATCTTTTCTTTTATGCAAATTAAAAAGAACCACACACACCACATTCTATAGTAAATGCTAGTGAGTTGGGAGTCACATCCAACCACTAGTAGGGTTTCAATGATGGTGGAGGTGATTTCCATCCGTTGGCCCAACTCCCATGTACCCTATGTTCTAGACCAATACCGGATCCAAGAACCTTTCGTAGCTTGGAAAATTTGCATGTACTCCTCTTCGGAGGGTATGACACTGACTGGGTGAAAATGGGTGAGGATCTAGGAGGACCTGTGCTCCCTACCTGGGTGTGGACTTTCATTACTACACTTTGGGGGGATTACATGACCTGGAGTTCATAGCCAGGTTGTCGAGCTACGAGCATATAGGTGAAAGCCATTAAACAATTGAGAAAATCATCAACGCTTTGCAAAACATGACAAGAGTTACTTTACTGATACAACAAAATTGAAAACACATCAAACAGTCTAGGGCTCATTTTAAAACTATAAAAGAGGTAATCATCATTGTATTCTTTGTGTGTTAATAAAAGTTAAATCTAGACATAGGATACACAATGGTGTGTACACATAGTGATCAGCCTGGGCATAGACCCAAGATCGAGGCTCAAGCTCCACCTAGTGCACAACACGATGTAGAACACCCTCAATCATAGAATCCTCCTAGATGTCATTCAACGAGCATTAGAGGGGATAATTCTACATGAGGGGATTCTATTGAGAACACCCCAATTAGAGGAAGTACTAGACATCCCTCTAGACATAGATCAGAGCATGGGACTTACCAGCATGGGGGTTTCGTATATGGTAGCATTATTATGTGTGGATCCACGAGTTCTGTTAAAGAATATGTCATCGAGGGATCCAAATTGGTACCCCTTTGACATGTATCTAAGGGAGGCTCATGACCTCCATCTCTAGAGCATAGATATGTCCAAGACCCACCCATTCAGGGGTAAGTAGAGAGGGCTACTTCTGAGCATAGGCCCGCATAGACTCCCCATAGGGGTGAACATACCAAGTTTACCATAGATATATCTAAAGTGGGAGCGAACAGTATGCCACCTCATGAGCCATGGCATAAAAAATAATTGGATGGTCTAGACAAGGTCCTAGGGCATCTAGGATATAAGCCTATGCATACACCCTCTCATACTACGAGCGTGTGTAGCAAAGGCACCATTAGGACCACCCGAGAACCTGGAGAGTGCTCCAAGCATTCTCGAGATATGCGTGCTCCTGCATCACATGCAAGCACTGAGTATAGAAGATAGCCTGACACGAATGTCATATTTATAGATAGAGGCAAGAGTGTGGAAAATAAGTCCATTGGAGGACATACTCATAAAGTCGCTCGAACAGAGTGCACCCCTCTGAGACCTTAGATGACCGATCATCTTGATAGGGCTCATAGAATGATGTCGAAGTAGAGATGATAGATTCTCCAAGATCAATTGGAGGATGTTCATGTAGATAAAGAGTGCCTCAAAAATAAGAATACTCAGAGGTAGAGGTTCATCAGATAAAAACTATATGAATAGCGCATGCATGAACAATGCATCCTCGATTAGAAGGAGCATGTAGAGAGGGAGGATCGATTGGCTAGCACCAGTTTACATCCTCACAATGAGATTAGGGAATGTATCCATAGACGAGTGGCTTCACAGCATGAGTTACACCCTGAGAACATAGACACCCATACTCGCCATTCGACTCAACATAGATATTGGCATCCAACATCCAACCAACATGAGCATAGGTAGTATGAGAATGAAGTGGGAGAGGAATTAGAATAAGAATATTTGAAAATCTCCCAATTCAAGGAGGAGGGATATCCTAGTCCCCCACCTCGGCCAAGGAGGAACCTACCTCCGAATACGCCTCCAAGACAATCTCGAGAGGAGGAGTTTATTTCCTCGCAAGCCTACAAGACCTTAGAAGAGAAGGTTCAAGCCATAGAGAAGCAAGGAATGGCTTATCAGAAGCCTACCTTGAACAAAATTCACAATGAACCTCTATGCATGTCAATGCCTATTCCAACATATCCTGAGCATTTCAAGATGCCTAAACTGGAAAAGTTTCAAGGGGAGGAATATGCACAGGAGCACGTGACTAGTTTCCTAGATATGTGCTTTCATATTAAGAGCAATGATGCTTTGCTCCTACGCACCTTCATCATGAACCTCTCAGGCCTAGCTCAAGAGTGGTTCAACCAACTAAAGAGGCACAACATCACTAGTTTCAAACAACTAGCTGATGCATTTCTTGAACGCTTCTCCTTCGGAATCAAGAAGAAGGTAAAATTATTCGACCTAGTCACTCTAACGCAACATGACGATGAGCCAGTGATGGATTATGGAAAGTGATGGAGGAAGATGATGGCAAAGCTACCATTCTCCATCCCATCCTCCAAATTAACATGAATGTTCATGAAGAATTTTTCCAAGCACATTTTATTATTGCTATAGTTGTAGTAATACCAGACATTCGAAGAGGCTTTGGCACAAGCCAAGGTGATTGAGGACATCAAGTTACAAGAGGGTAACTTGAAGCTTAGGAATAAGGAGGGACACAAGAAAAGTACTGAGAGACATCAGGCCAAGCCAGCCCATGTTAATTAGGTAGTGTTGAACCTTCAAAAGGGAGAAAAAGGGAAACAAAAGCAAAATTATCAAGCCCAACCTCCACCTGCGTAGTACGAGCAATTCAATAACAACTATAAGGGTAAAAATAAGGAGCAATGCCCACCTCACGTATTCACTCAGTTATCAGAGTCGTTGACTTCAATTTTTCATCAGTTATGTGAGGCGAAGGCTATACACTTACCCAAGGTCAAGATGATAGACCCTAATCAACCTAAGCCAAAAGGCTATAAAGATGATCAATATTGCATCTTTCACAGAATCAAAGGGCTACCATGACATCGAGGTATGTTGGTCCTTCAAACATCTTGTGCAAAATATGATCGAGAGAGGTACACTTCTTGTTGACAACCCACAAGCGCTTGATAATCAAAATATGGAGATTTACAAAAATCCTTTACCTAATCATGAGGCACCGAGGAATAATGTTGGCTAGGTCAACCAAGTGTGCATCAAACCACCAACCCATGGGTTCATTGGTATGGTCAACATTATCATGAGGAACATGAGGTATGAACAACCAAATCAACCTCCAGTGCCTATTAGGTCCCAAGCTACGCCTCCTCCGAGGCCAGCCTAACATGTGCTTGGCCCACCAACTATACCAGTGGTGACCATCAAAAGTAGGTTGATTCAAAACCTACAGACAACTCCAGCAAAGTTGTCAATATATGAGCTTATTCAACAGTCTCCTAAGCATAGGGAGATGCTTATGGATATTTTAAGGTCCATAGAGGTGCATTATGTCCCTTCTATTTTACATTAGTGTATGAAATACATTCATGAGGGACAAGTTCACATGGTGCCTTCAGATGAAGAACCCTTTAAATACGTGAATCTAGCAAATTTACCAAGGTAATTTGTGCTCCCATCAATGCACTTGGATGTGCAACAAACATCACCAATTACAAATATTGGAGGCATAGTCAAAGAAGTGTGTGCTAGACCCGTAATGTCTGTATCTCAAATATCATAGCATACAACAACTACTTCTATTAGACCAATTGCATCCATGATACAGTGGGATGATAGGAAGGTGAAAGAAAAGGTGGGCAAAAAGAAGATAAAGCAAAATCCCAAGTTAGTTATTGTTGAAACCCCTACTCCTATGGAAGTAGAGGAAGTGTAAGGAATAGTCGAAGAGGTGCCTCAACCTGCTTCACCTGTGTCTTTAGTGGGGTCATCTACGTTATAGGTGACCGTCCATTTAGTTAATCTTGAGTTAGGGGAATACATTGTGTAGAATGTGATGTTCACATCGATTATCGAGACTACACATGACATGGGCTAACCGCGAGCCCATCGCCTTCCTATAGGGACGGTGGAACCATTGGGGGTACCACCTAACCAAACCAAATTCATCTATGGAGGGTTAGACCAAGTTGCATCTCCTGCACCCATGGATGAGGATGATAATGAACCGTTCATTGTAAACATTCATTATCTATCTAACCCAGACTATGCCATGTGATACTTTGAGCGTTACCATTGGCATGGTTACGATCTCAGACTATTCGAGTAGGGGCATAAGAGGCCTATAGAACCATAGTATCAGTTACCCACTGATAGGTTTGGGTTGGGATTCTACAATGGAGGACAAGTTGAACTCCTTGTGGTATCTTTAGACTACCTGTACCTCAGTCTGGGGGGTGAGGTTGACTTCAATCCATATCACCCTAATCCTTTTGCATTCCATAGGGATAATCATATGGTGTCTTACATCACCATAGCACCACCCGAGACATATCACGAGGATATCTTGGTGGATGTCGATCCAGATGATTTACCAAGAGAAAACTTGGGTCAACAAATCCGTGAGGCAACCGATGACACAAGCATGTAGGTTCACAATGATAATTTTGTGATAAATTCTGAGTTAGAAGAGAATTATAACAAGGATACAACGAAATCCATGTATGAGATAGGTGGACCAAGCTGCATATATGAGAGTGATGATGAAAATGAGTCCTCAAATAATGAGCTATATGAGGATGATACTGAGGTGACCTATTTGGGCCCTCGAAGATGATCAATCCTTTGTAAGTGACAATAATTATTGGGTGTGGGCGTACATGGGACCCCATATTCTAAATCTCCCAATTCCAGTTGGTAGCAGTGAGGTCCTGTATTACAATAGTGATGATGAGGATGAGACAGAGAGAGCCTATTTAGGACCTCCCTACTTACGCTATCATAATGCACCTTACACTGCGAAGGATTTATGTAGAGATATTAATCTCCATCCTCTTCTTATGGGGAGACCACCGAATCTTAATATGATTTATCATATGGTGTTTCTCGATCCTCCAATGTATATGGAGCTCCTTGAGCCTAGTGATCCCATCCGATAGTCTATTCATAGACTAGATCTAGATATCCCCATACCCTTAAAACCACATCTTGGGGATGGTAGTTTTGTTAATTATGAGTCACTTGCACGTGGTCCTGGAGACATGATCCATTTCATCAATATGATCTCCATTGATTTGACCACTCCACTCCACAATCCAATTGATCCGTCCAAACCATTGCATTTAAATGTAGATGCTATCAATTGGGATCATGCTATGATTCACCTCTAGAGCCTAAATATTTCTTCCTTAATGAAGAAATGTTGCAACCTTTCCATTTTGTTCCAGGCTGTGCACATGATGTCTATCATGTTGAGGATGCTTCCAATGTGGAATCTAGAAACCTAGTAGATGACATCCACTTGATCCCTACACCTCATCATATTGAGGAGGGATCCCATATGTCAATAGAGGAAACCTTCGAAGTGGATATCAGTAATGATCCCACCAATCCAAGGAAGGTTAAATTTGGAGAAATTTTGACTCTGATGAGCATGCCAACCTCATCCCTCTATTGAGAGAGAGACCTACTCTCTTTTCTTGGACTTACAAGGATATGTCGGGTCTAGATCCAAAATTGGTTACTCATAACCTTTCGCTAGATCTATCAAAGAAGCCAGTCAAGCAAAAACTTAGGAAGATGCATCCAATAGTAGCCTTAATGGTTAAGGACGAGTTGCAAAAACTATTGGACGTAGATCTTGTAATATCCATCGACTATCCAGAATGGGTATCCAATATGGTGCCTATAGGAAAACCTGATGGAAGGATCCATTTTTATATGGATTTTAGAGACCTGAACAAGGCAACACCAAAGGATTAATTTTCATTATCGAATATCGATGCTCTTGTAGACGTAACTGTAGGTCATGAGATGCTCTCCTTAATGGATAGTTTTTCTGGTTACAATCAAATTCATATTAAGCCTAAAGACCAGCATAAAACCACATTTATAATGCCATGGGGAACATTTTTCTATGAAGTTATGACATTCAGCCTCAAAAATGTTGGTGCCTCATATCAGTGGGCTATGACATATATCTTTCATGACTATATATGTAAGATCTTAGAAAATTATATTGATGACTTACTAGTAAAGTCATTATTGCATTTTGAGCATGTGGAGGTCTTAAGTAAGGTCTTCGATCACCTAATAGAGCACAATGTTAGGTTAAATCCTAAGAAGTGCATGTTTGGCGTAACTTTAGAAAAGCTCTTAGGATTCATCATTTCAAAATGAGGCATAAAAGTTGATCCAACAAAGGTCAAGGCTATTTTGGAAATGCGTCCACCCACAAATATCAAAGAATTAAGAAGCCTATAGGGAAAAGTAGCATCCATAAAGTGATTTATCACTCAATTATCGGATAAATATCGACCCATGAATCGACTGCTACACAAGGAGGTCCCATTCAATTGGGATGAGGACTGTCAAGTAGCCTTTGTTGAGATAAAGCAATACTTGGTGATGCTGCCAGTGCTAGCTCCACCAAGGCCAAATGTGCTATTTTTGCTATATATATCGGCAACCGAATTTGCATTGGGAACCATGTTAGCCCAAAAGAATGTGCAATACAAAGAACATGCCATATATTATATTAGTCGAACCTTGGTGAGCTATGAGCTTGGATATGCATATGTGGAAAAGCTATGTTTAGCAGTAGTGTTTGCTACCAATAAATTGTGACACTATATGTTGAGTCATATGACATATGTCATATCCAAAAAAAATCCTTTGTAGTATATCATGATCAAGATATATCATAACACACGTACTGCAAAGTGGATCATGCTACTGACAAAATTCGATTTGGAATTCATAAGCCAAAAGTCCATTAAGGGACAAGTCATAGTAGATCAACTGGCTGAGTCGCCTCTCAAAAATAGTAGGCCCCTCACCATAGAGCTTCCTTATGACATAGTATTTGCCTTATCAGAAGCATCCTAACTCGAAGAACTAGACAACAAAGCCGATATGACCTTGTTCTTCGATGGTTCAAAGTGTGAGCAAGGGGGTGGTGTAGGAATAGTGTTGTTCATGCCACAAGGAGCTCCAATGCCCTTGTCGTTCAAGTTGGACTTTTCTTGCACTAACAACAATGCTGAATATGAAGCCCTAATTTTGGGTCTCCAAATAGCTATCGCCATGAAGATAAAAATTCTAAATATCTTTGGCGACTCCCTTCTCATTGTGAACCAAGTTAAGGGACTATTTCAATGTCGATGCTTAGTATTGAAAGCTTACAAGGATCTTGTTGAAACATATCTAGCTTGACTGGAATGGTATGACATCAAGGCAATACCTCATTCATCTAATAGATTTGTAGAAACAATGGCATCTTTGGGATCTCTAATCCCTCAGAATCCGTCTGCCGATTTCACTACCATCCATGTAAAAATATTGTCACATTCTATTGTGCAACATGAAGCATTGGATAACAAAGAGTCAATCAACATGATTCATGTAGAACCAAACCATGAGTGGTTCTACAGAGCAAGATAATTTTTGAAGAGAGCATCCTGGGGGTATTTGATCTCGTAGGATCCGATGGGGAGTGGTACTACCATTCACCACAGGGTTGTTTCCCAGCATGCATTTGTAAATTTAGAACCACAGGGGGAGCATGTTGTCTTGTCGATCGAGGTCAAAGCTTATCATAACTGGACATCATAGATATATGACTTCCTTAAACTTGGTATGATCCCTCAAGGATTTTCGTGTGCTATAAAACACACATTCAAATAGAAAGTCACTAAGTATGTCTTGTTAGAAGACATCCTATACCTTAGAAGCTATGATGGAGTTCTCCTTCATTGTCTTGATCCCCAAGAGTCATCTTGGGTAATTTTATAAGCTCACAATGGTACATGCGATGGCCATTTTAGTGACATGGCTATCGTCAAGTGCATCCTTCATATGGGTTATTATTGGCCCACTATGGAGAAGGATTGCAATATGTATGTCAGAAAATGCATTAAATGCCAACATCATGCTAATATTATGCACCTGCCATCATAGGCCTTACAACCCATTCAAGAAGCTTGGCCATTTGCTCAATGGGGACTCGATATCATAGGTAAGATCTCTCCTTCGTCATTGGGTCGACATACATTTATTATTATGGCTACTGAGTATTTCACTAAATGGGTGGAGGCTACTCCCTTAAAAACGACAACTGGAGTGTGTATTGTTGAGTTTATACTCACCAATATCATTAGTCATTTTGGGATACCATCCAAGATAGTTTCGGATAATGGAACGTCATTTAAGAACAAAATTGTGAGAGCTTTGACGTCTAAGTATAGAATCAAACACAATTTTGTGACTCCATATTATCCGCAAGAAAATGGGCAGGATGAAGCTTCAAACAAGATAGTGGTCTCCATATTGAAAAATATGGTACAAGAGCACCACAAAGATTGGCATACTCATCTTCCCCTTGCATTATGGGCTTATAGGAGTAGCATTCGAACACCCACTAGGGCAACTCCATTTTCACTAGTATATGGCACTGAGGCCATTATGCCCCTAGAGTTGGAAATTCCAATGTTGTGCGTCGCATTGAAAGATTTCATTGATGATGAAACTACATGACAAGCTCACCTAGATCAATTGACGCTACTTGATGAATATCATGTGAATGCCCTTGAGCACATCCATGTTTATCAAGAGCACTTAAAATGAGATTACAATAGAAAATTCCATCTTAGAGACTTTGAGGTTGGTGATCTTGTGCTGAAAGAGAACCAACAGAACTCAAATTTGCCACTAGAAATACAAGACAAATTTGTGGCTAACTAGTTGGGTCCTTATATGATCTCAGAGAATATTGGACCTGGTACATATCACTTGATATCGCTTGGAGGAGTTGAAGAGCCTGAACCTCTCAATATCCTTCATCTTAAAGTGTTCTATGCCTAAGAACCAGAAAAGGCTCCAGAGGCATATGTAAGCCCTTTGGTCATTTATGAAAAGCTCCAAAGGTATTTTTAAGTCCTTTGGTCATATAGAAAAGGCTCCAAGGGTTTCCTCAAAACTTCTTTTTCAATCCCAAAAGGCTCAAAGGGTTTTCTCAAAATTGCTTAGTCAATCCTAAAAGGCTTCAAAGGCATCTATTAGCTCTTTGGTCAAACCAAAATGTTAAAATCCATAAAAAAAATTGGAAAAATATCAAAAAAACAAAAACATTTGCATTTCATTTGCATCATTGCATTGCACTTCATTTTTCATTTCATTGTATTGCATTAGGCATATTCATCCATCGCACTTGCATTGGAACAAATTATGTTTACAATCTTACAAATGACACCACGTTTGTATCTCAATCATGCATCTATGCACTATATTTTTCATCCATTTATCACCCTTGTGAGTAATTGTGTTTTTCAACACAACCCATATTATTGCTATGAAGAATATACTAGGGTTTTTCGATCATTCAACCATACCTAGAGGTCTTCTCAAGAGTTGATAGAAAGCTTGCTTTGCTTTTGTAGTTGAGGTCTAGTTAGTATAGCCCTTAGCATATCATAATTCTATCACTAATAAACAAATTAAACAATCCTAATAAGGACTAGGGGAAGATGAAAGCCACGAAGTAGGACCAGGTATCTTGAGGTGAAAAGAGTTATTCTTGCTTATCCCCCTATGTAGACGATACGGGAAATGTTGGCAATTAGCAAAAGGACAGGTTTATTCCCTACCCATAATCCCTTGCTTACATTAAAATGAGCAATATCCCAAAGTGATATCCTAGATCAATCCTCCAAATTGATACCCTAGATCGATATCATAGATCGACATCCCAAATTGATATCCCATATTGATATCATAAAATTGATATCCTCAATCGATATCCCAGAAACAGTTCCCCAAAGTAAAATCCCCAAAGAAAGTTTTTGAAGCAAATTATCAAATGTAAATCCCAAAAAATCAGATCAAATGAAGATCAAAATTGTACAAAGAAAGTAAAATCAGTATCAAATCCCTTGCTCAAGAGAAAAAAAGGAAAGTACAAAATAAACAGTGATTCTTATCACTATAGTACAAAAATAAATAGTGATTTTTATCACTTTATATGAGCAAGTATCCCAAAAAATTGAAGAAAAGAAGGGGGTGAACTTGAATCCCTAGAATTTTCAGCACTACTGTACCTTACACATGATGATATATCTGATGCATTAGCATTTCGCTTATGTGCAGACCAATGTTTTAATGTGGAAGAGCTAGCTTCAGGTGTCCTGTATCGCCTAGTGTCCTAGTCCAACTAAAATCTAAACCTAGGATTGGGTAAGACATTTGTGGACCCCCGATCTTAGCAATGGGCTGAAAGAATCCCGCCTAACATTGGGGTATGCTTATGCCTTATCAAATATACTCACTTGCACACATAGGGATAATGAAAATTTAGGGCCTATCCTAGCGAAAACCTTATGTTTCAGAAGTCTAGTGTGGTTAGTATACAACTTTTGATCAGTCAAATAGGGTGTTTGAGTCTCATGGTAAACCTCAAAAATTCCCAAATAGCAACAATCAAATTTTCAAATGCAATCATCAAACATCAATTTATTTTATGAGAGTTTGTTTATTAGAATTATTTGTACTATATAATTAGATATCGGATGGATGTCAGAAATGATATTTAGATGGCCATTGATTATATTATACATATTATTTTAATTTACAAAATCTTATGAACATAAAACATACATAATTGCATCTCACATATGGGTGTACTATCTTTCACAAAGAGATAAAGCAACTACAATCCATGATTGTTATACATTTTGTGGTGTCATCCATTAGATTGTTAAAACCTCATATCATATTGCATACATTATGTTTTAAGTGATTAAAATATACATGTCCATTTACAATAGACCCAATATCATCAAATATACATGCAATACATACATGGCATGAATCATGTCATAAACAACATAAATTAAATGCATACAAGTGAAGTAGATAAAAATTGCATTAAACATCAAATATTGCATTTGTATACATAGCATCATAAAGTAGTCCATCTACACATGTATATCACTGCATCCACATCATATAGCTAGTGCATGTCATCCATACATCACATCATATAGCAATAAATCAAATATTTGCATTGCATCCATGTGCATAACATAAAACATAAAATACCAAAAATAAAAGTACACATATAATGAGATGAACTATCATATCATATAAATATATGTGTCAAAGAGTACATAGTATCAGGGTATATCAAAATTCCCATAGGCTACAACTGTGTAGGTCCTCGACCTTACACTCAAAACTGGTACATAAAGCAAAATTTGTGCCAAAACAATGAGCTAGCTCTGGCCTGCACCCCCTGATCGACCTGTGTTGGAGTCCTCTCCACCTCTACGATTATGCTCTAGGAACTAATCTGGTGCCTTTTGTAGGGCCTACTGTAGATCCTATGCTTGACCTATACCAAATACACCTAGTGCATGGGACATAACCCCCTCTGTTCGATGAGTCCTATGGCTCAAGATGGAATATGACTGCCCTATCTCCCTAGTCCTGGTACTAGATCTGGTCCTCTGAGTCCTTGTAGTGTGGGTATTCTCTGGTACCTCCCCACTTATTAACCTGATATAGCCCTCCAGCTGGGAGATGTGAGTTACATGCACTGTATCTCACTCATTACCCTCCTCCATGAGGGAATGAAGCCTCCTGATCTCTTCCATGGGGTCACAACCTATTGGCAGTAAATAATATGGTGCTACAGGAGGTGCCATGATAGCCTATGTATATGAGGGGTCACCTATAGCTGCCCTCAATAGGCCTCTCTTAGTAATCACAACACTCAACTATGCCTGTGGTAGATCTCGCTCACCTGTGAGCTGTGTGATCCTAGTGTCTACTGAATCTAGCTATTCCTGGAGATCTACCCTCTCCTCCTCATAGCCATGCCACTGCCATTGACCATGAGTGAGCTTCACCTTTGTAGTAGCTATGGTAGTATCCCTGCACAGAATCTAAGTCTGTAATCTCCCAACCTAGCTCTAGAGGTCAACAATATGGGCTCTCAACTACCCAATATCACTATTCAAAGATGCCTCAACCTATGGGCCCTCCTATGCAATGGACCCAATTACCCATACACTCTTTATCATTTTACAGGTCCTGCACCCATGAGGGTCCACCTTTATGCCCTCTGTGTCCTCTATTGTGAATCTTGGCCTAGTGGAACCTATCCATACCATTGTAAGTTTTCCCATCGGCCATTATAATCAGGAGTAGTGCCTACGTCTGCCTAGATGGACTCTTGAGAGTCATCATCCTCATTCTCCAATGGAGTAACCTAGGGCCAAGTTAGGTCCCTATCAAGGACCAGGCATCTGTAGATGAATGACATCTTTGGGACATCCTTTCAGATCCCAAACTGCCTTAGGATGCGAGAGCAGAAGTGGTACTCATGTATCTTTACATGCTCAGTGAAGGTCCCTGTCTGCATGTGCCCATGCCATAAAGTCTATGTATAGTCACCACCGTATATGCTCAAAAAAGAGCTATGCAAATTTGGCAATATTAGTGTTCTAGGTCTCTTGTATGAGAACTACTCCTAAAACCCTCTCTCTCCCAGGGACAGTAGGTTGCGTAACATTGACTCTCATCATCGATGTTAGTGATTGGAATAGGAAAATTAGTAGGATGCTCGATCAGGATGTGCTGCTAGCCCCAAACCTAGAGGAGGATGTTGCAGTTGATGTTGACTCTGCTTCGATGTGTGATCTGATATAGCTCATGGTAGAGCTATGCTAGTAGGGTGCTCCCCCATGACAAAATTAGAGGATCTCGATTCAAGATCACCATCACCTCTCTAGTCTAAGTTAGGAGGTTCCAAGGGAACCTCATGCCTAAATAATCTGGGAGTACTATCTGAATAATTAGGAGCGTAAATATAGCCTCCCACTGCGAGAATAATTGGACCTCGAACCACTATTTGACATGGATACCTCCATGGGCATTATGATCCTGCACCTCAATATTCCATCTCCTAAATATGGCATCAAATACAACATTCCTAGCTATGGTAGGAGAGGAGGTGACATAATCACCATCAATTGGTAGAAAAAAGATGTAGTAGACATACTCCAAAGTAATAGTCATCTCACCCATCGATAGGTGAAATATGTTGGTCCATGCATCCCAACGATGGGCCAAGGTAGTCAGATATTCTTGATTAATACAGATGGTGGGGAGGTTCAAGATGTAATCAAATCCCACAGTAGTGAACCACTCTCGCTCCTCATCAGTGAGATCACCATAGAGGTTGCAAATGAGATCAATCTCCCTCGCTCTATTGGTCAAAGTCTGAGTGGCACCAAAAATAATAAATAAGAAAAACAATGAAAAATAATTCTAAAAAGTCAAAAAAATTTCAAAAAATGCATAAAAATACAAAAACATGATAAAAAATCTCAAAAACATCAGAAAAGCATTCCACAAATACAATAAATGACATTAAGTTCCTAGAAAAAAAAATTAAAAATTAAAATTTTTTGAAATTTTTTCTAAAATTTGGCCACCACGGGTTGGAATCGTGGTTGACCCAACGGTCAAAAATTTGACCGTTGGAATTTGAATCCCATCGCGGTTGACAACCGTGGTCCCAAATTTGCTCATTTGGGCTTGCGTCTGCCACCCACGTCTAAGGAATGAAACCCTAGATGGGTCTGCCCTTCCCGAAAAACCCACTAAAAATTAATCTAAACCCCCCTGTCTAACTAACCTACACTAAATCCTAACTATAGTGAAGTTCGTTACCAATGGTTTAGTGTAGTTCATTTAACAATTAATTAATGAGGTTAATTTTACATCTGGTAATGACAAGCGAGGTCTCGGTTTGTGAGTTACCTTAGAAGCACCGACTCCTCCAATGGTTGAGGCTTCCGGATGATCCACCATCAGTGTGGAGAATGGGAAGTGTTTCGGGTTTTCGGTAGTGTTCAGTGTTAGAATTCAGTTTTTACCTCTCAGAGCTCTCAATTTTATTGTCACTGTCAGGTGAATAATAAAAATTTCTAAAGAAAAAAATCTTTTATAATTTTTAATTTAGATGCGGCCCATGGTTGACATCTGTGGTCCTCGGATTAGGGTTTTGTGCCCGTGGTTGACATTCGTGGTTAAGGAATTGGCCCACTTTTGACAAGTGCGGTTAGAAAACTACATTTAATGCTCCAAATTCCCATCGTGGAAAGCCTTAAAAGGTCAAATACAAGGATATTAATCAGACCAGATAATTCAAAAAATTTAAAATTAACAAAAAAATCAAAAAAATCAAAATCCAAATACACCTCGTATTCAGTTATTTACCCTATACACTTGGCGGTTGCAATGATTTGCGATCCATGCAATCCGACAAGATGAGTAAATTACCATAAGGACATTTGGGGCAAATTCATCATTTCTGAATTGTTATGTTTCATTTTAATCCCTAAGAAGGCCTACACAACTGGACTACTCCACGGGAACAAGATATTCATCGTGATTCTCCTATGACACTTTTTAGCATATCATCGACATTATGATTCACTACAAGCCTAATCAACATTGCTATCATTTTGATTCCCTAAGAAGGCCTTCGTGGTTAGACCGCTCCATGGGATAGGAATATGCAATAATTCTAAATGGTGTAATCATAGTTGATTAGGCCTTGCCAAGTATTCAAATGCTAAATCTTAATTTGTTCAAAGATCATTCATAGTGGTCAAGCAACCTTGTCGCTTCATTTAATTATTATTACCCTCATTGACTCATCGCTTGAGGGGGTAGTCATAATATCAAATCATAATCAAAGTCAATAGTAGATCCCTTGATCTTGTCAAAATTTTGTTCGTCCTTGCGAATCATTGCTAAAGACTATCATAATCTTACCCCTTTGCTTGGGGAAAATAGAAAATATGATATTTAGTTTGTAACTCTCATCCTTTTAGATTGATAGACATGAAAGCCTACTTGGCATTGATGTTATCCGAAATTCTGATGATGAGTGCAAAATTTTTCAAATTTAAGCCTTCTACCTAGTTGGAATCAATGATTTGAGGATACACATCCTTTTGCTGGACTCGGGGTATCTAATGTTGATCAGACTAATGATCATCATGCAACCTACACCATCATTTTAGGAGGTCTAGTTTTGCTCAACGTTGTTCAAAATCCCAATGCATCTCAAAATGAGCATCTATAGACACCTAAAACATGTCATTACGAGGCGGCTACTCATATGGGACATTCTAGAAGACCATATGGAAGACCTTTGGATAGATCCAAGGTATAGCAGTGGTTTTTACCACTCATTTGGGAACCTTTGCCTAGTCAGTGCTAGTCTCTACTGACACCCACGGTTAGTAGTGCTCACCATGCATGTCAGCCACGGTCAGCACTCAAAATCAGTTGGCCTTCATCCGACCCAAAGTTGGTTGCAATGACCAATTGGTTGCATATTGGAGTGATTTGAGCGAGGAAGGTTCTGGATCCTTCCATCCAACAAGCTCAACTACCCAATCTTGATCTTGGATTCATGAGGAAGCCACCCCTAGCCCTAGGCCAATGCTATAAGATCCCATTTCAAATTGGGGATAATTCTAGAGAGAAGCATTATCAATTGAGTAGCGAAGCCCTATCAAATTGCATAGTCAACTACATGCATTGAGAGGGATACTTTTCCTACCCAATTGGAGATCAAATTGCCATGGAATCCCTAGGAGCCTAGGAGAGCCAAGAAACACAAATCTATGCAATCGGTGCACCATCTGAACAATTCAACCACCAAACCTATCAAAGGACATAGAGGCAACCCTTGGACATCAATTTGACAAGGAGGATCGGAGAGAAAGCCCTAATTTTGAGGGCAAGTTTACTCAAAGCTTCATCGCAGTTGTTAGCCACGATGAACAGTGCCACCCGTGCATCAGACCCGCGGTGAGCAAATGACTACATATCCCCTTGTGCTCTTTTTTGTATATTAATTTATTAGATTATATTATGCTTAGTATAGGTTTAATTAGAATTTTAGAGACATATGATCGGTGGAATTAAGCATTTTAAGTAGATTTACCTTCATTTTGTCAATTTGGTAATTAGTGCAATTGTGGGTTATTTCATGCATTTATGCTTTCCATTTGATAAACTAACCCAATAGATAGATAATATTTGCTTTCTTGCACATGTTTTATGGCAATATTTTATGATTAATATAGGTTTACTATGTTTTATTCATTTTCTTGATTAATGCTAGTCATGGCATCTTTTTGTGAAATATCCTTTTAAAGCCTCATCAAGAGAGGCCTCCTTTGTTTTTAATGTTTCTTGTTGTTTATTGCATGCAAGACTAACAGGATTTTGGTATGCAAGGCAACAAATTCCTCTAATCATGGAGAAGAGGGTCATCGACACCCTAGAGCAGTTCGTGTCACCCTAGAAGGCATTTGATTCACATCTACCCTTGAGAGGGATAATATGTTGTTGTAATTGTTGTATCAAATGGGTATCCCTAAGAGGGATGAATCTATAATTTGACTCCATTGAAATTAATAAAGAATTCTTTGTATTCATTTCATTTCTTGCTATCAATTTATGCATACCTATTTGTGTATATTTTATCAATCGTAATAGTCAGCCTAGGTGTGAGCATTTTTTGTGGTTATAGATATAAGCCTACGCCTGTACCCTCTCGTCCTATGAGTGTGTGTAGCGAAAACACCATTAGGACCACCCAAGAACTTGGAGAGTGCTCCAAGTATTCTTAATACATGCATGCTACTGCATCGTAGACATTGAGTATAGGATATAGCTTGACATGAATGTCATCTTTATAGACAGAGGCAAGAGTGTGGTGAATTAGTCCATTGGAGGACATACTCATAAATTCGCTCGAATAGAGCGCACCCCTTCAAGGCCTCATATGGCCAATCATATTGATAGGGATCATAGACTAATGTTAGAGTAGAGACGAAAGATTCTCCAATATCAATTGGAGGATGTTCGTGCAAAGAAAGAGCGCCTTGAAAACGAGAATACTCAAAGGTAGAGGTTCATCAGGAAAAAATTGTATGAACAACACATGTGTGAACAATGCATCCTTGATTAGAAGGAGCATGTAGAGAGAGGATTTATTGGCTAGCACTAGTTTACATCCTCACAGTGAGATCAGGGAATGTTTCCATAGACGAGTGGCTTCATAGCCCAAGTTATACCTTGATAATATAGACACACATACTCGCCTTGCAACTCAAAATAGAGATCAACATCCAAAGTCTGAAAAACATGAGCATAGGCAGTATGAGAATGAAGTGGGAGAGGAATTAAATCAAGAATATCTAGAAATATCCCAATTCAAGGAGGAGGATGAGCCTAGTCCTCTACCTCGGTCGAGGAATAACCTACCTCCAAATTCACATCTAAGACAATCTTGAGAGGAGGAGTTTCTTTCCTCACAAGCCTACAAGACCTTAGTAGATAATATTCAAGTCATAGAGAAGAAAGGGATGGCCTATCAAAAGCCTACCTTGAATAAAATTCACAATGAACCTGTTGGAACCGATTCTCGCATCCGTAGGAAATCAATTGTCATGCTACAAGAATCTTTTTGAAACCAACAAGCTATTACAGGCTCTGGTCGACCTGCCTCATGTTCTACTAAACCTGAATATTGCTATAAAATATGGTAGAATGGATAAGGAAAACCTAGTGACAATTCTACAATTAAACTTCTAATTTGTACGCTCTAGATTTATATCAAACTATAGTATTCTTATTAAAATGACCAAGCATGAAAATAACCAACTGTTATGCATTATGTAGACCAGTGCCTAGATTCATTGGGCTATTATAGCAATTTAACAATTTTAATATGACACAGAGAGAAGGGGAGAAGGAAATTGACATTCTTAATCTCATTCAAATATCGTAATAAAATCAAGAGTTAACCAATGAAAGAAATGTATATAATGCATTCAAATAATGTAACTCCTCATACAGATACACATAATACCGAGACAAAGAAATGATAGGAATAAAACCCATAATTGTATTGATTTAAAATATTACATGCAAAGTGGACGGGATGCCTTTTAACTATTTTTTTCTTAAAGAAATACATCAATACAATGAAGAGGACTCTATTCAAATAATGTAATAGGTATCTCCAACTCTCCTTGTTCCAATATAGTAACAAAATTATCTCTGAATCCTAGGCTCAATAAGGCTAGAAATATTCTCGGCTTCTTGAACACTTTCCTATCGTACAATCCTGCACAGCAAGGGGAGGAAGAAATAATTAACAAAAGAAAATAGACACAAAGAAATACAACAACACAACTAATAGGGCACTCAAGTATACCTCTTAGCAAAAATGCTATTCTCTAATTGCTTGATGCAGAATCCAGACCTGCCTGCTTCCTTTTATAGCCGTTGGTTCTTGATTCTATTATTCTTGGTTTGCTTTTGACTATACACTTGACAAATTTTGATTGAATCTCCAAAATTAATGTTATCCATCTGGATTTGTTCTGAACTGACTCTGACCTCTTCTTTGAATTTTTCAAACATATTTCTGATGAGCAAGATGCAACCAAAGTATTGTCATTGTTGTCAACATAGTCAGGTTGATCAGTTGATGCAATGGACAGGAGTTCATTGATGAGCAAGGTGCAACCAAAGTGCAATGAACAAGAGTTCATTGTTGAGCAAGGTGTAGCCAAAGTATTGTCATTATTGTCAACATAGATAGAGGATCGGTTGATGCAATGGACAGGAGTGCAGAGGTCATTAGATGGATCGGTTGATGAAGTGAACAAGAGTTTAGAGTAGTCAGAGCATGTACAGTAAATTTCCAAGAAGATAGAAGTGGTCTAGATTCAAAGGATCAAAGAAAAATACAAGTAAGAAAATTGTCGTGATATCGTGACATGTTTTCTATCGCGATTTCATACATATCGAAGGAGAGAAAAAAAATGGAAAAGCTGTCGCGATTTCACGACATATCAGAGGAGAGAGAAAATGCTAGCAAAATTGTTGTGATTTTGCGACATGTTGGAAGAGAGAGAAAGCGCAAGATAAAGTGTCACGATTTCATGACATGTCGGGTTTTTGTGATCCAATGAGAAGAAAAGCGTGAAGGAGGAAAAGTGTCGTGATTTCACGACATGCTTCATTTTCGTGGTCCAAAGCGAAGAGAAAGAGGAGAGAGAAAAAGGTGTCACGATTTCGTGACATGTATTTTCGGAGGCCAAAGCAAAGAGAAAGTGCAAGGAGAAAAAGTGTAGCGATATCGCTACATGTTGTATTATCATGGGCCGAAGCAAAGGTAAAGTGCAAGGAACAAAAGTGTAGCGATATCGCTACATGTTGGGTTTTCGTGACATGTTGCATTTTTGCAACAACAGCAGAGAGGAAGACTCCGAAGGATGAAGTGTCGCGATTTCACGACAGAAGCAAAACGAAAGAGCATGGAAGCAGAAGCGTCGCGATTTCACGACAAATTCAAGGAGGAAGAGCTCAAAGGCGAAAGCATCATGATTTCACGACATGTTCCATTTTCGTGGGCGTAAGGCAGAGAAAAGCACAAGGCAGCGAAAGTGTCGCGATTTCGCGACATGTTCCATTTTCGCTGGTGCATGCAAAGAAGAGTGTACGACAGCGAAAAGTGTCACGATTTCGTGACATGTCATGTTTTCGCTGGTGCATGCAAAGAAGAGTGTATGGCAACGAAAAGTGTCACGATTTCACGACATGTCATGTTTTCGCAAAGATTGACATGTCATGTTTTCACGGGTGCATGCCGAGAAGAGGACTAGGAGGCAGAAAATGTCGCGATATCGCGACATGTCATGTTTTCGCGGTCAAACGCCAAGGAAAAGTCAAAGGGGCAGAAATGTCGCGATATCGTGACATGTTGTTTCTGCGTGACTTAGAGCTAAAAGGAGAACCCAGCCGAAGTAAAGTTAACTGAAGGAAAACGATAGTTATAGATGCATTTGTAGAGGAAATACATGCAGCCAAAATTAGAAGAGTTAACTGAAGTCAGTACAACAGTTATAGGTGCAGTTACAGATAGAAATCATGTAGTTAAATAAGAATAGTGAACTGAAGTAATTACGGCAGTTACAGGGGTAGTTATAGTGACAGTAAACAGAAGTCATTACTACAGTTACAGGAGCCGTTACAAAGAAATATCATGCAGTAGTGGTTACTGAAAGTCATCAGACGAAGACCACGAGTTGGACAGAGAAACGTCTCGAAGCCCAAACAAAGAACCGTTCTATTAATAAGATTGCATGTGAGAATAAAGGAGCCGTTACTATTAATAGGCTGCATGCACGAATATGGAAGTTAAGAATAGAAACAGAACACAGTTATAAAAGGAGATTTGCGTGAAGTAGCAAGGTTGAGCTCCGTGCGGGAAGTGAAAGCAGTGTGTTGCCGAGCAGAGGAAAAGTGCTGTGAAAAAGGATGTATAGAAAGCACGGCTAAAATAGAGAAGCATATAGAGTGCAGCAGAGAGAAAGCAGCTGAAAGTTGCTCAGTAGGAAAGAGTGCTGCGGTATAGAGGGACAGTGTTGTGGGCTATTACAAAGCTGGAAGAATGCTGTAAGAAGTACAGAGCTATGAGAGCTGCAAGAGTAAGCCATAAGAAAGGGTTGTAAGTGTGCAGTAAGTAAAGCTGTAAAAGAGTGTATGCTTTGTGGACAGGGAGTTGAGATTGAAAGTTAGAAATAGAATATATTGAGTCTCTAACAATTCTCCTTATGCTTCCATGAGATTGATTTGAGTTAAGTTAGACCAGTGAGGGTCTTGTAACACAGAAGGCATTTTTATGTCAATCAAGATTTAAAATAGAAGTCCAAGTTGGTGCTTGGAATCAGGGGTAGGTGCTCCTTTTTGTTGGTGCAGATAAATCGGGGGTTGGTGCTCCTTCCAGTGGGTGTCGGTAAACTGATTGTGAAGTTGGTGCTTTGCAAAGGCTGGATTTGGATGGGAGTCCAAGCAGTCTATTTTTGAGGAGTAGCCAAAACTGGTGAACCTCGTTAAATCTTGTGTTATGTGTTGCTATCTTGTCACACTTATTGCATCTGGTTTTAAGCATTCATTAGTTCTGAATTAAGAGATGAAGATTTAAGTTTTTAATTAGCTGCACTGATTCACCCCCCCTCTCAGTGCCATTGTAAGACTAACAATTGGTATCAGAGCCAAGTTCCCAGTTTAGGCTAAATCAGTCAGGGTTGATCTTGGATTAGTTCACAATGGGTAAGAAGAATAGATCCTCCTCCAAAAAGGCATCTCAACCAGTTTCAGTTCTTGTGGAAGAGAAAACTGAACTAGAGAAGGTAGAAGAAGTGGATTCTGAAGTATGCAATGAAAACCTAGAGTTTGAAGTAGATCTAGAAGGTGAGTTGGTAGCTGCTCTTGAAGAGTTGAGTATAGAAAAGAAAAAGAACAAAATAATGTCCAAGAAGTTAGAAGAATATGGGGATGAGATTGAAGATCTCTTCCTACAAGTTCAAAAGGCCAAGAAATCAGAAGAAGCCTTGAAGACACACCTGGATGATGAGGATGATGTATGTAGCACAAGTGAAAAGGAATCTAACAAAGTTATTGTTGATCTAAAGCTGCAAGTAGAATAGTACAAAAGGATTGAAGATATTCTCAGGTCTCAAATCAATGAGAAAGAGACTGTTTGATGCCAACAAGAAGAAGAGATTGTTTCATTGAAGAAACAACTAGAAGAGGCCAATGTAAATCTCAAATATGAGAAGAGCATAGAGTTTCTAGATAAAATGATAAAGCAACAAAGAAGCTCCATGACTAAGCTTGGTCTAGGATATGAAGCTGAACAACCTTCATCTTCCAAAAGTGTAGAAAAGAAGAAGTCCACTGCTAAAGGATCAAAGCGAGAAAAGTCTGAAGCTGAACAACCCTCATCTTCCAAATATGCAGAGAAGAAGAAGTTCAAGGTTGAATCTGAATCTTCAAAAGGAAGAAAGCATCAAAGAAGATCTACAACAAAACAACCACAACAAAAGAGGTTCTCTCACTCTCACTCTTTTAATAATAATGCTTTTAATGGCTATTGTTCTAAATGCAACTGCTATGGTCACAAGGCAATTTATTGTGGATTGAACAATAGATCAAAAAGTTATGTTGTTAAAAACACATCTGCTTTTCTGAGTGAACACCCTGTGCAATGTTTTAAATGTAATGGCCATGGGCACATTGCAAGGTTTTGTCCAAGCACTTATGTATCCAATCTAAGGCAAGACCATAGATTTCATCATACACACAGAATGCAATACAGACAGGGAATAAAACATGTGCAATGTTTTAAATGTAATGGTCATGGGCACATAGCAAGGTTCTGTCCAAACACTTATGTATCTAATCTAAGGCAAAACCATAGATTTAATCAGACTCAAAGAGTGCAACACAGACAGGGAAGAAATCATGTGCATCAAAGAAAGGAAAGTAATCATCCATCAAGGATGTACAAGAGACAACCACCCAAGAGAAATGTTCAAGTTCACGAAAAGGTTCAAACCAGGGATGCAGTTGAAAAACTCAAGCCCAAGTTCAAGAAATCTTGGAGAAAGAAAGAAGAGAGGAAATCGTGTCTCCTTGGACAGAAGGAGATTACTCCTCTATTGCACTAAGCCACTCCAGGTGGTACATCCTCAGGGGGAGCAATCTTAAAGTCTTATTTTAATTCTCCTATGTATGTGTTTGGTTATCTGAGGATGAAAGGAAAGCAGTCGGGTTAGTGTTGAATAGTTGTCAAGTGTGTTGTCAGTTCATGTAGTTGTGTGTGGAAGTGCCATGAAGGGTGATGATTAAATTGAAGAGCTGTCACCATTGGTAGTTTTGAGATATGTCATTGTTGTACTGTTGATGATTCTTCTGCCACTGTTCAAAATTACGGATCATAACAGTTCAGATAATTTGGTTGAGTGGAAAGAATGTTTGCCCTAGCTGCATATATGTGTTTCGATAAAAGCAGCGTGTATTTGTTCTACACTTTGATGTGAAGATTGTTAGATCTTTCATGATGCCTTGGTGAATATATTTAATTCACAGACAGTTTCATTTCAACTGTTGATCAAATGCCAATCCGAGGTTAAGAAGTATGAGGCTGAGCAAGGTGCACTATGGTTGGCCATAAAGTGTTTGACAAAATGTCTTCTCCTGATTTGCACAGTTGAAAGTAAGGTGTGATCTACAGTAACTGTAGAAAATTCAGATCAAGTTGTAAATATAAAAAGGAATTTGGTTGTGTTGCAGTACAGTATTTGATGCTTGGACAGAGTTGAAAGTGGATTGAGGTAGCCTACTGGATTCTCACTACAGAGAGAGACAAACTACTGTCATTAGGTTCAAGCTTGTTGAGAATATCCAAGATGCATGGTGGAGATGTATGCAGATGCTGCTGGCATTGCAGAACAAAAAGTTGGCTATATAAGATCATTGTAAGACTAACAATTGGTTCTTACTGCCACTGTCAAAAGTTAAGGATTATAACAGTTCAAATGATTTGGTTGGTTTTGTGGTACTGTGTTTGATGCTTGCACAGAGTTGGCAGTAAAATTGCAGTGTTGGTATAGCGTTGGACAAAAGTTGGTACAAGTGTGAGTCACTTGTCAATGTTGTTGACAGATGTGAAATCAGCGTTTTGAATGGGAAGATTGAAGGAGAGGTTTATAATGAGCAGCCAGATGGTTTCCAACCTGGTGATGATTGGTTGAGTTGATTGATTGAGCCTTTGAAGAAGGCCTTTGGGAAATATTTGAGGACGGTCTTGGGACATGATTTCCGGATACATGATTTGGGCTTACTCCATTGAGATTGATTTGAGCAAGTTATTCTTTGCATTGGTGATTTATGTTGGTGGCTGTTTTGTTCAAATACCTTTGGAAGGAAAAGGATGTCTACTAGTTTCCTTTTCATGTAGTGATTGGTTGAATGCTTCAAGGTTAATCTTGAGTTGAATGATGTTGGTTAAACCTTGTCTATAAGCATTGTTGTTAAAGCCCTAATTGGTTGAGAAAATATATTGGTTGTGGAAAGAACATGAGTATCATTGTTATATGAGTTATTGCATGGTTGGCAATTGTTGGGTTGTGTTTCATGTTCTTGAGAAAAGCATACTACATCTATCTTATTCTTTTGAGATTGAGATTGAGTTGAGATTGAGATTGGGAGTTAAGTATAGAACATATTGAGTCTCTAACAATTCTCTTTATGCTTCTATGAGGTTGATGAATCACATTGGGTCTCTAACAATTCTCTTTGTGGGTTCATGCTAAGCAAGTTTTTCTTGATGAACTTGTGAGCTGATTTGGACAAGTTCTAGTGAAGACTTGTGAGCTGAATTGGACAGGTTCTAGTGAGGACTTGTGAGCTGATTTGGACAAGTTCTATGTGAGCTTGTTAAGCAGGTTCTGTGTGAGCCTATTGACAGAGTACAGAGAACAAAGTCTCAATGGATAGAGATCCAGCAGGCAACACAGTTGAAGATAGATATGAGTAATGCCTATTATGCTTATCATGATGTTGTCAAACAGTGAAATGAAGTGGTCACATATTCCCAAGAATAGTCTAAGAACTGACTAGCCATCAGGACCACATTCTCAGGGGGAGCATTTATATATTTGATTATATTTTTGCTGATGTTTGCAATTTTTACTAACAATTGGTATTGCTAACTGTAATAATTTGTGCCTAAGGATGAGGTGCATGGACTCAGGGGGAGTTTGCAGCCGCCCTTTGGTATTATTGTCAAAGGGGGAGAAGAATTACAGGTAATTGCACACAATTACATGTGTTGCCAACAATTCCAAAGGGGGAGATTGATGAGCAAGATGCAACCAAAGTATTGTCATTGTTGTCAACATAGTCAGGTTGATCAGTTGATGCAATGGACAGGAGTTCATTGATGAGCAAGGTGCAACCAAAGTATTGTCATTGTTGTCAACACAGACAGAGGATCGGTTGATGCAATGGACAGGAGTGCAGAGGTCATTAGATGGATCGGTTGATGAAGTGAACAAGAGTTCAGAGCAATCAGAGCATGTACAGTAAATTTCCAAGAAGACATAAGTGGCCCAGATTCAAAGGATCAAAGAAAAAGACAAGTAAGAAAACTGTCGCGATATCGTGACATGTTTTCTGTCGTGATTTCGTGACATATCGAAGGAGAGAAAAAAATTGAAAAGCTATCACGATTTCGTGACATATCGAAGGAGAGAGAAAATGCTAGAAAAACTATCACGATTTCGTGACATGTTGGAAGAGAGAGAAAGTGCAAGATAAACTGTCATGATTTCATGACATGTTTTCGCGATCCAATGAGAAGAAAAGCGCTGAGGAAAAGTGTCACGATTTTGCGACATGCTTCATTTTCGTGGTCCAAAGCGAAGAGAAAGAGGAGAGAGAAAAAGGTGTCACGATTTCGTGACATGTTGTATTTTCGAAGGCCAAAGCAAAGAGAAAGTGCAAGGAGAAAAAGTGTAGCGATATCGCTACATGTTGTATTATCACGGGCCGAAGCAAAGGTAAAGTGCAAGGAACAAAAGTGTAGCGATATCGCTACATGTTGGGTTTTCGTGACATGTCGCATTTTCATGACAACAGCAGAGAGGAAGACTCCGAAGGATGAAGTGTCACGATTTCGTGACAGAAGCAAAACGAAAGAGCATGGAAGCAGAAGTGTCACGATTTCATGACAAATTCAAGGAGGAAGAGCTCAAAGGCGAAAGCGTCACGATTTCGTGACATGTTCCATTTTCATGGGCGTAAGGCAGAGAAAAGCACAAGGCAGCGAAAGTGTCACGATTTTGTGACATGTTTCGTTTTCGTTGGTGCATGCAAAGAAGAGTGTACGACAGCGAAAAGTGTCACGATTTTGTGACATGTCATGTTTTCGCTGGTGCATGCAGAGAAGAGTGCAGCAGCGAAAAGTGTCACGATTTCGCAACATGTCATGTTTTCGCCAGTGCAAGCAGAGAAGAATGCAAGGAAGCAAAAGTGTCACGATTTCGTGACATGTCATGTTTTTACGGGTGCATGCCGAGAAGAGGACTAGGAGGCAGAAAATGTCACGATATCGTGACATGTCATGTTTTCACGGTCAAACGCCAAGGAAAAGTCAAAGGGGTAGAAATGTCACGATATCGCGACATGTTGTTTCTGCATGACTTAGAGCTAAAAGGAGAACCCAGCCGAAGTAAATTTAACTGAAGGAAAACGACAGTTACAAATGCATTTGTAGAGGAAATACATGCAGCCAAAATTAGAAGAGTTAACTGAAGTCAGTACAACAGTTACAGGTGCAGTTACAGATAGAAATCATGTAGTTAAATAAGAATAGTGAACTGAAGTAATTACGACAGTTACAGGGGCAGTTACAGTGATAGTAAACAGAAGTCATTACTACAGTTACAGGAGCCGTTACAAAGAAATATCATGTAGCAGTGGTTACTGAAAGTCATCAGACGAAGACCACGAGTTGGACAGAGAAACATCTCAAAGCCCAAACAAAGAACCGTTCTATTAATAAGATTGCATGTGAGAATAAAGGAGCCATTACTATTAACAGGCTGCATGCATGAATATGGAAGTTAAGAATAGAAACATAACATAGTTATAAAAGGAGATTTGCGCGAAGTAGCAAGGTTGAGCTCCGTGCGGGAAGTGAAAGCAGTGTGTTGCCGAGCAGAGGAAAAGTGCTATGAAAAAGGATGTATAGAAAGCATGGCTAAAATAGAGAAGCATATAGAGTGCAGTAGAGAGAAAGCAGTTGAAAGTTGCTCAGTAGGAAAGAGTGATGCGGTATAGAGGGACAGTGCTATGGGCTGTTACAAAGCTAGGAAGAATGCTGTAAGAAGTACAAAGCTGTGAGAGCTGCAAGAGTAAGCCATAAGAAAGGGCTGTAAGTGTGCGATAAGTAAAGCTGTAAAAGAGTGTATGCTTTGTGGACAGGGAGTTGAGATTGAAAGTCAGAAATAGAATATATTGAGTCTCTAACAATTCTCCTTATGCTTCCATGAGATTGATTTGAGTTAAGTTAGACCAATGAGGGTCTTGTAACACAGAAGGCATTTTTATGTCAATCAAGATTTAAAATAGAAGTCCAAGTTGGTGCTTGGAATCATGGGTAGGTGCTCCTTTCTGTTGGTGCGGATAAATCGGGGGTTGGTGCTCCTTCCGGTGGGTGCTGGTAAACCGATTGTGAAGTTGGTGCTTTGCAAAGGCTGGATTTGGATGGGAGTCCAAGCAGTCTATTTTTGAGGAGTAGCCAAAACCGGTGAACCTCGTTAAATCTTGTGTTATGTGTTGCTATCTTGTCACACTTATTGCATCTGGTTTTAAGCATTCATTAGTTATGAATTAAGAGATGAAGATTTAAGTTTTTAATTAGCTGCACTGATTCACCCCCCCCCTCTCAGTGCCATTGTAAGACTAACAATTCCCACTCAACTAGTGATTTAAGTATGAGGAGAACTTTTGCTCTGATTTAGCTATTTCCTAGTGCGTTCAACTACTACTTTTCAAACTGGCCTCTTTTGAGTTTCTTTTCCTTGATCCTTTGATCCTTTCACTACCCCAAAGATATCTCCTATTTTTGTAGCTATCTATGGTGTAGAATCTATTTTTTGTTGGGTGCAGGTATTGACCCTTTTTCCCTTTAAACTCCTTTGCAACCCTTTAATATGCTCATCGATCAACCTCCATATTTCTATTTCAAAAGTGGCTACAATCCTGACCATATTCATTTCTTGTAGAATTTAGTTTTTTTGTATAACAATAATAGGCATGTTTCTATCATACTGAAGTAGTAAGGCTTTTGTAGAATTCACCATGAGTGTAGTTTGTTTAAGCATCTCCTCCTCATCACCTTGTTCATAGTCAAATATCTCAAGGATTTATTTGAATATCCCTTCTATGTTTGATGCTTCCAGGAATTGATATAAGGATAGACCAACATTCGTCAGTTCATATGTAGCATCCTTTATAAGATCATTCATCTCAGTCATAGAATTTGTCCATTTTTCTCAGTTTGATCCAAATAGGGCTGCTTTGAAAAATTCAAAATTGATTTGAATTTTATTGCCTTCAGGTGTTGTTAGTTCTTGTCCTTGCAGTTCTTAAAAATGATCCCTTATGTAGTCCAGGGTTGGGTGAATGAATTTAAAATCCTTTTCTCTCTCCTTCATCAAGGTCATGATTTCTTGAGTAGTTATTTGAATCACCCTTATTTTCCTGAACATTTCAATAAAACCTTTGGCCTGAGCTTTTATTCTTTTGCACATGTCTTTTTTCATTACATTCAAATAATATACATGATCTTGAACTTTGGTCACTATAGGTGGCTGGGCAATTGAAGCATTTTCTTATTTAATTATTCTTGTTGCATACTTATCACAACTTTCAATTCTACTTTTTCTTCTTCCTCTTGACTCAATTACTTTTTGAGTGTTTCAATTTTCTCAACAAATTGGTCTATGACTTGATTACTCATATTTTTGGCAAGCTTTGCCATATCATCTTCTTTACCCAGTAGTGATGCTCCTCATGTTTCCTCATTGGTACTGAAGACTAGTGGGTTTTGCAGGGGATGGAGATCAACCTTAGCAATATCTGACACAACTGTCCTAATTTCTATCTTTTTTGAAGATTGTTCTTATGTACTTCCCATTCCTGCTACTAATTGTAACTCTTTTTCATATGTAGCAGTAAAGGCCACTTTTTCATTTGTTCTTTCCAAAACAACCTTGGCAATAGGTAGAGATAATCTGGGTTTCTTATCTTCTACTGGAGCTATTTCTGTTTGAATTTTTACTGAGTATCTTTGAAAGAGGCCACCCAGTCCACATTTTACTTGTATTAATATTGTAATTTTTATCTCCTATTCCCTTATGTTTATAGAATTCGGGATGGCCATGGGTGCCAATTTATTCACACTAGTCACAACTAAAACATTATCAGGTATAAGAACTACAACCTGCTTTGTTAATGGTGCTTTTTGAGAGGATGAAGTTACTATTTCTTTACCCTTATCTATATAGGTTTGTTGAGGAGCTTCTTTTGGTGCTGCCTCTATTCTAGGCTGGTCATTCACTGGGAGTTTAACCTATTGTTCTACTATATCAACATTTCTAACAATGACCTCCATTAATTCTATGTCCTGCTTCTCTATCAATTCTAGAAAATGGTCTTCTTTAATTGTTGGGTGTGTCCTTGGCATAACAGATGTTGTAGTATCCATTGAAATCTCTCGAATATTTCTTAGTTCAGTTGGGTAGTCATAGGCTTCACAAACCTGTGTGCTACCTCTCTTTTCTGGAGGGAAATTATCCCATACTGTTTGTAAATCTGATTTTTGCTCTATAGCTTCTAATAAGTTCTCTTCAAAGGCATCTTCTTAGTGATTGATTCGAACATACTCCCTCTTCTCCATCATATTGCTGTAAATTCCTTTTGGGTCATAAAACCTCCATGACACCTCATCGAATCCCATATTGTCTAATTCAAACATTCCCTTGAGTAGGGAAGGATATCCAAAAAATACATAATCTCTAAAATGGCAAGGAACATCAAGCTAGGGGACTTTTCTATGCTTCTTAACCAGTCTCTTTTTAGCCTCTTCTGCCACTTGTCTACATAATTCTAGGGCTACTATGGATAGTGGGTAGTACTGGGATAACAACTTAGGAGGGATTTTATCTCCATATAATCTGATGTAAGTAAAACCCTATGTTAAGAATAAATATCCTATCTATTTTTCTTTAATGAATGCCCTTACCCCTAGTCCTAATATTTCTATAATTAGCCCAATTAAGGCCAAATGGATTTCTACCAAGAAGCGATCACAAAACCAGCCCATGTGAGTTCGTCCTTCATGAAGTCTCCAAAATATATTATGTACATAGGGGCTATCTATGGATTTTAATCTCTTACGAGCTTCTTACCCCAATTGGCCCGCTATTAAGTGAGTGAGAAAAGAATATTGTGAAAAGCGAGGCATCTCCTGCATTTGTTAGAATATTGCTCTCTTTAGTTCTACCATTTCTCTGTGTATTTGTGAGCTCAATTCTAGTTCCTAAGCATAGATAGGGGTGTTATGTCCTCTATTACATTGCGTAGATAAATACAAAACTCTTTTTGTTATTCTACTCATATCCTGTACTCCCAATACTAGGTTTATCATGTCACAAAAGTCTTGTACCCAGGGTTTAAAAGCGCTTTTATTAATTGGAAAATTTTTCTCTATTTCTACATATGTATCAAACAATTTTTTAAAAAAATTAGTGAACATGTGAGATTGGTGTTCAATTACTTGGTCCACTAGAAATGTGGTATACTTCGTTAGATTGAACACTTCCTAGATATCTTCGACTTTAGCACTGAACACCTTTTGATTCTTGTGGTATCGAAAGGTCCTTGTTCTTTCGTGATATGCTACTGCTAACCAAGCCATCAAATCTAAGGAGAAATGCACTTTTGGGCATATCAGCTTTCCAAGGTTACTGTTCCATCTATTGTCTTTGGGGAAACCCTTGTACTACTAGTTCTGAGCTTTATGGAATAAATATACCATTATCCACGGGGTTCTGTTATCACCTTCCATTACTCGGGTGAAACTCTTAATGTAGGCATTGTCGATCTCATACAGTTGAGCTGAGTTGGGTTTTTTGTCTGCCCCACATTTTTGGGCAAAATCATACATAGTGGTACCAGGAACAAGCGGTCCAAAAATCATAGAATAGGATGATTTATCTGTGATAAAATTTATGGCTTCTCGTGTATCTGCAGAACACATCTCCCCATGATTCCATTTCCATTGCGATTGTTGGTCAAGTTCTTCTTCGAGTTATTAGAAAATGAATACTCTCTTCCTTCTGTGCTTCTAATGTATCAATTCCAATTCTTGGTAACCAGTGGAGTGGCCTTGACTGGTTTTGTAAGTTCATATACAGGGTGGTGGAGTGAACTTGATAAATTTGCACATTTTTTTATTGATTTGATGCCACCAACCATTGTTCAAAATTGGACAATGGAATCATGCCAACTTAGTATTTTTTGGAGTTTTATGCTTTATGATGGGTGATATCTGTTAACTTGCGAGCCTGGATCACTTATACATGTGGGCCTGCAATGATTCATGCTTTATATTCATTCATCAATGGGGATATTTTAATCTGACATGGAACGATATGTTTTGGGCCTCGTGCCATCTCATATCCGAGTGATAACTATATATTCAAGATCCACTATGTTTCTCTTGGGGTCTTCATGATATTCGACTCTTGTTGTGAGTGTAGGTTTTTACCTATGATGTCCCTTTTTCCCTAAGTCAATCGTGATTAATCGCAATTATCGGATTGATCTGAGATGAAGTGCATCCGTTGATCTTCTTGAAATCTATATGATAATTAGTGTACCTGTTCCCATGTAAACACTTGAAATAACATGTTTTATTGGTCTTCAATTAATCATATTTATTCAATGTTAATAATTATACAGTTAAACCTTAATAACTTATCTTAATCGATGGTAATCATAAAACACACTTACTTTTATTTTGCGATCGTCGTTGGATCTTATGGTGGTGAGGTGCGACCGTTGGATCATACATATGCACGTATTCTTTAATAAATGGGAAAAATTCATACATACCTCAACTAAATTAATCAACCCAATGCTTAGATTAACCTTTGATTATCTTACCACATGCACACTGTTGGATCTGGGTGGTCAATATTCACCATCGTTCGACTCGTGTGTTATAAAAAGGTCTTTATTTAGCCTTTGGATCTTTCTTGCTAGCTATAGGCCTTGGCATCCATTGATTCTCGATTTAGTTTATTCACTGCCATTTGATCACTAACAAGATGCATGCTAGATAATGATGTTATAGACCTTTGCTTTTCTATTAATCATGATTAAGGCAAAAAGAAGGAAGATTAGTCAATGTATTAAACCATCATTAAACACGATTAATGTTAATTAATTTCATCATTTCTCATGCCTTTTACCTTCCATCCTGTGATGTTGGTGCGGTTGTCAGATTTGAGCAGAGACAAGCACAGCCGTTGGATCTAATCAACCTACAAGTTAGTTTAATCAAGCATTTATAATATTAATCATGATTAGGGCAAAAGGGGAAAAATTAGCCGATGTATTAAACCCTGCTAATCATGATTAACTTTAATTAATTTCTCCCGATCCTTAACCCTATTTAATGCATATTTAATTAGTGTGCCACCGTTAGATTTAAGATCAATCGAGCGTGGAAGCCTGATGATTAATCGAATGGGATGCATCCTTTTTAATATTAATTTTAAAGTTCATTTTAATCAAAGCAGTCATGACCATTGATCTAAGCTTCGTTCAGTGCGATCGTTCGATCTGTCATATTTGCTCAGATTTTAACTTGACATTGACTTATGACGACTTTACTTTAAACCTTTGACTTCTTAGAGGATGCATAGTCATTGATTTTATTGATGATTGAGCGCTATCGTCCAATTTTTTATACTTACTCACTACTTAATCAGAACGTTGACCATTATGACTCATGCTTAAAATTTTGACTTTTTGGACAGTGCACGGTCATTTATTTGATTCTCGACGAAGCGATGTCGTTGATCTTTTTAAATGTGCAAGGTTTTTAACTTTATTTGAGCCTTAGGTTTAACCTTTGAAGTCTTTAGTGAGCACGCGTCTATTGGATTTGGTCCTCGATGAAGCGCTGCCATTAGATTAAAGACAACTTGCTCGGTTTTTAAATCTTATGTTAAGTTTTATTGACCCTTTGACTTATCTTTCGGACTATTTTGTGAGTGTGCATCCATCAGATTTTCTCAGGCAATGCGCTTCCATCTGATTAAGTCTAAGGTGCAACCTTTTTAATTCCTTGACTACGCTTGACTTTTGACTTATCTTCGGTTTGATTTTATTAAAGTGCTATCATTCGATTTCTTCGAATTGTGCACAACTCTTGGATTAAATCTAAGGTGCTCACCAGTTAGCTTAACGAGGTGCATACCCTTAGGATTTTAATCAATTAATATTTATTTTAACCTTAGGTTTTTTGGACTTTGAGACCACGGTGAATGTTTAGTCGACTTATGATTTAAGGACTTTATTAATCGATTTTTAGGCCCAAGGAAAGATTTATGAAGGTCAGACTTTGGCTTGGGGATTTAATTTGAAATTTTCTTCCCTAACCATTTGAGGTACTTTGATTAATAAAATGAGGCCCACATTATTAAAAGCTATGGTTAAACTTTTATCAAACCAACCAACGAAAAATTGAATTACTCACAACAAATTTAAGCAATGACCAACAGTATGAGTAGTTTGATTGAAACCAAAAATTTAAATTTGGGGGTTTAAAAGTTGAGTCAAATTTGGCTCCAACATAGGCTCTGACTAGGACAATGTGTTGAAAACATGAAGCACTTTGAGAACCACATAATCTCCTGGTTTTATTTTGCAAAAATTTAACAAAAAATAACAAAATTTTGACTACTAAGCAAAACTTGAAATGTATAACAAAAAAACTTCCTTCCTCTTTTTTCTTTCTTTTCTTCATCATTCATTATATATATATATATATATATATATATATATATATATATATATATATATATATATATATATATATATATATATATATATATATATATATATATATATATATATATATATATATATATATATATATATCTAAAACATGATATCAAAGCAAGTAGAGTATGGAAAAATGTAGATCCCTTTTTATTCAATTTGGAAACATAGGTTAAATTTTTTTAGAAATCGATGAGTTTTATTTTGAAATATTGTAATGCTTGTTTTAGCTAAATCATAAGATATAATTACACAAATTTTGTCATAGCCATTTGTCTCATCATATTTTTTCCCTTGTGTGTGTTTGTGCCTTTTTTTTTAATTTCTAAATATTTTAGAACTTTATCATATCTGAGCAAAATAGCCAAGCCTAATATATGATTTCACTCTTTAAAAATGTTCACCATTCTGTAGGGCTCCACTACCAGTCAGGTGTCTATAGCCTCAGTGGAGTTGCTTCTAATCCCATATTAGTTTTAACCTACTTCCAGTCAAGCATCTATAGCCCTGGTAGAGGTTTTATAAGATATCTCAGGTAGTGACTCAATTTTACTTTATTTTTTATTTTATTTTTTTGTGAGAGAAGTGTTTGGATATATAAGTAAATTGTGCAATAAGTATTCCTGAGTTGAGGATTAGTTTTTGGCTATAAAAGATGAGTGTAATAATTTTTGGCTCAACTACCCTCTCAAAGATAACTCAGTTCTTTAGACCTTTGAATTCACTTTAAGTATCATTTGTAATGTGAGGCTTGACATGATGTTTCAATCAGCTTTGTTTTCTATCTGTTTTATCTCATATCAAACAACTATTGCATAAACACTCATTTATAGAATTGTAAAGCTCATCAATATCTAAAATAAATTCCCTTTTTCCTTTTATTGTTTTTGGTGGAATCAATAGTTAGATATATTCATCAAACTAAAATATCATGTACACAATAAAATCAAAATTATTCAAGAACAAAAGCTAAGTTTTAACTAATAAACAAAATACACCACTCTGTTTTTGGATTTTTGTTTTTCTATTTTTTTTAAGTACACTTTCAACAGGGATTGTACATTTTGAGGTGTTGGCCATTAATAGGGATAGCCATTATTTATTCCTATAAATTTTGTAGCTTGTAAGTATTCTTACTGATAACATGGGCAATTTGGTATGGGCCAATCCATCTAGGTTCAAACTTACCCTTTTCGCCATGCTTATCATTTTTAGGATCCTAATAGATGACTATATCTCTTTGAGAAAAAGAAGTACCCTTGGCTTTCTTATTAAATAAATTTATAGTTTTATGGGTTTGTTCCATCATTCTATTGAGGGTCTCTCTTCTTTGTTCTTCTAACAAGACAAATTGTTCAAACCTTCTCTAAATGGGATCAGGGTTTTCATGATCTTGCAATAAAATGGAAAGTGCCATTTTTTCCAATTTTGGGGGCAGTAGGGCTTTTTCTCCATAAACCATCTCATAGGGGGTTCTTGTATTTATTTTAACAGATAACCTATCAGCCCATAAAGCAAATTTAAGTTCACTGTCCCATCCCCTTTTGTTTTTTCCTAATGACCTTTTTATTCTTGTTATTACATTTTTATTTGATGACTCGGCTAGACCATTTCCTTGGGGATAATAATTAGCAAAATGAGATAATTCAATTCCATATTTAGCACAAAATTCTACCATTTCATATGACACAAAATATTGAGCATTATCAATTACAAGATTTTTAGGAACTCCATATCTGGTCAAGATATTTTCTTCTATGAATCTAATGACTACAACAGATGTAGATGTTCTCAAAGGTGCAACTTATACCCACTTTGTGAAGTAATCTGTTGCAGTTATGATCCACTTATGCTGTCCAGATGGATTAGGCTTGATCTCTCCAATCAGGTCAATACCCCATTGAGCAAAAGGTTCTTCAATGATTACTGGCTTGAGGGGCATGGCTGGTAGATGTTTTTTCCCTGTAAAAACTTGGCAGTTATGACAATTCCTTACATATTTATATACATCCTTAAAAAATAATGGTCAATAATATCCTTCTCTCATGATTTTATTAGCTGTAGCCCTTGGGGAAAAATTTCCCCCACAGAAACCATTATGAAATTCATTAATTATTTTTGGGACTTCTCTTTCATATAAGCAGACTAATAATACTCCATCAGGATGTTTCCAATATAATACTCCATTTTGTATATGATACTTTTGAGCTTGAAGTTTGACTGACCTTATTCTATTTATTGACATGTTTTTGGGGAATGACAGAGTTTGTAGATAGGAAAAAATTTCTTCATACCATTTACATTCTTAATTTTTTATTATTTTGTCATCATATGTCTGATCTATGGTAAGAATATTTTTAGATTCTGCTTCTTCTTTGTTAGCCAATAGTTTAGCTAAACCCTGTCCTTTGACTGCTTTAACTATTTTGAATTCAACATCATATTGCAAAATTTTTACCATCCATCTTGTTGGTCTTCCCAATGGCTCTGAGAAAAGATATATTTTATTGATATAAAGGGAATACAACAATAAACTTTGTTTGACCCAAATATACATTTAAATTGTTCCAAATATTGGATGACTACATATGCATGTTTTTCCAGCAGGGTGTATTTAAGATTTGCTCCTTTTAGACCTGAGATCATAAAGGCTATTAGCCTTTAATTATTTTCATTATCTTTTTGTGAAAGGACTGTAGCAATAGAGTGTTCAGAAGCATATGAATAAATATTAAAATCCTTTGCATAATCAGGGAAACTTAAAGCCGGAGTGGTTGATATGGCTTCTTTGATCTTGTTAAATGTTTCCATATTTTCTAATTTCCATTTTATTACTCCATTTTTCTTCAACATATCATTTATGGGTTTGGTCATTTCTGCAAAATTTGGGACAAATCTTCTGATAAAGTTTATTTTTCCAAAGAATGACCTTACTCCTTTTAGATTCTTGGGTGGGGAAATTCTAGAAATGACTTCTATCCTTTCTGGATCAATGCTTATCCCTTTTTTTGAAACTATATGACCTAGTAATTTTCCTTGTGTAGTTCCAATATGTATTTTTTTTGGATTTAGAGAGATTCCAAATTCCTTGCATCGGGAAAAAACTGTAGTCAAATGTTCTAGATGATCTTCTAGATTTTTAGAAAAAAATGTAATATCATCTAAGTACACTACTACAATTCTAAACATTAGTCCTTTGAAAGCAAATTCCATCGCTCTTTGGAAAGTAGAACCTACATTCATCAATACAAAATGTATTCTTAAATATTCAAATGTGCCCTAGGGTGTGGTGAATGTTGCCTTGTGTCTATTTTTTGGATTTATCAGAATTTGATTGTACCCTGAAAATCCATCTAACAGGGACAATCTAGTTGAACCTACTACTGCTTGCAGTAGTTGTTCCATGTTAGGTAATGGATAATTGTCTTTCAGTGATCTCTTGTTTAAATTTATAAAATACACGCATAGTCTAATGTCCCCATTCTTTTTCCTAATTGGTACTAAATTGGATATCCATGAGGAAAATCTAACTTTTATTATTATCTTGGAGTCCAACAATTTTTGAACTTCTTTTTGCATTACTGGGTGTAGAGTTGGATTGTACTTTCTCTATTTTTGTCTAAAAGGCTTGGCCTCTTCTTTCAAGGGTATTATATGTGTCATCACATATGTTTTGAAAGTTTTGAGATCTTCATAGGTCCAAGCAAAATGTTCTTTGTTCTTTTTTTAGAAACTAATATATCTAGCTTTTTCTTTAGTAGGTAGTGCCATGTCTACTTTCACTATTCTGGGTTCTTTCATTGAGCCAATATTAATATCCTCAGATATCACTTCTTTGCGTATAGGTTTATAGGCTTTGTCAAAATCATTAAATAGGCTTTCAAGAGACACCAATCATTTGGGTATTCTATTAGTTTTCAACTAGATTACTTCTACTGGTTCTCCTATTTAATATTTTAACTTTTCTTTATCTTTTTCATCATAAATGACATCTGCATATTGATTTTGTAAAGTCATAAAATCCTTAATATCTATATCATATTGAAAAACTTGAAGATAGACTATGTTATCTGGCATAGAAGGTTTATAGACTGAGATAGTTGGAAATCTATCCATGTACTCTGTAGTTATTTTTGGGTTATCTAGACTTGAGGTATTCACAACTAAGAGATCTACAACATGATTTTATTCTCTAGGAATATATGAAATATTAAAAGCCAAGAATTTATCAATTTATTCCAGTACTGCATTTCTATATTGCTTAAGTCTAGGATGCTTGGTCTGATATTTACCTTTTCTTTGTAGTATAATAAGTTTTGCATCCCCTATTACAGTTAAGTAGTTAATACCTAACTCTTTTGCTTTCCTTAGTCCTAATAATAAAGCTTTGTACTCAGCTACATTGTTTGTGTAAGGAAATTGTAATATGTAAGGTATACCAAGGTAATTTCCTTTAATATCAGTCAAATTTACACCTACACCTGCTCCATAGTGGGATTTAGCCCCATCATATGACATGGTCCACATTTCTTGGGTTAATACTCGATTTAATTTAGCATCAATTATTCTCATATCTTTTGGGTCCATGTTCTTTGCATCTAGTACTTCCATAAGGAATGGGTTGTGCCATATTGAATAGACTCCCATACCTTTTTCTTCCATAGAGTTAACTACGTTAATCATGGTTTTATCTGTTTGAGTTAACTCTACGAAGTTTTTATTGAATGGTTCCCTTCTTAAAATTATATTCTCCTTATCTGATATGGGTATGGTAGCATAATACCAGTCTAGTTGTATTGATCCTCCTAGTTTTTCTTCCCAATGCCTACTGAGTAATAGTGAGAATAATGGGTCAACATCAACTACTGCTACATCCATGAAAATGCCCTTTTTGGGGTGTTGGTCTAGGAAAAATAATAATCCAGTTATCACCCCTACACAGGGAATTTGTTTGCTGTCAATTATAGAAACAGGGGAAAAATCTTTGGTACAGATTAATCCCATTTGGTCATCTATTAACTTAAGCATGATATTATGTGAAGCTCCACTATCAAGCATGCAATTATGAATCACATATCTTTCCCCTTCATCTAACTTATATCTTAATGATACGTAGAAGGGTCTGATAGAAGATGGTGATCTTGTATCATGTTAATTTTGTCTAGCAGCATGACAAGTAGGGTCTTCTTTCTGCTCTATTAATCCAAAAGCTCTGCACATGTTTGAACTTTCATAAGTTCATAAAATGTTATATTAAATTTTTTCTTATTGATTTGTGACCCAACATCAAATTCTATATTCTTTATATCCAATGGTTTATTACTTTCTTATTTGGAAACTTCTTATGTTGATTTTATTACCTCAGGAGTAATTTTGTTAGGGTTCCTATCAATTTTCTCTTTACTGATATTTTTATTGGTGAAATTTTGTCCTCTTGGTTCATTTGTAGATAATTTCTCTGTTCTTTTAGGGATTTTTCTATTCCTTAAATTTAAAATGTGGGTTGCCTCTAATTATTCAACCTCTTGAGCAGTGGGAATAAATTTCCTTTGCTTCATCTTATCATATCTTGACTCATATGACTTTTGCAATATTTTAGTTCCTTCAGTCACTAAGATCCGAGGATGATGATTTGAAGCATATTTATCCATGTCTTCTTCAAACAGCCTTTCTATAGATTCATCTTCAATAGACCAACATGCATTGATTCTTATATCCTTTTCTAATTTTACATGCATATCTACATTACGTTGATCACTCAGGTGTATTCCACATGCATCAGGGTTATGGGGTGCATCACAAGTAGAGCAAAAATAGGGGAAAACTTCAGCTACATTGGCAGATGGCATTGGGTTAGGGACATTGTTATGATCCCTATCAGAATCTTTGTTTTTCTATTTGTTATTCCCATTACCCCTATTCCTATTCCCTTCTTCAAAACCATTTTTGTTTCGCCAATTATTGTTGTAATTTTTCTTAAATGGGGGATGGTTATCAAAATGTGGTTGCTCTGTCTGTGAAGATTCACCACTATTTCCATTTATTTCAATTCTTTCTAACCTGTTACTCATGTTGTTGCATATTTCTGCCATTTGACTGGTCAAATTTTCCTCATGATAAATTTTAGTTCTTCTTTGTATATCAAAAGCCACTCTCTTAGGTTTTATCTCAGGCATGTTAACTTCTAAAGAATAAGGTTTCATATTACCACTGTCAAGCATATTTCTTTCTATATCCATTGCTTTTGTTGAGCAAGGTGCAGCGACAGTATTGTCATTGTTGTCAACACAGTTAGATAGATCGGTTGATGCAGTGGACAGGATTTCAGAGGTTACTCAGAGTATGTACAGTGATGTTAAATGCTTATGAGGATGTTTCTTATGTTTGGGTGAAGTTTTTACAGGTTTTCCAAGAAGACCGAAGTGGCCCATATACAAAAGAGAAGCAAAAAAGCAAAGGGTAAAAAGTGTCGCGATATCATGACATGTTGCATTTTCATGGCCAAAAGAGAAGAGAAAATTCAAGGAGAAAAAGTGTCACGATATCGCGACATGTTGCATTTTCGTGGCCAGAAGAGAAGAGAAAATGCAAGGAGAAAAAGTGTCACGATATCGCGACATGTTGCATTTTCGTGGCCAAAAGAGAAGAGAAAATGCAAGGAGAAAAAGTGTCACGATATCGCGACATGTTGCATTTTTGCGTCCAGAAGAGAAGAGAAAATGCAAGTAGAAAAAGTGTCACGATATCACGACATGTTGCATTTTCGTGGCCAGAAGAGAAGAGAAAATGCAAGGAGAAAAAATTTCACGATATCGTGACATGTTGTATTTTCACGGGCCAAAGCTAAGAGAAAGAGCAAGGAGAAAAAGTGTCGCGATATCGTGACATGTTGTATTTTCACGGTCCGATGCAAAGAGAAAGAGCAAGGAGAAAAAGTGTCGCGATATCGTGACATGTAGCATTTTCGTGGTCCGATGCAAAGAGAAATAGAGAGAAAGAAAAAGTGTCGTGATATCGCGACATGTATTTTCGGGGGCCAAAGCAAGGAGAAAGAGAGAGAAAGAAAAAGTGTCACGATATCGCGACATGTTGTATTTTTGGGGGCCAAAGCAAGGAGAAAGAGAGAGAAAGAAAAAGTGTCACGATATCGCGACATGATGTATTTTCACGGGCCAAAGCAAGGAGAAAGAGAAATAAAAAGTGTTGCAATATCGCAACATGTCACATTTTCATGACTCAAAAAGGGCAGCTAGGCAGAGAAAGAAAAAGTGTCACGATATCATGACATGTCGCATTTTCGTGACTCAATAAGGGCAGGCAGTCAGAGTAACAAAAGTGTCGTGATATCGCAACATGTCGCATTTTTGTGACTCAAGAAGGGCAGGCAAGCAGAGTAACAAAAGTGTCGCGATATTGTGACATGTTGCATTTTCATGACTCAAAAAGGCTAGGCAGGTAGAGTAACAAAAGTGTCACGATATCGCGACATGTCGCATTTTCATGACTTGAAAAGGCCAAGTAAGAAGTGAAACAAAAATGTCGCAATATCGTGACATGTCGCATTTTCACGACTGAAGACCAGGATGGTAAAACTAAAGACTGCATAGTGACGTGGACCCATAAGGAATCTTTAATGATTTTAAATCATTTAAGATGGTTGTTACATGTGGAAAGAAATGGACGCATGCCCATGTGGAGAAAATGAACAGTCGAAGAAGGAGAAAATGAACAGTCATCAAAATAGAATCGAAAAGCTTTTTCAGAAACCAAAACGCATGCATGCACAAAGGAGAAGATGAACAGTCATGACCGAGAAGACGAACAATCATGGTAGGAGAATATGGTGTTAATTCTCTGCATGTAACATGTTTGATGAAATGCCTACTCTATATATACAAAAGGAGTTACATAAAGAAGGCATTACAATTGACAAGTGGCGTATGAGAATTGAAAGGAGGAGTTACGATTGGAGTTACAAAGAGAAAGGATTGTTATAAAAGGAGTGCTGCTTGGAGAATTAATTTGGGGGATTTTACCGTACAAAGAGAGCAAGAGGAGAGAGAGAGGTGTGCGAGAGGCGAGCGATAAGGGTGTGTGTTTTATGAACTGTGGGAGATGTTGATTAAGCAATAGACCAGTTAGGGTCTTGTAAAAGTGAAGGCATTTCTATGTCAATCTTCTAGTTTCAAGATTAAATTCCAAGTTGGTGCTTGGCATCAGGGGTTGGTGCTCCTTCCAGTTGGTGCTGGTAAATCAGGGTTTGGTGCTCCTTTCTATTGGTGTAGATAAATTAGGGGTTGGTGCTCCTTTCAGTTGGTGCTGGTAAATCAGGGTTTGGTGCTCCTTTCTATTTGTGCAGATAAATCAGGGGTTGGGGCTCCTTCCAGTTGGTGCCGATAAATCAGGGGTTGGTGCTCCTTTCTATGTGTGTAGATAAATTAGGTGTTGGTGCTCCTTTCTGTTGGTGTAGATAAATCAAGGGTTGGTGGTCCTTCAAGTTGGTGCTGGTAAATCAGGGGTTGGTTCTCCTTTTTATTTGTGTAGATAAATCAGGGGTTGGTGCTCCTTTCTATTGGTGTAGATAAATTAGGGGTTGGTGCTCCTTCCAGTACTGGTAAATCAGGGGTTGGTGCTCCTTTCTATTTGTGTAGATAAATCAGGGGTTGGTGCTCCTTCCAGTTGGTGCTAGTAAATCAGGGGTTGGTGCTCCTTTCTATTTGTGCAAATAAATCAAGGGTTGGTGCTCCTTTCTATTGGTGCAGATAAATCAGGGGTTGGTGCTCCTTCCAGTTGGTGCTGGTAAATCAGGGGTTGGTGCTCCTTTCTATTTGTGCAAATAAATTAGGGGTTGGTTCTGTAGACACCAAAATAGCACCAATCTAATTATGTGACTACAAACACTAATCACTTTGACAAACACAGCCCCCAGGGCAGCCCTCAGAGGTCAAACAGTGGTCCTAACCACTTCCATAGCAATTTTGTAAGGTCTGGAAGAAATTTGGTACATTTAGACACTTTGCCCGGTACTCGTCTCACCCAGGGATGATTACTAACTTGCAATCGTCTCACCTAGGGACGATTACTAACTTGCAATCATCTCACCCAGGGATGATTGTTGTAATTGTCCCACCCAGGGACGATTACCAAGTTTAATGGGCAAAATGACAAACGACGCCAAGTGGCAGCCCAGAACAGTCAGTTGATGACTCCTGCCTTGCACGCATGTGTAGGTGGACAGAAGGGCCGTTAGAGGACTGTCACAAGAAGCAATTATGAAAACACAAGTCAATGGAGGACTCCCCTCCCTCATGAGGAGACATGACTGCCACATGGCGCCTATGACCAACACATGGCGTTTGTGCTTCCTTCCCAAAGGAGACCCCTTGGGTCTATAAAAGGTGAGACTTTTCTCACCCAAAATAGAGAGGTTGAAGGAGTTTTCAAGCAACGAAGTGCTGCCGAGTTGAAGACCCACTTGCATCCCTTTTGGTTCACCTTCCCACATCCACCAATCTCTTTTGCAAGGGAGGTTGTTGGGTGGCCTTTGGAAGCTCGAACCTGACCCAAATCAAACACATGGACACCTGAACCAACCAATTCGCCGACCCCCCACTCCTAAGAGATTTTGGGCCCATCCCAAGTGGATTGGTGCCAAAATCAAGTTCCATCGGTGGGCTGCCCACTTGGGCACCCCGCACCTTTTGGATTTAGTTGTAGTTCATTTTCTGTCATTTATTCATATTCCATGTTATTCTCTGCTGTTCAATAGTTCAAAATCTTGAATATTGATTTCAAAAGGTTTTCATCGAATATTATCATGCTTTTGTTATTTTGGTTGTCCCACTGACTTGCAGGTAACAACGTCCAATTTCTCGGTGATGGAGGCCAAATTGGGAGAATCCGACCATCTGGGTCGTCCCAAAATGGCCCCAATTACATAACCCCCTTGTTTGCAGGCGTTTTGTAGGTCTTGGGAATGGACATTAGAGCAAAGGCAGGTTGGCTTCTTCAACACAGTATCAATCGTCCTTGCAGGGGACGATTAACAGAAGCAATCGTCCTTCCAGGCGATGATTAACAACAACAATCGTCCTTCCGAGGGACGATTAACAGCAGCAATCGTCCTTTCGAGGGATGATTACCAGGTAAAAGCAGATTGGTCGGCTGTCTCAAGGGCAATGACATTTTGGTAACATTTTCTGTCTTCTATCAAGTTTTCAAGCCATTTAGACTCACTGTATTTACTGTTTCAGGCAGATGTTTACATGCATATTTCATTGATTTTAGAGAACGAACCCCTTTCCTTTGCAGTAGGTGCTACTGACATTTTTATTGTTTCTTTGATTGTAGGAAAAGCAATCAGAGGTGAAGAACTTATCCACATCAGTGACGGCAGCATCCTGGAACGCCCATTGCAATCGTGGCCACGCGGGAAGAGGAAGACTAGGTCACACATTGTAATGAAGACAAATTTAACGCTCCTAGCCCCCAAAAGGGGAGGAGACATCTATGTAACCGAGGATAAGATATTTGAATAAATAGGGCTGTGATTTCTTTACATCTTGTCTTTCGTTTCCAAGTTGTCTCCTTTCTCTATTTTAGTGCATAGGATCAAAGCGTTGCATTTTCGTCTTATGTTGCATAACTAGTGTTTCCTTTGCCCGAAATCTCGTGCTTTCAGTGGCGATCATGGTGGGACCCTGTCCCCTATTTTTAAAATCATAGAAACTGATTGAATTTTTGTGTTTGTGCTTGACAGGTACATTTTTTTTCTTACAGACTGTTAATCGTCTCTGCATGGGACAATTTCTATTCTGGAAATCGTCTCACCCTGGGAGAATTGTAAAATCGTCTCTGCAAGGGACGATTTCTATTCTGGAAATCGTCTCACCCTGGGATGATTGTAAAATCGTCTCTGCAAGGGATGATTTCTGTTCTAGAAATTGTCTCACCCTGGGACGATTGTAAAATCGTCTCTGCAAGGGACGATTTCTATTCTGTTAATCGTCTCACCAAGGGACGATTTTTTGTCTGCAACTTTTCAGAGCAAAAGTTCAGATGCAACTGGAGCAGGCAGAGAAGAGGTAGGGATTTTCATCATCTCTGTTGAAATTTTCTATTTCTGTTTCTATTTCTTTGACTGTTTTCATTTTTAGCTTGCATTGCTTAGGAAAATTCATTCATGCATGTTTCATTTTCGTTGGATAAAATGAACCTCACACACTCCATGAAACAATTTTAAACCAAGGAGCTGGTCGTAAGACCCCAGCCCTTGATCAAGACCATTGGTGGATTTAATCACCACCTTGGCTTGATTTGCATACATTTCCTAATTGTCAACTGTTGTTAGGCGTAAATCCTGACGAAGACAGACCGAGCGTAGCTGGGGTGATTCCCATGCGTGCGAGGATAAGTTTTCTATGGTAGGTGCCATTAACAGGACAATCCCCCTTCCGTACTACCTACGTACCACGTACCTTCTGCTCTCATGTACCTATAGTCTCCCTCTCGTAAGGGCGGGTATATAGAGAGGTTGGTATATCGGCCTGGCTGGTATATTGAAGGGGCGACCTTTTGGGAGTTATAAGAGCCTACATGATGCATTTAAAAGTTCTAAAAAACCTACAAAGACAAAATAAAACACCAAAATACACTAAACCAGTCTAGGGTACACCAAGAATCCTTAAAAGAGATAATCACGATTTTGTGAATGTGTGTGTTCAATTTTGTTTAGTGTAGACAAAAAAAAAAAAAAAATCATTAAAAACAAGATAAAAATCTACTTAGATAGTGTGGACGCACCGCAATGGTGTACACCCGCAGCCAAGCCCAATCAAGGGCATCAGCTTCGAAAGGTACACAAGAAGCAGGCACACGTCACCTTCGCTTCAGTCCTGAGGATTTGGTCATACCGCCTTATCGGTCTAACCTACAAAAGAATCCAATTCAAAATCCTCGGTGGGGTATGCCCATTCAAAGCAGCCCCTCTCGAAAAGACGCCCTACATGCAAACCTTAATGTAAACAGAGAATCGCCCTCTCAAGCTAGACATGAGTGGCCACGGCACAATGAAGCGCTAATGGGGCACACTATCCATTTGGAGGGACAACATGGATATGGCGTCCCTTCTTTACCTCTCATTAGAACAGAGAGACCAAATCCAGAGCGTAGGGCTCCTTACACAGGGTGACCTAACTCTACCTACCCCTTACGCACCTATGAGAGAGAATATGAGGAATATCATTGCATTCCTCAAGGACAACAACATACAATGCGGGAACCTTATGCTTCTGCACCAGCCGGATATCATAATCACCCCTTGAGGCCAGAACCTCGAGCACATATCGCCTACCTCGACAGAGGGAAGCGACCCCTTGAGATTTTAGAGCATCAAAACCGAGGTAAACCCATAGGAGGAACATTTGAACCTTCTGAACAAAATAGGGTAGATCAAATTGACCCGGCTGTCGCAAGATATACCACCCATAAAGCCCAAATCATGCGGCTTAAATAAAGTCAGCAAGAGATAGAGTATCAATACCGCTTGGATAAAGAATGCATGCAACGTGAAGCGGATGAGTTATAATATGAAATACTTGAGAGAGGGCCAACCCCTCGCGTCCAAAGAGCCGAACAACATGAGAGGCATAACCCTTTAACGTAGGATGGGTCTCCATGACCTCGTCAAGCTTTGCCTCCGAGACCTCATAGACATGAGAGGGAGGCTACTCCTCGAAATGATGATGGGTACCTTCAGCGGGGACTCGATCAAGGTCAGAGGTTTCGCCCAAAAACTCCTCAAGAATTTTATGAGGAGTACGAACCAGAGATAGAACATGTTGAAACTCTCCATCAAGGCAGGAGGGCTACCATTCGGCCACCCCTCCATAGGCCCCCAGTTTATCATAACGTACAACGGGAGCAAGCAAGAGAGGAAGAAATAAAATCTTTCGATGCATACCAAGCGCTATTGGAGCATTTGGAGTCTGTGGAGACAAAATTTGTTGGGCATCAAAAGCCCACATTACGTCTACTCCGTAGTAATCCGGTGCATCCCTCAGTGCCTACACCTCTTTACCCCGAACACTTCAAGTTGCCTCAATTGGCAGTTTTTAAAGGTGAGGAGGATGCACAAGAGCACGTTACAAGATTTCTAAGCCAGTGCTTCGCAATCCAAGATAATGATGCGTTGCTGCTTAGAACATTCATAACCACATTCGTAGGCCCTGCCTCGGATTGGTTCACACAACTGCCCAAACACAGCATAAGTAGCTTAGATCAGCTAGTAGATGCGTTTCTTGAATGCTTTGCCTTCAACACAAGGAAGAAGGCATCACTTAGTGATCTTGCTAGCCTTAAACAATTTGAGGAGGAAACAATGGCAGCGTACGGGAACCGATGGAGAGCTTTGCTTTCTAAGTTACCCTACCGTCCTCCCATGTCGGATCTCACGCAAATGTTCACAAAAAGTTGCTTAAAATAAATCTCTGGTCTATTGTTGCTGCGATAATACGACAGCCTAGAATAAGCTTTGGCCCAAGCCAGACTTATAGAAGAGATTAAGATAGGCGAAGGCATAATTGCCAAGCCTAAGAAGAAAGAGTGGAACAAAACCACTAAAAATGGGACAACACAACCACAACACGTTGCAGTCAATCAAGTTGTGATAAATGTTCCCGTGCCTGTGCAAGAGACGCAGCCCCAAAGGGCTAATTACCAGGCAGTGCCTCCTGCTTATGAAAGAGATAACATAAGATAGGAGCAGTATCAGCAGTGTCACCCTAGGTGATAATTCACCCCGTATGCGGAGTCTAGGGACTCCTTATTTGACCGCTTGTCAACGGCAAATTTAATTACTCTGCCAGAAATCCAAATTTTTGACCCTAACATTCCCAAGCCTAGGGGGTATAGGGAGGAATTGTATTGCAGATTCCATAGGCGCAGAGGACATGACCTAAATGGGTGCTAAAAATTCAAAGAACTAGTCCAGGATTTGATCGACAACAGAACATTGGTCGTGGACAACCCCATCGCACCAAACAACCAACAAATGGGGGTATTCAAGGACCCCTTGCCTACCCACGAGGCATAGACAAAACCACTCCAGATTAACGAGGTGCGACAAGATCTTCCCGCGCAAGGATTGGTGGGAATGATTAGCATTGTAACAAGGAATAGAAGATACCCAGTAGTTGCCCCCGAGGTAGCTACGAGGGAAGTTCCGTCGACATCGTAGCCTCAACAATGCCCAACGCAGTTGCCTCCACCTAGACCCGAGGTCATGATACGAACCAAACTCACATAGAGTCTGTGGACCACATCGGCTAGGCTGTCCATCTACGAGCTTATCCAACAATCAGCTCCCCATAGAGAAGCTCTTATGGACATTTTAAAAGCCATTGAAGTACAACCCCATGAAGCAAATTCTTTCAACGCCTTCGTGGGACATGTGAAACAATGTACGGAGCCTGTCATCACATTCAAAGAATACGAGGTCAAAACGATATCAAATGACATGGCGGATCCACCCCTGCACATTATCGCACGGGTCAACGGGATCCCGTATAAGAGAGTGCTGATAGATATTGGCTCGTCCAATAACATTATAACCACTGCAGCGTTAAAACATTTAAAACTGCCAGCCTCTCACATCATCGCTTCCACGTACACATTGTGAGCTTTTAACGATGCAATTTGCTCGACGATCGGCACGATTGTTTTGCCTATCCGGGTAGGACAAAAGTCAATACCCACACTTGTGCCATGTCTTTGGAAGGTGAAATGGCTTATAATATACTGCTAGGGCGGCCTTGGATCAGGGACATGAAATGTGTCCCCTCGATCGCACACCAGTGCTTGAAGTATGCCTATGAAGGGCAAATACATGTAGTCCCAATGGACTTATAGCCCTTCAAGTATTGCAATGCGGTACAATTCATATCTCAATCGACCATCCCATCAACGCATTTGGATTTTCAATTAAATCCATCTAAATAGGGTCCAATATCATAGGTACCACTGGTGGCCAACAAAGCAAAATCCCAGCCAGGTGAGACTTCATCACCTACTCCATCATCAATTCCACCTATCATGGCCCAATAGAAGGACAAGGGAAAGCAAATCATGGAAGAGGTTAAGCCTCTAGAAGAGGGGTTGCCCATAATTTCAACAATATCAACAGAGGAAACACCCAACACAACACAAACCAAGACTCCTAAACAACCAAACATGGAATGGACTCAGGAAGGACTACCGTTTCCTCCTACCCAATCATCAACAATCACTGTTGAGATGGCCAATACGGGCCTGGGGGAGTACTTAGTGCAAAACGTTGTGGCAACCCCCACATTGGAGTCAGTGCAGGACATGGGAAGACCTCGCCTTCCCATAGGGACAATTGTTCCACTAGGCTACCCTCCCAACCAGATGAATTTTGTGTATGGGGGCCTTGATCATGGTTCTGAACCATGCGAACAAAAGGAAACAGATGAAGAGCCTTTTGTCAAAAACATCAATTATCTGTCGAACCCAGAATTTGCCCTAAAATATCTTGAACAATGCAATTGGCATGGGTATGGGCTAGGCAGATATGAGCAAGGGACGTGAATCCTTTGCCAACCAAGATATCAGATGCCATACGACAAGTCAGGAGTGGGGTTCAACCACCCCTTGCCCTTAGACATCTTGGTTGAAAATATGCAAGGCCTAGAAATAGGCAATAAGGGGGGATTGGCACAAGACCCATACACCAATCCAAACATAGAATACACATTGGGGGACTATCTCCCATGGTCTACAAACACCCCTGGAAATAGCAATAATCCCTCTCCTTTGCTAGAGAGAGGTGAAAGTTCAGAGAGCAATCCTCAAAGAGAACAACAACGGCTTTCAGACATTTTTCTGAAGCTGTTTCCCCTAGAGATTCCAGATGAAATGACACAATGTCAAGAGAATCAAGACCCTCCACCAAGAGTGGAACAACCACAATGGGACTGGATTAACTTATTGGAACAAGAAGATTCCTCAACGTCACAAGCAACAGATGCTGAAGAGGATGAACAATTTTGGATCTATGAAAGTGAGTCAGAAGACGAGACTGAGATGGACTATCTCAGACACGCACGATGGCATCATCGTGCTTTAACGCATGAAGATCTAATGGGACAAATGGGCATCCTATTAGGACATGAATGGCAAGTAGACCCAGCGAGGTGGGACCAAATGTTGGACCTATGGCTCCAAATTCAAGAAGAGCATCCTCCACCTTGAGATCCCATCAGGACAGCAGTACTGAGGGAATACCCCGCCTTCCTTTTCGCACATAGAGATGAGTTTGCACCTAGAGAGGATCCATTCATGCCCGTTCTCATAGAGCCATATCCAGAGTATAGGGAACAGCTAAAAGAATCAAGTCATCACACCCGCGATTCTGGAGACCAAATTCATTCCATCCACATGATCTCCATTGATTTGACCGCACCCATCCGCAATCCGATCGATCCATCATGGTCATTGCATCTAGACATGGATGCCATCGATTGGGATCGCATCAATTCACCATTGTCACCATCAGAGTACTGGCCTTTCGATGAAATGCTTCATTTTACCCCAAGGACAACTCAGGATATTTTTCAAGCTGAAGAGGGACCCAAGGTTCCAAACGCAGATCTTAACTCAGTGATGATATCCATTTGATCCCAACTCCACATCGGTTGGAGGATGGATCCCACATGTCGATCGAGGAGACGACTGACATAGACATCGGCACAGATCCAATGAATCCATGGATTCTCAAGCTGGGGGTAAGTCTTTCTCCTGAAGAGCAAGCTGATTACATTGCCCTTCTTAAAGAAAAGAAGGAGGTTTTTGCATGGTCATACAAGGATATGCCAGGACTAAACCCGCAACTAGTCATGCACAATTTAACGCTTGATCCGACAATCAAGCCTGTAAAGCAAAAACTAAGAAAGATGCACCCAACAGTGGCCTTGATGGTCAAAGATGAATTGCAAAAGCTGTTGGATGCACAATTTTTCATCTACGTGGATTATCATAGTAGTCGCATGGTGAAATGGATCATGTTGTTGACGAAATTTGACATTGAGTTTATTGGGCAAAAATCTATCAAAGGACAAGTCATAGCCGATCAACTAGCAGAGGCTCCTCTTGAAGACGATCAGCCTCTGGATATAGAACTACCCGACGATGGGGTCTTCCATGTCTCAGAATCGCCAGATTCTGAAGAGCCTGAGTCACAGGCCGACATAACCTTATTTTTTGATGGTTCTAAATGCGAGCAAGGTGGTGGCGCAGGAATCATATTCTTCACACCGTAGGGTGCTCCAATGCCCCTGTCATTTAAATTAAACTTCCAGTGCACCAACAACAATGAAGAATATGAAGCCTTGCTCCTAGGTCTTCAAACAACAATCGCCATGAACATCAAAAGATTGAACATCTTTGGTGATTCGTTGTTAATCGTCAATCAAGTCAAAGGGGTATATCAATGCAAATGCCCGATTCTGAAGGCCTATAAAGCCCTCGTGGACAAATTCCTGGCAAAACTTGAGTGGTATGACATCGAGGCACTTCCTCGATCATCGAATCGTTTTGCGAACACAATGGCCTCCTTGGGGTCACTAATCCCGCAAGACCTTTCCGGTGACATGACAACTATTCAAGTCAAAACATTATTGCAATCCGCGATGGAGCGTGCAAGCTCAGACTTGACGCCAAAAATCCACATGATCCAGATCGAACCATCCTCGGATAAGTTCTTTCGAATTCGAGATAGTCTAAAATGTGCCAACTGGGGGTCCTTATTTTCCCCCACTCCCATTGATAGCAACACAACGCTATTCTTACAAGTTTTATCCCAATCAGCACTTGATAGGGAAGAACTTCAAAAGGGATTGGTTGTTCATACTGTCGAGGTTTTCGATCAATAGGACTGGTATTTACCAATCAGAGACTACCTCAAGTTAGGTAATATTCCCTTTGGATTGACACATGCCACAAAATGAACATTCAAACAGAAAGTGACAAAATATGTCTTGATAGGAGACATTTTGTATCGTCACAGCTATGACGGAATTCTCCTTCGTTGCTTGGACCAGCAAGAGTCCACTTGGGCAGTCACCCAAGCGCATGACGGTACATGTGGCGGCCACTTTAGTGGTATGGCCATTACAAAGCGCATTCTTCGCATGGGCTATTATTGGCCATCTTTAGAGCAAGATTGTTGCGCGTATGTCAAGAGGTGCGTAAAATGTCAACATCATGCCAATCTGATGCACGTACCTTCCCAGGCCTTACAGAAAGTCCAGTATGCTTGGCCATTTTCGTAGTGGGGCCTCGATCTAATCGAAAAGATCTCCCCTGCATCATCAGGCCATCACATGTTTATCATAACGGCCACAAAATATTTTACCAAATGGGTGGAAGCAATTTCGTTAACCTCTACAACAGGACCCCGCATTGCGGAGTTCATCTTGCATCACATCATATGTCATTTTGGTATTCCATCCAAAATAATCTCGGATAATGGGCCATCATTCAAGAACAAAGACGTGCGTGCTTTAACCACAAAGTACAAAATTCAGCACAGATTTTCAACACCCTATTATCCGCAAGCAAATGGGCAAGCAGAGGTGTCAAACAAAATGCTAGTCGCCATCCTTAAAAAGACCGTCGCAGACAGTCATAAGGATTGGCACATACAAATCCCACTTGCCCTTTGGGCTTATCGCACTAGCATTCGGACGCCCACTGGGGCAACTCCATTTTCACTAGTGTATGGCTTAGAGGCAATAATGCCTCTCGAGTTGGAAATTCCTTCCCTTCGCATATCAATGCAGGAATTCATCGATGATGACACTGCACGGCAGGCCCGGTTGGACCAACTTACGTTGCTTGACGAATGATGCATTAATGCTCTTGAGCACTTACGTATCTATCAAGAGTGACTTAATAAAGCTTACAACATGAAGGTTCACCTAAGAGACTTTCGGGTTGGTGATTTGGTTTTGAAGGAAAACCAACAAAATTCTAATTTGCCACCCCACCTGAGGGATAAATTCGTGGCAAATTGGTTAGGTCATTATGTCATTGATAGCAAAATAGGACCAAGAACATACAGGCTAGCTTCTCTTGATGGTATCAAGGAAACAGAACCCTTGAATATCAGTCATTTGCGACCATTTCATATCTAAGAAAGCCATATACAAAAAAAAAAAAAAAAAAAAAAAGCTCCAAGGATTATCGCAATCTCTTGGTCAACCAAAAATCTCCAAGGATTATCACAATCTCTTGGTCAAACACAAAAAGCTCCAAGGATTATCGTAATCTCTTGGTCACCTAAAAAGCTCCAAGGATTATCACAATCTCTTGGTCACCCAAAAAGCTCCAAGGATTATCGCAATCTCTTGGTCAACCCAAAAGCTCCAAGGATTATCGCAATCTCTTGGTCAATCCAAAAAGCTCCAAGGATTATCGCAATCTCTTGGTCAATCCAAAAAGCTCCAAGGATTATCGCAATCACTTGGTCAAACCCAAAAAGCTCCAAGGATTATCGCAATCACTTGGTCAAAACCCAACAAAAATACATCAAAAACAACAAATTTTTTTTTCAAAAACAACAAAATACATCAAAAACAACAAAAATTTGCATCTCATTTCTACGCATTCTCAAATTCATCAATTGAGAGTTTTCTCACATCTCATCTTCATATTCGCCAAACTCAATTCATCGAAAATACAAAAATATGTAGCTGCATTAAGCATTGCATTCATACAGTCCATCTTGTTCCCCACTGTTCCATTTCATAAAAACAACAGACACACCATGCATTGCTTCTACCACACTACAGTCAGTGGTCTGTAAATGTACCAAGAGTTTCAGTGATTCAGTCATCATTTTCCTCTTTAGCCATGTAATGTATCAAGTCAAACAAATTTTACGAAGGTAGAGTCATACTTGAAATACACCTTGATACGTAACATCCCAACACAAACTAAACACATTAACAATTCCAGAGTTATGTGAAAGAAAGATGAAACCTGCACAGTAATCTAGGTCACCATAAGCGAAACGGTTATCTTGCTCATCCCCTTGTGCGGATGACCCAAAGAATGCTGAGAGTTGGCAAAAGGACAAGCATCACCCCTACCCAATTCCCAAAAATCCCTAATCTCAATAGTTGCAAAAAAAAATCAAATTTTTTTTTGCAAAACGTCAAAACATCAAGATTTGACATCCTACAGTGCACACATCAAAATGCACTAAGAAACAGTGATTTTTATCACTCCAATCCCTTGCTCAAAAAAAAAAAATAAGAAAACAAATCAAAGTAAACAATGATCTTATCACTATAAACGAGCAAGTATCCTATTACAATTGAAGAAAAGAAGGGAGTTGAACTTGAATCCCTAGAACTCTCAGCATTCTAAAGGTCTTCTCACATGATGATATATCTGTCACATTAACTTGCGTACAGATCAATGTTTGCATGTGGATAAGCTAGCTTATGACATCCTAGAAAACATCGCGGATTAATCTAACTAAACATAACAAAGGAGTTAGTGGAGCTAGTTAGGTGATCCTCAGTACAGGTTCGGTTGAAAGCCCATCTAGAATTGGCGGTATCCTGATAAATACCACATAAATGAACTCAATGGCACACACAGGGATGTGAAATAGCTTGGTCAAAAATAGGTCTGATTCATACCTTGTTCAAAAATCATTTAAGATAAAGTACAGTCGTGGCTAGAGAGCTAGAACTGTCTGAGTCTCAGAAAAACTTAGCTACATTTCTAAACCAACTACGCTACTTTTCATCTTTGCAATACCATTAGAAAATACAAAAAAAAAAAAAAACAAAAAAAAAACACATGTATACATACAAATTCATGCATCACAACAATCGCCTAAAAACAAAATAATAGAATTCTAAACAAGCTATGGTGCCATAGCCAAACATCACAAATCCCATTCATCCATTTCATCTCTGCATATCACATATAAATCAAAAACATTTGCAGTCATCATAGCATATGCATCCATCAAAATAAATCAACATAATACATCCATATTCATCAACCATCATGCACAAGATCAAAAAAATATCAAAACAACAAAAACAACAAATAAATGCAACACAAAAACAGAAAGCAATAAACATTGCCAGACACAAGTGCTCTTGCACTTAACCTCTTGGCATAGCAAAAATGATATCGAGGTTTAAATTATCACTATCCTACTCCCTAAGAAGGCTACCATAGCCGGACCACTCCACGGGAGACGGATTTTCGAAAATTTAATCCCCAAATGGTGTCACAACAAAAACAAACAAAAAAAAAAACAACAAAAACAACAAATAAATGCAACACAAAAACAAAAAGCAATAAACATTGCCAGACACAAGTGCTCTTGCACTTAACCTCTTGGCATAGCAAAACTGATATCGAGGTTTACATTGTCACTATCCTACTCCCTAAGAAGGCTACCATAGCCGGACCGCTCCACGGGAAAACGGATTTCAGACAATTAAATCCCCAAATGGTGTCACAAAACAACAAAAACATCACAAAAAAGCAACACAAAAAAATAAACACTGCCAGACACAAGTGCTCTCGCACTTAACCTCTTGGAATAGAAAAATAGATTTCGAGGTTCAAATTATCACTCTCCTAATTCCCCAAGAAGGCTATCATAGCCGGACCGCTCCACGGGAAATAGGTTTTCGACGATTTCACCTCATTATGACATCACCAAAAGGGTTAACACCCACCAAAAATAGGTCCATATGTTGGAAAAATTGCACATGCTTAATGGTAAACCCTCTAAAGGCACCCTTGCACAAGTCATCTTGGGTCAAGCGACTCGTCGCTTCTCTCACAAAGGTCATTCCCTCATCGATTCGTCGCTTGAGGGGGTAGTCACACTTAGTCACCAACCAACAATCACACACCCAATTAAGGAAAACGACATGCATTCAAAGAATCATTGGCAAAGACAATCACGCTCCTGCTTGGGGCAGTAAACAAGCAACAATCAAATCAATCAAACACTTGGCATTTCGTGAATCATGAATACAAGGTTCCCCTGAGGTAAAAACGCCCTTCGCCTATTCATGACCGATCAATGTCTAAGTTCAAGTCACACCTCACCAAAACAGGTTAACACTTGAAATCAAATTCCTTAGCTCGTCAGAAGCAAGGATTCAAGAATGCATGCCCTTTCCATACTTGGGGCATAAAAAGTTGGTTAGGTTACCAAGAAACCCTAATCATTAGTGCTTTGGTTATCTATTTTTGCTCAACACTGCGTCACCCACAGCGCTTCCCAAAAAGGGGCATCTGTAGACACCAAAACAGCACCAATCTGATTATGTGACTGCAAACACTGATTGCTTTGACAAACACAGCCCCCAGGGCAGCCCTCAGAGGTCAGACAGTGGTCCTAACCACTTCCATAGCAATTTTGTAAGGTCAGGAAGCAATTTGGTACATTTAGACACTTTTCCCAGTACTCGTCTCACCCAGGGACGATTACTAACTTGCAATCGTCTCACCCAAGGACGATTACTAACTTGCAATCGTCTCACCCAGGGATGATTGTTGTAATCGTCCCACCCAGGGATGATTACCAAGTTTAACGGGAAAAACGACAAACGACGCCAAGTGGCAGCCCAGAATAGTCAGTTGATGACTCCTGCCTTGCACGCGTGTGTAGGTGGATAGAAGGGCCGTTAGAGGACTGTCACAAGAAGCAATTATGAAAACACAAGTCAATGGAGGACTCCCCTCCCTCATGAGGAGACATGAGCGCCACATGGCGCCTATGACCAACACATGGCATTTGTGCTTCCTTCCCAAAGGAGACCCCTTGGGTCTATAAAAGGTGAGACTTTTCTCACCCAAAATAGAGAGGTTGAAGGAGTTTTCAAGCAACGAAGTGCTGCCGAGTTGAAGACCCACTTGCATCCCTTTTGGTTCACCTTCCCACATCCACCAATCTCTTTTGTAAGGGAGGTTGTTGGGTGGCCTTTGGAAGCTCGAACCTGACCCAAATCCAACACATGGACACCTGAACCAACCAATTCGCCGACCCCCCCACTCCTAAGAGATTTTGGGCCCATCCCAAGTGGATTGGTGCCAAAATCAAGTTCCATCGGTGGGCTGCCCACTTGGGCACCCCACACCTTTTGGATTTAGTTGTAGTTCATTTTCTGTCATTTGTTCATATTCCATGTTATTCTCTATTGTTCAATAGTTCAAAATCTTGAATCTTGATTTCAAAAGGTTTTCATTGAATATTATCATGCTTTTGTTATTTTGGTTGTCCCACTGACTTGCAGGTAACAACGTCCAATTTCTCGATGATGGAGGCCAAATTGGGAGAATCCGACCATCTGGGTCATCCCAAAATGGCCCCAATTACATAACCCCCTTGTTTGCAGGCATTTTGCAGGTCTTGGGAATCGACATTGGAGCAGCGGCAGGTCGACTTCTTCAACACAGTATCAATCGTCCCTACAGGGGACGATTAACAGAAGCAATCGTCCTTCCAGGCGACGATTAACAGCAGCAATCGTCCTTCCAGGGGACGATTAACAGCAGCAATCGTCCTTCCAGGGGACGATTACCAGGTAAAAGCATATTGGCCGGCTGTCTCAAGGGCAATCGCATTTTGGTAACATTTTTTGTCTTCTGTCAAGTTTTCAAGCCATTTAGACTCATTGTATTTACTGTTTCAGGCAGATGTTTACATGCATATTTTGTTGATTTTAGAGAATGAACCCCTTTCCTTTGCAGTAGGTGCTACTAACATTTTTATTGTTTCTTTGATTGTAGGAAAAGCAATCAGAGGTGAAGAACTTATCCACATCAGCGATGGCAGCATCCTGGCCCGCCCATTGCAATCGTGGCCACGCGGGAAGAGGAAGACTAGGTCACACATTGTAATGAAGACAAATTTAATGCTCCTAGCCCCCAAAAGGGGAGGAGATGTCTATGTAACCGAGGATAAGATATTTGAATAAAGAGGGTTGTGATTTCTTTACATCTTGTCTTTCGTTTCCACGTTGTCTCCTTTCTCCGTTTTAGTGCATAGGATCAAAGCGTTGCATTTTCATCTTATGTTGCATAACTAGTGTTTCCTTTGCCCGAAATCTCGTGCTTTCAGGTGATCCTTTCTGTTGGTGTAGATAATTCAGGGGTTGGTGCTCCTTCCAGTGTGTTCTGGTAAATTGATTGTAAAGTTGTTGATTTGCAAAGGCTGGATTTGGATGGGATTCTAAACAGTCAATTTTTGAGGAGTAGCCAAAACTAGTGAACCTTGGTACATCTTGTGTTGTGTGATGCTCTCGTGTTATATTTGCTTTATTTGGTTTTAAGTTTTCATTGTTTTGGCTTTAAGAGTTGAAGATTTAAGTTTTAAAGAGCTACACTGATTCACCCCCCCTCTTAGTGTCATTGTGAGACTAACAATTGGTATCAGAGCCAGTTTCCCTTGTTAGGCTAAATCAGCTAGGGTTGATCTTGGATTAGTATGCAATGGTAGGTGGTGAAGGCTTCTCATCAAACAAAGCACCATTGTTGGACAAAACTAATTACACATTTTGGAGACTCAAGATGCAGACATATCTTTGTGCTTTGAGATACGACATTTGGGATTCAGTAGATAGTGGATACACAATACCCACCACTTCTCCAACCGATGTTGTCGATAAGAAATTGTTTGAGAATAACTCAAAAGCAAAGAATGATATCATGTGCGGATTAGTGGACAGTGAACTAGTAAAAATTATGAGTTGTAAAATGGAAAAATAAATATGGGACAAACTGATGAGCATTCATGAAGAATATGATAAGATCAAGAAGGCCAAGTTACAAACACATCGAGCTCAATTCGAAGTATTAAAGATGAATGACGATGAGAACATAGAGGTATATATGTTGAGAGTTAATGAAGTCATTAATGCGATTAGAGGACTCAGCGAGAAAATCAAATATTCTGTCATCGTGAAAAAGGTATTATGATCTCTTCCCCAAAGATTTGATTCTAAAGTTTCAGCTATAGAAGAAGCTACAGATCTTATGGATGAGATGCATGGTTCTTTGACTACATATGAGATGAGAATAGGAAATTCTAACCCACAAACAGAGAAGCTACTTTTAAATCCCATAAAAATATGAAAGCAAAACAAGAATCCGAGGAAGAAGTGACATCAGATGAAATGGAAGCAAACTTTGTTTGAAAACTAAAAATGAGAAAAGGAAAATACAGAGGAAAGTTATCGTTTAAATATTTCAATTGTGGAGGCATTGGGCATCTTGCAGCTAAATGTCCACTTAATGAGAAGAACAAAAGTGATGAAGGATCACACCAAGAAAGAAGTGACTGGAAGAAAAAACCAAATTTTAGAAAAGACAACTTCAAGAAGAAAGTTTCATCTCCAAGAATTTTAGTTCATCAGAAGATAGCGGCAGTGAGGATTCTGAAGAGGAAACATGTGAAGTTCTTTTTATGGCACTCAAAGAAGAAAAAATAGAAAAAGAACAAGTATGTGATGAAAACCTAGAGGCTGAAGTAGATCTAGAAGGTGAGTTGATCGCTGCAATTGAAGAGTTGGGTTTAGAAAGGAAAAAGAACAAAATACTGTCCAAGAAGTTGGAAGAATATGGGGATAATATTGAAGATATCTTCTTAAAAATTCATAAAGCCAAGAAAATAGAAGAAGCCTTGAAGTCACAGATCAATGATAAAGAGATTGTTTGCTACAAACAAGAAGAGGAGATTGTTTTATTGAGGAAACAACTAGAAGAGGCCAATAAAAATCTCAAATTTGAGAAGAGCACAGAGCTGTTAGATAAAATGATAAGGCAACAAAGAAGCCCCATGTGTAAGCTTAGTCTTGGATGTGAAGTTGAACAACCTTCATCTTCTAAATCTGCAGAGAAGAAGAAATCCACTGTTGAAGGATCAAAGCAAGAAAAGCTTGAAGCTGAATCCTCAAAAGGAATAAAATCTCAAAGGAGATCTACAACAAAGCAACCACAACAAAAGAGGTTCTATCACTCTCACTTTATTCATAATAATGCTTTTAATGGCTATTGTTTTAGATGCAACCATTATGGTCACAAGGCAATTTATTATGGATTGAATAATAGATCAAAGAGTTATACTGGTAGAAATACATCTGTTATTCCGGTTGAACACCATGTTCAATGTTTTAAATGTAATGGTCATGGGCACATAGCAAGGTCTTGTACAAAAACTTTTGTATCTAATCTAAGGCAAGACAGTAGATTTCATCAGACGCAAATAATGCAACACAGACAGGGAAGAAATCATGTGCATCAAATAAAGGAAAATAATCATCCATCAAGGATGTACAAGTGACAACCACCCAAGAGAAATTTTCAAGTTCACAAAAATATTCAAAATAGGGATGCAGTTGAAAACCTTCAGCCTAAGTTCAAGAAATATTGGAGAAAGAAAGAAGAGAGGAAATCATGTCTCCTTGGATTGAAGGAGATTACTCCTTTATTGTACTAAGCAACTCCAGGTAGCACATCCTCAGGGGGAGCAATGTTAAAGTTTTATTTTAATGCTCCTATGTATTTGTGTGGTTATCTGAGGATGAAAGGAAAGTAGTCGGGGAGTTGTCGTATAGTTGCCAAAGTGTGGTTCAGTTCATGTCATTGTTTGTGGCGGTACCGTGAAGGGTGGTGATTAAATTGAGAGTTGTCACCATTGGTAGTATTGCTATATGTCAGTGTTGTACTTTTGATGGTTCTTACTGCCATTGTTCAAAGTTACAAAAAATTACAGTTCTAATAATTTGGTTTAGTGAAAGAGATGCTAAAAAGTTCACAATGGAGGATTGTAAGCCAGTTAGCACTCCCATGACGACAGGTTGCAAGTTGAGCAAGAATGTGTAGATGACAAAAAGAGTACCAGTGGAGGTGTGTTCTATCTTGGAGATAGGTTGGTCACGTGGAATAGTAAGAAACAAGAGTCAGTCTCCTTATCCACAATAGAGGCAGAATATATTGCAGCGACAACGTGTTGTATGCAGGAGAAAGTTACAGAAGGTGAGGTTAAGTTGGATTTTGTTCCAACAAAAGAGCAAGTAGCGGATATCTTCACAAAACCATTTCCCAAGGAAGTCTTTGAATACCTTCGCAATAAATAGGGAGTGGTCATGTTTCCCAAGAATTGACTAGCTATCGGGACCACATTCTCAGGGGGAGCATTTGTGTATTTGTTTATCTTTTTGCTCATGTTTGTGACTTTTGCTAAGAGTAATAATTTTTGCTTGAGAAATTTGTGCATGGACTAAGGGGGGAGTTTACAGCAGCCCTTTTGGTATTGTTGTCAAAGGGGGAGAAGAGTTACAGGAAATTGCTCAAGAGTTACAAGAAATTGCACGTGTGTTGCCAACAATTCCAAAGGGGGAGATTATTGAGCAAGGTGCAGCGACATTATTGTCATTGTTGTCAACACAGTTAGATAGATCGGTTGATGTAGTGGACATGAGTTCAGAGGTTACTCAGAGTATGTACAGTGATGTTAAATGCTTATGAGGATGTTTCTGATGTTTGGGTGAACTTGTTACAGGTTGTCCAAGAAGACCGAAGTGGCCCATATGCAAAAGAGAAGCGAAAAAGCAAAGGGTAAAAAGTGTCGTGATATTGTGACATGTTGCATTTTCATGGCCAAAAGAGAAGAGAAAATGCAAGGAGAAAAGGTGTCACGATATCGCGACATGTTGCATTTTCGTGGCCAGAAGAGAAGAGAAAATGCAAGGAGAAAAAGTGTCGCGATATTGCGACATGTTGCATTTTCACGACCGAAGAGAAGAGAAAATGCAAGTAGAAAAAGTGTCACGATATCGCGACATGTTGGATTTTCACGGCCAGAAGAGAAGAGAAAATGCAAGGAGAAAAAGTGTCGCAATATCACTACATGTATTTTCACGGGCCAAAGCTAAGAGAAAGAGCAAGGAGACAAAGTGTAGCGATATCGTGACATGTTGTATTTTCATGGTCTAATGCAAAGAGAAAGAGCAAGGAGAAAAAGTGTCGCGATATCGCGACATGTAGCATTTTCACGATCCGATGCAAAGAGAAAGAGAGAGAAAGAAAAAGTGTCGCGATATCGCGACATGTATTTTTGGGGGCCAAAGCAAGGAGAAAGAGAGAGAAAGAAAAAGTGTCACGATATCGCGACATGTTGTATTTTCGGGGGCCAAAGCAAGGAGAAAGAGAGAGAAAGAAAGTGTCACGATATTGTGACATGTATTTTTGCGATCCAAATCAAGGAGAAAGAGAGAAATAAAAAGTGTCATGATATCACGACATGTCTCATTTTTTGTGACACAAAAAGGGCATCCAGGCAGAGAAAGAAAAAGTGGTGCGATATCGCGACATGTCGCATTTTCATAACTCAATAAGGGCAGGCAGTCATAGTAACAAAAGTCTCGCGATATCATGACATGTCACATTTTCATGACTCAAGAAGGGCAGGCAGGCAGAGTAACAAAAGTGTCACGATATCATGACATGTTGCATTTTCATGACTCGAAAAGGCCAGGCAGGCATAGTAACAAAAGTGTCACAATATCATGACATGTCACATTTTCACGACTTGAAAAGGCCAGGCAAGCAGTGAAACAAAAGTGTCATGATATCGTGACATGTCGCATTTTCACGACTGAAGACCAGGATGGTAAAACTGAAGACTGCATAGTGACGTGGACCCATAAGGAATATTTAATTATTTTAAATCATTTAAGATGGTCGTTACACGTGGAAAGAAACATATGCATGCCCATGTGGAGAAAACGAACAATCGAAGAAGGAGAAAATGAACAGTCATCAAAATAGTATCGAAAAGCTTTTTCGAAAACCAAAATGCATGCATGCACAAAGGAGAAGACGAATAGTCATGACCAAGAAGATGAACAGTCATGGTAGGAGAATATGGTGTTAATTCTCTGCATGTAACATGTTTGATGAAATGCCTACTCTATATATACAAAAGGAGTTACATAAAGAAGGCGTTACAATTGACAAGTGGCGTATGAGAATTGAAAGGAGGAGTTACGACTGGAGTTACAAAGAGAAAGGATTGTTATAAAAGGAGTGCTTCTTGGAGAATTAATTTGGGGGATTTTATCTTGCAAAGAGAGTGAGAGGAGAGTGAGAGGCACGCGAGAGGTGAGCGAGAAGGGTGTGTGTTTTGTGAAGTGTGGGAGATGTTGAGTAAGCAATAGACCAGTCAGGGTCTTGTAAAAGTGAAGGCATTTCTATGTCAATCTTCTAGTTTCAAGATTAAAGTCCAAGTTGGTGTTTGGCATCAGGGGTTGGTGCTCCTTCCAGTTGGTGCTGGTAAATCAGGGGTTGGTGCTCCTTTCTATTGATGCAGATAAATCATGGGTTGGTGCTCCTTCCAGTTGGTGTTGGTAAATCAGGGTTGGTGCTCCTTTCTATTTGTGCAGATAAATCAGGGGTTGGTGCTCCTTCCAGTTGGTGCTGGTAAATAAAGGGTTGGTGCTCCTTTTTGTGTGTGTAGATAAATTAGGGGTTGGTGCTCCTTTCTGTTGGTGCAGATAAATCAGGGGTTGGTGCTCCTTCTAGTTGGTGCTGGTAAATCAAGGGTTGGTGCTCCTTTCTATTTGTGTAGATAAATCAGGGGTTGGTGCTCCTTTCTGTTGGTGCAAATAAATTAGGGGTTGGTGATCTTTCCAGTGTGTGTTGGTAAATTGATTGTAAAGTTGTTGCTTTGCAAAGGCTGGATTTGGATGGGAGTCCAAACAGTCAATTTTTGAGGAGTAGCCAAAACTAGTGAACCTTGGTAAATCTTGTGTTGTGTGATGCTCTCGTGTTATATTTTCTTTATTTGGTTTTAAGTTTTCACTGTTTCAGCTTTAAGAGTTGAAGATTTAAGTTTTAAAGAGCTACACGGATTCACCCCCCCTCTCAGTGTCATTGTGAGACTAACAACTTTTTTCATACAACAATCAATGGTAGTGGTTTTTTTTACCTTAATTCATAGTTAAAATCTCCTTGAAAAGTATTCTTATAAAAAAAAATAGACTGAATATCACTAGGCTTGAGGTTGGCAAGGATTTTGTTTCTTATTTTTGAAAATATCTTGTTAAAATCACTAACAAACTCATTTTATTTCTTCTTCATAGTGGCTAGCTCAGTTAACAATGATTGTTCATTTTTACTTTCACCATACTTCTTTAGGAAAACTTCTTCCATTTTTGTGAAGGCTGGGATATCATTGTTAGGAAGGGAATTAAACCATTCTCTAGCATCTTTTTCTAAAGTCTATAGAAATAGTATTAATAATACATCTTCATGTTCAACTTCTAGATTGTCCATTGCATATAATAAACTTTTGATATGATCCTCTCTAGTTACTGCACTGTTTCCTAAAAACTTAGGGAGGTATTTGTGAGATTTACTGGGTAAGGCATTTAAATTTACTGGTAATACAAAAGGCCTATATCTATTAGTTCTCCACAAATGAACATTACCCTAAGCCATAGCTATTGTTGTATTTAATTTCATATATGTAGGACCTACAGTGGTATGGTTCTGGGTAGTTTGAACGTAGATTGATGAATTATCTACCTTTAACTGAGAATAATCACATATATCTTCTACTACTGATTTTAAACGTTCATCTACAGAAATATCAGTAGTAATATTATTCTAGATTTTCTTCACATACCTTCTACCACTAGAATTTAATAAACTATTATAAATGGTATTTTTTAAAAGTGGATTTTTCTGGGTATGTATAAATACCTCTGGATTCTCGAGTTCTAGAAATAGCTCCTTACCACTTCTCCTGTTGTTCGCCAGTATGTTATGTTCTCTTATTTTTTATTTTATTTTTCTTCTGTGTTTGTCTAGTAGAGTCACCAAAATTGGGGTGCAGAAAGAACAACATATACTCTTATCATGAATGCTTGATATCATCTCTCATCCTCACAGGAGTTGGTTCTTAAGGAAAATCAAGAAAATCAAGAAAGAGAAAATTTTCAATAAAATAAAGAAAGTAAAAACTCACTTCAAAACATAAACTATGAACAAAGGAAAAATAAAGAACTTCTAACAAAGTGAAAATTAAAACGCTGGTTCTTTACTTTAACTGGTCATCCGTTGATTAAAAATAATCATTGAAGAAAATGTTTTAAGAAGATAATTGAATATTTTTAAAAATCCCTCCCCAGCAACGGTGCCAAAAAACTGTTGGAACCGATTCTTGCATTCGTAGGAAATCAATTGTCATGCTACAAGAATCCGTTTAAAACCAACGAGCTATTACAGGCTCTGGTCGACCTGCTTCATGTTTTGTTAAACTTGAATATTGCTATAAAAGATGGTAGAACAGGTAAGGAAACCCCAACGAAAATTCTACAATTAAAATTCTAATTTGCATGTTCCAAATTTATATTAAACTATAGTATTCTTATTAAAATGACCAAGCATGAAAATAACCAACTGTTATACCTTATGTAGATCGGTTCCTAGATTCATTGGGTTGTTATAACAATTTAACAATAATTTTAATATGACATAGAGAGAAGGGGAGAAGAAAATTGGTGTTCTTAATATCATTCGAATATCGTAATAAAATCAAGAGTTAACCAATGAAATAAACATATATAATGTGTTCAAATAATGTAACCCATCATACAGATACACACAATACTAAGACAAAGAAATGACAGGAATAAAATCTAAAATTGTATTGATTTCAAATATTACATGTAGAGTGGGCGGGATGTCTTTTAAATCTATTTTTATTAAATAAATACATCAATACAATGAATATAACTCTATTCAAATAATGTAACAGGTCTCTCCAACTCTCATTGTTCCAATATGGTAACAAAATAATCTCTGAATCCTAGGCTCAATAAGGCTGGAAATATTCTCAACTTCTTGAATGATTTCCTATCATACAATCCTACACATCAAGGGGAGGAAGAAAGAATGAATAAAATAAATAGACACAAATAAATACAACAACACAACTGATAGGGAACTCAAGTATACCTCTTAGCAAAAATTCTATTCTCTAATTGCTTGATGTAGAATCCAGACCTACCTACTTCATTTTATAGCTACTGGTTCTCGATTCTATTATTATTGGTTTTCTTCTGACTGTACACTTGGTAGCTTCTGATTGAATCTCCAAAATTGATGTTATCTAGCTTGCTTTGTTCTAAACTGACTGTGCCCTCTTCTTTGACTTTTTCAAACATATTCCCACTCAACTGGTGATTTAAGTATGAGGAGAACTTTTGCTCTGATTTAGCTACTTCCTGGTGTGTTTAACTTCTACTTTTTGAATTGGCCTCTTTTGAGTTGCCTTTCCTTGATCCTTTGATCCTTTAACTGACCTAGAGATATCTCCTTTGCAACCCTTTAATATGCTCATTGATCAACCTCCATATTTTTATGTCAAAAGTGGCTGCAATCCAAAGCATATTCATTTCTTATAGAATTCAGTTTTTCTCTATAACAATAATAGGTATGTTTCTATCATACTGAAGTAGTAAGGCTTCTGTAGCATTCACCATGAGTGTAGTTTGTTTAATCATCTCCTCCTCATCACCTTATTCATAGTAAAATCTCTCAAGGGTTTATTTGAATATCCCTTCTATGTCTGATGCTTCCAGTCATTGATCTAAGGACAGACCAACATCTATCAGTTTATCTGTAGCATCCTTTATCAGATCATTCATCTCAGTCACAAAATTTGTCCATTTTTCTCAGTTTGATCCAAATAGGGTTTCTTTGAAAAATTTAAAATTGATTTGAATTTTATTGCCTTCAGGTGTTGTTATTTCTTATCCTTGCAGTTCTTCAAGATTATCCCCTATGTAGTCTAGGGTTGGGTGAATGAATTTAAAATCCTTTTCTCTTTCCTTCATCAAGGTCATGATTTGTTGAGTAGTTATTTGAATCACCCTTATTTGCCTAAAAATTTCAGGAAAACCTTTATCCTGAACCTTTATTCTTTTGTACATGTCTTTTTTCATTACATTCAAATAATATACATGATCTTGAACTTTGGTCACTATAGATGGCTGGGCAATTGAAGCATTTTTCTTATTTAATTCTTCGTGTTGCTTACTTATCACAACTTTCAATTTTTCTTTTTATACTTCCTCTTGACTCAATTGCTTTTTAAGTGTTTCAATTTTTTTAAAAAATTGGTCTATGACTTGATTACTCATAGTTTTGGCAAGCTTTGCCATATCAGCTTCTTTACCCAGTAGTGATGATCCTCCTATTTCCTCATTGGTACTGAAGACTAGTGGGTTTTGTAGGGGAGGGAGATCAACCTTAGAAATATCTGACACAACTGTCCCCATTTTTGCCTTTTTTGAAGATTGTTCTTCTATACTTCCCATTCCTGCTACTAAATGTAACTCTTGTTCATATGTAGTAGTAAAGGCTACCTGTTCATCTGTTCTTTACAAAAACATCTTGGCAATAGGTAGAGATAATATGGGTTTCTTAGCTTCTACTGGAGCTATATCTGTTTTACTTTTTACTGAGTAGCTTAGGAAGAGGCCACCCAGTCCACATTTTACTTATATTACTATTGGAATTTTTATCTCCTATCCCCTTATGTTTATATAAGTCAAGATGACCATGGGTGCCAATTTCTTCACACTGGTCACAATTAAAACATTATCAGTTATAGGAACTACAAACTTCTTTGTTGATGGTGCTTTTTGAGAGGATGAAGTTACTATTTCTTTACCCTTATCTATACAAGTTTGTTGAGGATATTATTTTGGTGATACATCTATTCTGGGTTGGTCATTCACTGGGATTTTAACCTGTTGTTCTACTATATCAATAGTTCTAATAGTAACCTCCATTAAGTCTATGTCCTACTCCTCTATCAATTCCAACAAAGGGTATTCTTTAATTGTTGGGGGTGTCCTTGGTATAACAGGTGTTGTAGTATCCATTGAAATATCCTGAAGCCTTCTTAGTTTAGTTGGGTAGTCATAGGCTTCACAAACCTATGTGCTACCTCTCTTTTCTGGAGGGAAATTATCCCATACTATCTATAAATCTGATTTTTTTCTCTATAGCTTATAATAAGTTCTCTTCAAAGGTATATTCTCAATGATTGATTCGAGCATACTCCCTCTTCTCCATCATCTTGCTATAAATTCCTTTTGGAACATAAAACCTCCATGACACTTCATCGAATCCCATATTATCTAGTTCAAACATTCCCTTGACTAGGGAAGGATGTCCAACAAATACATAATCTCCAAAATGGCAAGGAACATCAAGCCAGGGGACTTTTCCATTCCTCTTAACCAGTCTCATTTTAGCCTCTTCTACCACTTGTCTGCATAATTCTAGGGCTACTATGGACAGTGGGTAGTACTAGGGTAACACCTTAGAAGGGATTTTAGCTCCATATAATCTGATGTAAGTAAAAACCTCCGTGAAGAAGAAATATCCTATCTCTTTTTCTTTAATGAATGCCCTTACCCCTAGTCCTAATATTTTTGGAATTAGCCCAGTTAAGGCCCAATGGATTTCTACCAAGAAGTGATCACAAAACCAACCCATGTGAGTTTGTTCTTCATGAAGTCTCCAGAAGCTGTTATGTACATAGAGGCTATCTATGGCTTTTAATCTCTTACGAGCTTCTTCCCCCAATTGGCCCGCTATTAAGTGAGTGAGAAAAGAATATTATGAAAATCAAGGCATATCCTACCTCTATTCAAATATTGCTCTCTTTAGTTCTACCATTGCTCTATGTATTTGCGAGCTCAATTCTAGTTCCCAAGCATAGATAGGGGTTTTGTGTCCTCTATTACATTATGCAGCTAAATACAAAACTCTTTTCATTATTCTAGTCATATCTTGTAGTCCCAATACTAGGTTTATCATGTCATAGAAGTCTTGTACCCAAGGTTTAAAAGCGCTTTTATTAATTGGAAATTTTTTTTCTATTTCTGCATATGTACCAAACAATTTTTTAAAAATTTCCATGTCAGTGAACATGTGATATTGGTGTTAGATTACCTAGTCCACCAAAATTATGGTATACTTCATCAGATTGAACACTTCTTGGATATCTTCGACTTTGGCACTGAACACCTTTCGATCCTTGTGGTCTCAAAATGTCCTTGTTCTTTCGTCATATGCCACTACTAACCAAGCCATCAAATCTAAGGAAAAATGCACTTTTAGACATATCAGATTTCCAAGGTTACTGTTCCATATGTTGTCTCTAGGGAAACCCTTGTATTGCCAATTTCAAGCTTTATGGAACAAATCTGCCATTATCCATGGGGTTCTATTATCGCCTTAAATTAATCAGGAAAAACTCTTAATGAAGGCATTGTCGATCTCATACAGTTGAGCTGAGTTGGGTTTTTTTTCTGCCCCATATTTTTAGGAAAAATCATACATAGTGGTACCAAGAACAGGCGGTGCAAAAATCATAGAATAGGGTGATTTATCTATGATAAACTTTATGGCTTCTCGTGTATCTGTAGGTACAAAGACATCTCCCCTTGATGCAATTTCCCTCGTGATTGTTGGTCAAGTTCTTAGAAAATGAATGCTCTCTTCTTTATGTGCTTCTTATGTATCAATTCCAATTCTTGGTATACCAGTGGAGTGGCCTTGACTAATTTTGTAAGTTTATATATAGGGTGGTGGAGTGAACTTGATAAATTTACACATTTCGTTATCGATCTGATGCCACCAACTACTGTTCAAAATTGGCCAATGGAATCGTGCCAACTCAATATTTTCTAGATTTTTGTGCTTTATGATGGGCGATATCTGTTAACTTATGAGCCTGGGTCCATTTGATATGTGGGCCTGTAATCATTCATGCTTTCTATTCATTCGTCAATGGGGATATTTTAATATGATGTGGAATGATATGTTTTGGACCTCGTGCCATATCATATCCGAGTGATAACTACATCTTCAAGATCCACTATGTCTCCCTTGGGGTCTTCATGATATCCGACTCTTGGTGTGAGTGTAGGTTTTTAACTATGATGTCCCTTTTTCCCTACGTCAACCATGATTAATCGTAACCATCAAATTGATTTGAGATGAAGCGCATCCATTTATCTTCCCAAAACCTGTATGATAATTAGTGTACATGTTCCCATGTAAACACTTGAAATAAGATGTTTATTGATCTTCAATTAATCATATTTATCTAGTGTTAATCATTATACTGTTAAACCTTAATAGCCTATCTTAATCGATGGTAATCATAAAACACACTTACTTTTCTTTTGTGATCATATTTGGATCTTATGGTGGTGAGGCACGATCATTGGATCATACATATGCACGTATTCTTTAATAAATGGGAAAAATTCATACATACCTTGACTAAATTAATCAACCCAATGCTTAGATTAACCTTTGATTATCTTCCCACATGCGCACCATTGGATCTGGGTGGTCAATGTTTGTCGTAATTCAATTTGTGTGTTATAAAAAAGTATTTATTTAGCCTTTGGATCATTGTCGCCAGCTACAGGCCTTCATGTCCATTGATTCTCTATTTAGTTTGTGCACTGCCATTTGATCACTAACAATATGCATGCTAGATAATGATGTTATAGACCTTTGCTTTTCTATTAATCATGATTAAGGTAAAAAGGGGGAATATTAGTTAATGTATTAAACCCTTATTAAACATGATTAATGTCAATTAATTTTGTCCTTACTCATGCCTTTTACCTTCCATCCTATGATTTTGGTGCGGCTGTCGAATCTGAGTGGAGACAAGCACAGCCGTTGGATCTAAGAAACCTACAAGTTAGTTTAATCAGACATTTATAATATTAATCATTATTAGGGAAAAATGGGAAAAATTAGCTGATGTATTAAACCCTTGCTAATCATGATTAACTTTAATTAATTTCTCCCGATCCTTAACCCTCTTTAATGCATCTTTAATTAGTGCACCATCGTTAGATTTAAGATCGATCGAGCGTAGCCGCCTGATCTTGGTAACAAGCCCAATGATTAATCGAATGGGATGCATCCTTTTTAATATTAATTTTAAAGTTCATTTTAATCAAAGCAGTCATGACCATTGATCTAAGCTTCGTTCAGAATGATCATCCGATCTGTCGGATTTGCTCAGATTTTAACTTGACATTTGACTTATGACGACTTTACTTTAAACCTTTGACTTCTTAGAGGATGCGCAGCCATTGATTTTATGGATGATTGAACGTTGTCATATGATTTTTTTATACTTACTCACTGCTTAATTGGAACATTTTTTTTTTTTGGTAAGTAAGAGAATATTTATGATTAACACCGGGTTTTAACTGGTTGACCCAAAACCATTTTACAAAATAGGGTCCACTGACCAACTGGACAAAGGCCAAGCCTTGAAAGTTTAAACTGACAACAAAAAGGGCCAAGACCTACTCTTCCAACATAATACAACCAAACTAAACTATGGAAGCCTAATATTATGGCCATCAGAAAAGAAAGACGCAAAATAGAACTAACAAAGACAAAATCCACTTTGAGCCTTCCAATCTAAAATTTTTCATTATCTATCACCATTGAGACTGCATGAGGAAGATTTTTAGTCCATGTGATCAAATTTGCTGCTACAATGCCTTCATTTGCTAGCCTATCAGCTGCCATGTTTGCTTCCCGAAAGGTATGCAAAATTATGGCCTCAGGTCGATCATGAATTAGAGCCCTTGCTTCGTGGATGTAGTCATCAAATCTCCAAGGAGCTCTCTTAGTGTTCTTTAGAAGATTTATAATAATAATAGAATCACCTTCCACCAATAGTTTCCCTGGATAATTCTCTGCCACCTTGAGGCTCCTCCAAACTGCCCTCGCTTCAGCCACATTGTTAGTTTGAGCTCCAAGATGTTCAGCAAAAGCTACAAGCACCTCACCCTTGTGGTCTCTAAGTAAGCCACCAGCCCCAGATTCACCTGGGTTGCCTCTAGATGCCCCATCAAAATTTAACTTAATCCACCCTAGGGGGGGTGGGGTCCATGAGATCATGGTTCTAGGACAGACTTGAGGATGATTGAGGCCATCAGTGAGAGGTAAGTTTAATGACTGGCCTAATGAAGCTTCAAAAGGATTTGGAGGTCTAGATGCTGCAGGCACTAAACAAGCATTCTCATTAGCATATACTAAAATTTTTGACAGGACAGAGGATGATTGAGAAACCTTATCCAAGAAGGCCCGACGATTCCTTTCCAACCATATCTGCCACAAGTAGTGATGAAGGTAGATCTTCCACATATACCTAAGATGCCTATTCAAAAAGGGAGAAGGCCACTTGGACAAATAAGTCAAAGATGGACTGAGGATGGACCCAATAAATATGAAACACTTGTAACAGACCTAACAAGATTGAGACAGAAAAATTACAATACAAAAACAAATGATCAATAGACTCCCACTCAGACATACAAAGATAACACCTATTAACAATAGTCACACATCTTTTTATTAAGTTATCCATGGTGAGGATCTTATTTTGGATGGCCAGCCATGCAAAAAACCCAACCTTCGAACCAATGCTTTTGGGCCAAACTTCCAAGTGAGGGAAAGTAGGTTCATCATTATCAATAAGCATCAGATAAGCAGTCTTGACAGAAAATTCCCCATTGTCTGAAGCTTCCCAGATAAGCTGGTCCTCAAGAATGCTAGAAGGGAGTAAATACTGTCTTAATTCATTCTCCAGTATTATTGATGCCCCTGGTAGATCATTGTTCATTATTGGCTTCCAAACCCTTCTATTGTTTGACAAAGTAATAAAATCTGCAACTTTGGTACCAAAAACTTCAATTGTCCAAGCTCTAAGGGTTGAAAGGATGGGGTCTGCAGAGAGGGGATAGTCCTTTAACCATTTGTGGTCCCATAAATCAATGTTTCTTCCATTTCCCAATTTCCAACGTAGCCTTTTGCTTAGCAAGTTTTTAGTTTGAAGGATTGATTTCCAAAAAATTGATCCCCTGGGAGGAAAGGAATAACTTAAAATTTTAGTTTCTTGCAAATACTTTCTTCTGATTATAGTAATCCATTCTGCATTTGCATTTGTCGGAAGACGCCATGCTTGTTTGGCCAGGAGGGCCATGTTTAAATGTTGTATTCTCCTTAGCCCAATACCTCCAAACTCCCTTGGTTTGCAAACCCTATCCCAGGACACCAAGTGAAAGCGCTGCTTAGATTCAGAACCAGTCCATAGGAACCTCTTCTGGATCTGTTCAATTTTAGTGTAGACACTTGTAGGAGCTTTAAAAATAGAGAGAAAGTAGACAGGGATGCTTTGAATGGAAAACCTGGTGAGAACTGCCTTGCCAGCTTGAGATAACAAATTCCCTTTCCATCCAGCCAGCTTCCTCTGAATTCTTTCAATTACATTAGTCCACATGGAATCAGTAGCTTTGCTTGTAAATAAAGGAAGGCCTAAGTATGTGGAAGGAAGAGTAGACACTGAGCATCCAAGAATCCTAGCAATCTTAATCCGCCTCTGAATGGGAGTGTTAAAGAAATAAATTTTACTCTTTGAAAAATTTACCTTTTGCCCCGCAGCATCCTCATATAGCTCTAGAATATGTTTTATGACCTTAGCCTCAAAAACTGATGCAAGAGTTAACAACAAAGTATCATCCACAAAGCTGTTCATGTGTAACCGCTCGTGTTTGTGATGATGCTTTAATTCCTAAAATAAGACCAATATTACGAGCGACTTTGATTGTCCTCCCAAGGGCTTCAGCCACAATGATAAACAACATGGGAGAGATAGGGTCACCTTGCCTTAGGCCCCTTTTACTTTGAAAGTATCCAAGCAGGAGCACCATTAACAAGGACTCGAAAACCAAGGTTTCATAAAACATCCTTCCAAAAGCTTGATCCATTCATGATGAAAACCAAATTTCTGAAGAATGGCAGAAACAAAACTCCAGTTTATGCGGTCATAAGCCTTGTTCATATCCAGCTTGAGAGCAAAAGCGGGTTTTTTAGTCTGGACTACCGAATGGAGGGCTTCATGAACTGTTATGACACCATCAAGGATGAACCTTCCAGGGACTGAACTGCCTTGACAAACATCAATAAACATAGGAAGGATCTTCCTCAGAGATGACTTTCTTGTTTTCAAAAATGTTTCCAAAAATTTCTTTATTCCAGATCCTTAGATTTTCTTTCACCACTTTAAGTTTCTGTGCTAATCTGAATGAAGGCCCCTCGACAAGAATGTTGCCACCACTGAGAAATTCTGTCTCTGAGATTAGGGTGGTGCATCCACATAGATTCAAACCTAAAAGGCCTTTTGAATTTTGGAGTCTCTTCAATTTCAAGTAAAATCGGGTTGTGGTCAGACCCAATGCGAGGCAAGGACAACAAATTTGCATCCCCAAAAGATTGTATTACTTCCTGTGACAAAAAAAACCTATCAAGCTTTTCCATTATAAGTTGATTTCTAGACCTCCTATTGCTCCAAGTAAATTTAGAATTTTTTAATTTGACATCCAATAAATTGTTGTTGTTGATGAAATCTTGAAAGTCCTCCATACTTCTTGCTGGAATTCCTACTCCCCATTTTTTATCAGAGGGGTAAAGAGGGGTATTAAAGTCCCCCGCCACTATCCATGGGATATCCTGAAAAGCTTCCTTGAAATGACTGAGTAAATTCCATAGATCAGCTCTCCCAGATATAGAATTAGGGGCGTACACATTTGTTAATATCCAAGAAAGGTCACTAACCTTATCCTTAAAAATAATGCTCATTACCCTTTCCCCTAATTGAATAACCTTGCCTTCCACCTTCCTTGGATTCCAGATACAAAGAAGACCACCTGAGGTTCCATTGGCTTTGCAAAAAATTGCTTCTCCCTTTTCCAGATATTGAGGGCAATTTTTCTAGACAAAACTTCATCGACTTTAGTTTCTTGCAAAATAAGAATAGTGGGATCAAAATCTCTTCTTAAATATTTGACTAACCGTTGTTTAGGAAGGCCATTGAGCCCCCTTACATTCCAGGATATGATCTTCATTTGGAACTTTTAAAGTTTTTTCCTCTTCCCCTGCCTTGGACTTGAGGGGGCTTAAGAATTTTGTTCTCTTCAAAGGGAAGATTTCCAATTGATGGAAACAGAGTAGTTTGAATTCCATTAGCTATCTCATCTTGGACCTCTTCTTTCCATTGCTGGGCATTTGACTTTCTTCCCTTTTTTTTCTCACCTCCACAGTCAATCAAGGGGGACTTCATTGAGCTTCTAGTCTGTTTCGGGCTAAATTTGGTTTGGGTAACCTGTTGGATAACAGTGCTGGAAACCCCTTCTCTAGATTGGGACAAAGACAAAGGTGAAAAATGTCGCTTGGAAGGGTTGATTAACTCTGAAAGCACTTTTTCTCTTTCTGGGGCGTAAAAAGACTCATCATTAGGGAATTCTTTATGACCAACAGGAGGAGGATTGGAAGGTCCATATTTGGTTGGGGAGTCAAGGTAAGCAGGGAGACCAAGAATTATATCCTCAACATTAGACCCTTCATTCTGATTTTCCTCTGTAATTATTTGGTTTTCAGCCAAAATGTTAAATTTATTTAGATTTTTGAAAGGAGAGCATACCTTTTGTTGGTCATTTTGTGATGTAGCAATTTGCTTGTCCTTACCATTGTCCATGTGAATCTCAGCCTCATTCTCCATTTGCCCCAAACCAGAGGACTTTGCATTTTCAACATTTGGATCTTTAACCCTGTACATCCCTGTGTATTTGCCATTATTTTTGAAAGACTGCCGCTTGGAATCATTATTCCTAGGAAGGGTTTGTTGGCTTCTCAAAAAAGAGCATTATCCTTTGAGATGGCCTTGAATATTATAGTCAGAGCAAAATGCCGGTCTATTTTCATATTCGATGACCTGTAATCTTGTTTTATTTCCATATTCTAACTCCACATGAGTAGGAAGCTCAGATTCTAGGTTTGCATTTACACAAATCCTAGCATGCGTCATTCTGGTGCGTGCAAGGGTTGGATTGTCAATGGCCACCAAATCCCCTATGGTCTTGGCAATACCCTAAAGAAAATACTCATGCCACCAATGAAACGGGAGATTTGGGAGACGGACCCAAATGGGGGCAAAGTTTATGCTCTGCTTTTCTGGGTCAAAATCCTCAGCCCATCTCCTAAGAAAAAGACTTCTTCGGCCCAAGAACCAAGGTCCTCCCTGTTAGAATACGACTAGCATCTTCACTATTGTTAAGGCGTACCGCAAAAACCCCCTTGATAATGCAATAATCTCCATGTGTCCAGAAGTCTTCCACTTCAAGGATGCCCATCGTCGAATCGTTTCAATATCCGGCCTGCCCCCTATGAATTTGCCTACCAGAGAAAAATTTTCCATCGATATAAAGTCTGCCATTACGCTTTCGAGCACGGATACCTTCTGCCCATTGGGAGTGAGAGGTGGTAAGGAATGTAAGGAAACCCTATTGCCACCTTTAAGGGCCTGTGCAAAAGACTTATTGCCCTTAGAATTATTGATGTGGGCCTTCTTATCAAAAATAATATCAGGGGGTTCGTGTCCCTCTAATTTTTTAAAACCCTCAGTGTCCTTGTCACTATCCACCTGCTCTTCCTCAGTTGCTTCAGAACCTTGCTTGTTCCCTCCTTGAGCCTCACAGCTTCCAGGGGTTTGGAAACCCTGTTTCCCACCTCCAGCAGAATGAGAATCATGTTTGCAGAAATTGCACCTGCCTCCGCTCCCGCTTTGCTCCATTCCTGCCTCCAGACTGTCAATCCACAGGGAATAATTGCTTCTTCATAGAAAAGAAGAACTATTACTATTCCAAACAGATCCTGGAACATTGACCATTATGACTCATGCTTAAAATTTTGACTTTTTGGACAGCGCACAGTCATTGATTTTATTCTCGATGAAGCACTGTCGTTGATCTTGTTAAAGGTGCAAGGATTTTAAATTTATTTGAGCCTTAGGTTTAACCTTTGGAGTCTTTAGTGAGCATGCATTCGTTGTATTTGGTCCTTGATGAAGCGTTGCCATTAGATTTAAGACAATTTACTTGATTTTTAAATCTTAGGTTAAGCTTTATTGACCCTTTGACTTATCTTTCATACTATTGCATGAGTGCACATCCATAAGATTTTCTCAGGTGATGCACTTCCGTCTAATTAAGTCTAAGGTGCAACCTTTTTAATTCCTTGACTACGCTTGACTTTTGACTTATCTTCGGTTTGATTTTATTAAAGTGCTATCGTTCGATTTATCTGGATCATGCGTGGCCCTTGGATTAAATCTGAGGTTCTCACCAGTTAGCTTATCAGGGTGCATACCCTTAGGCTTTTAATAAATTAATATTTATTTTAACCTTAGGTTTTTTAGACTTTGAGACCATGGTGAATGTTTAGCCGACTTATGATTTAAGGACTTTATTAATCGATTTTTAGGCCCAAGGAAATATTTATGAAGGTCGGACTTTGGCTTGGGGATTTAATTTGAAATTTTCTTCCCTAACCATTCGAGGTACTTTTATTAATAAAATGAGGCCCACATTATTAAAATCTATGGTTAAAATTTTATCAAACCAACCAATGAAAAATTGAATTACTCACAACTTTAAGCAATGACCAATAGTATAAGCAGTTTGATTGAAACCAAAAATTTAAATTTGGAGGTTTCAAAGTTGAGTCAAATTTGGCTCCAACAGAACCTTTACGCATGTCAATGCCTATTCCAGCATATCCTAAGCATTTCAATGTGCTTAGACTAGAAAAGTTTCAAGGAGAGGAAGATGCACAGGAGCACATGACTAGTTTCCTAGATATGTGCTTTTAGATTTAGAGCAATAATGCCTTGCTCTTGCACACCTTCATGATGATCCTCTCAGGCCCAGCTCAAGAATGGTTCAACCAACTAAAGAGGTACAATATTACTAGTTTCAAACAACTAGCTGATGCATTTCTTGAATTCTTCTCCTTCGACATCAAGAAGAAGGTAAACTTATCCGACCTGGCCGCTCTAACGTAGCATGACAATGAGGTAGTGATGGGTTATGGAAAGCAATGGAGGAAAATGATATAAAACCATGACAAGGTGGCAATAGGAAAATTTAATAGATTAAATAATCCTTTATTTAATATCTCGCAGAGCTATTACATTATTCGCCAACTATAGGAAATACATCTAATTTATATGAAGGGAGAGGAGGTTAGAGGAGAAGCGGGAAGGGAGGAAGTCGGAGGAGAAGATGAAGGGAGGTTGGAGGAATAAGAGGGAAGGGAGGTGGAGTGATAAGGGAGAAGAGGGAATATAGGAGAGAATGGAGGGATAAGGAGGATAGAAGAGAAATTTAAAAAATATCATGCCGACTTAAACAATTTAGCCGACAACTCTAACCTAGCCTAGCCACTAAATAACCACTTAATAAATTAAGTGTTCACACTTGCTACATTCTCCCCCTTAAAGGTGAGAGGACTGACAAGACAGTCTCTCAGCTTTACAAATTGAGCTTTAGCCGACGCCTTGGTGAAGATGTCCGCAACATTCTCCAAAGTGTGGCAATAGTGAAGCTCAATAGTTTCAGTTTCCACCATATCTCTGATGAAGTGGTACTTCATATCAAAATGCTTTGATCTACTATGGTGGATAGGATTGTATGCCAACTGAATGGCACTAATGTTGTCACAGAATATCCTTGTTGGACCACTTTTCTGCTCTCCAATTTCTTCTAATACCTTTCGTAGCCATAGAGCTTGAGTACTAGCATGAGTGACCGCTATATACTCGACTCTCATTGAAGATAGTGCTACTACTATCTGCTTCTTGGAACTCCAAGTTATTAGTCCCGATCCCAGACTAAAACAGTTCCCTGAGGTTGATTTTCTGTCATCAATGTTGCTACCCCAATCACTATCACTGAAGCCTACAAGCTTGATAGTGTTACATTTATGGTAATGGATTCCAAAATCCCATGTACCCTTTACATATCTGAGAATTCTCTTAGCTGCCTGCAAATGCAACTCAGAAGGGTTAGACATAAATCGAGAGACAAGAGAAACAACATACTGAATATCAGGTCTGGTGTTGGCGAGAAACATCAAACTCCCAACCATGCTTCTGAAAGTGGTCACATCAACTTTTGATGCTCCATCATCTTTGCTTAATTGGATCCCATGTCCAACTGGAGTTGCAACTGGTTTGCAATGCTCCATAGCAAACTTCTTAAGCATGTCTCGAGCATACTTATGTTGATAGATGAAGATCCCTATATCTAACTGATGAACCTCCATTCCAAGGAAGTAGTGCATTAAGCCAAGATCCTTCATCTCAAACTGCTTCATCATGGAGTGTTTGAACTCCATATTCATTTTTTCATTACTACCCATGAATATGAGATCATCCACATACAAGCAAACTATGAGGATGTCATTTCCTTGCTGTAGGTAGTAAAGGGTGGGTTCATTTCTACTTTTGGTGAACCCAAATTCTTTGAAGTACCCATCAATGCGTGAGTACCAAGCTCGTGGTGCTTGCTTGAGGCCATAAAGTGCCTTCTTCAGTTTGTAAACAAGATGTTCCTTGTCTTTCTCTTCAAATCCTTGTGGTTGCTCAACATACACTTCTTCCGTCAAGTAACCATTTAGAAATGCACTTTTCACATCCATGTGTTGGACTTTCCATCCCTTATGTGCAGCTAAGGCAAGAAGCTCATTCTAATAGTCTCCTGTCTGCTACGGGAGCAAAAGTCTCTTCATAATCAACTCCATATTTTTGAGTGAATCCCTTTGCAACTAGTCTCGCCTTGTGCCTTTCAATGCTACCATCAGCATTAAACTTGGTCTTGTAGACCCACTTACATCCAACACATTTCTTGCCTTTAGGAAGCTTTACCAACTCCCAAGTGTCGTTGTTTTTTATAGAGGTTATCTCCTCTTTCATGGCATCTTGCCAAATTTTTTGAGTACATGCCTTCTCATAACTAGAAGGTTCAAGTCGTGCACTAGTTAACAAAGCATAGTTAACTTGATCTCCCCTAGGTTCCTCGTTGGGAGACATCATCACCATACAGGTGCATACTTTCTAATCTGTGTAAAACAGAATCCATTTCACTAGCTTGACTCCTAGTGTATCTTCTTGAAATTTTTTTATCCAACATCTGATATGATGGATGATACTGTAGAGTTCTCTTACCTCTGGATGGAGAATCAATGTCCATTGGTGAGGAACTTACGGATCGCTGTGGAGAAGGACTTGGTGAAGAAGTGGAATCAGAAGATGAACTTGGATCGGGAGGAGACTGCTTTCCTTTTTGTGGTGTCCGTTGTTGCACCTGCTTAGAAACTACATCAGTGGATTCAACATCACTGAATATTTGGGGCTTACCCCATTCTCCCCCTTCATCAAAAATCACATCCCTGGAAATCACAAACTTTCTAGTCCGGGGATTATAGAGTCCGTAAGCTTTTGTATTCTCACGGTATCCTACAAAGATACATGCCGACTCTTTGGATCGAGCTTCTTCCTAAGCTCATCGGGAATGTGAGAATAGGCCAGTGAGCCAAACACTTTGAAATGCTTAACATTTGGCTTTTTACCATACCAAGCTTGGTAAGGTGTCTGCCCTTCCAAACTTGAAGTAGGACTTCTGTTCAAGATATATACGCTGGTCCTGGCTGCATCTGCCCAATATGAATTAGTCAAATGCTTCGTCTGAAGCATAGACCTTGCCATCTCCACAATGGTGCGATTCTTCCTCTCTGCGACACCATTCTGTTGTGGAGTGTAGGCAGCGATGAACCGCCTCTTAATGCCATGTTGCTTACAGAAATTCACAAACTCATTAGAGGAGTATTCTCCTCCCCTATCTGATCGAAGACATTTTACAAAATATCTACTCTCACTTTCAACTCTTGTTTTGAAATCGATAAAGCATTCATATGCTTCATCCTTATGTTTCAAAAAATATATCCAAGCACATTCTAGTATAATCATCAATAAAGAGTAGAAAGTAAGAGTTGTTACCCGGACTACGTGTCTGCATCGGACCACGAGATGTCGGTATGCACTAGCTGGAGTGGATAGCTGGCCCGCCATGCTTGTCCATGAGGAAACTTTGATCTGGCATGCTTCCCAAGAGCACACCCTTCATAGACTTCTTTACTATCCTGAACTTTAGGAAGTCCAGTGACCATGGCTTGGGAAGTTAGCATTTTCAAACTAGCAGAATTCAAATGGCCATATCTCAAGTGCCATAGAACACTTGGATTGGAAATAGCAACACTTGCTAACTTATCTCCCCTTGGCTGGCCAAACTTTAAAGGAAACAATCTATTCTTTGTCATTGGCACTTGAGTAATGATTCTATTATTGTTATTTTTATCAAAAATAGTGCATTTACCCTCATCAAAAAGCAACTTGTAGTTCTTTTCTAACATTTGACCAACACTTAAAAGATTATGTTGGAGATGGGGTGTATAATAGATATCACTTACTTGTTTGACTCCTTCTTTAGTTGGAACCGCCATAGCTCCAATGCCTTCAACCGCCAATGATTTATCATCTCCCAATTTGATGTTGGATTTGTAGGAGGAGTTTAGAGTAGCAAAGAGCTCTTCTTTGCCACTCATATGGTTTGAACACCCAGTGTCCAAGATCCATGTATCATTCATGTTCTGATCTGCTCGACCATATGAGAGAAAGAGATTTGTGGCCTCTTCCTCTTCTCCAAAGTTTCCAAACCGACCGCTCTTGGTTGCTACTAGCTCCTTGTGAAGTCTTAGTCCAATAGTCACGAGCATAATGGCCAAGTTTGCCACAATTGTAGCAAGATTGTTTTGACTTATCTCCTCCTTTGCCTCTGCCTGATTGTTTCCCTCTATTTTGTTGTCCTCCTCTATTATGCTGTTCACTATTGTTTGAAAATCCTCCTCTGTTCTGATTTCCTCCTCTGTTAGGAGTTCCACCTCTCTGATTATTTTTGCCTCTTCCTCTATACCTTCCTCTGCCACGACCTCTACCTCTGCCTTCTTGAGAAGCAAAGGCTTTATCATCTCCTCCATAACTTGTGGAAGGAGTTGGCTGTAATCTCTCCTCATGTGAGAGAAGTGAGCCAATGAGGGTTTCAAAAGACAGAGAAGTTAGGTCTTTAGATTCCTCTATAATTATTGCAACTGAATTCCACTTAGGAAGAAGTGTCCTCAACACTTTCTTCACTATAACTTCAGGCTTTACATCATCTCCTAAAGTGACCATCTTATCTACTACGGCTTTCACTCGCATGCAGTAATCACCAACCTTTTCATTTTCTTGCATTTTAAGAGTTTCAAACTCTCTTTTCAAGGTTTGGAGTTTAACTTGTTTGACTTGGTCACTACCCCTATAACTTTCTTTTAAAGCATTCCAAGCAGATTCAGATGTTGTAAAAGAAGCTATTCTAGGGAAAATACTTCTATCAAGGGCGGCTTGAATGTGATAAAGGGCAGAAGAATTATTCTTCTCGAGCTTCCTTTTTAGCCCTTTTATCAAGCAACACTCAAAGCTGCCCACTCAGCAGGCTGAAGGTTCGAGTATATCCCTCTTCAATCACATCCCAAAGACCTTTGCCAATCAACAGAGTTTTCATTTTAATTGACCAATACTCGTAATCACCACCATTGAACTCAGGGATTGGTAAACTAGTATTGGAAGCCATTTTAGAAAGCAAATTTTATTTCAACTTCAAACAAGTTGTACAAAGAAGTACAAAATAGATCACTGATTTAAATCAAATCTAGCTTTCTTAAAATGCTCACTAATTTGGCATTCTTCTTCTTGAGGATTTCCCAAGACTGGAAAGGTGAAATTGTCTGCTTCGTCATCACTGATTATAATGACTTCTTTTGTTGCTGCTGCTGGCTCAAGACGCCTTTTGAGAACAACTCGTTCTTCAATTGCAGGTTTCACCTCCACTGGTTCTTTTTCCTCTGCTTCTGCTTCTTCTGGTTCTGAATCAGGAGAGCGAGGTGTATAGCTCTCACTCGTTTCAACTTCGGGGCACTGCAGGAGTATAACTGTCACTTGATTGTCCTTCGAGTACTGTTTCAACCATCTCGGATTCAACTACTCTTTGCCCGAAGATATTATCTTCAGAATCCGCCTCGTATCCAGAATCTGGTTTTCTCTGATGTGCTATCACTTGGTTTTCCAACTGACAAAACATTGTATGAAGTCCACTCTGCTGGACTTTCCTGTCAAAGGAATCAGGAGTCTCTCTTCTCAACAGAGAGAGCAATGCATAATAGCATCCAGATGACCGAATCATCTACCCAGAATTACACCGCATGAACTGGGTTACAATTATGATGCCAAAAAAAACTTTTCACCCTTTTTAAAAAAAAAATTCAAATTTTGTTTTAATAAAGCCCTTAGAAAATTTTTTAACAATTTCCTATATATGTTTTAACTATCCATTTTTTTAAATAAAATTTTATTTAAAAAACATAATAATAAAAATATATGGAAATTATTAAATAATTTTTAAAAACTTTAATTAAAAACTAAATAATGAAAAAATTAAATAAAAACCTTTTTTCCTTTTGTGAAATCCCCGACGGGATTCGACCTGTAGACCTCTGCCTTCTACCCGGAAGGTCTAGCCACTGCACCACGTGGCTCCGGTGTGGTAGGTGTATGGCAACAAGGATAAATAAATCCTTGATCTACGGCAATTTACAAAACAAAAAAAAAAAAATTGTATTGTTTCTAACCCCGACGGGATTCGACCCCGGGACCTCACTTCCACAAGCAAAGGACTCACCCAACTGCGCTACGCGCTTTGACGGGTAGAGGAAGGAACCGCCTGTTCCTTATACCTTCTACGGGTGGCAATTTGTTTTAAAAAAACTTGGTTTTATCCCACATTCAGTGGGAGGAAGACGCAGAGGTCTTCTTATATGCGCGTGAGCGCATTAGATTTCGATTGCCTTCGGGCAATCAATCCCCAACTATATCCTTGCTTAGATGAATCTGCTTTCGCCATGTGTTTACTCTGACGAATCTGCTTCCACCACGTGTACAAACCAAATTTTGCCATGTCACCACGTTAGCGCCTACTCCGCCATGTCAGCGCCTGCTCTGCCACATCAGCGTCTGGCTTCTGCCACGTCAGCTCTCGGCTCACTCAGTCAACACTCTACCAACGCCCACCACATCAGCATCCACCTCAACTCCTCAAGCTACGTGCTCGAGTCAGCTCTCAGCTCTACCTGCCATGTGTCACCTCAAAATTTGTGCCCAGCTCTACGCTCTGCCACCTCCTTGATCCGCTTGCCCAGCTCGATCACGGTGCACCCTCGGGATTCATGCCCAGCACGCTCACCCAACTGGATCACCGTGCACCCTCGAGATTCGTGCCCAACACGCTCGCCCAGCTCTGATACCAAATATGAAACCAGGACCAGGTGGCAATAGGAAAATTTAACAGAATAAATAATCCTTTATTTAATATCTCGCAGAGCTATTACATTATTCACCAACTATAGGAAATACATCTAATTTATATGAAGGGAGAGGAGGTTAGAGGAGAAGCGGGAAGGGAGGAAGTCGGAGGAGAAGATGAAGGGAGGTTGGAGGAATAAGAGGGAAGGGAGGTGGAGTGATAAGGGAGAAGAGGGAATATAGGAGAGAATGGAGGGATAAGGAGGATAGAAGAGAAATTCAAAAATATCATGCCGACTTAAACAATTTAGCCGACAACTCTAACCTAGCCTAGCCACTAAATAACCACTTAATAAATTAAGTGTTCACACTTGCTACAAATTATGGTGAAGCTACCATTTTACATCCCGTCCTCTGAATTAACGTGAATGTTTATGAAGAATTGTGCCAATGACATTTCATTATTGCTATAGTTGCAGCAATACCAGACATTCAAAGAGGATTTGGTGCAAGCCAAGGTGATTGAGGACATCAAGTTATAGGAGGGTAACTTGAATCTTAGGAATAAGAAGGAAGGACACAAGAAAAGTATTGATAGACAATAGGCCAAGCTAGTCCATGTTAATCATGTAGTGTTGAACCTTCAAAAGGAAGAAAAAGGGCAGTAAAAGAAAAATTATCAATCCCAACCTCCACCTACATAGTATGAGCAATGTAATAACAATTATAAGGGTAAAAATAAGGAGCAATGCCTACCTCACATATTAATTCAGTTATCAGAGTCGTTGACTTCAATTTTTCATCAGTTATGCTAGGCGAAGGCTATTCACTTACCCAAATTCAATATGGTGGATACAAATCAACCTAAGCCTAAAGGTTATAAAGATGATCATTATTGCATATTTCATCGATCGAAGAGCCACGACATCGAGGTATGTTGGTCCTTCAAACATCTTGTGTAAAATATGATCAAGATAGGTATGCTTCTTATTGACAACCTACAAGCACCTGACAATCAAAATATAGGGATTTACAAAAATCCTTTACCTAGTCACGAGGTACCAAGGAATAACGTTAGCTAGGTCAACCAAGTGCACATCGAACCACCAAACCATGGGTTCGTTGGCATGGTCAACGTTATGAAAAGAAATGTGAGGTATGAATGACCAAATAAACCTCCAACACCCATTAGGGTCCAATATGCGCCTCCTCCAAGGCCAACCTAGTATGTACCCAACCCACCAACTAGACTGGTGGTGACCATCAGAAGTAAGTTGATTAAAAACCTATAGACAACTACAAAAATATTTTCGATCTATGATCTTATTCAATAGTCTCCTAAGCACAGGGAGATGCTTATGGTCATATTAAGGTCCATAGAAGTGCAACCTCAAGATCCCAAAGTGTTTACAAACTTTGTGGGGCACATGCAACAGTGTCAGGAACTAGTCATTCAATTTCATGATGATAAAATCAAAATGGTTTCTGCTATTATAGCAGACCCACCACTGCATATTATTTCTTGTGTGAATCACAAACCATTTAAGTGGGTTTTGATCGACATGGGATCATCTATCAATATTATAACTACCAAGGTGTTAACTCACTTGAAGTTACCCAAGATGCATATCATCCCTTCCACTTCACATTGAGAGCAATCAATGATGCATTATGCTCGATGGTCGGTACTATAGTTTTACCTATCCAAGTGGGACTGAAGACCATCCCAGTGATGTGTCATGTAATCAAAGGTGTTATGTAGTATAATATACTTCTAGGTAGATCTTGGATCAAATAAATGGATTGTGTCCCTTATATTATATACCAGTGTATCAAGGACAGGTTCACATGGTACCTTCAGATGAAGAACCCTTTAAATACATTAATCTAGTAGATTTGTTGTGGGAATTTGTTCTCCCCTCAATGCACATGGATGTGTGACCAACATCACCAATTAAATATCCAGGAGGCATAATCAAATAATTTTGTGCTATACCCGCAACGTCCGTATCTCAAATATTGGAGCACACAACAACTACTTCTATTAGATCGACTGCATCCACGATACATTGGGATGATAGGAAGTTGAAATAAAATGAGGGTAAAAAGAAGATAAAGCAAAATCCCAAGCCATTTATCTTTGAAACCCCTACTACCATGGAAGTAGAGGAAGTTCAAGGAGGAGTCGAAGAGGCACCTCAGCCTGCTTCGCCTATGTCTTTAGTGGGGTCATCTACATCGTAGGTGACTATCCATTTGGTTAATCCCAGATTAGGGGAATACATTGTGTAGAATGTGATGTTCACATTGATTATCAAGACTACACATGACATGGATCGACCATGAGCCCATTACCTTCCCATAGGGATGGTGGAACCATTAGGGGTACCACCTAACCAAACCAACTTCATCTATGGAGGTCTAGACCATATTACATCTCCTGTACCCATGGATGAGGATGATAATGAACCATTCACTGTAAATATTTATTATATATCTAACCCAAATTACACCATACGATACTTTGAGCATTACCATTGGCATGGTTACAGTCTCAGACTATTCGATTAGGGGCATAATAGACCTATAGAACTGTAATATCAATTACCTGCTAATAGGTTCAGGTTGGGATTCTACAGTGGAGGACATGCTGAACTCCTCATGATATCTTTAGACCACCTATACCTCAATCTAGGGGATGAATTTAACTTCAATACATACCACCCTAATCCTTCTACATCTTATAGAGATAACCGGTTAGTGACTTATATCACTATAGAGCCACCCGAGATATATCACATGAACATATTGGTGGATACCAGCCTAGAACTCATTCCAAGAGATAACTTGGATAATAAAAATTCTGGAGCTACCGACAACATTGGTATGCACTTCCAAAATCTAGACATAGCTATGAATATTGAATCATAAGTTGCTTCTGAGAAAGTTCATGCAGTATCCATCATTGAAAATGATGGACCAAACTACAATTTTGGAACAAATGATGTTGAGTTATCCTCCCCTAATGATCAATTTGAGGATGAAGTCGAGCCAATTTACTCAACACCTTCATATTTGTGGTATACCCAATTTTACTAGATAATGATGATAGTGATCAGGAGATCATGTATATGGGGACACATTTGCCAGAGTATTCCATTTCTATGGGGACGAACGAAGGCCTGTATTATGATAGTGATGAAGAATATGAGATAGATAGAGCCTACTTAGGATCTCCCTACTTATACCATCGTAATGCACCGTATACAGCTGAGGAGATGCGTAGAGAAATCAATATCAATCCTTGCCTTAGGGGAGGATCACTGAATATTAATGTGACTTATCATATGGTGTTTCTCGATCCACCAACATACATGGAGCTCCTTGAGCCTAGTGATCCCATCCGACCGTCTGTTCATAGACCAGATCTGGAGATCCCCATACCCCTAGAACCACATCTTGGGGATGGTAGTTTTTATAATTTTGAGTCATTTGCACATGGTCTTGGAGACATAATTCATTCTATCAACATGATCTCCATTGATTTTACCACTCCAATCCACAATCCATATGATCCATCCAAACCGTTGCATCTGAATATAGATGCCATCAATTGGGATAATGTTGATTCACCACTAGAGCCTAAATATTTTTACCTAATGAAGAAATATTGCAACCTTTCTATTTTGCACCAGGCTATGCACATTATGTCTACCATGCTGAGGATTCTTCCAATGCAGAACCTATAAACCTAGCAGATGACATCCACCTGATCCCTATGCCTCATCAGCTTGAGAAGGTATCTCATAAGTCAATAGAGGAAACCTTCAAAGTGGATATTAGTAATGATACCACAAATCCAAGGAAAGTTAAATTTGGAGAATTTTTGACTCCTGATGAGCATGCCAACCTCATCCCTCTACTGATAGAGAGACCAGCTCTCTTTTCTTGGACTTACAAGGATATGTTGGGTCTAGATTTAAAATTGGTTACTCATAACATTTTGCTAGATCTATCAAAGAAGACATTCAAGTAGAAACTTAGAAATATGCATCCAATAGTAGCCTTAATGGTGAAGGATGAGTTGCAAAAGCTATTGGACGTAGAGTTTGTTATCTCCATAGACTATCCGGAATGGGTATCCAATATGGTGCCTATAGGAAAACCTAATGGAAGGATCCATATTTGTATGGATTTTAGAGACCTAAATAAGGCAACACCAAAGGATTCATTTTCCTTGCTGAATATTGATTCTCTTGTAGATGAAACTATAGGTCATGAAATGCTCTCCTTAATGGATTATTTTTTTGGTTACAATCAAATTCGTAATAAACCCGAAGACCAGCATAAAACTGCATGTATAACACCATGGGGAACATTTTGCTATAAATTTATGCCATTCAGCATTAAAAATGTTGGTTCTACATATTAGTAGGCTTTGACATACATCTTTCATGACTATATGCATAAAATATTAGAATATTATATTGATGACTTGTTGCCAAAGTTATTATTGTGTTATGAGCATGCGGAGGTCTTAAGGAAGGTCTTTGATCGCCTGATAGAGCATAATGTCAGGTTGAATCCTAAGAAGTGTGTGTTTGGCATAACTTTGGGAAAGCTCTTAGGATTCATCATTTCAAAATGAGGCATCGAAGTTGGCCCAGAAAAGGTTAAGGCTATTTTGGAAATGTGTCCCCCCACAAACATCAAAGAATTGAGAAGCCTTTAGGGCAAAGAAGCATCCAAAAAGTGATTTATCGCTCAATTATCAGATAAATGTTGACCCATGAATCGATTGCTACACAAGGGGGTCCTATTAAATTAGGACAAGGATTGTCAAGCAACCTTTGTTGAGATAAAGTAATACTTGGTGATGTCGCCAGTGCTAGCCCCACCAAGGCCAGATGTGCCATTTCTACTATATATATCGGCAACCAACTTTGCACTGGGAACCATTTTAGCCCAAAAGAATGTACAAGATAAATATCATGCCATATATTATATTAGCCAAACCTTGGTGAGCTATGAGCTCAGATATGCATATGTGGAAAAGTTGTTTTTAGCAGTAGTGTTCAATACAAAGAAATTGCGACACTATATGTTGAGTCATACAACATATGTCATATCCAAACAAAATCCTTTGTAGTATATGATGAGAAAGATATATCATAATACACATACTACAAATTATATCATTCTACTGACAAAATTTGATTTGGAATTCATAATCTAAAAGTCCATTAAGGAACAAGTCATAGAAGATCAACTGGCTAAGGTGCCTCTCAAAAATTGTAGACCCCTCAACATTGATCTTATTGATGATGCGTCTTTGCCTTATCAGAAGCAACTAAACCCAAAGAATCAGACAACAAAGCCAATATGACCTTGTTATTTGATGATTCAAAGTGTGAGCAAGGGGGTGATGCAAGAATAGTGTTGTTCATGCCACAAGGAGCTCCAATGCCCTTGTCGTTCAAGTTGGAATTTCCTTGCACTAACAACAACACTGAATATGAAGCCCTAATTTTAGGTCTCCAAAAAACTATCACCATGAAGATAAAAGGGCTAAATATATTTCATGATTCACTTCTCATTGTGAACCAAGTTAAGAGACTATTTCAATGTCGATGTCCAGTATTGAAAGCTTACAAGGATCGTGTTGACACATATCTATCTTGACTAGAATGGTATGACATAGAAGCAATCCCTCATTCATCCAATAGATTTGCAGAAATAATGGCATATTTGGGATCTTTAATCCCTCAAAATCCATCTATTGATTTTACTACCATCCATGTAAAAACGTTGTCACATTCTTCTGTGCAACGTGAAACATTGGATAACAAATATTCAATCAACATGATTCTTGTAGAACCAAACCACTACAGATCTAGAGAATTTCTCAAGAAAGCATCCTAGGGGTCTTTGATCTCACAAGACCTGACGGGGAGTGGTACTACCATTCACCACAAGTTTGTTTCCCAGTCTACATTTGTAAATGTAGAACCATAGGGGGAGCATGTTGTCTTATCAGTTGAGGCCGAAGCTTATCATAACTAGACATCACAGATATATGACTTCCTTAAACTTGGTATAATCCCTTAGGTATTATCACATGCTACAAAATACACATTCAAATAGAAAGTGACAAAGTATATCTTGTTAGCAGACATCCTATACCGTAGAAGCTACAATGGAGTTATCCTTCATTTTATTGAGCTCTAAGAGTCATCTTGGGTAATTTTAGAAGCTCATGATAGTACGTGTAGTGGCCATTTTAGCAGCATGGCTATAATAAAGTGCATCCTTCACATGGGTTATTATTATCTCACTATGGATAAGGATTGCAATGTGTATGTCAAGAAATGAGTTAAATGCTAGCATCATGCTAATATTACACACCTGCCATCACAGGCCTTACAAACCATTCAAGAAGCTTGGCCATTTTCTTAGTGGGGAATTGATCTCATAGGTAAGATCTCTCCTCTATAATTAGGCTTATATACTTTTATTGTCATGACTACTGAGTATTTCACTAAGTGGGTGGAGTCTATTCCCTTAACAATGACAACTAGAGCACGTATTGCTGAGTTTATACTCACCAATATCATAAGTTGTTTTGGGATACCATCCAAGATAGTTTTAGATAATGGAACATCATTTAAGAACAAAATTGTGAGAGCTTTGATGTCTAAGTATTGAATCAAACACAATTTTATGACTCTATCCACAATCAAAGGGGCAGGCTGAAGCTTCAAATAAGACAGTGGTCTCCATATTGAAAAAGATAGTATAATAGCACCACACAGATTGGCATATCTAGCTACCCCTTGCATTATGGTCTTATAGGACTAGCATTCAAAAACCCACTGGAGTAACTCCATTTTCACTAGTATATGGCATTGAGGTTGTTATGCCCCTAGAGTTAGAAATTCCAATGTTGCGCATCACATTGAAAGAGTTCATTGATAATGACATTGTGTGACAAGCTCGCATAGATCAATTTATGCTACTTGATGAATGTCACATGAATGCCCTTGAGCACCTCTGCATTTATCAAGAGATATTAAAATGAGCTTACAATAGCAAAGTCCATCTGAGAGACTTTGAGGTTGGTGATCTTGTGCTAAAAGAGAACCAACAGAACTCCAATTTGCCACCAGAAATGCGAGATAAATTTATGGCTAACTGGTTGGGTCCTTATATGATATCAAAGAATATTGGACCTGGGAAATATTGCTTGAAATCACTTGGAGGAGTTGAGGAGCCTAAACCTATAAATATCCTTTATCTTAAATAATTCTATGCCTAAGAACCAAAAAATGCTCCAAAGGCATCTGTAAGCCCTTTGGTCATCCAAAAAAGGCTCCAAAGGCATCTGTAAGCCCTTTGGTCACTCAGAAAAGGCTCCAAAGGAATCTGTAAGCGCTTTGGTCATCTAGAAAGACTCCAAAGGCATATATAAGCCCTTTGGTCACTTAGAAAATGCTCCAAGGGTTTCTCAAAATTGCTTGGTCAATCCCAAAAGGCTCCAAGGGTTTCTCAAAACAACTTGGTCAAATCCCAAAAGGCTCTAAGGGTTTCTAAAAACCACTTGGTCAATACTAAAATATCTAAAGGTGTTTTTAAGCTCTTTGGTCAAAGAAAAATGTTAAAATCCATAAAAAAAAATGGAATATATAAAAAATAAAAAACATTTGCATTTCTTTTTTTTTTATTGGTAGAAAGGGTGTTGAAAGGTACCTGAACCTTGAACAAGAGTTTTACATGATTTCCAGATCGACCGAGGTGGTCCAAGAGCTAAAGATCAAAGTACGAGCAAAATTCCACACGAGGAAAGGTGTCAAAAAATCGTGACCAGTTTGGAAATGGTGTCACAAAATCATGACATGTTGCACCGTTGCATCCAAGCGAGGAAAAGAAGTCGCGAAATCATGACAAGAAGCGGCATCAGAGCCGAAGGAGGGAAAGTGTCACGAAATCGTGACATGTTGCAAGGTTGCTGCCAGAAGAAAAGAAGTGTCGTGATATCGTGACATGTTGCAAGGTTGGTGCCAGAAGATAAGAAGAGTCGCGAAATCGCGACAAACAGCGTTATCGTGACCAAAGAAGAAAAAGTGTCATGAAATCATGACAGATGGCAAAAATGTGGCTGAAGAGAAAAAGTGTCACGAAATCGCGACATGTTGCAAAATCATGGCTGAAGAGAAAAAGTGTCTCGATATCGTGACATTCTGCATCATCGAGGCTGAAGAGAAAAAGTGTCGTAAAATCGTGACATGTTGCAAAATTGCGGCCGAAGAGAAAAAGTGTCACGATATCATGACATGATGCAAAACCACGGCCAGACAAAAAAGGTGTCGCGATATCATGACAAGAAGAGACATCACGGCCAAAGAAAAAAGGTGTCATGAAATCGCGACATGATGGAAGACCACTGTCGAAGAGAAAAAGTGTCACGATATCGCGACATGATGGAAGACCGCAGCCAAAGAGAAAAAGTGTCGTGAAATCGTGACAAGATGGAAGACCGCTGCCAAAGAGAAAAAGTGTCGTGATATCGCGACATGATGGAAGACCACAACCGAAGAGAAAAAGTGTCGCGATATCGTGACAAGATGGAAGACCGTTGTCGAAGAGAAAAAGTGTCATGATATCGTGACATGATGGAAGACCGCTGTCGAAGAGGAAAAGTGTCACGATATCGCGACATGATGGAAGACCACAGCCAAAGATAAAAAGTGTCATGATATCACGACAAGATGGAAGACCACTGTCGAAGAGAAAAAGTGTCGTGATATCGCGACATGATGGAAGACCACAGCCAAAGAGAAAAAGTGTCGTGATATCACGACAAGATGGAAGACCGCTGTCAAAGAGAAAAAAGTTTCACGATATCGTGACATGGAAGACCGTAGCTGAAGAGAAAAAGTGTCACGATATCGTGACAAGTTGCAAAAGCGTGGCCAAAGCGAAAAAGTGTCACGATATCGTGACATGTTGCAAAATTGCGATCGAGGAGAAAAAGTTTCGTGATATCGTGACATGTTGCAAAAACGTGACCGAAGAGAAGAAGTGTCATGATATCGTGACATGATGCAAGACCATGTCGCAATATCATGACATGTTGCCAAAATGTGGTCGAAGGAAGAGAAGAAGGAAGAAAGGACGCAAAAACTTGACTAGTTCCATGAGCAAACTAAACCGGTCCCCTGCCCACCACTCACATTGTGCAAACATTGACACTTATAGAATCATTCCTTAGGCCAATGGGGAAGGAGTCTCTCCAAACATGAATGTCAGGTTCGCCTACACCCTTGTTAGCAAGCCAGTCCGCAGCTTTGTTTCCTTCCCGATACTGATGCTTAATGACTAATTCTGGGTACTTGCCAATAAGAGCCTTGCAGTCTTGGAAGATTGAAGCAAGGGCCCAAGGAGGCACAAAAGTCCCATTGAGCCAGTTGATACATTTGCATTTCATTTGCATCATTGCATTGCATTTTATTTTGTATTTCACCTTTGCATTGCATTAGGAATTTACATCCGTCGCACTTGCATTAGAACAAATTGTGTTTACAATATTACAAATGACACCATGTTTGTATCTCAATCATGCATCTATGCACTATATTTTCATCCATTTATCACCGTTGTGAGTAATTATGTTTTTCAACACAACCCATATTGTTGCTATGAAGAATATACTAGGGTTTGTCGATCATTCAACCATACCTAGAGGTCTTCTCAAGAGTTGATAGAAAGCTTGCTTTGCTTTTGTACTTGAGTTCTAGTTAGTATAGCCCTTAGAATATCAAAAATCCTATCACTAATTAACAAACCAGATCAATCCTCCAGATTGATACCCTATATCGATATCATAGATCAACATCCCAAATTGATATCCCATATTGATATCATAAGATCGATATCCTCAATCAATATCCCTAAAATAGTTTCCCAAATTAAAATCCCTAGAGGAAGTTTCTGAAGCAAATTATCAAATGTAAATCCCAAAAAGTTAGATCAAATGAAGATCAAATTATACAAAGAAAGTAAAATCAGTATCAAATCCCTTGCTCAAAAGAAAAAAAATGAAAGTACAAAATAAACAGTTATTCTTATCACTATAGTACAAAAATAAATAGTGATTTTTATCACTTTATATGAGCAAGTATCCCAAAAATTTGAAGAAAATAAGGGGGTGATCTTGAATCCCTAGAATTGTTAGAACTACTTTACCTTACATATGATGATATGTCTGATGCATTAGCATTTTGCCTATGTGTAGACCAATGTTTGCATGTGGAAGAGCTATCTTCAGGTGTCATGTATCGCCTAGTGGTATAGTCCAACTAAAATCTAAACCTAGGATTGGGTAAGACATTTGCAGACCCTCGATATTAGCAATGGGCTGAAAAAATCCCACCTGACATCAGGGTATGCTTGTGTATTATCAAATATACTCACTTGCATGCATAGGGATAATGAATAGTTAGGGCCTATCCTAGCAAAAACATTATGTTTTAGAAGTCTAGTGTGGCTAGTATACAACTTTTGATCAGTCAACTAGGGTGTTTGAGTCTCATGATAAACCTCAAAAATTCCCAAATAACAACAACCAATTTTCAAATACAATCATCAAAACATCAATTTCTTTTATGAGAGTTTGTTTATTAAACTTATTTGTACTATATAATTAGATATCGGATGGATGTCAGAAATGATATTTAGATAGCCACTGATTATATTATACATATTCTTTTAATTTACAAAAGCTTATGAACATAAAACATACATCATTACATCTCACATATGGGTGTACTATTTTTCACTAAGAGATAAAGCAAATACAATCCATGATTGTTATACATTATGTGGTGTCATCCATTAGATTGATTTAAAACTCATATTGCATACATTATGTTTTAAGTGATTAAAGCATACATGTCCATTTACAATATCATCAAATATACATGTAGTACATACATGGCATACATTATGTCATAGCAACATAAATTAAATGCATACAAGCAATATATACATGCATGTAACATCAAAATATGGCATTCATAATGCATCCATCATAAGTAGTACATTTGCATACATAATTCATAACATCTAATCATCTATCATATAGCTAGTGCACGTCATCCATACATCACATCATATAGCATCTAATCCATAATGCATTGCATCCATATGCATAACATAAAACATAAAAGACCAAAAATAAAAATTACACATGTAATGAGATGAAACGTCATATCATATAAATATATGTGTCAATAAGTATAGTGGGGTATATCAAAATGCTTGAAGGCTACATATGTGTAGGTCCTCGACCTTACACTAAAAAATGGTACAATGAGCATGTCTAAAGATCTGTACTAAATAGGGACTGTACCCCCAGCTTGTGAGGCACCTCCATCACCTCCACCATCCCTATGGATCCTCTATGAGATGACACCCTGAGTGCTCGAAGACCTGTGAGTCCTCTCAGTCCTATGCATCTTGTGGCTCGAGCTTGTGGATGAATACCCTGTCTCCCTGGTCCTAGACCTGGTCTTGTGGGTCCCTTTAGTGTGGGTCTCCTCTAGAAACTCCCCACCTAGCAGTCTGATGTGACCCTCTAGCTATTCGATGAGAGATACTCTTACTGTATATCAAGAATTACCCTCCTCCATGAGGGTATGTAACCACCTAATCTCTGCCATGGGATCACGACCTCCTGGTAACAAAGTCGATGGTACTTCTAGATGTGGCATAATAATCTATGAGGATGAGGGATCTGCCCTCATTGCCCTAAGAAAGTCCCTCTCAGTAGTCACGACACTCAGCTATGCATGTGCCAGATCCTGCTCATTAGTGAGCTATGTGCAGATCCTGCTCATCAGTGAGCTGTGTGATTTGAGTGCCTATAGTGGTAACCTGTGCTTGGATAACTGCCCTCTCCTCCTTGTATCCCTGCCACTGCCTCTTCCCATGAGATAGCTTCACCTCAAAAGTGATGATGGTAGTATCCCTATGTAACTCACCCTCCTCTAATGCCTCCTCTAAATCCACCTATGGTCCTTCCTTTATAATGGCCTTGGTACCCCATGTACCCTTTATCCACTGGTAGGTCCTGCATCCATGAGGATCCACCCCTACACCCTTTGTGCCCTCTGCTATGAATCCACTAGCTGGTTGGCCTAAAGGACCTTCTCCATGCCACTATAAATCTACCCACCATCCATTGTAGTCCTGATTAGTGCATGCATCCACCAGACTTGACTCCTGATAGTCATCATCCTCATCCCCCAGGGGAGTCACCTAGGGTGTCATGTCCCTCTCATTGACCAGGTATCTATAGATAGTCAGCATCTCTAGGACATCCTAACGGATCCTAAAATACCTCAAGAGATGAGAATAGAAGTGGTACTCATGTATGTCGGCCTTACGGCCAAAGATCCATCTATCTCTATGCGACCAACGTAGGTTCCTATCCGTATTTGTCCATGTCAGGCAGTCCATGTATGGTCACCATCGTATGTGCTCATGGTAGAGCTATGAAAATATAATAATGTAATGCTCTAAGTCTCCTGCATGAGATATACTCCTGAATCCCTCCTACTCCTAGGGCCAACAGGTGGCATAACATTGACTTCCCTCATCAATGTTAGTAATCTTCAGGTGCAAGTGCATGGGGCACTCAATAAGGATGTGCTTCTAGCCCCATATCTGAATAAGGATGTTGTAGCTGATGCCTAATCTTTTGTGATGTATGATATGATACAACTTGTAATAGATTTGTACTAATAGGGTGCTTCCCCATGATATAATGAGAGGTCGCACAGTTGAGTTCACCATAATCTCTCTGTTTCGAGCCAGGAGGTTCCAAGAGAACCTCACACCTAAAGAATATAGGGGGACTATCTGAATAATCAAGTGCATAAACATAGCCTCCCACTATGAGAAGAATCTATCCTAAAACCACTCCTCGACATGGATACCTCCGTGGGCATTATGGTCCTGGGCCTCAATACTCTGTCTACCAAAAATGGATTCAATATGATCTTCCTAGCCATATTGATAGAAGACGTGATGGCCTCACCATCAATGGGAAGGTAGAAGATATGGTAGACGTCCTCCAAAGTGATAGTCATTTCACCCATCGATAGGTGAAATGTGTTGGTCCACGCATCCCAATGACAGGCTAAAGTAGTCAAGTATGCTTGGTCAATTTGGATGATGGGAAGGTTCAAGATGTAACTGAACCCCACAAAAGTGAACCATTCCTACTCCCCAGGAGTGAGATCACCATAAATATTATGAAGGATATTAGTCTCCCTCACTCTACTAGTCAAATTATGAGTAAAAAAATAATAAACAAAGAAAAACAATGAAAAATAATTCTAACTATCAAAACAAACTTCAAAAACATAAAAAAAAACACTTTAACATTGCAATACATTAATTGCATGGAAAATTAAAAAAGACTAAATAAATTGAAAATTTTTCTAACTCATGCACATTGCGTATCCTAGCAGCGGTCAACACAATAATAAAAAATATGACCATTGGGATTTAAATCCTACAGTGACTGACAGTCGTGACCCCCAATTTACCAATTTGGAGCCGTGTCTACCACCTCCAGCTAAGGGGCATGAAATTTTTTAGGGTCATGTGCTCCCCATAAAAAACCCAAAAACCCTAAAAAAATTAAGTAACCCACCCTCTAATCTAACCTATGCTAAACCTAGCTAGGGTGTGGTTCGTTACCGACAGTTTAATGAGATTTGTTAACCCATTATTTAGTGTGGTTAATTTTAAATCGATAAAGTAATTACGAGGTCTCAGTTTATGAGTTACCTTAGAAGCACCGGCTCCTCCACTAGTCGAAGCTTCCGGATGATTGGCCATCGATGTGGAAAACTGGAATTGTGTCAGGTTTTTGGCAGCGTTTCATGTTAGAATGCAGTTTTTACCTCCAAAAGCTCTCAGTTTTACTATTGCTATTAGGTGAATAATTAAAATTAACAAAGAGAAAAACATTATATAATTTTTTATTTTGGTGTGAGGTTCATGGTCCCCATATTAGGGTTTTTCGCTCGTGGTTTCCATCCACTGTTAAGGAATTGGCCTACTTCTGACAGGCATGGTTAGCATACCACATTAATTGATCCAAATTCCCACCATGGAAAGCATTAAAAGGTCAAATAAAGGATGTTAATCAGACAAGATAACTCAAAAAATTCAAAATAAATAAAAAAATCAAATAAATCAAAAGCCAAATGCACCTCGTATTCAGTTATTTACCCTATACACTTGGTGGTTGCAACGACTTCCAATCCATGCAAGCTGGCAAGATGAGTAAATTACCATAAGGACATTTGGGGTAAATTCATCATCGTAGAATTGTTATGTTTCATTTCAATACCTAAGAATGCCTACACAGCCGGACTGCTCCATGGGAACGAGATATTCATCGCAATTATTCTATGATATTTTTTCAGCATATCATCGACAATGTGATTCAACACATGCCTAATTGGGATTGTCTTCATTTTTATTACCTAAGAAGGCCTTTGTGGCTGGACCGCTCCATGGGATAGAAATAGGCAATTACTATTACTAGTTGTAATCATAGATGATTAGGCCTTGCCAAGTATTCAAATGCTAAATCTTAATTTGTTCAAAGATCATTTATAGTGGTCAAGCGACCTCATTGCTTCATTTAATTATCATTACTCTCATCAACTCATCGCTTGAGGGGGTAGTCATAATATCAAATCATAATCAGAGTCAATAGGAGATCCCTTGATCTTGTCAAAATTGTGTTAGTCCTTGCGAATCATTGCTAAAGACTATCATAAGCTTACCCTTATACTGGGAAAAATAACATATATGATAGTTAGTTTATAACTCTCTTCCTTTTGGATTGACAAGCATGAAAGCCTACTTGGCATTTATGCTATTTGAATTTCTGATGACGAGTGTAAACTCTTTCAAATTTAAGCTTTCTATCGAGTTAGAAGCAATGATTCGAGTATGTGCATCCTTTTGCTGGACTCGGGGCATCTAATGTTGATCAGACTAATGATCATCATCCAACCTACGACATCATTTTAGGAGGTCTAGTTTTTCTTAGCATTGTTCAAAATCACAACGCATATCAAAAGGGGTATCTGTAGACACCTAAAATATGTCATGCTAAGGTGACTACTCATATGGGACATGCTAGAAGACCATATGGAAGACCTTTGGACAAATCCAAGGTATAGCAATGGTTTTTACCACTTATTCGGGTATCTTTGCCTAGTCAGTGCTAGCCGCTACTGACACCCATGGTTAGCAGTTATTACTATGCATGTCACCCACAGTCAACACTCAAAGATAGTTGGCCTTCATCCAACCCAAAATCATTTGCAACAACCAATTGGTTTTGTATTTTAGCGGTTTGAGTGAGGAAGGTTCTGGATACTTCTGTCTAACAAGCTCAACTGCCCAATATTGATCTTAGCTTCATGAAGAAGCTACCCCTAGCCCCTTGGCATTTGCTATAAGTACCCCCTCTGAATTGGGGAAAAATATAGAGAGAATCATAGTCAATTGAGCAGCCAAGCGCTATCAAATTGCATAGCCAACTACATACATTGAGAGGGACACTTTTGCTACCCAATTGGAGATTGAATTGCCATGGAGGTCCTAGGAGGATAGGAGAGCCAAGAAATGCCAATTCATGCAATCCGTGCACCATCTAATCAATTCAACCATAAAATATTTCAAAGGACACAGAGGCAACCCTTGACCATCAATTTGTCAAGGTGGATCAAATATTAAGCCTAAATTTGGAGGGAAAACCCATTCAGTGACAACCATGGTGAATAGTGCTACCCACACATTAGACCTGTGGTGAGCAAATGACTATAGATCCCCTTGTGCTATTTTCTATAGATTAATTAATTAGATCATATTATGCTTAGTATAGGTTTAATTGGCATTTTAGAGACATATAACCAGTGGAATTAAGCATTTAAAGTAGATTTACCTTCATTTTGTCAATTTGGTAATTAGTGCAATTATGGGTTATTTCATGCGTTTATGCTTTCTATTTGATAAACTAACCCAATAGATAGATAATACTTGTTTTCTTGCACATGTTTAATGGCAACATTTCATGATTAACATAGGTTTACTATGTTTTATTTGTTTTCTTGATTACATGCTTATTATGGCATCTTTTTGTGAAATATCCTTTTAAAGCCTCATCAAGAGATGCCTCCTTTGTTTTTAATGTTTCTTGTTATTTATTGCACGCATGACTAACATGGTTTTGGGATGCAAGGCAAAAAATGCCTATAAGCATGGAGAAGAGGGTCATCGACACTCTAGAGCAGTTCGTGTCACCCTAGAAGGCATTTGATTCACATATACCCTAAAAGGGGATTAGATATATTGTAATTGAAGTATCAAAATGGGTATCCCTAAGAGGGACGAATATGTAACTTGACTCAATTTGGAATTAATAAATATTCTTGCATTTTGTTTCCTTTTTGTTTTCAATTGGTGCATGTTCATTTGTTATCTTTCTTTAATTGCAATAGACCGCATTAGGTGTGAGCCTTTTTTGTGGTTATAGAAACCTCTTAGCATGGAATCCCTACTTCCAAGTAATAAGCAATGATTTTAAATTGGCAAAGGTAATTTGTCTTATTTTCATGCTTGGTGGGTGGTTTACAAATTAGGTGATCCAAATCTGGGCATCTACACTAGCTATATACTTTACATGTGAAAATTTATGCCATTATATGTTATATCAAATAACTTATATAGTTGTTAAAAATAACCCCTTGAGACACCTACTACAAAAGCATTACATCCCTAGTGATGCTAGATACAAAAAGGGGATCATTGTTTTTGCAAGCATTTAACTTATGTATTACTACACAATTTTTTTAAAGCATAGATAATTGTTGATTGATAGCATTGGCTATTGACCTTGCAACAATCCCTAAAGGAGGTATTAAATGATGAGGATGTATTCCCTCATGAATTTACCATATTTTCTTCCTCCACCACCTCGAGTATTATTAAATAGTTTGCTCCATATGAACTTAGTACATAGGAAAATACCCTCTTGGAGTTTTATAAGGATGTCAAAAGGAACAATAAAAAAAAATATTAATTAAATGTTGACACGTCTACCGCTTCTCAATAATATAACAAAAACCTTCACCTTAACACTTGGATCCTTCACTTTTATGGTGAAAAACATTAGTTTAGGGTAGAAATTTGTATCTTTATCAAGTATCCAAATGGCCTAGCTATTTTTGTGGCCCTATACTTGAATTTTTTGCAATTAACAATAATTTTATAGAATATAAAGCTCTAATCTCAAGGTTCCTAATTGTATAATATATTAACATTAAATAAATAAAAAATTTTGGTGATTCTTAAATTGTGGTTCACTATATTATCATGGAGTTGTCAAAAATCTCCATTTGATTCGTTACCACAAAGTGGATACCAATATGGTCAATGATTTTGAGTATATTATCACTAGGCACTCCCCTAGGGGTAGAATTTTGAGGCTAACTCATTGGCCACTTTAGCTAGAAAATTTATGCCACATGAAAACATATCTAAAACTAATTTTGTAGACATATAAAAATGTCACATTATCCTTGTGCAATGCTAATGGCCGATTAATTTGCAAAGCCAAAAAATTTGCATAATTTTCCAAAAATTACTATTCATCTCACCTAAGCCCCTTTGGACACTTAAGCCCCTCCCTACACTTAGCCCTTGGTCACCATGTGGCCACCTCTTAAGCCTAAGTTTAAGGCCGCCTCACCCTAGTATACCCTTTGACTAGCATAGCTTCTACCCAAGCCTAGCCTACTCTAGCCTAACCCATGGTTAACCCAAATCCTTGGTGAACCTAGCCCATTGTCAAACCTAAACTTAGCCTAGCTTCTACCTAAACCTATCTTCCACCTCACCTTGGTTAAATCTAAACCCATGGTAAACCTAACCATGGTCAAACCTTCACTCTTGCTCCTCCCACATTCCTATGCACATTCAATGTCATAAATAGTATTTTAAGACTTTTTGTATTCAAGGAATTCAAGGCATTGAAGGCATTGATGAGTCATCATCCATAATTCCATAATAGGTGAATACTTTCATGTCCCATGTATTTATGAGGCATGGTGCACCCATGCCCATTTATTGCATATGGATGGGTGAGGACTTCTCTTGCCCAAATCCATTTATGAGGTATGACACACCATGCCACCTTAGGGGACACCTCTCTAGACACTTCATAGGACACCTTATCCTCCCTAACCTTAGACAATTTTATAAATAGAAGGCCATTTTCACCATTTTAAAGGATCACATACCTGCATACCTAGAATCTATAGAGATCACTCTAGACTCTAGTGCACTCAATCCTCACTTGCCATAAACCACCATGGATGCCCACATGTGTCTCTTGATACTCCATTTTACATGATAAATTGCTCTTAGCCACATGTATAGAAGACTACCCGATGTGGATAGGAGCTCTAAAAGCACCAAAATAAGCCTCCCAATAAAGCAACCTCCTATATGGGCAACACAAAGCCGATCGTAAGGATAGGTCTAGTCATTTTGGCCACACCTAAGGGTCCAATAACCCTCAAGGACCTATTTTAGATAAAAACTCAACATAAAATAATCCAAATAGGTAAGTATTACTATTTTTATTAATTTTTAGTCATTTTAGCACTTTGATTATGCAATAGGCTAGATTAATTTAGTATTTTTGTCTTTCATTGCAAGGGGTATGATTAAGACATATCCCTAAATACTATTAAATATTTTATTGGCTTGTGTAGGTTTAAAGGACCTATGTAGCTAGTAGTGGCCTACATGTAGTAATCCCACTCCCCCTGACGTGACCATAGAAGACCCAAAATTATTGTTTACCAATTTATTAAAAGGGGGATTCCACCTTAGAAGACCCATATTGTAGCCCATGGGACATGTTTTATAAAAAGGATATATTTTGTAACCCCTTTTAATCATTAATGCAAGCAACAAGTTTACTTCAAGCATATTTTGATGAAAATTATAGGAGCTAACCTACTTTTTAATGTTTAAGCTAAATTTTTAGCATATAACTTATATTTCTATAAAATTTCTATGTTACATGTGCCACAAAACCGGCACATACCTCTCAAAACCCTAAAATAGCAACTCAGGTCCAAGGTAGAAGCCTTTCTCATATATATGCCAAGATTGTATGGAGGGGTACAATCAAACTAAATAGACAAGTCCATCTAATTTAGCAAAGAACTCAAAAAACTAGGTCCTTACTATAGAGGGGGAAAAATAACACATCGTGTACAATTTTCAAGGCTAGATCCACTGAGAAGCCCCAAGGTGACCATGATAGTTGTTATGTATCTACACTCAGTGGACAAAAGGAAAAAGGGGTTCACCAAGAATAGTTTTAGAACTCATTCCAAGTCCAGGGATGGGAATGTTTAATGTGTTTATTAAGAAACACCTATGTTATTTGGTCCTAAAAATTTTGAAACTACAAAAATAAAGTGCAATATAAAACACACAATATGCAATAATACAAGGACTACCCTAATATGATTTTCAATTCAATGAATTCTAACCCTAGATTGTAAGAAAATAAATCTTTATATTTATGGAAAGGGTCCAAGAGAATGTAACAAACAAGATAAAACTCTAGATGCAAGACTATATGCACTTCACTTTCAGATGCCTAAAATAGAAATTTAAAATATTTTCTTTCTTTCCTTTATTTTATTTTTATGTTTTTATTTATTTTAAACTTGAAATAGAAATGAAAAATAAACAAACAATAAAGAATTTAAAAGTTTGTACGTAATATTTACTTGTTTTGGAGGTTGACCTTAGCTTTTACTGGTGTCCAAAATACCCAATAACTTCAACCTACAAGAAAACTTCACAAAAACACTAAAAATGGTGATTATCATTAAGGGGCTTGCTTGGTCCACTGTATGAGTGTATTCAAGGGTGTAGCAGTCAAGCCCCCTAGGTCCTTTTATCTGACCTTTCAGAAGAAAAAATTATTTTAACCTTTTGTAATAAACACAATGAGATACACAAGCATGAAACAGTAAACACAATGTAAAATAGAATTAATACAAGGCTTAAATAAAATACAATTTTGAAACTAGGGTTTTGCGGACAAATGGTTTCCCCCAACTTAATATAATTTTGAAAAACAAGAAAACATAATGCAATTAAAAATATGAAAACAATAATGCAAATGCAACTAATGGACTGCAATTAATTTAAATGCAATTAAAAATGTGAAAACAATAATGCAAATATAAATAATATGTTAGGATAACCAATCCTAACATTATTATTTAGTATTATTAATCATTTAATTATTATATTATTAACTTATAAAATGAACCATCACAACCCTTCATAACGTGAACCATCACGTCTCTTCATACATGAACCATCATGTCTCTTCACCAACGTAGCTTTAGGGTAGATATATATATTAGGTTGGCCATCCATATCAAATCATCCAAGAAGAAGAATAATAAGCATAGATTCTAATGAGGGAGCCCCCTATAGTGGCAAAGTGATTACAAGGGATCCCCATTTGAGTGGCCTGTGATTACATTTACATTAATTTGTTAATAATTTTATAGTAAGTCCTTGGGGTCTTACCATTTGGTATCAGAGCCATGTGGGACCCAGTAATGTGGGAATTGCTCAAATATCTTCATCAAATCACTTCTGTGCATGAGTATCAAACTCGGTTTGAGGATATCACGAAACACAACACAAGATTGGATGAATAAATTCTCATCAATGGCTTAATTAGGGAATTAAAAGAAGAAATTAGAATGGAGTTGACAAGGTTCAATCCCTATACCATGATGCAGACCTATGGATTGGCAAAATTAGCTGAAGATAAAATTAATGCACAACAACGATTAGGGAAACCACTTATGGAAAAATCATCAACCACTTACATCGCTCCCAAACCTATGCATAATGGAAGGGCACAAAGCACTTACACAACCCCCAAATCTAACCGAAATTTACGAATTAAACATCTTAGCTTTGAGGAGATGAAGGAACGACGAGCAAAATGAATCTATGATAATTGTGATGAAAATTTTGGACCCCACCATAAATGTGCTACACTAACATTGTATTTATTGAAGGAAGTTGATCCCTGTCTCTCCATAGATCAAGCATATGAGGTAGTTGTGTCCAAAGCGACCAATGCACCTACTCACCGCAATGAAGACAATGAGGTCGATGTGCAAGAAGTGATTGATGTACCAAGCAAGGATGAGGTAGACATACCCAAAGTGATCAATGCTAGCCAAAAATGCACTCTACAAGACCTACACATAACTTCCTCACCAACAGTGAGTTATTGCCATATGACCAAACCTATTTGAAACCAATGCAGAGTGACTACACACTCCTTCGTTGGCTCTACCAAGGAACCAAAAAAGGATATGAAATCATTACCATCACTTTTGATGCATCATTCTAAAGTATTTGAGGAACCCCAAGGGTTGCCCTCCCATCGTCATCATGATTTTCCTAAGGAATATTCTACTATTGTTCTTGGCAACCCCCGCTAATGCTTCATCCTTCTCGATATCCCTGCCTATGAAAGGATGTCATTAAAAGAGTCCAAGAACTTACACAAATCCTTCTTGGAAAACAAAGGATAAAGCTTCTCACTTTGAGCTTTTAGGACAAAGCTCTTTTTAAGTAGGGGGGCATGTTAGGATCCTCAATCCTAACATTATTAGTTAGTATTATTAATCATTTAATTATTATATTATTAACTTATAAAATGAACCATCACAACCCTTCATAACGTGAACCATCACGTCTCTTCATACATGAACCATCATGTCTCTTCACCAATGTAGCTTTAGGGTAGATATATATATATTAGGTTGGCCATCCATATCAAATCATCCAAGAAGAAGAATAATAATCATAGATTCTAAGGAGGGAGCCCCCTATAGTGGCAAAGCGATTACAAGGGATCCCCCTTTGAGTGTCCTGTGATTACATTTACATTAATTTGTTAATAATTTTATAGTAAGTCCTTGGGGTCTTACCATAATATGATGCAATTATTTTAAATGAAATTAAAAATTAAAGGTAATAATGCATATGTAAATAACATGATACAATTATTTTAAATGCAATTAAAATGTAAATACAATAATGCAAATGTAAATAAGAGAATGCAATTATTCTAAATAAATGAAAAACACAAGCAATAACATGCAAAAGAAAGTTTACATAAAATATTAAACTATAGTAAATGTACAAACATGGATTCTAGTGCAGCAAAAATGCACAAAATAAATCTAAAATGTATTCTATAACACAAAAAATTAATGCCAAAAATTAACTAAAACCCTATCTAAAATAAAAGTAAATAAAATAACTTCCTAGGAATGAACAAGAATGTATTATACAACAAATATAAATGCATATAATAAAATAAAACCCTTTCTAAATACTAAAACTTAAATACTTAAGCTATAGCAAAAGTAGAAAGAAAAATGGTTGAAGCCAAAGAACCCAAAGGGCAAGCCTCTCTCCTTTGGTGTTGATGGAGCTAAAGAGTATTTCCTTTGTGCACAATCCACCGTCACTTGATTTCCACTCGTAGCTAAGCCCAATATCACACAAGAGAAATATGGAGAAAAGAAAATAAATTCATGGAGATCTCACAAGTAGAAGAGAGAAGATCAAACATATAGGAGGTCGCAAATAAATATTTTTGGGATATTTCAGGCATCCTCATGTGTCCAAAAAGGGATATAGACCCCTTTATTTATAATAGGTTTGAAAGAAGAAAAAAAGGTAGGAAAAACCTAAATAATTCATCCCAAAATTATGGTTTTGTAAGATAAAACCATAACTTGCCAAAATCGCACCCCACAAGGGCCGATCGTAATTTCGAGACAACTAGATCTATGTGTAGTTTTTCTATAGTTTGGAGGACCAAAATATGTTAGAATGGGATAAAATATATGCTGTCAGAAATATATTTTCAATCCCAATACAATGGTATATGTTTTATGAGGAATGGAGAGGATTTTGTGGGAAAAATTTAGCTTAAAGACGACCTTTAGCAACTTGAGAGGAAAACTAAGGAAAATTAATTCATCTTAATGGGTCAAATTTTCCATATCTATATTTTGCCCCCTATTTGATGAATTTATAGCCAAATATATGTGTCAAAGAAATATGTAGACACCTATGAGAAAACTCAAAAAAAATTATGGTCAAGTTTGGACAAAGAAGGTGGTGTAGAAAAGTATCACTACAAATACTTTAGATTTTTGCACACAAAGTGAGACATTACTACCATTAATGCCTCTAAGGCTTGGATGCCCCCTCAAGTTTTATAAGGAATGTAAAATTCCTTAAGAAAATTAAAAAATGAAAAGGAAGAAAGCAAAGTGAAAAAACAAAATAAAATAGAGTACGCAAAGCAAAAGCATGGCAATGGTAACTGGGTATAGAATGAATCTAACTAATGCAAATAACTAATACATGAAATGCAATCTACCTAAAATGAAATGCATGGATAAAATAAGAAATAATAAGGGGGGAAAAAGAGAGGAAGAGGAGAGAAGAAGGGAGAAACAAAGCTCCAAAATATCAAAAGAAAAAAAAAGAGTGGAACCCTATAAGGATGTATGCTCATAAATGACCAATATGGAGGTTGTCCCTCGCATGTGGTCATGAAGTTATCTATAAAGGGTGTTATTCTAAAAAAAATGGTTAAGTGGATCGATACCTGCTATGGGTGTGCGCTTGCTAGAAACTATTGTGGGATGATTAACCGTTAGGATGTGTGTTGTGTATGACCGCAAGAATGGCCTTGGAGTTGATCCTATAATGGGGTGTAGTGACCATAAATATGGATAGGTGGAGTGATATCCACTATGGGTGTGTGCTAAATAGTGACCAAGAGATGAGTTAAAAACCCGATATGGGTGGTGCTCACTAGTGACTGTTATGGGGTGATTAACTACTAGGATGTGTGTGTGTATGACCGTTGAATGGTCATGGAGCATATTCTATAATGGGGTGTGGTGCCCGCTAATTCAAGGGGAGTGTAACCTGATAGGTTTGAGGTGTGTACAATAGGTGAGTGAATCAAAGCATAAATGTACATGTGTGCAATGTGTTAGAAGAAAGATAGCAAAAATAAGTACAAAAGAGATTAAAGAATTGTGCATGTGTGTTCCTTTTTAAATATTTGATAGTTAAGAGATGTGTGTAAGATATTCAGTTGTTGTATAAGCACCAAAAGGATATTCATATGATATCTATTCTATCTCACGAGGATCCCTTAATAATAAAAATATCAAGAAGGAAAGTGTGAACAAACAAGATGCACAAATAAAAGAAGGATGTATATCCTTGTCTTGATGAGAGAAAAATATTTTAAAAATATGAACAAGGCAAGGATATACATGAAGGAGAATAATATTCCTTGAATTTGGAGAGAAATTGATGGTCATTGTAAAAAATTTCAAGGTCAAGGAATAGAAGAAGAAAAGAGAAGTGATGCATGGGCCCTAGGTTGGGGACTTCGCTAGGCATCAAAGCCCTAGTGAGAGTGCAATGCATGTGAGCTATGATCTAACTAGGTGTCATCACTTTCCATTGGTGCAAAATCACCAAAAATCTATATGATCAAGTAGTCATGAGCAAATAAGCAATACAATTATGACAAGTAGAAATGCAAAATGGACAAAATATCAAGCAAATCATGCAATCTATGTCAGGCAAGTATGCAGTATGAATAGACAATAAAAATGCAATATGATCACTAAGCTAAATACAATATGATAAATGATGATGAATTATGCATAGTACATTTTTAGGTGCATTATGTTCATGGGTTATTTAAGTTCTTTACCATCTAAGGAGGCACTGGATTAGGGTGCACCAAATTTATGACATTACAAAATAGAATGTCAGAGGGAAAAGGTGGTCCGTCATGCTCATCATTCCACTCCAAGCCTTGATGATCTAAGTATTCAGCATAAGTAATAAGGTGATCATCATCATCAAATGGTAAAGGTTGGTTTTTATTAGGAATGTAGCCTATGCCACATCTCCCAGGATAAAATTTGATACCCAAAGGCTCTTGAATACCTTTTTGTTGTGGCCCTAAACCTTTACCTATATATCCCATGCTAGATAGGATATTTTTAGAGAGTGGGTAGTCATTGGACAAGTAACAATGGGTAAAATAATGCTCTACAAGAAAAGGATTGCTACCACAAATATTTTCTTCAAGGGACATTCCTATGAAGACAAAGGTACACGTGCCAATGTGTACAACTTCACCTTTCTTATAGGTTAAACCCATAGTCCTTGGTGAAGGTGGTAGTTGAGCAAGATATAGAAGAGGTTCTTGAAGAAACAGATTGGTTTGATCTTGTGATGAAACATTGATGAGTGGTTCCTCACTTTTAAATTTTCAAGTTGCTCAATGATTTGTGAGGAAGGATGAGCAAGATAAGAGGAAATAGAGACTAAAGGATAGATATTGAGACCATATTGAGCTTGCTCAACCATTGAATAATATTCGAATGGATGAGGATCACCCAAAATGGTGACAAGTTGATTCCTGAATTTGAACTTCAAACACTGATGATAAGTGGAAGGGACAGTCCTCATCGCATGGATCCAAGGGCATCCAAGAAGAAGATTGAAATATGCAGGGTAAGACACCACATAGAACAAGGTATCTAAAATATTAGGTCCAACCCTAAGGGAGAGGGATATAATGTTGCAAGCCTCTTGGGACTCATTGTTGAAAGCTTTGATGATAACATCAAATTTAGTTAAGTCTCCATATTTTAGTCCAAAGCTTTGGAAAAATTGATATGTGCATAAATTAAGGGAAGATCCATTGTCAATCAAGATTCACTTGACAAAATTTTCCCCAATAAATGTAGTGATGTAGAGGGAAGAGTCCCCTCATAGGTCAGAGGAAGGTATATCATCATCCAAAAATGTGATGTGATGCATCCCAAGAGAGCCTATAATATTAGCTATAACACTAGGGAAAATGTCTTGAGGGATAGATTATTGTTTTAGAAGCTCCAACAAAGCTTCCCTATGAATAGGGGAAGTTTGTAAAAGTTCTAAAAGGGATATCTTAGCTGGGGTACTAGCTAATTATTGTTGGATGTTGAAGGAGACTTTAGGTTGAGGTTTTAACACTAACGATGGATTTTCAAATATTTTGCTCCTTTTTATAGGGTTCTTCAAAACTAATGTTGGTTTTAGAGGTAATTTAGATGAAGGAATCATCTCCAGTTGATAATGTTGAGTCGATTTCATCTTTGCTTGTTACCTTGTGGTCATCGCTACCATACCAACCATATGGTCATAGGGAGGGGGCACTTTATTATATGATACTTGATTGGTTGTTGAATGACCATGCTTAGGGAGGGGATCTTGAAAAATCCCCATGTCTTGGTTTGTTGTGGGTGTTTATTATGTAGGAGGTTGATTGATTGTTGGAGAATTTGGTTGAGGACCTTCCAAAATTAAGTGACCTTCATCGATTAGGTCCTGAACCACATGTTTCAATCTCCTACATGAGTTTTTCATGTGCCCATCCACCCTATGATAGTCACAATGTTGTCCTAGTTTGTACCAAGTAGTTGTAGTGTTTGGTTACCTTATGGGAGGTAACTCAATCATGTTGGCTTCCACAAGTTGTTTTAGAACCACCATCATAGGTAAGTTGAGTTTTATAAAATTTCTTGGTGGAGGTTTTTGGGGTTGGCTTAGCACCATATTTTGTAGGGAGTTAACAATACTGTTAATGGGCCTACTATTTGTTACCCCATCACCTACCACGTGCTTGTTCTTATATTGTGACTTAGTGGTTCTATCTTCTTTTATCTTGAGTTGGCCTCTTTGGATAAGGGCTTGCTCTACCCTTCTTGCTAAGTCTATTGCTTGGTCGAAATATGTGATAGTTGTGGTCTCCAATTCATAAGATATTTGTTCTTGCAGATTTTTGATAAATATCTCAAGCATATCTTGAGGAGGTAGAGTATATCTTAATCGTCCAACTAAACTCCTCCAACGAGATAAGAAATCCAAAAAAAATATTCTTTACCTTGTTTTAGCATGTAGACATCCTTCATTGACACATTCCTTTCAACATAAGCCCCAAATTGTTGGACAAAAATTTTTGTTGTCTCTTAAAAGTTCCTCAAATAATGATTGGGCAGTTGATAATACCACTCTAATGTCATGCCACCAAGACTCTTAGGGAACATTTTTAGGAGCAACATGTCATCATATATGATATCATGACATGTTGTCCTAAACATTCTTAAGTGTTCAATTGGATATTTTGTTCCCTTATAGATAGGTAAAACTAGTATGGGAAAATGATTAAGGTCTAGAGGCAACAATAGGATCTAGGGGATGACTGCACATTTATTTATAATTTTAGGTAAAACTTGGGGGTTGAATCATGTCCATTATTGAAACTAGTTGTTTCACCACACTTGCTAAGCTCTATATTTCAGGATTATTGTCATGCAATACCCCTAAGTTCCCTAAGGGAGGGGTATAGGTAGGTTTTTGGTAAGGAAATTGTCCAATTTTGGAGGTATTGATATTGTTATGGAATGGGTTGTGATATGTGATATCTTGTTGTTGAGAACAACTGATATTTGGTGGAATAGAAGCAGGAATGTTGAGATGGGTAGGATGAGGAGGAAATTGAAAATAATTTTGAGATGCACTACTAGTTGGAGGAACAAGTGGAGTCCTTCCAACATTGGTGGTTGTAGTAGTGGCATAGGTAGGTTGATGAAAATGATTTATATTAGGGGTATCTTTGAACAAGGGGTTAATGTGAACATTTTGGGGTGGAACATTCTGATGATGGGAGGTCCCACCCTCTTCAAGTTGTTGTTCCACCTCTAAACCCTTGTCCAAAGTAGATTTATGTTTCTTATAGAAACCCCATATTTGATCAAAATATTTGAAGGTGAGGTGTCCATTGGGCCCCTCAATAGGATCAACCTCATTTTATGTTTCTCCATTCTCTTCCTCTTATAAATTGAGGTCCTCCCTATAAACCTGACTTACAAAATATGACTAGACTAGGAGCCATTAGGACTAAGAAAAAGGATAGGAGAGAGAAAAATAAAATAAAAATATTAAAACTATTTTACACAACTAAAATACAAAGTGTGAGATAGGGTTAAAAAGTTGGAGAGGTATAGTGAACTTGTCTTAAATTAGGGCCTTCACCTGGATTCCCATATATAAACACTTTTTGATGAAATCCAAGCCATGATGGAGCCCAATGTAATTTCCCCAACTCAGTACTAGCTCAGTGCAAAGGTCTATTAGCCTAGACACATGGTCCCCTAGGCTAGTCAGTGTGGTTAGGGACTCAGTTGATGAGGATTTTATGTGTAGAACTCCACTACAAATACTTGGATGTGATCCAGTGAGCCAGAATTACCTTACTCCAAGAATTTACATCATCCAAAGAGCTTATTTTATCAAGTTGCAAGTGTTGACCAAGGCCGACGATCGTTAGGAAAAGGGGGACACTTTTTAGTGTTATATTTTAACGTTGAGTTATAACTTAAAAATATAAAGTGGTTCAACTAGGACATGGTGGTCCATTTTTATGAGTTGAAATACATAAATTAAAAATTAAAAGAAATTCAAAATGGAGCCCTGGAAACCCTAATCGACCTCCCCTCATATTCTCATGTTGAGGGTCATTTTGGTTATGGAAGATATTGTTTTTTGTGGAGCTTTTCACAAGGATTTTCACCAAAAGATCACAGGGCTTGTTGGGAGCTATCTCAGTAGGAATTTGTTAGTTTTAGGTGTGATATATCACCTCTAGCTGATCGAGATTGGAGCTTTCACATCAGAGAGTTCATTTGAGCATTCATGGGGCAGACAAGGGTTTGCCAAAAATTGAAGTTTTTTGGGTCAAGAAATGGAGCATCTAGGTCTTTGTATTTTGGCCATATTCCACCTGGGTAGGAGTCATATTTCATATATCTGAAGGTTTTCAGTGATTTGCATATCATGCCATACCATTTTAGGCACCTTGGATTTTGAGCCATTTTGATCACTACTTGGAAACGCTTCATATTTCCATTCTAGAAATTTATCCATCACATTTTTCAGTCTGGGTGACCATTTCAAAGGTATTTTAAAGACCAAAATCTATCTGTATGAATTTATAAACCAAATATTACCATTTAGAGAGTCATAAAAGTGCATTGGGAAGTGTGCTAAAATTATTGGGAGTTTCAACCTATATTTTATTAGTTGGAAAAGGTGTGCCTAGCCTCCAAGAGCAGTTAGCATAAGATGACATGTGATTTTGACACCAGATGGTGAAGATATTGGTGATTCACTATTTTAGCTTATCATTTGGGCACACCTAGAGCCATGAATGAATTTTGTAATTTGCTAATTTTAGGTCAGAATAAATAAAAATCAGTTTTCTATCAGTATTATTTGATTTTTTGTGTTTTTACATTCTATTTTTAATTCATTTATCTTTATAAACCCTTAATATTAAACACAAGCAAAACCAACATTAAACCCTCAGAAATCAAAAAAATTAGATTAGAAAGTAAATTAAAATAAAATAGATCAAACCAGTATGTGATCTATTTGTCAGATCGTGGTGTACATCATAGTGGTATCAGAGCTCATATTTTATCTACCAGCCAATGGGTGATAGTTCATGAGTGATAGGGAGATTAGATACCTTGAGCGAGAGAAGAAGAAGAATCAACCCATAACATATCATTAGGGTCATACACAATACCAGTATTATAAGGCACCTGAGGGACAGAGGGTATCTCACATTTTGGGCATATCCATAGACTCAGCCATAGAACCATCTACAACCATGGGTGATAGGAATGCACAGGATGATATGGATAGGTAGATGGTCGATGATATTAGACAGACCCAACATAGGATGCAGCATAGTTTGGAACAACTAGTTGGGTTGATGACATAGCAGGTGCACAGGATAGACATTCTGGTGAATAATGCACAAGGCACATGAAATCAACCACCTAATGCTACACAAGGACTAGGAAATGAGGAGTCAGTGGCCAATAGAGTTGACACACACACTAGAGCAGAGAGAGCTACCAGTAGCTCTAGACCGTTCATGCCTAAATTTATTGCTCGCCCTAAGCCTATAGTAGTTCCACCGATTGAGGAGGAACCAGAGCCTACTGTGGTTGAATAGTATCAATAGTATAGAGTAGAATGGGATGCACTCGGGCTAGACTTCTAGACTCTCATATATTTTTGGGACTTTATGGACACTCGAAATAGATAAAATCCTAGAAATAGGGGGAGACCTATTAATCAGGCATAGATTCTACAGGGATAGGGTGATCATACATAGGCCACATCATAGGGTCATCCTAAGATTCAGAAGAGGATTGGGAAAATACACATACCATTCTTTGATGCTTCTGGAAAAATGACAACCAAGGCATGGGTCCAAAAAATGGACACATATCTACAGTTGAACTCAATGACAGAGGATGAGGCCATCAAATTCTATACCATGCATCTAGATGGTGTTGCTCATGATTGGTGGCACCATGGAGTACATACTCTCAGACATGACAAGGTGAGTACTTATGTGAAGTTCACCAAGAGACTTATGTAGAGGTTTGATAGAAGAGAGCAGGAGTTGGAGTTGAAATAGTTGACACATCTAAAGCAATGGAGCTCAGTCGACTCTTACATAGCAGAGTTCCAGAGATTGACAGTGATGGTCATAGATTTGTTTGAGAGGTGTTTTATAGTTTTATTTATGGATGAGTTATCATAACCACTGAGATATTGGATCAAGGCCCTTAACCCAACTACCTTGCAATATGCCATCAGATTGGTGAGGGATATGGAGGTTACTTCGTCTAAGTCCAAAAATCAATTCAAGGGGAAGGACTTCAAAAGGGACAAGGACCAAAAACCAGTTAAGAAGGATGTGGACCAGCAAAAGAGTACCTTTAAAAAACTTGATCCTAAAACCCTTCATGAATAAGGGGTTATGTTTCACATGTCACAAGTCATGGTCCTCGAGGAATAAGTGTGAGTTTAAGGGGAAACTACAGTTGATTGAGTACATTTTAGATGAGGATGATAAGTCTGAAAATTATGATCAACAATCATAAAAAGAGGATAAAAATGATAATTTAGCCCCAGAGGAGTAGGGAGATGAGAAAAAATAGGATGGTTTGGGGGGAGATACTTTTGCACACCTCCATAGTTTCTAGGGGACACAGGCCTTGCGTATCTAAGGTGTTCTGAAGTTATAAAGAGTGGTGATACTCATAGACACAGGGGCTACCCACAAATTCATATATGAGGATTTAGTTGCACATAGGGGTTTACATACAGAGGAGGTAGATGAGTTCAAGGTCATGATCATAGATGGATTCTCCATTTCCTACACTTGGAAGGTCCCACATATGAGGTTGAATTTGGGGAACCATGAGGTTTAGGATGACTTCTATGTTGTCAGCATATAGAAGATCAATGTGGTATTAGGCATCCAATGGTTGTAGATATTGGGTGAGGTGACCTTCAACTTCCAAAAGATGAAGTTGAAGTTTTAGGCAAATGGTTATCCAATGGTACTCAAAGGGATGTCTAATGGGAGAGCTAAAGTAGTTTTCTTTAGACACATTGAGATGTTCATCATATGAGATATGGTGGAGTGGGCTACACACTACATTATACTTTTAGCCACCAATGAGGATGAAAAATGAACCTATCTTTTGGACATCTAGGATTTTCTCACCAAAAACAACAAAGTCTTTAATAGTATACCACTAGGGGTACCACTAGACAGAGGGACTGAGAACATTATAGAGTTGGAGGAAGGGACTAATGTCATCATTACCATTCCATACCAGCACCCGAGGAGGCATAAGGATGAGATATAGAAGGTAATCCAAGAGTTGATTGACATGGGATACATCAGACTGAGAAAGAGCCCATTTGATTCATCTGTGGTATTAGTGAAGAAGAAGGATGGTACTATGCATATGTGCATTGACTATTGGGCGTTGAACAAGAAGACCATAAAGAAAAAATACTTGATATCGTGCATAGATGAGTTGATAAATGAGTTACACGATGCAATTTACTTCACCAAGATTTATATGAGGTTAGGCTATCATCATATCTATATGAGGGAGTTAGATGTAGAGAATACTTTTTGGTGCCACTATGGATATTTTGAGTTCCTAGTTATGCCATTCGGGCTAACCAATGCACCTACCACATTTTAGTCCTGTATGAACAGGGTGTTTCAGAGGCAATTGAGGAGATTTGTGTTGGTGTTATTTGATGACATCCTTATATACAACCACACATGGGAGGATCACCTAAGGCATTTGGATGAGGTGACTAAGTGTGAGTTCGGGATGACCTAACTATTATACTTAGGTCATATCATTAGTGCTCAAGGAGTCAGGATGGACCCTGAGAAGATATAAGCTATTTTGGATTGGCTACCTCCATCTACCCTCACACAGATTAAGGGATTATTTGGGCTATGTGGTTTTTACCATCGATTCATCAAGGTATTTTCTCATTTGGATTCATCCTTGATAGACTTGAAAAAGAAAGGGGTGTTCCAGTGGTTAGAAATAGCTCAACAAGATTTCAATAGATTCAAGTAGGTGATGAGTAGTTGCCCAGTCTTGGCCATTCCAAACTTCACCAAAGCATTCAAGGTGGAGTGTGATGCATCATGAGAGGGGATTGGTGTGGTGTTGATGTAGTTGAAGCACCCAATTACTTACGAGAGCTAGAATCTTCGAGGGGGTGAGATCAGTTAATTGATTTATAACAAAGAGATGCTAGCTATTATGCATGCACTGGCTAAGTTTAGATAGTATCTTGTGGGTAGGATATTTGTGGTCAGGACTAATCACAATAGCTTGAGGTACTTCCTAAACTAGAAGGACCTCAATGATAGGTAGATGAAGTGGGTGAGTAAGATTTAGGCATATGACTTTGACATTAAGTATGTCAAGGGGAATAGGAACATAGTTGAAAATGCACTATCTATGAGATCCTATTTGTACTCACTCACTGAGATATTAGAGGATTGGAGACACTAGATTATTGTAGACTACGCAAAGGATACCTTTGCTAGTAGGATTTTTGAGGGTGACCAAGATGATGATAGATATGAGGTCAAGGATGAGGTTATATATTACAAGGGTCAGATATGGATTGCAAATGACTCCAAGCTGAAGGAGCAGATATTAAAGATATTTCATGAAACGCCTATGTTGGGCCACCCAGGATACTTTAATACCTATAGGTAGATCAAATAGTAATTTTATTGGATGGGTCTTAAAGAATATGTGTTACAGTATATCAGGGAGTGTTTTGTGTGCCAATAGAACAAACATGAACATACATTTCCAACTGGGCTCTTACAACCACTTTCCATTCCTTCTCAGAAGTAGGATATTGTCTCCATGGATTTTGTGACAGGTCTCCCTAAGACGCAGGGGAAATATTACCTATATTTTAGTGATAGAGATAGTAATTTTATGAGTCTCTTTCGGAAATATTTGTTTAGATTATGTGGGACATATTTGAACCTAAGTACCAACTATCATCCTTAGACTGATGGATAAATAAAGGTAGTCAACAAGTGGGTCGAGGGTTATATTAGGAATTATGTGTTAGGTTAGCAGAGGGCATGGGTCATATGGCTACATTTGGGGGAGTACTACTATAACTCCTCATACCACATGTCTATCTGGATGTCACCTTTCATGGCATTGCATAGGTATGAATCTCCAAGCTTCATGAATTTGGTGTTGGGTTATAGTCAAGTTCTGAGGGCTAGGGATATCCTACAAGAATCCCAGGATATCATGAGATCCTTGTGGTATCATATCAGGCAGGCACATGACTAGCGAAATAAGTATGCTTATTAGAAGAGAGTTGAGTGTACCTTTGAGGTGGGTAACATGGTGTATTTGTGAATATAGCCATTCAGATAGTCCTCACTAAAGAGGAGCAAAGCTGAGAATCTCAAGCATTGATTCTATGGTCCTTTCAGAGTCACTAGGTGAGTAAGAGAGATGGCTTATGAGCTAGATATGCCCGAGAGTAGCAGGGTGCACAATGTGTTCCATGTATCACACCTCAAGAAGGTACTTGGATAGATTATTTCACCATCTACATAGTTGACTCTCTTGAATGAAGAGAGGAAGTTAGAGCTGATTCTAGAGGTAGTGATTGATACTAGGGAGTGCACCCTTATGAGGAGGGTCATCAAGGAGTATTTTAAGAACATAAGCTTATACTAAGAGGGGAGGTGAACAACATAAGACCATTTTTTACTTTTCTTTTCAATTCAATATTATACAATGTATAGATAGCAGTATAAATCAGTAATTAAAGCAATGCACAAAACACCATACACAATAGAGACAAATTTTAATGTGGTTCACCTAACGTAGGCTACCTCCATAGAGAAAATATTTCTTCTAAATATTTCTCAAATAATCTCTTTGGGAATCCTTCCCAATTACAATGTTTATGGATATTTGTCCAAAGGAGATGTTGATACCCTAATATCAAGTTCATGGATCTCTTCCATAGGAGAACTCTTTCCCCTTATACTCTGGATAGTGATATTCTAGAAGACTCTATCTCTCTACTACACTAATTAGTGGATCTCTCTCCACTTGAAGACTCCTCACTCAGAAGATCTATATTCAATTATCCTGGTTGCTAGATCTCTATCCACTGAGACTCTGTTATCTATAATCTATCACCTCCAAAGCTCTATTAATAGGCTCACTCATAACCTTCTCAAATATGCTCAATAGGTTCACTCAGAACCTACTCAAATCTGCTCAATAGGTCCACTCAGAACCTGCTAAAATCTACTCAATATATCCACACAGAACCTACTCAAATATGCTCAAAGGGTCCACTCAAAACCTATCCAAATCTACTCAATAGTTCCATATAGAACCTACTCAAATTTTCTCAACAAGTCCACTCAGAACCTATCCAAATCTGCTCAACAGGTCCACACAGAGCCTGCTCAAATCTGTTCAACAGGCTCACTCAGAACCTGTCCAAATCTTCTCAACAAGCTCACACAGAACTTATTCAAATATTCTCAATAAGTCCTCTCTAGGACTTGCTCAAATTCACATTGCAAGCTTCCACAAAAGCTTACACAAAATTAGTCCACAAGCCTTCTCAAAAAATTGCCTCAAATCTACTTAATAGGTCCACACAAAACTTGTTCAATCACATAGAATCATAAAGAGATTTGTTAGAGACTCAATATGTTCTATACTCAATTCTCAATCAATATCTCAACTCAATCTCATAAAATCATAAAGAGAATTGTTAGAGACTCAATATGTTCTATACTCAAATCCCAATATCAACTCAAATCAATCTCATAGAAGCATAAAGAGAATTGTTAGAGACTCAATATGTTCTATTCTTAAATCTCAATCTCAACTCAAATCAATCTCATAGAAGCATAAAGAGAATTGTTAGAGACTCAATATGTTCTATTCTCAAATCTCAATCTCAACTCAAATCAATCTCATAGAAGCATAAAGATAATTTTTAGAGACTCAATATGTTCTATTCTCAAATCTCAATCTCAAATCAAATCAGAATATAGAATAGTTTGTTTCATGGAACTTGAACAACCACTTCACACAATCACTTGACTAGGCTTAATCAACTCTACTCAACCAATCACCTCAAGGATCAATATTTTCTCACAAACCCTAGTCCAAGCATGTATCAACCAACTCAAAATGTTTTCAACAATGCTCAACAACAAATCTCACATAACAATGATACTCATGTTCAAGGTTTTTTCTAACTCAAGTTCAAGTTCTTTGCACAACCAATGCTTATAAATAAGGTTTAATAACAACTCTCAATTCAAAAAACCTTGAAGCATTAACCAAAAAATCTCAAAAAGGTTAACCACAATTAATCTTTTTCTCTCCAAATATATTTTCAGAAATCAATCACCCACATAAGTTAATGAAGAATATTTCCCATACCTTTTTGATGCCTTATGCGTTGTCCACTAAATCTTCCACACTCAACACACTTTATTTTTCCAATATCAACAAAGGTTAGAGGTCATGAGTAATAACACAATAATCAAAATAATATCTCAATAACACCTTATTACTCCTACTCAATAAAAATGCACCAAACCCTCTTATGAAAGAAATAATCCCTCAAAAGAATGAATCAAACTTACTTTTGGAACTCATTGATAAAACCAAAAATATCTTCTTGCACACACCTTATTTCTCCCTAAAATAAATCTAAAAAAGTATCTCTCAAAAATAGCTTTCCAATGATATATAATATGATATACTTCCACAAAGAAAATTAGCAAAAATATTTATCTTTCCTAGGGCATACCATAACCTTATTTCTCCTTAGGCAACCTTTGCAGAAAATAAAATATTAAACAAAAATTAAATTTACTTACCTTGCCATCGACGGTATTTGATCCCCCGACTATTTTCTTCCCAATGCCTTAGTCGTAGCCAGGCCTTCGTTGGGCCACGCGTCGTGATGTGTCTAAAAGGGCACGCCCACCATGCAATATCTTCGAACAGTGAACCTCCGAAAACAACAAGCATGTAGAGTGCTTCTTCCTTGCAATCCAAAAAATAGACCTCACACAAATCAAACTCAGAACCTCCTCCTTAGCACCAAGCCAACATACCACTAGGCCATGCTAGCCTTTGTGCTTAGGGCTTCCAAATCTTCACAGCTTTAACCTTCACGAAAATTGTAAGGCTTTCGAAATAGAAATCTCTTTCGCATGCACTTCGAAAACAATAGCAAGGGATACTTGGTAAATGATTTTTTTTGGCATTTATATAATGCCTTTTGCCTTCCTTAGCATCAAGTTAGTGCTTCGAATGAATTTGATGTCGACGTGATTTAATTTATAATAAATTTAAATTTAATTTTAAATTTAAATATTGTAAATTAAAATCAACCTTAGAAATTTGTCTTAAAGAGCCAACCTTATGTTTAATAAAACCTTATAACCTTGTATTAATTCCCAACCTTGGTATTATTTATAAAATTTAAATTCCATGTGAATTTAAATGATTTATAAATAATTATTAAACCTCCTTTTTAACTTTTGCAATAACCCATCTTGGGTTTTTATAAACCAATAATTTAACCTTTGCTCCCAATAATATTAAAATATTATGGAGCCTTTTTCCTTTCACTTTTGTACTGATGAAGCTTTTTCTTGGATGACTTGGGTGACTTTATTTCTTGCCCAATTCCTTGAGATGAGTGATAACTCTATCAGGTGACATCAATGACAACTCTGACTTAGAGGACTCAAAATATCCAACAATATTTGATAAAATGGTAGAATCTACCAGATGAGGATTCCACTTGAGAGGGGGAACATATCTTACAAAACCCAGGTCTCCAATTGCTTGAGGATAAGCAATTTCGAGGAGGGTGGACTGTAATGTCCCTAACTTAGCACTAGCTTAGTGCATAGGTCTGTAGCCTAGAAACAGGGTCCCTTAGGCTAGTCAGTGTGGTTAGGGACTCAGTTGGTGATGATTTTATGTGCAAAACTCCATGTAATTGACTTGAGTGTGATCCAGTAATCCATAATTACCTTTATCTAGGAATTTGCATCATCTAGAGAGCTTATTTTATCAAGTTGCAAGTGTTGACCAAGGTCGATGATCATTAGGAAAAGGGGGACACTTTTTAGTGTTATATTTTAACGTTGAGTTATAACTTAAAAACATAAAGTGGCTTGACTAGGACATGGTGGCCCATTTTTATAAGTTGAAAGACATAAATTAAATTTTAAAATAATTTCAAAATGGAGCCCTGGAAATCCTAATCGATCTCCCCTCATATTCTCACGTTGAGGGTCATTTTTGTTATGGAAGATATTGTTTTTGTGGAGATTTTTGTAAGGATTTTCACCAAAATATCATAGGGCTTATTGGGAGCTATCTCGGTAGGAATTTTTCAGTTTTAGGTGTGAGATATCACCTCTAGCTGATCGGGATTAGAGCTTTCACATCAAAGAGTTCATCTGATCATTCACATGGTAGACAAGGGTTTGCTAAAAATTGAAGTTTTTTGGGTCAAGAAACAATTCATATTTTGGCCATATTCCACCTAGGTAGGAGTCATATTTCATAGATCTGAAGGGTTTTAGTGATTTGTAGATTAGGTTGTACCATTTTGGGCACCTTGGATTTCGAGCTATTTTGATCATTGCTTGCAAATCCTTCATATTTCCATTCCAAAAATTTGTCCATCACATTTCTAAGTTTAGGTGATCATTTTAGAGGTATTTTGAAGACCAAAATATGTTTGTATGAATTTCTAAACCAAATCATACCATCTAGAGGGTCGTACAAGTGCATTGGGAAGCATGCCAAAATTATTGGGGGTTTCAACCTATAGTTTATTAGTTGGAAAAGGTGTGTCTAGCCTCCAGGAATAGTTAGCATCATATGGAATATGATTTGGACACCAGCCGATGAAGATATCGGTGATTCACTATTTTAGCTTATCATACGGGAAAACCCAAAGTCATGGACGAATTTTGTAATTTGTTGATTTTAGGTCTAAATAAATAAAAATTAGTTTTATGTCAGTATTATTTAATTTGTTGTGTTTTTAAATTCTATTTTCAATCCATTTATCTTTACAAACCCTCAATATGAAACATGATCAATACCAGCATTAAACCCTTAGAAATCAAAAAAATCAGATCAAAAATCAAACTAAAATAAAATAGATCAAACCAATGTGTGATATTTTTTTTTTAGATCAGGGTGTACATCACACCCAAGTCCTACCAGTCCTCACCTAGTTTACAGTGGTCAGTGATATACTCTCCAAAGAGAAATATATGCTCTATTCCACAACTATGATGGATATTGGACCAGCTTAATTTTTTTTTTTTACATGGTGTAATCGGTATCCGCCATGAATCTGGGTAGGTTGTCTAGATTTTATGGCTGCCACAGTATTTTGTGTTGTTCACACCGAAAGCTACCACATAGATCTTCACGCAGTTCACCCTTATAACTGCCATGCCACAATCATTTTAAACCTTTTACGCTGCTGAAAACACCAAGAAAGAGACAAGAGTTCAGTTCGACGAGGCCTGAGATTTGAACCTTGGACCTCCACCCCCTTATGGGGTTTGGATGAACCAATTGGTCTACACCTTGGACCCAGGACCAACTTAATTTTAATATTGATTAAAAAAATAGTTTTTTGAGCAAAAGTGAAAGGATAATCCTTTTCCAAAGGTTCATTGGTATGGCTAACCCGCTTCACTGTGTATTCTCGTTAGGTTCATATCATATTTGACTCACAAGGCCTTTAATGCGACTTTACCACCACCAAATTGGCTTCCTATCATGAGGCTAGGCTGCATAATAAGAAATCAGATGTGTTCTTTTAGGGATGTCAAAAAAAATGTGAATCGAACAAGATTTTTAAATATTATTTTTATATTTTCTAATCTAAAAAAACAAATTTTAGTGGTCTTGTTTAAATTTTTTACAAAAAAAGAAAAAAAATAAAAAGGCTTCCTATTTTGGCCACTATAGATGTGCGTTCGTGTCGGATGTGCTAGGAAGCCCCAAGGTGATTGTGATAGCTATTATGTCTCTACACTCTATGGAAAAAATGTGAAAGGGGTTCATAAGGAATGGTTTTAGGACTCATTCCAAGTCTGCGGGTGGGAATATTTAATGTGTTGATTAAGAAACACCTATGTTATTTGGTATTTTTAAAATTATCAAAACTACAAAAATAAAATGCAATGCAAAATACATAATATGTAATAATAGAAGGACTACTCTAATATAATTGTTGATTCAATGAAGTATAACCCTATCTTGTAAGAAAATAAATATTTATATTTATGGCAAGGGTCCAAGAGAATGTAACAGACAAGATAAATCTCTAGATGTAAGACTATATGCCCTTCACTTTCAAACACCTAAAATAAAAATTTAAAATATTTTCTTTCTTTCCTTTACTTTATTATTTTTTTATGTTTTTATTTATTTTAAGCTTGAAATAGAAATGAAAAATAAACAAACAACAAACAACCTAAAAGCTTGTATAAGACATTTACTTGTTTCATAGGTTTACCTTAGATTTTACTAATGTCCATAATACACAATAGCTTGAACCTGCAAGACAACTTCATAAAAATACTACAAATGGTAATCAGCATTTGGGGGCCTGCTTGGGCCATTGTATGAGTGTAATTAGAGGTGCGACAATCAAGCCCCCTAGGTCATTTTAGCTAACATTTTTAAATAAAAATGATTTTGACCTTTTGGAATAAACACAGTGAGATACACAAGCATGAAACAATAAACACGATGTAAAATAGAATGAATACAAGGCTTAAATAAAATGCAATTTTTAAAATAAGGTTTTGGTAACAAATAGTTGCCCCCAACCTAATATGCTTTTTAAAAACAAGAAAACATAATGCAATTAAAAATATGAAAAAAATAATGCAAATACAACTCACGGACTACAATTACTTTAAATTCAATTAAAAATGTGAAAACAATAATGCAAATGTAAATAACAAAATACAATTTCTTTAAATGCAATTAAAATGTAAAGACAATAATGCAAATGTAAATAACATAATGCATTAATTTAAAATGCAATTAAAATGTAAAGACAATAATGCAGATGCAAATAACATAATGCAATTATTCTAAATAAATGAAAAACACAAGCAATAACATGCAAAAGAAAGTTTACATAAAATATTAAACTATAGTAAATGTACAAACATGGATTCTAGTGCAGCAAAAATGCACAAAATAAATCTAAAATGTATTCTATAACACAAAAAATGAATGTCAAAAATAAACTAAAACCCTATCTAAAATAGAAGTAAATAAACTAACTTCCCAAGAATGCACAAGAATGTATTCTACAAAAAATGTAAATGCATATAATAAAATAAAACCCTATCTAAAATAGTAATGAACATAAAAGAAATACTTAAATACTTAAGATATAGCAAAAATGGAGAAGCAAAAAGGTTGAAGCCAAAGAACCTAAAGGGCAATCCTCTCTCCGTTGGTGCTGATAGGGCTAAAGAGTATTTCCTTTGTGCATGATTTTTCTTCACTTGCTTTCCACTCATAGCTAAGCCCAAGATCACACAATATGAATATGGAAAAAATAAAACAAAGTTGTGGAGATATCACAAGTAGAAAAGAGAAGATCAAGCATATAGGAGGTCACAAATAGAATCTTTCTGGGATATTTCGGGCATCATCATGTGTTAAAAAAGGGATCCAAACCCCTTTATTTATAAGAGGTTTGGAATAAGAAAAAGAAAAGGGTGGGAAAACCCTAAATAAGTCATCCCAAAAGTTAGGGTTTTCTAAGAGAAAACCCTAACTTTCCAAAATTGCACCCTACAAGGGTCGACCGCAATTTCAAGACAACTAGACCCATGTGCATTTTTTTTTACAGTTTAGGGGACCAAAACATGTCAGAATGGGACAAAAAATATATCATTAAAAAGCTCTTTTTGATCCTGATAAAATGGTACAGGTTTTAGAAGAAATGAAGAGGATTTGGTGGGGAAAATTTACCTCAAATATGACCTTTAGCAACTTGAGGGGAAAACTAAGGAAAAATAACTCATCTTAATGGGTCAATTTTCCATGTCTACACTTACTAGCTAGGTACCAATTTCTATACAACATCCATAATAGGTAAGTTGGGGATAATTTTTTCCCTTTGATATTATTATCTCACTTACCACCTTGCCTCCTTAAGCCAAACCACCTCATGAATCAATGCCCTCAAGGTGTAATCATTCCCATTTCACTTATTGTTACAGTAGCTTAGTTTCATTTCTTTTCATAGGTATTTTTTACAAAATATAACTTGTTGTCTTTTAATATTCTATGTAACTTCATAAAAACTAGTTTTTGTATCAAATAGATCACTAACAACAATAAAAACTCCAAAATTCCATCCTTGCTATTGACTGTACAAATAGGTATAGTCAAACTGACCATAGGGACCCATATGATCAAAATTTATATATATTCCAGAGCCTATCAAACTTCCAAAGAACATTCCAAAAGCTTGGGTTCATAGGTAAGTACTTCCTATGTGACCCTGAGAAGCACACACCACAACTGACCCTACTTGCAATGTTATTATTATATCAAATGCATAAATGAAGAAAAGCACATATAACACGAAAGTAAAAGAGCAAAGAAATATTATTTTATTGATGCTTCCAGATCTTGGTTACATGTACGTCCCTCTGAGGGATACTTATTTTGATATAATATATTACAAGTGGGGCACTGATGAATATATCCCCTACAAGGGGATGGTGCACCTTTGCAGGCCTCTCAATCTCGCACACCAAAGTTTATGAGGGCTTACTGATACCTCCTTCTCCCGATGTCATCCTGGAGGGATATCATGCTCTGGATACTTTGAAATGATCCTTTGAACCTGTATTTGTAGGTATGGAAACAATAGAGCATAGTACGTAGTATGGGATACCTTCTCGGATGAGGTTTTTAGTGTTAAATCTGATAAGAAAGATAAATAAGCAAAATATGATTAAATGCGATGAAATTAATGAAAACGTGTGCATATCTCAGGGAAAAATAATTTAAATGCATAACTAAATCAAATCTACACTAAGAATAAATACTGAAGTAGGAAGCAATAAAATATAATTTTAGAAGAAAGGAAACTAATGTATAAACCCTAGGTTATGCCTACAGACCACTGTCCAAGACAACGGTCGTGAAATAAACCTTTCTCCTCTCAATCCAAGGGTTGTAGTGCTAAGTTCCTCGCTCCAATTGATGTTCAAGGGTCACCGATTGTGCCTTGGTACACTAGTTGGCAGTGAATAATAATGGATCTGAATAATGGATGCGTAGTCTCTCCTCAATTGGATAGCACTTTATTGCTCCTTAAGGGTAAACAAATTTGCTCTCCAATTTAACAAGGCTTCATTGCATAAACTCTAAAAATTGCAAATCTCCTTTTACTCTTTGTGGGAGAGTCCATATTTAGACTTCCCTATTTTTATATTTGGACCTTGGCTTCCTAGATAAGCTTCAATACAAATCTCATGCGACTGACCATATCGAGTGGAAAGCATCAATCAAAAACTAGCATTGAAGGGGCAGTTAGGAAGAACTCAGGAAGTTCCTCACCAAAATCTACCCACAAACAATGCAAGTTGAAATCAAACTACGTGATCTAGGCCTATATTTATAGCTAGAATGTGCATGGTGCTAGCCACTATTAGGTTTAGTATCTAGGTGTGGCCATTGTAGTATTTAGTGGCCAGATGTGGTGGCCACTCTACTTAAGAGCGTGCAAGACTGGATGGGCTAGAACTATCCTTTTTGAGTGGTTAGGACCATTTCTTGCTCTTGTAGAGATACAAGAGTATTCATATGGTCTATAAATGTGTCCATATGGGTAGTATCCAAAACATGACATGTTTTAGGTGTCTACAGATACCCCTTTTTGGGATGCGCTATGGAAAAACATAGCACAAAGCAAAAATAGACCACCTAGGGTCACATTGTAGGTTGTGTGATGATCATTGATCTGATCAACATTGGATGCCCCAAGTCATGGGAAAGGACGTGCATCCTAGAATAATTGCTTCCAATAGGGTGGAAGGCTTAAATTTTTGCAAAAGCTTGCACTCATTCATCAAACAATTGGGTAGTGTGATTGCTACTATAGTCTTCAATGCAACTATAGATTCGAAAGGAGGAGAGCTACAAACTTAATTGTCATGTTTGATTTTTGCCCCAGAAAAGGGTAAACTTATGATAATTTTTGGTAATGATTCATAAGATGAACACAATTTGACATGATCAAGTGATCTTTTGTTGAATTTTATTATGGTTGTTTGAAAATTTTGACTACCCCCTCAAGTGACGAGTCGATGAGGAAAGGATAATTAATAAAGTGACAATTCGATTGACCAAGATGAATGATTTGGACCTCTTTAGAGGGTTGCTTTTATTGTTATATGGTTGTTCTCATCTAGGTGTGATTTCAACCATTTTAGTAATTGCACATCCTTATCCCTTGGGGCAGTCTAGCCGCAATGGTCTTCTTAGGGAATTAAGATGATAATAATTCTATTGTAGCTTATGTTGAATAACTATTTGTTATAGGATAAATGAGATGAATCCTCTCTCCCATGGGGCAGTCTAGCCATCCTGGCCTTCTTTGGGTTTGAAGTGAAGTGTCTCAATTCAACCATAACTATTTTTCCCCAAGTGGATTTATGGTAATTTACTCTTCTTTCCAAACTACATGGAGTGTTGGTCACTACAATCACCACGTGTTTAGAGCAAATAACTAATTACAAGGCTCACTTGAGATTTTGTTAATTTGAATTTTATGATGTTTTTAGATTTTGCTTTATGTTATTTTTTTGGTATTTGTGCACATTTTGATTTTTTTGGATTTATAGATGTGCTTAGTGACTTATTTTGAGGTGCTTTATGGTGAGAAATTGAGTTAATTTCTCCTTGATTCTTGGTCGATGCCAGGTCCAACAACCCCCAATTACCACCTCATGGTTGTTGTCAGGTCTAGCAACCAAAAAGTGTTGGCCACTGATGCCAGTAGTGTCCAAGGCATGACTTGAAAAAACAAAAGTAATTCTAGGGTTTTTACCCTTCATTATTGTAGACACCAAAACAACACCAATCCGATTATGTGACTACAAGCACTGACTGAATTGGCATACATACCCCCTAGGGCAGCCTCTAGAGGTTAAACAGTGGTCCTACCCACTCCCAAATTAGTTTTGGAAGGTCAGAGGTCATTTTTACACCTTTTAAGCACTTTGCTCCCTATTCGTCCCACCCTGGGATGATTAGAATCCTATTCGTTCCACCCCGGGACGATTAGAAGCAATCGCTCCAGGGTGGGACGATTAGCAGGTTTGATTGGAAAAAAGTCAAACCTTGACAAATGGTAGCCCAAATCTGCCACCTAACTTCACCTTCAAGGCATGCAATTGTGAGGGAACATTTCAAATCAGAGAGAGAGCCTACCCTGATCATGGAGGCCTCAATCAATGAGCCCCTAATCAGGGAAGAATCTTCTCTCCCCCAAAAAAGCATAATGAGCCAAGTGGCACCCTCGCATGTGCATTCAAAGGAGACCCTTAGGTCTATAAAAAGGTGAGCCTCCTCTTCCAAAAAAGAGAATAGAGATGGAGAATTTGGAGCAACGAAGTGCTGCCAAACTATACCCCCATTCCTCTTTGTGCTTCCTACATCCCTAATTTATCTTTTGGAAGAGAGGTTATTGGGTGAACACTAGGAATGTAATCCAGATCCAAAACCCAAGAAATCGGCCACAATCCCACCCCAAACTCATTGACACAACCCCCTAGGAGTTTTTGGACCCATCCCACTTGGATTGGTGTCAAAACTAGGCCCTAAACGGTGGGTGTCCCACCCCTGGGCGCCCCCCAAACTGTTGCAGTCCTAATCGCCCCACCCCGGAGTGATTATAAATTAGTGCATTATTTATTTAATATTACTTTTGCATTGTTTTATATCTGATGTACTTATGCTGCTGTCCAAGTTTCATGGCTTTCTGACATGATTTGACCTGGTTTCTAGCATTTTATGCGTCCACTAATCTATAGCGAGCGCCTTCGGATATAGGATCACCTAGGAATAATATGCCAAATATGACATTTTGGGTCATCTCAAAATATTGCTTTTAGTCTAACCCCAAGTTTACAGGATTTTTGGAGGCCTCTCGGTAGGACATTTGCAAGGTCACTTTTTGCAAGTTTTACGACAGTCCCCAGCGTCCCACCCCGGAGAGATTAGAAATTTGTGAATTTTTTCCTTACTATTATTTTTTCAATATGTCCTAGATGATATCCTAATACCTCTTTTAAATTTTCATTGCATTCTGACATGATTTGACTGTAGTTTTATTATTTTATGTGTTAACTAGCTCGCAGGGTGCCCCTGTCATGTACAAGAAAATATGGGCAGGATGTACAAATTTCGAGCATCTGGGTAGTCTTAGAATGACATATAATGCTAAACTATGAGTTTTAGGTGATTTGGATAATAATATGTAGGACATTGGAGTGCTCACTTTGGAGAGGCCCCCGACGGGCAAACGAGCATAATTAGGTCGTCCGACGCCGCTTCGATGCATAATAAGGTGATACCAATTCTAGATGTTGTCCTTTTCATTTCCATATCATTCTGTAATAGATATATCAACCTTATCATTGATATCCCACAAAAACCCACTAGAGGCCTTAGGGATTGTATGTCTTTCTGGATACGCACATGCTATTAACAATTTGTTGTCTTTCTGTGCACAGGATCTCACTACCAGGAATACTAGAGGGGAAGCAAGGAATGACGAACACATGGACACAAGAGATGACAACTTTTAGCCTGCCCACTTTGAATGTGGGCACGTGAAAGATGCTGGAAGCATACCGTCTGATATTTGAAGTGCGGCTTCCTTCGGGCATCCTTTGATGTAACAAATTGTATCAAACTTTCTGAGCCCTAGAAGGGGGATGCATTGTAATAAGATTAAAAGAAATATCAATAAAGGAGGCCCCACTTTTGTTTTCTCACATCTCATTTCTATGTCATTTTCTTCATGCATTATTGTTCACTTTCGTAGGACTTAGCATTTACATCTACTTTTGTTTGCATCATATCAGTACACCGTCCTTCTACGTTGCTTTCAGTGGCGATCACGGTGGGACCCTGTCCCCTACTGTTAAAGATCAAGTTTTTGATCCAAATTTTGTGGTTTTTATTTACAGGTGTTATTCATTCGGAAACTGGACTGCTACTCGTGCCACCTCGAGATGAATACGTATTCATCCCACCCTGTGATGAATGCAGACCTGCTATTCATCCCACCCCGGGATGATTAGAGCTCTGTGCATTTTTTGAGAAGAAACTCAAAGGCATCTAGTTTAGACAAAGAAGAGGTAGGCCTTCTAAACATCCTCTATGTTTTTCTACTTTCTATTTCTGCAACTTTTTGTTTTCTTTGCTTTATTTTCAGACACTTGCATAGAAAGGTTAAGTAGTTTGTTCTCCTTTCTTGCAATAAAATAAAAAAAAGGATAAAAACATAGAGTAAATTAAATGGAAGGAACTTGATTAGGAATGCATTTTTCTCTTGTTTGCTTGCATGATACTTGCACAAATGGAAAATCCTCATTATAGGTTTCAGTTCTAGTTAGGTTTTGTGATTTCCTTTTTGCTACTAATTGTCTCTGAAAGATAAAATGTACTTTAAAGCATTGCACTAGTGAAAATCATATTTTGTTGTATGTTTTCTTTCTTTACACAATTAAAAGGAACCACACACACCACCTAATAAAGTTAACATCAAGGAGTTGGTCTTAATACCCCAACACTTGATCAAGACCAACAGTGGATTTCATAACCACCTTGGATTGGATTTTGCATACATATACCCTGATCGCGACTATTGCTAGATGTAAATCCTGATGAAAGCTGACCAAGTGTAGCGGGGGTGATTCCCCGTGCATGAGGATAAGTCTTCTATGGTAGGTGTCAAAAACATAGTGATCTCCCTTCCATAGCACCTATGTTCCACTTACTATTATACTCTCGTGTACCAATAGTTTCCCTCACGTAAGGGCGGGTATATTGAGAGGTTCGGTATAACGGCTTGGCAATGGTATATTGAAGGGGCGACCATTTTGGAGATACAAGAGCCCTCATTATGCATGTATAACAAAGCTTTCTTTACAATATTTACATAACAAAAATCAAACACACTGAACCATATCTAGGGCACACTTTTAATATATAAACAAGATAATCATTTCTTTGTTTGTGTGGTCCCCTTTTGTTTGGTATAGCATAAGAAGTATAAAGGAGATAAAAATATACATATCCTTTTAGAATAAACCACCACCATGGTGTATACCCATAGCCAAGCCCAATCATGGGTAGAAGCTATAGAAAGTATGTAAGGAGGCACGAGTCACCTCCGTTACAGCCCCAAGGACTTGGTTATACCACCTTGGCAGCCTGACCCACAACATAGTCCACACCATACCACTACAGAACAAGACTATAGAGGCACCTCTTTGAGGGGGACTCCTGTTCAAAATAGACCCTTTCAAGAGGAGTACACGCATGGGAAGGCCCCCTTAGACACTAATTATGAGTGGCCACTATGCAATGAAGTGCTAGAGTAGCATAGGGTTCGTAAGGAGGGACCACATGATTATATCATTCCTCCTCCACCCCTCATTACTATTAGAACTAATAGGCCAAATTTAGAGCACAAGGCTCTTCAGATAGGGTGAGCCAACTCCACCCATCCCTTTCACATGTACAAAAGGGATCACAAGGAAAACTAGTAAATTCCTCAAGAGCAATACATCGCACAGGAGCAATGCGCCTCTGCACCTGTTGATTATCAATATCACCTATTGAGGCCAGAGCCTTGGGTGAATTTTTCTAACCTTGATAGAGGAAAGTGACCCATAGAGATATCAGATCACTACAACCGAGATAGATGTGTAGGAGAGGCATCTAGGCCTCCTAGACCTAGAACGATAGAACAAATTGACTTGGAATTTGCCAAACATATCGCCCACCAAGCGCAAATCACGTAGCTTAGGCAAGATCAGCAGCAGTTAGAACAATTGTATCATCTTAACAAAGAGTGCATTCAGCACCAGATAGATGAGTTGCTCCAAAACACTATGCATGAGAGGATTCCAACCCCTCACACGCATAAGACAAAAATTTATGAGAGGCACAACCCCTTAGTATGAGACAGGTCTCCACGACCTTATCAAGCGTTGCCTCCAAGACCTCCTAGACATGAGTGGGAGGCCACTCCTAGAACCAATGACGAGCGTCTTCCTCTGGCACCCGTCCATTTTTATAGATCATGCCTAGAAACTCCTCAAGAGGCCTATGAGGAATTTGAGTGATAAGAAGAGCAGGCTGAAATGCCCTACCAAGGCAGGGGGGGCGCTATCCGGCTACCCCTCCATAGGCCTCAAGTTCCTCATAATTCAGAATGGTAACAAACCAAATAGGAGGAAATCAAATCCTCGGATGCATAAAAAGCACTGCTAGAGCACTTAGAGTCTATGGAGAATAAGACTTCAGGGCCCCAAAATCCCACCTTACGCCAACTCCGCAGTCACCTGGTACATCATTCAGTTTTGGCACCCCCATACCCCGACCACTTCAAAATGCCTCAATTGGTAATTTTTAGAGGGGATGAGGATTCCCAAGAGCACGTAACAAGGTTCCTAAGTCAATGCTTTCGAATTTAGGACAATGATGCATTGCTTCTGAGAACGTTTATAACCACATTCGTAGGCCCTGCCTCGGATTGGTTTACCTAGTTGTCGAAGCATAGCATCAATAATCTAGACCAGCTAGTGGACGCGTTCCTTGAACATTTTGCCTTCAACACCAATAATAAGGCATCCTTAAGTGACCTAGATAGTCTTAAGTAGTATGATGATGAGACCATAGCCGCTTATGGGAATTGGTGGAGGACATTTCTTTCAAAGCTACCTTACCTCACTCCCATGGCTGACATGACTCAAATGTTTTCAAATAGTTGCTTAAGGTCGATCTCCGTGTTATTGCAGCTGCAACAATATGCCACCCTCGAAGAAGCCTTGGTGCAAGACAAGATAATTGAGGAGATCAAAATACAATACGATGAGATTGCCAAGCCGTGCAAGAAAGAGTGGACCAAAAATGCTAAAACTGGGCCCATGCAACCAAAACCCACTGTGGTCAATCAGGTTGCCATAACTATACCAAAGCTTGCACAAACAACACAGCCCCCGAAGGCTAATTATCAAGCAGTTCCTCTTGATAACTATGAAAAGGAAAATCATAAACAAGAGAAAAATCAACAACGTCACCCTAGGCAAAAATTCACACAATTCACGGAGTCTAGAGACTCCTTGTTTGACCGCTTGTTCACGACAAACTTGATAAACTTGCAAGAAAGTCGACCCATAGACCCCAACACGCAAAAACCCAAGGTCTATAGGGAAGGCTTATATTGCAGATTTCACCGGTAGAAAGGACACAAAATCTCCACTTGTTGAAAATTCAAACACTTAGTGCAAGACTTGATAGACAACAAAATGCTCACGGTAGATAATACCGTAGCACTGAGCAACCAATAGATGGAAGTCTTCAAAGACCCCCTACCTACCCATGATACGTAGGCAAAGACTTTACAAGTGAACGAGGTAACGCAGATTTGCCCCATGCAAGGATACATACGGATGATAAGCATCGTGATATGGAACAAAAGGTACCCAAACACGGCTGCACCTGCTGCAGCTACAAGAGATGTTTCGTAAATGTCACAACCTCCACAAAACCCTATGCAACCTCCCCTGCCTAGACCAGTGGCCATGATTTGGACTAAACTTATTCAAATTTTGAGGACCACGTCGGCTAGGCTCTCCATTTACGAGTATTGCATGTGGGAATAGGAGAAAATAAACTTAAGAAAATATATTCAAATGCACTTTGTAAATAATTGGTTACATTGCTTAAATACTATAGGCTTAAAAACCTTAGAAGAAATTAAGGGAAGTTAGGAAATGAAAGAAAATAGGGAGGAAATATAGAAGGGAATTTGGTGTCAACTGTCTCGCCGCCCATGCCGTCCAATCTGTCCAGTCAGCTACCGTCCAATTCAATCTTCCTGCCCAGTCAGATGCTGTCCAGGGAAGTAAAATGGTAAGGTCCAAAGCTTACCGTTGTAAACAATTTTTTACCCCTTTTCACTGTGTCATTTTTCAACATTCTCCCCCTTAAAGTTGAGAGGCCTGACTATACAGTCTCTCAGCTTTATATATTGAGCTTTATCTATACCTTTGGTGAATATGTCAACAATATTATCCAAAGTATTACAATATTGAAGCTCAACTATCTGCCATTCCACCATATCTCGAATGAAGTGATACTTCATATCGAAATGTTTTGATCTATTATGGTGGACTGGATTATATGCCAACTGAATGGCACTTATGTTATCACAATATAGTCATGTTGGACCACTTTTAATTTCTCCAATCTCTTCAAGAACTTTTCTTAACCATAGGGCCTGAGTACTAGCATGAGTGATGGCTATATCCTCAGCCTCAGTTGATGACAATGCTACAACAGTTTGTTTCTTGGAACTCCATGTAATTAGTCCTGATCCTAGACTAAAAAAATTTCCTAATGTAGATTTCCCGTTATCTATGTTGTTGCACCAATCACCATCACTTGAAGCCAACTAAATTCACGGAATTACATTTTTGGTAATGTATTCCAAAATCCAATGTACCTTTTACATATCTTAATATCCTTTTAGTTTCTTGTAGATGTAGTTCATAAGGACTAGCCATAAATCTTGAAACTAGAGAAACAACATATTGAATATCTGGCCTAGTGTTGGTGAGAAACATCAGACTCCCAACCATGCTTCTGTAAGTGGTCATATCAACCTTTGATGCTCCATATTCCTTGCTCAATTGGATCCCATGTCCAGTTGGAGTTGCAACTAATTTGCACTGCTCCATGGCAAATTTCTTTATCATGTCTTGAGCATACTTGTGTTGACATATGAAGATCCATTTATTTGATTGATGCACTTCCATGCCTAGGAAGTATCGCATTAAACCAAGATATTTCATCTTGAACTGTTTCATCATGGATTTTTTGAACTCCATATTCATTTTATTATTACTACCCATAAATATTAGATCATCCACATACAAACAAACTATGAGAATGTCTACTCCATACTTTAGGTAGTACAGAGTTGGTTCACTTTTGCTTCTTATGAATCCATACTCACTAAAATAGCCATCAATACATGAGTACCAGGATCTTGGTGCTTGCTTGAGGCCATAAAGTGCTTTATTTAATTTGTAAACAAGGTTCTCTTTACCCTGTTCTTGAAAACCTTGAGGTTGTTGAACATACACCTCTTCTGTCAAGTATCCGTTTAGAAAAGCACTCTTTACATCCATGTGTTGAACATTCCATCCTTTATGAGTTGCTAAGGAAAGAACTAATCTGATTGTCTCTTGTCATGCAATAGGAGCAAAGGTTTCCTCATATTCAATGCTAAATTTTTGAGTAAAACCCTTTGCTACTAGTCTTGCCTTATGCCTCTCAATGCTTCCATCAACATTGTACTTGGTCTTGTAGACCCATTTACATCCAACACATTTTTTTCCTTTTGGTAGTTGTACTAGCTCCCAAGTATCATTATTGTTTATAGAGGTTATTTCCTCTTTCATGGCTTCTTGCCATATATTTTGAGTACATGCCTTCTCATAGATGGTTGGTTCTAGCTGTGTACTAGCCAATAAGACATAATTAACTACATCTCCCATAGGATCATGGGAATCATCATCTCCATACAATTGTAAATTTTCAAGTTGTTGCAAAACTAAATTCATCTCACTAGCTTGACTTCTAGTGAATCTTCTCTGGAAATTCTGATCCAGCATTTGAAAGGATGGATGATGTTGTAATGTTATTCTGCCTCTTGATGGAGAGTCTCTGTTGATGTCCATCGGTGAAGAACTTACTGATATTTTTGGAGAAGGACTTACAATATTTATTGAAGTACTTGATGTAGCTCTTCTGAATGGGTTTGGAGGGGGTGGTGTGCCTTTGCTTTGCTTTGGAGATATCTGCTATACCTGTGAAGAACTTACATCGTGGGATTCATCATCAACAAAAATTCTTTGATGACCCCATTCTCCCCCTTCATCAAAAATAAAATTCCTAGAGATTCAACTTTATGAGTTTTGGGATTGTAGAGTCTATATCCTTTTGTAGACTCACAATATCCTACAAATATACAAGCTTGAATTTTTGGATCAAGCTTCTTTCTTTTCTTGTTGGGAATGTGTACATATGCTAAAGAACCAAACACTTTGAAATGCTTGACATTAGATTTCTTTCTATACCATGCCTCATGAGGAGTGACACCATCTAAACTAGAAGTTGGACTTCTGTTTAGAATATATACACTGGTTCTTACAGCCTCTTCCCAATACATATAAGTGAGATGCTTTATCTGGAGCATTGATCTTGCCATCTCAACTATGGTGCGATTTTTTCTCTCTGCCACAACATTTTTTTGTTGGGTATAGGCAATGGTAAATTGCCTTTTGATCCCACTATCTTTACAATATTTCAAAAAAGCTTTTGAGGAGTATTCACCTTCTCGATCTATCCTAAGAAATTTTACATAGTTCCCACTTTGATTCTCTACATTATTTCTAAAATCTATGAAGCAATCAAAAACTTCATCTTTGTGTTTCATAAAGTAAATCCAAAACATTATAGAGAAATCATTTATGAAAATGAGAAAACAAAAACTATTTCTGAGACTTTGTGTTTGCATTGGACCATAAATGTCCGAATGTACTAACTGTAGTGGATAGTTGGCTCTCCATGCTTGTGCTATTGGAAACTTTGATCTTGAGTGCTTTCCCAAAGCACATCCTTCACAAACTTCTTTTTGATAATGGATTTTGGGAAGTCCTATCACCATAGCTTGATTAGTTAATAATTTCAAGCTAGCGAAATTGAGGTGACCATATCACAAGTGCCAAAGGACACTTGGATTTGTTATGGATACATTTGCAAGTTGAGCTCCTCCTGGCTCATTAAAATTGAGAGGAAATAATCTATTATTGGTCATGGGGACCTGTGTGATGACACGATTACAATTATTTTTATAAAAAATGATACATTTTCCTTCATCAAATACAAGTTTGTAATTATTCTCCATAATTTTCCCAACGCTTAGTAAATTGTGTTGGAGCTTTGGAGTGTAGTAGATTTCATGCACATTTTTTAGTTCTTCTTTAGTTGGAACCTCCATGGCTCCAATTACCTCTACTTACAATGTTTTATCATCCCCTAATTTGATTTGGGATTTATAAGTGGAATCGAGAGTAGCAAATAAATGTTCATTACCACTCATATGGTTGGAACAACTAGTATCTTGAATACATGTGTTAGATAGATTATGTTCTGATTGGCCATATGCCATAAAAATATTAGAAGCATCATCTTCTTCTCCATAATTACCATATTGATTGTTGCTACCTTGTGAATATTTTGACCAGCAATCGCGAGCGAAGTGACCTGGTTTGCCACAATTGAAACATGTTGTTTTGGACTTGTCACTTCCTCACCCTTGATTTCCACTTTGTCCTTGATTTGCACCTCGATTCTGATTTCCACCTCTTTGTTGATTACCTCCTCTGTATGAGTTGCCTCCTCTATTGGAATTGCCTCCTCGATTTTGGTTGCCTCCTCTGTTTTGGTTGCCTCCTCTATAGTTGCCTCTACCTCTACCTCTTTGTTGTCCTCTGCCTTGACCTCTTCCCCGTCCTCTTGCATTATTTTCATTGGAAGTGAAGGCCTTATCATCACCTCCATAGCTTGTTGAAGGAGTTTCAGGAAACCTCTTGAAGAACACAAGCTTATATTGAGAGGGGGGGTGAACAGTATAAGACCGCTTTTACCTTTTCCTTCAAATCAACTTTCAATTCAATATTATGCAGTGTATAGAAAGCAGTATTAATAGCAGTAATCAAAGCAATGCACAAAACACCATCCATAATAGAGACACAACAATTTACATGGTTCACCCAATGCGGGCTACTCCACGGATAAAATCTTTCATAAAATTTTATCAACAAATCTGGGAATACCTTTCCCGATTACAATGTTTATGGGCACCAACCCAAAGGAGACACCAATCCCCTAGCTCTGTTCTGGCTGGTGATCCTCTAGAAGACCTCTACCTCCTCTACCCTTAGCAAATGTAACTCTATCCATAGAAGACACCTGTCTTCCCTGCTCTGGCTGGAGACCTCTATCCTCAACTCTATAACCTCCAAAGCTGGTCCTTGAAATTGCACCAAACAAAGTCCTTCGGTCTAGCACAAATGTCCTCAATTTATTTCTCTGATCTGCACCAAACACAGTCCTTCAGTTTGGCACAAATGTCTTTGTCCTCTTTTTCTAGTCTGCACAAAAACACAGTCCTTTGCTCTTTTTGTGCAATCATAGCTGCACTTGATCAATCTTCGACCTTTGCACCTCTGCACAATTACAGCCGCATAGTCTTCGCGCACTCTGCTCCCTTGCAATCTCTCTCACTTGGAAGATTCGACATAATGCACTCTACTCTCGACGATCGAACTTCTTCTCCTCGCACAGTCTGCAAACACCGCTCTTCGAACGCACACTACGATTGATGTCTTTTCTCTCCAAGCAGCCCTGATTTTATACAAATACTTTCAAGATCAAAACCTTGATCTTAGTCGACTGCTACCCTTAACTTCATCGACTGCAAAACCCTAAACTGCGTCAGCTCAAATTCAACTCTGTCGGCTTCAATCGCCTCTGTGGTTCTGTAGCTTTTCTTGTGAAACTACAACATGTCACGATATCGTGACACCTTTGCAACCGAACACTATCTTATGGCTTTTGTCACGATATCGCAACACTTTCTGCTTCTGCTGATGTCATCTTCACTCCTATCATGAAATCGTGACCCTTCTGACTTCATGGCCTTCTTCTCTACTTTTATCGTGAAATCACGAAACTACTACCTCTACTGATGTCATCTTCACTCCTGTCATGAAATCATGACCCTTCTCGCTTTCTCAACCTTTTCTCGGCTTGCACTAGTGAAAACGAAACATGTCAAGAAATCATGACGCTTTTGTCTTCATAGCCTTCCTCTCTACTTTTGTCGCAAAATCGCGAAACTTCACCTATGGAAGACATGCTTTCAGTTTCTGTCGTGAAATCATGACACTTATGCTACCGTCTGCTATCTTTTCTCCCTATCGCGAAATCGTGACATTTTTTGCATTCGTATGCTATCTTTTCTGCCTGTCGCAAAATCATGACACTTTATGCATCCGTACGCTTTTCTTTCATCCTGTCATGAAATCGTGACGTTTTCAGCTTTCGAAAGCTTTCTTTGCAACCTGTCACGAAATCATGACGCTTCTCATTTTAGACTCTTCCCTTTGCTGCATGTCGCAAAATCATGACAGTTCTCACTTTGAGCTTTTTAGCATGTCACAAAATTGTGACAGTCCTCACTTCATCTTTTGCAGCATGTCGTGAAATCATGACACTTTTCGAGATACTTTATCTCTCTTCGAACTTGTCGTGAAATCATGACAGTTCACACTACGGACTCTCCCTTCTGCATTATGTCACAAAATTGTGACACTTTTTCGTTCGTACAACCTTCCTTGAATTATGTCGTGAAATCATGACACTTTCCCTTCTTTGCCTTCCTACACTTTCTGAGTCGCGAAAATGCGACATGTCGCGAAATTGCAACACTTTCCACCTTGCTTTCTTTCTCTACCAACATGTCACGAAATCGCGACAGTTTTTCCTGCTTCTTCTCTCTCTTCCAACATGTCACGAAATCGTGATAGTTTTGCCAACACTTTCTCTCTCCTCTAAAATGTCGTGAAATCACGACAATTTTTCCAACACTTTCTCTCTCCTCTAACATGTCACAAAATCACGATAGTTTTTCTAGCCTGCTGCATACTTTTTCTAACTTGTCTTTTTTCTTTGATCTTTTACAAATGGGCTACTATGATCTTCTTGGAAACCCACTGTCCATGCTCTGAATAATCTGAAATTAAATCAAATTCCTTCAAGAGATTCTTGACATCAATGACAACTTCTACACTTGAGCAAAGGCAATGTACCCAAGGTACCCAAAATTGCCAACAATCTCCCCCTTTGTCATTGATGGCAAACCTTTACTGAAAACACATCTCAATAGCCAAAACTGAAACCAACTGTGCTAAAAACTGAGAATCTGCCTTTGAATTTTTGCTCCCCTTGACTTGAAGCTCTTCTCTTCACTTGATGCTCTCCCACTTACTCATATCTCTCCCCCTTTGTCATCAATGACAAAGGGTCACATTTGGGGCTCGGGACTAAGAATGAGCCTCTTAGCTTAGTCCCTCCCCCACCTCCTGATGAGGTGATTAAAACAGGGGTGGGAGTAAAAATCCCATTAGGCACTGATCATCATCATCGTCTACAATTTCCTTGCCGGGCCTTCTTTTGAATTCTTTGTCAATATTCCTGTTCTTGTCACTGTTTTGATCCTTGGACCTATTTATACCACTGTTTCTATTCCTGTACCTTGGAAGTTCAGCTCTACACTGTCTAGCTATGTGACCTGCATTGTTGCACTTATAGCAAGTAACAATATTATTTCTTTTAGGCATACCTGTTCTTTGAATCCGCCTGTTCTGACTAACGGTGTACCTGTTATTTGCCTTGCAAAAAATTGCCTTATGCCCAAACTGATTACAAGAGTAGCAATACCCATTAAAGAAATTACCACTTCTAAAACTGTCATTTACCTTCCTTACTTGAGTCATGCAATGCGAAGCCATGTGACCAAACCTGTGGCACGCAAAACATCTACCGTGGAATTTTCTTTTATTTGACCTCTTGGGTCTCGAAAACTTCTTATTCACATTCAGAATTCTGTTTTTTGTTTCTGCACATCTATCACTCATGGAATCATGATCTGAAGTACTTTCTTCATCAGAACTCTCTTTCTTTTGAAATCTCTTGCTAGATTCCCCAACCTGTTCCTTGTGCGGCTTAAAAAAACCGAGACATGTTTTATCTATTGGTTTTTTTTGACCTTTGATGAGAGACTTAACCCTTTTGGAGCTATCTTGAAACCTATACAACTTATCCTTGTACTCTTTAGTTTCCACTTCCAAAGAAGCCATTTTTTGTTCCAACTCATTATACTGAAGAATATTAGACTCTAACTCGTCCTTGAGTTCTTGTGTCTTAGCCATAGAGAAGTCAAGACTTTCTGTAAGATCATCTCTCTCCATACAACATTCATCTAACTTATCCTTGAGTCTGGCATTCTTATTTATTTCCTTTTTCAAAGCACTAAGAGCATTAGTAAGTTCACTTTCAAGAATTTGTTTGCTTTATGAATCATCAGAGTCTTTTACAAATTTCTTATCACTAGAGGTGCTACCCTTTTCAAAAACCATACATGCATCTTCCTTATAGTTTTCTGAAGCATCCTCATACATACTAGTAACCAATTCATTATTTGTGCAATCATCCTCAAGGTGACCAAAATTTCCACATCTAAAACATTTCATGATAATGAATCTATGTTTCGGTTCTTCCTCTTTTTCTGATATGAACAACATCTCATTTTCACTATCACTTGAATAACTTTCATTATCACTACTAGAACACTTACTTGCTTTTTCTAGGTAGAAAATCTTCTTGTGATTATGAGAATACCTCTTTCCGTGATTGTTGTGCTCATCTTTGTTCTTCCTGTGATGCTTGTACTTTTCAGAATCCTTGCTCTTAGAAACCTATTTCTCTTCATCACTTTCATTCTTGGAAATAGTACAGTTAGTAGCATAATGACCAAACTTTCCACAATTGAAACATCTTATATTTTTCATGCTTTTGTGCTTTCTAGAGAACTTGCCTTTCTTGCTATAATATGCCTCTTCATCACTAGAAGACTCATCACTCTCTTGAAGTTGTTTACCCTTGGATTTCTTGGTAGCTTTGAAAGCTGCTTCTTTCTTGACGTCAACCTTTACCTGAGTTCTCAACTCAAATGCTGCAAGAATGCTATGAAGCTCATCCTTTTTCATTTTATCCAAATCTTTAGCTTCCTCAATAGCAGAAATATTTTCACTAAATCTATTAGGAAGAGATCTTAAAATCTTATCACAAACATCATTTTCAGCAAGCTCAAGTCCTAAGTCTTTCATGGAGTTAACAACCTCATCCATACGAAGCATGTAGTCACTAATATTTTCATCATCATTCATCTTGAGTTGTTCAAACATACCTTTGAAATGTCTCAACTTGGCCTTTCTAACATTTGCATCACCAGTATGAACCACCTGCAACTGTTTCCACATTTCACTAGCTGTCTTGCAGTGAATTACTTTGGTGAGATCTGCTTTCTGTAAATATTTTAGGATTGCATTCATTGCTTTTGAATTGTTGTGATGTAGGAGCCTATCTTCTTTAGTATATGGACCATTTATAGGAATAGTTACTCGATTGCATTGCCACTTGAATAATCCATTGTGTTCTTTACTAGCTTTTCCTTCAAGTTGTTAAACTTTATGAAGGCACCCGCTCTGATACCAATTGAAGAACACAAGCTTATACTGAGAGGGGGGGTGAATAGTATAAGACCACTTTTTACTTTTTCCTTCAAATCAAATTTCAATTCAATATTATGTAGTGTATAGAAAGCAGTATTAATAGCAGTAATCAAAGCAATGCACAAAACACCATCCACAATAGAGACACAACAATTTACGTGGTTCACCCAATGCAGGCTACTCCACGGATAAAATATTTCACAAAATTTTATCAAAAAATCTGGGAATACCTTTCCCGATTACAATTTTTATGGGCACCAACCCAAAGGAGACACCAATACCCTAGCTCTGTTCTGGCTGGTGATCCTCTAGAAGTCCTCTGCCTCCTCTGCCCTTAGCAAATGGAACTCTATACACAAAAGACACCTGTCTTCCCTGCTCTGGCTGGAGACCTCTATCCTCAAATCTATCACCTCCAAAGCTGGTCCTCGAAATTACACCAAACATAGTCCTTTGGTCTAGCATAAATGTCCTCGATTTATTTCTCTGATCTGCACTAAACACAGTCCTTCGGTTTGGCACAAATGTCTTTGTCCTCTTTTTTTGGTCTACATAAAACATAGTCCTTCGCTCTTTTTGTGCAATCATAGCTGCACTTGATCAATATTTGACCTTTGCACCTCTGTGCAATTACAGCCACATAGTCTTCGCGCACTCTGCTCCCTTGCGATCTCTCTCACTTGGAAGATTCGACAGAATTCACTCTACTCTCGGTGATCTAACTTCTCCTCGCACAGTCTACGAACATCGCTCTTCAAATGCACACTACGATTGATGTCTTTTCTCTCCAAGTAGCCCTGCTTTTATACAAATACTTTCAAGATCAAAACCTTTATCTTAGTCGGCTGCTACCCTTAACTTCATCGGCTGTAAAACCCTAAAATACATCGACTCAAATTCAACTCTGTCGACTTCAATCGCCTCTATGGTTCTATAGCTTTTCTCACGAAACTACAACATGTCGTGATATCGTGACACCTTTGCAACCGAACACTATCTTATGGATTTTGTCATGATATCATGACACTTTCTGCTTTTGCTGATGTCATCTTCACTCCTGTCATGAAATCGTGACCCTTCTGACTTCATGGCCTTCTTCTCTACTTTTGTCATGAAATCGTGACACTACTGCCTCTGCTGACATCATCTTCACTCCTGTCATGAAATCATGACCCTTCTCGCTTTCTCAACCTTTTCTCGGCTTGCACTAGTGAAAATGGAACATGTCACGAAATCACGATGCTTTTGTCTTCATAGCCTTCCTCTCTGCTTTTGTCACGAAATCATGACACTTCACCTATGGAAGACATGCTTTCAGTTTCTATTGCAAAATCGTGACACTTCTGCTGTCGTCTGCTATCTTTTCTCCCTGTCATGAAATTGTGACACTTTTTGCATCTGTATGCTATCTTTTCTGCCTGTCGTGAAATCATGACACTTTCTGCATCCCTACACTTTTATTTCATCCTGTCGTGAAATCATGACGCTTTTAGCTTCCAAAAGCTTTCTTTGCAACCTGTCATGAAATCACGACGTTTCTCATTTCAGACTCTTCCCTTTGCTGCATGTCGTGAAATCATGATAGTTCTCACTACGAGATTTTTAGCATGTCACAAAATTGTGACAGTCCTCACTTCCTCTTTTGCAGCATGTCGTGAAATCATGATACTTTTCGAGATACTTTATCTCTCTTCGAACTTGTCACGAAATCGTGACACTTTTTCATTCGTACAACCTTCCTTGCATTATGTTACGAAATCATGACACTTTCCCTTCTTTGTCTTCTTGCACTTTTTGAGTCACGAAAATGCGACATGTCGTAAAATCACAAAACTTTCCACCTTGCTTTCTTTCTCTACCAACATGTCACGAAATCGCGATAGTTTTTCCTGCTTCTTCTCTCTCTTCCAACATGTCACGAAATCGTGACAGTTTTGCCAACACTTTCTCTCTCCTCTAAAATTTTGCGAAATCATGACAGTTTTTCCAGCACTTTCTCTCTCCTCTAACATGTCACGAAATCGTGACAGTTTTTCCAGCTTGTTGCATACTTTTTCTAACTTGTCTTTTTTCTTTGATCTTTTGCAAATGGGCTACTATGATCTTCTTGGAAACCCACTGTCCATGCTCTGAATAATATGACATTAAATCAAATTCCTTCAAGAGCTTCTTGACATCAATGACAACTTCTACACTTGAGTAAAGGCAATGTACCCAAGGTACCCAAAATTGCCAACACCTCTCTTCATGTGACATTAACGATCCGATTAGTGCATCAAATGTTAAAATGGAAAGATCTTTAGATTATTCTATTATGATGGCAATGTGATTCCATTTTTGCGTAAGTATTCTCAACACTTTTGTTACAATTGTCTCAGGCTTTATTTCTTCGCATAATGTACTCATTTTATCTACAAGTGCTTTTACTCTAACACAATAATAACCTACTTTTTCATCATCTTTCATCTGGAGATTCTCAAAATCTCGCTTCAATGTTTGAAGCCTTACCTGCTGGACTTGATTACTACCTTGAAATCCATCACTCAATGCTTTCCATGCGGCTTGTGCATTTGTACAAGCAACAATTCTAGGAAATATGCTTTTCTCCAATGCAGCTTGGAGATGAGAAAGAGCAGATGAGTTGCTCTTCTTCTCTTCTTTTTGAGTCTTTTTGTCTGTTGCACTGAGTATGGACCAGTATGTGGGTTCCGTATAACCTTCCTCTATGATGTCCCACAATCCTCTTCCTATGATTAGGGTCTTCATATTTATAGACCAGTACTCATAGTCATAACCGGTAAATTTTGGGATGGGTAAACTATTGTGTGAAGCCATAGTTACCAAAAAAAAATTTATTTCACGGTTACAAAAAATACTTTGCGAAATGAAATAAATAAGAAGAAGAAAGAAGGAAGGGTTTACAAATTTAAGTCAAATATGACTTGTTCTACCCTATCATTGACTGCTTGCTCCTCTTGATGTGGGGATGCTACCTCTTGATTTGCAAAATGATCTGCCACTTCTTCTTCGTCGTCACTTATTAGTATGATTTTTGGTGATGGTGGTTCTAGGATTTCCACTGAATTGTTGTAGTGTGAGTACTCTAATTCTTGTTGCACTCCTTGGATGGATTCTGATTGTTCAAATTGACTTCTAAATGAATTATCTTCAAAATATGCTTCGTATCCAGAGTCTGGATGTCTTTGATGTGTGATTATAGCATTTTGGAGTTGACTAAATACAATTTGAGTCCATAAACCCTTACATTTTCATCAAACCTATCTACACTTTCTCTTGCTAGAATTGCACATAAGGCATGATAACACCCATTGGGTCTAATCATCAATGCCTTTTACAAAATTAAGCCTCTTCAACTTTATTACAACACTGTTATTCAATTTATGATTCCTTGAATCAAGTAAAACAAACTTTCTTTGTTACAATAATTGCCTCTTAGGCAATGTTCTTTTGTTCTCTCTTTTCCCCTTTTTATTTTATTTTATTTATATATATATATATATATATATATATATATATATATATAACTTATATCTTTTATTTAATAAAAAAAATATAATTGTCTTTTTTTTTAAAAACAATTATTTATAATTTTATTAAATAAAATAAAGTGATTTTAAATATAATATATAAAAAAAATATATCAAAAATTGACTCCACAGGAATCGAACCCGCGACTCCTATTTGCTAGGCTAAGCTTCCTAGCCAACTCGGCCACAACCACCGATGAAACCGAACAACAATAACACTTATACAGCCTGATCAATTCAAAATTTCAAAAAAAAATATTATTACTCCGTCGTTGGGATTCGAACCCGCGACCTGCAAGGGGGTGAATGATTTAGCATTGGCTCCATGATCTAGTCGAGCTACACGGCTCGACGAGAAGGCAAGGGAAGCTTGCCTTCCTTATGCCCTTCTCGACTGCCCAAAAGAATTTTTTTTTTTGGGACTTTAGCCCCATATCTATCTTGTAGAGAACAGTGAAGGTGTTTAAAACCTTTAATGGGTGAATAGTTACTCGATTGCCTTCAGGCAATTGGGACCACCATTTTTGCCTCCTTCAAACCTCTCACCTTGCACAACATTTCTCGTCACTTGTGCTTGCCACTTATCTTTTCATCTGTCTTCCTTATGCCATGTAGCCCGAGCTCTGTCTCATGTCTGCCACGTTGCCTGTGTCTGCCTTGCTGTGTCTTCGCCACGTGGTGCCTTCTAGTTGGTTGTTACTTCTAAGTCTTCTCCTCCTTGTGTGTTGTGTGCTTGGGCCTACTTGGGTCCTCTCGACCTCACCTCAACTTGTGATCCCTGGGTTCGCTCGGGGCTATTCGAGTCCTCTCGATCTTGCCTCGATTTGACCTCACCTTGGTTTGCATGTGGGCTTCCTCCGACCTCGATCCGTGGGCCCTCTTCGACCTCGCTCTGATACCAGATATTGCACATGGGAATAGGAGAAAATAAACTTAAGAAAATATATTGAAATGCACTTTGTAAATCATCGGTTACATTGCTTAAATACTATAGGCTTAACAACCTTAGAAGAAATTAAGGGAAGTTAGGAAATTAAAGAAAATAGGGAGGAAAGATAGAAGGGAATTTGGTGTCAACTGCCTCGCTACGCATGCCGTCCAATCTATACAGTCAGCTATTGTCCAAGTCAATCTTCCTACCCAATCAGCTGTCGTCCAAGGAAGTAAAAGGGTAAGGTCCAAAGCTTATCATTGTAAACAAATTTTTACCCCTTTTCACTGTGTCATTTTCTAAAAATGATCTCATCCAAAAATCATTACCCCATCGGGAGGCTCTGATGGAGATACTCAAAGCCATTGAGCTACAACCCCACGAACCCAATTCTTTCAACAATTTCATGGGACATGTGAGACAATGCACAAAACTAGTCATAACCTTCAGGGAAGATGAACTAAAACTGGTGACTGGTGATATGGTGGATCCACCCCTACACGTCATTGCACGAGTCAACGAGATTCCATTCAAGAGGGTGTTGTTGTACACTGGCTCATCTAGCAACATAATCATGACAGTGACATTAAAAGACCTTAAGTTGCCAGCATCCCACATTGTGGCATCCACTTACACTCTTCGAGCATTCAACGACGCATTATGCTCGATGGTTGGCACAATTGTCCTACCCATCCAAGTAGGACAAAAGACCATTCCTACATTGTGTCAAATCCTTGAGGGTGATATGGCATACAATATCTTGCTAGGACGGCCTTGGATTAGGGACATGAAGTGTGTCCCTTCGATAGCCCATCAATGCCTCAAATACACATACAAAGGGCAAGTACATGTAGTCCCAACATACTTAGAGCATTTCAAGTTTTGCAATGTGGTGTAGCTGATGCCACAATCAACCCTTCCATTGACACATTTGTACTTTCAATTGAATCCATCCACATAGGGTCTTATTCCACCTACATCCCCATTGTTGAGTCCCTTAACTCACCAACCTGGCCCATATTTGTCGTATGTTCCTTCACCAACGACGACACCTATGGTGGCCACACCGAAGGACAATGGGAAGAAGCCCCTAGAGGAGGTACCACCATTAGTCTCAACCATCTCTACCAAAGAGGTGCCCAGCCAAATGGAAGTCGAGACACCTGGTTCACCCAACATGGAGTCCACTCAGGGAGAACTCCCATTCCCTCCCCCTCAACCACCGATGATTACCATTGAGATGGCCAATATAGGCCTGGAGGAGTACCTAGTGTGGAACATTATGGGAAAACCCACGCTTGAATCCATGCAAGACATGGAGAAACCTCGCCTCCCCATCAACACTATCATCCCTTTAGGCTACCCACAAAATTAGACCAATTTTGTATATGGGGGCCTCGAGAACAATATTGAACCCTACCTACAAGAGGAAGAGGATGAAGAAACATTTGTTGAGAATGTTGACTATCTGTCCAACCTGGAATTCACCTTCAAATACCTAGACTAATGTAATTGGCATGGATATGGATTGGGTAGATACGAACAAGGAATGCGCACTCTTTGTCAACCGAGATACCATATGCAATATGATAAATCAGGAGTAGGGTTCAACCACCCTTTGCCCCTCGACATATTGGTAGAAACCATGTAAGGCCTAGGTCTAGGCAATAGGGATGGGTTGGCACAAGATCCATATGCCAATCCCAACACAACACACACATTGGGGGATTATCTCCCATTGTTAACAATGAACCTTGTTGACCTCAACAACCCCTCTCCTTTGATTGAGGAAAGAGAAAGTTCAAGAAGTAACCTCCAAAGGGGATATGAACAAGATCAAGGGGGGTCTTCTGAAGATGAGTCAGATTATGAGGTAGCACCTTGGGACCCTTTTGAGTCTGATAGCAATCACTCGTAGGTGACACCCATTGATGACTATTAGGAGAACTTCATGGTAATTTTCCCCTTTAATGTTTCGATCGGGCAATTGCTACCTCCAGAGAATCCAACCCTCTCGTAGAGAGTGGAACAACCTAGAAGGGACCAAATAAACATGCTCAAACAAAATGAGCCTCCCATGCCAGCCATAAGGCCAAGTGATCCACCGAAGGAAGAAGATCCAAATATCTCCTTAAACATTGACTACCTATGTTTTGAACTTTTGGCTCTTATAGAGAGTGAAGATAGTGATCAAGAAACTCCTAGTGGGAGGCTATACCAGCCAGAGGGGTACATAGTTGTCAGAGCCAATGAAGGCCTATGGATCTTCGATAGCGACTATGAGGATGAGACTGAGATGGCATATCTCAACCATATGAGGCAATAGGAATACCCCATAGACATCGATGACATTTTTTTGAACATCTAAATATGGGACCAAGGAATAGGTGGCATTTAAACCAAGTACAGTTAAACCAAGTGCTTCATCCACCACTTTGGGCATACAGGGAGCACCTCCCACCTAGAGACCCTATAGGGCCATCAGTTCCAAGGGTAGACCCTGTCCTTCTATCTGCACATAGGACCAATCCTTTTGTGCCAGTACCCATAGAGCTAGATCTAGGGTACAAGGATCACCAAGAATGTTTGAGTCAACACCCACGATGTAATATAGACCAAATTCATTCCATAAACATGATCTCCATTGATTTAACTGCCCCCATCCACAATCCAACTGATCCAACATGACCATGGTATCTAAACCTAGATGCCATAGAATGGCGTGCTCACTCACCACCATCCATAGCAAAGTACTGGCCTTACAGTGAGATGTTTCATTTCACCCGAGGAAAAACTCAGGATATCTTCCATGCTAAAGAGGAACCCGACGTTCCCAATGCAAATCTAAATTTAGAAAATGATATCCATCTGATCCCAACTCCACACCAGTTGGAGGACGGATCCCACATGTCAGTCGAAGAGATGATTGACGTAGGCATCGGTTCTAATCCAATGAATCCACAAATCATCAAGTTGGGGATAAGTTTATCCCTCAAAGAGAAAGCTGATTACATTGCCCTTATCAAAGAGAAGAAGGAGGTTTTTGCATGGTCCTACAAAGACATGTCGGGGCTAGACCCGCAGCTAGTCACGCATAATCTAACACTTGATCCAACAGTCAAGCCAGTCAAGCAAAAGCTACGTAAGATGCACCCAAAAATGGCCTTAATGGTCAAATATGAGCTACAAAAGCTGTTGGATGCACAGTTTGTCATCTGCGTAGATTACCCACCATGGCTGTCCAACATGGTACCCATCAAAAATCCTGATGGGAGGATTTGCATATGCATCGATTTTTTATATTTAAACAAAGCAAGTCCCAAGGATGATTTCCCCTTGCCTAGCATCGACACATTGGTAGATGCTACAACAAGCCACGAAATTCTTTCCCTCATGGATGGTTTCTTAGGATACAACCAGATTCGTATCAATCCCGATGATCAACTAAAAATGACGTTCACGATACCTTGGGGGACATTTTGTTATAATGTCATGCCCTTTGGCCTTAAAAACACTGGTGCCACTTACCAACGTGCTATGACATACATCTTCCATGATCACATGCATAAAAATTTGGAATATTATATGGATGATTTGTTGGCAAAATATATTTTATGCCAAAATCATCTTGATGACTTACGCAAGATCCTTGATCGCCTCATCGAACACAAGGTTAGGCTAAACCCCAAGAAGTGCATATTTGGCATCACATCTGGAAAAATCTTGGGTTTCATAGTCTCAAAATGAGGCATCAAGGTAGATCAAAATAAATTCAAGGCCATCCTTGAAATGTTTCCCCCAAACACCATCAGGCAGCTCAGAAGCTTGTAGGGTAAGGTCGCATCAATCAAGCACTTCATAGCACAGTTATCTGACAAGTTTTGACCCATGAATAAATTATTACACAAGGGGGTAGCATTTCATTGGGATGACGAGTGTTAGTCAGCCTTCAATGACATCAAACAATACTTGGCTTCGTCACCAGTATTGGCACCACCTAGACCAGGAGTGTCATTCTATTTATACATATCAGCTACTAAGGTGGCACTGGGTGCCATGCTAGCCCAGAAAAATGAATTACATAAAGAACAAGATAATTATTATCTTAGCCACACCCTGGTCAGTTATGAACCTAACTATGCATATGTTGAGAAGCTATGCTTGGCGGTGGTATTTTCCACCAAAAAGCTACACCATTAATGCTGAGCAATACAATGTATGTTGTGTCTAAGGAGAATCCATTACGGTACATGATGAGTCATACTTATCACAGTAGTCACACGATGAAATGGATCATGTTGTTGACAGAGTTTGACATCAAATTCATTGGAAAAAATTCCATCAAAGGTCAAGTCATCACCGATCAACTAGCATAGGCTCCTCTCGAATATGACCAACCTCTGACCATAGAGTTGCTCGATGATGGGGTCTTCCATGTCTCAGAATCGCCAGATTCTGATGAGCCTAAGTCACGGGCTGACATAACATTATTTTTTTATGGTTCTAAATGTGAGCAAGGGGGTGGCACGAGAATCATGTTTTTCACACCACAAGGGGCTCCAATGCATTTATCATTTAAACTTGATTTCCCCTACACCAATAAAAATGTTGAATACGAAGCCTTGCTCATAGGTCTTCAGACATCCATCACCATGAACATCAAGTGCTTGAATATCTTTGGTGATTCACTATTAATTGTCAACCAAGTGAAAGGGGTATTCCAATACAAATGCCTAGTTCTGCAGGCCTACAAAGCCCTTGTGGATAAATTCCTAGAAAATCTTGAATGGTACGACATCAAGACACTCCCTTGATCATAAAATCATTTTGTGGACACTATGGCATCCTTGGGGTCACTAATCCCGCAAGACCCTTCTAGTGAGATGACAACCATTCAAGTTAAAATGTTATCACAATCCGTGATGGAGTGTGCAATCTCTGACATAACGCTAGGAATCCACCTGATCTAGGTTGAACCATCTCAGGATAGGTTCTCTCGAATCCATGATAGTCTGAATCATGCCAACTGGGGGTCTTTGTTCTCTCCAACTCCTCTTAATAGCAACACAACGCTATTTTTACAAGTTCTTTCCCACTCAGCTTTTGCTAGGGACGAACTTCAAGAGGGATCGACCATTCATACCATCGAGGTTTCTAATCAGTAGGATTGGTACACACCCATAAGAGACTATCTCAAGTTAGGTAGCCTCCCACTTGGATTTTCGCATGCCATGAAAAGATCATTCAAATAGAAAGCAACAAAACATGTCTTGCTAAGAGACATTTTATACCGTCGAAGCTACGAAGGAATCCTCTTCTGTTTCTTGGACCAATAGGAGTACACTTGGGTGATCACCCAAGCGCACGATGGTACATGTGGTGACCACTTCAGTGGTATGGCCATCGCAAAATGCATTCTTCACAAGGGCTATTATTGGTCATATTTAGAACGAGATTGTTGCACATATGTGTGGAAGTTCATGAAGTGTCAACACCATGCTAACTTGACACACGTACCTTATCAGGCCTTGCAGCCGATCCAATCGACTTCACCATTTTCATAGTGGGGCTTAGATCTCATCGAAAATATCTTCCCTGCATCGTCAGGTCATCACACATTTATCATAACGGCCACAGAGTACTTCACTAAGTGGGTGGAAGCAATTTCGCTTACCTCTACGACTGGGCCCCACATTGCAGAGTTTATTTTACATAACATCATATGTCATTTTGGTATTCCATACAATATCATCTCGGATAATGGAAAATAATTTAAGAACAAATATGTGCATGCTTTGACAACAAAGTACAAAATTTAGCACAATTTTTTGACACCCTATTATCTGCAGGAAAATGGGCAAGCAGAGGTGTCAAACAAAATGCTAGTTGCCATCCTTAAAAATATGGTCATAGATAGTCATAAGGATTGGCACATCCAAATACCACTTGCCCTATGGGCTTATCGCACTAGCATTCGAACGCCCACTGGGGTAACTCCATTTTCACTAGTGTATGGCTCCAAGGTAGTCATACCTCTCGAGTTGGAAATACCCTCCCTGCGCATATCAATGTAAGAGTTCATCGATGATGACACTGCACGGCAGGCCCAGCTAGACCAGCTTACGTTACTAAATTAACGATGCATCAATGCTCTCAAGCATTTACGTATCTATCAAGAGCGACTTAAGAAAGCATACAACATGAAATTTCACCTGAGGGACTTTTAGGTTGGTGACCTAGTCTTAAAATAGAACCAACAAAATTCTAACTTGCCACCCCATTTAAGGGACAATTTCATGGCAAATTGGTTAGGTCCTTATGTAATCAATAGTAAAATAGGACCTGGAACATACCGGCTCACCTCTCTTGAAGGAATCAAGGAATTAGAACCCTTGAACATCAGTCATCTGAGGCCATTCAACATTTAAAGAGCCATGGCCTACCCCAAAAGCTCTAAGGGTTCCCATAATTTCTTGGTCAACCAAAATGCCCCAAAGGTACCTATAATCCCTTTGGTCAAACTAAAAGCTCCCAGGGTTCCCGCAATCGCTTGGTCAACCAAAATGCCCCAAAGGTACCTATAATCCCTTTGGTCAAACCAAAAGCCCCAAGGGTTCCCGCAATCGCTTGGTCAACCAAAATGCCCCAAAGGTATCTATAATCCCTTTGGTAAAACCAAAAGCCCCAAGGGTTCCCACAATCACTTGGTCAACCCAAAATGCCCCAAAGGTATCTATAATCCCTTTGGTCAAACCAAAAGCCCCAATGGTTCCTACAATCGCTTGGTCAACCTAAAACGTCCCAAAGGTACCTATAATCCCTTTGGTCAAACCAAAAGCCCCAAGGGTTCCCGCAATCACTTGGTCAACCAAAATGCCCCAAAGGTATCTATAATCCCTTTGGTCAAACCAAAATCTTCGAGGGTTCCCGCAATCGCTTGGTCAACCTAAAACGTCCCAAAGGTACCTATAATCCCTTTGGTCAAAAAAAAATCTCCAAGGGTTCTCACAACCGCTGGGTCATCCAAAAATGCCCCAAAGGTATCCATAATCCCTTTGGTCAAACCAAAAGCTCCAAGGGTTCCCGCAATCACTTGGTCAACCTAAAACATCCCAAAGATATCTATAATCCCTTTGGTCAAACCAAAAGCCACAAGGGTTATCGCCATCGCCTGGTCACCCAAAATGCCCCAAAGGTATCCATAATCCCTTTCATCAAACCAAAAGCTCCAAGGGTTCCCGCAATCACTTGGTCAACCTGAAATTCCCCAAAGGTATCTATAATCCCTTTGGTCAAACCAAAAGCTCCAAGGGTTCCCACAACCACTTGGTCACCCGAAATGCCCCAAAGGTATCTATAATCCCTTTGGTAAAAACCTCAAAGGATCCATAAGAATCACTTCATCCACACCCATTCGGGTTAAAACCACAATAAAGAATATTAAAAAACAACAGATAATAAAAAATAACAAAAAAATTGCATCTCACTTTCATGCATAATATTAAAAATCAAAATACAAAAAAAAAAAACTGCATTAGGCATCACATACATACATTGCATATTTGCTGGTCATACATGTCAAAAGCACCATAGACTATAATTACTCGACAATTCCATCATTTTCCACATTCAGTCCATTTTATAAATGATCCAACAAGAATAACGCCATTCACATTTTTGCCATATCATAGTCAGTTGTCTTTTAATGTCTTTAGGGTTTTCGTCATTCAGCTGTCTTTATATTTCTAGACAAATGTTGTACAAATTCAGACCAATTTTTACAAGGTAGAGTGTTACTTGGATCACGCCTTGTTACATAGCATCCCAACACAAGCTTAAAACACATAAAAATTCCCAAGTTGTGTGAACAAAAGATGAAACCTACATAGCGGACTAGGTTACCATAAGCGAAACGGTTATCTTGCTCATCCCCCTGTGCAAATGGCCCAAGAATGCTAAGAGTTGGAAAAAGGACAAGCATCTTCCCTACCCAATTCCCCAAAATAAATAGTGGTTTTTACCACTATCAGAAATCCCAAATTCTCAAAAATTTGCAAACATCAAAAAACTGCAAAAGGCAAAGTACAAAATCCAAAGTTTGACATCAAAACCCTCAAAGTGCACACATAAAAAAGCACAAGAAATAGTGATCCCCATCACTCAAAATTAAAATCCCTTGCTCAAAACAAAAAAAAGAGAAAAATAAACAGTGATTTTTATCACTATATATGAGAGCAAGTATCCCAATAAAATTGAAGAAAATAAGGGAGTCAAACTTGAATCCCTGGAACTCTCAGCATTCGAAAGGTCATGAGGTGATCCTTAGTCCCGGTTTGGTGGATAGCCTACTGGTCACTGGTGGCAAACCTCCCGCATGATGATATATCTATCGCATTAGTTGTTGGGCATATGTATAGATCAATGTTTGCATGTGGATGAGCTAGCTTATGGTATCCTAGATTGCGTCGTAGATTAATCTTACTAAATGCAACAAAGGAGTTAGTGGAGCTAATTAGGTGATTCTCAGTACAGGTTTGGTGGATAGCCTACCTGGAACTGGCAGTATCCTTATGAATACCACATCAACAAACTCAATCGCACACACAGGGATGTGAAATAACTTGGTCAAAATCAAGTCTTATTTGTACCTTGTTTGAAAGTCTTGTAAGATAATGTACAGTCTTGACTAGTTAGTTAAAGCATATGAGTCTCAGAAAAACCTTAACTACATTCTAAAAAAATTGTTGTATATTTCATTACTTACATCACCATCAGAAAATACAAAACAAAAATTACAAATGCAAAGTTATTCCATAAAGCAATCACATAGTACAGAAAGCCAATAAATCCTGTACAGTCTATGGTGCCATCGCCTGTATACCAACAAATCATTTCATCCATTCTATATGCATACATCTATATCATATAATTCAAATCATCTGTAGTCATAATAACATATGCATACATCAACATAAATAAATGTGCATAAAGAACAATAAACCATGACAAGTATATCATCACACCAAAAAGAGTCATGTATATATATCAAGTCAAAATGCCCTCAGGCTACAATAAGAAGGTCTTATGCCCTCACAAAAAAACCAAAAACTCAAAATCCCCAACACATAGGGAGTCGACCACCATGATCACATAGGATCAGTGCGACTGGAGATACCCCCAGTAGTATGGGTCCAATGGGACCTCTCAAGGTGGCTGCTACCAGCCCTCGCACCCTACCCACCAACACTACCCTCACCTAGCCGCCTACGATGAGATGATGCAGAATGCTTAGTCTCACTACCTCTCGTACTGTGTGACAAACCACCTCCATCAAGAACATGCAATTGTACACCGAGGTGGACAACCTCTGTCTCTAACTCTATCTGATACCGATCCCACTCCATATCTCATTGGTGATACACAACCAATGCACTATCCCACTGTGCCAACTGAGTCCACAGGAGATCCCTCTCGTGCGTTACCTCCACAAAATCATCTCTATGCTCCTCCTCCCATCTCTGTAGGAGACCCTCCAATCGTGCTATCTCAGCATGAAGCCTAGCCTCCACATCCCATGAGATAGCCTAAGGCATGGGCTCCTTTGGGATGGCCTGCTACTCTGGCACCCACTGCTCTTGGACATCCTATACATTCGGTTGCTCTGAAACCCCCAAATCATCTCCATCAATGCTAAAATTATCAACCTCCACCATGTCAGTATCATCAAGTAGAGCCCCCCAAACCTCCATCGGTGCCTCTGCACCCACACCTCCTATTGCTATAGTATCCATGCCTCTTAGAGGCCCCTCACTCCACCATCGCTATATAATCCACCACTGGTCATACTCTACAGTCACCCCGACATCGTCCATGTTAGGTACATCAATAACTGCATTGGACCCCTCACCCAGTGACTCAATGGTAGGCCAGACTAGAGTCCTCTCATCATCGTGATGCTGATAGATCAAGGGATCACCAAGAAATCCCTGGTGCACCCCAAACTGCCATGTCACCCAAAAATATGGGAAGTACTCCTACTCTGTCTCATGTTTTCCAATCAACCATCTACCCCTACACGCACACCAGATCCACTCTCTAGCCTTAGGCCAGGCTGGACAGTCCCGGTAAGGCCGCCAAAATACCTGCCCTGGTGCTAGATGAGAGAAGGCATCAGTATAGTGACCTATGTCACCTGCCCACTGTCGACTCTGTCCATGCTCCTCTGACCTTTGCCATAAATCGACATATCCAATTTCTTGATCCACCATCTCACCTCGGGTGGTCCAAGGCAAACCCTACGGCCGCTCCACAGCTATTTGCTGCCACTACCAGCACTGCAAGAGATAGTTGCACCTGATACCCTTCTGCTTCTGGCAGTGGACCTCATAGAACTCATTGTACAACTGTGCCAATAATGCCTAACCCCATCTCATAATAACTGGAGCTGATGGAGGACACTCCACTAATGTAAAAATCAACTCAAGTAGGTTCCAAGGGAACCTCGCACCTAAGGAGTTAGGAAGTAGCATATTGGAGATGAGGGTCATGATCAAAGCATGCCTCACCCCTAATACGCCCTTCTCTAGCCACCACCGCACCAAAATATCGCCTATCTGGCAGTCAGCCTCTGCCTTCTCCATAGCCCTCTCCACCACCGGACCAAAACACCATGTCAATACCACTATCTGATGGTCATAGTGGGTCATCCGGATAGGCAGTCAATCTATCGAAATCCGTATAATCCGATACACATCCTCCAGAGTAACAATCATATCCCCTATTGGGAGATGAAAAGTGTTGGTGCAGGGATCCCAAAAATTGATCAGGGCAGTCAAATATGCCTAATCCCCCACCACAGGCTCCAGATGTGTCACGTGCTTGAGCCCAAGGGCATCGAGCCACTCCCAATCCACAACTATCAGGGCATCCCGAGCATTAGAGAAAATAATTGACTGACGGTACTGACTCTTCACAACTTGAAACACCATAAAATAAAAAAAGATATTAAGTACATACTTAATATCAACAAAAACATTAAAATAAAATTGTACAACAAAAGTACAGACTACAATTTACAATTGTACAACATAAGAATTACAGTAAAACAAATGTACAGTGAAGGTACATATCATTCAAATAAAACTGTACAACAACGACAGAATAAAAACTGTACAATTGCAAAACAAAACAAAAAAAATCATATTAGGGTTTCTACCTTAATGTGAAAAAAAACCAAAACAAAAAAAAAATCATATTAGGGTTTCTACCTTAATGTGAAAACAAAACAAACATGAAATAAAATATATTAGGGTTTCAACCTTAATATAAATAAAAATTAACAACAAAATAACAGAGCGCAAAAATAGGTTGGGTTATTTTAACCTAATATATAAAAAAAAAGCACATAAAGTTCCTATATTAGGTTTTAAACTTGATATACGAATAAAAAAAACCAACATACACAAAAAAAAAAAAAAAAAGGTTTTAAAACCTTAAAAACAAAATAAAGCAAATAAACATTTATATGTGAGATTTTAACTTCATATAAAACAAAAATGAATAATAGGCAGGGAGAAGGAACATCATACCGGTCTCGCCTTGGCTCCTCCACTCGAAGACCCGGTTCTCACACTCATGATGTCCACGAAATTTCAGTAGCGCTCCACTATGCACACTCGCACTCCTCCTCCTCACTGCTCCAAATTGCCAAGAAAAAAATATTACAAATAAGCCCAAAACCTAGTTTTGGTCCTTATATAGGCTGTTAGGCCTGTAATCGTTCCACCCTGGGATGAGCGCTCTAGTTAGTGCTCATCCCACCCTAGGAATATTACATAATTGCTATTCATCCCACCCTGGGATGATTACAAAGCAAGAAATAAAACAACAAAATTTGCATCCAAAAAAATGCACCAAAAATAGTAATAAATCTTTCGAACAAAGGTGCCTTTGCACCTGACATGCAGTGCATGAAAAATAGTCGTCAGGGTCACAAATACTCACTATCCTACTACCTCATAAGGCTAGCATAGCCGGACCACTCCACGGGAAGGAGGATTTTCGATAATTTCTACCCCAATAGGCGTCCAAAAAAGGGTCAAAACCCACCAAAAATAGGTTCGATTATTGGAAAACTACAATAAGCGTTCAATGAAAACAACTGAAGGCACCCTTACAAAAGTCATCTTGGGTCAAGCAACTCATCACTTTTCTCATTTTTGGTGATTCCCTCATAGATTCATCGCTTGAGGGGGTAGTCACACTTAGTCACCAATCAACAAATACACACCCAATCAAGGAAATGGCATGCATTCAAAGAATCATTGACAAAGACAATCACGCTCTTGCTTGGGGCAGAAAACAAGCAATAATCACAAGCTAAACAAACACTTGGCATTCTGTAAGCATGAAGAAAAGGTTCCTCAGATAAAAGGTTGCGCCCTTTTCCTATTCATGTCTAAAAAATATCCAAGATCAAGTACACCTCACTGAAAAAGATTACACTTGAGTTAAGTTCCTTTCAAATCAAGGATTCAAGAATGCGTGCCCTTTCCATACTTGGGACATAAAAATTTTGGTAGGTTACTAAGAAACCCTAATCATTAAGTGCTTTGGTCATCTATTTTTTCTTAGCACTGTGCCACACATAGTGCATCCCAAAAATGGACATCTGTAGACACCAAAACAACACCAATATGATTATGTGACTACAAGCACTGACCGAATTGGCATACATACCCCCTAGGGCAGCCTACAGAGGTTAAAAAGTGGTCCTAACCACTCCAAAATTAGTTTTGGAAGGTCAGAGGTCAGTTTTGCACCTTTTAAGCACTTTGCTCCCTATTCGTCCCACCTTGGGACAATTATAATCTTATTCGTTCCACCCCAAGACGATTAGCAGCAATCGCTCCAGGGTGGGACGATTAGCAGGTTTGAATAGCAAAAATTCAAACCTTGACAAATGACAACCCAAATCCACCATCGAAATTCACCTTCAAGGCATGCAATTGTGAGCGAACGTTTCAAATCAGAGAGAGCCTGCCCTGATCATGGAGGACTCAATCAATGAGCCCCTAATCAGGGAAGAATCTTCTCTCCCCCCCAAAAAGCATAATGAGCCAAGTGGCGCCCTCGCATATGCATTCAAAGGAGACCCTTAGGTCTATAAAAATGTGATCCTGCTCATACCAAAAAGAGAACAGAGCTGGAGCATTTGGAGCAACGAAGTGCTGTCGAACTATACCCCCATTCCTCTTTGTGCTTCCTACATCCCTAATTTCTCTTTTGGAAGAGAGGTTATCGGGTGAACACTAGGAACGTAATCCAAATCCAAAAGCAAAGAAATCAGCCACAATCCCACCCCAATCTCATCGACACAACCCCCTAGGAGGTTTTTGACCCATCCCACTTGGATTGGTGTCAAAACTAGGCCCTAAACGATGGGCATCCCATCCCCGGGCGCCCCTCGAACTGCTGCAGTCCTAATCACCCCACCCTGGAGTGATTAGAAATTTGTGCATGATTTCTTTACTGTTACTTTTACATTGTTTTATATCTGATGTACTTATGCTGCTGTCCAAGTTTCATGGCTTTCTGACATTTGACTTGGTTTCTGGCATTTTATGCGTCCACTAACCTACAGGGAGCACCTTCGGATACAGGATGACCTGGGTAGAATCTGCAAAATTTGACCTTCTGGGTCATCTTAAAATGTTGTTTTTAGTCTAACCCCAAGTTTGTAGGAGTTTTGAAGGCCTCTGGGTAGGACATTTGCAAGGTCACTTTTTGCAAGTTTTGCGACAGTCCCCAACATCCCACCCCAGAGTGATTAGAAATATGTGCATGATTTCCTTACTGTTATTTTTGCAATATGTCCCAGATGATATCCTAATACCTCTGTTAAATTTTCTTTGCATTCTGACATTATTTGACTGTAGTTTTATTATTTTGTGTTAACTAGCTCGTAGGGCGCCCCTGTCACGTTCAAGAAAATCTAGGTAGGATGTGCAAATTCTGAGCATCTGGGTAGTCTTAGAATGACATATAATGCCTAACCTATGAGTTTCAGGTGATTTTGATAAACATAGGTGGGACATTGGAGAACTCACTTTGGAGAGGCCCTCGATGGGCAAACGAGCATAACTGGGCCGTCCAATGTCGCTTCGACGCAAAATCAGGTGATACCAATTCTACACATTGTCCTTTTCATTTCTATATTGTTCTATAATCGATTTATCAACCTTATCACTGATATCCCACAAACGCCCGCTAGAGGCCTTAGGGATTGTATGTCTTTCTAGATACGCACATGCTATTAATGATTTGTTGTCTTTTTGTGCGCAGGATCTCACCACCAGGAATACTAGAGGGGCAGCAAGAAACGACAAACACACGAACACAAGCGGCGGTAACTTAAGTACCGTCCGATCTTGGAAACGTGGCTTCCTTCGGGCATCCATTGATGTAACAAATTGTATCAAAATTTTTGAGCCCTAGAAGTGGGACGTATTGTAATAATATTAAAAGCAATATCAATAAAGGAGGCCCCGCTTTTGTTTGCTCACATCTTGTTTCTGTGTCATTTCCTTCATGCATTGCTCTTCACTTTCGTAGGAATTAGCATTTGCATATACTTTTTTTTGCATCATATCGGTATGTCGTCCTTCTGCATTGCTTTCAATTATTTATAGATTGCAATTGCACTTTTGAGATTTTAGGTGAGAAAGTGCAATTGTGACATAGAGTGTTGTTAGATTTATTGCTGACTATACACGATGGTCGAGCAGGGGGAGGCATCTACGAGAAGAGGAGCTGGAGCTTCACGGGTACTCTGCCACCCCTGACTTGCTTACTTAATTCAGTAAAATGAACCTAATTAACTAATTGGCTAAATTAACTCATTAAACCTCTTGGAAACAAAATGAAACTATCAATAGTTCTAGGCTAGGTTTAGGTGTAGTGGGTCCAAGCTAGTTTTAGGAGTTTTTCAAATTTTAATGATTTTTGGCCCAAGGGAGAATGTTTTTGGTGTGTTGCCCACTAGCCGCCGCCTCTCAGAGTGGATTTTCTAGCCTGAGGTTGGCCATTGTCACCATTAACGACTCCAACAATCAAATTTTATATCGTTGGAGGCTGGTTGTTGTTGGCTTCAACGACCGATTCGTGGTCACTCTTGGCGCGAGTAGCCAAGAGGCCTTTGACTTATTTTTTAGATTTTTGAAATTTTGATGATTTAATTGATGATTTTTGCAATTTTGAAGTGTAGTTTTTGATTTTTTGGATTTTTAGGTGCACTTTATCATTGTTTTACTAGCCTTAAGCTCATCTTAGATTACCTTGCACCATTTTTATTTTATGCATTTATTAGTTTGTTAGTGCATTTGATTTAGACATATTTTACACTTCTAGATTTTATCTGCATGGGATCGGGACCTTAATTTGCTTGTGGATATTTTGCCCCACATGGATGACACGGACTGGGATTGGCTCGATGCTTGTGAGATCTAGTACATCACTAGGTGTAACCATCCAAAAAGCATATACCTAAGCTATTTTACCAATTGATAAATATTTAAAACATGAAATCACATAACCACAAATTTGATGAGAAAGGAGTTATTTTGTATTAAATTGATGCCAATTGATTACAATTCCATCCCTCTTAGGGATACCAAATTTGTGATACAATCAATAAAATCATTTGAGCCCCACAATGGGGTTGGTATAATCCATAGACTTTCCAAATAGACACGAACTGTTCCAGGTCAATGATGACCTTCTTCTCTCCTTGGAGGAGGTATTTGCTACCTTGAATGCTTTGATGATGGAGTCCTGAAAACACTGCATTCAAGAAATAACAAGAAATATTAAAAGCAAAGGATGACTCTCTTAATGAGGCCTTTAAAGAAGTCTTGCATAAAATATGTCATGAAATCAAGAAAGCTTGTAAAACTATCAATCTATGCAAGAAATGGTGAAATTGTCATTAAGCATAATAAAGAAGTAAATATATAGCTATGAATCATTCTAATTAGCCATTAGAAATGTTAAATGCACAAAAATAACAAGGAAACTAGTCTAATTGTCAAATGCTAAGAAATGAAGGATATCTATCCTAAATCTCTAATTCAATCGTATAATTGTATCTAAGAAAGTAAATCTAACTGGGATCTATCTAAAAAAATGCAAAGAAAGATAAATCTACTACTAAAATAAGGGAAATTAGGGATCAAACCCTCATCATGTGTCTGAGGTGCACCTGGAACTGTTAGCCACGGATGACAGTTGTTATTGAGCTAAAAATGTTCTTGCTCTCCAAATTTGGGCTTGGATCCCCAATTCTCCTTGTTGAATTGATGATCAAGGGTTGCCTCGATGTCCTCTAATGGATTGGCGATGTGGATCATTCAAATTTGCCATGGAAGGTGCTCAATTACATTTCTTGATTCTCCTAGAGTTCTAGGGCCTCCATAGCTTCAAATTCATTCATGATATCCAATTGGACAACAAGAGTATTCCTCTCAAAGGTAGCAATTGAGTCTACAATTTGATAGGTCTTCACTACGTTTCAACTCGATATTATTCTAGATTTTTCCCCAATTTGGAGGGGGATATTATAGCACTTGAGAAGGCCTTGCCTTGGCTTCATGGAGAAGACAAGATCAAGAACCTGTAGTTGGAGTAGTTGGAGGGAAATTTCTAGAGGCTTCCCTACCCAAAATACGTTTGGATTCATTGCCCAGGCTATTGTAACCAATTTTGGGTCTAAAACTACTTTGGTGCTAGCCGCAGCTCTGAGGTGCAACTAGCTCTATTAGTCGTGGGTCTCAGCTATGACTAAGGTTGAGTTAGCCAACACTACCCAAATTGAGTTATTAGAACCATTGCTTCATCTTAGAGATTTCCAAGATCATTCATATGGTCTGTTAGCATGTCCCATATGAGTAGTAGCCTCGACATGACATGTTTTAGGTGTCTACAAATGTCTATTTTGGGATGCATTGTGAAAACAAACAACATTGAGCAAAAATAGACCTCCTAAAATAATGTTGTAGGTTTAATTATGATCATTGATTTGATCAACATTAGATGCCCAGTCCTGCCAAGGGGCACGCATCTTAGAATTATTGCTTCCTACTAAGGGAAGGCTTAAATTTGCAAAAGCTTTTGCAAGCTCCAACAGTGATCGGGTAGCTTTAGTGCTACAATAGTATTGATAGGTGGAGAGCTACTAACTTAATTGTCATAGTTGCTTTTTGCCCCAACAAAGGGTAATCTTATGATAGTCTTTGGAAATGATTCGTAAGATGAATGCAATTTGACAAGATCAAGGGATCTATGATCAAGGGATCTTCTATTGACTTTGATTATGACAATTTGATATAATGAATACCCCCTCAAGTGACGAGTCGATGAGAGTAGGACAATATAATGAAGTGACGAGTCGCTTGACCTCAATGAGAGATTTGAATAATTTAAGGTTTTAGCACTTTGATTACTTGGAAAGGCTTAATTTAGCTATGAATGCAATTATTAATAGTAATTGTATATCTCTATTCCATGGAGTGGTCCAGTCGTAATGGCTTTCTTAGGGAATAAAAATGATAGCAATTTCAATTATGCTCATGTTGAATCATAATGTTTGATGATCTTCTAAAAATGATACAAAATAATTAAAATTAATACCTCATTTTCATGGAGCATTCTGGCCATCGAGGCCTTCTTAGGGATTGAAGTGAAGCATATCAATTCCACAATGACTAATTTACCCCAAATGGCCTTATGGTAATTTACTCATCTTGCTAGATTGCATGGATCGCAAGTCACTACAACCGCCAAGTGTATAGGGTAAATAACTAGATACGAGGTGCATTTGCAATTTTGATTTATCTAAATTTTTTTGTTATTTTGAAAATTTTGAGGGTTTTGGCCCATTAGATATTTTTAATTTTTCATTTTGAAACCCCTCATGGTGAAATTTTGAGTGTATCTATGTCCAGATGCTAGCCATGTGTGCCAAACACATCTAGAAATTACAAATTTCTTAGTCATGGCTCTGACATGCAGTCAAAAAACCCTAGTTTTGTGCCCATGAGTGCCAAGCGTGGTCGAGGGAAAATTGGAAAATACAAAAGAAAATATGTCATTATCAACATCAATATTTTCCAATTGTTGTCGTTGTCTAGAGAGCTCTGAGAGGTGAGGTAAAAAAATTGACCCAAAAAAATTTCAAACCATACACTCGACCAAATCAACATGGCTAACCCGATAGATGCATCTACTAGTGGTGGAGCCGGTGCTGCAAAGGTAACACTACAACTCTCTCATTTGATTTACCGCATTAAAATTGAACCTCACTAATTAATGAGTTAAATGAACTACACTAAATTGTTGGTAAATAATCTCACCATAGCTTAGGTTTAGTCATTAAAACCAACCTCATAAAATAATGGGTTAATTTGAACCAAATTAAATTTTGGTAATGAAACTCACCCTGTCTTAGGATTAGTCTAGGTTAGTTTTAGTAGGGAGGGTTTAATTTTTAATTATTTTTTTCTATTTTCTGGGTGGGATATAACCCCAAAAAGGCCACTGGCCTTAGCCACGGGTGGCAACCATGGCTCCCAATTGGAAAATTGGGGGCCACAACTATCATACGTGGCTATATTAAAATTTCAACAGTCATAAATTTACTGTTGGCACTGACCGTGGGTCCCAACCGTAGTTAGGCAACTTTATGAAAATTTTTAAATTTTTCAAATTTTCAATTTTTTTGAATGTTAATTGGTTTAATTGATTTTTTTGAATGTTTTTGAAATACAATCTTGGTTTTTTGAAATGTATTGCATGTATTTATGAGTGTTTTTATCTTTTTTTAAGTTTTTTTTTAAATTTGTTTGATTTTTTAGGTTCATTTTTTGATGTTTTTGGTTGATTTTATGTTTATTATTATGTGCTCTTCTATCTCTCTTGAGCAAGGAAATATGAGCTCTATCAGGACCTCCTCTAAGAGATTAGCAATGTTGATCAATAATGGTTTGGTGCTATAGAGCTTGGCTATGTCCTCTGTCTCCCTACCATTAGACCTGATCAGGCCTACTTGACTGCTTTGGTCCGACGCTGGGATGCACGGACCGATACTTTTCATCTACTGACTAGAGAGATCATGATCACTTTGGATGATGTCTACCACATATTCCACATCCCCATTTATGGCAAGGCAATCACCTCTTCACCTACTACAATGAAGACTATAGTTTTTTAGTGGATCTTCAAAGCTCGGAGTGACGCGGTGCTCCAAGACATTGACCATGGGGGTGTGCCCATAAAGCACTGGTATAGGGTATGCATCTTCTTAGAGAGATAGGCCATATTGATGTTCTGATGCATCCACATCCTCCTACCAGACACATGAGGAATGAGGTTCCCTTGGAACCTCCTCTCTAGAATGTAGGATCTTCTTTGGTGCACTACAGAGGAGCCGATGATTCTGTCATGGGGTAGCGCCCTCCTGGCTCAACTCTATGATGAGCTATATAATATTACATAGTGGGGATATGTTGGAGTTACTTGTAGCATGTTGTTATAGATATGGATGTGGCAGTATATCACCATTTATTATCCAGGGAGACTTCCACATTGGATCAACAATATAGTAGAGGCTTCCCAGTGCTACACTACCTACTGGCCTAGAGAGGCTAATGGGTTTTGGAGTAGGACTCAGGTAGGATACCTGGAGTACTACATCAATAGGATATCATGACTGTAGCTCAGATAGGTACTATGGAGGGCCTACATGGATTACCCTATGTGTCTAGAGGTAGATAGTTACTTGAGGTGTATCAGACGAGATAGGTTGTGTATCACTCCAAATTTTTCACACCCTTACCTTTAGGCTATAGGATCCGTGCCCGAAAGGGGGATGTGAAAAGGATGGTGCGGTACCTCGGACTGAGAGGCCTTGCGAAGGTCCCGCCTCTCGAGGGAGGTGTATATTGGTGATTTTTTGATGGATGGTGGGTTCACCAAGAAACATTTAATGGCAGTTTCCACGCCTAGGTTGGGAATGTGTTTTATGTGTTCGTTTTAGCCTTAAGCATCCATGTCCTCGGTTTGGCCAAAATGCATCTAAGCTATTATATATAAATATGCAGATTAAATGACTACATAAAATAGAATTAAGACAAAAAATAGAGAAATTAAGGAATGTTAAAAGAAAATACCTGATCCGGATGTCTGATGAAGATTCTGATTCTTGAAGCAGTCAGGATCGCCTCTGATTTGACAGGATCGTCCGAGATCGGACAAGATCATCCGAGATCCGACGAATTCATCGGAAGAATTCGTCGGAGACCCGCAAATAGAGAAATAGGTGCAAAACATAGAAAATACAACTATGCTAACATAGGGAAACAGTGTAAATTGACAGTAACATTTTCAAACTGAAACTTGAAAATAGAAACATGAATGCATTATGCTAATTTAATCACAATTATGACTTAATTTTGCATTTTATCTAGATGGGTGAACTCCAAAATGCATAATAGCATAAAATACTGAATAAACTAGCTAATTACAGCATAAAACAGTAGATTGAAAGATGAAGAAACATAAACTTTAGGCACTAATTGCCTCAATGTTGACTGCAGTCGAATCGTCTCGCATTGGTATGAAATCATCTCTGATTCGACAGGATAACCTCCGATCTGAAGAGGAAAGGGGGACGATTTCATCAAATTAGAGACGATTTCAGATCGCAAAATTGGAGACGATTATGCTCAAATTGGGGACGATATCGTCCAATAGTGGACGATATCATCATTTGTATAAAATTGAACTTATTTTAACTTGCATTTTTAATCACTTGAGTTTGTTATTAATGATTGTTATTTTTTTTTTTGTTGTTTATGTTGTAGAGAGGATTGCTAAAGAGCAGGGAATGGAAATACGAGGGGTTGAGAGATGACTTGGCCGCTCTAACACAGGCAGAGCGGGATCAGCTGGCACAAGCCGACTTACAGCATGTGGCAGAAATGCCACAAGTGTCTACAGACATGGGGCTACTGACAACCCTGGCAGAGAGGTGGTATCCGGGTTCTTCCTATTTTTGGCTACCTATAGGGGAGATGACTCCCACTTTGGAGGATGTATGGAGGATTCTGAGAATCCCCATACAAGGACGGTTGATCACTCCTACGGCCAATCAGGGCCATGCTATGATGCGGTTGTGTGGTGACCCAAGCTTCACCCTGGAGAAGGGCGGAGTGAACATCGAGGCACTGCGTCAGATGCCAGGGCATCTAGACTCACACAGGTTTTGGCTGGAGTGGTTGGTGGACTTCTGCTGTGCCACCAGAGCGGGTGCAGGGTACCATGGATGCTAGTAGATGTGATCTGCGACATGCGGGACCATGGTTACAGATTTTCTTGGGGCAGCTTTGTGCTATGTCGGTTGTACAGGATCCTGCATGGGGTCGTGTACAAGGGCGGCCGATGTCTAGTTATGACATCGCTCCTACAGGTTTGGTGTTGGGAGCACATTGCAGTGCGGAGGCCGGTAGGGCTTCCTTTGATAGGGATTGATGGGGAGAGGCCCCGAGTTTTCTACTGGTGGCTCCGAAGAGGGTCACAGCGGCGGATTGACCTACCGATGTCCCGAAGACTATTGGATGACCTTGTCCTAGACCAGATCACCTGGAGGCCATGGCGAGAGCACCCAGGGTGGGCCGAGGATGGATAGGAGTTGGCTCGCATCAGGCGAGTTTTTTGGCTATGGATGGAGAGGGGAGAGGTGGAGCTCCACCGCTACGACCGAGTTTTGTGATAGTTCGGTCTATAGCAGGGGATCCCATCTCTCAGGGATTACAAGTTTTCTCGGACTGTCCAGGATAACACCACAGTTAGCGGGGCTCCGGACATGCAGCGCTTTTGGAGTCGGGACGCAGACGATGCCCCCATTCAGCCAGTGGATGGGGACGACGTAGGGGTAGCCGATGGCTATGATGCTTGGTACGCAGGCATCCGCCCTCCTCGGATGACGAGGGCTCAGGGTCCGATTCACGTGGTTGTGCGTCGGATAGGGAGGCGATGCCAGGCGGCTATGGAGGTGGCCCAGGGTCACGACGGGAGAGAGCAGAGGAGGCCACAGGCGTAGGAGAGGCCATGGCAGTGGGAGAGGAGGGCGGAGAGACCCCCTTCTCCACAGAGAGAGAGGCCACCATCGCTCGATAAGGGCAAGGGTGTCGACACTAGGGAGAGTAGCGAGACAGTGACTCTCCGAGCGGAGACGATCCATCTCCAGGCACAGGTGCAGACCCTACAGGAGGAGGCTGCACGACATCGAGCTGAGGTGACACGGCTCAGAGATGAGATTGCACGCCTCAGAGCACGGGGCGGAGGGGCGAGCACTGGGGAGCTGGCATGGGCTATTGCCCAAATCACTTTCTATCAGACATTATACTATCAGATGGTGCCAGAGGAGGATAGACTACCACTGTCGGCTAACATCGTAGAGCCGATCAGGATCGGGTCATCGAGGACTTCGTCTCGATCGACGACTAGGACTCGTAGTACCACTCATACTGCGATGGGGCCACCTCGTCCACCTCAGGGCGGGGGAGGAGATGAGGCTGAGAGCTCGAGGGGTTCTCGAGGCTAGACTACTACACTACATTGTACAGATTGATATGATAGCATTTATTATTTTTTGATAGAGGATTGAGTATGCCGAGGTACAGATTGTGGCATACCAATCCAGTTTTGATATGATGTATATATTGTTGATATATATATGAGATGAGATATGTTTTTGATCATATGACTTGTGTCTTATGTATTTTTATGATGCTTTTATGTTTGATTGATTGATTTGATGATTCATGTAATTATGTCATTGGAAATATTATGGTTTGAATGTCATGCTTGTAAAATTTAAATGAAATAATCTGATGTAACAAATTGGTTGTTTGTGATGTAATGTGATAAAAGATAAAAAGAGACTTCTAACAATAATTTCAAAGGACATTGTCGCTATTATAGACCATTTCATGGAGTCAGTCGCTCACTCGGTCGTCAAGCTAATCCCAGTATAGAAATATTGTTAAAAAGTAAAAGAGTGCTTAAGAGCCTGTCTTAAGACTTTGGTGCAATGGTGCAAATGATGATGATGATGGTTTGTTTTTCAGATTTTCATAAAAATAGTATGCATGAAATAATGTTAAAATGATTTTTGCTAGGCATAAATTCCTAAGTGTGATAAATTTTTTGGATAATTCCCTAGGAATTATACCATCATTGCAAAATTGAAGGTTGACATAATGACATGAAATAGTGATAATGTGCATGCTTTTTGTTCAAAAACATAATTGTATAACATAATGATTTAAGTCATATGGTTTTCATGATTTTTAAATAAATGGGGAATAAAAATTGTTACAATGGTTTGCGCTAGGCATAGAATATGTAGGTATAGACTTATACCATCATCGCGAAATCCAAAAGAGATAGTTTTATTGCATGGTTGATTTTTAATAAACAGAAAATATGAAGATGAGGACTTGCGCTAGGCATAAAATTCCAATTTTGGTTTTGGAACTATACCATCGTCGCGAAAGTCAATAATATATATATATATATATATATATATATATATATGTGTGTGTGTGTTTTTTTGTGTGTGTGTGTTTTTGATTGTATGGTTTTGAAAGAAATTTTGATTTTTCTATTATGCATGTAGTTGTCTTTATACTAAACAAGCTGTACTTGAAAGAAGAAAATGAATTATTCCAAACAATTTTTGCAAAAAATATTTCAAAGTATTTTGAAGACAAAAGTTAGATTTATAAGGAATCCCATGTGCATATGTGAGTTCATTTCCAATCTTGATTTATCATAATGATACACAAAATCTCTCAAATATAAAATGTGTGTGCAATTGCTATGTTCATTTACCGGTTTTGAGCAAGATAATATGATACAAGTGATTTGAATAAACCAAATAAGTGTTCATTAACCATGATGTAGATGCATATAACCATACTAGACTACTATGTAAGTCGGATTATCAAGAGCTAGCTAATCCATAAGCAGACATAGGTCTGTACAAAAGAAGGTCGCTAATGTGACAGACATATCGCCACGCTAGGAGTTACCCAAGGCCAAGCGGGTTGGGCACAAACCACCTGTTATGGGGCTTACCTCACAGTTTTCGAATAATTGAGAATTCCAGGGATTCAAGCTCATCAACCCTTCTTTTCTTTTCAAAGGGTAGGGAAAGGGATTTTATTGCTTTTGCTTTTTGCTTTTCTTTTTGTATTTTTGCTTGATTTTTGAGATAATGCTTGAAACATTGTTGTAATGATATAAAATAACATTTTTTCTTTTTCTCTTTTTCTTGAACTTTGCTTTTCTTTCTATACTAGGGATACTTGCTCGGATTAGTTTGTAGAGCAAGGGATTTTTATTCAGGTAGGGGTGAGCTTGTCCTTTTGCCAATTCTCAAAGATTCTAGACCATGTGCATGATAGGATAGCAAGGGAAACTTTTCGCTCAAGAAACCACTTCTACTATGTAGCAAAGCATGGAAATTACAAATATAATCATTTTATTGTGAAAAGATGTGCTTGGTTTAAGTAAATAACAAGATCAATTCTCTATGCTCAAACTTTATTTAATTGAATTTTGTGGACTTTGATATAAGAGAGATTAGTAATCATGCCAGATAAAATCAAGATATTTATTTTGTGAGTGTGAAAGTGAGGGATTCCAAATAAATGCTAATTTATCCAAAATAATTTGAAACATATAATTGCAACATTTGTAAGAAGATATATATAAATACTTTTTGAGAAGTTTTGAGAATGTTGACTCTCTCTTTCTTCTTTATATTGTTTTGGTTTCGAAAGAGTCAAGAATATTGTTGTTTTTATTTTTATTATTTTTGTTTTTGAACACAAAATTAACAAGTGCCATAAATAAATACAACAAATAGTTTTGAAGATTTTGATGATTATGAATGTTTTTGGTGTTTTTGAATTTATAAATTGAAAGAAATACAAGATAGTGATTTTGAAATATTTTAAACAAATATATACAAGGATGAAATGACCAAATTTATACATAGTAACGTTTAAGATGCAAAATATTCATGGGTTCTTTAAGTTCTTTACCATCTAAGGTAGATAATTTGTATGCTCTCGATTCAAATTTAGCAGTGATAATGTATGGTCCAAGCCAGTTGGGCTCAAACTTACCTTTAAGGTCCTTAGTTGCATTAGTATTTTTTTGATTTTCTTTTAAAACAAGGTCGCCGATCTCAAAGGATCGATGACGAAATTTTTAGCATATGATCGTTTAAGCTTGTTTTGGTAGGCACGGAGATGCTCCAAAGCATTGATGCGTTTTTCATCTAGGAGTTCCAGCTGATTGAGTCTGCCAGATCGATATTCATCTCCTACTTCGGTATCTTGAAGTAGTAGAGCCAAAGAAGGAACTTCTAATTCAAAGGGAAAAATGGCTTCAGCACCATAAACCAAAACGAAAGGTGAAGTTCCAGTGGGGGTTCGAACACTAGTTCGATAGGCCCACAAGGTTGGATATAACTGAATGTGCCGGTCCACGGCCAGTTTTATTGACCAATATTTTGAGAATTTTGATTAAGGTTTTGTTAGATGCTTACGCTTGACCATTACCACGAGGATAATAGGGAGTGGACCGGCGATGTTGAATCTTATATTTTTGGCATAATTTTTTGACATCTTTATTTTTGAAACAAGTTCCATTTTCGGAGATGAGATTTGCAGGAATTCCGAACCTACAAATGATTTGATTAAAAATAAATATAGAGACTTGGGTGCCGGTGCGGGAAGCTAAAGGCATAGCTTCAACCCACTTCGTGAAATACTCGGTGGCGGTTATGATGAATTTGTGTCCATCGGATGACACGGGATTGATTTTGCCAATAATATCTAAACCCCATTTTGAAAAGGTCCAAGGAGATGAAATAGCCTGCAGTTCTTGTGCAGGCGCATGGACAAGGTCGGCATGTTTTTGGCACTTGTCGCAATGGCGCACATAATCATGTGCATCATTCTCCATGGTAGGCCAAAAGTATCCTATCCTAAGGAGCTTTTTAGCAATGACACTACCACTGAAGTGTCCTCCACAAGATCCATCGTGGGCTTCACTCAAGGCTGATTTGGATTCTTCTAAATTCAAACATCTTAATAGGATACCTTCAAAAGATCTCCTATATAAAGTATTGCCAATTATTACAAATCGACTTGCTCGTCTACGTAATAACCGATGCTGGTTTCTATTAGAATTGGCGGGGAAAGTCCCATTTTGGAGAAAATCAAATATATCCGTATACCAAGGTTCGGGAGTAGTTTCATTGATTAGAAACACATCCAAAGGTTCTAAGCATGACTTATTTGAAGCGGGTTCCTGGAGTCGACGAATAATGATAGTGGCATATTCGTCATCTAACTCCAAGGGGAGGAGAGATGCAGCTATGGCCATAGCATCAGCTGCACGGTTGCAAGTTCGAGGAATAGCTTCCAAGGTAACTTGATCAAATAGAGACATTAGTTGTAAAACATAGGCCTTATATGGGCACAGTTTATCATCTCTAGTCTGATAAACTTCATTAATTTGGTTTATAACCAGTTGAGAATCACCAAAAACTAACAGATGTTTAATTTTTAGCGCCAAGGCAGCTCGTAATCCAAGGATTAGAGCTTCATATTCAGCGATATTGTTGGTGCAAGCAAATGTTAATTTGAAGGACAGAGGAATAAGATGTTTTTGCAGGGATATTAAAATAATACCCGCACTGACCCCACTCATGCATCGGGCTCCATCAAAGTATAAGGACCATTGTTCAATATGGTCTGCCTCTAATTGAAGGCATTCATCAGGAAACTCAATGATGAGGGGATGGGTAGACTCTAAGGGTGCAGCGACTAATTGATCTGCTATGATTTGACCCTTAACGAGACTTTTGTCCTATGAATGTGAGATCAAACTCGCTTAGAGCAAGAACCCACTTGGGTTGTGCGACCCGATAAATAAGGTCGACTCATGAGATACCTCAAGGGATCATATTTAGCAATGACATAAGTTTTTTGACTAAGCATATAATGTCATAATTTTTGCGTAGCAAACATGACTGCTAGACATAGTTTTTCTAATGTTGTGTAGCGGGTTTCATAACTGATGAAGGTTCGGCTAATATAATAATTAGCCCGTTCTCTCTTTTCATCATCAAGTTGAGCTAACATAGCTCCTAAGGCAGAATCTGAAGCTGAAATATATAGGAGAAATGGGCGATCAGGTTTAGGCGGTGAAAGCACAGGTGGATTAAGGAGGTATTGTTTGAGAAGTTCAAAAGCTTCTCTACATTCGTCGTCCCAATTAAAAGGGACATCCTTCTTAAGGAGTTTAAGAAAGGGACCAGTTTTGTCCGCCGACTTATCGATGAAGCAACGGATGGCTTGAAGCTTACCTTATAAACTTCTTAACTTGGATATATTAGTAGGTGCGGGCATATCAGTGATAGCCGCAATCTTGAGAGGGTCGATTTTGATACCACGTAAAGAAACTAAAACCCCTAATAGTTTACCGGACTTAACTCCGAATATGCATTTTGTTGGATTTAATCGAATAAGATATTCTCGTAATCGATTAAAAACTTTTCTCAAATCATCTAAATGATTATCTTCATTAATAGAGCGAGCTATAATATCATCTACATAATCATGTAGGATATCATGCATCATATCATGAAAAATATAAGTCATAGCTCGTTGATAGGTTGCACCTGCGTTCTTTAAGCCAAATGGCATCACTTTCCAACAAAAGGTACCCCAGGGGGTAATAAAGGTTGTTTTAGCCTGATCTTCAGGAGCTATCCTGATCTGATTATAACCGGAGAATCCATCCATTAAGGACATCATCCCACTCCCGACGGTAAAGTCAATGATTTGATCCATGTTTGGAAGAGGAAAATCATCTTTAGGGCATGCAACGTTAATATCTCTAAAATCTGTGCAAACCCTAACTTTGGTAGCTTCTTTCTTGGTGAGTGGAACTACATTTGAGATCCATTCAGCATAATCAATAGCTTGTATAAAAACAACATTCGGGAGTTTTTCTAACTCCCCTTTGACTAGCAGAGCCACTTTGGGATGCATTTTTCTAAGTTTTTGTTTAACAGGTTTAGCATCCGGATGGACCACTAGATGATGCATGACTACAGAAGGGTCTAGACCTGGCATATCTTCATATGTCCAAGCGAAGACATCTTCATACTCTTTAAGGAATGCAATGTATTGTTCTTGTTTTTCTTGACTTAATTCTGATCCAATATTGATTATGTGAGGATTATCCTCAGTTCCAATATTAATTTTAATGACGTTTTCTACCTCCATGTGTAGATCTCTTTCAAAATTAGGTGGGGCGGGTGAAACGCCCAATTCTTGTAATTCTTGTAAGGTTAATTTGGATAATTCATCTTGAGGATTAGTGGTCTCAAGTTGGGCTATAGTTGGTATAGAACCATCAAAATAAAATCCATTGTGTAACATCTCTTCAACGGAGACATCATGGAAGATATCTCCTTCCAACTCTTCATCGGGGTCAACAATCATTTCAGGGTAAGCTATGGATAGCATGTTACATGTAAATGGCTGATTTTTTAGAGGCAAATCATCATGCCTATCCAAATAATCTTGATAACATATGAGTTGATCATCATCTTCAAAAGGAAAGGGTTGACCCTTACTAGGAAATAGGCCCACACCACCGTGGAGTTCTACCTCGAAAGGTTCTTTCATGCCATTTTGGAAAGGTCCCAAGCCTTTCCCTTTATATCCCATTTTAAGCATTATGGGTTTAGCTTTAATATATTCATTGGTAAAATAACATCGAGCGTATCCCTCATGATGAGTTTTGATATTTCGAGGGATTCTTCCCCAGTCATATCCTTTATAAATGAAGGCACAACTCCCGACTTGGTAAGTACTTCCCATAGGTTGTGGGAGGCCCAAAGTACGAGGAGATGGTGGCAAGTTATTTAAAAGAATTGAATCTTGCATGAAAGCATTTGTTTTTTCTGATATTAAGGTTGTGGATAAATCTGGTAAAAGTTCATCAGAAAGAGCATAAGATGTAGAAGGATCATTCCCTATATCTTTAGATGTGGAAGGTATGATAGATGTTGATAATGTGGAAGTGTTAATAGATGGGTCTATAGGTTTTGAAATTATAGGGATAGAACATGAAGGATTGGTTGTAGATTGAAGATCTTTTTGAGGTTCTAGAGTGATTTGTTTAGAAGATTGTTGATCTATATAGGAGGATGAAATTAATGGAGGGGAAATAGGTGAAGTTATGGGTGTGTGTTTCACAGTTTTAGATGAAAAATAAGAATTAGGATGTGTGGATGACGGAGCGGGGCAAAATTGCACTCCAACGAGGTTACGCAAAGCACACATATCAAAGGGTCTAGGGTCACCATGGATAGTGACCAACTGATTTTTAAATTCGAATTTAACACATTGGTGTAAAGTTGATGGGACAACCCGCATTGCATTGATCCAAGGATGACCCAAGAGTATATTGTACGATGCGGGGCAATGTACAATAAACACGGTGGTATCTAGAGTTCTAGGACCAACTTGCAATGGGATGGTAATAACTCCACACGTTTCTTGTGTTTCGTCATTAAAAGCTTTGATAATCATATCAGTTTTCTTCATTTCATCACTTCTAAAGCCAAATCTTTGGTAGAAGTCAAAAGTGCAAATGTTTAGAGATGAGCCATTATCAATCGAGACTCGTTTGACAACTACATCTCCAATTAGAGCGGTAATATATAAGGGATTATCCTTATGTAAACTGTGTTGTGGGATATCTTTATCCCGGAAGTCAATACAATCAACCTCTCGAGTGATGATAGTATTGGCCATGGCTTCAGGTTGAATGTTTTGAGGTACCATCATTTGGCTTAATGTAAGCATCAACTCATCCCTATGGGTGGGAGAAGATCTTAATAAATCCAAAAGGGAAATTCTGGCTATAGTATTGGATAATTGCTCATTAATATTGTAAGGGGGTTTAGGTTGAACATGGGAAGCATGATTCCCTTTATTGGGATTTTTCAAAACAAATGGAGCTGATCCATCATTCTGATTTGGTTCTTGTTGAGAATTTTGAGCCTGTTGTCGGGTAACGACTCCAATGGTACCTACAATGTTATATTGAGGATGTTGAACTGGTCTCGGTCGAGCATTTATGGCTTGTTCATTAGGGAGGAATTGATTAGAAGAAGGTCGAGTAGTAACTCTTCTAGGAAATGGTTCTTCTGGAACCATAGCATCTGTGATGGGTTGAATAGGATCTGATTCATTTTTAGAACTATTCGATTGGTTTGAAGTAATGTCTAGTTCACTTTCAGTATCTGATTCTACATCACTAGAATCTGGAGTTTGAATATTATGTAGGGGCCTGGTCGTAACCAGGGATAAGGTTGTGTCAAATATTTGAGGATCGGGATTAAGTAAATGTCCACTAATGGTTCCTACATATCGGGTAGGAGGAGGAACATTATGATGTTCGATTTGATTGGCCACCTCTTTACCATGTCTTGGTAAAGGGTGTTGAAATATGTCTAATGATTGATTAGCATTTTGATTTTGATTTTGGGGAATGGTCTTTTGAGTATTATTAGGAGCATTTTGTTTAGGTTGGAAGGCTTGCACCTCCATTTCATTATTATCAATCAGATCCTGTATTTTATGTTTCAACCTTTTACAAGCGTTGGTAGAGTGTCCGGGTCCTCTATGGAAATCACGAGTGTAAGTCGGCTCTGTATCCGGGTATAGTTGGATCGAGGTTCCCGGATAGATGGTAATTGGATCAAACCTCTTTCGAGTAATTGAGGTAAAATAGTTGATAATGGTTGATTCAATCTAGTAAATTCTCGAGGAGGCTTATCGGGAGGTTTCAATATAAATTTTTTTGTTGTCTTCGTTGCATTGATATTAGCAACATTTTCTACTGTCAGTGACTCAGTCACCAACAACTTGTTTGTTTTTATATTGATTTTTGGATGTTTTCTCATCATCCTTCTTCCTAAGTTGGCCTCTCCTAATGAGGGCATCTTCTACTCTTCGAGCTAAATCTATAGCTTGATCGAAGGTAGTTAAAGTAGCGGTTGATAGCTCATAAGATATTTGTTCTTGTAAATTATTGATAAAAATGTCCAACATTTCCCTATAAGGTAGCACAAAGTGCGGTTTTCCTATCAATTGCCTCCATCTAGCTAAGAAATCGGCAAAACATTCATCCTTGTCTTGTTTTAAGTTGTATAAATCTTTAATGGTTACATGCCTCTCGATGTAGGCACTAAATTGATGGACAAAAGATTCAGTTGTTTCTTCAAAGTTTCTCAAGGAATGAGTGGGCAATTGATAGTACCACTCTAATGCCATTCCACCTAAACTTTTTGGGAACATTTTTAGTAATAGCAAGTCATCATGTGATATATCATGACATGCTATCCTAAACATGCGAAGATGCTCTATGGGATCTTCGGTTCCTTTATATATAGGCAAGATGGGCATGGGAAAATGCTTAGGGTATGGTTGAGCTACAACTATGGGATCCAAAGGTTGACTACAGATCTCTCGATAATTGTACGAGGGACGATAAGGATCTATCTGGTCCATACGCGAAGCTAACTATTTCACCATGGCTTCCAGATTACTAGTTTGCCCACCATATTGGTTCGGTAGGGCATTGATATGGGATTTGTGAGCATATGATGGAGGGACATGAAGATTAGATGCTATGTTGCTATTGTGTAAATTGTTGGTAGGAAAAGTGTTATGAAGGAATTTTGAAGTTGTATTATGATGTATTCCAGATTGTTGAAAATTGGTGTTTGGCTTCGTTTTAGGTTTTTGTTTACTTGAAGCATATTGATCAATAGTTTGGCGAAGTAAAGTAGTGAAGGAAGTTTTCTTTTGTGTGGGAATGATTTTAGGTTGAATAACAGGTTCCTTAGGAGGTTGGGTAACCTATTGTTTTGACATATTTTGAATCATAGTGACCATATCTGTATTGGATGGTCCAGCCTTATCACTTTCTTGATCAATGAAAGACAAGGGATTAGTGCGTACATCAAACATATGTTCCATGGCTGCTTGAGTGTCACTAATTTGCCCTTTATCAATACGAACTGCCACATTAAGAGCGTCAATGTTATCATTGAGAAATTTCTGAAAATGATCTACGTTGTCAAAAGCAATAGTTCCATCCGGAGCTACTCTAGGGGATGAGGGTCCATCCTCTTTAACACTTTCTTCTTGTTCATTATCTTCACCTAAGTCATCTTCTGGGTGATCTAGAGTTTCTCCTTCCGAAATTGGATCTTCGAGAAGTACATTTGGGTCTCTAGTTTTATCTCCTAACCAATCTTCTTCTTCTCCTTCAGTTTGTTTACCATTCCTAAGTTTAGGCATTGTGCCTTAATTTTAGATTTCAGCAAATATATATATATATATATATATATATATATATATATATATATGCAACAAGCTTAAGAGGTATATATTAATTATATACCTACTACAATATTTAAAATGAAATGTTTTTTGGTTTTTGTTATGTTTTTTAGTTTTTAGTTTTTCTTTGTTTTTGAAATAATATTGTAAAGACAAACAACACAATAAATGCAAGAAATAATACTGAAAGTAATAATCTAGTTTTCTATAAACAATTTATAAATGTCATTAATGGGCTCGAGTTCTTCAGGAGTCATGAAGTGTTCTTCTTCAAATTGAAAGTTTTCCTTCAAAAATTTAATGAAAAGAGCTATAGTGATATTATCTGTCTCAGATCTTTGGTTGATAGAAGTAAAGCTCGTGGCAATACTCTCGATATAACACGGCTCGAGGAACTCTATTCCATATTTCCCTATTCGTAAGAACAACCTCTTGGTCTTCTACACAACCTAGGAATTGGTGTACAATGGCTGCGTTCTCGAGGTATTCCTCGAAGGTGAACAATTCTGAAGATACAAGAGCTCTCCTATAAGCTAACCATCTATGGCAGGCTCTCTGAAGTTCATGATAAAAGACAAGTTGATGAGGATCCAGGATTCTATCTAGGACTAGCCTCTTGATTTGTTTAAGTTTTGTTGACCTAGATGAAATGACACTAAGTCTTCTATCAAGTTCGTCCCACAAGAGTTGATTTCTATCTGTTTCAGGCACACTAAGCACAGAATTGATTTCTATGGCTGCCAATTGGTTTTCAACATTTATAGTAACTGCTAATATTTTCTTAGGAGCTACCATCTAATATGCAACTTATTAATTTGAAATGATTTGAAATGCATCTATGTTTTAGTTGTTTTATTTTTTTTGTTTTTGTTTTCAAAAGGTTTAAAGTGCATTCACGTCGGGTTCACCAAAATGTATCGCTCCAAATTTTTCACACCCTTACCTTTAGGCTATAGGATCCGTGCCCGGAAGGGGGATGTGAAAAGGATGGCGCGGTACCTCGGATCGAGAGGCCTTGCGAAGGTCCCGCCTCTCGGGGAGGTGTATATTGATGATTTTTCGACGGATGGTGGGTTCACCAGGAAACATTTAATGGCAGTTTCCACGCCTAGGTTGGGAATGTGTTTTATGTGTTCGTTTTAGCCTTAAGCATTCAAGTCCTAGGTTTGGCCAAAATGCGTCTAAGCTATTCTATATGAAGATGCAGATTAAATGAATACAAAAAATAGAATTAAGACAAAAAATAGAGAAATTAAGGAATGTTAAAAGAAAATACCTGATCCGGATGTCTGATGAAGATTCTGATTCTTGAAGCAGTCGGGATCGCCTACGATTTGATAGGATCATCTGAGATCAGACAAGATCATCTGAGATCTGACGAATTCATCAGACGAATTCGTCGAGACCTACAAACAGAGAAATAGGTGCAAAACATAGAAAATACAACTATGCTAACATAGGGAAACAGTGTAAATTGATAGTAACAATATCAAACTGAAACTTAAAAATAGAAACATGAATGCATTATGCTAATTTAATCACAATTATGACTTAATTATGCATTTGATCTAGATGGGTGAACTCCAAAATGCAGAATAGCATAAAATAATGAATAAACTAGCTAATTACAGCATAAAACAGCAGATTGAAAGATGAAGAAATGCAAACTTTAGGCATTGATTGCCTCAATGTTGACTACAGTCGAAATCGTCTCGCATTGGTACGAAATCATCTCTGATTCGACAGGATCGCCTCCGATCTGAACAGGATCGTCTGCGACGATGTAAGCTTGCTCCGGCTGAAAAACACTAAGGTACCTACAACAAAAATTGTATAGAACTAATGCAAATAGAAATTTGGGATGTTTTAACGTGTGTGAAGTCGAGTTATAGGGAATTTCAGCCAGGGGGTGCTAAGGGGAGGGCTTAGGATTAAATAGGCTTAGGAGGGAGGTTAGGAGGTTGGAGATCATCCCTATTTGGGAGATCTCCAATGGGGAAGGGTCTCTAACGGCGCAGACACGCTTCTGCCGGATTAGAGACCCGTTGGAACAGAAGCTAATTGTGAAAAATTAGTTTAGGGACAAGATCGTACGGACGTCCTAGCCCGAGACGAAATCGTCGGATACTGGGGCGATATCGTTTGATCGGCAACGATATCATCAAACGGTCAAAATAACCTCTAAAATTGGCACGGGAAAGGGAAAAATGGATTACGCGGCGGTTAACGGGCGGTTTGGGAGGTTAAAATTTGAATTTGAATTATTTACTAGAGTAAATGTAATTATTAAGATTTCACTGCGCCAATTTTAGGGTGCTACAGGGTTGTTGATCGAGCGTAAGGCTGACATACATGAGTTTTTCCACTTCTCACGTATCCTGAGGAAGTTTGGTATCCACCAAGACATTCTACCTATGCCCACTATCTACCATTGCATGAATTTAGAGAGATATTTAGCATGGTCACAAGTCACCTTCCTAGGGGAGGAGGAGGACGATTTGCAGGACTCAAGGCTAGCAAAAATGGGGACTACTATAGATTATAACACCTGGTGGGCTCTATTGATCTGGTGAGGTGGAGGTCCACTTGGAAGGGATGGAGAGGTATTTTTAGGAGTAGAGATAGCTGAGGCACACCTAGAGGGAGTATATCCTCATGGGTTCAGGGTTTGTCAGTGGATCAAGGATGTATGGAGAGAGGGCACAGCTACTGAGGATGTGCCCCAGGTTGATGAGCCTCATCCTAAGGAAGAGGAGGAGCCTAACAATGAGACTACATAACTCTAGACCCAGGTGGCCAACCTATAGACATGGATGGGGACCTTACAAATGTAGATTCTAAAAAGGGATACCACTATGGCCACTCTACAAGCATAGTTGAGTATTGCATAGGATCAGCTGAGGTAGGGATAGGAGCTATGGTGGAGCTACCAAGAGGAGAGGACTCTTCACCAGACTTAGAATTATAGTGCCACTATAGCCTAGATAATATGACACTTGAGCAAGATCTAGCATGATCTCAGCTATAGCTTATGACCCATGAGAGGGATTAGGTGATTAGTGCATGAGGGGAGACCTCAACTCCATAGGTTGATCCTATGGTTCTAGATGCATAGGGAGGCACCGGTTTGGATCTAGGTATAAATATCAGGAGGCTAAAGGCTCTAGTTCAATGTCATATCGATGAGCGAGCATCAGACACTGCTCACATATCTCACCTAGAGGGAGAGATCATGTTTCTTGGGGGTGATGTTCTTGAGAGGACCATATATCTAGGTACTCATAAGACTTAGACTCGAGAGACAAGGTAGTCTTCAGCACGTCCCAAATATAGGACACATCGGACAAAGACATCCTCAGGCACTAGCTCTAGGTAGACTCACAAGGAGGGTGTCACTGGTGGAGGAGCTTCACAAGTAGGAGGTATAGGGTCTACTTAGTATAGATCTTGATAGATATTGTTGTACCATTTTTTAGTGTAATATCGAGGACCTACACAATTGTAGCCTGCGGGAATTTTGGACATATGCCTAGACAGTCTCTATTTTTTATACATACATATATATATATGATTAGACTTTTATGAGACTCATTATATGTGTAGATTATTTTTATTGTTTTCTAGTATGATATGCATATGGATGCAATGCTAATATGTTATGTTGATTTGATGTTATATGATGCGATGTATAGATGGCATGCACTAGCTAGATGATGGATGTATGACTAGATATTTGTGATATAGATGTGTAGATGGACTACTATGATGTATGCATATGAATGAACTACCTGATGTTAAATGCATGTTTAATTTATTGCACTTGTATGCATTTAATTTATGATGTTATGATGTGGTAAATGGAGTGTATGTAATGTATTATTTACATGATGTTGTTCTAATATAAATTAACTTGTATGCTTTAATCACTTAAAATATAATGTATGAATGCAATATGAGTTTAAAAATATAATGGATGACACCATATAATGTATAACAATCATGAACTGTAATTGCTATATCTTATCATAAGAATTAATCATTTAAACACCCATTAATTCTTATCATAAGAATTAAATGATTAATTCTTATCATAAGAATTAATCATTTAAACACCCATATGTGCTATGAAATAATGTATTTTTTCTATCCATAAGCTTTTGTAAATTAAAATAATATGTGCAACATAGTTAGTGGTTGTTTAAATATCATTTTTGATATCCATGCGGTATCTAACCAATGTTATGAAACCTTCTAAAAAATAAACTCTTATAAAAAGAAGTTGATATTTGATGATTGCTTGAAAATTGGTTGTTGCTTTTTGGGAATTTTTGAGGTTTTCCATGAAACTCAAACACCCTGGTTGACTTATCAAAATTTGTATAATGACTATACTAGACTTCTAAAAAATAAAGTTTTTTCTATGAAATACCAAGCTATTTTATTACCCATGTGTGTGTAAATGAATATATTAGATGAGACATAAGCATACCCCAGTGCTAGGCATGATTCATTCAGCCCATTACTGTATTGGGGATCCTCAAATGTCCACCCGATCCTAGGTTTGGATTTAGTTAGACTAGACACCTGGTTCATCCAACATGGAGTGGACTAAGGGAGAACTCCCAATCCCTCCTCCTCAACCACTGATGATTAACATTGAGATGGCCAATACAGGCCTGTAGGAGTACCTAGTGTGGAACGTTGTGGGAAAACCCACACTTGAATCCATGCAATACATGGGGAAACATCGCCTCCCCATCAACACTATCATCCCTTTAGGCTACCCACCAAATTAGACCAATTTTGTATATGGGGGCCTCGAGAACGGCATTGAACCCTACCTACAAGAGGAAGAGGATGAAGAACCATTTGCTGAGAATGTTGACTATCTATCCAACCTGGAATTCACCTTCAAATACCTAGACCAATGTAATTGGCATGGATATGTATTGGGCAGATACGAATAAGGAATTCACACTCTTTGTCAATCGAGATACCATATGCAATATGATAAATCAGGAATAGGGTTCAACCACCCTTTTCCCCTCGACATATTGGTAGAAACCATGCAAGGCCTAGGTCTAGGCAATAGGGATGGGTTGGCACAAGATCCATATGCCAATCCCAACACAACACACACATTGGGGGATTATCTCCCATTGTTAACAATGAACCTTGTTGACCTCAACAACCCCTCTCCTTTGATCGAGGAAAGAGAAAGTTCAAGAAGTAACCTCCAAAGGGGATATGAACAAGATCAAGGGGGGTCTTCTGAAGATGAGTCAAATTATGAGGTAGCACCTTGGGACCCTTTTGAGTCTAATAGCAATCACTCATAGGTGACACCCATTGATGACTATCAGGAGAAATTCATGGTAATGTTCCCCATTAATGTTTCGATCAGGCAATTTCTACCTCCAGAGAATCCAGCCCTCCCGCAAAGAGTGGAACAACCTAGAAGGGACCAAATCAACATGCTCAAAAAAAATGAGCCTCCCATGCCAGCCATAAGGCCAAGTGATCCATCAAAGGAATAAGATCCAAATATCTCCTTCAACATCGACCACCTGTGTGTCAAAATTTTGGCTCTTGTAGAGAGTGAAGATAGTGATCAAGAAAATCCTAGTGGGAGGCTATACTAGCTAGAGGGGTACATAGTTTTTGGAGCCAATGAAGGCCTATGGATATCTGATAGCAACTATGAGGATGAGACTGAGATGGCATATATCAACCATATGAGGCAATAGGAATACCCCATAGACATCGATGATATATTTGAACATCTAAATATGGGACCAAGGCATAGGTGGCATTTAAAACAAGTATAGTTAAACCAAGTGCTTCATCCACCACTTCGGGCATACAGGGAGCACCTCCCACCTAGAGACCCTATAGGGCCATCAGTTCCAAGGGTAGACCCTATCCTTCTATCCACACATAGGGCCGATCCTTTTGTGCCAGTACCCACAGAGCCAGATTCGAGGTACAAGGATCACCAAGAATGTTTGATTCAACACCCACAAGGCAATATAGACCAAATTCATTCCATCAACATGATCTCCATTGATTTAACCACCCCCATCCATAATCCAGCTGATCCAACATGACCATGGTATCTAGACCTAGATGCCATAGAATGGGATCGCGCTAACTCACCACCATCCACAGCAAAGTACTGGCCTTGCAGTGAGATGTTTCATTTCACCCCAAGAAAAACTTAGGATATCTTCCATGCTAAAGAGGAACCCGACGTTCCCAATGTAGATCTAAATTTAGAAAATTATATCCATATAATCCCAAATCCACACCAGTTGGAGGACGGATCCCACATGTCAGTCGAAGAGATGATTGACGTAGACATCGGTTTTGATCCAATGAATCCGCAAATCATCAAGCTGGGGGTAAGTTTATCCCTCAAAGAGCAAGCTGATTACATTGCCCTTATCAAATAGAAGAAGGAGGTTTTTGCATGGTCCTACAAAGACATGTCGGGGCTAGACCCGCAGCTAGTCACTCATAATCTAACACTTGATCCAACAGTCAAGCCAGTCAAGCAAAATCTACGTAAGATGCACCCAACAATGGCCTTAATGGTCAAAGACGAGCTACAAAAGCTATTGGATGCATAGTTTTTCATCTGCATAGATTACCCACCATGGCTATCCAACATGGTACCCATCAAAAAGCCTGATGGGAGGATTTGCATATGCACCAATTTTTTATATTTAAACAAAGTAAGTCCCAAGGATGATTTCCCCTTGCCTAGCATCGACACATTGGTAGACGCTACAGCAGGCCATGAAATGCTTTCCCTCATGGATGGTTTCTCGGGATACAACCAGATTCGTATCAATCCTGATGATCAACTAAAAATGGCGTTCACGATGCCTTGGGGGACATTTTGTTATAAGGTCATGCCCTTTCACCTTAAAAACACTGGTGCCACTTACCAACGTGCTATGACATACATCTTCCACAATCACATGCATAAAACTTTGGAATATTATATGGATGATTTGTTGGCCAAATATATTTTATGCCAAAATCATCTCGATGACTTACGCAAGATCCTTGATCACCTCATCGAACACAAGGTTAGGCTAAACCCCAAGAAGTGCGTATTTGGTGTCACATCTGGAAAACTCTTGGGTTTCATAGTCTCAAAATGAGGCATCAAGGTAGATCCAAATAAAGTCAAGGCAATCCTTGAAATGCTTCCCCCAACCACCATCAGGCAGCTCAAAAGCTTGCAAGGTAAGGTCGCATCAATCAAGCACTTCATAGCACAGTTATTTGACAAGTTTCAACCCATGAATAAATTATTACACAAGGGGGTAACATTTCATTGGGATGACGAGTGTCAGTCAGCCTTCAATGACATCAAACAATACTTGGCTTCGTCACCAATATTGGCACCACCTAGACCAGGAGTGTCGTTCTATTTATACATCTTAGCTAATGAGGTGGCACTGGGTGCCATGCTAGCCCAGAAAAATGAATTACATAAAGAACAAGCTAATTATTATCTTAGCCACACCCTGGTCAGTTATGAACTTAACTATGCATACGTTGAGAAGCTATGCTTGGCGGTGGTATTTGCCACCAAAAAGCTATGCCATTACATGCTGAGCAATACGATGTATGTTGTGTCTAAGGAGAATCCATTATGGTACATGATGAGTTGTACTTATCATAGTAGTCACACGGTGAAATGGATCATGTTGTTGATGGAGTTTGACATCGAATTCATTGGACAAAATTCCATCAAAGGTCAAGTCATCACCGATCAACTAGCATAGGCTCCTATCGAATATGACCAACCTATGACCATAGAGTTGCTCGATGATGGGGTCTTCCATGTCTCAGAATCGCCAGATTCTGATGAGCCTGAGTCACGGGCTGACATAACCTTATTTTTTTATGGTTCTAAATGTGAGCAAGGGGGTGGCATAGGAATCATGTTTTTCACACCGCAAGGGGCTCCAATGCCTTTATCATTTAAACTTGATTTCCCCTACACCAATAAAAATGTTGAATACGAAGCCTTGCTCATAGGTCTTCAGACATCCATCACCATGAACATCAAGCACTTGAATATCTTTGGTGATTCACTGTTAATTGTCAACCAAGTGAAAGGGGTATTCCAATGCAAATGCCTAGTTCTACAGGCCTACAAAGCCCTTGTGGATAAATTCTTGGAAAATATTGAATGGTACGACATCGAGGCACTCCCTTGATCATCAAATCATTTTGCAGACACTATGGCCTCCTTGGGGTCACTAATACCGCAAGACCCTTCTAGTGATATGACAACCATTCAAGTCAAAATGTTATCACAATCCGTGATGGAGTGTGCAAGCTCTGACATAACGCTAGGAATCCACCTGATCTAGGTTGAACCATCTCAGGATAGGTTCTCTCAAATCCATGATAGTCTTAATCATGCCAACTGGGGGTCTTTGTTCTATCCAACTCCTCTTAATAGCAACACAACGGTATTTTTACAAGTTATTTCCCGCTCAGCTTTTGCTAGGGACGAACTTCAAGAGGGATCGGTCATTCATACCATCAAGGTTTCTAATCAGCAGGATTGGTACACACCCATAAGATACTATCTCGAGTTAGGGAGCCTCCCACTTGGATTGTCGCATTCTGTGAAAAGATCATTCAAATAGAAAGCAACAAAACATGTCTTGCTAGGAGACATTTTATACCGTCGAAGCTACGAAGGAATCCTCTTCTATTTCTTGAACCAATAGGAGTCCACTTGGGTGATCACCCAAGTGCACAATGGTACATGCGGTGGCACTTCAGTGGTATGGCCATCGTAAAGTGCATTCTTCGCATGGGCTATTATTGGCTATATTTAGAGCGAGATTGTTGCACATATGTGTGGATGTTCATGAAGTGTCAACACCATGCTAACTTGACACACGTACCTTATCAGGCCTTGTAGCCTATCCAATCGACTTGGCCATTTTCACAGTGGGGCTTAGATCTCATCAGAAAGATCTTCCCTGCATTGTCAGGTCATCACACATTTATCATAACGGCCACAGAGTATTTCACTAAGTGGGTGGAAGCAATTCTGCTTACCTCTACAACTAGGCCCCACATTGCAGAGTTTATTTTACATAACATCATATGTCATTTTGGTATTCCATCCAATATCATCTCGGATAATGGGACATCATTTAAGAACAAATATGTGCGTGCTTTGAAAACAAAGTACAAAATTCAGCACAATTTTTTGACACCCTATTATCTGTAGGCAAATGGGCAAGCGGAGGCGTCAAACAAAACGCTAGTTGCCATCCTTAAAAATATGGTCATAGATAGAAATAATGATTGGCACATCCAAATACCACTTGCCCTATGGGCTTATCACACTAGCATTCGGATGCCCACTGGGGTAACTCCATTTTTGCTAGTGTATGGCTCCAAGGTAGTCATACCTCTCGAGTTGGAAATACCATCCCTACACATATCAATGTAAGAGTTCATCGATGATGACACTGCATGGTAGGCCCAGCTAGACCAGCTTACATTACTAAATGAATGATGCATCAATGCTCTCAAGCATTTACGTATCTATCAAGAGCGACTTAAGAAAGCATACAACATGAAAGTTCACCTGAGGGACTTTCAGGTTGGTGACCTGGTCTTAAAAGAGAACCAACAAAATTCTAACTTGTCACCCCATTTAAGGGACAATTTCATGGCAAATTTTTTAGGTCCTTATGTAATCAACAATAAAATAGGACTTGGAACATACCGGCTCGCATCTCTTGAAGGAATCAAGGAATTAGAACCATTGAACATCAGTCATCTGAGGCCATTCAACATTTAAAGAGCCATGGCCCACCCCAAAATCTCTAAGGGTTCCCGCAATCGCTTGGTCAACCAAAATGCCCCAAAGGTACCTATAATCCCTTTGGTCAAACCAAAAGCTCCAAGGGTTCCCGCAATCGCTTGGTCAACCAAAATGCCCCAAAGGTACCTATAATCCCTTTGGTCAAACCAAAAGCCCCAAGGGTTCCCACAATCGCTTGGTCAACCAAAATGCCCCAAAGGTATCTATATCCATTTGGTAAAACCAAAAGTCCCAAGGGTTCCTATAATCACTTGGTCAACCCAAAATGCCCCAAAGGTATCTATAATCCCTTTGGTCAAACCAAAAGCCCCAAGGGTTCCCACAATCTCTTGGTCAACCAAAAAAACCTAAAGGTATCTATAATCCCTTTGGTCAAACCAAAAGCTCCAAGGGTTCCCGCAATCGCTTGGTCAACCTAAAACATCCCAAAGGTACCTATAATATCTTTGGTCAAACCAAAATCCCCAAGGGTTCCCGCAATCACTTGGTCAACCAAAATGCCCCAAAGGTATCTATAATCCCTTTGGTCAAACCAAAATCTCCAAGGGTTCCCACAATCGCTTGGTCAACCTAAAATGTCCCAAAGGTACCTATAATCCCTTTGGTCAAAAAAAAATCTCTAAGGGTTCTCGCAACCGCTGGGTCATCCAAAAATGCCCCAAAGGTATCCATAATCCCTTTGGTCAAACCAAAAGCTCAAAGGGTTCTCGCAATCGCTTGGTCAACCTAAAACGTACCAAAGGTATCTATAATCCCTTTGGTCAAACCATAAGCCACAAGGGTTATCGCCACCGCTTGGTCACCCAAAATGCCCCAAAGGTATCCATAATCCCTTTGGTCAAACCAAAAGCTCCAAGGGTTCCCGCAATCACTTGGTCAACCTAAAATGCCCCAAAGGTATCTATAATCCCTTTGGTCAAACCAAAAGCTCCAAGGGTTCCCACAACCGCTTGGTCACCCGAAATGCCCCAAAGGTATCTATAATCCCTTTGGTCAAAACCTCCAAGTATCCATAAGAATCACTTCATCCACACCCATTCGGGTTAAAACCACCATAACGAATATTAAAAAACAACAGATAATAAAAAATAACAAAAAAATTGCATCTCACTTTCATGCATAATCTTAAAAATCAAAATACAAAAAAAAAAAACTGCATTAGGCATCGCATACATACATTGCATATTTTCTGGTCATACATGTCAAAAGCACCATAGACTATAATTACTCGACAATTTCGTCATTTTCCACATTCAGTCCATTTTGTAAATGATTCAACAAGAATAACGCCATTCGCATTTTTGCCATATCATAGTCAGTTGTCTTTTAATGTCTTTAGGGTTTTTGTCATTCAACTGTCTTTATATTTCTAGACAAATGATGTACAAATTCAGACCAATTTTTATAAGGTAGAGTGTTACTTGGATCACGCCTTGTTACATAGCATCCCAACACAAGCTTAAAACACATAAAAATTCCCAAGTTGTGTGAACGAAAGATGAAACCTACATAGCGGACTAGGTTACCATAAGTGTTATCTTGCTCATCCCCCTGTGCAAATGGCCTAAGAATGCTTAGAGTTGGAAAAAGGACAAGCATATTCCCTACCCAATTCCCCAAAATAAATAGTGGTTTTTACCACTCTTAAAAATCCCAAATTCTCAAAAATTTGCAAACATAAAAAAACTGTAAAAGGCAAAGTAAAAACTCCAAAGTTTGACATCAAAACCCTTAAAGTGCACACATAAAAAAGCACAAGAAATAGTGATCCCCATAACTCAAAATTCAAATCCCTTGCTAAAAAAAAAAAAAAAGAGAAAAATAAACAATGATTTTTATCACTATATATGAGAGCAAGTATCCCAATAAAATTGAAGAAAAAAAGGGAGTCAAACTTGAATCCCTGGAACTCTCAGCATTCGAAAGGTCATGAGGTGATCCTTAGTTTCGGTTTGGTGGATAGCATACTGGTCACTGGTGGAAAACCTCCCGCATGACGATATATCTGTCGCATTAGTTGTTGGGCATATGTACAGATCAATGTTTGCATGTGGATGAGCTAGCTTATGGTATCCTAGATTGCATGGTAGATTAATCTTACTAAATGCAACAAAGGATTTAGTGGATCTAATTAGGTGATCCTTAGTACAGGTTTGGTGGATAGCCTACCTGGCACTGGCGGTATCCTTATGAATACCACATCAACGAACTCAATCGCACACACAGGGATGTGAAATAACTTGGTCAAACTCAAGTCTGATTCGTACCTTGTTCAAAATTCTTGTAAGATAATGTACAGTCTTGACTAGTTAGTTAAAGCATCTGAGTCTCAAAAAAACCTTAACTACATTCTAAAACAATTGTTGTATATTTCATTACTTACATCACCATCAGAAAATACAAAACAAAAATTACAAATGCAAAGTTATTCTATAAAGCAATCACATAGTACAGAAAGCCAATAAATCCTGTACAGTCTATGGTGCCATCGCCTGTATACCAACAAATCATTTCATCCATTCTATATGCATACATCTATATCATTTAATAGCATATGCATACATCGACATAAATAAATGTGCATAAAGAACAATAAACCATGACAAGTATATCATCACACCAAAAAGATTCATGTATATATATCAAGTCAAAATGCCCTCAGGCTACAATAAGAAGGTCTTATGCCCTCACAAAAAAACCAAAAACTCAAAATCCCCAACACATAGGGAGTCGGCCACCATGATCACATAGGATCGGTGTGACTGGAGATACCCCCAATAGTATGGGTCCAATGGGACCTCTCAAGGTGGTTGCTGCCAGCCCTCACACCCTGCCCACCAACACTACCCTCACCCAGCCACCTACGATGAGATGATGCAGACTGCTTAGTCTCACTACCTCTCATACGGTGTGACAAACCACCTCCATCAAGAACAGGCAACTGTACACCAAGGCGGACAACCTCTATCTTTAACTCTATCCGATACCGACCCCACTCCATATCTCATCGGTGATACACAACCAATGCACTATCCCACTGTGCCAACTGATTCCGTAGGAGATCCCTCTCCTGCATTACCTCCACCAAATAATCTCTATGCTCCTCCTCCCATATCCGTAGGAGACCCTCCAATCATGTTATCTCAGCATGAAGCCTAGCCTCCACATCCCATGAGATAGCCTAAGGCATGGGCTCCTTCGGGATGGCCTGCTACTCTGGCACCTACTGCTCTAGGACATCCTGTACATTCGGCTACTCTGAAACCCCCAAATCATCTCCATCACTACTAAAATTATCAACCTCCACCATGTCAGTATCATCAAGTGGAGCCCCCAAACCTCCATCGGTGCCTCTGCACCCACACCTCCTACTGATGTAGTATCCATGCCTCTTAGAGGCCCCTCACTCCACCATCGTTGCATAATCCACCACTGGTCATACTCTACAGTCATCCCGACATTGTCCACATCGGGTACATCAATAACTGCATCAGACCCCTCACCCAACGGCTCAATGGTAGGCCAGACTAGATTCCTCTCATCATCGTGATGTCGATAGATCAAGGGATCACCAGGAAATCCCTGGTGCACCCCAAACTGCCATGTCACCTAGACATATGGGAAGTACTCCTGCTCTATCTCGTGCTGCCCAATCAACCATCTACCCCTATGCACACATCGAAGCCACTCTCTAGCCTCAGGCTAGGCTGGACAGTCCCAGTAAGGCCGCCAAAACACCTGACCTAGCGCTAGACAAGAGAAGGCATCAGTATAGTGACCTATGTCACCTGCCCACCGCCGACTCTATCCATGCTCCTCTGACCTCTGCCATAAATCGACATATCCAATTTCTTGATCCACCATCTCACCTCGGGTGGTCCAAGGCAAACCCTGCGGCTGTTCGATAGCTATGTGGTACCACTCCCAACACTACAAGAGATAGCTACACCCGATACCCTTCCACTTTTGGTAGTGGACCTCATATAGCTCATCGTACAACTGTGCCAATAATTCCTGACCCCATCTCATAATAACTGGAGCTGATGGAGGACGCTCCACCAATGTGAAAATCAACTCAAGTAGGTTCCAAGGGAATCTCGCACCTGAGGAGTTAGGAAGTAGCATATTGGAGATGAGGGTCATGATCAAAGCATGCCTTACCCCTAATACGCCCTTCTCTAGCCACCATCGCACCAGAATATTACCTATCTAGTAGTCAGCCTCTACCTTCTCCATAGCCGTCTCCACCACCAGACCAAAACACCATGTCAATACCACTGTCCGCTGGTCACAGTGGGTCATCCGGATAGGCAGTCCATCTATCAAAATCCATATAATCCAATACACATCCTCCAGAGTAACTGTCATATCCCCTATTGGGAGATGAAAAGTGTTGGTGTTGGGATCCCACAGATTGATCAGGGCAGTCAAATATGCCTAATCCCCCACCACAGGCTCCAGATGCGTCACGTGCTGTAGCCCAAGGGCATCGAGCCACTCCCAATCCACAACTATCAGGGCATCCTGGGCATTAGAGAAAACAATCAACTGATAGTACCGACTCTTCACAACTTGAAACACCATAAAATGAAAAAAGATATTAAGTACATACTTAATATAAACAAAAACATTAAAATAAAACTATACAATAGAAGTACAGACTACAATTTACAATTGTACAACATAAGAAGTATAGTAAAACAAATGTACAGTGAAGGTACATATCATTCAAATAAAACTGTACAACAACGACACTGTACAATTGCAAAACAAAACCAAAAAAATCATATTAGGGTTTCTACCTTAATGTGAAAAAAAACCAAAACAAAAAAAAAATCATATTAGGGTTTCTACCTTAATGTGAAAACAAAACAAACATGAAATAAAACATATTAGGGTTTCAACCTTAATATAAACGAAAATTAACAACAAAATAACAAAGCACAAAAATAGGTTGGGTTATTTTAACCTAATATAAAAAAAAAAGCACATAAAGTTCCTATATTAGGTTTTAAACTTGATATACGAATAAAAACAAACCAACATACACAAAAAAAAATAGGTTTTTAAAACCTTAAAAACAAAATAAAGCAAATAAACATTTATATGTGAGATTTTAACTTCATATAAAACAAAAATGAATAACAGGCAAGGAGAAGAAACATCATACCGGTCTCGCCTCGGCTCCTCCAATCGAAGACCCGGTTCTCACACTCATGATGTCCATGAAATTTTAGTAGCACTCTGCTATGCACACTCGCACTCCTCCTTACTACTCCAAATTGCCAAGAAAAAAATATTACAAATAAGCCCAAAACCTAGTTTTGGTCCATATATAGGTTTTTAGGCCTGTAATCGTTCCACCCTGGGATGAGTTCTCTAGTTAGTGCTCATCCCACCCTGGGAAGATTACAGAATTGCTATTCATCCCAGCCTGGGATGATTACAAAGCAAGAAATAAAACAACAAAATCTGCATCCAAAAAATGCACCAAAAACAGTAATAAATCTTCCGAACAAAGGTGCCTTTGCACCTGACATGCAGTGCATGAAAAATAGTCGTCAGGGTCACAAATACTCACTATCCTAGTCCCTCAGAAGGCTAGCATAGCCGGACCGCTCCATGGGAAGGAGGATTTTTGATAATTTCTACCCCAATAGGCGTCCAAAAAAGGGTCAAAACCCACCAAAAATAGGTTTGATTGTTGGAAAACTACAATAAGCGTTCAATGAAAACAACTGAAGGTACCCTTACAAAAGTCATCTTGGGTCAAGCAACTCGTCACTTTTATCATTTTTGGTGATTCCCTCATAGATTCATTGCTTGATGGGGTAGTCACACTTAGTCACCAATCAACAAATACACACCCAATCAAGGAAATGGCATGCTTTCAAAGAATCATTGACAAAGACAATCACGCTCCTACTTGGGGAAGCAAACAAGCAATAATCACAAGATAAACAAACACTTGGCATTCTGTAAGCATGAAGAAAAGGTTCCTCGGATAAAAGGTTGCGCCCTTTGCCTATTCATGTCTGAAAAATATCCAAGATCAAGTACACCTCACTGAAAAAGGTTACACTTGAGTTAAGTTCCTTTCAAATCAAGGATTCAAGAATGCGTGCCCTTTCCATACTTGGGGCATCAAAATTTGGTTAGGTTACTAAGAAACCCTAATCATTAAGTTCTTTGGTCATCTATTCTTTCTTAGCACTGTGCCACACACAGCACATCCCAAAAACGGACATCTGTAGACACTAAAACAACACCAATATGATTATGTGACTACAAGCCTGACCGAATTGCCATACATACCCCCTAGGGCAGCCTCCAGAGGTTAAACAGTGGTCCTAACCACTCCCAAATTAGTTTTGGAAGGTTAGAGGTCAGTTTTGCACCTTTTAAGCACTTTGCTCCCTATTCGTCCCACCTTGGGACAATTAGAATCCTATTCGTTCCACCCCGGGACGATTAGCAGCAATCACTCCAGGGTGGGATGATTAGCAGGTTTGAATGGCAAAAATTCAAACCTTGACAAATGGCAACCCAAATCCACCACCTAACTTCACCTTCAAGGAATGCAATTGCGAGGGAACGTTTCAAATCAGAGAGAGCTTGCCCTGATCATGGAGGCCTCAATCAATGAGCCCCTAATCAGGGAATAATCTTCTCTCCCCCTTAAAAAGCATAATGAGCCAAGTGGCACCCTCACATGCGCATTCAAATGAGACCCTTAGGTCTATAAAAAGGTGAGCCTCCTCACCCCAAAAATAGAACAGAGCTGGAGCATTTGGAGCAACGAAGTGCTGTCGAACTATACCCCCATTCCTATTTGTGCTTCCTACATCCCTAATTTCTCTTTTGGAAGAGAGGTTATCGGGTGAACACTAGGAATGCAATCCAGATCAAAAACCCAAGAAATCAGCCACAATCCCACCCCAAACTCATCGACACAACCCCCTAGGAGGTTTTGGACCCATCCCACTTGGATTGGTGTCAAAACTAGGCCCTAAATGATGGGCGTCCCATCCCCGAGCGCCCCCCGAACTACTGCAGTCCTAATCGCCCCACCCTAGAGTGATTAGAAATTTGTGCATGATTTATTTACTGTTACTTTTACATTGTTTTATATCTGATGTACTTATGCTGCTGTCCAAGTTTCATGGCTTTCTGACATTTGACCTGGTTTTTGGCATTTTATGCATCCACTAACCTGTAGGGAGCACCTTTGGATACAGGATGACCTGGGTAGAATATGCCAAATTTGACCTTTTGGGTCATCTCAAAATGTTGTTTTTAGTCTAACCCCAAGTTTGCAGGAGTTTTGGAGGCCTCTGGGCAGGACATTTACAAGGTCACTTTTTGCAAGTTTTACGACAGTCCCCAACGTCCCACCCCAGAGCGATTAGAAATATGTGCATGATTTCCTTACTGTTATTTTTGCAATATTCCCAGATGATATCCTAATACCTATGTTAAAGTTTCATTGCATTATGACATGATTTGACTGTAGTTTTATTATTTTGTGTTAACTAGCTCGTTGGGCGCCCCTATCACGTTCAAGAAAATCTAGGTAGGATGTACAAATTCCAAGAATCTGGGTAATCTTAGAATGACATATAATTACTAACCTATGATTTTTAGGTGATTTGGATAAGCATAGGTGGGACATTGGAGCACTCGCTTTGGAGAGGCCCTCGACGGGCAAACAAGCATAACTAGGCCGTCCGACGTCGCTTCGACGCAAAATCAGGTGATACCAATTCTAGATGTTGTCCTTTTCATTTCCATATTGTTCTATAATCGATTTATCAACCTTATCACTGATATCCCACAAACGCCCGCTAGAGGCCTTGGGGATTGTATGTCTTTCTAGATATGCACATGCTTTAACGATTTGTTGTCTTTCTGTGCGTAGGATCTCACCACCAGGAATACTAGAGGGGCAGCAAGAAATGATAAACACATGAACACAAGCAGAGGTAACTTAAGTACCGTCTGATCTTGGAAGCGTGGCTTCCTTCGGGCATCCATTGATGTAACAAATTGTATCAAAAATTTTGAGCCCTAGAAGTGGGACGTATTGTAATAAGATTAAAAGCAATATCAATAAAGGAGGCCCCGCTTTTGTTTGCTCACATCTTGTTTCTGTGTCATTTCCTTCATGCATTGCTCTTCACTTTCGTAGGAATTAGCATTTGCATCTACTTTTGTTTGCATCATATCGGTATGTCGTCCTTCTGCGTTGCTTTCAATTATTTATAGATGGCAATTGCACTTTTGAGCTTTTAGGTGAGAAAGTGCAATTGTGACATAGAGTGTTGTTAGATTTATTGTTGACTATACACGATGGTCGAGTAGGGGGAGGCATCTATGAGAAGAGGAGCTGGAGCTTCACGGGTACTCTGCCACCCCTGACTTGCTTACTTAATTCAGTAAAATGAACCTAATTAACTAATTGGCTAAATTAACTCATTAAACCTCTTGGAAACAAAATGAAACTATCAATAGTTCTAGGCTAGGTTTAGGTGTAGTGGGTCCAAGCTAGTTTTAGGAGTTTTTCAAATTTTAATGATTTTTGGCCCAAGGGAGAATTTTTTTGGTGTGTTGCCCACTAGCCGCTGCTTCTCAGAGTGGCTTTTCTAGCCTGAGGTTGGCCATTGTCACCATCAATGACTCCAACAATCAAAATTTATATCGTTGGATGCTGGTTGTTGTTGGCTTCAACGACCGATTCGTGGTCACTCTTGGCGCGAGTAGCCAAGAGGCCTTTGACTTATTTTTTAGATTTTTGAAATTTTGATGATTTAATTGATGATTTTTGCAATTTTGAAGTGTAGTTTTTGATTTTTTTGGATGTTTAGGTGCACTTTATCATTTTTTTACTAGCCTTAAGCTCATCTTAGATTACCTTGCACCATTTTTATTTTATGCATTTATTAGTTTGTTAGTGCATTTGATTTAGACATATTTTGCACTTCTAGATTTTATCTGCACAGGCTCGGGACCTTAATTTTCTTGTGGATATTTTGCCCCACATGGATAACATGGACTGGGATTGGCTCGATGCTTGTGAGATCTAGTACATCACTAGGTGTAACCATCCAGAAAACATATACCTAAGCTATTTTACCAATTGATAAATATTTAAAACATGAAATCACATAACCACAAATTTGATGAGAAAGGAGTTATTTTGTATTAAATTGATGCCAATTGATTACAATTCCATCCCTCTTAGGGATACCAAATTTGTGATACAATCAATACAATCATTTGAGCCCCACAATGGGGTTGGTATAATCCATAGACTTTCCAAATAGACACGAACTACTCCAGGTCAATGATGACCTTCTTCTCTCCTTGGAAGAGGTATTTGCTATCTTGAATGCTTTGATGATGGAGTCGTGAAAACCCTTCATTCAAGAAATAACAAGAAATATTAAAAGCAAAGGATGACTCTCTGAATGAGGCCTTTAAATAAGTCTTGCATAAAATATGTCATGAAATCAATAAAGCTTGTAAAACTATCAATCTATGCAAGAAATGGTGAAATTGTCATTAAGCATAATAAAGAAGTAAAGATATAGCTATGAATCATTCTAATTAGCCATTAGAAATGTTAAATGCACAAAAATAACAAGGAAACTACTCTAATTGTCAAATGCTAAGAAATGAAGGATATCTATCCTAAATCTCTAATTCAATCGTATAATTGTATCTAAGAAAGTAAATCTAACTAGGATCTATCTAAAAAAATACAAAGAAAGATAAATCTACTATTAAAATAAGGGAAATTAGGGATCAAACCCTAGTCATGTTTCTGAGGTGCACCTGGCACTGTTAGCCACGGATGACAGTTGTTATTGAGCTAAAAATATTCTTGCTCTCCAAATTTGGGCTTGGCTCTCCAATTATCCTTGTTGAATTGATGATCAAGGGTTGCCTCAGTGTCCTCTAATGGATTGGCTTTGTGGATCATTCAAATTTTCCATGGAAGGTTCTCAATTACATTTCTTAATTCTCCTAGAGTTCTAGGGCCTCCATAGCTTCAAATGCATTCATGATCTCCAATTGGACAACAAGAGTATTCCTCTCAAAGGTAGCAATTGAGTCTACAATTTGATAGGTCTTCACTACATTTCAACTTGATATTATTCTAGATTTTTCCCCAATTTGGAGGGGGATATTATAGCACTTGAGAAGGCCTTGCCTTGGCTTCATGGAGAAGCCAAGATCAAGAACCTATAGTTGGAGTAGTTGGAGGGAAATTTCTAGAGGCTTCCCTACCCAAAATATGTTTGGATTCATTGCCCAGGCTATTGTAACCAATTTTGGGTCTAAAACTACTTTGGTGCTAGCCGCAGCTCTGAGGTGCAGCTAGCTCTATTATTCATGGGTCTCAGCTATGACTAAGGTTGAGTTAGCCAACACTACCCAAATTGAGTTATTAGAACCATTGCTTCATCTTAGAGATTTCCAAGATCATTCATATGGTCTGTTAGCATGTCCCATATGAGTAGTAGCCTCGACATGACACGTTTTAGGTGTCTACAAATGTCTCTTTTGGGATGCATTGTGAAAACAAACAACATTGAGAAAAAATAGACCTCCTAAAATAATGTTGTAGGTTTAATTATGATTATTAATCTGATCAACATTAGATGCCCAGTCCTGCCAAGGGGCACGCATCTTAGAATTATTGCTTCCAACTAAGGGAAGGCTTAAATTTGCAAAATCTTTTGCAATCTCCAACAGTGATCGGGTAGCTTTAGTGCTACAATAGTATTGATAGGTGGAGAGCTACTAACTTAATTGTCATAGTTGCTTTTTGCCCCAACAAAGGGTAATCTTATGATAGTCTTTGGAAATGATTCATAAGACGAATGCAATTTGACAAGATCAAGGGATCTATGATCAAGGGATCTTCTATTGACTTTGATTATGACAATTTGATATAATGACTACCCCCTCAAGTGAAGAGTCGATGAGAGTAGGACAATATAATGAAGTGACGAGTCGTTTGACCTCAATGAGTGATGTGAACAATTTAAGGTTTTAGCACTTTGATTACTTGGAAAGGCTTAATTTAGCTATGAATGCAATTATTAATAGTAATTGTATATCTCTATTCCATGGAGTGGTCCAGTTGTGATGGATTTCTTAGGGAATCAAAATGATAGCAATTTCAATTATGCTCATGTTGAATCATAATGTTTGATGATCTGCTAAAAATGATACAGAATAATTAAAATTAATACCTCATTTTCATGGAGCATTCTGGCCATCGATGCCTTCTTAGGGATTGAAGTGAAGCATATCAATTCCACAATGACTATTTTACCCCAAATGGCCTTATGGTAATTTACTCATCTTGCTAGATTGCATGGATCGCAAGTCACTACAACCGCCAAGTTTATAGGGTAAATAACTAGATACGAGGTGCATTTGCAATTTTGAATTATCTAAATTTTTTTGTTATTTTGAAAATTTTGAGGGTTTTGGCCCATTAGATATTTTTAATTTTTCATTTTGAAACCCCTCATGGTGAAATTTTGAGGGTATCTACGTCCAGATGCTAGCCATGTGTGCCAAACACATCTAGAAATTACAAATTTCTTAGTCATGGCTCTGACATGCAGTCAACAAACCCTAGTTTTGTGCCCATGAATACCAAGCGTGGTCGAGGGAAAATTGGAAAATACAAAAGAAAATATGTCATTATCAACATCAATATTTTCCAATTGTTGTCGTTGTCTAGAGAGCTCTGAGAGGTGAGGTAAAAAAAATTGACACAAAAAAATTCCAAACCATACACTCGACCAAATCAACATGGCTGACCCGATAGATGCATCTACTAGTGGTGGAGTCGGTGCTGCAAAGGTAACACTACAACTCTCTCATTTGATTTACCACATTAAAATTGAACCTCACTAATTAATGAGTTAAATGAACTACACTAAATTGTTGGTAAATAATCTCACCGTAGCTTAGGTTTAGTCGTTAAAACCAACCTCATAAAATAATGGGTTAATTTGAACCAAATTAAATTTCGGTAATGAAACTCACCCTGGCTTAGGATTAGTCTAGGTTAGTTTTAGTAGGGAGGGTTTAATTTTTAATTATTTTTTTCTATTTTCTGGGTGGGATATAACCCCAAAAAGGCCACTGGCCTTAGCCGCGGGTGGCAACCATGGCTCCCAATTGGAAAATTGGGGGCCACAAATATCATATGTAGCTAGATTCAAATTTCAACAATCATAAATTTACTGTTGGCACCGACCGTGGGTCCCAACCGTAGTTAGGCAACTTTATGAAAATTTTTAAATTTTTCAAATTTTTAGAATGTTAATTGGTTTAATTGATTTTTTTGAAATACAATTTTGGTTTTTTGAAATGTATTGCATGTATTTATGAGTGTTTTTATCTTATTCTTATTTTTTTAAAGTTTTTTTTTTTAATTTGTTTGATTTTTTAGGTTCATTTTTTAATGTTTTTGGTTGATTTTATGTTTATTATTATGTGCTCTTCTATCTGACCTCCCGAGCAAGGAAATATGAGCTCTATCAGGACCTCCTCTAAGAGATTAGCGATGTTGATAAATAATGGTTTGGTGCTATAGAGCTTGGCTATGTCCTCTTTCTCCCTACCATTATACCTGATTAGGCCTACTTGAATGCTTTGGTTTGCCACTGGGATGCATGGACCAATACTTTTCATCTACTGACTAGAGATATCATGATCACTTTGGAGGATGTCTACCACATCTTCCACATCCCCATTGATGGCAAGGCCATCACCTCTTCACCTACTACAATGAAGACTATAGTTTTTTAGTGGATCTTCGAAGCTCGGAGCGATGCGGTGCTCCAAGACATTGACCATGGGGGTGTGCCCATAAAGCACTGGTATAGGGTATGCATCTTCTTAGAGAGATAGGCCATATTGATGTTCTCATGCATCCACATCCTCCTACCAGACACATGAGGAATGAGGTTCCCTTGGAACCTCCTCTCTAGAATGTAGGATCTTCTTTGGTGCACTACAAAGGAGCCGATGATTCTGTCATGGGGTAGCGCCCTCCTGGTTCAGCTCTATGATGAGCTATATAAGATTACATAGTGGGGATATGTTAGAGTTACTTGTAGCATGTTGTTATAGATATGGGTGTGGTAGTATATCACCATTTATTATCCAGGGAGACTTCCACATTGGATCAACAATATAGTAGAGGCTTCCCAGTGCTACACTACCTACTCCACTAGAGAGGCTAAGGGGTTCTGGAGTAGGACTCAGGTAGGATACCTGGATTACTACATCAATAGGATATCATGACTGTAGCTCAGATAGGTACTATGGAGGGCGTACATGGATTACCCTGTGTGTCTAGAGGTAGATAGTTACTTGAGGTGTATCAGACGAGATAGGTGGTTGATCGAGCGTATGGCTGACATACATGAGTTTTTCCACTTCTCACGTATCCTGAGGAAGTTTGGTATCCACCAGGACATTCTACCTATGCCCAATATCTACCATTGCATGACTTTAGAGAGATATTTAACATGGTCACAAGTCACATTCCTAAGGGAGGAGGAGGACTACTGACAGGTCTCAAGGCTAGCAAAAATGGGGACTACTACAGATTATAACACCTGGTGGGCTCTATTGATCTGGTGAGGTGGAGGTCCACTTGGAAGAGATGGAGAGGTATTTTTAGGAGTAGATACAGTTGAGGCACACCCATAGGGAGTATATCCTCATGGGTTCAGGGTTTGTCAGTGGATCAAGGATGGATGGAGAGAGGGCACAGCTATTAAGGATGTGCCCCAGGTTGATGAGCCTCATCCTAAGGAAGAGGAGGAGCCTAACAATGAGACTACATAACTCTAGACCCAGGTGGCCAACCTATAGACATGGATGGGGACCTTAAAAATGTAGATTCTAAGAAGGGATACCACTATGGCCACTCTACAAGCATAGTTGAGTATTGCATAGGATCAGCTGAGGTAGGGATAGGAGCTATGGTGGAGCTACCAAGAGCAGAGTCCTCTTCACTAGAATTAGAATTATAGTGCCACTATAGCCTAGATAAGATGACACTTGAGAAAGATCTAGCATGATATCAGCTATAGCTTATGACCCACGAGAGGGATTAGGTGATTAGTGCATGAGGGGAGACCTCAACTCCATAGGTTGATCCTATGGTTCTAGATGCATAGGGAGGCACCGATTTGGATCTAGGTATAAATATCAGGAGGCTACAGGCTCTAGTTCAATGTCATATCGATCAGCGAGCATCAGACACTGCTCACATATCTCACCTAGAGGGAGAGATCAAGTTTCTTGGGGGTGAGGTTCTTGAGAGGACCATAGATATAGGTACTCATAAGACTTAGACTTGAGAGACAAGGTAGTCTTCAGCACGTCCCAAATATAGGACACATCGAACAAAGACATCTTCAGGCACTAGCTCTAGGTAGACTCACAAGGAGGGTGGCACTGGTGGAGGAGCTTCACAGGTAGGAGGCATAGGGTCTACTTAGTACAAATCTTGATAGATATTGTTGTACCATTTTTTAGTGTAATATCGAGGACCTACACAATTGTAGCCTACGGGAATTTTGGACATATGCCTAGACACTCTCTATTTTTTATACATACATATACATATATATATATATATATATATATATATATATATATACATATATATATATATATATATATATACATATATATATATATATATATATACATATATATATATATATATATATATACATATATATATATATATATATATATATATATATATATGATTAGACTTTTATGAGACTCATTATATATGTAGATTATTTTTATTGTTTTCTAGTATGATATGCATATGGATGCAATGCTAATATGTTATGTTGATTTGATGCTATATGATGCGATGTATGGATGGCATGCACTAGCTAGATGATGGATGTATGACTAGATATTTGTGATATATATGTGTAGATGGACTACTATGATGTATGCATATGAATGAAATGCCTGATGTTAAATGCATGTTTAATTTATTGTACTTGTATGCATTTAATTTATGATGTTATGATATGGTAAATGCAGTGTATGTAATGCATTATTTACATGATGTTGTTCTAATATAAATGAACTTGTATGCTTTAATCACTTAAAATATAATGTATGAATGCAATATGAGTTTAAAAATATAATGGATGACACCATATAATGTATAAAAATCATGAACTGTAATTGGTATATCTTATCATAAGAATTAATCATTTAAACACCCATATGTGCTATGAAATAATGTATTTTTTCTATCCATAAGCTTTTGTAAATTAAAATAATATGTGCAACATAGTTAGTGGTTGTTTAAATATCATTTTTGATATCCATACGGTATCTAACCAATGTTATGAACCCTTCTAACAAATAAACTCTTATAAAAAGAAGTTGATATTTGATGATTGCTTGAAAATTGGTTGTTGCTTTTTGGGAATTTTTGAGGTTTTCCATGAAACTCAAACACCCTAGTTGACTTATCAAAATTTGTATAATGACTATACTAGACTTTTGAAAAATAAAGTTTTTTCTATGAAATACCAAGCTATTTTATTACCCCTGTGTGTGTAAATGAATATATTAGATGAGACATAAGCATACCCCAGTGCTAGGCAAGATTCATTCAGCCCATTACTGTATTGGGGATCCTCAAATGTCCACCCGATCCTAGGTTTGGATTTAGTTAGACTAGACCACTAGGCAATACAAGTCACCTAAAGCTAGCTCATTTATGACTTGCTAGACCTACCCCAATGTTAGGCAGGACTCATTCAGTCCATTTTTGTATTGGGGATCACTCCATGGCTTTGATTATTGACCATTATAGGGATTCAAATTCACCCCCTTTTTTTCTTCAATTTGTTGGTATACGTGCTCATAGATAGTGATAAAAATCACTGTTTATTTTGTATATACTATTTTTTTTAAAGCAAGGGATAGGATTTGACTCTAGGATTTTGCTCCTTTTGATTTAAGCAAGGGATCTCTTCGGGTAGGGGGTGAAATTGTCCTTTTGCCAATGACCTCTACTCTAGACCACTGCTCCTCATAGATGAGCAAGTAATAAAACCTTTCACCTAAGGTGACCCGGACCACTTTTGTAGTGTTCGTCCTTCCTTACCCTAATTAGGATTGTTAATTGTGTTTGATTAGTGATAGGATTATTATATGCTAAGAGCTATCAAAACTAGACCTCATCTATAAAAGCAAAGCAATATTTCTACCAAACTATTGAGAAGACCACTAGGTATGGTTGAATGACCAGAAAACCCTAGTATATTCTTCATAGAAATAGGAGGGGTTGTGTTCAGAAACACAACTACTCACAAGGGTGATGGATGATGATGATAATGCATAGATGCATGATTGAAATACAATCGTGGCACCATTCGTAAGATTGCAAACACAAACTATTCTAATGCAAGTGAAATAAATGGAAATACCTAATGCAATGCAATTAAATGAATGCAAGTGCAAAATGAAATGCATAATGCAAATGAAGTGCAATATTTTTAGATTTTATTGCTTTTTGATTTTTATGGATTTTGAAATTTTTTATATTTTTTAAGTTTTTTGAATTATTGTGTGGAACATCTTAATATGAAGGATTTTGAGAGGTTTAAGCTATTAAACACCTTCAAGTGATGTCAAGTGATATGTTCCAGGTCCAATCTACTCCAAGATGATGTAAGTACCTAGCTAGTTAGCCACAAATTTGTCTCGCAAGTGTGGTCGTAGGTTTGAGTTCTGTTTGTTCTCTTTCAGCACAATATCACCAACCTTAAAGTCTCTCAAGTGGACTTTACTATTGTGAGCTCATTTTAAGTGTTCTTGGTAAACACAGAGATGATTGAGGTTATTCATGCGACATTCATAAAGAAGCATCAATTGATCTAGGTGAGCTTACCGCATGGTGTTGTTATCGATGAACTCTTTCAATACGATGTGCAACGTTGGAATTTCCAACTCTAGGGGCATAATGGCCTCAATGCCATATACTAGTGAAAACAAATTTACCCTAGTGGGCATCCAAATTCTAATCTTGTAAGCCCATAACGCAAGGGGTAGCTAGATGTGCCAATATTTGTGATTTTATTATACCATATTTTTCAAAATGACTACCACTATCTTGTTTGAAGCCTTAGCTTGCCCGTTTGCCTACGGATAATATGGAGTGGCAAAACTATGTTGTATATTGTATTTAGACATTAAATATTTCATATTTTTGTTCTTGAATTACATTACATTATTCAATATTATCTTGGATGGTATCCCAAAATTACTAATGATATTGTGAAGTATAAACTCTGCAATACATGCTCCAGTTGTCATTGTTAAAGGAATGGCTTCCACCAACTTTTTAAAATACTCAATAGTCATTATGATAAATGTATGCTAGCCTAATGACGGAGGAGAGATATGTACAATTAGATCCAAACCCCACCAAGAAAATGGCCAAGCCACTTGAATGGGTTGTAAGACCTACGATGGCAAGTGCGTAAGATTATCATGATGCTAAAATTTAATGCATTTCTTGACATATGTGCTGCAATCCTTCTCCATAGTGGGCCAATAATAACCCATTCGAAGGATGTGCTTGACAATGGCCATGCTACTAAAATGACCACCGCATGTATCATCATGAGCTTGCAAAATTTTCAAACTGACTCCTAGGGCTCAAGACAACAAAGGAGAACTCCATCATAAATTCTATACTACAAGATGTCTCTAATCAAGACATACTTTGTCACCTTTTGTCTAAATGTGTGTTTTGCGATACATGATAATCCCTATGGGATTAAACCAAGTTTTAGGAAGTCAAGTAATTGTGACATCCAATCTTGATAATATTCTTCTTCAACTATCAAGACGACTTGTTCCCCTAACATTCTATTGTGCATGAATGCATACTGGGGTACAAACTTGTGGTGAATGTGGTACCATTCCCTGTACGACCGTACAATATCAAATACCCCTAGGATGCATTATTGAGAAATTATCTAGCTCTATAGAACCACTCATGATTCGGTTCTATATGAATCATGTTGATTGATTCATTGTTATCAAAAGTTACACGCTGTATTACGACATGCGATAACGTCTTAACATGAATGGTAGTAAAGTCGAAAGATGGATTCTGAGGGATTAAGGATCCCAAATATGCAAAAATATTTGCAAATTTGTTCAATGATCGAGGGATTTCCTCAATATCGTACCATTCTAGTTGGGCTAGATATGTGTTAGCAATATATTTGTAAGCTTTCAATATGAGACACCGACATTGAAAAAGTCCCTTCACTTGATTGATTATGAGAAGGGAATCACCAAAGATATTTAACCATTTAATATTCATGGTGATAGCTATTTTGATCCCAAATATTAGGGCTTCGTAATAAACATTATTGTTAGTACAAGAAAAGTCTAGCTTAAATGACAAGGGCATTGGAGCACCTTATGGTGTGAAAAAGACAATTCCTACACCACCCCCTTGCTCACACTTAAAAAAATCAAAGAACATAGTCATATCAACTTTGTTATATGGTTCTTCAGGTTTGGATGCTTTTGATAATGTGAAGACTGCATCATCAAGTAGCTCTATGGTGAGATGCCTACTATTCTTGAGAGGTGCCTCAACTAGCTGATCAACTATAACCTATCCCTTGATGGACTTTTGGCTGATGAATTCCAAGTCAAATTCTATCAATAGCATGATCCACTTCATTGGTACATGTATTATGATGTCTTACTTATCATATACTATAAAGGATTTTGTTTGGATATCACGTATGTCATATGACTTAATATATAATGATGCAACTTCTTTATTTTGAACACAACTACTAAACACAACTTCTCCATATATGCATATCCGAGCTCATATCTCACCAAGGTGTGACTGATGTAATATATGGCTTGATATTTGCCTTGCATGTTCTTTTGGGTTAACATGGTTCCCAATACAAAGTCGATTGCCAATATATATAGTAGAAAATGCAGATATGGTATTGGTGGAGCTAGCACTGGTGGCATTGCCAGGTATTGCTTGATCTCAGTGAAGGCTGCTTGATATTCCTCATCCTAATTGAATGGGACTCCCTTGTGTAGAAGTCAATTCATGGGTCAATATTTGTCCAAAATCTGGGTGATAAATCACTTTATGGATGCTACTTTGCCTTGAAGGCTTCTTTATTCCTTGATATTCGTGGGAGGATGTATCTCTAAAATGGCCTTGACCTTCTCTGGGTCAACTTTGATGCATAATTTTGAAATGATGAATCCTAAGAGCTTTCCTTAAGTTACACCAAATATGCACTTCTTGGGATTCAACCTGACATTATGCTCTATCAGGTGATTGAAGATCTTCTTCAGGACCTCAGTATGCTCTTCTCATAACAATGACTTTGCCAAAAAGTCATTGATATAATCTTCCAAGATCTTATACATGTAGTCATGAAAAATATATGTCATGGCTCACTGATATGTGGCACCAGCATTTTTAAGGATGAATGGCATAAATTTATAGCAAAATGGCCCCCATGGCATTGTAAACATGGTTTTGTACTAGTATTTGGCTTTAATCCGAATCTGATTGTAACCAAAAAAACTATCCATTAGGGAGAGCATATCATGACCCATAGTTGCATCTATGATAGCATCTATATTGGGCAATGAAAATTAATCCTTTGGTGTTGCCTTTTTGATGTCTCTAAAATCCATACAGATATGAATCCTTCCATTATGTTTTCCTATAGGTACCATGTTTGATACACATTCTGGATAGTCGATGGAAATAATTAACTCTACATCCAAAAAATTCTATAGCTCATATTTAACCATTAATATGACTATTGGATGCATATTTATGAGCTTATTCTTGATATATTTCTTAGAGGGATCTAGCAAAAGGTTATGAGTAACCAATTTTGGATCTAGCCCTAGCATATCCTTCTATGTCCAAGTGAAAAGGTCAGGTCTATATTTTAGTAGAGGGATGAGTGTGGCATGTTCATCGGGAGTCAAACTCTCTCTGAATTTAACCTTCCTTGGATTAGTGGGATCATTACTGATATCAACATCGAAGGTCTCATCTACTGACATATGTGATCCCTCCTCAAGCTGGTGAGGCGTAGGAATCAAGTGGATGTCATTAGCTAGGCTTAAAGGTCCTACATCAAAATTTCCCTCAGCATGATAAACATCATGTGCACAGTCTAGTGCAAAATAAAAAGGTTTTAGCATTTCCTCATTAGGGAAAAAATATTCAGGCTCCAATATCATGATCCCAATCAATAACATCTATGATTAGATACAATGGTTTGGAGGGGTCGACTAGATTACGAAGTGGAGTGGTCAAATCAATAGATATCATATTGATGGAAATGATTAAATCTCTATGACCATGTGCATGTGACTCTACATTGATATAACTTCCATCCTTGAGATGTGGTTCTAAGGGTATGGGGATATTTGGATCCGGTCTATGGATAGACTCAAAAATAGGATCACTTGGCTTGAGGAGCTCCATGTACACCGATGGATTAGGGAAGAATATATGATAAATAATATCCAACTTAGGTGGTATTCCTCTAAGGTGCGGACCAGGATAGACTCACCGATACATCTCGTTGATGTCAAATAGCTCATGTCGATGGCATAAATATGGAGGCCTAAGATAAGATCTCTTGGTCTCATCCATGTCATCGCTATCGTATATGAGTCCTTCATTGTTGCCCACTAGAATTGGGTGATTAGCAAGATGGGGCCCAAGATAGGCCCACTTTGTGTCATCCTAATAGTCACTATCGACCATGAAGTATTCTTCAGTCTCACCCATTTGTTCCATGGGTAATAGATGAAATAGATTTAAAGGGCCTAGGTAGGCCAACTCAGTTTCATCCTCATATCATTCATGGTGTGAGGATATCTCATCATCATCTATTCCAAAATTGTAATCTGGTCCATTGCTTTCAACAATGGACTCTGTTATACCCATATTCTATATCTATATACCTGTGTTGTCAGCAGCCTCATGAATTTTATTGTCCAAGTCGACTCTTGGATTATCTCCTTGATTTTCCTCTACCACAATATGGTCATGATAGATCTTTGGTGGCACTTCTGAGACATATATCACCAACCTATTACCCCCTTGTAGATAACAAGGGTTAGGGTGATAAAGATTCCAATCCACATCATCCCCCAGAGTGAGGTTAAGATAATATAAAGATGCTGCTAAGAGCTCGTCTCTTCCTTGGATATGATAGCCTAACCCAAACCTATCATTTTGTAGATAATACTATGGTTCGATGGGAATTTTGTGCCCCTATTCAAATAATTCTAAGTTGTAACCATACCAATGATAACAATCAAAATAGTGCAAGGTGAATTCTAGGTTAGATAGATAATGAACATTCACCATGAATGGTTCATCATCATCCTCATCTATGGTCATATGATTTATCAATTGATCTAGCCCTCCATAAATGAAGTTTTTTTGGTTGGATGGCACCTCGTGTGGTACCACCATCCCTACGGGCAAGTGATGGGCTTGTGGTTAGCCCATGTCTTACGTAGTTTGGATAATTGGTGTGAACATCACATTCTACACAATTTACTTTGCTAACTCAGATTTAAACCACTACATGGTCACCAACGGTGCAGATGACCCTATTAAAGATGTAGGTAAGGCAGGCTGAGGTGCCTCCTCGACTAGATTTTGAGCGTCGTCCATGGGAGTAGGACCCTCAATAGTTGCTTCCTTGGGATTTTTTTTTATTCTTTGTCACCCATGACTACCTTAAGCTTCTTGTAATTTCTATGCACTTTGGATGTTGTAAGTTTAGTTGAAGCTACTGTAATGTGTTCTAATAACTACGGTGCTACCGTACAAGGTCCCACACACACTCCTTTAAGTTTACCTTCTAGATGTATAATAGGTGATGTCAGCTATATATTCAGATGTATTAAGGGGAGAATGAAATCCCCCATAAAATCTACTAAGTTCATGTATTTGAATGGATCTTCGTTAGAAGGTACCATGTGAACCTATCCCTCATGTATATATCTTATATACACTTATGTAAGATCAAGGGAACACAATACATTTATCTAATCCAAGGTCTCCCTAATAGGATGTTATACTACATGGCACCTTTGATCACATGACACATCACAGGAATGGTCTTTAATCCAAACTGAATCAGAATAACTATGGTACCTACAGTTGAGAATAGCGCATCATTGAATGCTCTCAAGGTGAAATTGGAAGGTACAATATGTAATTTTGGCAACTTTAGATATGTTAATACCTTGGTTGTAATTATGTTGATTGATGACCTTGTATCAATAAAAACTCGTTTGAATGGTGTGTGATTAACACACACAATGATATGTAGCAATGGGTCTACTATAGTAGTGGAGACCATCTTAATATCATGGTCACTGAATTGGATCACCAGTTTGCTGCACTGCTGCACATGTTCCACAAAGTTTGTAAATGTTTTAGGATCCTTGGATTGAACTTCAATTAATCTTAGAATATCCATGAGTTTCTCCCTGTGCTTAGGGAACTGCTAAATCAATTCATATATTGACAACTTTTCTGGAGTTGTTTGTAGTCTTTGAACTAGCATACTCCTAATGGTCACCACTAGTCTTGTAGGTGGGTTTGGAATATTCTAATATGGTCTTTGTTGAAGCACAACATGCACTCTAATAAGATCTGGAGGTGGATTTATTCTTTCATAACTCCCTTGCCTCATGAAAACATTAACCATACCGATAAATCCTTGGATGGGCGGTTCAACCTATACTTGATTTATATGTCCGACATTGTTCCTCGGTGGCTCATGATTTGGTAAGGGGTTCTTGAAGATCCCCATATTCTAATTGTCTGGAACCTTAGGGTTGTCCATAGTTAGCTCACCTATTTCAATCATGTTCTGCACTAAATTTTTGAAACTCCAACATACTTCAATTTCGTGTCCCTTCGTCCTATGGAAAACACAATATATATCATCCCTATATCCCTTTGGCTTGGGCTAGTTAGGATCTATCAATTTGATTTTAGGTAATTTTATAGCCTTGGCCTAGCACAATTGATGGAATATCGATGTCATCGATTTTGAAAAATGTGTGAATTTGTGAGGTGGGCATTGATCATTATTCTTACCCTTCTTGTTATTATTGCGCTAATCATATCATGCAAGAGGAGGTTGGGCTTGATAATTATGTTTTTCTCCTTATCCCCTTTCTAGAGGTTTAACACCACTTGGTTGACATAAGCTAGCTTGTCCCATTCCTCTTGATTATGGATGCTTTTTTTATTCCATTCCTTCTTGTTCTTGAGTTTCAAGTTACCCTCCTATAACTTGATGTCCTCTATCACCTTGGCTTACGCCAAGGCCTCCTCAAATTTTTGGTACTATTGTAGCTATAGTAGTAATGAGATGTGCTTCACACAACTCTTGGTAAACATCCAAGTTAGTTTGGTAGTCAGAATGGAAAATGGTAGCTTTACCATTATATTTCTTCATATTCTACCATAATCTATGATCAGCTCATCATCATGTTGTAATAAAGTTTCCAGATTGGATAGATTAGCCTTCTTTTTTATGCTGAAGGATAAGTGCTCAAGAAATGCATCAGCTAGTTGTTCAAATCTAGTTATGTTGTGCCATTTGAGTTGATTAAACCACTCTCAAGTAGGACCCGAGAGAGTTGTGATGAAGATTCTCAACATTAGAGCATCATTGCTTCCAATCTAAAAGCACTTATCCATAAAGCTCATAACATGCTCCTGAGAATCCTCCTCACGTTGAAATTTATCCAGCTTCGATATCTCAAAATGCTCAAGATATGCTAGAATTGGCACTAAAGGACATAGAGGTTCATTGTGAATCTTGTTTAAGGTCAGTTTCTGATAAACCATTTCTTGCTTCTCTATATCTTGAACCTTGTCTGCCAAGGCTTGATAGGCCTTCTAAGATAGAATTTTCTCTTCTCTGAGAGGTCCACGAGGAGCATTTGGAGGTAAATTCTTCTTCGTACAAGGTGGGGGAATGGGATCATCCTCCAAATAAACTAGGGATATCTCCAGATATTATTGCTCTTGATAATATCCTGCTTCTTCTTCATACTGTGTACACCCATGATGTTCCAATGCTTGGTGTTGCATCATATTTTAGGCCATATGGAAAGTACGGTTCTTAATATTTTTAGGGTGCAAATTAGGCTACAAAGAAACTTTTCTATGAGTGCGCTCCATGTACTCATTATGAAGGGGTAAATTGGATCGATCCAATTGATCCTCTTGCTCAACATGCTCCTTTTGCTCAAGGATGCATTGTTTGTGCATGCGTTGCTCAAAAATATATTGCCTATGCAACCTCTACCTCTGAGTATCATCATTTTTGATGTGCTCGTGCTTTGCATGAACATACTCCAATTGATCTTGGAGATTCTAATGTCATTGCTCTAACACTAATCTTTGTGATCGATCTATAATATAGGTTTTGTGCGGTCTTTGGTGTACTTGCTCTATTTGAGAAATTTTTTTGATATGACCTCTAATATACTTGTTTGCCACACCTTTACCCTTTTCTGTATATATGGAATTCACATTCTAGTGTTTTTTTGTACTTTGTACCCGCATGAGTTGATAGGGCATTTATGCTACAAGGATGCTTAGAGCATTCTCCTTGTTCTTGAATGGTATGATGCATTATCTCACTACGAGAACTCACAAAATGAGAATGCACAACTAAGGGTTTATTCCCTAGCTACCCTAGGAATTTTTCCAAAACATCCAACTATCTAGTGCTCCACGTACCATTGACTCCAACCTTTGACATGCCAAATGTGAACTTGTTGTTGAGGTGCAATTTTGTCAAGTCACAAAACCACTCGACAACTTAGAACTTTAAGTTCTCTCTTGCAAAGAATAATATATATATCTCCAAGGTTCTTGTTTGAGTTTTGATCTTAAGGAATACTTGAATAACTCAAAAGGTTTGCAAGTTTATTGTTTACAAGGGGCCTAGGAAATTATGTAAATGATTTCGAGTTCATCATGTAAAATATGCCTTTCATATCAATCCTAATGAAATAAAATTTGATTTATGATCTTAAATCAAAGTACACAAAATTTATTTCATCTTCTCAATATAATGTCTTGTAAATGGTTCAAATGAATTTAGCGTGAAGAGAATCGAAGCATTTAAATTAAATTTCAATTTAACTTTAACAAAAATTAAAGTAAATGAAACTTTGATAAATTTAATAAACCTCTGGAATATAACAATTTATCATAAATTCAATTCCAAATGTCTATTTAATAAAGTAATTATTTGTTCAAACCCCCTTTATGAAATTATAAATTAAATATCCAAGAAGGCTAACAAATTATGACAATATCTTGCCCAATTTGTAAGGTATAAAAACTTTATCAATAATAAAACCTTAGGGCTTAATGTAAAATTAATTTATAAACTTTAACTTTATAGGAAAGTAAAGTTCATAAATTAAATTTTCTTGTAATATTTACTTTGAAAATATTTATGTAATTAAATATTTCACAAAGTAAATATAATTTCAACTATAAAATTTGGATTTTCAGAATGAATAATCATTATGTGAGAATGAAATCCAAATCTGAATTCTTTGACAGATATCAGTTTTAGTTTCTCAATCAAATGTTTTAAAATGCTCCAAAAATATTTATGTGGGAATAATGTAGCATTTTAAACTAAATATCAATTTAGTTTCAAAAAAACATCAAAACAAATGAAACTTTGATAAATATACTAAACCTTTGAAATATGATGAATTTATCATAAAATCAATTCCAAATGTCTATTTAATGAAATAATTATTTATCCAATTTCCCCCTTTATGAAAACATAACTCAAATATGGGAAAGATAAATAAATACAACAATGTCTTGCCCCATTTATAAAATATTCAAACCTTCTTGAAAACAAGATATAGGGCTTAATATAAGAATTAATTTATAAACTTTAACTTTACAACAAAATAAATTTTATAAATCAAACTTTTTATGAGGTTTCACCTTTGAAATATTTATGAGATCAAATATTTCAAACAGTAAAATAATTTTCCAATATAACCTTTCAAATTTTCGAAATAAGTAAAATTAGATTATACTGAAATCCATTTTCCTATTTATGAAAGACATCAGTTCTAATTTTCTCAACCTTATAATCTTAAGAAGAGAAAATCAGAACAATCATCTGTCCTTATTAATTTATTACCCCAAATATTAATTGACTTAATATTTGAAGAATAATTAATATATAACCTAGTTGTGTGATTTTGACTTTATAGAAAATAACTAGGCTTATTTACGTAACTTTCAATATAAATAAATTATAAAAGTATGATATTTCAAAAAATAGTTTTCTCAGATATATCACTATAGTGTTGATAATGCAGAAACCCTAAAACCAAACTTATCATCTACCAAGTACACACAATAAAATGATAAGTGAGGGCAATATTCAATGGATTTATTAAAAATTAATTATCCTGAATCACTCTTTCAAAATCTGAATACAGTAGAACACATACTCAAACTCAAAATGATTACAAAAATAATTTCTAGATCTTACAATCATGCTCCTGGTCTCCAAATATTCACATCCCCTGTAGTGCTCTGGCTTCAAATTTTCCTCCTTTCCTACACCAAGATCCTGATGCTTGCTAAAGTGAAGTAAGGCTTCCTCATGTTTTTCATCAAGCTTAAGAAGATTCACTAAACGGGATTCAACTTTATCATCGGTTTCAAGATAATCTTTCATAAATTGCAAAGTTTGAAGCTTAATAATAGTGGGAAATAATGGATCATGTCCATATACTAAATGATAAGGAGATGTTCCTATGGATTCTTTTATTCTGATCCTATCTTCCCATAATGCAAATTTAAGTTTTGAATGTCATTCCCGTGGATTATGTTCAAGCAATATTTTAATGACTGACAACAAGTTCTTATTAGTAGACTCAGCGAGACCATTACCTTGTGGGTAGTAGTTCATGGTAAACTTCAAACTTACCTTGTTGTCGTAAGCCCATTCTGCTAAATGAATGGATGCAAAAGCAGAACCATTATCACTAACAATAGCATTGGGCATACCAAACCGGGTGATAATGTTCTCTTCCAAGAATTTGACCATGACTTCCAAAGTGCAATTCTTTGTAGGAATCACTTTCGACCATCTAGTGTAGTAATCAGTAGCAGTCAAAATGTACTTGTGTTGTGCAGATGAATTTGGATTGATCTCTCCTACAAAATCAAGTCCCCATGGGGTAAATGGTCTTGATTCAATTATCGGTTGTAGCAGCATTGAAGCATGTTTTTCACGATTGGAAGCAACCTGACAAACATGACAATGTCTAACGTGAGCATGTACATTCTTAAAAAGGTGAGGCCAATAATAGCCTGCTCTCAAAATTTGATGTGTAGTAGAATTAGCAGAACCATGCCTAGTACCAAATTTTCCATGAAAATCATCTAATACTTGTGAAGCCTCATTCTGATCAAGGCATCGAAGATAAATACCTTCGTGATTTTTTCTATACAAGATCCCTATTTTTATCATGAAATTTGCACATTTTAATCTTAAAGATCTTTACGTAGCATTTAAGTTCGGAGGAGTTTTACCATTGAGAAGAAAGTACACGATGTCTTTATACCAATCATCATCTGTGATTTCCTCCACCGTGTATTGTTGGCAACTGATTTGTGGATCAATTTGAGCAAGGGTCTTGGATAATCCTTGACCATGAACAATATTCATTGGTTGAATTTCCAAATCGTACTCCTGTAGTGTAGAGATCCATTTTCCTCACCTTTCACCCAACTCATTCTGCAAATACATCATTTTAACTACGGGGTCAGGTACTATTGCAAATACTTGACTGTGTAAAATATAATATCTAAATTTCTTGATAGTTTTGAATAATCCATACATTTTTTTTTCAAGAATTGAGAATCTCACCTCAGCATATTTGAAAGGTTTACTTACAAATGCAATTGAATTTTTGACATTATCTTCACTCTTTTGAGTGAGCACACTGGCAAATGAATGTTCTAAAGCAAATGAGTAAATGTAAAAGGGCTTCTTGTAGTCCGGGCTTACCAACACAGGTGCCTTTGAAATTGCATATTTCACATTTTGGAATGCAGTCTTTGCTTCATTACTCCAGGACATGTTAGCATTTTTCTTCATCATATTATTCAATGGGTTAACAATTTCAGCAAAACCAAAAATAAATTTACGCACAAAGTTAATCTTCCCAAAGAAAGATCTTAGTTATTTTTTGCTTCCTGGTAGCTGAATATTTTGTATGACACTTATTCGTTCAGGATCTATGGATATACCATCTTTAGAAATCACATGACCTAATAATTTACCTTTAGTTAGGCCAAAAATACATTTTTTAGGATTCAAAGAAATTCCATGTTCTCTACATTTTTGTAACACCTTCCTCAAATCCCTAACATGGTCATTTCTATTTTTGGAAAATACAAGAATATCATCGACATAAACAACAATGCATTTACCTATCAAATCTTAAAATGCGAAATCCATTGCTCTTTGAAATGTGGCACCTGCATTTAATAACCCAAATGACATTCTTTAATAAGCAAATGGTCCCCATTTGGTTGTGAAAGTTGTTTTCATTTGATATCTGGGATCAATTAGTATCTGGTTGTATCCTGAATATCCATCTATGAATGACATCATTTCAGATCCATTTATCATTTGTAATATGCTATCTATGGATGGTAATGGATAGTTGTCTTTTTGTGAAGCTTTGTTCAGATTCCTAAAATCAATGCATAACCTAATTTCACCAGTTTTCTTTCTAACAGGTACAATGTTGGCAACCCACGTAGAATGCCTAATTGGAAAAATAATCTTGGCATCTAATAACTTTTTAACCTCTTTTTCAATGAGAGGTTCTATAAGTGGGTTAACTGGACTCTGTTTCTATCTAAATTGTTTTGCATCCAGCTTTAGGAGAATAGTGTGAGTTATAATGTTTTGGTTATACGTTTTAATATCTTTATAACTCCACGCTATCACATATTTGTAATCTTTTAAAGCATGCATGATACCTTCCTTTTCATTAAATGTAGTAGCTTTACTTATGAGAATATTTTGTATTTCATCTGACTCACCAATATTATAAGCATCTTGAGGTAAAGAAATTTTATCACATTGTTTAGTTTTGTAATCCATATCGAAGAGTTTTTCTAAAGAGAGCATACCTTGAGGGATATTATTGACTTTAGTAATTTCTTCACTTTCGTTGATGTCCTCATGCAGTCTTTCATCCTCATTGATAACCTGGTTTTCAAAAATACCAGAGTTAGTTACAAAATTAAAGATATGCCTATCACTCTCAAAAACTTGAAAATTATTTACATTATCTGGAACTAAGGGACAAGGCATGAGCTCAATCGTAAATTTTTGAGCTTTTTATTATCAATTGTATTGAGCGTACCTACGGCAATGACTAGTGCATCTGCAACACAGTTGCCATTTTAAGAAATCAAAGGTCGAAAATTCATCAATTAGGCTGCTAACTCTATTCCTATAATGGATTAATCTTTTATCATTGCAATAATATTGACCCTTAACCTATTTAACTACTAGTTGTAAGTCTCCTAAAACTTTTAAGTATTTGATACGCTTAATCAAAGCTAGTTGTAATCCATAAACCAATGCCTCATATTCTACTGAATTGCAAGTACAAGGTAATTGTAAATGATAAGCATGAAATGAGGTCTTACCTTTGGAGCCTATGAGTTCTACCCTAGCTCCACTACCTTGCATGGATCTCGATCCATAAAATTTTAATATCCAAACAAGATTATTCTCTGCAAGTGATTCGTTAGATGTACCTTGTACTTTTGGCTCACTTGTTATTTTGATCACGTCTAAGGCGTATGTACCAAGTTCTGTTTCACTATACAAAATTTCATTTGTTCCTTTATTGTATTCCGTGATGAGCTCTTTAAGTCTAGGCTCTCGTTCAACCCAGATTTGATTTGCTACTCCCTTCCAAGGTAGCCACATGTGTGAGAAATTTGTTGAGAAATAACCGTTCAAATTCTTGCTCCAATCCCTGCTCAAAAATAACCCATATTTAGCATAAATATCAACAACTTGAATATCAATGTATTTCTGAATTCTGGGTTCTGATGCAATTTGAATGAACACGTTTTTCAACATACCTACCACATTCACCTCTGTTTTATCTAATTGGACAACTATTTTTTTCATCTTCGTAGGAGTGAGTCCTAATATTTGGTAAACCGAATATGGCATTACGTTACATGATTCTCCTGAATCCACCATGCAATTGTGTACATTATTTCCTACAATTTGAACCGTTAGCAGAAAAGGTAAAGCTTCTTCTTTTTATTTTTTAGCAAAATATTTAACCTCAGTAACATCATGGCTCTCTTTTGCTTCTTGAAACCCTAGGTTTTGCATTAAAAGTTTCCTTTGTTCAGGTAACTGACAAGCATCATAAAGATTAATGTTGGCCTTTGTTTTCTTCAAATCTTCGATAATGTTATAACTTGTAGATTCAACATCTTGAACTTTTGGCATGTTTTTCAGAGTTACCTTTGACTTTTCAGGCAAAGGTGGTGGAATGGGATTGTTATTAGATTTGACATCAGGTGGCACATTCAAATTCTTAGGGGGGTGGAATATGTGTTATAAATTTTACCTCTACTCCATAAATGGTAGCCGTGAGTTGGCTTCTTGTATTGTTTTAGAGTATGCACTTCTTCCACAATCTCATCCTCTTGTTCACTTTCTTCTTCTTCTTCAATTTCACCCAGTTCACAAATGTCCACTACAAAAGCTGAACTCTTACCTTTGCTTGTGCTAGCCTCATCCACATCATTATCTGGAACTAACTCCATTTTATCCAAACCCTGTTGAATGTAATTTGCAACACAACTAAATTCATTGCATTCTAGTTCATTATGTTCATTTGTACCATGCAATCTACACCAATTATCTAACACTACTTCTGTAAGATTAACAATAGTGGATTTTGAGTTTGAGCTAGAAGCTCCATTATTATTAGCCACAGGGGTTGGTACACCCCCATTATTTGGTCTCATGTTAAAATGTTTAGGTCTTTGCATGGTAAATATTTGATTAGGTTGTGCATTTTGATTGTTTTGCTTCTGCATTTGTACCATATCACTACTTAATTTAAGACACATCCTTTCTAAATCTACTACCTTTTTAGGATCAAGAGTATCATTAGCAGGTTGATTTTTATTTTGAGTTGCAACATTTGGGTTTGGTGGAACATTTTGAGTAGTTGGATTCAACCAACTAGAAGTGTTTTGATTTGACATGTTTGGTTGAGGATTCAACCAACTCTGATTAGGCACATTTTGATGAAGTGTCGTATTTGAGATATTTTTTTGAGGCATAACATGGGGTAAATTTTGGTTATGTAACAAATTTTGATTTACCCATGGGTTAGAATTCATAGAATTTGTTTGATTTTGCATGTTTTGCATAAACATCGGATTACCCTATTGTATTTGTAAATTTTGAGCAAACATGGGATTGTTTTGTTGTGTTTGAAAATTCTGAAATTGATTCAAGTTTTGATTTGGGGCAACATTTCCAAACATATTAAATTGTGATGCATAATTTCTAGTTTTCTATGTAGCATAATGACTCTCTAACAACATTTGATTATTTTGTGGTGCATAAGCCATTTGATTTGGTATTTGAGGAATCATGTTTAACATTGGAGTTTGATTCATCAAAGCATTATTAATCATGGGTATTTGATTTTGCATACCCAAATATCCGATCGAAGGTAGTTGACCAAGCCCACAACTCGAAGGCATCATTTATTGCTCCACCAAAAGAGCTTTCGTGTATGCTCCAGCGAGTGTCATTATCTGTCCTTTTCTTCTGATGAACATCGTCGTTAATGGATCTAATGCTCAAAATTAGACTTTTATTGTGGCAGCTTCTGCAACATTATAAGAAACATTTAGTCATGAATATATTTTATGGAACCTAGTATTGAATAACCACAAAAGTTTTTTAGGTTCTCTATGAGTTGAAGCAAATTGTAAATAAACACTAGCGGGATCAATTGCAAATTTAAATTGTGTGATGAAAGCATTTTTGAGCATATCCCAAGAAGTTATTGAACCAGAGGGTAAGCAAACATACCAATCATAGGCTATCTCATCCAAGGTTAGAGGAAACAACCTACATGTGACGTCTTCATGTTCGACTTGTAGTCTGGTCATGGCATCTGTATATGCCTGTATATGTTCTTCCACCATGCGAGTTCCATCATGCTTGTATCTTGGTAAATATTTCTCCACACTCTTTGGCATGTCATGGGCAACACCTGGTATATTCAATGGACTTCGCTGATTTCCCATCCATGCCAAATTTCTAGTAGGTGGAGCAGCCATATTGATATGTGGGGAATTAACAAGCACACTTGAACTAGTATTAGCAGTGTTAGGAAGAATCACAGTTTGGGTCTTACTTCATCTATGTCTTTTGGTGGGTGATAAACTTTGAAATATCGTGGAACCAGTAGACTTAGACCTAGTGATGATTTCTTTAGACTCTAGTTTAATTCAAAATCTCACTAATCAAGATACAATACTTGAAACATATGTTTAAATAAATCAATGTAACTGCAATGTTCAAGTATATAATAAATAACTCACGAAAGAAAGTGATTGAGAAAATTTGCATGAAAAACGAAACCAATTACCAGTTTTTCATCATGCCCTCCTTCTAGCGCAAAATTGTTGAGTGTAATTTTATCCATTCACAAAATCACTCAACAACTAGGATTTAGAATATCCTCTCTTGTAAAGAAATGAGTATTCCTTCAATGTTCTCAATTAAATTTTTATATACCATGTATATGTGTCAAGTAAATGCTTGAAAAATACTCTCAGGATGTGGTGAAACGTTGGTTTGATAAATGGGAAACTATGAAATATTTAAGAATATCTGACTTAATTTTTTTGTGGGACAAAGTGCATGAAAAGAAAGGTGATCACAAAAATTTTGATAACTTGTGGTTAGGCCCATATCGGATTTCAAAAATCTTAGGTGAGAATTCTTTTATACTGAAAACTTTGAGTGGAGAAAAATTGTCGCTTCCTATGAATGGGAGTTATCTGAAGCATTATTTTCAAGCCTAAACACAAGAAATGAGTCTTATTTGTACATTATTGTATATACTATTTTGTCATGTGATGTGTTGGTGTCATGTGTTATTTTTTGTGTTGTTTTGTTTGTTGTTGTGTTTTTTTTGTAATGTTTTGTTGTTGAGCTTAATGACAGATGAACTTCACCAGATCTTGTTGGAGTTTCGTGACTGAATGTGTTTCAAGTTGGCACAATTTTAGGTGAGTCTTCCAAATATTAGGGTAAAGTTACATAGTTTGAGGACCTATGAAACCTGAAAAAAGGGAGAATGAGGTATTGATTTATGTCTTATGAATGTGAATGAAGATAAAGCAAATATGAAAAACTAGAATTGCATCATGAAAACTTTATATCCTTGCATGCACTCACATTTCATAAACATGTTTCATAGCATTGCATACATCACCCTCACACTCCATATTTCATATTCTATAGAAAGATCATTTATCAAATTCAAAATGTGTTAATTGGTTTTGTCAAAAGTCATGTTGCTTTAATTAGGGGCACTTTCACAAAGGCATTTTGTATAAGGTTGTAAAAGGCAAAAGATTCATGTTGCACTCCATAGTTTCAAGGTTTTTAAATGTTTTTAGTCACTCAGCCATTTCTAGTATGGTAGGCAACTGCAAAAAAAAATGTTAGATTCTCTTAGTATCATTACACAATATACACTAAAAGGATCTTGAGATAAGGGACTGATGTTGAAATCATCTGGAACCAAACACAGTTTACACATATTAAAAACATTTTGGGTAAAATGGTCAAAACCATCCTTGTAAGAAAGTGTAAGGTGAAAAGGGATATCCTTGTTAGTCCTATCATGCAACATAGTCCATAAAACTCATTAGTACCACAAATACTTGAAAATTCTAAACAAAATCAAAGTGGTAAGGATAGGGTCAAATTATCATCATTCTTCGGTTGAGAATCCAATTCCCCAAAGCTCTGAGTCTATTTACATTATGTACCACTAATTATTGGGTTCTAAGGATTCATACTACCTTTCCATTAGAAATATATGTATTCATCCCCAAGATTAAAGAAATAAAAATTCAAATCCATCATTCACTATTGATTCGTAAGGATTTGTACTAATTTTCCCTCAGAAGGATGGGTAGTCATCCCCAAGATTCAAGTAATCTAAAGCTAAAATTATGGACTATGGAGTTAACCTCCACTAGAGCTATAGACGCTTGAATGGCAGTGGAGTATGTTCATGTGTGGTGACATGTCTTATTGCAAATCAAGACCTTTGATCGTTCAAATGGGCAATCTAGCCTTGTGATTATTTCATAACAGGTTTAATCATTTTGGTCAAAATGAGGTAATGAATTCACTTGCGCACACATTGGTTTTGGATGATAGTAAGGTCATAACTGAGCTCTTGATCTGGTAAGGAACTCACAACACACACATTTGGTCCTAAGAGGGTTAAATGAGTTTTAGTTTGTTTTTTTATTGTACTAGAGTGTTTGAGTCTCTGTAAAACATGTCATTCATATTCTGTCAATGCCTATTTAAGCTTACATCATATCATTTTTATATCATTTTATTTTCATGAGTATAAATGATTGGACCCCTGATTAAAGTATGATGAAAAGCATGGCAAATACAGAGGTTTACATTAAAATGATCATTAATAGAAGTCACCTGATTCCAACCAGCAATACATCGTATCTTGCATAAATCCCTGAAATGGTTCTGGTAGTTCATATTTGCTTTGGTCTATTCGTATTATCCAGATATTCATCGATGTTCATGATTATAATTTTAAAGTTTTTATTTTCAAAGTTTGATATTCGAGTTTGAAATGTCCAGGTACATTGACCAGTAGAGTCGCCATTGTTGTGATGTCCTTCACAACAATGACCCCCAAAATTTGGGGACCCACTTGAAATTTGAAAAATTTATCCTCAAATCATTTCTTGCGCTTATTGTCTCGGTTGGCATCATTTGAGTATCTCGGATGTTCACCTTGCGTGCATAATTGTATAAAGGAGCTTGGCTTAAAAATACACCCCATAGTGTGAAGAGGTTTTAATTGGGCTTATATTGTCTCCCTATGGTTAGGTTAATTATGATTGTTCTTAAATGATGATATGTTAAGTTATGTTTACAAGGCCAAGGTTAGAGCATAATATTGTGTTATATTTGGGTGTGATTTTACATTAATGTTTAAATTTGTATGTGTAGCGACCCTGGAAACACACGCACCGGTCCCTTTTTCGAAACCCTACTTGCAATGGTATTTAAAATACCCAAGATGAAATGGAAAGACGAGGAAAAAACATATAACATGAAATAGTAAAAAATGGATCTCTTTATTGATATTGAAGCTCAGTTACATGTCGATCCCTCTTAGGGATACCCATTTTGATACTATAAATTACAAATAGGCAAGGAGTGCCCCTTCCGTGAAGAGGTGGTGCGCTTATAAAATCTTCTCGGTTTCACACACAAAAATGTATGAGGGCTTACAAATGCCTCATTATCTAGGTTTTTTTCCTAGAGGGATCCCATTTGCTCTCGTATATTGTAATCTTTGTCCGATGTACCTATGGCCCTACAAGCAATAAAACAACAACACACATTTAGGTGTTTGAGATTGCCTCCCCGGATGAGGTTGTTAGTAATCAAAGAATGTAACAGAAATATGATAAAACTATGCCATGAAATCATGTAAATCTATGCTAATGATATAAGAACATAAAGAAATAGAATAAAATATGCTATGTCTATCTAAGCTAAGCCTGTAGGCCACTGTCCAAGACAGTGGCCGCTAAAGTAAACCTTGCCCTCTTTGCCCCAAAGCTATGGGTCAAAGACTTTAATATTATGTTGAAATAGTAGGTGTTATGCTCTTCAATTCATCAGAGCTCCACTGTACATGTGATCTCAAATAGAACTCTTCGAGTCTCGAAAACTCTCTTCAAAAAGATGTCTCTCTCTGATATGATCTCCTGTATGTCTCATTCTCTCTATCTTGGTTCTCTTAGGATTGCACCTTTTATAATGTGAAACCCTAGGTCTATGTCCAAGCCTTAGGAATGAATTTATCATGCGTAGTGCAAGTTAGAATGAGAATATTTTTTCCATTTTCTATATTTGAAGGCTAGTTAACTGAAATATAACTACCCACTTGAGTCTTCTATGCGAACTGGTCGTTAACATGAGAAGCTTTTGTCCTTTGTTTATGCTTGGAGGTCAGTTAACTTAAGTCCAAATGCAAAATCAAACCTCCTGAAGTAGGGAAAAATGGTGCACCAAATTATGTGTAACAATAAGCGTATCTACCCCATCTCACTAATGAGCATAAAAAAGGAAGCATGCATGCAAAAGGGAAAGAATAACAAACAAAAGGAAATGAATCAAAGCAAGTATTTTATCATTAATTTGTTGGATCCAATCCAAGGTTACAGTAGTAACCTTGAGGTCTCAACATTGTGATACAATTTTTACAATACTGTGTGCCCAAAGACCAAGTCTTTCACGAAATCCGAGTGCACATCCAACGTTTCTCCGCGTACCCATAATCGATGTGGGTGAGTTAATACTATCACTGCTTGTATATAGGTTCTATTATGTTTGATCTTGGTTCCTAAATCCTTCTAAGGACCTGCACCTACACACAAGGAAGCAAAAAGGGGTCAAATAGCAAGGGTGTATGGTGAAAACATGCAATCCCCACAGGGGCAAAATGGCATATGAATTAAAAGTGCATCAAATGATATCAAAATGACTTGAAAAATTTCAGAGATGTTAAAGAGGATTTTGTGGGAGGATATCACCCAAAAAATATCAGAAATTATACCCGTAGACCCCTCGATTAAGCATCGTCCGCCTACAACCTGTGAAAAGGAGGACAACAAAATATCAAACCTGCACTTATCCAAAACTCATTAAATTTGGTTAGTATGCATAAATTGGCATTTCAATACAACCCATAATTTCATATTTTCCAATTGGATCCCGAATCCACCTGCATCAAATTGGGGTTCCCGGATGGGCCCTACGAGCCTATGAAAACTTAAAAATAGCATAACTAATTCATTTTAACTCCAAATGACCTGAAATTTGGATTTTAGAATCATGGAATAATGTATAAAATAAAAAATTAAAAATAATAAAGAAATTTCTTAATAATTTACCATCGTCCTGGGGGGTGATGGTGACTGCAACTATTTGGGTGGCCCCCTAGGAGGGGATACCCACCAAATCCAGTCACTTTTTTTTACCAAAACACTGGAAGATGTTCCTAAACAACCTAATGCATGTTTGAATTGAATTTTGTGAAGAAATTCACCTAGATGAAAAATTTATGCTCAGATTACCTTCTTGAAGTCACCTGGTAACCTCCTTGGCAAAAGGGAGATTACGAGGGCAAAAAGGTACAATAAGGTGAGGGGAAATCTCATCAGAACTCCATTGCATATCCTATAACTCCTCTCCTATATTTTTTTTGGATATGGAACCCATTTTATAGCCCAAAGGGGCTCATGTAAAAAAAAGCATGCAAGGGCATGCATGGCAGGAGGTGCCACTTGTCAAAATGGGAGGCATGCACAAGGTGTGGAAGAGGATATCCAAATTTGACCCTCATAAAGATGGATTTCATAAGGATTCCCTGTCCTCTACCTTGCATGCTCTATTTGGGTGGTCAAATGGTAGTTTTTGGGTGCCATTTGGCCAAATTTTGACTTTTTCTAGGTCAAACTTCACCATCGTCCCACCCTCGGATGAGGGCTCACCACCGTACCAGGGTGGGATGAGGAGCATATCCCCTCATCCCAAGGTGTTACGGTGGTGAATTTTGGGCTAAAACCTCCCAAAATTGGATCGATAGCCTCCAAAACCCCTTCTAGAGTGGCTCGAACCATTGTGAGCCTCCTGAGGGCTACCCAAGGGGCCATATTATGTCAATTTGATCACTTCTTGTGGATGCTTAATCGGGTTTACCATATTTTAGTGTCTACATATGCCCCTTTTGAGATGCATTTTGTGCATCACAGCGTTGAGCAAAAATAGATGACCAAAATGAAGAATTATTAAGGTTACTCGATAACCTAACCAACTTTAGATGCCCTAATCATGAAAAGGGCGTGTGTTCTTGAATATTTGCTTCTGACTCATTGAATGAGCGTGCCTATGCTTGAACATTGTCTATCATGAAGGGTCAGGGCCTATGACTTCATGATGCCAGTAATTTCAAGAGTTATAATGTGATTTTGTGTGCTTGTTTGCTGCCCCAAGAAGGAGCGTGGTTGTCTTTATCGAAGATTCGTTGAACAAACGCAATTCACATAATTGAGTATGTGCTTGCTAATTTGGACTGAGTATGACTACCCCCTCAAGTGATGAGTTGATGAGGTAATGACCAGTGAGAAAATCGATGAGTCACTTGACCCAATTGAATTGTGTTATGCTTACTTTTAGCTTTGTCCCTTGAAAAATAGGGCAATTTGGAGAGGATTTTGGTGACTTTGGTGAGTTTTCCTGAAGGAAAGGTGATGAGGCCTGGAAATGCCTCAATCATAACATGTTTTGAACACTAAAATTGCCTATAAACTCTTATGTTTTATCTGATATGTTAGTTAAGTTGATTCAATATGTTGTATATTAACCATTTTGCATGATCAATGTATTTGGAATATTATATGCTGATTTTTATAGCTTTTTGCATAGTTTTGTGTTCTTTTTGCTATGACTTGCTAAAATGGGATATGCTTAGAATAATAGCAACATTTCACTAATCATGTTTTGATTTGTCTCAAGCATTTATTTCACCTAAATCTGGCAACAGTGCAAGCAAACTGTTGTTGTGCAGCAAAAACTGGTCTTTCCCATGTAAATTCCAGCCAGTTGTCCATAAATAGCAAGGCATGGAATTCACATGTGGAAAGAGATGAAGACCATTGGAATTTGATCTTAGGAGATAACCCAACCTGAGAGATGTAGAAGAAATCACTGGAAAAGCACACATTTGTTCATTCCGAAGTATCTTCGGAATGAACAGATATCTTCGGAATGAGAGAACACAGCGTCTTCGAAATGAGCGGATCTTCAGAATGAAGAATGCATTATCTTCGAAATGAGTGGATCTTCGAAATGAGAATTGCAGTATCTTCAGAATGAGAATTGCAGTATCTTCGAAATGAGCGATCTTCGGAATGAGAATTGCATTGTCTTCGAAATGAAGCCACTTATCTCCGAAATGAAAACAGAATGTGCTTTTTGACTTGTTGACCGATTTCTGAAGCTGGAAAAAGGGAAATAAAGGTCGGAAAAGGTAAAGGAAAATATCTTCCATCTGTCTTTGCCGTCATTGCCGACCAAAGCCATCATTAATGGAAAGATCAAAGAATAAACCCAGAATTTGTTGCAGCATAGTAGGATTAGATCTTTTGAGATATCCACAGTTTGTAATTAGATCATAGGACATCTATAAATATTGCTCCCATTCAGGTTGAGCATAGTAGGTAGTGAGAAAAGAGTAAGGAAGCTAGGAGAAAGCAGAAAGTAGAGAAAATAAGTAGAATTTGACTATTACAGTCCTGTAACAGGTTTTTAGCAGAATTATTGTAATCATGTTCTTTAATCAATAAAGTGCACCGGTTCTATTTCATATTGCTTGTAAATGAGTGTGATTAAGATCTAGAGAGAGAGAGACTCATACCTTCTTACTGGACAAGGAGGCTGGCCACTTCCAAACCTAGGAGGAGGACTAACAATAGGTTTTTATTCTGATTTTGCTTGCAGCAGAATGAGTTGTAGAACTTGTTATTTCAATTGCTTGTAAACAGCTGACAATATCTGTAGTCTTAGTTTATTTATGCTTAGATTAATCTTGTGCTTAATGTTTTAGCTGTAATATTTACTTTCAGCAAAGCTTCCATTTTATTTTAGACTGTTATTTCTAGAATTTGTTGTTTTTTGCAATTTCTTGCATTTTGTGTTTTGTTGTCAACCCCTGCACAGAAGATTGACAACCTTCTATTACAGAGTCTTGATAGGGTTTTATTTTCCATGCTATAATTAGATTTCCATTGCTGCAAAAGTAAATAGATTTCCTTTCTGCAATTAGAATCAGACTTTCAATTATGTAACTGTTATTTCTGCAACATAATTAGGTCTCATTCTGCAATTGTAAATCAGGATTTCATTTCTGTAGTTAATGATTAGTTTCCATTTCTGCAATTAGATTAAGGTTTAATTTATGCAATTAGAGATAGGAATGTCCTAAAACCCCCCACACAACCGGTTCCACCAATAAGACCTGTTGCTCTAGATTGACCTAAGTTATAGTTGTTTCACTTCTTCTTTCATAGATAGCCTTGTACACAGCCCTGGATTGACAAATTCATTGAGAATTAATGATGGTATAATGACTACGCATCATTTTGGTGCCGTTTTCGGGGAATAGTGTTGCCAGAAGAAAACAAATAGTCCAATAGCCGTAATCAGACTAAGCTATGAAAATTTAGGTTAAAATCTGAATACAACAGCTGAGGAAGGTAACAACTATTGACTTAATTTATGTCATTCAAGAGTAAACATGAATGAGTAAGTCTAGGGATGAAAAAGGTAGAACTACCCCAAAGGATCCCTGGCTTGTTCCATTAAGGAGATCTTCACGCCTAAGGGGTGAATCACCCGTGTTTGAACTACCAAAAAGATTGATAGAAAAATCACCAGTCTCACCATCATTAGAACATTTTGAGAAAGGAAAATCACCAATTTTATCATCATCAGAATATCCTAAGGAAGAAAATTCATTAGACTCATCATCAACAGAGAAGCTTGGACCTCTTGAGAGAACAATTTGGAAAGCTTTAACTTCTCCTAGGAAATAGGAAACTATGGCAGGAGGCAATATAGATGGCCAACATGGCTATGTCCATAATGAAGGAGATGATCAAGATATGCCCCAACCTTCCAGAACATTTGAATATCCTATCCATCTGAATCCAACACAAAACTCTCCCATGAAAACCATTTCACCTTCAATACTTCCAACCTTCCGAGGTGTTGTATCCGAAGATCCTGATCAATTTTTGTTTGAATTCAAGGTAGTGTGTCAGACCTATGATTATATAAATGACAATCAAAAACTTAAGGTTTTTCCCTCAACACTCAAGGATTCAGCATTACGCTGGTTCATGAGCTTAGAGCCAAATTCCATAAGAACCTGGGATCAAATGGAAACTGTGTTTTTAGATAAATATCAGGAGTATTGTCATGTAAGGAATAGAAAAGATGAGTTATTCAGAATTAAGCAAGAAGATGATGAAACATTGGAAGATTATCTTGATAGGTTCTCCTTTGTTCAAAGGAGATGTGGACTTGTAGAACCAGAATTATGTAAAACCATATTTTTGAGAGGATTGCAAGATGAATCCAGAGAAGTTCTGGATTTGATGGGAAAAGGGGATGTAACCACTCTCAGTAATGATGAAATTGTGGATCTCTACAGGAATTACTCTCACACTAAGCAGAGAAGAAGAAAAATCCATACAAATGGCACTGATGTGAAGGACCTGATAGAGGAACTTGCAAATTTCAAAACTGATATTCTAGTGCACCTAAACACTACTTTGGGGGAAATGTCTGCAAAAGCAAAAACCATAGAACCTTTGGCAATTTATTGCCCAAGATGTAGAAATAAACATGCTTTGCAGGAATGTCCTTTGAATAAAACATCTATCTCAGCCATTTGTAGTATCTGTTCAAAAAGGCATTCAACCGATCAATGCCACCTGCTACCACAACTCAAAACTGTGTTAGAAAATCAGACTGAGGAACTCAACTATATTGGACCAAAACAAGGGGGAAATTTCTCTCAATACCAAAATCCCCCTCATTTTCCTACAAATTGGGGGCATAATCCTGGTACTATGCCTTGGGGACAATCAGAACCACCCCAACGTCCTTGGAATTATCCTCAATGGACAAATTCCCAAGAATGGCCACAAGCAAATTGGAGTAACCCAGCCTGGAATCAGAATCAAAACAACCCCTCATGGAATCAAAACAACCCATCTTGGAATCAAAACAATCCAGCCTAGAATCAAAATTAGACTAATCCACATTGGATGCAAAACCAACCACAGTGGAGTCAGCAATACCAGTCCTATCCAAGGCAGCAAAGGAATCAAGGTCAAACTCAGCATTTGCTGCCTGCACCTACTCAAAAATTTCAAGATAAACAAAACCAACCACAACAAACACAACAAGTGAAACAACCTCAACTGCCAGCTCAACCAGTCACTAATCCAAACAGCATGAGACAGACACCTCCTGTCTATGTGGTTGAAGCTGAAGAAAATGTTGAAATTAATGTTCTTGATTGTAGTAACATCCAACTTCGTTCAAGAAAAGTTGTACCTGAACCAGTTTCAAATGAAATCAAAGAAAATGAAGAGCAAGAATCATCAGAACCAGAGAAAATTCAACCAACAATAGAGAAAGAGACAAAAATAGAACCACAGGCAGAACAATTACCAAGGATAATTCCATATCCTAAAAGATTCAATGCAATACCAGAAAATTCTGAGTCAGAACTGGTCAAAGAACTCAAAAAGTTAACTATATCATTGCCCTTATTGCAAGCCATTAAGGAAATACCAGAGATTAATAGTATTGTCCAAAATTTGTGCATTAAAAGAACAGGAAGAAAAAAGAAAGCATTTCCCAAGACTGTGCAGGTTGAAGGAAAGATAGCTGATCTCTTATCTGGAAAACTAGTACCTCCAAAGTATAGTGACCCAGGAAGTCCAGTTATCATAGTTACCATAGGTTCAGTACCAATATCAAATGTTTTAATAGATCTAGGAGCTGCAATAAACGTCATGACCAAGGATACAATGAAACAATTACAGCTCAAACATCTCAGCCCCACATTTATAGTTTTAGAAATGGCTGATAGGTCAGTTGCAAAACCTGAAGGTATCATTGAAGATGTCCCTATAGAAGTTTCTTCTTGGGAATTCCCTGCAGATTTTTTGGTTTTACAGCCAAGAAATTCAGCACATGGATATCCCATTATTTTGGGAAGACCTTGGCTTGCAACTACAGCAACCTTCATAGACTGCAGATCTGGAAATATGACTATTTCAAATGGTATTGATCTGAAACAGATTTCTTTATATCCTCCTACAAAACCATCTAGCAAATTTTTAGGTCAGTTATGGTTTTCTGACTCGGATGAAGAACCCAGAAGAGGTCATTTCTACACTAGCTACCTTAGTAGTAAGAGAACACACAGAAGACCTCAGTGACACAGAAAATTTAGAAAATGAAACAATCTTGATGAATGTTCTGCATGAACAAGGTTTAGAAGGGGAAGCAACAAATATCCAATAGTTGTTAAGTAATGAGGAGAATCAAAAATCTGAAGATGAACCATCTGTACTATCACAGGGAAACTTTGTTTCACTACCACATGGATGGCACCATCATCTGATTTTTCCTTCTCACTATTCCATACAAGATATGCTTCCCTCAAGCAACAATAAAATAGAAACTGCTTCTCTTCTCCCATCTCAGCAATGTCCTCTTAATCCCCTAATCACCAGGTATGAAGGAGTGAATTCAGTCCTTCTAAATACAAAACAAATAGAAGTCCGACCAGGCAAATTTTTGAACATTTACAGCCCGACTTACTAGGGAAGAGGAAGAAAAATTGATAGTTGTCTTGCGGAAGCATGTTCATGCTTTTGCTTGGAACTACAAAGATATGTCGGGAGTTCATCCCGATATATGTACCCACAGAATCTATACTTGAAGAAGTCAAGCCGAGTTAGACAACCCCGAGAGAAGATTGAATCCTGCCTTAAGAGATATTGTGAAAGAAGAAATTGAAAAACTTCGGAAGTAGGATTCATTTACCCAATTTTCGATAGCCAATGGGTTTCTCCATTGGTAATAGTTCCTAAGAAAAATGGAAAAATGAGAGTATGTGTAGACTATAGAGAGTTGAATAAGGTGACATACAAAGACCATTTTCCATTACCTTTCATAGATCAGGTGTTAGATACTCTTGCTAGAAAAAAGATACTTTTGTTTTCTTGATGGATTTAGTGGATATAATCAAATTCAGATTGCACTCGAAGATCAAGAGAAAACAACTTTTACATGTCCATGGGGAACATTTGCCTATAGGGTTTTACCTTTTGGTTTGTGTAATGCCCCAACAACTTTTCAGCGAGTAGTCCTAGCAATTTTTGCTGATCTGACCACCAAAAGTGTTGAAATATACATGGATGATTTCACAGTATGTGGACAGACTTTTGATTTTACATTGGAAAATCTTGACAAAGTCTTAACTCACTGTGAAACATACCGATTATCCTTGAATCCAGAAAAATGCTTCATGATGATGAAGGAAGGGATAGTTCTTGGTCATCACATCTCTCCTGAAGGGATCCAAGTTGATCCAAAGAAGGTGGAAATTATCAAGAATCTCCTTCCTCCTAAAACTCGGACTAATGTCAGAAGCTTCCTAGGACACATTGGTTTTTACCGTAGGTTTATTCCCAACTTTAGTACAATAGCCGAGTCCTATGTTTGCCCTATTGACTAAAGATTCTGAATTCTCCTGGACTGCAAAGTGTCGGGAAGCATTTGAAGCTCTGAAAGAGAAATTAGTAACTCCACCTGTGCTCGAGAGGACCTAATTGGACATTACCATTTCACATACAGATCGATGCCTCCAATACAGCAATTGGAGCAACATTAGGACAAATTGACAATGGTGAACACTATACCATCTACAACATTAGCAAGAACTTGACAGGAGCCGAGAAAAATTATACAACTGAGAAGGAATTCCTAGCAGTAGTTTATGCCATCAACAAATTCAGGCATTATATCACAGGTTATCAAATATTTATTCACACAGATCATACAACCATTAAGTATTTGATGAATAAACCTATGGTAAGTGCAAGAATTATTCGTTGGTTGTTGTTGCTACAAGAATTTGATATCACTATAATCAACAAACCAGGGAAAGCTAATGTTGTGGCAGATTTCTTGTCCAGGTTGCAGAACACAGATGAAGGGGAATTAGTTGATGACACTTTTCTTGATGAAAAACTATTTGCTATATCAGTCCAATCACCTTGGTTTGTAGATATAGCCAATTATTTGGTCACAGGGAAAGTTCCTCCACATTTCACTTCAAAACAGAAAAAACAATTGATCAAACAGAGTTCTTCTTTTGAATGGATTAAGGGTATGCTTTTTAAGTGCAGTCCTACCATGTGTTACGTAGGTGCATCCGAAAGGATGAAGTGTATGATATCCTTAGAGCTTGTCATGATGAACCCTCGGGTGGACACTATTCTATAAAAAGCACGGTTAGAAAAATCTTAGGGACAGGATATTATTGGCCATCTCTTCACAAGGATGTGAAAAAGTACATCGAGCATTGTGATGCATGCCAAAGAATGGGGAAACCCACTCATACAAATGAGATGCCACTGCAGCCTCAAATGGTTTTAGAACCATTTGAGAGGTGGAGGGCTTGATTTTGTAGGACCTATTGATCCACCTTCTCAAGGAAAGGTGCATATTCTAGTATGCATTGATTACCTGACAAAGTGGGTAGAGGTGCGTGCTTTCAAACATGCTCGTGAAGAGAAGGTCGTTGATTTCTTGTATACTCAGATTTTTTAGAGATTTGGAGCTCCACGGTCTATCACCATAGACCAAGGACCCCAATTTGCATCCAAAGTCATAAAGGCATTTACAGAATTGTATGAAATCAAACATAGGAAATCATCACCTTACCACCCACAAGCAAATGGCCAGGTTGAGGTAACAAACAGGGAACTAGAATGCATCTTGACAAAAATAGTAGCTTTTCATAGGAGAAATTGGCTAGATAAATTACCTGAAGCAGTTTGGGCCTACAATACTACTTGGAAGTCCACTACTTGATTCACACCTTATGAACTAGTCTTTGGTAAAAAGCCTCTCTTACCTATTGAATTTGAGCTACTAACATTGCGCACAACACTAGAAATTGGAATTGAATTGTCGCAGGCACAGACAGATAGGATTCTGCAGCTGAATGCATTGGATGAACTTAGATTGGATGCTCTGCACCAAACTGAGGTAATTCAAGAGCAGAGGAAGCTGTGGCATGACAGTCACATTCAGTAGAGGAAACTTCAACAAGGAGATTGGGCTTTACTGTTTGATTCTCGCTATGAGGACTTCCCTGGAAAGCTGAGAACTAGATGGCTTGGACCTTACCAGCTTGAAGAGGTATTTGACAATGGAGCAGCTCGTCTATCTCCTATTGATGGATCACAAAGAAAGTTGGTAGTAAATGGACATCGCCTCAGGGTGTACCATACACCTCTGACTAAAGAGGAATTCTTGCAACAACTTGATAGTTTGGATACACAACAGGTGGAAGAAATTTCCTCTTCCACTTCAAAACAATCAGCATGATCATGGATTTCAAGAAAAAATAGAAAATACAAAAAAATTAGAAAAAAATAGAAAACAAAAAGATGAATAAATTCTGAGTATGAATTCCTTCATGGGCATGGTTTCAGGGGAAATCATGAAATTCCTTCATGGGCATAGTCAGAATCAAGAAAAAAAAGAAGAAAAAAAAAAAGAGGTAAAAAAAAAGAATAACTCAGCAATGAAAACCTTTTTTAAGGCATTATCGGGTTGGTATGCATGAAAACCAGTTTTCTGGCATGTATAACCTTGAGAAATTTCTGAACCATCATTGTACAAATTCACCAAGTGCACTTGTTTTGAAATGTTGCAGAAAATCTCAGCGAGAACATCAACAAAGGCGAGTCATTCTTCAAAGTGGCATTCACTATTTTTATCGGGTATATATTTCTTACATTTCTTCATTGTAAAATGATTGGTGTATAGTATATGACAATTAACCATTAGCATAAAAGGTATTCATAAGAGTTGGCATACTTAAAACATGTTTTGAAAATGAAAATATTGATTTCTGCCTAATCTTCGGAACAAGAATGCCAAACACAGTGCTTGTTGTATTATCTTCGGATTAAAATTGTCTTCGGAATGACAACAGAATGAATGTTGCACTTTGTCTTCAGAAAGAAGCTTTGTCTTCGGAATGACAATTTGTCTTCGGAACGAAACTTTGTCTTCGGAATGACGACTTGTTGCATCATCTTCGAAATGAGGATCTGTCTTCGGAATGAAGATCTGTCTTCGGAATGACGATTTACCTTCGCAATACAGCCTGATCTTCGAAATGAGGATTGATCTTCGAAATGAGGATTAATCTTCGGAATGAAGATTTAAATTTGCAAAGAAGACTTGTCTTCGAAATGAAGGCCTGTCTTCGGAATGAAATTATAATCTTCGAAATGAAGTTTTTTGCAATTAAATTATAATCTTCGGAAAGAGCATTTCCACGTGGCATCCAAGAAAGACAAGGTACGACAAAATCAAATTCTTTTAGCTGCATACGATAAAAAGGAACACGTGTCAGCAAGGATATGGTTTATTTTGCATGGGACCAGAAACAAGGAAGAATGGTTTATTTTGCACGTGAGAATCTACTGGACTAAACAAAAAAATTAAAACCGAATGAGGTGGATCTGACGGCAAGGACGTCCACGCAATCATTGACGGATAGGTGTTCGATGCAACAGTAGAAATGCGTGCCACCTTTCTTTTCGAAGACGTGTTTGCGAAGTACAGTGCTCAGGTTACGGTTCATTTCGAAGAAGAAGACGAGAAACAGGGCAAGCGAAGATTTCAAACTAAACCCTACAAATCTGCAACATAAAAAAACCAGAGATCCAGCAGAGGAATAGCAGCAGCAGTGAACGATTTTTAAACAGAAAATATGGGGCGAAAGATCAGAACGGAACCAGCAGATACCACCTACCTTCGAGAAAATCTGGCAGTCCTATAGATTTTTGAAGATGGAGGGCTTATGCCATTTCTGGATAAGTTTAATGGGTCCTCTGAAGATTTGGTTGGCATGTTCGCCCATACATTCAGAAACAACCGAGCACATGTTAACGACATGACTATTGAGGTAACCCCTAAAATTTTAAGTCAGATTATTGAGCTGCCATTAGAAGGGATTTCAATTTCTAGATCTGGCAAGAATACATTGGCAAATGTAGTTAATCAATTTGTAGAAGAAAATGATAGAGAGCCAGAGTATTTAACCCATAACAACACATGCAAAGGGTTAAAAAGGGCCAGCCTGTAGGAACCCTGGGATGAAGTAGCCACCTAGGTAATTAAATTCCTAACCTGTGAAGGGTAGTATGTGTTGTTGTCAGGGCATCATCTACGAATTTTGAACCATCTCAGACATGGTGAGCAACAACCAGAAGTTAGGGTAAATCTTCCCATGTATCTGTATCAGGAATTAAAAAACATGGCAAAGAGATATCAGGAGGGTAAAGGAAGCCTTCGCCATCATGGCCTCATCAAACTAATTTGCCAACACCATTTTAGAGGAAACCCTAGGAGTTTTGATAGGTTTTACTCTACCCTAAATGATGTCATTTTTAGGGATGAAGATGAGGAAGAAGAAGAACCAGATGTTGCTGACATTGTTGCAGAAGAAGAAACAGCTACTGCAAAAGCTGCTACAGAAGATGAAACAGAAATTGCCACAGAAGCTGTTACAGAACCACACCCAGTAGCAGCAACAGAAAACCTTGCTCCTGAACCCTCAACTTCACGAACCAAGAAACAAAGAAAAAGAGGATCTGGAACTGGCAGCAGAACAGAAAAACAAAAGAAGGTTCATTTTTTTGGAGTGACTACTAATTTGACAAAATAGGAAATAACAAAGGAAACAGAGGCATCTGAAACTGTCCCCACAACCCCTGTTGACACCAGGAAACAGAGCAAAAAGAAGAAGTTTGCATTTGGAACTAGGAGGTCCACTAGAATCCATTTGAAAGAAACAACAGAACAGGTTATGGAGGAAGAAGAAGGACAAAGCAGCCCAGATGTCATAGAAATACAACCAGCCTCTAAAAATTTTCTAGAATTCCCTGAACAGATAGCTGAGGCAAAAATTGGGCAGGATAATTTGGAGGAGGCTACAGTTCAACAGGCTACAGATATGGTGGATACAATTATAAGCAGTTTCATAGAACCTGTTGAACAAGAGCAAATTGTTGTAGAAGAAGAGATAATGGTTGAATAGCCAACTACAGCTGATCTGTCTGCATCAGATTCTGAGGCAGAAACAGAAGTGGAAGACATCACAGAGCAGCTGAGGGCAGCAAGAAGTGTTGTCAGAACACAAACCAAGTGGATTGAGGAGAAAGAAAGCATCATTGAGATACAAGAAAGAAAAATTGTAGAGTTACAGCAGGAAGTGGCAGCATTAAGAAGAATGTTGTCACAGTCTGAAAAATAGCCAACTGTATCCATTGATGAAGACAATTTGGCTCAATTGCTTCTAGGTCTATCAAGGGCAGATGACTCTATTGAGACAGACATGGGTGTTCATTCTGAAGCATTGCCTTCTCATTCTGAAGATGCTTCAAAAATGGCAAAGAGCATAACAAAAAATACTGGAGATGAGCCACCAACATAGGAACAGTCCCAGCAGCAAGAAAATGTTCAAGTAAGTACTCCTATTGAGGTCCCTGTATTTCAAACTGTTATACTTTCAGCAGATAAGGGGGTACAAGTGGAATTACTATCTGATGACAACCCAATAGAAATAGCAAATAAGGGGGTACAGGTAGAATTATTGGTAGATAATCAACCAGTAGAAGTGGCAAAAAAAGGAGTTCAGGTAGATCTGCTACCTAGGATCCCCCCTGTAGTCAGACCACCTAATACTGTGTCTCTAGAGCAATATAATGCAGACATAGCCAATTGGATGATTAGATATGAGCAGCTTGCCACTAAGACTGAGAAATTCAAATTGGAAAGGAAACAACTAGAGGCAAAAGAAATAGAAAACCAAGCATTAAAAGAAAAGGTGTCTGACTTATGCCAAATTGCTGAATTTTTAGTTCAATTTAGACGACCAACCAGATTTTACAGACCTTATTTTGAAGGAGAAATACCTCGGATGGCGGGTCATGAGGATTAGTTCAAACCTCCCATATAAATTGGACACAACTGCAGATTTCTTGGAGGCATATTTTGATAGCCCCATAGAACAGAAAAATCTCCTATGTGAACTATTTTTGCATAGCTTCTTCATTCTAGAGGAAGTAGAGTTTCATCCTCAAATCTACATTGGAGATGTTCAAGCTGAGAGCATTTATGTCTACTTTGCAGAATCAGCTTTATTGGGATCAAGAGAAAAAGCAGAATAAAGAGATTGAAACAAGGGCTGAATTGTTAGTCAGAGCAATCCAGCCAAACCACCCAGTTATCACCAGACAACACTTCTCAATGATGAACAGGGATGATGTAAAGAGGATGTACTTGAACAACTTAAGGGACTGTGTGGCTAGATTCAAAAATTTCTGTGATCATAATTTTTTCCCAGCATTGTCAGTGTGCAGAAACAGATGGGCTGAACTTTCCATGTCTTTGCGGAAAAGAGAACCCATCTCCCCCATCAACTTAGAATGGTCCAGAAGAAGAGCAGAAGGTGTAATCCAGCTGATTGAAATCATGCAACATAACTGGATAGGTCTTAGGTTTAGGCCTCCAACCATCATTACTCCGGTTCCATTCTACTTTGAGGAAGATGCCCAACTTGATGAACGGTTTGAAGACTAGCTCAGAAACATTCAGGAAAATAGGGGGTATTATATAGGCAAGAAATTATTCTACGGGTCATGGAATCTAAACATGGACATATGTGATTCCATAGCCCAACGAGAATGCATGAGGGCATGCATTAATATAAGTTGGGGGGAAAATGATGAGGCCTGGAAATGCCTCAATCATAACATGTTTTGAACACTAAAATTGCCTATAAACTCTTATGTTTTATCTGATATGTTAGTTAAGTTGATTCAATATGTTGTATATTAACCATTTTGCATGATCAATGTATTTGGAATATTATATGCTGATTTTTACAGCCTTTTTGCATAGTTTTGTGTTCTTTTTGCTATGACTTGCTAAAATGGGATATGCTTAGAATAATAGCAGCATTTCACTAATCATGTTTTGATTTGTCTCAAGCATTTATTTCACCTAAATCGGGCAACAGTGCAAGCAAACTATTGTTGTGCAGCAAAAAATGGTCTTTCCCATGTAAATTCCAGCCAGTTGTCCATAAATAGTAAGGCATGGAATTCACATGTGGAAAGAGATGAAGACCATTGGAATTTGATCTTAGGAGATAACCCACCTGAGAGATGCAGAAGAAATCACTGGAAAAGCACACATTTGTTCATTCCGAAGTATCTTCGGAATGAACAGATATCTTCGGAATGAGAGAACACAGCGTCTTCGAAATGAGCGGATCTTCGAATGAAGAATGCATTATCTTCGGAATGAGCGGATCTTCAGAATAAGAATGCAGTATCTTTGAAATGAGTATCTTCGAATGAGAATTGCAGTATCTTCGGAATGAGCGATCTTCGGAATGAGAATTGCATTGTCTTCGAAATGAAGCCACTTATCTCCAGAATGAAAATAGAATGTGCTTTTTGACTTGTTGACCAATTTTTGAAGCTGGAAAAAGGGAAATAAAGGTCGGAAAAGGTAAAGGAAAAGATCTTCCATCTGTCTTTGCCGTCATTGCCGACCAAAGCCATCATTAATGGAAAGATCAAAGAATAAACCCAGAATTTGTTGCAGCATAGTAGGATTAGATCTTTTGAGATATCCACAGTTTGTAATTAGATCATAGGACATCTATAAATATTGCTCCCATTCAGGTTGAGCATAGTAGGTAGTAAGTGAGAAAAGAGTAAGGAAGCTAGGAGAAAGCAGAAAGTAGAGAAAATAAGTAGAATTTGATTATTATAGTCCTGTAACAGGTTTTCAATAGAATTATTGTAATCATGTTCTTTAATCAATAAAGTGCACCAGTTCTATTTCATATTGCTTGTAAATGAGTGTGATTAAGATCTAGAGAGAGAGAGACTCATACCTTCTTCTGGACAAGGAGGTTGGCCACTTCCAGACCTAGGAGGAGGACTAACAACAGAATGAGTTGTAGAACTTGTTATTTCAATTGCTTGTAAACAGCTGACAATATCTGCAGTCTTAGTTTATTTATGCTTAGATTAATCTTGTGCTTAATTTTTTAGCTGTAATCTTTACTTTCAGCAAAGCTTCCATTTTATTTTAGACTATTATTTCTAGAATTTGTTGTTTTCTGCAATTTCTTGCATTTTGTGTTTTTGCTGTCAACCCCTGCACAGAAGATTGACAACCTTCTATTACAGAGTCTTGATAGGGTTTTATTTTCCATGCTATAATTAGATTTCCATTGCTACAAAAGTAAATAGATTTCCTTTCTGCAATTAGAATCAGACTTTCAATTTTGCAACTGTTATTTCTGCAATTGTAAATCAGGATTTCATTTCTGTAGTTAATGATTAGTTTCCATTTCTGCAATTAGATTAAGGTTTAATTTATGCAATTAGAGATAGGAATGTCCTAAAACCCCCCACACAACCGGTTCCACCAATAAGACCTGTTGCTCTAGATTGACCTAAGTTATAGTTGTTTCACTTCTTCCGCAGATAGCCTTGTACATAGCCCTGGATTGACAAATTCATTGAGAATTAATGATGGTATAACGACTACGCATCAAAAGGAGCTGAAAAATGCATGTCCCGGGGGTGGTCCAGCCACAATGGCCTTATTAGGGCATTAATTAACAACTTTTCCATCCCTCCTAGGATCCTCAAGGTTGCATTTTTATCTATGTGAAATTTGGACCCAATTTGAGTTGTGTTGGTGCAATTTTGGACCTGTTTTGGGTCATTTTGGGCTATTTTGGCCTATTTTTGCTACCACCGCCCCAGGGTGGGATGAAGGAATGTTATACCACTATCATAGGGTGGAAAAGTTGGCCAAATATGTGTTGGTACCACCATGGAATGGTGGTGACCCCTGCATCTTTATATAAACCCAAAATATGAAGGTCGGGCTCATTTTTGCATGCTTTCTTTTGCAGATTGAGATGTGAGGAGTAGGAGAGTGATTCTAAGTAGTGGAGCACTATCAAATTCATCCCACAGTCACCATGAGTCAGCAGAAAAACTCAGCCAGTGGAGGAGCCAGTGCGAGACAGGTGTGCCAAGTCTCTCTTATTGCATTTTTCTAGTGTTAGGAGTTGATTTTCTTGCTTTTATGGTATGTTTTTGATTTGGAAGCATATCACACTAAATTATAGGTAATTAAACCTAATTTATGATATATGTACCAAATTTTGTGTTTTACCCATGTTTTTGTGCAATTAGATTGCATTTTGTAGATCAATTTTGCATTGTTTTTGCTATTTTTGATGGCCTAAAAGGCCTTTTTGAGCCCAATTTTTTGGAGTCATCCCTAGGTGGGATGGCTAGTGTGGGATGATCATAGGCCATCCCTTTATGGGTTGGCCATAGGGTTTGGGGCCATTCCTAGGAGGAATGGCCACAAACCGGCCTCAAAGAGGGGCCATTTTGAGTCTTTTCTTTTGAATGTTTTTGGGGCCATGCGAGGCCATTTTGGTGTTATATTATTGAGTTGCTTATCCTTGTTAGGTGGTGAGGAGTTGGTATCGAGTACCTACTATATTTTATTCCATGAGGTATACCTTGACCATAGAGGACTGGGAGTAGCTGGATGCCCTCGGCCTCAAGCAGGTGACCCAATTAGAGGTTGTCATAGGAGATCGTGCATATATGACTACCCTGATTGATTTGTGGGATCCGTGCACCAATACCTTCCACCTACCAACTGGGGAAATGATAATGACATTGGAGGAAATTTATCATATTATTTGGATTATGATAGAAGGTTACCTGATCTGCATGACACCATGAGACCAGAGGCAGGTAGTGCTCAAGAGGTACTTCAATTATGATCTAGAGATGGCAGAGTTGGACTGCTTGAAGGGTGGTATGCTGGTAGGATTATGGCATGAGGAAAAGGTATTGGGGGTGAGGCATACACTACTCATGAGGCTCATCTCAAATATGCTACTACCGAATTATTCAGGAGTGAGGTTCCTATGGAACCTAGTGGAGATAGTGTTTGCGCTGGTGGGGTCTACTATGGTGGAGCCATTGGTGATAGCATGGGGTACTACACCACTGGAAAAACTCTATGATGAGTTGTACGAGATCCACTAACATCAGAGAAAGGGTATTGGGTGTAGCTTTTTGTTGCAATGATGTAGATGGCAGCACATAGCTGTGGGGTGACCACAGGGGCTACCTTGGATGACTCGAGCACAACTAGAAGACAGGGAGATAGGATATGGTAGCCTATGGTAGAGAGCTCAGGAGAGGGGATAGAGTCAATGATTCATAGGTGAGTTGGCCTACTATGTAGATATTTTTTCTTGACTCAGGGTAGGTCAAGTATTTTGGAGGCCATACAGAGATTGTCCAGAGTGGGCAGATGCTACTGTACAGCTCTGTAGGGTGCAATGAGGCAGATGGTTGGTTGGACGACATGGCACAAAGTGGGAGTACTTCCATTTTTCTTAGGTGATATGATAGTTTGGGCTATACCAGGGGGTGCCTAGTGAGTCGGTTCCTTATCGGTATCACGGGGATGAGAGGACATTGGCATGGCCGATGGTAGAGGCAGTGGCATGAGATACAGACCCTATAGTAGACATTCTAGATGTGGATGATGTTGGGACTACGATGGAGTATGATGCTTGGTGGGTGACAGGCTAGGGGTGTGGATAGGTACCACTAAGGAGGGATGTAGCTAGGGAGGCACATTAGGATGTTTTTGGTGAGTACCAGGGTGAGGCAGGTGATTTGCAGGGACACAGGGTAGCAGAGCATGTGGGTATCCTAGACTTAGGAGATCAAGGTGACTTTGGGGATGATGATATTGGGGGTGAGGAGGTCTAGGAACCATCGATGGTATTAGGGGATACAAAGGCAAAGCTATGAGAGGAGATACTCAGGGTGAGGGAGGGAAGATATCTCCTATAGACATAGGTGCATGATGTATAGGCAAAGCTAGCAACTAAGTGAGTTGAGGTACAGGTGGCTCAAGCCGAGATAGCATCTCTTCAGGTATAGCTATGATATTGGAGCCCTACATAGGAGGATTCTAGTAGTGGGGAGTTTACTAGGCTACAGGCAGAGGTGATACAACTCCATTATGTGGTGGATACTTACTAGGCATGGTGCCGATGGGGGCAGGCTTATGTGGATGAGCTGGAGACTGAGGTAGTACACCTTGGTGGGCATACCAGAGTCACCAAAGTAGGACAGGGTAGTCCTCTGCTAGGCGAGAAGCATCAGGGTCTAGGCGAAGAGCTGACAAGGTAGGTGGTAGCAGATATGGGAGTTCATAGAGGACTCCTACTGCAGGTGGGAGTGCAAATCATAGTATCGATCCTGCATGATCATGGTAGTGGCTCGCGTGACTCTTTTTATGTTTTTGGATGTTTTAGTAGTGTGAAGTCCGAGGACTCACTTTATTGTAGTCGATGGGAAACATGATGTATCTTTTTTTATCCCATACATACACACACACACACACACACACACACATATATATATATATATATATATATATATATATATATATATATATATATGAGCCTTTTTATGTGGTTTATCATCATGTGCTTATTGTTTTATGAGATGTATGCAAATGTATGCAATTTGATTTATGTAATGATGATGAATGCCTATGTATGCATATTTTGTAATGTGATTTGATTTTATTGTGTACATGCATGGATGTATATTGAGATGGATGATTTCTTGATCTAGAGGATGCAATGTGTAGACTACATGTTGTATTATGCTTACACCATAAATGATGTATTTTGCACCAACTCATATGTAATGTTGTCATGAGACTTTGTATAATGGATTTGTGAATAATGTAATTGAAATGAATGAGGTGAAGTGATATGAATGATATGCTACTTAGGAAATGCTCATTAGGTTTTTCATGAGACTCAAACACTCTAGTCAACTTATCAAAAGTTGTATACTAACCATGCAAGACTTTTTGATAAGGTATGAATCTGCTAGGACGACCAAGGTACTTCATATCCCTGTGTGTGCAAGTGAGTTCATTCTTGTGAGATGCATAAGGATACCGCCAGTGCCAAGTAGGCTCTCAACCAAACCTATACTAAGGATCACCAAATGAATTCCACCATCATAGTTTTTGTACTAAGTATGACTAGACCACTAGGAAATCTAGGTTACCAAGTCTAGCTCATCCACATGCAAACATTGGTCTACACATATGCCCAAAATCTAATGTGATAGACATATCATCATGCGTGAGGCTACTACTATTGATGGATAGGCTATCCACAAAACCCGTAATGAGGATCACCTGATGGTTTTCCAAATGCTAAGAGTTCCAGGGATTCAAGCTCAGGTGTTTTTTTTTTGTTATTCACTTGATTGGGATTACTTTCTCTCATATATAGTGATGAAAATCACTATTTATTTTCTCTTTTTAGTGACTATAATCACTTTTTATTTTGAGTTTTTTCTTTTTTTTTTGTCTTGAGCAAGGGGTTTGAGTAGAGGTGATAACCGCTGTTGTTTTTTATTGTTTCTTTTTTAGGATTTTGATTTCAAAGTTGAATTTGTGGGATTTTTGGCTTGTGGATGGCATTGATCCTTTAGGCCTTGGGGATGACTACCCATCCTTCGTAGGGACATGTAGTATGAATCCTTATGACTTTAGGGATCAAAGGTGTGTGGAAATGTTGATGGGAAACTTTTGGGATTTTGTTGTGGAGTGGTGTTGATCTTTTAGGCCTTGGGGATGACTACCCATCCTTCGCAGGGATGTGTAGTACAAATCCTTACAACTTTAGGGATCAAGGGTGTTTGGAAATTTTTATAGTGGTGAAAACCACTGTTGATTTTGAGGAATTGGGTGGGGAAGAGCTTGTCCTTTTTCCAACTCTCAGCATCTTTGAACCATTCACATAGGGGGATGAGCAAGATGACCTTTTCACTTAAGGAAACCTACACCACTTCATGGATTTCATCTGTATTTGTAAAAAACTTAGATTGTTAATGATTAATTGTGTTTGGGATATGATGTACGCAAGGTATAATCAATGCAAGAATATACCTCCTAAAAATCAAGCTAGCCGGCTACAAAATCTTAGTAGAGACTAGATATGTTTGAGTGACCAAAAACCCTGTTGACATTCTTTAAAACAAATGGCTAAGTTAAGGGAATAGACACGATTATGAAAATGTGAAAAATATGGGTTAAAAATGCTAATTGCGATATTTGAACTATGTGTACTTTCATAACATTGATTTTGAGCGATAAGTAATGTACCATCATGGTGCTAGACATGTATGCGCAACTCTAAAATGTAAAGTACTAATGATGAATATGCCTAGATGCAAGTGATGATAAAATGCAATGTGGTGTGATGCAATATTTTTGAATTTTTGAAACTTTGATGGATATGTATGTATGAAAATGCAATGCGATGCAATATTTTTGTATTTTGATGTTTTGATGATTTTTTTGAATTTTTGGTTGATATGTATACACATGTGACCAACAAGATTATTTGGGAGCCATTGGGGCATTTGGGGGGGACCAAAGGTCTTATGGATGCCTTTGGGGCTTTTAGGTTTGACCTAGACGATCGTAGATAGTCCAGGAGCATTTTTACTTGACCTAGATGGTGAGAACCCACTAGGAGCATTTTGGGTGACCTAGACATGCAGCGGCACTTAAAAAGTGTCTACGACTACCTAGGGGTATTTGGCTATGAAAAAAGGGATTATGGATGCCTTTGGGGCTTTTAAGGTTGACTTTGATGATCGTAGATAATCTAGGAGCATTTTTACTTGACCTAGACGATGAGAACCCGCTAGGAGCCTTTTGGGTGACCTAGATGTGCAACGACACTTAAAAAGTGTCTACGACTACCTAGGGGCATTTGTCTATGACCAAAGGGCTTATGGATACCTTTGGGGATTTTACGGTTGATCTAGATGATCATAGATAATCTAGGAGCATTTTTACTTGACCTAGATGGTGAGAACCTGCTAGGAGCCTTTTGGGTGACCTAGACATGCAACGACACTTAAAAAGTGTCTACGACTACCTAAGGGAATTTGGCTATGACCAAAGAGCTTATAGATGCCTTTGGGGCTTTTAGGGTTGACCTAGATGATCACAGATAGTCTAGGAGAATTTTTACTTGACCTAGACGGTGAGAACCCACTAGGAGCCTTTTGGGTGACCTAGACGTGCAATGGCACTTAAAAAGTGTCTACAATTGCCTAGGGGTATTTGGCTATGACCAAAGGGCTTATGGATGCCTTTGGGGCTTTTAGGGTTGACCTAGATGATCGTAGATAGTCTAGGAGCATTTTGAATTGACCTAGACGGTGAGAACCTACTAGGAGCCTTTTGGATGACCTAGACGTGTAGCGGAACTTAAAAAGTGTCTATGACTACCTAGGGGCATTTGGATATGACCAAAGATCTTATGGATGCCTTTAGGGCTTTTAGGGTTGACCTAGATGATTGCAAATAGTCTATGATAATTTTTACTTGACCTAGATGGTGATAACCTGCTAGGAGCCTTTTGGGTGCTCTCTAAGCATAAAATGGTCATAAATGAAGGATGTTCAAAGGTTCAAGATCCTTGAAACCTTCAAGTGAAGCTAGGCGATAAGTTCCAAGTACTATTTGACTAGTGATGACAAAGGGACCTAACTAGTTTACCACAAATTTGTCTCGCAGGTGGGGCTGCAAGCTAGAATTCTGTTGGTTCTCTTTCAGGACGAGGTCACCAACCTAAAAGTCTCTGAGATGGACTTTCATATCGTAGGCTCTCTTGAGCCACTCTTGATACACACATAGATGCTCAAGCACATTAATGCGATGCTAATACAATAACATAAGTTGATCTAGGCGAGATTGTCACGCAGTATCATCATCAATAAATTCATGCATGGATATGCACAGTTATGGGATTTCCAACTCTAGAGGCATGACCACCTCAGCACCATAAACTAGTGAAAACGGAGTTGCTCTAGTGGGTGTCTGAATGCTAGTGTGATAAGCCCAAAGGGCAAGCGGTATTTGCGTATGCCAATCGGTATGATTCTATTTGACTATTTTCTTCAATATGGAAATTAAGGTCTTGTTTGATGCTTCTGCTTGCCCATTTGCTTGTGGGTAATAGGGTGTCAAAAATATGTGCTGGATGTTATACTTTTCTTTCAAAGCATGCACATTTTTATTCTTGAATGATGTCCCATTATCCAAAATGATATTGGATGGATTACCAAAATGACAAATGATATTATGCAATATGAACTCCGCTATGTGGGGTCCTATCATAGTGGTAAGGGGAATTGCTTCCACCCACTTTGTAAAATACTCGATAGTCATGATGATAAATGTGTGGCGGCCCAAGGATAGAGGGGAAATTTTCTCAATTAAATACAACCCCCATTGGGAAAATGACCAACCTTCTTGGATCGATTGTAAGGCATGGGAAGGTACATGTGTCAAGTTAGCATGGTGTTGCCATTTCATGCACTTCCTCATATATGCACAACAATCTTGCTCTAAAGTTGGCCAATAATAGCCCATGTGAAGAATGCACTTTGTGATGGCCATGCCATTGAAATGGCCACCACAAGTACCGTCGTGTGCTTGGGCCATTGCCCAAGTCGATTATTGATGTTCTAAGCAACTAAGGAGGATTCCTTTGTAGCTTTGACGGTATAGGATGTCTCCTAGCAAGAAAACATTTGTTGCCTTCCATTTAAATGTACTTTTGGAAGCATGAAATAATCTAGGAGGGAGGTCACCAAGATTTAGGTACTCTCTAATTGGTGTGGACCAGTCCTGCTGTGTGGAAGCCTCGATTGCATGAATCACCTATCCCTCATGAAGTTCATCTTGAGCAAATGTAGATTGGGATAGAACTTGTAAGAATAGCATTCTGCTGCTATCAAAAGGGGTTTTGGGGAACAAAGTCTCCAAAGTGGCATGATTCAAGTGCTCGTGAATGTGTGAGAATCTCTCTTGATGAGGGTGAACTTCTGGTATGGCTTCAGTGCTCTCACGCTCAACCACTGATTGCGATAGCATCTTGAATTGAATGGTTGTCATCTCCCCTATGGGGTCTTATGGAATAAAGGATCCTAAAGAGGCCATTGTATCTATAAAAATATTAGACGATCGAGGGAGTGCCTCGATGTTATACCATTCAAACTTTTCTAGGGACTTGTCCATAAGGGGTTTGTAGGCTTGCAAAACTGGGCACTTGCATTGGAAGATTCCCTTGACCTGGTTGAAAATGAGCAAGGAGTCACCAAAAATATTGAGCTTGGTGATTTTCATGGTGATAGCAGTTTTAAGCCCTATGAGTAAGGCTTCATACTCGGCATTATTGTTGGTGCAGGGGAAATTGATTTTAAATGAAAAGGATATGGGAGCCCCATGTGGTGTGAAAAACATAATTCTTGCACCACCCCCTTGCTCACATTTGGAGCCATCAAAGAAGAGATTCATATCCGCCTATGACTCAGGCTCATCAGAATCAGGTGATTCTGATATATGGAAGACTCCATAATTGGGAAGCTCCATGCTAAGAGGTTGGTCCTCTTGGAGAGGACCCTCTACAATTTGATCAACAATAACCTATCCTTTGATTGAATTTTGTCTTATGAAATCTAGGTCAAATTCTATCAACATAATCCATTTCACCATGCGACTACTATGATAAATATGACTCATAATGTATCGCAATGGATTATCTTTGGATACAACATATGTAGTGTGACTGAGCATATAGTGTCGTAGCTTCTTGGTAGCAAAATCCATTGCTAAACATAACTTTTCTACGTATGCGTACTTAATCTCATAGCTCACCAGGGTGCGACTGAGATAATATGTGGTCTGTTCCTTATGAAATTCATTGTTTTGGGCTAACATGGCACCCAATGCGACCTCAGTAGCTAAGATGTATAATCGGAATGGCACCCCTGGTCTGGGTGGAGCTAACACTGGCGACGAAGCCAAGTATTGTTTAATTGTGTCAAAGGCATCCTGAAATTCATTGTCCCAGTGGAATGTGACCCCCTTGTGCAAAAGTTTGTTCATGGGTCTACACTTGTCCGATAGTTGTGCTATAAAGCATTTGATGGATGCAATCCTCCCCTGCAAGCTACGAAGTTGCTTGATGGTAGTCGAGGGAGGCATTTCAAGGATTGACTTGAATTTTTTAGGGTCCACTTAAATGCCTCATTTGGAAACTATAAATCAAAAGAGCTTTCCATATTTTATGCCAAAGACACACTTATTGGGATTCAGTCTCACATTATGTTCAATTAGGTGATCGAGGACTTTGCACAAGACATCTAGGTGCTCATGATGTAATAAATATTTCACCAATAATTCATCCATGTAATCTTCCAAAATTTTATGCATGTAGTCATGGAAGATATATGTCATGGAATGCTAGTAGGTGGCACTGATATTCTTAAGGCCAAATGGCATGACATTGTAACAAAATGTTCCCCAAGGCATTGTGAATGTTGTTTTAAGCTAGTCTTTTGGGTTGATACAAATCTGATTATACCTAGAGAAGTCATCCATAAGGGAGAGAATTTTGTGTCCTATGGTGGCATCTACAAAGGCATCTATTCTTGGCAAAGGAAAATCATCCTTAGGACTCGCTTTGTTTAGGTCTCGAAAGTTGGTGCAAATGCGAATCCTCCCGTCAGGCTTCTTGATGGGAACCATGTTGGACAACCATGGTGGATAGTCTATAGAAATGACAAACTGGGCATCCAAAAGTTTTTGTAGCTCATATTTGACCATCAAGGCCACTGTTGGGCACTTATTTCTCAGCTTTTACTTGACAGGTTTGACTGTGGGGTCAAGCGTGATATTATGGGTGACCAAATTTGGATCTAGTCCCGGCATGTCTTTATAAGACCATGTAAAAGCTGCCTTATTTTATATGAGAAGGGCTATATAATAGGCTTGCTCTTCAGGAGATAGGCTTTCCCCTAGCTTGATATATTGTGGGTTTTCAGGATCTGAGCCAATATTTTTGTTAACCGTAGGCTCGATTGACATATGAGGCCACTCCAACTGATGGGGAGTAGGTATCAAATGGATGTCATTAGCTAGATTTAAATATTCAATGAGAACCTCGAGTTCCTCCTCAGCATGGAAGACATCATGATTTGGTCCTACGAAGAAGTGAAACAATCCACCGTAAGCCCAATACTAAGAGGGTGATGGGGGTGAATCAACGTGATCCCAATCAATCGCATCTAGGTCTAGATGGAGTGGTTTGGAAGGATCGGTTGGGTTGTGGAGTGGTGTGGTCAAATCAATGGAGATAATATTGATAAAATGTGTTTGCTCTCTAGTACCACGTGCATGTGATCATGTATTGGTGTTATCTCTCATCCCCAGATGTGGTTCTAGGGGGATTGGGATCTCCAGATCATGTATGGGAACAGACTGTAGGACGGGATCATTAGGATAAAGGAGATCCATGTGTGTGGGCAGGTCAGGAAAGACCTCATGATGAATCTAGCCTAGATTGATAGGCTTGGCCCTCAAGCGTGGGCCAACATGTAACTGACGATAGACTTCATCTATGTCAATATTCTCGTGACGATGTTGCAAATAACGAGGACCTAGGTATGCCCTCTTTGTCTCATCCTCATAGTCACTATCATATATGGGAACCTCATTTTTGCTCCTTGGGATCAGATGATCAGGTAGGTATGGTCCCATATATGCTAATTCCTCATAATCATCCTCATGGATGAGGATTCCTTCATTCTCATCTTGCAGTGGCTCAAGCTCCCAAGGTCCCAACTGCTCAAGTAAATTAACTATTCCTCCCCGAAGAGGTCTATCTTCCTACAAATGAATCGAATCTTCAAGAGGAAGGAGCTATCACCAAATAGGATTAGGGAAAGGGAAAAAATGTATGAGGCTTTCCTGTTGGTCATTAATGGGGAAAATTTATGAATGATCACTGTCCAACTCAAAAGGTTCATATGGTGCTACCTCATAACTTGACTCATCCTTTGAGGTCCACTCATTTGAGGTGCCTGGATCTGACTCATCATAGACATGGGGACAACTCCATGAACCTTTCCCTATCTCAAAATGTTGTGGAATGTCACTAGTGATCATGGGGTTCCCATATAGCCATAGGAAGTAATCCCCCAGGGAGTAGACTGTATTGGGATTGGCATAAGGGTCTTGGGCAAACCTGCCCTCGTAGCCTATATTCAAGTGATTTAGGATATCTAATAGAACATCTAGAGGCAATATATTGTTGCATCCCACTCTTGAATTGTCATAGGTCATTTGATATTATGGTTGACAAGGGATTCTGGTGCCCTGCTCATACAAGCCTAACCCATAACCTTGCAAGTTGCATAGTTCAAGGTACTTCAAGGCGAAGTCAAGGTTAGACAAGTAGTTGATATCTTCTACAAAAGGTTCCTCATCTTTCTCCTATTTTTAGTAAGGTTCGATGCCATAGTCAAGTCCCCCATTGATAAATTTTATTTGATTAGGGGGAATACCAAGAGGCATGATAGTGCCTATGGGAAGACGATATCTACCCATGTCTTGCATCGACTCTAAAGCAGGAGTAGTGGTAATATTCCTAACCATGTACTCTCCCAATATGGTAGAAGCTAGATGTACTATAACTTGGGGCTACGAATAGAAGAGGGATGAGAGTGAGACTTGATCAGGCTTATTGTTTGCCTCGTGTAATGTCTCTTCATCATTCAGGCTAAGTATCTCCTCTGTAGAGATGGTGGACATGATTGGTTGGTACTCCTCAATGGGCTACTTTTTTGGGTTCCTAGGCAAAGGATCCATTGATGTGTTAGGCATCTGGGCTAGGGTTGACGATGAGGAGGGCATGGTGAAAGCACGAGGATCCGAAATCAAAATAGAAGGGAAAATGTAACGCTAAGTACTATGAATGAGAATGCATGAAAAGAAGGAAAAACAATGAAATGAAACAAGATTTAAAGTAAGTGTAAAAGTGCGGCCCTTTATTTTATTAATTTTCTCCAAATCGGGTTACAATATGTCTCCTCATTTTTCAGGGGCTAGGAACGTCAGACATATTTTAATTACACCATGAATGATTATTCCCCTTTGAGATCTTACGCGTGCCCACGTTGAAAATGGGTGGACCAAATGTCACCACCACTTACATGAATATGTCTATGGTTCCTTGCTGCCCCTATGGTATTAAGATCATGTGTTTAGAGAAATAGTAAACGGTTAGTAGCACCTGCAGATGGAGAGAAACATGCGATCCCCAATGCCTGCGGTCATTACATGCATAAAATGATTAAAACAATAACTGAAACATATCAGAATGATCTAAAAATTTGATAGAAGCAATAAAACATTACCATGAACCCACTGTAAAAGGAACAGTTGAGAAATCTACCACAAATTTCTAATCACTCCGGGGTGGGACGATTAGGACTGTCATAAGTTATCAGAAGGCGACCTCCTAAATGTCTGGTCTAGAGGCATCCAAAATACTTGAAATTTTTGGGTTAGACAAAAAAGGGAATTTTGGGATGACCCAGAAAGTTAGATTATGCAAATTCAACATCAATTTCCCAATATCTGATGATGCTCCATATATGTTAGCGAAAGTGAGAAATGATAAAATCACAGCCAAAACTTGTCAGAATCACATGAAACTTGAATAGCAGCATATGTAAGTAACCTAGAATCAAATGCAAAAGAAAAAATTGGGAAATATGCCATATATTTCTAATCACTCCGGGGTGGGGCGATTAGAACTACAGTAGTGCGGGGGGGCGCCCAGGGGCAGGACGTCCACCGTTTGGGACCTGATTTCAGCACCAATCCACTTAGGATGGGTCAAAAAACTCTTATGGTGTTGTGTCAGCATATTTGGTGGGGTATTGTGGCCAAATTATTGGGTTTGGGTCTAGATTGCGTTTCCAATAATCACCCAATAACCTCCCTTACAAAAGAGAGTTCAAGGATGTAAAAGCACAAATGATGGGTGAGGATGTAATTTGATAGCATTCCATTGCTCCAAATGCTCCTCCCTGTTCTCCTTTTTTAGGTGAGAAGACTCATCAATTTATAGACCTAGGGTCTCTCTCTTTGAATGTGCATGCGAGGGCACCACTTGACTTGCTTGCCCTATTTTGGGAGAAAAGATTATTCCTTGATTTAGAGTCTCCTTGCATGAGGTCTCCATAATCAAGGCATGCATGACTGAAGTCTCTCTCTCTGATTTGAAGTCGTTCCTCATAATTTCATGCCCTGAAGGTGCAGTTAAGTGGCGGACCTATCGAGGTTTGAATTTTTCCAGTCAAACCTGCTATTCGCCCCACCCTGGTATGAATGCTGATAATCATCCCAAGGTGGGACGAATACCAGTTTGTAATTGTCTTGGGGTGGGACGAGTAGAGAGAAAATTGCTAAAAAGGTTACAAATTGACCTTTGAACTTCCAAACTATTATGGGAGTGGTTAGGACCACTTTTTAACCTCTAGGGGTTGCCCTAGGGGCTATGCATGTCAATTCAATCAGTGCTTGTCGTCACATAATCAGATTGGTGTTGTTTTGGTGTCTATAGATGCCCCTTTTTGGGATGTACTGTGCGTGGCACAGTGCTGAGCAAAAATAGATAACCAAAGCATTAATGATTAGGGTTTCTTAGTAACCTAACCAACTCTTGATGCCCCAAGTATGTAAAGGGCACGCATTCTTGAATCCTTGCTTCTGATGAGCTAAGGAGCTTAATTCAAGTGTTAACCTTTTTCAGTGAGATGTTACTTGATCTTGGACATTGTTCAGTCATGAATAGGCAAAGGGCACAAAATTTTGTCTATGGTAACCTTGAGTTCATGATTCTAGAATGCCAAGTGTTTGATCAGCTTGTGATTATTGCTTGTTTGCTGCCCCAAGCAATAGAATGATTGTATTTGTCAATGATCCTTTGAATGTGTGCCATTTCCTTGATTGGGTGTGTTTTTGTTGATTGGTGACTAAGTGTGACTACCCCCTCAAGCGACAAATCGATGAGGGAATGACCGACATGAGAAAAGCGACGAGTCGCTTGATCCAATATGACATTTTTAAGGGTGCCTTCATTTGTTTTCTGTTGAATTCTTATGCAGTTTTTGAACATTCTGACCTATTTTTGGTGGGTTTGAACCCTTTTTTTGTGATGCATTTTGGAGCTCAAATTGTCAAAAATGCATCCTCCCATGGAGCGGTCCATCTATGGTAGCCTTCTTATGGAGTTGTATAGTGAAAATTTGTTACCCAAACATCTGTTTTGGATGCCAAAAATGTCAGGTGCAAAGGCGCCTTCGTTCGGCAATGTTATTGCTATTTTTGGGTGGGTTTGGACCCTTTTTGTGACGTCGTTTGGGGATGAAATTCTCGAGAATCCGTCCTCCCATGGAGTGGTCTAGCTATGGTACCCTTATTAGGGAGTAGGATAGTGAGGATTTGTGACCTTTATGTCTATTTTGAATGCAAAGAAGTGCAGGCGCAAAGGCGCCTTGTTTGGAAATGTTATTGCTATTTTTGGGTGGGTTTGGACCCTTTTTATGATGTCGTTTGGGGATGAAATTCTCAAAAATCCATCCTCCCATAGAGTGGTCCTGCTATGGTAGCCTTATTAGGGAGTATGATAGTGAGGATTTGTGACCCCAACATCAGTTTTGTATACCAAGAATGTCAGGCGCAAAGGTGCCTTCATTCGGCAATGTTATTGCTATTTTTTGGTGGGTTTTGACCTATTTTGTGATGTCGGTTGGGGTTGAAATTATCAAAAATCCATTCTCCCTTGGAGCGGTCCGGATATGGTAGCCTATTAGGGAGTAGGATAGTGAGTATTTGTGACCCCGATGTCTAGTTTATATGCCAAGAATGTCAGGCGCAAAGGTGCCTTCGTTCGGCAATGTTATTGCTATTTTTTTGTGCATTTTGGTGCAGTTTTTGCTGTTTTTGAATTTCTTGCTCTGTAATCATCCCTGGGTGGGAAGAATACCAGTTTAGTAATATTCCTAGGGTGGTATTAGCACTAACTAGAGCACTCATCCCAGGGGGGAACGATTACAGGCCTAAAAGCCTATTTAAGGGCCAAAACTAGGTTTTGGGCTCATTTGCATATGTTTTTCCTGGCATTGGGAGCTATGAGGAGGAGGTGGTCAAGTTCGCATAGCGGAGCACTGTAAAATTTCTTGGACACCATGAGTGCACAGACCAGATCATCAAGTTGCAGATCTGAAGCGAGACTGGTATGTGATACTCCTCTGTATTTTGCTTGGTTTGCATTACAGTTTAAAACCGTAATTTGTTTTCTTTTGTATTTTGTTTTTTTCAATTTAAAAATGAAAACCCAAATGAAAATGATTTTCGGGTTACTCTTTAGCATGGAATACATCTTGAGTCTATCCTGGGGTAAAATGGAACATCCCATCACAATGCCAGTACTCTAATGGGGATGGTGGTGTGTTAGCACAATCCTAGTCTATAGCATCTAAGTCTAGATACAATGATCGTGTTGGGTCATCTGGGTTATGGATGGGGGCAATTAAGTCAATGTAGATCATGTTGATGAAATGATTTTAGTCTCCATTACCATGGGTGTGGTGATTCAGACATCCTAGGTGATCTGTGTGCTTTGAATCTAGATTTGTGGGTACTGGCACAAATGGATTGGTCCTATGTGCAGATAAAAGGACAGGATCTACCCTTGGCACGAATGGCTCTATAGGGTCTCTGGGTGAAAGATGTTCTCTGTATACCTGAAGTGGCGGGTGCAGTAGTTGGTCCAACTGTGCCTAGTTTAGGTGCCACCTATGCCTTGGCCCTATGTGTAGGTATTCAAACATGTCATCAATGTCCATGGGGTATTTTTTTTGTTGCATATGATTGATATATGCCATCTCATTCTCGTCTTCATAATCACTATCAGAGATCCATAGGCCTTCATTGGCTCCAACAGCTATTTGTGACATGTGAGGTTCGGCTTGCTTGAGCAAATTGATATGGTCCCATCAGGGTTGTTCTGCTCTCTACATGAGGACCTGATTCTCTTGAGGTGGCATATGCTCGATTGGAGCATCCAAAGGGAACATTGTCATGAAGCTCTCTTGATAATCATCTATGGGTGTCACTTGTGAATGATTGTTATTAGATTCGAAAGGGTCCCAAGGTGCTACCTCATACTCTGAATCATATTATGAAGACCCTTCTTGGCCTTGTCTATATACTTCTTGTAGGTGAGTCCTCAAAATTTCTCCTTTCTCGATCGAAGGTAAAGGGTTGTTAAGGTCAACAAGGTTGGTTGTTAGCAATGGGAGATAATCCCCCAATGTATATGTGGTGTTAGGATTGGCATATGGATCTAATGCCAACCCATCCTTATTGCCTATCCCTAGGCCTTACATGTTCTCTACCAAGATGTCAATGGGTAGGGGGTGGTTGAACCCTACTCCTGACTTGTCATATGGCATTTGATATCTTGGTTGGCAAAGAATGTGTACTCCTTGCTCATACCTACCCAACCCATATCCATGCCAATTACATTGGCCAAGATATCTCAATGTGAAGTATGGGTTGGACAAATAGTTGACGTCCTCAGCAAAGGGCTCTTCATCTTCTTATTCTTGCATGTAAGGTTCAATGCCATTATCGAGGCCCCCATAAATAAAGTTTATCTGATTTGGTGGGTAGCCTAGAGGAACCACAGTGTCGATGGGGAGGCGAGGTCTCCCCATGTCTTGCATGGACTCAAGTTTGGGTGTTGCTACAATATTCCATACTAGATACTCCCCCAGGCCCGTATTGGCCATCTCAATGGTGATCATTGACGATGGAGGGGGAGGGAATGGGAGTTCTTCCTGGGTCCACTCCATGTAGTGTGAACTAGGCATCTCGACTTTCATATGGCTAGGCATCTCTTCGGTAGAGATGGTTGAGACTAGTGGTGGTGCCTCTTCTAGGGGTTTCTTCCCCTTGTCCTTTGGTGTGGCCACCGTAGGTGGCATTTTTGGTGAAGGACCAGATGATGAAGATGGACCCGACTAGTGATTTGATGGACTTAACAACGGAGATGCATGTGGAATCAAACCCTATTTAGATAGATTCAAATGAAAATCCAAATGTGTCGATGGAAGGGTCAATTACGGCATTAGTTGCACCGTATTGCAATACTTGAAGGGCTCTAAGTCTACCGGGACTACATGCACCTGCCCTTCGAATGTGTACTTTAGGCACTGATAAGCTATTGAAAGGACACACTTCATGTCCCTGATCCAAGGCCGGCCCAACAAGATATTATAGGCCATATCACCTTCCAAGATGTGGCACAACGTAGGAATAGTATTTTGTCCCACTTGGATGTGCAGGACAATTGTGCCAACCATCGAGCATATTGCGTCATTGAATTCTCAAAGAGTATAAGTGGAGGCCACGATGTGAGATGCTAGCAACTTGAGGTGTTTCAATGCCACTATTGTAATTATATTACTGGATGAGCCAATGTCCACCAACACCCTCTTGTACAGAATCCCATTGACCCGCATAATGATGTGTAGGGGTAGATCCGCCATATCACCAGTCACTAATTTTAGTTCATCTTCTCTAAAGGTGATGACTGGTTCTGTACATTGTTTTACATTTCCCAAAAAGTTGTTGAAAGAGTTTGCTTCATGGGGCTATAGCTCGATGGCTTTTAATATCTCCATTAGAGCCTCTCGATGGGGCGATGATCGTTGAATGAACTCATAAATGGAGATCCTATCCGACGTGGTCCTTAAACTTTGGGTAAGTCTAGTTTGAATCATGGCCACTGGTCTAGGCAGGGGAGGTTGTGTAGGGTGCTATTGAGGTTGTGATGTTGATGGAACCTCTCCTGTGGCTGTCGCGGGGGTAGCTCCTAGGTACCTCTTGTTCCGATTCACTATGCTTATCATCCCTACATACCCCTGCATGGGGCAGTTCTGTGTCACCTCATTGACTTGAAGGGTTTTTTCCTGTGCATCATGGGTAGGCAGGGGGTCTTTGAAGACTCCCATCTATTGTTTGTTTGGCACTATGGGGTTGCCCACCACCAGCATCTTGTTGTCTATTAGGTCTTGCGTGAAGCTCTTGAACTTCCAACATGCGTAAAGGTCATGCTCTTTCTACCTATTAAATATACAGTACAAGTCTTCCATATAGCCCTTAGGTTTTGGCACATTGGGGTCTATGGGTCAAATTTTTGGCAGGTGTATCAAGTTTTTCATGGACACACGGTCAAACAAGGAGTATTTGGACTCTGTGAAGGGTGTGAACTATCACCTAGGGCGACTCTGCTAATTTTTCTCTTGCCAATGGTTTTCTTTTTCATAACTGTCAAGAGGGACCGCTTGATAGTTAGCCTTTGGGGGCTACGTTTCTTGTACATGCTTAGGTATGTTTAGAGCAACCTGATTGACCACAACGGGTTTTGGTTGCGTGGTCCCTGCCTTGGCATTTTTAGACCATTCTTTCTTCTTTGGGTTGGCAATCTTGCCATCCTGAATCTTGATCTCCTCAATGATTCTAGCTTGTGCCAGGGCTTCCTCAAGAGTGGCATATTGCTGTAGTTGCAATAGCATGGAGATCGATCTCAAACAACTTTTTGAGAACATTTGGGTTAGGTCGGCCATGGGAGGGAGGTAGGGCAACTTTGAAAGCAACGTCCTCAACCAATTTCCATAGGCTACCATGGTTTCTTCCTCATACTGCCTGAGGCTAGCTAGGTCACTTAGTGACACCTTCTTCTTGGTGTTGAAGGCAAAGAATTCGAGGAACGCATCCACTAGCTGATCCAAGTTACTGATGCTATGCTTTGGCAACTAGGTGAACCAATCTGACGCAGGGCCTACGAATGTGGTTATATATTTTCTTAGCAGCAAACCATAATTGTCTTGAATGCCAAAGCATTGGCTCAGGAATCTAGTCACATGCTCTTGGGCATCCTCCTCCCCTTTAAATATTTCCAACTAGGGCAGTTTAAAGTGTTCAGGGTATGGGGGTGCCGACACTGATGGAAGCACAGGGTGACTGCAGAGCTGGCGTAAAGTGGGCTTTTGGGGCCCAGAAGTCTTGGTCTCCACAGACTCTAAGCACTCTAGCAACGCTTTGTATGCATTAGAAGATTTAATTTTTTCCTCCTTGGTTTGTTCCCATTGCGGGTTGCAGGGAACTTGAGGCCTATGGAGGGGTAGCCGAACAACATCCCCCTGCCTTGGTAGGGCATTTCAGACCTCTCTTATTCTTGCTCATACTTCTCATAGGATTCTTGAGGAGTTCCTGGGTGAGACCTATAAACATGGGTGGGTACCCACGGAGGGTGCCCATTGTTGTTTCGGGGAGTGGCCTCCCAATCAGGTCTAGGAGGTCTTGGAGGTAATATTTGATAAGGTCACAGAGACCTGTCTCACACCAAGGGGTTGTGCCTATCATACAACTCTATCTTATGCTTGTGAGGGGTTGGGACCCTCTCAAGAATAGTATTTTGGAGCAATTCATCTATTTGACACCGAATGCACTCTTTGCTAAGGCAATACAGGTGCTCTAACTGTAGTTGGTCTTGCCTAAGCTATGTGATTTGTGCTTGGCGGGTGGCATGTTTGGCAAAGGCCAAGTCAATTTTTTTTGTCGTCTTATGTTTAGGAAGCCTAGATGCCTCTCCTACATGTCTATCTCGATCATGGTGATCCGAGATCTCTATGGGTCACTTTCCTCTGTTGAGGTTAGTGGCATTCACCCGAGGCTCTGGCCTCAGTGGGTGATCCTGATACATAGCAGGTGTGGAGGTGCATTGCTCCCATGCTATGTATTACTCTTGAGGAATGTAGTGGTATTCCTCGTGCTTCCTTTCATACAGGTGAAAGGGGCATCTAGAATTGGCTTACCCCGTCTAAAGATCCTTGTGCTCTAGATTTGGCCTATTGTTTCTGATAGTAATAAGGGGTAAAGGAGGGATGACGTAATCATGTGGCCCCTCATTATGGACCCTATGTTGTTCTAGCACTTCATCATGTGGTGGCCACTCATAACGAGCATCTAAGGGAGCCCTCCTGTCTATGTTGAGTGCCATGTGTATGGCCTCCTTCTAAAAGGGTCTATGTTGAGTGGGAATACCCCTCAAAGGGGTGCCTCTATAGTCCCGTTCTGTAATGGCATGATGTGGACTATATTGTGGGTCAGGCTGCCAAGGTGGTATGACCAAGTCCTTGGGGCTATATTGGAGGTGACTTGTGTCCCTTTGTACACTTTTCGTAGCTTCTGCCTATGATTAGGCTCAGCTACGGGTGTACACCATGGTGGTGTGTATCTAAATATGTGTACATTTTTATCTTCTTTATGATTTTTTATGCTACACTAAACAAAAGGGAAAACACACAATCAAAGCAATGATTATCTTGTTTATAGATTAAAAGTGTGCACTAAATATGGTTCGGTGTGTTTTTATTTTTGTTTTGAAAACCTTGTAAAGAAATTTTTGTTGTCTATGCAATATGAGGGCTCTTATATCTCCCAAAATGGTCGCCCCTTCAATATGCCACTGCCATGACGTTATACCGAAACTCTCTATATACCCGCCATTACGTGAGGGAGACTATTGGTACATGAGAGCAGAACATTACGTGGAACTATTGGAACAAAATCTGCCTTCGGTTAGTAGTGTTGCACCTTAGACTTTGCCAACATTGAATAGACAGATCTTTCTTGAGATCATCTATCTAGTCTCCAGATAAGGCTGGTTCCTTTGAGTTTTTTAGAGAAAAGGGGAACAAGATATAAGGGAATTATAACCTAAGCTAGAAAATTTTCTCACGGTACATATTGGACAACAACAAACATTGATGATGCATATTACTACTTTCAGAGTTTTCTTTATATCTTCTTTAAAGAAAACACAAATTCCTGAGTGTGACTTTTAGATGTTCATATAAAAGCATGTAAATATATTTTAATGTTCAACTCTAGAAACTAGATTTATACGTGCACAGTCCAAATTTCAGAATAAATACATTATAAAACTTAGAATGAATAAAAGTTAAAACACCAGATACATACACTTGCACACAGAAGTTTTGAAAGCCAGAAGAAGAAATCTTTTATTGCTTGTAATCCAGTACATGTACATCAATCTTGCAAACATCCAAGAGCCGACCCCTTTTCATGGTCGACTCACTCCTATTTATACCCCAAAAAGAGTATCTTCTACTACATACATTTAATTTCTTCAATCAATTACAAGTAATTGTTTGCAGTTTCTAATAATATACAATGGATTTCCTGCAAATTTGATAGATTTCCTTTTGGCTAATTTGAGATGAGCCTGTTATTCTGCAATCATCCAACGGACCTGCCAGGTTATAATCAACAGACCATTCTTCAGAAATTAGCACCTGATGTCAGTGCATGTCCCCAGTTTCCAAAAATATACTCTATTTCTTTACAGCTGGCGTGTCGCGAAATCGCGACATTCTTTCCTTGCTTTGCTCTTTTGCCGCCTCCAGTCGCAAAAATGAGACATGTCACCAAATCATGACATTCGTCTCTTACTTTGCTCTTTTGCTGCCTCCCACTGTGAAAATGAGACATGTCACAAAATCACGACGTCTGTCTCTTGCTTTGCTCTTCTGCCACTTCCAACTGTGAAAATGAGACATGTCACAAAATCGCGACATTCGTTTCTTACTTTTCTTTTTTGCTGCCTCCTGCCGTGAAAATGAGACATGTCGCAAAATCACGACGTCCGTCTCTTGCTTTGCTCTTCTGCCCGCAAAAAGGAAACATTTCATGATATCATGATGCTTTTGCCTCCTTGCTCCCTTTTTTTGCTCTTGCCGTGAAAATGCAACATGTCGCAATATCGCGACACTTTTGCCTCCTTGGGCTTTCTCTTATCTTTTACCTTAAAAATACAACATGTCATGATATCGCGTCACTTTTTCCTTCTTGCTATTTCTCTTATCTTTAGTCGCAAAAATACAACATGTCACGATATCATGACACTTTTTCCCCATTACTCTTTCTCTTCGCTTTGAACCGTGAAAATGCAACATGTCGTGATATCGCGACACTTTTGCCTCCTTGTGCTTTCTCTTCTCTTTTGCCGCAAAAATACAACATGTCGCGATATCGTGACACTTTTTCCTCCTTGCTCCTTTTTGTTGCTCTTAGCTGTGAAAATGCAACATGTCGCGATATCGCGACACTTTTTCGCCATTTCTCTTTCTCTTCGCTTTGAACCGTGAAAATGCAACATGTCGCGATATTGCGACACCTTTTCCTCCTTGCTCTTTCTCTTTGCTTTGGACCACGAAAATGCAACATGTCGCGATATCGCGACAATTTTTCCTCCTTGCTCTTTATCTTTGCTTTGGACCGTGAAAATGCAACATGTCGCGATATCGTGACACTTTTTCCTCCTTGCGGTGTTTTGCTTTTTCTTTGATCTTTAGCATATGGGCCACTTTGGTCTTCTTGGAAAATATGCAAAAAGGTGAATCAGCTTTTTTTTGTAGTTAGTAACTTTTTGACTAACATTCTTGGCGCCTTCCGAGGGAATTTTTGCTCACAAAAATAGAGACCAGGCCTTTATCCATTGGGAAATGGAGTCACCAACATAGTTGCAAAAAGTAAAATTTCGAGTGGAAAAAATAAGATAAAAGAAAAAGGATGCATTCCTGCTCACCCTTTTTAGATTTTCAATCTTGGCCATGGTGGACTGTGACTCAGTCCCTTGAGAAGTTGTAACTCCAGCCGCTGGTATGTCAATTCCAGGGAGAAATGGAAATGGGAGCAACTACGGACCCAATATTTAGCAGAATTATGAGAAGATGCTGCCATTTTTGGGAGAACAAGGTAATTTTTTGGCAAGGACATTATATTTTTGTCGATTTTTAGAAAAGGGAGGAGAATTACAATGGGAATGAGTAGGAGAATGAGAAGAAGAAATTGAAGAAAGCATATCTATTTCTGGTTGGGCTGGCTATTGGTGTCCTTCTTTTCCTTCATGTTCACTGACGAAAATTTCTTCACTCTACATTTTTTCTGCATCAGGATTTTTCATTTTCTTTATCACTTTCGTCCAAGTTTATAACTTGTTTCTCCTGCTGCTCTTCTACTGTCAAGATCTCATTTTTAACCAAAGTTTTTTTTTTTTCACTCTTTTGGCTTTCTTGAGCCGAACTGGGTGGGCCATGTGGGGCTTCCTTCTATGAAGTTTCATGCTCAACGCTCTGAGCATCTACATTGGTTTTTTCTTCAGTTTTATGGGTTGGTTCGCCTTCCTGAGTCTCTTTCCCTGAGTCGTCCTCTGTATCTTGAGGCTCTTGATCACTAGACAAGGTTTGAATAATACTCTTGTCTTTTCCTCCTATCTGCCATCATTTTCAGGTGATCACGCGACAGCCCCAGATTTTTGAAAATTCAAAATTTTCCCTCCATATTTCTTTCAAAATATCAGACCCCGATAGTCCACAAAAAATGATTCTTATTAGGCCGTAAAAAGGGAAATATTTACAAAACTCCAAACTTATAATATACTATACATATAATGGTGATCTGCAGCTTTTACTGGAAATACAATTTTAGGTGAAAAGCATTCACCGTGATGGGAAAACCCATCCATATTGATCTTTTAACTGGAAGGCATTGAATTGCTTTTCTGAAACAATTTCGAATGGCCCCTCCTAGAATGCATCGAAATTGTCATGGTGTCCTGGATTTGCTTTTTTGACATTCCATTTTAATAACAAGTCACTGTTGGAACAAAATCTGCCTTCGGTTGATAGTGTTGCGCCTTAGACTTTGCCAACATTGAATAGACAGATCTTGCTTGAGATCATCTGTCTAGTCTCCAGAGAAGGCTGGTTCCTTTGAGTTTTTTAGAGAAAAGGGGAACAAGAGATAAGGGAAATATAGCCTAAGCTAGAACTTTTCTCACGGTACAGATTAGACAACAACAAACATTGATGATGCAGTTTAGACAACAACAAAGCTAGAACTCTTCTTTATAGAAAACACGAATTCCTGAATGTGACTTTTAGATGTTCGTCTAAAAAGCATGTAAATATCTGTTAATGTTCAACTCTAGAAACAAGATTCATACGTGCACAGTCCAGATTTTAGAACAGATACATTTATAAAACTCAGAGTGAATAAAAGTTAAAACACCAGATACATACAAGCACACAGAAGTTTCGGAAGCCAGAGGAAGAAATCTTTTATTGCTTGTAATCCAGTACATGCGCATCAAGCTTGTAAACGTCCAAGAGCCGACCCTTTTTTGGAGTCGCTCACCCCTATATATACCCTAAAAGAGTATCTTTTCCTAAGTACATCTTACTTATTTTACAAGCAATAATCTACAGTTTCTAACAATACACAACGGATTTCCCGTAGATTGGATAGATTGGCAATCATCCAGCAGACCTGCCAGGTTATAATCAACAGACCATTCTTCAGAAATCAGCACCTGATGTCAGTGCTCGTCTCCAGTTGCCAAAAATATACTTTATTCCTTTACAGCTGGCATGTCACGAAATCATGACATTCGTCTCCTGCTTTGCTCCTCTATCGCTTCCAGCCACAAAAATGAGACATGTCACGAAATCATGACATTCGTCTCTTCCTTTGCTCCTTTGTTGCCTCCTACCATGAAAATGAGACATGTCACGAAATCATGACATTCATCTCTTCCTTTGCTCCTTTGTTGCTTCCCACCATGAAAATGAGACATGTCACGAAATCGTGACATTCATCTCTTCCTTTGCTCTTTTTTTGCTTCCACCATGAAAATGAGACATGTCACGAAATCATGACATTCGTCTCTTCCTTTGCTCTTTTGCTACTTCCCACCATGAAAATGAGACATGTCACGAAATCGTGACATTCGTCTCTTCCCTTGCTCTTTTGCTGCTTCCCTCTGAAAATGAGACATGTCACGAAATCGTGACATTCGTCTCTTCCTTTGCTCTTTTCTCCTCCCACCGTGAAAATGAGACATGTCATGAAATCGTGACATTCGTCTCTTCCTTTGCTCTTTTGTTGCTTCCACTGAAAATGAGACATGTCATGAAATCGTGACATTCATCTCTTCCTTTGCTCTTTTGTTGCCTCCCACCACGAAAATGAGACATGTCACGAAATCATGACATTCTTTCTCTTCCTTTGCTCTTCTACCGCTTCCAGCCATGAAAATGAGACATGTCACGAAATCATGACACTTTTTCCTCTTGCTCTTTCTCTCGCTTTAACCATGAAAATGAGACATGTCACGATATCGTGACATCTTTTCCTCTTTGCTCTTTCTTGCTCTTAGCCACGAAAATGAGACATGTCGCGATATCGCGACACTTTTTCCTCTTTGCTCTTTCTCCTCGCTATGAACCGCAAAAATGAGACATGTCGCGATATCGTGACACTTTTTCCCTTTGCTCTTTCTCCTCGCTATGAACCACAAAACTGAGACATGTCGCGATATCGCGACACTTTTTTCCCTTTGCTCTTTCTCCTCGCTGTGAACCCAAAACTGAGACATGTCGCGATATCGCGACACTTTTTTCTCTTTTGGCCGCGACAAAGCAACATGTCGCGATATCACGACACTTTTGCTCTTTTGGCCGTGACAAAGCAACATGTCGCGATATCGCGACACTTTTGCCACCTTGCTTCCTTTTGTTGCTCTTAGCCGTAAAAATGCAACATGTCGCGATATCGCGACACTTTTGCCTCCTTGCGGTGTTTTGCTTTTTCTTTGATCTTTAGCATATGGGCCACTTTGGTCTTCTTGGGAAATATGCAAAAAAGGTGCATCAGCTATTTTTCTGTAGTTAGGCACTTTTTGACTAACATTCTTGGCGCCTTTCGAGGGAATTTTTGCTTGCAAAAATAGAGACCAAGCCTTTATCCATTGGGAAACGGAGTCACCAGCACAGTTGCAAAAAGTAAATTTTTGAGCAGAAAAACACAAGAAAAATCATGCACTTTGGAGAACAAGTGATCTTCACCTTATCAGAACCTTTCTTTTACCGCTTAGGTATTTAACCTTTGTCTGAAGAACACAAAAATTCAATTCTGGGAGCTGGGATTTCTTAGGTGGCTGGAACACTTCGGGAGCAGAAGAATGACCATTTCCCTTGCTTGAAAGGATTCCAACAGGGAAACTTCCTCCCAGGAGTGAGCGTCAATCCTTCTTATTGTCTTCTGGAAATATTAGGCCGTAAAAAAGGGAAATATTTACAAAACTTCAAAACTTATAATATACTGTACATATAATGGTGATCTGTAGTTTTACTGGAAATACAACTTTAGGTGAAAAGCGTTCACCGTGATGGGTAGAACCTGTCCATCTTGATCTTTTAACTGGAAGGCGTTGAATTGCTTTTCTGAAACAATTTCGAATGGCCCCTCCCAGAATGCATCAAACTTGTCATGATGTCCTGGCTTTGCTTTCTTGACATTCCATTTTAATACCAGGTCACCTGTTTTAAATTTCTTGAAAGTGGTTTTCTTATCGAACCACCCGACTGTTTTTACCATATGCCTTTGATGATGATCGTAGGCCTGTTCCCTAGATTCTTCAAGCTGCAGAAGTTGCATCAGTCGGGCGTCCATTGGATGGCCTTCATCTTCGTTGACTTGGTTTAGCATTCTCAACGTGGGTATTTCCATATGAATCGGCAGAACAACTTCTTTACCATAAACCAAAGCATATGGTGAAGTATTGATTGATTTTTTTATTGAGATTCTGTCGGCCCACAAGGCTTGATTCAGGAGTGAGTGCCAGTTCCTCTTATTGTCCTCTAATGTTCTTTTCAAAATTCTCAGAAGATTCTTATTAGTAGACTCAACTAATCCATTACCTTGTGGGTAATAATTAGAGGAAGTCTTCAGGTAAATTCCATATCTACTGACGAATTCGATCATCTTTGCACTAGTGAAAGGGGATCCATTGTCTGTAATCAAAGAATCTGGTATGCCAAACCTTGTGATTAGACTTTCGATGAATTCTATCACCACCTCTGAATCAGCTTTCTTCGTAGGCACTGCTTCTGCCCACTTGGTGAAATAGTCCATGGCAGTGAGAATGTATTTGTGGCCTGATGATGAGTTTGGCTCTATTATCCCTACGAAATCCAACCCCCACTGCTGGAATGGTTCCTCGACTTGAATAGGCTTTAAGGGCATGGGTGCATTTCTGTTTCTTCCCACATACCTCTGACACTGTTCACACTTTTGGGTCACTCTGTACGCATCTAGGAAGATGGAAGGCCAATAACATCCAGCTCTAAGGATCTTCAAAGCTGTAGTTCGACCTGCATAATGTCCCCCTGAAAAACCCCCATGAAATTCATCTAACACTTTCTGCTTTTCATTATCGGGAACGCATTTTAACAACACACCATCAATGTTAATCCTGTACAACCCCTCTGTTCGAAGGGTATATTTCAATGCTTGGGTCCTGAATCTCCTTCTCTGGGAAGCGTTCATATCTTCAGGGCATGACCCGGTCTGAAAATACCTCACAAAGTCATTGATCCAACCCGAACTCACTCTGTCTTGGTGTTGCTCTGTGTTTGCCATGACGGGGTGGTTCTCCCCATATCCACTTGCAGCTTGCTTGGCCAATTCCTGGCACAAAGCTCTCCCTTTGACTATTTTAGTAGGATGTATTTCTACATCATACTCTTGGATGCGAGTCACCCATCCAGCTCTTTTTTCACCCAATTCTCCTTGAATTATGAAGTTCCTTACATCGGGATGAATAACATACACCATCGTCCGACTCGAGATAAGAAGTGTTTTAGCTTATTCAAGGACTTCATAATGGCGTATACTTGTTTTTCTATGAAGTTGTACCTTTCCTCATGTTTGTGCATGGTGGAACTCAGAAAGGCTATGGGTCTTTCTTCGTCATCTGCTCCCTTCTGAGTGAGAACTGCAGCATAACTATTTTGCTCTCCGACAGCATATAGTATGAAATCCCGAGAATAGTCAGGGTTGACTAGCACAGGAGCTTGAGCGATGGCTTCTAGAATTTTTTGGAAAGCTTCTTTCCTTGGCTCTGTCCATTTAAAAGGAGCATCCTTTTTCAATAACTCAGTCATTGGTTTAACTGTTTGGGCAAAATCTGCAATGAATTTTTTGACGAAATTTACTTGCCCAAAGAAAGACTGCAAACCTTTCTTGTTAACTGGGAGAGACAACTCAAGAAGCGCCTTTACTCTATCAGGATCAATTGACAGCCCAACTTTAGAAATAACATGCCCAAGGAGTATTCCTTCTTCTACAGCAAAAATAGATTTTGTAGGGTTTAGTGATATCCCAAATTCCCTACATTTCTCAAACACTTGCTTCAGATGAGTGGCATGGTCCTTTTTGTTGTGAGAAAAAACTGTCATGTCATCTAAATAGATGACAATAATTTTGTTCGCAAGCTCCCCAAAAGCTACGTCCATGGCTCTCTGGAAAGTTGCTCCTGCGTTAGATAATCCAAAGGGCATCCTTTGGTATGCAAATGTTCCCCACTTAGTGGTGAACGCAGTCTTGTATTGATCTTCATTTCTCACCCAAACCTGATTGTAACCAGAAAAGCCATCTAACAGAGAAAACCTTTCTGCTCCCGCCATAGTATGAAGGATTGGGTCAATCTGGGGTAAAGGATAGTGATCCTTTAAAGAGGCTCTATTCAAATTTTTGAAATCGATGCATAGTCGTATTTCTCCATTTTTCTTGCGGACTGGAACTAAATTTGCCACCCAGGTAGAGTGCTTGATTGGGTATATTATCTTAGCCTGCAAGAGTTTTAACAACTCTTGTTTCATTAAGGCTTCAATCTTGGGATTCACAGGCCTCTGCCTCTGCCTGAAAGGTTTAGCTCCTTCCTCCAGTTCAATGGTATGTTGAATGACCTCTTTCCTGTACACTTTCAGATCACTATAAGTCTAGGCTATTATATCTGGATACTCTTTACATAACTATTTTATTTCCTCTAGTTCTACCATTGTACAATCGGTCCCTACTTTGATCATTTTTCCCGGTTCTAGTTCTACTTCTTTATACCGACGTTCATCTACCTTGATCCTTCGACCTACAGCTCTGTCGCTATTGTCGAAAAGGCTCTCCAGGGTGATCAGTCCCCTGGGGATATGGTTGTTTTTCAGTTGAATAAGGCTCTCTTCGTCCTCTTCTTGTAACGCTCTATCTGTAGAGCAATTCATCTCATGAATCAAAAAATCCAGGATCTGCTCATCGTTTTCGAATACTTGCCAGAAAATGTCTTTGTCGGGCACTGAAGGCCTGTATATAAGTCTAACTATTTTAGACTTCTGAATAACATTGTTGACTGGGCAAAAATTTGATCCTACTGATGCTAACAGGTCTGCATGTGTGTTCTTCTCTCTGGAAATGGATTTCATGTTTAGTGCTTCAAAATTTTCCAAAAGATCTAACACTTTGTTTTTGTAAGCTCTTAGGTAATGTTGCTTACAAATGCACTTGCCAGTAACCTGTTTAACGATCAGCTCTGAATCTCCATAGATCAGCAGCTGTTTTACACCCAGTTTCTCAGCTTTCTTGAGTCCCAAACACAAGGCTTCGTACTCAGCTGCGTTATTGGTGCAACTCCATGTCAACCTATACGAAAAGACTTTTTCTGTTCCAGTGGGTGAAATCAGGACGATCCCAGCTCCTGCTCCATTTTTGCACCTTGACCCATCAAAGTACAACTTCCATAACTGGTTGACTGAATCATCTATTTTAGGGACAACAATAGGGAGCTTTTTTGGTTTCTCAATGGAATAGCTTCCCATTTCTGTCTCTATCATAGCATTGAAGTCTTTCATTGAAAACTGGTCTTCAGATTGGAGTTCCTCCAGGGTTTCTTCCATTAAATCAATATTCTCAAATTCCTCGGACATCATGTTGACAGTAGTTGTTTCTTCTAGTCTTTCCACATGAAAAGTAGATGGTTTCTCATTGTAGATCTTGACTCTTTTACCTTTGAAAGGTACCTCCAAATGCGAATAATCTAGTGACAGATAACCTCCCAGTTTGGCTATGAATTCTCTGGATAAACACATACCGAAATATGGTTCCAAGTCTACAACAACTACTTGTATTACGACTGCTTATGGCATTCTATGGAGTTGAATAGGTATATCTTTGATCACCCCGATAGTTTTTACTGGAGTACCATCCAATTGCAACACACCAGGATGACTTCGAGTATATTCCATCCCCATTATGTCACATACGGCTTTCGGCATTACCGTAGTTGCAGCCCCTGAATCAATCATGCAATTGTGAACTATCCACCCCTCCATTTGCAAAGATAAATAGAATGGGGGCGGTCTATTTTTTCCAGAGGTTGACACAACATTTGCTTGTATGACATTTGAGGAAGAGGTATTATTCTTTAAAGTTAAAGATTCTTGGAGGAGGTCAATCTAACCAGGAATTTGTAGTGCATCATACATGCTTATTTTGGAGGGGGTCCTCTTCATTTCTTCTGCAATGTTGAACGAAAGAGTTGCAGTTGGGGATACTTCAGCACTTTTCTCCCTTCCACTAGTCGATGCATCATATCTGTCTCTGTAGACCTGCGTAGCTTCTGTTCTTTGCATTTTTGTCAATGAAGGAAATTTGAGTCTTTCCTTCGCTTGCTCTTGAGCTTCGCTCCCTTTTCTAGGAGGAAATTCTTTTCTTGGTGTAGTCGTAGAAGTCTGAGGAGGATCAGAACGTCCTTTCTCACCGGACTGGTTTTTCTGTGGAGTTGCCCTGGGGGCAGGAGGAAAACCTTGTGGTTGGAATTCCTTAGGGTCAGTTTGCAACGACTTTTTTCCCGACCTCGTCAGGACTGAGACTTGTTCCACGGATGGCATTGCCAAATTATGGTGAACTTCTCTGATTATATTCACTTGTCCCTTGCCGGTCTCCTTGGCTCTTTCATTAATAACTGCTTGCACATGGTGTTGATGAATCATGCATGAATCTTCTCCATGAGGATCGTTGCAAGTGGTACACCAGTAATCAGAATTAGCGGGTTCTCCATTATCTCCTGTCTCATTTGCATACACTACATTTTTTCTTTCTTGTACCCTTCCACTTGTCGAAGCAGCTTCCTTTTGTATCTGTGGAAATCTTCTTGCTTGAATATTCCTTTTTGCCTCTCTCTTTTTCATGGATGCCATTTCATTTGACAACGTCTTCATGGTATCAATTATGGTTGTGTATTGATCATTGGGGGGAGCTGATGCAAGGGGTGTGGCTGGTAATGCACGGAATGTAGGAGGTGCAGCTATAGCTGGGAGGGCCTGCATTGATGGGGGTGCAGGCAGTTTAGAGATTGATGCTTGGGAAAACTTTGGTAAAATTGGCAATAGAGTCTTTGATGGATATCTTTTTGTAGTGATGAGATCAGCTTCACCCTTTGTTGCCTCTACATAGATCCCAGGAAAAGTGGTTACATGGGATTGCCTTATTATCATACTGAGTTCTGAATCAAAAGCCCTTAGATAATAGCATATAGCTTGTTCTTCCATGGGCTTTAGGCCTTGCGGTACTCTATCACGAGTTTTGGTAAACCTGATGTTGAAATCTTGGATTTCTTCTTGTGGATGCCTCTCAATGATAGTGAATTGATTCAGCAATGTGAAAGGATCCGCATGTATATTGAATTCATCGACCAGACGGCCGACCAGTACTGCCCAAGAAGTAATGGATCCAGTGAGAAGCGCTCTGTACCAATAGAGCATCTTTCCTTTCAAAGATATGATCAACAATCTGACCATTACATCTTCCTCAGTGATGTTGTAAATAGATGCTAGCATTGATACATCCAAACAGTGCTCATCTACTATTTTGCCTATTCCATCAAAGGTCGATAAGGCTTTTAGTGTAGCTTGTGGAATTTGGTGGTGTGTTCCCAAGTTTAAAGGGCCAGTTTGATTCCATACAAGATGTGTTGGGGCAGGGGTGGCTGCCATGATTGCTAAAGGAGTTACAACCGCTATGGGATTGCTTGCAGATGCTCCTACAATGGGTTGTAAAGAGGTGCTAATGGTGTCGGGAGGATTTGATCGTGCGGCTAGCACAGGGTGTGCTTTTAGGCTTTCGAGATGTAGTTCAAAAAACTTGATAGGTTCTTCAGAGTTTCTAGCTCGGGATCTGGTTATCATATGGCTATATAACCAGAAGGCTTCTAGACAAGGTCTTTCTTTTATGGTCTAAATGCAACGGAGTCGCCAGGTGATTTTTTCTTGAGATTTTGCAAACAAAAGGCTCTGAAGGTAAAACACCAAAACTTATACAATACTATGGGATTGCTGGTCCCACCGGGCGTGCCAAAAACTGTTGGAACAAAATCTGCCTTCGGTTGATAGTGTTGCGCCTTAGACTTTGCCAACATTGAATAGACAGATCTTGCTTGAGATCATCTGTCTAGTCTCCAGAGAAGGTCTGGTTCCTTTGAGTTTTTTAGAGAAAAGGGGAACAAGAGATAAGGGAAATATAGCCTAAGCTAGAACTTTTCTCATGGTACAGATTAGACAACAACAAACATTGATGATGCAGTTTAGACAACAACAAAGCTAGAACTCTTCTTTATAGAAAACATGAATTCTTGAATGTGACTTTTAGATGTTCATCTAAAAAGCATGTAAATATCTGTTAATGTTCAACTCTAGAAACAAGATTCATACGTGCACAGTCCAGATTTTAGAACAGATACATTTATAAAACTCAGAGTGAATAAAAGTTAAAACACCAGATACATACAAGCACACAGAAGTTTCGGAAGCCAGAGGAAGAAATCTTTTATTGCTTGTAATCCAAGTACATGCGCATCAAGCTTGTAAACGTCCAAGAGCCGACCCTTTTTTGGAGTCGCTCACCCCTATATATACCCTAAAAGAGTATCTTTTCCTAAGTACATCTTACTTATTTTACAAGCAATAATCTATAGTTTCTAACAATACACAACGGATTTCCCATAGATTGGATAGATTGGCAATCATCCAGCAGACCTGCCAGGTTATAATCAATAGACCATTCTTCAAAAATCAGCACCTGATGTCAGTGCTCGTCTCTAGTTGCCAAAAATATACTTTATTCCTTTACAGTTGGCATGTCATGAAATCATGACATTCGTCTCCTGCTTTGCTCCTCTATCGCTTCCACCAAAATGAACATTCAAATTTTTTTCCTTTTTCTCCAAAATGAGACATGTCATGAAATCATGACATTCGTCTCTTCCTTTGCTCTTTTCGCTTCCCACCATGAAAATGAGACATGTCACGAAATCATGACATTCATCTCTTCCTTTGCTCCTTTTTCTTCCACCGCAAAAATGAGACATGTCATGAAATCGTGACATTCGTCTCTTCCTTTGCTCTTTTGCTGCTTCCATGAAAATGAGACATGTCACGAAATCATGACATTCGTCTCTTCCTTTGCTCCTTTGCTTCCCATAAAATGAGACATGTCACGAAATCGTGACATTCGTCTCTTCCTTTGCTCTTTTGCTCCCATCTGCCAAGAAAATGAGACATGTCATGAAATCATGACATTCGTCTCTTCCTTTGCTCTTTTGTCCTCCATAAAATGAGACATGTCATGAAATCGTGACATTCGTCTCTTCCTTTGCTCTTTTGCTACTTCCCACTGAAAATGAGACATGTCACGAAATCGTGACATTCGTCTCTTCCTTTGCTCTTTTTCTGCCTCTCACCATGAAAATGAGACATGTCATGAAATCGTGACATTCTTCTCTTCCTTTGCTCTTCTGCCCTTCCAGCCACGAAAATGAGACATGTCACGAAATCGTGACATTCTTCCTTGCTTTGCTCTTCTGCCGCTTCCAGAAAATGAGACATGTCGTGATATCGTGACACTTTTTCCTCTTGGCTCTTTCTCTTTGCTTTGGACCGAAAAAGCAACATGTCACGATATCGTGACACTTTTCCCTCTTGGCTCTTTCTCTTCGCTGTGAACCGTGAAAATGAGACATGTCGCGATATCGTGACACTTTTTGCCCTTTGCTCTTTCCCTTCGCGATAATTAGAGGAATTCTTCAGGTAAATTCCATATCTACTAACGAATTCGATCATCTTTGCACTAGTGAAAGGGGATCCATTGTCTGTAATCAAAAAATCTGGTATGCCAAACCTTGTGATTAGACTTTTGATGAATTCTATCACCACTTCTGAATTAGCTTTCTTCGTAGGCACTGCTTCTGCCCACTTGGTGAAGTAGTCCATGGCAGTGAGAATGTATTTGTGTCCTGATGATGAGTTTGGCTCTATTATACCTATGAAATCCAACCCCCACTATTGGAATGGTTCCTCGACTTGAATAGCTTTTAAGGGCATGGGTGCATTCCTATTTCTTCCCACATACCTCTGACACTGTTCACACCTCTGAGTCACTCTGTATGCATCTAGGAAGATGGAAGACCAATAACATCCAGCTCTAAGGATCTTCAAAGCTGTAGTTCGGCCTTCATAATGTCCCCCTAAAAAATCCTTGTGAAATTCATCTAACACTTTCTACTTTTCATTATCGGGAACGCATTTTAACAATACACCATCGATGTTAATCCTATACAACCCATCTATTCAAAGGGTATATTTCAATGCTTGGGTTCTGAATCTCCTTCTCTCGGAAGCGTTCATATCTTCAGGACATGACCCAGTCTAAAAATACCTCACAAAGTCATCGATCCAACCCGAACTTACTCTGTCTTGGTGTTGCTTTGTGTTTACCATGACGGGGTGGCTCTTCCCATATCCACTTGCAGCTTGCTTGGAAAATTCCTAGCACAAAGCTCTCCCTCTGACTATTTTAGTAGGATGTATTTCTACATCATACTATTGGATGCGAGTCACCCACCCAGCTCTTTTTTCACCCAATTCTCCTTGAATTATGAAGTTCCTTACATCGGGATGAATAACATACACCATCATCCGACTCTGGGATAAGAAGTGTTTTAGATTATTCAAGGATTTCATAATTGCGTATACTTGTTTTTCTATGAAGCTATACCTTTCCTCATGTTTGTGCATGGTGGAACTTAGAAAGGCTATGGGTATTTCTTCGTCATCTGCTCCTTTCTGAGTGAGAACTGCAACATAACTATTTTGCTCTCCGACAGCATATAGTATGAAACCTCGAGAATAGTCAGGGTTGACTAGCACAGGAGCTTGAGCGATGGCTTCTAGAATTTTCTGAAAAGCTTCTTTCCTTGGCTCTGTCCATTTGAAAGGAGCGTCATTTTTCAATAATTCAGTCATTGGCTTAACTGTTTGGGCAAAATCCACAATGAATTTTCTGACAAAATTTATTTGCCCAAAGAAAGACTGCAAACCTTTCTTGTTAACTGGGAGCGACAACTCAAGAAGTGCCTTTACTCTATCAGGATCAATTGGCAGCCCATATTTAGAAATAACATGCCCAAGGAGTATTCCTTCTTCCACAGCAAAAATATATTTTTTAGGATTTAGTGATATCCCAAATTATCTACATTTCTCAAATACTTGCTATAGATGAGTGGCATGGTCCTTTTTGTCATGAGAAAAAATAGTCATGTCATCTAAATAGACGACAATAATTTTATTTGCAAGCTCCCCAAAAGCTACATCCATGGCTCTCTGGAAAGTTGCTCCTACGTTAGATAATCCAAAGGGCATCCTTTGGTATGAAAATGTTCCCCACTTAGTGGTGAACGCAGTCTTGTATTGATCTTCATTTCTCACCCAAACTTGATTGTAACCAGAAAAGCCATCTAACAGAGAAAACCTTTCGCTCCTACCACAGTATGAAGGATTGGGTCAATGCGGGGTAAAGGATAGTGATCCTTTAAAGAGGCTCTGTTCAAATTTTTGAAATCGACGCATAGTCGTATTTCTCCATTTTTCTTGTGGACTGGAACTAAATTTTCCACCCAGGTAGAGTGCTTGATTGGGTATATTATCTTAGCCTACAGGAGTTTTAACAACTCTTGTTTCATTAAGGCTTCAATCTTGGGATTCATAGGCCTCTGCCTCTGACTAAAAGGTTTAGCTCCTTCCTCTAGTTCGATGGTATGCTGAATGACATATTTCCTGTACAATTTCAGATCACTATAAGTCAAGGATATTATATTTGGATATTCTCTACATAACTGTTTTATTTGTTCTAGTTCTACCACTGTACAATAGGTCCCTACTTTGATCATTTTTCCTGGCTCTAGTTCTATTTCCTTATACCGGTGTTCATCTACATTGATCCTTTGACCTACAGCTCTATCGCTATTGTCAAAAAGGCTCTCCAGGGTGATCAGTCCCCTGGGGATATGATTATTTTTTAGTTGAATAAGGCTCTCTTCGTTCTCTTCTTGTAACGCTCTTTCTGTAGAGAAATTCATCTCATGAATCAAAAAATCTAGGATCTGCTCGTCATTTTCAAATACCTACCAGAAAATGTCCTTATCAGGCATAGAAGGCCTATATATAAGTCTAACTATTTTAGAATTCTGAATAACATTGCTAACTGGGCAAAAATTTGATCCTACTGATGCTAACAGGTCTGCATGTGTGTTCTTCTCTCTAGAAATGGATTTCATGTTTAGTGTTTCAAAATTTTCCAATAGATCTAACACTTTGTTTTTATAAGCCCTTAGGTAATGTTGCTTACAAATGCACTTGCCAGTAACCTGTTTAACGATCAACTCTGAATCTCCATAGATCAGCAGTTGTTTTACACCTAGTTTTTTAGCTTTCCTGAGTCCCAAACACAAGGCTTCATATTCAGATGCGTTATTGGTGCAACTCCATGTCAACCTATATGAAAAGACTTTTTCTTTTCCAGTGGGTGAAATCAGGACGATTCCAGCTCCTACTTCATTTTTGCACCTTGACCCATCAAAGTACAATTTCCATAACTGGTTAGCTAAATCATCTATTTTAGGGACAACAATAGGGAGCTTTTTTGGTTTCTCAATGGAATAGCTTCTCATTTCTATCTCTATCATAGCATTGAAGTCTTTCATTGAAAATTGATCTTCATATTGGAGTTCCTCTAGGGTTTCTTCCATTAAATCAATATTCTCCAATTCCTCGGACATCATGTTGACGGTAGTTGTTTCTTCTAGTCTTTCCACATGAAAAGTAGATGGTTTTTCATTGTAGATCTTGACTCTTTTACCTTTGAAAGGTACCTCCAAATGTGAATAATCTAGTGATAGATAACCTCCCAGTTTGGTTGTGAACTCTTTGGATAAACACATACCGAAATATGGTTCTAAGTCTACAACGACTACTTGTATGACAACTACTTCTGGCATTCTGTGGAGTTGAATAGGGATATCTTTGATCACCCCGACAATTTTTATTGGAGTACCATCCAATTGCAACACACCAGGATGACTTTGAGTATATTCCATCCCCATTATGTCACATACGACTTTCGACATCACCGTAGTTGTGGCCCCTGAATCAATCATGCAATTGTGAACTATCCACCCCTCCATTTGCAAAGATAAATAGAATGGGGGTGGTCTATTTTTCCCAGAGGTTGGCACCACATTTGCTTGTACGACATTTGGGAAGGAGGCATTATTTTTTAAATTTAGGGACTCTTGGACGAGGTCAATCTGACCAGGAATTTACAGTGCATCATACATGCTTATCTTGGAAGGAGTCCTCTTCATTTCTTATGCAATGTTGAACGAAAGGGTTGCAGCTGGGGATACCTCAGTACTCTTTTCCCTTCCACTAGTAGATGTGTCGTATCTATCTCTATAGACCTACGTAGCTTCTATTCTTTGCCTTTTTGTCAATTAAGGAAATCTGAGTCTTTCCTTTGCTTGCTCTTGAGCCTCACTCCCTTTTCTAGGAGGAAATTATTTTCTCGATGTAGCCGCAGAAGTCTGAGGGTCAGAATGTCCTTTCTCATTCGACTGGTTTTTTTGTGGAGTTGCCTTGGGGACAGGAGGAAAACCTAGTGGTTGGAGTTCCTTAGGGTCGGCTTGTAACGACTTTTTTCCTAACCTTGTCAGGACTGAGACTTGTTCCACGGATGGCATTGCCAAATTGTGGTGGACTTCTCTGATTATGTTCACCTGTCCCTTGCTAGTTTCTTTTACTCTCATTGATAACCGCTTGCACATGATGTTGATGAATCATGCATGAATCCTCTCCATGAGGATCATTGTAAGTGGTACACCAGTAGTCATAATTAGTGGGTTCTCCATTATCTCCTATCTCATTCGCATACACCACATTTTTTTATCTTGTCCTCTTCCACTTGTTGAAGCACCTTCCTTTTGTATCTGTGGAAATCTTCTTGCTTGGATATTTCGTTCCGCATCTCTCTTTTTCATGGATGCCATTTCATTTGACAATGTCTTCATTGTATCAATTATGGCCGTGTATTGATCATTGGGGAGAGATGATGCAAGGGTGTTGCTGGTAATGCAAGGAATGTAGGAGGTGCAGCTATAGCTGGGAGGGCCTGTGTTGATGGGAGTACAGGTAGTTTAGAGATTGATGCTTGGGAAAGCTCTAGTAAAATTGGCAATAGACTCTTTGATGGATATATTTTTGTAGTGATGAGATCAGCTTCGCCCTTTACTACCTCTACATAGATCCCAAGAAAAATTTTTACACGGGATTGCCTTATTATCATACTGAGATTTGAATCAAAAGCCCTTAAATAATAGCATATAGCTTGTTATTCCATGGGCTTTAGGCCTTACGGTACTCTATCACAAGTTCTGGTAAATTTGATGTTGAAATCTTGGATTTCTTCTTGTGGATGCCTCTCAATGACAGTGAATTGATTCAGCAATGTGAAAGGATTTGCATGTATATTAAATTCATTGACTAGACAGCCAACCAGTACTGCCCAAGAAGTAATGGATCCAACGAGAAGCACTCTGTACCAATAGATCATCTTTCCTTTCAAAGATATAATCAACAATCTGACCATTACATCTTCCTGAGTGATGTTGTAAATAAATGCTAGCGATGATACATCTAAACAGTGCTCATTTGTTGTTTTTCCTGTTTCGTCAAATGTTGGTAATGCTTTTAGTGCAGATTGTGGAATTTGGTGGTGTGCTCCCAATTTCAAAGGGCCAGTTTGATTCCACACAAGATGCGTTGGGGTAGTGGCAGCTACCATGATTGCTAAAGGAGTTACAACCGCTATGGGATTGCTTGCAAATGCTCCTACAGTGGGTGTTAAAGAGGTGCTAATGGTGTCGGGTGGATTTGATCGTGTGACTAGCATAGGGTGTGCTTTTAGGCTTCTGAGATCTAATTCAAATAACTCGATAGGTTCTTCAAAGTTTCTAGCTCGAGATCTGGTTATCATATGGCTATATAACCAGAAGGTTTTTAGACAAGATCTTTCTTTTATGGTCTAAATTACAACAGAGTAGCCAGGTGGTTTTTATTGAGATTTTTAAACAAAAAGGCTCTTAAGGTAAAACACCAAAACTTATACAATACTGTGGAATTATTGGTCCCATCGGGCGAGCCAAAAATTGTTGGAACAAAATCTGCCTTCGGTTAATAGTGTTGCGCCTTAGACTTTGCCAATATTGAATAGACAGATCTTGCTTGAGATCATCTGTCTAGTCTCTAGAGAAGGCTAGTTCCTTTGAGTTTTTTAGAGAAAAGGGGAACAAGAGATAAGGTAAATATAGCCTAAGCTAGAAAAAATTTTCACGGTACAGATTGAACAACAACAAACATTGATGATGCATATTACTACTTTCAGAGTTTTCTTTATATCTTCTTAATGGAAAACACGAATTCCTGAGTGTGACTTTTAGATGTTCATTTAAAAGCATGTAAATATATTTTAATGTTAAACTCTAGAAACCAGATTTATATGTGCACAGTCCATATTTCATAACAGATACATCATAAAAATTAGAATGAATAAAAGTTAAAACACCAGATACATACACTTGCACACAGAAGTTTCAGAAGCCAGAAGAAGAAATATTTTATAGCTTGTAATACAGTACATGTACATTAAGATTGTAAACGTCCAAGAGCTGACCCCTTTTCATGGTCGACTCACTCCTATTTATACCCTAAAAATAGTATCTTCTACTATGTACATTTAATTTCTTCAATCAATTACAAGTAATTGTCTGCAGTTTCTAATAATATACAACGGATTTCCCATAGATTTGATAGATTTCCTTCTGGCTAATTTTAGATGATCCTGTTATTCTACAATCATCCAACGGACCTGCCAGGTTATAATCAATAGACCATTCTTTAGAAATCAGCACCTGATGTCAGTGCATGTCCCTAGTTGCCAAAAATATACTCTATTCCTTTACAGCTGGCGTGTCGCAAAATCATGACATTCTTTCCTTGCTTTGCTCTTTTGTCGCCTCCAGCCATGAAAATGAGACATGTCACGAAATCGTGACATTCGTCTCTTACTTTGCTCTTTTGCTGCCTCCTGTCACAAAAATGAGACATGTTGCAAAATTGCAATGTCCGTCTCTTGCTTTGCTCTTCTGCCACTTCTAGTCGTGAAAATGAGACATGTCACGAAATCGTGACATTCATCTCTTACTTTTCTCTTTTGCTGCCTCCTACCGCGAAAATGAGACATGTCGCAAAATCACGATGTCTATATCTTGCTTTGCTCTTCTACCCACGAAAAGGCAACATGTCATGATATTGCGACGCTTTTACCTCCTTTCTCCATTTTGTTGCTCTTGTCGTGAAAATGCAACATGTCGCGATATCACGACACTTTTATCTCCTTGTGCTTTATCTTCTCTTTTGCAGCAAAAATGCAACATGTCATGATATCGCGACACTTTTTCCTTCTTGCTCTTTCTCTTATCTTTAGCTGTGAAAATACAACATGTCGCGATATCGCAACACTTTTTCCCTATTGCTCTTTCTCTTCGCTTTGAACCATGAAAATGCAACATGTCATGATATCGTGACACTTTTGCCTCCTTGTGCTTTCTCTTCTCTTTTGCCGTGAAAATACATGTCGCGATATCACGACACTTTTTACTTCTTGCTCTTTCTCTTCTCTTTAGCCGTGAAAATACAACATGTCGCGATATCGCGACACTTTTTCCTCCTTGCTCCTTTTTGTTGCTCTTAGCCACAAAAATGCAACATGTCACGATATCACAACACTTTTTCCCCATTACTCTTTCTCTTCGCTTTGAACCGCGAAAATGCAACGTGTCGCGATATCACGACACTTTTTACTCCTTGCTCTTTCTATTTCATTTGGACCGTGAAAATGCAACATGTCGTGACATCGCGACACTTTTTCCTCCTTGCGGTGTTTTGCTTTTTCTTTGATATTTAGCATATGGGCCACTTTGGTCTTCTTGGAAAATATGCAAATAGGTGCATCAGTTGTTTTTCTGTAGTTAGTCACTTTTTGACTAACAGGAACATAGGTGGTACGGAAGGGGAATCGCTCTATTTTGACACCTACCATAGAAGACTTATCCTCATGCACTAGGAATCACCCCAGCCACACTTGGTCAGCTTTCATCAGGATTTACGTCTAGTAACAGTCAAGATCGAGGTTATGTATGCAAGATTCAAGCCAAGGTGGTGATGAAATCCACCGTTGGTCTTGATCAAGTGTTGGGGTTTTACGACCAATGAATTGATGTTTAGATTATCTCATGGTGTGTGGGGTTCTTTTTATTTGCGAAAAGTAAGAAATCATGCAATAAAATTTCTTATGCAAGCAAAGAAACAAAAAATGACAGAGACAGAAAACAGAAAATGACAGAGGATGCTCAGAACCCCTACCTCTTCTCTGTCAAAACTGGATGCCTATGAGTTTCTACTCTGAAACTGCATAGAGAGCTAATCCTCCCAGGGTGGGATGAATAACAGATCTATATTCATCATAGGGTGAGATGAATTCCTATTCGTCCCAGGGTAGCATGAATTCTAGCTCTGTATTCGTTCCAGGATGGAACGAGCAACAGTCCAGTGCTTGAAATATTGACACCTGCAAGCAAAAACACACAAATTTTGATCAAAAATTTGATCTCAAAATCAAGGGACAGATTGTCCCACTGTGATCGCCACTGAAAGCATGAGGATCCAAAAGCAAAACAGAAGGGAAAATGTAACGCTAAGTCCTATGAACGAGAATGCATGAAAAGAAGGAAAAAAATAGAAATGAAACAAGATTTAAAGTAAGTGTAAAAGTGTGGCCCTTTATTTTATTAATTTGCTCCAAATCGGGTTACAATACGTCTCCTCCATTTTCAGGGGCTAGGAGCGTCGAACATATTTTAATTACACCATGAATGATATATTCCCCTTTAAGATCTTCTACATGCCCACGTTGAAAATGGGCAGACCAAACATCACCGCCGCTTGCGTGAATATGTCTATGGTTGCTTGTTGCCCCTCTGGTATTGAGATCCTGTGTTCAGAGAAATAGTAAATGGTTAGTAGCACCTGCGGATGGAGAGAAACATGTGATCCCCAAGGCTTGTAGTTAGTGCATGCATAAAATGATTAAAATGATAACTGAAACATATCAGAATGAGCTAAAAATTTGATAGAAGCAATAAAACATTACCATGAACCCACTACAAAAGGAATAGTTGAGAAATCTACCACAAATTTCTAATCACTCCAGGGTGGGACGATTAGGACTGTCATAAGTTGTTAGAAGGTGACCTCCTAAATGTCCAGTCCAGAGGCCTCCAAAATGCCTGCAAAGTTTGGGTTAGACAAAATGGGGAATTTTGGGATAACCCATAAAGTTAGATTCTACAAATTTGGCCTCGATTGCCCTGTATCTGATGATGCTCCCTGTATGTTAGCGAAAGCGAGAAATGATAAAATCACAACCAAAACTTGTTAGAATCACATGAAAATTGAATAGTAGCATATGTAAGTAACCTATAATCAAATGCAAAAGAAAAATTATGGAAATATTCCATAGATTTCTAATCGCTCTAGGGTGGGACGATTAGAACTGCAGTAGTGCGGGGGGGCACCCGGGGGCAGGATGCCCACCGTTTGGGATCTGGTTTTAGCACCAATCCACTTGGTATGGGTCCAAAAATTCTTATGGGGTTGTGTCGGAAAATTTGGTGGGGTATTGTGGCCAAATTTTTAGGTTTGGGTCCGAATTGCGTTTCCAATAATCACCCAATAACCTCCCTTCCAAAAGAGAGATCAAGGATGTAAAAGCACAAATGATGGGTGAGGATGTAATTCGGTAGCACTCCATTTCTCCAAATGCTCCTCCCTATTCTCCTTTTTAGGGTGAGAAGACTCACCAATTTATAGACCTAGGGTCTCTCTCTTTGAATGCGCATGCGAGGGCGCCATTTGACTTGCTTGCCCTATTTTGGGAGAAAATATTATTTCTTGATTTAGAGTCTCCTTGCATGAGGCCTCCATAATCAAGGTATGCATGACTAAAGTATTTCTTTTTTATTTGAAGCTATTCCTCACAATTGCATACCCTGAAGGTGCAGTTAAGTTGTGGACCTACCGAGGTTTGACTTTTTGCCAGTCAAATCTTGATATTCACCCCACCCTGGGATGAATGCTGATAATCATCCCAGGGTGGGACGAATACCAGTTTGTAATCATCCCAGGGTGGGACAAGTAGAGAGAAAAGTGCTAAAAATGTTCCAAATTGACCTCTGACCTTCCAAACTACTGTGGGAGTGGTTAGGACCACTGTTTAACCTCTAGGGGCTGCTCTAGGGGCTATGCATGTCAATTCTATCAGTGCTTGTCATCACATAATCAAATTGGTGTTGTTTTGGTGTCTACACATGGTATGCTATAGCGGTGGGGTCAAACCTTAGTTAGATTTATTCAGTTGAAAATCTAGATGTATTTATGGTAAGGTCAACTCAGGTAACTGCTACACCATGTTGTAGTACTTGAAGGGCTCTAGGTCCGCAGGGACGACATGAACTTTCCCTTCATGAGTGTACTTGAGGCACGAGTGAGCGATGGAAGGGATGCACTTCATGTACCTGATCCATGGTATTCCTGTAGCACCCTAAAATTGGCACAGTAAACCTTAAAAAATAATTAAAATTACTTTAGTAATAATTCAAATTCAAATTTCAACCCCAAAACCACTCCAATACCGCCTGCTACCCGTTTCCTCATTTTTTGTGCCATTTTTAGGATTTGTTTTGTCCGTTGGATGATATCGTCATTGATCAGATGATATCACCTCAGATCGGATGAATTTGTCTAGAGCAGAACGTCCAGATGATTTCATCCCAAAACTAATTTTTCATAATTAGCTTCTGTTTCAATGACGTCTCTAACCTGGGCAAAAGCGTGTCTGCACGGTTAGAGACTTCTCCCGTTGGAGATCTTCCAGATTAGGATGATCTCCAACCTCCCAAAATCCTTCCTATGCCTATTTAATCTTAGGCCCTCCCCTTGACATTCCCCTGGCTGAAATTTCCTGTAACACGAGTTCTATTTGCATTAGACCATCTTAAATCACCATTTGCCTTCATATTTTTCCAAGTTTGTTTGTAGGAACTTCATTGTTTTTCAGTCGGAGCAAGCTCAAATCATCGCAGACGATCTTGTACAATCTTGGACGATCACACCCCAATTCGAGATGATTTCGACTACAGTCAACATTGGGGGCAATCAGTGCCCAAAGTTTGCACTTTTCCTATACCTTTCTGCTATTCTATTCTGCATCTAGTTAGTTTTATTATTATTTCCTGTTATTCTGCATCTTGGAGTTCACCCATATAGATTAAATACATAATAAAATCATGATTAGCTATTAAAGCATGATAATTTACTTGCATTTCTATTTGGGATTATCTTATTAACATCATTATTATCATTTCACATCATTTTTCTTTATCAGCATAGCTGCATTTTCTGTATTTTGTGTCTACTTCTCTGATTGCAGGTCTCTAACGAATTTGTCTAATGAATTCGTCAGATCTCAGATGATCCTGTCTGATTTCAGATGATCCTATCAGATCAGAGGTGATCTGGACTGCTTCAAAAATTAGAACCTCCATCAGACATCCAAAATCAGGTATGGTTTTTCTCACTTAGCTTGTTCTCTACATTTTTTGTTTAAATCTATTTTTTGTATTCATTTAAATATGCATTTCATATAGAAAAGTTTAGATTAATTTGGCCAAACCTAGGATTTGAATGATTAAAGCTAAAACTGAACACATTAAACACATTCCCAACCTAGGCGTGGAGACTGCCACTAAACGTTTCCTGGTGAACCCCACCATCCGTCGAAAAATCACCTTAATACTCCTCCCCTGAGAGGTGGGACCTTCAAAGGGCCTCTCAGTCCGAGGTATTGTCCCATCCTTTTCCCATCCCCCTTCTGGGCGTGGATCCTATAGCCTGAAGGTAAGGGTGTGAAAAATTTGGAGCGATACATTTTGGTGAACCCGACATGAAACTAAAACCTTTTGAAAACCAAAAAAAAAAAAAAACATAGATGCATTTAAAATCGTTAAGTTGCATATCATGTTTAGATGGTAGCTCCTAAGAAAATACTAGCTGTCACTATAAATGTTGAAAATCAAATAATAGCCATAGATTTTAATTCTTTGCTTAGACTATCTCAAACATATAGAGTTCCACCTTTGTGGGATGAACTTAATAGGAGATTGGGTATTATTTCATCTAGATCAACCGAACTTCGGCAAATTAAGAGGTTTGCCCTAGATAGAATCCTGGATCCTCATCAACTCATTTTGTATCATGAACTTTAGAGGGCTTGCTATAGGTGGTTAACTTATAAAAGAACCCTTGAGTCTTCTGAGTTATATACCTTTGAGGATTTTCTCCAGACCGTAGCTATAGTACACCAATTCTTAGCTCATATAGAGGATCAAGAAGCCGACTTTACGTATAGAAAGAGGTGGAGGAGAGTTCCTAGAGCTATGTTATATCGAGAGTATTGCCACGAAATTTATTTCTACCAACCAGAGTCTGAGATAGATAATATCACTATAGCACTTTTTGTCAAATTCTTGAAAGAAAATTTTCAATTTGAAGAAGAACATTTCATGACTCCTGAAGAACTTGAGCCCATTAATGATATTTATAAATTGTTCATAGAAAACTAGATCATTGCTTTCATTATTATTATTTCTTGCATTTAGTGTGTTGTTTTTTATCTTTATAATATTGTCACAAAAAACAAAACAAAACAAAAAACAAAAAAAACCAAAAACATTTTATTTTAAATACTATAGTAGGTATATAATTAAAATATATACCTCTTAAGCTTGTTGCATATATATATATATAAGTATATATATATATATATATATATATATATATATATATATATATATATATATTTTTTTCTAAAATCTAAATTTAAGCACAATGCCTAGACTTAGGAATGGTAAACAAACTAAAGAAGAAGAAGAAGAATATTGGTTAGGAAAGAAAACAAAAAAATCAAATGCCCTTCCTAAGGATCCAATTCCAGAAGGAGAAACTCTAGAACAGCTAGAAGATGAGCTGGTTTTAGATGAACAAGAAGAAAATGTTAAAGTGGAAGGATCCTCATCCCCTAGAATGGCTCCAGAAAGAACTGTTACTTTTGATAACTTAGATCATTTTTGGAAATTCTTCAATAATAATATTGGTGCTCTTAATATGGTAGTTCGTATTGATAGAGGAAAAATTAGTGACACTCAAGCAACCATGGAAGATATGTTTAACATACACACTAATCAAATGTCCTTTGTTGATCAAGAAAGTGATAAAGCTAGACCATCCAATATAGATATGGTCACTATGATTCAGAAAATGCAAAAATAACAGGTTACCCAACCCCCTAAGGAACCTGTTATTGAGCCTAAAATCATTCCCACACAAAAGAGACCTTCATTCACTGCTTTATTTCACCAAACTATTGATCAATATGCTTCAAATCAACAAAAACCTAAAATGAAGCCAAACACCAATTTTCAACAATATGGGATACAACATAATACAACTTCAAAACTTCTTCATAACACCCTTCCTACCAACAATTTACACAATAGCAATATAGCATCTAATATTCATGTCCCTCCATAATATGCTCACAAATCCCATATTAATGCCCTACCGAACCAATATGGTGGGCAAACCAGTAATCTAGAAGCCATGGTGAAACAGTTAGCTTCATGCATGGACCAGATAGATCCCTACCGTCCCTCGTATAATTATCGAGAGATGTGTAGTCAGCCTTTGGATCCCATAGTTGTAGCACAACCATACCCTAAGCACTTTCCCATGCCCGTCCTACCTATATATAAAGGAACTGAAGATCCCATACAGCATCTTCGCATGTTTAGGATAGCATGTCATGATATATCACATGATGACTTGCTATTACTAAAGATGTTCCCGAAAAGTTTAGGAGGAATGGCATTAGAGTGGTACTATCAATTGCCCACTCATTCTTTGAGGAATTTTGAAGAAACAGTTGAATCTTTTGTCCATCAATTTAGTGCCTACATCGAGAGACACGTAACCATTAAAGATTTATACAACTTAAAACAAGACAAAGATGAATTTTTTGCTGATTTCTTAGCTAGATGGAGGCAGTTGATAGGAAAACTGCACTTTGTGCTACCTTATAGGGAAATGTTGGATATTTTTATTAATAATTTGCAAGAACAAATATCCTATGAATTATCAACTGCTACCTTGACCACCTTCGATCAAGCTATAGACTTAGCTCGAAGGGTGGAAGATGCTCTCATTAGAAGAGGTCAGCTCAAAAAGAAAGATGATGAGAAAACATCCAAAAATAAATATAAAAACAAACAAGTTGTAGGTGACGGAGTCACTGATAGTATTAACATTGCCAATTTTAATACTATGAAAACAACGAAGAAGTTTATATTAAAACCTCTTGATAAACCACCTCGAGAGTTTACTAGATTGAATCAACCATTATCAACTATTCTACCCCAATTACTCGAAAGAGGTTTGATTCAATTACCAGCTATCCAGGAACCTGATCCAACTATACCCGGATACAGAGTTGATTTACATTATGATTTTCATAGAGGACCTGGACACTCTACCAACTCTTGCAAAAGATTAAAACATAAAATACAAGACTTGATTGATAATATTGAAATGGAGGTGCAAGCCTTTCAACCTAAACAAAATCCTCCTAGTAATACTCAAAAGAACATTCCCCAGAATCATAATCAAAATGCTAATCAATCATTAGATATATTTCAACATCCTTTACCAAAACATGGTAAAGAGGTGGCCAATCAAATTGAACATCATAATGTTCCCCCTCCTACCCGATATGTAGGGACTATTAGCGGACAATTACCTATTCAGGATCCTCACATATTTGGCACAACTTTCTCCATGGTTACGTCCAAACCCCTATATAATACTCAAACACCGGATCCTAGTGATGTAGAATCGGATACTGAAAGTGAAATAGACATCACCTCAAACCAATCTAATAGTTCTGAAAATGAATCAGATCTGATTCAACCTATCACAGATGCTATGGTTCTAGAAGAACCATTTCCTAGAAGAGTTACTACTCGACCTTCTTCTAATCAGTTCCTTCCTAATGAAAAAGCCATAAACGCTAGACCGAGACCAATTCAGTGTCTTCAATATAACATTGTAGGTACCATAGGAGTTGTTACCAGACAACAGGTTCAAAACTCTCAAAGGGATCAAACTCAGACTGATGGATCAGCTCCATTTATTTTGAAAAATCCCAATAAATGGAATCATATGTCTAATGTTCAACCTAAGCCTCCTTACAATATTAATGAACAATTATCCAATACTACAGCCAGAATTTCCCTGTTGGACTTGTTAAGATCTTCTTCTACCCATAGGGATGAATTAATGCTCACATTAAGCCAAATGATGGTACCTCAAAATATTCAACCTAAAGCCATGTCCAATACTATCATCACTCGAGAAGTCGATTGTATTGACTTTTGAGATAAAGATATCCCACAACATAGTTTACATAAGGATAACCCCTTATATATTACTGCCCTAATTGGAGATGTAGTTGTTAAACGAGTCTTGATTGATAATGGTTCATCTCTAAACATTTGCACTTTTGACTTCTACCAAATATTTGGGTTTAGAAGTGATGAAATGAAGAAAACTGACATGATCATAAAAGCTTTCAATGACGAAACACAAGAAACATGTGGAGTTATCACCATCCCATTGCAAGTTGGTTCGAGAACCTTAGACACGACCGTGTTTATTGTACATTGCCCCGCATCATACAATATACTCTTGGGTCGTCCTTGGATCAATGCAATGCAGGCTGTACCATCAACTTTATACCAATGTGTTAAATTTAGTTTTAAAAATCAGTTGGTCACCATCCATGGTGATCCTAGATCCTTTGATATGCTATGTGTGCTTTGGCAGAACCTGTTGGAGTTCAATTTTGCCCTGCTCTATCATCCACACATCCTAATTCTTATTTTTCATCTAAATGTGTGAAACACACACCCATAACTTCATCTATTTCTCCTCAATTAATTTCACCCTCATATATAGCTCAACAATCTTCTAAACAAACCACACTAGAACCTCAAAAAGATCTTAAATCCACAACCAATCCTTCATGTTCCATCCCTATAATTTCAAAACCTATAGACCCATTTATTAACACCTCTACATTATCTACATATATCATACCTTCCACATCTAAAGATATAGGAAATGTTCCTTCTACCTCTTATGCTCTTTCTGATGAACTCTTACCTGATTTATCTAAAATTCTTATATCAGAAAAAACAAATGCTTCTATGCAAGATTCCATTATCTTAAGTAATTTTCCACCTTCTCCTCATACCTTGGGCCTCCCACAACCTATGGGAAGTATCTACCAAGTCGGGAGTTGTGCTTTTATTTATAAAGGATATGATTGGGGAAGAATACCCCAAAACATCAAGACGCATTGTGATGGATATGCTCGATGCTATTTTGCTAATGAATATATTAAAGCTAAACCCATAATGCTTAAATTGGGCTATAGGGGGAAATGTTTGGGACCTTTCCAAAATGGCATGAAATAACCTTTCGAGGTAGAACCATGGCCTTCCCCGCTGTGGTGTGGGCCTATTTCCTAGTAAAGGTTAGCCCTTTCCATTTGAGGATGATGACCATCTCATATGTTATCAAGATTATCTAGATAAACAAGATTCTTTGTATCCCAAGAATAATTCTTCTACCTGCAATATGCTATCCATAACCTACCCTGAAATGATTGCTAAATCCAATGATGAGTTAGAAGGAGATATTTTCCATGATGTCTCCGTGGAAGAGATGTTACACAATGGTTTTTATTTTGATGGTTCTATACCTACTATAGCCCAGCTTGAGGCCACGACTCCTCAAGATGAGTTATCCAAGTTAACCTTAAAGGAATTACAAGAATTGGGTGTTTCACTTGCCCCACCTAATTTTGAAAGAGATCTACACATGGAAGTAGAAAACGTCATTAAGGTTAACATTGGACCTGAGGATAATCCTCACATCATCAATATTGGATCAGAATTAAGTCAAGAAAAACAAGAGCAATACATTGCATTCCTTAAAGAATATGAAGATGTCTTCGCTTGGACATATGAAGATATGCCAGGTTTAGACCCTTCTGTAGTCATGCATCACCTAGTAGTCCATCCAGATGATAAACCTGTTAAACAAAAGCTTAGAAAAATGCATCCCAAAGTGGCATTGCTAGTCGAAGGGGAGTTAGAAAAACTCCTGAATGTTGTTTTTATACAAGCTATTGATTATGTTGAATGGATCTCGAATGTAGTTCCAGTCACCAAGAAAGAAGCTACCAAAGTGAGGGTTTGCATAGACTTTAGAGATATTAACGTTGCATGCCCTAAAGATGATTTTACTCTTCCCAACATGGATCAAATCATTGATTTTACTGCTGGGAGTGGAATGATGTCCCTAATGGATGGATTTTCCATTTATAATCAGATCAGGATAGCTCCTGAAGATCAGGATAAAATAGCATTTACTACCCCCTGGGGTACCTTTTGTTGGAAAGTGATGCCATTTGGTTTCAAGAATGCAGGCGCAACATATCAACGAGCCATGACTTATATATTTCATGATATGATGCATGATATCCTACATGATTATGTATATGATATTATAGCTCACTCTATTAATGAAGATGATCATTTAGATTATTTGAGAAAAGTATTTAATTGATTAAGAGAATATCTTATTTGATTAAATACATCCAAATGTGTATTCGGAGTCAATTCCGGTAAACTATTAGGGGTTTTAGTTTCTTTACGTGGTATCGAAATAGACCCTCTCAAGATTATGGCTATCACTGATATGCCCGCACCTACCAATATATCTGAGTTACGAAGTTTACAAGGTAAGCTTCAAGCTATCTATCGCTTCATCGATAAGTTGGCGGACCAAATCAATACTTTTATTAAGCTTCTTAAGAAGGATGTCCATTTTAATTGGGACGACGAATGTAAGGAAGCTTTTGAACTTCTCAAACAATACCTCCTTAACCCACCTGTGCTTTCACCACCTAGACCTGATCGCCCATTTATCTTGTATATTTCAACTTCAGATTTTGATTTAGGAGCTATGTTAGCTCAACTTGATGATGAGAAAAGAGAACGTGCTAATTATTATATTAGTTGAACTTTAATTAGTTATGAAACCCACTACACAACATTAGAAAAACTATGTCTAGAAGTCATATTTTCTACGTAGAAATTATGCCATTATATGCTCAGTCAGAAAACATATGTCATTGCTAAATATGATCCCTTGTGGTATCTCATGAGTCGACCTTATTTATCGGGTCGTACAACAAAGTGGGTTCTTGCTCTAAGCGATTTTGAACTCACGTTCATAGGACATAAGTCTTTTAAGGGTCAAATCATAGCAGATCAATTAGTTGTTGCACCCTTAGAGTCTACCCATCCCCTCATCATTGAGTTTCTTGATGAATGCCTTCAATTAGAGGTAGACCATGTTGAACAATGGTCCTTATACTTTGATGGAGCCCGATGCATGAGTGGGGTTGGTGCAAGTATTATTTTAATATCTCCACAAAAACACATTATACCTTTGTCCTTTAAATTAACATTTGCTTGCACTAATAATACTGCCGAATATGAAGCTCTAATCCTTGGATTACGAGCTACGTTGGCGCTAAAAATTAAACATTTGCTAGTTTTTGGTGATTCTCAACTTGTTATAAATCAAATTAATGAAGTTTATCAAACCAGAGATGATAAATTACGCCCATATAAAGCATATGTTTTACAATTAATATCTCTATTTGATCAAGTTACCTTGGAAGCTATTCCTCGAACTAGCAACCGTGCGACTGACGCTGTGGCCACAGCTGCATCTCTTCTACCCTTGGCGTTAGATGACGAATATGCCACCATAATTATTTGTCGACTCTAGGAACCCGATTCAAATAATTCATTCTTAGAACCTTTGTATGTGTTTCTAATCAATGAAACTACTCCTGAACCTTAGTATACGGATATATTTGATTTTATTTACAATGGGACTTTCCCTGCCAGTTCTAATAGAAACCAGCGTCGGTTATTACGTAGACGAGCAAGTCGATTTGTAATAATTGGCAATACTTTATATAGGATATCTTTTGAAGGTATCCTATTGAGATGTTTGAATCTAGAAGAATCCAAATCAGCTTTGAGTGAAGTCCACGATGGATCTTGTGGAGGACACTTTAGTGGTAGTGTCATTGCTAAAAAGCTCCTTAGGATAGGCTACTTTTGGCCTACCATGGACAATGATGCACATGATTATGTGTGCCATTGCGACAAGTGCCATAAACATGCTGACCTTGTCCATGCCCCTGCATAAGAGCTGCAGGCTATTTCATCTCCTTGGCCCTTTTCAAAATGGGGCTTAGACATTATTGGAAAAATTAATCCTGTGTCATCTGATGGACACAAATTCATCATAACCGCCACTGAGTATTTTACGAAGTGGGTTGAAGCTATACCTTTAGCTTCCTGCACTGGAACACAAGTCTCTAAATTTATTTTTAATCAAATTATTTGTAGGTTCAGAATTCTTGCAAATCTCATTTCAGACAACGGATCTTGTTTCAAAAATAAATATGTTAAGAAATTATGCCAAAAATATAAGATTCAACATCGCTGGTCCACTCCCTATTATCCTCAGGGTAATGGCCAAGCAGAAGCATCTAATAAAATATTAGTTAAAATCCTTAAAATATTGGTCAATAAATCTGGCCGCGACTAGCACATTCAATTATATCCATCTTTGTAGGCATATCGCACTAGTGTGCGTACTCCCACAGGTGCTTCACCTTTTGTTTTGGTTTATGGCGTTGAAGTTGTTTTTCCCTTTGAATTAGAAGTTCCTTCTTTGGCTCTACTACTTCAAGATACCGAAGTAGGAGATGAATATCGAGTTGGAAGACTCAGTCAGATGGAACTCCTAGATGAAAAGTGCATCAATGCTTTGGAGCATCTTCGTGCCTACCAAAAAAATCTTAAAAGATCATATGCTAAGAAAGTTCATCATCGATCCTTTGAGGTCGGCGACCTTGTTTTAAAAGAAAATAAAAAAAATACTAATGCAACTAAAGACCTTAAAGGTAAATTTGAACCCAACTAGCTTGGACCATATATCATCACTACTAAATTTGAATCGGGAGCATACAAATTAGCTACCTTAGATGGTAAAGATTTAAAAGAACCTATGAATATTATGCATCTTAAACGTTACTATGCATAAAACATTTGGTCATTTCATCATTTGTATATATTTTGCATGTTGTCTCATTTTTAACATATCTATCAAAATCTGTTTCAACAAAAACAAACAAAAATAAAAGTAAGAACAACAATATTATTGACTCTTTCAATTCACCAATTAAAATAAAATAGAGAAGAAAGAGAGAGTCAAAATTATCAAACTCCTCACAAATATTTGTTGTATATATTTCAATTCTTGAAGTGTTGCAGTTATATTTTCAAATTATTTTGGATAAATTAGCATTTATTTGGAATCTCTCACTTTTGCAAACACAAAAATTAATATCTTGATTTTATTCGGTATGATTATTAATCTCTCTTATATCAAAGTCCACAAAATTGGCAATTAAATAAAGTTTGAGCACAGAGAATTGATCTTGTTATTTACTTAAACCAAGCATATCCTTTCACAATAAATGATTATATTTGCAATGTCCATGTGATGCTACATAGTAGAAGTGGTTTCTTGAGCGAAAAGTTTCCCTGCTATCCTATCATGCACATGGTCTAGAATCTTTGAGAATTGACAAAAGGACAAGCTCACCCCTACCCATAATAAAAATCCCTTGCTCTACAACTAATCCGAGCAAGTATCCCTAGCATAGGAAGCAAAAGAAAAAGAAAAATGCAAGAAAAATATGAGAAAAAGAAGCATTATTTTAGAATCATTTTGTACTCTCTTAGCACTATTTCAGCATTATCTCAAATATCAAAGCAAAATATACGAAAAAAAGCAAAATACAAGAAAAAAAAGAGAAAGAAAAAGAAAGCAAAACAATCAAAAGCAAAAGCAATAAAATACCTTTCCCTACCCATTGAAAAGAAAAGAAGGGTTGATGAGCTTGAATCCCTGGAATTCTCAATTATTCGAAAACTGTGAGGTAAGCCCCATAACAGGTGGTTTGTGCCCAATCCGCGTGGCCTTGGGTAACTCCTAGCGTGGTGATATGTCTCGTTACATTAGCGACCTTCTTTTGTATGGACCTATGTCAGCTTATGGATTAGCTAGCTCTTGATAACCTGACTTACATAGTAGTCTGGTATGGTTATATGCATTTAAATCATGTTAACGAACATTTATTTGGTTAAGGCAAATCGCTTGTATCAAATTATCTTGCTCAAAATTGGTGAATGAACAAAGCAATTGCACACACATTTGTATTTGAGAGATTTTGTGTATCATTATGATAAATCAAGATCGGAAATGAACTCCCATTCGCACATGAGGATCCCTTATAAATCTAAATTTTGTCTTTGAGATACTTTAAAATATCTTTGCAAATTGTCTAGAATAATTTCATTTTCTTCTTCCAGAACAGTTGTTTAGTATAAAGACAACTACATGCATTTGTCAAAAAAATGCAAAATCATTTGCAGTCCAATCAAAAAATAAATCATGCAATAAAGTTACATTTATCATATCACTTTTTGACTTTCGTGATGATGGTATAGTTCTATACCCCCCTTTCCCCCCCTCCCCCCGTTGTGGTTGATCCACAACACACCCCAAAATTGGGGACCCACCTTTTTGCAGGCTTGCAGAGAAGAATCTCGGTGACCCAGATGCTAAAATTGAAGAAAATAGAAAAAATGCCTAAGCATTGAAAAGTGTCGCGAAATCGCGACTTGTCGCGCCATCGCTGCCGAAAACAGGGAAGTTGTCGCGAAATCGCGACATGTAGCTCCATCGCTGCAGAAGAGGAGAGAGAAGAAAAGAAATGTTGTCGCGAAATCGCGACATGTCGCTGAGAAGAAAAGAAATGGTGTCGCGAAATCGCGACATGCCGTTGAGAGGAAAAGAAATGGTGTCGCGAAATCGCGACATGCCGTTGGAAGAGGAAGAAAATGGTCGCGATTTCGTGACGTGTTTTGCCGAAGCGTACGGATGATGAAAAGTGTCACGATTTCACGACGTGTTTTGGCAAGGTGTACGGAAGCGGAAAAACGTCGCGATATCGCGACAGGAAGCAGCTAAAGGACTCGAAGAGGAAAGACGTCGCGATTTCGTGACCGATTGCAGCAAAGGTGTACGGAACAGGAAATGGTCGCGATTTCGTGACGTGTTTTAGCAAATTGTACGGCACAAGGGAGATGTCGCGAAATCATGATAGAAATGAAGACCATGCCCGAAGCAGAGAAATGGTCGCGATTTCACGACAGGTTTTGCCAAGGCATACGAAAAAAATGGTCACGATTTCGCGACGTGTTGAAGGAAAAAAAAGAAAGAAGAAAAGGTAGCGATATCACAAAGTGCATGAAGGTCGAAGTGAGAAAATTTTTGCCAAGGCGTACGGAACATAAAAATGGTCGCGATTTCGCGACGTGTTTCGGGGAAGCGTACGGAAAGAGAAAGCGGTAGCGATATCGTGACAGTTTGTTGAAAGAAGGCAAGAGAGTGATAGTGGTCACGATTTCGTGACATAAAATTGCCAAAGAGGTCCGAGAGAAAATGGTCACGATTTCGCGACGTGTTTTGCCGAAGCGTACGGACGGAGAAAAGTGTCACGATTTCGTGACGTATTTTGGCAAACTGTACGGACGGAGAAGAGTGTCACGATTTCGCGACGTGTGTTGGCAAAGTGGCCCGAAAGAGAAAATGGTAGCGATATCGCGACAGTTTGCGGCAAGAGAGCCCGAAGGTAAAAGCGGTAGCGATATCGCTACAGATTGTGGAAGGAAGACTCAGAATAGAAACGGTCGCGATATCGCGACAAGATGCTGCCAAGGATGTACGGCCGGGAAGAATGTAGCGATATCGCGACATGTCACGATTTCGCTACATGTCGCGTTTTCACGGCCGAGAAGTTGAGCGGGCGGCATGCGGTTTTTTGCTGGGTTTTTCGTAGAGTGGCGTTACAGGAGGCGCAGAGGGCGTGTGACACGTGGCATGCAGGTGTCAGGTATGCAGGGGCGTTACATGCAGCGAAGGATTTTGGCGTTTTGGCGTTAGACATGGGATAAAGACAAGGAAAAGGCAGGAATTCGAAGGGTCACATGCAGGAACATGAAACGAAGCGACCAGGGAGAATCGAAGAGCCACGCTAGACAGGATAAATCCAGAAGCGCAGATTGAAGGAAGGGTTGGAAATTGCCGATTGCAGAGTTGCAGAGACAAGAGCTTCGTGCTATTATGGGCCTGCACTTGGGCAATTTCCTTCTTTTTGTTCTGGAATATTTTTGCCTGGAACATTCTTTGAATGTAATTGACATATCATTTAATACAAAATACAGAGTATTGGCATCTCACTGATGAGAAAGAAGGAGTCATTTTGTGCATGCATGATTTAATGCTTTATCTTTCATTCCAGATTTTTGAGGCTTTTAGGTGAAGTTTAATGCAAGTGTGCTTGGTTGCTTCATGCGAATGCCTAAGTCTGGAATTACAGTAGAAACCCTAGAGACCAGCACCTAATTTATTTGGATTGTGCGAGTTTGCAGGTTCATTAGATTAGGTTGCATGCATAAAACCTCAGTATCTTCGGTTTCATCAAATCGATGGCAGTATTCTGACTGTAGTTTAGTTTCTCTGCATTTACTTTTCTTTATTTTTCAAAACCTTGCTTTATTTTCTGCAATTTAATTACTGTATCCAAATTAATAACTGAAAATCCTTCACAAAAATCCAAGATCAATGTATATTCATTCACTTTGAGTCCACTGTAAATTTAAATTAAATAAACCACCAGTGCCCCTTGTTAACATCCACTTGCAAACCCTAAGATATTCCTGGCATTTCATTTGAACAACATTATTTAAGCATAACAGGAACCTTGGAGAAAGTTATTTTCTTTGCAAGCAGAGGATTCTTGGACTCAGATCCTACCGGAGAGTGTGCTTTCACAACCGGGTGAAAACACCACTCAACAGATTGGCGCTAGAAGGAGGGCCCGAATCGGTTTATCTATTTCAATTTTCATATCTGAATATTTTGTTTTTGATTTAATTCTGAAATTATTTACGGCTAAACTGCAACACTATTTTTGTGTTTGTTGCAGGTTTTCTTCGAACTAGCCGAGGGTTTCCTCAGGAAGGCTGGACCCACCACGCCGTATTGCGACCAGGTCTCAAACAACCGGAGAAACCATTTTTCATGACCTTACTGGTACTCCCAAGGGTAAAGTCAAGCAAGTCGTAAGCACTCCAGTAGCAAAAGGCCTGTTTTCTCCAGGAACGTCGAGTGGACCTACGCCAGTAATATCCGTTGCCCCTAGTGTGCCTATAGTTAGTAATATTTCTACTGCTATTGTAGGTCTGTCTACATCAATTCTGAGTCAAATGGCTCAAGCTCCAGTAGCTCCTTGGTATGGAGCTAACAATACTCCTTTGAATATTGCTGGGGATATCCATGAAATCCCCAAGAACATTGAAATATTTCTGCCTAAATACAAGCCAGATGGCCTAAGAACAGCAAAAGAACATATCCAAGCCTATAGGGATGTTTTAATTAGGTCGCAAGTTCAGCATGAAGATGTAGCCTTCAGACTTTTCCCCATGAGCTTGGATCCAATAGCATATGAATGGTATATATGCTTGCCAACTGGTTCAATCACCTCTTGGACACAAATGGAAAATGCCTTTGTCAATCAATTTAGGTCACCCTTAGATCCCGCAACTATTTACAATCAGTTTATTACATGCAAACGGGGCCAAGGGGAACCAATCCGAATGTTTAATCAGAGATTCCAAAAGAACTATAATAGAGCAATTAGACATTTTGCCATCGATCCTGCAGTAGCTTTGCAGATATATTTTGGGGCATTGGACCCCATGACAGCTATGTTTGCAAGGCGTAATCCTCAGGTCACTACGCTGGCTTTGGCCTATAATGAAGCCATGACTATTGAGCAGCAATTGACACCGCAAGGCTACGGGTTTACCCAGATGCCTATGTTGGGACAGTGTGCTCCATATGGTCAAGTTCCCCAAGCAAATCAACTCATGGCACCACAAATGCCAAGTATGAACGCCTTCCCATATCAGCGACCGTATCCACCAACACCCACATATGCACCCATTCCAATCCAACCAATCACAGCCATTCCACCTGTTCCTGCATTTTTGCAGAACAGTCAATCAACTACGCAGGAAACTAGTCAAGTCAATCCTCAAGCCATAGTTCCTGTTTCGAATCCAATCCCGATTCAAGGTATCAATCCATATGGGAATCAAATTCCTCAGAACCCGACCCAAATGTGGAATCAAGACCCCATTAATTATGCGAATCCAATGGGGGTTAACAACAATGTGGTTCCACCGAAGGATGTTTTTTCGAAAGTCGAAGAGCTCAAGAAACTAGTGCATAAACTAAGTAATGACAGGGTTCAACAACAGAAGCATGAGTCCCGTGCCCCTCACCCAAGTCAGAATTTTAACAATAGAGGGAGGCACTTGAACACTAAGCCAAACAATGGGGGAGTTCCTGCTCCCATTGCTAATCAATTAGATGCTTCAGCAGGCCCTAGCCAATCCAATTCTCTTTTGAATATTTCAGATTTGGCATGGGAAAGAGGGTGCAGGTTACATAACACAAAAGAACACAATGAGAGGAATTGTCCTGAGATTGCTAGATACACTCATTGTCTTCAGGCACAAGTTGATGATTTGGAACTCGTATCAAATGAGGATCCATCGTATCGGCAAGATGAAAATATTATGGTGATGGAAACAGGTATATCACCAAGAGGGTGAGAGCGAGGAGGAAGAAGACGAAGTTTTGGAACAGGAGGTGCAAGCTTTTCGAGATTTCAGAAAGGGGACTCATGGGTACCATTTGAGGAGTAAATCTAAAGCCCCTAAAACCTCATCAACACCTCCAAACAGTTCTATTCTTCCTCCAGATACAAAGGCAAGTAACAACCCTCCCCCTCCACTCAGAAGAGAAATGTCTAATGACGTCCAGAAGACAGTCAAATTCGAAAAACCAAATTATGACGTAGTGGAGGATATGAAGAAGTCCAAATCTAGCCTTTCATTCCTGGACGCAGCTAAATTGCCTGGTCAAAAGGAGGCGTTGATAAGAGCTTTGAACTCACCTGATCCGATGTGGAAGGAAAAAAGAGCTGAATCCCATCTGATTTTGCGAAAGGAGAGAAGGGATGTCCCGCCATTCTTATTGACTCTGAGAATTGCGGGTAAGAACTTGCATAACTGTTTGGTGGACACGGGAGCCACGAGCAACCTCATGCCTACGGAGATATGTCAAATGCTGGGTCTACAACCGGTTTCATCCAAATGCACGGTCTTGCAATTGGACCGTTCAGAGGTAAATGTAGTAGGGACCTTATATGATGTCAAGATTCAATTAAATTCTGAACCCAGGGTCCAGCAGGTTGTAGACATTTTGGTGGTTAACATCCCAAGTAGGTATGGAATGTTACTTGCGAGAGATTGGATGAAAATGTTGAATGGCTATTTTGCAACATACTGCTCGCATATGTGGCTGCCATGGAAGGGCATTGCTAACCAAATCAGAGTGGAAAACGAACCGAGGCTTAAGGAGATTATAACGGATTTTAACAAGCCGAATGAGGTTCAGTTTTCTGAGCCAGACCTAGGGGTCTATGCTCTTGATGTTGAGAAAGTTGCTGATGAACTTAAAGAAGAAGTGTGTCATGGTGGTTCTTCTGAGGAAAAGGATTACACGTGGTTGCTCAAGTTTGATGGATCAAAGTCTAGACAGGGAGCGGGAGGCTGGAGTCGAGCTCATCTGGTCCAGGAGGTAAACCATTATTGGCTGCCTACGGACTGCAATTTCCTTGCACAAACAATGTGGCAGAATACGAAGCATTGATCTATGGTTTACGTCTAGCATTGAGCAAACATGTTAAATGCTTGAAGGTTTTGGGAGATTCTGAGTTGGTTGTCAAGCAAATCAAAGGACAGTATACATGCCGCGACAAAAGACTGAGCCTTTATAGGACTAGGGTTATGGACCTCATGGAGGAGTTTGATGCATTCAACATAGCCCTTATTTCTAGGAGAGGAAATCGAATAGCAGACTCTCTTGCAGTCACCGCGGGCATGTTAAACCCGGTGGATATAAAAAGATGTAAAAAGTTTTCCATTGAGTTGGTTCCTTGTCCATCAATACCTGATAATGTGAAGAATTTCCAGGTTTTTGAATGTGACAGGCACATCTTCAAGTTTGTCACAAACTCGGGTATTTTTGAAAATCAGGTGATCGATGAGGAACAAAGGTGGCAGGATGAAACAGAAGAAAGTGAAACTGCGTATCAATCCAACAAAATTCCTAAAGACGTGGTTTCATTAGAAAATATGTTCGACATGGAATGCAAGAACAAGAAAAGAAAAAGAGTCCCGCTCCCCAAAGATGCATGCGATTCAATTAATCTGGGGAGTGCGGACAATCCAAAGGAGGTGTACATAGCGAAGGCATGTACAGGGGAAGAAAGGAGCAATATAATACAGGCTTTGAAGCATTACATAGATTGTATTGCTTGGAACTACAATGAGCTGAAGACTTACAACCAGAACATTATCACGCATACCATCCCTTTGAAGCCAGACTCCAAGCCTTTTAGGCAAAGACAACGAGTTGTTAACCCGCTATTGGAGCCTTTGATCGAAAAGGAGGTTAAAATATTATTGGAAGCGAAAATCATTTTTCCTGTTAGGCACTCAACCTGGGTGGCCAACCTCGTTCCAGTAAGAAAAAAGAGTGGAGAGATTAGGCTGTGCATAGATTTTCGAAATCTTAATAAAGCCTCTCAAAAAGATAATTATCCATTACCATCAATCGATGAAATTCTGCAAATGGTAAATGGATCTGAAATGATGTCCTTTCTCGATGGATATTCTGGGTACAACCAAGTTCTTATACATCCAGATGACAGGATGAAAACAACCTTCACTACCAAGTGGGGGACATTTGCATATAAGAGAATGTCGTTCGGACTGTTAAACGCTGGTGCAACTTTTCAACGCGCCATGGATTACGCATTCAAAGGGCTAATAGGCAAATGCATCATCGTGTATGTGGATGATATCCCAGTTTTCTCGAAGAAGAGAGAGGATCATGTTAAAGATTTGAAGAAAGTGCTTCAAAGATGCAGAGAACATGGAATTTCCTTAAATCCCAAAAAGTGCATTTTCGGAGTAACGAAAGGGAAATTGTTGGGTCACATCATTTCAAAAGAGGGCATATCCATCGACCCGGAAAGGATACAAGCTATCCAAAACCTACCTCTCCTGAGCAGTAAAAAGAACCGAGATCTTTCTTTGGGCAAGTCAATTTTGTGAGGAAGTTTATCTCTAGCTTTGCTGAGATAGCCAAACCTCTGAACCAGATGCTCAAGAAAGATGTGGATGTAAAATGGAACGAGGAAAGTAGAGTGGCTTTCCAGAATATCAAAGATGCCATTTCCAGAGCCCCTGTCCTTATAAGCCCAGATTACTCCAAGCCTTTTTATATTTACGCTTTTGCATCAGAACACTCCTTTGCGAGTGTATTAACCCAAAAAGGTGAGGATAGTGCCGAAAAACCCATTGCATTTTTAAGTGCCCCTCTGAAAGACGCTCAATTAAGGTATTCAATCCTTGATAAGCAAATGTACGCACTTTTTAAAACTATGAAAAAATTTAGGCACTACATCGTGCACAGCAGAATTATCGCCATCGTGCCCGATTCTGCTGTCAAGACCATGTTTTTACAGAATGAACTAGGTGAGAAGAGAGGAAAATGGATTTCAACCATCCAAGAATTTGATCTCGAAATCCAACCAATGAAACTAGTTCGAGGACAAGGATTGGCAAAGGCGATCGCAGAAAATAATCTGCAAATAACAGGTCAATGCTCAAATACAGAATACATGGCTAAGGACGACTGGTATGTTGATATTGTGCATTTTTTATTGACTGGTAAGTGTCCTTCTAATCTGAATTCAACACAGAGAAGAGCTTTAAGGCTTAAGTCTGTTAACTATCTAATAAAATCTGGTGTGCTTTACAGGAAGAATCATGAAGGCATCTACCTGAGGTGCTTGAACAAAGAAGAAGTTGCCGGGGTGTTGCAAGAATTTCATGGGAAACATGGAACTGGTCATGGTGCAGCCAATGCTACAGCACATCAAATCCTGAGAGCAGGATACTACTGGCCACATATTTTCAAGGATGCGCATACCCATGTACGATCTTGTCACATCTGTCAAGTGGCTGCAAATAGAGAAAGAAATGCAGCCATGCCGTTGCAGCCTGTAGTCGAAATGAGACCGTTTGCGCAGTGGGGACTAGATTTTATTGGGGTTATTAACCCAAATTCTTCTGATTCTCACAAATTCATTTTGACAGCTACAGACTATTGTACAAGGTGGACAGAGGCGATTCCTACTAAACATGCCACCACAGATGTTGTGATTAAATTTCTTGAGGATCAAATTATAACAAGATTTGGAATGCCCGACTCTATTGTCAGTGACAATGGTAAAGCTTTTATTTCTACACAATTTGCAGATTGGGCATATGATAACAAAGTGAGCTTAAAGTTTGCATCCAATTACTATCCTCAAGGAAATGGGTTGGCCGAGTCTTCAAATAAGAATTTGTTGAATACTATTAAGAAGTTGCTGGAAAAGAACCCTCGGGACTGGCACGGTCAACTAAAGTTTGCCCTTTGGGCAGATAGGACCAGAGTGAAAGAGTCCATAGGGAATACTCCCTATCATTTGGTCTATGGGCAAGACCCGATATTTCCAGCAAATTTGAAGTTGCAGACCTTACATTTCATACAAGAGTACTTGGGGACAGATGATCAAGTTGAAGCCAGGTTGAGCCAGTTGTTGCACCTTGATGAAAAGAGAGAAGAGGCCATGAATCACATGAATAAACACCAGGCAGTTGTCAAAAGGTGGTTTGATAGAAGGGCCAAAGTTAAATCATTCAGAATTTCAGATTTGGTATTACTATGGGACAAAAGACATGAGGAAAAAGGGAATCATCAAAAGTTTGATTGTCTTTGGTTGGGCCCATATCAGATTTCAGAGATTCTTGGGAAGAATACCTTCGAGGCTAAAAACATTAGAAGGGGAAGATTTCATGCTACCGGTTAATGGGCAGATTTTAAAGCATTATTTTAGCCCTTAGGTTGTGAGACTTTGATATTATTCTTTTGGTTTTGGTGGGGGATTTTCAGATTTTGTTTTTATTGTTTAGGATTGTTAGTTTAGTTAGGATTTTGATTATGGATTTGATTTCAATTGACATGTGTGTTAATTTTGAAAAATATAATAAAAAATAGAAAATTGAGATGTCAACTTATGCTTAAGGATTAGGAGAATATGAAATATTGGAATTGTCTTGTAAAAGCTCCACAAATAGCATAAAACATTTTTAAGTTATATTGTTTGACTTTGTGATACATGAAAGAGTCAGTTTTGCATGACAAATCATTTCATTTGCAATTCAAAAAAATAATGCATTCATGTTCCATCTCACCCTACATACATTTCACCTTAGTTACATATGCATCTTAGGTACAAGCCATTAAAGTATGTCAAATCCTCTTAGGGTTGTGTTATAACATGTATGTAAGTAGCTCCTAAGGTTGGAAACTGAGTCTTGAGATATCTAGAACCAAGCACGTCTCATGCATTAAAAAGGATCTTGAGCAAAATGATCAAAACCTAACTTGGAGGAAAAGGTTGGGCGAAAGAAGTTATTCATGTCTATCCTATTATGCAACATGATCCTTAAAACAGTGGTTTTAACCACTTCCATTAAGCCTAAAGCCTAAAATCAGAGTAGTAAGGATAGGGTTAAATCCTCATCGAACTTAGGTTGAGGATCCAATTCCCCAAAGCTTTGATTTGACCCACATGGAGTAGTAAGGATAGGGTATAAATTCTCATCTCGGTTGGTTGAGAATCTGATTCCCCAAAGCTCTTATGTCTCATTTCATAATCAGTCTTGGATTGTAAGGATCGTACTATTTGTCCTCTGCAAGGGATGGGTAGTCATCCCCAAGGTCTAAGTAACAAAATTAATATTTTCCATTTACATCTAAAGTTTGGATTGTAAGGATCGTACTACATGTCCCTAACCAGGATGGGTAGTCATCCCCAAGGTCTAAGAATTAAAAAATAAATAATAATAATAATAAATAAATTTTTCCCATCTCATATTTATTTTGGATTGTAAGGATCGTACTACTTGTCCTCTGCAAGGGATGGGTAGTCATCCCCAAGGTCCAAAGAAATGGAGATAAGTTTTGGATTGTGGGGTTAGATATGCCCATGCATGGCATCATGTCTTGCCTAAAAAACAAGACCACTGATTGTCTAGAGGGTTAGACTAGCATGACCATTTCTTCCATAAGCTGGTTTAATTATTTTGCTCAAAGTGAGGTAATGAACTCTAAATCAGAATAGTAAGGATAAGGTTAAACTCTCATCTCGGTTGGTTGGGAGTCTGATTCCCCAAAGTTCTGATTTCACATTCACTTGCACATGGGTTCTAGATAGTAGGGACTCATAACCAACTTTGGGATACAATAAGGTAATGAACTAGTGGATCCTAAGAGGGTTTGGCAATCTTGAATGCTTGTACTTAGTATTAGAAGAAGTACCATGCCTTTTATGGAAGCAAATCTCCTTGCACATTCATTAGGGTACACAAATCATTCACCATCCCATATATGCATTCATGCAAAACTGATAATGGAATGTTGATCAATTTCAAACGATAGGGAATGAAAACACATTGCACACACTCAGCTAATACTTGATGATTCTCGATGATTCATGTACTTTGATCTTTGGGCATTTGTTATTTTGCTTATGTGTTAACATATATTTGCGAGTTTGTGATATGTTTCAGGTTGGGTTCTTACTAAAATGCTCAAGAGCATTTGACAGCAGAGTCGCCATTTGTTGTGGTTGATCCACAACACACCCCAAAATTGGGGACCCACCTTTTTGCAGGCTTGCAGAGAAGAATCTCGGTGACCCAGATGCTAAAATTGAAGAAAATAGAAAAAATGCCTAAGCATTGAAAAGTGTCGCGAAATCGCGACATGTCGCGAAATCGCGACATGTCGCAACTTCGCCATCACTGTCGGAAACAGGGAAGTTGTCACGAAATCGTGACATGTAGCTCCATCACTGCAGAAGAGGAGAGAGAAGAAAAGAAATGTTGTCGCGAAATCGTGACATGTCGCTGAGAAGAAAAGAAATGGTGTCGCGAAATCGCGACATGTCGTTGAGAGGAAAAGAAATGGTGTGTCCGAAATCGCGACATGCCGTTGGAAGAGGAAGAAAATGGTCGCGATTTCATGACGTGTTTTGCCGAAGCGTACGGATGATGAAAAGTGTCACGATTTCGCGACGTGTTTTGGCAAGGTGTACGAAAGCGGAAAAACGTCGCGATATCGCGACAGGAAGCAGCTAAAGGACTCGAAGAGGAAAGACGTCGCGATTTCGTGACTGATTGCAGCAAAGGTGTACGGAACAGGAAATGGTCACGATTTCATGACGTGTTTTAGCAAATTGTACGGCACAAGGGAGATGTCGCGAAATCGTGACAGAAATGAAGACCATGCCCGAAGCAGAGAAATGGTCACGATTTCGCGACAGGTTTTGCCAAGGCGTACGAAATAAAAAATGGTCACGATTTCGCGACGTGTTTCGGGAAGCGTACGGAAAGAGAAAGCGGTAGCGATATCGCGACGGTTTGTTGAAAGAAGGCAAGAGAGTGATAGTGGTCACGATTTCGTGACATAAAATTGCCAAAGAGGTCCGAGAGAAAATGGTCACGATTTCGCGACGTGTTTTGCCGAAGCATACGGACGGAGAAAAGTGTCACGATTTCGTGACGTATTTTGGCAAACTGTACGGATGAAGAAGAGTGTCACGATTTCGCGACGTGTGTTGGCAAAGTGGCCCGAAAGAGAAAATGGTAGCGATATCGCGACAGTTTGCGGCAAGAGAGCCCGAAGGTAAAAGCGGTAGCGATATCGCTACAGATTGTGGAAGGAAGACTCAGAATAGAAACGGTCGCGATATCGCGACAAGATGCTGCCAAGGATGTACGACCGGGAAGAATGTAGCGATATCGCGACATGTCACGATTTCGCTACATGTCGCGTTTTCGCGGCCGAGAAGGTGAGCGGGCGGCATGCGGTTTTTTGCCAGGTTTTTCAGAGTGGCGTTACAGGAGGCGTAGAGGGTGTGTGACACGTGGCATGCAGGTGTCAGGTATGCGAGGGCGTTACATGCAGCGAAGGATTTTGGCATTTTGGCGTTGGACATGGGATAAAGACAAGGAAAAGGCAGGAATTCGAAGGGTCACATGCAGGAACATGAAACGAAGCGACCAGGGAGAATCGAAGAGCCACGCTAGACAGGATAAATCCAGAAGCACAGATTGAAGGAAGGGTTGGAAATTGCCGATTGCAGAGTTGCAGAGACAAGAGCTTCGTGCTATTTTGGGCCTGCACTTGGGCAATTTCCTTCTTTTTGTTCTGGAATATTTTTTCCTGGAACATTCTTTGAATGTAATTGACATATCATTTAATACAAAATACAGAGTATTGGCATCTCACTGATGAGAAAGAAGGAGTCATTTTGTGCATGCATGATTTAATGCTTTATCTTTCATTCCAGATTTTTGAGGCTTTTAGGTGAAGTTTAATGCAAGTGTGCTTGGTTGCTTCATGCGAATGCCTAAGTCTGGAATTACAGTAGAAACCCTAGAGACCAGCACCTAATTTATTTGGATTGTGCGAGTTTGCAGGTTCATTAGATTAGGTTGCATGCATAAAACCTCAGTATCTTCGGTTTCATCAAATCGATGGCAGCATTCTGACTGTAGTTTAGTTTCTCTGCATTTACTTTTCTTTATTTTTCAAAACCTTGCTTTATTTTCTGCAATTTAATTACTGTATCCAAATTAATAACTGAAAATCCTTCACAAAAATCCAAGATCAATGTATATTCATTCACTTTGAGTCCACTGTAAATTTAAATTAAATAAACCACCAGTGCCCCTTGTTAACATCCACTTGCAAACCCTAAGATATTCCTGGCATTTCATTTGAACAACATTATTTAAGCATAACAGGAACCTTGGAGAAAGTTATTTTCTTTGCAAGCAGAGGATTCTTGGACTCAGATCCTACCGGAGAGTGTGCTTTCACAACCGGGTGAAAACACCACTCAACAAGTTCCAAAACCAAAATTGGAATTTTATACCTAGCGCAAGTCCTCATCTTCATATTTTTTGTTCATTTTCAAAAATTAAAAAATCAACCATACAATAAAACTATTATTTTATTCTTGGATTTCGAGATGGGTATAAGTTTATACCTAAAATTCTATGCCTAGGCAAACCATTGACTAATTTTATTTCCCATTTATTTAAAAAAAAAAACACATGAATTAAATCATTATGTTACACAATTATGCTTTACAAGAAAACAAACCTTATTCTATTTCATGCCATTATGTCAAAACTTTCATCTTGCAATCATGGTATAATTTCTAAGGACTTATTCAAAAATTTATCACACTTAGGAATTTATGCCTAGCAAAAATCAATTTAAAAATATATATATATGTTTCATGCATAATATTTTCATGGAAATCTGAAAACAAATCACCATCATCATCATCATTTTCATCATCACAACACAAAGTCTTAAGACAGTCTCTTAAGCACTCTTTTACTTTTAGCAATATTTCTATACCAGGATTAGCTTGACGACCTAGCGAGCGGTGACTCCATGAAATGGTCTATAATAGAGACAATGTCCTTTGAAATTATTGTTAGAAGTCCCTTTTATTTTTCATCAAATCACCCACAAACAACCAATTTGTTTACATCAGATTATTTCATTTAAATTTAAAAGCATGACACAAACATTATAATTTATTTCCACACGACATAATTACATGAATCATCAAATCAATCACATCAAGACATTAGCATCATACAAACATATAGACAAGTCATATGATCAAAAATATCTCATCTATATATCAACCAACAATATATACATCATCTCAAAATCGGATCGGTATGCCACAATTTGTACCTCGGCATACTCAATCCTTTATCAAAAATAATAAACACTATGTATCAACCTATGCAGTGCAGTATGTAGTAGCTAGCCTCGAGAAGCCCTCGAGCTCTCAGCCTCATCTCCTCCCCTGCCCTAAGGTGGAGGAGGTGGCCCCATCAGAGGTCCGGGTGGTGCTATGGGTCCTCGTCATCGATCGTGAGGATGTCCTCGATGACCCCATCATGACCGGCTCCTCAATAGGGGCCGATAGTGGTAACCTTTGCCCCTCTGGTACCATATGGTGGTATAGTGTCTAATAGAATGTGATCTGGGCAATAGACCGTGCTAGGTCTCGAGTGCTCGCCCCTTCGCTCCATGCTCTGAGGCGTGCAACCTCATCTCTGAGCTGTGTGGCCTCCTCTCGGTGTCGTGCAGCTTCATCCTACAAGGACTGCACCTGAGCTTGGAGACGGACAGTCTTCGCCCAAATAGTAGCCATCTCACTACTCTCTCCTACCTCGACACCCTTGCCCTTATCGGGCGATGGTGGCCTCTCTCTCCGTGGAGAAGGGGGTATCTCCTCCCTCCTCTCCTACTGCCATGGCCTCTGCTGAGCATATGGCCTCCTCTGCTCTCTCCTACCGTGACCCTGTGCTACCTCAATGGCCACTTGGCATCGCCTCCCCATCCAATGCACAACTGCATGAATCGGACCCCGAGCCCTCATCATTCGAGGAGGGTAGATGCCTACGTACCAGGAATCATAGCCATCAGCAACCCCAACATCATCCCCATCCACTGGCTGAATGGGGGCATCGTCCGCATCCTCACTTTAGAAGTCATTGCATATCTAGAGCCCCGCTAACTATAGTGTTATCCCGAATGGTTCGAGAAAACTCGTTGTCCCTGAGAGAAGGGATCCCCTGCTATAGACCGAACTGCCTCAAAACTCAGTCGTAGCGGTGGAGCTCCACCTCTCCCCTCTCCATCCTCAGCTAACAGGTTTGCCTAATGCGATCCAACTCCTATCTATCCTTGGCCCACCCTAGATGATCTCTCCAAGGCCTCCAGGTGATCTGGTCGGAGATAAGGTCATCAAGTAGTCTCCGGGACATCGGTAGATCTATCCACCATTGTGACCCTCTTTGGAGCCACCAATAGAAAACTTGGGGCCTCTCCCCGTCAATCCCTATCAGTGGGAGCCCTATCGGCCTTCGCACCGCGATGTGATCCCAGCACCAAACCTACATTAGTGATGTCATGACCAGACATCGGTCGCCCTTGTATACGACCCCATGCAGGATCCTATACAATCGGCATAGTACAAAGCTCCCCCATGCAAACTTGTACCCATGGTCTCTCATGTCGTAGACCACATATGTCAATAGCCATGGTAGTCTACATCCACTCTGGTGGCACAATAGCGAGACCACCTACCACCCCTACCAAAACCTAAGTCGGCCTAGATGCCCAGATCCGGCATAGAGACTCGATGTTCACTCCGCCCTTCTCCAGGGCGAAGCTTGGATCTCTGCATAGTCGCATCATCGCGTGGCCCTGATTGGCTATAAGAGTTATTAGCCATCATTTTATGGGGATCCTCAATATCCTCCATACATCCTCTAATGTGGGAGTCATCTCCCCTATCGATAACCGAAAACAAGACAAACCCGGATACCACCTCTCTGCTAGGGCTATTAGTAGCCCCATATCTATAGAAACTTGTGGCATCTCTGCCACATGCTGCAAGCCGACTTGAGCCAACTGATCTCGCTCTGCCTGAGATAGAGCAGCCAAGTCATCCCTCAACCCGTCGTATTTCCATTCCCGGCTCTTTAGTAATCCTCTCTGCAACATAAACAACAAAACAATAAAAATCATTAATAAAATAGTGATTAAAAATGCAAGTAAAACAAGTTCAATTTCATACAAATGATGATATCGTCCACTATTGGATGATATCATCCAAAATTTGAGCAAAATCATCTTCAATTTTGCAAGAGGAAATCGTCCCTTATTTTACAAAATCGGGGTCCCCATATTTGCTGATTTCGCCCTTGGACGAAATCGATGATATCGAGACGATTTCAACGAAATTGAGACGATTTCGTCCCGATGATGTCGACGGCCCAAAAACGGCCGTGATGCTCAAAAATAATTCAAAATTAAATCTAAAAAGCATGAAATTTAAAATTAAAGCATTCTCAATTAATTTTGGACCCTTTCCCGTAGCCCGCGCCAGACCTCTGTCGATCTGTGTGTTGTCTCGACCATCTTCTCTGCAGAGCTCTAGAAACCAGGAAAATGAACAATTAATAATGAATTAGGGTTTTACCCTATTTTTCTTAATTTTATTCAAAAAACTTAACAACATTTTAAAATTTTGCTGTTTCGCGTTTTTACCTCAAACGTTCGATTTGGGTAAAAAAACGGAGGGGGCACCATAGTAAGCTGTCGTACGATTCGAGAAGAACTCATCTTTAACGCATTTTCTTCAAAAAATTAGTTAAAGAGGGAGCAAAATGTAGCACCCTAAAATTGGCACAGTAAACCTTAGAAAATAATTAAAATTACTTTAGTAATAATTCAAATTCAAATTTCAACCCCAAAATCGCTCCAAAACCGCCTGCTACTTGTTTCCTCATTTTTCGTGCCATTTTTAGGATTTGTTTTGTCCATTGGATGATATCGTCGTCGATCAGACGATATTGCCTCATATCGGACTAATTCGTCTGGAGCAGAACGTCTAGATGATTTCATCCCAAAACTGAATTTTCATAATTAGCTTCTATTTCAACAACGTCTCTAACCTGGGCAAAAGTGTGTCTACGCGGTTAGAGACTTCTCTCGTTGGAGATCTTCCAAATTAGGATGATCTCCAACCTCCCAACATCCTTCCTATGCCTATTTAATCTTAGGCCCTCCCCTTGACATTCCCCTGGCTGAAATTTCCTATAACACGAGTTCTATTTGCATTAGACCATCTTAAATCACCATTTGCCTTCATATTTTTCCAAGTTTGTTTGCAGGAACTTCATTGTTTTTCAGTCGGAGCAAGCTCAGATCGTCGCAGATGATATTGCACAATCTCGGACGATCATGCCCCAATTCGAGATGATTTCGACTACAGTCAAAATTGGGGGCAATCAGTGCCCAGATTTTGCACTTTTCCTATACCTTTCTGCTATTCTACTCTACATCTAGTTAGTTTTATTATTATTTCCTATTATTCTACATCTTGGAGTTCACCCATATAGCTTAAATACATAATAAAATCATGATTAGCTATTAAAGCATGATAATTTACTTGCATTTCTATTTGGTATTATCTTATTAACATCATTATTATCATTTCACATCATTTTCCTTTATCAAGCATAGCTGCATTTTCTATATTCTGTGTCTACTTCTCTGATTGCAGGTCTCTGACGAATTCGTCTGATGAATTCGTTAGATCTCAGATGATCCTGTCAGATCAGAGGTGATCTGGACTGCTTCAAAAATTAGAACCTCCATCAGACATCCAAAATTAGGTATGGTTTTTCTCACTTAGCTTGTTCTCTGCGTTTTCTATTTAAATCTGTTTTCTATATTCATTTAAATCTGCATTTCATATAAAACAGTTTAGATTCATTTGGCCAAACCTAGGATTTGAATGATTAAAGCTAAAACTGAACACATCAAACACATTCCCAACCTAGGTGTGGAGACTGCCACTAAACGTTTCCTGGTGAACCCCACCATCCATCGAAAAATCACCTTAATACTCCTCCCCTGAGAGGCGGGACCTTCAAAGGGCCTCTCAGTCCGAGGTATTGTCCCATCCTTTTCCCATCCCCATTCCAAGCACGGATCCTATAGCCTGAAGGTAAGGGTGTGAAAAATTTGGAGCGATACACTTCCTAACAAAATGTTGTATGCCATATCACCCTCTAGGATGTGGCACATTGTCGAGATGATCTTTTCTCCTAGTTGAATAGGTAAGATGATTGTACCAATCGTTGAGCATATGGCATCATTGAATGCTCAGAGGGTGTAGGTAGATGTGATAATATGAGATGCTAGAAGCTTCAGGTGCTTCATATCTATTGTAGTTATAATGTTGCTTGAAGACCTAGTATCTATCAAGACTCTTTTGTATGGTGTTCCATTCACACGTGCAACAATGTGTAAATGGGGATTCACCATATCACGTGGAACCGGTTTAAGTTCATCTTCTCATAAAGTAATTATCGGTTTCATGCATTGCCGCACATGCCCCACAAAAGTTGTTGAAGGAGTTAGACTCCTGGGGCTGAAGCTCAATTGTCTTAAGTATCTCCATCAAGGCTTATCTATGAGGTTGTGATTGTTGAATGAGCTCATAGATGGAGAGCTAGGCAGATGTTGTTCTTAAGCTCTAAGCGAGCTTGCTCTTGATGGTGACTACAGGCCTTGGTGGGAGGCTCAGTCCAAGAGGTAGTATAGGCTGCGATGTGGAAGGGACATAAATTTGAGCCACAGATGGTGCAGCTGGACTTGGATACGACATGTTTCTTGTCATGATACTAACCATGCCAATATATCATTTCTTAGGAGGGGCATGGTGAACCTTGTTCACTTGGGGCACTGGTTTGGCCTACTATGCATGGGCAGGAAAGGGATCCTTAAACACCTCCATTTGTTGGTTGTTTGGTGCAATAGGGTTATCTACCTAGAGGGCATTCCTATCAATCAGGTCTTGCACTAGATGTTTGAATTTATAGCACATTTACACATCATGCCTATTTTACCTATGAAATTTGTAGTATAGGTCTTCTCTGTATCCTTTGGGCTTAGGTGCATTAGGGTCGATAGGTCGACTATCAAGTAGATGGATCACATTATCCACCAAGAGGCGATCAAACACTGAATCCATAGACTCTATAATGGGCATAAATTTTTGCTTGGGGTGATGCTGTTGATTTTGCCCTTGACCATTCTGGCTATCCTTGGTATAGTTCCTAGGGGTAGCCTAATAATTAGGCTTTTGAGGTGGCACGACTAGCGCTAGCCCCAGGACACTAATGGTAACTTGATTTACCACTACTGACTTAGGTTGTGCTAGGGTGTTCTTAGTGTTCTTGCTCCACTCCTTGTGAGGCTTCGCAATATCACCCTCTTAAATCTTGATTTCTTTGATGATCCTAGTCTGTGCTAAGGCATCTTCAAGAGTGGGGTATTGTTGCAACTGTAGCAATAATGAGATTGGATTTAAAAAAAATTTGGAGAACATCTGATTCAACTCCGACATGGGGAGAATATAAGGCAGATTGGTGAGTAAGGTTCACCATCTATTGCCATAATTTGTTATTGACTCATCATCATATTGTTTTAATCTAGCTACATCAGCCAACGTTTCCTTACTCTTGGTATTGAAGGCAAAGCTCTCCAAGAATGCATCTGCAAGTTGGTCCAAATTATGGATGCTATGCTTAGGGAGTTGGTAAAACCATTCAGAGGCAGGACCGGTGAGGGTAGTCACAAATTTCCTTAGAAGCAAAGCATCGTCATCATGAATGCCGAAGAATTGGCCTAAGAACCTAGTGACATGTTCTTGCGCATCCTCTTCTACCTTAAAGGTAGCCAACTGAGGCAACTTAAATTGTTTTAGATAGGGAGGCACATGTACTAATGGATGGATAGGTTGAATACGCAATTGACACATAGTGGGATTTTGAGATCCTCACCTAGAGGTCTTGTTCCCTACTAACTCCAACTGTTCTAACAATGCTTTGTAAGGACCTAAGGACTTGATCTCCTCATCTTTGTTCACATCTTGTGGTGGAGGTCTAGGCTCCTCCAACCTAGGGCAAGGCAGTGGTAAGTTTCCCCTACCTCGGTAAGGCATCTCAACATATTCTATTTCTAGCACGTGCTCAATATAAGCCCTGTAAGGCATCTCTCGAGCCAGCCTATGAATGGGGGTATCTATCCACGGTGGGTGCCCTATGTTTGGCCTGGGAGGCATATCCCGATCTGGCCTAGGAGGTCATGGAAGCAACATTTGATAAGGTTTGGGGGACCTCTCTCGAATGAGCGTGGGTTGCCTTGGATGGACCTCCTACCTATGTGTCTTAGGGGTAAGGACCCTCTCTCTCAATTTTTTCTAGAACAACTCATTGGTCTACTGTTCGATTCTTTCCTTCTCAAGCTGGTGCAAGCGATCTAGTTGCTCTTTATCTCGCGAAGCTGCTTGAACTGAGCTTGGCATTCAGTGTATCTCACAACCACTTGCCTAATTTGATCCATAGTGTGAGGCCTAGGAGGTGTAGGAGTCTCACCCTATGTTCGACCTTGTCCAAGGTATTTTGTGTTCTCCATAGGGTGCTTGCCTCTCGAGGTTTATCGCATTGAATTGAGGCTCAAGCTAGAACATGTGTTCATTACATTCAGCTGGCGTAGAGGCACAACGAGCATGCATGGTATATTGTTCCTAAGGAAAATCTCGGATCTCCTTATATCTTCCCTCCTAGATAAGGAAAGGTAGGGCTGAGTTGGCTCACCCAGACTGACGGGTGTCATTCCCATTGTGCTGCAAGAGTTGTTGTATCCTATCGAGGTGGCATGGAGGTAGATTCATGTCGACTTGCTCTGTCCAGTGTGTGAAGTCATACTCTTACCTATGCTTAGGCATGTCATCCCTAGTGGGTATTCAGATGCATGGCACCGCTCTATCTATTAGCACTTCAGTGCGTAGTTGCCTTTCACCAAGGAAAGCCTATGATATATCTACATACTGGGAACACTCTCCCAAATAATGCTCATCATCCCTCGGGGTGTCCTGGAGAGGATTCCTCTGGAGATGAGGCTCATGCCCTACTATATTGGGGTTATGTGGAGTGGAATCTTGCCAGGGAGGTATAAACAATTCCCTAGGGCTATAAGATATGATTTGTGTCTCTTAATCTGCTCTCCATAGCTTCTGCCCATGATTGAGCCTGGCTACAAGTGTGCACCATTGCGCTCCTCTAGTAGTACCCCAAGGTGATTATCTTCTTTAAAAATTATTTAATGAAATAGTATACAAGAAAGAAAACACTCAATAAGACAAATGATTATCTCTTTTAAGTTTTAAGTGTGAATCCCTAAATTGTTTCATGTGTTTCAGATGTGTTGTTTGTAAAGAATGACCTCGTGTCACGTGTTTGAAATATTTTTGGATTGTAATATCATGTTCAATTGGATTTCACCTGTATACTCACAGCTTGACAACCTGGCTATGAACTCCAGGTTGCGTTATCCCACCTATAATGTATGGTGATGAGGTCCACACATGGCCAGGGAGCACAGGTCCTACTAGTTCCTCACCCAGTTCACCCGTAGTCTGCGATACACCTCCCCGAAGGGTGATGTGTGCTATAACCCACGGGCTATGATGGATCTTGGAACCAGCCTTGGCAATATGGATTGGTTTCATGGGATTTGATCCAAGTGGATGGAGATGAAACCCACCGTCACTTGAACTCTACTAGTGGATGGTAATGAAGTCCACCTCACTAGCATTTACATGAATCGTGGTGTGTGTGGTTCATTATTATCCAAGAAAGTAAGAAAAAAAGCAATCAATGACTATTCACTAAATGCATGTGATAGGTGCATTTTAATTTCAGAATAATAATATAAGGAACCTACAAATTGAATTTACGAATGCAAATCCTACATGCTAACCTACCCAATGGACAGGCCACAAGCAATCAAGCCAAACAGATGCATTGCTACTATAAGTTCTTTTTTATTTTCCTTCTACCTTTTTCTATGTTATGTTGTAAGAAAAGAAAAAAATGCAAATTTTAACCTTTTTATGCAAGCAAGTGAAGAAGGAAACTGGTTTTTGATAGTCTCTAAAAATATAACAGAAAATCAGAGGGTTTAGGCACTTACCTTGTCCACTTTGAAGCCTCCAAATTCTAAAATTTGGGCATAAATCTCTCTGTTTCACCATCTCTCTTGGGTGGGGTGAGTAGCAACTCCACCACCATCCTAGGGTGGGATGATGAATCCACCATCCCAGGGTGTTCCAGATAAAGCCTCTGCCACCGTTCCAGGGTGGGGAGGGGAGCACCTGCAACACAAAAAGGGAAAAAATGCAAGAAAGAGGTCAAAATTTCACCCAAATAAAAAGGGACAAGGGTCCCACCATAATAACCACTGAATTAGGGAAAAAATGTGCACCAAATGATGTGGAAAAATAAGTGTATCTACCCCATCTCTCTAATGAGCATAAAAAAAGAAGCATGCATGCAAAAGGGAAAGAATAACAAACAAAAATAAATGAATCAAAGCAAGTATTTTATCATTAATTTATTGGATCCAATCCAAGGTTATAGAATTCCCCTTGAGGGCTCAAAATTGTGATACAATTATTACAATATTGGGTGCCCAAAGACCAAGTATTTCATGAAATTTGGGTGCACATCCAACGTTTCTCTGCGTACCCACAATAGAGGTGGGCGATCCAATGCCACCGCTACTTGTATCTAGGTTCTCTAATGTCTGATATTTCTTCCCAAATCCTTATAAGGACCTACAACTACACACAAGGAAGCAAAAATGGGTCAAATAGCAAGGGTGTATGGTGAAAACATGCAATCCCCACAGGGGGCAAAATGGCATATGAATTAAAAGTGCATCAAATGATATCCAAATGACTTTAAAATTTGCAGAGATGTTAAAGAGGATTTTTTGGGATGATATCATCCAAAACATATCAAAAATTGCACCCGTAGACCCATCTATTAAGCGCTGCTCGCCTGCAACCTGCGAAAAGGAGGACAACAAAATATCGAATATGCACTCATCCAAAACTCATGAAATTTGGTCAATATGCATAAACTGGCATTTCAAGACAAAAAATATGGTCATATTTTCCAATTGGATCCCGGATCCACCTGCATCAAACTGGGGTGCCTGGATGGGCCCTACGAGCCTGCATAAACTTAAAAATAGCATAACTAATTCATTTTAACTCCAAATGACATGAAATTTGGACTGTAGCATCACGGTATAATGTAGAAAATTAAAAATTAAAAATAGCAAAGAAATTGCTTAATAATTTACCCTCATCCCGGGGGGGCGATGGTGACTACAACTAATTAGAGGACCCCCTATGAGGGGATACCCACCAAATATAGTCACTTTTTGTTAGAAAACCATTGGAATATGTTCCTAAACAAACTAAGGTGTGTTGTCATTGAATTTTGTGAATAAATTCACTCAGATGAAAAATTTATGCTCATATTACATTCTTGAAGTCACCTGGTAACCTCCTTGTCAAAAGGGAGATTACGAGGGCAAAAAGGTGTAATAAGGTAAGGGTAAATCTTGGAAGCACTTTGTTGCATATCCTAGAACTCATCTCCTCTATTTTGTGTGGATATGGAACCCATTTTATAGCCCAAAGGGGCTCATGTACAAAAAGGCATGCAAGGGCATGCATGGCAGGAAGTGCCACTTGTCAAAATGGGAAGCATACACAGGGTTGTTAGCGTACTTTGTCTTTGTCTAAGTTTATTTATACATTTTGTTGAGACTGTTACAACTTTGTAACAGTTCTTGTTCAGCCGTTCCGCCGGTGCTATTCCCGGCTGTGTAATCGCTATTTAAACATGGTTTAATGCAATGCAATGTTGTTCGCTGGTTTGACATGGCATCAGAGCCACCAAAATTTTTTTTTGGCGAGGTGATTGCAGAGGAGTTTGTGTCTGCGGGCGTGATTTTTTCTTTCTGCCCACGCGGTAGCTCCTCTCCCTGACGAAGGAAAGGGGCCTGCTTCCCCCGTCCAGTTTTTTGCACAAGACAGTGCGCGTTGGCGACGTCCGGAGACGAAGGCAGGCGCAGACGGCTGTGCTGGAAGACGTCCGAGTCGCATCGCCGGAGGTGGACCGGAAGAGACCGCGGACACAGCCACCACACTGCCACGTGCACGCAGGCACGCAGCCATGTGCACGCGCACGCAGGCACATGAGGGGAACACCTCCCCCCCGTCTGCTACAGTGCGGGGCCCGTGCGAAAGGCCGCTGCTGTCGCGCAGTGCGCAGGCCCGTGATAGGGCGGGGCCCGTGCGACAGGCCGCTACGCGACAGCACGGCTGTCGTGCACAGCGCAGGGGGACCCCCCCTTTCCCCGTGCGTGGGAAGCGAGAATTCAAAATCCCGCTCCTGCTCCCACGGGGGGTATAAACCCCCCCCGGGGATTGCGCAGGGAGCTCTGCGCATTGCGCAGAGGAGCACTGCGGACAAGGAGGTCCGCGCGATATAAAAAAAAAAAAAAACCTCCCCTTCCCGAAAATAAAAAAAAAACGAAATGCACGCACCTCCCCCGTTGCTAATTTGTAGTGCGGGAAGCATTTTGTTTTTAAAAAAAAATCCACAGGGAGCGGCGTCAGTGTGCGAGGAAGCAGCAACCGAGCGACCGGAGGCCGCTGCAGAGGAGGAGGAGGTAGCAGGCGTTGAAAGAGGAGCTGGCCCATTGATCCTTTCGGATCAACCCGCTGGCTCACGTGGTCGTGAGCCGTGCGGTAAGGCTCAGGGAGCCTGTAGGTCGGGGGTTCAAATCCCGCCGACAACCCCCAAGGTATAATTTTCAAAGTTATTTTTTTATTATTATTATTTTTAATTAAAATTTTTAATTTTAATTTTTTTAATAGTTTTTTAACTTTATAAATTAAAATTTTTAATTTTAATTTATTTTTTTATAAGTTTAAAAACTATATAAATTAAAATTATTTATTTTAATTTTAAATTTATAATAATAATTAAAATGCTTTGTTAAAGAACGCCTTTTAAGGGGGGGATATTTTTTCAAAAATCAAAGGGGGATAGTGAGTAATTTTTCGAAAAATAGCAATTTGGCATTGTAAAAGGTGCATTTTCGGCAGTGACCGACACCTTGTGGGTTATTCCTGTGGGCAATTTTTTTTTGTTGTATGTTGCATATTTCATTTTTGCACTATAACATTAAAAATTAAAATCAAAACACTCCCTAAGTCCCCGGAATATAAAACCCATCTGTGCAATTTTATTGCACTGCAGCGTTTGGTATTTGTGATACCTCTGGCCAGCACTTACAGGTAAAGCTGTCGTGATTTGGCTACTATATCCGCCGCCTAATATAGCTGCTATAACGACGTCTGAGCTTGTTCTCTATAAATCATCGGGGAGGAATAAGTATGCCATTTTTTGCATTTTTTTACTCCATCCACTACCCTTTATCGCACTTGTGTTTAGGCGTAAATCCTGACGAAGTATTCTTCATAGTGTTTAGGGGAAGTTACGCCCCACGCATGAGAAGAATCTTCTATGGTAGGTGCCATCAACAAGGCGATTCCATTTCAGTACCGCTTATGTTCCACGTATCGTATGATATCTAAAACTCACCTATAGTCTCCCTCACGTAAGGGCGGGTGATTTTTGTTGATATTTCTAAATACCTATAGTTTCCCTCACGTAAGGGCGGGTATTTTTTACGGTATATTGGCCTAGCAAAAGGTATATCGAAAGGGGGACCAATTTGGTGATATAAGGAACCTTCACTATGGCCACTGTTGCAAAATTGATGACTGATCCGCATCAGTTATTGAAAGGTCCAAATTATACACCATGGAAACATAAGATGAAGTTTATTCTCCAAATGGAATATTTGTGGGATATTGTTACTAGAGTAGCAACAAGGCCTTCACCAACAGCAGGATCCACAGGTCCTTTAGTAGATCAGATTGCTTTTGACAAGAAAGACAGTAGAGCAAAGGTGCTCATTTTGTTTGTCATGTTTCAAATGAAGTGCAACCTCATATAGCTGATAAAGCAAGTGGTAAAGAGGCATGGGATGCCCTTAGAACCATCTATGAGGGGAAGAATGAATCCACCATTCTTCATATTCAACAACAACTTCATAACCTGAGTTTGAGACAGGGTGAAACAGTTGAACTCTTTCTGTGTAAAGTATCCGAGTTGAAAGAGAAATTGAGTTCTCTCGGGAGATACTGTGGATGAAAAGCTTCTCATTTCACTTGTGATGAGAGCTTTACCTTCTTCATTTGATATGTTGATAACCTCCATCCAGGTGTCTCAACGACAAATTACCTACATCGAGTTGGTCAATCTACTTCAACAACAGGAGGCACGCCAACTTCACAAGGATGATTCTTCCAATACAGCCCTATACACCAACAGGCAGGGTTCTAGGAAGAAAGGTAATGGGCAAAAAGGAGGCAACTTTCAGAAAGGAGGAAATTATCAATAGGATACGAAAGGAAAAGGCAAACAACCTCAACAAAAGAAGAGGTGGTACAAGATCTGTGATAAAGACAACCATGACACCAACAGGTGTTGGCATAAGAACAAGCAGAAAGGCCAAAACAAACCACAAAATAAGAACAAGCAACCCCAGGTGAATGTTGTTGTTGAAGAATCTGACTCGGATTCCGAATGGGCACACAAGGTGCTCATGACTACCACAGATTCCACTCAGAGGGATCCTATTTGGTATGTCGATTCTGGAGCTAGCAAATATATGACTGGCGACAGATCGTGTTTTGAATCATTTGTGGCCAAGGAGGGCAAACCTGTCACCATTGTCGATGATAAAACCTACGGGGTTCGGGGAGAGGGTACGGCTTCGACCACTCTATCGATGGCAAGTGTCAGATTGACAAAGTCCTCTATGTTTTGATATTGGCCAACAATTTGTTGTCAGTGACACAAATCCTGGATAGAAATATGGTTGTCAACTTTCGTGTTGAGAATGGAAAGAAGTGTTGTACAATTACTAGGAAGGGTAAGCAGATTGCAACAGCTTCATATAAGAATGACTTATTTGCACTAGATGCTATCTCTACTCCACATGTTGCCATGAATGTCTCTACCAAGGAGGCAACTTCCCTATGGCACAAGAGATATGGGCATCTTAGTTCTGGCTATTTACTTGAGCTCAGCAAGTATGAGATGGTAAAGGGTCTTCCTTCCCTTTCTGCCACATTGCCGCAGTGTGCTCGACCGCTGGCAGAAAGCAAACATAGAGTACCATTTGAGAAGAGCTCTACAAGAGCAAGAAAACCTTTGGAGTTAATTCACATCGATCTATGCGGTCCTTTCACACCCAACAGTGTTGGAGGGAAGAGGTATTTTCAGTTATTCATAGATGACTACTCACGAAAGATGTGGGTTTTCTTTCTCCAACTAAAATCTGAAGCTTTCGCATTCTTCCAGCAGTTCAAGAAATCCGTTGAGGAGTCAAGAGCTTCTATTAAAACTCTTTGCTCAGATCGATGGGGAGAGTTTACCTCTAATGAATTTTTTGCATTCCGAGATAAGCATGGGATCAAGAGACAGTTAACAACTACCTATACTCCTCAGAAAAATGGAGTTGCTGAGAGAAGGAACTGTTCTATCATGGAAATGGTTCATTGTATGCTCACAGGAGCTACTCTTGGGCAACAATATTGGGCAAAAGCTATCACCACTGTAGTGTATCTATTGAATAGGGCACCCACAAAGGCCCTAAAAGGAATGACTCCACAAGAAGCATGGAGTGGTCGAAAACCCTCCATATCTCATCTACTTATTTTTGGATGTCAAGCTTTCATGCACATACCGAAAGAGAAAAGGAAGAAACTAGATGAGAAAACACTGAGATGTATTTTTCTTGGATATTCTGAGCACTCTAAATGATATCGGTTGATAGATCCTTTGACCAAGAAAATTCATATCAGCAGAGATGTTGTATTTGATGAAGCTTTCACATCATAGAGCACATCTACAGTACACCAGGATATTGTGGAAACTAAGAGATGATTCCTTCGTCAGCATAGACAGGAGGTCCTTCTACATCTTCTTCACCACCACCGAAGAAGAATCCAAAATGGTGTACAAATACAATCAGAGACACAAATTTATCCACTCCTCCCAATTTGAATTTGGATAGACCTCGTACACGCAGTATGGCTCAAAAGGAAAGAGAAGCCAGAGAAACTGGTGAGGTTGATGATCTTTGTCAATCTTTTGAGGAACTTTCGGTGACTCAAAGTACAGAAGTTGAGGATATGGATATTGATGATGACAGGGCATTCATGTCTACCATAGACAGTCTTGAACCTGCATCAGTGCAAGATGCTCTCAGTGAGCCTCAGTGGAAGGCCGCTATGGATACAGAGTATGAGTCTCTGATGAAGAATAAAACTTGGAAGCTTGTTGATCTACCGCATGGAAAGAAACCCATTAGCTACAAATGGGTATAAAAAGTCAAGTACAAGGCAGATGGAACAATTGATAAGCATAAGGCCCGTCTTGTTGCAAAGGGCTATGCTCAAAAGGAATGCATCGACTATGAAGAAACTTTTGCACCTACTGCTCGGATGACCACAATTCAGGTTATGTGTGTTATGGCAGCACAATTTGGGTGGAAAGTTCACCAGATGGATGTCAAAAGTGCCTTTCTAAATGGTGAACTCCAAGAAGAAGTCTATATGACTCAGCTTGAAGGATTTGAAGTGGAAGGCCAATAGCAGAAAGTTTGCAAATTGGTCAAATCCTTGTATGGTCTGAAACAAGCTCCTCGAGCTTGGCATATAAAAATGGACAATCACCTTATGCAACATGGATTTAAGAGATGTCCGTCAGATGCAAACCTCTATTTCAAGAAACAGGGGTTCGAGATAGTGTTGCTTGTACTCTATGTGGATGATCTCGCTCATAACAGGGAGTTCGTAAACTATGATCTCTACTATCAAAAGAAACTTGTGCAAATATTTTGAGATGACAGATCTCGGACTTCTCCATTATTGTCTTGGTCTGGAATTCAGCCAGAAGGAGCACTCCATAAAAGTGTCTCAGAAAAAATATGCCAAGACATTGCTCGATAAATATCGCATGACTGACTGCAATCCAATGGCAACTCCAATGGAGAATGGACTTCAGTTATCGCGATATGATGACTCACCTCAGGTAGATGGTACTCTCTATCGACAGTTGATTGGGAGTCTCATATATCTGACCAATACTAGGCCAGATCTTGTATTTGCTGTCAACTATCTTTTGAGGTTCATGCAGGAGCCTAAGACTACTCATTGGAAAGCAGAAAAACATGTTCTTCACTATGTCCGTGGTACTATGAAATATGGCCTAGAATACAAGAGGAACAACAAATTCTTCTTGCAAGGATACACGAACTCCGACTATGCTGGATCATTTGATGATCGCAAGTCAACTTCTGGATACATTTTTCATCTGGGATCCGGTCCTGTCTCTTGGCACAATAAGAAGCAACAGGTGGTTGCTATTTCATCAAGAGAGGCAGAGTATCATGCCGCACGTGAAGCTATGTGCGAAGTGATATGGTTACGTCGCATTCTGACAAGTATGGGCCATCCATCAAAATCTCCAATACACTTGTTCTGCGACAATCAAGGTGTTCTGAACCTCGTCAAGAATCCAGTCCATCATGAAAGAACAAAGCACATTGACACACAATGTCATTTCATTCGAGATGAAGTTCCAAAGCACCGAATTCAGCTTTAGCACATTCCCACCGATGCTCAAGTTGCAGACATTTTCACTAAGGCACTTGGACGTGTCAAATTTGAATTGTTTCGTAGCTCACTTTGTATTGCAAAATGATGTAAGGGGATGTTAGTAGTCTAGTATAGCTATTAGTTATTACATTACCCAAATAATGTAATAAAGGGGGATGTTAGCGTACTTTGTCTTTGTCTAAGTTTATTTAGACATTTTGTTGAGACTGTTACAACTTCGTAACAGTTCTTGTTCAGCCGTTCCGTCGATGCTATTCCCGGCTATGTAATCACTATTTAAACATGGTTTAATGCAATGCAATGTTGTTCGCTGGTTTGACAAGGGTGTGGAAGCGGATCTCTCAATTTTGCCCTCATCAAGATGGATGTGATAAGGATTCCTTATCCTCTACCTCACATGCTCTGTTTGGGTGGTCAAATGGTAATTTTTGGGTGCCATTTGGCCAAATTTTGACTTTTTCTGGGTCAAACTTCACCACCATCCCACCCTAGGATGAGGGCTCACCACCATCCTAGGGTGGGACAAGGATCATCTACCCTTGTCCCAGGGTGGGATGGTGGTGAATTTTGGGCTAAAACCTCCTAAAATTGGGCCGATAGCCTCCAAAACCCTTTTCAGAGTGGCTAGAACCACTGTGAGCCTCTTGAGGGCTGCCTAAGGGGCCATATTATGTCAATTTGATCACTGCTTGTGGATGCTTAATTGGGTTTACCAAATTTTAGTGTCTACACCTCCCATATGAACTGGTCATGAAAAGGAATGAAAAGTCACTGCTGCTCACCTTTATTGCATGCAGATTGCCACTTTCACCTGAGATTGGGCCTATTTATTGACAAACTGCTTCTTATGGCTTAGCCATTGTTGTCTGCAGCAGCTAAGATCTGGTCGATGTCATCTACAGTGGCTAAGATCTGGCTTCTCTAAGCTTGTGCGGCTAGGATCTGGTCACTCTTGGCTTGAGCGGCCAAGCTTGAATGGCTTGAAAAGGCCCCAAATGAGTGGTGAGAACCACTATTGATGCTTGGAAAGTCCAATATTATGTCTTATGATCTTATGAGTGTGTCTATGTGAGTAGCTTCCCTAAGCATGACACGATTTAGGTGTCTACAGATTCCCCTTTTTGCGATGTGTTGTGTGGAAAACACAACACTGAGCAAAAATGTAGACTAATATGTTTGTAGGGTGTATGGTGATCAATGGTCTGATCAACGCCGGATGGCCCAATCATGCAAGATGGTGTGCATCCCTTGAATCATTGCCTCAATGTTCGGAGGACTTAGCTTAGTGGATTTTGCATGTTAAATTGCACTCATTCCTCAAACTCAATCGGGTAGCTTCAGCTACTACAACAATTCCGACCGGTAGGAGAGCTACAATTAAAGATGTCATGTCTGCTTACGTTCCCAGCAAACAAGGGAAATTTGTGATTGTTGTATGCAATGATTCGTAGGACGAACATAATTTTGTTATGATCAAGTGATATTTTGTTGATTTTGATTATGATTATGTTGAAGTTTTGAACTACCTCTTCACACAATGAGTTGGTGAAGAAATGACAATGAATGAAGTGACAAGTCGCTTGACCAATATGACTAATCTGGTTCCTTTCTAGCATTTGTTGCTTTTAATGGGCAATCCCACATCCAAGTGTGATTCCAATTGCTTATGATAATCATCCATCCCTATCTCGAGGAGCGGTCTGGCTATCAATAGCCTTCTTAGGGAGTTAGGATGAGTGATTCTATTTATGCCTAGATTGTATCACTTTGACTTAATGTTTTTGATGTCATAGGGGAATTAGAATGACCCCTTCGCACCCATGGAGCAGTCCGACCATCTTGATCTTCTTCGGGTTTGAAGGGTGGCATATCGTAATTCCAAAATGAGTTGTTTTTGCCCCAAGTGGCCTTATGGTTATCTACTCATCTCACCAAAATACATGGAGTGCAAATCACTGCAATCACCGAGTGGATAGAGTAGGTAACTGGATACGAGGCCTGCTTGAGATTGTGATTTTATGTGATTTTTTTGTTATTTTGAACATTATGATGATCCTAAACCACCAAAGTGTGTTTATTTATTGTTTTTGTGGGATCCCTCAAGGAGAAAATCCCTTATTTTGACTTGTGGATCTGGCCGCTGTTAGGTCCAACGGCTTTTGAGTTCCTGCCTGTGGTCGCTGTCGCCTTGAGCGACCAAGAAGTTCGGGCCACTGACGTCAGTAGTGGCCAAGGTGTAATTAAGGAAATATAAAAATTTGTTTTTCTAGGGTTTGACCTGTCATTTTCACTGTTGAAGATTCATTTTCAGAGCTCTGGTGCAGTGGTGATGGTTGCGACTTCGAAACTTGTTGGTGCTGAGGACATGGCTGCATGGGGCGAGACATCAGCTACTGGAGGAGTCGAAGCTTCTCGGGTATTTCTCTCTTCAAAACCCTAGCTCTCTTTTCTTTGTCTAAGTAAAACTGAACCTCACTAAGTAATGAGCAAAATGAACCTCACTAAACCTGCTAGCAATGAACAAACTCCGTAATTAGGCTTAGGTTCCCTTTTGCTATGGTGGGTTAGTCCCCAATTTTGCTTTCTATCAGTGGCTTCAGCCTAGGGTTTTTTGATTTTTTATTTAATTATTCACCTGTTGCCACCATTTGGGCGTTCTCAAACTTAGCTTAGTTTTGATGCTTGGGTAGGAAATTTGCTTTCCATTTTGTTTGCTTTCCCTCCCTATGTTGTTTTTTTTTGAATTATTTTGTTAATTTTGTAATTTTTTTGATTTTTTGGCCAAGGGTTCACGGGTTTGTCGTGCCGCCCCTTGGCTGCTGTCGCTCAGAGCGGTCGGCTTTGAGCCGTTGTCGCTCAGAGTGGCCAAGCTTGAATCCCAATGGTCAAAAATTTGACCATTGGGCCTTGGCCGCTGTTGCCTCCAGTGGCTAGGTTTCGGCCATTGTAGGTGACAACGGCTAAAGCTTGAGCCTTGTTTTTTGTTTTGTGTATTGATTTTTATGATTTTTTTTGACTTTTGAATTTTTGCTTTGCTTGATTAGGTGCAATTTATTCTTCCTTTTCTTAGATTTAGAGTAACTCATACTCTTTTGCACCATTTTCATGTTTATTGTGAATTATGCCTTAGATGCACTGTAGTTATGTTTTGTCTTTCTTCTGCTTTGCTTAGATCCTCACTGCTCGGGCTCGGGACCCGAAGCTCCTGCTTGACTTGCTTCCTAGATTTGATGACACTGACTGGGAGTGGTTTAAGGCCCGTGGGCTATAGTACATCATTAGGTTGCCCCATATTATGGCCGACTAGGCTTATCTTATGGCCTTAGCCCACCATTGGGACCCGCAGACCAACACCTTCCACCTTCCACTCGACGAGATGACTATCACATCGGAGGATGTTTACAAGATCTTTCGGATCCCATTCGATGGGGTGCCCATTGTTTCATCGACCACTAATGATCAGGTGGTCATCTATGCTCGGGTGTTTGGAGCACGCTCTGCATAGGCCCTCCGAGAGACTAGGTTCGGGGGAGTATCTATCAAAGCTTGGTATGATGCTCATGTTTTCACAGTGAGGCATGTCATGTTGTTGATGGTGATCAACAACGTTCTTATCCTAGACTGCTCGAGTTTGAGGTTCCCTTGGAACCTCCTGGTGATGGTGTAGGACCTACTAGATAGCGAGGAGCCTATCATCTATGCATGGGGTAGATCGCTATTGGCTCAGTGCTATGATGAGTTGTACCACATCCATCGATGGGGACATGTCAACATTACTGTACGCCTTGCTCCTACAAGTTTGGGGATGGGAGCACATTAAGGTAGATCGCCCTAAGGGGCTCCCAATTGAGATTATAACTATTGAGGCTCGGACACAGTGCTATGCTACCAGATGGGCTCGAGAGCATGAGGAGCGTAAGAGCCATACTTTTGTAGGGGAGCTATCCCACTATACTGATGCTTTCACCAGACTATTGGTCGGAGATGTCATGTGGTGGCCTTACTATGAGTGTCCTGCTTGGGATGATCCAGCTAGTTTTACTTCCAAGACATGGCACAGGAAATGGCTCATTGGCCATAATATTGCCATCCGAGAGTATTTCTTCTACTCTCGAGTTCTTCATCAGTACGGATTGCAGTAGGATGTGCCCTTGATACCATTCTTGTATAGGCACCTCATAGCAGAGAAGGACCTACCTCCATGATAGATCACAGAGCTTTCAGATGAGGAGGATGCCCTAGTCATAGACCCTACAGTGGCTGGGGGAGTTATAGAGGCCTACTCTCAGTGGTGGGGTGATCGGATGTGGCATGGCATCGGTAGCCTAGGGCACGAGGATGATGGTGGGGGTGATGGTATAGATCCGGTAGGATGCAAGGTTCGAGCCAGGATCGAGGTATGGGGCCAACTAGTAGAGCAGGTGGTAGTAGAGGATCCTGATATTCCTGAGGAGGAGGAGTTAGAGCCTCAGGAGAGAGACTCTCCTCTGAGAGCATAATTGCATGAGGTTGAGGTTGAGCTTCAGGCCACTAAGATCTAGGTACAATGGTGAGATGCTACCATTGAGTAGCTCTCAACACAGATACAGGCTCTACAGGCTACTATTGGGGGTGGTGATGTCAGGATGCAGTTTGTTGTTCCTCCTTCTACACCACAAGAGGCTCCAATGGTAGGTTTAGGGGTAGATGTGGGATGACTTCAGTATTTGTTGGATGAGCATGAGGAGCAGATCCAGGGACTTATGGATCATGTCACCATCCTTCAGATGTAGCTTAGGAGGCATGGGATTGTCCCTAAGGATCCAATAGGTGCGGGTGGTTCGTAGGTCAATGGGTGCTCTACCTCGGGGTAGTCTTCCGCCCATCCTAGCTAGAGGACCCAGACTCGGTAGAGAGACCTACAGGCTCACATCACTCGACTCATGACACCACCATAGGGGGAGGTAGCACTAGAGGAGGTGATGCAGGGGGCTCAGGCCCGATATTTGATTGATGCTCTACTTGGTCCTTGATCCATTTTTGAGGTCGACTGACCTACATGACTATAGCCCATGGGCATTTTTGTATATCCATTGGACTTGACACACATACTTTTATGATAGATTTACTTTATGACTTATTATGTGTATCATTTATTGCTTTATGTTTTTGTTTTTGTTTTATGATATGATGTGATGATGGTATTATGATGATTTGATGAATATGCTAGATGATAGATGATATTTGAAGATGCTTAGATGGATGTGTAGATGCTTATATGTTTTGATGATATGATGTGATGTATTTTGATGATGAATGATGAATTTATGATTTGGTATGCAAATGGATATTGCCTATATGTTTTATGATGTGGTTTATGGATGATTAATGACTTGTTTTTGTGGATGCAAATGTTATTGTTAAATGCATGTTTAATTTTTGCTTTAATTATATGCATCTAACTTATGTGATGGAATGGTATAAATGAACCTCGTATGCTCTAATCACTTAAAACATACGGAATGCATATGACATTGACAATCTTAATGGGTGATACCATAGAAAGTAAAAAAATAATCATGAATTTAAATAATCACTCCTATCATAAGAATTGATTAAGTATTCATATATGAGATGTAATGGTGTGTAATGTATTTTCTTAATAAGTTTCTATAAATTAAAAGATATAAAGTAGTCAGTGGTCATCTATATACTATTTCTAATATATATGCGGTATCTGTCCTACTATGTTGATACCCCCTAATTTATAGAATCTTATAAAGAATATGATGGTGTGAATGATGTTATGATTTGTTGCTATGTAAGAATTTTTGGGGCTTTTCGGAGATTCAAACACTCTAGTTCCCCTATCAACAGTTGTCTACTTACCACTTAGACTTTTGAAAAGTAAGGCTTTTACCATGGACCTAGTTTTTCATGATCTCTGTGTGTGCATGTGATTGTATATTTTGAGATAGAACTCAAGCATTTCCTCCGATGTCAGGTGGGATTCTTTCAGCCCATTGCTAAGATCAAGGATCCTCAAGTGTTCATCTCATCCTTATGTTGGACTTAGTTGGACTATACCACTAGGCAATATTGGGTTACCTAAGCTAGCTCATCCACATTCAAACATTGGTCTACACAAATGCATGAAGCAATTGTGGTAGACATATCATCATGCGTAAGGATTTCTCCTTCCAATTTTGTACAATGTTGAGAATTCCAAGGATTCAAGCTTTATTCCCTTCTTTTTGGCTTCTTTTTGGCTTTGGATTTTTGCTCATATGTAGTGATGAAAATCACTATTTATTTTGATTTGATTTTTTCTTTGAGCGGGGATTTTTTTGTAGTGATGATAATCATTATTTATTTTGCTCATACGTAGTGATGAAAATCATTATTTATTTTTTATTGATTTTTTTGAGCTTGATTTTTTTTTTGGATTTTGATTTGTGTATCGGATTTTTGCTTTGAAATATGGATTGTATGCTTGGCCTTTTGAATATGTACTTTGCTTTGGGATTTTTTCTTATTTTGATTTAAGCAAGGGATTTTGATAGGGTAAAGCTTGTCCTTTTGCCAATTCTCAGCACCTTTAAACCGGTTGCATAGGGGGATAAGCAAGGAAGATCCTTTTCACTTAAGGTAACCTAGACCACTTTGTAGCTTTCATCTTTTCCTTGTACCAGCTAGGATTTTAGTGTTTCAATTAGTGATGGGATCTTGAATATCCAAGGCTTTATCATAGCTAGGCCTTACCTTCTACTAATCAAAGTTGTTTTCCTCAAAAGTTGATAAGATTACTAGGTGTGGTTGATTAACCAAAAAACCTTATTTTATTATGTATAGCAACAAATAATGGTTGTGTTGAAAAACACAATTACACACATGTGGATGGAGGTATGGATATGAATGACTTGTGCGACAAACTATGGTATCACTTTTAAGGCTCTCATGACATATACAATTGTAATGTATATGAAAATGTAATGCAATGATGTGGATGCAAAATGTGAAGTGCAATTGTTTTTGTATTTTTGATTTTATGTTGTTTTTGTATTTTTTGATTAATTTGACCAAAGGGCTTATTATGCCTTTGGGGCTTTTGTTATTGATTTTGACCAAGCGGTTTGAATTACCCTTGGAGGCTTTTGAATTGATGTTTGACCAAGTGGTATGAATTACCCTTGGAGCCTTTGATTGATTGGATTTGACCAAGCGGTTTGAATTACCCTTGGAGCCTTTGAATTGATTTTTGACCAAGCGATATGAATTACCCTTGGAGCCTTTGAATTGATTTTGACCAAGCGGTATGAATTACCCTTGGAGCCTTTGAATTGATTTTGACCAAGCGGTATGAATTACCCTTGGAGCCTTTGAATTGATTTTGACCAAGCGATATGAATTACCCTTGGAGCCTTTGATTTGTATTTTGAATTTTTTTTTTTTTTATAATTTTTTTTTGTGTTTTTGACATATTTGAATTTTTTGTTTTATGACATATTTGAATTTTTTGTTTTATGACATATTTTAATTTTTTTTTTTATCATATTTGAATTTGAATTTGTTTTATGACATATTTGAATGTTTTTGTGTTTTATGACATATTTGAATGTTTTTGTTTTTATGTGTAAAATGCCTTTAAGTGAATGATATTGAGAGGTTCAGGCTCTTCAACACCATCTAATGATATAAGGTGATATGCTCCAGGCCCAACTCTAATTGAAATCATATATGGACCTATCCAGTTTACCATGAACTTATCTCGCAGATGTGGCGACAGATTTGAATTTTGCTAGTTTTCTTTGAGCACTAGATCTCCAACCTTGAATTCCCTTAGGTGGAATTTACTATTGTAAGCTCATGCAAGGTGATCTTGGTAAACATGGAGATGCTCTAAAGCATTGACTCGACGTTCATCAAGAAGCATCAACTGATCAAGGTGGCCTTGCCATGCAGCTTCATCATCTATGAAGTCCTTTAATGCTATGCGTAGAGTCAGGATTTCCAACTCTAGAGGCATGATGGCTTCAGTGCCATATACTAGTGAAAATGGTGTTGCCCCAGTGGGCATCCGTATACTAGTCTTGTATGCCCATAGTGCAAGAGGCAACTGCATGTGCCAATCCTTGTGATTTTCTTGCATTATCTTCCTCAAAATGGAGACTATTATTTTGTTTGAGGCTTCTGCTTGCCCGTTTGCTTGTGGATAATAAGGCATTGAAAAACTATGTTGAATATGGTATTTTTTCATTAAAGCATGCACATTTTTGTTCTTGAAATATGGCCCATTATCCGATATTATCTTAGAAGGGACCCCAAAATGACTTATGATATTGTGGAGTATAAACTCCGCAATCCTTGGTCCAGTTGTTGATGTTAAGGGGATCACTTCTACCCATTTAGTGAAGTATTATATGGCTATTATGATGAATGTGTGTCGGCCTGAGGATGGGGGTGAGATTTTCCCAATCAAGTCTAGTCCCCATTGTGAGAATGGCCATGCTTCCTGGATGGGCTGCAAAGCTTGCGATGGTAAGTGCGTTAGGTTTGCATGATGCTGGCACTTACTACATTTCTTGACATACTCACAGTAGTCCTTTTCCATGGTGGGCCAATAGTAACCCATTCTCAAGATGCGCTTAATGATGGCCATGCCACTGAAATGGCCTCCACATGTTCCATCATGAGCTTGCAAAACTACCCAAGATGCTTCCTGGGGCTCAAGACAATGGAGTAATACTCCATCATATCCTCATCTGTAGAGGATTTCTCCTAGAAAAATGTATCTTGTTGCTCTCTATTTGAACGTTCACCTTTCAGTATGTGACAAACCTTGAGGTATTATTCCAAGCTTCAGGAAGTCCCATAGTTGGGAAAGCCAATCCTGATAGGCCACAACTTCTATAGAATAGACAACTTGCTCTTCCTGCATTTCTGAGGTAGTGAACATGGATTGAGGAACAACTCTATGGTATATGGTTGCACCACACTCTACAGGTCCTTGGGAGATCAAAGACCCCCAAGGTGTTATTTGCAAGAAATATCTAGCTATGAAGGACCAATCCTGATTTGGTTCGATGTTGATCATGTTGACTGATTCTTGATTGTCAAAAGCCTCATGGTGTATTGTTGAGTGTGAAAGCACTTTCACATGGATGGTTGTAAAATCAGTAGATGGATTCTGAGGGATTAAGGATCCCAAAGAGGCCATGGTGTCTACAAATCTATTCGACGTACGAGGGATTGCCTCGATGTCATACCATTCTAGACAGGCTAAGTAGGTGTCAACAAGTTCCTTGTAAGTCTTCAGGAGTGGGCACCTACATTGGAATAGTCCTTTGACCTGGTTTACTATGAGCAAGGAGTCACCAAAGATATTCAATATTTTAATGCCCATCGCTATGGCTATTTGGAGTCCCAGGATCAATGCTTCATATTCTGTATTGTTGTTTGTGCATGGGAAGTCTAGTTTGAATGATAAGGGCAATGGAGCACCCTACGGTGTGATAAAGACAATCCCTGCTCTACCTCCTTGTTCACACTTTGAACCATCGAAGAATAATGACATGTCTCTTTCTTTCTTAGGTTCTTCGAGTTCTAGTAGATCTGATAATGCAAAGACCGCATCATCAGGAAATTCTATGGTGAGAGGCTTGTTATCCTGAAGAGGCACCTCTGCTAATTGATCTGCTATGACTTGTCCCTTGATGGAATTTTGGCTTACGAACTCTAGATCAAATTCTATCAATAGCATGATCCACTTTGTGGTACGTGTATTGTGATATGTCTTGCTCATCATGTACTGCAAAGGATTTTGTTTTGATATGACGTAGGTCGTATGGCTCAACATGTAGTGTCACAACTTTTGAGTTGCAAAGACCACTTCTAAACACAACTTTTTGACATACGCATATCCTAGCTCATAACTCACCAAGGTGCGACTAATGTAATATATGGCTTGCTCTTTATCTTGTGCATTATTTTGGGCTAACATGGTGCCCAATGCAAAATTAGTAGCCGATATATATAGTAAAAATGGTATGTCTGGCCTTGGTGGAGCCAATACTAGCGGTGTTGCCAGATAAGTTTTGATCTCTACAAAGGCTTGATGGCATTCTTCATCCCAATGAAAGGGGACTTCCTTGCATAGCAACCTATTCATAGGTCTGCATTTGTCTGATAATTGCATGATGAATCTTTTGATGGATGCTATCTTGCCTTGTAGGCTCCTCAACTCCCTAATGTTGGTAGGGGCGGCCATTTCCAATATAGCCTTTACCTTTGTAGGATCTACTTCGATGCCTCTCTTGGATACGATGAATCCCAAAAGCTTGCCAGAAGTTACGCCAAATACACACTTCTTAGGATTCAATCGGACATTATGTTCTATGAGGTGATCGAAGACTTGTCTAAGGACTTCGGCATGCTCTTGCCGCAACAAGGACTTGGCTAGTAAGTCATCCATGTAATCTTCCAAGATCTTATGCATATAGTCATGGAATATGTATGTCATGGCCCATTGATATGTGGCACCAACATTTTTGAGACCGAATGGCATCACTTTGTAATAGAATGTTCCCCATGGAGTAATGAAAGTAGTTTTATGTTGATCTTCGAGCTTAATCCAGATTTGGTTGTATCCAAAAAAACCATCCATTAGGGAGAGCATTTCATGACCTACGGTTGCATCTACAAGAGCATCTATGTTTGGCAATGAGAATGAATCCTTTGGTGTTGCCCTATTTAAATCCCTAAAATCCATGTAGATACGGACTCTTCCATCAGGTTTCCCTATGGGTACCATGTTTGACACCCACTCAGGGTAGTCGATAGGAACTATGAATACTGCATCCAATAGTTTTTGCAATTCATTCTTCACCATCAAAGCGATGGTTGGATGCATTTTCCTCAATTTTTGCTTGATTGGCTTCTTCATGGGATCCAATGAAAGGTTGTGAATGACTAACTTTGGATCTATCCCTGGCATGTCTTTGTAAGTCCAAGCAAAAATATTTGGCCTCTCCTTGAGGAGAGGAATTAGGATGGCTTGTTCCTCTGGAGATAGACTTTCTTCGAACTTGACTTTCCTTGGTTGGGTAGGATCATCACTGATGTCCACCTCAAAAGTCACTTCTATAGCCATATGTGACCCATCCTCTAGCTGATGAGGCATGGGTATCAAATGAATGTCATCGATGAGATTTATAGGACCTAGTGACTCAGGTTCCAAACCAACATGGAAGACGTCATACGTACAACCTGATGCAAAATGGAATGGTTGTAACATCTCTTCATTGGTGAAGAGGTCTTCTAGCTCTATGGGTGAATTAGCATGATCCCAATCAATAGCCTCTACATCAAGATGCAATGATTTGGTAGGATCTACTAGATTATGAAGTGGAGTGGTCAAATCAATGGAGATCATGTTGATGGATGGGATGAAATCTCCAGGACCACATGGGTGCAATCTTGTCTCAGGGGTTTCCCTTCCATACTCACGATGAGGTTCTAGAGGAATGGGAATTTTTGGATCTGGCCCATGAGCAGGGTGGACAATAGGATCATTGGGCTCTAACTACTCTCTGAATGTAGGTGGAGGGGGATTGACCATCCGATGAATGGCAGCTAGGTCAATAGGTCTCCCCAAAAATTGGAGATGAGGGTCTATGGCATGAAGTGCCACCTCTCTCTCTACTAGCTCGTTGACTTGCCGCAAGTGGTGAGGTCCAAGATAAGCCATCTCGGTCTCATCCTCAAAGTCATCATCACTTATCCAGAAACTGTTAGCATTGGTATGCGGCCTTAAGACAAGGGGCTCATGTCTTGGCCCCAAGTAGGCCATCTCTATTTCATCTTCATATTCTTCATCACTTATGAAGAATCCATTTGCATTTGTCTCTTGCCCCAAAGTCAAGGGGTTGATGGCTTAGGCCTAAGTAAGCTCTTTCTATTGAGTCTTCTGATTCATAGTCACTTTCATCTGATGTATATCCACTCTCATCATGGATGGACCATGTGAATCTTTGCAAATAGTGAGGCCCCTGATAGGCTAAGCCAAGTTGTGCCTCATCATCACTTGCCTCATATCCATTCTCCTCATCCCATGAGTTGTACCCTATTGGGGTGGAATCAATTGAGGTGTTTGGATGATAAGTTTTTGGAGGTGGTATGTTTACCATGGCCACTTGTCTATTGCTCAAATTTTCTATTCTTAAGGGGTGATAAGGAATGAAATCAATGTCTTCTCCCAACCCTATGCTTAATATTTCCAATGCTACTACAAGAGAGTCATCTCGACCTCCGCTATAATAGCCTAAGCCAAATCTATCGGAGGGAAGCTGATATAGTGGCTCGTAAGGCCGCCTATGCCCCTGCTCATATATGCCAAGGCCATAGCCATGCCAATGGCAATGCTCAAAGTAGCTTAGAGCAAACTCGAGATTAGAGAGGTAATGAACATTGACTATGAATAATTCATCACCATCCTCTTCTATATCTGAAGACTTATGAGCATAGTCCAGGTCGACATAGACAAAATTGGTTTGGTTGGGAGGGATTCCAAGTGGAACCACTATTCCTACTAGTGGCCTCAAGTCTTTAGGCCTCCCTATGTCTTGTGCAGACTCAATGATAGGTGTAAAGGTAATGTTCTACACAAGGTACTCCCCTATGCCTATACTTGCCAAGTGTATTGATGCATGCGATGTGGATGACCCCACGGATGATATTGGCGAAGCAGGGTGATAATCACTATCTTCATCTTGATCTTGAGGATCTTCCTCTTCCATAGGACTTGGTATTTCAGCAATGGCTATAGTTGGCACTTCTTTGGGCCTTTCTTCCTTAACTAAGGGTGCCTTTAGCTTCTTATTATCTTTTGGTTTTGATGTTGATGGTACTTTAGAAGCATTGACTATCTTGAGTGCATTAGGAGGTGTTGATGTGCATGGGTCTTTTCTTACCCCTTTGTCTTTGTTATCCACTTGTGTGGTTGGGGATGAAGGTGCCACGTATAGGTGAGTAGAAGGGATCATGAATTCTCCTAGAATGTCCACCTGATTGATGTATTTAAAAGGCTCTTCATCGGCCAGAACCACATAGACTTTGTTTTCGTGCACATACTTGACACACTGGTGCAAGATCGAAGGCACACACTTCATGGCCCTTATCCAAGGGTGCCCTAAGAGGATGTTATATTGCATAGCTCCTTCCAAGACATGACACATCATGGGGATGGTCTTGTGCCCCACCTTGATGGGTAGGACTATCATTCCCATAGTATTGCATAAAGCATCATTAAAAGCTCTCAATGTGTAAGCTCCTGGAATGATATTGGTCTTGGGTATCTTGAGGTGCTCTATTGCAGTTGTTGTAATGATGTTTATCGATGAACCTGTATCGACCAAAACCCTCTTGAAAGGTAAGTCATTGATGGCCACTACAATGTTTAGTGGAGGGTCTAGTAAGGCAGCAGAAACTGTCTTAATCTCATGATCATAGAATCGGATTACAGGTTCCTAGCATTCTTGCACTTGTCCCACAAAGTGAGTGAATGCATTCGCATCTTGTGGTTGAAGCTCAATTGTTCTTAAAATCTCCATTAGAGTCTCCCTATGCTTTGGAGACTATTGTATGAGCTCATATATGGATAACTTAGTTGGAGTCATCTATAGGTTTTGCTCCAATCTACTCCAAATAGTTACCATAGGTCACATTGGTGGACCTAGAAGGTTGTCTTGCCTTTGCCTAGGGGTAGCTGGGATGTTCATGGGAGCTGCAGGTGGTTGTGGTTGACCATACCACCTAGTCCTTGTTGCTATGTTAACAATATCAACCATCCCCATACATCCATGGGTAGGTATGTCAGCTCGAACCTGATTGACTTGGGCCCCTTGCTCTCGAGGGGCCTCATGATTGGGCAATGGGTTTCTATATATGCCCATGTCTCTATTATTCGAGAGCTAGTGGATTGTCAACTTTGAGTTCTCCCACCTCAATCATGTTTTGCACTTGATGCTTAAACCCGATGCAAGCCTCAATGTCATGCCCCGGTATCCTATGATAAGGGCAAAATTGATCTTCCCTATATCCTTTTGGCTTAGGATGGTTGGGATCTATAAGAGGTATATCAAGAAATCTGATCCTCCTAGCCTCACTCAACTGATTAAATATTGATTGCATTGATTATGTCAGAGGCATGAAATAACGAGGTGGCTTGCATTCTCGATTTCTTCCTTGATTGTTCTTTTGGTCATAGTTGGTTGGTGGGGGATGTGCTTGATAGTTCTATGGTTGTTGTGCACCCCCATCCTTGGGTGTAGCTAATATGACTTGATTGACTAGAGTAAGGTTGCCCTACTTCTACTTATACTTGTCATTCTTACCATTCTTGTTCCACTCCTTTTTGTTTTGGAGCTTAATGGTTCCCTCATCTACTTTTATCTCTTCGATGAGCTTGGCATATGCCAGAGCTTCTTCAAATGAAGGATACTATTGGAGTTGTAGCAAGAGGGAGATATGTTTAGAACAACTTTTGGTGAACATGCGAATGATCTCTTCTATGGGAATGGAGAATGATAATTTTGCCATGACTTTTCTCCATCTATTCCCATAATCCATTACTGGCTCATCATCATACTATTTCAAGTTAGCCAGGTCTGAAAGGTTCACCTTCTTCTTAGCACCAAAGGAGAAATGCTTCAAGAATGTGTTTACTAGTTGTTCAAAGTTGGTTATGCTATGCTTAGGTAGTTGGTTGAACCATTGAGTGGCAGCACCTAAAAATGTCATTATGAATGTTCTTAGCATGAGAGCGTCATTGTCTTCAAGATGAAAATAGGCATTGATAAAATTGGTGACATGCTCTTGTGCATCCTCTTCACCTTTAAACTTTTCTAACCTAGGCATCTCAAAGTGCTTAGGATATGGAGGGCTAGGGATTGATGGGCACAATGGTTGATTGTGTATCTTGCTCAATGTTGGTGAGTTCCCAGCTGCCTCTTGTTTCTCAAAGGTTTTCATCTTTTTAGCAAGCTCTTGAAATGCCTTTGATGCATGGATTTCCTCCTCTTGTAAGCCTATTCACATTGGCAATGGAGGTAACTCTCTATCCATTTGATTTATTCCATTTTCCTCCCTCCTAGGAGGGGACCCAGGATTATGATCTTGGTTTGTTATGTTTGCCCTTCCCCCATTAGTTGGATTTCATTCATGATTTGGTGGGGGGTTTCATTGTGGGCTATCTTGTCTAGTGTGCCTCTCCTTAGGTGAGTCAGCGTGTCTTGTTCTTTGTTGGTCACCACCATTTGTCTATAAATTGTTAAGAGCTAGCCGCTCAGCTTGCTCTCTTAAATGTTGCTCATGTTGGTGCAAGAGTCTTTCTCTTTGTTTCTCTTGTTCGAGAGCTTCTACTAGCTCTCGCTCCTTACGTAATGCATTTTCTAACCACCTCATTCGGTCAGTTTGTGCTATCATAGAAGACTCATGTTTATCTGACTCTATTCTTGTTGTCTTGACTCATAGATTCCTCGAGGGGGTTTCTATTGTATCTGTACTCTTGCTAGTTAATGTGACTTGTTCAGTGTACTATTGAGTATCCCTATGATCAGACTCCATGCATCTTCTATGGGGTCACTCTGAGGTACCCCTAGACTGGGAGGTATGTTTAGAAGTCATAGTTCATGAGCTTCCAGATGTAGAGTTCTTAGTAGCTATAGTTCTTTGAGTTGGTTGAGTAGGAAATCGATCCAACCCATCTAGCTGTCTTATTTTCCATGGCTGGTCCCATGGGGTGCCATTTACTCCTATGAGGTCATAGTCTATGGGAATATTTCCTTTTGTGTGAAGGGTTTCTTCTATATGATTCCCATGACTAGATGTAGCTCTAGTTTCCTGCCCTTCAGTGGGCAGACCTATTTCATATGTTTCTTGTGAGTCTTGAGGTGTTGCAATTCTTGTTTGCCTTCTTGATGAAGAGGGCTTGGTGGTAACATGTTTTCTCCATGTGGATGGAGATGTAGCAGTCTCATCATCCCCATGTGAAGAATGAGTCTTAGAACCTTCTTTATGTCCATGTGAGGAGGAAGCCCTTGAAGCTTCCTCACATCTTTGAGATGTTTCTGTGTGTTTAGAGGAGGCCCTTGAGGTCTCCTCATGTCTCCTTGATGAGGATGGTTATGAAGCCTCTTTTTGTTTATGTGACTTTGTTCCATGATGTGGTTCCTTACTTGGGGTTTCTCGAGGAGATCCCCCAAGGGTTGAGTTATCACCCCTTAGGCTCATGGAGCTACGTCTCATGGTCTTACGGGTAGGTCATTCAATGTTACTACGACTCCGCCTATGGGCATGAATTGCTTCTGTCTCTCCCTCGATATCAGACCGAGGGTGCTTACTTCTTGTTTTGACCATGTTGTTTTATGACTTGATATTTTGAGTTGCAAATTAGGAATGACCACACAATACCAAACAAATGTTTATCTTGATTACCGATTTGAGTGTGCCCTAGACTATTTGATGTGTTTTGATGTGTTGCTCTTTCGATTTCTTTGCTCTTGTTCTTGGATTAAGAATGAGAAGACTCATCCATAGTGACAATCAAGTACACTCATGCCAAACATGATTTTCTCAAAAGAAGCTAGGGTACACCATTGAAGACCCAATGGAGGGTTCGCCTAGCTCTTCCACTCTGAACCAATGATTGTTCCAATAGTGGGAGATAGTTTGAACACAAGTAACTTAGTGTCACTATAAGTAAGTTTCTCAATCCATTTCTAGGAAGCTCTAGGGGGAAAACCAGTGGAAGGAGATGAATTCCAATGTCACTGGACTGAATTGAAGGTTGGTGATGAAATCCAACTCTCCAATGTTTTAAATGAGACGTGCATGTGTGGTGTTCATTTTAAGCTTGTGTATCATAAAGTGCATCATATAGCAGCAATGAATCTTTCCTATATGCCTAAGTGCAAAAATACATTTCAATATTCAGAAAGATGCATGAACTACTATGATTTGTATGAGCGCACTTTATCTCGTGCAACTATGGCCTCTAGCAGGGCCTCAAAGCAAGCAAACAACATACAATGTCTAGCACATTGGATTCTAGGGTAAAATTTTTAGGCATAAGCCATTGTTCCTAGCAATGCCTAGTGGAAAATTTAAAAGAAGATCTAAGATATGTGAAATGCTTAATTCTTTCTTCTTTTATTCCTTCAATTTCCAAACATAAATGTGCTTTAAGTTCTCTATTTTAAACACACAGAAGTAGATAGAAAGTTATAAAATATCAGAGAAGCTATACCAACCTTTGATCCAGCTCAGAGAGTCTATGTTTTGACCTCTGTTGCACTCCAATCCTGGTCATTGTTGACCAGAGTGGCTGGTTCTTGGTCATTGTAGCTCAGAGCGGCTAAGCTCTATTGGCCATTGTAGCTCAGAGCGGCTAGTTTTTAGCCATTGTAGCTCAGAGTGGCTAGACCTGCACACAAAATTAAGTTAGTATTCTAGCAAAAAATGAAAAATTAGTGGTGGTCCCACCATGATCGCCATCTGTAGCGACCCCGAGAATGCACGCACCGGTCCCTTTTCTAAAACCCTACTTGCAATGCTATTTAAAATACCAAAGATAAAATGGAAAGACAAGAGGAAAAAGCATATAACATGAAATAACAAAATATGGATCTCTTTATTGATATTGAAGCTCGGTTACATGTCGGTCCCTCTTAGGGATACCCATTTTGATACTATAAATTACAAATAGGCAAGGAGTGCCCCTTCCATGAAGAGGTGGTGCGCTTATAAAAGCTTCTCGATTTCGCACACGGAAATGTATGAGGGCTTACAGATGCCTCCTTCTCTAGGTCTATTTCCTAGAGGGATCCCTTTTGCTCTCGTATGTTGTAATCTTCATCCGATGTACCTGTGGCCCTGCAAGCAATGAAACAACAACACACATTTAGGTGTCCGAGATTGCCTCCCTGGATGAGGTTGTTAGTAATCAAAGAATGTAATGGAAATATGATAAAACTATGCCATGAAATCATGTAAATCTATGCTAATGATATGAAAACATAAAGAAATAGAATAAAAGAAGCTATGTCTATCTAAGCTAAGCCTACGGGCCACTGTCCAAGACAACGACCGCTAAAGTAAACCTTGCCCTCTTTGCCCCAAAGCTATGGGTCAAAGACTATAATCTGATGTTGAAATAGTAGGTGTTATGCTCTTCAATTCATCAAAGCTCCATCGTACACGTGATCTCAAAGAGAACTCTCCAAGTCTCGAAAGCTCTCCTCAAAAATATGTCTCTCTCTCTGATATGATCTCTATATATCCTCTCTTTGGTGCTCTTAGGCTTGCACCTTTTATAGTGTGAAACCCTAGGTCTATGTCCAAGCCCTAGAAATGAATTTCTCATGCGTAGTGCAAGTTAGCATGAGAAGATTTTGTCCATTGTCTATATTTGAAGGCCAGTTAACTAAAATCTAACTGCCCACTTGAGTCTTCTATGCGAACTGGTCATTAGCATGAGAAGATTTTGTCCTTTGTTTATGCTTGGAGGTCAGTTAACTTAAGTCTAAATGCAAACTCAAACCTCCCATGTGAACTGGTCATGAAAAGGAATGCAAAGTCACTCCCGCTCACCTTTATTGCATGCAGACTACCACTTCCACCCGAGATTGGGCCTATTTGTCGGCAAACTACTTCTTATGGCTTAGCCATTGTCATCTGCAGTGGCTAAGATCTGGCCGTTATCATCTATAGTGGCTAAGGTCTGGCCGCTCTAGGCTTGAGCGGCTAGGATCTGGTCACTCTTGGTTTGAGCGGCCAAGCTTGGATGGCTTGAAAAGGCCCCAAATGAGTGGTGAGAACCACTGTTGATGCTTGGAAAGTCCAATATTATGTCTTATGATCTTATGAGTGTGTCTATGTGAGTAGCTCCCCTAAGCATGACATGATTTAGGTGTCTACAGTATGTCATATTTTTGTTTGTTTTGTTATATAGATTGTATGTTTTGTTTTGTTGTATATAATTGTTAAACATATTTGTTGCATAATTGTTTATGATGTATTTTTGTCTAGAAATGTTATTGTTGTTGTATGTCTTTATTATGGTATATAGTTTTGGTCATGTTATTGTTTTATGTTAAGTGTGGTTAGTATAAGTTTGGTTCTTTTATTTGTTTGCTTTAGGTGTTGTGGTTTAGGTGCTATGTTTGTTTTATTAGGATTATAGGTTTTTAATTGTGGTATTGTTAATTGTTGTGTTTTTTATGTCGTTTCGGATGTTTTTATTAGTTTAACTTGATGGTGTAATTTTGTATTTTGTTATTTTAAAATATTTTAAAGGATTTTTCTTAAAATATTTTAAGCTTTATGATTTTAAATATTTTAAAATTTATTTTGCCTTTAAATATATGTATGTTCTGTCAATGTTTATGTTAGTTCAATTGTTGTATTTTTAAATATTTTTAAATAATGTTTAAGGTGTTTAAAAAAATTTAAAATTAAAATAATTTTGATGTATTTTACAATTTTAATAAGAATTGTTTTGTTTTATGGTAGGTGAACTACATAAAATATGAAGACTCCACTTGCAAGGACGCTACTTTCATTATCAGTGATGTGATCCGGGTTCAACCTCCACCGCAGATATGTATATGTATAAGAAGTATTTCCTCAATAAAAAAATATGAAGACTCGGCATTCAAGTATTGCGCATGATATAAGCACGTTGAGGAGGTAGATAAGGTTCGAGGTCAAAATGTAGATATGACAGTCACAGCAGATTTCATATCTGGTAGTAACCGGATGACTTGATACATGTTTCAACGATCTTCCACAGTAAGGCTTGGCACAGTATAGCTTCTACAACGCGGTATGGTGTAGGGTTTGTTGGTTTTCACAGTTCAGCACGGCATGAGAGAATTTTCAAAATGAATAGTAGTAGATTGATAGTAAACAATGTTGGCAACGATGTATATATGGGAAACAACATCCAGATTACTTAGTCAGCGCTAATATGGTTTCCATATCCATTCTAATAATCTTAAGGCTCACGTAACAAAAGATGAGGTATTAAAGTGGAACAACATTCCAACATGACATGACATCATACAACATCGAAGGTGAAGGATACGCACTCAACTGGGCGTATGATGCATTAAATCCACTATTCACAAGAATCACTTGCTGGTGCAGAGTTTAGATGGAGCAATGTTAATCACAGTTTTCCTGGTGTATGTTCTTGACCGTCCGATATGTGTTCGTCTACTTCCAGCATTGGTTTGACTGATGAAAGTTTGCAAAAAATGGGAAAAGAAAGTAAAGAAATGCTGATTTTAGAAGGCAATGGGGAAAGTCCTATGAGTGAGGATAATGAGAATAAATTCATGAAGGTGGAAAGTTTTCACATTTTAGAGAATCTTGCTCTGGGCGTCATGTCTTACATCCACAAGATTTATCAGCAAGTAAAGATGAAAAGGGCTACTGTTTCCCATACATGAACAAGTTTAAATTAGGAAATGTGCCACCGTCCAGCTCAGAAATTCTTCAAGGCCTCGATCCTTTTATTGTGGAAACACGAAAACAGAGAATTAGAGAAGTGGTAAGGAACAGAACCTATTCTATCTGTCCGGTGGTTGAGGGACTGACAGATTTTGGAAATATATCTGCTGTTTTTCGTTCAGCAGATGCACTCGGGTTTCAATCAGTTCATGTTATTTCAAATGATAGCATAAAAGATACAGGTAAAACTAGAATGTGAGTATGGGATCTGAAAATGGTTAAATATTGAACAATGGAAGACCACGCAGGAATGCTTTGAAGTATTGCGATTGTAGGGATACCGAATTGTAGTTGCACATATTGGAAGTGATCCAGTCTTTGTTTGTGACATGGACTGGACACTGCCAACAAAGATGGCCTTAGGTTTTCCTGATGAATTTGAAGTAGAATAGACATGACTCCATGTCACTGGAGCAAGCAGTGTAGGGCAAGCAGCCCACAATGTTCCTTGTCGTGATGATCCTCTCCCCACAGCATAGCTTCTGTATATTCTTGTGGTTAAAAAAATTGCTCACTGCAATCGATTTTATCGCCCATATCTCGTCCACCCAGTGCTTGAAGTGGAAGGATAGAGATATAGAGATGCGCACAGGACTGGTAAAGAGAATCTAATATGGTTTCATGGCTCCAAGTTTTCTGACCAAAGTAATTACAAGATTTTGTTATGAGAGAATTTATAATGTGTATAATGTTATATACATTGGACACTTAAGTAAGGATGGATGGCGCATTAAATAAAAGGTGGATATGCGTATATATTGATAAAAGGCTAGCATATGTTATTGTTTATAAAAAATTGTTAAAAGGAACGATTTAAAATCCCTTTACAAAATGAATTGAAATAAATCAATAAAAGGTGAATGTAAAAGGGAAAACAGGTCGGACATTCGCTGCACGGGAGAAAATAAGAGAAAACCATAGCAGAAGGAGAGAAAGAGGAGACTACAGAATAATAGAAATTGCAGAGACACTGAAGCTATATTGTAAGATCATGTATTATGTCAAATGATTTTATGGATTCAAATATGCATATTTATGGTTTTTGAATTGAAAGTAAGATTTTTGACATGATTTTAGTAATTTAAATCCATTGGAGATTGCATCGAATTCGTTGTTTGACTGTGTTCAATCTGGTTAACTTCAATTCTGGTTTATAGTGTCAGTGATTTCTATTTTGTAGTACAGGTCCGAGAGTTAAAGTATAGTTTTCTTTAATCTTCAGAACTTTTATAATTTTCTTTCCATAGCAAGAAAATTTACGTAGAGGTAAACCTGATTCAATGTTATAAAGTTGAATCTGATAATTGGGTTATGCAATAAATTTATTATTCAGATATTTCATGCAATAAATATCAAATATCTGTAATAGGTAAATTTATTAAAGATAAATGAATTTTCTAGTTCTCACTTTGATTTAATAAAGTGGTGAATTAGGATTGATATCTTGAATGTAATGGTTGGACCTCATACTTTTAATAAAGTTGCATTTATTAAAAGGTTTAAACTTTACTGGCGAATGACAATATTTGTCATCAAATATTTTATTTCATAAATATTTGATGTACAAACATTGAGAAGAGATACTTGTATGAATGTGATTTTCAGTACATAAGGTTCATAGTTCATGCATAAAGTATTATATCAAAACCTTATGAGTTTCATTTATTAAAGTTTAAAAGAATCTCATTGTTTGGGTTAAAACATTTTAATTTCTATTCAACTTTTCAAATATCTAAGTAAATTTTATATTTGAGTTGAATAAAATAGATTGAACCTTGAGTTTTTTTTAAAGTTAAATATTCATTATCAAGGTTTACATTGATTTAATTTCATTTAAATTTCATTAATTTTGATTTTTTAAGGTTAGTTAAAATTTAATTAAAATGCTAGTTTTGTCTTCGTTATTCCAAATTTATTAAAAGCATTTTAATTTGAGATATTATATTGAACATCATAAAAAAAATGTTGCATGCATAAACATTAATCATAAGGCAAGTTTATTTAGACATCTAGATAATATAGTTGGCATGAAGGACGTATTATGCATGATGAACTTGAATATAATTACCTAGTTATCCAGGCCTCTTGTTAAAAATCAACATACAAACTACAAAGAGTATTTTTCAAGCATTAACTTGACACATATACATGGTATATAAAAATTTAATTGATAACCTTGAAGGAATACTCATTTCTTTGCAAGAGAAGATATTCTAAATCCTAGTTGTCAAGTGATTTTGTGAATGGATAAAATTACACCTCAACACTTGCCAAGCCGATCTTTTTTTGGAGTCTGGAAGGGTCTGTGCCTTGAAGCATCCCTCTCTTCATACCCCTGAATGGGAAAATTTTCTACTTGTTTATTCTAAACTGATGGGGGCCTTGAGCCACCCTCATCTCGAGTATGAATGGGAACAAATCTATTTATATTTCCTTCCTCTACGATGTACTCTTTGATGGATCTAGTGGATCCAAGAGGTGTACGATCATTATAGATACTCCCATGTTTGATGGTCCCATATTGGGACCTTCTATACTCAGATATTTCTCATGAAGCATGTGCATCACCTCCTCTAAGTGGGGTATTCTGATGAGAACCTTTGTGCATAGAGTTGTTCCCTCTAATGCTCATTGAATGTCATTCAGGAGGATCTTGTGATTGAGGGTTCAATGCTTTTTGTTGTGCATTGGGTGGATATTTGGCCTAGACCTCTGTTCTACGCTCGTATCAGCCTCTCTGTGTTCACACTAGGATATTATATTATCTTGTATGTATACTTTAAGGTAAACAAAGTAAACAATGATGATTATCTCTTTTAAATTTTTGTTTGTGAGCCCTAACTGGTTTTATGTGTTTGATATTTGTTGAAAACTTAAACTACTCTCATCGTGTTTGAAATTGTTGATGATATACTAAATAGTTTAAGGCTTTCACCTGTATACTCATAGCTCGACAACCGGCAATGAAAGTCACGATCACGTAATCCAACCTATAATGTATGGTTACAAAGTCCACACACGGTCAGGGAGCACAGGTCCTCTTGGTCCTCATCCTGTTCACATGTAGTCAATGATATACCTATCTAAAGAGAGATACATGCAAATTTTCCATAGTCTATTATGGTTCTCAGATCAGGTATTGGTCTAGTAATAAGGATCAAGGGATTTGGATCAATGGATAGAAATCTTTGCCACCGTAATTGAACCCTACTAGTGGTTGGATATGAATTTCAACTCACTAGCATTTAGATAGTACATGGTGTGCGTGGTTCTTTTTGCTTTGCATGAAAAATAACATGCATCAAACATCATTCACATGATTTTCCCTACATTCTTTGAAAAAAAACATTTGATTTTAAGAGAATGTATGACTATGCTAGATGATTTTTAGAGAATGCAATTCTACCTATGAAGGAATGGCCACTAATTGGACCTCATGCATACAAACTCGAAAACAACTGATCTAGACCGTTGGAGACTAGGGTGGATTACAATAAGAGATTTGTTGTTCCTAGCAACGTGTAGGCTTAAAATTTTTGCACTCCTTTCCTCTAGGCTAATGGATCCACGCCTCAGAGGGGAATGGGAAAATGGTAAAGCTACACCTCGGACGAGAGAGACACTTGAGTCGTGTCCTCTTTGGTGATTTGTCGACGGATGGTGGGTTCACCAGGAAGCATTTTGTGGCAGCTTTCGAGCCTAGGTTGAAGATGTGTTTGATGAGTTCATTTTAATTTCAATCACCTAGGTTGGCCATAATGAAACTAAACTATTCTATATGCGATTTTTGCAATTTATATGAAGACAACAAACAGAGAGATAATTAAATGCAGCTAACAGAGTATTTTAAAGAAATTGGAAATGACTCACTCAATTTCGGATGTCTGATGAAGGTTCTACTTTTGAAGTAGTCCAGAACGTCTGCAATTTGTTGTAATCACCTGCAATTCGACAATATCATCTACAATTATGTAGGATCATCCAAAATCGGATGATATCATCTGAAATCAGGCGAAATCGTCTAACGATTTTGTCTAAAACCTGCAACTACACAAGTTGATGCCAAAACATAGAGAAATATCACAAAATATAGTAGAATCTATTTAACAGTATGTAAATGAATGTTTTTGATGACTTAGAAATGGATTTTTAGATTTAATCGAGAATAACGGCTTATACTAACAGGAAAAGGGATAACAAATTGTTACCTATTGACAACATGAGGTGAACACCAGATGCATTATAAATAATAAACTAATCTAATGCAATTTAACTAAAGAAAAGGGGAGAAAATGCAAACTGTAGATCATAATTACCCCCAAGAGGGCTGCAAACAGGATCATCTCTAATCCAAAAAGATCACCTCCAATCAGCACAGGATCATCTACAATCGGGACGAGATCATCTGAGATGATCCGAGCTTCTTCTAACGGATGCACAATGAAAAACCTGCAAGTGAGCTGATAAAAACTATGAAAATAACAATACTTGGGATGCTCTTGAAACTAGTAGGATTTGGGTTGCAGGTACTTGATCAGCCAGGGGGATTGCATTAGCAAAGCATGGGTTTTATAGGGCTAGGAAGAAGTTAGAGGGTTGGGATTCATCCCAATCTGGGAGATATCCAATGGGAGGATAGTTAACAACCCAACGCACTTATGCCCAGATAAGCCAGGAGGTTGGAACTGATTTGATTGCGCTTCTATTCTTGCAAATTTCTATTTTGGATGAAATCGTCTAGACGTTCGGCTCCAGACGATTTCATTCAATTAGGGACGATATCATCAAATCGAGGATGATATCATCCAACGGTCAAAACAAAGCCTATTTGTGGCACAAAAATCGAGGCAAGCTATTTAAAATGTGGTTTTAAGGTAAATTTTGGATTTTTAACCTTATGATAAATTGACTGCATCATTTTTAGGGTGTTACATTTTACCCCCTCTTTAGCGATTTTTTTGAGGAAAATGCGTTAAAGAAGAGATCGTCACGCTTTACGAAAAAGCAAAAATTTATTCTGATTTTTAGGTGATGATTCTAAATCGAATCGTGCAACTGATTACTATGGTGCCCCCTCCGGGTTTTTTACCCAAATCGATCATTTGGTAAAAAACTCGAAGAAAACATTCTATTTTTAATATATAATTTTAGAAAAATAGGGTAAACCTAATTTCATTTTTATTTTTACTTTTTACTATTTTAGAGCTCTATGGTGAAAATATGGTGGAGACTGAGCATCGGGCGATTGCGGTGCGACGAGGGATAAGGGTAAGGATTTCTGACCTATCCTACAAATATTGTTAACTTGATTTTTATGTTTCAAATTTAATTTTTTTGGATTTTAGGGCATCACGGTCATATTTTACCATGTTGACGAAATCGAGGCGATCTTGACAAGATCATCTCGATTTCGACAAGATCATCCCAATGTCAGCAAGATCATCTCAGATGATCTTGACGAATTGGAGGTGATCAAGTCCAATTAGGGATGATTCAAATTTTAGGGCTGAATCATACTATATGAGATGATCTCATCGAAACGACGACGATCTCATCCAATTAAAGACGATATCGTCCAATAGTGGGCGATATCAAAATTTGTTAGATGATTTAATTTTTTTTATTTTATTGATGTTTTTAATAATGTACTAATCCTATTTTTGTTGTTTGTTTTTGCAGAAAGGGGTACTAAAAAGCCGAGAGTGGAAATACGATGGTTTGAGGGATGACTTAGGTGCATTAAACCCAACAGAGCGAGATACACTTGATGTCATTGGTTTACGACATGTGGTAGAGATGCCATAGGTACCTATAGATATGGGGCTACTGACGGCCCTCACTGAGAGATGGTATCCAGGGTCATCATGCTTTCGATTACCGATAGGGGAGATGGCTCCCACACTAGAGGACGTGTGGAGGATTCTGAGGATCCCAATTCAGGGATGTTATATTGTTGCCTCGACCAATCTTGGTCGAGCCATGATCAGATTATCCAGAGATGCTAGCTTCATCCTTGAGAAGGGTGGGGTTAACATTGAGCAGTTGAGGCAGACTCCAGGTGTGACTCGGTTGACCAGAGTTTTGGCTGGAGTAGTGGGTGGCCTATTGTTATGCCACCAGAGTGGATGTAGAGTGCCATGGTTGCTTTCAGATGTCATCTATGATATGAGGGATCATAGGTATAGGTTTTCCTAGGGACCTTATGTTTTGTGTCGCTTGTACAGGATCCTCCATGGGATCATGTACAAGAAAGGCAAATGCATGGTGTTGACGTCACTCCTATAGGTCTGGTGTTGGGAGCATATTATGGTGAGGAGGCCTATAGGGCTTCCACTGATAGGGGTCGATGGAGAGAGACCCAGGGTGTTCTACTGGTGGCTATAGAGAGGCTCACAAAGGAGAGCTGATTTACCTACCTCTCATAGGTTTATAGATGACTTGACTCTAGACCAGATTATCTAGAGGCCATGGAGAGAGCTTCCAGGATGGCCATAGGATGGATATGAGTTGGCTCATATTAGGTGAGTGATCTAGATGAGGATGGAGTGGGGTGAGATAGAGCTCCATCGGTATGATAGAGTCCTTCATCAGTTTGGGCTCCAGTAGGGGATCCCGATGATGAGGGATTATGAGTTTGCATGGATGGTTTGGGACACCATGACACTGAGTGGGTCCCCTGACATGTGGTGGTTTATGAGCCATGATGAGGATGATGCCCCCATCCAGCCAGTGGATGGAGATGATGTAGGTGTGGCTATGGGGTATGATGCATGGTATACCACTATTCATCCTCCATATTTGATGAGGGTGAGGGGACCGATACATATGGCTATGCATCAGATGATGAGGTGATGATAGGCTACTAGAGAGGTAGGTAGAGGACTAGTCAAGAGAGGATGGATACCTCCTAGATGGGGGTGAACTAGGACATGAGGTGAGCACCTGATCCCCATCGATGCTCATCAGGAGTGAGAGGTGCAGACCAGGGAGAGACAGAGGAGAGAGGAGAGGAGGGAGGAGAGGAGGTAGAGTTCCCCTCCTCAGTAGATAGACATACCACCTTCACTCGGTAAGGGCAAAGGTGTAGATGTTGGGGAGAGTAGTGAGATGGCAGCTCTTCAAGTAGAGAATGCCCAATTATAGGCTCGGGTTCTGAGTTTAGAATCTGAGGTTGCACGGCTCAGGGCTCATGGTGGAGGAGCGAGTGTGATAGAGCTAGCACGGTCTATGGCACAGACCACATTTTATCAGGGGATTTACTTTCAGATGGTTCCTAAGGGCCAGAGACATACATTGCCTCTAGAGATCATGGGGCCTATTAGGTTAGGGTCATCATCGAGGTCTTCATCTAGATCGACGATGAGGACCCACACTACCCGGACACCCATGGGACCACCCCCTCCACCTCATGGTGGTAGAGGAGATGAGGCTGAGAGCTCGAGGAGCTCTCGGTATTAGATGATATAAGATGTGTATATATTTTTTTGTGTATATCATTTTGGATGACAATTAAGTATGTCGAATTGGATATTGTGGCATACCAATCGAGTTTTGGTGATGTATATATATTTTTGATATATATAGATATATGGTTATTTTTGTGATATGACTTGTGTATATTTTTCTGATGCTTTGATTTTTTGATTTGATTGATTTGTTCATATAATCATGTTTTTTGAAAATAATTATAATTTTTGTCATGCTATAATTAAATGAAAACTATTTTAACAAAGATGTGTGGATGAATTAATGATAGGAAAAAGGGACTTTTAACAATAAACCTCGAAGGATATTGTCATTGTTACATGACCATTTTGTGGAGTCGTCGCTCGCTAGGTCATAAAGCTAATCCAAATATGAGGGAAAATATTGCTAAAAGTAAGGTGTGCTTAAGAGTCTGTCTTAAGGCTTTTGTAATGGTGGAAAGAGAGATTGGACATGTTTTCAGGATTTCACGTAATTTTATGCATGAAAAATTTAAAAGAGGATTTTCGCTAGGCATAAAATTTCTAAGTGTGATAGATGATTGAACAATTACCTAGAAATTATGCCATCATCGCAAAAGTCAAGATGTTCAACATGATAAAATGAAATAGTAAATTTCGTTCTTCTAAAGCATGATTTTGTGAAAAATATTTCAGTCATATGGTTTTTGTGGTTTTTTGAAATAAATTGGGAGTAAAAATTTAGAAGGATGACTTGCGCTAGGCATAGAATTCCCAGTGTGGAATTATACCATCATCGCGAAAGTCGAAAGAATTTAGAATAGTTTTATTGCATGGTTTGTTGGTGATATTTATAATAGATAGAAAATATGATAAAGATGACTTGCGCTAGGCATAAAATTCCAAATACATCTAGGAACTATACCATCATCGCGAAAGTATTAATGAAATTCTATTGCAAGGTTTTTGAAGAGATTTTTGACAAATGAAATTTGACAATTGGAAAAATGTGTAAGCTTGACTTACGCTAAGCAAAATTCACAAGTATGAAAGTCAAATTTATAATAACCTGAAAATAATGCTATCATAGCGAAGTCAAAAAATAAAATAAGATATGTATAAATAAATAATTGAATGTTGAAAAATATTTAAAGTTTGAAATTTTGAAGAAATATTTTAATTTATTTCGAAGACAAAATTGAAATTTATCAAGAACCCAGTGTGTGGATACGTGAGTTCGTTACCCATATTGATTTATCATAATGACACAAAATCTCTCGAAGATCAAATGTGTGTGCTTTGTAATGTTCATCTACCAATTTTGAGTAAGGTATTTTGATGCAAGTAATTTGAATGAACCAATGTGTGTGCAAGTGAAGATTCATTAACCATGATTTTTATGCATGTAACCGTACCAGACTACTATGTAAGTCAAGTCATCAAGAGCTAGCTAATCCACAAGAAGACATAGGTCTATACAAAATAAGGTCGCTAATGTGACAGACATATCACCACGCCAGGAATTACCCAATGTCAAGCAAGTTGGGTACAAATCACCTGTTATGGGGCTTACCTCATGATTTTCGAATAATTGAGAATTCCAGGGATTCAAGCTCATTCACCCTTCTTTTCTTTCAAAGGGTAGGGGGGAAATTTTATTGCTTTTCTTGTTCTCTTTTCTTTCTCTTTTTGATTCTTCTCTTTCTAATTTTTCTTGACTTTTTCTATGATCTTTTGATTTTTTTGGATTTCTGCATTTTCTTGGATTTTGAACATTTCTCTTTTCTTTCTTTTCATGCTTTTTCTGATTTTCTTCTTTTCTTCCTATTCTAGGGATACTTGCTCAACTTAGATGTGGAGCAAGGGATTTTTATTTCAGGTAGGGGTGAGCTTGTCCTTTTGCCAATTTTCAAAGATTCTAGACCATGTGCATGATAGGATAGCAGGGGAAACTTTTCACTCAGGAGACCACAACTACTATGTAGTACCATTTTTCGAATTTGCAACAATCATTTTAATATGTAAAAAGTGGACTTGGTTCAAATAAATAACAAGATCAGTTCCCAAAACTCAAAATGTTATTTAATGCAATAGTGGACTTCGATATAAGAGAGATTTATAATCATAGCAATAAGATCAAAAATAATTATTATGTGAGCTTAAAAGTGCATGGTTCAAGATGACTTCTAATTTATCTGAAATAAAGGAAAATATAACTGCAAAAATTTTAGGAACTGGTAATGCAAATAAAAACATGTTTTTGATGGTTTTAATGATTTTTTATTTTTGTTTGATTTTGAATTGTTATGTGGATTGCTTGAAATGAGGAAATTATATACAATTATATACAATTGATGGGATTTTGGATTTAAGCATAATATCATTTGAGATGCATAATGTTCATGGGTTCCTTAAGATCTTTTCCATCTAAGGTTGCCAATCGATATGCACCCGATCCAAATTTAGCAGTAATGATGTATGGTCCAAGCCAGTTGGGCTGAAATTTACCTTTATGATCTTTAGTGGCATTAGTGTTCTTTTGATTTTCTTTTAAGACTAGATCGCCAACTTCAAAAGATCGATTATGAACTTTCTTTGAATATGCTCGTTTGAGCTTGTTTTGATAGGCACGAAGATGTTCCAAAGCATTGATGCACTTCTCGTCTAGGAGTTCCAGCTGACTAAATCTGCCAGCATGATATTCATCTCCTACTTTAGTGTCCTGAAGTAGCAGAGCCAAAGAAGGAACTTCTAGCTCGAATGGAAAAATAGCTTCGGCATCGTACACCAAAACAAAAGGAGAAGTGCCCATGGGAGTACGAACACTGGTTCGATAGGCCCACAAGGTAGGGTATAATTGCATGTGCCAATCATGACCTGATTTGTTAACCAATATTTTGAGGATTTTAATCAAGGTTTTATTAGATGCTTCTGCTTGGCCATTACCCTGAGGATAATAGGGAGTGGACCAACGATGTTGAATTTTATATTTTTGACATAATTTCTTAACATATTTATTTTTAAAACAAGTTCCATTATCTGAGATGAGATTTGCAAGAATTCCAAACCTACAAATGATTTGATTGAGAATAAATTTTGAAACTTGAGTTCCCGTGCAAGAAGCTAAAGGCATAGCTTCTACCCACTTCGTAAAATACTCGATGGCAGTTATGATGAATTTGTGACCATCGGATGATATGGGATTGATCTTCCCAATAATGTCTAAGCCCCATTTAGAAAAGGGCCAAGGGGATGAAATAGCTTGGAGTTCTTGAGCAGGAGCATGGACAAGGTCAGCATGTTTCTGGCACTTGTCACAATGGCGCACATAATCATGGGCATCCTTCTCCATGGTAGGCCAAAAGTATCCTATTCTAAGGAGCTTCTTAGCAATGGCACTACCACTAAAGTGTCCTCCACAAGATCCGTCATGGGCTTCACTTAAAGCTTTTCTAGACTCTTCTAGATTTAAACATCTCAATAGGATACCTTCAAAGGATCTCCTATACAAAGTATTGCCAACTATCACGAAGTGAACAACTCGTTTACGTAATAACCGATGTTGGTTCCTATTAAAACCTTCAGGGAAGGTTCCCTTCTGGAGAAAATTGAGGATGTCGATGTACCATGGTTCAGGAGTAATTTCATTGATTAGAAATACATCCAATGGCTCTAAATAGGATTTTGTAGAAGTAGGTTCCTGGAGTCGATGAATAATGATAGTAGCATACTCATCATCCAACTCCAAGGGCAATAAGGAAGCGGTTGCAGCCATAGCATCAACAGCACGATTACTAGTTCTAGGAATAGCTTCTAAGGTGACCTTATCAAATAAGGATATCAACTGTAATACATAGGCTTTATATGGGCGCAGTTTATCATCTCGGGTCTAGTAAACATCATTAATTTGATTTATTACTAGTTGAGAATCACCAAAAACTAATAAGTCTTTAATTTTTAGTGCTAAGGTGGCCCATAATCCAAGGATTAGAGCCTCATATTCGGTAGTGTTATTAGTGCAAGCAAATGTTAACTTAAATGATAAAGGTATTAGGTGCTTCTAGGGGGATATTAGGATGATACCCACACCAGCCCCACTCATACATCGGGCTCCATAAAAATATAAATACCATTGTTCAGAATGATCTTCCTCTAGATTGAGGCATTCATCAGGAAACTCAATGATGAGGGGATGAGTGGCTTCTAAGGGTGCAGCAGCTAATTGGTCTGCTATGATTTGACCCTTAATGGATTTTTGACCTATAAATGTGAGTTCAAACTCACTCAGAGTGAGAACCCACTTAGTTGTGTGACCAGATAGATAAGGTCGGCTCATGAGATACCTCAAGGGATCAGATTTGGCAATGACATATGTCTTTTGACTAAGCATATAATGGCACAATTTCTGCATAGAAAATATGACTGCCAAACATAACTTTTCTAGTGATGTATAATGAGTTTCATAACTTATTAATGTTCTACTAATATAATAATTAGCTCGTTCTTTCTTCTCATCATCAAGTTGAGCTAACATAGCTCCTAAGGCAAATTCTAAAGCAGAAATGTATAAGATGAATGGGCGATCAGTTTTGGGAGGAGCAAGCATAGGAGGACTTAAAAGATATTGTTTTATTTGTTCAAAGGCTTCTTTACATTCATCATCCCATTGAAAGAAAGTATTTTTCTTAAGTAATTTGAGAAAAGGTCCAGTTTTGTCCGCCAGCTTATCAATGAAGCGACGGATAGATTGAAGTTTACCTTGTAAACTTCATAACTCAGATATGTTTTTAGGAGCTGGCATATCAATGATAGCCTAAATTTTGAGAGGGTCAATTTCTATGCCATGCAAAGAAACAATAACCCCCAACAGTTTACCTGACTTAACTCCAAATATACATTTTGTTGGGTTTAAACGGATATGATATTCTCTTAACCGATCAAACACTTTTCTCAAATCATCTAAATGCTCATCTTCTTCAGCAGAATGGGCTATAATATCATCCACATAATCATGCAGAATATCATACATCATATCATGAAAAATGTAAGTCATAGCCCATTGATAGGTTGCACCTGCATTCTTCAATCCGAATGGCATTACTTTCCAACAAAAGGTTCCCCAAGGGGTAATAAAGGTTGTTTTAGCTTGGTCTTCAGGAGCTATCCTGATCTGATTATAACCTGAGAATCCATCCATAAGGGATAGCATCCCACTTCCAATAGTAAAATCAATGATCTGATCCATATTAGGAAGAGGGAAATCATCTTTAGGGCATGCAACATTAATGTCTCTAAAGTCTATACAAACCCTAATCTTGGTTGCTTCTTTTTTAGTTATAGGGACAACATTAGAAATCCAATCAGCATAATCAATGGCTTGAATAAATGTAACATTTAGGAGTTTTTCTAACTCACCTTTGACTAGTAGGGCAACCTTAGGATGCATTTTTCTAAGTTTTTGCTTAACTAGTCTCGCATCTGGTCGTACTACTAGATGATGCATAACTACGGAAGAGTCTAAACCAGGCATATCTGCGTATGTCCAAGCAAAGACATCACTATATTCTATAAGAAATGCAGTGTATTTGTTTTGTTTTTCTTCATTTAATTCTGATCCAATGTTGACTATGTGAGAATTCTCTTCTGTTCCAATATTAACTTTTATGACACTTTCCACTTCCATATGTAAGTCTCTTTCAAAATTGGGAGGGGCGGGTGATACACCCAATTCTTGTAATTCTTCTAAGGTCAACTTAGATAATTCTTCTTGAGGGGTGGTGGCCTCAAGATGAGCTATAGGTGGTATAGACCCATCAAAATAAAAGCCATTATGCAATAATTCTTCAATGGAAATATCATGGAAAATGTCACCCTCTAATTGTTCGTCCAACTCAACAATCATTTTGGGGTAAGCTATAGACAACATATTACAAGAAAATAACTTACCCATAGACTTAAGGATCTCTTGTTCATCTAAATAATCTTGATAGGGTATTAAGTGATCATCACCCTCAAATGGGAATGGCTGACACTTACTAGAAAATAGGCCTATACCGCATCGAGCAGGCCATGCTTCGACCTCAAGAGGTTCCTTCATGCCATTCTAGAAAGGTCCCAAACCTTTCCCTTCATATCCTAGTTTAAGCATTATAGGTTTAGCTTTAATATATTTATCGGTGAAATAACATTGAGCATATCCATCATAATTAGTTTTAATATTTCTAGGTATTCTACCCCAATCATATCCCTTATAAATGAAGGCACAACTCCCGACTTGGTAAATACTTCCCATAGGTTGTGGCAAGCCCAAAGTACGAGGAGACGATGGTAATTTGTTTAAGGCAAGGGAATATTGCATGGAAAAAGGTGTTTCTTCTGATGTTATGAGAATTTTAGACAAATCAGGTAATAGCTCATCAGACAAAGCATATGAAGTAGAAGGAGCCTCTTCTACGGCTTTAGATGCAAAAAATATAAATTTAGTAGATGTGGATGGAATAGAGGTTGTAGTAGATGGATTTATTGTGGATTCAGATGGTGTAGGGATAGAACAAGGAGAAGTTATTGTGGGATTAGTATTAAATGTAGATTTTGGTGGAGACTCCTTAGGAGAAGGTTGAGGATATGGGGATGTAATTGGTGTAGATGGAGGAGATAATATTTTTGGTGTGAGTTTCACACGTTTAGAGGGAAAGGCAGAATTAGGATGAGTAGAAGACAATGCGGGGCAAAATTGAATCCCAATTGGTTCTGCCAAGGCACACATATCAAATGGTCTGGGATCACCATGAATGGTGACCAACTGATTCTTAAATTTGAATTTGACACATTGGTGTAAGGTAGAGGGTACAACTCGCATTGCATTGATCCAAGGGTGACCCAAAAGTATATTGTATGATGCAGGGCAATGTACAATAAATACGGTCGTATCCAAAGTTCTTGGACCAACCTGCAATGGGATTGTAATAACTCCACATGTTTCTTGTGTTTCATCATTAAAGGCTTTTATGATCATATATGTTCTCTTCATCTCATCACTTCTAAATCCAAATCTCTGGTAAAATTCAAAAGTACAAATATTTAGGGATGAACCATTATCAATCAAAACTCTTTTGACAACTACATCTCCGATTAATGCAGTAATGTACAAGGGATTGTCTTTATGTAAACTATGAAGTGGAATGTCTCTATCTCAAAATTCAATACAGTCAACTTCATGGGGCACAATGGTATTTGCCATGGCTTCAGGTAGTATGTCTTGTGGTACCATCATTTGACTTAATGTATGCATTAATTCTTCCCTATGTGTGGGAGATGATCTTAGAAGGTCTAAGAGGGAAATCCTTGCTGTAATATTAGAAAGTTGTTCATTGATATCATAAGGGGGTTTAGGTTGAGCATTTGATGCATTATTTCCTTTACTAGGAACCTTCAAAACAAATGGGGCTGATTTATCATTATGATTTTGATCTTGTTGAGAATTTTGGGCCTGTTGTCTAGTAACGGCTCCGATGGTACCCACAATATTATTGTGTGCATGATGAATGGGTCATGGTCTAGCATTCATGGCTTGCTCATTAGGGAGGATTTGTTTTGAGGATGGTCATGTTGTGATCCTTCTTGGAAATGGTTCCTCTGGAACCATATGAGCTGTGATAGGGAGAATAGGTTCTGACTCATCTTCAGAGCTATTCGATTGATTGGATGTAATATCCAGGTCACTTTCTATTTCACAATCTGTGTCACTTGGATATGATGTTTGAATGTTGTGTATAGGTCTAGTTGTGACCATAGATAATGTTGTCCCAAATATCTTAAGGTCATGAGAAGGTACATGTCCACTAATGGTTCCCACATATCGAGTTGGATGGGGAACATTATGATGTTCGGCTTGATTAGCCACTTCTTTACCATGCTTAGGTAAAGGATGTTGAAAAATATCTAATGTTTGATTTGCATTCTGATTCTGATTTTGTTGTGTATCTTTCTGAGCATTGTTTGGAGCATTTTGTTTTGGTTGGAAACTTTGTACTTCCATTTCGTTATTATCAATCAAATCTTGTATTTTATGTTTTAATATCTTGCAAGAATTTGTTGAATGTCCAGGTCCTCTATGGAAATCACAATGTAGATCTGCTCTGTATCCAGGTATGGTTGTATCAGGTTCTCGAATATTAGGTAATTGTATTAAACCTCATTCTAATAATTGTGGCAAGATAGTGGATAAAGGTTGATTTAACCTAGTAAATTCTCTTGGAGGTCTATCAGGAACCTTCAATACAAACTTCTCCATGGTTTTTGCAGCATTAATATTTGCAATATTTCTACTGTCGGTGACTCCATCACCCACAACCTGTTTATTCTTATATTGATTTTTAGATGTCTTATCATCGTCCTTCTTCTTAAATTGGCCTCTTCTAATGAGGGCATCTTCAACTCTTCATGCTAAATCTATAGCCTGATCGAAGGTTGTCAAGGTAGCAGTTGAAAGCTCATAGGACAATTGTTCTTGCAAGTTATTAATAAAAATATCCAACATCTCCCTATGGGGTAATGCAAAGTGTAATTTCCCTAGTAACTGTCTCCATATTGCTAGGAAATCGGTAAAGCATTCATCTTTGCCCTGCTTCAAGTTGTACAAATCCTTAATTGTCACATGCCTCTCTATGTAGGCACTAAATTGGTGGACAAATGATTCAGTTGTTTCTTCAAAATTTCTCAAAGAATTGGTAGGCAACTGATAATACCATTCCAATGCCATGCCTCCCAAGATTTTTGGGAACATCTTTAGCAATAGCAAATCATCATGAGATATATCATGACATGCTATTCTAAACATACGAAGATGCTCTATGGGGTCTTCAGTTCCTTTATATATAGGGAGAACAGGCATAGGAAAATGCTTTGGATAAGGTTGGGCAACAACTATGGGATCCAAAGGTTGACTACACATCTCTCGATAGTTATACGAGGGATGGTAGGGGTCTATCTGGTCCATGCGGGAAACTAATTGTTTCACTATGGTTTCAAGATTGCTGGATTGTCCACCATGTTGGTTTGGTTGCATAATAGTGTTGGATCTTTGAGTGTAAGATGGTGTAACATAAGGATTTGATGCTAGGTTACTGTTGTGCAAAGTATTACTAGGAAGAGTGTTGTGAAGTGGATATGGGACAGTATTCTGTTGAACTTTTTGTTGTTGATAGTTGACATTTGGTTTTGGTTTAGGTTTCTGCTGATTTGAAATTTGTTGATTAATAGCTTGAGAAAATAGAGCAGTAAATGATGGTTTCTGAGGTGGTGGATTAGTTTTTGGTTTATTGACAGGAACTTTAGAATGTTGAGTTGTTTGTTGTTGTTGTATGTTTTGAATCAAAGATGCCATATTTGCATTTGATGGCCCTGCCTGGTCACTTTCTTGATCTATAAATGAAAGAGGGTTTGTATGCATTTGAAATACATTCTCTAAAGTTGCCTGTGTCTCACTAATTCCATATTTATCTGCTAGTGCTGCTAGAGTAAACCCCTCAAGGTTATTTTTTACAAATTTTAGAAGGTGTTCCATAGATTTAAAATTAACATTTCCTTCTGAAGTCACTCTAGGTGATCCAGTTTCATCTTCCCTATTAACTTCTTGTTCATATTCTTCAGCAGGACTCCCATCATGGTGGTCCTGAGCAACTTCCTCCTGATCTTGTTCTTCAAGAGGGGGATTTTGAGTAGGTGGTTGCTCTGCCCACTCATCATCTATTTGTTTACCACTCCTTAGTTTAGGCATTATGGTAGATTTGGGTTTTAGCAAATATATATGTTCTTATATATATAAATGCAGTGGAATTTAAGGGGTATATATTTTATATATATACCTAATTAATATAATATATATTTTTAAATTTTTAGATTTAGATTTTTATAGTTTTACTTAGCAGAAATTAAAAGAAAATAGGAAATACACAATATTATAATATAAGTATTATGACTTAGTTCTCCAGAAATAACTTGTAAATATCATTGACAGGTTCAAGTTCATCAGGTGTCATGTAATGCTCTTCTTCAAATTGAAAGTTGTTTTTCAGAAATTGGACAAAGTGTGCTATAGTGATATGATCAACTTCAGAATTAGGCACATAAAAATAGAGTTCATGATAATATTCTCGATATAAGACAGCTCTAGGAACTCTACTGAATCTTCTTCTATCAGTCAAAACAACCTCTTGGTCTTCTATACGTGATAGAAATTTGTGTACTACAACAACATTTTCAATATAATCTTCAAAAGTGTATAAATCAGAGGAAATGAGTGCTCGTTTATCTGCTAGCCATCTATGGCAAGCCCTCTGAAGCTCATGGTAGAAGGATAAATTATCGAAATCCAGGATTCTATCTAAGTCAAACCTCTTGATTTGTCTAAGTTCGGGTGCTTTGGACTCAATAATAGTTAACCTTCTATCCAATTCATTCCAATGTGCTTGAGATCTAAATCTAGGACCTCTAACTAGGGTAGAAACTTCTATGGTTGCTAGTTGAACACCAACATTAATCAAAACACCATGTCTTCTATTGTAATCTACCATCTAATGGATTGATAGATCAGGTGACTTAAAATTTTAAGTTCTCTTTTTTTTTTTTTTTAGGATTTGTTTTCAAAAGGGTATTAATGTGTTTCACGTCGGGTTCACCAAAGAATGTAGGTTTAAAATTTTTGCACTCCTTTCCTCTAGGCTAATGGATCCGTACCTCAGAGGGGAATGGGAAAATAGTAAAGCTACACCTCGGACGAGAGAGACACTTGAGTCATGTCCTCTTTGGTGATTTGTCGATGGATGGTGGGTTCACCAGGAAGCATTTTGTGGTAGCTTTCGAGCCTAGGTTGAAGATGTGTTTGATGAATTCATTTTAATTTCAATCACCTAGGTTGGCCAGAATGAAACTAAACTATTCTATATGCGATTTTTGCAATTTATATGAAGACAACAAACAGAGAGATAATTAAATGCAGCTAACAGAGTATTTTAAAGAAATTGGAAATGACTTACTCAATTCTGGATGTCTGATGAAGGTTCTACTTTTGAAGCAGTCCAGAACGTCTACAATTTGCTGTAATCACCTGCAATTCGACAATATCATCTGCAATTATGTAGGATCATCCAAAATCGGATGATATCATCTAAAATTAGGCAAAATCATCTAAACGATTTCATCTGAAACCTGCAACTACACAAGTTGATGCCAAAACATAGAGAAATACTCACAAAATATAGTAGAATCTATTTAACAGTATGTAAATGAATGCTTTTGATGACTTAGAAATGGATTTTTAGATTTAATCGAGAATAATGACTTATACTAATAGGAAAAGGGATAACAAATTGTTACCTATTGACAACATGAGGTGAACACCAGATGCATTATAAATAATAAACTAATCTAATGCAATTTGACTAAAGAAAAGGGGAGAAAATGCAAACTATAGATCATAATTACCCCCAAGAGGGCTGCAAACAGGATCGTCTCTAATCCAGCAAGATCACCTCCAATCAGCACAGGATCATCTGCAATCGGGATGAGATCGTCTGAGATGATCCGAGCTTCTTCTGACTGATGCACAGTGAAAAACCTGCAAGTGAGCTGATAAAAACTATGAAAATGACAGTGCCTGGGATGCTCTTGAAACTAGTAGGATTTGGGTTGCAGGTACTTGATCAGCCAGGGGGATTTCATTAGCAAAGCATGAGTTTTATAGGGCTAGGAGGAAGTTAGAGGGTTGGGATCCATCCCAATCTGGGAGATATCCAGTGGGAGGATAGTTAACAGCCCCAATGCACTTATGCCCAGATAAGCCAGGAGGTTGGAACTAATTTGATTGCGCTTCTATTCTTGCAAATTTCTATTTTGGACGAAATCGTCTGGACGTTCGACTCTAGACGATTTCATTCAATTAGGGACGATATCATCAAATCGAGGACGATATCATCCAACGGTCAAAACAAAGCCTATTTGTGGTGCAAAAATCGAGGCAAGCTATTTAAAATACGGTTTTGAGGTAAATTTTGGATTTTTAACCTTATGGTAAATTGATTGCATCATTTTTAGGGTGTTACACAATGGCTAGTAGAAAACTAAGCATCTATAAATCCTTCATTCTACTTTTCTCTAAGTTTTCTAATTAATATCCATCTATTGCATTCTGCTTTTTCAAAAACACAAATAGAAAAAGATAGAGACAAGGAAATGGTCCTACCTCAAATCCAAGTCTGATGATGGTATCTATCATTTGTTGTTGTTCTTTTTTCTATTGATCCCATCTATCAGGAATGTCTACAACTGCTACCCATAGCTCAGAGGTGTGGCTACAATTTTTCACCATGGATGTCAGTCATAGCTAAGACCTACCATCAAAAAACATAGTAAGTTAGAATTTGCTAGCATGAAATACAGATGTCCCACCGTGATCGCCATATGTAACCATCTAGAAAGCATATACCTAAGCTATTGTACCAATTTATAAATATTTAAAACATGAAATCACATAACCACAAATTTGATGAGAAAGGAGTTCTTTTGTATTAAATTGATGCCAATTGATTACAATTTTGTCCCTCTTAGGGATACCAAATTTTTGATACAAATAACACAATCATTTAAGCTCCACAACGGGGTTGGTATAATCTGTAGACTTTCCAAAAAGACATGAACTGCTCCATGTCAATGATGAGCTTCTTCTCTCCTTGTAAGAGGCATTTTCTACCTTGAATGCTTTGATGATGGAGTCCTAAAAACCCTCCATTCAAGAAACAACAAGAAATATTAAAATCAAAGGATACCTCTCTTAATGAGGCCTTTAGAGGAATCTTGCATAAAACATATCGTGAAATCAAGAAAGCTTGTAAAACTATCAATCTATGCAAGAAATGGTGAAATTATCATTAAGCATGATAAAGAAGTAAATATCTAGCTACCAATCAATCTAATTAGCCATTAGAAATGTTAAATTCATGAAAATAAAAAGGAAACTATTATAATTGCCAAATTCTAATAAATTAAGGACATCTATCCTAAATTCAACCGTACAATTGTATCTAATAAAGTAAATCTAACTAGGATCTATCTAAAAAAATGCGAAGAAAGATAAATCTACTGCTAAAACAAGGGAAATTAGGGATCAAACCCTAGTCGCATGTTTGAGGTGCATCTAGCACTGTTAGCCATGGCTGACAGCCGCAGTTGAGCTAAAAATGTTCTTGCTCTCCAAATTTGGGTTTGGATCTCCAATTCTCCTTGTTGAATTGATGATCAAGGGTCACCTTAGTTTCCTCTAATGGATTGGTGGTATGGATCATTCAAATTTATGAAGGAAGGTCCTCAATTGCATTTCTTGATTCTCCTAGAGCTCTAGGGCCTTCATAGCTTCAAATGCATTCATGATCTCCAATTGGACAACAATATTATTCCTCTCAAAGGTAGCAAGTGAGTCTACAATTTGATAGGGTTTCACTGCATTTCAACTCGATATTCTTCTAGAATTTTCCCCAATTTGGAGGGGGGTCTTATAGCACTTGAGAAGGCCTTGCCTTGGCTTCATGGAGAATATAAGATAAATAACCTATAAAACTCTAGTAGATGGAGGGAAAGTTCTAGAGGCTTCCCCACCCAAAAGTCATCTGGATTCATTGCCCAAGTTGATGCAACCAATTATGGGTCCAAAATCACTTTGGTTTTAGACATGGCTCTGAGGCACAGTTAGCTCTATTAGCCATAGGTCTCAGCTACAGCTAAGTCTGAGTTAGCCAAATCTACCCAAATTGAGTGGTTAGAACCACTGCTTCACCTTGGAGATGTCCAATATCATTTATATGGTCTATTAGCATATCCCATATGAGTATTCACCTCGGCATGACACGTTTTAGGTGTCTACATTAGGCTTCCAACTATCATGTCAGATCAAGCTTATCTTATGGCCCTAGCCCACCGATGGGACCCCAAGACTAACACATTCCACCTCCCTATCAGTGAGATGACCATTACACTAGAGGATGTGTACATGATCTTTAGGAGTCCCTTTGATGGATTTCCCATTGTATCTTCCCTAATGGGTGATAGGGATGTTGTCTTCTCTAGATTCTTTGGGAGACATGCTACTATTGCCTTTCAGGACACCCAATCCGATGGGATTTATATTGTTAGGTGGTACTAAGAGCATGTATTCTCTCTAAGATATGATTTCCTACTGATGGTGATCTATAACATAGTTCTACCTAACTGCTCTAGCACGAGGTTCCCATGGAACCTATTAGTGATGGTGCAAGACCTGATTGATGGTGCACCTATCATCTATGCTTGGGGAAGCACATTGTTGGTGTAGTTCTATGATGAGTTGTATTGCATATAGTAGCAAGGATGAGCCAGAATAACATGTAGACTACTCCTACAAATTTATGACTGGGATTATATCATTATGAACTATCCAAGAGGTCTAACCATTTATTTTACTGGTATAGCAGATGCTGCATAGTGCTATGGATCCATATGGGCCCGAGAGTGCAAGGAGCACAAGAGTTAGTTCCATGTAGGAGAGCTCTCTCACTAAATGGCTACTCTAAATGGCTTACAGGCCCAGGATATCATTTGGATACCCTATCATGCTTACCTTTCCTAGGAGGAGGTTGATATATTCATAGCCTAGACTCGATGTGACCGATGGGTTATCGGTCACAAGGACGACATCAGGAAGTTCTACTATTCCAGTGTGCTTTGATAGTTTGGCATACAACAAGATGTGCCTCTTGAGTCATTTGTGTACAAATGGATCACTATCAAGAAGAACCTTCCACTACCCCATGTTTCAGTAGTTTTATAGGAGGATGATCCTCCATTAGTTGATGTGAGTGTTGTTGATGCTAGGGTGACCGAGGTGTATACTCGGTGGTTATTTATGTGGTTATGGTAGGGTGGTGGCCACATGGGATGGTCTGTGGATGAGGCAGATACTGAGGATCCTAATGGGAACTGAGTCTAGACTCAGATAGAGGACTGGGGTAGGTAAAGGAGTAGGTTGTACTTGAGGAGGAGTTAGTATTGGACGTTTTGAGCAGTTATCACCAAATGTCCAAAGTGAGTTGCCATTGATGTCATGATGTCAGTAATATGCTAGTGATCATTCTTCACCAGTTCAAGTGAAAGGAAAGCAAATTCGATGTTAAGGTAAAATGTCTTCATCATTGCACTCAAGGAAGTGAGTTAAAGTTCTATTTAATTCCATTATGGCAGTAGATTGTTCAAAAGAAAGAACAACACATAATATTATATTTCTTATAATATTATTTCAGGTTGAAAGAAAAACCCAAAATTTAATGTTGTAATTTTAAATATAATATTTTGGATCATGAGGTTGCAAATATTTTATTGAGAGTAAATCCAAAATTTGGTTTAATTCGAGCATCTGGTGCAAAAATAATAAACTCCAAAGGTTGGGTTTATCGAGGTTTCAAGAAGGCAAATATTTAAAATATTAATAACCCAAAGGTTGGGTTCATCAAGTTTCAATAAGGCAAGTGGGTAATATTTAATAACCCAAATGAATGGGTTCATCAAAGTGTAAAGGAGGCAAGTTATAATTATTATTTTAAAAATAACCCAAGGTGGGTTTTTAAAATAATTAATTAAAGGCTTTGTAAAGGTTTTATCTTATTTTCTTGTTCGAATTCAAAAGTGCCGACATTTGAAAATGTGGTGTAATATTTCCTATTTAATGCCCTCTCAAACCTTAGAAGAAGACATCCTTGCTAATTCATTTTTGGAGCGCATGCAAATTTAGGCTTGTGTTTAAAAGACTTTACGAATTGTGAAAAGGTTGAAGCATGGAACATTTGAATTTGTGGAGCACATAGGCCAGCTTGGCCTAGCGATGCATTGGCTTGGCAAGACATAGGAGGTCTCACATTCGATTCACTTGGAGGTTGCTTGCTTAGTCAAAGTTCTTGAAGCACATTTTGATTATTTTGAAAGGCACGAGTTCATGAGGTTTTTGGTGCAGTTTGTGCCTCTTTTAGGCACGTGTGGGTGCGTGGACCAATAATGGCTTGGCCATGTTTAATGCATTCGGAAGGAGTACATCAGGAGTTCTAATCCCTCCGATAGGCGAGGCAAGTTAATTTTTTAATTTTTAATTTTTATTAAAATAGCCTTAAGGGAGAAATAAGGGTTATGCTATGCCTTAGAAAATTGAGAGATTTTTGATGATTTTATTTTTGGAAGGGTAGCATATTATATATCATTGGAAAGCATTTTTCAAGGGATATTTGATTAACTTGCTTAGAAGGAGAAATAAGGTGTGTGTAAAGAGATATTTTTATTTTTTAAAAAGGGTTCAAAGTGAGTTTGATTTATTCTTTTTCAAAGGGAATTATTTCTTTCGTGAGAGGACATGGTGAAATTTATTGAGTAGGAGTAATAAGGTGTTATTGGGATATTATTTTTATTGTTGTGATACTACTCAAGTCCTCTGACTTATTTGTTATTGAAAAGGAAATATTTAAAAATGTGTTGAGTTTGATAGATTTTGTGGACAACTCCTTGGCATCAAAAAGGTATGGGTAATATTCTCCATTTACTTGATTGGGTGATTGATTTTCTGTAAAACATCATTGGAGAGAAAATGATTGATTGTGGTTTCCTTATCGAGAGTTGCTTGTTGAATAAGGTTTTCTAGAAAGTGACTTTTTCCATATTGCCTAGTGAATTTTGAAGTTGTTGGTTCAAGGTTTTCTGAATTTGAGAGTTGTGATTAAAACCTTGTTTTATAAGCATTGTTGTTGAAGCCATTGGATTGAGTGAAGAGTTGAGTATCATTTTTATGTGAAATTTTTTTTATTAGCATTTTTGGAAAGACTATTTTGAGAAGCTTGAAGTATCATGAGTATCATTATTATGTGAGATTTTTTTGTTGAGCATTGTTGGAAACATTTTGAGTGAGTGTTCATATGCTTGTACTAGGGTTTGTGAGTAAGAGTTTTTTCTTGAGTGATTGGTTGAGTGAGTTGATTAAGCCTATTCAAGTGGATGTATGAAGTGATTGTTCAAGTTCCATAAACTAAACTATTCTATATTTTGATTTGAGAAAGTGATTGAGTTGTGAGAATAAAACATATTGAGTCTCTAATAATTCTCTTTATGCCTCTATGAGACTAATTTGAGAAAGTGATTGAGTTGTGATAATAGAACATATTGAGTCTCTAACAATTATCTTTATGATTATATGATATTGAGTTGAGAAAGTGATTGAGTTGTGAGGATAGAACATATTGAGTCTCTAAAAATTCTCTTTATGCTTCTATGAGATTGAGTTGAGAAAGTGATTGAGCATTAAGTGTAGAACATATGGAGTCTCTAACAATTCTCTTTATGTTTCTATGATATTGGACAAGTTATGTGTGGACTTGTTAAGCTGATTTAAAGCAATTCTTTGAGAAGAATTTTGGACTGATTTTGTGTGAGCTTTTATGGGAGCTTACAATGCAGATTTGAGCAAGCCCTGGAGAGGACTTATTGAGCAAATTTGGACAAGTTCTGTGTGAGATTTTTGAGAATATTTGAGCAAGTTTTTGGTGAGCTTGCTGAGTAGATTTTGAGCAGGTTCTTGGTGAGCTTGTTGAGCATATTTGAGTAGGTTCTTGGTGAGCTTGCTAAAGTAGATTTTGAGTAGGTTCTTGGTGAGCTTGATGAATAGAGATTGGACAAGTTCTCAGTGAACTTTTAAGATAGAGATTGAAAAAGTTCTATGTGAGCTTACTGATAGATCTTTGGAGGTGATAGAGTATATAGGAAAAATTATTAGTGGATAAATATATAGAATCCAGGACAATTTAAGATAGGTCTTCTGAGTGAGGAGTCTTCAAGTGGAGAGAGATCCACCAGTCAGTGCAGTAGAGAGACAAAGTCTTCTAGAAGATCACTAGCAAAATCTGAAGGGGAAAGAGTTCTCCTATGGAAGAGATCCACGAACTTGAGATTAGGGGATCAGTATCTCCATTTTATTGTGGTCCATAAACATTATAATTGGGAAAGAATTCCCAAGAGATTGATTATGAAAGTTTTAGTAAAATATTTTATCTGTGTACGTAGCCCAAGTTGGATGAACCATGTAAAATTTGGTTTCTCTACTTTGTGTGATGTTGTGTACATTTCTTTGATTATTATTGGTGATATTTCTATCTCTACATTGCATACAGTGGTTTGAAAAGAAAAGTAAAAAGTGATCTTATACTATTTACCCCCCCTCTCAATATAAGATTATGTTCTTCAATTGGTATTAGAGCGGGTTCCTTCAGAAGAGTTTTACAGCTTGAATAAAAAGCGATCAAGAACACTATGGATCCAAAAGAAGAAGTATCTTCAAATATCAAAACACCAATCTTCAATGGAAGTGACTTCTTATTCTGGTGTGTGTTGATGAAATTCATCCTGAAGGCTCTTGGTAATGAAGTATGGGATGCAGTTGAAAACGGATATGATGCAATGATAAATCCTCCTACAAAAAAATAAGGTAAGCTCCTAATGCATGCAAATTCAAGAGCTATGAATTCAATTATCAAAGAAGTGCATAGATCAAAATCTTTGAAGATTATGGATTATAAAATAGCAAAAAAAATGTGGGAACTATTGCATGATATATATGAAGGAGACAAAGGTATCAGGAAAGCTAAGATCAAAAATCTCAAAGGAGAATTTGAGAATCTAAGAATGCAAGAATATGAGAATATTTGTGACTATTTTCATAATATAGATGAGCTAGTACATGAGATGAGAGGACTTGGAATGAAAGTAGATGAATCTGATGCTTGTGATAAAATCTTGAGAACTCTTCCAAAAATGTACAGTGAGAAGGTCTATTCTATAGAAACTTCAATTGACAGTGATGATCTAACCAAGAATGCATTACTTGGCATGCTTACTATATTAGAGATAAGAAAAAAAGAACCTATATCTCAGAAGGAAACAACATTCAAAAAAATAAAAGGAAAGGACAAATGACAAGAGTCAAGTAGTGAGTCATCCAATGAGGAATAATCTAACTATGGTAGAATGAATAAAGACTACAAGAAATTTGTGGATCCAAGGTTAGTTAAGTGCTTCAACTGTGGAAAGAATGGGCATTTTGCTACAAATTGTAAAGAAGACAAAAATAATAGTGATGAAGAAAGACAAGATCACAGGGACAAATATTCGAATAGACACAGGTACCATAAGAAAGGCAAAGGTGAACAAAGTAGATCAGGAAATAAGTTCTTCCAAAGACAAAAGAGGAGCTACTATGCAACTAGTTCATCAGATAATGATAGAGATGAAATGCTATTTATGGTTCATGAGAAACCAGTTAAGAGTAGAACTCCAGTTATTCTCAAATGCTTTAGATGTGGTAACTTTGGACATCTTGAATATAGTTATACAAAGAATAGTTATAGTTTCAGTGATGATGAGTATGAAGACACACTGGAAGGACCAGATGAAAATCTTATAATGGCATTGGAAGATAATGAATATGATTCCATAGAAGACAAGTCTAAAGGAAGTAGAAATTCAGACAAAGGCAAACAAATAGAGGAATACTCAGAAGATAATGGATATGATCTCAAGGGAGAACTCGTCTATGACCTTAAAATATTAAAGAAGGTGAGAAAGCATAATTCTAAGCTTTAAATTCAGTTGTAGGAATGTGATGATGAAAGAAGAGCACTCATAGAGGATTTAGAGAAATCCAAGGCTAAGGCAAACAGGTCCAAGAACAAGCTGGAATCTAAGATCTTAGAATGTGAATGGCTAGCACAAGAAGTGGCACTACTTAAGAAGTATTTAGAAGAATATAATATCATGATAAAATGGTTCACAAATATTTCTAATAACATGGATAATTTCAAGAGTGGACAACAAAGAGTTTCTTGAAAATCAGGTCTTGGAAACAAACAAGTTCAAGAAGATAAGTTAACTACTAGTTTTGAGGATACTTCAGAAGAGGGATTCTCATATGAGAGTGGAAGTGAAAGTGAAACTTCTAAGGATGAGTCAGATTTTAGTGAGTCTAGTAGGAATAAGAACAATGGGAAAAGAAGATTCATATGGAACAACAATCAGAATAGGTCAAGAGAGACTAGAAGACCAATGAGACCAAGACAAAGTGGTTTCAATGGAAGATGATTTTCTTATCATAGGTTTGGGCACATGGCTTCATAGTGTAGATCATAGGGAATACAGGAATATGGAAGTATATAGCACTTTCATGGGTATTGCTACTCATGTAATCATTTTAGTTACAAGGCAGTGAATTGCAAGGTTCAATACAGAAGAGGATATGGCTTCACTAGGAGGAGTCCAAAGTCATTCGTTCCTCCAAGAAATAAAAATAGTGTTCAGTGCTATAGATGCAATAATTATGGATACATAGCAAAGTGGTGTAGAGAATACATACCTGAATCAAGTAAAAGCTGGAATAGGAAGAATTCGAATAAGAACAGGAACATAAATATAGACTCAAAAAAGAACAAAAATATGAACAGGAATAAAGACTCAAAAAATAATAAGAATGTGAATACGGATCTTGATAGGAATAGGAATAGGAACAAAGATACAAATAAATATATGGATATGGAAGTTGGTCAGAGAAATCATAAGAATCAAGCAAGAAGGAAATGTGACAAAGGTAAATAATAATGCTTTCTAGGAGTAGAGATACTCCCACCCTGGAATTAAACACCCCATCAGGAGGTGGGGTAGGGGCTAAGTTAAGAGGCTCATTCTTAGCCCCGAGCCCCAAAGTTGACCCTTTGCCATTGATGTCAAAGGGGGAGAAATTAGAGTAATGGGCAACAGTTTGATAAGTAAAATGACAAGGGGAGAGATTTGACCTAGGGGGAGTAGAGCATAAGTGAGTTAAGTTTTCAACATGAGTATTTGGATTGTGATCAATGACAAAGGGGGAGATTGTTGGACATTTTGAGTAGTTATCACCAAATGTCCAAAGTGAGTTTTCATTGATGTCATGATGTCAGTAAGATTCCAGTGATCATCCTTTGCCAACTCAAGTGAAAGGGAAACAATTTTGATGTTAATGTCTTCATCAGTGCACTCAAGGAAGTGAGTCAGAGTTTGATTTAATTCCACCATGGCAGCAGATTGTTCAAAAGCAAGAGGAGCACATAATATTATATTTCTTATAATATTATTTTAGGTTGAAAGAAAAACCCAAAAGTCAATATTGTAATTTTAATTGTAATATTTTGGGTCATGAGGTTGCAAATATTTTATTGAGAGTAAATCCAAAAGTTGGGTTTAATTTGAGCATTCGGTGCAAAAATAATAAACTCCAAAGGTTGGGTTTATCGAGGTTTCAAGAAGGTAAATATTTAAAATATTAATAACCCAAAGGTTGGGTTCATCAAGTTTCAATAAGGCAAGTGGGTAATATTTAATAACCCAAATGAATGGTTTCATCAAAGTGTAAAGGAGGCAAGTTATAATTATTATTTTAAAAATAACCCAAGGTGGGTTTTTAAAATAATTAATTAAAGGCTTTGTAAAGGTTTTATCTTATTTGCTCATTTGAATTCAAAAGCACCAACATTTGAAAAGGTGGTGTAATATTTCCTATTTAATGCCCTCTCAAACCTTAGAAGAATACATCCTTGCTAATTCATTTTTGAAGCGCATGCGAATTAATACCCGTGTTTAAAAGACTGTGAATTGTGAAAAGGTTGAAGCAGGAAACATTTGGATTTGTGGAGCACATAGTCCAGCTTGGCCTAGCAATGCGTTGGCTTGGTGAGACATAGAGGATCCCATTTTCAATTCACTTAGAGGTTGCTTTCTTATTCAAAGTGCTCAAAGCACATTGTGATTATTTCGAAGGCACGAGTTCATGAGGTTTTTGGTGTAGTTCATGCCTCTTTTAGGCACGTGGGGGTGTGTGGCCCAATGGCAGATTGGCCATGGTTAAGGCATTGGGAAGGAGGACATTGGGAGATCGAATCCCTCTGAGAGGTGAGGCAAGTTAATTTATTAATTTTTAATTATTATTAAAATGGCCTTAAGGGAGAAATAAGGGTTATGCTATGCCTTAGAAAATTGAGATATTTTTGATGGTTTTGTTTTTGTAAGGGTAGCATATTATATATCATTGGAAAGCATTTTTCAAGGGCTATTTGATTAAATTTCTTAGAAGGAGAAATAAGGTGTGTGTAAAGAGATATTTTTATTTTTGTAAAGGGGTTCAAAGTGAGTTTGATTTATTCTTTTTCAAAGGGGATTATTTATTTCATGAGAGGACATGGTGAAATTTATTTAGTAGGAGTAATAAGGTGTTATTGGGATATTATTTTTATTGTTGTGATATTACTCAAGTCCTCTAACTTCTTTGTGATTAAAAAGGAAATATTTGAAAGTGTGTTGAGTTTGACATATTTTGTGGACAACTCCTTGGCATCAAAAATGTATGGGCAATATTCTCCATTTACTTTATTGGGTGATTGATTTTCTATAAAACATCATTGGAGATAAAAGGATTGATTGTGGTTTCCTTATCGAGAGTTGCTTGTTGAATAAGATTTTCTAGAAAGTGACTTTTGCCATATTGCCTAGTGAATTTTGAAGTTGTTGGTTCAAGGTTTTCTAGATTTGAGAATTGTGATTAAAACCTTATTTTATAAGCATTGTTGTTGAAGCCATTGGATTTAGTGAATATTTGAGTATCATTGTTATGTGAAAGTTGTTTGATTAGCATTGTTGGAAAAACTATTTTGAGAAGCTTGAAGGATCATGAGTATCATTGTTATGTGAGATTTGTTGTTGAGCATTGTTGGAAATATTTGAGTGAGTGTTCATATGCTTGGACTAGATTTTGTGAGTAAGAGTTGTTTCCCGAGTGATTGGTTGAGTGAGTTGATTAAGCCTAGTCAAGTGGGTGTATGAATTGATTTTTCAAGTTCCATAAAAAAAACTATTCTATTTTCTTATTTGAGAAAGTTATTGAGTTGTGAGAATAGAACATATTGAATCTCTAACAATTCTCTTTATGCTTCTATGATACTAATTTGAGAAAGTGATTGAGTTGTGAGAATGGAACATATTGAGTCTCTAAAAATTCTCTTTATGATTCTATGAGATTGAGTTGAAAAATTGATTGAGTTGTGAGAATAGAACATATTGAGTCTTTAAAAATTCTCTTTATGCTTCTATGAGATTGAGTTGAGAAAGTGATTGAGCAGTGAGTGTAGAACATATTGAGTCTCTAACAATTCTTTTTATGTTTCTATGAGATTGGACAAGTTATGTGTGGACTTGTTAAGCTGATTTGAAGCAAGTCTTTGAGAAGACTTGTGGACTGATTTTGTGTGAGCTTTTGTGGAAGCTTACAATGCAGATTTGAGCAAATCCTAGAGAGGAATTATTGAGCAGATTTGGAAAATTTCTATGTGATATTGTTGAGCATAATTGAGCAAATTCTTGGTGAGATTGTTGAGAATATTTTGAGCAGGTTTTTGGTGAGCTTGCTGAAAAGATTTGAGCAGATTCTTGGTGAGCTTGCTGAAGCAGATTTTGAGCAGGTTATTAGTGAGCTTGTTGAATAGATATTGGACAAGTTCTGAGTGAGATTTTAAGACATATATTGAGCAAGTTCTATGTGAGCTTGTTGATAGATATTTGGAGGTGATAGAGTATAGAGGACAAAGTCTTAGTGGATAGAGATCTAGTAGCCAGGATAATTGAAGATAGGTCTTCTAAGTGAGGAGTCTTCAAGTGGAGAGAGATCCACAAGTCAGTGCAGCAGAGATACAGAGTCTTTGAGAATATCACTAGTCAAAGCTGAAGGGGAAAGAGTTCTCCTATGGAAGAGATCCATAAACTTGAGATTAGGGTATCAATATATCCATTGGACTATCATCCATAAACATTTTAATCGGGAAAGAATTCCCAAGAAATTGATTGAGAAAGTTTTAATAAAATATTTTCTCTGCAGACGTAGCCCATGTTGGGTGAACCACGTAAAATATGATGTCTCTACTTTTTGTGATGTTGTATACATTAATTTGATTATTGTTGTTTATATTTCTATCTCTACATTGCATACAGTGGTTTGAAAATAAAATTAAAAAGTGGTCTTATACTGTTCAACCCCCCCTCTCAGTATAAGCTTGTGTTCTTCAGTTAGCTCCTAAGGAGCAGGATTCCCCTCTCTAGGCTTATTTGCACCAGGTAGAGGCTGAGCTCTAGTCACCTCAGATTTAGGTATAGTATTAGGATGCTACTATTGCCTCACTTTAGGCATAGGTTACACAAGTCAATGCCAAGCGAGACACTACCCTAAGCTAGCTTGTAGTAGTTGCTCCTATTGTGCAGGGGCTATAGGTTTGGATATAGGGACCAAGGTGAGATGGATTTAGGGTATCATAGAGGAGAATGAGGGCTATATGGCATAAGATATCACCTACATCATCACTCTGACATCTCAGGTTTAGCTACTAGGTGCCACTCCTAGGGAGAGATCCAAAGTAGGGGGGTCACAACACAGCATGCGAACTACATCAGGGTAGTCTTTGGTCTGGCCTATCTAGAGGACCAGGACCTATACAAAGAGGATTGTGGGGACTAGCTCCCACTATTTGCATAAGGATAGAGCTAAGGGCAGAGGCAAGGTGGGGGGTGTAGGCCTAGGTTGATTGTTTTATTGTATTGGACTTATTTTTGAGTGTAAGATCGAGTGACCTACATAGTTGTAGCCTTATGGTGATTTTGTACCTAAATGTACTTATTTTACACACATTTATATGATATCTAGACTTTAAGACTCATTATGTGTATCTTTTATGATTAATTTTTTATGTTTATGTGATGCAGATATGATGTTATGCTATATGATGTGACATATGACGTGCATTAGATGTTATGATGATATGATATGGATGTTTTGTGGACTACTTTATGATTTTATGCTACATGGTGTGGTTTATATGACTTATGCTTTATGATGCATGGATTCTTAGATGGCATGATCTAGATTATGATGATGGATGTATATATGGATGCAATGCTTATTGTTAAATGCATGTTTAATTTTGGTGTATTTTATGCATCTAACTTATGTTGTTATGATATGAAATGTGTTATGCATTATGTTGATGATCTAATGTGAATGAACCTATATGCTTTAATCACTTAAAACATATGATATGATGTGACATGGGTTTTGATGATCTAATGGACGACACCAAAAAATGTATAAAAATAATGAATAAATAATAACTCTTATAATAAGAATTAATTATTTAAACATCCAAATGTGAGATGAGATGATGTGATATGTATGTACTTTCTTAATTAGCTTCTATAAATTAAAAGATATGCATAAAATAGTTAGTAGCCATCTAAATATCATTGTTGACATTTATCTGGTATCTATCCTATTTCATGGACAATCTGTAATGAGTAAATCCTCCCAAAGAAAGTTGATGATGCGAGTGATGATATGAATTGTTGCTATGAGGTAATTTTTGAGGTTTTACATGAGACTCAAACACCCTAGTTGCTCCATCCAAATTTGTATACTGATCATACAGAGCTTCTGAAGGATAAAGTTTTGTTATGAAGACCTATATACTCATTATCCCTGTGTGTGCTAATGAATATATTAGATAAATCATAAGCATACCCTAGTGGCATGTGGGATTCATTCAGCTCATTGTTGTATTGGGGATACTCAAATGTTTATCCTGATCCTAAGTTGGAATTAGTTGGATTAGACCACTAGGCGGTACAAGACACCTAAAGCTAGATCTTCCACATGTAAACATTAGTCTGTGAAAAAGCAAGATGCTACTGTGAAAGACATATCATCGTGTGTAAGGATACCTTATGGCTCGTTCATGCTAAGAATTCTAGGGATTCAAGTTCAATACTCCCTTCTTTTATTCATATTTATTTGGGATACTTGCTCGTTCTTAGTGATGAAAATCACTGTTTATTTTGATTTTTTATTTTCTTTTGAGCAAGGGATCTATGTAGTGATGATAATCATTATTTATTTTGATTTTTTGTTTTTGTTTGAGCAAGGGATTTATGTAGTGATGATAATCACTATTTATTTTTCTTAATTTTTCTTTATTCAGGATTTTGCTTGTTTTTATTAAAGTAAGGGATTTATTTGGGTAGGGGTGAAATTGTCCTTTTGCCAATTCTTAGCATTTTTGACCCGGTTGCACAGGGGGATGAGAAATATAAAATTTTCACTTTAGGATACCTAATACCACTTTGTAGCATTCATATTTCCATTTTTTCAACTAGGATTTTAATGTTTTGATTAGTGATAGGATTCTGAGATATACCAAGTGCTATCAAAACTAAACCTCACCTATCAAAAGCTAAGATGACTTTCTACAAAGTTTGATAAAACCACTAGGTATGGTTGAGTGACTGGAAAACCCTAGTATATTCCTTATAGCAATAAGATATATTGTGTTGAAAAACACAATTACACACATGGGTGATGGATGATGAATTTTAAAGATTCATGATTGAGATACAAATGTGGCATCATTTGTAAGATTGTGAACACAACCTACTAAATGCAAATGCAATGGATGCAAATTCCTAATGCAATCCGACTATATGGATGCAAGTGCAAATGCATAATGTAAATGTTTTTGTATTTTTTATGCTTTCCATTATTTTTTAGTTTTGAATATTCTGAATGTTTTTGAATTTTTTTATTTTAAATTTTTTTGACCAAAGGGCCTTAAGATGCCTTTGAAGCCTTTTGTGATTTTACCAAGGGACTTTAAGATGCCTTTGGAGCCTTTTTGTGATTTGACCAAAGGGCATTGAAGATGGCTTTGGAACCTTTTGTGATTTGACCAAAGGGCATTGTTTGGGTATTGAAGATACCTTTGGAGCCTTTTGTGATTTGACCAAAGGGTATTGAAGATGCCTTTGGAGCCTTTTGTGATTTGACCAAAGGGCATTGAAGATGCATTTGGAGCCTTTTGCGATTTGACCAAAGGGATTTAATATGCCTTTAAAGCCTTTTGTGGTTTGATCAAAGGGCTTTAAGATACCTTTGGATCCCTTTTTGGTTTGACCAAAGGGCTTTAAGATGCCTTTGGAGCATTTTATGATTTGACCAGAGGGCTTTAAGATGCCTTTGGAGCGTTTTGTGATTTGACCAAATGGCTTTAAGATGCCTTTGGAGCCTTTTTTGGTTTGACCAAAGGGTTTTAAGATGCCTTTGGAGCCTTTTGTTATTTTACCAAAGGGCTTTAAGATGCCTTTGGAGCTTTTTGCTTTTAAATTTTTCTATTGTTTTTGTAATTTTGAAATTTACTTGAATGTGTTTTATATTTTTTTGTTCTTATGTGTGAAACACCTTTATATGGATAATTTTGAGAGGCTCTGGCTCCTCAACACCTTCTAGCATTGTTAGGTGATATTACACAAGCCCAATATTCTCAAAGATGATATAGGAACCTATCCAATTGGTTGTAAATTTATCTCATAGATGCGATGGCAGATTTGAGTTCTGTTGGTTTTCTTTAAGCATAATATCCCCAACTTTAAAGTCTCTTAGGTGGACTTTATTTTTGTAAGCTCATGTTAGAATATCCTGGTAAACATGAAGATGCTCAAGAGTATTGATGCAACGTTCATTCAAGAGGGTCAATTGATCCAAGCGAGCCTACCACACAGTGTCGTCATTGATGAACTCTTTCAATGCGATGCACAATATTGGAATTTCCAACTCTAAGGGCATAATGGCCTTAGTGCCATATACAAGCAAAAATTATGTTGCCCTAGCGGGCATTCATATATTAGTCTCGTAAGCCCATAATACCAAGGGTAATTGTAGATGTCAGTCCTTACAATTTTCTTTCACCATCTTCTTTAAGATGGCTACTATGGTCTTGTTAGAGGCCTCTACTTGCCCGTTTACCTACGAATAGTATGGTGTCACAAAACTATTCTAAATGTTGTATTAGTCATTAATGCTCACACATTTTTATTTTTTAATGACGGACCATTATCTGAGATTATCTTAAAGGGTACCCTAAAATGACAAATTATGTTGTGAAGTATGAACTCCGCTATTCAAGGTCCAATTGTCGAGGTTAAGGGGACCGCTTCCATCCATTTGGTGAAGTACTCAATGGCAATTAACATAAATGTGTGTAGGCCTAAATATAGGGAAGAAATATTTTTTATCATATTGAAACCCCACTAAGAAAATGACCAAGCCACCTGAATGGGCTGTAAGGCCTGAGATGGTAAGTGCATCAAATTTACATGTTGTTGGCATTTAACACATTTTCTAACATACTCACAACAATCCTTTTCCATGGTGAACCAGTAATAACCCATTCAAAGGATGCACTTGAAAATGGCTATGCCACTAAAGTGGCCATCGCATGTACCATTGTGATCTTGCAAAATCATCCAAGTTGATTCTTAGGGCTCTAAGCAATGAAGAAAAAATCTCTCATAGATTCGATGATACAATATACCTCCTAGCAAGACATATCTTGTCACTTTTTGCTTAAATGCTCATATTTTGACATGTGAAAGTCCTTGTGGAATGATTCCAAGCCTTAGGAAATATTGCAACTGGGAAAGCTAATCTTAATAGACTACAACCTCAATAGATAAGACTTGTTCCTCCAATTTTATTTGCACAAATGCATATTGAGAAATAACCTTATGGTGAATGGTGGTACCATTATTCATAGGATCCTATGAGATCAAGGATCCCCAAGGTACCTTCTCTAATAATTCTTTGGCTTTACAGAACTAGTCATGGTCTGGCTCTATATGAATTATGTTGAATGATTCCTTGTTATCAAAAGCCTCACACTACATCATTGAGTGCAAGAGCATTTTCACATGAATGGTAGTGAAATCAACAAATGGATTCTGAGGGATAAAGGATCCCAGCGATGCCATGGTGTCTGTGAATCTGTTTGACGAATGAGGGATTGCCTTGATGTCGTACCATTCTAGTTTGGCTAGATATGTGTCAATAAGCTCCTTGTAAGATTTTAGGATTGGATCCCAGCATTGAAATAGTCCCTTGACTTGGTTGACTATGAGGAAGGAGTCATCGAAGATATTTAGCCTCTTGATTCTCATGGTGATGGTTTTTTGGAGACCCAAGATTAGGGCCTCATATTTAGTGTTGTTATTAGTGCAAGGGTAGTCTATCTTGAATGACAAGGTCATTGTAGCACCTTGTGGTGTGAAAAAAACAATCCCTACACTACCTCCTTGCTCACACTTTGAACCATCAAAGAACAAAGTCATGTCAGTTTTGTTTTTTGGCTCTTCGAATTTAGATGCTTCTAATAGTGCAAAGATTGCATCATCAGGAAGTTCTATGGTGAGGGGTCTACTATTCTAAAGAGGTGCCTCAACCAGCTAATCAGCTATGACTTGTCCCTTGATGGACTTTTGGCTTATGAATTCTAGATAAAATTCTATCAATAACATGATCCACTTTGCAGTACATGTGTTATGATATGTCTTGCTCATCATATACTATAAAGGATTTTGTTTGGATATTACATATGTCGTATGGCTCAGCATATAGTGGTGAAAATTCTTGGTTGCAAATACCACTACTAAGCACAACTTTTCTATGTATGCATATCCTATCTCATAGCTCACCAAGGTGTGTTTGATGTAATATATCACTTTTTCCTTATCTTACGTATTCTTTTGAGCCAACGTGGTGCCCAAATCAAATTCTATAGTGGAGATATATAGCAGGAATGGCACATCTAGCCTTGGTGGAGCTAGGACTAGTAGTTTTGCTAGGTACTCCTTGATTTAAGCAAAGACTTGCTAACATTATTCATCCCACTGGAATGGGACCCCCTTATGTATTAGTCAATTCATGGGTCGATATTTATCCAATAGTTGTGCAAGATATCACTTTATGGATGCTACTTTGCCCTATAGGTTCCTTAGTTCTTTGATGTTTGTAGGTAGGGCCATTTCCAAGATAACATTTACCTTTGTTGGGTCTACCTCAATGCCTCATTTAGAAATGATGAATCCTAAGATTTTTCTAGAAGTTATGCCAAAGACACATTTCTTGGGATTCAACCTGACATTATGCTCAATCAGGTGATCAAATACCTCTCTAAGGGTCTCGGCATGCTCTTCTCATAGCAATTACTTGTCCAGTAAGTCATCGATGTATTCTTCTAAGATCTTGTGCATATAGTCATAGAAAATGTATGTCATAGCCCGTTGATATGTAGCACCAGCATTTTTAAGTCCAAATGGCATCACTTTGTAATATAATATCACCCATAGAGTGGTGAACACAATTTTATGTTGGTATTTGGGTTTAATTTAAATATGATTATAACCAAAAAAATCATCCATTAGGGAGAGCATCTCATGACCTATAGTTGCATCTAAAATAACATCTATGTTGGGAAACATGAATGAATCCTTTAGGGTTGCCTTATTAAGATCCCTGAAATCTATTCAAATGTGGATTCTTCCATTAGTTTTTCCTACGATCACCATGTTTGATATCCATTCTGGATAGTCGATGGGAACAATAAAGACTACATCCAACATTTTCTACAAATCATTCTTAACCATCAAAGTGATGGTTGGATGCATCTTTCTGAGCTTCTTCTTGACGATTTTCTTTGCGGGATCTAGTGAAATGTTGTGGACAACCAATTTTGGATCTAGCCCTAGCATGTCTTTGTAGGTCTAAGTAAAGATATTTGGTCTATCTTTCAATAGAGGAATTATGATGACCTATTCTTCTAGAGATAAGCTTTCTCCAAAATTGACTTTTTTGGTTGAGAAGGATCATCACTGATGTCCACATTGAAAGTCTCCTCTATTGCCATATGTGATCCCTCCTTAATTTGGTGAGGAGTGGGGATTAAATGGATGTCATCTACTATATTTATAGTTCCTACTGATTCAAAATAAAGACCAACATGATAGACATCATGTGTGTAGCTTGGTGTAAAATGGAACGGTTGTAGCATCTCTTAATTAGGGAATAAATCTTCAGGCTCTAGAAGTGAATCAATGCGGTTCCAATTAATGACATCTATGTTAAGACACAATGGTTTTGAAGGATCTACTATGTTATAGAGTGGAGTGGTCAAATAAATGTAGATCATGTTGATGGATGGAATGAAATATCCAAGACCATGTGGGTGATACTCTAGATCAAAGGTGTACCCTTCATACTTGCTATGAGTCTTTGGGGCATAGGGCTATGGATAGATAAGATTATGGGATCTTTAGGCAATAACTGCTCTCTAAATGTTGGCGATTTCAAGAAGATCCTATGATAGATGACCTCTAGATCAGGGGATATTCCTAGGAAGTACAGATCAAGATCTATGGTGCAAAGCATCGCTTATCTCTCAACAAGAATATTGACTAGATGTAACTGGCAAGGCCCAAGAGAAGACATATCGATATCATCCTCAAAGTCAACATCGCTTATAAATAAACCATTGGAATTTGTTTCTGACCCTAGTATGGGGTGTTTACCTATTGGTGCTTGAGATAGGCCATCTCAGTATCATCTTCATAGTTATCATCGCTTATAAATAATCCATTGGCATTTATTTCTAGCCCAACTATGTGACTCGCATGCCTAGGACCTAGGTAGGCCATCTTTGTTGAGTCCTCTAACTCATAGACACTCTCATATAACATGTATCCACCCTCATCTAAGATGTATTCACTCTTGTCTAAGATGTATCCACTCTCTGCATAGCCTATCCAAGTAAGATTTTACACCCATGGTAGGCCAAGTTGGCTTCATCTTCATCCTCACTTGGGACATAATCATACTTCTCTCACTCATATTTGTGCATTGGTTCTTCCTACTACAAGATGGCTCTTTATGGGATGCTTCAAGAGAGGATTCAAGGTGATACTCATCAGATGGTGTGAAATTGACCATTGACACCCATCCATAACCCAAATATTTTTTGCTAGGGGGTTGATAGGAATTCCATTCAATGTCCTCCCCAAACCCAATGCTTAGCATGTCTAGGGACACTACCAAAGAATCATCACAACTTCATATTTGATGGCCTAGACCACACCTATCAGTAGGTAGTTGGTACTATGGATGGAACAAAAGCTAACACCCTTGCTCATATAGACCTAGGCCATAGCCATACCAATGACACTTCTCAAAGTATCTCATAGCAAATTTGGGATTTGACAAGTAATGAACATTCGTGGTGAATGGTTCATCCTCATACCTTTAAAATTAAGATCAATATGGGCATAATATAAACTAGCATATATAAAGTTGGTTTGATTAGGGGGAACCCCTAATGGCACTACTAACCCTACTAGAATATTTAGAACTCTTAGATGTCCATGTCTTGTGTAGACTCAATAATTAGCATGAAATTCATGTTCTACAAAATATATTCACCTAACCTTGTGTGTGTTGGAATATGTAATGCAACATTGTGTAAATTATTCTTAGACTTTATATTTTAGTCTAAGAATAATTTACACAATGTTGCATTACATATTCCAACACTCCCCCTTAATGCAATATTTTGGAAAGGAATTATGAAACAAAGAAACATTCTCCCCCTAAATATACAAACGGGGATGATAATAAAATGAGTAGTATAGTTACAATGAGCTTCTATGACCAAGAATGATCTACAATAAGGCACCAATACAAAATGGGCCAAAATAAGACTGCAAGCCCCCAATGGAGTAGCTTCAGATACAAGCAGCTTACAAAGCCATATTGTGTAAATTAATATTAGACTAAAATATAAAGTCTAAAGAATAATATTTGAATTAGAAAATAATTCTATTTTATGTAAAAATATTTCCACCCAATTAATAAATAAAATAAGGGTGCTAAGAATATTTAATTTGTGGGAAAAAGTTATTTCTCCTTTTCTAGCAAATATTAGAAAGTAACTAATCACTTTCTAATATTTGATAAATGCCACTTATCACACATCTCAAAGATTATATTGTGATAATATTAGAAAGTAACTAAGCACTTTATAATATTTGATAGATGCCACTTGTCACACATCTCAAGATTATATTGTGATAAGATTAGATTATGATAATATTTAGGGTTGTGGTAGAAAAGCTTCTCTTTAGATAGGGGTGTTGTCTACTACATCTTAACATATCTTGTCATATTGACTTGTGTTGTAATATCATGTTGATGCATATTGTTGCATAACATTGAAGCATTCTTGTATTGTTGAATCATTGAGTAATATAGTGAGCTTCATAGTGGATGTTTTCCTTCTTCATTTGAAGTAGGGTTTTACCACTTAATATTGGTGTTGTGGGTTTTCCTCTTTTGTGTGTGATTGATCTTGTGGAGCATTCTTCGATCTTGGAGAGACTTTGCTTGTCTCACAGGTGTGGGCTAGGTGAACTATCACTTGGGGTGCAAATGACATTGTTGATGATTTCTTGGGAATGTTCCTCCTCCATGGGAGTAGGCATTCTTGCAACTGCTATGGTCAGAAATTCCTTGGGTCCTTCCTCCACTAGGGATGATTTCAGCTTCTAAGTGTTTTTTGCCTTATATTTCAAAGGGTTTTTAGAAGCACCAGTAGTCTTAGATGCAAGATGTTGTGATGATGTTGGATGGGTCACCTCACACTGATCTACTTCAATTATCTAGCTACATGGTTAGGGATGAAGGCCTTATGTACAAATGTATTGATAGAAGGAAAAAATACCTTGGTAGGTCAACTTGATGCACATATTTGAACAACTCTTCATCATATGAAACCACATAAACTTATCCCTCATCCACATAATTGATGCATTGGTGTAGGATTTAGGGCATGCACTACATTTCCCTTATCTAGGGATTCCCTAGAAGGATGTTATATTGCATCACCCCTTCCAACACATGACACATCATGGGAATGGTCTTGTAGACACTAAAATCTATTCAATATTATTAGGCAATCATAAGAACTAGTTAATTGATACCCATGGCCCCCTTGGACAACCCTTAGAGTTTTACTAGTGGTCCCAACCACTCTTAAGAGGCTCTACCCCACTTTTGGGAGCTTTTGGGCCATATAGGCATGACCATACCATCCCAATACGGTCACAGTCTATGATCGCCCCACCCTAGGATGGCCACAAAATAGCTTTCCTAAGGTGGGATGGCCACAACCTAGCCATCCTAGGGTGGGAGGACCACAACCTGGCTGTCCTGGGGTGGGACGGCCACAACCTGACCATCCTAGGGTGGGACGACCATAGGGTTTGACTCCCAAAAAGTCAAATCTGGACAAATGGCACCCAAAAATTGCCATTTTCCCTACCTATTCAACCATGCAAGTTAGAAAATGTAGCATCCTTATGACATGCTACATGTAAGAGGCCAAATAAGGAGATTCTCTTCCCCTCCAATGCATGCTGCCCTGGAGGCTATTTGACACCTCTTGCCCTGCATGCCCTTGCATGCCTTCTTACCCAAAGGTATCCTTTGGCTATAAAGTGGATTATTTTTCCACACAAGATATAGAGAGGAGTTTTGAGACATATCAATGGAGTTCTTCCAATATTTCCCCTCACCATTTTGTGCCCCTTTCCCTCAGAATATCTACCTAGCAAAGGAGGTTTGCGAGTGAACTAGGAGGTGTGATCTGATTTCAAAACTGAACCATATGAGTAATTTTTAACATAAAATTTAATGAAAATACTATTTAGGATGTCCCTAACCAATTACCAAAGGAATTGGGTATAAAATAAGTGCAATACTTGTGGTTGTCCCACCCAAGGATGGTCCCCAATTTGTGATAGTCCCAACCATCCCACCCTAGTATGGTGGATTCTATGGATGATTTCTTTAAATTTATTTTTTAGTTAAATTCTATATTATCATATTATTCTACTTTCAAAATTTCATGTATTTTGAAGCTACATTGAGTGAGATATCATATTTTTAGTGTTTTGTAGGGTCTTATGCAGGTCTACGAATGTCATCTGGAGAAGCACATAAAAAAATTATTTATTTTACAAATAATACCATATGGGTTCTCTTAAAATCATGTTTTATGTATACTTTACAAGTTTCATTTGATTTGGATGTGTTTTGGTTTAGAAATTGCTTGCTTTGGGTTTTGCAGGTTGAAGACAAGCACTGTGAATGCGACATGCCATCGAACACAATTTTGGTTCTATTTTTAGTGAGATCTTCCCAAAACCATCCATTTTACATACCTCTACAATTTCAAGTCATTTTTAGTTTATTTGGTATAATATCCATGCATATTTTCATTACTAGTCTTTTGATGCCTATGGGGATTGCATGTTTTTCATCATATGAACTTGCTATTTGATATTTCTAGTTTGCTTGTGTGCAGGTGCAGGTTTCTAAAAAATATTATTTAGGATAACAAGACCTCAATATAAAATATAAAAGTGGTAGAATCATAGGTTCACCCACCTCAATTGTGGGTACGAGGAAAGACACTAGATGTGCACCCGAGTTACTTGAAGGATTTTGATCCTTGGGAACCCAATTTATAAAAATTGTATCAAATTTGAGACCTCAATGGGATATATATGTAACCTTGGATTTGATCCACCAGATTAATAAGAAATCAACTCTCTTTTACTTCATTTCTTGATATTTGACATCTCTTCCATTTTACTTGCATGCTTCCATTTGATGCTCTTAAGCAGTAGGAGATAGATACATATATTTTTCATAATCATTAGGTGCATTTTTTTTCCCTGCTTCAATGTAAATCATGGTGGGACATTTTCCCTATTGCTTTTTTGAAGGTTTGACATTGGATTTTGCTTGTTTTCTATTGTAGGTATTGGTCGTCCTGGCTTGAAACAACCTCTGGACTGCTCCTTAGCTCACCCTAGGATGGTCACATGACCATCCCAACCTAGGATGGCCATAGATCTAGAAGTTATCCCACCCTAGGATGGCCATAAAATAGATACTTTTCTACTCAGATTCCAAAAATAGTGGGTTCCTCGGGCGATAAGTGTATCGCTCCAAATTTTTTGCACCCTTACCTTCAGGCTAAAGGATCCGTGCCCGAAAGGAGGATGGGAAAAGGATGGGATGGTACCTCGGACTGAGAGGCCCTTTGAAGGTCCCGCCTCTCGGGGGAGGGGTATTAAGGTGATTTTTCGACGGATGGTGGGGTTCACCAGGAAACGTTTAGTGGCAGTTTCCATGCCTAGGTTGGGAATGAGTTTAATGTGTTCAATTTTAGCTTTAAACATCCAAGTCCCAGGTTTGGCCAAATGAATCTAATCTAAGCTATATGAAATGCTGATTATATGAATATAGAAAATAGATTTGAATAGGAAACAGAGAGAATAAGATATATTAAATAGCCATACCTGATCTAGATGTCTGTTGGAGATTCTGATTTTTGAAGCAGTCCAGATCATCTGGAATTTGACAGGATCGTCTCTGATTTGACAGGATCATCTGAGATCTGAAGAATTCATCAAACGAATTCATCAGAGACCTACAATTGCAAAAATGGATACCAAGAACAAAAACTACAATTGCAAAAGCAAGGGAAAATGATAGAAATGAAAGTATGAATGCTAGAATGACAACTTTAGATAACAAATTAAGTAAAATGCATGGTTTTAATGACTAACTTTGACTTTATTATGAATCTAGGCTACATGAGGTGAACTCCAAGATGCAAAGCAGTAATAATCTTAACTAATGCAAAGAAAAACAACAAAAAAGAGTAAAGAAACACAAACTTTGGGAACTGATTGCCCCCAATGTTGACTATAGTTGAAATCATCTTGGATTGGTACGAAATCGTCTCGAATTGGACAGGATCGTCTACGACGATCTGAGTTTTGCTCCGGATGAAGAATAATAAAGTTCCTGCAAGAAAATTCAAAAAGGGACAAAGGCAAACAATAATCTAGGATATCTTGAAGCATGTAAAACTTAAAGTACAGAAAAATTTAGCCAGGGGAAAGTCAAGGGGAGGGCCTAAGATTAAATAGGCATAGGAGGGAAGTTGGGAGGTTGGAGATCATCCCATTTTGGGAGATCTCCAACGGGGGGAGACTCTAACGGTGTAGATGCGTCTCTGCCCGAGTTAGAGAAGCTGTTGAAATAGAAGCTAATTATGAAAAATCAATTTTGGGACGAAATCATCTAGACATTCTGCTCCAGACGAAATCGTCCGATTTGAGGCGATATCGTTTGATCGGAGATGATATCATCCAATGTATGAAACAAACTCTAAAAATGGCACTGAAAACAAGGAAATGGGTAGCAGGTGGTTTAGGAGCAGTTTTGGGGTTGAAATTTGAATTTGAATTATTTACTAAGGTAATTTTAATTATTTACTAAGTTTTATTGCGCCAATTTTAGGTACTACATTTTGCCCCCTCTTTAGCGAATTTTTAGAAGAAAATACGTTAAAGATGAGTTATTCTCGATTTATGAGAAAGCAAAAATTATTCTCATTTTTAGGCGATGATTCTTGGTCGAATCGTACGATAGCTTACTATGATGCCCCCTCCGTGTTTTTACCCAAATCGAACGTTTGAGGTAAAAACACGAAAAAGCAAAAATTAAAATGTTTTTAATTATTTTTGAATAAAATTAAAAAAATAGGGAAAAACCCTAATTCATTGTTACTATTCATTTTTACTATTTTCTAGAGCTCTGTAGACAAGATGGTCGAAACAAGGCACAGATCGACAAAGGTCCGGTGCGGGCTACGGGTAAGGGTCTAAACTTAGTTTAGAATGCTTGAAATTTGATTTTCTATGCTTTGTAGATTAAATTTTGATGATTTTTGAGCATCGCAGCCATTTTTGGGCCGTCAACGTCGTTGGGACGAAATCATCCCGATTTCGTCGAAATCATCGATTTCGTCCATAGGCGAAATCGGCAAAATGGGGACGATTTCGTCAAAAAAGGGACGATTTTGGCTTGCGAAATCGAAGACGAATTTGCTCAAATTTTGGACGATATCATCCAATAGTGGACGATATCATCATTGATGAAATTGAACTTGCTTTACTTGCATTTTTAATCACTATTTTATTAATGATTTTTATTGTTTTGTTGTTTATGTTGTAGAGAGGATTACTAAAGAGCAGAGAATGGAAATACGACGAGTTGAGGGATGACTTGGCCGCTCTATCTCAGCGAGAGCGAGATCAGTTGGCACAATTTGGCTTGCAGCATGTGGCAGAGATGCCACAGGTGTCTACAGACATGGGGCTATTGACAGCCCTAGCAGAGAGGTGGTATCCGAGTTCTTCCTATTTTTGATTACCGATAGGGGAGATGACTCCCACACTAGTGGATGTATAGAGGATTTTGAGGATCCCCATACAAGGATGGTTGATAACTCCTATGGCCAATCAAGGCCACGTGATGATGCGACTGTGCGGAGATCCAAGCTTTTCCCTGGAGAAGGGCAAAGTGAACATCGAGTCACTATGCCAGATGCTTAGGGCATCTAGACTGACATAGGTTTTGGCTGGGGTTGTAGGTGGTCTACTGCTATGCCATCAGAGTGGATGCAGAGTACCATGGCTACTGATAGATGTGGTCTACGACATGAGAGACCACGGATATAGGTTTTCTTGGGGGAGTTATGTACTATGCCGATTATATAGGATCCTGCATGGGGTCGTATACAAGGGCGACCGATGTCTGGTTATGACATCACTACTGTAGGTTTCTTGTTGGGAGCACATCATGATGCGGAGACCGGTAGGGCTCCCACTGATAGGGATTGACGGGGAGAGGCCTCGAGCTTTCTACTGGTGGCTTCGAAGAGGGTCACAACGACGGATAGATCTTCCAATGTCTCGAAGACTACTTGACGACCTTGTCTCCGACCAGATCACCTAGAGGCCTTGGAGAGATCATCTAGGGTGGGCCGAGGATGGACAGGAGCTGGCTTGTGTTAGGCAAACCTACTGGCTAAGGATGGAGAGAGGAGAGGTGGAGCTCCACCACTATGATCGAGTTTTGAGGTAGTTCGATCTACAGCAGGGGATCCCATCTCTTAGAGACTATGAGTTTTCTTGGACTGTCTGGGATAACACTACAATTAGCAAGGCTCCAGATATGCAGTGCTTCTAGATTTAGGATGCAGATGATGCCCCCATTCAGCCAATGGATGGGGATGACATAGGGGTAGCTGATAGCTATGATGCCTGGTACACAGGCATTCGCCCTCCTCGAATGACGAGGGCTCAAGGTCCAATTCACATAGTTGTGCATCGAATGGGGAGGCAGTGCTAGGCAGCCATTGAGGTGGCACAAGGTTGCAGAGGGAGAGAGCAAAGGAGACCATAGGCTCAGCAGAGGCCATGGCAGCAAGAGAGGATGGAGGAGAGACCCCCTTCTCCATGAAGAGAGAGGCCACCATCGCCTGATAAGGGCAAGGGTGTGGACATAGGAGAGAGTAGTGAGATGACTACTCTCTGGGCAGAGACTTTTCATCTCTAGGCATAGGTGCAGACTTTACAGGATGAGGCTGCACGCCACCGAGCTGAGGCTACACAGCTCAAATATGAGGTTACATGCCTCAGAGCATGGAGCGAAGGAGCGAGCACTCAAGAGCTGGCATGGTCGATTTCTCAGACCACGTTCTATTAGGGTATCTACTTCCAGATGGTGCCAGAGGGCCAGAGGGTATAGCTGCTAGTTGGCATTGCAGATCTGATCAGGGTTGGGTCATCGAGAACTTCATCTTGATTGACAACTAGGACTCGCAGTACCACACATACTATGATGGGGCCACCTCATCCACCTTAGGGCTAGGGAGGAGATGAGGCTAAGAGCTCGAGGGGTTCTCGATGTTAGGCTACTGTACTATACAGACTGATTATATGATTTGAGAGGATTGAGTATGCCAAGATGTAGATTGTGGCATACCAATCCAATTTTGATATGATGTACATATATTGTTGAGAATATATATATATATATATATATATATATATATATATGATATTTTTGATCATATGACTTGTCTTATGTGTTTGTATGATGCTTTATTGTTGTGGTGTGATTGATTTGATGATTCATGTGATTATGTCAGTTGGAAATATTATGGTGTGAATGTCATGTTTTTTAAAATTGAAATGAAATAATCTGATGTAAACAAATTGGTTGTTTGTGATGTGATTTGATAAAAAAGAAAAGGGAATTCTAACAATAATTTCAAAGGACATTGTTGCTATTATAGACCATTTCATGGAGTCGTCGCTCACTCGGTCGTCAAGCTAATCCCAGTATAGAAATATTGTTAAAATTAAAAGAGTGCTTAAGAGACTGTCTTAAGACTTTGGTGTGATGATGCAAATGATGATGATGATGATGATTTGTTTTCAAATTTTCATGAAAATATTATAAAATGACTTTTGCTAGGCATAAATTCCTAAGTGTGATAAAATTTTTGGATAATTCCCTAGGAATTATACCATCATTGCAAAATTGAAGTTTGACATAATGACATGAAAATAGAGTAAGTGTTTGTTTTGTTTTAAAGCATAATTGTGTAACATAATGATTTAAGTCATATGTTTTTATGATTTTGAATAAATGGAAAATAAAATTGGTACAATGGTTTGCGCTAGGCATAGAATATTTAGGTATAAACTTATACCATCATCGCGAAATCCAAAGAAAAAAATAATAGATTTATTGCATGGTTGATTTTTAATTTTTGAAATAGTCAAAAAATATGAAAATGAGGACTTGCGCTAGGCATAAAATTCCAATTTTGGTTTTGGAACTATACCATCATCATGAAAGTCAAAATTTATATATAAATGTAACTTTATTGCATGTTTTGAAAATGATTTTGATTTTTGATAATGCATATAGTTGTCTTTATACTAAACAATTGTTCTTTAAAGAGGAAAATGAATTTATTCCAAACAATTTGCAGAAATATTTCAAAGTATCTTAAAGACAAAAGTTAGATTTATAAGGAATCCCATGTGCATAGGTGAGTTCATTACCAATCTTGATTTATCATATGATACAAAAAATCTCTCAAATACAAAATGTGTGTGCAATTGCATTGTTCATTTACTAGTTTGAGAAAGATACTATGATACAAGTGATTTGAATTCACCAAATAAGTGTTCGTTAACCATGATTTAGATGCATATAACCATACCAGACTACTATGTACATCGGGTTATTAAGAGCTAGCTAATCCATAAGCAGACATAGGTCTGTACAAAAGAAGGTCGCTAATGTGACATACATATCACCATGCTAGGAATTACCCAAGGCTAAGCGGGTTGGGCACAAACCACCTGTTATGGGGCTTACCTCATAGTTTTTGAATAATTGAGAATTCCAGGGATTCAAGCTCATCAACCCTTCTTTTCTTTTCAATGGGTAGGGAAAGGGATTTTATTGCTTTTGCTTTTGTTTTTTTCTTTTTCTTTGCTTTTGCTTTTCTTTTTCTCTTCTTTTTTTTTTTTGTATTTTTGTATTTTGGCTTGATATTTGAGATAATGCTGAAATAACTTGTTTCTTTTTCTCTTTTTCTTGAAATTTTCTTTTCTTCCTATACTAGGGATACTTGCTCGGATTAGCTGTAGAGCAAGAGATTTTTATTTTGGGTAGGGGTGAACTTGTCCTTTTGCAAATTCTCAAAAATTCTAGACCATGTGCATGATAGGATAGCAGGGGAAACTTTTCGCTCAGGAAACCACTTCTACTATGTAGCATAGCATGGAAATTACAAATGTAATCATTTTATTGTGAAAATATATGCTTGGTTTAAGTAAATAACAAGATCAATTCTCTATGCTCAAACTTTATTTAATTAAATTTTGTGGACTTTGATATAAGAGAGATTAGTAATCATGCCAGATAAAATCAAGATATTTATTTTTGTGTTTGTGATAGTGGGGGATTCCAAATAAATGCTAATTTATCCAAAATAACTTGAAAATATAACTGCAATGCTTGAAGAAGAAATATATACAACAAATATTTGTGAAGAGTTTGATAATTTTGACTCTCTTTCTTCTTTATTTTTTTGGGTTTCAAAAGAGTCAGTAATATTGTTGTTTTGACTTTTTATTTTTTTCATTTGTTTTTGTTTAAACAGTTATATATATATATATATATATATATATATATATATATATATATATATATATATATATATATATATTTTTAAATGAGACAACATGCAAAATATGTACAAATGATGAAATGACCAAATTTTATGCGTAATATCGCTTAAGATGCATAATATTCAGAGGTTCTTTTAAATATTTACCATCTAAGGTAGCTAATTTGTATGATCCTGATTCAAATTTAGCAGTAATAATATATGGTCCAAGCCAGTTGGGCTCAAATTTACCTTTAAAATCTTTAGTTGCATTAGTATTTTTTTTATTTTCTTTTAAAACAAGGTCACCGACCTCAAAGGATCGATGACGAACTGTCTTGGCATATGATATTTTAAGCTTGTGCACGAAGATGCTCCAAAGCATTGATGCACTTTTCATCTAGAAGTTCCAACTGACTGAGTCTGCCAGCTCGATATTCATATCCTACTTCGGTATCTTGAAGTAGTAGAGCCAAAGAAGGAACTTCTAATTCAAAAGGAAAAATGGCTTCAGCGCCATAAACCAAGACAAAAGGTGAAGTTCTAGTGGGAGTTCGAACACTAGCTCGGTAGGCCCACAAAGCTGGATATAATTGAATGTGCCAGTCACGGCCAGATTTATTGACCAATATTTTAAGAATTTTGATTAAGGTTTTGTTAGATGCTTCTGCTTGGCCATTACCCTGAGGATAATAGGGAGTGGACCAGCGATGTTGAATCTTATATTTTTGGCATAATTTCTTGACATCTTTATTTTTGAAATGAGTTCCATTGTCTGAGATGAGGTTTGCAAGAATTTCGAACCCACAAATGATTTGATTAAAAATAAATTTAGAGACTTGTGTTCCAGTGTAGGAAGCTAAAGGCATAGCTTCAACCCACTTCATGAAATACTCAGTGGCGGTTATGATGAATTTTTGTCCATTAGATGACACAGGATTAATTTTGCTAATAATTTCTAAGCCCCATTTCAAAAAGGGCCAAGGAGATGAAATAGCCTGTAGTTCTTGTGCAGGCGCATGGACAAGGTCAGCATGTTTCTAGCACTTGTCGCAATGGCACACATAATCATGTGCATCATTCTCCATGGTAGGCCAAAAGTATCCTATCCTAAGGAGTTTTTTAGTAATGACACTACCACTAAAGTGTCCTCCACAAGATCCATCATGGGCTTCACTTAAAGATGATTTGGATTCTTCTAGATTCAAACATCTTAATAGGATACCTTAAAAATATATCCTATATAAAGTATTGCCAATTATTACAAATCAACTTGCTCGTCTACGTAATAATCAACACTAGTTTCTATTAGAACTGGCAGGGAAAGTCCCATTTTGAATAAAATCAAATATATCCGTATACCAAGGTTCAGGAGTAGTTTCATTGATTAGAAACACATCCAAAGGTTCTAAGCATGACTTATTTGAAGTAGGTTCTTGGAGTCGACGAATAATGATGGTAGCATATTCGTCATCTAACTCCAAGGGCAGAAGAGATGCAGCTGCGGCCATAGCGTCAACCGCACGGTTGCTAGTTCGAGGAATAGCTTCCAAAGTAACTTTATCAAACAAGGATAACAATTGCAAAACATATGCTTTATATGGGCGTAATTTATCATCTCTGGTTTGATAAAATTTATTAATTTGGTTTATAAAAAGTTGAGAATCACCAAAAACTAGTAGATGTTTAATTTTTAGCGCCAAGGCAGCTCGTAATCCAAGGATTAGACCCTCATATTCGACAGTATTATTGGTGCAAGCAAATGTTAATTTGAAGGATAGAGGAATGATGTGTTTTTTCGAGGATATTAAAATGATACCCGCACTAGCCCCACTCATGCATTGGGCTCCATCAAAGTATAAGGACCATTGTTCAATATGGTTTGCCTCTAATTGAAGGCATTCATTAGGAAACTCAATGATGAGGGGATGGGTAGACTCTAAGGGTGCAACAGCTAACTGATCTACTATGATTTGACCCTTAACAGACTTTTGTCCTATGAATGTGAGTTCAAACTCACTTAGAGCAAGAACCCACTTGGCTGTGCGACCCGATAAATAAGGTTGAATCATAAGATACCGCAAGGGATCATATTTAGTAATGACATATGTTTTTTGACTAAGCATATAACGACATAATTTTTGCATAGAAAATACGACTACTAGACATAGTTTTTCTAATGAGGTATAACGAGTTTCATAACTGATTAAATTTTGGCTAATGTAATAATTAGCACGTTCTTTCTTCTCATCATCAAGCTGAGCTAACATAGCTCCTAAAGCAAAATTTTAAGCTAAAATATACAGGAGAAACGAGCGATCAGGTCTGGGTGATGAAAGCACAGGTGGATTAAGGAGGTATTGTTTGAGAAGTTCAAAAGCTTCTGTACATTCGTCGTCCTAGTTAAAAGGGACATCCTTCTTAAGGAGCTTAAGAAAGGGAGTGGTTTTGTCCGCCAGCTTATCGATGAAGCGACAGATGGCTTGAAGCTTACCTTGTAAACTTTGTAACTCAAATATATTGGTAGGTGCGGGCATATCAGTGATAGCCGCAATCTTGAGAGGGTCAATTTTGATACCATGTAAAGAAACTAAAACCCCTAATAGTTTATCGGACTTAACTTTGAATATGCATTTGGCTGGATTTAATCGAATAAGGTATTCTCTTAACCAATTAAATAATTTTCTCAAATCATCTAAATGATCATCTTCTTTAATAGAGCGAGCTATAATATCATCTATGTAATCATGTAGGATATCATGCATCATATCATGAAAGATATAAGTCATAGCTTGTTGATATGTTGCGCCTGCATTCTTTAAACCAAATGGCATCACTTTCCAATAAAAGGTACCCCAAGGGGTAATAAAGGCAGTTTTAGCCTGATCTTCAGGAGCTAGCCTGATCTGATTATAGCCAAAAAATCCATCCATTAGGGACATCATTCCACTCTCGATGGTAAATTCAATGATTTGGTCCATGTTTGGAAGAGGAAAATCATATTTAGGGCATGCAGCGTTAATATCTCTAAAGTCCATGCAAACCCTAACTTTGGTAGCTTCTTTCTTGGTGACTGGAACTACATTCGAGATCCATTCAGCATAATCAATAGCTTGTATGAAAATAACATTCAGGAGTTTTTCTAACTCCCCTTTGACTATCAAGGCCACTTTGGGATGCATTTTTCTAAGTTTATGTTTAATAGGTTTAGCATCCGGATGGACTACTAGATGATGCATGACTACAGAAGGGTCCAGACATGGCATATCTTCATATGTCCAAGCGAAGACATCTTCATATTCTTTAAGGAATGCAATGTATTCATCTTTTTTTTCTTGACTTAATGCTGATCCAATATTGATTATGTGAGGATTATCTTCAGTTCCAATGTTAACTTTAATGACGTTTTCTACTTCCATGTGTAGATCTCTTTCAAAATTAGGTGGGGTGGATGAAACACCCAATTCTTGTAATTATTTTAAGGTTAAGTTGGATAATTCGTCTTGATGAGTGGTGGCCTCAAGTTGGGCTATAGTTGGTATAGAACCATCAAAATAAAAACCATTGTGTAACAACTCTTCAACAGAGACATCATGGAAAATATCTCCTTCCAACTCCTCATCGGATTCAACAATCAATTCAGGGTAAGCTATGGATAGCATGTTGCAGGTAAAGGGATTATTCTTTGAACACAAAGAATCTTGTTTATCTAGATAATCTTGATAACATATGAGTTGGTCATCATCTTCAAAATGGAAGGGTTGACCCTTACTAGGAAATAGGCCCACACCACATCGGGAGGGACATGGCTCTACCTTAATAGGTTCTTTCATACCATTTTGGAAAGGTCCCAAGACTTTCCCTTTATAGCCCATTTTAAGCATTATGGGCTTAGCTTTAATATATTCATTAGCAAAATAACATCGGGCATATCCCTCATGATGAGTTTTGATATTTCAGGGTATTCTTCCCCAATCATATCCTTTATAAATAAAAGCACAACTCCCGACTTGGTAAGTACTTCCCATAGGTTGTGGGAGGCCCAAAGTATGAGGAGATGGTGGCAAGTTATTTAAAAGAATTGAATCTTGCATAAAAGCATTTATTTTTTCTGATATTAAGATTGTGGATAAATTCGATAAAAGTTCATCAGAAAGAGCATAAGATGTAGAAGGATCATTCCATATATCTTTAGATGTGGAAGGTATGATAGATGTTGATAATGTGGAAGTGTCAATAAATGGGTCTATAGGTTTTAAAATTATAGGGATAGAACATGAAGGATTGGTTGTGGATTGAAGATATTTTTGAGGTTTTAGTGTGGTTTGTTCAGAAGATGGTTGAGTTAAATGTATAGGTGTAGTTGATGGAGTAGATGATGTTATGTGTGTGTTTTTCACATGTTTAGATGAAAAATAAGAATTAGGATGTGTGGATGATAGAGCGGGGCAAAATTGCACTCCAACAGGTTCGCCAAAGCACACATATCAAAGGGTCTAGGGTCACCATGGATAGTGACCAACTAATTTTTAAATTCAAATTTAACACACTGATGTAAAGTGGAGGGAACCACTCGCATCGCATTGATCCAAGGGCAACCCAAAAGTATATTGTACGATGTTGGGCAATGTACAATAAACACGATTGTATCTAGGGTTCTAGGACCAACTTGCAAGGGTAAGGTAATGACTCCACACGTTTCTTGTGTCTCGTCATTGAAAGCTTTGATAATCATGTCAATTTTCTTCATTTCATCACTTCGAAAGCCAAATCGTTGGTAGAAGTCAAAAGTGCAAATGTTTAGAGATGAACCATTATCAATCAAGACTCTTTTAACAGCTACATCTCCAATTAGAGTAGTAATATATAAGGGGTTATCCTTATGTAAACTATGTTGTGGGATATCTTTATCTTGGAAGTCAATACAATCAACTTCTCGAGTGATGATAGTATTGGACATGGCTTCGGGTTGAATATTTTGAGGTACCATCATTTGGCTTAATGTAAGCATTAACTCATCCCTATGGGTAGGAGAATGTTGCATAACTTTTATTATTAAACATGAACCATTCACCAATATGCAGAAATATCAAATCATTCATCCACAATATATTATCCACAATAACAATCCACAAATGAGAGAGAGATAGATAATACCCTTAAGGTAGGGCAACACCAATAATAATCCTTAAGGAAGGAATAACTCCACAAGATCTCCCAAGATGAGAGGCCACTTCGTGGGCACGATGATTACATAAGATTCTTCTTCAATGATATGAATGATTACAATGACAAATATCTCTTCTTTATATATCCATATTCTTATTCTACTTTGGAGAGCCTACTACTAATATTATATTATATTATAATATAATATAATATAATATTATAATACAATCAACCTTGGGTTATGTGTGGCCCATGCCAACCCTTATACAATATAATAATATATCCCCAAATATCTATTCCTAGGTACCCTACCATGCCACCCTCCTTACAAATGTTTCATCCTCGAAACATATGAAGAAACCTGATAGTATGATTTGCTAAGCAATGTTAGCAATTGGTACCAATCTCGATCATCCATCCATCCAAGTGAAACCCGATGATGTTGGTATGCCATTTTGTTACTTGAGTATCCAAATCTGCTTCGTTGGCTCCATGCTTCTGCTGCTGTATTTTGATAACTTGAATGATGGGTCCACTTGTTCCTTGATGCTGATGAACCATGCTAAAAACCATGATCACTATGCTTTCTTTGCCAAACACTGCCATAGTTGGTGCCCTTCTGATTACATGTAGAACCATAATATTGTTGCCTTGAACCATGTCTCCAATATTGTTTCCGCTCATGGTGGTGTGGATGGCGATATGGTGCAACCTTTACTTGATGTTCTACCTTCTTTGAATTCTCAACATTTGGCTCCATTATTTTAAATTCCTCTACACATTGTTCTTTCATGTTCTCTTTGTTTGGTGTGTCCTTGTGCTCTTCTATCAAAGCTTCCTTGGACTCTGTTATTGTTATTTCCATTGAATCAGTTTCTGCTACTTCTTCCATGGACTCTTTTACTGCTACTGCCTTCTTGGATTTTGTTTTAGGTTCTTCAATTTGTTTCTCTACAACCACTTCTTGATTTTCCTTGGATCCTTGCTCCTTAAGCTGAGAAATATCCTGTAATGTTATCTTCTTTTTCTTGTACCATAACTTCATAAACTTCTTTTGCACATTAATGTTAATAGTACCCAAAGAATCTAACCAAGGATAACCAAGAACAATATCCTTATCATCCATCTCAATAGCATAGAAATCTGAATGTAAAACATATTTATCCATGGTGATCTTTAAATCTTCAAAAATCTGAACATTCTCACCCTCTAGCTATATGTCCTTGATTTTTGTTGCTTGAACTTGCAACTTCTTAACCAAAGCAATATTAATAAAATTATATCTACTACCAGGGTCAATGGAAATAATAACCTGTTCCTTTTGAATGCTTCCATGAACCTGCATAATAGACTTTTTAGATTCAAACAAATTCCTTTGTCCATTTTCTAATTTATCTTCTACCAAAGGTATGGTTTCCTCTGTCTGCATACTGACATCTTTTTTATCTTCCCTGACCTTTTCCTCTTTCTTCTTGAGTAATTTTATTTCTTTTTCATAGTCTTCATTATGTTTCTTTAAAACTTCACATTCTCCTTTTATTGCATTCCGCTCATTTTGAGTTTCCTGTAGTTTCTTTTCATCATCTTCGATGATATCCATTAGGTAATCTATATAATATGGATCCCATATACTCAAGAATTCATGCTCTATTTCATCCCAAGTATATTCATTATTCCTTTCTTTACAAAATTTTATCCACCAAGACAAAGCTTTCCCTTTAAAACATATATCTAGGAAGGATTTCTCAAAAGAAATATCATGATATGGAGACCTAAACGTTTTCCACCATTCCCTAACATCAATATCATCTTCTCCAAAAAATATTTCTAGCTCCATAAGTTCACCTCCAGATAATGCAAATCTAGGGTTTCATGAAAATATATATCATGCCCTAATGCAAACTAGGGTTTTATGGAAATAAATATCTTTCCACTGATTTGAAGCTAAAATTCCACATAGACAACTAGATCTGTCATTTTTCTTCCAAACAAAATAAAGTGCAACTGCTTTGCTTACCCGAAATAAACAAATTGTCTTTTGAAAAAATTCGCGACTTGAAAATTCATCACTTTCCTTATTCCAGATGGCTGACTTCAAAAGGTCGTATCTCCCTCAATACTTCTTGGATTCCTTCATATGACCACTCATTTTAAATCTCTTCAAATTCTGCACAATCTGATCCAAGAATCGCCTCAATCGGATTAGCTATCGCAAAGATATGGCTTCTGAAAGATGAGACGTTTTTCCAGAAAAAATCTGTGAAATTCGTCACTATCCTTGTTTCGGATGACTAACTTCAAAAGGTCGTATATCCCTCAATACTACTCGGATTCCTTCATATGACCACTCATTTTAAATCTCTTCAAATTCTGCACAATCTGATCCAAGAATCGCTTGAATCGGATAAACTTGCGCAGAGATATGGCTCCTGAAAGATGAGATGTTTTTCCAAAAAAAAATTGCCCTAATTCTAGGGTTTCACACAAAAATCCCCACTTTGCCAAAATCATTGCTCTGATACCACTTGTTGCATAACTTTTATTATTAAACATGAACCATTCACCAATATGCAGAAATATCAAATCATTCATCCACAATATATTATCCACAATAACAATCCACAAATGAGAGAGAGATAGATAATACCCTTAAGGTAGGGCAACACCAATAATAATCCTTAAGGAAGGAATAACTCCACAAGATCTCCCAAGATGAGAGGCCACTTCGTGGGCACGATGATTACATAAGATTCTTCTTCAATGATATGAATGATTACAATGACAAATATCTCTTCTTTATATATCCATATTCTTATTCTACTTTGGAGAGCCTACTACTAATATTATATTATATTATAATATAATATAATATAATATTATAATACAATCAACCTTGGGTTATGTGTGGCCCATGCCAACCCTTATACAATATAATAATATATCCCCAAATATCTATTCCTAGGTACCCTACCAAAGAAGATCTTAACAAGTCCAAAAGGGAAATTCTGGCTGTAGTATTGGAGAATTGTTCATTAATATTGTAAGGAGGTTTTGGTTGAACATTAGACATATGATTATTTTTATTGGGATTTTTCAAAATAAATGGAGCTGATCCATCATTCTGAGTTTGATCCTATTGAGAGTTTTGAGCCTGTTGTCTAGTAACAACTCCGATGGTACCCACAATGTTATATTGAAGATGTTGAACTGGTCTTGGTTGAGCGTTTATGGTTTGTTCTTTAGGAAGGAACTGATTAGAAGAGGGTCGAGTAGTAACTCTTCTAGGAAATGGTTCTTCTCGAACCATAGCATCTGTGATGGGTTGAATAGGATCTTATTCATTTTCAAAACTATTCGATTGGTTTGAGGTGATGTCTATTTCACTTTTAGTATCTGATTCTACATCACTAGGATTAGGAGTTTGAATATTATGTAGGGGTCTGGTCGTGACCAGGGATAAGGTTGTGCCAAATATTTGAGGATCCTGAACAGATAATTGTCCTCTAATAGTCCCTACATATTGGGTAGGAGGCGGAACATTATGATGTTTGATTTGATTGGCCACTTCTTTACCATGGTTTGGTAAAGGATGTTGAAATATATCTAATGATTGATTAGCATTTTGATTTTGATTTTGGGGAATGGTCTTTTGAGCATTATTAGGAGCATTTTGTTTAGGTTGGAAAGCTTGCACCTCCATTTCATTATTATCAATCAAGTCTTGTATTTTATGTTTCAATATTTTACAAGAGTTTGTAGCATGTCCAACTCCTCTATGAAAATCACAATGTAAATCAGCTTTGTATCCGGGCATAGTTGGATTAGGTTCCCGGATAGCTGGTAATTGAATCAAGCCTCGTGCTAATAATTGAGGAAGAATGGTTGATAAAGGTTGATTCAATCTAGTAAATTCTTGAGGAGGTTTATCAGGAGGTTTCAATATAAATTTTTTTGTTGTCTTCATTGTATTGATATTAGCAATGTTTCTACTATCAGTGACTCTATCACCTACAACTTGTTTGTTTTTATACTGATTTTTGGATGTTTTCTCATCATCTTTCTTTTTGAGCTGACCTCTTCTAATGAGAGCATCTTCTACCCTTCGAGCTAAGTCTATAGCTTGATCGAAGGTAGTTAAGGTGGCAATTGATAACTCATAAGATATTTGTTCTTGTAAATTATTAATAAAAATGTCCAACATTTCCCTATAAGGTAGCACAAAGTTTAGTTTTCCTATCAACTGCCTCCATATAGCTAAGAAATCAGCAAAACATTCATCTTTGTCTTGTTTTAAGTTGTATAAATCTTTAATGGTCACGTGCCTCTCGATGTAGGCACTAAATTGATGGACAAACGATTCAGCTGTTTCTTCAAAATTTCTTAAAGAATGAGTGGGCAATTGATAGTACCACTCCAATGCCATTCCTCCTAAGATTTTCGGGAACTTTTTTAGTAATAGCAAGTCATCATGTGATATATCATGACATGCTATCCTAAACATGTGAAGATGCTCTATGGGATCTTCAGTTCCTTTATATATAGGCAGGATGGGCATGGGGAAGTGTTTAGGGTATGGTTGTGCTACAACTATGGGATCCGGAGGTTGACTACATATCTCTCGATAATTGTACGAGGGACGGTAGGGATCTATCTGGTCCATGCGTGAAGCTAACTGTTTCACCATGGCTTCCAGATTACTAGTTTGCCCACCATATTGGTTCGGTAGGGCATTAATATGGGATTTGTGAGCATATGATGGAGGGACATGGATATTAGATGCTATATTGCTATTGTGTAAATTGTTGGTAGGAAGGGTGTTATGAAGAAATTTTGAAGTTGTATTATGTTGTATGCCCGATTGTTGAAAATTGGTGTTTGGCTTCATTTTAGGTTTTTGTCTACTTGAAGCATATTGATCAATAGTTTGGAAAAGTAAAGTAGTGAAGGAAGGTTTATTTTGTGTGGGAATGATTTTAGGCTCAATAACAGGTTCCTTAGGGGGTTGGGTAACCTGTTGTTTTGGCATGTTTTGAATCATAGTGACCATATCTCTATTGGATGGTCTAGCTTTATCACTTTCTTGATCAATGAAAGACAAGGGATTAGTGTGTATGTCAAACATATGTTCCATGGCTACTTGAGTGTCACTAATTTGTCCTTTATCAATACAAACTGCCATATTAAGAGCACCAATGTTATTATTGAAAAATTTCTAGAAATGATCTAAGTTATCAAAAGCAATAGTTCCATCTGGAGCTATTCTAGGGGATGAGGATCCTTCCTCTTTAAGATTTTCTTGTTGTTCATTTTCTTCAGCCAACTCATCTTCTGGCTGTTCTAGAGTTTCTCCTTTTGGAATTGATTCCTTAGGAAGGACATTTGTGTTTTTTGTTTTGTCTCCTAACCAATCTTCTTCTTCTTGTTCTTGTAACAATATTATTATATAACCAATTTAGATTTCAGCAAATATATATATACTTATATATATATATATATATATATATATATATATATATATATATATATATATATATATGTGTGTGTGTGTGTGACAAGCTTAAGAGGTATATATTTTAATTATATACCTACTATAGTATTTGAAATAAAATATTTTTGGTTTTTGTTATGTTTTGGTTTTTCTTGTTTTTGTAACAATATTATAAAGATAACAAACAACACACTAAATGCAAGAAATAATAATAATGAAAGCAATGATCTAGTTTTCTATAAAAAATTTATAAATATCATTAATGGGCTCGAGTTCTTCAGGAGTCATGAAGTGTTCTTCTTCAAATTAAAATTTTTCTTTCAAGAATTTGATAAAAAGTGCTATAGTGATATTATCTGTCTCAGATTCTGGTTGGTAGAAATAAATTTCATGGCAATACTCTCGATATAACACAGCCCTAGGAACTCTATTCCATATTTCCCTATCTATAAGAACGACCTCTTGATCTTCTACACAACCTAGGAATTGGTGTATAACAGTTGCATTCTCGAGGTATTCCTCAAAGGTGAACAATTCTAAAGACACAAGAGCTCTCCTATAAGCTAACCACCTATGGCAGGCTCTCTGAAGTTCATGATAAATAATGAGTTGATGAGGATCTAGGATCCTATCTAGGGAAAACCTCTTGATTTGTATAAGTTCGTTTGATCTATATGAAATGATACCTAGCCTCCTATCAAGTTCTTTCCACAGAAGTTGGTTTCTATCTGTTTCAGGCACACTAAGTATAGAATTAACTTCTATGGCTGCTAATTGGTTTTCAACGTTTATAGTAACTGCTAATATTTTCTTAGGAGCTACCATCTAGACATGATGTGCAACTTAGTATTTTTCTAATGATTTGAAATGCATCTATGTTTTTGTTTTTTTTTTCAAAAGGTTTTAGTTTCACATCGGGTTCACCAAAATGTATCGCTCCAAACTTTTCACACCCTTACCTTCAGGCTAAAGGATCCGTGCTCGGTAGGAGGATGGGAAAAGTATGGGATGGTACCTCGAACTAAGAGGCCCTTTGAAGGTCTCGCCTCTCGAGGGAGGAGTATTAAGGTGATTTTTCGACGGATGGTGGGGTTCACCAGGAAACGTTTAGTGGCAGTTTCCACACCTAGGTTGGGAATGAGTTTAATGTGTTCAATTTTAGATTTAAACATCCAAGTCCTAGGTTTGGAAAAATGAATCTAAGCTAAGCTATATGAAATGCTGATTATATGAATACAAAAAATAGATTTGAATAGAAAACAGAGAGAATAAGCTAGATTAAAGAGCCATACCTGATCTAGATGTCTGATGGAGATTCTGATTTTTGAAGCAGTCCAGATCATCTGGAATTTGACAGGATCATCTCTGATCTGATAGGATCATCTGAGATCTGACGAATTCATCAGAAAAATTCATCGAAGACCTACAATTGCAGAAATGGATACCAAGAACAAAAACTACAATTGCAAAAGCAAGGGAAAATGATAGAAATGAAAGTATGAATGCTAGAATGACAACTTTAGATGACAAATTAAGTAAAATGCATGGTTTTAATAACTAACTTTGACTTTATTATGCATCTAGGCTACAGAGGTGAACTCCAAGATGCAAAGCAGTAATAAGATTAACTAATGCAAAGCAAAACAACAAAAAGAGTAAAGAAACGCAAACTTTGGGCACTGATTGCCCCCAATGTTTACTATAGTCGAAATCATCTCGGATTGGTATGAAATCATCTCAAATTGGATAGGATCATCTACGACGATCTGAGCTTTGCTCCGGCTGAAGAATAATAAAGTTCTTGCAAGAAAATTCAAAAAGGGACAAAGGCGAACAATAATCTAGGATATCCTGAAGCATGTAAAACTTAAAGTATAGAAAAATTCAGCCAGGGGAAAGTCAAGGGGAGGGCCTAAGATTAAATAGGCATAGGAGGGAAGTTGGGAGGTTGGATATCATCCCATTTTGGGATATCTCCAATGGGGGGAGACTCTAACGGTGTAGACGCGTCTCTGCCCGAGTTAGAGAAGCTATTGAAATAGAAGCTAATTATGAAAAATCAGTTTTGGGACGAAATCGTCTGGACGTTCTGCTCTAGAAAAAATCATCCGATCTGAGGTGATATCATTTAATCGGAGATGATATCATCCAACGGATGAAACAAACTCTAAAAATGGCATGGAAAACAAGGAAACGGGTAGCAGGCGATTTAGGAGCGATTTTGGGGTTGAAATTTGAATTTGAATTATTTACTAAGGTAATTTTAATTATTTACTAAGTTTTACTGCACCAATTTTAGGGTGCTATAATAAGTTAGGTAACTAAACTTTTTGTTTTCTGATACATAGTCAGAAATTGTTGAATCTTGGTTTTCCTCGCATGCTTTATTTGCTATAAAGGTAGAAAATTTAGTTTCCTTTTCTTATAAATGTAGAAATAACAAGTAAAAAGAAGAAAATTAAGAAGGAATTAAGTTATGATGCCCTTGTATGGTTTGCTTGTGTAGACACCTAAACCGTGTCATGCTTAGGGGATTTGCTCACATAGATACACTCATAAGATCATAAGACATAATATTGGACCTTCCAAGCATCAATAGTGGTTATCACCACTCATTTTGGGCCTTTTCAAGCCATCCAAACTTGGCTTCTCATTCCAAGAGCGATAATATTCTAGCCACTCAAGTCTAGAGCAGCCAGACCTAGCCATTGCAAATGATAGTGACCAGATCATAGCCACTGCAGATGATAGTGGCTAAGCCATAAGAAGCGGTTTTTCAACAAACAGGCCCAATCTCGAGTGGAAGTGGTAGTATGCATGCAATAAAGGTGAGTGGGAGTGACTTTGCATTCCTTTTCATGACCAGTTCACATAGGAGACTTGAGTTTGCATTTAGACTTAAGTTAACTGACCTCCAAGCATAAACAAAGAATAAAATCTTCTCATGCTAATGACCAGTTCGCATAGAAGACTCAAGTGGGTAATTAGATTTCAATTAACTGGCCTTCAAATATAAAAAATGGACAAGAGCTTCTCATGCTAACTTGCACTATGCATGAGAAATTCATTTCTAGGGCTTGGACATAGACCTAGGGTTTCACACTATAAAAGGTGCAAGCCTAAGAGCACCAAGAGAGCCTTATCATATCCAGAGATCCTTTAATATTTTATCATACAGATAATAGAGACCCAAATCACATACAGGAGATCATTTTAGAGAGAGAGTTCTCTTTGAGATCATGTGTGCGGTAGAGCTTTGACAAATAAAAGGGCATAACACCTACTTTCTTCAACATTAGATCATAGTCTTTGACCCATAGCTTTGGGGTAAAGAGGGCAAAGTTTACTTTAGTGGCCATTTTCTTGGACAAAGGCCCGTAGGCTTAGCTTAGATAGACATAGCATCTTTATTTTGTTTTCTTATATCATTAGCATAAATTTACATGATTTCATGGCATTGTTTTATCATATTTCTGTTACATTCTTTTATTACTAACAACCTCATCCGAGGAGGCAATCTCGGACACCTACAAGTGTGTTTTTTTTCATTTCTTATAGGGCCACATGTACATCGAACAAATATTACAACATATGAGAGCAGAAGGTATCCCTCTAGGAAATAGACCTAGAGAAGGAGGCATCTGTAAGCCCTCATATATTTTTGTGTGTGGAACCGAGAAGCTTTTATAAGAACACCACCTCTTCATGTAAGGGGAACTCCTTGCCCACTTGTAATTTATAGTATCAAAATGGGTATCCCTAAGAGGGACCGACATGTAACCGAGCTTCAGTATCAATAAAGATATATGTCTTTTGTTATTTCACGTTATATGTTTTTTCCTCTTGTATTTCCATTTTATATTTGGTATTTTAAATAGCATTGGAAGTAGGGTTTCAGAAAAGGGACTGGTGCATGTGTTTCCAGGGTCACTACAGATGGCGATCACGATGGGACGACCACTAATTTTTCATTTTCTTCCAGAATACGAACTTAATTTTATATGTAGGTCTAGTTGCTCTAAGCTATAGTGGCCAGACAATAGTTGCTCTGAGCTACAATAGCCAAAAACTACCCGCTCTGAGCTACAGTGACCAAGAACCAGTCGCTCTGGTCAATAGAAACTAGGACTAGAGTGTAGCAGAGGTCAAAACATCGACTCTCTGAGCTAGATCAAAGGTTGGTATAGCTTTTTTGATGTTTTACAACTTTATGTTTGCTTCAGTGTGTTCAAAATAGATAACTTAAAGCACATTTATGTTTGGAAATTAAAATAATAAAGAAGAAATAATTAAGCATTTCACATATCTTAGATCTTCTTTTAAATTTTCCACTAGGCATTGCTAGGAACAATGGCTTATGCTTGAAAAGTTCACCCTAGAATCCAACGTGCTAGACATTGTATGTTGTTTGCTTACTTTGAGGCCCTGCTAGAAGGTATAGTTGCATGAGATAAAATGCGCTCATACAAATCATAGTAGTTCATGCATCTTTCTAAATATTGAAATGTATTTTTGCACTTAGGCATATAGGAAAGACTCATTGCTGCTATATGATGCACTTTATGTTACGTAAGCTTAAAATGAACACCACACACACACGTCTCATTTAAACATTGGAGAGTTGGATTTCATCACCAACCTTCAATTCAGTCTAGTGATGTTGGAATTCATCTCCTTCCACTAGTTTACCCCCTAGAGCTTCCTAGAAATGGATTGCAAAACTTACTTATAGTGACACTAAGTTACTTGTGTTCAAATTATCTCCTACTGTTGGAAAAATAATTGGTTCATAGTGGAGGATCTAGGTGAACCCCCCATTGGGTCTTCAGTGGTGTACCCTAGCTTCTTTTGAGAAAATCATGTTTGGCATGGGTGTACTTGATTGTCACTATGGATGAGTCTTCTCATTATTAATCCAAGAACAAGAGGAAATAAATCAAGAGAACAACACATTAAAACACATCAAATAGTTTAGAGCACACTCAAATCGGTAATCAAGATAAAAATTTGTTTGGTATTGTGTGGTCATTCCTAAATAGCAAACTCAAAATATAAAGTCATAAAACAAAATTGTCAAAGCAAGAAGTAAACACCCTCGGTTTGATGCCGAGGGAGAGACGGAAGTAATTCATACCCATAGACAGAGTCATAGTAATGTTGAGCTACCTACCTATAAGACTGTGAAATGTAGCTCCACGAGCCTAAGGTGTGATAACTCAACTCTTAGGGGATCTCCTCAAGAAACCCCAAGTAAGGAACCACATCATGCAACAAATTCACATAAACAAAAAGAGGCTTCACAGCCATCCTCATAAAGGAGACATGAGGAGACCTCAAGGGCCTCCTCTAAACACATAAAAATATCTCAAAGACATGAGGAAACTTCAAGGGCTTCCTCCTCACATGGACATAAAAAATGTTTTAAGACTCATTCTTCACATAGGGATGATGAGACTACCACATATCCATCCACATGGAGAAAACATGTCACCACAAAGCCCTCTTCATCAAGAAGGCAAACAAGAATTGCAACACCTCAAGACTCACAAGAAACATATGAAATAGGTCTGCCTACTGAAGGGTAATAAACTAGTGCTACATCTAGTCATGGTAATCATATAGAAGAAACCCTTCATAGAAAAGGAAATATTCCTATAGACTATGACATCATAGGAGTAAATGGCACCCCATGGGACTAGCCATGGAGAATGATACAGCTAGACAGGTTGGATTGATTTCCTACTCAACCAACCCAAAGAACTGTAGCTACTAAGACCTCTGCATCTAGAAGCTCATGAACTATGACTTATAAACATACCTCCCATTCTGGGGGCACCTCAGAGTGACCCTATAGAAGATGCATGGAGTTTGATCATAGGGATATTCAATAGTACATTGAACAAGTCACATTAACTAGCAAGAGTACAGATATAGCAAAAACCCCCTTGAGGAATCTGTGAGTCAAGACTACAAGAACAAAGTTAGATAAACATGAGTCTTCTACAATAGCACAAATTGACCGAATGAGGTAGTTATAAAATACATTACACAAAGAGTGAGAGTTAGTGGAAGCTCTCGAACAAGAGAAATAAAGAGAAATACTCTTGCACCAACATGAGTAGTGTTTAAGAGAACAATATGAGCAGCTAGCTCTTAACAATTTATAGATAAATGGTGGTGATCATCAAATAACAAGATACACTGACTCACCTAAGGAAAGGCACACTAGACAAGATATCCCACAACGAAACCCCCCACCAAATCATGAACAAAATCCAACTAATGGGGGGAGGGCAAACATAACAAACCAAGATCATAATCTTGAGTCCCCTCGTAGGAGGGAGGAAAATAGAACAAATAAAATGGATAGAGAGTTACCTCCATGGCCAATGCAAATAGGTTTACAAGAGGAGGAAATTCATGCATCAAAGGCATTTCAAGAGCTTTCTAAAAAGATGAAAACCTTTGAGAAAAAAGAGACGGCTGGGAAATCACCAACATTGAGCAAGATACACAATCAACCATTGTGCCCATCAATCCTGTTGAGAAGCAACACACCCCCACTGAAAAATGAATTTCCACCTTTTAAAAATTTTGAGCTTTCATTTTGCAGTAAGGACCCTCTTGATGTTTTCTAGGTTTTAGTTCCAAATTTGCTTGCCTCATTTTTTAAGTTGTGCTTTTATTTGCATCTGGTTTTGATTTATTCTAGAATTCATTTTTCACATGTTAGAATCATTGCTGATTAAAGAAAATCTTTCACCGGTATGAAAAAAATACAGAAAATAGACAGATAAATTCATTAGAAACCAAAACTTTCCTTTTTTGGAAGTGTCGCGATATCACGACACTTTCATTCTTGGAAATGTCGCGATATCGCAACAGGTTTTGGAAAATCTTCCAAGTTGCAAAAACGTAGCGAAATCGCGACACTTTCCATTTTTGGAAATGTCGTGAAATCGCTACCAGTCTGGAGAGAGGAAGCAAGATCGTACGAAATGTCGCGATTTCGGGACATGTCACAAAATCGTGACATGTCGCATTTTTGCGTCAGCAGGAGTGAAGAAGAAGCTAATGCATGAAAGAGATCATGATTTCGGGACATGTCGTGAAATCGCGACATGTCGCATTTTCGCGGCAGGTGGAGGCAAAAAGGAAGCAAGTCGGAAATGGGTCACGATTTCACGACATGTCACAAAATCACGACATTTTTTGGTGAGGGGACCTGAGGCGTACGGACCGTCATGATTTCACGACATGTCGCGAAATCGTGACGGGTCCAAGGCAAAGAGAAATCAAAGTAAAAAATTGACTAAGGCATGAAATAGGGCGTGATTTCGCGACATGTCGCGGTTTCGCTGCAGATGAAGGAGAAAGTTGCTAAGGCATGAAAGAGGTCGCAATTTTGCGACATGTCGTGAAATCATGACATGTCGCATTTTTGCGGCTACAAGAAACAAAGAAAATTCCCAAGGCAAGAAAATATTGCGAAATCGCGACGTCGCGATTTCGCAACGTCGCAAAATTGCGACAAAGTTCGGAAGAAAGGGGCAAGTAAGAAAGGTGTCACGAAATCACGACAGCCGAAGAAAGAACCAAGTGCAGTCAAAGGGTGTCATGAAATTGCGACATCACGATTTCACAACGTCGTGAAATCGTGACACAATCGAAAGGGGCAGTAACAACGGAAACAAAAAAGGGACCCAAAAATTGCCAGAGCCAAAAGGGTGTCATGAAATCGCGACGTCGCGATTTCGCGAGGTCGTGAAATCATGACACGACAGCAAACGGAGCCCAGGGAGGAGAAGGCATCGCGAAATCGCGACGGCCAAATGAAAGCAAGCCGAGGGACAGAGCAGGTAGCGATTTTGCGACATGTCGCGAAATCGTGACCTGTCGCGTTTTCACGACAGAAAGGAGAAAGAGTTGCCAAAGAGCAGGGGATGTCACAATTTTGCGACATGTCACGAAATCGTGACATGTCGCATTTTTGTGGCCCTGGCAGAAAAAGGCCCGAAAGTGGAAACCAGCTAGAAATGGACACGTGTCACGATTTTGTGACACGTGTCAAGACAAAGCAAGCCACGTATCAGATGATTAGAGCCACGTATACTGAACTTTAGGGCTTCATTTTAATATTTAAGCTTTTGATTTAATAATTTTAAAATGCTAATCCTTGTTTGTCTTTCATGCAGGAAGCCATCTGGCACTTACATGATAACGTAGAAATGGCCATAAAGACAAAGTTAAGTGCAAATTAATCGAAGATAGCCATATTGAAATGAGAGATGTCAAAAATTGCTGTTTCATCCAAATTTTACAGATCTGGCCGCAAAGAGACTTTACGGTGACTAAGCAACTGCCCATTTAATGGAGTATGTCGAGAATTGGCCAAAAAATGAAAATATCTACACACAGTTACCAGAATTTGTCGGTGAATGCATTTAATGATAATTTTTGGCAAAATTAATAGCTTGCAGGCAATTTCAACTCAGGGATGGCTCTGCGGAGATGAAATGTCAGAGAAGTGGTGACTCATCTAGATTACCCGAGAGAATTAATGAGGGCATTTACTCACAGTTGCGGGTGAATGCAAGTGGCATTCGAATTCTGTTTTCTCCATTTATGGCAAGTGACTGCACTGATTTGTAGAATGGTTAAGTTTTATCCGAACTTTGTTTTAAAAGAGCTTATATTGTAAAACCCGGGTACTGGGGTTTAAGATGATAATATTTATGGTTGGAGAAGAAGATATTTCTGAAAAGATCAGGGTCTGGATATAATTGGATGTGCCAATCTCAGCTAGATTTATTGACCAGTATTTTGAGGATTTTGATTAATGTTTTATTAGATGCTTCTACTTGGCCATTACCCTGAGGATAATAAGGAGTGGACCAACGATGTTGAATTTTATATTTTTGACATAATTTCTTGACATTTTTATTTTTGAAACAAGTTCCATTATCTGAGATGAGATTTACGAGAATTTCGAACCTACAAATAATTTGGTTAAAGATAAATTTGGAGACTTGTGTTCCAGTGCAAGAAGCTATGGGCATAGCTTCAACCCACTTCGTGAAATACTCAGTAGCAGTCATGATAAATTTGTATCCATCTGATGACACAGGGTTGATTTTTCCAATGATGTCTAAGCCCCATTTTGAAAAGGGCCAAGGAGATAAAATAGCCTGTAGCTCTTGTGCAGGCGCATGGACAAGTTCAGTGTGTTTCTGGAACTTATAGCAATGGCGCACATAATCATGTGCATCATTCTCCATGGTAGGCCAAAAATATCCTATCCTAAGGAGCTTCTTGGCAATGGCACTACCACTAAAATATCCCCCAGAAGATCCATTGTGGGCTTCACTCAAAGCTGATCTAGATTCTTCTAGATTCAAACATTTCAATAGGATGTTGTTAAAATATCTCCTATACAAGGTATTACCAATAATTACGAAGCGACTTGCTTGTCTACGTAATAACCGACGCTGGTTACGATTACAACCTTCAGGGAAGGTCCCATTTTGAAGAAAATTAAATATATCAGTGTACCAAGGTTTAGGAGTAGTTTTGTTTATTAGAAACACATCCAAATGTTCTAAGCATGATTTATTTGAAGTGGGTTCCTATATTCGATGAATAATGATGGTAGCAGATTCGTCATCTAACTCCAAGGGCAAAAGAGATGCAGTTGTAGCCATAGCATCAACCGCACGGTTGCTAGTTCAAGGAATAGCTTCCAAGGTAACTTGATCAAATAGGGATAATAATTGTAGGACATATGCTTTATATGGGTGTAATTTATCATCTTTGGTCTGATAAACATCATTTATTTTATTTATAACAAGTTGAGAATCACCAAAAACTAACAGGTTTTTAATTTTTAGTGCCAAGGTAGCTCGTAAGCCAAGGATTAGAGCATCATATTCAGCAGTGTTATTAGTGCAAGCAAACGTTAGTTTAAAGGATAGAGGTATAAGATGTTTCTGTGGAGATATTAAAATAATACCTGCACCAGCCCCACTCATGCATCGGGCTCCATCAAAGTATAGGGACCATTGCTCTGGATGGTCTGCCTCTAATTTAAGGCATTCATCGAGAAACTCAATGATGAGGGGATGGGTAGACTCTAAGGGTGCAATAGCTAATTGATCTACTATGATTTGACCCTTAACAGACTTTTGTCCTATAAAAATGAGTTCAAACTCACTTAGCACAAGAACCCACTTTGCGGTGCGACTAGAAAAGTGTGGTCGACTCATGAGATATCGCAAAGGATTGAATTTAGCAATAACATACGTTTTTTGACTAAGCATATAATGATGGCGTAGTTTTTGTATAGAAAATACGACTACTAGACATAACTTCTCTAATGTTGTATAGCGAGTTTCATAACTTATTAAGGTTCTACTGATATAATAATTAGCACGTTCTTTCTTCTCATCGTCAAGTTGAGCTAACATAGCTCCTAAGGCAAAATTTTAAGCATAAATATACAAGATAAATGGGCAATCAGATCTAGGTGGTGAAAGCATAGGTGGGTTAAGGAGATATTGTTTGAGGAGTTCAAATGCTTCCTGACATTCGTCATCCCACTAAAAAGAGACATCTTTCTTAAGAAGCTTAAGAAAGGGTCCTATTTTTTCTACCAACTTATCGATGAAGCAACGAATAGCTTGAAGCTTACCTTGTAGACTTCGTAATTTAGATATATTTGTGGGTGCGGGCATATCAATGATAGTTGTGATCTTGAGAGTGTCAATTTCAATACCACGTAGAGAAACTATAACCCCTAATAATTTTCTGAACTTAACTTCGAATATACATTTAGCTGGATTTAGTCGGATAAGATATTCCCTTAACCGATCAAAGACTTTTCTCAAGTCATCTAAATGATCATCTTCTTTGATGGAACAAGCTATAATATCATCTACATAATCATGTAGAATATCATGCATCATATCATGAAATATATAATTCATGGCTCGTTGATAAGTTGCACCTGCATTATTCAAACCGAATGGCATCACTTTCCAACAAAAGGTCCCCCAAGGGGTAATAAAGGTTGTTTTAGCCTGATCTTCAGGAGCTATCCCGATCTGATTATAACCAGAAAATCCATCCATTAGGGATATCATTCCACTTCCAATAGTAAAATCAATGATTTGATCCATGTTGGGAAGAGGAAAATCATCTTTAGGGCATGTCGTATTAATATCTCTAAAGTCTATGCAAACCCTAACTTTGGTAGCTTCTTTCTTAGTTACTGGAACTACATTCAAGATCCATTCAGGATAATCAATAGCTTGTATAAAAATAACCTTTAGGAGTTTTTATAATTCCCCTTTGACTAGTAAGTCCACTTTAGGATGCATTTTTCTAAGTTTCTGTTTAACAGGTTTAGCATCCGGATGGACTACTAGGTGATGCATAACTACAGAAGGGTCTAAACCTAGCATATCATCATATGTCCAAGCAAAAACATCTTCATAGTCTTTAAGAAATGCAATGTATTTATCTTGTTTTTCTTGACTCAATTCTGATCCAATGTTGATTATGTGAGGGTTATCATTGGTTCCAATGTTAATTTTTATGACGTTTTCTACTTCCATGTGTAGATCTCTCTCAAAATTAGGTGGGGCAAGTGAAACACCCAATTCTTGTAATTCTTCCAAGGTTAGTTTGGATAATTCGTCTTGAGGAGTCGAGGCCTCAAGCTGGGCTATACTAGGTATAGAGCCATCAAAATAAAATTCATGATGTAATAATTCCTCAATGGATACATCGTGGAAGATATCTCCCTCCAACTCATCATCGTATTTAGCGATCATCTAAGGGTAAGCTATGGATAGCATATTACATGTAAATGGCTTATTCATTAAACATAAGGCATCATGTTTATCCAAATAATCTTGGTAACATATGAGATGGTCATCATCCTCAAATGGGAAGGGCTGACCCTTACTAGGAAATTGGCCCACACCACATCGGGCAAGCCACAGTTCTACCTCAAAAGGTTCTTTCATACCATTTTTGGAAGGTCTCAAACCTTTCCCTTCATATCCTAATTTAAGCATTATAGGCTTAGCTTTAATATACTCATTAGTAAAATAACATCGAGCATATCTATCATAATGTGTCTCGATGTTTCTAGGTATTTTTCCCCAGTCATATCCCTTATAAATAAAAGTGCAACTCCCAACTTGGTAAATACGAGGAGAGGGCAGCAAATTATTTAAGATAAGGAAATCTTGCATAGCAGTGTTTGTTTTTTTAGGTGTAAGAATTCTAGATAAATCAGGTAAGATCTCATTAGTAAGAGCATAAGAAGTAGAAGGAACATTTACCACATCTTCTGATGCATAAAATATGCCTTTAGTGGATGTAGATGGTGTAGAAATTTCAATGGATGATTCTATAGGTATGGAAGTTATAGGAGTAAAACAAGAAGTTTTTGTGGTGGGTTTAGGATCTTTTTGAGGTCCTAATGTGGTTTGTTCAGAGGATGGTTGAACTATATGTATAGGTGGAGTTAATGGAGAAAAATTAGATGATGTTATGGGTGTGTGTTTCACATGTTTATATGGATGATTAGAATTAGGATGTGTGGATGACAGAGCAGGGCAAAATTGAACTCCAACAGGTTCTGCCAAAGCACACATATCAAAGGGTCTAGGATCACCATGGATGGTAACCAACTGATTCTTAAATTCGAATTTAACACATTTATGTAAAGTTGAGGGAATAGCTCGCATCGTGTTGATCCAAGGGTGACCCAAGAGTATATTGTATGATGCAGGGCAATGTACAATAAACACGGTCATATCTAAGGTTCTCGGACCAACCTACAATGGTATGGTAATAACTCCACATGTTTCTTGTGTTTTGTCATTGAAGGCTTTTATGATCATATCAGTTCTTTTCATTTCATCACTTTTAAACCCAAATCTTTGGTAGAAGTCAAAATTGCAAATGTTTAAAGAGGAACCATTATAAATTAAGACTCGTTTAACTGCTACATCTCCAATTAGGGCAGTAATATATAAGGGGTTATCCTTATGTAAACTATGTTGTGGTATATCTCTATCCCAGAAGTCAATACAATTGACTTCTCGAGTTATGATAGTACTGGCCATAACTTTAGGTTGAATATTTTTTGGTACCATCATTTGGCTTAATGTGAGCATTAATTCATCTCTATGTGTAGGAGAAGATCTTAAAAGGTCCAAAAGGGAAATTCTAGCTATAGTATTTGATAATTGTTCATTAATATTATAAGGAGGTTTAGGTTGAACATTAGGCACATGATTCCCTTTATTAGGAACTTTCAAAACAAATGGAGTTGATCCATCATTCTGAGTTTGATCTTGTTGAGAATTTTGAGCCTGTTGTTTAGTAACAGCTTCGATGGTACCGAAAATATTATTTTTTGGATGACGAATAGGTCTTGGTCTAGCATTTATGGTTTGTTCATTAGAAAGTAATTGGTGAGACGATGGTCAAGTAGTGATTCTTCTTGGAAATGGTTCTTTTGGAACCATAGAACTTGTGATAGGTTGAATAGGATCTGATTCATCTTCAGAGCTATTCGATTGATTTGAAGTGATTTCCATGTCACTTTCAGTATCATATTCTGTATCACTAAGATCAGGTGTCTGAATGTTATATAGAGGCCTGGTCGTAACCATGGATAAAGCTGTGTCAAATATTTCCAAATCATGAGTAGGTGAATGTCCACTAATAGTCCCTACATATCGGGTATGAGGGGGAACATTATGACGTTCAATTTTATTAGCCACTTCTTTGCCATGCTTTGGTAAAGGATGTTGAAATATATCCAATGATTGATTGGCATTATGATTCTGATTTTGAGGGATGTTCTTTTGAGCATTATTGGGAGGATTTTGTTTAGGTTGAAAGACTTGCACCTCCATCTCATTGTTATCAATTAAGTCTTGTATTTTATGTTTTAATATTTTACAAGAGTTGGTAGCATGTCCAGGTCCTCTATGGAAATCACAGTGTAAATCAGCTCTATATCCGGGTATAGTTGGATCAGGTTCCTAGATATTTGGTAATTGGATCAAACCTCATGCTAATAATTGCGGGAGAATGGTTGATAGAGGTTGATTTAACCTAGTAAATTCTTGAGGTGGTTTATCAGGAGGTTTCAATATGAACTTCTCTGTTGTTTTCGTAGTATTAACATTGGCGACGTTTCTGCTATCAGTGACTCCATCACCCACAACTTGTTTATTTTTATATTTATTTCTAGATGTTTTCTCATCATATTTCTTTTTAAGCTGACCTCTCCTAATGAGAGCATCTTCCACTCTTTGATATAAGTCTATAGCTTGATCGAAGGTGGTCAAGGTAGCAGTTGATAACTCATAGGATAGTTGTTCTTGTAAATTATTGATAAAGATATCCAACATTTCTCGATAAGGTAACACAAAGTGTAATTTTCCTATCAACTGTCTCCATCGGGTTATGAAATCAAGAAAACATTCATCTTTGTCTTGTTTTAAGTTGTACAAATCTTTAATAGTTACATGCCTTTCAATGTAGGCACTAAATTGATGAATGAAAGACTCGGCTATTTCTTTGAAATTCCTCAAAGAATGAGTGGGTAGTTGATAATACCACTCTAATGCCATTCCTCCTAAACTTTTTGGGAACATCTTTAGTAATAACAAGTCATCATGTGATATATCATGACATGTTATCCTAAACATACGAAGATGCTCTATGGGATCTTCGGTTCCTTTGTATATGGGTAGGACAGGCATAGGAAAGTGTTTAGGATATGGATGTGCTACAACTATAGGATCTAGAGGCTGACTACACATCTCTCAATAATTGTACGAGGGACGATAGGGATCTATCTGGCCCATGCAGGAGACTAACTATTTCACCATGGCTTCCAGATTACTATTTTGTTCACCATATTGGTTTGGTGGTATTTGAGTGTATGATGGCATGATGTAACGATTAGATGCTATATTGCTATTATGCAAATGGTTGGTAGGAAGAGTATTATGAAGAATATTTGTAGTAGCATTATGTTGTATCCTAGATTGTTGGAAATCGATGTTTGGTTTTTTTTTGGGCTTTTGTTGATTTGAGGTATGTTGATCAATAACTTGGCAAAATAGAGCAGTGAATGAAGGTTTCTTTTGTGTGGGAATAACTCTAGGCTTGGTAACAGGCACTCTAGGTGGTTGGGTAACCTATTGTTGTTGCATGTTCTAGATTATAGAAGCCATATCCAAATTGGATGGTCCATCTTGGTCACTTTCTTGATCAATGAAGGACAAGATATTAGTGCATGTGTGATATATTTCTTCTAGGGTTGCTTGAGTGTCACTAATTTGATCCTTGTCCATATGGACTGCTCTATTAAGGGCACCAATAGTAGTATTAAGGAACTTCCAAAAATGTTCCATGTTCTCGAAAGTAACAGCTCCTTCCGAAGACATTTTAGGGGATGAGGATCCTTCCTCTCTAACAGTTTCTCTTTGTTCATTTTCTTCAGCAAACTCTTCTTTTTGTTGGTCTAGGGTTCCTTCTTCCTGAATTGGGTCTTTAGGAAGGACATTTGGTTTTCCTAACCAATATTCTTCTACTTCAGTCTGTTTTCCATTCCTAAGTCTAGTCATTATGCTTAAACTTAGATTTTAGCAAATATATATTTATATATATACTTGCGACAAGTTTGGGAGGTATATATTTTAATTATATACCTACTATAATACTTAAAGAAAATGTTTTAACTTTTTGTTATATTTTTGTTTTGTTTTTGTGATTTAATGTTTTTATGATAATATTATAAAGACAACAAACATCATACTAAATGCAAGAAATAATAAAAGAATGGCTTAGTTTTCTATAAATAGTTTATAGATGTCATTAATGGGATCAAGTTCATCAGGACTCATGAAATGCTCCTCTTCAAATTGGAAATGGTTTTTCAGGAATTTGACAAAGTGTGCTATGGTGATGTTATCTACTTCGACTCTGACTTGTAAAAATAGAGCTCATGGCAATACTCTCGATATAACACAGCTCTAGGAACTCTATTCCATCTCTTTCTATCTATAAGAATGACCTCTTGATCCTCTATACGAGATAAAAATTTATGTACCACAAATGCATTCTCAAGGTATTCATCAAAGGTGTACAACTCATAAGACATAAGGGCTCTTTTTCTGCTAACCACCTATGGCAAGCTCTCTGAAGTTCATGATATAAGGTTACTTGATCAGGATCCAGGATTCTATCTAGGACAAACCTCTTGATTTGCCTAAGTTCGGTTGATCTAGATTCAATGATACCCAATCTCCTATCAAGTTCATCCCACAAAGGTTGAACCCTGTTTGTTTGAGGTACTCTAAGTACAGAAGTAATCTTTATGGCTGTTAATTGATTTTCAACATTAATGGTGATAACTCGTCTTTTATTATAATCTACCATCTAAATATGATATGCAATCTTAATTGTTTATCTGATGATTCTAAATGCATTTATTTTTATTATTATTATTATTATTTTTCAAAAGGTTTTAGTTTTCACGTCGGGTTCACCAAAATGTATCGCTCTAAATTTTTCGTATCCTTACCTTTAGGCTATAGGATCTGTGCCCGAAAGGGGGATACGAGAAGGATGGGACAATACCTCATATTAAGAGGCCCTTTGAAGGTTGTGCCTCTCGAGGGAGGGGTATAAGGGTGAATTTTCGATGGATGGTGGGTTCACCAGGAAACTTTTGAGTGGCATTTTCCACGCCTAGGTTGAGAATGGGTTTGATGTGTTCATTTTGTACTTTAATCATTTAGTTCCTAGGTTTGGCCAAGATGAATCTAAGCTATTCTATATTTCGATACTGATTTATATGAATACAAAGAACATAAATAAGTGCTAAACACAAAAAGTATGCTAAATGAGATAGAATATACCTGATTCTAGATGTCTGATGAAGATTTTGAGTTTTGTAGAAGTCAAGATCATCTCAAATATTACATGATCGTCTGCAATTACACAGAATTGTCTCAAATCACAGTTGGTCATCTGAGATCAGAGGATATTATTGATGATCTGACGAATTCATTAGATGAATTCATCAAAAACCTGCAATCATAGAAATAGATACCAAAAACCAAAAATGCAACTACAAAAGCAAGGGGAAATGATAGAAATGATAGTAAATTTACCTAAATGATAGATCCAGATAAGGATTAAAGGAAAATGCATTACTTTAATAATTTATTTTAACTTTAGCATGCATCTATACTAAATGAGGTGAACTCCAGGATGCAGAAATAAAATAAACTAAGTTAATGCATAAGAAAATGAAGAGAAAAGATAAGAAAATACAAACTTCAGGCTCTGATTGCCCCCAATCTAGACTGCAGTCGATATTGCCTCCAATCGTATGAGATCATCGCCAATCTATGATAGGATCGTCCGAAATCATCTGTAATAGTCTACGATGATCTGAGCTTGCTTCGACTGAAAAATAGTAAAATTCCTGCAAGAAAACTTGAAATACGCAATCCAAACGAAAGTATGAAGGTGTTCTAATGCACGAAAAGCTAAAGTTGCAGGGAAATCAATCATCCAAGGGGTTCAGGGGGTTAAACTAATAAAATCCCAGTTTATATAGGATTAGGGAGAGGTTAGGAGGTTGGAGATCATCCCAATTTTGGAGATCTCTAATGGGGGAGACTCTAACTGTGCAGACACACTTTCTACCCAAGTTAGAGAAGCTATTGAAACAGAAGCTAATTATGAAAATTTAGTTTTGGGATGAAATCGTCTGGATGTTCTGTTCCAGGCGAATTCGTCAGATCTGGGATGATTTCATCTGATTGGCGATGATATTGTCCAACAGTCAAAACAAATACTAAAAATGGCACAAAAAACAAGGGGAGCGGGTAACGGGTGGTTAACGGGTGGTTTTGGGTTAAAATTCAAATTTTTATCTTTTTACTAAGATTTAACTGCACCAATTTTAGGGTGCTACAACATATTCTTCAAACACTTCATCTTCAATACCAAGAGGTAGGTGATGCTCACTGACCTAACTGGGTTGAAACAATATGATGATGAGTTAATAGCAAATTATGGCAATAGGTGGTGATCCTTGCTTTCCAAGCTACCTTATCTACTCCCCTTGTCGGAGTCGACTCAAATGTTTTCCAAGAGATACTTGAAGCTGACCTTCTTGTTGTTGTAGCTGCAATAGTATCCAACTCTTGAATATGCCCTAGCACTAGCTAGGATCATTGAAGACATCAAGATTCAAGAGGGAGAGGTTGTGAAGTCTTGCAGGGAGTGAACAAGAATGCTAAGAATACCCCAGTGCAGCCTAATCTAGAATTAGTGAATCATGTCACCATTAGTGTCCTAGGGCCAACACAAGTAGTGCCACCTCAAAAGCCTAATTATCAGGCCACACCTGGGAACCATGCCAAGGGCAATCAGAATAGTCAAGGGCAAAATCAATAACATCACTGTATCGTTACAAACTTTCCACACCCTTACCTTCAGGCTAAAGGATCCACGCTCGAAATGGGGATGCGGGAAGGATGGGACAATACCTCGGACTAAGAGGCCCTTTGAAGGTCCCACCTCTCGGGGGAGGTGTATTAAGGTGATTTTTTGACGAATGGTGGGGTTCACCAGGAAACGTTTAGTGGTAGTTTCCATGCCTAGGTTGGGAATGTGTTTAATGTGTTCAATTTTATCTTTAAACATTCAAATCCTAGGTTTGGCCAAATGAATCTAAGTTGTTTTATTATGAAAATGCAAATTAAATGAATACAAAAAATAGAATTAAACATAAAACACAAAGAATATGCTAGATGAGAAAAGCCATACCTGATTATGGATGTCTGATGAAGATTCTAATTTTTGAAGCAGTCCAGATCACCTCTGATTTGATAGGATCATCTAAAATCAGACAAGAACATCTGAGATCTGATGAATTCATCTAACGAATTCGTCAGAGACCTGCAAACAGAGAAATAGATACAAAATACAAAAAATGTAGCTATACTGATAAAAGAAAATGATGTGAAATAATAATAAGGATGTTAATAAGATAATCCCAAATAAAAATGCAAGTAAATTACGATGCTTTAATAGCTAATCATGATTTTATTATGCAATTAAACTACATGGGTGAACTCCAAGATGCAGAATAACAAGAAATAATAATAAAACTGACTAAATGCAGAATAAAATAGCAGCAAAGTATGGGAAAAGCACAAACTCTGGGCATTGATTGCCCCTAATGCAGATTGCAGTTGAAATTGTCTCAAATTTTGACAGGATCGTCCAATATTGTACAGGATCGTCTGCGACGATCTGAGCTTGCTCCGGCTGAAAATCAATGAGGTCCCTACAAGAAAACTTGGAAAGCATAAATGCAGATGGTAATCCAAGGTATTCTAATGCGGGCAAAGGTCAAGTTACAATAAAATTCAGCCAGGGGAATGTCAAGGGGGGTCCTAAGGTTTAAATAGGCTTAGGAGGGAGGTTAGGAGGTTGGAGATCATCCTAATATGGAAGATCTCCAACGGGGGAGGTCTCTAACGGTGCAAACATGCTTCTGCCTAGATTAGAGATGTCATTGAAACAAAAGCTAATTATGCATAAATCAGTTTGGGACGAGATCGTCTAGACGTTCTGCTCCAGACGAAATCTTCTGATCTGAGGCGATATCATCTGATCGGAGACAATATCATCCAACGGTCACAACAAATCCTAAAAATGGCACAGAAAATGGGGAAACTTGTTTAACAGGCGGTTAACGGGCGGTTCGGGGTTAAAATTGAATTTTGAATTATTACTAAAGTAATTTTAATTATTTACTAAGGTTTACTGCACCAATTTTGGGGTGCTACATTTTGTCCCCTCTTTAGAAATTTTTTTGAGGAAAATGCGTTAAAGACGAGTTCTTCCCGATTTACGAGAAAGCAAAAATTATTCTCATTTTTAGGTGATGATTCTAGGTCGAATCGTACGACAACTTACTATGGTGCCCCCTCCATGTTTTTACCCAAATCGAACGTTTGAGGTAAAAACGTGAAAAAGCAAAATTTAAAATGTTTTTAATTGTTTTTGAATAAAATTAAGAAAAATAGGGTAAGACCTTAATTCATTATTATTGTTCATTTTTATGGTTTCTAGAGCTCTGCAGACAAGATGGTCGAGACAGCACACAGATCGACAAAGGTCCGGCGCAGGCTACGGGTAAGGGTCCAAACTTAATTTAAAATGCTTTAATTTTGATTTTCTATGCTTTTTAGATTAATTTTGAATGATTTTTGAGCATCGTAGCCATTTTTTGGGCCATCGATGTCGTCGAGATGAAATTGTCTCCATTTCGTTGAAATCATCTCGATATCGCCGATTTCGTCCAGAGGCAAAATCGGTGAAATGGGGACGATTTCGTCAAATAAGGGATGATTTTGGCTTGCAAAATCGGAGATGAATTTGCTCAAATTGAACTTGTGTTACTTGCATTTTTAATCACTATTTTATTAATGATTTTTATTGTTTTGTTGTTTATGTTGTAGAGAGGATTACTAAAGAGCAGAGAATGGAAATACGGTGGGCTGAGGGATGACTTGGCTGCTCTATCTCAGGCAGAGCGAGATCAGTTGGCTCAAGTCGGCTTGCAGCATGTGGCAGACATGTCACACGTTTCTACAGATATGGGGCTATTGACAGCCCTAGCAGAGAGGTGGTATCCGGGTTCTTCCTATTTTTGGTTATCGATAGGGAAGATGACTCCCACATTGGAGGATGTATGGAGGATTTTGAGGATATCCATACAAGGACAACTAATAAATCCTGTGGCCAATCAAGGCCATACGATGATGTGACTGTGCGAAGATTCGAGCTTTGCCCTAGAGAAGGGCAGAGTGAACATCGAGTCGCTACGCCAGATGCCTGGGGCATCTAGACTGACACAGGTTTTGGCTGGGGTGGTAGGTGGTCTGTTGCTATGCCATCAGAGTGGATGTAGAGTACCATGGCTACTGACAGATGTGGTTTGTGACATGAGAGACCATGGATATAGGTTTTATTGGGGGAGCTTTGTACTATGCTGATTGTATAGGATCCTGCATGGGGTCGTATACAAGGGCAGTCGATGTCTAGTTATGACATCACTACTACAGGTTTGGTGCTAGGAGCACATTGTAATACGGAGGCCGATAGGGCTTCCACTGATAGGGATTGATGGGGAGAGGCCTCGAGCTTTCTACTGGTGGCTCCAAAGAGGGTCACAGTAGTGGATAGATCTACCAATGTCCCAGAGACTACTTGATGACCTTGTCTCAGACCAGATCACCTGGAGGCCTTAGAGATATCATCCAGGGTGGGCCTAGGATGGACAGGAGCTAGCTCATGTTAGGCAAACCTGCTGGTTGAGGATGGAGAGAGGAGAGGTGGAGCTCCACCGCTACGATCGATTTTTGAGGCAGTTCGGTCTACAGTAGGGGATCCCATCTCTCAAAGACTATGAGTTTTCCCAGACTGTCTGGGATAACACTATAGTTAGCGAGGCTCCAGATATATAGCACTTCTAGAGTCAGGACGCAAATGATACCCTGATCTAGCCAGTGGATGGGGACAATGCTGGGGTAGCCGACGACTATGATGCCTGGTACACAGGCATCCGCCCTCCTTGGATGATGAGGGCTCAAGGTCTGATTCATGCAGTTGTGTGTTAGATGGGGAGGCGGTGCCAGGCGACCATTGAGGTGGCACAGGGTCACAGCAGGAGAGAGCAGAGGAGGCCACAGGCTTAGCAAAGGCTGCGATAGTGGGAGAGGAGGGAGGAGAGACCCCCTTCTCCATGGAGAGAGAGGCCACCATCACCCAATAAGGGCAAGGGTGTGGACACAAGAGAGAGTAGTGAGATGGCTACTCTTCGAGCGGAGACTATCCATCTCCAGGCACAGGTGCAGATTTTACAGGATGAGGCTACATGCCATTGAGCTGAGGCTACACAGCTTAGAGATGAGGTTGCACACCTCAGAGCATGGAGCGAGCACTCAGGAGCTGGCACAGTTGATTTCTTAGACCACGTTCTATCAGGGTATCTACTTCCAGCTAGTGCCAGAGGGCCAAAGGGTACAACTGCTAGTCGGCATTGCAGATTCGATCAGGGTTGGGTCATCAAGGACTTCATCTCGATCGACGACTAGGACTCGTAGTACCACACATACTGTGATGGGGCCACCTCATCCACCTCAGGGTAGGGGAGGAGATGAGGCTGAGAGCTCGAGGGGTTCTCGAGGCTAGGCTACTGCACTGCATAGACTAAATATATGATTGAGATGATTGAGTATGCCAAGATGTAGATTGTGGCATACCAATCTAGTTTTGATATGATGTACATATATTGTTGATATATATATATATATATATATATATATATATTGATCATATGACTTGTATTATGTGTTTGTATGATGCTTTAATGTTTTGATGTGATTGATTTGATGATTCATGTGATTATGCCATTTGGAAATATTATGGTTTGAATGTCATGCTTTTAAAATTTAAATGAAATAATCTGATGTAAACAAATTGGTTGTTTGTGGGATAATAATAATAATAATAATAATAAAGGACTTTTAACAATAATTTCAAAGGACATTGTCGCTATTATAGACCATTTCATGGAGTCACTGCTCACTCGGTCGTCAAGCTAATCCCAGTATAGAAATATTGTTAAAAGTAAAAGAGTGCTTAAGAGACTATCTTAAGACTTTGTTGTGATGATGCAAATGATGATGATGATGGTGATTTGTTTTCAGATTTCCATGAAAATATTATGCATGAAATATATTAAAGATGATTTTTGCTAGGCATAAATTCCTAAGTGTGATAAATTTTTTGAATAATTACCTAGGAATTATACCATCATTGCAAAATTGAAGTTGACATAATGACATGAAATAGAAACAATGTGCGTTGTTGTTAAAGCATAATTGTGTAACATAATGATTTAAGTCACATGTTTTGATGAATTTAAATAAATGGGAAATAAAATTAGTACAATGGTTTGTGCTAGGCATAGAATATTTAGGTATAGACTTATACCATCATCGCGAAATCCAAAGAAGAAATTGATAGTTTTATTGCATGGTTGATTTTTTAATTTTTGAAAATAAACAAATAATATGAAGATGAGGACTTGCGCTAGGCATAAAATTCCAATTTAAGTTTTGGAACTATACCATCATCGCAAAATTCAATAATATATATATGATTTGAGTGTATTTTTTGAAAGAAATTTTGATTTTTTTTTTTAAATGTATGTAGTTGTCTTTATACTAAACAACTGTTCTCAAATAAGAAAATGAAATTATTCCAAACAATTTGCAAAAATATTTCAAAGTATGTTAAAGACAACAGTTAGATTTATAAGGAATCCCATGTGCATATGTGATTTCATTACCAATTTTGATTTATCATAATGATACACAAAATCTCTCAAATACAAATGTGTGTGCAATTGCATTGTTCATTGACCAGTTTTGAGCAAGATAATTTGATACAAGTGATTTGAATTAACCAAATAAGTGTTCATTAACCATGATTTAGATGCATAAAACCATACCAGACTACTATGTAAGTCGGGTTATCAAGAGCTAGCTAATCCATAAGCATACATAGGTCTGTACAAAATAAGTTCACTAATGTCACAGACATATCGCCACGCTAGGAGTTACCCAAGGCCAAGCGGGTTGGGCACAAACCACCTGTTATGGGGCTTACCTCACAGTTTTTGAATAATTGAGAATTCCAGGGATTCAAGCTCATCAACCCTTATTTTCTTTTCAAGGGGTAGGGAAAGGAGTTTATTGCATTTTGATTTTTGCTTTTCTCTTTTGCTCTCTTTTTTTTGCTTTGATATTTGAGATAATGCTGAAATAAATTTTTTTCTTTTTCTATTTTTTCTTGAACTTTTTTTTTCTTCCTATGCTAGGGATACTTGCTCGGATTAGCTGTAGAGCAAGGGATTTTTATTCCCGGTAGGGGTGAGCTTGTCCTTTTGTCAATTCTCAAAGATTCTAGACCATGTGTATGATAGGATAGCAGGGGAAACTTTTCACTCAAGAAACCACTTCTACTATGTAGCATAGCATGGACATTACAAATATAATCATTTTATTGTGAAAATATATGCTTGGTTTAAGTAAATAACAAGATTAATTCTCTGTGCTCAAACTTTATTTAATTGGATTTTGTGAACTTTGATATAAGAGAGATTAGTAATCATGCCAGATAAAATCAAGATATTTATTTTTGTGTTTGCAAAAGTGAGGGATTCCAAAAAAATGCTAATTTATCCAAGATAATAAGAAAATATAACTGCAATACTTTAAGAAGAAATATATATACAACAAATATTTTTGAGGAGTTTGATAATTTTGACTCTCTCTTTCTTCTTTATTTTTTTTTGTTGGTTTGTTTTTGTTTAAATAGTTTTATATATATTTTTAAAATGAGACAAGCAGCAAAATATATTCAAATGATGAAATGACCAAATTTTATGCGTAATATCGCTTAAGATGCATAATATTCATAGGTTCTTTTAAATATTTACTATCTAAGGTAGCTAATTTGTATGCTTTCGATTCAAATTTAGCAGTGATAATATATGATCCAAGCCAGTTGGGCTCAAATTTACCATTAAGTTCTTTAGTTGCATTAGTTTTTTTTTATTTTCTTTTAAAACAAGGTCGTCGACCTCAAAGGATCGATGAAGAACTTTCTTGGCATATGATCTTTTAAGCTTGTTTTGGTAGGCACGAAGATGCTCCAAAGCATTGATGCATTTTTCATCTAGGAGTTCCAACTGACTGAGTCTGCCAGCTCGATATTCATCTCCTACTTCGGTATCTTGAAGCAGTAGATCCAAAGAAGGAACTTCTAATTCAAAGGGAAAAATAGCTTCAGCACCATAAACCAAGACAAAATGTGAAGTTCCAGTGGGAGTTCGAACACTAGTTCGATAGGCCCACAAAGCTGAATATAATTGAATGTGCCAATCGCAACCAGATTTATTGACCAATATTTTAAGAATTTTGATTAAGGTTTTGTTAGAAGCTTCTGCTTGGCCATTACCCTGAGGATAATAGGGAGTGGACCAACGATGTCGAATCTTATATTTTTGGCATAATTTCTTAACATCTTTATTTTTGAAACAAGTTCCATTGTCTAAGATGAGATTTACAGGAATTCCAAACCTACAAATGATTTGATTAAAAATAAATTTAGAAACTTGTGTTCCAGTGCAGGAAGCTAAAGGCATATCTTCAACCCACTTCGTGAAATACTCAATGGTGGTTATGATGAATTTGTGTCCATCAGATGACACAGGATTAATTTTGCCAATAATGTCTAAGCCCCATTTTGAAAAGGGCCAAGGAGATGAAATAGCCTGTAGTTCTTGTGCAGGCGCATGGACAAGGTCAACATGTTTTTGGCACTTGTCGCAATGGTGCACATAATCATGTGCATCATTCTCCATGGTAGGCCAAAAGTATCCTATCCTAAGGAGTTTTTTAGCAATGACACTACCACTAAAGTGTCCTCCACAAGATCCATTGTGGGCTTCACTTAAAGCTAATTTGGATTCTTCTAGATTCAAACATCTTAATAGGATACCTTCAAAAGATCTATATAAAGTATTTCCAATTATTACAAATTGACTTGCTCGTCTACGTAATAACCGACGCTGGTTTCTATTAGAACTGGCAAGGAAAGTCCCATTTTGAAGAAAATCAAATATATCCGTATACCAAGGTTCAGAAGTAGTTTCATTGATTAGAAACACATCCAAAGGTTCTAAGAATGACTAATTTGAAGCAGGTTCTTGGAGTTGACGAATAATTATGGTGGCATATTCATCATCTAACTCCAAGGGCAAAAGAGATGCAACTGCGGCCAAAGCGTCAGCCGCACGGTTGCTAGTTCAAGGAATAGCTTCCAAAGTAACTTTATCAAACAAGGATAACAATTGCAAAACATATGCTTTATATGGGCGTAATTTATCATCTCTGGTTTGATAAACTTCATTAATTTGGTTTATAAAAAGTTGAGAATCACCAAAAACTAGCAGATGTTTAATTTTTAGCGCCAAGGCAGCTCGTAATCCAAGGATTAGAGCTTCATATTCAACAGTATTATTAGTGCAAGAAAATGTTAATTTAAAGGACAAAGGTATAAGATGTTTTTGTGGAGATATTAAAATAATACCCGCACTAGCCCCACTCATGCATTGGGCTCCATCAAAGTATAAGGACCATTGTTCAATACGGTCTACCTCTAATTGAAGGCATTCATCAAGAAACTCAATGATGAGGGGATGGGTAGACTCTAAGGGTGCAGCAGCTAATTGATCTGCTATGATTTGACCCTTAAACTTTTGTCCTATGAACATGAGTTCAAACTCGCTTAGATCAAGAACCCACTTGGCTATGCGACCCGATAAATAAGGTCGACTCATGAGATACCACAAGGGATCATATTTAGCAATGACATATGTTTTCTGACTGAGCATATAATGTCATAGTTTCTGTGTAGAAAATATGACTGCTAGACATAACTTCTCTAATGAGGTATAACGAGTTTCATAACTGATGAGGGTTCTGCTAATGTAATAATTAGCACATTTTTTCTTCTCCTCATCAAGTTGATCTAACATAGCTCCTAAGGCAGAATTAGAAGCAAAAATGTACAAGATAAAAGGGTGATCAGATCTAGGCGATGAAAGCATAGGTGGGTGAAGGAAGTATTGTTTGAGAAGTTCAAAAGCTTCCTTACATTCATTGTCCCAATTAAAAGGGACATCCTTCTTAAGAAGCTTAAGAAAGGGACCGGTTTTGTCCGCCAGCTTATCGATGAAGCGACAGATGGCTTGAAGCTTACCATGTAAACTTCATAACTCATATATATTGGTGGTTTCGGGCATATCAGTGATAGCCACAATCTTGAGGGGGTCAATTTTGATACCACGTAAAGAAACTAAAACCCCTAATAGTTTACTGGACTTGACTCTGAATATGCATTTAGCAGGATTTAATCGAATAAGGTATTCTCTTAACCGATTAAATGCTTTTCTCAAATCATCTAAATGATCTTCTTTAATAGAGCGAGCTATAATATCATCTATGTAATCATGTAGGATATCATGCATCATATCATGAAAGATATAAGTCATAGCTCGTTGATAGGTTGCACCTGCATTCTTTAAATCAAATGGCATCACTTTCCAACAAAAGGTACCCCAAGGGGTAATAAAGGTTATTTTAGCCTAATCTTCAGGAGCTATCCTGATCTGATTGTAACTAAAAAATCCATCCATTATGGACATAATTACACTCCCCGTAGTAAAATCAATGATTTGATCCATGTTTGGAAGAGGAAAATCATATTTAGGGCATGCAATGTTAATATCTCTAAAGTTTGTGCAAACCCTAACTTTGGTAGCTTCTTTCTTGGTGACTGGAACTACATTTGAGATCCATTCAGCATAATCAATAGCTTGTATAAAAACAACATTCAAGAATTTTTCTAACTCCCCTTTGACAAGCAAGGCCACTTTGGGATGCATTTTTCTAAGTTTATGTTTAACAGGTTTAGCATCTGGATGGACTACTAGATGATGCATGACTACAGAAGGGTCCAGACTTGGCATGTCTTCATATGTCCAAGCGAAGACATCTTCATATTCTTTAAGAAATGAAATGTATTGCTCTTGTTTTTCTTGACTTAATTCTGATCCAATACTGATTATGTGAGGATTATCCTCAGTTCCAATGTTAACTTTAATGATGTTTTCTACTTCCATGTGTAGATATCTTTCAAAATTAGGTGGGGTGGGTGAGATGTCCAATTCTTGTAATTATTTTAAGGTTAACTTGGAGAATTCATCTTGAGGGGTCGTGGCCTCAAGTTGGGCTATAGTAGGTATAGAACCATCAAAATAAAAACCATTGTGTAACAACTCTTCAACGGAGACATCATGGAAAATATCTCCTTCCAACTCATCATCGGATTCAGCAATCAATTCAAGGTAAGCTATGGATAGCATATTGCATGTAAAGGGATTATTCTTTGGACACAAAGAATCTTGTTTATCTAGATAATCTTGATAACATATGAGTTGATCATCACCTTCAAAATGGAAGGGTTGACCCTTACTAGAAAATAGGCCCACACCACATCGGGTGGGCCATGGTTCTACCTCAATAGGTTCTTTCATACCATTTTTGAAAGGTCCCAAGCCTTTCCCTTTATATCCCATTTTAAGCATTATAGGTTTAGCTTTAATATATTCATTAGCAAAATAGCATCGAGCATATCCATCACAATGCATCTTGATGTTTTGGGGTATTCTTCCCCAATCATATCCTTTATAAATAAAAGCACAACTCTCGACTTGGTAAGTACTTCCCATAGGTTGTGGGAGGCCCAAAGTATGAGGATATGGTGGCAAATTATTTAAAAGAAGTGAATCTTGCATAGAAGCATTTGTTTTTTCTTATATTAAAATTTTAGATAAATCCCGTAAAAGCTCATCATAAAGAGCATAAGATGTAGAAGGATCATTCCCTATATCTTTAGATGTGGAAGGTATGATAGATGTAGATAATGTGGAGGTGTTAATGAATGGGTCTATAGGTTTGGAAATTATAGGGATGGAACATGAAGGATTGGTTGTAGATCTAAGATATTTTTGAGGTTCTAGTGTGGTTTGTTCAGAATATTGTTGAGATATACATGAGGGTTAAATTAATGGAGGAGAAATAGATGAATTTGTAGGTGTGTGTTTCACACTTTTAGATGAAAAATAAGAATTAGGATGTGTGGATGACAGAGCAGGGCAAAACTGAACTCCAACAGGTTCTGCCAAGGCACACATATCAAAGGGTCTAGGATCACCATGAATAGTGACCAACTGATTTTTAAATTCAAATTTAACACATTGGTGTAAAGTTGATGGGATAGCCCACATCACATTGATCCAAGGGTGACCCAAGAGTATATTGTATGATGCGGGGCAATGTACAATAAACACGGTTGTATCTAGGGTTCTAGGACCAACTTGCAAGGGTATAGTAATGACTCCACACATTTCTTGTGTCTCGTCATTGAAGGCTTTGATAATCATATCCATTCTTTTCATTTCATCACTTCTAAAGCCAAATCTTTGGTAAAATTCAAAAGTGCATATGTTTAGAGATGAACCATTATCAATCAAGACTCGTTTAACAACTACATCTCCAATTAGGGCAGTAATATATAAGGGTTTATCCTTATGTAGACTATGTTGTGGTATATCTTTATCTCGAAAGTCAATACAATCGACTTCTCGAGTGATGATAGTATTGGACATGGCTTCAGGTTGAATATTTTGAGGTACCATCATTTGGCTTAATGTGAGCATTAATTCATCCCTATGGGTAGGAGAAGATCTTAACAAGTCCAAAAGGGAAATTCGGCTATAGTATTGGATAATTTTTCATTAATATTGTAAGGAGGTTTTGGTTGAACATTAGACATATGATTCCCTTTATTGGGATTTTTCAAAATAAATGGAGCTGATCCATCATTCTGAGTTTGATCCTGTTGAGAATTTTGAGCCTATTTTCTGGTAACGGCTTTGATGGTACCTACAATGTTATATTGAGGACGCTAAACTGGTCTCGGTTGAGCATTTATGGCTTGTTCATTAGGAAGGAACTGATTAGAAGAGGGTCGAGTAGTAACTCTTCTAGGAAATGGTTCTTATGGAACCATAAAATCTGTGATAGGTTGAATAGGGTATGATTCATTTTCAAAACTATTTGATTGATTTGAGGTGATGTCTATTTCACTTTTAGTATCTGATTCAACATCACTGAGATCCATAGTTTGAGTATTATATAGGGTCCTGGTCGTGACCATGGATAAAGTTGTGTCAAATTTTTGTAAATCATGATTAGGTAAATGTCTGCTAATAGTTCCTACATATCAGGTAGGAGGAGGGACATTATGATGCTCAATTTTATTGGCCACTTCTTTACCATTTTTTGGTAAAGGATGTTGAAATATATCCAATGATTGATTAGCATTTTGATTCTGATTTTGGGGAATGGTATTTTGAGCATTATTAGGAGCATTTTGTTTAGGTTGGAAGGCTTGCACCTCCATTTCATTATTATCAATCAGATATTGTATTTTATGTTTCAATATTTTGCAAGAGTTTGTAGAGTGTCCAGGTCCTCTATGAAAATCACAATGTAAATTAGCTTTGTATCTGGGTATAGTTGGATCAGGTTCCTGGATAGCTGGTAATTGAATCAAACCTCTTTCGAGTAATTGGGGTAGAATAGTTGATAAAGGTTGATTGAGTCTAGTAAATTCTCGAGGAGGTTTATTAGGAGGTTTCAATATAAATTTTTATGTTGTCTTCGTTGTATTGATATTAGCAATGTTTCTGCTGTCAATGACTCCTTCACCTACAACTTGTTTATTTTTATACTGATTTTTGGATGTTTTCTCATTATCTTTCTTCCTAAGCTGGCCTCTCCTAATGAGAGCATCTTCCACCCTTCGAACTAAGTCTATATCTTGATCGAAGGTGGTCAAGGTAGCAGTTGATGACTCATAGGATATTTGTTCTTGTAAATTATTGATAAAAATATCCAAAATTTCCCTATAAGGTAGCACAAAGTGCAGTTTTCCTGTCAACTGCCTCCATCTAGCTAAGAAATCAGCAAAACATTCCTCTTTGTCTTGTTTTAAGTTGTACAAGTCTTTAATGGTGACATGCCTCTCGATGTAGGCACTAAATTGATGGACAAAATATTCAACTGTTTCTTCAAAATTTCTCAAAGAATGAGTGGGCAATTGATAGTACCACTCTAATGCCATTCCTCCTAAAATTTTGGGGAAAATTTTTAGTAATAGCAAGTCATCATGTGATATATCATGACATGCTATCCTAAACATGCAAAGATGCTTTATGGGATCTTCAGTTCCTTTATATATAGGCAAGACGGGCATGGGAAAGTGTTTAGGGTATGGTTGTGCTACAACTATGGGATCCAAAGGCTGACTACACATCTCTCGATAATTGTACGAGGGACGATATGGATCTATCTGGTCCATACGCGAAGCTAACTATTTCACCATGGCTTCCAGATTACTGGTTTGCCCACCATATTGGTTCGGTAGGGTATTAATATGGGATTTGTGAGCATATGATGGAGGGACATGAATATTAGATGCTATATTGCTATTGTATAAATTGTTGGTAGGAAGGGTGTTATGAAGAAGTTTTGAAGTTGTATTATGTTGTATCCCAGATTGTTGAAAATTGGTGTTTGGCTTCATTTTAGGTTTTTGTTGATCTTAAACATATTGATCAATAGTTTGATGAAATAAAGCAGTGAATGAAGGTTTATTTTGTGTGGGAATGATTTTAGGCTCAATAACAGGTTCCTTAGGGGGTTGGGTAACCTGTTGTTTTTGCATGTTCTGAATCATAGTGACCATATCTCTATTGGATGGTCCAAACTTATCACTTTCTTGATCAACAAAGGACAAGGGATTAGTGTGTATGTTAAACATATCTTCCATGGCTGCTTGAGTGTCACTAATTTGTCCTCTATAAATACGAACTACCATATTAAGAGCACCAATGTTATTATTGAAAAATTTCCAAAAATGATCTAAGTTATCAAAAGCAATAGTTCCATCTGGAGCCATTCTAGGGGATGAGGATCCTTCCTCTTTTAGATTTTCTTCTTGTTATCTACAACAAGCTCATCTTATGGCTGTTCTAGAGTTCCTCCTTCCGAAATTGAATCCTTAGGAAGGACATTTGGGTTTTTTGTTTTGTCTCCTAACAAATCTTCTTCTTCTTCTTCAGTTTGTTTACCATTCCTAAGTCTAGGCATTGTGCTTAAATTTAGATTTCAGCAAATATATATATACTTATATATATATATATATATATATATATATATATATATGTGCAACAAGCTTAAGAGGTATATATTTTAATTATATACCTACTATAGTATTTAAAATAAAATATTTTGGTTTTGTTATATTTTGGTTTTTCTTGTTTTTTCTATTTTTTGTTTTTGTAAAAATATTATAAAGATAACAAACAGCACACTAAATGCAAGAAGCAATAATGAAAGTAATGATCTAGTTTTCTATAAAAAAATTATAAATATCATTAATGGGCTCGAGTTCTTCAGGAGTCATGAAGTGTTCTTCTTCAAATTGAAAATTTTCTTTCAATAATTTGACAAAAAGTGCTATAGTGATATTATCTGTCTCATATTCTGGTTGGTAGAAATAAATTTCATGGCAATAATCTCAATATAACACAGCCCGAGGAACTCTCCTCCACATTTCCCTATCTGTAAGAACGACCTCTTGATCTTCTACATGACCTAGGAATTGGTGTATAACAACTGCGTTCTCGAGGTATTCCTCGAAGGTGAACAATTTTGAAGACACAAGAGCTCTCCTATAAGCTAACCACCTATGGCAGGCTCTCTGAAGTTCATGATAAAAAATGAGTTGATGAGGATCTAGGATCCTATCTAGGGAAAACCTCTTGATTTGTATAAGTTCGGTTCATTTAGATGAAATGTTACCTAGCCTCCTATCAAGTTCTTTCCACAAAAGTTGGTTTCTATCTATTTCAGGCACACTAAGCACAAAATTAACTTCTATGGCTGCTAATTGATTTTCAACATTTATAGTGACAGCTAGTCTTTTCTTAGGAGCTACCATCTAGACATGATATGCAACTTAGTAGTTTTCTAATGATTTTAAATGCATCTATGTTTTTGTTTTTTTTTTTTTTTCAAAAGGTTTTAGTTTCATGTTGGGTTCACCAAAATGTATCGTTCCAAATTTTCCACACCCTTACCTTCAGGCTAAAGGATCCGCACCCAAAATGGGGATGCGGGAAGGATGGGACAATACCTCAGACTGAGAGGCCCTTTGAAGGTCCCGCCTCTCGGGGGAGGTGTATTAAGGTGATTTTTTGATGGATGGTGGGGTTCACCAGGAAAAATTTAGGGGCTGTTTCCATGCCTAGGTTGGGAATGTGTTTAATGTGTTCAATTTTATCTTTAAACATTCAAATCCTAGGTTTGGCCAAATGAATCTAATTTTTTCTATTATGAAAATGTAAATTAAATGAATACAAAAAATAGAATTAAACATAAAACATAGAGAATATTTTAGATGAGAAAAGCCATACCTAATTCCAGATTTCTGATGGAGATTCTTATTTTTGAAGTAGTCTAGATCACCTCTGATTTGACAGGATCGTCTGAAATTAGACAAGATCGTCTGAGATCTGACGAATTCGTCAGAGACCTGCAAACAGAGAAATAGATACAAAATACAAAAAATGTAGCTATACTAATAAAGGAAAATGATGTGAAATAATAATAAGGATGTTAATAAGATAATCCTAAATAGAAATGCAAGTAAATTACAATGCTTTAATAGCTAATCATGATTTTATTATGCAATTAAACTACATGGGTGAACTCCAAGATGCAGAATAACAAGAAATAATAATAAAACTGACTAAATGCAGAATAAAATAGCAACAAAGTATGGGAAAAGCACAAAATTTGGGCATTGATTGCCCCCAATACAAACTGCAGTCGAAATCATCTTGAATTTTGATGAGATTGTCCAAGATTGTACAGGATCGTCTGCGATGATCTGAGCTTGCTCCGACTGAAAATCAATGAGGTCCCTGTAAGAAAACTTGGAAAGCACAAATGCAGATGGTAATTCAGGGTATTCTAATGTGCGCAAAGGTCAAGTTATAGGAAAATTCAGCCAAGGGGATGTCAAGGGGGGTCCTAAGGTTTAAATAGGCTTAGGAGGGAGGTTAGGAGGTTGGAGATCATCCTAATCTGGAAGATCTCCAACGGGGGAGGTCTCTAACGGTGCAGATATGCTTCTGCCCAGATTAGAGATGCTATTGAAATAGAAGCTAATTATGCATAAATTAGTTTGGGACGAGATCGTCTGGACGTTTTGCTCTAGATGAAATCGTTCAATCTGAGGCGATATCGTCTGATCGGAGACGATATTGTCCAATGGTCACAACAAATCCTAAAAATGGCACAAAAAATGGGGAAAGTTGTTTAACAAGCAGTTAACGGGTGGTTCGGGGTTAAAATTGAATTTTGAATTATGATTAAAGTAATTTTAATTATTTGCTAAGGTTTACTGTGCCAATTTTCGGGGGCTAAAATCACCCCAAGCGACAATTCACACCCATTGTAGAGTCTATGGACTCATTTTTTGAGTGCCTCTTAGCAATTAATTCGATCAATTTGCTTGAGAGTCGACCTGTCGAGCCAAATGCACCTAAGCCCAAAGGATATAGAGAAGACCTATATTGCAAGTTTCATAGGTAAAACAAGCATGACCTGCAAATGTGTTATAAGTTTAAGGATGTAGTGCAAGACATGATCGATAGGAATGCCCTTTAGGTAGACAACCCTATCGTACCAAACAACCAACAGATGGAGGTCTTTAAAGACCCCTTGCCTGCCCATGCATAGCAGGCCAAGCCAATTTCCTAGGTAAATGAGGTTCATCATGCACCCCCTCAGTAAGGGTATGTCGACATGATCAACATTATAACGAGGAATAGGCAGTACCCAAGTCCTATCACACCACCTACGGCTCAAGGCGATGTTCATTCGACGTCGCAGCCTTTACCGCCTCTTATGTCGAGCCTCCCACCTAGGCCTATGGTCACAATTAAGAGCAAGCTTGCTCAGAGCCTAATAACAACATCGGTTTGACTCTCCATCTATGAGCTCATTCAACAATCATCGCCTCATAGAGAAGCCTTGATGGAGATCCTTAAGGCAATAGAGCTTCAACCCCAAGAGTCTAACTCCTTCAACAATTTTGTTGGGCATGTGCAACAATGCATGAAATTGGTGATTACCTTTTAGGAAGATGAACTTAAGCGGGTTCCAAGTGACATGGTGGATCCTCCCTTGCACATCGCCGCATGTGTAAATTGGATGTCATACAAGAGAGTGTTGATAGACATCGAGTCTTCTAGAAACATCATCACTACAACAACTCTCAAGTATTTGAAGCTTCTAGCATCCCATATTTTTGCATCTACCTACACCCTTTGATCATTTAACGATGCCATATGCTCGATAATTAGCACAATAGTCCTACCCATCCAGGTAGGACAAAAGACCATATCGACATTGTGCCACATCTTGGAGGGTGAGATGGCGTACAATAGTTTATTGGGTAGACCTTGGATCAAGGACATGAAGTGTGTCCCTTCCATCACTCACCAATGCCTTAAGTACACTCATGAAGGTCAATTCCATGTCGTCCCTGCAAACCTATAGCCTTTCAAGTATTACAATATGGTGCAGCAACTCCCTGAGTCAACCTTGCCATCAACCCATCTGGATTTTCAACCGAAAAAATCTGGTCAAGGTTTGACTTCACTGCCATTGCTCTCAAGCGATCCATCATCATCTCATGCCACACCATCCTCCTCTTTAGCGCTTCTCGATGTGCCTTCATCATCGATGAATCCTCCGTCAAGGGACACAGGGAAGAGTCTTGTTGATGAGAGCCCTCCGATCATATCCACAATCTCCACCAACGATATCCCTAGCCCAATGGACGAGGATCTACCTCATGAGGCAAATGATGAATCAGTCCAACTCTCACTCTCATCCCTTTTTTATCCGTAGCCTTAGGTCTAAGTACACCTAGCTTCTATCGGATTAGAAGAGTACATGGTTAGTAATGTCACAACTACACCTGCTATAGAGTCAGTGCAAGATATGGGTCGACCTCATCTTCCCATAGGCACTATCATGCCTCTCGATCTTCCCCCTAATCAAATGAATTTAGTCTATGGGGACCTTGACTATGGCATCGAGCCTTACCAACAACAAGAGGAGGATGAAGAGCCATTTTTTGAGGACATCAACTACATGTCCAACCCTGAATTTGCCATGAAGTACCTTCACCTCTGTAATTGGTATGGTTTTGGGTTGGGCCTATATGAGCAAGGCACTAGAGTTCCTTATCAACCACGGTATCAAATACCTTATGACAAATCTAGTTTGGGACACAACAAGCCTGTGCCCCTAGACGTCCTCACAGATAGCTTAGAGCGCATGACTCTAGAATTTAGGGAAGAGGTTGCACGAGATCCTTTTACCAAGCCCAATCATTTATACTCATTGGGGGATTACTTCCCCATGCCCTTGGAATATGATGACCCACATCGCGATGTCATCCAATCTTACGAGAGAGGTGAAGATTCGTGCACTCTTCCCCATGACAGTAAGGAAGAGAATCCAAGGTCCCCTTATGAGTGGACATCCGATGATGAGTCAGACTATGGAGTCGTTCCTATTGAACCTAATAATTCTGATGAGAAGTACACATGAATCATCCTTTTGGATGATGAGGATGAGTTCTATTTGTGCATGTTCCCATTACATGATTTCATCTGGCGATAACTTTTGCCTCTCAAGGAGTAAGCTTGTCCACAATCGCGCCAACCACCTCCGGTCATCCAGCCTTTGCCACAACCACCTCCAGAAGTTGTGCAACATCCTGATGTCCATGGACACCACCCACCACATAGGGGAAATCATCCATCCATAAATATGATTTCCATAGATTTGTTCGAGCCCTTGCAAGATCCGATTAACCCGTTGGAGCTGTTGCACCTCAACTTGGGGGTAATTAACTTTGATCAAGGAGATTCACCCCCATCGCCTTTCGATTATTGGCCTTACAATGAGATGTTGCAGCCATTTCATTTATCTCTAAGGCCTACTCATGATGTCTTCCATACTAAGGAGGAACCCGAGGTTCCAATTGCTGATCTAAACCCAACTGATGATATCCACCTGATCCCTACTCCTCACCAGTTAGATGAGGGATCGCATATGTCAATCGAGCCTACAATTGATAAAGATATTGACTCACATCCTGATAATCCATAGTATATCAAGCTGGGGGAGATCCTATCCCTCGAAGAGCAAGCTGATTACATAACCCTTCTCATAGAGAAGAAGGAAGATTTTGCATGGTCCTACAAGGACATGTCAGGACTAGATCCAAATCTAGTCACCCACAATCTGATGCTTGACCCCAAGGCCAAGCTGGTTAAGCAAAAGTTAATAAATATGCATCCCACAGTAGCCCTAATGGTCAAAGATGAGGTACATAAGCTGTTGGATGCTAGGTTTGTCATTTTGGTAGACTATCCACCATGGTTGTCCAACATGGTTCTCATCAAGAAGCCTGATGAGAGGATTTGCATTTGCACTAATTTTTGAGACTTAAACAAAGTGAGTCCTAAGGATTATTTTCCTTTGATGAGCATCGACACCCTAGTAGATGCCACAATAGGCCACACAATGTTATCCCTCATGGATGGTTTCTCTGGGTACAATCAAATTCATATCAATTCGAAGAACCAACTTAAAACGGTGTTCACAACGCCTTGGGGAACATTTTGCTATAAGATCATGCCATTTGGCCTTAAAAATATTGGTGCTACCTACCAGCGTGCCATGAAATACATCTTCCATGAATACATGCATAAGATTTTGGAATATTACATGGATGACTTACTGGCCAAATCTTTGTTATGCCACGAGCATCTCGATGTCTTGCACAAAGTCCTCAATCGCATTATTGAGCATAACGTAAGATTGAACCCCAATAAGTGCATCTTTGGCGTCACATCTGGAAAACTCCTGGGATTCATAGTTTCTAAATGAGGCATCGAAGTGGACCCCAATAAGGTCAATGTAATCCTCGAGATGCCTTCCCCAACTACCATTAAGCAGCTTCAAAGTTTGCAGGGTAAGATTGCATCCATCAAACGCTTTATAGCGCAATTGTCGAACAAGTATCGACCCATGAACAAATTATTGCACAAGGGGGTCGCATTCCATTGGGATGACAAGTGTTAGGATACCTTTGATGCAATCAAACAATACCTGGCTTCGCTACCAGTATTGGCTTCACCTAGACCAGGAGTGTCATTTCGCTTTTACATCTCATCCACTGAGATTGTATTGGGTGCCATGTTAGACCACAACAATGATTTGCATAAGGAACATGCTACTTACTACCTTAGTCGCACCCTAGTCAGCTATGAGATCAAGTACGCATACGTTGAGAAGTTATGCCTAGCGGTGGTCTTTGCCACTAAGAAGCTACAATATTACATGCTTAGCCATACCACGTATGTTGTATCAAAAGAGAATTCATTGCGATACATGATGAGTCGCACTTATCACAATAGTCGCACGATGAAATAGATCATATTATTGATGGAGTTCGACCTAGAATTTATGAAACAAAAATCAATCAAAGGTCAGGTCATCATTGATAAACTCGTAGAGGCTCCTCTCTAGGACGATTAACCTCTTAGCATGGAGCTTCCCGATGATGGAGTCTTCAACCTATCATAATCGCTTGATTATGACGAGCCTGAGTCACAGGCCGATATGACTATGTTTTTTGATGGCTCCAAGTGTGAGCAAGGGGTTGGCATAGGAATCGTGTTTTTCACACCGCATGGGGCTCCCATACCCCTGTCATTTAAACTCGATTTCCCGTGCACCAACAACAATATCAAGTACGAGATCTTGCTCATAGGTCTTCAAATGGCTATCACCATGAGAAGAACCAAGCTCAACATTTTTGATGACTCCTTGCTTATTGTCAACCAGGTCAAAGGGATTTACCAATGCAAGTGTCCAGTTTTGTAAGCCTACAAAGCCCTTATGGATAAACTCTTGAAAAAGTTTGAATGGTATGACATCGAGGCACTCCCTCGATCATCTAATCATTTTGCGGATACAATGGCCTCCCTAGGGTCCTTGATCCCGTAGAACCCTACTGATGAGATGAAAACCATTCAGGTCAAAATGCTATCGCAATCTACGGTTGAGCGTGAGGGCACTCAAGCCACGCCAGAGGTCCACTTGATTCAAATTGAACCTCATCAAGAGAGATTCTTGCACATTCAAGAGTGTTTGAATAATGTCGCTTGGGGGAATTTGTTCCCTCAAACCCCTTTTGATAGCAATACAATGCTATTTTTATAGATTCTTTCCCAATCAGCATTCGCTCAGGAAGAATTTCAAGAGGGACAAACAATTCATGCAATTGAGGCTTCCTCATAATAGCACTGGTATGCACAAATCAAGGAGTACCTAAAGCTTTGTAATCTCCCCCTTGGATTGTCGTACGTCACCAAAAGGAAATTTAAGCGAAAGGCAGTAAAATATGTCTTGCTCGGAGACATCTTGTATCATCGAGGCTACGAAGGAATCCTCCTTCGTTGCTTAGAGCATCAAGAGTCAGTTTGGGCAATGGCCCAAGCACACGACGGTACTTGTGGTGGCCATTTTAGTGGCATGGCCATCGCAAAGCACATTCTTCACATGGGCTATTATTGACCAAATTTAGAGTGAGATTATTGCACATATGTTAAGAAGTGTGTGAAGTGTCAACACCATGCTAACCTGACACACATACCTTCTTAGGCCTTGCAACCGATACAATCGGCTTGGACATTCTCGTAGTGGGGGTTAGATTTAATCGAGAAAATCTCGCCTACCTTTTCGGGCCATCACACATTTATCATTATGGCTATAGAGTATTTTACAAAGTGGGTGGAAGCAATTCCCCTTACCACTACAATAGAACCCCGCATAGCGGAGTTCATATTGCATAATATCATTTATCATTTTGGTATTCCATCCAAGATCATTTCTGATAATGGGACATCATCCAAGAATAAAGATGTGTAGGCTTTGACAACAAAGTATAATATCCAGCATAGTTTTTTGATGCCCTTTTATCCGCAAGCAAATGGGCAAGCAGAGGTATCAAACAAAATATTGATTGCCATCCTAAAAAATATTTAAAGAGAATCACATCGATTGGCACACACAAATACCCCTTGCTCTATGGGCCTACCGCACTAGCATTCGGACGCCCACTGGGGAAACCCTGTTTTCACTAGTGTATGGCACCGAGGTAGTCATGCCTCTAGAGCTAGAAATCCCATCGCTGCACATATCTATGCAGGATTTCATCTATGATGACACCGCACGGTAGACTCACCTAGATCAGCTTACTCTGCTTGATGAACATTGTGTTAATGCTCTTGAGCACCTACGCGTTTATCAAGAGCGACTTAAGAGGGCCTACGATATGAAAGTCCATCTTAGAGACTTTCAGGTTGGTGACCTTGTTCTGAAAGAGAACCAACAAAATTCTAATTTTTCGCCCCATCTACGAGACAAGTTTATGGTAAACTGGTTAGGTCCCTTTGTCATCACTAGTTAGATTGTACCCAAAACTTATTGCCTAGCCTCTCTTGAGGGAATAGAGGACCCTAAACCCTTGAACATCCTTCATTTGTGGCCTTTCCATACCTAGAGTGTTGTGGCCCACCCCAAAATGCTCCAAGGGTGTCTACAACCCGCTTGGTCAACCCAAAACGCTCCTAGGAAGCCCATGACCATCTAGGTCACCCCAAAAGGTTCCAAGGGTGTCTACAACCCGCTTGGTCAACCCAAAATGCTCCTAGGCGGTCTATGACTATCTAGGTCACCCCAAAATGATCCAAGGGTGTCTACAACTCGCTTGGTCAACCCAAAATGCTCCTAGGTGATCTATGACCATATAGGTCACCCCAAAATGCTCCAAGAGTGTCTACAACCCGCTTGGTCAACTCAAACGCTCATAGACGGTCTAGGACCATCTAGGTCACCCCAAAATGCTCCAAGGGTGTCTATAACCTACTTTGTCAACCCAAAATGCTCCTAGGTGGTCTACGATTGTCTAGGTCACCCCAAAATTCTCCAAGGGTGTCTACAACCCACTTGGTCAACCCAAAATGCTCCTAGGCAGTCTATGACCATCTAGGTCACCCCAAAAGGCTCCAAGGGTGTCTACAACCCGCTTGGTCAACCCAAAAATCTCCTAGGTAGTCTATGACCATCTAGGTCACCCCAAAATGCTCCAAGGGTGTCTACAACCCACTTGGTCAACCCAAAATTCTCTTAGGTGGTCTACAACCATCTAGGTCACCCCAAAATGCTCCAAGGGTGTCTACAACCCACTTGGTCAATCCAAAATGCTCCTAGATGGTCTACGACCATCTAGGTCACCCCAAAAGGCTCCAAGGGTGTCTACAACCCGCTTGGTCAACCCAAAAAGCCCCAAAGGCATCCATAAGCCCTTTGGTCACCTAAAAAGCCCCAATGGCATCTACCACGCCCGTTGGTCACATGTACATACATATACATCAACAAAAATCCAAAAACATTATCAAAACATCAAAAATACAAAAATATTGCATCTCATTACATTGCATACCATTGCATTACATCATCAATTACATTAGGCATACTCATCATTGCACTTTACATTTTAAAGTTGCTCATACATGTCTAGCACTATGACTGTACACTAGTCATCATTCAAAATCAATGTTGTTTAAGTCATCATTCAAAAAATTTCATATTTCACATATCATTTCCACTTACATTTCCCACTTTTTATATTTGTGTCCATTCCCTTCACCTAGTCATTTGTTCTAGAATTTCATTAGGGTTTCGGTCACTCAACCATCTCTAGTTTTATTTTTATATTTTGTAGAAATCTATCATGATTTTTAGGAGGTAGAGTCTTTCTTAGATTGTACCTTGTATACATCAAGATCCCAACACATTTTTACAGTAATAATCCAAGTTTTGCACAAGGAAATATGAAACCTACAAAGTGGTCTAGGTTACCTTAAGCGAAAAGTCTATCCTACTCATCCCCTTGTGTGAATGGTTTAAGAATGCTGAGAATTGGCAAAAGGACAAGCTCTTCCCTATCCAATTCCCCAAAATAAATAGTGGTTTTCACCACTATCAAAAGCAAAATCCCAAAGTCAAAATCCCAAAGTCAAAATACCAAAGTCAAAATCCTAAAGTCAAAATCCAAAAATGAAAATCCCAAAAAAAAACAAATTCAAAAAAAAATCAAAAGCAAAATAAATAGTGGTTATCACCACTCCCCAAATCCCTTGCTCAAAGAAAACTAAATACAAAAATAAATAGTGATTTTCATCACTACATATGAGAAAATATCCCTAAATTCAAAAAAAGAAAAGAAGTCTGAGCTTGAATCCCTGGAATTATCTGTTGAATTCATGAAGCAGCTTGAATATGTCAAGCAGTAGCATTTCATTGATTTGATATTGATTTAAATACATATACCCAAGTCAGTCAATTTGGTGAACCAACCAACTTTTGGTGAACTACCCACCCAATTTGATTTGATATTGATTTCTCAATTTGGTGAACCAACCAGATTTCCTGAAGGTAGATTTACTAGCTTCCATGTATGATTTTTCATGAGAGATGTATGTTCTTCTTGCATAACAGCCTTCCACTGAGGCTCACTAAGTGCATCATGAAATATTTTGGGTTCATTTTCATCCAATGCCATCATATAAAACCTCTCATCCTCTATATCTATTTCCCTATCTTCCTCTACATCTATAGATAGTTCATTAAATTTTTGGTAAATTTTGCCAAACTCTAAAGTTGATTCCTCTGCTCTCTTCTTTTGATTCATAATGCGAATATAAGGTTGATCTAGAGTTAGATCTGGAAGTGATGTCAACTTGGAATCTCTCAATGTACTGGTATACCATTTTTTAATCTTGTTTTTAGGAGGTGGAATCTCTTTCTTAGGCTCATCTTCCTCAAGGTATACAGTTGTAGAAGTGTTATTTGATGTGAAAGCTTAATCAAATACCATATATCTACTTATATGTGTCTTCTTGGTCATAGGATCTATCAATTGATATCCCTTTGAATGCTCATCATAACCAAGGAAGATACATTTCAGGGTTTTCTCATCTAAATTCTTCCATTTCTGTTTTGGTATGTGCATGAACACCTTACAACCAAAAACCCTTAGATGAGAAATGGAGGGTTTCTTACCACTCCATGCTTCTTGTGGAGTTTTACCCTATAAAGCTCTTGTGGGTTCTCTATTCAAAAGGTATGAAGATGTTTTTACTACTTCTGCCCAATACTCATGCTCAAGGTGTGCCCCTATAAGCATAAATAAAACCATTTCCACAATGAAACGATTCCTCCTTTTAGCAACTCCATTTTATGGTGGAGTATAGGTTGTAGTCAGTTGTCTCTTAATCCCTTGTTCATTCAAAAATTATAAAAATTCCTTGGAGTTATATTCCCTCTGTTGATCTGAGCGAAGGATTTTGATGGAATATCTGGACTCCTTCTCAACAAGCATCTTGAACTACTGAAAGTACATAAATACCTTTGATTTAAATTAAATAAATAAACCCCACATCTTCCATGAGTGATCATTCATAAATAATTGAAAATACCTCTTTCCACCATAGCTAGTTGGCATAGGATTGCATAGATCGGTGTGTACCAACTCTAAAGGTTTCTTAGCTTGTGAAGAGCTAACTTAAAATGGTACCTGATGTTTCTTTCCTGCTAAGTAATCCAACCAAACTAGTAATGAGGATGAAAGGTTGGGAAGTCCTCTCACCATCTTATATTTTCTCAACTCGAGCAAATATTCAAAACTTAGATGCCCATATCTCTTGTGCCATAGAGAAGTAGCCTCCTTGGTAGTTGCCACCAGAGCAACATGTGGTGTTGAAACGACATATAAAATAAACAAGCCATGCTTGTATGATTATGTTGCTACATGTTTTCCTCTTCTAGTTATAAAATATCTCTTCTTGCCTTTCTCAACACTGAACATAACATCCATATCTCTATCCAAGATCTGAGGAACTAACAACAGATTGTTATCCAATCCATGAACATAGAGCACCTTCTCAATCTAACATTTCCCATCAGGAAGAGTGACAAAAAAATCACCTTCATCCTACACTTGATAGGTCTAATTGTCTACAATTTTTACTGGATTACCTTCCCTTTCCTCAAATATCTCAAACCATTATTAATCACCAGTCACGTGCTTACTAGTGCCAAAATAAATATACCACATTGCATCTTTCTATTGAGATGAAGTATGAGTTATGAGCATCTTGTGTGCTCACTCATAATGTAAGTCTAGGTCTGAGTTAGTAAAATTTGAGTCTGAGTTTGATTCGACATAAGCAATATTCCCTTTTGGTGGCTTATTCTTCTTTTGTGGTTTGTATTTTTCTTTCCCCTTCTTATGATCTTGGTCATTCTATTGTTTGTTCTTAAACCAACACCTATTGGTATCATGGTTATTCATATAAAAAATATTATAATATTGTTTATCTTTCTGTTGATGTTGTTTTCCTTTTTCCTTTGATGAAGATCCTCCTTTTTTAAACCGACCATGTTTGTTATCCCCTTGTTTGGTTTATAGAGCATTATCTAGCACTTCATCCTTCTAAAAATGATTTACCTCTTCATTTTGCAGCAAATTCACTAATTCCACAAAAGACACTTGTCTACCAGATACATGAACTGAGGTTATCAACATATTATAGGACTCTAGCAATGCTCTCAAGATGACAGAGGTCAAAAGAGAATCATATACTAGCTATCCCATAGCATTCAGTTTGGCTTTCAATTCTGCCACTCTGCATAAGAATAGGTCAACTGTCTCACCAGATTTCATACTAAGTGTATGTAATTGAGTTTGAAGGTGTAGAATAGTGGATTTAATCTTACCCTCATAAATAGTAATCAAAGCATCCCAAGCTTCCTTAATAGTTTTGGCATCACAGATATGAGTCTGGACCTCATCTGTTGTAGTAAGTAGAATAAACATGAGATATATTTTGTCCTTCTTATCAAAAGAAAATTGATATGCTCCTGCTATTCTAGTTTATTTTGTAGTGCCAGTTATTACATCCCATAAATCTTCCACTTGAATAATAGCACACATTTTATTCTTCCATGGTGTGAAGTTAGAACCTTTTAGTAACTATAAATTTGAGAGATATTTGTGAAAAATAGTGTAGCACCCTAAAATTGGCATGGTTAAAAACCTTAGTAAAATATAAAAGATAAAAATTTGAATTTTAACCCCAAAACCGCTCCAAAACCGCCTGCTATCGGTTTCCTCCTTTTTCACACCTTTTTTAGGATTTGTTTTGACCGTTGGACGATATCATCGCAGATTATATGAGATTGTCCCAGATCTGACGAAATCGTCATGGACAAAACGTCCAGACGATTTTGTCCCAAAACCAAATTTTCATAATTAGCTTCTGTTTCAACAGCCTCTCCAACTTGGGTAGAAGCGCGTCTGCACAGTTGGAGATTGCCTTGTTGGAGATCTCCTAGATTGGGATGATAGCCAACCTCTTAAACCTCCTCCTAAGCCTATATAAACTAGGATTTTCTAGTTTACCCCCCCTGACCCTACATGACCCCCCTTGATTCTGATTTCCCTAAACCCCTTAGCTAACAGATTTAACTTCTTATTCCCTCGTACCACTGTCTATGTTCTATGTTTTGCATTTTCTTGTAGGAACTCTACTATTTTGCAGTCGAAGATAGCTCAGATCAGCGCAAATGATCTCGGACGATTACGGATGATCTCGTATGATTGGAGGCAGTAATAAATGTAGTCTAGATTAGGGTCAATCTGAGTCCAGAGTTTGCATTCCCTTAGCTTTCTTTGCATTTTCATATTGTATTTCTACATTGTCTTGAATTATTATGTTTTTTGCATCTTGGAGTTCACCTCATTTAGACTAATCTCATGGTAAGGTTATGTATCGCTCCAAATTTTTTGCACCCCTACCTTCAGGCTATTGGATCCGCGCCCGGAAGGAGGATGGGAAAAGGATGGTGCGGTACCTCGGACGAGAGGACTTTGCGAAGGTCCCGCCTCTCAAGGGAGGTGCATTTTGGTGATTTTTCGACGGATGGTGGGTTCACCAGGAAACATTTGACGGTAGTTTCCATGCCTAGGTTTTGGGAATGAGTTTTGATGAGTTCATTTTATTTTTAAACATTCATCCTAGGTTTGGCCGAATGATTCTAACTTAAACTACATGAAAATGCAATTTAAATGCATACAACAAACAGAAAGGAAAATAGAAACAGAGAATTTGCAGGAGGCCAATGAAGATTACCTGATCCGAAAGTCTGATGGAGTTTCTGAAGCTTGAAGCAGTCTGGATCATCTGCAATTCAACAGAATCGCCTTCAATTTGATAAAATCGTCTAAACTGACAGGATCGTCTGCAATCTGACGAATTCGTCAGATGAATTCATCAGAGACCTGCAAAACAGCAAACAGATGCGAAATACAAGAAATTCTATTTTGCAAACAGGGGCAAACTATATGAAACAATAATATGAGTGTTGAACAATATACAAGAACATAAGTAAATGCAAATCACTGTGTTTAGATAGCAGAATATGATCTTAATATGCAAACTAGACAAAATGGGTGAACTCCAGATGCAATATAGTATAAAAACTGAATAAACAATCTAATTTATAGCATAAAATGACAGAAAAAAGAGACAGAAGAGCAAACTCCAGGCACTGATTGCCTCGATGTGTGCTGCAGTCGAAATCGTCTCGCATCAGTACGAGATCGTCCCGAATTTGACGAGATCGCCTCCGATCTTGACAGGTTCGTCGACTGCGATAGGTGCTGGCTCCGGCTGAAAACCAATGGTGTACCTGCAATGAAATGACTATAGGACTAATGCAAAATATGAATTACGATGTTTTAGAGCATAAGGGTTCAATTTGCATAAAAATTCAGCCAGGGGTTGGGGAGGGAAAAGTCTTAGAGTTAAATAGGCATAGGATAGTTGTTGGGAGGTTGGAGATCATCCCAATTTGGGAGATCTCCAACGGGGGAAGGGTCCCAACGGCGCAGACACGCTTCTCCCAGATTGGAGACCCATTGGAACGGATTCCAACTATGCAAATTCAGTTTTGCGACGAAATCGTCCGGACGTTCTAGTCCGGACGAAATCGTCAAATGCGGGGCGATATCGTCCGATCGGAGACGATATCGTCAAACGGTCAAAACAACTGCTAAAAATGGCACGAAAAAGGAGGAAACGGGTTTCTCGGCGGTTAACGGGCGGTTTGGGAGGTTAAATTTGAATTTAAATTTATTTACTAAGGTGAATGTAATTATTCCAATTTTACTGCGCCAATTTTAGGGTGCTACATTTTGCCCCCTCTTTAGCGAATTTTCCGAAGAAAATGCGTTAAAGATGAGTTCTTCTTGATCTACGAGAAAGCAAAAAATTATTCCCATTTTTAGGCGACGATTCTTGGTCGAATCGTACGACAGCTTACTATGGTGCCCCCTCCGTGTTTTTACCCAAATCGAACGTTTGCGGTAAAAACACGGAAAAGCAAAAATTATTGTTGAATTATTTTGAATAAAATTAAGAAAAATAGGGTAAAACCCTAATTCATTGTTACTGTTCATTTTACTGTTTTTAGAGCTCTGGAGCAAAAATGGTAGAGACAGCGCACAGATCTGCAGAGGTCCGCCGCGGTCTACGGGTAAGGGTTTAAACTTAGTTTAGATTGATTTAATTTGAATTTACATGCTTGGTAAATAGATTTTAAGATGAATTTTGAGCATCGCGGCCATTTTTGGCCATCGACGTCGTCCGGACGAAATCGTCCCTAGTTCGACGAAATCGTCTCAAGTTCATCAATTTCGCCCAAGGGCAAAATCGGCGAAAAAGGGACGATTTCTTCAAATTAGAGACGATTTCGACACGCGAAATCGGAGACGATTTTGCTCAAATTTCGGACGATATCGGCCAATAGTGGGCGATATCATCAATTGCAAAATTTTGATCTTTAAGTTGCATTATTGATTGCTAAAATTGTTATTAATGATTGTTTGTTGTTTATGATTGCAGAGAGGATTACTAAAGAGCAGAGAGTGGAAATATGGAGGATTAAGAGATGACTTGGCCGCTCTGACACAGGCAGAGCGAGATCAGCTGGCACAGGCCGGCTTACTACATGTGGCAGAGATGCCACAAGTTTCTACTGACATGGGGCTACTGACGGCCCTAGCAGAGAGGTGGTACCCGGCTCTTCATGCTTTCGGTTACCGACAGGGGAGATGACTCCCACACTAGAGGATGTATGGAGGATTCTTAGAATCCCCATATAAGGGAGGATGATCACACCTACGGCCAATCAGGGCCACGCGATGGGACGACTCTGCGGTGACCCGAGCTTCGCCCTGGAGAAGGGCGGAGTGAACATCGAGGCACTGCGCCAGATGCCTGGGGCATCTACACTGACACGAGTTTTGGCTGGGGTGGTTGGTGGACTTCTGCTGTGCCACCAGAGCGGATGCAGGGTACCATGGATGCTGGCAGATGTGATCTACGACATGCGCGACCATGGCTACAGATTTTCTTGGGGCAGCTTTGTTCTATGCCGATTGTACAGGATCCTTTACGGGGTCGTGTACAAGGGCGGGCGATGTCTGGTCATGACATCGCTCCTACAGGTTTGGTGCTGGGAGCACATTGCGGTGCGGAGGCCGGTAGGGCTTCCACTGATAGGGGTTGACGGGGAGAGGCCCCGAGTCTTCTACTGGTGGCTCCGGAGAGGGGCACAGCGACGGATCGACCTGCCGGTGTCCCGGAGACTACTGGATGACTTGGTCCCAGACCAGATCACCTGGAGGCCATGGAGAGAGCATCCAGGGTGGCCAGAGGATGGACAGGAGCTGGCTCGCATCAGGCGAGTCTGTTGGCTATGGATGGAGAGGGGAGAGGTGGAGCTCCACCGCTATGACCGAGTTTTGTGACAGTTCGGTCTACAGCAGGGGATCCCATCTCTCAGGGATTATGAGTTTTCTCGGACTATCCGGGATAACACCACAGTTAGCGGGGCTCCAGATATGCAGCGATTCTGGAGTCAGGACGTGGACGATGCCCCCATTCAGCCAGTGGATGGGGACGATGCAGGGGTAGCCGATGGCTACGATGCCTGGTACGTAGGCATCCACCCTCCTCGAATGACGAGGGCTCAGGGACCGATCCACGCAGTTGTGCATCGGATAGGGAGGCGGCGCCAGGCGGTGGTAGAGGCAGCCCGGGGTCACGGCAGAGGAGAGCAGAGGAGGCCATAGGCATAGGAGAGGCCGCGACAGAGGGAGAGGGAGAGGAGGGAGGCGAGACCCCCATCTCCACAGAGGCCACCATCGCCTGATAAGGGCAAGGGTGTGGACATTGGAGAGAGTAGCGAGATGGCTACTCTCCGGGCAGAGAGAGATCATCTACGAGCTCAGGTGCAGACGTTATAGGATGCAGCTGCACAAACACCAGGCTGAGGTGTCACAGCTACGAGACGAGAATGCTCGTCTCAGGGCACGAGGCGGAGGGGTAAGCACTCAAGAGCTGCTGCGGTCGATTTCTCAGACCGCATTCTATCAGGCGCTATACTACCAGGCGGTGCCAGAGGGCCAGAGGGTACAGCTGCCACCTGCCATAGCAGATCCTATCAGGACAGGGTCGACGAGGAGCTCATCTCGGTCGATGACGAGGACTCGCAGTACCACACATACTACGATGGGACCACCTCGTCCTCCGTAGGGTGGGGGAGGAGATGAGGCCGAGAGCTCTAGAGGCTCTCGAGGCTAGAGGGCGGGATACTGCCACTGATATTGTATTATACTTGTATTGATAGAGGATTGAGTATGCCGAGGTACAGATTGTGGCATACCAATCTAGTTTTGATGATGTATATATTTTGTTTGATATATATAGATGAGATATTTTTGATCATATGACTTGTCTTATGTGATGCTTATGATGCTTTTTATGTTTGATTGATTGATTGAGTTGATTGATGTAATGATTTTATTGATGATTCATGTAATTATGTCGTTGTGGAAAATATTATAACTTGGATGTCATGCTTTAAATATTTTAAATGAAATAATCTGATGTAACAAATTGATTGGTTGTAATGAAATGTGATAAAAATAAAAAGAGATTTCTAACAATAATTTCAAAGGACATTGTCGCTATTATAGACCATTTCATGGAGTCGCTGCTCACTCGGTCGTCAAGCTAGTCCCGGGATAGAAATATTGTTAAAAGAAAAGAGTGCTTAAGAGACCGGCCTTAAGACTTTGTTGTGATGATGCAAATGATGATGATGATGATGGTTTGTTTTCAGATTTCCATGAAAATATTATGCATGAAATATTGTAAAATGATTTTTGCTAGGCATAAATTCCTAAGTGTGATAAAAATTGTTGAATAATTCCTTAAGAATTATACCATCATTGCAAAATGCAAAGGTTGACATAATGATATGAAATAATAAAAATGTGTTTGCTTTTGAAAAGCATAATTGGTGTAATAAAATGAAGTCATATGGTTTTTATGAATTTTGATAAATTGGGAAAAAATATTGTTACAATGGTTTGCGCTAGGCATAGAATATGTAGGTATAGACTTATACCATCATCGCGAAGATCAAAGAAAATAGATAGTTTTATTGCATGATTGATTTTTAATGAACAGAAAAGATGAAAATGAGGACTTGCGCTAAGCATAAAATTCCAATTTTGGTTTTGGAATTATACCATCGTTGCGAAAGTCGATAAGATATATATGATATGTTGTTAAATAATTGTACTTGATTATTCCAAACAAGTTGCAAAAATAATATTTCAAAGTATTTTGAAGACAAAAATTAGATTTATAAGGAATCCCATGTGCATAAGTGAATTCATTGCCAATCTTGATTTATCATAATGATAGACAAAATCTCTCAAATACAAATGTGTGTGCAATTGTATGGTTCAAGCTACCGGTTTTGAGCAAGATACTATGATACAAGTGATTTGAATAAACCAACTAAGTGTTCATTAACCATGATGTAGATGCATATAACCATACTAGGCTACTATGTAGATCGGATTATCAAGAGCTAGCTAATCCATGAGCAGACATAGGTCTGTACAAAAGAAGGTCGCTAATGTGATAGACATATCGCCACGCTAGGAGTTACCCAAGGCCAAGCAGGTTGGGCACAAACCACCTGTTATGGGGCTTACCTCACAGTTTTCGAATAATTGAGAATTCCAGGGATTCAAGCTCATTCACCCTTCTTTTCTTTTCAAAGGGTAGGGAAAGGGATTTTATTGCTTTTCTTGCTTTCTTTTGAACTTTGCTTATTTTTCTTTTGCTTGATAATGCTTGTAACATTGTTGTCATAACATTTTTCTTTTCTCTCTTTCTTGAATTTTTCTTTTCTTTTTCTTTTTCTTTTTCTAGGGATACTTGCTCAGATTAGCTGTAGAGCAAGGGATTTTTATTCTGGGTAGGGGTGAGCTTGTCCTTTTGCCAATTCTCAAAGATTCTAGACCATGTGCATGATAGGATAGCAAGGGAAACTTTTCACTCAAGAAATCGGTTCTACTATGTAGCAAAACATGGAAATTACAAATATAATCATTTTATTGTGAAAAGATGTGCTTGGTTTAAGTAAATACCAAGATCAATTCTCTATGCTCAAACTTTATTTAATTGATTTTTGTGAACTTTGATATAAGAGAGATTAGTAATCATGCCAGATAAAATCAAGATATTTATTGTGTGAGTGTGCAAGTGAGGGATGCCAAATAAATGCTAGTTTTATCCAAAATAAGTTGAAACATATAACTGCAATAATTGTAAGAAAATAATGATTTTGAGAAAGTTTTGAGAATGTTGACTCTCTCTTTATTCTGTATATTGTTTTGGTTTCGAAAGAGTCAAGCATATAGCTGTTTTTGGATTTTTATGTTGATTTTTGTTTTAAAGCAAAAGGAACTTTACAAGTGTTAAATAAATGCAATAAATATTTTTGAAGATTTTTGAAGATTTTATGAATGTTTTTGAGGTTTTTGAATAAATTGAAAGAAATACAAGATAATGATTTTGAACAAATATATACATGGATGAAATAATCAAATTTATGCATAATAACGTTTGAGATGTAAAATATTCATGGGTTCTTTAAGTTCTTTACCATCTAAGGTAGACAATTTATATGCTCCTGATTCAAATTTTGCGGTAATGATGTATGGTCCAAGCCAGTTGGGCTCAAATTTACCTTTCAGGTCTTTGGTTGCATTCGTATTCTTTTGATTTTCTTTTAGAACAAGATCGCCAATCTCAAAGGATCGATGACGAACTTTCTTATTATATGCTCTTTTAAGCTTGTTTTGGTATGCACGGAGATGCTCTAAAGCATTGATGCATTTTTTGTCTAGGAGTTCCAGCTGACTGAGTCTGCCAGCGCGATATTCATCTCCTACTTCGGTGTCTTGAAGTAGCAGAGCCAAAGAAGGAACTTCTAATTCAAATGGAAAAACTGCTTCGGCACCATATACCAAAACAAATGGTGAAGTGCCCGTGGGGGTTCGAACACTAGTTCGATAAGCCCACAGGGCTGGATATAATTGAATATGCCAGTCACGACCAGTTTTATTGACTAGTCTTTTGAGAATTTTGATTAGAGTTTTGTTAGAAGCTTCTGCTTGACCATTACCCTGAGGATAATAGGGAGTAGACCAGCGATGTTGAATCTTATATTTTTGACATAATTTTTTAACATCTTTATTTTTGAATGGAGTTCCATTGTCAGAGATGAGATTTGTAGGAATTTCGAACCTGCAGATGATTTGATTAAAAATGAATTTAGAGACCTGTGAACCAGTGCAGGAAGCTAAAGGCATAGCTTCAACCCACTTCGTGAAATACTCAGTGGCGGTTATGATGAACTTATGTCCATCAGAAGACACAGGATTAATTTTACCAATAATATCCAAGCCCCATTTAGAAAAGGGCCAAGGAGAAGAAATAGCCTACAGCTCTTGTGCAGGTGCATGGACAAGGTCAGCATGTTTTTGACACTTGTCGCAATGGCGCACATATTCATGTGCATCCGTTTCCATGGTAGGCCAAAAGTATCCTATCCGAAGGAGCTTTTTAGCAATGATGCTACCACTAAAGTGTCCTCCACAAGATCCATCGTGGGCTTCACTCAAGGCTGATTTAGACTCTTCTAAATTTAGACATCTTAATAGGATACCTTCAAAAGATCTCCTATATAAAGTATTGCCAATGATTACAAATCGACTTGCTCGTCGACGTAATAACCGACGTTGGTTGCGATTAGAATCAGCAGGGAAAGTCCCATTTTGGAGGAAATCAAATATGTCTGTATACCAAATTTTAGGAGTAGTTTCCTTGATTAGAAACACATCCAAAGGCTCTAAGCATGACTTATGTGAAGCGGGTTCCTGGAGTCGACAAATGATGATAGTAGCATATTCGTCGTCTAACTCCAAGGGCAAGAGAGATGCAGCGACGGCCATGGCATCGGCTGCACGGTTGCTAGTTCGAGGAATGGCTTCCAAGGTAACTTGATCAAACAAGGCCATTAGTTGTAAAACATAGGCCTTATATGGGTGAAGTTTATCATCTCTCCAAAACTCATAAATTTGTTTAAAAACCAATAACCCAAAAAAAAAAAGATTTAAAAAAAAAACAAAAACCAAAAAAAAAAAAAACAAAACAAAAAAATTAAAGCAAACAAAGAAAGATTAAAAAAAAAAAATTATAAAAAAAAAAAAAAAAAACCGAGCCCTTCTCATGCATCGGGCTCACCAAAATGTATTGCTCCAAATTTTTTGCACCCCTACCTTCAGGCTATTGGATCCGCGCCGGAAGGAGGGTGGGAAAAGGATGGTGCGGTACCTCGGACGAGAGGACTTTGCGAAGGTCCCGCCTCTCAAGGGAGGTGCATTTTGGTGATTTTTCGACGGATGGTGGGTTCACCAGGAAACATTTGACGGCAGTTTCCACGCCTAGGTTTTGGGAATGAGTTTTGATGAGTTCATTTTATTTTTAAACATTCATCCTAGGTTTGGCCGAATGGTTCTAACTTAAACTACATGAAAATGCAATTTAAATGCATACAGCAAATAGAAAGGAAAATAGAAATAAAGAATTTGCAGGAGGCCAATGAAGATTACCTGATCCGGAAGTCTGATGGAGTTTCTGAAGCTTGAAGCAGTCTGGATCGTCTGCAATTCAACAGAATCACCTTCAATTTGATAAAATCATCTAAACTGACAGGATCGTCTGCAATCTGACGAATTCGTCAGACGAATTCATCAGAGACCTGCAAAACAGCAAACAGATGCGAAATACAAGAAATTCTATTTTGCAAATAGGGGCAAACTATGTGAAACAGTAATATGAGTGTTGAACAATATACAAGAATAGAAGTAAATGCAAATCACTATGTTTAGATAGCAGAATATGATCTTAATATGCAAACTAGACAAAATGGGTGAACTCTAGATGCAATATAGTATAAAAATTGAATAAACAATCTAATTTATAGCATAAAATGATAGAAAAAAGAGACAGAAGAGCAAAATCCAGGCACTGATTGCCTCGATGTGTGCTGTAGTCAAAATCATCTCGCATCAGTACGAGATCGTCCCGAATTTGACGAGATCACCTTCGATCTTGACAGGTTCGTCGACTGCGATAGGTGCTGGCTCCGGCTGAAAACCAGTGGTGTACCTACAATGAAATGACTATAGGACTAGTGCAAAGTATGAATTACGATGTTTTAGAGCATAAGGGTTCAATTTGCATAAAAATTCAGCCAGGGGTTGGGGAGGGAAAAGTCTTAGAGTTAAATAGGCATAGGATAGTTGTTGGGAGGTTGGAGATCATCCCAATTTGGGAGATCTCCAATGGGGGAAGGGTCCCAATGGCGTAGACACGCTTCTGCCCGGATTGGAGACCCGTTGGAACGGATTCCAACTATGCAAATTTAGTTTTATGACGAAATCGTCTGGATGTTCTAGTCCAGACGAAATCGTCAAATCTGGGGTGATATCGTCTGATCAGAGATGATATCGTCAAACGGTCAAAACAACTACAAAAAATGGCACGAAAAAGGAGGAAACAGGTTTCTTAGCGGTTAACGAGTGGATTGGGAGGTTAAATTTGAATTTAAATTTATTTACTAAGGTGAATGTAATTATTCCAATTTTAATGTGCCAATTTTAGGGTGCTACAGGTTAAAATCAATCATTAAATCTATTGCATTTCCTTATTTGTTATTGGAATCCATTGTTTAGGCATATTTGCTATTATTTCTACCATTGTCCTTTGCTTCTACACTTGCATATTTGGTATTTCACATCTATTTCTATGATTGCAAGTTTTTGACAAATTCGTTTGATGAATTCATCAGATATCAGACGATCCTGTCTGATCTCAGATGATTACGTACAAACTAAGGCGATCTGGACTGCTACAAAACTTAGAATCTTCATCAAACATTCGGAATTAGGTATGACACATTCTAATTAGTATATTCTCTATTATTATCACTCATTCCTATTTTCTGTATCCATTTAAATTATCATTGGTAGATAGAATAGTTTAGATTCATCTTGGCCAAACCTAGGAGTTGAATGATTGAGTATAAAAATGAACACATCAAACCCACTATCAACCTAGGCATGGAAACTACCACTCAAAAGTTTCCTGGTGAACCCACCATCCATCAAAAATTCACCCTTATACTCCTCCCCCGAGAGGCGGGACCTTCAAAGGGCCTCTCAGTTCGAGGTATTGTCCCATCCTTCTCGCATCCCCCTTCTAGGCACGGATCCTATAGCCTGAGGGTAAGGATGCAAAAATTTTGGAGCGATACATTTTGGTGAACCCGACGTGAATAACATAGGCATATTTTTGATTCAAAAATATAAAAAAAACAAAAAATATATATGTATGTATACAAGAAAAACAAAAACAAAATCATCATTTCAAGTTTGTATGTTTTAGATTCAATTCTAAATAGTAGATACTAAATATTACTTTTAGAAGTACTAAAGAAACCATGAGTTTTTACTCAAATCAATATGAGCCCATCAGTAGTGTTGGAAGAATTCAGCCAAATACATTTGTTGATTATGACCAACCTCATCCCTATTCAACACCACCTCCATCACACTTTTCTCATTTTTCATCCATACCCCAACAAGACAATCCCTTTTCCAATCCTCTTCATAATGATATTATCTATTCTCCCATATATCCATATTATGTCTATCAATCCACATACAATCCTCCTCCACCCCTTCAATATTCTTCTTTCAATACAACACATCCATTTCAACAAGAAAATACTTATTCTTCCAATCCTACCATGCACTCACATCATACTTCACAATCTTCCTATCATCATTCTACCCATAACAAAGAAAAGAGAGGTAAAAAACCATTAGGTCCTTTTATGACTGAACTCCTAAGGCACTCATCAAAAACCTCTCGAAAACCTTCATCACGTACATTTACAAAGCTCAATCAACCAATGGATATAATTCTCAAGCATTTACTTGATACAAATAGGATTGAACTCCCTTCCATAAGACAACTTGATGCCACAGCAGATTGGTTTAAACCTGAGCTACATTGTGAATATCATAGAATAGATGGACATATGACACAAAATTGTAAATATTTAAGATGTGCAATTCAATATTTGATTGATGAGGGTCTTTTTAATATAAAGGAATTACAATCTATAACTGATTATAAATCTCCAGTAAACAATCAAACTCCTACACAACAAATACCAATAATCAATCAAGACATGGGGATCTCCCAAGAACCCCTATTCAATTATCAACAACAGGAAACCAATCAAATATTGCATGTTAATGTGTCCCATCATGATGATATTACTCATATTGTAATAGAAACTACAAATGAGCAACCTCAAGTTCAATCAACTCAATCTGATATTCAAGAAATGGATTCCTCATTTGATCAACCTTCAAAACTATCTTTGGCTCTAGAGAATGATCCAAAATGGAATGTAAGCATAGAAATCTCATCTTTAGAATCAAAATCTCAATCTGAAATCCACTTTGATAGCCAACAACAAGTGATTAATCCTCAAGCAAAGATATCCCTTTTAGAAGTATTACAAAGTTCTCATAAGGAAACTTTGTTCAAGATACCTAGCCAACAATTTGTTCCTCATCATATTTTCTCTAAGAACATAATTAATGGTGTAAACCCTCTTGAGGTTAACCATATTTCATTCTATGATGAGGAGATTCCTTCCTCTACTCCACAAGAAGACTCCTATCTTTACATTATAGGATCTAGTAAAGAAACACCTATCAAAACTATCATGGTAGATAATGGCTCCTCTCTTAATTTATGCACTTATCAATTATTCCAAAAACTCAAATTAAAAGAAGAAGATCTTAATGAATCAAATGTTATTATAAAATCTTTTAACAATGAAATTCAAGAAGCTCAAAGTACTATAATTCTTCCTCTTAATATTGGATCCAAGATCCTGGATACTTTGTTTTATGTAGCATATTGCCCTTCACCTTACAACCTACTCCTTAGAAGTCCTTGGATTCATACGATGAGGGTTGTCCCTTCCACTCTTCACCAATGTTTAAAGTTTGAACTTGCAAATAAAATTGTTACCATACATAATGACCCAACACCATTTGAAGAATATTTAACGGTTGAAACATCAAGTTCTATACATTCTCTATTGTCACAATTATCTTCTATCCATCACTTTTCTTCATCCATATATGATCATCCTTGTTTACCAAATAACACCCATGCATATATTTCATATATGCTCCCTCCATCTTATCAAGACTTGGAATATAGTGATAAGAATGAAGAACCTTCTTATCCTTCTGACATTTTATTTTGTAACATGATCAATTTTACACATATAAAAGTAAAATCTTTTGCTACATTATTCTACATTATAACAAAGCTTTTGTTATCGCTACCTTTTATTCATCACCTTTTGTTCTTACCTTCAACACAACCAAATTATCCTTCAAAACCTCCTTTGATTTTGAAGCAACCTTAGACACGCTATACTCAAATAACCTTGTATAGTGTATATAGATCATCTTGTATATACCACCAATTCCATCATCAAAAATAATAATAATAATAATAATAATAATAATTTCAAAAAAATAATCACATTATGTATCTTCTCAATTCATCAATCAAAATCAAAATACAAAAACATCAAAATTGTCAAAATCTTCAAAAACATATTTTTCATACTTGTCAATTCTTGGAGTTTGCAGTTATATTTTCAATTATTTTGGATAAATGAGCATTTATTTGGAATCCCACACTTTCACACTCACATGAATAAATATCTTGATTTTATTTGGTATGATTATTAATCTCTCTTATATCAAAGTCCACATTGGCATTAAATAAAGTTTTGAGCATAGAGAACTGATCTTGTTATTTACTTGAACCAAGTATATCTTTTCACATTAAAATGATTTCATTGCAAATTCAATATCATGCTACATAGTAGACGTGGTTTCTTGAGCGAAAAGTTTCCCCTGCTATCCTATCATGCACATGGTCTAGAATCTTTGAGAATTGACAAAAGGACAAGCTCACCCCTACCCGGAATAAAAATCCCTTGCTCTACAGCTAATCCGAGCAAGTATCCCTAGCATAGGAAGAAAAGAAAAATGCAAGAAAAAGAGAAAAAGAAAAATGTTATTTTGTATCATCACAGCAATATTTCAGCATTATCTCAAAAATCAAGCAAAAATACAAAAAAAAAAAAAAAGAAAAAAGAGCAAAAGAGAAAAGCAAAAGCAAAATGCAATAAAATCCTTTCCCTACCCCTTGAAAAGAAAAGAAGGGTGAATGAGCTTGAATCCCTGGAATTCTCAATTATTCGAAAACTGTGAGGTAAGCCCCATAACAAGTGGTTTGTGCCCAACCCGCTTGGCCTTGGGTAATTCCTAGCGTGGTGATATGTCTGTCACATTAGCGACCTTCTTTTGTATAGACCTATATCGGCTTATGGATTAGCTAGCTCTTGATAACCTAACTTGCACAGTAGTCTGGTACGGTTATATGCATATAAATCATGGTTAACGAACATTCATTTGGTTAAAGCAAATTGCTTGTATCAAATTATCTTGCTCAAAATTGGTAAATGAACAATACAATTGCACACACATTTGTATTTGAGAGATTTTGTATCATTATGATAAATCAAGATCGGTAATGAACTCACATTTGCACATGAGGATCCCTTATAAACCTACATTTGTTTTTGAGATAATTTAAAATATTTCTGTAATTCTTTTCGGAATAATTTTATCCTCTTATTTCAGAATTTTGTTTTGTATAAAAACAATTATATACATTGTGTCACAAAATTGCAAAACGATTGCAAACAACATGTTCATCATATTATTATTTTCTGTCTATCAAAAATCAAAAATAAAAAAATCAATCATGCAATAAAACTAAAATATTTATTTTATCTTTGGATTTCGCGATGATGGTATAAGTCTATACCTATAATTCTATGCCTAGCGCAAACCATTGTTCTAATTTTATTTTCCCATCCATTTTAAAAACACATATGGCTTACATCATTATGTTACACAATTGTGCTTCAAAACGAACGAACACTTATTCTATTTCATGTCATTATGTCAAAACATTCCATCTTGCAACCATGGTATAATTTCTAAGGAATTATTCAAAAATCTATCACACTTAGGAATTTATGCCTAGCAAAAATCACTTTTAAATATATTTCATGCATAATTTTGTGGAAAAAATCTGAAAACAAATTATCACCATCATCATTTTCATCATCACAACACAAAGTCTTAAGACAGTCTCTTAAGCACTCTTTTACTTTTAGCAATATTTCTATACTAGGACTAGCTTGACGACCTAGCGAGCGACGACTCCATGAAACGGTCTATAACAGCGACAATGTCCTTTGAAATTATTGTTAGAAGTCCCTTTTATTTTTCATCAAAATCACACCAAAACAACCAATTTATGCACATCAGATTATTTCATTTACAAATTTTATGGCATGACATAACATTATAATTTACTTCCAACGACATAATTACATGAATCAACAATTCAAGCATCATAATACAACATATACACAAGTCATATCATCAAAAATACAATCTATATATATCATCAATCAATTATCTACATCATCTGGATTGGTATGCCACAATCAAAACCCTGGCATACTCAATCCCCTCAAAAACAAATATATATATACATATATAATAAATCTGCACTCTACAGTAGCTAGCCTCGAGAAGCCCTCGAGCTCTCAGCCTCATCTCCTCCCCCACCCTGACATGGAGGAGGTGGTCCCATAGAGGTCCGGGCCATATCTCGGGTCCTCGTTGTCGATCGTGAGGATGTCCTCGATGATCCCATCATGACCGGCTCTGCAATGGGGGCTGGCAATGATATCCTCTGTCCCTCTAGGACCGCCTGATAGTACAACCCTTGGTAGAATGCGGTCTGAGCAATAGACCGTGCCAGATCCTGAGTGCTCGCTCCTCCGCCCCGAGCTCTGAGCCGTGTAGCCTCATCCTGCAGTGTCTGCACCTGAGCCCGAAGGTGGGCAACCTCAGCCTAGAGAACCACCGTCTCATTGCTCTCCCCTACCTCAACACCCTTGCCCTTATCAGGCGATGGTGGTCTCTCCCCCTGCTACGAAGGGAGTCTCTCCTCCCTCTGCCCTATCTCTCATGGCCTCTATGGAGCCTGACCCATCCGTTGGCATCTCTCCTATGGGGACCACCATTGCTCTCTCCTGCCATGACCCCATGCTGCCTCAATGGTAGCCTGGCATCGCCTCCCCATCCATCGCACAACCGCATGCATCGAACCCTATGCCCTCGTCATCCGAGGAGGGCGGATGCCTGCGTACCAAGCATCGTAGCCATCTGCAACCCCGGCATCATCACCATCCACTAGCTGGATGGGGGCATCATCCGTATCCTGACTCTAGAATCGTTGCATGTCTGGAGCCCCGCTCAACGTAGTACTATCCCGAATAGTCCGGGAGTACTCGTAATCCCTGAGAGAAGGGATCCCCTACTGTAGACCGAACTATCATAGTACCCGGTCATAGCGGTGGAGCTCTACCTCTCCTCGCTCCATCCTCAGCCATCAGACTCACCTGATGTGAGCTAGCTCCTGCCCATCCTCTGCCCACCCGGGGTGCTCTCACCACGGCCTCTAGGTGATCTGGTCTGGGATGAGGTCGTCTAGCAACCTCCGAGACATCGACAGATCTATCCGTCATTGTGACCCTCTCTGTAGCCACCAATAGAAAACCCGGGGCCTCTCTCGGTCAACCCCTATCAGTGGGAGCCCTACCGGCCTCCGTATCGCAATGTGCTCCCAGCACCAAACCTGTAGCAATGATGTCAAGACCAGACATCGACCTCCCTTGTATACGACCCCATGTAGGATCCTATACAAGCGATAGAGTACAAAGCTGCCCCATGCAAATCTGTACCCGTGGTCTCTCATGTCATAGACTATATCTGAGAGGAGCCATGGTAGCCTGCACCCACTCTGGTGGCACAACAGTAAGCCACCTACCACCCCTACCAAAACTCGAGTCAGCCTAGATGCCCTAGGCATCTATCGTAGAGACTCGATGTTCACCCTGCCCTTCTCCAAGGCGAAGCTCGGGTCTCTAGTCAACCTCATCATCGCCTGGCCTTGATTGGCCATAGGCGTCATGAGCCATCCTTGTATGGGGATCCTCATGATCCTCCATACATCCTCTAGTGTGGGAGCCATCTCCCTTGTCGGTAACCGAAAGCAGGATGACCCCGGATACCATCTCTCTGCTAGGGCTGTCAGTAGCCCCATGTCAGTCGGTACTTGTGGCATCTCTGCCACATGTTGTAGCCCGACCTATCCTAGTCGGTCACGCTCTGCCTGGTCAAGCGTGGCTATGTCATCTCTTAGTCCATCGTATTTCCATTCTCGGCTCTTTAGTAATCCCCTCTGCAAAACAAATAATAACAACAAAATTTATTAATAACCAATCATTAAAATCAAATTAAACACATTTTAAAATCAAGTTAAAGATGTTATCATCCACCATCGGATGATATCGTCCTAAATTTGGCAAAATCATCCTTTGTAGGACGAATTCATCTCTGATTTCGCAAACTTGGGGATCGCCCCTTGTTGAATGGGATCGCCCCTAATTCGCTGATTTCGCCCTTGGACGAAATCGACGATCTAGGGACGATTTTGATGAAATAGGGACGATTTCGTCCGGACGTCGTCGACGGCCTAAAAATGGCCATGATGTCCCAAATAATCAAAATTTAAATCCACAAATTGCACAAAGAAAAATCAAAACTAATCTACTAGGCTTAGATCCTTACCCGTAGCCCGCGTCGGACCTCTGTCGCTCTGTGCGCTATCTCCACCATTTTCTCTTTGCAGAACTTTGGAATAGTAAAGATGAACAGTAAAAATGAATTAGGGTTTTACCCTATTTTCTTAATTTTATTTAAAAAGTCAACATTTTAATTTTTGCCTTTTCGCGTTTTTACCTCAAACGTTCGATTTGGGTAAAAACACGGAGGGGGCACCATAGTCAGCAGTTGTACGATTCGACCAAGAATCGTCGTCTAAAAAATTGAGTACATTTTTGCTTTCTCGTAAAACGGGAAAAACTCGTCTTTAACGCATTTTCTTCAGAAATTCGCTAAAGAGGGGGCAAAATGTAGCACCCTAAAATTGGCACGGTTAAAAACCTTAGTAAAAGATAAAAGATAAAAATTTGAATTTTAACCCCAAAACCGCTCCAAAATCGCCTGCTACCCATTTCCTCATTTTTCGCGCCATTTTTAGGATTTGTTTTGACCGTTGGACGATATCATCGCAGATTAGATGAGATCATCCCAGATCTGACGAAATCATCATGGACAGAACATCCAGACGATTTTGTCCCAAAACCAAATTTTCATAATTAGCTTATGTTTCAATGACCTCTCCAACTTGGGCAGAAGCGCGTCTGTGCAGTTGGAGATTGCCCTGTTGGAGATCTCCTAGATTGGGATGATCCCCAACCTCTTAAACCTCTTCCTAAGCCTATATAAACTAGGATTTTCTAGTTTACCCCCCCTGACCCTACATGACCCCCCTTGATTCTGATTTCCCTGAACCCCTTAGCTAACAGATTTAACTCCTTATTCCCTCGCACTATTGTCTGTGTTCTATATTTTGCATTTTCTTGCAGGAACTCTACTATTTTGCAGTCGAAGATAGCTCGGATCGGCGCAAACGATCTCGGATGATTACGGATGATCTCGTACGATTGGAGGTGATCCTGACTGTAGTCCAGATTGGGGGCAATCCGAGTCCAGAGTTTGCATTCCCTTAGCTTTCTCTGCATTTTTCATATTGTATTTCTGCATTGTCTTGAATTATTATGTTTTTTGCATCTTGGAGTTCACCTCATTTAGCATAATCGCATGGTAAGGTTAAAATCAATCATTAAATCTACTGCATTTCCTTATTTGTTATTGGAATCCATTATTTAGGCATGTTTGCTGTTATTTCTACCATTGTCCTTTGCTTTTGCACTTGCATATTTGGTATTTCGCATCTATTTCTATGATTGCAGGTTTCTGACGAATTTGTCTGATGAATTCATCAGATATCAGACGATCCTGTCTGATCTCAGATGATTACGTACGAACTGAGGTGATCTGGACTGCTACAAAACTTAGAATCTTCATCAAACATCCGAAATCAGGTATGACACATTCTAATTAGCATATTCTCTGTTATTAGCACTCATTCCTATTTTTTGTATCCATTTAAATTATCATTGGTAGATAGAATAGTTTAGATTCATCTTGGCCAAACCTAGGAGTTGAATGATTGAGTATAAAAATGAACACATCAAACCCACTATCAACCTAGGCGTGGAAACTGCCACTCAAAAGTTTCTTGGTGAACCCACCATCCATCGAAAATTCACCCTTATACTCCTCCCCCGAGAGGCGGGACCTTCAAAGGGCCTCTCAGTCCGAGGTATTGTCCCATCCTTCTCGCATCCCCCTTTTGGGCATGGATCCTATAGCCTGAGGGTAAGGATGCAAAAAATTTGGAGCGATACAAATAGTCATTATGAAGGTTCCTTATAACACCAAATGGTCCCCCTTTATTTATATCTACCAGGCATTTATACCAAAACTCCTCTATATATATCCACCCTTACATGAGGGAGACTATAAGTATATATAAGAGTAGAACGATACATGGAACTTAGGTGATACTAAAGAGAATTCAATCAGATTAATGGCACCTACCTCAAAATCCTCAAGAAAAGATAATGAGTTGGAGGGGTTTAAGCCAATCAATAAGAATGAATTAGGATATAAAATGAAGTGAATATCAAAACTAGTTTGCCTTATTTCTCCCTGATGATTGATAGAGAACAAGCTCAGATGTCATTGTTGCATCTATGTTAGGCAGTGGATACAGTAGCCCAAAGCACAATAGCATTACCTATAAGTATGGGCCATAGGTATCATAGATATCGAATGCTACTATGCAATAAATTACACAAATAGGTGTATAAATTTAGGGTCTTCTCTTTTGCTTTATTTTATGATTACTAATGCAAGAAAATAAAAAAATTAAATGCACAATACAATCACAAATTTAACAACACTAGGTGTCGGTTTCCATTGAAAATGCACCTATTATAGTTTTATAATGAACAATATTCACTTTCCATAAATCAACAATTTTTCTTCCCCCCTATGTCTTAGAATTTTGCAAAACGAAATGCTGGATATCCCCCTTTTGTGTTGCAAAATAAACAAGGATGAAAAAATTGGTTGTAGACCCTTTTGAATTCTATAAAAAATCCCTCCAATAAATGCTTGGAAAAAAATTGAAGTACGGAAGAATACCTTGAAAAATGTTTGTCTCCTCTGGTTGGTGATAGGAAAAAAAATGCCCCTGTGTCCTCCTTGGAAAAAAAACTGCCCCTAGTGTGCAAAAAATGACCCTCACAAAAGTTGTCAAAAGTTGCAAAAAATTGTCAGCAATATTGTTGACAAAAAAAACTTGCTTGTCAACAAAAAAAATTGCTAAAACAATATTTTTGTGTGGGGGAGAAATTTGTTGGTTGGGAACCAAAAAAAAATGGTTTGAGAGTCCTCGTTGTTGGTGGGGTTGGAACCCCTGACCTCGGATGTCATAGAGCACAACCAAACCACATCGGCTAGACACACCAATAGAAATAAGAAGCCATCATGTGCCTATTATCTCCTGCAGCAAACCCCTGTAGTAAAAACAATTAGAGAGGCATGCGGGGCACCCAGGAGAATTGACCTCACAACCAATATTGGGCAAGAGCATCACAGTGACCAACCCACCTACCAAGCAGATGAAGAATAAGGGATAAAATATCCCTTTTATCAAAGATGCGCTCGACGATGTGAATGAAAGGGACTTTTTTAATAACACTATGAAACACAGTATTTTGCTTACCTTAGGGAAATCAACATCGTTGTTCAACCCTTTTGCCACCTAGAGGACCCTTGCAATGAGCCTACCACATTGACCACCTTGTGATCAAAGAGCCACATCATATGCCAATGAATCTGCCACATCAGATGCCAGTCCATGCTATCTTCTTAGGATATGTGCCATGTAGTTTGCTAGGTATCCAAAGGCCCACGTGTCTTCTCAGGATCAGTTCCCATCCACGTCAAATTTTTATCACCTGCAAAGACAAGAAATTTCACCTTAAAAAATGTGCTACCTACACTTCAGATTCAAATCGAAGCTACCCTTGGGAAATGTGCCAAAATGTGCTACCTACACTTCAATTCTAGAAATGAAACATGTTGCCCTCAAGAAGCATGTCATCCTTCTCCCACACTAGCTTTGGTACCATGCTGAATTCTTGAAGTAGATTGAATATGTCAAGTAGCAGCATTGCATTGATTTGATATTGATTTAAATACATATGCCCAAGTTGGTTAGTTCAGTGAACCAACCTATCAAACAATAAATGATTGGCGAACTACCCGCCAAAGTGCTTAAGAATTAAATAATGTAATATGTGTATGCTTATGTGTATAATATGGGAACATTATTAGCATTCAAAAAACCATTAGGTGATCCTCATTACAGGTTTGGTGGATAGACTACTTGGCAATGGCAGTATCTTTATGCATGACGATATGTCAATCACATTAGCTTTTGCATGTGTAGACCAATGTTTACATGTACATGAGCTAGCTTTTTGTAGCCTATACTACCTAGTGGTCTAATACAACTAAGTACAAAATCTAGGATCGTTATACTCATGGGGGGATCTTCAGTATAGATAGGCTACATAATCTTGTTTGAAACTGGGGTAATCTTATGCTTATCATAAAATAAACTCACTTGCACACACAGATATATTGAGTATCTTGGTCATCCTAGTAGATTCATACCTTGTCAAAAATTCTTGCATGGTTAGTATATAATTTTGATCAGTCAACTAGAGTGTTTGAGTCTCCTTGAAAACCTCACAAACATCCTATAACATCCTCTTATTTATTTCATTTTATCACATTTAGGTCAGTTTGCATTTTTCTAAGCCTATCACATAGGCTCATGACAACATTACACAACAATTTATGAATTTTATACAGTCTATGGTGCTAACATAGTATGTCATATAGTATATACATTTCATCATCTAGATCAATACATCATCCATATCAATATGCATCCATGCATAGCATCAAATAAAATCAAATCACAACATCTGCATACATGATAGACATCCACCATCATATCATAAAGCAAATAAACATATTGCATACATCTCATAAAGCAATAAATACATGATGATAAAACACATAAAAGTTCATATATATGTATATATGTATGGGGTAAAAAGATACATCATACTGCCCATAGGCTACAATAAAGTGAGTCCTCAGACTTCACCATGCTAAAACATCCAAAAATCTAAAATGATCCATTAGAGTCTCAATGACCATGGTCATGCAGGACTGGTACTACCACTCACACTCCCACCCATAGTCAAAGTCTATTATGAACTCCCATGTCTTCTCCCACCTAACCCTATTAGCCCACCGCCTAGGTCCAGGTGCCTTCATTCTAGCTGATGACTACCTGGTCCCACTCTGCCAACTCTAGTGTGATCTACTCATAGTTGAATCATCTAGTACATGCCCTCCAAGGTGCACCGCCTTGTTCTCCAACTCATCTATGTAGGTATACCCCCATCGGTACCGCACTTGGTAGATCTCCACTATGAAATGGAGTCGTGTCACATCTACCTATAGCCTAGCCACATCCTCACTACTGGATCCCTCCTACCTAGGGATTTGAGATTGTAACTATGCCCATAGAGCTGCTATCTTGGCCTAAGCATCTTGTACTTATGTTTGAATGAGATATCTCTCTTGCCTAACCCTTATTAGCTCATCTTGTAGCTCAGTATCTATGTCACTCAGTGCCACTTGATGTGCTTGCACCCCTTTCCCCAATATCATCATAACCAAATTCACCCCAATATCACAAGTCTAGGAGTCTACCTACTCATTTTGCATGCGCCTATGCCCATGCCACCAGCCTGTCTCAACCTGGTCCTCATCTAGAGCCTCCTGATAAGCCTCCCCTATTGCCCCTACTACACCTCCCCCTAGTGGCCCTTATCCTCACCATTGGCATGTCACCTAGTAGGAGTTATACTCCTCTGTAGTCTTGGCATCATCCACATCTAGAATTTCTAATAGAGGATCCGCATCCCTACTAACTACCTCCACCATCAACCACCTCAATTTCCTCTCATCCCTGCAATGCTGGTAAGCCACTGGCTCATTGGGTAACCCCTGTCATAGTCTGAACTATCACATAACCTGAGCATATGGAAAGAAATATCACTCTATACCGTGTTACCAAACTAGCCATCTCCCTCACCTCACTCGACGAAGCTGCAACTCATCCTTAGCCCATGTTGGGTGGTCCCTGTAGGGTCTCTAGGACATATTATTTACTCTGAGTCCTACAAAATAATAGGCATAATTACCCACATTGCCTACCCAGCATCGACTCTATCCTACCTCTTGGGACCCCTGCCATAGGATCTCTTAGCCAATCTCTCGATCCTTTAGCTCTACCCGTGTCATCCATGGTAGCCCCTACGGCCTATCCACCGCTATATGCTACCATCCCCAAAACTATAGTAAAAAGTTGCACCCCAAGCCCTTCTGCCCCTGAGAGCAGATCTCATACAAATTATTGTATAGTTGTATAGTAGTGTCATACCTCACACCATCACTAGTGGCCACTCCATAGTGCACCCTACTAGAGTAAATACTAACTCTAATAGGTTCCATGGAAACCTTGCACCCGATGAGTCTGGTAGAAGCAAATTAGAAATTAGGGTCATCAACAGGATGTGCCTCATACCCAGTACTCTAGCCTCATACCAATGCACCACAAGTATACCTTCGTTGGAAGAGCCACCTATCACCTCCTCCGTGACCTAGCAAAAATACCTCTCCATAATTGTGTCTCTTAGGTCTTGGTGAGTAGACTCAATCGACCATCCCTCTATCATAATGCATAATATATAGTAGAAATCCTCTAGTGTCACTGTCATCTCCCTTATCGATAGGTGGAAGGCGTTGGTGCGTGGGTCCCATAAGTCAATAAGCATCATCAAGTAAGCACGGTCAGTCGATAAAGGCTCTAACCACATCACCTTATTGAGGCCAATGGCATCAAGCCACTCCAAATCCACATAATTCAATAACTCTCTCATGGTATCAAATAGAGAAAAAACATGATACCAACTCTTCACCACCTAGAAGAGGCAAATCGATCAAAAACAAGCTCCAAACAGGCTTCAAAATGCCCCAAAAACACTCAAAAAAGACAAAAAATGGTCCTTTTTTAGTCCATTTTGTGGTCATCCCACCCTCGGATGGCCCCCAAAATTGTGACCATCCCACCCTAGGATGGCCCCTAAATAGCTCAAGCTGGCCATCCCACCCTAGGACGGCCCCCAAACTAGGAAAAATTGGTCTTCCAGGCCCCCAAAAATAGGGAAATAATAGCAAATTAAAGCCCTAAAAAGCAATAAAATAGCATAAAAACACAAAAAAACCATAAAAAATTATAGGGTATCCCTAATAAGGTTTAATTACCAAAAATTTAGTGTGCTCTATCAAAAAGCAAAAACAAGCAATAATTTCAATTTCAAGCATAGTGCAGTAAGAAATCCAAATTATTACCTGTCTCACATTGGCTCCACCACTGGATGATTCTACACGCTAGCTTATGGTGACTGTAGGATGATTTCGATAGCACTCCACTACTCAGAATCTTTCTCCTTCTCACATCTCAAGCTACAAAGTTGCAAATGCACAAATTAGCCCAAATGACCCATTCTTGGCTTAAATAACCCTCATAGGGCCCTGACCATCCTGGGGTGATTCATGTGGCTAGTTGGCTGGATGTCCCACCTTGTGATAGTCATGGAATAGGCCACCATCCCACCCTAGGATGGCCATAGAAAAATTGCACAAAAATAGCTTAAAATGCACCAAAAATGGTCCAAAACCCACCAAAAATAGCTCAAATTTGGTCAAATTTCACATAGGATCAAAAGGAATCTAAATTGCTCCCAGAGAAGTGGAAAAATATTTACTTCACAACCTAATAAGGCCACTGTAGCTGAACCACCCCATGGGATTAAATTTTTTAGCTCATTTCCTCCATACAGCATCAGCAATCACCAAATTCCTCTAAAAAATGCTCTATTTTTTCAAAAGAGTAAAACTAGAGGAAACCCTAATAAAGTCATCTATGTCAAGTGACTATCACTTTTATCATTGGTCACTCCCTCATTGAATTTTTTCTTGAGGGGGTATTCATACTTAGCACATTCATAATCACACACTCAATCATGCAAATTACGTTCGTTCAATGAATAATTGACAAAGATAATCATGCTCATGCTTGGGGTATAAAATAAGCACAAATTAAACAAATGCTTGGCATTCTAGAATCATGAAGGATATGGCCCAACTGCTTCATTACTGAACAATGTCCAAGATCAAGCTAACCTTAGTCAAAAGGTTGTACTTGAAGCAAGTTCCTTGGCTCGTCAAAAGCAAGGATTCAAGAACGTATGCTCTTTCCATGACTAGGGCATACAAATTTTGTTAGGTTATTGAATAACCCTAATCATTCAAAATTTTATTCATCTATTTTTTCTCAGTGTTGTGCTACACATAATGCATCTCAAAAATAGGCATCTATAAACACTAAAATCTAGTCAATCTGATTAGGCAATCACAAGAATTGGTTAATTGACACCATATGGCCTCCTTGGGAAACCCTCAAAGGTTTACTAGTGGTCTAACCACTTTTGGGAGGATATACCCTGCATTTGGGAGCTTTTGGGCCATATAGGCACAACCGTCCCACCCTGAGACGATCACAGTTTATGAAAGTCCCACCCTGGGATGGCCATAAACTGGCCATCTTGGCGTGGGATGGCCACAACTTAGCCATCCTGGGGTGGTATGGCCATAGGGTTTGAGGTAGGCTTAGAGAATCAAGAGTTAGTTTGGGAAATAGCCCAAGCACACAATAGTACTTATGGTGGCCATTTTAGTGACATGGCCATCGTAAAGCATGTTCTTTGCATGGGCTATTATTAGCCAACTTTAGAGTGAGATTGTTGCACAAATGTTAAGAAGTGCATGAAGTTTCAACACCATGCTAACCTGACACAGGTACCTTCTTAGGCCTTGCAATCGATCCAATCAGCTTGGTAGTTCTCACAATGGAGGTTGGATTTAATTGGAAGAATCTCACCTGCCTCTTTGGGCCATCACACATTTATAATTATAGCTACCAAGTATTTTACAAAGTGGGTGGAAGGAATTACCCTTACCACTATGATATGATAGCGAATTTCATATTGCATAATATCATTTATTATTTTTGTATTCCATCCAAGGTCATTCCTGATAATGCAACATAATTTAAGAACAAATATGTGCATGCTTCGATAGCAAAGTATAATATCCAACATAACTTTTCAATGCCCTATTATCCTCAAGCAAATGGGTAAGTAGAGATATCGAACAGAATTTTGATTTCCATCCTGAATAAAATAGTTAAAGAGAATCACACTAATTGGCACACTTAAATACCCATTGCTCTATGGGCCTACCATACTAGCATTCAGATTCCCACTAGGGCAACCCCATTTTCACTAGTGTATGGAACCGAGGTAGTCATGCCTCTAGAGCTAGAAATCCCATCGCTACGCATATCCATGTAGGATTTCATTGATGATGATATCACATAGTAGGCTCACCTAGATCAGCTTACATTGCTTGATGAACATCATGTTAATGCTCTTGAGCACCTACACATTTATCAAGAGTGACTTAAGAGAGTCTACAATATGAAAGTCCATCTTAGATATTTTCAGGTTGGTGACCTTGTTTTGAAATAGAACCAAGAAAATTCTAATTTGTCACCCAATCCGTGGGACAATTTTGTGGTAAACTAGTTAGGTCCCTTTGTCATCCTTAGTCAGATCAGACCAAAACTTATTTCCTAGCCTCTCTTGAAGGAATCGAGGATCCTAAACCCTTGAGAATCCTTCATTTGTGACATTTCCATGCCTAGAGTGTTGTGGCCCACCCTAAAAGGCTCCAAGGGTGTCTACAAACCTCTTGGTCAACCCAAAACACTCCTAGGCAGTCTATGACCATCTAGATCACTCAAAAAGGCTCCAAGGGCGTGTACAACCCATTTGGTCAACCCAAAATACTTTGAGGTAGTCTACGACCATATAGGTCACCCTAAAATACTCCAAGGGTGTCTGCAACCCATTTGGTCAACCCAAATTGCTCCTAGGTGGCCTACGATCATCTAGGTCACCCCAAAATGCTCCAAGGGTGTCTACAACCCACTTGGTCAGCCCAAAATGCTTCTAGGTGGTCTACGATCATATAGGTCACCCTAAAATGCTTCAAGGGTGTCTACAACCTACTTAGTTAACCCAAAAAACTCCTAGGTGGTCCACAACCATCTAAGTCATCCCAAAAGGCTCCAAGCATGTCTACAACTCGCTTGATCATCCCAAAATTCAGCTAGGTGGTCTATGACTATCTAGGTCACCCCAAAAGGCTTCAAGGGTGTCTACAACCCACTTGGTCAACCCAAAATGCTCCTAGGTAGTCTATGACCATCTAGGTCACCCCAAAATTCTCCAAGGGTGTCTACAACCTGCTTGGTCAACCCAAAATACTCCTAAGCAATCTACGACCATTTAGGTATCCTAAAATACTCCAAGGGTGTCTACAACCTGCTTGGTCGATCCAAAATGCTCCTATAAATTCTATTACCATCTAGTTCACCCCAAAAGGCTCCAAGGGTGTCTATAACCTACTTGGTCAACCCAAAAAGCCCCAAAGGCATCCATAAGCCCTTTGGTCACCTAAAAAGTCCCAATGGCATCTAACACACCCATTGGTCACATGTACATACATATACATCAACAAAAATCTAAAAATATTATCAAAACATCAAAAATACAAAAATATTGCATCTCATTACATTGCATACCATTGCATTAGACATACTCATCATTGCACTTTATATTTTAAAGTTGCTCATACATGTCTAGCACTACGACTATACACTAGTCATCATTCAAAATCAATGTTGTTTAAGTCATCATTCAAAACATTTCATATTTCACATATCATTTCCACTTACATTTCCCACTTTTTATATTTGTGTCCATTCCCTTCACCTAGCCATTTTTTATAAAATTTCATTAGGGTTTCGATCACTCAACCATATCTAGTTTTCCTTTTAGATTTTGTAGAAATCTATCATGATTTTCAAAAGGTAGAGTCTTTCTTAGATTGTACCTTGTATACATCAAGATCCCAACACATTTTCACATTAATAATTCAATTTTTGCACAAGGAAATATGAAACCTGCGAAGTGGTCTACGTTATCTTAAGATAAAAGTCTATCCTACTCATCCCCTTGTGTGAATGGTTTAAGAATGTTGAGAATTGGCAAAATGACAAGATCTTCCATATCCAATTCCCCAAAATAAATAGTGGTTTTCACCACTATCAAAAGCAAAATCCCAAAGTCAAAATCCCAAAGTTAAAATCCCAAAGTCAAAATCCCAAAGTCAAAATCCCAAAATCAATATACAAAAAAAAAAATCAAAAGCAAAATAAATAGTGGTTATCACCACTCCCCAAATCCCTTGCTCAAACAAAACAAAATACAAAAATAAATAGTGATTTTCATCACTACATATGAGAAAATATTCCTAAATTCAAAAAAAAGAAAAGAAGGAAGTTTGAGCTTGAATACCTAGAATTATCTATTGAATTCATGAAGAATATTGAATATGTCAAGCAGTAGCATTTCATTGATTTGATATTGATTTAAATACATATGCCCAAGTCGTTCAGTTTAGTGAACCAACCAACGGTTGGTGAACTACCCACCCAAGCACTTGAGAATTAAATAATGTAATATGTGTATGCTTATGTGTATAATATGCTAACATCCTCCCTTATTACATTATTGGAAAATACAAAGAGTATTGCAAAACAATTTAAACTTGATACGTGCAAGTGACTTGGTGAAAATGTCTACAACTTGTGCCTTAGTGGGAATGTATTGGATTTGTATATGATGCTTTGGAAATTCATCATGAATGAAATGACATCGAGTTTCAATGTGCTTGGTTCAATCATGAAATATTGGATTCTTGGCAGGATTCAAAACACCTTGATTATTGCAAAAGAAATAAAGTGGAAGATTCTTTGGAAGATCCATGTTTGTAAGAATGTGACTTAACCATATTATCTCATAGACTGCTCCACTAGATGTATGATATTCTACCTCTGTAGAAGATATAACAACCATTTGCTACTTCTTACTATGCCAAGAGACAGGACCAGATCCAAGATGAAAAATGTATCCAGAAGTTGACTTTCGATCATCAATATATCTGGCATAGTCTGAGTTCGTGTACCCCTATAGATAGAACTTGCTATTCTTTTTGTACGCCAAGCCAAATGTGTAGTACCATGGATATAATGAAGAACTCTCTTTGCTACTTTCCAATGACTCACCTTTGGATCCTGCATGAACCTTGAAATATAACCAACAATAAAACTGAGATTTGGCTTAGTATTTTTTAGATATATGAGACTCCCAATCAGTTGATGATATAGAGTTTCATCTACCTATGGTGATTGATCATATCGAGATAGCTTGAGTCTAGACTCCATTGGAGTTTCCTTAGACTTACAATATGTCATGCGATATTTATCAATCAATGTCTTGGCATACTTCTTTTGTGTTACTCTAATATGATGCTTTTTCTGAGTCACTTCCAAACCAAGACAATAGTGAAGAAGTCCTAGATCTGTCATTTCAAAATATTGTTTCAAATCATATTTTATTGCACCTTTCATACTCTTTGAGCTACATGTTATGATCATATCATCTACATAGAGCACCAAAATCACTATATCATAACCATTTTTTTAAATATAGAGATTCACATCTGAAGAAATTCTTTAGAAACCATGTTGCATTAGGTGACTATCTATTTTGATATACCAAGATCGAGGAGCTTGTTTCAGCCCATACAAATATTTGATCAACTTACAAAGTTTTTTTTCTTACCATTCAAAAAAAAATCCTTTTGGTTGGGTCATGTATACTTCTTATTGTAGATCACCATTCAAGAAAGCACTTTTTACATCCATCTGATGTAACTTCCATCCAAACTGTGATGCCATGGCATAAAGTACTTGAATGGTAGTCATTTGTATAGTAGGGGAAAAATTCTCTTCATAGTCTATACCTTCTTTATGGGCATAGACCTTTGTAACAATATGGGATTTATGCTTATCAATAGTACCATCTACCTTATACTTCACTTTAGACACCCATTTCCAGCCAATGGGCTTCTTTCCCGAAGGTATATTTACTAGCTTCCATGTATGATTTTTCATGAGAGATGTATATTCTGCTTCTATAACAGCCTTCCATTGAGGCTCACTAAGTGTATCATGAACTATTATGAGTTCATTTTCATCCAATGCTATCATATAAACCCTCTCATCCTCCATATCTATTTCCCTATCTTCCTCTGCATCTACAAATAGTTCATCAAATTGCTGGTAAATTTTGTCAACCTCTGAAGTTGATGCATCTGCTCTCTTTCATGTTGAGTCATACTATGAGTACAATGTCGATCTAGAGTTGGATCTAGAAGTGATATCAACTTGTAATATCTCAATGTACTGGTATACCATTTTGGAATCTTGTTTTGAGGAGGTAGAGTTTCTTTCTTAGGCTCATCTTCCTCAAGGTATACAGTTTTAGAAGTTTTATTTGATGTGAAAGATTCATAAAATACTACATCTCTACTTATATGTATCTTCTTGGTCATAGGATCTATAAATCGATTTCCCTTTGAATGCTCATCATAACCAAGGAAGATACCTTTCAAGGTTTTCTCATCTAATTTCTTCCTTTTCTATTTTTGTATGTGCATGAACGCCTTACAACCAAAAACCCTTATATGAGAAATGGAGGGTTTCTTACCACTCCATGCTTCTTATGGAGTTTTACCCTATAAAGCTCTTGTGGGTGCTCTATTCAAAAGGTATGATGTTGTGTTTACTACTTCTTCCCAATACTCATGATCAAGGTGTGCCCCTATAAGCATATATCGAACCATTTCTATAATGGAATGATTCCTCCTTTTAGCAACTCCATTTTGCTATAGATTATAGGTTATAATCAGCTATCTCTTAATCCCATGTTCATTCAAAAATGATGAAAATTCCTTAGAGGCATATTCCCCCCTTGATCTTAGTGAAGGGTTTTTATGGAACATCTAGACTCCTCAAAAAGCATCTTGAACTTCTCAAAGTATAGAAATACCTCTAATTTCAAGTAAAGAAAGAAAACCCACATCTTCCATGATTTATCATCCATAAACAATTGAAAATACCTCTTTCCACCATAGCTAGTTGTCATAGGACCGCATAGATCGGTGTGTACCAACTCCAAAGGTTTCTTAGCTTATGAATAGCTAACTTCAAATGGTACTCGGTGTTGATTCCCTACTAAGCAATCTGAGAAAACTGGTAATGAGGATGAAAGGTTGGGAAGTCCTCTCACCATCTCATATTTTCTCAACTCGAGCAAATAATTGGAACTTAGATGCTCATATCTCTTGTGCCATAGATAAGTAGCATCCTTTGTAGTTGCTTCCAAGGAAACATGCGGTGTTGAAATAAAATCTAAAATAAACAAGCCATGCTTGTATGATCATGTTGCTACACGTTTTCCTCTTATGGTTATAAAACATCTCTTTTTTCCTTTCTCAAAATTAAACATAAAATCCATGTCTCTATCCAAGATCTGAGGAATTGACAATATATTGTTATCCAATCTAAGAACATAGAGCACCTTATCAATCTGAAATTTTCTATCATGAAGAGTGATAGAAACATCACCTTCATCCTGCACTTGATAGTTCTAATTGTCTACAATTTTTATTGGCTTACCTTCCTTTTCCTAAAATATCTAAAACTATGATTAATCACCATTCATGTGCTTATTAGCATCAGAATCAATATACCACACTGTATCTTTCTATTGAGATGAATTATGAGTCATGAGCATCTTGTGTGCTTGCTCAGAATATGAGTTTGATTTTTATTCGGTGTAAGTAACATTCCCCTTTCATGGCTTATTCTTATTTTGTGGTTTGTATTTTCCTTTACCCTTCTTATTATGATCTTGGTCATTCTATTGTTTTTTCTAAAAGCAACACCTATTGGTGTCATGGTTATTCATATCACAAATCTTGCAATATTTTTTGTCTTTCTACTGATGTTGTTTTCCTTTTCCCTTTTATGAAGATCCCCCTTTTTGAAATTGACCATGTTTCTTACCCCTTTTTTGATGTAGAGAGCATTATATAGCATTTCATCCTTCTAAAACTGATTTACCTCTTTAGTTTGCAAAACATTAACTAATTCCACAAAAGATACTTGTCTACTAGATACATGAAGTGTGATTATCAACATCTTATAGGACTCTGACAATGCTCTCAAGATGACAGAGGTCAAAAGAGCATCATCTACTGGTTGTCCCATAGCATTTAGTTTGGCTTTCAATTTTGCCACTTTGCATAGAAATAGGTCAACTGTCTCACCAAATTTCATACTAAGTGTATGTAGTTGAAAGCACGAGATTCCAGAAGATTGAAAGGAAAACTAATGCGATGTATTCAAAACCCAAAATTAACGCTTAAGGTCCTATAAAGTGAAATGCATGAAATGAAGGAAAAGAGACGAATTTAAATGAGATAAAAAGAAGTACAGAAAGCACAACCCTTTTTATTTATACTCTTCCAATTCGGTTACAAAGACGTCTCCTCCCTTTAAAGGGGTAGGAGCGTTAACATAGTTTCAATTACAATCATGGATTTAGTGTTCCTCCTTTCGTGCGCCCACATGTGAAATGGGCGAGCCAAAGTGTTGCCGCCGTTGGTATTGATAAGTCTTTAATCCTTGCTGCTCCTCCTGCGTTCAAAGAAACAACAAATCGTCAGTAGCACCTGTGTATGATAATGAAACTCGCAAATCGGAAAGAGTACTGTTAATGAATGTAAAAGATGAATATAACGATGATTAAAATGAATCCAAATAGACTAAAAATTTGATAGAAGCGTAATCATGTAACTAGAAAAATACTGCAAAAGAAATAGTCACCAAATTCAATACAGATCCGTATTCGTCCCTGGGTCGGACGAGTAAACCTGCAACAGTTTGGTACTCGTTTCGGGGTGAGACGAGAAAACCTGTGACAGTTTGGTACTCATTCCGGGGTGAGACGAGAAAACCTGCAATAAGGCAGGGGGTGCCCGAAGGCAAACCACCCGCGGGTTGAAACTTTGTTTCGACACCAATCCGCTTGGGATGGGTCCGAAACCTATTGTGATGTGTTGTCGGCAAATTGGTAGGCTATTGTGGTCAAAAAATTGGGTTTTTGGTTCTTGATTCGTGCCTTCAAAGTCACCCAATAACCTCCTTTTCGATTAAGAGATTATGGATGTAAAGCACAAATCGTAAGTAAGTAAACTAACAGCACTTCGTCGCTCAAAATGCTCCTTCTCTGTATGTCTTTTGGGTGGTAAAACCCACCAATTTATAGACCTAGGGTCTCTTTGTTTGAATTGCGCATGCGAGGGCGCCTCTTGAGTTAACTGTCCTATTTTCGAAGAGAAGACTAACTCCTTGATCAAAAGCTTCTTTGCATGAGGTCTCTAAAATAAAGACATGCATGATTGAAGTCTTTCTTCTTGATTTGGAGCCGTTCCTCGCAATTGCATGACCTGTAGCTTTAGTTAACTGGTGGACTTGTCGAGGTTTGAATTTTTTCCAGTCAAACCTGCTATTCGTCCCACCCTAGAGCGATTGCTTAATCGTCCCAGGGTGGGACGAATACCAGTCTGAATTCGTCCCTGGGTGGGACGAGTAGAGAAAAGGTGCCAAAAAGGTGCAAAATTGACTTTTGACCCTCAAAACTGCTTTTGGGAGTGGTTAGGACCACTTTTTGACCTCTAGGGGCTGCCCTAGGGGCTGTTTGTGTCAATGCGATCAGCGCTTGTTGTCACATAATCGGATTGGTGTTGTTTTGGTGTCTATAGATGCCCCTTTTTGGGAAGCGCTGTGCAAGGCGCAGCGTCGAGCAAAAATAGATAACCAAAGCACTAATGATTAGGGTTTCTCAGTAACCTAACCAACTCTTGATGCCCCAAGTATGGAAAGGGCACGCATTCTTGAATCCTTGCTTCTGACGAGCTAAGGAACTAATGTCAAGTGTTAACCTTGTTCAGTGAGGTGTTACTTGAGCTTGGACATTGATCAGTCATGAATAGGCAAAGGGCGCAACCTTTTGTCCATGGGGGAACCTTGTGTTCATGATTCACGAATGCCAAGTGTTTGATCAGTTTGTGATTGTTGCTTGTTTGTCTGCCCCAAGCAAGGGCGTGATTGTCTTTGTCAATGATCCTTTGAATGCGTGTCATTTCCTTGATTGGGTATGTTGTTGTTGATTGGTGACTAAGTGTGACTACCCCCTCAAGCGACGAATCGATGAGGGAATGACCGACATGAGAAAAGCGACGAGTCGCTTGACCCAAGATGACTTAGGTAAGGGTGCCTTCAGTTGTTTTACCATTGAATGCGAAAGCAGTTTTCGAACATTCTGACCTATTTTTGGTGGGTTTTAACCCTTTTTGTGACGCATTTTGGAGCTGAAATTGACAAAAATCCGTCCTCCCGTGGAGCGGTCCGGCTATGGTAGCCTTCTTAGGGAGTAGGATAGTGACAATTTGTAACCCCAATGCCTATTTTGGATGCCAAGAATGTCAGGCGCAAAAGCGCCTTCGTTCGGCAATGTTATTGCTATTTTTGGATGGGTTTTGACCCGTTTTGGTGATGTCGTTTGGGGATGAAATTCTCGAAAATCCGTCTTCCCGTGGAGTGGTCCGGCTATGGTAGCCTTCTTAGGGAATAGGATAGTGAGGATTTGTGACCCCGACATCTGTTTTGCATGCCCGAAATGTCAAGTGCAAAAGCACTCTCATCGGACACTTTTATTGCTCTTTTTGGTGCATTTTTGTGCATTTTTTTGTTGTTTTGTTTTTATGTATATGTATTTACATTGATGTATGCAAATGCTTTTATGAATGCGATGTGTCTAATTTGTATGATGTATGCATGTGGAATGAATGAAATGAGTTGTTGATGACTTGTCGATGCACCATAGACTGTACAAGATTTGACTGACTTGTTGTACTAATGGGATGACTTTGTGAAATGACTTTGCATGTGAAAACTTTGTTTTTGTATTTTGCATATATTTTGATGGTGATGTACGGAATGAAATGTACCAGTTGTTTGAAAATGTAGTTAAGCTTTTCTGAGATTCAGATATTTTAACTAACTAGCCAAGACTATACATTTATCTCGCAAGACTTTTGAACAAGGTCTAAATCCGACTTGAATTTAACCAAGTTATTTTACATCCCTGTGTGTGCAATTGAGTTCGTTTATGTGGTATTTATCAGGATACCGCCAGTTCCAGATAGGCTATCAACCAAACCTATACTGAGGATCACCTAATTAGCTCCACTAACTCCGTTGTTGTATTTAGCAAGATTAATCCATGGGACAATCTAAGGTACCATAAGCTAGCTCATCCACATGCAAATATTGGTCTGCACACACGCAAAGCTAATGTGATGGACATATCGTCATGCGGGTAGGATACCACCATTGCCAGGTAGGCTATCAACCAAACCCGTAATGAGGATCACCTAGATGGTTTTTGAATGCTGAGAATTCCAGGGATTCAAGTTCAGGTTATTTGTTGGCTCAATGATTTGGGAGACTTGCTCGTCTATATAGTGATGAAAATCACTGTTTATTTTTCTATTTATTTTTCTTTTTGAGCAAGGATTTTGAATAGTGGTGATAACCATTGTTATTTGATTTTGTATTTTGAGCTTTGTAAGTTTGAGCTTGTGAATGGCCTTGATCCTGTTGGCCTTGGGGATGACTACCCATCCTGTGTAGGGACGTGTAGTACGAATCCTTACGACTTTGGGAACCAAGGGGATAATGGAGATTATGAAGTAAGGGCATTGATATTTTAGGCCTTGGGGATGACTACCCATCCTGGTTAGGGGCGTGTAGTACGAATCCTTACAACTTGGAGACCAAAGGTGAGTGGAGATGGTTGTGATGATGGTTTGTTGGAATTGTGTTTTTGAATAGCGTTGATCCTTTTAGGTCTTGGGGACGACTACCCATCCTTGGCAGGGACGTGTAGTACGAATCCTTACAACTTTGGGGACCAACTATGATTGGGATTTGTGGAAGTGGTGAAAACCACTATTTATTATGGGGAATGGATAGGGAAGAGCTCGTCCTTTTGTCAATTCTCAGCATTCTGGAACCATTCGCACAGGGGGATGAACAGGCTAATATTTCACCTATGGTACCCTAGACTTCTTTGTAGGTTTCTCTTGCGTTCACACAACTTAGGAATTATTTTATGTGTGTTAATTTGTGTTGGGATGCTACGTAACAAGGTGTGATCCAAGTAAAACTTTCCCATGTAAAATCTGTTTAACTTTGTACAGTTTTTGGCTAGAAATTTAAAGACAGCTGAATAACGAAAACCCTATATACATTAGGAGACAGGTGACTATGCTAAAAAATGGTGATGATGCTATTCTAGATGTATGCATTTGGAAAATGGATTTGATGTGGAAATTGATGGAATTGCCAAGTAATGACAGTCTATGGTGCTTTTGACTTGTATGACCAGCAACTATGCGATGTATGGATGCGATGCCTAATGCAACCTATATTTTTGTATTGTGATTTTTTTTTGTATGAATGAGATTGAAATGCAATTTTTTTGTTATTTTTGATGATTTTATGAGTATGCATAGAATTGAAATGCAAATTTTTTTGTGATTTTTGATGATTTTATTGTTTTTGTTTGTTTTTGAATATTTGTTTTGACCAAGCGGTTATGGTAACCCTTGGAGCGTTTGGTTTGACCAAAGGGTTTATGGACACCTTTGGGGCATTTTGGGGTTGACCAAGCGATTGTGATAATCCCTGGAGCTTTTTGGGATGACCAAGAGATTACGATAATCCTTGGAGCTTTTGGGTGACCAAGGGATTGCGATAATCCTTGGAGATTGTAGGGTGACCAAGTGATTGCGATAATCCTTGGAGCTTTTAGGGTGACCAAGTGATTGCGATAATCCTTGGAGATTTTAGGGTGACCAAGTGATTGCGATAATCCTTGGAGCTTTTAGGGTGACCAAGTGATTACGATAATCCTTGGAGCTTTTAGGTTGACCAAGTGATTGCGATAATCCTTGGAGCTTTTGGGTTGACCAAAGGGTTTATGGACACCTTTGGAGCATTTGGTGTAATCCACTTGCTCTTCAGGGAATAGAGGTACCCCCAGCTTGATGATCTTTGTGCACCGGATCTGGCTCTAGAGGGATTGGCATGAATGGATCGGCCCTATGCACGGATAAGAGGACAGGGTCTGCCTTCGGCACTGATGTGGCTATGGGGTCTCCAGGTGGAAGTTGCTCTTGGTCTATCCAAAGTGGCGGACTCAACATTTGATTCCAGTGCTGGGTTAATGCGCCACTCATGCCCTAGCCTTATACCTAGTTGTGCCATCAGTTCTTCATGGGTTACAGGGTGATTGTGTCATCGTGCATGATTGAGATATTCCATCTCAATTTCATCTTCATAATCTCTATCAAAAAACCAAAGGCCCTTGTTGGCCCCGACAATTGCCTGTGACATGCTAGGCTCTTCTTGTTCGAGCAGATTGATGTGGTCCTCATGGAGTTGTTCCGCTCGTTGCAGGGGGACCTGATTGCTTTGATGTGGCGCTTGCTCGATTGGCGCCTCTAAGGGGAATATTTCCATTAAGCTCTCTGGAAATTCTGAGACATGGAAGACCTCATCCTCGGGTAGCTCTACGGTCAGAGGTTGATCCTCTTCAAGAAGAGCCTCGCATAAGTTGGGCTTTTGGGACCCCGAGATCTTGGGCTCTATCGACTCTAAGTGCTCTAATGCTTTGCATGTATCGGGGGATTTGGGCTCCTCCTCTTTGGTTGGTTCCTATTGAGGAACGTGGGGCCTATGGAGGGGTAGCCGGATAGCACCCCCCCTGCCTTGGTATTGCATTTCAGTCCACTCTTTTTCTTGCTCAGATTCCTCAGAGGCTTCTTGAGGGATTTTTGAGGGTGGCCCATGAACCCGGGTGGGTGCTTGAGGAATCGAGGGAGTAGCCTCCCGCTCCTGTCTAGGAGGCATTGGGGGTAGCGCTTGATAAGGTCACGGTGACCTCTCTCGCATCGAGGGGTTGTGTCCCTCATAATGTTTTGTCTTATGCGTGCGAAGGGTTGGAGTCCTCGCCTGCATAGTGTGTTGGAACAACTCATCCTTCTGGCTCTGAATGCACTCTTTATTTAGAAGATATCGTTGCTCTAACTATTGTCATTCTAGCTCAAGTAGCGTGAGTTGCATCCGACGTGCGATATGCTTGGCAGATTCTAAGATAGTTGGTCCTGCCGTCTCATGTCTAGAAGGCCTAGATGCCTCTCCTAGATATCTATCTCGGTCATGGTGATCCGAGATCTCTATAGGCCGCCTCCCTCTGTTGGGGGTAGCGGCATTCCCCCGAGGCTTTGGCCTCAGTAGGTGATCCTGATAGCTAGCAGTTGCGGAGGCGTATTGCTCCCATGATGTATATTGCTCTTGAGGAAGGTAAGGGTTTTCCTCGTGCTCTCTTTCATAAGTGAAAAAGGAACGGGCGGAGTTGGCTCGCCCCGCCTGAGGAGCCTTGTGCTCTGGATTTGTCCTTGTAGTCCTGACAACTAGAGGGGGTGAAGGAGGGATAGTGTAATCATGTGGTTCCTCCCGTCGAACCCTATGTTGACCTAGCGCTTCATCGCACGGTGACCACTCATAGCGAGCATCTAAGGGAGCTCTCCTACGGATGTACCCCTCATGGAAGGGTGTGTGTTGGGTGCTATGCTGAACAAGAGTGCCCCTAGAAGAGGTGCCCCTATAGTCCCTTTTCGTTAAGGTGTGGAGGGGACTGCCTTGTGTGTCAGGTCGCCAAGGTGGTATGACCAAATCCTTGGGACTGTAACGGAGGCGACTCGTGCCTCCTTGGACATTCTCCGCAGCGTCTGCCCGTGAGTGGGCTTGACTGCGGGTGAATACCATGGTAATGACTCTCTACAAGCTACGTAGATTTTTATCTTTTGTTTATGATTTTTTGATTTTTGATTTTTTTTTGTTACACTAAGCAGAAAAGAACATACACACACAAAGCAATGATTATCTCTTTTAAAGATTAATGGTGTGTCCTAGACTGGTTTTAGTGTGTTTTTGATGATTTTTTTTTGTTTTGTTTTGAAGATTTTTGTGAAGAACGTTTAAATGCAACATGAAGGCTCTTATGACTCCCAAAATGGTCGCCCCTTCAATATACCATTGTCGGACCGATATACCAACCTCTCTATATACCCGCCCTTACGTGAGGGAGACTATAGGTACGTGAGAGCAGATGATACGTGGAACATAGGCGGTACGGAAGGGGAATCGCTCTGTTTATGACACCTACCATAGAAGACTTATCCTCATGCGCTAGGAATCACCCTAGCTACACTTGGTCAGCTTTCGTCAGGATTTACGTCTAGCAACAATCGTGATCGGGGTTAATGGATGCAAATATCTCAAGCCAAAGTGATAATGGAATCCACCTTTGGTCTTGCTCAAGGGTTGGGGTTTTACGACCAACACCTTGGTTTAAATTACCACGTGATGTGTGGGATTCATTTTAATTTGCAAAAAATTGAAACAGGCAAACCAAAAGGAAACTTTCCCTAAGCCATACAAAAATAAAAATAGAAAACAAAAAACAAAAAATTGACCAGAGGCTTGTTAAAGACCCCTACCTCTTCTCTCGCCCAAAAGGATGTTATCTCCGAATTTTTGCTCGAAACAATGCTAGCTTTTGAAAACTAGGTACCTGTAAGCAACAAAACAAGCAATTTTAGATCAAAAATCTAACCTAAAAAAAAAACAGAGGACAGAGGTCCCACCGTGATCGCCATTGAAAGCACGAGATTCCGAAAGATTGAAAGGAAAACTAATGCGATGTATTCAAAACCCAAAATTAACGCTTAAGGTCCTATAAAGTGAAATGCATGAAATGAAAGAGACGAATTGAACTGAGATAAAAGGAAGTACAGAAAGCACAACCCTTTTTATTTATACTCTTCCAATTCGGTTACAAAGACGTCTCCTCCCTTTAAAGGGGTAGGAGCGTTAACATAGTTTCAATTACAATCATGGATTTAGTGTTCCTCCTTCCGTGCGCCCACATGTGAAATGGGCGAGCCAAAGTGTTGCCGTCGCTGGTATTGATAAGTCTTTAATCCTTGCTGCTCCTCCTGCGTTCAAAGAAACAACAAATCGTCAGTAGCACCTGTGTATGATAATGAAACTCGCAAATCGGAAAGAGTACTGTTAATGAATGTAAAAGATGAATATAACGATGATTAAAATGAATCCAAATAGACTAAAAATTTGATAGAAGCGTAATCATGTAACTAGCAAAATACTGCAAAAGAAACAGTCACCAAATTCAATACAGATCCGTATTCGTCCCTGGGTCGGACGAGTAAACCTGCAATAGTTTGGTACTCGTTTCGGGGTGAGACGAGAAAACCTGTGACAGTTTGGTACTCGTTTCGGGGTGAGATGAGAAAACCTGCAATAAGGCAGGGGGTGCCCGAAGGCAAACCACCCATGGGTTGAAACTTTGTTTCGACACCAATCCGCTTGGGATGGGTCCGAAACCTGTTGTGATGTGTTGTCGGCAAATTGATAGGCTATTGTGGTCAAAAAAATCAGGTTTTTGGTTCTTGATTCGTGCCTTCAAAGTCACCCAATAACCTCCTTTTCGATTAAGAGATTATGGATGTAAAGCACAAATCGTAAGTAAGTAAACTGGCAGCACTTCGTCGCTCAAAATGCTCCTTCTCTGTATATCTTTTGGGTGGGGAAACTCACCATTTTATAGACCTAGGGTCTCTTTGTTTGAATTGCGCATGCGAGGGCGCCTCTTGAGTTAACTGTCCTATTTTTAGAGAAAAGCTAACTCCTTGATAAAAAATCTTCTTTGCATGAGGTCTCTAAAATAAAGACATGCATGATTGAAGTCTCTCTTCTTGATTTGGAGCCATTCCTCGCAATTGCATGACCTGTAGCTTCAGTTAACTGGCGGACTTGTCGAGGTTTGACTTTTTGCCAGTCAAACCTGCTATTCGTCCCACCCTAGAGCGATTGCTTAATCGTCCCAGGGTGGGACGAATACCAGTCTGAATTCGTCCCTGGGTGGGACGAGTAGAGAAAAAGGTGCCAAAAAGGTGCAAAATTGACTTTTGACCCTCAAAACTGCTTTTGGGAGTGGTTAGGACCACTGTTTGACCTCTGGGGGCTGCCCTAGGGGTTGTTTGTGTCAATGCGATCAGCGCTTGTTGTCACATAATCGGATTGGTGTTGTTTTGGTGTCTACAGTAGTTAAGTTTGAAGGTGTAGAATAGTGGATTTATTCTTACCCTCATAAATAGTAATCAAAGTATCCCAAGCTTCCTTACTATTTTTGGCATCACAGATATGAGGTTGAACCTCATTTATTGTATTAAGCATAATAAACATGATACATATTTTGTCCTTCTTATCAAAAGCATCTTGATCTACTCTTGTTTTTCCAGGTCATTTTGTAGTGCCAGTCATTACATACCATAAATCTTCCACTTGAAGAATAACACGTATTTTATTCTTCCATGGTGTGAAGTTAGAACATTTCAGTAACTATGAATCTAAGATATATTTGTGAACAGTAGCCAATGTGAAGGTTCCTTATAACACCAAATGGCCCCCCTTTATTTATACCTACCAGGCATTTATACCAAAACTCCTCTATATATACCCACCCTTATGTGAGGGAGACTATAAGTATATATAAGAGTAGAATGATATGTGGAACTTAGGTGATATTGAAAGATAATTCAATCATATTGATGGCACCTACCTCAAAATCCTTAGGAAAAGGATAATGAGTTGGAGGAGTTTAAGCCAATAAATAAGAATGAATTAGGGTATTAATATCAAAATTGGTTTGCCTTATTTCTCCCCAATTATTGATAGAGAACAAGCTCAGAAATTGTTTTTGAATCTATGTTAGGAGGTGGATATAGTAGCCCAAAGCACGATAGCATTACCTATAAGTGTGGGATAGAGGTATCGCAGATATCGAATGCTCCTATGCAATAAATTGTAAAAATAGGTGTATAAATTTGAGGTCTTTTATTTTGCTTTATTTTATGATTATTAATGCAAGAAAACAAAAAATTTAAATGCACAATACAACCACAAATGCCCAAAAATTTAATTACACTAGGTGTTGGTTTCCACTGAAAATGCACCTATTACAATGCCAGTTTATAATGAACAATATTCACTTTCCACAAATCAGCAATTTTTCTTCCCCCCTATGTCTTAGAATTTTGCAAAATGAAATGTTGGAGATCCCCCATTTTTGTTGCAAACTAAACAAGGATGAAAAAATATTGGTTGTATACCCTTTCGAATTCTAGAAAAAAACAACTTCTCCCTACAATAAATGCTTGGAAAAAAATCGAAGTACGGAAGAATACTTTGAAAAATGTTTGTCTCCTCTAGTTGGTGATAGGAAAAAAAATGTCCCTCTGTCCTCCTTGGAAAAAAAACTGCCCCTATTGTGCAAAAAATGACCCTTGAAAAATTTGTCAAAAGTTGCAAAAAACATCATCAATATTGTTGACACAAAAAACTTGCTTGTTAACATAAAAATTGCTAAAACAATATTTTTGTGTGGGCGAGCAATTTGTTGTTGGGAACCCAAAAAAAATTGGTTTGAGAGTCCTCGTAATTGGTGGGGTTGGAACCCCCGAACTTGACCACCGTAGAGCATAGCCGAACCACCTTGGCTAGACAAACTGATGGAAATAAGAACCCATAACATGTCTATTATCTCCTATAGTGAACCCCTATAGCAAAAAAAATGGAGAGGCATGCAGGGCACCCAAGGGAATTAACCTCGTAATCGATACTGTGCAAGAGCATCATGGTGACCAACCTGCCTACTAGTCATATGAAGAAGAAGGGATAAAATATCCCTTTTATCACAGGTATTCTTGACAACAAAAAAACAATTTGGGCTTTTTTACCACATTTGCGATGTGAATGCAAGGGACTCTTTTAAGAACATCGTGAAACACATAGTGTTTCTATTACCTTCAGGAAATTTATGTCGTTGTTAAACACTTTTGCTTCCTGGAGGACCCTTGCAATGAACCTGCCATGTCGACTGCCATGTGATCAAAGAGCCACATTAGATGCCAATGAATATTCCACATCAAATGCCAGTCCATACTATCTTCTTAGGATCCGTGCCATGCTACAGTCTACTATGTGTCCACAGGCCCGCATGTCTTCTCAGGATCAGTGCCCATCCATGTCATATTCCTAATACCTAAAAAGACAAGAAATTTTGCCTTGAAAAATGTGCTACCTATGCTTCAGATTTAGATTGAATTTGCCCTCGAGAAATATACCAAAATGTGTTGCCTGCACTTTAGGTCTAGAAATGAAACATGCCACCCTTAGAAAGTGTGTCATCCTTCTTCCACACTTGAATTTATGAAGCAGATTGAATATGTCAAGTAGCAACATTTAATTGATTTGATATTGATTTAAAAGCATATGCCCAAGTTGGTTAGGTCGGTGAACCAACTAGTCAACCAACCAATGGTTGGTGAACTACCCGCCCAAGTGCTTGAGAATTAAATAATGTAATAATACTTGTGTATAATATGCCAGTATTCTCAACATTCAAAAAACCATTAGGTGATCCTCATTACAGTTTTTGTGGATATCCTACTTGGCAATGGCGGTATCCTTACGCATGATGATATGTCTGTCACATTATATTTTGCGTGTGTGCAAACCAATGTTTGCATGTGGATGAGCTACCTTTTGGTATCCTATACTACCTAGTGGTCTAATCCAACTAAGTACAAAACATAGGATCATGCTACTCATGGGGTGATATTCAGTACAGATGGGCTGTGTAATCCTATTTGACATTTGGGTAATCTTATGCTTATCATAAAATGAACTCACTTGCACACACAGATATATTGAGAGTCTTGGTCATCCTAGTAGATTCATACCTTGTCAAAAAGTCTTGCATGGTTTGTATATAATTTTGACCAGTTGACTAGAGTGTTTAAGTCTCCCTAAAAACCTCACAAACATCCTATAATATCTTCTTATTTATTTCATTTTATCACATTTATGTCAGTTTGCATTTTCCTAAGCCTATCACTTAGTCTCATGAAAACATTACACATGACTTGATGAATTTTATACAGTCTATGGTTCTAACATAGTATGTCATATAGTATATACATTTCATCATCTAGATAAATACATCACCCATATCAAGATGCATCCATGCATAGCATCAAATAAAATCAAATCACAATATTTGAATACATGATAGACATCCACCATCATATAATAAAGAAAATAAACATATTGCATACATCTCATAAAGTAATAAATCCATGATGATAAAACACATAAAAGGTCATATATATGTATGGGTAAAAAAGATACATCATACTACCTGTAGGCTACAATAAAGTGAGTCCTCTGACTTTACTAGGATAAAACATCTAAAAATCCAAAAAGATCCATTAGAGTCTCAATGACCATGGTCACATAGGATCGGTACTACGACTCACACTCCCACACTCAGTCAGAGTCTACTGTGAACTCCCATGTCTTCTCAAATCTACCCTGTCATCCCACTACCTAGATCCAGGCACCTCCATCCTACTTGATGACTACCCATTCCCATTCTACCAACTTTGGTGTGATCTACTCATAGCTGAATCATCTGGTAGGTGCCCTCCAAGGTGCACCACCTCATTCTCTAGCTCATCTGTATAGGTCTACCCCCATTGATACCATACCTGGTAGGTTTCCACTATGGAATGGATTCATGTCACCTCTACCTATAGCCTAGACACATCCTCACTACTATATCCCTCCCACCTAGGGCTTCAAGATTGCAACTGTGCCGATAGAGTTGCTATCTCAACCTGAACATCTTGTACCTGTATCTAAAGGAGATCTCTCTCCTGCCTAACCCTGATCAACACATCTCATAGCTCAGTATCTTTGTCACCCGATACCACCTACTATTCCTACACCCCCTGATCCCTAGTATCATCATCACCAAAGTCACCCCAATATCCCAAGTCTAGGAGGTCTACCTACTCATCTGTAATGTGCCCATGCCCATGCCACTCACCTGTCTCAACCTGGTCCTCATTTGGAGCCTCCTGATAAGCCTTCCCTACTACCCCTACTACAACTTCCCCAAGTGGCCCATCTCCTCACCACTGGCATGTCACCCACTAGGAGTCATACTCCTTTGTAGTCCTGGCATAATCCACGTCTAGAATTTCTACTAGAAAATTTGCATCCTTGCTAACCACTTCCACCATTAGCCACCTCAGTTTCCTCTCATCCCTGCAATTCCAGTAAGCCATTAGCTCATTAGGTAACCCATTTCATAGCCTAAACTAATGCATAACATGATAATATGTAAATAACTCTCACTCTATACCTAATCGACCAACTAGCCATCTCCCTCACCTCACTTGACAAAGCTACACCTCAACTTCAGCCGATGATGGGAAATCCCTATAGGGTCTCTAGGACATATTAGCTACTCTAAGTCCTACAAAATACTAGGTATAATGACCCACATCACCTACCTAGCATCGACTCTGTCCTACCTCCCAAGCCCCCTAAAATAGGATCTCATAGCTAATTTCTCAGTACTCCATCTGTTCCCATGTTGTCCATGGTAGCCCCTTCGACCTGTCCATCGCTATATGTTGCCATCCCCAAACCTGTAGTAAAAAGTTGCACCCCAATAACTTCTACCCCTGAGAGCAAATCTCGTACAGCTCATCGTATAGTTGTGCCAGTAGTGTCATCCCCCACACCATCACTAGTGGTCACTCCACAGTGCACCCTACCAGAGTAAACACTAACTCCAACAAGTTCCAAGGAAACCTGACACCTGATGAGTCTGGTAGAAGCATATTAGAAATTAGGGTCCTCAGTAGCATGTGCCTCATGCCTAGTACTCTGGCCTCATACTAATGCACCACAAGTATAAATTCATTGGAAGAGCTACCTATCACCTCCTTTGTGACCTAGCCAAAGTACCTCTCTAGAACTGTGTCTCTTTGATTCCGATGAGTATACTCAATCGGTCGTTCCTCTATCAAAATAAATAATAACTGGTAGATGTCCTCCAGTGTTACCATCATCTCCCCTATCAATAGGTGGAAGGTTTTGGTGTGTGGGTCCCATAAGTCAATAAGCATCATCAAGTAAGCACGGTCGCCTAACATAGGCTCTAACCACATCACCTGCTTGATACCAATGGTGTCAAGCCACTCCCAATCTACATCAGCCAATAACTCTCTCATGGTATCAAATAGAGACAAAAAATGACACCAACTCTTCACCACTTGGCAGAGGCAAATTGGTTAAAAACAAGCTCCAAACAAGCTTCAAAATGCCCCAAAAACAATCAAAAAAGACAAAAAAGGGCCCTTTATTAGGCCATTTTGTGGTTATCCCACCCTTTTATGGCCCCAAAATTTGTTACCGTACCACCCTAGGATGGTCCCTAAATAGCTCAGGCTGGCCATCCCACCCTATGATGGCCCCCAAATTGGGAAAAACTAGGTCTTCCAGGCCCTAAAAAATAGGGAAATAACAACAAATTAAAGCCATAAAAAACAATAAAATAGCATAAAAACACAAAAATAACCATAAAAATTATAGGATATCCCTAATAAGGTTTAATTACCAAAAATTTAGTGTGCTCTGTCAAAAAGCAAAAACAAGCAACAATTTCAATTTCAATCATAGTGCAGTAAGAAATCCAAATTATTACCCATCTCACACTAGCTCCATTGCTAGATGATTTTGCATGCTAACTTATGGTGACTGTGGGATGATTTCGATAGCACTCCACTACTCATAATATTTCTCCTCCTCACCTCTCAAGCTATAAAGTTGCAAATGCACAAATTCACCCAAATGACCCATTCTTGGCTTAAATAACCCTCATAGGGCCCTGACCATCCTGGGGTGAGCTAGGTGGCTAGTTTTCTAGATTTCCCACCCTGGGATAGTCATGGAATAGTCCACCATCCCACCCTAGGATGGCCATAGAAAAATTGCACAAAATCAACTTAAAATGCACCAAAAATGGTCCAAAACCCATCAAAAATAGCTCAAATTTGGTCAAATTTCAAATAGGATCAAAAGGAATCTAAATTTCTCCTGTATAAGTGGAAAAATATTTACTTCACACCTTAAGAAGGCCATTGTAGTTGGGCCACCCCATAGGAATAAATTTTTCAGCTCCTTTCTTCCATACAACATCAGCAATCACCAAATTCCTCTAAAAAATGCTCCTTTTTTTCAAATGAGTAAACTGGAGGAAACCCTAAAAAAGTCGTCTATGTCAAGCGACTCATAAATTTTATCACAATGCACTCCCTCATTGACTCATTGCTTTAGGGGTAGTCATACTTAGCACATTCATAATCATAATCAACAATCACACACTCAATCATGCAAATTGCATTCGTTCAACGAATCATTGACAAAGATAATCACGCTCATGCTTGGGGTAGCAAACAAGCATAAATTAAATAAATGCTTGGAATTCTATAATTATGAAGAATATGGCCTGGTTTTTTCATGATTAAACAATGTCCAATATCAAGCTAAATTTACTCGAAAGGTTGTACTTTAAGCAAGTTCCTTAGCTCGTCAGAAGCAAGTTTTCAAGAACACATGCTCTTTTCATGATTGGGGCATCAAAATTTGGTTAGGTTACTAAATAACCCTAATCATTCAATATTTTATTCATCTATTTTTGCTCAGCGTTGTGCTGAACACAACGCATCTTAAAAGGAGCATCTATAGACACTAAAATCTGGTCAATCTGCTAAGGCAATCACAAGCACTGGTTAAATGACACCACATGACCCCCTTGGGCAACCCTCATAGGTTTACTAGTGGTCCTAACCACTCTTGGGAGGCTCTACCCCACTTTTGGAAGATTTTGGGCCACATAGGCACAACTTTCCCACCCCAGGACGGTCACATTTTATGACCATCCCATCCCAGGACGGTCACAGTTTATGGTCATCCCACCCTAGTATGGCTACAAACAAGCCATATTATGGTGGGATGGACACAACCTGGCCATCCTAAGGTGGGACGGCCACAAAGTTTGACTCCCAAAAAGTCAAATATAAAAAAATGGTACCCAAAAATTATCATTTGCCCTACCTATTCGACCATGCAAGTTAGAGAATGCAACATCCTTATGACATGCTGCATGTAAGAGGCCAAATAGGGAGATTCTCTTCCCCCTCCAATGCATGTCACCCTGGTGGCCATTTGGTGCCTCTTTCCCTACATGCCCTTGCATGCCTTCTTGCCCAAATGCCTCCTTTGGCTATAAAGTGGATTAGTTTTCCACACAAGAGATAGGGAGGATTTTTAATACATAGCAATGGATTGCTATCAAGATTTCCCTTCACCATTTTGTGCCCCTTTTCCCTCAGAATATCTACCTAGTGAAGGAGGTTTGCGAGTGAACTAGGAGGTGCAATATGATTCCAAAACTGAACCATATGAGTTATTTTTACCACAAAATTCAATGAAAAATATATTTAGGAGGTCCCTAACCAATTCCTAGAGGAATTAGTGATAAAATAAGTGCAGGACTGGTGGTCGTCCCACCCCAGGATGGTCCCTAGTTTATGACAGTTCCAACCGTACCACCCCAATATGGTGGCTTATCTATGCATTATTTCTTTTTTTTTCTTTTTTAGTTAGATTATATATTATCATATGATGCTCTTGTCCAAATTTCATGCATTTTGGAGTTATATTGAACAAGATATCACATTTTTAGTGTTTTGTAGGGTCTTATGCAGGTCTACGGAGGTCATCTAGAGAAGCACCTAAAAATATTGTTTATTTTGTAAATATTACCATATGGATTCTCTTAAAATAATTTTTTATGCATACTATCCAATTTTCATTTGATTTGGATGTGTTTTGGTTCATAAATTGCTTGCTTTGGGTTTTGTAGGTTGAAGACAGGCATTATGAGTGCGACATGCCATCAGACACAATTTCAAGTAATTTGTAGTTGATTTGGTAAAATATCCATGCATATTCTCATTACTAGTCTTTTGATGCCTGTGGGGATTGCATGTTTTTCATCATACACACTTGCTATTTGACATTTTTGGTTTCCTTGTATGTAGGTGCAGGTTTCTACAACACATTAGGAAGGATCACAAGACCTCAAGATCAAATATACAAGTGGCAGCATCATAGGTTTGCCCACCTCAATTATGGGTACAAGGAAAGACACTGGATGTGCACCCAAGTTACTTGAAGGATTTTGATCCTTGGGAACCCAATTTGTAACAATTGTATCATATTTGAGCCCTCAATGGGACATATATGAAAAATTAGATTTGATACACCATATTAATAAGAACTCAACTCTCTTTTGCTTCATTTATTGTTATTTGGCATCTCTTCCATTTTACTTGCATGCTTCTGTTTGATGCTCTTAAGCAGTAGGAGATAAATACCTATAATGTTCATCATCATTAGGTACACTATTTTTTCCTACTTCAGGTCTTATGTCCTACCTTTATAGGTAAAATTATTTTACCCACTGTGGAGCACAGCAGATCGTTGAAAGCCCTAAGCATGTAGGAAGTCGGAAAAATGTTGGACTTAGGGATCTTCAAGTGCCCTATTGCCTTGGTAGTGATGATTTTGATTGATGAGCCTGTATTGATCAGAACCCATTTGAATGGTATTTCATTGATTAACATGATAAATTTTAGAGGTATATCTGCTAAGGTAGTAAGAACTACCATAATTTTATGATCATAAAAATGAATCACGGGCTCTTGGCACTATTGCACTTGCCCCACAAAGTGTGTGAATGCATCTGGGTTCTGGGGCTAGAGCTCGATTGATCTCAAAATATCCATCAAGGTCTCCTTGTGCCTCGAATAATGTTGTATGAGCTCATAAATGGACAACTTGGCCAGAGTCATTTGTAGATTTTTTTTCCAGTCTACTCTGAATAGTTACTACAGGTCACGTTGGTGGACCTGGAGGATTATTTTACACCTATCTCTATTGAGGTGCAATCGAGATATTAATGGAAGCCACTAGAGGTTTTTGTTGCTCATATATTTGACTATTGGATGCTATTTTGACTATCTCAACCATTCTGATGCATCCCTAAATGGGTGGCTTGACTGTAACCTAGTTGACTTGGGTTCCCTAATCTCTAGGAGCTTCATGATTTGGAAATGGGTTCATGAATATACCCATATCTCTATTATCAAGATCTAGTAGGTTGTCAATTTTTAGCTCTCCCTTATAAATCATGTTTTGCATGATGTTATTGAATCTAATACATGTCTCTATGTCATGCCCTGGTATTCTATGATATGGGCAGTATTGATCTTTCCTATATCCTTTGGTCTTGGGATGATTAGGGTTAAGAACTTGTACATTAAGAAATCTGATCCTCTGTACCTTTCTCAACTTATTAAATATCGATTACATCGATTTAGTTAATGGCCTATAATAGTGAGGTGGCTAATGTTCCCTGTTCTGGCTCTAGTTGTTCTTAGGATCATAGTTGGCCGATGGGGATGAGCTTGATAATTATGAGGTTATTTTCTGTTCCCCTCCTTTGGTGTGGCTAATACAACTTGATTAACCTAAGCAGGCTTGGCCTGCTTCTACTTGTTTTTGTAATTCTGATTTTTCCTGCTTCACTATTTCTTGTTGCGAAGCTTGAGGTCTCCCTCATCAAAATTTATGTCTTCAATAAGCTTGGCTTGAGCCAAGGCTTCTTCAAATGATTCATACTATTGTAGTTGTAATAATAGAGAGATGTGTTTTGTGTAGCTCTTTGTGAACATTTGGATGAGTTCTTCAGTGGGGATGGAGAATGATAGTTTTGCCATGATTTTTCTCCACCTGTCCCCATAGTCCATTACTCGCTCATTGTCATACTTCTTCAAATTATCTAGGTCAGATAGGTTCACCTTCTTCTTGGCACCAAAGGAGAAGCATTCAAGAAACACATTCACTAGTTGCTCAAAACTGGCGATGCTATGTGTAGCACCCTAAAATTGGCGCAGTAAAACCTTAATAATTACAATTACTCTAGTAAATAATTCAAATTCAAATTTTAACCTCCAAAACCGCTCCCAAACCGCCGCTTAATCCGTTTCCTCGTTTCTCGCACCATTTTTAGAGTTTGTTTTGACCGTTTGACGATATCGTCGTCGATCAGACGATATCGCCTCAGATCGGACGATTTCGTCTGGGCTAGGACGTCCAGACGATCTTGTCCCAAAACTAATTTTTCACAATTAGCTCTCTGTTCCAACGACGTCTCTAATCCGGGCAGAAGCGTGTCTACGCCGTTAGAGACCCTCCCCATTGGAGATCTCCCAAATAGGGATGATCTCCAACCTCCTAACCTCCCTCCTAAGCCTATTTAATCCTAGGCCCTCCCCTTAGCATCCCCCTGGCTGAAATTCCCTGTAACTCGACCTTCACACGCATTAGAATAATCTATATTACTATCTGCACTTGTTCTATCCAAATTTTGTTGCAGGAACCTTAGTATTTTTTAGTCGGAGCAAGCTTACATCGTCGCAGACGATCCTGTTCAGATCGGAGGCGATCCTGTCAAATCAGAGATGATTTCGACTGCAATCATCATTGGGGGCAATCAGTGCCCAGAGTTTGCATTTCTTCATCTTTTCAATCTATTGTTTTATTCTGCAATTAGCTAGTTTATTTATTATTTTCTGCTATTCTGCATTTTGGAGTTCACCCATGTAGCTTTAAATGCATAATTAAGTCACCAATTGTCATTAAGTCATTGTAGTACACTCGTATTTTGTTTATTATCATCATTTTAATGTTATTCCTATTATTCTACATCATTGCCCTCTGTTAGAATAGTTGCATTTTCTGCATTTTGTGTCTACTTCTCTGATTGCAGGTCTCTGACGAATTCGTCAAATCTCAGACGATCTTGTCTGATAGCAGACGATCCTGTCAAATCAGAGGCGATCCTGACTGCTTCAAGAATTAGAATCTTCATCAGACATCCGGATCAGGTATGACTTTTTAATCTTGCTTACTTTCTCTATTTTTTGTCCTAATTTGTTCTTCTGTATTCATTTAATCTGCATCTTCATATAGAGCAATTTAGATTCATTTGGCCAAACCTAGGACTTGAATGTTTAAGGATAAAACTGAACACATAAAACACATTCCCAACCTAGGCGTGGAAACTGCCATTCAAACGTTTCCTGGTGAACCCACCATCCATCAAAAAATCACCATAATACACCTCCCCCGAGAGGCGGGACCTTCGCAAGGCCTCTCAGTCCGAGGTACCGCGCCATCCTTTTCACATCCCCCTTCCGGGCACGGATCCTATAGCCTGAAGGTAAGGGTGTGAAAAATTTGGAGCGATACATTTTGGTGAACCCGACGTGAATAACATAGGCATCTTTTTGATTCAAAAATATAAAAAAACAAAAATATATATATATGTATACAAGAAAAAAAAAGTAACAAAATCATCATTTCAAGTTTGTATGTTTTAGATTCAATTCTAAATAGTAGATACTAAATATTACTTTTAGAAGTACTAAAGAAACCATGAGTTTTTACTCAAATCAATATGAGCCCATCAGTAATGTTGGAAGAATTCAGCCAAATACATTTGTTGATTATGACCAACCTCATCCCTATTCAACATCACCTCCATCACACTTTTCTCATTTTTCATCCTTACCCCAACAGGACAATCCCTTTTCCAATCCTCTTCATAACGATATTATCTATTCTCCCATATATCCATATTATGTCTATCAATCCACATACAATCCTCCTCCACCATTTCAATATTCTTCTTTCAATACAACACATCCATTTCAACAAGAAAATACTTATTCTTCCAATTCTACCATGCACTCACCTCATACTTCGCAATCTTCCTATCATCATTCTACCCATAATAAAGAAAGTAGAGGTGAGAAACCATTAGGTCCTTTTATGACTGAATTCCTAAGGCACGTATCAAAAACCTCTCGAAAACCTTCATCACGTAAATTTACTAAGCTCAATCAACCAATGGATATAATTCTCAAGTATTTACTTGACACAAATAAGATTGAACTCCCTTCCATAAGACAACCTGATACCACAATAGATTGGTTTAAACCTGAGCTACATTGTGAATATCATAGAGTAGATGGACATATGACACAAAATTGTAAAGATTTAAGATGTGCAATTCAAGATTTGATTGATAAGGGTCTTTTTAATATAAAGGAATTACAATCTACAACTGATTATAAATCTCCAGTAAACAATCAAACTCCTACACAACAAATACCAATAATCAATCAAGACATGGGGATCTCCCAAGAACCCCTATTCAATTATCAACAACAAGAAACCAATCAAATATTGCATGTTAATGTGTCCCATCATGATGATATTACTAATATTGTAACAGAAACTACAAATGAGCAACCTCAAGTTCAATCAACTCAATCTGATATTCAAGATATGGATTCCTCATTTGACCAACCTTCAAAACTATCTTTGGCTCTAGAGAATGATCCAAAATGGAATGTAAGCATAGAAAGCTCATATTTAGAATCAAAATCTCAATCTGAAATCCACTTTGATAGCCAACAACAAGTGATTAATCCTCAAGCAAAGATATCCCTTTTAGAAGTATTACAAAGTTCTCACAAGGAAACTTTGTTCAAAATACCTAGCCAACAATTTGTTCCTCATCATATTTTCTCTAAGAACATAATTAATGGTGTAAACCCTCTTGAGGTTAACCATATTTCATTCTATGATGAGGAGATTCCTTCCTCTACTCCACAAGAAGACTCCTATCTTTACATTACAGGATCTAGTAAAGAAACACTTGTTAAAACTATCATGGTAGATAATGGCTCCTCTCTTAATTTATGCACTTATCAATTATTCCAAAAACTCAAATCAAAGGAAGAAGATCTTAATGAATCAAATGTTATTATAAAATCTTTTAACAATGAAATTCAAGAAGCTCAAGGTACTATAATTCTTCCCCTCAATATTGGATCCAAGATCCTGGATACTTTGTTTTATGTAGCATATTGCCCTTCACCTTACAACCTACTTCTCAGAAGTCCTTGGATTCATACGATGAGGGTTGTCCCTTCCACTCTTCACCAATGTTTGAAGTTTGAAATTGCAAATAAAATTGTTACCATACATGGTGACCCAACACCATTTGAAGAATATTTAATGGTTGAAACATCAAGTTCTATACATTCTCTATTATCACAATTATCTTCTATCCATCACTTTTCTTCATCCATATATGATCATCCTTGTTTACCAAATAACACCCATGCATATCTTTCACATATGCTCCCTCCATCTTATCAAGACTTGGAAGATAGTGATAAGAATGAAGAACTTTCTTATCCTTCTGACATTTTATTTTGTAACATGATCAATTTTACACATATAAAAGTCAAATCTTTTGCTACATTATTCTACATTATAACAAAGCTTTTGTTATCACTACCTTTTATTCATCACCTTTTGTTCTTACCTTCAACTCAACCAAATTATCCTTCAAAACCTCCTTTGATTTTGAAGCAACCTTAGACATGCTATACTCAAATAACCTTGTATAGTGTATATAGATCATCTTGTATATACCACCAATTTCAATTCATAAATTAAAATCAAAATACAAAAAAATCAAAATCCTCAAAATCTTCAAAAAAATACTAATGCAACTAAGGACCTTAAAGGTAAATTTGAGCCCAACTGGCTTGGACCATACATTATCACTTGCTAAATTTGAATCGGAGCATACAAATTATCTACCTTAGATGGTAAAGAACTTAAAGAACCCATGAACATTTTGCATCTTAAACGTTACTATGTATAAATTTGGTCATTTCATCCTTGTATATATTTGTTTAAAATATTTCAAAATCACTATCTTGTATTTCTTTCAATTTATAAATTCAAAAACACCAAAAACATTCATAATCATCAAAATATTCAAAACTATTTGTTGTATTTATTTATGGCACTTGTTAATTCTTTCAAAAACAAAAAATAATAATAATAATAATAAAAACAGCAATATTCTTGACTCTTTCGAAACCAAAACAACATAAAGAAGAAAGAGAGAGTCAACATTCTCAAAACTTCTCAAAAAGTATTTATATATATCTTCTTACAAATGTTGCAGTTATATGTTTCAAATTATTTTGGATAAATTAGCATTTATTTGGAATCCCTCACTTTCACAAACACAAAAATAAATATCTTGATTTTTATCTGGCATGATTACTAATCTCTCTTATATCAAAGTCCACAAAATTCAATTAAATAAAGTTTGAGCACAGAGAATTGATCTTGTTATTTACTTAAACCAAGCACATCCTTTCACAATAAAATGATTATATTTGTAATTTCCATGCTTTGCTACATAGTAGAAGTGGTTTCTTGAGCGAAAAGTTTCCCCTGCTATCCTATCATGCACATGGTCTAGAATCTTTGAGAATTGGCAAAAGGACAAGCTCACCCCTACCCAGAATAAAAATCCCTTGCTCTACAGCTAATCCGAGCAAGTATCCCTAGCATAGAACAAAAAGAAAAAGCAAAGTTCAAGAAAAAGAGAAAAAGAAAAATATTATTTTATATCATTACAACAATGTTCCAAGCATTATCAAGCAAAAATACAAAAGAAAGCAAAAGAAAGCAAAAGCAAAAGCAATAAAATCCCTTTCCCTACCCTTTGAAAAGAAAAGAAGGGTTGATGAGCTTGAATCCCTGGAATTCTCAATTATTCGAAAACTGTGAGGTAAGCCCCATAACAGGTGGTTTGTGCCCAACCCGCTTGGCCTTGGGTAACTCCTAGCGTGGCGATATGTCCGTCACATTAGCGACCTTCTTTTGTACGGACCTATGTCTGCTTATGGATTAGCTAGCTCTTGATAATCCGACTTACATAGTAGTCTAGTATGGTTATATGCATCTACATCATGGTTAATGAACACTTATTTGGTTCATTCAAATCACTTGTATCATATTATCTTGCTCAAAACTGGTAAATGAACATAGCAATTGCACACACATTTTGTATTTGAGAGATTTTGTGTATCATTATGATAAATCAAGATTGGAAATGAATTCACATATGCACATGGGATTCCTTATAAATCTAACTTTTGTCTTTAAGATACTTTGAAATATTTTTTTGCAAATTGTTTGGAATAAATTCATTTTCTTCTTTAAAGTACAGTTGTTTAGTATAAAGACAACTACATGCATAATAGAAAAAATCAAAATTTCTTTCAAAACCATACAATCAAAACACATATATATATATTGTCGACTTTCACGACGATGGTATAGTTCCAAAACCAAAATTGGAATTTTATGCCTAGCGCAAGTCCTCATCTTCATATTTTCTATTTATTAAAAATCAACCATGCAATAAAACTATCTCTTTTTGGATTTCGCGATGATGGTATAAGTCTATACCTACATATTCTATGCCTAGCGCAAACCATTGTACCAATTTTTATTCCCCATTTATTTAAAAATCATGAAAACCATATGACTTAAATCATTATGTTATACAATTATGCTTTCAAAAAGCATGCACATTATCACTATTTCATGTCATTATGTCAACCTTCAATTTTGCAATGATGGTATAATTCCTAGGGAATTATCCAAAAATTTTATCACACTTAGGAATTTATGCCTAGCAAAAATCATTTTAACATTATTTCATGCATACTATTTTTATGAAAATCTGAAAACAAACCATCATCATCATCATTTGCACCATTGCACCAAAGTCTTAAGACAGTCTCTTAAGCACTCTTTTACTTTTTAACAATATTTCTATACCGGGATTAGCTTGACGACCGAGTGAGCGGCGACTCCATGAAATGGTCTATAATAGCGACAATGTCCTTTGAAATTATTGTTAAAAGTCCCCTTTTATTTTTTATCATCACATCACAAACAACCAATTTGTTCTATCAGATTATTTCATTTAAATTTTTCAAGCATGACATTTCAACCATAATATTTCCAACGACGTAATTACATGAATCATCAAATCAATCAATCAAAACATTAAAAGCATCATAAAAATACATAAGACAAGTCATATGATCAAAAAATATCTCATCTATATATATATCAAATATATGTACATCATATCAAAAATAGATTGGTATGCCACAATCTACATCTTGGCATACTCAATCCTCTCAATCATATATCCTCTGTGCAGTGTCTCGAGAACCCCTCGAGCTCTCAGCCTCATCTCCTCCCCACCCTGAGGTGGAGGAGGTGGCCCCATCATAGTCCGTGTGGTGCCATGAGTCCTAGATGTCGATCGTGATGATGTCCTAGATGACCCCATCATGATAGGCTCTGCAATATGAGCTGGTAATGGCACCCTCTGCTCTGCTGGCACCGCCTGGTAGTATAGAGCCTGATAGAATGTAACCTGGGCAATAGCGCATGCTAAATCCTGAGTGCTCGCTCCTCCGCCCCGAGCTCTAAGTCGTGTAGCCTCATCCTGCAATGTCTGCACCTGAGCCTGAGCGGGCAACCTCAGCTCGGAGAGTCGTTGTCTCGTTGCTCTCCCTAGTGTCAACACCCTTGCCCTTATCGGGTGATGGTGGCCTCTCTCTCTATGGAGAAGGGGGTCTCTCCTCCCTCCTCTCCCACTGTCGTGGCCTCTGCTAAGCCTGTGGTCTCCTCTGCTCTCTCCCGTCATGACCCTGTGCCGCCTCAATGGCCGCCTGGCGCCGCCTCCCCATCCGATGCACAACTGCGTGAATCGGACCCTGAGCCCTCGTCATCCGAGGAGGGCGGATGCCTACGTACTAGGCATCATAGCCATCGGCTACCCCAACATCGTCCCCATCCACTGGCTGAATGGGGGCATCATCTACGTCCTGACTCTAGAAGCGCTGCATATCTGGAGCCCCGTTGACCGTAGTGTTATCCCGGATAGTCCGAGAAAACTCGTAATCCCTGAGAGATGGGATCCCCTGCTGTAGACCGAACTATCACAAAACTTGGTCGTAGCGGTGGAGCTCCACCTCTCCCCTCTCCATCCTCAGCCAGCAGATTCGCCTGATGCGAGCCAGCTCCTGTCCATCCTCGGCCCACCCTGGATGATCCCTCCAAGGCCTCCAGGTGATCTGGTCTGGGACAAGGTCATCCAAGAGTCTCCGGGACATCGAGAGATCAATCCGGCATCGTGCCCCTCTTCGGAGCCACCAGTAGAAAGCTCGGGGCCTCTCCCCGTCAATCCCTATCAAAGGAAGCCCTATCGGCCTCTGCACTGCAATGTGCTCCCAGCACCAAACCTGTAGTAGCGATGTCATAACCAGACATCGGCCGCCCTTGTACATGACCCCATGCAGGATCCTGTACAATCGGCATAGAACAAAGCTGCCCCAAGAGAACCTATAACCATGGTCACGCATGTCGTAGATCACATCTGCTAGCACCCATGGTACCCTGCACCCGCTCTGGTGGCACAGCAGAAGTCCACCTACCACTCTGGCCAAAACCTGTGTGAGTCTAGATGCCCTAGGCATCTGACGTAGTGCCTCGATGTTCACTCCGCCCTTCTCTAGGGCGAAGCTCGGATCGCCACACAACCGCATCATAGCATGGCCCTGATTGGCCGTAGGAGTGATCAACCGTCCTTGTATGGGGATCCTCAAAATCCTCCATACATCCTCCAATGTGGGAGTCATCTCCCCTATGGGTAACCAAAAATAGGAAGAACCCGGATACCACCTCTCTGCCAGGGCTGTCAGTAGCCCCATGTCTATAGAAACTTGTGGCATCTCTGCCACATGTTGTAAGCCAGCTTGAGCTAGCTGATCCCGCTCTGCCTGTGATAGAGTGGCCAAGTCATCTCTCAACCCATCGTATTTCCATTCTCTGCTCTTTAGTAAACCTCTCTGCAACATAAACAACAACACAATAAAAAATCATTAATAAAAACTCAAGTGATTAATAATGCAAGTAAAATTAGTTCAATTTTATACAAATGATGATATCGTCCACTATTGGACGATATCGTCCCAAATTTGAGCAAAATCGTCTCCGATTTTGCAAGCCGAAATCGTCCCTTATTTGATGAAATCGTCCCCCTTTCGTCGATTTCGCCCTTCGACGAAATCGGCGAACTTGAGACGATTTCGTCGAAATCGGGACGATTTCGTCCCGACGACGTCGACGGCCCAAAAATGGCCGTGATGCTCAAAATTTATTTAAAATCAATCTAAAAAGCATGTAAATTCAACTTAAACCATTCTAAGCTAAGTTTAGACTCTTACCCGTAGCCCGCGTCGGACCTCTGTCGATCTGTGCGTTGTCTCGACCATTTTTGCTTGCAGAGCTCTAAAAACTAAAAATGAACAGTAACAATGAATTAGGGTTTTACCCTATTTTTCTTAATTTTATTCAAAACACAATTAAAAACATTTTAAAATTTTGCTTTTTCGCGTTTTTACCTCAAACGTTCGATTTGGGTAAAAACACGGAGGGGGCACCATAGTAAGCTGTCGTACGATTCGACCAAGAATCGTCGCCTAAAAATGGGAATAATTTTTGCTTTCTCGTAGATCGAGAAGAACTCATCTTTAACGCATTTTCTTTGAAAAATTTGCTAAAGAGGGGGCAAAATGTAGCACCCTAAAATTGGCGCAGTAAAACCTTAATAATTACAATTACTCTAGTAAATAATTCAAATTCAAATTTTAACCTCCAAAACCGCTCCCAAACCGCCGCTTAATCCGTTTCCTCGTTTCCCATGCCATTTTTAGAGTTTGTTTTGACCATTTGATGATATCGTCGCCGATCAGACGATATCGCCTCAGATCGGACGATTTCGTCTGGGCTAGGACGTCCAGACGATCTTGTCCCAAAACTAATTTTTCACAATTAGCCTCTGTTCCAACGGCGTCTCTAATCCGGGCAGAAGCGTGTCTGCGCCGTTAGAGACCCTCCCCATTGGAGATCTCCCAAATAGGGATGATCTCCAACCTCCTAACCTCCCTCCTAAGCCTATTTAATCCTAGGCCCTCCCCTTAGCATCCCCCTGGCTGAAATTCCCTGTAACTCGACCTTCTACACGCACTAGACATCATCTAAATTACTATTTGCATTAGTTCTATCCAAATTTTGTTGTAGGAACCTTATTATTTTTCAGTCGGAGCAAGCTTACATCGTCGCAGACGATCCTGTTCAGATCGGAGGCGATCCTGTCAAATCAGAGACGATTTCGACTGCAATCATCATTGGGGGCAATCAGTGCCCAGAGTTTGCATTTCTTCATCCTTTTCAATCTATTGTTTTATTCTGCAATTAGCTAGTTTATTTATTATTTTCTACTATTCTGCATTTTGGAGTTCACCCATGTAGCTTTAAATGCATAATTAAGTCACCAATTGTCATTAAGTCATTGTAGTACACTCGTATTTTGTTTATTATCATCATTTTAATGTTATTCCTATTATTCTACATCATTGCCCTCTGTTAGAATAGTTGCATTTTTTGCATTTTGTGTCTACTTCTCTGATTGCAGGTCTCTGACGAATTCGTCTGACGAATTCATCAAATCTCAGACGATCTTGTTTGATAGCAGACGATCCTATCAAATCAGAGGCGATCCTGACTGCTTCAAGAATCAGAATCTTCATCAGACATCCGGATCAGGTATGACTTTTTAATCTTGCTTACTTTCTCTATTTTCTGTCCTAATTTGTTCTTCTGTATTCATTTAATCTGCATCTTCATATAGAGCAATTTAGATTCATTTGGCCAAACCTAGGACTTGAATGTTTAAGGATAAAACTGAACACATAAAACACATTCCCAACCTAGGCGTGGAAACTGCCATTCAAACGTTTCCTGGTGAACCCACCATCCATCAAAAAATCACCATAATACACCTCCCCCGAGAGGCGGGACCTTCGCAAGGCCTCTCAGTCTGAGGTACCGCGCCATCCTTTTCACATCCCCCTTCCGGGCATAGATCCTATAGCCTGAAGGTAAGGGTGTGAAAAATTTGGAGCGATACACTATGCTTGGGCAATTTATTGAACCATTGAGTCATCGCACCTGAGAACATCATAATGAACGTTCTCAACATCAAGGCGTCATTCTACTCAAGATGGAAGCATGCATTCGTGAAGTTGGTAATGTTTTCTTGCATGTCTTCCTCTCCCTTAAAATTTTCTAGCCTACACATCTCAAAGTGCCTAGGATATGCAGGACTCATGATTGAGGGGTACAAAGTTTGGTTGTGTATCTTGCTCAATGTTGGCTTCTATCCACCCATATCCTATTTTTTGATATATTTTACCCTCTCAATGAGTATCTGATATGCCTTCGAAGAAGTAATATCTTGTTCTTGAAGGTTCACTCATGGTGGTAAGGGAGGTAATTCTATGTTTTCCTGATTTGGACATTTGTACTCATCTCCCATAATCATGGATGGAGGTTTAGGATATGTCTATTTTTGACCTTCCATCCCTACCTGTTCCTCATAAAATTGTGTTTGTTTGAGGTCCAAGTATTTTTTATGCTATGAAGTGTGGTGAGCACACTTGTTTCTTTTCCTAGTGCTTCTCTCCTACTAAGAATTGGTACATCTCTTATATTGATATCTTTCACCACCTATGTGTGCATCTGCTCAAGATAACCTCTCTAATAGCTCCTCACGCTCAGCTCTTTCTTCTCTTGAGTGTTGTTCTTGTAGGCACAAGCATATTTTCCTTTGATCTTCTTTCTTGATAACTTCTACATACTCTCGCTCGATGCGCAGCACTTCCTCTAACCTACATATATAGTCATATCAACCTACTACTGAAGGTTAATTCCTTTCTAACTTTGTGTGAGGAGTTCTAATGTTTAGGCCCTTCGAGGAGGCTCCTATTGTGTGCTTACCCTTGTTCACTAGGGTGACTTGTTCTATGTATTGTGTTATGTGTTGAGTTCCCCCATGGTCAAAAGCAGTGTATGTGTTGTGGAATCACTTTGAAGATTCCCCTAGTTCATTGGTGCATCTAGTAGTTATGCTATGCAAACTTACTAAGTAAGCATAATATTCAGTAGTAATGCTTCTTGGAGATGGTCTCGATGGAACTCGATCCAACTCATCAAGTTGTCTGGTTCTCTATGGTTGATCCCATAGAGTCCCATTGGTACCAATGAGCTCATAGTCTAAGGGTACTCACCCATCTATAGGGAGGATATAGGATGTCATGGGTCTATGATTGAGCACAACGCTAATGTCTTACCCCTTAGTGGGTTGATCTATCCTATGTGCATCATGTGAAGCTTGGGATCTTGTAGCCCCTACATGCTTATGCGATGATGGAGGACTTGATGCTTCCTCATGCCAGCATGATGATGGAGGTCTTTAAGCCTATATATTCCTATACGATGATGGAGGTCATGATGCCTCTGCATGTCAGTGTGAAGAGGGATTTTGTGATACCTCTACTTGTCTATGCGATGAGGAAGACCTTGACATCTCCTCATATTTATGTTATGAAGGAGGTCATGATGCATCTGTGTGTCTAAGTGATGAGATAGGCCATGATGCCTCCTCATTTATATATGATGGGGAACTAGGATGTGGCTCTCTTGTTGGGGTTTCTCTAGGAGTCCCCCCAAGGGTTAAGTTGTCACCCCTAAGACTTTTTAAACATCATCTAGTGACACTATGGGTGGGTGACTTAATGCCAGTGTGATTGTGAGTGTGTGGAGCATTCATTTTTGCCTTGGTGGTGGACCAAGGGTGGTTGCTCTGAGTGTATACCATGGTGACTTATGAGTTATCTTCTTAGGTTAATTCCAAACCATACAAAAAAATAAGCAGATGTTTATCTCGTTTAAGGATTTATGTATGTGTTTCCTAAAATGTCTAGTGTGTTTTAATTTTTTGGATATATAAGCTAACTCTCATCATGTTTTGCATTTGTTTTTGATGGTATGCTTAAATTGTTTAAGGGATTTCACCTGTATACCCGCACAAGCCAAATACGATGATGAAATCCATACTCGATGAGGTAGCATAGGTACTACCAACCCTCACCCAGCACCCCATGCACAACAATACACTCCTCAAGGAGGAGTGCATGCTATTTTTCATGGTTAGGATAGTTCTTGGGTCGGCCTTGGCCATGGACGAGTCCCAATGATACTCTTTCTCACGAGCCAACCAAGTGGTAATGACCTCCACTGTTGATATCAAAAAAATGGGTTGGATGTGAGAGCCCAACACTTCTAATGTTAAAAATAAGATGTGATGTGTGTGGGGTTATTTTTAACCTTGCATGTAAAAAAAATGTATCACCAAGCAAACATGATCTTTCCTATATGCCTAAGATAAAATATGTTTCATTTCAGAAATATGCATGTATTCAACTTATATGAACTTCATAGAATGCATCATATTTTATGAATTAATGGCCACTGGTTGGGCCGCATGCAAGCAAACTAAACACACAGAAGCCTAGCACACTGGAGACTAGGGCATACCTTACAAGTAGAGACCATCTATTCCTAGAAATGCCTAGAGAAAACTAAAGAAATTCCTAGGAAACATCAAATGCATTTTTTTTCCATTTTTCTTTATATTTTCCTTAAAAATAATTAATTAAGTTGTTATTTTCTAGAAAAAAGGTTGCAGATAGAAAACATAGAGAAAATAGAGAATGCAACCAACCTCAAATCCTGATCTGGTGATGGAAATTTTACCCTCTACTACACTTTTTAGTTGGCTGCTATTGACCAGAGTGGTTTCTACTGGCCGCTGACTAAAGAAGCAGCTAAGATCTTCTGGTTGCTATCGACCAGAGTGGCCAAAACCTATGGGTCGCTATCGACCAGAGTGGCCAAACCTACACATAAAAAACTCATAAATATCAGTAAATCAATAAAAAATAATAACCTAGTGGGGTCCCATCATGATTGCCATCTGTGCAACCTTGGGAAACATGCACCACAACTAACCCTAATTGTAATGTTATTATTATATCAAATGTAGAAATGAAGAAAAATCACATATAACACGAAAGTAAAAGAGTAAAGAAATATTCTTTTATTGATGCTTCCATATCTCAGTTACATGTACATCCCTCTAAGGGATACTTATTTTGATATAATCTATTACAAGTGGGGAAAAGGTGAATATATCCCCCGCAAGGGGATGGTGTGCCTTCGTAGGCCTCCCGATCTTGCACACAAAACTATTTGAGGGCTTACTGATGCCTCCTTCTCTTGATGTAATCCTGGAGGGATCATGTGTTCTGGATACTTTGAATTGATCTTGTGAACCTATATTTGTAGGTATGAAAATAATAAATCATAGTAAGTAGTCTGGGCTGCCTCCCTGGATGAGGTTGTTAGTGTTAAATCTGATAAGAAAGATAAATAAGAATAATATGATTAAATATGATTAAATTAATGAAAAATATGTGCATATCTTAGGGAATAATAATGTAAATACATAACTAAATCAAATCTATACTAAGAATAAATACCGAAGTAGGAAGCAATCAGATCTAATGCTAGAACAAAGGAAATGCCTGCGGGCCACTAGCCAGGATAACAGCCATGAAATAAACCTTTCTCCTCTCAATCCAAGGGCTATAGTTCTAAGTTCCTCACTCCAATTGATTTTTAAGGGTTTTCAATTGTACCTTGATACACTAGTTGGTGGTGAATAATAATGGATCTGAATAACGGGTGTGTATTCTCTCCTCAGCCATATAGCTCTTCATTTCTCCTCAAGGGTGCACAAATTTGCTTTCCAAAATAACAGGGCTTCGCTGCATAAACTCTAAAAATTTTGGATCTCCTTTTGATCTTTATGGGAGATTTCATATGTAGACTTCCCTCTTTTTAGATCTGGACCTTGGCTTCCTGGAGAAGCTTCAATACAAATCTCATGCGACTAATCATCCCAGGTGGAAAGCATCAGTCATAAACTGTCATTGAAAGGGTAGTTAGAAGAAAATTAGGAAGTTCCTCACCAAAATCTACCTTTAAACAATGCAAGGTACAATCAGACTATGTGATTTGGGTCTGTATTCATAGCCATACTGTGCATGGTGCTAGCTGTTATCAAGTTCAGCGGTTAGGTGTAGCCACTGTAGTCTTCAACAGCCAGATGTGGCAATCGATCTGCTTGAGAGCGGCCAAGACTGGATGGGCTAGAACTACCCTTTTTGAGTGGTTAGTACCATTTCTTGCTCTTGGAGAGATCCAAGAGGATTCATATGGTCTGTGAATGTGTCCATATGGATAGTCTCCTAAACATGACATGTTTTAGGTATCTACACTTCCAAAACCCTATACTTTTAGTTTTATTTTATTTTAAAAGTATCAAATTATCTGGTCACTTCACAAATTGCCTCCATTTACTTTAAAAAAGCCCCAAATTGCTTTGGGCACTTTACAAAATGCTTTCAATTTACTTTTGTGTCTTGCAAAATGCACCAAAATCACTTTGGTCAACCATCAAATGGCTTTTAACTTTCCTTTCATAAGCATTAGTTTGTAGGTTTTTGCATTGTCTTTTCACTAGTATAGCATACCACATTTGCATAAGGCATGAAGAAAGCACATGATTTATTTATCTCTTTGATCTGAGATGTATTTTGATCTATATCATGCATAAGGCTCTCATAAGACATCTGGTCATAGCCTTAACATGTATATCTTGACTAGTGTAGATATATTTACTCTCAAGCAAATATTAGTTTTTCCCTTTATATATTTAGCATAAATCTAAACTTACACAAAGTTCTTTCATTTCTTGTTTAGTATAGACTTTACTTTTCAAAAATGACTTTACTTTTCCAAAAAAAAATCAAAAGGCTTGCATTGCTTTCCTAGTCTTATTTTCTTTTTGTAGCTAGAATCCTAAAAGCAAATCAAGAACACACACATACACATTTTGCACATATTGGTGAAGTTGGATTTTATCACCAACCACCAATCAATATCCATGATGTTGGCTTTCATATCCAACCATTGACTCACCCCCTAGCCACCGTAGTAACCCCCATGAGTAATTTTCTAGACTTCATCACTAGAAAACTCCCTATCCTTGAGAGTATCTCAGGGTAGGTTAGGGCAGACACCCCTAATAATAGGGCTATATTATAATTTGTGGGTCTACAGCAATTATTTTTAATCGATCTTTCTTGAGGGTGAGGTGAAAGCTCATTTGGCCTACACATGTTTTAAATAGCACAATCTTGTTCATAAGAGGTTCATATTCTCCCTTTTCGTTTCCCCAAGCCATTTCTATAATTAGAAGTCATATTTTTTTTGTGTATAGCCACTCCTTATGTACATTTTGGTATAGTGGAGGGGATGTACATTAACATACCCCTCATAGATCTCATTCATCCACCCCTTTCATTTGGTTCTTAGTGGTCTTTATACTTGAAAACACACCAAAACAACATAAACAATCAAACAAAATCAAAAACCAAAATCATACCTCCACTCACTATATAAATAAAAATCAAAATATATCTACACAAATACACATTCAAACACTTCACTCACCAACTTGTTTGTTGTTTGTGATAATACTTGATTATTTAGTTCTTTTTGCTACAAAACTACTATAGACATAGGAAAAGAGACATCAAAACAACTCTAAAACTCTTATTTTTTAGTTTTTCACTGTATTTTGTATCTATAATCTAGTTTTTTCCCAACCATACATACAAGTACAGTAAATTCAACCATAGATATAGGTCCAATCAAGTCAAGACCTCATATACAGACATAGTTTCACTCAAACTTGTTCAAACAACTACAATTTTTAATCAAAACCAGTAACTGTCTCTTTCTTTTTAGTCACCTACTTATCATTCACATTTTCATCATGGTGCTTACTTGAATCCAAGTTAGAGAGTAAGAATTTCTAGCCATGGAAGCCTCTCAGGTGACCCCTCCACCCTCAACCACTTCCCCTAGACCACTTAAGAAAATAATATTCATACCACCCTAGAATTTGTTGGACTATTCTCAGGGCTAGAACATGGGCAACATGACCCAAATTGGCTCTTCAATCCTCAAGCAAGCCTTGGCACACAATTCCACTAATGTATTATAGTCTTATAACCCTTGTGATAATATCCCTTCAACTGATCCTTTCCTAAATGCCATTTATTAAACTTACCTACCTTTTGTCTCTTACAACAATCATTCTCCATCTTCTTCTCATCATCCACCAAAAAACTCACCTTGAGTTTTGTTGTATCTTTTTAACATCCCCCATAGTAACTCTCCCACCTCATCTCAAATCTAGGTTCAATCCTACACTATTTATCAAACAATGGATATGGTTTCAACCTCTCTTCTTCCCCCCAATTCACATATCACTTCTTCATCTCAAAATCCACCTCAACCACCTCCCTCATCTATATTCCTTGATTTTAAATACTTTCCTTAAATATTTCAAGGAATCATGTCTTATTCAGGTTCTTCTATTTTTCCCACCACCTTCTATCAACCTACACCTCCTCTTGAGGCTAATCTTCTCAACATCATCCCTTCATTTTCCAATTCCCCTCCAAATATTTTTCAAAGTGGAGTGTATGGACCTTCTTATTTTGGTTATCCCACTTCTTTTCCACCTTCCTCTTTCTATATTCCACTACCTCCTTTTCATCCACCTTCTTCTATTCCTCTCTCCTCATTTAATCCCTAATTTCCATCCTATATTTAACACCTTCCCTCTATTATTCTTTTTAATATGTACAAATTGACCCTTCCAATATTCATTCACCACCTCTTTCTTAGATAAATTATTTCTCCTCTCCCCCTTATATTCAACCTTCTCTTCCACCTCAATCCACTCAAGCATATTTACTCACTTCCCCCCTTCTACCCCACATACTGCTCCACCTTTTTTACCTCCTCCATATTCTCCATATGAGTGGTCTTATCTAAACTTACAAACCCCCAATCAAATGGTCTATCAAATGCACAATCAAGTGCTCACTCAAATACACAATCAAGTTCCTAGTCAAGTGCACAATCAAGTGCCTAGTCAAATGCACAATAAATTGTCCATTCAAACACACAATAAAGTAACCAATCAAATGCACAATCAAGTGCCCAGTAAAATGCACAATCAAGCACCCACTTAAATGCAAAATCAAGTACCTAGTCAAATGCACCATCAAGTACCCACTTAAATGCAAAATAAATTACCTAGTCAAATTCATCATCAAGTTCCCAATCAAATGCACAATCAAGTGCCCAACCACATACCCAAATAGGATGTCAATCAAGTGTATGTTCAAGTACTAAATAAAGTGCACATTCAAGTGCTCAACCAAGCAACTACACAAGTAGTCAATCAAGCACACCAATAGGTATTGAATCATATACATCATCCAATAGTTAATAGGACTCTCTCACACCCAAGTCAACCTCCTATAGCCAAATTTAATCAATGGGTTGCATAGCACCAGTAGTTTCCACCTTATTTTTCTTTCATCCTTCTTATCATCCCTATTCTTCAGCACCTCAACTTCTAATTTCATATTCTCCATTCAATCTTGCCACATTTCATCCCCAAGCTCCTCATGCACATTATCCATCTCCAACACCATATCAATACAACTCATTCCAATTATCTTGAACCACCCCTCATGGACTTCCCAGTTTATCCTATCTACATTATTTTAATAACTTCTACATATTAACCATCCCTCAATATATACTAGTTATGGTGTATTCAATAGAGCAAATTATTGAAGATATTATATTATTTGGTAACATTAAAGTACCTTGGAATGCTAAGAGTGTGTTTTATATTTGTCTACGTTTCAAAGTGTGGATAGTATTGTGTTATGTAATAAAGTGTGCAAGTGTCAGGAGGGCATGTGAGGTGTGCAAGTATGATTATGCAAGGTCTTAAGAGAGCAAGTGGAATCATAGATGTTATGTGTCAAATGTGAAAGCAAAATGTCATCAAGATGTAAAGTAAAGAGCCATGTAATCATCAAATTTTTGTCATAATGTGAGGTATATGAAAGGTTGCATCTCTCAACGAGTTTGAGGAGATCAAAATTTATGTAAAGATAGATATTGAAGATAGAGATCCATGCAATTTAATGAATATTGATGCATTTCTTTAATTATCAATAAATATTTACCTTGTGATATATTGGTGTTATGTGAATGTATTTTATGTGATTGATATTTTATCTTGGAGAAATTAATGTATGAGATAATCTAGCAAAACTACCAACAATGATATCAAAGTCTGCTTGGTTCAAATGCCTTCTTCTAGGATATTTGTGAGAAGAATTTGGAGCGGAGATATTTTTAAAGAAGAATATTGTGAAGGAGAATATAATTAAATAAGAAGAAGAAGAAGATTTAATCAAAAATAATTTAAGAAAAGAGTGAGAATATTGAAGGTGAACAAAGAGAATAAGATTGTTAGATGAATTAAGATATTGAAGAGATTTAATGTGGAAGGAGTTGTTGGACTATAAAGGATTGGTTGGTAAAAATATATGTCTAAATGCCAATGGTTGTATATTTTTAAACAAATACCAAGAAGAGTGAATATTTGAGGATGAAAATAAATGTGGAAGAGATATTGAAGAGAAGTGAACATATGGAAGCTGAAAGCTATATTTGGAGGAGATTAGAGGTAAAAATTTGGAGAGAACAAACATGGAATTCAAACGATGCTTTGGAGGATAGAAATCAAGAATGAACACTGCTTTGGAACCTAGGCCAAAAAAATTACATTAGAAAAAGAATAATATTGAATTGGAGCTCTAGTTGAAGGATAATGTAGAATAAATAATATCTACTAGATTACATTGACAAGAAAGAGAAAAAAATGTTAGTTTGTGAGCTAAGAATGTGAGTTTATGATTCTATTAGCTAAGAACATGAGTTTTTGTGCATATGAGCCTAGAAAATGAATGTGGTCAAAGGAAATAAGAGAGAAAACAATAGTAGAAGGACCTAAGAAAAGTGGAAGCAAAGGAGAAATTAGAAAATGGAATTATTGAATCGTTGCACAAAAGATTTGGTGCATTATGGGAAGCAAATTATCTAGCCTACGACAAGCAAAAGTAATTCCAGAATTGCTCCAATTTGAATTTGATATGTGGCACCCAAGGAAAGGTAAATTTTTATACTTTTATTTATTAAGGAAGGTGCATGCTAATTTTGGGTAGATATTTTAAAGGAATATTTTTTTTATCAAAGACTTAGGAGGAATGAGGTTTTATTAAAAGGGTTAGATTTGTGAAAGGTATAAGGGAACTTAAATATTTGATTGAGATAAGTAGATAAGGAATTGAATTAGGAGGAAATGAAATCAATGGAAAGAATGAAATAACTAATTAATAATTAAAATAAGAACTAAGGAAATTGAAACTTGCTTTGGGAGATATAAGAAGAGAATTAAAAATTGAAAGTTTGATTGATTGAAGGTAATTTTAAAGTTGAAATTTTGAATGTAATGAATGATGAATTAAGCTTTGGTTGATAAAATTGAGAAAGATAATTTAAAATTTTAATATTAAAGAAACAAAAAATAATCATTAAGCTTTTGTTTACTTAATGATTGGGAGACATAAGGAAACAAAATAATTAAAGTTTGAATTAAATATTTAATTGATTGAAATTTGGATGAAACTAAAATTTGATTTTGAAATTGTGAAAGTGAATTAAATTTGGGAAAATAAAGAATTGAATGAAATGAATATGTAATGAAATGAAGTGAATTTGAGAATAGTGGATTGATTGAAATTTAAAATTTGAGAGATATAAGGAGATAAAAAGAATTGAATTTTAAATTTGATGAATGATTTGAAGATTGAAATTTGAATTTTAAGAATTGAGTGTATAATCTAAAAGTCATTTTGAAGAATTGATTGATTGCTTAAGAAGAAGAAATCCATTAGGGTGAAATATTGGCTAGAAAACAAGAAAAAACTTTCAAGAATCATAAAATACAAGAACTAATGGAACATATACAAATTTTTCAAAGTGAAGCAAAAATCACAGTTCCTATGATTCTCAAGCAATGCATAAATGATTTTTTTGAACAAGGGAATTCAAATAGAAAAACATAAAATATAGTTATGTTGGACTAAAATCTACCATTATTGTGGAAAGGCGCTACACCCAGTGATTTTAACCAAAGTATATAATTGGATGAACAAAAATTACTCTATGTTCAACCTTTAGATAAGGTTGGCTCCTTTGATTGATTATATTTTGATGTAGAAAGGGTTATAAAGGAGTAAGGGTTAGAGAATAATAGGGAAAAGTAGATAGGATATAGTGTAACAACATTGGATCTCACTGAGTAATATGCTATTAAACCAATTACATGACACTTAATAGACCAACCATTATCACCTACAATTATAGGTTCATTTAGCTTAAGACATTCACTTTAATCATTCCAAGGATTCATATAATTAGCAATCCAATAGGCAATTTAGACTTGATTTAACAGAATATACTAAATTTTTAATTTAACAAGAATGACTTAAAGAAAAGTATAAAGGCTTTAATCATTCTAAGGAATTCAATTGTTAGCAATCCAATAGGTAATCCAAATTATAGAATTACTTTAACATAACACACTAATTACTAAGTGTAACAAAAATGAATTAAAGTAAAATACACATAAAAACCTACAATTGCATAGTAATGGAGGTCAAACAACTATCACTTCATTGATCAGTAGAAATATTACAAAGAAATACTAGGCAAGGACTATAGATTTGAACCTTGTTATGAGGTATTTGTTCAGATATATAGGTTGCTTATTGAATCTTGTAGTGCAATATTTACATTTAGTTAGGAAACTATTATAGATAACCTAGAAGAATGTTCTAGAAGCAGCTATGGTTAGCCTAGATCTCTTTCTATGCATTAATTTGAATTTGTCTCATTGATTTACAACTACCTTATGTAAGTGGCTACATTATTGGAGCTATTATTATCATGCTTTGGTATCTTTAACTGGAACTAGTTGGTGAGCACCTTGGCCATTATAGGTTTGAGAGAATTATCTTTGATTCATTTGAACAAAATTTGGTCCTTCATTTCACTTACAGATGTTGTCTAAAATGAGATTGTTACATTGGTTTGGTGGCACTACATTGGGCATGTTCTTGGTTCAACTCTTCTTCAAATGTTACTTTTTATTTTGCTTTATCTTAGGCTCTAACTTGGGAATGGTGACTTTATAAACTTTTTTAAACTAGTTTTTTACCTTTACCTTAGAATGCTCAATTGCACTTTGTGTGATACTAGGCTCTTCCTCTTAGTGTTCATCCCCATTGAAGAAAACATGGTTTTGAGCGGTGCAACTTTAAACCTTGCAAATTACTATCATGATCCTAGGTTCTTGATATTCATAGCTCTATGCTTAGCTTTAAGTATGATTATATCATCACTATTTATGGCTTGATTTCAAAACATTACAGTCTCAAACTTAGTCTTTAGGTTTTGATTTACACAGTTCTAGGTTTCTTTACTTTTTGGCTAACGTCATTATATTATTTGGCCTAGTTTCATGCAAGGTACCTCTTGAAAATATTTTTTGCATGGTCTCAGGAACCTACTCAGATTGTGTCAATGTTACTCCTTCAAAGCACCCAATTTTGGAAAATTGTGGCCTTGGGCAATTGAATTTACATGGTTTTGGTAGAGTGAACTTTATGTTTATGTTACTAATAATGTCACCCTAGTTTTTAGCATCTTTGCAGGTTTTGAAATACTTAGCTAGTTCTTTAGCCAAAGAAGTTTGGTATTTTTTAAATTCAAATGGGATCATGAATTTGACCTAAATTCTTGGTACCTCTTGGAATTTGTTTCTCATAAAAAAGGATAACCTAGATAGCATTCCTTTGGATTACAAAATTTTAAAGAAGAGAAGGATTCAAAGGAGCTATAAAATAAACCGATAGGGGAAAAAGAAAGTAGAGACAACACAATGTGTAATATATATTATAGGAGACAAAAATTTATGGATAATAGAAAGTGGAAGATAGGAGACGATGAAGAGATATATACGTAAACTATAAAATAAATAGTGGCACAAATGGGAAGTATTGAATAAAATGATATGGATATGGTATTATATGCAATAATATTTGCAATAAATGGAAAAACTAGAAACTAAAAAAAACATCGAATGTGGAGTTGATGGAGCAATATATAGGTAGGTAAAAGAAGAAAGGAAAATATACATGGAAGAAAAGGAATAAAATAGGTAGAGATGGTGCAAGGGAATACCTGGACTGTGGGACCCCCCATAAAAATGTACCTCCATGAGCATATTCCATCATAGCCAATAGTCGCTTCAAGTCCAAGCAAGATATCTTAAGCAAATATTCTAGGTACTTGTGGGCCAAAATTTACCATTATTATGTTTTTTCCTCTCCTTTACATAGTTGCTTAGGAACCTCTTCTATGTACCACTTGTAGTAGTGCAACACTTCAATTCTCTACAATAATGTATGACTATAGTGTAGAGCAATTTTTTTTTAATTCTATGGTCGATATGGCTTTATATAAAGCTCAAACAATAGGTTTACTAGCTATTCTTTCCATAATAATTGTATAATTATATCTCCTAACTAGATGATTTTTCAAAAAAATATCAAACTTGTGTGAATTCTCTATTAACATGCTTTATTTAATTTTTTTTCATCAAATAAGCTCCTTTGGCTCAGTTTTCTTATGCTTTACTTTCATCATGCATATGATAGAGTGTCAGGCCATTCTACTTGCACATGCTTTTCTATTTCAACTCATGTCATGATTTCAGGTACTTTATCTCTCTTTTTTGCTTTATCCATTTGTCTATGAAGTCAAAGAAAGTATGGTAGAGGGAGAAGGATAGATTAAATCATGTGGAATAATGATTATGAATTTGAGTGTGTGAGCCATGGCAGAGTAGATGCTAGAAGGAATAATTCTCTAAGGGTTGGGTATCTTTCTATTCTAGATTTGAGTCTTCATTTACCTATCTATATTATGCAACTTCTTATTTTCTCTATGCTCTAATGTGCTTTCTAGTTTGATCAACTTAAATACCATTCCTATTTGGTTGATTACCTCATTTACTAAAGTTGTAGTCAAATTTTTATTTACTTGCTAGCTATTTACAAAAAAATATGGTATGCTTGCCCATGCATGGAAGGTGTGACCACTTGTGATCTATCCTTTGAATATTTAATTCTTTAAATATATGATACCAAACTTCATCTTCTCTTCATGATTTATTCTCAAGGTTTCAAAACTATCTTCAGACATCTCCAAAGGTCAATCTATTTTTGTTCTATCTTCGAGGAATTCTTGGCTCTGGGTATGTGTGGAAGTCGTAGATAATTGAATTTGACTAAAAACTATATCTTGTTAAGTGTTGGTCTTCCATATGTATTTTTTAGAGTTCCCAAAAGATTATCTATCATCAAGTCACTTTGTATTTGAATTGTTCTTTTTGAATTATGCATTTTTTTCTCAAATATGCTTTGATTGAATGGCCAGAGTTTTTGATGATCATGATTCTCCATATTTTGAAAAGAAACATAATTGGTTGGTGGACATGATTGTTCCTTGAAAATAATTTTTTGTCCACTAAAATTATCATAGTACTATGGCTCTTGCAATGTTGGATTTGATTCCTTTTTTGTCCAATCACTTATTTCTAGCTTTACATATTAGGTACCTTTCTTGGTAGAGTTGTTTTAGTTCTCAATATTATTCAATGTAGAAGGGGTGCAACCCTTGGTTAGATATTTTGATCAACTTTCTACTACAGAGGATAACCATGTGACTTTAGTTTTGGCTCAATCATCCACTGATTATTTTAGAGTATCTCTAGACAAACACATACCAAATGTGGATGGTATATCAATAATTGTTATATATTGTACCAATGCCATATTTGGACACACATGTATCAACAATGGGAAATATTTTAAAATACCGGTTTCTTGTATATATTTTCCTTTGAATTAAAACCACTTGGCTTCTATTGTACTAGGAATCAATCCTATATTTTTACAGACTTCTAATGGCATAATTGTGTCCTTTGATTTTGGATCTACTACACAATTGTGTAGTATGCACTTCTCTAAGAAAAGGAAAATAAAATGGTGGTTAATTTTCTTGTATGCTTATAGATATTCTCTTAGTTTCTTGTTTTACTAGACTTATCTTCTTCTATGATACTTCAATAGACAATTCCACTAGATCCACTTCATCAACCACTAATAAATATTTTCTCATATTTTGAATAGATCCTATTGAGATATTTTCACTTTCTCCTACAGCCTTTTGTGTAGGCATATAAGTTTTAAATAACCCTTAAAACTGACTTATTGCTTCTACTCTTTGTTTTAGCGTCATAGCTAGAAAATACTTCTTATGTAACTCAATCCTTTGCTGACTCAATGACTTTGCTAAAATTGATACCAAGGCATGAGATTGCATTATATTCCTCTTCCCACTTTGTATGGCTAGATTCCAAATATGATCAGAGTCATCTACTGATTCTTGTTGATTGTCAATGGAAATTTTTCTTCTTGGGTATATTGCTCCAACATTGAGTTGAAATCTACCATGTCTTCCATCGTTTTATATTTTCTAGGGAACATAAGATATAAGCCTCCTTCTTTAGCATAAACTTCATTATGCGGGGAAGATTTACATATAGCTATAATCTCAACTTCCTTTTGTATCGTATCAATAAGACATTGATTTGTCCCTCTCTATGGTACACTTCACACCAATAGAGTGCCAAGAGTTAGGAAACCACTATAACTACGAATATTTAAGCATAAAGTTTCTAGAATCGTCCATTTCTTATTTAGAGATTCTCTCTCCCATTCTTACAACATATTTAATCAATTTCTAGATCATTGCTTTTAATTCTTGCTCTATTTAAGGTTGATCTACCTCCATGGTAGAGATACCACTAGCTGTGTGGTAAATAGGACTTAGACTCTTCATGATATGGTGCATAAGATATACTTGGGTAAAGGTCGGGTGGGTACATGAATTTTCTAGGAGGAAATTTCCTTACTGTGATGAACATACTTTTGGCAAGTATGGAATCAAAATGCTTAATTTTGGATGAAAAGCATGTATCTAACACAAATATTCTTGGGTAGGGGAAGGTTGAAATTCTCTATGGATTCTCTTCCAAGTCCTTTTAAATCAATTGTTTAAATCATATATGTTTTCATAAGAGGTTCTTTGGATAGAGGAAATGTGGATAAATAATAGGAATGGATCTCCAAGGTCATCAAACTCATTGATAGGAGCTTCAACTAGTTTGTCCAAAGTACTAATGCTCTTGTCTTACAAGGATCTATACCATAACAACACTTTGCCTTTGAAATATATGATGAGTAATCTAATCATTACATATTCAAAGACAATGTCATATACGATAGCTAAGAAGGTTACATCTTGACAATATTTGTAAGAAGTTTTTTCTTTGTCATCATAACTAGGTAGGACTTTAAGAATAGTCTTTGGCATTTCATGAAGGATTGACACATTGAGGGGACCAATATTGTACCAAGGTTAACAACATTGCTTAGCCATGAAAATGAAAACCTATTTATAGACAATTATATATTTTATCTTAAGGTAGTAGACAAAAATATGATAGATACCCTAATTTATCTACTACAAGCCTTGTAATCATATGAAGAAGAAACAAATATGTAAAAATTATGAAATTTTAACAAATAGAACTAATGATTTTATGGCAATATATTTTTGGGTTCTATTTTTCAATGAGAGTCACCAGATGAACATACAATCTCCATAAATAAGGTCAATATTATTCATCAAATCTTGATTCCTTCAAGTAGGTGAGAAAAAATAATTCCTTTGGGGTTCCACTAGCTATGCCAAAAACTTCTATAATATTTGACTAAAATTTAACATTATTGTGGAAAGGCGTTGCACTTGATGATTTTACCCAAAGTATAGAATTGGATGAATAAAAATTACTCTCAGTTCAACCTCTATAGAAGGTTGACTCCTTTAATTGATTATATTTTGATGGAAAAGGGGTTAGAAAGGATTAAGGGTTAGAGAATGATAGAGAAAAGTGGACGAGATATAGTGTAACAACATTGGATCTCACTGAGTAATATGCTATGAAACCAATTACATGAAACTTAATAGATCAACCATTATTACCTACAATTATAGGTTCATTCAACTTAAGACATTCACTTTAATCATTAAAAGGATTCAAACAATTAACAATCTAATAGGTGACTCACACTCACTTTAATATAATAGACTAAATGTTGAATGTAACAGAAATAACTTAAAGAAATGTATAAAGACTTTAATCATTCCAAGGACTTCAATTGTTAGTAATCCAATAGGTAATCCAAATTGTAAAATTACTTTAATAGAATATAATAACAACTAAGTGTAATAGAAATGACCTAAATCAAAATACACATAAAACCTGCAATTGCACAATAATGGAGGCCAAATAGCTATCACTTCATTGATCAATAGCAATATTACAAAGCAATACTAGGCAAGGACTACAAAGTCAACCCTTGTTATGAGGTTTCTATTCATATTTATAGGTTGCTTATTGAATCTTGCAGTGTAATATTTATATTCAATTAGGAAATTGTTACAAACAACTTGGAAAAATGTTCTAGAAGTGTACATGGTTGACCTAGATCTCATTCTATGCATAAATTTGAATTTGACCCATCAATCTACAATTGCCTTCTATAAGTGGTTTCATTATTGGAGCTATCACTTTCATTCTTTGGTGTCTTTAACTGGAACTAACTCACAAGAACCTTGGTTTTTATAGGTCTAAGAGAAGTATCTTCAATTCATTTGAACAAAATTGGGCCCTTCATTTAACTTACAAAGCTTGTCTAAAATGAGATTGTGGCTTTGGTATGGTGGAGCTACGTTGGGTGTGTTCTTGGTTCAATTCTTCTTCCAATGTTACTTTATATTTTACTCAATCACAAGCTCAAAATTAGAAATGGTGATATCATTAGCTTGTTCAACCTAATTTTGTACCTTTGCCTTATAATGCTCACTTGCATTTTGTGTGATACCAGGATCTTCCTCTTAATGTTCATCCCTATTGAAAAAATCATGATTTTGAGTAATGTAGATTCAAATATTACGAGTTATTATCATAATATTGGGTTTTTGAGATTCATGGTTCTATGCTTAGCTTTAAACATGCTTACATCATCACCAATGATGGCCCAAATTTGGAATATCGTAGTCTTAAACTCAATCTTCACGTTTTGATTAGTGTGGTTTTGGGCTTATTTATTTTTTGGTTGACATCATCATCTTATTTGACCTAATTTCATGCAATTCACCTCTTGACTATATTTTTTACGTGGTCTTGGGCACCTACTCGAGTTGTGTTGATGTCACTCCTTTAAAGCATCTAATTTTGGAAAATCATGGCCTTAGGTAATTGACTTTGCATGATTTCAAGCAAATTGAACTTTATGTTGAAATTACTGATAGTGTCACTCTAGTTTTGAGTGTCTATTTAGCTTTTGAAACACTTAGCTAATTTGCTAGCCAAAGAAGATTGATATTTTTAAAATTTGAATGGGGTCATGAATTTGACCTACAAGTTACAAAAGTAAGAAACCAGTTTTATGTTCCTATCAAAGTCTATAAAAATAATATAAAATCAAATTACACTCAAAGCTATAAATAGTGCAGTAAGTATGGACATAAAGGAAAATATTGTTGGGGTTATGTTCATTTTCAAAAGTGTGGAAGTCAAAATCATACCCACAAAAAATATTAGTAAAAATAAAATGGTATCCATGAATGGAACACTATAAAAGGTATATTAATAATGTCATCAGATGAAATACTCAAAAAAATTATTGTAAAGGCTACCTTTGAAATAATTGGAATCACGACAAATCTAGTACTAGTAGCAATACTGCAACTAAAGGCAAAGACAAAAGATGAAGAAAAGACAAGAAGACAAGAGTTTGAAGACTAAAAGTCTTTGCACCAAATAATGTAATACAGGGGGTGATGAGGACATCATTTAGGATTAGTTTTATTTTTATGTTCTTAGGCTTAGTTTATATTTAATTTTTCTAAAGTCTAAAGTCTAAATTCTAAGTTAGAAATAAATTTTAAATGTTATTCAAATCTTAAATATCGACAAAATAAAATAAGACAACATATATGGATGGCATAGTCATTTTTTAGAATTTTATTAGCTTAGTCATAGATTATATTGTTAGCATCTTGGCTTAACTATAGTTTATGGTTAGCAATTTGTTAGAATCTTCCATTTTTGGAATATTATGGTTGTAAAAATGCTATTTAAGCACCCCTTGGAAATATAAACTTTAGCTTGTTTGTATTCCACATCATTGATATTAGAGCTAGAGATCAGTCATGGGTTGTATTAGATCTGCTTGGCTTAGATCTTGCTCTTCTTGTGATATTTTTCTACACACATTTTAGAAACTCTTCTTCCTAGGTAGTTTGCATGAATTATTAGCAAAAATAAATTTATTCTTAGTAGAAAGAATTAAGGGGTAAACTAAACAATGTTACCCTTATGAATCACAATTTGTATGATGGTGGCTGTGATACTTTTTTTGTCATAAAATCCCACCTAACTCACAAGTTTTCTATCGATTGTATTATTGACAATGGATCACAAAGAACTTGATTATGAAATATGTTATTGATAAGTTGCATATACCTTTTGAACCACATCATCATCCATATTCACTTGGATGAAAGGATAATAATTCCACTTCCCTCATCATAGAAAATTGTATAATTTCCTTTTTCCTTTGGCACCCATTTTGTGGATTGAGTCACATTAATGTGATTCAAATGGACTATTGTGGTTTAATTATATATAAGCCCTATAAATTTAATAAGAGGTCTCAATATTATGTCTATAAAAATACACACACTTTGCATCACATGAATAAAAGCTTTCTCTTTCATAGCCTTAATAAAACCACATTTTGCTTCATTCCAATCAACCACAAAGTATTGCTTTAATATTTAGTAGGCCACAATACACTCTAGATCCAGTTGCGCCACCTTCTTATTGCAAGGAGGTGATCCCTCATTCTCCATAAAATATTCTATCTATTGTTTCAACTACCCTTCTTACTATACCACTTCTAGGTATTGAGAGGTAATTTTCTTTGTAGACTCCTTAAGTAAGATAGGTCCCTATTTTGTTGTAAAATTCACAAATTTCATAGCAGGATTTTGGTCCTTATATTTTTCCTACATATATTGGTGATAGAGTTGTGACCACACATTCTATCCTAGCATATACATCTATTGACATCCTCGACCTTGTTCAAACCGATGATGATGTGGCATCTCAATTTTTTCTTTGTCCTATCATTGGGATATATTTAAAATTTGGTCCCTCAACCTCCCACTTCTATTGTAGAAGCATTAGATTCTAATGCTTCTCTAATGGGAAGGTGAAGAACACAAGCTTATACTGAGAGAGTGGGGTGAATAGTATAAGAAAAAACTTTTCAATACAAATGATATAACAATAATATGAATGCAATAATAAATGAATGCACAATTTCCATACACATAAGAGACAATTCTTTTACATGGAAAAACCCTCTTGGCAGAAAACCATGATAAAATATTGCTTATATTTTTTTCAATAAATTTTATGGGCACCAAACCACAGGAGACACCAATATCCTATACAAGTTCATGGATATCAATCCATAGGATACACCAATCCCCTATACAAGTTCATTGACACCAATCCATAGGAGACACCAATTCCCCTATCTCAAGTTCGTGGACACCAATCCCCTTGCTCAAATTCATGGACACCAATCCACAAGAGACACCAATCCCCTTACTCAAGTTTTTGGACACCAATCCATAGAAGACACCAATCCCCTATCTTAATTTCATGGACACCAATCCCCTTGCTCACTAATTTGATCCAAACATATGCTCAATTCTATCCTCAAATATTGCTCACAAACACTAATCAAATTTGCTTCAAAACCTACTCACAAATATTGCTTAGATTTTCTCCAAAAATTTCTCACAAAAATTGCTTGAATATGCTCCAAATCTTGCTCACTGCTTAAATCTGCTCCAAAACTTGCTCAAAAATATTGCTCAAATCTGCTCCAAAAATTGCTTACAAAAACTGCTCTAATTTGCTCAATAATGATAATCTTAAATTTTCATGTATTTTCCAAATCTGCCTTGAAAAAATAATTTTCCTTTTGTATGTACCTTTCAAATCTACCTTAATAATAATGATCTTCTTTTGAAAATAAATTAAAACTTTATAACAACATGACTCTTTATATCTCCCTTTTTAAAACTTACAAAATAAAATTTTATAATAACAACATGACTCCTTATATCTCCCCATTATAATTTTCAAAATAAAAATTTAACATAACTCTTTATATATCCCTTATATAAAATTAATAAAAAACTTTACCCTTACCTTGCACGGTAAAGCATAGCAAGTCACAAATGAGATTCAAACTTTTGACCTCTAGTAGCGCAGCGCCCTAACACGGGATCGTGACCAACTGAGCTAACCCAATAGATGAAACTAAAAAGGCACAATAGAATACTTAACTCCTTCATTGTGCTATCTCAAACAACAAATGCTTCAACAAAATAGGCATCAAGGAGATTCAACCCTCAAAATTTCTACACCATAGTGCCCTAACATGGGCTAGACAATCGACTGGGCTACCCTAGTGGATGAAACCAAAGGGACACAATAAAATACTTAACTCCTTCATTGCACTATCTTGAACATCAAATGCTTCATTGATCTCTGGTTTTGCTTCAACGATCTCAGCTCTCAATATACTCTGTGCTTCATTTCTCCACACGTTGCTTTACTTCAATGATTTTTAGTCTTAACGGTTATGTGATTTATTTCTCCATGTGATGCTTTGCTTCAGCTATCTCTGGCTTCAATTCCTTCTTCCTCCACATAAATGAATGCATGTGTCCTTTTAGAATTATTAAAATACAAATATTTCAAATCAATGTTGATTTACCTCCATACTGGTCTCAAACACGAATTTATATTTTCTCCTTTTAGAGCTTCATTGTTCGTTATATTGCATGGGCAAAAAAACTTCTCTCCTTTCATTGAATTATCCAAATGTTGTGGTCTTCTAACTTCAATGTAATGAAATTTTGAATCTTACGCGGCTTCCAAAACTAGTATTTTATAATGGTTACAATGTAAACACATTGGTTGGTTGAATTTAGTAAAGCCTTGCACCATTGAATTAAAGTTAATTTAATTCAGAGGTAACTACGTTCTATTTCCTTGATGTTGTTCTTTGGATAGAAAAATCTTCTTCAAACTAGATAGCAAGATCCGCCTTCATGTGAACAATTACCTTCACTTTATCAACAAAAAAAACTCTTCTACCCTTTCTCTGAACAACATCATCACCTACCTCCACTTTATATCGAAGGATATTCAATTTTTCTTACCATTATACAAAGTGAATTAATGCCTCATATTAATATGCTTTTTGTCATTCATGCCCAAGGAGGTCAGCCCATCATTTAAACATTTGAATTTTAATTTCATTTTTGCATGGTGCGCTCAAGGAGGTCGGCCCATTATAATATTTAAACTTTTATATATTTAAACTATATTTAAATCCTTTGATTTAAATATAAACCTCCCACTTTAATATTTAAATATTTCATTTAAATATTAAAGCATATAAAATCACCTTTGAAGATATTTTTCTTGAAATTAATGAGAACATCAAATCACCCTTGAAGATATCTTCCTTGACATCAATGACAACTCAATAATTCTAAAAATTTCCCCCTTTATCATTGATGGAAACCCTGCAAAGAAACTATCCTTTACTGAAATAAGATCACCAGCTGCTCCCCCTTTGAAATCAATGGCAAAGTCTCCTTGAGGCTATAAGATAATATACTTGACAACACCCCCTTACTCCCTACTCTTACTGAGACAATCAATGATGATATGGGAGTAAAACTCCCAAATTACTACACTCCTCTTTTTGTTCTATTTTCATTCTACAAACTTTACAGGTCATATTATTTTGAAAATATTGACTATTCCCCTTCTATATTGACTTCAAATTTTAGGGAACACTGTTCTACACCATCTAGATGTATACCCAAAATTATTACATTTGTAACATATTATGTTGTAGTCTATGAGAGGTGTAGATGAATTGAAACTCCTTATGGTGAAGTTAACATTATTCTTAACATGGACCTTGCAATTTAAAGCTTTATGACTAAGTTTGTGACATGAAAAGCAATAACCATGGAAGAAATATGGAAACCTATCTAATTGCCTTGGAGGATATTACCGTATGGTTCTCTCATTGTTGTTTCTGTGATGGACTTCATTCCTTGATGATGCTTTTTTTTCTTCCTCCTTGATGCTTTCACTTTTCAATACATCAGCAGAGGTCTTAGGCTCTTATTTAATTATTTTCTTTGATGTCTCTCTTCCTTTTGATCTTAACTCCCCCTTTTGTTTCTTTTGACCATCTTCAAAACCAAGTCAAGTCTTTATAGATGAATATCTATGTGTTTTGATAATATCATCCAATATTTCTATGATTTTCTCAACCTTGATATTTTGTTGTAGCTTATCATTATATTTTTCCACTTCCTTCCTTTGAGAAACAATCTCATGTTCCAGTTTTTCACATTCCAACTCTTTTGCCTTTAATAGCTCAGCCATATCTTCTTCAATTTGCTTTGCCTCTTCAAATTTAACTTTCAAGTTAATGAGTTCTTGCGACAACTTTACCTTTTTCTTCTCATCCTCTTATACTTGAATCTTCAATCTTGACTTCTTATTTCTAAGACTTTTTAACTCTTCAAGAGCAACAACAAGTTCCTCTTCTATGTCAACTATGGCTTCCTCTTCATTTTCTAGATCTTTCTCTTTATCTTGGTTTTCGACATTAGGAGCTTCTTCTTTATCCTCTATGGCCAAAAATAGGATTTCTTCTCTTTCACTATCGGAGAGACTTTCATCACTATTGGAAGAACTTCTTGCTTTCTCAAAATAAATATTTTTCTTATATATTTGAAATATTTTCTTCTCATGCTTGTTTTGACCATACCTGTTTTTCTTTTCATGATAAAATTTTCTTTTTTTTTCTTGTATTCCTTTTCTTATCCACTACTACTACTTCCAGTTTATGGGCAATTAGATGCATAGTGACCAATTTTACCACAATTAAAATATTTCATAGAATGCATACCTTTGTGTTTTCTTAGACCCTTCTTATTTCTTCACACAAAGTTAGCTTCTTCTTCGCTACTTGATTCTTCACTTGACTCTGGTTCTTTATTATTTGTCTTCTTTGAAGCTTTAAATGTGGCCTCTTGTTTGGATGTTTGATATTTTTCATTCCTCATCTCATAGGCTATGAGAATTCCATGTAGCTCATCCATGTTTAAGGTTTTAAGATCCTTCATTTCTTCAATCGCCAAAACCTTTGCATCAAATCTCATTGGAAGTGACCTTAAGATTTTTTGAACAATCTTAGAGTCTTCAATATTTTCTCCAAGTCCATGAATGGTGTTGACAACTTCATCAATGTGGAGTAGATACTTGGCAATATCTTCCTCATATTTCATATTCAAGTCTTCAAAATTCCTCTTGTGGGTTTGAAGTTTTACCATTTTAACCTTGTCGTATCCTTCTATGTTCTTTGTAACTTATACCATATTTCATTTTTGAGGTGCATTGCATGACTTTCACAAACTCTAATTCACATAATCCACTTAATATTGCATTCATTGCCCTTGAATTATTTTCAAATAGTTTCTTGTCATCTCGTTTCATGGGAGGAGTTGTAGGTGGTGTGAACCCATCCTCAATAGATTGCCATATATCATAGCTATGTGTCATCAAATAAGTCTTCATCCTCACACTCCAAAAGGCATAGTTAGTTCCATCAAACAATGGTGCCATATTTGATGAAAAGTATTCTTGGTAAGCCATGTGTGTTCTTGTAAGATCTTTCAATCTGTTAGGCTTTCATGAAGGAACCCGCTCTGATACCAATTGAATAAGACAAGCTTATATTGATAGGGGGTGAACAGTTAAGATAAAAAAAATTAATCCAAATGATAATAGCATAATATAAATGCAATAATAAATCAATGCACAATTTACATACACATAAGAGACAATGCTTTTAAGTGGAAACACCCTCTCTAGAGAAAACCACGACAAAATATTGCTTATATTTTTCTTCAATAAATTTTGTGGGTACCAAACCATAGGAGATACCAATCCCCTATACAAGTTTATGGACACCAATCCACAGGAGACACCAATCCCCTATACAAGTTCATGGATACCAATCCACAGGAGACACCAATCCCCTTGCTCAAGTTTATGGACACCAATCCACGAGACACCAATCCCTTTCTCAAGTTCATGGATACAAATCCACAGGAGACACCAATCCCCTTGCTTAAGTTCATAAACATCAATCCAAAAGATACACCAATCCCCTGGCTCAAGTTCATGGACACCAATCCATAGGAGACACCAATCCCCTTGCTCACTAATATGGTCCAAAACTCTGCTTAGGTCTATCCTCAAATATTTCTCACAAACACTACTCAAATCTGCTTCAAAACCTGCTCACAAAAATTGCTCAAATCTGCTCCAAAACCTACTCGTAAACACTGCTTAAATTTGCTCCAAATCCTACTCACAAACACTGCTTAAATCTACTCCAAAAATTGCTCAAAACTACTACTCAAATATGCTCTAAAACCTGCTTATAAAACTGCTCTAATAAACTCCAAAATATGCTCGATAATGATAATCTTCATTTTTTATGTGCTTTCCAAATTTGCCTTGACAAAATAATTTTCCTTTTGTATGTGTTTTTCAAATCTGCCTTAATAATAATGATCTTATTTTGAAAAATAAAATAAAACTTTATAACAACATGACTCCTTATATCTCCCTTTTTAAAACTTACAAAATAAAACTTTATAATAACAACATGACTCCTTATATATCCCTTTTATAACTTGCAAAATAAAACTTTAACATAACTCCTTATATCTCCCTTTTATAAAATTAATTAAAAACTTTACCCTTACCTTGCACAACAAAACTTAGCAAGCCATAAATGATATTTGAACTTCTGACCTCTAGTAGCATAGCACCCTAACATGGGATTGTGACCAACTAAGCTAACCCAGTAGATGAAACCAAAAAGGGACAATAGAATACTTAACTCCTTCATTGTGTTATCTCTAACAGCAAACGCTTTAGAAAAATAGGCATCAAGGAGATTTGACCCTCGAACCTTTTGCACCGAAGTGCCCTAAATCGGGCTAGACAATCAACTGGGCTACCCCTATGGATGAAACCAAAGGGGCACAATAAAATACTTAACTCCTTTATTGTGCTATCTTGAACATCAAGTGCTTCATCGATCTCTAGTTTTTCTTTAATGATCTTGGCTCTCAATATCCTCTACACTTCGTTTCTCTACACGTTGCTTTACTTCAATGGTTTTTGGTCTCAACGGTTTTACGATTTATTTCTCCATGTGATGTTTTGCTTCAACTATCTCTAGATTCAATTCCTTCTTCCTCCATGTAAATTAATGCATGTGTCCTTTGAGCGTTATTAAAATACAAACATTTCAAATCAATATTGATTTACCTCCATGTTGGGCTCAAACACGAATTTAGATTTTCTCCTTTTAGAGCTTCATTGTTCGTTATATTGCATGGGCAAACAATCTTCTCTCCTTCCAATGAATTCTCCAAATGTTGTGTAGTCTTCTAGCTTCAATGTAATGATATTCTAAATGTTGTGCAACTTCCAAAATCGATAGTTTATAATGGTCGCAATGGAAACACACTGGCTAGTTGAATTTAGTAAAGGCTTGCACCGTTGAATTAAAGTTAATTTAATTCAAAGGTAACTGTGTTCTATTTCCTTGTTTTTCTTTGGATAGTGTGTATCGCTCCAAATTTTTCGCACCCTTACCTTCAGGCTAAAGGATCCGTGCCCAGAAGGGGGATGCGAGAAGGATGGGACAATACCTCGGACTGAGAGGCCCTTTGAAGGTCCCGCCTCTCGGGGGAGGGGTATTAAGGTGATTTTTCGATGGATGGTGGGGTTCACCAGGAAACGTTTAGTGGTAGTCTCCACGCCTAGGTTGGGAATGTGTTTGATGTGTTCAATTTTACCTTTAATCATTCAAATCCTAGGTTTGGCCAAATGAATCTAAACTGTTCTATTAGGAAATGCAGATTTAAATGAATACAAAAACAGAATTAAACAGAGAATACAGGAAATATACTAGATTAGAAAAAAGCCATACCTGATCCGGATGTCTGATGGAGGTTCTGATTTTTGAAGCAATCCAGATCGCTCTCGATATGACAAGATCGTCTGAAATCAGACAAGATCGTCTGAGATCTGACGAATTCATCAGACGAATTCGTCAGAGACCTGCAATCAGAGAAATAGACACAGAACATAGAAAATGTAGCAATACTAACAGAGGAAAATGGTGTAAAATGACAATATAGATACTAAAACGATAATTACGAATAGAAATTCAAGTAAATTATAGTATTCTAATGACAAATTATGATCTTATCATGCACTTAAGCTATATGGGTGAACTCCAAAATGTAGAATAGCAGAAAATAACAATAAACTGATCTAAATGCAGAATGAAACAATAGACAAAAAGAGAAAAGTGCAAACTCTGGGCACTAATTGCCCCCAATGTTGACTGCAGTCGAAATCGTCTGTAGAGTGCGAAATCATCTCGAATTGGGGCGTGATCGTTCGAGATTGTACAAGATCGTCTGCGATGATCTGAGCTTGCTCCGACTGAAGAATAACAGAGTTCCTGCAAGAAAACTTAGAAAGGCACAAATGCAAATAAGAATTCAGGGTATTCTAACGCACACAAAGATCAAACTATAGGGGAATTCAGCCAGCCAGGGGTAGGTCAAGGGGGGTCCTAAGGTTTAAATAGGCTTAGGAGGGAGGTTAGGAGGTTGGGGATCATCCCAATTTGGGAGATCTCCAATGGGGGAGACTCTAACGGTGCAGACGCGTCTCTGCCCGAGTTAGAGAAGTTGTTGGAACAGAAGCTAATTTTGAAAAATCAGTTTTGGGACGAAATCGTCTGGACGTTCTGCTCCAGACGAATTCGTCCGATCTGAGGCGATATCGTCTGATCGGCGACGATATCATCCAACGGTCACAACAAATCCTAAAAATGGCACGAAAAACAAGGAAAGCGGTTTAACAGGCGGTTCGGGGTTAAAATTTGAATTTGAATTATTACTAAGGTAATTTTAATTATTGCGCCAATTTTAGGGTGCTACATTTTGCCCCCTCTTTAGCGAATTTTCCAAAGAAAATGCGTTAAAGACGAGTTCTTCTCGATTTACGAGAAAGCAAAAGTTTATTCCCATTTTTAGGCGACGATTCTAGGTCGAATCGTACGACAACTTACTATGGTGCCCCCTCCGTGTTTTTACCCAAATCGAACGTTTGAGGTAAAAACACGAAAAAGCAAAAAAAAAAAAATTCTTTTTTTTTTAAATGTTGTTAATTGTTTTTGAATAAAATTAAGAAAAATAGGGTAAAACCCTAATTCATTTTTTACTGTTCATTTTCCTGGTTTCTAGAGCTCTACAGACAAGATGGTCGAGACAGCGCACAGATCGACAGAGGTCCGGCGCGGGCTACGGGTAAGGGTCCAAACTTAATTTAGAATGCTTTAATTTTGAATTTCATGCTTTTTAGATTAATTTTGAATGATTTTTGAGCATCGCGGCCATTTTTGGGCCGTCGACGTCGTCGGGACGAAATCGTCTCAATTTCGTCGAAATCGTCTCGAGATCGCCGATTTCGTCCAAGGGCGAAATCGACGATATGGGGACGATTTCGTACAATAAGGGACGATTCCCTCTTGCGAAATCAGAGATGAATTTGCTCAAATTTTGGATGATATCGTCCAATAGTGGACGATATCATCATTTGTATGAAATTGAACTTGTTTTACTTGCATTTTTAATCACTGTTTTATTAATGATTTTTATTGTTTTGTTGTTTATGTTGTAGAGAGGATTACTAAAGAGCCGAGAATGGAAATACGACGGGCTGAGGGATGACTTGGCCACTCTATCTCAGGCAGAGCGAGATCAGTTGGCTCAAGTCGAGTTGCAGCATGTGGCAGATATGCCACAAGTTTCTACAGATATGGGGCTATTGACAGCGCTAGCAGAGAGGTGGTATCCGGGTTCTTCTTTTTCGGTTACCGACAGGGGAGATGACTCCCACATTGGAGGATGTATGGAGGATTTTGAGGATCCCCATACAAGGACGGCTAATAACTCCCATGGCCAATCAGGGCCACGCGATGATGCGACTATGCGAAGATCCGAGCTTCACCCTGGAGAAGGGCGGAGTGAACATCGAGTCGCTACGCCAGATGCCTGGGGCATCTAGACTGACACAAGTTTTGGCTGGGGTGGTAGGTGGTCTGCTGCTATGCCATCAGAGTGGATGCAGACTACCATGGCTACTGATAGATGTGGTCTACGACATGAGAGACCATGGGTACAGGTTTGCTTGGGGGAGCTTTGTACTATGTCGATTGTATAGGATCCTGCATGGGGTCGTATACAAGGGCGGCCGATGTCTGGTCATGACATCACTACTGTAGGTTTGGTGCTGGGAGCACATCACGGTGCGGAGGCCGATAGGGCTCCCACTAATAGGGATTGATGGGGAGAGGCCCCGAGTTTTCTACTGGTGGCTCCAGAGAGGGTCACAGTGGCGGATAGATCTGCCAATGTCCCGGAGACTACTTGACGACCTTGTCTCTGACCAGATCACCTGGAGGCCTTGGAGAGATCATCCAGGGTGGGCCGAGGATGGACAGGAGCTCGGCTCACGTTAGGCGAACCTGCTGGCTGAGGATGGAGAGGAGAGAGGTGGAGCTCCATCGCTATGACCGAGTTTTGAGGCAGTTCGGTCTACAGTAGGGGATCCCATCTCTCAGGGACTACGAGTTTTCTCGGACCGTCCGGGATAACACTATAGTCAGTGGGGCTCCAGATATGCAGCACTTCTGGAGTGAGGACGCGGATGATGCCCCCATTCAGCCAGTGGATGGGGACGACGTAGGGGTTGCCGACGGCTATGATGCCTGGTACGCAGGCATCCGCCCTCCTCGGATGATGAGGGCTCAGGGTCCGATTCATGCAGTTGTGCGTCGGATGGGGAGGTGGCGCTAGGCAGCCATTGAGGTGGCACAGGGTCATGGCGGGAGAGAGCAGAGGAGGCCACAGGCTCAGCAGAGGCCACGATAGTGGGAGAGGAGGGAGGAGAGACCCCCTTCTCCATGGAGAGAGAGGCCACCATCGCCCGATAAGGGCAAGGGTGTCGAGGTAGGAGAGAGTAGCGAGATGGCTACTCTCCGGGTGGAGACTATCCGTCTCCAGGCTCAGGTGCAGTCCTTGTAGGATGAGGCTGCACGACACCGAGAGGAGGCCACACAGCTCAGAGATGAGGTCGCACGCCTCAGAGCATGGAGCGGAGGGGCGAGCACTCGGGACCTAGCATGGGCTATTGCCCAGATCACATTCTATCAGACGCTATACCACCATATGGTGCCAGAGGAGCAGAGGTTACCGCTGTCGGCCCCCATTGCGGAGCCTATCGTGATGAGGTCATCGAGGACATCATCATGATCAGAGTCCAAGACTCATAGCACCACATGGACTATGATGGGGCCACCTCGTCCACCTCAGGGCGAGGGAGGAGATGAGGCTGAGAGCTCGAGGGGTTCTCGAGGCTAGCTACTATAGACTGCACTGCACAGATTGATACATAGTGTTTATTATTTTTGATAGAGGATTGAGTATGCTGAGGTACAGATTGTGGCATACCGATCCAATTTTGAGATGATGTATATATTGTTGATATATATATAGATGAGATATTTTTGATCATATGACTTGTCTTATGTGTTTGTATGATGCTTTAATGTTTTGATGTGATTGATTTGATGATTCATGTAATTATGTCGTTTGGAAATATTATGGTTTGAATGTCATGCTTTTAAAATTTAAATGAAATAATCTGATGTAAACAAATTGGTTGTTTGTGGGATAATTTGATAAAAATAAAAGGGACTTTTAACAATAATTTCAAAGGACATTGTCGCTATTTATGACCATTTCATGGAGTCGCCGCTCGCTAGGTCGTCAAGCTAATCCCGGTATAGAAATATTGCTAAAAGTAAAAGAGTGCTTAAGAGACTGTCTTAAGACTTTGTTGTGATGATGCAAATGATGATGATGATGGTGATTTGTTTTCAGATTTCCATGAAAATATTATGCATGAAATATTTTTTAAAAAATGATTTTTGCTAGGCATAAATTCCTAAGTGTGATAAAATTTTTGAATAATTCCCTAGGAATTATACCATCATTGCAAAATTGAAGTTTGACATAATGACATGAAATAGTAACAATGTGCGTTGTTTTAAAGCATAATTGTGTAACATAATGATTTAAGTCATATGTTTTTATGATTTTAAATAAATGGGAAATAAAATTAGTACAATGGTTTGCGCTAGGCATAGAATATTTAGGTATAAACTTATACCATCATCGCGAAATCCAAAGAAGAAAATAATAGTTTTATTGCATGGTTGATTTTTAATTTTTGAAAATAAACAGAAAATATAAAGATGAGGACTTGCGCTAGGCATAAAATTCCAATTTTGGTTTTGGAACTATACCATCGTCGTGAAAGTCAAAAAGTTATATATAAATGTAACTTTATTGCATGTTTTTTGAAAATGATTTTGATTTTTTTGATAATGCATGTAGTTGTCTTTATACTAAACAACTGTTCTCAGATAAGAAAATGAAATTATTCCAGACAATTTGCAAAAATATTTCAAAGTATCTTAAAGACAAAAGTTAGATTTATAAGGAATCCCATGTGCGTATGTGAGTTCATTTCCGATCTTGATTTATCATAATGATACACAAAATCTCTCAAATACAAATGTGTGTGCAATTGCTTTGTGCATTTACCAGTTTTGAGCAAGATAATTTGATACAAGTGATTTGAATTAACCAAATAAGTGTTCATTAACCATGATTTAGATGCATATAACCGTACTAGCACTACTATGTAAGTCGGGTTATCAAGAGCTAGCTAATCCATAAGCGGACATAGGTCTGTACAAAAGAAGGTCGCTAATGTGACAGACATATCACCACGCTAGGAGTTACCCAAGGCCAAGCGGGTTGGGCACAAACCACCTGTTATGGGGCTTACCTCACAGTTTTTGAATAATTGAGAATTCCAGGGATTCAAGCTCATCAACCCTTCTTTTCTTTTCAATGGGTAGGGAAAGGGATTTTATTGCTTTTGCTTTTGCTTGTTTTGCTTTCTTTGTTTTTTTTTTCTTTTCTTTTTTTTTTTTGTATTTTTCTTTTTTCGTATCTTTTGCTTTGATATTTGAGATAATGCTGAAATAGTGCTAAGAGAGTACAAAATGATTCTGAAATAATGCTTCTTTTTCTCATGATTTTGCTTGATTTTTCTTTTTCTTTTGCTTCCTATTCTAGGGATACTTGCTCGGATTAGTCTGTAGAGCAAGGGATTTTTATTCGGGTAGGGGTGAGCTTGTCCTTTTGTCAATTCTCAAAGATTCTAGACCATGTGCATGATAGGATAGCAGGGGAAACTTTTCGCTCAAGAAACCACTTCTACTATGTAGCATAGCATGGACATTACAAATATAATCATTTTATTGTGAAAGGATATGCTTGGTTTAAGTAAATAACAAGATCAATTCTCCGTGCTCAAACTTTATTTAATTGAATTTTGTGGACTTTGATATAAGAGAGATTAGTAATCATGCCAGATAAAATCAAGATATTTATTTTTGTGTTTGCAAAAGTGAGAGATTCCAAATAAATGCTAATTTATCCAAAATAATTTGAAAATATAACTGCAATACTTTAAGAATAAATATATACAACAAATATTTTTGAGGAGTTTGATAATTTTGACTCTCTCTTTCTTCTTTATTTATTTTTTTTTTGGTTTCGAAAGAGTCAATAATATTGCTGTTTGTTTTTGTTTAAACAGTTTTATACATTTTTTAAATGAGACAACATGCAAAATATATACAAATGATGAAATGACCAAATTTTATGCGTAATATCGCTTAAGATGCATAATATTCATAGGTTCTTTTAAATATTTACCATCTAAGGTAGCTAATTTGTATGCTCCCGATTCAAATTTAGCAGTGATAATATATGGTCCAAGCCAGTTGGGTTCAAATTTACCTTTAAGGTCTTTAGTTGCATTAGTATTTTTTTTATTTTCTTTTAAAACAAGGTCGTCGACCTCAAAGGATCGATGACGAACTTTCTTAGCATATGATCTTTTAAGCTTGTTTTGGTAGGCACGAAGATGCTCCAAAGCATTGATGCGCTTTTCATCTAGGAGTTCCAATTGACTGAGTCTGCCAACTCGATATTCATCTCCTACTTTGGTATCTTGAAGTAGTAGAGCCAAAGAAGGAACTTCTAATTCAAAGGGAAAAACAGCTTCAGTGCCATAAACCAAAACAAAAGGTGAAGTACCTGTGGGAGTACGAACGCTAGTGCGATATGCCCACAAAGCTGGATATAATTGAATGTGCCAGTCGCGGCTAGATTTATTGACCAATATTTTAAGGATTTTAATTAATGTTTTATTAGATGCTTCTGCTTGGCCATTACCCTGAGGATAATAGGGAGTGGACCAACGATGTTGAATCTTATATTTTTGGCATAATTTCTTAACATCTTTATTTTTGAAACAAGTTCCATTGTCTGAGATGAGATTTGCAGGAATTCCGAACCTACAAATGATTTGATTAAAAATAAATTTAGAGACTTGTGTTCCAGTGCAGGAAGCTAAAGGCATAGCTTCAACCCACTTCGTAAAATACTCGATGGCGGTTATGATGAATTTGTGTCCATCAGATGACACAGGATTAATTTTGCCAATAATGTCTAAGCCCCATTTTGAAAAGGGCCAAGGAGATGAAATAGCCTACAGCTTTTGTGTAGGGGCATGGACAAGGTCAGCATGTTTTCGGCACTTGTCGCAATGGCGCACATAATCATGTGCATCAGTTTCCATGGTAGGCCAAAAGTAGCCTATCCTAAGGAGATTTTTAGCAATGACACTACCACTGAAGTGTCCTCCACAAGATCCATCGTGGGCTTCACTCAAAGCTGATTTGGATTCTTCTAGATTCAAACATCTCAATAGGATACCTTCAAAAGATCTCCTATATAAAGTATTGCCAATTATTACAAATCGACTTGCTCGTCTACGTAATAACCGATGGTTGGTTCCTATTAGAACTGGCGAGGAAAGTCCCATTGTGAAGAAAATCAAATATATCCGTATACCAAGGTTCGGGAGTAGTTTCATTGATTAGAAACACATCCAAAGGTTCTAAGCATGACTTATTTGAAGCGGGTTCCTAGAGTCGACGAATAATGATGGTGGCATATTCGTCATCTAACTCCAAGGGCAGAAGAGATGCAGCTATGGCCATAGCGTCAGCCACACGGTTGCTAGTTCGAGGAATAGCTTCCAAGGTAACTTGATCAAATAGAGATATTAATTGTAAAACATATGCTTTATATGGGCATAATTTATCATCTCTGGTTTGATAAACATCATTGATTTGATTTATGACAAGTTGTGAGTCACCAAAAACCAATAAACTTTTGATTTTCAATGCCAAAGCAGCTCGTAATCCAAGGATAAGAGCTTCATATTCGATAGTGTTATTGGTGCAAGCAAATGTTAATTTGAAGGACAGAGGTATAAGATGTTTTTGTGGAGATATTAAAATAATACCCGCACTAGCCCCACTCATGCATCGGGCTCCATCAAAGTATAAGGACCATTGCTCTGAATGGTCTGCCTCTAGTTTAAGGCATTCATCAGGAAACTCAATGATGAGGGGATGAGTAGATTCTAAGGGTGCAGCAACTAATTGATCAGCTATGATTTGACCTTTAACAGACTTTTGTCCTATGAAGGTGAGGTCAAATTCGCTTAGCGCAAGAACCCACTTGGCTATGCGACCAGATAAATATGGTCGACTCATGAGATATCGCAAAGGGTCGAATTTGGCAATAACATACGTTTTTTGACTGAGCATATAATGTCATAGTTTTTGTGTAGAAAATATGACTGCTAGACATAGTTTTTCTAATGCTGTGTAGCGGGTTTCATAACTAATTAAAGTTTGGCTAATATAATAATTAGCACGTTCTCTTTTCTCATCATCAAGTTGAGCTAACATAGCTCCTAAAGCAAAATCTGAAGCTGAAATATACAGGATAAATGGGCGATCGGGTCTAGGCGGTGAAAGCACAGGTGGGTTAAGGAGGTATTGTTTGAGAAGTTCAAAAGCTTCCTTACATTCGTCGTCCCAATTAAAAGGGACATCCTTCTTAAGAAGCTTAAGAAAGGGACCGGTTTTGTCCGCCAGCCTTATCGATGAAGCGACGGATAGCTTGAAGCTTACCTTGTAAACTTCATAACTTAGATATATTGGTAGGTGCGGGCATATCAGTGATAGCCGCAATCTTGAGAGGGTCGATTTTGATACCACGTAAAGAAACTAAAACCCCTAATAATTTACCGGACTTGACTCCGAATATACATTTGGCTGGATTTAATCGAATAAGATATTCTCTTAACCGATTAAATACTTTTCTCAAATCATCTAAATGATCATCTTCATTAATAGAGCGAGCTATAATATCATCTACATAATCATGTAGGATATCATGCATCATATCATGAAAGATATAAGTCATGGCTCGTTGATATGTTGCGCCTGCATTCTTTAAACCAAATGGCATCACTTTCCAACAAAAGGTACCCCAGGGGGTAATAAAGGTTGTTTTAGCCTGATCTTCAGGAGCTATCCTGATCCGATTATAACCAAAAAATCCATCCATTAGGGACATCATTCCACTCCCCATAGTAAAATCAATGATTTGATCCATGTTGGGAAGAGGAAAATCATCTTTAGGGCATGCAGCGTTAATATCTCTAAAGTCTATGCAAACCCTAACTTTGGTAGCTTCTTTCTTGGTGACTGGAACTACATTCGAGATCCATTCAAGCATAATCAATAGCTTGTATAAAAACAACATTCAGGAGTTTTTCTAACTCCCCTTTGACTAGCAAGGCCACTTTGGGATGCATTTTTCTAAGTTTTTGTTTAACGGGTTTAGCATCCGGATGGACTACTAGGTGATGCATGACTACAGAAGGGTCTAAACCTGGCATATCTTCATATGTCCAAAGGAAGACATCTTCATATTCTTTAAGGAATTGCAATGTATTGCTCTTTTTTTTTTGACTTAATTCATCCAAACCATGTGGGGATCCCCCCCCCAATGTTAACCTTAATGACGTTTTCTACTCCCATGTGTAGATCTCTTTCAAATAGGGGGGGGGGTAAAGCCAATTCCTTTAAGGTTAACTTGGATAATTCATCTTGAGGAGTCGTGGCCTCAAGTTGGGCTATAGTAGGTATAGAACCATCAAAATAAAAACCATTGTGTAACAACTCTTCAACGGAGACATCATGGAAAATATCTCCTTCCAACTCATCATCGGATTCGACAATCATTTCAGGATAGGCTATGGATAGCATATTGCAGGTAGAAGAATTATTCTTGGGATACAAAGAATCTTGTTTATCTAGATAATCTTGATAACATATGAGTTGATCATCATCTTCAAAAGGGAAGGGTTGACCCTTACTAGGAAATAGGCCCACACCACATCGGGCGGGCCATGGTTCTACCTCAAAGGGTTCTTTCATACCATCTTGGAGAGGTCCCAAGCCTTTCCCTTTATATCCCAATTTAAGCATTATGGGTTTAGCTTTAATATATTCATTAGCAAAATAGCATCGAGCATATCCATCACAATGCGTCTTGATGTTTCGGGGTATTCTTCCCCAATCATATCCTTTATAAATAAAAGCACAACTCCCGACTTGGTAGATACTTCCCATAGGTTGTGGGAGGCCCAAGGTACGAGGAGAAGGTGGAAAATTACTTAAGATAATGGAATCTTGCATAGAAGCATTTGTTTTTTTTGATATAAGAATTTTAGATAAATCAGGTAAGAGTTCATCAGAAAGAGCATAAGAGGTAGAAGGATCATTCCCTATATCTTTAGATGTGGAAGGTATGATAGATGTAGATAATGTGGAGGTGTTAATAAATGGGTCTATAGGTTTTGAAATTATAGGGATGGAACATGAAGGATTGGTTGTGGATTTAAGATCTTTTTGAGGTTCTAGTGTGGTTTGTTTAGAAGATTGTTGAGCTATATATGAGGGTGAAATTAATGGAGGAGAAATAGATGAAGTTATGGGTGTGTGTTTCACACGTTTAGATGAAAAATAAGAATTAGGATGTGTGGATGACAGAGCAGGGCAAAATTGAACTCCAACAGGTTCCGCCAAAGCACACATATCAAAGGGTCTAGGATCACCATGGATAGTGACCAACTGATTTTTAAATTCGAATTTAACACATTGGTGTAAAGTTGATGGGACAGCCCGCATTGCATTGATCCAAGGATGACCCAAGAGTATATTGTATGATGCGGGGCAATGTACAATAAACACGGTCGTGTCTAAGGTTCTCGGACCAACTTGCAATGGGATGGTGATAACTCCACACGTTTCTTGTGTTTCGTCATTGAAAGCTTTTATGATCATGTCGGTTTTCTTCATTTCATCACTTCTAAACCCAAATCTTTGGTAGAAGTCAAAAGTGCAAATGTTTAGAGATGAACCATTATCAATCAAGACCCTTTTGACTGCTACATCTCCTATTAGGGCAGTAATATATAAGGGGTTATCCTTATGTAAACTATGTTGTGGGATATCTTTATCTCGAAAGTCAATACAATCGACTTCTCGAGTGATGATAGTATTGGACATGGCTTCAGATTGAATATTTTGAGGTACCATCATTTGGCTTAATGTGAGCATTAATTCATCCCTATGGGTAGGAGAAGATCTTAACAAGTCCAAAAGGGAAATTCTGGCTGTAGTATTGGATAATTGTTCATTAATATTGTAAGGAGGTTTTGGTTGAACATTAGACATATGATTCCCTTTATTGGGATTTTTCAAAATAAATGGAGCTGATCCATCATTCTGAGTTTGATCCTATTGAGAATTGTGAGCCTGTTGTCTGGTAACAACTCCGATGGTACCTACAATGTTATATTGAAGACGCTGAATTGGTCTCGGTCTAGCGTTTATGGCTTGTTCATTAGGAAGGAACTGATTAGAAGAGGGTCGAGTAGTAACTCTTCTAGGAAATGGTTCTTTCGAAACCATAGAATCTGTGATAGGTTGAATAGGATCTGATTCATTTTCAGAACTATTCGATTGATTTGAGGTGATGTCTATTTCACTTTCAGTATCCGATTCTACATCACTAGGATCCGGTGTTTGAGTATTATATAGGGGTCTGGACGTAACCATGGATAAAGTTGTGTCAAATTTTTGTAAATCATGATTAGGTAAATGTCCGCTAATAGTTCCTACATATCGGGTAGGAGGAGGGACATTATGATGCTCAATTTGATTGGCCACCTCTTTACCATGTTTTGGTAAAGGATGTTGAAATATATCTAATGATTGATTAGCATTTTGATTCTGATTTTGGGGAATGTTCTTTTGAGCATTATTAGGAGGATTTTGTTTAGGTTGAAAGGCTTGCACCTCCATTTCATTATTATCAATCAAGTCTTGTATTTTATGTTTTAATATTTTGCAAGAGTTTGTAGCATGTCCAGGTCCTCTATGAAAATCACAATGTAAATCAGCTCTGTATCCGGGTATAGTTGGATCAGGTTCCTGGATAGTTGGTAATTGAATCAAACCTCTTTCGAGTAATTGGGGTAGAATAGTTGATAATGGTTGATTCAATCTAGTAAACTCTCGAGGTGGTTTATCAGGAGGTTTTAATATAAACTTCTCCGTTGTTTTCGTAGTATTAACATTAGCAATGTTTCTACTATCAGTGACTCCGTCACCCACAACTTGTTTATTTTTATACTGATTTTTGGATGTTTTCTCATCATCTTTCCTTTTGAGCTGACCTCTTCTAATGAGAGCATCTTCCACCCTTCGAGCTAAGTCTATAGCTTGATCGAAGGTGGTCAAGGTAGCAGTTGATAATTCATAGGATAGTTGTTCTTGCAAATTATTAATAAAAATGTCCAACATTTCCCTATAAGGTAGCACAAAGTGTAGTTTTCCTATCAACTGCCTCCATCTAGCTAAGAAATCAGCAAAACATTCATCTTTGTCTTGTTTTAAGTTGTATAAATCTTTAATGGTCACGTGTCTCTCGATGTAGGCACTAAATTGATGGACAAAAGATTCAGCTTGTTTCTTCAAAATTCCTCAAAGAATGAGTGGGCAATTGATAGTACCACTCTAATGCCATTCCTCCTAAACTTTTTGGGAACATTTTTAGTAATAGCAAGTCATCATGTGATATATCATGACATGCTATCCTAAACATGCGAAGATGCTCTATGGGATCTTCAGTTCCTTTATATATAGGCAGGACGGGCATGGGAAAGTGCTTAGGGTATGGTTGTGCTACAACTATGGGATCCAAAGGCTGACTACACATCTCTCGATAATTGTACGAGGGATGGTAGGGATCTATCTGGTCCATGCGGGAAGCTAACTGTTTCACCATGGCTTCCAGATCATCGGTTTGCCCACCATATTGGTTCGGTAGGGCATTAATATGGGATTTGTGAGCATATGATGGAGGGACATGAAGATTAGATGCTATATTGCTATTGTGTAAATTGTTGGTAGGAAGGGTGTTATGAAGAAGTTTTGAAGTTGTATTATGTTGTATCCCAGATTGTTGAAAATTGGTGTTTGGCTTCATTTTAGGTTTTTGTCGATTTGAAGCATATTGATCAATAGTTTGGCGAAATAAAGCAGTGAATGAAGGTCTCTTTTGTGTGGGAATGATTTTAGGCTCAATAACAGGTTCCTTAGGGGGTTGGGTAACCTGTTGTTTTTGCATGTTCTGAATCATAGTGACCATATCTATATTGGATGGTCCAGCTTTATCACTTTCTTGATCGATAAAAGACAAAGGATTAGTGTGCATGTTAAACATATGTTCCATGGTTGCTTGAGTGTCACTAATTTGTCCTCTATCAATACGAACTGCCATATTAAGAGCACCAATGTTATTACTGAGAAATTTCCAGAAATGATCTATATTATCAAAAGCAACAGTTCCGTCTGGAGCCATTCTAGGGGATGAGGATCCTTCCTCTTTAACATTTTCTTCTTGTTCATCTACAACAAGCTCATCTTCTGGCTGTTCTAGAGTTCCTCCTTTCGGAATTGAATCCTCAGGAAGGACATTTGGGTTTTTTGTTTTGTTTCCTAGCCAATCTTCTTCTTCTTCTTCTTCAGTTTGTTTACCATTCCTAAGTCTAGGCATTGTGCTTAAGTTTAGATTTCAGCAAATATATATATATACTTATATATATATATATATATATGCAACAAGCTTAAGAGGTATATATTTTAATTATATACCTACTATAGTATTTAAAATAAAATGTTTTGGTTTTGTTATGTTTTTGGTTTTTCTTGTTTTTTTTTTCTGTGTTTTTATAACAATATTATAAAGATAACAAACAACACACTAAATGCAAGAAATAATAATAATGAAAGCAATGATCTAGTTTTCTATAAACAATTTATAAATATCATTAACGGGCTCAAGTTCTTCAAGAGTCATGAAATGTTCTTCTTCAAATTGAAAATTTTCTTTCAAGAATTTGACAAAAAGTGCTATAGTGATATTATCTGTCTCAGACTCTGGTTGGTAGAAATAAAGTTCGTGGCAATACTCTCGATATAACACAGCTCTAGGAACTCTCCTCCACCTTTCCCTATCCGTAAGAATGACCTCTTGGTCTTCTACATGACCTAGGAATTGGTGTATAACAGTTGCGTTCTCGAGGTATTCCTCGAAGGTGAACAATTCTGAAGACACAAGAGCTCTCCTATAAGCTAACCACCTATGGCAAGCTCTCTGAAGTTCATGATAAAAAATGAGTTGATGAGGATCCAGGATTCTATCTAGGGCAAACCTCTTGATTTGTCTAAGTTCTGTTGACCTAGATGAAATGATACCTAGTCTCCTATCAAGTTCGTCCCACAAAAGTTGGTTTCTATCTATTTTAGGCACACTAAGCACAGAATTAATTTCTATGGCTGCTAATTGGTTTTCAACATTTATAGTGACAACTAGTCTTTTCTTAGGAGCTACCATCTAAACATGATATGCAACTTAGTAGTTTTCTAATGATTTTAAATGCATCTATGTTTTTTTTTTGTTTTTTTTTCAAAAGGTTTTAGTTTCACGTCGGGTTCACCAAAATGTATCGCTCCAAATTTTTCGCACCCTTACCTTCAGGCTAAAGGATCCATGCCCGAAAGGGGGATGCGAGAAGGATGGGACAATACCTCGGACTGAGAGGCCCTTTGAAGGTCCCGCCTCTCGGGGAGGGGTATTAAGGTGATTTTTTGACGGATGGTGGGGTTCACCAGGAAACGTTTAGTGGCAGTCTCCACGCCTAGGTTGGGAATGTGTTTGATGTGTTCAATTTTACCTTTAATCATTCAAATCCTAGGTTTGGCCAAATGAATCTAAACTATTCTATTAGGAAATGCAGATTTAAATGAATACAAAAACAGAATTAAACAGAGAATACAAGAAATATACTAGATTAGAAAAAAGCCATACCTGATCCGGATGTCTGATGGAGGTTCTAATTTTTGAAGCAATCCAGATCGCCTCTGATATGACAGGATCGTCTGAAATCAGACAGGATCGTCTGAGATCTGACGAATTCATCAGAGACCTGCAATCAGAGAAATAGACACAGAACATAGAAAATGCAACAATACTAACAGAGGAAAATGGTGTAAAATGACAATATAGATACTAAAACGATAATTACGAATAGAAATTCAAGTAAATTATAGTATTCTAATGACAAATTATGATCTTATCATGCACTTAAGCTATATGGGTGAACTCCAAAATGCAGAATAGCAAAAAATAACAATAAACTGATCTAAATGCAGAATGAAATAGCAGACAAAAAGAGAAAAGTGCAAACTCTGGGCACTAATTGCCCCCAATGTTGACTGCAGTCGAAATCGTCTGTAGAGTGCGAAATCATCTCGAATTGGGGCGTGATCATCCGAGATTGTACAAGATCATCTGTGATGATCTGAGCTTGCTCCGACTGAAGAATAACAGAGTTCCTGCAAGAAAACTTAGAAAGGCACAAATGCAAATAAGAATTCAGGGTATTCTAACGCACACAAAGATCAAACTACAGGGGAATTCAGCCAGCCAGGGGTAGGTCAAGGGGGGTCCTAAGGTTTAAATAGGCTTAGGAGGGAGGTTAGGAGGTTGGGGATCATCCCAATTTGGGAGATCTCCAACGGGGGAGACTCTAACGGTGCAGACGCGTCTCTGCCCGAGTTAGAGAAGTTGTTGGAACAAAAGCTAATTTTGAAAAATTAGTTTTGGGACGAAATCGTCTGGACGTTCTGCTCCAGATGAATTCGTCCGATCTGAGGCGATATCGTCTGATCGGCGATGATATCGTCCAATGGTCACAACAAATCCTAAAAATGGCATAGAAAACAAGGAAAGCGGTTTAACAGGTGGTTCGGGGTTAAAATTTGAATTTGAATTATTACTAAGGTTTACTGTGCCAATTTTAGGGTGCTACATAGTGAAATCTTCTTCAAACTGGACAACAACATCCACCTTCATGCAAACAATTACCTTCACTTTATCAACGAAAAAAACTCTTCTGCGCTTTCTCTAGACAATGTCATCACCTGCCTCCACTTTATATCGAAGGATATTCGATTCTTCTTACCATTCTACAAAGTGAATTAATACCTCATATTAATATACTTTGTCATTCACACCCAAGGAGGTCGACCCATTATCATAATTAAACTTTTATATATTTAAACTATATTAAAATCCTTTTATTTAAATATAAACCTCCCACTTTAATATTTAAATATTTCATTTAAATTTTAATGCATATAAAATCACCTTTGAAGATATTTTTTTTGACATTAATGACAACATTAAATCACCCTTGAAGGTTGGGGGAGGGGGAGGGACCTACTCCCCTTTCCCTGGTTCTTGCCCAGTCCCTGATTCATCCCAGGTAATCCCACTCTAGGAATGGTTTGTAGCAGATGATCTCCTTGGAGGAGATCCTTGCCCACTTTCGTCTCCTTTTCCAATAGTTTTTGGGGTTTCCTCATTTGAATCCTAGGCCTAGTGCTTCCCAAGGATCCTCTGGGGTTTCCTACATGTTCCTGGGATCTTGTCCCTGATCTCCCTTAGGATTTTCCCTAGGGTTTTTTTTGCAGGTTGTTACTGGGATCCGGTTCCCAAGGCTTTCTCGATCTATGGTGGTTGTAGGTTGGGTTCTCATTCACTTCCTGGTGCATCCCGTGAGGTTCTCTCTTCATCGAGGTTGGTCTAGGGGGCCAGTTTCCTCTTTGCTTGTGTTTCCTCTCTAGGATGTCATTGGTTGCTGGTGGTCTCATCCCTTTGGGTGGGACCATGTTCATTTTCCTGTTTGAAGGCTTATTTTTGCTGGATCTGTTGCTTGGTGGATGCTTTGAGCATTTGCATGGCCTTGGGGGGGCCTCTTCCTATGCTTGAGTTATTCCTAGCCCCAATCCCAGTTCCCTAAAGTTGTTTGTGTGCAAGGATGGGGATTCTTGGTCCTTTATGCTGGGGTGCTTTGGGTTTTTTACTGCATATCTTGATCTTGGGGGGGATCGGTGATCTATGCATGCAGACCCCTGGATCCTTCAATTTAGATTTTCATGGATCCCATCTTTGTGTCTGCTACTGCTTTCTGCCTAGGCTTTGTTGGTTTTCATTTTAGTTTTTATTTGAGGGATTCTACTTTCTGGTCCTACTTCTTGGTGGACTCTTAAAGCTTGTTCTTGGCCTTGGGGGAGCCCTTTCTTGTTCCTGAGTTGTTCCTAGTACTAGTTCCTCTTCCTTGGAACTATTTGTGAGAAAGGATAGTGGGTCCCTAGTCTTTTGTGGCTTTTGGGATCCTTTCTTTGTGCCTGTGTTTATTTTCCCTGGATCCTTCTGGCTTCCTCGTACTCCTGCTGGTGGGATTCCAGTGCTACATTTTCTCAAACCTGTTCTTTTTCTAGTTCCCCTGCTGAGTAGGATTTTCCATTCCTTCTGGTTTTCTCGCTAGGCAGGATTTTTCAATCCCATTTTTTTGTTGGTTTTCTTACTGGTCAGGGTGGGATTTCCCGTTGGGTAGGATTTTCAAATATTTTGGTTTTCCCGTTGGGTGGGATTTTTCAATCTTATTTTTTTGTTGGTTTTCTCGCTGGGCGGGATTTTCAAATCTTCTGGTTTTCTCGCTGGGCGGGATTTCCAATCTGGTGGTTTTTAGCTACTTTTCGTTGGGCGGGATTTTCAAATTCATCATCCTGCATGTTTTCCCATTATGTGGGATTTTTCAAAACTGGTGGTTTCCCACTGGGTATGATTTTTCAAAATTGGTGGTTTCCTGCTGGGTGGGATTTTCTAATATACTGGTTTTCTCGCTGGGCGGGATTTCCAACCTGGTGGTTTTCGGTTGCTTCCCGCTAGGCGGGATTTTTTAGAATTGGTGGTTTCTAGTTGGGCAAGATTTTTCAAAATTGGTGGTTTCCTGCTAGGCGGGATTTGTGGTTTCCCGCTAGGTGGGATTTTTCAAAATTGTATTTTCCCATTGGGTGGGTTTTTCCAAACTATCTATTTTCCACTGGGCGAGATTCTTCAAATTGATTGTTCTTGACCTTTGGTTTAGTCGGTTGACCTATTGTAAAAAGGTTTTTGGGTCCTGTCAAAACCCACTTTTAATATAATTTTTACCTACCAAAAAAAACATTAAATCACCCTTTAACATATCTCCCTTGACATCAATGACAACTCAATAATTCTAATAAAAGATATGATGAGGACATCATTTAGGCTTAGGTTTATTTTTATGTTCTTAGACTTAGTTGATATTTAATTTTTCTGAAGTCTAAATTCCTAAGTATATGTTAGAAATAAAATGCAAATGATGTTCAAATCATAAATGTTAAAAATATAAGAGAAGTTGGCATATATGGAAAACATAGTCATTTTTTAGGATTTGATTAGCTTGGTCATAGATTATCTTGTTAGCATCTTATTTTAACTATAGTTTATGGTTAGCAATTTGTTAGCATATTCCATTTTTGGAAGATTATGGTTGTAAAAGTGTTATTTAAGCACCCCTTGGAAATAAAAACTTTAGCTTCTATTTTTGAAACCACATTAGGGGGTGTTGGAGATATTACATTATTTGGTAACATTAAAGTACCTTGGAGTACTATTATAAATATTATATTAGGAGTGTGTTTTATATTTGTCTAATGTATGTGTCAAAGTGTGGAGAGTATTATGTGTTATGTAATAAAGTATGCAAGTGTGAGAATACAAAGTATCAAGAGAGCAGGTGAAGAGTAATATATGTTAGGTGTCAAGTATGAAAGCGAAGAGTCATCAATATAAAAAGTGAAAAGTCATGTAATCATGAGAGTTTTGTTATAATGTGAGGTATGTGAAAGGTTGCATCTCCTAAGGGGTTTGAGGAGACCAAATGTTAGGAACCTACTATTAAAACTAAGCAATATCACACAAAATATTGAAATTAAGCAGAAACTCATGCAATATCACAATGCAAAAATAGGATGGAGCTTGGATGTAGGTGGGAGGACCAATTTCTAGGTTGTGGCACCAATCCATTGTAAAACTTGGTAGGGCCCATAGGATTTCGTAACAAGTTTATGACACCTACAAAGCTGTAGGGACAAATATTTGTATGTCTACAAGTGAAGGAAAACCATATCACCCAATCAAATCTATGCTCAGAATGATTTTGGTCAGCCTGTTAGCAAATCTAGTTTTGGGCCGCATCCAAATTCATTTTAAGTTGATGAAGGACATCGACATGCTAACTGAGAGTAGTGTCGACTGCATGGCCCTTGGAGCTACCCAAAATGTAGGAGGAAGGTGTGAGTGGAGGATACCCATAAATAGCCTTGAAAGGGGTAACCTTGGTTGTTGTGTGATAGAAAGTGTTGTACCACCACTCGGCCAAAGGAAACCACTTCATCCAATGAGTAGGGTGATCATAGGTAAAACAACGAAGGTAGGTATCTATAAATTTGTTGATGTTTGGCCATCCGTTTATGGATGATAAGCTAAACTCATTTTGAGTTGATTTCCCTATAACTTGAACAATTCTTGTCATAAGTTGTTAGTAAAGGTTGGGTCATGATCAAACACAATGAAGGTGGACATACCATGAAGGCAAAATATAGAATCAAGGAAAATTGGGGCAATGGTGGAGTTTGTGTAAGGATAAGAGAGGGAACAAAAGTAAGTATTCTTCAAAAGATGATCCACTACCACAAAAATAATGGATTTACCTCTAGAATTAGGTAACCCTTCAATAAAATCCATGGAAATATCGATCCAAACCTGAGAAAGAATGGGGAAGGGTTGGAGAGTTCCTGGAGAATGCATTGTTTCACCTTTCATCCATTGACAAGTATCACAAGCTTCTATAAAATTATGAATGTCCTTTTTCATGCCCTTCCAGAAAAAAGTGTGCTTAAGCCGTTCATATGTTTTGAGGAATCCTAAATGATCGGTAGAGGGGGCAACATGCAATTCCCTCATGAGAATTTCCCCTAATTGAAGACCAAATATATATTGTTTAAGCTCATATTCTCCAATTCTTACTTTAAAATTATGATATTTACCTTTACAAGGTAAGGTCCCACCATTGGCTACCATAACCTCAAAGGAATTACATATATGTACGTAATAATTTTCTTGCTTGGCAATACAAGGATCAATAAAGTTATGTGTATTTCCAAAATCAATTTGGATGGTAAGACGTAGGCCTTTTAAATAATGCACAACTTTCATGGTTTAGGGAGTAGTAATGCTAGCAAGAGCATGAAGAAAAATTTCAGCCTGTGGTTCTTCTTGGATTTCTTTCTCGGTTTGGGGTGGTTCCTCTACTGGTTATGTTTCATCATCACTTTGGTCGTTGGTGTTAGGATCATCAGTATCTATGAATAATAACATCTTTTGGACACACCTATGACCACGAGTAAAATTTTCATCGCAACTGTAGCACAACCCTTGGGTGCATCACACATCCATTTCTTCAATAGTCAGACGTTTGGGTGTAGTAGTTTTTTGTTCATTATTATTTTATAATCTAGAAGGGAATGAGGGTCTAGCTTGTGAAAATTTAGATGTCCACCTTTGAGCTAAAAATTTGGATTCAGTGAAATGAGCCAAACTTATAGCTTGCATCATGGATTGTAGTTTGAACATCTTAACCATAGCTTGGAGATCATCCCTCAAACCACTAATGAAACAACTCATAAATAAACATTCATTCAATCTCCTAGTTTTGTTGGTCAATGTCTCAAATTACATTTGATAATATCTAACTGTCGAATTTTGTTTTAACTTGGGCAATGCTCCTATAAAATTATCATACTCACTAGTGCCAAAGCAAGTGAGTAATTGAGACTCAAATTCTTCCCAAGAAGGATCAGGGGTAGTGTTTTGCAACCATTGGTACTACTGTAAAGCTTCAAATTCCAAGTTGAAGGAAGCCATTTGAACTCGATAATATCTAGGGACATCGTGGAGTTTAAAAAATTAAGCAACACGACACAACCACCCATCTACGTCCTTTCCATTGAACTTAGGAAAGTTTAATTTTGGCATCTTAAATGTAGGATCATGATCATAATGAGGGTGGGAGTCATTTTTTGCACTTTATTTACCTCAGTCATATTATGATTGGTTAGTATAGTACTCAAAATTGCTTGGACCACCTTGCAATTTGGACTCAGTATCTGCAAGTTGTTCTTCTAAGCGGTCTCTAGAGGTATCGTAATCAGCTCTAAAATTTCAAAGCTCTTCCCTCATGGCTTGATTTTCTATGTGCATGTTATCAATGGAGATTTTGAGGGGTTCCAACAATGAGGTGGTTTGGTCTATCTCTTTTTGATGTCCATGAGTGCCAACAACTATTTAGACAATCTTGAACCTCTTTTACTGAATTACTAAAAATAGAAGTGTGATTTTAAGAGTTACTATTTTTAGTAAGGAGTCCAAAAAAGTGCTTGGGTGTTATATATCAAAATGATCAGCTCGAAAAGACGATCACAATGAGCTATATCCCACAACACTGATTTTGGGTACCCTAGACTTTTTTCCCTCTATTTTTATGATTCTACTAGTGTGGTCAATTTTTTATTTGGAGATTTAGTTCAAAAATTAGGTATTGGATCAACTATCTTTGACTTGTGCATTCTATCTACGAACCCTCGTGTCATTATCCTATCCTTATCTCTATCACCTGTACTATAGTTACTAACACTATTCACTTTTTTGACCTTGGGATTCTCTATGTTGTGCACTTACTGACACTAATAGTTCTATTTTAGACACTGACAACCTATAATATTTGATCGATACAGATGATTGTTACTGCTGCTATCAACTGACTGTTACTGTCATTGACTCGATTGTTACTACCACTGACCTGAATGGTATTGGAATATTATTGATTGTCATAGACATTTGTAAAATTTGTCCTAAATTTTTGGTGCATGCAAAATTTTATTCTTTAGTGATAGGGAAGTCCTCCATATACTCACTTTTGAAGGTCAAAATGTAGGTTTAGCAGAATAAGAGGGTTTTGTTTTTGTAGGATGAAGTCTTGACAAAACCAGGGTATGCTAGGTAGAGGAGTATGTAATACCAATAGGCCCTCTGTTATACCATAGTGATGAAAAATAGTGCTCAAACCAATATTTCATACCACTACTCAAGGAGGATTCCACACATACCCTTGAGCACATTATCTTCCTTTCATAATACGAGAGGGTAATCATCCGGGATGTTGTGTCCCATGGACTATGGATAATATAAGGTTAAAAAGGTTTCTATTGGATAAAATTTTGTTTAAACCTAAATGATCTCTCGATACACCCGAAGATGTGTGGGAGCTCAATTTCATGCACGAGTGTTGTTTAAGGCCTAGGTATTGGAGCCTGTTCACCCTTCACTTCACTAAATGTTTTATGGGATATCTAGCTTAGCCAATAATAATAACTCCATGATATTTTCAAACCCTTGACACAAGGTTTCTAACCTACTCAACTATTGTAAAAAAAGATTGTATTTTTTGCTTTTCTTGGTTTTTCTTGATTTTTTATTTTTTTAAATAAAGAAAAAAGGAAATAAAAAACATAAAAAAATTATACCTAATAGGCAAAATGAATGAGCAATAATTATTGCAGTTGTAGCAGAACTCGGTCCTAAAAAGTGCTTTGATACCACTTGTTAGGAACCTACTATTAAAAATAAGCAAACTAACACAAAATACTGAAATTAAGTAGAAACTCATTCAATATCACAATGTGAAAAGTAAATGCAAAAATAAACACTCTCACAATAAACACTAAATTACAGGCCTCTTCGAGGGAGCAACCTCCTTCAATATTTCATTCACTTGCAAAAAAATGCATTCGTACATGGCTTCATAGCTTTTAAAGAAAATACTTCATGCAACCCTAAACCTAAGCTCAAAAGTTGACTTACATGCAAAATGCCACTCGAGCTAGAATATTATACCAAACATCGAGTATAATATTGATAACAGTTACATGAAATGGCCCCACTTGGCTAGGTATCTTACTTGCCATATACATTAAAAATATTACAAAATAACATTATAGACGAGATTCCCCACGTTGGAAGTGGGTCATTACATAAACAATGAGAATTACAAAATAATGTTAGGATGGGATCCTAACAAATAAAAGTCATGTAAACATATATATTGGAGATAAAGCCCCATGCATTGTAATGAAGTTTGATGTATTTCTTTGATTATCAATAAAGCTTTACTTTGTGAGATATTGGTGTTATGTAAATGTGTTTTATGTGATTGATATTTGATCCTAGAGAAATCAACTTGTGAGATAATCAGGTAGAATTTCCAACACAAAATAGCTAAAACACGTATTATCCTTCATTTCTATGGAGTTGCCATACTTTCCTTTCCTTGTAAGATCCTCCATGGATACTTCCACATGGAATTCACCTAATGATCTCATTGACTACTTATTCATTGACATTAATCCACCTCTAGGATGCATATCTTCCTCCCAATTCTAGTTTTAGCCATATTTTATATTTTCTTGTCCCTTCACAACCTCTCAATATGAATAATATCTAGAAGTATCTGCTTCTCATAGTAGAACAAATAAATAGTGGATTTTTTTGTTTCCTTGGAGGTAATTTTTGTATATCATTCATCTTTCTCATTATGAGCATTAATAAGCTCTATTCTCATAGGCTATATCATCAAATTCACTGAATCTTAGTGATGGAGTTCATAAATTATCAATTTTGATGAAGCCTCAAATGTTCATTAAAATTTGAAACATAAATTTACATAATTTGAAGTCCCACATGAAACCTTTTTTTAATTCCTTTGTCATGACTTCCACGTCTACACACATAAATTTAAAATCATAAAGCTTCAAATTAGAAAATTTGTTGAATATTTATGAAATTATAAGTTTATATAAGTATTTATATATTAAATGTTATGTCAAATTTTATTTCAAATTTTTCTTTTCTCGATTATCTTTTAAATCTCAACTTTGTCAAAACTCAAACTTAAACCTTGTAATGCTGACTTATAGATATTCACAATCCGTTATGCTTATATTAATACAAATTTATCTTTAATATTTTGCTTGGAACTTTCATTTACTAATAATGACCTCTATGAGTTATGCATAGAAACTAATTTTATTTTGATCAATAGAACATCAATGTTTTTATCATTTGTGGCTTCCATATCTTCTTTTATATTTGTAGGTTTGTTAGAAGCAACCCATGTAATTTGAATCCTACACTTAATTGTTACTAAAAATAATATGAATGTAATCAACTCCCCGATATATTAAAAAAAATATTCCTTCGTAAACATCAACTCCTTAATTAATCCTTTTTCAATTTCCTTCATGTTCATTCTCGTTCATCCCCTTCTACTAACCATCCTAAATCTTTTAGGAAACCCAAAAGCATCCATTGCCCATTCCTAAATATATAAAACATAAATGCCTTTTAGACACACTCAATCTTAAATTAAAAATTCCATCCACATGCCTCTCATGCAATACCACGTGGTTCCCTTTTTCTTAGCCTTTTATAACGAACAACCTTATAATTTAAATACCTTCATGATACTTTTTGTTGTTACCGAGGTCCACATACACATGCCTCTTATGCGATACCATGTGGTTCCCTCTTTCTTACTCTTCCATAATGGATCATCCAATAACCATATAATTTAAATACTTTTATGATACTTTTGCTGTCACTAAGATCCATATACAATGTCAGTTTAAAATACTTTATGGATCAAATTAGTTCCAATGGGTCTCAAAATAAATATATCTCAAAACCATGATTGCCTTTAATATTCTTTGCTCACAATTGCATATTAAAGAAGTATTTGAACAAACCACAAACCATTTCCAAAAACCAATGCAATATAGGACCTTGGGAGAATCATCCCATGGCAAAGTAGACAAAACCCATATGCTCCTACTCTTTAATTAAAATCTAAGATAGTTGTTAAAGTCACATGTAAAGTGCTAACTTGTTATTGGGAGTGAAAAAGTATCGATGAAAACTTTAAGAGAAGGGATTGCATATCATATGTCCACTAGCTTTTCAAATCCCAAGAGGACCAACCAAGGCCTGCCTTCGTAATGGCCTTTATACAAATTGAAAATTTTTAATCTTCCATTGTGATTACAATAAGTTCATCAACCAATAAGCTTTGGGATATTAGTAGGTGTGGTGGATTCTCTTTTATCTAGGTAGAGTTAATGCTGAAGTTAAATCTCAGCCATTTACATGGAAATTATTTTAGCCTTCCTTACCATTCCCAATGGCTTTTTAATTTAATTGGAAGAAGTTATTTAAAGGAGTTGAACAGAATGTGTGCCATGTGTTTGCTTGTTCTCTTGTTACGATTCCTATGAGTAAAAAAAAAATATCTTTTAAAGCACTTGAATTAAACAAAACAAAATTTTAGTATTTGGTGGTCAACTATAGAGTTTGTCCACGTCACTATTGCTACAAAGTTAATAAATAAATATCAGCTAGAAAGCATACATCCAATATTAAGAAATCCTTTAAAGGAGTTTCAGTTCAAATCTCCATCTCACTAAAAAGTTGAATTGGGTATCCAAAATTTAATTAATAATGTTGGTGTGGGCAGGGTTGGGCACGACTCCTAGGTGACTTTGACAATGTAAAACCCCTGATCGTGGTCTCTCAGACCATACCACCATACAAAAGGTTTTTAGCTTAAAAAATTAAAATTGTGTTCCACCGATATTAACGAGATATCTTTCCTTTTAATTGAAAAAAATTAAGTTTAAATTTTATTTTACCTTAAATTTTTAGTTTTTGTTGAACATTGTAGTAATATGGTTTTAAGTTAAAAAAAAAAACTTAGATTTTTAATTGAAAAAAATTAAGTTTAAATTTTATTTTACCTTAAACTTTTAGTTTTTTTTTTAACATTGTAATAATATGGTTTTAAGTTTAAAAAAAAAAATTACATTTAAATTATGGTTTTGGGTTCTTATTCAAGGTTTAAATTATTGTGGAAGGGTGAGGACCCTTTCAAAAACTTGTGTTTTATTTTAATATAACCAAAAGATAGGTCATTTGATTGGTAGCAACCAAGTGCTTACCAATGAATTGGCAGGTCTACTCCATAAACAACTGGATCTTATTAATTTTGATTTTACTTAATAAACTAAAGTTTATAAAACTCAAAAAATAATAATATAAATAAATAAATAGATTAAAGGAGTATTGCAATATCACACTGACTTGCACTTTTATAAATAATAATATTAATAAATAATATAAATAAATAAATAGATTAAAGGAGTGCACTTTAAGATAAGGCTGAATTTGCCTCGTCTTTTAGTGTGATGTTTTTTTTTTTTGAATTAGTCTTTTTAGTGTGATGTTAGGCGTGACAAATTATAGTCTTATATATGTATGGGTAGATAGTTTGACTGATAAACCGAAGACTGGATGGATGAGGTAATTTTTAGGGTTGTTATTTAAATGGAGTGGAAGTTGAAGGCATAGTTGATCGAATATAAATATATTAAATATAATTTTTAATTGTTTGCAGTTATATTTTTATTTTTTAATAAAAATTTAAACTTAGAGATTAAAATAAATTATAAAAATTATTTATGTGTATGTATTTAAGATATTTTAATTTTTAAAAAATTGAAAAGTGTTTTTTTTTAAATATATTTGTATTCGAATCTTCACCCTTGATAAATCATAACTCTTTTCTTTTAAGTTTGGGAGTTTATAAATATATTTAATTCTCATTTTAATTGAGTTGTTATAGTTAAATGATTACATTTATCTTCATAGTAAGTTTAAATTTGTTTGTTTTCATTTTTTTGGATTTCTTCAATTTTCTTTGTAAATAGAAATATTCCAAAATTCAACATTCTTCTTCTTGACATTTTTCTCTAGCAACTTTCATTATACCAAAACTATACCTCTATCTACATACCACATTTTAATAGAGTAATATTTTGAAAATTTTGTGCTATCATAATCCACTTTATTAGATTTGGACTATTAGTTTCATTTTTGAAGCATAAGTGCAATCACAAGAACTATAATAAATACTTTATATGAAAATTGTGACCCAAGAAATGCACCATAAACAATGTATAGAAAGAACAAAAAATGAAATTTGGATTATATTTGCAATAAAAATGTGCTTTGCTTTATTTTTGGTTACAACACACCAACTTCGATTACAATAGACCTCCCCAAAAGGGAGGTTTTTCTTTGCAAGTAAACTAGATGGCACCTTCAATATTCTCTTTGATCACACTCAAAAGTCTTGGATAGGTTTTGGATAATTGTGCTCAACTTTTTGAAACTTTGAAAGTTTCTCTTGTAGTCCTTTCTTTTCAAAATTATTTCAAAAAATGTTCTTGTTCCATTATTTTAATCCAGATGTCATTGATTTAATTTTTTTGGAAGAGTATACAACCTATTATTTCCTAAAGAATTCCAAGCTTGCGCTATCATATCAACAAACTGAGGATGGTCTTTCCACATCTACTTATATTTAATATATGATATTTTTTAATTTACTTACCATTATTTTAACTCTTATTGGCTAGTGATTTTAACCATTCCTTGTCAAGGTATTATTTTTAGCACAAGTGCCTTCATCTATCCAATGCTCTGATAGAATGCATCTATCTAATATTTATGTTATTAGGTTTTGGCCTATCCTATTGTTGTCCATGTATAGTTGTCATCTTCAAACTCAACCTCCCATAGATTATTGTTTTGAATAAAACTTGAGAATTTTCTCATACTTTGGGTAATTCTTCTAATTCCCCCAAAATTTTCATCTAGCTTGATTATGGGATTAAAATCTCCTTTGATCATGAATTGGGTTTTTTGGCCTTTACTTCTCATAAAGGATTCATAGGCATTGATAAGGATGAAATGAATATCTATAAAGTAGCATGTGACTAATGAGGCTATCTAATGCCTAATTTTATGAATGGTTTCATATAAGGTTCTAACTAGATTCCAACATGTTCAAATTTCCCCTACCACTCCTAAATCCACAACATCCCATTCACATATTGCCCATACTACTTTCATAGTTTTGGAAACTTTCTTTGTCATTTTATTTTCCTATATACAAATAATATTAGGCTTATTACTTAAATAAAGGTCCCTGATATAACTTTACTTTGAGGGTGAATTAGAATACCTCATATTCCATGAGATGGTAATCATGTCTCATTAGAGGCTACTGGCTCCACATATGAATTACTAATATCAATTTGATGTTTAGAAAAAATAAGTTCAACCAACTTAGAGTATGTTCTTCTCTATGTTTGCTCTTACTTCCCTAGCACTTGCCTGATAATTTTTTATTCTATTCCTCAATATTCTTTCACAACTTTTATTTTCATTAGATTTATCCTCTCCTAGCTCTGCTAAAGAAGCTTTTGACTTATCTTGCTCATTTTTTGGTATTTCTTTGTTAATGGTTGAGGTATTTGATGATTACACAATGACATTGAGAGGGGGGGTGAATCAGTGTAGCTATTAATTTTTATATCTACAACATTTAATATGAAATAAAGAGAACTTGACAACTGAAAAACAACTTGAACAAGAGAGCACACCACAACACTCAATATACCGAGGTTCACCAATTTGGCTACTCCTCAAAAATGACTGCTTGGACTCCAATCCAAATCCAGTCTTTGCAAAATATCAATTTTACAAATACTTTACCAGGCATCAACCGGAAGGAGCACCAACCCCTGTAATTTTCTCGCGCAACGGATGGAGCACCAACTCCTAGTACCAAGCACCAACTTGGACCGCAAATCTGATCAATTTAGAATGACATAAAAATGTCTTCACTTCATGCACGACCCCGACCGGTCCGCAATTAACCCAACTCTACACACTCTCACGGCTCTGCTTATTTTTCTCTTGATTCTTTTCTAACCCTCCTTTTACAGACAATTTCTCTCTAACAAGCAGCAACATCTTCTCTCGTACGATTATTCTTTTATAACCTTTCAATCCTGCATGCAATCGAATCATATACCCAACTGTTCGAATTCTTTTCTCCCGCAAATAAGTGGTTGTTCGAAACGACTGTTCGAAACCCTGCAAGTACGGCGTTTCGATTTCTTGTAGTATGGCTGTTTTGAATGCTCGCAAACATATCTTCTCGAAAAGCATATCTTGATCCTTCATATTCGGCTCTTTGAATACAAGCAAAATGTCTGTTCGATTCCATGAGTGCGACCGTTCGAAAGTTGTAAAAAAGACTTTTCGAAAACCTTTCGATACTTTATATTTGATTCTTCGAATACATGCAAACGGCTGTTCGAATGCATGACTGACACTTGTCAATCTGTAACTGCAGATTTGACATCAGTTACATTTTATGTAACTGGTTGCATGATGTCTTTTATGACACGCGTCACCATGCCTGCTTTTTTGGCTTTTACCTGCCAACCTGTCGCCTGTCGCGATATCGCGACATTTTTAACTTATGTTGACGTCACCCTGAAGGTTGTCGCGATATCGCGACCAATTTGGCCTTGAAAGCCTTTTCGCTGCTCTTGTCGCGAAATCGTGACACTTTTCAACTTTGCTGACGTCATCATCCTTCTTGTCGCGAAATCACGACGTTTTTCCGTATATCTTCGGAAATCCTTTCGACTCTTGCTGACGTCATCATCTTGCTTGTCGTGAAATCGTGACGTTTTCGACTCTTGCTGACGTCATCATCCTGCTTGTCGCGAAATCGTGACGTTTTCGACTCTTGCTGACGTCATCATCCTGCTTGTCGTGAAATCGTGACACTTCCGGCTTCCGTACACTCTTCTTTGCCAACTCCAACGAAAATGGAACATGTCGCGAAATCGCGACACTTTGCTTCATGCAATGGCGAAATTTTTACATCTTTGTGCCTTGTGTTTTCACCTTGCCTCTTTTCATGAAATTTTGACTTGTAATATCATTGCTGCATCTTTCAGTTCTACACTTTTGACTAGTAGCGAAATCGCTACACCTTAGTTTCCCTTTGTTTCAACATGTAGCGCCATCGCTACACCTTAGTTTCCCTTTGTTTCAACATGTAGCGCCATCGCTACACCTTCTTCTTGTGAATTTTTACTTGTGTCGAAATCGCTGCAACTTAGTTTTCTTAACTTTCGATTTGTAGCGAAATCGCTACACCTTTGTTTCCATACATTTCCAGCTGTGCTTTGAAATGCGAAACTTCAACATGTATGGAAATCTCTACTCTCTTCATTGCAAGCTCCTTTCCTCCATTTATGTCGCGAAATCGCGACACATTTTCTCTCTCCTCAACGAAAACTCGACATGTCGCGACATCGCGACATTTTGGCGTGCATTTTCTCTCTCCTACTTTTTGTCGCGAGATCGCGACACATTTTCTCTCTCCTCAACGAAAACTCGACATGTCACGAAATCGTGACATTTTGGCGTGCATTTTCTCTCTCCTACTTTTTGTCGCGAAATCGCGACAGAAAACATGTCGCGATATCGCGACAGTTTTCTTCCTTGTCTCTTTCTCGCCAATTTCTGAATCTGGGTCACCTCTGTTTTGCTTGAAACTTTCTCGCACTTGATCCGATCGACCTCCGAATCGCATCAACTGCATCAATCATTTCGTGTTGACAACAATGACAATACTTTCTCAATGCTTTTGCTGCACCTTGCTCAACAATCTCCCCCTTTGGAATTGTTGGCAACACACTCGCAACCTTGCTCAACTTCTTCTCCCCCTTTGCCAATAATACCAAAGGGTCGCTCGCAGACTCCCCCGAGTCTCTGTACACCATTCTCAGGAAAATATCGTTATAGTTAGCAAAAATCATAAATATAAGCAAAACTATAAGTATAGGCATGCATGCACCCATTGAGAATGTGATCCCTAATGATAGTCAGTTCTTGGGAATTGTGACCACTCCCAACTTATTCCTAAGGTACTCAAAAACATCCTTGGGCAATGGTTTTGTGAATATATCGACTACTTGCTCCGTAGTTGGAACAAAATCCAACTTGACCTCTCCTTCTGCAACTTTATCCTTCAAGAAATGATATCGGATTGCAATGTGTTTGGTTCTTGAATGCATAACTGGATTCTTGGATATGTTGATAGCACTAGTGTTATCACATTTTATTGATATTGGCTCGTTGAAGTGGATACCAAGATCTTTTAAAGTTTGTCTCATCCATAATATCTGTGTACAGCAAGTTGTGGCTGCAATGTATTCTGCCTCTGCAGTGGATAGAGAGACTGATTCTTGTTTCTTGCTGTGCCATGCTACCACTTGTCACCAAGATAAAATGCTCCTCCACTTGTACTCTTTCGGTCATCAATGCACCTCGCCCAATCTGCATCGAATATGCAATCAAAGTGAAGTCTTTGCCTTTTGGGTACCACAACCCATAATCCATGGTACCTTTGAGGTACCTGAAGATCCTTTTTACAGCTGTGACATGAGTTTCTTTGGGACTTGCCTGAAATCTAGCAACCATGCATACTGCCTGTAGTATATCTGGTCTAGTAGTCGTTAAATACAAGCAGGCTTCCAATCATAGACCTGTACATTGTTTGATCCACATCTGGAGATTTATCATCCTTGCTCAACTTGCAGCCTGTTGTCATGGGAGTGCTGACCGGTTTACTGTCTTCCATTGTGAACTTTTTCAGCATTTCTTTTACATATTTAACTTGAGAAATAAAAATGCCTTTTTCATTTTGATTGACCTGCAGTCCTAAGAAATAAGAAAGTTCACCAATCATTGACATCTCAAATTCTTTTTTCATTTTAATTGATATGTCTTTGCAGTATTCATCCATGTTGCTGCCAAATATTATGTCATCTACATAAACAACAAGAACAATAAGATGACCCTTCTCTGTTTTGACATATAAGTTGCTATCCACCAAACCTTTCTTAAACCCTTGTTTAATTAGATAATTATCCAGCCCTTGCATACCATGCTCCGGGTGCCTCGTTTTAATCCATATAAAGCTTTCTTTAACCTCCAAACAAAATCTGGATTGTCACCAAGTTGGAAACCATCTCGGTTGTTCAATGTAAACCTCTTCTTCCAGCTTTTCCATTCAAAAATGCTGATTTTACATCCATTTGATATACTTTGAAGTTTTTATGAACTCGCTAATGCCGTAAACATTCCGATTGCCTCTAGTCCTGCTACCGGTGCAAAAGTTTCTTCAAAATCAATGCCTTCAACTTGAGCATAGCCTTTACATACCAATCTTGCCTTATTTCTGACAACCTGCCCATCTTCATTCAATTTATTTCTAAAAACCCATTTAGTGCCAATTATGTTTTTATTTGTTGGTCTAGGTACTAATTCCCGTGTATTGTTTTTCTCTATCTCGATCTAGTTCTTCATTGATTGCCTTCATCCAACTTTCATCGATGCTTGCTTCAAAGAACATTTTTAGGTTCAATACTAGATAACAGAGAATAGTTCCTCACTGTTGTTCTTCTTGTCCGAATACCATCTCGTGGGATCCCCAATAATCTGTTCACTTGGATGATTTTTCCGCCGCTTGCCTGTTTTAAATTTCCTGTTTTTCTTCTTCTTCGATTCGGTTTTTACACCATCCTGGATCAATTTTCTGATTCTTCTCTGTTTCTTTTTCATCATCACCTTCAATGACTTCTTCATACATAGGGTAGTTTTCTTGATAAGTAGTTTCTTGTTCTCTACCTTCATCAACTTTCACATCAAGCACTTTCAACAATTTTCTTCAACCTCTTGTTGTAACATGTGTAGGCCTTGCTTTTTGTTGAGTAACCAAGAAAGATACCTTCATCAGCTCTATCTTCAAATTTACCGAGGTTATCTTCAGTTCGTTTTATGTAGCACTTGCTGCCAAATACTTTGAAATGTCTTGTTGTTGCCTTTCCGCCAAACCACAACTCATAAGGTGTTTTGCTTTCATGTGGTCTCAGCATGCACCTGTTTTGAATGTAAACTGCAGTATGGACTGCCTCTTTCCAAAATCTGTCAGCTATTTTGTTTTCTGCCAGCATTGTCCTTGCCATTTCCTGCACTGTTCTATTCTTCCTTTCTACAACACCATTCTACTGAGGTGTCCTAGCTGCTGAAAATTGTCTTCTTATCCCATGTTTTTGACAGTATTCTGCAAATTCTTCGGAGATAAACTCTCCTCCCCTGTCTGATCTTAGGCATTTAATTCTTTTTCCTGATTGATTCTCAACAAGATTTTTGAAGGTTTTAAACATCTCAAAGGCTTCCGACTTGAGTTTCAGAAATAGTACCCATGTCATTCTTGAGTAGTCATCTATACACAACATAAAATATTTGTGTCCATTTATGCTTTCAGTTCTCATGGGTCCACATAGATCAGTGTGAATTAGTTCTAATGGCTTGCTAGTGAAGTATTCTTTTGCTTTGAAAGTGGCTCTGGTTTGTTTTCCCTTTTGGCATGACTCACAGATGTTATTTACAGGTTTGCCAATGTTTGGTATATCTCTAACTGCTCTTTTTGAATTGATTTTTGCCAGATTGTCAAAACTAATATGCCCAAGCCTCTTGTGCCATAGCCGGTTTTCATCTTCCTGTCCCATCAAGCATGTTCCTTCTGTAGTTTCTGAAAGTGTATACAGATTTCCTGAAGTTCTCGATCCAATGGCTATTAACTTTCCATTTTTTGTCTTTCTTACTTCACGGCCCTCCTTCTTGAAGATTACATCATGACCTCTCGTCACATATTTGACTTACACTTAGCAAGTTATGCTTCAGTGCCAATTACAAACAAGACTTCTTTTGATTTTATATTGCCATCACCGATCTTGACTGATCCCTTTCCAACAATCTTTGCTCCATCATTGTTTCCAAATTTCACGGAACCACCTTCATAATTCTGTAAATTCTCAAACTTTTGCTTGTCACCTGTCATGTGACTGGAACAACCACTGTCAAGTATCCAAGGTGCTGATTTGTTCTGAGCTTTAAAAGCAGTCCGGGCAATCAAAGATTCCTTTTCTTTCCATTCTTGGTTTGATAGCAGATTTTGCTACTTGTTTTGCCTTTGTCCTTTCATTAGCATGTGCCTGTTTTTCAAGAAATTTCTGGTTTTGTTTCAACCCACTTGGCTGAGATTTTCTACCCTGATAATTATTTGATGCAAAAGTGCTTCTACAGTTTCTAGCAATATGTCCAAAATTATGACAATTATAACATTCAACTGCATAATTCATTAAGGGAGAAAAAACATTTCTGCTGGTAAAATTCCTTTGAGATACATTATGCCTGCAATCTGAAATCTTATGGCCATAAGCATTGCATTTAAAACAATAACCAAAAAATGCATGATTAAACCTGGGTGCCGGTCTTTGCCAGTTTGAAGTAGGAGCCATGACTCTTCTCCTCCTTGGATGTGTGACTTTTGTGAATCCATCTTTGTCAGGTATTCTTCTTGAATCTGGCATTATTGTTTTCTTTTGCATGATTTAGTTTTTCTGGTTCAACCCTGATCTTTTCTTCTTTCTTTATGGGTTCTATATTCAAGTTCTTTGAATCCTTTGAAGATTCTCCTTCATCAAAGCCTAAACCAAATTTGATGCCAGAAGGCCTTTGGTTATTTAACATTTTATCCAGCTTTACAATACTTTCTTCAAACTTATGAAAACAGTTCAATTTTCTATTCATCTCTTCTAACTGCATCCTTAACTTAACAATGTCTTCCTCTAGCTTGATGCATTCAACTGTCTTTACAGTTAATTGTTCATCAAGAACTTCATACATTTTCTTGAATTCCTCTGTCTGTATTTTCAAATTGTTTATTATGTCTGTGGTATTCTCTAATTTCTTTGAAAAAAATTTATTCTTCTTCCTTTCGCACTCAACTCTTCAAGTGCAAGCAACCAATTCTCCTTCCAAATACACTTCAACTTCATCCTTGGAATTTTCATCACCTTCCCGATTTTCCTCTGTTCTTTCTTCTTCAAGTGCCATGAACAGAGCTTCACCTCCTTCTTCTTCGGACTCCTCATCCGTGCTTTCTTCGAACCACCGACATTCTTGGTTATGAAGCTTTTCTTCTTGAAGTTGTTCTTTCGAAATTTTGTTTCTTCTTCCAGCCACTTTTTTCTTGGTGTGAACCTTCACCATTTTTGGTTCTCTCCCTGCATTGGACATTTGGCTGCAAAATGACCGACTCCTCCACAATTGAAGCATTTAAAAGGTAGCTTCCCTCTATATTTTCCTTTTCCTTTTGTGAGTTTTCGAACAAAATTGGCTTCTGTTTCATCCAAGTGTTCCTTCATCCTCGGATTCATGTTCAGCTTTTACATTCTTGTGTGCTTTAAAAGTCGCTTCTCTGTCTCGTAGACTTGGTTTGTCCTATTCTCATTTCATATGCTGTCGGGGAACCATGCAACTCATCCATGCTGAAGTTGTTTAGATCTTTTGCCTCTTCTATTGCAGAGACTTTGGAGTTAAATATTTTGTGAAGTGTTCTGAGAACCTTTTTCACAACAACTGCATCATCAATTTCTTCACCGAGTCCTCTGATTGCATTAATAATTCCGTTGACTCTCAACATATAAGTCTCTATGTTTTCATCTTCATTCATTTGCAGTGCTTCGAACTGTGCTCGATGAGTTTGCAGTTTTGCTTCCTTAATCTTACTGTCTCCTTCATGGATGCTCTTCAGTTTATCCCACATGTCTTTTGCTGATTTACAACTCATGACTCTTATCGGTTCACTGTCAACAAGCCCACACATTATGGCATTCTTAGCTTTGGAGTTGTTTTCAAATTTCTTTTTCTCAACAGTATCTGTTGGAGGGGTAGTGGGTGTTGTGTATCCACTATCTACAGAATCCCAAATATCGTATCCCAATGCACTCAGATATGTTTGCATTCTGAGTTTCCAGAAGGTGTAATTTGTTCCATCAAATAAGGGAGCTTTGTTGGATGAAAATCCTTCACCGCCTGCCATTGTTTCTTCCAAGATCTCCTTAGCTGATTAAGCTTGTACAAGGAACCGGCTCTGATACCAATTGATGATTACACAATGACACTGAGAGGGGGGGTGAATCAGTGTAGCTATTAATTTTTATATCTACAGCATTTAATATGAAATAAAGAGAACTTGACAACTGAAAAACAACTTGAACAAGAGAGCACACCACAACACTCAATATACCGAGGTTCACCAATTTGGCTACTCCTCAAAAATGACTGCTTGGACTCCAATCCAAATCCAGTCTTTGCAAAATATCAATTTTACAAATACTTTACCAACATCAACTGGAAGGAGCACCAACCCCTGTAATTTTCTGCTGCAACAGATGGAGCACCAACTCCTAGTACCAAGCACCAACTTGGACTGCAAATCTGATCAATTTAGAATGACATAAAAATGTCTTCACTTCATGCACGACCCTGACTGGTCTGCAATTAACCCAACTCTACACACTCTCACGGCTCTGCTTATTTTTCTCTTGATTCTTTTCTAACCCTCCTTTTACAGCAATTTCTCTCTAACAGTAGCAACATCTTCTCTGTACGATTATTCTTTTATAACCTTTCAATCCTGCATGCAATCGAATCATATACCCAACTGTTCGAATTCTTTTCTCCCGCAAATAAGTGGCTGTTCGAAAATGACTGTTCGAAACCCTGTAGTACGGCGTTTCGATTTCTTGTAGTATGGCTGTTTTGAATGCTGCAAACATATCTTCTCGAAAAGCATATCTTGATCCTTCATATTCGGCTCTTTGAATACAAGCAAAATGTCTGTTCGATTCCATGAGTGCGACCGTTCGAAAGTTGTAAAAAAGACTTTTCGAAAACCTTTCGATACTTTATATTTGATTCTTCGAATACATGCAAACGGCTGTTCGAATGCATGACTGACACTTGTCAATCTGTAACTGTAGATCTGACATCAGTTACATTTTATGTAACTGGATGCATGATGTCTTTTATGACACGCGTCACCATGCCTACTTTTTTGGCTTTTACTTGCCAACCTGTCGCCTGTCGCGATATCGCGACATTTTTAACTTATGTTGACGTCACCCTGAAGGTTGTCGCGATATCGCGACCAATTTGGCCTTGAAAGCCTTTTCGCTGCTCCTGTCGCGAAATCGTGACACTTTTCAACTTTGTTGACGTCATCATCCTTCTTGTCGTGAAATCATGACGTTTTCAACTCTTGCTGACGTCATCATCCTGCTTGTCATGAAATCGTGACGTTTTCGACTCTTGCTGACGTCATCATCCTGCTTGTCGTGAAATCATGACGTTTTCGACTCTTGCTGACGTCATCATCCTGCTTGTCACGAAATCGTGACACTTCCGGCTTCCGTACACTCTTCTTTGCCAACTCCAATGAAAATGGAACATGTCGCGAAATCGTGACACTTTGCTTCATGCAATGGCAAAATTTTTACATCTTTGTGCCTTGTGTTTTCACCTTGCCTCTTTTCATGAAATTTTGACTTGTAATATCATTGCTGCATCTTTCAGTTCTACACTTTTGACTAGTAGCGAAATCGCTACACCTTAGTTTCCCTTTGTTTCAACATGTAGCGCCATCGCTACACCTTAGTTTCCCTTTGTTTCAACATGTAGCGCCATCGCTACACCTTCTTCTTGTGAATTTTTACTTGTGTCGAAATCGCTGCAACTTAGTTTTCTTAACTTCCGATTTGTAGCGAAATCGCTACACCTTTGTTTCCATACATTTCCAGCTGTGCTTTGAAATGCGAAACTTCAACATGTATGGAAATCTCTACTCTCTTCATTGCAAGCTCCTTTCCTCCATTTATGTCGCGAAATCGCGACACATTTTCTCTCTCCTCAGCGAAAACTCGACATGTCGCGACATCGCGACATTTTGGCGTGCATTTTCTCTCTCCTACTTTTTGTCGCGAGATCGCGACACATTTTCTCTCTCCTCAGCGAAAACTCGACATGTCGCGAAATCGTGACATTTTGGCGTGCATTTTCTCTCTCCTACTTTTTGTCGCGAAATCGCGACAGAAAACATGTCGCGATATCGCGACAATTTTCTTCCTTGTCTCTTTCTCGCCAATTTCTGAATCCGGGTCACCTCTCGTTTTGCTTGAAACTTTCTGCACTTGATCTGACTGACCTCTGAACTGCATCAACTGCATCAATCTGTCTGTGTTGACAACAATGACAATACTTTCTCAATGCTTTTGCTGCACCTTGCTCAACAAGTATTAATATCTAACACTACATTTTCTCTACCATTTTCCTTCTCCTAAATGGTGCATGGAACTTCAAGAGAGTCTTCTAAATCTTATGAGGTACATTCCTTAGGTTCAACAAGAATGTTCATCCCTAAATTAAGATCATACTAAGTAGACAGTTCCTTGTTAATATTTTGAACCTATTTACCATATCCTCTAAGCTTTGATTTTATTTTTGTGCATAGGATAAAACCTCAAAATAATTGGTATTCCTTCCAATATCCTTACTAGTATCCATTGTTTATTTATTTTTATTTGTATAGATCTATTTTTGAGAAGTTAAAAACCATCCTCACCCATATCCATCTGTAAGTTTCTCTTACAAGGTTTCTAAATATGTTTCTGATGGAATATTTATAGGGAACGATCTCTCAATATACCCCATCTCATGACATATTTTACATCTAAAAGATATGATTTCATAATCTATAGTTTGGGTCCACAACTTACCCTCATAATTAAAAATAAATGATTATAGTAAAGGTTTACTGATATCAATAATGACCAATATACAAGCATAAATAACCAAGAATTTATATTTTATAGTTTTTTAAATATCAAGTAATTCTCTTAGAGTGTTTCCTATTTTCTTGAAGGTATTCATTCACTAGAATTCAATGGGCAACCCATACATCCTAACTCAAACTGGTACTAGATATAGATTTACATTTTCAAGTGCAAAGCCTTCATACTAGTGGGTAAGGAAGAGACATACTCTTCCCATAAATCAAGGACACCCTTTTATAATTCTATATTTTTCCTTCATGAAACAAAATATGGCTAGAAAAAAAATTTGGGAAGAAAGGATAGACTCACTCCTAAAGACTTCCAACTCCTATTAATCTATTTTTTCAAAGTCGAAGCCCTTTTCCAAGACCCATTAAAGTTATCAATGTTTATCTTATCTTTGAGCAATAAGGATCTTTACTCTATGAGGTCCACCATAACCTCTACTACTAGGGATGATTCTAAGGATTTAGCTATAAATCAGTCCATGGAAAGGAAATTATAACTCAAAATCTACTAAAATTTACTAGTATATCCTATAACAATTATATTATTTGAAAATAAACCTATAATAATTTGCATACAAAAATTCTAAGATAATGAAGGGATAAATGAAACTTAGTTGAAAATTTCCATGTCCAAATAGAATTTTCTACCTTAATGATTCTCTATATCTCTATTGCTCCTCCCGTCATCCAAACCATGATTGACATATATCTATGATTTTATTTTTTATGAGTTGAAAAATTATCACTACCCTTGTTTTGGATCGCTGAATTTATAGAGTTGTATATCCGTCAATACTATGTAGATTTATTCTTATAACCACTAAATATCTTTAAATTTTACACAAATTAGTCCATGAATCATATTAATTGGACAACCCTTCACAAAGACATGGCTCCTAAAAGTTGAGATGTTTTTTTGGAAAATTTTGCCTTAATGTTGCCCTTATTTTGGATGGTTGTCTTCACATGATCATATCTCCCTCAATACTAAGATTATTTTGTGTGATCACTCATTTCAAAAATCTTCAATGTTAGCATAAAATTTCATAAGAACTATTTAAATAAAACAACTTTATGCAAAGATATGACTCTTGAAATATGAGTCATTTTTCAATAAAATTTTCCCTAGCTCTGTCAATTCAAAATCTGGTTTTTAAAATATATTAGATTTTTAAATTAGATTTTCATTGAAGAACACTAAAACATGGTGTACAATCCTACCCCTTATATCTAGCTATTTCAACCATGGACATCTTATTCAGAATTCCAAAACAAAATAAAAAAATTGTTCATAAATGTGGGACAATCAATGGACAGTGATAACTTTCACACCCTAATAAAATATTTCAAACCCAAGGTGAACTTTTTTTTTCATAAAATACCATGAATTTAGTGGTTAAAAACATGGAATTTCAAAGTAGAGATCCAACATTAAATATTTTCCAACTATATGTACATATTTATCAAATTTTTGGATTCATAATAAGGGGTTATTTTTTATTTGGTTATATACGAAAATATTATCTTTATTGTTAGGTCAATTAAATCATGTCCAATATGTCTTTTTATCATAAGTGTTTTTCATTTATTTTTATCTTAAATATATTTTTCAACTTACTTAAAGTGATATGTTTGCATAATAAACTCTTCATATCATTTTGATTAATAGATAAAATTTCACTTGGCTAGTTGTCTTCTAAAATTTGAATCTCACCAAGATGAAGATCAACATCATTATTGGCTAAATTATCTACTATTTTATTTCCTTAGTTATAGATATTCTCACATTTTCAAGATATTTCCTCCAATAATAGATGATGAACATCAATAGTAACATTATTTTTTATTCAATCCCCACATCCATTTTTTTTTGCTATTGATAAAAATAGGGTTTTGAAAGGGTCCCATACCCTTTTGCAAAATAGTTGCATTAGTAGACTTTACATCACAAAAAAATCAAATCATTTTCTACTTAATATTGGTTTGGAAGGGTTCACTCCCTTTTACAACCTGATAAACTTACTTAAAAACTTAAAATAATATACAAAATGTAAGCTTTAGATAAAAAATGAGCCTAAATAGAATTTTCATTACTAAATTCAACTACACACAACCATATGTTAACCATCATAAGTTTCTATATCTAAATATTGCATGTTGTGAGACTCCATATTTTCAATGCCTTTACTATCCATGCTGTCCTTATATGTCCTTTCTATTATTACTTAGTCTTTCTCCTTTTCCATGAAATTGACCAAATATTATGGAAAAGGATTTGGTGGGATCCACCTATTATCCAATTCTCTCAATGTTCCCCAATTTTCCAACCAATCAACTATTTTATTTTCTTCTCTATATGTATGGATTATTTTGAGCTTCTCAAATTATCTAAGCATTTGATCAACCTCATAAATAATTTCACTTACCTATCAACTTAACTTGTGTCTTCCTTTAAGACTATTGATTATATTTAACAGCTTCCCTTCCACTGCCAAGTTTTTGATTTTTATATATTTTTCCAACTTTATTCCTTCAAGTACTACTCTATGTTCTGCTACATGACTTGTTAGTACCTCATATAACCCAACATATGCTCTTGTTATAACTCCCTTTGCATTCCTAATGACAACCCCTCCTACTTTCCCTTGGTTGCCCTTTGATGCACCATCAAAATTCAATTTCATCCATGTCTCCTTTGGTTTTTTCCATCTTACTTTTTTTCTTCTTGTAATGAATTTATTTCCTATCCTACACATATCCACCATTTTATTTCTATCTTTTCTTTTTATTTATACTCTCTACTAGTTCCTATTTTCATGATAAAAACCTTGTCACTAATGCTACCATTAATACCCTATATATTTCTATATATTGATCTTCTTTCATTCCTAAAAACTCTCATATTCCTTTCTAGCCATATTCCTCAAGCAAAGTGGAATGGTATTAAATTCCATATGGTATTTAGTTTCTTACCTTTTAATTGACTGTCCCATTGTTGAATCTAGTCCAATATGTTGTCTAGCATCATCCAACAAATATCTAATTCTTGTATTATCCTTGAGAAAACTTCCATTGAGTACTTGCATTGCAAGAAGATGTGATTTACTGATTCTTCCTTCTCACACAATGGACATTTGTTAATTATTTGGAATCCTCTATTTCTAAGGTTATCCATCATTAGTATTTTGTTTTGGATTGCCAACCACAAAAATATTATCATTTTTGGTATTGTCCCTTTATTCCATATTTTTTCCATGGAAATCCATCTTCTCATTTTGTCATCCATACTTCATAGGTTGATCTGACACTGAATTCACCCTCTTCACTATTTCTCCATATTATGGTATCTTCCTTCATAATATTACTCAAGAAGTAGGATCTTAGTTTGATATTGAGCATCTTGTACACTTCTTCATTTTGAGAATTACCCTCCAACTTCTTCCATCCTATGCTTCCTTCTTTTCTCTCTATCAATTCCTATACCCTACTTCCATACTTCCTTTCTACTTCATCTCTAGTTATTATCATTCGATTATCATTGACTAATGGGGTATTCTTATGTAGACACCTAAATCATGTCATGCTTAGGGGAGCTACTCACATAGACACATTCATAAGATCATATGACATAATATTGGACTTTCCAAGCATCAATAGTGGTTCTCACCACTCATTTGGGAATTTTCAAGCCATCCAAACCTATCCGCTCAATCCAAGAGTGACCAGATCCTAGCCACTCAAGCCTAGAGCGGCCAGACCTTAGCCATTGTATACGATAGTTACTAGATCTTAGTCGCTACAGATGATAATGGCTAAACCATAAAAGCAATTTTGTCGATAAACAGGCCTAATAATGGGTGGAAGTGGTATTCTACATGTAATAAAGGTGAGTGGGAGTAACTTTGCATTCCTTTTCATGACCAGTTCACATAGGAGACTTGAGTTTGCATTTAGACTTTAGTTAACTAGCCTCCAAACATAGAAAAGACAAAAATCTTCTCATGCTAACTCACACTACACATGAGAAATTCATTTCTAGGGCTTGGAAATAGACCTAGGGTTTTACACTATAAAATATGCAATCCTAAGAGCACCAAGGGGATCAGATATATACATCTTTTATCAATCCTGGTCATTAAGGAGAGCTTTCAAGACTTGGAGAGTTCCCTTGAAGATCACGAGTACGACGAAGACTTGACAGATTGAAGAGCATAACACTTATTATTTCAACATCAGGATACAATCTTTGATCCTTAGCTTTGGAGCAAAGAGGATGATAATCACTTTAGCGGTCGATGTCTTGGATAGTGGCTCGTATGCTTAGCTTAGATTTTTAGATATTAGATTCATTATTTTATTATATCATTAGCATAGCATCATTTCATTCATTTGCATCTATAGCATTAGTCTAATGTGCATTTGCTTTCATTTATTATATTTAGTACTAACAACCTCATCCGAGGAGGCATTCTTAGACATCTAAGCATGTGTTGTTATTTTATTGCTTATAAGGCCATAGGTTGATCAGACAGAATCTACAACATACGAGACAAAAAGGGATCCCTCTAGGAAATAGACCTAGAGAAGGGGGCATCTGTAAGTCCTCATACATTTCCATGTACGAAATCAGGAAGCTTTTTGAAAGCACATCACCTTTTCATGAAAGGGGCACTCTTTACCTATTTGTAACCTCATTGTATCGAAATGGGTATCCCTAAGAGGGACCGACATGTAACCAAGTTTCAATATGAATAAAGAGATCTATCTTTGTTATTTCTATGTTATATGCTTTTCATTGTCTTCCATTTCATCTTGGATTTTTAATAACATTGCAAGTAGAGTAAAGCAATGTGTGCATCCCGGGGTCGCTACAGATGGCAATCACGATGGGACCTCCACTGATTTTTCATTTTCTACTGGAATACTAACTTAGTTTTGTATGCAGGTCTAGCCACTCTGAGCTACAATGGCCAAAAATCAATCGCTTTGAGCTACAGCGACCAATAAAGCTTTAGCTGCTCTGAGCTACAGTGGCCAAAAACCAGCCACTCTGGTCAAAAATGGCTAGAACTGGAGTGCAGCAGAGGTCAAAACATAGAATCTCTGAGCTAGATTAAAGGTTGGTACAACTTATCTGATATTTTACAAATTTTGGTCTACTTCTGTGTGTCTAAAATAGAGAACTTAAAGCACATTTATGTTTGGAAATTGAAAGAATAAAAGGAGAAAGAATTAAGTATTTTGCATATCATAGATCTTCTTTTATATTTCCACTAGGCATTACTAGGAACAAAGTCTTATGCCTGAAAAGTTCACCCTAAAATCCAACGTGATAGATATTGTATGTTGTTTGCTTGCTTTAAGGCCCTACTAGAGGCCATAGCTGAACAAAATAAGGTGTGCTCATACAAATCATAGTAGTTCATGCATATTTTTGAATATTGAAATGTATTTTTGCACTTAGGCATATAGGAAATACTCATTGCTGCTATATGATGCACTTTATGTTACGCAAGCTTAAAATTAACACCACACACGCACGTTTCATTTAAACATTGGGTAGTTGGATTTCATCACCAACCCTCAATTCATTCCAGTGACATTGGAATTCATCTCCTTCCATTGGTTTACCCCCTAGATCTTCCTATAAATGGATTGAGAAACTTATTTATAGTGATACTAATTTACTTGTGCTCAAAATGTCTCCCACTATTGGAACAATCATTTTTTTAGAGTGGAAGAGCTAGGCGAACCCCCCACTGGGTATTTAGTGGTGTGCCCTAGCTTCTTTTGAGAAAATCATGTTTGGCACAGGTGTACTTGATTATCACTATGGATGAGTCTTCTCATTCTTAATCCAAGAACAAGAGCAAGAAATCTAAAGAACAACACATCAAAACACACCAAACAATTTAGGGCACACTTAAATCAATAATCAAGACAAAAATTTGTTTGGTATTGTGTGGCTATTCCTAAATTGAAACTCAAAAGATCAATTCATTAACAACATTGTCAAAACAATAAGTAAACACCCTCGGTCTGATACCAAGGGAGAGACTGAAGCAACTCATACCCATAGGTGGAGTCATAGTAACATTTAATGACCTGACTGTAAGACCGTGAGACGTAGCTCCGTGAGCCTAAGGGGTGATAACTCAACCCTTGGGGGATATCCTCGAGAAACCCCAAGTAGGGAACCACATCATGGAACAAAGTCACATAGAAAAAAAGAGGCTTCACAACCATCCTCATAAAGAAGACATGAGGAGACCTCAAGGGCCTCCTCTAAACACACATAAACATATCAAAGATGTGAGGAAGCTTCAAGGGCTTCCTCCTCACATGGACATAAATAAGGTTCTAAAACTCATTCTTCATATAGGTATGATGAGACTACTACATCTCCATCCATATGGAGAAAACATGTCACCACAAAGCCCTCTTCATCAATAAGGCAAACAAAAGTCACAACACCTCAATATTCATAAGAAACATATGAAACAGGTATGCCCACTGAAGGGCAAGAAAATAGAGCTACATCTAGCAATGAGAATCAAATAGAAGAAATCCTTTGCACAAAAGGAAATATTCCCATAGAATATGACCTCATAGGAGTGAATGGCACCCCATTGGACCAGCCATGGAAAACAAGATAGCTAGATGGGTTGGATCAATTTCCTACACAGCCACCTCAAAGAACTATAGCTACTGAGAACTATGCATCTGGAAGCTCATAAAATATGACTTCTAAATACATCTCTTAGTCTAGGGGTACCTCAAAGCAACCCCATAGTAGACACATAGAATATAATCATAGGTATACTTAATAGCACACTGAACAAGTCACATTAGCTAGCAAGAGTATAGGTACATCAAAAACCTCCTTGAGGAATTTGTGAGTCAAAACAACAAGAACAGAGCCAGATAAACATGAGTCTTCTATAATAGCACAAACTAACTAAATGAGGTAGTTAGAAAATATATTATGTAAGGAGTGACAGCTAGTGAAGGCTCTCGAATAGGATAAACAAATATAAAGACTCTTGCACCAACATGAGCAGAATTTAAGAGAGCAGGCTGAGTGGCTAGCTCTTACCAATTTATAGAAAAATGGTGGTGACCACCAAATAACTAGATGCACTGACTCACCTAAGGAGATGTGCACTAGACAAGATAGCCCACAATGAAATCCCCCACCAAATCATGAAAGAAATCCAACTAATGGGGAAAGGGAAAACACAACAAACTATGATCACAATCCTGAGTCCCCTCATAGGAGGGAGGAAAAAAAAACAAATCAAATGGATAGAGAGTTACCTCCATTGCCATTGTGAGTAGGCTTACAAGAGGAGGAAATTCATGCATCAAAGGTATTTCAAGAGCTTGTTGAAAAGATGAAAGCCTTTGAGAAATAAGAGGTAGCTGGGAACTCGCCAACATTAAGCAAGATACACAACCAACCATTGTGCCCATTAATCCCTAGCCCTCCATATCCTAAGCACTTTGAGATACCTAGGTTAGAAAATTTTAAGGGTGAAGAGGATGCACAAGAGCATGTCACCAATTTTATCAATGCCTATTTTCATCTTGAATACAATGACACTCTCATGCTAAGAATATTCATAATGACATTTTTAGGTGCTGCCACTCAATGGTTCAACCAACTACCTAAGCATAGCATAACCAATTTTAAACAACTATTAAATGCATTATTAAAGTGTTTCTCCTTTGGTGCTAAGAATAAGGTGAACCTTTTAGACTTGGCCAACTTGAAACAGTATGATGATGAGCCAGTAATGGATTATGGGAATAGATGGATAAAAGTCATGGTGAAATTATCACTCTCCATTCCCACAAAATAGATCATTCACATGTTCACCAAAAGTTGCTCTAAAAACATCTCCATCTTGCTACAAATTTAGCAATATCCTTTATTTGAGGAAGCTTTAGCATAGGCCAATCTCATAGAAGAAATAAAAGTAGATGAGGGAACCATTAAACTCTAAAACAAAAAGAAGTGGAACAAGAATGGTAAGAATGACAAGTATAAATAGAAGCAAGCCAACCCTACTCTAGTCAATCAATTCGTATTGGCTACACCCAAGGATGGGGGTGCACAACAACCCCAAAACTATCAAGCACATCCCCCTGCCACCAATTACGACCAAAACAACAATCAGGGAAGAAACAAAGATCGCAAGCCACCTTGTTATTTCACACCTCTGACATAATCAATGCAATAAATATTTAATCAGTTGAGCAATGCCCGAAGGATCAGATTTCTTGATATACCTATTATAGATCCCAACCGTCCTAAGACAAAAGGATATAGCAAAGATCAATTTTGCCCTTATCACAGGATACTAGGGTATGACATTGAGGCTTGCATTGGTTTTAAGCATCAAGTGAAAAACATGATTGAGATGGGAGAACTCAAAGTTGACAACCTGTTGGCTCTTGATAACAAATACACGGGCATATACAAAAACCCATTGCCCAATCATGAGGTCTCTAGAGAGCAAGGGGTCCAATTCAATCAGGTTCGAGCTAACATACCTACCCATAGATGCATTGGGATGGTTGATATTGTTAACATAGCAACAAGGACTAGGTGGTATGGTCAACCACAACCACCTATAGCTCCCATGAATGTCCCAGCCACTCCTAGCCAAAGGCAAGACAACCTTCCAAGTCCACCAACATGACCTGTGGTAACTATTTGGAGTAGATTTTAGCAAAACCTACAAATGATGCCAGCTAAGTTATCCATTTATGAACTCATACAATAGTACCCAAAGCATAGGGAGACTCTAATGGAGATCTTAAGGACAATTGAGCTCCAACCGCAAGATGCGAATGCATTCACTCACTTTGTGGGACAAGTATAAGAATGCTAGGAACCTATAATTTGATTATATGATCATGAGATTAAGATAGTACCTGCTACCTTACCAAACCCTTTGCTAAACATTGTAGCGGCAATCAACAACTTACCTTTCAAGAGGGTCTTGGTTGATATAGGTTCATCAATAAACATAATTACAACAACAAAAATAGAGAACCTCAAGATCCCCAAGTCCAATATCATTCTAGGAACTTACACATTGAGAGCTTTTAATGATGCTTTATGCAATACTGTGGGAATGATAGTCCTGCCCATAAAGTTAGGGCACAAGACCATCCCTGTGATGTGTCATGTCTTGGAAGGAGCTATGTAGTACAACATCCTCTTAGGGCATCTTTGTATAAGGACCATGAAGTGTGTACCTTTGATATTGCACCAATGTGTCAAGTTTGTGAACAAGAACAAAGTCTATGTGGTTTTGGCCGATGAAGAGCCTTTTAAATACGTCCATCAGGTGGATATTCTAGAAAAATTTATAATCCCTTATACCCACCTATATGTAATGCCTTCATCCCCAACAACACAAGTGGATAACAAAGACAAAGGGAAGACCCATGCACATCAGCACCTCCTGGTGCACTCAAAATAGTCAATGCTTCTAAAGTACCATCAACATAAAAAACAAAAGACAATCAGAAGCTAAAGTTACCCTTATTCAAGGAAGAAATGCCCAAGGAAGTGCCAACTATAGCCATTTCTGAAATGTCAATTCCTATGGAAGAAGAAGATCTTCAAGATCAAGATGAAGATAGTGATTACCACCCCGCTTCGCTAGTATCATTCGTAGGGTCATCCACGTCGCATGCATCAATACACTTGGAAAGCACAAGCATAGGGGATTACCTTGTGTAGAAAATTACCTTTACGTCTATCATTGAGTCTACACAAAACATGGGAAGACCTAAAGACTTGAGGTCGCCAGTGGGAACAATGGTTCCACTTGGAATCCCTCCCAACCAAACCAATTTTGTCTATGTCAGCCTAGACTGCACCCATAAGTCTTCAGACATAGAATATGATAGTGACGAATTATTAATAGTCAATGTTTATTACCTCTATAATCCTAAGTTTTCCATTGGCATGACTATGGCCTTTTCATATATAAGCAGGGGCGCAAGCGGCTATATGAGCCACAATATTAGCTTCCCTTCGATAGATTTGGCTTCGGCTATTATATCGGAGGTTGAGATGACTCTCTTGCAGTGGCATTGGACATATTAAGCTTAGGGTTAGGAGAAGACATTGATTTCATTCCTTACACTCCCTAAGAATAGGAAATTTGAGCAACAGACAAGTGGCCATGGTAAACATATCGCCACCAAAAATTTATCATCCAAACATCTCAATTGATTCCACCCCAACAGGGTACAACTTGTGGGATGAGGAGAATGGATATGAAGTAAGTGATGATGAGGTGCACATTGGCTTAGCCTACCAAGGGCTCCACTATTTATAGATATTCACATGGTCCATCCATGATGAGATTTGGTATACATTAGATTAAAGTGATTATGAATTAGAAGACTCAATTGAAAGAGCCTACTTAGGCCTAAGCCATCAACCCCTAACTTTGGGGCAAGAGATGAATGTAAATCGATTCTTCATAAGTGACAAAGAATATGAAGATGAAACAGAGATTGCCTACTTAGGGCCAAGATATGAGCCCCTTGTCTTAGGGCCGCATACCAATGCTAAAAGTTTCTATATAAAAAATGATGACTTTGAGGATGAGATCGAGATGGCTTATCTTGGACCTCACCACTTGTGGTAAGTCAACGAGCTAGTAGAGAGAGAGACGATACTCTATTCTATAGACCCTCATCTATTATTTTTGGGGAGACCTATTGACCTAGCTTCCATTCACCAGATGGTCAATCCCCCTCCACCTACATTCATAAATTTATTAGAACCCAATGATCCTATTTTCTGCCCTACTCATGAGCTAGATCCAAAAATTCCCATTCCTCAAGAACCTCACTACGAGTGTGGAAAGGAAACCCCTGAAACAAGATTACACCAATGTGGTCCTGGAGATTTCATCCCATCCATCAATATGATCTCCATTGATTTGACCACTCCACTTCATAATCTAGTAGATCCTACCAAATCATTGCATCTTGATGTAGAGGCTATTGATTGGGATTGCACTAATTCACCCATAGATCCTGAAGACCTCTTCCCCAATGAAGAGATGTTACAACCATTCCATTTTTCCTCATGTTGTGTGTATGATATCTTCCATGTTGGTTTGGAACCTAATTTAGTAGGTATTGTAAATCCCATCGATGACATTCATTTGATACCCACACCTCATTAGCTAGAGGAGGGGTCACATATGGTTATAGAAGCGATTTTTAAGGTGGACATCAACAATGTTTCTACCCAACAAAGAAAAGTCAAGTTCGAATAAATTCTATCTCTAGAGGAAAAAGCCATCCTAATTCCTCTCCTCAAAGAGAGTCCAAATATATATTTTTTCTTGGACTTACAAGGACATGCCAGGGATAGATCCAAATTTAGTCGTTCACAAACTTTCATTGGATCCCGTGAAGAAGCCAGTCAAGAAAAAGCTAAGGAAAATACATCCAACCGTCACTTTGATGGTGAAGAACGAATTGCAAAAACTACTAAATGCAGTATTCATAGTTCCTATCGACTACCCTAAGTGGGTGTCAAACATGGTACCCATGGAGAAACCTGATGAAAGATTATGTATTTACATGGACTTTAGAGATTTAAATAGGGCAACACCAAAGGATTAATTTCCATTGCCAAACATAGATGCTCTTGTAGATGCAATCACAGGTCATGAAATACTCTCCCTAATGGATGGTTTTTTTGGATACAACCAGATCTGGATTAAGCCCGAAGATCAACATAAAATTGATTTCATTACTCCTTGGGGGATATTCTGTTACAAAGTAATGTCATTCGGTCTCAAAAAATTTGGTGCCACATATCAGCGGGCCATGACATACATATTCCATGAATATATGTATAAGATCTTGGAGGATTACATGGATGACTTACTAGCCAAGTCCCTATTGTGACAAGAGTATGTCGAAGTCCTTAAACAAGTCTGTGATCGCCTCATAGAACACAACGTTCGATTGAATCCTAAGAAGTGCATATTTTGCGTAACTTCTGACAAGCTTTTGGAATTCATCGTATCCAAGAGAGGCATCGAAGTTGATCCTTCAAAGGTAAATACTATATTAGAAATGGCCACCCCTACCAACATTAGGGAGTTAAGGAGACTACAAGGCAAGATAACATCCATCAAAATATTCATCGTGCAATTATCATATAAATGCAGACCTATGAATCGGTTGCTACACAAGGAGGTACCCTTTAATTGGGATGAAGAATGCCATCAAGCCTTTGTAGAGATCAAAACTTATCTAGAAACACCGCCAGTATTGGCTCCACCAAGGCTAGACATACCATTTTTACTATATATATCGACTACTAATTTTGCATTAGGTGTCATGTTAGACCAAAATAATGCATAAGATAAAGAGCAATCCTATATTACATTAGTCGAACCTTGGTGAGTTATGAGCTAGGATATACGTATGTTGAGAAATTGTGTTTAGTAGTGGTTTTTGCAACTTGAAAGTTGTGCCACTATATGTTGAGCCATACGACCTACGTCATATCAAAAAACAATCCTTTGCAATACATGATGAGCAATACATATCATAATACATGTACTGTAAAATGGATAATGTTTTTGATAGAATTTGATCTAGAGTTCATAAGCCAAAACTCCATCAAGAAACAAGTCATAGCAGATCAATTAGCAGAGGTGCCTCTTCAGAATAACAAGCCTCTCACTATAGAATTTCCTGATGATGCGATATTTGCATTATCAAATCTGTCTAAACTCAAATAACCTAAGAAAGAAAAATACATGTCATTGTTCTTCGATGGTTCAAAGTGTGAACAAGGGGGCAGATTAGGGATTGTATTTATCACACCACAGGGTGCTCCATTGCCCTTATCATTAAAACTAGACTTACCATGCACAAACAACAATACAGAATATGAAGCATTGATCCTGAGACTCCAAACAACCATAGCAATGGGTATTAAAATATTTAATATATTTGGTGACTCCTTGCTCATAGTAAACCAGGTCAAAGGACTATTCCAATACAGGTGCCAACTCTTGAAGACTTATAAAGAACTTGTTGACACCTACCTAGCCCGACTAGAATGGTATGACATCGACGCAATCCCTCGTATGTCAAATAGATTTGCAAATACCATGGCCTCTTTAGAATCCTTAATCCCTTAGAATCCGTCTTCTTATTTTACATATATTCATGTAAAAGTGCTTTCACACTCAACAATACATCGTGAATCTTTTAACAATCAAGAATCAGTCAACATGATCAACATCGATCCAAATCAAGATTGGTCCTTCATAGCCAGATATTTCTTGCAAACAGCACCTTGGGGGTCTTTGATCTCCCAAGGACCTATGGAGTGTGGTGCAACCATACACCATAGAGTTGTTCCTCAATCTGTGTTCACCAACTCGAGAATGCAGGAAAAGCAAGCCATATTTTCTATACATCGTGACTTCCTAAAGCTTGGAGTAGTACCTCCAGGTTTGTCACATACTAAAAGGAAAAAGTTTAAACATAAATCAATAAGATACATCTTGCTAGGAGAAATCCTCTATAGACAAGAATATGATAGAGTATTACTTCGTTGTCTTGAGTCCCAAGAAGCATCCTAGGTAATTTTACAAGCTCACGATGGCACATGTGGAGGGCATTTCAGTGGCATGGCCATCATTAAGTGTATCTTGAGAATGGGTTACTATTGTCCCACCCTAGAAAAGGACTGCTATGAGTATGTCAATAAATGTAGTAAGTGCCAGCATCATGTAAATCTAATGCACTTACCATCACAAACCTTGCAACCCATGTAGGCAGCATGGTCATTCTCACAATGGGGACTAGACTTGATTGGGAATATCTCATCCCCATCTTCAGGCTGGCACACATTCATCATAATAGCCATAGAATACTTCACTAAATGTGTAGAAGCAATCCCCTTAACATCAACAACTGGACCAAGGATTGTGAAATTTATACTCCACAATATCATAAGTCATTTTGGGGTCCCTTAGAAGATAATATCGGATAATGGGCCATTTTTCAAGAACAAAAATGTGCATGATTTAATGAATAAATACAATATTCAGCACAATTTTTTAACGCCCCATTATCCACAAGCAAACGGGCAAGAAGAGGCCTAAAAAAACAATAGTCTCCATCTTGATGAATATGGTTTAAGACAATCACAAGGATTGGCACATGTAGTTGTCTCTTGCACTATGGGTATATAGGACTAGTATACGGACGCCCAGTGGGGCAACACCATTTTCATTAGTATATGGCACTAAGGCCATCATGCCACTAGAGTTGGAAATTCCAACTCTACGCATAGCATTAAATAAATTCATTGTTGGAATATGTAATGCAATATTGTGTAAATTATTCTGAGACTAAAATATAAAGTCTAAAGAATAATATTTGAATTACAAAATAATTCTATTTTATGTCAAAATATTCCCACCCAATTAATAAATAAAATAAGGGTGCTAGGAATATTTAATTTGTGGAAAATTTTATTTCCCCTTTTCTAGAAAATATTAAAAAGTAACCAATCACTTTTTAATATTTTATAAATGCCACTTGTCACACATCTCAAGATAATATTGTGATAAAATTTGTCACACACCTCAAGATAATATTGTGATAAGATCTGTCACACATCTCAAGATAATATTGTGATAAGATTAGGGTAATTTTAGGGTTGTAGTCAAAAATATTCTCTTTAAATAGAGGTGTTGTCTACTACATCTTGATATATCATGTTGATGCATATTGTTGCATAATATTGAAGCATTCTTGTATTATTGAATCATTGAGTAATATAGTGAGATTCATAGTGGATGTTTCCCTTCTTCATTTGAATTAGGGGTTTAACACTTAATATTGGTGTTGTCGGTTTTCCTCTTTTGTATGTGATTGATCTTGTGGAGCATTCTTTGATCTTTGGGAGACTTTGCATGTCTCACATTCATAGTCGATGATGTCGCACGACAAGACCACCTTGATCAGTTGATTCTTCTTGATGAACGTCAAGTCAATACTTTAGAGCATCTTTGCATTTACCAAGATTGCCTTACGCGAGCTTACAATAGCAAAGTCCACTTAAGGAAATTCAAGGTTGGAGATCTAGTGCTCAAAGAAAACCAGCAAAATTTGAATTTTTCGCCACATCTGTGAGATAAGTTTACAAAAAATTGGATAGGCCCATACATGAGTTCACAAAGATTTGGGCCTGGAGCATATCACCTTATATCATTAGATGGCGTTGAAGATATTGAAACTCTCAATATCATTCACTTGAAGCCATTCTACACATAAAAATAAAAAAACAAAAAATTCAAATATGTCATAAAAAACAAAAAAATATTCAAAATATGTCATAAAAAATAAAAAAAACATTCAAATATGTCAAAAACACAAACAAATCATAAAAACATAAAATTAAAAATAAATCAAAGGCTCCAAGAGTATCCAAGACGCTTGGTCAAAATCAATTCAAAGGCTCCAAGGGTATCCAAGCCACTTGGTCAAAATCAATTTAAAAGGCTCCAAGGGCATTCAAGTTGCTTGGTCAAAATCAAATCAAAAAGCTCCAAGGGTATTCAAACCGCTTGGTCAACTTCAATAAAAAAACTCCAAGGGTACTTCATGTTACTTGGTAAAAAGTCAAAAAGCCCCAAATGCATAATAAGTCCTTTGGTCAAATCAAATAAAAATACAAAAACAACATATAAATCAAAAATACGAAAACAATTGCATCTCACATCTTACATCCACATCATTGCATTGCATTTTCATATCCACTACAATTGCATATGTCATGAGAGCTTTAAAAGTGATACCATAGTTTATCGCACAAATATTTCAAATCCATACCTCCATTAACACGTGTGTAATTGTGTTTTTTAACAAAACCATTATTTGTTGCTATACATAATATACTAAGGTTTTTCGGTTAATCAACCACACCTATTGGTCTTATCAACTTTTGTGGAAAACAACTATGATTAGTATAAGGTAAGGTCTAGCTGTGATAATATCTTGGATATTCAAGATCCTGTCACTAATTAAAACACTAAAATCTAGCTAGTACAAGGAAAATATGAAAGCTGCAAAGCGGTCTAGGTTACCTTAAGTGAAAGGATTTTCCTTGCTTATCCCCCTATGCAACCAGTTTAAAGGTGCTGAGAGTTGGCAAAAGGACAAGCTTTGCCCTATCCAAATCCCTTTCTTAAATAAAAATAAGAAAATCCCAAAGCAAAGTACATATTCAAAAATCCAAGCATATAGACCAGATTTCATAGCAATGATCCGATAATAAAATCATAAAAGTCAAAGAAATCTCGCTCAAAGAAAAATTCAACAAAATTAACAGTGATTTTCATCACTACATATGAGAAAAATAAACAATGATTATCATCACTACAAAATTCCTCACTCAAAGAAAAATCAATAAAAAATAAATAATGATTTTCATCACTACATATTAGCAAATATCCAAAACAAAAAAGAAGCCAAAAAAAGGAATAAAGATTGAATCCCTGGAATTCTCAGCATTGTACAAAATTGGAAGGAGAGATCCTTATGCATGACGATATGTCTATCATAATTGCTTCATGCATTTGTATAGACCAATGTTTGAATGTGGATGAGCTAGATTAGGTAACCCAATATTGCCTAATGGTATAGTCCAACTAAGTCCAACATAAGGATGAAATGAACACTTGAGGATCCCTAATATTAGCAATGGGCTTAAAGAATCCCACCTGACATTGAAGGAAATGCTTGAGTTCTACCTCAAAATATATAATCACTTGCACACATAGAGATCATGAAAAACTAGGTCCATGGTAAAAGCCTTACTTTTCAAAAGTCTAAGTGGTTAGTAGACAGTTTTTGATAGGGTAACTAGAGTGTTTGAATCTCCGAAAAGCCCCAAAAATTCTTAAATAGCAACAAATCATAACATCATTCACACCATAATTTTTTTTATTATATTCTATAAATTAGGGGGTATCAACATAGTAGGACAAATATCGCATATATATTAGAAATAGTATATAGACGACCACTGACTACTTTATATCTTTTAATTTACAGAAACTTATCAAGAAAATACATTACACACCATTACATCTCATATATGAATACTTAATCACTTCTTATGATAAGAGTGATTATTTAAATTCATGATTATTTTTTTTACTTTCTGTGGTATCACCCATTAATATTGTCAATATCATATGCATTCTGTATTTTTTAAGTGATTAAAGCATACAGGTTCATTTAAACCATTCCATCACATAATTTAGATGCATACAACTAAAGAAAAATTAAACATGCATTTAACAAAAACATTGCATCCACAAACACAAGTCATGAATCGTCCATCATCACATCCTAAAGCACATCATAAAACATATAGGCAATATCCATTTTCATACAATCATGAATTCATCATTCATCATAAAAATACATCACGTCACATCATCAAATCATATAAGCATCTACACATCACATCATAAAACAAAATAACAACAAAAACATGAGCAATAAACGATATACATAATGAGTCATAATGAAAATATATCATAAAAGTATGTGTGTCAAGTCGATGGATGTACAAAAATACCCATGGTAAACAGTCATATAGGTCATTCAACCTCAAAAATGAATCAAAACCAAGAGTATCATCAATAAAATACTATGCATGCACCTCCTGCAGCACCACCCCCTGTGGCTGGATCTCTGGGAGAATGGTGCGAGCTGGACCTTGCTGGTCTCTCTATACGAGGTCAGACCCCATGACCAGATCAGATGGAATACTGCCCTGCTATAGAGATCCTTCTGACCTATGACCCACCTATGGCTCCTCTCACCCTAGGGATGACACCTAGCCTAATGATCTACCTCGAGAGAGCAGTAGTTTGGGTTGTGTCCTTAGCAATCTAAACATCACTCTCATCTAGAAAACCCTATAGACGATGGATCTCAATCTTGAGAGCTATCCTCGAAGGATCCTTAATAGTAGGAGGGGAAAAAACAACCTACATCTAGGTAGCTCCTCTTGTAGCATCCTACAAAGTCTATATCTAGTTTGATAATTGCGCTATAGTAGTATCCCTTTGAGCTATGATGGCGTTGCACTATTGTACCTGTATCTTGGCTGACTGGAGCTTAGCCTCCAAATCATGTAGTTGTGTCCTAAGAGGATAATCTCCCTCCTCAGGCTCCATATCCTCCTCTGCCTCCTCAGGAGCCTTCTGCTCATTTTTTTTCACCTACTCTACCTACTTGTCCCATGCCACAGTTCTAGCATGAATCCTACACCCTGTTGGATCTACCCCATATCTGCCATCATCCTCTCGACCCAAGATGCCCTTTCCATACCACATCAAGTCATCCCACCACCGTGCAAATGCCTCTGTAACTCCACTAGCTACTCCAGAATCAATAGTTGGGGCATCCTCCTCATCATCCATCTCTATAACCTATCGAGGATGGAGGTCTCTATCTACTCTGATGCACCTATACATAAATGGTACTAGTGGCACATCCTATTGCAACCCATACTGATGAAGAACCTGATAGTAGAAGAATTGCTCCTGGATGTTAACCTTGTGGCCAATAAGCCATCGCTCATGTCGTGTTCTAGCAGTAAAGCTATCAGGGTCGTCCCAAGCAGGACACTCATGATAAGAGCACCATATGATATCTCCATCTTGGAGTCTAGTGAAAGTATTAATGTAATGAGTTAGATCCCCTATGAATGTATGACTCTTGTTCTTTTGCTCTATTTAGCCCACCTAGCACCGTAGCACTACATCCTCCTATCCATAATTGTGATATCAATAGGAAGCTCCTTAGGGTGATCTACCCTAATGTGATCCCATCCCTAGACCTACAAAATCTAACTACAGGCGATGCTAACACAACCCCTTCGATGGATGTGGTACAACTCGTCATAACACTGAGCCAGTAGAGACCTACTCCATGCATATATTATAGGCTTCTCACTGTCTATTAGGTCCTGAACCATCGTAAGGAGGTTCCAAGGGAACCTCAAGCCTAAGCAATCTGGGATGAGGACATTACTTATGACCATCAGCAGCACCGCATGCCTCATTGTGAAAATACTCTCTGATTCCAGTGAATTATAGACACTCCTCCATAATTTTTGTCCTTGAGAGCATCCTTAGAATGCCTCCCAAACACCTGTGTTAAGATAACCACCTTAGCATTAGTGGTCGAAGAAACAATATCCACCCCATAAAAAAGGATCTGGAAGATCTTGTATACATCCTTCGATGTAATGGTCATCTCGTCAGTCGGGAGGTGGAAGGTATTAGTCTGAGGGTCCCAGTAATGGGTCAAAGCTATAAGGTAATCCTGGTCTAAAATAAGGTGGGGTAATCTGGTAACATACTAGAGCCCATGATCCTTAAGCCACCTCCAATCCGTATCATCCAATAAATAAAGAAGGTCAAGCAAGAGCCTCGGGTCTCGAGCCTGAGTAGTAAGGATCTAAGCAAATAAAAATAAATACAAAACATGACTACAATGCAATACAAGCTAAAGAGTAGTTCAAAATTTTCAAAAAATAAAAAACTATCTCAAAAATCCAATAAAAAGCAAAAAAATGCAAAAAAAATGGCTAAGGGATTTAGCCGCTATCGCCTACAATGGCCAAAAATTGGCCATTGGAGACAGTAGCGGCCAAGACCCAACGATATAGTTTTTGACCGTTGGGATTCAAACTTGGCCGCTATAAGCAACAACGGCTCAGAACCGGTCACTTTGAGTGATAGCGGCCAAGGGACGACACGGAAAACCCGTGAACCGTCGACCAAAAAATAACAAAAAAATAAAAATGCTACAAAAATAACATAAAATTATTAAGAAAGAAGGGAAAACAAAAAAAATTAAAGGTAAATTCCCACTCAGGCATCAAATCAAAGCTAAGTCCAAACACACTTATAATGGCAGCAACAGGTGAGTAACACAAAAATTCAGAAACCCTAGGCAAAAATCTACCAAGGCAAAGCAACAAAATCAAAATTAGGGACTAACCTACCAGAGCAGAAAGTAAGCTAAACCTAGCTACGGTTTTTTATTCGTTACTAACAGGTTTAGTGAGGTTCATTTTACCAATTACTTAGTGAGGTGCAGTTTTACCCAAATAAAGGAAAAGAGGGTTAGGGTTTAGAAAAATATAAATAACCGAGAAGCTTCAAATCCTCCAATAGATAATGTCTCACCCTGCACAGCCATGTCCTCGATGTCAAGTAAAATCCAAAGTCACAACCATCATTGTTGCACCAAAGCTCTGAAAAGTGAATCTTCAATAATGAAATGAAATGTCAAACCCTAGAAAATACAAATTTTATATTTCTTAATTATGCCTTGGCCATTGTTAATGTCAGTTGCCCAAACTTTGTGGTCGCTCAAGGTGACAATGGCCACAAGTAGGAACTCAGAGTCTGTTGGACTTGACAGTGGCCTAATCCATAGATCAAAGCAAAAGGTTTCCTCCTTGAGAGATCACACAAAAATAGCAAATATATACACTTTGATGGTTTAAGATCACCAGAATGTTCAAAATAACAAAAAAAATCACATAAAAGCACAATATCAGGCAGGCCTCGTATTCATTCACCTACTCTATCAACTCGACAGTTGCAATGATTTGCACTGCATGTATTTTGATGAGATGAGTAGATGATCATAAGGCCACTTAAGGTAAAAACAACTCATTTTGGAATTATGATGTGCCACCCTTCAATCCCGAATAATACCAAAATGGTTGAACTACTCCATAGGTGCGAAAGGATTATCCTAATTCCCCTATGATATCAAAAACATTAAGCCAAAGTGATAAAATCTAAACATAAATAGAATCACTCATCCTAACTCCCTAATAAGGCTATTGATAGTTGGACTGCTCCTTGGGATAGGGATAGATGATTATCATAAACAATTGGAATCACACTTGGATGTGGGATTTCCCATTAAAAGCAACAAATACTAGAAAGGAACTAGATTAGTCATATTGGTCAAGCGACTTGTTGCTTCATTCATTGTCATTTCTTCACCAATCCAGTGTGTGAGGAAGTAGTTCAAAACTTTAACATAATCATAATAAAAATCAACAAAAGATCACTCGATCATAGTAAAATTATGTTCGTCCTATGAATCATTGCATACAAAAATCACAAATTTCCCTTTTTTGCTGGGAATGTAAGCAGACATGACATCTTCAATTGTAGCTCTCCTACCGATTGAAATTGTTGTAGCAGCTAAAGCTACCCGATTGATTTTGAGGAATGAGTGCAATTTAACATGCCCAAGCCACTAAGCTAAGTCCTCTAAACGTTGAGGCAATGATTCAAGGGATGCATGCCATCTTGCATGATTGGGCCATCCGGTGTTGATCAGACCATTGATCACCATACACCCTACAAACATATCAGTCTACATTTTTTCTCAGCGTTGTGTTTTCCACAAAGCACGTTGCAAAAAGGGGCATCTATAGACACCTAAATCATGTCATGCTTAGGAAATCTTCTCATATAGACACATTCATAAGATCATATTACATAATATTAGACTTTCCAAGCATCAACAGTGGTTCTCACCACTCATTTGGGGCATTTTAAAGCCATCCAAGCCTAGCCGCTTAAGCTAAGAGCAGTCAGATCCTAACCACTCAAGTCTAGAGTGGCAAGATCTTAGCTTCTGTAGATGACATAGGCTAGATCTTAGTCACTGCAAACAACAATGACTAAACCATAAAAGCAGTTTTATCAACAAACAGACCTAATCACGGGCGAAAGTGGTAGTCTATATGCAATAAAGGTGAGCGAGAGTAACTTTGCATTCCTATTCATGACCAGTTCATATAGGAGACTTGAGTTTGCATTTAGAATTCAGTTAACTAACCTCCAAACATAGAAAAGACAAAAATCTTCTCATGCTAACTCACACTACGCATGAGAAATTCATTCCTAGGGCTTGTACATAGACCTAGGGTTTCACACTATAAAAGGTGCAAGCCTAAGAGCACCAAGGGGATCAGATATATACATATTTTATCAATCTTGGTCATTGAGGAGAGCTTTTGAGACTTGGAGAGTTCCCTTGGAGATCACGAGTATGACGAAGCCCTAACGGATTGAAGAGCATAGCACTTATTATTTCAACATCAGGATACAAGCTTTGATCCATAGCTTTGGAGCAAAGAGGATGATAATCACTTTAGCGATCGCTATCTTGAACAGTGGCCCACAGGCTTATCTTAGAGTTTTAAACATTAGATTCATTATTTTAGTAAATCATTAGCATAGCATCATTTCATTCATTTGCATCCATAGCATTACTCTAATGTGCATTTTATTTCATTTGTTATATTCAGTACTAACAACCTCATCCATGGAGGCATTCTCGAACATCTAAGCGTGTGTTGTTGTTTCATTGCTTACAGTGCCATAGGTTGATCGGATGAAATATGTAAAATACGAGAACAAAAGGGATCCCTCTAGGAAACAGACCTGGAGAATGAGGCATCTGTAAGCCCTCATACATTTTTGTGTGCAAAACTAGGAAGCTTTTTGAAAGTGTATCGCCTCTTTGCGAAAGGGGCACTCTTTTCCTATTTGTAACCTCATTGTATTGGAATGGGTATCCCTAAGAGGGACCGACATGTAACCGAGTTTCAATATGAATAAAGAGATATATCTTTGTTATTTCCATGTTATATACTTTTCATTGTCTTCCATTTCATCTTGGGATTTTAATAACATTGCAAGTAGAGTAAAGCGGTGCATGCATCCCGATGTCGCTACATCTCTAAGCATGCATCATCCCAAATATGTAATTTATTTTATTTTCCAATTTTCCATTTTTTCCTTTCCATAGAACCTCCCTGACTCTTACTATATGATTCTAGATTACTAATCTCCTAGAAGGATCTTCAATTTTTAGGATTCTCTCTATTTAATTGTTGTCCATATATTTACTCTTTGAAATTTGCATCCATAATTCCTCACTCTCTTGCATTGTTCTTCATCTTATTTTTGCTACTAGTACTTTGCTCATAATCATTCTTACTCCTAGCCCTCCTTGTAGCCTTGGCTTACATACCCTTTCTTATTATACTAATAGAATTTTATTTTTATCTTTTGTTCCTAACCATAAGAATCTATTTTAAATTATTTCCACTACCTTTGCTATTTTACTTAGAATTTTGAACACTAAAACCAAATACATTAGAATAGATTGTAGGGTACTATTCAGTAATTGCACTTTCCATGCTTATCTTAGGAGAGAACCTTTCAAACCTACTTTTTTTTAAGTTTATCCACTAATGGATCCCACATACTGTTATTTCCTATTCCTAAGAATTGTGCAATCCCCAATAGATGGTTGGAAGATATTATATGTTGCATTCTAATATTAAGGATATTTTCCTCTACATATTTCTTGGTGTATTTATAAAACATATCTTACTATTCTCTAGGTTTATCTTTTTCTATGATGCCTATTGATATAATTATAAGATTACCTTTATTCCTTTTGTTTCTTTCATAGTTGATAACCCTAATAGAGTTATGTCATCTAATTTTTTTTTATAGGTAATTGCCCCTATGGTCGAGCTTGATCTTAGGCTTATGATCTCTCCTAATTTCTAACCTACATTAATATGTCTACTCAATAACTCTACCATTGCAATGAATACGTATTAATATAGATGACCCCATTGCTTTAATCCTCTTTCACTTCTAAAATATCCAACTAGATTACCATTTATTATAATAAATAATTTGGGGGAGGAAATACAATTTCTCACCCAAAATATCCACCTTCTATTGAATCCAAATTTGGCTAGAACTTTGTCCATGAACTTCCATGATACTCTATCATATGCTTTGTTCATGTCCAACTTTAATATCATTCCTTCCTTACCACTTCCTATTGTTGATTGTAGTACTTCATGGATTGTGATTATTCCATCCATAATTTGTCTTCCTTGGACATATCCCCCTTATTGTTTTGATATTATATTTGGAAGTATTTTATCTAACTTAATGCTATCATATTTTTTATAATTTTATAGATAGAATTACACAAGATGATTGTTTTGTAATATTTCAAAATTTTAAGATTAAAAATATAAAGGTATTGTTGTATTCCTTAAAAAAATTACTTGACCTCAAATATTCTTACACTATAGCTAGGACATCCTCTTGTACTATCCTTTATAAGGCTTGATAAAATCTAATTTTGAATCTATTTTTTCCTAGAGCCTTTTATCTTCCTAATGAGAATATTATCTTTTCTACTTCTTCTTCCTTTACTTCTTTCATAAGTCCCTTGTTATCCTCATTTGTAATCATTCTTGGGATATGATCCAATATTCTCTCAATGGCTTCTATATCTTCTTTCTTCACCTCTACAAACAATATTCTAAAGTATATTATAACCTCTTGTTGTATCTAATCAATATTTTTATAGAGTTTAACATTCTCCATTTATATCTCCCTAATATTTGTGGAGTTTATATGCTTTTTGATGCATGAAAATATCTTGTGTTCCTATCCCCTTCATTTAACTAGTTATTTCTATATTTTTACTTCCAATAAACTTCTTCTTTTGCTAGTATATTATGAAATTTTGATTAAATATTTTTCTCCCTTTGATATAGTATTGTATATATTTTCCTCTAACAATTTTATCATTCCAACTATGACATTTCTTGTTTAAGGGCCTATTTTTGTCTAAATATGTTCCCAAAAATGTATTTGTTTCATACTTTGATTTTTTTTTTGATATTTTTCAATTTAGTTACTATCACATACATCTTTGATCCCTACACTAGATAATTCCACCATTCCTCTATTACTTCAAATATGTTTGGGTGTTGTAACCACATGAACTCAAACTTAAAAGGCATACTACTCCTAATTTCCCAATTTATCTAGGGGACCAATGGATTGTGGTTTGATCCTGATCTTGGTAATGTACGCAAAGAATGTTCTAATCTATCCACATATCATTCTAGTGATAGAAGCACTCTATCTAGCTTCACTTGAATAATATTATCTCCTAGTATCCTATTGATCTAAATAAATTTCACTATCCACCTCCATATATATCAAACCACTTCTTTATTTGAAGTGACTTATGCCTTCCATACTTTTTGAGTATCCTTAAGTTTTTCATTTCTTTTTTTAGCATAAGTGGAATATTGAAATCCCCTACTACTAACCACTTAATTCTTATTGCATATTCTCATATCTACTTCACTTACTTCCACAAGACTTTCCTTTCCTTACAATTATTGAGAGCATATAAAAATTATCACTAAATAGATCATTTTACTTATTTTGACTATAAGCATCATAGTTAATTGATTTCTCCCTTTGAACACTACCTATCCCTCCAAAAATTTTGAATTCCACATTGTTGCTAAGCCTCTTGAGGTCCCTATTGCTTCTATTTTTTTATTGTTGTCTTTCTTCCAAATAATTTTTTTAACTCCTTCCCAAACTACTACTTTCATTTTAGTTTCCTAGAGGAGTATCTCTAGTTGGCTATCCCTTATCATGGATCTCACCAACCTTTTTTTGTTAGGGGTATTAATTCCCCTAACATTCCATGTTATCATTTTTATTTTACCGTATTGTGTAATATTATTCCCACCTATAATTATTCTCAATTACTTTCCCTCTATTAGATCCTTCTCTATCTCTTTTCTTCTTTTCTCCCCTAATGAAGGTCTTCCTACATTCTTCTTTTGGTTTTGATCCTAATTTTGAATGTTTCTTCACACTTTTGTCATTATCACATTTAAGCCTTCCTGATATATTATCTTCATTGGATATTCCTATTTATTCTTCTTCTATTTACCTAAGGACTCCTTAAATGTGTGGGGGGGCATTGTAGGTTGGTTTTCCTATATTTCTTCATTTTTAAACGAGTATTGGTTTTCTTCCTTATTTTTTTTATTTTTTCTCCCTCCTTTTGAATGAATTTCCAATCCTCTACAACTTCCTTATTATCTTCTTCTATGAGATGATTTGTCTCTTCCTAGGACCTAATATCTTCATTTATCTTTCTTGTCAATTATTTCTCCCTCCCCCTAAACTAATTTTAGATATTATAGATTATTTTTATTTCATTATTCTTTAGTGTGTTTTACCTTTATAGTTGATTCTTCTCTTAAGATTGTATCCTTGTCTATATCACTTATTTGTTCCTTACTTTCCATATCAACTTCCTTCCTCCTCTAGGTCTTCCCTATAATTATTTCCTCTCTTTTATTTTCATTATTCACATAGTCTTTTGTCAAATGACCTATCCTTCTACATGCTTTGCAATAGAAGAGGTCATTTTCATATATGATTGGTTGGTTCCACTCTCCCCATTTTGAAACTAACTTAACTTGTTCAAGGCCTTATTTTCCCAATTATTTCATGACACACACCCTTGCAAAGAAATCTATTTTTCTCTCTCTTGTTATGTAGTCTACTGATCTTCTAATAGAATTTGCTATTCCTTCTAGAACTTCTTCCTCCCAAAATTCCAATGGTAATCCTAGAAGTCTAATCTATACTAGATAAATATCAATTTATTCATTATTTGGGTTGAAGCCTGACAACCATATTTTGAGAAATAATCCTACTTTACCTCTGAACCAAGGTCCTCCACATAGGATCTACATACATTCTTGTTCTTCTGTGAAGGATGCCATAAAGAATCCTTTTGGGAGCATTGTGAATTCTACCCTACCTTTGATCTAATATTGCCTCATGGCCCAATATTTTAATTATTCTAGATTTGATTTCTACTCTATGAACTTCACTATAAGGATCTCATTTACTTTTTGATGTGATATATCTAGTATATTATCTATAATATTTACTTCTACTCCGTTTGCACTAGTTTCTAAGTGGATTACACTATGTCTATCCTTTTTCTCTTGTCCTTTCTATCCACTTTTAACAATATCTACCCAATTATGGATATTATTGTTAAATATTGGAGTCTTGTATTTATTCATATTTAGCTAGTTAATTTGATTCACTTAGCCTTATAATAATTCTTTTGGATCCACACTCCAATTTTTGATCAAATCTTAACTCTTGACCACCTATCTTTTTCTTGTTTTTTTTCACTAACATTTTCAATGCCAAGAATCTTGATCCATTTTTATTGTATCTTCTCTCTTTTGATCTCTCCTCCCTTAGCTAGTTTCCAATCTTGATTCCTTCACTATTACCAAAATTTATATTTCTATCCTGATGGATCTTTAAGCCTTAATACTACCACAAAATATCATAGGTTATATCTCATAGGATCCAATATAAAATAGCCACAATATAATAAGGTCAATATAATGATATGAGTAGAATAATATGAGAAAATTAATATGTATATAAAGGATTATAATAAATCAAATAAAATTCAATAATATACTAAAATATAAATGTAAATAGCTTGAATCATTCATGTACTATGCATGAAGAACAACTTACAATATTAATTGTTCAAAATTTATACAAGCTTTATTACTTCTATTTCTCTTACAAATATAATGATCGTGATGCTTGTTCTCCTTATGATGCATGTTTATGGAGCATTTTCTCCGTAATATAGTCATAGTAGTATGATTCTTTAGATACTTGACTATTGCTCTCCATATGCCAAGTCTCATGACTCTTGGCTTATCTACTTGCCACTTACATACTTGATGAACACTTGACACTATAACATATGCACACCTATACATGACTCTTGCACTTCTACTTACACTCTCTAATCTAGACACTTGTGCACATATTTATATTATATATTTTTTCTCATAAATACAAGATACTTGTGTACATAGAATAAACTTACACTTGCACTCTAACTCACATGACACTTGTGCATTTCCTACACATTACAACTTTAAGTTTCTTGCACATTCACACTTACATAAAAGGGAAAATATAACTCAATATAAACTATGACTCAGCTCTAATCTATTATTTATAAATATACCATGAAGCTACCATGGGGGTACATTAGCATGTACCAAATAATGTAATATTCTCCAACACATCTAGGTTCAAATCATCACTCCCTATTACGTAGATTAAAATATAAAAATATTTGAAAAGTAAAGGCAAAAGAATAAATTAGATCAAAGGAGAAAAAAATATCATATTGATATGCCATCATACAAATGACATCCTTGAGTCAATATATCCATCATTATCCTAAAAAAAATAAAATAAGGGATTTTAATTCTAGTTCTTCTAATAATTAAAGAACTCGTTACCATGCCTATAAAAATTCCTCTATATAGAAAAAATTACTCAATTTAAAAATTTAGATCAAAATATCTAACAAAAATATCTACATAGAAAACAACATCACTCGATCTACAAACCTAGCTCAAAATATCTAATAGAAACCTCTACATAGCAACCAACAATACTCAATCTACAAACCTAACTCAAAATATCTAACAAAAACCTCTAAACAACTCACAAAATCACTCAATCTACAAACCTAGCTCAAGATATTTGATAGAAACCTCTACATAGCAACCAAAAATACTCAATCTACAAATCTAACTCAAAATATCTGACAAAAACCTCTACACAATTCACAACATCACTCGATATTTAAACCCAACTCAAAATATTTGATAGAAACCTTTAAATAGAAAATAACATCACTTAATCTACAAACTCAACTCAAAATATTGTTGAGCAAGGTGCAGCAACAGTATTGTCATTGTTGTCAACACAGTCAGATAGATCTATTGATGCAGTGGACAGGAAGTTCAAAGGCTAGTCAGATGCAGAAGACAGGAGTCCAAAGGTTATTCAGAGTATGGACAGTGAGTTTCCAAGAAGACCGAAGTAGCCCATTTGCAAAAAGATCAAAGAAAAAGACAAGTAAGAAAAGTGTCGCGATATCGTGACATATACAGTAGTCAAGAAAAACTGTCACGATTTCATGACATGTTGGAAGAGAGAAAAAGCTGGAAAAACTGTCATGATTTCATGACATGTTGGAGGAGAGAGAAGAAGCAGGAAAAACTATCATGATTTCGTGACATGTTGGAAGAGAGAGAAGAAGCAGGAAAAACTGTCGCGATTTCGTGACATGTTGGCAGAGAAAAAGGCAAGTGGAAAAACTGTCATGATTTCGTGACATGTTGGCAGAGAAAAAGGCAAGTGGAAAAACTATCGCGATTTCATGACATGTTGGCAGAGAAAAAGGCAAGTGGAAAAACTATCACGATTTCGTGACATGTTGGCAGAGAAAAAGGCAAGTGGAAAAACTGTCACGATTTCGCGACATGTTGGCAGAGAAAAAGGCAAGTGGAAAAACTGTCACGATTTCATGACATGTTGGAAGAAAAAGGCAAGTGGAAAAAGTGTCACGATTTCATGACATGTTGGAAGAAAAAGAGAAAGTAGGAAGAAGTGTCACGATTTCGCGACAAGTTCGAAGAAAGAGAACAAGTTGGAAAAGTGTCACGATTTCGTGACATGTCGCATTTTCGTGACTTTAAGCAAGAAGGTAGAGAAGAAAAAGTGTCACGATTTCATGACATATTGCAAAGAAGGTTGTACGATGAAAAAGTGTCATGATTTTGTGACATATTGCAAAGAAGGTTGTACGAACGAAAAAGTGTCACGATTTCATGACATATTGCAAAGAAGGTTGTACGGACGAAAAAGTGTCACGATTTCATGACATATTGCAGGAGAGAGAGTCTGAGAGAAAAAGTGTCACGATTTCATGACATAATGCAGGAGAGAGAGTCCAAGAGAAAAAGTGTCACGATTTCATGACATAATGCAGGAGAGAGAGTCCGAAAGAAAAAGTGTCACGATTTTGCGACATGTTGCAGAGAGAGAGTCCGAGAGAAAAAGTGTCACGATTTCGTGACATAATGTAGGAGAGAGAGTCCAATAGAAAGTGTCGCGATATCACGACATGTCAGGTTTTCACGACCCGAAGGCAAGAGAAAGCGCAAGGAGAAAAAGTGTCGCGATATCGTGACATGTCGCATTTTCATGACCCAAAGGCAAGATAAAGTGCTAAGGAGAAAAAGTGTCGCGATATCGCGACATGTCACATTTTCATGACTAAAGGAGGAGAGAGAAAGTAAGAAGGCAAAAGTGTCACGATATCGTGACATGTGTTTTCGTGGCAACAACAACAGAAGAGTTACAGAGGCAGTTGAAGCCGACGAAGACCGATGTTAGCCGATGAAGATTAGGGTTTGCAATCGACAAAGATTAGGGTTTGCAACCGACTAAGATTAGGGTTACAACCGACTAAGATTAGGTTTTTGATCTTGAAAATATTGTTATAAAAGGAAGGCTATTTTGAAGAGTTTGTATGTTGAGAAGTGTGACGTTCGAAGATAGTGTGTAGAGTGCAAAGTTCGGTCATAGTGTGTAGAGTGCAATTCATCGAATCATTCTAAGTGTGAAGATCACAAAGGAAGTAGAGTGCACAAAGGGGAGAAGATGAATCGTTCGATGTTTTAGATTGTGCGAAGTGATAGCGCAGAGAGAGCAGAGTGCGCATAGGATGAAAAAGTGAAGCAGACCAGTCAGGGTCTTGTTAAAGGCAAAGGTATCTTACTATCATTCTTCTAAGTTTTAGATTTGAAGTCCAAGTTGGTGCTTGGCATAAGGGGTTGGTGCTCCTTCCAGTTGGTGCTGGCAAATCAGGGGTTGGTGCTCCTTTCTATTGGTACAGATAAATCAGGGGTTGGTGCTCCTTCCAGTGGGTGCTGGTAAACTATTTGTAAAAGTTGTTGCTTTGCAAAGGCTGGATTTGGATGGTAGTCCAAGCAGTCATTTTTGAGGAGTAGCCACATTGGTGAACCTCGTTAAAATCTTGTGTTGTGTGATGTTCTCTTGTTGTACTTGCTATATCTATTTATAAGTTTTAACTGCTACTATTTTTAGAGCTGTTAATTCATGATTAAAGAGCTACACTGATTCACCCCCCCTCTCAGTGCCATTGTAAGTATAACAATTGGTATCAGAGCTAAGTCCCTGTACAAGCTTAACCAGCTAGGGTGATCTTGGAAATAACACAATGGCAGGTGGTGAAGGTTTCTCATCAAACAAAGCACCATTGTTTGACAGATCTAATTATGCATTCTGGAGAGTCAGGATGCAGACATATCTCTATGCTTTGGGATATGACATCTGGGATTCAGTAGTTAGTGGATACACAATTCCCATCATTCCTCCAAAAGAAGCGGATGAAAAGAAACTATTTGAAAATAATTCGAAAGCAAAGAATGCCATCTTGTGTGGATTAGCAGATAGTGAACTAGTAAAGGTCATGAACTGTAAATCGGCAAAAGAAATATGGGACAAATTGAAGAGTGTTCATGAAGGAGATGATAAGATCAAAGAAGCCAAGTTACAGACACATCGAGCTCAGTTCGAAGCATTGAAGATGAATGACGATGAAAACATTGAGGCATTCATGTTGAGAGTTAATGGAATCATCAATGCAATCAGAGGACTCGACGAGAATATCGATGACTCTATTGTCATGAAAAAGGTATTAAGATCTCTTCCTCAAAGGTTTGATTCCAAAGTCTCAACAATAGAAGAAGCTAAAAATCTAAATTATTTTAGTATAGATGAAATGTATGGTTCTTTAACCGCATATGAGATGAGGATAGGAAGATCTAAACCCACTGACAGAGAAGCAGCTTTCAAAGCCCTTAAAAATAAAAACACAAAACAAGAGTCCGAGGAAGAAGAGACATCAGATGAAATGGAAGCAAACTTTGTTAGAAAATTGAAAAAGGGGAAAGGAAAATACAGAGGGAAGCTTCCATTTAAATGTTTCAACTATGGAGGCATTGGGCATTTTGCAACTAAATGTCCACTGAAAGAGAAGAACAAAAATGATGAAGGATCCCACCAAGAAAGAAGTGACTGGAAGATGAAAACAAATTTTAGAAAAGGCAACTTCAAAAAGAAAAGTTTCATCTCCAAGAATGTTAGTTCATCAGAAAATAGCTCCGGTGAAGAGTCCGAAGAAGAAAGAGATGAAGCTCTTTTTATGGCATTTGAAGAAGTTAAATCGAAAAAAAGGAGTGACCTTTGAAGTTTGTGGTGAAAATCTCGAGGCTGAAGTAGACTTAGAAGGTGAGTTGATATCTTGCACTTGAAGAGTGGGAGATAGAAAAGAAAAAGAATAAGAAACTATCAAGAAAGCTTGAGGATGCAAATGGAATCATAACCAGCTTAAAAGTTTAGATAGAAGAATCTAAGAAAATCTTCGAAGATCTCGAAGTACAAATAACCATGAGAATAGACTATTGCAACAAGCTAGAAGAAGAGACTATTGGTCTAAGAATGCAGCTAGAAGAGATGAACAAGAAAATCAGTTGTTATCACAAACGTGAAGAAAGTTCTATGAAGTTGGATAAGATCATAAATGACCAAAGACCTGTAGGCATCAGGTTTGGTCTGGGTTTTATCGAAGGAGAATCATCAAGTGGATCAAAGGCCAAAAATGTAGAATCCACAAAGAATGAAGATAAGAAACAGGTTGATCAAGGGAAATTGCCTCATGCAAAAGAAAGCAATAATGCCAGGCACGAAAGGAGAACTGACAATGATGGATTCACCAATGTCACACATCAAAGAAGAAGAAGACCTATGGCTCCTACGGCAACATGGCAAAGACCATCTCCCAGGTTCAATTATCCCTTCTCTGGTTTCTATTTTAAATGCAATGGCTATGGACATAAAATCTCAGACTGCAAGTACAATGTTAGACCAAGGAATTTCACTAGTATAAATGCTTTTTCTCCTCTCGATGAATTACACAAGTAGAATGTTATAACTGTCACAATTTTGGGCACATTGCAAGAAACTCGTAGAAGCACATTTTCATCAAATCAGTTTCAGGGAAGAAAAGTTCAACCAAACAGGATGAGACAAAATAGAAAACTTCCTGTAAAACATGCACAAGTTGCTGATAAGGGAAAAACAAAACAAGAGCCCAAAACTACTATCAAAACAATGTGGAAAGGAAAAGAACGACTGAAGGAAGAAAAGGAATCCTTAATCATTCAAACTGCATTCAAAGCACAGAATAAATATGTACCATGGATACTAGATAGTGGATGCTCCAATCATATGACAGGTGACAAACAAAAATTTGATAAGTTACAGAAATATGAAGGAGGATCAATAAAATTTGGAAATAATGATGGAGCCAAGATAGTCGGCAAAGGCTCAGTCAAAATTAGTGATGGAAGGATTAAATCAGAAGAAGTCTTATTTGTGGATGGATTGAAACATAATTTATTGAGTGTAAGTCAGATTTGTGATAAAGGTCATGAAGTAGTCTTTATGAAGCAGGGGTTGTGAAGTCAGAAAAACCAACAAGTGGAAAATTGATAGCAACAGGGTCAAGAACTTTTGGTAACCTGTATACGCTCTCAGAGACTTCAAAAGGAGCTTGCTTTATTGGACAGGAAGAAGAAAATTGGTTGTGGCACAAGAGACTTGGTCATATCAGTTTTGATAATCTAGTAAAAATCACCTCAAAAGGGGTTGTAAGAGATATTCCCACCATCAACAAACCTGCAAACAACATTTGTGCTTCATGCCAAAAGGGGAAGCAAACTAGAGTCACATTCAAAACTAAAGAATACTACACAAGCAAACCGTTGGAACTAATACACACTGATTTATGTGGACCCATGAGAACACAAAGCATAAATGGTGACAAATATTTTATGTTGTGCATTGATGACTATTCCAGAATGACATGGATATTCTTCTTGAAGCATAAATCAGAAGCTTTTGATATGTTCAAGATCTTCAAAAACCAGGTTGAGAATGAAATAGGAAAGAGGATCAAATGTTTAAGATCAGACAGAGGTGGAGAATTCATTTCAGAGGAGTTTGTAGAATACTATGAAAAATATGGTATTAGGAGACAGTTCTCAGTAGCAAGGACACCTCAGCAAAATGGGGTGGTAGAAAGAAAGAACAGGACTGTGCAAGAAATGGCACGAACTATGTTGGCTGAAAGTAGAGTAGCAGACAGATTTTGGAAAGAAGCAGTCCATACTACGGTGTATATCCAAAATAGGTACATGCTGAGAACACATGAAAGCAAAACTCCTTATGAATTGTGGTTCGGTAAAAGGGCAACAACAAAATACCTCAGAGTGTTTGGCAGCAAGTGCTATATCAAAAGAACTCGAAGACAATCTTGGCAAGTTTGAAGATAGAGCAGATGAAGGTATTTTTGTTGGTTACTCACCAAGAAGCAAAGCTTACAAATGCTACAACAAGAGGCTAAAGAAAATTGTGGACAATGTTGATGTTAAGTTTGATGAAGGTAAAGAACGAGTAATTAGCTATGAAACGAACTACCCAATTTATGAAGAGGTTATTGAAGGAGATGAGGAAAACGAAATTGAAAAGATACAAAAAATTGACTCAGATGATGTAAGTTGTGATTCAGAAGCAGAAGAGAATAATAAATTCAAAATAGGCAGCTGGCAGAAAAATCATCCTAGAGATCAAATAATTGGAGACCCCAAAGTTGGTGTTCAAACAAGAAGAAGAGTAGCAAGTAACTACTCTTTATTATCCAGCATTGAGCCCAAGAATGTTGCTGAAGCAAGCAAAGATGAAGGTTGGATGAAGGCTATAAATGAAGAATTAGACCAGATTGAGAAAAACAAAACCTGGGAGTTAGTACCTAGACCTGCGAACAAAAACATAATCGGGACTAAATGGATCTTTCATAACAAATTGAATGAAGACGGACAGGTAGTCAGAAATAAAGCAAGATTGGTATGCAAGGGGTATGCACAAGTTGAAGGCATTGACTTTGAGGAAACGTTTGCACAAGTAGCTAGACTAGAGGCAATCAGAATGTTTCTGGCTTTAGCAAGTCTACAAGAATTTCAAAGTTTATCAAATGGATGTGAAATCAGCATTTTTGAATGGGAAACTTGAAGAAGAGGTTTATATTGAGCAACCAGATGGGTTCCAACTTGGTGATAATCCAAACTTTGTCTGCAAGTTGAAGAAAGCTTTATATGGCTTAAAACAAGCACCCCGAGCATGGTATGCAAGACTAGACAACTATCTCACTCAACAAAGGTTTAAGAAAGGTATGGTGGATAGTAACCTGTATGTCAAAACAGAAAATGGGCATCTTATTGTTCTTGTTGTATATGTAGATGATATCATATTTGGTAGCAACAAAGATGAGTCATGTCAAGATTTAGCAAATAAGATGCAAAAAGAATTTGAAATGTCAATGATTGGTGAACTGTCATATTTCCTCGGTTTGCAAGTTAATCAAAGTAAGAAGGGCATATTTATTTCTCAAGTTAAATATGTAAAAGAGATGTTAAAGAAATTCACAATGGAGGATTGTAAGCCAGCTTAGCACTCCCATGACGACAAGTCGCAAGTTGAGCAAAGATGACAAATCTCCACCTGTTGATCAAACCATGTACAGATCTATGATTGGAAGCCTACTGTACCTGACAGCTACCAGACCAGATATTTTGTAGGCAGTATGCATGGTAGCACGCTTTCAGGCCAATCCCAAAGAGACTCATGTGACAGCAGTAAAGAGGATTCTTCGATATCTCAAGGGTACTATGGAGTATGGGTTGTGGTATCCAAAAGGTAAAGACTTCACCCTTATATCATATTCAGATGCAGATTGGGCTGGATGTGTAGATGACAGAAAGAGTACCAGTGGAGGTGCATTCTATCTTGGAGACAGATTGGTTGCATGGCACAGTAAGAAGCAAGAGTCAGTTTCTTTATCAACAGCAGAGGCAGAATATATTGCAACGACAACATGTTGTACGCAGGTTTTGTGGATGAAACAAACCCTGAAAGATCTTGGTATCTGCTTCAATGAACCAATATCAGTTAAGTGTGATAACACCAGTGCCATAAACATCTCCAAGAATCTAGTTATGCATTCATGCACAAAGCACATTGCCATCAGGTATCACTTTTTGAAGGAGAAAGTTGCAGAAGGTGAGGTTAAATTGGATTTTGTTCCAACCACAGAACAAGTAGCAGATATCTTCACAAAACCATTGCCCAAGGAAGTGTTTGAGTACCTTCAAAACAAATTGGGAGTGGTCACACTTCCCAAGAATTGACTAGCTACAGGGATCACATTCTCATGGGGAGCATTTGAGTATTTGATTATTTTTTTGCTCATGATCATAATTTGTGCTAAGTGTAACAAATTGTGCCTGAGAATGTTGTGCATGGACTTAGGGGGAGTCTGCAGTAGCCCTTTGGTATTATTGACAAAGGGGGAGAAGAGTTACAAAAAATTGCACATGTGTTGCCAACAATTCCAAAGGGGGAGATTGTTGAGCAAGGTGCAACAAGAGTATTGTCATTGTTGTCAACACAGTCAGATAGATCTATTGATGCAGTGGACAGGAAGTTCAAAGGCTAGTCAGATGCAGAAGACAGGAGTCCAAAGGTTATTCAGAGTATGGACAGTGAGTTTCCAAGAAGACCGAAGTAGCCCATTTGCAAAAAGATCAAAGAAAAAGACAAGTAAGAAAAGTGTCGCGATATCGCGACATATACAACAGGCAAGAAAAACTATCATGATTTCGTGACATGTTGGAAGAGAGAGAAGAAGCTAGAAAAACTGTCATGATTTCATGACATGTTGGAAGAGAGAGAAGAAGCAAGAAAAACTATCATGATTTCATGACATGTTGGAAGAGAGAGAAGGAAAAACTATCACGATTTCATGACATGTTGGCAGAGAAAAAGGCAAGTGGAAAAATTGTCACGATTTCATGACATGTTGGCAGAGAAAAAGGCAAGTGGAAAAACTATCGTGATTTCACGACATGTTGGCAGAGAAAAAGGCAAGTGGAAAAACTATCATGATTTCGTGACATGTTGGCAGAGAAAAAGGCAAGTGGAAAACTGTCACGATTTCGTGACATGTTGGAAGAAAAAGGCAAGTGGAAAAACGTCGCGATTTCATGACATGTTGGAAGAAAAAGAGCAAGGGAAGAAGTGTCACGATTTCGTGACAAGTTCGAAAGAGAACAAGTGGAAAAAGTGTCACGATTTCACGACATGTTACAATATCGCGATTTCGACAAGTTCGAAGAAAGAGAAAAGGAAAAGTGTCACGATTTCCTGACATGTCGCACTTTCTGACTTGAAAAGAAGGTGAGGAGAAAAAGTGTCACGATTTCGTGACATATTGCAAAGAAGGTTGTACGGAAGAAAAAGTGTCACGATTTCATGACATATTGCAAAGAAGGTTGTACGGACGAAAAAGTGTCACGATTTCATGACATATTGCAAGGAAGGTTGTACGGATGAAAAAGTGTCACGATTTCACGACATGTTGCAGGAAGATTGTACGAGACGAAAAAGTGTCATGATTTCGTGACATATTGTAGGAGAGAGAGTCTGAAAGAAAAAGTGTCACGATTTCATGACATAATGAAGAGAGAGAGTCTGAAAGAAAAAGTGTCACGATTTCATGACATGTTGCAGAAGAGAGAGTCCGAGAGAAAAAGTGTCACGATTTCACGACATAATGCAGGAGAGAGAGTCCGATAGAAAAAGTGTCACGATATCGCGACATGTCAGGTTTTCATGACCCAAAGGCAAAGAGAAAGCGCAAGGAGAAAAAGTGTCATCGACATGTCGCATTTTCATGACCCAAAGGCAAGATAAAGCGCTAAGGAGAAAAAGTGTCGCGATATCGCGACATGTCGCATTTTCATGACTAAAGGAGGAGAGAGAAAGTAAGAAGGCAAAAGTGTCATGATATCATGACATGTTGTGTTCATGGCAACAACAACAGAAGAGTTACAGAGGCAGTTGAAGCCGACGAAGACCGATGTTAGCCGACGAAGATTAGGGTTTGCAACCGACAAAGATTAGGGTTTGCAACCGACAAAGATTAGGGTTTGCAATCGACTAAGATTAGGGTTACAACCGACTAAGATTAGGTTTTTGATCTTGAAAATATTGTTATAAAAGGAAGGTTGTTTTGAAGAGTTTGTATGTTGAGAAGTGCGACGTTCGGAGATAGTGCATAGAGTGCGAAGTTCGGTCGTAGTGTGCAAAGTGCAATTCATCGAATCATTCTAAGTGCAAAGATCACAAAGGAAGGAGTGCACAAATCACAAAAAGAGAGTGCAAAGGGGAGAAGATGATCGTTCAACAGTTAAGCAGTAGATTGTGCGAAGTGATAGCGTAGAGAGAGCAGAGTGTGCACAGGATGAAAAAGTGAAGTAGACTAGTCAGGGTCTTGTTAAAGGCAAAGGTATCTTACTATCATTCTTCTAAGTTTTAGATTTGAAGTCCAAGTTGGTGCTTGGCATAAGGGGTTGGTGCTCCTTCCAGTTGGTGCTGGCAAATCAGGGGTTGGTGCTCCTTTCTATTGGTACAGATAAATCAGGGGTTGGTGCTCCTTCCAGTGGGTGTTGGTAAACTATTTGTAAAAGTTGTTGCTTTGCAAAGGCTAGATTTGGATGGTAGTCCAAGCAGTCATTTTTGAGGAGTAGCCACATTGGTGAACCTCATTAAAATCTTGTGTTGTGTGATGTTCTCTTGTTGTACTTGCTATATCTGTTTATAAGTTTTAACTGCTATTATTTTTAGAGCTGTTAATTCATGATTAAAGAGCTACACTGATTCACCCCCCTCTCAGTGCCATTGTAAGTATAACAAATATTTAATAGAAAACTCGACATAGCAAATGGCAGTGCTCAATCTATAAATCAATCTTTGAATATCTAATTGTAATATTTACATAGCAAGCAACAAAACTTAATATACAAACCTAGTTCAAAAAAATTTCTAAAAACCTCTACATATTAAACATCACCCATTATATAAACCTAGCTTAAAATATCTAATAGAAACCTCTACACAACAACAACAACACTCAAAATTCAAACCCAGCTTAATTTTTTTGACAAAACCTCTATACAAAAAGCATCTCTTAATCTAAAAACCTAGCTTAAAATATCTGACAAAAACCTCTTCACAATAAATATCATTTAATCTACAAACCTAGATTAAAATATCTAATAGAAACTTTAGACACCTAAAAATCGCACATAGTCATGCGTAGTCACACATAGTCACAAAACCTACATAATTGCACTAATTACTTCTAAAATACCTTCTATTTACAAAAGGGATATCTATAAGCCCCTTTAGGCCATATAAGACCTTTCCTACACTTATTCATGGTCGACATGTGACCACCTCCTCCAAAAATCCTAATCATGGTAACCCTATTTCTATTTTCAAAGTCACTTTATCATTAAAGTGCATTTTATGACTTAAACATGATTAATTAAGGATAATAAATATTAACCCTAATTGTATCCTCACACATGTGTGCACCCACCACTTAGTTAAGATATTTCTAAATATTCTTAACTAATCATAACCTAACCTAGGATTTACCTAATCAGGGTTAACCTCAACCCTTGCTCACACATGTGTGCACATAGGATATTTCTAGATTCCTCTTTAGGGCACATGAATAAATGACTCACCTTCCACTTCACCCTATTTACCTCACCATGGTTGGAATCTAATCGATATTGCATGCCACCTCACAAAGGATACATCACCCTATAGCCTTGGTCCACTATATAAATAGATGACCATTTTCACCACAAAAAAACTCTTGCTCTCTTGGCTTACTTACCAAAACTCTACAAAAATCATTCTAGAACATATTCCATCACTTCTACATCCATTATTCATCAATAAATAATATTAGGAGTTCATCCAAACATAAATATACAAAACCGATCAACAATAGCAAGGTTCACACACCTTCGTGTGAACCCGACATAGATGTTCACACACCGCCATGCAAACATGGTTTGTAGCAATCCTAAAGCTACATAATAGGTAAATATCACTTGTTTATAGTTTATATAACTTCATTTCTAGTTTTCATCATGTTTTCTTTCATTTCAATATCATTTTTGTCTTCATAAACATGGGATCTGATCAATGATCAGTCCTCAATGTACTAATCCATGTTTAAATGCCCAAATAGGTACAAAAGACATTTTCAAGTATTCGAGCAGTGGTACACGTGCAAGAGAGCGCATCTACATTAAGGGCACTGGAAGACATCATACAATGTACCATATTTATATTGAGAAAAGAGTAAAACCTTTCTTGAGAGAAAGTTCATTTTGTAATTTCCTTTTAAATCAATAAAAATAACATTCAACTATTATTCCATTAGTTTTAGAATTGGTGATTCTTGTGTGTTACATTCTGGCACACCCAGTGGGACCCCCACAAACTATTTTAGATTAGTTTTCTTCCTACCTAATTCATTGTATGACCTTATTTTCTATGTTACAAGTACTATAAATCTAAAATAGAGTCTACAATAACCATTAGATACACCTTAGGCCTTCTACTAAGAAGTTACAACCTTCTACACCAAGTTCGCACACCATCATACAAACCCCCAAACAGGTTTGCACACTGCTATGCTTACAAAACTACTTTAGAATAGTCCAAAAATTCAAACCTCTACAATATAGACACAAGAAGGATCATCCAGTATACTCGGAGTCAGGTATTTTTCTTAGAGTGACAATTTTTCCTTTTTTTTTTGTAAAAAATGTTCTCATATTTGGTCCTCTTTAAAAATCACTAGAATAAATTTTCTCTCTCTTTCAAAAGCACAAATCACTTTCAAATCCCTTTTCAAAAATCACTAGAATAGATTTTTAGTCTCTTTCAAAAGCACAAATCACTTTCAAATCCCCTTTCAAAAAGCACTATATTAGATTTTCAATCTCTTTCAAAAGAACAAATATTTTTCAAATATTTTTCCAAAAGCACTAGATTAAATTTTTAATCTCTTTTAAAGCATCTAGATTAAATTGAAAATTGAATTCATTAATTTTATTTGCAACAATATAATAAGATAATAATATGGCCTAACCTCATTCTCATAATCAAATCTTAATTTAGAAGATAATAACAAGACTCCTATTTGCACTCAACAACTTCTAGAATAGGATCTAATTTAGCTGCGTAGAAATGCAACAAACTATATGCTAAATGAAAGCTATCTAAGTTCAACATTCTCCCCCTTAAAGTTGAGAGGGCTGACAAGACAGTCTCTCAGCTTTATATACTGAGCTTTAGCAACTCCTTTGGTGAAGATGTCTGCTATGTTGTCCAAAGTGCTGCAATGTCGTAGCTCAACCACCTGTTTCTCCACCATGTCTCGAATGAAGTGATACTTCATATCAAAGTGCTTTGACCTGCTATGGTGGATAGGATTATGTGCCAATTGGATGGCACTCATATTGTCACAATACAATATGGTAGGACCACTTTGTCTCTCTCCTATTTCTTCAAGAACTTTTCTCAACCATAAAGCTTGGGTACTAGCATTTGTGATTGCTATGTACTCAGCCTCAGTAGATGATAATGCTACAACAGTCTACTTTTTGGAACTCCATGTAATTAGTCCTGACCCAAGACTAAAACAATTCCCTGAAGTAGATTTTCTATCATCTATATTGCTGCCCCAATCACTATCACTAAAGCCAACTAATTTTATAGAATTACATTTGTGGTAATGGATCCCATAATCCAATGTACCCTTTACATATCTCAAAATTCTTTTAGTTGCTTGTAGATGAAGTTCAGATGGATCAGCCATATACCTTGAAACTAGAGAAACAACATATTGAATATCCGGCCTTGTGTTGGTGAGGAACATTAGACTCCCAACCATGCTCCTGTAAGTGGTCATGTCAACTTTTGGTGCTCCATATTCTTTGCTTAATTGGATCCCATGACCTGTTGGAGTTGCAACAGACTTGCATTGCTCCATAGAAAATTTCTTTATCATATCTTGAGCATATTTGTGTTGACATATGAAGATCCCTTTTCCTATTTGATGTACTTCCATGCCTAGGAAGTAATGCATCAAGCCTAGATATTTCATTTCAAATTCTTTCATCATGGAGTTTTTGAACTCCTTATTCATCTTAGCACTACTACCCATGAATATTAGATCATCCACATATAAGCATACAATGAGAATGTCTTTACCTTGTTTCATGTAGTAGAGAGTAGGTTCACTTTTGCTCCTAGTGAATCCATACCTTTGAAAGTAGCCATCAATGCGTGAGTACCATGCCCTTGGTGCTTGCTTGAGGCCATACAATGCTTTCTTCAATTTGTAGACAAGGTTCTCCTTACCTTGTTCTTCAAATCCTTGAGGTTGTTGCACAAAAACCTCTTCATTCAAGTACCCATTAAGAAAGGCACTCTTAACATCCATGTGTTGAATTTTCCACCCTTTGTGGGCAGCCAAAGAAAGTACTAGTCTGATGGTCTCTTGTCTAGCAACAGGAGCAAAGGTCTCCTCATAGTCAATCCCATACTTTTGAGTAAACCCTTTTGCTACTAGCCTTGCCTTGTGTCTTTCAATGCTCCCATCAGCATTGAACTTGGTCTTGTAGACCCATTTACATCCAACACATTTCTTGCCTTTAGGAAGCTCCACTAGCTCCCAAGTATCATTCTTTTTTATAGAGGTCATTTCCTCTTTCATGGCTTGTTGCCATACATCATGAGTACATGCTTTTTCATAACTAGATGGCTCTAGCTCTACACTAGTCATTAAAGCATAGTTTACAACATCTCCCTTAGGCTCTTGGGAGTCATCATCACCATACATGTGCAAATTTTCAAGTCTTTTCAAAACTTCATTCATCTCACTAGCTTGACTTCTAGTGTATCTTTTTTGAAAATTCTTATCCAACATTTGGTAGGAGGGATGGTACTGAAGTGTTCTCTTACCTCTTGATGGTGAATCTATTTCCATTGGCATTGGAGAAGAACTTGCTGATCTTTGTGGAGAAAAACTTGGAGTAGCACTTGTTGCACTTGTTGGAGTAGAACTCTTCTTTGGAGGAGGATTTCCAGTGCTGATTTTATTAATGGGCTGCACTTGAGAGGAGCTTGCATCTTGAGATCCATCATCAACAAAAAAATTTTGATGACCCCATACTCCCCCTTCATCAAAAATCACATCTCTGGAAATTACAACTTTGTGTGTTTTTGGATTGTAGAGCCTATATGCCTTTGAAGACTCACAATACCCAATGAAAATACATGCTTGAATTTTGGGGTCAAGTTTCTTTCTTGTCTCATCAGGAATGTGTGCATATGCAAGACAACCAAAAACTTTGAAGTGTTTTACATTTGGATTTTTTCATACCATCCCTCATAAGGAGTCATCCCATCTAAACTAGAAGTAGGACTCCTATTCAAAATGTAAACACTTGTTCTAACAACATCAACCCAATACATGTTACTGAGTTTCTTTGTTTGAAGCATTGATCTAGCCATTTCTACAATAGTGTGGTTCTTTCTTTCAGCCACACCATTTTGTTGTGGGGTGTAGGCAGTAGTTAATTGCCTTTTGATCCCACAATATTTACAAAATTTGAGAAATGCATTTGAACAAAACTCCCCTCCTCTATCAGTCCTTAATCTCTTTACAACATACTCACTTTGATTCTCTACATTATTTTTGAAATCCTTGAAACATTCAAAAGCTTCATCTTTAGTTTTCAAAAAATAAATCCAACACATTCTAGAGAAATCATCAATGAAAGTGAGAAAGTAAGAATTGTTACCCAAGATTTTGGTATTCATTGGACCACAAATGTCCGAATGTACCAATTGTAGTGGATGGCTTGCTCTCCATGCTTGTCCTCTTGGAAACTTTATTCTTGAGTGTTTTCCCAAAACACATCCTTCACACACCTCCTTGTTCTCTTCAACTTTTGGCAATCCACATACCATAGCTTGTGAAGTCAACAACTTCAAGCTTGCAAAGTTAAGATGACCATATCTCAAGTGCCAAAGCACACTTGGATTTTCTATGGCCACATTAGCAAGTTGGGCACCTCCTTGTTCCCCAAACTTAAGAGGAAACAACCTATTATTTGTCATAGGTACTTGTGTAACAACTCTATTACAATTGTTTTTGTCAAAAATTACACATTTTCCATCTTCAAAAACAAGCCTATAGTTCTTTTCCATTATTTGTCCAACACTAAGCAAATTATGTTGGAGTTTGGGGGTGTAATAGATGTTGTTTACCTTCTTTGTGCCTTCTTTTGTTGGAACCTCCATGGCTCCCATGCCTTCAACTTGTAGTGCCTTGTCATCTCCCAATTTGATCTTTGACTTGTAGGTGGAATCCATTGTAGCAAATAGCTCTTCTTTGCCACTCATATGATTTGAGCAACCAGTATCCAAAATCCAAGTTTCATTAAGATTTTGATCTGATTTTCCATATGTGAGGAACAAATTTGAAGAAGTTCCTTCCTCTTCTCCATAGTTTCCATATTTATTACCTTTCCCTTATTGAGAAGGCTTGGACCAACAATCTTTAGCAAAGTGACCAAGCTTACCACAATTGTAACAAGCTTTCTTTGATTTGTCACCTCCTCTTCCTCTTCCTTGGTTGCCACCTCTTGATCTACCTCTTCCTCTTCCTTTGCCTCTCCTTTGACCTCTTCCTTGTCCTCTTCCTTGTCCTCTTCCTTGGCCTCTTCCTTGTCCTCTTCCTTGAGTCTCACCCTCCTTGGATGAGAATGCTTTGTCATCACCTCCATAGCTTGTTGATGTAGAACCCTGTAGTCTCTCTTCATGAGACATCAAAGAACCAATTAGAGCATCAAAAGTTAGAGTAGACAAATCTTTAGACTCCTCAATAATGATTGCAATATGATTCCATTTATGAAGAAGTGTTCTCAACACTTTCTTCACAACTACTTCAGTTTTGATGTCTTCTCCAAGGGTTTGCATTTTGTTTACAATGGCTTTCACTCTAACACAATAATCACCTACATTTTCATCATTTTGCATTTTGAGATTTTCAAAATCTCTCTTCAAGGTTTGAAGCCTCACTTGCTTCACTTGATTGCTTCCTTGATAGCTATCTTTCAAGGCACCCCATGCATCTAGGGCTGATGTACATGAAGCAATCCTTGGAAAGATGCTTTTCTCCAAGGCTGCTTGGAGATGGTAGAGGGCAAAAGAATTCTTCTTTTGGGCATCCTTCTTGCTGGTTTTATCTGCTGCACTCAAGGTTGTCCAATCAATAGGTTCGGTGTAGCCTTCTTCGACTATGTCCCATAGCCCTTTTCCAATGAGTAAGGTCTTCATCTTGATAGACCAATACTCATAATCTAGCCCATTGAACTCAGGAATGGGTAGATTATTATTGGCAGCCATTGAGTAAAAGTATCAATTTTTTTTAATCCTCACTGTAATATTTACTTTACAACATCCTCATTTCTTAGTATAGTACACCAACATTCACATTTTGGAGCAACAATGCTCAATCAGTATTTCACAACACTGTTGTTTTCACCTTAGATTTGTGAGCAGTGCATTTTTTACAATGAAACCACAATGAAACTAAAATGAAACTACAGCATAGTTTTTACAATCAATATATCACAACATTTTTGTCCCTCTTACTAACACGCAACACCATTTTTTTTACAATGAAGCCACAATGAAACTGCAATGAAACTATGATTCATTTCAATTTAACAATTTTCCCAGATATTCAACAGCTTCTCTTGGCGTATTATTTAAAAAAAAAACTCTTACATGACGGTGTTAGCTACGTGGTTGTTCATCTACGTACGTGATTGTCCTTCACTGAGTGGTAGTGCAGTCCACATTATTACCTTGTGTGACTCTTTGTTTCACCTTGGATGATGCTTCATCTTCACCTTAGATGAAGCTCATCCTATCATGGTGTCGTATCTTACACCTCTTATCACGGTGTCTGATTCTATTCCTGCATCTAGACTACATCATCACACAAATTCACCATACTATGAAATAAATTCTACATATCAAGTGTCATCTCTAACACCTATTGGCAAAATAAAAAAAATAAAAAAATGCAGTGTTTTTTTTATTCACTTCACGTCACATCACTTTCAATCACGTCTTTGTCTGCGCCTCCTGCGCACACACACTCCAAAATCTAATCAATTTGACATTAGTAGATGGCTTCCAAAAACACATATTTTTTATACACACAGGATAGATTTGTTCCCAATGTGAACACTATAACATGCTTCAGCTTGCGATCAATGTGTTCCAAGATGGTGATGTCATCTAATTTCAAAACATGCTCATTTTTTTTTAAAAACTTGTCAATGTTCTTTTGTCATAGCATGTCTCTTGAATGAATCCATGTGAGATTCTCTCCTCTATGCATAGCATCAACTACATATGCACTGGTTGCACATCTTCTCCTTATAGATCATAGATAAAATTTCTCCTTTGCATAGCTTCCACAAGCCTCAATGATCAATAAATACCTCGTGTTCTCTCAAATCGTAGTAGCTCTCAAAAACTCACAATCAGCTTGATGTCCAAATAAACAAAGCTTCATAGCTTCAATCAACTCATACACTAGCATAAGAATACAATCTCATGTAAATTCAACATGAATATAGAAAACTTCTCAAATGCAATGACGTCACTCCAAATCAACCTTGTTCATCTCGCTGCAGCAAGATCACTTTGTTGTTTTTTTTCTTCTTTTTTTTATAAAGCGAACTCCTCCTCACATGTTATAGTAGTGTCCTCCTCAAGCTACATGTAATGCTTCATTTAGATGATCACACACTCGTCTTTCATGATCTCCTTCATGTAGTGCACATAGGTCAAAAACATCCACCTCGTGGACATGGCTTCTCTTTACACAACTCGCAGTGCCAAAACGTCGCTCCACATCAAACATCACTCTACACCTCCAAGACATCAGGATTGAACTCACAAATCCTATGATGGGCAATCGATACTAAATAATTTTGGAAATTCTTCTTTACAGTCTCTAATACCACAATAAAAATCTGAATTCATTCATTTGATTTGCAATCACCGGTTACAATTTATAGAAAATGATAGAAACTATTTTGGAGAAAACAAGATGGCCTAACCTCATTCTCATAACCAATATTAATTTAGAAGATAATAACAAGACTCCTATTTGCACTCAACAACTTCTAGAATAGGTTCTAATTCAGCTACGTAGAAATACAGTAAACTATATGCTAAATAAAAGCTATCTAAGTTCAACATAAATTTCAAATTTTTTCACAAACACTTGGGTTAAATTTCAAATTCCTTTTCAAATCATTAGATTAGATTTTCAATCTCTTTCAAATGCACAAATAACTTTCAAATATCTTTCAAAGTACATTTAGATTAGATTTCAATCTCTTTCAACAACCACTAGATTAAATTTTCAATATCTTTCAAAGCATCTAGATTAAATTTTAAATTTCTTTCACAAAACCTTAGGTTAAAATTTCAAATTCCTTTTCAAAGCATTATATTATGTTTTCAATCTCTTTAAAAAGCACAAATCACTTTAAAATATATTTCAAACGTACTTATATTTCCAATCTCTTTCCTCCATATCCTATCTTGATTTTTTTCAAGATTTCTAGAATAGATTTCAATTTCAAAAGACATCTAGGTTTAGTTTATTTAAAAAAAAAAAAAAACATCTAGGTTTAGTTTATTTTTCAAAATGGAGACACCTAAAATGTGTCATGTTTAAGGGAACTACTCACATAGGCACATTCATAAGATCATAGGACATAACCTTGGGCCTTCCAAGCATCGAAAGTGGTTCTCATGACTCATCTGGGGCATTTTGAGCCCATTTAAGCTAGAGTTTACCTCTAATGAATTTTCTGCATTCCTAGATAAGCATGGGATCAAGAGAAAGTTAGCAACTACCTATACTCCTTAGCAAAATGGAGTTGCTGAGAGAAGGAACCGTTCTATCATGGAAATGGTTCGTTGTATGCTCACAGGAGCTACTCTTGGGCAACAATATTGGGCAAAAGCTGTCACCACTGCAGTGTATCTTTTGAATAGGGCACCCACAAAGGCCCTAAAAGGAATGACTCCACAGGAAGCATGGAGTGGTCGAAAACCCTCCATATCTCATCTACGTATTTTCGGGTGTCAAGCTTTCATGCACATACCGAAAGAGAAAAGGAAGAAGCTAGATGAGAAAACACTGAGATGTATTTTTCTTGGATATTTTGAGCACTCTAAAGGATATCGGTTGATAGATCCTTTGACCAAGAAAATTCATATCAGCAGAGATGTTGTCTTTGATGAAGCTTTCACATCACAGAGCACATCTACGAGTACACCGAGGATATTGTGGAACCAAAGGAAGAGGAGATTCCTTCGTCAACACAGACAACAGGTCCTACATCTTCTTCACCACCACTGAAGCAGAATCCTAAATGGTGTACAAATACAATCAGAGATGCAAATTTATCCACTCCTCCCAATTTGAATTTGGATAGACCTCGTACACACAGTATGGCTCAAAAGGAAAGAGAAGCCTGAGAAAATGGTGAGGTTGATGATCTTTGTCAATCTTTTGAGGAACTTTCTGTGACTCCAAGTAGAGAAGTTGAGGATATGGATATTGATGATGACAGGGCATTCATGTCTACCATAGATAGTCTGAACCTGCATCAGTGCAAGATGCTCTTAGTGAGCCTCAGTGGAAGGCCTCTATGGATACAGAGTATGAGTCTCTGATGAAGAATAAAACTTGGAAGCTTGTTGATCTGTCGAATGGAAAGAAACCTATTGGCTGCAAATGGGTATACAAAGTCAAGTACAAGGCAGATGGAACAATTGATAAGCATAAGGCCCGACTTGTTGCAAAGGGCTATGCTCAAAAGGAAGGCATTGACTATGAGGAAACTTTTGCACCTACTGCTCGGATGACCACAATTCGGGTTATGTGTGCTATGGCAGCACAATATGGGTGGAAAGTTCACCAAATGGATGTCAAAAGTGCCTTTCTTAATGGTGATCTCCAAGAAGAAGTCTATATGACTCAGCCTAAAGGATTTGAAGTGGAAGGCCAACAGCAGAAAGTTTGCAAATTGGTCAAATCCTTGTATGGTCTGAAACAAGCTCCTCGAGCTTGGTATATAAAAATGGACAATCACCTAATGCAGCATGGATTTAAGAGATGTCCAGTCGGATGCAAACCTCTATTTCAAGAAACGGGGTTCTCAGATAGTGTTGCTTGTACTCTATGTGGATGATCTGCTCATTACGGGGAGTTCGGAAGATATGATCTCTCTTGTCAAAAGAAATTTGTGCAAATCTTTTGAGATGACAGATCTCGGACTTCTCCATTCTTGTCTTGGTCTGGAATTCAGCCAGAAGGAGCACACCATCAAAGTGTCTCAAAAAAAGTATGCCAAGACATTGCTCGATAAATATCGCATGACTGACTGCAAGCCAATGGCAACTCCTATGGAGAATGGACTTCAGTTATCGCGATATGATGACTCACCTCAGGTAGATGGCACTCTCTATCGACAGTTGATTGGGAGTCTCATATATCTGACCAATACTAGGCCAGATCTCGTATTTTCTATAAACTATCTTTCAAGGTTCATGCAGGAGCCTAAGATTACTCATTGGAAAGCGACAAAATGTGTTCTTCACTATGTCCGTGGTACTATAGAATATGGCCTAGAATACAAGAGGAACAACAAATTCTTCTTACAAGGATACACGGACTCCGACTATGCCGGATCATTTGATGATCGCAAGTCAACTTCTGGATACATTTTTCATCCGGGATCCAGTCTGTCTCTTGGCACGACAAGAAGCAACAGGTGGTTGCTATTTCTTCAACGAGAGGCAGAATATCGCACCGCACGTGAAGCTGTGTGCGAAGTGATATGGTTATGTCGCATTCTGACAAGTATGGGCCATCCATCAAAATCTCCAATACACTTGTTCTGTGACAATCAGGGTGTTACGAACCTTGTCAAGAATCCAGTCCATCATGAAAAAACAAAGCACATTGACACACAATGTCATTTCATTCGAGAGGAAGTTCCAAAGCACCGAATTCAGCGTCGAGACATTCCCACGGATGCTCAAGTTGCGAGACATTTTCACTAAGGCACTTGGACGTGTCAAATTTGAATTGTTTCGCAGCTCACTTTGTATTGCAAAATAATGTAAGGGGATGTTAGTATAGCTATTAGTTATTACATTACCCAAATAATGTAATAAAGGGGGATGTTAGCGTACTTAACATTCTTTGGCTGTATTGCATTATTAGATGAACTGTTACAACCATGTAACAGTTCCGTTCGTCGGTGTGCTATTCCCGGTAGATGTAAACTTTATTTAAACGCTGCTGCAATAATACAATTACGTTCCGTATTTTACAAGCTACTCAAGACCAGAGTGACCAAACCTTAGCCACTCAAGCTTAGAGTGGCCAGACCTTAGCCACTATAGACGATAGTGGCCAAATCTTAGTCACTATAGACGATAGTGGCTAAGCCATAAAAAGCATTTTGTCGACAAACATGCCCAATCAGGGGTGGAAGTGGTAGTCTGCATGCAATAAAGGTGAGCGGGAGTAACTTTGCATTCCCCTTCATGACCAGTTCACATGGGAGACTTGAGTCTGAATTTAGACTTCAGTTAACTGGTCTTTAAAACATAGAAAAGACAAAAAGCTTCTCATGCTAACATTCACTACGCATGAGGGATTCAATCCTAGGGTTTTGAGCATAGACTTTAGGGTTTCACACACTTTAAAAGGTGCAAGCCTAGAGCACCAAAGGGATCCGAATGAGTCCAAATTTGAGGAGAATGGTACATGAAGATCACAATTATTACAGGAACGCATTAGATCATTGAGGAGAGCTTTCGAGACTTGGAGAGCTTCCCTTGGAGATCATGTTTATGGTGAAGCCCTGACAAATTGGAGAGCAAAGCGACCACCATTTCAACATCGGATACAAGCTTTGATCCATAGCTTTGGGGCAAAGAGAACGAGATTCACTTTAGCGACCGTTGTCCTGGATAGTGGCCCATGGGCCTAGCTTAGGGTTTTAGACATTAGTTTCATTACTTTGATTTCTTCATATTTGCATATCATTAGCATAGCCTTATTCATTCACATTCATAGCATTAGTTTCATTTGCACTTGCTTTCATTTGAGTATATTCATTGCTAACAACCTCATCTAGGGAGGCAATCTCGGACATCTAAGCGTGTGTTGTTGTTTCATTGCTTACAGGGCCATAGGTTCATCGGATGGAAGCTACAACATACGAGAGCAAAAGGATCCCTCTAGGAAATAGATCTAGAGAAGGAGGCATCTGTAAGCCCTCATACATTTCCATGTGCGAAACTAGAAAGCTTGTGAAAGCGCACCACCCCTTGCTAGGGGACTTCTTCCTCACTTGTAATTCATTGTATCAAAATGGGTATCCCTAAGAGGGACCGACATGTAACCGAGTTTTAATACAAATAAAGAGATCTATCTTTGTTACTTCCATGTTATATGCTTTTTCATGGTCTTTCATTTCATCTTGGGTATAATATTGCAAGTAGAGTAAAGCGGTGCGTGCGTCCCGGGGTCACTACAGATGGCGATCACGGTGGGACATCCACTAATTTTTCATTTTTCTGCCTAGAAACTGACTTAGTTTTGTGTGCAGGTTTGGCCGCTCTGAGCTACAGTGGCCAAAAATCAGCCGCTCTGATCTACAATGGCCAACAACCTTAGCCGCTCCTGCTAACAGCGACCATAAATCAGCCGCTCTGGTCGACAATGGCCAACACTAGAGTGCAGCAGAGGACAGAACCTTGGTTCTCTGAGCTGGATTAGAGGTTGGTACAACTTTTTTGGTATTTTATAGTTTTTTTTCTACTTTTGTTTGTCTAAAATAGTGAACTTAAAACACATTTCTATTTGGAAAACTGAAAGAATGAAAGAAAAAGAACTTGCATCTTGCACATCTTAGAGTTTCTTTTTAGATTTTCCACTAGGCGTTGCTAGGAACAACAACTTTTGCTTGTAAATTTTGCCCTAGAATCCAACGTGCTAGACATTGTATGTTGTTTTCTTGCTTTGAGGCCCTGCTAGAGGCCATAGCTACACGGAATAAAGTGCATCCATACAAATCATGGTAGTTCATGCATCTTTCTAAAAATTGAAACATCTTTTGCATTTAGGCATATAGGAAAGATTCATTGCTGCTATATGATGCATTTTACTTTATGCAAGATTAAAATGAACACCACACACATACGCATCATTTAAACATTGGGGAGTTGGATTTCATCACCAACCCTCAATTCAGTCCAGTGACGTTGGAATTCATCTCCTTCCACCGGCTTTCCCCCTAGAGCTTCCTAGAAATGGATTGAGGAACTTACTTATAGTGGTACTAAGTTACTTGTGCTCAAACTATCTCCCACTATTGGAACAATCATTGGTTCAGAGTGGAAGAGCTAGGCGAACCCCCCACTGGGACTTCAGTGGTGTACCCTAGCATCTTTTGGGAAAATCATGTTTGGCACGGGTGTACTTGATTATCACTATGGATGAGTCTTCTCATTCTTAATCCAAGAACAAAAGCAAGAAATCAAAGGAACAACAAATCATCAAAATACAACAAACAGTTTAGGGCACACTTAAATTGATAATCAAGATAAACATTTGCTTGATATTGTTTGTGTATATTGAATTGCAACTCAAAAGACAAATTCCTAAAAGCAAAATGGTCAAAACAAGAAGTAAACACCCTCGGTCTGATACCGAAGGAGAGTCTAAAGTAGCCCATACCCATAGGCGAAGTCGTAGTCATATTGGATGACCTACCCGTAAGACCATGAGACGTAGGTCCACGCGAGCCTAAGGGGTGATAACTCAACCCTTGGGGGTTCTCCTCGAGAAACCCCAAGTAGGGAACCACATCATAGAACAAAGTCACATAAACAAAGAGAGGCTTCAAGGCCATCCTCATCAAGGAGACATGAGGGGACCTCAAAGGCCTCCTCTAAACACACAAAAACTTCTCAAAGACATGAGGAAGCTTCAAAGGCTTCCTCCTCACATAGACATAAAGAAGGTTCTAAAGCTCAATCTTCACATAAGGATGACGAGGTTGCTACATCTCCATTCTCATGGAGAGAGCATGTGACCACAAAGCCTTCTTCATCAAGAGGGCACACAAGAGTTACAACATCTCAAGCTTCACAAGAGACATATAGAATAGGTCTACCCACTGAAGGGCAAGAAACTAGAGAAACATCGAGTCATAGGCATCAAATAGAAGATACCCTTCACACAAGAGGAAGGATTCCCATAGACTATGACCTCATTGGAGTGAATGGCACCCCACGGGATCAGCCATGGAAAACAAGACAACTGGATGAGTTGGATAAGTTTCATCAGAGGCCAACTCAAAGAACCATAGTTACTGAGAACTCTGCATCTGGAAGTTCACGAACTATGACTTCTAAGCATACCTCTCAGTCTGGGGGTGCCTCAGAATGGCCCCATAGTAAACATACAAAATTTGATCATGAAAACACTCAAACATACACTGAACAAGTTACATTAGCTAGCAAGAGTAGAGAAACAGTAGAAACCTCCTCGAGGAATCTATGCATCAAAACCACCAAAACAAGATCAGACAAGCATGAGTCTTCTATGATAGCGCATGCTGACTGCATGTGATGGTTAGAGAATGCCTTGCACAAAGAGTGAGAGCTTGTGGAAGCTCTTGAACATGAAAAGCAAAGAGAAAAACTTTTGTGCCAACATGAGCAGCGTTTAAGAGAGCAAGCTGAGCAGCTAGCTCGTATCAACCATCAAACAAATGGTAATGATCATCAAAGAGAGAAATGCACTGACTCACCAAGAGAAAGGCACACTAGACAAGAGATCCCACAATGGAATCACCCACCAAACCATGAGCAAAATCCAACTGGTGGGGAACGGGTAAACCTAATAGATCAAGAGCAGACACCTCTTGAATCCCCTCGTAGGAGGGAAGAAAATGGAACAAATCAGGTGGATAGGGGGTTACCTCCATTACCACCATGAGGGGGCCTACAAGAAGAGGAACTCCTCACCTCAAAGGTATTTCAAGCACTTGCTAAAAATATGAAGTCCTTTGAGAAACAAGAGATGGCTGGGAACCAACCAACATTGAGCAAAATACATAATCAACCATTGTGCCCATCGGTTCCTAGCCCTGCATATCCTAAGCACTTTGAGATGCCTAGGTTAGAAAATTTTAAGGGTGAAGAGGATGCACAAGAGCATGTCACCAATTTCATCAATGCATGTTTTCATCTTGAAGACAATGATGCTCTTATGCTAAGGACATTCATCATGACATTTTTGGGCGCTGCCACTCAATGGTTCAACCAATTGCCCAAGCATAGCATAACCAATTTTGAACAACTAGTAAATGCTTTTCTGAAGCATTTCTCCTTTGGTGCTAAGAAGAAGGTGAACCTCTTAGACCTGGCCAATTTGAAACATTATGATGATGAGCCAGTAATGGATTATGGGAATAGATGGAGAAAGATCATGGCAAAACTATCATTCTCCGTCCCCACAGAAGAGATTGTCCACATGTTCACCAAGAGTTGTTCCAAACACATTTCCCTCTTGCTACAACTACAATAGTACCCCTCATTTGAGGAAGCATTGGCATAGGCCAAACTCATTGAGGACATAAAAGTAGATGAGGGAACCATCAAACTCTGAACCAAGAAGGAGTGGAACAAAAATGACAAAAATGGCAAATACAAGTAGAAGCAGGCAAACCCTACCCTAGTTAATCAAGTGGTGTTGGTTGTACCTAAGGATGGGGCTGTGCAGCAACCCCAGAACTATCAAGCACATCCCCCACCAGCCAACTATGATCAAAAGAACAATCAGGGGAGAAACAAAGAATGCAAACCCCCTCGCTACTTTACACCACTAACAGAATCAATGCAATCAATCTTCAACCAATTGAGCGAGGTGGGAAATATCAGATTCCTGAACATACCTCTTATATATCCCAACCATCCTAAGCCAAAAGGATATAGGGAAGATCAATTTTACCCTTATCATAGGATACCGGGGCATAACATTGAGGTTTGCAATGGTTTCAAGCACCAAGTTCAAAACATGATTGAGGTGGGAGAACTTAAAGTGGACAACCCATTGGCTCTAGATAACAGAGATATGGGCATATACAAAAACCCACTACCAAATCATGAGGCCCCTAGAGGGCAAGGGGGCCAAGTCAATCAGGTCTAAATTGATACACCTACCCACGGATGTGTTGGGATGGTAGAAATTGTCAATGTAGCAACCAGGAGTAGACGGTATGGTCAACCACAACCTCCTACGACACCCATTAATATCCCAGCTGCACCTAGGTAGAGGTAGGGGCAAAACAACCCTCCAGGTCCACCAACCCGACCTGTGGTGACTGTTCGGAGTAGACTTGAGCAAAATTTACAAATGACTCCAGCCAAGCTATCTATCTATGAGCTCATACAATAGTCCCCAAAGCATAGGGAGACTTTGATGGAGATTTTAAAGTCAATTGAGCTTCAACCAGAAGACCCACAAGCATTCACTTATTTTGTGGGACAAGTACAAGAATTCTAGGAACCTATAATCCAATTTTATGATCACGAGATTAAGATAGTACCAACTGCCTTACCAGACCCTCCATTGCACATTGTGGCATCAGTCAATGATTTACCTTTCAAGAGGGTCTTGGTCGATACAGGTTCATCAATCAACATCATCACAACAACTGCCATAGAACACCTAAAAATCCCCAAGTCCCATATCATTTCGGGAGCCTACACATTAAGAGCTTTCAATGATGCTTTATGCAATACTATGGGAATGATAGTCTTACCTATCAAGGTAGGGCATAAGACCATCCCCATGATGTGTCATGTCTTGGAAGGGGCCATGCAATACAACATCCTTTTAGGGTGACCTTGGATAAGGGACATGAAGTGTGTCCCTTCAATCTTACACCAATGTGTCAAGTATGTGCATGATAACAAAGTCTATATGGTGTTGGCCGATGATGAGCCATTCAAGTATGTCCATCAGGTGGATTTTCTAGGAGATTTTGTGATCCCTTCTACCCACCTGTATGTAGGGCCTTCATCTCCAACTACGCAACTGAAGGACAAAGACAAAGGGGTACAAAAAGACCCATCCACATCAACACCTCAACATGCACCCAACATGACTAATGCTTCTAAGAGACCATCAACGTCTAAGCCAAAAGACAATCAGAAGCTAAAGGCACCCTTAGTTGAGGAAAGAAATCCCAAGGAAGTGCTAACCATAGCCATTGAGGAAGGTCCAAGTCCCATGGACGAAGAAGATCTCCAAGAGCAAGTCGAAGATGATGACTACCACCCCGCTTCACTAGTATCATCCATGGGGTCATCCACATCACATGCAATAATACACTTGGCAAGCATAGGGATAGGAGAATACCTTGTGTAGAACATAACATTCATACCCATCATAGAATCTACACAAGACATGGGAAAACCAAAAGACTTGAGACCACCAATGGGAACAGTGGTTCCACTTGGAATCCCTCCCAACCAGACAAACTTTGTCTATGCTGGACTAGACTACGCCCATAAGTCTACTAAAGAGGAAGAGGACAATGATGAATTATTCACTGTTAATGTTTGTTACCTCTCTAATCCTGAGTTTTCTCTAAGCTACTTTGAACGTTGCCATTGGCATGGTTACGGTCTTGGTATATATGAGCAAGGGCGTAGGCGGCCACTTGAGCCATAATACCAGCTTCCCACTGATAGGTTTGGGGTAGGCTATCACATCAGATGTCGGGATGACTCTCTAGTAGTAGCTTTGGATAGATTGAGCTTGGGGTTAGGAGAAGACATCGATTTTATTCCTTATCACCCACTAAGTTCAAGACTTATGTGCAATAGACAAGTGGCCACGGTGAACATCCCACCGCCTGAGACGTATCATCCAAGACTCACAACTGATGCCATCCTAGTAGGATACAACTCATGGGATGATGAGCAAGAAGAAAATAGATATGTGGCAAGTGATGATGAAGCACAAGAGGGCTTGGCCTATCATGGGCCTCGCTATTTACAAAGCTTTACTTGGTCCATCCACAATGAGAGTGGATACATATCAGATGAAAGTAGCTATGAGTCAAAGGACTCGATAGAGAGAGCCTACTTAGGACCAAGGCAATGGCCCCATGGCTTGGGGCAAGAGACTAATGCAAATGGCATCTTCATAAGTGATGAGGAGTATGAAGATGAAATAGAGATGGCCTACTTGAGGCCAAGATACGTGCCCCATATCTTAGGGCCACACACTAATGCCAATGGATTCTTCATAAGTGACGAAGAATATGAAGATGAGATAGAGATGGCCTACTTGGGGCCAAGACATGAGCCTCTTGTCTTAGGGCCGCATACCAATGCTAATAGTTTTTGGATAAGTGATGATGACTTTGAATATAAAACTGAGATGGCTTATCTTGGGCCTCGCCACTTGTGACAAGTTGACATACTGGTAGAGAGAGAGGTGGCACTTCATGCCATAGACCCTCATTTATGGTTTTTGGGGAGACCTATTGACTTAGCTGCCATTCACCAGATGGTCAATCCCCCTCCGCCTACATTCAAAGAGCGGTTAGAGCCCAATGATCCTATTATCCACCCTGCTCATGGGCCAGATCCAAAAATTCCCATTCCTCCAGAGCCTCATCATGAGTATGGAAGGGAAACCTCTAAGATAAGATTGCACCCATGTGGTCCTGGAGATTTCATTCCATCCATCAACACAATCTCCATTGATTTGACCACTCCACTTCATAACCCAACCGATCCCACAAAACCTTTGTGTATTGATACAAAGGCGATTGATTGGGACCATGTTGATTCACCCATAGAGCCTGAGGATCTTTTCCCTAATGAAGAGATGTTACAACCATTTCATTTTGCATCAGGTTGTGCATATGACGTATTCCATGCTAGTTTGGATCCTGAGTCAGTAGGACCTGTAAATCCTGTCGATGACATTCACTTGATACCCACACCTCATCAGCTAGAGGATGGGTCACATATGGCTATAGAAGCAACTTTTGAGGTGGACATCAATGATGATCCTACTCAACCAAAGAAATTCAAGTTCAGAGAAAGTCTATCTCCAGAGGAACAAGCCATCATAATCCCTCTCCTCAAGGAGAGGCCAAATATTTTTTCTTGGACTTACAAAGACATGTCTAGGATAGATCCAAAGTTAGTTGTTCACAACCTTTCATTGGATCCCATGAAGAAACCAGTCAAGAAAAATTTGAGGAAAATGCATCCAACCATCGCTTTGATGGTGAAGAACGAATTGCAAAAACTATTGGATGTAGTTTTCATAGTTCCTATCGACTACCCTGAGTGGGTGTCAAACATGGTGCCCATGGGGAAACCCGATGGAAGAGTTCGTATTTGCATAGACTTTAGAGACTTAAATAGGGCAACTCCAAAGGATTCATTCCCATTGCCAAACATAGATGCTCTTGTAGACGCCACCGCAGGTCATGAGATGCTCTCCCTAATGGATGGTTTTTCTGGATACAATCAAATCCGGATTAAACCCGAAGACCAGCACAAGACTACTTTCATTACTCCATGGGGAACATTCTATTACAAAGTGATGCCATTCGGTCTCAAGAATGTTGGTGCCACCTACCAGCGGGCCATGACATACATATTCCATGACTACATGCACAAGATCTTAGAGGACTACATGGATGACTTACTCGCTAAGTCTTTGCTACGGCAAGAGCACATTGAAGTCCTTAGACAAGTCTTTAATCGCCTCATTGAGCACAACGTAAGATTGAATCCTAAGAAGTGCGTGTTTGGCGTAACTTCTGGCAAGATTTTGGGATTCATCATTTCTAAGAGAGGCATTGAGGTCGATCCTGCAAAGGTGAAGGCTATACTAGAAATGGCCACCCCTACCAACATTAGGGAATTAAGAAGCCTACAAGGCAAGATAGCATCCATAAAATGGTTCATTGCTCAATTATCAGACAAGTGTCGATCCATGAATCGATTGCTATGCAAGGATGTCCCATTTCATTGGGATGAAGAGTGCCAACAAGCCTTTGTAGAGATCAAAACGTACTTGGCCACACCGCTAGTGTTGGCTCCACCAAGGCCAGACATTCCATATTTGCTATACATATCGGCTACTGATTTTGCTTTGGGCACCATGTTAGCCCAAAAGAATGCACAAAATAAAGAGCAAGTCGTATATTACATTAGTCGCACCTTGGTGAGTTACGAGCTGGGATATGCGTATGTAGAAAAGTTATGTTTAGCAGTAGTTTTTGCAACCAAAAAGTTGTGACACTACATGTTGAGCCATACGACCTACGTTATATCCAAACAAAATCCTTTGCAGTACATGATGAACAAGACCTATCACAATACTCATACTGCAAAGTGGATCATGCTACTGACAGAATTTGATCTAGAGTTCATAAGCCAAAAGTCCATCAAGGGACAAGTCATAGCAGATCAACTGGTAGAGGCTCCTCTTTAGGATAGCAAGCCTCTCACCATAGAGTTGCCTGATGATGCGATCTTTGCATTATCAGATCCACCTAAACTCGAAGAACCTGAGAAAGAAAGAGACATGGCATTGTTCTTCGATGGTTCAAAATGTGAGCAAGGGGGCAGAGCAGGGATAGTCTTTATCACACCACAGGGCATGCCATTGCCCTTATCATTCAAACTAGACTTCCCTTGCACAAACAACAACACAGAGTATGAGGCTTTGATCTTGGGACTCCAAACAGCCATAGCAATGGGCATTAAAATATTGAACATCTTTGGTGACTCCTTGCTCATAGTAAACCAAGTTAAAGGCCTATTCCAATGCAGGTGCCCACTCCTAAAAGCTTATAAGGAACTTGTTGACACCTACCTAGCCCGGCTGGAATGGTATGACATCGAGGCAATCCCTCATACATCAAATAGATTTGTAGACACCATGGCCTCTCTGGGATCCTTAATCCCTCAGAATCCATCCACTGATTTTACAACCATTCATGTGAAAGTGCTCTCGCACTCAACAATACAACGTGAGGCTTTGGACAATCAAGAGTCAGTCAACATGATCAACATCGAACCTAATCAGGATTGGTCCTTCATGGCTAGAGACTTCTTGCAAACAACACCTTGGGGATCTTTGATTTCTCAAGGACCTACGGAGTGTGGCACGACCATTCACCATAGAGTTGTTTCTCAATCTGTGTTCGCACATACTGGATCATAGGAGGAACATGTTGTTTTATCCATAGAAGTTATGGCTTATCAGGATTGGCTTTCCAAATTGTGAGATTTCTTGAAGCTTGAAATGCTACTACAAGACCTATCACATGGTGAAAGATGAACATTTAAACAAAAGGTAACTAGGTACATTTTTCTAGGAGAAGTCCTCTATAGACGAGGTTATGATGGAGTACTCCTTCATTGTCTTGAGCCCCAAGAAGCATCCTAGGCAATTTCGCAAGCTCACGATGGTACGTGTGGTGGCCACTTCAATGGCATGGCCATCATTAAGCGTATCTTGAGAATGGGTTACTATTGGCCTACTATGGAAAAATATTGTTGTGAGTATGTCAAGAAATGCATTAAGTGCCAACATCATGCAAACCTCACCCACTTGCCATCACAAGCCTTGCAACCCATCCAGGAAGCATGGCCCTTCTCGTAGTGGGGACTAGACTTGGTGGGGAAGATCTCACCCCCATCCTCAGGCCGACACACGTTCATCATAACGACCACTGAGTATTTCACCAAATGGGTTGAAGCGATCCCCTTAACATCGACAACTGGACCAAGGATTGTGGAGTTTATACTCCACAATATCATAAGTCATTTTGGGGTCCCTTCGAAGATAATATCGGATAATGGGCCATCTTTCAAGAACAAAAATGTGCATGCTTTAATGAACAAATACCATATTCAGCATAATTTTTCAACACCCTATTATCCACAAGCAAATGGGCAAGCAGAAGCCTCAAATAAAACAATCATCTCCATATTGAGGAAGACGGTGAAAGAAAATCATAAGGACTGGCACTTGCAATTACCTCTTGCACTATGGGCATATAGGACTAGTGTGCGGGCACCCACTGGGGCAACACCATTTTCACTTGTATATGGCACTGAGGCCATCATGCCCTTAGAGTTGGAGATTCCAACCTTGCGAGTAGCCATGAAGGACTTCATAGATGATGATGTCGCATGGCAAGGCCGCCTTGATCAGCTAACGCTTCTTGATGAACGCCGAGTCAATGCCTTGGAGCACCTTCACGTTTATCAGAATCACCTTGCACGAGCTTACAATAGTAAAGTCCACTTGAGGGAATTCAAAGTTGGGGATCTTGTGCTCAAAGAAAACCAACATAACTCAAATCTACCACCGCACCTACGAGACAAATTTATGGCAAATTGGATAGGCCCCTACATGATTTCAGAAAGGGTTGGGCCTGGAGCATATCACCTTACATCATTGGATGGTGTTGAAGAGCCTGAACCTCTCAATATCATTCACTTGAAGGTATTTTATACATAAAAAAAAAAACATTCAAATATGTCAAAAATAAAAAAACATTCAAATATGTCAAAAAAAAAATCAAAAAACATTCAAATATGTCAAAAATCGAAATACAAAAGCAATAAAAAATGCTCCAAGGGTATCTTCACACCGCTTGGTCACCTTCATCACAAAAATCTCCAAAGGCATCTTAAAGCCCTTTGGTCAAAATCAATCAAAAATGCTCCAAGGGTATCTTCACGCCACTTGGTCACCTGCATCACAAAAAGCTCCAAAGGCATCTTAAAGCCCTTTGGTCAAAATCAAACAAAAAGCTCCAAAGGCATCTCAAAGCCCTTTGGTCAAATCACAAAATGCTCCAAAGGCATCTTAAAGCCCTTTGGTCAAATCAAACAAAAATCTCCAAAGGCATCTTAAAGCCCTTTGGTCAAATAACAAAATCAAAAAGCACAAAAACAATGCAAAAATCAAAAATACAAAAACATTTGCATTTCACATCTGCATTCACATAGTTGCATTACATCCATTGCATTTGCATATGTTATGATCACATTTTTTACAAACGATGCCATAGTTTGTATCTCAATCACAATAGTCAAATCCACCTTCATCCATGCATCCATATGAGTAACTATGTTTCTCAACACAACCATTTTATGTTGCTATAAGAAATATGCTAAGATTATCCTAGTCATTCAACCATATCTAGTGGTCTTATCAACTTTTGTAGAAAGCCACCTTGATTAGTAGAAGGTAAGGTCTAGTTGTGATAATACCTTGGATATTCAGGATCCCATCACTAATTGAAACATTAAAATCCTAGTTGGCACAAGGGAAATATGAAAGCTACAAAAGTGGTCTAGGTTACCTTAAGAAAAAATATTTTCCTTGCTTATCCCCTTGTGCAACCGGTTTAAAGGTGTTGAGAATTGGCAAAAGGACAAGCTTCGCCCTACCCAATTAAATCCCTTGCTTAAGTCAAAATAAGCAAAAATCCCAAAATAACACACAAATTCAAAAGGCCAAGCATACATTCCAGATTTCAAAGCAATGATCCGATACACAAATCAAAGATTCCAAAAGCCAAAAGAAAAATCAATAAAAAATAAACAGTGATTTTCATCACTACATATGAGAAAAATAAATAGTGATTATCATCACTACAAGAATCCCTTGCTCCAAAAGAAAAATCAATAAAAAATAAATAGTGATTTTCATCACTACATATGAGCAAGTATCCCAAGTCAAAAGGAAGAAAAGAAGGGAATGAAGCTTGAATCCCTAGAATTCTCAACATTGTACAAAACTGGAAGGAGAAATCCTTATGCATGATGATATGTCTATTACATTAGCTTCTGGCATTTGTGTAGACCAATGTTTGAATGTGGATGAGCTAGCTTAGGTAACCCAATACTGCCTAGTGGTATAGTCCAACTAAGTCCAACATAAGGATCAGATAAACTCCTAAGGATCCCCGATCTTAGCAATGGGCTGAAAGAATCCCACCTGACATCGAAGGAAACGCTTGAGTTCTATCCCAAAATATACAATCATTTGCACACAGAGATCATGAATATCCAGGTCCATGGTAAAAGCCTTACTTTTCAAAAGTCTAGAATGGTCAGTAGACAAATTTTGATAGGATAACTAGAGTGGTTGAGTTTCAGGAACAGCCAAAAATAATTCCTACATAAGCAACAAATCATATCACCAATCACATCAGCAACTTTCTTCATAAGCTTCTATAAATTAGGGGGTATTAATAAAATATATGAGATACCGATTATATGTCAGAAATGATATGTAGATGACCATTGATTATTTTATATTTCTTAAATTATAGAAGCTTATCCAGAAAAAAATATTCATCCCACACCATTACATTGCACATATGGATGGATTAAATGATCAATTCTCATGATTAGAATGATTATTAAACATTCATGATTGTTATACTTTCTGTGGTATCACCCATTAGATTGTCAAAATCATAGCATATGCATTCTTTGTGTTTTGAGTGATTAAAACATACAAGTTCATTCACATTAGATTACACATTGCATACATCATATACATAACCCATTACATATTACATTCACCATATCATAGCATAAGTTAGATGCATACATTGAAATCAAAATCAAACATGCATTTAACTTACAAACATCACATCCACAAATACACAAGTCATTAATCATCCATCATCACATTATAAAGCACATCATAAAACATATAGGCAATATCCATTTGCATACAATCATAAATCCATCATTAGATCAACTCATGATACATCACATCATATCATATAAATCATCTGCATAAACACCCATCTAAAATATCCACATCACCACCAATACCATCTATCATCTATCATATATGTCAAATCATCATAATGCCATCATCACATCTCATCATAAAACAAATAACAACAAAAACATGAGCAATAAAGGATACACATAATGAGTCATAACATAAAGATATCATATAAATATGTGTGTCAAAATAAATGGATGTACAAAATTGCCCATAGGGCTACAGTCATATAGGTCAAGCCGACCTCAAAAAAATGATAAACCAAGAGCACCATCAATCAAATATAGGGCCTGAGCCTCCTGCACCACCTCCCCTAGTGCCACCTCCCCCTGTGGTGGTGTCACGGGTCGAATGGTGTGAACCTATCGGTCTCTCTGTTCGAGTCCTAGTCCTCTGGCTAGAACGAGTGGAAGACTACCCTGAGGTGGAGCGCCCACTGACCTGTGAACCACCTGCACCTGGTGCCTCCCTAGGGACAAGCCCATGCCTCTTGAGCTACATCTAGAGGGTGGTGATATGACCAACATGCCCATGGATCTTCGCCTCATACTCCTCTAATAGTGACCTCAGGTGTAGAACCTCTATCCATGAGTCTGTCCCTGTAGCACCCTGTGGAGTAGGAGGGACAAAAAACTACATCCTAGCAGCACCACCCCTGATAGTAGCCTACAAAGCCTGGATCTATAGTGTAAGCTACTCTATGGTGGCATCCCACTATGCTATGGTAGCATCCCACTGTTGTACCTAGATCTTGGTCGACTGGAGCTCAGCCTCGACCTCGTGTAGCTGTGCCCTTAGAGGAGAATCTCTCTCCTCGGGCTCCAGCTCCTCCTCCTCCTCCTCAAGAGCCTCCTGCTCCTCTACTATCACCTGCTCTACTGCTTGGCCCCATTCCTTAGTCCTGGCTTGGACTTTACGCCCTGCCGGATCTGTATCATCACCTCCACCATCATCCTCGCGACCCAAACTGCCATCACCATGCCACATCCGATCCCCCCACCACTGAGTGTATGCCTCTATGATGCCCCCTACAACTCCTGGGTCAACTACTAGGGCATCCTCCTCATCTGAAAACTCTGTGATCCATGGTGGGGGAAGATCTCCCTCTGCTGTGAGGCGCCTGTATACAAATGGAACCAGAGGCACATCCTGTTGCAGCCCGTACTGACGAAGAACTCGAGAGTAGAAGAAATACTCTCAGATGCCAACCTTATGGTCGATGAGCCATCGCTCATGCCGCATCCTAGCTATGAAGCTAGTAGGATCATCCCAAGCGGGCACTCATGATATGGCCGCCACATGACATCGTCGGCCTTCAGCCCAGTGAAAGTAGTAGTGTAGTGGGAGAGCTCCCCTGCATGAGGATGGCTCTTGTGCCCCTCGTGCCCTCGAGCCCATCTAGTAGCATAGCACTACATCTGCTCCTCTATGACTATAATCTCGATAGGAAGCCCTCGAGGGTGATCGACCTTGATGTGCTCCCATCCCCAAACCTGTAGGAGCAAACTACAAGCAATACCGATGTGACCTCATCGATGGATATGGTACAACTCATCATAGCACTGGGCCAATAGAGACCTCCCCTAGGCATAGATAATGGGTGCCTCATTGTCCATCAGGTCCTGAACCATCACAAGGAGGTTCCATGGGAACCTCAAGCCTGAACAATCTGGAATCAAGATGTTGGTGATAACCATCAACAACACTACATGCCTCATAGAGAAGACCTTCTCATCGTACCACTATGAGATAGACACTCCTCCAAACTTGGTGTCCTTGAAGGCCTCCTCAGAACGCCTTCCAAACACCCAAGTGAAAATAACTTCACGATCATTAGTGGTCGAAGAGACAATGGCCACTCCATCAAAAGGAAGACAAAAAATCCTATACACGTCCTCCGACGTGATAGTCATCTCATCGGTGGGGAGGTGGAAGGTATTGGTCCGAGGGTCCCATCGATGGACCAAAGCCATGAGGTAGGCCTGATATAACATGATGTGAGGTAGCCTAGTGACATACTGGAGCCCCTGGGCTTTGAGCCACTTCCAGTCCATGTCATCCAAGAGGGGCAGAAGGTCAATCATGAGTTTTGGGTCCCGAGCCTAAGCAGTGAGAATCTAAAAGCAAAGGAAAACAAAGCATAATTACAATGCATCTAAGGCATAATTCATAATAAACATGAAAACAACCTTTGAATAGAGGATAAATGAGTGAGCAACTCCTGTGATATGAGATTTGGCTAATTGTTCTCCTTCAGCAAGAGGAATGAGTGAGCTAAGGTTTAACGGGTGTGCCGAGAGTGAGAGTTTGAATTTTTTGGGTAGGAATCTCAACGAATGCGGTAGAGGTAGAGTAGGTATAGAAGGGGAGGGTGGGAACCTCGAGCATGGATAAAGCGAGGATCCAGAGGAAGGTGATCAGGCTACGACAAATTTGGAGGTGGGCATCACATGGGGGCCCGACCCTCCTCAGAAATACCCCAACAAAAAAGATACGAAGGACAATGCGAGGCCCAAGAAGTGGTTGTATTTTGTTGAGACTCTTAGAGGAAAAAGAAAGGAGGTTCTCTCTCTTCCACCCCTAGTTCCAGTAATTAATAAAATTTTATCCCCAACAAGTTCCATGAGCCCTTTTCTTTTAATGGAAGAATTCTCCCTAGTATGCAAGTTTTTTGGAGGTAGGCTAGACATGGAGACTATCAGGGCTTAGGCAACAGGTAAATGGTGATTGGTAGGTTGCTTGGAGTTGGTAGCTCTAACTCTAGGGTTCTTCATTATCTGTTTTAACAATATGGAGGATGCTAACCACATTTTAATAGGAGGTCCTTGGTTTCTAGGCAAAAGGAGCCTTTTTCTCAGATGATGAGGTGAATATTTCAACCTTGAAAAGAAAAATATTAGCATTACCCCTATTTGGGTTCATCTCCTGAGTCTACCTGCCTAGTTCTTCAATGAATATTGGTTGCAGGGCATAGCCAAAACTATAGGGGACCTAATCTCCATTGACCATGCGACCTTGGCCAGGACAAGGATGACTCATGCATGAATCTACGTAAATGCTAATTTGAATAATGAATTTCCAAGGTTTGTGGAGATAGAGTATGAAGAATACTATATAAAATATCTGGTAGAATACGAGAACATAATGGAATTCTATGCAGAATGTAAAAATCAAGGCCATCTATGCAATCAGTGCCCTAACCTGGCAATTAATAGAGAAAAGTAGTAGGGAATGCTAGACAGAGGAAATTTTAGGAGTTTCCCTGGTAGAGGCAATTTCAATTAGGCAATCTATGTCTACCAAAAAAATAAAAGAGAGGGTGCAGGGTCCCAACAAGACAAAGGAAAACAACAAGTTGTTGGTAACCAAAATACTTAGGTAAGTTCCAATCCTCTAGTTTCAAATAAATTTTCAATTCTATCCAATATGGGATTAGGAGGATTATCAAAAGATATGGAAGCCCAACACCTTCAGGCTAACATTTTTGACTCTCTTGAATCCCCATCCAAGTCAGGATCCTCAAACCCTAATGCTGAAATTAATATAAGCCCCATGGACATCACAAATCCAAACCCTAATGCACGATCTCTAGAATCCCCATCCAAGTCAGGATCCTTAAAACCCAATGCTAGAAATACTTTAAGACCAATGGGCATCCCAAATCCAAACCCTAATGTTGAAGAACTTAGGAAGAAAGTTGAGGCATTGGAAAATAAAAAATCTCATCTCCCTAACATCATCACTAGGAGCCAAGTGAATCCTACTAAGGGGTCGTCCTGCAAACCAGGGGAATATAGGAAAAAATGAGAAGATTTAGATGTAGGGGTGGAGATATGTGAAACTCTTCAGACTGAGTAATACGGTAGTCTGATTCTACAACAAATTACCTCCCCTCAGTTTAGTCCTAAACAAACCATGAGCACTGTGAAGTCTCCTATACATTTTGGCAGTGAAAAAAGAAGAAGGAGAATATAAAATTTTGAGCATCAAAAATTTAAAACTGATAATGACATTGCCAATGGAAAATAGAGAACCTTGTTTCAACAGGTTATTTCAGGTTTTGAAGACAACAAATTAGGAAAACCCCCTCAAGGGAGGGGGAGAGGAAGAAATCCCAAACAATCTAAATGAAGTTCCTCTCATGGAACATGAGAGGCCTCAATGGCCTTCCCAAACACAGGGAAGTTAGTGCAATAAGAAATCAAGTGAATCCAACTATTATCATGTTGCAAGAAACAAAAAATGATGATATTCGATCAAAAAAAATAGCAAAAAAAATCTAGAATCAAGGGGAGATGGTTTGCAAATTAGCCAGAGGAGCATCTGGAGGCCTTATGACTTTGTGGGATCCCAAGATAGTAGAAATCACCATTATTTAAAAATATTATAGGGTTCTTAGTGTTTTATTTAAGGAAATAAATAGCAATAGGTCATGGATCCTTTCAAATATTTATACCCTTAATTCAATTCAAGGGAGAGCTCTACTGTCGGAGTACTTAGGCAATTTGAGTGAAATCTTCCATAATGTCCCCTAGATTCTGGTTGGGGATTTTAACACTCCTATTTACCCTTAAAAAAATGGGTGGAAATGGACCACCTATCAGGAGCATGGATGAGTTCAATGACTTTGTGAACTCCAACATTTTGATGGATGTAAAACTTAGAGGAGCAAATTATACCTAGAGCAATCGACGGATAGGGTGTCATCTCATTCAAGAAAGACTTGATAGGTTTTTTCTATCAAAGGAGGCTACAACTTTTTTTGGTGATTCTACCCTGCAAGCCCTTCCTAAAATTACCTCTAATCATAATCCCATTTTTTTGGAGATCCCTAACTCTCTACCCTTCAAGAAACCTTTCATATTTTAATCTATGTAGATCAAATATTCCAATTTCAGAGATAACTTAAGTTAGTGGTGGCAGTAGTTTGTCAGGGGTAGTGCAGCTTTTAAACTTGCTGGAAAATTAAAGTTTGTTAAGGAAAATCTTCAAACTTGGAACAAAGAGGTCTTTGGAAACTTCTTTGAAAATAAAAAATAGTTTGTTTAAATTTTGAAGAATAATTGATCAGAGGATCCAACATGGTGATGTTGATGAAACTACTAGGTAGGAGGAACGAACAAAACTAGCAAATTTTCATAATATTTTGGCCTGTGAGGAAATATATTGGAGGCAAAAATCAAGGGCTCTTTGGTTGAAATATGGAGATTCAAATTCTAAGTTTTTTCACGTCACCATGCTTAGAAACATAAGCAATAACAAGATAATTTTTTTTTAAAAAGCAGATGGTTCTATTACTCAAGACTTAATAGAAATAAGAAAGGAGGCAGTAACTTATTTCAATTCTATCCTTGGTCAGGAATCATAGTGCAATGAGGAGGCCAAAGATATTCTCTTGCAATCCATTCCTAGCATAATAAATGATGATATAAACCTTAATCTTCTAGCTCCCTTTTCTGATGAGGAAATTAAGGAAGCCTTGTTTAGCATGGAGCCAGACAAAGCCTCGGGACCCGACGGCTTTCCCCCTCATTTCTATCAATATTTTTGGGACATCGTAAGTGAGGATGTAATTTTTACTATCATATAATTCCAAGCAAGCAATCATATCCCAAAAGGTATCAACTCTACTTTTATTTCTCTAATTCCTAGGAAGCAAACACCTAAATCTATGGTTGACTTTAGGCCAATCAGTCTGTGCAATGTTTCTTACAATATCCTAACTAAAGCCATTGCAAATAGAATGAGATATATTCTACCCCACATCATAGATCCATTCTAGGGAAGATCTATCTAGGGTAGGTCAATCTTAGATGGAGTTATCATAGTTCATGAAGCTCTGCACTCTGCTCATAAGACTAACAGGTCTATTTTTGCCCTCAATCTTGATATGAACAAAGCATTTGACAAGCTAAATTGGGACTTTCTGATTGTTTTCCTCATTAAGTTTTGTTTTCACCACCAATGGGTTAATTTTATCAAAGAATATATTTCTAAAGCATGGTTCTTGATTCTAGTTAATAGAACAACTGCTAGTTGCTTTTAAAGTTGTAGAGGAATTCGGCAGGAGGACCCTATCAACCCCATGTTATTCATCATTGTGGTAGAATATTTAGGTATAACCATAAAAAATGCTTGCATTTCAAGGCTAATATCAGGAATCAAGACAACATCTCTCACTAGGGTTGTTTCTCACCAACAATTCGTCAATGATACCCTTATATTGACTAAGGCATCAGTGGTTGAGGCGAAAATAATTAAATACATCCTGCAACTCTATGAGGACGCTGCTGATCAGAAATTTAATTTTAGTAAAAGCAATTTATATTTCTTGAACACCCCCATTCAGAGGAAAGAAATGATTGCAAAATTTTTAGGGTGTGATATAGCAAACCTCCCCACTTCGTATCTTGGTCTCCCTCTTTTCATTGGTTCTCTGAGAGAGTCAATGTGGGACAGGGTTATTAAAAGAATTGAAAAAAAACTTGTTGGATGGAAAGATCATTTTCTATATCAAGAAGGAAAGTTGACCCTCATTAAGGCATATCTTCAAAGCATTCTAGTATATTTCTTCTCTGTTTTCAAATCCCCTATGAAGGTTTTACAAAAAAATGAGAAACTCTAAAAATATTTTTTATGGACTGGATCAGAGGAGAAAAAAAGGATACACATTGTAGGATCGACCAAAGTGTGCAGACCCAGGAAAAATGGGGGCTTAGGTCTAAGGAGAATTGCTCATATAAATTTAGGGTTATTTACTAGCTTTGCTCTAACCATAGCCACGTGGACCACTAGATAGCCACTGCCATAAATCTAGCCAGCAGGTTCACTTCTCCAAGGTTGATTTTCCAAGATAGTATATGGTACCAAAGCATGTCATATACGGAAGAAAGAAATTACCAAAGACTTAATAAGAGTAACTATCAATACAGAGCTTGTGGGAGTTTTTTTCAGTACTCTGCTATGTGTGTGCAGCTTTTTGTTTTTCCATTGTCTCAAGGAAGGGATCTGTGTCTACTTTTTTTTTTGTAATTATGATGCATGTGTGTTTTCTCAAGGTATACCCAAAATGTTGTATGGGAAGTTTCTTTTTTATAACAGGCTATGTGCCTTACCGGATGTAATGGCTTTGGCGGCATGTAGATTTTATATATATAGGATCCTTAGTAAGGATATGTTCATCAACAGCCCTAGGCTGATTTTTGTAAAAGGTTTTGGGTCAACCTATAAAACTCGGTATTCATGCTATAGTTTCTTATCTACCAAAAAAAATAAATATGAAAATGGTGCAAATGGTGATAGGCTATTTTAATTCTAGGTAAAATAATAGAATTGCACCTAATAAAACAAGTCAAAAATTCAAAAAAATCAATTAGTCAATTCAGAAAATGCACCAAAAATAAGAAAATTCACCAAGTGATCTTGGTCACTGACACCTATAGCAACCAAAAATTGGTCGCTAAATCTGAGAGCAGCCAAGCCCCAAGGTCATATTTTTGACCGTTGGGATTCAAATCGACCATTGCTAGTGATAGCGACCAAATTGCAAGCCATTTTGGCTGCTCTAATCAACAACGGCCAACGGGTGATGCGACAGAAGCATCTGCACTAGGCCAAAAATAACAAAAAAAATAATAAACAAAACATAAAATTGGGGTAAGCCCACAACATTAAAATCTAAGCTATACATAACTACGGGTTTAATTCATTACTAGCAAGTTTAATGAAGGTTATTTTACTGATTACTTAATGTGGTTCATTTTACCCAAACAAAAACAAGAAGGATAAAGTGTAGAAGAGTACCCGAGAAGCTTCGGCTCCTCCACTCACAGAATCTTCGCCCTGCGTAGCCATGATCTTCCAAACTGCAGAAGCACTCCAAGTTGCAAAAGTCACTTTCACCTCAGAGCTCAAGAAAGCAAACTAATAGCTAGTAAAGTGAAAAGAAAAAAATCCTAGGGCATATTTTATATTGCCTTTGTTGCTTATGACATCAGCGGCCAACAACACTTGGCCTCCCAAGATGAGAGCAGCCACGACCAAGCACTTGATGGCCACTAGACCTGACAGTTCCGAGATCCTAAGCAAAAATAAGTAGTTTCCCTCCATGAGAAGCAACCAAAAACATCAAATAAGCATATTTTGGTGGTTCATAATCACCATAATGATCAAAATAACAAAAAAATCACATAAAGCAAATTCTCAAGTAGGCCTCGTATTTGGTTACCTACTCTATCAACTTGGTGATTGCAGCGACTTGCACTCCATGCAATTCGATAAGATGAGTAAGTTACCATAAGGCTACTTGAGGAAAAAACATTCATTTTGGAACAATGATGCATCATTTCAAACCTGAAGAAGACCAAGATGGTCAGACTACTCCACGGGTGCGATAAAATCATCTTCATTCCCTTATGAAATCAAAAACATTGAGCCAAAGTGATACGATATGAGCATAAATGGAATCACTCATCCTAACTCCCTAAGAAGGCTCTTTATATTCGGATTGCTCCTCAGGATAGGGATGGATTATTATCATAAATATTTGGCATCACACTTGGATGGGGGTTCACCCATTGAAAGAACAAATGCTAGAAATAAATCAAGTTAGTCATATTGGTCATGGAACTTGTTGCTTTATTCATCATCTTTTCCTCACCAACTCACTAGGTGAGGAGGTAATTCAAATCTTCAAAATAATCATAGTCAAAATCAACAATAGATCACTTGATCATATCAAAATTGTGTTCTTCCTATGAATCATTACATATAACAATCACAACATCTCCTTTATTTTCTAGGAACATAAGCAAACATAACATATTAAATTTGTAGCTATCCTTCCAGTCAGATTTGATTGTAGCTACTAAAGCTACCCAATTGAGTTTAAGGAATGAGTGCAATTGAACGTGCATAAGCCACTTGGCTAAGTTAAGTCTTCTAAACATTGAAACAATGATTTAAAGGATGCATGCCATCTTGCATTATTGGGCCATCAAGCACTGGTTATACCACTGATCATCATACACATTACAAATAGATCAGTCTACATTTTTGCTCAGCATTGTGTTTTCCACACAAGCACATCACAAAAAGAGGCATATGCAGACACCTAAAACATATCATTTTTAGGGGAGCTACTCACATAGGCACATTCATAAGATCATAGGACATAACCTTGGGCCTTCCAAGCATCAAAAATGGTTCTAACCACTCATCTAGGGCATTCTGAGCCCATCCAAGCTTAGCCGCTCAAGCTCAAAGTGGATAGACCTTAGCCACTGTAGACGATAGTGGCCAAATCTTATTCACTACAAACAATAGTGGCTAAACAATAAAAAGTATTTTATCGACAAATAGACCCAATCAGGTGTGAAAGCGGTAGTCTGCATGCAATAAAGGTGAGCGGGAGTAACTTTACATTCCCCTTGATGACCAGTTCACATGGGAGACTTGAGTCTGAATTTAGACTTCAGTTAATTGGTCTTTAAAACATAGAAAATACAAAAATCTTCTCATTCTAACATTCACTACACATGAGGGATTTAATCCTAGGGTTTTGAGAATAGACTTGATGGTTTCACACACTTTAAAATGTGCAAGCCTAGATCACCAAAGGGATTCGGATGAGTCTAAATTTGAGGAGAATGGTACATGAAGATCATAATTATTATAGGGAACGCATTAGATCATTGAGGAGATCTTTCAAGACTTGGAGAGCTTCCCTTGGAGATCACATTTATGGTGAAGCCCTGATAAATTGGAGAGAAAAGCAATCACCATTTCAAAAATTAGATACAAGATTTGATCCATATCTTTGGGGCAAAGAGAACAATATTCACTTTGGTGGCCACTATCCTAGATAGTGGCCCACAAGCCTAGTTTAGGGTTTTAGACATTATTTTCATTACTTTTATTTCTTCATATTTTCCTATCATTATAATAGCCTTATTCATTCGCATTCATAGCATTAGTTTCATTTGCACTTGCTTTCATTTGAGTATATTCATTGCTAACAACCTCATCCAGGGAGGCAATCTCGGACATCTAACCGTGTGTTGTTTCATTGCTTACATGGCTACAGGTTCATTGCATGGAAGCTACAGCATATGAGAGCAAAATTATCCCTCTAGGAAATAAATCTAGAGGAGGCATCTATAAGCCCTCATGCATTTCTATGTGCAGAACCAGGAATCTTGTGAAAGTGCATCACCCCTTGCTAGGGAACTTCTTCCTCACTTGTAATTCATTGTATCAAAATGGGTATCCCTAATAGGGACCGACATGTAACCGAGTTTTAATACAAATAAAGAGATCTATCTTTGTTACTTCTATGTTATATGCTTTATCATGGTCTTTAATTTCATCTTGGGTATAATATTTCAAGTAGAGTAAAGTGGTGTGTGCATCCAGGGGTCGCTACATAAATGGCATCTAGGTATAGTTTTTTTTGAAAAGGCATTTATCTATATTTGCTTTCATAACATCAATAATCAACTCACCATCACACACATGTTTCATACATAGTGGTAATATTGTACTTCATCACCAATCCCCACTCAAAACTGGTGACATTGGAATTCATATCCTTCCAAAAGCTCACCCCCTAGACACCATAATATCCCCAAGAGTGGTTTTCAGGACTTCATCACCAGAAGATCCTCACTCTTGAGACTAGTTTTCTATAATTTATCACTGGAAGGGACCTTCAAAGTAGGATAGGATTAGACACCTTTGTTCACAAGGCTTACATAATTTATGAATAGGTAATCATCGTTCTTGACTAAGACCACCCAAGGGTGAAGCAACTGCCTGACTGGACTAGTAGCAGGTCTTAGATAGTGCCACCTCTTCTTGTGAGAGGATTTGGACTCATTAGAGCATTTTGAGTTTCTTCCTTTTGGATATATTTTTACTATACCTTCCATTTAGTTGCCACTTGCATATTAAGATAGTTATATTTTGTGCACCCTTGGGTGTTGCAGGAGGTTTTGTTTTGATGACATTATTTTTTAGAGTTTCACTTCACTTCCAGTGTCATGTACTAGAGCAGGTACTGTCATCAAAACACACAAAACAACAAAAAATTTAATTTTATTTTCTTAGTATTGATTCCAATTATGTTCTTGTATTACACTCTCATAAAAACTATTTTCGGCACATTCACTTACTAGAAACCCACTTGCTGGCTATTCGTAGTCTATAAATATCATTTTTCTATCAAATATACCTTCTACTGTAGGTTTGAATAGCGGTGTGCAAACTAGGTTTTCATAGTATAGGTTTATATAACAGTGTGTGAACTTTGTTCTAGTGCACAAAAATACACAAAATACACATAATTTTGCATAGAACGCACATACCAATTTAGATTTTTATTTTTAAGTAGTTCTGAGCTCCCAATCATGGTACACATCACCATGCCTATTTTCATGCATAATCAGGAACACGAGCAAGTGCACCTTGCTAAGAAGGTTTCCCACACTACCTCCAACTAGTCTAGTACTCTCTCTCAATTCACAGGTGAGCCTTCCATGGTTATACCTAATCTTCTCATTGGTTTCAACCCATCTTACTCGCATGCCATGACTCAAGGTGAAACTTCCATTTCAAGTAACATACCTTCTACATCCGCTGGTGAGGATCATCCTCTTTTCCCTTATTACTCTTCACTCAATCCACCTTATACATTTTGTGATCATGTCATATACACAGCATTGGAAGACTCATCTCCATCTCTTGTTATTAGTGAAGATACTCCACCTACTTCATCCACATCTTCTCATCCATTTATTTAGGATTCATCTATTTCTCTTTTTGGGGATGATCCTCCTTTACTTTATCGTCCTCACCTCAAGACTACATCATCTACCCCCACAATAGGGGTGATTTTAGATCCTCAATCCTCCACTCCTAGAACTCATGCACCTTCATCATAGTCCACCCCAAAACCATCATCATCGAAATAGAAATACACCTCATTTATGTCATTCCATCCATATGCTTCACACATACCACAATAATCCCCTTCCTAACACTCACATCTTTCATATTTTTCTCAAACATCACAACCATCATCCCAATCACAATAATTCATTTCATCACAATATCAACAAGTCCCATCTTCACAAGCCTTTTTGGCTACATTCACCACTCCTCAAGCTCCCACATTTGAAACTTATACTTATTCTTTGTCACTTCACCTACCTACGTCCCCCTCTACTAGGATGTATAGTATGTCATATTTCAATCCACTTCCACCTTTCACCTTCCCCCACCTCATCCATTTTATGTCCCCTCTTCCATTCCTCTTTCTTCTTATAACCCACTCTATCCTTCCTATCTCACCAATCCTCCATGCTACTCTGCCCAACTTAATTTTTCTATTCATCACTCATTCAGTCTGTCGTATCTCTCATATTTTGGCATGTCATCTTGTACTCCATCTTCTTCTTCTCTTCAAGTAAACCTTCCCCCACCACAATTCAAAATACCTATTTTATTTACATTACCTCCTTCTTTGTCTTCGACACTAATCATGTAACCATTGCAGCAGGTTTCAGTGCACCAAGTATAGGCTTCCCAACCATAATTTTTCTATTCATAGTAGATGTTTACCTCATAATATATTCTCCCATATGCTCCCATGTTTCACGTCATTCAGCAACTGCATCCACTGGAGCATTTTTAGTATACTTCCATTTCACAATTGGAGGAGTAGCAACTACAATACCCTCCTCATTCTCAATCTTCCACCATTTCATCATAATTAATTGCACCCCCATCAACTAAACTCCAACTCTTACAAGAATAAATTAATATGTTCGATCTACGCACGACTAGTTACAGGCTCTAAAAACCCACATATAACGAGTTGTGCAATAAAACCATTCATCCTTCAATTCATATTCCTCTTTATCCTTATCATTTCTATATTCTAAAATTCAATAAATACAAGGGTAAGGATAATCCTCAAGAATATATAAGAAATTATCACTTTGCATGCTACCAGCTTCATGATAACGATCCCCTCATGTTGTGTACTTTCACTCTTTCACTTGGGGACAAGCCCTCGATTGGTACAACATGCTCCCATGCCATAGCCTATTCACATTTGAATAGTTAGCTAACTCATTTCTAGAACACTTTTCCATCAACATAAAGAAAAATATGAACTTTCGTGATATATATGCCTTGTGATAGGTTGATGATGAGCCTATCATTAATTTCATTTCTCGATGGATATCAGTCATTCACAACCTATCTTATAGCCTCTCACAAGCTAAACTCATCAGATTATTCATTAAAAATTTCCACAAACACATTTCTACACCTTTGCAACTTCATCAAAGCCAAACATTTTATGAAGCTATTGCTCAATAAAAAGTCATCGTAGACATCAAAGTCCAATCTAGAAAAATCATATTTCATCAGAAAACATCCTATCCATAAAATTTTTGCTTTAATCACAATGTTTCTAATCCACCCTTTTTCAAATCACCATAAACCAATCAAGTAGCAGTGGCCTCTCTTGCCTCTTTGTCGATATCACAACCCCCTCCTCCACAAAAACAAATGTTTCATACAAATGTGCCTCCTACATATAATCCACAACAAGCTCGTGGTCTTCATCATCAATGCTAACAACGCAATTGGACCTTATTTTTTGAGCCTCTACTAGTTATATTCTAGCAATTGTTTGATTTTGATCATATTATGTTACCCGAACTTAGGCCTATAGATCCAACTCAACCCAAACCTTGTGGGTACAATGAACATACCTTTTGTTCTTACCATCAATAGCATAACCATGATGTTGGGTCTTTACGCTCCTTTTGTGGCTTGGTATAGGATTTTATTGATCATGGTACTATTCAATTTTTGAACCCCCTTGCACCATAAAATCAAAATCTAGGTATTTTTCATAACCCATTACCCGAACACGGGGGTACTAATCCTCAAGGGGATCAACCCACTCAACAAGCCCAAACAAGGTAATTCAATCATGTGCACTATGATTCTTCCTCACATGGAGTGGTTGGCATGATTAACCTCACAACTCATAATCAATGTTATCCACTACATCAATATGCACCCATTGCTTCACCTCCACCACCATTTACTTCTCCTCAATTCCCTACAACATCAAATGTTTAACCACATCTACCACATAATATCATCATTATTCTTGGTAGTATCACCCATCATATGTGCAATTCTCTAGCTAGATTGTCCATATTCTATCTTTTACAATAATCTCACCCTCAATGTGAAGCTTTAAACGATATTCTTCCCTCCATTGAACTCAAAATAAATGATATTAATGCATTTTTCAATTTCATTGGGAACATACCTCGATGCATGCAACCTTCAATCAACTTCCATGATCACAAAATTATTGAGCTTATAGGCAAGTGAGATGATCCTCCACTACATATCCAAGAAACCATCAATGACATCACTTACAAGTGTGTCCTTATTGATACTGGTTCTTCCGTCAGCATCATTTCTACCACCATCCTTCATAAGCTTCACATTCCACCTACTCATTTTGCTACATCGTCACTCGACCTTAAATATTTTGATGGTTTTGTGCATAACATAGTAGGTTCCATCATCTTGCCCATCCATGTAGGTGTAAGGACCATGTCTACCTTATTCCATGGCATTCAATGTGAGATGCAATACAACCTCTTGTTGGGATGTCCATGGATTTGTGATATGCAATGCATTCTGTCTACCTTGCATCATTGCCTAAAATATGTGCATGATGGACTAGTCCATTGCATTCCCGTAGATGGTGATCTTTTCAAATTTTGCAACATTAAATAACTCACACCAAGACCTTCATCGTTCTTCACCCAGGTCATTCCTATCCCTTCACATCGTCAAGGAGAGGTATCTAATTCCTCTCCAACACCTGCCTCATCCTCACATCTCTCACCTAGGATGCACACACATTCCTCTACATCTACTTCCCACATGTCATCATCTTATTCTATGGATCCCCCTACTACTTTTGTACCTTTCTCACCATCTTATTTTTGACCTCTTGATCCATCTCACGCATCTTCTTCTACAAATACCCCTACTACTTTCGTACCTTTCTTGCCATCTTCTTTATGACCTCCTGCTCCATCTCACCCATATTATTCTATATATCCTCCTATCCTTCCTACTCATTATACACCTCTACTTCTATTCCATCCTTGAACTCGGTCTTTCACTTCATCCCACAGCATGACTCCTACTCACCCTGCATCATAGTTTCTACATGATGCTCATACCATTCCTTCCACCACAACTGAATATCATGATTTCCTCTCATTTGGATGCCCAACTATTCCAATTTACTTGTGCTACCATACATGATTCCCAACTTCCTTCTTATTTCAATTTAGACTCAACACCTCATTCACCAGCCCATACTTCACCATAAGTATCCATATTCATGACCAATTATGGTCTTAATGAATAAAATATTCATGAGGCTCATGTGCATCCTACCACAATCCAATATGTCTATGACTTCAGTTACCCTTCTACCTTAGGACTAGCTATAGGTACCATCGTGCCACTTGGTCCACCGAATAATCATACAAATTTTATTTATGTGGGCCTTGATTCATCGCTCCTAGTAGCTCTACTCCCACCACCACAATCTACCTTTTATGGTACCTCATACTACATGTTGAATCCACACTTCATTTTACACTACCTTCAGCATTTTATTAGCATGGTTTTTTTTTAGAATGTTATAAATATGGCCTACGGATGCCTATTAACCCCTACATTCAACTACCTACAGATAAATTTAGTTTTGGATATAACCCTACAACCATTCACTCGTTGGAAGATGAACTTTAAGATCTCACTCGTCATCCTTCAATAGTTCCTATGCATGCATTAGAATATGAATTTGAAATTGATATCCACGATGATTTTCCATCCCTCCATTCCACTGTCAACATATCATGCATGTTCTTTTAGGAATCACCCCTTTCTAGTGCCATATCCATCTACTTCATTGATGATCTAGTCAACAGATTTGCCACCCTTTCCCTCAATTATCACTTAGATCACATTCTTCCACCTTCCTTTCCATAACCTATACATTCATACATACCTTTGCATAATCATTGGTATATCATCCATTCTACAGCTCAATCTCACTCTTCATATATGATTTTATGACCTCCATTGAATTTGATAGACCCTTTGCACCTTTTTGAGTCTTCATCCCCATTATCTCTATCTCCCACAATCTTGACCATCTTCATTAATATAGTTTACATCAACTTGTTCACCCCACTTTGATACACTTACCATATAAGTCAAACAAATGTGCCCAACTTGAACTTCATCGACTTCACTCACATATCATCTATGCCCTTATCGCAAGTTTTATTTCTATAGCCACCCATGCTACACATTGTAAATGCTCCTTCATCATCTTCTCCAGCTCATATCCCTTGGATTAACCATACAAATGTATATCTGGATGATGAATTTGACTTACCCAATGCTATCGATGACCTCCATCTCATCCTCATTCCTACTCAACTCTAGAATGGATCCCACATGCTTGTGGAATATACTATCACTGTTGACATTGGTGATGATCCTACCAACCCCCACATCGTCAAACTCACCAAAAACATCTCCTTAGATGAGCACATCCTATTTACTTTCTTTCTTAATAAATACATCAAAGTCTTTGCATGGTCCTACATGGACATGCCCAGACTTGACCCATCGTTAGTTGTCTATAACCTTACACTTGATGAAGGTGTCAATCCTGTCAAACAAAAAGTATGATGCATGCATCCCACAATTACATTAATGGTTAAATCCAAACTCCAAAAGCTTCTAGATATAGGGTTCATATAGCCCATAAATTATCCAAAATTGGTATCCAACATGGTCCCAGTACCAAAGCCTACCAGGTATGTCCATGTATGCACTGATTTTTAGGATCTGAACAAAGCCTATCCCAAGGATAATTTTAAGCTTCCCAACATCGATACGTTGGTTAATTCTATAGTAGACCATGAAATGATATTTCTCATGGATGGCTTTTTTGGCTATAACCAAATCAATATCAATTCTGTTGATCAGCACAATACTTCCTTTACAAGCCTCTAGGGAATTTTTGTTATAAGTTCATACCTTTTATCCTTAATAATTCTTGTTCAACTTACCAATGCACTATGACTTATATCTCCCATGACTACATGCACAATATTGTAGAAGATTACGTTGAAGATTCACCTATGTCTTCCTACTTTGATGATAGTCATGACACCACTTTCTCCTTTGCATACATAGGGGAATGTTCCTCCTCATCATACCCAAACATGAGGGACCCATCTCCTCCCATCTTCATCAATTAGAAAAATCCATACATGCCTGCTTCTTTGACTTGATGCCCTTCCTTTGTCTCCTTTCTCCCCAACAAGGGGAACCCACCTGCTTTCTCCAACTCCTTGAGGTTAAATTTATCCTTGGCTAATGGGATGTTACCCTATGACTAGGACCTTCATCTGCATATTTCCCATTCCACATATTCATGTACATATCTATCTCAGTCTTGTCACTCCTTATAGCCATCATGAGATCCACCTATTCTCAGGACACCTCCAGTCCCATTCTATGGCACTTACCTTCAACACCTACCACCACCGCATCACCATTACCCATATTCACCTTCATCACCTCATTCATCCCCATATTTATACCTATATCCCAAATCACTCATCCCACTAGGTTTCCCTTCTCCTCCCGCTTTGTTACCATCTCCTCCATCCATCAATCTCCAACACATCCTCTCTCGCCTTGAAAATTTTGAGTTACACTTAATCCATTGTCAATGCCATTCACCTAATCACTATTTTGGTATGGATAATACCCCCTTATCCTCTTCCATACATTTCCATCATCCCAAAATGCATCTTTCACCAGAGCTAAGATCATTAGTCCACTTGCCCACATCTAACCCACCTCCCCTATGTTAATAACTGCTTGCGCCTTACATTTACCCTAATTCTATCCTTTCGAAGCCTCTATCTTGCACCTTCAACCAATTTCTTCATGAAGGGCTCCTTATTTTACTTGATATCAGACCAAAAAATGCACATCATCCAAAACCAAGAGGATACAATGAACATCATTTTTGTATCTACCATCATCGACTTAGGCATGACATCAATAAGTACTGCATTTTTGAATACCTCATCCAAAACATGGTGGATGGGAAATATCCACCATATTTCAAGCATACAACCTCTCCTATTGGATTTCAAAACATCCCACATCATGCTATATCCCTCTCCACTCCATCACATACATCATTCACTTCCACACCCCACTACTTCCAGTAGCTACACAGCCACACAACCTATCAAGACACTAGTTGTATTAACACTACATCTAGGCATTCATAACCTAAGCTTTGCTAGTACTCACATCCTTATATTAACCCCTATCTTCTTATTTCCCCTCCCTCTTCATTTCTATTCTTCTTATTATTTCGTATTGTTGTATGGTCATGCTTCGAGTGACTATATACATGTGCTATATTTCCCTTCATTTATTTTACTCTTATTTTTTTGCACTATCATATTGTCACGCTTTGAATAGCTACATACTTGTGCTATATTTCCCTTCATTTCTCTTCTTATTTTTTTGCACTATTGTATGGTCATGCTTCGAGTGACTATATACCTATGCTATATTTCCCTTATTTTCTCTTCTTATTATTTTACACTATTTTATGGTCATGCTTTGGCCGGCTACATACCTGTGCCAAATTTCCCTTCTTCATTTCCCTTATTATTATTGCACACTATTGTATGGTCATGTTCGAGTGGCTACATACCTATGCTATATTTCCCTTCTTCATTTCCCTTCTTCTAGTTATTTTGCACTGTTGTATGGTCATGCTTCGAACGGCTACATACTTGTGCTAAATTTCCCATCCTTCCCTTTCTTTTCTTCTTCCTCCCTTCTTTGTTTTCTTCATTCCTTTCAATCTACTTCATAAAAATTTTACTTTTTTCCATCATCTCTTATGCCTATTGCTCTTATCGATATGGTAAATCACACATATTCTACTTTTACCTTCATATTTTCTACTTCCTACACATCCCCACATGTTGGAGAAATTGCATCTAATGTTCTTCCTTCTTTATCATCTTCTTTTCGCATATTCACCTCTTTTATGATATTTTCCAACCTCATTCCCTTTCAATTACATGACTTCCTCTTGCACATATTTTCCTAAATACAAATTTCTTTCATACTATTCCCATTACATATACACATCTATAACCTTTGCATCCATATCCATACTTGTATATTATACTTGTAGAAATGCACTCATAACGGATTAAAACATGCACTTGTTACCATCACCACTCAAATGTCCTCTCCCCTTTTTAGGATTATGAATTGTATAGTGTTTTGCATGATTTAACCTTTTACAAGTTAAGCCAATCAAATGTCACCTCTAGTTGACAAGTTCTCACACTTCTTATATCTTCCCTTGGTTGGTTTTATTTATTTCATGGTCCATTCAAATATTTCATATTTTAAGCACATTTTGAGTCTAGGGAAGACAACACCTTGCGTAGACATCACCATTTAGCAAACGGTTTTCCCTGATCATCCTATCATTTACGTGATAAAAATAAAACCTAGGGATAAACAAAGGGACAAGTATTAGCAAAAATAGAAAATGGGTAGAAAACAAATTCCAATGCCCACAAAAAAAAAAAACAAAAGGAAGGGGTAGAAAAAAAAAAGGAAAAACCTCCAAGAGTACTACCCAAAATGCTTGATTCTTTTTGGTCCTTCGGTTTAATATAACATCACAGGGCGATTTCATCACTATAAATAGGCTCCAAGAGCCAACCTGGTAGTAGAATACTCTTACAAGTGGTGACACATCTATCTCCTTAACGACCTTATCTTGTATAGATCACTGCACACTTATGGATGAGCTAGATGTTTTGGTTACATTTGTAATAGGTTAGTCCTACCTCCCTCAAAATAGATAAATGAACATCACTCATCACACACACTAGTCCATGATGGACTTCCATTCAATCAAGATAGTTATGAGTTGTTGAATCTTGTCTAGTTCCTCATAGGATTTGACTGCTACAACTATAATAGTCAAATTTACTACAAAACTCTCCTTTACCATCCTACATCTTTGATATAATGGAATAGATCACATTACCACTAGTTTTGCAATGATACGAGTGCTTCCTAAATGCATTTCATCATACACAAACATGCATTTCATTAGTCATTTCATTTGACCCCATGCATTCTCTACTTTACATCTATGTTGGACATTTTGAGTAGATGAGTTGTCATTGATGTCAAGAGTGAGTGGTCATTGATGTCAAAAGTTAGTTTCAGTGAGCAGTGCAAGGAGAAGCAGTTTCGCAATCAGTGCAAAAAGGAGAGTCCGCTTCCAGTTGGTCAGATCCGGTTCCAGGTAGTCAGATGTGGTCCAAAGTGCAAAGAAGAGGCCCAAGAAAATAATATTATAATATTTTATTATAATATTAAAAAGGGAAATTTAAATTTTAATTAATTAATATAATTTTATTATAAATTAATTTATTAATTAATTTAATTAACTTTCAAAAGTTACTTAAGTTAATTATAATTTAATTTTTAATTTAATTATAAATTAATTTATATTAATTTAATTAACCCTAAAGAGGGTTATAAGGTTAAATTAAAAATCGAATTTCATATTCGATTCAAGCGTCGATATTTATGGCACAAGAGGCATCGTGTATAAATGGTGGCAAAACCTTTGCCTTACAACCTCCAATGCTATCGATCAAATTTCCTATGCTAAAGTGTCATGCGCAAGGAGAGGTAAAGATAAGTTTTCACGTTTGAAAGGTCTTCGATGGTAGAATAGTGGAAAAATAGGAGTGAGGCTCCTCTAACCTCATACAATGCTATGTAGCGCAGGTGGTAATAACAGATAGTGCTAAGTCGTGTGGTAGGCAAGGCGTGTAGGGTTCGAATCCCATCGGGTTTATTTTGCAAGGCAGTGAGAGGCATTTGTTTTTGAGTGGTGCCGAACAAAGGGATAAAGGGAGGCTTGCACCTTCCCTTCCCCGTGGGAGCTCCTAGCCCACGTGGTGGGCTAGCACCTTGGTAAGGCACTTGGCGGAGGAGTGGTCACGTGTTCGAAACCCATGGTGACTTTTTGCTTGCAAGGTATGCACCGTGTATTTTGTGCTAAGGTTGTGTGATTTTGGAGGTGCTTGGTTTGTGATAAATAAATATTGGCTAAGGTTTCTAAGGGAGATATAAGGGTTTTAAAGATTAAATATTTTATTTTATTTTGGAAGGTTTGAGTTATAAAGTTGGAGTAATAAGGAATAAATAAAGTCTTTTTTATTTCTTATGTGTATTGATGAATATTGCTCTAAAGTTGGAACAATAAGGTGTATGCAAGGAATTATCTTTTTATGAATGTGTGTTGGTGAATGCTTATTTCAAAGGAGTAATAAGGTGTAATTGAGTTTGATTATTTTTGTAATTGGGAAATATTTTGAGAGAGTGTTAGTGTGATATCTTGTCATCTAACTATTGAAATTGGCAAAGAAGAAAATTGTGATTGAGATAGGTTTTGAAGGGCACTTCTACATCAAACAAAAAGGTATGGGCACATATTCCTAGTGAGTGATTGTTGGATGTTGTGAATGCTAAGTTGGAGTGAAAAGGATTATTTGATAAGCATTGTTGATTGAAGTTGATTGTTGAAGGTTTTTCTAAGTGAGATTTGATGATAAAAACCTTGTTTTATAAGCATTGTTGTTGAAGTGATTGGTTGAATGAACTATCTTGAACTAGGGTTTGTAAAGATCATGAGTATCATTGTTATGTGAGGATTACTTGATAAGCATTGTTGTTGAAGTGATTGGTTGAGTGAAGAACTTGAACTAGGGTTTGTGAAAGATCATGAGTATCATTGTTATGTGAGATTATTTGATAAGCATTATTGGAAATAAGTGAGTGAGTGTTCATAAGTTTGGACTAGGGTTTGTGAGAAAGGATTATTTCATTGAGTGATTGGTTGAGTAGATTTGATTGAGCCTAGTCAAGTGGATGTGTTGAAGTGATAGTTCAAGTTCTGTGAAATAAATTGTTCTATATTCTAAATTGATTTGAGAAAGAGGTTGAGTGTTTGAGTGTGAAACATATTGAGTCTCTAAAAATTCTCTATATGTTTCTATGGTAAAAAGAGAGATTGAAAGTGATTGAGCATTGTGGTGAATGTGAAGCATATTGAGTCTCTAACAATTCTCTATATGTTTCTATGAGATTGGAAAAGTTCTAGTGAGGACTTGTTGAGCATATTTGAGGTAAGTCTTTGAGAAGACTTGTGGACAGATTTATGTGAGCTTTTGTGGAAGCTTACAATATAAAATAATTGGACAAGTTCTAGTGAGGACTTGTTGAGCATATTTGAGGTAAGTCTTGAGAAGACTTGTGGATAGATTGTGATTTTGGAAGCTTACTAATTTGAATAATATTATTGAGCATTGGACAAGTTCTAGAGAGGACTTGTGGATAGATTAGTGTGAGATTTTATGGAAGCTTACAAGGTAGATTTGAGATAAGTCTTTGAGAAGACTTGAGAGCAGAGTTGATTGATTGATTTGTTCAAACCTTGAGTTAAGGTTTGGGGCAGATCTATAAAGATTTGATTGAGTCAAGATTTGTGTTAAGGCTTGAGGATAGATATTGAGGATATATTTGTGCTAGATCGAAGGACTGTGTTTAGTGTAGATTTGAGGATAGAGTTTGGTGCAAATTTGAGGATAGTTTTTGTTGAGACAAGAGATATTGAGAAGATTTGTGCTAGATCAAAGGACTATGTTTAGTATAGATTTGAGATAGAGCTGAGAGTAATATTTGGAGGTGATAGAGTATAGAGGATGACAGTATCTAGTGGATAGAGATCCATTAGCTAGGGTAGTGAGGATAGGTCTTCTGAGTGGGGACAGGAGTCTTCAATGGATAGAGATCCATTAGCCAGTGTAGTGGAGGCAGCAGTTCTTCTAGAAGATCACCATCTAGAGCTAAGGAGAAAGGAGTTCTCCTATGGATAGAGATCCATGAACTTGATTAGGGGATTGGTGTCTCCTTTGGATAGAGGTCCATAAACATTGTAATAGGGAAAGGATTCCCAAGATATTGATTGAGAAAATTTTAGTGAAATATTTTCTCCGTGGAGTAGCCCACATTGGGTGAACCACGTTAAATTGGTGTCTCTATTGTGTGTGGTGATTTATGCATTGCTTTTATTACTATTATTGATATTGCTATTGATACATTACATAATATTGATTGGGAAAGAAAAGTAAAAAGTGGTCTTATACTATTCACCCCCCTCTCAGTATAAGCTTGTGTTCTTCAATTGGTATCAGAGTGGGTTCCTTCGAAAGAGTTTAACATCTTGAAGGAAAATCTTACAAGAACATAATGGATTCTAAGAATGGATCCTTAGATAATTCAACACCAGTATTTTATGGAAGTGATTATATATTTTGGAGTATGAGAATGAAGATTCACCTGATGGCACTTGGCAATGAAATATGGGAAGCAGTTGAAAATGGATACACACCACCAACTACTCCACCTACAGATAAATATGGTAAGCTTCTACATCATTACAATTCAAAAGCAATGAATGCAATTTTGAGAGGTTTGCATAGAACAAAGTTCATAAAGGTTATGCATTGCAAATCAGCAAAAGGAATTTGGGATAAGTTGCAAAGCATATATGAAGGAGATAAAAGTGTCAAAAAGGTAAAGATATGAAATCTCAAAGGACAATTTGAAGATTTAAGAATGAAGGATGAGGAAAACATTAGTACTTATCTACTTCATGTAGATGAGGTTGTTAACGCCATGCAAGGACTTGGACTTGAGATTGAAGAATCTGATGTTTGTGATAAGATCTTAAGATCTCTTCCAAAAAGGTTTAGTGAAAAGATCTTTGCTATAGAGGAATCAAAATATGGTGATATTTTGACAAGAGATGTATTACTTGGTATTCTTATAAATTTTGAGATGAGAACAAAAGAGGAACCTAATCTCCAAAAGGAAGCAACCTTCAAAGCTACTAAGAAGACAAAGGGCAAGAAGTCAGATTCAAGCAATGAGTCATCCAATGATGAAGAAGCAAATTATGGTAGAAGGAATAAGGATCCAAGAAGATTTAAAGATGCAAAATCTGTTAGATGTTTCAATTGTGGAAAGTATGGTCACTATGCAACTGATTGTCAAGAAGCCAAAAATAGCAATGATGAAGAAAAATAGGATCATAAGAACAGGGAATCAAAAAAATATAGGTACCAAAAGAAAGGTAAGGATGGACAAGGCAAACAAGGAAAGAAGTTCTTTCAAATACAGAAGAGGAGTTACTATGCAGACAAGGCAAGTAAGTACTCAAGTGATAGTGATAATAGTTTCTTAGATAATGATAAAGATGAAGTTCTATTTTTGATAGAAGAAAAAGAAGAAGTTAAGAAAAGGTCACCAATAATTCTCAAGTGTTTTAGATGTGGTAATTTTGGACATCTTGAAGATAGTTGTACAAAGAATGGTTTTAGTTTCAGTGATGATGAATATGAAGATACACTTGAAGGACCAGAAGAGAATATTCTAATGGCACTAGAAGAAGAAGGAGGTGATCCTATAGAAGACAAGTCAGAAGAGAATGAAGATGTTTTCAAAGGTAAACAAATAGAGGAAGAATCAGAAAAAGGAGAAGTTGATCTTGAGGGAGAGCTTATTTATGCTCTTAACACATTGAAGAAGGTAAGAAAGCAAAATTCCCAACTTAAGCTTCAGTTTCAAGAATGTGATGAAGAGAGAGGAAAGCTTATAGAGGATCTAAATAAGTCAATGACTAAGACAAAGAAGTTCAAGGATAAGTTAGAAGCAAAGGTCTTAGAATGTGAAATATTAGAACAAGAAGTAGCTCTACTAAGGGAAGAAGTAGAGAAGTCTAAGGATAAGCTACACAAGTTTGGAAGAAGCTCAAATAATTTGGATAAGATTATCAAGACACAAAAGCCTACATCAAGAAAAATAGGTCTTGGTTTTGAACAGGTACAAAAGAAACAAGAAGAAGAGTCAACCTCAAGTTCTGAAGAAGAAGAAACTTTAGAAGAAGACAGTGTGAGAGAAAGTGAAACTTTTGAGGATGAGTTGGAAAATAGAAAGTTCAACAAGGAAAAGAACAATGCACAAAAGAGAAATAGATGGAACAAGAACTAGCACAGGGTAAAAGAGACTAAGAGACCAATGAGGTCAAGGCAAGGAAATTTCAATGGATGATGTTTCTCATGTCACATATTTGGGCACAAGGCTTCACAGTGTAGGACACATGAAAGACAAGAATATGGGAACTTCGAAACATGCAAATTTTTCATGGGTATTGCTACTCATGTAATCAGTTTGGTCACAAGGCAATGAATTGTAGGGTCCATGATAGGAATAGATATGGCTTCACTAGAAGAAATCCCAAGATATTTGCACCTTCAAGGAATAACAATATTAAGTGTTACAAGTGCAATAATGATGGACATACAACAAAGTGGTGTAGAGAAAAAATTCCAGAGACAAGCAAGAACAGGAACAATCAGAGGAATCAGAAGGATCAGATGAGAAGGAAAGTGGACAAAGGTAAAGATCAGTGCATGCTGGGAGTAGAAATACTCCCACCCCAGAATTAACCACCTCAAGAGGAGGTGGGGGAGGGGCTAAGCTAAGAGACTCATTCTTAGCCCCGAGCCCCAAAGGTGACCCTTTGCCATTGATGTCAAAGGGGGAGAGATTTGAGTAAGGAGGGAGATTTGATTTAAGAAGAGAGCATTGAGTCAGGGGGAGCAGTTTCCCAAGGGGAGCAGGACAGAAATAGGTTAAGGAAATTTGAAAAGATAATTGGGTTGCCATCAATGAAAAAGGGGGAGATTGTTGGACATTTTGAGTAGATGAGTTGTCATTGATGTCAAGAGTGAGTGGTCATTGATGTCAAAAGTCAGTTTCAGTGAGCAGTGCAAGGAGAAGCAGTTTCATAATCAGTGCAAAAAGGAGAGTCCGCTTCTAGTTGGTCAGATCTAGTTCCAAGTAGTCAAATGTGGTCCAAAGTGCAAAGAAGAGGCCCAAGCAAATAATATTATAATATTTTATTATAATATTAAAAAGGGAAATTTAAATTAATTAATATAATTTTATTATAAATTAATTTATTAATTAATTTAATTAACTTTCAAAAGTTACTTAAGTTAATTATAATTTAATTTTTAATTTAATTATAAATTAATTTATATTAATTTAATTAACCCTAAAGAGGGTTATAAGGCTAAGTCAAAAATTGAATTTGAAATTCGATTAAATAGCACCAACATTTTATGGCATGAAGCATCGTGTATAAATAGTGGTAAAAACCTTTGCCTTACAACCTCCAATGCAATCGATCAAATTCCTATCCTAAATGTATCTGCGCATTAGGAGGATAAGATTTCACATTTGAAAGGTCATAGGCAGTAGAATAGTGTATAAATAGGAGTGAGGCTCCTCTCACCTTGCACAACGTTGTTTAGCATAGGTGGTAATGGTGTAGAGTGCTAAGTCATGTGGAAAGCAAGGAGTGAAGGGTTCGAATCCCATCAGGTTTAATTTGCAAGGTAGTGAAAGGCATTTGTTTTTTAGCGGCACCGAATGAAGGGATAAAGGGAGGCTTGCGCCTTCCCTTCCTCATGGGAGCGCCTAGCCCACGTGGTGGGCTAGCACCTTGGTAAGGTGCTTGGTGGAGGAGTGGTCACATGTTCGAAACCCATGGTGACTTTTTGCTTGCAAGGTATGCATCGTGTATTTTGTGCTAAGGTTGTGTAATTTCGGAGGTGCTTGGTTTGTGATAAATAAATATTGGCTAAGGTTTCTAAGGGAGATATAAGGGTTTTAAAGATTAAATATTTTATTTTATTTTGGAAGGTTTGAGTTATAAAGTTGGAGTAATAAGGAATAAATAAAGTTCTTTTTATTTCTTATGTGTATTGATGAATATTGCTCTAAAGTTGGAATAATAAGGTGTATGCAAGAGATTATCTTTTTATGAATGTGTGTTGGTGAATGCTTATTTCAAAGAAGGAGTAATAAGGTGTAATTGAGTTTGATTATTTTTGTAATTGGAAAATATTTTGAGAGAGTGTTAGTGTGATATTTTGTCATCTAACTATTGAAATTGGCAAAGAAGAAAATTGTGATTGAGATAGGTTTTGAAGGGCACTTCTACATCAAACAAAAAGGTATGGGCACATCTTCCTAGTGAGTGATTGTTGGATGTTGTGAATGCTAAGTTGGAGTGAAAAGGATTGTTTGATAAGCATTGTTGAGTTTGATTGTTGAAGTTTTTTCTATGTGAAAGTTGATGATAAAAACATTGTTTTATAAGCATTATTGTTGAAGTGATTGGTTGAGTGAACTATCTTGAACTAGGGTTTGCAAAGATCATGAGTATCATTGTTATGTGAGGATTACTTGATAAGCATTGTTGTTGAAGTGATTGGTTGAGTGAAGAACTTGAACTAGGGTTTGTGAAAGATCATGAGTATCATTGTTATGTGAGATTGTTTGATAAGCATTGTTGGAAATAAGTGAGTGAGTGTTCATAAGTTTGGACTAGGGTTTGTGAGCAAGGATTATTTCATTGAGTGATTGGTTGAGTAGAGTTGGTTGAGCCTAGTCAAGTGGATGTGTTGAAGTGATAGTTCAAGTTCTGTGAAACAAATTGTTCCATATTCTAAATTGATTTGAGAAAGAGGTTGAGTGTTTGTGAGTGTGAAACATATTGAGTCTCTAACAATTCTCTATATGTTTCTATGGTAAAAAGAGAGATTGAAAGTGATTGAGCATTGTGGTGAATGTGAAGCATATTGAGTCTCTAACAATTCTCTATATGTTTCTATGAGATTGGACAAGTTCTAGTGAGGACTTGTTGAGCAGATTTGAGGTAAGTCTTTGAGAAGACTTGTGGACATATTTATGTGAGCTTTTATGGAAGCTTATAATATAGATTTGAGGATAAATATTGAGAAAATTGGACAAGTTCTAGTGAGGACTTGTTGAGCAGATTTGAGGTAAGTTTTGAGAAGACTTTTGGATAAATTTGTGTGACCTTTGTGGAAGCTTACAATACAGATTTGAGGACAGAGATTGTTGAGAAGATTGGACAAGTTCTAGAGAGGACTTGTGGATAGATTAGTGTGAGATTTTGTGGAAGCTTACAAGGCAGATTTGAGATAAGTCTTTGAGAAGACTTGTGAGCAGAGTTGATTGATTGATTTGTTCAAACCTTGAGTTAAGGTTTGGGGCAGATCTAGTAGAGTTGATTGAGTCAAGCTTTGTGTTAAGGCTTGAGGATAGAGATTGAGGATAGATTTGTGCTAGATCGAAGGACTATGTTTAGTGTAGATTTGAGGATAGATTTTGGTGTAGATTTGAGGATAGGTTTGTGCTAGACCAGAGAAAGATATTGTATAGATTTGTACTAGATAGAGCTAAGAGCAAGCTTTGGAGGTGATAGAGTATAGAGGATGATAGTCTCTAGTGGATAGAGATCCATTAGCCAGGGTAGTGAGGATAGGTCTTCTAAGTGGGGACAGGAGTATTCAGTGGATAGAGATCCATTAGCCAGTGTAGTGGAGGCAGCAATTCTTCTAGAAGATCACCAACCAGAGCTAAGGAGGAAGGAGTTCTCCTATGGATAGAGATCCATGAACTTGATTAGGGGATTGGTGTCTCCTTTGGATAGAGGTCCATAAACATTGTAATAGGGAAAGGATTCCCAAGAGATTGATTGAGAAAATTTTAGTGAAATATTTTCTCCGTGGAGTAGCCCACATTGGATGAACTGATGAGGCCTAGAAATACCTCAATCATAGCATGTTTTGAACATTGAAACTGCCTAAAAACTCTTGTGTTTAATTTGATATGCTAGTTAAGTTGATTTAATATGTTGTGTATTAACTGTTTACATGATCAATGTGTTAGAAATACTATATTTTGATTTTTATAGTTTTTGCATAGTTTTATGTTACTTTGTCATGACTTGCTAAATGAGAAGTATGCTTAGGTTGATAGCAGCACTTCACTAGTTTTGTTTTTATGTGTTTCAAGCATTTATTTATCTAAATCTAGCAAATAGTATAAGCAAATTGTTACTGTGTAGCAAAAACTAGTTTTCCAATGTAAATTCCATCTAGCTGTCAATGAATGGCAAGGCATGGAATTCACACATGGAGAGAGATGAAGGCTATTGCAGTCTGATCCTGAGAGCTAACCCACCTAAGAAATGCAGATGAAATCACTTGAAGAGCACATAGTTTTTCATTTTGAAGATCTTTAGAATGAGCAGACATCTTTGGAATGAGAAATATAGTCTCTTCGGAATGAGTGGACATCTTCGGAATGAGAAATACAGTCTCTTCGAAATGAGCCACTTATCTTCGAAATGAGAATAGAAAGCGCTTTTTGACTTGTTGATTGATTTTTGATGATGGAAAAATGGAAAGAAGCTTGAAAAGGTTAAAGAAAAATATCTCCCATATGACTTTGTCATCCTTGCCATCCAAAGACACCATTCATGGAAAAGATCAATTTTGATCCTCTTCTAGGATAAACCCAGGAAATGTTGCAGCATAATAGGAATAGATCTGTAATATAGGAATGAGATATTCTTAGTTTGTAAATATATTTTAGGATATCTATAAATAGATAGCTCCCATCCAGGTAGAGGTAGGGGGCGAAAATAAGCAAGAAGTATATAATAAGAAAATAGCAGAAAAGTGACTGTTACAGTCCTATAACAGGGTTTTTAGCAGCAATACTGTAATTATGATCTTGAATCAATAAAGTGCACTACTTTTTCTATTCATGTTGTTTTAAATGAGTGTGAGTAAGATCTAGAGAGAGATAAATGCTCATACCTTATTCTGGACAAGGAGGCTAGCCACTTCCAGACCTAGGAGGAGGACTAACATCAGGATTTTATTCTAATTTTGCTATAGTAGAATAAGTTGTAAAACTTGTCATCTCATTTCCTTGTAAATAGCTAACAGTATTTGCAATCTTAGTTTATTTCATGATTAGGATGATCTTGTGATTAATGATAGGTTTTGTTGTAATCTCCATTTTCAGCAAGCTTTCAAATTACTGCAGATTGTCATTTCTATAATTTATTATTTTTCACAATTTACTGCATTTTGTGTTTTTTTGTCAACCCCTACATAGAATATTGATAACCTTGTTACAGAGCATTGACAGGACTTAATTTCCATGTTATAATCAGGTTTCCATTACTGTAAAAGTAAATAGACTTCCTTTCTGCAATCATAATTAGATTTATAATTCTACAACTGTAACTAGGATTTCATTTCTGCAGTTAGTAATTAGTTTCCATTCCTACAATTAGATTAAAGTTCAATTTATGCAATTTAGAGATAAAAATTTCCTAAATACCCCACATAATCATTTTCACCAATAAGACCTGTTGCTCCCAAATGACCTAAGTTATAGCCCTGTTCACTCCTTTCACAAATAGCCTTGTACACTGCCCTAGATTGACAAATTCATTGAGAATTAATGATGTGCATAACGACAATGCATCATGAACCACGTTAAATTTGATGTCTCTATTGTGTGTGGTGATTTATGCATTGCTTTGATTACTACTATTTATATTGCTATCTATACATTTCATAATATTGATTAGAAAAGGAAAGTAAAAAGTGGTCTTATATTGTTCACCCCCTCTCAATATAATCTTGTGTTATTTAATCTGATCAGATTCATTCATCTACATCACATCATTTTTTATTACTCCTAATCTACAATGATATCATTTTCATACATACTACTACATGCCTACATATTCTTCCATATTACATTCACCTACATCTACCATATCTTACATTATACATACACATAATCCTAAGCTATGCATTCATCCACACAAATCATAACACATGTAAATAAAGATACAAATAGAAACATATATGTATATATCATGTCATCAATGCCCTCGAGCTACAAAATCAAGTGTACATAACATACATCTGTGGTTGGCCTCCTAGCCACCACCTCACTCTACAACACTAACAGGTCATCTCATCCCTACTACCCACTCAAAATCTCTCTGCTCTCCTCTTGTGCCATCACCGCCACTTCTTCCCTTTACTCCTTGGTTTCTCTACTTGAATTTGGGGTACCTCCCACCACCTATGATGCTACTAACACTACCACCCTCTGCTCTACCAACACCACAAAAGTGATAATTTGTTGACTCTATCACGAATGTGTTCAAGACAATGATCTTAATATCATTTGTGATCCTATGTACTTTGGGATCACATGACCATATGATATCAACTCAACCTCATAATGTACCCTCCTTGATGCCTCTCCTACATACCTCCTAAACAAATCTATATTTTCTCATTGTAAATTATCCACCTCAGCTCGTAAGCCTCTCACCTTGACCATGGCCTGCTCGCCTACTATCTTAACTTGATCTCCCTTCTCTTGTGTCTAATAATATCTCTCTATCTCCTTATATAGGTGTGCTACCTCTATCTCATGTGTAACTCTCATTACACTAGCATCTCCCTGTATCTCCTATGCTCACTGCATAATCCCTCATAGCACTGCTATCTTAGCCCTTAACCTCTCCTCTATAGCCATAGTCTGCTATACCTGATGCTACAGCTACCCAACACTCTCCACATGGCTCGTCTACTTAGCTATGAGCTATGCCCTTACCTCATCATGATCTACCCATAATGTATCCCTCTTTATGGCTAGATCCCCTACATCCCTCATGGCTACCACAAATATCTCCTCTACCTTCTACCTCTTCACCAATCCTACTCTATCAGTTGCCCAATCCATATTACACTCTATCAACCTCCCCTCTATATCCTACACTATATCTTGTAGTAGCACCAGCTCATCTTGAGCATCTAACACATCCTAGAATTTAAAAATCATGTCTAGAATCAATCCCCCTCTATCATCCTCTATCACCATCACTCCATCCAATGGCTGACCCTCAACACCCTCCTGTTGCTCTAGTGACCTAACTCTTGGAGATTCAATCGCATCATCTGGTTCTAATCCTCCCACTCTCTCACCCCAGCTATAGGATCTCTCACCCCATCATCTTAGTTTCACCTCTATCATTGGAGAGGCTCCTCCACATCCTCTAACTTCATGTCTAGCATAGTTTCATGTCCTCTTGGTGCCTGTACACCAACTATAGGTAATCCTCCCATTTGATCCACCCATCCATCTACTACCCAAACTCCTAGCTACCACCTCTACGTCACCCACCATATGTCATACTTCAAAGTCATCCCTACATCATCCACATCTAAGATAACCATTGAAATATCTCTCAACACATCCAAGGGAGTCACTATAGGTCATACTCCCTGCTCTCCATCCCTCCTTTGCATCATGACAAGCATATTTGGTTTCCCCTATAATAATCCAAATGACCGCATCATCTTTCTAAAAGGGAAGTACTCAACCTACTACTGATACCACCCCACTACCCATATTCCTTGGTGAATCTTCCCTAACTACACTCATCCTCATCCCATATTACCCCACCCTTATAGGGCCTCCATAGGATATAATCATGATGTAACCTATCTAGCATCCCTCTCTAAAATAGACCATCTCCCTCATGCCCTTACTTCACCTACCTCTCTATATTTGTACACCCCTTAATGCATGGGGTATAAAATATCCCATCACCAAATGCACCTTGTAAGGTAATCTCATGGGCTACTCCATCATGATATGCTCCCACACCCACACCTGTAGTATTGGGCTAAAGCTCAAGCCAGATTGCCCTACCCTCATAATATCATACAACTCTCTATACACTTTTTCTAGTAATGCGGGTGCCCATGCAAATACCACCTCATGCTCCACCATATTACACACTATACCCATTATAATCTAGGGTAATTTCACCCCTAAACTATTTGGTAGCGCATAGTTAGCTATCATGAGCATCACCATGCAGTGGCATTTGGACAACATCTTATCCATCCAATAATTCTCATAATCCACCCCCTTCTCATGTTGTACCTCTCCCCACCTATAATCAAATTTCCAATATAATATCTCAACCTTAGTACCATCTACTACTACTCTCATTGTAATACCATCTATCGACTGTAGGCAATAAATCCACCTCCCAGAAGAAGTGACAAAGAGGATTTACCTAGTTCCTAATTTTGATAGTTTTGGAAAAATGTACAAGCAGAAGTAAAACATACGAGGGGGAAAAACATACAAGTTGCAATGAAATGTAAATGAAATGCAATTTGAGTTGTAATTGCGAATGAATTTGATAAATCATGTAATTAGACTTAGTAAAAGGGTGTAATTATGAATTTCATTATACAAGGGTAGTTTTCAATAATTAATTACCTCAAGAACTACTTGGAATGGCCTAGGAAATATTATATAAGACCCCATTTTCAATTTTGTAATTCTAGTTATAGTCTGGTTTGATTAGTCTGAGTATTGAAAGCATCTATATGATTATTGTGTGGAATTGTTCGTTTTGTGTATCTTTGTGGAATCTATTAGCAATTGTATTGCACCATTGAAGAGTAATTATGAAGAACCACATTGCATAATATTTTCTCGTGTATTGTATGATTTTGGAATGATGGAGTAATGTTTTATGGTATCTAGTTGATGCATGTTACTTCTTTATGTCTATGAATGATGTTAATGCATTGCTATAAAGGATGGAATTAAACCAGCATTGGTGTGAGCCTTAGGAATGATCTGTGAGGAATATTGTATCAAGAGGGATGTCTTGAAGGTTGTTGTATGATTTTTGAATATTACCATTGTTAGGAAATCTCTCAAACCCTAAGGATAAGACTTGCTTGTTGGTAAGAATGGAGTAATAGCCATCCCAAAACTCCCTAAAACATGTTTGAGAGAGATTTATAAGGAAGAGCATCCAAATTTGTACCTTTTTGAACTTTCAGTTCATGCAAATCATACACCAAAAATGCTATAAATCGTACAAAAGAACTTCACCCGATTTGGTAGTTTAGGTGATTGAAGGAAACTTACCTGATTTGGCAATGTTTGCAAATTGAATAAATTAGTTACAAAACTATGTATGGTAGCTTGCAAAACTGAATCTGAAGGATTGGTTGAGTTTCAAATCATACAAGCACTAACATTGTATTATTTGGGATCATACAGTGGTATGATTTGAGTTCGTACAAGTTGTTTTACGATTGCATATTAGTTGTTGTGAAGACTATATGATTGTACGATTTGGGTATTTGAACAAGGATAGTAAGTTAATCATTCTAAATCACCTTCCCACTAGGAATATTGCACCCTTGTGCTATATTGACAACTGATATATCATGTATATATCCTCCAGTGTGATCGTCATCTCTCCTATTGGGGGATGGAAGGTGTTCCTATCTGGGTCCCACCTCTCACAAAAAGCTAATATGTAATCCATGTTGGCATGCACACTCTACATCTCCCATAGGCCTTTAATGCCCATAGTGCCCATCCAATTCCCATATACCTCTATCCACTCATCCCCTAGGGTACCTCTCAAAGTCCGCATGCGATACCACAACTAAATATTCCTCACCTACATTCATTCCAACACATCACACAAATTTCTCATCAGTTTCACATGTATACAAATTCATCATAATTTTTACATGAAAAAACTCACCACATGTACATATTATGAATCACAAAACTTTAAAAAAAAAATTGCATCCAAACATGCTAACCTAGTTTACACATTGTTGTGCTAACCTTCCATACAAGGTATTTTTGGATACCTATTATTCCCTTTCATGGTGAAATTTTCCTCAAAACCCAAAAATATGATATCTAACATTCACAAAACACATAGTCAAACCTCATAAGCATGCACTCCAAGACACACAACAACACACCAATCATGCAAAAAATAAAGTTAACTCTCGCAAACACACAACACAACACACGAGTCAAACATCACAATCCAACATTCAAAACAAAAAACAAATGACATTTTGAGATACCCATTTGGCCATTTTCACACTTTATGCACACATTTCAATCAACCAATATACACAATCATTCATTCACCCTCATACATGCATTTTCATACTTTTTAAAAATTTATGCAAATCAAATAGCTTGGGTTACATGCACTTACTGGTGGTATATCATCCCTCCACTTGTGCTAGCATGTCTACCTACCATCTTGGCTCTAGGTTGATATCTCGATAGTTCTCTACTTTACAACTTCTCTCTCACTCCTCTCATCCCAATTTTGTGTAGCACAAATGATGCTTGCACACGTGAAAAAGGGTTTTATTCCTCAAAATTTGCAAGTTCGCACCCATATGTATGAACCTGGTTTGCATAGTACTATGCAAAATTGGTTTGCACATTGTTGTACAAACCTAGTTTGCACATTTCTATGCAAACCAACCCTCACCACATCATATTCATTTTTTTTTGACTTCTTCAGCTTCATCTTCCACTTCCATCCTTGTTTTTCTCATTTTTTTACTTTTTGTTACCATCATCTTCTTTCAATCGACTCATCGCCATATTTTTGTCTACTCCACTATCAATTCCTCGTTTGAGTGGGTATTCTTACAAAAATTCACTTTACACATGATCAAACAACCAAATATCCAATAACGAGTATTACATTTGTCTACAAACATTTTTGCTGAAGATTATCTCAACATAAATTCCATCTCAATCATTAATCAACTATTTGCTAAACCATGAAATACATGCATCAAACGGATACATTTTGATTCCATTCTTTATAGTGGCACACATAAGACCACTTTTTAAATGGTGCACCTTATATGTCCTCACCATTCAACTCTAATGGTTTGAAAAATATCATCATGCGCTCATCAATCAATCAAAGGTAAAATTTTGAAAAGGCTTTTGTTCTATTTGCAATTGGAACATATTGCATTGATCAGAAGAGCAAAGTAATATTAAGTTTCTCCCAAAAGCAACCAATACAATACTGCAAAGTGTTATCCTAAATTGCAAATCACTTGTTTCATCATCATGTTTCTTTTGTAATCACCCAAATTCATCCACCCACACATTCTTCATCTTTCCAATCACTTCATCGCCTTATTATATCATATTTTTGTACTAAACTATGTTTTACACAACATAGTAAAAAAGGGGTAAATGTAGACACCTAAAAGTCACACATAGTCACATTTAGTCATGCATAGTCACACATAGTCATGCGTAGTCACACGTAGTCATGCATAGTCACATGTAGTCATGCGTAGTCACACATAGTCACACATTGTCGTAAAACCTACATAATTGCACTAATTACTCCAAAAACACCTTCTATTCACAAAAGGGCTATCTGTAAGCCCCTTTAGACCATCTAATATCTTTCCTACACCTAATCATGGTCCCCATGTGACCACCTCCTCCAAAAAACCCTAATCATGGTAACCCTAATTTTATTTTGAAAGTCACTTTATCATTAAATTGCACTTTATGATTTAAATATGATTAATTAAGTATAATCAATATTAACCCTAATATTATCCTCACACGTGTGCACCCACCACTTAGTTAATATATTTCTAAATATGCTTAACTAATCACAACCTAAACTAGGATTTCAGGGTTAACCTCAACCCTTGCTCACACATGTGTGCACATAGAATATTTCTAGATTCCTCTTCAGGGCACGTGAAAAAATGACTCACCTTCCACTTCACCCTATTGACCTCAACATGGTTGGAATCTAACCTATATTTCATACCACCTCACAAAAGATACCTCACCCCCCCTATTCTTGGCCCACTCTATAAATAGATGGTCATTTTCACCATGAAACAACTCTTGCTCTCTTGGCTTACTTACCAAAACTCTGCAAAAATCATTCTAGAACATCTTCCATAACTTCTACATCCATAATTCATCAAGCAAAAATATCAAGAGTTCATCTGGACAAAAATCTAAAAAATGGGTCAACAACAACAAGGTTCACACACCATCATGTGAACAAGACATAGAGGTTCACACACCACCCTACAGACCTAGTTTGCAACAACCCTATAGCTACATAATAGGTAATTATCATTTTTTTATAGTTTCTACAACTTTATTTCCAATTTTCATCATGTTTTCTTTCATTTCAATGTCATTTTTGTCTTCATAAATATGGGATATGATCAATGATAGGTCCCCAAATGTACTAATCCATTTTTGCAAGCCCAAATAGGTACAAAAGATATTTTCAAGCATCCAAGCGGTGGCACACATGCAAGAAATCCCATCTACATTGAGGGCACCATAAGACATCAGCCAATGCACCATATTCATATTGAGAAAAGAGAAAAACCTTTCTTGAGAGAAATCTCATTTTGTAATCTCCTTTAGCTTTAGCTTTGAAATAATTAACCCAATGTTCCATTGACTCTTTAAATGTTGATGGGGCCGCCCAATATATTTTCATATTTTCATAAAGTAATCCCAAATGGTCTAATCAAAGGGATGATGAAAAAGCAAATGGTTATAAATCCTTCTCACACAAGGCACATATAAAAGGTTCATGATGACCTCTTCTTTGTAGATCATCTCCTATAATAATTTTAATTCCTTTGTAGATTATCTCCTATAAGAATTTAATTCCTTTGTAGATTATTATCCATAGACTTTGTATGCATTGTTGGAGTATTGAAAATTCTCCTTTTTTTGCTTCACTAGTAATATCAACAAGCCTATTCTTCAACGTATCATCAATGAACTTGTTTTTCAAATATTTAATCATTTCTTCTTGTCTTCTATTCTTGTCTTTAAGGATTTCATGAGAAAGAAATATCATATACATCAAATTTCCTATATCACTAGGTAATGTAAAAATACTTTTAGAATCTTCATATGCCTCATCAAGCTTTCCATTTAGATATTTACCAAGTATTAAGAAATTTTCATCTTTGACTTCTCTCAAAATTGATTGTAAGACACTCTTTTCACTTATTGATGTATCTTTTTCAATTTCTTCTATCATGTGTTGTGTATGGAATTTTAATATTTCTAACCTTTCTAGAATATCTTGAATGTCTAATTGTTTTCTTGGACACAGGTTTTATTTTTCAAATATTTTTGACAACTCATGTATTTCAATTTTTTGATCATTTGTATTCTTTTTCATTTGTTTTTTCTTTGCCATGTTTCTTTGAAGTAGACTACCTTATATCTCCCTAGTTTTAAATAATTGATCAAACTCTAAATTTTATAAAACTATATTTTGATGTTGAACCTTATAGCTCCCAAATTATAAATTTAGAGGTTTTGTAAAAATACATTTACAAATTTAGTAATCCTAATTTGATGTAAGAAAACTTATTTCTCCAAATGTCAAAATATTTGCAAATATTAAAATTCACTTACAAAACTAAATAATTTAATTACAAAATTTGTAATTAATCTCCCAAAACTTCAAATTGACCTTTCAATTAACTTCAAAACTTTCCAAAAATAATCAATTAGGTCTCTAAGGTTTTTATTTTTATTTTAATACCTTATTCCTCCAATTATCTCATTAATCAAGATAAAAAATCAATTAATAGAGTTCAACCTTAGATAAATTAAATATCATTCAACCTTATAACTCCAAACTTTATAAAAATAAATAATCAACTTTATAAAAATTACCTCCTTTCTTGATGCATTCGCATTCAATTATTCCATGGCATAATCAACTTTCTTTGGGTGCATTTAACTCTCCTTTGGCATATTCAATTTTATCTTGGATTACTCCATATTATGTATTGAAATCCTAATTGTAACACTACACTCACTCTATTTTCTACCTTTTGCATTACTTACATCAACATGGCAACTCGACCGAATGCATGGTGATTTAGGTTGGCCTTTGGAAATGATTTCAAAATGTTTCAACTTCTTGGTGAGTGAAACATTTGATTATGCTCCTGACTAATTGGAATTTCTAAAATTGATTACATTGTACCTTACTTGTTTTATATTTGACTTGGTGCTTTGCTAATACAACATATGGGTTTCTTCTACTTGGGTGATGTTTTGCTTTCTTAACATTCATGCTTGGTTCATCTACCATTAGGGTTTCTTCTAGTTGGGCGATGTTTCACTTCCTTGATGTTTGTGCTTCTACTACCCAAGTGACACTTCATTGCTTTATTGCACTTAGCAATGACACTTTCTTTGGTGTAAATTTGATGTTGGTGTGATGTTGGCAATGATGGTTTTACTGCCTTACAATGGTGCTTTGTTCCTTATCTAGACCTGTGTTAGTCTTTGACTAATGATTGTGCTAGAATGTCTATTGACAACATTCCTTGTTGGCTTCTACAAGAATTTTTTATGCTTAGGACATATCTATACTCCATATAAAATGATAGCCTTCAAATAGACACTTTACCTCCTTACTTGGCAACCTTTTATTTTATGTTTGGTGGTTGGCTTTGGCACTCCAAATACCCTAACTCAACTTCTCTATGCCTTGAATCCTTTAACATTTTGGATTTCTCTCCATCTCGATGGTTACTTTCTTGGTGGCCCTTTCTATACTCAGTGGTTCTTTTTTCTACACTCAGTTTTATGTTCCAAAAAGAAGTGTGTTTTGATTCAAGTCAACTACCCTCTTTATTTTCAACCAATGGTGCTCCAAATACCCAACCTTGGATTCTTACTTCAAGTGGTAGCTCTTCCCATTTTTTCTCACCTTTTATTAACCTTTCAAATCAATACTTTATTTTCCTTATAACTACTTTTCCTTTTTCTATTATATTATGATTCAAGAATGACAAAGATGCCTCCTTATTCAACTTGGAGACACTTGAACTTAGAACTTTTTTTTGCTACTCTAGAACTTTGAATATGGTGCTTTTAATATTTGTAATAAATCAACTATTTTTCACTTAAACAAAATATACTTTGAGCACCAATTTATCAAACCTTTTTGGTCTTCTTTTTCTCACCAAGATTGCTGCTCAAATTTGTAAAAATACAGTTGCTTTGCTTCTTGAAATTACTGCCCAAAGATATACACTTTCTTCTTTCAAATCAATATCCAAAAAATTGTCTTTAACTCCTTCAATTCTCTGCCTTAATTTACTGTCAATTCCTCCTTCACTTTTTTTATTCAAAACACTTCCAAATATGCACTAAAACACTCCAAGTTGTAGATCTACTATATCCTCCTAATTTTGTCCAAATTTGCATTCCAAAACTATTCAAATGCTACTCCAAAATTATGATTTCTTCTCCTCTATATTGCTATCCAAAAAATCTTCAACTTCTACCTCAAAAACCTAGAAACTTATCCTTCAAATAACTTTAATGGTTGCCTTCAAAATTACCAATTTGGTGGCCTTTTCAATCCTCTTTCTCCTCCTTAGCTCTCATTAAATTTTATCTTCAAATTTAACCTCTATGTTGGCCTATTATTCAAGAATCTAAATTTCTTAAAGTCTTCAAAAAATACTCTCTCAAAATATGGTAAACTTCTTGTCAAATCCTTCCTCCTTTTGGGCTTGTTTTCAGATGGCAACGATTGTCCCAATACCTTCACTTAAACTCTTCATAGCTCTGATACCACTATTAGCTTTCTTAATGGATTAAATCAAAGTAAACTTATTGCAAGAGGGTCAAATAATGTAATATCTCCAACAGAGAAAGTATATCATATAAACACAACTCATATTTCTAGTTTTTGAATACTCTTTATTCTATATATTTCTAGTGGAAATTGGATTTGGCACCTCCTTTCGTTACTTGGTGTAATTTCCAAGAAATATATGAGAACCCGAATATAAATCTCCAATAGAAATTATTAAGACCTAGAAATATGTGAAGCTTTGTTAGAGCACAAATATTTAAATATCTAAATTTTCTTAGGATCAACATGGGCTCTTTCTTTATCAAAAATATAACTAAGGTACTAAATATTTGTTATGCCAAATAAACACTTTATCAAATACACATATAACCTATGTCTTCAAAGAATATACAGTATCTCTCAAACATGTTTTGTAGATGCTCCTTTCATGTATTATTATATATGATAATGGCATCTAAGTAAACTACTAGAAAATAGTTGGTGTTTTCATAGTTATTAGTAGTTTACATAAATAAATGGAATCAAACATTCCAATATTTCTTAACAAAAATAATACATAGAAAAAAAAATAAGAGCATAGAATATGATGATGTGTTCGTGGACACCAAAAAATCTTCACTAAAAGAAATAAAATTATACTAAAACCAATAGAAAATTGATTAGTATGAAGGGGTATTTTTACTCAAATACATGATAACTTTAGTTCAAGGTTGTGAGATCAACCTAAAGAATAAAATATTACAAAATTACCTTTTTCAAGGTTAACATGGGCCCAAAGGAAAAATATAACCAATACAAGTACAATCATGGCCTCCAAATAACCTTAACCACCACATATTCCAACACCCATCCTTAAGCTAAGTATGGGACATGGAGAGAAACCCTTACTTTGCATTCCCCCTTCAGGGGCACTCTTCAATTCCAAGAAAATCTTGCATGTGCAAAATGTGACCTCAAGCATAACCTTGATTAAGATATCCACATCATGCTTTAATAAAAATATGAAAACTAGATCTAGCATCCCATGGGCATGAAGTCATCTCACAAAGTGCATCTATATATTTGTGATTTATCTATTAATGAAACATTGGATTATAGATATACTATATAGTTCTTTTATTATTATATACAAGGGTGATTGGAAATATCATAGGAATGTTAATTTCCTCTAAAATCATGAGCAACCACTTAAATTGCTTAGTCACCTCATTGGTAGAATATTATTTAGACTCTATGGAGGACTGAGAAATTATGGATTGACATCTAGAACACCATGAAACTAGGTTGGATATCAAGTAGAATACAAAGCTTTTGGTGGACCATCACTCATCCAAGTTGTCTTCCTAATCGACATCTAAAAAGCCTTTCAAAATTTAATGGGAGCCTATGGAATAATAAATATCCATTTGATAGGTAACTTTGATGTATTTGATAATAGTCTTAGCTATGTAGTGACTCTCCATGGGTGCTTATGTGTATATATAATAATATTTTTTAGCAAAGGTTATATATGGTCTACTATGAGTGACAAAGATAAGTCCTCCCATGAGTAACTAATAAAGCATGACATCAACTAAATATGTGGTGCAATCAACCCAAAATTTTAGACCTAAGGGAAAGGAGGTCTAAGAAAGCTTACACTCCTCCATCCTAAACTATTGAATAAAATTTAAAGCATACTTGGGATAAGAAAAAGTGATGCTAGATTCAGTCAGAATACCCAAAAATAATGCAAAAGCCTCATGTATATCATCTCAGAGGTGGAACAAAGTTATAATTTCATGTTAATAGAGGATATTCAAGTGATGAGAAGATCTTCAACATACAACAACGTCACAAAATTTTTCCCATGTTGATGTTTAATGTAAATGTCATGCTTAGCTTCATATCATTAAAACTCACAATTAAGATACAATGAATGGATCTTATCATACCATGCATGACAGGCCTACTTAAGTCTATACAAGGACCTAGGTCAAACAACAAACCAATGGAGTAGGTCATTCAAACTCAAACTCAAGTAGTTTTTGCATGTATATTTTTCCTAAAGCTCCCCATGTAGAGATGAACTCTTCATATCCATCTATTGAACGTTCCACCCATAAGTGGAAGCAATGGAGAGAATCATCCAAATCTATTCAATATTAATAATAGGTGCAAGAGTATTAGAATAGTCCACTCCCTCTTGTTAAGAGAATCCCCTAGAAATAAATCATATCTTGTGCTTTTTTACCTAATCATCCCATAAGTATTTGGTCCTATAGACCTATTTAAATATAACAATATTCTTTTCTTCTAAAAGAGGGATCAACTTCCAAGTCCTAGTCTTTATCAGTGTCTCATATTTTATCACCATAGCATATTCTCATTCTTTCTTATCCTTAGCTTTACAATATGTGATAGGATCCTAAGAATGGTATACTTTCAAAATTAATTCTAAAAAATGATCCTTTTAATGTTACTAAATATATAGAATGGATTGAGCATCCTTTAGAAGCATCTTAACGTACTTGGGTGTTGAACAATAGAAGAATCATATTTATCATATTCCATATCAATATAAAAAATTAAAACTAAAGAATCCAACTCATAACCACTCACCTCATCAAGCAAGAATAGAGAATTCTAATATGATGTATTTTGCTCATCCTACACTATTCCTAGAGAAAAGGAAACTATCTATGATGTTGCTCATAAAAGGGTTAAATTTATAGGCAAGGAATAACCACTTGAGAAAGACTAATAAGAAGAGGAAGATGCTCTAATATCAATAGATCTAACCTAAATCTTTGAAGAACCTACTGAATCTAGAATAGGAAAAGATTCAAAAGAAGTAATATCTAAAAAATTTGTGAAGGTATGGAAGGAGTAATTGGAATAACCTCATCAAAGATGACATATCTCATTATCAAAACCTCACACCTATGAGTACCATAGATATTATATATCTTTGAGGTATCATAATATCCTATAAATATATACATATGGATCTTTGGTATCTCCTTTATAATAATCTTGGGTATGCAATCCCATGTTGAAAACCCAAAGATATAGAATTAGAACATATATGGCTTATGCCTTATCAATATCTCAAGAGATGTTATGCCATGGAATTCCCTAGTAGGAATGTTGTTGATTATGTATATTGCACAAGTGATAGGGTTACCCCAAAACTTATGATTAATCCCCTCAAAATTAGTCATACATCATGTCATTTCCATGATTACTCTATTTCCTCTCTCAGCCACACCATTTAGTTTAGGAGTATCATAAATAATCAAATATAATGATAAGCCAAAAAATCATGAAATTCATAGATAACATATTTTCCATCCCCATATATACTTAGACATTTCATTTTTCTATCTACCTAATTTTTAAAAATATCCTTGAAGGTATTAAACCTCTCAAAACCTCATCCTTAGTATGGATAGTGCACAACCTCATATATCTAGATAAATCATTAATGAGAAGAAGTATCTATTTTTTTAAGATATGGTTTACCCATATGCCCACAAATATCACTATATATGATCTCTAAAGAATGATATTTTTGTCTAATTATCCCTTTCAAGAATTCCTTCCTATGATGTTTTCCCAAAATGCACCCCTCATATGCACCAATTGAAGCAAATATGTATGGAAACCCAATATCCATCTAATGCTAACTCATATCTCAAGGAACCAAAGTTGAGATGCCAAATACTATGATTCCACTCATCACTCTCATTATTAGCATTTGAAAGTATAGCAACAAAGTTTTTCTTTCTAAAAAGAGAGGTAGAAAGGGTAGGTATTTCACCTAACTTATACATGTGGTTATACTCATCACAATAACTAGAAGTAATAGTTTTGAACACATGATCTATATATTTAATTACTCATATATCAAGATAAAATTCTACCCTTTTATTTATATGATTAATGTAATAAATAGACAAAATATTACATCCAACATTAGGAACATGAAGCACCTCATCAAATTACAAAGATATAATATTAATATCACCACTCTTCACAACTTGAAATGAAGAGTCATCTCCAATTGTAACATGTTCCCCTGTATGATTTTTTTTATAGACTTTAAGAAGATGCTTGTGCTCCATCATGTGCCTAGTAGCCCCTAAATTTTCTATCCACTCATTAGAAGAGGTGGATGTCCAATATTCAAAATGAACTAAAACATGAGCCTATGAGGCTTCTCCATCAAAACTATCCCTGCATTATACATAGAAGAGAGTAGCATCAACACCCACCTTTCTTTTGCTTCCTAAATTTTCTTGATTTTAATTTTTTTTTTTTTAAATCCTTTTGTTTTTTCTTTTTGCAAAACTTACAAGTAGGCTTCTTGAAAGGATTCTTCGGCTTGTTTTCATTTTGTTTGGGATTTTTTTTCATTCTAAATACGCTTTATGCCTATTACTCCTAGTATAATGATGCAAAAAATACTTAAATACCTCATCAATGGGTGGTGTAATAGTATTTAGAAAGTACAAGCATCTCAAGAACAAAAACAACCATCTCATATATTTTAGACACATTGTTGAAGATAATTTTGAGTATTTCAGTGTTCATTTCCTCCTCCAATGCTTCATATCCTTCTCTTCCCTCCTTGGAAAGTCCTCTTGCAATTAATATATCCTCTTATATTTTCTTGAATCAATTGATATACTCACCAACAATATCAAATGATTCCATGAACAAGATTGCAAGCTCATCCTTCAATCTATTGATTTGTGTGGAATCAATTTGATCATGTAGCCCCTAAAATTTATTAAATAGTACTTTAGGATCCATGGTATTGGTAAAATGAGTGTCATATACATTATCAACATGAATAGCAATGACACCTTAAGCCTAATCATTCTTGTCCTTGTAAATCTGCTTTACCTCTTTAGAATTAATTTCATTAGATTCCTAATTCATATATCTGAATAACACCTTGCTTTGAAGTAGAACTCCAATATTAGTCTTCTAGGTGGAATAGTTAGGAACACTCAACAAGGTCACATAATAATCCATATTTATTCTACAAAAATCCAAAAATGTATATGTATTTATGACTAGAAAAAACACCACCAATATAGAGATCTTGAAAAATCGTGCAATTTAAAAAATAAATGGGCTGAAAACACTTTTGTATGTAAAATTTATGGCCCACAAAAATTTTGACCTAAAATCACAAAAAGTACCTCTAAAACATTTGAAAATAAATTCAAAATATTAAGTACATGTTGCAAATTAGTTACTACCATGTATCACTACATGAGTGGCTGAGAGGGTTCCAAGCATTCATTGACCATGCCAAGTACTGATGAATCACAGGAGGCCACTTTTTATGATCTAATTTTTTGACTAATATATGAATCACATTGGGTAACTTATTACTTCTTAATTCACTCTAAAATTCATGTTTCACCAAGTCTACTATTGGCTATGTGAGCTATTTGCAAAATTTGATGAGTTGGCATAATGTTATTGGCTAACCCTATTTTTATACATACCAAGTGGTGTATAACCTACCACATTAACCATTGTATGGCCTGCCACATCAACCCAAATAGATCATACTGCATTAGCACCTACATAAATCCCTACCTAAGCAACATATTACCTTAGGATTCATGTCATATCACTAGCTACATCAATACCTCCTCCAACTACCACATATCCTACCATGTAACATGTACAAAATTCCATGTCACCTATATAAATTACCACATGTCACCTTGGGATTTTTGCATTTTTTGCTAAGTCAATTTTATGGATCACCATATTACTTACCATGTGTCACCTTGATATTTGTGAATTGGTTGCCATCTTAGTTATATGAATTGCCACATAGGTCATATGAACTATCATATGGCATCTATATGGTACTTCCATGTCATTGTTGTTGTGTAAAGGCAATGTCATGTTAGGGGAGTCACACCATCAATGATAAACAATCACTCAAGTAAAATCTCCTTGGATTTTATGCATTAATTCATACATCAATGGGTATGATGGATACTTTATGATAGATGGATTTGAGATGAATTTTGGTGAAAAACTTTGTACCATAGAGTTGGTTTAGTAAGTCATGAAGGGAGTGGGTAGTGTTTCTTCATAGTGATTTTATTTGAATGTATGTAATCTATGTAGAGTATCCACATTCCATATTTAATTACAATCAGGTTAATTGTAGTACCGCATGGTAAAGCACTTGGTCTAATGTGTATTTTTTAATCAATTTTTAGATTTACCTCTTAATTTCACCATGTTTAAGAATATATTTGAAATACATAGATACATTAGGTAAAGGATAACTAAGAAATAAATCAATGGAGTGTTTTACATTTTAATTAAATGGAACTCTAGTTGGTGATTTAAACAAGTCGTCATATTCTATTATAATTTAGTCAATCTCTTTCTATTAAGCATATTGTGATATCAATGTGGTGGTGCAATAGTCCTTATGCTTTGTGACTTGGTCATAAAGAGAATACATTATATATCTTTTCTATCATATTTATATGTTATTTTGCACTAAAAAAATCATTGTTAGGAGGGAATAACTTTAGTATCCTAAAGCACTAACCTATGATAGTGATGAGGATGATTCATGGTCTTGACTCATCCACACCATACCTCTTCTAGATGAATGGTTGGCCTAATATTACATCATAAACATCCAAGGGTATAGCATTGCAAAAAAAAAAGTATATTTGAAGGGTTGGATAGTATAAGAGAGGAGATATTGTTGATTGACATGAATATATTTCTTGTATTGCAAGCATCCAATATTATATGGATGTGGGTGTGGTGTGACAAGTAACTTCAAATAATTTACAATATTAATACAAGTATTATTTTGACTCTCACTATCAATAGTAAATAAATTACAATTGTTTACCCTTCATCCACATATGAGAGTGAAATAATTTCTCCTCTTATGACATCTTAAATGCTACATCTATAATGGCAATGGTTACATTTGACTCAACTTCCACAACTTTTTTTCCTCTATCAACTTCCAAACTTTGCTTTCCTCTATCCTTAGTGTGTGGTTGCATAGGAAATGGTATAGTTGATGGAGAGGGTTTTCTATCAATATGAAGAACACAAGCTTATACCGAGAGGGGGGGGTGAACAGTATAATACCACTTTTAACTTTAGCTATCAATGCAGCTTTCAAACCATTAACATGCAGAATAAAGATAGCAAGATAATAACAAGAAACAATAAAGCACAAAATGCAATCCACAAAGAGACAAGCAATTTACGTGGTTCACCCAAGGTGGGCTACTCCACGGATAAAACTTTTCTTCTAAAAGTTGTATCAAAGTCCTCTCGGGAATCCTTCTCGATTACAATGTTTATGAGCCTCACCTCAAAGGAGACACCTTCCCCTAATTCTCGCTTTGGCCGGTGATCCTCTAGAAGACCTCTACCTCCTCTCGCCCTTAGCAAGTGGAATTCTGTCCATAGAAGACACCTGTCTTCCCTGCTCGGCTGGAGATCTCTCGTCCTCAATTCTGTCACAGCAAAGCTGGTCCTCTTCTCTCGCACCAAACACAGTCCTTCGATCCGGCACAATACTCGTCCTCTTCCTCTCGTTCTTTCTGCACTTGGTTGAAACCAATATTTTACTGTCTGTGCAAATACAACATTTCTCGATCAAAAACATAGTAGCACAGATTTCATGTATTTTGTGTATACACAGCAATATAGTCTTCGCAAAAATACAATAGCACTATCTTCGCAAATACAGTAGCACTTCCTTTGCACTCTTTGCCTAAATCACGATAGCACTATCTTCGCAACCTCTGTCTAAATACAGCAGACGCTCAGGCTTCTACTTATGCACTTCTACGATCGATCTTCTCCCCGCACTCTCTCTACGCAATTCGCACTTCGAACGCACACTTAATCGATGATCAAACTATTCAAACATCCCTCCTTTTATAGAGTAAGATCCATGGTCATTACATCCAAACTTAGTCGATTGTTATACTTCCACAACGATCGGCCGCATAACCCCGTGCGTCGCGTCGATCTGCATTTTAACTTTGTCAGCTCAAAGTTAACTCTCGTCCTCAACCGCCTCCCTGTAGCTTCTGGCACGAAACTTCAACATGTCGCGATATCGCGACACCTTTTCCCGTCGTACACCTTCTATAGCTTGCTGTAGCGATATCGCGACGCTTTTGCTTTTGACTGCTTCCTTTGCTCTTCTGTCATGAAATCGTGACACTTTTGCCTTTTGCTGACGTCATCTCACTTCTGTCGTGAAATCACGACGCTTTAGACTTCAAAGCCTTCTTCTTCGCTTCTGTCGTGAAATCGTGACACCTTTGCCTCTTGCTGACGTCATTTGCATTCTTGTCATGAAATCATGACGCTTTAGACTTCAAAGCCTTCTTCTCCGCTTTTGTCATGAAATCGTGACACCTTTGCCTCTTGCTGACGTCATCTGTACTTCTGTCGTGAAATCGTGACACTTCTTGCTACTTCAACCTTTTCTTGGTTTGCTCCAGTGAAAATGGAACATGTCGCGAAATCGCGACGCTTTCGCTGCCTTAAGCTCTTTTCTCCCAACTGCTCGCGAAACTGGAACATGTCACGAAATCGTGACGCTTTCACTGCTTTAAGCACTTTTCTGCCATATGCCCACGAAACTGGAACATGTCACAAAATCGTGACACTTTCTGCATCCGTACAACTTCATTGAAACTTGTCATGAAATCGCGACACTTCCTGCAACTCAACACTGCCAACTCAACTTGTCACGAAATCGTGACACTTCCTGCAACTCAACTCTGCCAACTCAACTTGTCATGAAATCGCGACACTTCCTGTAACTCAACACTGCCAACTCAACTTGTCACGAAATCGTGATAGTTTTGCCTAAACTTTCTCTCTCCTCAAACATGTCACGAAATCATGATAGTTTTTCCTGCTTTGTCTCTACCTTCCAGCATGTCGCGAAATCGTGACAGTTTTGCCAAAACTTTCTCTCTCCTAAAACATGTCACGAAATCACGATAGTTTTTCCAGCCGCCTGCAAACTTTTTCTAACTTATCTTTTTCTTGATCTTTTGCAACTGGGCTACTCTGATTTACTTGGAGACTTACTGACCAACTGAAACCTTCATCAAAACACATACTTAGACATAAAAACAAATTGCTCCAAGAACTCCTTGACATCAAAGACAACAACTACTAAGAGCTCCTTGACATCAATGACAACAACTAAACTTAGGCAAAGGCAATGTACTCAAGGTACCCAAAATTGCCAACAATCTCCCCCTTTGTCATTGATGGCAAACCTTTACTAAAAACACATCTTCAAGAGCCAAAACTGAAAACAATCTCTTGAAGTTTTTGCTCCCCCTGACTTGAAGCTTTCCTCTTCACTTGAAGCTCTCCCCCTTACTCAAATCTCTCCCCCTTTGTCATCAATGGCAAAGGGTCACCTTTGGGGCTTGGGACTAAGAATGAGTCTCTTAGCTTAGTCCCTCCCCCACCCCCTAATGAGGTGATCAATTCTAGGGTGGGAGTACAACTCCCAATTTCTCCCTTAGATACTCAAATGTATCTCTTGGAAGAGGTTTTGTGAAGATATCTGCAATCTGCTCTTTAGTAGACACATATTCTACCTTGACTTGCTTATCTTGCACTTTCTCCCTTAGAAAGTGATACTTGATGGAAATATGCTTTGTCCTTGAGTGCATTACCGGATTTTTGGAAATACTTATGGCACTAGTATTATCACAAAATATGGAGATGGGTTGATCATGCTTGACTTTGAAATCCTCCAAGGTGGTTTTCATCCATAGAACTTGAGTACACCCAGCCACTATCGCTATATATTCAGCTTCGCTGTAGATAAAGAAACCGAAGGTTGTTTCTTACTTAGCCAAGAAACCAAACTCTTTCCTAGAAAGAATGCTCCACCACCGGTGCTTTTCCCGTCATCATTACTCGCCTGCCCAATCTGCATCTCGTATAGGTCTGTGAGAGTAAAATCATCAACTTTGGGATACCAAAGCCCAAAGTCCATAGTTCCCTTCAGATATCTGAATATCCTTTTAACTACTATAACATGAGAATCTTTCGAGCAGCCTAAAATCTAGCTACTAACCCAACAGCTCGCATGATATCTGGTCTGGTAGCTATAACATATAATAAACTGCCAATCATCGATCTATACAATTTTTGATCTGCCACTGGAGATTCATCATCTTTACTCATCTTGCACCCCGTAGTCATTGGAGTACATACAAGTTTGCTGTCCATCATCCCAAATTTTTTTAACATTTCTCTGATATATTTTCCTTGAGAGAGAAATATACCGTCTTTTGATTGAGCAATCTGAAGACCCAAAAAGAATGACAACTCTCCAATCATAGACATCTCAAATTCCTTTCGCATGGTGTTAGCAAACTCTTTGCACATCCGGGTATTATTTCCCCCAAAAATGATATCATCAACATAGACAACTACAATCAGCATATCATTTCCTTTATCCTTTATATACAAATTGCTATCTGCCACACCTTTCCTGAAACCTTGCTCATGAAGGTACCTATCAAGTCTTGAATACCAAGCCCTAGGTGCTTGCTTTAACCCATACAAGGCCTTTTTCAGTTTACACACATAGTCCGATTGATCTCATAGAGACACGCCTTCTGGCTGTTCTACGTAGACTTCTTCATCCAAAACTCCATTTAAAAAGGCTGATTTCACATCCATTTGATACACCTTGAATGCTTTGAAACTTGAAAGAGCCAAAAACATTCTCGATGGCTTCGAGACGAGCAACAAGAGCGAACGTCTCTTCGAAATCAATACCTTCTATTTGAGCATAACCTTTGCAAACCAACCTGGCTTTGTTTCTGACAATCTTCCCATCCTCATTGAGTTTATTTCTGAAAATCCATTTTGTGCCAATGACATTCTTGTTCTTAGGTCTTGGAACTAAATCCCAAGTTTCACTTTTCTCTATTTGATTCAGCTCTTCATCCATTGCTTTTACCCAAAATTTATCTGCACAAGCTTCATCGAGATTTCTTGGCTCAATCTGAGATAATAAAGAAATATTTGTAGAATCGTGTGCCGGAAAGACTCTTCTTCTAGTTTGTCTACTGTTTGGATCACCAATGATCAAATCTTTGGGATGATGTTTCTGAACATATCGTGACGGAGTTTTGGGAAGCAGCTACTGTTTTTCTTCTTCTTCATCTGAAACCTTTCTGAATTCTTCTTGACAGATTTCATCACTGATTTCTTTGACAGGTTCTCTTATCCCTATATTTTCATCAACTCGTTACATTTATGCTCTCTACGACCGTATGCGTTCTTTTGTTGAAGCATCTCGTAAGCCTTACTTCTGCTGGAATAACCAAGGAAAATTCCCTCATCACACCTAGGATCAAACTTACCCGCATTCTCGATCCTCCCTTCTGATGAAGCACTTACTCCCAAAAACTTTGAAATGTTTTACTGTAGCTGGTCTTCCTTTCCACAATTCATAAGGAGTTTTGTGATGATTTATTCTAAGTTGGGCCCTGGTGATGATGTAAACTGCTGTACTGACTGCCTCTTTCTAGAAACCATCTGAAATTTTTGACTCATTTAACATAGCTCTAGCCATATTTTCAATGGTTCTATTTTTTCTTTCAACTACTCCATTTTGTTGAGGAGTTCTTGCTGCTGAATATTCTCTTTTAATTCCCTGTTGCTCACAGTATTCCACAAATTCATTAGAGGTGAATTCTCCTCCTCTCGTCCGATCTCAAGCATTTGATTCTCTTTTCAGTCTCATTCTCAATCATTTCTTTGAAAGCTTTGAATTTTTCAAAAGCTTCAGATTTTTCTTTGAGAAAGGTCACCCAAGTCATTCTAGAATAATCATCTATAAATAGCATGAAGTAGCTTTCTCCCTGAATGCTCTGAGTTCTGGTGGGGCCACATAAATCAGTATGAATGAGATCTAAAGGTTTTGAAGAGGTATACCCTTTTGATTTAAAACTGGTTCTGGTCTGTTTTCCATGTTGACAAGGACCGCAAATGGTGTTATGTGGCCTTTTTATTCTGGGCAAGTCTCTAACTACTTTCTTGTTACTAATGTTGACAAGCTTATCAAAGCTCAAATGCCCCAATATTTTATGCCATAACCAACTCTCATCTTCTTGAGTTAGGAAACACTTTTCCTTTTTTATCTCACTTAGCATGTAAATATTGTTTGGAGTCCTTGTAGCACTTGCAATGAGTTTTCCATTTTTTTCTTTACGAATCTCACATCTATCTGAAAAGAAAGATACTATGTGTCCTTGATCACAAAGTTGACTCACACTTAGAAGATTATGTCTTAACCCTTCTACATAAAGCACATTTTTAGTCTTAGATTTTCCATCCAAGCTAAGAGTTCCTTTACCACAGATTTTAGCAAACCTGTTATCTCCAAAACTAACTGTTCCTCTGTTTGTGTTTTTTAAAAACAGAAACTTATCTTTTTCACCAATCATATGTTTTGAACAACCACTATCAAGATACCATTTCTCGGCTTTGTCTTGAGCATGAAAAGTAGTTTGAACTATCATTGACTTAGACTTAATCTCATTTCTCTTTTTAGCAGACTTTAAGTTAGGTCTATCCAAACTGCACATCCTTGCTATATGCCCAACATCCTTGCAATTGTAACATATGACATTTTTATCCAAAAGAGGTGCAAAAGAGTTAACTTTTTCCTTACTATGGCTATTCACGGATTTAATGCAGTGTATAGCTTTGTGACCAAACTTCTTGCAAGAAAAATAGTAGCCATGGAAAGTATTATGTAACCTATTTTGATACCTTGGATGATTGTTCCTTTTGTGACCAACTGGAATCCATCGTTCTTCAGGCTGAAGATTGATCTTGTTGTCTTTTCTTCCTGTCATGAAGCTTTTTCTAAAACTGTATGTTCTTCTGATAGATCCTTCTCCAAGATGTTAGGCTATATCTGGAGAAACCAGCTCTGATACCAATTGAAGAACACAAGCTTATACTGAGAGGGGGGTGAACAGTATAAGACCACTTTTAACTTTATCTATCAATGCAACTTTCAAACCATTAACATGCAGAATAAAGATAGCAGTAATAACAACAAAAACAATGCACAAAATGCAATCCACAAAGAGACACAACAATTTACGTGGTTCACCCAAGGTGGGCTACTCCACGGATAAAACTTTTCTTCTAAAAGTTGTATCAAAGTCCTCTGGGAATCCTTCCCGATTACAATGTTTATGAGCCTCAACTCAAAGGAGACACCTTCCCCTAATTTTGCTTTGGCTGGTGATCCTCTAGAAGACCTCTACCTCCTCTTCGCCCTTAGCAAGTGGAATTCTATCCACAGAAGACACCTGTCTTCCCTGCTCTGGTCGGAGATCTTTGTCCTCAATTCTGTCACAGCAAAGCTGGTCCTCTTCTCTGCACCAAACATAGTCCTTCGGTCTGGCACAATACTGTCCTCTTCCTCTGTTATTTTTTGCACTTGGTTGAAACCAATATTTTACTGTCTATGCAAATACAACAGTTCTCGATCAAAAACACAGTAGCACAAATTTTGCGTATTCTACGTATACACAGCAATACAGTCTTCGCAAAAATATAGCAGCACTATCTTCACAAATACAGTAGCACTTCCTTTGCACTCTTTGCCTAAATCACGATAGCACTATCTTCGCAACCTCTGTCTAAATACAGCAGACGCTCAAGCTTCTACTTATGCACTTCTGCGATCGATCTTCTCCCCGCACTCTCTCTACGCAATTCGCACTTCGAACGCACACTTAATCGATGATGAAACTATTCAAACATCCCTCCTTTTATAGAGTAAGATCCATGGTCATTACATCCAAACTTAGTCGGTCGTTATACTTCCACTGCGTCGGTTGCAAAACCTTGTGCTGTGTCGGCCCAAATTTTAACTTTGTCGGCTCAAAGTTAACTCTGTCCTCAACCGCCTCCCCGTAGCTTCCGGCATGAAACTTCAACATGTCATGATATCGCGACACCTTTGCCTACCGTACACCTTCTATAGCTTGTCGTAGCGATATCACGACGCTTTTGCTTTTGACTGCTTCCTTTGCTCTTCTGTCGTGAAATCGTGACACTTTTGCCTTTCGTTGACGTCATCTCACTTGTCGTGAAATCGTGATGCTTTAGACTTCAAAGCCTTCTTCTCCGCTTTTGTCACGAAATCGTGACACCTTTGCCTCTTGCTGACGTCATCAGCAACTCTGTCGTGAAATCGTGACGCTTTAGACTTCAAAGCCTTCTTCTTCGCTTCTATCGCGAAATCGTGACACCTTTGCCTCTTGCTGACGTCATCTGTACTTTTTTTGTGAAATCGTGACACTTATTGCTACTTCAACCTTTTCTCGGTTTGCTCCAACGAAAATGGAACATGTCACGAAATCGCGACGCTTTCGCTGCCTTAAGCTCTTTTCTCCCAACTGCTCGTGAAACTGGAACATGTCACGAAATCGCGACGCTTTCGCTGCCTTAAGCACTTTTCTGCCATATGCCCGCAAAACTGGAACATGTCGCGAAATCGTGACACTTTTTGCATCCGTACAACTTCATTGAAACTTATCATGAAATCGCGACACTTCCTGCAACTCAACACTGCCAACTCAACTTGTCGCAAAATCGTGACACTTCCTGCAACTCAACTCTACCAACTCAACTTGTCACAAAATCGTGACACTTCCTGTAACTCAACACTGCCAACTCAACTTGTCACAAAATCGTGGTAGTTTTGCCTAAACTTTCTCTCTCCTTAAACATGTCATGAAATCGTGACAGTTTTGCCTGCTTCGTCTCTCGCCTTCCAAAGATGTCACGAAATCGTGACAGTTTTGCCAAAACTTTCTCTCTCCTAAAACATGTCGCGAAATCGCGACAATTTTTCTAGCCGCCTGCAAACTTTTTCTAACTTATCTTTTTCTTGATCTTTTGCAACTGGGCTACTCTGATTTACTTGGAGACTTACTGACCAGCTGAAACCTTCATCAAAACACATACTTAGACATAAAAACAAATTGCTCCAAGAACTCCTTGACATCAAAGACAACAACTACTAAGAGCTCCTTGACATCAATGACAACAACTAAACTTAGGCAAAGGCAATGTACTCAAGGTACCCAAAATTGCCAACACAATAAATAATGACTAAATTGCTTGACACTTATCCCTAAAATCTTGGTCTCTTTAATGATAATTGTACCATTTTTTATATTCTTATTTTGAGGATTTTATCTTGGGACACTTTTCTCACTTTTAATTCTTGTAATTCTTAGGTTAGTTCTTGTTATTTACTCCTCTTCCTCTATTGCTTTTTTTTTATATTTATGGTCTAATTTAACAATAAATTTATATACCTCTCCCAAGGTCTTTTATTTCAAGAGATTTATATTCTCTCAAATATATCGTTATATCTTGCTATAGTGTCTAAGGATTAAATGCCTTTAGATATCTTGAATACCAAGATTTTCTACCAAAGAATAAAAAACATTAATAAAATTTTAAAGAGGTTGGTCCTTACCTTGACATAGTTTTTGTCATGCAAAATTTATTTTTTCTCTACCAATGAATTTAATTACAAAAAATATGAAGTCAACTAATCCAACCAAATTTATATGGCATTATAATTAATCTTTCCTTCAAAAATATGAATGTCAAGATTCATATAAATCCTAAAAGGTGTAGGGGCATTAGATGGTGTTGGGGTAGTGAGAGTTTGTGTGAAGAAGATATAATTTGTATCAAGGATCTACTAAATAATTCAAGTAAAATAATTTATCACCTTGTTCCACTATTTCATGAGGGCTTCATTCAACATATCATTGAAAGTATTAATCATCTCAATGTTACCCATTTTATTTTCCATCTGAGATAGTTTGAAATCATAAATGAGATAATCAAAGAGATATCAAATTTGATACCCAAGTTTCTAATAGATTTATCTTGTCTTTATGGGCATACACTTAAAAGACAGATAATCTTAATACAAATGATTTAAAATTTAAAGTTTTTGTTTAAGGAATTTTTTTTAAAATGTACTTTAAAAAACAAATATATCAAAATAGAACATAAAAATATATCATAACAATAAGATAATGATTTATTACTCAAAAAATAGAGTAGAATGCAACATTTGAGAAGAAATGTGAGGCTATAACGTTACATCCATTGATAATTATTTTTACAATTAAGAATATATCTATCTTCATACAAATATTGTGTGGAGTTAGAAAGCCACCCATACTTGATATAAAAGGTTGCCCATATGGAAATGTGGTGTTTCACCTTCTATGAGTTACAAAATGGATATTAAATTAAAATTGCACACATGATTTTCCATTTTATATTTTCTTTTCTAGTGATGTGTCAAAATAGCTTGAAATGTATTTTGGTTGCAAATATCTAAAAATAAAATTTTACCATTTTTAGTAAAAATTGTATTTAGCGTATTGAGGTCCTTCATATTATCTTTTCCATGCAGTTATAGAAAATAAGTACAATGAAAGTTCTTTTTCATGCTCTAAAATTTTCAACGCATTTTGAATAGGTTAAAATTGAATATTGGTTACAAAGTTATGCTCCTAACAATGTGGTTAGGTTACATTCTTGGATTACAGGGTGAGTGGTGAGTGTCTTATTCCAAGTGAGTTTTCATGTCCTCACTTTAAGCTAAAATCTACTATAACCCATTTTTAAAAACACTATATAGTGTATTTTTTTACGAGTTATATTTGGCTTCTATTGGGGCCACTCCCACCAAAATATTAAAATATTACATTTGTTATTAACTTAATTAGACCATATCCATCTTTATTTTTATCAAAGATATGTTTTTTTATCTCTCACAAATTATTTTTCCTCTAATAACTCCATCATATCATTTTTATGAAGAAAGAGAAACTGCCTTAGTTACCTTTTAAAAGTTAGATTTTGCTAAGACAAAAATCAATGTCACCATTTAACCAAATATTTTTTAACCATATTTAAATTTCTCACTACCTACTTTTATTTCTTCTATTAAAAATTTTAGGACTATAAAGACCTATTACTTCAATGATAACTCTTTTTTTTAGCCTTAGTCATATCTTGAATAGTCCAATACATTGTCTTCAGTATCACTTATTATTCCTTTTTGTGGGCTTAGCCCTGTTGCTTGTTAACACTTGAGATATTTTTCCAACATCTTAATTTAATATCTAATCTCTAAGTTTTATTCTCTTTGTTTTTTCTTTAACATTCTTCCTCTTCTTTTTCTATTCCCACCAACACTTTATCCTCTCAATCTCTTCCATTATTTTAGGTTTTTCATAGTTTAACTTATGATTTATAGGTTTATTAGGCTTTCTAAATGTGAATCACAAGGGACATTCTTGGAAATACTTTTTTACCTAGAAAACCTAAAGTGCAAGAGTAATTATCCATAGTATTTTATTTATTATGTTGCCCTTCACTTCCTAATTTGCAAAAGATAAAAATCTATACTACTTTTATTTTTACTGTATTAAGATTATTTTCTACTACTTAGAGAAAAATAGAAATGATTTACTTAGATTGAACTTGATCTATTCCACCTTATAAATTTTTAAAATTGCCACCTTAGTTATTTTAAAATTTGCATCCACATCTTCCATTGAACCTTTATTTCCTTATGAATTTGTACTATCACATTGTTATTCCTTGTCCTTTGAATCTTCCTTAGTTTCTTCTAATCCAAGTTCATCCTTTACATCCTTCTTATTTTTCCTAATATTTAATCCAAATGAGACAATGGAAATTTCTTTGCCATACTTTTAGGAGAATAAAATCCTTGATTAAACCTTTTTCTATTACAATATGATCTCATTGCTTCATATTTACATTGTTTTCATGACCTAAACTTCTCAACTCTTTCTAATCATTTTTACTTTGTGAACTCTTTTCCATATGCCCAATCTCATAATATTTATAGCATCGCAATGTAATGTTTTCATAACTAACTTGTTGATCATATTTTGTTCCTCAATAGTTGGCCTCTCTTCTATAAAATCCCTTAGAATATTAACAATATTCTTCAAAACATACTTATTAATAAGTTAATATGGAAGCCTAAAAGAACTAACCCGTAATGGAATATTTTAAGAATTTTCATCTCTACAAAAAAATTATCATTTAATAATTATAAATACAAGCCAAATTTTCCCATGAACCATGGGCCACCACCCATTATTTTATGTTTATCTTCATAATTAGAAAATATGATGAGAAAAATTATTTTCGAAGGAATGTAATGAACTAATGTGAACTCAATCCTCCACTTCCATTTTTTTGATGTTCGAATTTCCAATGAAGTTTGTTAGTATCCATTAAATTTACATATTAATCATTTGTTTTGAAGAACCAATATACAAATTTTGATATATTATATTTGATAATTACTTTTGATGAAGTATGTGCTACCTATAAAGTGGTTATCCTATATTCATTCTTATCAAACTATCACATCATTGCTTCCAACTAATTCATCCTTAGTTTGAATTAGGTGTAGTGAAATTTCACTACACCAGGCAAATCCTACCTTGAAAGGTAATTTTGACTAAGAGTGTCGACTGAATCTAAAATGAAGGATCCCAAAGATCCTAGTACTTATGAAGTAGCTAAAGCCACAATCCCATCCAAAGTGCAACAAATGAACCACTACTACCAACTAGTGCTAAATCTAAAGCTCCCCACGCAATGCAATCTAGGTAAACCACAAAACCAAAGTCAAGCAAGAATTTAAAAACATTTTTGGTGGTATCTAGGGAGATTTTTGCCATGAATCAAAGTCCCAAATCCCTTCTAATGATAGCTCACCAAACTCTACTCATGATGGGACTCTACCCCATCCAAAGCTCATGGACCCCTCTCCTCCCTAGATAGGAAGGATCATTTGCCTAACTTCCCTTCATATTATTTGGTGTTTGGGATTCCTTGGTTAGGTCACAAGTAATCATCATTTAGTGACCTCCAAGGAACAAACCCAGTTATATGAGGGAAGAAACTGGGGCAAATTGGTAAAACATAGCGGTTGGGAAGCCATGAAATCCCCTTATCTCTCAAGAGAGACTTGAAGCTCAAAGGAATTCTAGAAGCCTAGTATCTTGGATATTCCAAATTGCAAAGCCTCTATTATGTTGCAAGGATTTTTGTCCCCCACAAGGTCCACCCCAAATCCCACTATGGGAGAGCAGTAAAATTTATAAGAGGAGAAGGATGATTAGAGATATGCCAATCAAAACTTAGAACCTAACATTCCTAGTTCTCACTAGGATGTTGATTGAAATAGCAAGGGATGGGCCACTAAAAAAAGGCATGTCCTCTCAAAAATATAGAAGGAAATGACCCCTACCTCTAAGGAATGCACTAAAGAACATCTTACTTGGGTAACCTATTAAAGGCATAACGGAAACTAGATGCTAATTGTCATTGAAACTATTAGATTTACCCATAATGATTGAACACAAGGGAAGGGATGATGGTTTTATTTCATTCATGGAATCTCACAAATAAACATAGTTCCCTAGTCGATAGTTAGAGCATAAAGTAGTGACAAAAAGGATAATCCAAGGGGTAATGCAAAATCTAAGGCATTAATGTAAGGAAATCCAAGAAGTCTAATCAAGGGGATTTCTAGCATGAAGTAGCTCAATGGCACGATAAGATTCCTAGAAATATAATTTTTTAATAACATTTATGGCTACAAATTCCCAATGCCTTAGGATCATTCATTGTTGATGTCCACTAGCTCAATCTATTTTTAACTCAAATTTTGAATTCTTGCATGAATTTTGGGGGCACATCCCTATTTATTCTTATAAATACCTCCTTCTTCAATGTAAATATTGAAATATATCCATACTCATGTCTAATATTTTGTCTCATATGGGGTTTTCCTTCATTATCTTCTCCATCATAGCCTAGATTGAGCCTTGTACCATTTTTGCCGATTAGTTTTTGAGAATTTTTTTTAGGCATGTATGTACTCTAGTATTCATATATACAAGTGACTATTCCAGTATTTTTATCTTGGTTCTTATGTGTGTGTTATATATGATGAATGTTTTGGGAAACTATGTTTCTTATGCACTATTGATTATGATGCATGTGTTCACTCAATCCATCATGGTGCATACAGTCTTTAGACATTGGCACATCATTACATTTAGCCTAGTCTAGATAGACTGGATTAGATTTCATTTTATTTCATCTAATTTCTATTGTTTATTATTTTCTAACCATTTCCTCTAGTAAGAGCCATGTTATATTAGGCTAGGTTTAATAAATTAGCGAAGCATCGAAGATCACACCTAGATAAGGAGTCGACCTTGATAAAAAATCTTAGATTCAATCCAAAGGAACCATGTGCCACACTCCTTGGACTTCCTAGGACTAGTGCCCCAAGTAAAGCACGAGCATCAAACATGCCCAGATAAAATTGCATGCATGGATGGCTATATATGCTCGAGGCATAGGGATCATTTTTTTCCCCAAATAATTCAAACTAGCATGATTAGTTGGACTTAAATTGCTACATATATCCCCTAATAAAACATTAAATTAAGGTCTTGATGAAGGCCTTGATCCTCAGCTTGGTGAAGCACCGTGAAGATTCACTTGGTGACTCCATTGGTCAAATAATCATTCAAATTCAATGGTTCCATTAAAAATTATCCCAAAATATTCCACATAAGCAATGCCAAGTAGAGATATTGGTGGGAATCTCTATATATCAGCTTGTTAGAGCAATATGAAAGTAGCACTCCTCATTTGGAACCCTTTTGCTAATTAAAATATGGTCATGCAACTGAATACCCAAATAATCCTAGCACAGAACAACAGAGATCCCTTGGTCTCCTTGATTTTACCTGATACATAGGACCCAATTTCCACTATAGCTCTAGATTCCTTGTCAAAATTCATTAGACAATATGCAATCACCGCATTATAGCACCTACATCATATGGTAAATTTTTAGATAGTGCATTTTGTGGTTGAATAAAATGTGTCTGTGAGGCTCCTGGTGGCATTTTTTAAAGGTAAAGCATGAGAATGGTATGTGTCCTTCCATGCACAATCAATAAGAAATTTAGACTAGCTTGCCACACAGCTGGAAAATATATTTGGGGAGAAGAAATATGGAGCTTAACTACTAAAGCACCTGATTAATATCAAATAATATCACATGGAGGCAATAGAGTATTTCAATTCCCAGTTCCACAAAACCTGGTATAAAATATTGGATGACATTAGACCTCCCCTAGGTATGGAATTCATTTTTTATTTCAAGTTCTTTAATTTAGATATTTCCATGACAATCAAAATATGGGAAGGGAATTCCTTCCTAGTATTCCATTAGATAGCCATCTAGGTAGAAAATGACCTCATGCAGATAGATAAGCTACCCCCAAGACTCTTTAAGCCATTATCTCCCCAATCCATGTACCCCCAACTACCAACCATGAATCCCACCATTTCCCACATCATGCCCCCCATCAACCTAGTTATACCTCCTTCCCCATATCATCTTATTCTAATTTCCCTATCTAAGACCAAAATTAATTAAATGATAAGAAATTAATAGTCCCTTTTCAAGTAATTACTCAACCTTAGAAGATAATGGGATAACTCAAGCATCTCATACTTTCATCTATAGAGACACCCTCCTTAGGGGTACTCGATCATGGACCACTAGTTAGCTTCAAGGGTTTATCTTGGTCATCAACCCTAGAAAATTTTATGGTCTCTAGTAGGGATGTAGATAGAAGGAGCACTAGTGACATCAACCCAATTTCAATAGACCCCCTACCAAAACATTGATTCCCTAGTAATTTTCCCCTAGAGAAAATTTTGTTCACATAGGGAAAAGTGAAGTGCATGCAATAAGAAATCAAACCATTGGGACATTGCCCAAAAAATACTAGAGACCATAAAACTCTGAAAAAGCAACTGGATCCAACACTACCATATGTTTCTATGGAAATGAGAGTATCCAACCAAAATGGGCATTCTCTATCATCGATATTCTAGGACTCTAGCCACTATATCCTCTGGTAGGCACTAACATTGACATCCAATTTTCTCCATAAAATTCTAAGTCAAAAGAGGATAGGCCAAGGTCCTAGCTACAACCAAAATCCTTATCAAAAGAGAACCTAAAGGATATCATGCCAAAGCAAGTGGAGAATAAAGTAGAGTCACGCATGTAGATAGAGGTAGAGCCTTTTTACCTAATTCTAATGTGTCAAGGTAGGTTGGTAGAAATATACCAAATGGATCCCATACTCACCTCCTCCTCCCTATTGAAATCAATGGTGGATGCATTAAAATTAGCCCAATGGCTAACCAAAATAGGAGCAGGATGACCAAAAAAAATCCTTGGCTTGATGATCAACCTTTAGCTACCTCTCTAAAACTATGTCCCATGTGGTCCAAACTGATATCCAAAAGGATATCAAGGGGCAAGGTAATATTATAAGGTTCAATAAAATTTTAAGAGTGAGGACATCTTTTGAATAGATGTCAAGGCCCAATATAATTATGAGGAACAACTACTTGCAAGGGACCCATTGGAATAAATTGATAAGGCCCAACTTTGGGGTAAAATTCACCTAGCCTATAGAAGAAAGTGATGAGTTACAAAATTTTGTGAGGCAAATCCTAGCAAGGCCTTTAATCACATCGGTGAGGGGTAAACACAAAAGGTGACTCATAAACCCCCTAGGAATTTGTATATATATAATACATGCATAATAAATAAGTGCATGGCATGAGCAAGTTTAGACTAGTATCAAAAGGATTATTACCATGGATTTTGAAAGGATTAGATTTTTGGGGTCAAGGCATGTATACTAGCCCTTTAGAGATCAACAATGAAGACCTCTTGATCGAATGAAGGACAACTACCATTTTAGGTGAAAGTAAGCATGAAGGATAATGACATCCCCCATAGCCAAAACATGAGGGAATGAGTCTTTCCAACATCCACATGTTAGTAGTAGATCAATAAAGTGGGAAACAAATGTGGGGACCCACCCAACTGATGAGTCCTATAAATGAGGCATGCCCCCATTCTAAGTATCCATAAAGTCTTGAGTATATTTGTCGCTAATGTCATCCTTCCCCCCAACATCCATCACTATTGCAAAAGCCTCACATTTTACCCCATTCAAACTCTACGTCCAATGGACAAGGCACCTTTTCTCTAGGTTACTTGACTCCTACTAGAAGGGGTTCCCGTATGAGTTACCAAAGTTGTAGTGAAAATTCACTACACTAGACAATCCTACCTTTAAAGGAAATTTTGAGTAAGATTATCAACTAAAGCCAAAAGGAACGTAGCCAAAGCTCCTACTACTTATGAAGTAGCTAAAGCCATAATACCATCTAAAGTGCAACTAATGAGGAACTACCATCACCGACTACTAATGAATCTAAAGCTCCCCATACCATGCAATCTAGGTAACCCACCAAACCAAAGTCAATCAATTATTAAAAATACTTTCCAATGGAAACTAAGGAGATTTTTTTCATGATCCAGAGTCTTGGAGCCCTTTTGATAACAACTCACCAAATTTCACTCATAGCAAAACTCTACCCTATCTAGAGCCCATGGAACCTTCTCCTCCCTCGATAGAAATGATTGTTTGGACCTGCATATTCTTTGGTGTTTGGGATTCCTTAGTGAGGTTGCAAGACATAATTAGTTAGAAATATCTAAGGATCAAACCTAGTTATATGGGAGAATAAAGTGGAGTGAATTGGGAAAACCTAGTGGGAGGACATCCATGAAAGTCCTCTCTCTCCCAAGAGAGACTTGAAGCTCAAAGGACTGCTAGAATCCTAGCATATTGGAGATTCCAAGTTGTAAAGTCTCTATTGTGCTTCAAGGTTTTTTGGCCCTTGTAAGTTCCACCCCAAAGCCCATGATGGGAGAGAGGAAGATAATACAAGAGGAGAAGGATGCCTAGATACATGCCCACTAAAACTCAAAACTCAATGTTCCTAGTTCTCACTAGGATGTCAATTGAAATAGTAAGGGATGGACCAATGATGGAAGGCATGTCCTCCAAAAAATATAGAAGGTGACAGCCACTACCTCTAAGGAATGCATTGAAGAACATATTCACCTAGGAAATCGTTAATACCATAAAGGAAACCAAGCGCTAATCACCACCAAAACCATTGGACTGACCCATAGTGATTGAATTTGAGGGAAGAGATGATGATCTTATTTTGGTCCTAGAATTCTATAACTAGATATAGTTCCCTAGGATACAGCTAGAGCATTAAAGTTGTGACACAAAGGATAGTCCAAGGGGCAATGCTAAATATAGGGCATTAATGAAGGGTAATCCAAGAAGTCTAATCAAGCTGATTTTTAGCATGAAGTAGATCAACGACATGATGAGATTCCTATCAATCCTACCTGCCAACAACATTTATGGTTACAAATTCCCAAGGCCTTAAGATCATTCATTTTTTATGTTGACTAGCCCAAGAAATATTGAACTCAAGTTTTGAATTCTTGCATGAATTCTAGGGGAAAAGTCCCCATTCCTTCTTATAAATACCTCTTCCTTCTTCATTGTAAATAAATAAATCTAGTCATGCCTATGACTAATATCTAGCCTCGTATGGAATTTTTGTTCATTCTATTTTATATCACAATCTGGCTCAAGCCTTATACCATTTTGGCTAATTAGTTTTTGAGCCTATTTTTCAAGCATGTATGTACTCTGGAATTCATATATACAAGGAGTTGTGACTATTCCAATATTTTTGTTCTAGTTCTTGTGTGGGTGTTATATATAATGCATGTTCTAGGAAATCATGTTTCTTTTGTGCTATCAGTTACGATGTATTTTTTCACTCAACTTGTCATGGTGCGAATATTCTTTAGACCTTTGGAACATCATCACATTTAGCCTAGGCTAGCTAAATTATATTAGATTCCATTTCCCTTCATTTGCTTTTTGTTGTTTACTACTTTCCTCCTAACCCTTTTTCCCTAGCAAGAGCCCCATTAGATTAGGCTAGGCTAAGGAAATTAGCAAAGTGTCAAATATTACACCCATATAATGAGTCGGCCTTGGTAAAAAATCCCAAAAGTTGTTCAAAGGATATGTGTCCCATGCTCCCTAGACTTTCGAGGACTGGTGCCCCATGTGAGGTGTTGGCATTGGATACTCTTAGAGAAAACCACATGTGTAGAATATCGTAAGTGCCTAGGGCATATGAATCATTTTTGACCCCCAATATTAAGTCTTCCATAAATAAATTTTTGTTTTACCTTGCTACCTAATTTTTTTTTATGAGAATTTTTCATTCTTTAAATTTCTACAATGATATTCGATAAAATATTTGAAGGTGAGGCTTACACTTGCTCTCACTCCTTATTCACACTCTATACAATATATATTTAATTTTATTTTTAATGGGTTATATGGGATTGAATGGGTTCCACCTGTACTAGATCAATACCACATAATAGTATTGCAACAACTTGACAGTTCTACATATATCACTTAGCAAGATTCGAATCTAGGTCTCCTCCTTGAAATTTATGGAATTTAACCAATTGAACTAATGTCATTTAATATACAATGTATATTTCTTACTACCTTATTTCTTATAAGTTAAATTTAAAATAAGAAAAGTAAAAAAATACCCAGTAAACTTTTTAATTATAATTTAAATAATCTAAAAAAAAAATTATATGGATTTATCCCTAACAAGTGTAGAAGTTAAATAAATGTTAGATTGGTTATTACATGAAATAAATTAAAAATTTATACATTAGACAATGTGGATCAAGCCTGTAAATTCTTTACAAATAAATCAATTCATAGCATCACTTAATATATATTTACCTATAAGATAATATTTTTTATTAAAGAATTTTTATTTTATCAAAAAATAATTATAGTATAAACTTTAAAACATTTTAAATTTTATTTAATAATTTTTAATTTATTTAAATTTTACTGTTAATTTATTTAAATTTTATTGTTAATCTTTTATATATAAAGAGAATATAATTAAATTAAACTTGTGGTTTTTCCAATTTTGAAACCATGGATGAGATTACTTCAAGACAAATATGGTGATAGGGTTTCAACATTATGTAAAAGGATCAGGAAGGAAGATACAAATGGAAAGAATATTTTTTACAAGTATACAAGACATTGATGCTAGAAGGCAATTGAGCAAAAATATAGTAATAATGGTTATTTCGAGGAGAGCTAAAGATAAGCTAATTTGGGAGTTGAATAGCTTAGGAGAATATACAACAAGAAGTGGATATAATGTAAAGAACCAATAAAATAGGAATATTGCAAGAATATGGAGAGATATTTGGGATAGTCTAAGCATTTCTAAAGTTGAAATGTTTGTTTGGCTAGTAGGTCATAGAAGAATTTTATCTTGGTATAACCTAATGAGAAGGGGTTTTCATGGCCCCTCACAATGTGTTCTTTGTAAAAAGGAGGAGAGTATAGACCATCTCTTCTGACGCTGCTCAATAGTCTAGAAACTATGGCAATGGATTCTTAATTGTTTGGTAAATGCATGGTGATGAATGGTATAATTGAAGAATGGTTTTTTAAAAATAACCAAAAGAACACCAATCCTCATTTATCTTAAAGGCAAGTTCTAGCCCAATTGGTTAGGTCTCTTTGTCATAACGGCTAATTTTTTCTTAGCATCCTATCGTTTAGATTCTTTAGATGGTAAAGAATTTAAAGAACCAATGAACATAATGCATCTAAAGGCATACTATGCATAACTTGGCACTCTATAATTTTATATTGCATTTAGCTTAAATTTCATACTACATTTGGTTCGCTTTTTCATATTGCATGGTTGCCTGTAATATTTTGCATGATTTGCCTAACATTTTGTTCCACTTTGCATTCTACTTGTCATATAGTTGCATTGTTGCTTGCTCATATTTGCATGACTGCTTGATCATATAGATTTTTTGGGACTTCATGAGGATGGCAAGTGATGACACCTAGTTAGGTCTTAGCTCACATGCATTGCACTCATACTAGGGCTCTGATGCCTAGTGAATACCCAACCTAGGGCTCATCTCTGCACATTTTCATCTTTGCATTTCATCCATCTCTTCTTCTTATATTTTCTTCTCTTATATTCCTTGACCTTGAAAGTATAAAATGATCATCAAATATCTCTCCAAGTCAAGGGATAAATTTCTTATTCTCTTGTATGTTCTTTGTCCTTAAGAGTTTTAATCGTTTATTATCCTCCCCAAGACAAAGGATATGTGTTCCTTCTTCTATTTCACACCTATTAATATTTTGATTGTTAAGTGGTCCTCGTAAGATAGGGTAGATATTGCATGGATATCATTTATGGTATTCATACAACCACTGACTAACTTACGTACACCTCTTAGCTCTCAAAATTTCACTAGGGATGCACACACACTATATTCTTGCTTCTTGTTTTCTTCTTCCAACACACACACACTCACACTGCTCTTGTCATGTTTTACTCTGCTCATACATCTTTTACACACACCACACCCCTATCGAGTAGTACTCATTTTTGCAACATCAATCACATATTAACACCCTATATAGGATAAGCTTTATGGCCACATGCGAGGGATAATCTCCATCTTGGTCATTTGTAAGCTTACATCCTAGCGAGTATATCTTCATCTCTAGCTATTAGTAAGCACTACACCCATAGTGGGGTATCACTCCACACTTGTACATATTAGTGAGCATAACACCCTTGTAAGATAGCTTCATGGCCACACACAAGGGGTAACCTCCATCTCAGTCATTTGTGAGCACACATCCTTGCAAGGGTTTTGCTCTTGTTTTTCTTTTCTATTTTTTTGGCCTTTCAAATATTTGCTTTCTTCTTCTTGCAACTTTCTCTCTTCTTTCACTATTGGTTCCCTTCTCTATTCTTTCTTTCTTTCTTCTTTTCATCCACTCACTCATGCATTTCATTTTGCATTCATTTTAGATTGCATGTTAGATTACATTTCATTTAGTTAGATTCATTCATGCATTTAATTTACTTAGGAGCATCATGCATTGCATTCATCATGTTTATGATCATCATGCCTTAATAAAAACAAAAAAAAAACCATCATAAAACATCACACATATTTAACACAATAAAATAAAGTAGTTTGTATTACTCGAAAGTACTAAGTGCATGCCAACTAGTCGGTGTGCCATAGTAGAGATCTTGGTACACTAAAACATCCCTAGGGATGCATACCACAATCAAAATTGACATGTCATCTTGATCCCAATATTAGTCATGCAAGCCTGTCTCCTTTACTCTACCTGCTAGAGGTGGTGGAGGAGCCATGTTCATATATCATGAACCAGATTATGCCCATGACTGCAAGTGACTCTATGATCGTATGGATGATGGTAGAGGAACCCTATAATATGCTAGAATAGCATAGAAGTATGGCATATGGTAGTAGGCTTCCCTCTACACCACCATCTCATTTGACTCCCTCATCCTCTATAGCTCCACTAGTATTAGATGGTCTTCCTTGCTCTGTTGGCTTCCTACAATTATAACCATCCTCTTTGCCTAGGCATGTTGCTACTCTCGATCCAACTAGCCCATATCCCCTCTGAGGCCCTCTACCTTAGCCCTCATCATGTCCCACTTTGCTTGAGTTTGGTCTAACACTATGTGAATGGTATTTATCTATACCTACATAGTCACCATTGTGGCTCATAGCACCTTTACCTCCCTTTCCTGCTCCCTTGGACCTCCATCCCTGTTGGGTCTTGCCTATGTCACTATGGGGGAAAATCTTGTAGTTCCCCCTTCTCTTGAGCCATATATGGTGATCGTCCCCCTCATGATCATCATTATCTCCACACAAACCTGTGCCTAGGTTGTTCTTGATATGATTGTGTCAGGGCTGGTCTCAATCATACTATACCCCTATGTTGTCACTTTGTGGTGCATTCAGTGGCCTCTCAAAGTGATAGCTACACTCACTAACTCATAACATGGAGTCTCTACACTAGTATTAGTGGGGATATCCTCGAGGGTGCAATGCTCTCATACCATCTCTTGTACCTAAAGGCCACTCTGATATCATCCTTTCCCTAGATCCATGCACAATGGGTCATTCAGGTCCTCCTCTACCCATCTACCCACATCAAAAGTACCTCTAACTCCTGGTAGGTCCCTCCTCCCCCTCCTAAACTAGTAGTATTTAAGGTCCAAAATCTCCTACAAAATGTCAAAATAGCACTATACTCAATCAAATTAGTTTAGCTCTAGCTCATCCTTCTCAATGATGACCCACCAGATGCTCCTCATCCAAACCAACTCCTTCATATCCTCTATCCAAAAAGGGTTTAAATGCCATGGTTGCCATATGATCTGGTGCTCCCACAACTCATTTATCACTTGCCTATCTAATGGTAATACATTAGCGTATGCCATGTGCCCATGCTTGTAGTATCAGCTCCAACTATATGTTGTTGGTCATTCCATGTTGGGCAATGATCCTAGTAGTGCATTCATTCTCTAGACCGCTATGTGCTCCTAGCACCACACTTGGAGAAGCATCATATATCAGTATTGTATGCCACTTATACATGATATTGTGTAGAATCCTGTACAAGCGAGCCATCACATATGGTCCCCATGTGAATCTAACTCCCTAATATTGTATGTTTGCCACTACTCCTGCTAGTTCCCATGGCAAGTATCACCTACTTGTGTGGTACACTAACATCCTCACCACCACCCCACATATTACATATGTCAGTGCCCCAACTTCATATCGATGTGGAATCTCATCAACATGGAATTCACTCTAATGAATCACATGTGTTGGGTCCCTCGACATCATCTTTGATGCCACTATCAACACCTATACCATGTAAACCATCCTACCCCTGATGGATATCCTCAAGATGCACCACACATCCTCCATTGTGATGGTCATCTCCCCCATCAGTAACCAGAATGTGGATGATTCCTATACCACCTCTCTATCAAAGCCATCAATAGTGCCTTGTCAGCCTCAACACGAGGCATGTGTGCTATATTTAGAAGCCCCATGTTCTCCAGTGTATCTCTCTATCATTGTGAGCTCTCTCATAGCATACTTGAGTGTCTTTGATCACCACTCTCTACTCTCGAGTACATCTAGTTGCATAATCAACATAACAAAATTCACACATTTCATTAGATCCATTTAAAAAAAAACAAACAATAATAAAGTGCATTTTTTTTTGCAAAATTTACCAAATTCGCATCCTGAAATGATCGAGCATGAATTTGACAAGGACATTTGACCAAATTCATATTTCCCAACCAAATTCATGCTCCATGGCAAATTTTGTAATAAATTGCTTAAAAACCCTAAAAAATTCAAAATTTTGCTAAATTTTTTATGCAGGTGAAACATCTAATTCTAGCAAGTGGGTTTTGATCTGTACCTTTACTCTATCTACAGTAGTTCCAACATCATCTCTCTCCATGACAGCATGGTGATTTGGACGCGTCATTCTTATTTTCCTTCTTCAGAGCTCTTTTCTCCTTGTGTGGTGAAAATAAGCTCCTTTTCCCTCATTTTTTTCTCTTATTTTTATTTTTTCCCTCTTTTTTTCCCCCCCTTTCTTCTTCCTTTTATCTTTTTCTCTCTCTTATTTGCTTTTCTTGTTTTTACTTTCCCTTTTTGCACCTTTTTTCGAGTTTTATTTAGGAATATCTCATTCCTTCAAAAACTCAAGGGGGCACCCTAGCATTAGGAGCATTAATGATAGTAATGCCTTGATTTGCATACATAATTGCAGTGTTTAGGATGACACCTCTTTTTGCACTATCGCTCCGTCCAAACGCAGCCACCCCTTTTTTGTGTGTGTGCCACTTTCACTCATAGGAGTATACATATTTCTTTGACGCATTTACTTGGCCATAAATGCATCAAATAGGGGGAAAATGTAGACATGGAAAATTGACCCATCAAAATAAGTCAATCTTTCCTTAGATCCTTAGGAAGCCACCCAAACTTACCAAGTACAATTTTGGGGCCCTTTTTCTCTCTTCCTTTGAACCTTTTCCCTAGCCTTACCAAATTTGTGTTCGGTCCATACAGGGCACAAATTTAGCTTACCATATTTATGCCCTATAATTACTGGGTATGAATTTGGGATTTTAGGGGTTTTTCTCTCAAAAACCCCATCCCTCATTACCCGTTTTGGAATCGACCCTTGCCTACGGTGAACTTTTATTTTCTCACCCTTTTGGCCCTCCAAACGTCTTATAAATTGATTATTGGACTCCCTCTTTTTCTCCAATAGATATTTTGGAGGATCCTAGATCTTAACTCGCTCATTGTTCACTAACAGGTGCACTTCTGTTGTAATTTGTTATTTTTGTTGTTTTCTTGTTGTGGTGTTGGCTTCCCTTGGGGCTCAAGTGGAGTCTTCATGGTTGTTGGAGAATTCTACCATTCTAGAGTTCTTCCTTCATCACCTCATTATTTTTTGCTTCCTCCATCAGCTAACCAAGTTCTTTACTTGCATTATTAGTCATTAGATCTATTTTTCATTGTTTTGCATTTCCTTTTTTGATGTTTTGGGACCCAAAAAGTGCATCTAAATCAAATTTATGCCTTGTCTGTACAGGGTGTGAATTTGGAAATCCAAATTTGTTCCCTCTTAATATAGGACATAAATTTTATCAATTAGGGCTTAGGGGTAAATTTTTTGCTTCGCAAAACCCTAATTTGCTACTTACAATTTAGCTTTATGTTATTTGGATTCTGTTTCATTTCATTTCACTATTGCATGTCCATTAAATCTTGTTTTTGCTTATTCCAAAGGCCAAAGATCATTTTATTTTTGAACAATTAGCTAAAAGGACCAAGGGGGATTGACTACTACACCTCTAAGCTTAGTCATATAGCAGCCTAAGCAGGCCCCCCAAATGTTGATCAAATTTTCTAGGATTTTGTAAGTTGTTTCACAAGTTTTGAAGTTGTTTGGATATTCTAGATGCAAGTAAAAGCTTGGATCATCCATTGTATCAGGTAAGTGCCCTAGTAGATCTTTAGGCTATTTTATGAGTGTCTTTGTCCTTTCTATTTTAGATTTTGATCATTAAAAAAAAAAATACTTGATCTTTTATTTCTAGGCATTTGAAAGAGTAAAAGCATATAGTTTGCATCCTAGGGTTAATTTTGTTTGTGCATTTTCTAAAACCTTGGCTCAAAATAAAAATATTTTTTTATTGCAAGTTAGGGTTTAGTCATCATTGAAAATCAAGAATCATTCTAGGCTTAGTTATTATCTTCTTGCATCTTTGTTTGTCTTGCATTGTTCTTTCATTTTTTCATAGCTTATATTTTAGAAAGGCCAAACATAGGTGTTTGTTCAATATATACATCAAACATCTCCACCCCAAACTTGGAGCGAGTCCTTAAACTATTCCTGGTGAACCCTTTGATCCCTTGATCTCCTGAGTGTAGAGAATATAACACCCCCTCATGGTCACCTCGGCTCCTAGCAAATCTAGCCAAAAATCATACGCGGTAGGGTATTATCCCCCTTTACACCTATTTCTCATTAAGATGTCGATTTAAATAGCAAGGGATGAGCCATTGACGAAAGGCATGTCCTCCCAAAAATACAGAAGGTGGCGATCACTACCTCTAAGTAATGCACTGAAGAACATCTTCACCTAGGAACCTGTTAATGCCATAAAGGAAACTAGGTGCTAATCACCACCAAAACCATTGAACCAACCCATAGTGATTGAATGTGAGGGAAGGTATGATGATCTAATTTTTGTCCTAGCATTCTATAACTAGACATAGTTCCCTAGGATACAGCTAGAGCATTAAAGTGGTGACACAAAGGACAATCCAAGGGGAAATACCAAATCTGGGACATTAATAAAGGGTAATCCAAGAAGTCTAATCAAGGGGATTTTTAGCATGAAGTAACTCAATGACATGACGAGATTCCTATCAAATCCACCTGCCAACAACATTTATGGCTACAAATCCCCAAGGCCTTCATATCATTCATTGTTGATGTTGACTAGCCCAAGCAATATTGAACTAAAATTTTGAATTCTTGCATGAATTTTAGGGGAAAATCCTCATTTCTTCTTATAAATACATCCTTCTTCATTGTAAATATTGAAAGCTAGCCATGCCTATGACTAATATCTAGAATCGTATGGTATTTTGCTTCATTTTTTTATATCACAGTTTGGCTCAAGCCTTGTAACATTTTGACTAATTAGTTTTTGAGCCTATTTTTCAGGCATGTATGTACTCTAGCATTCATATATACAAGGAGTTGTGACTATTCTAGTATTTTTGTTCTAGTTCTTGTGTGGGTGTTATATATAATGCATGTTCTAGAAAATCATGTTTCTTATGCGCTATCAATTACGATGCATGTATTCTCAACTTGTCATGGTGTGAAGATCCTTTAGACTTTTGGAACCTCATAGCATTTATCCTAGGCTAATTAAATTAGATTAGATTTCATTTCCTTTCATCTACTTTTTGTTGTTTACTACTTTCCTCTTAACTCTTTTCCCCTAGCAAGAGCCCCATTAGATTAGGCTAGGCTAAGGAAATTCGCAAAGTGTCAAATATTACACCTAGACAATGAGTTGACCTTGGTAAAAAAAACCAAATGTTGTTCGAAGGAGATGTGTCCCATGCTCCTTGGACTTCCCAAGACTGGTGCCCCAAGTGAGGTGTTGGCATCAGACACTCCTAGAGAAAACCGCACCTGCAAACGATCATAAGCGCTTGGGGTACAAGAGTCATTTTTGGCCCCCAACATTAGGTCTTTCATAAATAACATTTTTTTTCCTTGCTACCTAGTTTTTTCTTATGATAATCTTTTATTCTTTAAATTTCTACAGGGATCTTCGATAAAATATTTGAGGGTGAGGCTTACGCTTGCTCTCACTCCTTATTCACACTCTATACAATGTATATTAAACTTTACTTAATGGTTTATATGGGATTGAATGGGTTCCACCTATATTAGATCAAGACCACATAGTAGTATTGCAACAACTTGACAGTTGTGCATATATCACTTTGCAAGATTCGAATCTAGGTCTCCTCCTTGAAAGTTATAGAATTTAACTAATTTAACTAATGTCATTTAATATACAATACATATTTCTTACTACCTTATTTCTTATAATTTAATTTAAAATAAGAAAAGGAAAAAAATACCCAATAAACTTTTTACTTATAATTTAAATAAACTAAAATAAAGTTTTAGATGGATTTAACCTTAACTAGTGTAGAATTTAAATAAATGTTAGATTGGTTATTACATGGCACAACATAAAAATTTATACATTAGACAATGTGGATCAAGCCTGTAAATTATTTACAAATAAATCGACTCATAGTATCACTATATATAGAGAGAGAGAGAGAAAGTAATACTTCTTATACACATCTACCATGGGGATTGAACCCGGGTCACATCACCGATAATACAAGTGGCATCCTTGCCGGTAGACCACACTCTAAGATAAATATTTTTTATTAAAGCATTTTTATTTTATTTAAAATTCCTTTTTTATAGTATAAATTTTATTTAATTATTGTTAATTTATTTAAATTTTATTATTAATGTTTTATATATAAAGAGAATATAATTAACTTAAACTTTTGATCTTCCAATTTTGAAATCATGGATGAGATTACTTCAAGATAAATATGGTGATAGAGTTTCAAACATTATGTACAAGGATCGGGAAGGAAGATACAAATGGAAAGAATATTTGTTTACAAGTATACAAAACATTGATGCTAGGAGGCAATTGAGCAGAAAGATAGTAATAATGGTTATTCTAAGAAGAACTGAGGATAAGGTAATTTGGGAGTTGAATGGCTTAGGAGAATATACAACAAGAAGTGGATATAATGTAAAGCACCAACAAAATAAGAATATTGCAACAATATGAAGAGATATTTGGGATAGCCTGAGCATTTCTAAAGTCAAAATGTTAGTTTGGCTAGTAGGTCATAGAAGAATTTTATCTTGAAATAACCATATGAAAAGGGGTTTTCATGGCCCCTCACAATGTGTTCTTTGTAAAAAGGAGGAGAGTATAAACTATCTCTTGGAACACTGCTCAATCGTCTAGAAACTATGGCAATGGATTCTTAATTGTTTGGTAAATGCATAGTGATGAATGGTAGAATTGAAGAATGGTTTTTTGTGAAAAACTTAAATTAACAAATTGAAGAATGGTTAAAGCAATGGCAAAGCACTTTTAAAAGTGATGCTTTACAGATAATCTAAGATGTATCAAAAGATACAATGCTTTGGATTATATGGTTAGAAAGGAATAGAAGAATATTTAAAGGAAAAGAAAGCAATTTAAAGGTGATGAAAAGGAAGATTGGTTTGGCCATAGAGGAATCTAAACCAACCCTATCAACTCGCCCAATCCCTAATCTGGAAGTAGAGAGCATTGATAGATGAAGTCAAGTCATCAAATGGAATTATGATGTTGGGTATATGAGAAACAAAAAGAAGGCAAAGAATATAAAGTGGAAACCACTATATGTGGAGTTGGTTAAATTGAATTTGGAGCATCAATGGGAAATTCAAGACCAGCATGAGGAGGAGGAATAATTAGAAATAATAGAGGAGAGATTGTCTCATTAAGTTTTCAATAGTGGATTTAAGATAAATAATGAAGATGAAGCTTTGAAAGGGTTAAAAATGTGTAAACAAATGAAATGGAATAGAGTATGGATGGAAGGTAATTCACTAATAGTGATAAATGCAATTTTGAGGAAAGCAAAGGCTCTATGAAACATACAAGAGATAATTGTGGAAATACAAAACCTTGTTATAGATTCTGAAGAAAATGTTAGAGGAAGTAGTAAGTTTAGACGATGTTGACAAGAAAATGTTGATTGCTTGAATCAAATAATGATTAAGATTTACTTTAATGTTTTCCATTGGTAATATTTGCTTTATTTTATAACATTAATATGTTTTCATATAAACTATTTATTACAATTTTTATGGTTGCACTTATGCTTTAGGAAAGAAACTAACACTCTAGATAAAGCGGACTATGATAGTGCGATGTTTTGACAATTTTACGCTATGAAGATGCAATGCATAGACAATAGAGGTGGAGTTTTGGTATTGTAAAGGCTATAGGAAAATGTCAAGAAGAAGAATTTTGAACTATGAAATATTTGTATTCACACAAAAAATTAAAGAAGATTAAAAAAATAAAAATCAAGAATTCAGACATTTAATGAAGAATGATATAGGTAGATAGCAATTCAATTGAGATGAGAATTAAATTTGTTTGTAAACTCTTGAACTCTAAAGGAGAGAGTTCTGATTTGTCAAAGGTAGGGACAATACAAGCCCTTTTTCTCCAACAAAAAAAACTTAAACTTTGGGTTTTGAGAATTAAATTTGTTTGTAAACTCTTGAACTCTAAAGGAGAGAGTTCTGATTTGTCAAAGGTAGGGACAATACAAGCCCTTTTTCTCCAACAAAAAAAACTTAAACTTTGGGTTTTAAAAAATAATTGTATCAAATAATATTTTTTTAAGTTTTTCTTTTTATATATATATATATATATATATATTTTTTTTTTTTTAAATGAATACACACCCACAACTCACACACGTCACGGTTTAAACCTTGAACTCTCGAAGAATCAAAACCCAAAACGTTACATTGTCCGTGGGAATATATATATTTTTTCTAATTTTGCACAAATGTTCAACTACTAAAGTGTTTATCCTAATTTTAGGAATTAAAGGTTGAAAAGCTTGTTGAAATTTAATTATAATTAAAAACTAATAAAATTATTTAAAATTAATTATAATCCAACCAAAGACGTCGACTACGACTTGGCTGTAATCGACGAAAGCGTCCTGGCTTTCTCTTCATGAAATCTGCCCGAGATCACGAGGGTTTCTTTTTAAGAAAAAAACACCCGTGTCTCAAAGATGCAAAATGACGTTTAAAGTCGGAACCATACACAGAGACTACTTTCCGAGAAATTTTGAAATTGGGAACTTTGATAAATTTGAGGTCAAGTAAAAGGCGAAAGAATTTAGAGACAAAACAGGGTTACAACCCCTGATATACACCGCCGAAAAACTTCCCTGCCTATGCAAAACCTATTTCTTAAGGGAAAAAAAAATCATTTCAGCTGGCATTTTCAGACATGATGGAGTAAGATAACGAATTTTGTTATCATAGAGATGATGACTGAAAGAAAACATAATTTTATTTAACATGTCTATGTAACGATCCCTCTTTTGTGCAACTTAGATCAGGAAGCCACAAAAATTAAGGGAAAACTTATCTGCAAAAGATGAGGTCAATTACAAACAAGAAGAAAATAATCACGATCCACGTAATTGTACCACCTATACAACAAGGCAAAACACCCACGTCCCATTATGTATTGACATTACATTGTCGGTAGGATAGGATAAGTGCTCTAGGGTGAGCATTTTGCAGCTTTATCATTTGTCTTTTTATATAACTGGTGAGAGAATCAGCGTACACTTAGGGCAGTACACATCTGGACAGAAGAGACTCAAGCATATAACAGAATCCCAACCTTGTCAGATCAGTATGCCTCGAGACAAAAGAATCAAAGGTCATGAATCTGACCTTACACATAACAATTATGTTCCCCGTTTACTATAGACACAACAAAGAAATGCCTTTCTATCTTACAGGGAGGGAAAAAAATTTTATTAGAGGGAGTGGAAGTGCAGAAGCAGAGCTTTGCCTGGATGTGATATTGCAACACAAAGCCCATGCTCCCCAAAATAAGCCATGTTCCATCAAAGAGCACACATAATCAATAGCATTGTTGAGGAGAAAAAACCGAGCTTGATAAAGTTACCCGCATCAGCTACCTCAAGAGATGAAGCGGGAAATCTAATTATAGAAATATTTAACCAGAGAAAAACAAAAATCACATTACCCATCATACTAGCTAGGAAAAAATCTCATAAACTGCAGGACATCAATTGTGCCAATCCATTCCCATGTGTCTGGAGTAGTTCTCCCATTGATATGGTGCATCTTTCCCTCTGGATTGTCATTCGCCGCCTCTGCATAATGGAAGCATCACCCATAAAACAATAACATGGAGTAACATGGTAGGGAGGGAAATGAGGTGTGTGCTGAATCAGGAAAATGCACTGTGGATCTTCAATCAAGCTTAACATTCAGGACAAAATTGATAACTTGATTAAGGAACGCAGAAAAAAGAAAATCAGGCTAGTTTGCTCAATCACACAGCAAAAGCAGTGTTCTGCCATTCTCACAGTGGACACTACTAATCACGTTAAAATCTAGTGTTCTGCTATGTTGGAGGAAAGAAAATCAGGCGAATTTGGTCACCAAATTCAATCTACCACCATTACCATTCGAATTTCTAGCACCCATCAATAAAACCCTAAAACTCAATGCCTCTGCTATTTTGAAGTTTCGTTAAGAGACATTCTCAATCTATATCAACGAGTATTCCACATTGTTCGGATTTGGATACGATGAAAAAACTAAGAAAATCGGCCCACTTCCCTCCAGGAGCGAACCGCCATTGTCACACAAGAATTTCAATCTCAATCTCTGCTATTTACAAGAATTTCTGAATCCAATTTCAGCGGCGTGGTCAGATTCAAAAACCATAAATTAGTAAGGGCCAAACCCAAAAAAAAAAGCCTGGATTTTGCTGAATCAGCCAATTCAGTCTACCTGCTATTTACAAGCTAAAATGTCTCACAAGTTCAAGCCTCTTTTATTAAAAAGATAAATACAAACGAAGTCAAAATAAGCCGCCTTCCATAACACCAACAGACGCCCAAAATCATGTTTTTTTCCCTTTCTGTTAATCAGGTCAGCTAATGTCTAAAGAAAACAACAACAACAACAACAACAAGGTGCTCAAAATTAATATTTCTTTCCTTTTTCTTTCTGAAGAGAATCAAACTTCCCCCATCTTCACATAGCCGCAGTAACCAATTCCGTTCGGCCCTATCGAAATCTCTTTACGTGCATCCACAGAAGGCGATGTGTATCCATCCTTAGTCCACACTCTTGTGTTCACAGCCCCAAATGCAGATATATGTATGAATATATATTCTGTATATATATAGAGAGAGACAGAAAAAAAGAAGAGAGAAAGTTTTTAACTAGAGGGTATTATCGACGCCGGGCCAAGTGCTCGGAAATGTGGGCGAGCGACTGGAGATTGCATCGGACAATGGTGTTGGCGAACAGACAGGTGTCTTCTCGGCTGTTGCCGTCGGGGACGTCCACCACGTAGGACTCAATGACGAAGGTTCCGCCAGGGCGGCCGTCGATGTGGCGGCAATCGTGAAGCGTGGTGATGGAGCGGTAGTTTCTGAGGCGGTGGTCACCGCCGACGACGCGGAAGCTGAGGATGTGGTGGTCCTCGTCCAGAATCTCGAGCCGCTCCGTGCTCCGCTCCGCTGGGAGCCCTGACACCACGCGGACCTCCCTCATGCTGCCCTGGACGGTACCGTCGCCACGCAGGATGGAGCAGCTCCTTATAAAGTTCTTGTACGCCTGAGGCTTATCGAAGCGCCGTACGACGGACCAGACGTCAGCCACGGGCGCCGCGATCCGCTGCACCACCATGGAGCAGCACTGCCTCTCCGCCACCGTGTGCGAATGGTACCGCTCCACCACGTCCCGCAGAAGAGCCCGCTCCTCCTCTTCCGCCTCCACCTCCGCCACCGCCTCCTCCCACCCCAGCAGCTCCAGCTTGCTTCGCTCCAATCGCCCCGAGTTCCAATCCGCCTCCGCCCTGGCCCCGATTTTGGAGAAGTCCGGGAAACGCCACAGCTGATGAGGCTGACACATGTGTAACCAACCCACTAAAATCCCCTCTCCAAAACTTCAAATCCCACAGACAATTTGTTTCCCTCGACTTTGAAGGCGAGACCAATTAAACCATTTTTTTTCTTTCGGGAGATTTAGTCCCCTCTCCGCTCTCTTTCTCTACTCCATTAGATTTGCAGGAATCGATGAATTTCGTGCCTGGAACTTCCCCTTCACGTGCACAGACCACAATTACAATGGAGACGATGATGATGATAATAAGGGGATGAGTAGGAATCATCTGATCTTGTGAAGGATCCCTTGGCATCCCATGCCATGCCATGGGCATATTACGTCCACATGACGTCAAGGGCCATGTGAATAAAATAATCATCGCTCTGATGTCTTGGGCATCATAATAAATTCATGTGCATCCAACGTATCCTTTTCGCTAAGGATTTGCGTATGGGATTTTCGAATATGAAATTGGGGGGTGGGGATTGCTTCCATATTTAGATACATAAGTAAATGTATTTCAAAGCTGTGCGCTTGTGATGGATGGTGCAGTTTTTGGCCTGTCTTTTTACCGGGATGCAAAAAAATATTGTGCCGTCCTTTGTCGCTTTTGTATTTTTTAACTTCCTTTGGGTGTGGAAAAAGCGACTTTACCACATAGTTCAGATCGGCCAGTGAGGTGCGATGCGTTAATGTGATTGGCGGCCTATAGTGGCCAACAATGTTTTTATGTGTGACATAAACATATAGATAAGCTCGAGCATTCATGACACTATTCATGTGACACAAACAGGGACTCGATTGGTGGCAATCTGGCGTGGTTGTGTCGGTTGTCCTAAAGGAGCAATATAAATTATAAAGATCATTTTTAAATTGTAAATGCAGATGGAACCATTATAATAGTGACATGGGAGCAAATGCTCTACTGTTACAACACAATACAACCCTCAAAGACCTATGACAATTTTCTCTCTAATATATATATATATAATAAGTACAGATGGTTTTCAGATTGTAAATGCAGATAAAACAAGTATAATAGTGATATGGAGCAAATGTTCCATTGCTACAACACAAAACCACCCTTAAAAACTTGGGCCGAATTTGTCTTTTGTTTATATATAAAAATTTCTTTTATAAGAAGAAACAAACTCTGTAGAATCTGTTGAATCACGCATGTATAAAATAAAGTAGGCTTTCTAAAATTAAAATAAACAAAAGTAAAGTTATTTAAGAAAATTATTAAACAACACCTTTTATATCATATAGTAATTAGTTTGTGGAAATGAGTTTAAATTTTGTTTTTTATTTAAATTTTATTTTTATGAATGTATTTTTAATTTCATATGTATTTTGTAACTTATGGAAGGTGAATCACCGTATAGTAATATTTTAATTTAAGGAAGGTGACCTTCACATTTTTATAGTGGTGACCTTCCATATGGCGAATATTCGCAAATTGGACAAATATTAGGATTTTCAAAACTGGAAATTGGCGAATATGAGGACCCTTGATGTCGACCTATTCGTCTAAAATTTTTGTTTCTTAGGGTCAATTCGCCACAATATATATCCAAACATAGGCATATTTATAATCATTGGAAAGCTCTTTTCAAGCTTGATCTAATGGTGGTGTTTTTATGAAGTTATAAGATGATTTAATAGGTTAAAATTTACCCCAAAGATGACCTTACTTTTTAGGGCTTCAAATGCCCTAAATTTTGGTGTGAAGATGATTGATTTGATTTCCTTAGGATTCATCTTGATTCACATTGATTTCGATTAGAATTCGTCATTTTTACAAGTACATTTTGAGTCCAAACCCTTATGCATAACCCTACCATATTCAATGCAATAGATTTTTAATACACCAATTCTTGTATAAAGAGAGATGCACCCCTAACTATAAAAGACATGAGTAATAGATACAATGTTATAGATTTACATCTCTTCTCAAAGATTGCTTGTATTGTCTTCTATTTGAGCAATAAAATTATTCTATGTTTTGAGAAATAAAATTATTCTATTGTTTTGCTTATATATATGGTTTGATTTGTTATACTCTATTATTTTCTAATTACAATCTTTCATGATCTTCCTTAACTTGAAATTTTGAGTTTTGGATCAATCAAAAATTTGAGTTTTTGGACCAATCATATCAGAGTAGTTTGTCTTTGAGTGTATGTACAAAAATACGAAATTAGAATATTGAAAGTTTGGGTATCATACATGTGATCCCTCTAATAACCTTCCTTTTTGTTCTAAACAATATCAAGAAAACTAAAATGGACAATACCGAGGCAATCAATCCTTTCAATGAGATGTTAAATGAAGCTCTCATGAAATAGCGGAATAATATGATGACTCAATTTGCTCAAATTTTTCAATGGCTCCTTTTTGTAAATTATGCAACCTCATTCATACAACATCTCACTTTCCTAGCATCATTTAATGCCCTCACACCTTTTAAGGTGTAGATATATTACGATATTCCTACTTTTGAAGGAAAAATTAATGTTGATGTCTAGAAAATTGGTTGGATCAGTTGTCTTCATACTTCTTTGTAAATAAATTTACCAAGAGTGAGATCACTTTAACACTCCTGAAAGCTTCATTACCTATTCAAAACTGCTCGGAAGTATATTATAACAATATTAAAGAAGAGAACGAAAATAAAGTAGAGTTCACATGGCATAATTCATGGAGGTTGTCATTAAAGAATATTGTCCTGTAGGAGCCTATGAAGATCAATACATGCAATGGTAAAAATTGTGTCAAGATAAACACCTATATGTTCAAGATTATACTAATGCTTTCCACTTCATAGTAGGAAATCTAGGAATTTAAGATACTAAAAGGTCTTGAATTCTCAAGTATTATAGTGGGCTATAATGGTACATTTAAGGGGATATGGACCTATTCAAATTTAAGACATTGAAAGAGGCATATAAAATTATTATCAAATTAGAGTAGAAGCGTAAAAACAAAATTAGAAAACAAGGAGAATCAAATAAAAAAAAATCATAACATTAAGTACCATCCAAAGAAAGGTAATAATGACTCTCCAAAGAATCTAGATAAAAGAGGTCAACCCCAAAATTAGAATTGATAGCAAAAAAATACTCCTAAGAAAAGAATCCCTCAAAGGCCAAGAGTGAAAAAGGGTGTAATTATCACAAAAGCAACTGACATTCAAGGGAGGAGTGCCAAGAAATTCAATCATTGTTTGTTGAGTCGTAACTCTCCACATCCACTACATGATCACCTCCACATCCACAAGCTAAGGATAGAGAGAAGTGAATAATGAAAGCCAAATCAAATATGACCATTTTTGCCACACATATTATACTAGAGAAGTCACAAGAGGAGAAACACTCATTTTACTCATAAATATATGGGTCAAAGCTAAGATATTGCATTTTGTTGTTGATAGTCGGATTCAAAATAATTTAATTTCTACTTAGATGGTGAAGAATTTGAATTTACCTATTATACCACACCCATAACCATATAATATTAGATGGTTATAATATGGGAGAGACATTCATAACACTCAATAATGTCTCCTCTCTTAAGCCATCAATCCCTTCAAAGATAAAAATTTATTTGATGTTGTACCCTTGGATGTTTGTGGTGTGATTTTGGGCTAACCATTTATGTGGAAGATACATGGTGTATAGGAGTCTAGACCTTGAAGTGTCATCATCACTATCAAAGCTCGATGCTTTAGGATACCATAGATATATCCTTCTACCTATATTTTCTTAATCAATGCTAAACAATGCATAAAGATGATAGCCAAAACAAGGAAATTCATTCTATTGATGATCAAGCCACAAAGTAGAAGGATTGTCACTATAATTGTAGGCCCTATATAGGAAAAGCATATGGACCAAATTATAGCAAAATATAATGACTTGTTCAAGTCACCAACTAGGGTTCCACTTCATTATGAGGTAAAGCATTCCATTGATTTAGTTCTTGGTTCTCCTTTATCTAATGCACCTATTTATCATAGACAAATCCTCAAAAATAATGAAATCATGAGACAGATCAAAGAATTAATTCAAAAGAGACACATAAGACTAAGTGCATCATAATGTGGCAGTTCAATTATCTTTAATACAAAGAAATATAGAACATGGATACTTATTGCTAAATATAGAGCTTTGAATAGAATCACTATGAAAAAATCTATCCACTCCCTTGGATAGATGACTTTTTGGACTAGCTTTGTGATGCAAATTTCTTCATCAAAACTGATCTCAAATCTAGTTATCATCAAACACCCATAGAAACCTTTGATGTATGGAAGACTACATTCAAATCTAATGAGGATTTATTTGAGTGGTTGGCTATGCCTTTTGGCTTGACCAATGCACTACCACATTCATGAGGACGATGGATGACATCCTACATTCCTACACCAACTTATTTGTGGTAGTATACTTAGATGGCATTCTCATATATGGCAATACATAGGAGGAACATCTACAACATGTTTAACAAGTACTTCATATTCTTTTGAAACACTACATATATGCTAATTTAGAGTAGTGCTCATTTGGCATAACAAATATTTAGTACCTTGGTTATATTATTGACAAAGGGGTAGTTCAAGTTGATACTAAGATGATTCAAGTAATTAGAGGTTGGCCTACCCCAAAGACTCTAATAGAGCCTTGAAAATTTTTGGCTCTTACCAATTTTTATCAAAATTTTGTATTGGGATTCTCACATATTGCTTGACCACTACACCAAGTGACCAAATGAGGTACCAAACCCAAGTTTAATTAGAGAGATACACACAATAGAGGGAATTTAATAGGTTTAAGGACCAATTGTGTTCAACTCCTATATTTTCCCTACCTGATCTACACCAACCTCTTGAGGTAATGACTGATGCATTAGAGTATGCATTGGGAGTTGTTCTCACACAATATGGGTATCCAATTGCCTATCATAGTGAAACTTTTAATGAAGTAGTTTACAAATACCCTCCATACGAAAAAGCATACTATACCATTGACCAAACATGTAAACAGTGGAAGCACTACATATTTTATAAGGAAACCATCATCCATACAAATCATAGACCTCTAGAGTTCATTCATATATAGAGTAAGCTAAGGAATGAAATTCATCAAAAGTGGTCCACATATCTACAACAAATTCATTTAATCATCAAGAAAAAAAAAGAGAGTTCCAATTCAGTAGTAGATTGTTTGATTTGACCTCCAATAATAGCACTCACCATCATTCTTAATTTCTATTGGCATGATACTTCCAATAAATTCGCCTAGTATGAAGTAGATTTTAATTTTGCAAATGCATACCAAGCTCTTTGAGTAGGTAAGCATGTTTCTAATTTTTATTTGTAAGATAACCTCCACTAACACATGAGACATGTTTGTGTACTAACTAGTGATCACTCAAATATTATTTTGGAAGCACACATCAACAATGTAGTAGGTCACTTTGGGATGGAAAAAGACGTTGACAGTGCTTCAAAAGTAATTATATTGGACCAAGATGAGGAATGATGTTGAAAAGTACATAAATTTGTATTCCCTATGTTTTTTCCAAACCAATCAACAAGAAGCAAGGACTCTATACACCATTGTCAATGCCATACAAGCCTTGGGAATATGACTCCATGGATTCCCTCTTAGGTTTACCCATATCTAAACATGATAATGATTTTATTTTTGTAGTAACTAATCATTTTAAAATATGACTATCATGAATCATTTAAGAAATCAATTTTAACAGATAATATTCCAAGCTTTATTTTTGTTTTGTGTGGCTCAATTTAGGATTTTAAAAATCCATTACCTTTGATAGGGATAGTGGATTTCTAAGTATTTTTTGGTCCACCCTACAGAGCATGATGGACACTAAGTTGACCATGTCCATAGCCTTCCATCCATAGACTAATGGCCAAATAAATTTTTTGAATCAATTTATTGTATACATTATTTATATGTATAATTCTAAGCATCCAAGCACATGGGATGAGAGCCTCCCCTATATTCAATATGGGTACAATCTAGCTCTACATAGCTCAACCAAACATAGTCTACTTCATGTTTATTTTTTTTTCCAACCGTTATCACCTATTGATGTAGCTCTCCCTATGCAACTCTTGAAGTACTCAACTCATGGACAAAAAGAGGTAAAAAATATAACTTAGTTTGTGGAATGAATTCAAATCATCCAATAATAGGTCCATGACCTCTTGTAAAAGACAAACAAAAAATACAAACAATTCCATGATTAACATCAAGTCCCATATCAATTTAAAGTTGGAGATAAGGTATGGTTATGTATTCAAAAAGAGATACTTGTAATACCCCTAAGAAGATCATACGTCTTCACTAAGGAACATACACCATCACCAAGAAGGTAGGAGAACATGTCTTTGAAATTAATCTTCCATCTTATCTTGGTTTTCATTCAATCTTCAATGTAGAAATTCTTAGGCCTTATCATCCACCTTTGTTGGAAGTATTACATTATTTGGACATATTGTAAGTATTAGTTTGGTAGAGTAATTTTTTATAATGTATGTGTCAATATAAGAGAAAGTGCAAGGTGTCAAGAGAGAGAATGAAGAGTCACATTGATATGTGGCAAGATGAGAGTTTTGTCTTAATGAGAGGAATATGAAAGGATGCATCTCCTAGATGTTTGAGAGCAATAGTTACAGTACTAAAAATTCATATAAAATTATATATTGGAGACAAAGCTTCATGTAATGAACCTACCTAAAATCATTCTTGTAATCTTTTGATATTTAATATTTTTGAATTATATTTGTGAGATATTGTTTTTATTTCAATATTGTGATTCATTGTTATATTGTTAGTGGCATTTATCAGATTTATATTTGACCTCAGATAAATATTTATTTGAGCCAATCTAGATGGAAAGATAACAGTGGTATGAGAGCCATTATCATTGTGGTTGAAGTACCAAAAAATTGGAGGAATTGAAGAAATTGTTGAAGAGAGAAAGAGATTAATGCATGAGAAGTTGTTGGATTTTTGTTGAGGATTTGTGAATGTCAGTAGAGAAAATTAAAATTTTTGAGGGCAAACATGAAATTCAAACATTGCAATGGAAGATAGAAGCTTTTGTGTTGAAGCCTACTAGAGGAACTGAGTTGAAAATGATTTTTCTTAAATCTTCAATATTTGATTTTTTCCACCTATGTTTCAGCTAGCACTTTATCAAGTTTTTCATGGAAGTCAGGTTGCATTTTTCTTATGTATTCCTCCTCCACCTACTCCTTTATTAATCCCTTGAGATGTAATTTTCCAAGTTGTATTTTTACACCTTTTATAGTCCCTTTATTTGTGATTTTCTTCTGAGAATGATGTACTAGATGTCTCATCCACATTTCTTTTCAAGTCATAAGAGTGAGTGACTTTGTTAGCTTTACTTCATCTCTCACATAATGATTTGCATTGAATGTATCAATCATACCGTAGAAATCTCCTGAGGTTGTGACAACTTGGTCCATTGCATAAACCCTAAGCATACCCCATAAATAGCTAGTCTTGAGTGTTAAATATTCCTTTGATTTAGCCTCAAATTATCCACAAAATTATTATTTTTTGTTTTCCTTCCTACTAATCCAGTGTAGAATAATACAACAAGATTTTAGCATACAAGGAGTTGTCCAACAAGGGCTTTCCTTCAAGGCTACTACCAAATTGCATGGTTAACTATTCTGTGAAAAATATAGCAAATATTTCTTGGTGTAGTTTAAGGGGCCCTATGATATAGTGTTGTCTCCAGATAATTGCTTGACCTCATTTTATTGGATGATTACAAAGAAACTTTCGCATCCTTGGGAGGGAAGCACACAATGCAAGCAACAATGTCCAGTGTGGCAGCCATCTACACAAATTTGCAGGTCAATGTTTAGTGTATTGTGCATGGTCAGAAGGACCACCTTCTTACCCTTGATCAACTCTGACACTATGATTATTCTTCACCTTGGTCTTCTTTATCAATGTTGGCACTTTGTTCTCCTCCAACAAGAGAGAGCATATATGGACTTCTAAAATTTTTAGAAATTCTTGACTATGAAATCAAAGCTATAATGACTATAACAGAGTATGCAGAGCTATCTAGAGGTATGCTAGCAAATGAGTAGCTTCTATAATTATATGTTGAAGCGCTTACTATGTTTAAATACCATTACATGAAAATTTGTAAAAGGAATATCAACAGTCATGCTGCATGGAGAAATAACATTGTTGAAGGTATTTATCTCTAGAAACCTAAATTTGGCTGGTGATTGAGATAATAGCCAAGGGAGTTATAAGCTTTTTAAAGTGTGCATTAGTCTAAAGGTTATTGGGAGATATAAAGAACAAAAACAATTTTGAATTTTTTTTAAAGTAGAGAAGAGAGTTTTTAATGGGCGATGTAAGTATAATGAAGGTATTTAATATTAATGTTTTTGATAAATGATTAAATTAATATTTGAAATATAAATTAGGGAGAAAAGGATTTCTACTCCCAAAGTTTCTTTTTGAAATTTTAATATTTTTTTGAAATTTGATATTTGAAGTTTGCAATTAAAAATTTAGAAAAAATTGGAGAAATAAGGTTTTCTACTATAGTTTGAATTAATATTTCAAATTTTTTATTTATTTTAAAGTTTGGAGTGATGAGATTTTCTACTTCAAATAGAATTTAAGTTTTTTTTTGGATTAAAGTTTGTTTTAGGGTTCAAAGTTTGAAGATTTGTTTGAAGTTCAAAGAGTTAGTAGGTATTTGTTTTAAGATTTATATTTTTTAAGTTATTTAAAGCTTTTTTTTATATATTTTGTAAATTTAATAGGGAGTTAAAAGGATTACTACTTCAAAGGTTTAGAAAATTAAATTTAAAAATTTGCAAATTTTAGTTTTTGAAATTTCAATTCTAGAGCTATAAGGTTGTCAACTTCAAAGGAAATGGATATGAATCTCAATTATTAAAGGGGCCTAATTTTATCCCATGGAAAAATAAGATGAGGTCAATACTTATTGTTGAAAAACTCTAGGATGTGGTGAATGGACAAAGAAACATTCCAGAAGATAAAATAAGAATTCAAAAATTCAAAGATGATGATGCTAAAGCTCTTATGTTAATCATGTTTGGCATATCTGATGAAATTCAAGCACACATTAGTGAAGTAGAAACTTCAAAAATTGCATGGGAAAAATTGCATATGATATTTGAAGGAAATAATAAGGCAACCATTTTACACCTATAATCACAATTGTATGCACTAAAAGTTCATGATGAAGAAAACATAGAACATTTTCTTTGAAGGATATCAAAAATTAAAATTAAAATTGCATACTTTAGGAGAAAAGGTTGAAGATGAACTTTTGGTTTTAGTTGTACTTAGAGCACTTCTTGAATCATTCAAAATGTTGGTCACATCTCTTCTAGTATCAAATAAAAATGTGTCATTTGAGGAATTAATAAATATTCTTCAATAATATGAACTTGAAAATCAATTGAGAAATGAGTCATCCAATAAGGCTCTTGTAGTAGAAAAAAGATCTTACACTTCATCACAAAAAAAATACAAAATACTATAAGTATAATTCATTGACTAGGAAATATCAAAATCAAGAATCTCGTAAAGGGGATCAAAGAGATCAAAGTAATCAGCTAGGGTATGTTGCACAATCATAAAGTGTACACAGGAATATTATGGTAAATCACATATGTTTATTATCAAGTGATGAAGAATCCAATAATGACTTAGAATCTATGACAATAAATTCATGTTGTGACACAAAAAGAAAATATATAAGAGTGCATCTCATATTATTTGAATATAGTCCATGATTGGTCCAAAAAAACTTATGTTGTCAAAATTGATGATGATAGAGATTCAAATGATGACAGAGATAATGATGCTCATAGTTGTGTTGATGTTGATAGGGATTAGTCTAATGATCATTTTGGTTATTTTGAAAGGTATACTAAAGGAATTGGTTCAAAATTATTAAATAAAATGGGATACAGAGACACATGTTTGGGAAAACATGGACAAGAAATGAAAGAGCCAATTGTACCAAAAATAAGATCAAAATATGAAGGGCTTGGATACATAAGACAAATGAGAAGTAATAAATAAGAAACTAAATTTATGATAAGAAATAGTGGTATCAATTTAGTGATAAATATTGATCAAATCAATAACAATGAAGGACAAAATGGCAAAAGAAATTTTGTAATAGGGAACAAATGTAATCATTGTGGTAGATATGGACATAATATAGAGAAATGTTGGAATCTCCATTATTGTGAAACTTGTGGAGGACATTGTAATAAGAGAAAAAGCACCATACATATATGAAATAAATATAATCTTTATTACATAGATTTCTTTTTTTTACAGAATATCCTCTAGGGATTTATAAATGAGATCCTCAAGGTGAGGAAACCCTTTTGTACAATAATTCAGATAATGTGTGCCTTCAATGTTTTCCTCTCATCACACTCAAAATTTGGATGGGTTTTGGTAGCTTTGAGTGAGCTCAACCATCCTAGGTTACCTACAACTCTAAAACACCTACACATAGCCAACGATAATACATTAAAAACATCAAATGACCCCACCTTGGTTGGGCCCAGGTTTAAAAGATGCAAACAAGAAAGCTTTAAAACACTAATGAAATGAACAAAAACACATGAAAATATTGTAAAACATTGATAATATACTTTATTTACCTTGCTACTTTTTGGTTGTAACTATGATTGTGATAAAAAATATGTTTGATCTGTGATTGTCTTGATATTGAACGATTACTTCTTATGGCCATTTGAGGACCAAATAACCGAGATCTCTACTACTCTATGCTATTAAAATATATTCTGAGTCTTCAGAGGAATGAAATGAGTTTCTAGATTAGGAGGGTAATATGTGTCGTTCTATTGTGATCTGGTGTCAGGATGGTATTTCACTTATGTACAATTTTGAGACTCGGTTAAGAGCATGAGGGGGAATAACATTTATGGTGGATGGGCAATTGAGAGAGAGGGAGTGGTGATGGATGGTAGCTGAAAATACAAAGGGATATGGAGGGTAAAATTCTAGCAAAGTCTCAACACCTACCAACAATCATCTCCCAAATACCATCATCTCTCAAATGGAGAAAAAATGTAGGGTATTTATAGATGTTTTTGGAGGTAAAGGGGTGGTGAAGTGGCGTTGAGGTGGAGAAGATGTGGTGATGATCTGGTGGACCAGTGGAATTCCATCACATTAAATGGCCATAGGGGAAGGTGAAGAAGCATCAAGGCATTGGTACCTTAGAATTTTATATTTAAATATTAAATGTCATGTTGACATTTAAAGCACAATGGAGGGTGAGAAGGGGTCTGGAATTTATTGTTAATATTAAATGTGTGTGGCTTGGGCCTCAAGTTTAGAATTTAAAATTTGAATAAAATCTATGTGGGGATGGGCAGTGGGTCTTTTCATTTAATGTTAATATTTAATGTACGTGGCTTGGGCCACTAGTGGAAATATTAATTGAGAAAATAATGATGTGGCAATGTGTACTAGGACTAGGCATTAAATGTTAATATTTAAATGAACATGGCTTAGGCCATTAGTGGGAATATTAAATTCAAAAATTATGATATGACAACATTAAATGATAAATGGAGGGTGTGGAGAGGTTTAGCATTTATTGTGGGTATTTAATGTTCTTTGACTTGGCCACGAGTGGAAATTTTAAATTTGAATAAATTTGAATTTAAATCACATGGGGGTGTGAAAAGGGGGTTTACACATATAATGTGGGTGCTTCCTAGGAGATTAGGTAGGGAAGTTAAGGATTGATTGGGTTTTAAGGGATTTGACTGATGATTTGCATAGGGTTTAGGAATGCTTAGGATAAATATGAGTTTAATTAGTGGATAGATAGGATTATGGGAGGATTAGGGAGATGAAAGAGGGATTAGAGGAAAATTGGAGGATTTAGAAAAATTAAAGGGGGATTAGAGAAATTAAATGAGATTAGGAGGAAATTAGAAGGATTAGTGAAGAATTAAAGAAATTAGAGGAAATAAAAATAAATTAGAAGAGATCCAGCAAAAAAACTAGAAGAATAAAATAAAATAAAGGAGGATTAGGAGGGAATTAAATATTTAGAGGAGAATTTAGAGGAAATTAGTAAGATTAGGGGGAATTAAGAGAATTTAAAGAATTAGAGAGAAATTAGAAGAAATTAATTGAGGAAATTTAGAGGAATTTGGGGAAATTGGATGAATTTAGGTAATTAATAATGGTTTTGTGGCAATTAAGAATTTTCGATGAGTCAATTGAGAGATGGGCTCAAATACTTGCAAAAGTGGTTAATTTTGGATGTCTACAGATGCCCCTTTTTGTGTCGTGTTGTGTGAAAACATAATGTGGTGCAAAAACAAATGACACCTAGTTGTCAGATGGGAAATTTTATTTAATACCATAGAAAAAAGGAGGTGAATGATGTATGGGTGTGGCTTGAGAAGGGTGATGTGAGATTTCCTCAAATCAAGAACAATGTAGGATATCCCAATCATGGAATGAAAAAATATTTTTGAATATTTGCCTTCAAAAAATCAATGATATCATTTGATGTGACAAGATAACTAGCCAAAGGTAGGTGTTCTCATGATGCTCCAATCGATTGTAAGTGGTCTTACATTTGCCACCTCAATTGTAGCATAGGCATGTAAACCCTTACAAAAATTGGTATGGTTTGTACCAAATTAAATGAGTCAAATTTTTGATTGAAAGAGAGAAGTTCTACTATTTTCCCTAGTAGAATGGGGATTAATGATAGCCTTGAGCAAAGATTCTTGGACTTAAGTGACTCTAGAATTGATTGTTTGAGTATTAAACTGATTTAGGACATAATTTTATGGATATTTGCAACCCCCTCAAGTGACGAGTTTATGAAGGAAGAGATGGATAACAACGATGAAATGCTTGAAAATATGGGGAATGAACTATAGAAGAATGGGGAGAAGGTGGTCAAGGGGTTCAACATTTGCGAAGAGAGGGTAGAATGGTGGGTGTTGATGTGGATGACATGTTTAGTAGGATTTTTATTTTTGTAGGTCTGAGGGCCATGATGATGTAGCCTATGGGTAACTGAGATGCATGTACTATGATTTTGATGGTATATATACATATGATGTTTATTTTGCTAAATATGATGTGTGAAAGGTGTGATTAATTATGATGTGTAATGAATGATAGAAATGATTTATAATTTAGATAAATGATGAATAAGTATGATTAATATGGTGTAATAGGAAGGATATGTGGATTATCAATTAGGTAATGCTTAGACACATATCATTGGATAGGATTTAATTAATTCATTAAGGGCATCAAGATAATCATAGTAACATAACTAGGAAGTGATAATATGAAATGGGACAAAAAGGATGCAAGGGAGAAGTGGAATATAGTAGAAAGGTAATGTGACTTGTTACAATGTATGTATTAGGGATAAAAACTTTGAGAGTGCTTTCAGGAGACTCAAACACCCAAATAACATCAATCAAAATCATCTACTAATCAATCTAGCACTTGAAGATACTAAGACCATCCTAGGGAGTCGAATCTCTTAGGGACCAAAGTGTGTGTAGTGAAGTTCATTTGTTATTTTGAGCAAGGTAGGACTAACCATTTGCAACTCAACACATTATAAGCTACCTCATTCATGAGCAATAACAAGTCTATACAAAAAAAGGTCACTAATGTGATAGACATGTCGACAAGAGGAGGGCATACTCCACTACCATTTAGGCATCTATATCCCCAATGGATATAGCCCTATAATCCTTCAACATTGTTCCACTGCCATCTAGGCATCTATAGCCCCAATGGAGATATCTAAAATTTCCAAGGATCCATGACAATAAATAATTATTGATTTAGATTTAGATTTTTGTTTTTGAATTTTGGTGCTTAATTTGATTTTTTTTTGTATTTTTTTTTTTGTGACATATATGCCATTTGGATCCTCAAGTTTGGATTATGTGCATGATTGGATGAGTAGGGGAAACTATTCACTTTATAGTTAGAATAACATATGGCATTGTCTTTCCTAAACTCAAAATGTGATTAAGATGTGTGATATGTGCACGGGCCTAGAGAGAACCCAAGGTAACTAGGAAATGCCTATAGCACTTGAGGACCTAGAGATATTCAATGGATGTTTATTGAGCCACTAAGTATGGCTAAATAACCGAAAGAATCGAGAGAGTCTCCAAAACTTGATACAAGGAAGAAATAAATGAGGATGTGGATAGACACATGAAAATTAAGAGATGAATGTAAGAAAATGCATGCGAGTAGGAAAGAGCAGATATGGAGGGAAGGATAATTATAATAATGAAGATTCCCCTAGTTAATAGAACACAACCATTCCTAATAAATGAAGCAAAAAATACCTAATGATAATCAATAGATCAGTGGAACCAAAAAATGAGAGCACAAAAATATGGAGAAAGGAGCTATAAGAGGATGTGAGGAGAAGCAAAGGAGGGAAGAAAATAATGAGGTAAAAAGAAGATGATGCAAAGGATAAGAAGAAAATAATGTAAAGAAAGGAGAAGTGGAACACATTGATCCATGGTACGTAGGCACTCAAAGTGTGATCGTTCAACTAGGAGGGATGTGGAAGGAAGGAGAATGCATAAATCAAAATGGATGAAGTGATTGGATAGGTAATGTGAGTGAAACTCTATTTGTATTTTTGTTAATATATAAAATAATGGAGTTGAGTGAAAGCTAAGCATAAAATTCTTGCAAGTGGAGGATATTGATAGGTTCAAGTTCCTCAATCACTTCTAGAGTTGTAAGTGTATGGGCCCTAGAGTCAAAGTTGTGCTTGACGATAAATGGCTTGAGTCAATTGGTAGAAAATTTGTCATGGAGATGAGGAAGAAGATTAGAATTTTGCTAATTTTATTTGAGCACAAGGTTGTTGAATTGAAATTCTTGGGGATGAACTTTGTTATTATAGGTTTGTTGAAGTTGATCTTGATAATCATGAAGATGCTCAAGAGAATTGATTCATCATTCATAAAGAAGAATGAGTTGGTCTATCCTTTCTTGGTGTGTTGTGTCATCATCCATAAAATCATGTAAGGAGATTCACAATGAGGGGATTTTGAAGGCAAAAGGAATGATTTCTTTAGCATCATCAACTAAAGAAAATGGAGTTGCCATAGTAGGCATGTGAATGCTTATTTGATAATACCAAAGCACCAAAGGGATATGGAGATGCCAATCCTTATGATTCTCCCAAACAATTTTCTTAAAAATGGTGAAAATAATCTTGTTGTTTGCTTCAGCTTAACCATTGGCCTAGGGATAATAAGGTGTCAAGAAGCTATATTGAATGTGATATTTGTTGTAAAGCTCCTAAACATATTTGTTTTTAAAAGGGGGACTATTATCCAAGATAATTTTAGAAGGGATACCAAAATGACAAATGATGTGATGGAGTATGAACTCCACAATTTGAGGTCCTGTCATTTTGATAAGAGGAATAGCCTCAACCCACTTGGTGAAGTATTATGCGGCAGTGATGATGAATGTGTGTTATCCAAAATATTTAGGGGATATTTTACCTATAATATTGAGTCCCCATTATAATAAGGGCCAGAGGGCTTGAATAGATGACCTATTTGTGGTTAGCCTTAGTCTTCTAAGCCAAAATGATTCCTAAGGTAAAATATATGGTAGATATATACAGGTGAAAGGGAATGCCTAGTCTAGGTAGTGATAAAATAGGGGTAAAAGATAAATAACATTTGATTACTTCAAAGGGATCCTGACATTCTTGGGTCCATGTGAAGGCCACCCCCTTTTGCAAAATTTGATTAGATGGCTTGCATTTATCCAATATTTGGGTGATAAAGTGACAAATCACTTGGATTTTACATTGTAAGCTATGAAGATATTTAATATTTGTAGGGGGAAGAATGTCAACAATTACCTTGACCTTATTGGGTTCCACTTAAATACCTAATATGGAGATAATAAACCCTAATTCTTTTCTAGAAGTGACACTAAAAACACACTTTTTAGGGTTAAGCCATACGTTGTGCTCAAGAAAATGATCAAAAACTTTGCATAGAATATTGATGTGCTTGTGTTGGATTTTGAACTTGGCGAAGAGATCATCCACATTTTTTTCAAAAATTTTGTGCATATAGTCATGGAAAATTGATAAGTGGCACTAGCGTTCTTGAAATTGAACAACATGAATTTATAACAAAATGCCTCCCAAGGTATTATGAAGGAAATTATGTGTTGGTCTTTAGGATTAACATGAATTTGATTGTATCCCAAAACATTATCCATGAGGGAGAGCATTTCATGGCCAATTGTGGATTCCATGAGTGTATCAATGTTTAGAAGAGGAAAATCATCCTTGAGACATGCCTTATTAAGATCACAAAAATCATTGCATGTGTATCCCCCCATTAGGCTTGCCTATGGGTACCATGTTTGAGACCCATTTAGGATAATAGATGGGTTGAATGAAGCCCATGTATAAGAGTTTTTATAATTCTTCTTTAACCATTAGCATGATAGTAGGATGAAGCTTCCTTAGTTTTTGTTTGATCAGTTTAGCATTAGGACTCCACGTAAGATTGTGGACAACTAAGTTAGGGTCAAGGTCGAGATTGTATTTATACGACCATGCAAAAACCTATTTTTATTTGATAAAAAGAGTGATAAAGAATTCTCACTCTTTGGGTGAAATACTTGTCCAAGTTTAAGAATTTGTGGGTTATCAAGATTAGATATGAGGTTAATATCCATGGTTTCCTCGATGAACATGTAGGAACCCTCTAGCTGATGAGGAGAGGGGATAAGGTGGAGGTCATCGAAAATATTTTTAGGGAAGAGTTATTAGGTGTCATTGACTTTAGCATGATAGAAAAGAGGGGAAAGAGGGAGGGGAAGGAGGGAGATAACAATTTTATTCTCGAAGTAACTGGTTAAAAAGAAAGAAATTGAAAGGGGAGAGAGGAGAAGATAGCCATTCAAAGTCAATGGCATTGGGATAGATAGTAAAAATATGGAAGGATTATTTAGATCATAAAGGGGCATGAGTAGGTTGATTTAAATCATATTAAATTGAAGAAATTTACTTGGAGGATGATGATTATAGGTCGTATTCCCAAATACATGCTCGTAATGAAAGTCATGAATGGTAAAAACTTGGAAAAAATCATCAAGCAAGAGGTAAGCGTACTCGATATCAATGTGTTTGTCATAATTATCCTCCTTAAGACCAATAGTGATGCATTGGAGGTCATCTTAAAGGATGTCAACCGAGAAAAACTTATCATACTCGAGACTAAATTTATCTTTAGAAAGTTGAGGAGGGTGAAGAATGTCATGAATGCCTTGCTCATAGTGACCAAGAACACAACCTTGTCAATGAAAATATTGAAAAATATCTCATGGAAAAGGATGGATTAGATAGAAGTTAATATTCCCACAAAACAATGTTTGAGGCTCTCTATTATGTGGTTTGTTAGAGGAAGAATCAACTTCCTCATACACAAAATTGGTATAATTGAAGGAGAAGCCCATAGGAACAATAGCACCAATTGTGAGGGGAGGATCGTGAGGGTGGCAAAAATTCCTAACTGAATCTATAATGGGAGGTGTGAAGGTGACATTATGTATAAGGTATTCACCAATGATAGGATTTTTCATATGTACAGTGACGTGCAAAGGTTGAAATAAAGATGGTTGAGATGTGGTATGTGGATGGGGTGTGCATCGTATGGGTAGTATCAAGTATAGAAGGATATGCACTTAATGGATCAAGATAGGGAGGTGGTTCAGGCTATGTGGAAGGGGAGAGGGTTGGAGTAGGTTTTATGGGGGTAATAGTAGCAGATGCAAAAACAATAGAGGTTAGAAGGGAATCAGTGGTAACCTATCCAACAGTTGTAGGGGGAGTGGTAGAAATGGGGGTTGTTGACTAGGTATTAGAGGAGGGTGAAAGGGCTATGGAAGAAGAATTATTATGTGAAGAAATAGGGGGGAGTAGTTGAGAATATGTTGGTATAGAATGCTGAGTGACAAGAATAGAAGAAGAATGAGTGTGAGGATAAGGAGGTGTAGGTAAAAGAGGATGGTTTGGGGAGAAAGGTTCAAGGAATAAGGGTGATGGAGAAGGAAGATGAGGATGAGGGGGAGTTAGTTGAAATGGGGATGGTTGAATAGGATGGGTTTCAGGATGTTGATGGGAAGGTTGAATGGTTTAAGATTTGGAATAGGATTGGAATAAAGGAGAAGGATTTTGAGAAGGGTGCATAGGTTGAGTGAAAGGAGAAGGGGAATGAGAGGAATCTGAAGGTTGAGAAGGCGCAACATGTGAGGAAAGTGATTGGGAAGGTTGAGTAGAGTGGTATGGTGCTAGAGGGACATGAGGAACATAGGATGAATATGAAGGATGCATTGAATTAGAATTGGAAGAGGTATGATAAATAGGTGGGGGGTGAGCAGGAGGATTAGGTAGGGAAAGTGGTGCTGATGGAGTGGGGGTAAGGGTAAAATGTATGGAGAGCAAGGAAGACTCATGCAGGTATGTGACCATGTGATAATATTTGAATGGTTCATTATCATTAGGAATGTAGTGAGCACAACCCTCATAAATATATTTGAGGGAATGATGTAACGTGGAGGGTATGCACCACATGTATCTTATCCATGGTCTATTGAGAAGCACATTATATTGCATCTCTCCTTTGATAACATGACATAATGTATGGATGGTTTTCACCCCTACTTGGATGGGGAGAACAATTGTACCAAGCATTTAGCATAGAGCATCATTGAAGACTTGTAGAGTGAATATAGAGGCGATTAGATGAGAAGGTAGGAGATTAAGATGTTTAAGGATGGTTGAGGTGATGATATTAATGGAGGATCTTGTGTCAACCAAAACTCATTTGAACATATTACCATCCACATAAGCCATTATGTGCAATAGGGGATCTAGTTCTTCTATCGAGATGGTCTTGATATCATGATCATAAAATATGATAGTCGGTGACATGCAAGTTCAAAAACTACCCATAAAATTGGTGAAGGCATTGGGATCATGGGTCTTTAGATCTATGGACATCAACATATCCATAAGGACCTCCAAATTTATGGGATACTATTGAATGAGATCATAGATGGATAATTTTATCGATGCCATTTTGAGATTGATTCAGTTGACTTTTAATATGGAGGATTAGCCTTGGTTAAGGAGGTATAGCTTGCACTAGTGGTGGAAACAAAGTTTATAAGGAAGGCACATTAGGGGGGCCACTGGGTTGTGTTGGTTGATCATGATATATTTGGTTTCTAGTAAACATATGGATCATACCAACAAAACCTTGGTAGTATGGGACATTTTTAACATGGTTAACTTGATTTGGAAGGGTGGTTAATGTTGATGCCCTATTATTTTATTGGGTTGTCACATGCTATAATAGTGGATTTTGATAGATGCTAAGGTTTTGATTAGGGGGCCAAAGGATTATCAGTGATAATAAATCATCTTTTGATAATATCATGTACTTGATTTTTGAATTGAATACAGTCATTGATATCGTGTCCCCTTTGTCGATGGAAAATACAAAAGTGATACTCCTTGTACCCTTTGGTTTTAGGTTTGTTTGGATCTTCTAGTTTAATTTCAAGCAAGAATATCACTTGTGTCTCATAAAGTTTTTGGAAAATGACTAACAAATGCTCAAAAAGTGGGGTGAAAGTACAAGAAGGTCTAGGAGGGCACCTAGGATGGTTGATGGGTTGGGATGGATATTGAAATTGAGGAGGAGGTGGCATAGCCTGGTATGATTGCATTTGAGCTAGGTAAGATGCTTGTTGAGGTAGGTATTGAGGTTTTTGAGGTGGATATTGAGATTATTGAGGTGGAGGTTGAGGTTGAGGCTAAGGTTGAAGTTGTTGGTTAGGCATGGTTGCACTATTCAAGACAATTTGATTGACTTGGGTTGGCTTGGATTAATTATTGTTATTGCCCTTAGAGTTCTTACTCAACCATTATTTATTTCAAAGCTTGATCTCACCTTCTTGGATTTTAATATCTTCAATAATTTTATCCTGTGCTATAGCTTCCTTGAGAGTACAATATTGTTGAAGTAGAAATAGAGATATAAGTGTTGAACAACTCCAAGTGAACATTCAAGTTAGCTCAATGATGGGGATATAGAATGGTAATTCAATTAGTATATCTCTCCATTTATTGCCATAATTCAAAATAAACTCATCGTCAAATTGGTAGAGATTGGTGAGATCCATAAATGTGGTTTTCTTTTTGACATTTAGAGTGAATTTCTCTAAGAAGATATTAGCAAATTGCTCAAAGTTATAAAGGCAATGTCTGGGTAAATTATTATACCACTACATGGCATTCCCTCCAAGGGATAACGAAAAGGTCCTGAGCATTAGGGGATCATTTTGACTAATAGGATAACAAGTATTGATGAAAGTGCTAACATGCTCTTGGGGATCCTCCTTACCCTTGAATTTGTCAAATTTAGGCTCAAACTATGGGGGGTATGGTGGTGTTAGTACTGATGTATGGATGGGATAATTGAGACGCTAGCTAAGGGTGGGATTTTGATACCTAGTATTGGTGGCTTGCAATTCTAAAGTATTGAGTCAGTTAGCCAACATTTGGAATGCATCTGGTGAGGCTTGGGGAATAAAATATGGTGTAGCTATAGGAGAGACAAAAGTGGATTCAAAAAGGGGATGTGAATAATTGGGTAAAGATTAATAATAAGTATGGTGGTTTTGATAGGTGGCCGGTACATGGAAAACTTGGGAAGTGAAAGGATGATATTGAGTTGATTGATGAGTTGGGTTGTAGGTACCTGCAGGATTTAAAGGTGGTTGATAGTTTGGAGGTTTTTGAGATGAATGAGGTTGTTGAGATTGGTTGAGTGATGGATAATATTTATGGGGATGTTATTGATAGTTAGAGGTTTTTTGTTGATATTTTTGGATATGAAGGGGTTGAGGGTAAGCTTATACTCTGGAGAGGGTTGGTTAGATGTGGAAGGTGATTGGAATTGGTTTTGAGGAGGATGGTATTGATTTGGGGAAAAATTATACTAGTTAGGAGTTTCTTGGTATTGAGTTGGAGATGTTGATTGATGATAAGTTGGAGGGTATTATTATTGCTTAGTTATGGAAGGATTTTGTGGTAGTGTTGGTGACCATTGATGAATAGTTTGAAGAGCAGTTTATGGGGTATAAACTGTAGGTGGACGTGAGACGCATGATGCAGATTGAGTGAATAATGAACCTTAAAAATATGGAAGGGGTTAAGAATCTAGTACTTTAAGATATTGTCAATGAATATGGGTGTTGTATGTAGGATGAGAGTGTTGTTGAGAATTGCTAGTGGGAACTTGCTATGAAGAAGAATAAGTAAAAGAGGGAATTGGAATTGAAGTAGTAGGAGGGGTATTAGGAGGGTAGGAAGTGTAATGGTGTATAGCAGATGTTCCAGTGACATGAATGGTTGTATAAGAAGAGTAATTTACAAAATAGAGAGTGACATTAGGAGAATCATATTGTTGCAAGGGGTTAGAAAATTGAAAATAAGTGGGAGGAGTAGAAGTGTGAAGATGAGAATAAGGATTAATATGAGTATAATGATATTGATTGGGGTTAAGAGGAGTGTAATAAGGGTCCATGGAAGCAAGATGAATTTATGACAAAGAGGTAAGGTTGGAAGAAGATGGGTGATTTGGATCAGTGGCCACTGACACATTGCCAACTCCTGGGTGAGTGGAATGTGTGTGAATTCCTTGGGTTAGATATATGTTAGCATAATCATAAGCAAAATATCACCAAGAGGATTCAATTAGGATGACTTGGGTATCAAAAAAAGAAATGGTTATGGATGGAATGTGAGAGGTTAGGTAATATACTTGCTCCTAGGAATGGATAGGATCAACATGTGTAGGAATGAGTAGCAAAGGCAATGATAGGTTCAACAAACTAGGTTGAGAAGGATAGGACAAAGAAGGCTCTTAAGAATGAGATGGAGGCTAGGAAAGATAAAATAAAGTGGAACTATATAGGGCTTGTGTGGTATTTAGGTCGATGAGAGTGACATTGGGATCAGTGGGGGTTAAGGGAGTCTTGGTGTTAGGGGATTCAAGAAGTTGGGTATGGACAATGCGGTGCATCACACCAAGATCATGTCTAATGAGATGCATATTAGGTAGGTAAGGACTATGGTGATGAGATTTATTGGATAGGCTACCATGATATACTTGCTATGCTTCCTCCTAATGGATTGGAAGAACGGTTAAAGGATGATAGGATTGGATGGAATATTCCATAGAGGTTGGCAGTTTGGCTTGGGCTTGGGCCTAAGCTTGACTTTGAGTCACAACCATAGGCTAGCAAGAATGTAAGGGAATTAAAAAAGTATGGGTTTTTCATAGTTTCAAAGGTTTTGAATGACGGCTTAGGTGGTTTTGGAATGGTTAAAACAAACTAACTATACAAACAAAATGCAAAAAAGTAAACAAACAATGCTTTTTTTAAGATTCGATCATCTGAGAGATAAACGATTGTGGGATGCGATCATTCAAGATCTAGACAATGGTGGATTGGGATCATATAAAATTTAAATGATGGTAGAGTGAGATCATATGAGGGTTGGATGGCTAGGATTTTGTTTATTGCTTTTGTTGTTTGAATATTTTGTTTTATTTTTTTGTTTTTATTTTTGTGTTTTTAATGCACCCTAAGCCTAGAAGCTACAAGGGGTAAATGGAATGGAGACTATGAGGGTATGTCTATGCTCACCCCTCTAGTGAGAGATGATACAAAAATAGATAAAATTCTTCTTAGGATGGGGATTGAATATGGGTATCCTAATGGAGACAAAAAGTAACCTCTCGAAAGAGGTCACGCTATCTAAGTCCTACTACTAGCCTAGATGACTTTCGCTTCACCCTTGGTTGGTCTTGGACAAAAAAAAGTTGAAAATTAACCAATTATTAAACCCCATGAAAAAAAGGGTATCTAACCTCATATTACCCCAGGCTAGTCCCAAGGGCAACCAGCCTCTTAGTGATGAAGTCCAAGAAACTACGTGTACTATGCTATGGTGGCTAAGGGAGTAATCAATGGTTGGGGATGAATTCCAACATCATTGGTTGGTTTTCCTTACAAAATATTTGTAGAACGTAATGTGCTAGTGTGTGATTGATTTGTGTTGGTGATTTTGTTTGAGTGTGATTTTTTTTTAATACATATTCTAAGAAAAATGAAATATGACTGCGCTTGCAAGTAACTATGCTAATGTGATAGAAAAAGTAACAACTATTCTACTATGTTTGCAATAGGAAAATAAAACCTATTCTACAACACTTGCAATAGGAAAATAAAAACTATTCTAATGTTATTGTGCTTGCAATAGAAAAGTAAAAACTATTCTAATGTGACTTTGCTTGCAACAAGAAAAATAAAAACTATTTTATTGTGCTTGCAATAGGAAAATAAAAATCATTCTAATGTGATTGCACTTGTAATAGGAAAGAAAAAACTATTCTAATGTGACTACACTTGCCATAAGAAAAATAAAAACTATTCTACTTTGTTTGCAACATGAAATAAAAACTATTCTAATGTGATTGTGCTTGCAACGAAAAAGTAAAAACTATTCTAATGTGACTACGCTTGTAATAGGAAAAATAAAAACTATCAAAGAAGTATATAAAGGAAACTTATGAAAGGAGTTAAATCGAAGAGAAAATATAGAATAGGGAATGAACCAAGACCGTCTGGGACTCAGATGGTCATAGCTATGAACCATCTTGGAATTGGATGATCTTGACTATGACCTATCTGTGGTTCTAGAGACCAGATACAAAAGTTGCAAAGACAAAATGGAGGAAAATTAAGAGACAATAGATTGAGAGGATAAAATAGTGAGAAGAAGAAATACCACCTACACTGTAACAAACAACTAGCCTATGAGGACATAACTACTTATGCTAGAAAACAAAAAAAATGAAAAGTAAGCTAGCTAATAAATAACGTTTGAAAAGTAAACTATTCTATAGAAATGAGAATGCAAACTAATCTATGAAATGAAATACAAGATAGGCTAAAGGGGTTTAAACCACTATTATTAGGAAAATAAGGGGAAGCTATTCTAAAGGAAGGAAGCTTATTTATGCAAGGGAGAAAATAACTATGCTAGAGGAATCAGAAGTGCTTATTCTAGAGAAGAGGAGAAGTTATGCTATGGAACATAATGCAAAAATGCTTAAGGAAAATAAACACCTAGGTTAGGAATAATATGACATCTAAACTAATATATGGAGTAGCATTTATACTAGGAAGAGAATAAACAAAGAGCATGATATTATTTCAAATTAAATAAGGAAAATAAAAGTTATTAACCTGTGAATCTATGTTATTATGGAGGTTGTCTGGATGTGTGAATCTAAGTCTATGATGCCTTGTATTTTGGAATTGTAATCATATCGGACTCAAATGGCCTAGGGTTGAGATCATCTGACCATTGGATGGTCACGCGTGAGAGCCCTTATATGTAACTGTGTCTAATGATTATAGTATTTGGTGTTTGTTGGGGTGACAGTTACCCACTTTCGTATGTGCAAAAACACAAAATGGAGTTAATAAAAGTTGTATAAAAAATAATAAAATGCATGAAAATCCTAAATTTGTCCTGAAACTCACTACAAGAAGAAAAGAAATAGCTTTAGAAAAGTAAACAATAAGCTACGAAATCTAAGTTTTTGAGCCATGTTGAGTTGTTGCAATAAGATCTAAAACATGCATCAAGTAAATGTTGATTTTGTGTATGGTCATCTAAGTCTCGAATGACTGACACTAGTGGTTGTCCTAAGGTCATATGGTTGTGACTATGCATAGAATATGAGAGACTCTGGGTCTTGATCTAGTGTGTTGGGACTGTGCGTAGGATGTGAGAGACTCTAGGTCTTGATATGGTGTGTTGTGACTATGCACAAGATGTAAGAGACTCCAGATCTTGATCTGGTGTGTTGTGACTATGTGCAGGATGTAAGAGACATTGGATCTTAATTTGGTGTTCTATGATAATTTTAGGGATAACTGGGACTCTCTATAACTACTAAGAAATAGCAAAATGATTAAAAATAACATAAAAACCTAAAAATAAAACTCACCCGAGGCATAAACCAAAATAAAGTACAACAAAAATATATGCTTAAACTATTGTCTAAGAAAAGAAAATGGAAATGCCAAGGTGAAGTTGAAGGTAGGTCCCATCATGATTATCATTTATGTAACAAGACAAAAATCACCATACATATATGAAAGAAATATGATATTTATTACACAACTTTCATTTTTTATATAGAATACCCTATAGGGCTTTACAAATGATATCCTCAAGGTGAGGAAACCCTTTTGTACAATAAGTCAAACAACTGGCATCTTCAATGTTTTCCTCGTCACACTTGAATGTTGGATGGGTTTTGGTAGGTTTGGGTGAGCTCAACCATCTTGGGCTACTTGCAACTTTGAAACACCTACACAACCAATGACAATATATTAAAAGCATCAAATGGCCCCACCTTGCGTAGGCCTAGGTTTAAAATATGTGAATAAGAAAACTTTAAAACACTAATGAAATGAAAAAAAACACATGAAATATTTGCAAAACATTGAGAATATACTCTTTTTACCTTGTTTTTTTTTTGTTGTAACCATAACTATGATTAAAAATGCATCTGATCTATGACCATCTTGATGTCAGATGACTGTACCTTATGGTTGTTTGGGGGTTGGATGATCGAGATCTCTACTACTCTGACACTACTAAAATTTATATTGATTTTTTAGAGGAATGAAATGAGTTTCTGGATCAAGAGGGTAAGATGGGTCATTCTATTGTGATTTAGTGTTGGGATGGTATTTTGCCTATGTACGATTTGGAGAGTGGGTTAAGATCATGAGGGGTAATAACATTTATGATGGATAAGCAATGGAGAGAGAGGGGGTGGTGATGGATGGTAGCTAAAAACACAAAGGGATATGGAGGATAAACTTTTAGCAAAGTCTCGATATCTACCAACAATCATCACCCACATGCCATAATCTCTCAAATGGAGGAAAAAATTGGGTATTTATGGATTTGTTTTAGGGAAAGGGGTGGTGAAGTGGCGCTGAGGTGGAGGAGATGTGGCAACAATCTAGTAGCCCAATGGAATTCCACCACATTAAATGGCCCTAGGGGAAGGTGAAGAAGCATGAGGGCATGGGTACCTTAGAATTTAATATTCAAATATTAAATTCCATGTTAGCATTTAAAGCACAATGGAGGGTACGAAGGGTCCTAACATTTATTGTTAATATTCAATGTGCATGGCTTGGAACTCAGGTTTGGAATTTAAAATTTGAATAAAATTTGTGTTAGGATGGGTAGTGGATCTCATCATTTAATGTTAATATTTAATGTACATGGCTTGGGCCACTAGTGGGAATATTAAATTCAAAAATAATGATGTTGCATTGTATAGTGGGACTAGACCTGTGAGGGATACCATAGAGGTAAGTCCTTGGGTTTTCATTCGGAAGACCCAAGTTCAAATCCCGGTACGAGGGGACTAGGACCCCTCATAAAAAACTAAGTAAACTTAAATTTTATCAAGTGATATTAGCTCAATCGGTTAGATTCCTCAATATAAGGAGGAGACCCAAGTTTGAATCTTGCCAAATGATACATGGATAATATCCAAGGTTTGTTGAAATACCACTATGTGGTATGATGTAATACGGGTGGGGCCTATTTCAATCCCATATAATCCATTAAAAAAATGTGTAGTGGGACTAGGCATTAAATTTTAATATTTAAATGAACATGGCGTAGACCAATAGTGGGAATATTAAATTAAAAAATAATGATATGGCAACATTAAATGATAAAATGGAGAGTGTGGAGAGATTTGGCATTTATTGTGGTATTTACTGTTCTTTGACCTGGGCCACCAATGGGAATTTTAAATTTGAATAAATTCAAATTTAAATCACATGGGGGTGTGAAATCAGGCTTTACAAATTTAATGTGGGTGCTTCCTAAGATATTAGGTAGGGAAGTTAAGTATTGATTGGGTTTTGTAGGGATTTGACTTGGGATTTGCCTAGGGTTTAGAAATGATTAGGATAAATATGAGTTTAATTAGTGGATAAGTAGGATTATGGGAGGATTAGGGAGATGAAAGAGGGATTAGAGGGAAATTGGAAGAATTAGAAAAATTAAAGGAGGGATTAGAGAAATTAAATGAGATTAGGAGGAAATTAGAAGGATTAGTGAAGAATTAAAGAAATTAGAGGAAATAAAAATAAATTAGGAGAATAAAATAAAATAAAGGAGGATTAGGAGGGAATTAAATATTTAGAGGATAATTTAGAGGAAATTAGTAATATTAGGGGGAATTAAGAGAATTTAAAGAATTAGAGAGAAATTAGAAGAAATTAATTGGGGAAATTTAAAGGAATTTGGGGAAATTGGAGGAATTGGATGAATTTGGGTAATTGGTGATGGCTTTGTGGAATTTAAAGGTTTTTAGTGAGTTGATTGGGAGATGGGCTTAGGTGCTTGCAAAAGTGGTTAATTTTGGGTGTCTACTGACATAATCATTTTAAAAAATATTATCTACATAAAGAAAAGAAAACCATAAATTAACCATTAACCATCAAAAAATATTATTTCATTCATTCATTTTGGGATAAGTAAGAATGAATGAAATAAGATGAAAGGAATATTGTATGGTTTCTATAGAAGAAATTGTGATGAAAATTAATTTTTTTTTGAATAATGATGTTATTCTTACTATGAATAAATGTTAAATAAATTATTATGACCCAAGCATATCTTGGGAGGTGACCTATAGTGAAAGCACTTATAGTGATGATTATACATAAATGATGGTATTATAATTGTTCTAGTGAATGACCTAGAGATAATGATAATCTAAAGGTGGCAGAGTCCCAAACGTATTGACCCATAGGTAGTGACCCAGAGGTAGTGACCCAGGAGTAGTAACCCAAAGGTAGTGACCCAGGAGTAGTAACCCAGAGGTAGTGACCTAGAGGTAAAGACCTAGAGGTGACTCAAATACATTGATCCAAAGGCAGACATAGATAATTTATAAAGCAATACCTAATGAAGTTTGCATATATCCAACCATGCCAAAGTTAGAGCTAAATAACGAAGAGAAAGTATCAGATAATAAAGGTAAAAAAACCTTCTTACCAAATAATGTAATAGGAGAGGGTGTTGGAAGTATTGCATTATTTGGCCACCTTGTAAATATTAGTTTGGTAGAATGATTTATCTTTTATAAAATGTGTGTTTCTATATGAGAGAAAGTTTAAGGTGTCAAGAGATAGAATGAAGAGTCACATTGATATGTGGTAAGATGAGAGTTTTGTCTTATTTAGAGGAATATTAAAGGATGCATCTCCCAAATGTTTGAGGAAAGCAATAGTTAGAGTACTGAAAAGTCATGTAAAATTATATATTTGATACAAAGCTCCATGCAATGAACCTACGCAAAATCATTCTTGTAATATTTTGATATGGAATATTTTTTAATTATATTTGTGAGATATTGTTGTAATTTCAATATTGTGATTCATTTTTATATTGTTAGTGGCATTTATCATATTTATATTTGATCCTGTATAAAGCTTTCTATGATTCAATATAACTAGAAAGATAACATTCCATAGTAGTAGAATAGTTGGACATTAAAGAAATCAATCCAAAAGTTTGGCACCACTAAATGAGGATCAAATTATTCGCACATGGACCAAGACCACTAGAAGGCAGCCCACTTAGATGTATAAAGTGGTCAGGGTAATACAACTTGGTCACCAATTGAAATGGCTAAAAATAATAGATAAAGAAGTAATTTTTCACACTTGATATCAAAAATTGTTTCAAAATGAGATTACATAGGTTTTTAATAGGAGTCCTAGTCCCCTCACATAGAGTGGGGTTTGAACCTTGGACCTCTCAAAGAGAGGCCAAAGTCCTTACCACTTCAGTAAGCTTGCAACTACACTTGATATAATGGGAGCTATTGATTTTCAAGAGGGAAAATGGTCTAGGCACGTGACCTTTTGTGGTATGGATTTATGCTCAAAAATGCCTAAAAATATATTTTTTATCCTAACTACATTGTTAGGGTCATAACTTTGTGCTTGGGGCTCTGTTTTAATCCATTCAAGAAGCATAAAGAGAGAGAATAAAATGTTTAGTAGGCAACTATTTCATAGATATATTTGCAAATAACTTTGTGGAAAAAAATGCCCTAGAAGTCCTAAAAAATGCAAAACCAAATACTTATTAAAAATGATAATTTTTTTATTTTTAGATTTTCATAGGCAAAATGCATCTCTGGCTATGTTGACACATAAAAAGAAGACAAAACACAAAAACAATTCATATGTATGTAGTTTTTATTTAATATGGACTTTGTAACTCATGGAAGGTAACTTACCACATTTCCATGTGGGTGACTTTCTAACTCATTAAAGGTAAACCACCACATTTCCATATGAGTGGCCTTACATATTCAATACGATGGGTTTCTAACACATTAATTCTTGTATAAAGATAGATGTATCACTAATTATAAAAGGTATGAGTAACGAATGTAATGTTATAGCCTCACATATCTTCTCAGATATTGCTTGCATTGTAATCCACTTTTTGAGCAATAAAATAATTTTGTTATTTTGCTTATATATTTGTGTTTTTATTTGTTATATTGTGTTATTCTTGAATTGCATTTTTTCATGATCTTCCTTAACTCAAAATTATGATTTGCAGATCAATCAAAATTTTGAGTTTTGGATCACTCAAACTAGGGACCCACTAGATACATAACATTAGGCTAACTTAGTCAAGTCAGTCTAAATATTTGGTGGACTTAAAAGCTACCATGCTTATATTTATCATTTTTCAATCAAATCACTCTCTTATTTTTTCCAAAAGTAGTCATTATAAAGGATCATAGTGCTATATTCAAAAAAAGAAAACTCAATTTTTGTGGGATAATGATTATAGGAGGGGCATTTAAGATGAAAATTGAAAGGTCTTGTTTGCAAATAATCTATGTCTCATGTTGAATCATGGTTTATGTAACTTCAACAATGGAAAAAAGGTAAGATACTTACCCTTACCAAGACCCCTAGAAACATTAAAGGCCTATCCTTGACTCTTCCAAGTAGCCTTAACTATTCACTTATAAGACTCATATTCAATAAAAATATCCTTGACCAAAAATAAAATGATGTATAATGCTAATGTCATCGCCTCAAGAATCTCATTGTATAAAAATAAACTAAAATACTAGCCAAAAAATATCCTTTTAATTTGCACATCTTGGGTATTTGTCATCCTTTATGTGTTTCTAGTCATCATTTTAGTATTAAATTTGACAAATTTCTTCTAACAATTTAGTAGCATCAAATACATTTGTAATGTTTCTTTTTCTAAAATAGTAGGTTGTTCAAGTAGACTATTGTAATAATTTCAAAGTAATCCATTTGGATTTTAGGGCTATAATTGAAACAAAATATATCATAAATAGTGTTGGATATTGTGAAACAAAATGAGAAAAAACAAGACAATAATAAGATAAAAATCAAAGTAGGAATAAATTGAAATTGTAAGTGATTTTTTTTAAAAATAAAAAGAAATATTTTCACCAAAATTTGGAGAGAATATGAAACATCAAGATTCTTTTAGGACAACCAAGAGATATCCTATTGTATATATAATTATAGGGAATTAGGTTGAAGTAGAATCTATATATTTGAAGACCAATGAAGTGTTTGTTATAGGGATTTTTTGTAATTTTTTGGGTTCATTTTATCCTTTCTATGTTTTTTTAATATTTATTCTAGAGTACCACAACATATCACATACTAGTATCAAAGTTTTAGATATAGAGATTGAATAAGTGGAACTAGAGAATTTAAAAAAATTGTGGAGAAAAACTTCATACATTATTTTCATAGCTATCATTTTTCATAGTAAATATTCATTTCCTATCCCCTAATTTAAAGGAATTTGATGATTTATAAGGAAGTATGAAGTTTTGTGGAACATAAATACAAGAAATAAGCAACTTGGACTATTTTATAAACCATAAAAAATATATATGTGGAGGAAGTACAATAAAAAGATATTTTGGGTTTGTATCACATACAAGTAGCTCTTGATACAAGTATTTTTCCAAGAATTGTAGGTGTAAATACTACAAAAGGAGCTTGGGAAACCTTGAAAATAGCCTATCAATGGTATTTTCAGGTGATATTAGTAAAGTTACAAACATTAAAAAGAGAATACAAAAAATCCAAGAACGAATATCAATGTCTTACGATGTAAGGGTGCTTGACATTATGCATAAATGGGCATCTATGGTGAAGAACCAACACAAGGAGATGTTGTCAACAAGGTATTGAGAGCATTGAAATCAAAGTGAAAAAACTATGCAATGATTATTGAAGAAAGTAAATATTTGAAGAAGTTAGAGTTTGATAAATTTTTGGATCACTTATGTCCCATGATGAAAGAATTAAAAATGGTGAAGAATAGAACTTGGGATAATATTTTTCCTACAAGGCTATATTTTCAAATAATATTGATGATATCTCAATATCTAGTTCAAAAGGTCAAATATGAGAGCAACAAAATCAACATTCCACAAGAGGAAGAGGCCATGGAAGAAGAGGAGGCACTAATGGAAGAGGTAGAGGTAGATTTATGGATAAGAAGAATGTTCAATATCACTATTGTAAAAGGTATAACCACTATAAAAGAGAATGTATAATAAAGGCAAGTAATGAAAGGGGGATAGTTAAACTTTTCACTTGGAGAGGTGAGAGCTCAAAAAATATGTTCTTAGCATGTAATGTGGTAGAAGTTTTAGCTAAAGAAACTTGGTACTTAGATTTTTGTTGTTCAAATTATATGATCATAAATAATGAGTTGTTTATAGAGTTGGATGACTCATACAAAAGCAAGGTAAAATTTGGATAAAATAATGCATTGGAGGTTGAAGGAAAATGAACCTTACAACTGACACCAAATATGAAAAGAAAAATATTTAAATTACTCACTTCACACTAGGTTTAAAGCATACCTTGTTGAGTGTGGATCAACTTCTAAATAAAAAACAAAATGGCATTTGAGAATAAGAAGTGCATCATCTATAACAAAGAAAATGGAAACTAAATAGTGGTTGTTGTACCTATCATAAATAATAAATGTTTTCTTTGAATATTGTAGGAGAATAAAGCAATTTGTGGCATATAGTCATTAAGGATAATTTATTATGACACCAAAGGTAAGGTCATCTAAATTTTCAAAGCTTCTATTTTTTTAATGCTAATGTAATGGTCCATGTATTTCCTTGTGTAGAAATAAAAAGTGAAGCGCGTGAAGGTTGTATGATATGAAAACATCATACAAATATATTACAAAAGGAAAAGCATGGAGAGAATCATATCCATTGTAGTTGATTCATACCAATATTTATGGTCCAATGCATAATCTAAGTTGTGGTAAATACTTCTTTGTCATTTTTATTGATGACCATCCTAAAAAAAATTGGGTATATGTTTTGAAGAATAAAAATGATGTTTTTGAAGTGTTTAAGAGCTTCAAAGCCATAGTAGACAATGAAAGTAGATATATAATCATAATATTAAGGACTAATTGTGGTGGTGAATATAATTCCAAGAAATTCAATCAATTTTGTGATGAGCATGGGATACAAATATAATTAACAATAGTATATATATAATCAAAATGGAGTGGCAAAAAGGAAGAATAGGACAATTATGGATATGGCAAGAAGGATGGTACTAGTAACAGGTTTGAAAATTTATTTATGGATTGAAGTAGTTGCAACAATATTATACATCCTTAATAGTGTTGTAACTCAATTCTTCGATGGTTGTATTATGATAGCAATAGGTATTTAAATGTATAGAGTGTCTATTTTAGGCATAACAAACTCTTACTCAAACTTGCAACTACATCTATCCTATACTACATACATAAACCTTGTGATGGGTGGTTATATGAGTTACCTTCTCACATGAGCTATGATGTAATAACTCCTAACATTATCCTCATTTTTACATCATAGTCAAAGTTCTATTTTTAGCTTATGACCAAAGCATAATGTTTAGGGTGATGCTAGAATTTATAAATTTGAGAGAGAATTCCCTCGTTCAATATATACTTACTAAAATACTTAGGAGTGTTGGGTTCCATCAATCATGCACTTTAAAAGTACACTTATTATAAACAATCATTGAATACATATTGAATTCAATGCATGAAATACGTGTTTTCTTAAGTGCGAAGGATCTTCATCAAATATATCAAATATTGATGAGATCAAATGTTCTCCTACCATGTAGACTCATTGCCAAATATTGTCTTGATCAATGTATTTTACTGTGGTAATGTCAATCACCTCTTTTATTTTCTTATTTTTCATGGCTTCATCAAACCTTTGCTCATGATATGTAATGTATTCATGTTTTATTTGATATTTAGCATGATGTGCTACCATGCATCATGTGTTCATCGTTGAACTGACTAGTTACCAATATTTTTTATGTGTTTTCATATATTCTATGCAAAGAAGTTTCTATTTCATGTTTTGATTATCTCTTGATATAGTGATATCAATCATCTTCTAGTTCTTCATGGCATTGTTCATATGAAAAAGATGTTTGTGGTAAGTAATGTATTCATATTTTCTTAGGTGTGCTATTGATGGTTGAATATTAAATGTTTGTTGCATTAATTGCTCATTCTCTTTATCATCTTCATCTTCAAATATTTCTATTTATGGTGAATAATCACATTTGAAATGTATGTGTTTCATCTTAGGTGCTTGAATTATATTTTTCTGATCGTCTTGGATCTTGGTATCTGTTAGATTTTGAAGCTAAATACTTAAGATAAAATTAACCAATAGATCAAGATAAAGTTGCATTATGAAATATATAATAATAGCAATATTCTAAAAGTATAAAACTCAAAAATAACATCAACTATAACTCATAAAATTGAAATTAATAAATACTCACGAAAATTGTATCTCTATTGAATCAAGATCTTAAGTATCCATAATTCCATATTACAAAACATGTCATGTCCTATACATATAGGATGTAAAGTGACTCTTCATACGAAGCACTCTTGGATTTCACTCTTCTAGAGACTCTCCAACTTCCTATTCTATGGACTTATGTGCAAATGGACAACTACGCACATTTACAATACCAAATTATACACTTTAATAATACTTGTGCATTTATTACATTACATAAAGTAAATACTCAAACTCTAAACTAGGACACTCTTTCCTAATCTAAAGATGTACCAAATATGGTACATTATCATGTACCAAATAATGTAATATATTCCAACACCCCCCTATATTATATTATTTGGTTATTGAAGACTTTAGTCCTCAATATGGATCTTCATCATGTAAATACTTTTCATCTTGTCTAGGTTCTTGTTCTTCTTTGATTTGTAGATGTACTTGTAGTGCAAACTTTTATTGTCCTCTCATTTTTCTTTATCTAAATCCTGTATTTCTTCATTTACTTCCATTGTAGAATGATTCTCTATTTTATGTAGTCTGTCTCTCAGAAAAGACATTAGTATTATTTTGAACCATTACAAGCTCTTGTGAAAAACCAATAGAATATAAAGAGTATATTCCATTGTTAATTGATCCAGTAGCCTCTATTTCATTTAGCCTTTTAATAAAACACTTATTCTTCCTATTCACATATTTGAATTCTATTGTTCTTCCACTTTCAATTAATTTGGTTACTGAGATGAGATTTGTTGTCAACCTTGGTACATACATGACATCATGCAATATAAAATATGAGTAAGATGCACTAGGTATTACACATCCATTTCCATGAACTGGATATTTCTTTCCATATGCTAGCTTTAGACCAACTTTTATTAGTAACCTCTAGACAGTCAAACCAATGTATATTTCTTGTCATATGATGACTTAACCCTAAGTCAATATACCAAGTGTTCTTACCAACTTGAATAGTAGAATTATCCTCTTGTGAAAATATTTTACATTGTTGATGAGGAATATAAAGAGTGTTTTGTCTTTGCATTTTATGATGATATGTCCCTCTTTCTAATTTATTCATAATTCTCTTACTTTTTCTAATATACCTTTCTATTTTTTACATTTGTGGTTGACTACCTTATGAATCCATAGTTTTGAATAGTAAGTTTGAGATAATTTTGAATACAGTTTCAAAATCTCTACTTTTGTTTCACCTTGGTTTTGATAGACTAAGAACAATTTTTTTTTTTTTTATTTGTGGAAAGCATCCCAAAAGGGATGCCACTTTCGAGTAAGACCCAAGAAGGCAGGGGTATCCATTCTGCCAAAAATGCCCAGGACTCGAACTTGGCCTACCACCTTTGACATACTCAAGGAGCAAACAAACACACAAAACCAATTTAAAAATAAGTAAATAACAACAAAAATAATAAAATAAAATAAAAAACATGCTCCTTGAGTGTGTCAAAAACAAAATCACAACCAAACACACACACACACAATAAGATAAAAGAAACCACAACATGAAACACATAGAAAAACACAAGAACCACATAGTAAAAAACAAACAAGACAAAAACAATAGAACACTACAAAGACATAACCCAAAAAAACACAACCAAAACCTAAAATATTAAAAAAATAAAATAAAAATAAAAAACAACTAACAATAGACAATAAACAAAAATAAAAAACATAGAAAACACTCACACAAAAAAACATGAATTAACACAAACAAAGAGAAACACAAGAACAAGAATGACAAAAACACAAGAACAATAACAAAAAACATAAAAAAACACAAAACAACAAAAAATAACACAAAGAACACAAAAAAAAAACAAAACAAAAGAACACACACACCTTAAAAAACTAAACAAAAAAACAAAAAAGAAAAAAGAAATAAAATTGAACATAACAATGACCTATCTAGACCAAAAGACTATTAAGGCAAGAAACAACAAAGGAAACAAAAGAAAGAAAAGAGTAAGCTAGGGAACTAAAAAAACATGAATGAACCAAAGAGAAGGGTACCTTCAGAACTGGAGCCATCCAAATAAATGATAAAAATAAGAGCTTCCCTAATTTGCGAAGCCCACCATCTATGAGGGTGGTCATAACAAGTAAGATCACCTTTGTTCAAAGCCCAATTAGCTAAAGCATCAACACTCTTGTTTTGATCTTTGACCACATGATTGTAATCAACTTTCAAAAATCCCATCTAGATTAATTGAATCTTCTCAATAATTATTTTTATTCTCCAATCAACCTTATGATTCTTGGAATGAGTCTTCAAAAGATTAATCATAAGTTGAGAGTCAGACTCAACTAACACCTTTTCCCATCCAACCTTATTAGCCTCATGAAGGCCTTTGAGGATACCATACCCCTCAACAAGGTTATTGGAAAGAATACCCAAATTCTTAGCAATAACTTTTAAATTAAAGTTGATAACCTTTTATCTCTTTAATCTCAAAAAATATAATTTCTTTTAACTTCTAATTTTCTCAATCCTATGTTGATGTTGAATTCCCTATAACTCCAAACTTAGAAATTTATAAATTTCATTAAAAAGTATTTGCAAATTTATAAATTTAATTTGATTTAGAAAACCTTATTTCTCCAATCTAATCAAATTGAAAATATTTCAAGTATTTTTGTAAATGCAAATAATCAAATTACAAAATTTTAAATTATTTCTTCAATTTCTTCAACTCAAATTTTGAACCTTCATGAAATTCTCTAATAGCAATAATCGGATTTCTAAGGTTTCAAATATTAATTCTTATCCCTCCAAAATAAATAGTTTCACTTTTAACCTTAGAAAATAATTATAAGCAACCTTATACCTCCTATCTTGAGCATATAAAAAAAAATTAAATAAAGTGAATTACCTTCAACCTTGAATGTGGTAATTCTCTTGGTCAATAATGCTTGACCGTCTTCTAATTGGCACTCTTTTTTCTATGCTACACATATGGAATCTTTACTATACTTTGGCCTCCCTTGGAATGATTTTTCTCTCTCCTATTTGGTTGATTAATAAACTTCAACCTTTACAAAGGTGCTATAAATTACACCTTATCCTTGCTACTACAATGTATTTATAATAGTTTACCCTTTGAATCCCTTGTTGCACTTAACTTTAATATCTCTTTTGCAATACCAAGTGTTGTATCTCCTTCTTACTTCGACTCAGTCTTCAATTAATGAACTTGCTTGCACGTTCTCCTATTTTCAACGCTTCTCTGCAAAATGCTCTTCCACTCTACTATATTTGGTTCCTTGAAATACATTATCTTACTTTCTATGGGCACTTGAAATTCTTATAACATGTTTACCTTTTGTTTTACATGTGCCACATGGCACTCAAACACTTCCAATGCTCCAAATTCACTTCCCTTACTCTCCTCAAGCTTTATAACACAATTTTCTTTGTTTGATGAAATTATGACATTGTGAGCATTACTATTTGCAAGTGTCTCACTTCTAATGAAGATTTAACATCTCCTTTCAACCCTGGCATAATTTGACACCCAAAATGCTTAACACATGTCCATTGCATGTAATGCTTCCTCCAATCCTTAACACCTAGAATTTGCTCTAATTTTCAAAATGTTCTATCACCTGTACGTATGCTCTTTCACTTTCTTTTGTAGAAACATATCAGTTACATTTGTTTGGACTCCTTAGATGAAATTATGGCATTGGACCTTCAACTTCGATAGCTTTGCTTTATGTTTCTGGTGGTGGCTCTTCCTTAGATGATGGTGGATCTTCTTTGAGCAATAATGGTGCTTCCTTAGATGGTGGTCACTTTTCCTTGAGAAATAGTGACACTTCCCTAATTCAAATGGATACTTTCTCTTCACCTTTGGACTATGGCTTCTTAGTGTCTTTAGATACTTAAAGATCTGCTTAAAAATCTGCTCTACTTTCAACCCTTTCTTGGTCTTCAATTTTATGAGAAAAATACTCTTGCTCTATTTCTTTTACTCTAATAAATCTGCACTTTTATGAGCTAAAAAATAATATTCAATATTAACGTTATTCCCTTCTTATTTCTCCTTTTCAAGTAATATTTAAGTTATACTTTTATTGTTCTATTTTGTATATTTCAGGATGCAAATACTATCAACTCCTTTTGCTTGAAGACTCTTTTTTCAACTTCCTTCTTCAGATTTTAATAAAGCTAATATGGTGCTCTCAAATACTTAATATAGACTGGTTTTAATACTCAAATAATAAACTTATATTGCACCAATATCACCATTTTTTATCTCCTTTTGCAGTTAATTTCTTTGGTGATTATTTCACCCCTTTGCTACCTCAATCTTATAAGTTTTGCACCTTTACTTTATTACACTTTATTGCTTCAAAATCTATCAATTTTGTAACTCTAATTGCTACTCAAATACTAAATTCCTTGCTATCCAAAAACTCTTTCTAATATGCCCTAAATTTATCCAAAATTACATCTCTTTCTCTCGTAATAATTTCCAAAAACCTGATCTTGTGGCTTCAAATATCCACCAAATCTATTCTCTCAAACTCTAAAACTTGCAGCTATTAGTGCTGCCCAAATGTTGTTCAAAAATTCTACAATTTTGCAGTCAATTCCTCCTTGGTTTTGCTATCCAAAAACTAAAATAATAATCTCTAAAATATTATATTATTTTGTTGTCACGGTCTCCTTCAATCTCCTATTTAAGTGCACTTCAAAATCTACCCAAATAATTTCTAAAACACAACTCTATATCTCTATCAATATATTCTCCTGCAACCCTTCAGTTCCTATCTCAAAAATTAGCAATCTTATCCTTTTCAAATTAGCCTTCAAAAATAATGTGGCTATCCTTAAACTTCTCAAAATTGTGGCCTCTTCAATATTCCCCTCTCTTTAAATCTACTTTTCAGTTTATAACTTCAAATTTGATCTCCTTCGTTGTCTCCTTCCTCAAGAATTTGAATGTCTTGAGATCTTCAAAACTCTTCTCCAAAATTTGGCAAACTTATTGCCAAAAAATTCTTCCTCTTGGGCTTGTTTTCGGATGGCGACAACTATCCCAAATCCTTCTTATCAAAAACTTCTCCTTGCTTATATTGTTTCTACCTCTAGCTTTCTTCTCAACTTCTCTAATGGCAACTTCTCCAATTCTATAATAAGGATTTATCTAGCCGCCTTCTCCTTACTTAGATTTGTTCTTCCTCTAGCTTTCTCCAATGCTTTCTTATCCAATTCTACAATAATGCTTTCTCTAGCCTTCTTCTCCTTCTCCAAATTCTCTTGAGACCTCTTCTCTTGGGTATTCTAATTCTGCATCTCCTCAATTCTTCTCCTTAAAGCTTCAATGAGATCTATCCTTGATCTCTTCAATCTTCCAACTTTATTAATGATATCTCTTTCTTGGATATCCAAAATCTACTGCTTTTGAATTTTGCAATAGGACCTTTTCTTATTCCTCCTCTATCTCCAATATCCAATCTTCTATCTTTCAAATCTGGAATTTCTTCAATCTAACCTCTTTTTTGTCTTTTCAACTTCTTCATTATACAACCTTCAATCTCCAATATTCAATCTTCAATCTCCTATAATACTTCTTTTTTGGTTCTCCTCAATATTCTTCCTTCAATCTCCAATGGGTCCTTTCTTGGACCTCCTTAATCTTCAATGTCTATTATTTTACTACAACTCAAAACTAATCCTTGCACGAGGAAAGCACATAGACTTTCAGGAAATCAAAGGTAAAATTCTTCTCTATATGTTGTAGGAAGCTTCTCAACTTCTGAGAACTATTTTTTTTCAATAAAAAAAGTTAGACCAAATGCTTTTAAATTTCTAGAATTCTAAAAGCAATAAAATTCACTAGTTATTCTCAAAACTAGTGGAAAGAATTCTATGTTGAGTCCTAATCTTCACGAGTTCTCCTTCAACCCTATGGAAAGAATCTAGCTATCTTGCAATCTGGAATCTCCTTAAATATCTCAAACTCTTAAATAGGATCTCCTTCTAGGGCTTCTTAATCTCCTCAATGTCAAGGTATGTCTTCAAGACCTGCAATTTTTCTTCTATTCTAAATTTGCTCTTGGAATAGGTAAATATCCAAACTTCTCTAGTTTTATTTTCTAGAGGTAATTCCTTTAACTTCATTGGTTTCTCCTTAACCAATGAAAATATCCTTTGCAACTTTAAAACATGTGCAATTTGAAACTTGTTGTAGCTCTGATACCATTGTTAGTTTTTGAAGCTAAATACTTAAGATAAAATTAACCAAAGGATCAAAATAAAGTTGTAGTATGAAATATATGATAATGGAAATATTCTAAAAGTATAAAACTCAAAAAAAACTTCAACTATAACTCATAAAATTGACATTAATAAATGCTCGCGAAAATTGTATCTCTATTGAATCAAGATCTCAAGTATTCATACTTCCATATTATAAAATATATCATGTCCTATACATATAGGATGTAAGGTGACTCTTGATATGGAGCACTCTTGGACTTCAATCTTCTAGAGACTCTCCAACTTCCTATTCTATGGACTCATGTGCACATGGATAACTATGCACATTTACAATATCAAAATACTTTGCATAATTTAATAATACTTGTACATTTATTACATTGCATACAGTAAATACTCAAACTCTATACTATGACACTCTTTCCTAATCTAAAGATGTGCCAAAGGTGGTACATTAGCATGTACTAAATAATGTAATATATTACAACAGTATCCCTAGTTTTATTGTGCCCTATATAATAGTTTGAATAAACTATTTTTCTTGACATATCATATATTTTGAGTCATATCAAATATTATTGTGCTATCAAAATTGTGCTTGTGAAATTAACACATATTCTTCTTGATCTTTTTTTTTTTTCTTATCTTAATTTTCCTTCACTACATTATTTTGATGTACCTTTTTCTAATTTTTATTTTTCTTATCTACTAATGATCTGCCTTGTTGTTGGTTCATCTCTCATGAAGGATATCCATTTTTGAATGGATTATGATAACATTCCTTCACAATATGTCTATTTCTATCATAATATTCACATATCCTTTGTGTGTAAAAATGTTTTCCTTAAGAATCATTTATCTGATTCTGATATCTTTGAAAATTGTTCCTCTATTAGAAGCATTGTGAAGGTCTTATACCTCTTTTGATTGGTTGCTTCCTCATTTAATTTGTAAGTAGTAATCGTTCTTATTTATATGTTGTATGTGAGGCCTCTACTTTCTGAAGTAGGTTCACCAACTTTTTGAAGCTTGGTGTTTGCTCAGTAATATCTAATGTTGTTAGAATATAGTTTCAACATTAAAACTATTTCTCATATTACATTCTTCTATTACATTATATATTGGGAACTACTATGTAAAAATATTTTTAGTTACCAATATTTTCACGTTATCCTATTAGTTTAATGGTTACTATGGGATTTCCTATAAGGATCTAATGTTATATATCTAAAGAAGTATTGTATCAAGTTTAATAAAATATACTCTTTTAACAACATGTGGTATCAAAGTAGAGGTTCCTAAGCCTAGATTGAAGAGAAATTTTTTGAAGATTGAATAAGTGAGAGTCTCATGGATATCCAAAAAAGACAAAGAAGAAGTATTTCCCAATAGGGCATCTCAAATAATGCCAATGTTAAAGAGTGTGCCATTCAAATAAAAGGTAATTCAGTGCATAATAATTGTTAAATTTCATTATATTTGAAAAATGAACCTAAAGAATGAGATGTTTGGTTATCTTATATAATTAATTGTTTAATTTTTAGAAAATTAAGACAACTCTCAATTTGAGAGATTGTAGTTTGAATATTTTATTAAAATTTTATGTTCTTTGTTCTCATTTAAGAATACAAGAAGGATTTTTAAATTTTGTGAGCCCCTAAGGGTGCTTATATATACTAAGCACATATTTTGTAAGCATTGGAGAGTGCTTGCAAAATGATATCCTATGATGATAGTATTCCAGATATCCTAGACATGAAGTCAAAGATTGCTCTCTCAGAGATTAGAGAAATGATGTTTTGTTATCTTGGATACTAAAAATAAATTAAAAAATATGTATTTTTGGTTGGTGCTACATAGAAGACGACGTTGCATTTAAATATTGGTATCATTCGTAAAGAGCAACCTTCCATATGGTTCATTTTTTAGTTGCATGAATACTTGCTCAGGGACATTACAGAGACAAAGTTGTGTACCTACATGAATATTTGCTCAAAGATTCTACAAATATGTCACTTGCTCAAAGACCTTACAAAGACATTAATTTTTAAAGAAGAGTGTAATAATAAAAGGCAAAGGTACATGTTAAAGTTCATGCTTTGAGATGTGGAGGAGCTATTTATCAGATGAACATGCAAGAATTAAAGTGCTTTTCAATTAAGTAAGTTGTAAAATTTAATAAAATGCAAAATTCAAGGCATCTTCAAACATAAAAGGTACCTTTATTTTTTTGTTTGCATATTATAAAAGTGAATTATTGGATAACACATAAAGTGTTATAATTTTGCAAGGGCGAGAGTTCAAATCTTCTTGAAAGAGGAAAATAGTCTTTAATTTTATTTTTTTAAAAGACTATATTGAATTTAACTAAGAGTTATAAGGTAGCTTAAAATTTTTATGCAATAGAATTGTTTAAAGGTTATACATTTATAAAATAAAAATGTAATTTTTATATAATAGTTATAAGGAAAAATAAAAAATGATAACACCTAAACTATTCCTTTCAAAATCACAATAATTAAAAGGTCCTAAATTTATTCCTTGGAAGAATAAAATGAGGACTATACTTGTGGTAGAAAAACTTTGGGATATAGTGTCAAGGGATGAACCATGTCCTGAAGAACCTATTGCACAAATGGAATTTAACAAAAAATATAACATGGCCAAATTAATAATTATGTTAGGCATTACAAATGAAATTCAATCTCATGTTAGTGAAGTTAGTACATCAAAAGAGGCATGGAAAATCCTATGCACAATTTTTGAAAGCAGAAACCAAGTAATTATTCATCACCTACAGTCTTAATTATATACATTGCAAATGTTAGACAATGAAAGTGTGGAACATTTCCTCATAAAGAAAATAAAATTAAAAGAAATATTAAACAGTTTGGGTGAAATAACTAATGATAGTTTGTTAGTTTCATTTGTACTACATGCACTGCCTAAGTCATATAGTGTTTTGGTAACTTCTTTGCAAGTCTCAAATTGTAGAGTATATTTTGAAGAACTAATCAATATTCTACAACATGAACTAGAAATACAATTAAAATATGATTCTTCAAACAATGCTCTAATCTCTAGAATAATATATCAAAGAAATACCATAGTTTCCACTAATTCATCCTCATATTCTCCACAAAACCAGTCTAAATGGAGAAAAAGATATTGTTGCATTTGTGAATAGGAAGAAAATCATGATACAAAATTTTATAGATATAGTACTGGTGGAGAACAGATCTTGCATAATACAGAAAAACCAGAGAAACAAGAGAGAAACCAGAGAAACAAGAGCCCAAGATTTTGTATTCAATACTTTGGAAGAATTTACAAGAATATACAGCCAAACTACCGTTTGCCAACCCCCTCTCATTACAATCCATGGGTTTTTATTGAGGTCCCGATCCTCTGTGCTTTCCCACTTCCCACGATCTACAATTGCCACTTGGAACAATTCTAAAAAGTTGCATTGATGAGACTCTTGGTGAGGTGCGCGATCGGCTGCCATATCCAACGGAATCTACTTCTCGATCTTCTACTTGCTGTTAGTTGCTTTAAATGCGTCTTCCAGATATCCTGTGCGAGTGGCCAACATGCCCGTTGAAATCCTCCTTTGGAACTGCTGCTTCACTACCTCTAACTTGCCGCGCACGAAGGGATGTCTTTATGAAAGCAGGAAGTGCATGTCTTTCTGTTTGGTCGTGATATCACGACCATTTTCCTTCTGCACCTTCTCTCTCTGTTTTGGCCGTGATATCACGACATGTCACGATATCGCGCCGTTTTTCCTATCGGCCTCTGTTCTCCCGTTTCGATCGCAAAATCGTGACATGTCGCGATTTCGTGACCATTGCGCCTTCGTGCCTTTGTTTCCCAGCTTAGGCCGCGATTTCGTGACATGTCACGAAATCACAACATGTCACAATTTCATGACCTTTGTTGCTCCGTGCCTTTGTTCCACTGCTTAGGCCACGATTTTGTGACATTACGTGAAATTGCGACATGTCGCAATTTCATGACCTTTGTTGCTCCGTGCCTTCATTCCACTGCTTAGGCTACGATTTCGTGACATGTCACGAAATCGTGACATGTCACGATTTTGTGGCCTTTGGTCCTTTGCACCGTTGTTTCTTCTGCGATGTCACGATTTCGTGACATTTACAACACTTAGAAAAAAAAATACATTTGCAACACTTAGAAAGAAATAACACAAAAGTTTGGTTGATGCTCAATTGCTTTGCTACCCTCGGATGCTCCTGCATCAGACACCCGAGGTGGATCGAGATGTGATCCTCACTTCTGATCTTTGGTAGGAAGACCCAGGCGGTCAACCTCTATTTTTGATAACCAAGTTGCATCTTCTATAGGTCTGCCCTTCCACTTGATCAAATACTCAGAATATTATTTGTTCCTTGTGCTTCTGCCTTCACGAGTATATAATATTTCCTCTATCTCTTCTTTGGTTGGGTTAGACGCTGGAATGCTCCACAATTCTATGCTTGGTGCCTCTGTACTATCTCCTTCATGGTATTCCACTAAATCAGATATGTTAAAAATAGGTGAAATATCAAGTCCACTTGGCAATTCCACTTCATATGCATTGCCTGAATCCTATTTTTCTAGTATTCTGCATGGTCCAAACTTCTTCATCTTCAACTTGTTGTAAGTTTTGGCTGGAAATCTTTCTTTTCTGAGGTGGACCATGACTTCATCTCCCACTTTGAACTCTTTGAACCGCTGCTTTTGGTCTGCTCTTTATTTATACTGAGTATTCATTTTTGCAATTTGTTTCTTTACTTCTTCATGCAGGCTTCTCATCTGTTTTGTGAATTCCTCAGCCTCTGCACTGCACTTTTCTCCTTTATCTAATTTTCTCAGCTCAAAAACATTTCTCGGACTGCTTCCATATATGATTTGGAATGGAGATTTATTTGTACTCTTATTGATAGAATTGTTGTATGCAAATTCTGCCTATGGCAAAACTAAATCCCATCCCTTGGGTTTATCTGCTATCAAGCATCTTAGAAAATTACCCAAACTTCTATTTACCACCTCTGTCTGTCCATTAGTTTGTGGGTGGTATGCAGAACTGAACTTCAGATCTGTCTTCAGCTTCTTCCTTAATGTTCTCTAGAAATACCCAACAAAATTTGTATCTTTGTCAGAAACTATGCTTCTTGGTAAACCATGAAGTCATACCACTTCCTTGAAAAATAACCCTGCAATGTGAACTGCATCGCTTGTCTTCTGGCAGGGAATAAAATGTGCCATTTTGGAGAATCGGTCAACCACCACAAATACAGAGTCATTTCCCCTCTGTGTTCTCGGTAATCCAAGAATAAAATCCATGCTTATGTCCTCCCACGGCCTTTCAGGTACAGGAAACGACTGGTATAATCCTATGTTTTGCCTTACGCCTTTTGCCATCTGGCATATTTTGCAACTTTGCACAAACTTTTTCACATATTGCTGAAGTTGCGGCCAGTAGTAATTTTCATTCACCAGGGCAATGGTCTTATCCCGACCAAAATGCCTAGCCAGTCCTTCGCTGTGCTTTTCCTTGATTAAGTTCTCCCGCATGGAACTCCTTGGAATGCATAATTTACTTCCCTTGAACAACATTCCGTCTTGGATTAGGAAATCTAACCATTTTGTCTTGTCCACAGTAACAGGTGCCAAGCAAGCCATCCAGGCTGCTACAAAATCAGGATCTTCAGGATAAAGACCCTTTAGTTCTTTGAATCCTACTACTTCCACTGTCATTTCAATCGGCAGATTCTCGCCTTCTACTTAAAGCATCTCGCAACTCGTTTGATTTCTTGCTTCCGTGCTTTAACACAAAGGTATAGCTTTGGAGAAACTCTACCCACTTCATGTGCCGCTGATTCAGTTTTGTCTGGCTGTTGATGTACTGCAATGCCTGATGATCAGTAAATAAAACAAACTCTTTTGGCAACAAATAATGCCTCCACTTCTTTAGAGCCTGAACTATAGCATAAAATTCTTGTTCATAAACTGAATACTTTTTCCAAGCATCATTGAGATTTTCACTGAAATAAGCTACAGGTCTACCTTCTTGGCTCAGTACAGCCCCTATTGCACTACCACTGGCATCACAGTCGACCTGAAATACTTTGTTAAAGTTTGAAGTGCCAAAACAGGCTGTTATGTGACCTTTTTCTTTAATGCATCAAAGCTCCTTTCAGCCCCTAAGGTCCACTTGAACTCTTTCTTATCCCCTCTCATTGTTTCTGTGAGGGGTGCACAAATGCTGCTGAATTTTCTTATAAACTTCCTATAAAAGCTTGCTAGACCATGAAATGATCTTACCTCTATTGTGCTTCTTAGGGTAGGCCATTCTATGATAGCCCTCACCTTCTCTGGGTCCATTTTTAGACCTTCTATTGAGATTACAAATCCCAGGTATACTAACTCTTTCTTGAAAAAATTACACTTTTTTAGATTTATTAATAACTCGCTCCTCCCGCAGCTTTTCAAAAACCCTCCTGATGTGCATCAGGTGTTCCTCCAGGGTTCTCGCTGAATATTAATATATCATCTAAATAAACAATGACAAACTTTCCCAGAAACTCCTTCAATACCTCATTCATCAGCCGCATGAAGGTACTTGGTGCATTGGACAGCCCAAATGGCATGACCAACCACTCATACAAGCCCTCTCTTGTCTTGAAGGCTGTCTTCCACTCATCTCCTTCCCTAACACGGATCTGGTGGTAACCACTCTTGAGGTCAATTTTGGTGAAGTACTTGGCTCCACTCAAACAGTGCATTATGTCATCCATCCTTGGCAGTGGAAATCTATATTTTATTGTTATCTTGTTGATGGCTCGAGAGTCTGTGCACATTCTCCACTCTCCATCCTTATTGGGTGCTAGTACTGTAGGTACTGCACACGGGCTAAGACTCTCTCTAATCAACCCTTTCTCCAGCAACTCCTGGACTTGCTTGTTTAGTTCTTCAATTTCTACAGGTGTCATTCTATGTGCAGCTTTATTAGGCAAGCTTGACCCTGGCACCAAATCAATGTGGTGACTAATTTTTCTTACTGGGGGTAAACCCTCAGGCACATTATCAGATATGATATCTGGAAATTCCATCAACAAACCTTGGAATTTTGTTGGGGCATCTTTGCATTATGTATTCCTGACTCTAGGAATTAATGCATAACACATATGTTCATGCTTTAAATCATCTAAAAATTTTCTTCCGTCAACCAAGCAAATTCTTTCACTGCCACATACCTTTTCTTCCATCTCCTTCAGGGGCTTCAGTTTATGACGCATTCCATTCTTGGTCATGGAATAGGTGTTGGCACGACCATCATGAACTGCACTCCTGTCAAACTGCCATGGCCTTCCCAATAGTAAATGGCACGCATCCATGGGCAGAATGTCGCATAGAACCTCATCACGGTAATTCCCAATACTGAACTTTACTAGGTACTATTCATTGACCAAAACCTTATGGTATTTTTGCAACCACGCAATCTGATATAGATGCGGGTGTTTCTTTTTCTCCAGTTGTAGCTTTGTAACCATTCCCTCCGAAACCAGGTTATCTGTGCTACCGTTGTCAATGATAATGTTGCAAATCTTACCCGCGCATTTACACCTTGTGCAAAATAAGCTTTTCCTCTGATCTGCAGCTCCCTCTTCATTCAACAGGATTCTCCTTGCAATCATTACTTCTCCTCTCTCAGCTTCTTCAGAATGCTCAGACCCAGCATCTTCATCCACGACTGCTACTCTGGCATTTCCTTTCGGCCTTCGATTATTTCTTTCTCGCTACTATGGGCATTCATAATGGTGATGTCCCTCTTCACCACACTGGAAGCAAGTCCCTTGAAACCTTCCTCTTCCTTGTCCACATCCAGCTCGACCTCTTCCCCCTTGGTAACCATTATTCTGATTACAAGAGCGGTCTGTATTTTCTCTCCTTTTTTCTTGATTGCTGCTACTTTCTCCATTTTTTTGAGATTTTTCATTTTTGCTCACCTGATTCCAAGCCCTTCCATAGATCCTAGTGCAACTGCCTCTCCTCCGGTGATCTGCTACACACTCAAGAACTACTGGCTCTGATACCACTTGGTGGAGAACAGATCTTGCATAATATAGAAAAACCAAATAAACAAGAGAGAAACCAGAGAAACAAGAGCCCAAGATTTTGTATTCAATACTTTGGAAGAATTTACAAGAATATACAGCCAAACTACCATTTGCCAACCCCCTCTCATTACAATCCATGGGTTTTTATTGAGGTCCCGATCCTCTATGCTTTCCCACTTCCCACAATCTACAATTGCCACTTGGAACATTTTTGGAAAGTTGCATTGATGAGACTCTTGGTGAGGTGCGCGACTGGCTGCCATATCCAACGAAATCTACTTCTTGATCTGTTGCTTGTTGTTAGTTGCTTTAAATGCATCTTCCAGATATCCTGCGCGAGTGGCCAACATGCCCGTTGAAATCCTCCTTTGGAACTGCTGCTTCACTGCCTCTAACTTGTCACGCACGAAGGGACGTCTTTATGAAAGCAGGAAGTGCGTGTCTTTCTATTTGGTCGTGATACCGCGACATGTCGTGATATCACGACCATTTTCCTTCTGCACCTTCTCTCTCCATTTTGGCCGTGATATCGCGACATGTCACGATATCGCACCGTTTTTCCTATCGGCCTTTGTTCTCCCATTTCGGTCGTGAAATCGTGACATGTCACGATTTCGTGACCATTGCTCCTCCACGCCTTTGTTTCCCGGCTTAGGCCGCGATTTTGTGACATGTTATGAAATCGTGACATGTCACAATTTCATGACCTTTGTTGCTCCGTGCCTTTGTTCCACTGCTTAGGCCACGATTTTGCGACATGTCGCGAAATCGTGACATGTCACGATTTTGTGACCTTTGTTGCTTCGTGCCTTCGTTCCACTACTTAGGCCGCGATTTTGTGACATGTCATGATTTCACGGCCTTTGGTCCTTTGCACCATTGTTTCTTCTGCGATGTCATGATTTCATGACATTTACAACACTTAGAAAAAAAATACATTTGCAACACTTAGAAAGAAATAACACAAAATTTTGGTTGATGCTTGATTGCTTTGCTACCCTCAGATGCTCCTGCATCAAGTACTTTAAATAGATGGAACCAACCATGAACTTATTCAAGACCACAAGAACACAAACAATCTATAAATTTAGATAATCTATCTAGAAAAAATCAAGCATATAGAACAAATTCTCCATCATAACAAGGACGTGGCACAGGAAGTGGCATAGGAAGAGTTTGAATCAGAACATGATGATAAAACCAAAAATATCCTTTAAATTATTAATGACACACTAAAAGGATAGAATAAATAATAATAGTTGGTATATAAACTTTGGATCTAGTAATCATATGATAGAAAACATACATTGGTTTGATACTTTTCAAGAAATAGAGGGTTGGCCAATGACAATGGCAGATAACACAAGTTATCACATAAAAGGAATAGGAACTATTTCTATCAAGTTGCCTTTAATAGAATGCACTATTGTGAATGTGCTATATGTTCCTAAATTGACTAACAACTTACTTTATTTGCTCAAATAATAGATAGAGGAGTTTATATTGATTTTCAAAGAGTTAATGAATATAAAAGATGCTTTATCTCAAGAAAAGGAAACCTAGAAGGTACTACATCATACTTGAATGGATTATTTGCCTTAGATGTCATTACATATCCATGTCTACTTCAAGAAGTAGAAAATATAATAAAAATGGATAGAACTCTAATGGCAAAAAAGGTAAGAAAGAAATTAATGAATTAAAATAGTTCAAAGGAAACAACAAAAAAAAACAAAGTGAAAATTTTGATACACAAGAAGGTGATGAATATACAATGCTTAAAACTTGGTTACAAATTGTCTCCAAGAGAATTGATGTACTAAAATATTTACAATCAATCTTTCAAGAAGATGATATTGATATATTCACAACACTTAAGACCTATTTAAGTCATCTTCTTGAAAAAGTAGTATACAAAAAGATAAATCTCTTAAACTCCCTATTTATTTGGTCATGCTTATATATGTTTCACTTATTACTCTTGATATATATAAAGAGAAAAATACACGACAAGATGAAATTATTACATAAATAAATAATAAAGCATTGATGAAAAATTGTTGTGTGATATAGATGACCTTATTATAAAGAAATAAATTGCTTGTAATACAAGTAATATACATACAAAGGACTTTAGTTGTGATACTAATGACTTACAAGTTGAAACAAAAGACTTTAGTTGTGACACAAATTACTTGTAAGTTGTTTGAGAAAATAGTACTAGAGCAAGGAATAGGTGTATCACTGATATTGTATAGATTTGAGACAAGCTAGTGTCCATATTGAACAAGAAAAAAAGAAACTACAGGTTGATCTTATGACACAATATATTTCTTCTCCAATAAATATTTGTACATATTATCACAAATTCATATATACATAAAAAAATATTGGAACACTCCTAAAGGAAATTACACAAAAATTTAGTTAAATTATAGATGTATGAACATCATGTAATACCATCATATAAAAGAAATGTTTCATATACTACAAAATAAAACCCAACAATTTGATCTAGAAATAATTCTAAGAGATTATGAGAGCTCCAACTTATCTCTAAATTTAGGGGGACAATTATTGCATTATTTGCTCTCTCAAATAATATAATAAATGGGGATGTAATCTAGAAGTCTTAAAAACTCTCCCAAAAGAAATCCAAAATATATCTTTCTCATAAGATCTCTTCTAAGGAAGACTATCTCAAGCCTCTTGGTTCTTCAACTATAAGAGGACTCTTATTCCTATTTTCCCAAGCTTAGCATCTTCTTCTAGCAAGGAGTCCTTATCTCATGTCCATTTTTGTCAGGCCCCCTATCAACCAAGAAGGTTAGAAAGAAATAACAAATGCTTAAGGCTCTCAAGATTCAAGCATTCAAGACCCAGGTGTTGTAGGTGAGTTGGAGAGGAGAGGGCAATCCTCCAAGGGAGGTCCCAGGTTCAAATCTCCGCCCTACCAAAAAGCTGAATTGGGTATCCAAAATCCAATTGATAATGTTGGTGCAAGTAGGGTCGGGTGTGACCCTCGGGTGAATTTGACGGTGCAGAACCCCCTGTTCGTGGTCTCTCAGACCAAGGCGGCTCCGCAAGGGGTTTTTCGCTATAAAAAAAAAAAAAAATCAAGCATTCAAGAACATCAAGCATCAAGGTAAATGCCCTTTAAGGTTCACATTTTCTCTCTCTTTCTTAATTCTTGCTTTGTACTTGTACTTTTGCACTTTATTTCACTGCTTATGATCAATTATTTACTTTATTTTACTTATATTTGTTATATTATACCTCCAACTACTTCCCACACCTTACTACATACTTCCTACACTTATTACATACTTCCTACCTCTACTACCTACTTCCTATACAATTAATATTGCCACTAGAAACATCCATATATCAAACTCAACCTTCCCATCTGCAATATCTCATTTATTCCTTTAGATTTTTTCTTAGGATTGGCTTGACCTTGTTTTACCTTTACCTATGAGGTGAAGTGACTTCCTTGACTTGTCCAAATTTAGGAAAAATAAAAATGAAAAATTAAGGTTAAAAATAAGTTAATAAGCAAGTATACTATAAGGTCAAACAAATATTAAGAAGCTTTTATATGCTTTTATTTATAATAAAAAAATACAGAATTTAATGATTTTAAAATCGGTTACATGGGATTAAAATTAGTCCCATTTGTATTACATCATGACTATGTTATCATGCTATAATATCATCTTAATAAATAAATAAATATATATATATATATATATATATATATGACTTGGCATGATTCAAACCCTAGTTAAAGGACTTAATAAAATGGTTAAAGGACTATCCCCTCTCTGCAGACCCCATCATTTCAACCCTTAGAGCTTGGACAATTGAAGTTTTTGGTACCAAAGTTGCATATTTTATTACTTTGTCAAACAATAGAAGGGTATGGAAGCCAATAATGAATAATGATCTACCAGGGGCATCAATAATACTGGAGAATGAATTAAAACAGTCTTTACTCCCTTCTGGCATTCTTGAGGACCAGCTTATCTGGGAAGCTTCAGACAATGGGGAATTTTCTGTCAAGACTGCTTATCTGATGCTTATTGATAATGATGAACCTACTTTCCCTCACTTGGAATTTTGGCCCAAAAGCATTGTTCCGAAGGTTGGGTTTTTTGCATGGCTGGCCATCCAAAATAAGATCCTCACCATGGATAACTTAATAAAAAGAGGTGTGATTGTTGTTAATAGGTGTTATCTTTGTATGTCTGAGTGGGAGTCTATTGATCATTTGTTTCTAGTATTGTAATTTTTCTCGTCTCAATCTTGTTAGGTCTCGTTACAAGTGTTTCATATTTATTGGGTCCATCCTCAGTCCATTTTTGACTTATTTGTCCAGTGGCATTCCCCCTTTTTGAATAGGCGTCTTAGGTATATGTGGAAGATCTGCCTTCATCACTACTTGTGGCAGATATGGTTGGAAAGGAATCGTCGGGCCTTCTTGGATAAGGTTTCTCAGTCATCCTCTGTCTCGTCAAAAATTTTAGCATATGCTAATGAGAATGATTGTTTAGTGCCTGCAGCATCTAGACCTCCAAATCATTTTGAAGATTAATTAGGCCAGTCATTAAACTTACCTCTCACTGATGGCCTCAATCATCCTCAAGTCTGTCCTAGAACCATGATCACATGGACCCCACCCCCTTAGGGTGGATTAAGTTAAATTTTGATGGGGCATCTAGGGGCAACCCAGGTGAAGCTGGGGCTGGTGGCTTACTTAGAGACCACAAGGGTGAGGTGCTTGTAGCTTTTGCTGAACATCTTGGAGCTCAAACTAACAATGTGGCTGAAGCAAGGGCAGTTTGGAGGAGCCTCAAGGTGGCAGAGAATTATCCAGGGAAACTGTTGGTGGAAGGTGATTCTCTTATTATTATAAATCTTCTAAAGAACACTAAGAGAGCTCCTTGGAGATTTGATGACTACATCCATGAAGCAAGGGCTCTAATTCATGACCGACCTGAGGCCATAATTTTGCATACCTTCCGGGAAGCAAACATGGCACTGATAGGTCGGCAAATGAAGGCATTGTAGCAGCAAATTTGATCACGTGGACTGAAAATCTTCCTCATGCAGTCTCAATGGTGATAGATAATGAAAAACTTTAGATTGGAAGGCTCAAAGTGGATCAATGACAAAAAATGGGGGCATTTTTAAAAAAAAAAATTTGAACCTTATAATGGATTTTGTCATATTTGTTTTTTTTTGTTCATGTGACTAGTGTTTTTTGCAGCTGGTGGGGCACTGATATAGGTTTTTTATCTACAAATTCATGCATGGGAAACATCTCGCTTTGGCCTCAAGTATTTCCCAAGGTGTGTTTGGATTCGATGTCGCAAAAAGGCCCTAGCAAGAAATAACAAAGTGTTGGAGATCCCTGACAATGAGGCACCAGACCCCACCATAATAGTCTTGGAGAAGATGACAATTTCATCAGCCTCCAACAGTATCAACCAGTTGAAGAGTCTGTCTGGCCTCATCAGTGCAGCTGTTGATTTGTGTGATTCCCTAAATCTTCTATTTTATAGCCAGCAGTTCCAGGGGCACAAGGAGTCGAAGGCAAAATCTAAAGATGATGGCAAGAACGATGATAAGAAGTTAGATGAGGACTACAAGGAAGACTGCTTGGCCTCTTGGCTGTCCATTCTATGGGATGTTTTTTTTACCATATTCTATTATTTTTATATGGGCACAAGCTACTCGGCATGGTGCTTGCATGATTAGTTTTTGTCTTTGTTAGTTCTTTTTGCGTCTTTCTTTTCTCATGGCCATAATATTAGGCTTCCATAGTTTAGTTTGGTCGTATTCTAATGGAAGAGTAGGTCTTGGCCATTTTTGTTGTCGATTTAAACTTTTAGGGCTTGGCCTTTGTCCAGTTGGTCAGTGGACCCTATTTTGTAAAATGGTTTTGGGTCAACCAGTTAAAACCCGGTGTTAATTATAATATTCTCTTACTTACCAAAAAAAAAAAAAAAACCCTAGTCTCTACCTTGAAAGTTGATGTATTTAACCAATAGTTATATTGTCATTTGTTTATAATTTTATTAATGTTTATCATTTTAAGTTTTTATCTACTTTATTTCATTTTTCTTATATTAGTTTTTTTTAGTGGAACTAATTTAATGCCTATATAATTTTATTTTATTTGTTTAGAATTCATTTTACATTAGTAAAAATCTATAATTGGCTTTATTTGTTTTTTTAGTTTACTATTAATGTTAGACTTAATATTTTAAAAAAACTTGAAAATTAAACCTAAAAGCACCTAAAAATGGTTGGGATAATAACATTTTCTTAGAATGATATACCATTTTATTCATTATTATTAAATATTTAAATGATATATTTCTATTAAAAAGGTTATATGAGTAATGATAAAATTGTGTGATATGTGTATCCTTTATATTAAATAATCAACGTGCTAACTAATAAGTAATAGAACTATATCTATACATGCTTTTTCTTATAAATTTTAGCTTTGATAATAGTTGGTGTGACTGGATTAAATGATGTTATAGCATAGTAAAATTTTATATTTTGATTAATGGTTCTCATGATGGTTACATCAAGTCATCTTGTGGAATTCGTCAAGGTGGTCCACTTTCTCCTTACCTATTTATTATTCTAGTAGAAACATTAGGGAGAGCCTTTTAAAAAGAAAAAATGGAAGAAAAACTCAAGGGTATTCAAGTTGCAAAAATTGGTCCCTCTGAATGTCATCTCCAATTTGTTGATGATACTTTTCTTTTGGGCCATCCCTCAGTCAGTGAGGTCATGGAGTTTAAATCAATATTATCATGTTATGAGAAGGATATTGGATAGTTGGTAAATACTACAAAATTCAATATTTTTTCATTAATACTTCCCTAGATTTATAATAAATTATTGTGAATATTTTAGGGTTTAAATTAAAAAAATCCATCAACCTACTTTGGTATTCCTTTGTCTGATAAAGGAAATAAAAAAGAGCTTTGGATCTCTTTTTTGGGTAGAATTAAAGCTATCTTAGCAGATTGTAAAGGTAAGTTCTTAACCATGGCAGGAAGGCTACAACTCATAAAGACTACATTGCAATCCATTCCTATTTATATGATGTCACTTTCAAGATTGCCAATAGGTATTACATCAAAAATTGATAAAATTCAAAGAGACTTTATATGAAAAGTTTGAAGAAAAATTTAGGTTTCCTCTTTATAAATATGATAGGATTTGTAAAGAAAAGAATATTGGAGGAGCGGGCTTGTAAAATTGTAAACTTATGAATTTGGCATTAGGAGCAAAGCTTGGATGGAGATTATTCAAAAATCAAAGAAAAATTTGGAAAAAAATATTACTTCAAAAATATATAGGTTCTCTTGATGCAATGAAATTATTTAGGAAAATAAATCTATCCAAAGGATCGTCAACATGGAACTTCATATCAAAGAGTTTGCAATTGATAAAGAAATATATTAGATGGTCAATCAATATGGGGAGTTACGCAAATTTTTGGTATGATGCTTGGTTGAAGCCTTATCCTCTTATCTCTGACTCAAAATGGCACCATTAATTCAAGCATGCCTAGAACATAAAGGTCCAAAGGCCAAAGACTATATTATTATGAGCAAAAACTCTAAATCATAGATTTCTTTTAGTAACTATTGGAACAAAATTTGCCTTCGGTTAATAGTGATGCGCCTTAGACTTTGCCAACATTGAATAGACAGATCTTGCTTGAGATCATCTGTCTAGTCTCCAGAGAAGGCTGGTTCCTTTGAAGTTTTTTAGAGAAAATGGGAAACAAGAGATAAGGGAAATATAGCCTAAGCTAGAACTTTTATATGGTGCAGGTTAGACAACATCAAAGACAGATTTACTTACTTCTATCCAAAGCATTTAAAAACACATTCCAAAGTAGAAATTATATAATTCCAGATATGATTTCTGATGTTTCATTTAGCATGCGTATATATTAGATTCTCATTCCAGTAATATGATTTATGTATTGCGAAATTTTAGATACAAGAATAGACTCAATCTACAATTCAATATTGTGAGTAGAAATAAAGAACATTAATACATACACTTGCACAATATGAACCAGAAGCCAATGGGAGATGTGATTTTATTGTTTGTATTCAAAGTACGTACACATAGTCTTGTAAACGTCCAAGAGTCGACCCCTTTTCTAGAGTCGCTCACCCCTATATATACCCTAAAAGAGTATCTTTTCCTAAGTACATCTTACTTATTTTACAAGCAATAATCTGCAGTTTCTAACAATACACAACGAATTTCTCGTAGATTGGATAGTGTTGAGCAAGGTGCAGCAAAAGCATTGAGAAAGTATTGTCATTGTTGTCAACACAGACAGATTGATGCAGTTGATGCAGTTCAGAGGTCAGTCAGATCAAGTGCAAAAAGTTTCAAGCAAAACAGAGGTGACCCAGATTCAGAAATTGGCAGAAAGAGACAAGGAAGAAAACTGTCGCGATATCGCGACATGTTTTCTGTCGCGATTTCGCGACAAAAAGTAGGAGAGAGAAAATGCATGCCAAAATGTCGCGATGTCGCGACATGTCGAGTTTTCACTGAGGAGAGAGAAAATGTGTCACGATTTCACGACAAAAAGTAGGAGAGAGAAAATGCACGCCAAAATGTCGCGATGTCGCGACATGTCGAGTTTTCACTGAGGAGAGAGAAAATGTGTCGCGATTTCGTGACATAAATGGAGGAAAGGAGCTTGCAATGAAGAGAGTAGAGATTTCCATGCATGTTAAAGTTTCGCATTTCAAAGCACAACTGGAAATGTATGGAAACAAAGGTGTAGCGATTTTGCTACAAATCGGAAGTTAAGAAAACTGAGATGCAGCGATTTCGACACAAGTAAAAATTCACAAGAAGAAGGTGTAGCGATTTCGCTACATGTTGAAACAAAGAGAAACTAAGGTGTAGCGATGGCGCTACATGTTGAAACAAAGGGAAACTAAGGAGTAGCGATTTCGCTACTAGTCAAAAGTGTAGAACCGAAAGATGCAAGCAATGATATTATAAGTCAAAATTTCATGAAAAGAGGCAAGGTGAAAACACAAGGCACAAAGATGTAAAAATTTTGCCATTGCATGAAGCATAGTGTCGCGATTTCGCGACATGTTCCATTTTCGCTGGAGTTGGCAAGGAGAGTTGTACGAAAGAGCAAAGTGTCGCGATTTCGTGACATGTTCCTTTTTTCGCTGCTGGCAAAGAAGAGTGTACGGAAGCCGAAAGTGTCATGATTTCACGACAAGCAGGATGATGACGTCAGCAAGAGTCAAAAACGTCGTGATTTCACGACAAGAAGGATGATGACGTCAGCAAAGTTGAAAAGTGTCACGATTTCGTGACAGGATGAAAGAAAAGCCACTGGAAGCCGAAAATGTCACGATTTCGTGACAACCTTTAGGGTGACGTCAGCATAAGTTAAAAATGTCACGATATCGCGACAGGCGACAGGTTGGCAGGTAAAAGCCAAAAAAGTAGGCATGGTGACACGTGTCATAAAAGACATCATGCAGCCAGTTACATAAAATGTAACTGATGTCAGATCTACAGTTACAGATTGACAAGTGTTAGTCATGCATTCGAACAGCCGTTTGCATGTATTCGAAGAATCAAATATAAATTATCGAAAGGTTTTCGAAAAGTTTTTTTTTCAGCTTTCGAACGGTCGCACTCATGGAATCGAACAGACATTTTTCTTGTATTCAAAGAGCCGAATATGAAGGATCGAGATATGCTTTTCATAGAAGATATGTTTGCAGCATTCAAAACAGCCATACCACAAGAAATCGAAACGCCGTATTGCAGGGTTTCGAACAGTCATTTTCGAACAGCCACTTATTTGTAGGAGAAAAGAATTCGAACAGTTGGGTATATGATTCGACTGCGTGCCGGATTGGATGTATATAAATGAATAGCTGTAAAGAGAAATTGTTGAAAAAAGATAGAAGTTGTTGCAGTAAGAAGGGAATTGCTGTGAAAAGAGGGTCTGTATAGAGAAATAAGCAGAGACATGAGATTGTGCAGAGGTTGTTAAAATTACAGACCAGTCAGGGTCGAGCTAGTAGTGAAGACATTTTTATGTCATTTTGATTTGATTAGAATTGCAGTCCAAGTTGGTGCTTGGTACTAGGGGTTGGTGCTCCATCTGTTGCAGCAGAAAATTACAGGGGTTGGTGCTCCTTCCAGTGGATGCTGGTAAAGAAGTTGTAAAATTGAAATTTTGCAAAGACTGGATTTGGATTGAAGTCCAAACAGTTAATTTTTGAGGAGTAGCCAAATTGGTGAACCTCGTTATATTGTGTGTTGTGGTGTGCTCTCATTTTGTTCTTCTGGTTTTATAAGTTTTCTATGCTTCAGTCTTTGAATGCTGCTGTTTTGAAGTTAAATAACTACACTGATTCACCCCCCCTCTCAGTGTCATTGTGTGAACATCAATTGGTATCAGAGCAAGGTTCCTTGTACAAGCTTAATCAGCTAAGGAGATCTTGGAAGAAACAATGGCAAAGCGGTGAAGGATTTTCATCCAACAAAGCTCCCTTATTTGATGGAACAAATTACACCTTTTGGAAACTCAGAATGCAAACATATCTGAGTGCATTGGGATATGATATTTGGGATTCTATAGATAGTGGATACACAACACCCACTACTCCTCCAACAGATACTACTGAGAAAAAGAAATTTGAGAACAACTCCAAAGCTAAGAATGCCATAATGTGTGGGCTTGTTGACAAGTGAACTGATAAGAGTCATGAGTTATAAATCAGCAAAAGACATGTGGGATAAACTCGAAGAGCATCCATGAAGGAGACAAGAAGATTAAGGATGCAAAACTGCAAACTCATCGAGCACAGTTCGAAGCACTGCAAATGAATGAAGATGAAAACATAGAGACTTATATGCTGAGAGTCAACGGAATTATTAATGCAATCAGAGGACTCGGTGAAGAAATTGATGATGCAGTTGTTGTGAAAAAGGTTCTCAGAACACTTCACAAAAGATTTAATTCCAAAGTCTCTGCAATAGAAGAGGCAAAAGATCTAAACAACTTCAGCATGGATGAGTTGCATGGTTCCCTGACAGCATATGAAATGAGAATAGGACAAACCAAGTCTACAGACAGAGAAGTAGCTTTTAAAGCACACAAGAATGTAAAAGCCGAACATGAATCTGAGGATGAAGGAACACTGGATGAAACAGAAGCCAATTTTGTTCGAAAACTCACAAAAGGAAAAGGAAAATATAGAGGGAAGCTACCTTTTAAATGCTTCAATTGTGGAGGAGTTGGTCATTTTGCAGCCAAATGTCCAATTCAGGAGAGAACCAAAAATGGTGAAGGTTCACACCAAGAAAAAGGTGACTGGAAGAAGAAACAAAATTTTAGAAAGAACAACTTCAAGAAGAAAAGCTTCATAACCAAGAATGTCAGCAGTTCTGAAGAAAGCACAGATGAGGAGTCTGAAGAAGAAGGAGGTGAAGCTCTGTTCATGGCACTTGAAGAAGAAAGAACAGAGAAAAATCAAGAAGGTGATGAAAATTCCAAGGATGAAGTTGAAGTGTATTTGGAAGGAGAATTGGTTGCTGCACTTGAAGAGTTGAGTGCATAAAGGAAGAAGAATAAGAAATTTTCAAAGAAATTAGAGAATGCCACGGACATAATAAACAATCTAAAAATACATACAGAGGAATTCAAGAAAATGTCCGAAGTTCTTGATGAACAATTAACTCTAAAGACAGTTGAATGCAGCAAGCTAGAGGAAGACATTGTTAAGTTAAGGATGCAGTTAGAGGAGATGAATAGAAAATTGAACTGTTTTCATAAGTTTGAAGAAAGTACTGTAAAGCTGGATAAAATGTTAAATAACCAAAGGCCTTATGGCATAAAATTTGGTTTAGGCTTTGATGAAGGAGAATCTTCAAAGGATTCAAAGAACTTGAATATAGAACCCATAAAGAAAGAAGAAAAGATCAGTGTTGAACTAGAAAAACCAAATCATGCAAAAGAAAACAATAATGCCAGATTCAAGAAGAATACTGACAAAGATGGATTCACAAAAGTCACACATCCAAGGAGGAGAAGAGTCATGGCTCCTACTTCAAACCGGCAAAGACCGGCACCCGGGTTTAATCATGCATTTTCTCGGTTATTGTTTTAAATGCAATGCTTATGGCCATAAGATTTCTGATTGCAGGCATAATGTATCTCAAAGGAATTTTACCAGAAGAAATGTTTTTTCTCCTTTAATGAATTATGCAGTTGAATGTTATAATTGTCATAATTTTGGACATATTGCTAGAAACTACAGAAGCACTTTTGCATCAAATAAATATCAGGGTAGAAAATCTCAGCCAAGTGGGTTGAAACAAAACCAAAAATTTCTTGAAAAACAGGCACATGCTAATGAAAGGACAAAGGCAAAACAAGTAGCAAAATCTGCTATCAAACCGTAATGGAAAGAAAAGGAATCTTTGATTGTCCAGACTGCTTTTAAAGCTCGGAACAAATCAGCACCTTGGATACTTGACAGTGGTTGTTCCAATCACATGACAAGTGACAAGCAAAAATTTGAGAATTTACAGAATTATGAAGGTGGTTCTGTGAAATTTGGAAATAATGATGGAGCAAAGATTGTTGGAAAGGGATTAGTCAAGATCAATGATGGCAATATAAAATCAAAAGAAGTCTTGTTTGTAATTGGCCTGAAGCATAACTTGCTAAGTGTAAGTCAAATATGTGACAGAGGCCATGATGTAATCTTCAAGAAGGAGGGTCATGAAGTAAGAAAGACAAAAAATGGAAAGTTAATAGCCACTCGGACCGAGAACTTCTGGAAATCAGTATACACTTTCAGAAACCGCAGAAGGAACATGCTTGATTGGACAGAAGATGAAAACTGGCTATGGCACAAGAGGCTTGGGCATATTAGTTTTGACAATCTGGCAAAAATCAGCTCAAAAAGAGCAATTAGAGATATACCAAACATTGGCAAACCCGTAAATAGCATCTCGTGAGTCATGCCAAAAGGGAAAACAAACCAGAGCCACTTTCAAAGCAAAAGAATACTTCACTAGCAAGCCATTAGAACTAATTCACACCGATCTATGTGGACCCATGAGAACCGAAAGCATAAATGGACACAAATATTTTATGTCGTGTATAGATGACTACTCAAGAATGACATGGGTACTATTTCTGAAACTCAAGTCGGAAGCCTTTGAGATGTTTAAAACCTTCAAAAATCTTGTTGAGAATCAATCAGAAAAAATAATTAAATGCCTAAGATCAGACAGGGGAGGAGAGTTTATCTTCGAAGAATTTGCATAATACTGTCAAAAACATGGGATAAGAAGACAGTTTTTAGCAGCTAGGACACCTCAGCAGAATGGTGTTGTAAAAAGGAAGAATAGAACAGTGCAGGAAATGGCAAGGATAATGCTGGCAGAAAACAAAATAGCTGACAAATTTTGGAAAGAGGCAGTTCATACTGCAGTTTACATTCAAAATAGGTGCATGCTAAGACCACATGAAATCAAAACACCTTATGAGTTGTGGTTTGGCAGAAAGGCAATAGCAAGACATTTCAAAGTATTTGGCAGCAAGTGCTACATAAAACGGACTAAAGATAACCTCGATAAATTTGAAGATAGAGCTGATGAAGGTATCTTTCTTGGTTACTCAACAAAAAGCAAGGCCTACACATGTTACAACAAGAGGTTGAAGAAAATTGTTGAAAGTGCTGATGTGAAAGTTGATGAAGGTAGAGAACAAGAAACTACTTATCAAGAAAACTACCCTATGTATGAAGAAGTCATTGAAGGTGATGATGAAAAAGAAACAGAGAAGAATCAGAAAATTGATCCAGATGGTGTAAAACTGAATCTGAAGAAGAAGAAAACAAGAAATTTAAAACAGGAAACTAGCAGAAAAATCATCCAAGTGAACAGATTATTGGGGATCCCACAGATGGTATTCAGACAAGAAGAACAGCAGTGAGGAACTATTCTCTGTTATCTAGTATTGAACCTAAAAATGTTGTCGAAGCAAGCACTGATGAAAGTTGGATGAAGGCAATCAATGAAGAACTAGATCAGATAGAGAAAAACAATACCTGGGAATTAGTACCTAGACCAACAAATAAAAACATAATTGGCACTAAATGGGTTTTTAGAAATAAATTGAATGAAGATGGGCAGGTTGTCGTAAATAAGGCAAGATTGGTATGTAAAGGCTATGCTCAAGTTGAAGGCATTGATTTTGAAGAAACTTTTGCACCGATAGCCAGACTAGAGGCAATCAGAATGTTTCTGGCATTAGCAGTTCATAAAAACTTCAAAGTATATCAAATGGATGTAAAATCAGCATTTTTGAATGGAAAACTAGAAGAGGTTTACATTGAACAAACAGATGGCTTCCAACTTGGTGACAATCCAGATTTTGTTTGTAGGTTAAAGAAAGCTTTATATGGATTAAAACAGGCACCCAGAGCATGGTATGCAAGGTCGGATAATTATCTAATTAAACAAGGGTTTAAGAAAGGTTTGGTGGATAGCAACTTATATGTCAAAACAGAGAAGGGTCATCTTATTGTTCTTGTTGTTTATGTAGATGACATAATATTTGGCAACAGCATGGATGAATACTGCAAAGACATATCAATTAAAATGAAAAAATAATTTGAGATGTCAATGATTGGTGAACTTTCTTATTTCTTAGGATTGCAGGTCAATCAAAATGAAAAAGGCATTTTTATTTCTCAAGTTAAATATGTAAAAGAAATGTTGAAAAAGTTCACAATGGAAGACAGTAAACCGGTCAGCACTCCCATGACAACAGGCTGCAAGTTGAGCAAGGATGATAAATCTCCAGATGTGGATCAAACAATGTACAGGTCTATGATTGGAAGCCTATTGTATTTAATAGCTACTAGACCAGATATACTACAGGCAGTATGCATGGTTGCTAGATTTTAGGAAAGTCCCAAAGAAACTCATGTCACAGCTGTAAAAAGGATCTTCAGGTACCTCAAAGGTACCATGGATTATGGGTTGTGGTACCCAAAAGGCAAAGACTTCACTTTGATTGCATATTCTGATGCAGATTGGGTAGGGTGCATTGATGACCGAAAGAGTACAAGTGGAGGAGCATTTTATCTTGGAGATAGGCTGGTAGCATGGCACAACAAGAAACAAGAATCAGTCTCTCTATCCACTGCAGAGGCAGAATACATTGCAGCCACAACTTGCTGTACACAGATATTATGGATGAGACAAACTTTGAAAGATCTTGGTATCCACTTCAAAGAGCCAATATCAATAAAATGTGATAACACTAGTGCTATCAACATATCCAAGAATCCAGTTATGCATTCAAGAACCAAACACATTGCAATCCGATATCATTTCTTGAAGGATAAAGTTGCAGAAGGAGAGGTCAAGTTGGATTTTGTTCCAACTACAGAGCAAGTAGCTGATATATTCACAAAACCATTGCCCAAGGATGTTTTTGAGTACCTTAGGAATAAGTTGGGAGTGGTCACAATTCCCAAGAATTGACTATAATTAGGGATCACATTCTCAATGGGTGCATGCATGCATATACTTATAGTTTTGCTTATATTTATGATTTTTGCTAACTATAACGATATTTTCCTGAGAATGGTGTATAGAGACTCAGGGGGAGTCTACAGCAGCCCTTTGGTATTATTGGCAAAGGGGGAGAAGAAGTTGAGCAAGGTTGCTGTGTGTTGCCAAAAGATAGATTGGCAATCATCCAGCAGACCTGCCAGGTTATAATCAACAAACCATTCTTCAAAAATCAGCACCTGATGTCAGTTCTCATCTCCAGTTGCCAAAAATATACTTTATTCCTTTACAGCTGGCATGTCGCAAAATCGTGACATTCATCTCCTGCTTTGCTCCTCTACCGCTTCTAGCCGTGAAAATGATACATGTCACGAAATTGTGACATTCGTCTCTTCCTTTGCTCCTTTGTTGCCTCCCACCGTGAAAATGAGACATGTCACAAAATCGTGACATTCATCTCCTGCTTTGCTCCTCTGTCACTTCCAGTCGTGAAAATGAGACATGTCACGAAATCACGACATTCGTCTCCTCCTTTGCTCCTTTGCTGCCTCCCACCATGAAAATGAGACATGTCACGAAATCGCGACATTCGTCTCTTCCTTTGCTCCTTTGTTGCCTCCCACCGTGAAAATGAGACATGTCACGAAATCATGACATTCTTTCCTTGCTTTGGTCTTCTACTGCTTCCAGCCGCAAAAATGAGACATGTCGCAAAATCACGACATTCTTTCCTTGCTTGGCTCTTCTGCCGCTTCCAGCCGTGAAAATGGGACATGTTGCGAAATCGTGACATTCGTCTCTTCCTTTGCTCCTTTGCTGCCTCCTACCGCGAAAATGAGACATGTCACGAAATTGCGACATTCTTTCCTTGATTTTCTCTTCTATCGCTTCCAGCCACGAAAATGAGACATGTCGCAAAATCATGACATTCTTTCTTGCTTTGCTCTTTGCTGCCTCTCGCCACGAAAATGAGACATTTCGCAAAATCACGACATTCTTTCCTTGCTTTGCTCTTCTGTCGCTTCCAGTCGTGAAAATGAGACATGTCGCAAAATCGTGACATTCTTTCTTGCTTTGCTCTTTTGCCACTTCTAGCCGTGAAAATGGGACATGTCACGAAATCATGACATTCGTTTCTTCCTTTGCTACCTCCCATCGCAAAAATGAGACATGTCACAAAATCGTGACATTCTTTCCTTGCTTTGCTCTTCTGCCGCTTCCAGTCGTGAAAATGAGACATGTCACGAAATTGTGACATTCTTTCTTTCTTTGCTCTTTTGTCACTTCCAGCTATGAAAATGAGACATGTCGCGATATCGCGACACTTTTTCCTTTTGGCTCTTTCTCTTTGCTTTGGACCGTGAAAAAGCAACATGTCACGATATCGCGACACTTTTCCCTCTTGGCTCTTTCTCTTGCTCTTTAGCCGTGAAAATGCAACATGTCGCGATATCGCGACACTTTTTGCCCTTTGCTCTTTCTCCTCACTATGAACCGTGAAACTGAGACATGTCGCAATATCGTGACACTTTTTCTCTTTTGGCCACGACAAAGCAACATGTCACGATATCGTGACACTTTTTCTCTTTTGGCCGCGACAAAGCAACATGTCGCGATATCGTGACACTTTTGCCTCTTGCTCCCTTTTGCTGCTCTTAGCCACGAAAATGAAACATGTCGCGATATCGCGACACTTTTTCCCTTTTGGCCATGACAAAGCAACATGTCACGATATCGCGACACTTTTTCCCTTTTGGCCAAGACAAAGCAACATGTCGCGATATCGCAACACTTTTTCCCTTTTGCTTTTCTTTTTGCTTTGAACCGCAAAAATGCAACATGTCACGATATCGCGACACTTTTTCCTCCTTGCGGTGTTTTGCATTTTCTTTGATATTTAGCATATGGGCCACTTCGGTCCTCTTGGAAAATATGCAAAAAGGAGAATCAGATGTTTTTCTGTAGTTAGTCACTTTTTGACTAACATTCTTGGTGCCTTTTGGGGGATTTTTTGCTTGCAAAAATTTTGAACCAAGCCTTTATCCATTGGGTATCGGAGTCAACAACACAGTTGTAAAAAGAATCTTTCAGAGAAAGACAAAGAACACAGGAAAATGCACTTAGATCAAACGTGAACATTACCTCGCCAAAACTCCCTTTATACCTTAGTATCTCTATTAAAAAAAAATGTCGACTTCTGATTGGCTTGCGACTGAAAATATTTTTTTTGTGTTAAGGCTGAAAAAATGGTAATATTTACAAATATTGTCCGAATATGCTTATATTATACTTGTACATATAATTCCTTTTTTGCTTTTGCCTAAAAGGCTTAGCTCCTTTTTTACGCACTTCTCGATCTGGTTCCCTTCCTCTTCATCCTGCAGATCCCGGTTGGCTGAGCAATTCATTTTAGGGATTAAGAAATCCAGTACCTGTTCATCATTTTCAAAAACTTGCCGGAAAATATTTTTATCAGGTACTGAAGGCCTGTATATAAGTCTAATAGTTTTAGACTTTTGAATAACATTACTTACAGGACAAAAATTAGCTCCCATTGAAGCTAACAAATCTACGTGGGTATTCTGTTCTCTAGGGATAAACTTTATATTTAGGGCCTCAAAGGCCTCTAAGAGATCCCACACTTTGTTCCCGTAAGCCTTCAAATAATCCTGTTTACTTATACCTTTTTTGGTGACTTGATTCACAATAAGTTTTGAATCTCCATAGATGAGTAACTGTTTGATTCTCAATTTCTTAGCCTTTCTTAACCCTAAGCACAGGGCCTCATATTTTGCTACGTTTTTGGAGCAACTCCAAGTCAACCTGTAAGAGAAAACCTTTTCCTCTCCAGTGGGAGAAATCAAAACTATTCCGGCACCAACTCCATTTTTGCACCTAGCCCCATCAAAGAAAAGCTTCCACAAATGATTCACAGAACCATCCTCTTCTAGGGAGGGTACCAATTTTCTTTTTGGTTTCTCAATAGAATAGTTTCCTATTTTTGTTTCTATCATGGCATTAAAGTTTTGTAGAGAAAACTCGTCCTCATATTGGAGCTCTTCTAATGTTTCTTCCATCAGGTCTTCTTCTATTGTTTCTTCAGTCATCATATTTACACGATCAGTTTCACCAACCCTTTCTACATGAAACGTCGATGGTTTCTCATTAAAAATCTTGACCCTTCTACCTTTGAAAGGTATCTCCAAATGAGAATAATCTAAGGATAAGTATCCTCCTATCTTTGCTGTGAACTCTCTGGATAGACACATACCAAAATGGGGCTCCAAGTCTATGACTACTACCTCTTGTATGATTGTCATCTGAGGCAAATTATGCAGTCGTATGGGAATATCCTTTATCACTCCTATAGTTTTTACTGGAGTACCATCTAACTATAGGACGCCTGTGCTGCTCCTAGTGTACTCCATTCCCATAATATCACATACTGCTTTGGGTATCACAGTGGTAGCAGCGCTTGAATCTATCATGCAGTTGTGGACAACCCATCCTTTCATTTGAAGGGATAAATAAAAGGGGGGGGCCTGTTCTTACTAGTGGCAGATGTCAAGTTCGTTAGAACCATTTTCAAAGATGATGCGGTCCCACCTCCATTTTTCATTGTCCTTAGGGATTCCTGTAGGAGATTGATTTGACCTGGGATTTGAAAAGCATCATACATACTTGCCTTAGAAGGAGTCTTTTTCATTTCCTCCACTATACTGAATATAGGTGAATCAACTATCCTTTCTCTTTCTTTGGCAAAAGTTTCACATTTATTTTTGTATCCCTGGGTAGCTTCAGCCCTTTGCCTTTTTGTCAGCGAGGGGAAACTCAACCTTTCCCTAGCCTATTCTTGGGTTTCATTTTCCCCCTGGGGAAAAAATTCTTTGTGTGTTTCTTGCCCTTGACTTTTGGCTGGAAACTGATATTCTCTTTCCTGAGGGAGACTTCCTTTAGGATTTTCTTTGGGAACTTCCTTGGGAGCAGGGGAAACATCCAAAGGTTGAAGCTCTTTAGGGTCTGCTTGCAGTGGTTTCTTACCTGATCTTGTCAAAACTGAAACCTATTCTACTATAGGCATCATGAAGTTGTGGTCCTCCTCTCTAATTATATTTACATGGCTTTTCATTTTTTCTTTACTCTTTTCAATTGCTATACTTTGTACATAATGCTAGTGTATTATACACGAACTTCCCCATGTGGATCGTTACATGTAGTACACCAAGAGTTAGAATCAGTGGGAGGCTCATCGGCCTCCATTGTCTCATTTGTATATACCGTGCTCGGTCTTACATGTCCCCTATTGCTTGATTGTGTTGCATCTCCTGTTACCTGAGGGAACCTTCTTGGCGAAAAACTCCTTTCAGCCTCTCTCTTTTTCATGGATGCCATTTCATTTGACAATGCCTTCATTGTATCAATTATGGTCGTGTATTGATCACTGGGGGGAGCTGATGCAAGGGGTGTGGATGGTAATGCACGAAATGCAGGAGGTGCAACTATAGTTGGGAGGGCCTGCGTTGATGGGAGTACAGGCAGTTTAGAGATTGACGCTTGGGAAAACTCTGGTAAAATTGGCAATAGATTTTTTGATGGATATCTTTTTGTAGCGATGAGATCAGCTTCACCCTTTGCTACCTCTACATAGATCCCAAGAAAAGTGGTTACATGGGATTGCCTTATTATCATACTGAGCTCTGAATCAAAAGCCCTTAGATAATAGCATATAGCTTGTTCTTCCGTGGGCTTTAGGCCTTGCGGTACTCTATCACGAGTTCTGGTAAACCTGATGTTGAAATCTTGGATTTCTTCTTGTGGATGCCTCTCAATGACAGTGAATTGATTTAGCAATGTGAAAGGATCCGCATGTATATTGAATTCATCGACCAGATGGCCGGCTAGTACTGCCCAAGAAGTAATGGATCCAGCGGGAAGCGCTCTGTACCAATAGAGCATCTTTCCTTTCAAAGATATGATCAACAATCTGACCATTACATCTTCCTCAGTGATGTTGTAAATAGATGCTAGCGCTGATACATCCAAATAGTGCTCATCTATTGTTTTGCCTGTTCCATCAAAGGTCGATAAGGCTTTTAGTGTAGCTTGTGGAATTTGGTGGTGTGTTCCCAAGTTTAAAGGGCCAGTTTGATTCCATACAAGATGTGTTGGGGCAGGGGCGGCTGCCATGATTGCTAAAGGAGTTACAACTGCTATGGGATTGCTTGTAGATGCTCCTACAATGGGTTGTAAAGAGGTGCTAATGGTGCCAGGAGGATTTGATCGTGCGGCTAGCACAGGGTGTGCTTTTAGGCTTCCGAGATGTAGTTCAAAAAACTCGATAGGTTCTTCAGAGTTTCTAGCTCGGGATCTGGTTATCATATGGCTATATAACCAGAAGGCTTCTAGACAAGGTCTTTCTTTTATGGTCTAAATGCAATGGAGTCGCCAGGTGATTTTTTTCTTGAGATTTTGCAAACAAAAGGCTCTGAAGGTAAAACACCAAAACTTATACAATACTATGGGATTGCTGGTCCCACCGGGTGTGCCAAAAACTTTTGGAACAAAATCTACCTTCGATTAATAGTGATGTGCCTTAGACTTTGCCAACATTGAATAGATAGATCTTGCTTGAGATCATCTGTCTAGTCTCTAGAGAAGGCTGGTTCCTTTGAAGTTTTTTAGAGAAAATGGGAAACAAGAGATAAGGGAAATATAGCCTAAGCTAGAACTTTTATATGGTGCGGGTTAGACAACATCAAAGACAGATTTCCTTACTTCTATCCAAAGCATTTAAAAACACATTCCAAAGCAGAAATTATATAATTCCAGATATGATTTCTGATGTTTCGTTTAGCATGCGTATATATTAGATTCTCATTCCAACAATATGATTTATGTATTGCGAAAGTTCAGATACAAGAACAGACTCAATCTACAATTCAATATTGTGAACATAAATAAAGAACATTAATACATACACTTGCACGATATGAACCAGAAGCCAATGGGAGATGTGATTTTATTGCTTGTATTCGAAGTACGTACACACAGTCTTGTAAACGTCCAAGAGTCGACCCTTTTTCTAGAGTCGCTCACCCCTATATATACCCTAAAAGAGTATATTTTCCTAAGTACATCTTACTTATTTTACAAGCAATCATCTGCAGTTTCTAACAATACACAATAGATTTCCCATAGATTGGATAGATTGGCAATCATCCAGTGGACCTGCCAGGTTATAATCAATAGACCATTCTTCAGAAATTAGCACCTGATGTCAGTGCTCATCTCCAGTTGCCAAAAATATACTTTATTCCTTTACAGCTGGCATGTCGCGAAATCGCGACATTCGTCTCCTACTTTGCTCCTCTGTCGCTTCTAGCCGTGAAAATGAGACATGTCACGAAATCGTGACATTCATCTCTTCCTTTGCTCCTTTGTTGCCTCCCACCGTAAAAATGAGACATGTCGCGAAATCACGACATTCGTCTCTTCCTTTGCTCCTCTATCGCTTCCAACCGCGAAAATGAGACATGTCACAAAATCGCGACATTCGTCTCCTCCTTTGCTCCTTTGCTGCCTCCCGCCGTGAAAATGAGACATGTCGCGAAATCACGACATTTATCTCTTCCTTTGCTCCTTTGTTGCCTCCCACCACAAAAATGAGACATGTCACGAAATCGTGACATTCTTTCCTTGCTTTGGTCTTCTGCTGCTTCCAGTCACGAAAATGAGACATGTCACGAAATCGTGACATTCTTTCCTTGCTTGGCTCTTCTGCCGCTTCCAGCCACAAAAATGGGACATGTCACGAAATCACGACATTCGTCTCTTCCTTTGCTCCTTTGCTACCTCCCGTCGCAAAAATGAGACATGTCACGAAATCGCAACATTCTTTCCTTGCTTTGCTCTTTCGTCGCTTCCAGCCGCAAAAATGAGACATGTCACGAAATCATGACATTCTTTCTTGCTTTGCTCTTTTGTCGCCTCCGTCGCAAAAATGAGACATGTCACAAAATTGTGACATTCTTTCCTTGCTTTGCTCTTCTACCGCTTCCAGCCACGAAAATGAGACATGTCACGAAATCGCGACATTCTTTCTTGCTTTGCTCTTTTGCCGCTTCCAGCCGCAAAAATGGGACATGTCGTGAAATCACGACATTCATCTCTTCCTTTGCTCCTTTGCTGCCTCCCACCACGAAAATGAGACATGTCACGAAATCGTGACATTATTTCCTTGCTTTGCTCTTCTACCGCTTCCAACCGCGAAAATGAGACATGTCACAAAATCGTGACATTCTTTCTTGCTTTGCTCTTTTGCCACTTCTAGCCACAAAAATGAGACATGTCGCGATATCACGACACTTTTTCCTTTTGGCTCTTTCTCTTTGCTTTGGACCGCAAAAAAGCAACATGTCGCAATATCGCGACACTTTTCCCTCTTGGCTCTTTCTCTTGCTCTTTAGCCATGAAAATGCAACATGTCGCGATATTGCAACACTTTTTGCCCTTTACTCTTTCTCCTCACTATGAACCACGAAACTGAGACATGTCGCAATATCGCGACACTTTTTCTCTTTTGGTCGTGACAAAGCAACATGTCGCGATATCGTGACAGTTTTTCTCTTTTGGCCGCGACAAAGCGACATGTCGCAATATCGCGACACTTTTGCCTCTTGCTCCCTTTTGCTGCTCTTAGCCACGAAAATGAAACATGTCGCGATATTGCGACACTTTTTCCCTTTTGGCCTCGACAAAGCAACATGTCGCGATAGCGTGACACTTTTTTCCTTTTGGCCGAGACAAAGCAACATGTCGCGATAGCACGACACTTTTTCCCTTTTGCTTTTCTTTTTGCTTTGAACCGTGAAAATGCAACATGTCGCGATATCACGACACTTTTTCCTCCTTACGGTGTTTTGCATTTTCTTTGATATTTAGCATATGGGCCACTTCGGTCCTCTTGGAAAATATGCAAAAAGGAGCATCAGATGTTTTTCTGTAGTTAGTCACTTTTTGACTAACAGTAACCTAGTTGAAGGAAAGGAACTCAAACAAATTGCAGATGAACTTCAAAAGATGCTTCAAGAGTTTTATTTGTCAATTTTACACGAAATGATGAGTTGGTTTGGAATTTATCAAAGTATGGTGGATACTTGGTTAGGTTGGGATATGAGAATTTAGATAATCAAAATTTTCTTCTCTCAAATATTTTTCTTGGGATAATGTTTGGTCATTAGAGGCTCTCCCTAAGGCCTCAACATTTCTTTGGATAGCAGTTCAAAGTAAGATTCTTATAGGAGAGAGTCTAAAAAGAAGATGATATTATGGACCCTTCAGATGTGCCTTGTGTGAGAAGGATTTAGAAAAATCAGACCATTTACTTCTTTATTGTTTGTTTTCTCACACCATTTGGGGTTATTTTTAAAAAATATGAAATTATATTGGGTAGCTCCATCAACATCGAAAGAGTTGATAAAATGTTGGATTAATTATTTTAAAGCTAAAGAATTGTGTATTCTTTGGAGGATTGGTTCTACCATTATTTGTTGGAATTTATGGCTTGAAAGGAATAACATAAATTTTTAAAAATAAATATCAAAATCATGCCCAAGTTTAGAACCATATTATTGACTCTCTTGCAAAATATCTACAAATATGGTGCTCATTATGGGAAGTATCAATTGTAGAAAAAGAGGTGCTAATAACTTAGCTACAGGATTTGAACATACATGGAAAAGTCATTTGCGATAATGGAATTAAAACAAAGTATCTACTTCGATCTATGGTAAAATAGAAATGTCCAAAAATTTGGATTTACCAAAATTAATTTTGATGGTGCTTTTAAAGGAAATCTAGGAAAAGCTAGTGGAGGTGGTGTTTTTAAAAATAGTGAAGGCAAAATTATCCTCAATTATTCAAAATCATATGGAACTTCAACTAACAACTATGTAGAGGCTAGGGCACTTCTTATAGGGATTAAAATTACAGTAGAAAAATGATGGAAATATATTTCAATTGAGGGGGACTCACAAATTATCATCAATGTTATTAAAAAAAATGGATGTGGAGACTAGATAAAAAATTATATTATTATTGATGTTCATTATCTATTACTAGAAGACAATCTCTTGGTAGTGTGAGTATATTTATAGAGAATGAAATCAGGTTGCAGATTAATTAATGAATTATGGTGTTGATCTTCATCCCAATGAAATTAAAATTTAGAAGCCAGCTGGCCAAGTGAGATTTTATGTCATAATAAAAATGATGTCAAGGAGCTAATTGTGGAAACATTGCACTTTGAGGAAGTTGCAGAATATATTTAAGAGAAAAAAAAATGAAAAAACTATGATAAAAATGTATGTTGCAACAAATGTCATATTTTGGTATTTTGATGGGAGTTGCCCCCAATAGAAGCCACATATAACTTATTAAAAAAAACTAGATATATAAATAACAAAATATCAAATATAATATTAAAAAATTTAAATAAATTATACAAAACTAAATTTATTCTAGTAAAATATTCTAAAAAAAATACACCATAATTATTTTTTTAAGATTTAATGATAAATTAATTTTAAATGAATTTTCCAAGAATTTTTTTTTAGAAGAGTTTACCTTAAAAGAGGAAGAAAAAATGCAACAACAAGTGTGAGTAAGTGCAGTTGAAAGCGAGTGCGAGTGAGTGCAGCCAAAAGTGAGTGCAAGCGCAAGCCGGGAGTAAGTGTAGCAGCGAGTGCGAGCGTGAGCTGGGAGTGAGTGTGCAAGCCGAGAGCCAATGAGATCAGAGAGGGAGTGTGAACCAAGAGGGAGTGCGAGCCGAGATTCAGTCATGGAAGAAGAGTGACAGGTTCATCCAGAGTGCATCAATGCTTCAAACCCTTACCATGAATGTGTGGAACATTGTTTCCAAAAAATTGTTGAAGCCAAGGAACATCGGGAAAAAGAAGAGACAAGGGCAATTGTGAGCCAAGAGGGAGTGCAAGTTGGGAGTGAGTGCGAGGCAGGAGAGAGTGCGAGGTAGGAGAGAGTGCAAACTAAGAGGGAGTGCAAGCCGGGATTCAATCATGGCGAAAGAGTGGCAAGTTCATCCAAAGTGCATCAATGCTTCAAACCCTTACCATGAATGCGTGGAACATTATTTCCAAAAAATTGTTGAAGCGAAGGAACGCCAAGAAAAAGAAGAGACACGAGCAATTGTGAGCCAGGAGGGAGTGCAAGCCAGGAGCAAGTGTGAGGCAAGAGAGAGTGCAAGTTGGGAGCAAGAGCGAGTGCAAGCAGAGAGGGAGTGCGAACCAAGAGGGAGTGCAAGCCAAGAGCAAGCCCCATTAGCTATTGTGGAAGGAAAGTCATTTTTGAAAGCCCTAATGGGAAGTCAGGATGCCCTAGCTAGAAATCAAAATGCCCTAGTTGGAAGTATGAAGGCCCAAGCTGGAGATAAGCGAAAGAGCGAATACATGGCAAGTTCGATCCAGGTAGCAGATGGTACACCAAAAGTAAGTATCAAGGATGAGATGATTGAGCATGATATAATGGTTCTTAAAAGTAGAGGGCTAATATGTAAGTTCCATAGATCATGGCCAAGGTTTTTGGAGATTCAAAATTGGATCAAGTGGAAGTGGGGATTGAATTCAAATTATTCTGTGACTTTTCTTCCTAAAGGTTTTTTCCTCATCATCTTTTCTAGTTCAAAAATTAGGGATAAAATAATGGTTGGTGGCCCATGGTTTAGGGGAAGAGATGCACTTTATTTGAGACCATGGAATGAAATTTTTTCGTTGAGACAGAAACTATTAAGAAGCTTCCAGTGTGGGTTAGGCTTTTTGGACTTCCATATCAACTTATAAATAAGGATGTTTTGAAAAATATTGGAAATACCCTAGGGGAATTCATCAAGGAAGGACCAACAACTAAGGAGCGAAAGCATGCTATATATACTCGAATATGTGTTGCTATGGATATTTCAAAACCTTTGCCACAATCCATTAAGATTAAATCTGAATCAAGAGAATGGGATCAACAAGTAGATTATGAAAATATTGCATTTCGTTGCCACAATTATTTTGAGATTGGACACATGGCAAGAGTTTGCAAAGTAAAAACTATGAAGAAAGAGACAAAAATTCTAGCCATGAGATAAACTTCAAGACGAAGCAAGGAAATCATTCAATAATAGAAGCTAGATCAGATCAAGGATATTCCACTCCAAAAGAAGAGGCAAAGAAATCCTATCGACAATATCAATTGGCAAGTTTAGAAGGAATTAAAGGTGCAAAAGAAGATGTGGAGATAAAACCCAAAACAAAGACAACAAAAAAGGTCAAGTTTATTCCAGGTAAATCATCTTCATTTTCCTCAAGTAGTATAGAATCCTCTTCAGGTAATAAAAGTGAAAGTGGTGAAGATGTTATCCCTTGCACTTTAAGGTTTCAAGAGCAGAATAATATAGAAATGAGGTTGGAGGAAACCCATAACAATTTAGGGTTTTTAGGGCAGAATAAGAAGGTAATTGCTACAGAAGAGCATCCTTGCACTTTAGGGTCTCCAGGGAAATATAAAGAAGAGTGTGCTTTTGAGGTTATTCCTTGCACTTCAGATCCTTCAGAACAAGGTAAACCTAAAGATGATAAGTCTTACTATGAGCAATGTGAGAAGATTGAAGAGATTGATGAAGATGAAAGTATTGTTGAGAATGAAAAAAAGAGGAAGACCCAAGAGGCAAAAACAAAGAGAAAAAGAAACACAAAGGGATATTGATATGGGAAAACAAAAGCAAATATCACAAGTGTTAACAAGAAGTGGGGCTAAACCCACAAATAAAATAAAAAAATAACAATGAAAATAATATCTTGGAATATTAGGGGAATGAATAAGAACCCTAAAAAAAGGTATTAAGAAATTGTGAGGTTGTTATAGACAAGATATTTTTGGATATAGAAGTTGGGCAGCAAATATTTTAGCCATTCGCAGTGTTGAATTTCATCTTGACAGAATTTAAATTTTTGAAGGCATTTGATATAAAAGGAGTTGATTGTGGAAACTTAGCAGTTTGAGGAAGATGAAGAATATTTTTGATAGAAGGGTAAATGAAGAATATCTCCGATAGAAAGACAAAGTTGGATATGCTTTAATTAACTTGTTAGAAATGTAATGAGAGCAATGTAATGTTTTGTTTTCGTAATGGGAGTGGCCCCCAATAGAAGCCACACATAGCTTATTAAAAAAAAGGAAGAAAAAAACATTAATTTTAAAAGATATTTTCTTATCTTTACCATCTTTATAGCATTGTTAATATAAGTATTGGATAGAATAATATCCTTAACTATTCGGACTTTACATCTTTACTTTACAATGTAGGAAACACATCCATTCTACCAAATATGTTTGATATATTTTAATTGTAGATAGGCAAATCCACATTCCAAAAGAAGAAATGACAATGCACAATGAAGGGATTTGCACAATTTTGAGTAAATGTACAATTGGTGTAATTGTACAATTGGAAAGTAAATATACAATTTGGTACAATTATGCAATTCAAAAATAAATGTAAATGCATGTGAAATAAAATGAAATGTAAAGACATGCATATGAAATGTAATTTGATAAAAATTACATTAAACCTTAGAAAAATTAAATAATTGTTATTAATGTGAGTTACGGGCAACATTGTAAATGATGCACTGTCTTAGGAACCACTTTGGAATGACCTGAGCAGTCACTATAAGCCCCCCATTCAATTTTTGTAGGTTGTTCATGCTTGTTGATGGATTGTTGGAGGTTGTTCGTTTATGTGCAGTTCATGGGATGGGAAGAATGTTCTAATGTTTTAGTTTATGTTGTTGAGTGCAGTGTTGCAATGTACAATTGCTATGTAAAATAACCATGAATAATATAAATCCCCAATTAAATCAAATTTGTGTATGCATGTGTGGAAATTAGAGTGCAATCTCAATAATTATATTATTTGTGGAGTTTTATTGGTATTGTAGGAATTGTTGATTCCAGATCTGTAGAAGAAGTGCATATCCAAAAATCATACAATCAGCCATGTACTATTGTATGGAATGTACAATGCATATAGAGAATGATTATTGACATTTATAGTCATTAAAATATTTATGCAATTGGAAAAATTGTAGGATTAAATTGTTTGGCATAACGAGGGTTTTACCAAACCGTACAATTAACTTACCAAAATGTACAGTTAATTTGTCAAACCGTATAGTTGATCAATTATGGCATGAAATTGCATGTTTTAGCATCCTAAAGGTAGATCAATGAATTTCCAAGTGAATAATTGCAAAGTGATTGTGAATTGAGCAATTCCAACATTCTTGGAGAAATCGTACAATTTGAGTATTATTGTACAATTATACGTTTTAGAACCGTATAGTCTCCAATTGTACGTTTTGGGAATCGTACAATTATAAAATGTACAACTATATGGATTGGACCAAATCGAGTGCAAATTGTTGGAATTCATCTTAAACTCTTTCATCATACCCCTTATTAGTAATACTTTGCTCGTGCTACAATAATAAGAATTAATTGTTATGAAATGATTTTAACTACGTCAACGAGACCAATATAGTCTATGATACCAAGAGCTTTAATACAAGTTGGGGTGTGGTGTACAACCTTACTTCCTTTTGGACGGCCTACTATTCAAAGTTTGTAAGAAACCTAGGGATAGGGATATGGAAATATAATATTATATTATGTATGGGTCTTATGGATAGTTGGCATAGGCCACCCATAACCCAAGGTTGGATATATTTTAATATTTTATTATATTAGTGAGTGGGACAAGAGTTTAGAAAGAGGGGTATATAAAAAAGAGATTGTCATTATAAAACATAAGCGATATCAATTATTCTTTATAAGAGTCCTGGCTCATGGAGCAAAGATTGGAGTAATAAGTGATATCAATTATTCTTTATAAGAGTCCTGGCTCGTGGAGTAGAGATTGGAGTAATTATTTTCTTCAAAAATACTATATGGTGTTGCCCTACCTTAAGGGTATTTTCATATTTTTGTGTCTACTTTTATGGACTGTTTTGTGTATAATTCATTGTGGATGGATGTTTTTAATATTTTTGCCTAAAAGGTGATTATTTTTTATTGATAAGAATTAAGGTTCATAACAAGTGGTATCAAATCAATGAATCTAGCAAAGTGGAGGGTTTCTATTTTTGGTGGATTGCAATGTTAGGATAACTTTTTTCTAGAAAAATATCTCATCTCTTGAAAGCCATATCTTTGTAATGGGTTGTCTTGTTCAAACGATTATTGGACCAATTTATATAGAATTTGAAGAGCTTTAAAATGATAAGTTTTATGAAGGAATCTAAGCAGTATTGAGGGAGATATGACCTTATGAAGTTAACAATTTGGAATAAATGCAGTGATAATTTTTTAAGTCATAAAAATAAAATTACAGATATCTATCAGCCAGGGCAAGCAAATCAGTTGTTTAATTTATTTTTGAATAAATATGTAGAAATAATTATTGATAGCAAGGAAAGATAATTAATTGGTGATAGCATGGAATAGAGAAGAATTGACCAAAAAAATAATTTTGAGAAACCCTAATATTTTAAAGCCCTAGATGCTTTGGAATATTTTTTTGGTTGAGGTCAAGGAGTTAGAAGAGTTTTAGTAAGGATAAAGAAGAGAAAATATGTAAACACTTAAGAAAGTCAAGTGGACAAATGTTAAAGAAAATAAGTAGATAGATGTCAGAGAAATCTAGTGAATAGATAAGAGCTTTCAAAAATGATCTAGAAGTAAAAAAAGGAGTCCAAAAACCATGTAGATAAAATAACAAGTAGTATATATAGGTAGATAAATTGTAGCCAGAAGAATGTAGAAAGAAAAGAGAAGTACAATAGTGTGCAGGCATAAGTACACTCATCTTTTGTGACAAATATGTTGAGCAATGATCAAGAAGATTTGTTTGTATTAGATATGCCAAGCAATGATCAATAAGGATTGTTTGTATTAGATATGCCAAGCAATGATCAAGAAGATTTGTTTGTATCAAAATAATCTATACTACATGTTTATGGTTGCATCTAAAAGGAAAATGTTGTTATTTCTATAAAACCTAGCAACATATGTGATTTCATTAATATTGCTTTGGCTAAAATGTTGTAGGTTTAGGAAAATAAAATTAAGGATAGAAATCTTGAGGGTAAGAATGTTCAAAATTTTCAATATTTAAAGATTACTATAGATAAACATATCTTGCGCTCATATTTTTTGCCATTGAGAGAGATGATATGGATATTGCTCTAGGTTTTCCTTGGTTCTATTCTTCAAATACTATTAATGTTAATCTGCAAAAGAAGTTTATGAAGTTATGGTATAGGAAAAAGAAATTAAGTCTGTAGGATATTTCTCAACAAGGATCTAAGAAAAAACAAGAAGTTGTTGTAGGGAAACAAATTGAGAAAGAAACAGTAAAACTTGAAACAGAATCCAAAAAACAAAGTAGTAGCCATAGAGTCTATGGAAGAAATAGTAGCAACAAAGTCCATGGAAAAATAGTAGTAAGGTCGAAGGAAAATATAGAAGAGCATAAGGTCACACCAAATGAAGGGCACATAAGAGAACAACATGTTGAGAAATTTAAAATAGAGGAGCAAAAAATAGAGGAGTCAAAGAAAGTAGAACCGCAGGTTAAAGTTACACCATATTGCCATCCACACCACCAGTAGTGGTAACAATCTTGGAGGTATGACTAAGGGCAACAATATTATGGTTCTAAATGGAATCAAAAGGCCACCAAGTACGATAATTTTTGGCAGAGAAGGCATAGTGATTTTAGTTTATAGAGTGGTGTTGTTGTCTTGAGGAACAAATTGACCCATCATCTAAATAGAGCAGCAAAACAGTGAAGCCAATGAAATAATTTTGGATACTCAAGTGGTAAAGTGATAAACCAACATCAATGAATACCACCACCAATCAAAGTTTCACTAGGATGGATGGATGATCGAGATTGGTACTAGTTGTTACCTTTGCTTAGCAAATCCTATTATTTAGTTTCTTCTAATGTTTCAAGGATGAAATATTTTGTAATGGGGATGGAATGTAAGGAACCTAAGGATAGGGATATGAGAATATAGTATTATATTATGTATGAGTCTTATGGATAGTTTGCATGAGCCACCCATAACCCAAGGTTGGATATATTTTAATATTTTATTATATTAGTGAGTGGGACAAGGGTTTAGAAAGAGGGGTATATAAAGAAGAGAGATTGTCATTGTAAAATATAAGTGATATCAATTATTCTTTGTAAGAGTCTTGGCTCATGGAGCAGATATTGGAGTAATTTCTTCCTTCAATAATATTATTTGGTGTTGCCCTACCTCAAGGGTATTTTCATATTTTTGTAACTCGTTGTGGATGGATGTTTTTAATATTTTAGCATAAAAGGTGATTAATTTCTATAAATAAGAATTGAGGTTCATAACAAAGTTCTAAATTTTAACAACATTCAAGAAAAAAATGATCAACAAAGTTAAAAAGCTCAACATTCTCTTATCATATTTTGGAGTGTGTTTCTTCTATTGATTTTGATGAGAAGTTTCCCTATTTTTTCTATTCTCAATTCTTCAAAAAGTTCCATTAGTGAGTTTACTTTTAGAGTGTCCTCATATGCAATCTTGATGTCTTTGTAGGCTTTGCATTCCATGACAAAATATTTTTCTAGTCTCCACTATTTTTGTTATGCAAAAAACACATATTCATTTTGACCATGCCTCTTGAGGAATTTCCCATCTCTTACTTTCATATTTGAGATGGTGTGAACTCGATATTAGTTGGGCTATAAGCATTTTCCCCTTCCATTTGATCTTTGAATCTATGTTCTTCTTTTGGCTATGTTCACAATTTGGGTTGAACTTGTTGATGTATAATTATTTTTTCCTTTGCAAATTTTCAATCCACATAAGTTTAAATTTTTCTCTCACATACTATTTAAGTTCTTTGTTGGAGTTTAGGATGCCATGAAATTTAATGCTCCATTTTTCCATCATTTGTTGTTTTGCTTCATTCATGTGTATTTTATTTTGTTCAATGTTTCTTTGATTAAGTATTTTGTCAACCCATTGTATTCCATTCTTTCTAATTTCTTTAGGTAACCCCATAACCTTATCATATTTTCTCCTTCTAGTGGAAAAGTTTCTGTTTGAGAAAGTAAAATCTCATATGTGATTGATATTTTAATTAAGAAATTCTTTGGTTATAAAATATGGGTAATAAACTAGGATACTTGGGAGCTCTGCTAGGGTTTTATGAGGAAAAACTACTCTGCTAGGGTTTGATGAAGAAAAACTGCTCTGCGAGGATGGCAACAACTTTTGGAGGAGGTCTAAAAAATTGGAGGAATGTCGTGATGGCATTGGGTCTGACATAGAGAGTGCATGCTCGTGATAATTTTTCATTTGAAAATGACTGGAAGGAACAGGATTTTCCAGTGCATGTCAGGAACCGCTTGTTAAAGAACAATGGATGTTTGGAACGATGTGAAGCCATGCCAGTTCTAGTGGTTCAACCAGACTCAGTGGCAGAAGATGTGGAGTATCTAACAAAATATGCCCTTATTGGAAAATTTTTGGGCATATAAATTTCTCTCCCCTTTGTGGAGGCTTGGATCAGGAAGACTTGGAATCCTGAAGGCGATGTGGAGGTGATACTAAGTGCGAACAACTATTTAATGGTGGTTTTCTCTTGTATTGCAGATCGTAACAAAGCATTTGAAGGGGGTCCTTATTTCTATAACCAAGTGGGACTCTTTCTTAAACCCTGGCATGTGGATTTCAACCCATCAGAGGAGCTCCCGTCGTGGGTTCCAGTATGGGTGCGGCTTCCATGGCTCCCGTTAGAATTTTGAAGAACTGATATCTTGCATAAGATTGTCCTTCTGCTTGGGAAGTTGGTTGGACCATCACAACATACAATGGATAAAAAGGTAATCTTTGTTGCTCGTATTTGTGTTGAAATTGACTTAAATAATCCTATTCCAGATTCTATTGAAATACAATTTAGATCAACTACATGGGTTCAAAAACTTGACTATGAAGCTCTTCCATTTCGTTGTCGAATTTACTGTGAATATGGCCACTTACAAAGAAAATGCCCTAATTTTATATTGCCTGTGGCTTCAAATCCTGGGCCATCTCGGTTTGGAAAAAGTTTGGATAAAGGAAAAGCCCCAATAAATGAAGGGGAATGGGATACGGAAGGTTTTGTTCTGGTAAAAGCCTAAAACAGAGGATGAAGAGCAAACAAAGACCTTAAGGATAGCCACCCAGATGCTCTACTCAACTGTTTTAAAATATTAGATGATCTTGATCAGTGCATGGAGATACTTGAAACGTCGCTATCTGATGCAAATATAACAAGGTCGAATCAGATGTCTCTTCTTGAGGGGGAACTTAAGGAATCAGATCTAGGGGGTTTAAATGAAGAACAAAGGGCTTTGGATCTGAGTATGGGGACATAGTTGGGTATAGCCCTATAAGGAAAACTATTTTGGAAATTGGTACATATTTAGTTATGCCCTCTCCTACTAAGGCACTGATGAAGTCATCCTTGGACTGCAAAACTCCTACGGTGTTGGGATTGCAGCAAAAAATAATTAAAAAAAGTTTTTCGGATAAGAATATGAAGGTGGATCAGAAGAAGGACCAGGATAAAATTAATTTAATGGGGGAGAATTTGGTGGAGTCAGGATTGGTGAGAACATTGGACTCCCATTTTTGTAACCCCAAAAATGATTATCCTCTCATGGAATGTAAGGGGGTTGAATAGCATCCCTAGAAAAAAAGTTGTTCATGATTTGGTTCATGTGCATTCTTCGGATGTGGTGTTTATTCAGGAGAGTAAATTGGCTATTGATAGTATGTTCAATATTGCTCCCAAGTTGTGGAGAAGGGGTCAATGCCAATGTATTGGTGCATGTGGATATGCTAGTGGCATCGCTTGTTTATGGGATCCGGTTAAGATATCCTCTATTACTTGGATTTCCAGTAGATGGTCTATTTCAATGGTCGGGAATGATAATGAATCTGGTGAAATCATCCTACTTACAAATGTGTATGCTCCTATTGATTACAATGGTAAATTGAATTTGTGGAAGCACATTTTCTTTGTGAGAAGTTTGGTTCCCTTGTACCCATGGATTTTGGCTGGAGACTTCAACTCTATCACTTGTATAGAGGAGAAATGTGGTGGGGTGGACCATCTCGAGCCTTTTTCTTCTGTCTTCAGTGCTCATATATAGGCCATAAACTTGGTTGAAATCAATCCAAATAATGGGATATTTACTTGGCACAATATAAGATGTGGGGAAGCTTCCATCTTAGAGAGACTGGATAGGTTTTTGATATCCAATTATTGGATGGGTAATAACATAGGTGCTAGTTCTGTGATTATGGAGGGTAGGGGATCTGATCATTGGCCTATCAAACTCTTTGCTTTGGAGTTAGGGCTAAAAAAGAATCCCTCCTTTAAGTTTCAACTTTTGTGGCTTCGTGATCCTAAGCTTCATGATTTCATGCGAGGCTGGTGGACCACTGGCAAACCTCCTCATGGCACCACTATGTATTCCTTTATGAAGCGACTACAATTTTTAAAACATAAATTGAAGAGATGGAATAGACTAAATTTTGGGAACCTTTCCTTGGCTAAGCTGGCAGCTCTTAGGAGGATGGAAGAAGCTTCAAGGAATATTAGAGATCAGGGATTCACGAAGGAACTTCTTGTTGAGGAATCCGAGGCTGCAAAAGACCTTACTGAATGGGAACTGAGGGAAAAAAAATTTGGAAACAAAAAGCTCGAGTAGATTGGCTTCAGGAAGGGGATAGTAACACAACCTTCTTTTATAACTCAGTTAAGGCTCGCCGTAATGGTAACCTGATTACCTCTCTTGTGAATTCTTAGGGTGCCCTACTCTCTTCTTTTAGGGATATTTCAGAAGAGACTAAGAGGTATTTTTCCTCTCTTCAAGGAGGACTCCCTATTAGATGATGAGAATGAAAAGCTTATTCTAAACTATATTCCAGCAATTGTTTCTAGAGAGATGAATGAGCACTTGATGGGTCCAATTTCCCTTGAGGAGTTGGAAAATATTGTATTCAAGATGAAAAAGGAAAAGCCCCAGGTCCAAATGGATTTTCGATTGAGTTTTATCAAGAGTTTTGGGATTTAATCAAATTTGATCTTTTGGAGGTGGTCCATGAGTCCCAAAAAAATAAATAGATGCTAAGGGCCCTAAATGCTACCTTTGTGGTGCTTATACCCAAAAAAGAGGGAGCAAATTCCTTGGATATGTTCAAGCCTATTGCTCTCTATAATGTTGTGTATAAGATCATCACAAAAATTATTTCTGAGAGGCTGAAGATATGGTTGAGCAAAATCATCTCTAAGGAGAAAGGAGGGTTTGTTGTTAGCCAATAAATCTTGAATGGGGTTGTTATTGCTACAGAAGCTATTCACTCGATGGAAACTTCTAAGGATAAAACTATGTTCATTAATTTGGACATGGGCAAAGCCTATGATCGGGTCAGATGGTCCTTTATTTAGAAAGTTCTTACTACTTTTGGATTTGAGGAGGAAAGGATTAGATGGGTGATGAGTTGCGTTTCTTCTTCCTCATTCTCTGTTCTTGTTAATAATGAGCCATCAGAGTTGTTTGAGGCCTCAAGGGGATTGAGGCAAGGAGATCCTTTATCTCCTTATTTTTTTATCATTATGGCGGAAGGGTTGGGAAGATTGCTCAAGTCTCAAGTCATGTAGGGTCTCATTCAGGGGTGGAAGTGGGATAGTAGTTTGCCACCTCTTTCCCACCTTCAATTTGTTGATGATCTTGCTTTGTTGGCAGTTGCCACTATCAGGGAAGCTAGCAATATTAGACAGTCTCTTGACATATATATTGGTGTTTCTGGACAGTTGATTAATGAGGACATGCCTTCTATTTTCTTCTTCAGTACCCCTCCTCTTATTCAAGCCAGGATTGCTCGCATTCTAAGATTCCAGGTTGGGACTCCCCCCTTCATTTATCTTGGTATTCCAATTTCATCTCACCCTCTACCTAGATCTTCTTGGTAGTCTATGCTTGATAAGTTTAGAAGGAATGTGAATCACTAGACTTTCAGATGACTATCCACTGCAGGTAGAGTGTTGCTTTTAAAATATGTTGTTCAAGCTTTACCCATTTATATATGTTTTGTACAAATAGCTCCCTCTCACTTCATCAAGGACATGGATGCTTTGTCAAGACAATTTTTATGGAATGGAAAACTTGATCAATATAAATAGAGTTTGGTTAGGTGGGATTCTATATGTAGGCCAGTGCAAGAGGGAGGCCTTGGGTTGCGATAGACAACTCTTTTTGGGCAGGCTTTGGCTGCAAAATTTTATTGGAGATGGTGTACCTCTCAAGATCATATTTGGGCTAAAATATTATCTTGTAAATACTTGAGAGATATTTTTGAGGCTGAAATCCCTAGAGTTAGCTTGGTTGGAAAAGGTTCAGTTATCTGGGACACTTTGAAAAGAGGAGCTAATTTTAGAAAGTAGGGTTTGTTCTGGATTTGCAATCAGGAATCAAATGCTCTTTTTTGGGAGGATTCTTGGGATGGCCACCCTCCTATCTTGAATCAATATCCTAGGTTACGTTCCCTAAGCATTTTTTTCTTGGAAGTAGGCTGGTCTCGTGTGGAGGACTTTAAAAAAATCTAGTCTTTTGGAAATATGGAGATGTACAGGTGGAAAGATATGCAAGAATGGCCCCAGGGGGGATTGGCCAAGGACAGAGAGGTGCTTGCTCTTATTATTATGGGGAGGCCTTGTTCTTCATTGAGGGGTAAAGATATTCTTGCTTGGAACCCTGATCCTAAGGGAACCTACTCGGTAGCCTATGGTTATCAGGTTCTTGATAAGAAAAAGTATGGGAGTCTTCCTGTCACTTGGTGGAAAAAGGTGTGGAACAAATTTTCCTGGCCAAAATGTAACTTCTTTCTCTAGTTGGTAGCTCATAATAAATTCCTCACTTGGGATAATGTGAGGAATAGGGGATTTCAAGGTCCCTCTTTTTGTGTCCTTTGCGGTAAGAATGAGGATGACTCTTCTCATTTATTTTTCCAATGCTCCTTTGCCAGAGACATTTGGCATTGTTGGTGGAGTGCCTGGAACCATCCATGTTTTCATGTGCTATCCCTAGTGGAGTTTTGAAGTAGTCTGGGTAGACCTCCGGCCAAGGCCCCCTTCCTTCGGGTGGCTCGAAATTTGGGCCCTTATTGCATCATCTGGCAAATTTGGATCGAACGAAACCAACGCATATTTCAGGGCAGTTATTTGGTTGTTCAACAGATTTGGCAAAGGATCCTGTATATGGTTCAGGAAACCATCCATCACAAATGTGATGTGGACCCTCTTTTGGATTCTAGGGAGGAGAAGGTACAACAAGCCCTTGGTCTCTTTGGGGATGGTGTAAACTCTTCTAGCCCTAGTAGGGTTCCTCAACTTAGTAAGAAGGTTAGGAGAGATGGTAGGTGGAGGCCACCCCTAGAGGAGTTTTAAAAATTAATACTGATGGATCTTCTAGGGGTAATCCTGGACATGCTAGCATTGGCGGTGTTGGGAGAGATTCTCATCGGTGGTATCGGTTTTTTCTTTTCTATTTATAAAGGTGTTCACTCCAACAATTTTATGGATGCTCTTGCAATTCTTGAGGCCTTGCGGAGGGGGTTTTCTCTTGGCTGGCATAGGATTATCCGTGAGTCTGAATCTCAAATTGTGGTTAATATTTTAAACAATAAAAGGGTGGAGGAAGTTAATTGGCAGTTGGCCTCTGTAGCCGTTCGAATTCTCAGAATGAGTGAAGAGTTCGAATTTATATCCTTTGTGCACATTCCAAGGGAATGGAATGTGGTTGTTGATTACTTGGCCAAAAGGGCTTCTGAGCTGTTGGATCCTTGGAGTATCGATAATTGGGAGAGTCTCTCGTCTGGGGACTCTCAACGCCTGTGGGAGTTGATCCACAAGGATGTACAGACTTAATGTGGTTTATTCTTGTTGTCTTTTTTGGGTGTCATTCTAGTCTAGTGGTTTTAGCCTGTTTGGCTATTTATTTGAGTCCTGGTTGGAAGCTCAGTTGTACTCTATAATCTAGACTTTTTATCAATAAATTTTTACCCCTTTATTTAAAAAAAAAAAAATTAAGAAATTCTTTGTAGTTAGTTGCTTTTGAATTCTTTCTATTTGTCTGCTAGTCCACACCTCACACCCATATACCACCATTTGAATAAGTAATAATCCAAAAAGAATCGTAATTATTGTTACTCTTTGATCAATTTTTAAACTAAATGGGTTATATGGGATTGAAACTGGTCCTACTCATATTCCATCATGATCACATAATGGTATTAAAATAAATTGACAATTATGTATATAACTCAACAAAATTTGAACTTAGGTCTCTTCCATAAAAGTTGAGGTTGAGGAATATGACCAATTAAACTAATACCATTTAATATAATTACATTTAATATTAATATAAATAATCGATATTTTTATATTGAATTCATATATAAAAATAATCTTTTTTTTTTTTTTTTTGCAAGTTCAAGATACGAGGGAAAAACTACCCTCAAAACTATTCCATAATAAAAAGTAAAAACATCCTTATCAAATGACATGAGTTAAAGTAGAAAAATGTAAGCTTTTTAAAAAAGAAACCCAATTTCAAATAAACAATATATAATGTTGATGTTTGATTTTTTTAATTATATAATTAATTAAAAGTAAGACAATTCCTATGTTATACTCGCTACAAGAGGGATGGATTCATATCCCATAATCACTAGCCGTTTATGCACGACAACACGTCAGGGCAATTACTCTATATGATATGTTTTCTTTGATGTCATGATCCTTAATAATCATCCGTAAACTTGTGTTTTGTTGGTGGCTTTGTTTCCTAACCCTTGTCAAATGAAGGTTGGTTTGACTCCATGGGTTATATTAATCCATTTAAAAAAAATATATTTGTTTTTTTCATTTTTTTTTTTTTTTTTGACATCTGTATTTTGAGTTGAATTCCAGATTACGAAAGATTTGTCGGTTGATTATAAAGTTAGAAGTTAATGTGCAAGCATGGTTTAGTCCTCAACCAATAAGATATCTGAATTGCAAATTGCGCTCTGTTAAAAATCTCGATATGTGCTCGTACAAATGGAGTTCCAATAACATTATGCAAATAACTAAGTTGCTGTCTTTAATTAATTTCAAGTCAATAAGTAGCTGTAATAGTTCATACGCGCTTTCCCAAAGTGTCATGTACCTTTCAATTCTTTAAATTAAATAACTAATTATTTAAAGTCATTAGGTTCCTTGTGTCTGGCAGCTGTTTCCAAGTTGTTTCACTTTCATTTTATATTCACTAGTGGCTTTCAAGTCCAACATACGTAGCTTTCCATTGAAGGCGGTGTAGTTTTATCATATGTTGATGTGACTGGTTTTAAATTACAAAAGTGGCAGGGAAGGGAGGTTTTTCATTAGAAAAAACTTGGAAAGCTATATATATTATCAATGCATCACCGACCTTGTGAGGCAGGTTTTATCTTGGGAAGCACATACCTGGAATAAAAAACCTTATAGGTGGTTGGTTGTTGGGAGTTGAAGAAGATTCCCCACGCACATCAATTCATGATGTGTCTCATGTCAAGTTCAAGGCATATGAATTTAGCCTTATTTATTGCAACTGGTCCCAGGTCCCTTGACCTAGCAATCCCTTACAGTTGTGTTCACACACTTTTATAACTGTACCAACTTGTAACTACCTTGACCCTACGCTTCCTTGGGTACAACTACACTTCGGAGCAAGTCTCGCCTCCCTTGATCCCGACCAGCAACTTGCACCCTCTTTTTAGAGTTATATGAATGAGGTATTTTGGTCCAAGAAAAGGCCCTACTTTCATCTATAACTAATTTGGACCATGTTTCAATTAGACAGACAATCATACCTTATGAGTGCCTTACTAATTGATAATATTACTGTTTGGTTAAGAATGGTTTTTTTTAGTGTTTTTTTAATCTAAAAATTTAGTTAGTGGAGGGTTTAGGTAGATTGGTAAGTGTTTGTTTGGTCAGACATTTATCAAAAAGATACTTAGGTTCAAACCTAGGGGGCAGCCTGTTTGCAAAGGTAGTATTTTGATCTGAATCCTTTGAGTGCGTTCTAACCTAAAAATTTAGTTAGTGGAGAGTTTAGGTAGATTGGTAAGTGTTTGTTTGGTCAGGCACTTATCAAGAAGACACCTAGGTTCAAAACCTAAAGGGCAACCTGTTTGTAAAGGTAGTAGTCTAATCTGAATCCTTTGAGTGCGCAAGATGATTATTGTATGAATTCTAAGCGACCCATGGTTCCCTTCACATCGGGTCAACAATAACGAGGCAAAATAGGTTTGATGGGATCAACCCATATGATTTGAATAGGTTTGGTGGGAGCAGCCTACGCTTAAAAGTTACTTAAAATAGTATAAATATAATCAATTCACCTATATAAAAAAAAAAAAAATGATAATCTTAAAATTTTATAGTCTTAAATCTTTTTGTAATCAAAAACTTCTTAAAAACAAATCCATAACATAAACTTGCACATCAAAGAAGTAGGTGGAAGACTTATCCAGAGAGAATATTAAATGTGTAATGAATTTTAAATCTATATTGCACTATGTGGTTATGATAATACATTAACATTATTTTATTCTTACGATCAGATATTTGTTTTGTTTTTTAAATAAAAAGTGTTCTACCATGTAAGGAGGGCACAAGAGGATGCCCTTATTATTTTTCTTTCTTTATAACATACCGAGCAAGGACATGTTTCCTTTTCTTGCTTTTTGCTTTTGCTTTTGGTTTTCTATTATTATTAGATAGGCAAACGTCTTTGGAGAAGTTAGGAAGGCTCACTCCATATTCTAAAATTAGTATTAGCCTCAGCCTTATGTATAAATAAATTTTATACGAAAGAGGACGTATTGGAAACTAATTTTAAACATTCTCATTTTGTTTCTTTTGTTGGATATTGTAGCCTGCCATAAAGATTGGATACTTCCTATAGACAATGTCTATCTATGCGGTGTATTAATTAAACAAATAAATGTTGCCAACTATACATAGCATCTTCGCCCTATTTTTTTATATTTTTTATTATTTATTTAGTAATTGATTTAAACCTCTTATTTTACAATCTGGGTGATAGATGGTCCCTTCACATAGGATCAATAATAACAAGATAATATGTGCTTGTTAGATACAACCCTTGAACCCTACACTTAACAGTTACTAAAAAAAATAATATAAATATAATCAACTCCTTTATCTTTAAAAAAAATATTTATTTAATAATAATTTGCAACTCCCCTATCTTAAAAAAAATTATTTATTTGGTAATAATTTGCAATATGTGTGAACAAAACATTTTATTCGTGGAATACTTAAATCGAAGTTAAATTAGGCCTACCCAATAAAGTGTACTAAACTCTTATTAAAAGCCTTCATGATATGCAAGATCGAGATGTTTATTTTTAAAAGCAAATCTATTCATAAAATAATAAATATTCTAGATACTTTCACATGCCGTACTCTGAAATTTTATTTGCTAATGCTTTATATGTTAAATTATTTTGATAATAGTAGCTTCCACTTTCGCTCTTCAAATGTGCTAGATACAACATGATATCTCATGCGCATGTATAAGAATATGTTCATGCATAGAATATGTTCATGCAACTTAGTATGAAAACAACTCACATAGAAATGAGAATTAAAATATTAGTTTAATGTTATTTTTTAAATATTTATTGTGCTTATAAAATCATAAATTTCAATAGTTTTAAATTTTTTTTCAATGGCCTGTCATTTTTTTGGGAGTTGCAGGGGGCTTCATTTTATTTTAGATACAACATCAATAATGTAGAGCTCAAGCTACAAAATAACTAAGGAAAGTTAAAACAACAAATAGATACTTTGTATTATGAAGAATTTGAAAAAATTTGTATGAGTGTAGAAGATGACGATTTGCCTAACAAACTAAACAATTATTTATAGCTTTGTAAAACATAACTATTCATTGGAAGTATGGCACAATGGTTTGCTTATCATCTTTTTTTTAATAGTTAAAAAGTTGGAAGCATTTGTGAATTGAACTTGGATCTCCCTTAGGAAATTCCAATGCCTTTTGTTATTGTGGTGTCATGTCGAGATAAGATAAATATTAATATTTTACCTATAATGTTTTTTTTTTAATTTAGCAAAAAAATCCCTTGTGGGACCGCCTTGGTCTGAGAAACCATGACCAAGGGGTTCTACACCGTCAAAATAACTTGGGAGTCGTACTCGGTCTTGATCGGGCCAGCATTATCAACTGGATTTTGGATACCCAATGTGTGTTTGGTAGGGTGGAGATTCGAACCAGGAACCTCCCTTGGAGGATTGTCCTACTCTCTTCAACTCACCTACAACACGTGGGTTATTTTGCCGATAATGTTAAATTATAATTATAGGAAAAAGTTTTAATAAATGCATTTAGATCATAAGACCAAGACCTATAATAACAACTTGAAAAACAACATATCTCTCTTTAATTGAATTAGTGCAAACAAACAACTGCTAGAGTGCATTTAGAAGAGTTTTAGTGTCAAATCCGTCTATTTAAGTAGCCATCTGTCATCTATCTTTTAGATTATGCTAAATTTATGATTAACCAAGTGTTAGGGTTTGTTAATAAGATTTAGAATTAAAGTTAGTTTTATTTTGTTATAAATAACAATTAAGAGCTCATTAATGATATTAATGATGGAGACTAAATGTAATATTTTATATATTATGGCCACCTTTTGGTTAATTTTAATTGCAATATTAAAAAAATAATCATTGCCACCTTTTTGATTGTCTATGTAATCCTACATGTGCTATGTTTCTAAGGTTGATTTTGTATGTGGTCATTCTAAGGATGTTAAGACTCTATATGTTCATCTATTGTAGGCTCAATCCTTATCTTTTGGCGGTGTATCTTTGATTATTTATAGCCATTTTTGGAATAAAATCGATCAACTTGATCTTGCCAAAGTTGTCTGTTTGTTTATCATATCATTTTGGATTTAGAGCGATGAAGTTAGATTGGAGAGAGTATCCTCTTCCTCTAGGCCAGTTTGGTTCAGAAGGGAAATGAGAAAACTCTTGTCAATGGATCCTAGAAATGGTGCATGAATCTATTTTGCTTGGTTTGGACTGTATTGTATTGCGACAAGTACTAGTTAGTCGGCATGAGTAGATTTTAATTCAGTCTTTACAAGTTATAGTTGAAATTTTAAGCATTGGTCTAGTTGTATTCTTGGCATATGATGTTAGGTTGAAATATTTAAATTCATTCTTCATCATCGATCACATTTGGAAAACGATGCTACTATTATTTGGTGCATTGTGCATGAATAGTGAAAAATCGATGTGGACAGATAGACAAACAAATTTGGCAATATCAAGCTAATTGATTTTATTCCAAAAATGGCTATAAATAGCCAAAGATACTTCACCAAAAGATAAGGATTGGGATTGCAATAAATGAGCATTTGGAGGCCTGGCATCCTTAAAATGGTCACATACAAAACAACCTTAGAAACATAACCACGTGCAAGATTACATGGACGATAAAAAAATGACTAAGATTATTTTTTAATATTACAATTAAAATTAACCAAAAGATGACCATAATATAAAATGTTACATTTAGTTCCTATCATTTAAGAACCTTTCTGGCTAGTTTGAAGAATATTTTGCTCTAAGAATCAAATTTTTACTTATACATTTAATTCAATGAAGAAATAAGTTTTACATGTAAATTAAAGATTTATTATAGTTGTAAGCTTACTGTAGTGGTAAGGGCTTTGGCCTCTCTTTGAGAGGTCCAAGGTTCAAACTTCACTCAATATGAGGGGACTAAGACCCCTCATAAAAACTTGTATAAACCCATTGAAAAAAGATTGATTATGTGTTTTCATCATTTTATCTATAAATGAATGATATTTGTGGATCTACTCATTTATTTCTTGTTAGTCCTTTTTATGCATCATATTGCATATCTACTTGAGGATTGATGCACTAAGGTTATTTGTTGTATTGGGTATGTTGATTGGATCAAGCTAGTTTGACTATAATCGTCTAGTTGTATTTACTTTCATGCATTTACATTATTTATCATTCTTTTTTCTAAAATTATTTAGATTAGATTGTTAAGTTAGCAAGGAATTGACTGACCCTCTCTAGAGGTTTATTATGATAAAACCCTTTATTCTAATGTTTATTGTGTTGTGCGGTGCTACTTCAATTAGAAGCATCCTTCGTTCAATAGTTTCTAGCATGCTAGATGGGACCATTAAAGTTATTACACTAAATTCATTTAGAGTTTAAAAATATTTAATGCATGGTGACACCCATAACGTATTTTCTATATGTAGTAATATTTGACCATTACAATGATAAACAACCTTCAAATCTGACTAGACCAAGCATTTGCATTAATTTATAGGATTTTGTTATTGTTCTCTAATTCCGCTAAGTACCTATTAAAATATTGGTGCATGACAACTCTATTTTTAAATAACCTTTTATTTTTGCTTAGATTTGGTGATGTCATGAGTATTTTTATAGGGATCTCACATATAATTTACATATCTAGTGGTTGGGTATTCAAATCCATACTCTATTAATGTAGTTCATCCTTGTGTAATAGAAAATCTATAATTTTATAACTAAATTTATGCATAGATCTATAAATTTCATAAGTATTTTTACAATTTTACAATATTTCCTAACAAATCTTAAAATTTGCTAAGTTTTATAGAAACTATTGATTTGCTCTTTTGTGTAGCAATTTGTGTGATTGAGAAACTCCTAGAATAAAAAATCATATAAATCTTCAAATAGCAATTTGCCAAGTCAAACAATGATTCACCTGGTACTTGAGATTTTTTACAAAATCTGATCAAGTCCCATAAACATAGATTCACCATTTAATGAAAATGAATTCACTCTTACAATGGTGATCCCTCTCAAGTTAAACATCAATTCATCCTAAAGAAGATAAATTTCCTTTAGTCAATAATATGTGGCTCGTATTAACTTCTTGAGTGATAATTTGTACATCTAGAAAGCAAACACCCAAATCTACATTCAAGTGTAATTTTAGACCCATTCTACAATTATTTTGATAAGAGGAGGGGTTTTACTAGTTTGTAAATATGAGATCTAGATCCCATTTATTTAAGAGAGTTGTTGATTACACTAAAAAATCCTTAATACTTAAAATCTAGACAAGGCGTTAAGACTAATCCATCCTATGATCCTATTATGGATATGGACCAATCTAGTTAGCTTGCAATTCAATATCCTATGATTAAACACGTACAAACAAATGTTCACTAATCTCTACAACCCATTGCTCAAAATGTTCAAATTTATAATATTTTCTAAAAATATGCTGAAATATACATTCACCACCATTAAGTCTAGAAAGGATGAAATAGCAATTCAAACATAAAAATAATAAATGAAAGAGAGAAGTAGAAGTTGGGTGCTTATAGGAACCCCAAATATCACATTTTATTCACATTCCTATTACAAATAGATCCTAATAGAGGTGTATTTATAGTGATACCAAATCCCCAATGAGAGGTTAACCTCAGGCTAACATAAACTTAAACTTGAGGTTATTGTGGGTTAAATTTTGACCACATTCAAAGGAAAAAGAAATAGCTACAAAAATTACAAAATAATGACTAAGTGTTACAAATTTGTTGGATCAGTCTGGGATCGGGATTATCCCAAATTCGTAGATGATGGGAGGAAATGTCAACAAACAACAAGCTCATTGTAGGAATGGGCAACGAGCAAATCAACATATTATGGAGATATCCCAGAGCTGGATCTAAGGGAAATTCATCGCCTAAAAAGTATCCCAAAGCCATGAAATTTCTAAAAGTAGGCCTAGTGAGTCAAAGCACAATCAAACATCATCACCCGCTTAGGATCGTGATAGTCAAGATACATCCAAACAAAAGGATCAAGGTTGCTCTTCCTCGAGCGATGATGTCACAAAAAATAAGAGATATCCAATGTCATGCAAAGTGAGTAAAATACATCCAAGACCAAAATATGGCTAGGAGCCACACCATATTGAGCGAAGATATTAGACTTCTCTAGACCCATGCCTAAGAACCGAATAAGTATAAATATCCCAAAAGCGCTCGAACCCAATACTCAAGCTCAAAACTATGACTTTTTTACAAAGGTGATATAGAAGATAATAATGGAGTTAGAATTCAAGAGCATCAATCAATATTACTCCAGATCTTCATCATAAGTGCTTTCTAGTTATTCCCAACCAAAACCTCAATAATACAACCACTTGTAAGAATCTATTGCTGATCAATGAGCCAAATTTAAATGCAAAGGTGAATAAAAATTTGAACCATTCATGCAAGCTTCTAGAACCTTTTGTATAACTATTTGCAGCCATTTTTATAACTAAATGTAAATCTTATGCTGCAAGATTCAAATAAGTAACTTATAAATATGAGTTTAGACTTCATGTAAGGGGTCGATTTTGTAGTCCTTACATGATATTACAACATAATCGTTGTTGATCAATGAAGTGGTAGTTGTTTGGTCTCCATGGTCTTTGTATCTACATGTTTTATAAGAATGATCTTTCTAAGTCATTTATGTTACACTATAGTGTTGGTTTATTCTGTTAAAGTAGTTCTATATTTGAATTACCTATTGGATTTCTAACATTTATGGTCATTGGAATGATTAGAAGCTTTAGACATTCATTTTAAGTCATTTCTATTACATTCCATCTTTAGTGTATTCTATTAAAGCAATATTCTTATTGCCTATTGGATTGATAATTGTGTGAATCCTTGGAATGATTAAGATGAGTGTAAAGGGTTGAATGAACCTATATGTGTAATCATTAATGGTTGATCTATTAAGTGCCATGAAATGGTTCAATAGTTGATTATTTTGTGAGATCCAATGTTACACTATATCCTAGCCATGTTTTCACTCTTCCCTAAACCCTTTCTCTTTCTTTCCCTTTACTCCTTTCCTTACTCTTTTCCTTAAAAATATATCCATAAGAGCCGACCTTCTCCGGATATTGAAACATAGGGTAACCTTATTTTATCCAATTATTATACTACAACTAAAATTAACGGGTGTAACATATTTTTACAATAATAGCAAATTTAATAGAGTAAGTTTTTGGCATACCCGGTGGGACTAAACAGATCATTTCATCTCATTTTATCAAATGATTCAAGATCTAATGGATAATATTGACCTCATTGGTGGATATTGTGTATTCATATGGTGACTCTCATTTATAGATAGAACCCAAAAAATATTAATCATCAGTTCCATAATTCACCTTGAATGGTGAGTGTAAGTGTCCATTTTCCTTTGTCTAAATGGTCATAAACCCTAAGACCTAAGTTTATACGTTTATGAGGTAGAAAATTTCCCAATTCTAGTTGACCCAAGCTCAATGGCCCAACAATATTACCCATATTGGTATGATACAGGCCCTCTCAATGTCCCAATCCTTCATGAAATACCTAAAATTGCTTTGAAAACCCTACCCACCTATGAAGGCAAAGAGAAAACTGCCTTCAAACATTGTCAAGATATAGCCTCCCTAGCTACTGTTCATAATATTGTGTATGAAAATGTAATTATCGGTCTATTGATTCTTTCTTCCAAAGATAAAGTGTTGATATGATAAAAATATTTGGAGAACAAAAGTATTTGCACATGGGTTGATCTAGTTGAAGCTCTTATTAACGAGTTTGATAATCTTGGAGATCCTTTCTTGTTACTCACTCAATTTTTATTCATCAAGAAAGCTCCCCATGAAAATATATTTGAATTCAATGTCCATTTTAAAAGAACCTAGTGGATAATCCCCCAAGAATTTCAACCCTCCCCAACTCAAGCATATATTTATTATATTCATGCTTTTCATCCAGATTTGAGCATCCTCATTCAACAATCCAAAGAAAAAATATTCCCCCATATATTTTAAGAAGCCATACATACTAAAAATATGTTGATCATAGTACGAAAAATCCCTCCTAGAGATGCTTTATCTCCCTTTGATGTTGGCACAAACCCTTCTCACATATCATCCATAGAGAATATTGAGTCTTACTCATATCAAGTCCCTTACATTAACGATGTTTCTATCGTTCAAAAAGAAAAAAATCAAACAAAATATAAGTTAAGAGCAATGATTTAGAAGTTGATTGAAGATGCCAAGAAAATGGAAGAATGACTCCCACAACAAAAGTGGGATGATCCTAACAATGATTATCCCACATTATCGAAACCTTATCAATATATTAGTCTTTGACCTCATGTTAGTGTAGAAAGTGCTATGAAGAAGATAATAGAACAAGATGTAAATTATGGAAGAAAAGAAAAGAGTGATATGCTTGTTCTAGTTGAGATTTCATCATATAAGGGAGTCTAAATTGAAGTAGACAGTTCTAGCTAGAGAGTTTTGCAAGGTCCCTCATTAGTAAACAAAGTGATGGCCTTCAACACAATGCCCAATCAAGAATATTGTGAAGAGACAAGTGTCAAAACCAATCAACAGGAAGATTATGACTATGATCATTCTCAGTTTCCCAAAGACCAAGCTATAGATAAAGAAGATCAAATATGCACTCAATCATTGATTCTAGAGGTAAAATATTTAAATCAGAGAAGGGTTGCGTCATATGAAAAGCTATATTTCCTAGCTATAAATTTAGGATAGAGAATATAAATGGTGGAAAAATTCCATAGCCTATTCAAAAAAATTGTTGCAACACTAGGAGATTTAAGAGAAGACCTACTAATGGCTAAAGAAGTAGATCCTATGGATATTTCCATAGGAAAATCAAAAGGAACTAGATGTACTTGTAAGGAGCATATCTCTAGGCTTTCAAGGAGTCATTCTACTCCATTTTATTTGTCTATCTATTTAGAAAAATATATATTACACAATTGTGTAGTAGACTCGAAGGCTAAGATTTCAATCATACTAGTTAGAAATCTACAAAAGTTTGGGATTAGATGTAGATATGCTAAAACCTAAATGGCTATATTTAAACAGGAAATTGGTAAAAATAGTAGGTATTTTAGTTTTTTTTGATGATGGTATGTGGATGTTCGAACTTGGTTGACATCCAAGATATAATGGTCGTTGATGTACCCCCATTATTTAATATGTTGCTTATATGGAGATTTCTTAAAATAGGTTGGGAGATGTCTAAACCAAATCCAAGATCAAATGGTAATGCTAGGTATCAAGAAGATAATTTGAATATAAAATTAGGACCTGCATACTTTCCACATTAAGAATTACAAGGAGTAATAAGCAAGCTTGCCAGAAGAAGTAATCCATGACATGAGAGTAAAGGCTAGTAAAATTCCAAAAATAAAGATAGTTCATTCTCAGCAATATCATATATACTTTGATGAAATTCCACATCGTGATCCAGTAGCCAACTATACTCTTTACTAGAATATAGAATATTTTCATTTCTCTTAGTTGGTGACTCAACTGACAAGAGAAAGAAATGAATAGAATATAGAGAAACGAGTAGAACCCTAAATCAAGAAGTATACACCTAAAAGGTTAGAAGACTCAACATCCAACTAGATGGAATTCAGTACAAGGTAAAATGCTATAAGGTTTACACATGGCCAAAGCACAAAATCTCTAAAAAAAACTCACAATCAGAGTATACTCTAAAGAAGTTTGAGAATAGATCTAAATTTCCAAACAAAAAACATGAAGAAAAACTTAGGTTTGGTGTCATATGGTCCATATATTGTAGATTCACAAGATAGCCTTCAATAGATTCTCTAGACCAGGCGTGGGCAAAAACACCATATTTTGTGTACATAGTCGACAAGTAAATAAAATAGCTCTTAAACAACATAATAATGGAAAGCTCATGTGAGAACATATTTCCTCCATCAGTCTATACATAAATGAAGAAAAATAAAGAAAATATATCATTGCAACATTTTATTGTGATTTGATCAAACTAAAGGTACACTAGAAGTTTGGCAAAGTAAACGAAGAATTTAATTTAAAATGAAGCATGGTTGCTACCAAAAATTTTCACATATCACTTTTCTCTCTCTCTCTCTCTCTCTCCATATCCTTTATAAAGTATCTCTCCATCATTAATACTTCAATTTTGTAATCCAATGGAAAATATTAAAATAGGATAGAAGCTATAGGGGATGCATCTAAAAATTTGACATGACATGAGGCAGAACTAATGCAACATGTGTGAGAAAAAAAAGCAAGTCATACTATATCAAGTATGATGTTAGTGGAATGAGAAGTAGCCAAAAAAATATCCTAGTTGACATAAGAAGAGATATGAATAGACAATTCATGGAAGGCCATTTTTTAAAAGAGCGCTTGATCAAAAGGTACAACTTTGCATATGTCAACTGGTAAAATCATCATTCAAGACTTGAGTATATATAAAGGCTTGTTATGCAACATAAATTGATAGAAGACATTCTCAAAATGAATGTGAATTCAAAGGTGCAAGTGTAGAATCGAATGATGAAGAGTAATTAGCAAAAAAAAGTTCTTGATGGTATGCATGAAAAAGATAAAGAAGCATGAAGAAGATGAATATTGATGTACAAGTGACTAGAATAGTTGTTGTTGGCAATATATTTGTTCTTGAAGTGACTTTCAACTGCAACTGAGTATGCTCATGGAGATAATTTTTATGGGGGTGTCCGATGAATCAATGCTAAGTGTAAATAAAGGCCATATAAGTTATCCATTCCCATGAGAGAAAATACCTTGGGAAGTGCCAAACATGTGGGTAAAATTCTGACCACATTCTAAGGACAAATAAATAGCTACAAAAATTACAAAAAATGACTAAGTGTTGCAAAGTTGCTAGATCAGTATAGGATCGGGATCAACCCAAATATGTGGATGATGGGAGGAAATATAAACAAAAAACAAGCTCATCATGGGAATGGACTATGAGCAAATCAACACATCGTGGAGATATCCTAAAGCCAGGTCCAAGGGAAATTCATCACCTAAAAAGGAGTTAAAATCTATGAAATTGCTAAAATTGAGCCTAGCAGGTTAAAGCATGGTCAAACATAATCACTCGCTTGGGAATATAATAGTCAAGACATATCTAAAAAAAATTATCAAGGCCACGCTTCCTCGAGCAATGACATCACTAAAAAAAAGAGACACTCGATGTCACATGAAGTGAGTAAAAGATGCCCAAGATCAAACGATGGCTAGGAGTCATGCCATCCTGAGCGATGATGTCAGAATTCCTTAGGATCACACCTAAGAAATGATGAAGTATAATATCCCAAATATATGCAAACCTAGGACACAAGCTCAAAACCATGACTTCTATACAAAGATGATATAGAAGATAATAATGGATTTAGAATTCAAGAGTATCAACCGACATTACTATAGATATTTGCCATAAATGCTTGCTAGTTATTCCCAACCAAAATATCAATAATACAACCAATTGTAAGAATATATTATAAATTAATGATCCAAATTTATATGCAGACATGAATCAAAATCTGAACCATTCATGCAAGCTTCTAGAACCTTTTGTATAGCTATATGCAACTATTTTTCATAACTGAATGTAAATCTTACGCTACAAGATTCAAATAAGCAACATATAAATATGATTTTAGACCTCATGCAAGGGTCGAGTCTACAGTCCTTGCCTGGTATTACAATGTAATCATTGTTGATTAATGAAGTGGTAGTTGTTTGGTCTCCATGGTCTTTGCATCTACATGTTTTATAAGAATGATCTTTCTAAGTCATTTATATTACACTGTAGTATTGGTTTATTATGTTAAAGTAGTTCTATGTTTGAATTACCTATTAGATTGCTAACATTTATGGTCCTTAGAATAATTAGAAGCTTTAGACATTCATTTTAAGTCATTTTTGCTACTTAAATGTATTATGTTAAAGCAATATTCTTATTTGCCTATTAGATTGCTAATTGTGTGAATATTTGGAATGATTAAGATGAGTGTAAAGGGTTGAATGAACCTATATGTGTAATCATTAATGGCTGATATTTTAAGTGCTATGAAATGATTCAAAATTTGATTATTTTATGAGATCCAATGTTGTTATACTATATCCCAACCATGTTTTCACTCTTACCTAAATTCTTTCTCGTTCTTTCGCTTTACTCATTTTCTTTCTATTTTTCTTCAAAATATATCTACAAGAGTTGGCCTTCTCCAAAGGTTGAAACACAGGGTAAAAGTATTTCATATAATTACTATATTGTGGCTAAAATCGATGGGTGTAATGTCTTTTCATAGCAATGACATACTTTAGTCCAACGATTATCTCATTAAAGTTGATTAACTAATAGCACTAAGGGTGATATATAAAAGGGGCCCTTAGGTTTACATGAACATGCCCATAGGCTTACATAAATGAAGAATGACCATAGGATTACACAATCACATCCCCATAGGCTACATTAATAGTGCTCATAAGCACTTTTTTCTCAATTTTGACCTTGTCCTAAACAAGATCATATTACATATATTTCAACACCCCCTATAATTTGAGCTAAGAGGGACACGAAGAGAATGAATTAGAAGTAATAACTCTCATCCCATAATGGATGCTCTTGTGGGACTTTGCTTTTCCATATTCATCCTCATATTCATCAATAGACAGCTTGTGTTCAACACTCAAGAATTTTGTCTCAATCATTTTTATATTTGTAATGCAATTCTTGGAGTGTCCTTTTCTTTTAGTGCAGAAACCTTACCGATATATCAATATTTGGACTCATGTTAGTGCAAAAAGCACTATGAAGAAGAGAACATAGCAAGATGTAAATTATGGAATGGAAGAAAAGAGCGATATTCTTGTTATAGTTGATCCTTCATCATATAAGAGAGTCTACATTGAAGCAGAAAGTTCTAGCGAGAGAGTTTCGCAAGGTCCCTCATTGGTAAAAAATGTTATGGCCTTCAACACAATTCCAAATTAAGAATATTATGAAGAGACAAGTGTTAAAAACAGTTAACAAGAAGATTGTGACTATGATCATTCTCAGTTTCTAAAATACCAAGCTATAGATAAAGAAGATCAATTATGCACTCAATCATTAATTCCAGAGATAAAATATTTGAACCAAATAAAAGTTGAGTCATATAAAAAGCTATATTTTCTAGCTATAAGTTCAGGACAAAGAATAGAAATGGTGGAGCAATTCCATAGCCTATTTAAAAAATTTGTTGCAACACCAGGAGATTTAATATAAGACCTAATAATGACTGAAGAGGTAAATCCTGTGGACATTTCCATAGAAAATAAAAAGGAAATAAGGATGTACTTGTAAGGAGCATATCTCTAGGCTTTCCAAGGAGTCATTCTACTCCATTTTATTTCTCTTTATTTAGAAAAAAATATATTACACAATTGTGTAGTATACTCAAAGGCTAAGATTTCAATCATGTCAATAGAAATATGTAAAATTTTGGGGTTAGATGTAGATATTCTAAAACCTAAATGGCTATATTTCAAGGGTAAATTGGTATCAAGGGTAAATTGGTAAAAATAGTAGGTTTTAATTTTTTCTTTTCTGATAATGGTATGTGGATGTCTGAACTTGGTTGCCATCCAAGATATAATGGTCATTGATGTACCCACATTATTTAGTATGTGCTTATCTAGAGATTTTTTAAAATAGGTTGGGAGATGTCTAAACCAAAGCCAAGATCAAATGGTAATCCTATGTATCAAGAATATAATTTGAATGCATAACTAGGGCCTCCATCATTTCCATATTAAGAATTACAAGGAGTAAGAAGCAATCATGCCGGAAGAAGTAATCCATGAAATGAGGGAAAAGGCCAATAAGCTTCAAAAAATAAAGATAGTTCATTCTCAATAATATCATCTATACTCTGATGACGGTTCACATCATGATCTAGTAGCTAGCTATACTCTTTACTAGAATATAGAAGATTTTGATTTCTCTTGGTTGGTGACTCAACTGATAAGAGAAAGAAATGAACAGAAGATAGAGAACTAAGTAAAAACCTAGATGAAGAAGTATACACCTGAAAGGTTAGAAGACTCAACACCCAACCAGATGGAATTAAGTATAAGGTAAAATTCTATAAGGTTCACATGTGGCCACAGTGCAATATCTCTAAAAAACTCACAATCAAAGTATACTCCAAAAGCTTTTGAGAGCAACTCTGAATTTCCAAACAACAAACATGAAGTAAAACTCAAATTTTGCATCATATGATCTAGAAACTATAGATTCACAAGATAGCCTTCAACAAATTCTCTAGGCCATACATGGGTAAACACACCATATTTTTGTGTACATAACCAACAAGTAAATAAAATAGCTAACTATAACTAAAATTAGCATAATAATGACAAGCTCATTTGAGAACGTATTTCCTACATCAAACTGTACATAAATAAAAAAATAAATAAAAGAGATCATTGCAACATTTGATTGTGATTTTATTAAACTAAAGGTACAACACAAGTTTGACAAAGTAAATGGAGAATTGAATTTGAAATGAAACATTGTTCCTACAAAAATTTTTCACATATCACTTTTATATCTCTCTCTCTTTATATTATTTATAAAGTATCTCTCCATAATTAATACTTCAACTCTATAGCCCAATGGACAATAATAAAATAATACAGAAGCCACAGGGGATGCACCTAAAAATTTGACATGACATGTGGCAAAACTAACACAACCCATGTGAGAAAAATAAGCACATTATACTATATCAAGCATGATGTTAGTGGAATGAGAAGTAGCCAAAAAAAGAAGATCCTAGTTGACATAAGAAGAGATGTGAATAGATAGTTCATGGAAGACCATTTTTTTTGAAAAGAGTGTTTGATCAATAGGTACAAATCTACAAATTCCAGCTAGCAAAATCATCATTTGAGACTCGATTTTATATAAGGCTTGTTATGCAATATAAATTGAAAGAAGACATTCTCAAGATGAATGTGAAGTCAAAGGTGCAAGCGAAGAATCAAATGATGAAGAGCAATCAACAAAAAAATTCCTGATGGTATGCATGAAAAAGAGAAAGAAGCAAGAAGAAGATGAATATTGGCCTACAAGTTACTAGAATAGTTGCTCTTGGCAATATGTCTATTCCTGATGTAACTTTACGCTACAACAAAGTATGCTCATGAAGATATTTTTGTGGGAGTGTCCCATGAATTAGTGTTAAGTGTAAAGAAAGTCCATTTGAGTTCTCCATTACCATGAGTTAAAATTCCTTGTGAGGTGCCAAACATGTGGTCAAATTCTAACCACATTCTAAGGATAAATAAATATCTACAAAAATTACAAAAAATGACTAAGTGTGGCAAAGTTGCTAGATCATTCTAGGATCGAGATCAGCCCAAATCTATGGATGATGGGAGGAAATATTGGCAAACAACAAGCTCATAATGAGAATGAGTTGTGAGCAAATCAGCACATCGTGGAGATATCCTAGAGCTGGGTCCAAGGAAAAGTCATCACCTAAAAAGGAGCCCAAATTTGTGAAATTTTCAAACTTCAGCCTAGCAAATTAAATTTTGGTCAAACATCATCAACCGCCTAAGGTTGTGATAGTCAATACACATATAAACAAAAGTCTCAAGGCCATGCTTCCTTGAGTTATGAAATCACAAAAAATAAGAGACACCCAACATCATGTAAAATAAATCAACATAATAATGGAAAGCTTGTGTGAGAACATATTTCATACATCAGTCTATACAAAAATAAAAAAAATAAAAAAAGATATCATTGCAACATTTGATTGTGATTTGATCAAAATAAAGGCATAATAGAAGTTTGGCAAAGTAAATGGAGAATTGAATTTAAAATGAAGCATGGTTGCTACCAAATTTTTTCACATATCACTTTTCTCTCTCTCTCTCCATATCCTTTCTAAAGTATCTCTCCATCATTAATACTTCGACTCTATAACCCAATGGACAAGAACAAAATAGGATATAAGATACAGGGGATGCACCTAAAATTTGACATGACATGAAGGAGAACTAACATGATCTGTGTGAGAAAAATAATAAAGTCATACTATATCAAGCATGATGTTAGTGGAATGAGAAGTAGCCAAAAAAAGAAGATCCTAGTTGACATAAGAAGAGATGTGAATAGACAATTTATGGAAGGCTATTTTTTAAAAGAGTGCTTGATCAAGAGGTACAACTTTGCAGATGCCAACTGGAAAAATCATCATTCAATACTTGAGTCTATATAAGGCTTGTTATGCAACATAAATTGAAAGAAGACATTCTCAAAATGAATGTGAATTCAAAGGTGCAAGTGAAGACTCGAATGATGAAGAGTAATAAACAAAAAATGTTCTTGATGGTATGTGTGAAAAAGATAAATAAGCATGAAGAAGATCAATATCGACATACAAGTGACTAGAATAGTTGCTCTTGGCAATATCTTTGTTCCTGAAGTGACTTTTAACTACAACTGAGTATGCTCATGGAGATAATTTTTATGGGGGTGTCCCATGAATCAATGCTAAGTGTAAAGAAAGACCATCTGAATTCTCAATTTTCATGAGAGAAAATACCTTGGGAGGTGCCAAATATGTGGGTCAAATTCTAACCACATTCTAAGGATAAATAAATAGTTGTAAAAATTACAAAAAATGACTAAGTGTTGCAAAGTTGCTAGAGCAGTCTAGGATCAGGATCAACCCAAATATGTGGATGATGAGAGGAAATATCAAAAAACAACAAGCTCATCGTAGGAATGGACTATGAGAAAATCAACACATCATGGAGATAACCCTAAGTTGGATTCAAGGGAAAGTCATCACCTAAAAAGGAGTCCAAAGTTGTGAAATTTCCAAACTTGAGCCTAGCGGGTCAAAGCATGGTCAAACATAATCACCCGCTTGGGATTACGATAGTCAAGACACATCTAAAAAAATTCTCAAGGCCATGCTTACACAAGCAATGACATCACAAAAAACAAGAGACACTCGATGTCACGTAAAGTGAGTAAAATATTCCCAAGACCAGAATATCGCTAGGAGTTGTGCCATCCTGAGCGATGATGTTAGAATTCCCTAGGATCACACCTAAGAAATGATGAAGTATAAAGATCCCAAAAGTACCCAAACCTAGGACTCAAGCTCAAAACCATGACTTCTCTACAAAGATGATATAGAATATAATAATTAAGTTAGAATTCAAGAGCATCAAATGACATTACTCTAGATCTTTACCATAAGTTCTTGCTAACTATTCCCAACCAAAATATCAATAATACAACCACTTGTAAGAATCTATTACAAATTAATGATCCAAATTTATATGCAGACATGAATCAAAATCTGAACCATTCATGCAAGCTTCTAGAAACTTTTGTATAGCTATCTGCAACTTTTTTTCATAACTGAATGTAAATATTACGCTGCAAGATTCAAATAAGCAACTTCTAAATATGAGTTTAGACCTCATGCAAGGGTTGAGTCTGTAGTCCTTTCCTGGTATTACAATGTAATAATTTTTTATCAATGATGTGGTAGTTGTTTGGTCTCCATGGTCTTTGTATTTACATATTTTATAAGAATGATCTTTCTAAGTCATTTATATTACACCGTGTTATTGGTTTATTATGTTAAAGTAGTTATATATTTGAATTACCTATTAGATTGCTAATATTTATGATCCTTATAATATTTAGAAGCTTTAGACATTCATTGTAAGTCATTTTTTTTACATTCCACTTTAGTGTATTATGTTAAAGAAATATTCTTATTTGCCTATTAGATTGCTAATTGTGTGAATCCTTAGAATGATTAAGATGAGTGTAAAGGGTTGAATGAACCTATATATGTAATCATTAATAGTTGATATGTTAAGTGCTATGAAATTATTCAATATTTTATTAGTTTATGAGATCTAATGTTGTTACACTATATCCCGATCATGTTTTCACTTACCTAAACCCTTTCTCTTTATTTCCCTTTACTCATTTTCTTCAAAATATATCTAAAATAGTTGGCCTTCTCCAGAGGTTGAAACATATGGTAACATTATTTCATCTAATTACTATATTGTGGCTAAAATCGATAGGTGTAATGTCTTTTCATAGCAATGGCAAACTTTAGTCCAACAATTATCTCATAAAAGCTGATTAACTAATAGCACTAAGGGTGAAATATAAAAGGGACCCTTAGGATTACATGAACATGCCCATAGGATTACATAAATGAAGAATGCCCATAGGATTACATAATCACATACCCATAGGCTACATTAATAATGCTCATAAGCACTTTTTTCTCAATTTTGACCTTGGCCTAAATAAGATTATATTACATATATTTCAACACCCCCTATAATTTGAACTAAGAGGGTCAATGAGGAGAAGAAATTAGAAGTAATATCTCTCATCCCATAATATATGCTCTTGTGGGACTTTGCTTTTCCATATTCATCGCCATATTCATAAATATAAAGCTTGTGTTCACCACTCAAGAATTTTATCTCAATCATTTTTAGACTTGTAATGCAATTCTTGGAGTGTCCTTTAATTTTAGTGCAGAAACTTTGCTTATATATCAATATTTGGCCTCATGTTAGTGCAAAAAGTGCTATGAAGAAGAGAACATTAGAAGATGCAAATTATGGAAGAAAATAAAAGAGTGATATGCTTGTTCTAGCCTAGCCTTCATCATATAAGGGAGTCTACATTGAAGTAGAAAGTTCTTGCGAGAGAGTTTCACAAGGTCCCTCATTGGTAAACAATGTGATAGCCTTCAACACAATGCCCAATCAAAAATATTGTGAAGAGATAAGTGTCAAAACCAATCAATAGGAATATTGTGACTATGATCATTCTCAATGTCTAAAATACCAAGCTATAGATAAAGAAGATCAAGTATGCACTCAATCATTAATTCCATAGGAAAAATATTTGAACCTGAGAGAAGTTGAGTCATATGAAAAGCTATATTTTCTAGCTATAAGTTTAGGATAAAGAATAGAAATGGTGGAGCAATTCCATAGCCTATTTAAAAAAATTGTTACAGCACTAGGAAATTTAAGAGAAGACCTACTAATGGCTGAAGAGGTAAATCCTATGGACATTTCCATAGGAAAATAAAAAGGAAATAAGGATGTACTTGTAAGGAGCATATATCTAGGCTTTCCAAGGAGTCATTCTACTCCATTTTATTTATCTCTTTCTTTAGAAAAATGTATATTACACAACTATGTAGTATACTCAAAGGCTAAAATTTCAATCATGTCAGTAGAAATATATAAAATTTTGGGGTTAGACGTAGATATGCTAAAACCTAAATGGCTATATTTCAAGGATAAATTGGTAAAAAGAGTAGGCATTTTAATTTTTTTTCCAATGATGGTATGTGGATGTTCGAACTTGGTTGCCATCCAAGATATAATGGTCGTTGATGTACCCCCATTATTTAGTATGTGCTTATATAGAGATTTCTTAAAATAGGTTGGGGGATGTCTAAACCAAATCCAAGATCAAATGGTAATCCTAGGGATCAAGAAGATAATTTGAATATAAAATCAGGACCTACATCCTTTCCACATTGAGAATTACAAGGAGCAAGAATCAAGCCTTCCAAAAGAAGTCATCCATGACATGAGAGTAAAGGCTAGTAAACTACCAAAAATAGAGATAGTTCATTCTGAGCAATATCATCTATACATTGATGACAATCCACATCATGATCTAGTAGCCAACTATACTCTTTACTACAATATAGAAGATTTTTATTTCTCTTGGTTGGTGACTCAACTGACAAGATAAAGAAATGAACAGAAGATAGAGACCTGAGTAGAACCCTAGATGAAGTATACACCTAAAAGGTTAGAAGAATCAATACCCAACTGGATGGAATTCAGTATAAGATAAAATGCTATAAGGTTCACATGTGGCCAATGTGTAATATATCTAAAAAAACTCACAATCAGAGTATACTCCAAAAAAAATTGAGAGCAGCTCTAAATTTCCATACAACAAAAATGAAGTAAAACTCAAGTTTTGCATCATGGTCTAGAAATTATATATTCACATGATAGCTTTCAACATATTCTCTAGGCTAGGCATGGGCAAACACACCATATTTTTGTGTACATAGACGATAAGTAAATAAAATAGCTAACTATAACTAAAATTAGAATAATAATGGTAAGCTCATTTGAGAACGTATTTCCTACATCAAACTATACATAAATAAAAAATAAAGAAAATAGATCATTGCAACTTTTTATTGTGATTTGATAAAACTAAAGGTACAATACAATTCTGGAAAAGTAAATGGAGAATTGAATTTGAAATAAAATATTGTTGCTACAAAACAATTTCACATCACTTTTATATCTCTCTCTATATATTCTTTCTAAAGTATGTCTCCATAATTAATACTTCAACTGTATAGCCCAATGGATAAGAAAAAAATAGGATAGAAGCCATAGGGGATGCACCTAAAAATTTGACATGACATATGGTATAACTAACACAACCCATGTGATAAAAATAAGCACATCATACTATATCAAGTATGATGTTAATGGAATGAGAAGCAACCAAAAAAAGAAGATCCTAGTTGACATATGAAGAGATGTGAATAGATAGTTCATGGAAGGCCAATTTTTTTGAAAAGAGTGTTTGATCAAGAGGTACAAATATGTAGATGCCAACTAGCAAAATCATCATTTGAGACTTGAGTCTATATAAGGCTTGCTATGCAACATAAATTGAAAGATGATATTCTCAAAATGAATGTGAATTCAAATGCAAGAGAAGACTCAAATTATGAAGAGTAATAGATTGCATGAAAAATAGAAAGAAGCATGAAGAAGATGAATATTGAATAACACAAGCTTATACTGAGAGGGGGGTGAACAGTATAATACCACTTTTTACTTTTCTTTTCAATTCAATATTATGTAGTGTATAGACAATAGTATCAATAGTAGTAGTCAAGAAATGCACAAAACACCATACACAATAGAGACACCACATTTTACGTGGTTCACCCAATGTGGGCTACTCCATGGAGAAAATATTTTACTAAAAATTTCTCAATCAATATCTTTGGGAATCCTTCCCAATTACAATATTTATGGATCTCTATCCAAAGGAGATGTTGATCCCCTAATCTCAAGTTCATGGATCTCTTCCATAGGAGAACTCTTTCCCATTTTGCTCTGGCTAGTGATCTTCTAGAAGACTATGTCTCTCTACTGCACTGACTGGTGGATCTCTCTCCACTTGAAGACTCCTCACTCAAATCTATCTTCAATTATGCTGGTTGTTGGATCTCTATCCACTGAGACTCTATCCTCTGTACTTTATCACCTCCAAAGCTCTATTAATAGGCTCACTCAGAACCTACTCAATAGGCTCACTCATAACCTGCTCAACAAGCTCACACAAAAATTGTCCAAATCTTCTCAAAAATCTCACATAAAACTTGTTAAATCTACTCAACAAGCTCACACAGAACTTGTCCAAATTTGCTCAAAAAGCTCACATAGAACTTGTCCAAATATGCTCAACAAGCTCACACAGAACTTGTCCAAATCTACTCAACAAGCTCACACATAACTTGTTCAAATCTGCTCAACAAGCTCACACAGAACTTGTCCAAATCTGCTCTAGCAAGCTCACCAAGAACTTTCCCAAATCTGCACTAGCAAGCTCACCAAGAACTTGCCCAATAATTCAATCTCATAGAAGCATAAAGAGAATTGTTAGAGACTCAATATGTTCTATACTCAAATCCCAATCTCAACTCAAATAAATCTTATAGAAGCATAAAGAGAATTTTTAGAGAATCAATATGTTCTATCCTCAAATCTCAATCTCAACTCAAATCCAGAATATAGAATAGTTTGTTTCATGGAACTTGAACAACCACTTCACACAATCACTTGACTAGGCTCAAACAACTCTTCTCAACCAACTACCACAAGGAACAACTCTTTCTTACAAACCCTAGTCCAAGCATGTATCAACCAACTCAAATATTTCCAACAATGCTCAACCACAAATCTCACATAACAATGATACTCATGTTATTCTCAAATTCAAGTTCTTTGCATAACCAATGGGCTTCAACAACAATGCTTATAAAACAAGGTTTAATAGCAACTCTCAACCCAGAAAACCTTGAGACATTCAACCAACTACTTTCGAAAAGGAAACCACAATTAATCCTTTTCTCTCCAATGATATTTCAGAAATCAACCACCATAAAAAATCAATAGGAGAATGTGCCCATACCTTTTATGAAGATGAAGAAGCCTTTTGGTTGTCCACAAAATCTATCTCACTCAACACACTTTCTTTTTCAACTTTCAACAAGGGTTAGATATCTTGATTAATAACACAATAATAACATCCAAATAACACCTTATTACTCCTACTCAATAACATACACCATGTCACTTCATAAATGAATTGATCTCTTTTGAAAAAGAACAAAGCAACCTTCACTTTTGAACCTCTTTACAAAATCAGAAATATCTCTTTACACACACCTTATTTCTCCCTCTAAGCAATTTAATAAAATAGCCCTCAGAATAAGATTTCCAACGATATATAATATGATATACTTTCAAAAATTAAATCATCAAAAATCTCTCATTTTCTAAACATGCATCACAACCCTTATTCCTCCTAGGGCACTTTAGAAAAATAAAATATATTAAAAATTATTAACTTACCTCTGTCACTAATGGGATTCAATCTCATGACCTTCCTTGCTCAACGCCTTAACCATATCCAACCTACCATTGGTCCACATGCCCTCACGTGCTCAAAAGGAGCACACAACAAAACCTTATGCCACAAATATCTGCGCCCTTCAAAAACAAAACGCGCTTCATGTGTTTCAACACAATAAAACACCTATGGCAAGAATAGAACGCAGGACCTCCTACTTCACACACAATACATGAACCACTAGGCCAAGGAGGCCTATACATTTGGCTTTACTCCAAAATAGTCTCTTCAACGAACACAAAAATTGTAAGCCTTTTAAAACCCTTTTCACACACACTTCGACACACGATGTGCAGACTCTTTTACCATTCAAATCAAACTATCAAATCGAGCGCTTAGGAAAATAAATTAAGGTTTTGGGTATATATATATGTCCTCCTCATTTCCTTTGACGTCGGTGCTATAAATTAAATTTTAATATTAATTTTAAATTTAAATTTTAAATAATTTAAAATTTAAACTTAAATATTTAAAATTAAATATCTCCATCATCGGGGCACCTTTTTTGACGAAACGAAAAGCCAACATGGGTTTAAAAATCTATTTCAAATATGCCATCCATGGTTTTAAATAAAACCTTTTATTTTGCATGCCTTGGTTTTCACAAAAACCCTGTATGTATCCATGCTCTCCAAAATATCATAAATGCTCATTTATGAAATACTTTGGCCACAAAAACTCAATGTGATCCATGTGACATCAATGACAACATAAAATCACTCAAATTTCCAAAAATCTCCCCCTTTGTCATTGATGGCAACACCTCTATTGTAAATCACCACAATCACTGCAAAAACCATCTCTAAGAATCAAAGTCTGCTACCATGACTCAATACTCTCTATGGAGGTTGCTCCCCCTAACTCAATGCTCTCTTTGGAGGTTGCTCCCCCTAACTCAATGCTCTCCCCCTTACTCAAATCTCTCCCCCTTTGACATCAATGGCAAAAGGGACACCTATGGGGCTAAAAGATATGACTCTTAAGCTTAGCCCCCTCACCACCTTCTCTCTTGAGGTGATTAATTTTGGGGTGGGAGTACTTTTACTCCCAACTATTCTCTCAAACGCTCAAACATTTCTCTTGGTAATGGTTTTGTAAATATGTCTGCAATATGATATTTTTCATATTCCAATTTTACTTGTTCCTCTATAACCTGCTCTCTTAAAAAATGATACTTGATTGGAATGTTCTTTGTTCTGGCATGCATTATTGGATTCTTCAAGATACTTATAGCACTAGTATTATCACACAGAATAGGAATGGGATGATCATGTTCTATACTAAAATATTTAAGAGTCTGTTTCATCCATAATACCTGTGAACAACATGTTGTCGCTGCAATATATTCTACCTCTATTGTGGAAAGTGACATTGATGGTTGTTTCTTGCTTAGCCAAGAAACTAGGCAATCACCAAGAAAGAATGCTCCTTCGCTTGTGCTTTTTCTATCATCAATATTTCCTACCCAATATGCATTTGTGTAAGCTATGAGAGTGAACTTGCTACTTCTAGGATACCATAGACCATACTCCATTGTTCCTTTGAGATATCTGAGTATTCTTTTCACTGTTGTCACATGTGATTCTTTTGGAGCTGCTTGAAATATTCCCACTAAACCAACTACCTATATTATATCTGGTCTTGTGGCTATAACATATAATAGGCTACCAATAATAGATCTGTATAGAGTTTTATTTGCATTAGGAGATTCATCATCTTTGCTTAATTTGCACCTTGTAACCATTGGAGTGCTAATTGGATTACTATCTTCCATTTTGAATTTCTTCAACATCTCTTTTATATACTTTGTTTGTGAAAGAAATATACCTTTTTCTAATTGTGAAATATTTAGTCCAAGGAAAAAGGTTAATTCACCAAGCATAGACATTTCAAATTCATTAGTCATGTTTCTTGCAAATTCTTGGCACATTCTGTCATTGCTACCCCCAAAAATAATATCATCCACATAAACTTCCACAATCATCAAATCATTTCCCTTATTTTTAATATACAAATTGCTATCAATTGTTCCCTTTCTAAAACCTTGCTCTCGAAGATATTTATCCAGTCTTGAATACCATGCTCTGGGAGCTTACTTTAAGCCATAAAGAGCCTTTTTCAATCTGCATACATAATCTAGCTTATCTTATTGATTAAACCCATCTGGTTGTTCTATGTAAACTTCTTCTTCTAAGTGACCATTCAAAAATGTTGATTTGACATCCATATGATATACTTTGAAATTCTTATAGCTTGAAAGTTCCAGAAACATCTGTATAGCTTCCAATATTGCAACTGGTGCAAAGGTCTCATAAAAATCAATTCCTTCTACTTGTGCATACCCTTTACACACCAATCTTGCCTTGTTTCTGATGACTTGACCATCTTCATTCAATTTGTTCCTATAGACCCATTTAGTACCAATTACATTTTTTCCTTTTGGTCTTGGAACTAATTCCCAAGTCTTACTTTTTTCAATTTGATCTAGTTCTTCCTTCATTGCTTTAATCCAACATTCCTCACTTTCTACCTCTCCAAAATCCTTTGGTTCTATCTTTGATAGTAGTGAAACATTTGCTTGTTCTGTTGAGCCTATGATTCCTCTTCTTGTCCATCTTACATCAGGGCTACCAATGATCAAGTCCTCTGGATGATTTTTTTGAATATATCTTGATGAAGTTTTGGAAGGTATATTCTTCACATCTTCATCTGAATCTTCACCCATTTCTTCCTGACAACTTTTTTCTTCTTCAAGAATATCTTCCCGAGGTGGCTCATTTATTCCTATTCTTTCATCAACTTTGACATTTATACTTTCCACCATGGTATGTGTTCTTTTATTGTAGCATCTGTAGGCCTTACTCTTTGTAGAGTATCCAAGAAAAATACCTTCATCACATCTAGGATCAAACTTGCCCAAGTCCTTATCCTCTTTGATATAACACTTACTTCCAAAAATTCTGAAGTAGTTTACTGTGGGAGGTCTTCCTTTCCAAAACTCATATGGAGTCTTATGTTGCTTTGTTATAACTTGAGCTCTATTCATAACATAGACTACTGTACTGATTGCTTCCTTCCAAAACCCATATGAGATTCTTGATTCATTTAGCATTGCTCTAGCCATATTCTCAAGAGTTCTATTCTTTCTTTCTACTACTCCATTTTTCTAAGGAGTCCTGGCTACTGAGTATTCTTTTATGATTCCATGTTCTACACAAAACTCAATGAATTCTGTAGAGATGAATTCCCCTCCTCTATATGATCGCAAACACTTGATCTTCTTTCCTATTTCATTTTCTACCATTTCTTTGAATAATTTGAAATGCTCAAATGCCTCTGATTTTTATTTCAGAAAAACAACCCAAGCCATATGAACAACATGAAGTAGCTTTCACCCTGCAGGCTTTTGGTTCTCATAGGACCACATAAATTAGTATGAATCAATTCTAAAACCTTGGAAGAGGAATATTCTTTTTCCTTGAAACTTGATCTTGTCTACTTTCCATACTAACACTGTGCACAAATTGTATTTGAAGGTATTTTTATCTTTGGTAGATCTCTGACAATTTGTTTGTTGCTTATCCTTACTATGTTGTCAAAGTTCAAATGACACAACATTTTATGCCATAATCAACTTTCTTCTTCTTGATATAGAAGATATTTTCCTTTTTTATTTCATTGAACATGTAGAGATTGTTATTGGTTCTTCCTGCATTTGCAACAAGCTTCCTTGTTTTTGTTTCCCTAATTTTGCATCTTGTAGAGGAAAAAGTAACTGTGTACCCTCGATCACAAAGCTGACTTACACTCAATAGATTGTGTTTTAGACCCTCAACATAGAGTACACCCTGTGTAGTAGTTTTTCCATCATCCAAACTTAAAGTTCCTCTCCCTTTGATTTTAGCTAAAGCATTATCACCAAATCTCATAGATCCGTTGTTCCTTTTTAGAGAAATGAACTTTTCTTTATACCCAATAATATGACTAGAGCACCCACTATCAATATACCATCTATCCATCCTATAACCCAGTAGAATCTACCTTCAAGCTTGTTAGTATTTTTGAAGGAACCTGCTTTGATACCAATTGAAGAACACAAGCTTATACTGAGAGGGGAGGAAGTGAACAATATAAGACCACTTTTTACTTTTCTTTTCAATTCAATATTATGTAGTGTATAGATAATAGTATCAATAGCAATAATCAAAGCAATGCAAAAAACACCATACACAATAGAGACACCATAATTTACGTGGTTCACCCAATGTGGGCTACTCCACGGAGAAAATATTTTACTAAAAATTTCTCAATCAATCTCTTTGGGAATCCTTCCCAATTACAATGTTTATGGATCTCTATCCAAAGGAGATGTTGATCCCCTAATCTCAAGTTCATGTATCTCTTCCATAGGAGAACTCTTTTCCCTTCTGCTCTAGCTAGTGATCTTCTAGAAGACTTTGTCTCTCTACTAAACTGACTGGTGGATCTCTCCACTTGAAGACTCCTCACTCAGATCTATCTTCAACTATCCTGGCTATTGGATCTCTATCCACTGAGAATCTATCCTATGTACTCTGTCACCTCCAAATCTCTATCAATAGGCTCACTCAAAACCTACTCAATAGGCTCACTTAGAACTTACTCAACAAGCTCACACAAAACTTGTCCAAATCTGCTCAACAAGCTCACATAGAACTTGTCAAAATCTGCTCAACAAGCTCACATAGAACTTGTCCAAATATGCTCAAAAAGCTCACACATAACTTGTCCAAATATTCTCAACAAGATCACATAGAACTTGTTTAAATATACTCAACAATATCACACAAAAGTTGTCCAAATATGCTCAACAAGCTCACACAAAAGTTGTCAAAATATGCTCAAGCAAGCTCACCAAGAACTTGCCCAAATCTGTACTAGCAAGCTCACCAAGAACTTGCCCAATAATTCAATCTCATAGAAGCATAAAGAGAATTGTTAGAGACTCAATATGTTCTATACTCAAATCCCAATCTCAACTCAAATCAATATTATAGAAGCATAAAGAGAATTGTTAGAGACTCAATATGTTCTATCCTCAAATCTCAATCTCAACTCAAATCCATAATATAGAATAGTTTATTTCATGGAACTTGAACAACCACTTCACACAATCACTTGACTAGGCTCAAACAACTCTTCTCAACCAACTACCACAAGGAACAACTCTTTCTTACAAACCCTAGTCCAAGCATGTATCAACCAACTCAAATGTTTCCAACAATGCTCAACCACAAATCTCACATAACAATGATACTCATGTTATTCTCAAACCCTATCTCAAGTTCTTTGCACAACCAATGGCTTCAACAACAATGCTTATAAAACAAGGTTTAATAGCAACTCTCAACCCATAAAACCTTGAGACATTCAACCAACTACTTTCGAAAAGGAAACCACAATTAATCCTTTTCTCTCCAATGATATTTCAGAAATCAACCACCATAAACAATCAATAGGAGAATGTGCCCATACCTTTTATGAAGATGAAGAAGCCTTTTGGTTGTCCACAAAATCTGTCTCACTCAACACACTTTCTATTTTCAACTTTCAACAAGGGTTAGAGATATTGATTAATAACACAAAAATAAAATCCAAATAAAACCTTATTACTCCTACTCAATAACATACACCATGTCACTTCATAAATGAATTGATCTCTTTTGAAAAATAACAAAGCAACCTTCACTTTTGAACCTCTTTAAAAAATTCAAAATATATCTTTACACACACCTTATTTCTCCCTCTAAGCAAGTTAATCAAATAGACATCGGAATAAGCTTTCCAACGATATATAATATGATATACTTTCAAAAATTAAATCATCAAAAATCTCTCCTTTTCTAAACATGCATCACAACCCTTATTCCTCCTAGGGCAACTTTAGAAAAATAAAATATATTAAAAATTATTAACTTACCTCTATCGCTGATGGGATTCGATCTCGTGACCTTCTTGCTCAGTGCCTTAACCACATCCAACCTACCATTGGGCCACACACCCTCACGTGCTCAAAAGGAGCACACAACAAAACCTTATGTCGTGAATATATGTGCCCTTCGAAAACAAAACATGCTTCACGCGTTTCAACACAACAAAACACCTCCAACAAGAATCGAACGTAGGACCTCCTACTTCACACACAACACATGAAACACTAGGCCAAGGAGGCCTATACATTTGGATTTACTCCACAATAGTCTCTTCAACGAACGCAAAAATCGTAAGCCTTTTAAAACCCTTTTCACACACACTTCGACACACGATGCACATGATCTTTTACCATTCGAATCCAAATATCAAATCGAGCGCTTAGGGAAATAAATTGAAACTTTGGGATATATATATATGTCCTCCTCCTTTCCTTTGACATTGGTGCTATAATTTAAATATTAGTTTTATGCCTTTTCCTTTCTTTGACGTCGGCGCTATAAATTAAATTTTAATTTTAGTTTTAATTTTAAATTTAAATTTTAAATAATTTAAAATTTAAACTTAAATATTTAAAATTAAATATCTCCATCATCGGGGCACCTTTTTCGATGAAACTAAAATCCAACCTGGGTTTTAAGAAAAACCCATTTCAAATCTGCCATCCATGGTTTTAAATAAAACCTTTTATTTTGCCTACCTTGGTTTTCACAAAAACCCTGTATATATCCATGCTCTCCAAAATATCATAAATGCTCATTTATGAAATGCTTTGGCCACCAAAACTCAATGTGATCCATGTGACATCAATGAAAACATAAAATCACTCAAATTTCCAATAAATATTGACCTACAAGTTACTAGAATAGTTGCTCTTGGCAATATGTCTATTCTTGAAGTAACTTTCAGCTACAACAGAGTATGCTCATGAAGATACTTTTGTGGGGGTGTCCTAAGAATTAGTGTTAAGTGTAAATAAAGGCCATTTGAGTTCTCCATTCCCACAAGTGAAAATGCCTTCGGAGGTGCCAAAAATTTGGGTCAAATTCTAACCACATTATAAGGACAAATAAATAGTTGCAAAAATTACAAAAAAATGACTAAGTGCTACAAAGTTGCTAGATCGGTCTAGGATCGAGATCAGCCCAAATCCATGGATAATGGGGGGAATTATTGGTAAACAATAAGCTCATCATGAAAATGGGTTGTGAGAAAATTAGCACATCGTGGATATATCCTAGAGCTAGGTCCAAGGGAAAGTTATCACCTGAAAAGGAACCCAAAGCTATGAAATTTCCAAACCTGAGTGGTCAAAGTGTGGTCAAACGCCATCACCCACCTAGGGTTATGATAGTCAAGACACATCTAAACAAAATTCTCAAGGCCATGCTTCCTCGAGTGATGACATCACCAAAAACATGAGATACCCAACATCATGTAAACTGAGTAAAAGATACCCAAGACTAGAAGATGGCTAGGAGCGACACCATTCCAAGTGATGATGTAAAACTTCCCCAGGCTCGTGCCTAATAAATGAAGAAGTATAAAAAGCCCAAAAGTACTCGAACCTAAGACTCAAGCTCAAAATTGTGATTTCTATGCAAATATGATATATAAGATAATAATGGAGTTAGAATTCAAGAGCATCAACTGACATTACTCTACATATCTGCCATAAGTGCTTGCTAGTTGTTTCCAACCAAAACCTCAATAATGTAACCACTTGTAAGAATATATTGTAGATCAACAAGACAAATTTAAATGCATACATGAATCAAAATATAAACCATTCATGCAAGCTTCTAGAACCTTCTGTATAGCTATCTGCAATCATTTTTCATAACTGAATGTAAATCTTATTCTGCAAGATTCAAATAAGCAACTTATAAATACAAGTTTAGACCTCATGTAAGGGATCGAGTCTATAGTTGTTTCCTGCTATTATAATTTAATTATTGTTGATCAATGAAGTTGTATTTTTTTTGTCTCTATTGTCTTCGCATCTACATGTTTTATAATAATGATCTTTCTAGGTCTTTTATGTTACATTGTATTGTTAATTTATTCTATTAAAGTAGTTCTATGTTTAAATTACCTATTGGATTTCTAATATTTATAGTCCTTATAATGGTTAGAATATTTAGACATTCATTGTAAGTCATTTTTATTACATTCCACCTTTAGTATATTGTGTTAAAGCATTATTCTTATTGCCTATTGGATTGCTAATTGTATGAATCGTTGGAATGATTAAGATGAGTGTAAAGGGTTGAATGAATATATATGTATAATCAGTAATGGCTGATCTATTAAGTGCCATGAAATGGTTCAATAGTTGATTATTTTATGAGATCCAATGTTGTTACACTATATTCCGACCATGTTTTCACTCTTCCCTAAACCCTTTCTCTTTCTTTCCCTTTACTCCTTTTCTTTCCCCTTTTCTTCAAATTATATCCACAATATTTGTCCTTCTCTAGTGGTTGAAACATAGGGTAACCTTATTTCGTACAATTACTATCTTGTGGCTAAAATTGATGGGCATAACCTCTTTCTATAGCAGTGATAGAATTTAGTCCAATAGTTATTGTTGGGCACTGAATTGCATCAAGTTTTACTCAATACTGTGGCTGTCTATCTTCCTACTTTCTATCCAGGCTTGCACCTAATAGCTATAGCTCAACACTCAACATTGGATGGACCAAAACAAAGTTTTCGATCCAACCTCCAGAGTAGGTTGGTTCCTTATTAACTTAAACAGGGTGTTGACACAATTATGCTCACTTAGGGTTTTGGATATTAGGGTAAGAAAAAGATTAGGGTTAGAAAATGTGAACAATAGTGAATGGATAGGCTAACAACATTGCAATACAACAAAAAGCTCTGAAAAACCAACTCAAAGACACATCACTCAAATCAAAATTATCCCAAATAATATGTACTTTCATTCATTAAGGAACAATAAAGGAAAAATATCACAGACAATAATTTCAATATATAAACAATGATAATCCAAATAATAGAATTCACCAATATTTGGATTTTACAGAAATGCACTCCCTAACAATAAAGATCAAATTCAAAAGTAGATTTCAATTACCCTAAGAGCTAGTAATCCATCAATCCATCAATTTGGCACAAACTAACCCCTCAAGTATTCATAGAAATACAACTAAAGAATTCAAACCTTTGATATCAATGAATGAAGACACAATATTTGAGGTGAAGATCAATGTAATGCTCCTTTCATTAGCCCTTGGAAATATTTATAGTACCACATGCAAACACACTAGAGCCGATCATTTAAAAATGAGGGTTTGACCTCTATTTATAGTTTTGCAAAATTAAAATAACAAGGAACATTACAAATATGAAATTTTGACAACTCAATAGAGAGTTCTTGCTAGTATTTTCTTACTGGTTCAACCTCCGAGAAATCCACTACAAGTGGACCACCATGGTAGCTTTAAAATTCTACAACTTGCTGGTTATTCAGTGGTAACTATAGTTCTGGCCGTTGGAGACTATATATGCATCGTCAATATTTATTGGAAACCTTCCACCCTCGTTGATATACAACCATCTCTAGTTATCGTCTTCTTGAAAATCCTTGATGCTTCAGCTTCCTCCTCCAACTGGCTATCATAGCTTTGACGAGAAGTTGCTTTTATATTCTTTAGATTTCTTAGAAAAATATCTACCGTTGATCTCCCCCATCGTATGGCTATGATTATATCTGAAATAAACTTGATGTAATGATGGGGGAGAACACAACACCATTATGATTTAAAAATTTGATGATGTCACCTTTAAGGCTTCAGAACTGTTGAACGCCAATTTGGCATCAAAATGTTTTGAAAATGAAACGGGATGAAATATTGCTTTTTATTCTTCTTTTCTTTTTATTTATGATGAAGCATTTACTAATCCACTAAAAAATGGTGATGACGTCATATCCCATTCAAAACTTCTATGGATTCCATTATGGATCTAAGCAAGTGCATTGTCTTGGTGCATTAATCCAGATCTGTTATAGTGTAAAGTGACTTCTCCTCCATTCCACACTAGCTTCAGAGTAAAACATTGTTTATCACTATTTTGGAAGAAAGTTAGTCGAAACAAAACCTAGTCACAAATCCGCATCTCTTAGAATTAACATCCCGCCTTCTATTATCATTTCGAGCAAGAATGTTCAACGCGCTCTCCAAAATTAGGCTTTCCAACATTTAGCCACTCACAAGGTGTTCTATATATTAATCGGTCACCAATCCACACTTATTTTATGCTGACATCATCCTTCTTCTTAAACTTTTACGAATTCGGGATGAGTTGCCAATCCAGAGTCAAAACATAAGAAACTATGCGGGATTGCTCAAAGCACAAAAATTAATAAAGTGTTGAGCGGGTCAGTGACCTTTGTTGCAGATCTGCTCCAAAATACACTTTAAAGTGTGAGAATGAGAACATTATGACTTATGCAAAAATTTCAAAATTTTTCTAAATATGTGGCCATTTTGGGCCTACATTCTGGCACCTTTTGGGTGGATTTTCTCACAAAGCTATAGAACTCAGAACCTTATCCATTGGGTCTTAGGAGTTAAAAAATGCTCATCTTCAAAAATATGCTTTAAAGAATAACTTCCATACAAACATTACCCTATGAAAATCTGTTGGTTTGCTTAGAGGGTAAAGGTTCATATAGAAATCATGCCTAAAATATTTAGAACTTATCCGCTTATATGGAGTCCATGCCAAAAAATAGGGCCTGTTATAACTTTATTTAAAAAATAGGTATAGCTCTGCTCCTCTTATAAGGTGTAGACACCTAAAACATGTCATGTTGAAGGTGACTACTCATATGGACATGCTACAAGACCATATGGAAGATCTTGGACAGACTCCAAGATAGAGTAGTGGTTTTAACCACTCAATTTGGGATCCTTAGCCTAATCAGCCTGAAATGCAACTAAGACCTATGGTCTACAGTCTGAAGCATGGCTGAGACCTACGGTCTACAGTATGAACCACAACTATCACCTATGGTATAAACTAAAGTTTAGTTGGCCTTCATCCAAGCCAAATCAGTTTGAATGGCCATTTGTTCTAGAAGAAGGTGGTTAAATAAAGGAAGCTTCTAATCCAACTGTCCTAACTACCTCTTCTTGATCTTGGCTTTTCCATGAAGCCATCCCTAGCCCTTGGGTAGTCCTATAAGTACCCATTCGATCTAGGGAAAAGATATAGTGCATTTTGATAGTGAAGCACTGTCGAAATAGAAATCAAAGAGAGAGCTGTAGATTAGAGCAGTGAAGCCCTATTGAATTGTGGAATCACTTGAGTGCACTAAGATAGAGATTTGTTGCTATCACGTTGCCAACCCAAGCATCATGATGAATTGTGCCATGGATGCCCTAAGTATCTAGAACGCTAAGAAAAATGAATTTAGGCAAACGAAGGCCCAATCGAGCAATTTAACCGCCAAATCTATCAAAGGACATTGAGGCGACCCTTGATCATCAATTTGACAAGGAGGATCAAGTCCATAGCCCTAGAATTTGAGGGTAAAATTATTTGATTACTTTCCATGGCTGACAACCATGGTTTATAGTGCAGACCACTCATTTAAGCTACAATTTACAACAGGTATAAGATCCCCTTACTATTCTTTTTGCAGTGTGCTTAGCTAGTTTAGATTAATAATTCTAATAGTTTATTTGGTAGTTTAGAGACTCTGACTTATCATATTAAATATTTAATTAGGTTTATTTAATTTTAGGAAGTAGGACATAATTAGTTTCTTTTCATGTTCTAATGCTTTATTTCATGCAACTGATCCTTCAGATTGATAGATGTACTTATTATTTACATGTTTCCATAAATATTTGTAAGAATTGCATATGTTTAGCATATTTTATTTACTTTCTTGATTTCATTAGTATTATGACATTTGCATGTATAAATCCTTTAAAGGGCCTCATCACGAGAGGCTACCTATTTGTTTAATGTTCTTGTGTTGTTTCTTGATCGTAGGAAACAGATTCAAAGGAGATTCAATCATCTAATTCCTTCCTCAACGTGAAGAAGAGGGTCAACTCCACCCTAGAGTAGTTTGTGACTATTTAGAGAGCAATAGTAGTGTGCCTACCCCATTGGGGGCTTCATAATTGTATCAAAATTTGGGTGACCCTAAGAGGGACATGATTGTAACTAATATTCACTTTCAATATCAATAAAAGAAACATCTATTTTATTGTCATATGCAATCTTGTTCTTTATTTCATGCTTTCATGTTGGTTCCAATTGATATATCAAATAGGTGCATGCTTTTTGGATAGGTCAGAAGGTGATCACAACAGAACTCCATAATTCAAGATATCTAACTTTCATTGCTTATATTTTGAAAATTGCAGGTGTAGACTGTAGCTGACAATTGTGGTTTAATTATTGGCCCACGACTATAAAATGTGGTTTACAGTGTAGACTGTGCACTAGCCCTGAGGTTTACAACAGACATATTAGACAACAGAGGATAAAGTACAAACTAGATGTGGACCTGAGGTAGGTCCCACTCTTCACCCTTTGTAACTTTTTTTGTCTTTGTGTTTTTCCAGAATGCCAAATTTGCAATACAACTAGGAAAACTAAAAAAAAAATAAATGAACTAATTCCTAGATTTGTATTCATGTTTGCATCATTAGAAATGTGCTTCTAGGAACAATGATATTCTCACAATGACACTGAGAGGGGGGGGTGAATCAGTGTAACTAATTAAAAACTTGAGTCTGCAATTATTAAAACTTAAACATGCAAACTTAAAAAGAAAAACAGATAAGGCAAGAATAGCACATGAGCATCACACAACACAAGATTTTACGAGGTTCACCGATGTGGCTACTCCTCAAATAATGACTTTTTGGACTCCAATCCAAATCCAGTCTTTGCAAGGATTCAATATTTACAATTGTTTACCAAGCACCCACTTGGAAGGAGCACCAACCCCTGATTTATCTGCTGCAACAGATAGGAGCACCAACCCCTTTATCCAAGCACCAACTTGGATTTCTATTTTGCAAGATAAATGGACATAAAAATGCCTTCTCTTTTGCAAGACCCTTATTGGTCTATAGCTCATGCAATTTTATCTCACAGAAGCATAAAGAGACTTGTTAGAGACTCAATATCTTCCTTTCAAATCTAAAACCTCTCTGTTATTTTACAAGAAGAATATACGGGTTTTAGTTCTCTTGTTGTTCTTCATGCAGCACACTTTGCCTTTTGATTTATTCAATACAACACAGTTGCGGTAACCTTCTAACTGTGCCAGTTCGATCCTTATATCCTTGATTTCCTCGAATGGCTCAATTTGAAACGGCTCAATTTTCCCTCCAATATTTCATGTACTTTCGGCTACGATCAATGCATTAATCCTTCTCTGACCTGATCCGCCTTTTAGCCGCTTTCTTACTGACATTCTGACCATATTTTTCTCTGCATATTCTGCATATACTGACAGTCCTTCTTCTCTGCACATTCTGCACATATTGACAGTATTTTTCTCTGCATATACTGACAACCCTTCTGCGCGTTTCGATGCTCTATTATCTTGTTCTTCCAAAATCTACGTAACTGCTCTTTCTAATTCTTTTGCACTCTTTTCTAAACGGTGTCGATCCTTCTATTCTACCCGTTACTTTCTTGTGAGTCAAGCACAACCATCGAGAGAATTTCTTGTTTGCAGAGATTATCTAAAAAACTGCTCTTTACGCCAGCTTGCAGCATCACGGCCCTGCAACAGCCGTTCTACATTCAATGCTTAGTTCCGTGGCTACTCTTTGTAACTGCCACCTTTGCCAGCCATGCTGCAACACGGCCCTACAACAGCCGTTCTTTTCTTACATTCACTGTCTAGTCACTTTCACTTGTAACTACAGTTAACTGCAGCATGAATTTCTCCTATGCATTCTCACCACCTGTCACTTGGAACTGCAGATCTGACTCCAGTTAGGTTTATCATAACTGGCGCTATTTGCCACTTGTCACAATGCATGTATCTTTGACTTTTTCTCGCCAAAACATTACCTGTCGTGATATCGCGACGTTTTCTTTCTCCTAGACTTCCTTTCTGTAAGCAACCCCGAAAACCTTACATGTCGCGATATCGCGACGTTTTCCGCTTTGCTGACGTCATCCTCAACTTTGTCGCGATATCGCGACACTTTCAGCTTCCTGAGGCTTCTCTGGCAACCTTGTCGCGATATCGCGACATTTCTTTCGGTTTGACTTTTTCAGAGCTGTTGACCACGAAAATCCTACATGTCGCGATATCGCGACGTTTTCCGCCTCCTGGTGCTTTGCTCGGCATACACCCACGAAAATGAGACATGTCACGAAATCGCGACGCTTTCGGCTTTCCTCCTCTTTCCTTCGCTTGCCTCCGAAAATGATACATGTCGCGAAATCGCGACACATTCCCTTTCATCCCCATCCTAATTCTTTTGCTGACGTCATCTTCAAAGATGTCGCGAAATCGTGACGTTTTGGCTTGTAATGGCTTTTCGTTCACCCTGTCGTGAAATCGTGACACTTTTTGGTTTTGCTGACGTCATCTTCTAAGATGTCATGAAATCATGACGTTTTTGGTCTTGCTGACGTCATCCTCATTGCCGTCGCGAAATCGTGACGCTTCTGGCCTCCGTACAATTTTTACTCCATGCAGCCGCGAAAACCTTACATGTAGCGAAATCGCTACACCATTGTTGCCTTAGCATTTTTCTTTGCTGCTAGCTAGTGAAACTCCGACGTGTAGCGATATCGCTACACCTTTCCACTTTGCACTTTGAACTCGTAGCAAGATCGTTGCACCTTCCCAACATGTGTTTCAAACCTGTAGCGAAATCGCTACACACTTTCAACTGTAGCGAAATCGCTACACCTTTTTACCTTGCCTTTCGAAACAGTTAGGAAATCGTTGCACTTTTGTTCTTAGTGTTTCAAGCTTGTAGCGAAATCGCTACATCTTTCATCCTTTGCATTTAGAGCTTGTAGCAAAATCGCTACACTTTCCTTACTTAGTGCCTTTTCTTCGCTTTCACCAGCGAAATTGCAACATGTAGCGAAATCGCTACACTTTTCTTAGTTAGTGCCTTTTCTTCCAGCATATCGTGAAATCGTGACAATCTTACTTGCATCTTCTCTCTCCTCAGACATGTCGTGAAATCGTGACAATTTGGCTTGCAATTTCTCTCTCCTACTTTTTGTCGCGAATCGCGACACATTTTCTCTCTCCTCAGTGAAAACTCGACATGTCACGAAATCGTGACATTTTGGCGTGCTTTTTCTCTCTCCTCGGATATGTCGTGAAATCGTGACATTTTTTCTTGCACTTTCTCTCTCCTACTTTTTGTCGCGAAATCGCGACAGGAACCATGTCGCGATATCGCGACAGTTTTCTTCCTTGTCTTTTTCTGCAAATTTTTGGATCTGGGTCCCCTCTGTTTTTCTTGAGATTTTTTGCACTTGATCTGACTGACCTCTGAACTGCATCAACTGCATCAATCTGTCTGTGTTGACAACAATTACAATACTTTTGCACTACTTTCTGCACCTTGCTCAACAATCTCCCCCTTTGGAATTGTTGGCAACACACTGTAGCCTTGCTCAAATTCTTCTCCCCCTTTGCCAATAATGCCAAAGGGCTGCCGCAGACTCCCCCTGAGTCTATGCACACCATTCTCAGGCATAAATAATTTGAATGCTCCCCCTGAGAATGTATTTCCCATAGCTAGTCAGTGCTTGGGAAGTGTGACTACTCCCAACTTCTTTCGAAGGTACTCAAATACTTCCTTTGGCAAGGGTTTGGTGAATATGTCTGCTACTTGCTCTGTAGTGGGAACAAACTCTAATCTGACTTCTCCTTCTGCAACCTTATCCTTCAAGAAGTGATACCGGATTGCAATATGTTTGGTGCGGGAATGCATTACCGGATTCTTTGAAATGTTGATTGCACTAGTGTTGTCACATTTGATTGAAATGGGCTCATTGAAGTGAATTCCTAGATCTTTCAATGTTTGTCTCATCCATAGTATTTGTGTGCAGCATGTTGTTGCTGCAATGTATTCTGCCTCGACTGTGGATAGAGAGACTGATTCTTGCTTCTTACTGTGCCATGCTACCAATTTATCTCCAAGGAAAAATGCTCCTCCACTTGTACTTTTTCTGTCATCAATGCATCCTGCCCAATCTGCATCAGAATATGCAAAGAGAGTGAAGTCTTTTCCTTTTGGATACCACAGCCCATACTCCATAGTACCCTTGAGGTACCTAAAGATCCTTTTCACAGCTTTTACATGAGTCTCTTTTGGATTAGCCTCGAAATCTTGCAACCATGCAAACAACTTGTAAGATATCCGGTCTAGTGGTCATCAAATACAACAAGCTCCCAATCATTGATCTGTACATTGTTTGATCAACATCCGGAGATTTATCATCCTTGCTCAACTTGCAGCTTGTTGTCATGGGGGTGCTCACTGGCTTACTATCTTCCATAGTGAACTTTTTCAGCATTTCTTTCACATATTTAATTTGAGAAATAAAGATCCCCTTTTCAGTTTGATTAACTTGTAATCCAAGGAAATATGAAAGTTCACCTATCATAGACATTTCAAACTCTTTTTGCATTTTGTTTGCTATGTCTTTGCATGATTCATCATTGCTACTTCCAAAAATTATATCATCTACATAAACAACAAGGACAATGAAATTGCCATTTTCAGTTTTCACATATAAATTGCTATCCACCATACCTTTCTTGAATCCTTGCTTAGTGAGATAGCTATCCAACCTTGCATACCAAGCTCTAGGTGCTTGTTTCAAGCCATACAAAGCTTTCTTCAGCTTGCAAACAAAGTCAGGATTATCACAAAGTTGAAAACCATCAGGTTGTTCAATATATACTTCTTCTTCAAGATTTCCATTCAGAAATGCTGATTTTACATCCATCTGATAAACCTTGAAATTCTTATGAACAGCTAAAGCCAAAAATAGTCTTATTGCTTCAAGTCTGGCCACGGGTGCAAAAGTCTCTTCAAAATCAATCCCCTCAACTTGGGCATATCCCTTACAGACTAATCTTGCTTTATTCCTTACAACCTTGTCCATCTTCATTCAGTTTGTTTCTAAATATCCATTTAGTACCAATTATGTTTTTATTTTCAGGCCTTGGTACTAATTCCCAGGTTTTGTTTTTCTCAATTTGATCTAGTTCTTCATTTCTTGCTTCCATCCGAGCTTTCATCCGTGCTTGCTTCAATAATATTCTTGGGCTCAATACTGGATAAGAGAGAATAGTTATTTACTACTCTTCTTCTTGTCTGAATGCCAACTGTAGGGTCCCCAATAATCTGCTCTTTGGGATGATTTTTCTGCCAACTTCCTCTTTACGTATTTTCTATTTTCATCTCTTTCTAAGTCCTTTGAATCTGATTTCTGTCTCTCTTCTTTTTCTTGATCTTCATCTTCTTCAATAAATTCTTCATAGGTTGGGTAATTTTCACTTTTGGTGGTTTCTTGTTTTCTGCCTTCATCAACCTTCACATCTGCACTCTCCACTATTTTCTTAAGTCTTTTGTTGTAGCATGTATAGGCTTTGCTTTTAGTTGAGTACCCAAGGAATATACCTTCATCAGCTCTATCTTCAAACTTGCCAAGATTGCTTTCAGTTCTTTTAATGTAACATTTGCTTCCGAACACTTTGAAGTATTTTGCTGTAGCCTTTTTGCCAAACCACAGTTCATAAGGTGTTTTGCTTTCATGTGGCCTCAACATACATCTATTCCGAATGTAGACTGCAGGTATGAATTGCCTCTTTCCGAACACTGTCAGCAATTTTGCTCTCTGTTAACATGGTTCTTGCCATTTCTTGCACAGTCCTGTTCTTTCTTTCAACTACTCCATTCTGCTGAGGTGTTCTTGCTGCTGAAAACTGTCTTCTTATTCCATGTTTTTCATAGAATTCTGCAAACTCTTCTGAAATAAACTCTCCTCCTCTATCAGATCTCAAACATTTAATTCTTTTTCCAGATTGATTCTCAACAAGATTTTTGAAGGTTTTAAACATCTCAAAGGCTTCTGATTTCTGTTTCAGAAAGAGTACCCATGTCATTCTGGAAAAATCATCTATACACAACATGAAATATTTGTATCCATTTATGCTCTCTGTCCTCATGGGTCCACACAAATCGGTGTGAATCAGTTCTAATGGCTTGCTAGTGAAATATTCTTTTGCTTTGAAAGTAGATCTGGTTTGCTTCCCCTTTTGGCATGAATCACAAATGTTGTTTGATGGTTTACTAATTGTGGGGATGTCTCTTACTGCTCTTTTTGAGCTGATCTTTACCAGATTATCAAAGCTTATGTGACCGAGTCTCTTATGCCACAGCCAGTTTTCTTCTTCTTGTCCAACCAAGCAAGCTCCTTCCGAAGTCTCCGAGAGAGTATACAAATTTCCAGAAGTTCTCAGTCCAGTGGCTATTAACTTTCCATTTCTTGTCTTTCTTACTTCACAGCCCTCCTTCTTGAAAATTACTTCATGACCTCTATCACAAATCTGACTTACACTCAACAAGTTGTGCTTCAGTCCTACCACAAAAAGAACTTCCTTAGAGTTGATTTTACCGTCACTTAACTTAAACCGATCCTTTACCCACTATCTTTGCTCCATCATTGTTTCCAAATTTTACGGAACCACCTTCGTATGTCTGTAGGTTGTCAAACTTCTGTTTGTCTCCTGTCATATGACTGGAGCATCCACTATCTAGAATCCAAGGAGCAGATTTATTCTGTGCTTTGAGAGTTGTTTGAACAATCAGAGATTCCTTGTCTTTCATCGGTTGTTCCTTTTCTTTCCACTGAGATTTGACAGCAGATCTGGTTACTTTCTTCACCTTCTCCCTTTCATTGGCTTGTGACAGTTTTTTGGGAAATTTTCTGTACTGTTTTGATCCAACTGAGTGATATTTTCTTTCCTGATATTTATTTCCTGCAAAAGAGCTACGACAATTCCTTGCAATATGACCGAAGTTATGGCAGTTATAACATTCTACAGCATAATCTATCAAAGGAGAAAAAGTATTTCTACTAGTAAAGTTTCTTTGTTCTACATTATATCTACAACTTGAAATTTTATGACCATATGCATTGCACTTAAAACAATAACCGAGAAAAGGAACGAGTGTACATAGGAAATGGATGTTGCCATGTGGAGGTAGGAGCCATGGGTCTTCTTCTTCTTTGATGAGAGACTTTGATGAATCTATCATTTGTAGCACTCCTTTCAAGCTTGGACTTGTTGTTTTCTTTTGCATGATACGGTTTATCTTTATCAACCTTGATCTTGTCTTTATTCTTTATTGGTTCTACGATTATAGCCTTTGAGTCCATTGAGGATTCTCCTTCATCAAAGCCCAAACCAAATTTGATACCTATGGGCCTTTGATTATTCAACATTTTGTTCAGTTTCTCAGAACTGTCTTCAAATTTTTGATGACAACTCAGTTTCCGATTCATTTCTTCTAGCTGCAACCTTAATCCGACTATGTTTTCTTCTAGCTTGTTGCACTCATTTATTTTCACGGTTAGCTGAGCTTCAAAATCTTTAGACTTTTTCTTATATTCTTCGGTTTGTACTTTCAAACTTATAATTAATTTCCTAGCATCCTCAAGTTTTCTTGAAGTCTTTTTATTTCTTCTCCTTTCGCACTTAACTCTTCAAGAGCAGCAACCAACTCACCTTCCGAGATCTATCTCAGCCTCATCCTCTAATTTTTCTTCACACTCTTGGGTTTCTTCAGTTCTTTGTTCTTCAAAAGCCATGAACAAGGCTTCACCAGTTTCTTCTTCTGAGTCCTCACAGGAACTGTCTTCAGAAGAGTCAACATTCTTTGAGAAGGAAGCTTCTCTTCTTGAAGTTCCCTTTTCTAAAATGTGATTTCTTCTTCCAGGACATTTCTTTCTTGATGTGTCCCTTCATCACTTCTATTTTTCTCATTCATGGGGCATTTTTCTGCAAAGTGCCCAATGCCTCCACTCATTAAAGCACTTGAACGGTAGCTTACCTCTGTACTTTCCTTTTCCCTTTACTAATTTCCTAACAAAGTTTGCTTCATTTTCATCTGCAGATTCTTCTTCCTCAGATTCTTGTTTAGATTTTATAATTTTCTGTGCTTGGAAAGTTGCTTCTCTATCCGAGGGCTTAGTTTGTCCAATCCTCATTTCATATGCTGTTAGAGAACCATGCATTTCATCCATACTAAAAAAATTTAAATCTTTTGCTTCTTCTATGGCAGAAACCTTTGCATCAAACCTTTTATTGAGGGTTCTTAGTACCTTCTTCACAACAACTGCATCTTCCATTTCTTCCCCGAGTCCTCTTATTGCATTGATGATTCCATTTACTCTCAGCAGATAGGCTTCAATGTTCTCATCATCGGTCATCTTTAATGCTTCGAACTGGGCACGATGTGTTTGCAGCTTAGCTTCCTTGATTTTGTTATCTCCTTCATGAATGCTTTGCAGTTTGTCCCATATGTCTTTAGCAGATTTGCAGTTCATGATGCGTATCAACTCACTGTCGACCAATCCACACATAATAGCATTCTTGGCTTTCGAGTTGTTCTCAAACTTTTTCTTCTCAGCCGCATCTGTTGGAGGAACAGTGGGAGTGGTGTATCCATTTTCAACAGATTCCCAAATGTCATAACCCAATGCACATAGATAGGTCTGCATCCTGAGCCTCCAGAAAGAATAGTTTGTTCCATCGAACAGAGGAGCTTTGTTAGAAGAAAAACCTTCACCACCGGCCATTGTATATCTCCCAAGAACACCTTAGCTGATTAAGCTTGTGCAGGTGCCTTGCTCTGATACCAATTGATATTCTCACAATGACACTGAGAGGGGGGGTGAATCAGTGTAACTAATTAAAAACTTGAGTCTGCAATTATTAAAACTTAAACATGCAAACTTAAAAAGAAAAACAGATAAGGCAAGAATAGCACATGAGCATCACACAACACAAGATTTTACGAGGTTCACCGATGTGGCTACTCCTCAAATAATGACTGTTTGGACTCCAATCCAAATCCGAGTCTTTGCAAGGATTCAATATTTACAATTGTTTACCAAGCACCCACTGGAAGGAGCACCAACCCCCGATTTATCTGCTGCAATGAGATAGGAGCACCAACCCCTTTATCCAAGCACCAACTTGGATTTCTATTTTGCAAGATAAATGGACATAAAAATGCCTTCTCTTTTGCAAGACCCTTACTTGGTCTATAGCTCATGCAATTTTATCTCACGAAGCATAAAGAGACTTGTTAGAGACTCAATATCTTCCTTTCAAATCTAAAACCTCTCTGTTATTTTACAAGAAGAATATACAGGTTTTAGTTCTCTTGCTGTTCTTCATGCAACACACTTACCACACTTTGCCTTTTGATTTATTCAATACAACACAGTTGCGGTAACCTTCTAACTGTGCCAGTTCGATCCTTATATCCTTGATTTCCTCGAATGGCTCAATTTGAAACGGCTCAATTTTCCCTCCAATCTTTCATGTACTTTCGGCTACGATCAATGCATTAATCCTTCTCTGACCTGATCCGCCTTTTAGCCGCTTTCTTACTGACATTCTGACCATATTTTTCTCTGCATATTCTGCATATACTGACAGTCCTTCTTCTCTGCACATTCTGCACATATTGACAGTATTTTTCTCTGCATATACTGACAACCCTTCTGCGCGTTTCGATGCTCTATTATCTTGTTCTTCCAAAATCTACGTAACTGCTCTTTCTAATTCTTTTGCACTCTTTTCTAAACGGTGTCGATCCTTCTATTCTACCCGTTACTTTCTTGTGAGTCAAGCACAACCATCGAGAGAATTTCTTGTTTGCAGAGATTATCTGAAAAACTGCTCTTTACGCCAGCTTGCAGCATCACGGCCCTGCAACAGCCGTTCTACATTCAATGCTTAGTTTCGTGGCTACTCTTTGTAACTGCCACCTTTGCCAGCCATGCTGCAACACGGCCCTACAACAGCCGTTCTTTTCTTACATTCACTTGTCTAGTCACTTTCACTTGTAACTACGATTAACTGCAGCATGAATTTCTCCTATGCATTCTCACCACCTGTCACTTGGAACTGTAGATCTGACTCCAGTTAGGTTTATCGTAACTGGCGCTATTTGCCACTTGTCACAATGCATGTATCTTTGACTTTTTCCTGCCAAAACATTACCTGTCGCGATATCGCGACGTTTTCTTTCTCCTAGACTTCCTTTCTGTAAGCAACCCCGAAAACCTTACATGTCGCGATATCGCGACGTTTTCCGCTTTGCTGACGTCATCCTCAACTTTGTCGCGATATCGCGACACTTTCGGCTTCCTGAGGCTTCTCTGGCAACCTTGTCGCGATATCGCGACATTTCTTTCGGTTTGACTTTTTCAGGGCTGTTGACCGCGAAAATCCTACATGTCGCGATATCGCGACGTTTTCCGCCTCCTGGTGCTTTGCTCGGCATACACCCACGAAAATGAGACATGTCACGAAATCATGACGCTTTCGGCTTTCCTCCTCTTTCCTTCGCTTGCCTCCACGAAAATGATACATGTCGCGAAATCGTGACACATTCCGCTTTTGCTGACGTCATCCTCCATGTTGTCGCGAAATCGCGACGCTTCTGGCTTGTTGAGGCTTCTCTGGAAACTTGTCGCGATATCGCGACATTTTTAGACTTGCTGACGTCATCTTCAAAGATGTCACGAAATCGTGACATTTTTGGTCTTGCTGACGTCATCCTCATTGTCGTCGTGAAATCGTGACGCTTCTGGCCTCCGTACAATTTTTACTCCATGCAGCCATGAAAACCTTACATGTAGCGAAATCGCTACACCATTGTTGCCTTAGCATTTTTCTTTGCTGCTAGCTAGTGAAACTCCGACGTGTAGCGATATCGCTACACCTTTCCACTTTGCACTTTGAACTCGTAGCAAGATCGTTGCACCTTCCCAACATGTGTTTCAAACCTGTAGCGAAATCGCTACACCTTTTTACCTTGCCTTTCGAAACAGTTAGGAAATCGCTGCACTTTTGTTCTTAGTGTTTCAAGCTTGTAGCGAAATCGCTACATCTTTCATCCTTTGCATTTAGAGCCTGTAGCAAAATCGCTACACTTTCCTTACTTAGTGCCTTTTCTTCGCTTTCACCAGCGAAATTGCAACATGTAGCGAAATCGCTACACTTTTCTTAGTTAGTGCCTTTTCTTCCAACATATCGCGAAATCGTGACAATCTTACTTGCATCTTCTCTCTCCTCAGACATGTCGCGAAATCGCGACAATTTGGCTTGCAATTTCTCTCTCCTACTTTTTGTCGCGAATCGCGACACATTTTCTCTCTCCTCAGTGAAAACTCGACATGTCACGAAATCGTGACATTTTGGCGTGCTTTTTCTCTCTCCTCGGATATGTCGCGAAATCGCGACATTTTTTCTTGCACTTTCTCTCTCCTGCTTTTTGTCGCGAAATCGCGACAGGAACCATGTCGCGATATCGCGACAGTTTTCTTCCTTGTCTTTTTCGCAAATTTCTGGATCTGGGTCCCCTCTGTTTTTCTTGAGATTTTTTGCACTTGATCTGACTGACCTCTGTACTGCATCAACTGCATCAATCTGTCTGTGTTGACAACAATTACAATACTTTTGCACTGCTCTACAAACAACGGACCTTTGAGTACAGTACACCCTAGAATACAGTGTGTTTGATAATAATTGTGTGTCGGTTTGCATGCTTAAGGCCCAATCAGAGGCTATATCATCGTAATTGCATTGTCAAAAATAATTTAGGATATAGCATGCATATATTTTGAAATGAAATGTTTATTTTTGCATATCATGTATGAAACAATAATTTATGCTATATTATGCATTTTATTTTATGCAAAAGAATAAAATGAACCACATACACCACGTTCACTTAAAAACTAGTGAGTTGGGAGTCACATCCAACCACTAGTAGGGTTCAATTATGGTGGGCGTAATTTCCATCCATTGGCCCAAATCCTATATACCCTTGGATACTAGACCTATACTGGATCCGAGAACCATTCATAGCCTAGAAAATTTGCATGTATTCTCTTCGAAGGGTATAAAACTAACTGGGGGAAAACGAGTGAGGATTTGGAAGGACCTGTGATCCCTGACCATGTGTGGGTTTCATTACCACACATTATAGGTTGGATTATGCAACTTGGAGTTCATAGCCAAGTTGTCGAGCTGTGAGTATACAGGTGAAAGCCATTTAAACTAAGAATATCATCCAACAAGCTTTTACAAAATGATAAGGAGTTCTTTACTAATACAATAAATTTGAAACAACACCAAACAATTTAGGGCTCACTTTTAAAAAGTTAATATGAGATAATCACCATTGTATACATTATTTGATTAATAAAGAATAAATCTAGATGCTAGGTGCACCATGGTGGAGACACGAGGTGGTCGGCAAAGGCATAAGCCTAATGCCAATGACCAAATCCTAATAGATTCACAACAACATATGTCTAACCCTCGCCCACATACGCTTATCAAACATTGTTCGATGAGCATTAGAGGAGACAAATCGACAAGAGGGGAATCTATTGAGCTTATCCCTATTAGAGGAGCTTCTATACACTTCTATAAACATAGAATAGAGCATGAAGCCTCTCAGCATGAGGGTGTTCCACTCATAAGCCATTACCAGGATCGTGTTGCATGTGCATCCACAAGATTAGCCGAAGAGTATGTTATACAGAGGTCCAAGTTGGTACCCCTACATCATAGGTCTGTAGGAGGATCCGTGGCTCTACCTTTGGAGTACATATGGGATCGATATCCACCCATTTAGGGGTATGCAAACAAAGCTGTCATTGAGCATAGGCTTGTGCAAACTCCCATACATAGTGAACCTCAAAATATCACTATTGATATGGCTAAGGTGGGACCCAATGGCATACCACCGCATGAGCAGTGGAGATCTAGACAGTTGGATGGCTTAGGTAGTGTCCTTGAGTAGCTAGACTATAAGCCTTTGAATCCACCCATGTGTGCTCCGAGTGAGCATAGTGGGGATTCTATTAGGACTACTAGAGAACATGGAGAGGCTTCCAAGCACTCTCATGTGACACATCCACCATTCGTACATGGTGGCACAAAGCACAGATATCAACATGACACAAATACCATCTTTACAAACAAAGGCAAAAGCATTGTGAACCAGTCAGATGGGTACAAAATCCATAAGGTCGCTCACACAGAGCATGCATACCTAAGGCCTGTTACGACCGATCAACTTGATAGATCACATAGACTAGTATATGATCAATGATGATAGCTCCTCCAAGATCAATTGGAGGATACTCGCCTAGAGAGGCAGCACATCGAAGATGTGAATATTCAGGCATAGAGGCTCATCAGACAAAGGCTATATGAGTAGTGCATGCGTGAGGAACACATCCTTACCCAAAAGGAGTACATAGAGCAGGAGGATAGGCTAGCCAGGGCTGGTCTATACACTCACATGGAGAACAGAGAGCACATACATAAAAAGGCTTTTTTACAAGCCGATGTGCAGCAGGAGCGTATAGATGCTCACACTCATATTAGTGCCCAAAAAAGAGAATGACCACCATCGTTTGAACATGAGAGGCAACAAAAATATGAGGAAGAAGAGGGAGAGGGAAACAATCAAGAGTATCCTAAAGAATCCCAAGTTGAGGAAAAGGAAGAGCAATGTCCTCCACCTCGACAGAGGAAGAATATGCCTTCAATACCACTCTCGCGTTAGCTTAGGGAGGAAGAATTTTTATCCTCAAAGTCTTGTAAAGCCCTAGAAAAAAAAGTAAAAGCGATCGAGAGGAAAGACATGGCTCTTCAAAAGTTGACATTAAGAAAGATTCGTAATGAGCCTTTGGACCCCTCGATACCTGCTCCAGCATACCCTGAGCATTTTGTTATACCAAGGCTAGACAAATTTAAAGGTGACAAAGATGCGTAGGAGCATGTCACAGGATTTTTGGATGCCTATTTCCAAATTGTGAGCAACAATGAAATGATTTTGTACACATTCATCACAACCCTCTCAAGCCCAGACCGAGAGTGGTTCAATCAGCAAAAGAGGCATAACATTACCAGTTTTGAGCAACTAGATGATGCTTTCCTTGAACACTTTTATTTTAGCATCAAGAAACAGGTTAACCTTTCTGATTTGGCTGCACTAACTCAACACGATGACGAGCCAATTGAGCAGTACAAAAAGATGTGGAGGAGGTTAATGGTAAAGCTACCATTCCCTATTCCTACTACGGAATTGACCCAAATTTTTACCAAGAGTTGTGCCAAGCACATCTCGTTATTGTTGCAACTGCAGTAGTATACAAAATTCGAGGAAGCTTTGTTGCAAGCCAAAGTAATTGAAGATATCAATTTGCAAGAGGGTAGCTTGAAGCTTAAGAATAGGAAATAGGGGGCTAAGAAGAGCTCTAAAAAATATAAAGGCAAGCAAGCCCATGTAAATCAGGTGGTGCTAAACCTCCAAAGAGAGGATAAAGGACAACAAAAGTATAATTGTCAGGCCCAACCTCATCCTACGTAGTACGAAAAGTGCAATAATAACTATAAGGGCAAAAAAAATGAAGAATGTCCAGCTCGTCAATTCATGCCTCTAATGAAATCATTAACGTCAATATTCCATCACTTATGTGAGGCTAAGGAAATCATATTGCCCAAGGTTAAGTTGGTCGATCCAAATCAACCCAAGTCAAAGGGGTATCAGGATGACTTATTTTGCATCTTCCATCACGTGAAGGGCCACGACATCGAAGTATGTTGGTCCTTCAAGCATATTGTGCAAAACATAATTGAAAAGGATAAGCTTGTAGTACCAAGTAATCCACTGGTGCCTGAAAACCAAAATATGGGGATTTACATAAATTCGTTACCAAACCATGAGGCGCCACGTAACAACATTGGTCAGGTCAACCAAGTGTGCGTCGAACCACCTACCTAGGGGTTCATAGGTATGGTGAATGTTGTTACTAGACATGGGAGATATGAGCAACCGAATCAACCTCGTGCTCCAATTATGATATAAACTACACTGAATCAACAACCAGCTCAAAAAATTCCAGGCCCACCAACAAGACCGATGGTGACCATACAAAGTAGGTTAGTCCAAAACCTACAGATAGCTCCTACAAATATGTCTATATATGAACTGATACAATAACCCCCCAGGCATAAGGAGACTCCTATGGAAATTATAAGGTTTATAAAAGTATAGTCTCAGGATGCTCAAGCATTTACCAATTTTGTGGTACATGTATAGCAGTGTCAGGAGCCCATGGTCCAATTTTATGATCATAAAATTAGGATGTTTCCTACAAACATGGCTGACCCACCATTGCATATCATTGCGTGCATCAATAATGTGCCATTTAATAGGGTCTTGATTGATACTGGTTCATCGATTAATATAATAAATACTAAGGCATTGAATCATCTAAAGCTACCAAAGTCACATACTATGCCCACCACCTTCATGTTGAGAGCGTTTAACAACGTCCTATGCTCGATGGTTGGCACAATCATCCTACCTATTCAGGTAGGCCTAAAGACCATCTCTGTGATGTGTCATGTGATCAAGGGTGCTATGCAATATAACATCCTACTCAGGAGGCCTTGGATAAAATACATTGTGTTACCTCTATACTACACCAATGTGTGAAATATTTGCATGAGGGATAGGTTCACGCAGTGTCATCAAACATAGAACCTTTCAAGTTCATGAACCTAGCAGATTTTCTTGGGGGTTTCATATTCCCTTCAACCTACCTGCACGTCAGGCCTGCATCACTAGTTAAAAATCCAGGAGGCAAACCAACAGTATGTGCTCAACCATCGACATCTGTATCACACATATATGAGCGCACTACTACTACTTCTCTAAAACGGATTGCATCAGTGATGCCTCAAGAAGATAGGAAGTTAAAGGTAAAAATGGGTGAAAAAGAGAAGAAACACATGCCAAAACTAGTCATCGAGGAGGCTTCCATCCCCATGGAAGTGGAGGAATCCCAAGACCTAGTTGAGGAGGTACCTTAGCCTGCCTTGCCTAAATCATCATTAGGGTCATCCACATCGTGGGTGACTATACATCTCACCAACACAGGGTTAGGTGAGTGTATTGTGTAGAATTTAACCTTTAGACCAATTTTGGAGACTACATAAGATATGGGCCGATCGCCTACTCATCATTTTCTGGTTGGATCGGTGGTACCATTGGGAGAGCCACCTAATCAGACTAACTTCATCTACGTTGGGCTGGATTAGCTTCCAATGTGAACACCCATGGATGAAGATGCTGATGAACCTTTCATAGTAAATTTTTATTATTTATCCAACCTGGAGTACTCCATGCATATTTTTGAGTTATATCACTGGCATGGGTATGGACTTGGCCTATTTGAACAAGGATGTAGGACTCCGCTTGAGCCACGTTATTAGCTAGCAATTGATAGGTTCGGGCTGGGATTATAGATACAAGGATAAGATGACTTGCTCATAGCATCCTTAGATCACTTGTACCTTAGTCTAGGGGATGATGTGGACTTCAACCCTTATCACCCTAATCCTTCCAACTTCTTGAGGACTAACATGATGGTATCTGTCATCACTTTTGAGCCACTTGAAGAACATCATGAAGGGCTCTTAGAGCATAATGACACAGAGCAAAAAACCAGAGGTAACCTAGGTCATCAAATCTATAATGCAACCAATGACACAAGTGTGCATGGGTATAACCCCATAGTTTTAGGCAATCTCGAGTCATGAGATCTCTATAACGATGATGGAGAGGAGTCCACCTCCGAGGAAAGTGGACCAAGTTATAATGTCAAAAATGAATCATCAAACGGTGATCAATCTGAGGATGAAGCTGAGGAGGGTTATCTAAGGCCTTTGTATATGTATCACCTACTGCCTGTAGAGTCAGTACATGTTATCAAGGAGATTCTTCCTAAATTGATCATTTGGGGGAAGAAGTAGAGCTAGTATTCTCATCAACATCATACATATAGATTTATTATCCAATTTTTCGGACATGGATGATAGCGACCAAGAAGTGAGATTCATGGGACCAAACCTACCAAAATGTCCCCTACATGTAGGGGCAAATGAAGGATTGTATTACGATAGTGATGAAGAGGATGAAATGGAGAGAGCCTATCTAGGACCTCCTTACTTACATCACTTCAATGCACCATATACGACTAAGGACATGCAAAGAGAAATCAATCTTGACCCTCACCTTAGGGGAATACCACAAAAATTTAATGTGATCTATCACATGTTTCCCCATCCACCTACCTACATGGAGATCTATGAGCCGAATGATCCAATACTGCAACCAGTGCATAGAGAGGATCTAGTAGTTCATAGTTATCATAGAGAGGACCCATTTGTGCCTATGCCATTAGAGCTAGATATCGGGTATGAGAATTGCATTGATAATGTAGAGGTTCATCCATGTGGTCTTGGAGATAAATTCTATTCCATCAATATGGTATCCATTTATTTGACCACTCCACTCCACAATATGGCATATTTGTCCAAACTGTTGTATCTCAATATAGATGTTATCAACTAGGATCGCGCTGACTCGCCTGTTGAGCCTGAAGATTTCTTCCATAATTAAGAAATACAACCATTTTATTTTGCACCAGGCTATGCATATGATTTCTATCATGCTGAAAATACTTCCAACATGGAACCTATCAACTCGACTGATGACCTCCATTTGATCCCTATGTCTAATCGGCTTGAGGAGGGATCACACATGTTAGTAGAGGAAACCTTCGATGTGGATATCAGTAACAATCCCACTAATCCAAGGAAGGTTAAATTCAAAGATATTCTCACTCCCGATGAGCACATCACACTCATCCCTCTACTGAAAGAGAGACCTAATATTTTTACTTGGACATACAAAGATATGCCAGGTCTAGACTTGAAATTGGTTACGCATAACCTTTCGCTAGATCTGATGAAGAAGCTGAACAAGCAAAAGCTTAGAAATATGCATCCAATAGTATCCTTAATGGTGAAAGATGAGATACAAAAGCTGTTATATGTAGAATTTTTAATCTCCATCGACTATCCGAAATGGGTATCCAATATGGTGCCCGTAGGAAAACCTGATGGAAGAATTCATATTTGTATGAATTTTAGAGACCTAAATAAGGCAACACCAAAATATTCATTTCTATTACTAGATATTGATGCTCTTGTAGACGCAACTGTAGGTCACAAAATGCTCTCCTTAATGGACAATTTTTTTGGTTAATAAAATTCAGATTAAACCCAAAGACCAACATAAAACCATGTTTATAATGCCATTGGGAACATTTTGCTATAAAGTTTTTCCATTTGGCCTCAAAAAAGCTAGTGCCACATATCAGTAGGCCATGACATACATTTTTCATGACTACATGCATAATATTCTAGAATATTATATCGATGACTTGTTGGCTAAGTCATTTCTGCAGGAAGAGCATGCATAGGTCTTAAGGAAGGTCTTTGATCGCTTGATAAAGCACAATGTCAGGTTGAATCCTAAGAAGTGCATATTTGGCACAACTTCTGGTAAACTCTTAGGATTCATCATTTCTAAATGAGGCATCGAAGTCAACCAAATGAAGGTCAAGTCTATCTTAGAGATGTGTCCTCCCTCCAATATTAAGGAATTAAGGAGCCTTTAGGGTAAAGTAGCATCGATAAAGTGATTCATTGTTCAATTATCAAATAAGTGTCGACCCATGAATCGACTGATACATAAGGGGGTTCCATTCAACTGGGATGAGGACTATCGAGTAGATTTCACTAAAATAAAGTAATACCTGGCGATGCCATCAGTATTAGCTCCACCAAGGCCAGAGGTACATTTCTACTATATATATCAGAAACTGACTTTGCCCTGGTAACCATGTTAGCCCAAAAGAACATGCAAGGCAAAGAACATGCCATATATTATATTAGTCAAACTTTGGTGAGCTATGAGCTCGGGTATGCATATGTGGAGAAACTATGTTTAGCAGTAGTGTTTGCTACCAAGAAATTACGACACTATATGCTAAGTCATACTACATATATTATATCCAAACAAAATACTTTGCAATACATGATGAGTAAGATGTATCACAATACATGTACTACAAAGTGAACCATGCTACTGATAGAGTTTGATCTAGAATTCATAAGCCAAAAGTACATTAAAGAACAAGTTATAGCTGATCAATTGGCTGAGGCACCATTTTCAAACAGTAGGCCTCTGACCATTGAGCTTTTAGACGATGTAGTATTCATTGTATCTGAAGCTCCCTAATATGAAGAACCAGATAATAATTATGATATGAATATGTTCTTCGATGGTTCAAAGTGCGAGCAAGGGGGTGGTGCATGAATAGTGTTTTTCATATTGTAAGGAGCTTGAATGACCTTGTCATTTAAAATAGACTTTTTGTGCACCAACAAAAATGCTTAGTATGAAGCCCTACTACTGGGTCTCCACAACTATCACCATGAACATTAAAATATTAAACATCTTTGATGACTCCTTGCTCATAGTAAACCAAGTTAAGGGGCTCTTTTAGTGTCAATGTCTCATATTGAAATCTTATAAGGAGCTTGTTGCTACATATCTAGCTAAATTGGAATGGTATGACATTGAAGCAATCCCTCATTCATCGAATAGATTTGTAGATACCATGGCATCTTTGGGATCCTTGATCCCTTAAAATATGTTTATAGATTTCACTACTATCCATGTTAAAACACTTTCACATCCTACAACAGAGCGTGAAGTCTTTAATAATAAAATGCCAATCAACATGATCAACGTAGAACCAAAAGCTGAACGGTTCTACAGAGCTAAATACTTTTTGAAGAAGGCACCCTGGGGGTCATTAACCTCTCAAAGTCCAATGGGGAGTGGTACCAAAATTCACCATAAGGTTGTTTCCCAGTCTACATTTGCAAAGGTAAATACATAGGGGGAAAAAGTCATCTTGGTAGTCGAAGCTGAGGCTTATCAAAACTAGATGTCATAAATCCAAAAATTTCTAAAACTTGGTGTAATCCTAGAGGGATTGTCGCATGCTGCAAAACAAACATTCAAGCAAAAAGTGACTAAATATGTCTTTATAGGAGACATATTGTATCGACGAGGCTACGATGGAGTTCTCCTTAATTTTATAGAGCCCCAAGAGACATCTTGGGTGATTTCACAAGCTCACAATGGTACGTGTGGGGACCATTTTAGCGGCATGGCCATCGTCAAGCGCATACTTTGAATGGGTTACTATTGGCCCACTATGGAGAATGAGTGCAATGTGTATGCCAAGAAATATGTCAAATGTTAGCATCATGCTAATCTTACACACTTGCTATCATAGGCCTTACAACCCATCCAAGCAGCTTGATCATTTTATCAGTGGGGATTAGATCTTATAAGTAAGATCTCTCCTTCATCATCAGGCTGACATAAATTTATTAGCATGACTACTAAGTATTTCACAAAGGGTGTGGAAGCAATACCCTTAACAATGATAGCTAGAGCTCGTATAGTAGAGTTCATACTAGAGTATATCATAAGTCATTTTGGGATTCCATCCAAGATAATTTTGGATAATGGAATGTCCTTCAAGAACAAAACTATGAGAGCTTTGCCATCTAAGTATAGAATCAAACATATTTTTGTGACTCCATACTATCTGTAGGCAAACGGGTAGGTTGAAGCTTCAAATAAGACAGTGGTGGCCATATTGAAAAATATGGTCCAAGAAAACAACAAAGATTGGCATATCCAGCTACCCCTTGCATTATGGGCTTACAGGACTAGCATTTAGATGCCGATTGGGGCAACGTCGTTTTAACTAGTATATGGCGCTGAGGCCATTATGCCCTTGGAATTGGAAATTCCAACATTGTGCATCACATTGAAAGAGTTCATCGATGATGACATCACGTGGAAAGCTCGACTGGATCAACTGATGCTACTTGATAAATGTCATGTAAATGCCCTGGAACATATCTGTGTTTATCGAGAGTGACTAAAATGAGCTTATAATATCAAGTTCCACCAGAGAGACTTTGAAGTTGGGGATATTGTATTAAAATAGAACCAACAAAACTCTAATTTACTACCAGATATGTGAGACAAATTTATAGCTAATTAGATAGGACCCTATATCATATCTAAAAATATTGGTCTAGGTACCTATCACCTAACGTTGCTAGGAGGTGTTGAAGAGCCTAAACCTCTCAAAATCATCCATCTTAAGGTATTTTATGCTTGAGAGCATAGTAAAAGGCTCTGAGGTTCTGATTAAAACTACTCGGTCAACCCCAGAGGCTCTAAGGATTCCTAAAACTGCTTGGTCATGTCATTCAAAGGCCCCGAGGGTTTGCTTATAACCGCTTGGTCATCCCAAAAAGGCACCAAGGGTTTCTAAGAAACTACTTGGTCAACCCAAAGGCTTCGAGGGTTTGCTCAATACTGCTCGATCATCCTCAAAGTCTCCAATATCTCTTGTGAGTAGTTTGGTCAATTAAAAAGTTCCAAAGGCATGTACTCACCGTTTGTTCAAATATAAAGGCTCAAAATCCATAAAAATTATAAAATCAATAAAATACAAAAAAAATTGGCAAAGCATAAAATTTGGTAAGACCCTAAGGTCTTACTATAAAATTATTAACAAATTAATGTACATGTAATCGCAGGCCACTCAAATGGGGCTCCCTTGTAATCGCTTTGCCACTATAGGGGGCTCCCTCAGAATCTATGCTTATTATTCTTCTTCTTGGATGATTTGATATGGATGGCCAACCTAATATATATATCTACCCTAAAGCTACGTTGGTGAAGAGACATGATGGTTCATATATGAAGAGACATGATGGTTCACGTTATGAAGGGTTGTGATGGTTCACTTTATAAGTTAACAATATAATAATTAAATTATTAATAATACTAACTAATACTAACTAATAATTTTAAGATTGAGGATCCTAACATTCCACCCTCCTTAAAAAGATCTTTGTCCTCAAAGTTCAAAGTGAGAAGCTTTGTCATTTGTTTTCCAAGAAGGATTTGTGTAAGTTATTGGACTATTTTAATGGCATCCTTTCGTAGGCAGGGATATCGAGAAGGATGAAGCATTAGCGGGGGGTTGCCAAGAACAATAGTAGAATATTCCTTAGGAAAATCATGATGATGATGGGAGGACAACCCTTGGGGTTCCTCAAATACTTCAGAATGATGCATCAAAAGTGATGGTAATGATTTCATATCCTTTTTTGGTTCCTTGGTAGATCCAATAGAGAAGGAGTGTGTAGTCACTCTGTGTTGGTTCCAAATAGGTTTGGTCATATGGCAAGAACTCACTATTGGTGAGGAAGGTATGTGTAGGTCTTGTAGAGTGCATGTTTGGCTAGAATTTATCACTTTGGGTATGTCTACCTCATCCTTGCTTGGTACATCAATCACTTCTTGCACATCGACCTCATTGTCTTCATTACGGTGAGTAGGTGCACTGGTCACTTCAGACACAACTACCTCATTTGCTTGCTCTATGGAGAGACAGAGATCAACTTCCTTCAATAAATACAATGTTAGTGTAGCACATTTATGGTGGGGTCCAAATTGTTCCTCACAATTATCACAGAGTCCTTTTGCTCATCGTTCCTTCATCTCCTCAAAGCTAAGATGTTTAATTTGTAAAGTTTGGTTAGACTTGAGGGTTGTGGAAGTGCTTTGTGTCCTTCCATTATGCATAGGTTTGGGAGCGATGTAAGGGGTCGACAATTTTTCCATAAGTGGTTTCCCTAATCATTGTGCATTGATTTTATCTTCAGCTAATTTTGCCAATCCATAGGTCTGCATCATGGTATAGGGATTAAACCTTGTCACCTCCATTCTAATTTCCTATTTTAATCCCCTAATGAAGCCATTAATGAGAATTGATTCATCCAATCTTGTGTTGTGTTTGGTGATATCCTCAAACCGAGTTTGATACTCATGCACAAAAATGATTTGATGAAGATCTTTGAGCAATTCCCACATGACTGGGTCCCACATGGCTCTGATACCAAATGGTAATACCCCAAGGTCTTACTATAAAATTATTAACAAATTAATGTAAATGTAATCGTAGGCCACTCAAAGGGGGCTCCCTTGTAATCGCTTTGCTACTATAGGGGGCTCCCTCCTTAGAATCGATGCTTATTATTCTTCTTCTTGGATGATTTGATATGGATGGCCAACCTAATATATATATCTTCCCTAAAGCTACGTTGGTGAAGAGACATTATGGTTCATGTATGAAGATACGTGATGGTTCACGTTATGAAGGGTTGTGATGGTTCACTTTATAAGTTAATAATATAATAATTAAATGATTAATAATACTAAATAATACTAACTAATAATGTTAGGATTTAGGATCCTAACAAAATCCAAAAATATTTTCATTTGCATTATGCATTCTCATTTACACATGCATTCATTTCATTATTGCATTGCAAATAGACATTCATCATCCGTTGCATTCCACATTAGAAGGAATTGTGTTTGTTAGTCTTACAAACAATGCCACATTTGTGTGTTAATCATGCACCTTTGCATTTATCATAATCTGCTACATTCATACACAACACCCATTGCTATGAGATATGTGTGTATACCAAAGTTTTCCAGGAACTCAACCATACTTGGTGGGTTTCTTAGACGTCGTAGAAAGCTATTTTTGCTTTTGTAGATGAGATCATTAGTTGTGATAGTGCTTGACATATCAGTATCCCATCACTAATTGACACATTTAAAATCCTACTAAGATAAGGGAGGATGAAAGCTACAAAAGTGGTCTTGGGTATTTAGATATATGGGTTTTATTACCTACTTATCTTGCAAATAGTTTGGTCTACAGTGGTGAACATTGGAAAAAGGACAAGAATTTCCCCTACTCGTACATAGATACACAGTTTAAATTTCAAACCCAAAGTTCAAAGTTCAAATCTAAAATGATATAGTGAATCAAAAGCACTATAAAAATCCCTTGCTCAAGAAAAATGGGAATAAACAATGATTTTTATCACTTAGAGTAAAACGTGAAAAATAGTGATTTTTATCACTACATATGAGCAAAAATCAAAACGGGGTGAGAACTTGAATCCTTGGATTGTTCACCATTCAAAGCCATAGAATGAACCCCGAGTGCAGCAATGGGTTGAAAGAGTTTCTCCTGCTTCAAAAGTAGTAGTTTTATTGGGTGATCCCCAAATGCAGCAATGGGTTGAAAGAGTCTTGACTATTTTTGGAGGGGTAGTCCTGATCAATTTGCGAGATGAGTTAGCTCCAGGTGCCTGGGGTTGTCTAGTAGTATAGTCCAATCAAATCTGAAACATGGATGATACAAACATAGGAGGAACCTGATCTCACATATGGGTTGGAAGAGTCTCGACTGATATCTGGGGTATGCCTATGGTCTATCTAAAAATGCTCACGTACACACATAGGGGTAATGAACATTTGGGTCATTCGTGATGAAAGTCTTGTCCAACAAAAGCCTTGTACAGTTAGTATGAGATGTTTAAGAAGTCTATTCGGGTGTTTGAGTCTCATGGAAAACCTCCAAAGTTTCTCTAAATAGCAAAAAAATACCAAATATCACAAACCATATAGAATAAAGTTATTCAAATCATTAAATTGTAAAGTATCTAATAAGTGATACATCATTACATTGAGCACAATCAAGATATAGGATAGATACCAGATGGATATAAAAAATGACATCTAGACAACCACTAACTATATTGTGCATATTTTTCAAGCTTGCAAAAGAAAATAGAATGACACATTATATCATTCGCATCATACCACTTCATCCCATTGCATTTCATATATGGGTGATTAATTGATTAAATTCTTGTAATGAGGATTTTCAATTACATTCATGATTTTCACACATTCTGTGGTGTCATCCATTAGCTTGTTAAACTTATTTCACATTCATTTCTTATGTTTTAAGTTATTAAAGCATACAAGTTTATTTACATTAGAATATCATCATGTAAATAATGCATTACATGCATTGCATCAACATATCACGATATCATCATAAATTAAATGCATACAATAAAGCAAAATTAAATATGCATTTAAAAGTAAAACATCACATCCATATGCATCCATCATAAAAAGCATATCTAAGCATCTAGATCACTACATACCATCATCATCATAAAATTAAATAGCTATCTAGTGCATGTTATTCGTACATCATATTACATAGGCATACCATCAATATAAACATTTGCATCCATGTGCATAACATAAACATAAAATAAAAAATATACAAGTACATATAATGAGCCAAAATGATCAAAATATCACACACACACACACACACACACACACACACACACACACACACACACACACACATATATATATATATATGTGTGTGTGTGTGTGTGTGTGTGTGTGTGTGTGTGTGTGTGTGTGTGTGTGTGTGTGTGTGTGTCAAAAGAGTACATGGGGGTACATAAAAATGCCTGCAGGCTACAACTGTGTAGGTCTTCGACCTTACACTCAAAATGGGTACAATAAATATCTTAATAGATATGTACTACAGAGGGCCTACACCCATAGCCTGAGAGTCATTGGCATCACCCCCGCCATCCTTGTGGTGCCTGTGCAAGATAGCTCCATGAGTGCTAGAGGACCTATGTGTCCTCTCAGTCCTGTGAGTCCTGTGGCTCGAGCTCACAGATGACTGCCCTGGAGTATTGGATCTGGTCCACTGGGATCCTAAAGCATGAGGATCCTCGGGAACCTTCCCACCTATCAATATGATATAACCTTCTAGTTGGGATATTTGAGCTACCCTCACATCACATAGATCATTCCTTGTAAGTGAGCCACCTAATATCTATCATGGGGTCACGACCTCCTGGCAGTATGGATGATGGTGCTGCAAGTGATGCCATGATAGTATGGGAAGATGAAGGATCTCCCCTCTAAGCCAGGGCCAAATCCATCTTTGCTATAGTTGTGCCTCATCGTGTCTCTACCAAATCAAGTGCACTAGTGAGCTCTTGAACCCTCCCCTCCATCACTATAGCATGCACTATCACATATGTGATCTCCTCCTAGGCCTACTACAGCTGCCTCTCCCTGTCAACTAGCTTCACATCTAGAGTGGTAATAGAAGTATCCCACTACAACTACTAGGTATGTAGCCTCCCAACCTAACTCTGTAGATTAGAAATATGAGCCAGTAGTTGCTCCACCTCACTTTCAAGAGGTGCCTCACCCTTCTTTGACCCATCCTCCTTCACCTCTACCTACGAAGCCTCCTCTATGATGGCCTTTGCACCCCATATGCCCTCAGTTCACTAGCACACTCTATGCCCATATGGGTTGGCATCAGCCTCTACCCCATCATCTATTCTATTGAGGAGCCTTGATCCCTACCACTGTAGAAGGCACCACCAAGTATCATAGGCAAGAGTGGTTCTAGCTCTAGTGACACTTATCTCTTGAAAGTCATCAATCACATCCCCAAGTGGTGTCGGTTGTACCCAAGGTAAAAGCATCTCCAATACTAGATGCTTGTAGATCAGAGGTAACTCCAGAATGTCCTTGATCAGGCCAAACTACCATAAGATATGAGGGTAAAACTAATACTCCTTGATCTCGTCATTGCAGATAAGTAGCTACCTATCTCGATGAGCCTGGTATAGCCGCTCACCAGCCTCCTCCCATGTAGGGCAGTCCATGTAGGGGTGCCACTCAATTTTGTTCTGCCCGAGTGCTACAAATATGCCAATATAGTGCTCTATGTCCTCAGCATGGGACCTGATATGGAAATGCTCCTCCTAATAAGGACAACATGCAGCATAGCACTAGTGTGCATCATCAATAGAAGTGATAGTAAGGGGTAGCTCTATAGGATGCTCGATCCTGATATACTGCAAACCCTAGATCTAAAGAAGAAGACAAAAACTAATCCCAACCTGGATCTAGCTAGTGATATAGTACAACTTATGGTATAGCTGGCACAATAAGGTACTTCCCCAGGCTAGGAGCAGTGGACCCACAGTAGAGCTCTGTGTGACCCTCCTAACACTGGCCAAAAGGTTCCAGGGTATCCTTGCACCCGAGGAGTCTGGAAGTACAATTTGTACAACCAAGTGCATGAACATGATCTCTTTGACATAGAAGATGCCCTCATACTACCAGTACCTGATGTGGATGCTATCGTGGTCAATCTTGTGCTGCACCTCCTAGCTCTGATCACCAAAGATAGAATAAAAAACACACTCCTTACTCTAGAAGGAGGAGGAGATGATGGCCTCACCATCAATAGGGATCCTAAATATTAGATAGACATCCTCTAAAGTAATGGTCATCTCACCTATCGATAGGAGAAATGTGTTGGTCCACGCATTCCAACACTGGTCCAATGTGGTCAGGTAGGCCTAATCTACCCTGATATTGGGTAGATAAAAAACATAGCCAAATCCAATGACATCAAACCACTATCATTCTAAGGTAGTAAGCTATCTACATAGGGTGTGTAGGATGTCCGATTCTCAAGATTTAGAGGTCAACCTTTGAAAAAAATTAATGTATAAGGGAAAAAGCTAACTAAAAATGACCTTAAAAATGTTGAACAAATCTAAAAATTGCTAAAAATGATAAAAAAATGTCAAAAGTGATCAATAAAAATAAAAAAAATAAAAAAGGCATCTCAGAAGTGCAATAAATGGCATTAATTGCCATAAAAACTTAGAAAAATAAAAAAAATTGATAAATTTTTATAGTCGTAGAACCGCGGGTCAACCCTGCGATCAAAAATTAACTGTTGGAATTTGAATTCCAACCACAGTTGATAGTTGTGGTCCCAAATATGACAATTGGGAACTGCATCTGCCAGCTGCGGTCTAGGAACGAGACCCATTCTGGGTCACTTCATAGCCTAGCTAGTAAAAAAATTAAATCATAAACTAGCCTAGTCTAAGGTGAGGCTCATTGCAAGTAGTTAAGTTAATTTACCCATTAATTAATGAGGTTCATTTTTAAATTGGTAATGAGTGTGAGGACTCGATTTTGAGTTACCTTGCCCGCACCGAGGCTATTGGAAATTTGAGGTATTTTATGTTGTCATTTATGTCACATGGATCATTAATGTCACATGGATCACATTTGGTTTTGGTGGCCAAAGTATTTCATATATAAGAATTTATGACATTTTGGAAAGCATGGAAAATTATAAGGTTTTTATGAAAACCAAGGCAAGAAAAATAAAATATTTTATTTAAAATCATGGATGGCAGATTTGAAATGGGTTTTTCTTGAAACCTGGTTTGGGATTTCGTTTCATCAAAAAAGGTGTCTCGGTGATGGAGATATTTAATTTTACATTTTAATTAATTAAAATTTAAATTTAAAATTAAGATTAAAAATTAATATTTTATTTATTTTCAACGTCAAAAGGAGGAGGCACATAATATCTATAGCTGACGTCAATTTTTAATTTGCGATCGATTTGCCAAGGTACAACGTGGTTTGGAGAGTGTAAAGCTTTCGTTTAAGGCAGTGAAAGGGGGAAGAATTCGTTCGAGTCCATCGAAGAGAGGAGGAAGAAGGGTAAAGGAAGTCCCTTAACAAGAACCATAGGTGCTTGTGGACTAGAGGAAAGACGAAAATGTGTAGGGTGTTGAAGCGCTAGCAGATCCGAGTTCGAAACCCATCGACGCTAGTTTTTACAAGGAAAAGGGAGAACCTTTTTGCGCATGTGATTTTTGAAGACAAGTTCATAGGAGGCAAGAAGGAAGTCTTACGCTCTTAGTGTTGTGTGAGTGGTGGCTCACATGGTTGTTGGTGCCGTCATTTGAGTTGTGCAGGGGCAGTGACAAGGGATCGAATCCTGCTGAGGTTAAAAGGCAAGTTTTAATTTTTAATAATATTTTATTTTTCTAAGGTTGCCTAGGAGAGATAAGGTTTGAAATGCATGTTGTGAAAAGGAAAGATTTTTGGTGATTTTTTTTTAGAAGTATATCATATTATATATCGTTGGAAAGCTTATTTCAAGGGCTATTTGATTATCTTTCTTAGAAGGAGAAATAATGTGTACATAAAGAGATATTTATATTTTTGTAAAGGGATTCAAGTGGAGGTTGTTTTGTTATTTTCAAAGTGTGTTGAGTGTGGCAGATTTCCAAAGGGGTTTCTTCATCTTCATAAAAGGTATGGGCACATTGTTCCATTGATTTTTTATGGTGGTTGATTTCTGAAATATCATTAGAGGGAAAATGATTGTTTGTGGTTTGCTTTTCGAAAGTGGTTGGTTGAATGCTTCAAGGTTTTTTGAATTGAGAGTTGTGTTTAAACCTTGTTTTATAAGAATAGTTGTTTAAGCCCATTAGTTGTGAAAGAACATGAGTTAGAAAAGAATATGAGTATCATTGTTATGTGATATTTGTGGTTGAGCATTGTTGGAATTATTTGAGTTGGTTTATACATAATTGGACTAGGGTTGTGTGAGAGAGAGTTGTCCCTTGTGGTGATTGAGTTTAGAACATATTGAGTCTCTAACAATTCTCTTTATGGTTCTATAAGACTTGAGTTGAGTTGAGATTGATTTGGGTTGAGAGTGAGATTAGAACATATCGAGTCTCTAACAATTCTCTTGATGCTTCTATGAGTTGAATTGAGTTGAGTTGAGATTGATTTGGGTTGAGAGTGAGATTAAAACATATTGAGTCTCTAAAAAATTCTCTTTATGCTTCTATGAAGTTGATTTGAGTTGATATCATTGTGGATCATTGTTGTCATTCATTGAAGAGTACATTGACATTCATTGTTGAGTTCATATTTGAAGCTTTGCCTTGATAGATTTGTGGATGAGATTTGAGTGCTACTTGTGCATGATTGATTGAGCCTTTGGGAAGACCCTTATGGATAGTTTTGGGATAACTTTATGGATAGCTTTATGGATAGATTTGTGGATAGATTTATGGACAGATTTGTGGATAGATTTAGATAAGTTCTTAGTGAGCTTGTTAGAGCAGATTTGGACAAGTTCTTAGTGAGATTGTTAGAGCATATTTGGGCAACTTCTTAGTGAGCTTTCTAGAGCAGATTTGGGAAAGTTCTTTGTGAGTTTGCTAGAGCATATTTGGGCAAGTTCTTGGTGATCTTGCTAGAGTAGATTTTGGGCAAGTTCTTGGTGAGCTTGCTAGAGCATATTTGGGCAAGTTATGTGTGAGCTTGCTAGAGTAGATTTGGGCAAGTTCTTGGTGAGCTTGCAAGATCATATTTGGACAAGTTCTTAGTGAGCTTGTTGGAGAAAATTTGGAAAAGTTCTGTGTGAGCTTGTTATTCAGCATTGGATAGGTTCTGTGTGAGCTTGTTATTTAGCATTGGATAGGTTATGTGTGAGCTTGTTATTTAGCATTGGATAGGTTCTATATGAGCTTGTTATTCAGCATTAGACAGGTTCTATGTGAGCTTGTTATTCAACATTGGACAAGTTCTGTGTGAGCTTGTTATTCAATTTTGGATAGGTTTCGCGTGAGCTTGTTATTCAGAGTTGGAAAACTTTTGTGTGAACTTGTTATTCATATTTGGACAAGTTCTATGTGAAATTGTCATTGCCTAGCTTTGAGCAGATCAAAGAAATCATTTTATTGGATATTTTTATGTGAAATATTATAAGGAGATCAGCTTGTGGAGTACCCCACATTGGGGTAACCACATTAAATCTTGTGTAATATTGTGTCTCAATTGTGTGTGGTGACTTATGCTCTTGCTTACTACTGCTATCTAAGTTATTAATGCACATTGCTATATTTGGTTATTGCAATTAAGGACATTAATTGATATTGGTTTGGAAAGGAAGTAAAAAGTGGTCTTATACTGTTCACCTCCCTCCCTCTTAGTACAAGCTTATGTTCTCCAAAGGCCTTTTCTAGTGTAGGGTTGTCCAATATCCACCATTAGGGTGTAAGTGTGATATTGGGTAGAGGTTTGGCAGCGTTTCGGATTAGGGAATACTTCTAACCTCTCAAAAGCTCTCTAAATTGCAATTGCTTTCAAGACAATAATGAAAATTTCAAATGGTAAAACTATTTATAGGTTTCCCTAATTTTGGTGGATCATAGTTGACACCTACGGTCCCAAAATTAGGGTTTTCCACCCACAAGTCTGATCTACGGTTCCTAAATTTTGAAATTTTCAACCATAGACTGTACCTACGGTTTGTAACTAGCATTAAATGAACTAAAATACCACCATGGGAAGGTATTAAATGATAAATAAATGACTCCTAACGGATCAAATATCAATAAAAGCAATCAATTTTGCAAATTTGGTGATGTTCAAGCACCAGGATCAATTAAAAATTTTAAAATTAACAAAAACATTTAAAATAATCAAAACCCAAATGTACCTCGTAGTCAGTAATTTACTCTATACACTCGGCAGTTGCAACGACTGATGCTCCATGTAATCCGGTGAGATGAGTAAATAACCATAAGGACATTTGGGGAAAAATTATCATCATTGATTTGATATGCTTCTTTTCAATTCCAAAGAAGGCCTTCAAGGCTGGAATGCTCTGCAAAAATGAGGCGTTTCATGTAATTTCTCTTATGATACCTTTTTTTAGTAAATAATCAATAAGGTGTAGCTCTACTCCTCTTATAAGGTGTAGACACCTAAAATATGTCATGTTGAAGGCAACTACTCATATGGACATGCTACAAGACCATATGGAAGATCTTGGAGAGACTCCAAGATAGAGCAGTGGTTCTAACCACTCAATTTGGGCTCCTTGGCCTAATAAGCCTAAACCATAGCTAAGACCTACGGTCTACAGTCTGAATAACGGCTAAGACCTGTGGTCTATAGTCTGAACCATAACTATCACCTGTAGTCTAAAATGAAGTTAAGTTTCCCTTCATTTGAGCCAAATCGGTTTGAACGATCATGTGTTCTATAAGAAGGTGGTTAAAGGATGGAAGCTTCCAATCCAACTATCCTAACCACCCCTTCTTAATATTGGCTTCTCCATGAAGCTATCCCTAGCTCTTGGGTAGTCCTATAAGTACCTCTTAAATCTAGGTCAAAGATATAGTGCATTTTGATAGTGAAGCGCTATCAAAATAGAAATCAAAGAGAGAGTTGGAAATTAGAGCAACGAAGCCCTGTCGAATTGTGGATTCACTTGAGTGCACTAATATAGAATTTTGTTGCTATCACTTTTCCAACCCAAGCATCTTGAAAAATTGTGCCATTGATGCCCTAAGGAGCTAGAACGCTAAGAAACACAAATTCAAGCAAACAGAAGCCCAATCGAGCAATTCAACCACAAAATATGTCAAAGGACACTAAGGCGACCCTTGATCATCAATTTGACAAGGAGAATTAAGTCCATAGCCCTAGAATTTGAGGGAAAAACTATTTTATTGCTTGCCATAGCTAACAGCCATGATTTATAGTGCAGACCACTCATTTGATTTGTGGTTTGGAATAGGTATAAGATCCCCTTACTGTTCTTTTTGCAGTGTTCTTAGCTAGTTTAGATTAATCATTCTAATGGTTTATATGGTAGTTTAGAGACTCTGAATGACCGTATTAAATATTTAATTAGGTCTATTCCATATTATCAAGTAGGTCATAATTAGTTTCTTTTCATGTTCTAATGCTTTATTTCATGCAACTGATCCTTTAGATTGATAGATGTACTTATTGTTTACATGTTTCCATCAATCTTTATGAGAATTGCATATGTTTAGCATAGTTTATCTACTTTATTGATTTCATTAGTATTATGACATTTGCATGTATAAATCCTATAAAGGGCCTCATCACGAGAGGTTACCTATTTATTTAATTTTCTTGTGTTGTTTCTTGATCATAGGAAACAGATTCAAAGGAGCTTCAATCATCTAATTCCTTCCTCAATGCGAAGAAGAGGGTCAACTCCACCCTAGAGTAGTTTGTGACTATTTAGAGAGCATTAGTTGTTTTCCTACCCTATTGGTGGATTCAGAATTGTATCAATTGTATCAATATTTGGGTGACCCTAAGAGGGACATGATTGTAACCGAGATTCACTTTCAATATTAATAAAAGAAACATCCATTTTATTTTCATATGCAATCTTGTTCTTTATTTCATGCTTTCATGTTGGTTCCAATTGATATATCAAATAGGTGCACGCTTTTTGGATAGGTCATAAGACTTTATTGCAAAAATACCTTCATACAAAATCTTCTGCTCTCTGAGCCTCTATAGGGTTCATGCCTTTATTTTTTATTTTGACAATTGTCAGAGAAAAAAACAAACATGCAAAACTTGTGCACATGTACAAGAAACAAAAATAAACTAAGTGTGGGCCCCTTTCGGGCCTGCATCAGATCCATCTTATTCTTATTCTTCATGGGACTCTTACTCAACCTCTTCTTCATTCTCTTCTTCTTATTATTAATTTTATTCTCTTGGGGAAGGTTGTTTTTGGTGCCTTCCTCTAGAATCATCACCAAATAGCTGAATCATCAATTTTAAATATTGTAAAGCCTATTTCTAGGCAGCTTCAGAGGGGTTTGATGTTTCTTTGAGCTACTTATAAACATATTGTAATTCTCCAATATCCTCGTAATTAGTAACATTCCTTTTTTTCACTAGATATTCCATGAGATCTCTTAATTTGGTAAAATTAACAATTAATTGGGCAGCTTGCTCTTGGGGTAGTGGCTCTTTAAGAGAATAAATTCTAAATTCATCCTGCAAATTTTAATTAATGCTTTTCTGGATCTCTTGCATGAATAGCAAGCTGTGATATTCCATCCATAGGCCTTTGAATCCAAATTGAATGATTTCTTTATTCACATCCACAACATTCTAAATCACTCCTTCAATCCTATCGAACAATAGCTAGTCTCTTTGAAGTTCCCTATGCTTCTTGATGAGCAAGGTGCAACCAAAGTATTGTCATTGTTGTCAACACAGTCAGGTTGATCAGTTGATGCAATGGACAGGAGTTGATTGTTGAGCAAGTGCAGCAAAATTATTGTCATTGTTGTCAACACAAACAGATAGATCAATTGATGTAGTGGACAGGAGTTTAGAGGTCAGTCAGAACATGTACAGTGAATTTCCAAGAAGACAGAAGTGGCCCAGATTTAGAAAATCAAAGAAAAAGACAAGTAAGAAAATTGTCGCGATATCGCACCATGTTTTCTGTCACGATTTCACGACATGGCTGAGGAGAGAGAAGGCATAAGCAAAATTGTCATGATTTCATGACATGGACGAGGAGAGCGCACCATGTTTTCTGTCACGATTTCACGACATGGCTGAGGAGAGAGAAGGCATAAGCAAAATTGTCACGATTTCATGACATGGACGAGGAGAGAGAAGGCACAAGAAAAATTGTCATGATTTTGTGACATGGCCGAGGAGAGAGAAGGTGCAAGCAAAATTGTTGCAATTTCGTGACATGGCCGAGGAGAGAGAAGGCACAAGGAAAACTACCATGATTTTGTGACATGTTGGAGGCAAAGAAGCCAAGTGGAAAAACTATCATGATTTCGCAACATGTTGAAAGCAAATAAGGCAAGTAAGAAAACTGTCACGATTTCATGACATGTTTGGAAAGAAGGCACAAGCAAAGAAAACTGTCGCGATTTCACGACATGGTTGGAGAGAAGGCACAGGCAAAGAAAACTGTCATGATTTCATGACATGTCGGGTTTTCGTGATCCGATGTCAAGAAAAAGTGCTAAGGAGAAAAAATGTCACGATTTCGTGACATGTCGAGTTTTTGCGATCCGATGTCAAGAGAAAGCGCTAAGGAGAAAAAGTGTCACGATTTCGCGACATGTCGGGTTTTCGTGATCCGATGTCAAGAGAAAGTGCTAAGGAGAAAAAGTGTTGTGATTTCATGACATATTGCATAAGGAAGAGCTCGAGAGAAAAAGTGTCACGATATCACGACATGTCGTGTTTTTGCGACCTGAAGAGAAGAGAAGAGCTAAGGAGAAAAGATGTCATGATTTCGTGACATGTCGCATTTTTGTGACAGCAGCAGAGAGGAAGGCTCCAAAGGATGTAGTGTCACGATTTCACGACAAAAGAAAAACAAAAGAGCAAGGAAGTGAAAGTGTCACGATTTCATGACAAAGTCAAGGAGGAAGTGCAAGGCAACGAAAGTGTCACAATTTTGTGACATGTTTCGATTTTGCTGGTACATGCAGAAAGAAGTGCAAGGCAACGAAAGTGTCACAATTTTGTGACATGTTTCGATTTCACGGGTGCATGCAAAGAGAAGTTCAAGGAAGCAAAAAGTGTCACGATTTCGTGACATGTTCCATTTTCACAGGAAAGAGACAGAGAAGAGTTCAAGGCAGCGAAAGTGTCATGATTTCACGACAGGTTGTGTTTTCGTGGGTGCAAGCCGAATAATGAAGCAAGAAGGCGAAAGTGTCACGATATCATGACATGTCTTGTTTTCACGATCAACTACCAAGAAAAATTCAAAGGGGCAAAAATGTTGCGATATCGCGACATGTCTTAGTTTCATGGGTAAAAGCCGAGAAGCATACATAGGGACAGTTGTAGAATAAAATCATGTAGCAAAACAAGAACTGTTACAGGTGGGGTTACAAAAATGCTATAGTGTAACAAGCAGACAGAAACTACAGTGCGGCAAAATGAGCACAAAAAACGAGGAAAATCAAAGCATGGAAAAATAGGAAAAAGGAAACGCGACAAAACATGGTAAAAAGGAAAGCATGGGAAAACAAGGAAAAAGCAGAGTGCAGTAGTGGGTCCGCAGTGTTGCAAAAAGAGTGCAAAAAGCATGGGCTATAATAGAATATAATAGGTTGCTGTAAAAACATGCAAAAGTTGAGAAAGAGCGGCAGTTAAAGGGGCAGTTACAGTAACAGTAAATGGGAGTCAGAACTGCAGTTACAGGAGTGTCAGTGAAGTCAGAGCAGCAGTTACAAGGTCCATTACGAAGTAAATTCGGTGAGTGGTGGCTCCAAGAATCCAAATTAAAGAGACAAATATATTAATAGGCTGCATGAGAGATTATGGCAGTTACAGAAGACTTAGGGTTTCAAGATGAATATATTATTATAAAAGGGCAGTTTCGTGTAGAAGTGAAGGAAGCTCAGAATTGAAAAGGGTGTCACCATAAAGAGGGAAGGTGCCATTGATAAGGATGTCAGAGTGCCAAAATAAGAAGATAAGGCTGTCAGAGCATAGAGCCACAAGAATTTAGGGTTTAAGCTCAGTATCGTAAGAGAAAATAAAGTGTGTCGCTATCCATAGAGTAGGTGAGTTGGAGAGCTGGTTAAGAGAGATAGAGAACTGCTGAGAGAAAATAGCGATGGGGAAAGAGTGCTGCTGTATAGAGGGATAGTGCTATGGGCTGGAAGAATGCTGTAAGAAGTACAGAGCTGTGAGAGCTGCAAGTGCAAGCCATATGAAAGGGTTGTAAGTGTGCAGTAGGTAGAGCTATAAAAGAGTGTATGCTTTGTGGATAGGAAGTTGAGATTAAGAGTAAGAAATAGAATATATTAAGTCTCTAACAATTCTCCTTATGCTTCTATGAGATTGATTTGAGTTAAGATAGACCAGTGAGGGTCTTGTAACACAGAAGGCATTTTTATGTCAATCAAGATTTAAAATAGAAATCCAAGTTGGTGCTTGGAATCAGGGGTTGGTGCTCCTTCCAGTTGGTGCTGGTAAATTAGGGGTTGGTGCTCCTTCCAGTGGATGCTGGTAAATTGATTGTAAAGTTGGTGCTTTGCAATGGCTAGATTTGGATGGGAGTCCAAGCAGTCTAATTTGAGGAGTAGCCAAAACTGGTGAACCTCGTTACATCTTGTGTTATGTGATGCTCTCTTGTGGTACTTGTTGTTTCTGGTTTTAAGCTTTCATTGTTTTGGCTTTAAGAGTTAAAGTTTTAAGTTTTAAATAGCTGCACTGATTCACCCCCCCTCTCAGTGCCATTGTAAGACTAACAATTGGTATCAGATCCATGTTCCCAATTTTGGCTAAATCAGTCAGGGTTGATCTTGGATTAGTACACAATGGCTAAGAAGAATAGATCCTCCTCCAAAAATGCATCCCAGTTAGTTTCAGTTCCTATAGAAGAGAAATTTGAACCAAAAAAGGTAGAAGAAGTGAATCCTAAAGTTTGTGATGAAAATCTTGAGGCTGAAGTAGATCTTGAAGGAGAGTTGATATCTGCACTTGAAGAGTTGAGTATAGAAAAGAAAAAGAACAAAAGAATGTCCAAGAAGTTAGAAGAATATGGGGATGAGATTGAAGATCTCTTCCTACAAGTTCAAAAGGCCAAGAAATTAGAAGAAGCCTTGAAGACACACCTAGATGATGAGGATGATGTATGCAGCACAAGTGAAGAGGAATCTAACAAAGTTATTGTTGATCTAAAGTTGCAAGTAGAACAGTACAAAAGGATTGAAGATATTCTTAGGTCTCAAATCAATGAGAAAGAGACTGTATGTTGCCAACAAGAAGAAGAGATTGTTTCATTGAAGAAACAACTAAAAGAGGCCAATATAAATATCAAATTTGAGAAGAGCATAGAGTTGCTAGATACAATGATAAATCAACAAAGAAGCTCCACGACTAAGTTTGGTCTTGGATATGAAGCTGAACAACCTTCATCCTCCAAATATGCAGAGAAGAAGAAGTCCACGATTGAAGGATTGAAGCAAGAAAAGTCTGAAGCTGAATCCTCAAAAGGAAGAAAATATCAAAGAAGATCTACAACAAAGCAACCATAGCAAAAGAGGTTCTCTCACTCTCACTCTTTTAATAATAATGCTTTTAATGGCTATTGTTCTAAATGCAACCACTTTGGTCACAAGGCAATTTATTGTGGACTGAACAATAGATCAAAGAGTTATGCTGATAAAAATACATCTGCTTTTCTGAGTGAACACCCTGTGCAATGTTTTAAATGTAATGGCCATGGGCACATAGCAAGGTTTTGTCCAAGCACTTCTGTATCCAATCTAAGACAAGACCATAGATTTCATCATACACATAGAATACAATACAGACAGGGAATAAAACATGTGCAATGTTTTAAATGCAATGGTTAAGGGCACATAGCAAGGTTCTATCCAAGCACTTATGTATCTAATCTAAGGCAAAACCCTAGATTTCATCAGACACAAAGAGGACAACATAGACAAGGAACATATCATGTGCATAAAAGAAAAGAAAATAATCATCCATCAAGAATGCACAAGAGACAACCCCGCAAGAGAAATGTTCAAGTTCACAAACAGGGGCAAAATAGGGATGTTGTTGAAAAACCCAAGCCCAAGTTCAGGAAAGTCTGGAGAAAGGCAGAAGAAAGGAAATCATGTCTCCTTGGACTGAAGGAGGCTACTCCGCCATTGCTCTAAGCAACTCCAGGTGGCACATCCTTAGGGGAAGCAATATTAAAGTTTTATTTTAAATGCTCCTATGTATTTGTCTGGGTATCTAAGGATGAAAGACCAGCAGTCAAGAAATTGTTGTACAATTGTCAAAGTTTTTGTCGATTTATGTAGTGGACTGTGGAAGTACCGTGAAGGGTTGTGATTAATTTGAGAGCTGGCACCCTTGGTAGTTTTGATATTTGTCATTGTTATACTGTTGATGATTCTTCTGCCACTGTTCAAAATTTTGGATCATAACAGTTCAGATTTTTTGGTTTAATGCAAGAATGCGTGCGTGCCCTAGCTGCATACTTGTGTTTCGATGCAGCAGCTGATTGACATTATCTGAGATAGAACTTGTAGCAAAGAGATGCTAGAGTCAAAACAAATAGTGATACTTGCACCCAGTTTGTCAAGAGTGCCAAGTTGCACATGCAAGGCAGAGACGTTGAGAGAATAGCGCCCAGGTGGTGAAGCGTCAAGGAGGACAAGATGCCTATGCACCTAAGAAAGTCTTGCATTATTTGAGGAATGCAAGATATTTCCTAAGGAAGCAGAATATCGAGAGTTGATGATTGGGCACAGTTTGAAGTTCCAACGCTAGAGGTAACGGTCTAGAAGTATGAGTTTGAGTAAGGTGTAAAAGGATATATTGTTTGTATGCTTTATATTTTTTTGTAGTTGACTTCTAAGGATTGGAGTCATAAGGTGCTTTATGGTATAAATATGTTTGTAGTTACTTTTATGATCTAACCCTAACTTGGTGGCAAAGTCGAGGGTGGTGTTGGTAACAGGTTGAAGAACTATTCTCTTCTTCCTCAAACAAAGAGGAAGCATGTTGCACTAGGGTTTATGTTAGTAAGTCTTGCTACTTGCATTAAGATGGTGAAACCCTTAGTTGGCTATTTTGAGATTGATGATTGAGTTGCTTTCATAGAGGTTGTGTTTGATCAAGTTAATGCTTTACTTGATACATGATTTGGGCCTACTCCATTGAGATTGATTTGAGCAAGTTATTCTTTGCATTGGTGATTTATGTTGGTGGCTGTCTTGTTCAAATACTTTTGGAAGGAAAATGATGTCTACTAGTTTTCTTTTCATGTAGTGATTGGTTGAATGCTTCAAGGTTAATCTTGAGTTGGATGATGTTGGTTAAACCTTGTCTATAAGCATTGTTGTTAGAGCCCTAATTGATTGAGAAGAAGAAAATTGGTTGTGGCTAGGTGGATTGAGGTAGTCTACTGGATTCTCACTACAGAGAGAGACAAACAGTTGTCATTAGGTTCAAGCTTGTTGAGAATATCCAAGATGCATGGTGGAGATGTATGCAGATGCTGCTGGCATTGCAGAACAAAAATTTGGCTATATAAGATTATTGTATGCCTTATCTAACAATGGACAAGTTTGAGTTTGCAAAGCAATAGAGGGTAGTTGCACAGAAGACAGTGGTCCAATCATGTTCTTACACATGTTATATTGGTGAAGTTGACGGTGATGGTGTCATTGCTGCTATTCACATTGTTGATTTTGTTGATGCCTATTATGCTTATCATGATGTTGTCAATCAGTGAAATGAAGTGGTCTTGGACTCAGGGGGAGCATTTATGCATTTGTTTATCATACTGCTCATTTTTATGCTTTTGCTAACTGTAATAATTTTTGCCTAAGAATGTTGTGCATGGACTCAGGGGGAGTTTGCAGCCACCCTTTGGTATTATTGTCAAAGGGGGAGAAGAATTACAGGTAATTGCATGCAATTACGTGTGTTGCCAACAATTCCAAAGGGGGAGATTGATGTGCAAGGTGCAACCAAAGTATTGTCATTGTTGTCAACACAGTCAGGTTGATCAGTTGATGCAATGGATAGGAGTTGATTGTTGAGCAAGGTACAACAAAAGTATTGTCATTATTGTCAACACAAATAGATAGATCAGTTGATGCAGTGGATAGGAGTTCAGAGGTTAGTCAGATCATGTACAATGAATTTCCAAGAAGATAGAAGTGGCCTAGATTCAGAAAATCAAAGAAAAAGACAAGAAAACTGTCGCGATATCGCGGCATGTTTTCTATTGCGATTTCGCAACATGGCCAAGGAGAGAGAAGGCACAAGCAAAATTGTCATGATTTCATGACATGAATGAGGAGAGAGAAGGCACAAGCAAAATTGTCACAATTTTATGACATGGCCGAGGAGAGAGAAGGCGTAAGCAAAATTATCATGATTTCATGACATGGCCAAGGAGAGAGAAGGCACAAGGAAAACTGTCACGATTTCGTGACATGTTGGAGGCAAAGAAGCCAAGTGGAAAAACTGTCATGATTTTGTGACATGTTGAAAGCAAATAAGGCAAGTAAGAAAATTGTTGCGATTTCGCGACATTTTTGGAAAGAAGGCGCAAGCAAAGAAAACTGTCATGATTTTGCGACATGGTTGGAGAGAAGGCACAGGCAAAGAAAACTGTCATGATTTCGTGACATGTCGGGTTTTCATGATTTGATGTCAAGAAAAAGTTCTAAGGAGAAAAAGTGTCATGATTTCATGACATGTCGGGTTTTCATGATCCGATGTCAAGAGAAAGCGCTAAGGAGAAAATGTGTCATGATTTCGTGACATGTCGGGTTTTCACGATCCGATGTCAAGAGAAAGTGCTAAGGAGAAAAAGTGTCACGATTTCGTGACATATTGCATAAGGAAGAGCTCGAGAGAAAAAGTGTCACGATATCGCGACATGTCGTGTTTTCGTGACCTGAAGAGAAGAGAAGAGCTAAGGAGAAAAGATGTCACGATTTCACGACATGTCACATTTTCACGACAGCAGCAGAGAGGAAGGCTCCAAAGGATGTAGTGTCACGATTTTGCGACAGAAGCAAAATGAAAGAGCAAGGAAGCGGAAGTGTCACGATTTTGTGACAAAGTCAAGGAGGAAGTGCAAGGCAGTGAAAGTGTCACAATTTCGTGACATGTTCCGATTTTGCTGGTGCATGCAAAAAGAAGTGCAAGGCAACGAAAGTGTCACTATTTAATGACATGTTCCATTTTCGCGGGTGCATGCAAAGAGAAGTGCAAGGAAGCAAAAAGTGTCACGATTTTGTGACATGTTTCATTTTCACAGGAAAGAGACAAAGAAGAGTTCAAGGTAGCGAAAGTGTCACGATTTTGCGACAGGTTGTGTTTTCGTGGGTGCAAGCCGAATAATGAAGCAAGAAGGTGAAAGTGTCGTGATATCGTGACATGTCTTTTTTTCACGGTCAACTACCAAGAAAAAGTCAAAGGGGCAAAAATGTCGCGATATCGCGACATGTCTTAGTTTCATGGGTAAAATTTGAGAAGCATACATAGGGACAGTTGCAGAATAAAATCATGTAGAAAAACAAGAACTGTTACAGGTGGGGTTACAGAAATGCTACAATGTAACAAGTAAAAAAAAACTACAGTGCGACAAAATGAGTGCGGCAAATGAGGAAAATGAAAGCATGGAAAAACAGGAAAAAGGAAACATGACAAAACATGGTAAAAAGGAAAGTGCAAGAAAACAAGGAAAAAGCAGAGTGCAATAGTGGGTTGGCAGTGCTGCAAAAAGAGCAGAGAAATCATGGGCTGTAATAGAATATAATAGGATAGCTGCACTGATTCACCCCCCCTCTCAGTGCCATTGTAAGACTAACACTTCTTGACCACTATTTTGGTAGCAAATCTAGAAAGATTCCATTATTTATTAGGAATTAGTTTAGCAAAATCATTGATTCTGCTATAAACCAACTTGTACATTTTTCTATTTCCTTTTGATTGCTCAGAGTCTTCTAAATATTTTCAATCTGCTTCTCCAGTTTGCTCACCTTCTCTTTGACTATATAAATTTTCACATAGAAGGTGTCTACATGGGATCTGGCTATAATCAGCTCATCCTCTTCAAGGAGCTTTTCAATATCTTCTGTGACCTTCTCTACTTGATAATATTGGACAATCATCTCAGTTTTAGGCTTACTCACAAGTGGAGTCATAGATCTAGATACTATCTTCCTAGAAACTAGATCAACATACATGCTTCTTCTTCTGACAACCATCCTACTAGAGGGCTTTGAAAAACTTATTTGCCCAAAAATCATTCACTTTTTTGTGTGGCTACCTGCTCTTTTGGCAAAGTGATAGGATTTGAAAAACTAGCAGCTAGGGGATATGAAGATACCAAAAATGCAAGGGCAGACTGGACTGTGGACAATGGAGGTGTGGAAGTAATTATAGTAGTATTTGTAACAATAGTGGACTCTATAACTACTACTACGATTGCTATGAGTAAAATCATAGGAATCAACATAATACTAACAATTGGGTGAATGGTGACACTTGGGATAGTTTGTCCATTTGATGGGGGTAGTGGTAATAGTGAATATGAAGTGGTGGGAGATGATGAAGTGGGAACTTCAAATGATGAAAGTGGGATTTGGGGTGACTTTGGGGGAACAAAGATGACTTAAAATTCAGTGACAACTAATGAAACATGAGATGAACTGTGAGAGGGAGAAGGTACCTTTGTCACACTTACTTGAGCAAAAAGGACTAGATAATGCCTTGGGGATTTAGGAGGATGAAGAGGTGAAGAGGGATTAGAAACCATACCTTAACCTATAGATGTAGGGTGCTCTTGTTCCACCTCTATTTCCTATTTCCGCTCATGATGAGTCAATTATTCTACAACCAAAATAGCCACATCTTTGGCAATATCCTTCATATCCAACCTTTGTTTCTTTGAAATTTCTCTTTCCTCTCCTTCTGGAGATATTTTAGATCTTCTATGAATTAATTTAAAGGAAGCTATCTCACTCTCAAAATCTTCTTTTGATACATCTCCTTGTCCTACTTTGGAAAGCAAGACTTGCTCAGATATGGGTCATAATTCTATTGATACTACATTGGTGAAAGAAAGGGGGTGAACTTGAAACTCTCATCCTTATATCTCTAGTCAATATCTGTGTCTGGAGGTTGTCTCTCCAGAGCTAAGAATTTTAGGCCTAGACATTGCTTCGATGAATGGAGTGTTGATATATTTTTCATCAAAATATTATATTTTTCTCAGAAGCCGAGCTCCCTTAGGAAACTTCTCGACTTGTTCACTGGTAGGATGAACATTTTTCAAGACTTCACCTATTGTCAAATGATTTTACTGATCCATGGGTGGAGAGACAAATTCAGAACTAGGCTTGGACTTTTCAACTATTAATACTATGTTTATGATGTCCTTCTACTTCCAGGTTCTAATATTTTCATCATATTTTTTGGAAAACTCATTATCAATCTTCATGCTAAATCTGGACTTAGGTTTTCCAATTTCAACTCTCATTATCTACCAATCTATAATTTTTGCACGTTCCACGATTCTACTTTTTCCTCTTCTTCAGCAGCATCTTCATTAGGTTGATGGTCCTCTTTCTTTATAGATTTCTCTTCAATGTTACGAATGATGGATTCTATAAGAAGATGACTCTTCTGCTTGTCAAGATAAAAATCCATAACTTGTTCATAAAAATTCAACCATGGATGCAGTTGACCCATTTTTGAAATATTCCACTCCAAAAGAACAATCTCATCATTATTTCTACCTTGTCCAAAATGTGCCCTAGTTCTCTTTTCAAATTTGTAAGTTTTTTCCCCATTTAGGGCTACATTCCTTGTAGTGAAAATACCATCTGGGTCATAAATACATATTTGGGGAATGTAAAATAGACCTAACCTATTGAGGTATTGGTAAATATGCTCACTTTCCCCCTTCTTTGTGATGGTAATATCCTCCACAATGTATTATGTAAGAAAATACTTTCTCTTTCTTCTAGAACCATAATTCAAATCGATGTACTCTACCTACCTCAAATATTCCAAGGCAAAAAGCATTTCTATGACAAAATATAGTAGGATAAAAGGTTTACCCATGAAACCATATAATCTGATAACTGTGCCCTTAATCAAAAAGTACCAATCTTCTTGCTTAGCACCATCTGCTCTCAAAATTTTCTTAGCCAAAGATGGCAATCTAGTGCACTCTCCATACATTATTTTCAAAGTGAGTCTAAGGAATTCCAAATTAAATCTGTAAAAAGACTCACCACTTCTCAAGTTGCTCATCCAATAGTAAATTGGTAAGGGTTCCCCATCACTAGTTTTATATCTAGTCCTTAATGGCAGTATAAAAAATCCATACCAGACTTGAGAAACACCTAAAAGTAGGACCATCAGAACCTCTTTTCATTCTTACCAACTGTTTATGTATCCTTTGGGCAAGAAATGCTGGCCAGTCAAAATAAATCACCCTAGTCCCTCTTTCCTCTATGTCTTTCTCATACATTCTTTCATTAGAAATACAATAGCAACAACAATCTTCTAATCGTACACCATTATGTCAGAGTCTAAACCCTCCATATAGGCCAACATAGAAAATAGTACGGGGTTTGTAAATTCATCAATAGAAATTGGAACTTTAAGTAATTTCTTCCTGGGCTTAGCATCGAGCTTATTATAAACCCATATTTTAAATGACTCATCGTTATTGTATCTTTTCTCTAAATAGTAATACTTAGCCTGGTTAGTCACCTTAAATTCCTTTGGTATTATTGATGGTTTTGACCTGAAGATGAAAATATTATGATAGAAGGAGGCAGTGATATTAAAGAGGATTTTTCCCTTAGAGGTCTTTATTGCTTTGGCCATTGGGTCATAAAATTTTACTATTACAACTATTAATTCTGGACAAGGATGAAAAAAATCACAAATGTAAAAAGATAGATAAGAAAGGATAGCACATCTACCTTCCATGGACAAAGATAATTTCTTCTTGAATCTATTGTTAATGCTTCTTATGAGCCTTGTTATTTCTATAAAGACCATTTCAGTATCTACCACAGCTTCTGCTCTATCAATGTATGGAGCCACAACTTTTCTCTCCTGGGTTTCAACCTCTTGGGAATCTTCGGAGGCCATCCTGATGGTTACAATAGTAAACTCCTTCTAGAATTCACAGTAAAATTTTTTGAGTACCATCTAACTCTTCTTTGTTTTATGAATACAACTTGCCACTAAATGAACATTGTTCGTGCCTTTTGGTTCTTTTGTCTCTTTGTGCATGCATATCTTCCACAATTAATGTGGTTGCTATATGATCTACCCATTGGCACACTTTCCAACTTTCACTCATTCCTCTTTATGGATCAACGGTGGTATTCTATATTTTCATTGGTCAAAAATTCAAAACTGCACTACTACCTCACTACATCTCTTTGGATACTATTTGGTTCATGCACAAGTTCATTAGAATTGAATGTGGGATTTTTCTTTCTTCTCCATGTGGTAGATTATGAGATCACTGCTTAGCTCCACCTTGGTTTTGAAATAGATGAATCAAAGATATCTGACACTAAATATATTCCATGCATGAGTTACCACTTTGGTTCCATTCCACTATGCTTTAGCTTTGAAAATATATGGATTGGAGATGCCCTTTACCCCTTTTAAGACTTGGATCTTTTTGTCATGCAAAAAGACAACCCCTACATCATTCCACTGTAACTTTAATGTATTTTAGTGTGAATTGGAGACACTCACCATTATACCACATTTTACATGTATTTGAGTGCAGGATGAAACCTTGCTGAATACTTTGTCAACACTTCACCATTTTTTACAAATATTTTTCAATGAGCTTGTACAAAGTGCAGAAAGAAACTGAATACAAAGTGTAGAAGGAAAGGGAAAAATTATACAAGGTATATACATATATTACAATGAGCTCATATTTCAAACATAGTAGATTTTGAGGTGAAAACCATTTACTGGAATTGGTTGTATGTTCCCTTCTTGATCTTCAAGCTGGAACACATTGGACTCCTTGGCCTCTACTATTTTGAAAGGACCATACCAAAAAGAATCAAACTTTTCATGCTTACCTAGTTTTTCTCTATCAACATTCCACCTAAGAACTGAGTCTCCAACCTGGAATTTTTTGAATCTGGCCTTCTTATCAAACCATGCCTTGATATCTGAGGAATGATTTTGAAAATTGTCATATGCCTGAGCTCTATTCTCTTCCAGTTGTAGCAAGTGAGTCAATCTGGACTTCACTGATTTTCCTTTGACTCTTCCTTTGTATTAACAATTTTAAGTTCTGGAATCTCCAAATGGATAGGTAGTATTGCCTCTTTGCCATACACCAAAGAATAAGGGGAAGTATTTATGGAATTCTTGATAGTAATCATGTTTTCCCACAAATCTTAGTCCAGTAACAAGTGCCAACTTCTTTTGTTACCTTCAAGTGATCTCCTCATAATCCTTAATAGATTCTTATTATTAGATTCAGAAAGTCCATTCCCTTGAGGGTAATAGTTAGAAGTATTATTAAGAATGATGCCATAATTACTAGCAAAATCAATATACTTGGGTCCTATAAAATTTTGGCCATTGTCACTCACCAAGGCTTCTAAAACTCCAAACCTTGAAATCAAAATTTCCATAAAATTGATCACAACTTCCTAATCTGATTTCTTAGTGGAAATGGCCTCCACCCATATGGTAAGATAGTCTATAGTAGTCAGGATATATTTGTGCTCTACTGAGAAATTAGATTTGATGACCCCTATAAAGTCCAATCCCCATTGTTGAAAGGGCTCTTCAACTTGTATGGGTTTGAGGGAGAATGCAACATTCCTGGTTCTTCCAACATATCTCTGACACTTATCATAGGTCCTAATAACTTTGAAAGTATCAAAAAATATATTAGGCCAATAGTAGCCCACTCTTATTATTTTTAGAGCTGTAAATTTGCCTAAGCTATGTCCGCCAGCTGGTCCTCCATGGAAATCTTCAATGACCCTCTTTCATTGATCATATTTTAAGCATTTTAAGAGAACTCCATCCAAGTTTCTTTTGTACATGCATTCTGGTAAAGTACATATTTCAAAGCATGAAGATTGTATATCATCCTTTGGGATGCATTTAGATTTGTAGGGCATACTCCAATTTGGAAATACTTGATCATCTGGTCAATCCAATCAGAGTCTACTATCTATGCTCCTTCCACCTAATCTTCTTCTTTTAATTGGTAAGTTGTCACTTCTGCTAATACTGTAGCCTCTATTAGACCTTGGCATAGGGATTTGTCTCTCATCAACTTGGTGGGATGTATCTCTACATCATATTCTTGGATCTTTGTAATCCAACCAACTCTTTTAAGTCCTAGTTCACCTTGAAGGATAAATATCCTTACATTTGGATGAACCACATATACTAGGGTCTTACTCTGTACTAGGTACTGCCTAAACTTATTTAGTGATTTCATCATAGAAAATACTTGTATTTCAATAAATTTATATTTGACCTGGTAATCATAGAGTGTCTAGCTCTAAAAGAATACATGATGCTCTTCACCTTGATCATATTTTTGAGTAAGCACTAAGGCATAACTTTCTTCAGCTTCATAAGCATAAAGGATAAAATATTTTCTAAAATCCATATTTAACAGTATTGTGCCTATTGCTATGGACTATTTGATAATCTAAAAATCTTATTTTCTAACTTTAGTTCACTTAAACTCGACATTTTTCTTGAGTAACTAAGATATTGGCATTACTTTCTGTGCAAAGTCAGAAATGAATTTCCTGACAAAATTGATTTGACCTAGAAAATATTGTAAGGTTTTCTTGTTAGTAGGTAATGGGAGAGAAATAATGGATCTTATTCTATTTGGATCTATGGCTATACCTTCTTCTGAGACCACATGACCTAGAATTTTTCCTTCGTCGACTACAAAGAATGACTTCTTAGGATTGAGTGAAATACCAAATTCTCAGCATTTTTGAAAAACTTGCTCTAGGTGTGATAGGTGATCTTACTTATCATGAGAAAACACAGTCATGTCATCCAAATAAATTAGAATGAATTTGTTGATCAGTGCTCCAAAGGCATAATCCATGGCTCTCTAAAATGTGGCTCCCGTATTGGACAACCCAAAAGGTATTCTCTGATAGGTAAATGTGCCCTACTTTGTGGTGAATGTTGTTTTATACTTATATTCATCTTTAACCCAAATTTTATTGTATCTAGAGTAACCATACAGTAATTAGAACCTCTCTACCCCTACCACTATCTATAATATGTGATCAATATGTGGGAGGGGATAGTGATCCTTAAGGGATGCTTTGTTAAGATTTCTAAAATCTACACACAAATGAATATCCCCATTATTTTTTCTCACGGGTACCAAGTTGGCTACCCAAGTTGAATATGTTATTGGGTATATGATCTTAGCTTTAATAAATTTAGAGCTCCTATCTCATAATGGCTTCGATCCTTAGATTTACGAGCCTTTGCTTCTACCTAAAAGGCTTTGCATCAGGCTCTATCTCAATAGTATGTTGGATAATGTTTTTATCATATACCTTGAGGTCTTCATATGACCAAGCCATAATATCTTGGTATTTTAGGCATAGGGCTATGATATATTCAACTTTCTCTAATGAACATTGAACTCTAACATTGATATTCTTTTCAGAATCGACTTCAACTTCTTTATGGATTTTTCATTGACTTTCATGGTTCTGGTCTTTTTCTTATCCTTATTGTCAAATAAGATCTCTAGGGTGACTAATCCTCTAGGAATGTGATTGTTAATCAATATCTTCTATATTTTCTTCTTTTACAGTGGATAGACATTCTTCTCTTACCAAAAATTCAATTATTTTCTCATCACTTTCAAAAACCTACCAGAAAATTTTCTTGTCTAGTACTGCAGGTCTGAAAATCATTTTGATCCCTTTGGCTTTCTTGATTCCATAATCTGTAGAAGGGTTGAAGATAGCTCGCTTTGCTTATAATGCATCTACCTAAGTATTCTTTTCTTTTGGAACAAAATTTAAATTTAGGGCATAAAAATATTCCATCAAATCCCATACCCTATTTCTGTAAGCTTTTAGGTAATGGTGCTTACTACTGCACCTATTTCTTACCTAATGGACTATTAACTAAGAATCACTGTATATGTTCAAAAATTTAATTCCCATGATTTATACCTGCATCAATCCAAGACACAGGACCTCATATTTTGCAGCATTATTTGTACATGACCATGTTAGTCTGTAGGAAAAATTGTTTGTTCCCTCTGATTGGGATTGTAAAACCACACCAGCTCCTACACAATTTTTGCATTTAACACCATCAAAGTTCATGATCCATGTTTCTTTTTCTCTCAGATACTGATTAGATATATCATATTTTTTCTTCTTTGATTTAGCTAAGATACTATATGTTCCCATACTAGTTCCAAACTAACTGTAATATTCTTTTAAAGGCAATTCATCCTCAATAACCAAATCCTAAATATTTTCAATTAGCTCAAATTATTCTAGGGGGGTAATGTTGCACATGTATTCCTAAATGTTTTCAATTTGATAAGCTATTGGATATTCATGTGTTATCCTTATTCTCTTTCCTTTGAAAGGAATTATCATGCTAAAATAATCCATTTACATACATCAACCCAATTTTGCAGTAAATTCCCTTGAAAGGCATAATCTAAAGTAAGGTTCTAGGTAAACCACAACTAATCTTGCACTATTGTCACCTTAGGGGCTCTGTGCAACCTCATTAAAACATATGTAATGACTCAAATTGTCTTAACAGGGGTCCCATATAGCTGCAATACTTCAGGACAAGATCGAGTATACTCCATACCCATTTCTTCATAGACTGCTTTAGGCATAACTGTAGTTGATGCTCCTGAATCTATCATACAATTTCAAACTATACAACTATTTTGGGGTTTTATCACTTACCCTTTTAAAAGCTTGTCATGTCATGGGAAACTCTAAAATCACAACCAACACTATGGATTCTGGTGGATCCACCTCTTTAACCTAGGAAAAGATTACCTAGAAAGCTCTAGATAGACTAGGTTGGGTAAGAAAACCCCAAACAATGGGTTCATATAATGGATTTATGTGATGCAAAGACCCACTAAGCTAGACTAGTGCCTTATCCATTATAGATTCATAGTATATTGATAAATTACCTTAGAAAAGGTAATAGAAAGAAGAACTAGTTTGCTTTACTCAATTCAAATGATGTAATGTAAATAAAACAACTAAACTAGTGATAGAAGGCATCATTCACAGATTCTGATTACAGTATCTCAAAGGTGTCAATAGATGTGTCAGTGGCCCCTTGCCCAACTATCTCCCTGGAACTTACTATCCTTCATGCTGGGTGATAATGGTATCTCAAATGCAGCAATAGACGTGTCAGTTGCCCAGCTGTTTCCCTGGAACTTACTATCCCCTTGCTAGGAGATATTTGCTCTTCCATGTATTGAATCTGATCCTCCTCATTAGTAATAAATTGGTAGGTGTTAGTGACCCTTGCCATGGTCAAAATTTCAATTCCTTGTCCCGAGGACTCAATTCTAGCTCTTTTACGGGTGGGGGACTACATGGGGATTTGCACCTCATAGCCTCTTAAGATATTGGATAACCCCTCAACTTTGGTTATCTTATTCATAACTTTAGGATGTACTCGATGTTCCTCTTGATTGATTACTAAGGTGGTAGAATATAAGGAACACTCACCTTGTGCTAATTATCCTCGTTCTTGGGGGTTTATCAAAGTCAGTGTCGAGGAGGTGGCAGTTTGATGAGATGGGCCAATAGCCAACTCCTTCCCTTTTGAAGTGGCAATGGGGGAACTAGAAGAAGGGAGTTTGGCCTACTCCTATTGGGTCTCTTCAACAATTTGCATCATGACCTCGAAGAGGTCAGTGTCCTATTGGACAATCTCAAAGGTGGGGTCCTCAAATTCTTCTGGAGGGGCTGCCAAGACCAGTGGGACCACCTTATCAACTAGTAAGCTCTGGTGCAATCTCAGCTGAGTGTTGTAATCACCAACGACCTCTAATTTACTGTAAGGCCAATCGGTCATCCTCCATACCAAGTCCAACTTTTGGTTGTTCCTAAAGGCCTTCTGCATTTCATCTTCAAAATTATTGACACTGTGCATGACTTCTAGAAGGGTAAGCTTATCGGTAACCTCTCCCTTATGGTGGCCTTCTAGGTCATAGGCCCTCCAAGTGACTTCTGGAAAATAGTAGGTATCCATGTTCCAGATAGCCCACAACATGACAAAGTGGCCAAGATAAGTATAATGACCCATTGTGCATGGAATTGGTAGCCATTTCATCGGTCCCTTCTTCCTCAAGTGCCTGATTTTAACCTCTTTAGCCATCTACCAAGTGATATCTAGGATGGCAATGGACGTGGGACAGTGTAGAGGGAGTGCTTTTGGGGGTAACTTCAACCTGAATATCCTGATGTAAGAAAACTCCTCCACATAGAAGAAGTCTCTTGCCTTTTCCTGGTACAGGAAATCTCTAACTCCCTTGCCAATCCTGTCTGGGAAGTTTCCACACAATCAAAAATGGACTACTGTAAGGACCTTCTCAAAGAAGGTTTTATAATTGGAGCACCCCTCCTGGATGCATAATAACCAATATTGCACGGTTGGCATGGTTACCCCTCCCAACTGAGTCACTAATGTCTTGTCCAACTGTGCTATAAAAAAATGAATAAAAAAGGAATAATAAGAAAAGGGAGGCATCTCCTCCTTCTGGGCCAATATGGCCTCCTGTAATTGCTGCAACTCCCTATCCAAATTATCACTGATGATGTCCTCCCATATTTAGAGAGGATTTTTGTCAGTCCTATTGCATTGGAGAATCAATAACATCACCTCCTTCATGATTGGTTCTAAGTCTTTCACCCCTAATGCTAGATTTATCATGTCGACATAGTCCTGTGCCTAGGGGTAAAGCAGAATATTTATGATGGGGAACTCAGTGAGTCTATTTCTCCATTTCTTCAATAGATATTGGGGAAATGTGGTATTTAGCATAAAATTGGCTTGGAGGGCCAATGTCTTGAAGTCCACCACCATGGATGTAGTGGCTAGGACCTGCCAAATTTTGTTGGTCGATAACCAAGACACTGCCTGGACTTTATAATCATGAATTATGCATACCCTAGAATTGTAGGAGACTATGAGCCATGATAGCAAGTTTGAAGAGTGGTATACTTTTGGGCATGTCAATCACCCCAATTTTGTATTCCATTTGTTATAGACTAGGGCAGGTGAGGTGCTATCTCTATATGCCTAGGTGTAAAGACTCCTTAGGAGGGTAGGATGACACTATTTATCCTCTTCAGTAGGGTTAAAGGTGTAGAGGGTGATCCCTTCTACCTCTTTCTATTGATCCTTAGTAATATCTCTACTTGTGTCTGGAAGGTTATCGAGCACCTTGGGATTTTGCGCTCTCCTAGTTTTTCTCACCACAGGCCATGCCCTTGTAATGTTACCTATCCTTTGCCTAAAAATGAATGTCTCAAGAGCAGAAGAACTAGTGGATGCCATTGGACTTATGTAGTAAGACTACAAATTTTCTCTTCACTATCCTTCTGCACTCAACCTCATCGATAGATTATTTTGCATGCATGAATGGCAGAAAATAGGTCTACCACACTTTTAATAAAGCATGTGTATTAAATTCAGTATATGGGTGCATGCATTATTTTGTGGGATGACGTTCTTTGCTTGCTTGGGTATGCCATGTCATCTTTCACTTTGCAGCTGGGGGTAGTGGGCTAGACATGTGGTGGTTCTAGAGTGGACAAGGTGGATGCCATTAAGTGTGCATAGGCACATAACTCCCTAGAGTTAATGTTCATGCACATGCTCCATTGGAGAGTGGATTGTGTGACTTCTAAGGCGGGTGCACTAGTTTGTGTGCCCACTCAACCTTTGTGCACCCCAAGGGAGTGGGGCACACTAGAATCTTTGGGATGCATAGACTATCTGCACCTAATATACCTCATGCACTCCACTATAGTGTAGCGCATGACCTAGAGGTGAGCACACAACTTATGCACCTAAATTGCACACTTGTGCACCCCAAGGAAGTGGGGTACGTAGACCCGATGGAAGTTGTGTAATTTGCCTTGAAAGCAAAGCACAGTGGCTAGGAGAGGAGCACACAACTTATGTGATTCAAGGTCTCATGCGTGCTCCATTGGAGTGGAGCATGCGAGGTAGGTATAGGCGCACTAGGCTTGTGCACCCATGGGTACTTTGTGTGCTCTGTTGGAGTGGAGCGCACAAGTTTCTTTGGGGTGCACTAGGTGGTGCACCCTTTTTGACTTAATGTATGTTCCACCTCTTTGGAGCATGCGACTTCATGTTAGGGTGCACAGGTTGTGCACCGCAAGGGATTGATGTGTGCTCCACCTCCCCATGGAGCATGCTAACTTTAGGTGGGGTGCATGGCTTGTGCATCCCTAGGGGACTTTATGCATCCTATCTCTAATGGGGCATGCAGGCTATGGGTGGGCACACAAGGGAGTGTGCCTAGATGGGTCCTTGTATGCTCCACTAGTGGAGCATGCAATCTCATCTTGGGATGCACAACTTGTGCGCTTGGGGGAATTTGAGTGTTCTCCACTCCTTTGGAGTTCACAGGGCTAGACTAGGGCACACAACTCTGTGTGCTTCAAGGAAAATGCAAGTTGGACTCCCAAAATTGGGGACTATCCTTTTGGGGGTCAACACCAACCTTCCATCCTCAGGGATATATAGAAAGGAGAGGGTTTATATTTTAAAACTGCAGGGGACATCTCTTGCTTTTTTGATGGCATGCTAAGGATTATAGTGGACTGCTTATCTTGCAAATACTTGTTGAGGGAAGCCTTAAGCAGATATATTTGACCAGGAATGAACAGAGTGTCATATAGGCTGGCTTTTGATAGAATATTTTTCATCTCCTCAATAATATTATACGGGTAGGTCTTTCCAGCCTTCTTTCTAGCTCACCATATTTTCCTTTGTACTGTTGAGTGGCCTTTATTCTTTGTCTCTTCATAATAGAGAGGAATCTTAGCCTTTCTTGAGCCTCATATTTGGATATCATCCAGTCTCCTTTGGTTTCATTTTTTGATCTCTTAGTAAGACTCTCTATATTCTCTTTTCCTTTAGCTTGAGGGATGGGAAAAGTGCCACTACTCTGAGGAAGGGGATCTATTATTTTCTAAGAAGGGACTTGGAATTGCCCCATATTTTTGGGATCTACTTGCAAGGCTTTATTTCCAAACCTTGTCATAATAGCAATTGAGTTATCTTCATCCAGCTCTCTCCCAACCATAATTTGATTAGTCTACTATAATATGTTGACTCTCCCCTTTTTATTTCTTTCAACTTGATCCATAGCTTTTTGGACATGGTGCTGGTACATAACACAAGACTGTTAGTCATGAGGGTCATTACATACTAGACACTAGATATTTACAAGAGTAATATCTAAAGAACACTCAAGATCCTCATATGTTGCATTAATTCTAACCCTAGTACTATTACTAGGACCTGGTATCTGATCTTTATTTACATATGGGAATCTCCTTTGCTGTGACCTTTCTAGGTCTCTCTTTCCATCGAATTCATTCTATTACTCAAATTTTTTAGAGTAGTTTTTATATCAAGAATAGCAAAAAACTCTTGAGATGGTTGAGAAGGAAGGGGATGGAAAAGAACTGTAGAGGATGCTAGTTTTGGTTGAGGGATTGCATTCATTTGTGGAGATGGGGATGATAAAGAAAGGGGATCCATGTAAGGTGGGTTTGCAGTTTGGATTTGGCCATTAGTGGCTTCTAAGTTGTAAGGCAACACAGTCTTGGGGGGAAGTCTTCCCACATTAATTAGGATATTCTTAGCATGGATAACAACATTTTAAACTAGGTGGAAGGTTTCTACTCTATATTTTTGTGTTTACAGGTATAACTCTGATCCAAGAGTTCTGATATAATACATATAGGCCAAACATACAACTGGTCTAGCTGTAGGAGGTATTCTCTTCCATGTTTTGCTAAATATTAAATTAAAATAAGAAACAAATTCTTGTAGAGACTTTTGCATTGATGTAAACTGGTTAAGCAGGGATAAAGGGTCCACAAATTCATTAAACTCTTCCAAAAAAGGCTTAGCCAACACTTTCCATGAAGCAATAGTGTTATCCTCAAGAGTTCTAAACCAATGCAATATATTTCCTCTGAAGGATAGGGCTAGGATTCTTATAATAATATCCTCCTATTTTATGTTGTGAATTGATACCAGATTTAAAATATTTTGGCAGTGCTTATAAAATATATTCCTCGATCCATCATAAGTGGGGATAGCTTTAGATACAACTTGGGGAATGCCATTCATTTAGGATAATCTCAGGAGACCAGATGTGTTCTAGCTGGGGTAATTTTATAATGGCTAATTAGGAGCCACATTTTGTGCCATATTTCTAGATGCATGTCTCATTGGAGGGACTATTGGATTACCAACAAGATTTTCTTTAGGAAGTTATTCTTCTGAGAGGAAATCTTGATCCAAACTTCTAACAACAGTTGAAACTCTATAAGGTAATTCACAATAGAAATAGGAGTTAGGGTTATTCCTTTTTAAAGATCTAGTATACATGAAAGTACACTGGTCTACAGGGGTAATTCTTATTATGGGTTTACTGTTCTCCACTTAAAAGGTCAGGACAATTCACCAAATATTGATTCCTACAGGTTGAGATAAACAATAACTCATATGATGGATTTTCATGTTCCTTGTGAACTGGTCTCACCAGGTATGCCAAAAATTGTTGGGCATTGAATTGAATCAAGTTTTAATCAATACTACGACTGTCTATCTTAGTAATTTCTATCTAGGCTTGCACCCGATAGCTGTAGCTCAGTACTCAACATTGGATGGACCAAAATAGAGTTTTTGATCCAACCTCTAGAGCAGGCTAGTTCCTTGTCAACTTAAACAGGGTGTTGACATAATTATGCTCATTTAGGATTTTGGATATTAGGGTAAGAAAAGAATTAAGGCTAAAAAATGTGAAAAATAGTGGATGGATAGGCTAGCAACATTGCACTATAGAAAAAAGCTCTGAAAAACCAACTCAAAGACACATCACTCAAATCAATATTATCCCAAATAAGATGTACTTTCATTCATTAAGAACAATAGAGAAATATATCAGACAATGATTTCAATATCTAAACAATGATAATCCAAGTAATAGAATTCACTAATATTTAGATTTTATAGAAATGGACTCCATAAAAATAAAGATAAAATTCAAAAGTAGATTTCAATTACCCTAATAGCTAGTAATCCATCAATTTGGCACAAACTAACCATTCAAGTATTCACAAAAATACAACCAAATAATTAGAACCTCTAATATCAATGTATGAAGATACAATATTTGAGGTGAAGATCAATGTAATGCTCCTTTCATTATACCTTGGGAATATTTACAGTAGCACAGACAAACACACTAGAGCCGACCCTTTAAAAATGAGGGTTTGGCCTCTATTTATAGTTTTGCAAAATTAAAATAACAAGGAACATTAAAAATATGAAATTTTGATAGCTCAACAGAGAGTTCTTGTTGGAATTTTCTTACTAGTTCAACCTCCAAGAAATCCACAACAAGTGGACCGTCATGGCAGCTCAAAAACTCTGTAACTTTTTGGTTGTTCGGTGCTAAATAGAATTTTGGTCGTTAGAGACTGTATATGCATCGTCGATATTTATTGGAAACCTTCCACCACTGTAAATCTAGAATCATATCTGGTTATGGTCTTCTTGAAAACCCTTGATGCTTGGGCTTCCTCCTCCAACTGACTGTCATAGCTACGATGAGAAGTTGCTTTTATATTATTCAAATTTCTTAGCAAAATATCCATCGTTGATCTGCCCCATCGTATGACTATGATTATATATGAAATAAGCTTGATGTAATGGCAGGGAGAACACATCAGCGTTATGCTTTAAAAATTTGATGACATCACCTTTAATGTTTCAGAAACTGTTGAATGTCAATCCGACATCAAAATGCTTTGAAAATGGAGCGGGATGAAACCTTGCTTTTTATCCTTCCTTTATTTTTATTGGTGATGAAGCATTTACCAATCCACACAAAAACATCGATGACATCATATCCCCTCTAAAACTTCTATGAATTCCATTCCGAATCTAAGCAAGTGCATTGTCCTGGCACATTAATCCGGTTTTGTTACAGTGTAAAGTGATTTCTCCTCCATTTCGCACTAGCTTTAGAGTAAAATGTTATTTATTGCTATTCTAGAAGAAAGTTAATAAAAACAAAACTTAGCCATGAATCTGCATCTCTTAGAATTAGCATCCTGCCTTCTATTACCATTTTGGGCAAGAATGTTCAACACGCTCTCCGAAATCAGGCTTTCCAACACTTAGCCACTCATAAGGTGTTCTAAATATTAAGCGATCGCCAATCCGCACCTATTTTACACTCATGTCATCATTCTTCTGAAAATTTTATGGATTCAGGACGAGTCCCCAGTCTAGAGCCAAAATGTAAGAAAATATGCGGTATTGCTCCATGCATGAAAATTCATCAAGTGTTGGGCGGTTCGGTGACCTTTGTTGCAGATCTGCTCCAAAATATACTGCAAGTGTGCGAAATGAGAACATTATGACTTAGTCAAAAATTTAAAATTTTTTCTAAGTATGTGACCATTTTGGGCCTACATTCTAGTGCCTCCTGGATGGATTTGCTCGCAAAGCCATAAAACTCATAACCTTATCCATTGGGCCTTAGGAGTCAAAAAATGCTCATCTTCAAAAATATGCTTTAAAGAATAACTTCCATACAAACATTACCCTCTAAAAATCTGTTGGTTTGCTTAGAGGGTGAAGGTTCATAGAGAAATCATGCCTAAAACACGTAGAACTTATCCGCTTATATGGATTCCATGCCAAAAAATAGGGCTTGTTACAACTGTCTTCAAAAAATAGGTATAACTCTGCTCCTCTTATAAGGCTTTATTGTAAAAATACCTTCATACAAAATCTACTGCTCTCTGAGCCTCTGTAGGCTTCATGCCTTTATTTTTTATTTTTGACAATTATCAGAGCAAAAAATAAAAATTCAAAAATTGTGCACATGTACAAGAAAAAAACTAAGTATGGGCCCCTTTCGGGCCTGCATCAACTCCATCCTACTCTTCTTCTTCATGGGCCTCTTCTTCGACCTCTTCTTCATTATATTATTCTTCTTATTTATTTTTTTCTCTTGGGGAAGGTTGTTTTTGGTGCCTTCCTCCAAAATCATCACCAAACAACAAAATCATAAATTTTAAATATTGTAAAGCCTATTTCTAGGCTTCTTCAGAGGGGTTTGATGTTTATTTGAGTTGCTTATAAACATATTGTAATTCTCCAATATCCTCATAATTAGCAACATTCCCTCTATTCACTAGATCTTCTATGATATATCTTAATCTGGTAAAATTAACAATTAATTGGGTAGCTTGCTCTTAGGGTAGTGGCTCTTCAAGAGAATCAATTCCAGATTCATCCTGCAAATTTTCATTAATGCTTTTTTGGATCTCTTCCATGGATAGCAAGTTGTGATATTCCATCCATAGGCCTTTGAAGCCAACATGAATCATTTCTTTATTCACATCCACAACATCCCAAATCACTCCTTCAATTATATCAAATAAAAACCAGGCTCTTTGAAGTGCCTTGTGCTTCTTGATCACTATTTTGGTAGTAAATCTAGTGAGATTCCATTCTTTATTAGGAATTGGTTTAGCAGAATCACTAAGTCTGCTATCAACCAACATGTACATTTGTTCTACCGAAATCACCATATGCTGTAATTCTTTGGTGATCTGATCTAGCTATCTTTAGATATTAAGGAGCAAGTGCCTAGCATCATCAAGATAATCAATCATGAGTTGAAGCCCTGGATATTTCTATTGTACCTCAGAGAGCATTTCTTTTCTAATATTTTTCAAACAGGCCTTAGAAACACTAGAATACTTAGCTTTCTCAAGTTGAAGTTGTTGTCTTAAACTTTGAATTTCTTTTGCTTATTCTTCATTCAACTCATTTTGCTCTTCTAGCTAGTCTTTGAGCTTATTGGCTTCTTGGTACTTTTCCTACCAGCCCTTGGTCTCATTTTTTAGAGCCTTTTCTACTTCCTTTTGATTTCTTAGATTATTATGAATCTTTTCAATCTGCTTCTCCAGTTTGCTCACCTTCTGTCTAACTATATCATCTTTTCACATAGAAGGTGTCTAAGTGGGCTCTAGCTATAATCAACTCATCCTCTTCAAGGAGCTTTTCAATATCTTTTGTGACCTCCTCCACTCGATAATCTTAGATAGTCATCTCATTTTTAGGCTTACTCATAAGTGGAGTTATAGATCTAGATACTCTCTTCCTAGAAACTGGATCAACATACATGCTTCTTCTTATCACAGCCATCCTGCTGGAAGGCTTTGAAAGCTTCTCTACCCAAAAATCATTCACTTTCTATGTGGCTGCCTACTCTTTTGACAAAGTGATAGGACTTGAAAAACTAGCAGCCATGGGAGATGAATATAATAGAAATGTAAGGATGGACTAGACTATTAACAATGGAGGTGTGAAAGTAATTACAACAATCTCTATAATAATAGTGGACTTTGTAACTACTACTATTCTTTCTGTTAGTAAAATCACAGGAATCGATGCAAGACTAAAAATTGGGTGAATGGAGTCACTTGGAATAGTTTGTGCCTTTGATGGGGTTGGTGGTAATAGTGAAGATGAAGTTGTGGGAGATGATGAAGTGGGAACTTTAGATGATGAAAGTGGAATTTGGGGTGACTTTGGCAGAACAAAAGTATCTTGAACTTTAGTGATAACTAATGAAACATGGGGTAAACTGTGAGAGGGAGAAGGTACCTTTGTCACATTTACTTGACTAGAAAGGGAGGGAGAATGCCTTGGGGATTTAGGAGGATGAAGAGGAGAAGAGATATTAGAAATGATACCTTCATATATAGATGTAGGGTGCTCTTGTTCCACCTCTATTTTATACTGATGCTCATGATGAGTAAATTCTTCTGATGTCAAAATAACCAAATATTTGGCAATCTCCTTCATATTAAACCTTTGTTTCTTTGAAAATTCTATTTCCCCTCCTTCTGGATATTTTTTAGATCTCATGTGGATTAATTTAAAGGAAGCTATCTCACTCTAAAAATCTTCTTCTAATACATCTCCTTATCCTACTCCAAAAAGCAAGGCTTGCTCAGATATGGGTCGTAATTCTACTGATACTACAATGGTGAAAGAAAGGGGGGTGGACCTAAAAATCTCATCCTTATGTCTCCAATAAATGTCTATGTTTGGAGGCTATCCCCCAGAGCTAAGTGTTTACACTTATACACTGCTTCAATGACTAAAGTGCTGACAATGTTTTCATCAGGATATTACATTTTGCTCAGAAGCTGAGCTCACTTAGGAAAATTCTCCACTTGTTCAGTGCTAGGATTAAAAGTTTTCAAGACTTCAACTGCTATCAAAAGAGTTTCCTGATCCATGGGTGGAGAGATAGATTCAAAAATAGCCTTGGAATTTTCAACTGTCAACACTATATTTTTGATATCCTTCTACTTCCAGGTTCTAATATTTTCACCATATTTCTTGGAAAACTCATTATCAATATTCATGCAAAATATGAACTTAGGTTTTCCAATTTCAACTCTCATTCTCCACCAATTTTTGATTTTTGCTATGTTCCACGGTTCTACTTTTTCCTCTTCTTCAGAAACATCTTCATCAGGTTGATGGCCCTATTTCTTTATAGATTTCTCTTTAATGCTACGAATGATGGCTTCTGTAAGCCGATGCCTCTTCTTCTTGTTAGGATCAAAATCTACAACTTATTTATAGAAATCCAACCATGGAGGCAATTGACCCATTTTTGAAACATTCCACTCCAAAAGAGTGGTCTCATAATTATTTTTACCTTGTTCTAAATGATCCCTAGGTCTCTTTTCAAATTTTTAAGCTTGTTCCCCATTTAGGGCTACATTCCTTGCAGTGAAAATACCATTCGGGTCATAACTCCATATTTGGTTAATGTAAAATAGACCTAACCTATCAAGGTATTGGTCAATATACTCACTCTACCTCTTCTTTGTGATGGTAATATCCTACACAACGTGGTATGTAAGCATGACTTTATCTTTCTTCCAAAACCATAATTCAAATCGATGTACTCTACCTACCTAAAATATTCCAAGGTAAATAGCCTTTCTGTGATAAAATATGGTAGGAGAAATGGTTTACCCATGAATCCATATAATATGATAAATGTATCCTTAGTCAACAAGTACCAATATCCTTGCTCAGCACCCTCTACTCTCAAAATTTTCTTAGCCAGAGGTGGCAATCTAGGGCACTCTACATACATTATTTTCAAAGCTTATCCAAGGAATTCCAAATTAAATTTGTAAAAAGACTCATCACTTCTCAAGTGGCTCATCCAATAGTAAATCAACAAGGATTCCCCATCACTGGTTTTATCTCTAACTATAATCCAAGGCATCTTGTCCTTAATGGTAGCATAAAACATCCATAACAGACTTGAGAAATACCTGAAACTAGGAGCATCAGAGCCCCTTTTCATTCTTACCAACTGTTCATGTATCCTTTGGGTAAGAAAGGCTAGCCAGTCAAAATAAATCACCCTAGTACCTCTTTCCTTCACGTATTTCTCATACATTATTGCATTAGAAATACAATAGGCAATGGTAATTTACAAATCATACACCATTATGTCAAATTCTAAACCCTCCATACATGCCAACTTAGAAAAAAGTATGAGGTTTGCAAATTCATCAATAGATATTGGAACTTCAGGTAATTTCTTCTTGGGCTTAGCATTGAGATGCTTATAAACCCATATTTTAAATGACTCACCATCATTGGCTATTTTATTTAAATATTAATATTTAGCCTCGTCAGTCACCTTAAATTCCTTTGGTCTTACTGACGATTATGATCCTAGGGAAAAAATATTATGACAGAAGGAGGTGGTGATATTAAAGAGGGTTGTGCCCTTAGAGGTCTTTACTACTTTGGACATTGGGTCATAAATTTTTACGATTGCAACTATTAATTCTAGACAGGGATGAACAAAATCACAAATGTAAAAATATAGATAAGAAAGGACAACACATCTACCTTCCACAGATAAAGCGACTCTCTTCTTGAATCTATCGTTAATGCTTCTTCTGAGCCTTGTTATTTATGTGAGGACCATTTCAGTATCTGCCAAAACTTCTGCTATGTCAATGTATGGAGCCACAAATTTTCTCTCCTGGGTTTCAACCTCCTAGGAATCATTGGAGGCCATCCTGATAGTTATAGTAGTAAATTATTTCTAGAATTCACAGTGAAATTTTCTAAGCACCATCTAACTCTTCTCTACTCTGTGAATACAACTTGCCACTAATGAACATTTTTCATACCTTTTTGTCCTTTTATCACTTGGCACACGTGTATATTTCACCATTAATGTGGTTGTTGTGTGATCTGCCCACTGGTACACTTTCCAAATTCCACTCATTCCTCTCGGTGGCTCAATAATAGCATTCTATATTTTCATTGGTCAAAATTTTTAATTTGCACTACCACATCACTGAATCACTTTGGATACTCTTTGGTTCGAGTGCGAGTTCGTTAGCATTGAATGTGAGCATTTTATTTCTTCTCCACATGGCACGATTGTGAGATAACTACTTGGATCCACCTTGGTTTTGAAACTGGTGAATCAAATATATTTGACACTTAATAAATTCCACACACGGGTTACCACCTTGGTTCCATTTTGCTATGCTTTACCTTTGAAAATCTCCAGATTGGAGACACCCTTTACCCCTTTTAAGACTTAGCTCTTTTCATCATGTGAAAAGACAATCTCTGCATCATTACACTGTAACTTTAATGCATTTTAGTGCAGATTGGAGATGCTCACCATTCTGCCAACATTTACGTGTATTTGAGTGTGGGATGAAACCTTTCTGAATACTTTGTTAGCACTTAGCCATTTTTTACAAATATTTTTCATTGAGCTTGTACAAAGTGCAGAAGGAAATAGAATACAAAGTGTATAAAGAAAGGAAAATATAATACAAGGTATATACATATATTACAATGAGCTCATATTTCAAACATAGTAGAGTTTGAGGTGAAAAAAATTTACTAGAATTGGTTGTATGTTCCCTTATTGATATTCAAGATAGAACATATTGGACTCCTTGGCCTCCACTATTTTGAAAGGACCATCCTAAAAAGAATCAAAATTTTCATGCTTGCTCGATTTCACTCTATCAAAATTCCACCTAATAACTGAGTCTCCAACCTAGAATTTTCTAAATCTGGACTTCTTATAAAACCATACCTTGATATCTGAGGAATGCTTTTGAAAATTGTCATATACCTGAGCTCTATTCTCTTCCAGCTGCAACAAGTGAGTCAACCTACATTTCACTGGATTTTCCTCTGACTCTTCATCTATATTGATAAGTTTAAGTGCTGGAATATCCAAATGGATAGGTAGTACTACCTCTTTGCCATACACTAGAGCATAAGGGGAAGTATTTATGGACTTCTTGATAGTAATTCTATCTACCCACAAATCTTGGTCCAGTAACAGGTGCCAACTTCTTTTGTTACCTTCAAGTGATATCCTCATAATCCTCAATAGATTATTATTAGTAGATTTAGCTAGTCTATTCCCTTGAGGGTAATAGTTAGAATTATTCTTAAGCATGATGCCATACTTACTGGAAAACTCAATATACTTGGCTCCTATAAAATCTGGGCCATTATCACTCACCAAGGCTTCTGGAACTCCAAACCTTGAAATCAAAATTTCCATAAAATTGATCACAACTTCCTGATCTGATTTCTTCATGGGAATGGCCTCTACCCATATGGTAAGATAGTCTATAGTGGTCAGGATATATTTTTTCTCTATTGAGGAATTAGGGTTGATTACCCCTATAAATTCCAATCCCCATTGTTGAAAGGGCTCTTCAACTTGTATGGGTTTGAGGGAGAATGCAACATTCCTGGTTCTTCCAATATATCTCTGAAACTTGTCACAAGTCCTAGTAACTTTAAAAGTGTCAAAAAATATAGTAGGCCAATAGTATCCCACTCTTATTATTTTTTAGAGCTGCAACTCTGCCTGAGCTATGCCCACCAACTGGTCCTCCATGGAACTCTTCAATGACCCTCTTTCGTTGATCATATTTTAAGCATTTTAAGAGAACTCCATCCAATTTTCTTTTGTATAGGCCTTCTGGTAGTAGTACATATTTCAAATCATGAAGCTTGTATCTCCTCATTTGGGATGGATTTGTATTTTTAGGGCATACTCCAATTTGGAAATACTTGATCATCTAATCAATCCAATCAGAGTCTACTATTTGTGCTCCTTCCACCTGATATTCTTCTTCTACTTGGTAAGTTGTCACTTCTACTAATGCTACAACCTCTATTAGACCTTGGCACAAGGATCTATCTCTCATAAACATGGTGGGATGTATCTCTACATCATATTCTTGGATATTAGTAATCCAACTAGCTCTTTTATATCCTAGTTCACCTTGAAGGATAAAGCTCCTTACATCTGGATGAACCACATATATTGGGGTCTTGCTCTGTACTAGGTACTGCCTAAAATTCTTTAGTGATTTCATCATAGTAAATACTTGTCTCTAAATAAAATTATATTTGACCTGGTAATCATGGAGTGTCTGGCTCCAAAAGAATATAGAATGCTCTTCACCTTGATCATATTTTTGAGTAAGCACCGAGGCATAACTTTCTTCAGCTCCATAAGCATAAAGGATAAAATATTTGTTGAAATACAAATTTACCAGTAATGGGGCTATTGCAATAGATTGTTTGATAATCTAAAAATCTTATTTTCTGAATTTAGTCCACTTAAACTTAGCATTTTTCTTGAGTAACTAGGATATTGACCTTACTTTCTGTGCAAAGTTAGAAATTAATTTCTTGATAAAATTGATCTAACCTGGAAAATATTGCAAGGTTTTCTTATTAGTAGGAAATTGGAGAGCAAGAATGGATCTGATTCTATCTAGATATATGGCCATACCTTCTTCTAAGACCACATGACCTAGCATATTTCCTTAGTGGACTACAAAGAATGACTTCTTAGGATTGAGTAAAATACCAAATTCTCTATATTTTTGAAAAACCTACTCCAAGTGTGATATGTGATCTTGCTTATCATGAGAAAAAATAGTCATATCATCCAAATAAATCAGAATGAATTTTTTTTATCAGTGCTCAAAAGTGATAATCCATTGCTCTCTAAAATGTGGCTCCTGCATTGGACAACCCAAAAGGCATTCTTTGGTAGGCAAATGTGCCCCACTTTGTGGTGAATGTTGTTTTATACTTATCTTAATATTTCACCTAAATTTGATTGTATCCAGAGTAACCATCGAGTAATGATAACCTCTTTGCCTCTGCTACTATATATAAGATCTGATCAATCTATGGAAGGGAATAGTGATCCTTAAGGGATGCGTAGTTAAATTTCTAAAATCTACACACAAAAGAATATCCCCATTATTTTTTCTCATGGGTACCAAGTTGGCTACCTAGGTTGAATGTTTTATTAGGTATATGATCTTAGCCTTTAATAAATTTAAGAGCTCCTCTCTCATAATGTCTTTGATCCTTGTATTTAGAGGCCTTTTATTATACCTAAAAAGCTTTGCATCAAGCTCTAGCTCAATAGTATGTTGGATAACTTTTTTGGATACCATAATATCTTGGTATTTTAGGCATAGGGCTATGATATCTATAGCTTCCTTTGGTGAACATTGAACTCCAACACTGACATTCTTTTCAGAACCAACTTCAACTTCTTTATAGATTTTTTACCAACTTTCATGGTTCTAGTCTTTTTCCTGTCCTCATTGTTAAATAAGCTCTCTAGGGTGACCAATCCTCTAGGAATATGATTTTTACTTAGATGAATGACATCTTGTTGATAAATATCTTCTATATTTTATTCTTGGATAGTGGAGAGATATGCTTCTCTTACCATAAAGTTAATTATTTGCTCATCACTTTCAAAAAATTGCCAAAAAATCTACTTGTCTGGTACTGTAGGTATGAAAATCATTTTGATCTCTTTGGCTTTCTTGATTCCATAATTTGCAGAAGGGTTGAAGTTATCTCTCTTGGATACTAAGGCATCTACTTGAGTATTATTTTCTCTAGGAATAATATTTAAATTTAGGGCATCAAAATATTCCATCAGATCCCATACCCTATTTCTGTAAGCTTTTAGGTAATGGTGCTTACTGCTGCACCTGTTTCTTACTTGATGGACTATTAACTTAGAATCACCATATATGTTCAAAAATTTAATGCCCATGCTTTCTGCCTGAATCAATCCAAGACACATGGTCTCATATTGTGCACCATTATTTGTACATGACCATGTTAGTCTATAGGCAAAATTATTTGTTCCCTCTGATTAGGACTATAAAACCACACCAGCTTCTGCACCATTTTTCATTTAGAACCATAAAAGTGCATGATCCATGTTTCTTTTTCTCTTAGAGACTGATTAGATATAGGATGTATTTTCTTCTTTGATTCATTTGAGATACTATATATTCCCATACCAGTTCCAAACTAATTGTAATCTTCTTTGAAAGGCAACTCATCCTCAATATCCAACTCCTTAATGTTTTCAATCAACTCAAATTCTTCTAGGGGGTAATATTGCACATGTCTTCCTCAATATTTTCAATGTGATAAGCTACTGGATTTTCAGGTGTTATCCTTATTCTATTTCCTTTGAAAGGAATTATCATACTAGAATAATCCATGTACATACATCCACCCAGTTTTGCAATAAATTCCCTCGAAAGGCATAATTCAAAGTAGGGTTCTAGGTCAACCACAACTATTTATTGCACTATTATCACCTCAGGGGCTCTGTGCAGCCTTATTAAAACATATTTAATGACTCCAAATATCTTAACAGGGGTCCCATCTAGCTACAATACTCCAAGAAAAGATCAAATATACTCCATACCCATTTCTTCATAGGATGCTTTAGGCATAATTGTAGTTGATGCTCTTGAATCTATCATAAAATTTTGGACTACCCAACATTCCATCCTCAAGGACATATAAAAAGGAGGGGGTTTATTTTTTAAAATTGCAGGGCACATATTTTGCTTTTCTGATGGTATACTAAGGATTATAGTGGACTACTTATCTTATGGATACTTGTTGAGGGAAGCCTTAAGCAAATCTATTTGACTAGAAATGAACTTAGTGTCATATATGCTGGCTTTTGATGGAATATTTTTCATCTCCTCAACAATATTATACTCAGGTTTAATCATGGAAGGTCTTTCCAACCTTATTTATAGCTCACCATATTTTATTTTTTTACTGTTGAGTGGCCTCTATTCTTTATCTCTTGGTAATAGAGGGGAATCTAAGCCTTTATTGAACCTCATATTTGGATCTCATCCGGTCTCCTTAAGTTTCCTTTTTTGACTGTCTATCTTATCTTTCCCTTTAGTTTGAGGGTTGGAAAATTATCACTACTCTAAGGAAGGGGATCAGTTATTTTATGAGAAGGAACTTGGAATTGCCCCATATTTTGGGGATCTACTTGTAAGGCTTTCTTTCTAGACCTTTTCATAATAGCAATTGAGCTATCTTCATCCAGATCTCTCCCAAACATGATGTGATCAGTCTGCCATAAAATTTTGACTTTCCCCTTTTGATTTCTTTTAGCTTGATCCATAGCCTGTTGGGCATGGTGTTGGTACATAACACAAGACTATGAGTCATGAGGATCGTTACATACTAGATACTAGATATTTGCAAGAGTAGTATTTGAATAACACTCATGATCCTAATATGTTGTACTCACTCTAACCCTAATAATATTACTTGGACTAGGTATCTGATATTTATTTACATATGGGAATATCCTTTGTTATGATCTTTCTAGGTCTCTCTTTTTCATCGAATTTATTCTATTACTCATATTTTTTAGAGTATTTTGTATATCAATAATAGTAAAAAAATCTTGAGACAGTTGAGAAGGAATGGGAACGAAAGGAACTATAGAGGATGTTGGTTTTGGTTGAGGGATTGCATTCATTTTTGGATATGGGGATGATAAAGAAAGGGGATCCATGTAAGGTGGGTTTGTAGTTTGGCTTTGGCCCTTAGTGGCTTCTGAGTTGTAAGGCAAAAAAGTCTTGGAGGGAAGTCTTCCCATATTAATTAGGATATTCTTAGCATGGACTACTACATTGTAAACTAGGGGGAAGGTTTCTACTCTAGATTGCTGCATATGCAGGCCTAAATATGATCCAAGAGCTCGATATAATATATATATATATATATATATATATATATATATATATATATATATATATATATATATATATAAGCCAAACATGCAGTTGGTCTAGTTGTAGGAGGTATTCTCTTCCATGTTCTGCTAAATCTCAAATTAAAATTAGAGACAGTTTCTTACGGAGACTTATACATGGATGTAAACTGGTTAAGCAAGGGGAAGAGGTCCACAGATTCATTAAACTCTTCCGCAAAAGGCTCAGTCATTGCTTGCCATGAAGTAATAGTGTTATCCTCAAGAGTTCTAAACCAATGCAATATCTTTCCTCTAAAGGATAGGGATAGGATTATTACAATAATATCCTCCTCTTTTATGTTGTGAATTGATGCCAGTTTTAAAATATCCTAACAATGCTCATAAGCTATCTTCCTCAATCCATCATAAGTGGGGATAAATTTAGATACAACCTAGGGAATGGCATTCATTTGGGCTAAGCTTAGGGGACCAACTGTGTTCCAGCCGGGGTACTTTTGTAATGGCTAATTAGGATCCACATTTTATGCCATATTTCTAGATGCAGGTCTCATTGGAGGGATTTTTGGATTAACAACAAGATTTTCTTCAAGAAGTTCTTTTTCTGAGAGGAAATATTGATCTAAACTTCTAACAAAAGTTGAACCTCTATAAGGTAATTCAAAATATAAATATAAGTTAGGGTTATTCCTACTGAAATATCTGGTATACATGAAAGGAAACTGGTCTACAGGGGTAATTCTTATTTTGGGTTTAAGGACTAGGAAGTTGCTAGGTGAATTTACTATTCTCTGCTTACAAGGTCAAGACTATTTACCAAATATTGATTCCTCCAGGTTGAGATAAAAAATAACTCATATGATGGGTTTTCATGTTCCTTGTGAACTGGTCCCATTGGGCATGCCAAAAACTATTGGGCACTGAATTGCATCAAGTTTTACTCAATACTGCAGCTGTCTATCTTCCTACTTTTTGTCCAGGCTTGCACCTGATAGCTACATCTCAGCATTCAACATTGGATGGACCAAAATAGTTTTTGATCCAACCTCTAGAGTAGGCTAGTTACTTTTCAACTTAAATAGGGTGTTGACACAATTATGCTCACTTAAAGTTTTAGAGATTAGGGTAAGAAAAGGATTAGGTTTAGAAAATGTGAATAATAGTGGACGGATAGGCTAACAACATTGCACTACAACAAAAAGCTCTAAAAAACCAACTCAAAGACACATAACTCAGATCAAAATTATCCCAAATAAGATGTACTTTCATTCATTAAGGAATAATAAGGAAATATTGCAGACAACGATTTCAATATCTAAACAATGATAATCCAAATAACAAAATTCACCAATATTTAGTTTTTACAGAAATACACTCTTTAAGAATAAATATCAAATTCAAAAGCAGATTTCAATTACCCTAACAACTAGTAATCCATCAATTTAGCATAAACTAACCATTCAAGTATTCACAAAAATGCAACTAAAGAATTTGAACCTCTGATATCAATGAATGAAGACACAATATTTGAGGTGAAGATCAATGTAATGCTCCTTTCATTAGCCCTTGTGAATATTTATAATAGCACAGACAAACACACTAGAGCTGATCCTTTAAAAATGAGGGTTCGAACTCTATTTATAGTTTGGAAAAATTAAAATAACATGAAACATTAGAAAAATGAAATTTTGATAGCTCAACAAAGAGTTCTTGTTGGCATTTTCTTACTAGTTCAACCTCTGAGAAATCTGCTGCAAGTGGACCACCATGGCAGCTCAAAAACTCTATAACTTGTTGGTTTTTTGGTTCTAACTAGAGTTATGGCCATTGGATATTGTATATGTATTGTTGATATTTCTTGGAAATATTCCACCATTGTCAATCTGCAACCAAATGTGGTTATCATCTTCTTTAAAATCCTTGACGTTTGGGCTTCCTCCTCCAATTGACTGTCATAACTTCAAGAATTTGCTTTTATATTCTTCAAATTTCTTAGCAAAATCTCCATAATTGATCTCCCCCATCGTATGGCTACAATTATTTCTAAAATAAGCTTGATTTAATGGCGGGGGAGATCATAGTGCCATTTCATTTTAAAAATTTGATGAAATCACCTTTAATGCTTCAAAACCTGTTGAACACCAATTCGACATCAAAATGCTTTGAAAATGGAGTGGGATGAAACCTTACTTTTTATTATTCATTTATTTTTATTGGTGATGAAGAATTTACTAATCTGCACAAAAAATTTGATGATGTCATATCCCCTTCAAAAAATCTATGGATTCCATTCTGGATCCAAGCAAGTGTATTGTCTTGGCACATTAATTTGGACCTGTTACAGTGTAAAGTGATTTCTCCATTCTGCACTAGCTTTAGAGTAAAATGTTGTTTGTTGCTATTTTGGAAGAAAGTTAGTCAAAACAAAACTTAGTCACGAATCCACATCTCTTACAATTAGCATCCCGCATTCTATTACCATTTCGGGTAATAATTTTCAAATCGCTCTCCAGAATTAGGCTTTCCAACAATTAGTCATTCACAAGGTGTTCTAAATATTAAGCGGTTGCCAATTTACACTTATTTTATGCTGATGTCATCCTTATTATTAAAATTTTGTGGATTCAGGATGAGTCGCCATTTCGCAGCCAAAATGTAAGAAACTATGCAAGATTGCTCCAAGCGCAAAAAATCATCAAGTATTGGGTGAGTCGGTGACCTTTGTTGTAGACCCACTCCAAAATACACTACAAAATGTGTGGAATGATATCATTATGAATTACATTTTGGCACCTCCTGTGTGGATTTTCTCGTAAAGCCATAAAAATCATAACCTTATCCATTGGGCCTTAGAAGTAAAAAATGCTCATATTCAAAAATATGCTTTAAAGAATAAATTCCATACAAACATTACCCTCTAAAAATCTATTGGTTTACTTAGAGGATAAAGGTTCATATAGAAATCATGCCTAAAACATTTAGAACTTATTTGATTATATGGAGTCCATGCCAAAAAATATGGCCTGTTGCATCTGTCTTCAAACAGTAGGCATAGATCTACTCCTATTATAAGGCTTTATTAAAAAAATGACTTCATAAAAAATTTGCTACTCTCCGAGCCTTTGTAGGCTCCATGCCTTTATTTTTTATTTTTGACAATTGTCAGAGCAAAAAACAAAAATACAAAACTTGTGCACATGTACAAGAAATAAAAACAAACTAAGTGAGGGCCCCTTTCGGGCCTACATCAGCTCCATCCTAATATTCTTCTTCATGGGCCTCTTCCTCAGCCTCTTCTTCATTCTCTTATTCTTCTTCTTCATTTTCTTCTCCTGGGGAAGGTTTTTTTGGGTGTCTTCATCCAGAATCATCACCAAACAGCTAAATCATGAATTTTAAATATTGTAAAGCCTATTTCCAGACTACTTCAGAGGGGTTTGATGTTTCTTTGAGCTACTTATAAACATATTGTGATTCTCCAATATCCTCATAATTAGTAGCATTACCTCTGTTCACTAGATTTCCCATGAGATCTCTTAATCTGGTAAAATTAACAATTAATTGGGTAACTTGCTCTTAGGTCATGGCTCTTCAAGAGAATCAATTCCAGATTCATCCTATATATTTTCATTAATGCGTTTTTGGATCTCTTCCATGGATAACAATCTATGATATTCCATCCATAGGCCTTTGAATCCGACTTGAATCATTTCTTTATTCACATCCACAACATCCAAAATCACTCATTCAATCCTATAGAACAACATCCAGGATCTTTGAAGTACCCTATGCTTCTTGACCACTATTTTGGTAGTAACTCTAGTGAGATTGCATTCTTTATTAGGAATTGGTTTAGCAGAATCACTGAGTCTACTATCAACCAACCTGTACATTTTTTCTACCAGAATCACCATAGGTTGCAATTCTTCGGTGATCTAATCTAGCTCTTTCTGGACATTGGGGAGCAAGCGGCTAGCATCATCAAGATAATAAACCATGAGTTGAAGCCTTGGAAATTTCTATTGGACCTTAGAGAGTATTTATTTTCTAATCTTCTTCAAATAGGCCTTGGAAAACTAGAAGACTTAGCTTTCTCAAGTTGAAGCTATTGTATTAAAATTTGATTTTATTTTGCTTGTTCTTCATTCAGCTTATTTTTCTCTCCTAGCTGGTCTTTGATCTTATTGGCTTCTTGTGACTTTTCCTTATAGCCCTCGGTATCATTTTTTAGAGCCTTTTATACTTCCTTTTGATTGCTCAGAGTCTTCTAAATCTTTTCAATTTTCTTCTCCAGTTTGCTCACCTTCTCTCCGAATATATTATTTTTCACATAGAAGGTGTCTAAGTGGGCTCTAGCTATAATCAACTCATACTCTTCAAGGATCTTTTCAATATATTTAGTGACCTCTTCCACTCGATAATATTGGATAGTAATCTTAGTTTTAGGCTTACTCACAAGTGGATTCATAGATCTAGATACTCTCTTCCTAGAAACTAGATCAACATACATGCTTCTTCTTCTGACAACCATCCTGTTGGAAGTATTTGAAAGCTTATATGAAAAATAATTATTCACTTTCTATGTGGCTACCTGCTCTTTTGGCAAAGTGTAGTACTTGAAAAACTAGCAACCAGGGGAGATGAAGATACCAAAAATGCAAGGGAATACTGGATTGTTAACAATAGAGGTGTGGAATTAATTAAAGCAATATATGTAAGAAGAGGGGACTTTGTAACTACTGCTAAAATTACTGTTAGTAAACTCACAGGAATCAATACAAGACTAACAATTGGGTGAATGGTGGCACTTGGAACAGTTTGTCCCTTTGATGGGGGTGGTGGTAATAGTGAATATGAAGTGGTGGGAGATGATGAAGTGGGAACTTCAGATGATGAAAGTGGGATTTGAGGTGACTATGGTGAATAGAGGTGACTTGAACTTCAGTGACAACTAATGAAACATGGAGTGAACCGTGAGAGGGAGAAGGTACATTTATCACATTTACTTGACCAAAAAGGGAGGGATAATGCCTTAGGGATTTAGGAGGATGAAGAGGAGAAGAGGGATTAGAAATCATACCTTCACCTACAGATGTAGGGTGCTCTTGTTCCACCTCTTTTTCCTTCTACTACTTATGATGAGTCAATTCTTCTACAATTGAAATAGACACATCTTTGGTAATCTCCTTCATATCCAACCTTTGTTTCTTTGAAACTTCTCTTTCCTCTCCTTCTAGAGATATTTTAGCTCTTCTATAAATTAATTGAAAGGAGGCTATCTCATTCTCAGAATCTTCTTTTGATACATCTCCTTGTCCTACTCTAGAAAGCAATACTTGCTCATATATGGATTATAATTCTACTGATACTACAGTGGTGAAAGAAAGGAGGGTGAACCTGAAACTCTCATCCTTATGTATCTAATCAATGTCTATGTCTGGAGGTTTCCCCCCTAGATCTAAGCATTTAGGCCTAGACATTACTTCTATGACTAGAGTGCTAACAAATTTTTCATCAGAATATTGCATTTTCTCAGAAACTGAGCTCCCTTAGGAAACTTCTCCACTTGTTTAGTGGTAGGATGAAACGTTTTCAATATTTCAACTATTGTCAAAGGATTTTCCTGATCCATGGGTGGAGAGACATATGTAGAACTAGCCTTGGAATTTTTAACTATCAAAACTATGTTTTTGATGTCCTTTTGCTTCCAAGTTTTTATATTTTCATCATATTTCTTGGAAAACTCATTATCAATCTTCATGATGAATCTGGACTTAGGTTTTCCAATTTCAACTCTCATTCTCCACAAATCTGTAATTTTTGCTACGTTCCATGGTTCTACTTTTTCCTCTTCTTCAACATCATATTCATCAGGTTGATGGTCCTATTTCTTTACAAATTTCTCTTCAATGTTACAAATGATGGATTTTGTAAACCAATGACTCTTATTCTTTTCAAGATCAAAATACACAACTTGTTCATAGAAATTCAACCATGGAGGAAGTTGAACCATTTTTGAAACATTCCACTTGAAAAGAGTGGTTTCATCATTATTTCTGCCTTGTTCAAAATGATCCCTAGGTATATTTTCAAATTTGTAAGCTTTTTCCCCATTTAGGGCTACACTCCTTGTAGTGAAAATACCATACGGGTCGTAACTCCATATTTGGGGAATGTAAAATAGACCTAACCTATTGAGGTATTGGTCAATATTCTCACTATGCCCCTTCTTTGTGATGGTAATAACCTCCATATTATGGTATGTAAGTAAAGACTTTCTCTTTCTTCCAGAACCATAATTCAAATCGATGTACTCTGCCTGCCTCAAATATTCCAAGGCAAAGAGCCTTTCTATGATAAAATATGGTAGGAGAAAATATTTACTCATGAAATCATATAATTTGGTAATTGTGTTTGTAGTAAACAAGTACCAATATCCTTGCTCAGCACCCTCTGCTCTTAAAATTTGCTTAGCTAGAGGTCGTAATCTAGGGCACTCTCCATACATTATTTTCAAAGTTGGTCCAAGGAATTACAAATTAAATCTATTAAAAGATTCACCACTTCTCAAGTGTCTCATCCAATAGTAAATCGGCAAGGGTTCCCCATCATTGGTTTTATTCCTAACCATAATCCAAGGCATATTATCCTGGTCCCTCTTTCCTCCATGCCTTTCTCATACATTCTTTCATTAGCAATATAATAGGCAATGACAAATTTCCAATCGTACACCATTCAATCAGAGTCTAAACCCTCCATACAGGCCAACGTAGAAAACAGTACGGGGTTTGCAAATTCATCAATAGAGATTAGAACTTTGGATAATTTCTTCCTAGGATTAGCATTGAGCTGCTTATAAACCCATATTTTAAATGACTCAGCATCATTGGCTCTTTTCTGTAAAGAGTAATACTTAGCCTAGTTAGTCACCTTAAATTTCTTTGGTCTTACTAACGGTTTTGACCCTAGGGTGAAAATATTATGACATAAGGAGGCAATGATATTAAAGAGGATTTTTCCCTTAGAGGTCTTTACTACTTTGGCCATTGGGTCATAAAATTCTACTATTCTAGCTATTAATTCTAGATAGGGATGAACATAATCACAAATGTAAAAATATAGATAAGAAAGGATAACGCATCTACCTTCCATGGATAAAGCGACTCTCTTCTTGAATCTATCATTAACGCTTCATTTGAGACTTGTTATTTCTATGAGGACCATTTCAGTATCTACCATAGCTTCTGCTCTGTCAATGTATGGAGCCACAACTTTACTATCATAGGTTTCAACCTCCTAGGAATCTTTGGAGGCCATATTGATAGTTATAGTGGTAAATTATTTTTGGAATTCATAGTAAAATTTTTTGAATACCGTCTCTCTTCTCTAATCTGTGAATACAACTTACCACTAAATGAATATTGTTCATGCCTTTTGGTTATTTTATCTCATAGAGCATGTGTATCTTACACCATTAATGCAACTGCTACGTTATCTATCCATTGGTACACTTTCCAACTTCCACTCATTCCTCTCAATTGCTCAACGGTGGCATTCTATATTTTTATTGGTCAAAAATTTGAAACTGCACTACCACATCACTACGTCTCTTTGGCTACTCTTTGGTTTGGGTGCGAGTTTATTAATATTGAATGCAAGCTTTTTATTTCTTCTCCACATGGCATGATTGTGATATCACTACTTGGATCCACCTTGGTTTTGAAACTGATGAATCAAAGATATCTAACACTTAATAAATTCCATGCATGGGTTACCACCTTGGTTCCATTATGCTATGCTTTAGCTTTGAAAATATTTGGATTGGAGATGCATTTTACCTCTTTTAAGACTTACATATTTTTTTCACACAAAAAGATAACCCCTGCATCATTTTGTTGTAACTTTAATGTATTTTAGTACAGATTGGAGAAGCTCACCATTCCACCACCTTCTACGTGTATTTGAGTGTGGGATGAAACCTTCCTAAATACTTTGTCAAAACTTAGCCATTTTTTGCAAATATTTTTCAATGAGATTGTACAAGGTGCAGAAAGAAACTAAATACAAAGTGCAGAAAGAAAGGGAAATATAATACAAGGTATATACATATATTACAATGAGCTCATATTTCAAACATAGTGGAGTTTGAGGTGAAAACCATTTACTGGAATCGACTGTATGTTCCCTTCTTGATATTCAAGATGAAACACATTGGAATTCTTGGCCTCCACTACTTTGAAAGGACCATCCCAAAAAGAATCAAAATTTTCATGCTTGCCCAATTTCGCTCTATCAACATTCCACCTGAGAACGTAGTGTCGAACCTAAATTTTTTTTAATCTAGCCTTCTTATCAAACTATGCCTTGATATATAAGGAATGTTTTTGAAAATTGTCATATGCCTGAGCTCTATTCTCTTCCAGTTACAGCAAGTGAGTCAACCTAAAATTCACCAAATTTTCCTCTAATTCTTCCTATGTATTGATAAGTTTAAGTAAAAAAAATCTCCAAATGGATAGGTAGTACTACCTATTTTCCATACACCAGAGCATAAGGGGAAGTATTTATGGACTTCTTGATAGTAATCCTATCTTCCAACAAAGCTTGGTCTAGTAACAGGTGCCAAATTCTTTTGTTACCTTCAAATGATCTCCTCATAATCCTCAATATATTATTATTAGCAGATTCAACAAGTCCATTCCATTTAGGGTAATAGTTAGAAGTCTTCTTAAGCATGATACCATACTTACTGGTAAAATCAATATACTCAGATCCAATAAAAGCTGGGCCATTGTCACTCACTAAGGATTCTGGAACCCCAAACCTTAAAATCAAATTTTCCATAAAATTGATCACAACTTCCTGATATGATTTCGTAGTGGGAATGGCATCTACCCATATGGTAAGATAGTTTGTAGTGGTTAGGATATATTTGTGCTCTATTGAGAAATTAGGGTTGATGACCCCTATAAAGTCCAATCCCCATTTTTGAAAGGGCTCTTCAAATTGTATGGGTTTGAGGGGGAATGTAGCATTCTTGGTTCTTCCAATATATCTCTAACACTTGTCACAGGTCCTAGTAACTTTAAAAATATTAGCAAATATACATAAAAATCAATTTGGAGACTTACATTTGCGCATGGTGTGGATTCAATCTAGAAATCATCAGTCTCTAAACTAGGCATCAATTAAACTTTGATTTTTTAATATGAACCAAATATCAGTCTTGACACATGATTTGAAAGCAAAGCAATGAAAATAAAGTTGGACGGAGGAGCTACGGATGATCCAAAGACAAAATATTGAAAAAGTTGAAGCATAGCAATGAATGATACAATGAAGTGGTGCTAGTTTGTACGATATGAAAAAAATTATGAATTTGGAGTGCACGTGAAAACCAAAAATAAAAGAGTTATATTTTTATCAAGATTGTAGCAAGCAATAAAACCATATTTGAGCACTTTCATGTTCGAGTGACACCGCAAATATGAGCATGTGATGAGAGTGGATATTGAAATATATTTGATATAGACAAACACAATGAGTTCATCAAGTGATGGAGTAGAAGTCTGGTCATATCAAAAGAATTGATAGCTCAATTTCATACCAAAGATAAGCAAGAAGAGTGCCAAAATTCAAATTCATTTTATCCAAAACAAAGAGCAATTAAATTCTTAGCTGAAGTGGTTTGTTTCCCATTGGTAAGGATGACAGTTGAGAGACCAAGGTTTGAGTATTGTGTAAAGTGAAAATATTTTGGAAAACAAAAGGAAAATATAAGTGTGCCTTCATTTATATTTGAAAATAAATTTTTATTATAAAGTATTGTTAAGAATTTTTGTATGAAATTTTCTTCATAAAAAGCAAAATATAGGGAAGCGAGAAATTATTGAAGAACTAAGGGAAATATAAGAAGTAATTCTTATAAAGTTTTATTTTTGGATATATAAGGATATAAAGTGTTTGACTTGTTATTTAAATCAAGAAGGGAAAAGAGAATTATTGACCAGATTTGGAAGACACGTACAAAAGGAAAATCAGTTTGTCAAAGCAGTATTTATGAGCAGGTTTTGGAGCAGATTTGAGCAATTTTTTGTAAGCATGTTTTGGAGCAGATTTGATCAGTGTTTGTGAGTAGGTTTTGGAAAATATTTGAGCAGAGTTTTGGACCAGATTTATGAGCAAGGGGATTGGTGTCCATGAACTTAAGTAGAAGGAGATTGGTGTCTCATATGGATTGGTGTCCATAAACTTGTAAAGGGGATTGATGTCTCCTTTGGATTGGTGTCCAAGAATTTTTATAGAGGATTGGTGTTTCATGTGGGTTTATGCCCACAAAATTTATTGAATAAATTTCTAAGCAATATTTTACCGTGGTTTTCTCCTAAGAGGGTGTTTCCATGTATAATATTTGTTTCTTATGTGTATGGTGATTTATACATTGTTTCATTATTGCATTGATATTATTTGAAGTTATTGTTTTGGGAAGAAACGAGAAAAGTTTTATCTTATACTATTCACCCCCTCTCTTAGTATAAGCTTGTGTTCTTAAATTTGGTATCAGAGTTGTTTCCTTCGTGAAATCCTAATATCTTGAAATAATATCTTACAAGAACACATAAGGCCATGGAGGTGAAATAAAATACTCCTGTGTTTGAACCATAGAAAAGGAGAAAAATCCAAAAAATGAAGAGGAAGCCATAATGGAAATAGAAGAGGAACTTGTTATTGCTATTGAATAAGTGAAAATGCTTAGAGAGAAAAACTCAAGATTGAAGATTCAGGTACAAGAGGATGAGGAGACAAAGGTAAAGCTTTCACAAGATCTCACCAAATTAAAAGTAAAAACTGAAGAGGTAAAGCAAATTGAAGAAGGTATAGCTAAGAAATTACAAGCAAAAGATTTGGAATGTGAAAAATGGGAACATGAGGTTGTCTCTCTAAGGAAGAAAGTTGAAAAATCTAATGATAAGCTACAATAAAATATTAGGTTTGAGAAAAGCACAAAAATCTTGGATGATATTATCAAAACACAAATATCTTCGGTTATAAATAATGGACTTGGTTTTGGATAAGGTCAAAGAAAACAAAAGGGGGAGTCAAGCTCAAAAGGAAGAGAGGCATCATAGAAAATAAAACAAAGAAGTGGAAGCATCAAGAAGGAAGAAAACAAAGAATTATCGTGGACCAAAGTCAATAATAGAAACAATAATGAGAGAACCATGCAACCATATCCTCCAAGGCAATCAAATATATTTCAATATCTATTCCATGGTTATTATTTTTCATGTAAAAAAATTGGTAATAAAGTTATACATTTCATTGTCTATGCTAAAAGTGATTCTAGCTTCACCAAGAGAAATTTCAATTCATTTGCACCTCTTATGGATTACAATATCATTTTTTACAAATGTGATAATTTTGGGCATAAAGCTAAATGGTGTAGAACAGTGTTCCCTAAACTTCTGAAATCAAGAAAGAAGGAGGAAGGTCAAACTGTTCAAAAGAATATGACTTCCAAAGTTTGGAGAAAGAAAATGGAACAAGAAATTGAGAAGTCTATGTTGGTACAAACTGCTCTTCATGTGCAAAATAAAGGAAATTAGTGGTATATTGATAGTGGTTGTTCAAGCCATATGACAGGTGAGAAAATAAAATTTCTCTATCTCAAAGAAATAAATGGAGGCACAATAAAATATGGTGATAATGCTTCTGCCAAAATAATTGGAAAGGGAACTTTGAGCTTGGATAATAGAAGATCAAGGATAGAAAATGTGTTATATGTTGAAGGGTTGAAGCATAATATACTAAGTGTAAGTCAACTATGTGATCAAGGACACACACTCACATTTCACCCAAATGGATGTGAGATCAGGAAATCCAAGACAAGAAAGCTTAATTTATATGCCAACAAAACTGTAAACAATCTCTACATGTTGAGGAAAATTAAAGGGAAAATTTAATTTTTATCACAAGAAGATGAGATATGGTTGTGGTATAGAAGAATAAGCCACCTGAACTTTGACAACATAGTAAAAATCAACAACAAAAAAGCAGTTAGATATTTGATCCAGATAGAAAAACTCCCAAGCATAATTTGTGCACAATGCCAGCATGGTAAGCAAACAATATCTAGTTTTAAATCAAAGGAATTCTCTTCATCCAAGCCTCTGGATATGATTCACACTGATCTATGCAGCCCTACAATAACAAAGATCTTACAAGGTGATAATTAATATCATATTGTTTATTGATGATTATTATAGAATGACTTGGGTAACATTATTAAGAGAAAAATTAGAAGCTTTTGAAAAGTTCTAAGCATTCAAGGAACTTGTAGAAAATAAAATAGGTAAAAATATCAAGTGTCTAAGATCAGATAGAGGATGCGAATTCACTTTAAATGAATTTATAGAATTTTGTGAACATCAAGGAATCAAGTGATAATACTCAACAATAAGAACTCCACAATAGAATGGAGTAGTTGAAAGGAAGAACATAACTGTTCAAGGTATGTCCAGGGCCATGATAAATGAGTCTAAGCTTTCTAATACCTTTTTGAGAGAAGAAATTCATACAACTATTTATATCATCAATAGAGCTCAACTAAGAGTAAATTGCCACAAAACTCCGTATGATATTTGGAAGGGAAGACCAACTACTGTGAAGTACTTCAATTTTTTTGGAAGAAAATGCTACATTAGATGAGAAGAAAAATATTTGGGAAGTTTGATTCCAGGTGTGATGAGGGTATCTTCCATAGATAATATTCAAAGAGCAAATCCTATATATACTACAATAAAATATCACATAAAATTATGGAAAGTGCAAATGTAAGAGTTTATGAAGAAATAGATCTAAGAGAACCAACTCAAGAGATCGTGTATCAAGAAGGAGATATTTGCAAAGATGAAGAAACTGAAGAAGATGAGAATCAAAGGACACCCTCAAGAACACCTCACAATATACCATCTAAAACACCATCTAGATATGTACAAAAGAACCATCCTGAAGATATCATTATTGGGAATCTAGATGAAAGACAAACAAGGAGGAAAATAATAGGTATAGGTGAACATGCCAACTTCTCTTTACTATCTAAAGTTGAGCCAAAGAATTTCAATGAAGGAAGTGAATATAAATATTGTATTAAGACAATGGAGGAGTATTTAGATAAAATAGAGAAAAGTGAGACTTGGGAACTTGTACCACATCCAAAAGACAAGAATGTAATTGGCACCAAATGGGTCTACATAAATAAGTTGAACGAAGATGGTCAGGTTATCATAAACAAAGCAAGACTTATATGCAAAGGCTATGCATAAGTTGAGGGAATTGATTTTGAAGAGACATTTGCTCATGTTGCTCATATTGAGGCCATAAGAATGTTCTTGGCCTTTTCAAGTTTCAAAAACTTCAAAGTATACCAAATGGATGTAAAATTAGTATTTCTTAATGGTTACTTAGAGGAAGAGGTATACATTGAGCAACCAGATAGTTTCAGCTTGACAGACAAACCAGACTATGTATACAAATTGAAAAAGGCTCTCTATGGACTAAAGCAAGCCCCTAGGGCTTCGTATTCAAGGTTGGATAAATATCTCCAAGGACAAGGTTTTAGAAAGGTATAGCTGATAGCAACATGCACATCAATAATAAAGGAAATGACTTATTAATTTATAGTAGTCTATGTGGATGACATCATTTTCGAAGGAATTAATGACAAGATGTGTCAAAAAATTATAAAATATATGTAAAGTGAATTTGAGATGTCAATGCTTGGTGAGCTGTCCTTATTTCTTGGTTTGCAAATTTCACAGTCAAATAAAGGTATATTTCTCTCTCAAACCAAGTATGTAAAATAAATGTTAAAAAAATCAGGATGGAGGATTGCAATCCTGTGAGTACTCCCATGGTTAAAAGATGTAATTTAAGTAAATATGATGAGTATCCTGAGGCTAATAAAACTTTGTATAGATCCATGATTGGAATTTTACTGTATGTCACAACTACAAGGCCAAATATAATGTAGGCAATCGAATTGATGGTAAGATTTCAAGCTACACCAAAGGAAACACATGTACATGCAGTAAAAAGAATCCTCAAGTATTTGAAAGAAACTATGGATTTTGGACTGTGGTATCCCAAAGGTAATAATTTCACTCTCACTGCATATACAGATGCAGATTGGGTAGGTAGTGTGGATTCTAGGAAAAGCACAAGTGGAGGAGCATTTTTCTTGGAGACTATTTGGTCTCTTGGCTAAGTAAAAAACAAGCATCAATGTCCTTATCTACTGAAAAGGTAGAGTAGATTGCAACAAATACTTGTTGCACTCAGGTTTTATGGATGAAATAAGCCTTAATAAATTTTAAATTAGAACATGATCATCCTATATCTATACTTTGTGACAATACAAGTGCCATCAATATTTCAAAGAATCCGGTGATGCATTCAAGGACCAAGCACATTTCGATCAAGTACCACATTTTGAGAGAGCAAGTGAATGATCAATAAGTCAAGTTGGAATACATTGCTACAAAGAAATAGATTGCTGACATCTTTACCAAGCCACTTCCAAAGAAGACCTTTGAGTATCTTAGAAGTAAGTTGGGAGTAGTTTCACTCCCATATCATCATTGATTGTATCAGTAAGCATAGGGAGGAAGGGGGTGTTGTCAAGCGTATTATATTATAAGCTCGAGGAGCCTTTTCCATTGATGTCAAAGGGGGATAATTTTAGTAAGGAGGAGCATCTTGTCAGGGGGAGCAATTTGTGATCATATTGCAATAAAGGATAGTTTCATTATAGGGTCACCATCAATGACAAAGGGGAATATTGTTAGAATTATTGAGTTGTTAATGATGTCAAAGGTCAATTTGGTAGAAAGCAAACAATGGATGAAATATTCAAGGCAAATATTTATCCTATTGATGTATTATCAATGATTGAAAATTTAAATTAAATATTTAGATATTTTCAAGTGAAGCAATGTTTTAAGGTTGAAAATATTTATCCTTACGTAAGGTTATAATATTTTGTGAGGAGGGTCGACCTTATGGAAGTGAAAAGAATTAAATATTTTGTGAGAAGGGCTGACCTTATGGAAGTGAAAAGAATTGTATATATATACTGTAGCACCCTAAAATTAGCACAGTTAAACCATCAGTAAAAAGTAAAAATTTGAATTTTAACCCCGAAATCGCTCGTTAACCGCTCACCTGATTTTTCATGCCATTTTTAGAGGTTGTTGTGATCGTTGGATGATATCATCGTTGATCTAACGATATCGTCCCAAATCAGACGAATTCATCTGGAATAGAACGTCCAGACGATTTCGTCCCAAAATCAAATTTTTGCAATTAGCTTCTGTTCCAACGACCTCTCCAACTTGGGCATAAGTGTGTCTGCGTAGTTGGAGATTATCACATTAAGGATATCCTAGATTGGGATGATCCCCAACCTCCTAACCTCCCCCTAATCCTATATAAACTAGGATTTTTCTAGTTTATCCCCCTGACTCCTTGACTCCCTCCCTGATCTTCCATCATTTGCACTTGTGTTTTCAAGTTTTATTGCAGGATTTTATTGTGTTTCAGTCAGAGGTAGCTCGGATCGTCGTAGGCGATTCAACTACAATCTTAGATGATCCTATCAAGATCAGCAATGATATTGTATGATTTCGGAAGATCTATTCTGCAATTCAACTTGGGGGCAATCAGAGCTCAGAGTTTGCATTCTCTATCTCATTTTCTTGATTCATTGGTGCATTAGATTAATTTACTTCTATTTTACATCTTGGAGTTCACCTCATTTAGCATAATTGCATGATAAAATTTAAAATAAGTTTACAAAATAATGCATTTCATTTAATTTGATATCTGGATTTATAATTCAAACATCTATACTCTTATTTTTATAATTTTCCATCATTATTGCAATTGTATTTTTGGTTTTTGGCGTCTATTTTCTTGATTGCAGGTTTCTGACGAATTCACCTGACGAATTCGTCAGGTCACTAACGAATTCATCAGGTCGCTGACGATCTTGGGTGATATCAGTTTATATCTTGTGATTTGGGATGATTATGTATAATTATATATGATCCTATCATATATGAACTCCTACAAGCTTCAGAATCTTCATCAGACATCAGAAATCAGGTGTACTCTTCTCCATTTTATATATTATTTATATTCAATCACATTACGATTCATTTATGCCTTCTATTTTTATGTAAATCAAAATCTTCATATAGAATAGCTTAGCTTAATTTTGACCAACCTAGGAATCTAAATGATTAAACATAAAATAAAAAAATTAAACCCATTCTCAACCTAGGCATGGAAACTGCCATTCAAATTTTCCTGGTGAACCCCACAATCCGATGAAAATTCACCTTTATACCCCTCCCCTGAGAGGTGCGACCTTCAAAGGGCCTCTCTGTATGAGGTATTGTTCCATATTTTCTCACCCCCCTTCTGGGTACGGATCCTCTAGCCTGAAGGTAAGGGTGCAAAAACTTTGGGCGATACATATACAATGCCAAAATTAATTTCAAAGGAGATTGTGTAGGCACCCTCAATTCATTCGAGCAACAACACAATAAAAATCGTGAGCAACAATGAAGTGAAATTTGTAAAGCAATAGCACAACAAAGTTAGTGAGAAATGGTGCAGCAAAGTTCATGTGAAATGACATAGAGATGTACTAAAAATATCTTGGATGGCTATGGAGAAAGATAATTTTGGTTTAGTAGTGAAGAAAGAGGTGAGAGAAGTTGTACTTGGAACCAACAATCGGAAGTAACAATGAGCATCAATAAAAAATGTTTAAGGAGTCATAAAATATGCAGATTGTAGACTAGCCATTGGAGAAGACATAATAGCCATTGGGATCCATAAATGTCTGAGGAAATATAGTGCAGTCCAACTTTTATGGTGCATTCTATCATAGAGGAGGCTTTGACCAAGCTTAGACACATAGCAGACTTCATGTGGGGTGAACGTACTTAGTCTATCAAATAGAATTTATGGGATATCACATTCCTCCCATTCCCATATGTGAAGAGAAATATTTTTCAAGAGTTTTGATTCAGTTCTTGTAAATGCAATAAAAGATATTTGGAGACTTGCATTTGCGCATGGTGTGGATTTAATCTAGAAATCATCAGTCTCTAAACTAGGTATCAATTAAAATTTGGATTTTTAATATGAACCAAATATAATTCTTGACACATGATCTAAAAGTAAAGCAATTAAAATAAAATTGGACAGAGGAGCTACAGATTATCCAAAGGTAAAACATTGAAAAAGTTGAAGCATAGCAACGAATGATATAACGAAGTGGTGTTGTTTTGTGTAATGTGAACAAAATTGTGACTCTAGAGTGCATGGAAAAACCAAAATAAAAGAGCTAGTTGTTTCACAAGATTGTAGCAAGTAATCAAGCCATATTTGAGCACTTTCGCATTCGAGTGACACTACAAATATGAGCGTGTGATGAGAGTGGAGATTGAAATATATTTGATATAGATAAACACAATGAGTTCATAAAGTGATGCAGTAGAAGTCTAGTCATATTGAAAGAATTGATAGCTCAATTTCCTACTAAAGATAAGCAGGAAGAGTACCAAAATTCAAAGTCATTTTAGACAAATCAAGGAGCAATAAAATTCATAGCTAAAGTGGTTTGTTTCCCATTGGTAAGGGTGGTAGTTGAGAGACTAGGGTTTGAGTCTTGTGCAAAGCAAAATATTTTGGAAAACAAAGGAAAAAGATAAGTGTGCTTTCATTTATATTTGAAAATAAATTTTTATTATAAAGTATTGTTAAGAATTTTTGTATGAAAGTTTTTTCATAAACAAAAAAATATAGGGAGGCGAGAAATTATTGAAGAACTAAGGAAAATATAAGAAGTAATTCTTAAAAAGTTTTATTTTGTAATTTTTGGAGAAATAAGGTTATAAACTGTTTGATTTGATATTTAAATAAATAAGGGAAAAAGAGAATTATTGACTAGATTTGCAAGGCACATACAAAAGAAAAATCAGTTTGTCATAGTATTTGTGAGCAGGTTTTGGAGCAGATTTGAGAAGTATTTGTGAGCAGGTTTTGGAGTAAATTTGAGTAGTTTTTGTAAGCAGGATTTGGAGTAGATTTGAGCAGTGTTTATGAGTAGGTTTTGGAACAGATTTGAGTAGTGTTTGTGAGTACAATTTTGGACCAGATTTGTGAGCAAGGGGATTGGTGTCTCCTATGGATTGGTGTCCATAAACTTGAGTAGAAGGGGATTGGTGTCTCCTGTGGATTCATGTACATGAACTTGTATAGGGGATTGGTGTCTCCTATGGGTTGGTGCCCACAAAATTTATTGAAGAAATTTATACGCAATATTTTATCGTGGTTCTCCCGAGAGAGTGTTTCCACATAAAATCTGTGTCTCTTATGTGTATGGTTATTTGTGCATTGTTTCATTATTGCATTGATATTATTTGAAGTTATTGCTTTGAAAAGAAAAGAGAAAAGTTTTATCTTATACTGTTCACCCCCTCTTAGTATAAGCTTGTGTTCTTCAAAATCCACCATCCTCTTTGTGATTTTTATAGGCTACCTTCAAAGAAAGAGATTTTTAAGGTGACCCGACATAAAACCAAAGAATTATTTTCACCAAGAGATAATTTCCATCAAATTTTATAGATTTGGAAAAGAACGAAAAGGTTTGCACACCCATGTGCAAACATTTTGGTTCACACACCCATGTGCAAACTTATTTTTTGACAACACAAAGGCCAAAAAATAGATAAGTATGCTACTTAAATAGGTTTTACTTCAGTTTATATAGTTCTTATTATATTTAAAGCTTATTTTTAGTGTCTTTTATCTGTATAAACATGGTATTTGACCAATGCAAGCCCCTAAATACTCTAACCATATTTTGTAGGCCCAACAGGTACAAAGAATAGATCCAACCAATGGTGGCTCACATGCAGTAAGCCCATCTACATCGAGGGATACAAGAAAACATTCACAACTGCCCATAGTTCCATTAAAAAGGGCTTCTCATGGAGAAGACCCATTTTGTAGCCTCTTGAGGTAAAATTTATAAAAGGAGTATCTTTGTAACACCTTTTAAATCAATTCAAAGTAGTTAGTGATTTTAGTATGTTTTTATGTGTTTCATTATGGCACACCCGGTGGGACCCCCACCAAGTTATTGCTTATGCTTAACTTATTTACAACCTAACACATCAATCTAGGCCATTTTCATATGTTTGAGGAATTGAATCTCCAAAACCAAGTCCATACAATCTCTGAGATATGCTTCAGGTCCCTACCTACAAAATTTTAGGTCACTATAATAGGATTGCATAGGCATGTGTGAATCTCTAGGTCTAGTTACATTCACACCTCAGTGTGTAAACATTTCAAACTACCTTTGAAATCGATCCCAAACAACGAGGTACCTATTTCCACACAACCACATCAAACAATAAGCTATGTCAAGGAGGTTAAAGCCTCTTTTCTCATGGGGATTACTATCCCTCATACCTAGACCTCAAACCACATTTCACCATGGTATATGCAAGGTGAAATAATTCCTTATACTTTTGGTGCCAGTAGTTAGATTTTTATGCTTTTCCTTTGTTTACATTACTCTTGTGACTTTCATTCTAGAAGTTGTGATAGGTTTTTGAAGAAAAAAAAACTCATTTTATACCCTTTCTATGTAGGAAATCAACTTATGATTAGGAGGAACCCCATAACCTATTGTTTAGACCTCAAACCTATGCAAAAAATCCAAAAAGCAAACATTTGCACATGGGTGTGAGAATCTAGCAGATAAGCTAGGTTCACAAATGGGTGTGCAAACCTATTCAAATTGTAAAATTTTGGGACACAGAGATAGAAACATCCTTTTGTAGTACTTGGTGCTAGGTATTGTACTTACAAATTTTATTTGTGTCCTTTCAAAAGGTTTATTTGCTATCACATTTACTTTAGTAGGCATAACTTCTTTCTAAAAGCAATAGGTTAGCTCTAATTTTATTTCAAAATGCATTAGGGTAAATTTGGTTTTGTGAGAAAGCATCCTAGATTAAATTTCATTCCAAAACACATATAGCCTAGCTTTCATTTCAAAAGTATCTAGATTAATTCTATGCCTTTCTTTTAAAACACAATAGACTAGATTTTTTTTTGTGATAAAACAACTTAAGTTTATTCTAAAAGAATTAGATTAAGTGGGTTTATTTTCAAAAGCATTAGATTAAGTGGGTTTGTTTTAAAAAGTATTATATTAAGTGGGTTTGTTTTTAAAAAGTATTAGCATGAGTGTTTTTCCCTTCCAAAAAGCATTTAATATAGCCTTACTTCAAAAATACATCTTAGATTAAGTCTATGATTTCATTCTCAAAAGTATTTATGTTAATTAGGGTTTCTTTTGAAAAGGAATTTAGCATAGATTTTATTTTCCAACACATTAGATTCAACTTAACTAGCACATACTCATATTACATTCATAGTATCAATATTGACCTTCATCTCCAATCCCCACTCGTGATTGGTGATGGTGGATTTTATCTCCTTCCACCAGCTCACCTCTAGTCACCCATAGTAGCCCTCAAGAGTGATTTTATGGCCTTCATCACCAGAATATCCCCCACTCTTGAGAGACCCTTAGAGTGGGTTAGGATTAGATGCCTTTGCTCACAAGGCTTGGTATAATTTGTGAGCTGGTAACTATCATTCTTGACTAAGCCTGTCCAAGAGTGAAGTGAAAGAATGGGTATACCGAAAGCAGGTCTTAGATAGTATCACATATTTTTATAAGAAGTTTTTTGAGTTCTCCCCTTTGGATATATATATTTTTTGCATACTATCTGGCCACCATTCACCTATTGTTGCATCTTGGTTTACTATGCACTTTTAGGTATGGTCAGGACATATGCTTCAACATACCTTTCTAGTATTCATACCCCACACCATTTGTTTGGTTTTAGGTTTGATATCAACATAAAAACACACAAAAACCAACAAAAACTAATTTTTTTGTTCATTGGTAACTTTGGTGGTATCTAAGCACTTTTTGCTTGCAAAATTGGTTACAAAATCACCCAATTAGACCTAAACCACACTTTCTAGTCTGTCATAGTATGTAATTGTCAAACTTCATCCACTCCGTCTATTTTCCATAGATTCACACATCCATGTGTGAATATTTTTATTCACACACCCAAGTGTGAATTTTAATTTTCTAGCAAAGATAAGTCACACACATTCTCTAGTATGTTATAGTCTATAACTATTTATTTATTTTTTGAATTTACATGGTGGAATTGGTAGCTACCACAAATATGGGTAGGTTGTCTAACTTTTATGGTTGCCACAGTATTCTACGTTGTCCATCCTAGAAGTTTCCACACAAATCTTCTTGTAGTCCACCCCTATAATGACAATGCCACAATAATTTTAAACCTTTTATGCCGTTGAAAGCACCAAGAAAGGGACAAGCGTTTAGTTTGGTGAGGCCTGAGATTTGAACCTTGGACCTCCACCCCCTTACGAGGTTTGGTCAAACCAATTGGTCTACACCTTGGACTCTACATTCTGTAACTATTAAAATTCACGGAATATGTCTATTTTCTCTAGATTTTCATATGCAAGTGCAAATATTTTCATTCACACAACCATGTGCAAATTTATGTTTTCTACCACAAACATATCCAAAACCAGTCATAGAGTACAGAAGACTAAAATTATCATTTTTTGATTGTTTTGATCTTCATAGTTGCCCACATCACAATAACTATTACTCGTAGTTAGGCATGCAAGGCTACTCATATTGCTATCAAGGTTTATCACCTTACTGTAGAGGCTACTTGCACCTCTTCCTCTTAGACCAACAATCCACCTCCTAAGTTTTAGGGAGTTGCATATATTGTTCTGCCTGATTTTATAACTAGGTCACAAGAACCTATTGCAAATGACATCTCACAAGTCACATCATCTACTCCACCCCAAATAGAAATTGAGACCTCTAAGGATATCACTCTTATAGATGATCTCTCCTCCCACAACCAATCATCCACCTGTTACCAGTATGTCATCTACATCACCCTTGGTATTCCACCACCATATCTCATTTGTGATAAGTAGACTCCACCTCCATCGCCATTTTCTAATCACCCCTTTTTACAACATCCATTCCAACTACTCCTAGGAGGTGACTATCCTATTATTTCCTAAATTATACCTGACATTGTCACTACTATTCCAATAGTAGGCATGATTTTAGTCCCTTCCTCATCCACTTCACATCCTTAATCTTCATCTTAAATTTTGCAATAACTTTTACAGGTTCCACAACCTCCACCACAATAATATCAACAAATATTTTCACAACACTCGTAAATTATACCACAATACCAACATGCACCACAACACCAGTACATGCTACTACCACAACAATTTTAACAATAATAAATTCCACCCCAACAAAAAATTCAATTCACTACATTGCTACTAATTTTACCACCCCACCATATCAATATTCCAACATCAGTTTCTTCACTACTTCTTCATCCCTTCTACCTTAAAATTCCAATCAATTCACATATTATGGCATGCCACATTCCAACCAAATCCCCTTGCCATTTTATTTTTCCTTTCACCTTCCTCAACCTCATCCTTTTCACCCACATCCATCCATTCATTTTTCTTCTTACAAATCGAATTACCCATCATACCTCGCTAATACACCATGCTATGTGGCTCAACCCGATGCATTTATTTTCCTCCATCCCATATCAACTCATTTTATTCCTTACTCCATTATCTAATTAAATCTTATTCTGCACTCAACCACCTCTCCTTCCACCATCATCCAATCCACCTACCTTCTTTACTTCTCCACCTTCTTTGTCATCCACAACAACCGCCCAAGCACAACATTCACTTCAAAATCAATAATAGCAATAGGTACCTATACAACAAAAAGTATAGATAACCTAGAAACAATAGATGCCTATGTACCACCAAAAAGTATAGGATATCCAACATAAAATTCCATAACAACAACAATCGAAGCAAATATCAATACATTTCTCTTGATCCATATCAAGCTCCCCCTCTACAATATCAAGTTATGTCAATGCTGAACCAACAATAGGTCACTTTAAACAATCAATGGATAGAGAAATAGTTGCAATACCCACATCATATGGGTTATTCAAGAACTTCATAACATACCTTTCTTCCACATTCTTCTTTGCAACCACCACTTCTTCCTTCACTGGGTGCTTCAATGAATACTGCAAATGTGACTTCTAATGAATTCCAATTTTTACAAGAATAAATTTAGAATTTGGATTTTTACACAACTAGTTATGGTCCTCAAAATACCTCTTATAATAAGTTATGCAATGATCCCATCCATCCTTCTATTCTTATTCATCCATATAATTACGGATTTGAGATCCCAAAATTTGATAAATTCAAGAGTAAGAAAGATCCAAGAGAGCATATAAGCAACTATCACTTTGTGTGTTAGCAACTCAGTGGTAGTGACCCCCTCATGATCCACACATTTCTAATTTCACTTTGAGGACAAGCTTTAGATTGTTACAATCACTTGCCTCAATATAGCCTCTTCACATTTGAGTAGCTAGCCAATCTATTCCTCAAACATTTTTCAATTAATATCAAAATAAAAATGATACTGTTAGATTTGTGATAGTTTGACAAAGAACCAATTATAAAATTTATTTCTAGATGAAAAGCGGTCATTCATGATCTAAATTTCACTCTTCCACCTATAGAACTTTTCAAACTGTTTGCTAAAAGTTACAACAAATAAATCTCTCAAACTTTGCAAATCCACCATAGTCATACATTCGATGAGGCTATTTCTTAAGCTAAAGTCATCAAGGATATCAAGGTCAATCAGGTAAGACTAAACTTCATCAAAAAGCACCCTACCCTTCCACCTTTATATACAATTAGAATACGTACAATTCATCCATTTTTAAATCACCTCAAACCAATCAAGTGATGCTTGCTTATCCATATTCTTCACCATCACAATAGCATTATTAGCCATAATAGTGCCCATTCAAAACCAATTTATGTCCATATAATAGGGTTGTAACATATTACCTCCTCATCCACTATGTAAATAGATACCTTTATCTGAGCCATTACCAATTCTGTTCCAATGGTTGTTTGATGTTGGGCATATCTCTTTACCAAATGTATGACCTGATGAGCCTAATCGTCCTCGGTCTCAGAGCTATAATGAATAAGCATTTTTTGAGTTCCACAACTAGCATGGCCATGACCTAAATACTTTTCATGTTTTTTCCATATAGTTTAGGATCTTATTGACCATAGGACCATCCATGTGTCTAACCCCCTCACATTACAAAATGAAAATTTGGGTATATATAAAAATCCATTACCCTAACATGGGGGTAGTAATGCTCAATACAATTCATAGAAATTCAATCACATCAACCATTGTCCTTCATAATAAGGTTTTATGGGTATGATCAACATCACTATTCACAATTAACATTATACACCACGTACTGACACATAAAGACATTCACCTTCTCCTCCACCACCTTCTTCTAATATGCCTACACCTCCAAATTTTCCTCCCACCTTACCACGTAATATCATAATTATTTATGGAAGTCCTTCTCATCAAATTTGCATACTGCAAGGTTATCCATCTATGACCTTCTATAAAAATCCTAGCCTCATCATGAGGCTCTCAATTCTATTCTCCACTCTCTCAATCTTGAGACCAATGATACCTATGCCTTTACCAATTTTTTTGGAAATACGAAGTGATGCATGAAGCTTTCCATAAGTTTCTATGATCATAAAATCACTAAACTTATGGGATAGGGGGATGATCCCCCTTTGCATATCTATGCTTCCATCAATGTTATTACCTATAAATGCATAGGCATTGATATTGGATCATCAATTAGTATTATTTATACCATCGTTATTCATCATCTACATATTCTACCTACCCATATTGCCACCCCTTCTCTCAAAATTCGAGACTTTAATGGTTTTATGTGTCCTACCATAGGCTCCATCATCTTACCTATTCAAGCTAATGCCAAGAAAATTTCCATATTTTCCATGTCATTGAAGGTAAGATGCAGTATAACATTATTCTTGGATGTCCATGGATTAGGGACATACAATGTATCCCTTTCACTTTACATCATTGTCTCAAATACATTCACAATGGACTGGTCCACTACATCCTCACTAATAATAACCCATTCAAGTTTTACAACATTTTTGCTCTTCCACCTGGTCCACCTTTGTCTTCTATGCAATTTTATTCCACTCCATAGTGCTCTCCTACCATTGCATCCACATCATATCCACATCCTAATCATACAATAAACTTAAGTGACATGCCCTCTTCATCTTTGCATCCTCCACTTGCTTCATGCACCCAATATCCTCCATCATCTTCACCCTCATCCTCTTCTTCTTTGTCCTATTCCAATCCCTCTCAATCCCCATCCTCACTCCCTCCTTTGCCATATCATGCTTCATCTTACACCAACCCTTCCCTTCCTCTCACTCCCCCTACACCTCAAATTCATTCATCTTCCATTACCTACACATCACAAGTCATCTTCCCCCATCATAAGAATTCTTCTCTTTCCACATCTTAGTTCCCCCACACAAACCATCCCATATTGGGTATGTCGGTTGAATAATAGGTCGCTCATCTTGAGGAACAACTAGCTCAATCCAGTCCATCCATTTCTTCACTTCCCACCTCACTTTTGATCCTCTTGAGGATAGTTTTGATGAGGATCTTGAGTCTAAATTTCCTATTGATTATTTGTCTCCTTATTCCATGGTTGATAGTCCATTTAATTTCTTCCACACATCCCCCTTCATGAGGCTAATTTTCCTCATGAAGTCAATGACCTCACCCAATGCCTTGCTAGTATTTCACTCACTCCACCTACACCAGACACTATCATCCTTCCTCATTTTTCCCTATCAGCCAATCCATTCATACATTTTTGTAATCAAATGTAGATTTAGCATTCCACCTCCCACTCTAACTCTCCACCCATGGTATTGCTACCTCACTTGAACCAACCATACCCTTCTTCATCATCAAACTCTTCTCCATCACATTTCCTTTATTTTATAGCTTTGAGTGCTTTAGTTAATATGATCCTTGTTGATCTATTTGCTCCACTCCACTATCCTACCCATCCTAATTATGTTCCACCCACCATTCCATATTTTATTAATTTTAATCACATCTCATCCACACTATCACCCAACAATTTTATTTATCACTACAACTACTACATTTCGCTAATGCACCTTTACCTTCCATTCTACCACATATTCATTGGATCCATAATACATATGTTTATCATTATGTACCCCTCTTATTGATGTTATCAATGACCTCCACGTCATTCCAAATCCTGATCAACTCTATGATGGCTCCCACATACTTGTAGAGAACACCATTGATGTTGACATCAGTGATGATCCTGAAAATCCTCACATCATCAAACTTACCACCAATATTTTTGAATATGAACACACCCTTTTTACCACTTTTATTAAGGAATACATAAAATTATTTGCACAGTATTACATGGACATGCCCGGTCTTGATCCATCATTAGTTGTCCATATTATAATACTTGATGATAGTGCTAAGCTCGTCAAGAAAAAATTGTATCGAATACATCCTACAATTGCTTTGATGGTGAAAGAGGAATTACAGAAGCTCCTCAACATGGGATTCATACAACCAATTTATTACCTTGAGTGGGTTTCCAATATGGTCCCCATCACTAAATCCAAGGGGGATATCCACATATGTACCAAATTTAGAAATCTTAACAAATATTATCCCAAGGATAATTTTACACTCCCTAATATCAATACATTGGTCGATGCTATAGTGGGCCATGAAATGTTCTCTCATGGAAGGCTTTTATGGCTATAATTAAATCAGGGTTACCCTTGCTTACCAACACAAAACATTCTTTACAACCCCTTGGGGGATATTTTGTTATAAGGTCATGCTATTTGGTCTTATAAATATTGGGGAAACTTATCAATGTGTAATGGCATATATCTTCCATGACTACATGCACAAAAATATGGAATATTATGTTGACAACCTCATTGACAAATCCAAAAAGTGAAATCAACATCTTGATGATATTTTTCAAATCTTCGATCGCCTCCTAGAACACAATATGCGATTGACCCCAAAAAAAATGCGTCTTTGGTGTTACCTCAAGCAAAATATTAGGTTTTATTGTATAACAATGAGGCATAAAAGTTTATCCTTAAAAGGTCAAAGCTATCATCGATATGCCTCCCCCTATAATTTATGTGGTTTCTCAAGAAAATACACTTCATTACAAGATGGGTAAGAGTTACCATAACAGTCACACGACCAAATGAATTATGCTTCTCATTGAATTAGATCTCAAATTTATTAGCCATAAGTCCATTAAAGGCTAAGTCATTACTAATCAGTTAGCTAAAGCTCCTTTGATCGATGATAAACCACTTCTCATCCAAATTTCTAATAACTCTATGTTCCATACTACTAAATATGAATAATACATGGAACCTAAGCCATTAGCTAAATTAATCCTCTTCTTCGATGGCTCTTGCTGTGAAAATGGGGGGTGCACGGATTTTATTCTTTACACCACAAGGGGAACCACTCCCCTTCTATTTTAAGCTAGGATTTCCTTGCACAAATAATAATTCCAACTATGGAGCTCTTATTATTGGCCTCAAAAAAGCACTTGCTATGCACATTAAATGTCTTGATATCTTTGGTGATCCCATTTTAGTTATCAATTAGATTAAGGGAACATGGCAATCCTAATACCCTGTACTTCAAAAGTGCAAGCAAGTTGCTGAATTATTATTTTTCCAACTTGAGTGGTACAACATTATCGCTAATCCAAGTTCCATCAACTATTTTATTGACACCATGGCATCTCTTGGATCGCCGGGGTTATGCATAGTAGTTAAACTTCACCATTTGGATGAAAAGTACAATTTTTATAAATTTAAATTTGCAAAATTTTGGGGGACTCGAAAGTCGGACATTTAGCCAAAAATTTTCAAAATAAATAAATTTTAGGTGTCAGTTCACCATGCTTTGATAAGAGTATCACGGTTATTTTTAAAAATTCGTAAGCAAACCCACCTAAATAAAGTACCCTTTTCACCCTAAAATTTTAAAATTTCTAAATCATCCCATCCAACTCACCAAGCATACCTCTATATATAATTAACACCCTAGAGATACATTTTTATTTTAGGAGCATGTTCTATATCCTATGAATATACCAAAACAATTCTACACAAGACTGGAACCTTTTATATGACCGATCATCACTAGTTCTACAACCGAACATAACCTCGTCTACAACCATACGAAACCATTTCTATAGTTTGATCCTATTCTGCAACCATCTAGAACCACTTATGTAGCCAAAACCACTTCTACAGTCAAACCCTATTTTACAACCATCTGGAACCACTTCTATAATAGGAACCTCTTCTGCAACTATATGGAACCACTTTTGCAACTAGGTGGAACCACTTCTACAGTCGGACCCTATTATGCAACCGTCCTGAACCACTTATGTAGTTGAAACCTATTGTGCAATCGAACATAACCACTTTCATAGCTAGACCCTATTATGCAATTGGATGGAACTATTTTGCAAGAAAATCATGTTCTACATTTGGCCAACATCATTTTCGCAACTGGAATATTTTTTAATCGGATCATGTTCTACACCGGACCTCTTTCTACACCAGGTTCTATGTCACTGCTCTGCTTGTCATATTTTTCTCTATTTTACCATGTTCTACATGCCATCCCCTATTTTATCTCTTTTCGTTAAAACTCCTTGATTCTTTATGAATATGTGAACTAAAGACATTGTGATTCTCTATTTCTAGTCCATTTTGTACCATAATCTTATATTTTTTGAAATATTTAATAATTTTTTAATGCACCACACCAATGTCTGAGCCCTCTTCTACATCTAGAATGTCATTGCTCTGTTCCCATGTTTTCTTTGTTTTGCCCTATTATGAATGTTTTAATACTCTTTGATTCTTAGTTTCTATTTAGATATTTTTTCCTTGCTAAGATTATACATGTGTAAACGCTTTGGTTCTCTAAAGAGATATTAATGCTCTGTTTATTAGAACATATTTTGATTCTCTATTTCTAGACTATTTTGTGCTATAATATGATATTTTTTGACATATGTATCACCAATTATTTTTTGATTAAAGAATAGTTTTCTTAAATTGATTTTAATTTGAATGTTAATTATCTTTGTGCTCTTTTCAGTTAAAGTGCTTTCACTAGAAAATGAATCAGTGGTATAATCTGATAAAATCACAATAAAAAATGGCAAGAAATAAGTATGTAAAATCTACCACCCAAACAATTGTTTATTATATTTACAATATTATCTTAAGGCCTTGAGAAAGTACACACTCATCAACATTTTATTACTCTACTAAATTGAAAAGCATTTTTATAACAAGTAAAATATCACCTAGTGATGGAAAGAAGGGTGCCAAATATTCTGTTGAAAAGAGGATCCTCAAATATTTTAGCCAAACTTCGAAATACAACGAGCCAACGACATCCGTGCAAATTCAAGGTACAAATAATTTTTGACTTCCCAATATGTGCTTGATTGATGATTTGATTTTTTTTTTTGTATATTTTTTATCCAAGAATGATAAAAAATATTATGGTATGCTACTATGTAGAATACCCTGTCGATCCTGATATGCCTCCACTTGAAGATATTCCCCAACAAGAGATACCTTCTAATGAAAATCCCCTTGACAATGACATCCAACAAACACTTGAAGACAACACTCAAAATGATATCACAATTGAAAATGAAGTGATAAATAAAAATCATTACAAGCTTCATATGAATCTTCAAGTAAAAATTCCAAAAAAATAAAAGCGTCTAAATAAATACTTGGAAGGGGATTTAAGAATGAATGAGGAGAAATATTTCCTTGGCTTGAGCTTGTCCTGACTAAGAATAACCAAATCGATGAAAAATAATGTAGATCCAAAATTTGTAGTTGGAGACTTGGTAAGGATCATAGGCTTCAAAACAAGATTGATACAATTGAAAAACATGCTGGCAAAGCTTATGTAAAAGTTATAAAAAGTAATGGTGAAGTTAGTAAAGAAGTTAAGTGGAAGGATGCATTAGAATGTCTGCATTAATGATATGCTATAGAATATGACAATTACTTAAAGCAACAACAATCTCTTTTTAAGAAAGGTGGAACAATTGCAGCTCAATTTCATAAAATACATAAGACTATTTTAGCTTAAAAAATTATGCAGTTTGCCATTTTTTATAATATTCTCAAGAAAGGTAGACCAATGTTCAATTTTATTTATTATAAGTAGCTATTACATCTATTTAATGTGCAAAAAATTCCTAGTTCTCATTGGTCAGACTGAAGTAGCTGGGAAATGGCAAAATGTCTATATTTGGTTGAGAAAGAAGACTTAAAGGAGCAAGTAAAACTTGCTATATTCATTTCACTTTCTATTGATGAGGTAACAACTATGGATAACACATCTTGGATTTGCATGCATGTGTACACATTTTAAAATCATATTAGAAGGCCTATTTTGTTGGGAATACATAAGATGTTGGAAAGTTCAAATGCAAAAAATATTTATAATATTGTTGTAAAATTTTTAAAGAATATTGCGAAAATGAATGATATAGATATAGCAACAAAGTTAATTTGTGTTGGAGTTGATGGAGCTGCTATTGTGCAAGGTCATAGGTTTGGTCTTTGTGTTCGAATCCAAACCCCAGTTGCCCCATATATGATTCCCATTCATTGTATGGCTCATAGAGTTAATATTGAATATAAAATTGTGAGCACATTTTTAAATATTGCTAAAGTGGAAAACCTTATTCATGAAATTCATTCTTATTTCTCATTAGGTCCAAAAAGGTTCGCAGAGTTTCAAAAGTTTTCACTAGGAGTTACAAAAGGAAAAAAAATTGTTAAAATATGTGGATACAAGATGGATTTCACTATATAAACCGTCTCAGAGAGTTTTTTCAGAATATCAATCATTAACTGGGTTTATGCATGTAAATCGCTAGATAGTTGATAAGGCAAAAGATATGTTGTTCCATTTGATTGACTTGGAAACACTTTTGACCTTATGTGGTATTCTTACAATGTTAAAAGAAATAAACTGATTAATTAATCTTGCACAAGAGAGATCCATCTATATCATTGATTTTATGACGATGAGAAAAAAAATATGCATGCTTATTGATACATTATATGTGTCTAAAGAAGATTTTACAAAAAAAATGTTTGATAGTTGGAATATATTGATAAGTGTGAACAATCTAAAAAGATTCCTAAATTTTAACATCAATGATCATCTTTATATTAATGTTCATGAAAATATGGTACCTGTTTATTTTTTTGAAAGGTTATCAAGTATAGTTGTGAAATATTTTCAAGAAGTTCCCATAACACACAGTAGATTTCATGTTATTATACATAAAACAAAGTGTAATTTGTCAAATATAGAAAAATATTTGACAGGTGAGATAAGATATCGGTTTCAGAGAGATGAGTTGCTCGAGGCCATGGGTGTGGTTAAACCCATGTTTTGGGGACCTTGTACTGAATACAATTCTGCAAATGAGTTGTTTATTAAATATATGGGTAACCTCATTAACCATTTCATTAAGAGTGTGGAAGTCAATGATGTTGAAATAAAAAGGTATACTCAACAATGATCCTTTAAAAGAAAAATCATCATATTTTGGAAGAACAATGGTTGTGCAAACATCAATTATGACAAGAGTCCATGAGATTGGTTCCACTGCACATTTGTGGTAAAAGTTGTATCCAAGCACAATATTACAAGATATAATAAGTGAATACTTTCATTTATATGAATTATGTAAAACAATGATTTTGGGGTCAGTCAAAGATGAAAGAGTTTTCAGTGTACTTTCTTTTGTTAAATCTAAACTCCACAATAGACTCAACAAAAATTTAGAATTTTTTTTAAGAATTTATGTGTCTTCATATCAATTGGATACATTTCTGTATGACAGAGCTTTGGAACACTAGAGTTCCCTGACAGACAAAAGAGGAACGTCGAATACGATTAATAACTATGATGATGATGCTTTCAGTGATCAGATGGTGGAGACACAAATTTTTGCTATGCTTCATAATGATTATAGACAAGTTGAAATGTTTAAGCTTCCATAATGATAATTATTCCATAATTTCATTGACATTGATAAACACAATAGTGTATTGATTTCACAAAATTCATTGAATATTTCACAATATTGTTCAAGATTTATAAGATTTTATAGAATTGTTGTTTTATATCATATTAGTGTTTTAAAAAATTACATGTCTTATATTTTTTGTAGTTTTTAAAATTATATGTTTATGTCATGGTGTCTCAACTCTCTTCATTGATAAATATTTATATTTCATGTTTTAAGTTTTCTTATTGGTATATTAATGTTGATCTGTAATGTTATCTATAATGCTTTCATTGTTGAGATGAACATAGTGAACAATATTAGCCAAAAATAAACTAAAATTGCAACACATATTTATAAATGCAAGCAAACTATGAATGATGGGAAACAGAAAATGAGAAAATATCATTACCATTAGTTCAAATAGAAATATATTATATTAAAGAATTGTACAGCGAGGATTTTCAAAACCGTTGGAATGAAAAATCAAATGCAAGAGAACACTTTTTGTCCCTAGCAGAGAACACGACCTGAGGATAGGCTTGCAGAGCAAGGATTTTTGAAACCTTTGGAATGGAAAATCAGACACAAAAGAGCACTTTTTGTCCCTGGCAAAGAGCACGACTTACATATCAGATTTTTCATTGTTGTATTTCATATTCCTCACTTAGATCTCTTTGTCTTGATGGAAGATACCCCAAGGTTAGGGTTTGAATTTTATAAGGTTAAATTTTTTATTATAAGTGAATCTTGTAGTAGGGCTTCTCCCAAGAATTACAGTTAGAAGATGGAATTCCAAACCAGAACCCTAACCCTTTTAAAGTGAATACATCACTCTATCACGGGAATTTGAAACTGGAATCCTAACCATCTTGTAGTGAATACGTAACTCCATAACTATAAAAATCAGTGGATATCAAGAATTTGTCTACAACACATGTCCAATATTAAACTTCACTCAATATTTTAGCAGGATATGGTGCAAGGGATCCAATATGGGTTAGAAATTTGTCTTCCAACAGATCATGTTGTGAACTTGAGTGACAATGACTTCCAATTTGCTGCACAAAATAAAAATGAAAACCATACCTTTCCTCGATGTCTAGGGCAAGGATTAAAGAGATCACGAAACAAGTTTCAAGTAGATGATAAAAAAATGGCTTAAATCTCAAGTAAATCTGGTGCTAAGGTGCACCCACAAAATAAATCTACTGTGCAAACCCTTGTCAAGGGTAAGAATTTTGAAGACTCAGGCCCAAAAATAAATTTTAGGGATGCCCTACATGATGGACAACCTCAGCCCTATTAGTCTCACAATGACACTGAGAGGGGGGGGGTGAATCAGTGTAGCTCTTTAAAACTTAAATCTTAAACTCTTAAAGCCAAAACAATGAGAACTTAAAAACAAATAAAGCAAATATAACAAGAGAGCATCACACAACACAAGATGTACCGAGGTTCACCGATTTGGCTACTCCTCAAAAATTGACTGTTTGGACTACCATCCAAATCCAGCCTTTGCAAAGCACAACTTTACAATCAATTTACCAAGCACCCACTGGAAGGAGCACCAACCCCCGATTTATCCGCACCAATAGAAAGGAGCACCAACCCTTGATTTACCAAGACCAACTGGAAGGAGCACCAACCCCTGATGCCAAGCACCAACTTGGACTTCAATTTTGAAACTAGAAGATTGACATAAAAATGCCTTCACTTTTACAAGACCCTGACTGGTCTATTGCTTACTCAACATTGCTCATAATTCACCCAACACACACCCTTCTCGCTCGCCTCTCGTGTGCCTCTCGCTCTCCTCTCACTCTCTTCACAAGATAAAATTCACACTGTTTAAATTCTCCAAGCAACACTCCTTTTATAACAATCCTTTCTCTTTGTAACTCCAGTCGTAACTCCTCCTTTCATTTCTCATACGCCACTTGTCAATTGTAACGCCTTCTTTATGTAACTCCTTTTGTATATATAGAGTAGGCATTTCGTCAAACACGTTACATGCAAAGAATTGACACCATATTCTCCTACCATGACTATTCGTCTTCTCGGTCATGACTGTTCGTCTTCTCCTTGCATGATTGTTCGTTTTCTCTTTGCATGTCTGTTCGTTTTCTCCTTTGTGCATGCATGCATTTTGGTTTTCGAAAAAGCTTTTCATTTCTATTTTAACGACTGTTCGTTTTCTCCTTCTTCGACTATTATTTTTCTCCACATGGGCATGCGTCTGTTTCTTTCCACGTGTAACGACCATCTTAAATGATTTAAAATCATTAAAGATTCCTTATGGGTCCACGTCACTATGCAGTCTTTAGTTTCACCATCCTGGTCTTTAGTCGTGAAAATGCGACATGTCACGATATCGCGACACTTTTGTTTCACTGCCTGCCTGGCCTTTTCGAGTCACAAAAATGTGACATGTCGTGATATCACGACACTTTTGTTACTCTGCCTGCCTGCCTTTCTTGAGTCACAAAAATGCGACATGTCACGATATCGCGACACTTTTGTTACTCTGCCTGCCTGCCCTTTTTGAGTCATGAAAATATGACATGTCACGATATCGCGACACTTTTTCTTTCTCTACCTGCCTGGCCTTTTCGAGTCATGAAAATGCGACATGTCATGATATCATGACACTTTTTCTTTCTCTACCTAGCTGCCCTTTTTGAGTCACGAAAATGCGACATGTCGCGATATCGTGACACTTTTTCTTTCTTTGCCTGGCTGCCCTTTTTGAGTCGTAAAAATGTGACATGTCGTGATATCGTGACACTTTTTCTTCTCTCTCTTTCTCCTTGCTTTTTCCTACAAAAATACATGTCGCGATATCGTGACACTTTTCCTCCTTGCTCTTTCTCTTTGCTTTGGCCCGTGAAAATACAACATGTCGCGATATCGCGACACTTTTTCTCCTTGCTCTTTCTCTTAGCTTTGGCCCATGAAAATACAACATGTCGCGATATCGCGACACTTTTTCTCCTTGCATTTTCTCTTCTCTTTTGGCCACGAAAATGCAACATGTCGCGATATCGTGACACTTTTTTCTCCTTGCATTTTCTCTTCTCTTTTGGCCACGAAAATGCAACATGTCGTGATATCGCGACACTTTTTCTCCTTGCATTTTCTCTTCTCTTTTGGCCACGAAAATGCAACATGTCGTGATATCGTGACACTTTTTCCTCTTTGCTTTTTTGCTTCTCTTTTGCATATGGGCCACTTCGGTCTTCTTGGAAAACCTGTAACAACTTCACCCAAACATCAAAAACATCCTCATGAGAATTTAACATCACTGTACATACTTTGAGTAACCTCTGAACTCCTGTCCATTGCATCAACCGATCTTTTTGACTGTGTTGACAACAATGACAATACTGTCGCTGCACCTTGCTCAACAATCTCCCCCTTTGGAATTGTTGGCAACACACGTGCAATTTCTTGTAACTCTTCTCCCCCTTTGACAACAATATCAAAGGGCTGCTGCAGACTCCCCCTGAGTCCATGCACAACATTCTCAGGCAAAAATTATTACACTTAGCAAAAATCACAAATATGAGCAAAAAGATAAACAAATACACAAATGCTCCCCCTGAGAATGTGGTCCCGATAGCTAGTCAATTCTTGGGAAACGTGACCACTCCCAATTTATTGTGAAGGTACTCAAAGACTTCCTTGGGCAACGGTTTTGTGAAGATATCCGCTACTTGCTCTATTGTTGGAACAAAATCCAATTTAACCTCACCTTCCGCAACTTTCTCCTTCAAAAAGTGATACCGGATAGCAATATGTTTTGTGCGAGAATGCATAACCGGATTCTTTGAGATGTTAATGGCACTGGTGTTATCACACTTAACTAAAATTGGCTCACTGAAGTTAATACCAAGATCTTTCAGGGTTTGTTTCATCCATAATACCTGCGTACAACATGTTGTCACTGCAATATATTTTGCCTCTACTGTGGATAAGGAGACTGACTCTTGTTTCTTACTGTGCCACGCGACCAACCTGTCTCCAAGATAGAATGCACCTCCATTGGTGCTCTTTCTGTCATCTACACATCCTACCCAATCTGCATCTGAATACGCAATAAGGGTGAAGTCCTTACCTTTCGGATACCATAACCCATACTCCATAGTACCCTTGAGATACCGAAGAATCCTTTTCACTGTTGTCACATGAGTCTCCTTGGGACTAGCCTGAAATCGTGCTACCATGCATACTGCCTGCAAAATATCCGGTCCGGTAGCTGTCAAGTACGATAAGCTCCCAATCATAGATCTGTACATGGTTTGATCAACATGTGGAGATTTGTCATCCTTGCTCAACTTGCAACCTGTTGTCATGGGAGTGCTAACTGGCTTACAATCCTCCATTGTGAACTTTTTTAGTATTTCTTTCACATATTTAATTTGAGAAATAAATATGCCCTTCTCATTTTGATTAACTTGCAACCCGAGAAAATACGAAAGTTCACCAATCATAGACATTTCAAATTCTTTTTTCATCTTATTTGCTAAATCTTTACACGACTCATCTTTGTTGCTGCCAAATATGATATCATCAACATATACAACAAGAACAATAAGATGGCCATTTTCTGTTTTGACATACAAATTACTATCCACCATACCTTTCTTGAACCCTTGTTGAGTAAGATAGTTGTCTAGCCTTGCATACCATGCTCGGGGTGCCTGTTTTAAGCCATATAATGCTTTCTTCAGCTTGCAAACCAAGTTGGGATCATCACCAAGTTGGAAACCATCTCGGCTGCTCAATATAAACCTCTTCTTTGAGTTTCCCATTCAAAAATGCTGATTTCACATCCATTTGATAAACTTTGAAATTCTTGTAAACTGCTAAAGCCAGAAACATTCTAATTGCCTCTAGTCTAGCCACAAGTGCAAAGGTTTCCTCAAAGTCAATACCTTCAACTTGTGCATAGCCTTTACATACCAATCTTGCTTTATTCCTGACTACCTGTCCATCTTCATTCAACTTGTTTCGAAAGATCCATTTAGTACCGATTATATTTTTATTTGCAGGTCTTGGTACTAACTCCCAAGTTTTGTTTTTCTCGATCTGATCTAATTCTTCATTTATTGCCTTCATCCAACTTTTATCTTTGCTTGCATCAACAACATTTTTGGGCTCAATGCTGGATAATAGAGAGTAGTTGCTTACTACTCTTCTTCTTGTCTGAACACCAACTGTGGGGTCTCCAATTATTTGCTCTCTAGGATGATCTTTCTCGCAGCTGCCTATTTTGAATTTCTTATTTTCTTCCACTTCTGAATCACTGTTTGAATCATTTGAGTCAATTTTTTGTTTCTTTTCCGTTTCCTTTTCCTCATCTCCTTCAATAACCTCTTCATAAATTGGGTAGTTCTCTTCATAGCTAATTACTCGTTCCCTACCTTCATCAACTTTAACATCGACACTATCCACAATTTTCCTTAGCTTCTTGTTGTAGCATTTGTAAGCTTTGCTTTTTGACGAATAGCCAAGAAAAATACCTTCATCGACTCTATCTTCAAACTTACCAAGGTTTTCTTCAGTTCTTTTGATGTAACACTTGCTGCCAAAAACTTTAAAGTATCTTATTGTTGCATTTTTACCAAACCACAACTCATAAGGAGTTTTGCTTTCATGCGTCCTCAACATGCACCTATTTTGGATGTATATCGCAGTATGGACTGCCTCTTTCCAAAATATGTCTGCTACTTTGCTCTCTGTCAACATAGTCCGTGCCATTTCCTGCACTGTCTTGTTCTTTCTTTCTACCACACCATTCTGTTGAGGTGTCCTGGCTACTGAAAACTGTCTTCTAATACCATATTTTTCATAGTACTCTATAAAATCCTCTGAAATGAACTCTCCTCCTCTATCTGATCTTAAACATTTAATCCTTTTTCCTGTTTGATTCTCAACTTGGTTTTTGAAAACCTTGAACATCTCAAAAGCTTCTGATTTGTGCTTCAAAAAAAATACCCATGTCATCCTGGAATAGTCATCTATATACAACATAAAATATTTGTCACCATTTATACTTTGCGTTCTCATGGGTCCACATAAATCAGTATGTATTAGTTCCAAAGGTTTGCTTGTGTAGTACTCTTTTGTTTTAAATGAGACTCTAGTTTGCTTCCCCTTTTGGCATGAAGCACAAATGCTATTTGATGGTTTTCTAATGGTGGGAATATCTCTCACCACCCTTTTTGAGCTGATTTTTACTAGATTGTCAAAACTGATATGACCGAGCCTCTTGTGCCACAACCAATTTTCTTCTACCTGTCCAATCAAGCAAGCTCCTTCTGAAGTCTCTGAGAGAGTGTATAGGTTGCCAGATGTCCTCGATCCAGTTGCTATCAACTTTCCACGGTTTGCTTTTCTGACTTCACAACCCTGCTTCTTAAAAATCACTTCATGACCTCTATCACAAATCTGACTTACACTCAACAAGTTATGCTTCAGACCAACCACAAACAAGACTTCTTTTGACTTGATTTTTCCGTCACTAATCTTCATTGAACCTTTGCCAACTATCTTAGCTCCATCATTATTTCCAAATTTTACTGAACCACCTTCATATTGTTGTAACTTCTCAAATTTTTGTTTGTCACCTGTCATATGACTGGAGCATCCACTATCAAGTATCCATGGTGCAGATTTATTCTGTGCTTTAAATGTTGTTTGTACGATCAGGGATTCCTTTTCTTCCTTAGATCGATATTTTTCTTTCCACTCTGGTTTGATTACAGTTTTGGGCTCTTGTTTTGACTTTTCTTTTTCAGTAGCTTGTGCATGTTTTTCGAGAAATTTTCTATTTTGTCTCATTCCATTTGGTTGAGATTTTCTTCCCTGAAATTGATTTGATGCAAATGTACTTCGACAATTTCTTGCAATGTGCCCAAACTTATGACAGTTATAACATTCTATTGCATAATCCATCAAAGGTGAAAAAACATTTCTACTTGTAAAATTCCTTGGTCCTACGTTATACTTGCAATCTGAAATCTTATGTCCATAACCATTGCATTTAAAACAGTAACCAGAAAAGAGATGATTGAACCTGGGTGATGGTCTTTGCCATGTTGTCGTAGGAGTCATAAATCTTCTTCTTCTTTGATGTGTGACATTGGTGAATCCATCATTGTCAATTCTCCTTTCGTGCCTTGCATTATTGCTTTCTTTTGCCTGAGTCAATTTTTCTTGATCAACCTTTTTCTTATCTTCATTCTTTGATCCATTTGATGATTCTCCTTCGACAAAGCCCAAACCAAATTTCATGCCTGTAGTCCTTTGGATATTTATGATCTTATCCAGCTTCATAGAACTTTCTTCACGTTTGTGATGACAACTAATTTTACGATTCATCTCTTCTATCTGCATTCTTAAACCAACAGTCTCTTCTTCTAGTTTGCAGCAATAATCTATTTTCATGGTTATTTGCACTTCGAGATCTTCAGATATTTTCTTGGATTCTTCTATCTGTACTTTCAAACTAGTTATGATTTCATTTGCATCCTCAAGCTTTCTTGAAATTTTCTTATTCTTTTTTCTTTCTATCTTCAATTCATCCAGAGCTGCAATTAGTTCCTCTTTCAAATTTACTTTTGCATCACTTTCTTCTTCATCACTTTCCTATTCTTTTTCTATTTTTTCGTCTATGAGTGCCATGAAAAGAGCTTCACCTGTTTCCTTTTTAGAATCCTCACTGCAGCTGTCTTCTGATGAACTGACATTCTTGGAGATGAAACTTTTCTTCTTGAAGTTGCCTTTTCTGAAATTTGTTTTGTTCTTCCAGTCACTTCTTTCTTGGTGCGATCCTTCATCAATTTTGTTCTTCTCATTAAGTGGACATTTAACTGCAAAATGCCCAACGCCTCCACAATTGAAACATTTAAACGGTAACTTTCCTCTGTATTTTCCTTTTCCCCTTTTTAGTTTTCGAACAAAGTTTGCTTCCATTTCATCTGATGTCTCTTCTTCCTCGGATTCTTGTTTTGCTTTCATATTTTTATGGGCTTTAAAAGTAGCTTCTCTGTCTATGGGTTTAGATTTTCCTATTCTCATCTCATATGCGAGTCAAAGAACCATGCATCTCATCCATACTAAAAGAATTTAGATTTTTAGCTTCTTCTATAGCTGAAACTTTAGAATCAAATCTTTGGGGAAGAGATCTTAATACCTTTTTCACGATGATAGAATCTTCGATTTCCTCACCGAGTCCTCTAATCGCATTAATGACTTCATTAACTCTCAACATATATGCCTCTATGTTCTCATCATCATTCATCTTTAATACTTCGAACTGAGCTCGATGTGTTTGTAACTTGGCCTCCTTGATCTTATCGTCTCCTTCATGAATGCTCCTCAATTTGTCCCATATTTCTTTTGCCATTTTACAACTCATAATTTTTACCAGTTCTCTATCCACTAATCCGCACATGATAGCATTCTTTGCTTTTGAGTTATTCTCAAACAGTTTCTTACCGGCAGCATCGGTTGGAGAAGTGGTGGGTATTGTGTATCCACTATCTACTGAATCCCAAATGTCGTATCCCAAAGCACAAAGATATGTCTGCATCCTGAGTCTCCAATATGCATAATTAGTTCCGTCAAACAATGGTGCTTTGTTTGATGAGAAGCCTTCACCACCTGCCATTGTGTCACTTCCAAGATCACCCTAGCCGGTTAAGCTTGTTCAGGAACCTCGGCTCTGATACCAATTGTTAGTCTCACAATGACACTGAGAGGGGGGGTGAATCAGTGTAGCTCTTTTAAAACTTAAATCTTAAACTCTTAAAGCTGAAACAATGAGAACTTAAAAACAAATAAAGCAAATATAACAAGAGAGCATCACACAACACAAGATGTACCGAGGTTCACCGATTTGGCTACTCCTCAAAAATTGACTGTTTGGACTACCATCCAAATCCAGCCTTTGCAAAGCACAACTTTACAATCAATTTACCAACACCCACTGGAAGGAGCACCAACCCCTGATTTATCTACACCAACAAAAAGGAGCACCAACCCCTGATTTACCAGCACCAACTGGAAGGAGCACCAACCCCTGATGCCAAGCACCAACTTGGACTTCAATTTTGAAACTAGAAGATTGACATAAAAATGCCTTCACTTTTACAAGACCCTGACTGGTCTATTGCTTACTCAACATTGCTCAGAATTCACACAACACACACCCTTCTCGCTCGCCTCTCACGCATCTCGCTCTCCTCTCGCTCCCTTCACAAGATAAAATTTGTGTTGTTTAAATTCTCCAAGCAGCACTCCTTTTATAACCATCCTTTCTCTTTGTAACTCCAGTCGTAACTCCTTCTTTCATTTCTCATACGCCACTTGTCAATTGTAACGCCTTCTTTATGTAACTCCTTTTGTATATATAGAGTAGGCATTTCATCAAACACGTTACATGCAAAGAATTGACACCATATTCTCCTACCATGACTATTCATCTTCTCGGTCATGACTGTTCGTCTTCTCCTTGCATGACTGTTCATTTTCTCTTTGCATGTCTGTTCGTTTTCTCCTTTGTGCATGCATGCATTTTGGTTTCCAAAAAAGCTTTTCATTTCTATTTTAACGACTGTTCATTTTCTCCTTCCATGACTATTCATTTTCTCCACATGGGCATGCATCTGTTTCTTTCCACATGTAACGACCATCTTAAATGATTTAAAATCATTAAAGATTCCTTATGGGTCCACGTCACTATGCAGTCTTCAGTTTTACCATCCTGGTCTTCAGTCACGAAAATGCGACATGTCGCGATATCGCGACACTTTTCTTTCTTTGCCTGCCTGCCCTTTTTGAGTCATGAAAATGTGACATGTCGTGATATCGTGACACTTTTTCTTTCTCTACCTGGCTGCCCTTTTTGAGTCACGAAAATGCGACATGTCGCGATATCGTGACACTTTTTCTTTCTCTCTCTTTCTCCTTGCTTTGGCCTGTGAAAATACATGTCGCGATATCATGACACTTTTTCTCCTTGCTCTTTCTCTTTGCTTTGGCCCACGAAAATACAACATGTCGTGATATCATGACACTTTTTCTCCTTGCTCTTTCTCTTAGCTTTGGCCCGCGAAAATACAACATGTCGCGATATCGCGACACTTTTTCTCCTTGCATTTTCTCTTCTCTTTTGGCCGTGAAAATGCAACATGTCGCGATATCGTGACACTTTTTCCTCCTTGCATTTTCTCTTTCCTTTGGCCACGAAAATGCAACATGTCGCGATATCGTGACACTTTTTCTCCTTGCATTTTCTCTTCTCTTTGGCCGTAAAAATGCAACATGTCGCGATATCGTGACACTTTTTCCTCTTTGCTTTTTCGCTTCTATTTTGCATATGGGCCACTTCGGTCTTCTTGGACAACTTGTAACAACTTCACCCAAACATCAAAAACATCCTCATGAGCATTTAACATCACTGTACATACTCTGAGTAACCTCTGAACTCCTGTCCACTGCATCAACCGATCTTTCTGACTATGTTGACAACAATGACAATACTGTCGCTGCACCTTGCTCAACAAGCCCAATGCTAATATTAATCTTAGGGCTTACCACAAACCTCTAAGAATGCCCAATATTGATCCCAGGAAAATGGAATCAGGATGTCTTAAAGCAGCTGATGGAACTCCTATTGTTAAGCTTGATATGGGTAACATTCAAACTGGCATTGAAGATTTGGAAAAAAGAGGATTAATTTGTCGATTCGTGGGTTTTCGTCCGAGCCTACCTACTTTCAAAGTATGGGCTGCAAAAATCTGGAAAACTAAAGGTGAGTTACAAATATCTATCTATTCAAATGGTTATTTTCTTGTTTTATTTGCAAATAATGAAGATAGAGAGAAAAATTTTCAAGGGGGGCCCAAGTTTTTTGGAAGGGAAGGGCTTTTCATGAAGCCCTGACATACTAAATTTAAAGCCGAAGAAGAGATGCCTTTTATAGCTCCCGTGTGGGTTAGAATCTTTGGCCTCCCTATTGAATTTTGGAATCCTACTATTTTTTCTTCAATTGGGAACTCTTTAGGAACTTTTATGATGACTGCTGATTGTACTCAAAAATTTTAACATATTATTTATGCTCGGATTTGTGTTTTAATGGATTTTGACAAACCCCTACCTAAAAATATCACATTACAATTTGGGGAAGACACTTGGGAGCAAGTAGTGGACTATGAGAACATTCCTTTTCATTGTAGAATTTGCCATGAATATGGTCATTTGGCTAGTGCTTGTCCAAATAAAATTCTTGATCAAAAGAAAGAAGATATAAACTCAGTAGGTTTCCAACTGCCTAAGAAAAAGAACACTCAGAAAAAATCAGTTATGAAAGATCAATCAAAGTCATCTGCTAATATGTTTGAAATCCTTTCCACAAATGATGTCCCAAGTGAGGTAGGGGAAATAGTAGAAACATAAATATTAGAAACACAATTTAAATATGAAGGAAAGATCTCAGAGATAAACCAACAAATCAATGGATTTCAACAGAAAAAAAAAGGAAGAAAATTTACACATGAAAAACAATCTTTTAAATGTCAAAACTTCAAATAATACAGGTCCCAATATAGACTTTGTTGAACCCTCTAGTAAAATTTTGGTTGTGTATGAGCATTTTTCAAGGTTAGAAGCCATCTCAGATTCAATTGGAATAAGTCAAGAAATAGGGGAAAAAAACTGAAGATGGATTCTAATCAAAAGGTAGGTCGCAAGACCAATCAATATCATATGGTAAAAGAAGGTGAAAAGCTTGTAGAGGAAGGTAAGATTAATGCCCTTCCCAATTTTTTTAGCACTGGTATTAATGAAGATCATCACTTGGAATATTAGAGGACTCAAAGGGAGTCTTTTAAAACAAAATGAAATTAGAAGAATGATTCAGATAAATCATCCACATCTTGTTTTCCTTCAAGAAACGAAGATGTCAATGGAAGATATGGACTCAATTGCTAGTAAAATTTGGCCATCAATAAAAGTTGTTTCCCTCAGTTCCCAGGGGACTTCTGGTGGCATGGCTTGTCTTTGGGACCCAAAAGAGGTAGTTATTCACCATATGGTTGGTAGTTTGGGTATTTTGGCTATAGCTATTCAAAGTAGACATTCCAACCAAATTATGCTCTGCATTACTGTCTATGCTCCGACTACTTTGGAGGAAAAAAGAAGTCAGTGGAAGAATATTACTCACATTATCTCTCATTTTCCTGAAGCTTGGATCTTGATTGGAGGAGATTTCAATACCATTCTCTCTTTGGATGAGAAAATGGGAGGAAACAAAAATTTGGACAAAAGCACTGACCTCATGAGCGAATATATTTCAAACCTCCATCTTGTGGACATCCAACTAGATAATGGCCTTATGACTTGGTCTAACAGAAGGTAAGGCTTAGCGTGTATAATGGAGAGATTGGATAGGTTTTTGCTCTCTAAAAATTTCTTAATCCAGGGTCACATTCCTAAAGTGAAGACTCTTAACAATGTTGGTTCTGATCACTGGCCAGTCATGGTGGAAATCTGGAAAACCAATGTGAGTTTCTCTCCTTTTCATTTTCAATTAATGTGGCTTAGAGACAGTTCCTTTAGACCTCGTGTGCAACAATGGTGGAAGGAAGGTAAGCCTAGGTATGGGACTAAGATGTTCTATTTTGCCAAAATACTGCAATACATTAAATCCAAAATCAAGACTTGGAACTGGAAGGAGTTTGGGGATGTTCATAAAAAAAACATGAAGTTATTGCTCAACTTGAAAACTTGAATAAGAAAATCCATTTAGATGGCCTCATAGAGAATAGAAGTGCAGATGAAATTAAGCTCACAACTCAGTTAGAGGAATGGGAAAAAAGAGAAGAACTCTTATGGAAGCAGAAATCTAGAATTCAATGGCTCAAAGAAGGAGATCAAAACACAAAATTCTTCCACAAATCTCTTCTAGCTCGTAGATCTCACAACTTTATTTCTTCCCTGAAATCAGATTCTGGAGATGTCATCTATACTTGGGATGGCATGAGCTCTATTGTTATCGATTACTTTTCCAATATTTTTGTTGCTACTCCTCTTGACTCAACTTCTCAACAAAATGTTCTTCAAGCTATCCCTTATCTTATCACTTCTAAGGAGAACTCTATTTTAACTGCTCCTGTTACTATCAATGAGCTTCAACATGTAGTTTTTAAAATGCAAAAAGGAAAAACCCCAGGTCCTGATGGTTTTCCCATTGAGTTCTACCAAGAGTTCTGGGATATCCTTCATGTTGATTTATTAGAGGTGGTGGAAGAAGCCAAGAAAGCCAAAGATATTTTGAAGGTTATCAATAAAACTTATATTACTCTTGTTCCAAAAGCTCAAGAGGTTGATCACATCTCAGCTTTTAGACCTATTGCTTTATGTAATGTTCTCCTCAAAATCATTACTAAGATCATGGCAGAAAGGTTGAAGCCTCTTTTGCATAAGATTATTTCCCCTGAACAAGGGGGTTATGTGGAAGGGCATAAAATAGTAGATGAGATAGTTCTAGCTTAGGAAGCTATCCATTCCATGGATATACAAAAATCTCCTTCCATGTTCATTCGGTTAGACTTATCCAAAGCTTATGACAGAGTGGATTGGCACTTCCTTATCAAAGTTTTGAGGCAGTTTGGTTTCTCTAAGCATTGGATAGATTGGATTATGGGATGTATCTCTTCAGTTTCCTACTTAGTTCTTATCAATGGCAAGCCTTCTCAGTCATTCCCTGCTTCCAGAGGTATTAGGCAAGGTGACCCGCTTTCCCCTTATTTATTCATCATTCTTGTTGAATGCTTGGGGAGGACTATAACCAAGAAGAGGGATAACAAAATCCTTGAGGGAGTTACCATTGCTCATGGAGCTAGACCTATCTCTCATCTTCAATTTTTTGATGACTCTACTCTTTTAGGTAAAGCTACAGTTAAGGAAGCTTCTAACTTTAAGCAAATCATTAGCTATTTTTCTAAGGCTACTGGGCAGTTGATCAATGAAGACAAATCTAAAGTTATTTTCTTTCACTGCTCTACCAGAAAGGAATCCATGGTCTTGGATAAATTAAGATATAAAAATTCCTCCCTTCCAATCACTTATTTAGGTATTCCCATCAATATTCAAAGGCAAAAAAAAATATTGGAATTGGTTGTTGGACAAAGTCAAGAAGAAAATTGGAAAGTGGACCAATAGGTGGCTTTCTTCGGGGGGTAGAATCACCTTGGTAAAATCAGTCCTTCAAGCTATTCCTATTTATGTTTCTTCCATGTTGAATATCCCAAAGGTTGTTCTTCGAGATCTAGATCAAATCAGTCATCGATTCCTCTGGAGTGGTACTAAGGAAAAAAGAAAATGGGCCTTGGTGAAATGGGACACTTTATGTCTTCCTAAGAATCAAGGGGGGTTAGGATTCTGGTCTTCTATTAATAACAACAAAGCTTTAGCTGCTAAATTATATTGGAGAATGTTGCATAACCCCAATGCTCTTTGGGCTAATAATCTTCGTGCTAAATATGCTGAGAACAAAAGTCCTGAAGACCTTGTTCGCTATCATCTTCCTACCAAAGGTTCTCCCATTTTAGTAGTTCTTAAGACTGGTGAGGATTTGATAAAGAAAAATTTATTTTGGATCATTCATAATGGTCAACAGGTAAATTTTTGGATAGATTCTTGGGATGGTCACAAGCCTTTGATAACTCAGTTTCCCGATTGGAGGCCTTGGATGGAGGAGCTTCACCGAGCTAACTGGATAAAGGTGGCTAATTACTATCGGTACCATACTGGTAATTCAAAGGTTGGTAGATATTGGATCCCTATTGAGTACTGGCCTATTCAAATCCTAGAAAGGCAAAGACAAGATATCCAAGGCATCCTTCATATGAGGTCTCTCTCTTGGTCCCATGAAAAATATTGTTTTGGATGGAACATCACTACTAAGGGTGAGTATTCAGTTGCTCAAGGTTATTTGACCTTATGCCATAATAATCCCAACCAATCTTCTGACATATTTTCTCAGTTGTGGGCTCAAAAGCTTTGGCCTAAGGTGAGGTTCTTTATTTGGCTTTTATTGCATCGTAGGGTGCTTACTGGTGAGCAACTTATGAAGCATGGTTTTCATGGCCCTTTTAGATGTGAAATGTGTGGAGAGAATGTAGAAAATCTCAACCATATTTTTATTGAGTGTACTTTAGCCTCTGAGCTATGGAGGAGAATGACCACTTTACTTGGCTTACAGTGGTCCAATTTTTCAACTTTTGAACAACTTTGGAGGGATTGGCCTAAACAAGAGGGTGTTGATCATTTTATTAGGCAGTTAGTTTGGATGGGTTCTACCATTCTTCTTTGGAATATCTGGAATGAAAGGAACAATCAAATTTTTAATCAAGATAGGAAGGATATTCACTATATTTGGTAGAAGACCATAGCCAACTTAGTTGAATCAGTCCATCAACTCCTTAATCACCCCCAAAACTCCCACCAAAAATGGGATCAAGTGATGCAAATATTGAAGATTAAATCTGCTAAGGGCAACCATCTCAAAGGGAATGGGAGTATTTGCAATATGGATAGGACAAGAAATTGGCAACCTCCTCCTAAGGATTTTGGTAAAGTCAATACTGATGGAGCCTCTAGAGGGAACCCTGGAAAAGCTAGTGCGGGAGGAATTGGTAGACTTTCAGATGGCTCCCTGGTTTTTACTTTTGCTGAGAATTTGGGTATTCTTTCCAATAACCTTGTTGAGGGGTATGGTATCCTCAGAGGCCTTCAGGAGGCTACTAAGGTTGGATGGGAAAAGGTGTTAGTTGAGTCTGACTCTCAACTCATGATTAATATTTTAAATAATCCTTCTAAGAATAATAAGGTTGATTGGAGAATAAAAAGAATTATTGAGAAGATTCAATTAATCCAGAGGGGATTTTTGAAAGTTGATTACAATCATGTGGTCAGAAATCAAAACAAAAGTGTTGATGCTTTAGCTAATTGGGCTTTGGACAAAGGTGATCTTATTTGTTATGGCCTCCCTCCTAGATGGTGGGATTCACAAATAAGGGAAGCTCTTATTTCTATCATTTCTTTGGATGACTCCAGTTCTGAAGGTACCTAGTTTCTTCTTGCTTTATTTTTGCTTCTCTTTGGTTCAGTCAGGGTATTTCAGTACCCTAGCTCAAACTATTCTTTATTTTGTTTCCTCTGTTGATTCTTGCCTAGAAAGTCCTTTGGTCTAGAAAGGTCATTTTTTTTTTTTTTTTTTTTTTTTTTTTTTTTTTTTTTTTGTTGTTCTTTTTCTTGTGTTTATGTATGTTTGTGTTATTTCATGTTTTTTGTGTGTAAGTGTTTTCTATGTTGTTTGTTTTTGTCTACTGTCTGTTGTTGGTTGTTTTTTCATTTTTATTTTTATTTATTTATTTTGTAGGTTTTGTTTGTTTGTGTTTTTCATGTTTTTGTTGGTTATGTCTTTGTAGTGTTCTGTTGTTTTTGTCATGTTTGTGTTTTGGAATGTTGTTCTTGTATTTTTTCTATGTGATTCGTGTTTTTTTTTATCTTATTTTCTGTGTGCTTGGTTGTGCTTTATCTTTATGACACACTCAAGGATCATGTTTTTTATTTTTTATTCTTATTTTTATTTATTTATTTATTTTATATCTTATTATGTGTTTGTTAGCTCCTTGAGTATGTCAAAGGTGGTAGGCCAGGACCGTGCCCTGGGCGATTTTGGTGGAATGGATACCCCTGCCTCCTTGGGTCTTACCCAAAAGTGGCATCCCTTTTGAGATGTTTTCCACAAATAAAAAAAGAAATATATTACATTGTACAAAATTTTTTACTACAGTCAACTTGATAGCAAATTACATTTTTAAATTTTAAATATTTGATTGGTGCTGGGTTGCTTCACTATCAGTTGGAGTTACCATTTATTTTTCTTTATCGACATCTATGACACTCTCTTCTGGCAGTGCTCCAAATCTCACCAGGTTTTCATGTACTTTCACAATACTTGACACCAATTGCGCTTCTTCTTTGTTTAGATCTTCAATTATGTTGGAAGCATTTCCTTTTTTTTCTCAAACACCATTTTTGGATCTTATTTGAGCTTCTCCTTGATGTATTTTAAAAAAAATATATTTTCTAATATTTTTTGTTGCATTTTATTTTTCATTTCCATTGCATTATTCAAAAATGTCTTCGCCCTTTTAATATTGATGTCCATTCTCTTAACATATGTTTTTAAGTTTTCAAAATTTGACTTTAAAAACAAAATGAAAACATAATTCAAAAGCGTTATATTGAAATTATTTCATATTTTCAAGAAATATAAAAATTTCACTGCAATAGAAAATTGAAACATAAATTTTTTTCTTACGTCAGCCATATCCCTTGCAGCCTCAAAAACTACAAATTTCTTCTTAACAACATTCAAAACATCATCATCATAAATAAAATCAGACTTAATAGATCCTGATGTGGCCTGTTTTAGCAAACCATCAAGCTTTTTTGGTTCAAATTGAACCAAATAATAAAGATAATATCTTTTTACATAATTTATATATTGAGTATTGATTTCCCTTAAAAGGATCTTTGACTGATATTCCCATTCCTTCAATTCCTTCAAATATCTTAACACAAACTGATTAATAGTAACTTCTGTAGTTTTAGGTAATAAAATATTTTCATTAAAATATACAATATTATCCTCATTATGAGGACCCTAAGGATGAGGGTTGGATCCTTGAGCTAATGGTAATGTTGTCTCATCAGTTGTAGGATTAGTGTATTTTCCTTGTTTTCCTTCACCTCTCAACACATTTGTTGCCTTGAAACCTATAATGTTGCCCTACAAAATATAATCCTCATCAAGTTGAATATTATCCAATCCCTTTGTAGAAACTTATGTGTAGACACCAAAACAACACCAATTTGATCAGGTGGCTACAAGCACTGACCGAATTGGCATACATAGACCCTAGAGCAGCCCATAGAGGTTAAACTGTGGTCCTAACCACTCCCAAAGTAGTTTTGGAAGGTCAGAGGTCAATTTGGAACCTTTTAAGCACCCTGCTCCTTACTCGTTCCACCCTGGGGTGATTAGAATGCTATTTGCCCCACCCTAGGACGATTAGCAACAATCACTCCAAGGTGGGGTGAATAGTAGGTTTGACGAGAAAAAAGTCAAACCTTGACAAATGGTAGCCCAGGTTTTCCACTCAACTACACCTTCAATGCATGGGAGTGCGAGTGAGCATTTCAAAGCTCAAAGAGGCAATCATAGAGGCAGTCATGGAGCCCTTAATCAGGGAGGAATCTCCTCTCCCCTAATAAGGCATGATGGCCAACTGGCACCCTTGCATGCACATTCAAAGTAGACCTTTAGGTCTATAAAATGGTGAGTCTTCTCACCCCAAAAGGATAGAGTAGGATAATTTGGAGCAATGGAGTGCTGCTGAATTATACCCTCACCCTCATTGTGCTTCCTCCATCCTTGATCTCTCTTTTTGAAGGGAGGTTATCGGGTGAACATTAGGAGCTCAATCCGAATCTAAAACTTGAACAATCTTCCACAATCCCACACCTAATTTTTTGACACAACCCCCTAGGAGGTTTTTGACCCATCCCAAGTGGATTGGTGTCAAAACCAAGCCCTAAATAGCGGGCGTCCTGCCCCCGGGCACCCCTCACACTGTTGCAGTCCTAATCGTTCCACCCCGAAGTGATTAGAAATATATAGTATATTTCTTCATTTTTTCTCTTGCATCATGTTTTGTGTGTTTCATATATGCTGCAGTTCAAATTTCAAAGCATTCTAACTTGTTTTTACTGGGTTTTCATTATTTTATGCTTTTACTAACATACGGGGAATGCCTTCAGATATAGGGTTATCGGGATAGAATAAAAAAAATATGACCTTATGGGTCGTCTCAAAATGTCCTATTTTGCCTAACCGCAAGTTTTCAAGTGTTTTGGAGGCCTCTGGATGAGACATTTGGGTGATCACTTTCAGGTGTTTTATGACAGTCCTAATCGTCACACCCCAGAGCGATTAGAAATCTACAACATATTTCTTGACTATTATTTTTGCAGTGTGTCCCTGATGGTTTTTACATGATTTTTTTCAAGTTTCATCTTATTCTGATATATTTTTATCACTGTTTTAAGTATTTCATGTATGCATTAACCGGAGGCCTTGGGGATTGCATGTTTCCGTCCATCCGCATGTGCTATTAATCGTTTGCTATTTCTCTGAACATAGGATCTCGAAACTGAAGGGGCAGCAAGGAATTATAGATGCATTCACACAAGTGGCAGTGATTTTTGGCCTGCCCATATCAAATGTGGGCACGCAAAATATCCCGAAGGGAAGCGTACCATCCATTGGTGTAAAAAAACTATATCTTACGATCTGAGCCCACGAAAATGGGGGAGACATATTGTAACTTGATCACAAGAAAAATTAATAAAAGAGGTTGCACTTTACTTTTGCTTTATATCTTGTTTCATTCATGCTTCGCTTTCCCTTTTCATGCACTTGTTCTTTGTTCATTCGAAGGACTTTGCATTACATATGCTTTTGTTTACATCGCACCCTATGTGCCTATGCTTCCATAGACTTGATTTCAGTGGCGATCATGGTGGGACCCTATCCCTTGATTTTGGGATCAAGTTTTTGATCAAACTTTTGTGTTTTTGCTTGTAGGTGTTAATCCTTCAGGCACTGGACTACTACTCGTGCCACCCTATGATGAATGCAAAGCTGGTATTCATGTCACCCAGGGATGAATAGTCATTCATCCCACCTTGTGAAAAATACAGATCTGCTATTCATCCCACCCCGGGATGATTATCTCTCTGTGCATTTTTTGAGTGGAAACTCAGGGGCATCCAGTTTGGGTAGAGAAGAGGTAGGTTTTATGAACATCCTCTGTAATTTTTTGTCTCTATTTTTGTGATTTTTATATTTTATTTGCTTGCATAGAGAATTTTACTGCATGTTTTCTTTCTTTGCACAAGTAAAAAGAACCACACACACCACATGACAATATAAACATCAAGGATTTGGTCGTAAAACCCCAACACTTGATCAAGACCAATGGTGGATTTCATCACCACCTTGGCTTGAATTTTGCATACATAACCCCGATCACGATTGTTGCTAGACGTAAATCCTGATGAAAGCTGACCAAGTGTAGCTAAGGTGATTCCCACTGCATGAGGATAATTCTTCTATGGTAGATGTAAAAAATAGAGTGATTCCCCTTCCATATTGCCTATGTTCCATGTACTGTTATGCTCTCGCGTACCAATAGTTTCCCTCATGTAAGGGCAGGTATATTGAGAGGTTTGGTATAACGACTTGGCAGTGGTATATTGAAGGGACGACCATTTTGGGAGACATAAGAGCCCTCATATTGCATGTACAACAAAATTTTCCTTACAAGGATTTCAAAACAAAAATCAAAACACACTAAAACATATTTAGGGCACACCTTTAATCTATAAACGAGATAATCATTTATTTGATTGTGTGGTCCCCTTTGTTTAGTGTAGCATAAAAAAATTGTAAAGAAGATTAAAAACATACATATCTTTTAGAGAACCACCACCATGGTGTACACCCGTAGCCAAGCCTAATCACGAGTAGAAGCTGTGGAAAGTGTACAAGGGGGCACAAGCCACCTCCGTTATAGCCCCAAGGACTTGGTTATACCACCTTGGTAGCCTAACCCACAACATAGTCCACATCAGACCATGACGGAATAGGACTATAGAGGCACCCCTTTGAGAGGCACTCCCATTCAACACAGACCCTTTCAAGAGGAGTACATACATAGGAAGGCCCCCTTAGACACTCATTATGAGTGGCCACTACGTGATGAAGTGCTAGAACAACATAATGTCCATAAGGAGGGGCCACATGATTATATCATCCCTCCTATACCCCTCATTACTGTAAAAAATAATAGGCCAAATCCAAAGCGCAAGGCTCTTCAGACAAGGTGAGCCAACTCTGCCCGCCTATTTCACATATATGAAAGGGATCACAAGGAAAACCACTATATTCCTCAAGAGCAATACACAGTGTGGGAGCAATGTGCCTCTGCACCTACTATTTATCAGGATCACCTACTATGGCCAGAGCCTCGGGTGAATGCTGCTAACCTCAATAGAGGGAAGCGACCTATAGAGATATTGGATAACTACGACCAAGATAGATATGTAGGGGAGGCATATAGGCCTCCTAGACCTAAGACGATAGAAAAATTGGCTTGGCATTTGCCAAAAATACTGCCCACCAAGCGCAAATCACGTACCTTGAGCAAGATCAACAACAATTAGAGCACCTGTACCATCTTAGAAAAGAGTGCATTTAGTGTTAGATGGATGAGTTGCTCTAGAACACTGTGCATGAGAGGATTCCAACCCCTCACACACATAAGATAGAGATTTATGAGAGGCATAACCCCTTGGTACAAGACATGTCTCCATGACCTTATCAAGCATTACCTCCAAGACCTCCTAGACCTGAGTGGGAGACCACTCCTAGAACCAATGATGGGCGCCCTCCTTGAGCACCCACCCATGTTTATAGGTCATGCCTAGGAACTCCTCAAAAAACCTATGAGGAATTTGAGCATGAAGAGGAACGGGCTGAAATGCCCTACCAAGGTAGGGGGGGCACTATCCGGATACCCCTCCATAGGCCTCAAGTTCTCTGCAATTCACAATGGGAATAGACCAAGGAGGAAGAGATCAAATCCTCTGATGCATACAAAGCATTGCTAGAGTTCTTAGAGTTTGTGGAGACCAAGACTTATGGGTCCTAAAAGCCCACTTTATGCTAGCTCCGTAGTCACCCTATGCATCCTTCAGTGCCGACAACCCCATACTTTGAATACTTCAAAATGCCTCAATTGGTGATTTTTAGAGGGGACGAGGATGCCCAAGGGCATGTGACAAGATTCTTGAGTCAATGCTTTGGCATTCAGGACAATGATGCTTTGCTTCTAAGAACATTTATAACCATGTTCATAGGCCCTACCTTAGATTGGTTTACCCAGTTGTCGAAGCATAGCATCAGTAACCTGGAATAGCTAGTGGACGTGTTCCTTGAATGTTTCACCTTCAGCACCAAGAAGAAGGTATCATTAAGCGACCTAGCTAGTCTCAAGCAGTATGAGGAAGAGACCATGGCGAATTATGAAAATTTGTGGAGGACGTTGCTTTCAAGGCTTCCTTACCTCCATCCTATGGTTGACCTAACCCAAATGTTTTCAAAGAGCTACCTAAGGTCGATCTCTGTGCTATTGGAGCTACAACAATATGCCACTCTTGAGGAAGCCCTAGCACAAACCAGAATAATTGAGGAGATCAAGATACAGGATGGCAATATTGCCAAGCCATGCAAGAAAGAGTGGCCCAAAAATGCCAAAATTGGGTTCGCACAACTGAAACCCGCTACGGTCAATTAGGTTGTCATAAACATACCAAAGCCTGCATAGACGACACATACCCCAAAGGCTAATTATCAGGCAGTTCCTCTTGACAGCTATGAGAAGGAAAATCATAGGAAAGAGAAAAATTAGCAGCGTCACCCTAGGCGACAATTCACACCCTTCACAGAGTCTAAAGACTGCTTGTTTGACTGTTTGTCCACGAAAAACTTGATAAACCTGCCAGAAAGTTGACCCATAGACCCCAACGTGCCAAAAACCAAGGGATATAGGGAAGACTTGTACTATAGGTTTCATCGAAAGAAAGGACATGAACTTTACGTATATTAGAAGTTCAAAAGCTTAGTGCAGGACCTAATAGACAACAAAATGCTAGCGGTGGATAATCCTGTAGCACCAAGCAACCAACAGATGGAGGTCTTCAAAGACCCCATGCCTACCCATGATGAGCAGACAAAGAATCTACTAGTCAATGAGGTGACATAAAACTTCCCCATTCAGGGGTATGTAGGGATGATAAGCATAGTGACATAGAACAAGAGGTACCCAAGCACAGCTACCCCCACTATATCTACAGGAGAGATTCCATCAACGTCACAACCTCAACAACACCTTACACAACCTCCTCTGCCTAGACCAGTGGCCACGATTCAGACTAAACTTACCAAAAGTTTAAGGACCACGTCAGCTAGGCTCTCCATCTATGAGCTCATCCAACAATCATCGCACCATTGGGAGGCTCTAATGGAGATACTCAAAGCCATCGAGCTACAACCCCACGAAGTAAACTCTTTCAACAACTTTGCAGGACATGTGAAAAAATGTACATAACTAGTCATCACCTTTAGCGAAGATGAACTAAAATTGATGACTGGTGATATGGTGGATCCACCCCTGCACGTCATTGTGTAGGTCAACGAGATTCCATTTAAGAGGGTGTTGGTGGACATTGGATCATACAACAATATAATAACAACAATGAAATTGAAACACCTTAATTTTTTAGCATCTCACATTGTGGCCTCCACCTATACTCTTCGAGAATTCAATGACACGATATGCTCGATGGTTGGCACAATTGTCCTGCCCATCCAAGTGGGACAAAAGACTATTCCTATGTTGTGCCACATCTTGGAAGGTGAGATGGCCTACAACATCTTGCTGGGCCGGCCTTGGATTAGGGACATGAAGTGTGTCCCTTCGATAGCCCATCAATGCCTAAAGTACACATACGAAGGGCAAGTGCATGTAGTACTAGCAGACTTAGAGCCCTTCAAGTATTGCAATGTGGTGCAACTGATGCCACAATCAACCCTCCCATTGACACATTTGGAATTTTAGTTGAATCCATCCAAACAAGGTCCAATTCCACATACACCCCCGCTGTTAAGTCCCTAAAATCACCAACCGGGCCCATCTTCATCGTCTGCTCCTACACCAATGATGCTACCTATGGTGGCGACACCGAAGGACAATGAGAAGAAGCCCCTCAAAGAGATACCACCATTAGTATCAACCATATCTATCGAAGAGGTGCCTAGACAAATGGAAGTCGAGATGCCTGGTTCATCCAACATGGAATGGACCCAGGAAGAACTCCCATTCCCTCCCCCTCAACCACCAATGATCATCATTGAGATGGCCAATACGGGCCTGGGGGAGTATCTAGTGCCGAACATTATAGCAACACCCATGCTTGAGTCCATGTAGGACATGGGGAGACCTCACCTCCCCATCGAAACTATCGTCCCTTTGGGCTACGCACCAAATTAGACAAATTTTGTATATGGGGTCTCGACAACGACATTGAACCTTACCCACAAAAGGAAGAGGACGAAGAGCCATTTTTTGAGAACATCAATTATCTGTCCAACCTAAAATTCACTTTGAAATACCTTGGCCAATGTAATTGGCATGTATATGGGTTGGATAGATATGAACAAGGGGTGTGCATTCTTTGTCAACCAAGATATCAGATGCCATATGACAAATCAGGAGTAGGGTTCTACCACCCTCTATCCCTTGACATCTTGGTAGAAAAAATGCAAGGCCTAGGGCTAGGCAACAAGGATGGGTTGGCACAAGCTCCATATGCCAATCCTAACAAAAGATACACATTGGGGGATTATCTCCCATTGCTAACAACCAACCTTGTGTGCCTCAACAACTCCTCCCCTTTGATTGAGAAAGGGGAAAGTTCAAGAACTTGCCTCCAAGAGGGATATAGACAAGGCCAAGAAGGATCTTCAAAAGATGAGTCAGAGTATGAGGTAGAACCTTGGGACCCTTTTGAGTCCGATAGCAATCACTCGCAAGTGATGCCCATAGATGACTATTAGGAGAACTTCATGACGATGTTCCCCTTAAATGCTCCAATTGAGTGATTGCCACCCCAAGAGAATCAGGTCCTCCCGTAGAAAGCAGAACAACCTTGGTGAGACCAAACTAACTTGCTCAAGCAGAACAAGCCTCACATGCCACAAACAGCTATCAAAGCCAATGAAGGCCTATGGATCTCTGATAGTGATTATGAAGATGATACTGAGATGGCATATCTCAACCATATGTGACAACAACAATACCCCATGGACATTAATGACATGTTTGAACAACTAAACATGGGGCCAAGGAATAGGTGGCATTTGAACCAGGCATAGTTGGACCAAGTGCTGCATCTGCCACTTCAGGCATACAAAGAGCACCTTCCACCCAGAGATCCTATGGAGCCATCAGTGCCAAAGGTATACCATGTCCTTCTATCCGCACATAGGGCCAATCCGTTTGTGCCAATACCCACAGAGCCAAATCCAGAGCACAAATATCACCAAGGATATCCGAGTCACCACCCGCATGGTAATGGAGACCAAATTCACTTCATCAACATGATCTCCATTGAATTAACCACCCCCATCCACAATATAGTCGATCCAAAATGATCATTGTATCTAAACCTAGATTCCATATATTGGGATCGTGCTAACTCACCACCATCTCCATCAGAGTACTGGCCTTGTAGTGAGATGCTTCATTTCACCTCAGGACCAACTCAGGATATATTCCACATTGAAGAGGAACTTGACGTTCCAAATGTAGATCTAAATTTAGCAAATGATATCCTCCTAATCCCAACTCCACACCAGTTGGAGGATGGGTCGCACATGTCAGTTGAAGAGATGACTGACGTAGACATTGGTTCTGATCCAATGAATCCACAAATCATCAAGTTGGGGATATGTCTATTCCTTGAAACGCAAGCCAATTACATTGCCATTCTCAAAGAGCATAAGGAGGTTTTTGCATGGTCCTACAAAGACATGCCAGGGCTAGACCTACAACTAGTGATGCATAATCTAACGCTTGATCCAACAGTCAAGCCAGTAAAGCAAAAACTATGTAAGATGCACCCAACAGTGGCCTTAATGGTCAAAGACGAGCTACAAAAGCTGTTGGATGCACAATTTGTCATCTGTGTGGATTACCCACCATGGCTGTCCAACATGGTACCCGTCAAGAAGCCGGATGGGAGGATTCACATATGCATCAATTTTCGAGATCTAAACAAAGCGAGTCCCAAGGACGATTTCCCCTTGCCTAGCATCGATGCATTGGTAGATGCTATAGTAGGCCACGAAATGCTTTCCCTCATGGATGGTTTCTTGGGATACAACCAGATTCATATCAATCCTAATGATCAACTCAAAATGATGTTCACGATGCCTTGGGGGACATTTTGTTATAAGGTCATGCCCTTTGGCCTTAAAAATGCTGGCGCAACCTACCAGCGTGCTATGAAATACATCTTCCATGATCACATGCATAAAAATTTGGAAGATTATATGGATGATTTGTTGGCCAAATATCTTTTGCAACTAGATCATCTCGATGACTTGCGCAAGATCCTTTATTACCTCATTGAACAAAAAGTTAGGCTAAATCCCAAGAAGTGCGTATTTGGTGTCACATCTGGAAAATTTTTGGGTTTCATAGTCTCAAAATGAGGCATCGAGGTAGATCCTAAAAAAGTCAAGGCAATCCTTGAAATGGTTCCCCCAACCACCATCAAGCAGCTTAGAAGCTTGCAGGGTAAGGTCACATCGATCAAGCACTTCATAGCGCAACTATCTAACAAGTTTCGACCCATGAATAAATTATTACACAAGGGGGTAGCATTTCACTGGGATAATGAGTGCCAGTCAGCCTTCGACGACATTAAACAATACATGGCTTTGCCGCCAGTATTGGTACCACCTAGACTAGGAGTGTCATTCTATTTATACATCTCAGCTACTAAGGTAGCATTGGGAACCATGCTAGCCTAGAAAAATGAACTACATAAAGAATAGACTACTTATTATCTTAGCCGCACCCTGGTCAGTTATGAACTTAACTATGTGTAGACACCAAAATAGCACCAATCCAATTATGTGACTGCAAACACTGATCGCATTGACACACATAGCCCCCATGGCAGCCCACAGAGGTTAAACAGTAGTCTTAACCACTCTCAGAATAGTTTTGGAAGGTCAGACACCATTTTGGCACATTTCAGGCACTCTGCCCCATATTCATCTCACCCAGGGACAAATACGGACTTTCAATTCGTGCTCGCTCCTAGGTGGGACGAATTATAGGTTTGATCGACAAAAAGTCAAATCTCGACGCATGATAACTCAGAACTGCCACTTAACTATCCCTTCATTGCATGGGAGTTCGAGTCAAGTTTTCTGAGCATGCAGGGGCAGTTACAGTACCAGTTGCAAAGACATGCACAGAGGTAGTTAAGAAGCCCTTGATCAAGACGAAGTCTTCTCTTCACAAAAAGCATTCATGCTAAGTAACACTTCTGCATGTTAATTCAAGAGACCCCTTGGGTCTATAAAATGGTGAGTTTCCTCACCCAAAAGATACAGAGAAGGAGCATTTTGAGCGACGAAGTGCTGCTATTTTGCTGACTTACGATTTGTGTCTTTACATCCATAATCTCTTAATCGAAAAGGAGGTTATTGGGTGACTTTGAAGGCACGAATCAAGAACCAAAAACCCAATTTTTCTGACCACAATAGCCTATCAATTTGCTGACAAAACATCACAATAGGTTTCGGACCCATCCCAAGCGGATTGGTGTCAAAACAAAGTTTCAACCCATGGGTGGTTTGCCTTCGGGCACCCCCTGCCTTATTGCAGGTTTTCTCGTCTCACCCCGGAACAAATACCAGTTGCTGCGAGGTTACTCATTTCACCCCGGAATGAATACCAGTCTATTGCAAGTTTATTCGTCCTTCCCCGAAATGAATACCGATCTGCGTCAAATTTGGTGATTGTTTCTTTTACAACATTTCATTAGTTACGTATTTATGCTTCTGTCAAATTTTTAGTTTATTTGGACTCATTTTAACCATCATTACATTTATCTTTTACGATAACCTTTCATATTCGCTCTTTTATTTTTCATACACAGGTGCTACTGATTCTTTGTTTGTTTCTTTGAACGCAGATTTTTAGCATTAGAGGAGCAACAAGGAATCTACTTTTACCAACACAAGCGGCGGCAACGTTTTGGTTCGCCCATATTATATGTGGGCACGCGAGAGAAGGAATTCTGAAACAAGTTGTAAAAGATCAACATTTGACGCTCCTATCCCCTAAAAAGGAAGGAGACGTATTGTAACACATTGCTGAAAGAATATCAATAAAAAAAGGCTGTATTTTATATTGCTTTTATATCTTGTGTTCATTCATTTGTGTTCTTTCCTTTTAATGCAATTTTGTTTAGTATTTCCTTTTTGTTTTCGGAATCTCGTGCTTTCAATGGCGATCACGGTGGGACCTTCTATCCTCTATTTTTTTTTAGGTTAGATTTATAATCTAAAATTGCTTGTTTGATTACAGGTACCTATTTTTCAGTCATCAGACTGTTATTCATTTATGTCAGTGACGATTACAGAATTGGGATTCGTTTCACCCAGAGATGAATATACCATTCGTCTCACCCTGGAACGAATACTATTCTGATATTCATCTCACCCAGGGATGAATAGAGTTCTGCGCATTTTTTAGACTAGCAAATCAAAAGCATCCTTGTGGGCAGAGAAGAGGTGGGGGTTTTTAACAAGCCTCTGTCAAATTTCTATTTTTTTTTTTCTGGTTTTCAGTTTTGTATGGCTTAGGGAAAGTTTCCTTTTTTTTGTTTGCCTGTTTCAATTTTTGCAAATTAAAAGGAACCCCATACACATCACGTGGCATTTTTAAACCAAGGAGCTAGTCGTAAGACCCCAGCCCTTGATCAAGACCAACGGTGGGTTCATCACCACCTTGGCTTGATTTTTGCATTCATTTACCCCGATTGTCACTGTTGCTCGATGTAAATCCTGACGAAAGCTGACCAAGTGTCGTTGGGGTGATTCCCAGCATGCGAGGATAAGTCTTCTATAGTAGGTGTCATAAATAGGACAATTCCCATTTCGTACCGCCTATGTTCCATGTATCATCTGCTCTCACGTACCTACAGTCTCCCTCACGTAAGGGCGGGTATATAGAGAGGTTGGTATATCGCTTCGACAATGGTATATTGAAGGGCGACCATTTATGGGAGTCATATGAGCCAAAATTTTGCATTTAAATGGTCTTCATAAAAATTTTCAAAAACAAAACAAAAATCATCATTAAAAACACACTAAAACTAGTCTAGGACACACCATTAATCTTTAAAAGAGATAATCATTGCTTTGTGTGTGTATGTTCTTTTCTGCTTAGTGTAACAAAAAAATAAAAAAAATCATAAAAAAAATATAAAAATCTACGTAGCTTGTAGAGAGTCATTACCATGGTATTCACGCGCAGTCAAGCCCACTCACAAGCAGACGCTGCGGCAAATGTCCAAAGAAGCACGAGTCGCCTCCATTACAATCCCCAAGATTTGGTCATACCACCTTGGCGAACTAACACACAAGGCAGTCCCCTCCACACCTTAACGAAAAGGGACTATAGGGACACCTCTTCTAGGGGTATTCCTGTTCAGCATAGCACCCAGCACACACCCTTCCATGAGGGGTACATCCGTAGGAGAGCTCCCGTAGATGCTTGCTATGAGTGGTCACCGCGTGATGAAGTGCTAGGTCAATATAGGGTTTGATGGGAGGAACCACATGATTACATTATCCCTCATTCACCCCCTCTGGTTGTCAGGACTACAAGGACAAATCCAGAGCACATGGCTCCTCAGGCGGGGCGAGCCAACTCTGCCTGTTCCTTTTTCACTTACGAAAGAGAGCATGAGGAGATCTCTTACCTTCATCAAGAGCAATATACATCGAGGGAGCAATATGCCTCTGCAATTGCTAGCTATCAAGATCACTTATTGAGGCCAAGGCCTCGGGGGAATGCCGCTACCCCAAACAGAGTGAAGAACATGAACTTATACTGAGAGGGGGGGAGTGAACAGTATAAGACTTAACCATTTAATAATTTTAGATTCAGATAGTAGTGGCATCAAAATGATATTAAACAAGATAGAAAGCATCACACATAGAAGACTCATTTTAACGCGGTTCACCCAGAAAGGCTGGGCTACGTCCACAAAACTTTTCTCTAAAAGTTTATTTCAAATTATTTGGGAAGCCTTCCCTATTACAATATTTATGAGCCTTTGCTCAAAGGAGATACCTTCCCATAACTCTGCTCTGGCTGGTGATCCTCTAGAAGACCTCTGCCTCTTCTACCCTTAGCAAGTGGAACTCTATCCACAGAAGACACCTGTCTTCCCTGCTCTAGCTGGAGACCTCTGTCCTCAACTCTTTCACCTCAAAGCTAGTCCTTGAATTTGCACCAAAACACAGTCCTTCGATTTGGTACAAATTTTCCTCTTCCTCAGTTCTACAAGACACAGTACTTTGCTCTTATTGCACAATTATAGCTACACTCGATCGAACATTGACCTTTGCACCTCTATGCAAACGCAGCAGCATACAACACTCTGCGATTGAACTTCTCACAGTGCGCATCAACTCGCCACTTCTGTGCTAATTGCACTATTATGGCTGCATCTCACACACTTCACACAAATTGACTCGACTCGACTCACTCTCTTGTGCACAACAAAAATTACTTGTGCAAATTCGATACTCACATTCGATTCATTGAAACTCGAAAACAGTCCTCCTTTTATAGCATTAATTCATGATCAAAAACTTAATCTTTAGTTGGCTATTACCCTAAAGATCATCGGATACAAAACCCTAAACTACGTTGGCCCAAATTTAACTCTTTCGGCTCAAAGTTAACTCTATCCTTCAACCACCTCTGGAACTCACCTGTAGCTTCTGCCGCGAAACTACAACATGTCATGATATTGCGACATTTTTACAGCCGTACACCTTCTATAGCCTGCTATCGCGAAATCGTGACACCTTGGCCTTTGTCGACTTCCTTTGTGCTTCTATCACGAAATCATGACACCTTTTCCTCTTGCTGACGTCATCTCACTTCTGTCACGAAATCATGACACTTTAGTCTTCATGGCCTTCCTCTCAGCTTTTGTCATGAAATCGTGACACTTATGATTTTTGCTGACGTCATCTTCACTCTATCACAAAATCACGATGCTTTAGTCTACAATGCCTTCTTCTCTACTTTTATCATGAAATCATGACACATCTACTTCTGTTGATGTCATCTACAACTCTGTCGTGAAATCGTGACGCTTTCGCTACCTTAAGCTCTTTTCTGCCATATGCCCGTGAAACTGGAACATGTCGCGAAATCGCGATGCTTTTGCCTTCGAGCTCTTCCTTCTTCAATTCATCGTGAAATCATGATGCTTCTTCTATTTAAGACTTGCTAACTATTTTTGTTGTGAAATCATGACACTTTCTCCAACTACAAGCTACCAACTCAACCTGTCATGAAATCGTGACACTTTCTGCATCCATACAACTTCTTTGTAGCCTATCGTGAAATCACGATGCTTTCAGCTTTTGAAATCTTTCCTTGCAACCTGTCATGAAATCATGATGCTTCTCCTTTCAGACTCTTCCATTTTGCTGCATGTCATGAAATTGCGATAGTCATCAACTTGACCTCTGCAGTAGGTCGCGAAAATGCGACAGTCCTCACTTGGAACTTTGCATCATGTCACAAAATCGTGATAGTTCCTGAATAACTTTCTCTCTCTTCGATCTTGTCGTGAAATCATGACAGTTCACACTACGGACTCTCTTTTCTGCATTATGTCACGAAATCATGACACTTTCCAAATAGCTCTCCTTCTCTGCCAACATGTCATGAAATCGTGACAGTTTTTCCAGCTTCGTCTCTGACTTCCAGCATGTCACGAAATCGTGACACTTTTTCCCAAACTTTCTCTCTCCTCAAACATGTCACGAAATCATGATAGTTTTGCCAGCGCTTTCTCTCTCTTAAAACATATCATGAAATCACGACAATTTTTCTAGCCGCCTGCATACTTTTTCTTACTTGTCTTTTTCTTGATCTTTTGCAACTGGGCTACTCTGATCTATTTGGAAACTCACTGTCCAAACTAAAACCTTCGTCAAAACACATTCTTTGACATCAAACCAAAATGCTTCAAGATATTCTTGACATCAATGACAACATCTACACTTAGAGCAAAGGCAATGTACACAAGGTACCCAAAATTGCCAACAATCTCCCTCTTTGTTATTGATGGTAACCCTTAACTGAAAACACTAGTCAAGAGCCAAAACTGAAACCAACTGATCCATCAACTGAGAATCTTCCTTTGAAGTTTTTTCTCCCCCTGACTTGAAGCTCTCTTCTTCACTATGAAGGTCTCCCCCTTACTCATATCTCTCCCCCTTTGTCATCAATGGCAAAGGGACACCTTTGGGACTCGGGACTAAGAAAGAGCCTCTTGGCTTGGTCCCTCCCCCACCTCCTGATGAGGTGATTAATTCTGAGGTGAGAGTACAACTCCCAATTTCTCCCTTAGATACTCAAACGTATCTCTTGGAAGAGGTTTGGTGAAGATATCTACAATCTGCTCTTTAGTAGGCACATACTCTAGCTTGACCTGCTTCTCTTGCACTTTCTCCCTTAGAAAATGATATTTTATGGAAATGTGCTTCGTCCTTGAGTGCATTACCGGATTTTTAGAAATACTTATGGCACTTGTATTATCACAGAGAATGGAGATGGGTTGTTCATGCTTGACTTTGAAATCCTCCAAGGTGGTTTTCATCCATAAGACCTGTGTGCACCCAGCCACTACTGCTATGTATTCAACTTCTATTGTAGATAAGGAAACTGAAGGTTGTTTCTTACTCAACCAAGAAACTAGACTCTTTCCTAGAAAGAATGCTCCACCACTAGTGCTTTTCCTGTCATCAATACTGCCTACCCAATCTGCATCTGTATATGCTGTGAGGGTGAAATCATCACCTTTGGGATACCAAAGCCCAAAGTCCATAGTGCCCTTCAAATATCTGAATATCCTCTCGACTGCTATAACATGAGATTCTTTTGGAGCTGCCTGAAATATTGCAACTAATCCAACGACCTGCATGATATCTGGTCTGGTAGCTGTACTGTATAGTAAACTGCCAATCATAGATCTGTACAACTTCTGATCTGCCACTGGAGATTCATCATCTTTACTCAGATTGCACCCTATAATCATAGGAGTACACATGGGTTTGTTGTCCATCATCCCGAATTTATTCAACATTTCTTTGATATACTTTTCTTGAGAGAGAAATATACCATATTTTGATTGCGCAATCTGAAGCCCTAAAAAAAATGACAGCTCTCCAATCATAGACATCTCGAATTCCTTCTGCATGGTGTTGGCAAAAACTTTGCACATCTGAGTATTATTTCCCTCAAAAATAACATCATCAACATAGACAACTATGATCAACATATCATCACCTTCATTCTTAATATACAAGTTGCTATCTGCCATGCCTTTCCTGAAACCTTGCTCATGAAGATACTCGTCAAGTCTTGAGTACCAAGCCTTGGGTGCTTGCTTTAACCCGTACAAGGCCTTTTTTAGTTTACATACATAGTCTGGCTGTTCTGAGAGAGACACTCCTTCTGGCTGTTCTATGTAGACTTCTTCATTCAACACCCCATTTAGAAAGGCTTATTTTACATCCATTTGAAATACCTTGAAATATTTGAAACTAGAAAGGGCCAAAAACATTTTGATAGCTTCAAGACGAGCAACAAGCGCAAATGTCTCCTCGAAATCAACACCTTCTACTTGAGAATAACCTTTACAAACTAACCTAGCTTTGTTTCTGACAATCTTTCCGTCCTCATTGAGTTTATTTTTGAATATCCATTTTGTTCCAATGACATTCTTGTCCTTAGGTCTAGGAACCAAATCCCAAGTTTCACTTTTCTCTATTTGATTTAGCTCTTCATCCATTGCCTTTATCCAAAATTTATCTGCACATGCTTCACTGAAATATTTTGGCTCAATCTGAGACAATAAAGCAACATTCGTAGAATCATGTGAAGGAATGACTCTCCTTCTTGTTTGTCTACTGTTTGGATCACCAATGATCAAGTCTTTGGGATGATGTTTCTGAACATACCGTGAAGGAGTTTTGCAAAGCAGTTGTTGTCTTTCCTCTTCTTCATCTGAAGCCTCTCTGAATTCTTCTTGACAGATTTCATCACCTAGTTCCTTGACTAGTTCTTTTATCCCCGTATTTTCATCTACTGTTACATTTATGCTTTCTACAATAGTATGAGTTCTTTTGTTGAAACATCTATAGGCCTTGCTTCTCCTGGAATATCCAAGAAAAATTCCCTCATCACACCTAGGATCAAATTTTCCCAAATTCTGATCTTCCCTTCTGATGAAGCACTTACTCCCAAACACTTTGAAGTGTTTTAATGTAGCTGGTCTTCCTTTCCACAACTCATAGGGAGTTTTATAATGATTGACTCTGAGTTGAGCCCTGGTGATGATGTAAACTACTGTACTGACTGCTTCTCTCCAAAAGCCATCTAAAATTTTTGACTCATTTAACATAGCTCTAGCCATATTTTCAACAATTATGTTTTTCCTTTCAACTACTCCATTTTGTTGAGGAGTTCTTGCTACTGAATATTCTCTTTTGATTCCGTGTTGCTCACAGTATTCCACAAATTCATTTGAAGTGAACTCTCCTCCTCTATCTGATCTTAAGCATTTGATTTTCTTATCAGTCTCATTTTCAATCATTTCTTTAAAAGCTTTAAATTTTTCAAAAGCTTCAAATTTTTCTTTTAGAAAAGTAACCCAAGTCATTCTAGAATAATCATCTATAAAAAACATGAAGTAGCTATCTCCCTAAATTCTCTGAGTTCTGGTGGGGCCACACAAATCAGTATGAATAAGATCCAATGGTTTGGAAGAAGTATACCCTTTTGATTTGAAACTGGTTCTGGTCTGTTTACCATGTTGACAAGGACCACAAATGATGTTATGGGGCCTTTTTAATTTAGGCAAGTCTCTGACTGCTTCCTTGTTACTAATACTGACAAGATTATCAAAACTCAAATGTCCCAATCTTTTATGCCATAACCAACTCTCATATTCTTGAGTTATAAAATACTTTTCCCTTTTTATCTCATTTAGCATGTAAAGATTGTTTGGAGTCCTTGTAGCACTAGCAATGAGTTTTCCATTTTTTTCTTTACTTATCTCACATCTATCTGAAAAGAAAGATACTATGTGCCCTTGATCACAAAGTTGACTCACACTAAGAATATTATGTCTTAGGCCTTCTACATAGAGCACATTCTCTGTTTTGGATTTCCCATCCAAACTAAGAGTCCCTTTCCCACAGATTTTTGCGGACCTATTATCTCCAAAACTGACTGTTCCTCTGTTTCTTTGAAAACCCGAAACTTCTCTTTTTCACCAGTCATATGTTTTGAACAACCACTATCAAGATACCATTTTTCTACTTTGTCTTGAGCATGAAAAGTAGTTTGAACTATCATTGACTTAGATTTTATCTCATTCCTCTTTTTAGTGAACTCAAAGCTAAATCTATTCAAACTGCACATCCTTGCTATATGCCCAAAATTCTTGCACTTGTAACACATGATACTTTTGTTCATAAGAGGTGCAAATGAGTTAACATTTTCCTTACTATGGCTATTCAGATATTATTGCAATGCATAGCTATGTGACCAAATTTATTACAGGAAAAACAATAGCCATGGAAGGTATTATGTAACCTATTTTGATGCCTTGGATGACTGTTCTTCTTGCGATCAACTAGAATCCACTGTTCTTCAGGATGAAGATTGATCTTGCTCGAAGACCCTGTTTCATGAATGGTGATACCATCCTTCTTTTCACACGGAGTATTCTGTCTGAGAGTCAAATGTTCCAAATTTACTCTAAGAGACATAATTTCTTCTTCTGGTTTCTCACAATCAGCTTCCTTTCCTTTTAGAGCCTCTGTTAGAACCTGTTCAACCTTCTTCCCTTCTTTAGCTAGAATTTTGAAATCTATAACACTTTGAGACAATTCTGATCTTGCTATCTCTTCTTCTTGACATTTATGCTTGAGAACAAAATTCTCTTCCCTGAGTTTCTCAAGCTTTCTTAAGGCCAAGAAGAATTCACTTTTGAGATCGAACTCAACCTCTTCATTTCTTTCTGAATTTATATGTTCCTCTGATAGATCCTTCTCCAAGTCGTTAGGCTCTTTTTGGAGTGACCTGCTCCGATACCAATTGAAGAACATGAAATTATACTGAGAGGGGGGGGTGAACAGTATAAGACTTAACCATTTAATAATTTTAGATTCAGATAGCAGTGGCATCAACATGATATTAAACAAGATAGAAAGCATCACACATAAAAGAATCATTTTAATGTGGTTCACCCAGAAATGCTGGGCTACGTCCACAAAATTTTTCTCTAAAAGTTTATTTCAAATTCTTTGGGAAGCCTTCCCTATTCTTCTTTGGGAAGATCTTATTGACATCAATGACAACATCTACACTTAGAGCAAAGGCAATGTACCAAGGTACCCAAAATTGCCAACACAGAGGGAGGTGGCCTCTAGAGATCTCGGATCATCATGACCGAGATAGATATCTAGAAGAGGCATCTAGGCCTTCTAGAAATGAGACAACAGGATCAACTATATTAGAATCTACCAAGCATATCGCATGTCAGATGGAACTCATGTTACTTGAGCTAGACCGACAACAGTTAGAGCAATAGTATCTTCTAAATCAAGAGTGCATTCAGCGCCAAGAGGATGAGTTGTTCCCATACACTATGCAGGCACGGACTCCAACCCCTCACACGCATAAGAAAGAACATTATGAGAGACATAGCTGGGTGTGAGACAGGTCTTCATGACCTTATCAACCGTTGCCTTCGATGCCTCCTAGAATTGAGCGGGAGGCCACTCCTCAGACCAATGACAGGCGCCTTCTTCAGGCACCCACCTAGGTTCATGGGCCACCCTCAGAAATTCTTCAAGAAGCCTCTAAGGAACATAAGAAAGAAGAAGAGCAGGATGAAATGCCCTACCAAGGCATGGGAGGTGCTATGCTACCACCCCTCCCAAGGCCCCAAGTTACCCATAACTTACAACGGGAACAAATCAAAGAGGAGGATCTCAAATCCCCTGATACAAGCAATGCGCTGCTAAAGTAGTTAGAGTCGGTAGAGACCAAGATTTTGGGGCCCCAAAAGACCAAATTATGTGAGACTCCTCTCCAAGAGGATCAACCCCTGGTTGTAGAGCTACCTGATGATGAGGTCTTCCATATCTCAGCATCACCAAATTCTGTTGAGCCTGACTCTCTCGCCAAAGATGAGTCAACATATGCAATAGCACCATGGGATCCGTTTGAGTTAGACAAAAATAATTCATGGGTGGTCCCCATGGATTATCATCACAAAATTCTCCTAACATTATTCCCTTTGGAGGCTCCCATCGAGCCCATGCCATTATAGGAAAATCAGGTCCCCCCATAAAATGTGGAACAACCCCACGAGGACCACATCAATCTGCTCGAACAAGAAGAGCCTAGAATGTCACAGACAGCTGTCGAGGCCAATGAGAGCCTTTGGATCTCTAAAAATGATTATGAAGACAAAAATAAGATGGCATATCTCAATCATGCACGACGGCACAATCACCCTATAACCCATGATGAACTGATGGCACAACTAGGCATAAGACTAGGGCATGAGTGGCACATAGACCCAGCCCACTGGCATCAAATGTTGATTCTACTCCTTTGGGTAGATTGCGAGCAACTTCCACCCTGAGATATCATAGCACCATCAGTGCCAAAGGTAGACCTTTTCCTCCTATTCGTGCATAAGGCCGATCCATTTGTGCCAATCCCTACAGAGCAAGATCTGATGCACCACGATCATCAAGCTGGGGGTACCTCTATTCCTTGAAGAGTGAGTGGATCACACCAAATGCTCCAAAGGTGTCCATAAACCCTTTGGTCAACCTAAAAGCTCCAAGGGTTCTCACAATCCCTTGGTCACCACAAAAAGCTCCAAGGATTATCGTAATCTCTTGGTCAACCACAAAAAGCTCCAAGGATTATCGCAATCTCTTGGTCAACCACAAAAAGCTCTAAATATTATCACAATCTCTTGGTCAAATCCAAAATCTCCAAGGATTATCACAATCACATGGTCACCCTACAATCTCCATGAATTATCGCAATCCATTGGTCACCCAAAAGCTCCAAGGATTATCATAATCGCTTGGTCATCCCAAAAAACTCCAGGGATTATCACAATCGCTTGGTCAACCCCAGAATGCCCCAAAGGTGTCCATAAATCCTTTGGTCAAACTAAACGCTCCAAGGGTTACCATAACCGCTTGGTCAAAACAAATATTCCAAAACCAAACAAAAACAATAAAATCATCAAAAATCACAAAAAACAATTGCATTTCAATTCCATGCATAGTCATAAAAAATCACAAATCACAACAACATTTGCATTTCAATTCCATGCATAGTCATAAAAAATCACAAATCACAACAACATTTGCATTTCAATTCCATGCATTCTCATAAAAATCAAAATACAAAAATATAGGTTGCATTAGGCATCACATCCATACATTATACCTTTGATAGGTCATACAAGTCAAAAGCACCATAGGCTGTCATTACTTGGCAATTCCATCCTTTTCCACATCAAATCCATTTTCATAAATGCATACGTCCAGCATATCGCCATTTTTAGCATAGTCAGTTGTCTCCTAATGTATATAGGGTTTTTGTCATTCAACTGTCTTTAATTTTCTAGCCAAAACTATACATAGTTAAACAAATTTTACACGGGAATGTTTTACTTGGATCACACCTTGTTACATAGCATCCCAACACAAATAAAAACACATAAAACAATTCCCAAGTTGTGTGAACGAAAGATGAACCCTACAAAGCAATCCAGGTCACCATAAGTGAAACGGTTATCTTGCTCATCCCATTATGCGAATGACCCCAAGAACGTTGAGAGTTGGCAAAAGGACAAGAATCCTCCCTACCCAATTCCTCAAAGAATCCCAAGTTCTCAAAAGTTGCAAACATCATAAAATTTTGCAAACAATCAAAACTCCAAAAATTTGACATCACCACCAAAGTGCATACATCCAAAGGCACCTACACTAGTGATTCTCATCACTCGAAATTCAAATCCCTTGCTCGAAAGAAAAATCAAAATAAAATAAACAATGATTCTTATCACTATAAACGAGCAAGTATCCCAATACAAATGAAGAAAAGAAGGGAGTTGAACTTGAATCCCTAGAACTCTCAGCATTCAGAAGGTCATGAGATAAACCTTAGTACCGGTTTGGTTGATAGCCTATCGATCACTCGTGGCAAACCTATCACATGACGATATATCTGCCGCATTCAGTTGTGTGCAGATCAATGTTTGCATGTGGATGAGCTAGCCTATGGTACCTTAGATTGTCCCGTGGATTAATCTTGCTAAATACAACAACGAAGTTAGTGGAGCTAATTAGGTGATCCTCAGTACAAGTTTGGTTGATAGCCTATCTAGCACTGGCGGTATCCTGATAAATACCACATAAACAAACTCAATTGCACACACAAGGATGTAAAATAACTTGGTTAAATTCAGGTCGAATTTAGACCTTGTTCAACAGTCTTACGAGATAAATGTACAGTCTTGGCTAGTTAGTTAAAATATCTGCATCTCAGAAAAAGCTTAACTACATTTTCAAACAACTGGTACATTTCATTCCGTACATCACCATAAAAATATATGCAAAATACAAAAACCTAGTTTTCACATGCAAAGTCATTTCACAAATTCATCCCATTAGTACAGCATGTCAGTCAAATCTTGTACAGTCTATGGTGCATCGAAAAGTCATCAACAACTCATTTCATTCATTCCACATGCATACATCATACAAATTAGACACATCGCATTCATAAAAGCATTTGCATACATCAATGTAAATACATATCCCTCAAAACAAAACAACAAATATCCGCAAACAATAGCAATAAAAGTGCTGAACAACGACACCTTTGCGCCTGACATTCAATGGCATAAAAAATTGATGTCGGGGTCTACCTTGTCGCTATCCTACTCCCTAAGAAGTCTACCATAGCCGGACCACTCCATGGGAAGATGAATTTTTGACAATTTCACCCCCAATGATGTCCCCAATGGGTCAAAACCCACTCAAAAATAATAAAACAATAAACCCCCAAAAACAACAAAAACAACAAAAAAATGCAACACAAAACCAAAGTAATAAGCATTGTCGGACATAAGTGCTTTTGCACTTAACTTCTTGGCATAGAAAATTGATGTCGAGGCTCAAATTATCACTCTCCTACTTCCCCAAGAAGGCTATCATAGCCGGACCGCTCCACGGGAAGATGGGTTTTCGATAATTTCCCCCCATTCTAGCATCACCAAAAGGGTTTTTACCCACCAAAAATAGGTCCAAAAATCGAGAAACTGCTCGAGCATTCAACGGACAACATCTAAAGGCACCCTCACTTAAGTCATCTTGGGTCAAGCGACTCGTCGCTTTTCTCATGTCGGTCATTCCCTCATCGATTTGTCGCTTGAGGGGGTAGTCACACTTAAGTCACCAATCAACAAACACACACCCAATCAAGGCAATGGCATGCATTCAAAGAATCATTGACAAAGACAATCACACTCCTACTTGGGGCAGCAAACAAGCAATAATCACAAATTGATCAAACGCTTTGCATTCATGAATCATGAACACAAGGTTCCCCCATGGATAAAATGTTGTGCCCTTTGCCTATTCATGACTGATCAATGACCAAGCTTAAGTCACACCTCACCAAAATAGGTTAATACCTGAAATCAAATTCCTTAGCCTGTTAGAAGAAAGGATTCAAGAATGCATGCCATTTCCATACTTGGGGCATCAAGAGTTGGTTAGGTTACTGAGAAACCCTAATCATTAGTGCTTTGGTTATCTATTTTTGCTCGGTGCTGCGCCTTGCATAGTGCTTCCCAAAAAGGGGCATCTATAGACACCAAAACAACACCAATCCGATTATGTGACTATAAACACTGATCACATTGACACACACAGCCCCCAGGGCAGCCCACAGAGGTTAAACAATGGTCTTAACCACTCTCACAACATTTTTGGAATGTCAGACACCATTTTGGCACCTTTCAGGAACTCTGCCCCATATTCGTCTCACCTAGGGACGAATATGGACTTTTAATTCATGCTCACTCTTGGGTGGGACGAATTCCATGTTTGACCGGCAAAAAGTCAAATCTTGGCGTATGATAACTCAGAACTGCCACTTAACTGTCCCTTCATTGCATGGGAGTTTGAGTCAAGTTTTTTGAGCATGCAAGGGCAGTTACAGTACCAGTTGCAAAGACATGCACAAAGGCAGTTAAGAAGCCCTTGATCAAGACGAAGTCTTCTCTTCACAAAAAGCATTCATGCTAAGTAACACTTCTGCATGTTAATTCAAGAGACCCCTTGGGTCTATAAAATGGTGAGTTTCCTCACCCAAAAGATACAGAGAAGGAGCATTTTGAGCGATGAAGTGCTGCTATTTTTTTGACTTATGATTTGTGTCTTTACATCCATAATCTCTTAATCGAAAAGGAGGTTATTGGGTGACTTTGAAGGCAGGAATCAAGAAACAAAAACCTGATTTTACTGACCACAATAGCCTATAAATTTTCCGACAAAACATCACAACAGGTTTCGGACCCATCCCAAGCGGATTGGTGTCGAAACAAAGTTTCAACCCATGGGTGGTTTGCCTTCGGGCACCCCCTGCCTTATTGCAGGTTTTCTCGTCTCACCCCGGAATGAATACCAGTTGCTACGAGGTTACTCGTTTCACCCCGAAATGAATACCAGTCTATTGCAGGTTTATTCGTCCTTCCCCGAAACGAATACCGATCTGCATCAAATTTGGTGACTGTTTCTTTTGCAGCATTTTATTAGTTACGTATTTATGCTTCTGTCAAATTTTTAGTTTATTTGGACTCATTTTAACCATCATTACATTTATCTTTTACGGTAACCTTTCATATTCGCTCTTTTATTTTTCATACACAGGTGCTACTGATTCTTTGTTTCTTTGAACGCAGATTTTTAGCATTAGAGGAGCAGTGAGAAATCTACTTTTATCAACACAAGCGACGACAACATTTTGGTTCGCCCATCTTATATGTGGGCACGCGGGAGAAGGAATTCTGAAACAAGTTGTAAAAGATCAACATTTGACGCTCCTATCCCCTAAAAAGGAAGGAGACGTATTGTAACACATTGCTGAAAGAATATCAATAAAAAAGGCCGTATTTTATATTGCTTTTATATCTTGTGTTCATTCATTTGTGTTCTTTCCTTTTAATGCAATTTTGTTTAGTCTTTCCTTTTTGTTTTCGAAATCTCGTGCTTTCACTATGCATATGTCGAAAAGCTATGCTTAGAAGTGGTATTTGCCACCAAAAAGCTACGCCATTACATGCTGAGCAATACAACATACGTTGTGTCTAAGGAGAATCCATTGCAGTACATGATGAGTCATACTTATCATAGTAGCTACACGGTGAAATGGATCATGTTGTTGATGGAATTTGACATTGAATTCATCAGATAAAAGTCCATCAAAGGTCAAGTCATCGCTGATCAACTAGCAGAGGTTCCTCTGGAAGACGACCAACCTCTAACCATAGAGCTACCCTATGATGGGATATTCCATGTCTCAGAATTTCCAGATTCTGATGAGCCTGAGTTACAGGCTGACATAACCCTATTTTTTGATGGTTCTAAATGTGAGCAAGGGGGTGGCACAGGAATAATATTCTTCACACCGCAAGGGGCTCCAATGCCTCTATCATTTAAACTTGATTTCTTGTGCACCAATAATAATGCTGAATATGAAGCCTTGCTCATAGGTCTTCAGACAACCATCACCATGAACATCAAACACTTGAACATCTTTGGTGATTTGTGTCAACCAAGTGAAAGGGGTATTCCAATGTAAATGCCCAGTTCTACAGGCCTACAAAGCCCTTGTGGATAAATTCTTAGCTAATCTTGAATGGTACGACATCGAGGCACTTCCTCGATCATCGAATCATTTTGTGGATACTATGGCCTCCTTGGGGTCACTAATATCGCAAGAAAATTCTAGTGATATGACAATCATTCAAGTCAAAACATTATAGCAATTCATGATGGAGCATGCAAGCTCTGACCTAATGCCAGGAATCCACCTGATCTAGATTGAACCATCTCAAGATAGGTTCTCTCGAATCCATGATAATCTAAATCACGCCAACTGGGGGTCCTTGTTCTCCCCAACCCCTCTTAATAATAACACAATGTTATTCTTACAAGTTCTTTTCCACTCAACTTTTGCTAGGGATGAACTTCAAGAGGGATTGACCGTTCATACCATCAATGTTTCTGATTAGTAGGATTGGTACACACCCATAAGAGACTATCTCAAGTTATGTAGCCTCCCACTTGGATTGTCACATGCCATTAAAAGATCATTCAAATAGAAAGAGACAAAACATGTCTTGCTAGGAGATATTTTATACCATCGAAGCTACAAAGGGATTCTCCTTCGTTTCTTGGACCAGTAGGAGTCTGCTTGGGTGATCACCCAAGTGCATGATGGTACATGTGGTGGCCACTTTAGTGGTATGGCCATCGCAAAGCGCATTCTTCGCATGGGCTATTATTGGCCATTTTTAGAGCGAGATTATTGTGCATATTTGAGGAAGTGTGCAAAGTGTCAATGCCATGCTAACTTGACACACATACCTTCTCAAGCCTTGCAGTCAATCCAATTGGCTTGGACATTTTCATAGTGGGGCTTAGATCTAATAGAAAAGATCTCCCCTACATCGTCAGGCCATCACACGTTTATCATAACAGCCACAAAGTACTTCACCAAGTGGGTGGAAGCAATTCCACTTACCTCTACGACTGGACCCCACATTGTGGAGTTTATTTTACATAACATCATATGTCATTTTGGTATTCCATCCAAGATCATCTCGGATAATGGGACGTCATTTAAGAATAAAGACGTGTGTGATTTGACAACAAAGTACAAAAGTCAGCATAGTTTTTCAACACCCTATTACCCGTAGGCAAATGGGCAAGCAGAGGCGTCAAACAAAATGCTAGTTGCCATCCTTAAAAATATGGTCATAGATAGTCATAAGGATTGGCACATTTAAATCTCGCTTGTTCTGTGGGCTTATCGCACTAGCATTTGGACACCCACTAGGGCAAATCCATTTTCGTTGGTGTATGGCTCCGAGGCAGTCATGTCTCTCGAGTTGGAAATACCTTCCCTGCGCATATCAATGCAAGAGTTCATCGATGATGACACTACGTGGTAGGCCCAGTTAGACCAATTTACGTTACTTAATGAATGATGTGTCAATGCTCTTGAGCATTTACGTATCTATCAAGAATGACTTAAGAAAGCATACAACATGAAAGTTCACCTGAGGGACTTTTAGGTTGGTGAATTGGTCTTAAAAGAGAACCAACAAAATTCTAACCTTCCGCTCCATTTAAGGGATAAGTTCATGGTAAATTGGTTAGGTCCTTATGTAATCGAGATTAAAATAGGACCCAAAACATACCGGCACGCCTCTCTTGAAGGAATCAAGGAACTAGAACCCTTGAACATTAGTCATTTGAGGCCATTCCACATTTAGGGAGCCATAGCCCACCCCAAAAGCTCCAAGGATTCTAGCAATCGCTTGGTCAACCTAAAAAGCTCCAAGGATTCCAACTATCGCTTGGTCAACCCCAAAAACACCCCAAAGGTATCTATAATTCCTTTGGTAAAACCAAAAACTCCAAGGGTTCGCAGCACCTCTTGGTCACCCAAAAAGCTCCAAGGATGCCAGCTATCGCTTGGTCAACCCCAAAAATGCCCCAAAGGTATCTATAATCCCTTTGGTCAAACCAAAAGCCCCAAGGATTCCTGCAATCACTTGGTCAACCTAAAAATGCCCCAAGGGTATCTATAAATTCCTTTGGTCAAACCAAAATCTCCAAGGGTTCTCGCAATTGCTTGGTCAACCTAAAAAGCCCTAAAGGTATCTGTTGGTCTGACTTTCATACACACCCTGTGAAGAATGAGCATGAAACTTTGATAACACTTATACGGGATAAATCCCACTCACTTTAGGATCTAGCTGGTTATCCAAGGTGTGAGTTACGGAGTTGGGTCGAATGTCTATTCACTCTTTTTCGCTTCGGAATAGTTTTCAATATGGACTGTCTGTTACCTTACAACGGGCTCACTGAACTTGTTCAGTAATGTTTAGAAGTTGTCACTTGTTGACAATCAGATTTAAAATTAATTCTTTGATCTAGCTCTTATGGGTCAGCAGATTTAAATAAAAGACAAATTTAAAAGAAAATAAAAATGGATCATTTCACGGTAAAACAAAGAGGGTAGGGTAAGGCAGAAAGAGAAGTTTATCAAACTTAGTCTGTAAAACCTAAAACTACCAATTTTATTTATACTATCAGCTTCACAATAGAACAAATCAAAGAAGAAAGTGTCCAGCTTTCTAAGATCACTTTCTACTAAGAGCATAAGGCAGAGATGGAACAGATCTAAAAGAAAATCATAAACAGAAGGGAAGTCCGTTAAAATTGGTATCTCTCACCAGTAGCATAGCTCACACAGTGAGGACAGAGCAATTAGAACAAACTTGAACCTTAAATCTATGATTTTCCCTAGCATACAATAGAACAAATGAAGCCCAACAACATATTTAATCTTGATAACACAGATTTACAGAATATATTTAATAAACTTTAAAGAAACGGATAACAAAAGAAGATGAACTTATCACAATCTGCAAAAGATTAGGCTCCTGGCCATGCTATCACAGAGAACAAAAGCACATCAACTCCAAGTCCAGAAATAAAGTATTTAACAAGATTTGCAAGAAATTGCTTCAATAGCCTTTTATTTCTAAGTCTCCGCCTCCTGCGATTACATTGAGAAGAAGTATTTATAGACTCAGGACAGACCCTGATCTTTTCAGAAATATCTTCTTCTCCAATCGTAAATCTTATCATCTTAAACCCTAGGACCCGGGTTTTACAATATAAGCTCTTTTAAAACAAAGTTCGGATAAAACTTAACCATTCTGCAAATCAGTGCAGTCACTTGCCATAAATGGAGAAAATAGAATTCGAATGCCACTTGCATTCACCCGCAACTGTGAGTAAATGCCCTCATTAATTCCCTCGAAAATTTGGATGAGTCACCACTTTCTTGACATTTCATCTCCGCAGAGCCATCCCTGAGTTGAAAATCTCTGCAAGCTATTAATTCTGCCATAAATTTTCATTAAATGCATCCATCGGCAAATTTCGGTAACGGCGTGCAGATATTTTCATTTTCCGGCCAATTCCCGACATACTCCATTAAATGGGCAGCTGCTTAGTCACCGTAAAGTCTCCTTGCGGCCAGATCTGTAAAATTTGGATGAAACAGCAATTTTCGGCATCTCTTATTTCAATATGGCTGTCTTTGATTAATTTGCACTTGACTTTGTCTTTATGGCCATTTCTCCGTTATCATGTAAGTGCCAGATGGCCTCCTGCATGAAAGAACAAAAGATGGATTAGTATTTTTAAAAAATATTAAATCAAAACTTTAATTATTAAATCAGATTAAAACTCTAATGTTCACTTGCATGTCGGCTCTAATCATCTGATACGTGGCTTGCTTTGTCTTGACACGTGTCGCAAAATCGTGACACGTGTCCATTTCAAGCTGTCTTTTCATTCTATGCTGTTTTTCTATCTCGACATGTCGCGATTTCGCGACATGTCGCGAAATCATGACTTCCCCCGTTCTGGCAACCTTTTTTTCTTTGCAAGCCGTGAAACCGTGACATGTCACGATTTCGCGACATGTCACGAAATCGTGACGTTTACTCCGCCCTGGGCTCATTCAATGACCGTGTCACGATTTTGCGACGTCGCGAAATCATGACGTCACGATTTCGCGTGACACCTATCTTACCTAGCTGCTTTCTCGATTTTGTGGCAACTCTTGCTTCCTTTGTTTCCTTTTGGCTGGTTTCTTGTCTTGGCTCCTTTTCCTTTGGCGTGTCACGATTTCACGACGTCGCAAAATCACGACGTCACGATTTCGCGACACCCAGGCCCTGTCCCCTCTTTGCCTTCTGGCGTGTCGCGACGTCGCGAAATCGCGACATCACGATTTCACGACACCCAGCCTTGGCAGCTTCCTTTGGACCGTTTGGCTATTTCTTTGCTTCTTCTGGCGTGGGCATGTCACGATTTTGTGACGTCCCGAAGGCGTCGCGAAATCGCGACACTTTTGGGACCCTTGCTTTCACCGCCTTCTTGCGATTTCGTGACGCATTCCTGCCTTGTGCCCTTTTGAACTTTACTTTGTGACTTTGCTGTTGTTTTGCCCTGTGCCGCGAAAATGTGACACGTCGCGATTTCATGACGTGTCACGAAATAGCGACGATCCGTACGTCTCTGAGCCTTCTTTTTGAAAACATCATGAAATCGCGACGTCACGATTTCACGACGTCGCGATTTCGTGACACTTTCTTGCCTTAACCGCTTTTTGCTTGATGCGCCGCGAAAATGTGACATGTCACGATTTCACGACATGTTGTGAAATCGCGACGTTTCTTCGAGTTAGACACTTCTTCAATTTTCATGCAGCAAAAACGTGACATGTCGCGATTTCGCGACATGTCACGAAATCGCGCCTCTTTCATGCCTTAGCTTCCTTTTGCCTCCTCGCGAAAATGTGACATGTCACGATTTTTCCTGACATTCCAAACCGTTCCGTACGCAATTGCTTTCTCTCTCCAAACCCGTCGCGATTTCGCGACATTTCCAAAAATGGAAATGTCACGATTTCGCTACGTTTTCATGACTTTGCTGATTTTTTCGAAACCTGTCGTGATTTCGCGACATTTCCAAAAATGGAAGTGTCGCGATTTCGCTACTTTGCCAAAAATGGAAAGTTTTGATTTTCAATGAATTCATCTATCTAGAATCTACATTTTTTTTATACCGGTGTAAAATTTTCTTTATCCATGAATGATTCTAGCATGTAAAAAGTGAAGTCTGAGATAACAAAGCCAGAATGCAAGAATACTTGGATACTTTGACACAGGCAAAACTTGAAGAAGAAAGAGGCAAGTAAAAATTTGGATTTAAAACCTGAAAATCATCAAGAGGGTCCCTACTGCAAAATGAAAGCTCAATATTTTCAAAGGATGGAAATTCATTTTTCAGTGGGGGTGTGTTGCTTCTCAACAAATGGCGATATCTGCGGGTAAAATAGTAGCATTATTTTAGAACCCAGGACTCTAGTTTCAAAACAACATAGACCATGTATCTTGCCTTGCCACAGATATTCTTCAAAATAAATTGACTACTAACTGATAGTTGTTAAAATTTCCCAAGGACATACTAGGCTGAATCATTTAAGGAAGATTTCTGATGTGCAATTACAAGCGTATAAAACTTTCTTCAAGAATGACTGGGCCTTCGAATGTTGAACTCTGGATTGATCAGCTTTTCTAGGTTGTAAAAAAGGGGAAACCGAGTAGAGCTCTGTTTACTAGTTTAGCCTTTTACAGCCCCGACAGAGTTACCCTTTAGATTTACACGACCCAGATTTACAACTGTAAGGTAGAATCTACAACTTGGTAGAAGAAAAACATCTTTTGAAGTCTTGGCTACCTCTTTCATTATATAACTCTTTTTCTTTTTCTTTATATATATATATATATATATTGGAAATAACAGAGTGCCAATTTCATGCTGCCTGCTCAACTTTCATCTCTTTCTTTTGAAATACATCAACATCTGAAAAGCCTTAGAAAGAATAACAATTTTCTTTTAATATTTCATCAATCTGGAACTGCTTCAGCCTGGGCACTGATAGCCTCTGTGGATACTCAAATAATTACATGAATCATAGTCCCCTCTTATAACCAACTTTTCTTGGATTCCTCGGGAGTTTCTCCAACCAAACAGAATAGCAGTTTCTTTATAATTAAAACAAACTGTGGCAAGCAAGACACAAAATCCAATCATCCTTCCACTGTTGTTCTGACTAAAAAAATAGTTCCACTGTTCAGTTCAAACAGACTATCTCACACTTATGATAATGAACACTGGATCCTGGACTCAGAATAAAACAATTTTTAGAAGGCTGACTTTTTCATTGATGCTCAGGCAAAGGTTAAAGAACAGAATTCTAAAAGCTAGAGAACTTTGTACAGACTTCCAAGGATAGACACAGGCCTTTAAGAACAAAATAAAAATAAAACTGTACAGACTTTAACATAAAATTGTACAGGCACCAAAGGAAATGAAATAAAATAAGACTGCAGAGCTATTTACAAAGGAAATAAACTGCACAGACCTTAAATAAAAATAAAATACAGAACTTTAAAATAAAACAACACTGTACAGACTTCAAGGAAATAAAATACATAAATGTACAGACCTGAAATGGAAGGACACAGAGTGTACAGACCTTAAACAACAAACAAAATAAAACTGCACAGACAATTAAAATTAAATAAAATAAAACAACACTGCACAGACATTTGAAATAAAAATAAAATAAACAACACTGTACAGACATTGAAAGTAAAACTAAAGTAAACAACACTGTACAGACATTGAAAGTAAACTAAGATAAAATAAAACTGCAGAGCTATTTACAATGTATACACATGTTACAACTTCTTTGTGACTCATTCAAATGATACATTGGACGGAACAACCGAGAAATAATGTTTTAAGTATTGACCATTAACAGGGAGGTCCAAAAAATTACCATCAAGGTCTTGTAAATGGAATGCATTATTACCTAGAATCTCAGCAATCTGGTACGGGCCTATCCACAGTGGCTGCAACTTTGTATGCTTACCCTTCTTTTCATGGGCCTTGTCCCATAAAAGCACCAGGTCTGCCAGTCTGAAAGCTTTCACTTTGGCCCTCTTGTCAAACCAGCGCTTGACGGTTTCTTGGTGCCGACTGAAGTGCTCCAGGGCTTGGAGTCTTTCATCCTGCAAATTAGTTAGATCTAAAACACGGGCTTCTGCATCAGCTTGATCCTCAAAATAGTCTAAGACAAATTGGTAAGTAGGTAATTTCAGAGAGATGGGAACAATTGGCTGGGTACCATACAACAAAGCAAAAGGGGAAGTTTTAAGAGCCACTTTATATTTTATCCGGTCAGCCCAAAGTGCATATTTCAATAATGTATGCCACTGCCTGGGTTTGTCTGCTACAGATTTCTTAATGGCATTCATTAAATTCTTATTTGTGGACTCAGCCAGTCCATTGCCTTGGGGATAATAGTTGGATGAAAATCTGATAACTATCCCCATCTGGTATGCCCATTCTGCAAACTCCAAATATTGGAAGGCTGGTCCATTATCACACACCAAATTCAGAGGAACCCCAAACCTGGTTATGACATTTGACTCTAGAAATTCAATCACTTCATGAGCTGTACTTCTTGTGGTGGTTGCTGCTTCGACCCATCTCGTGCAGTAATCAGTAGCTGTTAGAACATACTTATGCCCTGCTGAAGAATTTGGATTAATCACTCCCACAAAATCAAGTCCCCATTGCATGAAAGGTTTATTTATTACAACAGGCTGCAATGGTAGAGCCCGGTTGGCCTCTTTGGCTGCAAAAGTTTGGCACTGATGGCAGGTTCTCACATGCTGATGGGCATCTTTAAATAGTGTAGGCCAATAATAGCCTGCTCTCAATATTTTATGCGCAGTAGCAGATCCTGATGAATGCCCTGCCCCTAACTTTTCATGAAAACTGGACATGACTTCATTGACTTCACCCCGAGAAATGCACCTCAAGAAAATGCCAGCATAATTTTCTCTGTACAAATTACCTGCTTTGAGGAGATAATGAGCAGCTTTCAGTTTTAATGCTCTCCTTTGGGTCCTATTCAAGTGAGACGGGCAAACTCCAAATTGCAGCAAATGAATAATATCTCCATACCAGCCATCAGATTCAGAATTTAATTGATTAACTTCTTCCCGTACAGGTATTTCGGCAATGTGTCGGGACAAACCAAGTCCTCTGATCAATTTTGTAGGCCGAATCTCTAAGTCATATTCTTGCAGCCTTGTAACCCAATTACCTCTTAGTTCACCCAACTCATTCTGACTTAATAGGTACTTAACAGCTGGGTCAGGAACTATAGCATGAATTCTGCTTCTTAGTATGTAGTGCCTGAACTGCTTAACTGCTCTCACCAAGGCATAAGCTTGTTTGTCTAAACGAGAATATTTCAGCTCAGCCCCTTTTAAATTGGTACTCTTGAAAGCAATTGGATGTTCCCTAGTTTCTCTCCGTTGGGTCAGAACTGCAGCAAGTGTGTGTTCAGAAGAAAAGGTGTATAGATAAAAATCTGCACTGAAATCTGGGCTTACCAGAACTGGTGCTTGTTTGATGGCTGTCTTGATTTCTTGGAAGGCTATTTTAGCTTCTGTGGTCCAGACAATCTGAGCAGTTTGCTTTAGCATGTCATTCATTGGCTTGACTATCTCTGCAAAATCGGAGATGAACTTCCTGACAAAGTTAATTTTTCCAAAGAAGGACCTCAACTCTTTCTTGGAATTGGGAAATGGTATGCCGGATATGGCTTCAACTCTGTCCGGATCCATGGAGATGCCATATTTTGTGACCAAGTGCCCAAGGAGCTTTCCTTCCGTTACACCAAAAATGCACTTCTTCGGATTCAAAGAAATGCCGAACTCCCTGCATTTGTTAAACACAGACTCCAAGTGTTTTACATGGTCAAACCGAGATTTAGAGAAGACTGTTAAATCATCCATGTAAACAACAATGCATTTACCCATAAGGCCCTTGAAGGCATGATCCATTGCTCATTGAAATGTAGCTCCGGCATTTATTAATCCAAATGGCATCCTCTTGTAAGCAAAAGTTCCCCACTTAGTTGTGAAAGCAGTTTTCATTCTGTCTTCCTTCTCAACCAATATCTGATTATACCCTGAGAAACCGTCCAGGAAAGACATCATCTCCGAACCATTGACAATCTGTAACACCTCATCCATAGAAGGCAGCGGATAATTATCTTTCTCAGATGCCTTGTTCAAATTTCTAAAATCCACACACAAGCGGATCTCTCCATTTTTCTTTCTGATTGGCACCAGATTGGCCACCCAAGTAGAATGCCTGATGGGAAAAATAATGGCGGCACTCAATAGTTTTTCTACCTCTTTCTGGATGAGGGGCTCTAACAGAGCATTGACATGCCTCTCGCTTTTGCCGAAAAGGTTTGCAGAATTCTTTTAAAGGTATAATATGAGTGTAAACTTTAGGATCAAATACCTTTAAGTCTTTGTATGACCAGGCCATAACATCCTTGGACCTGTGAAGAAAATCAATCATACTTCTTTTTATTTTTGGATCACAGTTCTTAGCCAACTTGATGTGCCTGGGATCTTCTTCAGTCCCTATGTTCAGGTTTTCAATCTCACTGTCTGTGGCACCCACATAATCCTCAGAATTCACCTTTTGCTTGATTTTGTCAACATCAAAGAGCCGCTCCAGCTCCACCATCCCTTTTGGAATTCTGTTGTCTTTCAACCTCATTATTCCCCTGTCATCATCTAACTGTTCCAGCAGGGTATCCCTTTGGCCCTCATCGATTATAGCATTTTCAAATGTGTTAGTACTCTGCAAAAAGTTCACAATCTGTTGATCATCAGAGAAAACCTAAAAACTATCTATATTGTTTGGGACTGAAGGACAAGGGACTAACTCAATTGAAAACTTGTTCCATTTAAATTCTTCCAATGGTTTTAAACTTGCGGCTGAAGAAGCCAAGACATCTGCATGTGAATTCTGGCTCTCTGGGTATGTGTGTCAGATTAAAAGCATCAAAGTCTTCTACAAGATCCCAAGCCCGATGTTTGTATCCTTTTAAATAAGATGCTTTACACTGGAATTTACCCTTGACTTGATTTGCCACCAATTCCGAATCAGTAAAAACTTGAATATTTCTTGCTCCTTTGTCCAAAGCAAATTTCAAACCTAATACCAGAGCTTCATACTCTGCTAAATTATTTGTACAAGGGAACTGTAGGCGGTAAGACATAAAATATGTCTGACTTTCAGGCCCTTTAAGGACTGCCCCTGTTCCAGAACCCTATTTAGATCTAGCCCCATCCACATGAAGTGTCCAGACTTCATTACTATGAACAGGATGGGCTTTATTAAACTTCTCATTTTGCCCCGTTGTTAAATTGTAAACTCCAATATCTACCTCCGCAATATTTACAGTTTCATTCTCTGCATTGTACTCAGTAATTGTATGCTTGTACCTGGGTTCTCTTTCAACCCGTAATTGATTTGCCACTCCTTTCCACGGCAACCACATGTGTGAAAAATCTGTTGCCAAGTATCCGTTCAGAGATCTCGACCAATCCCTGCTCAAAAGCATCCCGTACCCCACGGGGATATCCACAACCTGAATTTCAATTTTATGTTGAGCCCTTGGCTCAGATGCTAATTGGATATGAATATTTTGAAGCTCTCCAACTACTTTAACCTCTGATTTGTCCAATTGGACAACTCTCCTTTCAGACTTCATTGGGGTCAGACCCAACTGTTGACAAATGGCCAAAGGCATAACATTAGCAGATGCACCCGAATCTACCAAACAATTGTGTAAGTTCTTCCCAAAAATACGAACAGTCAATAAAAAGGGGGGAACTTCAGTTTTCTCTTTGTACATGGCTAGATTTGCATTTGCTATTTTCTTCCCCTTGTCCAAAGATTTTGTAGTATGCCCAGAGTATGTTTTTATCAGGTTGTCTCTCTGTTCTGAAATCTGGGCCAACTCATGAAGAGTAATGTTGGCCTTGATCTTTTTCATATCCTCCACTATGTTATATCCTTTATTAAGTGGAGGGACAAAAGCATCTGGTCCCCTCAGATTTCCTCCCTTGGGTGGAGATGGATTATTGCTTGGAGAGGGGTCTGGAGGAACATTGTGAGAGTTGTCCGGAGGGGTTGATGTAGTATTAGGCTCCGGATTCCTGTTTCTCAGGTTGTAGTTATCCCTTCTATACTGTTGGAAAGCCTGCACCTCATCCATAGGCATTTCAACTACATTCTCAGATTCATCCGAGAAAGTGAAAGAATCCAAGACCATAGCTGCACTATGGCTGGATGAACTTGGGCCATCAGCAGTTCTTTGATTTTCAGGAGAGATCAAATCCCCAGACAAAGCTTCAAATGCATTACAAAATTCTAAACAATCCAACTCCCCATGCTGGGAAGTAGCATGTATTCTGCACTAGTTAGGCAGAGCTAAATCGCAAATATTCACATCATGGCCTTTACCTTTGTAATATTTATTAGGTTCATATGGGGGCCGGTTGAATCTGTTCGGTTGATATGAATACCTGTTTGAGTTGTCCCCAGTAGAAACTTGCCTTTTAAAACTCAAAAAATCATTGGCCAACTTCTGAACTATTTTTGAGACTTCTTCAACTCTTGCATTGTCAGCCTCTTTGCCTGGGTTCCGTACATTCTCAATAGGTGCTACAGCCAATGGATTTGCTGATGGTAGAGTCTAACAAACTGACAACATCATCTGATGTGGAATGGGATTGAACATGGGGGTAGCTTGTGTGACCAGAGGAACTTGCTGAGCATTTAAAGGTTGGGGTCCCAAGCTGTCTTTCCAGAATCAAAGCTTCTTTATAAGCTTTTGTCAAATTAGTAACAGAGGGATCTCTTTTCAAGAAGACAGAGGTCATCAGATCTAGGGAGTTTCTAAAAATCTCTAATGCTAGGTCTGCATTCGGTACATAATAGCCAATAAGTCTACCATAAGCTTTTTAAAATCTAACATTATAAGATCTGATAGATTCACTTAATTCTCTTTTGATACCGGAAAACTGCTGGTACAATATACTAGGATCTATCACTTCACCGAACTGTGACACAAAAACTTTTTCTAAGTCATTCCAGCTGGTGACAGAATCATTAGTAAGATTTAGAAACCAGTCATAAGCTCCCTCCTGGAGAGTGAACGGGAACAATCTGCAGGCAACATCTTCATGCTGTACATTTAATAATTTCAAAGCATTCTTGAATGCAACCAAATGTTCTTCTGTAGTTCTTGTCCCATCATGTTTATATCTGGGGAGATATCTTTTCGGATTTCTGGGCAGGTCATGGGCTATACCCGGAATATTCAAAGCAGTGGAACCCAACCAATTTGCCATTACTACTTGGTTGACAGTGATATTCTGAGTTGTGGTTGGGGTAACTATCAGCGGTGATAAAACTGTTTGAGACAGAGACTTGGCCCTTCTGAGGCTACTTCTTCTCGGAGTTTCTAATTCAGGCACAAGGAGCTCTCCCGATCTGGGGTGGGACCTTGTTACCCTGTATGTAGAATCCAACTTTTCACAAGCACTTACAAACTTACAATCCTTAACAGAGTACTGAACTTGAGGTCTTCTTTTTGGGCAATTTTAAAATATTGTACTGACAACTTACAATACTGATCGGAGTTCACTGGGCCCTCCTTCTAGCACCATTTTTAAATGTTGGTCCGACTTTTATACACACCCTATGAAGAATGAGCATAAAACTCTGATAACACTTATACGGGATAAATCCCACTCACTTTAGGATCTAGCTGGTTATCCAAGGTGCGAGTTACAGAGTTGGGTCGAATGTCTATTCACTCTTTTTCGCTTCTGGAATAGTTTTCAATATGGACTATCTGTTACCTTACAACGGGCTCTGAACTTGTTCAGTAATGTTTAGAAGTTGTCACTTGTTGACAATCAGATTTAAAATTAATTCTTTGATCTAGCTCTTATGGGTCAGTAGATTTAAATAAAAGACAAATTTAAAAGAAAATAAAAATGGATCATTTCACGGTAAAACAAAGAGAGTAGGGTAGGGCAGAAAGAGAAGTTTATCAAACTTAGCTATAAAACAAAACTACCAATTTTATTTATACTATCAGCTTCACAATAGAACAAATCAAAGAAGAAAGTGTCCAGCTTTCTAAGATCACTTTCTACTAAGAGCATAAGGCAGAGATGGAACAGATCTGAAAGAAAATCATAAACAAAAGGGAAGTCCGTTAAAATTGGTATTTCTCACCGACAGCATAGCTCACACAGTGAGGACAGAGCAATTAGAACAAACTTGAACCTTAAATCTATGATTTTCCCTAGCATACAATAGAACAAATGAAGCCCAACAACATATTTAATCTTGATAACACGATTCACAGACATATATTTAATAAACTTTAAAGAAACGGATAACAAAAGAAGATGAACTTATCACAATCTGCAAAAGATTAGGCTCCCGGCCATGCTATCACAGAGAACAAAAGCACATCAACTCCAAGTCCAGAAACAAAGTATTTAACAAGATTTGCAAGAAATTGCTTCAATAGCCTTTTATTTCTAAGTCTTCGCCTCCTACGATTACATTGAGAAGAAGTATTTATAGACTCAGGACAGACCCTGATCTTTTCAGAAATATCTTCTTCTCCAACCGTAAATCTTATCATCTTAAACCCTAGGACCCGGGTTTTACAATATAAGCTCTTTTAAAACAAAGTTCGGATAAAACTTAACCATTCTGCAAATCAGTGCAGTCACTTGCCATAAATGGAGAAAACAGAATTCGAATGCCACTTGCATTCACCCGTAACTGTGAGTAAATGCCCTCATTAATTCCCTCGAAAATTTGGATGAGTCACCACTTTCTTGACATTTCATCTCCGCAGAGCCATCCCTGAGTTGAAAATCTCTGCAAGCTATTAATTCTGCCATAAATTTTCATTAAATGCATCCATCGGCCAATTCCGGTAACGGCGTGCAGATATTTTCATTCCGGCCAATTCCCGACATACTCCATTAAATGGGCAGCTGCTTAGTCACCGTAAAGTCTCCTTGCGGCCAGATCTGTAAAATTTGGATGAAACAACAATTTTCGGCATCTCTTATTTCAATATGGCTGTCTTTGATTAATTTGCACTTGACTTTGTCTTTATGGCCATTTCTCCGTTATCATGTAAGTGCCAGATGGCCTCCTGCATGAAAGAACAAAAGATGGATTAGTATTTTTAAAAATATTAAATCAAAACTTTAATTATTAAATCAGATTAAAACTCTAATGTTCACTTGCATGTCGGCTCTAATCATCTGATACGTGGCTTGCTTTGTCTTGACACGTGTCGCAAAATCGTGACACGTGTCCATTTCAGCTGTCTTTTCATTCTGTGCTATTTTTCTGTCTGAGTCACGAAAATGCGACATGTCGTGATTTCGCGACATGTCGCGAAATCGTGACTTCCCCCGTTCTGGCAACCTTTTTTTCTTTGCAAGCCGTGAAACCGCGACATGTCACGATTTTGTGACATGTCACGAAATCGCGACGTTTACTCCGCCCTGGGCTCATTCAATGACTGTGTCGCGATTTCGCGACACCTATCTTACCTAGCTGCTTTCTCGATTTTGTGGCAACTCTTGCTTCCTTTGTTTCCTTTTGGCTGGTTTCTTGTCTTGGCTCCTTTTCCTTTGGCGTGTCACGATTTTGCGACATCGCAACCTTTTCACCCCCCCTCTCCTTTTCTCCCATTTCGCGACACCCAGCCTTGGCAGCTTCCTTTGGACCGTTTGGCTATTTCTTTGCTTCTTCTGGCGTGGGCGTGTCACGATTTTGCGACGGCCCGAAGGCGTCGCGAAATCGTGACACTTTCGGGACCCTTGCTTTCACCGCCAAACACGTCGCGATTTCGCGATGCATTCCTGCCTTGTGCCCTTTTGAACTTTGCTTTGCGACTTTGCTGTTGTTTTGCCCTGTGCCACGAAAATGCGACACGTCGTGATTTCGCGACATGTCACGAAATCGTGACGGTCCGTACGTCTCCGAGCCTTCTTTTCGAAAACGTCACGATTTCGTGACGTCGCGATTTCGTGACACTTTCTTGCCTTAACCGCTTTTTGCTTGATGCGCCGCGAAAACGTGACACGTCACGATTTCGTGACATGTCGCGAAATCGTGACGTTTCTTCGAGTTAGACACTTCTTCAATTTTCATGCAGCGAAAACGTGACATGTCGCGAAATCGTGCCTCTTTCATGCCTTAGCTTCCTTTTGCCTCCTGCAGCAGCGAAAATGTGACATGTCATGAAATCGCGCCGTTCCGTACGCAATTGCTTTCTCTCTCCAAACCCGTCGCGATTTCGTGACATTTCCAAAAATGGAAAGTGTCGTGATATCACGACATTTCCAAAAATGGAAATGTCGCGATTTCGCTACGTTTTCATGATTTTGCTGATTTTTTCGAAACCTGTCGCGATTTCGTGACATTTCCAAAAATGGAAGTGTCGCGATTTCGCTACTTTGCCAAAAATGGAAAGTTTTGATTTTCAATGAATTCATCTATCTGGAAACTGCATTTTTTTATACCGGTGTAAGATTTTCTTTATCCATGAATGATTCTAGCATGTAAAAAGTGAAGTCTGAGATAACAAAGCCAGAATGCAAGAATACTTGGATACTTTGACACAGGCAAAACTTGAAGAAGAAAGAGGCAAGTAAAAATTTGGATTTAAAACCTGAAAATCATCAAGAGGGTCCCTACTGCAAAATGAAAGCTCAATATTTTCAAAGGATGGAAATTCATTTTTCAGTGGGGGTGTGTTGCTTCTCAACAAGTATCCATAATCCCTTTGGTCAAACTAAAAGCTCAAGGATTCACACAATCTCTTGGTCAACCTAAAATGCCCCAAAGGTATCCATAAACCCTTTGGTCAAACCAAAAGCTCCAAGGGTTCCCACAATCGCTTGGTCAAAAACAAATATTCAAAAACAAACAAAAATAAAAGATAATAAAAAATAACAAAAAATTGCATCTCACTTCCATGCATGCTCTTAAAAATCAAAACACAAGAAAATAATAAGCTGCATTAGGCATCACATACATACATTACATATTTGTTGGTCATACAAGTCAAATGCACCATAGAATGTAATTACTCGGCAATTCCATCATTTTACACATTTGTCCACTCTGTAAATAATCCAACAAGAATAATGCCATCCAAATTTTCACCATATCATAGTCAGTTGTATCCTAATGTATTTAGGGTTTTTGTCATTCAGCTGTCTTTAGATTTCCAGCCAAAAAATGTACAAAGTCAGACATATTTTACAAAGGTAGAGTTTTACTTGGATCACACCTTGTTATGTAGCATCCCCACACAAGTTAAAACACATAAAAATTCCCAAGTTGTGTGAATGAAAGATGAAACCTGCAAATCAATCCAGTATACCATATAGTAAAAATGTTATCTCGCTCATCCCCTTGTGCGAATGAACCCAAGAATGCTGAGAGTTGGAAAAAGGACAATCATCTTCCTTACCCAATTCCCCAAGCATCCCAAATTCTCAAAAAGTTGTAAATATCCAAAAAAATTGTAAAAATTCAAAGTAAAAAATCCAAAGTTTGACATCAAAACCCACACAGTGCATACATAAAAAAACACAAGAAATAGTGACTCTCATCACTCAAAATTCCCATCCCTTGCTCAAAAGAAAAAAAAATATAAAAATAAACAATGATTTTTATCACTTATATACGAGAGCAAGTATCCAAATAAAAGTAAAGAAAATAAGGGAGTTGAACTTGAATCCCTGGAACTCTCAGCATTCGAAAGGTCATGAGGTGATCCTCAGTATCGATTTGGTGGATAGCCTGCTGGTCACTGGCGGTAAACCTCCTGCATGACAATATTTCTATCACATTAAATTGTGTGCATATCAATGTTTGCATGTGGATGAGCTAGCTTATGGTATCCTAGATTGCATCACATATTAATCTTACTAAATACAACAAAGGAGTTAGTGGAGCTAATTAGGTGATCCTCGATACGAGTTTTGTTGACAGCCTATCTGGCACTGTCGGTATCCTTACAACTACCACATAAACAAATTCAATCGCACACATAGGGATGTGAAATAACTCGGTCAAACTCAAGTCTGATTTGTACCTTGTTCAAAAGTCTTGTGAGATAAATGTACAGTCTTGGCTAGTTAGTTAAAACATATGAGTCTCAAAAAAACCTTAACTACATTCTAGAACACCTGTGGTACATTCCATTCTTACATCACCATCAAAAAATATAAACAAAAAAATATTACACATGCAAAATCATTCCACAAAGCAATCACATAGTACAAAAAGCCAGCAAATCCTGTATAGTATATGGTGCCACCGCCAAGTTATCAAAAAACTATTTCATCCATTCCATATGCATACATCATATAATTAGAAATAGTTGCATTCATAATAACATATGCATACATCAACGTAAATAAATGTGAATACAAGTAACAATAAATCACAAGTGTATAATAAAAAAGAAATTCATGTATATATATCGCCAAAAATGCCCGTAGGCTACAATAAGTCTATCCTCTGACATCACAAAAAAAAATAAAAAACTCAAAAACCCCAAGCCTAGGGAGTCGGCCACCATGATCACGCAGGATCGGTGTGACTGGAACAACCCCCAATGGTGTGGGTCCTATGGGACCTCTCAGGGCGGTTGCTGCTAGTCCCTGCATCATGCCCACTAGCGCTACCCTCACCCACCTGCCTGTGATGAGAGGATGTAGACTGCTTAGTCTCACTACCTCTTGTACGATGTGACGATCCACCTCCAGTGACCTTAGGTAACTGTCCACCAAGGAAAATAATATCAGTCTCCAACTCCACCCAGAACTGACCCCACTCCACATCCTATCAGCGGTATGCAGCCAATGCTTCATCCTGATGTGCTAACTGAGCCTGTAGGCTATCCATCTCAACATTGTGCTCCTCATCCTGTCTCCATAGTAGGTCCTCCAATTGTGCTATCTCATTGCAAAACCTAGCCTCCCTATCTCTTGGGACTGCTTGAGGCATGGGCATCTCTAGGATGACATGCTACTCTGGCACCCACTACTCTGGGATGTCCTGTATGTCTGGCTACCTCAAAACCCCTAAACCATCCCCAATCAAGTCATCTACCTCCACCATATTTGCATCATCATGCGAAGCCCCCCAACCCTCCCCTGATGCCTCCACAACCCCACCACCTACTGCTGCATCCAGACCTCCTAGAGGCCCCTCACCTTGCCATCACAGCATCATCCACCATTGGTCATACTTTGTAGTAACCCAAAAATTGTCCACCTTAGGGACATCAATCATTGCATTAGACTCCTTGCCTAGCGGCTCAATAATCGACCATGCTAGAGTCCTCTTGTCGCCTCGATGTCGATAGATTAAAGGCTCACCAGGAAATACTTGGTGCACCCCAAACTATCGAGTCACCCAGACATACGGGATGTACTCCTGCTTAGTCTCGTGCTGCTCGATTAGCCACCTCCCCCTATGCACCCATCGGAGCCACTCCCTAGTCTCATGCCAAGCTAGACAGTCTTGATATGGCCATCAGAACACCTCCCCTAGAGAAAGACGTGAGAAGGCATTAGCATAGTGCCCTACGACACCTGCCCACTGTTGACTCTACCCCTACTCCTTGGACCTCTACCATAGAGCAGCATAGCCAATATCCATGTCCACCATCTTCCCTTGAGTGGTCCAAGGCAACCCCTGAGGCCACTCCACAGCTATGTACTGCCACCCCCAGCACTGCAACAAGTACCTGCACCCAATCCTCTTTTGCCTCTAATAATGGACCTCATATAGCACATCATACATTTGTGCCAGTAGTGTTTGACCCCACCTCATAATCAGTTATGCTATCGTCGAAAACTCCATAAGTCTGAACACTACCTCAAGCAGGTTCCAAGGGAACCTCACACTTGAGGAGTTATAAAGTAGCATGTTGGAGATGAGGGTCATAAGAAAAATATGCCTCACCCCCAACATGCCCTTCTCAAACCACAACCACACCAGAATCCCACCAATCAGGTAGTCTCTCTCCACTGCCCTCTCCACTGCCCCATCCACCCCCATCTCCGTCGCATGCCCAAAGCACCGTGTCAGCACCATCGTCTGCTGATCACGAGGAATCATCCGAATGGGTAGCCCATCTATCAGAATCCACAGAATCTGATACACGTCCTCCAGAGTCACTGTCATCTCCCTTGTTGGGAGATGAAAGGTGTTGGTGCGAGGATCCCACAAATTGATCAGGGTAGTCAGATATGCCCGATCCCCCACCATAGGCTCCAGTCGTGTCACTTGCTTTATCCCAAGGGCATCAAGCCAATCCCAATCCACCACAATCAACACATCCTATGCATCAAAGAATACTGTCGGCTAACGGTACCGAATCTTCACAACCTGAAAAATAAAAACAACACAAAAACATTAAAACATGACAACAAAAAAACTATACAACATGTAACACGAATGTACAACAATGTATATAAACAAAAAAAAACAATATAAAAAAACTGCATAATAACAAAATTGCATTTTAGGTTTTCTACCTTAATTTCAAAATGCACAGCAAAAATAACAAACATTAACACAATGTACAACAAAAACATTCAAAAAATCAAATAAACAAAAAAAAAATACAAATTTTAAACTAGGGTTTTTTATCTTAGTCTAAAAGCAAACAAAATACAAAAAACAAAACAAAACAAATTTTAACCTAGGTTTAAACAAAAATAACAAAATTACTAGGGTTTAACCTTAGGCTAAAATCAAACAAAAACAAACAAGTTTAACCTAGGGTTTAATCATAGTCTAAACGAACAAAAAAATCAAAACAACAACAAAATCACACTAGGGTTTTTAACCTTAAGTGTAAACAAAAACATAAATTTGAACTTTGGTAAGAAGTGAAATGATATATTCTTATGTACAACAAAAAAAAAACATACTAGGGTTTTTAACCTTAAGTGTAAACAAAAACATCAACACAACAAAAAAATCATCTAAGGTTTTTAACCTTATTATGAACACAAAAAAACAAATAAAAACACAAAACTCATCTAGGGTTTTTAACCTTATTATGAACACAAAAAAACAAATAAAAACACAAAACTCATCTAGGGTTTTTAACCTTAATTATGAAAAAAAAACAAATCAAAACAACAAAAATTCAAACTAGGTTTTTTTAACCTTATGATGCACAAAACAAAACAAATAAAACCACAACATTCATTTAGAGGTTTAACCTTAATGTGACAAAAAACAATGATAAAATGCGAGTTTTAAAAATTCATATAAAAACAAACAAAAAACAAGAAGGAAGGAGCACCTACCGGTATCGCCTCAGCTCTACCACTCGAGGATCCAGTCCTTGAACTCATGGTGTCCATGAAAATTCGGTAGCACTTCGCTTCGCAAACTAGCACTCCTCCCCACAGCTCCAAATAGCCAGAAAAAACAATTGCAAATGAGCCCAAAACCTAGTTTTGGCCCTTATATAGGCTCTTAGGCCTGTAATTGTTCCACCCTAGGACAAGTGCTCTAGTTAGCACTCATGCCACCCTGGGACTATTACAAAAATGGTATTCATCCCACCCTAGGATGATTACAAAGCAAGAAAATAAAATACAACCAAAACTGCATCCAAAATGCACCAAAAACAGTAATAAAACTTCCGAACAAAGGCACCTTTGCGCCTGTGATTCATGGCATCCAAAACCAACATTGGGGTCACAAATCCTCACTATCCTACTCCCTAAGAAGGCTACCATAGCCAAACCACTCCACGGGAGGACAAATTTTTGACAATTTCATCCCCAAAAGGCAAAAATGTGTTGTGATTTCACGACATGTTCCATTTTTGTGGGCGAAAGGTAGAGAAAGGCACAAGGCAGCGAAAGTGTCACGATTTTGTGACATGTCATGTTTTTGCTAGTGCTTGCAGAGAAGAGTGTACAAAAGTGAAAGGTGTCACGATTTTGTGACATGTCATGTTTTCACTAGTGCTTGCAGAGAAGAGTGTACGAAAGAAAAAGGTGTCACTATTTCATGACATGTCATGTTTTCACTATTGCAAGCAAAGAAGAGTGTAAGGAAGCGAAAGTGTCATGATTTCGCGACATGTTCTGTTTTTGTGGGCAAGATACAAAGAAGATCTCAAGGAAGCGAAAGTGTCACGATTTTGCGACATGTTTTGTTTTCATGGGCAAGAGACAGAGAATATCTCAAGGCAGCGAAAGTGTCACGATTTCACGACATGTTATGTTTTTGTGGGCCAAAGATAGAAAAGGCACAAGGCAACGAAAGTGTCACGATTTTGCAACATATCATGTTTTCACGGGTGCAAGCCGAGAAAATGTCAAAGAGGTAGAAAGTGTCGCGATGTCACAACATGTCATGTTTTTGTGGGTAAAATATGAGAAGAGTACAAAGAGACAAAAGTGTCATGATTTCACGACAGGTCACAACAGCACGATTTCGGACAGTTAACTGAAGTAGAACGACAGTTACAAGGGCAGTTGCAGAGGAAAATCATGCAGCCAATATAAGAAGAGTCAACTGAAGTTAGTGTGACAGTTGTAGGGGCAGTTACAGATAGAAATCATGCAAGCTAAAATAAGAACAATGCATTAAAGATAGAATGACAGTTACAGGACATGTGACGTAGTGAAATCGTCGAGCAACCGTTATACTATCAGTCCAAAATAAGAAGACAGAACTATTAATAGGTTGCATGCAGAAATACTATGCTAAACAGGAGTTACTCACAAAAGTGGCTATTGATAGGCTGCATAAGTAAACATGAAAGTTAAAAATAGAGAGAAAACCCTGTTATAAAAGGAGGTTTGCATGAAGAATTAAGTCGCTACAGTGAGTGAAAAAGTGTTGTGCAAAGAAGGTTAGAAGAGGGTCGAAAGAGAGATAAGCAAAGCCGTAAGTGTGTGTGGAGTTTGATTAATTGCAGACCAGTCAGGGTCTTGTAAAAGCGAAGGCATTTTTATGTCAAGAGAGATCTAATATAGAATTCTAAGTTGGTGCTTGGAATCAGGGTTTGGTGCTCCTTTCTATTGGTGCAGATAAATCAGGGGTTGGTGCTCCTTCCAGTCAGTGCTGGTAAATCAGGGGTTGGTGCTCCTTTATTTTGGTGTAGATAAATTAAGGGGTTGGTTCTCCTTCCAGTGTGTGCTGGTAAATTGATTATAAAGTTGGTGCTTTGCAAAGGCTAGATTTGGATGGAAGTCCAAGCAGTCTATTTTTGAGGAGTAGCCAAAACTGGTGAACCTCATTACATCTTATGTTATGTGATGCTCTCTTGTTGATATTTGCTTTATCTGGTTTTAAGCTTTCATTATTTCAAATTTAAGAGTTGCAGATTTAAGTTTAAAAATCTACACTGATTCACCCCCCCCCTCTAATACTAATAATTGGTATCAGAGCCAAGTTCCTGAATAAGCTCAATCAGCTAAGGTGATTTGGGAAGTGACACAATGGCAGTTGGTGAAGGATTCTCATCAAACAAAGATCCATTGTTTGACGGGACTAATTACGTGTTCTATAAAATCAGGATGTATACATATCTATGTGCATTGGGATACGACATATGAGACTCAGTAGAAAGTAGATACAAAATACCCACCACTCCTCCAACCGATGCTATCGGTAAGAAATAGTTTGAGAATGACTCAAAGGCAGATAATGCTATCATGTGCGGTGTAGCAAACAGTGAACTGGTAAATATCATGAGCTATAAAACGACAAAAGAAATTTAGGACAAATTGAAGAGCATTCATGAAGGAGACGATAAGATCAAGGAGGCCAAGTTGTAAACTCATCGAACTCAGTACGAAGCATTAAATATGAATGATGATGAGAACATAGCGGAATATATGCTGAGTAAATGAAGTCATTAATGCCATTAGAGGACTCGACGAGAAAATTGAAGACTCTGTAATCGTAAAAAAGGTATTAATATCTCTTCCCAAAAGATTTGATTCTAAAGTATCAGCTATAGAAGAAGCCAAAGATCTAAATACATTTAGTATGGATGAGATGCATGGTTCGTTGACTACGTATGAGATGAAAATAGGAAAGTCTGATCCCATAGACAGAGAAGCTGCTTTTAAAGCCCACAAAAATACGAAAGCAAAACAAGAATCCGAAGATGAAGAGACATCAGATGAGATGGAAGCAAACTTTGTCCAAAAACTAAAAAGGGGACAAGGAAAATACAGAGGAAAGCTACCATTTAAATGTTTCAGCTGTGGAGGCATTGGGCATGTTGTAGCTAAATGTCCACGAAATATGGAGAATGAAAGTGATGAAGAATCACACCGAGAAAGAAGTGACTGGAAGAAAAAGACAAATTTCAAAAAGGGCAACTTCAAGAAGAAAAGTTTCATCTCCAAGAATGTCAGTTCATCAAAAGACAGTTTCGGTGAGGATTCCAAAGAGGAAACAAGTGAAGCTCTTTTCATGGCATTCAAAGAAGAAAACACTGAAGAAGAATAGGAATGTGATGAAAAAATTGAGGCTGAGGCTGAAGTAAATCTAAGAGGTGAGTTGACCGCTGCACTTGAAGAGTTGGGTTTAGAAAGGAAAAAGAACAAAAGATTGTCCAAGAAGTTGGAAGAATATGAGGGTAATATTGAATATCTCTTCTTACAAATTCACAAAGCCAAGAAATAGAAGAAGCCTTGAAGTCACGAGATCAATGAGAAAGAGATTGGTTGCTTGCAAACAAGAAGAGGAGATTGTGTTATTGAGGAAATAACTAGAAGAGGCCAATACAAATCTCAAATTTGAGAAGAGCACGAGAGCTGCTAGATAAAATGATAAGGCAACAAAGAAGCCCTATGTGCAAGCTTGGTCTTGGATATGAAGCTGAACAACCTTCATCTTCTAAATCTGTAGAGAAGAAGAAATCCACTGCTTGAAGGATCAAAGCAAGAAAATCCTGAAGTTGAATCTTCAAAAGGAAGAAAATCTCAAAGGATATCTACAGCAAACCAACCACAGCAAAAGAGGTTCTCTCACTCTCACCCTTTTCATAATAATGCTTTTAACGGCTATTGTTTTAGATGTAGCCATTATGGTCACTAGACAATTTATTATGGATTGAATAATAAATCAAGGAGTTATGCTGGTAGAAATACATCTGCTCTTCTGAGTGAACACCATGTGCAATGTTTTAAATGTAATGGTCATGGGCACATAGCAAGGTTTTGTCCAAGCATATCTGCATCTAATCTAAGGCAAGACCATAGATTTCATCAGACGCAAAGAATGCAACACAGACAGGGAAGAAATCATGTGCATAAAAGAAAGGAAAAGAATCATCCATCAAGGATGTACAAGAGACAACCACCCAAGAGAAATGTTCAAGTTCACAAAAAGGTTCAAAATAGGGATGCAGTTGAAAAACTCAAGCCCAAGTTCAATAAATCTTGGAGAAAGAAAGAAGAGAGGAAATCTTGTCTCCTTGGACAGAAGGAGATTACTCCTCTATTGCACTAAGCAGCTCCAGGTAGCACATCCTCAGGGGGAGTAATGTTAAAGGTTATTTTAATGCTCCTATATATTTGTGTGGTTATCTGAGGATGAAAGGAAAGTAGTCGGGGAGTTGTTGTATAGCTGTCAAAGTGTGTTTTCTATTCATACAATTGTTTGTGATAGTGTCATGAAGGGTGGTGATTAAATTGAGAGTTGTCTTTATTGGTAATATTGCTATATGTCATTATTGTACTGTTGATGGTTCTCACTGCCACTGTCAAAAGTTAAGGATTATAATAGTTCAGATGATTTGGTTGGTTTTGTGGTACTGTGTTTGATGCTTGCATAGAGTTGGCAGTAAAATTGCAGTGTTGGTATAGTGTTGGACAAAATTTGGTACAAGTGTGAGTCACTTGTCAATTTTTTTGACAGATGTGAAATCAACGTGTTGAATGGGAAGATTGAAGAAGATGTTTATAATGAGTAGCCAGATGATTTCCAACCTGGTGATGAATGGTTGAGTTGCTTTCATAGAGGTTGTTTTGATCAAGTTAATGCTTTACTTGATACATGATTTGGGCTTACTCCATTGAGATTGATTTGAGCAAGTTATTCTTTGCATTGGTAATTTATGTTGGTGGTTGTTTTGTTCAAATAAATTTGGAAGGAAAAGGATGTCTACTAGTTTCCTTTTCATGTAGTGATTGGTTGAATGCTTCAAGGTTAATCTTGAGTTGAATTATGTTGGTTAAACCTTGTCTATTAGCATTGTTGTTAAAGCCCTAATTGGTTGAGAAAAGATATAGGTTGTGGAAAGAACATGAGTATCATTGTTATATGAGTTATTGCATGGTTGGCAATTGTTGGGTTGTGTTTCATGTTCTTGAGAAAAGCATACTACATCTATCTTATTCTTTTGAGATTGAGATTGAGTTGAGATTGAGATTGGGAGTTAAGTATAGAACATATTGAGTCTCTAACAATTCTTTTTATGCTTCTATGAGGTTGATGAATCACATTGGGTCTCCAAAAATTCTCTTTGTGGGTTCATGCTAAGCAAGTTTTTCTTGATGAACTTGTGAGCTGATTTGAGGACAATGCTAGGACAGATTTGAGGACAATGCTGGGACAAATTTCCAGATGTAGATTTGGGCAGGATGTGTAGATGACAGAAAGAGTACCAGTGGAGGTGCATTCTATTATGGAGATAGATTGGTCGCGTGGAACAGTAAGAAACAAGAGTCAGTTTTCTTATCCACAGCAGAAGCAGAATATATTGCAACAACAGTGTGTTGTATGTAGAGGAAGAATTTATATATTTAATTATATTTGTGCTCATATTTGTAATTTTTGCTAACTGTCATAACGTGTGCCTGAGAATGTTGTGCATGGACTCAGGGGGAGTCTGTAGGAGCCCTTTGGTATTATTTTCAAAGGGGGAGAAGAGTTACAGGTAATTGCACGCAATTACGTGTGTTGCCATCAATTCCAAAGGGGGAGATTGATGTGCAAGGTGCAGCCAAAGTATTATCATTGTTGTCAACACAGTCAGGGAGATCGGTTGATGCAGTGGACAATAGATCGGTTGATGCAATGGACAAGAGTTCAATGGTCATACAGAGCATTTGCAATGAATTTTCAAGAAGACAGAAGAGGCCAACATTCAAAAGATCAAAGAAAAAGACAAGTAAGAAAACTATCATGATATCACGACATGTTTGGTCGAAAAGAAAAACTGTCACGATTTCGCGACATATCGGAGGAGAGAGAAAATGCTGGAAAAACTGTCATAATTTTGTGACATATCGAAGGAGAGAGAAAATGCTGGCAAAACTGTCATGATTTTGACATATCGAAGGAGAGAGAAAATGCTGGCAAAACTGTCGTGATTTCATGACATATCGGAGGAGAGAGAAAATGTTGGAAAAACTTTCACGATTTCATGACATGTTTGAAGAGAGAGAAAGCACAAGGAAAACTATCATGATTTCGTGACATGTTTGGAAAGAAGGTGCAAGCAAAGAAAATTTTCACGATTTTGCGACATGTTCGAAGAGAGAGAAAGCGCAAGGAAAACTGTCATGATTTCGTGACATGTTGGACGAAAGAGAAAGCACAAGGAAAACTGTCATGATTTCGTGACATGTTCAAAGAGAGAGAAAGCACAAGGAAAACTGTCACGATTTCATGACATGTTGGACGAAAGAGAAAGCACAAGGAAAACTGTCGTCATTTCATGACATGTTGGAAGAGAGAGAAAGCACAAGAAAAACTATCACGATTTCATGACATGTTCGGAGAAAAGGTGCAAGCAAAGAAAATTGTCACGATTTTGTAACATGTTTAGGGAGAAGGATCTCGCAAAGAAAAGTGTCATGATTTTGCAACAAACTGTAAAAGAGGCAGTACGGATGAAAATGTGTCACGATTTCGCGACATGTTTGAGAGAAGGAGCTTGCAAAGAAAAGTGTCACGATTTTGCAACAATCTGTAAGAGAGGTAGTACGGATGAAAATGTGTCATGATTTCGTGACATGTTTGAGAGAAGGAGCTCACAAAGAAAAGTGTCATGATTTCATGAAAATCTACAAGAGAGGCAGTACAGACAAAAATGTGTCATGATTTCGTGACATGTTTGAGAGAAAGAGCTTGCAAGGAAAAGTGTTGCGATTTCATGACAATTTGCAAGAGGAAGTGCTAAGGAGAAAAAGTGTCGCGATATCGCGACATGTTGGGTTTTCACGACCCGAAGGGAAGAAAAGCGCTAAGGCAAAAATGTGTCACGATTTTGTGACATGTTCCATTTTCATGGGTATGCAGAGAAAGGCATAAGGCAGCGAAAGTGTCACAATTTCACGACATGTCATGTTTTCGCTAGTGCTTGCAGAGAAGAGTGTATGGAAGTGAAAGGTGTCGCGATTTTGTGACATTTCATGTTTTTGCTAGTGCTTGTAGAGAAGAGTGTATGAAAGCAAAAGGTGTCGCAATTTCATGACATGTCATGTTTTCACTAGTGCAAGCAGAGAAGAGTGCAAGGAAGTGAAAGTTTCATGATTTCATGACATGTTCTATTTTTGTGGGCAAGAGACAGAGAAGATCTCAAGGAAGCGAAAGTGTCACGATTTTGCAACATGTTCTATTTTCATGGGCAATATACAGAAAAGATCTCAAGGCAGTGAAAGTGTCATGATTTCATGACATGTTGTGTTTTCATGGACCAAAGACAGAAAAGGCATAAGGTAGCGAAAGTGTCACGATTTTGCGACATGTCATGTTTTCATGGGTGCAAGCCGAGAAAAGGTCAAAGAGGCAAAAAGTGTCGCGATGTCATGACATGTCATGTTTTCATGGGTAAAATTTGAGAAGAGTACAAAGAGACAAAAGTGTCACGATTTCACGACAGGTCGCAACAGCGATGATTACGTGACGCTTAACCGAAGTAGAATGACGATTACAGAGGGCGATTGCGAGAGGAAAATCATGCAGCCAATATAAGAAGAGTCAACTAAAGTTAGTGTGATAGTTACAGGGGGATTTATAGATAGAAATCATGAAAGTTAAAATAAGAATAGTGCATTAAAGATAGAACGATAGTTACAGGGCATGTGACGCAGTGAAACTATCGAGCAACCGTTATACTGTCAGTCCGAAACAAGAAGACAATTATTAATAGGTTGCATGCAAAAATACTATGCTAAATAGGAGTTACTCACAAAAGTGGCTATTGATAGACTGCATGAGTAAACATGGAAGTTAAAAATAGAGAGAAAAGCCTATTATAAAAGGAGGTCTGCATGAAGAATTAAGTCACTGCAGTGAGTGAAAAAGTGTTGTGCAAAGAAGGTTAGAAGAGGGTCGAAAGAGAGATAAGCAGAGCCGTAAGTGTGTGTGGAGTTTGATTAATTGTAGACCAGTCAAGGTCTTGTAAAAGCAAAGGCATTTTTATGTCAAGAGAGATCTAATATAGAATTCCAAATTGGTGCTTGGAATCAGGGGTTGGTGCTCCTTTCTGTTGGTGTAGATAAATCAGGGGTTGGTGCTCCTTCCATTCAGTGCTGGTAAATTAGGGGTTGGTGCTTCTTTCTATTGGTGCAGATAAATTAAGGGGTTGGTGCTCCTTCTAGTGGGTGCTGGTAAATTGATTGTAAAGTTGGTGCTTTGCAAAGGCTAGATTTGGATGGAAGTCCAAGCAGTCTATTTTTGAGGAGTAGCCAAAATTGGTGAACCTCGTTACATCTTGTGTTATGTGATGCTCTCTTGTTGATATTTGCTTTATCTGGTTTTAAGATTTCATTATTTTAGATTTAAGAGTTGTAGATTTAAGTTTAAAAAGCTACACTGATTCACCCCCCCCTCTCAGTGCCATTATAAGACTAACAATTTTTTCCTAGGGGGAACCCAACCACTCACATGCCTCATAGGGAAGATCCATTCATCCCAAAACTTCCAGAACCTCATCATGAGTATAATGGAGAAACCCCTAAGGAAATATTTCACCCATGTGGTCCTGGAGATTTCACCCCATCCATAAACATGATCTCCATTGATTTGACCACTACACTTCATAATACGGTAGATCTTGTGAAATCATTACATCTTGATGTAGAGGCTATTTATTGGGATCAAACCGATTCACCCATAGAGCCTGAAGATCTTTTCCCTAGCGAAGAGATGTTACAACCATTTCCTTTTACACTAGGCTTCACATATGATGTGTTCCATACCGGTTTGGATCCTGAGAAAATATGACCTATAAATCCCACCGATGACATTCATTTAATACCCACACCTTGCTAGTTAGAGGATGGGTCACATATGGATATAGAAGTTACTTTCGAGGTGGACATCAGTGATGATACTACTCAACCTAGAAGTTACTTTCGAGGTGGACATCAGTGATGATCCTACTCAACCAAAGAAAGTTAAGTTCAGAGAAAGTCTATCTCCAGAGGAACAAGCTATCATAATCCCTCTCCTAAAAGAGAGGTCAAATATTTTTTCTTGGACATACAAAGACATGCGTGGGATAGATCCAAAGTTAATCATTCACAACCTTTCATTGGATCCCATGAAGAAACCATTCAAGAAAAATTTGAGTAAAATGCATCCCACCGTAACTTTTATGGTAAAGAATGAATTGCAAAAACTATTGGATGCAGTATTCATAGTTCCTATTGATTACCCTGAGTAGGTATCAAACATGGTGCCCATAAGGAAACCCAATGGAAGAGTCCGTATCTACACAGATTTTAGAGACTTGAATAGAGCAACCCCAAAATATTCATTCTCGTTGCCAAATATAGATGCTCTTATGGATGCCACCATAGGTCATGAGATGCTCTCCCTAATGGATGGATTTTATGGATACAATCAAATCTGGATTAAACTCGAAGATCAGAACAAGGCTGCTTTAATTACTCCATGGGGAGCATTTTATTACAAAGTAATGTCATTCGGCCTCAAAAATACTAGTGCCACATATCAGCAGGCCGTGAAATATATATTCCATGACTATATGCATAAGATATTGGAATATTACATGGATGACTTACTCACAAAATATTTGTTGCGACAAGAGCATGCCGAAGTCCTTAAAAAAGTCTTTAATCGTCTCATTAAGCACAACGTTAGATTGAATCCTAAGAAATGCATTTTTGGTGTAAATTCTGTAAAATTTTTGGGATTCATTGTTTCTAAGAGAGGTATTAAGGTTGATCCCACAAAGGTAAAGGCTATCTTGGAAATGTCCATCCCTACCAACATTAGGGAATTAAGAAGCCTACAAGGCAAAATAGCATCCATCAAAATATTCATTGCATAATTATCAAACAAATATCGATCCATGAATCAATTGCTACGTAAGGAAGTCCCCTTTCATTGGGATTAAGAATGCCATCAAGAATTTATAGAGATAAAAACTTATTTGGAAACACCACTAGTATTGGCTCCACCAAGGCTAGACATACCATTTTTACTATATATCGGCTATCGATTTCGCATTGGGCACCATGTTAGCCCAAAATAATGCACAAGATAAAGAACAAGCCATATATTACATTAGTAACACCTTGGTGAGCTATGAGCTAGGGTATGCATATGTCAAAAAGTTATGTTTCACGATGGTTTTTGCAACTTGAAATTTGTGACACTACATGTTGAGCCATACGACCTACATTATATTAAAACAAAACCCTTTGTAGTACATGATGAGCAATACATATCAAAATACAAGTACTGCAAAGTGGATCATGTTGTTGATAGAAATTAATTTAGAATTCATAAGCCAAAAGTCCATTAAGGGACAATTCATAGTTGATCAATTAGCAGAAGCACCTCTTCAGGATAGCAATCCCCTCACTGCAGAGTTGCCTAACGATGCGGTATTTACATTATCATATCCATAAAAAATCGAAGAACCCAAGAAAGAAAGAGACATATCATTTTTCTTCGATGGTTTGAAGTGTGAACAAGGGGGTGGAGCAAGGATCATATTTATCACACTGTAGGCCACTCAATTGCCCTTATCATTCAAACTAGACTTCCCTTGCACAAACAACAACATGAAATATGAGGATTTGATCTTAGGACTTCAAAAAACCATAAAAATGGGCATTAAAATATTGAATATCTTTGGTGACTCCTTGCTCATAGTAAAATGAGTCAAAGTCCTATTCCAATGTAGGTTCCCACTCCTAAAAACCTACAAGGAACTTGTTGACACTTGCCTAGCCTGGCTAGAATGGTATGACATCGATGCAATCCCTCATACGTCAAAAAAAATTTGTGGACACCATGGCCTCTTTGGGATCCTTAATCCCTCAAAATATGTCTGCTAATTTTACCACCATCCATGTGAAAGTTCTTTTGCACTCAGTAATACATCGTGAAGATTTTGACAATCAAGAATCAGTCAACATGATCAATGTTGAGTTAAGCCAAGATTGGTCCTTTGCAGCTAGAAATTTCTTACGAATGGCACCCTGGGGGTCCTTGCTTTCCCAGGGTCCTACAGAGTGTGGCACTACCATACACCACAGGGTCATTTCTCAATCTATTTTCACTAGTGAAACATAGAAGGAACATGCCATATTTTCTATAGAGGTTGTAGCGTATCGGGATTGGCTTTCCCAACTGTGATATTTCCTAAGACTAGGAATGGTACCACTAGGAATTTCGTATACTGAAAGGCAAACATTTAAATAGAAAGCAACAAGATACATATTTCTAGGAGAATTCCTCTATAGACGAGGATATGATAGAGTACTACTCTGGTGTCTTGAGCCCTAGGAAGCATCCTGGGCAATTTCACAAGCTCACAATGGTACATGCGAAGGTCATTTTAGTGGCATGGCCATTGTTAAGCGTATCCTAAGAATGGGCTATTATTGGCCCACCATGGAAAGAGACTACTGCGAGTATGTCAAAAAGTGCACTAAGTGCTAGTATCATGTAAATCTGACACACTTGCCATTGTAAGCCTTACAACCCATCTAGGTACCATGGCCATTCTTGCAATGGGGACTAGACTTGATAGGGAATATCTCACCCCCATCCTCAAGCCAACACAAATTCATCATAACGACCATTGAGTACTTCACTAAATGGGTTGAAGCGATCCCCTTAACATCGACAACTGGACCAAGGATTGAGGAGTTTATACTCCACAATATCATAAGTCATTTTAGGGTCCCTTCGAAGATAATATCGGATAATGGGCCATCTTTAAATAACAAAAATGTGCATGCCTTAATGAAAAAATACCATATTCAACATAGTTTTTCAATGCCTTATCACCCACAAGCAAATGGGCAAGCAGAAACCTAAAAAAAATAGCCTCCATCTTGAGGAAGATAGTGCAAGACAATCACAAGAATTGGCACATATAGCTGCCTCTTGCACTATGGGCATACAGGACTAGTATACGGATGCCCACTGGGGCAACACCATTTTCACTAGTATATGGCACTAATGCCATCATGCCACTAGAGTTGGAAATTCCAACTCTACGCATAACATTGAAAGACTTCATAAATAATGATGCCATGTGGTAAGGTTGCATCGATTAGTTAATGCTTCTTGATGAACGTCGAGTTAATGCTTTAGAGCATCTTTGCGTTTACCAAGATCGCCTTACGTGAGCTTACACTAATAAATTCCACTTAAGGGAATTCAAGGTTGGAGATTTAGTGCTCAAAGAAAACCAACAGAATTTGAATTTGACACCGCACCTGCGAGACAAGTTTGTGGGAAATTGGATAGGCCCATACATGATTTCACAAAGAATGGGACCTAGAGCATATCGTCTTATATCATTATATGGTTTTGAAGATCCTTAACCTCTCAATATCATTCACCTAAAGGTATTTCACACATAAAAATCAAAAATAAAAAAATATATATTTAAATAATTCAAAAATTCAAAAAAACATTCAAATATATCATAAAAATCAAATCACAAAAATTCTCCAAGGGTATCCAATCCGCTTGGTCAAATATAAACAAAATCTCCAAAGGTATCTTAAAGCCCTTTGGTCAAAATCAAAATAAAAATGCTCCAAGGGTACCCAATCCACTTGGTCAAAATCAAACAAAAGCTCCAAAGGCATATTAAATCCCTTTGGTCAAATCAAATCACAAAAGTTCCAAAGGCATCTTAAAGCACTTTTGTCAAATCAAATCACAAAATCTCCAAAGGCATCTTAAAGCACTTTGGTCAAAATAAAAAATGCACCAAGGGTATTCAAACCGCTTGGTCAAAAATAAAAAAAATGCTCCAAGAGTACTTCAAACTACTTGGTCAAAAAAATCAAAAGACCCAAAGGCACAATAAGCCCTTTGGTCAAATTTAATTACAAAAACAACATAAAAATCAAAAATACAAAAACAATTGCATTTCTTATATTGCATCCACCTAATTGCATTGTCATTTCCATTGCATTCGCTAAGCCACAAGAGTCTTAAAAGTGATGCCACAGTCTGTTTCAAAAACATTCAAATCCATACCTCCATAAAAAAAAAGTGTGTAATTGTGTTTTTCAACACAACAATAAAAAGTTGCTATACATAAAATACTAAGATTTTCCGGATAGTTCAAACACACCTAGTGATCTTATCAATTTTTGTGAAACATCATCTTGGCTAGTAGAATATAAGGTCTAGTGGTGACAAAGCCTAGCATATCTCAGAATCCCATCACTAATTTAAACATTAAATTCTAGTTGATACATGGGAAGATGAAAACTACAAAATGGTCTAGGTTACCAAAAGCAAAAAGGAACATCCTTGCTTATCCCCCTGTGCAACCAATTTAAAGGTGCTGAGAATTGGCAAAAGGACAAGTGCAAACCCTACCCAGAAAGGAGTTATTAACATCACTACATAAATCCCTTGCTTCTATCAAAACAAGCAAAATCCCAAAGTCAAGAAAAAAGTCAAAAGAGTGATTAACATCACTACATAAATCCCTTGCTTCTATCAAAACAAGCAAAATCCCAAAGTCAAGAGAAAATTCAAAGAAGTGATTAACATCACTACAAAAATCCCTTCCACTATTCAAACAAGTTTCATCCTTCCATAAATCCCTTGCTCAAAAAAAAAAAAAAAAAGTAAAAAATAAACAGTGATTTTCATCACTAAGTATGAGCAAGTATACCAAAAGAAATGAAGAAAAAAAGGGGAATAGAACTTGAATCCCTAGAATTCTCAGCACTACACAAAACTGGAAGGAGAAATCCTTACACATGATGATATGTCTACCACAAAAGCTCCTGGAATTTGTATAGACCAATGTTTGAATGTGGATGAGCTAGCTTAGGTAACTCAAAACTACCTAGTGGTATAGTCCAACTAAGTCCAACATAAGGATAAGATAAAACACTTGAGGATCCCTGATCTTAGCAATGGGCTGAAAGAATCATGTCTAACATCGGAGGAAATGCATGGGTTGAATCTAAATATATTCATTTACACACACAGGGATAATGAGTATCTAGGTCCATGATGAAAGAAAATTTTTCAAAAAGCCTAGAAGAATGAGTAACAGTAATTGATAGGAAAACTAGAGGGTTGGGTATCTGGAAAAACCAAAAATAATGCAAGAATAACAACAAATCTATCACTATTCACACCATCACTTCCTTTATAAGATCCTATAAATTAGGGGGTATCAACATAGTAGGACAGATACCGCATATATATTAGAAATAGTATATATATGGCCACTGACTACTTTATATATTTTAATTTACAGAAACTTATCAAGAAAATACATCTCACACCATTACATTTATGAATGCTTAGTCAATTCTTATGATAAGAGTGATTATGTAAAATCATGATTAAATTTTTACTTTCTGTGGTATCACCCATTAAAAATTGTCAAATTTCATGTGCATTCCTTATGTTTTAAGTGATTAGAGAATACAAGTTCGTTTATACGATCCCATCACATAATTTAGATGCATAAAAGTAAAGCAAAATTAAAACATGCATTTAACAATAACATCATATCCACAAAAACAAGTCATTAATCATCCATAAACCACATCATAAAACATGTAGGCAATTTTCATTTGCATACAACCATGAATTCACCATTTATCAAAATTCAAAATACATTGCATCATATCATCAAATCATATAAGCATCTACACATCCATATAAGCATCTTCAATATCATCTATCATCTAATATATTCATCAAGTTCGCATAATACCATCATCGCATCATATCACCAAATAAAATAACAACAAAAACATGAGCAATAAACGATACACATAATAAGTCATAATGCAAATATATCATAAAAGTATGTGTGTCAAGTCCATGGATGTAAAAAAATTCCCATGGGCTACAGTCATATAGGTCAGTCGACCTCAAAAATGAATCAAGGACCAAATAAAGCATCAATCAAATACCGGGCCTGAGCCCCCTGCATCACCTTCTCTAGTGCCACCTCCCCCTGTGGTGGTGTTGCGAGTTGAATGATGTGAACCTATCGGTCTCTCTGTCCGAGTCTGGGTCCTCTAGCTAGGACAAGTGGAAGACTACCTTGAGGTGGAGCACCCAATGACTTACGAACCACCCACACTATGTGGCTTCTTAAGGATAATCCCATGCCTCCTGAGCTTTATTTGAATAATGGTGATGTGATCCACATGTCCTCGGATCTGCTCCTCATACTCATACAACAAAGACTGAATCTATCCCACATCTACTCCTAAACCTGCCATTGAAACCTTTTGTGGTGTAGAAGGAGGAACAACAAACTGCATCCTAATATTGCCACTCCCAATAGCAGCCTGTAGAGCCTGTATCTATGCTCTAAACTGCTCAATGGTAGCATCTCGCTGTTGTACCTGGATATTAGTTACCTAAAGCTCAGCCTCAATCTCATGTAGTTGTGCTCTCAAAGGAGAGTCTCTCTCCTCAGGCTCTAACTCCTCCTCCTCAGGAACATTAGGATCCTCCACTACCACCTACTTTGTTGATTGGCCCTATACCTCAATCCTGGCTCGAACTCTGTGTCCTATCATATTAGCACCATCATCCCTACCATCATCCTCGTGCCCTAGGTTGCCAACACCATGCCACATACGATCATCCCACCATTGAGTGTATGCCTCTTTAACTCCCCAACCACTCTAAGGTTAACAGTTGGGGCATCCTCCTCATATGAAAGCTTTGTGATCTACCGTGGAGGTAGGTCCCTCTCTGCTATGAGGCACTTGTACAAGAATGGTACTAGTGGCACATCCTACTGCAACCTATATCGATGAAGAACTTGAGAGTAGAAGAAGTACTCCTAGATGGTAACCTTATGGCCAATGAGCCATCACTCACATTGTGTCCTAGAAGTAAAGCTAGTTGGATCATCCCAAGTAGGACACTCATGGTAACAACACAATATGACATCTTTGGCCAAACATCTAGTAAAAGCATAAGTATAATGGGATATATCCCCTACAAAAGTGTGGCTTCTGTGCTCCTCGTGCTCTCGAGCCCATCTAGTAGCATAGCACTATGTCTGAGCATCGATCACTATAATATCGATCAAGAGCCCCTTAGGATGATCTACCTTAATATGATCCCATACCCAAATCTATAGGAGCAAGCTATAGGTAATGCTAACACGTCCTCATCAAAGGATGTGGTACAACTCATCATAGCACTGACCTAATAGTGACCTACCCCATGCATATATTATAGGCTCCTTGCTATCCAATAGATCTCGCACCATCGCCAAAAGGTTCCATGGGAACCTCAAACTCGAGCAGTCCAGGATAAGAAAATTGCTTATAACCATCAGCAATACGACATGCCTCGTCATAAAAACATGCTCACCATGCCAGCAGCTGATAGACACTCCTTCGAACTTGGTGTCCCAGAGGGCATCCGTACAGTGTCCTCTAAACACCGAGCATAAACAACCACCTGATAATTAGTGGTCAAAGAGACAATGGCCACCCCATCAATTGGAATCCAAAATATCCTATATACATACTCTGGCATAATGGTCATCTCCCCAGTCGAGAGGTGGAAGGTATTAGTCTGTGGGTCCCAAGGATGGGCCAAGGCCATAAGGTAAGCCTGATATGCCATAATGTAAGGTAGCCTAATGACATAATGTAACCTACGGGCTTTGAACCACCCGTAGTCTGTGTCATCAAAGCTAGGAAGTAGCTCAAGAAGGAGCTTCGGGTCTTGAGCATGAGCAAAAGATATAATAACAAAGGAAAATAAAACATAAACTATAGTGCATCTAAGGCATAAATCAAACACATCATAACAAAATAAAAACTCCTAAGTCTGAACAAAAAAAGGATAAATGCATATAGTCAGGTAGCACAAAGCTCAAGAGTGGTTCAAAACTTTAAAAAAGAAAAAAAAATCAAAATATGTCTTAAGAAAATCATAAAAAGGACAAAAATATGGCTAAGGGTTTAGTCGTTGTCACCTATAATAGCTAGAACCTGGCCACTAGAGACAAAAACAGCCAAGACCCAATGGTCAAATTTTTTATTGTTGGGGTTTAAACCTGCCTGCTCTGAGCGTCAACGACTCATAATTGGTCGCTCTCAGCGATAACAGCCGAGGGGAAACACGAAAAACCCGTGAACCCTAGACCATAAAATAACAAAAAAATCACATAAAAGCACAATCTCAAGTAGGCCTCGTATCCAGTCACTTACTCTATCCACTCAATGATTTTAGCGATGTAAAATCCATGCATTTCGATGAGATGAGTAGGTTACCATAAGGCCACTTGGGAAAAAAGCATTTCATTTTGGGATTATGATGTACCACCCTTCAACCCCGAAGAAGACCAAGATGGTCGGACTGCTCCATGGGTATGAAAGGATCATCCTAATTCCCCTTATGATACCAAAAACATAAAGCAAAAGTGATGCAATATGGGCATAAACAGAATCACTCATCCTAAATTCCCCAAGAAGGCTATTGATAGTTGGACCGCTCCTCGGGATAAGTATGGATGGTTATCACAAATAATTGGGATCACCCTTGGATGGGATTCTGCCCATTAAAAAGAAAAAATGCTAGAAAGGAACCAAATTGGTCAAAATGGTCAAGCGACTTGTCGCTTCATTCATTGCCCATTCCTCACCAATCTATTGTGTGAGGAGGTAGTTCAAATCTTTAAAATAATCACAATCAAAGTCAATAAAAGATCACCCGATCATAGCAAAACCATGTTCATCCTGTGAATCATTGCATACAACAATCACTTAATTTCCTTTGTTTTTTGGGAACTTAACCATACATGACATCTACAATTATAGCTCTCCTACCAGTCAAAACTGATGTAGTAGTTGATGCCACCCGATTGAGTTTGAGGAATGAGTACAATTTAACATGTCCAAGCCACTGAGCTAAGTCCTCCGAATTTTGAGGCAATGATTCAAGGGATGCATGCCATCTTGCATGATTGGGCCATCCAGTGTTGATGAGACCATTGATGACCATACACCCTACAAACAGATCAATCTACATTTTTGCTCAGCATTGTGTTTTCCACATAATGCATCACAAAAAGGGGTATCTGTAGACACCTAAAATGTGTCATGCTTAGGGAATCTACTTACATAGACACATTCACAAGATCATATGATATAATATTGGACTTTCCAAGCATCAACAGTGGTTCTCACCATTCATTTGGGGTATTTTTAAGCCATCCAATCCTGGCCGCTCAAGCTAACAGCGGCTAGATCTTAGCCGATGCAGGCGATAGTGGCTAAACCCTAAAAGAAGTTTTGTCGAAAAACAAGCCTATTCATGGGAGGAAGTAGTAGTATGCATGCAATAAAGGTGAGCAGGAGAAACTTTGCATTCCCTTTCAAGACAGTTCACATAGGAGACTTGATTTTGCATTTAGACTTTAGTTAACTCGCCTCCAAACATAGATAGAGGACAAAAGCTTCTCATGCTAACTTGCACTACGCATGAGGAATTCATTCCTAGGGCTTGGACATAGACCTAGGGTTTCACACTATAAAATGTGCAAGCCTAAGAGCACCAGGGGATCATCGATCTTTTATCCATCAATCTTGGTCATTGAGGAGAGCTTTCGAGACTCAGAGAGTTCCCTTGGAGATCATGTGTACGACAAAGCCCTGACGGATTGAAGAGCATAACACCTATTATTTAAACATCAGATACATGCTTTGACCCATAGCTTTGGGGCAAAGAGAGCAAGGTTTACCTTAGCGGTCGTTGTCTTGGATAGTGGCCCACAGGCTTAGCTTAGGTTTTAGACATAGCTTATTTTATTTTGTTTCTTCATATTTTCATATCATTAGCATAGATTTACATGATTTCATAGCATAGTTTCATCACATTTCCGTTAAGTTCTTTTATTACTAATAGCCTCATTCGAGGAGGCAATCTTAGACATCTAAGTGTGTGTTGTTGTTTCATTGCTCACAGGGCCACAGGTTCACCAGAAGGAATTAGAAGCATACACAAGCAAAAGGATCCCTCTAGGAAATAGACCTAGAGAAGGAGGCATATGTAAGCCCTCATACAATTTCATGTGCGGAATCGGGAAGCCTTTAAAAGCACACCACCCTTTTGCAAAGGGGGACATTCTGCCCACTTGTAGTCATATTGTATCAAAATGGATATCCCTAAGAGGGACCGACATGTAACCGGATTTCAATATTAATAAAAAGATCTACCTTTATGATTTCTATGTTATATGCTTTCTGTGGTCTTTTATTTTGTTTCTGTTACAATATTGCAAGTATAGTAGAGCGATGCATGCCTCATAGGGTTGCTACACATCCAAAAATAATAAATTCATCATTACTTCTATGAAGTACTTTAAAAACTAGGTTGAAGCAATCCCACTCATCCAAATGACAAGTCCAAATTTTTTTGACTTCATTAATCAATACATCATCTATCAATTTGGAATCCCTTCCAAGATTATTTTTTATAACTATACACATTTTAAGAATAATAATATTCATGCATTATGTGAGAAATTCAACATACAACACAACTTCTCTACCCCATACTACCCACAGGGTAATGGTCAAGCTAAAGCTACTAAAAAAACCATTTGCACCATTCTTTGAAAAACCATTGTTGAGTCCCATTGTGATTGGCACAACCAAATGCCATTGGAAATGTATGCATATAGAATGAATATTTGTACTCCAACTAGGGCAAACCCATTTTCCTTAGTATATGGCACAAAAGCCATCATGGCATTGGAGATCAAAATTCCGTCATTGTGCATATCAATGCAAGAATTCATCGATGATGATACTACTCATCAAGAAATATTTGACCAATTAACACTCTTGGATGGACATCACATTCATGCTATTGAACACACATGTGTTTATCAAGATCATCTTTGACATGCCTATAATAGTAAGTTACATCAACAAAATTTCAAATTGAAGACCTGGTCCTCAAAGAAAACTAACATATCACTAGCCAACCACACCATCTTCATGATAAATTTATGTCCAATTGGCTAGGCCCTTAAATTGTTACACAAATTCAATTTTGGGGCATACCATCTTGCCAATGTTGAAGGTCTTGCATAACTTGAACCCATAAATATCATTTATATTCGAGTGTTTTATGCCTAATCATTTTTAGTAAAGCTCACCTTTCGTTGTACATATTATCTCAGTTATTATAAAAAAACAACAATAAAACTATCCATTCATGGCATATGCCAAATTGCATCATTTTATTTTGCTTCTTTCTTTTTCTTATCTCCTTGTTTCCTTCCTCTTCGGTCATTATTTGATGGTCATGATTCATGAGACTACATACCTTTAATTTTGTCTTCTCTTATTTCTTTGTCTCCATTTTCCACTTCTTCTTGTCACCTATCAATGTTGTATGGTCACTCTTAAGGTGGCTACATACCTTTGATAGGTTATTATTTATTATTTTTCTTTTCTTTTCCTTTCCTCCCTTCTTTTTTTTACTTATCAATGTTGTATGGTTATGATTCAAGCGGATACATACCTTTGATAAGTTTCATTTTCTTTACTTATTTTACTTTCTCTATTCTCTCCATTGCCCCTTAAATTTGGACAACGTCTTGGGGTAATTTCATATAGTATTTTCATACTCCATGCATAGCAAACTCAGATCATTCTTCATATTTTTTGTTGCATGTTCATACATTTTTCCAACTTTTTGATTTCTTGTTGCATTGACATTAAAAGTTGCATCTCTCATTCTTCATATATATTTATATGCATATAGATTATGTCCATATCCATGTCTGCACATACTCATTATAAATAGAAAATATGAAGAATTAAATACACATTTTTTAACACAATATTTCTAGTGTCCAATCCCATTTTCATGAGACTAGATCATTGAAAGCTTTGTGTAATTAGATCATTTATAGTTAATTCAAATAACCACCATCTAAAGTTGGTAAATTCTAAAGCACTTCAAATATTTCCTTGGATAACTTAAGTTCTTTCATGGACCACTTGCACATATTATACATTAAGAAATTTTTGAGAATAGGACAGGCAATACTGTGCATATACTGGTCACCTATCAAAATTTACGTCGTTCATCCTATCATTTGTGTGATCTACATAAAACCTGAGGATCAAAAAAAGGACAAGATACAAAAAAATAGAGAAAAGGGAAAGAAAACAAAATCAAACACCCACAAATAGCACTACAAAAAGAGTACCCCCAAAAATATTGAATCCTTAAGGTCCTCAACTCAATAACAAAATCATGGGGTGACCTCCATCACCAATAATAGGCTATAGATGCCTACCTAGAAGTGGTATAAACCTTACAAATGGCGATATATTTGTCACATTAGCGACCTTATTTTGTACAGACCACTATGTGCTTGTGGATGAGCCAGCTTATAGGCTACATAACAATAAGTTGAAACCATCCTCTCTCAAAATGGTTAAATGAACATCACTTCACACACACTAGTCCATGATTGACTTATTATTAGTCAATAAAGTTGAGATTTTTGAAGAATCTTGCTCAATTATTCAATGGGTTTGATTGCTCAAACTATAATGTTTGATTCTCTTCAAAGAAATTTTCACAATTGACATCTTTGAAATAATGGAACAAATCACACTATCACTTTTTTAACTAAAATACAAGTGCCTTCTTCATTACTGCTTGCATACATCCAAAAAATCATTTATCACATACTTCTATCATGTTTGAATACACACCATTCAACACTTCATCATTTGTTGCATACCTCTCCACCACATGCATACATCTCACAAGCATTTACATTTCATATTCACATTATGCATTACATGTTTGCTTGTCTCTAATGCCTCATGCGTTAATCACTCACTCATTTTCATCATCATTTTATCATTTATGATCTTTTTAATCTAAATTATAACACATTTCTCACCTCTTCATACATTCATCTACATACTAGCTATCGTTCATTTCACACACATTTATGCTACACTCATACATTCACATAATTCTCATACACATGCAAAATAGCATAATAACATACAAGAAAATGCATTTTGACATAATTCTGCATTAATATCATGTGTAACACCTCAAACACATGAAACAAGAAAACACACAAACAAAAGAGAAAATTTTATCTATAATGTTTTTGTGACTAAGGTGAAGGATTCATAAATCCTCAACCAACCTTAGACCAACTTAATGTTTGACATCCCCTAATTTTCTCAAGAACTATACCATATAATATTCCCTTAACGCAAGTCCTATCTGCATAAGCCTATATTATGTTGAACACATAAGTCCATACCTCTCATCAGTCTCAATGATCTAGAATTACCACCTTCAATATTTAGAAGGTGTACATGCATCTCCATATACACACAAGCCATTATGTGTGGTATTCTACGTGTACTCTGAGCTAATCTATCGATCTTATCTATTGATAAGCTATATTAACTCTAGTACAATTTCCCAACCTATTTTCCAATATCCCTAAGGGGGTCTCAAGCCATTAGGGTATCCTCTAAGTTCACCTATAAATTTCTAATGTTCATTATTCTAACATCACAAGAGCATAAAGGATCTAGATACTAAATCTAACAAAATGAAATGACTACAAACAAGAATAATCAAAGCATAAAGAGACAATCACTAAATAGGTATACATTAGCAGATTTAAATGTAGAACTAAGTAAAAAGGTACTAACCATAGTAGTTACAATGTTCATTTAAATACATGAGAAGTATGGTACACCCCATACTTTCTACAATACTTTACATCCATTTTATTGGAGAAATCTCCCCACAATCTAATCTATTGCATAAATAACAAGATGTAAGTTAGAGAGCAAACTTGTGCATTGGTCCATATCATGACTTTGGTATTTTTGATTTTCCATTGATCAAGTGACGATAGTAGGGGATCAAGACACTCATGGATCCAGATAGACATCCTTCTAAATGCACTTAATTAATTCATTTCCAAATTGTAACTATAAAAAAAACCCAAGCAATTCAACTTACTAATGCATAGAACTGATCACAAAAATTATCCTTTTCATTTTCCCTCTCACCCATCTAGAGAGAGTGTCAATCAACCATGCATTAGCTCATGCACTCTATTTGCAATAAATGAACTAACCTTCTCAACAATTAAAGTCCCATACCCTTAATTGCTAAGTGACTAGGTTCACACATTTCAATACTTGAAGCAACTACTTCAATTCCAAAAAGAATATTTTTCTTCATTTCATAACCTAAGGTCCCATACCCTTAAATTACAAAATAACCATCATTCCATTTTATTTCATAACCTAAGGTCCCATACCCTTAAATTACAAAATAACCATCATTCCATTTTATTTCATAAGGTCGCATACACTTAAATTACAAAATAACCATCATTCCATTTTATTTCATAACCTAAGGTCCCATACCCTTAAATTAAAAAATAACCATTATTCCATTTTATTTCATAACATAAGGTCCCATACCCTTAAATTACAAAATAACCATAATTCCATTTTATTTCATAACCTAAGGTCCCATACCCTTAAATTACAAAATAACCATCATTCCATTTTATACAATGAACATTAAATAAAACTTTTACACTATCATTATCCTAAAATATACCATTTAGACAATGAGCATTAAATAAAACTTTTATACTATCATTAACGAACTATGGGATGGAACAATATCCAGCATATGGTACAAAACCATATATCGTGAGGTGAGACATAGGGTGGACCAATGGTAGGAACCTCATTCCTAGAAGTGATGAAAGGTTAAATAACAACATAATTGGATGCAAAAACAAGTAAAATGTATTAAATTGCTTTTGAATGGATCATTGTTTCACTAGAGAAAATCATGCCAATGCTCTCAATGAGATATGTTTTCTTATATTTTATGGATACCTAATTACACCCTTGTGAATGCATATAAATATCTATCCTATAGTTGTGAGGTGAAAGGACATAATGGTCCATAAATACAATGAACTAAGATCCCATACCCTTAAATTATAAAATAACCATCATTCCATTTTATACAATGAACATTAAATAAATATTTTACACCATCATTATCCTAAAATATACCATTTTAAACAATGAAAATTAAATAAAGCTTTTACATTATTATTATCCTAAAATATACCATTTGTATAATGAACATTAAATAAAGCTTTTACACTATCATTAACGAACTATGGAATGGAACAATGTCCAACAGATGGGCCAACACCATATATCGTGAGACAAGACATAGGGTGGACCAATGTTAGGAATCTCATTCCTAGAAATTATGAAAGGTGAAATAACAATGGAATTGGATGCAAAAACAAGTAAAATGTATTAAATCACCTTTGAATGGATCGTTGTTTCACTGGAGGAAATCCTGCCAATGCTCTCAATGAGATATGTTTTCTTATATTCGATGGATGCCTAATTACACCCTTGTGAATGCATATAAATATCTACCTAGAGTTGTGATGTGAAAGGACACAATGGTCCATAAATACAATGAACTAAGGTCCCATACCCTTAAATTACAAAATAATCATCATTCAATTTTATACAATGAACATTAAATAAAGCTTTTACACTATCATTAACGAACTATGGGATGGAACAATATCTAGTAGATGGGCCATCACCATATATCATGAGGCAAGACATAGGGTGGACCAATGGTAGGAACCTCATTCCTAGTAGTGATGAAAGGTGAAATAACAATGGAATTGGATTGAAAAACAAGTAAAATGTATTAAATCACCTTTGAATGGATCATTGTTTCACTAGAGGAAATCCTGCCAATGCTCTCAATGAGATATGTTTTCTTATATTCGATGGATGCCTAATTACACCCTTGTGAATGCATATAAATATCTACCCTAGAGTTGTGAGGTGAAAGGACACAATGGTCCATAAATACAATGAACTAATGTCCCATATCCTTAAATTACCAAATAACCATCATTCTATTTTATTTCATAACCTAAGGTCCCATACCCTTAAATTACAAAATAACCATCATTCTATTTTATACAATGAACATTAAATAAAGCTTTTACACTATCATTATCCTAAAATCTACCATTTTAGACAATGAACATTAAATAAATCTTTTACACTATCATTATCCTAAAATCTACCATTTTAGATAATGAACATTAAATAAAGCTTTTACACTATCATTAATGAACTATGGGATGGAACAATGTCCAGCATATGGGCCAGCACCATATATCGTGAGGTAAGACATAGGGTGGACCAATGGTAGGAACCTCATTCCTCGCAGTGATGAAAGGTGAAATAACAATGGATTTGGATGCAAAAACAAGTAAAATGTATTAAATTGCCTTTGAATGGATCACTGTTTCACTGGAGAAAATCTTGCCAATGCTCTCAATGAGATATGTTTTCTTATATTCGATGGATGCCTAATTACACCCTTGTGAATGCATATAAATATCTACCCTAGATTTGTGAGGTGAAAGGACATAATGATCCATAAATACAATGAACTAAGGTCCTATACCCTTACATTACAAAATAACCATCATTCCATTTTATTTCATAACCTAAGGTCCCATACCCTTAAAAAAACAAAATAACCATCATTCCATTTTATTTCATAACCTAAGGTCCCATGCCCTTAAATTAAAAAATAACCATCATTCCATTTTATTTCATAACCTAAGGTTCCATACCCTTAAATTATAAAATAACCATCATTCCATTTTATTTCATAACCTAAGGTCCCATACCCTTAAATTACAAAATAACCATCATTCCATTTTATTTTATAACATAAGGTCCCATACCCTTAAATTACAAAATAACTATCATTCCATTTTATTTCATAACGTAAGGTCCCATACCCTTGAATTACAAAATAACCATAATTCAATTTTATACAATGAACATTAAATACAACTTTTATACTATCATTATCATAAAATCTACCATTTTAGACAATGAACATTAAATAAAGCTTTTACACTATCATTATCCTAAAATCTACCATTTTAGACAATGAACATTAAATAAAGATTTTACACTATCATTAACGAACTATGGGATGGAACAACATCCAACAGATGGGCCAATGCCATTTATCATGAGGCAATATATAGGGTGGACCAAAGGTTAACCGTAAGGCTTTCGCCCCGTCAGTCCAAGAGAAGATGGTGCTCACAAACTTATGATGCTAATATTTATCGCAATGTGGGTAAGTCATCCTCAATGCCAACAACACCTAAGGAAATTTCTAAACCTGACTATGATTGCAAAGAAAGGGTTTCTCATGGCGTTACCCAAATGGCTACCATCCATAGTTCCAAACCAACAACCAACAAAGATGGTAAGACAACGATGATATCTACATCATCAAACATAGAGGAGGACATAATCTATACTACAAAAAATTGAGGCCATCCAATGACATCATTTTCATATTTCAAATAGTGATACACTCAAGCCATTATTCCAACGATAGAGGCCACATAATGATGCCATTCACGTCTTTCAAATAGAGATATAATCAAGCCATTATGCCAATGATAGAGACCACACAATGATGCCATTCGTATATTTTAAATAGAGATACACTCAGGCCATTATGCTAATGGTAGAGGCCACACAATGATACCATTCACATATTTCAAACAAGAAGGAAATCACAAGCTATTTTTCCAATGGCAAAGGCCATTCAACGATGCCATTCATGTCTTTCAAACAAGAAGAAAAGCATAGACTATTTTTCCAATGGCAGAGGCCATTCAATGATGTCATTCATATCTTTTATATAATAAGGAAAGCATAAGCCATTTTGCCAATGGTAGAGGCCATTCAACGATGTCATTTATATCTTTCAAACAAGAAGGAAATCATAGATTATTCTGCTAATGGTAGAGGCCATTCAACGACACCATTTGTGTCTTTCAAATAAGAAGGAAAACATAGGCCATTATACCAATGGTAGAGGCCATTCAATGATGCTATTCACGTATTTCAAATAAGAAGGAAAGCACAAGATATTCTACGAATGGCAGAGGTCATTCAATTATGCCTTTCACATCTTTCAAACAAGAAGGAAAGCACAAGCCATTCAATTATTCCATTCGCATATTTTGAAAAATAAGGAAAGCACAAGCCATACTGATTTTAAGATGTAACCAACCTGATTTACCCACAATAGCTATCTCACCTACACTATTTGGATGGATATCTAGTACCTTTTGCTCATGTCGTTCTTCTTCCTTCCTATCTCCTTCGCTCTCGTGCTACTTTTTCTCACACTTCCCTTCTCCTTCCTTTTTGATTCTTCCCTCCATCCTCACGCCTTCTCTCTATCTCGCGACTTCTCTACCCTCCTCGGTCTATGTCCCCACCTACTCGTCATTACTCTTTGACCATATCCAACATGCGATAAGGGCAGATATTTCATCTTTCTATTCCCAAGGTGATCATAATTAAGGGACTTTCTCTCATGTCAGAGGAATTTTGTGCATTCTACCTACTCGGGCCTCCAAAGGGCACCCCAAACCATTCTATCGAATCCATATTATCACATTTACACCATGGGTTGGTCGTTGGGTGAGCAATGGCTTCCTTGACATGCCATGGTAGAGACCTTACCTTGGAGTTTAAAGGATTGTGGTTATATTATTTATTTCTCATTATTTGGATGGAGTAATCATTTAATAAAATGATCATCTCCTTGCTTCATAAGCTAATGTTGTTAAATAAATCCACCTTTTATTTTATGTAGCATCATTCAAATAAACAACCACTCAATTTCAATGAGACCTTTTTGTTTTAATTTGAATAATCAACTAACTAATTAAACATTATATTTTTGCCTAAATAAATCAACCATTTATTTAACAATATATTTTGCCTATTTAAATAAATCAACCATTTATTTAAACAATATATTTTGCCTATTTAAATAAATCAACCATTTATTTAAACAATATCTTTTGCCTATTTAAATAAATCAACCATTTATTTAAACAATACACATAAGAAGTTTGTGAAGGTAAACCATCTACTTCATGCTCACCGGTTATCAAGGTTAATAATGTTGAAGTAAAAGACAACATGTTGGAATGTTGAGCAATTTGGTTGTCATTGATGTCAAAGTTGCATAGTCATTGATGTCAAAGGTTAATGTGCTATGAAAGCAAGGCAAGGTTCTCTCCAAAGGACATGGGACCATGGGTTCTAAGTTAAGGTATAAGAGGTTTGAAGGAGGCTTGAAGGCCCATGTTTAAGACTATGTGCAAGAGAGCACGTGAAAAAGTATAATATTATAATATTTTAATATTATAATATCTTGGTCATCAGGGCGTTTCAAAGAGGAGATTGGATAATGCATTGGCCAACAAGTTTATCAAGGATCTAAGTATATTATATAACACTAAGGTTAAATAATATAATTAATTAATATTTAACCCTAACGTTAAATATTAATAAAAATAATAATTAAATTTGAAGCACCAATTTGGAATTGCAAGTGAGCTGATGTCAAATGTAAAAAGACGTGTATTTAAAGGCTAAAGTTTAGCCTAAGCCAAGTACTTTTTTTGAATTAATATTTCCCCTCAATTATTTCCTTGCTAGATTTTTGTTTGAACGCGATGGAGGAAAAAGACAATAGCTTTCATAATTTTTAGAGCAGTGCGTTGGTCAAAGTTTGGAAGGGGTTTGTCCCCACCCAAAGTAAGGTGGTAGCTGAGCTGGCAAGCTTAGCTTGCACATCATGTGGAGGGCAGAAGGAGCGGTGTTCGATTTGCATGGATGGTCTTTTATTTTGTGTGGTCAGATTTTTTTGTTAGTGCTAGTGGTGGAGAATATCAAGGAGCTTGTGATCCTTTGGTTTATGTAAGCAACTAGCCCACACGGTGATTGCCCTTGTGTTAGGATGCAATGGACAACAAGGTTACGGGTTCAAGTAGTGACGATAGTGATTTAAGGAGGATTAATTTTTGTTAAGGTATGTATTATATCTTGGTTTGGGAGTCATAAGGGTTGATTAAATATTTTTGATGTGCCTAGCTAGGGAGTCATAAGGTTTTTGTCATTATTTTTTATGTGCTTGGCTAGGGAGTTATAAGGGTTCATATAATTTTCTTGAAATTTTATAAGGTAAATATAAGGCATTATATTGAATTTTTTTTTGTGAAAATTAGAAAGGGGATATATTTTATTTGACAAGTTTAGGAGTAATAAGGTGTAAAAATTATTTTATAATTTCAATGTAATTCTTGCATGGTGAAAAAGGAATTGTTGAAAGGTTTTGAGAGTTTTTATGCATCATATTTGAGAACACAAGAAGGGTCCTAGAAGATTATTTTCAGATTTCTTTGAGCACATTTTGGAGGAAAAATTCATGTGGATATTTTGAAATATAATATTTCTATCTAACCCTTGAAGTGGCACAAGAAGGATTGGTTGTTTGTGAGATAGGTTTTTGTGACATATCTTCATCAAAGCAAATAAGAGGTATGGGCATATTCTTCCTTCTTTGAGGTGTATTGTTGAGCAAGGTTTTTTGGAATATAAGGTGGAGTTAAAAGGGTTGTTAGTAAGCATTGTTGGAAATATTTGAGTTAGGGTTTGAGACCTACATTGTGCATCCTTGATGAAAAGAAAGTGGAAACACTTGTGTTAGGGTTTGTGAGCAAGTTGTGCTTCATTGGTTGAATGATTGTGTGAAAATTTTGAAGCATTGGTTTTAAGTGATATTGAAAGTGAATGTGCAAACATTTGAAATCATATTTGTGAAAGTAAGTGTATCCTTAAATAAGATAGGTCTCATATGCTAGACTAGATCTATCTTTAAAAGATAAATAAATGTGAGACATGTGAAAGCAACAAACTTAATGATTGAGTAGAAAATATTGAGCTATTTGATAGAGCATATCATTCTCTATATGTTCCAGAGGTTAAATGAATTATGAGTAGAATATATTTTGAAGAAAGAATTTCTGAAAAATATATAAGCTTTGCTTGTGTGCAAGGTTTGGAAATATTTGGTACAATTTTATGAGCAGTTTTGAGGACAGATTTGAGCAAGTCTTTTGAGAAGGCTTGAGGGCAAATTTGAGCAAGTCTTTTGAGAAGGCTTGAGGGTAGATTTAAGCAAGTCTTTGAGAAGTCTTGAGGGAATATTTGAGAAAGTATTTTGAGAAGGATTTAAGGCAAATTTGAGGAAGTCTTGTGAAGACTTGAGATATATTTGAGTGCAGGTTTGGTTATTGATTTTTTCAAGCTTTGTGTTAAGGCTTGGGACATATTTGAGACAGATTTTGGTGTAGATTTGATACAGAGTTTGATGTAGATTTGAGATAGATTCTGGTGTATATTTAAGAGAAATATTGGTACAAATTTGAGACAGAGTTGAGATCAAACTTTGGAGGTGATAGAGAAAAGAAAACATCAATCTCTATTGGATAGAGATCCATAGTCCAGTATATTAGGGATAGAGGTCTCCTGTGGAGAGAGATCCACAAGCTAGAGTAGTGGGGAAAAAATGCTTCTAGAAGATCACCATCTAGAGCATAGGGGAAAGAGTTCTCTTGTGGAGAGAGATCCACAAAACTAGAATAAATTGGAGTGGTGTCCACAAAACTAGAGCAAGGGGAAAGAGTTATCCTATGGAGTGTGATCCAATGGAGTGTGATCCATGAACCAGCTAGAAATATAGATTTCTTCTGTGGAGAGATATCCATGAACCAGTTGAGGAGATAGAGTTCTCCTAGATCAATTTCTAGAAACTAGAGAAAAGAGGATAAAGTTATCCTATGGAGAGAGATCCACAAATCAAAGTATAGGGGATTGGTATCTCCTTTGGACAAAGGTTCATAAATATTGTAATAGGGAATTTATTCCCAAGATATTTGTTGAGAAAATTTAGTGGAAATATTTTCTTCGTGGAGTAGCCCACATTGGGTGAACCACTTAAAATTTGTGTCTCTCTTGTGTGTGATGATTTATGCATTATTTTGATTACTTCTATTGATATTACCATTGATAATATTGGATAATATTATTTGGGAAAGAAAAGTAAAAGTTGATCTTATACTATTCACCCCCCTCTTAGTATAAGCTTGTGTTATTCACAACCATGCAAGTGCATCAAACAAAGAGGGAGTACTTCCATCAATCTAACCACCTATCTCAGCCTCTAGAACTTATGATGGCTACTAGGCCATTAATATAAGGCTCATGGTGGTTATATATTAATGATTATCCCTTAATCGAATGCATGCCTATATGAAGGTATCTATTCATATTACCTTTGAGTTTCCTTGTCATAATTTCCCATTCCTCAAGTACTCTCATCTCTGGTGCATGACTCAATTCCCTCCACTCATGAATGCACTTGATCCTACACATTAGCAATATCATATCCTTTATTATCTACTCATTCTTGTGAGGCTACTTAATTGCACAAAATCATGTATTATCTATATTTGTTAATAAAGTACTATTCTATGTTCAAAGGTCCATCTAGGAGGGTCATGACATCCTCCTCCACTAGGACTAACACCATCCTCGATGTTTCTTAGTTTTAAACAACATATAAAATCAAACAGTTTGATACAAAATCTTAAAGTTTGTTAAACAAGAAAGGAATATGTTTTTGGATATCCATCACTTTCTCCCATGTGGTATTAATTTTTGAGAGATGGCCCCACTAGACCTTACACTACTCAAGGATCTAATTTTGCATAGTCTTAGATTATAATTCAAGGATCCTTACTGGAATTACTTCGATTGCCATTGGATTTGCCATCTGCAAGTTAGTGATATCCCACACAAGGTCAGAAATATACTTTCTAAGTAAATATATGTGGAAAGTGTCATGAATTTTTGAAAAATTAGGAGGTAAGGAAAGTCAATAAGCAACTAGGCTAATATTTTCAGTGATATTAAAGGGCCCTAAAAACCGCGAATCTAATTTTGTAGACTTGATCACACTTTTTATTGGTTTGACCCTTAGGAACACTTTATACCCCAATTGAGTATTCTTTGGGAGTCCTCTTTAAATTGACATATCTCTTCTACCTATCAACATCCTCCTTGAGCCTGTACATGATTACCCTAATTTTTTCTTCCATTTCCTTGACCATTTTTGGCCCAATTACGGCTCTATCCTTCAGGTTGTCCTATGACAGTGGTTTTCTACACTTTCGTCATACAATGCATCAAAATATGTCATCCATAGAGAGGAATGATATCAATTATTGTAGGAATATTCCACCAATGACAAATAGTCTCCCCATCGAGACTTGTGGTCCATGCAATACATTTGGAGCATATCTTATAGAACTTGGTCTACCCATTTTATTTGACAATCTGTTTTAGGGTGGTATGCTGAACTCAAATGCAACTTTGTGCCTATTTCCTGATGTAGAGCTTTCCAAAATTTTAAAGTAAACTTGGAATCTCTATTAGATATAATTACTTCCAATAATCCATGTAATATGAACACTTATTTAAAAAACCTACTAGCCACCACTTAAGCATCGTCCTTGGTACTCCCAGGTATGAAGTGTGCAACCTTGGTTATTTTTTTGACCACTACAAAGATTGCATCATGCTAGTACTTGGTCTTAGGTAAGCCTACAATAAATTCCATTGATATGACACGCTATTTTTGAGTAGGTATATTATGGGGATACAAATATCCTATGGGATTCTTGTGTTCTACCTTGAACTTTTGGCACACGAGGCATCAGGCCACAAATTCTATAATATCCTTCTTCATTCCTACCCAAAAAAGGTATTTTTTAGATTTTCTCTCATATTTGCCCCTCCTAGGTGACCCATATAAGGAGATCTATGAGCTTCTTACATCAATATTTTCCTTAACTAATTTTGGTATGATGATTCTCCCTTTATAATAAATGAGGTAATATATTACCTTAAATTCCCTATTGCTCTCTGGGTCTTCTCTTAACTTGGCTAGAATTTCTTAAAAATATTTGTCTTGACATTGCTTTTGTCTTACTTGATCCATGAGCTTTATGTGGATACTGGTTATGGTTGCTAGGTGTCTCCTTCTACTCAAGGCATCTACAATCATATTTTATTTTTCTTTAATGTACTCAATTTCAAAATCATACTCAGTTAGGAACTCTATCCACCTTCTATGCCTTGCATTGAGCATTGGTTAAGTAAATATGTACTTCAAAATTTGATGGTCTGATCTTAACTCAATGGATATTCCTAATAGAAAATGGTACCATGCCTTTAGAGTGTGAACTACAATGGCTAGCTCTAAATCATAAGTGGTGTGATTAACCTCATGATTTTTAAGCTTCCTTGAAGTATAAGCCACTACTGACTCTCCTTGCATGAGAACACCTCCTAGTACTTCCAATGATGCATAAATGTATACTTTAAACTCTCCTTGAGGATTCAGAATATTTAGTATCAATGCAAAATTAAGCCTTTTCTTTAACGTGTTGATATCAGCCTTGCACTTCTTCATCCATTTAAATTCCTTCCCCTTCTTTTGGAGTTTTGTTATCATCGAAGTGATTTTTGAGAAATCCTTTATGTGACATCGGTAATAGCTTGTTAATCCCATTAAGATTATTACCTCGATAAAATTGGTAGGTGCCAGTCAATTTATCATGGCCTATATTTTATTTGGATCTACATTGATCCTTTTTTATGATATAATATGCCCTAAATAGCATACCTTCAAAACATAGAAATCATTCTTGGCTAGATTCCCATAGAGTTGATTCTCCCTTAGCAGTTCCAACATGATCCTGAGATGCTTGTTGTGCTCTTCCCTACTCTGAGAGTATATGATGATTTCATCGATAAATACAAGGACAAACTGGTCTATATGCCTTCTGAACACATTGTTCATAAAATTCATGAATGTAGCGGGAGCATTAGTCAATCCAAAGGGTAGGATGGTGAACTCGTAATACCCATACCTAGCCTTAAATATCATTTTGTGAGTGTCTTCCTCATGTATCCTCATCTGTTGATACCCTAAACTTAGATATATCTTGGTAAACATTGTGGCATCTCTTAGCTGGTCAAATAAATATTTGATATTAAGAATAGGGTATTGGTTTTTTATTGTAGGTTTATTCAACATCCTATAGTCAATACACAATATTAGATATCCATGCTTTTTTACAAATAAAACAAGTGCACCCCATGGTGACACGCTTGGTTTTATCAACCCTTTTTCCAAAAACCCTTGTAGTTGTACCTTTAACTCCTACATCTCAATATGCGACATCCTATATGGTGATCACTGGATGGGTTCCACTCTAGATATAAGATCGATAGTGAAATAAAATTCCCATATAGGAGGGAGCCCTAGTAGGTCCTTTGGAAATACATCCTAGAATTCCTACAAAATTGGGTGTGTCTCAACCATACCTTCCTTTTGATCCCTTTCAAATTCATTCATATTTACCACATAAACAATTCCTCCTTTCCTAAGGGCTTTCTTCAATTGCATGGTTGGCAACATCTAGGGTTTGAATATCCCTTTCTTGCTATAAACTCGTAGCCTCTCTTTATTTCCATCAGAATACTCAATCCATATGTCTCAAAAATTGATCACAACTTGATGGGTCTGTAGCCAGTCCATTCCTAGAATCACATCAAATGCATGAAGTGGGGCTATGTACAAGCAACCTTCTATGGTTCCATTGTCTAAAGTAACTTCCATCATTGGGAAACACTGGTTTATGGAGTAGGTCGATCCAAAACCATACTCAACCTTCCATCCATGAGCCAAATACCTTGGCATTTTTGGTATATCTTTGGCTAGTTTACAAGAAATGGAACTATCAGTGGCTCCACTATCTACTAACATATCTACTTGATTATTAAAGATCTTACCTTTGATGATTAACAAGGTAGCTTGCCCCTCAATTTTTTGATTTCCAGTTGCAGCGTAGATGTTATGCATGGGTTCCTTTCCTTTGTTGTTGGGTGTGGTTATCCCTCGTCGATACAGGTATTGATTAGCATAGTGTATCCCTTCGCAATGGTAACATCCATTCTTGGGTCCTTGATTATTTTCCATTTTCTAACCCTCATCCTTTAATCATTGGTACTGGAGCTTATGGCTTCTACGGGGTAGGTTTAGCATTATGGTGTTTATTGCCTTTCTTATAAAAATCCTTCTTGAATTTTTATTGGTTACCATTGAATTTATTTTCTAGATTCTGGGGGTTCTTCACCTTTCATTATTTCTTTGCATCCCATTTTATAACCCCATTGCTATTCCTCTTCATTAGTTCCTGATTTTCCTGCTCAATCAAGTTTTCATACTTATAGCAAAAATATGATTCTATGTTCTTTGTCAAATAATAAGCTTTTTGCAATGACTTAGATTCCTGCATCTCTATGTCGTGCGTTATCCTAGATTGCAATCCATGAGTAAAATTATGAATCCACATATTATCATTATAGGTTGGTCCATACTTCAATAACTTTACTAGCTTCCTTTAGTATACCTCCACTAAGTTAGTTCCTTGCCTTAGGCTAGAAAACTCATCGAGCTTTAAAGCATAGAAGTGCTCTATGAGGAATCTCTTCTTGAATATGACTATGAATTCCTTCTATGGAATGTCTACTGGTTCAATATTAGTTTCATCATAGTAAGTCTCTAATAAATCCAAGTAAGCTCCTTCAAGGTAAATAGTAGCCTAAACTATTCGAGTACTCGAAGAATATCCCTTCAATGTAAAGAAGACTTCCAACTCTCTTAACCAAGCTTCAACTTGTTAGTCTCACAATGAAACTGAGAGGGGGGGTGAATCAGTGTGGCTCTTTAAAACTTAAAAACTTCAACTCTTAAGGCCAAAACAATGAAAGCTTAAAACCACATAAAACAAATATAATAAGAGAGCATCACACAACACAAGATGTAACGAGGTTCACCAATTTTGGCTACTCCTCAAAAATGATTGCTTGGACTCCCGTACAAATCCAACATTTGCAAAATATCAATTTTACAATCAATTTACCAGCACCCACTGGAAGAAGCACCAACCCCTGATTTATTTGCACCAACAAAAAGGAACACCAACCCCTAATTTATCTACACCAACAGAAAGGAGAACCAACCCCTAATTTATCTGCACCAACAAAAAGGAGCACCAACCCCTAATTTATCTTCACCAACAAAAAGGAGCACCAAACCCTAATTTATCTACACCAACAGAAAGGAGCACCAAACCCTAATTCCAAGCACCAACTTGGACTACAATTTTGAAACTATAATTTTGACATAAAGATGCCTTCTCTTATACAAGACCTTGACTGGTCTATTGCTAACCCAACCTCTCTTGTTATTCACCAAAATAGCACACACTCTTACGGCTCTGCTTACTGCACTTTTACGGCCCTCTTACAGCCCTCTTGATACACTTCTTACTGCACTCTTTCGACTCTCCCTTTTTGTAGCACTTTCACTCTTTTTGGTAGTGCTTTTTCCCTCTATATAAGCAGCACTTTAATTCTCCACGCAGACCTCCTTTTATAACAAAATTTTGACTCTCGCATGCAACCCGTAACTGCTGTAACTATCGAACTGACTTTAGTTTACTATTCTTATTTTAGTTGCATGATATTTCTCTATAACTGCACCTGTAACTATCATATCGACTTCTTCTGTAACTCCTTCTTTCATTTCTCATGCGCCACTTGTTAGTTGTAACGCCTTCCGACTGTAACTGCTTTTGTATATATATAGAGTAGGCTTTTCGTCAAACACGATGCATGTTACGAATTTCCACATATACCCCTACCATTACTGTTCGTATTCTTGGTCATGACTATTCGTATTCTTTTATGTGCATGCATGTATATTCGATTCTATATATACGACTGTTTATTTTCTCCTTCTTCGACTGTTCTTAAATTAGCTGCATGATTTTCTTTTGTAATGGCCCCTGTAACTGCTGCATAACTTCAGTTAATGGTCACATATCTTATTTCGGTTGGGTTCTCTTCTTCGCTCATGCCAAAGTGACCTGTCATGAAATCGTGACACTTCTGCCTCTTTGTCCTCTTCTTGGCTTCAACCCATGAAAACACATGTCGCGATATCATGACACTTTTGCCTTCTTACTTTCTCTCTCCTTCTTAAGTCACGAAAATGTGACATGTCATGAAATCATGACACTTTCTCTCCTTTGCTCTTTCTCTTTCCTTCGGGTCACGAAAACACGACATGTCGCGATGTCGCGACACTTTTTCTCCTTAGCTCTTTCTCTTGTCACATGTCATGAAATCATGACACTTTTTCTCTCTCCTATTTCTCTTCGCTTTGGACTGCGAAAATGCAACATGTCACGAAATCATGACACCTTTTTCTCTCTCCTCTTTCTCTTCGCTTTGGACCACGAAAATGAAACATGTCACGAAATCATGGCTTCTTTTTCTCTCTCCTGCAACATGTCGCGAAATCGTGACACTTTTTCTTTCGGACTCTCTCTTCTGCATTATGTCACGAAATCGTGACACTTTTTCGTTTGGACTCTCTCTCCTGCATTATGTCACGAAATCGTGACACTTTTTCATCCGTACAAGCTTCCTTGCAATATGTCATGAAATCACGACACTTTTTCGTTCGTACAACCTTCCTTGCAATATGTCATGAAATCGTGACACTTTTTCGTCCGTACAATCTTCCTTGCAATATGTCATGAAATCGTGACACTTTTTCTTTCTTCTTCTCTCTCTTCCAACATGTCACGAAATCACGACATTTTTTCTTTCTTCTTCTCTCTCTTCTAACATGTTGCAAAATCGCGACAGTTTTTTCTTTCTTCTTTGCTCTCTTCTAACATGTCGCGAAATCGTGACAGTTTTTCTTTCTTCTTCTCTTTATTCTAACATGTCGTGAAATCATGACAATTTTTATTTCTTCTTCTATTTCTTCTAACATGTCATGAAATTATGATAGTTTTGCTTGTTAGCACTTTTTCTCCGAACATGTCGCGATATCGCGACAGTTTTGCTTGCTTGCGCTTTTTCTCCAAACATGTCACGATATCATGACAATTTTTCTTTCTTGCTCAACATGTCACGATATCGTGACAGTTTTTCTTTCTTACGCTTTATCTTCAAACATGTCACGATATCGCGACAATTTTTCTCTCTCCTCAACATGTCGCGATATCGCGATAGTTTTTCTCTCTCCTCAACATGTCGCGATATCGCGACACTTTTCTTACTTGTCTTTTTCTTTGATCTTTTGCATATGGGCCACTTCGGTCTTCTTGGAAAATATGCAGCAACCTGTAACAACTTCACCCAATCATCAAAGACACCCTCATAAGCATATAACTTCACTGAACATACTCTGAGTATCCTCTGCACTCCAGTCCACTTCATCAACCGATCTGTCTGACTGTGTTGACAACAATGACAATACTATTGCTGCAACTTGCTCTAACTCCTGTATACTTCATCAACTGATCTGTCTGACTGCCTGTACACTTTATCAACTGATCTGTCTGACTGTGTTGAAAACAATGACAATACTTTTGTTGCAACTTGCTCAACAATCTCCCCCTTTGGAATTGTTGGCAACACTCATGCAATCTCATGTAATTCCTACAATTCTTCTCCCCCTTTGACAATAATACCAAAGGGCTACTGCAGACTCCCCCTGAGTCCATGCACATCATTCTTAGGCACACGTTATGAAAGTTAGCAAAAATTACAAATATGAGCAAAAATATAATCAAATATATAAATGCTCCCCCTGAGAATGTGGTCCCTCACTCAGATCTATCTTCAACTATGTTGGTTGCTGGATCTCTATCCATTGAGACTCGTACCTTGTCAATAGGCTCACATAAAATCTATCCAATCTTATAGAATCATAAAGAGAATTGTTAGAGACTCAATATGTTCTATACTTAATGCTCAATCAATATATCAATTAAATCTCATAGAAGCATAAAGAGAATTGTTAGAGACTCAATATGTTCTATACTCAAATCTCAATCTCAACTCAACTCAACCAATCACCTCAATGAACATCCCTTTATCACAGACCTTAGTCAAAGCATGTATCAACCAACTCTGTGTAAGCATCAAACACTGTACCACAACTATTTCCCAAAGGCCTTCTCAAAGGCTCAATCAATCATGCTCAAGTAGTACTCAAAATGAACTCAACAATGAATGGCAATCTCAAATCAAATCCACTTCATCAACTTTATCATCGACACTCTCCACAATTTTCTTTGGCCTCTTGACTGCCACCTCCTCCGTGACTAATGACTTTGCCTCGCGTCCATTGTGTAGCTCAATGTCTCTGGTTTCTAATGGCTGCCATGAATGTTTTATCGCCTACGTAGGTATTGATAGTGGACCATTACATCTAGCATTGGAACCTCAATCTGCGTGTAGTCATCAACTCTCGGTATTCTGCTTCTTGCTAGGACATGTGTCAGGGCTACTCAATGTCTTAGACAAACATTCTTCACGCCATTCCAGGGAGCATTTCTCCTCGTTGCGATCAAGGGATTGCTCGGGCAATATCTCGCATTTCTCAAATAATGCAAGACTTTCTTAGTTGCATAGGCATCTTGTCCTCCTTGATGCTTCACCACCTGGGTGCTATTCTCTCAATGTCTCTGCCTTGCATGTGCCACTTGGCACTCTTGACCAACTAGGTGCTAGTGCCACTGATTGCTTTGACTCTAGCATCTCTTTGATAATGGCTACTTCTTTAGAGAAAATTAATGCTCTCTTATACCAAACGATGTGTTGTATTTTTTGGTTAAGAAACGCATGCCTTCCCACTCACAACATGGATTCTATTTTATCTATAGATTGGGAATGTTACAGGCTTCAAAACAAGCACCTGCCAGCTTATGCTTCCATGACACGTCGACCTGTGCTGCATGTTCTATCTTAGATAACGCCTATCAACTACTGCATCGAAAACTTCTTCTTCAGCTCCCATTAAAATTGTAAGTACCACACTTGCAACAACAGCCTACAAACAAATCTCATCTTACAAACACAAATCAGACACCATAGCGTCAAAGATCTAACAATCTTCACTTCAATGTGTAGTTCAAATACACACTACTTTTATCGAAACACATATAGTGACAGGAACATCTTCATTAACAAAATAAAAATCTAACAAGTGGAAAAACCAACCAAACAACAACAAAGGAAACTACAAAAGAAACTCTCAATTTAATCACCACCCTTCATGACACTACCACAAACATCTGCATGAACAGAAAACACATTTTGACAGCTATACGACAACTCCCCGACTACTTTCCTTTCATCCTCAGATAATTACACAAGTACATAGGAGCATTAAAATAAAACTTTAACATTGCTCCCCCTGAGGATGTGCTACCTAGATCTGCTTAGTGCAATAGAGGAGTAATCTCCTTTTGTCCAAGGAGACACGATTTCCTCTCTTCTTTCTTTCTCCAATATTTCTTGAACTTGGGCTTGAGGTTTTCAACTGCATCCCTATTTTGAACCTTTTCATGAACTTGAACATTTCTCTTGGGTGGTTGTCTCTTGTGCATCCTTGATGGATGATTATTTTCCTTTCTTTGATGCACATGATTTCTTTTGTGTTGCATTCTTTGTGTCTGATGAAATCTACTGTCTTGCCTTAGATTAGATACAAAAGTTCTTGGACAAAACCTTGCTATGTGCCCATGACCATTACATTTAAAACATTGCACATGGTGTTCAGTTAGAATAACATATGTATTTCTACCAAAATAACTCTTTGAACTATTATTCAATCCACAATAAATTGCCTTGTGACCATAATGGTTGCATCTAAAACAATAGCCATTAAAAGCATTATTATGAATAGAGTGAGAGTGATAGAACCTCTTTTGTTGTGGTTGCTTTGCTGTAGATCTCCTTTGATATTTTCTTCCTTTTGAAGATTCAGCTTCAAGATTTTCTTGCTTTGATCCCTTAGCAATGGACTTCTTCTTCTCTTCAGATTTAGACAATGAAGGTTGTTCAGCTTCACATCCAAGACCAAGCTTACACATGGGGCTTCTTTGTTGCCTTATCATTTTATCTAGCATCTCTGTGCTCTTCTCAAATTTGAGATTTGTATTGGCCTCTTCTAGTTGTTTCCTCAATAACACAATCTCCTCTTCTTATTTGCAACAAACAACCTCTTTCTCATTGATCTGTGACTTCAAAGCTTCTTCTATTTTCTTGGCTTTATGAATTTGTAAGAAGAGATCTTCAATATTATCCCCATATTCTTCCAACTTCTTGGACAGTATTTTGTTCTTTTTCCTTTCTATACCCAATTCTTCAAGTGCAGAGATCAACTCACCTTCTAGATCTACTTCAGCCTCAAAGTTTTCACCACATACTTCAGAGTTCACTTCTTCTTCCTTTTACGATTCTACTTCTTCAAATGCCATGAAAAGAGCTTCACCTATTTCCTCTTCAGAATCCTCACCGGAGCTGTCTTCTGTTGAGCTGGCATTCCTGGAGATGAAACTTTTCTTCTTGAAGTTACCTTTTTTGAAATTTTTCTTTTTCTTCTAGTTACTTCTTTCTTGGTGCGATCCTTCATCACTTTTGTCCTTCTCATTAAGTGGACATTTAGCTGCAACATGCCCAATGCCTCCACACTTGAAACATTTAAATGGTAGCTTTACTCTATATTTTCCTTTTCCCCTTATTAGTTTCCAAACAAAGTTTGCTTCCATTTCATCTGATGTCTCTTCTTCCTTAGATTCTTGCTTTGCTTTTATATTTTTATGTGCTTTAAAAATAGCTTCTCTTTTCATGGGTTTAGTCTTTCCTATTCTCATCTCATATGCAGTCAAGGAACCATGCATCTCATCCATACTAAAAGTATTTAGATCTTTAGCCTCTTCTATTGCTAAAAATTTAGAATCAAATCTTTGAGGAAGAGATCTTAGTACATTTTTCATGATGACAACATCTTCCATTTCCTCGCCGAGTCCTCTAATCGCATTAATGATTTCATTGACTCTCAACATGTATGCCTCTATGTTCTCATCGTCATTCATCTTTAATGCTTCAAACTGAGCTCGATGTGTTTGTAACTTGGCCTCCTTGATCTTGTCGTCTCCTTCATGAATGCTCTTTAGTTTGTCCCACATGTCCTTTGCCATTTTACAACTCATAATCTTTATCAGTTCACTATCTACTAAACCGCACATGATAGCATTTTTGGCTTTAGAGTTATTCTCAAACAATTTCTTACCGACAGCATCGGTTGGAGGAGTGGTGGGTATTGTGTATCCATTGTCTACTGACTCCCAAATTTTGAATCCCAAAGCACACAGATATGTCTACATCCTGAGTCTCCAAAATGAGTAATTTGTTCCCGTCAAACAATGGTGCTTTGTTTGAAGAGAATCCTTCACCACTTGCCATTGTGTACTAATCCAAGATCACCCTAGCTGGTTAAGCTTTGTTTAGGAACTTGGCTCTGATACCAATTGTTAGTCTCACAATGACACTGAGAGGGGGGGTGAATCAGTGTGGCTCTTTAAAAACTTAAAAACTTCAACTCTTAAAGCCAAAACAATGAAAGCTTAAAACCACATAAAGAAAATATAACAAGAGAGCATCACACAACACAAGATGTACCGAGGTTCACCAGTTTTGGCTACTCCTCAAAAATGATTGCTTGGACTCCCATCCAAATCCTAGCCTTTGCAAAATATCAAATTTACAATCAATTTACCAAGCACCCACTGGAAGGAGCACCAACCCCTGATTTATCCGCACCAACAGAAAGGAGCACCAACCCCTAATTTATTTGCACCAACAGAAAGGAGCACCAACCCATAATTTATCTGCACCAATAGAAAGGAGCACCAACCCCTAATTCCAAGCACCAACTTGGACTACAATTTTGACATAAATATGCCTTCTCTTATACAAGACCCTGACTGGTCTATTGCTAACCCAACCTCTCTTGCTATTCACCAAAACAACACACACTCTTACGGCTCTACTTACTGCACTTTTATGGCCCTCTTACAGCCCTCTTGCTGCGCTTCTTACTGCACTCTTTCGGCTCTCCATTTTTGTAGCACTTTCACTCTTTTTGACAACGCTTTTTCCCTCTTTATAAGTCGCACTTTAATTCTCCACGCAGACCTCCTTTTATAACAAAATTATGACTCTCGCATGCAACCCGTAACTGCTGTAATTGTCAAACTGACTTTAGTTTACTGTTCTTATTTTAGCTGCATGATATTTCTCTATAACTGCACCTATAACTGTCGTATCGATTTCTTCTGTAACTCCTTTCATTTTGCATGTGCCACTTGTTAGTTGTAATGCCTTTCGACTGTAACTGCTTTTGTATATATATAGAGTAGGCTTTTTTTCAAACATGATGCATGTTATGAATTTACACATATACCCCTACCATGACTGTTTGTCTTCTTGGTCATGACTATTCATATTATTTTTTGTGCATGCATGTATATTCGATTCTATATATATGACTGTTCGTTTTCTCCTTCTTCGACTGTTCTTAAATTAGTTGCATGATTTTCTTTTGTAACGGCCCCTGTAACTGTTGCATAACTTTAGTTAACGGTCACATATCTTATTTCAGCTGGGTTCTCTTCTTTGCTTGTGCCAAAGTGACTTGTCACAAAATCGCGACACTTCTGCCTCTTTGTCCTCTTCTCGACTTCAACCCACAAAAACAACATGTCGCGATATCGTGACACTTTTGCCTTCTTACTTTCTCTCTCCTTAAGTCGCGAAAATGCGACACATCACGAAATCATGAAACTTTCTCTCCTTTGCTCTTTCTCTTTCCTTCGGGTCACGAAAACCTGACATGTCGCGATATCACGACACTTTTTCTCCTTAGCTCTTTCTCTTGTCATATGTCGTGAAATCATGACACCTTTTTCTCTCTCCTCTTTCTCTTCACTTTGGACCATGAAAATGAAACATGTTGCGAAATCACGACACCTTTTTCTCTCTCCTATTTCTCTTTGCTTTGGACCATGAAAATGAAACATGTCACGAAATCGTGACACCTTTTTCTCTCTCCTCTTTCTCTTCACTTTGGACCGCAAAAATGAAACATGTCACGAAATCATGACACCTTTTTCTCTCTCCTCTGCAACATGTCGCGAAATCGTGACACTTTTTCTTTTAGACTCTCTCTTCTGCATTATGTCATGAAATCACGACACTTTTTTGTTCAGACTCTCTCTCTTGCATTATGTCATGAAATCGTGACACTTTTTCATCCGTACAAGCTTCCTTGCAATATGTCACGAAATCGTGACACTGTTTCTTCCGTACAACCTTCCTTGCAATATGTCACGAAATCGTGACACTTTTTCGTCCGTACAATATTCCTTGCAATATGTTGTGAAATTGCGACACTTTTTCTTTATTCTTCTCTCTCTTCCAACATGTCACAAAATTGCGACAGTTTTTCTTTCTTCTTCTCTCTCTTCTAACATGTCACGAAATCATGACAGTTTTTCTTTCTTCTTCTCTCTCTTCTAACATGTCGCAAAATCGTGACAATTTTTCTTTCTTCTTCTCTTTCTTCTAACATGTCGTGAAATCGTGACAGTTTTTCTTTCTTATTCTCTTTCTTCTAACATGTCGCAAAATCATGATAGTTTTGCTTGCTCGTGTTTTTTCTCCGAACATGTGATATCGTTACAATTTTGCTTGCTTGTGCTTTTTCTCCAAACATGTCACGATATCGCAATAGTTTTTCTTTCTTGCTCAATTGTCATGATATCATGATAGTTTTTCTTTCTTGCACTTTCTCTTCAAACATGTCATGATATCGTGACAGTTTTTCTCTCTCCTCAACATGTAGCGATATCGCGACAGTTTTTCTCTCTCCTCAACATGTCATGATATTGCAACACTTTTCTTACTTGTCTTTTTATTTGATATTTTGCATATGGGCCACTTCGGTCTTCTTGGAAAATATGCAGCAACCTGTAACAACTTCACCCAATCATCAAAGACACCCTCATAAGCATATAACTTCATTGAACATACTCTGAGTATCCTCTGCACTCTAGTCCACTGCATCAATCGATCTGTCTGATTATGTTGAAAAAAATGACAATACTATTGCTGCAACTTGCTCTAACTCCTATATACTTCATCAACTAATCTTTCTGACTGCCTGTACACTTTATCAACTGATCTGTCTAACTATGTTGACAACAATGACAATACTTTTGCTGCAACTTGCTCAACACAACTACGTCTCCATTTCCTTCTCCGTAAAACTTGGAGATACAAAAATTATTTAGATCTCTTACCATATCTTTTTATAATAGGGTTCTTGCTTGCTTTTTCTCCACTATTATCCCCCCAACTTGGTTGACTTTCGAATATCTAGCTTGCAAATTTTGATTTGCCATGGTTTCCAACACTTGTCTTAACTGATCTTGTAACTTGACAACTGTAGTAGGAAGTTACTCAATTCCTATATTGGGAACTCTTATATCCTCATTTTGGATCTCTTCCTCAACATTAATTTATTAAGTCTATCTAGGTGGAGGCATTTCCATCTTGGACTTGGGTGGCATCTTGATCTAGTTTACACCAAAAAATGAGTTAGATTACAACTTTCCTTTTCTGAATTACTAACTTAACCACAATACAAAGTCTTTATTTTGCTATTCATTAGAGATCTAACTAGGATGAGATTCCAAGTTTGGGATATATCGTTAATACCAAAGCCCATACTGAGGTATCACATTATCCATCCTTTTTTAGAACCAATTCCTTTAGATCCTAAATAAGCAGAGACTCTAGGCTACTCCAGCTTTTAGTTTATTCCTAAGAAAACCTTTATTGAACATCTATGAATATATTCTACAACATATAAGAAGCTCTATACACTTGAACCTAGAGATCTAATACCAAATGTAACACCTCAAAAATATGAAACAATGAAACACACAAACAAAATATAAAAGTTTATCTATAATTGTTTTTTGACTAAGGTGAAGGATTCATAAATCCTCAACCAACCTTAGACCAACTTACTGTTTGAAATCCCTTAAGTTTCTCAAGAACTATACCACATAATATTCCCTTCATGAAAGTCCCATATATGTAAGCCTTTATGTTGAGAATTTAAGTCCATCCCTCTCATTAGTATCGATGAGCTAGACTTACCACCTTCAATATTTAGAAGGTTTACATGCATCTACATATCCACACAAGCCATTATGTGTGGTATGCTACATGTACTTTGAGCTAAACTATCAATATTGTCTATTGACAAGCTATATTCACTCTGGTACAATATCCCAACCTAGTTTCCAATCTCCCTAAGGGGGGTCTCAAGACCTTAGGGTATCCTCTAAGTTCACCTAGAACTTACTAATGTTTCATTCTTCTAACATCACAAGAGCATAAAGGATCTAGATACTAAATCTAACAAAATGAAATGACTACAAACAAGAATAATCAAAGCATAAAGAGATAATAAATAAATAGGTATTTTTGAGTGGTATTTTCACCCGATTGTGAAAACACCTCTAAATCCTCTCTTGCAAAGAAACAAATTCTCCAAGGTTTCGCTATGTCAGCATTTGGTATATGTGTATCAATAATCTCAAATAAAGATATTCAATAAAAATGCTTGGAACACCTCAGTGGTTGCAAGTAACTGTTAACAAGGGGCAATGTTGGTTTATTTTCTTGTGAAACTTTAATGATTGTTCATTGAACCCGAATAAAGCAAATGTGATTTGATCTCTATATGACCAAGTTGTAATTTCAAAATGGAAACTGATGAAATGCCTTGAAACATAACCCCTTCAATGAAATTGGAATTTTATGAATGGAATATCATCATCTGCTCATGAATGAAAAAACAAAACTGTAAAATGAAATTCTGACCTAGAAATGGAAATTTTCTATTTTCTGACTTTGTAATTTTTTAGTTTTTTAATTTTTATTTTAATGCCTGTAAATAAAATAAAATGCAGAAAAAAATCAAAATAAAATGTGAAAGAAAAATAAAAAGTGCATTCAAGTATGATGCTATCCTCTTTGACAAAACCGAAGCTAATGAGGTTTTCTGCATACAACCTAACCTATTGAACCTGCAAACTCACACAATCCAGGTAAGTTAGGTGCTGGTTTCTGGGGTTTAAACTGTAATTTTTAGTTTTAGACATTCGCATGAAGCAACCAAGAGAACTTGTATTAAACTTCATCTATAAGCCTAGAAATCTAAAATGGGGAAAGATAAACATTTAATCCTGCATGTAGAAAATAACTTCTTCTTTCTTGCCAATGAGGTGCAACTCTCTGAATTTTCTATATTAAAAATTGGTCATTATACAACAACAGGATCTCTGGTTTCCCAACCCAGTCTATGGAAGAAAACAGCCTCAAAGCAGGCCCAAAATGGCCCTTTGGCCTTCAAAGATCGCAACTCGCTAAGTAATTTCCTACCCAGTCCAATGTAAAGGAATATCCAGACAAAGTGGAAGAAAAACACCACAAAAGCAGGCCCAGAATGGCTTATTGCCTTTGGCTCTGCAACTCTGCCCGTAGTGGTTTTTTGACCCTCGTACCAATTTGTGCTTTCACTTTTAAAGTTTTGGTAAATTGCTTCTTCCACGATGGTTCGTTTTGTCTTCTAGATTGCCTTGTTTCACCTTCCTTGCCTTTCCATTGCTTTCAACTTTATGCTCGACATTGAGAAGCTTGATCTTCTCTATGAACTGTAATGCCTTTGTAGCCCTTACACATGTACGCCACGTGTTCCACACTTTTTTGCATGTTCTATAACGGCCCCATGAAAATTACGACAAAAAATAGCATGTCACGATATCGCGACGTCTTTATGCATGCAGCTTTGCTCCTCTACTTTCATCGCAAAAATGTGACATGTCGTGATATCGTGACATTTTCCTGCCAACAGCCTTGTCCGCCTTCATGCACCGTGAAAATAAGACATGTCACGAAATCGTGACATTTTTATGCTATCGGGCCCTGTGGCTGCAACCTATCATGAAATCGTGACGCTTTTCCTCTCTGTACGCCTTGGCTGCTTCCTATCATGAAATCGTGATGCTTTTCATCTTCGTACGCCTTCGACTGCAACCTGTCATGAAATCATGATGCTTTTCATCTCCGTATGCCTTGGCTGCTTCATGTCGCGAAATCACGACACTTTTTCATTTCTTACACTTTGGCAGCTTTCTGTCACGAAATCACGATATTTTTCTTTCTGGCACCACCTTCCTGCTTTTTGTCATGAAATCACGACAATTTTTCATTTCGTACACCTTGGCTGCTTTCTGTCATAAAATCACGATGCCTTTTCATTTGGAGCTGTTGTGCAGCTTTCTGTCGTGAAATCGCGACACTTTTCTATTTCATATCATCTTGCTGCTTGGAGCCACAAAAATGTGACCTATCATGATATCACGACATTTTTCTACTTCATATCCCTTTGTGGCTTTAAGTCATGAAATCACGATGCTTTTCATCTTTGGCATGTCTTGCTGCTTCAAGTCGCGAAAATGCGACATGTCGCGATATCGTGAGAACTTTAATGCCTTGCCCTGTTTGACAGGTTTGACAGCGATTTTGTGACATGTCACGATTTCGCGATAATTTTCCATTGTCTTTCTCTCTCCTCTCTGGACCGCAACGGAGCAACATGTCGCAATATCGCGATAATTTTTCATTTTTGGTCGTGACGGAGCAACATGTCGCGATATCATGACAACTTTTCTTTTTCAGTCGCGATGGAGCAACATGTCGCGATATCACGACACTTTTTCATTTTCGGCCGTGATGGAGCAACATGTCGCGATATCGTGACACTTTGTCATTTTTGCACAATTTTGCATTTTTCTTGATTTTTAGCATCTGGGTCACTGAGATCTTCTTTGAAAGCATGCAAAAAGGGTGGGTCCCCAATTTTGGGGTGTGTTGTGGATTAGCCAAAATATGCAGAAAAGTGTGGAACAGTAACGCCTTTGTAGAAAAGTTCGGATGATCCACAACACACCCCAAAATTGGGGACCCACCATTTTTGCATGCTTTCAAAGAAGATCTCAGTGACCCAGATACTAAAAATCAAGAAAAAGGCAAAATTGTGCAAAAATGAAAAAGTGTCGCGATATCGCGACATGTTGCTCTGTCGTGGTCAAAAATGAAAAAGTGTCGCGATATCGTGACATGTCGCTCTGTCACTGCCAAAAAAGAAAAGTTATCACGATATCACGACATGTTGCTCCATCGCGGCCAAAAATGAAAAAGTGTCACGATATCGCGACATGTTGCTCCGTCATGGTCTAGAGAGGAGAGAGAAAAACAAAATGGAAAATTGTCACAAAATTGTGACATGTCACAAAATCATGATCAAACCAGTCAAACAGGGTAAGACATTAAAGTTGTCGTGATATCGTGACATGTTGCATTTTCATGACCTAAAGTACCAATACATGCCAAAGATGAAAAGCGTCGTGATTTCGCGACCTGAAGTAGTAAAGGGGTACGAAGCAGAAAAACATCGTGATATCACGATAGGTCACATTTTTGCGGCTCCAAGCAGCGAGATGGTATGGAATAGAAAAGTGTCACGATTTCACGACAGAAAGCCGCAAGACAGCTCCAAATGAAAAGGCATCACGATTTCATGACAGTAAGCAGCCAAGGTGTACGAAACAAAAAATTGTCACGATTTCGTGACAGAAAGCAGGAAGGTGGTGCCAGAAAGAAAAATGTCATGATTTCACGACAGAAAGCTGCCAGAGTGTAAGAAACAAAAAGTGTCATGATTTTGCGACAAGAAGTAGCCAAGGCGTATGGAGATGAAAAGTGTCACGATTTCATGACAGGTTGCAGCCGAAGGTGTACGAAGATGAAAAGCATCACGATTTCGCGACAGGAAGCAGTCGAGGCATACAGAGAGGAAAAACATCATGATTTTATGACAGGTTGCAGCCACAAGGCCTGATAGCATAAAAATGTCATGATTTCATGACATGTCTCATTTTCATAGTGCATGAAGGCAAAAAAGGCTATTGGCAGGAAAATGTCACGATATCACGACATGTTGCCTTTTCACGATGAAAGTAGAGGAGCAAAGTTGCATGCATAAAAACATCGTGATATCGCGACATGCTATTTTTTGTCACGATTTTCATGGGGCCATTACAGAACATGCAAAAAGTGTGGAACACATGGCGTACATGTGTAAGGGCTACAGAGGTGTTATAGTTCATAGAGAAGATCAAGCGTCTCAATGTCGAGCATAATGTTGAAAGCAATGGAAAGGCGGGGAACGTGAAATGAGGCAATTTGGAAGACGAAACGAACCATCGTGGAAGGAGAAGCAATTTACCAAAACTTTAAAAGCAAAAGCACAGATTGGTATGAGGGTCAAAAAACCACTGTGGAAAGAGTTGCAAAGCCAAAGGAAATAAGCCATTCTGGGCCTACTTTTGTGGTGTTTTTCTTCTACTTTATCTGGATATTCCTTTACATTGGACTGGGTAGGAAATTGTTGTAAGAAGAGTTGCAGTTTTGAAGGCCAGAGGGCCATTCTGGGCCTGCTTTGAGGCTATTTTCTTCCATATACTGGGTTGGGAAACCAGAGATCCTGTTGTTGTACAATGACCAATTTTTAATACAGAAAATTCAGAGAGTTGCACCTCATTGGCAAGAAAGAAGGAGTTATTTTCTGCATGCAGGATTAAATGTTTATCTTTCCCCTTTTTAGATTTCTAGGCTTATAGGTGAATTTTAATGCAAGTTCTCTTGGTTGCTTCATGCGAATGTCTAAATCTAAAAATTACAGTTTAAACCCCAGAAACCAGCACCTAACTTACCTGGATTGTGCGAGTTTGCAGGTTCAATAGGTTAGGTTGTATGCAGAAAACCTCATTAGCTTCGGTTTTGTCAAAGAGGATAGCATCATACTGAATGCACTTTTTATTTTTCTTTCACATTTTATTTTCATTTTTTTTATTTACAGGCATTAAAATAAAAATTAAAAAACTAAAAAATTCCAAAGTCAAAAAATAGAAAATTTCCATTTCTAGGTCAGAATTTCATTTTACAGTTTTGTTTTTTCATTCATGAGCAGATGATGATATTCCCTTCATAAAATTCCAATTTCATTGAAGGGGTTATGTTTCAAGGCATTTCATCAGTTTCCATTTTGAAATTACAACTTGGTCATATAGAGATCAAATCACATTTGCTTTATTCGGGTTCAATGAACAATCATTAAAGTTTCACGGTAAAATAAACCAACATTGCCCCTTGTTAACAGTTACTTGCAACCACTGAGGTGTTCCAAGCATTTTTATTGAATATCTTTATTTGAGATTATTGATACACATATACCAAATGCTGACATAGTGGAACCTTGGAGAATTTGTTTCTTTGCAAGAGAGGATTTAGAACCCAAATCCTATCGGATTTAGAGGTGTTTTCACAATCGGGTTATGTTTCAAGGCATTTCATTAGTTTCCATTTTGAAATTACAACTTGGTCATATAGAGATCAAATCACATTTGCTTTATTCGGGTTCAATGAACAATCATTAAAGTTTCACAGTAAAATAAACCAACATTGCCCCTTGTTAACAGTTACTTGCAACCACTGAGGTGTTCCAAGCATTTTTATTGAATATCTTTATTTGAGATTATTGATACACATATACCAAATGCTGACATAGCGGAACCTTGGAGAAATTGTTTCTTTGCAAGAGAGGATTTAGAACCCAAATCCTATCGGATTTAGAGGTTTTTTCACAATTGGGTGAAAATACCACTCAACAGTATACATTAGCATATTTAAATGCATAACTAAGTAAAAATGTACTAGACATAGTAGTTAAATTTTTTATTTAAATACATGAGAAGTATGGTACACCCCATACTTTCTACAATACTTTACATCCATTTTATTGGAGAAATCTCCCCACAATATAATCTATTGCATAAATAACAAGATGTAAGTTAGAGAGAAAACTTGTGCATTGGTCCATCTCATGACTTTGGTCTTTTCACTCTTCCATCGATCAAGTGAGCATAGTAGGGGATCAGGACACTCATGGATCTGGATAGACATGCTTCTAAATGCACTTACTTAATTCATTTCCAAATTGTAACTATATAAATAACCCAAGCAATTCAACTTACTAATGCATAGAACTGATCATAGAAATTATCCTTTTCATTTTCCCTCTCACCCATCTAGAGAGAGAGTCAATCAACCATGCATTAGCTCATGTGCTCTATTTGCAATAAATGTACTAACCTTATCAAAAATTAAAGTCCCATACCCTTAATTGTTAAGTGAATAGGTTCACACATTTCAAAACTTGAAGCAAATACTTCAATTCCAAAAAGAATATTTTTCTTTATTTCATAACCTATGGTACCATACCCTTAAATTACAAAATAACCATCATTCCATTTTATTTCATAAGCTAAGGTCCCATACTCTTAAATTAAAAAATAACCATCATTCCATTTTATTTCATAACATAAGGTCCCATACCCTTAAATTAAAAAATAACCATCATTCCATTTTATTTCATAACATAATGTCCCATACCCTTAAATTATAAAATAACCATCATTCCATTTTATTTCATAACCTAAGGTCCCATACCCTTAAATTACAAAATAACCATCATTCCATTTTATTTCATAACATAAGGTCCCATACCCTTAAATTACAAAATAATCATCATTCCATTTTATTTTATAACCTAACTTCCATACCCTTAAATTACAAAATAACCATCATTCCATTTTATACAATGAACATTAAATAAAGCTTTTACACTATCATTATCCTAAAATCTACCATTTTAGACAATGAACATTAAATAAAGCTTTTACACTATCATTATCCTAAAATCTACCATTTTAGACAATGAACATTAAATAAAGCTTTTACACTATCATTATCCTAAAATCTACCATTTTAGACAATGAACATTAAATAAATATTTTACACTATCATTAATGAACAATGGTATGGAACAATGTCCAGCAAATGGGCCAACACCATATATCGTGAGGCAAGACATAGGGTGGACCAATGGTAGAAACCTCATTTCTAGCAGTGATGAAAGGTGAAATAACAATGGAATTGGATACAAAAATAAGTAAAATGTATTAAATTGCATTTGAATGGATCACTATTTCACTAGAGAAAATCTTTCCAATGCTTTCAATGAGATATGTTTTCTTATATTTGATGGATACCTAGTTACACCCTTGTGAATGCATATAAATATCTACCCTAGAGTTGTGAGGTGAAAGGACACAATGGTCCATAAATACAATGAATAAAATAATAATGATTAAGTTTAGTATTAGGATCCTAACATGTCAACCTCCTTAAAAAGAGCTTTGTCCTCAAATATCAAAGTGAGGAGCTTCGTTCCTTGTTTTCCAAGTAGTAGTTGCTCACTTGCACCATTTTAATGTCATCATTTCATAAGCAGGGATATCGTGAAGGTGGAAGTGTTGGTGGGGGATAGGTAGGAAGAATAGGATTATTAGAATGACAATAGGGGATAACCCTTTTTGTGCCTTCATGGTGGCTTGGATAGAAAATAAGTGGGCAACCATTTCCTTGCCTCCATTGTGAATAATTTTCTCCATGCGATGAGAGCTTGCTAGTGGAGAAGGACCTGATTTTAATCCTTTAAGAGTATATGTTTGATTATTTATTGTGAATTTCATCCATAATTTCACAAAATACCATTGGATTGTTCTGAGTGTTCATAATCATTATAATCCTAATAAAATATCACATCCTCCTAAGGGAATTGCATACATATCATGTTTCATGGTGTAATTGCCCAGGGTGAGCTTAACATTATGGCATTTCCCCTAACAAGTGATTCTTCCCCCATTACCAATCATGACTTAAAAATTATTGCAAGGATGGATAAAGTAGTCAGCTTGTTTTACCACATGTGGATCGATGAAATTATGGGTACTATTGGAGTCAATAAGCACAATAAGGTTTTATCGTTTGAAGGATCCAAGGACTTTTATAGTTTGGGGAGAAGAATTATTGATCAGGGTATTGAAAGAAATTTCTAGTGTACCTTGAGTGCTATCATCGGGTGTATCTTGATGTGTATTCATTATACACATCATTAATTCTCAATGAATTTGTCAATCTAGGGCAGTGTACAAGGCTATCTATGGAAGAAGGGGTGAACAGGGTTATAACTTAGGTCAATCTAGAGAAATAGGTCTTATTGGTGAAACCAATTGTGTGGGGGATTTAGTACATTCCTATATCTAAATTGCATAAATTAAACCTTAATCTAAGTTGCAGAAATAAAAACTAATCATTAACTATAGAAATGAAATCCTAATTACAATTGTAGAATGAGACCTAATTATGTTGTAGAAATAACAGTTGCAGAATTAGAAGTCTGATTATAATTGCAGAAAGGAAATCTATTTACTTTTACAGCAACAAAAACCTAATTATAACATATAAATGAAACCCTGTCAAGGCTCTGTAATAGAAGGTTGTCAATATTCTGTGCAGGGGTTGACAGTAGAACATAAAATGCAAGAAATTACAAAAAAATAGTAAATTCTGGAAATGATAGTCTGTAATAAATTAAAATCTTTGCTAAAAGTGGAGATTACAACCAAACCATTAATCACAAGATTAATCTAAACATAAAATAAGCTAATATTACAAATATCATTAGTTGTTTACAAAGGAATGAAATGACAAGTTCTACAACTCATTCTACTACAACAAAATCAGAATAAAAACCTGTTGTTAGTCCTCCTCCTAGGTTTGGAAGTGGCTAGCCTCCTTGTCTAGAAGAAGGTATGAGTCTCTCTTTCTCTCTAGATCTTACTCACACTCATTTATAAGCAATATGAAATAGAAATAGTACACTTTATTGATTCAAGAACATGATTACAATAATTCTGCTGAAAACCTATTACAAGACTATAACAGTCACTTTTCTAATTATTGCCTAACTTCTCTTATATTTCTCTACTCTCTGCTTTCTCTATCCCCTACTTAGCTCAACCTGAATGGGAGCCATATTTATAGATGTCCTAAGATCTACTGACAACTGAGAATATCTCAAAATATCTAATCCTATTATGCTGCAACAATTTCTAGTTTTATCCTAGAAGAAGATCAAACTTGATCTTTCCATAAATGGTGGCTTTGGTCGGAAAGGATGGCAAAGTTAGATCTGAGATATTTTCCCTTACCCTTTTCAATATTTATTTCCCTTTTTTCCGCGTCAAAAATTGTTCAATAAGTCAAAAAGCACATTCTGTTTTCATTTCGAAGATAAGTGGCTCATTCCAAAGAGACTGCAATTCTCATTTCGAAGATCCGCTCATTCCGAAGACACTGTGTTTTCTCATTCCAAAGATATCTATTCATTCCGAAGAGACTTTAGAATGAACAAATGTGTGCTCTTTAAATGATTTCCTTTGTATTTCTCATGTGGTCTATTTCTCAAGATCAGATTTCAATGGTCTTCATCTCTTTCCATATGTGAATTCCATGCCTTGCCATTCATTGGCAGCTGGCTAGAATTTACATGGGAAAAACCAGTTTTTGCTGCACAGTAATAGTTTACTTGCACTATTGCCAAATTTAGGTAAAATAAATGCTTGAGACATATCAAAACATGATCAATGAAATGCTGCTATCAACCTAAGCATGTTTCATTTAGCAAGTCGTAACAAAACAACATAAAATTTATGCAAAAAGCTATAAAAATCAGAATATAGTATTTTAGATACATTTATCATGCAAATAGTTAATACACAGCATATTGAATTAACTTAACTAGCATATTAGATTAAAAATAAGAGTTTTTAGGCAATTTCAGTGTTCCAAACATGTTATGATTGAGGCATTTCCAAGCCTCATCATTTTCCCCCCAACTTATATTAATGCATGTCCTCATGCATTCTATTGGGATATGGAATCACATATGTCCATGTTCAAATTCTATGATCTGTAGAACAACTTCTTACCTATATAATACCCCCTATTCTCCTGAAGGTTCCTGAGCCATTCTTCAAACTGTTCATCAGGTTGGGCATCTTCTTCAAAGTATAATGGAAATAGAGTGATGATGGTTGGAGGCCTAAATATGAGACCTATCCAATTATGTTGCATGATATCAATCAACTGTATTACTCCTTCTGCCATTCTTCTGGACCATTATAAGTCGATGGGGGAGATGGGTTCTCTTTTCTGTAAAGACATGGAGAGTTCAACCCATCTGTTTCTACAGACTGATAATGCTGGCATAAAATTTTCATTACAAAATTTTTGGAATCTGGTCACACAGTCTCTCAAGTTTGTCAAGTACATTCTCTTTACATCATCCCTGTTCATCATGGTGAAGTGTTGTCTGGTGATAATTGGGTGATTTGGATGAATTGCTCTGACTAACAATTCAACTCTTGTTTTTTTATTTTGCCTTTTCTCCTGGTCCCAATAAAACTAATTCTACAAGGTGGACATGAATGCCCTCAATTGAACATCTCCAATGTAGATTTGAGGATGAAATTCTACTTCTTATGGAATAAAGAAGCTATGTAAAAATAGTTCACATAGGATATTTTTTTGCTCAATAGGGCTGTCAAAATATGCTTCCAGGAAATCTGCAGTTGTGTCCAATTTATATGGGAGACCTGAGCTAATCCTCATGACCTACCATCTAAGGTATTTCTCCTTCAGAATAAGACTGTAAAATCTGGCTGGCCATCTGAATTGGGGTAAAAATTCAGCAATTTGACATAAATCAGACACTTTTTCTTTTAATGCCTGAATCTCTGTTTCCTTTGCCTCTAGTTGTTTTCCTTCCAATTTGAATTTTTCAATCTTAGTGGCAAGCTTCTCATATCTAATCACCCAACTGGCTATGTCTACATTGTATTGTTCTAGGGACATAGTATTAGGTGGTCTAACTATAGGTGGAACTCTAGGTAGCAGATCTACCTGAACCCCTTTTTTTGCCACTTCTACTGGTTGATCATCTGTTAATAATTCTACCTGTACCCCCTTATCTGCTATTTCTATTGGGTTGTCATCAGACAGTAATTCCACTTGATGTTTTTACTGAAGGTGTAACAGTTTGAAATACAGGGACATCAATAGAAGTACTTACTTGAACAATTTCATGCTACTACTTGGACTATTCCTGTGCTGGTGACTCATCTCCAATATTTTTTGCTATGCTTTTTGCCAATTCTGAAGCATCTTCAAAATGAGAAGGTAATGCTTCAGAATGAGAAGGCACTTCTTCAGAATGAAAGGGTGCTACTTCAGAATGAGCACCTATGTTTTCCTCAATAGAGTCATCCACCCTAGATAAATTCATAAGCAATTGAGCCAAATCATCCTCATCAATGGATATAGTTGGCTATTTTTCAGACTGTGACAGCCTTTTTCTCAATTCTGCCACTTCCTACTGTAACTCTACAATTTTTCTTTCCTGCATCTCAATGATGTTTTCTCTCTCTTCAATCCATTTGGTTTGTGTTTTGACAACACTCCTTGCTACTCTTAGTTGCTGTGTGATGTCTTCCTCTATTTCTACTTCAGAATCGGATGTAGACAAGTCAACTATAGTTGGCTGCTCAACAACTATCTCTTCCTCTACAACATATGTCTACTCTTGTTCAGGAGGCTCTATGAAACTGTCTATAATTGCATCTACCATTTTTGTGGCCTGTTGAACTATAGCCACCTCCAAGCTATCCTACCTAGCCTCTTCCTTAATTATCTATTCAAGCAATTCTAGAAAGTTTTCAAGGGCTGGTTGTATTTCTATGACATCTAGACTGCTTTGTCCACCTTCTTCTTCTATTACTTGTTCTGCCATTTCCCTCAAGTGGAGTCTTATAGACCTCCTGGTTCCAGATGCAAACTTCTTCTTTTTGCTTTATTTTCTAGTGATAGTAGGGGTTGTGGGGATAGTTTCATATGTTTCTATTTCCCTTGTTGTTTCTTCCCCTATTGGACTAGGTGCTTCACTTGTTCTGACAAATCAGTAACAACTTCAAAAAAATGGAACTTATTCTATTTTTCTATTATGCTACTAGTTTTAGACCTTCTTTTCTTTTTCTTCTTGGCTCGTAAAGTTGAAGGTTCTGGAGCAAGGTGTTCTGTTGCTACTACTGGGTGTGTTTCTTCCTCTACAATAGCCTCTATAATAGTTTCTATTTTTGCAATAGCTTCTGTAGTTGTTTCTATTTCTTCTTCTGCAACAGCCTCTACAACAGCTATTTCTTCTTTTGCAATAGCATCAACAACATCTGTTTCTTCCTCCTCATCTTCATCTCCAAAAATTACATCATTTAGGGTAGAGTAAAACCTATCAAACCTCCTAGGGTTTCCTCTAAAATGGTGCTGGAAAATTAGTTTGATGATACCATGGTGGCGAAGGCTCCCTTTTCCTTTCTGATATCTTTTTTCCATGTTTTTCAATTCCTGGTGTAAATACAGGGGAATATTTACCCTAACATCTGGCTATTGCCTACCATTTCTGAGATGGTTTAAAATTTTATATGATGCCCTGATAACAGTACATACTACCCTTCACAGGTTAGAAATTTGATTACCCATGTGGCCACTTCATCCTAGGGTTCCTGCAGGTTGGCCCTTTTTACCCCCTTGCATGTGTTATTATGTGTTAAATATTCTGGCTCCCTATCATTTTCTTCCAAAAATTGATTAACTATATTTACCAATGTATTTTTGCTAGACCTAGAAATTGGAAGACCTTCTAATGGCAGCTCAGTAATTTGACTCAAAAATTTAGGGGTTACCTCAATGGTCATGTCATTAATGTGTGCCCGGTTGTTTTTGAATGTGTGGGTGAACATGCCGGCCAAATCTTTAGAGGACCCATTAAACTTATCCAAAAATGGCATAAGCCCTCCATATTCAAAAATTTGTAGCACTTCTGGATTTTCTCGGAGGTGGGTGGTATCCACTGGTTCCATTTTCATTTTTCATCCCATTTTATTGTCTTGGTACATTACAAACTGCTCACTTCTACTACTATTACTTTGCTTGATCTCTAGTTTTTGGTGTTTGCAGATTTGTAGGGTTTGGTTTTAAGTTTTCAATTGCCCTATTTTTGTTCTTCGAAATGAACCGTAATCTGAGCACTATACCTCGTAATCATTTTGCGTTAGCAAATATGTCTTTGGAAAGAAGGGTGGCACACATTTCTATTTTTGCTTTGAACACATGTCCATCAATGGTTGCACAGATGTCCTTGCCATCAGATCCACCTTACTCATTTTTTAGTTTTTCTATTTTGCCTGTGGAATTTCACGTGCATGTTTATTAGTATAAAAAAATGGTGGCATATTGTTGGTCACATCCCCCGTGATTCTGGCACTTTATAAATGGGTGCAAAAACAAATCACATCCTAACTAACACGTGTTCATTTATCGTATGCAGCCAAAAGAATTTTTACTTGATCGTATTTATTTTTTTCCTTAGATGCCACGTGGAGATGTTATATTGAATGCTCTTTTCGAAGATTATGATCTATTGAAAAAACAAAACCTCATTTCAAAGATTATGACTTCATTTCGAAGACAAGTCTTCATTCCGAAGATCATGCTTCTTTGCGATGTCAAATCCTCATTTCGAAGATAAATCCTCATTCTAAAGACAAATCCTCTTTCCAAAGATAAATCCTCATTTCGAAGACATTGTATTTTCGAATATCAAGCTGTATTGCGAAGGTAAATCATTCTAAAGATAAAACTTCATTTTGAAGACAATTTCTGCTGCATTCTGAAGACAAATCCTACTTCATTCTGAAGACAAAGCTTCATTCCGAAGATGATGCTTCATTGTGAAGGCAAATCGTCATTCTAAAGACAAAGCTTCATTCGAAGACAAATCGTCATTCTGAAGACAGCTTCATTTCGAAGACAAAGTGCAACATTCATTCTGCTGTCATTCCGAAGACAATTTCAATCCGAAGACAATACAACAATTAATCTGAAGAAGATAGCAGGCACTATTTTTGGCATTCTTGTTCTGAAGATTAGGAAGAAATCAATATTCTCATGCTCAAAACATGTTTTAAGTATGCCAACTCTTATGGATATCTTTCATGCTAATGGTTAATTGTTATATACTATATACTAATCATTTACAATGAAGAAATGTAAGAAATATATACCTGATTAAAACAAGTTAATGCAAGTTTTGAAAGATGACTATTTCTGTTGATGTTCTACTGAGATTTTCTATAATATTTCAAAACAAGTGCAGTTGGTGAATTTGTACAATGATGGTTCAAAAATTTTCAAGGTTATACATGCCAGAAAATTGGTTTTCATGCATACCAACCTAGTAGTGCCTTAGAAAATGTTTTCACTGCTGAGTTATTCATTTTTCTCTCTTTTTTTCTTTTTTTTCTTTTTTCTTTTTACCTCTCCTTTTCTCTCTTTTTTTCTTGATTTTTTTTTATTCTGAATATGCCCATGAAGGAATTCATGATTTCCCTGAAATCATGCCCATGAAGGAATTCATAATCAAAATTTATTCATCTTTTTGTTTTCTACTTTTTTCTAATTTTTTTGTATTTTTCTATTTTTTTCTTGAAATCCATGATCATGCTGATTGTTTTGAAGTGGAAGAGGAAATTTCTTCCACCTGTTGTGTACCCAAACTGTCAAGCTGTTGCACAAATTCTTATTTAGTCAGAGGTGTATGGTACACCCTGAGGCGATGTCCATTCACTACCAACTTTCTCTATGACCCATCAATAGGAGATAAACGAGCCGCTCCATTGTCAAATACCTCTTCAATCAGGTAAGGTCCAAGCCATCTAGTTCTCAGCTTTCCAGGGAAGTCCTCATAGCGAGAATAAAATTGTAAAGCCAAATATCCTTGTTGAATTTTCCTCTACTGAATGTGATTGTCATGCCACAACTTCCTCTGCTCCTAAATTACTTCAGTTTGGTGCAGAGCATCCAACCTAAGTTCATCCAATGCATTTAGCTGCAAAATCCTATTTATCTGTGCCTATGACAATTCAATTTCAATTTTCAATGTTGTGCATAGTGTTAGTAGCTCAAATTCAATAGGTAAGAGGGGCTTTTTATCAAAGACTAGTTCATAAGGTGTGAATCCAGTAGTGGATTTCCAAGAAGTATTGTAAGCCCACACTACTTCAGGTAATTTATCTAGCCAATTTCTCCTATGAAAAGCTACTATTTTTGTTAAGATTCATTCTAGTTACCTATTTGTTACCTCATCCTGGCCATTTGCTTGTGGGTGATAAGGTGATGATTTTCTATGTTTGATTTCATATAATTCTGTAAATGCCTCAATGACTTTAGATGCAAATTGGGGTCCTTGGTCTGTGGTGATTTTCTATGTTTGATTTCATATTTTTTCTATTTTGAAGTGAAATGTGGAGGAACTTTCCCTGTGACCAAGTAATTGGCTATATCTGCAAACCAAGGTGATTGGACTGATATAGCAAATAATTTTTCATCAGGAAAGGTGTCTTCAAATAATTCCCCTTCATTTGTATTTTGTAATCTGGACAAGAAATCTGCTACAACATTAGATTTTCCTGGTTTTTTGATTATAGTGATATCAAATTCTTGCAGCAACATTAACCAACGAATAATTCTTGCACTTACCATAGGCTTATTCATAAAATAATTAATGGTTGTGTGATCTGTGTGAATAAATATTTGATAACGTATGATGTAATGCCTAAATTTGTTGATGGCATAAATTACTGCTAAGAATTCTTTCTCAGTTGTGGTATAATTTTTCTCAGCTCCTATCAAATTCTTGCTAATGTAGTAGATGGCATAGTGTTAACCATTGTCAATTTGTCCTAATGTTGCTCCAATTGCGGTATTGGAAGCATCGACTCGTATGTGAAATGGTAATGTCCAATTAGGTCCTCTTAACATAGGTGGAGTTACTAATTTCTCTTTCAGAGCTTCAAATGATTCCTGACACCTTGCAGTCTAAGAAAATTTAGAATCTTTAGTCAATAGGGCAAATATAGGATTGGCTATTGTGCTAAAGCTAGGAATAAAACTACGGTAAAAACCAATGTGTCCTAGGAAGCTTCTGACATCAGTCTAAGTTTTAGGAGGAAGAAGATTCTTGATAATTTCCACCTTCTTTGGATCAACCTAGATCCCTTGAAGAGAGATGTGATGACCAAGAACTATTCCTTCCTTCATCATCATAAAACATTTTTTTGGATTCAAGGATAACTGGTATGTTTCACAGTGAGTTAAAAATTTGTCAAGGTTTTCTAATGTAAAGTCAAAAGTCTGTCCACATACTGTGAAATCATCCATGTATATCTCAACACTGTTGGTAGTCAGATCAGAAAAAATTGCTAAGATCACTCGCTAAAATGTTGTTGGGGCATTACACAAACCAAAATGTAAAATCCTATGGGCAAATGTTCCCCATGGACAGGTAAAGATTGTTTTCTCTTGATCTTCAGGTGCAATCTGGATTTGATTATATCCACTAAATCCATCAAGAAAACAAAATTATTTCTTTCCAGCAAGGGTATCTAACACCTAATATATGAAAGGTAATGGAAAATGGTCTTTGTATGTTACTTTATTCAGATATCTATAGTCTACACATATTCTCATTTTTACATTTTTCTTAGGAACTATAACCAATGGAGAGACCCATTGGATATCAAAAATTGGGTAAATGAATCCTACCTCCAGAAGTTTTTCCATTTCTTCCTTTACAATATCCCTTAGGGTAGGATTCAGTCTTCTCTGGGGTTGTCTTACCGGCTTGACTTCTTCAGTATAAATTTTGTGGGTGCATATATCAGGGTGAACTCCTAACATATCTTTATAGTCCCAAGCAAAAGCATGAACATGCTTCTGCAAGATAACTATCAATTTCTCTTCCTCTTCCCTAGTAAGCCAGTTGTAAATGTTCAAAAATTTACTTGGCTGGACTTCTATTTGTGTATTTGGAAGGACTGAATTCACTTCTTCATACTTGGTGATTAGGGAATTAAGAGGAAACTGTTGATATGGGAGGTAATAAGAAGTTTCTATTTCATTACTTCCTGATGGAAGCATATCCTGTATGGAACAGTGAGAAGGAAAAATCAGGTGATGGTGCCACCCATGTGGTAGTGAAATAGAGTTTTCCTGTGATAGTATAGATGGTTCACCTTCAGAATTCTGGTTCTCCTCATTCCTTAAAAACTGACGGATATTTACTGCTTCCTCTTCTAACCTTTGTTCATGCAGAACATTCATTAGGATATTTTCATTTTCTAATTTTTTTGTGTCTTGGAGGTCTTTTGTGTGTTCTCTTACTACCAAGGTGGCTAGTGTGGAAATAACCTCCTCTGATTCTTCATCTGAATCAAGAAACCATAACTGACCTAAAATATTGCTTGAGGGTCTTGCAGGAAGATACAAAGAAATTTGTTTTAGATCAATACCATTTGAAATAGTCACTTTTCCAGATCTGCAGTCTATGAATGCTGCTGCAGTTGCAAGACAAGGTCTTCCCAAAATGATGGGATATCCATGTGCTAAATTTTTTGATTGTAAAACCAAAAAATCTACAGCGAATTCCTAAGAAGAAACTTCTATAGGAACATCTTCAATGATACCTTCAAGTTTTATAACTGACCTATCAGCCATTTCTAAAACTATAAATGTGGGGCTGATATGTTTGAGCTATAATTATTTTATTATATCCTTGGTCATGACATTTATTGTAGCTCCTAGATCTACTAAGACATTTGATATTGGTATTGGACCTATGGTAACTATGATAACTGGACTTCCTAGGTCACTATACTTTGGAGGTAGTAGTTTTCTAGACAAGAGATCAACTATCTTTCCTTCAACCTGAATAGTCTTAGGAAATGCTTTCTTTTTTCTTTCTGCTCTTCTAATGCACAAATCTCGGATAGTACTTTTAATCACTGGTATATCCTTAATTTCTTGCAATAAGGGCAATGATATAGTTAACTTTTTAAGTTCCTTGAACAGGTCTGACTCAAATTTTTTTGTTGTGGTATTGAATCTTTCAGGATATGGAATTATCTTTGATGAAGGTAATTATTCTGCCTGTGGTTCTATTTTTTCTTCTTATTTCTCTATTTTTGGTTTAACTAGTTCCAAAGGTTCTTGCTCTTCATTTTCCTTGATTTTAATTGGAGCAGGTTCAGGTATAACTTTTCCTGAACGAAGTTGGATGTTACTACAATCAATAACATTTATTTCAACATTTTCCTTAGCTTCAGCCACATAGACAGGGGATGCATGTCTCATGCTGTTTGGATTAGTGACTGATTGACCTAGAAGTTGAGGTTGTTTCACCTATTGTGTTTGCTGTGGTTGGTTCTATTTTTCTTGAAAACTTTGATTAGGTGCAAGCAGTAAATGCTGATTTTGACCTTGATTTCTTTGTTGCCTTGGATAGGACTGGTATTGTTGATTCCATTGTGGTTGATTTTGCATCCAATGTGGATTAGTCTGATTTTGATTCCAAGATGGGTTGTTTTGATTCTATGATGGGTTATTCTGATTCTGATTCCAGGTTGAATTACTTCAATTTGTTTGTGGCCATTCTTGGAAATTTGTCCATTGAGGATAATTCCAAGGATGTTGGGGTGGTTCTAATTGTCCCCAAGGCATAGTCCAAGGATTATGCCCCCAATTTGTAGGAAAACAAGGGGGATTTTGGTATTGAGAGAAATTTTCCCCTTGTTTTGGTCCAACATAGTTGAGTTCCTTAGTCTGATTTTCTAACACAGTTTTGAGTTGTGGTAGCAGGTGGCATTTATCAATTGAATGCTTCTTTGAATAAATACTACAAATGGCTGAGATAGATGTTTTATTCAAAGGACATTCCTAAAAAGCATGTTTATTTCTACATATTGGGCAATAAATTTCCAAAGGTTCTATGTTTTTTGATTTTGCAAAAATTTCTCCAAAGTTGTGTTTAATTGCACTAGAATATCAGTTTTAAAATTTGCAAGTTCCTCTATTAGGTCCTTCACATCAGTGCCATTTGTACTCTTTTTCTTCTTCCCTACTTATTGCAAGAGTAATTTTTGTAGCGATCCACAATTTCCTCATTACTGAGAGTATTTACATCCCCTTTTCCCATAAAATCCAATACTTCTTTGGATTCATCTTGTAATCCTCTTAAAAATATGGTTTTACATAACTCTGGTTCTACAATCCCACATCTCCTTTAAACAAAGGAGAACCTATCAAGATAGTCTTCTAATGTTTCATCATCTTCCTGTTTAATCCTGAATAACTCATCTTTCCTGTTACTTACACAACAATACTCCTGATATTTGTCTAAAAACATAGTTTCCATTTGATCCCAAGTTTGAATAGAATTTGGCTCTAAGATCATGAACCAGCGTAATGCTGAGTCCTTGAGTGTTGAGGGAAAATCCTTAAGTTTTTTATTATCATTTACATAGTCATAGGTTTGACACACTACTTTGAATTCAAATAAAAACTGATCAGGATCTTCAGATACAACACCTCAAAATGTTGGAAGTACTGAAAATGAAATGGTTTTCATGGGAGATTTTTGTGTTGGATTCAAATGGATAGGATATTCAAATGTTCTAGAAGGTTGGGACATATCCTGATCATATCCTTCATTATGGACATAGCCATGTTGACCATCTCTATCTAGATTGCCTCCTTCTACCATAGTTTCCTGTTCCTTAGTTAAACCTATCCAAATTTCTCTCTCAAAAGGTCCAAGACCCTCTGTTGATAACGAGTCTGATGATTCTTCTTTCTTAGGATGTTCTAATGATGATGATACTGGTGATTTTTATTTCTCAGAATGTTCTAATGATGGTGAGACTGGTGATTTTTCTTTCAATATTTCTAGTAATTCAAACATAGGTGATTCACCCCTTAGGCATGAATATATCCTTAATAGAACAAGCCAGGGATCCTTTTGGGTAATTCTACCTTTTTCATCCCTAGAATTACTCATTCATGTTTACTCTTAAATGACATAAATTATAGGTCAATAGTTGTTACTTTAACCAGCTGTTCTATTCAGATTTTATCCTAAATCTTCATGGATCAGTCTAATTAACAACTATTGGGCTGTTGTCACCTTCTAGCAACACAATTCCTTGGCAACAACACCAAAATGATGCATAGTCATTATACACATCATTAATTCTCAATGAATTTGTCAATCCAGGGTAGTGTACAAGGCTATCTACGAAAGAAGGGGTGAACAGGGTTATAACTTAGGTCAATCTGGAGCAACAGGTATTATTGGTGAAACCGATTATATGGGGGATTTAAGACATTTCTATCTCTAAATTGCATAAATTAAACCTTGATATAAGTTGTAGAAATGGAAACTAATAATTAATTGCAAAAATGAAATCCTAATTACAATTGCAGAATGAGACCTAATTATGTTGCAGAAATAACAGTTGTAGAATTAGAAGTCTTATTATAATTGCAGAAAGGAAATCTATTTACTTTTGCAGTAATGGAAACCTAATTATAGCATAGAAATGAAACTCTATCAAGGCTCTATAATAGAAGATTGTCAATCTTCTATGCAAGGGTTGACAACAAAACATAAAATGCAAGAAATTATAGAAAAATAGTAAATTCTAGAAATGACAGTCTGCAATAAATTAAAAGCTTTGCTAAAAGTGGAGATTACAACCAAACCATTAATCACAAGATCAATCTAAACATAAAATAAGATAATATTGCAAATATCATTAATTGTTTACAAAGGAATGAAATGACAAGTTCTACAACTCATTTTGTTGCAGCAAAATCAGAATAAAAACCTGTTGTTAGTCCTCCTCCTAGGTTTGGAAGTGGCCATCCTCCTTGTCCAGAAGAAGGTATGAGTATCGATCCCTCTCTAGATCTTACTCATACACATTTACAAGCAATATAAAATAGAAATAGTACACTTTATTGATTCAAGAACATGATTACAATAATTCTACTAAAAACCTATTACAGGACTGTAACAGTCACTTTCTGATTATTGCCTAATTTATCCTATATTTCTCTACTCTCTACTTTCTCTATCCCCTACTTAGCTCAACCTGAACGGAAGCCATATTTATAGATGTCCTAAGATCTACTAACAACTAAGAATATATCAAAATATCTAATCCTATTATGCTACAATAATTCCTGGTTTTATCCTAGAAGAAGATCAAACTTGATCTTTCCATAAATGGTGGCTTTGGTCGACAAGGACGGCAAAGTCAGATTTGAGATATTTTCCCTTATCCTTTTCAATATTTATTTCCCTTTTTCCAGCGTTAGAAATCAGTCAATAAGTCAAAAAGCACATTCTGTTTTCATTATGAAGATAAGTGGCTCATTCCGAAGAGACTGTAATTCTCATTTCGAAGATCCACTCATTCCGAAGACATTGTGTTTTCTCATTCCGAAGATATCTATTGATTATGAAGAGACTTTAGAATGAAAAAATGTGTGCTATTTAAATGATTTTCTCTACATTTCTCATGTGGGTTATTTCTCAGGATTAGATTTCAATGGTCTTCATCTCTTTCCATATGTGAATTCCATGCCTTGCCATTCATTGGCAGCTGGCTGGAATTTACATGGGAAAAACCAGTTTTTGCTGCATAGTAACAATTTACTTGCACTGTTGCCAGATTTAGGTAAAATAAATGCTTGAGACATATCAAAACATGATCATTGAAATGTTGCTATCAACCTAAGCATATCTCATTTAGCAATTCATAACAAAACAACATAAAACTTATGCAAAAAGCTGTAAAAATCAAAATATAGTATTTCAGATACATTTATCATGCAAATAGTTAATACACAACATATTGAATTAACTGAACTAGCATATTAGATTAAACATAAGAGTTTGTAGGCAATTTTAGTGTTCCAAACATGTTATGATTGAGGCATTTCCAGGCCTCATCATATCTATCACTACTTCTTCCTCGATATCCTCTTCATTGTTGGTTGATTGACAAGGAATAACTGCATCTAAAATATATAATTTGGGTGTAGTACATTTATGATTGGGTACATATTTCTCATCATAATGAAAACAAAAGCCTTTTTCTCTTTGTTATTTCATTTCCTTGGGGCTGATACATTTAATTGGTATGATTTGGTTAAGTTTTGGTATGGTGTAAGTATTTTGTGATTTTGCCTTAGATGGACTTCCCAGTCAATGCTGGCTATTCAATTTTTCTTTCACCATTTGGGCTAATGCAGTAGTGTACATCATGTCAATGGGATTGACAATTTGTACTTCTAATTGAATCTCTTTCTTTAAGACACTAATAATACAACTTTAGAAGAATGAGGCATTTAACCTTGATGTAAGATTTACCAATTTTTCAAGTTGAGCTTGGTATTCTAACACTGTAGTGGTTTGGTGGAGTTTGGTAAGGGCTCCCATGAAATATTTAAATTTAGTAGGGCTGAATCATACCATTAGGTTTTTTGTAAATTCTAGCCACGTAGGGATGCCATTTATAATTTTTGTATTGCTAGTACCATTGTGTGGTGAAATTTTTTAGGTGGAAGGAAGCAATGTAAACATTTTGTATCTCTAATCTTTGGTAGAAGGAGAAATATTGTTTGGCCCTATAATCCAGTTGGTGGGATCACCTCCAAATTTTGGAAAATCCAACTTAGTGGTTCTAGGTAGAATGGTAGTGCTTGGTTTGTTGGTCCTTTGACATATTAGCTAGCTTGGATAATGGTCATATTTTGTTGTAGCATAGATATAGAGTGGCAATAGGTGTCAACTTTTATATCCAATGTTAACATTTCATTTATAATGTCCTCCCTCCATTGACGAACCTCCTGCATGAAATCCTTGAGCTTGGCTTCCTATGATTGAGATCTCCTACCATTAGCCATTTTATGGTTGATTTGAAATTTGTAAGCCTTTCTTGGTAGGTAGAATTAGGTTTTGAAAATAATTTTGCAAAAAATTTGTGTTTAGTTATAAATTTTTGCAATTTTTTTGTAAAATTTCACAAAAAAATTGGTTTTCAACTAATTAGACCTTAACGGTCTAATATTTTAAATTTTAAATTTTTGAATTGGTGTGATAGGAAGGGTTCAACGGGAAATAAATGTAGGTGGTGGGCAGCTAGAAGGTAGAGTAAACTATAGTCAATCGTTAACATATAATAGAGCAAACATGACAAGTGGTAGCAGCTCAAGGATGGGGTAGGATAACGATGCAAGGGTGAGTGGCAATTAGAGGTTAGTGCAAGGGTGAGCAAGGTCAATGACCAGTGGTGGATGCAATAAGTGGAAGCGGTTCAAGGATGGGGTGGGAGAATGATGTAGGGGTGAGTTGAAGTTAGAGATGGTTCATGTGTGTGTGTGGCAACCCAATGGTACTCACACCCACGTAAAGGTATTTGCACACCCTTAAATATTCACAAACCCATGATCTAATAGATGTGGGATTTCTTATTTCTCAAATTTTAAAACTTTTTTCCTTCATGCTCTCCTAACATAGGGAAATTTATGGCGGTCATCGGAGTTGCTTTTTTGGTGATCAATTTTTTTTTTAAACTTTATATTAAAATTTAAATTTTATAATTCCTTCATCGTAATTTGAGTGCATCATCGAAAAATTTCAGTTATTGATTTTTCATTAAGATTTTGTTAATATACCCTCATTTTGAATGTTGTTTCTCATAGGATGTCTTGATATAGATCCAACTATCTCCCAACTACAAAATTTCTCGATTTTTATTTGTCGATTTTTGTATTTTTTACCATCAAGATGCTTTGTGATGTCGTACGTTTATCAGGTGGTCTGCAATGAATTTTTATGAAACTTTTGGATGTTTGGGTCATTTGATAAGTGGTGTAAAGTGTTTTAATAACTATTGGGTATTAGAAATGTAGAATTATCATTGATGTCAAAGGTAGAATTGAAAGGATGATTTGAATTACAAGTATATGCTTTAATATTTAAATTAAATATTTAAATATTAAAGTTATAGAAAATATTATAAAGTTAAACCTTATAATATTTAAATATTATAAAGTTAATGTTTCAAAATATTTCTCATGAAGGGGCCGACTCTTATGTTTCAAATCAACATAAGACAATATATATATATATATATATATATATATATATATATTATATATATATATATATATATATATATATATATATATATATATATATATATATATATATGATACTTGTTGTTAGGGCAAGATGAGATGTTGGAGCTTGAGTGAGAAGTGCACAAAGTCCTGAAATGAAAGCTAGCTGTGATAGCCATGGAGAAGGAGTGGAGCATTAGATATGAATGTGTGCAAGGCGAAGAACATTCGAAGCATCTTGAGCATCAATAAATCATCGTTGATGTGGTAAATAGTTGTACAGTTTTTGTCTCAGGTGTGAATGAAAAGGGATAGAGATTTGAAGATGTAGAAGCTAAGTCTTGAGCTTTCGGTGGATGAAGGCAACTATGTGAATTAGTGCCATTAGAGAGTTCATGTAATTGTGTTCACTCTAATTGGGAGAAAGCATTCGTGTGTTGGTCTAGGAAGCTTCGAGTGAAGAAGAAGTGCTAGTTGGAGTTTTCAAAGAACACTAATATTTGAGAAGATCGAAAGGAGCATGAGTGTAGAGGCTTCATGGTTAAAGAGAACAGTGAGTTTGAAGGCTTTGTGAGTTGGAGAGCACAATGATTTTGGAGGCTTTAGTATTGAATATCCTCATCATCATTGGACAAATAGGATGATAGTGAACAAAGAAAAGTGTTGATGCTGAAATCATCATTGTTGGAGAGCTAGGGCTATAGTGGATAAAGGAAAGTGCATTAGCATTGTAATCATCATATTATTGAGATCTACGGTTGTAGTGGATAAAAGAAAGCACGTTGGTGCTATAATAATCATCATTTCAAGAGCTATGGCTGTAGTGGACAAAGGAAAGCATTAAAATCTATGTTGAGTACATTGGATATCTGCGATTGAGTTACGAAGGAAAGAATTGTTGGATATGTGATAAAAGGTAAATTTATTTGTCATTCCTGCTACCAAGAAATTGGTTGTGAGGATATGGAACCAATAGTAGCCAGTTAAGTGATTGAGATAATTTTTTTTAATTATTATGTTACCCATGTTGAGGAATTTATTGTTGAAAATAGTGTTGAAGAGAATGCAGATCTGCACAGGTATCTATTGCAAGGAGAATACTCAAGTGTACTCTACTTGATTTGAAATGCAAACAAGATATGCTCACAATACTACCACATTGAAGGAACTTGAGATGCTTTCCATTTGTGAAGTAATAAAACTATGAAGAAATTAAGGTATGGGCATGCCTTCCATTATTGAAGTTCATAGAGAAAGAAATTGGGCAGACAATTTGCATTTGGGATGTTGAATATATATTAGTGGACTTGTAAGACAAAAGAAAGGTGATTTGTTTTGAGCAAAAGGTGCACTTTTCTACATATGCGTTGAAGACTTTGGTTTTGTATATTTTCCATCTATCACATAATCAAATTGAAGGTTGAGATAAAGCAAGATATAGCAGGGATGATAATGTGTTAGAGTGCAGATCCAAGAAGAGATTTTGAGAAAAATTATGTGCAATCATGTATGTCATTTGTGATCTGATTTGGAAACATATTTGAGTAGTGATTGTAATCAGATTTATTGAGTAGATTTGAGTAGTATTTGTGATCATATTTGGAGCAGATTTGAGTAGTGTTGGTGATCATATTTGGAGCATATTTGAGTAGAGTTTTGGATCATATTTGGGAGTAGACCTGAGCAAGTTTCAATATCAAAATTTGAAGAGCTTGAGAAGTGCTTCATAATGTGGAAGTACAAAAGAGTGAAAGTAAAGGTATTAGCATCTCCAATTCAACACACAAGTAAGTTATCTAGTGCTATACTTGGGCTACCTTTAAAATGTAATAAATGTGAGACATGTGGAAGCGATAAACTTAATGAATGTGAAAGAAATTTTGGTCATTTGAAGCTTCCAAAACTAGTATACCATTATCTATTTATTGATCAATATTGGTGCCTTTATACCTATGGATTGGTGTTCATGAATTTTCAGAAGGATATTGGTGTCTCCTATGGGTTGGTGCCCATAAACTTGTAGAAGGGGATTGGTGTCTCCTGTGAATTGGTGTCCAAAAACTTGCAGAAGGGTATTGGTGTCTCCTGTGGATTGGTATCCATAAAATTGCATAGGGGATTGGTGCCTCCTGTGGGTTGGTGCCCACAAATTGTTTTAAAGAAAATATAAGCAATATTTTATCGTGGTTTTCTCCCAAAAGGGTGTTTCCATGTAAAAGTGTTATCTCTTATGTGTATGGAAATTGTGCATTGATTTATTATTGCATTCACATTATTGTAGTTATTGGTTTGAAAGGAAAAGTTTTATCTTATATTGTTCATTCTCCTCTCAGTATAAGCTTATGTTTTTTAATTGGTATCAGATTAGGTTCTTTCATGAAAGCCTTAAAAATTGAAGGAAGATCTTACAAGAACACACATGGCTTGCCAAGAAGGTTTTTCATCAAATAGGACTCCATTTTTTGATGGGCATAACTATGCTTTCTAGAGTGTGAGGATGAAAACTTATTTGATGGTACATGTCTATGATATATAGCAATCCATTATGGATGGGTTCACACCACCTGATACCCCTTATACAGATTGAGATGGCAAGAAACCATTTGAAAATAATACCAAATAAATGAATGCAATACTAAGTGGGTTATGTGAATTAGAATTTGTGAAATTCATGCAATGAACCTCAACAAAAGAAATTTGGGACAAGTTACAAAGAAAATATGAAGGATATGGAAAGGTTAAAATGGAAAAACTTCAAACCCAGAGGAGGAATTTCAAATATTTGAAGATGAAAGATGATGAATATATTACCAAATATTTACTCCATGTTGATGAAGTTGTCAACACCATTCATGGACTTGGAGAAAGTATTGAAGACTCTAATATTATCCAAAAAATCTTAAGGTCACTTCCCATGAGGTTTAATGCAAAGGTCTCAGTGATTGAAGAAATGAAGGATCATAAAACCTTGAGCATGGATGAGATACACATAATTATTATAACCTATGAGATGAGGACTAAAAAAGATAAAACATCCAAATAGAAGGCCACGTTTAAATATTCAAAGAAGACAAAGAATAAAGAACTAGAATCGGGTGAAGAATCAAGCAGTGAAGAAGAAGCTAACTTTGTGCAAAAAAAATAAGGGTCCAAGAAAACATAAAGGTATACATACTGTGAAATATTTTAATTATGGTAACATTGGTCACTATGCATCTAATTACCCACAAGTTGGAATTAGTAGAAATGAAGAAGAAAATGAATACAAGAAAAAGAAAGAAAGAAAATTTTATCATGAAAAGAAAAACATGCATGGTCAAAGCAAGCATGAGAAGATATTTCAAAGGTACAAGAAGAGTCTTTATGTTGAGTAAGAAAGAAGTTATTTCAGCAATGATAAACACCTCTCTTATAGTGAAAGAGAAGAAATCCTATTTTTGTATAAAGAGGAGAAAGAAGATGCTCTTGTTGAAAAAACCAAGAAAAAGAGAGATCCAAAAAATGAAGAGGAAGCCATAGTTGACATAGAAGAAGAACTTGTTGTTACTCTTGAATATTTAAAAAGTATTAGAAAGAAGAACTCAAGATTGAAGACTCAAGTAAAAAAGGATGAGATTAAAAAGGTAAAGTTTTCACAAGAACTCATTGACTTGAAAGTTAAAGTTGAAGAGGAAAAGTAAATTGAAGAAGGTATGGTTGAGCAGTTAAAGGCAAAAGAGTTGGAATGTGAAAAACTAAAACATGAAGTTGTTTATTTAAGGAAGGAAGTGGAAGAATCTAATGATAAGCTACAACAAAATATTATTCTTGAGAAAAGCACAAAAATCTTGGATGATATTATCAAAGCACAAATATATTCGGTTATAAATATTGGACTTAGTTTTCGAGAAGATCAATAGGAATAAAAGGGGGAGTCAAGCTAAAAAGGAATAGAGGCATCAAAGAAAATAATTAAATAAGATCCTAAAACCTATGCCTATGTTTTGAGAAGTGGAAGCTTCAAGAAGGAAGAAAATAAAGCATCATCATGGACCAAGACCCATCATAGAAACAATAATGAGAGAACCATACGACCATATCCTCCAAGGCAATCATATAGGTTTCAATATTTCTTTTGGTGTTATTGCTTTTCATGTCACCAATTTGGTCATAAAGCTATAAATTACAGGGTCCATGCTATAAATAATTTTGGCTTCACCAAGAGGAATTTCAATTCATTTGCACCTCTCATGGACTACAACATAATGTGTTACAAATGTAATAATTTTAGGCATAAAACTAAATGGTGTAGAATGTTGTTACTTGAAATTTCAAAATCAAGTAAGTAGGATGATGATAAAACTATTCAAAAGGACATGTCCTCTAAATTTTAGATAAAGAAAATAGAAGAATAAAAGGAGCATAGTAATTTGGGAGTTTCACTTCCATATCATAATTGATTTGATTAAGAAGAGCAGATAGAAAGGGGGAATTGTCAAGTGTCTTATCATTTAGCTCCAAGGAGTCTTTGCCATTGATGTCAAAGGGGGATAAGTTTAGTAAGGGGGAGCAGTTTGTGATCCGGTTGCAATAAAGGACAGTTTCTTTGTAGGGTTGCCATCAATAACAAAGGGGGAGATTGTTAGAAATGTTGAGTTGTCATTGATGTCAAAGGCAGAATTGAAAGGATGATTTGAATTACAAGTATATGCTTTAATATTTAAATTAAATATTTAAATATTAAAGTTATAGAAAATATTATAAAGTTAAACCTTATAATATTTAAATATTATAAAGTTAATTTTTCAAAATATTGCTCATGAAGGGGCTGACTCTTATGTTTCAAATCAACATAAGATAATATATATGATACTTACTGTTAGAGGAATATCAAATGTTGGAGCTTGAGTGAGAAGTGTACAAAGTCTTGAAATGAAAGCTGGATATGATAGCCATGGAGGAGTGGAGCACTGGATATAAATTTGTGTGAGGAGAAGGATGTTCGAAGAATCTTAAGCATCAAGAAATAAATCATTGATGTGGTAAATAGTTGTATAGTTTTTATCTTTGGTGTGAACAAAAAGAGAGATATTTGAAGATGTAGAAGCTAAGTATTGAGCTTCTAGTGGATGAATATGGCTATGGGAATCACTACCAGTAGAGAGGTTGTGTTGTTGTATTTACGTGGATTGGGGGAAAATGTTCATGTACTGGTCCAAGAGGCTTCCGATGAAGAAGCACTAGTTGGAGTTTTTCAAAGAAAACTGATATTTGAGAAGATCAAAAGGAGCACGATGAGTTTAGAGGCTTCATGGTTGAAGAGTATGATGATTTTAGAGGCTTTGTGAGTTGGGGAGCACAATAAGTTTGGAGGCTTTGGGATTGAAGAGCCTCATCATTTTTGGAGAGCTAAGACAATAGTGAACAAAGAAAAGCATTGTTGACATTGAAATTATTATCATTGGAGAGCTAGGGCTACAATGGATAAAGGAAAGTTAATTGGTGTTTTAATCATCATTGTTGCGAGATCTAGGGCTGTAGTGGATAAAGGAAAGTGCATTGGCACTGTAATCATCATCGTTGTGAGAGCTAGGGCTGTAGTGGACAAAGGAAAGCACTGCAATCTATGTTGAGTACATTGGATGTCTACAATTGAGTTACAAAGGAAAGCGTTGTTGGATATCTGATAAAAGGTAAAGTGATTTGCCATTCCTCCTACCAAGAAATCAATTGTGAGAACATGGAACTAGCAGTAGCTAGTTAAGCAATTGAGGAAAATTATTTCAATGATTACGTTACCCATTTTGATGAATATATTGTTAAAAATAGTGTTGAAGAGAATACAGATCTGTATGGGTATCTATTGTAGGGAGAATACTCAGTCATCCTCTACTTGAGTTGAAATGCACACAAGAGATTCTCCCAAGACCACCATGTTGAAGGAACTTGAGACGCTTTCCATATGTGAAGTAATAAAACTGTGAAGAAATTAAGGTATGGGCATGCCTTCCATTATTGAAGTTCATAGATAAAGAAATTGGGTAGACAATTTGCATTTGGGATGTTGATTATAAATTAGTGGACTTGTAAGACAAAATAAAGGTGATTTATTTTGAGCAAAAGGTGCACTTTTCTACATATGCATTGAAGACTTTGGTTTTGTATATTTTCCATCTATCACATTGAAAGCATGAGATTTCGGAATAAAAGAAACACTAAGGTGCAAATAAAAACAGAACTAATTTGATGCATGTAATAACATAAATATAATAAAATTAAAAGGTAGGAGCACGGACCTTTTTATTAATAAGATTCCGCTCGGTTACAATACATCTCTTCTGTTACATATTTTTTTTAAATACACCAGATGAATAGTGATCTCCTTCCGCATGCCCACATTTGAAACAGGCGGGTTAAAATGTTGCCACCGATGGTTTCTGATGAATCCTTGCTATTTTCTATTTTTCCTGTGGTCAAAGAAACAATAAAAATGTTTAGTAGCACCTGTAACAAGGAAGTAAGACATAGGCAAGAGAACATGCAGTTAAAAACGTAATGCAGATATAGAACGCAATAGCACGATAATATATAATCTCTAAACTATTTAAATATGGCAATACGTGATATATATTTCTTAAACTCCATGTTGTAAACTATGTAACAACATACAATAAAACACAAGATATACGCGTGATATAGAATGAATCAAAATAAAGCTAGCAAAAGACGTGGGGTGCCCAAGCGGTCCGCCGTCATTAGAACTTAGTTTCGACGCCAATCCACCAGGGATGAGCTCGAAATCTAAAACTGTGGTGTTGTCAGCAAATTAGTGGGATATAGTGATCCACTGTCGAGTATTACTATTCGGGTTCACCTTAAAAAAGCCACCAATAACCTCTCTTCAGAAAGATATTACAGGTGCAGAAGATTGAATTCGAAAGGAATATGATCGGGTCTCTGGATGAGCAGCACTTCGTTGCGTTTCTAAAAATGCTTCGTCCTTTTTTTTTTACATGGCATTGAGCTGGTTTTTATAGAATATTCTGTGTCAAAACCCTAAGTCTACAGGCACCGTTGAGATTTGACCGTTGCCATATGAGTATGAGGCATGGCTTGTACTGAGATTGTCGCTAGAAAATCACATCCGTAATTACGAAGCATGGCCTCGGGTCAAATTTGTTGTTGAGATTCCTTGTCTCATTACTCCAGTTGGTGAAGTTCGTCGTTCTTTTAAAAATGGCATGCAGGGATGCCACGTGGTGTGAATTGCTTTAATGCTGCATTTGACCAATGAAGTCCACCGTTGAATGCTGACGTGTCGTCCTTGAATGCTTAAATTCTATTTTATATGCAAAATGTCGAAGTGTCATGATATCGTGACATCACGATATTGCGACACTTCGGCCGAGCCTCCCCCTTGGGGCCTTAGGTGTCACGATATCGTGATGTCTAAGGCAAAGCCTCGGCCTTAGACGTTGTGATATCGCGACGTGCGATATCGCGATGTGTAAGGCCGAGGCCTCCCTCGGGGCCTTAGACGTCGTGATATCGTGACGCGCGATATCGCGAAGTCTAAGGCCGAGGCCTCCCTCGGGGCCTTAGACGTAGCGATATCATGACGCGCGATATCGCGAAGTCTAAGGCCGAGGCCTCCCTCGAGGCCTTAGATGTCGTGATATCACGACGCGCGATATCGCGACGTCTAAGGCCGAGGCCTCCCTCGGGGCCTTAGACGTCGTGATATCGCGACGCGCGATATCGCGACATCGCGATTTCGTGATGTCTAAGGACAAGGTTCCCTTTTGACTAAGGCTTGTTTGCTTTTGAAGTTTTTCTCTTGATTGCGGCTTTCTTGCTTAAGACTTAAAGTTTGTTAAAGGCTTTAAAATGACCAACTTTGCTCTACCATTTTCTGACCTTCTAAACTGCTGTGTCAGTGGTCAGGACCACTTTTTGACCTCTGAGGGCTGCCTTGAAAGCTATGTATGTTGATGCGATCAGTGTTTGTAGTCACTTAATCGGATCGGTGCTATTTTGGTGTCTACAAATGCCCCTTTTTGGGATGCGCTGTGCATGGCACAACGCCGAGAAAAAATAGAAAACCAAAGCAGTAATGATTAGGGTTTCTTGGTAACCTAACCAACTTTTTATGCCCCAAGTATGGAAAGGGCATGCATTCTTGAACCCTTGCTTCTGATGAGCTAAGGAATTTGATTTCAAGTGTTAACCTATTTTGGTGAGGTGTGACTTGAGCTTGGACATTGATCAGTCATGATTAGGCAAAGGGCGTAACCTTTTGTCCATAGGGGAAACCTTATGTTCATGCTTCGGGAATACCAAGTGTTTGATCAATTTAATGATTGCTTGTTTACTGCCCCAAGCAGGAGCGTGATTGTCTTTGTCAATGATTCTTTGAATGCATGTCATTGCCTTGATTGGGTGTGTGCTTGTTGATTGGTGACTAAGTGTGACTACCCCCTCAAGCGATGAATCAATGAGGAAATGACCTTCGTGAGAAAAGTGATGAGTTGCTTGACCCAAGATGACTTAGGTTAGGGTGCCTTTAGATGTTTTACCGTTTACGCACGTGCAGTTTTTCGACATTTGGACCTATTTTTGGTGGGTGTTAACCCTTTTGGTGATGCCATAATGAGGTGAAATCATCAAAAACCCGTCTTCCCGTGGAGCGGTCCAGCTATGGTAGCCTTCTTGGGTCAAGCTGGACCACTCCACGGGAAGACAGGTTTTTTGTTATGCTAAGAAGTTAAGTGCAAGAGCACTTGTGTAGCCCCGGGGTAGCCATAATTTGAAGAGCTTGAGAAGTGCTTCATAATGTGGAAGTATAAAAGAGTGAAAGTAAAGGTATTAGCATCTCCAATTCAACACACAAGTAAGTTATCTAGTGCTAGACTTGGGCTACCTTTAAAATGTAATAAATGTGAGACATGTGGAAGCGATAAACTTAATGAATGTGAAAGACATTTTGGTCATTTAAAGCTTCCAACACCAGTATATCATTCTCTATTTTTTGATCAAGGTTGGTGCCTTCAGTACTATGTATTGGGGTCCATGAACTAGGAAGAGGGGACTGGTGTCTCCTATGGGTTGGTGCCCATGAACTTACAGGATATTGGTGTCTCCTATGGATTGGTTTCCATAAAATTGCAGAAGGAGATTGGTGTCTCCTATGGATTGATGTCCACAAACTTGTATAGGGTATTGGTGTCTCCTATGGATTGGGGTCCAAAAACTTGTATAGCAGATTGGTGTCTCCTATGGGTTGGTGCACATGAACTTGTACTAGGGGATTTGTGTCTCCTATGGGTTGGTACCCATGAAATTTTTTGAATAAAATATAAGCAATAGTTTGCAATGGTTTTATCCAGAAAGGGTATTTCCATGTAAAAGCATTGTCTCTTATGTGTATGAAAATTGTGCATTGATTTATTATTGCATTCACATTATTGTAGTTATTGGTTTGAAAGGAAAAGTTTTATCTTATACTGTTCACCCCTCATCTCAGTATAAACTTGTGTTCTTCATTGTTTTGGAAATTTTGAGGCAGATTTGTCATTGATGTCAAGGAACGAAGTTGTTATTGATGTCAAGGAATAAGCTACCGTTGATTTCAAAAGGTCAAAAGGAACAATGCAAAGGTTAATGGCAAAAGAGCTTCATAATATTTATTTTTAATATTATGTGAAGCATAAGTAAAAGGTTTTTTATTAAAACCATGTGGGAAAAAATAAAGGTGTTTATAAAGACCCAAGGAGGCCTTTCTTAAAAATCCAAGGAAGAAGATTTAAATATTTAAATTTATAAATATTTAAATTCAAATGAATTTAAATTTTATAAAATAAATATTTATTTAATTACTTAGGGTTCAACCCTAAAGTCATAGCATCGATGTTCAAAGTCAAAAACCACCGTTGATGCATTGGAGGAAACCATAGGCAATATAAATATTGCCTCACCCAAAGCAAAACATGAAAAGTAATTCAAATTCTGAATCATGAGATATTCGCTACAGTTTTGTGGAAGGAAGAAGAGGAGATAGTGTGCTGACATCATCCAAAATTTTGGGTGGTTTCAAAAGGACAAGTGAATCACCATTAACCACCATATGGTGGCTAGTGCAGTTGGCAGTGCTTGGTCTTAGTGGTGGAGAGGTCACGGGTTCGAAACCCGATGGTAGTAGGCGGATAAACGTTTTCACATTTATTTTGGTGATGCCAACAGGAGGTTATTAAGCACGTGGGTGCTTAAGCTCCCATGTGAGCGCTTAGCTCATGTGGTATCCAAGGCCACAACTAAGGCGCTAAGGTGAGGAGGCATCTTGGGTTCGAATCCCACAAAGGGGCAAGGTATTAATTTTTTATTAATTTGAATTGCCTAAGGTTGTGTGAGAATATTAGGAGGGATAAGGTGATGATTAAAAGTGGATTATTTACTTTTAAGCTAAAGTGATTTTTGGGCATGATAAAAGGTAGTTTGTGATAAAGTAAAACTAAGGTAATTAATTTTTATCTTAGAAGAATAAATTGCATTATTTTATAAAGTATTTTATTTGATAAGTGCAATTTGAGAAAGGAGTTATAAGTAGTAATTGAGTTATATTTTATTAAATATTTTTTGATGAAAATTATGATGTTGGAATTTATTATTGATATGGAGCAATAAGGTGTATTTGGGATTTGAGTTATCATTGTATTTTGTGAAAAGTGTTAGGGTGATAATTCTTGTCATATAACCCTTTGTACTTGGAAAAAAAAATTGTGATATTTGATCTAGGTTTTGAAGGTCATCCTACATCAAATAAAAAGGTATGGGCATATTATTATTTGGTTGATTTGATTGGTTGGTTTTATGAAAAACAACTTTGGAGTGAAAAGGAATTAATTAGGTTTCCTTGTTGAGTTGTTGAGCTATATGTGAAGATTGTTTTATAAGCATTATTGAGTGTGTTTTAATGCTTCAAGGTTTTCTAGAATAAAGAGTTGTTGATAAAACCTTGTTTGATAAGCATTGTTGTTGAAGCCATTGATTGAGTGAAGAACTTGAACTAGGGTTTGCAAAGATCATGAGTATCATTGTTATGTGAGGTTGGTAGATAAGCATTGTTGGAAACATTTTGAGTGAGTGTTCATATGCTTGGACTAGGGTTGTGAGTAAGGATTATTTCATTGAGTGATTGATTGAGTAGAGTTGTTTAAGCCTAGTCAAGTGGATGTGTGAAGTGATAGCTCAAGTTCTATAAAATAAATTATTCTATATTCTGAATTGAGTTGAGAAAGTGATTGAGAGTCTTGTGAGTGTGAAGCATATTGAGTCTCTAACAATTCTCTATATGTTTCTAAGAGAGTGATTGAAAGTGATTGAGTATTGAGGTAAATGTGAAGCATATTGAGTCTCTAAAAATTCTCTATATTTTTCTAAAAGAGTGATTGAAAGTAATTGAGTATTGAAGTGAATGTGAAGCATATTGATCTCTAATAATTGTCTTTATGTTTCTATGAGATTGGATATTTTCTAGTGTGGACTTGTTGAACAGATTTGAGGTAAGTCTTTGAGAGGACTTGTGGACATATTTGTGTGAGATTTTGTGGAAGCTTACAATAAAAATTGAGAGCATATTTGGATAAGTCCTAGTGAGGAATTATTGAGTAGATTTGGACAAGTTCTAGTGAGGACTTGTAGAGCATATTTGGACAAGTTCTAGAGAGAACTTGTGGACAAATTAGTGTGAGATTTTATGGAAGCTTACAAGGTAGATTTGAGAAAAGTCTTTGAGAAGACTTGTGAGTAGAGTTGATTGATTTATTCAAACCTTGAGTTAAGTTTTGGGGCAGATCCAATAGAGTTGATTTGAGATTGAGTCAAGCTTTGAGTTAAGTCTTGAGGATAGAGATTAAGGACAGATTTGTGCTAGACCGAAGGACTATGTTTAGTATAGATTCGAGGATAGAGTTTAGTGTAGATTTAAGGATAGGTTTGTACCAGACCAAAGATAGATGTTGAGGATAGATTTGTGCTAGATCGAAGGACCATTTTTAGTGTAGTTTTGAGAAAAAGCTTTTGAGGTGATAGAGTTTAGGATAGAGGTCTACAACTAGAGTAGAGAGGAGAGGTATATTCTATGGATAGAGTTCCATTTTCTAAGGGCAGTGGAGGCATAGGTATTCTAGAGGATCACCAACCATATCAGAGTTAGGAAATTGGTGTCTCCTATGGATAGAGACCCACTAAATTGATGAGGGGATTGGTGTCTCATTTGGACAGAGGTCCATAAACATTGTAATAGGGAAAGGATTCCCAAGATATTTATTGAGAAAATTTTAGTGAAATATTTTCTTCATGGAGTAGCCCACATTGGGTGAACCACATGAAATTGGTGTCTCTATTGTGTGTGGTGATTTGTGCATTACTTTGATTACTATTGTAGCACCCTAAAATTGGCGCAGTTAAACCCTTAGTAAAAAGATAAAAATTTGAATTTTAACCCCGAAACCGCCCGTTAACCGCTCCCCCATTTTTTGTGCCATTTTTAGGAGTTGTTTTGACCGTTGGACGATATCATCGCCGATCAGACGAAATCATCCCAGATCGGACGAATTCATCTAGAATAGAACGTCCAGACGATTTCATCCCAAAACCAAATTTTCATAATTAGCTTCTATTTCAACAGCCTCTCCAACTTGGGCAGAAGCGTGTCTACGCAGTTGGAGATTCCTCCATTGGAGATCTCCCAGATTGGGATGATCCCCAACCTCCTAACCTCCCCCTAATCCTATATAAACTGGGATTTTCTTAGTTTATCCCCCTGGCTCTCCTCCTGACTCTCTCCCTGGTTGATTTTCCCTACCATTTAGCTTTGCTGTGTTAAGACGTCCTATCTACCATTGTTTGCACTCGTAGTTTTAAGTTTTCATTGCAGGTTTTCACTATGCTTCAGCTGGAGGAAGCTCGGATCATCGCAGGCGATTCCACATGATTTCGGATGATCCTGTCATAGATCGGCGATGATCTCGTACGATTGGAGGTGATCTCGACTGTAGTTCAGATTGGGGGCAATCAGAGCCCTGAGTTTGCATTTCTCATCTTCCTTCCTTATTTTATTATGCATTAGCTTGATTTATTTTCATTCTCGCATCCTGGAGTTCACCTCATTTAGCATAAATGCATGATAAAGTTAAAATAAGTTATTAAAACAATGCATTTTCTTTAATATGCTATCTAGATTTATCAGTTAAGCATTTATACTATCATTTCTATCATTTTGCATTATTCTTGCAGTAGCATTTTTGGTTTTTGGTGTCTGTTTTTGTGATTGCAGGTTTTTGACGAATTCGTCTGACGAATTCATCAGATCGACGATGATCTTGTCTGATTTCAGATGATCGCCTATGATCTGGGATGATTCTGTACAATTGCAGATGATCCTATCATATTCGGGATGATCTGGACTCCTACAAGCTTCAGAATCTTCATCAGACACCCGAAATCAGGTGCATTCTTTTTCATTTAACATATTCCTGGTATTTAGAATTCATTCATGCTTTCTGTGTTCATATAAATCGGCATTTTTCATATAGAATAGCTTAGATTCATTTTGGCCAACCTAGGAATATGAATGATTGAGTATAAAATGAACACATCAAACCCATTCTCAACCTAGGCATGGAAACCGCCACTCAAAGTTTCCTGGTGAACCCCACCATCCATCAAAAATTCACCCTTATACCCCTCCCCCGAGAGGCACGACCTTCAAAGGGCCTCTCAGTCCGAGGTATTGTCCCATCCTTCTCGCATCCCCCTTCCGGGCATGGATCCTATAGCCTGAAGGTAAGGGTGCAAAAAATTTGGGTCAGTACATTTTGGTGAACCCGACGTGAAACTAAAAGCCTTTTGAAAACAAAAAAATAAAAATAAAAATTTATTATTAAGTAACATCTAGAATCATTAGACAAACAATTAAAGTTGCATGTCATATTTAGATGGTAGATTATAATAAAAGACGAGTTGTCACCATAAATGTTGAAAATCAATTAACAACCATAGAGATTACGTCTATGCTTAGAGTACCTCAAACAAATAGAGTCCAACCTTTATGGGATGAACTTGATAGGAGATTGGATATTATTTCATCTAGATCAACCGAACTTAGGCAAATTAAGAGGTTTGTCCTAGATAGAATCCTGGATCCCGATCAGGTGACTTTGTACCATGAACTTCAGAGAGCTTGCCATAGGTGGTTAGCAGATAAAAGAGCACTTGTGTCTTCAGAATTGTACACCTTTGAGGAATACCTTGAGAACGCAGTTGTAGTACATAAGTTTCTATCTCGTATAGAGGATCAAGAAGTCATTCTTACGGATAGAAAAATATGGAATAGAGTTCCTAGAGCTGTGTTATATCGAGAGTATTGCCATGAACTTTATTTCTACAGGTCAAAGTCCGAAATAGATCATATTACTATAGCACACTTTGTCAAATTCTTGAAAAACCATTTCCAATTTGAAGAGGAGCATTTCATGACTCTTGATGAACTTGATCCTATTAATGATATCCATAAACTATTTATAGAAAACTAAGTCATTCTTTTTACTATTGTTATTCTTTTTGCAACTAGAATGCTATTTGTTATCTTTATAATAATATTATAAAACACAAAAACAAAACAAAAACAAATTTCCCTTTTAAGTATTATAGTAGGTATATAGTTAAAATATATACCTCTCAACCCTATCACATATATATATACAAGTATATATATTTGCTGAAATCTAAGTTTAAGCACAATGCCTAGACTTAGGAATGGAAAACAGACTGAAGAAGAAGAAGATTGGTTAGGAAAACCATTAAATAACCCAGATGTCCTTCCTGAAGATCAAATTTTGGAAGAAGGAACCCTAGACCAGCAAGAAGAAGAGCTTGTTGTAGGAAATGAACAGGAAGAAAATGTTAGAGAGGAAGGATCCTCATCCCCTAAAATGTCTCCGGGAGGAGCTGTCACTTTTGAAAACATGGAACAATTCTAGAAGTTCATTAATACTAATATTGGTGTTCTTAATAGAGCAGTCCATATGGACAAGGATCGAATTAGTGACACTCAAGCAACCCTAGAAGACGTATTTCACACACGCACTAATCCCTTGTCCTTTATTGATCAAGAGAGTGATCAAGCTGGACCATCCAATTTGGATATGGCCGCTATAATCTAGAACATGCAACAACAACAGGTTACCCAACCATCTAAAGTGCCTGTTAGCAAGCCTAGGGTTATTCCCGTACAAAAGAAACCATCATTTATTGCTCTATTTCACCAAGCTATTGAGCAACATACTTCAAATCAACAAAATCCCAAAACAAAACCAAACACCAATTACCAACAATCTGGGATACAACATAATACTACTACAAATCCCCTTCATAATGCTCTTCCTACCAACACTTTGCATAATAGCAATATAGCATCTAATCCTTATGTCACACCATCATACACTCATAAATCCCATACTTATGTCCCACCGAACCAATATGGTGGACAAACTAGTAATCTTGAAGCCATGGTGAAACAGTTAGTTTCCCGCATGGATCAGATAGATCCCTACCATCCCTCGTACAATTATCGAGAGATGTGTAGTCAACCTCTAGATCCTATAGTTGTAGCACAGCCGTATCCTAAACATTTTCCTATGCCTGTCTTGCCCATATATAAAGGAACGGAAGATCCCATAGAGCATCTTCGTATGTTTAGGATAGCATGTCATGATATATCACATGATGACTTATTATTGCTAAAAATGTTCCCAAAAAGTTTAGGAGGAATGGCATTAGAGTGGTATTATCAATTACCCACTAATTCTTTGAGGAATTTCGAAGAAACAACCGAGTCTTTTGTTCATCAATTTAGTGCCTACATCGAAAGGCATGTGACCATTAAAGACTTGTACAATTTAAAACAAGACAAAGATGAATGTTTTGCTGATTTCCTAGCTAGGTGGAGACAGTTGATAGGAAAATTGCACTTTGTGTTACCTTATAGGGAGATGTTGGACATCTTTATTAATAATTTGCAAGAGCAACTATCCTACGAATTATCAACTGCTACCTTGACCACCTTCGATCAGGCTATAGACTTAGCCAGACGAGTGGAAGATGCTCTCATTAGGAGAGGTCAGCTTAAAAAGAAAGATGATGAGAAAACATCCAGAAATCAATATAAGAATAAACAAGTTGTGGGTGATGGAGTCACTGATAGTAGAAATATTGCTACTATTAATGCTGCGAAGACAACAGAGAAGTTTATACTGAAACCTCTCGATAAACCTCCTCGAGAATTTACTAGGTTAAATCAACCTTTATCAACCATTCTACCACAATTATTAGAATGAGGTTTGATTCAATTACCAAATATCCGAGAACCTGATCCAACTATACCCGGATACAGAGCTGATTTACACTGTGACTTCCATAGAGGACCTGGACACACTACCAACTCTTGTAAAATATTAAAACATAAAATACAGGACTTAATTGATAACAATGAGATGGAGGTACAAGCCTTTCAACCTAAGCAAAATCCTCCTAATAATGCTCAAAATAACATCCCCCAAAACCAGAATCAGAATGCCAATCAATCATTGGACATATTTCAACATCCTTTACCAAAACATGGTAAGGAAGTGGCTAATCAAATTGAACATCATAATGTTCCCCCTCCTACCCGATATGTAGGGACTATTAGTGGGCATTTACCTATTCATGATTTGGAAATATTTGACACAACCTTATCCATGGTTACGACCAGGCCTCTACATAATATTTGGACACCTGATCTTAGTGATACAGAATATGAGACTGAGAGTGATATGGAAATCACATCAAATCAATCGAATAGCTCTAAAGATGAATCAGATCCTATTCTCCCTATCACAAGTTATATGGTTCCAGAAGAACCATTCCCAAGAAGAGTCACTACTAGACCATCCTCTCACCAATTACTTTCTAATGAGCAAGCCATAAATGCTAGACCAAGACCCATTCATCATCCGTAGAATAATATTGTGGGTACCATCGGAGTTGTTACTAGACAACAGGCTCAAAACTCTCAACAAGATCAAATGCAGAATGATGGATCAACTCCATTTGTTTTGAAAGTTCCTAATAAAGGGAATCAGGCACCTAATGTTCAACCTAAACCTCCTTATAATATTAATGAACAATTATCAAATATTACAGCTAGAATTTCTCTTTTGGACCTTTTAAGATCTTCTCCTACACATAGAGATGAATTAATGCTCACATTAAGCCAGATGATGGTACCACAAGACATTCAACCCGAAGCCATGGCCAATACTATAATAACTCGTGAAGTTGATTGTATTGACTTTCGGGATAGAGACATACCGCAACATAGTTTACATAAGGATAACCCCTTATATATTACTGCCTTAATTGGAGATGTAGCAGTTAAACGAGTCTTGATTGATAATGGTTCATCTTTAAACATCTGCACTTTTGACTTCTACCAAATATTTGGGTTTAGAAGTGATGAAATGAAAAGAACCGATATGATCATAAAAGCCTTCAATGACGAAACACAAGAAACGTGTGGAGTTATTACCATCCCATTGCAGGTTGGTCCGAGAACCTTGGATACGACCGTGTTTATTGTACATTGCCCTGCATCATACAATATACTCTTGGGTCACCCTTGGATCAACGCGATGCGAGCCATTCCCTCAACTTTACATCAATGTGTTAAATTCAAATTTAAGAATCAGTTGGTTACCATTCATGGTGATCCTAGACCCTTTGATATGTGTGCTTTGGCAGAACCTGTTGGAGTTCAATTTTTCCTGCTCTATCATCCACACATCCTAATTCTCATTACCCATCTAAACATGTGAAACACACACCCACAACGCCATCTACTTCTTCTCCATCAGTTCCACCCCTACATACAGCTCAACCATCCTCTAAACAAACCACATTAGGACCTCAGAAAGATCCTAATCCCACAACCAATGCCTCTTGTTCTACTCCTATAACTTCTATACCTATAATAGACCCATCTATTGACACCTCTACAACATCTACATCCACCAAAGGCATAGTTTCTGCATCAGAAGATGTAGGAAATGTTCCTTCTACCTCTTATGCTCTTACTGACGAGCTCTTACCCGATTTATCTAAAATTCTTATATCAGAGAAAACAAATGCTTCTATGCAAGATTCCCTTATTTTAAATAATTTGCCACCATCTCCTCATACCTTGGGTCTCCCATAGCCTATGGGAAGTATTTACCAAGTCGGGAGCTGTGCTTTTATTTATAAGGGATATGACTAGGGTAGAATACCCAGAAACATCAAGACTCATTATGATGGATATGCTCGATGTTATTTTACTAATGAGTATATTAAAGCCAAATCTATAATGCTTAAATTGGGATATAAAGGGAAAGGTTTGGGACCTTTCCAAAATGGTATGAAAGAACCTTTTGAGGTAGAACCGTGGCCCGCCCGATGTGGTGTGGGCCTATTTCCTAGTAAAGGTCAGCCCTTCCCATTTGAGGATGATGACCATCTCATATGTTACCAAGATTATTTGGATGAACGTGATGCTTTGCATTTAACGGATAAGCCATTTACATGTAATATGCTATCTATAGCTTACCCTGAGATGATCGCTGAATCCGATGATGAGTTGGAGGGAGATATCTTCCATGATGTCTCCGTTGAGGAATTATTACATAATGAATTTTATTTTGATGGCTCTATACCTAGTATAGCCCAGCTTGAGGCCATGACTCCTCAAGATGAATTATCCAAGCTAACCTTGGAAGAATTACAAGAATTGGGCATTTCACCCACCCCACCTAATTTTGAGAAAGATCTACACATGGAAGTAGAAAATGTCATAAAAATTAACATTGGAACCGAGGATAATCCTCACATAATCAACATTGGATCAGAATTGAGTCAAGAAAAATAGGATAAATACATTGCATTTCTTAAAGAATATGAAGATGTCTTTGCTTGGACATATGAAGATATGCCAGGTTTAGACCCTTCTGTAGTTATGCATCACCTAGTAGTCCATCCGGATGCTAAACCTGTTAAACAGAAACTTAGAAAAATGCATCCTAAAGTGGCCTTACTAGTCAAAGGGGAGTTAGAAAAACTCCTGAATGTTATTTTTATACAAGCCATTGATTATGTTGAATGGATCTCGAATGTAGTTCCAGTAACTAAGAAAGAAGCTACCAAAGTTAGGGTATGCACAGACTTTAGAGATATTAATGTTGCATGCCCTAAAGATGATTTTCCTCTTCCCAATATGGATCAGATCATTGATTTTACTGCTGGGAGTGGAATGATATCCTTAATGGATGGATTTTTTGGTTATAATCAGATCAGGATAGCTCCTGAAGATCAGGCTAAAACAACCTTTATTACCCCTTGGGGGACCTTTTGTTGGAAAGTGATGCCATTTGGTTTGAAGAATGTAGGTGCAACATATCAACGAGCCATGACTTATATCTTTCATGATATGATGCATGATATACTACATGATTATGTAGATGACATTATAGCTCGTTCTACTAAAGAAGATGACCATTTAGATGACTTGAGAAAAGTATTTGATCGGTTAAGGGAATATCTTATCCGATTGAATCCAACCAAATGTATATTCGGAGTTAAGTCCGGTAAATTATTGGGGGTTATAGTTTCTTTACGTGGCATCAAAATTGACCCTCTCAAGATTGCGGCTATCACTGATATGCCCGCGCCCACAAATATATCAGAATTACGAAGTTTACAAGGTAAGCTTCAAGCTATCCATCGCTTCATCGATAAGTTGGCGGATAAAACCGGACCCTTTCTTAAGCTTCTTAAGAAGGATGTCTCTTTCCATTGGGACAATGAATGTCAGGAAGCATTTGAACTCCTCAAACAATATCTTCTTAACCCACCTGTGCTTTCGCCACCTAGACCTGATCGCCCATTTATCTTGTATATTTTTGCTTCAGATTTTGCCTTAGGAGCTATGTTAGCTCAACTTGATGATGCAAAGAGAGAGCGTGCCAATTATTACATTAGCAGAACATTAATCAGTTATGAAACCCGCTACACAACATTAGAAAAGTTATGTCTAGCAGTCATATTTTCTACACAGAAACTATGCCACTATATGCTCAGTCAAAAAATGTATGTTATTGCTAAATCTGATCCTTTGCGGTATCTTATGAGTCGACCTTATTTATCTGGTCGCACAACAAAGTGGGTTCTTGCTCTAAGCGAGTTTGAACTCATGTTTATAGGACAGAAGTCTGTTAAGGGTCAAATCATAGCAGATCAATTAGTTGCTGCACCCTTAGAGTCTACCCATCCCCTCATCATTGAGTTTCCTGATGAATGCCTTAAACTAGAGGCGAGACCATCCAGAGCAATGGTCCTTATACTTTGATGGAGCCCGATGCATGAGTGGGGCTGGTGCAGGTATTATTCTAATATCTCCATAGAAACATCTTATACCTCTATCCTTTAAATTAATGTTTGCTTGTACTAATAATACTGTTGAATATGAAGCTCTAATCCTTGGCTTACGAGCTGCCTTGGCACTAAAAATTAAAAATCTATTAGTTTTCGATGATTCTCAACTTGTTATAAATCAAATTAATGATGTTTATCAGACCAAAGATGATAAATTGCATCCATATAAAGCATATGTATTACAATTAATATCTTTATTTGATCAAGTTACCTTGGAAGCTATTCCTAGAACTAATAATCGTGCGGTTGACGCTATGGCTGCAACTGCATCTCTTTTACCCTTGGAGTTAGATGACGAATATGCTACCATCATTATTCATCGACTCCAAGAACCCGCTTCAAATAAATCATGCTTAGAACCTTTGGATGTGTTTCTAATCAATGAAACTACTCCTGAACTTTGGTACACTGATATATTCAATTTTCTTCAAAATGGGACCTTCCCTGAAGGTTTTAATAGAAACCAGCATCGGTTATTACGTAGACGAGCAAGTCACTTCGTAATAATTGGCAATACATTATATAGGAGATATTTTGAAGGTATCCTACTGAGATGTTTGAATCTAGAAGAATCTAGATCAGCTTTGAGTGAAGCCCATGATGGATCTTGTGGGGGACACTTTAGTGGTAGCGCCATTGCTAAAAAGCTCCTTAGGATAGGATATTTTTGGCCCACCATGGAGAATGATGCACATGATTACGTGCACCATTGCGACAAGTGCCAGAAACATGCTGACCTTGTCCATGCGCCTGCACAAGAACTATAGGCTATTTCATCTCCTTGGCCCTTTTCAAAATGGGGCTTAGACATCATTGGAAAAATCAATCCTGTGTCATCTGATGGACACAAATTCATCATAACCGCCATCGAGTATTTCACGAAGTGGGTTGAAGCTATGCCCTTAGCTTCTTGCACTGGAACCCAAGTTTCCAAATTTATTTTTAATCAAATTATTTGTAGGTTCAGAATTCCTGCAAATCTCATCTCGGATAATGGAACTTGTTTCAAAAATAAATATGTCAAGAAATTATGTCAAAAATATAAAATTCAACATCGTTGGTCCACTCCCTATTATCCTCAGGGTAATGGCCAAGCAGAAGCATCTAATAAAACATTAATTAAAATCCTCAAAATACTGGTCAATAAATCTGGCCGAGATTGGCACATTCAATTATATCCTGCTTTGTGGGCTTATCGAACTAGCGTTCGTACTCCCATGGGCACTTCACCTTTTGTTTTGGTTTATGGCACTGAAGCTGTCTTTCCCTTTGAATTAGAAGTTCCTTCTTTGGCTCTACTACTTCAAGATTCTGAAGTAGGAGATGAATATCATGCTGGCAGATTTAGTCAGCTGGAACTCCTAGATGAGAAGCGCATCAATGCTTTGGAACATCTTCGAGCCTACCAGAACAAGCTTAAACGAGCATACCTCAAGAAAGTTCATCATCGATCCTTTGAGATCGGTGACCTTGTCTTAAAAGAAAATCAAAAAAATACTAATGCAACTAAAGACCTTAAAGGTAAATTTGAACCTAACTGGCTTGGGCCATATATCATCACTGCTAAATTTGGATCGGGAGCATACAGATTAGCTACCTTAGATGGTAAAGATCTTAAAGAACCTATGAACATTATGCATCTTAAGCGCTATTATGCATAATTCTAGTAATTTCATCATTGTATATATTGTACATCTTGTCTCATTTTAGTAAATTCATATAAAAATTTCAAAAACAATCATATTGTGTATCTTCTCAATTCATAAATCAAAATCAAAATATAAAAATATAAAAAACATCAAAATCATCAAAATCTTCAAAAACATTTTCTATTTTTGCACCTATCAATTCTTGAAGTATTGCAGTTATATTTTCAATTATTTTGGATAAATTAGCATTTATTTGGAATCCCACACTTTCACACTCACATGAATAAATATCTTGATTTTATTTGGTATGATTATTAATCTCTCTTATATCAAAGTCCACAGTTGAATTAAATAAAGTTTTGAGCATAGAGAATTGATCTTGTTATTTACTTGAACCAAGTATATCTTTTCACATTAAAATGATTTCATTGCAAATTCAATATGATGCTACATAGTAGAAGTGGTTTCTTGAGCGAAAAGTTTCCCCTGCTATCCTATCATGCACATGGTCTAGAATCTTTGAGAATTGACAAAAGGACAAGCTCACCCCTACCTGGAATAAAAATCCCTTGCTCTACAACCAATCCGAGCAAGTATCCCTAGTATAGGAAGAAAAAGAAAATCAAGAAAAATCATGAGAAAAAGAAAAATATCATTTTGTACCATCGCAACAATATTTCAGCATTATCTCAGTTCCAAGCAAAAATACAAAAAAAAAAAGAAGAGAAAGAGAAAAGAAAAAGCAAAAAGCAATAAAATCCCTTTCCCTACCCCTTGAAAAGAAAAGAAGGGTGAATGAGCTTGAATCCCTGGAATTCTCAATTATTCAAAAACCGTGAGGTAAGCCCCATAACAGGTGGTTTGTGCCCAACCCGCTTGGCCTTGGGTAACTCCTAGCGTGGTGATATGTCTGTCACATTAGCGACCTTCTTTTGTACAGACCTATGTCCGCTTATGGATCAGCTAGCTCTTGATGACCCGACTTACATAGTAGTCTAGTACGGTTACATGCATATAAATCATGGTCAATGAACACTTATTTGGTTAATTCAAATTACTTGTATCAAATTATCTTGCTCAAAATTGGTAAATGAACAATACAATTGCACACACATTTGTATTTGAGAGATTTTGTATCATTATGATAAATCAAGATCGGCAATGAACTCACATATGCACATGAGGGTTCCTTATAAATCTACATTTTGTCTTTGAGATAATTTAAAATATTTATGCAAATATTTTGGAATAATTTCATCTTCTTATTTGAGAACATCTGCTTAGCATAAAAACAATTAAATACATTTTCTTTCAAAATCCAAAATTTTCTTTCAAAACATGTTCAAAAATCTAGCAATAAAGTCACATTTATATATACTTTCGACTTCCGCAATGATGGTATAGTTCCTAAAACCTAAACTGGAATTTTATGCCTAGCGCAAGTCCTCATCTTATATATTTTCTGTTTATCTCAAAATCAAAAATCAATTATGCAATAAAATTATTTTTGGATTTCGCGATGATGGTATAAGTCTATACCTATAATTCTATGCCTAGCGCAAACCATTGTTCTAATTTTATTTCCCATTCATTTTAATTCATAAAAACATATGGCTTACATCATTATGTTACACAATTGTGCTTTAAAAAGAACGAACACTTTTTTCTATTTCATTTCATTATGTCAACATTCAATTTTGCAACGATGGTATAATTCCTAAGGAATTGTTCAAAATTTTATCACACTTAGGAATTTTATGCCTAGCAAAAATCATATTTTTAATATTTCATGCATAATATTTTTCATGAAAATCTGAAAACAAATCATCACCATCATCATTTTTTAGCATCACAACACAAAGTCTTAAGACAGTCTCTTAAGCACTCTTTTACTTTTAGCAATATTTCTATACTGGGATTAGCTTGACGACCTAGCGAGCGGCGACTCCATGAAATGGTCATATAACAACGACAATGTCCTTTGAAATTATTGTTAGAAGTCCCTTTATTTTTCATCAAATCATACCACAACAACCAATTTGTTTACATCAGATTATTTCATTTAAATTTTATAGCATGACATAAAATTATACTATTGCCAACGACATAATTACATGAATAATCAATCAACAATTCAAAATTTAAAGCATCATAAAACATATGGACAAGTCATATCACAAAAATATCATATATATATATATATATATATATCAAAATTATGTACATCATATCAAAACTGGATTGGTATGCCACAATCCATACCCTGGCATACTCAATCCTCTCAAATATATAGTCTATAGTCAAAAGCAGCTAGTCTCGAGAAGCCCTCGAGCTCTCAGCCTCATCTCCTCTCCCACCCTGGCATGGAGGAGGTGGTCCCATCGAGGTCCGTGTTGTATCATGGGTCCTCGACGTCGATCATGAGGATGTCCTCGATGATCCCATCATGACCGGCTCCGCAATGCTAGCTGGCAATGGTATCCTCTGCCCCTCTAGAACCACATGATAGTACAATCCCTGGTAGAACATGGTCTGAGCAATAGCCCATGCCAGATCCTGAGTGCTCACCCCTCCGCTCCGAGCCCTGAGTCATGTAGCCTCATCCTGCAGTGTCTGCACCTGAGCCCGGAGGTGGGCATTCTCAACCCAGAGAGCCGCCATCTCGTTGCTCTCCCCCACCTCGACACCCTTGCCCTTATCGGGCGATGGTGGCCTATCCCTCTACTGAGAAGGGAGTCCCTCTCCTCTCCTCTCGGGCTGTTGTGGTCCCTCCAGAGCCTGTGGTGCTCTTCGACGTCTCTCCTGAGGAGACCATCGCTACTCCCTCCCTCCATGACCCCTCGCTGCATCGATGGCAGCCTGGCACCGCCTCCCCATCCATCGCACCACAGCATGCATCGGACCCTATGCCCTCATCATTCGAGGAGGGTGGATGCCTACATACCAGGCATCATATCCATCTATGACCCCAGCGTCATCCCCATCCACTAGCTGAATGGGGGCATCATCAACATCCTGACTCTAGAATCACTGCATATCTGGAGCCCCACTCAGTGTAGTATTATCCCAGATAGTCTAGGAGTACTCGTAGTCTCTGAGAGAAGGGATCCCCTATTGTAGACCGAACTACCTCAAAACTCGGTCATAGCGGTGGAGCTCTACCTCTCCCCACTCCATCCTCAGCCAGAAGACTCGCCTAATGTGAGCCAACTCCTGTCCATCCTCTCCCCACCCTGGATGCTCTCTCCATGGCCTCCAGGTGATCTGGTCAGGGATGAGGTCATCTAGCAACCTCCGGGACATCGGTAGATCTATCCACCATTGTGACCCTCTCTGGAGCCACCAATAGAAAACCTGGGGTCTCTCCCGATCAACCCCTATCAGTGGAAGCCCTACCGGCCTCCACATCGCAATGTGCTCCCAGCACCAAACCTATAGCAATGATGTCAGTACTAGACATCGACCTCCCTTGTATACGACCCCGTACAGGATCCTATACAAGTGGCATAATACAAAGCTACCCCAAGAAAACCTATAACCATGGTCTCTCATATCGTAGACCACATCTGAGAGTAGCCATGGTAACCTGCATCCACTCTGGTGGCATAGTAGTAGGCCACCCACTACCCCTACCAAAACTTGAGTCAATCGAGACACCCTAGGCATCTGCCTCAATGTCTCGATGTTCACTCTGCCCTTCTCCAGGGTGAAGCTAGGGTCTCCGCATAGTCGCATCATGGCATGGCCTTGATTGGCCGTAGGAGTCATCAATCGCCCATGTATGGGGATCCTCAAGATCCTCCATACATCCTCTAGAGTGGGAGCCATCTCCCCTATCGATAACCGAAAGTAGGATGACCCCGGATACCACCTCTCTGCTAGGGCTATCAATAGCCCCATGTCTGTAGGTATTTGTGGCATCTCTGCCACATGTTGTAGTCCAACCTCCGCTAGTCGGTCTCGCTCCGCCTGGTCGAGTGTGGCTACATCATCTCTGAGTCCCCCGTATTTCCACTCCTAACTTTTTAGTAATCCCCTCTACAAAATAAACAATAAAACAACAAAAATCATTAATAGATAATCATTAAAATCAGTTAAATCAATTTCATCTTATAAAAAAATGATATCATCCATTATTGGATGATATCATACTAAATTAAGTCAAATCATCCTTTGTAGGATGAAATCATCTTCGATTTCTCAACTTGGGGATCGCCCCTTGTTGGACGGGATCGCCCCTATTTCGTCGATTTCGCCCCTAGACGAAATCGACGATCTAGGGACGATTTCAAAGAAATTGGGACGATTTCATCCCGACGTCGTCGACGGCCTAAAAATGGCCGTGATGCCCCAAAAATAGTCAAAATTCAAATTAAAAATCACACAAATCAAATTAAAAACATAATATGTCAAGTTTAGATCCTTACCCGCAACCCGCGTCGGACCTCTGTCGATCTGTGTGTCGTTTCCACCATTTTGCCTGCAGAGCTCTAAAACAACAAAAATTGAATAGTAACAATGAATTAGGGTTTTACCCTATTTTTTTAATTTTATTTAAAAACAAATTTTTTTAATTTTGCTTTTTCACGCTTTTACCTCAAACGTTCGATTTGGGTAAAAACACGGAGGGGGCACCATAGTAAGTAGTTGTACGATTCGACCTAGAATCGTCGTCTAAAAAAATGGAATAAATTTTTGCTTTCTCGTAAAGCGGGAAGAACTCGTCTTTAACGCATTTTCTTCGAAAAATTCGCTAAAGAGGGGGCAAAATGTAGCACCCTAAAATTGGTGCAGTTAAACCCTTAGTAAAAAGATAAAAATTTGAATTTTAACCTCGAAACCGCCCGTTAACCGCTCCCCCCATTTTTTGCACCATTTTTAGGAGTTGTTTTGACCGTTGGACGATATCATCGTCGATCAGACGAAATCGTCCCAGATCGGACGAATTCATCTGGAACAGAACGTCCAGACGATTTCATCCCAAAACCAAATTTTCATAATTAGCTTCTGTTTCAACAGCCTCTCCAACTTGGGCAGAAGCGTGTCTATGCAGTTGGAGATTCCTCCGTTGGAGATCTCCCAGATTGGGATGATCCCCAACCTCCTAACCTCCCCCTAATCCTATATAAACTAGGATTTTCTCAGTTTATCCCCCTGGCTCTCCTCCTGACTCTCTCCCTGGTTGATTTTCCCTGCCATTTAGCTTTGTTGTGTTAAGACGTCCTATCTACCATTGTTTGCACTCGTAGTTTTAAGTTTTCATTGCAGGTTTTCACTGTGCTTCAGCTGGAGGAAGCTCGGATCGTCGCAAGTGATTCCACATGATTTTGGATGATCCTATCGTAGATCGGCGATGATCTCGTACGATTGGAGGTGATCTCGACTATAGTTCAGATTGGGGGCAATCAGAGCCCCGAGTTTGCATTTCTCATCTTCCTTCCTTATTTTATTATGCATTAGCTTGATTTATTTTCATTCTGCATCCTGGAGTTCACCTCATTTAGCATAAATGCATGATAAAGTTAAAATAAGTTATTAAAACAATGCATTTCCTTTAATCTGCTATCTAGATTTATCAGTTAAGCATTTATACTATCATTTCTATCATTTTGCATTATTCTTGCAGTAGCATTTTTGGTTTTTGGTGTCTGTTTCTGTGATTGCAGGTTTCTGACGAATTCTTCTGACGAATTCATCAGATCGACGATGATCTTGTCTGATTTCAGATGATCACCTATGATCTGGGATGATTCTGTACAATTGCAGATGATCCTGTCATATTCGGGATGATCTGGACTCCTACAAGCTTCAGAATCTTCATCAGACATCCGAAATCAGGTGCATTCTTTCTCATTTAACATATTCCCTGTATTTAGGATTCATTCATGCTTTCTGTGTTCATATAAATCGACATTTTTCATATAGAATAGCTTAGATTCATTTTGGCCAACCTAGGAATATGAATGATTGAGTATAAAATGAACACATCAAACCCATTCTCAACCTAGGCATGGAAACTGCCACTCAAAGTTTCCTGGTGAACCCCACCATCCATCAAAAATTCACCCTTATACCCCTCCCCCGAGAGGCGCGACCTTCAAAGGGCCTCTCAGTACGAGGTATTGTCCCATATTTCTCACATCCCCCTTTTGGGCACAGATCCTATAGCCTGAAGGTAAGGGTGCAATGGGTCAGTACAACTGTTATTAATATTGCTATATTTATACTACATAATATTGATTGGAAAGAAAAGTAAAAGGTGGTCTTATATTGTTCACCCCCCATATTATTATAAGTTTGTATTCTTCATATTGGGATTGTGTGGGATGGTGTGATATAATAACACAATGTATAATCGGTGTTGTATGGTGTTAAACCAATTATTTTTTGGAATAATTTACGAGTTTGCCAACTAATACACTAATTTCTAGGTGGTGATGCACAGGAATGAGAGGCTTTGATACCTTATGGTAGGAACCTCATTCCTAGCAATGATGAATGGTGAAATAACAATGGAATTGGATGCAAAAAACAAGTACAATGTATTAAATCACCTTTTAATGGATCAATGTTTCACTAGAGGAAATCCTACCAATACTCTCAATGAGATATGTTTTATTATATTCTATGGATGCCTAATTACATCCTTGTGAATGGATATAAAAATCTATCCTAGAGTTGTGAGATGAAAGGAAACAATGGTCCATAAATACAATGAATAAAATAATAATTATTAAGGTTATGATTAGGATCCTAACAACCAAAGGTTAAGTGGAAGGCTTCCGCCCTGTTAGCCCAAGAGTATATGGTTCTCACATACTTGTAGTACCAATATTTGCCATGATATGGGTAGGTCATCCTTGGTTCCAATGATACCTGAGGGAATTTCTAAACCCAACTACGATTGCAAAGGAAGGGTTGCTCATGGTGCTACCCAATTGGATACCATCCATAGTCCCAAACCAATAGCCAACGAATATGGCAAGATAATGATAATATATACATCATAAAACATATATGAGGACATAATCTATACTACCAACAACCAAGGCCATCCAATGATACCATCCACATATTTAAAAAAAAGATACACTTAGGCCATTATGCCAACGGTAGAGGCCACGCAATGATATCATTCGTATATTTAAAATAGAGATACACTCAAGCCATTTTACCAATGGTATATGCCACACAATGATTCCATTTGCATATTTTAAACATAGATACACTCAGGCCATTCTACCAAGGGTAGAGGCCATACAATGATGCCATTTATGTCTTTCAAACAAAATGGAACACACAAGCCATTATGCCAATGATAGAGGTCATTCAAGAACACCATTCACATATTTCAAACAAGAAGGAAAGCATAGGCCATTATACCAATGATAGAGGCCATGAAATGATGCCATTCATATATTTCAAATAAGAAGGAAAATACAAGCCATTCTACTAGTGGCATAGGCCATTCAATGATGTCATTCAAATATTTCAAATAAGAAAAAAAGCACAGGACATTCTGCCAATGGTAGATTCCATTCAATGACATCATTCATATATTTCAAAAAAGAAGGAAAGCACATACCATTTTGCCAATGGTAGAGGCCATTCAATGATGCCATTCACATATTTCAAACAAGAAGGAAAACGCAGGCCATTCTACCAATGGCAAAATCCATTCAATGATGTCATTTGCATCTTTCAAACAAGAATGAAAATATAGACACCTAAAACACATCATGTTTTGGAGACTACTCATATGAGAATATTTGTAGACCATATGAATGACCTTGGACCCTCCCAAGGCTAAGTAGAGATTCTAATCACTCATTTTAGGCATTCTAGGCCTATTCATCCTTAGCCACTGATGAAAAAAGTAGCTAAGATCTCAGTCATGGTTGACAATAGCAGCTAGAGTCCTAGCCACATTGAGCAACAATGGCTAGCCTTGTAACAAACGCGAGATACTAGAGCCAAGCAAAATTGCTTGTAATAGCTAAGTTGAAATTGATATCAAGTGGTTTTTGGTGAGGAAGCTTTTGGATGTATCCTCCCAACTACTCAGACCAATAACTTCTTGATCTTGGCTTCCTTGAGAAGCCAAGATTGGAATTTAAGTAGTCTATTTATAGACCTCTCAAAGAGGTAAGTAGGATTGAATTTCATTGTAGCAAAACCCTACCAAACTGGAGAGCCAGTTGCAACCTTTGAAGAGTATGGATATGCTGCCCAATTCCAGTTTGAAACTTGCCTTCGCAAAAATGGAGCTTCCAAAGTATTGAGAAGCAAACCTTACCATTCTACACCAATCCAACATGAATTCGAGTGAAATCAATCGTAAATTTGTATCTAGACATAAAGGCAACCCTTGACCATCAATCACATGGAGGATTTGAGAATTCCTAGCCCTGGTTTCAAGAGAAAATATATTTCTTCTATGGCCACTATTTTCAATAGTGGCCCACAAGCTTAGTCGTGGCTGTCAATCATGGATAACATATTCGGCTACTCTAAGCACCCGCAACAAGGGTTTGATGCACTTAATCCTCTATTTTAGTTGTAGATTCACTTTTCTTAATATGAATTTAGGTTAATCTAGGATAGATTAGTCTTATTGTAGGTATTTTAGCGTTAATTAGTAGCATCACAGGTAGATTAACCTTCATTTATGTCATACATGCTTTATTTCATAAGCTTTCATAGATTAACTTCTTTTATGCTTAATACTTCTAAAGAACATATGCTTATACTAAGAGGGGGGTGAACAGTATAAGATAAATATTTTTAATTTTTAATCCAAATGATAACATCAACAATATTAAAGTAGTAAACATCACACAAAGCACCACACACATGATAGATATGATTTTACGTGGTTCACCCAATGTGGGCTGCTCCACGGAGAAAATATTTCTTATAATTTTTTCTCAAATAAATTCTCTTGGGAATTATTTCCCTACAATGTTTATGGACCTTTGTCTAAAGGAGATACCAATCCCCTAATAAATTTTATGGATCTCTATCCATAGGAGAACTCCTTTCTCCTAAGCTTTGACTGGTGATCTTCTAGAAGATCTATTGCCCCCACTACTCTGGCTGATGGATCTCTATCCACTGAAGACATTTGTCCTCACTAACGTAGTTGTACTGACCCAAATTTTTCATGCCCTTACCTTCAGGCTAAAGGATCCATGCCCAGAAGGGGGATGCGATAAGGATGGAACAATACCTCGGACTGAGAGGCCTTTGAAGGTCACGCCTCTCACGGGAGGGGTATAAGGGTGAATTTTCGATGGATGGTGGGTTCACCAGGAAATTTTGAGTGGTAGTTTCCATGCCTAGGTTGAGAATTATTTTGGTTGAGAAATGTAAACTCAGGGCTCTGATTTCCCCCAATCTAAACTGATGAGGGTCGTTGATCATTCATCATTTAATCCTTATGTGTGTCAATCCAGGGCGATGTCCAAAGGCTGTATACGATAGGAGGTGTTACAGTTGTAGGTTCAGTTTATCCAAGAAGAGGTTTTATTGGTGGATCAATTAGCATTTGGGGTTTTTTTGTGATCTTTAACTCCTAAGAATTGAAATGAACTCCTATTTACTTTTGCAAAAACAAAATTGCAAGAAATGAAATTACAAAATATGAAAATGATAGAAAATGAAATGTTGCTAAATTGAAATGACAGAAAAGTAAATTGCAGAATTTAAAACACACACACTCTTGCATAAAAGTAAATCAACTAGAGAATGTCAAAATAGAATTTTAACTACTGCAAAACTGAATCAACAAAAACTACCAAATTGCAAAATGACAAGATATCTGGAAATTGTTATGTAATGCAAAATTGAATCAACAATTACTATAAAACTACAAAATGAAAAAACATCTGGGAATTACTATAAATATAGAAAATGTTGTTCACTTCTGGAAACTGTATTGAAAACTACTAAAGAAATGAAAACTGACAGAATTCTGCTAACCTACTGCAGCAAGAATTCAACAAAAAATTCTATTAGAAACTGCCTTTCTCTAGCCTACAAGTGGCCCTTGCTTCTAAAACCAAAAGAAGGTGAGGAGTTATGCTAAGAGAATCTAGCTGTTACTCATCAACCTCAACATGCCAATTGAAAACTGAAGATTGCACCTTTTTATTCAATCTAAAAATGCATTACAGTAATGCAGAAAAAACCTGCAAATTACTGTTCTGCTATAGGAAAACTTTACTCTTATGCTAATTTCGATATTCTATTGCCTATTTATCTATATTTCTATCTATATTCTTGACCATCTAGGAGCTTTATTATTTATAAGATAACACTGATATGCTTGGTTACTGCTTTGCAGGGATTTACAACTAATTACATAACTATTTCCTAGACTACAGGAATTTACTTTGTCAAAAATTTATCCATTCATTATTTTTGGGCTGTATCTGTTGAGGAAATCACATTAATATGAGTTGAGGCAACCTCTTGGTCAATTTCCAATACTTTCCTCCACCAGTTTATCACTTTTTTACCACCTTCAGTTGTTCCTACGCTATTCCCTATTCCTGCACTGCTTCAGAACAATAGGTAGGTGACCATTTGTTGTTGATCTGTGGTCCAAATGCGTAGAAAGTAACATGTTGAATTCTCTACTCTCTTGCACACCCTTCTACATCAGTGGCATGTTCTGGAGTGACTAATTCCAAGCCTTGAGTATATGTATAGCTGGCTGGAACTGTCACAGTTACAACCTATTTTCCTACACAATCAGCTACAGTGGACAAATTCTTGGTGCCCTTTTCCATTTGAATTAGTTTAACCAAAGGAAAACAATATTACCAAGCATCATATATTCAAACAAGGTCTGAATTGCTATAATACTACTGATTAATTAACTGAAAAATAGTAAAACAGAGTATATGCACTTTGTCATTCTAGAATTTGCATACATCATTATATAATGCATTTTTCCATAATTAACATAAAAATAATAGTAAAAAGGGTAAGTCAAATAGTTAAAATTTTATCAAAGAGTGTTCATGGATGAGGCAACTCCTGGCCTCATCATTTCCCCCTAACTTATGGTAATGCATGTCCTCATGCATTTTTTACAGCGACAACAACACACAGATCCAGGTCTAGACATCTTTCATGAAATTTGAGTAATGTGCCACCAATTTTATAGAATCCACTAACTGCTTTGATGGACTAAAACCACTGTTGGAAGTGCATATCAGGCTATGGGTTAGTATCAAAGAAGTAGGGGATAGGAGTAATAATTATGGGCATCCTATATCTTAGACCTATCCAAAGCTCCTTGATTTCTGATATAATTTGGACAATGCCCTCTACCCTTCTCCTTGACCACAACAAATTAGTGGGAGAAATTGGCTCTCTTTTTTGTAGAGAGATAGATAACTCACCCCATATGTTTTTACAGGCTACCACAACATCATCAAAGAAATTTGCACAAAAATTCTGAAACTGGATTATACTTTTTTGAAGGTTCCCTAGATAGAGTTGTTTCATTCGGATATCCCTCATGAAGGTATAATGAACATTTGTACAATCCCTATGATTTAGAGGAGTAGGTATGATAAGTAAAATAGCCTGTGATTATAATTCTTAGTGAACTTCTTTTTTGTGTCCCATTAAATCTGATTTTGTAGAGTGGACATGAAGGCTCTAAGCTATAAGTCACCTGTATAAATATGAGGTAGAAACATACTTTCTATTGGAAAAAAGAAATTATGCAAGAATAACTCACATAATAGGTTTTGTTGCTCTGCTGGACTCTGCATAAATGCCTCTTTGAATTCTTTAGGAGTGTTCAACTGATGAGGCAGCTCAAAAGCAAGTCTCATGATTTTCTAGTGAAGGTATCTCTCCTTGATTAGGAGGCTATAAAACCGAGGTGGTCTTCTGCACTGTATTGCATATTCTGCAATCTGACATACATCCTGCACCTGTATTTTTAACCTATTCACCTCTGTTTCATTCTCTACTACTTTAGCTACTTCAGAGTTTAAAGTGGCAACCTTGCCTTTTAACTGGTGACACTGAGTCATCCAATATGCTAGGTCTTCATTATACCTAGTTAAAGGCACTATGTTTGGGGGTCTTACAATAGGTTGCATTTGTGCCACTATATTCACTTGTACACCAAATTCCATAGTTGGTATTACAATAGGAAAATCTATTTGTGTTCCTTGTTCTATTGTAATAGCAATGAGAGGAGAGGGTGTGGATACCTAATCTTGTGCTGTAGCTTATTGTTCCTCTACAGAAGGTGTTTGTGTTTCCTACTGAAGTGCAGTATCATTTGTCAACAGAATTCTTGATGGACTCTCATCATCAGATATTGTCATTCATACTTCCTCTCTATCAGGTGATCTTTGTGTAGGTGCTATGTTTGCCTAGAATGTTCAGCTAAATATAAGAGAATCTGGGCCCATTCATCCTGTGATGCTTCTGGTAACTCTGTGGATTGATATTCCAGTTGGGACAACTGGTTTTGCAAATATTAAATTTTTTGTTGAAGCAGATCAATTTGTTGATCTTTTTGTTTTATTGTTTCTTCAGCCTACTCAATCCAATGGGTCTGGGTTTTAATAACACTCTTTGCAGCATGCAATTGAGTGTGGATATCGATTTCCTCTTCAAACTTAGACTCAGAATACTGCTCAGAATCAGTATGCATTAAAACATGCACATCATCCTTAACTGGTTTAGAATAAAATTGTAACTGCTCCTTAGAATCAGAGTCAGTATAATCAACTAAAGTACATACAAGGCTTATTGAAGTTTCATCCATAGTTGTATCCAGTTCCATTGTCTGTATCCCTGTGTCTGTCATTTCTATTTCAACATTTAGTTCCTGTGCATCTTTTGTTCTAATTTTTCCTTCATTTGGGTCTATGATATCTATTAGTTCTTCTAGTAGGGTTTTAGTTTTTTGAAGTCTAGAAGACCTTCTTAACCTTGTAGACCCTAGATACTTCTTAACAGGTGCAATTTTTGGATGTTCTATAGCAACTGCAGATGTTGCTATTGTTTCAGGAGCAAATTTCGGAGCAGGTGCAGGTTCACTTGCACTTCCAATTTCTCCACTGGATTGTACCGTATCTGCAAATGTTACCCTTTTTATGTTTAACTGGGAACTAGATGTGGATGCTTGTTGTTTCTTAGTGCATGAAGATGGGGGACCATCTGGAGAAGGAGAAATTTTCCCCTGTTGTATGGTTTGTGGTACATACGAATACGATGTCCATTCACCACCAACTTGCGTTGTGAGTCATCAATAGGTGTAATACGAACATCTCCATTGTCAAACACTTCCTCAATTTGGTAAGGTCCAAGCCATCTAGTCTGCAACTTTCTAGAGAAATCCTTGTATTGTGAATCAAACAACAAGGCCCAGTCACCTTGCTAAAATTTTTGCTACTTTATGTGACTATCATGCCAAATCTTCCGTTGTGCTTGGATTATCTCCGTTTGATGTAGCGCATCCATGCACAGTTCATCCAATGCATCAAGTTGTAGAATACAATCTTCTTGTGCCTATGACAGATCAATACCTACTTCCAAAGCAGTTTGAAAAGTTAGTAATTCAAAATCAATAGGAAAAAGTGACTTTTTTCCATAGACCAATTCATAGGGCGTAAATCCAGTGGTAGATTTCCAAGTGGTATTATAAGCCCAAATAGCTTCTGGTAATTTGTCCAGCCAATTTCTTTTATGAACTGCTACGGTTTTGGTCAGAATTCATTCTAATTCCCTATTGGTCACTTCAACTTGGCCATTGGCTTGTGGATGATAAGGTGAGGATTTTTTGTGTTTGACTTGATAGATATGGGTGAAGGCTTCAATAAACTTGGAAGTAAATTTGGGTCCGTGAGCTATGGTGATATATTGTGGGGCTCCAAAACGCAAAAAAATCTATTAATACAAAAAATCAGCAACTTTTTCTTCTCTAGCATGCTTAAAGGCACGAGCTTCTACCCATTTGGTAACATAATTAGTACATACCAAGATATGCACTTTGTCTTGGGAAGGAGTATTAATGGGTCCTACAAAATTTAAACCCCATATTTCAAGTGGTTCTATTCCTATTTGAGGTTGTAATGGCATTTCATTTGTAAAGGTAGGTTTTCCCATTCTTTGGCAAACATCACAATGTCTAATGTACTTCTTTACATCTTTATGCAAAGATGGCCAATAATATCCAGTTCCCAAGATTTTGTGAATAGTGCTTTTAACTGAATAATGCCCTCTTGATGGTTCATCATGGCATGCCCATAGGATATCATATACTTCATCCTGGCGGATACACCTACGTAAAACATGATCAGGACTACACTTAAACAATAAGCCCTCTATCCATTGAAAATAACTTTGCTTGATTAACTATTTCTTTTGTTTGGGGGTAAAGTGAAGAAGAATCTTCCCTATAGCTAAGTAATTAGCTATGTCTGCAAACCATGGAGATTGTGCAGAGACAACAAACAACTTTTCATCTGGAAAGGTATCTTCCACAACTTCCCCTATATCTGCATTTGGTATTCTTGACAAGAAATCTGCAACTACATTAGATTTCCTAGGCTTTTTTACTATGATAACATCAAATTCCTGCAACAGAATCAACCAACGAATAATTCTTGCACTAACCAATGGTTTATTCATCAAATATTTAATTACAGTATGATCTGTATGGATGAATACTTGATACCCTGTGATATAGTGCCAGAATTTGTTAATAGCATAGATTACAGCCAATAATTCTTTTTTAGTGGTAGTGTAGTTTTTCTCAGCTCCTAACAAGTTTTTACTGATATAATAAATAGCATAATGTTCCCTATTTTCAATCTGTCCTAACATATCTCCAATAGCAGTATTGGAATAATCAGTTTGAATATGAAAAGGTAACGCCCAATTAGGACCTCTTAATACAGGTGGAGTGGCTACTTTTTCTTTTAAGTCTTCAAAAGAAGTTTGACATTCAGAAGACCAAACAAATTCAGAATCCTTCATGAGTAGAGCAAACATAGGATTTGCTATAGTACTGAAGTTAGCAATGAATCTACGATAAAAACCAATGTGCCCTAAGAAACTGTGTACATCAGTTTGAGTTTATGGAGGAGGGAGGTTTTTGATGACTTCAACCTTCTTAGGATCAACTTTGATTCCAAAAGAAGAGATATGATGTCCAAGGACAATTCCTTTCTCCATCATTAAGAAGCATTTCTCAGGATTCAGAGAGAGGTGGTATGTTTCACAGCGAATCAACACTTTTCAAGCTATTCTAATGCATATTCAAAACTATTTCCAAACACCGTGAAATCATCCATATAATTTTCAACACTTTCATTGGTTAAATCAGAAAAAATTGCTAAAATAACTCTCTAAAATGTTGCTGGAGCATTACATAAAACAAAGGGTAAAACCCTGTAAGCAAAGGTTCCCCAAGGACATGTAAAGATAGTTTTTTCCTGATCTTCTAAAGCAACTTGTATCTGGTTATACCCGCTGAAATCATCAAGAAAAAAAAAAAATTATTTCCAGCAAGGGTATCCAATACTTGGTCTATGAATGGTAATGGGAAATGATCCTTATGTGTGGCCTTATTTAACTCCTTATAGTCCACACATACTCTCATTTTACCATTTTTCTTTGGAACAATGACCAGTGGTGAAACCCACTTACTGTCTGAAATTGGATAAATGAATCCAACATCTAAGAGTTTTTCAATTTCTTCTTTCACAATTTCCTTTAGAGCAGGATTCAAGCGTCTCTGAGGTTGTCTTACTGGTTTTATGTTTTCTATGTATATCCTATGTGTACATATCTCAATATGAATGCCAGTCATGTCTTTATAATTCCATGCAAAATCTTGAACATGTCTTTGTAAGACTGCAAATAATTTGATTTCCTGGTCCTTAGTTAACCAGCTATTAATGTTCAGAAATTTACCTGGCTGGATTTCAATTTGTTTGATCCCTGGATAGATAGAACTAGTTGCTTCATAGTTACTGATTAATGTATTTAATGGACAATGATGTGGCTGTAGAGTATGAAATACTCTAGAATCTATCTCGGAAATGATACCTGGTGGAATCAGAGGACATTTGAAGGTGTTAAGGAGATGATGATGCCATCCATGTGGTAGAATGAATGATATTTCCTGATTAGGCATGGATGACAGAAGTTCTAAATTTTGTTCCTCCTCTTGCCACAACAATCGATGAACAAGATTTTGATCATCAGTTAGTCCTTCTGATTGTAATGTTTCAATTAGGACAATTTCATTCTCGAATATTTCTCTCTCAGGTGTAGTGATTTCCTCAATATGTTCTTTTACTACAACTATAGCCAAAGTGGCAATGGTTTCCTCTTCTTCATCAGATTCAAGATACCAAATTTGTCCAAAAAATTTAGTTGAATGTTGAGCTGGTGGTTACAAATAAATTTTATTTAGGTCAACACCATTAGAAATGGTCATTTCTCCTGACCTGCAGTCTATAAAAGCAGCTGTAGTAGCCGACCAAGGTTGTCCTAGAATGATAGGGTATCCATTGACTATTTTTCTAGGCTACAACACTAAGAAGTCTACAGGATATTCCCAAGAAGAGACTTCAATGGCTACATCTTCTAGGATACCTTCAGGTTTAGAAATGGACCTATCTGCCATTTCCAAAACTTTGGTAGTAGGACTGAGATTCTTGAGATACAATTTTTGCATTGTGTCCTTAGTCATAACATTAATTGCAGCTCCAAGATCAATTAGCACATTAGGAATTTTCATTAATCCAATAGTAATTGTAACTATTGGACTACAAAGATCACTATATTTAGGAGGAACTAATTTCCCAGATAATAAATCAGCTAATTTTCCTTCTACCTGAACGGTTTTAGAAAAGGCCTTCTTTTTACCAGGTTTCTTGATACATAACTCCTGAATAGTTTTTTTGAGTGAAGACACATCCCTTATTTCCTGCAACAAAGGGAGAGAAATTGACATATTTTTAAGTTCTATTACTAATTATGATTCAAGGGCATTATCAATATGATCAAACCTTTCAGGGTATGGTAATGCTACTGGAGAAGATTCTTGCATTTTTTTTGTTACTTCATCTTTTTGTTTTTGTTGCATTGTCTCCTGATTTGGAGATTCTTGTTTCTCACTTATTTCTTCAATGGTGGGTGGAACAGGTTTAGGTAAAACCTTCCCTGAATGCAGCTGGATGTTACTACAGTCAAGTACATGAACTGCAGTAGAGTCTTTAGACTCAGCCTCATAAATAGGGGCTATTTGTCTGGTATTATTTGGGTTAGTCATAGGCTGAGCTGGGAGTGGAGGTTGTTTCACTAGTTGCATTTTTTGATGTTGTGTTCTTCCCTAAAAATTTGGATTAGGTGTTGGTGGCAATTTTTGAGCTTGCCCTTGATACCTTTGTTGTCCTTGATATGGTGGATATTGTTGTCCCCATATTTGTCCTTACTGTGTCCACTGTGGATGAGTTGCATTCCAGGGTGGGTTCATCCATCCAGGATGTGACCAATCTGGAGGAGTTGTCCAAGGTTGGTTCCAAGGTTGTGCAGGGACTTCTGCATGTCCCCATGGCATGTTCATATTCCAATGGGATTGTCCCCAGTTTGGAAATTGAGAACCATTGGGATATTGTGTATAGCCACCATCGGATCTCTGCCCAATAGCATTAAGTTCTTCTATTTGGGTGCCTAAGACAAATTTTAGATGAGGCAACAAAGGACATCTCTCTGTTGAATGTTCCTTGGAAAAAATTCCACAAATAGAAGTTTTGTTTAAGGGGCAATCCTGCAAGGCATGCTTATTCCTACATCTCAGGCAATAAATTTCCAAAGGTGGTGTAGAATTGGATTTTATGCTTCTCTCACCTAATGCAGAATTAAGTTGAACAAGGATATCAGTTTTTAAATTAGCCATTTCCTCCATCAACTCCTTTATGTCATTATTGCCAAAATTCTATTTCTTTCTCCGATGGTGAGTATGGGAATAGTTTCTACATAACTCCACAATATCTTCAAGGTCAAGTTGATCTATGTCTCCTTTTCTCATTAAATCTAACACTTCCCTAGATTCATCCTGCAATCCTCTTAAGAATATAGGCTTTAATAAATCAGGTTCTACAAGACCACATCTCTTTTGGACAAAGGCAAAGCAATCAAGGTAATCCTCTAAACTCTCATATTCTTCTTGCTTGATCCAAAACAACTCATCTTTCCTGTTTCGTACTCGATAGTAATCTTGATATTTATGTAAGAATGCAGTCTCCATGTCATCCCAAGTATGGATTGAATTAGGTTCAAGATTACTCATAAACCATCGGAGAGCAGCATCATTAAGCATAGAAGGAAATAATTTCAATTTATGATTATCATTTATGTAGTCATAAGTCTGACATAACACTTTGAATTCAAACAGAAACTAATCAAGATATTCTAAAATAGTTCCCCTGGCAATATGGATGGAGAAATAGTTTTCATGGGAGAATCTAGAGCTAGATCCAACCGGATGGGATATTCAAAAGTCCTAGGACGATCATTAGCATACCCACCTGGTGGTGGTGGTGCTGCTGCCATAGTTATTTTCTTTGAGTTTGATGTGGATGGTTCAGTATTAAGGGAATGTTTAGTAGAAAGTGTTGCCAAAAGTTCTTGTTCTAATCTATCCAAAGCTTCAGTTGGTGAAGAAGGTATTTCTTGCTATGGAAATTCTTCATCTGATCATGAAGAACGCATTGGTGGTTTAGAACTACTTCTGATAAACCTCCCTCTTTTGTCTCTTGGCCTATGCATTCATGCATATTCAGTAAATAAACTGAAATACAATATGTCAAAAATTGTAACACAATTTTTGACCTATGTCACTTTTCCTAACAACACCGTTTGTTCCCCGATAATAGTGCCAAAAATGATGAGGGTCGTTGATCATTCATCATTTAATCCTTATGTGTGTCAATCCAGGGCGGTGTCCAGAGGCTGTATACGATAGGAGGTGTTACAGTTGTAGGTTCAGTTTATCTAAGAACAAGTTTTATTGGTGGATCAGTTAGCATTTGGGGGTTTTGTTATGATCTTTAACTCCTAAGAATTGAAATTAACTCCTATTTACTTTTGCAGAAACAGAATTGCAGGAAATGAAATTACAAAATCTAAAAATGACAGAAAATGAAATGTTGCTAAATTGAAATGACAAAAAATTAAAGTGTAGAATTTAAAACACACACACTCTTGCATGAAAGTAAATCAACTGGAGAATGTCAAAATAGAATTTTAACTACTGCAAAACTGAATCAACAAAAACTGCCAAATTGCAACATGACAAGATATCTGGAAATTATTGTGTAATGCAAAATTGAATCAATAATTACTATAAAACTGCAAAATGATAAAACATCTGGGAATTACTATAAATACATAAAATGTTGTCCACTGCTGGAAACTATATTGAAAACTACTAAAGAAATGAAAACTGGTAGAATTCTGCTAACCTGCTGCAACAAGAATTCAACAAGAAATTCTGTCAAAAACTGCCTTTCTCTGGCCTGCAAGTGGCCCTTGCTTCCAGAACAAAAAGAAGGTGAGGAGTTATGCTAAGATAATCTAGCTGTTACTCATCAACCTCAACATGCCAATTGAAAACTAAAGATTGCACCTTTTTATTCAATCTGAAAATGCATTACAGTAATGCAGGAAAAACCTACAAATTATTATTCTACTACAGGAAAACTTTACTCTTATGCTAATTTCAGTATTCTATTGCCTATTTATCTATATGTCTATCTATATGTTCGACCATATGGGAGATTTATTATTTATAAGATAACACTAATATGCTTGGTTACTGCTTTGTAGGGATTTACAACTAATTACACAACTGTTTCCTAGATTGCAGGAATTTACTTTGTCAAAACTTTATCCATTCATTATTGTTGGGCTGCATCTGTTAAGGAAATCACGTTAATATGAGTTGGAAAAACCTCTTGGTCAATTTCCAATACTTTCCTCCACCGGTTTATCACTTTTTGACCACCTTCAGTTGTTCCTGCGCTATTCCCTATTTTTGCGCCGCTTATTCTTGCACTGCTCCGAAACAACAGGCAAGTGACCATTTGTTGTTGATCTGTGGTCCAAACATGTAGGAAGTAACGTGTTGACTTCTCTACTCTCTTGCACACCCTTTTGCATTGGTGGCATGTGCTAGAGTGACTAATTCCAAGCCCTGCTGTATATGTATAGCTGGCTAGAACTGTCACAGTTATAGCCTATTTTCCTACACAGTCAGCTACAGTGGACAAATTCTTGGTGTCATTTTCCATTTGAATTAGTTTAACCAAAGGAACACAATATTAACAAGAATCAAATATTCAAACAAAGTCTGAATTACTATAATACTATTGATTAATTAACTAAAAAATAGGTGAAATTGCAGTAAAAATAGTAAAACATAGTATATGCACTTTGTCATTCCAGAATTTGCAAACATCATTATATAATGCATTTTCCCATAATTAACATAAAAATCATAGTAAAAAGGGTAAGTCAAATAGTAAAAAATGTATCAAAGAGTGTTCATAGATGAGGCAACTCTTGGACTCATCATGAACTACAGTCGAGATCACCTCCAATCATATGATATCGTCGTCGATCTGTGACAGGATCGTCCGAAATCGTTTGGAATCATCTACGACGATCCGAGCTTCCTCCAGCTGAAGCACAGTGAAAACATGAAATGAAAACTTAAAACTATGAGTGCAAAGCTTACATGGTAGGGAAAATCAACCAAGAAAAGAGTTAGGAGGAGATCCAGGTAGGGGATCTAGGGAGTCAGGGGTTTAGGGGGATAAACTGAGAAAATACCAATTTATATAGGATTAGGGGGAGGTTAGGAGGTTGGGGATCATCCCAATCTGGGAGATCTCCAATGGAGGAATCTCCAACTGCACAGAAACACTTCTACCCAAGTTGGAGAGGCTATTGAAATAGAATCTAATTATGAAAATTTAGTTTTGGGACGAAATCATCTAGACGTTCTGTTCCAGGCGATTTCATCCGATCTGGGACGATTTCGTCTGATCGGTGACGATATCGTCCAACGGTCAAAACAACTCTTAAAAATGGCACGAAAAATGGGGTGAGCAGTTAACGGGCGGTTTCAGGGTTAAAATTCAAATTTTTATCTTTTTACTAAGGGTTTAATTACGCCAATTTTAGGGTGCTACATTTTTTCCCCTCTTTAGCAAATTTTTTGAGGAAAATGCGTTAAAGACGAGTTCTTCACGCTTTACGAGAAAGCAAAAATTTACTCAATTTGTTAGATGACGATTCTAGGTCGAATCGTACGACTGCTTACTATGGTGCCCCCTCCGTGTTTTTACCCAAATCGAACGTTTGAGGTAAAAGTGCGAAAAAGAAAAATAAAAAAAAATTGTTGTGTTTTAAATAAAATTAATTAAAAAAATAGGGTAAAACCCTAATTCATTGTTACTATTCACTTTTACTGTTTTAGAGCTCTATAGGAAAAATGGTGGAAACAACACACAGATCGACAGAGGTCCGATGCAGATTGCGGGTAAGGATCTAAACTTGGTGAATTATGTTTTTAATTTGATTTGTGTGATTTTTAATTTAAATTTTGACTATTTTTGGGGCAACGCGACCGTTTTTAGACCGTTTACAATGTCAGGACGAAATCGTCCCTAGATCGCCAATTTCATCTAAGGGCAAAATCGACAAAATAGGGGTGATCTTGTCCAACAAGGGGTGATCCCCAAGTTGAGAAATCAGAGACGATTTCATCCTACCAAGGACAATTTGACTCAATTTAGTACGACATCGTCTAATAGTGGACGATATCATTTTTTTAATAAGATGAAATTGATTCAACTGATTTTAATGATTATCTATTAATGATTTTTGGTGTTTTATTGTTTATATTGTAGAGGGTATTACTAAAAAGTCAGGAGTGGATTTTGGAAAATTACCATTGGTAAAAGGTTAAAAAAATGTATTTTACCTTGGGTAAGATTACTTACCTTTTACCTTACCTGGACGGCAGTTGGACGACAACATCTTTGGGCGGCAAGAGAATTTGATTGTATTTTCTTCTCCCTTAATTTCTCCTATCCCCCCTTTTCTATAGCATGGTTATTATAATGTTTATTTAAACTTTGTAACCTAATGTTAATTGTTAATGCAAATTTACCTTTGTATCAAAGAGCTCACCTCCCACATTTGGTATCAGAGCCGAGAGCCGAGACCGGCCCGAATCCCGAGGCGATGGGGCCCGTAGTTCGAGGCGATGGCACGGATCTCGAGGCAGCCCGTAGGAGCCGAGGCGGCACGGATCTCGAGGTGGCCCGTAGGAGCAGATCGACATGATTCTCGAGGCATTGGTGGAGCTGGACGAGGCGGCCCGTAGGAGCAGATCGACATGATTCCCGAGGCGCTGGTGGAGCTGGTTCGTTGACGTGGTGACCTGCACGTAGCCCGAGGTTCGTTGACGTGGCGACCTACGCACGGCCCGAGGTTCGTTGACGTGGCGACCTACGCGCGGCCCGAGGTGGCACGTAGCCCGAGGTTCATTGACGTGGCGACCTGCACGCGGCCCGAGGCAAAAGGTTGTTCACAGCCTGTGACTGCCCATAGGCAATCAAAGCACTTAGTGTGCTTTGCTCTTTTTAAAGAGCAGAAACATCGCCGCAGAGGCGATGTGGGACTAAAGTCCCAAAGAAAAAAACCTTGCTTCGCGCCGAAGCGCGAAGCCAATAATAGCTTCGCGTTCGACGCGTAAGCAATAAGGCTAGGGAGCCTGCTTTAGCTCCCGGATCTGCCCGGTAGCACAGTGGCTACCCTTTGCCTTGACTCCCGCGAGGTCGAACGATCGAACCTCGGTGGGGTCATTTTTATTTTGCTTCGCGCGATCTTGCGAAAGCAACAAAGGCAGGGAGCCTGCTTTAGCTCCCGGATCTGCCCGGTAGCACAGCGGCTACCCTTTGCCTTGACGCCCGCGAGGTCGCACGATCGAACCTCGACAGGGGTTCAATAGTTTTTTTTTTTTAAAAGGGGAAAATTTTTTTATAAAAAAAACTTTAAGTTAAATTCAAATAGCTGTAAAACTTTAAAGAATTTTTTTTTATGATTGACATTTCCTAAGAGGAAATAGCTGTAAAATTAAAAAAAAAAAAAAAATTGAAAGGTTTTTATTTATCATTTAAAGTTGATGATTGACATTTCCTAAGAGGAAATAGTTGTAAAATTTTTTACGCTTTAAGAGGTAAAAAATTTAGAAAAATTTCCTAAGAGGAAATCCTTGTAAAAGAAAATTTCTGGGAAATTTTCTTAAATGATAAGATCGGAAGGATGTTACCAAGCCCTTTGCAGTTTGTTACTGAGAACAAACGCTGAAAGCTTTGATGAGCACGTAAGAACACTAGGCATAAATACAATTTTTTCACAGTTGCAAAACGCGGTTATTGCACAACAGAGAAATCCTGATCTAGGATACGAAGCAGATTCAGAAGATAACTCCTTTGGGAGCAGATTTGAACAATCCGACACAGTGGCGATTGCTTCACAAGGATCTGAATATACTCATTATAGTAATTCAATTGAAATCCTACAAACTCCTCTCCTGAAATTATATTGATCAGTGACGACGACGAACAAGTCGCTGACAATTTTGTAATTGCTGAATCACAACAACAAGAGTGAGTTGTTTATGATTGTAAATCAAGCAAGGCTTGATAGTTTGTAAAGTATTTTTGAAATAAGACTATATAAGAGAGGTTTCTTGTTTTATTAGATAATAATGGGATCAAGTAACAATCTACCAATCCCCGAATTCAGTGGGGATAATTATGAGTACTGGTCCATCAAAATGAGGACATTACTCATAGGAAAAGGACTATGGGATAGTATTGAAGATGGTTACACTGCTCCAACAGATTGGACTACTTTAAGTGCAACCGACAAGAAGATCTTCAAAGATGCACAGAAAAATAATTCTTTTGCCTTATACCATCTTCAAGCGGCATTAGATCCAAGTATCTTTCCTAGAATTGCATCTTTCTTAACTGCCACAGATGCATGGAATGCCTTGAAAGAAGGATTCCAAGGAAGTGATAAAGTGAAGCAAGTCAGGCTTCAGACCTTAAAAAGAGATTTTGAAAATCTCATAATGAAGGAAAATGAAAGAGTCGGTGACTACTGTGTACGAGTCAAAGCAGTAGTTGATATGATGCAAACTTTAGGTGATGACACAAAAATTGAAACAATTGTGAAGAAAGTGTTGAGAACACTTCTTCCTAAGTGGAATCACATTGCCATCATAATTGAAGAATCCAAAGACCTTTCTACTCTTACATTTGATAGTTTGATTGGATCATTAACATCACATGAAGAGAGACTTCAAGGAGCACCTTCAACAAGCTATGGAGGTGATGACAAAGCCTTCACTTCGAATGAAGCTGCAAGACGAGGACAAGGAAGAGGTCGAGGCAGAGGACAACAACAAAGAGGCAAAGGCCAAAGCAACTCCTACAGAGGAGGCAATCAAAATAGAGGTGGAAATCAAAACAGAGGAGCCAATCAGAACCAAAGCGGCAATGCAGGCCATGGAAATCAAGGACGAGGAAGTAACAAGACTAAAACAACTTGTTTCAATTGTGGGAAACAAGGACACTTCGCTCGAGACTGCTGGTCAAAGTCTTCAAAGGATCAAAGCAGTCAATATGGCTCATTCTACTGAGAAGAAGAAGGTCCATCAAATATTTTTCTATCTTATGGACAATCAGATCAAAATCTTAAAGATACATGGATTTTGGATACCGGTTGCTCCAACCACATGAGTGGCAAAGAAAATCTCTTTGCTACATTAGATTCAAATTACAAATCCCATGTTAAGTTAGGGGATAATAATTCTTTGCAAGTTGAAGGCATTGGAGCTATGGAAGTTCCAACAAAAGAAGGCCTTAAAAAAGTGAATGACATATACTATACTCCACAGCTACAACACAATTTGTTAAGTGTTGGCCAAATGATGGAGAAGCATTACAAATTAGTTTTTGATGACAGAAAATGTACAATCCTTGATAAAAACAATTGTAACCGAGTCATCACAGAAGTACCTATGACAAAGAATAGGTTATTCCCTCTAAAATTTGGTGAGCCAGGGGGAGCTCAACTTGCAAACATTGCTATTACAAATCCAAGTGAATTGTGGCACTTGAGATATGGTCACCTCAATTCCGCTAGCTTGAAAATGTTAACATCACAAGCTATGGTGACAGGACTACCAAAAATTCAAGAACATAAGAAGGTATGCGAAGCATGTGCTTTGGGAAAGCACTCTAGAACGAAGTTTCCAAGAGGCCAAGCATGGAGAGCAAGCTATCCTCTTCAGCTAGTACATTCGGACATCTGTGGTCCAATGCAAACAAAAAGCCTTGGAAACAATTCTTATTTTCTAACATTCATAGATGATTATTCTAGAATGTGCTGGATCTATTTTCTGAAACACAAAGATGAAGCATTTGATTGCTTCATAGACTTCAAAAATAATGTAGAAAAGCAAAGTGACTACTATGTCAAATGTCTTCGCACTGATAGAGGAGGAGAGTACTCCTCAAATGAATTTTTACATTATTGTAAGCAAAATGGGATAAAAAGGCAGTTCACCACTGCCTATACCCCACAACAGAACGGTGTGGCCGAGAGAAAGAACCGCACCCTTGTTGAAATGGCACGAACAATGCTTCAGACAAAGCATCTCACATACAGCTATTGGGCGGATGCAGTGAGAACTAGTGCATATATTCTAAATAGAAGTCCGACTTCTAGTTTAGATGGTATCACTCCTTATGAAGGATGGTACGGTAAGAAACCAAATGTCAAACATTTTCGCGTATTTGGTTCTTTAGCTTATGCACACATTCCTGAGGAGAAGAGAAAGAAGCTTGATCCCAAGAGTCAAGCTTGTATTTTTGTAGGGTATTGTGAATCGACCAAAGGGTATAGATTGTACAATCCCAAGACACATAAAATAATTATCTCCAGGGATGTAATTTTTGATGAAGGGGGAGAATGGGGTCATAAAAAATTTGTTGATATAGACTCTAATTCGAAAAGTTCCACATTAGTACAACCCAAGAAAAGTAGTGGAAAAAGTCCCCCTCCACAAAGTCCACATCAAGAATCTTCATCAAGTACATCAAGTGGTACACCAAGTCCAAGAGGGACTTCTTTGTTGGCACCCCCAAACTCTCCAAAATGATTTCATAGATCTGTAAGCGCTCCAAGTCCGATGGATATTGATCCAGTTTCTCAAAGGAAAGAGACAAATAAAGGAAAGCGCATACTACAGAGTCATCCATCTTCTCAAATGTTGGATAGGAATTTCCAACAAAGATACACTAGGAGTCAAGCTAGTGAGATGGACGACATTTTGTCAAGACTTGAAAATCTTCAAATGTCAGGAGATGATGAGTCTCATGAACCAAGGGGTGATGTAGTCAATTATGCTTTGTTGGCTGCTGCACAGCTAGAACCATCTAGCTATGAAAAAGCATGTACTGAAAGTATATGGCAAGATGCCATGGAAGAGGAAATATCCTCAATTAAAAAGAATGATACTTGGGAGCTTGTGAAGCTTCCCAAGGGAAAAAAATGTGTTGGATGTAAATGGGTCTATAAGACCAAATTCAATGCTGATGGAAGCATTGAAAGGCACAAGGCAAGATTAGTAGCTAAGGGTTTTACTCAAAAATATGGAATAGATTATGAGGAAACCTTTGCTCCAGTTGCTCGACAAGAAACAATCAAAACTGTTCTTTCCTTGGCAGCCCATAAAGGATGGAACATTCAACACATGGATGTGAAAAGTGCATTTTTAAATGGATACCTGACAGAAGAGGTGTATGTTCAACAACCTCAAGGTTTCCAAGAACAAGGAAAAGAGAACCTTGTTTATAAATTGAAAAAAGCACTTTATGGCCTCAAGCAAGCACCACGAGCGTGGTACTCATGAATTGATGGACTATTTCAGCAAGTATGGTTTCACAAAAAGCAAGAGTGAACCAACTCTATACTACCTGAAGAATGGAGTAGATATCCTCATAGTTTGTTTATATGTGGATGATCTAATATTTATGGGTAGTAATAATAAAATGAATATGGAGTTCAAAAACTCCATGATGAATCAGTTTGAGATGAAGGATCTCGGATTAATGAGATACTTCCTAGGAATGGAAGTACATCAATCAAAGAATGGGATCTTCATATGTCAACAAAAATATGCTCGTGACATGATTCAAAAATTTGCTATGCAGCAGTGCAAATCAGTTGCAACACCAACAGGACATGGAATCCAGCTAAGCAAAGATGATGGAGCACCAAAAGTTGACATGACCAATTTCAGAAGCATGGTTGGGAGTTTAATGTTTCTCACCAACACTAGGCCAGATATACAATATGTTGTTTCTCTAGTATCAAGGTTTATGGCATGCCCATCCGAGCTGCATCTTCAAGCAACCAAACGAATTTTACGATATGTAAAAGGTACATTGGATTTTGGAATCCATTACCACAAGTCTAACTCTGTGAAGTTAGTTGGTTATAGTGACAACGATTGGGGCAATAATATAGATGACAGAAAATCTACATCAGGGAACTGTTTTAGTCTAGGTTCAGGACTAATAACTTGGAGTTCCAAGAAGCAATCTGTTGTAGCATTATCATCTACATAAGCTGAGTATATAGCCATTACCCATGCTAGTACTCAAATCCTCTGGTTGAGGAAAATCCTTGAAGAGATTGGCGAAAAACAAATTGGTCCAACCAAACCGAATTGTGATAATATTAGTGCCATACAGTTGGCATATAATCCGATCCACCACAAAAGGTCAAAACATTTTGATATGAAGTATCACTTCATAAGAGATATGGTGGAACAATAGATAGTTGAGCTTCAATACTGCAGCACTTTGGATAATCTAGCAGTCATCTTCACCAAAGGCATGGCTAAAGCTCAATTTATAAAGCCGAGAGACCGTATAGTCAGTCCTCTCAACTTTAAGGGGGAGAATGTTGGAAAATTACCATTGGTAAAAGGTTAAAAAAATGTATTTTACCTTGGGTAAGATTACTTACCTTTTACCTTACCTGGACGGCAGTTGGACGGCAGCATCTTTGGGCGGCAAGAGAATTTGATTGTATTTTCTTCTCCCTTAATTTCTCCTATCCCCCCTTTTCTATAGCATGGTTATTATAATGTTTATTTAAACTTTGTAACCTAATGTTAATTGTTAATGCAAATTTACCTTTGTATCAAAGAGCTCACCTCCCACGGTGGAAATACGGGGGTCTAAGAGACAATGTAGTCATGCTTGACCAGGCGGAGCGAGACCGACTAGTGGAGGTTGGACTACAACATGTGGTAGAAATGCCACAAATACCGACAGACATGGGGATACTGACAGCCCTAGCAGATAGGTGGTATCTGGGGTCGTCTTGCTTCTAGCTACCAATAGGGGATATGGCTCCCACTCTAGAGGACATATGGAGGATTTTGAGGATCCCCATACATGGGCGGTTGATGATTCCTATGGCCAATCAAGGCCATGCCATGATGTGACTGTGCGAAGACCCTAGATTCATCCTAGAGAAGGGTGGAGTTAACATCGAGACATTGCAGTAGATGCCTAGGGTGTCTCGATTGACTTAGGTTTTGGCAAGGGTAGTGGGTGTCTTACTGTTATGCCACCAGAGCAGATGCAGGTTACCATGGCTACTCTCAGATGTGGTCTACAATATGAGAGACCACGGCTACAAATTTGCTTAGGGTAACTTTGTGCTATGCCACTTGTATAGGATCCTGTATAGGGTCGTATATAAGGGAGGTTGATGTCTGGTTTTGACATCACTGCTACAGGTTTGGTGCTAGAAGCACATTGCGATGCAGAGTCTAGTAGGGCTTCCACTGATATGGGTTGACCAGGAGAGACCCTGGGTTTTCTATTGGTGGCTCTAAAGAGGGTCACATTAGCAGATAGATCTGTCGATGTCCCAGAGGTTGCTAGATAACCTCATCCCTGACCAGATCACCTGTAGGCCATGGAGAGAGCAACCAAGGTGGGGAGAGGATGAAAAGGAGTTGGCTCACATCAGGCGAGTCTTCTAGCTGAGGATGGATTGGGGAGAGGTAGAGATCCATCGCTATGACTGAGTTTTGAGGTAGTTCAGTCTACAGTAGGGGATCCCTTCCCTCAGAGACTATGAGTACTCTCAAACTTTTTGAGATAGTACTACACTGAGCGTGGCTCTAGATATGTAGTGATTCTGAAGTCAGGATGTGAATGATGCCCTCGTTCAAATAGTGGATGGGGATTACGCTAGGGTCACAAAAAAATATGATGCCTGGTATGCAAGCATCCACCCTCCTTGAATGAAAAGGGCATAGGGTATGATGCACGCCATGGTGCAATGGATGGGGAGGCGGTGCCATGCTGCCATCGACGTAGCAAGGGGTCACAGAGGGAGGGAGCAGTGACGGTCTCCTCAGGAGAGATGTTGGAGAGTGCCATAGGATTTGGAGAGACTACAGTAGCCAGAGAGGAGGGAGGAGGGGCCCCCTTCTTAGCAGAGAGAGAGGCCACCATCGCTCGATAAGGGCAAGGTTATCGAGGTGGGGGAGGGTAGTGAGATGGTAGCTCTTCGAGATGAGAATACCCACCTCCGGGCTCAAGTGCAGATGCTACAAGATAAGGCTACATGACTCAAGGCTCAAAGTGGAGGGGCAAGCACTCAAGATCTGGCATGGTCTATTGCTCAGAATGTGTTCTACCAAGGATTATACTATCACGTGGTTCTAGAGAACTAAAGGATACCATTGCTAGCCCCCATTGTAGAGCCAATCATGATGGGATCATCGAGGACATCCTCACGATCGATAGTGAGGACCCGCGATATAGCACGGACCTCTATGGGACCACCTCCTCCATGCTAGGGTGGGAGAGGAGATGAGGCTGAGAGCTTGAGGGCTTTTCGAGACTAGCTGCTCTTTGGTTGGACTGTATAGTTTTGAGAGGATTGAGTATGCCAGGGTATATATTGTGGCATACCAATCCAGTTTTGATATGATGTACATATATTTTTGATATATATATATATATATGATATTTTGTTAAATGACTTGTCCATATGTTTTATGATGCTTTAATATTTTAATTGTCGATTGATATTCATGTAATTATGTCATTGAAAATAGTATAATTTTATGTCATGCTGTAAAATTTAAATGAAATAATCTGATGTAAACAAATTGGTTGTTTGTGGTGTGATTTAATGAAAAATAAAGGGACTTCTAACAATAATTTCAAAGGACATTGTCGTTGTTATAGACCATTTCATGGAGTCATCGCTCGCTAGGTCATCAAGCTAATCCTAGTATAGAAATATTGCTAAAAGTAAAAGAGTGTTTAAGAGATTCTATTAGAACTTTGTGTTGTGATGATGAAAAATGATGATGGTGATGATTTATTTTCAGATTTTCATGAAAATATTATGCATGAAATATTAAAAAATATGATTTTTTCTAGGCATAAAATTCTCAAGTGTGATAATATTTTGAACAATTCCCTAGGAATTATACCATCGTTGCAAATTTGAAATGTTGACATAATAAAATGAAAATAGAAAAAGTGTTCATTCATTTTAAAGCACAATTGTGGAACATAATGATTTAAGCCATATGTTTTTATGAATTAAAATGAATGGGAAATAAAACTAGAACAATGGTTTGCACTAGGCATAGAATTATAGGTATAGACTTATACCATCATCGCGAAATCCAAAAAATAATTTTATTGCATAATTGATTTTTGATTTTGAGATAAACAGAAAAAATATATAAACGTGACTTTATTGCTAGATTTTTTAATATGTTTTTGAAAGAAATTTTGGATTTTTGAAAACAATGTATGTAATTGTTTTTATATGAAACAGATGTTCTTTTAAATAAGAAGATGAAATTATTCCAAAAAGAGTTGCATAAAAATTTTAAATTATCTCAAAGATAAAATGTAGATTTATAAGGAACCCTCATGTGCATATGTGAGTTCATTGCTGATCTTGATTTATCATAATGATACAAAATCTCTCAAATACAAATGTGTGTGCAATTGTATTGTTCATTTACTAATTTTGAGCAAGATAATTTGATACAAGTAATTTGAATTAACCAAATAAGTGTTCGTTGACCATGATTTATATGCATGTAACCATACCAGACTACTATGTAAGTCAGGTCATCAAGAGCTAGCTAATCCATAAGAAGACATAGGTCTGTACAAAATAAGGTCGCTAATGTGACAGACATATCACCACACTAGGAGTTACCTAAGGCCAAGCGGGTTGGGCACAAACCACCTATTATGGGGCTTACCTCATGATTTTTGAATAATTGAGAATTCCAGGGATTCAAGATCATTCACCCTTATTTTATTTTCAAGGGTTAGGGAAAGGGATTTATTGCTTTTTGCTTTTTATTTTTATTTTTCTCTTATTTTCGTCTCTCCTTTTTTTTTTTTTGTATTTTGCTTGGAACTTGAGATAATGCTGAAATATTGTTGCGATGGTACAAAATGATATTTTTTTCTTTTTCTCATTTTTTTTTTGACTTTTCTTTTTTTCTTCCTATACTAGGGATACTTGCTCGGATTGGTTGTAGAGCAAGGGATTTTTATTCTGGGCAGGGGTGAGCTTGTCCTTTTGTCAATTCTCAAAGGTTCTAGACCATGTGCATGATAGGATAGCAGGGGAAACTTTTCGCTCAAGAAACCACTTCTACTATGTAGCATCATATTGAATTTGCAATAAAATCATTTTAATGTGAAGAGATATACTTGGTTCAAGTAAATAACAAGATCAATTCTCTATGCTCAAAACTTTATTTAATTCAACCGTGGACTTTGATAAAAGAGAGATTAATAATCATACCAAATAAAATCAAGATATTTATTCATGTGAGTGTGAAAGTGTGGGATTCCAAATAAATGCTAATTTATGCAAAATAATGGAAAATATGACTACAATACTTCAAGAATTGATGGGTGCAAAAATAGAAAATGTTTTTGAATATTTTTATGATGTTGATATTTTGGATGTGTTTTTTATTTTGGTTTTAATTTATGAATTGAAAGAATAAATAATATTACTATTTTTTTTATATGGATGACTAAAATGACACAATATGCAAAATAACAATATATACAGTGATGAAATGACCATATTTATGCATAATAGCTTGTAAGATATATAATGTTCATAGGTTCTTTAAGATCTTTACCATATAAGGTAGCTAATATGTATGCTCCCGATCCAAATTTGGCAGTGATAATATATGATCCAAGCCAATTGGGCTCGAATTTACCTTTAAGATATTTAGTTGCATTAGTATTTTTTTTTATTTTCTTTTAAGACAAAGTCACCAATCTCAAAGAATCGATGATGAAATTTCTTGAGTAATGCTCGTTTAAGCTTGTTCTGATAGGCTCAAAGATGTTCCAAAGCATTGATGCGCTTATCATCTAGGAGTTCCAGTTGACTAAATCTGCCAGCATGATATTCATCTCCTACTTTAGAATCTTGAAGTAGCAGAGCCAAAGAAGGAACTTCTAATTCAAAGGGAAAAATAGCTTCAGCGCCATAAACTAAAACAAAAGGTGAAGTGCCCATGGGAGTACAAACGCTAGTTCTATAGGCCCACAAAGCAGGATATAATTGAATGTGCCAATCTCAACTAGATTTATTGACCAGTCTTTTGAGGATTTTAATTAATGTTTTATTAGATGCTTATGCTTGGCCATTACCCTAAGGATAATAGGGAGTGGACCAACGATGTTGAATTTTATATTTTTGACATAATTTCTTGACATTTATTTTTGAAACAAGTTCCATTATTCGAGATGAGATTTGCAGGAATTCTGAACCTACAAATAATTTGATTAAAAATAAATTTGGAAACTTGGATTCCAGTGCAAGAGGCTAAGGGCATAGCTTCAACCCACTTCGTGAAATACTCGATGGCGGTTATGATGAATTTGTGTCCATCAGATGACACCGGATTGATTTTTCCAATGATGTCTAAGCCCCATTTTGAAAAGGGCCAAGGATATGAAATAGCCTACAGTTCTTGTGTAGGCGCATGGACAAGGTCAACGTGTTTCTGGAACTTATCGCAATGGCATACGTAATCATGTGCGTCATTCTCCATGCTAGGCCAAAAATATCCTATTCTAAGGAGCTTCTTAGCAATGGCACTACCACTAAAGTGTCCCCCACAAGATCCATCATGGGCTTCACTCAAAGTTGATCTAGATTGTTCTAGATTCAAACATCCCAGTAGGATACCTTCAAAATATCTCCTATATAATGTATTTCCAATTATTACGAAGTGACTTGCTCGTTTGCGCAATAACCGACATTGGTTTCTATTAAAACCTTCAGGGAAGGTCCCATTTTGAAGAAAATTGAATATATCAGTGTACCAAAGTTCAGGAGTAGTTTCATTGATTAGAAGCACATCCAAAGGTTCTAAGCATGATTTATTTGAAGCGAGTTCTTGGAGTCAATGAATAATGACGGTAGTATATTCGTCATCTAACTCCAAGGGTAAAAGATATGCAACTGCAGCCATAGCATCAACCACACAATTGCTAGTTCGAGGAATAGCTTCCAAGGTAACTTGATCAAATAAATATAATAATTGTAATACATATGCTTTATATGGATGCAATTTATCATCTCTGGTATGATAAACATCATTAATTTGATTTATAACAAGTTGAGAATCACCAAAAACTAATAAATTTTTAATTTTTAGTGCCAAGGCAGCTCGTAAGCCAAGGATTAGAGCTTCATATTTAGTAGTATTATTAGTACAAGCAAACATTAATTTAAATGAAAGAGTTATAAGATTTTTCTATGGAGATATTAAAATAATACCTGCACCAGCCCCACTCATGCATCGGGCTCCATCAAAGTATAAGGACCATTGCTCTGGATGGTCTACCTCTAGTTTAAGGCATTCATCAGGAAACTCAATGATGAGGGGATGGGTAGACTCTAAGGGTGCAACAACTAATTAATCTGCTATGAGTTGACCCTTAACATACTTTTGTCCTATAAACATGAGTTCAAACTCGCTTAGAGAAAGAACCCACTTTGCTGTGCGACCAGATAAATAAGGTCGACTCATGAGATACTACAAAGGATCAGATTTAGCAATAACATATATTTTTTGGCTGAGCATATAATGGCATAGTTTCTGTGTAGAAAATATTATTGCTAGACATAAATTTTCTAATGTTGTGTAGCGGGTTTCATAACTGATTAATGTTCTGCTAATGTAATAATTGGCACACTCTCTTTTCTCGTCATCTAGTTGAGCTAACATAGCTCCTAAGGCAAAATCTAAAGTATAAATATACAAGATAAATGGGTGATCATGTTGAGGTGGCAAAAGCATAGGCGGGTTAAGAAGATATTGCTTGAGGAGTTCAAATGCTTCCTGACATTCATTGTCCCAATGGAAAGAGACATCCTTCTTAAGAAGCTTAAGAAAGGGTCCGATTTTATTCGCCAGCTTATCGATGAAGCGACGAATAGCTTGAAGCTTACCTTGTAAACTCCGTAATTCAAATATATTTGTAGGCATGGGAATATTAGTGATAGCCATAATCTTGAGAGGGTCAATTTTGATGCCACGTAAAGAAACTATAACCCCCAATAATTTATCAAAATTAACTTCGAATATACATTTGGCTGGATTCAATCGGATAAGATATTCCCTTAATCGATTAAATACTTTTCTCAAATCATCTAAATGGTCATCTTCTTTAGTAGAACGAGCTATAATGTCGTCTACATAATCATGTAGTATATCATGCATCATATCATGAAAGATATAAGTCATGGCTCGTTGATAGGTTGCACCTGCATTATTCAAACCAAATGACATCACTTTCCAATAAAAGTTCCCCTAAGGGGTAATAAAGGTATATTCAAGAGCTATTCTGATCTAATTATAGCCAAAAAATCCATCCATTAAGGATATAATTACACTCCCAGCAGTAATATCAATGATCTGATCCATATTGGGAAGAGGGAAATTGTCTTTAGGGCATGCAACATTAATATCTCTAAAGTTTGTGCAAACCCTAACCTTAGTAGCTTCTTTCTTAGTTACTGGAACTACGTTCAAGATCCATTCAGCATAATCAATGGCTTGTATAAAAATAAAATTTAAGAGTTTTCTAACTCCCCTTTGACCAGTAAGGCCACTTTAGCATGCATTTTTCTAAGTTTATGTTTAATTGGTTTAGCATCCGGATGGACTACTAGGTGATGCATAACTACAAAAGGGTCTAATCTTGGCATATCTTCATATGTCCAAGCAAAGACATATTCATATTCTTTAAGAAATGTGATGTATTTATCCTATTTTTCTTGACTCAATTATGATCCAATGTTGATTATATGAGGATTATCCTCAGTTCCAATGTTAACTTTTATGACATTTTCTACTTCCATGTGTAGATTTTTCTCAAAATTAGGTGGGGTAGGTGAAACTCCCAATTCTTGTAACTCTTCCAAGGTTAGCTTGGATAATTCATCTTGAGGATTCGTGGCCTCAATCTGGGCTATACTAGGTATATAGCCATCAAAATAAAATTCATGATGTACTAATTCCTCAATGGAGACATCATGGAAGATGTCTCCCTCCAACTCATCATCGGATTTAGTGATCATCTCAGGGTAAGCTATAGATAGCATATTACATGTAAATGGTGTATTTATTAAATGCAAAGCATCATGTTTATCCAAATAATATTGGTAACACATGAGTTGGTCATCATCCTCAAATGGGAAGGGCTGACCCTTACTAGGAAATAGGCCCACACCACATCGAGCGGGCCATGGTTCTACCTCAAAGGGTTATTTCATACCATTTTGGAAAGGCCCTAAACATTTCCCTTTATATCCCAATTTAAGCATTATAGATTTGGCTTTAACATATTCATTAGTAAAATAACATCGAGCATATCCATCATAATGAGTCTTGATGTTTTTGGGTATTCTACCCCAGTCATATCCCTTATAAATAAAAGCATAGCTCCCGACTTGGTAAATACTTCCCATAGGTTGTGGGAGGCCCAAGGTACAAGGAGATGGTGGTAAATTATTTAAAATAAGGGAATCTTGCATAGAAGCATTCATTTTCTCTGATTTAAGAATTTTAGAAAAATTAGGTAAGAGCTCGTCAGTAAGAACATAAGAGGTAGAAGGAACATTTCCTACATCTTCTGATGTGGAAACTATGCCTTTGGTGGATGTAGATGTTGTAGAGGTGTCAATAGATGGGTCTATTATAGGTATGGAAGCTATAGGAGTAGAACAAGAGGCATTGGTTGTGGGATTAAGATCTTTATGAGGTCCTAATGTGGTTTTTTTAGAGGATGGTTGAGTTGTATGTAGAGGTGGAACCGATGGAGAAGAAGTAGATGGCATTGTGGGTGTGTGTTTCACACATTTAGACGGATAATAAGAATTAGGATGTGTGGATGACATAGCAGGGCAAAATTGAACTCCAATAGGTTCTGCCAAAGCACACATATCAAAGGGTCTAGGATCACCATGAATGGTAACCAACTGATTCTTAAATTCAAATTTAACACATTGATGTAAAGTTGAGGGAATGGCTCACATTGCGTTGATCCAAGGGTGACCCAAGAGTATATTGTATGATGCAGGGCAATGTACAATAAACACGGTTGTATCCAAGGTTCTCGAACCAACCTACAATGGGATGGTAATAACTCCACATGTCTCTTGTGTTTCGTCATTGAAGGCTTTTATGATCATATCAGTTATTTTCATTTCATCACTTCTAAAATCAAATCTTTGGTAGAAGTCAAAAGTGTAGATGTTTAAAGATGAACCATTATCAATCAAGACTCGTTTAACTACTACATCTCCAATTAATGCAGTAATATATAAGGGGTTATCCTTATGTAAACTATGTTGTGGTATATCTCTATCTCGAAAGTCAATACAATCAACTTCACGGGTTATTATAGTATTAGCCATGGCTTTGGGTTGAATGTCTTGTGGTGCCATCATCTGGCTTAATGTGAGCATTAATTCATCTCTATGGGTAGGAGAAGATCTTAAAAGGTCCAAAAGAGAAATTCTAGCTGTAATATTTGATAGTTGCTCATTAATATTATAAGGAGGTTTAGGTTGAATATTAGGTGCCTGATTCCATTTATTAGGAAATTTCAAAACAAATGGAATTGATCCATCGTTCTGCATTTGATCTTGTTGAGAGTTTTGAGTCTGTTGTCTAGTAACAGCTCCAATGGTACCCATAATATTATTTTGCGGATGATGAATGGGTATTGGTATAGCATTTATGGCTTGCTCATTAGAAATCAATTGGTGAGATGATGGTCTAGTAGTGACTCTTCTTGTAAATGGTTCTTCTGGAATCATATAACTTGTGATAGGGTGGATAGTATTCAATTCATCTTCAAAAATATTTGATTGATTTGATGTGATTTCCATATCACTCTCAGTCTCACATTCTGTATCACTGAGATCAGGTGTCTACATATTATATAGATGCCTGGTTGTAACCACAGATAAAGTTATGTCAAAGGTTTCCCGATCATGAACAGGTAAATGCCCACTAATAGTTCCTACATATCGGGTAGGAGGGGGAACATTATGGTGTTCAATTTGATTAGCCACATCCTTGCCATGTTTTGGTAAGGGATGTTGAAATATGTCCAATGACTTATTGGCATTCTAATTCTGGTTTTGGGGGATGTTCTTTTGAGAATTATTAGGAGGATTTTGCTTAGGTTGAAAGGCTTGCACCTCCATCTCATTGTTATCAATTAAGTCCTATATTTTATGTTTTAATCTTTTACAAGAGTTGGTAGTGTGTCCAGGTCCTCTATGGAAGTCACAGTGTAAATCAACTTTGTATCCAGGTATAGTTGGATCAGGTTCCCGAATAGTTGGTAATTGAATCAAACCTCATTCTAATAATTACGGGAGAATAGTTGATAAAGGTTTATTTAAATTAGTAAATTCTTGAAGAGGTTTATTAGGAGGTTTCAATATAAAATTCTTCGTTGTCTTCGCAACATTAACATTAGCGATATTTCTATTATCAGTGACTCCATCACCCACAACTTGTTTATTTTTATATTGATTTTTGGATGTTTTCTCATCGTCTTTCTTTTTAAGCTGTCCTCTCCTAATGAGAGCATATTCCACTCTTCGGGCTAAGTCTATAGCCTGATTGAAGGTGGTCAAGGTAGCAGTTGATAATTCATAGGATAGTTGGTCTTGTAAATTATTAATAAAGATGTCCAACATCTCCCTATAAGGTAACACAAAGTGCAATTTTCCTATCAACTATCTCCACCTAGCTAGGAAATAAAAAAAACATTCATCTTTGTCTTGTTTTAAGTTATACAAATATTTAATGGTCACATGTCTTTTGATGTAGGCACTAAATTGGTGCACAAAAGACTCAGTAGTTTCTTCAAAATTCCTCAAATAATTAGTGGGTAATTGATAATACCATTCTAATGCCATTCCTCCTAAACTTTTTGGGAACATTTTTAGCAATAATAAGTCATCATGTGATATATCATGACATGCTATCCTAAACATATGAAGATGCTCTATGGGATCTTCGATTCCTTTATATATGGGTAGGACAGGCATAGGAAAATGTTTAGGGTATGGTTGTGCTATGACTATAGGATCTAAAGGCTGACTACACATCTCTCGATAATTGTACAAGGGATGGTAGGGATCTATCTGGTCCATGCCGGAAACTAACTATTTCACCATGGTTTCGAGATTACTGGTTTGTCCACCATGTTGGTTCGATGGGACATAAGCATGATATTTATGAGTGTATGACGGTGTGACATAAGGATTAGATGCTATATTGCTATTATGCAAAGCATTGGTAGGAAGAGTATTATGAAGAGGATTTGTAATAGTATTATGTTGTATCCCAGATTGTTGGCAATTTGTGTTTGGTTTTGTTTTGGTTTTTTGTTGATTTGAGGTATATTGCTCAATAGCTTGGCAAAATAGAGCAGTAAATGATGGTTTCTTTTGTGCGGGAATGACCCTAGGCTTGCTAACAGGAACTTTAGATGGTTGGGTAACCTATTTTTGTTGCATGTTCTGGATTATAGTGGCCATATCTAAATTGGATGGTCCAGCTTGATCACTCTCTTGATCAATAAAGGACAAGGGATTAGTGCGTGTGTGAAATACGTCTTCTATAGTTGCTTGAGTGTCACTAATTTGATCCTTGCCCATATGGACTACTGTATTAAGAACACCAATATTAGTATTAATGAACTTCCATAATTGTTCCATTAAAATATAATTAAAATATAAGTATTAAAAACATTTCCTCTCTAACATTTTCTCTTGTTCATTTCTTACAGCGAGCTCTTCTTCTTGCTGGTCTAAGATTTCTTCTTCCTTAACTTGATCTTCAAGAAGGACATCTGGGTTTTTTAATGGTTTTCCTAACCAATCTTCTTCATCTTCAGTCTGTTTTCCATTCCTAAGTCTAGACATTGTGCTTAAACTTAGATTTCAGCAAATATATATACTTATATATATATATATATATATATATATATATATATATATATGTGAGATAGGGTTGAGAGGTATATATTTTAATTATATACCTACTATAATACTTAAAATGGAAATGTTTTTATTTTTTTTGTTTTTTGTTTTGTTTTTGTGTTTTATAATATCGTTATAATGATAACAAATAGCATTCTAGTTGAAAAAAGAATAACAATAGTAAAAATAATGACTTAATTTTCTATAAATAGTTTATGGATATCATTGATAGGATCAAGTTCATCAGGAGTCATGAAATGCTCCTCTTCAAATTGGAAATGGTTTTTCAAGAACTTGATAAAGTGTGCTATGGTAATATGATCTGTTTCGGACTCTGACCTATAAAAATAAATTTCATGGAAATACTCTCGATACAACATATCTCTAGGAACTCTATTCCATATTTGCCTATCTGTAAGAATGACTTCTTGATCCTCTATACGAGATAGAAACTTATGTACTACAACTGCATTCTCAAGGTATTCTTCAAAGGTGTACAATTCTAAAGACACAAGTGCTCTTTTATTTGTTAACCACCTATGGCAAGCTCTCTGAAGTTCATGGTATAAAGTTACTTGATCAGGATCTAAGATTCTATCTAGGACAAACCTCTTAATTTGCCTAAGTTCTGTAGATCTGGATTCAATGATACCCAATCTCTTATCAAGTTCATCCCACAAAGGTTGGACCCTATTTTTTTGAGGTACTCTAAGTACAAAAGTAATCTCTATGGCCGTTAATTGATTTTCAACATTTATGGTGACAGCTCGTATTTTATTATAATATACCATCTAAATATGATATGCAACTTTTAATTGTTTGTCTAATTATTCTAGATGTTTTTTAATAATAATTTTTTTTGGATTTTTTTCAAAAGGTTTTTAGTTTCATGTCAGGTTCACCAAAATGTACTGACCCAATTTTTTTGTGCCCTTACCTTCAGGCTAAAGGATGCGTGCCTGAAAGGGGGATGTGAGAAGGATGGAACAATACCTCGGACTGAGAGGCCCTTTGAAGGTCGTGCCTCTTGGGGGAGGGGTATAAGGGTGAATTTTTGATGGATGGTGGGTTCACCAAGAAACTTTGAGTGGCAATTTCCATGCCTAGGTTGAGAATGGTTTTGGTGTGTTCATTTTATACTTGATCATTCATAATCCTAGGTTGGACAGAATGAATCTAAACTATCCTATATGAAAATGCCGATTTATATGAATACAGAAAGCATGAATGAATCCTAAATACTAGGAATATACTAAATGAGAAAGAATGCACTTGATTCTGGATGTCTGATGAATATTCTGAATCTTGTAGGATTCTAGATCATCTCGAATATGATAGGATCATCTGCAATTGTACATAATCATCATAGATTATAGGAGATCATCTGAGATCAGACAAGATCATCATCGATCTGACGAATTCGTCAGACAAATTCGTTAGAAACCTGCAATCATAGAAACAGACACCAAAAATAAAAAATGCTACTGCTAGAATAATGCAAAATGATAGAAATGATAGTATAAATGCCTAACTGATAAATCTGGATAGCAGATTAAAGGAAATGCATTTTTTTAATAAATTATTTTAACTTTATCATGCATTTATGTTAAAATGAGGTGAACTCCAGGATGTAGAATGAAAATAATCAAGCTAATGCATAATAAAATAAAGAAGGAAGATGAAAAATGCAAACTCAGGGCTTTGATTGCCCCCAATATAAACTGCAGTCGATATCACCTCCAATCGTACGATATCATCGCCGATCTGTGATAGGATCGTCCAAAATCATCTGGAATCACCTGTGATGATCCGAGGTTCCTCCAGCTGAAGCACAGTGAAAACTTGCAATGAAAACTTAAAACTACAAGTGCAAAGCTTACATGGTAGGGAAAATCAACCAAGAAAATATTTAGGAGGAGAGCCAAGCAAGGGATCCAGGGAGTCAGGGGTTTAGGGGTATAAACTAAGAAAATCCTAGTTTATATAGGATTAGGGGGATATTAGGAGGTTGGGGATCATCCCAATCTAGGAGATCTCCAATGGAGGAATCTCCAACTGTGTAGACACGCTTTTGCCCAAGTTGGAGAGGCTATTGAAATAGAAGCTAATTATGAAAATTTGGTTTTGGGATGAAATCGTCTGGACATTCTGTTCTAGGTGATTTCATCCGATCTGGGATGATTTTATCTGATCGACGACGATATCGTCCAATGGTCAAAACAACTCCTAAAAATGGTGTAAAAAATGGGGTGAGTGGTTAATGGGTGATTTCAGGGTTAAAATTCAAATTTTTATCTTTTTACTAAGGGTTTAACTATGCCAATTTTAGGGTGCTACCCTAGCTAATGGATCACTATCCACTAGAGACTGTCATCTTCTATACTCTGTCACCTCCAAAGATCTATCTCAAATCTGCACTAAACATAGTCCTTCGGTCTAGCACAAATCTATCCTCAATATCTGTCTCTGATCTGGCACAAACCTGTCCTCAAATATATACCAAAATCTATCCTCAAATCTATCCTCAATATCTATCTCTAATCTGGCACAAACCTATCCTCAAATATATACCAAAATCTGTCCTCTAATATGTATTGTAAGCTTCCACAAAAGCTCACATAAATCTATCCACAAGTCTTCTCTAAGACTTACCTCAAATCTGTCCAACAATATCACACTAGAACTTGTCCAATCTCATAGAAACATAAAGAGAATTGTTAGAGACTCAATATGCTCTACATTCATCACAATGCTCAATCACTTTCAATCACTCTCTTAGAAACATATAGAGAATTGTTAGAGACTCAATATGCTTCACATTCACCTCAATACTCAATCACTTTCTCAACTCAATTCAGAATATAGAATAATTTATTTCATAAAACTTGAACAATCACTTCACACATTCACTTGACTAGGCTCAACCAAATCTACTCAACCAATCTCACATAACAATGATACTCATGTTCTTTCCAAACCCTAGTTCAAGTTCTTCACTCAACTCAAACACTTCAACAACAATGCTTATAAAATAAGGTTTTATCAACAACTCTTAATTCCAGAAAACCTTGAAGCATTAATTCAAAACACTCTCAACAATGCAAACCAAACAATCCTTTTCACTCCAACTTTCTATTCACAATTTTCAACAATCACTCACTAGGAAGAATATGCCCATACCTTTTGTTGGATGTAGAAGTGCCTTTAGAAAACTTGTCTTAATCACAATTTCTTCTTTCCAATTCCAATGGTTAAACACAACAATATCACTTCAACACTTTCCAAAAATATTCCTTGGACATAAAACAATCACAACTCAATTTATGCCTTATTGCTCCCTTTTAAAATTAACACTCATCATAACATACATAAAGATAATTTCCTTGATACACCTTATAAACTCCAACTTAAAATAATATCCAACACCATAAAAATATCAACCAAACACCTTACAATATTTTCAAAACATTTGAGCAAACAACATTAAAAATTTAATTTTGCAAAAACCCTTATAACTCCTTTAGCAACCTTAGAACCAATTTAAATATGCAAAAATTAATTTTTAAATGCCCAAACTATATTCCCAAAAATTTTGGTGACCAATTTACAAGCATACCTCTTTCTTCCCCAAAAGGGGATTCGACGAGATTCGATCCACCGTCTCCTCTATCCTAAGCGCCTTAGCGCTTGGGAGCCCACCACGTGGGCTACGAATGCCCACATGAAGGAAGGTAGAACCCCTTCCTCTTATGCCTCCACTCGCCATCTATTTCTCACGAAACTTGCACACCCTTTCCTTGCTTTGGACGTAGCGCAATTCGTAAGGCTCACAATTCTAAAGCTCGCAATAATAATCGAAGGCATGGTAAGGTTTGGTAGGGTGGGAGTTCCCCCCTTATATACACATTTTTAATTTCTCCTCACATCGGCGGTGCTTTATTCGAAATCAAATTTTGAATATTAAATTTGATAACCCACCTTAGGGTTATTTAACCTTAGCTTAAATTAATTTATAATTAATAATTAATTTAAATAAATTTATAAGTTAAGTAAATTAACTAATAAATTAATTTAAAATTAATTTTAAACTTCCTTTGCATAATATTATAATATTATTTATTTGGGCTTTTTCTTGCACTTTGGACCTCATCTGACTTCCTTGAACCGGATCTTGAAACTGAAACCAAAACGGATGTTGCCAACTGAAACTGCCACTGACTGGTGCTGAAAGTTTGACATCAATGACAACTCACTCTTGACATCAATGACAACTTATCACTCAAAATGTCCAACAATCTCCCCCTTTGTCATTGATGGCAACCCAAATTATTTTTACCAAATCTTGACCTTTTTCCTATTCTACTCCCCCTAGGAAACTGCTCCCCCTGACTCAATGCTTCCTCCTTAAACCAAATCTCTCCCCCTTACTCAAATCTCTCCCCTTTGACATCAATGGCAAAGGGTCACCTTTGGGGCTCGGGGCTAAGAATGAATCTCTTAGCTTAGCCCCTCCCCCACCTCCTCTTGAGGTGGTTAATTCTAGGGTGGGAGTCTTACTCCCAGTTTTCCTCGAAGATACTCAAAGGTCTCCTTTGAAAGTGGCTTAGTGAAAATATCTGCTATCTATTCCTTTGTAGTAACATATTCCAACTTGACCTATTTATCTATCACCTGTTCTCTCAAAAAATGATACTTAATCGGAATGTGCTTTGTCCTGGAGTGCATCACTAGATTTTTTGAGATACTTATAGCACTTGTATTATCACATAGTATGGGAATAGGATGATCATGTTTTATCTTGAAGTCTTCTAGAGTTCACTTCATCCATAATACCTGTGTACAACTGGCTACTGCTGTAATATATTCTACTTCTGCTGTAGATAGGGATACTGAAACCTGCTTCTTACTTAGCCAAGAGACTAAACAGTCTCCAAGAAAGAATGCTCCTCCACTCGTGCTTTTCCTATCATCAATGCTGCCATCCCAATCTGCATCTGTATATGCTGTGAGTGTGAAACTATCACTTTTGGGATACCAAAGCCCAAAATCCATAGTCCCTTTTAGATACCTGAGAATTCTTTTTACCGTTGCCACATGTGTTTCCTTAGGTGCTTCCTGAAACCTTGCCACTAATCCCATTGATTGTACTATGTCTGGTCTTGTAGTTGTAACATACAATAAGCTGCCAATCATAGATCTGTATAGTCTCTGATCTACCTCGAAAGATTCATCATCCTTACTTAACTTGCATCCTGTGACCATGGGAGTACTTACCGGTTTGCAATCTTCTAACCTGAATTTCTTTAACATTTCTTTTATATACTTGGTTTGTGAGAGAAACACCCCTTTCTCTGATTGTGAAATCTGAAGTCCAAGAAAGAAAGACAACTCACCAAGCATAGACATCTCAAATTCATTCTGCATGTTCTTAGCAAATTCTTTACACATCTTATCATTGTTTCCCCCAAAAATGATGTCATCAACATAAACAACCACAATTAGTAGATTATTCCCTTCATTTTTGATATATAAGTTGTTGTCTGCTATTCCTTTTCTGAATCCCTGTTCCTGAAGATACTTATCTAGTCTTGAGTACCATGCTCTAGGAGCCTGCTTTAGACCATACAATGCCTTTTTCAATCTGCATACATAATCTGGTTTATCTGTTAACATGAATCCCTCTGGTTGTTCAATGTACACTTCTTCTTCTAGAACACCATTTAGAAATGTTGACTTAACATCCATCTGATATACTTTGAAGTTTTTAAAACTTGAGAAAGCTAAAAATATTCTTATGGCTTCAAGTCATGCAACTGGAGCAAATGTCTCATCAAAATCAATTCCCTCTACCTGTGCATAGCCTTTGCACACTAACCTTGCTTTGTTCCTTACTACTTGTCCATCTTCATTTAGCTTATTTTTGAATACCCATTTTGTGCCAATCACATTCTTGTCCTTTGGTCATGGGACAAGTTCCCAAGTCTTGCTTTTTTCTATCTGATCTAATTCCTCATCCATTGCCTTGATCCAGAACTCATCTTCACTTGCCTGTTTGAAGTCTTTTGGCTCAATCTTAGATAGCAAAGAAAAATTTGCTTGTTGAGATGGTGTTATTATCCTTCTCCTTGTCTGTCTTACATCTAGATTCCCAATGATTTGTTCTTTTGGATGATGCTTCTGTACATACCTAGATGGAGTTTTAGGAAGAAGCTTTTGTGTTTCTTCTTCTTCTTCATCTGATTCCTCATGAAACTCTTCTTGACAACTTCCATCTTCCTGATACACAATTTGCTGAACTAGTTCTCTTGAATCTATCTTTTCATCAATTGTTACATTTATACTTTCTACAATAGTGTGTGTTCTCTTGTTGAAGCATCTATAGGCTTTACTCTTTGAGGAATAACCAAGGAAAATTCCTTCATCACATCTAGGATCAAACTTGCCTAAGTTTTGATCTTCTCTTCTTATGTAACACTTGCTTCCAAAAACCTTGAAGTGTTTTACAGTGGTCGGTCTTCCTTTCCAAAGCTCATATGGAGTCTTGTGATGGTTTACCCTCATTTGAGCCCTAGTGATTATGTATACTACTGTATTGACTACTTCTCTCCAAAATCCATCTGAGAGCTTAGACTCATTTAACATAGCTCTAGCCATATTCTCAATAGTTCTATTTTTCCTTTCAACTACTCCATTTTGTTGAGGAGTTCTTGTTGCTGAATATTCTCTCTTAATCCCATGTTGTTCACAAAACTCTACAAACTCATTTGAGGTAAATTCTCCTCCTCTATCAGATCTCAAACACTTAATTCTCTTACCGATTTCATTTTCAACCAATTTCTTAAATGCTTTGAACTTTTCAAAAGCTTCTGATTTCTCTTTCAAAAAATCTACCCAAACCATTCTTGAGTAATCATCTATAAATAGAATAAAGTAACTCTCACCCTGAATGCTCTGTGTTCTGGTAGGACCACATAGATCAGTATGTATTAGACTCAATGGCTCAGATGACATATATCCTTTTGACTTAAAGCTTGTTCTAGTTTGCTTTCCATGTTGACAAGGTGCACAGATTGTGTTTTGTGGCCTTTTTATTTTGGGTAAATCTCTGACAGCCTGCTTATTGCTTATGTTGACTATGTTGTCAAAATTCAAGTGACCCAATATTCTATGCCACAACCAACTCTCATATTCTTGTGATAGAAAGCACTTTTCCCCTTTGATCTCACTAAGCATGTATAGATTGTTTGGAGTTCTTCTTGCATTGGCAATGACTTTTCTAGATTTTGATTTTCTTATCTCACATCTATCTGGATGGAATGTAACCATATGCCCTTGATCACAAAGTTGACTTACACTTAACAGATTATGTTTTAACCCTTTAACATACAACACATTTTCTGTTCTTGTTTTCCCATTATCTAAACTCAGAGTTCCTCTTCCACCAATCCTTGTTGATCCATTATCACCAAAACTTACTGATCCTCTATTGGTTTCTTTTAATACAATGAATTTGTCTTTGTCTCCTGTCATGTGACTAGAGAAACCACTATCAAGATACCATTGTTCTTCTTTATCCTGAGCATGAAGGGTTGTTTGAACTAACATTGATCTAGCTTTTACATTTCCCCTTTCATCTTTCCTAGTTGTTGAATCTATTTTTCTTTTACTAGACTCAGGAAGTATCATTTTACACCATCTAGCCTTGTGCCCAAAATTATTGCATTTGTAACATATAATATCATTATCCATAAGAGGTGCAAAAGAATTGAAATTTCTATTGACATTATTTCTTGCATGACTAATATAGTGTACAACTCTATGATCATATTTATTACAAGAAAAGCAATGACCATGGAAGAAATTATGTAACCTATTTGGATGCCCTTGAGATTGTGGTGGAGTATTCCTCCTCTTGTGATTAACTCTCATCCAAGGTTCTTCTTTGCTTTCTTCCTTTCTGATATCCTTTGCTTGCTTATCCTTGTTTGAAGTTTCTGCTTCTTGAAGACTTGATTCCCTTTTTGATTTCTTATCCTCTACATCTTGTAGTACCTTGGTCCTTTCAACTTCATTCCTTAGATAAACAATTTTTGCTTCCAATATTTCACATTCTATTTCTCTTGCTCTTAATAGATCTGTCATATCCTGCTCAATTTTCTTTCCTTCTTCCACCCTTATCTTGAGTTCTGTGAGATTTTGTAGAAGTTCCATCCTTGCTTCTTCATCCTCTTGAATTTGTTCCTTCAAGCTTGAATTCTTCTCTCTAATTCTTTCCAACTTTCTGAGAGCAACAAAGAATTCCTCTTTTATATCAAACATAGTCTCCTCTTCATTTTTTGAAGTCATGTGTGTTACTTATGGATCCTCCTCCAAGCTGTTAGTCTTTTCATGGAGAGACCCGCTCTGATACCAATTGAAGAACATGTGCTTATACTGAGAGGGGGGTGAACAGTATAAGATAAAAATTTTTGCCTTTTAATCCAAATGATAACATCAACAATATTAAAGCAGTAAACATCACACAAAGCATCACACACATGAGAGACATGATTTTACGTGGTTCACCCAATGTGGGCTACTCCACGGAGAAAATATTTCTTATAAATTTTCCTCAAATAAATTCTCTTGGGAATCCTTTCCCTACAATGTTTATGGACCTCTATCCAAAGGAGACACCAATCCCCTAATCAAGTTCATGGATCTCTATCCACAGGAGAACTCCTTTCCCCTAAGCTCTGACTAGTGATCTTCTAGAAGATCTATTGCCCCCACTACTCTGGCTGATGGATCTCTATCCACTGAAGACACTTGTCCTCACTACCCTAGCTAATGGATCACTATCCACTAGAGACTATCATCTTCTATACTCTATCACCTCCAAATCTCTATCTCAAATCTACACTAAACATAGTCCTTCGATCTAGCACAAATCTATCCTCAATATCTATCTCTGATCTAGCACAAACCTATCCTCAAATCTGTACCAAACTCTATCCTCAAATCTATCCTCAATATCTATCTCTGATCTGGCATAAACCTATCCTCAAATATATACCAAACTCTATCCTCTAATCTGTATTGTAAGCTTCCACAAAAGCTCACATAAATCTATCCACAAGTCTTCTCTAAGACTTACCTCAAATCTATCCAACAATATCACACTAGAACTTGTCCAATCTCATAGAAACATAAAGAGAATTTTTAGAGACTCAATATGCTCTACATTCATCACAATGCTCAATCACTTTCAATCACTCTCTTAGAAACATATAGAGAATTGTTAGAGACTCAATATGCTTCACATTCACCTCAATACTCAATCACTTTCTCAACTCAATTCAGAATATAGAATAATTTATTTCATAAAACTTGAACAATCACTTCACACATTCACTTGACTAGGCTCAACCAACTCTACTCAACCAATCTCACATAACAATGATACTCATGTTCTTTCCAAACCCTAGTTCAAGTTCTTCACTCAACAACTCACTTCAACAACAATGCTTATAAAATAAGGTTTTATCAACAACTCTTAATTCCAGAAAACCTTGAAGCATTAATTCAAAACACTCTCAACAATGCAAACCAAACAATCCTTTTCACTCCAACTTTCCATTCACAATTTTCAACAATCACTCACTAGGAAGAATATGCCCATACCTTTTGTTGGATGTAGAAGTGCCTTTAGAAAACCTGTCTTAATCACAATTTCTTCTTTCCAATTCCAATGGTTAAACACAACAATATCACTTCAACACTTTCCAAAAATATTCCTTGGACATAAAACAATCACAACTCAATTTATGCCTTATTGCTCCCTTTTAAAATTAACACTCATCATAACATACATAAAGATAATTTCCTTGATACACCTTATAAACTCCAACTTAAAATAATATCCAACACCATAAAAATATCAACCAAACACCTTACAATATTTTCAAAACATTTGAGCAAACAACATTAAAAATTTAATTTTGCAAAAACCCTTATAACTCCTTTAGCAACCTTAGAACCAATTTAAATATGCAAAAATTAATTTTTAAATGCCCAAACTATATTCCCAAAATTTTTGGTGACCAATTTACAAGCATACCTCTTTCTTCCCCAAAAGGGGATTCGGCGAGATTCGATCCGCCATCTCCTCTATCCTAAGCGCCTTAGCGCTTGGGAGCCCACCGCATGGGCTACGAATGCCCACGTGAAGGAAGGTAGAACCCCTTCCTCTTATGCCTCCACTCATCGTCTATTTCTCACGAAACTTGCACACCCTTTCCTTGCTTTGGACGTAGCGCAATTCGTAAGGCTCACAATTCTAAAGCTCGCAATAATAATCGAAGGCATGGTAAGGTTTGGTAGGGTGGGAGTTCCCCCTTATATACACATTTTTAATTTCTCCTCACGTCGATGGTGCTTTATTCGAAATCAAATTTTGAATATTAAATTTGATAACCCACCTTAGGGTTATTTAACCTTAGCTTAAATTAATTTATAATTAATAATTAATTTAAATAACTTTATAAGTTAAGTAAATTAACTAATAAAAAAAAATTAATTTATAATTAATTTTAAACTTCCTTTGCATAATATTATAAAAGAATATTATAATATTATTTATTTGGGCTTTTTCTTGCACTTTGGACCTCATCTGACTTCCTTGAACTGGATCTTGAAACTGAAACCGAAACGGATGTTGCCAACTAAAATTGCCACTGACTGGTGCTAAAAGTTTGACATCAATGACAACTCACTCTTGACATCAATGACAACTTATCACTCAAAATGTCCAACTTCATATTACATTTGATATTAGATTTCTACACATGTTTCAAGCCATGCTTTATGCTTATTTGTCAATATTCTAAGCATATTTATACATTTCATGTTTTATTTACATGTTTACTTCATCTATTGCATTTTTTGGATACAAGCCTTATCATGAGAGGTTGCATATGCTTTTGATGTGTTTTGTTGTTTCTTGTGCAGGTGATAGATCCTTTAAGATGAAAAAAATTATTCAAGATCATTCCTCTTGACAATAGAGAAGGAGGCATCCTACTAAGCCCTCATGCAAAGTTTGTGGAGACCTAAATAGCCTTTAGAGTATAACACCCCCGTTTAGGGGCTATAAAATTTGTAAATATTATATCAAATTTGGTATCCCTAAGAGGGATGGATATGTAACTGAGTTTCACCATTTATTAATACAAAGGAGGTACTCTTTCTTGTGAATTTGGTTTCATACATGTTCTTTCTTTCAAATTTGATTATCATGTTGCAATAGCTTTAGATATACACTCTTTAAGCCTTTCTATAGTGGTTATCATGATGTAAACCCCACATTTTTTTGCTAATTTTGCTGATATTCTCTATTTTTTATGTATAGGTACCAGCCACATTTGAATACAGTGGTGCATAGTCTCAACCAGGGTTAATAGCAGTGGGTAGCATCCTAGCTACGCTGAGCAATAGTAGCTAGCAAAAAACTGGAAAAAGTAGTAAGCAACCTGCTTCTACTTTGAATGAGGATTTCCAGGTAGGTATCATATTCTGTGTTTCTTCATTTTATGTGTTTCTCTATACATTCTAGGCTTTAATTAGGCCACATAGCGAATCTATAAGGGAAAATACATGATTTTTTTAATTTTCTGCTAGCTGCTACTGGCAACAACAGCCAACTCTATTAGCTTCTTTTGTCACCTGCATCTAAAATTCTTAGCTGCTTTTCTATCTAATGGTTGAGACTATTTCTTGCTATATAGAACAATGGCTAATGTTAAACTTGTGTGGTAGTGTTTGCTTGCTTGGGGCCTATCCAAAGGCCAGTATCATTTTGATTTTGTATTGAATTCTCTCAAAGTAAAAAGCATCTAGTATTATATCTTTCTAAAAGTAAATTATCTTTTTATAGGCATGTAGAAAAAGAATTTGGTAGGAACCTAGGGTTCCTAGCACATAAAATGATAAATAAATAATAAATAGACCTAAAACTAAAAGAATCACCTTTTGTATTGTCGGGAAGTCCCTTCAATAAATTGATTTATATTTCATATTCATGGATATTGGAATGATAAGTTCTCACAATGTTTTATACCCACTCTAGGGTTATAGGTGAAAGGTTGCAATGCTTCCTAACCCTAATATTATAATAATATAATAATTAATATAATTAATTATTATATTATTTATTATTATATTATTTTATTATTATGACCATAGGATAGAATATATTATTATTATTAATATTATTAATTAATGTTAGGATATGATCCTAACATTCCACCCCTCTTGAAAATAGCTTTGTCCTCAAAGCTGAAAAAATTTGAAAAATATGTTGCAGCTTCAATATAGTATTGGATTTGTGAAGGTCTTCATCAACAATATGTCCTCTCTTAGTTGAATCTATCTTCACATTAGAAATACTTTTCACACATAACACATTATAAATACTTTAGACCTCATTGTGCTTGCACTCTTACATGCTCACTCATTATGCATCTTCATTATGCATCCACATATTTTTTTCCTCATACTAGTTGTACGTCTTCATTTTAGATGTCTTCAGCGATCAATGATACAACTGCATTGGATTTATCAAAAATATCAACAAAAGGGAGGATACATATCCTTCTTCCAATCAAATAGTCATTATTAGAACATGGAGCATAGTTCAACCACACTTTAGTTTGGCCTTTCAGAATATGGAACATGTGTACCATCTTACCACTTAGTTATGTTATAAAAACATAGAGTATGGTATATCATCTTATCATCCAAGGTGATATCAACCAGAGTTTTTTTTTTTTCATTTTTTCTTCAACTTTTATTTAAACGATACTATAGGCTTCACTCAGATGATGTTGTAACTTTTATTTGAACAATACTCTTATTTTTACAGGAATGGTCATTCAATTGGTGCATACATATCAGCTTAACAAAATCAGCCAAGTCACCAATTATTTCTGCAGAAGTTCTTTTTGCAGGTTTTACTGGGCTTGTTTTCTGCTTGGTTTCATAGGGGTCTTTTAAAACATTTACTTGGGCGCTCATGATTTTTAATGCAGTTCATGTTGCATGCACTTATTGACTCAAGGTGGATAATCCAACCAAACATTGAACGTGACCTACAAATGGTCGTCAATTGTTTTGACTTGTTTGGAATTATTAAAATTGATTGACAGGTGAATGTTAAAAGAGACCCATCATAAAAGCAGGCCATCACCATGGAAACTATGGAGAAAAATGATAGATGATAAGTATATGCACATGATAAAGTGCCCCTAATCAATGGCTCGATGTTGCTAAATTGCAATGATGTATTTGACATCCAAGCGAAGAAACACTTTTAACGAAAAACACTCACTTCACCAACCAGTAGTTTATCAAAGTCTCTATTTGTCATCCCATCTGCTTAAACTTAGGTCATGCTTTTGGCATCACATTATTGATATTCTTAAACTTCAATTTTAATTAATGCTGCCTCTGTCAAGATATATTTTAGATATGATAGATATTTATTACATTCAGTATATCTTTGGGTAGTGTACAATAATTGTAATCACTTATTGAGGTGCATCGTATTTTAGATAGTCGTTTCATAGCAAGTTGTAGGAGAATCATTATCCAAAAATATTAACGGTCAAACCTTATCAAGCATAATGGTTGAAATGGGTGTTTAAGCTCCCTATCATGTTATGTGATATTGTAGTGTTGTGAGAGCTGACAGCTAGAAGCCTGGCGAGTACTCCAACTAGTTAAATAAATCAATTCATATATTTGGTTCAGTGGTGTAGTGTTTGACCTGGGTGATCTTCCCACATATATCCTCCAAAAAAAACTCTCACTATGCTATCTTTGATGAATCTTTGATAATGTCTCATTTGTTATCGGTTTGACCTGGTATCTTTTTATTTTTAGTGAATGGGTAGTGTCACTTCAGAACACATAATAAAAATTTAATGCTGGTGGATTAGATATGCCCTCATAAGCATATTTATCTATCTTGATTTGATTCTACATAATTTAAACAATAGACATATGTGTACAACTCTTCTGGTTTGTCAAAAAGGAACCAAAGCGATAGAATATTTTGGTGGTATATGCTAGCAGAAGCCTGCTTGCATTGTGTATCCTGCATCGGTGGATGACATAGTGCAAGTCTGATGGCCTCACTTTAGTGTAGTTGCAGTTATCTAGGAGGCTAACCATGGGTAGCTCTCGGACCATTTAAATATCAAATTTACCAGTATTCCATGATCGTGAAGGCTTGGTTGTGATGCTGGAGTATTCCATTGTTTGTGGAATTTTATCCTTCGAGGTAACTCACTGCTTCGTACTCAAAGGTTACACATAAATGGTGAAGGCAATACCTATGGTGGTCATTGTTTACCAGAATTGGCGAGTACCAGTCCATATTTATAATGATTTGAGCTATGATATCCATCAATGGTGAAAAGTCCAACAGGATCTTTCCTTTATTTCTACGAAGAATGGAGTCCACCATTACATCTAGGATTCATTTTGTATGCTTGCAGATTGTAGTAGAATAGATGTCATTAATATTTTGCACTGTTCATCATTACTTATCATCTAATTTATTTTATAACTATGAGTGAAATTCTCCTACCGATATGGGAATACTCCATTTTTTGATGAATGCCTCTAATGATCAAAATTTCATGGTGTCTACATTCGTCTCTGATAATACTTGTTTATCATCAGAAGTGGTACCCTTCGATGCAGGCTTACAACACATTAGTTTCAAAGGGCATTGTTCACTTAGATGCTCACCACATTTGTTTTGGTTCTCTATTTTCATCGAACACCTGCAACACAAACTTGAAAGAAGTGAAACAGGAGCACAAGATGAATTATTGCAATTCTGCTATATTGATGTTGTGGATTCTGACTTGCTAACTGATTTGATCCTCCTGCCAACACTGACATAAACATGCTGGATGAAAACTCCTTTATATTTACAAGCTTTCGACAAGTTGGACGGCCATCTGGTAACTCCACGTTTAAAGCCAGCAAAGCTAGTGTGGTGGAATTTGCCAAGGAAACATTGATCTATGAACATTTTTTGCATTTTTTTTTCTCCATCCATAGAACATGAGATCTAATTTTATGGATGGTACTTCAGTACAAGAATATCCAGATAAAAATTTGATCTTTCCAGATCCAATTTCTATTATCAAAATGATATATGGTGTATTCTACGACAACAACGATATGGTTTGCAATTTTACTGTGCACTTATCCATTATCTACTGTGCACTTCTCTATTATCTTCTGGATTTTAAGCGGCCTATGCATAGGGGTAAGAAATAATAGTGTAAAATTTCTGCCAAGACCTACTCCTTTGCCCAACATTGGAAATTTCCATCTATCGAAAAACTTTCCTCATCGTAGTCTCCATGACCTTGCTATGAAATATGGTCCTATTATGTTTATCAAACTCGATCTATTCATGAAAATGGTGCTTTTAGTCCATCATGGGTGAGCGAAAGAGGAGGTGGCCATGGAGGCGGTCTTGTAGAAGATAGGAAATAATCTCTTAATTTAAATGAGGCGAATAGGATACTTTTTTTATGTCTCATTTCGAATTGACAAGAGTGTGCAGATCTAGAATTTGATCCTGCTTGATTAGGTAAAATGTTCCCAGTTCCACTAGAATGTGTATGGGATAAACAATATTTCTCATGGGATGATCTAAAATAATTATTTTTATGTAACCTTTTGTAGTGATGCTGGCCAGTTTCTAAAGAGAAAGCTCTTGGGTGATTTTTTGAATTTGATTTGGATTTATTTGCAGATTTTGAAAATGTTTTTGGAGCAGCACAATAATTCCATGCAAAATGTATATTGTTGTTGGAAAAAATATTTACATTTCTAGAAATATTTTCTGTGGGAAAGCTATCATTCTCTTCTTCATGTGTTTTTTTAAAAAATATATTTTTAAGGTTTGAAATATTTTTCTCTGTATTGGGGAGTGCAATGGGTACCACCCGGGATTCGTCGGCTATGGGTTCTTCCTCCACCTGGGATTCCATGGCTATGGGTTCTTCCTCCTCTACCAGAGATTCCATGGCTAGGGTCTCCTCCTCTTGCATTTCCATTAAATATTGTATAATACGATCAGAACGTTCCATTTGTTTTTTTTGTTTTTGTTCAATCATTCTTCTAATTTTTGCAATGTCATTTTTTATTTCCTTGACCAATATGGTTGGATCCATAAGGCTCTGATACCAGATGGTAGGAACCTAGGGTTCCTAGCACATAAAATGATAAATAAATAATAAATAGACCTAAAACTAAAAGAATCGCCTTTTGTATTGTCGGGAAGTCCCTTCAATAAATTGATTTATATTTCATATTCATGGATATTGGAATGATAAGTTCTCACAATGTTTTATACCCACTCTAGGGTTATAGGTGAAAGGTTGCAATGCTTCCTAACCCTAATATTATAATAATATAATAATTAATATAATTAATTATTATATTATTTATTATTATATTATTTTATTATTATGACCATAGGATAGAATATATTATTATTATTAAGATTATTAATTAATGTTAGGATATGATCCTAACAGAATCATGAGTGCTTTGTGATGCATATTTTATTTATACAAAATTAAAAACAACCCACACACACCATGACTCAAAGTGAACATTAGTAGCGTTGGGCTCCCACATCCAGCCCATTTATCGAGACCAACAATGGTAGTCATTACCACTCAGTTGGCTCATCTGACATTGTACTATTAGGACCTGACCATTGCCAAGGCCAATTCAAGAACCATCCTATCCATGGAAATAGCATGCACTCCTCTTATAAGGGGTGTATCCCTGACCATGGTGTGCTAGGTGAGAATTGGTAGTACCTATGCTCCTTGTTCAGTTATGGATTTCATCTCCATATCTTAGGGGAAATACTTCCTAGATGTCATTACCGGGTTATGTCATTATGAGTATATAGGTGAAAAATCTTTAACTATCTAAGAATATCATCAACAAATTACAAAACACAATAAGATTTAGATTACATACTCAACAAACGAAAACACACTAAACAATTTTAGGATACACAAAGAATTTTTAAACAAGATAAACATTTTTTGTATACTTTGTATTCTCTAAAACTTACATACGAGATAAGTTCACACATCATGGTTAACACATGGAGATACCGCCCTCGAAACACAGTTGATAAAAAAATTGAAGCTCCAAACCACACACAAAATAACGAGCTTGAACCTCCTACACAGAATGCTCCTGAATGATGTTCAACTAGTATCAAAGGTGATAACTTGATACATAGGGGTTCTCATAAGAATACCCCAGTTAGAGGATGCAATACACACTCCTCACATGATAGAAATGAGGGTGGATCAAGGTCCCAATCCTCACATGATAGTCATAGAGAAGATCCACCCAATCAGGGGTAAGAGGATAGGGCTACATAAGAGCACAAACCATTAAGGACTCCAAATCACAATGAACTTGGAAGGCTCACAATAGATCTTACAACTATTGGATTCAATGGCACACCTCCCAATGAACCTTAGAAGACTAGTTGGCTCAATGGACTAGACCAATTTTTAGGAAGACTAGGGTATAGGACCTCTACTGCTCACTCTCACTCTAAGAGCACACGTAGTGAGGACATACAAAGATATACCCATGAACCAAGAGAATGCTCAAAGTGCTCCCATAGTGCACATACCCCATCCATGCATGCAGGAACTGAGCATAGACCACAACACAACACAAATTCCATCTTCATAGATAAAGGCAAGAGTGTGGTAGACAAGTCTATTGAGGCCCATACTCATAAGGCCCTTCGTATAAAGCTACAGATTCAGAGGCCTCACATAGTTGATCTAGTAGATCAATCACATATACTGGATTTAAAACAAAGACAATACATATTTCAAGATCATGGGAAGATGTGTGTCCAGAGCATGATCACCTCAAGAATGAGGATTCTCAACATTAAATTTTGCTTCAACAATATTTATATGAGTAGCATATAAAAGAAAAATCTATCCTTGATTATAAGGATCACAGAGAGAGATGATAGACTAGCTTGAGCTAATATACCTCCTTGTAGTGAGTATAGGAAGTAGTGCCACAAATGTGCTATGTTGTAGCTAGAACTACATCCTAAAATTTTGAAAAGTGTACTCGACATACACCCAGTGTACTCCAATGGAACAATAGTGCCAAGTTATATAACAACTTGGGTGTATTCAGTATGAATAATCAAAGGGATATGATAAAAATCATCAATATCCCATGCCCTCCTTTGTAGATGTGGATTATGAGCACAATCATCCACCTCTGTCTAAAAGGAACTTACCTTCTCTAGCTCCATAGAGATCTCTTAGAGAAGATAAAATTTTATCCTCTTGAGCGTATAGAGCCCTTGCTTAAAATGTTAAATACATTGAGAAACAAGGAATAACTTATCAAAATTCTACCCTAAACAAAATTCACAATGACCCTCTGTATCCCTCATTTCCTATCTTGACATATATTTATCATTTCAAGATGCCTAAGCTAGATAAATTTTGGGGTGATGATGACACACAAGAGCATGTGACTAGCTTCATGAAATTGTGTTTCTAGATTCAAAATAATGATGTCTTATTACTAAGAATTTTTATTATAACCCTTTCAGGCCTAGAACTGGAATGGTTTAATCAATTAAAGATGCATAGCGTCACCAGATTCAAACAACTAGTGAATGCATTTCTTGAATGCTTCTCTTTTGGCATCAATAAGAAGACCAATTTGTTCAACCAAAATTCTTTAAAGCAATACAATGATGATGCAATCATAGATTTTGGCAATATATGGAGGAAATTAATGTCTAAAATTCTCTTATCCATACCAACCATGAAGTTGACATGGATTTTTACCAAGAGCTACAAAAAATACATCTCGCTATTATTATAGCTGCAAAAATACCAAACATTCGAAGAGGCTTTGGTGCAATCCAAGGTCATAGAGGATATCAAGTTACAAGAAGATGACTTGAAACTCCAAATAAACAAGGAGTGGAACAACAAGAACACAAAGAACCAAAATCACTAGGTCAATCCAGCACATGTGAATTAGGTCATGTTAAATATTCAAAATGGGGATAAAGGCTAGCAACCATAAAATTATTAGGCACAACCTCCCCCTACGTAGTATAATCAACACAATAAAAAGTAGGGCAAGGACAAATAACGTCGTCCACCTCACCAATTTACATCATTTTATGAGACTTTGACATCGATATTCAATCAATTGTGTGAGGCTAGGCCTTAACATTTCGTAAAGTTTAATTGCTCAATCCTAATCACCTTAAATTGAAAGGATATAGGGAAGATCACTACTGCCCATACCATAGATAAAATGGGTATGATATCAAGGTGTGCTATGGTTTCAAACACATGGTATAAAATATGATTAATGGGAATGAGTTGATTATTAAAAATCCCTTGGATTTGGACAACTAGAATATGGGAATATTAGAAAATCCCTTACCAAATCATGAGCCATCGAGGAACAACGTCAAAAAATTTAATCAAGTGCGGATTGAACTACCTACACAAGGATTTGTCAGTATGGTGAATGTGGTCACCAGAAATAGGAGGTACAACCAAATAGATCTTCCTCCAACACCAGTTCAAATTCAAGCTATGCCTCAACTAAGGCTAGCATAGACCCCTTGTCGGGTGCACCAACAAGACCAATGGTGACAATAATAAATAGACTCATCCAAAGTCTACAAACTACCTTGGCTAAATTATCAATATATGAGATAATACAATAGTCTCCTAGGCACAAGGAGATACTAATGGATATTTTAAGGGCCATTGAAGTTCAACCCCATGATATTTATGCTTTAACTAATTTTTTAGGGCATGTGCAGTAGTGCCAGGAACCTGTGATCCAATTCTATGATCATGAAATCAAGATAGTTTCCACTGCTATAATGAATTCATTGCTTCACATTATTGCATGTGTAAACCACACTCCATTCAAGTGGGTGTTGATTGATACAGGATCATCGATTAACATAATCACCATGAAGGTCTTGGGATGTCTAAAATTACCTAAGTCATACATCATGCCCTCTACTTTTACACTGCGAGCCTTCAATGATACATTGTGCTCGATAGTAGATACTATAGAACTTACTATTTAGGTTAGGCTAAAAACCATCCCTATGATGTGTCACGTGCTAGAGGCTTCTATGCAATATAATATTCTCCTAGACTGACCATGGATTAGGGACATACAATGTGTTCCATTGATCTTGCACCAATGTATCAAATATATGCATGAGGGATAAATGCATGTGGTCCCTTCAGATGAAGAGCCATTTAAGTATGTTAATTAGGTTGACTTGCTAAGAGATTTCATCCTTCCATCTACCCATTTTGATATTAGACTGATATATCCTATTATACAATCAGTGGGTAAGTCAAAGGCAGTATGCGTTGGTCCTTCAACATCAACACGATGACCAACCTTGAATACAATGGCTTCTTTTAAGAGGCCTACTATTTTGACAAAGCATAAGAATTATCAGAAGATAAAGATAGTATTGGGTGAAAAGAGTCTAAGGAAATACCCAATATAGTAACTATCAAGATCACAAATCCCACGGAGGAGAGAAACTCACAAAATATAGTTGAGAAGGTACCTCATCCTGCCTTACCTGTGTCTTCAACTATCATTTGTACTGTAGGTGATGATTCACTTAGTCAACCTCAGGTTAGCTGAATACCTGGTGCAAAATGTAAATTTTATACCAATCATAGAATCTACATAGGATATGGATAAGGCCTCAATCCCATCAATTTTCTATCAATATGGTGGTACCATTGGGGGTGCCACCTATTGGGCACTAAATTGCATCAAGTTTTCACTCAACACTACAGTTGTCTATCTTCATATTTTCTATCTAGGTTTGCACGTAGCTCAACACTAAATATTGTATGGACCAAAATAGTGTTTGCGATCCAACCTCCAGAGTAGGCTGGTTCCTTGTCAACTTAAATGGGGTGGACACAATTATGCTCACTTAGGGTTTGAAGGTTTGGGTAATAAAAGGCTAGGGTTAGAGAAATGTGAACAATAGTGGATGGATAGGCTAACAACATTGCACCACCATAAAAATCTCTAAAAAACTAACCCAAAGACACATAACTTAGATCAAAATTATCACAAGTTGGATAACTTTTAATTCATTAAAGTACAATAGAGAAATATTGCAAATAGCAATTTCAATATCTAGACAATGATAATCCAAATAAAAAAATTCACCAATATCTATATTCTATAGAAATGCACTTCCTAACAATAAGGATCAATCTCAAAAAAAAAATTCAATTACTTTAATAGCTATTAATCCATTAATTTGGCCCAAACTAACCACTTAAGTATTCATAGAAATGTAGCTAAAGAGTTTGAACCTTTGATATCAAGCATGAAGATACAAATTTTATGCGAAGATCAATGTAATGCTCCTTCTATTAGCTCTTGGGAATATTTACAGTAGCACAGGCAAACACACTAGAGCTGACCCTTAAAAATGAGGGTTCGACCTCTATTTATAGTTTTTGTAGAAATTAAAATTACAAAGAACATTACAAAGATTCAAATTTGATAGCACAACAAAGAGTTCTTGCTGGAATTTGCTTACTAGTACACCCATCAGAAAATATGCTGCAAGTGGACCACCATGGTAGCTCAGGAACTTAGAAAATTGTTGGTTGCTTAGCACAAACTGGAGTTCAGTTAGTTAGAAATTATGTGTCATCATCGATCCTTCTTGCAAGCCATATGCGATCATCGATCTATAACCACTTTTGTTTTTCTCTTCTTAGAAAGCCCTCTATGCTTCGACTTCTTCTCCAACTAACTGTTACAACACTGGTGAAAAATTGCCCTTAAATACCTCAAATTCATTGATACAATTTTCATCGTTGATCTCCCCCATCGTATGGTTGTGATCCATCTAGATATAAGCTTTTATAATGGTGGGGAGAATCATAGTGCCATTCCACTTAAAAATGTTGGTGACATCATCCTTTTGTCCCAGAAACAACGAAATGCCAATCTGTCTTCCAAATGACCTGAAGGCTAAGTGGAAGTGAATCCACTCTTTGTTCTTCAGATTCCTTCATTATCCGTAGTATCCATCAATCCAAACAAATATATCGATGATATCATCCATTCTTTACAATTTTTACGGATTCCATTTTGTCTGAGCAAGTGCATTGGCATATGATCACCAATCCGGACCCACCATAGTGCAAAGAAACTCTTTCTCCATTTCGTACTATCTTTAGAAAAAAACATTCTGCCTTATCACCATTCTAGAAAGGAGTTAGTCAAAATCATCTCTTTTTGCAAATTCACATCTTTGCTCACAACATCCCACCTTGTCACCGTTTTGGGTGAGAATACACTATGGGTTATCCAAAATCGGGCCTTCCAAAACTTAGTCACTCATGAAGTATTCCAAAATATCGAGTGATTTCCAATCCACACTTTCTTATCGCTGACATCATCTCTTCTTAAACATTTTGTGGATTCAAGATGCATCGCCAGTCCAAAGCCAAACACAAAATAAATCTCTTGGAATCACTTCAAGCATGCAAATTTACTAAGTGTCGGGTGGGCTCATGCCTCATGTTGCAGATCCACTCCAAAATACACTGTAAGGTGTGTGGAATGAGGACTTTACAACTTAGGCAAAATTTCCAAAATTTTCCTAAGTATGTGGCCATTTTGGGCCTACATTCTGGCTCCTCCTGGGTGGCTTTGCTTGCAAAGCCAATCGAACTCAAAGTCTTATCCATTGGGCCTTAGGAGTAAAACATAATTATCTTTAAAAACATATTTAATAGAATAACTTCCATATAAACACTACTCTCTAAAAAATTTAATAGTCTGCATAAAGAGTAAAGGTTCATATGGAAATGATGTCAAAAATATATAGAACCTACTCGCTCATACAAATACTGTGTCAAAAATATAGGTCTTGAAGAACACAAGCTTATACTGAGAAGGGGGGGTGAACAGTATAAGACCACTTTTAACTTTTTCTTTCAAATCAGCTTTCAATTCAATGTTATGCAAAAAATAGATAGCAATATTAACAGCAGTAATCAAGCAATGCACAAAACATCATCCACAAAGTGACACAACAATTTACGTGGTTCACCCAAGGTGGGCTACTCCACGGATAAAACTTTTCTCTAAAAGTTATATCACAGTTCTTTGGGAAACCTTCCCAATTACAATGTTTATGAGCCTCTTGCTCAAAGGAGATACCTTCCCCTAATTCTGCTTTGGCTGGTGATCCTCTAGAAGACCTCTACCTCCTCTCGCCCTTAGCAAGTGGAACTCTATCCACAGAAGACACCTGTCTTCCCTGCTCTGGCTGGAGATCTCTGTCCTCAACTCTATCACCGCAAAGCTGATCCTCGAATATGCACTAAACACAGTCCTTCGGTCTAGCACATATGTCCTCTATCTGATCTGCACCAAACATAGTTCTTCGATCTGGCACAGGTCTGTCCTCTTCCTCTTTCTCTGTTCTATTACAGCCGCACTTGGTCGAGACAACTTTTGCACTGATCGCGCAACCACAACAGCACTCGATCGAACCTCAACTTATGCACCTCTGCGCAATTACAACAGCACAGACTTTGCACACTCTGCCTCTCGACGATCGCACTTCTCTCCCGCACTCTATCTATGAATATCACACTTCGAACGCACACTTCGATCGATTCGACTCGACTCGCTCTCTTGCACACAGCAGAATTCACTTGCACAAATTCGATACACACATTCGATACAATGAAACTCAAAAATAGTCCTCCTTTTATAGCATTAATTCATGATCAAAAACTTAATCTTTAGTCGACTGTTACCCTAAAGATCATCGGCTACAAAACCCTAATCTTTGTCGGCCTAGATTTAACTTTGTCGGCTTCAACCGCCTCTGCTGCCTCTATCACTTCCCTGTAGCTTCCGCCATGAAACTACAACATGTCACGATATCATGACACCTTTGCCTATCGTACACCTTCTTTTGCCCGCTATCACGAAATCGTGACACTTTTTGCTTTTGTCTGCCTTGACTACGTCCTTGTCACGAAATCGTGACACTTCTATCTTTTGTTGACGTCATCTTCACTCCTATCATGAAATCATGACACTTTAGTCTTCATTGCCTTCTCTCTCCTTTTGTCATGAAATCATGACACTTCTGCTGCCTTGAGCTTCTTTCTGCCTTACACCCATGAAACTGGAACATGTCACGAAATCATGACACTTACGCTGCCTTAAGCTCTTTTCTGCCTTAAGCCCATGAAACTGGAACATGTCACGAAATTGCAACGCTTTTGTCTTCATAGCCTTCCTCTCTGCTTCTATCATGAAATCATGACACTTCTCCTATAGAAGACCTACTTCCAATTTTTGTCATGAAATCGTGACACTTTCTCCAACTCAATGTTGCCTTCTCAACCTGTCGTGAAATCGTGACATTTTTGCTAACCAAGCTTTCTCTTCAACCTATCACGAAATCATGATGCTTTCACCTCTCACTTCTACCTTCGTAAATCGTGACACTCTCACCCTACCTTTTTCTTCAGCCTATCGCGAAATCGTGACGCTTCTTATATCAAACTCTTTCCTTTGTTGCATGTCACGAAATCGCGATAGTTCTCACTTTGAGCTTTTTAGCATGTCACGAAATCATGACAGTCCTCAACTTGACCTCTGTAGCATGTCACAAAAATGTGACAGTCCTCACTTGGAACTTTGCATCATGTCACGAAATCATGACAGTTCCTGAATAACTTTCTCTCTCTTTGATCTTGTCATGAAATCGTGATAGTTCACACTATGGACTCTCTTTTTTGCATTATGTCACGAAATCGTGACACCTTTTTATCCGTACAACTTTCCTGGCAATGTGTCATGAAAACGTGACACTTTTCCTTCTCTGCCTTCCTGCACTTTTCGAGTCGCAAAAATGCGACATGTCACGAAATCGTGACACTTTCCAACTTGCTCTCCTTCTCTGCCAACATGTCGCGAAATCGTGACAGTTTTGCCCAAACTTTCTCTCTCCTCAAACATGTCGTGAAATCATGACAGTTTTGCCAAACTTTCTCTCTCCTCAAACATGTCACGAAATCATGATAGTTTTGCCAACACTTTCTCTCTCCTAAAACATGTCGCGAAATCACGACAGTTTTTCCAACTGCCTGCATACTTTTTCTTACTTGTCTTTTTCTTGATCTTTTGCAACTCGGGCTACTCTGATCTACTTGGAAACTCACTGTCCAAACTGAAACCTTCATCAAAACACATTCTTTGACATCAAACCAAAATGCTTCAAGACCTTCTTGACATCAATGACAACATCTACACTTAGAGCAAAGGCAATGTACCCAAGGTACCCAAAATTGCCAACAATCTCCCCCTTTGTCATTGATGGCAACCCTTAACTGAAAACATATCTCAAGAGCCAAAACTGAACCCTACTGATCCAACAACCGAGAATCTGCAATTGAAGTTTTTGCTCCCCCTGACTTGAAGCTTTCTTCTTCACTTGAAGCTCTCCCCCTTTCTCATATCTCTCCCCCTTTGTCATCAATGGCAAAGGGTCACCTTTGGGGCTCGGGACTAAGAATGAGCCTCTTAGCTTAGTCCCTCCCCCACCTCCTGATGAGGTGATTTAAAACAGGGTTGGGAGTGACACTCCCATTAGACACTCATCATCATCAGTGTCTACAATTTCCTTGTCGGGCCTTCTCTTGAATTCTTTGTCTATATTTTTGTTCCTGTCACTGTTCTGATCCTCGGACCTGTTCATACTACTGTTCCTGTTTCTTTTATCATTCCTATTTTTATTCATACCTTGATCCTTGGACCTGTTTATATCACTTTTTCTATTCCTGTACCTTGGAAAATCAGCTCTACACTGTCTAGTTGTGTGTCCTTCATTGTTGCACTTATAGCACGTAACAAAGTTATTTCTGTTCGGCATACCTCCTTTTTGAATTCGTCTATTATGAGTAACCGTGTTCCTGTTGTTAGTTTTGCAGAACATTGCCTTATGCCCGAACTGATTACAAGAGTAGCAATATCCTTGAAATAAGTTACGGCCCCTGAAACTGTCATTTATCTTCCTTACTTGAGTCATGCAATGCGAAGCCATGTGGCCAAACCTGTGACACGCAAAACATCTGCCATTAAACTTTCCTGTAAATGACCTTCTAGGTCGGGTAAACTTCTTCTTCGCATTCAGAATTCTATTTTCTATTTCTGTGCATTTATCACTCACGGACTCTTGATCTGAAGTACTTTCTACATCAGAACTTTCTTCCTTTTGTAATCTCTTGCTAGATTCCCCAACCTGTTTCTTGTGCGGCTCAACAAACCCGAGACCTGTTTTATCTGTTGGTTTTCTTTGACCTTTGATGAGAGATTTAACCCTTTTGGAGCTATCTTGAAACCTGTACAACTTATCCTTGTACTCTTTAGTTTCCACTTCCAAAGAAGCCATTTTCTGTTCTAATTCACTATACTCAAGCACCTTAGATTCTAACTCAGTCTTGAGTTCTTGTGTCTTAGCCATAGAGACTTCAAGATTTTCTATAAGTTCGTCTCTCTCCATACAACATTCATCTAACTTATCCTTGAGTCTAGCATTCTTCTTTCTTTCCTTTTTCAAAACACTAAGAGCATTAGTAAGTTCACATTCAAGATCCTCTATTTGATTGCATTTTGAATTATCAAGGCCTTTTTCAGATTTCTTATCACTAGAGGTGCTACCCTTTTCAAAAACCATACATGCATCTTCATTGTAGTTTTTTGAAGCATCCTCATACATACTAGCAACCAAATCATTATTTTTGCAATTATCCTCAAGGTGCCCAAAATTTCCACATCTAAAACATTTCATGACAATGAATTTATGTTTCGGTTCTTCCTCCTTTTCTGAAATGAACAACATCTCATTTTCATTATCACTAGAAGAACTTTCACTATCACTGCTAGAACACTTACTTGCTTTGTCTAGGTAGAAGCTTTTCTTGTTCTTGTGTGAATACCTCTTTCCTTGATTGTTGTGCTCATCTTTGTTCTTTCTGTAATACCTGTGCTTTTCAGAATCCTTGCTCTTAACATCCTGTATATCTTCATCACTTTCATTCTTGGAAATAGTACAGTCAGTAGCATAATGACCGAACTTCCCATAGTTGAAACATCTTATATTTTTCTTGCTTTTGTGCTTTCTGGAAAACTTGCCTTTCTTGCTGTAATATGCCTCTTCATCACTAGAAGACTCATCACTCTCTTGAATCTGCTTGCCCTTTGATTTCTTGGTAGCTTTGAAGGCTGCCTCTTTCTTAACATCAACTTTCACTTGAGTTCTCAGCTCAAATGCTGCAAGTATACTATGGAGCTCATCCTTCTTCAATTTATCTAAATCTTTAGCTTCCTCAATGGCAGAAATATTTTCACTAAATCTATTAGGAAGAGACCTTAAAATCTTATCACACACATCATTTTCAGCAAGTTCAAGACCTAAGTCTTTCATGGAGTTAACAATCTCATCCATACGAAGCATGTAGTCACTAATATTTTCATCATCATTCATTTTGAGTTGTTCAAACATACCTTTAAAGTGTCTCAATTTGGCCTTTCGGACATTAGCATCACCTGTATGAACCACCTGCAACTGTTTCCACATTTCACTAGCTGTCTTGCAGTGAATCACTTTGGTAAGATCAGCCTTCTGTAAACCCTTCAGGATTGCATTCATGGCTTTTGAGTTGTTGTGATGTAAGAGCCTGTCTTCTTTAGTGTATGGACCATTTACAGGGATAGTGTACCCATCTTCAATTACTTCCCATACCTCATTACCAAGTGCCATTAGATAGACTTTCATTCTTGCACTCCACAGACCGAAATCTGATCCATCAAGAATAGGTGCTGCATTGCCACTTGAATAATCCATTGTGTTCTTTGCAAACTTTTCCTTCAAGCTGTTAAACTTTTCGAAGGTGCTAGCTCTGATACCAATTGAAGAACACAAGCTTATACTGAGAGGGGGGGTGAACAGTATAAGACCACTTTTAACTTTTTCTTTCAAATCAGCTTTCAATTCAATGTTATGCAAAAAATAGATAGCAGTATTAACAACAGTAATCAAGCAATGCACAAAACATCATCCACAAAGTGACACAACAATTTACGTGGTTCACCCAAGGTGGGCTACTCCACGGATAAAACTTTTCTCTAAAAGTTATATCACAGTTCTTTGGGAAACCTTCCCAATTACAATGTTTATGAGCCTCTTGCTCAAAGGAGATACCTTCCCCTAATTCTGCTTTGGTTGGTGATCCTCTAGAAGACCTCTACCTCCTCTGCCCTTAGCAAGTGGAACTCTATCCATAGAAGACACCTGTCTTCCCTGCTCTGGCTGGAGATCTCTGTCCTCAACTCTATCACCGCAAAGCTGATCCTCGAATATGCACTAAACACAGTCCTTCGGTCTAGCACATATGTCCTCTATCTGATCTGCACCAAACATAGTTCTTCGGTCTGGCACAGGTCTGTCCTCTTCCTCTTTCTCTATTCTGTTATAGCCGCACTTGGTCGAGACAACTTTTGCACTGATCGTGCAACCACAGCAGCACTCGATCGAACCTCAACTTATGCACCTCTATGCAATTACAACAGCACAAACTTTGCACACTCTGCCTCTCGACGATCGCACTTCTCTCCCACACTCTATCTATGAATATCACACTTTGAATGCACACTTCGATCGATTCGACTCGACTCGCTCTCTTGCGCACAGTAGAATTCACTTGCACAAATTCGATACACACATTCGATACCTTGAAACTCAAAAATAATCCTCCTTTTATAGCATTAATTCATGATCAAAAACTTAATCTTTAGTCGGCTGTTACCCTAAAGATCGTCGGCTACAAAACCCTAATCTTCGTCGGCCCAGATTTAACTTTGTTGGCTTCAACCGCCTCTGCTGCCTCTGTCACTTCCCTATAGCTTCCGTCATGAAACTACAACATGTCATGATATCATGACACCTTTGCCTACCGTACACCTTCTTTTGCCCGCTGTCACGAAATCGTGACACTTTTTGCTTTTGTCTGCCTTGACTACGTCCTTGTCATGAAATCGTGACACTTCTATCTTTTGTTGACGTCATCTTCACTCCTATCGCAAAATCGTGACACTTTAGTCTTCATTGCCTTCCTCTCAGCTTTTGTCATGAAATCATGACACTTCTGCTGCCTTGCGCTTCTTTCTGCCTTACACCCTAAATGAACATGTCACGAAATCGTGACACTTACTTTCCTTAAGCCCGTGAAACTAGAACATGTCACAAAATCATGATGCTTTTGTCTTCATAGCCTTCCTCTCTGCTTCTGTCATGAAATCATGACACTTCTCCTATAGAAGACCTGCTTCCAGTTTCTATCACGAAATCGTGACACTTTCTCCAACTCAATGCTGCCTTCTCAACCTGTCACGAAATCATGACATTTTCTGCTAACGCAAGCTTTCTCTTCAACCTATCATGAAATCGACGCTTTCAGCTTCCGTTCACTTTCTCTACTACCTGTCACAAAATCGTGACACTCTCTTCGTACACTTTTTCTTTAGCCTGTCACAAAATCATGACGCTTCTTATATCAAACTCTTTCCTTTGCTGCATGTCACGAAATCACGACAGTTCTCACTTTGAGCTTTTCAGCATGTCGCAAAATCATGACAGTCCTCAACTTGACCTCTGTAGCATGTCGCAAAACGCGACAGTCCTCACTTGGAACTTTGCATCATGTCACGAAATCATGACAGTTCCTGAATAACTTTCTCTCTCTTTGATCTTGTCACGAAATCATGACAGTTCACACTACGGACTCTCTTTTCTGCATTATGTCACGAAATCGTGACACCTTTTTATCCGTACAGCTTTCCTGGCAATGTGTCACGAAATCGTGACACTTTTCCTTCTCTACCTTCCTACACTTTTCGAGTCACGAAAATGTGACATGTCGCGAAATCGTGACACTTTCCAACTTGCTCTCCTTCTCTGCCAACATGTCGCGAAATCGTGACAGTTTTGCCCAAACTTTCTCTCTCCTCAAACATGTCGTGAAATCGTGACAGTTTTGCCAAAACTTTCTCTCTCCTCAAACATGTCGCGAAATCGTGACAGTTTTGCCAGCACTTTCTCTCTCCTAAAACATGTCACGAAATCGTGACAGTTTTTCCAACCGCCTACATACTTTTTCTTACTTGTCTTTTTCTTGATCTTTTGCAACTGGGCTACTCTGATCTACTTGGAAACTCACTGTCCAAACTGAAACCTTCATCAAAACACATTCTTTGACATCAAACCAAAATGCTTCAAGACCTTCTTGACATCAATGACAACATCTACACTTAGAGCAAAGGCAATGTACCCAAGGTACCCAAAATTGCCAACAGGTCTTTCCACTGTCTTCAAAAACTAGACACAAATCTACTCATTTTATAAGGCCTTATTTCAATAAATACCTTTACATATAGTCCGATGCTCTTCTGCCTCTTTAGGCTTCATTCCTTTATTGCTCACTTCTGACAATGGTCATAGTAAAAAAAAATACAAAACTCATGCAAATGTACAAAAAAAAAAATGAACTAAGTGTGAGCCCCTTATAGGCTTGTAACAAATTCATCCAACTCCCCTTCTTCTTCAGCATCCTCTTCTTTTTTTTAATTTTTCTTCTTCTTCTTCTTATTTTTCTTCTTCTGGAGTAGGTGTTTTTTGGATTCTTTCTCCAGAAATATTCCCAAACAACTGAACCATTAATTCCAAATATTGCAGGGCCTATTCCCAAAATTCTTCAGAGGGATTGGATGTTTCCTTGAGCTACTTATAAACACATTGTAGCTCTCCCATGTCCTCATAGTTAGCATAATTCCCTCTATTCAATAGATCTTCCTCAATATCTCAACCAAGTAAAATCCATGATCAATTGGACAACTTGTTCTTGGGGTAGTGACACTTCTAAAGAATCTATTCTAGATTCATCTTGAAAATTATCATTAATGCTCTACTGGATCTCTTCCACAGATAACAATTTGTGATCCTCCTTCCAGAGGCCTTTGAATCTAACCTGAATCCTTTCTTTATTTAATTCAATGACATCCTTTATCACCTTTTCAATCCTATCAAATAACAACTAGGCTCTTTTAAGTTCCCTATGCTTTTTAACCACTATCATGATAGCAACTCTGGTGAGATTCCATTATTTATTATAAATAGGTTTAGAAAAATCATTGAGTCTACTATCAACCAACCTGTACATTTGTTCTACCGAAATCACTATAGGATGTAACTCTCTAGTGATCTGATCCAACTCTTTCTGAATATTGGAGAGTAGGCAACTAGCATCATTAAGATAATCAATAACAAGTTGAAGCCCTAAAAATTTCCTCCTGGACCTCATAAAACAACTATTTTCTAATCCTTTTCAAGTCATTCTTAGAAAAGCCTAAAAATTTAGCTTTCTCGATATGAAGCTGATGCTTTAAATTCTAAATTTCATTTGCCTGATCTTCATTCAGCTTATTTTGCTCTTCTAACTAGTTCTTTAGTTTATTGGCTTCTTGAAACTTCTATTTCCAACCCTTAGCCTCTTTTCTTAGAGCATTTTCTACTTCATTCTGATTATTCAAACTTTTCTTAAGATTTTTAACATGTTTCTCCAATTTTTCTACCTTCTCTCTAACTAAATATTTTTTCACATAGAAGGTGTCCAAGTGGGCTTTGGCTATATTTAGCTCATCTTCGTCAAGAAGCTTATCAATATCTTCTGTGACATCCTCCACTTCATAATCTTGAACAATCATCTCATTTTTAGGTTTCTCACCAGTGGAGTCATAGATCTTGATGTTCTCTATATAGAAATAGGATCAACATACATGTTTCTTCTTCTAACAGCCATCCTAATGGAAGGCTTAGTAAGCTTCTCTGCCCAATAATTATTTATACTCTGAGTGGTTGCCTACTCTTTTGATATAGTGATAGGTCTTGAAAGACCAGCAACTAGAGGAGATGATGCCACTAGAAATAAAAGGGTGAACTGAACTACCAATGATGGGGGTGGGGATATAGTTATAGTATCCTCTGTGATAACAATGGACTCTATAACTACTACTGTTGTTGATATTGGCAAACTCATGAAAACTGATGCAAGATTAAAAATTGTATGGATGGTTGTACTTGGAACGTAGTGTCCCATTGATGGTGGTGATGAAAAAAATGAAAGTGAAGTGATGGTAGATGAGGGAGTGGGAACCTTAGATGCTAAAAATAGGATTTGTGGTGGTTGTGATGAAATAGAAGTGACTTGTATCTCAATGGCTACTGATGGTAGACTATGAGAGGGAGGAGGTACACTTGTCATGTCTTCTTGATTAGAAAGGGAGGGAGATTTATTTGGGGACTTAGAAGGATAAAGAGGATAAGCAGTATTAGGAACCATAACTTCACCTACAGATGTAGGGTGCTCTTGTTCTACCTCTGTTTCTTGTTGTTGCTCCTGATTAATCAATTCTTCCACAACAAAATCAACTACTTCTTTAGCAATCTCCTCCATATCCAATTTTTTTTCTTTGAAATTTCTCTTTCCTCTCAATATGGGACTCTCTTAGTCCTTCTATGAACTAAGTGAAAAGTAGTCATTTCATCCCCATATTTCTCTTCTGATTCATATTCTTGCATAGTTCCAAAAATCAAAACTTGCTCAGAAATAGGATGTAGTTATATTGAAACTGCAGAGGTAAAAGATAGGGGTCTGAACCTGAAACTTTCTTCTTTCTTTTTCTAGTCAATATCTTTGTCTGGAGGTTGAACCCCTAGAGCTAAGCATTTAGGCCTAGATACTATTTCAATAATTGAAGTATCGATAATTTTTTTCCTTAGAATATTGCATTTTGCTCATCAACTTAAGCCCCTTAGGAAACTTCTCCACCTGCTCAGTGGTAGGATGAAAGGTTTTCAGTACTTCAGCCACTGTCAAAGGAGTTCCTGGCTCTTCTATTTGAGCCTCTTGATATGTAGGTGGAGAGAGAGATTCAAAGCCATATTGAAAATTTTCAACTGTTAATACTTTGTTTCTAACATCCTTTTGTCTCCAAGTTCCAATGTTTATATTTTACCTCCTTGAAAATTATTTATCAATATTCATTCCAAACTTGGACTTAGGCTTTCCAATTTCAACCTTCATTCTCCACAATCTATTATTTCGGCTACATTACATGGTCCATTTTATTTCTCTTCTTCTTCAGAAGCCTCTTCTTCAGGTGAAGGATATTTTTTCTTTGCAAACTCAGCTTAAATCTTACTAATTGTAGCCTCTGTAAAAATCCAACCATGGAGGCAACTGACCCATATTTGAGACATTCCACTCTAAAAGAGTAGTCTCATCATTTTTTTTGCCTTATTCAAAATGAGCCCTAGACCTCTTTTCAAATTTATAGGCCTTAGGTCCATTTAGGGTTTTATTTTTTGCAGTAAAAATACCATCAGGGTTATAACTCCATCTTTGGGGAATATAAAACAAACCTAACCTATCAAGGTATTGGCCAATTTGTTGGCTCTACCCCTTCTTGGTGATGGTAATATCATCCATAGTGTGGTGGATAAGTGAAGACTTCCTATTTTGATGAGGCCTGGATAAGCCTCATTTATAGCATGCTTTAAATAGTTAAAACTGCCTAAAACTGCCTAAAACTCTTGTGAATTATCTTATATGCTAGTTAAGTTGATTTAATATGTCGTGTATTAACTGTTTGCATGATTGAAGTATTAAGGACATTATATTCTGATTTTTAACAGTTCTTGTATAGTTTTATGTTATATTTTCATGCTTAGGTTGATAGAAGCATTTCAGTAGTCTTATTTTGATGATCATTAAGCATTAGTTTCTCTAAATTCAGCAAATAGTACAAAGACTTATTACTGTGCAGTAGAAAACTAGTTTTTCCATATAAATTCCAGCAAGCTACCAATGAATGGCAAGGCATGGAATTCACATCCAAGGAAGAATGAAGACTATTGCAATATGATCCTGAGGTCTAATACACCTGAGAAATGCAGCCAAAACCATTTGGAGTCAACACAGTTGGTCATTCTAAAGATCTTCGGAATGAACACTGTGTCTTCGAAATGAACACAGTGTCTTCGAAATGAACATATATCTTCGGAATGAGAAAACACAGTGTATTCAGAATGAGTGGATCTTTAGAATGAGAATTGCAGTATCTTCGGAATGAGCAGATATTCGGAATGAGAATTGCAGTATCTTCAAAATGAGTAGATCTTCGAAATGAGAATTGCAGTATCTTTGGAATGAGCCACTTATCTTCGGAATGAAAACAGAATGTACTTTTTGACTTGTTGACTAACTTTTGGCGGTGGAAAAGTGGATAATAAGGTTGATAAAGTTAAGTGAAAATATCTCCCATATAAATTTGCCATCATTGTCGTCCAAAGCCACCATTTATGGAAAAGATCAAATTTGATCTTCTTCTAGGATAAAGCCAGGAAATTCTGCAGGATATCAGGACAACATATTTTATGTTTGTAATTAGATTTTAAGCATCTATAAAAGATAGCTCCCATACAGGTTGAGCTATTAGGAATAATATATTAGATATTAGAAATATTAGATTAGAGATTAGACATATTAGAGATAATAGACCTATAACAGATTGCAGATCTGTAACAGATTTCAGCAGAATTATAATTATGTTTCGAAGCAATAAAAGTGCGGTTTCATTCCATTTAATTTGTTATGTCTGAGTGTGAGTAAGACTTAGAGAAGAAATTATACCTTCTTCTGGAAAAGGAGGCCAGCCACTTTTAGATCTAGGATAAGGACTAACAAACAAGTTTTCAGTCCTGATTTTGCTACAGCAGAATAAGTAGTGGAACTTGTCAAATTTAGCATTTTGTGGTATTTGATTTCTGTTTTAATTTTTATCCATATATTTTACATTTGTTATGTAATCAGCAATAGATATAATTAGTTTCTTTATTTTTCAATAATTTTTCAATTCCCTGCAATTTACATTTCCAGCAATTTACAAGTTTTTTGTAATTTCTTGCATTCTTGTTTTTGCTGTCAAACACTGCACAGAAGATTGACGACCTTCTATTTCAGATTATTGACAGAAGTTGTTTACTTTTTTTATCTCATTATTACAAAAGTACATAGGTTTCTCATTTAGCAACTGTAATTAGGATTTTCCTTCTGCAAATCAATTAGGTCTCAATTTAGCAATTGTAATTAGGACATTATTTCTATAGACAACAATTAGTTTTTCATTCTTGCAATTAGATTAAGGTTTAATTTATGCAATATAGGGATAGAAGTGACACAAATACCCCACACAATCAATCCTACCAATAAAGACCTGCTGCTCCCAAATGAACTGAACTACAACCTTGCTTGAACTTTCTATCATATACAGCCTTGGACACCACCCCGAATTGATAAGATCTTTGAGATTTAATGATGGTATAATGACTATGCATCATTTTGGCATCGTTTCTGGGGAACACGGTGTTGTTAGAAGGTGAAAAGCAGTCCAATAATTATTAAATATGCTAAGTTGTGAATTTTAGAGTAAAATATGAATGTAATGACTGGTATAAGTAATTGTTATTGGTAAATTGTATTTCAGTCCATTTAGGAAATAAGCAAGAAACCACAAGAAGAAAAATTTCACAAGAGGTTGAAATTATTTCAAGAATGTCTAAATTTTTTATTTCCAAAAATTTTGGAATTTTCAAAGAATCCCAATCATCCACTTCCAGCACTGCAAGATCCTTTGAGAAATCATTACGAGGAAAATTAAGTAGTTCAACACCATTTTCTCTTGACAAATCCATACAATCAAGAAAATTTGACAAGATTTATAATTATTTTTGGGAACCTACAATGGAAGGCTCACAAGAGAATCAAGGTAGAGCCAACAATGTGCTCCACCCTAGTGCAACTAGTGCACCTAACTTTTCAAAATCCCATACAACTAGATCTTAATCAAAATGCTCCCATGAAGGTCATTTCACCTGTAGTATTACCAACTTTCAAGGGAAGTACATCTGAAGATCCTGATATGCTTTTGTTTGAGTTTAAAATTGTATGTCAAGCTCATGATTACACTAATGACAATCAAAAGCTCAAACTATTTCCTTCCACTCTTAAAGAGTTAGCTCTACGATGGTTTACCACCTTAGCACCTGACTCAATTAGAACTTGGGATGATATGGAAAACATATTCTTGGAGAGATACTAAGAATATTGTCAAGTCAAGAATCAAAATAATGAAATTCTTACAATGAAACAAGAGGAAAATGAAATCTTAGAAGATTATATAGACAGATTTTCTTTTGTTCATAAGAGATGTGGAAGTGTTGAACCTAAAATTTGCAAAGTCATATTCTTAAGGGGACTACAAGATGAATCTAGGGATGCATTGGATATCTTGGGAAGAGGAGATACAAATGCACTTAAATTTGAGGAAATTATTAAACTCTGTAAAAATTACTCTCATTCAAGGCATAGAAAACATAAAATTGGTAATGAAAAACATGATTTATAAAAATGCATAAAAGAGGCTGATGTTTTAGTACATGATAGAACATTAGATGAAAAAATTGAATCTACTAAATCTTTAGCCATCTATTGTTCAGAATGTAAAAAGCAACACTCTCTTCATGATTGTCCTTTGAACAAAATATTTATACCTGCTACATGTAGCATTTGTCAATTAGGACACCCCACGGATCAGTGTAGTTTATTGCCGAAACTTAAAAGTGTCTTTGAAAAACAGTCTTAACCTATGAAAAAAACCAATTTTGTAGGACAAGGACAAGGGAATAATTTTCATAAATTTCCATATCAGAATGCTTCTCAATTTCCTACACATTGGGGAAATAATCCTTGGTATATGCCATGGTCTGCTTCAGGTCCACTTCAACAATGTTGGAGTCAACCACCATGGGCATACTCCCAACAATGTTGGAGTCAACCACCATGGGCATACTCCCAAGCATGGTCTCAACATGGATGGATGCAACAACAATGGAATCAACAACATCCACCATGGTTGCAACCAAAATTACTGGGATATCAATGGGTACAACATCAAAATTTGTACAAAGGGCAGCAACATTTTCAAAAACAAAAATCAAATTTGTTGCCTAATCATATCCATAATTTCCATCATGGACAACAACAACAAAAATTAAAACAACCTCTATTTTCAACTCAACCTGTGGTCAGTCCAAATCATGTTAAATAGGTAACCCTTGTCTCTATGGTTGAATCAGAAAATACAACCCTAATAAATGTTAGTGACTGTGTTAAAACTCAGTTGTGTTCAGGTGAACCATTGCTTGAACATTTTCCACTTATCAGTGTAGAAATTGAAGTTAAAAATAATGAACATGAAAACAAATCCACACTACAACATCAAGAAGAACAAGATACCTCATCAAATAAAGTATCATATTTTGAACAGTCTGAAATTTCAAAAACAACATCTTCACAATCAGATTTGATAAAGGAATTAACTGTTACAATCCCTTTACCTCAAGTTGTACCAATCATTAATAGGATTGTTCAAGAAATGTGTTTTAGAAAACCAAGAAAAAATAAGAAAGTATATCCTAAAACCATACAAAAAGGTGGAAAAAATTAGTTAACTTGCTTTCAGGTAAACTTATTACACCTAAGTATGATTGTACAGAAAGCCCATAGTTTCTTAGAACACATAAGGAAAATGAAAAGAATACTTTAGTTTTGGCCTCCATTGGTGTAAATAAAAATGTTTCTCCAAGAACCAATTCAAATAAGCCCGGTACAAAACAAACCGAAACACAGACCAAAACAACCTTTGAACAACAATAGTTGGTTGACTAAAAACTAGGGAGCAAATTTGTTTGATATATTGGTGCAACATCCTAATGCTTTACTAACATTTTATGCATCTTTAGCAGTTGGCATTGAGTTGTTGCAGGTACAAAAAAAACAAATTTTGCAGTTGAATACATTTGATGAACTTTGGTTGGAAGCACTTCACCAAATAGAGTTCACTCAACAAAAATGTAAAATGTGGCATGATGATCACATTAAGAGCAGCAAGGATGAACCAGGGGAGTTTGAGAATGAAGTTGTTCAACTTTCTTTAGTTGATGATGTAAGGAGGATATTAGTGGTGAATGGACATCTTTTATAGTTGTACCATAAACCACTAACAAAGGTGGAATTTGCTCGGTATTTCAAACAGTTACATTTGACAGAAGAGGCTTCTTCTTCTGATGAATATTCCAAATGATCATATCTTTGAATCTTACAAATAAAAAGAAAAAAAATTAGAAAAAATAGAAAACAAAAAGATGAATAAATTCTGGCTGTGAATTTCTTCATGGACATGATTTCAGGGAAGTCATGAATTCCTTCACGGGCACAATCAAAATCAAAAAGACAAAAATAAAAAAAAAAAGAGAGAAAAGGAGAGGTTAAAGAAAAAAGAAAAGAAAAAAAAAAATGAATAGCTCAGCAGTGAAAACCTTTTCTAAGGTGCTACTGAGTTGGTATGCATGAAAACCAATTTTCTGGCATGCATAACCTTAAAATTTTTGAGTCACCATTGTACAAATTCACCAGCTGCACTTGTTTTTGAAGTGTTGCAGGAAGCCTCAGTAAAATATCAACAGAAGCACTCATCTTTCAAAACTTGAATTAACTTGTTTTAACCAGGTATATATGTTTCTTGCACTTTTCTCATTGTAAATATTTGATATATAGTATATGACAATTAACCATTAGTATAAAAGTGTTCATAAGAGTTGGCATACACAAAACATGCTTGGAGAAAGAGAAAAATGTTGGTTTCTGCTATGTCTTCAGAATGACTGTTGTATCTTCAAATAACCATGGTATCTTCAAAATGAAACTTTGTCTTCGGAATGAAGGTGTGTCTTCGGAATGAAGGTTTGTCTTCGGAATGAAGGTGTGTCTTCGGAATGAAGGTTTATCTTAGGAATGAGGTTATCTTCAAATTAAATGCCCAGCTTAGTCTTCAGAATGAAACATAATCTTTAGAATGAAGATTTAACAATCTATTTCCATGTGGCATCCAAGTAGGGAATGAAACATAATCTTTAGAATGAAGATTTAACAAACATGCCACCACTATTCATTGCTAATAACCACTCATGTGGGAAAATTTACATGCAGAATGGATGAGCTAAAAATAGTAAAGAAAATTTGATGGCAAGGATGTCCAATGGCTAGGTGTTTAGAGCACATATTTTATTTTCAAAGACATATTTGCTAATGATTACAAGGAAAAATACAAAAAAAAATTAAAAGTTATTTCTGAAGAAGAACAAGAGCAAACCCTGTAATTCTGTAGCAACCAGAAATCAGTGACCTAACAGATGATGTAGATGTTATTGCAGAAGAAGAAACAACTGTTGTAGAGGCTGTTGCAGAAGAAGAAATAGGAAATGTTACAGAGGCTGTTGCATAAAAATAAACACACCTAGCAGCAGCAACAGAACCATCAAACTCATAGACTAAGAAGAGAGGATCTGAAACTGACAGCAAAAAAATAAAATAGAAGAGGGTTCACTTTTATAAATATGTTATTTATATGTTAGAATAGGAGAGTGAAGTTCCCAGTGAAGAGACTGAAGCTATCCCTACAGCCCCTGTTACCACAAAAAAATAGGACAAGAAGAGAAAATATACATTAAGGACTAGGAGGTCTGCAAGACTCCAAAAAAAAGAGAAAAGAACAAATGATTGAAGAGAAGACCAGACAAGATAGCCCTGATGTCATAGAAGTGCAACAAGCCATTGATAATTTGGATGTAATCATTGATAATTTCATGGAACCTCCTGTACAGGAGTAGGGGTCTGAAGCAGAGGATGAGATCATTGTTGAGCAGCAAACTGCAGTTGATTTGTCAGTATTAGGTTCTGAGTCAAATGAAGAAGATGAGGTGGACATCACAAGACAAATGACAGCAGCCAAGAGTGTTATAAAAATACAAATGAGATGGATTGAGGAAAGAAAATATGTTATTGAAAAAACATGAAAAGAAAATTAGAGAATTATAGCAGAAAGTGGAGAAACTAAAAAGCAGGCTATCATAAGTTGATGACAATCAATTACATCAGATAAAGAGGAGGATTTGGTTTAGTTACTTCTTGGATTATCTAGGGAATATGAAGACATAGGTTCTCATTCTGAAGTAGTGCCCCTCCACTTTGAAGCAGTGCCCTTCCATTCTGAAGCATTGCCTTCTCAATCCAGAGAAATACCTTTATGCAACATTATTGGGTAGGTCTCATATTCAGGCCTCCAACCATCATTACTCTAGTTTTCTTCTATTTTGAAGAGGATTCCCAACCAGATGATCAGTTTTAATAATGACTCAAAAACCTTCATGAGAAATTACACAGGCACTAAATTGTTCTATGAAACATGGAATATGAGTATGGACATTTGTGACTCCATAGGCCATTGCAATGCATGAGGGAATGCATTAATATAATTTGGGGGGGATGATGAGGCCTGGATAAGCCTCATTTATAGCATGTTTTAAATAGTTAAAACTGCCTAAAACTCTTATGAATTATATTATATGCTAGTTAAGTTGATTTAATATGTTGTGTATTAACTGTTTGCATGATTGAAGTATTAAAGACATTATATTATGATTTTTAATAGTTCTTGTATAGTTTTATGTTATATTTTCATGCTTAGGTTGACAAAAACATTTCAGTAGTCTTATTTTGATGATCATTAAGCATTAGTTTCTCTAAATTCAGAAAATAGTACAAAGACTTATTACTATGTAGCAAAAAACTGGTTTTTCCATATAAATTCCAGCAAGCTACCAATGAATGGCAAGGCATGGAATTCACATCCAAGGAAGAATGAAGACTATTGCAATATGATCCTGAGGTCTAATACACCTGAGAAATGCAGCCAAAACCATTTGGAGTCAACACAATTGGTCATTCTAAAGATCTTCGAAATGAACACAATGTCTTCGGAATGAACACAGTGTCTTCAGAATGAACAGATATCTTCGGAATGAGAAAACACAGTGTCTTCAGAATGAGCGGATCTTCGGAATGAGAATTGTAGTATCTTCGAAATGAGCGGATCTTCGAAATGAGAATTGCAGTATCTTTGGAATGAGCAGATCTTCGAAATGAGAATTGCAGTATCTTCAAAATGAGCCACTTATCTTCGGAATGAAAACAGAATGTACTTTTTGACTTATTGACTGAATTTTGGCGGTGGAAAAGCGGATAATAAGGTTGAGAAATTTAAGTGAAAATATCTCCCATATAACTTTGCCGTCCTTGTCATCCAAAGCCACCATTTATGGAAAAGATCAAATTTGATCTTCTTCTAGGATAAATCCAGGAAATTCTGCAGGATATCAAGACAGCATATTTTATGTTTGTAATTAGATTTTAGGCATCTATAAAAGATAGCTCCCGTATAGGTTGAGCTATTAGGAAGAATATATTAGATATTAGAAATATTATATTAGATATTAGAAATATTAGATTAGATATTAGACATATTAGAGATAATAGACCTGTAACAGATTGCGGATCTCATATGATTTCAGTGAATTGTAATTATGTTTCGAAGCAATAAAAGTGCAGTTTCATTCCATTTAATTTTTTATGTCTGAGTGTGAGTAAGACTTAGAGAAGAAATTATACCTTCTTCTGAAAAAGGAGGCCGGCCACTTTTAGATCTAGGAGAAGGACTAACAAACAGGTTTTTAGTCCTGATTTTGCTGCAGCAAAATAAGTAGTGGAACTTGTCAAATTCAGTATTTTGTGGTATTTGATTTCTATTTTAGTTTTTATCCATCTATTTTACATTTGTGATGTAATCAGCAATAGATATAATTAGTTTCTTTATTTTTTAGTAATTTTCCAATTCCCTGCAATTTACATTTCTAGCAATTTACAAGTATTATGTAATTTCTTGCATTCTTGTTTTTGCTGTCAAACACTGCACAAAATATTGACGAACTTATGTTTCAGAGTATTTACAGAAGTTGATTACTTTTTTTATCTCATTATTGCAAAAGTACATAGGTTTCTCATTTAGCAACTGTAATTAGGATTTTCCTTCTACAAATCAATTAGGTCTCAATTTAGCAATTGTAATTAGGACTTTATTTCTGCAGACAACAATTAGTTTTTCATTCTTGCAATTAGATTAAGGTTTAATTTATGCAATATAGGGATATAAGTGACACAAATCCCCCACACAATCAATCCTACCAATAAATACCTGCTGCTCCCAAATGAACTGAACTACAACCCTACTTAAACTTTCTATCTTAGACAGCCTTGGACACCACCCTAGATTTATAAGATCTTTGAGATTTAATGATGGTATAACGACTACACATCATCTTTCTCCTAGAACCATAGTTCACATCAATGTACTCCACCTACCTTAGATATTCCAAGGAAAAAATCCTCTTTGTGACAAAGTGGTGCAGAAGAAAAGGTTTACCCATGAAACCATACAGTCTGATTAATGTGCCCTTAATCAAAAAATACCAATCTCCTTCTGCACCCTTAGTTCTCAGATTTTTCTCAATAAAATGTGGTAATCTAGTGCATTTACCATACATTATTCTTAGGGCAGATACCAAAAATTCCAAATTTAATATATAATAAGACTCACTGCTCCTTAAATGACTTGTCAATAATAAACCAGTAAGGGTTCTCCATCATTGGTTCTATCCTTGACCAGAATCCATGGCATTCTATATTTAGTGGTAGTATAGAACATCCACACCAGACTTTAGCAATGCCTAAAACTAGGAGCATCAGCACCCCTTTTCATACTTACTAGTTGCTCATGTATCATCTATGCGAGAAAAACTAGCCAATCAAAATAAATCACCCTAATACCCTTTTGTCCCGCATCTTTCTCATACATTCTTTTGTTAGAAATACAGTAAGTTGCGATAATTTTCCAGCCATGTACCATTCTATCAGATTCTAAACCCTCCATGCAAGCCAACATAGAAAATAATTTGGGATTTGCAAATTTGTCAATATGAATGGGGACTTCAGGCATTTCATCTTCATTCCTAATTATTATAAAATTAAGATGCAACCATTTTTCTATAGCCTCCTTCTTTTATGATGTTATCATCATGGTATAAGCCCTATCCAGATCTGTTATGTTAAATGGTCTAGTATTTGAGGGTGGTCCTACTCCTATGACAAATAATTCATAGCAAAGATCTTTTGTAATTGTGAATAGGGGAATGCCCTCAGAGGTTTTAATTATTCTATTTTTAGAATCATAGAATTGAATCATAGCAGAGACTAATTTGGGGTAATGATGTATAGAATCATAGATATAGAAGAACAAGAAGGATTTTATAGCTATAGTACCTTGTCAACACATTGGATTTCCTTCAAAATATGGGAATTCAAAACCTGTCCTTAGGCGGGTCCTCCTTACTCTTGTCATCACTGTATCTATGACTCGTCTGGTCTGATGCACATGAGCCTATAACCTTGCTCCCATATTTGGTTCCTCAGTGAGTGATATCTTGGGTGCCATTTTGGTAGTAGTAAAACTTCATTCTCCCTACAATTCATAATAAATTCTTTAGAATATCACTTCATCTTCTGATTGCTCTAGGGATGCAAATAGCTGCCAAATGAGCCTCGTGTATGCTTTTTGTCACTTTTATTTTTTGGAACGCACATATCTTCCACCATTAATACATGACCTCACCACTGGCATACTTTCCAAATTTTAATCATTCCCTTCGATAGCTCATCGATGGCATTCTATATTTTCATTGGTTAAAATTTCAAATTGTGTTGCCACCTCACTGCACCCCTTCGACTACTCTTTGGTTATGGTGCAAGTTTGTTAGCATTGAATGTGGGATCGCTCTCTAATTTCCATGTGTCATGGTTAAAATTTTTTCTTGGCTTCGCTTTGATTTTGAAACCGATGGCTTAAGAGGCTTTTGGGTCCGTTGACACTTAGAACCTTCTAGGCATAAATTTCCATCTTGATTCTGCTCTAACTCCATTGGCTTTGAAAGGTTCCTAAATTGGGAATGCCTTTTACTCTCTTTTGACCATCGGCTCACCATTTTATGAGAATATTAGTGTATTTCAATGCGGATTCGAGAGCACACATCATTCCAAAAAACTTCACATAGAATTGAGTGCGGAATGAAACCATGTTGTGTACTTAGTCCATACTTAGTCATTCTTGTAAAAAAAATTATTTTTTCAATATTTTCCAAAGAAAAATGATTACAAAGTGTAGACAAAAATTAAAGTACAAAGTGCATAAAGGAGGAAAATAATTATACAATATATATACATATGTTACAGTGAACTCACTCCTTACACATAGTAGAGTTTGAGATGAAAACCATTCACTGGAATCGGTTGTATGTTTCCCTCTGGATCTTCCAGCTGAAATACATTGGAATCTTTGGCATCTACTATTTTGAAAGGACCATCCTAAAAAGAATCAAAATTTTCATGCTTGTATGGATTTTCTCTATCAAAATTCCACCTGAGAACTGAGTCTCCAACTTGGAATTTTTTAAATCTGTATTTCTTATCAAACCATGCTTTAATGTCTGATGAATGCTTTTGAAAACTATAATATGTCTGAGCTCTACTCTCTTCCAATTACAGCAAATGTGTCAACCTGGTTTTCACTGGGTCTTCTTCTGACTCTTCCTCTGAATTGAAAATCTTAAGTGCTAGAATATCCAAATGGATTGGTAACACTGCCTCCTTGCCATATACTAGTGCATAAGAGGAAGTATTGATGGACTTATTAATATTAATCTTGTCTGCCCATAGAGCTTGGTCTAAAAATAGGTACCAACTTCTTTTATTACCTTCAAGTGATTTCCTCAAAATCCTTAACAAGTTTTTGTTGGTAGATTCTGCAAGTCCATTACCTTGTGGGTAATAATTTAAATTATTTTTAAGAGTAATTTCATACTTACTATCATACTCAATATAATTGGCTCCTATGAAATTTGGGCCATTATCACTCACCAAGGCTTTTGGGACTCCAAACCTTGAAATCAAATTTCCCATAAAATTGATCACAACATCTTGGTTTGATTTCTTGGTAGGAATAGCTTCTACCCATATGGTAAGATAATATATGGTAGTTAAGATAAAATTATGCTCTATTGAGGAATTAGGGTTGATAACATCTATGAAATATAGCCCCCATTGTTGAAAAGGCTCTCCAAATTAAATGGGCTTGAGGGGGTATGAAGCATTCCTTGTCCTTCCAACATATCTCTGACATTTGTCACAAGCCCGAGTGACTTTAAAAGAATCAGTGAATATAGTGGGCCAATAATAACCTGCTATTATGATTTTTAAAGCTATAACCCTACCTAATCCATGTCCACCAGTTGATCCTCCATGGAATTCCTACATGACCCTTTTTTGTTGGTCATCCTTTAAGCATTTTAGAGGAATTCCATCTAAGTTTCTTTTGTATAAGCCCTCTGGTAGTAATACATATTTTAGAGTATGAAGCCTGTATCTTATTATTTGGTAAGAATTTAGACTAAGGGGTCATATTCCAATTTAGAAATATCTGATCATCTGGTCAATCCAATCAGAGTCTTCAGTTTGTATTACTTCGACCTGATTTTCTTTTGTTGTCTAGCAAGTTGTTACTTCTACCAATGTTGTAGCTTTTGTTAACCCTTGGCATAAGGCTCTACCTCTCACTAGCTTTGTGGGGTGTATTTCTACATCATATTCTTAGATTTTTGTAATCCAGCCAACTCTTTTATCTCCTAGATCACCCTGCAAGATAAAACTTCTTACATCTGGATGAACCATATATACCAGGGTCTTGCTCTGTACCAAATGCTGCCTAAAATTCTTTCGTGATTTCATCACAAAAAATACTTACCTTTAAATAAATTTGTATTTGACTTGATAATCATGGAGTGTTTGGCTCCAAAATAACACAGGATGTTCCTCCTCTTGATCATATTTTTGAGTGAAACTGAGGCATAACTTTATTCAGCCCCATATGTATAAAGAATAAAATCTTTACTAAAATCTGGGTTTACCAGTACTGGGGCTATTGCAATGGATTGCTTGATAATTTCAAAATATTATTTCCTGACTTTAGTCCACTTGAATTTGGCATTTTTCTTGAGTAACTTAGATATAGGCCTTACTTTCTATGCAAAATCAGAAATGAATTTCCTGACAAAATTGATTTGGCCTAGGAAATACTGTAAGGTCTTCTTATTTGTAGACAAAGGAAGAGCAATAATTGATGTGATTATGTCGAGATCTATGTCCATGCCATATTTTGATACCACATGACCTAGTAGCTTTCATTCATGGAATGCAAAGAATGACTTCTTAGGGTTGAGTGAAATACCAAATTCTTTGCACTTTTGAAAAACTTTCTCCAAGTGTGATAGATGGTATTTTTTATCATGGGAAAACATAGTCATGTCATCCAGATAAATCAGAATAACCTTGTTGATCCATGCTCCAAAGGCATACTCCATGGCTCTCTAAAATTTTGCTCCTATGTTGGATAGCCCAAAAGGCATTCTTTGGTAGGCAAATGTACCCCATTTTGTGGTGAATGCTATTTTATACTGATCTTCATCTTTCACCCAAATTTGGTTATATCCAGAGTAACCATCCAATAGTGAGAATATTTTTGCCCCTACCACTACCTACAATATCTAATCAATCTAAGGGAGAGGATAGTGATATTTAAGGGATGCTTGGTTCAAATTTCTAAATTCCACACACAAGCGTATATCCCCATTCTTTTTTCTCACGGGTACCAAATTGGCTACCCAAGTAGAATGTTTTATTGGGTATATGATCTTAGCCTTTAATAAATTTAAGAGCTCCTCTCTCATAATGGCCTTGATCCTTGGATTGATTGGCCTCTACTTCTACCTAAATGGTTTTGCATCAGGATCTAGCTTAATAGTATGTTGGATAACCTTTTTATCATACACATTGAGGTCTTCATATGACCAAACCACAATGTCTTGGTATCTTAAGCATAGAGCTTTGATATATTTTGCTTCCTCAGGTGAACATCGGATTCCAACATTGAGCTTCTTTTCTATACCGAATTCAACTTCTTTATAGATTTTTTCGTTGACCTTCATGGCTTTGGTATTCTTTCTATCCTCATTATCAAACAAACTCTCAAGGGTGACCAACCCTCTTGGGATATGATTTTTCCTTAGTTGGATAATGTCCTACTAATAAATTTCTTCTGAATTCTCCTCTTGGATAGTGGAGAGACATGCTTCTCTCACCAAAAAATCAACTATTTGTTCATCACTTTCAAAAACCTACTAGAAAATCTGCTTGTCTGGTATTGCGGGTCTGAAAATCATTTTAATTCCCTTGGCCTTCTTGATTCCAAAGTCTATAGAAGGGTTGAAGTTAGATCCCTTTGTTTCTAATGAATCAACTGGAGTATTAGTTTCTCTGGGAACAAAATTTAAATTCAGGGCATCAAAAGATTCCATTAAATCCCATACCCTATTTCTATAAGCTTTTAAGTAATGGTGCTTACTGCTACACCTATTTCTTACTTGAAGGACTATTACCTCATAATAACCATATATATTCAAAATATTAATGCCCATACTTTCTGCTTGTATCAATCCTAGACATAGGGCCTCATATTCTACAACATTGTTAGTACATGACCATGTCAATCTGTAAGAAAAATTTTTTGTACCTTCTAATTGGGATTGTAGGACCACACTAGCTCTTGCACCATTTTAGCATTTAGCACCATCAAAGTGCATGATCCAAGTTTCTTTCTCTCTCAGACATTGGTTGGATATAGCAAGGATTTTCTTCTCTGATTCTATTGAGATGCTATATGTTCCCATACCAGTTCCAAACTGACTATAGTCTTCTCTAAAATGCAACTCATCCTCAATGTCCAACTCTTCAATGCTATCCACCAGCTCAAATTCTTCCAAGGGTTTAATATTGCATATATCTTCGTCAATATTTTTGATGTGATAAGCCACTAGTTTTTTAGGTGTTATCCTTATTCACTTTCCTTTGAAAAGAATTACCATGCTAGCATAATCCATGTATATACATCCCCTAGCTTTACAGTAAACTCTCTTGAAAGACATAATTCAAAATAGGGTTCTAAGTCAACCACAACTATTTCTTGTACTATTGTCACCTTAGGGGTTTTATGCAACCTCATTAGTACATCCTTAATAACCCCAACTATCTTGACAGGTGTCCCATCTAGTTGTAACACTCTAGGACAATATCGGGTATACTCCATACCCATCTCCTCATAGAATGCTTTGGGCATAACTACAGTTGATGCTCTTAAGTCAATCATACAATTTTGGACTACCCAACATTCCATTCTTAGGTATATATAGAAATGGGAGGCTTATTATTTAAAACAACATGTGTCATCTCTTTCTTTTCTAATGGCATACTAAGAATTGTTGTGGCCAACCTATTCTAAGGATTTTTGTTGAGGGAAGATTTGAGCAGGTCAATCTGACCAAGGTTGAACAGAGTGTCATATAGGCTAGCCTTTGATGGAATCCTTTTCATCTCTTCAATAATGTTGTATTCACAATTAGTCAAGGAGAGTCTTTCCAGCCCTCTTTCTTGCTCACCATATCTTATTTTACATTTTTGGGTAGCCTCTAATCTTTGTCTTTTAGTAATAGAAGGAAACCTAAGTCTTTCTTGATCTTCATCCTTAGATCTCATTCGGTCTGCTTTTGTTTCATTTTTCGGTCTCTTAGAAAGACTATCTGTCTTCTCTTTTCCCTTAGCTTGAGGAATAGGAAAGGTGTTACTGCTCTGAGGGAGGGGATCAACTTTATTTTGAGAAGGGACTTGGAATTGCCCTATTTTTTGGGGGTCTACTTGTGAGGCTTTCTTCCCAAACCTTATCATAATGAAAATTGGGATTTCCTCAGTTGACTCTTTCCCAACCATGATTTGATCAGGGTGCCATAACATATTAAACCTCCCCTTTGATTCCTTTTAGCTTGATCCATAGCTTGTTGAACATGGTGTTGGCACATCACACAAGACTATGAGTCATGGGGATCATTGCATACTAAACACCAAACATTCACGAGAGTAGTATCTAAAGAACATTCTGGATTCTCATATACTGCATTCACCCTAACACCAATGTTGTTACTTAGATAAGATCTCTGATCTTTATTTACATATAGAAATCTCCCCTGTTGTGATATTTCTTGGTCTCTATTTTCCATTGAATTCAATCTATTACTCAGATTTTTTAGAGTATTTTGTATATCCAGGATAGCAAAAAACTCCTAAGATGATTGAGAAGGAAGGGGAGGAAAAGGAGCTACAGAGGACATAGGCTTTGGTTGAGGGATTGCATTCATTTGTGGATATGGGGATGACAAAGACAAAGGGTCTATGTAAGAGGGACTTGTGGATTGAATTTGGATACTAGTGGTTTCTAAGTTATAAGGCAACACAGTTTTGGGGGTAAGTCTTCTGACATTGATTAGGATATTTTTAGCATGAACTGCTGCATTATAAAATTTGGGGAAGGTTTATATTCCTTATTGTTGTGTCTTCAACCCGAAATCTGATCCAAGAGCTAGAATATAATACATATGATACAAACATGTAGTTGGTCTGGCAATGGGGGGAATTCTTTTCCATATTCTGCTAAATCTCAAATTGAAATCTAAGATAGTTTCTTGCTAAGTTTTCTGCATGGATGTAAACTGATTAAGAAGAGAAAATGTATTAGCAAATTTATTAAATTCCTCTATGAATGGCTAAGATAATTCTTGCCATGAAGTGATAGTATTCTATTCCAAGGTTCTAAACAAATGCAATATATTTCTTCTAAAGCACAAGGCTAATATTATGACAATAATATTTTATTTCTTTATGTTGTGGATTGTTTCTAGGTTTAAGATATCCTGATAGTGCTCATAAAGCTATTTTTCTAGATTCATCGTAAGTGGGGATAGCTTTAAATATAGCTTGAGGTATGGTATTCATTTGGGCTAATATGAGAGGACTGACTATGTTCCAATTGGGGTACTTATATATTGGTTTATTAGGAGCCATATTTTGTGTCATATTTCCTATTGTAGGTCTTATTAGGGGAACTATTGGATGGATTGCAAGATCATATTCCATGAGCTCTTCTTCTATGAGGAAGTCTTGATCTAAACTTCTGACAACAACCCTTTTATAAGGTAACACACAAGAAAAATAGGAGTTAGGGTTATTCCTTTTGAAAGACCTAGTATACATGAAAGGACACTGGTCTATGAGGATAATTCCTTTTCTAATTCTAAAGACCAGGGAGTCACTAGGTGAACTTGCTCTTCTTCACTTACAAGGTCAAGATAATTCACCAAATATTAATTCCTTCGAGTTGATATAATAATAACTAATTTGATGGGTTTTGTGTTCCTTATGAACTGGTCCCATCGGGCATGCCAAAAACTGTTGGGAACTGAATTGCATCAAGTTTTCACTCAACACTGTGGCTGTCTATCTTCCTATTTTATGTCCAGGCTTGCACCCGATAGCTGTAGCTCAAAACTCAATATTGGATGAACCAAAACATATTTTTCAATCCAACCTCCAGAAACTTAAATAGGGTTTTGACACAATTATGCTCACTTAGGGTTTGAAGGTTAGGATAACAAAAGGCTAGGGTTATATAAATGTGAATAATAGTATATGGATAGGCTAACAGTATTGTACCACCATAAAAATCTCTAAAAAGCTAACCCCAAGAAAAATAATTCAGATCAATATTATCACAAATTGGATAAAAAAATAGCGACGGTTTTTTTGAGTGCCGATCCGATCTGGAAAAGAAACAGAAGGCAGCGGTGGATTTTTTTTCGAAAACACTGGGAGCAGTGGGAGCAGGGCTGTGGTCGCAAGCCGAGGCCGAATTTTTTTTTCGAGCAGTGCTGCGGTCGCAAGCCGAGGCCAAATTTTTTTTTGAGCAGTGCTGCGGTCGCAAGCCGAGGCCGTTGCAGAGGAGGAGACAGAAGGAGGGGTTGAAAGAGAGGTCCACCGTCCTCCGGACCCCGCCGGCTCACGTGGTCGTGAGCCGTGCGGTAAGGCTCAGGGAGCCTGCAAGTCGGGGGTTCAAATCCCGCCGACGCCCCCCAAGGTATAATTATTTTTTTTCCAAAGTCATTTTTTAATTATTATTTTTTTAATTAAAATTTATAATTTTATTTTTTTTTAATATAGTTTTTTAACTTTATAAATTAAAATTTTAATTTTAATTTATTTTTTTATAAGTTTAAAAACTATATAAATTAAAATTATTTATTTTAATTTTAAATTTATAATAATTATTAAAATGCTTTGTTAAAGAAAGCCTTTTAAGGGGGGATATTTTTTCAAAAATCAAAGGGGGATAGTGAGTAATTTTTCGAAAAATAGCAATTTGGCATTGTAAAAGGTGCATTTTCGGCTGTGATCGACACCTTGTGGGTTATTCTTGTGGGCAATTTTTTTTGTTGTATGTTGCATATTTCATTTTTGCACTATAACATTAAAAATTAAAATCAAAACACTCCCTAAGTCCCCGGAATATAAAACCCATCCGTGCAATTTTATTGCACTGCAGCGTTCGGTATTTGTGATACCTCTGGCCAGCACTTACAGGTAAAGCTGTCGTGATTTGGCTACTGTATCCACCGCCTAATATAGCTGCTATAACGACGTCTGAGCTTGTTCTCTATAAATCGTCGGGGAGGAATAAGTACGCCATTTTTGCATTTTTTACTCCATCCACTACCCTTTATCGCACTTGTGTTTAGGCGTAAATCCTGACGAAGTATTCTTCATAGTGTTTAGGGGAAGTTACGCCCCATGCATGAGAAGAATCTTCTATGGTAGGTGCCATCAACAAGGCGATTCCCTTTCAGTACCGCTTATGTTCCACGTATCGTATGATCTCTAAAACTCACCTATAGTCTCCCTCACATAAGGGCGGGTGATTTTTTATTGATCTTTCTAAATACCTATAGTTTCCCTCACGTAAGGGCGGGTATTTTGTATGGTATATTGGCCTAGCAAAAGGTATATCGAAAGGGGGACCAATTTGGTGATATAAGGAACCTTCACTATGGCCGTTGTTGCAAAGTTGATGACTGATCCGCATCAGTTATTGAAAGGTCCAAATTATACACCATGGAAACATAAGATGAAGGCTATTCTCCAAATGGAATATTTGTGGGATATTGTTACTGGAGTAGCAACCAGGCCTTCACCAACAGCAGGATCCACAGGTCCTTCACGAGATCAGATTGCTTTTGACAAGAAAGACAGTAGAGCAAAGGTGCTCATTTTGTTTGCTATTTCAGATGAAGTGCAACCTCATATAGCTGATAAAGCAAGTGGTAAAGAGGCATGGGATGCCCTTAGAACCATCTATGAGGGGAAGAATGAATCCACCATTCTTCATCTTCAACAACAACTTCATAACTTGAGTTTGAGACAGGGTGAAACAGTTGAACTCTTTCTGTGCAGAGTGTCTGAGTTGAAAGAGAAATTGAGTTCTCTGGGAGATACTGTGGATGAAAAGCTTCTCATTTCACTTGTGATGAGAGCTTTACCTTCTTCATTTGATATGTTGATAACCTCCATCCAGGTGTCTCAACGACAAATTACCTACATCGAGTTGGTCAATCTGCTCCAACAACAGGAGGCACGCCAACTTCACAAGGATGATTCTTCCAATACAGCCCTATACACCAACGAGCGGGGTTCTAGGAAGAAAGGTAATGGGCAAAAAGGAGGCAACTTTCAGAAAGGAGGAAATTCTCAACAGGATACGAAAGGAAAAGGCAAACAACCTCAACAGAAGAAGAGGTGGTGCAAGATCTGTGAGAAAGACAACCATGACACCAACAGGTGTTGGCATAAGAACAAGCAGAAGGGCCAAAACAAACCACAAAATAAGAACAAGCAACCCCAGGTGAATGTTGTTGTTGAAGAATCTGACTCAGATTCTGAATGGGCACACAAGGTGCTCATGACTACCACAGATTCCACTCAGAGGGATCCTATTTGGTATGTCGATTCTGGAGCTAGCAAACATATGACTGGCGACAGATCGTGGTTTGAATCATTTGAGGCCAAAGAGGGCAAACCTGTCACCATTGCTGATGATAAAACCTACAGGGTTCAGGGAGAGGGTACAGTTTCAGTCACTCTTCCTGATGGCAAGTGTCAGATTGACAAAGTCCTCTATGTTTCGGGATTGGCCAACAATTTGTTGTCAGTGACACAAATCCTGGACAGAAATATGGTTGTCAACTTTCGTGTTGAGAATGGAAAGAAGTGTTGTACTATTACCAGGAAGGGTAAGCAGATTGCAACGGCTTCATATAAGCACGACTTATTTGCACTAGATGCTATCTCTACTCCACATGTTGCCATGACTGTCTCTACCAAGGAGGCAACTTCCCTATGGCACAAGAGATATGGGCATCTTAGTTCTGGCTACTTACTTGAGCTCAGCAAGTATGAGATGGTAAAGGGTCTTCCTTCCCTTTCTGCCACATTGCCAGTGTGCTCTGACTGCTTGGCAGGAAAGCAACATAGAGTACCATTTGAGAAGAGCTCTACAAGAGCACGAAAACCTCTGGAGTTAATTCACACCGATCTATGCGGTCCTTTCACACCCAACAGTGTTGGAGGGAAGAGGTACTTTCAGTTATTCGTAGATGACTACTCACGAAAGATGTGGGTTTTCTTTCTCAAACTGAAATCTGAAGCTTTTGCATTCTTCCAGCAGTTCAAGAAATCCGTTGAGAAGGAGTCAGGGGCTTCTATCAAAACCCTCCACTCAGATCGAGGGGGAGAGTTTACCTCTAATGAATTTTTTGCATTCCTAGATAAGCATGGGATCAAGAGACAGTTAACAACTGCCTATACTCCTCAGCAAAATGGAGTTGCTGAGAGAAGGAACCGTTCTATCATGGAAATGGTTCGTTGTATGCTCACAGGAGCTACTCTTGGGCAACAATATTGGGCAGAATCTGTCACCACTGCAGTGTATCTGTTGAATAGGGCACCCACAAAGGCCCTAAAAGGAATGACTCCACAGGAAGCATGGAGTGGTCGAAAACCCTCCATATCTCATCTACGTATTTTTGGGTGTCAAGCTTTCATGCACATACCGAAAGAGAAAAGGAAGAAGCTAGATGAGAAAACACTGAGATGTATTTTTCTTGGATATTTTGAGCACTCTAAAGGATATCGGTTGATAGATCCTTTGACCAAGAAAATTCATATCAGCAGAGATGTTGTCTTTGATGAAGCTTTCACATCACAGAGCACATCTACAGTACACCAGGATATTGTGGAAACTAAGGAAGAGATGATTCCTTCGTCAACACAGATAGGAGGTCCTTCTACATCTTCTTCATCACCACCGAAGAAGAATCCTAAATGGTGTACAAATACAATCAGAGACGCAAATTTATCCACTCCTCCCAATTTGAATTTGGATAGACCTCGTACACGCAGTATGGCTCAAAAGGAAAGAGAAGCCAGAGAAACTGGTGAGGTTGATGATCTTTGTCAATATTTTGAGGAACTTTCTGTGACTCCAAGTACGAAGTTGAGGATATGGATATTGATGATGACAGGGCATTCATGTCTACCATAGATAGTCTTGAACCTGCATCAGTGCAAGATGCTCTCAGTGAGCCTCAGTGGAAGGCCGCTATGGATACAGAGTATGAGTCTATGATGAAGAATAAAACTTGGAAGCTTGTTGATCTGCCGCATGGAAAGAAACCTATTGGCTGCAAATGGGTATATAAAGTCAAGTACAAGGCAGATGGAACAATTGATAAGCATAAGGCCCGTCTTGTTGCAAAGGGCTATGCTCAAAAAGAAGGCATCGACTATGAGGAAACTTTTGCACCTACTGCTCGGATGACCACAATTCGGGTTATGTGTGCTATGGCAGCACAATATGGGTGGAAAGTTCACCAAATGGATGTCAAAAGTGCCTTTCTAAATGGTGATCTCCAAGAAGAAGTCTATATGACTCGAGCTGAAGGATTTGAAGTGGAAGGCCAACAACAGAAAGTTTGCAAATTGGTCAAATCCTTGTATGGTCTGAAACAAGCTCCTCGAGCTTGGTATATAAAAATGGACAATCACCTTATGCAGCATGGATTTAAGAGATGTCCGTCAGATGCAAACCTCTATTTCAAGAAACAGGGTTCTGAGATAGTGTTGCTTGTACTCTATGTGGATGATCTGCTCATTACGGGGAGTTCGGAAGCTATGATCTCTCTTGTCAAAAGAAACTTGTGCAAATATTTTGAGATGACAGATCTCGGACTTCTCCATTACTTGTCTTGGTCTGGAATTCAGCCAGAAGGAGCACTCCATCAAAGTGTCTCAGAAAAAGTATGCCAAGACATTGCTGGATAAATATCGCATGACTGACTGCAAGCCAATGGCAACTCCTATGGAGAATGGACTTTAGTTATCGCGATATGATGAATCACCTCAGGTAGATGGTACTCTCTATCGACAGTTGATTGGGAGTCTCATATATCTGACCAATACTAGGCCAGATCTCGTATTTCCTGTCAACTATCTTTCGAGGTTCATGCAGGAGCCTAAGACTACTCATTGGAAAGCAGCAAAACGTGTTCTTCACTATGTCCGTGGTACTATGGAATATGGCCTAGAATACAAGAGGAACAACAAATTCTTCTTGCAAGGATACACGGACTCCGACTATGCCGGATCATTTGATGATCGCAAGTCAACTTATGGATACATTTTTCATCTGGGATCCGGTCCTGTCTCTTGGCATAGCAAGAAGCAACAGGTGGTTGCTATTTCATCAACAGAGGTAGAATATCGCACCGCACGTGAAGTTGTGTACGAAGTGATATGGTTACGTCGCATTCTGAAAAGTATGGGCCATCCATCAAAATCTCCAATACACTTATTTTGCGACAATCAGGGTGTTCTGAACCTCGTCAAGAATCCGATCCATCATGAAAGAACAAAGCACATTGACACACAATGTCATTTCATTCGAGATGAAGTTCCAAAGCACCGAATTCAGCTTCAGCACATTCCCATAGATGCTCAAGTTGCAGACATTTTCACTAAGGCACTTGGACGTGTCAAATTTGAATTGTTTCGTAGCTCACTTTGTATTGCAAAATAATGTAAGGGGATGTTAGTAGTCTAGTATAGCTATTAGTTATTACATTACCCAAATAATGTAATAAAGGGGGATGTTAGCGTACTATTGTTACTATTGTTTTGTCCTTTACATTATTTAGATGACTGTTACAACTGCGTAACAGATCTGTTCCGTCGGTGTTCTATTCCCGGCTGCTGTAATCTGTATTTATACCTGCATTACTGAATAATACAAATTGATCCGTATTTGAACATCCCTTACACAAATTGGAGTTCAGTTAGTTAGATATTATGTATCATCATCGATCCTTCTTAGAATCCATCCACGACCATCGATCTATAACCACTTTTGGTTCTGTCTTCTTAAAAAATCCTTGATGCTTAGGCTTCCTCTCCAACTAACTGTTACAACACCGATGAAGAATTGCCCTTAAATACCTCAAATTCATTGATACAATTTTCATCGTTGATCTCACCCATTGTATGGTTGTGATCCATATAGATATAATATTTTATAATCGTGGGAAGAAATACAATGCCATTATGCTTAAAAATGTTGGTGACATCATCCTTCTATCTCAAAAATTATGGAACGCCAATTTGGCTTCCAAATGACCTGAAGGCTAAGTGGAAGTGAATCCACTCTTTGTTCTTTAGATTCCTTCACTATCCATAAAGTATCCATCAATCCACAAACAAATATAGATGACATCATCCATTCTTTACAATTTTTGTGGATTCCATTCCAATTGAGCAAGTGCATTGGCATATGATCACCAATCTGGACCCATCATAGTGTAAATAAACTCTTTCTCCATTCTGCACTATCTTTAGAACAAAACATTCTACCTTGTCACCATTTTGGAAAGGAGTTAGTCAAACTCATCTCTTACTGTGAATCTGCATCTTTGCTCAAAGCATCCCACCTTGCCACCATTTCAGTTGAGAATACTCTATGGTTTATCCAGAATTGGGCCTTCCAAAACTTAGCCACTCATGAAGTGTTCCAAAATATCGAGCGGTCGTCAATCCACACTTTTTTATCACTGACGTCATATCTTCTTAAAACTTTTGTAAATTCAAGACATGTTGCCAGTCCAGAGCCAAGAACAAAAGAAGTCTCTTAGAATCACTCCAAGCATGAAAATTTACTAAGTTTTAGGCGAGCTCATACCTCCTATTGCAAATCTACTCCAAAATACACTATAAGGTGTGCGGAATTAGGACTTTACAACTTAGGCAAAATTTGCAAAAGTTTCCTAAGTATGTGGCCATTTTGGGCCTACACCACCTAATCAAAATAACTTTATCTATGGAGGTTTAGATCAAATTGTAGATAATTCAACCATAGAAGAAGAATATGATGAACCATTCACTATGAATTTCATTACATTTCAAATCTAGAGTACACCCTTCATTATTTTGACCATTACCATTGGCATGGTTACAAATTGGGTCTATTTGAACAAGGACGTTGAACTTCGTATCAACCGCACTATCAGTTGCCATATGATAGGTTCATATTGGGTTATGGCGTAGGATGTTAGGATGAGTTATTGGCTATATCTCTAGATAGCCTAAACCCAAGCATGGGGATGGATGTTGATTGGAACCCATACCACCCTAACCCTTCACATTCATGAAGGGGAAACTGGCTGATGACCATGTTTGCCATAGAACCATCCTTGGTCTATCATGACAACATATTTATGGAGGCTAGTTCAGATGATATTCTAACAATTTATTGGGTTGTCATAAACTATGTATATGCCAATGAAATTGGCATTAAACCCTAGAGTTCTGTTACAATAGCAAAAACTAAATCAGAAGCTACTTCTAAGGAGGGTGAGTCAAAATACATATCTGAGAGAGGTGGACCAGAATGTAATTCTAAAGAATATGATGGATAATATTTCTTATATGATGAGTAATATGAAGATGAAATAAATATGGCTTATCTAGGGCATCAACATCTCTGTCATCTTAGGGAACCTATGGATATGAAATCAATTTATCATGCGGTATGCCTAGGTCCTTCCTTCCAAAGAAGGCTAGTGAATATGGAAGAGATATATCATATAGCTTTTACTAGTCCTTCCAATTTAAGGTAGCTACTTTCCCTTGAGGATCCAATTGCTATATCTATTCCCAAAGTAGACCTGATAATTCCCATTCCACCTGAGCCACATCTAGAGCATGGGAAAATTTTTGGAGATAGTGTGTTGCATTCACATGGTCTTGGAGATTTATTCCATTCCATCAACATGGTCTCCATATATTTGACCAATCCACTTCATAATCCATCCGACCCTTTGAAAATTTTGTACCTCAATATTAAGGCCATTGATTTTGATCGTGCCAATTCACCCTTAGAGCCTAAATATTTCTTCCCCAATGAAGAAATGTTGCAACTATTTTTTTTTGCTCTAGGTTGTGCATATGATGTTTATCATACTAAGGATAATTCCAATTCAATATAACTTTTAAAACCAATAGATGACATCCATTTGATCCCTACACCTCACTAGCTCGAGGAGGGATCACACATATCAATAGATAAAACCTTCAAAGTGGATATCAATGATGATCCCACCAATCCAAGGAATGTTAAATTCAAAGATATCTTATCTCCTGAGGAGCAAACCAACCTCTTTCCTCTATTGAAAGAGAGACCTAATCCCTTTTCTTGGACCTACAAGGATATGCCAAGTCTAGATCCAAAACTGGTTAGTCATAATATTTCATTGGACCCTACCAAGAAACCAGTTAAGCAAAAACTCAGGAAGATACATCCAATAATTGCTTTAATGGTTAAATATAAGCTACAAAAAATATTGGATGTAGATTTCATAATTCCCATTGACTATCCATAATGGGTATCAAACATGGTACCCATAGGAAAACCTAATGGAAGAATCCACATCTATACAGATTTTAGAGACCTCAATATGGCAACACCCAAGGATTCATTTTTGTTGCCTAATATTGATGCTCTTGTAGACACAACCATAGGTCACAAAATGATTTCTATCATGGATTTTTTTTTGTTTACAACCAAATTCAGATTAAACTAGAATATCAGCACAAAATAACTTTCACCACTCCATTAGAAACATTTTGCTACAAATTTTTTCCATTTGGCCTCAAAAATGTTGGTGCCACATATTAGTGGGCTATGACATATATGTTTCATGACTACATGCATAAATATTATAAGATTACATCGATTTATTATTGGCTAAGTCATTGCTACGTGAAGAGCACACTGAGGTTCTAAATAAAGTCTTTGATCACTTTATAGAGCATAATGTCAAGTTGAATCCTAAGAAATGTGTCTTTGGTGTAACTTTAGGTAAACTCTTGGGATTCATCATTTATAAACGAGGGATCAAAGTTGACCTAGTGAAGGTCAAAGTAATACTAGAAATGTGTCCCCCTACAAACATCAAGGAATTAATAAGCCATAAGAGCAAGGTAGCATCCATAAAGCACTTCATCGCATAGTTATCAGATAAATTTTGACCCATGAATTGACTACTATACAAGGGGGTCCCATTCAACTAGGATGAGGATTGCCAAAAATCCTTCACTAAGATCAAACAATTCCTGGCATTGCTTCTAGTATTAGCTCCACCTAGACTGATGTACCATTTTTTCTATATATCTGCCATAGACTTTGCGCTCAAAACCATGCTAGACAAAAAGAACATGCAAAACAAAGAGCAGGCGATATATTATATTAGTCAAACCTTGGTCAGTTACGAGCTACGATATGCATGTGTAAAAGTTGTGCTTAGTAGTTACAACACTATATGTTGAGCCATACGACATATGTAGTATCAAAACAAAATCCTTTGTAGTATATGATGAGCAAGACATATCATAACATACATATTACAAAGTGGATCATGCTATTGATAAAATTTTACCTAGAATTCATCAATAAAAAGTATATCAAGGGACAAGTCATAGAAGATCAACTGGAAGAGGATTCTCTTTAGGATCATAGGCATCTCATCATAGATATTCTCAATGATGCATTCTTTACATTATCAGAGTTTCCTAAACCCAAAGAATTAGATAATCAAGCTGACATGTCTTTGTTCTTCGATGGTTCCAAATGAGAGCAAGGGGGTGTTGAAGGAATAGTGTTTTTCATGCCACAAGGTGCTTCAATACCCTTGTAATTTAAAATCAATTTCCCTTGCACCAAAAACAATGCTAAATATGAGGCCTTAATAATAGGTCTCCAAATAACGTTCACCATAAATATTAGAAGGCTAAATATCTTTGGTGATTCCTTTCGCATTTTCAATCCAGTTAAGGGGATCTATAAGGGTAGATATCCCATATTGAAATCATATAAAGAACTTGTGGACACTTACCTAGCCTAACTAGAATGATATGACATCGAGGCAATCCTTCAAACATCCAAAATATTTGCAGACATCATGGCATATTTGGGATCCTTAATCCCTTAGAATCCATTTATTGACTTCACTACCATCCAAGTGAAAATGCTATCACAATCCATGATACAATGTGAGACACAAAACAATAAATAATAAGTCCACATGATTCAGATAAATCCAAACCATGAATTATTCTATAGAGCTAGAGACTTTTTAAAGAAGGTACCTTGGGGATCTTTGCTGGCGTAGGGTCCTGCAGAGAATGGTACCACTATTCTCTACAAGTTTGTTTCCTAATAAATTTTTTTACAAGTCGAGTTGCAATAACATGTCATTCAGTCAGTTGAAATTGTTGCTTATCAAGATTGGTTATCACAATTACACGATTTCCTTAAAATTGGAGTAATACCACAAGGATTGTCGTATGTTGCAAAAATAGTATTTAAATATAAAGTGACTAGATATGTCTTGCTAGGAGATATATTGTATCATTGTAGCTATGACAGAATTCTCCTTCATTTCCTTGAGCTCCAAGAATCAGCTTGGGTGATTTCACAAGCTCATGACGATACATACGGTGGCCATTTTAGTGGCATAGCCATTGTCAAGCGCATCCTTTGAATGGGTTAATATTGGTCTATTATAGAGAAGGATTGCACAATGTATTTTAGGAAGTGCATCAAATGTTAGCATCATGCTAATCTCATGCACCTACCATCATAGGCCTTACAGTCCATCCAAGCGGCTTGGCAATTTGCTTAGTAGGGTTTTGATCTAATTGGTAAGATATCTCCCACATCTTTGGGCTAGTATACATTTATCATAATGGCCATTGAGTACTTTACTAAATGGGTGGAATAAATCCCTTTAACAACAATGATAGGAGCATGTATTGTGGAGTTCATACTCCATAATATAATATGTCATTTTGGGATCCCATCCAAGATAATATCGGATAATGGAACATCATTCAAAAAAATATGTAAGGGCTTTAACGTCCAAGTATAATATTCAACACAATTTTACAACTCCATATTATCTACAAGAAAATGAAAAAGAAGAAGTCTCTAACAAGATAGTGGTAGCAATATTAAAGAAAATTGTTCAAGAAATCCACAAATATTGGTATATCCAGTTGCCTCTTGCACTATGGGCTTATAGGACTAGTATACAGACATCCATTGGGGCAACCCCATTTTTACTAGTATATGGCACTGAGCCCATTATGCCCTTGGAATTAGAAATTCCAACCCTACACATCGCATTGAAAGAGTTCATCAATGATAACATTGCACGGTAAGCTCACCTAGACCAATTTATGCTTCTTGATGAACATCGTGTGAATTCCCTTGAGCATCTTTGAGTTTATCAAGAATGCCTAAAATGGGTGTACAATAGTTAAGTCCACTTGAGAGACATTAAAGTTGGGGATCTCAATTTGATAGAAGCAAAAATTATATCTTCATTCAAACACACCACCTAGGTGTCCAGTCTAGTTTTGGTCAAGAAAAAGAATAGGTAAATTTGGTTATGCATCAACTTCAAAGAACTCAATCAAGAATCATGAAAGGACCAATACCATTGCCTTATATGTACTATATTTTATAAATAATATCTACATTAGAGAGATTCCACCTCCTAGATAAAGTATTTAGATACAATCATATTTGGGTAAGGACAAAGACCAACATAAAATGGCATTCACCACTAAGTGGGGCACTTTTGCTTATCAATGCATGTATTTTGGTCTATCTAATGTTGGGTAAGCATTCTAAAGGGCCATGGATATTTCTTTTATTGATATACTCAATAAAAAATTATCCTTGTTTACTTTTATGACCTCATAGTATTCTCTAAGTAGAGGGAAGATAATTTAGAGCATCTAGATAAGGTGTCCAAACACTATCAATAATTCAAGATATACCTAAAACCAAAGAAATTCATTTTTTTAGCTCCAAAAGGAAAGCTCTTGAAGCATTTTGTATCCAAGGATGGGATAGCCATTGCCCATAATAGGGTAAAATTTATTCTTTACTTATCATTTCCATAGCATGAAGAAGTCATTCAATCCTTCTTAGATAAATCAACTTTGTATATATATTTATGTATGAATTTACCTCCATTGCCAGGCCTATAACTAGAATGCTAAGGAAGGACAACAATTCACATGGACTAAATAAGATAAGAAAGCCTTACAAAAAATAATCAAACCATTTTAGAAGCTATGGTGCTAACTAAACTAAAATTTGACAAAGATTTTATCCTCTACACATACAAGAAGAATTTAGTATAGAAATCATCCTTATAAATATGAAAAATCCGATGAACACCCCATTGTATTCTTTAGTCAAATCTTGAATGACTATGAAGAGCATTATGACTTCATAAACAGATATGTATATTTATTAATCTAAAGTTAAGAATTTTGGACATTTGATTTTAGTTAACAAAGTGGTCGCTAATGTCATCCATGAAGCATCAAAGAACAATTCATGAAAAGAGAGATTAGTGATAAAAGAGTGGGATGGGTAATCCAAATCCTCAAATATGATATTGATATCAATATGACTAAGCTAATCAGGGGAAAATATTTGTGTCAAAGGCTAGCATAGTATATTGAAGATTCAAAAGAGGGAAATAATACATTCTTCATCATTACTAAATAAGACGTGGATTAGGTACAAGACTAGGTCAATTATATGTAATATAACTAATACCCTATGATATTTAACCAAACACATAAAAGGATATATAGGCTATAGAATATGAACTACACCCTCATTGGAGAAGCATTATTCCATAGAAAATTTGATTGTGTTCTCTTAAAGTGAATAAAAACTAGATAAATATCCTCGTTATTTCAAGTTTTTAACAAGGATTCCCTAGGGGACACTACTCACCACATACCATAGTGCTTAAGATAATGATACTTGGGCACTATTATCCCACCATTTTTGGTTATTTACACAATGGATAATAAATTGTGATAAATAAATAAAAAAATTACTGAAATAAACTGGAAAGTCCCTACCCCTCAAGCCCATCATAGTTTATGAACATTTGTCCTAGTGGGGAATTGATTTTCTAGGTGCCATAAACTAATCCTCTAATGAAGGTCATTTTTTGATCCTAAAAACCAATGACTATCTCACAATATGGATAAAGGTAATTCTGCTCAAACAAGCCACTAGAAGGGTCATAATTCTAAGCCCAAAATGGCCACATCCTTAGAAAACTTTAAAAATTTATTCTAAGGCATGGAGTTGCTCCAATACACTAAAGATATAGTGTATTTTAGAGTGACCCAACACAAAATTCTTCAATCCACTCAACACTTAGTTATTTTTTGCAAACATGAGAAAGGTGTTCTACCCCACCCGATACTTTGTGTATTTTGTGATTGCCTAGCGCGAGTGTTCTAATCCATAGTCAAATCAAGTCTAAATGATGTCAACATCCTTAAAAGTGTGGATTAGTGACATTACCTCATACTACATGCTAAAGTGATTAAGTGTCAAAAATATCCCATTTCGCTAATTTCCACATCTATTTTAGAGCAGAATTGAGACAGGCTCTACATCGTTGGGTAAGAAGGTCGAAATGCTCAAGAAGAAATACAAGGTAGTGGAATAGCACAAAATATATTTTGTATTACTTCTCGAGCAGATTGGTGACATACTCTATTCCACAATCAAATTGAGTCAAAGTTGATGGATTAGATAATGAGGAGAGGAATGCAACACATGTTCTATGCCGTAGATACAAGAAGAAAATAAAGCATTTTGAAGACTTAAGTGAGTGAATTGGCAACGAGCTACCTTTCGCTCAATATTTAGTGTATTTTTCATGAATGCTCCAAACCACTAACCAATGATGAGCCTAAAAATGCTCATATTTTGTATGAGTTTCATTGATTATTATGCGAAAATACATTAGGAACTATGTACTTTTATGAATTATAATGTAATTATTTAATAGAATTATGTGTGTTATCTAATTTGTGTGTTTTAGTGTGTTTTTGTGGAAATGTAGTTGGTTTTGACAGATTTGGATCAGTCGAGGTCTTTCGTGGACCTGGCACTCTGTTTATTTCGGGATCAAGGCATGAAGATAGACACATTCTTCATCAAGAAAGGTGCCAACATATGGTAGGTGCCTTCCTCTTCAAAGAATGCACCAATAGAAGGTAGGTGCCTTCCGTATAGAGAAGGCACCCAACATACTTAGGCGTCTTTCATATAAGGAAGGCACTCTATACAAGGTAAAGCACATTTCGTAGGAAGAAGGTGCTCAACTTCAGTATGCACCTTCCACATATAGAAGGCACCCCACTAGAGCACATGAGGAAGGCACCTTCCTCATAGAGAAGGTGCCTCTCTATTCTTTGCCTCGTTGACCATACGAGAGCAATGTTGATAGCATTGACTGGTGCATTTTTAGTTCTACATCATGTAGGATAATTTTGGGAACTCCACTAATGAACATAAGTGCCATATAAAGCACAAACCTATCAATGAGTACGTTGTGATTAGGAATATCACCCACTTTAGCAGATGTCGATCATGTTTACTAGATTGTCCTAGTTTAGTCTGAACTAAACTACTACTGTAACTTATTTGTAATAGAAGATTTGTGTGTGTGCTATATAAACACACACAAACCTCTCTGATCTATATCTAGAATCCAGACTAAGCATTATTTATCATTCTAAGGAAAAAAAATTGTAATAATTTTGTTGCAATTACAATAAAGTTCAAGAGTTCCTAACTACGTATTCAGCTGGAAGGAAGATGCTAGAGCCTGGGCCCACTCCAAGCTAGTATTCCTTCCCTTTTTCTTGTGCTTTCTATATTAGTTTTCCTACTTTCATAGGTTTATTTTTTTGCACTATTATTTTCCTTTGCTGCAATAGGTTTATTTTCATTATGCCCATATGAATATTTATTTTCCAAGGATTTAATTATTCATACGTAAGTCTTTTGGTGTGGATGAATGATTGACAATATTTTAAACCTCCAATAGTAGAGTTAGAGGGAATCATCTCAAAGTGGGTATTGTGAATGTTCTGATATGAGACACTTCTAAAGTTTACAAAGGTCCCTAGGTTGACAATTTAAATGATCGGGCAAGTAACAAAATTAGGATGAAATTAACTATGTTTAGCTCGTGACATTTTGGCATCATTGTCGAGGAAGCGCCTCTATTTAGATCAATTGCAAAACCTAAAAACCTTCTATCATACTTTGTATGAGTTCTTCGAGAAGAAGAGGACCTAATGGTCGGTTCATAAAACAAAGTCCACAAAAATTTGAGTTAGCTGAATACTCAGAGTTTGAACTAGATTCACCTGAGTCTTTACCAGCAGTCCACTGGAGTGAGAATCCCCACCTTGTGAAAAATGCTTCCTCATCCCATCAACTAGGGGAAGAACGAACCATTGTAAATCCATTGTTTAAAAGGACACCCTTAGAGGAAGCTCTATTGTGGAAAGCTGTAGAAGATCAGACAATAACACCAGAAGACCTTAGAGCCTTGACTCAGAAAGTTTTGAATGACTTTAAGGATATAAGAATTGCATTAGAGACCACATTTCTTGAAAAAATGGACAACCAAGAGACTTTATAAGGCTTTAGTTTCCCAATTGACAAAGGAGTAGGAGAAACCAAAATGAAAAATATATCCCCTGCTCACCTTCCTACCTTCAAAGGATACCCAACCGAGGACCCTGACCTATTTTTATTCAAGTTTGATGTTTTATGGAGGTATGTGGAATATAAATATGATATGCATAATCTAAAGCTCTTTTCTTCCACACTAGATGATTTAGCTCTACGATGGTTCATCTATCTGGGAGACAAACACATTACTACACGAGATCAAATGAAAAGGCTCTTTTTAGAGAAATATAAAGATTTCGATAGAGCAAGAGACTCCAAGAAGAGATCCTGAGCATGACACAAAAGGAATATGAGTCTCTTGAGGAGTATTGGGAGAGATTCAACTTCAATATTAAATAATATCCTCACACGAAGCTAGCTGATAAGTCTCGTAAAAGCATATTTTTGAGAGGACTTAAAAATGAATCATTGGAAGCTCTCAACATGATTTCTAGAGGTGACGTCTATCAACACACTATGGAAGATATCCAATAATTATGCTAGAACTACTCAAGAAGGAGAGGCAAGACCACTCCTAGGACCATGAAAATGACTACTTTAATAACGAAAATGAAAATAGGCAATATGTTGGAAGATTTGAAAAGTGAGATGCTTTTGTCTCTAGCATTACAGATAGACACACTATTGTTAGAGAAAAAGAAGCAAGAAAACGAGGCAGCATTAGCTTATTTTTTCCCAAAATGCAGAGGAAAGAATGCAAAGAATGCATGCTTGAAGAACAAATTCAGAGTATGCACGGTCTGTAAGCTAAATCATAAGACCAAATTGTACCCACAATTACCCAGCATCAAGGAGGATGCTGATATTTTGGAAGCCTATTTTATAGGCAATCAAAGGAGTTTTCCACAACCCTCTACGAGAAATACACCACTAGGAATACCATCATATGAGGGAGGACCATACATGCCATAAATCTAGTTGCAACCACCTAACATGGGGTGGTGGGGCCCATATCCTTGGTCCAACGCACCCCCAGGAGTAGCATATCCGAATCAGTAGCCCTGGATGCAATATCAATACCCTAGGCAACAGTGGAGAGGCTAGGCTCAATGGAATCTAGCTCCACAGAATGTAGTGCCAGCTCATCCCTAGCAAAACCTGCCAACCTTACCTATAGTGAGAACTGCACAACTATCCACACAATTGATGGTAAATCCAAACAATAGAGTAAATCAACTGACATATAATGTAGAAGGTGATATGTACCCGATGTATAATATTAGTTGTAATTAGATTCATATTAGATCAAGTAGACAACTAGGAGTAGAGACACCTCCCCTGGTAGAAGAGGAGGCAAAAGTAGAGGAAACACCTCTTATAGAAGAGGTGGAAGAAGAATTTTTTGAGAGAACAAAGGCTCATTTTCCTAAACGACTACAAGAATAGAGGAAATTAATGCAATTGGAGTTTGATATTCTTTCTAGCTTAAAAAATATCATGGTGAAAATTCCACTTTTTCAAGCTATCTGAGATGTCTCGATATATTCTAAAGCAATAAAAGAGATGTGCCTAAGAAATTCAAGCTGAAGAGTGACCAAAACTATTAATGTTGTGGGCAAGTTGGTTGATTTAATGATGGGCAAGATGTATCATGCTAAGTACATAGACCCAGGCAACTCAATGTTGACGATAAAAATTAGGGGGCATTCCTTGACCAATACATTGATAAATCTGGGTGCAGCCATAAGTGTAATTCCCCAAGAGACCATGCAAAAGCTACAACTCATATACCTAAGGCCAACTTCAATGGTTTTATAGCTGGCTGATTGTGATGGTATATGTGTGGGAATATCCAGCCAAATTTTTGGTGTTACAATCTAAAACCAAGCTGGGTGGCTACTCGCTCATCTTGGGAAGGTTGTGGTTGGTGACATCTGACACTTACATCAACTACCATGATGGGTTTATGACCATATCTAATGGGCATAATGTAAAAAGGTTAACTATTTCACCTCCTGTGCAGTCCGTTGATTCGTTGGGAGGATCTACATTGACCAAGCATAAAGAGGAGGAGATATCCATAATACAACTAGTGATGGCATTAGACAAGTTCATAGAGGAATAATATAAGGATGGAGTTATTGTAGAATTCCTCCAAGGAGAGTCCTCTAACGTTATGCCTGAGTCATCATTAGCTGGTGCCCAAGACCACCACATCCAACAGACAAACGTTAGGCCAAGAAAAACATTGAATATTAATAGTGGGTTGACCCACACATAGCTAAGGAAGGTAGAAGAACTCTTGGTTAGACACCAAGGGGTATTCACATTCACTTATCAAGTATTACCTTTCGAGCTATGCAACGCACCTGCCACCTTCTAGAGGATAATGGTCAACATATTTTCAAATATGATAGGAGATGTGGTTGAAGTGTACATGGATGAATTCACCATTTATGGAGAAACCTTTGATGAAATAATGAAGAATTTGGAAAGGGTGCTCAAAAGAAGTGAGGAAAATTATTTGTCCCTTAGTAATGAAAAATGTTTTATAATTATGCAAGAAGGTATCGTACTGGAACACCATATCTCCGTAGAAGGAATAAAAGTTGACAAAAGAAAAATTGAGGTCATCAAGGACCTACCCAGCCCTACAACATAGCGAAAGGTGAGAAGTTTCCTTGGATCTACTAGGTACTACCAGTGATTTATCACCGAATTTAGAAAAATTTCAAAACCACTGCATACTTTATTATCTAAGGATGTGGAGTTCAAATGGATGGAAGACTGCAAAAGAGTGTTTCAATCACTCAAGGAAAAGCTAATATCTGCACCCATTCTGAGGGGGCCAAATTGAGCTATACCCTTCCACATCTATTGTGATGCCTCCAACAATGCGATTGGAGTAGTCCTCATATAGAAGGATGGTGAGGAATTTTACACCATCTACTATGTCAAAAAAATTTGGTAGGGGCTAAGCTCAACTATACAGTAACAAAGAAGGAATTCCTTATGATTGTGCATGCCATAAACAAATTCTGCCATTATATTACCTGATACAAGGTGTTTTTCCACATGAACCATACAACCATCAGGTATTTAATAAGTAAACTAGCTATTGGTGGAAGAGTTATAATATAGCTTCTACTGTAGGAGTTTGAAATAACGATAGTTGAAAAGCTGGGAAAGGACAATGTTGTAGTAGACTTTCTATCCAGATTGACACTAGCATACCATTCAATAGTGTAAGACCAATTTTTGGATGAACATTTGTTCACCATCAGTGAGCAAACACCATGGTATGTAGACATAGCCAATTACTTAGCCACTGGAAGAACCTCACCCGCTTTATCCTTACAATAAAATTAGGTGGTAGTATAAAAGAGCAACACATTTCTATGGGTTGACGACCTCCTATTTAAAAAAGGATAGGATCAGATTATAAGGAGGTGTGTAGCAGAGCAGGAATTCTTAGAAATACTCAAAGCTTGCTATGATGAACCATGCCAGGGACATTTTGTAGGGATATGGACCGCCTATAAAATCCTACAGGTTGGGTATTTTTGGCCCACTCTATTCAAATATGCGACTGCCTACACCAAAAAGTGTGACAAGTGCCAAATAATGGGTAGACCGACCCATCGGTACAAGATGACCCTTAAAACACAAGTGCATCTAGAGCCCTTCGATAAGTGGGGTATGGATTTTATGGGGCCAATTAATCAACCCTCAATAGGAAGGAGATTTATTTTAATCTGTACAAACTATGTCACCAAGTGGGTGGAGGTACAAGCACTAAGGGATTCAAAGGAAAAGACGATAGCCAATTTCTTATTTGTTCAAATTTTTACATGATTTAGGGTCCCTAGAGAAATAATAATAGACCAAGGTCCTCAATTTAACTCCAAATTTATCAAGAAATTTATGAAGCAATATCAGATTCAGCACAATAATACTACGCCCTATCACCCGCAGGAAAATAGACAAGTGGAGGTGACAAACAGAGAGATAGAGAATATTCTGACAAAAATTGTGCAACAACATAGAAAATATTGGGCTACATGGATTTCAGAGGTAATATGGGTATACAACACTATGTGGAAGTCAACCACCAACTTTACACTCTTCCATCTGGTCTATGGGAAGAATGCAATGATGCCCATTGAGTTTGAAATTAAGACATTGAGGACTACTCTAGAATTAAATTTGAGCATGGAAGAAGCTCAAAAAGAGAGGATTCAACAGTTGAACCAGCTGGACGAATTTAGAAGGGATGCTCTACAAAGAATGGAGATCATACAAAAGCAAAGAAAAAAATGGCATGATCGACACATCAAGCTGAAGCAGTTCCAAGAGGGATATTGGGTGCTCTTGTATGATTTTAGGTTCTAAGAAAGGAAGGGCAAATTAATGCAAATATGGATGGGACCATATGAAGTGGTAGACCTCATCAAGAATGGTGTTGTGCATATTAAGACTATTGACGGCAACAATGTTGTATTGAAGGTGAATGGCCATCGACTGTGGCCCTATAGCACGTCTAACAATTTACTGGTAGAGTCCAGAATAGGCATGGGGGAGACCCCATCCTTGTAATCTAGACCAAACTCTCAGTAGGAAGAATGGTGGACATGATGGTGTCCACCAAAATTAGTTAGTTTAGGGTTTTTTTATTTCTTATGATGTGTTTTTCTGGGATGATGCCCGCATGTAAGTTGCAAGAATCCTAGTAGAGGGCCTACTAGACATGGAATGCATCTAATTGCCTATAGTTTTCTTTTCCTTTTGTTTGCTTTTGCAGGTGGAGGAACTGTTAGCTCAAAAAATAGGTATCTAGGAAACCAAGCCTGAATTGACTTAGCACCCCGATACCTACACATGTTTCTTAGAAGCAGCATTTGTCCAAGATTGGGCAAAGGCAATAAAATCTCCTTTGGGAGAAATCACATGTTAGGTCTAGCAGGAGGTTGATGCGATAGTATGAGGGAAGTATGAGAAGTCTTGATCACCCTTGCCTAGATGATCACGACATGCTGTTGAGAAAAAAACAAAAAAAAATGCCTTGCAGAAGGCCTTCCTCTTCAAATAAGACTTCCCACTTGAGAAACAGTTCCTTCCTCCTTAGAGAAGGTGCCTAACAGAGGTGGACGGTGCCCATAGGAAGAAGGTATCAATCTTGAGGCAAGGCGCCTTCCTTCTAAAGAAGGCACCCATCATAAATAAGGTGCCTTCCTTATAGAGAAGGTGCCCCATATAAATAAGGCACCTTCCTTATAAAGAAGGTGCCCTAGAGAAGGCAGGCACCTTTCGTATAAGGAAGGCACCCAACTAAAATAAGGCACCTTCCTTATAAAGAAGGTGCCCATAGGAGACTTAAAAAAAAATTATGATGACCAAAGCATCTTCCATTCCAAGAAGGCACATCCAATTTAAAAGCACCTTCCAATATGAGAAGACGCCTTTCTTCAAAAGTGCCTTCCCTAACAGTAAGGCACCACTATTCAAAGAAGTGCCTTCCACAGTGGGAAAGCACCATTCGTTTAAAGTGACTTTTGTAGTGGGAAGGCACCACTGTTCAAAGAAGCATATTCCGTAATAGGAAGGCACCATTCATTTAAAGAGACTTCTGTAGTGGGAAGGCACCATGTTTCAAAAGCACCTTCCATAGCAGGAAGGAACCATCATTTAGAAGAATCTCCTTCCACCTAGGGAAGGCACCATTCATTTAAAGCACCTTCTGCATCAGGAAGGTACCAAACAACACTTTCTACATACAACCCTTACATGTGAACGATATCAACACACGGTTGGGCAGCAAAAAATTACCACCATCACTCCACATGATGGAAATCTGCCCCGATTAAAAATTATGCAAAGTTACAGGGTGATATCCTCACGCATGCCTCAAGATTGATGGACATATGATTTTTACAAAACCAATGAGGAGCTTGTCTATAGCATAGAACCTCGAATGACGTGGCAATAAAGTCTAGAGTAATCTACACATGTGAAATACCCATCCTCCATATCACAAGCTAACAAATCACTACCCTCTGCGATGCATAAACCATCCAATCAGATACATGCATAATTTTAATTAAATTTTTATATAATATTTTATAAATTATGCAGTACCAAAAAATAGTGCTACCATAAAAATCATGTACCCCCATGGTCGAAACATTGTGGCTCAAGAAGTGTACCTCGCCAACCCTAGAATTGAATTCTAGGGTTAGGCGCCTTCCTGAGGGCATAATGCAAAAACATAAGAACAATTAGGGAAGGCACCATGGGAGGATGATCAAAGAACCACACCATTAAGAAAAATGAGCCGAGTGATACAAAGGGAATCAGGGGGACAGTGAGGACCCAATTCAAGGCCGAAGGATGGCTCAAATATTATACCTTGCTTTGTCAAAACCAGGATATAGAGGCAGCTAGGGAATTTACTGCATCATTGAGGGGAGACACAGTTCAGGTGCACGGAAGGGAAATTCCAGTCACCCCAGAATACATATCCCAGGTGACTGGCTTGCATCTCATAGGTGAGTGTACATACAAGGGTGGCATGTTGAAAAAATGCACCGATTTGTTACTGCCAGGGGAGAATGTGTAGGTAGAGGAGGGGCTACCAAAAATTTGACTATCCATGCACCTGCAAAAGTTATTCGAGCAAATTGATCGCTTTTTCACATGCACCAAGAAATATTCCCACCTACACGTTAACCATGTGTAGTTCTTAAATCAATTAGTACATGCGAGAAGGATAAACATACTCTTATACCTAGAAAATGTCCTGAAGGAGGAAGCAACTCGATACCAAAGGGGTGCACCTTCCACCTTTGCCCACCACGGGTTGATATCGGTGTTGGTTTGCCATGTAGAGGAACAAATGGGAGACTCCCATGTAGAGGGAGATGGTGACTAGGAAGGAGAGGAAGTTTATGTTGATGGGGAAGAAGAAGACGAAGAAAGCCCCATAGAAGAGAGAAGAAATCAAGCAATTGTCATTGCCCAATTTTGTGGAAGAAGGAGGGCACTCACCCTTACCCAAATTCATAGAGGAAGGGGTATGACTCACCAGAAGTAGAGTCAAATTATAGCAACTAGAGCCAGTTCTCAAGAGGAAGCACCTACGACATCTCCTCCTATCATCATAAAAATAATAAGAGGACATGGAGGCTGGTCTCATAGCCCATACCCTATAGGATTTGACCAACTAGAACCCACAGGAAGCTAAGACTTTTGCGAGCATTAATCAGGAAGTTGATGCAGCCCTAGAATTGTAGACCAATTATTGGATGGCCCAACAAATATTGGAGGATTTCTAGGAGGAGTTGGATGAGCGAGCACGAAGAATATCTCAGCTCAAGCAGCTGGTCCAACAGCTACAGGAGGATAATCGATAATTTTGGGCCAAAATACAAAGAAAAAGGACATGTTAACTCAGACCGGTTAGGCAATTGAGGTCCTGATGAATTACTCGAACTCATTAGAAAGAGTATACTCTTCAGGGGAATTCCATTCGAATGCCCAACAGAGCAGCCTGGAAGTAGGGGAAAAATCCTCTACTTTTGAAATTAATGAAAGAGGGAGCCCAATGGAGCCCCCTGTTATTGAATTGAGGGACCACACTAGCCATTCCACTTCCAAAGTTAGCCGGGGTGGGGACCTCAAACAGGCAGAGCCAACGGATCGAGCAGATCTAGACAACCACAGTAGTTTCCTGCCCCACCACTACAACTTCACATAGAAAATAGAAGACCGCACCTCCTGATGTCGGTCAAAATAAGAAGTAGCCACATGTTGGAGGTACAACCAAAAAATATTGACGATGAAGAGAATGAAGGGCTACGTACATTTTTGATGCCATGAGGATGTGGCATATGTTAGGCATCAAGGGATGATGAGCCTAAAAATTGATCATATTTTGTATGAGTTTCATCAATTATTATGTGGCAATATATTAGGAATTGTGTACTTTTATGAATGATTATGTAAATATTTAATATAATTATGTGTGTTATCTAATTTGTGTGTTTTAGTGTGTTTTTGTGGAAGTATAGTTGGTTTTTATAGGTTTGGATCAGTCAAGGTCTTTCGTGGACCTAGCACTCTATTTTTTTTGGGATCAAGGCATGAAGATAGGTGCCTTCCTCTTCAAGGAAGGTGCCAACAGATGGTAGGCACCTTCCTCTTCAAGGAAGGCACCAACAGAAGGTAGGCACCTTTCGTATAGAGAAGGCACCCAACATACTTAGGTGCCTTTCGTATAAGGAAGGCTCCCTATACAAGGCAAAGTGCCTTTCAAAAGAAGGTGCTCAACTTCAGTATGTGCCTTTCGCATATATAAGGTGCCCCACTAGAGCACATTTGGAAGGTGCCTTTCTCATAGAGAAGGCACCTCTCTAATATTTACCCATTGACCAGACGAGAGCAATGTGGACAACATTGACTGGTGCAGTTTTAGTTCTACGTCACATAGGATAATTCTGGGAACTGCACTAATGAACGAAAGGGCTAGGTAAAACATGAACCAATAAATGAGTACATTTCCATTAGGAACATCGCTTGCTTTAGCATATGCTGATCATGTTTACCAGATTGTCCTAGTTTTGTATGAACTAAACTACTGATGTAACTTATTTTTAATAGAAGATCTATTTGTGTGTTATATAAACACACACAAACCTCTATGATCTATATCTAGAATCTAGACTGAGCATTATTTATCATTCTGAGGAAAAAGCATTGTAATAATTCTATTGCAATTACAATAAATTTCAAGAGTTCCTAACTATGTATTCAGTTGGAAGGAAGTTGTTGGAGCCTAGGCCCACTCCAAGCTAGTATTCCTTCCCTTTTTCTTGTGCTTTCTAGATTAGTTTTCCTGCTTTCATAGGTTTATTTTTTTGCACTATTATTTTCCTTTGCTATAGTAGGTTTATTTTCATTAGGCCCATATGAATATTTATTTTCCAAGGATTTAATTATTCATACGTAAGTATTGTGGTGTGGATGAATGATTGAAAATATTTTAAACCCCCAAATAGTAGAGTTAGAGGGACTCATCTCAAAGTGGGCATTGTGAATGTTCTGATATGAGACACTTCTAAAGTTTATGAATCTCCCTGGGTTGATAATTTAAATTATTGGGCAAGTGATAAAATTAGGATGAAATTAACCTGTGTTTAGCCCACGATAGCCAAAGATTTATAAGTTGATGTTAACATTATTTTTAGAGTGGATTGGATATATGTCCTACACCACTCATCTATAGAGAATTATTAAATATTAATCATAGCCATCCATAAAATGCATCAACGATACATATTATGTTGACATTTTTACGAGTATACAAAGGTGGATTCCTGGTGAATGAGAACCAGTCAGTTCAAGTAGGTCTATGAAGCATCTATGGTGCCAAGAACTAAGAACCTAGGTAGTTGCAAATCTATGGTGGTATGGATTCCTCAATAAGGATGAATGGTCCAAATATTATTTCTAATGGTTTGGAGTCTAATTTCTATTGTTGAACTAACAAGTTGTAGAGCCGAGCTACCATGTCGTGTAACATTAAGTAGATTTCCTAGACCCTAAAGGTGAATGAAATTATGCCATCGTATCTTTTTGCTAATATAGCATAGTCAAAATCCTTGTAATATTTCTCCTATTTTATTTCATTTTAAAACTATATATAGAGGTTGAACCCTCGATTTTTAGGGTCGAATCTAGAGTGTTTGCTTTCCCTACTATGTAACATCTTTTGCAAATTAATGGAAGGAGCATTACCTAGATTTTTTACTCAAGATTTGTCATATTTAATATCTTTCATTAAGAGGTTTAAGTTGTGAATTGCATTTATGTCAATGTTTTTATGGTTAGTTCATTCCACCTACATTGGATTACTAGTTGTAAGGTAATTGAAATATGTTCATAGTTAGATATGTGTTGTTGAGAAGTTTATTTCTATTAAGTCTAAATGCTGATATATTCTACTATATTGGACTTTTAGTATCATAGATGTTTGAAATTACTTCTTGAAGCACATCTCTACTTTACTTTTATTGTATGAAGATTATTTCATTTTGGGTGTTGCTAATCCTGAGTGTGGGACACTAGAAATAATTTGTTGAAGGTTTTCCCTATGGATGCCTATGTTTTTAGCCCTATTCAACCACTATTTACTTATAATTTCTTAACCCTAAGACTTTTCTAATCCTATCCCTCAAAACCATTATTGAGCTTAATTGATTCAACACTTTATCAGTTGATAAGGAACCAACCTACTCTGGAGGTTGGGCTGAAGCAATATTTGGTCCTTTCAATGTTGAGATCTGAGTTGTGACTAGTGAGTGCAAGTCTGATCAAAAAGCTGGAAGATAGAAAGTTGTAGTATCAAGTTTACTTGATGTTAATTTGAATACCAATAGTTTTGGCATTCTTGGTGGGATCTATTTACAAGAAACACTAGAACCCATATTATTATGTATTGTTTGAATTCTTTCCTGAAGGAATCAAGATTTGGTGAATTGTCTTGACCTTGCTAAGTAGTGAGCAATGAATTCACTAGGTGATTTCCTGGACTATGAATCCAAAAAAAATTATCCTGGTAGCTTGTAGTTTTTTCATGAATACTAGGTCATCCGTGAGGAATAACCTAGACTCATTTTTCTACTATGATCTATCATTTAGAGGGTCTACTATCATAAGGGATTTGAATCAAGATTTTCATTTATATGAAACTCCTCCTAAGGAGCATCCTACAATACACCCAAGGCCACCTCCAATAGGAGCTACACCTAGGAACATGGCCCAAAATTAGAATCAAAATGTAGTTCCAAATAAGCCCTTACAAAAGTATCCTAGCTAGAATACAACTGGCCCCCTTAGACTGGCCCATATGCATGATATTCCCCAAGCTATGTCTAAGGCCATCCCCACCTATGATGGATCTAGTAAACTGCATATGAGCACTGCTAAGATATTATAAATATGGCAGCAATCCACAATATAAAAAATGAAGATGTCATTGTCAAAATCCTAGCCTTGTTATTTGGATGATTTTTTTTTAATTGGTTGAAGACCTTAGAAGATAATACCATCACCTCATGGGCAGCATTAGCTGAACCCTATGTGGAAGAATTCAATGAATCTACTGATCCTTTCTCCCTCCTTAATCAATTCACATCCATGTAAAAACATCAGCAAGAAACTATTTCAAACTTCAATTTGAGGTTTAGTAGGACCTGAAAGAGGATCCCCCCTAAAGCCAAACCATATTTAACCCTCACTTTTATGTATTATATTAGATATCTTGGATCAGATTTAGGTCTGCAAACCCAACAATCTGGAGTAAACACCTTTCCACAGGCCTACAATGTAGTTGTCCATGCTGAAAATATCCTTATTAATGTGGGAAGATTACCCCCAAAAGCTATTTTTCCCTACAATTTGGAAACCCCCAATACCCAAGGTCATATAGGTACATCATCTTATATGGATCCACCTCCTTTGTCATCCCAATTTCTGCAAATTACTCCTATTCCTCATTCAAAAGCATCACCTACCAATGAAAAAAGAGACATAGTTCCTAAAGGCCAAGAAAATATGGTCAGTTTTACCAAAATAATTGAGAAATAAACTGAGGGAGATAGGATAAGATCCAAGAATGAAGTACAAGAGAGGCTTATATTCCCCTCCATTACAAAGAGGTAGAGAATTGAAGCTAAGTAATAGTATAAAAGGAAGTATGGTGAGCTAGAGAGAAGGCTTGAGAGACCCACCTCTTTTTAGTTTGAATATAACACTGTGGAGTAAATGAAGAAGATACCATCCAAAGCTAGCCTATATGATACTCTCTTCATTCTTGGTCAAATAGACCTACTAAAATCTTCTCTGAATATATATCCATAGGAAAAGTAGGCCACCACAATCCTCATCATACCCTCTAAAAAGGATAAAATATCCCCTACCATTTTAAAGAATAAACCCCCTCATTTTTACATATCTTTAAGGATGGAGGGGTGGATTGTTCACAATTGTATGATTGACTCAAGGGCATCCACTACAGTTATGCCTTTCAAGGATATGGGTATGGAATACACCATATCCTACCCTAGAGTTCTGCATTTAGAAGAGACACCAGTGAACACAGTGTGAGTGATAAAAGATGTCTTGATGAGGCTACATAGAACACTTGAGGTAACCATGGTGTAAGAAATAGTGGTGGTGGACCTAGAGCCTTATTTTGGCATATGCCTTTCAAGAGAGTTCACTGTAAAATTGGGAGGATGCATGTATATGGACTATTCCAGCATGGTGATCCCTTTCAAAAGAAAGAGGATAAAAATAACACTTGAGAAGCTTGTGTCCTATCACATTGAAAAAATTGAAGAGGACATGTGCAATCTCACTCCTCTAGAGGAATTTGAATTAGTCGATAATTTTGAAGAATTGGAGATTGAATATGAGCTTCATTTTAGGGAGGATTATAGTCAATTTTAGATAGGTATGGGTACATAAAAAATTTCCACAAAAATAGAGAAATGAATTTATGCTATATCTAACCAGTCCTTGAGAAAAATAGAAACTTGGATAATTAACTTTGATGGTGCCTAATATAGAAATGGTATCGGTGCTAGTGTGCTATTATAGTCCTAATTATAATGGACAAATATTTTTGCATATAGGCTAACATGTTCATGCACTAACAATACTGTAGAATATGAGTCTCTATGCCTTGGGAAAATGCAAGCTAAAAGTATGGGCACCAAGATCTTGAATATACATGGAAACTCTAAATTGGTTGTTAATCAGGTAAGGGAGAGTTGCAATAGTAAGCACCATTACCTGAAAGTGTATAGAAATAGGGTATGGTATTTGATTGAATCCTTTGATGCTCTAAATATTAATTTTATTCCTTGAGAATAGAACACCTTGGAAAATTTTTTAGTAGTGAGGGGAGCTAATTTCAACCCTTCTACATATATAGGAACCACAAAATACAAAGGGATAAAAATGATTTTTAGGCTTGTAGTACCAAACAAGCAATTTTTTTGACAAGTATTTGAAAGTGATGAACAAATCGTTGATTTTATAGTGAGAGAAGCATGTTTATCTATTATTCATGAGGAAAACCAAGAAGAAATAAACCAACATGATGTTATCCAACTTAAGAATAATCATATACCTAGAGGGCTGGTTACTTTGGAAAGCTTGTTCGATAATGAAGATAGGAAAAGTATCAAATCCATGGAGATAAATGAGAAGATATACAAAGAAATTGAAATTGAAAAATAAAAGAAGCTCAAAGTTGGAGTCTGATGTTATTCAAAAGAAGAAGAGGATATCAAAGCTTTAAGCCTGAAGTACCAAGATATTGTATCTTGGTCATACAAATATCTTAAAGTATATGACAATAAGGTCATCCAACATACAATTGAGCTAGAGCTAAATGCAAAATCCTTCAGACAAAAATAGAGGCCTATGAATCCTAGGATCAAAGCCATAATGAGAGAAAAACTATTGAAGCTGCTAAAGGCTAATATTATTTATCCAATCAAGCATTCAACTTGGGTAGCCAGCTTGGTACTGGTAAGGAAGAAGAATGGTGACATTTTATTATGTGTATACTTCAAAAACCTCAATAAAGCATCACTAAAGGACCACTATCCCATCCCATAGATTGATCAATCTTGTAGATTATGTAAGAATCAAAAAGGTTCTCACTACTAGATGAATTCTCTAGATACAACCAAATTTAGGTGAAGGATGAAGATTAGTTTAAAATAGTATTCACCACCAAATGGGGGACTTTTACCTATAAGAGAGTGAAAATTGGGCTATCTAATGTAGGAGCCACCTTCAAAATAGTAATGGATTATACCTTTGGACAGATGATCAACAAGGTCATTCTAATCTACTTAGATGATATGATTATTTTATCCCATAACAAGCAAGACCACCTGGAATATCTAGAACAAGTCTTTCAAAAGTGTAGAGAATTTGGTATTTATCTTAATCCTAAGAAGTAATTCTTTGCAGTTCATGAGGGAAATTTGTTAGGCCATGTGGTCTCCAAATAAGATATGGCCATTGATCTAGACAGAATCAAATCAATCCTTACCCTTCCACTACCTATAAAAAAGAAAGCCTTGCAGTCCTTTGGTCAGATAAACTTTATCAAGAAATTCATCTTTGACTTTGCTTAGAAGGTGAAGCCTATATCAGAACTGCTGAAGAAGAATGTAAATTTCAAATGGACTGAGGTGAGAAAGCAAGCCTTTGAAATCATCATGCAATCCATTGCTATAGATCCAGTTCTAGTCAATATGGAATTCAACAAATATTTCTTCATGAATATTAGGTTAAGTATAATTTTATTGAGATGTAGTAATGAAGTCATTGAAAAAATTTAGGTAATACTTGGTTCAAAGCAAAATCCTGGTTTATATGGTTCATAAGGATGTGAGAAGTTTAATTTTACAAGGAGAATTGGGAGATAAGAGAATTGGTTGGATTACTAAGATCCAGGAATATGATGTGGAAATCCATCCTACCAAGTTGGTCAGAGGTAGGGCAATATGCCAAGGTTTTACAGAAGCAGTGGTTTTAGCAGAGATGACAATCTATCAATAAACAATAGAGGATCCAAATAAAGATCTATAGTCAAGAGAATCAGACTGGGTGGACCATATTACTAAGTACTTTTATATTGGGGTATGCCCTCCTAATATTAACCCATCATGAAGGACAAGATATAGGCTTTAGGCTTTGAAATATGTCTTGTTTCCATAAGGTCTATACAAGACAAATACATAGGGGCTAAATGCATTAAGTTTTCTAGCAAGTATGACATCACCATAAAAAATTCTTCAAACTACTACCCCCAATGAAATGGATTAGTAAAATCAACCAACAAGAATCTACTAAGGATTTTGAGAATATCATTAGAGGGTAACAAGAGAAGTTGGCACCTACTACTGGAAAAATCACTATGGGCAGATATGATCACTATCAAAAGGTCCATCAAGACCTCCCATTATGACTTAGTATATGGGAAGTAAGCAATATTACTTGTGCACTTGTAAATTCCAGCCCTCAAGTTGGTAAATATAGAGGGTGAGTCTGAAAAAAATCTAGTTGAAAGCAAGTTGACACATTTATTGTAGCTAGAGAAGAAAAGGAATAAGGCATATGAGAATTTTCAAAAGCATTCATTTTACATCAATTCATGGTTTAATAAGAATACCATATTTATAAAGTTCCATGTTAGAGATTCTGTACTCAGGTGGAATGTGGAAAGAGCTAAACCAAGGCACAATCAAAATTTTGACTCCTTATGGGATGGTCCTTTTAAAATAGTAGAATTTAAGGAAAATAATGTTTTCCAGCTTGAATATCTTGAAGGTCAACATGGTCATTCTAATATACTTAGATGACATGACTATTTTCTCCCATAACAAGAAAGACCACCTGACACATCTAGAGCAAGTCTTTCAGAAGTACAGAGAATTTGGTATTTCTATCAATCCTAAGAATTCTTCTTTGTAGTTCATGAGGGAAAGTTTTTAGGGCATGTGGTCTCCAAATAATGTGTGGACATTGATATGGATAGAATAAAATCTATACTTACCCTTCCGCTACCCATAAACAAGAAAGCCTTGTAGTCCTTATTTGGTCAGATAAACTTTTTTCAGGAAATTCATCTCTCACTTTGCTTAGAAGGTGAAGCCTATATCAGAACTGCTGAAGAAGAATGTAGATTTCAAATGGACTAAGATGAGAAATCAAGCCTTTGAAATCATCAACCAATCCATTTCTATAGCTCCAGTTCTAGTCAATCCAAACTTTAGAAAATATTTCTTCATGAATATCAGGTCAAGTATAATTTTATTGAGATACAAGTATTTACAGTAATGAAGTCATTGAAAAAATTTAGGTGATAATTGGTTCAAAGTAAAACCCTAGTTTATGTGGTTCATATGGATGTGAGAATTTTAATTTTACAAGGTGAATTGGGAGATAAAAGAGTTGGTTGGATTACTAAGATCCAAGAATATGATGTGGAAATCCATCCTACCAAGCTGGTCATAGGCAGGGCCCTATGCCAGGGTTTTATAGAAGCAATGATTTTAGCAGAGATGATAGCCTGTCAATCAACAAAAAAGGACCAAACTAAAGATATATAGTCAGGAGAATCAAACTGGATGGACTAGATGACTAAGTACTTTTAGATTGGGATATGACTTCCTAATATTAACCCATCACAAAGGAGAAGATATAGGATTCAAGCTTTGAAATATGTCTTATTACCATAAGGTCTATACAAGATAGATACATAGGGGATAAATACATTGATTTTTCTAGCAATTATGACATCACCATAAAAAATACTTCAAACTACTACCCCAAGTAAATAGATTAGCAGAATCAACCAACAAGAATATGCTAAGGATTTTGAGAATATCATTAGAGGGTAACAAGATAATTTTACACCTACTACTAGAAAAAGCTCTATGGGTAGACAAGATCACTATTAAAAGATCCATCAAGACCTCCTCTTATGCCTTAGTATATGACAAGGAAGCAGTATTACCTGTGCACTTGGAAATTGTAGCCCTCAAGTTGGTAAATATAGAGGATGAGTCTAAAAAAAATCCAATTGAAAGTAGGTTGACACTTTTATTTTAGTTAGAGGAGAAATAAAATTAGGCATATGAGGATTTTCAAAAGCATTCATTTGATATCAAGGTATGGTTTGATAAGAAGGACAGATTTAGAAAGTTTCAAGTTGGAGATTCTGTACTCAGGTGGAATGTGGAAAGAGCTAAACCAGGGCACCATCAGAAGTTTGACTCCTTCGAACACTCGTGCTATGTCGCTCTCCAAAGAAATAAATATATGCAATTCACTATGCAAGTTTCCCACATTGCTTCGAAGGAAATAAAAACAATGAAATATACCACACGCTCAACAAAGTTCTTCATGCCTTAACCAATCAGTCAGTGATGTAACATCTCCAAGCAACTAAGATGCATGAGTTTGATTTGAAAAGTGTAAAAATATATAGTTCTTGTAGTGGATGCATTAATGGTATAAGGTGTACATGCAGTGGCATTTAAAAATTCTAAAAATCATAGAACTCATTCATTAGATGAAAGAAATGCCTACCTAGCAGAAGGAGTAGGAGAATTGAAAAGCATTATTTGCAAATACTAGAGAAAGAATGTTTTGAGAATTTATGCAAAAACGGCTCCTAAGAAAGCTCCAAAATATGTGAAACAAATAGGTGTAGATCTAGAATGCTATGTAAACCATATGATATGGTTGTTAGATACTATAATGACTCAAGTAAGGAGAACCTTCTTGAAGAAATTTTGAGTTTAGATACTTTGAAGGCAGACCAATTCGACCTCAAGATATCATTTTTGTAGAATATTTATTATTTTCTTACATCTATGATTCCATCTAGCATTAACCCAAATTAATTTTTGCAATCATTAAATTTTATGATCCTAAGAAAAGGGCAGTGAAAACAGATAATGGTATAAAATTATTTACGATTGCCAAAGAAGCTTTTCATGATTTGTTTTCCATAGGGGTAGAAACTCCTTTAAAACCCAAAACATTTGATATAGTATAGCAAGCTAGGGCTTATTATTCATTAATGGCTTTTGACGAGAAGGAAATCATGTAAAAATGGCTTCATTTCTAATTCAGACATATAAAGGAGAAAGATGAGATGCCTAAAATCCCAATCCCAATTGACCAATTTGCTAATCTAGAGCTCTATTCCATGCTAGTTTTTTTGGAAGGTTTGGATTTAGATAAATTTGTGAGGGATTGGAAAATAGCCACTACTTACTACATTTGAATGAGAAAATGTATGAACCTAAAGCAAATAAGAAGGGTATTAAGGCCATTTACTTTGACCAGATAACTTTCCTCACCAAAATAATGCATGAGCAATTGGTAAGGACGAAAAGGGATTTAGAGACACCCTCTTTTTGACATTTTTCAAGTTTGGTTTGGATGTTCTATGCCACAATAAGATATATGATGCCCTAGATTCCTGTAAAAGAAAAAAATGACAAGGGAGAACCTATCCTTGTATATTATTGGACTACTCACTTGAGGAGCACTAAGTATTTTTATAGGTTTAACCTAGAATTTCTAGGTCCATATTTGAAAATCATGTACGATAAATGCCCTAGGTTACCACCTATGGTTAGAGAATTGTTAAGAAAAAAAGGTGCATAAGAATGGGACTAGTATATTCTTACAGAAGGCACATTTATTAGACTCTACGACTTCACTGGTAAGCCATTTTTGCTACCTCATTTCATCACAAATAGGTTGTTAGCTCTAGAATACTTGAGGAAAATGGATTTCATAATTATGAATTATGGCTCTGGTAAGAAAATAATATATTTTTTGACTTACCATAATGTCAATGATATAACTATTACCAGAAAGGGCCTGGGTGAAAAAATCACCCAATATTTGGATAGGCTAGGCCTGTTTTACATCCCATAAAGATGGAGATATGACCCAATTGACAAATTCCACAAGAGAAACATTGATCTCAATGGAGATAAATCCCACAATTTTGAAAAGAAATCAAGGCATCATTTTGAGTAGGGGATAAATAACAAGTAAAATGCCCCACTAGATTGGAATGTTGTCAAAATAGAACAACTTTCCCTATGTCTAGACTTATACAAATATATAGTTTATTTTGATCCAGAAAAGGACAAAATCCACCAGTTGAAGGAGTATAAGATAAGAGAATTTGAGAATAAAAATAAATGGAATGAAGGTAATATCATAGACTGGTGGAGAATGAGAGTGGAAACTGGTACAGATAAATCCAAACTTGGGCAAGTTATTGATGATGATTTTTTTGGGAGATATGAAAAGAACATCAAAACTTGGAACGTGAAGGACCTTAAGGATCTAGTACTAATTTACAAGAAGATACAATCAGGTGTAGGTTCTCCTTCCCCACATTCACAAGAAGAAATTCAGGAATAAGGGGTTGATACTCAATTAACTATTGTTGAAGTTCTTAAAATATTTGAGCCCTTAATAGAACAACTAGAGAATTTTCCTATAGGGGCACAACCAATGATTAAAATGCATTATTTTGATGATAGGTCCATAAATACAGAAGTCATAAAAATAGTTAGGAGGCCCAAGAACCTAGCCCTGTATGGAGAGGCCCCTAAAATAGAAATAGATTGGAATAAGAAAGATGAGGGCTTCATGTTTACACTAGTGAGTTTCACCATTGTAACCATAGTGTATTGGAACCCTATTTCTAAATATGTATTAGAGGAAGAGCCTTCAGATGAAGATATAGAGAGTGACAAGCTGGCAGTATTTTGAGTCTAAGAGAAAATCCAAAAATGCACTAGAAGGGATTAAGAAGAAGGTTTGTAAGAAAAAAAAAATGGATAAGGAAAAATTGTTGAGAAGACTCTTGTCTTAGTTGCAGAGGAATTGATACAACAAATAAAACAACAAAGTATAGAGGTGGCTCCAAAACTTCCTACATCTATAGGCAAAGGTACGATTTCTATCCCTTCTTCTTTTCCTCCTCTTTCCCTAGATAAAAAACCTTCCCCTTCTAAATAAAATGTTGAAAAAAAGGTTCCCTCTCCCCCCCATAATTCACCACATGTCTCATCAGCAAATACAGAGGGCTAAGTTAATCCATATCCTCCACAGTCATCTAAAATTCCAATTTTATAATCCCCTATAATACCACCTTTTCCATCACAACCTCCAAAATCATATAAAACACAAGTTGCTTCATCCACACCCACTCACCCTTTTGTGAGTTTTATTTCAGTTCCCATGACTTTTATTGTTGCAATAGCAGCAATAGTTATAGAATCAATTGCAGTCACTACCACTCCTTCATCATCAACTACTAAGTCTACTCTTCCCTATCTTATAGATTCTCCTCCTCCTACAAGTTATCCCACACTGTCATATTTGCAAAAGGAGAAGGAAGTTTCATTAAAAATTTAGGATTTATAGGTAGAAAAGCTATCCAAGCCTTCAAAGAGAAGTACCATATCTATTGACCTAGTTTCAAGGTAGAGAGCATCTAGGTCTATTATTCCTTTGGTAAGTAAGCTTGAAATAGAATTGACTATGCAAGACTATCATCTAGAGGAGTATACATAATAAATTTAGCATATACCTTTTGAATATGAGTTGGTTATAGAAAAAACCCACTTAGAGACTTTCTATGTCAATATTGATATATACAAAGAGAAAATGGACAAGCTGGAGTGGACGATAGAAAAACTTGAGAAGATAGTCAGATACCAAAAATAGGTAGAGAAATATGTCAGGAATGAAGAAAAAAATTGGTAGAAATTTTTTTAAGGGGCTATTAAGCTCAAAGATCAAGTAGAGGAGAAAAATAAGAAGAATGAAGAATAGGCAAAAGAAATACAGGAATTGAAGCACCAACTTCAAATTGAAAAGGTCTTATCCTCAAGCTTCTCAAAATTAGGTCTAAAGAAGGTAAGGAAAGAGTTGTTTTCCAAAGTTTTGGTGAAATACTCTGGGCTAAAGCCCATCATAGATTATATGGATGAAACCATCCATTTGCTTCAGAATACTCAGGAAGATCTAGATAACTTCACTCAAGAGCTACAAACCATGGTGATTCTAGCAAAGAAAACCTACAAAATGGTAGATAGTAGGCTTAGTGATACTACTAAACCAATCTCTAATAAGGAATGGAACACTGCAATATTGGCTACCAAATTCATAGTCAAGAAGAATAGAGAACTGTAAAAGGCTTGGTTGTTGTATGATAAAGTGGAAAATACAATTTAGGATGTGTTATACATCAATCAAGAGATGACTTAGTATGGCTTTAAAGGACTCTAGCTTGATAATAATACTTTATTATCAAAAGAAGAATAAGAGTGTAGCTTTGAGCCTTCAGTATGAGTTGATATTGATGCCTAGAAGGAACCAATCGATCAAGAGTAGGTTTCCCAGATGATAGTTGATTTAACTAGACTCTAAGACTTGATGGAGAACTTGATGAATAAGGGAAGATCTGCAAATTATTCAGATACTACTGAGTTAGATTTCATTCACAAGTAGCTTAAAGAGACTTCCAATCCTTCTGAAGTGGTTTGAAAATAGGCCTTGTAGACTCTTAATTTGACGGTCCAATTATTTTGTACTTATGCTAAGAAAAAGGATAAAGAGCAAGATTCACCCAAAGAAGAGGAGGTTGAGAAAGACCAGGAATACAATGCTATAGAAGAAGCTCAGCAAGAGGATGAAGAACTAGATAGGGTTGCTACAGACCCTCAATAGACACAAACATAAATTTTTTTACACTTTGAACATTTTTGTAGTCATGTAGAAGTGTTTTATTTTTTGTTTCATTTTTTACTCTAAAACTGTCAGAAGACAATAATAAAAGCATGAGGTCAAAAGGTAGAGAATGAAATTTTTGTGAAGGCATTCATATAATTTTTGAAGAAGCATTAAAAGGGAGAGCATAGCTCTATTTTTCTTAACATTTGAGTAGTTTTGAAGGAGCTAAGGATATTTTTATTTCCAGTATGATCTCTATATGAACCATTATCCTCTGGGTGAATTCACAAAGTTTTTAGAGGGTAATTAACATATAGAAATTATTCTATTAAGCATTGATTGAAGAGTAGGATTTTTGACTCATAATACCCAATGGATAAGACTATGATTTTAATGTATTTGTGATAAAATCCACCCAAGAGATGCTAGAATGTAGGCCCAAAATGGCCACATCCTTAGAAAACTTTGAAAATTTATTCTAAGACATGAAGTTGCTCCAATACACTAAAGATATAGTGTATTTTAGAGTAGCCTAGTGCAAAATTCTTCAATTTTCTCAACACAGATCTTTTTTGTAAACATTAGCAAGGTGTTCCACCCTACCTAATACTTAGTAATACTTAGTATATTTTATGGTGGCCTAGCGTGAGTGTTCTAATCCATAGTCAAATCAAGTATAAATGATGTCAGCATCCTTCAAGGTGTGGATTAGTGACATTACCTCATCTTGCATGCTAAAGTGACTAAGTGTCAAAAATATCCCATTCCATTGAGTTCCACATCTATTTTAGAGTGGAATGGAGATAGGCTCTACATCACTAGATAATAAGGTAAAAATACCTGAGAAGAAGTACAAGGTAGTAGAATAGAATAAAATATATTTTGCATTACTTCTCGAGAAAATTGGTGACATACTCTATTCCATATTCAAATTGTGTCAAATTTGGTGGAGCAGATAGCGAGGAGTAGAATGCAAAAAATGTTCTATGCCTCAAACGCAAGAAGGAAATAATTTTTTTTGAAGACTTAAGTGATTGTATTGATGAAGAGATACCTTTCACTCAATATTTAATGTATTTTTCATGAATGCTCCAATATGTTGGCCAGAGCATTCCAAGTTGACTTCAGTGTTCTTTTTAGAGAAGATTGGCGACATGTCCTATGCCACTTGTTTTCAGAGCTTTATTAAAGTTTAATCACATTCATCCATGAAATACATAAATGGTGGATATTATACTGATATTTTTATGATTATACAAATGTGGATTCTTGGTGAATGAGAACTAGTCAGTTTGAATGGGTAGAAGAAGCATCCATGGTGCCAAGAACGAAGAACCTAGGTAGTTGTAGATCTATGATGGGATGGATTCCTTAAGAAGGATGAATGGTTCAGATCTTATTTATAATGACTTAGAGTCTAACAACCATTGTCAAACCAACAAGTTGCAGAGTCGATCTACCATGGTGTGTGGCATCTAGCGGATTTCCTGGACCCTATAGGCAAATGAAATGATGTCATCATAGATTTCTACTAATATAACATAGTCAAAATCCTTGTAATGTTTATCCTATTTTATTTCATTGTAAAACTATATATAGAGGTCAGGACTTCGTTCCCAATTTTAATTTTTTCATATTTTTAAAAAACTATACATATAACAAAACCCCATTATTCTTGCCCTAATGTGTAACATATTTTGTAAATTAATGAAAGAAGCATTATTCGAATTTTTGACTCAAGATTTTTCATATTCAATATCTTTCATTAAGAGGTTCAAGCTGTGAATTGCATTTCTATCAATGTTTTTATGGTTAGTTCATTCCACCTACATTGGATTACTAGTTATATGGCAATTGAAATTTTTTCATAGTTAGATCTATATTGTTGAGAAGTTTATTTTTTTTTAATTCTAAATGCTAATCTATTTTTTTTAATTGGATTGTTAGTATCATAGATATTTGAAATTACTTCTTGAAGCACATCTCTACTTTACTTTTATTGTATGAATATTATTCCATTTTGGGTGCTGCTAATCCTGAGTGTGGGACACTAGAAATATTTTTTTGAAGGTTTTCCCTATGTATGCCTATGATTTTAGCCCTATCCGACTACTATTTACTTATAATTTCTTAGCCCTAAGACTTTTCTAACCCTATACCTTAAAACCATTATTGACCTTAATTGAGTCAATATTATGTCAGTTGACAAGGAACTACCCTACTGTGGAGGTTGGGATGAAGAAATATTTGGTCCATCCAATATTGAGTTATGAGTTGGGACTAGTGGGTGCAACCCTGGTCAGAAAGCTGGAAGATAGATAGTTGCAGTATCAATTTTACCTGATGTCAATTTGGATCCCAATAGATTTGGCATACCTGGTGGGACCTATTTACAAGAAACACCATAAACCATATTATTCTATGATACTCTTCAACCATTACTGATACCAGATCAGGTGTGGACTGACATCTCCATGGACTTCATAGAAGGGCTACCTAAGTCTGGAGGCAAGTCTGTTATTTTCATGGTAGTGGATCGCCTTTCAAAGTATGCTCACTTTTGTGCCCTAACCCATCCTTACACAGCATCCACTATTGCCCAAATTTTTCTTGACTCCATATTTTGCCTTCATGGCATGCCCACCTCCATTGTATCTGATCGTGATCCCACCTTTACTAGCAATTTTTGGCAAGAGTTGTTTAAGTTGCAGGGGACTCAGCTCAAAATGAGTTTAGCCTACCATCCGCAAACGGATGGTCAAACAGAGGTTGTTAATAAATGCTTGGAAACCTACCTTCGTTGCTTTGCCTCCGATCATCCTACTCATTGGGCAAAATGGCTTTCCTTGGCCGAATGGTGGTACAACACTTCCTATCATACCGCCACCAAACTCACACCATTTGAGGAAGTTTACGGGTGCCCTCCACTCACGCCTTCCTCCTACATTTTAGGTAGCTCCAAGGTCCAGGCCGTCGACAATACTCTGAGTCAACACACCGAGGTCCTTCGCCAACTCAAGCAAAATTTGAACATGGCCCAGAATCGGATGCACCAACAAGCTGATCAGCATCGTTCTGAGCACAATTTTGATGTGGGTGATATGGTCTTCCTTCGCTTACAGCCATACAAACAATCATCCCTACAACTCCGCAGGTGTCAGAAGCTCGCTCCAAAATTCTATGGTCCTTATCAGGTTCTACAATGGATTGGTCCCACAGCTTACAAATTGGCTCTCCCCCCCACTTCCAAGATCCACCCTATTTTTCATGTTTCCCTTCTCAAGAAAGTTGTGGGCACAAAGGTACAGGTTCAATCAACACTCCCCGAGTTGGATGAAGAAGGCTCCATATTAATTGCACCGGAACAACTGCTGGATCGTCGAACTCGCACTCTGCGCAACCGTACCATCACAGAGGTCCTGGTTTAGTGGCGTGGACTTCAACCTGAGGATGCTACATGGGAGTCTCTCCATCAACTTCAGCAATAGTTTCCTCATTTTCAGCTTTGAGGACAAAGCTTCTTCAAGGAGAAGGGCATGTTAGGATCTCATCCTAACCCTTAATGTAATAACTTCCATGATGTAATAATTCCTAGTGAACGTGGGTAGTACCCATGATTAATATTTTGTAATGTTCTAAGTTTTAGCTTAGGTAGTGCCCATGAAAAATGGCACCCTTTTTATGTAACACATGGTAGATAGGTGGCATTGTGCATGTAATTCGTGTGGCATTATGCATGTAATCCGAGTGGCATTGTGCATGTAATTCGAGTGGCATTGTGCATGTAATTCAAAGTGGCACTATGCATGTAATTCGGGTTGCATTATGCATGTAATCCAGGTGGCATTTTGCATGTAAGCCAACCTTGGAATAAAACTCCTTAAATACCCAAAAGGGCACCAATGTAACCATATTTTGCAAAATTAATGAAGTATTGAAGGAGGTTGCCCCCTCGAAGAGGCCTGCGATTCAGTCCTATTGTGAGATTGTTCTTTATGCAAATTTCTATTATATTAATGTGATGTTTACGTGAGTTATTTCCAAGCAATTGTGTGAGAGTGTGTTATTTGAGTTTATTTTATAGCAGGATCCTAACAGAATATATATGGTGACTCTAAATTGGCTATCAATCAGGTAAGGGAGAGTTGTAGCAATAATTGCCATTACCTAAAAGAATTTAGAAATAGGGTAAGGAATTTTATGGAAAATAGAAAATATAACACCTTGGCAGATTCCTTAGTAAAAATGGGAGCTAATTTCAACCCTTTTGCAGATATAGGAGACACGAAAGACAAAGGGATCAAAATAATTTTCAAGCCTGTAGTACCAGACAAGCAGATGTTTTGGTAGGTCTTTGAAAGTGATGAACAGATCATTGATTTTTTGGTGAGAGAAGTCTTTTTATCTACTATTCAAGAGGAAAACCCAGAAGATATAAACCAATAGGATTTTATCTAGCTTAAGAATAATCATATACATATAGGGTTGGTTACTATGGAAATATTGTTCGATAATGAAGATAGAAAAAATATCAAATCCATGGAGATTAATGAGAAGATCTACAAAGAAATTGAAATTGAAAAAGAAAAGAAGTTCAAAGTTGGAGTCTGATGTTCTTCAAAAGAAGAAGAGGATATCATAGCTTTAATCCTGAAGTACCAAGATATTGTAGCTTGGTCATACAAATATCTTAAATTATATGACAAAAAGGTCATCCAACACACAATTGAGCTAGAGCCAAATGCAAAATTCTTCAAGAAAAAATAGAGGCCTATGAATCCTAGGATCAAATCCATAATGAGAGAAAAACTATTGAAGCTGCTAAAGGCTAATATTATTTATCCAATCAAGCATTCAACATGGGTAGCCAACTTGGTACTGGTAATGAATAAGAATGGTGACATTTTCTTATGTGTATACTTTAGAAACCTCAATCAAGCATCACTAAAGGACCACTATCCCCTCCCATAGATTGATCAAATCTTGTAGATTATGGCAGAAGCAAAAAGGTTCTCACTCCTAGATGGTTTATATGGCTACAACTAAATTTTGTTTAAGGATGAAGATTAGTTTAAAATAGCATTCACCACCAAATGGGGGACTTTTTCCTATTATAGAATGCCTTTTGGGCTATCTAATGCAGGAGCCACCTTCCAAAGAGCAATGGATTATCTTTAGGGAGCTGATAAACAAGGTCATTCTAATCTACTTAGATGACATGATTGTTTTCTCCCATAACAAGAAAGACCACCTGGAACATCTAGAGCAAGTATTTTAGAACTGCAAATAATTTGGTATTTCTCTGTTGGCAATTTTGGGTACCTTGGGTACATTGCATTTGCTCTAAGTGTAGATGTTGTCATTGATATCAAGGTCTTGAAGCATTTTGGTTTGATGTCAAAGAATGTTTTTTTGATGAAGGTTTTAGTTTGGAAAGTGAGTTTCCAAGAAGATCAGAGTAGCCCAATTGCAAAAGATCAAGAAAAAGACAAGTAAGAAAAAATATGCAGGCGGCTGGAAAAACTATCGCGATTTCGTGACATGTTTGAGGAGAGAGAAATTTCTAGCAAAAGTTTCACGATTTCGCGACACGCTGGAAGACAGAGATGAAGCTGGAAAAACTATCGCAATTTCGTGACATGTTGGCAGAGAAAGAGAGCAAGTCGGAAAGTATCACGATTTCGTGACATGTCGCATTTTCATGACTCAAAAAGTGCAGGAAGGTAGAGAAGGAAAAGTGTCACGATTTCGTGACACATTGCCAGGAAAGTTGTATGGACAAAAAGGTGTCGTGATTTCATGACATATTGCAAAAAAGAGAGTCCGTAGTGTGAACTATCATGATTTCACGACAAGATCGAAGAGAGAGAAAGTTATTTAGGAACTATCGCGATTTCGTGACATGATGCAAAGTTCCAAGTGAGGACTGTCACGATTTCACGACATGCAACAAAGGGAAGATTCTGAAAGGAGAAGCATCATGATTTCACAACAAGTTGCAAGGAAAGATTTCAGAAGCTGAAAGCATCATGATTTCACGACAGGATGAAAGAAAAATGTACGGATGCAGAAAGTGTCACGATTTCATGATAGGTAGAAAATATAGCGTACGGATGCAAGAAGGGTCACGATTTCACGACAGACAGAAGTGAAGAAGCCAGTAGATGAAGTTGTAGCGATTTTGTGACAGGCTGAAAGAAAAGCGTACGGATGGTGAAAGAGTCACAATTTCACGATAGAAACTGGAAGCAGGTCTTCTATAGGAGAAGTGTCACGATTTCATGACAAAAGTAGAGAAGAATGCAATGAAGACTAAAGTGTCACTGTTTCACAATAGGAGTGAAGATGATGTCAGCAAAAGATAGAAGTGTCACGATTTCATGACAAGGACGCAGTCAAGGCAGACAAAGGCAAAAAGTGTCATGATTTCGTGACAGTAGGCAAAAGAAGGTGTTCAACAGGCAAAGGTGTCATGATATCGTGACATGTTGTAGTTTCACGGCAGAAGCTACAGGTGAGTTCCAGAGGCGGTTGAAGGACAGATTTAACTTTGAGCCGACAAAGTTAAATCTGGGCCAACGTAAATTAGGGCATGCAACCGACGAAGTTAGGGTTTTGTAGCCGACGTAGTTTGAGGATTACAGCCGACTAAGTTTGAGAGTTTTGATCATGAAATTTACTCTATAAAAGGAGGGTTGTTTTGAGATTGATGGCATTGAGTGTGTGTATTGAAATTGCACATGTTAAGTCCACGGTGTGCAGATACCTAGTCAAATCGATTAGTGCGAAGTGTGCGAGATGCAACCATAATAGCACAAATAGCGCAAAAGTGGTGAGTTGATGTGCACTATGAGAAGTTCAATTGTAGAGTGTTGAATGCTGCTATGTTTGCATAGAGGTGCAAATATCGATGTTCGATCGAGTGTAGCTGTAATTGCGTAATAAGAGCGAAGGACTGTGTTTTGTAGAACAGAGGAAGAGGAAATTTGTGCTAGACCGAAGGACTGTGTTTAGTGCAAATTCAAAGATCAAATTTGAGGTGATAGAGTTGAGGACAGAGGTCTCCAGCTAGAGCAGGGAAGACAGGTGTCTTCTGTGGATAGAGTTCCACTTGCTAAGGGTAGAAGAGGCAGAGGTCTTCTAGAGGATCTCCAGTCAGAGCAGAGTTAGGGGAAGGTATCTCCTTTGAGTAGAGGCTCATAAAAATTGTAATTGGGAAGGTTTTCCAAAGAATTTTAAATAAAATTTTAGAGAAAAGTTTTGTGGACGTAGCCCAGCCATTTTGGGTGAACCACGTTAAAAATGAGTCTTCTATGTGTGATGCTTTTTGTCTTGTTTAATATTGTGTTGATGCCACTGCTATCTAAATTTAAAATTATTAAATGGTTAAGTCTTATACTGTTCACCCCCCCTCTCAGTATAATTTCATGTTCTTCAATTGGTATCAGAGCAGGTCACTCCAGAAAGAGCCTAACAGCTTGGAGAAGGATCTATCAGAGGAACATATAAATTGAGAAAGCTTGAGAATCTCAAGGAAGAGAATTATGTTCTCAAGAATAAATGTCAGGAAGAAGAGATAGCAAGATCAAAATTGTCTCAAAGTGTTATATATTTCAAAATTCTAGTTGAAGAAGGGAAGAAGGTTGAACAGGTTCTAACAGAGGCTCTAAAAGGAAAGGAAGCTGATTGTGAGAAACTAGAAGAAGAGATTATGTCTCTTAGAGTGAAGTTGGAACAGTTGACTCTCAGACAGAATATTCCATGTGAAAAGAAGGATGGTATCACCATTCATGAAACAAGGTCTTTGAGCAAGATCATTCTTCATCCTGAAGAGCAGTGGATTCCAGTTGATCGCAAGAAGAACAATCATCCAAGGCATCAAAACAGGTTACATAATACCTTCCATGGCTATTGTTTTTCCTATAAGAAATTTGGTCACATAGCTATGCATTGCAATAAATCTCTGAATAGCCATAGTAAGGAAAATGTTAACTCATTTGCACCTCTTATGAATAAAAATATCATGTGTTACAAGTGCAAGAATTTTGGGCATATAGCAAGGATGTGTAGTTTGAATAGATTTAGCTTTGAGTTCACTAAAAAGAGGAATGAGATCAAATCTAAGTCAATGATAGTTAAAACTGCTTTTCATGCTTAAGACAAAGTAGAAAAATGATATCTTGATAGTGGTTGTTCAAAACATATGACTGGTGAAAAATAAAAGTTTTTGGTTTTCAAAGAAACAAACAAAGGAACAGTCAGTTTTGAAGATAACAGGTCCACAAAAATCTGTGGTAAAGGGACTCTTAGTTTGGATGGGAAATCCAAAACAGAGAATGTGCTCTATGTAGAAGGCCTAAGACATAATATTCTTAGTGTGAGTCAACTTTGTGATCAAGGGCACATAGTATCTTTATTTTAAGATATATGTGAGATAAGTAAAGAAAAAAATGGAAAACTCATTGCTAGTGCTACAAGGACTCCAAACAATCTTTACATGCTAAGTGAGATAAAAAAGGAAAAGTGTTTTATAACTCAAGAATATGAGAGTTGGTTATGGCATAAAATATTGGGACATTTGAGTTTTGATAATCTTGTCAGTTTAGTAACAAGGAAGCAGTCAGAGACTTGCCTAAAATAAAAAGGCCCCATAACATCATTTGCGGTCCTTGTCAACATGGTAAATAGACCAAAACCAGTTTCAAATCAAAAGGGTATACTTCTTCCAAACCATTGGATCTTATTCATACTGATTTGTGTGGCCCCACCAGAACTCAGAGCATTCAGGGAGATAGCTACTTCATGCTGTTTATAGATGATTATTCTAGAATGACTTGGGTTACTTTTCTCAAAGAAAAATCTAAAGCTTTTAAAAAATTTAAAGCTTTTAAAGAAATGATTGAAAATGAGACTAACAAGAGAATCAAATGCTTAAGATCAGATAGAGGAGGAGAGTTCACTTCAAATGAATTTGTGGAATACTATGAGCAACACGGAATCAAAATAGAATATTTAGCAGCAAGAACTCCTCAACAAAATGGAGTAGTTAAAAGGAAAAACAAAACTGTTGAAAATATGGCTAGAGCAATGTTAAATGAGTCAAAACTTTCAGATGGCTTTTGGAGAGAAGCAGTAAGTACAGCAGTCTACATCATCACCAGGGCTCAACTCAGATTCAATCATCATAAAACTCCCTATGAGTTGTGGAAAGGAAGACCAGCTACAGTAAAATACTTCAATGTGTTCGGGAGTAAATGCTTCATCAGAAGAGAAGATCATAATTTGGGTAAATTTGATCCTAGGTGTGATGAGGGAATTTTTCTTGGATATTCCAGCAAAAGCAAGGCCTACAGATGCTTCAACAAAAGAACTCATACGAGTTGTAGAGAGCATGAATGTAACAGTAGATGAAAAGACAGGGATAAGAGAACCAATCAAGGAAATCAGTGATGAAATCTGTCAAGAAGAATTCGGAGAGGTTTCAGATGAAGAAGAGGAAAGACAACTGCTTCCCAAAACTCCTTCATGGTATGTTCAGAAACATCATCCCAAATATTTGATCATTGGTGATCCAAATAGCAGGAAAACAAGAAGAAGAGTCATTCCTTCACATGATTCTATGAATGTTTCATTGTTATCTTAGATTGAGCCAAAAAAATTTAGTGAAGCATGTACAGATGAGTCTTGGGTAAAAGCAATGGATGAAGAACTAAATCAAATAGAGAAAAGTGAAACCTGGGATTTGGTTCCAAGACCTAAGGACAAGAATGTCATTGGCACAAAATGGATATTCAGAAATAAACTCAATGAAGATGGAAAGATTGTCAGAAACAAAGCTAGGTTAGTCTGTAAAGGGTATGCTCAAGTAGAAGGTATTGATTTCAAAGAGATGTTTGTGCCTGTTGCTCGTATTGAAGCTATCAAAATGTTTTTGGCCCTTTCAAGCTTCAAATATTTCAAGGTATACCAAATGGATGTAAATTCGGCTTTTCTAAACGGGGTGTTGGTAGAAGAAGTCTACATAGAATAGCCAGAGGGAGTTTCTCTCACAGAACAGACAGACTATGTGTGTAAGCTAAAAAAGGCCTTATATGGATTAAAGCAAGCTCCAAGGGCATGGTACTCAAGACTTGACAGTTATCTTCATGAGCAAGGCTTCAAGAAAGGCGTGGTAGATAGCAACTTGTATATTAAGAATGAAGATGATAATATGTTGATTATAGTTGTCTATGTTGATGATATTATTTTTGGGGGAAATAATACTCAGATGTGCAAAGTTTTTGCTAACACCATGCAGAAGGAATTCGAGATGTCTATGATTGGAGAGCTATCATTCTTTTTAGGGCTATAGATTGCACAATCAAAATATGGTATATTTCTCTCTCAGGAAAAATATATCAAAGAAATGTTGAAGAAATTTGGGATGATGGACAACAAACCCATGTGTACTCCTATGATTACAGGGTGCAATCTGAGTAAATATGATGAATCTCTAGCGGTAGATCAGAAGTTGTATAGATCTATGATTGGCAGTTTACTATATAGTACAACTACCAGACCGGATATCATGCAGGTTGTTGGATTAGTTGCAAGATTTCAGGTAGCTCCAAAAGAATCTCATGTTATAGCAGTCAAGAGGATATTTAGATATTTGAAGGGTACTATGGACTTTGGGCTTTGGTATCCCAAAGGTGATGATTTCACCCTCACAGCCTATACAGATGCAGATTGGGCAGGCAGTATTGATGATAGGAAAAGCACTAGTGGTGGAGCATTCTTTCTGGGAAAGAGTCTGGTTTCTTGGCTAAGTAAGAAACAATCTTTAGTTTCCTTATCTACAACAGAAGCTAAATACATAGCAACAGTGGCTAGGTGCACTCAGGTTTTATGGATGAAAACCACCTTGGAGGATTTCAAAGTCAAGCATGAACAACCCATATCCATTATCTGTGATAATACAAGTGCCATAAGTATTTCTAAAAATCTAGTAATGCACTCAAGGACGAAGCACATTTCCATAAAATATCATTTTCTAAGGGATAAAGTGCAAGAGAAGCAGGTCAAGCTAGAGTATGTGCCTACTAAAGAGCAGATTGTAGATATCTTCACCAAACCTCTTCCAAGAGATACGTTTGAGTATCTAAGGGAGAAATTGGGAGTTGTACTCTCACCTCAAAATTAATCACCTCATCAAGAGGTGGGGGAGGGACCAAGCCAAGAGGCTCTTTCTTAGTCCCGAGTCCCAAAGGTGGCCCTTTGCCATTGATGACAAAGGGGGAGAGATATGAGCAAGGGGGAGAGCTTCATAGTGAAGAAGAGAGGTTCAAGTCAGGGGGACCAAAAACTTCTAAGGTAGATTCTCAGTTGTTAGATCAGTTGGTTTTAGTTTTGGCTCTTGACTAGTGTTTTCAATTAAGGTTTGCCATCAATGACAAAGGGGGAGATTGTTGGCAATTTTGGGTACCTTGGGTACATTGCATTTGCTCTAAGTGTAGATGTTGTCATTGATGTCAAGAAGGTCTTGAAGCATTTTGGTTTGATGTCAAAGAATGTGTTTTTGATGAAGGTTTTAGTTTGGAAAGTGAGTTTCCAAGAAGATCAGAGTAGCCCAGTTGCAAAAGATCAAGAAAAAGACAAGTAAGAAAAAGTACACAGGCGGTTGGAAAAACTGTCGTGATTTCGCGACATGTTTCAAGAGAGATAAAGTGCTGGAAAAACTATCATGATTTTGCGACATGTTTGAGGAGAGAGAAAGTTCTAGCAAAAGTTTCACGATTTCACGACACGCTGGAAGATAGAGACGAAGCTAGAAAAACTGTCGCAATTTCGCGACATGTTGGTAGAGAAAGAGAGCAAGTTGGAAAGTGTCACGATTTCATGACATGTCGCATTTTCGTGACTCAAAAAGTGCAGGAAGGTAAAGAAGGAAAAGTTTCATGATTTCGTGACACATTGCCAGGAAAGTTGTACGGACAAAAAGGTGTCGCGATTTCATGACATATTGCAGAGAAGAGAGTCCGTAGTGTGAACTGTTGCGATTTCACGACAAGATCGAAGAGAGAGAAAGTTATTCAGGAACTATTGTGATTTTGTGACATGATGCAAAGTTCCAAGTGAGTACTGTCATGATTTCGTGACATGCAGCAAAGGGAAGAGTCTGAAAGGATAAGCGTCATGATTTCATGACAAGTTGCAAGGAAAGCTTTCAAAAGCTGAAAGCATCACGATTTTGTGACAGGATGAAATAAAAATGTACAGATGCAGAAAGTGTCACGATTTCACAACAGGCAGAAAAGATAGCGTACGGATGCAGGAAGTGTCACGATTTCATGACAGACAAAATTGAAGAAGCCAGTGGATGAAGTTGTAGCGATTTCATGACAGGCTAAAAGAAAAGCGTACGGGTGGTGAAAGAGTCATGATTTCACGACAGAAACTGGAAGTAGGTCTTCTATAGGAGAAGTGTCACGATTTTGCGAGAAATGCAGAGAAGAAGGCAATGAAGACTAAAGTGTCACAATTTCGTGATAGGAGTGAAGATGGCATCAGCAAAAGATACAATTGTTGCAATTTCGTGACAAGGACGCAGTCAAGGCAGACAAAGGCAAAAAGTGTCATGATTTTGCGACAGTAGGCAAAAGAAGGTGTTCGACAGGCAAAGGTGTTGCGATATCGTGACATGTTGTAGTTTCATGGCAGAAGCTACAGGTGAGTTCTAGAGGTGGTTGAAGGATAGAGTTAACTTTGAGCTGACAAAGTTAAATTTGGGCCGACGTAAATTAGGGCATGCAACCGACGGAGTTAGGGTTTTGCAGTCGATGTAGTTTGAGGATTACAGCCAACTAAGTTTGAGAGTTTTGATCATGAAATTTACTCTATAAAAGGAGGGCTATTTTAAGATTGATGGAATTGAGTGTGTGTATAAAAATTGTGCATGTTAAGTCTGCGGTGCGCAGAGACCTAGTCGAATCGATTAGTGCGAAGTGTGTGAGATGCAGCCATAACATCACAAATAGCACAAAAGTGGTGAGTTGATGTGTACTGTGAGAATTCTGATCGTAGAGTGTTGAATGCTGCTGTGTTTGCACAGAGGTGCAAAGGTCAATGTTCGATCGAGTGCAGCTGTAATTACGCAATAAGAGCGAAGGACTGTGTTTTGTAGAACAGAGGAAGAGGACATTTGTGCTAGACCGAAGGACTGTGTTTAGTGCAAATTCGAGGACCAGCTTTGAGGTGATAGAGTTGAGGACAAAGGTCTCCAGCCAGAGCAGGGAAGATAGGTGTCTTCTATGGATAGAGTTCCACTTTCTAAGGGCAGAAGAGGTAGAGGTCTTCTAGAGGATCACCAGTCAGAGCAGAGTTAGGGGAAGGTATCTCCTTTGAGCAGAGGCTCATAAACATTGTAATTGGGAAGGTTTCCCAAAGAATTTGAAATAAACTTTTAGAGAAAAGTTTTGTGGATGTAGCCCAACCATTCTGGGTGAACCACGTTAAAAATGAGTCTTCTATGTGTGATGCTTTATGTCTTGTTTAATATTGTGTTGATGCCATTGCTATCTGAATTTAAAATTATTAAATGGTTAAGTCTTATACTGTTCACCCCCCCTCTTAGTATAAGTTCATGGTCTTCATTCTCTTAATCCTAAGAAGTCATTCTTTTTAGTTCATGAGGGAAATTTGTTAGGTCGTGTGATCTCCAAAGAAGGTATAGCCATTGATCTAGATAGAATCAAATCCATCCTTACCCTTCCACTACCCATAAACAAGAAAGCCTTGTAGTCCTTTGGTCAGATAAACTTTATTAGGAAATTCATCTTTGAATTTGCTTAGAAGGTGAAGCCTATATTAGAATTGTTGAAGAAGAATACAGATTTCAAATGGACTGAGGTAAAAAAGTAAACCTTTGAAATCATCAAGCAATATATTGCTACAGCTCCAGTTCTAGTCAATCTGGACTTCAACAAAGATTTCATTCTTTATGCTTATGGAGCTGAAGAGAGTTATACATCAATGCTCACCCAAAATAATTATGAAAAATATGAACACCACATATTCTTCTAGATCCAAAATATTTATGAATATCAGGTCAATTATAATTTTATTGAGAAAAAAGTATTTGTAGTAATGAAGTTATTGAAAAATTTAGGCAATACTTGGTTCAAAGTAAAACCCTGGTTAATGTGGTTCATTCGAATGTGATAAGTTTTATTTTACAAGGTGAACTAGGAGATAAGAGATCTGGTTGGATTAGTAAGATCCAAGATTATGATATGGAAATCCATCCTACCAAGTTGGTCAAAGGTAGGTACCTATGCCAAGGTTTGATAAAAGTAGCGATTTTAGCATAGAAGACAACCTGTTATTCAATAGTAGAGGACCAAACTAAAGATATACAATAAAGATAATTAGACTATATGGACCAAATTACTAAGTAATTTTAGACTAGGGTATGCCCTCCTAATATTAACCCATCATAGAGGAGAAGATATAGGCTTCATGCTTTGAAATATGTCTTATTGCCAGAAGGTCTATACAAGAGAAACCTTGATGGAGTCCTCCTAAGATGCTTAAAATATGATAAAAAAAAAGGTCATGGAGGACTTACATGGGGGACTATCTGAAGGACACTTCTTAGGAAGAGATACAGTATTAAATATCATCAGGGTAGACTATTACTAGTCTACCATTTTTGGTGACACCTTCAAGGTTACAAGAGACTGTGATGAATGCTAGCAGTATGTAGGAAGAACAAGGAATGCATCATTCATCCTTAAGCTAATCCAAGTTGAAGAACCATTTCAAAAATAGGGTTTGGACATTATAGGTATTATCAATCCAAATTCCTAAAGTGGCCACAAGTACATTTTGACTACTATAGACTACCTCACCAGATGGGTAAAGGCCATTCCTAGAAATAAATCAAACCAAGATGTGGTGATAGCTTTCATGGAAATATTAATAACAAGGTTTGGTGTTCCAAAAGCTTTGGTGAGTGACAATGGACCGGCATTCATAGGATCTAAATACATTGAAATTACTAGCAATTATGGAATCACCATAAAAAATACTTCAAAGTACTACCCCAAAGGAAATTGATTAATAGAATTGAACAGCAAGAATCTTGCTAAGAATTTTGAGAATATAATTAGATGGTAACAAGATAAATTGGCACCTACTATTGGAATAAGCTCTATAGGCAGAAAGGATCACTATCAAAATATCCATAAAGACCTCCCTTTATACCTTAGTATAATGCAAGGAAGCAATATTACCTGTGCACTTGGAAATTCTAGCCCTCAAGTTGGTAAATAAAGAGGATGAGTTTGAACAAAATCCAATTGAAAGTAAGTTGACACAATTATTATAGCTAGAGGAGAAAAGAACTCAGGCATATGAGTATTTTCAAAAGCATTCATTTGACATCAAGTTATGGTTTGATAAGAAGGCCAAATTTATAATGTTCCAAGTTGGATATTCTGTACTCAGGTGGAATGTAGAAAGAGCTAAAAGAGGACACCATCAATAGTTTTAATCCTTCTAGGATGGTCCTTTCAAAATAGTAGAAGTTAAGGAAACCCATGTTTACCAGCTTGAATATCTTGAAGGAAACATACAGCCGATCTCGGTCAATTGTTTTCACCTTAAACTCTATTTTTATTGAGATATATATTCATTGTAACATATGTACATATTTTGTATCATATCATTTTTTCACCTTTATTTCAAAGTTTTCATTTTTTGATAAAATATTATAAATAAAAAGAGAGAAAATTTTGCTCCAAAAAATAATAAAGTGATAAGTTGCAAAATAATGCTCAAATAAGCTAAGTGGCAGTGGAATACAACATGGTCCCAATCCACTCTCAAATAAACTAAGAAGGTAGCAGAATACTGCATGTGTTCCTGACCACTATCAAAATAACTAAGAAGGTAGTGGAATGCCACATGTGTTCCTCACCACTCTTAAAAGGACTAAGGTGGCAGCGGGTCATAACATGTGTTCCAATTCACTGGAGTTCGTGATCATTTTTTAGCATAATATGAACACTCGTGTTGTGCCACTCTCCAAAGAAAGATATATCCACAAGTCATTATGTGAATTTCTCACTCTGCTCCAAAGGAAATAAAAATTATGAAATATACCGCATGCTCAGCAAAGTGCTTCATGCCTTAACCAATCAGTTAGTGACATAACATATCCATGCCGCTAAGATGCATGAGTTTGATTTGAAAAGTGTGCAAATGAATAGTTCTCGTAGTAGCCACATTAATGGTGAAATGTGTACATGTAATGGCATTTAAAAGTTCTAAAAAGCACAAACCTCATTCATTCGATGAAAGCAACACCTACCTAATAGAAGGAGCAGGAGAATAGAAAAGCATTGTCTACAAACACTAGAGAAAGAATGCTCTGAGAATTTTTATGAAAATAGCTCCTAAGAAATCTCCAAAGGATGTGTAGTAAAGAGGTGCAGAGCTGGAAGGCTATGTAAATCAGATGAGACAGTTGGTAAATACTTTAATTACTCAATTAAGGGGAACCTTCTTGAGAAGGAATTTTGAGTTTAGATACTTTGAAGGGAGACCAATTCGACCTCAAGGTATCATTGCTATAAAATCTTTATTAATTTCTTATATCTATGATTCCATCCACCATTGCCCCGAATTAATTTCTACAATCATTAAATTTTATGGTTTTGATAAAATGGCAGTGAAAATAGCTAATGGCATAACATTATTTACCATTACCAAAGAAGCTTGTCATGATTTTTTTTCCATAGGGGTAGGCCCTCCTTTAGAACCCAAACCATTTGATATAGCAAAACAAGCTAGGGTTTATTCTTCATTAATGGATTTTGATGAGAAGGAAGTCATGGAAAATGGTTTCATTTCCAATTCAAATGTATAAAGGAGGAATATGAGATGCCTAAAATCCCAATCCCCATTGACACGTTTGCTAACCCAAATCTCTATTCCATGCCATATTTTTTGGAAGGTTTGGATTTAGATCAATTTGTGAGGGATTGGAATATAGACACTGCTTACTACATTTTGAATGAGAAAATGTATGAAACTAAAGTAGAGAAGAAGGGTATTAAGGCCATTTACTTTGAATAGCCAACTTTCCTTGCCAAAAGAATACATAAGAAATTGGTAAGGATGAAAAGGGATTCATAGACACCCTCTTTTCAGCATCATTCAAGTTTGGTTTTGATGTTCTATGTCGTGATAAGATAGATGATGCCATGGATTCTTGTAAAAGAGAAAAATGACAAGGGAGACCCTATCCCTATATATTATTGGACTGCTCACTAGAGGAGCATTGAGTCTTTTTATAGGTTTAACCTAGAATTTTTAGGGCCAGCTTTGAAAATCATGTACGATAAATGCCCTAGGTTACTACCTCTAATCAAAGATTTATTTAGAAGATAAGGTGACCAAGAAGGGGATTGGTATGTTCTTATAGAAGGCACAATTATTAGACTCTACGACTTTACTAGTAAACCTTTTTTCTACCTCATTTCATCATAAATAGATTGTTAGCTCTGTAATACTTGAGGCAAGTGGATTTCATTAATATGAATTATGGATCTGGTAATAAAATAAGATGTTTATTGACTTACCATCATGCCAAGGATATAACTATTACCATGAAGGGCTAGGGTAAAAAAATTACCCAGTATTTGGATAGGCTTGGCAGATGATAAATTCTACAAGAGAAATATTGCTATTATTGGAGAGAAAGCCCATAAGTTTGAAAATACATCAAGGCCTCACTTTGAGTAGGGGAAAAATAACAAGGAAAATGCCCCACTATATTGGAATGTTGCCAAAATGGAACAAATTCCCCCGTGGGTAGACTTCTATGAACAAATAGTTGATTTTTATCTAGACAAGGATGAAAGCCACTAGTTGAAGGAGTCTAAGATCAGATAAGTTGAGAATAAAAAGAACTGGGATGAAGGTAAGATAGTATACTGGTGGAGAATGAGAGCGGAAATTGGTACAAAGAAATCCAAACTTGGGCAAGTTATTGATGATGATTTTTCTGAGAGATATGAAAAGAACATAAAAACTTTGAAGGCAAAGGACCTTAAGTATTAGTACTAATTTACAATAAGACGAAACCAGGGAAAAATTCTCCATACGCACCTTCACAAGAAGAAAATCAGGAAGAAGGGGCTTATACTCAATTAATTGCTACTAAAGCTCTTAAAATATTTGAGCCCTCAACAAAACAACTAGAGAATTTTCTTATAGGGGCACAACTAATGAGTAAAATAGATTATTCTAATTATAGGGCCATAAATATAGAAGTCATCAAAATATTTAGTAGGCCCAAGCACCTAGCCCTGGGTGGAGAGCCCCCTAATATAGAAATAGATTGGAATAAGAAATATGAGGACTTCATTTTTACACCAATGAGTTTCACCACTACAACCATAGAGGAGTTGAACCCTATTTCTAAAGATATATTAGAGGAAGGGCCTTCATAGGAAGATACAAAGAGTGATAATCTAGTAGTATTTTGATTCTTTAATAGAAAAGCCAAAAATGCACTGGAAGGGATTAAGAAGAAGGTTTGTAAGAAATAGAAAATGGATAAGGAGAAAACTTTTGAGAAGACTCCTATCTCAATTGCAGAGGAATCAGTACAACCAATACAACAATAAAGTACAAAGGTCACTCCAAAAATTCATACATCTATAGGTGAAGGTACAAATTCTATCCCTTCTTCTTCTCCTCTTCCTCTTTCCCTAGATAAAACTCCTTTCACTTCTAAATAAAAGGTTAAAACAAAAGTGTCCTCTCCCACTCATAATTCACCACCTGTATCATCAACAAATATAGAGGGCCAAGCCAATCCATATCCTCCATAGTCATCTAAAATTCTAGTTTCATCATCCCCTATAATCCCACCTTTTCCATCACAACCTCCAACATCATCTAAAACACAAGTTGTTTCATCCACACCTTCTAGTTCCCATGAATTTTATTGTTGCAATAGTAGTAATAGGTAGAGACTCAACTATAGTCACTACCACTCCTTCATCATAAACTATTGAGTCTACTCTTCCCTATCTTATAGCTTCTCTTCCTCCTACAAGTTATCCCACATTGGCATCTTTGCAAAAGAAGGAAGTTTCACAAACAATTCAAGATTTTTGGGTAGAGAAGTTTTCCAAACATTCAAAGAGAATGGCTACAAAGAGAATTACCATGTCTGTTGACCAAATTTCAAGGCAGATAGGATCTAGGTATATTATTCCTTTGGTAAGTAAGCCTAAAGCATAAATGACTATGCAAGACTATTGTCTAGAGGAGTATATAGAAGATATTGAGTAGCTACCTGTTGAAGATGAGTTGGATATAGAAAAATCCCACTTATATAATTTTTATGTCAAGATTGATATATACAAATAGAAAGTGGACAAGTTGGAGTGGATGATAGAAAAACCTGAGAAGACAATCAACAACCAGAAACAGGTAGAGGAAGTTGTCAAGAATGAAGAAAAAAATTGGTAGAGAAAATTTTAAAGGGGCTATTAAGCTCAAAGATCAAGTAGAGGAGCAAAAGAAGAAGAATGAAGAATAGGCCAAATAAATATAGGACTTGAAGCACTATATTTAAATTAAAAAGGCTTTGTCCTCAGGCTTCTCGAAAGTAGGGCTAAAGAAGGTAAGGAAATAGTTGTTATCCAAAGTTTTGGTGAAATGCTTTGAGCTACAACCCATCATAGATTATATGGATGATGTCAGCCATTTGTTTCAAAATACTTAGGAAGATCTGGATAAATTCACTCAAGAGCTACAATGCATGGTTATTCCAACATAGAAAATGTACAAACCAGCAGATAGCAGGCTTAGTGAGACTACTAAACCAATCCCTAATAAGAAATGTAATGCTGCAAGATTATCTACCTAAGTCATCATCAAGAAGAATAAATTGCTACAAAAGGCTTGGTTTTTGTATGATAAAGAGGAAAATACCATTCAATATGTGGTAGAAATAAATCAAGAGATGACTCAACGTGGATTTAAAGAACTCTAGTTTGAGAATAAAACTATATTATCAAAAGAAGAAATCAAGAAGAGTGTAGCTTCGAGCCTTCGGAATGATTCTAAGATTGATGCCTGGAAGGAAAAAATTGATCAAGAGTAGGTTTCCTAGATGATAATTGATTTAACCAAACTTTGAGACTTGATAGAGGACTTGGTGAATAATGGAAGCTCTAAAAATTGTGAAGATATTGCTGAGTTGGATTTTGATGAGGCCTAAAAATGCCTCAATCATAACATGTTTTGAACACTGAAATTGCCTATAAACTCTTATGTTTAATCTAATATGCTAGTTAAGTTAATTCAATATGCTATGTATTAACTATTTGCATGATGAATGTATCTGAAATACTATATTCTGATTTTTACAGCTTTTTGTATAAGTTTTATGTTGTTTTGTTATGACTTGCTAAAATGAGATATGCTTAGATTAATAACAAAATTTCACTAATCATGTTTTGATATGTCTCAAGAATTCATTTTACCTAAATCTGGCAACAGTTCAAGAAAACTGTTACTGTGCAGCAAAAATTGGGTTTTCCCATGTAAATTTCAGCCAGCTACCAATGAATGGCAAGGCATGGAATTTACATGTGGGAAGAGATGAAGACCATTGGAATCTGATCCTGAGAAGTAACCCACATGAAAAATGTAGAGGAAATCATTTAAGGAGCCCACATTTGTTCATTCCGAAGTCTCTTCGGAATGAGAAAACATAGTGTCTTCGAAATGAGCGAATCTTCAGAATGAGAACTGTAGTATCTTGAGAATGAGCAGATATTCGAAATGAGAACTGTAGTGTCTTCAGAATGAGAACTGTAGTATCTTTGAAATGAGTAGATCTTCAGAATGAGAATTGTAGTATCTTTGAAATGAGCCACTTATCTTCGGAATGAAAACAGAATGTGCTTTTTGACTTGTTGACTAAATTTTGGCGATGGAAAAGGGGATAAGAAGGTTGATAAAGTTAAGGGAAAATATCTCCCATCTAATTTTGTCGTCCTTGCCGTCCAAAGCCACCATTCATGGAAAAGATCAATTTTGATCCTCTTCTAGGATAAACCCAGAAAAACTGCAGCATAATAGAAAGTTATTTGCAAGATAGGAATGACATATTCTGAAGTGGAGAATGATGTGTGAGATATTTCTAGACTCCTCCCATGTACTCCAACCACTGAAGATGCTTTCTAAGGGCCAATGACTACTACTACAACACAAACTGTCCATATTTGCATTTATTTCAGATCCAAAATTATTGGAAAATCACTGTAAAGTAGCACATAGGCTGATTTGAGCATGGAATATGTTGTAAATATTTAAATAAAATAACATAGCTCCCTCCTTGGTTGAGCCAGTTATAAATTAGGATAGAGGAGATTTTTCAATTACAGCAATTAGGACTGTATAGTAATTTTCTATAACAGTTTTCAGCATGTTTTGTCATCAATAAAAGTGCAGCTATTTTATCATTTTATGTTCTGAGTGTCAATTAGTTAAGGAGTTCTTTTCACCTCCTTCTATATCAGGAAGTATGGGCCCACTTTCAGATCTAGAAGGAGGGATTTTATGGCAGGTTTTAATCTATAATTTTGCTACAGCAGAATTAATAGATTGCTTGCCAGATTTCATTTTCTTGTTTTTATTTTGTATTATGTGATTTATGTCAAATTGCTAAATTTTTAGTCCAATTCAGATGGGCAGCCAAATTTTAAAATCTTATTCTGAAGGAGAAATACCTCAGATGGCAGGTCATGAGGATTAGTTCAGGTCTTCCATATAAATTGGACACCACTGCAGATTTCCTGGAAGCATACTTTGACAGCCCTTTTGAGCGAGAAAAATCTCCTGTGTGAACTATTTTTACACAGTTTCTTTATTCCAGAAGTAGAGTTTCATCCATAGATCTACATTGGAGATGTTCAATTGAGGGCATTCATGTCCACCTTGCAGAATAAATTTTATTGGGACCAAGAAAAGAGGTAGAATAAGGAGATTGAAACAAGAGCTGAATTGTTAGTCAGAGCAATTCAGCCAAATCACCCCATTATCACAAGATAGCACTTCACCATGATGAAAAAAGATGATGTGAAGTAAATGTACTTGACAAACTTGAGGGACTATGTGAATAGATTCCACAATTTATGTAATGACAATTTTGTGCAAACATTATCAGTCTATAGAAACAGGTGGGCTAAAATTTCCATGTCTTTGCAGAAAAGAGAACCCATTTCCTCCATCAACTTAGAATGGTCTAGAAGAAAGGCAGAAGGAGTAATACAATTGATTGAACTCATGCAACATAATTGGATAGGTCTCAGATTTAGGCCTCCAACCATAATCACTCCAGTCCCATTCTACTTTGAAGAATATGCCCAACCTGATGAACAATTTGAAGAATGGCTCAGGGACCTTTAGAAGAATAGGGGATTTTATACAGGCAAGAAGTTGTTCTACAGGTCATGGAATTTGACCATGGACATATGTGATTCCATAGCCCAACAAAATGCATGAGGACATGCATCAATATAAGTTGGGGGGAAATGATGAGGCCTGAAAATGCCTCAATCATAACATGTTTTGAACACTGAAATTGCCTATAAACTCTTATATTTAATCTAATATGCTAGTTAAGTTAATTCAATATGTTGTGTATTAACTATTTGCATGATGAATGTATCTGAAATACTATAATCTAATTTTTACAGCTTTTTGTATAAGTTTTATGTTGTTTTGTTATGACTTGCTAAAATGAGATATGCTTAGATTAATAACAAAATTTCACTAATCATGTTTTGATATGTCTCAGGCATTCATTTTACCTAAATCTGGCAACAATTCAAGAAAATTGTTACTCTGTGCAAAGACAAACTGGGTTTTCCCATGTAAATTCCAGCCAGCTGCCAATGAATGGCAAGGTATGGAATTTACATGTGGGAAGAGATGAAGACCATTGGAATCTGATCCTGAGAAGTAACCCACATGATAAATGCAAAGGAAATAATTTAAGGAGCCCACATTTGTTCATTCTAAAGTCTCTTCAGAATGAACAGATATCTTTGGAATGAGAAAACACAGTGTCTTCGGAATGAGCAGATCTTCGAAATGAGAACTATAGTATCTTTGGAATGAGCAAATCTTCAGAATGAGAACTGTAGTGTCTTCGAAATGAGCAGATCTTCAGAATGATAATTGTAGTGTCTTCAAAATGAGCGGATCTTCGGAATGAGAATTGCAGTATCTTTAGAATGAGCCACTTATCTTTGGAATGAAAACAAAATGTGCTTTTTGACTTATTGACAAAATTCTGACACTGGAAAAAAGGAAATAAAGATTAAAAAGGGTAAAGGGAAATATCTCAGATCTGACTTTTCCATCCTTGCCGACCAAAGCCACCATTTATGAAAAGATCAAAGTGTGATCTTCTTCTAGGATAAAAACCAGGAATTGCTATAGCATATTAGGATTAGATCTTTTTGAGATATTCTTAGCTTGTTAGTAAATCTTAGGACATCTATAAATAGGGCTCCCATTCAGGTTGAGCTAGTAGGAAGTAGAGAGTAAGTAGAGAGAGTAAGGGGAATAAAAGATAGAGAAATTAGAGAATAATAGGTGATAATCATAAAGTGACTGTTACAGTCCTGTAATAGTTTTTAGCAGCATTATTGTAATCATGTTTTTGAATCAATAAAAGTATACTGTTTATATTTCATATTGTTTGTAAATGAGTGTGATTAAAATCTAGAGAGAGAGACTCATACCTTCTTCTGGACAAAGAGGCTGGCCACTTCCAGACGTAGGAGGAGGACTAACAGCAGGTTTTTATTCTGATTTTGTTGTAGCAGAATGAGTTGTAGAACTTGTCCTTTCATTCCTTTGTAAACAACTAATGATATTTGCAATATTAGTTTATTTTATGTTTTGTGATTAATGATTTGGTTGTAATCCCCACTTTTAGCAAAGCTTTTAATTTATTGTAGACTTTCATTTCCAGAATTTACTATTTTCTATAATTTCATGCATTTTATGTTTTTTTGTCAACCCGTGCACAGAAGATTGACAACCTTCTATTACAGAGCCTTGACAGTTTCATTTCCATGTTATAATTATATTTTCATTGCTGTAAAAGTAATTAGATTTCCTTTCTGTAATTAGAATCAGACTTTCAATTTTGCAACTGTTATTTCTGCAACATAATTAGGTCTCATTTTGCAATTGTAATTAGGACTTCATTTCTGTAGTTAATGATTAGTTTCCAAATTTTGCAACTTAGATTAAGGTTTAATTCATGCAATTTAGATATAGGAATTTCCTAAAACCCCCCACACAATCGGTTTCACCAATAAAACATGTTGCTCTAGATTGACCAAAGTTATAACCTTGTTTACCCCTTCTTCTGCAGATAGCCTTGTACACAGCCCTGGATTGACAAATTCATTGAGAATTAATGATGTGTATAATGACAACGCATAAGATTTCATCACAAGTAGCTTAAAGAGACTTCCAATCCTTCTAAAGTGGTTTGGAAATAGGCCTTGTAGACTCTTAAGCTGATGGTCCAATTGTTTGGTACTAATGCTGAGAAAAATAATAAAGAGGAAGATTAACTTGAAGAAGATGAGGCTGAGAAAGACCAAGAATACAATGCTATAGAATAAGCTTTAGCAAGAGGGTGAATAACCATATAGGGTTGCTATAGACCCTCAAGAGACACAAACATTTAGTTTTTTACACTAAATATTTTTGTAGTCATGTAGAAGTGTTGTATTTTTTGTTTTATTTTTTACTCTGAAACTATTAGAAGACAATAATAAAAGCATGAGGCCAAAAGGTAAAGAATGAAAGTTTTGTGAAGGCATTTATATCATTTTTGAAGAAGCATTAAAAGGGAAATCATAGCTCTCTTTTTCTTAAAATTTGAGTAGTTTTGAAGGAGCGACGAATATTTTTTTTTACAATATGATCTCGATATGAACCATTATCCTCTAGGTGAATTCACAAAATTTTCAAAGGGTAATGGTCATATAGAAATCATTCTATGAAGAATTGCTTTAAGACTAGCATTTTTGACTCCTAATGCCCAATGGATAAGACTCTAAATTTGATGGCTTTGCAATAAAATCCACTCGAGAGGTGCCAAAATGTACGCCCAAAATGGCCACATCCTTAGAAAACTTTGAAAAATTATTCTAAGGCATGAAGTTGCTCCAATCCACTGAAGATATAGTGTATTTCAAAGTGGCCCAATAAAAAATGCTTCAATCCACTCAACACTTAGTTCTTTTTTGCAAACATGAGCAAAGTGTTCCACCCCACATGATACTTAGTGTATTTTGTAGTGGCCTAGCATGAGTGTTCTAATCCATAGTCAAATCAAGTCTAAATGATGTCAACATCCTTCAAATTGTGGATTAGCAACATTACCTCATCCCACATGCTAAAGTGACTAAGTGTCAACTATATCCCATTCCACTGATCTCCACATCTATTTTAGAGAAAAATGGATACAGGCTCTACGTTGTTAGGTAAGGTGGTCAAAAAACCCAAGAAGAAGTACAAGATAGTGGAATAGCATAAAATAAATTTTGCATTACTTCTCAAGTAGATTTGCGACATACTCTATTCCACAATCAAATTGAGTTAAAGTTGGTGGATCAGATAGCGAGGAGCGGAATGCAACACACATTCTATGCCATGGATGAGAGAAGGGAATAAAGTATTTTGAAGACTTAAGTGAGCAGATTTGTGATGAGCTACCTTTTGGTCAACACTCAGTGTATTTTTCATGAATGCTCAAATCCACTGGCCAAAGCATTTCAAGTTGACATCAACATTATTTTTAGAGCAGATTGGTGACATATCCTACGCTGCTTTTCTGTAGAGAATTATTAAATTTTAATCATATCCATCCATAAAATGCATCAACAATGAATATTATGCTGATATTTTCATGAGTATACAAATGTGGATTCTTGGTGAATGAGAAATAGTTAGTTTCAGTAGGTAGATGAAGTATCAATGGTGCCAAGAACCAAGAACCTGGGTAGTTGTAGATATGTGATGGTATGGATTCCTTAAGAAGGATGAATGATCCAGATCTTGTTTCTAATGACCTCAAGTCTAACTACCATTATCAAACCAAAAATTTGTAGAGTTGAGCTGCCATGGCATGCAGCATAGAGTATATTTATAAGACCCTACAGGAACATGAAATGATGTTATCGTAGCTTTATGCTGATCTGGCATAGTCAAAATCCTTGTAATGTTTCTCCTATTTTCTTTCATTGTAAAATTATATATAGAGGTTGAACCCTCAATTTTTAGGATCGACTCTAGAGTGTTTGCTTGCCTTACTATGTAAAATAATTTACAAATTAATGGAAGGAGCATTACTCAAATTTTTTACTCAAGATTTGTCATCTTCAATATATTTCATTAAGAGGTTTGAGCTGTGAATTGCATTTCTGTCAATGTTGTTATGGTTAGTTCATTCCACCTACATTGGATTACTAGTTGTAAGGCAATTAAAATATGTTCATAGTTAGATCTGTGTTGTTGAGAAGTTTATTTTTGTTAAGTCTAAATGTTGATCTATTCTACTAAATTGGATTGTTAGTATCATAGATGTTTGAAATTACTTCTTGAAGCACATATTTAATTTACTTTTATTGTATGAATATTATTCCATTTTGGGTTCTATTAATCCTAAGTGTGGGACACTAGAAATAATTTGTTGAAGGTTTTCCCTATGGATGCATATGTTGTTAGACCTATTTTGCCATTGTTTACTTATAATTTCTTAATCCTAAGCCTTTTCTAACCCTATCCCTAAAAACCATTATTGAGCTTGATTGAGTCAACACTCTATTAGTTAACAAGGAACCAACCTACTCTAGAGGTTGGTCTAAAGCAATATTTTGTCCATCCAATGTTGAGTTATGAGTTGTGACTAGTGGGTGCAAGCCTGGTTAGAAATATGGAAGATAGATAGTTGCAGTATCAAGTTTACTTGATGTCAATTTGGATCCCAACAATTATGAATTTCTTAGAAGAAACTATCACCTAGTTTGGTGTACCACATACCATTATAATATATAACATGCAAACATTTATTATAGACTAAGAAATCCACTTCACCCATATGTTATTACCATGTTTAAAATGGAGAATCTCATAGAACTTGTGGAATAGGAGGTACGAACCCTCCCAATACCTTTTAATAATATTTACCTAAAAATGTATCACCCATAATAAAACAAAGAAAGTAACAAGAAGTAGTGGAGGTATAGGGTAACAAAAAATGCACCAAAGAATGTGATGATCAAAAAACAAGGCTACAAAATATTGAAGGATCACATATCATGAGTCTAGCCAAAACACAAGTAAATAAAATACACCTTAACCTACAAGTTCTTGAAAGCATAGTGGTAATTCAAAAACATGGAGTCCAACTATTTGATCATTTCTTAATGGTCAGGGCAATAAGGTAGTTTTTGATGTGGCAATTATTGCCACTAGAGCCAACCTCACTTTGGTGATAAATTTAAAATGAACCAATGGCAAGGCTTAGTAGCACATGAACCAAGATAAATCTAGACAGTGAAAACTTTCTCCACCTATAATAACCAACCATACTTAAAATAATATCATATACACAAGAAACATACTAGTTATAAGGTCTAATAAAACCCTAGCCCTTTTATTTTTGTTGATGTACTCAAAAATTAAGAAATTGAAAGACTAAAATTTGCACCACACAAATGATAAAAATACTTAAAGTAATAAAAGTAGATTTTATATATTTGTATTTTCAACATTGTAGAGAGTCCTCTCGAGAGGATCTTTACAAATGATACAAAATATTACAAGAGGGATACGATTCCCCTTTTTCTCAACAAAGAATGTATCCTGGTGCAATCTTGATATTTTCGTGCTAGCACATTGTTTGGAGAGTGGATTTTTATATGATCATCATTTAAGATAATATTTGGAACCTTTCATTAGTCTTAGAATCCTATCACCTACACACAAAGGGAAACAACAAGCGCATCAATAGTATATATGAGGTCCATCGTAGTTGGATCCATATCAGATCTGAAAATGTGAAATATAAAACAAAGTAATAAAATGCATGAAATATGAAATATTTAATACTATAATACACATGTAGATAAATATTTGGGATAAAAAATAATTAAAACTTGAAAAATGGCCACCTGACTATGATCATATTCAGACAATATGGTTTATATCTATGGACAATCTCAAGGTGAGACAATCACTATTGCGATTCTGCATTTTGATGTGAATAGGTCTAGACCAAATTTAGGGTGATGCACATCAATTCTAATGGTAAAACTATTTGTGAAAATATGATATGACAGGTGCCAAAAACCAATGGAGTGACGAGTGATTAAGTGAGGGAGACAAATACACTATTGAATCCTTAGTAGCAATCTGACAACATCTAGTTTTCTAGCAAGAGGATCTAGTAGATTTTTAGTAGCACTTTGTGGTTGGGATTTAGTTGCAAAGGAGGAGTGCTATTTTATAGCCTCATGGCAAGAGAGATGTGAGGAAATAGTGGCAATCAAGGGTATCCTAATTTTTTGCCAGTAGGTGACTATAGGTGGTAGGTAAATTGTATTCTGTATACTAATTGGCACTGATGCTAAGTCAAGCATGATGTTTTGGCCTATACGCGAGTGCTAATAGGTAGTTCACCTACATATTATTATTTTTTTATTTTTTATTTTGCATGACCATATTAGGTCGATATGATAGGGAGCACGAGACTATCTCGGGTCGATATGGTTATCCTTCTCATGGAGAAAGTTGCTTGTTGTTGGAGAAAGTTTTGAGGCTACCCAAAGTGGATTGTATAGGTTGGAAAGAAGTCTATTTGGGAGTCTCCTCAAGATAACATATATTAGGTGCCTAAAAATGCCCATTTTTGGAATATTTTGTGCATAAGCATAATGCGGAGCAAAAATAGATGATCTGAAATGGTTGAATTGATGATGAATGATGTTGATTTAAATAAAATAATCTTGAAGAGGAATAGTTTAAAATGGTCTAAAATAATAGCCAACATGGGATGACCCAATCATGGAAAGCATGAATGTCATTGAATCATTGGTTCCAAAAAATTTATGGATTTTATATGATCTTGGTAAACCTTTCAACCATAGGTAGATGTTGTTAGTCTACAAGCTTTAGGCTTTAAGCATACCAAGTATTTATTTGACTGATATTTTTTATTTTTCCCCAGCAAGGAGGGTGTATGATAGTTTTTGGAAATGATTCTTGGATGAATGCAATTTCCACTTTCAAGTGTTTGATTATTGACTTGATTTTGAGATAAAATTTTGCATGTATTGTCTATCCCCTCAAGAGATGAGTCGGTGGAGGAGAGGTAAAATGTTGATAGTGATGAAGCACTTGAAAAAAGTGGGATGGCTAGCATGAAATATTCTATAGTGAAAAAAATGTGAATTTTGAGACCGTTTAGACCCAAGATGATTCCTTAAAATTAAATTTTGTTTTAAAAAATAGGACCGTATAGAATGGTCGCACCTAAAAAAAATTATAGAAGGAAAATTTTGTAGAGAAAAGGTCATTTTCACCATGTGATATGAGGAGGAGAGTAATTTTATGCAATGAAGTGCTACTAGTGGACAAGGTGACCGAAACAATGAACCCAATGGGTGCTTCTAGGAGCGATGGAGGGGGTACAAGAAAGTTAAGGGCATAAACCTTAAATTTTGCTTTATTTTTAAAAATGAGAAATAAAAAATAAAATGAGTGGGTGGGATGGGTGAAAATATGGTAGATTTTAGGAATTGAAAATATGGGGTGGGTGATAGGTAGATCTTAGTATTTACTTTTGCTTATTTCTTTTTTTTGCATGTTTATTTTTTTATGTAAAATGGTGGTCGTATCGGGTTTATATGGCCTTGTGTGATCATTTTTGATTGAGACAGTTATGGTGCAACCATATCAGATCAAGATAGTTGTGGTGCAACTATCTTAGGTCGATACAGTTGTGGTGCAACCATCTCAGGTTGAGAAGGTTGTGGTTTTTTTACACCATTTTTCATCAAGATGATTTTTATTTTGACCATCTCTGGTCAAGACAAATTTTCTTGTGTTGTTTTTTTTGTTGAATGAAATGTGTGTGGTAGAATCTTGTTAGAGCTTGACATCAATTTACTTGCATATTCAAGATAATGCATAATTATTTATCCAAGGATGATTGGGGGTGGTTTAAGACCATCGAACTATATCACATGGTTTGATTAGAGTTAGTGCACATAGAACAGGCCTACCTTATGGCCTTAATAGATATATGGGATAGCTAGACCAACATTTTTAACCTATCAACTAGCAATATTACCATCAACTTGGAGGATGTATATCAGATTCTACAAGTCCTGATAAAGGGAGAGCATATAGTGACCATGATGACCAGTGAATGAGAGGCTATACTCTAGATAGTCTACTAGGAGCACTAGCGGTATATCGATTATGACATGGAGAGTGGTGGGTTGAGAGTGAACACTAGTTACAAGATAGGGTTATTGATTAATAGATAGGCAGTATTGATATCATTTATTTCTAACTTCATTATACCTGAATCATCAGGTATGAGGTTTCCATGAAATCTACTAGACCTAGTGATGGATTTGGTGGAGGAGCCTAGGATCATGGCATGGGAATCTACTTTGTTGGCATATTTGTACAATGAGCCACACGAGATTCATCAATGGGGTTGAATGGGATTGGGATGCATCTTCCTTCTACAGATATAGGAATGAGATAACTATAATATGGAGAGGCCAGCTATGTTTCCCTATAATACACACAAAGACATGGATAGGGATGTCCCCTATGTAATGTAATGGGACCATGACTGATAGCAGGTCAAGAGTCACTAGTACTAGGGTATTATCTCACACTACATGGATGCATGGGTGAGACTATGGCTAGGATATGTCATATGGAGATCCTGGAGGAGAGGACCGACATGGGTAGAGTATGTTATTCATTTAAGGTGAGTACAATGTAATAAATGGTTGATTGGGTGGCATAGGATAGAGCATGAGTATTTCTAGTACTCATGAGTGACTCAAAAATTTAGGATAACATAGAATGTGCTCGAGGTTGTAGTTGTCTATCAGTGGATCCTGGAGGGGTAGGAAGACCTAGCTAGCATGGCCATGACCTGAACCACTAAGTGAGAAGTCATATGAGGTACTGATTGGTACAAATATCAAGGATCCAAGGAACACACTAGAGTATGTTACTTGATGGATTGCTTATCATTATTAGGGAGGGGTAGTAGTCAGGTAAGAGGAGGCCAACATAGAAAAGGACCCACTATAATGATGAGTGTGTCACTGAGTGGAGAGAGATGTGGGGGGATCACAAGGAGCTATAGAGGATGTGGATGCCCCTATAAGGAGTGGTGGGGGTGATGATGGAGATAAGGAGGACCCAGAAGAGTAAATTGTAGCTTTGTGAGAGCAAGTGCACATTCTAGAGGGTCAATGGATAGAAAGGTACATAGCTCATACCATAGAGAAAATTTATTGGATAGTTGATAGGCAACACTGATAGAGTTAGGATGAGGATAGAGATACCTTACGACCCTATGTTTAGAATATTTAGGAGGAGAGGGATAGGATTGTAGTAGAGCAATATGCTCTATGGGATCAGGTCTTAGCTATGAGGGTTTAGTAGGATCAACTATATATAGGTGGGAAGGTCATAGAGGAGGTGACCAAGTTACAAGTATAGGTTGCACATCTATAGGCTAGGGTGACCATATACCATATATAATATTAGACAAAGTGGGAGTATGTGATGTGGATGGAGGATGAGATGGAAATATTGGATGAGATGCTACCATCACAATAATCATCATCTCAATCTAAATGGAGTCGATGGAGTAAGGTATCAAGAGATCCATCAGTGGTATTGTATATTTCATGTTTTGCACCATCGGGTACGTACCAGATGTCAGAGATCAATGCAACAATATAGGCTCATAGAGATGATGTTGAGGAAATAACGAGAGTGGAGGTGTGAGGCTATCCTAAGGAGGTATCCTCTTTCTAGATTCTTTTTGGATGTGAGGTTTTAGAACCCACTATATTGTAGCTTGTAGTTATTTTTGTACCATATGATGTACTTACAATTTTATATATGTGAGATGATTTTATTGTGTTTATTGTGCATATGGGTGTGGATGAATGATTGTAGTAATAGATGAGTATATATGTATACCCAAATTTATAATTATGATGATGCATGTATGCTAGATGAATGAATAATATGAAATGATAGAAATATTATGTATGCATAGTAGTAGGTATGTATGTGATGCATTAGTGACACATAACAAATTTTAAAGTGTGAATGTATGTTTGACTAATGGAACATGATGAATTAATTTGAGATGTAATAAAAAACTAAGTATAAGCACTAAAGAATTTATAAGAGTCAAAAATAATAATTTTAAACAATTTCATCAAGGGCATACACTAAAATGGAAGCCAAACAAGGACAAATATGGAATGGAGAAGCATGAAGGTAGTGTATGATGAGTAGTGAGAAGTCACAAGGGAACAACAAGGCTTTCAAGAGACTCAAACACCCTAGCTAACCAATCAAAAGTTGTATATTGACCATGCAACAATCTAAAATATAGAAGTATTCTAGAAAGACCAAGATATTTAATATCCTTGTGTGGGTATAGTGAAGTTCATTATCCTAATTTTGTACATGGTTGGACTTAACTACTTTGAATGCAATCCATCAAAAGCTAGATCAACAACAAGCTAATATTGGTCTATAAAAAATAAGGTCACTAATGTGATAGATGTATCCCCATGTATTAGGCTACTCCACTTCTATTCAAGCATCTATAGCCTCGATGGATATCACCCCATGGTTATCAAATACTAAGAATTCCAAGGATTCAAACTTTTTTATTTTATTTTTAGGGGGAACATTTTTGCTTATTTTGTAGAGGAACAAGGGAATTTTTTCTTCTTTTGGTTTTTTTGCTCATTTTATAGAGGAGCAAGGGAAATTTTACTTTTTTTGGGGGGGGTAACTTTTCCTTTTGTTAATTCTCAGCTTTTTAGACCATGTGCATGATAGGAGCAAGGGAAATTGTTTGCTTAACAGGCAAAACCTACTTTGTATTGTCATATTTCCTTGTTCAAAATCATAATTAAAATTGTGAAAATATTTTGGGATTTTGATATAAACAAAGTACAACCAAAGTAAAGCCCTACTACAAGAGATCAAGATGGAGTGCAATTTTTTTTGAAAGGAATATTGTGAATGGCTGAGTGATCGAAAGACCACTTTGAACACCTTACAACAACTACTTAGGAGTGAGTAAGAGATGGATAAAAAAATATGGTGAAAAGGGAATATGGATGAGAATAAATAATGGAATGGGGTATATGCCCAAGATAAAAGAGATTACATCAAGATAATTGACCTTTGTAAAAATGTTATGCTATGCATAGTGTTCAACAAAAGGAAATATAAATGCAAATGTAGCAAACAAAATACCTAATTCAATTTTATGAAACATGTGACTAGACTATATGATATGCAATAAGGTCCAAGGAGAAAATATGATCAAATGCATAACATAATTTATGGTAATATGCCATGCAGTGGTGGTGTGGAATGAAAATGTGGTGGATGGAAAAATGAAACTATGTGCTATGTTTTTGTGTTTTTGTTTTGTTTTTATTTTTAATGCATAAAATGCCTACAAGTGGAGAATATTAAGGGGTTTAGGTTCCTCAACACCCTCAAGTGTATCTAGGAAATCAGCTCTAGATCCTAGCTTATGTGTGATGATGAATGGGCCTAACCAATTTGTCATAAAATTTTCCTTTAAAATGGCTAGACAAGTTAGAATTTTGTTGGCTCTCCTTTAACACAAGATCACCAAATTGAAATTTCCTAAGATGTACCTTTGTATTGTAGGCTCGTTTAATGAAATCTTGATAAATATGAATATTTTTAAAAGCATTAATACATCATTTGTTAAGAAGAGTATTGATCAAGGTGAGCCTATCATGTAGTGTCATAATTGATGAATTATTGTAGTGAGATATGCAATGATAGAATTTTAAGCTCTAACACCATGATAGCCTTAGCACCATAGAGTAACAAGAATGGGGTTGCCTTAGTTGGTGTTTGAATGCTTGTTCAATAAGCCCACAATGTTAAAGGTAATTTATTATGTCAATCATTATTATGATTATCAACTTTTTCCTTAAGGATGGTGATAATAATATTGTTCGAGGCCTTAGCCTATCCATTACCCTATGGATAATATGGAGTCAAAAATCTATGTTGGATATGATACTTGGTACACAAATCCTAAACATACTTATTTTTAATATATGTCATATTATCCAAAATGATTTTAGATGGAATTCTAAAATGACAAATGATATTATGAAGTAGTAACTCCATGATGTGCAATCCTATCGTAGTGGTAAGGGGAATAGCCTCAACCCATTTAATGAAGCATTCAATGGCTGTGATGATGAATGTGTGGAAAATTAAAGACGAGAGTAATATTTTACCAATTAAATCAAATCCCCATTGTGAGAAAGGTTTGAAGAACACAATATTATACTAAGAGGGGGCGTGAACAATATAAGACAACTTTTTACTTTTCTTTTCAATTCAATATTATGTAGTGCATATATAACAGTATCAATAGTAGTAATCAAAGCAATGCATAAAACACCATCCACAAAATTTGCACAACAATTTACATGGTTCACCCAATGCAGGCTACTCCACAGAGAAAATATTTTGCTAAAAATTTCTCAATAAATTTCTTGGGAATACTTCCTAATTACAATGTTTATGTACCTTTGTCCAAAGGATATGTTGATCCCCTAAATATCAAGTTCATGTATCTATTCCACAGGAGAACTCTTTCCCCTTCTGCTCTGGCTAGTGATCTTCTAGAAGACTATGTATCTCTATTGCACTGACTTGTGAATCTCTCTCCACTTGAAGACTCCTCACTTAGATATGTCTTCAATTATCCTAGATGCTGGATCTCTATCCATTGAGACTTTGTCCTCTATACTTTGTCACCTCAAAAGCTTTGTCAATAGGTTCACTCAGAACCTCTTCAAATCTGCTCAATAGGCTCACTCAAAACTTGCTCAAATCTACTTCATGGGCTCACTCAAAACCTGCTCAAATATGATTAATAGGCTCACTCGAAACCTACTCAAATATGCTAAATAGGCTCACTCAGAACCTATTCAAATATGCTCAATAGGTTCACTCAGAACCTGCTCAAATTTTCTCAACAAGCTCATTGAGAACTTGTCCAAATCTGCTCAACAAGCTCACTCAGAACTTGTCCAAATCTACTAAATAAGTACTCTCTAGGACTTTCTCAAATATGCATAGCAATATTTCACAAAATCTTACTCAAAATCAGTCCATAAGCCTTCTCAAAGACTTGCCTCAAATCATCTCAACAAAATCTCAACTCAATCTCATAGAAGCATAAAGAGAATTGTTAGAGAATCAATATGTTCTATACTCAAATCCCAATCTCAACTCAAATCAATCTCAACTCAGCAATATCATAGAAGCATAAAGAGAATTTTTAGAGACTCAATATGTTCTATACTCAAATCCTAATCTCAACTCAAATCAATCTCAACTTAGCAATATCAACTCAACAATATCATATAAGCATAAAGATAATTGTTAGAGACTCAATATGTTCTATACTCAAATCCAATTTCTTTCTCACCTCAATTTAAATCAGAATATAGAATAGTTTGTTTTATGGAACTTGAACAACCACTTCACACAATCACTTGACTAGGCTCAAACAAATCTACTTAACCATTCACCACAAGGAACAACTCTTTCTCAGAAACCCTAGTCCAAGAATGAATCAACCAACTCAAAATGTCTTCAACAATACTCAACAACTCTTACATAACATGATATTCATGTTCTTTTCAGCTCAAGTTCAAGTTTTTTACACAACAACTCACTCCAATAATAATGCTTATAAAACAAGGTTTTAATCACAACTTTCAAACTAGAAAACCTTGAAGCATTAAACCAACTATTTTTGAATAGGAAACCACAATCAATCCTTTTCACTCCAATGATATTTCATAAATCAACCACCCAAATAAAATCAATGGAGAATATTGCTCATACCTTTTTGATGCCTTATTTGTTGTCCACAAAATCTGTCTCACTCAACACAATTTCTTTTTCAACTCTCAACAAGGGTTAGAATAGTAACACAACAAAAATATCCAAGTAATACCTTATTACTCCTAATTTATTTTAACATCCACAAAAGTTTTTTTTTTTCAAGAAATAAACCCTCAATAGAATGGATCAAACTTACTTTTGGAAACTCCTTGAAAAAACCTAAAATATCTTCTTACAAAACCCTTATTTATCCTTCAAAGCAAGTTAATTAAATAGCTCTTGAAAATTTCTTTCCAACAATATATAATATTCTACCCTTCCAAAATTAAAAGGAATAGTAATTTCATAATTTTCTAAAACAACTCATAAGACTTATTTCTCCTCAAAGCTTTTCTTACAAATATTAAAATAAAAATTTAACTTACCTTTTTCTTCTCAGTAGGATTTGATCCCTTGTCGCTGTCCAAGCACCACTCTAACCATAGTGCCACTAACCATGTGAGCCAACCGCTCACACGAAATGGTGAGTGTAGCCATTATTCTTTCCTTCCTCTAAACGTGCCCCATAAGACACATGCACCAAAAGGTGTACTTCCTTTCCACTTCACAAAAACTAGTGTCATCGGGATTTGAACTTCATATCTCCTGGAACGCAACAACTTGACTACCTCCTTGCCACTAGGTCACAAGAACCTACATTGTATGGTAAGGGTCCTCCCTTCCTTCTATTTCTCCCTTTCTTTGCAAGTTTTGATTGCACTAAAATATCTTTTCTCTTTGTTCGAACGAAAATCACACACATTCGAATTATTGCCAAATGAATTTTTGGCAATGGTATTTATACATATTGCCTTGAATTTTCATACATTGGCCCTTAATAAAATTTGATGACGTCGGCAAGAATTTCCACTTTGGAAATTTAAATTTAATTTTTTTTATTATATTAAAATTTGAAACTTAAGAAATATCTCTTTACACACACCTTATTTCTCCTTCTAAATAATTTAGTAAAATATCCATCGAAATAAGCTTTCTAACAATATATAATATGCCCCATTTCTAAAATAAATTGAAACATTTACATATATATATGCCAACCTCCATTAATTGCACATAGGTTAGCCCTCCATTAATTTAAATTTAAACTTTAAACTTTAATATCTTCACCATCGGAGGTCCTTTTTCGATGAAAAAAAATTCCACCTTGGATTTTAAGAAAATTCTATTCCACATAAGCCCACCATGGTTTTAAATAAAAAAAATTATTTTACCTACCTTGGTTTTCATAAAAACCCTGTAAATAGCCATGCTTTCCAAAATATCATAAATGCTTATTTATGAAAATTTTTGGCCACCAAAACCAAATGTGATCCATGTGACATCAATGATCTATGTGACATCAATGACAACATAAAATGCCTCAAATTAACTCAAATTTACAACAATCTCCCCCTTTGTCATTTATGGCAACACCTCTAATGCAAACACCACAATCACTACAAAAACCCTCTCTAAGAATAAAATATGCTCCCCCTAACTCAATACTCTCTATGGAGGCTACTCTCCCTAAATCAATACTCTCTTTTGAGGCTGCTCCCCCTAAATCAATACTCTCTTTGGAGGCTGCTCCCCCTAACTCAAATCTCTCCCTTACTCAAATCTCTCCCCCTTTGACATCAATGGCAAAAGGGACACCTATGGGGCTAAAAGATATAACTCTTAATCTTAGCCCCCCTCACCCCCTTTTTCTTTTGAGGTGATTAATTTTGGGGTGGGAGTAATTTTACTCCCATATCACTTTGTTTATTTCCTCTATCAACTTCCTTCCATGTTTTTATGATATCCTTCTCTTGATGAATTACTTGATCTTCTTATCTAGAACATGTTTGACTTTCTTGCCTTGAACTTGTTTGGAATTGAGTCCTACACCATCTTGAAATATGCCCAAATTTATTGCAATTAAAACACTTGATATTGTGGCATTTTTTTGGTGCCCATATACTAAAATCATTCTTAAAATAATTTCCATATCCATTCCTTTCCTGAACCCTGTATTGTGTAGCTCTGTTTTCATGACCATTATAACCATAACTTTTGAATTGTGTAGCTCTAAAACCAAAACTATGTTGCTCATTTCCTTTGAACTAAAAATATTTATGAGCAATCCTGTTGCATGAGAATAAATGTCCCTTAAAATCATACCTTATTCATTTGAAGTTTATTCTAGCAAAATAAAACTTCTTTGATCCATAGACCTTGCAATGTATAGCCCTGTGTCCAAATCCATTACAAGAAAAACAATATCCTTTAAAAGCCCTTTGTTCATGCCTTGGTTCCTCATACCTTTCTTGATCATTATCCTTATGATCATCTTAAAATTGTGCATTTCATCCTTGAATCTTCTTTGAAGCATTTAAAACCTCTTCCTTAGTTTCTTCCTTGCCTTTCTCTTCAATAATTTCTTTTCCATTTGAATTTGATTCACCTATCTCAAAACAAGAACCAAACTGAATATTTGGAGCCATAGGAACTTTGGCACTTTCCTAAAAAAAATTAGGTGCTTCTTTGCTTTCATATTTTAGAACTTCCTTTCCTTTTGAGTGTGATTTCCCAAACTTGAAATATGAAACCTTTGGTGCTTTGGAATCTTCCTCTTCTTTTTCTTCATTTGTGTTAAGTAGCAAATTGGCACACATCTCTATAGCCTCTAAAATGCAAGTATCCATTTTTGCTGCTTCTTTTTCTTTGAGAACTAGTTCTTCCTTATAGATTTTTGAAATGAACCCTCCTAATACAAAAATAGTACCTTGTGTACTTATTTTCGATTTCCCTTCTTCATAACTAAACCCTATCTTTATAAATGGATCTCGTTGTAAATCCAAAAAATTATCCAGTATTTTTGAATTTCTTTGATATCGGGCTAACTCATTTATGTAGGTTCCCAAACTTTTCTGATCTTCTTATTCTGACTAATCACATATTTCTTTCCTCTCCTTTAGTTTCTCAGAAATAGTGATGCCAAACTCTTTTGATTCCTGAAGCTCTTTTTCAAAATCTTGAATGTGTTTATTAAGCATCATATTGACTTTTCATTTTCTTGAACCTTATTTTCAAGCCTCTTGATTTTATTTTTCAACCTCCTAATTTTCTTTTCTTGTTTTATGGAATTATCTTCTTCATCATCACTGCTGCTGGAATTGTCACTAGCTTCTACAATGTAGTAAGATTTCTTTGCCAACTTTACCTTGGAATATCCTTCATAAGTATTCCTCAACTTGGTCCACATATCATTAGTTGAAGTACATACCATGACCTTTGCAAAATATATCTCACATAGCCCACTCAAAATACAATTCATTTCTCTTGCATTTATCTCAACCAATTTTCTGGTAGTCTTATCTTCCTCGGGATCACCTTCAACCTTATACTATTTTTCAACCATATTCCATACCTCATATCCTTGTGATATCAAGTAGTTCTTCATCCTCATGCTCTAGAAATCATAATTGTTATCATCAAATAATGGAGCCTTATTTTTAGATAATCCATTCTGTGAAGCCATCTGTGTTCTTGTAGAATCTGCCCTCAATTTGTTAGCCTTTCTGAAGGAACCCACTCTAATACCAATTGAAGAAAACAAACTTATACTAAGAGGGGGGTGAACAGTATAAGACCACTTTTTACTTTTTCTTCCAATTCAATATTATGTTGTGTAAAGATAGCAATATCAATAGCAATAATCAAATCAATGCACAGAAACCATACACAATAGAGACATCACAATTTACATGGTTCACCCAATGTGGGATACTCCATGAAGAAAATATTTTACTAAAACTTTCTCAATCAATCTCTTTGGGAATCACTCCCAATTACATTATGGATATTTATCTAAAGGAGATGTTGATCCCCTAATATCAATTTCATGGATATCTTCGACGGGAGAACTCTTTCCCCTTTTTCTCTTGCTATGTGATCTTCTAGAAGACTCTGTCTCTCTACTACACTAACTAGTGGACCTCTCTCCACTTGAAGACTTCTCACTTAGATATGTCTTTAACCATGTTGGTTGCTAGATATCTATCCACTGATACTCTATCCTCTATAATCTATCACCTCCAAAGCTCTATCAATAGGCTCACTAAGAACCTACTCAATAGGCTCACATAGAACCTACACAATAGGCTCACACAAAACTTGTCAAATCTGCTCAAGAAAGCTCACCAAGAACTTGCCCAATTATGCTCTAGAAATCTCACCAAGAACTTGCCCAAATCTGCTATAGCAATCTCACCAAGAACTTGACCAAATATACTCTAGCAAGCTCACCAAGAACTTGCCCAAATCTTCTCTAGCAATCTCACCAAGAACTTGCCCAAATCTGCTCTAAAAATATTTCCAAAAAGTTATCCTAAAATTGTCCTCAAATTTATCCCAAAGGCCTTCTCAAAGGCTCAATCAATCATTCTCAAGTAGTACTCAAAATGAACTCAACAATGAATGGCAATATCAACTCAAATTAACTTCATAGAAGCATAAAGACAATTGTTAGAGACTCAATATGTTCTAATATCACTCTCAAACCAAATAAATCTCAACTCAACTCAACTCAAATCAATATCAACTCAACTCAAGTCAATCTCATAGAAGCATAAAGAGAATTGTTAGAGACTCAATATGTTCTAATATCACTCTCAACTCAAATAAACCTCAACTCAATTCAAGTCTTATAGAACCATACAAATAATTGTTAGAGACTCAATATGTTCTAACCTCAATCTCAACTCAACATAGAATTATGGAATATTTTGTTTTATAGAACTTGAACAATCACTTCACACATCACTTGACTAGGCTCAATCAACTCAACTCAACCAATCATCACAAGGTACAACTCTCTCTCACACAATCCTAGTCCAAGTATGTATCAACCAACTCAAATATTTTCAATAATGCTCAACCACAAATCTCACATAACAATGATACTCATGTTATTTTATAACTCAAGTTATTTTACAACCAATGGGCTTCAACAACTATGCTTACAAAACAAGGTTTAAACTCAACTCTTGAAATAGAAAAACCTTGAAGTATTCAACCAAACACTTCCAAAAAGGAAACCACAAACAATCCTTTTCCCTCCAATGATATTTTAGAAATCAACCACCATAAAAAATCAATAGGAGAATGTTCCCATACCTTTTTGAAGATGAAAAAACCTCTTTGTAAATTTACCACAATCACAAAATTCTTTTGCTAATCTTCACAAGGGTTAGTAGATCACAAAATAATCAACATTACTCCACTTTTCAATAATCATCACCAAGGCCTTTAATTGCACAAATTCCTTATCTCTCATAAAACCACTTGTACCATAAAATAAAATAAATAAAAATATTGCATAACCTTTTCACTCTCAAAATGACTTATACCATAAAATAAAATAAATCACAATATTGCATACCTTGTCACCTCATGAAAGAATTAATCCTCTTGAAAAAGAACAAGGCAAACTTCACTTTTTGAACCCTTTTGTATAATCTAAAAGATCTCTTTACACACACCTTATTTCTCCTTCTAAATGAGTTCGTCAAATAGCCCTCGAAATAAGCTTTCTGAAGATATATAATATGCCCCCTTTTCGAAATAAATTGAAACCTTTACATATATGTGCCAACCTCCATTAATTACACATAGGTCGGCCCTCCATTAATTTAAACTTGAACTTTAAACTTTAATATTTCATCACCGAAGGTCCTTTTTCGATGAAACAATATTCCACCTTGGCTTTTAAGAAAATCCCTTTCCAAATAAACCCACCATGGTTTTAAATAAAAACTTTTATTTTACCTACCTTGGTTTTCATAAAAACCCTGTAAATAGTCATGCTTTCCAAAATATCATAAATGCTTTTTTATGAAATATTTTAGCCACCAAAACAAAATGTGATCCATGTGACATCAATGATCCATGTGATATCAATGATAACATAAAATACCTCAAATTAACTCAAATTTCCAATAGATCAGTGAGCCTCGATTCTATTGTGTGGGGAAAACAACAATTCAGTTTTGCATGAGGAAGACTTGAGATTCATTGTATGGTTCCTTGTGCTTGGCGTCTCACTGTTGAGGAATTTTAAGTGAATGCTTTGGAAGAAGCACAAAAATCAGTGCAACATTTGTGAAGGGGCTATATTGGAAGAAGTGCAGTAGTTAGAAGGTACTATGTTTGTGAGAAGGGGTTGCATTGGAAGAAGCACAATATTTAAGTAAAATGATAGTAGTGGAAATAAGGAGCTACATTTGTGAGAGCACAACAATTGTGTGAGAGCACAACAGTCATGTGAGAGCGTGGTAGTTGTGTGATAGTGTTGCAGTCATTTGAGGATGCAGCAGTATTGAAAGATGTAGCAACCAAGGTAGAACAAAGCCCAACTGCAACTAGTCAAAAGGAATAGATGCAGATGCATTATTAGTCTTAGTTTGAAATGTACATAGGTCATAGAGGTGTGTACAACCAATACCAAAAATTAAAGGTATGTTCGAAAGTTTGGCAAGTATTTGATTTATCAAAAGACACTAAGGTTGAGGAGATGTTGAAAATATTATTAATGAAAGTTATATTTAGGGTTTATCATTTACATTGATAGAAATTATTAGTTGGAGTGAAAAGATATCATTTGGATAATTTATATTGTTATTCTTGTATGTAGGCAACAAATCCACCTCCCAGAGAAAGAAGAAGTGATTTGCTAAAATTTTGACTTTTTTGGAGATGATTTGCTCCAATTTTGTGAAACCATATAGTAGGGAGTAAATCATACATAAGACTATACAACTAAAGTAGCAAACCATACAGATCAGTGGCAAATCATATAGGGTGCACCAAAATTCACTGAAATGTAAAGGAATTGTAATTTCGAGATGGAATGTCGCATGGATTTGCTAACCTAAGGTGTAAACTTAGGAAAATGCCAAAATAACGTATTCATTTGTAATTGGGCAATTGTGAATAACGAATTGTCTTAGGAACCACTTTGGAACAGCTTGGGAAATGTTATATAAGGTCCCATTTTCAAATTTATGAGTCTGGTTACTAGTTTACTAGTTCATAGTTGCTAGGATAGAGAGTTAGCCATATTTCTGAGTTATTGCTATAGTATGGATAGAGTTTCCACATTGTACTGAGTTGATCACCATTAATAATAAATAACATACATTGTGGATGATAGTGTATGATCCTGTGTGTATGGTTGATGCATTGTGGATGATTATTGTGTGATTGAGTTTCTTCCTTACTATCATATGTTAGTTTTAGGCTTCATTGCAGGTTGTGAGAAGATTGCTACTAGTGGGAATCATGGAGAATGATATAGGAGCATGAGGACATTTTCAAGGACATATTGAAGTAGACTGTACAATTTTTTGGCGTAATTACTTGAACATAATCACTTATAATCCCGGATTGGATGCTTTTCTTGTGTGTGGAATCATATTTTTTGGACTTTTAAAACCTTAGAAAACCTTCCAGAGAGATATTGGAGCAGAAGAGCATTGTAAATACTATCTTGTTGTACCTTTGGATCGTATAGATCATACATCGTATAAATCGTACACAGAATCCTTACCCAATTTGGTAAAACAAGCGATTGATAGAAACTTACCCGATTTGGTAGTTTTGGTAATCGGCTTGAACGATTACAAAACTATGTACGATAGCCTCCAAAAAAACATCCATCAGTTTTTTTGAGTGCAAGATTGTACCATATTGGCCACTGTATCAGATCGTATAGTGTATGTGTGGAAGGCCGTACAAGAGATTGACAGTTTGTATGAGGGTAGTTCGGGTACTTGGAATATTGTTTGATTTGGTACTTAAGATCAAGCTCATCCTAGGGATTATTCTAACCATCGAAAGATACCTCCCCACTGACAATACTCCACTACTATGTTACATTTGGTGCCATTGCCTTATCAAATTTGGCATTTTTGTTAAAATGGGTCAAATTTGACGAAACAATTGGAGGTGATTTCTTATGACAGACACTAGTACACAAAGTCATGGGAGAAGAGAACCATGAGAGAACATTAAAGTAAGAAGGAGCATAAGGATTGCTCAAAGAGGAAACATGAGTAACTCATATCAAAGTACGCATGAAATAGAGCTAGAGCAAGTTTGGACATCCGAAGAAGGATACTTTGAGATGTTGATTGAGATAGAAGATGAGGAGGAAAACCCATTGATTGTAGAGGAGATGGGTGACAAAGAGAAAGTGCACGATGACAAAGAGTGGATGGTAAGGCTTGAGTAAGTGACAATAGAGTTGTGATAGGATGCAGAGGACGGGAGTCATTCACCAAGGCAACAGGATGTAGGGACTCAGGAAGATAGACCAAGACAATCTCCATCACATAAGCAAAGAAGATCGCAGAGTGAGGACGCACGAGAATTTGGTCACCAAGTGACGGGACAAAATAAGATACCTCAAATTGATTCTTCTGACAACAACAAAAGTAAGACACCTCCAAGGAGGAATTCGGTCGAGATTCCATGGGAGACCTTGAGTGAGAGTGACGACTCTCCCAAGATGGCTAATAGAGTAGCCAAGCAAAGATGTCCACCATTTTTAGGTGAGGGTAAGGAAGACCCCACATGGCATGTAGGAAATTGCATAACCATTTGGAGATCAAATGGTGTAGACATACTAGAGGATTGGGTAGTCCTCTTTCCTACCACTTTGAGAGGATTGGCAATAGATTGGTACCTAAAAAGAGAAAACAATGTTGATTTTCAAACTTGGAACCAGATAAAGGAGAAATTTATTGAGGAATTTCAACCTTTGAAATATGATGGAGACATAGTCACTGAGCTTTGCATGACAAAACAAAAAGCATATGATGATATAAAATCATAAAACTATCGACTAAAGTAGTTAGTTGATAAGATACAGATTTCATTAGCAAACGTGTTGATAAAATGATGGTTTGTATATGGGTTACTACCGAAATATAATAAAAATATGAAGGGAGTACCATTTGACACATATGAGGAAGCTTTGAAACACATAAAGACCTTTGAAAGTGAGTCAAAATAGATGTATACGGGAATCTTGTCTCATCCCAAGTCGAAAGATTCGGATAGTGAGGAAGAGGACACTATCTAGAGGACGGTAGCTTCGTTCCACAAGGAGTTTGATAAAATGGTTAAGGAGCAAAATATCAAACCAGAGAGGAATTAACTATGGCGCACAGAATGCAAGAGTAAGGGACATACAAATATAAAGTTCTTGAAGAATGATTACTACCATATTTGTAATGTTATGGGGCATGATGTAGTGCTTTTTCCCTATAACACAAGAACCCATACACAAGTACTATCAATTCAAGAGCAGGAACAAAAACCTCAGGACCAAGGGAGTGGCCAACAAGCAATGAGTGGTGGCTATAGAAATAGTAGAAGGGGTGGCAGACAAAATCAAGGTAATTGACAGGGAGGACAAAGTCATTTATAGTATGATTCAAAAGGAATACCGATCATATAGTGTCACAATTGCCAAGAGTGGGGGCATTTTGCAAAGAATTGTCCTGCACCTCAGACGCAAGTAGCACCATAGGAAAAAACTACACATATGTGTAGATGATGTGGTCCGAGGAACCACAAGGAGGAGAATTTTCCAAAGTAACCCATAGAATGTGAGCTATTTGGACATTGAGGTTCCTCAAGTTAAAGAGGAAACTCATGAAGTATTAGCCGTGACACGAAATCAGGCTAAAAAGGACAAGTATCCAGAGCCAGCAAAGGAGAAGCAACGCTAGCAAGTTGCAAAGAAAATACTACGAGAAGAAACTGAGAAAGCTAAGCAAGGAGAATTGAGCACTCAAAAGGAAGTACGAAGACCATCAGAATAGGAGATAGTTGTGCAACATCTGGTCGCACAGGTGTTAGATACCACAGTAAAACTTAAGGTATCTGACTTATTCAAAGCTATCCCAAAATTGCCAAAAGCAATTATGGAAGAGATACAACCACAAAATATGATGGAAGTAGAAAGCCAACCAATTGTAGGAGAAGAATGAAAGGACCAATTTATGTATCCTACCATATTGATGATTGATGTGGGAAATAATCCTGCATTAATGCATATGGAGATTTTGGGACACAAATTGACATAAGTGATTATGGATGGAGGTTCTAGTGTTAACATGCTACCCAAAAGGACTTGGATAAAACTAGGCGTACCATAACTATGGGCACTGAGTTTCCAACTGTATGGGGCTGACTGGAATGATATTAAAATTAAGGGAGTTTTGACTGCACAATAAGTAATGATAGCTAAGCAAGAATTAATCTTGGATTTTTTTGTGATTTCGATGCAAAAACTTGCATACGACGCTCTCTTAGGGATAGGATGGCTACGAGTGGCCAAGGTTAATCACAATTGGGGAAATAATCAGATCACCTTCAAAAATGGACAACATAAATACATGATAAATTTATCTAATCAAAGAGTGAGTGAGGATGTAGCTACAATGGATGAATCAGAAAACTCATCAGGGGATGAATAACATGAACCTAATGGAGAAGGAATACTATACATAGAATAATGTAGTGAGGACAAAGCTCGATATGATAGCGGACTTCTTCATTGGAAAATGGAGGATTATGAAGTATTTCAGCCCAATTGATTATGCATTGAATCAGAGGAGATTAAATACCAGCAAGACAAACCAGAAGGTAGTAAAAATACTAAGAAGGAAACATAAGAGAAATGGACATTTCCAAAAAGCTTTGTAGAGTATGCAGTAGGAGATGCAAAGATTGATACAAGACTGGCACATCCTAAGAATTTAATGAAATCTATGAGCAAGCTAGAGAATATCAAGTATGAATGACCTAAGATAGTGGATATCAACTTGGGAATGGAGAAAGAACCAAGGATAGTCCACTATGGTGATGATTGGAATCCTGTATTGAAGGCAACAACTTTCAAGATATTCTTGAAGTACAAGAATGTATTCACATAGACATATAAGGATTTGAAAGAAATTCCACCTGAGTTATGTATCCATAAGAATACACTAATGCATGGCGCTAAACTAGTAAGAATGAGGCCATATAGAATGAATTCAAAGTATGTTGCATTGGTGAATGTGGAGATAGAAAAGATGTTGGAAGCAGGAATTATATTCAGGGTGACGAACAGTGAATGGGTTTCATCGATAGTAATCACTTTGAAGAAGGAAGTCGATAATATAACAATGTGTAGAATTTAGGAATTTAAATGCAGTAACCATTAAGGACCCTTTTCCTATTCCATTTACAGATTCCATCTTGGAAGAAGTTGCAGGGCATGAGATCTATTCATTTTTGGATGGATTTTTAGGATACAATCAGATCAGCATCATTGAGGAGGATAACCTAAAAACCACATTTGTTGTAGAGAATGGTATTTATGCGTACAATCTAATACCATTTGGGCTCTATAATGTCCCAGCCACATTTCAGTGCATCATACTATATATATTCGACCAATTGGCGATGGGGAATTTCAAAGAATTTTTGGATGATTGGTCTATTTATGGGAAGATCAAGGAGCATATTCCAACTCTTAGTGAATGCATGAGCAGGTGCAAAAATGTATAAATATCATTAAATCTAGCAAAGTGTTTTCTGATGGTACCATTTGGAAAAATTTTAGGGCACATTGTGTGCAGTGAGGGATTGAAGACAGATCTAGATAAAATTTGGGTAATATTACATATGGAAGAGCCTTTTGATGTGAGTTCACTCAAAACCTTCCTGGGATCAATAGGATATTACTGAAGGTTTATCCGAAATTATGCACATGTGGCCTATCCGTTAGATTCTTTGAAAAAAAAAGAATACTTCTTTTAGATGGACAGAGGAGCATCAAGGAGCTTTTGAGGAGTTAAAAGCTAAGTTGGTAAGCAACCCGATATTGGTGTTTCTATTGGGATAAGGAATTCCATGTACATGTTGATGCTTTGAACTTTGCAATTGGATATGCATTGGCACAAGAAGGACAGTTTAATTTGGATCAGCCGATTTTCTTTGCTAGTCGCCTTTTGTCAAGTCCAAAAAGGAATTATAGTACAACAAAAAGGTAAGCTTTGGGATGGTATATGCAGTTAAAAATTTTAGGCATTACCTATTGGAAAACACCTTTGCATTTTTTGTTGATCATCAAGCATTGTTGTACTTAATAAATAAAATAGTAATACAAGAACGAGTTAGTAGGTGGCTCGTCATGCTCTAAGAGTTTATATTATGAGTGGTGGTGAGACCTGGCAAGAAACATGTGATTGCAGACCAGTTGTCTCGAATACGATCAGGAGAGCCATCAGGAACATGGGTTCCTAATGAATTCCCAAATGCACAGTTATTTTCCATCAATGTTGTGCCATCATGGTACAAGTTGGTTGGCCAGTATCTATCCATAGGTGAGTTGCCATAGGAGATGACGACAACCGAAAAGAAGAAAGTAATTATGAAGTCAACACCTTTCCAGATAATAGTATGATTTCTATACAAGATAGGAAGTTATGGTATCCTGAGGATATGTGTAATGGAGGAAGAAGTTAAGATGGTATTGAAAGAATCCCATGCCGGTTTAGCAGGGAGACACATGGGACCAGATGCGATTGCAAGGAAAATATTGCTAGTAGGTCTATGGTGGCTCACATTGTATAATGATGCAAAATAACATGTGAAAGCTTGCGATACTTTCCAGAGAGTAGGTAAACCTATGAGGAGGGATTTTATGCCCTTACACCTATCACAGCCACAAGAGTTGTTCGAACGTTGGGGCTTGGACTTCATAGGACCATTCAAGACATCACAAAGATGGAAATGCAGATATATCATAGTGGCAATGGAATACCTCACAAAATGGGTAGAAGCAAGAGCATTACCTGATAACTCGACTAATACTATAGCATAATTTTTGTACGAGTAGGTAATCACAATATTTGGCATTCTGCAATGAATAACGAGTGATCATGGAGGACACTTCATTAACGATATTATGAAGACATTGACGATAGAGTTTAAGAATTTACATTCATTGTCTATTCCATACTACCCGAGAGCAAACGAGCAGACAGAGGCAAATAATAAAGTCTTAGTACCTGTTGGTCCAAAATCTGCCACAGGAAAGGATTTTACGAGTGCACCCTAGACCTGGCCAACATTGAAAGGCTGGAAGCAAGAAATGGCTCCCAGACCAATCTCCAGAGTGGGCTGGTTCCCTTCACTATTCTAAACTTGGTGTAAGATAAGGGTTACTGGAAAGAAATTAAAAAAAGGTTACAGAAAGAAATGGGAAATATGGCCACAGGCCGAAGTTATGGGATCAAAAAATAGCAGCATGAAACTTCAAGTGCAAGAACAAGCAAGCAATAAAAGTTACTAACTTAACTTCCGCACGATGCATACGAAAAAACCCTCCAAAATCACATTCCAGAATTTATACTCTTACGGCAATATTCAAATCCAAGATGCAGAATTTAAATGTAACAGCCATGAAGACATACAAATGCTATTAGAAATGCAACATGAACAGAAAGGAAATCACGAATGCAAACGCTTGAAAAATAGAAGCCAATCCTTTATTCCTGCAAATGAACTTCCAGTCTCTAGCAGAGAATTTTCCAACCACACTTTCAAATGAAGCTTACATTGATTTTTATAGAGGGCCGTCCTCTTTGCAGCATTAAACATTTGAAACCGACTTCCTTGTGATCTACAATTATGCATTGGAAATTATGCACACGATCCCCTTAATTGCAGCCTTGGAGACCCACAAAATTGAATGCAATGTACATGTCAGCTTCGAAGAACCACCTTCATTAAATTTGTTTTTTTTTTAAATATGCATGAAACCATTGACTCAATCCACGAACAGCAGCTTCGAACCAATAAATCCTTCAATTTTGGTGGCTTGGGCGCTTCTTTGACCTTGAATGCATTGGAAATCCTCAAAGTATTTAATTTTGGATTGCATTTAATTCTCGGAACTCACAAAACTGCATTGGGCCACAGCTTAAGCATGCATAATTAATAATAAAAATTAATGTGGCAAAAATGCCAACATTCTTGGCGGCTCGCGGGGTATACAGCTCGCTGTATGCAAGAATCCAGGCCTGAATCCATTGGGCACAGAGTCATATCATAACAGAAAGCTGGATGCGGTGATACATCTTAGTGAACTCGCTGCAATACTCTTCTGCTAAAAAGCTGAAACTGCAAGAACCTGCACATAATTGGTCATGAAACAAATGGATTGGGAGGATGGAGTGAGATCTTGCGATTGCGCAAGCGGTGACTACAAATGGAATGGTAATATAATAGAGTGATGAAATGGGTGAAAGTGATACGGTGAACATAGTAGCAGAATGCGACTGTACTACCGGCTGCAATGAAAATGGAATGAAAGTAAATGAACTAATGGAATGGAAATGGAAATATGAAGGTTGTGGAATTAAAATGAACTGAACTGTAAATAAATGCGTAAAATGACATAACTTAGAAGAAAGGGATAAGAAGGGACGGGAATAATAGAAATGGGGAAAAGAAACAACAGTCGTGGCTTGTTTTTTTTTTTACTACAAAAGAAAAAGAAGAAGAAGGAGGAAGATGAAGAAAGGAAGGAAAGAAAAAGGGAAGGGAAAGGAAGAATTTTCTAGAAAGCCACCAACTACTGGGAAAAGAAAAACAAAATAAAAACAAGCACCTACGGCTCGCATGCAACAAGAGCCGAGATGAACAAATAAAAACAATACCACTTTTTTTTTTTCTCTTCTTCTTTTTCTATTTTTTTTGTTTTTTCAAAATACTATATACAATAATTCACGACATGATTGGCATGTCGCCACCAGACACCCAATCTCAGAATGTTATCCGGTAAATCTGCAATGTCCCGACCAGATCTGATCATACTTAAGTCGGTCCTTGAAATTGGGCTGGCTTCTTCCTGAAGTTCTCCATATTTCAGACACTGGCAAGTTATCATACATGCCAGGACCTACACAACTGACAAATAATGCAGAAAAGAAACCCCACCATCTTGAAAAGTTCTCTGACTGTGGACTGAAAATAGGTTCCTCCAACTCCTGGATCCGATCACAGGAATTGTCCAGCAACAGTTCCTTCTTCAGGATCTCTTCAGACTCCACCTGTTGATCTGACATATTTAACAGGTTCTGACTACATGCTTGTGTGACTTGCACAGCTATGCCTTCTTGATGCTCAGGTTCGGCCACTTGAGTCTGTTCTTCTTCTTTGCTTATATCCTCTGAATCCATATCCTTATGAAAACTGCAAGCAACCATATTTTTCATTGCTGGAAAAGTGCTTGCATGTCCCAATCCTTGACTTTGGACGAGATCTGTCCCTTGAACTCCACATGACTGCATCTCAGGGATCTGGCATGAATGTGCAGGGTAAACAGGAGCAGCAACCACCGGAGAAGGTAATGGAGTTTCTCCCCATGGTAACTTTCTTGATAAGTGCAACATCTGTTCTGCTCGCACTGCTTCCTCAAAGATTTGTGGGAACCGTTGTTCACCTGATCGCAAAGCAAAAGAGACCTATGTCGAATTAAAAGCTCGAACATAAAAGAGGTGGGCTTGGGTGGGTGATGGACGGATCTTCTCTGGAATTCTCTGCCAGCTTCTCAAGAATCGGACATTGAAGTCCGTGATGCTTTCTTGAGGTGCTCTCTTGATGTACATGAAAAATTGGTAGAGATCCAAAGAACTGTAGAAAGGATCTTCGTCAAATCTTCTGATCAGTGCTCCCGCTAGATCGTCCCATGAGCTGATGCTTTGACATTTGAGCAACCTCGTACCACCGCAATGCTCTTCCTTCCAAAGACTCGAACCGAAGTCGGATCATGACATCTTCGTGTTCTATGACATGGATCATGGACAGAGTAGCAATGTCTTCAACATGTGTCAGAGCCATGCCTTCGGTACCATCATATTTTTCCAGATTTTTCAGGGCACCTTCGGGAATTTCATGCCGAACTTGGAGATTCAGAGGGCCAGGATCATCCCATCTAGAAAAAACCCTCGCATTTGTGGCAGTGGTCTGTGGAATCACGACCATCGCCATTAATTCAGAGTCGCCAGAAAAAACATTCTTTGAAATTTTTTTCCTTTTTTTTTTTTTTTTTTTTTTTTTAAACAAAAACAGGCGTCCACGAACAGATCTTCAACTCAGCAAAGTCGCCAGATGAACTTACAAATCTCCGCTGTGAGGCCAAGACAGCTCATCAAATCTTGAGACCTCCGGGTGTTAAAACCGTGCCAAAATCGTTGGCACCGGTGGGGTTATCACTTTGGAAAATTATGCGTATCCCACCGATTATGAATTCTTGGAGACAGAAACAGTCTGTCCCACCGGGCGTGCCAAAAACTGTTGGTCCAAAATCTGCCACAGGAAAGGATTTTACGAGTGCACCCTAGACCTGGCCAACATTGAAAGGTTGGAAGCAAGAAATGGCTCCCAGACCAATCTCCAGAGTGGGCTGGTTCCCTTCACTATTCTAAACTTGGTGTAAGATAAGGGTTACTGGAAAGAAATTAAAAAAAGGTTACGTAAAGAAATGGGAAATATGGCCACAGCCGAAGTTATGGGATCAAAAAATAGCAAAGATGAAACTTCAAGTGCAAGAACAACAAGCAATAAAAGTTACTAACTTAACTTCCGCACGATGCATACGAAAAAACCCTCCAAAATCACATTCCAGGAATTTATACTCTTACGGCAATATTCAAATCCAAGATGCAGAATTTAAATGTAACGACCATGAAGACATACAAATGCTATTAGAAATGCAACATGAACAAAAAGGAAATCACGAATGCAAACGCTTGAAAAATAGAAGCCAATCCTTTATTCCTGCAAATGAACTTCCAGTCTCTAGCAGAGAATTTTCCAACCACACTTTCAAATGAAGCTTACATTGATTTTTATAGAGGGCCGTCCTCTTTGCAGCATTAAACATTTGAAACCGACTTCCTTGTGATCTACAATTATGCATTGGAAATTATGCACACGATCCCCTTAATTGCAGCCTTGGAGACCCACAAAATTGAATGCAATGTACATGTCAGCTTCAAAGAACCACCTTCATTAAATTTGTTTTTTTTTAAAATATGCATGAAACCATTGACTCAATCCACGAACAGCAGCTTCGAACCAATAAATCCTTCAATTTTGGTGGCTTGGGCGCTTCTTTGACCTTGAATGCATTGGAAATCCTCAAAGTATTTAATTTTGGATTGCATTTAATTCTCGGAACTCACAAAACTGCATTGGGCCACAGCTTAAGCATGCATAATTAATAATAAAAATTAATGTGGCAAAAATGCCAACAGTACCAACTCTATCTAAAACCTGTGGGATAGAAGGAGAAGACTAGGAGGAAAGGTTACCATCCATTTTGTGGGTATATAGAACAAATTTTAAACCAACAACAGAACATACCCCTTTCCAATTGATGTATGGTCAGGAAGTGGTGGTGCCAGTCAAGTTCTTGATACCAAGTTTGAGAGTTACGGTAGATCATCACTTGGGAGATCAAGAAAGTTTGGAGGAACGACTGATGACGTTGATAAAGCTAGATGAAAGAAGAGTCATGGCACAGTGGGAAATCGAGGTAGTCGAGAAGAGATGAAATGTGTGGCATGACAAGCATTTGAGAAAGTTAGAACTTAGTCCTAGAGACTTGGTTCTCAAGTTTAATGGTAAGAGGGATATCAAGCCTGGGAATCTAAAGACACTATGGATTGGCCCTTACAAGGTGATTGAAACATTGGATAATGGAGTGGTCAGGTTACAAAACTTGAATGGGACAGAGGTACCCAACACTGTAAATGGCTCAAAGTTAAAGCCTTATAAAGTACAATGTTCATTCATTGTTTTGGAAGAAGTGGAATGAAGAAGACGAGCAGATGCTTAGAATGAGGCTCCTCATGAGCTAGATCCCTCATGGGAAGAGACAAATTTGGGACTCACCAAACTTTTTTTTGAGATGGAGGAGGCACAACCAATCATAAAAAATTAGGAGTTGGCACCTGAACTAGGCAAAAGAAGATGAGTGCGAGTACATATCAGACAGGTAGATGGGACCATAAGAGATTGAGAAGAGTGGATCCATCTAGCAATAGAATATTATCAGGATAGAGCACTATTACCAAGAGCTTTGGATAGGAGGTACCCATAGATAGAACCTAGGGAACTACCTCAACAACAAAAAGGATGAATAAGGGTAAGACTGATAGTGCGTAACGAAGATAGAGTGGACACATTTGAGATGGAAATTCCAGAGGATGCTAGGGAGGATAGGCTAGAATAAGAACTAGTAGGACTTTCCCCATTAGCTCAAGTAGGGCTATTGCAGTAGAGGATGAGAACACAAACTCAACAATTGTAGAAATAATATCAAATGCTACGAGGTCATAATGCGACACTAAGAGTGCAAGTAATCCATGAAATGGATGGCACCATACAAATATTTTATGAATAAAAAGTCTTTAGATTACAAGATATTGGAAGTGAGAATGAGGAGCCTAAGGATATAACTCCAAGAAATGGTAGAGGAAATGAAGGTGCAAGTACAAGTTCACCCCTTTCACTAAGCAGACAACCTATAGTAAACGAGGAGGTAGGAGTACTGTGGTGAGATATAGAAGAAACCACCACATCACCTGAAGTGCATCACAATGTAGTAGATAGGGTAGATTCTAGTGATGGAGGAATGTCATGGTTGGTATGAGAGCCTAGTATAGATGAAGAGGAACCAGAGAATCCTCATAATCTATAGAGGGATCGGAGTATTCCAATCAGAACATTGAGACCAAGAAAAGTTGAGGGAGTTCAAGAAGATAGATTGGAGAATTGTACATGAGCATATGCAATAGCTCACCAAAAACTATGAAGACAAAGGAGGGAAGTTCAATGAATGGAAAGAGTGATTAATTTGTCAATTGACTAGGCAGAATAGAGGGAAGAGATTCAGACTGACTCTAGCTTTGAAACAGACTTCTCAGACGATTATAGAGTAGTATTGGCATCTTCATCCCCCCAACAATCCTTTGAAGAAAGAATATGAAGGCATCATTTGGTACAAGCTGATAGGAGAGTCAGAACCTTATGCCAGTTTTCACAAAATATAAGTCCACTAGCTAACATCGAGTTAGTAGAGATTACTCCTGATGATCACGGAGTAAGAGGAAGAATCAAACAAGGACCTATAAAAGGGAGAGGAAGAGGTAGATGACAAGAAAATTATGGGAATCTAAATGATGTTGTAATGGGAGGAGGTAGAGTATGAGGAATATTTTGAGCCCCTACTCCTAGATGGCCAAGTGCTAGCCTGCTAGATTGCTTGAACTAGGAAAGGAACCCACATGATATACTTCGACTAAGAGGCATGTTACGAAATGTGGTAGGAAGGCGCTCAGGGGGGCGAACACCCCTAAATTGACAAGGACCTCAATGGAAAGGAGGTAATTGGTGGTTACCCTAAGTAAGATAAGAATCATCAGTAGTACGGGGAGGTTTCATGCCTAGAAGGAGTGGTAGGGGGAGATACCCACGTGGCCAAAACTTTGTTGGCAGGGGAAGGGTACAATTCGTAGATGGTGGAAACCTAGGCCAACAAAGGACTTGATCACCGAGTTTTGAGCAAGAAATGATTTGAGGAGATAGTCAAGGAAGTCGCTCAAATGAGAGTAGAGTGGTAAGGACACCACTCCCTTGAGATAAACTACCTAGACGACGAGAAAAAAGTCTACCAGGAGGTGAGAATCCAATTTGCCAATGTACAATAAAGAACTATACATATTCTGGAAGGGCAAATGAATGGGTAGCAACATCGTAGGCAAGGACCAGTCAAGCAGAGGTACAAGAGAATGCTGCTAACCGAAATGTGATGGTCGAACCTCAAGGCCAAGACTGGGATGGGGTTGTACAGGTGAATTTCATTGTACGATTACCCAAAAGGTAAGTATGATTAGAAAATGAATGAAAAGAAAAAAGATTAAAAAAATATATGAAAAAAAAATGATGATGAAAAAAAATTGTGTGCCTTGGTTGTGAAAATCTCTCGGGACACAATTAATAAGGGTGAGGTTGAAAACTAGAAACGACGACCTCTCCAGAGAGAAAGAAAAATTTTTCTCTAAGTTATGAAATTGTACATTAAAAAAGTATAGCAAGGAGATCGTACAAAGCAAGATTGACCTGCAAATAATACAGGAGGTCGTATGGTACAATCTAGACCATACAATGTATGATTTTCCAACTCATTAAATGTGACATGCATAAAAAGTAGCGATTAGAGGAAAATTAGGGGGAAAAAGACAAAATTTAAATTTTCGTTGAGTTGTTAGTCATCTAATAGCCCAACTGGGAAATTGCATGCAAATTAGCACCTTTCTGATTTAAATTTTAGGGCTTTTCTAGGGTTTTGGAGGATTTATTTAAATAGGAAGATATTTTACCCATTTTTTCACCAAGTAAGAAAAGCACAAGAATTCAAATTTTTTCCAGGAGATTGAAGCAAAGAAGCATACAATTTAGAACTTGAACTGCATGGGCGAATATTTTTCATGGATTTTCTAAAGATTGCAGATCCATAATAATTTGTACCAGGTCATTCTTCTTCACTTTGAACAATTTTAACTCGAGAAGAGAGAAATTAGGGTTTATCTAGCAAAAAGGGGAGGAAATTCATGTTAATTGCAGCCAGAGACATCAGAATACGTCAGCGTATGGATTCTAAGCAAGGAAATTACACATTAAAGACGAGAAAGCTACGATTGGTGGTGGAAATATGTGGATTGACAAGGAAATAGGAGATTGAAACCCTAAATAGTTACATATCTGAAAAAGACAAACTAAGAAGCACAAGAAAAGGACCGTACAACCATACCAGAGTGCCAGGAATTTGTCAAGTTGAGAGAAAATACATCGAGATAAAAGGAGTTAACGATCTGTTGTAAAAAATCAAGGAAAGGTAGATCGGGCCATTTTAGCAACTGGGTCGGTGTTGGAATTATGATAGGAGGTCGAAATACTAATATTTTTTAGCATAAGGGTTTGTGTAGACATATTGTACGATTTTGGACTACGTCATATGATTTTCAAGAAAAAAAGCACAAGTTGGGTACTTATTTTACCATTTTTGGTAGTTTTTTAGCATATCATACGTGTTGTGGTTGATCCACAACACACCCCAAAATTGGGGACCCACCTTTTTGTAGGCTTGCAGGGAAGGATCTCAGTGACCCAGATGCCAGAATTGAAGAAAAGGAGAAAATGCCTAAGTGTTGAAAGGTGTCGCGAAATCGCGACATGTCGCGAAATCACGACTGGTTGCGCCATCGCGACCGAAGCCGGAAAATTGTCGTGAAATCGTGACATGTCGGAAAATTGTGGTCAACGCGGTCAACGGCAACAAAACAAAAAAATGGTCGCGATTTCGTGACGTGTTTCGGGGAGGCGTACGGAAAGAAAAAGCGGTAGCGATATCGCGACAGAAAGCTGCATGAAGGTTCGAGGGGGAAAAACGTCGTGATATCGCGACAGGTTTTGCCAAGACGTACGGATGATGAAAGGTGTCACGATTTCATGATGCATTTTGGCATAGTTGTACGGTACAAGGAAGATGTCACGAAATCGCGACGAAAATGAAAATCAGGCTCAAAGCAGGGAAATGGTAGCGATTTCGCTACGCCTTGCGGAAAGAAGACTCAAAGTTCAAAAATGGTAGCGAATCGCTACCATGTCACAAGGAGAAGGCTTGAAATGAAAGTGGTAGCGAATCGCTACCACATTTCAAAGGGACGCTGCAAGGCCAAGGTGGTAGCGATATCGCTACCACATTTTGAAAAGGGCTCAAAGTTAGAAAGTGGTAGCGATATCACTACCATTCAAAGAGGAGGGCTCAAAATGTTGAAACGGTAGCGATATCGCTACGGGGAGCTGATGAAGGCGTATTTTCGGGAAACATGTAGCGATATTGCGACATGTCGTGATTTCGCGACATGTCGCCATATCGCGGCTAAGAATATAAACGGGCGGACTTGCAGTTTTGTCGAGTTTTTGCAGAAAAGCGTTACAAGGGGCGTAGAAAATGCAGGACACGTGGCGCACAGGTGTCAAACTTGCAGAGGCGTTACATGCAAAGGTGGATTTTGAAGCGTTTTAAATTTGAGCATGAATCAAAGTGGGAAAAGGCAGGAATTTGAGGGGTCATGTGCAGGAAGGTGAAATGAAGCGACAGAGAAGATCGAAGAGCTGCGTCAAACATTATAAGACCAGAATTGCAAATCGAAGGGGGGGTTGGAAATTGCCGAATATGAAGTTGTAGAGACGAGAGCTTTGTGCTATTCTGGGCCCGTACTTGGGCAATTTCCTTCTTTTTGTTCTCGGGATTTTCTTTTACACCTGGAACATTTTTGAATGTAATCGAGATATCATTTAAATACAAATACAAAGAGTTGGCATCTTATTGGATGAGAAAGAAGGAGTAACTTTTGCATGCATGATTTAACGTTTATATTTCCCTTCCAGATTTCTTAGGTTTTTAGGTGAAGTTAATGCAAGATCTCTTGGTTGCTTCATGCGAATACCTATTTTTTGGAATTACCATAGAAACCCTCGAGACTCGCACCTGGCCTATTTGGATTGTGTGAAAGTGCAGGTTCATTAGGTTAGGTTGCATGTAGAAAGCCTCAGTATCTTCGGTTTCATCAGATTAATGACAGCTTTCTGACTGTAATTTATTTTACATTTTTATTTATTTTGCTTTGCTTTTCAAACCCATATTTTATTTTCAGCAGTTTAATTACTGTGTTTGAATAAATCACTGAAAATCCATCAGAATTAAAGGTTAAAATAGATTTTATTCATTTTGAGTCCATTGAAAGTTCAAAATTAATAAACCACAGTGCCCCTTGTTAACATCCACTTGCAAACCCTAAGGTGTTCTTAGCATTTCATTTTAAACAGCATCCTTGATAATCAATAATTGGCATAATAAGAACCTTGGAGAAATCGTAATTCTTTGCAAACAGAGGATTTAGGACTCGGATCCTACAGGAGAGTGTGTTTTCACAATCGGGTTAAAACACCACTCAACAGATTGGCGCTAGAAGGAGGGCCGAATCGGTTTATCTATTTCAATTTTTAGATCTTTATATTTTGTTTTTGATTCTAAAATTATTTATGGCTAAACTGCACACTGTTTTTGTGTTTGTTGCAGGTTTTCTTCGAACTAGCCGAGGGTTTCCTCAGGCAGGCTGGACCCACCACGCCGTATTGCGACCAGGTCTCAAACAACCGGAGAAACCATTTTTCACGACCTTACTGGTACTCCCAAGGGTAAAGTCAAGCAAGTCGTAAGCACTCCAGTAGCAAAAGGCTTGTTTTCTCCAGGAACGTCGAGTGGACCTACGCCAGAAATATCAATTGCCCCTGGTGTGCCTATAGTTTGTAATATTTATTCTGCTATTGTAGGTCTGTCTACATCAATTCTGAGTCAAATGGATCAAGCTCCAGCAGCTCCTTGGTATGGAGCTAACAATACTCCTTTGAATATTTCTGGGGATATCCATGAAATCCCCAAGAACATTGAAATATTTTTGCCTAAATACAAGCCAGATGGCCTAATAACAGTAGAAGAACATATCCAAGCCTATAGAGATGTTTTAATTAAGCTGCAAGTTCAGCATGAAGATGTAGATTGCAGAATTTTCCCCATGAGCTTGGATCCAATAGCATATGAATGGTATATATGCTTGCCAACAGGTTCAATCACCTCTTGGACACAAATGGAAAATGCATTTGTCAATCAATTTAGGTCCCCCTTAGATCCCGCAACTATTTACAATCAGTTTATTACATGCAAACGGGGCCAAGGGGAACCAATCCGAATGTTTAATCAGAGATTCCAAAAGAACTATAACAGAGCAATTAGACATTTTGCCATCGATCCTACAGTAGCTTTGCAGATATATTTTGGGGCATTGGACCCCATGACAGCCATGTTTGCAAGGCGTAATCCTCAGGTCACCACGTTGGCTTTGGCCTATAATGAAGCCATGACTATTGAGCAAGAATTGACACCGCAAGGCTACGGGTTTACCCAGATGCCTATGTTGGGACAGTGTGCTCCATATGGTCAAGTTCCCTAGGCAAATCAAATCATGGCACCACAAATACCAAGTATGAACGCCTTCCCATATCAGTAGCCATATCCATCAGCACCCGCATATGCACCCATTCCAATCCAACCAATCACGGCCATTCCACCTATTCCTGCATTTTTGCAGAACAGTCAATCAACTATGCAAGAAACTAGTCAAGTCAATCCTCAAGCCATAGTTCCCTGCTCGAATCCAATCCCAATTCAAGGTATCAATCCATATGGGAATCCAATTCCTCAGAACCCCACCCAAATGTGGAATCAAGACCCCATAAATTATGCAAATCCAATGGGGGTTAACAAAAATGTGGTTCCACCGAAGGATGCCTTTTCGGAAGTCGAAGAGCTCAAGAAACTAGTGCATAAACTAAGTAATGACAGGGTTCAACAGCAGAAGCATGAGTCCCGTGCCCCTCACCCAAGTCAGAATTTTAACAATAGAGGGAGGCACTCGGAACACTAAGCCAAACAATGGGGGAGTTTCCTACTCCCATTGCTAATCAATTAGATGCTTCGCAGGCCCTAGCAAATCCAATTCTCTTTTGAATCTTTTAGATTTGGCATGGGAAAGAGGGTGCAGGTTACATAACACAAAAGAACACAATGAGAGGAATTGTCCTGAGATTGCTAGATACACTCATTGTCTTCAGGCACAAGTTGATGATTTGGAACTCGTATCAAATGAGGATCCATCGTATCAGCAAGACGAAAATATTATGGTGATGGAAACAATATATCACCAAGAGGGTGAGAGCGAGGAGGAAGAAGACGAAGTTTTGGAATAGGAGGTGCAAGCTTTTCGAGATTTCAGAAAGGGGACTCATGGGTACCATTTGAGGAGTAAGTCTAAAGCCCCTAAAACCTCATCAACACCTCCAAACAGCTCTATTCTTCCTCTAGATACAAAGGCAAGTAACAACCCTCCCCCTCCACTCAGAAGAGAAATGTCTAATGACGTTCAGAAGACAGTCAAATTCGAAAAACCAAATTATGACGTAGTGGAGGATATGAAGAAGTCCAAATCTAGCCTTTCATTCCTGGATGCAGCTAAATTGCCCGGTCAAAAGGAGGCATTGATAAGAGCTTTGAACTCACCTGATCCGATGTGGAAGGAAAAAAGAGCTGAATCCCATCTGATTTTGTGAAAGGAGAGAAGGGATGTCCCGCCATTCTTATTAACTCTGAGAATTGCGGGTAAGAACTTGCATAACTATTTGGTAGACACAGGAGCCACGAGAAACCTCATGCCTACGGAGATATGTCAAATGCTGGGTCTACAACCGGTTTCATCCAAATGCACGGTCTTGCAATTGGACCGTTCAGAGGTAAATGTAGTAGGGACCTTATATGATGTCAAGATTCAATTAAATTCTGAACCCAGGGTCCAGCAGGTTGTAGACATTTTGGTGGTTAACATCCCAAGTAGGTATGGAATGTTACTTGCGAGAGATTGGATGAAAACGTTGAATGGCTATTTTGCAACAGACTGCTCGCATATGTGGCTGCCATGGAAGGGCATTGCTAACCAAATCAGAGTGGAAAATGAACCGAGGCTTAAGGAGATTATAACGGATTTTAACAAGCCGAATGAGGTTCAATTTTCTGAGCCAGACCTAGGGGTCTATGCTCTTGATGTTGAGAAAGCTACTAATGAACTTAAAGAAGAAGTGTGTCATGGTGGTTCTTCTGAGGAAAAGGATTACACGTGGTTGCTCAAGTTTGATGGATCAAAATCTAGACAGGGAGCAGGAGCTGGAGTCGAGCTCACTGGTCCAGGAGGTAAACCATTATTGGTTGCCTACAGACTGCAATTTCCTTGCACAAACAATGTGGCAGAATACGAAGCATTGATCTACGGTTTACGTCTAGCATTGAGCAAACATGTTAAATGCTTGAAGGTTTTGGGAGATTCTCGAGTTGGTTGTCAAGCAAATCAAAGGATAGTATACATGCCACGACAAAAGACTGAGCCTTTATAGGACTAGGGTTATGGACCTCATGGAGGAGTTTGATGCATTCAACATAGCCCTTATTTCTAGGAGAGGAAATCAAATAGCAGACTCTCTTGCAGTCGCCGTGGGCATGTTAAACCCGGTGGATATAAAAAGATGTAAAAATTTTTCCATTGAGTTGGTTCCTTGTCCATCAATACCTGATAATGTGAAGAATTTCCAGGTTTTTGAGTGTGACAGACACATCTTTAAGTTTGTCACAAACTCGGGTATTTTTGAAAATCAGGTGATCGATGAGGAACAAATGTGGCAGGATGAAACAGAAGAAAGTGAAACTTTGTATCAATCCAAAAAAATTCCTAAAGATGTGGTTTCATTAGAAAATATGTTCGACATGGAATGCAAGAACAAGAAAAGAAAAAGAGTCTCGATCCCCAAAGATGCATGCGATTCAATTAATCTGGGGAGTGCAGACAATCCAAAGGAGGTGTACATAGCAAAGGCATGTACAGAGGAAGAAAGGAGAAATATAATACAGGATTTGAAGCATAACATAGATTGTATTGCTTGGAACTACAATGAACTGAAGACTTACAACTAGAACATTATCACGCATACCATCCCTTTGAAGCCAGACTCCAAGCCTTTTAGGCAAAGACAACGAGTTGTTAACCCGCTATTGGAGCCTTTGATCGAAAAGGATGTTAAAAGATTATTGGAAGCAAAAATCATTTTTCCTGTTAGGCACTCAACCTGGGTGGCCAACCTCGTTCCAAGAAGAAAAAGAGTGGAGAGATTAGGCTGTGCATAGATTTTTGAAATCTTAATAAAGCCTCTCAAAAAGATAATTATCCATTACCATCAATCGATGAAATTCTGCAAATTGTAAATGGATCTGAAATGATGTCCTTTCTCAATGGATATTCTAGGTACAACCAAGTTCTTATACATCCAGATGACAGGATGAAAACCGCCTTCACTACCAAGTGGGGGACATTTGCATATAAGAGAATGTCGTTCGGACTATTAAACGTTGGTGCAACTTTTCAACGCGCCATGGATTACGCATTCAAAGGACTAATAGGCAAATGCATCATTGTGTATGTGGATGATATCCCAATTTTCTCGAAGAAGAGAGAGGATCATGTTAAAGATTTGAAGAAAGTGCTTCAAAGATGCAGGGAACATGGAATTTCATTAAATCCCAAGAAATGCATTTTTGGAGTGACAGAAGGGAAACTGCTAGGTCACATTATTTCAAAGGAGGGAATATCCATCGACCCAGAAAGGATACAAGCTATCCAAGACCTACCTCTCCCGAGAAGTAAAAAAGAATTGAGGTCTTTCTTTGGGCAAGTCAATTTTGTGAGGAAGTTCATTTCTAGCTTTGTTGAGATAGCTAAACCTCTAAACCAGATGCTCAAGAAAGATGTGGACGTAAGGTGGAACGAGGAAAGTAGAGTGGCTTTCCAGAATATCAAAGACGCCATTTCCAAAGCCCTGGTCTTGATAAGCCCAGACTATTCCAAGCCTTTTTACATTTATGCTTTTGCATCGGAGCACTCCTTGGCGAGTGTATTAACCCAAAAAGGCGAAGATAATGCCGAAAAACCCATTGCATTTTTAAGTGCCCCCCTAAAAGATGCCCAATTAAGGTATTCAATCCTTGATAAGAAAATGTATGCACTTTTTAAAACTGTGAAAAAATTTAGGCATTACATCGTACACATGCAATCATCGCCATTGTGCCCGATTCTCGTTGTCAAGACCATGTTTTTACAGAATGAACTAGGTGAAAAGAGAGGAAAGTGGATTGCAACCATCCAAGAATTTGATCTCGAAATCCAACCAATGAAACTAGTTCGAGGACAAGGACTCGCAAAGGCGATCGCAGAAAATGATCCACAAATAACGAGTCAATGCTCAAATACGGAATACATGGCTAAGGAGGACTGGTATGTTGATATTGTGCAATTTTTATTGACTGGTAAGGGCCCTTCTAATTTGAATTCAACACAGAGGAGAGCTTTAAGGCTTAAATCTGTTAACTATCTGATAAATTCTGGTGTGCTTTATAGGAAAAATCATGAAGGTATCTACCTGAGATGCTTGAGCAAAGATGAAGCCGCCAGGGTGTTGCAAGAATTTCATGGCAAGCATGGAACTGGTCATGGTGCAGCCAATGCTACAGCACATCAAATCCTACGAGCAGGATACTACTGGCCACATATTTTCAAGGATGCGCATACCCATGTACGAGCTTGTCACATCTGTCAAGTGGCTGCAAATAGAGAAAGAAATGCAGCCATGCCGTTGCAGCCTGTAGTCGAAATGAGACCGTTTGCACGGTGGGGACTGGATTTTATCGGGGTTATTAACCCAAATTCTTTTGACTCTCACAAATTTATTTTGACAGCTACAGACTACTGTACAAGGTGGATAGAAGCGATTCCCACTAAACATGCCACCACGGACGTTGTGATTAAATTTCTTGAGGATCAAATTATAACAAGATTTGGGATGCCCGACTCTATTGTCAGTGACAATGGTAAAGCTTTCATTTCCACACAATTTGCAGAGTGGGCATATGATAATAAAGTGAGCTTGAAATTTGCATCCAATTACTATCCTCAAGGAAATGGGTTGGCCGAATCTTCAAATAAGAATTTGTTGAATACTATTAAGAAGTTGTTGGAAAAGAATCCTCGGGACTGGCATAGTCAATTAAAGTTTGCCCTTTGGGCAGATAGGACCAGAGTGAAAGAATCCATAGGGAATACTCCCTATCATTTGGTCTATGGGCAAGACCCGATATTTCTAGCAAATTTGAAGTTGCAGACCTTACATTTCATACAAGAGTACTTGGGGACAGATGATCAAGTTGAAGCCAGGTTGAGCCAGTTGTTGCACCTTGATGAAAAGAGAGAAGAGGCCGTGAATCACATGAATAAACACCAGGAAGTAATCAAGAGATGGTTTGATAGAAGGGCCAAAGTTAAATCATTCAGAATTTCAGATTTAGTATTACTATGGGACAAAAGACATGAGGAAAAAGGAAACCATCAAAAGTTTGATTGTCTTTGGTTAGGCCCATATCAGATTTCAGAGATTCTTGGGAAGAATACCTTCAGGATAAAAACCTTAGAAGGGAAATATTTCACGCTGCCGGTTAATGGGCAGATTTTAAAACATTATTTTAGCCCTTAGGTTGTGGGACTTTCATATTATTCTTTGATTTTGGTGGGATTTTCAGATCTTGTTTCATTGTTTAGGATTTTCAGATTTTGGTTTTTATTTAGGATTGCTAACCTAGTTAGGATTTTGATTTTGAATTTGATTTCAATTGTCATGTTTTGCTTTAAAAAAATAAATAAATAAAAAAAATAAAAAAATAATAAAAATAAATAAATAAATAAATAAATAATAATAAAAAATTGAGATGCCAACTTATGCTTAGGATTAGGAGAATATGAAATATTGGAATTGTCTTGTAAAAGCTCCACAAATAGCATAAAACATTTTTAAGTTATATATTGTTTGACTTTGTGATACATGAAAGAATCAGTTTTGCATGACATATCATTTCATTTGCAAAGATAAGGCATTCATATTCCATCTCACCTCACACACATTTCATTTTAGTTACATATGCATCTTATGTACAAGCCATGAAAGTACGTCAAATTCTCTTAGGGTTATGTTATAACATAAATGTAAGTAGCTCCTAAGGTTGGAAACTGAGTCTTGAGATATCTAGAACCAAGCACGTCTCATAAATTAAAAAGGATCTTGAGCAAAATGATCAAAACCTAGCTTGGAGGAAAAGGTTGAGCGAAAGTGGTTTTCATGTCTATCCTATTATGCAACATGATCCTTAAAACAATGGTTTTGACCACTTCCATAGAGCTTAAAGCTTAAAATCAGAGTAGTAAGGATAGGGTTAAATCCTCATCAAACTTAGGTTGAGGATCCAATTCCCCAAAGCTTTGATTTGACCCACATGGAATAGTAAGGATAGGGCATAAATTCTCATCTTGGTTGGTTGAGAATCTGATTCCCCAAAGCTCTTATGTTTTCATTTCATAATTAGTCTTGGATTGTAAGGATCGTACTATTTGTCCTCTACAAAGGATGGGTAGTCATCCCCAAGGTTTAAGCAACAAAATTAATGATTTATATCTAAGGTTTGGATTGTAAGGATCGTACTACTTGTCCCTAACCAGGATGGGTAGTCATCCCCAAGGTCCAAGAAGTAAAAAGTAAATAAATTTTTCCCATATCATATTTATTTTGGATTGTAAGGATCGTACTACTTGTCCTCTGCAAGGGATGGGTAGTCATCCCCAAGGTCCAAAGAAATGGAGATAAGTTTTGGATTATGGGGTTAGATATGCCCATGCATGGCATCATGTCTTGCCTAAAAAACAAGACCACTAATTGTCTAGAGGGTTAGACTAGCATGACCATTTCTTCCATAACTGGTTTAATTATTTTGCTTAAAGTGAGGTAATGAACTCTAAATCAGAATAGTAAGGATAAGGTTAAACTCTCATCTCGGTTGGTTGGGAGTCTGATTCCCCAAAGTTCTGATTTCACATTCACTTGCACATGGGTTCTAGATAGTAGGGACTCATAACCAACTTTGGGATACAATAAGGTAATGAATCAGTGGATCCTAAGAGGGTTTGGCAATCTTGAATGCTTGTACATAGTATTAGAAGAAGTACCATGCCTTTTATGGAAGCAAATCTCCTTGCACATTCATTAGGGTACACAAATCATTCACCATCCCACATATGCATTCATGCAAAACTGATAATGGAATGTTGATCAATTTCAAACGATAGGGAATGAAAACACATTGCACACATTGAGCTAATACTTGATGATTCTGATGATTCATGTACTTCTGATCTTTGGGCATTTGTTATTTTGCTTATGTACTAACATGTATTTGCGAGTTTGTGATATGTTTCAAGTTGGGTTCTTACTAAAATGCTCAAGAGCATTTGACAGCAGAGTCGCCATTTGTTGTGGTTGATCCACAACACACCCCAAAATTGGGGACCCACCTTTTTGCAGGCTTGCAGGGAAGGATCTCAGTGACCCAGATGCCAGAATTGAAGAAAAGGAGAAAATGCCTAAGTGTTGAAAGGTGTCACGAAATCGTGACATGTCGCGAAATCGCGACATGTCGTGAAATCGCGACATGTCACGAAATCGCGACTGGTTGCGCCATCGCGACCGAAGCCGGAAAATTGTCGCAAAATCGTGACATGTCGAAAAATCGCGGTCAATGCGGTCAACGGCAACAAAACAGAAAAATGGTCGCGATTTCGCGACGTGTTTCGGGGAGGCGTACGGAAAGAAAAAGCGGTAGCGATATCGCGATAGAAAGCTGCATGAAGGTCCGAGGGGGAAAAACATCGTGATATCGCGACAGGTTTTGCCAAGACGTACGGATGATGAAAGGTGTCGCGATTTCGCGACGCATTTTGGCATAGTTGTACGGTACAAGGAAGATGTCGCAAAATCATGACAAAAATGAAAATCAGGCTCGAAGCAGGGAAACGGTAGCGATTTCGCTACGCCTTGCGGAAAGAAGACTCAAAGTTCAAAAATGGTAGCGAATCGCTACCATGTCACAAGGAGAAGGCTTGAAACGAAAGTGGTAGCGAATCGCTACCACATTTCAAAGGGACGCTGCAAGGCCAAGGTGGTAGCGATATCGCTACCACATTTTGAAAAGGGCTCAAAGTTAGAAAGTGGTAGTGATATCGCTACCATTCGAAGAGGAGGGCTCAAAATGTTGAAATGATAGTGATATCGCTACGGGGAGTTGATGAAGGCATACGGCCAGGAAACATGTATCGATATCGCGACATGTCGCCATATCGCGGCTAAGAATATGAACGGGCAGACTTGCAGTTTTGTCAGGTTTTTGCGCAGGAAAGCGTTACAAGGGGCATAGAAAATGCGTGACACGTGGCGCACAGGTGTCAAACTTGCAGAGGTGTTACATGCAGAGATGGATTTTGAAGCGTTTTCAAATTTGAGCATGAATCAAAGCGGGAAAAGGCAGGAATTTGAGGGGTCATGTGCAGGAAGGTGAAATGAAGCGACAAAGAAGATCGAAGAGCCGCGTCAAACATTATAAGACCAGAATTGCAAATCGAAGAGGGGGTTGGAAATTTCCGAATACGGAGTTGCAGAGACGAGAGCTTTGTGCTATTCTGGGCCCGTACTTGGGTAATTTCCTTCTTTTTGTTCTAGGATTTTCTTTTACACCTGGAACATTTTTGAATGTAATCGAGATATCATTTAAATACAAATACAGAGAGTTGGCATCTTATTGGATGAGAAAGAAGGAGTAAATTTTGCATGCATGATTTAACGTTTATATTTCCCTTCCAGATTTCTTAGGTTTTTAGGTGAAGTTAATGCAAGATCTCTTGGTTGCTTCATGCGAATACCTGTTTTCTCGAATTACCACAGAAACCCTCGAGACTCGCACCTGGCCTATTTGGATTGTGTGAAAGTGCAGGTTCATTAGGTTAGGTTGCATGTAGAAAGCCTCAGTATCTTCGGTTTCATCAGATTAATGACAGCTTTCTGACTGTAATTTATTTTACGTTTTTATTTATTTTGCTTTGCTTTTCAAACCCATATTTTATTTTCAGCAGCTTAATTACTGTGTTTGAATAAATCACTGAAAATCCATCGAATTAAAGGTTAAAATAGATTTTATTCATTTTGAGTCCATTGAAAGTTCAAAATTAATAAACCACAATGCCCCTTGTTAACATCCACTTGCAAACCCTAAGGTGTTCTTAGCATTTCATTTTAAACAACATCCTTGATAATCAATAATTGGCATAATAAGAACCTTGGAGAAATCGTAATTCTTTGCAAGCAGAGGATTTAGGACTCGGATCCTACAGGAGAGTGTGTTTTCACAATCGGGTTAAAACACCACTCAACAATACGAAACCATATGGAATCATACCAATTTTAAAGGGAAGGGCAGCTAGAAGGAAGTAGTGTATGGAATATTGGTGCCCTGTATGGTTTTGAAGTCGTTGTGGTATGATTTGTCAAAATAGTAACTATTGGAGGAGTGACAGAGACGAAAGGAAAAACTATTGAAGGATGTACGATTTGGGAGGAAGCAAAGAAAAGCAAGATTGTACATGGTACGTAGAATCATACATAGTACACTTTTACAGAGAGTTGTATGATTTTGGATATGTTTTTTTACTACGAAGAAGCAAGTGGAGAAATCGGTGAGATGTTGAAGGAATTATATCAACAGAGGAGTTTGGATGCCGATTGAGGTGGATTGCAGCCAACAAGGTGGAGAGATCACCAGGGCCACTCCATGAGAGAGAGGTATCCTCATGATAGTACTTCGGGTGTCAGTTTCAGTCCCACGATAGGCATGGTAATCATCCATGGAGAAGAGGAGGATAGAGGCCATGGAGGAGACAAGGCCATTGGCAAGCTCATTTGAATAGAATGCCACCAAGGTACAAAGCAACAAGAATGGTGCACATCACTACCTCACGGAGGGAGTTGAGGAGTGAAGTACATGTACCACAATAGGAAGAACACCTGAGTAGTGGACAGGAAGAATGCCAGGTGGAATTGAAAAATATGGTATTTGTATAGCATGGGGTAGAAGCATGCAAGAAATAGTGGAACGATGAGAAGAATAAATCTCATCCATGGAAGAAACAGTTTGAGAATGCGCAGGTGGAGGTCATTGCACAGATTCCACCATTTCACAAGTTTTAATTGAAAACTATCTTCTCCAGATAGTTCAAGCTTATGATGTGTCAACAAGGACAACCTACGTCAATGTAGGCAGGAGATCAATGAAGGTTGAAGTGTTAGTGGATGCGTTTAGGAAAATTTTTGGTCTACCAACGAAGGGTATGGAGATAGTAAAGAAACTGGTAGACCCTATTGAAGCATACCACCTGGTCACTACTTTGATGACTATTAAATCATTGATAGAGGCTAAAATTTCTTATGTAGGGACACGTGGAATAAAATAGAGCCACTTACGAGATGAAAACTAGGCTTGCACAATGAAGACAGTCATGGCTTGACTGTCAAGGGACATAAGGATGGTTGAGATGCCTATGTGGATGGCCCAGTATGCAGAAGGTATTACCTAGGGGATTTCGTATGATTGGGATACCTATCTAGAGTGAAGAATGCATGAAGCATTGATGAAGAGACCGAAGAACTTTGGGATGGCCTTTCAGGATATTGGTTTACTTCTCAATGCAGTGATGTAAGTAGGGATGATATTCCCAGGGTTGACATAGCCTAGAAATATTAGGCCAAATCAACCAACTATACTAAAATGGGTAAATATTGTACCCATAGACAAGGTGACTCCAGAGAAACCATGGACATAGAGTGAGCGACACAAGAGTGAATCTCAAGAAGATACTTCTTCGGATAAGGATATCGATGTATATCATTGGAGGAAATTCCCAAGATGGTTGGAGCAAGAATTGGAACAATCGGTACCTACTAGAAGGTAGCAAGAGTAGACTCTCAAGAAAGAAAGGGAGAGTAGTCTAATTCAAATTAGGATGAGAAGGCAGAGAGAGAGGATGGCAATAAAACTAGCTCCTAAAGTATGGAGAATGGAAGAGTCAAATTCAGAAGCGATGGAGCTAGATGAAGTGTATTGGGCAGAGGCAGAGAAAATAGTACGCTCACCAAAAATTTTCTCTCAATATGAGAAGATGGATGCCTCTAACTTCTTTAGAGGATTTGAGGTAGGGTACGATGGAGTGGTCACTACCCAAGAGGAAGCAATAGCAGAGTCAAAGAAGAATACGTGATACATATTTGTATCAGGAGTCTCTAGCAGACATGAAGTCTTAGAGAAGTAAGTGCCACAAGAAAGTGAAGCACTTGTTGCCCCGAAGGTCACAATGGAGGATGCATAGAAGCTACAGGAGGAAAGAGTGGTAGAAGAGCAACAAGTGGAGGGCAAGGAGGAAGGCCGATACAATACAAAGGAGCCACAGGGAGGCTAATCTATAGTAGAGAAGGCTCAGGGACAGGACGAGCAACGATCTCAAGAAGAGATCATAAACATTGTAGATAACGAGGAGGAGGAGGAACAATAGAAATAGTATCTACCTTAAGAAAATATTGATACCGAGAGAGAACTTATAGAGCTTGGAGGAAGCTCTAGCCATATTAGAGAAGAAGATGAAATGAGGACTTCTTCATAGGAATAACGATGGGGAATGCAATCCAGTTATCTCTTGGAGATACCATGGTTTGAAAGAATTACGATGGAAGAGGAGGCACAAGGTATAGAGGATAAGGTGGAGCGCTTATTCAATCAATTAGACCATGTGATGAATAGTTCAAGAATGGCATTTTGTATTGGCCATATAGGATAATTGGCACTATGGGAACAAGAAGTGTCTCTCAAGTTGGAGTGTATAACGGAATGGGTGATTAGTGCAGAGCAGATAAATAATACAGAAGAGATCCACACATAGCATCCATGGAGGTTACCTAGGAAAGAGGTAACAATTATGTTGGGAAGAGAAGACTTTCTAGAAGGGATGGTCACAAACTACAATAGGGACTCGAGGATTTACCTGGATAGAGGGAGTCATCCAACCTGCCCAACCAATACAACAAATGTGGAGTATAGACGGGTTGCCACAGGTGTGTCCATTACCCTATGGAAGTTGAACTTCTTGACTCATTGGATAGAGTGTCTAAGCAGTGGGTTGACATAAATCCATCAACTCAATGAGGCACAAGTAGAGGAGACTGCAGCCACTCAAAAAGGAATTGGTCGCAATGGAGGAATAAATACAAAAAATTAGGGCAGTGGTAGAAGAAAATATAAGGAATTTGGAGGAGGATCTATCGGGTTTGAGAATAGACTCTGAAGCTAAGATTACAATGCTTGAGGAAGAAAAGCGACAGATCGCTCAGACGGTAGAAGACAGGATCAAGGAGTTGGAGGTACAACTCAAAGCAAAGTATGAGTAGATGTTAGCTCAGTTGGCTAAGAAATATAAGAAAATATCTATGTAGGCCAAGAAGATAGAGGAATTGAGAATGGATAGCAAAAATCTCAATGAGTTGGTCTTGGATAAGCAGGCTCAAATAAGGACCAAGGAAGACTAGATACGAGCTCTCAAAGCTAACATCGAGCATCACTTGAAGATAATTGATGAGAAGAATGAAGAGCTTCAAGCAGCTTCTAGAGAAAAGGCTCATTGGAAAGATAAATTGTCAAAGAGCACCTCCAATCGAGAGAAATAGATGATAGACTTCATGAAATCCATTGAGGAAAAGGCTAACCTTCATAGAGCCAAAGTCGTCGATATGGGGAGCTATGCAACCAAGCTAAAAAATGAGAGAGAAATGTATAAGACTCAAGTCAAGGACTTGGAGGCTGAGGTAGCTTTACTGGAAACATTACGAAAGAAGCAGAATGAGTGGTCGAGGGTGCCGGCTCAAATAAAGGGGAGGGCATATGTAGGCAGCAAATCCACCTCCCAAAGAAATAAGAAGTGATTTGCTAAATTTTTGACTATTTTGGAGATGATTTGCTCCAGTTTTGTGAAATCATATAGTAGGGAGCAAATCATACATAAGACCATACAACTAAAGTGGCAAACCATACAGAACAGTGGCAAATCGTACAGGGCGCACCAAAATTCACTAAAATGTAAAGGAAATGCAATTTCAAGATGAAATGTCGCATGGATTTGCTAACCTAAGGTGTAAACTTAGGAAAAGGCTAAAATAATGTATTCATTTGTAATTGGGCAGTTGTGAATAACATATTGTCTCAGGAGCCACTTTGGAATGGCCTAGGCAACATTATATAAGGCCCCATTTTTGAATTTATGAGTCTGGCTACTAGTTTACTGGTTCATAGTTGCTAGGATAGAGAGTTAGCCATATTTTTGAGTTATTACGATAGTATGGATATATTTTCCACATTGTACTAAGTTTATCACCATTAATAATAAATAACAGATGTTGCGGATGATAGTGTACGATCCTATGTGTATGGTTGATGCATTGTGGATGATTATTGTGTGATTGAGTTTCTTCCTTACTGTCATATGTTAGTTTTAGGCTTCATTACAGGTTGTGAGTAGATTGATACTGGTGGGAATCATAGAGAATGATATAGGAGCATGAGGACATTTTCAAGGACATATTGAAGCAGACTGTATGATTTTTGGGCGTAATTTCTTGAACGGAATCACTAATAATCTCGGATTGGATGCTTTTCTTGAGTGTGGAATCATCTTGTTTGGACTGTTAAAAACTTACAAAACCTTTCAGAGAGAGATTGGAGCAAAAGATAATTGCAAATACTATCTTGTTGTACCTTTGTATCGTACAGATCGTACATCGTATAAATAGTACATAGAATCCTTACCCAATTTGGTAAAACAGGTGATTGATAGAAACTTACCCGATTTGGCAATTTTGATAATCGACTTTAACGATTACAAAACTATGTACAATAGCCTCCAAAATAGCATCCGTCAGTTTTTCTGAGTGCAATAACGTACCATCTTGGCCAATGTACGATCTCAGATCGTACAGTGTATGTGTGGAAGGTCGTACAAGAGATTGACAGTCCGTACGAGGGTAGTTCGGATACTTGGAAGATTGTTCGATTTGGTACTTAAGATCAAGCTCATCCTAGGGATTATTCTAACCATCGAAAGATACCTCCCCACTAGGAATACTCCATCATTGTGTTACATTGTATAATTAAATAGTTGGAATAAGGATTGAGGTGATTTAATTATTGAGAGATATCTTCATTTGAGGTATAGTTTCAAAATAAAATATTGTTTGAATAAAAGAGTTATAAGGTGTATGTGAATACTATTACTTTATGTAATGTTTATGAAGAATATTTCTATCATCTAATCACTTCAAGGATGTAAAAAGTTTAATTGTGAATGAGACAAGTTTTCTAAAGGCACTTTAACATCAAACAAAGGTATGGGCATATTCTTCCTTGATTGAGTTGATTGGTTGGTTTTCTAGAAAGATAACTTTGGAGTGAAAAGGACTTAATTAGGTTTCCTTATTGAGTTTTTGAGCTATATGTGAATATTGTTTTATAATCATTGTTGAGTGTAATGCTTCAAGGTTTTCTAGAATAAAAGAGTTATAGATAAAACCTTGATTGATAAGCATTGTTGTTGAAGCCATTGGTTGAGTGAAGAACATGAACTAGGGTTTGGAAATAAAATGAGTATCATTGTTATGTGAGATTGTTTTATAAGAATTATTTTTGAAGCTATTGATTGAGTGAAGAACTTGAACTAGGGTTTGCAAAGATCATGAGTATCACTGTTATGTGATATTGGTTGATAAGCATTGTTGGAAACATTTTGAGTGAGTCTTCATATGCTTGGACTAGGGTTTGTAAGCAAGTATTATTTCATTGAGTGATCGGTTGAGTAGAGTTGGTTGAGCCTAGTCAAGTGAATGTGTGAAGTGATAGCTCAAGTTCTATGAAACAAATTATTCTATATTCTGAATTGATTTGAGAAAGAGGTTGAGTATTGATGAGTGTGAAACATATTGAGTCTCTAAAAATTCTCTATATGTTTTTGTGATAAAAAAGACACTATAAGTTATTGATAATTTGTGAATGTGAAGCATATTGAGTCTCTAAAAATTCTTTGTGTGTTTCCAAAAGAGTGATTGAAATTAATTGAGCATTGAGGTGAATGTGAAGCATATTGAGTCTCTAAAAATTCTCTACATGTTTCTAAAAGTTGATTGAAAGTAATTAAGCATTGTGATGAGTGAGAAGCATATTGAGTCTCTAAAAATTCTCTTTATGTTTCTATGATATTGGACAAGTTCTAGTGTGGACTTTTTGAGAAGATTTAAGGCAAGTCTTAGAGAAGACATGTGGACAGATTTGTGTGAGATTTTGTGGAAGCTTACAATACAAATTGAGAACAGATTTGGACAAGTTCTAGAGAGGACTTGTAGAGCATATTTGGACAAGTTCTAGATATGACTTGTGGACAGATTAGTGTGAGATTTTATAGAAGATTACAAGGCAGATTTGAGATAAGTATTTGAGAAGACTTGAGAGCAGAGTTGATTGATTGATTTTTTCAAACCTTGAGTTAAATTTTGGGGCCGATGTAACAGAGTTGATTTGATATTAAGTCATGCTTTGAGTTAAAGCTTGAGGATTGATATTGAGGATAGATTTGTGCTAGATCAAAGGATTATGTTTAGTGCATATTAGGGGATAGAGATTGAGGACAGATTTGTGCTAGATCAAAGGACTAGATCAGAGGATAGAGATTGAGGATAAATTTATGGTAGACCAAAGGACTATGTTTAGTATATATTAAAGGATAGAATTTGGTGCATATTTGAGGATAGTTTTGTGCCATAACAGAGATAAATATTGAGCATATGTGTGCTAGAACAAAGGACTGTGTTTAGTGCAGATTTGAGATAGATATTTGGAGGTGATAGAGTATAGAGGACGATAGTATCCAATGGATAGAGATATATTAGCTAGGGAAGTGAGGACATGTGTCTTTAGTGTATAGAGATCCATTAGCTAGAGTAGTGGGGGTAACAATTCTTTGAGAAGATCACTAGTTAGAGCTAAGGATATAGGAGTTCTCTTGTGGATAGATATCCATGAACTTGATAAGGGAATTGGTGTCTCCTTTGGATAGAGATCCATAAACATTATAATAGGGAAAGGATTCCCAAGATATTGATTGAGAACCATTTAGTGAAATATTTTCTTTGTTGAGTAGCCCACATTGGGTGAACCACATTAAATTTGTGTCTCTATTATGTGTGGTTATTTATGCATTGCTTTGATTACTGCTATTGATATTTTTATATTTACATTGCATAATATTTATTGGAAAGAAAAGTAAAAAGTGGTCTTATACTATTCACTCCCCTCTTAGCATAAGCTTGTGTTCTTCATAGACCCCTCACATCCTAAACTACGTAATTACCATGAGAGCCAATAATGTATCTATCATCACCAACCAGGTCATGGCATTAAAGACAATAATTTGAGAAACTGGTGCACACCATGTCGCATGGTGATTGAACTCCATCACCTAAATGCTCCATCCCATTTATCCAACTTTTGAGTCCTCCACATTGCATCATCCCTAGAACTTTGCCACCACATGAATCCTTGATAGTGCCAGCTCACTACATTCATAACATATCCAACTACACCAACCATCAAAGTCCCAGCTGTACCATCACTTTGCAAGCCTATTCCTGACCTGACCCACCCCACTTCACCTATTAGTAGCTCTCATCTTCTTCCTTATTTATTCTTCTACTTCTTACTTCATCATGTAGTTGTATGGGTATGCTTCGAGCGTGTACATACCTACGTTGATCTACTTCCTCTCTTCTATCTTCTTTGGCTTTTGGTAATCCCCTCATATTGCTAGTTACCAAAGCCTATTTCTTCTTACTTCTTCCATTTATACATTCTACTCTTACTTCCTTTCTCTTTTTGATGATTATTACATATTCTTGTATAGTTCATAGTTTATTCACCTACTACACACACACCCCACACGCTAGGATAACCATTATTATAGCATCACACTTTTTATCATTAAGATACACCATACTCATCTATAGATAAATTTTTCAAAATTCTCCATCAATGCTTCATAAGCTTCCTCTTGTAGATATTGCATTCCCCCACTTGCATCATTTACATTACCTCCATTGCATATATCCACATTGTTTTCATTAAAATTTCATTTCAAGTTTGTACATTCTCCCCTAAAATGTGCCTTCAATAAGAGTAATACATGCACTTGTTAGCATCACCACATGTATGTCCATTCCCCCTTTTCAATATTAGGGTATACATAGGTGTCGTGTTAAGCTTTGACTACTTACTAGTTTAGTCAATCAAATGTCACCCCTAGATGACAGGTTTTACATACATATTATTATTCTTTAGGCTGGTTCAACTTCTCTCATAGACCACTCATAACAGGTTACACATTAAATGAATTTTGAGTCTAGGAAAGATGACACCTTGAGTATATGTCACCATCTAGCGAACGGTTTCCCCTGCTTGTCCTATTACTTGCATGGTCAATATATGACTTGGGGATAAATAAAGGGATAAGCATAAGAAAAAATAAAAAAATGAGGTAGAAAACAAAAGCCAACACCCATAAAAAAAAAGAGAATAGAAAAAGAGAAAATAAAAAGAGCACCACAATAAATAGGTAAACAATAGATGAGGGGTAGAAAACAAAATGAAAAGCCTCCTGATATCACCCATGTTATGCTTCATCGTATTTGATCCTTAGGTTATGTTGGGCACTAAATTGCACCAATTTTTCACTCGATACTGTGGTTGTCTATCTTCCTATTTTCTATCTAGGCTTACACCCGATAACTACAGCTCAAAACTCAACATTGGATGGACCAAAAAAAGGGTTTCTGATCCAACCTTTAGAGTAGGTAGGTTCCGTGTCAACTTAACAGGTTGTTGACACAATTATGCTCACTTAGAGTTTGAGTTTAGGGTAAGATAAGATTAGGGTTAGATAAATGTGAATAATAGTGGACAGATAGGTTAACAACATTGCACTACCATAAGAAGCTCCCAAAAAACATACCAAATATACATACTTAGACCAATATTATCTCAAATCATATTGTTACTTATTCATTAATGCACAACAAAGAAATATTGCAACAAGCAATTTTAATACCCAGATAGTGATAATCCAAATAACAGAATTCACCAGTACCTAGATTTTATAGAAATGCACTCCCTAACAATATAGAACAAACTCAAAAGTAGATTTCAATTACTTTAGCAGCTAGTAATCCATTAATTAGGCAAAACTAACCATTCAAGAATTTATAGAAATACAACTAAAGAATTCAAACCTTTAATATTAAGCACGAGAACTCATATTTGATGCAAATATCAATGTAATGCTCCTTCCATTAGCTTTTTAGGAATATTTACAATAGCACATGCAAAAACTCTAGAGCCAACCCTTTAAAAATGAGGGCTCAACCTCTAATTATAGTATTGCAAAATTAAAATAATTAAGAAGCATTACAAATATCTTGTTTTGATAGTACAGTAGAGATATCTAGCTAGAATCTACTTACTAGTTCATCCTCCAAGAAATCCATTCAAAATGGTCCACCATGGTAGCTTGAGGCCTCTACAACTTGTTGGACACTTGACAAAACTAGAGTTCAAGCCATTGGGAATCATGCCCTTTCATCGATTCTTCTTGGGATTCATCTGCTATCATCGATCTGTAACCACCTCTGGTTCAATTTTCTAGAAAAACCTTCGATGCTTCGTCTCCCAACTGACTGTTACCAACCTGATGGAGAAATGTTCTTTAAACATCTAAAATTTTTCAACACAACCTCCACTATTGATTCTCCTCATCGTATGGTTCAGATTCAATCTGACATAAGCTTATCAAAAATGGCGAGGAGGATACAATGCCATTTCACTTTAAAATTTTGGTGATGTCATATTTCTGAATCAAAAGCTATGGAATCTCCAATCCGGACCTTTGAAAGCTGAACAACGAATCTGCTCTTTGTTTCTCAGAATACACCATATTTCGCATAGTCTTCTTCAATCCGCATTAGAATTTTGATGATGTCATCCTTTCCTTATTGCTTTTACAGATTCTATTATGGAAAGAACAAGTGCACTGGTATCTAACCACCAATCTAGGCCCACCATAGTGTGAAGTAACTCCTCCATTTTGGATAGCCTTCAGGATGAAACACTCTACCTTGTCACCATTTCGGGTCTGGGGTTAGTCACATAACCTCTTGTCGTGAATCTGCACCTTCATCATTCTATTGTCCTGCCTTGTCATCATTTTGGAAAGGAAACACTCCATTCATCCTTTGAATCACCAATCCGTACTTTGTTGCTGACATCATCATTTTCTTGAAACTTTTACGGATTTGAGGGTAGCGCCAATCCGGAGCCAAAAAACAAAAGAACTTCTTGGAATCGAGTATTCTTATACTTAGCCGCTCGCAAAAATGCCAGTCCATATTTTTTATCACTGAAACCATCCTTACTCATATATTTTTGTGTATTTGAGGCCCACCACTATTCTAGAGCCAAAAAGAAATCACTTGGAATCACTTTAAGTATGAAAAAAATCACTAAGTTTTGGGAAGGTTCATATCTTCTCTTGCGGATCTGCTTCAAAGTGCACTGCAAGGTATGCAGAATGATGACTCTATAACTTAGGAAAAATTCTATAAAATTTTACTAAGTATATGACCATTTTTGGCATACAGGTTCAACATAACACCATGGGATGATTTTCATCACTAACAATAGGCTCCAAGATCTTGCCTACCAGTGGAATAGTCTTACAAGTGGTGATATATCTATTGTATTAGCTACCCTCTTTTGTACATATCATTGTTTGCTTATGGATGAGCTAGCTAGTTTTTTCATGTCTACAATGGGTTAATCCTACCTCCCTCAAATTGGATAAATGTACCTCACTCATTTACACACACAAGTCCATGATAGATTTTGAACCAGTTCGATTAGTTATGAGTTGTCACATAAACTTTCATAGTTTGGGTCTGAGATTTGATTACCAAAACTACATTGGTCAAAGCCAATTGTTGTTGCTGCTCCACAACATACCCCAAAATTGGGGACCCACCTTTTTATTTTTTGTATTTGGATGTTTGCATGTTTGTTTCGAGTGTCTAATGCTCGGATTTTTTTGAATTTGCATTTATCATCAGTTTTTGTCAATAATATTTTCTTGTCGATGACTTTTCTTGTTGATGATATTTTATTGTCAACGACTTTTTCTTGTCGATGATATTTTATTGTCGATGACTTTTTTCTTGTCGATGATATTTTATTGTCGACGAATTTTTTCTTATCGATGATATTTTATTGTCGATGACTTTTTCTTGTCGATGATATTTTATCGTCAAATTCTTGTCGACGATTTTTTTTTATCGTCAAATTGTTGTTGACGATTTTTAATGTCATTTTGTGGTTGACGATTTTTATCATCATTGTTGTGTCGGCAAGTTTCTTCATCGATTTTGTGGTTAGTGTTTTCGTGGTTACTTTTTGGATTTTCTTTCATTTGTGTATATTGAAAAATATACATTATTATTATTATATATATTTTGTATATAATAATAGTTAAAAAAGTGGTGTGTGGTGGTTTTGTGTCAAATTTCATATTAATGATGATAACTCCCAACTTTAGGAGGTGTCATGGTTGGGATGATATTGCTTAACCATGTACATGGTCATAAAGATTTCTCACAATAACCAAATAAAAAAAAATTGCAAAATAAAAGGCTTGTATTCATTTCAAATATTAGGGCTTTGTAATTTATTCTATTCATAAGACTAAAGCCCCTTATTTTTGTGTCTTCATGCAGGTAATGTGATTGCCAAGCCGGACGTGGACGTAGTGTGAATGATGGCAAATCGATGGTGACACACATGGACCCACTAAGAAGTGGTAGGTCAACATGAAACGCCACGTTCAGAGGTCATGTGAGAGTGCAGGAACTAGCTAACAACATGAACCTTCGGCGATAAGGATGTTGAGGACACGGTATAAGTTTTAGACCTCACCCGGGTGAGGTTTTCATGCTGCTACGATGACGTGGATGGCATCACCGAGACGTCACCACGGAGATCCAACGTGGATAGCGACAGTGTATATTAGGAGGATGATGTGGCCGGAAAGAGTGTACATGAGGTGAATCATATCGAGGACCCTACCTTGAGGTGGACCCACAAATGGTCACATTGAACATTATATGGACAGGGTGAGGTTCGAGGTAGTCACCAGGAACGACATGGAAGAAAGCCTTCAACATTCGAAGGTGGATAATTATGGAGGTTCGACATTCTGCCCGATGTCAATCATAGATTCATTCTACCCACACTCAGAGGAGCACACATCGCCAGCTCCATCAGAACATGGATGGACAACGAGGGTTCGGTGGACCCTACATACCCAGAGAATGGATGATGAACAACAACAAATTATGGGGAGAATTGATAGCATGGATGATGCATCACAAAGTGAAGACCACCGGGACATAAATACATGCATCGGTGTAGAGGTTTTGTGAAACACAACATATGGGTGTTAGTAATGCTCGAAGAAGACAACATGAAAATCAACGACGAGCTACAAAAATAGGTGGGTCCAAGGCTTTACCATACCAACACAAATGACAGTTTTCAAAAACAACTACATGGGATAAATTATCAGTAAAAAAGATTGGAGAGTAAAGGCAACGGGAGAGCTCTAGTTACCAAATAATGGGTGTTGGAATTAAAGTCTTAGAGCAACTAATGTGTAATGTTATTGATCTAAAAGATAATTCCATGGAATTTTATGTGCATGTAGGTATTCGGTGAGGGTGTCCACAGATGTGGTTTCGAGCACTTTTCGGGGAAAAGGACAACGTGGCATGACTACGAAGGTGGGCATCTTAGTATAAAGAGATGTAGACATGAATTACACAGGTGGCGTGAATATTGTGTTACCCATATTATGCATGTAACGACAATACACTCGAGACATAGGCAGCATACCAGTACAACACCAGTGGGTACACGTGATGGGTTTTAGACATTTTTTTTTATTAAGTGTTGTTATTCATTGGTGGAGGTAGTGATATAATGTTAAATCATGAAGTTCTATGAAACATGGGTGTTATAGATGCATGTGACCATTGTGGAAACCACAGATATGCTCAATAATGACATCGTCCGAAGGATTTGAACGTTGTCCACGGTGGTGACAAAGTGAGGGCCTGGTGTTAACATGCATTCAATGGACAAGGGGGCCATGCATGCTATTAATTGGGTTTCGTTGCAATTCAAATAAAGGTTTATTTTGCATGTATTCAAATTCTATAACATAAAGGAATACGAAAGCACCTTAAAGTTTGTGCCTTTATTGAAATGTAAAGGGATTTAGCACGTGGACATTAGCCACTTCTAAGAGAGGGAAGAGTATAAGCTAAACTAAAAGCCAACAAGAAAAGTGATGAAACGACAATGTTGGAAAATGAAACAACAAAGCTGGAGTTTCTCATAACAGAAAGAAATAGAAACGAACAGCCAAAAAAGTATGGGAAAATGAAATGAAGGGGTTTTGGAGCAAGGTTAAATTTGCCATTGAACCACAAACACGGGGTTGGAAACTTTTCAGAGAAGATTGCAGGAATGAAGGCAAGGCCTTGGAACTGGGTTTTTCTGGATATTTTTCCTTCCACATTGGATTGGTTCTTTGAGAAAACCAGATTTTTGCCATGTACAAAGAAATATTTTAATGCAAATAGTTTTTTCAGAAAGTTGCATCTTATGGGCAAGAAAGGAGGAGTCATTTTCTGCATGCATGATTAAATGTTTATTTTTTCCCCTTTTCAGATTTTAGGCTTGTAAATGGAGTTTATGCAAGTTTCTTGGTTGCTTCATGCTAATGTTTAAATCTGAAAAATTCATTTAAAACCCTAGAAGCCAACACTTAGCTTATCCGGATTGTGCTTGTTTTGCAAGTCCAATAGGTTAGGTTGCATGCATGAAAACCTCACATCTTCGGTTTTTCCGGAATAGGATAGCATCAAACTGAATGTATCATGTGTTTCATTTTCTGCATTTCAACTTCCATTTTTCTGCATTTTGTTTTTCCAGAAATTTTTATTTTTATTTTTATTTTCAGGCATTAAAATAAACATTTAAAAATTTTCAAAATCCAAAAATAATTTCACCATTGCATAGGTTATACTTCAGAATTCCAATATGCACTTTGAAATTTCATTTTCGGAGTTTTTTAGTATTTTTAAAAATTCATCGAAGTTGCTATTTTATTACAGATTTTGAAAAATCCGAAAATAGAAAATTTCCATTTTAAGGTCAAATTTCATTTTTTCAGTTTTTTTTTACACTCATGAGCCTATGATGACATTCCCTTCATGAAAATTCCAATTTCATTGAAGGATTTATGTTTTATGGCATTTCACAAATTTCCATTTTTTGGGCCTAAAATTGCCCTCTCTTCATAAAAATTCTGATTTTACGAAAGAGGGGTAATTTGAGCATCACATTGAAGGTCATTGATTCAAAGCACTTAATTGTTCATCTTTATGAAAATTTGATTTCATTTAAGAGGGATAAGTTAAAGTGACATTTAAAGCCCTTAATTTAAGGCCATAAATTATTGCCTCTTTGTGAAAACCTATTTCACCAAAGAGGGATAGTTTATCGATCACATTGAAAGCTATCTTCATCTTCATGATAAGAAGCCATATTTGGACTTAATAAAGAAGATAAAATCTACCTTAAAACTCTCAAGATAAAATGAATTAAGGCACTACATCGTGGTCATATGAGGGCCAACTCACATTTGCTTTATTTTGGTTCAATGAACAATCACTAAAGTTTCATGGTAAAATAAACCAACATTGCCCCTTGTTTACGAGTTACTTGCAATCACTAAGGTGTTCCAAGCATTTAAATTGAATATCTTTATTTGAGATTACTAATACACATACGCAAATGCTAATATAGCGGAGACCTTGGAGAAGTTGTTTGTTTAACTTCTTTGCAAGAGGGGATTTGGAACCCAAATCCTAAGGGAGAGTGTAATTTCACAATTGGGTGAAAATACCACTCAACATATTGGCGCTAGAAGGAGGGCCTGAATTGGTTTATTTCAGTGTGATTTAAATGCTATAGGGATTTAAATTTTGAATATTTCATGCCCTATTGATTATTATCTTTAGCCCTCTCTTAACAATACAACCTTGTAGTGTTAAAAGGAGGACATGAATTGCTATGCATTGTTCTAACGCTTTTGATTGTTCATACAGGAATAATGTGTTTTGATTTGATTTTGAAAAAATTTGGTCTTGACTAACGAGGTTGTCTCCATGCAATTACTTTCATTTGATTTTAATGGATACATCTCTTGGTTGATGCTAACATGATTATTCATACGTTACATGTTTGATATTTTCTAGTCATTTCATGCTTATTTGTAAGGAATTATTTTGTCTAAAATGTATTTGTTGTCGGTATTATGCTCTTCACTTGCGTGTAATGCGATCTTGTGAATCGGAAAGCCTACAACACTAGGAGTATGCTCTTCACTTGCGCATATGCGATCCGGTGAATCAGAAACTAATTTACATTTTTAGAATATTGCTTTGTCATGGTTCCTTCTTTTATTCATGACTAACAAATTGGTTTTGAAGTTATATTTTGAGTTTTACTAATGACGACATACGATATAAGAGCTGAAGTAGCATCTCTAAGAGAAAGAATGGTATCTACGATGGAGGATCATTATAAGGGTTTGTCTATACATGGGATACCCTATCAAATTCCTAAAATGTTATTGGAGTTTCTACGACATTTTAATCAAGAGGTGCCACTAGGATATTTGCAAAAATTGTATGTCTACAAGAATACATTATGTCAATTCCAAATTTTCTATGAGGAGGTGGCTTGTAAGTTATTTGCATACATTTTGGATGATAGACCATTCTTTTGGTATGGCCAACTACCCATGGAGGTTAGGACTTCTTGGATACAACTAGAAGCAACCTATATTTATCATTTTGGTAATCAGGTTGACTTAGAGATGTTGAAAAATCAGTTTACCTCCATACGTAATGAGCCTAATGAATCCTTGAGTCAATTCAACGGAATATTTCGTGAGTTGCACTCCCAAATGTGGGAAAATTTTAACACATCAGAAGAGGAAGCTATTCAAGTATACATGGGAGCCATACACCCCAAACTTGTTACATCTTTAAAGAAAAACTTGGATGACCTGTCTCTAGAGACAATCTATGAGATCTTGGAAAAGGTAGAACAAGTTTTGGAAGAAGAAAAGGCACAACATGTTCACATGAGAGATTGTTCTTTTGGAGTTAGTGATGCCAACCGACACCAACCATTAAATATAGCACCCTCCACTCCAATGATACCTAAGGTAAATGATCAAGGGGATGAATTTGAAGGTCCAAATGTTACAACCACCTTAGATGTAGTCCAAGAGGAGGTGCAAATTGCTAAGTCGACATCCACCAGTGAGGGTTATGCAGAGATGATCTCATTCATAGAGATACACGATTATTTAGATGAAGGGGTTCTAAATTCAACAATGTTTGAAATATGTGATAGGACGAAACCTACCATAGAATTGGATGAAGTGGTTGAAAGTGAAATTGGAAGAAAACCAATAAATGAATTTGAAGATATGATAGAGTTTCACCACTTGTTCTTGGAAGATACTATTGATGAGATGTTTGAAATTAACGACCAAGAAATTCTTCACCCTCCAAATTGTGATGAAACGAAATCATGGGTTACCAAGTTGGACTATGATAGCCTTACAAATTTGAATTCAAAAAATGACCCACTTTTGGAAATAATTGAACCATCTAAGGAAGGTGAAGGTGAATTTGATGAGAAACACATTGATGAATTGGAAGATGTTGAAGAAGTAGTTGAGCGTCACCACTTGACTTTGGAAGATGATTATTATGATGCTTGGAAGAAGTGGGAAGACTACACTCACTCCAAAACTGCTAATGAAACTTGTGTGCCAATTGATATACAGGACAACATAATCACCTACTCAAAGGAAGATATTACAACTCCTGTACAATTTGAGGATGTTTTGGAAGAGGGTTTCAAATCTCATCAAATTTTGGAAGATTATAATGATCCTACTACCAAGGACAAAGAAGAAAAAGAATTGATAAATGAATCAAAAGATCATGTCACAAATACCATGGAGTTTCATCCCACAAATTTGGAAGATAATTTTTACAATGGTTGGGGAAGATATGAAGATGTGTTATTTCCTCACACCCCTATTGATGAAGCCTCTATTCCAATTTATATGCAAGATGTTGAAACTTCTACTTCATACGAAGATCTCACATTCACAAGATTTGAGAAGGTTACAAAATTTGATCATGTTGAATATAAATTCATTGAAGATTCGGATACAAGTTTGCATGATTATTTTGAGGATTCAAATGAAGAGATACCATGGATAGTGAACAAAGAGTTGGAATTAAATGACAAAGTGGTTGATCTATTAGAAGCAACACAAGTGATTGATCATGAAGATGAGTTACTTGACATACACTTTGACCAAAAATATTTGAGGGTTGAAAAGGATGGGCATGTTTTCAATTGGGTGCCCAATTTTGGTATGTTTGATGAACAAGTAATCAATGAATAATATGAAGACCATGAGGTAAAAGAGGGAATTGCAAATCCTCACCAAGTTTTGGTAAATGAAAATGTGAAAAAGGTAAAATCTAAACCTTTGTGTCCAAACATCCAAGATTTAGGTGAAGATTTGTATAATTCAAATGATATTTATGATGAAATGCCATTGAAGGTGAATGAAGAACAAGAATTAATTTCTAACCACACCTTTGATAACATTACTTTAATGAATGAAAAGGAGCTTGATGCACTTAAATTGCTAAATCAAATTCATCAACAATTAATTCTTGAACCTAGGATAAAAACTCCTAATGATCCCCATTTAGTAAATATCCTAGATGCTTGTAAATTGTTGCACAATTTTGATTGGCCTAAGAACATGGAAAATGAATTAGCTTTGAAATTTTTAGAAATAGGCTCTTGCTTACAAAATTTCATTTTGGATAAAGAAAGCCTAGTTCTAAATCATGAATGGAATTATGAAATTTACACCTTAAAGAATAGACAAGAAAGAATTGAAAATCAACCATTGTCTAATCAATTTGGTAATTTGAATCTCACCTATGAGAATACTAATGGAACTAAATCTAATTGGTGGGGTGAGAGAGGAAAGTTGAAGTTGGTTGCATTGTTTGGTATAGTCTTGTTTTTGTTTGATTCCTTCCACATTTGGCATGTGTATCACATTATATGTCTTTTGGAATGCTCAAATCATGTTTGGGATCCAGGAAGTGACAGTTCAAACCTTGCATCATATTGTACCATATTGTACATTTGTATATAGACTTTGGTTTTTGGTTTTGGTTTGTGTTTTCAAGTTTCATTTTTGGGATTGCATTTTGGGTTTGGTTTTAAGTTTTGTGTGTTGGTCCTTTGGACACTTTTGGTTTGTCTTGAAAAAAAAAAAAAGCGAGATGTCAACTTATGTCCTTATGAATGTTGACTAAGACTAAGAGAATATGAAACATCGGAATTGTATTGCAGAAATCTCCACGAGTATCGCAAACACATTAAAGAATATCGTTTGGAACTTGTGATGCATGAAGTTGTCAGTTTTACAAATTATGGCAAAGTAGGTGGTATACTCCATCCGCATTTCAAAAAAGAGCAATGCATTCATCCATATCTCATGTTACATTCCACATTGCATATACATTTCATCTCAATTGCATCTACATTTCAAATACAATCATTGAAAAGGTGTCGAATCCTCTTAGGGTTATTACATAACATATATTAAAAGGATCCTAAGGTTGGGAATTGATGCCCGAACTATCTTGAACCAAGCACGTTCTACACATATTAAAGAGGATCTTGAGAAAAATGGTCAAAACCATACTTGGAAGAAAAGGTGAGGCGAAAGGAGTATTTCGTGTCTATCCTATCATGCAACATAATCCTTAAAATAGTGGCTTTTACCACTCCCATAGTGCTTAAAGCCTAAAATCGGAGTAGTAAGGATAGGGTTAAATCCCCATCAAACTTAGGTTGAGGATCCAACTCCCCAAAGCTCTGATTTGACCTTCATGGAGTAGTAAGGATAGGGTCTAATTCTCATCTCGCTTAGGTTGAGAATCCGATTCCCCAAAGCTTCTATTTTTCCCACTCAAGAACTTGAAATTCCAAAGCAAATATTTTTCATTCTACTTTCATTTCATCATTAATATTGGATTGGAAGGATCGTACTACATGTCCCTTGCAAGGATGGGTAGTCATCCCCAAGGTTCAAGAAATCAAAAGTAAAGCCAAATCCTGGATTATGGGGTTAATCTCCATCGGGGCTATAGACGCCTCGATTGGCAGTGGAGTATGCTCATGCGTGGCAACATGTCTTGTCTAAAAGCAAGACCATTGATCGCTCAAACGGACAGAGCTAGCTCTGACGGTTTCATCCATAACAAGGTTAAATCATTTTGTTCAAGATGAGGTAATGAACTCCAGATCAGAGTAGTAAGGATAGGGTTAAATTCCCATCTCACTTAGGTTGGGAATCCTATTCCCCAAAGCTCTGATTTCACTTACACTTGCACATGGGTTCAAGATGGTAGTGACACATAACCAACTTTGGGATCTAGTAAATTAATTCAATATACACATATTTGGTCCTAAGAGGGTTTGATAGTTTTAATATGTTTGTTCATGGTACTAGAAAGTTTGAGCCTTTGCAAAGCAGGTTGTTATATCTCTAGCATCTTCACCATACATTAAATCCTGAACAAATCATTCATAACCTCGCATATGCATTCAGGTAAAACTGACAATGGAAAGTTGAATGAGTTTCAAATGATAGGGAATGAAGCACATTGCACACACCGAGCTGATGCTTAACGATTCTGATGCTTCATGTATTTTTGATCTATTTGCATTCGTTGGATATTTTTTGATGCTTGTATTTGAGTTTGTGTGTTTTCAGGTTGGGTTCTCACCGAAATGCTCAGGAGCATTTCCCAGCAGAGTCGCCATTTGTTGTGGCTGCTCCACAACGTACCCCAAAATTGGGGACCCACCTTTTTATTTTTGGTATTTGGGTGTTTGCATGTTGGTTTCAAGTGTCTAATGCTCGGTTTGTTTTGAATTTGCATTTATCATTAGTTTTTGTCAATAATATTTTCTTGTCGACGATATTTTATTGTCGATGACTTTTTCTTGTCGACGATATTTTATTGTCGATGACTTTTTCTTGTCGACGATATTTTATTGTCGATGACTTTTTCTTGTCGATGATATTTTATTGTCGACGACTTTTTCTTGTCGATGATATTTTATTGTCGACGACTTTTTCTTGTCGATGATATTTTATCATCAAATTCTTGTCGACGATTTTTTTCTATCGTCAAATTGTTGTTGACGATTTTTAATGTCATTTTGTGGTTGACGATTTTTATCATCATTGTTGTGTCGGCAAGTTTCTTCATCGATTTTGTGGTTAGTGTTTTCGTGGTTACTTTTTGGATTTTCTTTCATTTGTGTATATCGAAAAATATACATTATTATTATTATATATATATTTTGTATATAATAATAGTTAAAAAAAATGGTGTGTGGTGGTTTTGTGTCAAATTTCATATTAATGATGATAACTCCCAACTTTAGGAGGTGTCATGGTTGGGATGATATTGCTTAACCATGTACATGGTCATAAAGATTTCTCACAATAACCAAATAAAAAAAAAATTGCAAAATAAAAGGCTTGTATTCATTTCAAATATTAGGGCTTTGTAATTTATTCTATTCATAAGACTAAAGCCCCTTTTTTTTTTGTGTCTTCGTGCAGGTAATGTGATTGCCAAGCCGGACATGGACGTAGCGTGAATGATGGCAAATTGATGGTGACACACATGGACCCGCTAAGCAGTGGTAGGTCAACATGAAATGCCACGTTCAGAGGTCATGTGAGAGTGCAGGCACCAGCTAACAACACAAACCTTCGGTGATAAGGATGTTGAGGACATGGTATAAGTTTCAAACCTCACCCAGGCGAGGTTGTTGGGCGACTACAATGACATGGACGGCATCACCGAGACGTCACCACAGAGATCCAACGTGGACAACGACAATGTATATTAGGAGGATGATATGGCCGGATAGCAAGCGCAGTCATGGAGTGTACATGAGGTGAATCATACCAAGGACCCTACCTTGAGGTGGACCCGCAAATGGTCACATTGAACATTATGTCGATAGGGCAAGGTTTGAGGTAGTCACCAAGAATGACATGGAAGAAAGCCTTCAACATTCGAAGGTGGATAATGATGGAGGTTCGACATTCTACCCGACGTCAATCACAGATTCATTCTACCCACACTTAGAGGAGCACACGTCACCAACTCCATTAGAACATGGATGGACAACAAGGGTTCGGTGGACCCTATAGACCCAGAGAATGGATGATGAATAGCAGTGAATTATGGGGAGAATTGATAGCGTGGATGATGCATCACAAAGTGAAGACCACCGGGACATAAATACATGCATCGGTGTAGAGGTTTCATGAAACACAACATATGGGTGTTAGTAATGCTCGAAGAATACAACATGACAATCAATGATGAGCTACAGAAATAGGTGGGTCCAAGGCTTTACCATACCAGCACAAATGACAGTTTTCAAAAACAACTACATGGGATAAATTATCAGTCAAAAATATTGGAGAGTAAAGGCAACGGGAGAGCTCTAGTTACCAAATAATGGGTGTTGGAATTAAAGTCTTAGAGCAACTAATGTGTAATGTTATTGATCTAAAAGCTAATTCCATGGAATTTTATGTGCATGCAGGTATTCGATGAGGGCGTCCGCAGATGTGGTTTGGAGCACCTTCCGGGGAAAAGGACAGCGTGGCACGACTACGAAGGTGGGCATCTTAGTATAAAGAGATGTAGACATGAATTACATAGGTGGCATGAATATTGTGTTACCCATATTATGCATGTAACGATAATACACTCAAGACATAGGCAACATACCAGTACAACACCAATGGGTACACGTGATGGGTTTTAGATGTTTTTGCTATTATGTGTTGTTATTCATTGGTGGAGGTAGTGATATAATGTTAAATCATGAAGTTCTCTGAAACATGGGTGTTATAGATGCATGTGACCGTTGTGGAAACCGTAGATATGCTCACTAATGACATCGTCTGAATGATTTGAACGTTGTCCATGGTGGTGACAAAGTGGGGGCTTGGTGTTAACATGCATTCAATGGAAAATGGGGCCATGCATGCCATTAATTGGGTTTCGTTGCAATTCAAATAAAGGTTTATTTTGCATGTATTCAAATTCTATAACATAAAGGAATACGAAAGCACCTTAAATTTTGTGCATTTATTGAAATGTGAAGGGATTTAGCACGTCGACATTAGCCACTTCTAAGAGAGGGAAGAGTATAAGCTAAACTAAAAGCCAACAAGAAAAGTGATGAAACGACAATGTTGGAAAATGAAACAACAAACCTGGAGTTTCTCATAACAGAAAGAAATAGAAATGAACAGCCAAAACAACATGGGAAAATGAAATGAAGGGGTTTTGGAGCAATGTTAAATCTGCCATTGAACCACAAACATGGGGTTGGAAACTTTTCAGAGAAGATTGCAGGAATGAAGGCAAGGCCTTGGCACTGGGTTTTTTTGGATATTTTTCCTTCCACATTGGATTGGTTCTTTGAGAAAACCAGATTTCTGCCATGTACAAAGAAATATTTTAATGCAGATAGTTTTTTTCAAAAAGTTGCATCTTATGGGCAAGAAAGGAGGAGTCATTCTCTGCATGCATGATTAAATGTTTCTATTTTCCCCTTTTCATATTTTAGGCTTGTAAATGGAGTTTATGCAAGTTTCTTGGTTGCTTCATGCTAATGTTTAAATCTGAAAAAATTCATTTAAAACCCTAGAAGCCAGCACTTAGCTTATCCGGATTGTGCTTGTTTTGCAAGTCCAATAGGTTAGGTTGAATGCATGAAAACCTCGCATCTTCGGTTTTTCCAGAATAGGATAGCATCAAACTGAATGTATCATGTGTTTCATTTTTTGCATTTCAACTTCCATTTTTCTGCATTTTGTTTTTCTAGAAATTTTATTTTTTTTAATTTTTAGGCATTAAAATAAACATTTAAAAATTTTCAAAATCCAAAAATAATTTCACCATTGCGTAGGTTATACTTCAGAATTCCAATATGCACTTTGAAATTTCATTTTCGGAGTTGTTTAGTATTTTTTAAAAATTCATCGAAGTTGTTGTTTTATTATAGATTTTAAAAATCCGAAAATAGAAAATTTCCATTTTAAGGTCAAATTTCATTTTTTCAGTTTTGATTTAACCTCATGAGCCTATGATGACATTCCCTTCATGAAAATTCCAATTTCATTGAAGGAGATATGTTTTATGGCATTTCACAAATTTCCATTTTTTGGGCCTAAAATTGCCCTCTTCATAAAAATTCTGATTTTACGAAAGAGGGGTAATTTGAGCATCACATTGAAGGTCATTGATTCAAAGCACTTAATTGTTCATATTTATGAAAATTTAATTTCATTTAAGAGGGATAAGTTAAAGTGACATTTAAATCCCTTATTTTAAGGCCATAAATTATTGCCTCTTTGTGAAAACCTATTTCACCAAAGAGGGATAGTTTATCGATCACATTGAAAGCTATCTTCATCTTCATGATAAGAAGCCATATTTGGACTTAATAAAGAAGATAAAATCTACCTTAAAACTCTCAAGATAAATGAATTAAGGCACTACATCGTGGTCATATGAGGGCCAACTCACATTTGCTTTATTTTGGTTCAATGAACAATCACTAAAGTTTCATGGTAAAATAAACCAACATTACCCCTTGTTTACAATTACTTGCAATCACTAAGGTGTTCCAAGCATTTAAATTGAATATCTTTATTTGAGATTACTAATACACATACATAAATGCTAATATAGCGAAGACCTTGGAGAAGTTGTTTGTTTAACTTCTTTGCAAGAGGGGATTTGGAACCCAAATCCTAAGGGAGAGTGTAATTTCACAATTGGGTGAAAACACCACTCAACACCAATATAGATGCCTTATACCATCCTACATCTCTGAGATCAGAGAATGGATCACATCCATATTAGTACATGTAATGATACAAGTGTTTCCTTGGTGTATTTTAGTCTTTTCATACATGCATCCATGCATCTATGTCACACATACTTTGTGAAAACAATAACATGACACTTAAATAAAATAAGGAAATCAAATAACACAATGAGATATAAATATTGCACAAATGGATATATTCAATAAAATGGGTGGAGCCAATGAACTCCTTTGTTACAATCAGTACTCAATGTGAATATTTGATACAATTATTTACAATGGAACTAGGGTTCTTTGAAACCCTAGCAATAACAACAAAGTGTCTTCAAATTTTGGTGTGTCCTTGATTCCAACAGGTTGAGTGGGCTTCGAGTATCCAGTGTGGGCCCACTCCAGCTTCAACAGTCATTCAAAAATATGTAGAACTTGTAGATCTGCATACATAAAAATAGAATAAGGGGGTTAGTAATACCTATGAGGGCTCCATAGTGTGAGACCCTCAAACATCAATAAAACCTTAGTTAACAATGAAGTCGGAAAGTATGCTAAATCAAAAAATTATGAGATAAAATACATTCAAATGAGATATACCTTGCTTTCATTTCATTGTTGTAGATGATGTGGTGTAGCAGGCTTAGATTCATGTTTCTGTAGTTGTATCAAGCTCAGATGCAAACTTGGCAGGCTCTGATGTGAGCTTCACAAGCTCTAGTGTGCACCTACAAGATACAGTAGGCTCTGGAGAGCACCTGCGATATACAATAGGCTATGGTGAGTGCTTTGCAAGCTCTGTAGTGAGCCTCACAAGATTTGGAGGGCACCAACGGGTTGAGGTAGAATATACAAAAGCATATCGAGGGGTGGCAATGAATGCAACGGATGGATGGGGGTTGCGATAGCGATGGAGGATGAATGGGGGATGATTGAAACAATAGAAGTCTTTTTGTCTTAGCTAGGGCTTTAGATCTTCAAAATCTATCTCTCTTTGCTTTGCTAGGGCTTCAACAATGACTCCTCTAGGGTGCAAATTCTAATCTCAAGGTTCCAGGGTTTGGGCATTTGCAAATGCCCTTATTTATAATCTAACCTAGGGTTTTCTTAGGGTTTTAGCCTTACACTTTTGATCGTGTGGCTAAGATTAAATTAGATTCTAAGGTTGACATTACTTTTTTAATGTGACATGGATTAATGAATATGGACGGTGGAGATTAGAATGGATCGAACGGTTGTGGTTAATTGAGTTTATAAATATATATTTTATAATAAATATATTATAATATAATATAAAATATTATATTAAATATTAAATAATATTAAAATAATCCCAATTAGGCTAGGAAATGGTGGGAAAGGGCTAAAATGGGCCTTTTGAAGGTGAGAAGGGCTAAAGTGGGCCTTTTGAGGGTGAGAAAGGTGTAATTGGGCTTTTTGAAGGTGGGAAAGGTGGAATTGGGCCAAATAATTGGTAGGAAAGGTGTATGGTGGACAAGTGGGTGGTGGAATGGTTAGGATGGAGGATTAGTGGTTGTAATTTGGTGTCTACAGATGCCCCTTATTGTATCCTGTTGCGTGAAACACAATTATGGTACAAAAATACGAGACACCTACTTGGGCTATGGGCACAGAAGCAGCTTCTCTTTGTCATTGGATTTGAACACTGATGTTGAAGACAAAGAAATAAAGAATTTTTTTGGAATTTTGTAGCTTACCCCCTCAATTGACGAACGAGTTACGAATGTATATCACAAGCCAATTAAAATTTTTGTGCAAATAATGAATGATGTAGTGGATTTGTGCAATTGATGAATAAATGATGTGAAATGCAGATGTGATATCATTTTTGCCCCAATGGTGGAAAAGGGGTTGGTGTATAAGACCATGCAAAATGTGGATGATATGAATGATGTAAAATGTTATACCATTTTTGCCCCAACGGTTGAGAGGGGGATTTGTCTAGTGTAGATGTTTATGATCATGTGAGATGTATCCCGTCATGGAAGAATCATAATGTAATGTGGTTGCCCCATACTTTGGGTTGATTCGATGCTATTGAATAAGCTACCATAATGGCATCATTGAGTATGCAAGATATGAAGATGCAGGATGACTAAGTAAATGTAGGGGTTGGGTATTTACTGTGGAAATTTCTTTGCCAATTCTATTATGGAACCAATCAAGCTTACTGGCATCTTGTATTAGGACTATTTTCAAGTGAATGAGTGTTTGAGATTTTGGTTATCCATGTTTTCATGCCCCATGGAAGAGGACATCAATGACTGCCTTTTCGCAAATTGTTCTTGGCAAGGTTGAATTCCAAATTTGAGGTGCCAAATATGATTGTGATCTTTGATGATGAGATAATTGAATTTGATCATGGTCAAGTGTCCTTATTATATATTATTCATCTTATCGAATTTGCATGGATTGATATCATTGCAATCTCCAAGTGTATGGAATAACCTGCTAGATACAAAATTCACTTGAATACTGGATAGATTGTGGATGAGATGATTGATGAAAACTAAATATGCTAATGGAAAAATACTTGATGTATGGTGGTTACGCTTTTACAAAACATGGTGGTAGTTGATGTATGATTTGCAGCTTGTTCTTATTTAAGTTGTTCATTTTGCACAAAACTGAGCGATTTATTGATCGAATGAACTTTAATTTTTGCAAAATTGTGTGAGATGATGCAGAATATGATGTAGAATAATCATATGTGAGTTTTGTAAAAATTTGGGTTGTTTTGCTGCCTTTTGTGCTTTGATTTGTGGATTTTAAAGATTTGATTTGTTCTTAAAAATTATGCATGCAAAATAATTTTTGTTTTCATAAAACCTGATTTTATGATGTGTGGATGAAATTTGGAGGAGGTATGCTACTATTTTTATTTATTTTGTCTTTGTGCCATTTTTTCCAGGCACACGACTACGCTTGTGGTGTCCCATAGGCGTGTAGGTGCGCCTGGGTGCACTAGTAGGTGCCCAGGTGAGCCTGTGAATTTGTAGGTGCAGACCTGCACTTGAATGTGCTAGGGAAAGATATAAATAGCTTTCTTAGTGAATCATGAGGCTCATTCTTGCTTTTGGGACTTTGAGAAGCTGCGTCTGAGGGGTGGAGTGACTTTGAGAGCTTAGTGAGGCAAGTTGGGAACTACATGGAAGATATGGTAGCAGAGGGATTGAATGTAGTTGGAAGAGCTGAGGCACCATTTGCCTTGGTAATGTTGAAAAACACTTTTATCACTTGTGCATTTTTATTTTTATTTTTTTTAATGGTATTAATGAAATTGTTTGTTGTTGTAGTTGAGGGACATAGAACCTCGAAATCGGTTTTCTCCTCTCATTCCTTGGATGAGGAAGAAGTTGATGGCTGATGACTAGGATTTGTTGGAAAAGGTAGGCTTGGAGGTGTGGTGAGGCTAGATGTGGTGAGGTCCAACAAGGGGTTACCATGTTCGATAAGGTAGATGAGGGAGCCCTATGCTAGGCGATGGGTGGAGTTGGAGTAGCTTTACAAGGAGCACGGGGTTATGCTCGAGACTCATAAGGAGTCGTAGGATACTATAGCTCAGTTGGAGGTAGATCGAAGAGTAGTTGTAGCTAGTGATCAGGCTACACTCACATGGCTTTAGGTAGAGATTTTGGTGAAGGAGCGTCGACATCATATGGAATTATGGCATATTCGGGCTAGTGAGGCATATGCACATTCCTTGGAGGATGTGTGTATGTAGAACCATATTAAATTACTGGATCCTCCTTCTTCTTCTATGGTTGAGCCATCTAGACATACTGATTCTAGGCAGAGTACTAGGCTAAGGATTCCTACTATTTCTCAAGGGTCCTCTCATGGACATTAGCTTAGTGCTTAGATGCACTATTTTGTATATGAGCCTTGGTTCTTCCTTGTAGCCTCTTTGGCATTCATTTTATATATGATATATATATATATATATATGGCCTTTTATATATTTGTGTTATCTTTTGTGTGAATGCTTTTATGTTTCATGCAATTTGTGTTGAATATTTTATGTATGCTTAATATAGGCTAATCATGATGTGTATGCATAATTCTTATATGGATGATTAATGCAAGATAAATGACATGTGTTATGGATGATTAATACCAATAAATGTATAATGAATGTGAAATATATGAAAGAAATGCATAGTGTTCGAAAGATATTTTTATAGTTCAAAAATTTTATTGGCCATTTTTGTTGTCCATTGTTTGGTAATCGGGGGTACCGAATGAAGACATGGAACCAGATATGGATGATTATATGAAAGAAGATATGGATGTTGATATGGGAGAATACATGGATGTTGATATGGAAGAAGATATGAATGTTTATATGGAAGAAGATATGGATGATGAAAGGTTTTCAAATACTCAAACATACTAGTGTCATCAACCAAACTCACTAAGGTTGTCTAACTTTCTTTAGGACAAAATGTGTGTGCAAGTGAGGTTCAACTACTAAGTTTTGAGCATGAAAATAACCCTATCCAATCAAGAACCAATGTGTGTGCACATGATATTCATTAACCTATTATGAGTGGATTTAGATATGACCTATTATGGAGATGACCTGAGGCTAGCCTATCCTTATGTGCGTTCAGAGGTCTCCCTTTTTGGATGAGAGACATGTCACCTCGTATGAGCTTACTCCACTACCAGTCAAGTGTCTATAACCTCAATGGAGATTCACTCCATAGCACTATGGGATTGATATTTTAGGTCTTGCGGATGACTACCCATCCTTGTCATGGGCATGTAGTACGAATACTTATGAATTTAGGGATCAAGGGTGTTTGGTATTTTATTTGTTAATTTTGTATAGAGCTTTGGGGAATCGGATTCTTAACTGAGGTGTGATGAAAATTCTGACCCTATCCTTACTACTCTATGTTTTTACGTTTATGTTTGGAGCAATGTTGGTAGTGGTGAAAACCACTATTTTTGCTTTGGACTATGTTGCATGATGGGAGAAGCGAGGGATATCTCCATTTTTTCCTCGAGGTACTACCCAAGGATGTTACTAGCCCCCCTATCTCATAATGTTCTTAATATGTGAGAAATGTGGTTGGTTCAAGATTGTACTCGAAATAAATCGGCAATGCTCAATACTTTATTAGTATGTAAAGTGTGTTTTGGTCCTAAATAAAATCAAACATCCATTTGGAGGTTTTTTGTTACACTAGAAATGGCTGACTGACTGAAAACATGAGCTTTGTAATTTTGTCATATGGTATTGTTTGCTTATGTATTTTTCCAAAGTTGCATGATTATTTCAAACTAGGTACCCCCAATTTTATAACTTGACTTTTTGTTTATGGCCATATCATAATTACTATGCCAGATCTTTGAACATGGGATGGGATGGATGCAAATGTATATGCCTAATTCAATGGAGTGTTGATATGCAAATGGAAGTTGTATAGTGCAATGGAATATATATGATTTAATGTATGTGAATGCAACAATGCATGAATGCAAAAAATAAAAATAAAAATAAAAAATGCATGTCAAATGCCTAAATGTAAATGGAATGTATGCAATGTGGGAATGCCTATGTGAATGAATTTTTTATTTATTTTTAGCCATGTATATATAAGAATCAAATCATGTATAGAAGAGGACCCCCAGACAAGGAACAACTAAGACCGGTCCCAAAAATCAATGCAAATGTGTATTGCCCCATTAAGCTTGTGAATGGGTACTAGTCCTGAGAGCCAGTCGGGGTAGTCTAGGGTGTCATCTAATTCTTCTTGCTTATCATTGCCTAACTCTACCTAAAAAACCTTGGGACCATTGGTGGAAGCTGATGGAGGTGAAGGTGGTGGTGAAGGAGGAATGTAGTGGGATGAAGCCTTTAGCAATTCTTCGTATAGGGTGAACTCCGAAGGGCAGGGTGCGAAGGAAATCCAGTCCAAGTCAATAAGGCTAATGTCAATTGGAATTGGCCTAGCCAGATCGTATGGATTACGGAGCGGGGTGAATAAGTCAATAGGATTCATATTGACCTAGCGAAATGTAGGATGGTTTGGCCAAATGGGTAGATGGAACAATTGAATCGAAATCGATGTCAAGGTGTGGTATCCTTGTAATAGTGAACGTGAAACCATCAGAGAAACATTTTTTTGATTTTGTTTTGAAATGTTTTGTTGATTTTGATTTTTTTTTAATATGTACATATATTACAATTCTTGGCTTATGCAGGTGTTTCAAGGTATATTATCAGGTGGATCATCCTATTCTTGTGGAAGAAGCAAGAAAAATATGGGATGATGGATGGGGAATATTCAGAGGTAAAACTCTTCCTGTTGGGTGATGGGGATAATGGGATGTGATTCCTCTTCAGAATCGTTAGAAGCATTTGACATGACTTCAAATTCTTCATAACTTTCATCATCGGAATCAAAGGAAGGATAGGTGAAGTTGATGGGATCATCCTCATCTACTTCATCAATGCAAATTTCTTGAAGGGCTTGTTCAAGAGAGGATGCTAAGGGAAATAGATGGATGAAGGAATTTTCATCATTTAGGCTAAGCTTTTTAAAGGCTTGCTCAAGAGAAGTGGTGGAAGATAACGGGGTATAGCCTAAACTAGAATGATCATGGGCGCCTCTATATGGGACCTCTAAAATATCATGCATCCCTTGTTCATGGGAACCTAGACCTTGACCTTGCCAATTGAACATGTTAAAGTAGCAAGCGGGAAAATCCTCTATGTTAGGTATATTGGCACGCCTAGGCTCTTGTGGTTCTTTGGGTGGGTTTTCCCTAGTTGATAAATCCAACCCTCCATAAACAATTTAATGTTATTTAGAGCTACACTCATGTCATAAACAACACCTATGGATAAATAACGGTCTCGAGGACATCCAAAATATTTGGTTGTTGGAATGGCTAGGGGTGTGATGGTGACACCTTGAACCACATATTAACCTATACCATGATTTGTGATGTGGAATTTGACTTGGACTGGTGTGGTTGATGGTAGGGATTCAGATGGCTCTGGATTGATTATGGATGGTGGCGAGTTAAATATGGCACAATATGAAAGTTCGACTTGTGACACATCGATTGATGGAGTGGGATTGGATGGTGGTGTGGCATGAGGAGATGGCGGTGTGGAATGATGATATGGAATAGAAGAAGTGGTTGTAGAAGAAGGGGTAGTTGTGATGTACGATGTACTAATAGTAGATTGACTATGGCCACATGTACAAGAAGAAATGGATGCTTGAGGAGGTGATGTGATGGGTAACTCCTCTAGGATGGGAGCTTTAGAAGAAGATGTATATGGATTAGAAAAATGTAGATTAAGAGATGATGTGGATGGATTCGATGATGGTGCCAAGAATAAATGGGTGGAAGGTAACATGGATTCATAAGGATTTGAAATGAATTACAATCCTTAAAAGGTTCGACATCCACGGGGATGCAATGGACTTGTCCATCATGAAAATATTTCAAGCATTGCTAGAGAATTGATGGAACACATTTCATTTCCCTCATCCAAGGTCTACCAAGGAGTATATTATATGCCATGGCTCCTTCCAATATGTGAAACATGGTGTGCAACATTTTGGCCCCTACTTCTATGGGTAAAACAACAGTGCCAACTATGGTACACAAAGCATCGTTAAATGCTTTGAGGGTGAATGATGATTTGGAAATGTGGGATGGAGGTAATTTGAGGTGGATAAGGGCAATAGTAGTAATGATATTGATTGACGAGCTGGTATCAATTAATAGTATTTTGAATGGCTTTTTGTCTATTAATGCCATTATGTGCAATGGAGGATCTAATGATTCTAAACTCATTGATTTTACCTCAAAGTCATATAAGGTAATTGATGGATCCATGCACATTATAACACTCCCTACAAATTTGTTGAAGGTATTAGAGTCTATGGATTCTAACTCAATTGATTTGAGTATTTCCATTAAAGCTTCTCTATGCCTAGGGGATTGTTGGATGAGATCATATACAAAAATTTTGGCTGATGCCATTTTAAAACTAGTGGTTAACCGACTGGTTAAAGTTACCATTGGCCTTATTGGATGAAGAATGGGTGGATTGGATGGGTTGGATAGATTGATTAGCATAGATGGATTTGGTGATGTTTGGATGGATGGTGGGTTTGAAGGTTGTTGAGCATTTTATTGATTTTGCCTTTGTCCTCTAGGGACCACATGGACTGCTCCTACAAATTTTTGGTATTTGACTTAATCATGGGGTATGCACCTAGCTACTATATTTATCTATACCATCATGAAAGCATAATTATTGACACAAGTACATAAATTGAAAAAAAGAAGTAAGGTTTCTTGTATTAATCTTTGAATGAGCTTTGATTACAAAAATGTTCTTTTAGGGTCACTTGAAAGATGATACTGATATTACAATTACCAATGCCCTCAATAGGGTAGGTGCACTTATAGTGCTCTATTGATTAGTCACAAACTGCCTTGGGGTGGAGTTGACCCCCTTCTTCACTATGTGGAAGGATTATGATGTAAGATCCTCTTGGACCTATCTACCTGTGAGCGAGAAACAACAACACATGATTAAAAATATTGATAAGCTCTCATGATGAGGCCCTTTAAGGAAATATGTATGCAAATGCCATTAAACTAATAAAGCAAGAAATCATAAATAAATACTTTAAACTATTCTAATTAGATCAAGAATTATACTATAACATGATGGACATGAATAAGAAAATGATGCATGGATAAAATATCAAGTTAGAAGCAATCAAGTGCATAAAATATCCAATATAATCCTACTTAATATAATGAATGAAATAACTAATTCCTATAGTCATATTTTCTCTAAAGTGTAATTAAACCTATAAAAAGACTAATATAACTAATCTATGCGATCAAAAGCAAAGCAAGTAAGGTGATCAGTCACCTATTGCAAACCACAACTATGGTGAGCGGTCTGCACTATGAACCATGACTGATAGCCATAGTTTTACCTTTGATAGGTTTACCCTTAGAATTAGGGGCAATGGTCTTGACCTCCTTGTCCAAATTGATGCTCAAGGGTCACCTTTATTGTCCTCTAATAGATTTGGAGGTCAAATCGCTATGACAGGCCTTCATTTGTTCAAATTTGTGCTTCTTGAATCTCCTAGGTACCTAGGGCATGCATGGCTAATTGGTCTTTAGGTGAATAGCAAAGGGGCTCTCAAATGCATAGGTTCAATATGCAATTTGATAGGGCTTCGTTGCTCTCTTGATCAATTAACTCTCTCTATTTTCACCCCATTTTGAGGGGGTATTTATAGCATGTCCCTAGGGCTAGGGGTAGCTTCATGGAAAAGACAAGACCAAGAAGGTTTGTTAGGATAGTTGGGATGGAAGCCTCTAGAATATTTTATCCTTCAACTTCCTGCTTCTAGATATTTTGGCCATTCCAACCAATTTGGATCGGATGGAATGCCTAAATGAACTTCAGTTAAGACCACAGGTCACAGTTGCGATCTAGACTGCAGATCGTAGGTATCAGCTACGGTTTAGAATGGAGACCACAACTAGGATGTGGTTCAACCTGATTAGGCCAAAATGCCTAAATTGAGTGGTTAGAACCACTACTCTATCTTGGAGTCTATACAAGATACTCCATATGGTTTTGTAGTATGTCTATATGAGTAGTCGCCCTCGACATGGCACATTTTGGGTGTCTACAAATGCCCCTTTTGAGATGTGTTGTGAGATCGAACAACACTGAGAAAAAATATACATCCTCTAATGATGTCGAAGGTTATATGATGATCATTAATCTGATCAACATTAGATGTCCCAGGTCTAGCAAAAGGATGTGAATCTTGGAATCATTGCTTCCAACTTGGAAATGCTTATATTTGAAAAGTCTGCACTCGCCATCAGACATTTAGGTAGCTTTGGTGCTACAATAGGAGTTAGGCCTATATAACCGAAGGATGAGAGTTACAAACAAAATTTCATATTTGCTATTTACCCCAAGCAAATGGGGAAGCTTATGATAGTTGTTAACAATGATTCGTAAGAACAAACACAATTTTGACAAGATAAAGGGATCTACGATCTTTGGGATCTTCTGTTGACTTTGATTATGACATGAAATTATGACTACCCCCTCAAGCGATGAGTCGATGAGGGTAATGACAATGTATGAAGCGACAAAATCACTTGACCATAATGAATGATCCTAAACAAATTTATATTCGAGCCTTTTAATGCCTTGGATAGGCCTAGTTCAAATTATGATTGCAAATCTTAGTAGTATTTGTACATATATATCCCATGGAGAAATCAATCTACGATAGCCATATTAGGGAATCACAATAATACAAATGCAATTAGACTTGTGTTGAATCATATTATCGATGATTTTTTGAAAGATGTCATAAAAGAAATGATAATTTTGTCCCAAATGTCTTTATGGCGATTTACTCATCTTGTCAGATTGTATAGATCATAAGTAACTGCAATCGACAATTTTATAGGATAAATCATTGAATACGAGGTACATTTGGTTTTTCATTATTTGATTGTTTTTTTTTTTATTTTGCATTTATTTGATCGATCCTGGTGTTTTTAACATCACCAAATTTGTAATTTTGATCATTGATTTTGAATTTTTATCCAATGGGAGTCATTAATTTATCTTTTTAGACCTTTCCATGGTGGGTTTTGAGTGCATTTATTGCTAGCTATAGACCACGGGTATGGCATGCAGTTTAACATTGCAAATTTTTTGAATCGTGGGTTAGACCTATGGGCGGGAATCCCTAGTTCCAAAATTGTAGGTGTCAGCTGTGGTCCTCAGAGACTAGGAGGACCTATAAATTACATTCCCATTTGAAAAAATTTAATTATTTTCTTGCAACTACTAGCAATTTGAGAGCTCTGAGAGAGAGAACATTCCTTGATCCAGAATGCTGCTAAACTCTATCGCAATTACACTCATCTACCTCGATGGTGGATCTTGATCAACCATCTACTAACCGAGGCCAGGGTGTAGGCAAAGTAACTCAAAATCAAGACCTCACACTCAATACCAGTAAAATGAACCACACTAAGAAATACAAAAAATTAACCTCACTAAACTGCTGGTAATGAACCCCACTAGTCTAGGTTAGCTTAGTTTTTAATTTTTTTTTGCTTTTAGTGGATTAAGAGGGTACCCAAAATGGGTGCCTCTCCTAAACTACAATTGGTAGTTGTGGTTACCAATTTGCAAATTGGGGACCACAAGTTTCATCTATAGTTAAGATTCAAAATCCTAACGGTCATATTTACTACCTTCAAACCGTAGGGTTGACCCACGGTTTGTAAACCTTAGAAAGTTTTGCAAAATTTTTCAATTTTTTTTGTTTTTGTCATTTAATTAGGCATTTAATGTTATCTCATTAAGATCTAGGTTGTATAATTAATTTTTTTAATTTTCTTTAGCTCTGCTTAGCCAGATTTAGCTTACATTATGCTTTTTGTTTTTAGAAGTTAACTTCTAGAGCGCGGGAGCCTGACCTTATGAAGACTCTTTGCGAGGCTTTATCTGATGATGAATGAGCTTGATTTTGAGTTTTCAAGTTCAATTACATCATGGATCTACCCACCATTATGGTAGATCAATCCTATCTTACTGCATTGGCCCAACGCTGGAATACGTGGACCAACACATTCCACCTTCCTCCCAGTGAGATGACTATCACTTTGGAGGATGTCTACAAGATCTTCAGGATCCCCATCGATGGCGTGGCTATCATATCCTCTACCTCCATGGCAAATAATGTTGTCTTCGATGCTATATTCGATGACCAGATCATATATTCATAAGATGATGCTGACCATAGAGGGATGCACATCGATGCAATGATGTCTTTTTTGCATGAGATACCCTCTTCATGCATCTCATTGTGCAGATTGTCCTTCTAGACTCCTCAAACATGAGGATTCCATAGAACATGTTAGCCACTTCTTGGAGGGTGCTTCAGAGCTCTATGGAGGAGCCACTATGATTATCTTGGGGTAGAACCTTATTATGCCAGCTCTACAGGGAGCTATACCAGATTATAGTGTAGTTGCAAGGGCATCAGTTGTAGTCTTTTGTTACAGATCTAGGGGTGGCAGCACATCCAAATCGAGTGTCCTATGAAGCTTCCACTATGCATCACCACCATAAACATTGACCATCAGTGTTACACTGCATGTTGGCCTTGTGCTGAGGAGGGTACCCATAGTAGGGCTCATGTTAGGAACATTGAGCACTATATCATTAGATTTGCATCACTTGGGCTGGGGTACATTGTTTGGTGCCCTTACATGGATTTCCTTGCATGGCCTGAGGTGGACGAATGGCTACGATGGGCCCACAAAGATAGATGGCTTATCTGGCATAAGCCAGAGGTCAGAGAGTATCAATTATTTTCTCATGTCCTATGATAGTTTGAAATGGTATAGGACATCCCAAAGATCCCATTTAGATATAGATGCTTGGATCTATAGAGGGACATCCCATTGATATTTCTTGTACCACTAGGAGATGCACCCAATGAATTTTAGGATTCAGGGGTTGAGATTGCCGAAACCACTCCATACTATGATGGGTGGTACTTGTTCATATGGTATGGGATAGGGCCTCTGGGTCGATATCCAACTCAGGCAGAGGCAGAGGCAGATCCTGATGGGCACAGGGTACACCAATGTATAGAGGGTGGTTGGGGTGTAGAGGCTATCGCTAAGGATATACCTATGATTGACCCTAAGGAGGATATTCTATAGGAGGGTGAGGTCCCTCTTGATAGTGCTGAGGGATGAATGCTGGCTTAGGTGGCTGACTTGTAGAGTCAACTTGGATGGTTTCATACACAGCAGCTCAAGAGAGACATTACCATCACCACTTTGGAGGTGAAAGTGGTTGACAAGGAGCAATGCCTAACTAAGGCACAAGACCAGATATAAGAGCTTATGACTCAAGCCATAGATGCAAAGGTCCAGGTGCAAAGACTGCAGACTACCCTGGAGTTAGCATAGGCATTGTAGACTATAGTAGAGGTAGAGCAGGATCTTGCTCAGGCATCGATGGGGGCTATGCCACCTCCTTAGGCTACTATGGGGTCTTTGATAGCACCAGCAATAGCACCAGTAGCTACATAGGATCCGATGACCGAGGTAGAGCGACTGTGTAGTATGGTCATGAGGACCAATGAGATGCACACAACCCGACTTGCTCATGTTGATCAGTTATTCGATTATATAGAGATACATGGGCTACAGGTTCTTGAGGATACTTTCTCCTCAGAGTCACAATAGACCCAAACTAGGACTACTGGATAGTCTATAGCAAGCTCGAGTCGTAGGACTCATAGGACTAAGAGGACGCACAGGTCCTTTGCATACACATAGTGAGATCATAGGCCAAGACTAGAGATCTAGGGTAGACATCAGGAGCCACCAATCAAAGGACTAGCCTACTATAGTTACCAGTTTCCCATGTGTTGGGTGCTTTAGGCTTTGGAGGCAGGCATGATCCATAGCAGGATCCACCATAGGAGAGCAGGCTCCAGAGCACAGTGCTGAGGGACGTAGTGAGAGCTCCAGTACAGGGGGAGCAGCCTAGACCTAAGTTATAGTAGTTGTCGACTACATTTTTGATTTATCATTTTATGTGTAAGGTCGAGGACCTACACAGTTGTAGCCTGTGGGCATTTTGTACTCTCTATGTACTATTTTAGATACATATATATATGATATGATCTTTTATGGCTCATTATGTGTGCATGTTTATTTTTATTTTTTTGATTTTATGTTTATTTGATGCACATGGATGCAAGGCTTATGAAAATGCTATGTTTATATGATGCGATGTGTGGATGACATGCACTAGATAGCTATCTGTTTTATGATGATGATGTGCAGTGATCTAGATGATTAGATGTGCGATATATGATGTATGAATATGGATGCAATGTTTATTTTTAAATGTATATTTATTTTTGCTTTGTGGTCATGCATTTATTTTTATGTAGTTTATGGTATGTTATGCAATGTATGGTAATGCATTATGTACATAATCATAATATAATGGAAATGAACCTGTATGCTTTAATCACTTAAAACATAAGGAATGAATGTAAACTGTGTATATCAATTTTTAAAATATGACACCATAGAATGTAAGACAATCATGCAAGATAATTGATAATTTTTATTACAAGAACTTAATCAATTAATCACCCATATATGAAATGTAGTGAAATGAATTGGTATAATTATCATGAATGAATATGCCATTCTATATATTTCTTTGTTGCACTATATAGTCAGTGGTTGTCTAAACATCATTTTTGATATTCAAGCGGTATCTATCCTATATGTTTGATTGTGCTTTGTAAAATACATTCTAATGAATGAATGACTAGTATTTTTGATGTTTAATGATATTTGGTATATTTTTGCTATTGGAGAAATTGTTTTTTTTTTTAGGTTTTCCATGAGACTCAAACACCCTAGTAGACCTCTCAAAAAATCACATACTAATTGTACAAGGCTTTTATTGGACAAGGGATTTTGTCATGATAGACCTAACTATTCATTATCCCTATGTGTGCATGTGAGCATTTTTAGATAAATCATAAGCATACCCCGTATGTCAGTCATGACTCTTTCAACCCATATGTGAGATAGGGTTCCTCATACGATCATACCATCCTTGTTTTAGCTTTGATTAGACTTATACAACTAGAAAATCCTAGGTACCTAGAGCTAGCTCATATTGCAAATTGATCAGGTCTACCCATTCAAATGTAGGTGGGACTCTTTCAACCCATTGATATATTTGGGGATCACCCAATAGAACTACCCCTTCAATTGTAGGCAGGACTCTTCCAACCCATTGCTGCGATCGAGGATCACTCTGGATTTCAAAAGGTGGAAAATCTAGGGATTCAAGTTCTCACCCTTATTACTTGCTCATATGTAGTGATGAAAATCATTGTTAGTCCACATGTTACCGTTTTATTTGAGAAAGGGATTTTTATAGTGATTTTGATTCACTATGTCACTTTACATTTTGAACGTGAAATTTGTACTTTTGCATTTTGTAGCTTGGGATTTAAACTTTGTGACTTTGGGATTTATGGGGGAAATTCTTGTCCTTTTGCCAAAGTACACCTTTCTAAACCAACTATTTGCAAGATAAGTAGGTCGTGAAACCCATATCTCTAAATACCTAAGATTGTTTTCGTAGCTTTCATCATCTCTTGTCTTAGCAGGATTTTATATTGTTTTGCTTAGTGACGGGATTCTGATATGTTGAAGCACTATACCAACTAATGACCTTGTATATAATAGCAAAGCAAGCTTTCTACAATGTCTGAAGAACCCACTAGGTATGGCTGAGTGATTGGAAAACTTAATATACACACATTTCTCTGCAACAGGTATTGTGTATGAATGCAATGAATTATGATAAATGCAAGGGTGCATGATTGAAACACAAATGTGTGATTGTTTGTAAGATTTTGATAGACACACTACACTCTACTATGGAATGCAATGGATGAGAAATGCCTAAATTCAATATGATGATGTAAATGCATGCATGAAAATGCAAATTGCAAAAGAAAATGTTTTTGAATTTTAAGCTTTTCTAGTTTTTTTTTTGGAATTTTATATATTTTTCTTTATTTTTATGGATTTTGAGCTTTCATATTTGACCAAACAATTATTACATGTCCTTGGAGCTTTTAAGGATGACCAAACAATGAGGAACTGCCTTTGGAGATTTTAAGGATGACCAAACGGCGAGGAACTACCTTTGGAGCTTTTACTTGACCAAGCTACTCAATAAAGAGCTTGGGGTATTTTGGGGTGACCGAGCAGTTGAGACAAAACCATTGGAGATTTTGGGTTGACCAAAGGACTTATAGATGCATTTGGTGCACTTACTTGACCAAGCTTCTCAATTTGAGAACTCAGAGCCTTTTGGGATGACCGAGCAGTTGTGGACAAACCCTCGAAGATTTTTGGTTGACCAAAGGACTTACAGATGCCTTTGGTGCCTTTACTACACTCTTAAGCATAGAATGCCTTAATATGGATGATATTGAGAGGCTCAAGCTCTTCCACACCCTCTAGCAATGTTAGGCAATAGGTACCTATACCAATATTTTTAGATATGATGTAAGGCCCTAGCCAATTAGCCACAAATTTGTCTCACATATTAGGCAAAAAATTTGAGTTCTGTTGGTTCTCTTTTCGCACAAGATACCCAACTTCAAAGTCTCTCTGGTGGACTTTGACATTGTAAGATTGTTTTAATTGCTCCTGATAAATGTGAATATGCTTGAGGGTATTCACATGACGTTCATCGAGCAATGTCAATTGATCTAGGTGAGCTTGTCGTGTGGTGTCATCATCGATGAACTCTTTCAATGTGACGCGTAGCATTGGAATTTCCAACTCTAAGGGCATAATGGCCTCAACACCATATACTAGTGAAAACAGCGTTGCCCCAATGAGCGTCCGAATGCTAGTCCTATAAGACCATAATGCAAGGGGCAGTTGTATATACCAATCCTTGTGGTGTTCTTGCACTATATTTTTTAATATGGCTATCACAGTCATGTTTGAGGCCTCAGCTTGCCCGCTTGTGGATAGTATGGAGCTAGAAAATTGTGTTTAATGTGGTATTTAGAAATTAAAGCCCACATAATTTTGTTCTTAAAAGAAGTTCCATTATCCAAAATTATTTTGGATGGTATCCCAAAATGACATATGATATGATCAAGAATAAATTATGTGATGCGAGCTCCAGTGGTCATTGTAAGGGGAATGGCTTCCACCCACTTTGTAAAATACTCAGTAGCTATGATAATGAATGTATGTCAGCTTGACAATGGAGGAGAAATATTGCCAATAAGATCTAGTCCCCACTGAGCAAATGGCCAAGCCACCTAAATGGGTTGTAAGGCCTGTGATGGCAAGTGCGTAAGATTAGCATGATGCTGATATTTAATGCATTTTTGACATACACATTGCAATCCTTCTTCATAGTGGGCCAATAATAACCCATGTGAAGGATGAGTTTGATGATAACCATGTAGTTGAAATAGCCATCACATGTACCGTCATGAGCTTCTGAAATTGCCTAAGATGATTCTTGGGGCTCAAGACATCGAAGGATAACTCCTTCGTAGCGAAATCGATATAAAATGTCTCCTATAAAGGCATACTTAGTCACTTTCTATTTGAATGTGCATCTTGCGACATGTGAAAATCCCTTTGGTATCATACCAAGTTTTAAGAAGCATTACAAATCCACTCTACGAAACCAATCAGTTGTTGGTTCCACAACAATCATGTTTACTAACTCTTTGTTATCAAAGGTTGCACGCTCCACTGTTGGGTGTGAGAGCATTCTAACATGGATGGTAGTAAAATTGGTAGACAGATTCTGAGGGATCAAGGACCCCAAAGATACCACAGTGTCTATAAACCTATTTGAAAAATGAGGGACTTTATCGATGTCATACCATTCAAATTTAGCCAGATAAGTGGCAACAAGATCTTTATAGGATTTTAGTACAGGACACCGATACTGAAAGAGCCCCTTAACTTGGATAACTATGAGCATAGAATCACCAAAAATGTTCAATATTTTAATACCCATGGTGATGGATGTGTGGAGGCCCAAAAGTAGGGCTTCATACTCAGCATTATTGTTGGTGCACAAAAAGTCTAACTTGAATGACAAGGGCATTGGAGCTCCTTGTGGCATGAAAAACACTATTCTTGCACCACCCCCTTGCTCACACTTTGAACCGTCAAAGAACAATGTCATATCAGCATTATTCTCTAGTTCTTTAGGTTCGGGAGCTTCAGATATTACGAAGACCGCATCATCTAGAAGCTCAATGGTTAGATGCCTACTATTGGATAGTGGTGCCTCATCCAGTTGATCAGCTATAACTTGTCCCTTGATGGACTTTTGGCTGATGAATTCCAAATCAAATTCTATCAATAGCATGATCCACTTTGTAGTATGTGTGTTATGATATGTCTTGCTCATCATATACTGCAAAGGATTCTATTTTTATATAACATATGTCATATGAATTAGCATGTAATACCACAATTTCTTGGTAGTGAACACCACTGCTAAACAAAGCTTCTCCACATATGCATATCTTGACTCATAACTCACCAAGGTGTGATTGATGTAATATATGGCTTGCTCTTTGCCTTGCATGTTATTTTGGGCTAACATGGTCCCTAATGCAAAATTGGTTGCCGATATATATAGCAAAAAAGGCACATCTGGCCTTGGTGGAGCTAGTACTGGCGGTGTTTCTAGGTATTACTTAATCTCAGCAAAGGCTACTTGGTAGTCCTCATCCCAATAAAATTGGACCCCCTTATGTAGCAGTCAATTCATGGGTCAACATTTATTAGATAATTGAGCGATGAATCGCTTTATGGACGCTACTTTGCACTGAAGGCTTCTTAGTTATTTGATATTAGTGGGAGGACACATCTCTAGAATAGCCTTGACCTTTGCTGGGTCTACTTCGATGACTAATTTAGAAATGATGAATCCCAAGAGCTTACCTAAATTTACACCAAATACACACTTCTTAGGATTCAACCTGACATTATGCTCTATCAGGCGATTGAAGACCTTCCTTAGGACCTCCGCATGCTCTGCTCGCAACAACGACTTAGCTAGTAAGTCATCGATATAATCTTCTAAGATTTTATGCATGTAGTCATGAAAGATATATGTCATAGCCCACTGATATGTGGCACCAGTATTTTAAGACCGAATGGCATAACTTTGTAGTAAAATATCCCCCATGGCATTATAAACACAATTTTATGCTAATCTTCGGGTTTAATCTGAATCTGATTGTATCCAAAAAAATCATCCATAAGGGAGAGCATTTTGTGACCTATAGTAGCATCTACCAGAGCATCGATATTTGACAATGGAAACGAATCTTTGGGTGTTGCCTTATTGAGATCTCTAAAATCTATACAAATACAGATCCTTCCATCTAGCTTTCCTATAGGCACCATATTGGACACCCATTCTGGATAGTCGATGGAGATGACAAAATCTATGTCCAACAACTTTTGCAACTCATATTTCACCATTAAGGCTACTTTTGGATGTATTTTTCTAATTTTTTGCTTGACTGGCTTCTTCGACGGATCTAGTGAAAGGTTATGAGTAACCAATTTTGGATCTAGACCCGACATGTCTTTGTAAGTCCAAGCAAAGAGATCAAGTCTCTATTTTAGTAGAGGGATGATGCTATCATGCTCATCCAAAGTGAGATTCTCTCCAAATATAACCTTCTTTGGATTGTTGGGATCTTTACTAATATCCACATCGAAGGTTTTCTCTACTAACATATGTGATCCCTCCTCAAGCTGGTGAGGCGTAGGAATTAGATGGATGTCATCAGTTGGGTTCACATGTTCCTCATGGGAAGCACCCTCAACATGATAAACATCATAAGCACAACCTGGAACAAAATGAAATGGTTGCAGCATTTCTTCATTAGGGAATAAATCTTCAGGCTGGATCAGTGAGTGAGTGTGATTGCAATCGATAGCATCCATGTTCAGATGCAGTAGTTTGGATGAATCTATTGGATTGTGGAGTGGAGTGGTTAAATAAATAGAGACCATATTTATGGAATGGAACTGATCTCCAGAACCACACAAATAAAACTCTATATATGAAGTGTAGCTTTTGTACCCAATATCTGGCTCGGATGGTACGAGCACAAACGGATCCTCTCTATGGGATGCCCATATAACTGGATCCTCCTAGTGCACTAGCTACAAAATGGGATCTCTCAGCTCAAGGATCTTCATGTATGTAGGTATATGGGGAAAGATTTCCTGATACCTCTCTTCGAGCTCTCTTCTTTCCCTCAAGCTACCATGGAGATTAATCTCCCGATGCAAACCTGTAGCTGTAATAGGTGGGGGACCTTAAGGTGGTCTATTACATAGGTGATGAGGTACCAAATATGCCATCTCCAATGAATCCTCATCATCACTGTATAAATACAATCCATCATTTCCCCCCTCTTCTAAGGGGTGATCTGCCATATATGGCTCCATGTATCTGATTTTACAGTCACTATCATCACTATCCAGATAAATCTAATACAATGATCGTATATATGATAATGTCACATAATCTGGCGCTACTTCTTCCTCAGAGCACTCAGTTTTGGGAAGGACTTCCTCCATAACATGCTCTGATTCCCTAGGTAATAGATATTGTGGATACACAAGACTGGAATTAGTCCTCTCATATACATCACTATGGTCACTACCATGGATGGACCACTCTATTATGTCTATGAACAATGGGAGATTAGCTGGGTAAGGCCTTAAGTAGGCCTCCTCTGTCTCATATTCATAATCACTATCAACTATGAAGCACTCATTCGTCTCTTCCACTTGTTCCATAGGCAACAGATGGTGAATAAATGCCAGAATTGGAAAGGTCAACTCGATTTCCTTCTCATATTGATCATCATTTGAGGACTCATCATCTGCATCATAACTAGGTCCACTTATTTTGGAGGTGGACTCCTCTCCATCATCATCACAAAGATATCCTAAATCAAGATCACCTATAGTAGTGGGGTTATGCCCCTGCATACCAGTATCTTTGGTAGCATTACAGATTTGGTTACCCAGGTTGCCTCTGGGGTTGTCCTCTAAGGGCCCATCATGATATGAATCATGTGGCCCTATGGTAAAAAATGATACTATCTGTTGAGTCCTCCAAAAGTTGGAAGGATTAGGGTAATATGGATTAAAATCCACATCATCCCCTAGACTTAGGTACATGCGATCTAAGGATGCAGCAAGCAAATCATCATGATATTGTACCTGTAACCTTAACCCGAACCTATCAATAGCTAACTCATAATGAGGTTCGAGCGAAGTCCTATGTCCTTGTTAAAAAATACAAAGATCGTATCCATGCCAATGATACGACTCAAAAATGTGCATGGCGTATTATGGGTTGGATAGATAACACACATTCACAACGAATGGGTCATCATCATCCTCATCTATGGACATTCTGGTGGGTGCTTGATCTAGCCCTACATAGAAAAAGTTTGTTTGGTTGGGTGGCTCACCCAATGACACTATAGATCCACTCAAAAACTAATGGGTGTATGGTTAGCCCATATCTTGTGCAGTCTTTAGGATAGGTTTGAAAGTAACATTTTGCACAAGATACTCATCTAACCCTATGCTGGCTAGATGAACAGTCACCTACGGTGTAGATGACCCTGCTGAAAATGCAAGCGAAGCAGGATGAGGTGTCTCCTCAGCTTTGTCTTTAGGTTCTTCCACATCCATGGGAGTGGGAGTCTCATTGGCGACTGGTCCAGGCATATGATCTACTTTCTCACCCAATTTCACTTTTAGCTTCTTGTCTTGCCGATTCATTGCCAATGAAGTCATTTTGAGAGAAGTTGTAGTCATGCTCAGATCTTTGAGCATGGGCTACTGGTTTACCTCTTGGAATCTTAACTGGTGAAGTAGGCCAAATATCCAAGTGCATCGATGGGAGTACAAAACCCCTAGGCAAATCTTCTAGGTTCACAAACTTGAATGGTTCTTCATTCGAGGACACTATGTGAACCTATCCCTCATGAATGTACTTCATGCATTGATGCAATATTGAGGGGACGTAACACATTTCATGAATCCAAGACCTTTCGAGCATAATTTTGTACTGCATGGCACCCTCTATTATGTGACACATCACAGATATGGTCTTGAGTCCCACCTGAATAGGTAGAACAATTGTACCAACCATCGAGCATAGTGCATTGTTAAGCGCTCTCAATGTAAATGTGGTAGTCACAATATGTAATTTGGGCAACTTGAGATGACTCAACACCTTGGTCATAATTATATTAATTGAGGACCCAGTGTCAATCAAGACCCTTTTGAAAGGCATGTGGTTAACACACATGATAATATGCAGCGGTGGGTTAGTCATAATAGTAGGAACCATATTCACTTCATGATCGTAAAATTGTATCATGGGTTCTTGACACTATTGTACATGTCCCACAAAATTTGTAAATGTGTGCGCATCTTGGGACTGTACCTCAATGGACCTTAGAATATCCATAAGAGTCTCCCTATTTCTAGGGGATTGCTGAATAAGCTCATATTTGTAGGATTTTTCTATAGGTTTTGAACTAACCTACTCCTTATGGTCACAATCGGTCTAGTTGGTGGGCCTAGAATATTCTGAGCTAGTCGTTGATTTGGTGTAGCTTGTATTCTAATGGAAGCATGAGGTTGATTCGATTGATCGTACCTCCCGTGTCTAGTAACAACATTGACCATACCTATGAACCCCTGGGTAGGTGGTTAGACTCTTAGTTGATTGACCTGGCTGACATTATTACAAGGTGCCTTGTGATTAGGTAGTGGATTCTTGAAAATCCCTATGTTTCTATTGATGGGCGCCTATGGATTACCTGGTACTATAAGCTCTCCTTTTTCTATCATGTTCTACATAATGTGTTTGAAGGACAAAAATATATTGATTTTGTGGCCCTTCACTTTATGGAATATGCAGAATAGATCATCTTGATGCCACTTCGACTTTGGCACATTCGTATCTACTAATTTGACCTCAGGCAATCATATGGCCTTGGCCTCACACAATTGATGGAAAATCAAAGTCATCAATTTCGTTAGAGGTGTGAACTGGCGAGGTGGGTGCTATTCTCTATTTTTGTCCTTATAATTGTTTTTATGTGTCTCATAACGTGCAGGAGGAGGTTGGGCCTGATAATTAGGTTTTTATTGTCCCTTGTCCTCTCCTCTAAGATTTGGTACTACTTTATTCACGTGGGCCTGCTTGCCCTGTTTATTTGTAGTACTCTTTTTAAACCCCTATTTCCTAGTCTTGAGCTTCAAGTTGCCTTCTTGCAACTTGATGTCCTCGATCACCTTGGCTTGTGCCAAAGCTTCCTCAAATATAGCGTACTTCTGTAGCTGCAACAATAGTGAGATGTGCTTGGCACAACTCTTTGTAAACATTCAGGTTAGTTCTGCTACAAGAATAGGGAATGGTAGCTTTGCCATTATTCTATTCTATCTCTTTTTGTATTGCTCGATGGGCTCGTCGTCACACTGAGGTAGCACAAACAAATCAGAAAGGTTGACCTATTTCTTGATGCCAAATGAATAACATTCAAGAAATGCATCAGCTAACTACTCGAAACTAGTAATACTATGTTTCTTCAGCTGGTTGAACCACTCTCAAGCTAGGATGAAGAGTGTCATAATGAAGGTGCGCAACAACAAGGCATAGTGATTCTCTATCTCGAAACAAGCATCCAAAAAACTCTTAACATGCTCTTGGGCATCCTCATCACCCTTGAATTTTTCTAACCTGGACATATCAAAATTCTCAATATATGGAGGCATAGGCATCGAGGGGTATAGAGGTTCATTGTGTATCTTTCTCAGTGTTAGATTTTTAATAGCCACACCTTGCCTCTCTATTGCTTTGACCTTATCGACCAAAACCTTGTACACCTTAGAAGACAAAAAGTCCTCCTCCCTAAGCTGACATGGAGGCGGTCTAGGAGGTAATGTCTTCTTTGGGAGAGGTGGAGGAAGTGGCTCTTCCTCCTCAACTCGATAACTCTCAAGATACTCCTGATCGTATCCATCTACATATACATGCTCATGCTGCCTTTGCCTAAGATCATTGAGTGATGGTAGTCACTCCCTCTATTAGGCACTGATATGAGTATGAGCATCTCTGCACTCCTCATGCATATCAGTTAGGGACACATCCCTCCTATGCACATGCACTCTATACTCCTTGGGTTGGTATAGGCCAGCCCTGGCAAGCCAATCCTCCTACTCTATGTGCTCCTTTTGAGCTAGAATATGCTCCTTGCACATGTGCTACTCATATAACCTCTGTCGTAGGAGCCTTTGCGCTTGATAATTTTCATATTCAATATGTTACCTCTCTAGGCGATCATCCTCCAATTGATCTTGGAGGATTTGACATCTTTGCTCAGACACCAGTCTATGTGATCTATCGATCTGGTCAACTGTGGGAGACTTTTGGTGTGTATGCTCTATGTGATCTACCTTATGGGTTATGTACCCATCAGACAAATATGTTGCACCTTTGCCTTTATCTATGAATATGGCATCAACATCCTACTGTGCTCTAAAATATGAACCACCATGTGTGGATGGTGAACATGTGACATGAGGGTGCTTAGAAGCATCTCCATGCTCTCTAGTGATCTTGATACAACTATTGCTATGCTCACTCAGAGCATGAGTGGATGGAGTTATAGGCTTGTAGCCTAGCTGCTCAAGAACACTACCTAGACCATCTAACTATCTAGATATCCACTGCTCATGCAGTGGCATTTCATTAGCTCCCACATTTTATATATTAATGGTGATCTTACATGGTGGGCCACGCATGGGAATATGGATGGACCTATGCTCGAAAGTGAGCATGTCCTCTTGCCCTCGAATGGGCAGATATTTGGTCCATCTATACTTTGATTATGGAGTGTTAGAACCTCCTATGGACCTAGTACATATGGGAACCAACTTGGTCCCCTGAACAACATATTTCTCGGCCAATCTCATGGATGTGCATGCATTATGGTCTTGGTAATGGCTTTGGAGTAGAGCATCCTCATTCTGAGAAGCTCCATGCTCAGTACTATGCTTAGAGGAGTGTACTGAAGCTCCTCTATTGGGGATCCACTCAATGAAATCTCCATATGTTGATTTTTCACCTCTAATGCTCACCGAACATCATTTGGTTCGCTCATGTGTGAGGACTCGACACATGCTACTATGAATCAGTTGGAGGTTGATCATGGGCATCAGTCCTAGACCTTTTCTGATCACCTCGTGTGTTCACCATTTGTGTATCTAATGTCTAGATGTGTTTTATTATGCAAACAAGGTATACAAATGATTATTATCTTCTTTTAAACTTTTATTGAGCCCTAAACTGTTTGATGTTGTTTTCAAATGTGTTGTATTAGTATGAGAAACTCTCGTGTGTTTTGCAAAATCATTGGATTTTATTCTTAGTTTAATTGGATTTCACCTATATACTCGCACAAGCCAAATATGGTAATGAAGTCCATACTCAATGAAGTAGCATAGGTACTACCAACCCTCACCCAACACACTATGCATAGTGATACACCCTTTCGAAGAAGAGTGTGTGGTATTTTGCATGGATAGGACAATTCTTGGGTTGGCCTTGGCAATAAGCGGGTCCCGATAATACAATTTCAAATAAAAAAACCAAGTGGTGATGACATCCACTATTGGTATCAATCAAATGGGTTGTATGTGAGAGCCCAATGCCACTGATGTTTACAATGAAATGTGGTGTGTGTGGTTCATTTTAATTTGCAAAAATGACAAATGCATAAAAGAGTATAATGATCATTCCCACATGATATGCATGAAAAGAAAGGAACATTTCAACTTCAGAAATAATGCATGCTAATGTCCTATATGATATTTTTATGATGCAATTATAATGACATGGCCACTAATTGGGCCTCAAGCATGCAAACGACATGCAATATCTATCAAGGTCGTTGTATTTAGGGGTGGACTGCACTCAGAGGTCCGCTATTCCCAACAATGTCTTTCTAATGAAAGGAATGTGAAATAAAATTAGGACTTTTTCATTTATCCATTTTCCTTTAATATTCCTAATTTGCCATCGATTTTCCACCTACTATAAGAATACAGAGGAGAAACTGCATAACAAAGGATGGAAATAGAACCTACCTCAACTCCTGCTCTACTGCCAAGTGGTTTCTCTATTGTCTATTGCTTCTACTATAAATCACAACTCTAGTTTATGGCCTATAGTGTAAATTGTAGGTGACAGTCGTAGGCCAAAAAATAACCACAACTGTTAGCTACGATTAGCACCTAAGATGAAAAAACCAAAAATGTCAATACTCAGGGGCTAGAAATGCAGAGTCCCACTATGATCGCCATATGACTTAATCATGGGGCATGCACCTAGCTACTATATTTATCTATACCATCATGAAAGAATAAATATTGACACAAGTACATAAATTGAAAATAAAAAGTAAGGTTTCTTGTATTAATATTTGAATAAGCTTTGATTACAAAAATGTCCTCTTAGGGTCAGTTGAAATATGATACTGATATTACAGTTGCCAATGCCCTCAATAGGGTAGGCACACTTATAGTGCTCTATTGATTAGTCATAAATTGCCTTGGGGTGGAGTTGACCCCCTTCTTCGCGATGTGGAAGGATTATGATGTAAGCTCCTCTTGCACCTGTCTCCCTGTGAGCGAGAAACAACAACACACGATTAAAAATATTGATAGCCTCTCGTGATGAGGACATTTAAGGAAATATGTATGCAAATGCCATTAAACTAATAAAACAAGAAATCATAAAGAAATACTTTAAACTATTCTAATTAGATCAAGAATTATACTATAACATGAAGGACATGAATAAGCAAATGATGCATGGATCAAATATCAAGTTAGGAGCAATAAAGTGCATAGAAGATCCAATATAATCCTACTTAATATAATGCATGAAATAACTAATTCCTATAGTCATATTTTCTCTAAAGTGCAATTAAAACTATAAAAAGACTAATATAACTAATTTATGCGGTCGAAAACAAATCAAGTAAGGTGATCAGTCAACTATTGCAAACTGAATCTATGGTGGGCGGTCTGCACTATGAACTATGGTTTATAGTCGTGGTTTGACCTCTGATAGGTTTACCTATTGTGGTTAATCCACAACACACCCCAATATTGGGGACCCACCTTGTTGCAGGTTTTCAGAGAAAATCTCACTGACCCAGATGCCAAAAATGAAGAAAAGGGGGCAAAATGTGCAAGTGTAGAAAAGTGTCACGATATCGCGACATGTCGCACCGTCGCCGCTGAAAAAAGAAAAGTGTCGCGATATCGCGACATGTCGCTCCGTCGCCGCTGAAAAAAGAAAAGTGTCGCGATATCGCGACATGTCGCTCCGTCGCCGCTGAAAAAAGAAAAGTGTCGCGATATCGCGACATGTCGCTCCGACGTAGAGAAAATGGTCGCGATTTCGCGACGTGTTTTGACGAAGTGTACGGACGATGAAAATGGCAGAGAAATCGTGACATGTTGCTCCGTCGTGGCCCAGAGAGGAGAGAGAAAGGCAGAAGGAAAAACTGTAGCGAAATCGCGACGTGTCGCAAAATCGCGGTCAACATGGTCAACGGTAGCAGGTGGGCGAAAACGTCATGAAATCGTGACGTGTTTGATTTTCGTGGCTTGAAAGTGGATAGATGGCACAGGGTAGAAAATGGTCACGAAATCATGACAAAACTGGGATAGAGGTGCATAGCTCGAAGAGGCGTCGTGAAATCGTGACGTGTCATGTTTTCGCGGTGCAAGTGGATAGAAAGGGCCGAAGGAGAAAATGGTCGCGATTTCGTGACGTGTTTTGCCAAAGTGTATGGCTGATTAAAATGGTCATGATTTCGTGACGTGTTTTGGCAAAGTGTACGACACAGAGAAGATGTCGCGATATCGTGACAGAAATGAAGACCATGCCCGAAGCAGAGAAACGGTAGCGATATCGCGATAGAAATGAAGACCATGCCCGAAGCAGAGAAACGGTAGCGATATCGCGACAGAAATGAAGACCATGCCCGAAGCAGAGAAACGGTAGCGATATCGCGACGGGTTGCGGTAAGATGGCCCGATGGGTAAAATGGTCACGATTTCGCGACGGGGTTACAGCCGAAGCGTACGGAGAATGAAAGCGTCGCGATATCGCGACATGTCACGATTTCGCGACATGTCGCGATATCGCTACGAAAGCAAAGAAGCAAGGCCGCGGGCTATTTTTAGCCGAGATTTTTGGGGACCGTTACTGAGCATGCAGAGAGCGCTGAACACGTGGCAAAATGCATGAGGATCAGAGTAACGCTTCGAATCGACAGTTGTTGGCCGCAGAGAAGATCAAGCGTTGCAAATGCATGCGAAGGGTTAGAACACCAAGAGGCGGGAAACTGAAACGAAGCGTCCTAGAAACTGAAACGAAGCATCACAGAGCAGCCGAGAGCAGCGACAAAAAGTTTAAATAGCAGAAATGTAAATGGATACGGGGCTGGAGATTGTAACAAAAAAGAACATTATTTGTTGAAATAAAGGAGTTATTTGGTAAAAGCGACTTTTGTGTGTAAAATCAAAAGGAGATCGAAGCTAAGACTACTGTTTTCATTGTCAATCTTTCCTTTGCATCATTTTTTCTTGTATCTATTCGTTTACGCCATGAGATGGGTTACGATAGGTGAATGATAGAATGATGCAGTTATGTTCTTTCCTTAGAGTCTTGCATCTGATCTGATTGGATTGTGTGTTAGTACAGGTCCGCTCGGTCGGGTTGTCTTAGAACTTCATCTCTTAACTTGGGGTTTTGCAGGGAGGAGATTGCTAACCAGATTAACATCCTTCTTTGGTTTTCCAGCTGATTTGTATAAGAACATTTTCTGTTTTAGTTCCTGATACGTTTAATCTCATATTAAAGACTAACGTTAAAATAACATAATGATTAAACAAAGATAAAATGAACCAATTAACATTAGAATAAACCATTAATGTTAGAACATTAGAAGGATTTTTGTTGCATGATTGATTATTTTAACAAATTAGGGTTACAAAGTTTGTCGTGAATCAACAAAGGCCCCTTGTTAACAGTTACTTGCAGGATCTGAGTTATTCTGGGATATATTTGTTTATATGCATTAAGTTGAAATTGGTTTTATGCATATAGAGATCCTGTTCCACAAGAAGCTTGGAGAAATAAAAATTAATAACTTATTTCTTTGCAAGAAAGAGTTTCCTGTCAGAAACTCTAGTTGTGTGGTCATTTTGTTGTGAGACAAAATATTCACTCAACATTTTGGCGCTAGAAGGAGGGCCTTCTTTATTGCTTTGTAATTTTGATTTGTTCTAACAATTAACGTGGGTAGTTTTGTTTCCACCCATTGTGCTTGCAGGTATAACATTTAGATATTTTATTTGGCAAGTGAGTTGAGAGAAATATTTTAGAGTTCTAGAGTTTCCAAGCTGGCCCAACCTGAGTACATAGCTACAAGGTCTAAAACCACAGGGGAAACTATCTTCCAAAGCCTTTCTCCCACTCGCTAGGAGGCCAAAAAACAAAACATTAGAGGTCGAAATACCACCCAATATACTTGAGTTAGGGATTTCTTTAGACTCAAGTACGTCTAGCGGGCCTGAGCCCTTAATTTCAAGTGCGACAGTAGCACCAGGTGTATCTGTCTCCACAGTTCCAAGCGGTTCCATTGTTCCCATAGGGTTAACACCTTTGAATAACATGGCCCAAAGCAGCAGCAACAACAACAAAAATAGCCACCTGCCCTTTGGTATGGTGCTCAAAGTTCCCCCTTAGATATTCCCGGGGCAGTCCACGACTTGCCTAGAAACATTGAAAGGGGATTACCCAAATTCATTCACGATGGTCCCACAACAGCAGAAGATCATGTCCAAATCTACAAAGATTACATGTTTAGGCAAGGGGTTACTCACGAGGACGTTGCTTGCCGAGTTTTCCCTGCTAGTCTAGACCCCACGGCCAATGAATGGTATCGAAATCTGCCAGTAGGGTCCATCACTTCATGGGCCCAATTAGAAACCGCCTTCATAAGCCAATTCATAATGTTAGTGGATCCCTCCATAATCTATAATTTGTTCGTATCATGCAAAATATTACCCAATGAACCCATACGAACATTCAATCAGAGGTTCCAAAAACTATACGCGAATGTGACTCGTCACTTTGCGGTAGATCCTGCGGTCGCCTTGCAATTATATTTCGGAGCCTTAGATCCTTTAACGTCTTTGTTGACTAGAAGGAACCCTCAGGTTACGACGCTTCCTTTGGCCTATGCAAAAACAATGACTCTCGAACAGCAGATGAACCTGCCAAGGGCAGGATTGTCTCAATTGACTGGGATGGGACAATATGGTCCATACAGTCAATTTGCCATGATGAACCAGTTAATGGCACCACAGGTCCCTATGATGAATAATTTTCAAACACCCGCTCAAGTGGCGCCATTTCAAAGTTATCCGAATGCCTCAGTCCAAACGCAAGGATTAATTCAAAATAGCCCGATGGGTTTGCCTGGGTTCGGCATGGGCAGTAATTTGTTGACCATGCCGGGGTTTGCTCCCATTAGCACGCCAAGCCCAACGACTTATCCAACAGTTACTCCCATTCAAAGTGTGAATCCAGGGTGGAATCCACCTGCCCGCACCCAAGCTATTCAAAATGTGAATCCAGGATGGAATCCACCTGCTCAGACCCAAGCCATTGTACCTATTCCAGAGGTGGCTAATGCAGCAAACACAACTGGACCCGAAATTACAGTGCCTCAACCTCAAGGGTCTGAATCCGCCATAGAAAACATGAAGGAAACCTTGGCCAAAGTTTTGGTCACGGTAGGAAATGTCAATAAAAAAGTGGACCAAGCCATGGGTCATAACCGGCCTCATAACCATAGAGGAAAAGGAACATACAACACGCAGCCGAATAATGGGCGAGTACCCAATCCCGTAGCCAATCAGGCAGATGTCTCGAAAGATTTTGGAGAATCGGGACCCAGTGATAACGATTGTATGCACTGTGGCCACGGGAAGCATGAGTCTATATTGACTGAGGTTATACATTCCCAAGAAAGTGAAGAAGAGGAGGATGTAGAATTTTTTGGAAGCGAAGATGAAGAAACCTTGGAAGTTCATGCCAACAAACGTTTTGGGAAAGGAAATCACAAATATTACACTAGGAGTTCTAAGGAGCCCAAAACTTCCTCTACACCTCCAAACAATCAATTACTCCCTCCTCGATTTTAAAGGAGAGGTCAATCCCCCTCCTCCATCCATGGTGGAAAAGTCTAAGATGGTGCAAGATATGCCAAACTCATAAAAACCCACTTATGACTTAGTGGAAGACATGAAGAAGACTAAGGCCAACGTCTCGATGTATGACATGTCCCGATTATTAGGCCAAGAAGTAAGTTCACCAAAGAGATTAAATCCATCTGCCCAAGTTCATGAAGCCAAAAGTGCTGAGTCCCGAATGGTTTTACAAAAGGAAAAAAGAGATATACCTCCTTTTTTGATAACCATTAGAATTGCAGGTAAAAACTTGCACAATTGTTTAATAGACTCAGGGGCCTCGGCTACCATCATGCCCCTAGAAATCTTAAAAAATTGGGACTTACACCAAAGCCCTCTAGAAGCAGTGGTGGTGCAACTGGATAGATCAACCATGGAGGCAAGTGGGAGAATTGGGTGATGTGCTTATTCAAGTCAATTCAGAACCTAGGGTTCAACAAGCACATAGACATATTGGTGCTCGACATTCCTATCAAATATGGCATGGTTTTGGGAAGAGATTGGAGTAAAAACCTAAACGGTTACATTGTGACAGATTCTTCACATATGTGGTTGCCTTGGAGGGGAGTGGCCAATCAAATTCGGATTGATAGTGAACCCAGGCTCAAAGAGATGATCACAGATTACAACAAACCGAATGAGATCCAACACATTGAAGCGGAATTGGGAGCATATTGTTTGGACATAGAAACACCTGAAAATACCCAAGATGAAAGGATTGGGTGCAACGTAACTGAGGGACACCAGGACATTTGGACTTTAAGATTTGATGGATCCAAGTCCAGGCAAGGAGCAGGAGCCGGTATTGAATTATCATGTTCGGACAGAGAGCCTACGTTCGCCGCATACAGACTATAGTTCCCTGCCACCAACAATATGGCATAATATGAGGCCTTGATTCTCGGACTACAATTGGCCCTTCGAAAGAAAATTAAATATATCAAGGTTCTTGGTGATTCGGAACTGGTGGTAAAGCAAGTCAAGGGACAATACGTATGTAAGGATAGGCGGCTCAAGCTTTATCGAACTAGGGTTAGAGATTTGATAGACGAGTTTCATGCTTTTAACATATCTCTGATTTCTAGGAAAGGCAATCGCCTGGCGTACTCCCTAGCCGTGGCCGCGAGTATGTTGAAGCCAGTGGACCATAAGAAATGCAATAAGTTCTCCATAGAGCTGGTCCCTTGTCCCTCGATACCAGATAATGTCACGAATTTCCAAGTGTTTGAAAATGATAGGCACATATTCCATTTTGTCACCAATTCTGGTATATTTGAAAAGCAGGTTATAGATGAGGACGAAAGGGACCTAGAGGAGGCAGTTTTGGATGAAAAAGTTACTGGAAATAAGATGCCAGATGAGATGGCTTCATTAGAAAAAACTTTCGACATTGGATACCAACCCAGAGAGGGTAAAAAGGTTCCACCCCCCAGAGAGGCCTGTGATTTAGTTAACATTGGAAGTGCAAAAAATCCTCGAGAAGTATTCATAGCAAAAGCATGTACCAAGCAGGAGAAGGATTCCATCGCCAATGCATTAAAAGAATACATAGACTGCATAGCCTGGAGTTATAAGGAGTTGAAAACCTATGATCAAAATGTCATAATGCACACGATTCCATTGAAGCCGATTTCAAACCCTTCGTGCAAAGGCAAAGGCGAGTTAATCCATTATTAGAACCCTTGATAGAGAAAGAGGTGAAGCGACTCGTTAGAAGCTAAGATCATCTTTCCTGTTAGGCATTCCACATGGGTTGCTAACCTGGTCCCCGTGAGAAAAAAGAGTGGAGAAATAAGGTTATGTATCGATTTTAGAAATCTTAATAAAGCCTCCCAAAAGGACAACTACCCGTTACCCACTATTGATGAAATACTCCAAAAGGTGAACGGGTCGGAGATGATGTCATTCCTGGATGGCTATTCGGGATATAATCAGGTCCTTATCCATCCTAGTGATAGGATGAAAATTGCTTTTACCACAAAGTGGGGCACCTTTGCATACAGGAGAATGCCCTTTGGACTATTGAACGCAGGTGCCACTTTCCAATGAGCTATGGACTTTGCTTTTAAAGGGCTCATAGGTAAGTGCATCATTGTCTATGTCGATGACATTCCTGTCTTTTCTAAGAATAGGGAAAACCACGTCAGGGATCTTAAGAAAGTTTTTCAAAGATGCAGGGAACACGGTATTTCTCTCAACCCAAAGAAATGCATTTTTGGGGTAACGAAAGGAAAGTCTGTTGGGGCATATAATATCTAAGGATGGAATTTCCATTGACCTTGAGAGAATAGAGGCCATACAGCAGATTCCTTGTCCCACTAGCAAGAAGGGGTTGAGATCATTTTTCGGGAAGATCAATTTTGTCGAAAAATTTATTGCAGATTTTGCAGAAATAGCAAAGCCTTTGAACGACATGTTAAAGAAAGAAGTCCAGATCAAGTGGACAAATGAAAGTATAGATGCTTTTAAAAATATCAAGGACGCGATTTCTAAAGCCCCGATTTTAGTGAGTCCCGATTATACGAAGCCTTTCTATATCTACACCTTTGCTTCAGATCACTCCTTTGCGAGTGTTTTAACTCCGAAGAGTGAAGGCAGCATTGAAAATCCCATTGCCTTCCCGAGTAGTCCTCTCAAAGATGCGAAGCCGAGATACTCTATTTTGGACAAGCAAATGTATGCTCCGGTTAAGACTGTGAAAAAATTCAGGCATTACATAGTCCACAGTAGGGTCTTTGCTATCGTCCCAGATCCTGCAGTCAAAGCCATGTTCATACAGAATGAATTGGGTGAAAGACGTGGTAAGTGGGTTTCAACTTTGCAGGAGTTTGATCTTGAGATTCAGTCGATGAAGATAGTTCGGGGGCAAGGGTTGGTTAAGGCAATAGCAGAGCAGGATCTAGCAATTCCATGTCAACATTATGAAGTCTCAGATATAACCAAAGATGAGTGGTATGCAGATGTGGTGTACTATCTACTAAATGGTGAATGTCCACCGCATTTGAATGCTACTCAATGAAGAGCCTTGCGTTTGAAGTCTGCTAATTTCCTAATTAGATCCGGCACATTATACAAAAAAAACCATGAAGGTATTTACCTTCGTTGCGTTGATCAAAAGGAGGCAGTGCAAATCCTCGAGGAATTTCATGGTAAACATGGGACAGGGCATGGGTCCGCTAATGCCACAGCCCATCAAATCCTCAGAGCCGGTTATTATTGGCCTCGTCTGTTCAAAGATGCCCATACTCATGTGAGGTCATGCCATACATGTCAAACCGCAGCCAATAGAGACAGGAACGCTTCCATGCCTTTACAATCCGTAATTGAGTCTAGACCTTTTGCGCAATGGGGCCTGGATTTTGTTGGGATTATCAGTCCCAATTCATCCGATTCCCACAAATACATTCTGATGGCTACGGATTATTGCACAAGGTGGACCGAAGCTATCCCCACAAAGAATGCTACTTCGGAGGTTGTTATTAAATTTTTAGAGGATAACATTGTCACTCGGTTCGGGATGCCTAACTCCATTGTAAGTGATAATGGTCCAGCTTTTTCCTCTCTAGAGTTTGCTAATTGGGCATTTGATAACAACGTGAGTTTAAAATTCTCTTCCAATTATTACCCGCAAGGTAACGGATTGGCCGAATCATCTAACAAGAATCTCGTTAAATGTCATAAAAAAATTGTTGGAAAGAAATCCGCGGACTGGCACAACAAGCTTAAGTTGGCCCTTTGGGCTGACAAAATCAGAGTCAAAGAAGCAATAGGAACATCTCCTTACCATCTGGTTTATGGACAGGATCCCATTTTTCCTACAAATCTCAGATTACAAACACTGCATTTCATGAAAGATTATTTCGGAACTAATGATAAACTTGAGTCTAGACTAACACAATTAATGCTTCTGGATGAAAAAAGGGATGAAGCTATGCTTCATTTTAGTAAACACCAGGATGTAGTAAAAATATGGTTTGACAAAAGGTCTAGAGCAAAGGCTTTTAAAATATCAGATCTAGTGTTGTTATGGGATAAAAGACATGAGAAGAAAGGGGAGCATGATAAGTTTGATTACCTTTGGTTGGGTCCCTACCAGATTTCAGAAGTCCTAGGGGAAAACAGTTTTAGACTAAGAACCTTGGATGGAAAGGATTTGGCATTACCTATCAATGGGTTGCACTTGAAACACTACTTCCAGGCTTGAGGAAGCTGGGTTTGTATTATATGTAATTATGCCATGCTTTGTTTCTTTTGTGTGCAGATTTGATACTTAAGTGTGTGTTCTTGACATGTCTAGTTTTGTATTAATGCTGTGCTTGGTTTCTTTTGTGTGTAGATTTGATATTTAAGTTGGGTGTTTTGACATGTTCAGGTCTTTGTATTAATGTTGTGCTTTGTTTTGTGTGTGCAGGTTGGACATTTAGGTGGTGTGTTTATTTGACATTTTTTTTCATTGTCTTATATATAAAAAAAAAAAAAAATGGGAATAAAAGTTTGAAATGTTAAACACATGCCTAAGATTGGGAGAATATGAAGCATTGGAATTATATTGTAAAAGCTCCACATGTAATACAAACAGCTAATTAATATCGCTTGAGGCTTGTGATGCATGAAGTAGTCGGCTTTACAAATTATGGTAATACTTCAGCTTGCAATTTAAAGAGCATTGCATTCATCTTACATCTCACTTTGCATATACATGCCATCTTAGTTGCATATGCATTTCAGATACAAATCATTAAAGTGTGTTAAATCCTCTTAAGGTTATACTATAACATAAATAAAGAAAAATCCTAAGGTTGGAAACTGAGCCCCAGGATTATCTAGAACCAAGCACAATTTGTACACACTAAAAAAGATCTTGGGCAAAATGATCAAAACCTTCCTTGGAAGAAAAGGGTCAAGCGAAAGGAATATTTCATGTCTATCCTATTATGCAACATGATCCTTAAAACAGTGGTTTTTACCACTTCCATTAAGCTTAAAGCCTAAAATCGGAGTAGTAAGGATAGGGTTAAGTCCTCATCAAACTTAGGTTGAGGATCCAACTCCCCAAAGCTTTGATTTGACCCACATGGAGTAGTAAGGATAGGGCATAATTCTCATCTCGCCTAGGTTGAGAATCTGATTCCCCAAAGCTCATATGTCTCATATCAAGATAAAACTTGGATTGGAAGGATCGTACTACTTGTCCTCTCGCAAGGGATGGGTAGTCATCCCCAAGGTCTAAGTAATAAAATAATATTCTTCATTTTCATCTAAACTTGGATTGCAAGGATCGTACTACTTGTCCTCTACAAGGGATGGGTAGTCATCCCCAAGGTCTAAGTAATAAAATAATATTCTTCATTTTCATCTAAACTTGGATTGGAAGGATCGTACTACATGTCCCTGGCAAGGATGGGTAGTCATCCCCAAGGTCCAAAGAAATGAAGTTAAGTCATGGATTATGGGGTTAGGTATGCCCATGCACGACAAGGATGTCTTGTCTAAAAAACAAGACCACTGACTGTTCAGAGGGTTGGACTAGCATGACCATTTCTTCCATAATTGGTTAAATCATTTTGCTCAAAGTGAGGTAATGAATTCCAAATCAGAGTAGTAAGAATAGGGTTAAACCCCCATCTAGATAAAGTTGGGAGTCTGATTTCCCAAAGCTCTGATTTCACTTTCACTTACACATAGGTTCAAGATAATAGTGACTCATAACCAACTTTGGGATCTAATAAAACAATTCATTATACACATGGTTGATCCTAAGAGGGTTTGACAATCTTGAATATTTGTATATGATGTTAGAAAGTCTATGCATTTGTAGAAGCAAATCTCTAAGCATTTTTCATTAGGTTTCACAAATCATTTACAATCTCACACATGCATGCATGCAAAGCCGACAATGGAAGGTTGATCAAGTCCAAGCGATGGGGAATGAAAACAAATAGCACACACCGAGCTAATACTAATGATTCCGATGTTTCATGTACTTCTGATCTCTTGGTATTTGTTTATCTTTTATGTGCTAACGCCCGTATCTAAGCTCATATATTTCAGGTTGGGTTCTCACAAAATGCTCTGGAGCATTTGACAAAGAGAGTCGCCATTTGTTGTGGTTAATCCACAACACACCCCAAGATTGGGGACCCACCTTGTTGCAGGTTTTCAGAGAAAATCTCACTGACCCAGATGCCAAAAATGAAGAAAAGGGGGCAAAATGTGCAAGTGTAGAAAAGTGTCGCGATATCGCGACATGTCGCACCGTCGCCGCTGAAAAAAGAAAAGTGTCGCGATATCGCGACATGTCGCTCCGTCGTCACTGAAAAAATAAAAGTGTCGCGATATCGCGACATGTCGCTCCGTCGCCACTGAAAAAAGAAAAGTGTCACGATATCGCGACATGTCACTCCATCGCCGCTGAAAAATAAAAGTGTTTTTAAGAAATGTCGCGATTGTCGCCCGACACGGAGAAAATGGTCACGATTTCGCGACGTGTTTTGACGAAGTGTACGGACGATGAAAATGGCAGCGAAATCATGACATGTTGCTCCGTCGCGGCCCAGAGAGGAGAGAGAAAGGTAGAAGGAAAAACTGTAGCAAAATCGTGACGTGTCGCAAAATCGTGGTCAACATGGTCAACGACAGCAGGTGGGCGAAAACGTCATGAAATCGTGACGTGTTTGATTTTCGCGGCTTGAAAGTGGATAGATGGCACAGGGTAGAAAATGGTCACGAAATCGTGACAAAACTAGGATAGAGGTGCATAGCTCGAAGAGGCGTCGCGAAATCGTGACGTGTCGCGTTTTCGCGACGCAAGTGGATAGAAAGGGCCGAAGGAGAAAATGGTCGTGATTTCGCGACGTGTTTTGCCAAAGTGTACGGCTGATTAAAATGGTCATGATTTCGCGACGTGTTTTGGCAAAGTGTACGACACAGAGAAGATGTCGCGATATCGCGACAAAAATGAAGACCATGCTCGAAGCAGAGAAATGATAGCGATATCGCGACAGAAATGAAGACCATGCCCGAAGTAGAGAAACGGTAGCGATATCGCGATAGAAATGAAGACCATGCCCGAAGCAGAGAAATGGTAGCGATATCGCGACAGAAATGAAGACCATGCCCGAAGCAGAGAAACGGTAGCGATATCACGACGGGTTGCGGTAAGATGGCCCGATGGGTAAAATGGTCACGATTTCGTGACGGGGTTATAGCCAAAGCGTACGGAGAATGAAAGCGTCGCGATATCGTGACATGTCACGATTTTGTGACATGTCGCGATATCGCTACGAAAGCAAAGAAGCAAGGCCGCGGGCTATTTTTAGCCAAGATTTTTGGGGACCGTTACTGAGCATGCAGAGAGCGCTGAACACGTGGCAAAATGCATGAGGATCAGAGTAACGCTTCGAATCGACAGTTGTTGGCCGCAGAGAAGATCAAGCGTTGCAAATGCATGCGAAGGGTTAGAACACCAAGAGGCGGGAAACTGAAACGAAGCGTCCTAGAAACTCGAAACGAAGCATCACAGAGCAATCGAGAGCAGCGACAAAAAGTTTAAATAGCAGTAAATGTAAATGGATACGGGGTTGGAGATTGTAACAAAAAAGAACATTATTTGTTGAAATAAAGGAGTTATTTGGTAAAAGCGACTTTTGTGTGTAAAATCAAAAGGAGATCGAAGCTAAGACTACTCGTTTTCATTGTCAATCTTTCCTTTGCATCATTTTTTCTTGTATCTATTCGTTTACGCCATGAGATGGGTTACGATAGGTGAATGACAGAATGATGCGATTATGTTCTTTCCTTAGAGTCTTGCATCCGATCTGATTGGATTGTGTGTTAGTACAGGTCCGCTCGGTCAGGTTGTCTTAGAACTTCATCTCTTAACTTGGGGTTTTGCAGGGAGGAGATTGCTAACCAGATTAACATCCTTCTTTGGTTTTCCAGCTGATTTGTATAAGAACATTTTCTGTTTTAGTTCCTGATACGTTTAATCTCATATTAAAGACTAACGTTAAAATAACAGAATGATTAAACAAAGATAAAATGAACCAATTAACATTAGAATAAACCATTAATGTTAGAACATTAGAAGGATTTTTGTTGCATGATTGATTATTTTAACAAATTAGGGTTACAAAGTTGGCCGTGAATCAACAAAGGCCCCTTGTTAACGAGCTACTTGCAGGATCTCGAGTTATTCTGGGATATATTTGTTTATGTGCATTAAGTTGAAATCGGTTTTATGCATATAGAGATCCTGTTCCACAAGAAGCTCAAAGAAATAAAAAATTAATAACTTATTTCTTTGCAAGAAGGAGTTTCCTGTTAGAAACTCTAGTTGTGTGGTCATTTTGTTGTGAGACAAAATATTCACTCAACATTACCCTTAGAATTAGGGGCAGTGGGCTTGACCTCCTTGTCCAAACTAATGTTCAAGGGTTGCCTTTGTTGTCCTTTGATAGATTTGGTGGTCAAATCACTATGATGGGCCTTCGTTTTCTCGAATTTGTGCTTCTTGAATCTCCTAGGCACCTAGGGCATGCATGGATAATTGGTCTTTAGGTGAATAGAAAAGGGGCTCTCAAATGCACAGGTTTAGTATGCAATTTAATAGGTCTTTGATGCTCTCTTGATCACTTAACTCTCTCTCTTGTCACCCCATTTGGAGGGGGTATTTATAGCATATCCCTAGGGCTAGGGGTAGCTTCATGGAGAAGCCAATACCAAGAAGGTTGGTTAGGATAGTTGGGATGGAAGCCTCTAGAATCTTCCATCCTTCAATTGCCTACTTCTAGATATTTTTGCCGTTCCAACCAATTTGGCTTGGATGGAAGGCCTAACTAAACTTTAGTGAAGACTGCAAGTCATAGTTGCGGTCTAGACTGCATACCATAGGTATCAGCCATGGTTTAAAATGGAGACCAGATATCTGGGCTGTGGTTCAACCTAATTAGGCCAAAATGCCTAAATTGAGTGGTTAGAACCACTGCTCTATATTGGAGTCTGTCCAAGATCCTTCATATGGTTTTGTAGTATGTCCATATGAGTAGTCGCCCTTGACATGACACGTTTTAGGTGTTTACAGTATTGTTGGACATGATTTACTTTATTAGGAGGTGGTTGTTGATTGTTACCTCCTACATTATGTTGGACCTCCCCATTATTAGGTAGAGGTGTCTGATATGTGCCCAAATTTTGATTTTGTGGATCTAAGGGGTTATCCACGTTAATGGCCCCTAGGTCTATGAGGTCTTGCACTATGTTTTTGAACAAATGGTAGGAATTTATATCATGCCCATTTTACTGATGGTATGTGCAAAACAAGTGCTATCTATAACTTTTAGGCCTTTTGGTGTGATCATCGAGCCTAATTTTTGGAAATGTTAATTTGGTGGTCTCACATAACCTTCGAAATATGGCTAAATATGATTCCACTAAGGGAATGTATTGACATTGGGGTCAATTTAATTGGCGATGGGTAGGCTATTTCACAGTTGGTGTTGTGTTGTGTACCATTGATTCTTGGCTTACTGATGCGATTGCATGATAGGAAATTTGTTGTTAAACTGGTTTTTGAGCCATTATGGGTTGTCTCATGACCACTTGAATTACTTGATTAGTTGTGTTAGTTGTTGAGGCTTGTGTTGATTTGGTTTGGCCAGATTGATTATTTCGATATTGGCCCCTATTTTGCTATTCTTTCTTCTTAGGCTTAATGACACCCTCTTGGATTTTTATCTCCTCAATGACACTAGCCTATGATAAAGCCTCCTCAAATGTTCTATAAGTATTTAGTTGTAGCATCCAAGAGATAGGTTTTAAGCAACTCTTGGTAAAAAAAATTATAATTTCTTCCATTGAGAGGGAGAATGGAAACTTTGTTATGACTGCCATCCAACAGTTTCCAAAATCATAGATAGGTTCCTCATCCCATTGTTTCAAGTAATCTATATCCAATAAGGACACCTTCTTCTTAATGTTAAGTGAGCTCATTTGTCCATGTATGTTTTTGGATTAGCGATGATAACGCTCTCATGCTCCGAACGTTTCCTCAAACGCTAGGGGGGATGCCATAGAATGGTACAATCAATTGACCACACATAGTATATACACTTTTGATCAATTGATAGATCTATTCTTAGAGCGCTTCACCCTAAATATTAAAAATAAGGTATCCTTATCAGATATTTATTATTTGAAACAATGGGATGAGGAACCTATCTATGACTTTGGAAACCATTGGAGGGAAGTCATAACTAAATTGCCATTCTCCCTACCAATGGAAGAGATTATAAAGCTTTTTACCAAGAGTTGCTTAAAACCCATCTCTTGGATGCTACAGCTAAACACTTATAGAACATTTGAAGAAGCTTTAGCATAGGCTAGTGTCATTGAGGAGATCAAAATCCAAGAGGGTGTCATTAAGCCTAAAAGGAAATAATGGCAAAATAAGGGCCAATACCGAAATAACCAATCTGGCCAAAACAAATCCACACAAGCCTCAACAGCTAACACAACAAACCAAGTTAATCAAGTGGTGATGAGCCAGCCCATAGTGGCTCAAAAATTGGTGCAACAACAAATTTCATATCATGCGGTCCCATCAGTTACCCAAGCACCAATGGTTCAAAACACAACGCCAACTATGGAACAACCTATCCGTCGCCAATTCAATCGCCCCCAAAGACAATACACTTCGTTAAACGAGTCGTATTCATCCCTATTTAGAAGGTTGTATGAAACCAACAAATTAGCCTTGCCAGACATTAGGCCCCTTGATCCCACCAAAAGGCCTAGGACTTATAGAGAGCACTTGTTTTGTCCATACCATCGACAAAATGGGCATGATATCAATTCATGTAATGTGTTCAAAAACGTAGTGCAAGACCTCATAGACTTAGGGGCCATCAACGTGGATAACCCCTTAGCTCCACAAAATCAAAATTTGGGCATATATCGGACACCTCTACCTAACCATGGGGAGGTTCAACACAATGAAGGAGGTAACAATCAACAACAACCTCCTAATCAAGTAAATCATGTCCAACAATATCAAAACTTTGTCGGAGCAGTCAATGTGGTCACTAGAGGGCAAAGGCAAAATCAACAACATGATCAACAACCTTCAAACAGACCACCCATCCAAACATCACCAAATCCATCTCCTCCCATCAATCTATCCAACCCATCCCATCCACCTATCCTTCATCCGATTAGGCCAGTGGTAACCTTAACCAACCGGTTAACCACTAGTTTGAAGATGGCATCGGCCAAACTTTCTGTCTATGAGCTCATTCAACAATCCCCTAGGCATAGAGAAGCTTTTATGGAAATACTCAAGTCAATTGAGTTAGAATCCCAAGACTCCAATGCCTTCAACAATTTTGTAGGGAGTGTTAGAACATGCATGGACCCATCAATCACCTTTTATGACTTTGAGATAAAACCAATGAGTTCAGAATCGGTGGACCCTCCATTGCATATAATGGCCTTAATAGACAGAAAGCCCTTCAAAAGAGTGTTAATCGATACCGGCTCATCAATCAACATCATTACTACCGCTGCCCTTATCCATCTCAACTTACCGCCATCCCACATTACCAAGTCATCACTCACCCTCAAAGCATTTAACGATGCTTTGTGTACCACAGTTGGCATTGTCGTTTTACCTATAGAAGTAGGGGCCAAAATGTTGCACACCATGTTTCACATCTTGGAAGGTGCCATGGCATATAATATACTCCTTGGTAGACCTTGGATGAGGGAAATGAAATGTGTCCCATCAATTCTTCATCAATGCTTAAAATATGTTCATGATGGACAAGTCCATTGCATCCCCGTGGATGTTGAACCCTTTAAGTATTGTAACTTCATTTCAAATCCCTATGAATCCATGTTACCTTCCACACATTTGTTCTTGGCGCCATCATCAGATCCATCAACGTCATCTTCCAATCCGTCTTCTTCCTCTAATCCACCTTCATCTTCTTCTAAGGCTCCCATCATAGAGGAGCTACCCATCACATCATCTTCTCAATCATCCATTTCTTCTTGTACATGTAATTGCGGACAAGCTTCCATTAGCACATCGTACATCACAAAAACTTCTTCCACTACAACCACTTCTTCTAGGCCATCTCATCATTCCACACCACCATCTCATCATGCCCCGCCACCATCCAATCCAACTCCATCAGCCGATGTGTCACAAGTCAAACTTTTTGATTGTGACATATTTAATTCCCCGCCATCCACAACCAATCCAGAGCCATCCGAGCCTTCACCATCCACCTCATCAACCCAAGTCGAAGTCCACATCACCAATCCTGGTATAGGTGAGTATGTGGTCCAAGACGTCACCATCACCCCCTTAGCCATTCCAACAACCAAGGATTTTGGATGTCCCAAAGACCGTTCTCTATCCATAGGTTCTGTCTACGACATGAGTACCACTCCAAATAGCATTAACTTTGTTTATGGAGGGTTGGATTGCTCAACTAGGGCAAACCCACCCGAAGAACTAAAAGAGCCTAGGCACGCCAATATACCTCACGTGGAAGAGTTTCTAGCCAGATACTTCAACATGTTCCATTGGCAAGGTCAAGGTTTAGGTTCCCATGAACAAGGAATGCATGATATCCTAGATGTCCCATATAGAGGTGCTCATGATCATTCTGGATTAGGTTATACCCCATTGTCCTCCACCACTTCTCTTGAGCAAGCCTTCAAAAAGCTTAGCCTCAATGATGAAGAGCCCTCCATGCATCCATTGCCATCAACATCCTCTCTTGAACAGGCCCTTCAAGAACTTCGCATTGATGAAGTAGACGAGGATGATCCCATCAATTTCTCCTATCCGGTATTTGATTCTGATGATGAAAGTTATGAAGAATTTGAAGTCATGTCAAATGCTTTTGATGATTCTTGAAGAGGAATCACTCCCCATTGTCCCCATCACCCAACAGGAAGAGTTTTACCTCCGAATGTTTCCCATCCAGCATCCCATTTTCTGCTTGCTTCTTCCACAAGAGCAAGATGATCCACCTGGAAATCCACCTTGAGCCCCACATAAGCCAAGAATTGTAACATATGTACATACAAAAAACAACAAAAACAAACAAAAACATACAAAAAAAAAGAAAAAAAGAGAGAAAAATGTTGCTCTGATGTTTCACGTTCACTATTACAGGGATACCATGCCTCGACATCGGTTTCGATTCAATTTTTCCATCCATGCATCCATCCAAGCCACCTTCCATTCCCCTAAGTCAATATGAATCCTATTGACTTATTCACCCCGCTCCGCAATCCATACGATTTGGCTAAGCCAATTCCAATTGACAACAACCTCATTGACTTGGACCAGATTTCCTCCCCACCCTCCCTCTCGAAGTTCATCCTATCCGAGGAATTGTTAAGGGCTTCAACCTATTACATTCCTCCTTCGCCCCCACCTTCACCCTCGCCATATTCAACTAGCAGTCTCGAGGTTTTCTAGGAAGAGTTAGACAACGATAAGCAAGAGAGGCTAGATGACATCTTAGATGACTTCAATCTGATTCCAACACCACATCAACTTGAGGAAGGTTCACATATGTCCATTGAAGAAACCATTGACGTGAACCTTAGTTCAGATCCTGACAATCCCCAAATTGTCAAGCTTGGAAAAATTTTAACACCCAATGAACAAGAGCAATTCATTGCTCTCCTCAAGAAGAAGAAAGAGGTGTTTGCATGGTCCTACAAGGATATGCCTGGCCTTGATCCTGACCTTGTTGTCCATAATCTCACCTTGTGACCTGATGCCAAGCCGGTCAAACAAAAGCTTAGAAGAATGCATCCTACCATAGCACTCATAGTCAAAGAGGAAATACAAAAATTGCTAGATGTTCACTTTATCATCCCTATTGACTATCCTGAGTGGCTTTCAAATATGGTACCCATTCGCAAGCCCAATGGGGGGATACACGTTTGCAATGACTTTCGAGACCTAAATAAAGCGTGTCCTAAGGATGATTTCCCTCTACCAAACATTGATACTCTTGTCGACACCTATGTAGGCCACGAAATGCTTTCCTTCATGGACGGTTTCTCAAGATACAACCAAATTCGAATAAATCTTGATGATCAACATAAAACAACATTTACAACACCATGGGGAACATTTTGTTTTAGGGTTATGCCCTTTGGCCTCAAAAATGTAGGAGCTACTTATCAAAGAGCCATGACTTACATCTTTCATGATTACATGCATAAAATCATTGAAGACTATGTAGATGATCTCTTGGCTAAATCTAAAACCCGACAAGAACATATTGATGTTTTGGACAAGATTTTTGATCGGCTGTTAGAATTCAAGGTGAGGTTAAATCCCAAAAAGTGTGTCTTTGGTGTTACCTCTGGTAAACTTTTAGGATTCATTGTCTCCAGGTGAGGCATTGAAGTGGACCCAAATAAGGTTAAGGCCATCATGGAAATGCCACCCCCAACTAACATCAAGGAATTGCGTAGCTTGCAAGGTAAAATTCAATCGATCAAACGCTTCATTGCGCAACTTTTTGATAAATGCAGGCCATTTAACCACCTGCTACAAAAGGGGGTAGCATTCATATGGACAGATGAATGTCAAAAAGCATTTGATGACGTCAAGCGTTATCTAACTTCACCACCAGTTTTAACTCCTCCTAAGTCGGGGGTCCCTTTCCATCTATATGTCTCAGCCACAGAGGCTGCTTTAGGGATGATGCTTGCACAGAAAAATGAACAAAATTGAGAGCAAGCAATCTATTACATGAGTCGAACGTTGGTAAGTTATGAAACAAGATACGCTTATGTAGAAAAGTTATGCTTAGCGGTGGTTTTAGCCACTAAGAAACTTCGACATTATATGCTAAGCCAAACAACCTATGTCATAGCTAGAGAAAATCCTCTACCCAAACCCGTACCGCTAAATGGATAATGTTGCTTACAGAATTTGATCTCGAATTCATTAGCCAAAAATCCATTAAAGGTCAGGTCATTGTCGATCACCTTGCAGAAGCTCCACTACCTAGTGATCATCCTTTGATTATTGAGCTCCCAGATGATTCGGTATTTTTAGTCACTGAAGAAGGAAAAGATATCATTCCCGAGGAGGATGTCGACATCACATTATTCTTTGATGGATCTAAGTGCGAAAAAGGTCAAGGTGCAGGAGTTGTCTTTCACACACCATAGGGGATTCCCATCCCTTTATCATTCAAGTTAGACTTCTCATGCACAAACAACACAACAGAGTACGAAGCCTTAATCTTAGGTCTTCAATCAGCTATAGCTATGGGTATTAAGCGTATCCAAATATTTGGAGATTCTCAACTTGTTGTAAAACAAGTAACAGGAGAATACCAATGCAAAGAACCTACCATTAAGCTTTATCATGAAATAGCAATGAAATTGCTATCAACATTCGAATGGTATGAAATCAATAACTTGCCTCGTTCGACTAATAGATTTGTAGATGCAATGGCCTCTCTTGGATCCTTGATTCCAAAGAATGACTTAGGAGAGGTACAACCCCTAATAATCTCAACAATCTCTAAAGCAGTCGTGAAGCGTGCTAACCCACAGGATGGAAAAGATGTTTGCTTTATCCACGTGAAATCATGTGAGCCTTGGTCAAACCCCATAATTGCCTTTTTAAAATTTGGAACACTCCCATCTGACATGTCTCTTCCAAACGTGCCTTCAAGCAAAGGGTAGCCCGTTTCGTTCTCTTGGGTGACGTGTTGTATAAACGGGGTTATGATGGAATCTTGCTTCGATGCCTCGAACCAGAAGAGGCCCAAAGGGCTATAGAGGAAGCCCATGATGGTACTTGTGGTGGTCATTTTAGTGGAATGGCCATTGCAAAGCGTCTTTTATGCATGGGTTATTATTGGCCCACCATGGAACGTGACTGTTGCACATATGTCAAAAATTGCAAACAATGTCAATCACATGCCAATTTAACACATGTACCATCACAAGCTTTACAACCTATACAGAGTCTCTGGCCCTTTTCACAATGGGGCCTCGATCTAATCGGAAAAATTTTGCCCTCCTCTTCAGGACAACATACTTTCATCATAACTGCCACAGAATACTTCACAAAGTGGGTTGAGGCAATCCCTCTAACCAGTACGACAGGACCTAGAATTGTGGATTTCATACTCCATCACATCATTTGTCATTTTGGTATCCCCTCTAAAATCATTTTGGATAATGGTAAGTCTTTTAAGAACAAGGATGTTAGAACACTTTGCGAGAAATATAATATCCAACATAGTTTCTCAACTCCTTATTACCCACAAGCAAATGGACAAGCTGAAGCTACCAACAAGACCTTAATTGCCATTCTTAAGAAACTTGTCAAAGAAAATCATAAATATTGGCATACACAAATCCCTTTGGCACTTTGGGCTTATCGAACAAGCATCCGAACGTCGATGGGAGCAACACCATTTTCTCTGGTCTATGGAGCGGAAGCTATTATGCCTCTTGAGCTCGAGATTCCTTCCTTACGAATTTCCTTGCAAGAATTCATAGATGATGATACAGCTAGACAAGCACGACTTGACCAACTCACACTCTTAGATGAAAGGCGTGTCAATGCATTAGAACATTTACGAGTTTATCAAGACCGCCTCAAGCGTGCTTACAATGCTAAAGTCCATCTTCAGGAATTTCAAGTAGGGGATCTCGTCCTCAAAGAGAACCAACAAAACACCAATGCGTTGCCACATCTTCATGACAAATTCATGGTAAATTGGTTAGGTCCATATGTGATCACTCAAAAAGTGGGTAATGGTACTTATAGGCTTGCCGATTTAGAGGGTAAAGAGGATCCTGAACCACTTAATGTTCTTCATTTAAAAGCATTCCATTGTTAAACGTGACACACTATATGTATATATACATGGCTAAAAAAAAAAACAAACAAATTGCATGCTCTTACATAGGCATTTCCACATTGCATACATTTCATTTGCATTTAGGCATTTACATTCAATCATACATATTCCGTTACATTGTACAATTTCCATTTGCATATTAATAGTCATTACACTAGGCATACACATTTGCATTCATCCCATCCCATGCTCAATGATCTGGCATAGTAATGATGATATGGCCACAAACAAAAAGTCAAAGTTATAGAAATTGGGGGTACCTAGTTTGAAACAATCATGCAACTTTCATAAGCCAACAACATCACATGTCAAAATCACAAAAGCCTAAAATTTTTAGTCACTCAGCCATTACTAGTGTCGAAAGCAACCTCCAAGTGGATGTCCAATTTTCTTTAGGACCAAAAGCACAATTTACACACTAAGAAAGTCTTGAGCGATGTCAATTGATTCCAAACGTAATCTTGAACCAATCACATTCCATCACATCTTAAAAACATTATGAGTCAAGGAGGGTTAGTGCCATACTTGGGTAGTACCTTGAAGTGAAAAGGGATAATCCTCGCTTGTCCCATCATGCAACATAGTCCAAAGCAAAAATAGTGGTTTTCACCACTACCTCAATTACTCTTCAAATATAAGCATAAAAACATAGAGTAGTAAGGATAGGGTCACAATTCTCATCACACTTCGGTTGAGAATCCGATTTCCCAAAGCTCTATACAAAATTAACAAATAAAACTCCCAAATACCCTTGATCCCTAAAGTCGTAAGGATTCATACTACATGCCCCTGACAAGGATGGGTAGTCATCCCCAAGGCCTAAAAGATCAAATCCCATTGGACTATGGAGTGAATCTTCACCGGGGCTATAGACGCCTGATCGGCAGTGGAGTAAGCTCATGCGGGGCGACATGTCTCCTTGGCAAACAAGAAGACCTCTGACCGCACATAAGGGTAAGCTAGCTTTAGGTAATCTTCATAACAAGTCATGCCCAATTTACTCATAGTGGGTCAATGAACTTCACATTCACACACACTGGTTCTTGATTGATAGGGTCATTGTCACACTCAAATATTTGGTAATTGAACCTCACTTGCACACACATTGGTCCTAAAGAAAGTTAGACAACCCAAGTGAGTTTGGTTGATAACACTAGTATGTTTGAGTCTTTGAAAATTCTGTCGTACTCATTCCATATCAACATCCATATCTTCTTCCATGTCAAATTCCATATTTTCTTCCACATCAACGTCCATATTTTTTGACATGTCCACATTCATGTCTTCATGGTAAGTCGAGTTGCAAAACATAACAAAACTAGGTACTCCCGATTGTCAAACAATGGACAACAAAAATGGCCAATAGTATTTCTGAACTATAATAGATCATATGAACAACATGCATTCCTATCATGTAAGTCTCCATTCATTTAGCATTAACTTGCATTAATCATATCAAATTCTCATAAGATTGCATATAGTTTATAGTCGTCATGCATTTACTTACAATAATAACTCATCATTAGCTTGCATACATCAAATCAAATAAACATTAGGCATATACATCATAGTCATTAGCTTGCATACATCATCATAAACATTAAATAAAGCATTGCATAACACATAAAAACATCCACACAAAAAGACAACACGCATATATGAAAAGGCCATGTATATATATATATATAAGCGTCCAATATACAATAGAGTGCCAAGAAGGCTACAAAAGGGAGCACCAAGGCTCACATGTACAAAAGAGTGCATATAAGCACTACATCAACTATCCATGAGAAGACCCGAGACCCGATAGAGCCCGCACTATCCTTCACCTTACCTATCTCCATCCCCTATCCCTCCCACCATTGATACCCAAGCACTCCTCATCCCCCCCACCCCCCACCTTAACCCTCATATACCCTCTATCCACCCCCACCTCTCAACCAGATACCCTCATTAGCCCTCACCACATCCAATCAGGCCACACCTCTAGGCCTACCCTACTCACCCCCAATCCTCCTCATCTTCTTCCTCATCCCCAAAATGAGAGGAGAGAAGTGATGTCGAGGCTCAATATCCCTAGGCAACAAACAAAAACACTTTGTTAGTTTTAAAAATTCAAAAAAAAAAAAAAAAAAAAAAACTAAAAATAAAATTTTTGCACAAAGGAAACAAAGGGTATTACCGGGACAAATGTCGCCTCCGCTCCACCAACAACACCAAGGCCCTCTGCCGCCATCACCTCTGCACACTCGCAAGCCTCACTTAGCTCACTAAGTCACTTCCCTCCTCAGACGTAGCTTCTCAAAGTTTACAGCGCACAAATGAGCCTAAAAATTCCTCAAAAAGCTTTTTATAGCTTTAACTAGCACATGCAGGCGCACGCGAGAGCCTGCAGAACATATCAGGTGTAGGCGTGTGCCTGGCAGCAAAAGAGAATGAGGACAAAAACTCCTAAAATTGTAGCTCCCATCATCAAATCTGAACCAAAATTCATCCATACATCATGTACATCATAAAAGTTGATTTTGTGAAATTACAAATAGTTTTGCATGCATATTTTTCGAGAAAAAGCAAAATTATTCACAAATACATATTGCATTGCAGAAACATGCCAACCAAGGTCACATTTTTGCAAAATCAACATCCCACAATTCTTCATCATCTACGTCATCACATTCTTCCATCATCATTATGCATATATCATTCATCATTTTTATTTTGTCCAGGCCATCCAAGCGAACCTCGTATCTAGTATGTTATTCTATAAACTTGGCGATTGTAGCGATGATAATCCATGCAATTCGGTAAGATGAATAATGTACAATAAGGACACTTGCTCATGATCATAATCAATTATCTCGTCATCAAAAATCACAATCACATTTGGCACCTCACATTTTGAATGCAACCTTGCCAAGAACAATTTGCTCGTAATCAATCATTGATGTCCTTGTCTGTGGGGCAAGAAAACATAGATAAATCAAAATCTCAAACACTCATTCATTTGACAATAGTCAAAGTATAGGACATGTCGGTAGGTTTATTGGTTCCATGATGGAATTGACGAAGAAATTTCTACAGTCACTACCCCACCCCTACGATTGACTTAGTCATCATGCATCTTTCATACATTGCATACTCAATGACGCCATTGTGGTAGCTTATTCAACAAGCATCGAATCATCCCAAAATTTGGGGCAACCACGTTACATTATGATTTTCCCATGACGGGATACATCTCACGTGATCATAACATCTACACTGGAAAAATACCCCTCTCAACCGTTGGGGAAAAAATGGTATCACATTTTACATCATTCATATCGTCTACATTCACATGGTATCATACACCAACCCCCTTCCCACCGTTGGGGAAAAAATGGTATCACATTTTACATCATTCATATCATCCACAATCATTTGCATTTCACATCATTCATTCATCAATTGCACAAATTCACTACATCATTCATTTTCAATTGGCTTGTGAGATACATTCGTAACTCATTCGCCAATTGAGGGGGTAAGCTACAAAAACTCCAAAAAAATTTCTTTATTCTTTTGTCTTCAACATCAGTGCGCAAATCCAACAACAAAGAGAAGTTGCTTCTGTGCCCATAGCCCAAGTAGGTGTCTCGTATTTTTGCACCACATTGTGTTTCACACAACATGGTACAAAAAGGGGCATCTATAGACACCAAATCACAACCACTAAACCTCCATCCTAACCATCCCACCACCCACTTGTCTTCCATTCCATATTCCTAATTATTTGGCCCAAATCCACCTTCCCGCCATTTCCTAGCCTAATTGGGGTTATTTTAATATTATTTTATAATATTTTATATTTTATATTTTATATAATATTTTATTATATTTTAATATATTTATTATAAAATATATATAAATAAACTCAATTAACCTTAGCCGTCCGATTTCATTTAATCTCCACCATCCATTTTCATTAATCCATGTCACATTCAAAAAGTAATCTCAACCCTAGGATATGACTTAATCTTAGCCACACGATCAAAAGTGCAAGGCTAAAACCCTAAGAAAACCCTAGGTTGGATTATAAATAGGGTATTTTGCAAATGCCCAAACCTTGGAACCTGGAGATTAAGAGATATACTTGGAGAAGCATTTGTTGATGCCCTAGTGAAGTGGAGATAGAGAGAATTGAAGATTTGATGCCCTAGCTAAGCCAACAATACTTCTACCATTCCAACCATCGTCCATCCATCCTCGCTCGCCACCATAGCCGTATTCCATCCATCGCCTCCATCACCATCCTTCCTGATCTATTTCTGCATATTTGCCCTACCCTACGAGCATTGTGCCGAGCTTGTGAAGCTTGTTGTAGAGCTTGCCCTGTCTGCAAGTGCACACCAGAGCTTGCCAAGCTCACTGTAGAGCCTACCTAGCACCTTCCAAAGCCTATGATAGTCCCAGGTGTAAACCAGAGCTTGCGAAGCTCACATCAGAGCTTGCTATGACACTAAAACAAAGATCTGAATCTGCTACACCACAAAATATACAACAATGAAGCAAGGTATATTTAGTATTGTTTTATTTCATTTATTCATTGGTTTGGCATGCATTTTAAATTGATTCTTAAGCTAGGGTTTTGTTAATGTCTGAGGGTCTCACACTATGGAGCCCTCATAGGTATTACTGATGCTCTTGTGTTTTGTTTTGCATGTATATCTATGAATTCAACATATTCTTTGATGGTTGTTGAAGCTGGAGTGGCCCCACATTGGATATTCAAAGCCCACTCAACCTGTTGGGATCAAGGACACACTCAAATCTGAAGACACTTCTATTATATCTAACTAGGGTTTTGGAGAACCCTAGTTCCACTGTAAATTATTGTATCAAATATCTGCATTGGATATTGATTGTAACAAAGGAGTCTATTGGCCCCCCCATTGAATACATATTTATTTTGTGCAATATATTTTGTCTCATTGCTTTATTTGATTCTACCATTTTATTTTCAAGTGTCGTGTCTTTGCATCCACAATAATAACACATGTATATATAATAGCCAAAATCAAAAAATATGTATATATGTCATCCATCAAAAATGCCTGTAGGCTACAAAATAGGACCATGCCCACATCTATCATCCAAAATGCTCATAGGCTAAAATCATGAGAAACCCTAACTACCACTAGGAGTCTCCCCATGTCCCTCATGGCTTGCCTAAACCTTTGCAGCTCTTCTAGACTCCACCCTAACCCCTGAAGCCTGAACCATAACTAGTGTACATTGTCCCTCATTCCTAGCACCCACTTGCTCCATCGAAGCAACACTACGTTGGCTATGATGTGAAGTCACCCGCACTCATGAATGCGACTTAGACTAGGACACCACCCAACTATAATCAGTAAGTGTGATCCTATGCACTATCAAAGCAATCTCGCACAATGAAATCTTAGCAGAATCTCCAACCAATATATCTATCAACCTCTCAATAGTCTATAAGGCCTCCTCTCATGGCTGCTACTAGCTAGCCATCTCGGCCCTCATCTACTCCATCTTTCCTACCATCTCGACATGTCTAGACTCAGTGACCTCACCCACACTCTGCATGGATATTAATCACTCTTTGAGATCAGTTACCTCCTTCTTGTGACTCTCATATACCAAATGAAGCTCAACCTCCAACTAATGAATCCTATCCCACAGCACTCGTACCTCCTAATTTGCATCGTACCTCTCCTAGACCTTAATTAGAATCTCCTCCATCTCCTCAAACAAACCAATATCAATGGTGTCATATACACCACCCAATGTAGTGGACTCGTCTACCTCCTATACCATGGCCATCCCACCCTCCACAAGATCTATCTCAATAGTCACAGGAACCTCCCCTACTCCCACTCCCTATGAGATAGACTCACCATCCAATCATTCCCAAGACCATCATAGAGGAACCTACCTCTCTCCACTAGCCCCCTCCTCTAGCCTAGCTCGAGTCCCTTTGTCTACTCTCCTCAATGGTAGAGGCACCCAACCACCAGGTGGAACCCATCGATCAATCATACCTTAACATACTCCCAAATCTGCATCACCTACTAGGCCTCAAACTCTGGTATCATCCTGACATTATCCACATCCAATATAAATATAGGTGGGTCACTCTCAAAAAACCAAGTTAGAACCACAGGATGATCTCCCCTATCACCCCATAACCTATAATACATAATAGGAGCCCTTGGAATATTCTATTGTAACCTAAACTACCATCTCACTCGATTAAACTAAAAATACTTAGCCTACCAATTATATCATCCCACTAGCCACCTAACATAATGAATGACCTATAACTGCTCATCATATTTCTCCCAGGTCACCCCACCCAACCAATACCTCCAATTAATGTCATTAGGTTTCAAGTCTCCAAAATTGACCCTCCATAACAAAGGATCACCCTCATGAGACTTGTTAATGCCCTTCTCCTCGTATATCCACCATATCAAAGCATAGGTTAAATACTCCTTACCCTCAACATGGGTAGGGTGAGGCAATAATGATAGCCTCTCAATGGATATGTGCTCCCATATCCATACATGCATCAGGGGAGTCCAACTCAAACCCATATGTCTAGCATGTACAACATCATATAACTCTCTATATACCTAGGCCAACAGTTCAAGCACCCATGCAAACACAACACTCTGCTCTACCATGTCGCTCACCACATCCAACATGTTCCAAGTAAATAGTACCCCAAAAGTGTCAGGTAAAGCATAGGTGGATATCATCATCATCACAATGCACTAGCACTTAGATATATTTTCCTTCAACTATAGCCATGGACTCGTATGCCTCCTATACCATGGCCATCCCACCCTCTACGTAGACGAGCAAGTCACTTCGTGATTATTGGTAATACCTTATATAGGAGATATTTTGAAGGCATTTTACTGTGATGTTTGAATCTCAAAGAATCTAGATCAGCTTTGAGTGAAGCCCACAATGGATCTTATGGGGGACATTTTAGTGGTAGCGCCATTGCTAAGAAGCTCCTTAGGATAGGATATTTTTGGCATACCATGGAAAATGATGCACATGATTATATGCGCCATTGCGACAAGTGCCAGAAACACGCTAACCTTATCCATGTGCCTGCATAAGAACTGTAGGCTATTTCATCTCCTTGGCCCTTTTCAAAATGGGGCTTAGACATCATTGGAAAAATCAACCCTATGTCATCTGATGGACACAAATTCATCATAACCGCCACTAAGTATTTCACGAAATGGGTTGAAGCTATGCCCTTAGCTTCTTGCACTGGAACCCAAGTTTCCAAGTTTATTTTTAATAAAATTATTTGTAGGTTCGGAATTCCTGCAAATATCATCTCAAATAATCGAACTTGTTTCAAAAATAAAGATGTCAAAAAATTATGTCAAAAATATAAAATTCAACATCGATGGTCCACTCCCTATTATCCTCAAGGTAATGTCCAAGCAGAAGCATCTAATAAAACATTAATCAAAATCCTTAAAAGACTGGTTAATAAATTTTGTGGAGATTGGTGTGAAAGGTGAGTGATTACGAAAAAAGGAATTATTGCATTAACCTTCAAAATTAGGTTACATAGATTAAATAGGCGGTAAATAACCTATTCGAGAAAGAAAGGGAGAAAGGAGAAATTGGGGGAAAAGAAGGATGGAAGGAATTCTCTTGCCGCCCAAATGCTGTCGTCCACTGCCGTCCAGGTAAGGTAAAAGGTAAGTTACCTTTACCCCAGTTAAAATCAAAAAAATTTAACCTTTTACTAATGGTAATTTCCAACATTCTCCCCCTTAAAGTTGAGAGGACTAACTATATAGTCTCTCAGCTTTATAAATTGAGCTTTAGCCATGCCTTTGGTGAAGATGTCTGCTAGATTATCCAAAGTGCTACAATATTGAAGCTCAACTGTCTGCTATTCCACCATATCTCTTATGAAGTGATACTTCATATCAAAATGTTTTGACCTTTTGTGGTGGATCGGATTATATGCCAACTGTATGGCACTAATATTATCACAATTCAGCTTGGTTGGACCAATTTGTTTTTCACCAATCTCTTCAAGGATTTTCCTCAACCAGAGGATCTGAGTACTGGCATGAGTAATGGCTATGTACTCAGCTTCTGTAGATGATAATGCTACAACAGATTGCTTCTTGGAACTCCAAGTTATTAGTCCTAAACCTAGACTAAAACAGCTTCCCCGATGTAGATTTTTTGTCATCTATATTATCGCCCCAATCGCTGTCACTATAACCAAATAACTTCACAGAGTTAGACTTGTGGTAATGGATTCCAAAATCCAATGTACCTTTTACATATCGTAAAATTCGTTTGGTTGCTTGAAGATGCAGCTCGGATGGGCATGCCATATATCGTGATACAAGAGAAACAACATACTATATATCTGGACTAGTGTTTGTGAGAAACATTAAACTCCCAACCATGCTTCTGTAATTGGTCAAGTCAACTTTTGGTGCTCCATCTTCTTTGCTTAGCTGGATTCCATGTCCAGTTGGTGTTGCATCTGATTTGCACTGTTGCATAGCAAATTTCTTGATCATGTCATGAGTATATTTTTGTTGACATATGAAGATCCCATTCTTTGATTGATGTACTTCCATTCCTAGAAAGTATCTCATTAATCCGAGATCCTTCATCTCAAACTGATTCATCATGGAGTTTTTGAACTCCATATTCATTTTATCATTACTACCCATGAATATTAGATCATCCACATATAAAAAAACTATGAGGATATCTACTCCATTTTTTAGGTAGTATAATGTTGGTTCACTCTTGCTTTTTGTGAAACCATATTTGCTAAAATAGCCGTCAATTCATGAGTACCATGCTCTTGGTGCTTTCTTGAGGCCATAAAGTGCTTTTTTCAATTTATAAACAAGGTTCTCTTTTCCTGGTTCTTGGAAACCTTGAGGTTGTTGAACATACACCTATTCTCTCATGTATCCATTTAAAAATGCACTTTTCACATCCATGTGTTGAATTTTCCATCCTTTATGGGCTGCCAAGGAAAGAACAGTTCTAATTGTTTCTTGTCAAGCAACTGGAGCAAAGGTTTCCTCATAATCTATTCCATATTTCTGAGTAAAACCTTTAGCTACTAATCTCACCTTGTGCCTTTCAATGCTCCCATCAGCATTGAATTTTGTCTTATAGACCCATTTACATCCAACACATTTTTTTCCCTTGGGAAGATTCACAAGCTCCCAAGTATCATTCTTTTTAATTGAGGATATTTCCTCTTCCATGGCATCTTGCCATATATTTTCAATGCATGCTTTTTCATAGCTAGAAGGTTCTAGCTGTGCAACATCCAACAAAGCATAATTGACTACATCACCCCTTGGTTCATGAGACTCATCATCCCCTGACATTTGAAGATTTTCAAGTCTTGACAAAATGTCATCCATCTCACTAGCTTGACTCCTAGTGTATCTTTGTTGGAAATTCCTATCCAACATTTGAGTAGATGGATGACTCTACAGTATGCGCTTTCCTCTATTTGTCTCTTTCCTTTGAGAAACTAAATCAATATCCATCGGGCTTGGAGAGCTTACAGATCTTTGAAATCATTTTGGAGATTTTGGGGGTGCCAACAAATTCCTTCTTGGACTTGGTGTACCACTTGATGTACTTGATGAAGTTTCCTGATGTGGAATTTGTGGAGGACTTTTTACACTGCTTTTCTTGGGTTGTACCAATGTGGGAGGTACTAATGTAGAACTGTCCGAATTAGAGTCAAAATCAACAAATTTTTTATGACCCCATTCTCCCCCTTCATCAAAAATTACATCCCTGGAGATAATGATTTTATGTGTCGTGGGATTGTACAATCTATACCCTTTGGTTGAATCACAATACCCTACAAAAACACATGCTTGACTCTTTGGATCAAGCTTCTTTCTATTCTCCTCAAGAATGTGTGCATATGCTAAAGAACCAAATACTCTGAAATGTTTGACATTTGGTTTATTATCGTACCATCCTTCATAAGGAGTGATACCATCTAAACTAGAAGTCGGACTTCTATTTAGAATATATGCACTTGTTCTCACTGCATCCGCCCAATAGCTGTTTGTGAGATGTTTTGCTTGAAGCATTGTTCGTGCCATTTCAACAAGGGTGCGGTTCTTTCTCTCAGCCACACCGTTCGTTGTGGGGTGTAGGCGATGGTGAACTGCCTTTTTATCCCATTTTTCTTACAATAATGAAGAAATTCATTTGAGGAGTACTCTCCTCCTTTATCAGTGCGAAGACATTTGACATAGTAGTCACTTTGCTTTTATACATTATTTCTAAAGTCTATGAAGCAATCAAATGCTTCATCTTTGTGTTTCAGAAAATAACGCCAACATATTCTAGAATAATCATCTATGAATGTTAGAAAATAAGAATTGTTTCCAAGGCTCTTTGTTTGCATTGGACCACAGATGTCCGAATGTACTAGCTGAAGATGATAGCTTGCTCTCCACGCTCGGCCTCTTGGAAACTTCGTTCTAGAGTGCTTTCCCAAAGCACATGCTTCGTATACCTTTTTATGTTCTAGAATTTTTGGTAGTCCTGTCACCATAGCTTGTGATGTTATCATTTTCAAGCTAGCGGAATTGAGGTGACCATATCTCAAGTGCCACAATTCACTTGGATTTGTAATAGCAATGTTTGCAAGTTGAGCTCCCCCTGGCTCACCAAATTTTAGAGGGAACAACCTATTCTTTGTCATAGGTACTTCAGTGATGACCCGGTTATAATTGTTTTTATCAAAGATTGTACATTTTCTTTCATCAAAAACTAATTTGTAATGCTTCTCCATCATTTTGCCAACACTTAACAAATTGTGTTGTAGCTGTGGAGTATAGTATATGTCATTCACATTTTTAAGGCCTTCTTTTGTTGGAACTTCCATAGCTCCTATGCCTTCAACTTGCAAGGATTTATTATCCCCTAACTTAACATGAGATTTGTAATTTGAATCTAATGTAGCAAAGAGATTTTCTTTCCCACTCATGTGGTTGGAGCAACCAGTATCCAAAATCCATGTATCATTTAAATTTTGATCTGGCTATCCATAAAAGAGAAAAATGTTTGGTGGACCTTCTTCTACTCCGTAGAATGAGCCATATTGACTGCTTTGATCTTTTGTAGACTTTGACCAGCAGTCCCGAGCAAAGTGGCCTTGTTTCCCATAATTGAAACAAGTTGTTTTAGTCTTGTTACTTCCTCGTCCTTGATTTCCATGGCCTGCATTGCCGCTTTGGTTCTGATTGGCTCCTCTGTTTTGATTTCCACCTCTGTTTTGATTACCTCCTCCGTAGGAGTTGCTTTGGCCCTTGCCTCTTTGTTGTTGACCTCTGCCTCGGCCTCTTCCTTGTCCTCGTCTTGCACTTTCATTCGAAGTGAAGGCTTTGTCATCACCTCCATAGCTTGTTGAAGGTGCACCTTGAAGTCACTCTTCATGTGATGTTAATGATCCAATCAAACTATCAAATGTAAGAGTAGAAATATCTTTGGATTCTTCAATTATGATTGCAATGTGATTCCACTTAGGAAGAAGTGTTCTCAACACTTTCTTCACAACTGTTTCATTTTTTGTGTCTTCACCTAAAGTTTGCATCATATCAACTACCGCTTTAACTCGAACACAGTAGTCTCCAACTCTTTCATTTTCCTTCATTCTGAGATTTTCAAAATCTCTTTTCAAAGTCTGAAGCCTGACTTGCTTTACTTTATCACTTCCTTGGAATCCTTCTTTCAAGGCATTCCATGCATCTGTTGCAGTTAAGAAAGATGCAATTCTCAAAAAGATACTTGGATCTAATGCTGATTGAAGATGGTATAAGGCAAATGAATTATTTTTTTGTGCATCTTTGTAGATCTTTTTATCATTTGCACTTAAGGTAGTCCAATCTGTTGGAGCAATGTAACCGTCTTCAATAATATCCCATAGTCCTTTTCTGATGAGTAATGTCCTCATCTTGATGGACCAATACTCATAATTATCCCCTCTGAATTCGGGAATTGGTAGATTATTATGTGATCCCATTTATCTACTAAAACAAGAAACCTCTCTTTTATAATCTTATTGCAAAAAAGACTTTACAAACTATCAAGCCATCCTTGATTTAAAATCATAAACAACTCAAACTTGTTCAGCCATTACAAAATTTTCAGCGACTTGTTCATCATCGTCACTGATCAATATTATTTCAGGAGAAGGAGGTTGTAGGATTTCAACTGAATTACTATAATGAGTATATTCTGATCCTTGTGGAGTAATTGCAACTGTGTCAGATTGTTCAAACTTGCTGCCAAAGGAGTTATCTTCTGAATCTGCTTCATATCCTTGATCAGGATTTCTCTGGTGTGCAATAACCGCGTTTTACAACTGTGAAAAAACTGTATTAAGTCCTAGTGTTTTCACGTGCCTATCAAAGTTTTTAGGAGTTGTTCTTAGTAATAACTTGCAAAGGGCATGATAACAACCTTTCGATCTTATCATTTAAGAAAATTTCCCAGAAATTTTCTTTTACAAAGATTTCCTCTTAGGAAATAGTAATAAAAAAAATTAACTTTTACAATTATTTCCTCTTAGGAAATTTCATTTAACTTTGAAATTTTTTTTTTTTTGAAAAAACTAATGAACAGAAATTTCCTCTTAGGAAATTACACACACAAAAAAATATTATATATATATATATATTTTTAAACTATTCATTAGTTTTTTTTTTTTTTTAAATTAATTAAAAAAAATTTAACTATCTATCGACCCCGTCGAGAGTCGATCCTGTGACCTCGCGGGTGTCAGGGCTGAGGGTAGCCGCTGTGCTACCGGGATGATCCGGGAGCAATGCGTGCTCCGAGCCCTTTGGCTTCCACGTCGAGCGCGAAGCTAGTGTTGGCTTCGCGCTTCGGCGCGAAGCTTAAAAATTGTTGGGACTAATTGTCCCACATCGCCCGTAGGGTGATGTTTTAGTTATTTAAAAATAACTAAATACCTACTGTACTTTGACTACCTGCGGGCAGTCACGAACACACAGGTTCCTTTTGCCACGTCACCACTTGGGTCACGCACCAGCGCCACATCAGCACACTTTGCGGATTGCCACGTCACCCTCCTTAGGCCGTGCACCAGTGCCACGTCACCACACCTCGGGCCGTGTGCCAGTCACACGTCACCATGCATCATGCCATGTTAGTCTCATGCCTCGGGTTGCATGCAGCAGATCGCCACGTTAATAGCTCCTCGGGAATCATGTCGATGCCACGTCAATAGCGCCTCAGGAATCATGCAGATTTGCTGCTCCTACGGGCCGCCTTGTCCAGATCCTCCAGCACCTCAAAAAGCATGCCAGATTGCTCTTGTGGGCTGCCTCAGGATCCGTGCCACCTTGGCTCCTACGGGCTACCTCGAGATCCGTGTCGTCGCCTCAAACTGCGGGCCCCATCGCCTCGGGAATCGCACCGCTCTGATACCAAATGTGAAAGGTGAGTGATTACGAAAAAAGGAATTATTGCATTAACCTTCAAACTTAGGTTACATAGATTAAATAGGTGGTAAATAACCTATTCGAGAAAGAAAGGGAGAAAGGAGAAATTGGGGGAAAAGAAGGATGGAAGGAATTCTCTTGCCGCCCAAATGCTGCCGTCCACTGCCATCCAGGTAAGGTAAAAGGTAAGTTACCTTTACCCCAGTTAAAATCAATTTTTTTAACCTTTTACGAATGGTAATTTCCAAAAATTGGCACATCCAACTATATCCTACTTTATGGGCTTATCGAACTAGCGTTTGCACCCCCATAGGTACTTCATCTTTTGTTTTTGTTTATGGCGCTGAAGCTGTTTTTCCATTTGAATTAGAAGTTCCTTCTTTTTCTCTGCTACTTCAAGATACTAAAGTAGGAGATGAATATTGTGTTGGAAGATTTAGTTAGCTAGAACTCCTAGATGAGAAGCGCATCAATTCTTTGGAGCATCTTCGTACCTACCAAAACAATCTTAAGCAAGCATACCTCAAGAAAGTTCATCATCGATCCTTTGAAACTGGTGACCTTGTCTTAAAAGAAAATCAAAAAAATACTAATGCAACTAAAGACCTTAAAGGTAAATTTGAGCCCAAATGGCTTGGACCGTATATCATCACTGCTAAATTTGGATCGGAGCATACCAATTAGCTACCTTAGATGGTAAATATCTTAAAGAACCTATGAAAATTATGCATCTTAAGCGTTATTATGCATAACATTTGGTCATTTCATCATTTGTATATATTGTTATTTTGCATATTGTTTCATATAAAAAAAAAAAAAAATTCAAAAACAGTAACAATATTTATTCTTTCAATTCATCAATCAAAATCAAAATCTTCAAAAACATCTGTTATTTTCGCACCTATCAATTCTTGAAGTATTGCAGTTATATTTTCAGTTATTTTGGATAACTTAACATTTATTTGGAATCCCGCACTTTCACACTCACATGCATAAATATCTTGATTTTATTTGGTATGATTATTAATATCTCTTATATCAAAGTCCACAGTTGAATTAAATAAATTTTTGAGCATAGAAGAACTGATCTTGTTATTTCCTTGAACCAAGTACATCTCTTCACATTAAAATGATTTCATTGCAAATTCGATATGATGCTACATAGTAGAAGTGGTTTCTTGAGTGAGAAGTTTACCCTGCTATCCTATCATGCACATGGTCTAGAATATTTGAGAATTGAAAAAAGGAGAAGCTCACCCCTACCCATAATAAAAACCCCTTGCTCTACAGCAAATTCGAGCAAGTATCCCTAGTATAGGAAGAAAAATAAAAGTCAAAGAAAAAGAGAAAAAAAAAATTATTTTGTATCATCGCAGCAATATTTCAGCATTGTCTCAGTTCCAAGCAAAAATACAAAAAAAAAAAAAGAGAAAAAGAGAAAAGAAGCAAACGAAAAAGCAAAAGCCAAAAAGCAATAAAATCCTTTTCCCTACCCCTTGAAAAGAAAAGAAGGGTGAATGAGCTTGAATCCCTGGAATTCTCAATTATTCGAAAACTGTGAGGTAAGCCCCATAACAGGTGATTTATGTCCAACCCGCTTGGCCTTGGGTAATTCCTAGCGTGGTGATATTTCTGTCACATTAGCGACCTTCTTTTGTACAGACCTATGTCGGCTTATGGAATAGCTAGCTCTTGATGACCCGACTTACATAGTAGTCTGGTATGGTTACATGCATATAAATCATGGTCAATGAACCCTTATTTGGTTAATTCAAATTACTTGTATCAAATTCTCTTGCTCAAAATTTGTGAATGAACAATACAATTGCACACACATTTGTATTTGAGATATTTTGTATCATTATGATAAATCAAGATCGGTAATGAACTCACATTTGCACATGAGGGTTCCTTATAAATCTACATTTTTGTCTTTAAGATAATTCAAAATATCTCTGCAATTATTTTCGAATCATTTCATATTCTTATTTAAGAACATTTGCTTAGCATAAAAACAATTAAATATATGTTTTTCCAAACAAACAAAAATTTTCTTTCACATCTTCAAAAAACCTCGCAAATAAAGTCATGTTTATTTTCTGTTTATCTCAAAACCAAAAAATCAATCATGCAATAAAACTAAAATATCAAATTATTTTTTGGATTTCGCGATGATGGTATAAGTCTATACCTATAATTCTATGCCTAGTGCAAACCATTGTTCTCATTTTATTTCCCATTTCATTTTTAAATTCATAAAAACATATGACTTACATCATTATGTTACACAATTGAGCTTTAAAAAGAATAGAGACTTTTTCTATTTCATGTCATTATGTCAAACATTCAATTTTGCAATGATGGTATAGTTCCTAGGGACTTATTCAAAAAATTTATCACACTTAGGAATTTATGCCTAGCAAAAAATCATATTTCTTTAATATGTCATGCATAATATTTTTTATGAAACTCTAAAAACAAATCATCACCATCATCATTTTCATCATCACAACACAAAGTCTTAAGACAGTCTCTTAAGCACCCTTTTACTTTTAGCAATATTTCTATGATGGGATTAGATTGACGACCTAGTGAGCGACGACTCCATGAAATTGTCTATAACAGCGACAATGTCCTTTGAAATTATTGTTAAAAGTCCCTTTAATTTTTATCAAAACACACCATAAAACAACCAATTTATTCACATCAGATTATTTCATTTACAAATTTATGGCATGACATAACATTATAATTTATTTCCAATGACATAATTACATAAATAATCAATCACAAAATTCAAATATTAAAGCATCATACAACATATACACAAGTCATATCATCAAAAAGATCATATATATATCAAAAAATTATGTACATCATTTGGATTGGTATGCCACAATCAATACTCTGGCATACTCAATCCCCTCCAAAAGTAATAATAATAATACAATCTACCCTCTATAGTAGCTAGCCTCGAGAAGCCCTCGAGCTCTCACCCTCATCTCCTCCCCCACCCTGAGGTGGAAGAGGTGGTCCCATAGAGGTTTAGGCTATGTCCCAGGTCCTCACCGTCGATTGTGAGGATGTCCTTGACGATCCCATAGTGACTGGCTCTACAATGGGGGCAAGAAATGGTATCCTATGTCCCTCTAGGAGCATGTGATAGTATAACCCCTGGAAGAACATGGTCTATGCAATAGCCCAAACCAGATCCTGAGTGCTTGCCCCTTAACTTTGAGCCTTGAGATGTGTAGCCTCATCCTATAGTGTCTGCACCTAAGCTCAGAGGTAGGCATTCTTAGCCTGGAGAGCTACCATCTCACTGCTCTCCCTCACCTCGACACCCTTGCCCTTATCGGGTGATGGTGTCCTCTCCCCCTGCTGAGAAGGGAATCTCTCCTCCCTCCTCCCTATCTACTACAGCCTCTGTGGAGCCTAACCCATCCTCTAGCATCTCTCCTATGGAGATCGTCACTTCTCTCTCTTGCTGTGACCCTGTGCTGCCTCAATAGTAGCCTGATGCCACCTCTCCATCCATCGCATCATGACATGCACTTGACCCTATGCCCTTGTCATCCGAGGAGGGCGGATGCCTACATACCAAGCATCATATCCATCTACAACCCCAGCATCATCACCATCCACTAGCTGGATGGGGGCATCATCTGCCTCCTAGATCTAGAATCACTGCATGTCGGAGCCTCGCTCAATGTGGTACTATCCTAGACAGTCCAAGAGTACTCATAATCCTTGAGAGAAGGGATCCCCTACTGAAGACTGAACTACTACAAAACTTGGTCATAGCGGTGGAGCTCCACCTCTCCTCACTCCATCCTCAGCCAGCAGACTCGCCTGATGCAAGCCAGATCCTGCCCATCCTTAGCCCATCCTGGATGCTCTCTCCATGGCCTCTAGGTGATTTGGTCTGGGATGAGGTCATCCAACAACCTTTGTGACATCGGTAGATCTATCCGTCGTTGTGACCCCCTCTGTAGCCACTAGTAGAAAACCTAGGGCCTCTCCCGGTCAACCCTTGTAAGTGGAAGCCCTATTGGCCTTCACACTACAATGTGCTCCTAGCACCATACCTATAGTAACGATGTCACCACTAGACATTGGCCTCCCTTGTATATGACCCTATGCAAGATCTTATACAAACGGCATAGCACAAAACTATCCCATGCATACCTGTATCTATGGTCTCTCATGTCATAGACCACATCTGAGAGGAGCCAGGGTAACTTGTATCCATTCTGGTGGCACAACAGTAAGCCACCCACTATCCCAGAAAACACCTGAGTCAACATAGATGCCCCAAGCATCTACCTCAAAGACTCGATGTTCACTTTGCCATTCTCTAGGGCGAAGCTCGATTCTTCGCTCAACCTCATCATCGCTTGGCCCTAATTGGTCGTAGGAGTCATCAATCGTCCTTGTATGGGGATCCTCAAGATCCTCCATACATCCTCTAGTGTGGGAGCCATCTCCCCTATCGATAATAAAAAGCACGATGACCCTGGATACCACCTCTCTTCTAGGGCTGTCAGTATCCCCATGTCCGTCGATACTTGTGGCATCTCTGCCACATGCTACAAACTGACTTGTGCTAGTCGGTCGCACTCCGCTTAGTCGAGCGCAGCTATGTCATCTCTCAGCCTACCATATTTCCATTCTTGACTCTTTAGTAATCTCCTCTGCAAAACAAACAATAAAACAATAAAATTCATTAATAAACCAATCATTAAAATCAAATTAAATACATTTTAACCAAGCTTAATTTCATCAAATGATGATATCATCCACTATTGGATGATATCGTCCTAAATTGGGCAAAATTGTCCTTTATAGGATGAAATCATCTCCTATTTTGCAACCTTGGGGATCACCCCTCATTGGATGGGATTGCCCCTAGTTCACCGATTTCACCCTCAGACGAAATTGACGATATAGGGACGATTTTGACGAAATAGGGACGATTTCATCCCGACGTCGTCGATGGCCTAAAAACGGTCATGATGCCCCAAAACAATCAAAATTTAAAACAAAAAATTGTACAAAACAAATTAAAACATCATTTACTAGGATTAGATCCTTACCCGTAGCCCGCGCTGGACCTCTGTCAATCGGTGTGCTGTCTCAACCATTTTTGTCTACAGAGCTCCAAAATAGTAAAAATGAATTAGGGTTTTACCCTATTTTCTTAATTTTATTTAAAACCAACAATATTTTTTTTAATTTTTCTTTTCTGTGCTTTTACCTCAAACATTTGATTTGGGTAAAAATACGGAGGGGGCACCATTGTCAGCAGTCGTACGATTCGACCTAGAATCGTCATCTAAGAAATGGAGTAAATTTTTGCTTTCTCGTAAAATGGGAAAAACTTGTATTTAACGCATTTTCTTCAAAAAATTTGCTAAAGAGGGGGCAAAATGTAGCACCCTAAAATTGGCACAGTTAAACATTAGTAAAAATATAAAAATTTGAATTTTAACCCAAATCGCCCATTAACCGCCTGTTACCTGCTTTCCTTTTTTCCCGTGCTATTTTTAGGATTTATTTTGACCGTTGGACGATATTGTCGACGATCAGATGAAATCATCCCAGATCTAACAAATTTGTTTGGAATAGAACATCCAGACGATTTCATCCCAAAACTAAATTTTCATAATTAGCTTTTGTTTCAACTTCTCTAACTTGGGCAGAAAGTGTGTCTGCACAGTTAGATTCTCCCCCGTTGGAGATCTCCCAAATTGGGATGATCTCCAACCTCCTAACCTCTCCCTAATCCTATATAAACTGGGATTTTCTTAGTTTACCCCCTAAACCCCCTGGCTGACTAATTTCTTTGTAACTTTAGTTTCTTGTGCATTAGAATACCTTTGTACCTTCGTTATCATTGTGTATTTCAAGTTTTCTTGTTACTATTTTTTAGTCAGAGCAAGCTCGGATCATCACAGGCGATTCCAAATGATTTCAAATGATCCTGTCATAGATCGGCGATGATATCATACGATCAGAGGCGATCTCAATTATAGTCCATATTGGGGGCAATCAAAACCTAGATTTTGTATTCCTTTATCTTCTCTCCTCATTTATTTTTGTGTTAACTTGGTTTATTCTATTATTGCATCCTGGAGTTCACCTCATTTAGCATAGATGCATGATAAAGTTAAAAAAAATTATTAAATTAATGTATTCCTTTTAATTATTATCTAGATCTATCATTTTAGGCAAATTTATTATCATTACTATCATTTTCATTTACTTTTACAATTGCATCTTTGGTTTTTTGGTATCTATTTTTGTGACTGTAGGTTTCTGATGAATTCATTAGATCTACAATGATCTCATCTGATCTCAGATGACCGACTAAGATCTGAGATGATTTTGTGTAATTCCAGATGATTACATATGATTTGAGACGATTTGGACTTCTACAAACCTCAAAATATTCATCAGACATCCGAAATCAGGTATATTCTATCCTATTTAGCATACTCTCTATGTTTAGCATTTATTCATGTTTTCCATATTCATATGAATCAGTATTGGCATATAGAATAGCTTAGATTCATCTTGGCCAAACCTAGGATATGAATGATTAAAGCATAAAATGAACACATCAAACCTACTCTCAACTTAGGTGTGGAAACTGCCACTCAAAATTTTCCTGGTGAACCCACCATCCGTCAAAAATTTACCCTTATACCCCTCCCCCGATAGGCACAACATTCAAAGGGCCTCTTAGTTCGAGGTATTGTCCCATCCTTCTCGCATCCCCCTTCCGGGCATGGATCCTATAGCCTGAAGGTAAGGATGCAAAAAATTTGGAGCGATACACTATCATCTGGTGCTACTCTAACTAGAACACCCTCAATAGGTAACTTATAAATCTGATAAACATCCTCTAGTGTAATTGTCATTTCCCTAGTAGGAAAGTGAAAAGCATTTCAATCCACATCCCACTGCTCACATAAGGTGGATACATATATGCTATTGGTATATATACTCTTACACTCCCACATGCCTTTGAACCATATGGCATCCAACCACTTAATATCATCGACATTATTCATCAACTTGTAAAAATCACTCTTCATATTCCATACACGATGATGAGGCTCGAGCATATTCACATGTTCATCCATAAATAAGCACAATAGAATATACATTAGCCATAAACATAATGATGCAATCCAAATAAAACTCAATCATCACATGAATACAACATACAAATTAAACTAGGTCCGAGGTGTAAACAAATTGGTTCATCCAAACCCCATAAGGAGGTGGAGGTCCAAGGTTCAAATCTTGGGCCTCGTCGGACTGAACTCTTGTCCCTTTCCTGGTGCTTTTAGCGGCATAAAAGGTTTAAAATTATTATGGCATGGCGGTTATAGGGGTAGACTGTGTGAAGATCTGTGTGGCGATTTCTAGGGCAAACATCATAGAATATTTTGGCGGCCATAAAAACTGGATAGCCTACCCAGATTCATGGCGGCTATCGATTCCATCCTGTTAAAAAAAAAACATACAAATTAAACTATTTAATTTGATACACACTTCGAGACATAAAACAATGCATAATTCACATATCAGAACATATAAAAAAAACAATAAAATATTTAGATACCCATTTTTCCATTTCATGATAAACATTTAAAAATATGCAAAAAATAGTACATATTTGGCTTCCAACAGTCAAATATAAAATTACCCACATACCCACTATGGCATGAAATTCAAAACTAAGTCAATCCATCAACATACAAAAACAAAGTACATTTTTGAACACCTATTTGCCCACCTTGCGGTGAAAATATCAAAAAAATTCAAAAATAGTATACAAATCAACAGGAAGTTTAAGGTCAATCTTCCCACACATACATCCAAATGGAACATACACCAAAACACACAATATCAAAAACACAGTCACATTTTTGAACACCCATTTGCCCACTTCGCGGTGAAAGTTCACACAAATGTTAAAAATAGTACAAATCGAGCTCCCAACAACAAATATCAAATTTAACACTACCCACATCTTGGCATGTAAACCAAACACACACCAAATGAAATCATCTACCAAAACAAGTAACATTTCTAGATACCCATTTTACCCTTTTATAGTGAAAGTATCATCGGTTTCTAAAAATACTATCTCTAAGGTGGAAAATTTAACAGTCAAAGTTTTCCAATGTACATCCAAAACCACACATTCATAAAACATGTCAAACGAAGACATAAAAAATAACAGTTGCAAAAGTGGATATCCATTCTCTACTTTTACGGACATAATTCAACCACATTGTAAAAACAGTACATCATTGCTCCAAAATGGGTGGTAAAACTCTATAACTACTTTATCCATCACCTGGTCAAACTGTGATCCGATTTTAATTTAAATTTGCTAATTTTTTTTTCGAAAAAGACGAAAACCTCCCCCTCTATTTCACTTGTTTTTGGAAAATAAAAAACCAAAAAATAAAGCAAATGAGATCACTTATCGATGGATCCCCATACCTGAAACCAGCTCCACATCATCCTCTCATCATCCTCTTGCCTAAAATTGCCAACCATCATGTCCATGCATCGTCGAATTCTCCTCTCGCTCATTCTTCAACTCTCCCATCATCAAAATCAGCCACCCCAATTTAAAATTTGGCTTAAAAATACCTAAAACTCTAATTCAGCCCCCACCCCACGATTTAGGTCCAATTCACCCCTACCCCATGAATCAGGATTCAATTCACCCCCCCTCCCTTGCAAATTGAGCCTATGACCCCTAAAATCATGCAAATTCCTTCCAAAACCCTAGGAACCCTCCTAAAATGTCCTCTCATCTACATTTTTACCATTTTTATCATGCATTGGTATTCTATCAATTGTTGCATCACCAAATCACCACATTCCATTCACCTCATTATTTATTCCTTGTTTGAGGGTGTATTCATATCTAAAGTCAGCTTTGCATGCAACCAACCAATCGAACATCCAAAAGCATAGATAATGCATCTATCTACAAAAGTTTTTACTAAATAGTTTTTGAAATAATCTCAATTCCAACCAGATATTTTTTATATCATGAGATCTATGCATTTCAATGGAGAAGTCAATCTAGCATTCATGTAAGTCGAATACAAAATGAATGATACGTTTGACGTAATTCTAGCACAATAGTTGGAAAAGGATTTTTGGCACTCATGATGCATAATGAATGACATGTTTGAATAATCCAAATGTCCCTTTAGCTCAAATGGTTTGACGCTTGTCACCATGAGCTCATAAATCAATTGACAATAAATATTTGAATAGGTATTCGTTCTATTCGTACTTTTGGACCATGCTAAACTGGTCGCAATAGCAAAGTAGTTAAAAGTTACCTCCTTCAAGCAACTAGTATGAAATCAAAAATTTCATACAAACTTAGTAAAACCATTGCATTGCATCCGTAATAATCCATTTCCATTTACCGGTATTTGTTTTCATCTCTTTCTTCTTCTCTTCTTTCCCCTCTCCTTCTTTGCTATCGATCAATGTTGTATGTTCACACTTCGAGTAGCTACATACCTTTGATTGGATCCCATTCTTTTCCCTCCTCCTTGGCTATCGATAAATATTGTATGGTCACACTTTGAGCGGTTACATAATTTTTATTGGATTCCATTCTCCTTCTATCCCTTTTCCTCTACACAAACCCTTCATATTTTTGTATTAAATTGTGTTCCACACAGTATAGTACAAAAAGGGGCAAAATGTAGACACCTAAAAGTTGCACATTGCTATACCTACGTACTTGTAGATCCTTTTAGACACTTGTAGGTTTACATAGGCGATCCTAGATACCCCTAGGCTATCGTAGACCAATGTAGACTATTTTCGATCCTCATAGACATGCGTAGACTACTGTAGGTATGCGTAGATATACATAGAATATTATGGACATGCGTAGACTAGCATAGATCACCATAGATTATCGTAGCATTGCATAGACTTCCACACACCACTTCACTAGTTTTTAGATCCAAAACCCTAATAAGCTATATAAATCACATCACATACACCTTACATGCATCAAAAAACCATCCACCAACCTTCCAAGATGATACAAGACTCCTTTATGCTTAATTGAGGCCCCCACGGGGCTATTAATTGGCAAAAGTATTAATTGAGTCAATTGTTAAATCTAATTTTAAAGTGACTTCATTTAAGTTCACTTTTAGGGCTAAAAAGGTTAATTAGTTTCTTAATCCCTAATTACCCCTAATTACTCCCTCCCACATGTGTGTGCACTAGGTTAGGATATTTTTTAGGAAACCCTAACCTAACTCCAAATCTAACCTAGAGTTGACTAATCCTAGTTACCCTAATCTCTCCTCACAAATGTGTGAGGATGAACTATTTCCTTAAGGGAATGTGAGAAATCCACCTTAAAAACCCTAACTTAACCTCAATGGGATCTCACCCTAGGTTTTAGTTCTCTTAAATACCCCCCTACACCTTAGGTTTTCTTATAAATAGTGGGCCCAAACCCTTATTTATCTCTCTCCACTTATGTCCAAAGTATAAAAACTCTGCCAAAATACATACAAAAGCATATCAAAGTATATCTAAACCTACACATCAGTATTACAACATCAAAGGAATCTCTCCACTGAAGGATTTATGAAGAATAGTAGTTACAGTCAAATTCACCTTCTACCCCATGAATTTGGCACCAGTTCACCTCCCAAGTGGCGAATTGGATCTACAAGTCACAAATCAATCCAAATCTTGGAGGTAAGCTTCATTTGGTGTTTTTATGAGATTCTATATCATTTATTTTAGTTTTTATTATATTTTATTATTTGATTTGTCTTTCTCACTATGGGGCCTGACTAGGGCAAGCCCTCCAACTCACTAACCTCTTTTTGCAGGTTTATTCTAGAACCAAGGAGGGAAACAACAAAAAACTACAACCCCACAGTGGTATGCAAGCCCATCTACACTGAGAAACATAAAAAGAAGGAATGAGGCCTATTGTACATTTGTGAAAAAAAAGAAAAAATGGAATTCTCCCTATTTGTAACCTATGCAAATCTTATCATCAATAAAATATTTTTTTATGAATAGTATGTATCTTTAATGTGTTATTAGATCAAATTCAATATTTTAGCCATTTCAGGAATGATAGTTGTGTTCCACTGATTATTAAGCCTCATGGTTAAAGGAATTCTAAAATCTAACCCACTTTGTTATGCACCCAAGAGCAGGGGGCTTTCAAGTTATGAAGTTTTAAAAACCTCTCACATGGGCTACTATATATTTTAGGGGGGTAAACCATAGTGGGAGATGAATGCCCATGTCACATGATTGCTATCAATAGTTGGTGATGAAATCAGACTTGTCGATGTAAAAATGTTGGATGAGTGTGTGAGTTCCTTCTATTGCAAAAGTGAAAACAAAGAGCACAATGATTTTTACCAATGCAAGATATGATCCTAAAGTGCAATATTCCCTAAAATTATTATTTTAAACTTCTACAAGCAGCACTGCAAGAAATACTAAAATAAAAAAATACCATCTCAGATCGAGATGGTTGCAAACAAGGGACCATCTTGACAAGGGATGGTTATAGCTAAAAAGATTAAGCCTAAAAAGACATTAATGTAGCTATATATTTGTTTTGTTTTTCTTTTATCTATTTATGTTTTTTAATATTTAAAAACATGCAAAACAAAAATAAAAAGGGGTAAGAATCCTAACCTTGATAGCCCACACAAGATTTGTCATTGAAATGCTAATGTGCAATTGTTTCAAGCCTCTGATCAATGACTATCTTGGGGTGAGATAGTTTCAAAATAGGGACCATATAGGGTAGATACGGTTAGCCCCAAACCTGTAATCACAAAAAAAAATATAAATTAGTCATTCTATAGATATAGCAAAACAACCATATTATGAAAAAAGGGGGATCCAAAGGTCCCACCATGATCACCATTTGAAGAACAAAAATTTGCACCACATAAATGAATAAAATGCTTAAAGAAACAAAAATAGATTTTATATATTTATATTTTCAACATTATAGAGAGTTCTCTCAAGAGGATATTTATAAATAATATAAAATAGTATAAGAGGGGTATGATTCGTCTTTTTCTCAACAAAGAATTTATTTGGGTGCAATCTTGATTTTTTCATGCTAGCACGTTGTTTGGAGAGTGGGTTCTTTTGTGATCACCACATAAGACAAGATCTAGAACATTTCACTATCTTAAAATACTATCACCTATGCACAAATGGAAATAACATGTAGATCAATAGCATATTAGGGGTCCACCATGATTAGACCTATTGGTATCTGATTTGACATCAAGGAAATCTCGAAACTATGACTATTGTCTTTAGCATTCTAGCTAGGCATGCACCTGCTAATCATAATCCAAACCCTAATATTGGATGGATTAAAAATTACTTTAACCCAACCTCTAGAGTGGGATGGTATACCTTGTCAACTAATTGGATCTTGACTCATTTAAGCTTATGTACGACCATAAATGCGTGCACCCGATATTACAATTGCATAAAATGAAACAAAATAAACATTCCCACACAAATTGATGAAGACAAAAGTAGTTAAATGAAATGCATATTTATTCATCTTCAAATCAATTCATGTTTTTACAAATGAATCCCTCTTAAGGATACCCTTTTTGATATACAATTACAGTGTTACAATATTTTCAAGGATAAAATGCACTTTTCAAGCCTTTAAGGTGACACGAACTACTCTAGGGTGGAGTTGACCCTCTTCTTCATGTTGAGGAAGGAATTGGATGATTGCATCTCCTTCAAACCTACTTTCCTGTGGTCAAGAAACAACACAAAAGCATCAAACAAATAGGCAACCTCTCATGATGAGGCACTTTGAGGAAAATATTTCCATAATAATTATGAAATAAAGAAGATGGATAAAACATATTAAACTTGCACATGATTCATAAATATTGTTAGAAACATGAAAGCAGGAAGTGTAGCTATATATCTACTTGATAAATTGCATGAAATTAAGAAATTTAACATGAAAATAAGCCATTGACATCCTACTTACTATGATGAAAATAAGATTGATTAAACCCTAAATATGTCAGTTAGATTATCTCTAAACATTAATTAACCTGCTAAAATGACTAATCTAACCTAATTAAGACCACTAAAATAGAAATAGTAAGGGGATCTATCACCTATTGCAAACCATATCTTGGATGAGCGGTCTACACTATAAACCATGACTATCAGCCACAACGAGCAATTAAGTAGCTTTGCCCTCTAATTCTAGGGTTGTGGTCTTAATCCTCCTTGTCAAATTGATTATGAAGGGTCACCTCAATATCCTCTGACAAGTTTGGTGGTTGAATTGCTCGATAGGGTCTTAGTTTACCTGAATTAGAATTTCTTGGCATTCTAGCTCCTTAGGGCATCCATGGCATAAATTGTCATGATGCTTGGTGAATTGGAAAGTAAATTGCATCTAGGCTCTCTTGATGCACTCAAGTGAGTCCACAATTCCACAAGGCTTTTTTGCTCTAATATCCAACTCTCTCTCTCCCTGTTTGCCCTAATTCTAAGGGGTACTTATATGACTACCCAAGGGCTGGGAGTGGCTTCATGGAGAAGCCAAGATCAAGAAGAGGTGGTTTTAATAGTTGTATTGGAAGGTTTCATCCTTTAACTACCTTATTATAGAAAAAATGGCCATTCAAACTGATTTGGTTAAAATGAAGGCCAATTGAACATCAGTTTAGACCACATGTGATAGTTGCGGTTCAGATTGTAGACTGCAGGTCTAGTCGTGGTTCAAACTATATACTGTAGGTCTCAGCTATGATTTAGAATGATTAGGCCAAGGAGCCCAAATTGAGTGGTTAGAACCACTGCTCTATCTTGGTGTCTATTCAAGATCTTCCATATGGTCTTGTAGCATGTCCATACGAGTAGTCGCCATCGACATGATGCGTTTTAGGTGTCTAGAAATGCCCATTTTGAGATGTGTTATGAGATCAAACAATGCTGAGCAAAAATAGACCTCCTAAAATGATATCGAAGGTTTTATGATGACCATTAGTCATATCAAAATTAGATGCCCCAGGTCCAACAAAAGGATGTGCATCCTGGAATCATTGCTTTCAACTAGATGGAAGGTTTAATTTGAAAGGTTTTGCACTCATCATCAGACATTTAGGTAGCATTGGTGCTACAATAGGAGTTAGGCCTATATAACCGAAATGAGGAGAGCTACAAACTAACTGTCATTTTTGTTATTTTCCCTAAGCAAATGGGTAATCTTATGATAGTTGTTAGTGATGATTCACAAGGATGAATGCAATTTTAACAAGATCAAGGGAACTACGATTTCAAGGATCTTCTGTTGACATTGATTATGATTATGATATTATGACTACCCCCTCAAGTGATGAGTTTATGAGGGAAACGATAATGTATGAAGCGACGAGGTCACTTGACCATAATGAATGATTTTCACAAACTTAGAATTAAGCATTTACTTACTTGGCTAAGCCTATTTCAGTGTATGATTGCAATTGTTAATAGCAATTACACATTCCTATCCCATGGAAAAATCAGGCTACAATAGCCTTCTTAGGGAATCAAAATGGTACAATGTCAATTAGAATTATGTTGAATCAATTTATCAATGATTTGATGAAAAAAAAAGGTGTCATAAGAGAAATGACATGAAATACCTCATTTTCGTGGAGCGGTCCAGCCTTGAAGGCCTTCTTCGAAATTGAAAAGAAGCATATCAAATCAACGATGACAATTTTACCCCAAATATCCTTATGGTTATTTACTCATCTCGTCGGATTGCATGGAGTGACAGTCCCTGCAACCACCGAGTGTATAGGGTAAATAACTGAATATGAGGTGCATTTGGTTTTTGATTTGTTTAATTAATTGTTTTTGACCTTTTTGAATTTTTTATTAATTCTAGTGCTTGTAAATCACCAAATTTGTTAATTTTATTGCTCTTATTGATATATTGATCCATTAGGAGTCATTAATTTATCAGTTAATACCTTACCACAGGGGGATTTTAGTGCATTTAATACCAGTTGTAAATCACGTCTAGGGCCTACGGTTGAAATTTCAAAGTTTAGAATCGTGGATCTCAGCTATGATTGGCAAAACCTAATTTTGGGACCATAGGTGTTAGCTACAATCCGACAAAAATAGGAAAATGTTTATAAATTTCTTATTTTCAAATTTCTTCATTATTCCTTGACAACGACTGCAATTTGAAGAGCTCTAAGATGTGTGAGAGTAAACTTGATATAAAATGCTGATAAAACTAAAACCTACTACCCTACACACATCATGATGGCAAACCATGGGCAACCTTCTTCTAGCCGAGACCTCAGTTCGGCTAAGGTAACTCAAAACTGAATCCTTGCACTCATTACCAATTAAAAATGAACCACATTAAGTAATGGGGTAAATCAATCTCACTAAATTGTTGGCAATGAATCTCACCTTAGACTAGGCTAGTTTAGGACTTAATTATTTTTTTTTGTTTTTTTTTTTTAATTTCTTGGCTAGGAAATGACCCCAAAAGGGTCATATTCCTAGACCGCAGCTGGCAACTACAGTTCTCCATTGAAATATTGGGGACCATAGGTATTAGCTGTGGTTAGATTCAAATTATAACGGTAAAATATTTGATCGTTATGTAGACCACGGGTTTGACCTATGGTTCCCTATTTTTAGAAAATTCTCCAAATTTATTAATTTTTTTGTGATTTTTCTTGGAAAATAGTGCCATCTATTGCACCTATGCGATGTATTATTAAATTATTTTGATCATGCTTAGCATAATTTTGTATTTTTAGTGATTTTTAGCTTTATTTATCTCTTTTTAGGTCATTTTTTTTAGCTAGATTTTTCCTTATGCATTATTTCTTTTTAGAAATTGACTTCTAGAGCTAGGGAGTCGAACATCCTTTGTACCCTCTACCCACTGCTTACTGACCTAGAGCGGTATTGGTTTAGAATCATTGGCTTAGGCTACATTTTGGATCTATCCACTATTAGGGTAGATCAAGCCTATATGACTATGTTGGCCCACTGTTGGAATGTGCAGACCAACACATTTCACCTATTGACAGGTGAAATGATAATTACACTAGAGGACATCTACCAGATATTTAGGATCTCTATTGATGGTGAGGCCATCACCTCTACTCCATTTACCAATAGAGGAGATATTTTTGATGCTATCTTCGATGACTAGATCCAGGATGCCCAAGGCAGGATCGATCACGGAGGCATCCATATCGATTATTGGTAGGGGAAGGGCATCTTCTCAGTTAAAGAGGTAGTATTCATTCACTTGATCATGTAGATTGTGCTTCCAGTCTCATCGAGTGTGAGTATCCCCTAGAAAATTTTTACCAATGTTAAGAGGGTCACATAGAGCTCTACTAATCTTCCACTAATCCTTAGCCTAAGGTAACACTTTATTGTATCAATTGTACTAGGAGTTCTACCAGATCATCGATAGAGTTGGGTAGGGATTAACTACAGTTTACTCCTCCAAATCTAGGGTTGGTAGCACATCAAGATCAAGTACCTATAGAGATTCACCTAGATATTTCTTCAATTGGCGATGCTCATCAGTGCTATACCACATGCTAGCCCTACAAGGAGGAGGGGTTCTGGAACATGTTCCATGTTGGGGACATAGAGCACTACATTGGCTGATTTGCAGTGCTTCGATAAGATGATATTGAGTGGCGACCCTATATGGATTTCCCTACATGGAAGGAGGTTGATGAGTGACTATGCTAGACTCAACAATACTGGTGGCTACTCAGCTACAAGGCCAATGTCTTTTAGTACCAATTCTATTCATGGGTCCTATGATAGTTTGGGTTAGTGCAGGATATCCTAGAGTTGCTCATCATCTACAGGCAACTGGTACTGGAGAAGGATCTACCCTAGATCCAGTCGACACTATTGGGAGATGTAACTAATGACTTTTAGGAGTTAAGGATTTCTAGTATTGGGACCACCCCAACATATGATACTTGGTGGTCCCTACTATAGTGGTAGGGATTTGGGCCCATTAGTTGGGTAGACGACGGGGTAGAGATTGATCCATAAGGGTGCAATGTGCACTAGTGTACTAAGGGTGGATGGGAGATAAATATTTCCATAGAGGATTAACCATAGATTGAGGCTGAGGAGGAGGCCCTAGATGAGGGCAATGTGCCTCCAGATAGTAAGGTGGGGCAACTGCTAGCCTAGGTTGCAGATCTATAGAGTCAGGTTGGGAGAATTCAATCCTAAATGCTATAATAGGACACTAGTATCACCATATTAGAGGTGAATCTAGCTGATAATGAGAGATAGTTACACTAGGCCAAGGAGGAGATCACAACTCTGACAGCATGTGCTACAATAGTGGAGGGGCAGGACCAGGAGCTCACTAGTGTGCATGATCTGGTAGAGGTGCAACTAGGTACAACTATAGCAAAGAGGGACTTGGCCTAGGCTCATAGGGGAGATCCTTCATCCTCATGTGCTATCATGGAACCACCCACAACACCATAATACACACTACTAGGAGGTCGTGACCCCATGATAGATATTATGCAGTTCACTTCCCTCATAGAGGAGGGGAACACTATACATAATGTGAGGGTAGATCGCATCTCTTAGATGGAGGACCACATTAGGCTGATAGGTGGGGAGGTTCTAGAGGATATTTATTCTATGGGGACCCACAGGAGCAGCTCTAGGACCAGGACTAGGGAGTCAGTACAGTCCACTGCCATCTCTAGTCATAGGACCCACAGGTCTGAGAGGACACACAAGTCCTATAGCACTCATGTAGCCAACTCATAGAGGGGCCATAGGGATGGTGGAGGTGACATAGGTGCCTCACAGTCTAGGGGTGTAGGCCCTTATTACATATTGTAGATATTTTTTGGTTATACTATTTTTGAGTGTAAGGTCGAGGACCTACACAATTGTAGCCTGCGGGTATTTTTGATGTACCCCCATGTAGTCATTTTTAGATACATATATATTTATATGAGATACTGATAATTTTGGCTCATTATGTGTACCTGTGTATTTTTAATTTTATGTTTATGTTATGCACATGGATGCAGATGTTTATATTGATGCTATGTTTATGTAATGTGATGTATGGATGACATGCACTAGATAGCTATTTTTTATTTATTTATGATGATGATGATATGCAGTGATCTAGATGCTTAGATGTGCTATTTATGATGGATGCATAATCATGCAATGTTTACTTTTAAATACACATTTAATTTTGCTTTATTGTATACATTTAATTTATAATGATATCACGATATGGTTATGCAATGTATGTAATGCATTATTTACATGATTGTAATCTAATGTAAATGAACCTGTATGCTTTAATAACTTAAAACATAAGGAATTAATGTGATATAAGTTTAAAAATCTAATGGACGACACCATAGAATGTGTAAAAATCATGAATGTAATTGAAAATCCTCATTACAAGAATTTTATCAATTAATCACCTATATATTAAATGCAATTTGTGAATGATATGATATGTCATTCTATTTGCTTTTGCAAGTTTGAAAAATATGCACAATATAGTCAGTGGCCATCTAGATATCATTTCTAATATCCATTCAGTATCTATCCTATATCTTTATTGTGCTTTATGTAATGATGTATCATGGATTCAATACTTTGAATTTTGATGATTTGAATGACTTTATTCTATATGGTTTGTGGTATTTGGTATTTTTTTTCTATTAAAGAAACTTTTGAGATTTTCCATGAGACTCAAACACCCTATTAGACTTCTCAAACATCACATACTAGTTGTACAAGGCTTTTTTTGGACAAATATTTCATCACGAATGACCCAATTGTTCATTACCCCTGTGTGTGCATGTGAGTATTTTTAGATAGACCATAGGCATACCCCAGATGTCATTCAGGACTCTTCCAACCCATATGTTAGATTGGGTTCCTCCTATGTTCGTATCATCCTTGTTTCATACTTTATTGGACTATACTGCTAGACAACCCCAGGCACCTAGATTTAGCTCATATCACAAATTTATTAGGACTACCCCTCCAAAAATAGTCAGGACTCTTTCAACCCATTACTGCATTTGGAGATCACCCAATAAAATTACTACTTCGAAAGTAGGCGGGACCCTTTCAACCCATTGTTGCAATCAAGGTTCATTCTATGGATTTGAATGGTGAACAATCCAGGGATTCAAGTTCTCACCTTGTTTTGATTTTTTCTCATATGTAGTGATAAAAATCACTGTTTTTCACATTTTACTCTGAGTGATAAAAATCATAGTTTATTCTTGTTTTTCTTGAGCAAGGGATTTGTATAATGATTTTGATTCACTATATCATTTTATATTTGAACTTTGAACTTTGGGTTTGAAAATTGAACTGTGTATCTATGTACGAGTAGAGGAAATTCTTGTCCTTTTGCCAAGGTTCACCACTCTAGACCGAACTATTTGCAAGATAAGAAGGTAATAAAACCCATCTCTCTAAACACCTAAGACCACTTTCGTAGCTTTCATCCTCCCTTATCGTAGCAAGATTTTAAATGTGTCAATTAGTGACAAGATCCTGTTATGCCAAGCACTATCACAACTAGTGACCTCATCTACAAAAGCATAAGTAGCTTTCTATGATGTTTGAGAAACCCACTAGGTATGGCTGAGTGACTGGAAAACTTTGGTATACACACATATCTCATAGCAATAGGTGTTGTGTATGAATGCAATAGATTATGATAAATGCAAAGGTGCATGATTAAAACACAAACATGGCATTGTTTGTAAGAATGACAAACACAATCCCTTCCTACTACAGAATGCAACGAATGACGAATGCCTATTTGAAATGCAATGAAGTGAATGCATGTGTGAATGAAAATGCATGATGCAAATTCAAATGTTTTTGGATTTTATGATTTACCAATTTTTATTTTATTTTATTGATTTTATAATTTTTATTGATTTTGGGACTTTTTATTTGACCAAACGGTGAGTACATGTCTTTAGAGCCTTTTGATTTACCAAACTACTCACAAGAGAGCTTGGAGCCTTTTAGGATGACCAAGAGGTTTTTAAGAAAATCCTCAGAGTTTTTTGGGGTTGACCAAAGGTTTGAAGTACCTTTGGAGCCTTTTGATTGACCAAACTACTCACAAGAGAGCTTGGAACCTTTTAGGGTGACCAAGCAATTTTAAGCAAACCCTCATAGCTTTTTGGGATGACCGAGTGATTATAAGAAAACCCTCAAGGCCTTTTACTGACATGACCAAGCGGTTTTAGGAACCCTTGGAGCCTTTTTGGGTTGACCGAGCAGTTTTGGGTAAACTCTCGGAGCCTTTTACTATGATCTCAAGCATAAAACACCTTAAGATGGATAATGTTTAGAGGTTCAAGCTCTTCAACACCTCCTATAAATATTAGAAAATAAGTACCCAGAATAATATTTTCAGATATGATATAGGGTCCTAGATAATTAGCTGGAAATTTGTCTCACATATCTGGCGGTAAATTAGAGTTCTATTGGTTCTCTTTCAATGCAAGATCCCAAACTTAAAAGTATCTCTGGTAGAATTTGATATTATAAGTTCATTTTAGTCATCCTGATAAATGTGGAGATGCTCCAAGACATTCACGTGATGTTCATCAAGCAACGTCATTTGATCTAGTTGAGATTACCACACGGTGTCATCATCGATGAACTCTTTCAATGTAATGTGCAACATTGGAATTTCCAATTCCAAGGGCATAATAGCCTCAATGACATATACTAGTGAAAATGACATTACCCCAGTGGGCATATGAATGCTAGTCCTGTAAGCCCATAATGCAAGGGGTAGTTGGATATGCCAATCTTTGTGGTTTTCTTGGATCATATTTTTTAAGATACCCACCACTATCTTATTTGAGGCCTCAACTTACCCTTTTGCTTACGGATAATAAGGAGTTGTAAAACTGTGCTTGATTCTATATTTAGATGTTAAAACTCTCATATTTTTGTTATTAAATGGTGTTCCATTATCCAAACATATTTTGGATAGAATCCCAAAATAACTTATGATATGCTCTAGTATAAACTCTGCTATACGAGATCCAGTTGTCATTGTTAAGGGTATTACTTCCACCCACTTTGTGAAATACTTAGTAGTTGTGATTATAAATGTATGTCGAACCGATGATGGAGGAGATATCTTGCCTATAAGATCTAATCCCCACTCAAAAAATAGTCAAGCTGCTTGGATGGGTTGTAATTCCTGTGATGTCAAGTACGTGATATTAGCATGATACTGAAATTTGATGTATTTCTTGACATACACATTGCATTCCTTCTCCATAGTGGTCCAATAGTAACCCATTCAAAGGATGCACTTTATGATGGCCATGCTGTTGAAATGGACACCACATGTACGATAAAGATCTTTTGAAATTACCCAAGATTACTCTTGGGGCTCTAGACAATGAAGGATAACTCCATCGTAACCTCGTTGGTACAAAATGTCTCTTATCAAGACATATTTAGTCACTTTCTACTTGAATGTGTGTTTTGTGGCACGTGACAATCCCTATGGGATTATACCAATTTTTAAAAAGTCTTGGATTTGCAACATCCAACTCTGACAAGCCTCAGCTTCGACTGCCAAGACGACTTGATCCCCTTGTGTATTTACCTTTGCAAATGCAGACTGGGAAACAACCTTGTGGTGAATGGTAGTACCACTCCCCGTTAGAATCTGATAGTTTAATGACCCCTAGGGTGCCTTATTTAGAAAGTCTTCAACTCTACATAACCATTCAGATTTTGGTTCCACGCTAATCATGTTGATTGACATTTTATTATCAAAGGCTTTGCACTTTGTTGCAGGATGCAAAATCATTTGGACATGGATGGTAGTGATATACATAGATGAATTCTAATGGATTGAGGATCCCAAATATTCCATGGTTTCTATGAATCTATTTGACAAATGAGGGATTGCCTCGATGTCATACCATTCCAATTTAACCAAATATGTAACAATAATATATTTATAAGCTTTCAGTACATGACATCGACACTAAAATATCTCCTTAACTTGGTTTACTATGAGAAAGGAGTTTCCAAATATGTTTAATCTTTTAATGTTCATGGATATGGCTATGTGGAGGCCCAACTATAGGTATTTATACTCAACATTATTGTTGGTGCACAAAAAGTCTAATTTAAATGACAAGGGCATTGGAGCTCCTTGCAGCATGAAAAAAACTATTCCTGCACCACTTCCTTCCTTGCACTTTGAAACATCAAAGAATAGATTCATGTTAGCATTATTCTCTAGCTCTTTAGGTTTAAGAGCTTTAGATACAATGAATACTGCATTGTCTGAAATCTCAATGGTCAGAGGTCTACTATTTGACAGTGGTGCCTTAGCCAGTTGATCAAATATGACTTATCCCTTAATGTAATTTTAGCGTATGAATTCTAGATCAAATTTTATCAGTAGCATGATCCACTTTGTAGTACGCGTATTGTGATATGTCTTACTCATCATGTATTGCAAAGAATTTTATTTGGATATAATATATGTCATATGACTTAGCATATAGTGTTGCAATTTCTTGGTAGCGAAAACTACTACTAAACACAGTTTCTCCACATATGCATACCCTAGCTCATAACTCACCAAGGTTCAACTAATATAATATATGGCTTGTTCTTTGCCTTGCATGTTATTTTGGGCTAACATGGTCCCTAATGTAAATTTGGTCATCAATATATATAGTAGAAAAGGCACATCTGGCCTTGGTGAGCTAGTACTGGTGTCGTCACTAGGTATTGCTTTATTTCAATGAAAGATGCTCAAAAATCCTCATCCTAGTTGAATGGGACTCTCTTATGTAGCAGTCGATTCATGGGTTGACACTTATTCAATAACTTAATGATGAGTCACTTTATCAATGCTAATTTGCCCTGAAGGCTCCTTAACTCTTTAATATTGGAGGGAGGACACATCTCTAGAATAGCCTTGACCTTTGTTGGATCGACTTCAATGCCTCATTTAGAAATTATGAATCCTAAGATTTTACCAGAAGTTACGCCAAATACACACTTCTTAGGATTCAACCTAACATTGTGCTCTATCAAGCGATCGAAGACCTTGCTCAGGACCTCAGCATGCTCACTATGCAGCAATGACTTAGCCATTAAATCATCAATATAATCCTCTAGGATCTTATGCATGTAGTCATGAAAGTATGTCATGGATTGTTGATATGTGGCACCAACATTTTTGAGGCAAAATGGCATAACTTTATAGAAAAACATTCTCCATGGTGTTATAAACATGGTTTTATTCTGGTCTTTAGGTTTAATCTACATTTAATTGTAACCAAAAAAACCATCCATTAAGGAGAGCATTTCATGACCTACATTTGCATCTACAAGAGAATCGATATTAGGCAACATAAATGAATACTTAGGTGTTGTCTTATTTAGGTCTCTGAAATCCATACAAATATAGATTCTTCCAGTAGGTTTTCCTATAGACACCATATTGGATACCCATTTTGGATAGTCGATGGATATTACAAATTCTATGTCCAACAGCTTTTGTAGCTCATATTTCACCATTAAGGCTACTATTGGATGCATATTTCTAAGCTTTTGCTTCATCGGCTTCTTCGTCAGATCTAGCGAAAGGTTATGGGTAACCAATTTTGGGTCTATACCTAGCATATCTTTGTATGTCCAAGTGAAAATATTAGGTCTCTATTTTAGCAAAGGGATGAGGGTGGCACGCTCATCTGGAGTGAGACTCTCTTTGAATTTAACCTTCCTTGGATTGGTGGGATCATTACTGATATCCACGTTGAAGGTTTCCTCTACTAACATGTGTGATCCCTCCTCAAGTTGATGAGGAATAGGGATAAAATAGATGTCATCAGCTGGGTTGATAGGTTCTACATTGGAAGCACCCTCAACATGATAGACATCATAAGCACAACCTGGCACAAAATGAAATGGTTGTAGCATTTCTTCATTAGGGAAGAAATATTTAGGCTCAACAGGTGAGTCAACGCGATCCCAATCGATAGCATCTACATTGAGATACAACAGTTTGGATGGATTAGCTAGATTGTAAAGTGGGGTGGTCAAATAAATGGAGATCATATTGATGGAATGGAATTGATCTCCAAGACCACATGGAAAAACCTCTACATTATCTATTCAAATCTCATACCCAATATCTGGCTCTTATGGCATGGGCACAAATGGGTTCTCTCTCTGAGAAATGTGAACTATTGGATCCTCTCTATGCACTGGTTGTAATATGGGATCATTCGGATCATGGAGATCCATGTAGGTAGGTAGATAGGGAAACAACATGTGATAAATCATATTAAAGTTTGGTGGTATTCCCCTAAGGTGAGGGTTGAGATTGATTTCTCTTTGCATGTCCTCGGACGTATAAGGTGCATGACAGTGACGTAGGTAGGGAGGTCCTAGATAGGGTCTCTCTATTTCATCCTCTTTGTTGTTGGAAATTTGAGGTAATATGAGTAATTTTATGTTGTCATTGATTTCACATGGATCACATTTGGTTTTGGTGGCTGAAGTATTTCATAAATAAGCATTTATGATAGTTCGAAAAATAGGGTTTTTGTGAAAACCAAGGTAGGTAAAATAAAATGTTTTATTTAAAACCATGGATAGCATATTTGATATGGGTTTTTCTTAAAACCTAGGTTACCTTTTCATTTCATCAAAAAAGGCGCCCCGGAGATGAAGATATTCAACTTTGAATATTTGCTGTAAATTTTGATATTTAAAATTTAATTTTAAAATTTTAAAATTAAAATTATGACATCACTACCAATGTCATCATTAAATAAAAATTAATTAAATTACCACCAACATTGGTAAATATAAGGGAAGGTGCATATATATATATATATATATATATATATATATGAATATATGAAGGCTTTCTTTTAAAAGCCTTGGAAAAAGAGGAGTGGATATAAGATGAAAGGCGCAGAGAGTTTCGTGTGGCAACGTGGTCCAACAGTAAGCGAGGGGAGACAAAGGTTTTTTGACTTGTGAAGGACAAAGGTTCGATTCCTGTTGGTTGAGTATTTAGGGCAAGATAAAGGCCCACATTTTTGTTATTTGGTGTGAGCAAAGGAATAAAACAAAAGCGCATTTTTCACTTCTTGTCCTATTCGAGCACTTTGCTCGTGTGGTCTTTGGTACCACGGTTGAGAAATATTTGGGTAGAAGACGAGGGTTTGATTCCCTCTAAGAGGCAAGTAAGTTTTTATTTAATAGATTAATTTTTGCCTAATGTTGGAGGTATAAGGTGATAAGGGTTGAGTTGATTTTTATTTTTGAAGGAAAAATAAATGCACTTTTAGAAAATAAGATATTTTTGGTATGTTTCTTTATAAAAGTATATCATATTATATATTGTTGGAAAGGTTATTTTGAGGGCTATTTGAATAACTCATTTAGAAGGAGAAATAAGGTGTATATAGAGATATATTTCTATTTTTATAAATGGGTTGAAAAGTGAAGATTGTTGTGCTCTTTTTAAAAGTGTGTTGAGTATGGCATATTTTCAAAGGGGTTATTCTCTTCATAAAAAGGTATGGGCACATTATCCTATTGATTGATTGTGGTGGTTGAATTCTGAAATATGATTGGAGAGAAAAATATTGTATTGTGGTTTCCTTTTCAAAAATGGTTGGTTGAATGCTTCAAGGTTTTCTGGTTTGAGAGTTGTGTTTAAACCTTGTTTATAAGCATTGTTGTTGAAGCCCATTGATTGTGATATGAACTTGAACTTAAGCTATAGAAGAACATGAGTATCATTGTTATGTGAAGACTTGTGATTGAGCATTGTTGGAAACATTATGAGGTGGTTGATAATGCCTGGACTAGGGTTTGTGAGAGAGAGTTATCCCTTGTGATGATTGGTTGATTTGAGATTGATTTGAGTTGAGATTTGGATTTGAGAATAGAACATATAGAGTCTCTAACAATTCTCTTTATGCTTCTATTGATTTGATATTGGGATTTGAGAATAGAACATATATAGTCTCTAAAAATTCTCTTTATACTTCTATTGAGTTGATATTGAGATTTGAGAATAAAACATATAGAGTCTCGAAAAATTCTCTTTATGCTTCTATTGAGTTGAGATTGGGATTTGAGAATAGAACATATTGAGTCTCTAAAAATTATCTTCATGCTTCTATTGAGTTGAAATTGGGATTTGAGTATAGAACATATAGAGTCTCTAACAATTATCTTTATGCTTCTATGAGGTTGATTTGAGTTGAGATCATTATGGATCATTGTTGTTATCCATTGAATAGTACATTGCCATTCATTGTTGAGTTCATATTTGAGCTTTGCCTTGATAGAGTTGTGGATGAGTTTTGAGTGCTACTTGAGAATGATTGATTGAGCCTTTGAAGAAGACCTTTGGGATAGATTTGTGGTCAGACTTGTGAAAGTTTGTGTATGATTGTTTGAGCCTTTGAGAAGGCCTTTGTGTATAGTTTTGGGAAACATTTGAGGATATATTTGAGGATATATTTGAGGATAGATTTGTGGACAAATTTGTGGATAGATTTAGTGTAAGTTCTTGATGAGCTTGCTAGAGCAGATTTTGATAAGTTCTTGGTGAGCTTGTTGGAGCATAATTGGTCAAGTTCTTGGTGAGCTTGCTAGAGCATATTTGGGCAAGTTCTTGGTGAGCTTGCTTGAGCAGATTTGACAAGTTATGTGTGAGCTTATTAAGAAGGTTCTATGTGAGCCTATTGAGCAGGTTTTGTGTGAGCCTATTGAGTAGGTTCTTAGTGAGCCTATTGATAGAGCTTTGGAGGTGACAGAGTACAAAGGACATAGTATTAGTGGATAGAGATCTAGTAGCTAGCACAGTTGAAGACAGATCTGAGTGAGGAGTCTTCAAGTGGAGAGAGGTCCACTAGTCAATGCAGCTGAGAGACAGAGTCTTCTAGAAGATCACATAGCCAGAGTATAAGGAGAAAGAGTTCTCCTATGGAAGAGATCCACAAACTTGAGATTATGGTATCAACATCTCCTTTGCACAGAGATCCATAAACATTGTAATTGGGAGTGATTCCCAAAAATATTGATTGAGAAAGTTTTAGTAAAATATTTTCTTTGTGGAGTAGCCCACATTGGATGAACCACGTAAATTGTGGTGTCTTTATTGTGTATGGTTTCTATGCATTTATTTGATTACTGATATTGATACTACTATATTTACACAACATAATATTGAATTGGAAGAGAAAGTAAAAATATGTCTTATACTATTCACCCTCATCTCAGTATAAGCTTGTGTTCTTCAATTTGTATCATAGCGGGTTCATTCGAAAAGGCTAACAGCTTGAGGGTAGATTATACAAGGACACAAATGACTTCACAGAATGTATTATCTACAAATAAGGCTCCACTATTTTATGGAAACAATTATTCTTTCTATAGCATGAGGATGAAGAATTACTTGATATCACAAGGATATGAGGTATGGCAGATGGTTGAAAAAGAGTATAGGGTTGAAGGTGATACCAAGGAAGATAAGACTACCAGGAAATTGGTTGAGATAAATGTAAGAGCAATAAATTGCATTTTGAGTAGGCTACATGAGATAGAGTTTGCAAAGGTCATGGTATGTACTTTAGATAATGAAATGTGGACCAAGTTGCAGAATACTTATGAAGGAGATTCCAAGGTAAAATTGTCAAAACTACAAACTCATAGAAAAATATTTGAGGAATTCAAACTAGAAGAATTGCAAAGTATTCTCATAGCTTATGAGATAAGGGTAAGTAATCATCAAGATCCAATAAAAGATATTGCATTCAAGGCTTTAGAAAAAGAGAAAGGGAAAGTTTCAGAAATAGATAGAGTTTTATAAAATGATGAAGAAGCTAACTTCATCAAAAGGAATAAGGAATCAAGGAATTTCAGAGATATAAATAAAGTTAGATGCTACGAGTGTGGTGATCTTGGTCACTATGCATACAAGTGTCCACATGAATAAAATAATGATTATGAAAAATAGGGTCATAAAAGAAAAGAAGATTGAAAGCATAAGCATGACAAAGATGACAGATTCAAGCAAAACAAGTATGAGAAGAAGAAATTTTTTCGTAAGGTAAATAAATATTACTACATTGTAGAAGCAAGTGATAGCTCAGATCATAGTGATAGAGACAAATCAGATGAAGAAGAATGTACATTCTTTGGAATAAATGAATAAAATCAAGAACACCTATTCCTAGGTATTGAAGTTAAAGAAGAGGATAAATCTTTGAAGAAAGAAATGAAGAGCTTGCCATAGCCATTGAGCAAGAATATATGTACAAAAAATGTCTAAGGATACTAAAATGCTTCATATACATAGATGTTGGGCATATAGATGATGATTGCACATACTACAATAATTGCAACAAGGAAAGTTTATTTGAAAAAGAAAGCAATAGTTCTAGTGACAATTCCAGCAACAGTGATGATGAAGAAGAGGATTCCACAAAACAAGAAAATAAAATCAGGAGGTTGAAAAAGAAAATCAAGAGGCTTGAAAATAAGGTTCAAGAAAATGAAAAATTCAATATGATGCTTAATCAACATATTCAAGATTTTGAAAAAGAGCTTCAAGAAACAAAAGAGCTTGGCATCACTATTTCTAAGAAATTTAAGGAGATGAAAGAAAGATGTAATTAGTTAGAAGAAGAATATTGGAAAAGTTTGGGGACCTACATAAATGAGTTAGCACGATTTCAAAGAAATTCAAAAACTTTGGATAATTTTTTGGATTTACAATGAGATCCATTTATAAATACAGGGCTTGGTTATGAAAAAAGGAAGTAAAAAATAAGTACACAAGGTCCTATATTTGTATCAGGAGGTTTTGTTTCAAAAATCTATAAGGAAGAACCAGTTCCCAAAGAAAAAGAAGCAACATAAATGGATACTTGTATTTCAGAGGCTATAGAGATGTATGCCAATTTGTTACTTGGCACAAATAAAGAGAAAGAAGAGGAGGATTCCAAAGCACCAAATATCTCATATTTCAGGTTTGGGGAATCACACTCAAAAGGAAAGGAAGTTCTAAAAGAGGAAATCAAGGAAGAGACTAAGGAAGAGGATTTAGATACTTCAAAGAGGGTTCAAGGATGCAATACACAAGTTGAAGATGATCATAAGGATAATGGTCAAGAAAGGTATGAGGAACCAAGGCATCAACAAAAGGATTTTCAAGGATATTATTTTTCTTGTAATGGGTTTGGACACAGGGCTATACACTGTAGGGTCTATGGATCAAAGAAGTTCAATTTTTCTAGAGGAAACTTCAAATGAAGAAAGTATGGTTTTTAGGGATATTGCTTATTATGCAACAATATTGGTCATAGAACTTCTCAGTGCAAATAGAATGGTCAAGATGGTTTTGGTTTTAGATTTACACATTTCATAAATCATGGTCATAATGGTCAGGAAAACAGAGCTTCTCAATACATGGTCCAAGAGAGGAATGGATATGGAAATTATTTCAAGAATAATTTTAGGACATGGGCACCAACCAAAGGCTACAATATCAAGTGTTTTAATTGCAATAAATTTGGGTATATTGCAAAATGGTGTAGGACTCAATTCCAAATAGGTTCAAGGAAAGAAGGTCAAAAAGGTTCTAGACAAGAAGATCAAGTAATTCATCAAGAAAAGGATATCAAAAAAACATGGAAGGAAGTTGATAGAGGAAGGAACCAATGTAATATGGGAGTAAAAATACTCCCACCCCAAAATTGATCACCTCAAGAGCGATGGTGATGGGGGTAAGCATAAGAGTCATATATTTTAGCCCCATAGGTGTCCCTTTTGCCATTGATGTCAAAGGGGGAGATATTTTAGTAAAGGGGACAACATTGAGTTAGGGGGAGCAGCCTCCAAAGTGAGCATTGAGCTAGGGAGAGCAACCTCCAAAGAGAGTATTGAGTTAGGGGGAGCATCTTTGATTCTCAGAGATGGTTTTTGCAGTGATTGTGGTTTTTGCATTAGAGGTGTTACCATCAGTGACAAAGGGGTATATTGTTGGAAATTTGAGGTAATATGAGGCATTTTATGTTGTCATTTATGTCATATGGATCATTGATATCACATGGATCACATTTGGTTTTGGTGTACGAAGTGTTTTATAAATAAGCATTCATGATAGTTTGGAAAATAGGGTTTTTGTGAAAACCAAGGAAAGTAAAATAAAAGGTTTTATTTAAAACCATGGATGGTATATTTGATATGGTTTTTATTAAAACCTAGGTTAGTTTTTTGTTTCATCGAAAAATGTGCCCCGGAGATGAAGATATTCAACTTTGTATATTTGTTGTAAATTTTAATATTTAAAATTTAATTTTAAAAATTTAAAATTAAAATTATGACATCATTACCGACGTCATCATCAAATAAAAATTAATTAAATTGCCATCGATATTGGTAAAGGTAAGGGAGGGTGCACATATATATACAAAGGCTTTCTTTCAAAAGCTTTCTTTCAAAAGCATTAGAATTGGAGGAGTGGATATAATACGAAAGGCACAAAGAGTTTCGTGTGGCAACGTGGTCCAACGATGAGCGAGGGGAGACAAAGGCTTTTTGACTTGCGAAGGACGAAGGTTCGATTCCCATTGGTTGAGTTTTTGGGGCAAGAGAAATACCCACATTTTTGTTATTTGGTGTGAGCAAAGGAATAAAACAAAAGCGCATTATGTGCTTCTTGTCCTATGCAAGCGTTTTGCTCGCATGGTCTTTGGCACCGTGATTGAGAAGTGTTTGGGCAGAAGACGAGGGTTCGATTCCCTCTAAGAGGCAAGTAATTTTTTATTTAATAAATTAATTTTTGCCTAATTTTGGAGGTATAAGGTGATAAGGGTTGAGTTGATTTTTATTTTGGAAGGCAAGATAAATGCACTTTTAGAAAAGAAGATATTTCTGGTATGTTTCTTTTATAAAAGTATATCATATTATATATCATTGGAAAGCTTATTTAGAGGGCTATTTGACTAACTCATTTAGAAGGAGAAATAAGGTATATATATAGAGAGATATTTTTGTTTTTGTAAAAAGGTTGAAAAGTGAAGATTGTTGTGATTTTTTTCAAAGTGTGTTGAGTGTGGCAGATTTCCAAAGGGGTTCTTCTCTTAATAAAAAGGTATGGGCACATTCTTATATTGATTTATTGTGGTGGTTGATTTATGAAATATCATTGGAGAGAAAAGGATTGTATTGTGGTTTCCTTTTCAAAAATGTTTGTTTGAATGCTTCAAGGTTTTTTGGTTTGAGATTTGTGTTTAAACCTTGTTTATAAGCATTATTGTTGAAGCCCATTGATTGTGAGATGAAATTGAACTTAAGCTATAGAAGAAAATGAGTATCATTGTTATGTGAAGACTTGTGATTGACCATTGTTGGAAACATTGTGAGGTGGTTGATACATGCTTGGACTAGGGTTTGTGAGAGAGAGTTGTCCCTTGTGATGATTGGTTGAGTTGAGATTGATTTGAGTTGAGATTAGGATTTGAGAATAGAACATATAGAGTCTCTAACAATTCTCTTTATGCTTCTATTGAGTTGAGATTGATATTTGAGAATAGAACATATAGAGTCTTGTTGTGGCTGATCCACAACACACCCCAAAATTGGGGACCCACCTTTTTTGCTTGCTTCCAAAGAAGATCTCAGTGACCCAGATGCTAAAAATCAAGAAAAAGGCAAAATTGTGCAAAAATGAAAAAGTGTCGCGATATCGCGACATGTTGCTCCGTCGCGGCCGAAAATGAAAAAGTGTCGTGATATCGCGACATGTTGCTCCGTCACGCCCGAAAATGAAAAAGTGTCGCGATATCGCGACATGTTGCTCCGTCGCGGTCCAGAGAGGAGAGAGAAAGATAGAATGGAAAATTGTCGCGAAATCGCGACATGTCACAAAATCGCGGTCAAACCAGTCAAACAGGGCAAGGCACTAAAAGCGTCGCGATTTCGCGAAAGAAAGCAGAAAGGGGCACGAAGCAGAAAAACATCGCGATATCGCGACAGGTCGCGTTTTCGTGGCTCCAAGCAGCGAAGTGGTACGGAAGGAAAATATGTCATGATTTCGTGACATGTCGTGTTTTCGTGGCCAAATACAGCAAGAGCAGCCCGAAATAGAAAAGCGTCACGATTTCATGACGAAAAGCTGGCAAAGTGGTATGGAACAAAAATTGTCGTGATTTCACGACAGAAAGCCGCAAGACAGCTCCAAATGAAAAGGCGTCATGATTTCACGACAGGTTGCAGCCGAGGCGTACGAAGATGAAAAGCGTCACGATTTCATGACAGGTTGCAGTCGAGGCATACGGAGATGAAAAGCATCACGATTTCGTGACAGGAAGCCGAGGCGTACGGAGAGGAAAAGCGTCGTGATTTCGCGACAGGTTGCAGCCACAGGGCCCGATAGCATAAAAATGTCATGATTTCATGACATGTCTCATTTTTGCAGTGCATGAAGGCAGACAAGGCTATTGGCAAGAAAATGTCACGATATCGCGACATGTCGCATTTTCATGGTGAAAGTAGAGGAGCAAAGCTGCATGCATAAAAACGTCGCGATATCGCGACATGCTATTTTTTGTCACGATTTTCACGGGGCCATTACAGAACATGCAAAAAAGTGTGGAACACGTGGCATACATGTGTAAGGGCTGCAGAGGCGTTACAGTTCACAGAGAAGATCAAGCGTCTCAATGTCGAGCATAAAGTCGAAAGCAATGGAAAGGCGGGGAAGGTGAAACGAGGCAATCTGGAAGATGAAACGAACCGTCGTGGAAGGAGAAGCAATTTACCAGAACTTTAAAGAGCATAGATTGGTACGAGGGTCAGAAACCGCTGCAGGCAGAGTTGTAGTGCCGAAGGCGAGAAGCCATTCTGGGCTTGCTTGGGAGTGTTTTTCTTCCTTTTTTTTGGTTTTGAGAAAACCAGAGATTCTGCTATTGTAACATGATTTATTTTTAATGCAGGAGTGTTCAAAAATTTGCATCTTGTGGGCAAGAAAGAAGGAGATTTTTCTGTGCATGCTATAGATTTAATGTTTATTCTTTCATTTTTCAGATTTCGGATTTATAGATAATGTTAAATGCCACTTTTGTGGGTTGCATTAGGCGAATGTTCAAAATTTGAATTTTATTTCAAAACCCTTTGAATCAGCACTTAGCTTATCGGGATTGTGCGTGTTTGCAGGTCCAATAGGTTAGGTTGCATGCATGGAAACCTCACATCTTCGGTTTTTCCAGAACGGGATAGCATCAAACTGAATGCAATTTTAATTTCTTTTTCTTTTGCATTTTATTTTCTTTTTGCTGCACTTTATTTTTCAGAAGTTCCAATTTTATTTTTCAAGCATTAAAATAAAATAAAAAAATTAAAAAACTTCAAAATCCATAAATAATTCCTTCATTTTATGGCATTTCATTAAATTTCATTTTGAAGTTACGAGATGGTTATTTAAGGACCAAATCACATTTGCTTTATTCGGGTTCAATGAACAATCATTAAAGTTTCACAGTAAAATAAACCACAGTGCCCCTTGTTTTCAGCTACTTGCAACCACTAAGGTGTTCCAAGCATTTTAATTGAATATCTTTATTTGAGATTATTAATACACAGATGCAAAATGCTAACATAACAAGAACCTTGGAGAAGTTACATGTTTAATTTCTTTGCAAGCAGAGGATTTAGAACCCAAATCCTATCGGAGAGTGTGTTTTCACAATCGGGTGAAAATACCACTCAACAGATTGGCGCTAGAAGGAGGGCCTGGATGGGTTTATTTCAGTGAGATTTAAATGCTATAGGGATTTAAATTTTGTATATTTCATGCCCTATTGGTTATTATTTTTAGCTCTCTTTTAACAATATAACTCTGTAGTGTTAAAAGGAGGACAGGAATTGCTATGCACTGTTCCAATGCTTTGATTGTTCATACAGGTAATGTGATTTGATTTGATTATAAAATATAAAAAATAAATAAATAAATAAATAAATAAAGAATTTTTGGGTATTAAAGTTATATTCTTTAAGATTCACTAATGGCTATGTTTACACCTTGGATGACAGGTAGCCCATTGAATATACCAGGAGTTCAACATTATTTTCCCGTTGGTTTTGAGAGATGTCTTCCTCAATTTTTGTCTAATGGGACAAATACTGTAGAAGAACACATTCAAGCATTCAAATTTGTTGTGAATCACTTAACAATTTGGTATGATGATGTTGTTTGTAAAATGTTCCCTTACACCTTGGACAAAGTGGCATATGATTGGTTTACAAGTCTACCTTTAGGGTCTATCACTTCTTGGGCTCAACTAGAGGCAACATTTCTCAATCAATTCAACAAAAAGCAAGTTGACCCAATCCTCATGTACAATCAGTTGGTCTATATTAGAAAAGGACCAAGTGAAAATGTGAAGTCATTTTCTGAAAGGTTCTTTGGATTATATACTCAACTAGTGACATTTTATGTTCTTCAAGAAGAAGTGGCTCTCCAAATATACATCAATGCTCTTGACCCACTCATTTCCACATATTTGCGAGGGATGCCTCAAATCACATCTTTGTCACAAGCCTATACTCAAGCAATGGCAATTGAGCAACAATTGAGTTGTCAAAATTATGGTGTGGGTTCTGGATCATATAATCTTCAATCATTTAATGCCTCTCTTACCCACCCAATGATTTATCCACCTCAACCAAGTTCAAGTGTGAATCAATTTCAGAATCAACAATCATTCCCAAGCTTCAATCAATTTCAAAATCCTCAACCTACTATGCAAGATCAACCATCTTTCTTAAGTATGAATCAACTTCAAAATGCTCACCTTGATTCAAAAGATGTTTCTAAAATCAATTTCAATGATTTTCACAAGAATATGATTTTAGGCAAGGGAGGAGTACTAGATCCAACTAGTATGGAAACATGTGACAGATTGGAAACCCTTGACTCACCAAAAGATGAATTCTATGAGGATGAATCCGATTCGGATGACACATTGGATGACATTGTTGAAAGTAATGGCCCAAAAAATTCACACCTTCCAAATTATGTTAAACATGAATCATGGGTTACACATGTGGATTATGATAACCTTATCAATTTGAATACAAGCAATAACCCAATTTTGGAAGTAATTGAACCATCTAAGGAAGGAGAGGATAAATTTGATGAGAAACATGTTGATGAATTAAAATATGATGTAGAAATAGTTGAGCATCACAATTTGATTTTGAAAGATGATCATTATGATTCTTTGGAAGAGTATGCTCACTCCAAACCTTTCGATGAAATTTGTGTGCCTATTGATATGCAGGATAATACAATTGCCCTTTCATATGAGGATATTAAAAGTCCTGTACAATCCGAGAATGCTTTGGAAGAAGGGTTGGAATCTCATCAAAGGTTGGAGAAGGATAATGATTCTACTACCATGGATGAAGAAGGAGAATCAATTGTTTTTGTTCCCCTTGAGGGGCAAGAAATCAAAAATCTTGATCCACCTATTGTTTCTACAATGTCTATGCCATCTCAAAATGATGAAATTACAAAACCTAAGTGGTGTGGGTTGGATGCTATTGATGATCCTAATGAAAATATGGATTTTGAGGCAACTCAAGCCATTGATCATGGAAAGGTGTCACGTGACACATATCTTGAAAAATCAGGCTCTTGTTTTGAAAAATATGGACGCATGTTTGATTGGGTGCCTAACTTTGGTGTTTTTGAACAGGTATTGGATGATGAAGAAGACAATGAGGAAAAATAAAAAGATACTAACACTCATCAAGTTGTGGTAAATTCTAATCATGATGGGTTGAGTAGGGATGACAAGGTGAAATATCTACCTTTGGTAGTAGCTACAAAAATTTCAAGTGATAAGTTACATGATGTCCCTTTGGATGCTAACATCATTAATGAGGAAATGCCAAATTTTGTTGATGCTTGTCAAGTTTTGAATGATTTTGATTGCTTTAAAATCCTGGAAAATAATTTAAATTCAAGACTTTTAGAAATAGGCTCTTGTTTGCAACATCTCACATTTGAAAAGGGAAGCCTACTTCTAAATCATGAATGGAATGATGAAACTTGCACTTTAAAGAATAGACAAGATAAAATTGAATACCAACCATTGTCTAATCAATTAGATTTGAATCTCACCTATAATGTTGGTAATAGAACTAAATCAAATTGGTATGGTGAGCATGGCAAGTTGAAATTTGTTGCATTGCTTGGTTTGATCTTATTATTGTTGGATTCCTACAAAATTTGGCATGTCTATTGTGTCATATGTTTTTTGATATGTTCTAATCATGTTTGGGATCCAGGAAAGTAATGGTCCAAGCTTGGCATCATCTTGTACAATAATGTATATAATTTTTGGGTTTTTTGGTTTGTGTTTTCAAATTTCCATTTTTGGGATTGCAGTTTGGTTTTGGATTGAATAAGTTTTAATTTAAAGTTGTGTGTTTATTTGACATGTTTTGTTTGTCTATAAAAAAAAAAAAAAATGATGAAAAAGTTGTCTTGAGATGCTAACTTATGTTCTAGATCAGGGAAATATGGAACATTGGAATTGTGTTGTAGAAGCTCCACAAGTAACACAAACATTTTAAGTAATATCGTTTGAATCTTGTGATGCATGAAATTGTCAGTTTTGCACATTATGGTAAAATAGATGATTTATTCCAAAAGAAGCAGCGCATTCACATCTCAATTCACATTCCACATTGCATATACATGTCATCTCAGTTACATTTTCATTTCATGTGCAATCATTGAGAAGGTGTCGAATCCTCTTAGGGTTATTCTATAACATAAAACATAAATGTGAAAAAATCCTAAGGTTGGAAACTGAGTCTTGAGATATCTAGAACCAAGCACATTTTATACACATTAAAAAGGATCTTGAGCAAAATGATCAAAACCTTGCTTGGAAGAAAAGGTTGGGCGAAAGAAGTATTTCATGTCTATCCTATTATGCAACATGATCCTTAAAACAGTGGTTTTGACCACTTCCATAAAGCTTAAAGCCTAAAATCGGAGTAGTAAGGATAGGGCTAAATCCTCATCGAACTTAGGTTGAGGATCCAACTCCCCAAAGCTTTGATTTGACCTACATGGAGTAGTAAGGATAGGGCATAAATTCTCATCTCGCTTAGGTTGAGAATCTGATTCCCCAAAGCTCCTATGTCTCATTTCATGATAAATCTTGGATTGGAAGGATCGTACTACTTGTCCTCCGCAAAGGATGGGTAGTCATCCCCAAGGTCTAAGCAATAAAATTAATATTTTCCATTTTTATCCAAAGCTTGGATTGGAAGGATCGTACTACATGTCCCTAGCAAGGATGGGTAGTCATCCCCAAGGTCCAAGAAGTAAAAAATTAATTTTTCCCATCTCATCTTTATATTGGATTGGAAGGATCGTACTACTTGTCCTCTGCAAAGGATGGGTAGTCATCCCCAAGGTCCAAAGAAATGAAGATAAGTCTTGGATTATGGGGTTAAGTATGCCCATGCATGGCAACATGTCTTGTCTAAAAAACAAGACCACTGATTGTCCAAAGGGTTAGACTAGCATGACCATTTCTTTCATAATTGGTTAAATTATTTTGCTCAAAGTGAGGTAATGAATTCTAAATCAGAATAGTAAGGATAGGGTTAAACTCCCATCTCGGTTAGGTTGGGAGTCTGATTCCCCAAAGTTCTGATTTCACGTTCACTTGCACATGGGTTCAAGATAGTAGGGACTCATAACCAACTTTGGGATCTAATGAATTAATTCAGTATACATATATTTATTTGGCCTTAAGAGGGTTTGGCAGTTTTGATATGTTTGATCATGATATTAGAAGGTTTGAGCCTTTTCAATGCAGGTTGTTATATCTCTAGCATCTTCAGCATACATCAAATCCTGCACAAATCATTCATAGCCTTGCATACAAATCATGGGTGAAACTGACAATGGAATGTTGATCAAGTTCAAGCGATAGGGAATGAAAACACCTTGCACACACCGAGCTGATACTCAACAATTTTGATAATTCATGTATTTTTGATCTATGGGCATTCGTTTATATTTCTTATGTGCTAATGCTGGTTTTCGAGTTTGTATACTTCCAGGTTGGGTTCTCACCAAATGCTCAGGAGCATTTGACAGCAGAGTCGCCATTTGTTGTGGCTGATCCACAACACACCCCAAAATTGGGGACCCACCTTTTTTGCTTGCTTCCAAAGAAGATCTCAGTGACCCAGATGCTAAAAATCAAGAAAAAGGCAAAATTGTGCAAAAATGAAAAAGTGTCGCGATATCGCGACATGTTGCTTCGTCACGACCAAAAATGAAAAAGTGTCGCGATATCGCGACATGTTGCTCCGTCACAGCCGAAAATGAAAAAGTGTCGCGATATCGCGACATGTTGCTCCGTCGCGGTCCAGAGAGGAGAGAGAAAGATAGAATGGAAAATTGTCGCGAAATCGTGACATGTCACAAAATCACGGTCAAACTAGTCAAACAGGGCAAGGCACTAAAAGCGTCGCGATTTCGCGACAGAAGCAGCAAAGGGGCACGAAGCAAAAAAACGTCGCGATATCGCGACAGGTCACGTTTTCGTGGCTCCAAGTAGTGAAGTGGTACGAAAGGAAAATATGTCACGATTTCGTGACATGTCATGTTTTCACGGCCAAATACAGCAAGAGCAGCCCGAAATAGAAAAGCGTCATGATTTCACGACGAAAAGCTAGCAAAGTGGTACGAAACAAAAATTGTCACGATTTCACAGAAAGCTGCAAGACAGCTCCAAATGAAAAGGCATCACGATTTCACGACAGGTTGTAGCCAAGGCGTACGGAGATGAAAAGCGTCATGATTTCACGACAGGTTGCAGCCGAGGCGTACGGAGATGAAAAGCGTCACGATTTCGTGACAGGACCGAGGCGTACGGAGAGGAAAAGCATCACGATTTCGCGACAGGTTGCAGCCACAGGGCCCGATAGCATAAAAATGTCATGATTTCGTGACATGTCTCATTTTCATGATGCATGAAGGCAGACAAGGCTGTTGGCAGGAAAATGTCACGATATCGTGACATGTCACGTTTTCGCGGTGAAAGTAGAGGAGCAAAGCTGCATGCATAAAAACGTCGCGATATCGCGACATGCTATTTTTTGTCATGATTTTCATGGGGCCATTACAGAACATGCAAAAAAGTGCAGAACACATGGCGTACATGTGTAAGGGCTGCAGAGGCATTACAGTTCACAGAGAAGATCAAGCGTCTCAATGTCGAGCATAAAGTCGAAAGCAATGGAAAGGCGGGGAAGGTGAAACGAGGCAATCTGGAAGACGAAACGAACCGTCGTGGAAGGAGAAGCAATTTACCAAAACTTTAAAAGTGAAAGCACAGATTGGTACGAGGGTCGGAAACCGCTGTAGGCAGAGTTGTAGTGCCGAAGGCGAGAAGCCATTCTGGGCCTGCTTGGGAGTGTTTTTCTTCCTTTTTGCTGGTTTTGAGAAAACCAGAGATTCTGCTATTGTAACATGATTTATTTTTAATGCAGGAGTGTTCAAAAATTTGCATCTTGTGGGCAAGAAAGAAGGAGATCTTCTATGCATGCTATAGATTTAATGTTTATTCTTTCATTTTTTAGATTTTGGATTTATAGATAATGTTAAATGCCACTTTTGTGGGTTGCATTAGGCGAATGTTCAAAATTTGAATTTTATTTCAAAACCCTTTGAATCAGCACTTAGCTTATCAGGATTGTGCATGTTTGCAGGTCCAATAGGTTAGGTTGCATGCATGGAAACCTCACATCTTCGGTTTTTCCAGAACGGGATAGCATCAAACTGAATGCAATTTTAATTTCTTTTTCTTTTGCATTTTATTTTCTTTTTGCTGCACTTTATTTTTCAGAAGTTCCAATTTTATTTTTCAAGCATTAAAATAAAATAAAAAAATTAAAAAACTTCAAAATCCATAAATAATTCCTTCATTTTATGGCATTTCATTAAATTTCATTTTGAAGTTACAGCATGGTTATTTAAGGACCAAATCACATTTGCTTTATTCGGGTTCAATGAACAATCATTAAAGTTTCACAATAAAATAAACCACAGTGCCCCTTGTTTTCAGTTACTTGCAACCACTAAGGTGTTCCAAGCATTTTAATTGAATATCTTTATTTGAGATTATTAATACACAGATGCAAAATGCTAACATAACAGGAACCTTGGAGAAGTTACATGTTTAATTTCTTTGCAAGCAGAGGATTTAGAACCCAAATCCTATCGGAGAGTGTGTTTTCACAACTGGGTGAAAATACCACTCAACAATTCTATAACAATTATCTTTATGCTTCTATTGAGTTGAGATTGGGATTTGAGAATATAACATATAAAGTCTCTAACAATTCTCTTTATGCTTCTATTGAGTTGAGATTGGGATTTGAGAATAGAACATATTGAGTCTCTAACAATTCTCTTCATGCTTCTATTGAGTTGAGATTGGGATTTGAGTATAGAACATATAGAGTCTCTAAAAATTCTCTTTATGCTTCTATGAGGTTTATTTGAGTTGAGATCATTATGGATCATTGTTGTTATCTATTGAAGAGTACATTGCCATTCATTTTTGAGTTCATATTTGAGATTTTTCTTGATAGAGTTGTGGATGAGGTTTGAGTGCTACTTAAGCATGATTGATTGAGCCTTTGAATAAGGCCTTTGGGATAGATTTGTGGATAGAATTATGGCAGTTTGTGTATGATTGTTTGAGCCTTTAAGAAGGCCTTTATGGATATTTTGGGACAGATTTGAGGACATATTTGAGGATAGATTTGTGGACAAATTTAGGGCAAGTTCTTGATGAGATTTCTTGAGCAAATTTTGACAAGTTCTTGGTGAGTTTTTTGGAGCAGAATTGGGCAAGTTCTTGGTGAGCTTGCTAGAGCAAATTTGGGCAATTTCTTGGTGAGCTTGCTTGAGCATATTTGACAAGTTCTATGTGATATTGTTAAGCAGGTTCTGTGTGAGCCTATTGAGTAGGTTATGTGTGATCCTATTGAGAAGTTTCTTAGTGAGCCTATTGATAGAGCTTTGGAGATGACAGAGTACAGAGTACAGAGACTCAGTGGATAGAGATCCAGTAGCCAGCATAGTTGAATATAGATCTGAGTGAGGAGACTTCAAGTGGAGAGAGGTCCACCAATCAGTGCAGTTGAGAGATAAATTCTTCTAGAAGATAACATAGCTACATTAGAAGGGGAAAGAGTTATCCTATGGAAGATATCCACAAACTTGAGATTAGGGGATCAACATCTCCTTTGGACAGAGATCAATAAACATTGTAATTGGGAGTGATTCCCAAAGAGGTTTATTGAGAAATTTTTAGTAAAATATTTTCTCCATGGAGTAGCCCACATTGGGTGAACCACATAAATTGTGGTTTCTCTATTGTGTATGGTTTCTATGCATTGCTTTGATTACTGCTATTGATACTGCTATATTTACACAAAATAATATTGAATTGGAAGAAAAAGTAAAAAGTTATATTATACTGTTCACCCCCTCTTAGTATAAGCTTGTGTTATTTATTCATCACTATTGTAATACAATCCTTCATTTGCCCCTATAGGTGGAGGACATTCTGGTAGGTGCAGTCCCATGAATCTCACTTTGTGGTCATTGTCATCAATGTCCAAAAAAATTGGATAATAAGTCTATATGTATGACGTTAACAAGACAACTGAATCTACTTCTCCCAAATGATCAATTTTAGTAATAATCTCCTCGATAACATGTACCGACTCTCCAGGTAGTAGTTGATGTGCATACAAAGGTCTTAAATAGCCCCCCTTAGCTTCATCCTTAGATTGATCATTGTTTTAGGATTCACTATCGGCATCATAACTTATTCCACTTATCTCAAAGGTGCACTCCTCTCCATCATCGTTCTAGATATCTCCTCACTCGAGATCACAAAAAAATATGGGGTTATACCCCTACACACCTATGTCATTTATTGCATTATGGATTTGATGACCCAGGTTACCTCTGGTTTTTGCTCTGAGAGCCCTTCATGATCTTCTTAAAGTGGCTCAAAAGTGACAATAGATACCATTGGGTTACTCCTCCAAAATCAAGAAGGATTAGGATCATATGGGTTGAAGTCCACATCATTCTCTAGAATAAGGTACAAGAAATCTAAGGATGCTTTGAGCAAGTCATATTGTCCTTGTATCTGTAACCCCAACTCGAACCTATCAGTTGCTAGCTGATAACATGGCTCAAGTGGAGTCCTACATCCTTGTTCAAACAGACAAAGTTTGTATCCATGCTAGTGATATAACCTAAAAATACACATGGAGTACTTCAGGTTGGATAAATAATGAATATTTACTATGAAATGTTCATCACCATCTTCATCCATGGGTGTTTGCATTGGAATCTGATCCAGCCTAGCATAGATGAAGTTAGTCTGATTGGGTGGCTCTCCCAATGGCACCATCGATCCAACTAGAAAATACTGAGCATGAGGTCGGCCCATATCTTGTGTAGTATCGATAATAAGTTCTAAGGTTACATTATGCACAATATACTCACCTAATATTATTTTGGTGAGATGTACAGTTAGCCACGATACGAATGACCCTATTGACGATGCAGGTGAGGTAGGATGAGGTACCTCCTCGACTATATCTTGGGCTTCCTCCACTTACATGATGATGGAAGCCTCATCGATGACTATTTTGGGCACATACTTCTTATTTTTTTCACTCATTTTTACCTTTAACTTCATGTCATCCCAAAGCATCATCGATGTAATCAATTTCAGCGAAGTAGCAGTAGTGTGCTTAGATCTATGTGATACAGATGTTGATGGTTGAGCATGTATTGTTGGTTTACCTCTTGTATTTTTAACCAGTTGTGTAGGTAAAACATCCAGGTGTGTTGATAGGAGTATGAAACCCCCAAAAAAATCTTATATTTTCATGAACTTGAAAGTTTCTTTGTTTGATGATACTACGTGAACCCATCCCTCATGAAGATATTTTACACATTGGTGTAGTATAGAGGGACAGCAATGCATTTCACAAATCCAAGGCCTCCCGAGTAGGATGTTATATTGCATAGCACCCTTGATCACATGACACATCATAGAGATGGTCATTAGGCCTACCTAAATAGGTAGGATTATTGTGCCAATCATTGAGCACAGGGCAACATTAAACAATCTCAACATGAAGGTAGTGGGCATAGTATGTGACTTTGGTAGCTTTAGATGATTCAATGCCTTGGTCGTTATTATATTTATCGATGAACTAGTGTCAATAAAGAACCTCTTGAATGGAATGTGATTGAAGCATGTGATGATATGCAATGGCAGGTCAGCTGTATCTATAGGAACCATCCTGATTTAATGATCATAAAATTGGATCATGGGCTCCTGGCACTATTGTACATGTCCCACAAAATTGGTAAATGCTTGAGCATCTTAATATTGTACTTTTATGGACCTTAGAATATCCATAAGAGTCTCCTTGTGCCTGGGGGACTACTATATCATTTCATATATAGAAAAATTCATAGGACCTACCTATATTTTTTGTACTAACCTACTCCGTATGGTCACCACCAGTCTTGTTAGTGGGCCTAGAATATTCTGAGTCGATCATTTATTTGGTGTATCTTGTATCCTAATGGGAGCACAATGTTGATACGGTTGCTTATATCTCCTATGTTTGGTAACAACATTCACCATACCTATGAAACCCTAGGTAGGTGGTTTGACATGCACTTGGTTGACTTGGCCAATGTTGTTGCATGGTGCCTCATGGTTTGCTAATAGATTTTTGTAAAACCCCATGTTTTGGTTGTCAGGCACCAACGAATTACTTGGTACTACAAGTTCACCCTTTTCAATCATTTTTTACATAATATGCTTAAAGTACTAACACACTTCAATGTCATGGCCCTTCATACAATGGTAAATGTAAAATAGGTCATCCTGATACCCTTTCAACTTGGGCTGATTTGGATCGACCAGGTTAACCTCAAGCATTTTGATTGCCTTAGCCTCACATAACTGATGGAATATTTATTTCAATGATTTTTTTAGAGGTGTAAATTAGTGAGGTGGACATTGTTCTTTATTTTTCCATTATAATTATTATTACGCTTTTCGTACTATGTAGGAGGAGGTTGGGCTTGATAATTCTGCTTTTGCTACCCTTTATCCTCCCTCTTGAGGTTTAGCACCACTTGGTTTATGTGGGTCTGCTTGCACTTATGTTTCGTGGAGCTCTTCTTGGGCCCCTGCTTCTTGTTCTTGAGCTTCAAGTTGCCTTCTTTCAACTTGATGTCCTCAATTACTTTGGCTTGCACCAAATCTTCCTCGAATGTTGGATACTACTGCAATTGCAATAATAACGAGATGTGTTTAGCAGGAATAGGGAATGATAGCTTTTCCATAAATATTCTCCAAATATTCTTGTATTGTTCAGTTGGCTCATCATCACGCTAAGCTAGCATAGCCATATCAAAAATGTTAGCCTATTTCTTGACATCAAAAGAAAAGCGTTCAAGGAAAGCATCAACTAGTTGCTCAAAATTGTTGATGTTGTGTCTCTTTTTCTAATTGAACCACTCTTGGGATGGGATTAAGAGGGTTGTGAAAAATTTGTGTAAATACAAGGCATTATTACTCACAATTTGGAAATAGACATCCAAAAATCCTATGACATGCTCATGCGCATCTTTGTCACCTTTAAATTTGTCTAGCCTAGGCATAACAAAATGCTTAGGTTATGTTAGAGTAGGTATCGAGGGGTTCAAAGGCTCATTATGAATCTTTCTTAATCTCAACTTTTGAATAATTGTGCCTTGCCTCTCAATTGCTTTTACCTTCTCATTTAAGGCCTTATAGGCCAGTGAGGATAGAAAGTCCTCCTCCCTAAGCTAACACAAGGGTTGTCTTTGAGGCACATTCTTCCTCTATCGAGGTGGAGAAAGTTGCTCTTCCTCCTCTTCAAATTGGGAGTCTTTAGGATACTCTTGATTATTTTCCTCTCCCTCTTCTTCCTCATATTTTTGTTGCCCCTAATCTTCGAATGGTGGTGGTCATTCTCTCTGTTGGGCACTGACATGAGTGTGAGCGTCTCTACACTCCTGTTACACATTGGCTTGTGAAAAAGCCTTTTTGTGTATGCACTCTCTATTCTCCATGTGAGTGTATAGACCAACCTTGGCTAGCCTATATTCCTACTCTATGAACTCTTTTTAGGCAAGGATGCATTCCTCATGCATGCAATGCTCATATAGTCTTTGTTTAATGAGCCTCTACGCCTGAATATTCTCATCTTCGATGCACTGCCTATCTAGACGAGTATCCTCCAATTGATCCTGGAGAAGCTATCATCACTACTCAGATACCATTTTGTGTGATATATCAAGTTTATTAGCCATAACAGGCCTCTGTTATGCATGCTCTATGTGAGTTACCTTATGGGTTTTGTACCCATCCAACTAATTTCTGATGCTTTTGTCTTTATCTATAAATATGACATTGGCATCTTACTAAGATATGTGCTCTGTGCTACCATGTGTGGATGGTGGATGTGTCACATGAGGGCACTTGGAAGCCTCTCCATGCTCTCTAGTAGTCCTAATAGAACCCTCGCTATGCTCACTCGAAGCATGCATGGGCAGAGCTAAAGGCTTATAGCCTAGATACTTGAGGACACTACCTAATCCATCCAACTATTTGGATCTCCACTGCTCATGCGGTGGTGTGTCACTAGCTCCCACCATAGCCATATCAATAGTGATATTTTGAGATTCACTACGTGTGGGAGTCTACACAAGCCTATGCTTAGCATTGGCCCTATCTGCATGCCCTTAAATGGATGGATCTCAATACTGTATGTACTCCAAAGGTGGAGCCATAGATCCTCCTGCAAACCTATGACGTAGGGGTACCAACTTGGACCCCTGTATAACATACTCTTCGGTCAATCATGTGGATGTGCATGCAATGTGATATTGGTAATGGATTTTGAGTGGAACACCCTCATGCTAAGAGGCTCCATGCTCTATTCTGTGCCTAGAATAATGCACAAAAGATCCTCTATCAGGGGTATGATCAATAATTTCCCCTCGTGTCAAGTTATCTCCTCTAATGCTCATCGAACAACATTCAAGAAGTGCATGTGGGTGAGGTTTTGACATGTTTTGTTGTGAATATGTTGGGGCTTGGTCATTGGCATCAGGCTTATGCCTTTTTTGACCACCCCGTGTCTCCACCATGGTGTACCTAGTGTCTAGATTTATTATTTATTAAGCAAATAAGGTATACAATGGTGATTATCTCATATTAACTTTTAAATGTGAGCCCTAAATTATTTGATGTTGTTTCAAATTTGTTGTATCAGTAAAGAAACTCCTTATCATGTTTTGAAAGCTTGTTGGATGATATTCTCAGTTTAATTGGCTTTCACCTATATACTCATAGCTTGACAACTTGGCTATGAACTCCAAGTTGTGTAATCCAACCTATAATGTGTGGTAATGAAGCCCACACATGATCAGGGAGCATAGGTACTCCCATATCCTCACCCATTTTACCCAGTTAGCGTAATACCCTCCTAATAGAATACATAAAAATTTTCTAGGGTACAAAAGGTTCTTGGATCTGGTATTGGTCTAGTATCCAAGGGTACATAGTATTTGGGCCAACAGATGGAAATAACTACCACTGTCATTGGACCCTACTAGCGGTTGGATGTCACTCCCAAGTCACTAGAATTTAAGTGAAACATCATGTGTGTGGTTCATTTTAATCTTTGCATATAAATAAAAATGTATAATACAACATAAATGATTATTTCCTATATGATATGCAAAAAGAAACATTTCATTTCATAGAATGCATGCTATATCCTATATGACTTTTTGAAGATGAAAATTATGATGATATAGCCTCTTATTGGGCCTCAAGCATGCAAACCGACACATAATCTAAACCTAGCATGCTGGATTCTAGGGTGGACTGCACTTACAGGTCTATTATTCCTAACAACGCCTAGCTAAAGTATAAGATAATGAAACCCTATGACTTAGTTCATTTTACCCTTTTTTAGTGTTGTCCTAATTGTGTTTCATTTTATGCTTTCTATAAAAATACAGATAGTAACAATAGACACAGAGGCTAAAAATAGGACCTACCTTAGATCCACATTCAAAATATCTTTAACTCCCTGTTGTCTGTTGTGTCTTCTATGAACCGTAGGTTTGATGCACAATTTAGATTGTAGCCCGTGTTTTCAAGTTGTGGGCCAACAATGAGATCGTAGTTGAAACCTATGGTTTGCACCTGATAATAGAAAACACAAAGAAATTATAAATTAAATGCAAGAAATGCAGAGTTCCATTGTGATCACCTTCTGTATGACCATAAAGGCATGCACCCAATATTACAATTGTGTAAAATGAAACAAAATGGACATTCCCACACAAATTGACAAAGACAAAATCAGTTAAATGAAATGCATCTTTATTCCTCTTTGAATAAATTCATGTTTTTACAAATGAATCCCTCTTAGGGATACCCTTTTTGATATGCAATTACAGTGTTACAATCCTCTCAAGGATAAAATGTACTTTTCAAGCCTTTAAGGTGACATGAACTGCTCTAGGGTGGAGTTGACCCTCTTCTTCGCATTGAGGAAGGAATTAGATGATTGCATCTCCTTCAAACCTACTTTCTTGTGGTCAAGAAACAACACAAAAGCATCAAACAAATAGGTAGCCTCCCATGATGAGGCCCTTTGAGGAAAATATGCATAAATATGCCATAACAATTATGAAATCAAGAATATGGATAAAAATTATTAAAATTGTGCATGATTCATAAATATTGTTAGAAACATGAAAGCAGGAAGTGCAGCTATCTATCTACTTGATCAATTGCATGAAATTAAGCAAGTTAACATGAAAATAATCCATTGACATCCTACTTACTATGATGAAAACAAGATTTATTAAACCCTAAATATGTTAGTAAAATTTTCTCTAAACATGAATTAACCTACTAAAATTACTAATCTAACCTAATTAAGAACACTAAAACATAAATAGTAAGGGGATCTATCACCTGTTGCAAACCACAACTCGGATGAGTGGTCTGCACTGTAAATCGTGGCTATCATCCATGGCGAGCAATTAAGTAGCTTTGCCCTCCAATTCTAGGGTTGTGGTCTTGATCCTCCTTGTCAAATTGATGATCAAGGGTCACCACAGTGTCCTATGATAGGTTTTGTGGTTGAATTTCTTGATAGGGCCTCTGTTTTCCTAAATTTGCATTTCTTGGCATTCTAGCTCCTTAGGGCATCCATGGCATAAATTGTCATGATTATCAATGAATTTGCAAGTAAATCGCAACTAGGCTCTCTCGATGCATTCAAGTGAGTCCACAATTTGATAGGGCTTCCCTACTCTAATCTCTAACTCTCTCTCTTCTTGTTTGCCCTAATTTTGAGGGGTACTTATAGGACTACCCAAGGGCTAGGGATGGCTTCATGGAGAATCCAATATCAAGAAGGGGTGGTTATGATAGTTGGATTGGAACCTTCCATACTTTAATTGCCTTCTTCTAGAAAAAATGACCATTCAGACTGATTTGGCTCAGATGAAGGCCAACTAAACTTCAATTTAGACCACAGGTGATAGTTGCAGTTTAGAATGTAGACCACATGTCTCAGCTACAGTTCAGACTATAGACCACAGGTCTTAGCTGTTGTTCAAACTGATTAGGCCAAGAAACCCAAATTGAGTGGTTAGAACCACTGTTTTATCTTGGAGTTTGTCCAAGATCTTCCATATGGTCTTGTAGCATGTCCATACAAGTAGTCGCCATTGACATGATGCATTTTAGGTGTCTAAAACTTAGTTAAATATTTAAAATATAGGGATAGAAATAGGTTTAGGGTTATAAAATTAATGGTTAAACAATGGTCAGATAAAGTTAACAACATGGGCATCTACAGGTAAACCCCTTGGAAATAAATTTGTAGTGTCCCACACTTGTGATTAATAGCACTCAAAAAAAGCAATCTTCATAAATTAAAGAAAAGGAGACATGCTTCAAGAAATAATTTCAAACATATAAGATACTAATAATCTAAATAGAAAAATTATATCAATACCTACAGTAACAGAAAAGAACTCCATCCAAGCATATGTTAAACAATAAAATATTTCAAGTTTCTCTAAGGTAGCAATTCAATATTAGTAGAATAAACTAACCATAGCAGTAGTAGCTGAAATACATTCATAGTTTAAATCTCAAAATATGCAGAAGACATCAGCCTAAGGCAAACATCCAAGTAATATTTCTTCTATTTATTTGCAAAAGTATTTACACAACAGGGGAAGCAAACACTCTAGAGCTAACCCTAAAAAACAAGGGTTCAACCTCTATTTATAGTTTTCCATGTTAGAAAAAATTAAGGAAAATAAAACATTACAAGGAATTTAAAAATACCAAATTAGATAGGTGCTGATATGGCAACCTCTTATTTGTTTTGGATGAAAGAAGAAATCACATGATCTAACACTTCTCTACAACTTGACCTCTACAATTTGCTAGAATTTCATGGTGTTTGACTCTAGACTATGCCAAACCATCATCCAGACTGTTCACTATTCTTATAGACAATATCCAAACATAGATCTGTAATTGTCTTCATTTCTTGATTCTTGATCTATTTCTTGCTTCACCTTCTAGTTCACTTTGATCAACCAAGTAAAATTAACCATAATTCTTGCTTTTACGAGTTTTCAAGAGAATTAGAAAAAAAAATCATTTATTTCCTCATGAATGGCTAAGATCAGTGCTTCACTTTATTATAAACTTCACGGTATATATCCATGTTGTATCTCACACTTCTTAGTTAGCTTAGCGACATAGAACCATGTTGTAGCATGCTCGTAAAAATTATATTCATACAAATTGAACACTTTGACCACAAGCTAGAGAAAAGGATGCTTTAGTGTATAAAGGTGTTCTGAACCATGCAAGGTAGAGTATTGCACCAGCTCACACCTTTTATTCTTTTATTTTTTTAGCTTAGTGACATAGAACATCTTAGCCATGTTGTAGCCCACACCTTGAAATTTTCATTCACAAGTTTAACTGATGTTGACCATGAGGTAGAGCATTGTGCTGAACCACATGATATAGAACCTTGCTCTAGCTCGCACAGGATAAAATGTTGCACTGGCCTACACCTTGGAATCCTAACTTGTAAACATTAACCTCTTTGATCATGGGCTGGAGCACTGCATTGAGCCATGAGATATAGAACACACTATGACTTTCATGGGGTAGAGTGGTGTTGTGAACCATGATTCTAAGAGCGATTATATCAAGTTTGACTATGTTGACCATGGGTTGGAACATCGTTCTATGCCATGTAGGATGGAATATCTACTATAAACTACTCATCTTGACTATGTTGTAGCCCGTGATATTAAAATTTCTAAGTACAAAATTGACTACTTTGATCATGAGATAGAACATTGTACGTTGCACCACTACTATAGGGTAGAACAACCTTCTTCATGACTTAGAAAAATTTTGCAAAAAATTTTCTAAGGATGTGGCCATTTTGAGCCTACATTCTGGTGCCTCCTAGGGGGTTTTGCTCACAAAGTCTGATAACTCAAAATCTTATCCATTGGGAATCAGAGTCAGAAATTAATGAAGAGAAGTAACAATAAAGTAAGTTAGATGAATGGAGAAATTTTCTTAAAAGAATATATGTATAGAATAAGGGAAAAAGTATTTTTAATGGGATACAAGAAGATATGGAAGAAAAATGGATAGAATCCAATCTTCAGCGAGCCATGTTCCATAGAATAACTTCAACATGACCATTACTCTCTAAGACATTGGTGAAAATACTCAAAGAGTAATGGTTCATATGGAAATCATGCAGGAAGCAACAAAACTCTACAACTCCTTCTGTGAGCCCAGTCTCACTCTGGTTACATAAAACTATTTCTCTTTTATAACCTTAATTAGATCAATATTTCCCTTGTAGAATATCTTAATGACCTTATCATGTTCTTTGTCATAGCTTCATGCCTTATAACTATTTTATAACAATATCAAAGTCAAAATAATTTACAAATAATACAAACATATAAAAATATAGCCTCATTTGCTGGCCTATGATACAAAAATGCTTTAGCCTTCACCACAAAACCGTTTACTTTTATTCATTCCTTTGTTGATATTTTACTTCAAACTATTCATTCTACAGTTATTCGGTATCTTAAATAACCTTCTATATTTGATCCTCCTCTTGGTAAGTTTCCTCTTTGTTTATTTATTGTTTTTCTTCTCCATTGTCATCTTCTTGGTCCTCTTCTACCTCTTCTTCTTCTTGTGAAGGTTCTTCTTTATCTGTAGCTTCTGGCTATGCTCCAAATAGTTGGATCATCTGCTTTAGGGTTTATAATGCTTGGATCCAAGATGACTCAATAGGATTGGTCATTTATTTGAGCTACTTATGAACATACTCCAATTTAGAGGTATCTTCATAAGACATAGACTTACCTCTATCCACCAAGTCCTCCATTAAATATTTGAGTCTGGTTAAATCCTTCATCATTTGAGAGACCTGTTTTTGATTAATCGGTTCTTCCCAAGAATCTATTTTAAAATTGTCCTGGATGATTAAGGCCACATTAATTTGGATGTCTTGTTCTATTAATAAGGTCTTATTTTCAATCCAAAGTCATCCAAAACCATACTGCATCATATCTTGATGGATATCTACAATTTCCTACAATTTTCCCTCAATTCTATTTGATAGTAACAAACCTTTTTGGAGTAACTTATTCTTGTCAATCATTATTTTAGTAGCCAATCTAAAGGTGTTCCATGCCATATTTGAAATAGGTTTGGTACCTTCACCAAATATATTCTTAGACAGTTTATATATCTGCTCTACTAGTATCACCATAGGCTATAGCTCCTTAGTGATGTTATCTAGATCTTCTTTGGTTGCTTGCAATAGATGGCTGGCATAATCCATGTAGTCAATTATAGGTTGGATTTCTAAATATTTATCAAGGATATTAGAATATATCTTCTTCCTAACCTGTTTGATCCATTCTTTAGAAAAATCTACAACTCTAGTATTTTCTATCTAGAGTTGATGCTTCAAATCCTCTATTTCCTTGGCTTGAGCTTCATTCTTTTTCTTCAACTCTTTGAACTAGTCTTTGAAATTTATAGCCTCTTTATATTTACTCTACTATATATTGACCTTATTTATTATAGCCTTATCCACTTTTTTATGATTACTAATAGTTTTCTCCGGCTTCTCAATATTTTCCTCTAACTTTCCACATTGCTCCTTGTAGATGTCCATCTTGACATAAAAAGTTCAAGGTGAGCCTTGGATATAACTAATTCATCCTCTATTTTCAATTGATTAATATCCTCTATATGCTCTTCTAGTTGGTAATCTTCTATATTCATGTCATCTTCTAGTTTTTTGACAAGAATCATGGACCTAGTTGTCCTATGCCTAGTCATCAGATCAACAATTATGGTTTTTATTTATCTAGCCATATTTTTTGAAGGCTTGTACAATTTATCAGTTCATAAATCTTTAATTTTCTATAAAAATTCATTTTCTTTTTATAAATAGACTGCTATGGGATATTTTACAAGAGTGGAAGCAACCATGAGTGAAGGGAAAAATGACTCGGGTGCTGATGAAAGGGGGGTGGTTGTGATGATAGTGGATTCTATGCTTATTGCAAAAGTTGAATTTGAAAAGGACATGACAATGGATGCTATGATCATTGAATGAGATGATGGATATGAAATAGGTTACCCTTCTAATGTTACCAGTGGTAATGAATTTTAATGTGGAGGTGAATGAATGGGTGATGATGTCATTGGAATATCTGATGAATGTGGAGGAGATGGATTAGTTTGAAACTCTGTAATGACTGGTGAAGTGGAAGGTGAATTATGAGGGGGAGGGGATGCCTTCTATTCTAATTTTCTTGAGAATGGGAGGGGAATCCTTTTGGGGAAGGATAAGGATAAGAAGAGATAGAAATCATACCTTCCCCTATCGAAATAGTTTTTTGGAAAATATCATTCATACTTTGATGTTGTGTTTGTTGAACTTGTTGCTTTGCAACTGATACTAGAGTTTTTTTTTGTCCATTTTCTATTTCTTGTAGACCTCATTCTTAGCCTCAAAAACTAAATCTTTAGCCTTTCTCTTGAACACGATGGGAATTGTAGGCTTATCTTTCTTTGTATTCACTTTAGGTTGTGCTTCTTGTGATGCAACCTCAAAAATAGGGGATGATTTTACTACAACTATAGTGGTAAATTTCACATAAGTGAACACAAAAATGTCATCCTTTTTATTTCCCTCTATCTCTTGTAAAGGAGGTTCTCCACCCAAGGCTAGATGCTCTGGTATTTTTATTTCTTGGATATTTTCTACATTTCCTATTTCGTACTTACCCAAACCACCACTAGAATAATGCATTTTCTTCATGATTTGAGCACCCACAAAGTATTGATATAATTACTCTTGTGAAATCTTAAATGCAGTTTGAGTTCCCTTAGTTGTTGATGGGGCATCTATCATAGCTTCTTGAACTTCTCTATGAATATGGAGAAGGGAAATCTGATGATACTTGTTTTTTCCTATTTCCTTTTGCTCCTGACTTCTTGTAACTCAACACCAAATTCCTACCATTTTTGGTCTTCTAGATTTTGATATGCTTTTCATATAGCTCTAAAAAATCAATGTCTACTTGACATCTGAATATAGCCTTTTTTATTCCTATTTCAAATCTCATCTACCACCATTCCATAATTTTACCATTGTCCCAACCATGCTTACCCTCCATTTATTTAATCTTGGATTCTTTCAATTGGTGGCCTTTATTTTTCATAGGATCATAATTAACTAATTACTAAGGGAACTCATAAAAATCTCTCCATGGAGGAAGTCATTCCATTTTACTAACATTCCATTCTAGTGGAGCACTTTCCTTGTTATTTTTGCCCTTTTCGAAATGATACCTCAAAGGTTTATCAATTTTGAGGGCCCTTTCTCCATTTAGAACAATATTCCTTTGCAATAACTTGTCATGAGGTATCTGCGCCCATATAAGGCCTATGTTTTACAATTAATGTCTTTATTTTATCAAGTTACCTTGGAAGCTATTCCTCGAACTAGCAACTGTGTAGCTGATGCTATGGCCACAGCTGCATCTCTCCTACCCTTGGAGTTAGATGACGAATATGCCACTATCATTATTCGTCGACTCTAGGAACCCGCTTCAAATAAGTCATGCTTAGAGCCTTTGGATGTGTTTCTAATCAATGAAACTACTCCCGAACCATGGTATATAGACATATTTGATTTTCTCCAAAATGGGACTTTCCCTACCAATTCTAATAGAAACCAGCGTTGGTTATTACGTTGATGAGCAAGTCGATTTGTAATAATTGGCAATACTTTATATAGGAGATATTTTGAAGGTATCCTATTACGATGTTTAAACTTAGAAGAGTCTAAATCAGCCTTGAGTGAAGCCCATGATGGATCTTGTGGAGGACACTTTAGTGGTAGTGTTATTGCTAAAAAGCTCCTTCGGATAGGATACTTTTGGCCTACCATGGAAATAGATGCACATGAATATGTGCGCCATTACGACAAGTGTCAAAAACATGTTGACCTTTTCCATGCGCCTGCACAAGAGCTGCAGGCTATTTCTTCTCCTTGGCCCTTTTCTAAATGGGGCTTGGATATTATTGGAAAAATCAATCCTGTGTCATCTGATGGAAACAAGTTCATCATAACTGCCACTGAGTATTTCACGAAGTGGGTCAAAGCTATGCCTTTAGCTTCCTGCACTAGCACACAAGTTTCTAAATTTATTTTTAATCAAATCATTTGTAGGTTCGTAATTCTTGCAAATCTCATCTCTGACAATGGAACTTGCTTCAAAAATAAAGATGTTAAAAAATTATGTCAAAAATATAAGATTCAACATCGCTGGTCCACTCCCTATTATCCTCAGGGTAATGGTCAAGCAGAAGCATCTAAAAAAACCTTAATCAAAATTCTCAAAATATTGGTCAATAAAACTGGTCGTGACTGGCACATTCAATTATATCTAGCCTTGTGGGCCTATCGAACTAGTGTTCGAACCCCCATGGGAACTTCACCATTTGTTTTGGTTTATGGTGCTGAAGCAGTTTTTCCATTTCAATTGGAAGTTCCTTCTTTGGCTCTGCTACTTCAAGATACCGAAGTAGGAGATGAATATCGTGCTAGCAGACTCAGTCAGCTAGAAATCCTAGATGAAAAATGCATCAATGCTTTGGAGCATCTCCATGCATACCAAAACAAGCTTAAAAGATCATATGCTAAGAAAGTTTGTCATCGATCCTTTGAGATCGGTGACCTTGTTTTAAAAGAAAATAAAAAAAATACAAATGCAACTAAGGACCTTAAAGGTAAATTTGAGCCCAATTGGCTTGGACCATACATTATTACTGCTAAATTTGAATCAGGAGCATATAAATTATCTACCTTAGATGGTAAAGAACTTAAAGAACCCATGAATATTTTGCATCTTAAACGTTACTATGCATAAATTTGGTCTTTTCATCCTTATATATAATTGTTTTCAAAAAAAAATTATCTTATATTTCTTTCAAATTTATAAAAATCCAAAAACATCAAAAATATTCATAATCATCCAAAATCTTCAAAAACTATCTATTGCATTTATTTAAAGCACTTGTTAAATTTTTTCTTCTCAAAATAAAAAATAAAACCAAAAATCAAAATAATGATAAAAATGCAGTCAAATTTTGATAGTCTGGAGGCAGGAATGGAGCAAAGCGGGAGCGGAGGCAGGTGCAATTTCTGCAAACATGATTCTCATTCTGCTGGAGGTGGGAAACAGGGTTTCCAAACCCCTGGAAGCTGTGAGGCTCAAGGAGGGAACAAGCAAGGTTCTGAAGCAACTGAGGAAGAGCAGGTGGACAGTGACAAGGACACTGAGGGTTTTAAAAAATTAGAGGGACACGAACCCCCTGATATTATTTTTGATAAGAAGGCCCACATCAAGAATTCTGAGGGCAATAAGTCTTTTGCACAGGCCCTTAAAGGTGGCAATAGGGTTTCCTTACATTCCTTACCACCTCTCACTCCCAATGGGCAGAAGGTATCCGTGCCTGAAAGCGTAATGGCAGACTTTATATCGATGGAAAATTTTTCTCTGGTAGGCAAATTCATAGGGGGCAGGCCGGATATTGAAACGATTCGACGATGGGCATCCTTGAAGTGGAAGACTTCTGGACACATGGAGATTATTGCATTATCAAGGGGGTTTTTGCGGTACGCCTTAACAATAGTGAAGATTCTAGTCGTATTCTAACAGGAGGACCTTGGTTCTTGGGCCGAAGAAGTCTTTTTCTTAGGAGATGGAGTGAGGATTTTGACCCGAGAAAAGCGAGCATAAACTTTGCCCCCATTTGGGTCCGTCTCCCAAATCTCCCGTTTCATTGGTGGCATGAGTATTTTCTTCAGGGTATTGCCAAGACCATAGGGGATTTGGTGGCCATTGACAATCCAACCCTTGCACGCACCAGAATGACGCATGCTAGGATTTGTGTAAATGCAAACCTAGAATCTGAGCTTCCTACTCATGTGGAGTTAGAATATGGAAATAAAACAAGATTACAGGTCATCGAATATGAAAATAGACCGGCATTTTGCTCTAACTGTAATATTCAAGGCCATCTCAAAGGACAATGCTCTTTTTTGAGAAGCCAGCAAACCCTTCCTAGGAATAATGATTCCAAGCGGCAGTCTTTCAGAAATAATGGCAAATACACAGGGATGTATAGGGTTAAAGATCCAAATGTTGAAAAGGCAAAGGCCTCTGGTTTGGGGCAAATGGAGAATGATGTTGAGCTTCACATGGACAATGGTAAGGACAAGAAAATTGCTACATCACAAACTCGACCAAAAAAAGGTATGCTCTCCTTTCGAAAATCTAAATAAATTTAACATTTTGGCTGAAAACCAAATAATTACAGAGGAAAATCAGAATGAAGGGTCTAATGTTGAGGATATAATTCTTGGTCTCCCTGCTTACCTTGACTCCCCAACCAAATCTGGACCTTCCAATCCTCCTCCTGTTGGTCATAAAGAATGCCCTAATGATGAGTCTTTTTACGCCCCAGAAAGAGAAAAAGTGCTTTCAGAGTTAATCAACCCTTCCAAGCGACATTTTTCACCTTTGTCTTTGTCCCAATCCAGAGAAGGGGTTTCCAGCACTATTATCCAACAGATTACCCAAACCAAATTTAGCCCGAAACAGACTAGAAGCTCAATGAAGTCCCCCTTGATTGACTGTGGAGGTGAGAAAAAAAAGGGAAGAAAGTCAAATTCCCAGCAATGGAAAGAAGAGGTCCAAGATGAGATAGCTAATGGAATTCAAACTACTCTGTTTCCATCAATTGGAAATCTTCCCTTTGAAGAGAACAAAATTCTTAAGCCCCCTCAAGTCCAAGGCAGGGGGAAGAGGAAAAAACTTTAAAAGTTCCAAATGAAGATCATATCCTGGAATGTAAGGGGGCTCAATGGCCTTCCTAAACAGCGGTTAGTCAAATATTTAAGAAGAGATTTTGATCCCACTATTCTTATTTTGCAAGAAACTAAAGTCGATGAAGTTTTGTCTAGAAAAATTGCCCTCAATATCTGGAAAAAGGGAGAAGCAATTTTTTGCAAAGCCAATGGAACCTCAGGTGGTCTTCTTTGTATCTGGAATCCAGGGAAGGTGGAAGGCAAGGTTATTCAATTAGGGGAAAGGGTAATGAGCATTATTTTTAAGGATAAGGTTAGTGACCTTTCTTGGATATTAACAAATGTGTACGCCCCTAATTCTATATCTGGGAGAGCTGATCTATGGAATTTACTCAGTCATTTCAAGGAAGCTTTTCAGGATATCCCATGGATAGTGGCGGGGGACTTTAATACCCCTCTTTACCCCTGATAAAAAAGGGGGAGTAGGAATTCCAGCAAGAAGTATGGAGGACTTTCAAGATTTCATCAACAACAACAATTTATTGGATGTCAAATTAAAAAATTCTAAATTTACTTGGAGCAATAGGAGGTCTAGAAATCAACTTATAATGGAAAATCTTGATAGGTTTTTTTTGTCACAGGAAGCAATACAATCTTTTGGGGATGCAAATCTGTTGTCCTTGCCTCGCATTGGGTCTGACCACAACCCGATTTTACTTGAAATTGAAGAGACTCCAAAATTCAAAAGGCCTTTTAGGTTTGAATCTATGTGGATGCACCACCCTGATCTCAGAGACAGAATTTCTCAGTGGTGGCAGCATTCTTGTCAGGGCAGGCCTTCATTCAGATTAGCACAGAAACTTAAAGTGGTGAAAGAAAATCTAAGGATCTGGAATAAAGAAATTTTTGGAAACATTTTTGAAAACAAGAAAGTCATCTCTGAAAGGTTATCAACCATTGAGAAAAAACTTGAAGAGGGATTGCCAGACCCTTCCCTACAGGGAGATGAAAAGAAAGCCCTTGCTGAGTACCATAATGTTTTAGCCTGCGAGGAGACTTTTTGGCGGCAAAAGTCTAGAGCTACCTGGCTAAAAGAAGGTGATGCCAACACAAGATTTTTTCATGCATCTACCTTAAGGAACAGAAGCCACAATAGAATTAAAGAACTTGTTAGAGATGATGGATCATCCCTTTCTAGTCCTAATGAGATCAGAAATGAAGCAGTTTCCTATTTTTAGAATCTTTTAGGAGAAGAACATTTCAGTTATGCCTTAGCTTCAGAATCAATGCTTTACCATATTCCTCATTTAATTTTTGATGACTTGAATGGGGAGTTAATTAAGCCTTTCACGGATGAAGAAATCAAAGAGGCCCTCTTCTCAATGAACCCTGATAAAGCTCCAGGTCCAGACGGGTTTTCACCTCATTTTTTTTAGGCTTTTTGGGATATTGTAGGTTTTGATGTATGTGCTACTATCAAGGAATTTCAGTCCACAAAGCATATTCCGAGAAGTTTTAACTCCACTTTTATTGCTTTAATCCCAAAGATTCCTACTCCTAGATCTATGATGGACTTTAGACCTATTAGCCTTTGTAATGTTGTTTATAAAATTTTGACCAAGGCGATTGCAAATAGAATGAGGAAGATCCTTCCTATGTTTATTGATGTTTGTCAAGGCAGTTCAGTCCTTGGAAGGTCCATCCTTGATGGTGTCATAACAGTTCATGAAGCCCTCCATTCGGTAGTCCAGACTAAAAAACCTACTTTTGCTCTCAAGCTGGATATGAACAAGGCTTATGACCGCATAAACTGGAGTTTTGTTTCTGCCATTCTTCAGAAATTTGGTTTTCATCATGAATGGATCAAGCTTTTGGAAGGATGTTTTATGAAACCTTGGTTTTCAGTCCTTGTTAATGGTGCTCCTGTTGGATACTTTCAAAGTAAAAGGGGCCTAAGGCAAGGTGACCCTATCTCTCCCATGTTGTTTATCATTGTGGTTGAAGCCCTTGGGAGGACAATCAAAGTCACTGTAATATTGGTCTTATTTTAGGAATTAAAGCATCATCACAAACACAGGCAGTTACACATGAACAGTTTGTGGATGATACTTTGTTGTTAACTCTTGCATCAATTTTTGAGGCTAAGGTCATAAAACATATTCTAGAGCTATATGAGGATGCTGCGGGGCAAAAGGTAAATTTTTCAAAGAGTAAAATTTATTTCTTTAACACTCCCATTCAGAGGCAGATTAAGATTGCTAGGATTCTTGGATGCTCGGTGTCTACTCTTCCATCCACATACTTAGGCCTTCCTTTATTTACGAGCAGAGCCTACCGATTCCATGTGGACTAATGTAATTGAAAGAATTCGAGAGGAAGCTAGTTGGATGGAAAAGGAATTTGTTATCTCAAGCTGGCAAGGCGGTTCTCACCGGGTTTTCCATTCAAAGCATCCCTGTCTACTTTCTCTCTATTTTTAAAGCTCCTACAAGTGTCTACACTAAAATTGAACAGATCCAGAAGAGGTTCCTATGGACTGGTTCTGAATCTAAGCAGCACTTTCACTTGGTGTCCTGGGATAGGGTTTGCAAACCAAGGGAGTTTGGAGGTATTGGGCTAAGGAGAATACAACATTTAAACATGGCCCTCCTGGCCAAACAAGCATGGCGTCTTCTGACAAATGCAAATGCAGAATGGATTACTATAATCGGAAGAAAGTATTTGCAAGAAACTAAATTTTTAAGTTATTCCTTTCCTCCCAGGGGATCAATTTTTTGGAAATCAATCCTTCAAACTAAAAACTTGCTAAGCAAAGGGCTACGTTGGAAACTGGGAAATGGAAGAAACATTGATTTCCGGGACCACAAATGGTTAAAGGACTATCCCCTCTCTGCAGACCCCATCCTTTCAACCCTTAGAGCTTGGACAATTGAAGTTTTTGGTACCAAAGTTGCAGATTTTATTACTTTGTCAAACAATAGAAGGGTTTGGAAGCCAATAATGAACAATGATCTACCAGGGGCATCAATAATATTGGAGAATGAATTAAGACAGTCTTTACTCCCTTCTGGCATTCTTGAGGACCAGCTTATCTGGGAAGCTTCAGACAATGGGGAATTTTCTGTCAAGACTGCTTATCTGATGCTTATTGATAATGATGAACCTACTTTCCCTCACTTGGAAGTTTGGCCCAAAAGCATTGTTCCGAAGGTTGGGTTTTTTGCATGGCTGGCCATCCAAAATAAGATCCTCACCATGGATAACTTAATAAAAAGAGGTGTGACTATTGTTAATAGGTGTTATCTTTGTATGTCTGAGTGGGAGTCTATTGATCATTTGTTTCTGTATTGTAATTTTTCTGTCTCAATCTTGTTAGGTCTATTACAAGTGTTTCATATTTATTGGGTCCATCCTCAGTCCATATTTGACTTATTTGTCCAGTGGCCTTCTCCCTTTTTGAATAGGCATCTTAGGTATATGTGGAAGATCTGCCTTCATCACTACTTGTGGCAGATATGGTTGGAAAGGAATCGTCGGGCCTTCTTGGATAAGGTTTCTCAGTCATCCTCTGTCCTGTCAAAAATTTTAGTATATGCTAATGAGAATGCTTGTTTAGTGCTCGCGGCATCTAGACCTCCAAATCCTTTTGAAGCTTCATTAGGCCAGTCATTAAACTTACCTCTCACTGATGGCCTCAATCATCCTCAAGTCTGTCCTAGAACCATGATCTCATGGACCCCACCCCCCCTAGGGTGGATTAAGTTAAATTTTGATGGGGCATCTAGGGGCAACCCAGGTGAAGCTGGGGCTGGTGGCTTACTTAGAGACCACAAGGGTGAGGTGCTTGTAGCTTTTGCTGAACATCTTGGAGCTCAAACTAACAATGTGGTTGAAGCGAGGGCAGTTTGGAGGAGCCTCAAGGTGGCAGAGAATTATCCAGGGAAACTGTTGGTGGAAGGTGATTCTCTTATTATTATAAATCTTCTAAAGAACACTAAGAGAGCTCCTTGGAGATTTGATGACTACATCCACGAAGCAAGGGCTCTAATTCATGATCGACCTGAGGCCATAATTTTGCATACCTTCGGGAAGCAAACATGGCAGCTGATAGGCTGGCAAATGAAGGCATTGTAGCAGCAAATTTGATCACGTGGACTGAAAATCTTCCTCATGCGGTCTCAATGGTGATAGATAATGAAAAATTTTAGATTGGAAGGCTCAAAGTGGATTTTGTCTTTGTTAGTTCTATTTTGCGTCTTTCTTTTTCTGATGGCCATAATATTAGGCTTCCATAGTTTAGTTTGGTTGTATTCTGTTGGAAGAGTAGGTCTTGGCCCTTTTTGTTGTCAGTTTAAACTTTCAGGGCTTGGCCTTTGTCCAGTTGGTCAGTGGACCCTATTTTGTAAAATGGTTTTGGGTCAACCAGTTAAAACCCGGTGTTAATCATAAATATTCTCTTACTTACCAAAAAAAAAAATAATGATAAAAATATAATAACAACTATATGCTTGACTCTTTCGAAACCCAAATAAAATAAAGAAGAAAGAGAGAGTCAACAGTCTCAAAACTTCTCAAAAATCATTTATATATATTTTCTTACAATCATTGCAGTTGTATGTTTCAAATTATTTTGGGATAAATTAGCATTTATTTGGAATCCCTCACTTGCACACTCATAACAATAAATATCTTGATGTTATCTAGCATGATTACTAATCTCTCTTATATCAAAGTTCACAAAATTCAATTAAATAAAGTTTGAGCATAGAGAATTGATCTTGTTATTTACTTAAATAAACCAAGCACATCTTTTCACAATAAAATGATTATATTTGTAATTTCCATGTTTTGCTACATAGTAGAACTGATTTCTTGAGCGAAAAGTTTCCCCTGCTATCCTATCATGCACATGGTCTAGAATCTTTGAGAATTGGCAAAAGGACAAGCTCACCCCTACCCAGAATAAAAATCCCTTGCTCTACAGCTAATCCGAGCAAGTATCCCTAGCACAGGAAAAAAAAAAAAAAAGTTCAAGAAAGAAAAAAGAGAAAAGAAAAATGTTATTCCAGCAATATTTCAAGCACTATCTCAAAAATCAAGCAAAAGAAAAATACAAAATTCAAAAGAAAAACAAGAGAAAAGCAAAAGCAAGAAAGCAATAAAATCCCTTCCCTACCCTTTGAAAAGAAAAGAAGGGTTGATGAGCTTGAATCCCTGGAATTCTCAATTATTCAAAAACTATGAGGTAAGCCCCATAACAGGTGGTTTGTGCCCAACCTGCTTGGCCTTGGGTAACTCCTAGCATGGTGATATGTCTGTCACATTAGCGACCTTCTTTTGTACAGACCTATGTCTACTTATGGATTAGCTAGCTCTTGATAATCCGACCTACATAGTAGTCTAGTATGGTTATATGCATCTACATCATGGTTAATGAACACTTATTTGGTTTCTTCAAATCACTTGTATCATATTATCTTGCTCAAAACTCGGTACATGAACAATGCAATTGCACACACATTTGTATTTGAGAGATTTTGTGTATCATTATGATAAATCAAGATCGGAAATGAATTCACATATGCACATGGGATTCCTTATAAATCTAACTTTTGTCTTCAAAATAATTTGAAATATTATTTTTGCAACTTGTTTGGAATAAATCAAGTATAGTTGTTTACCATAAAGACAACTATATAATAGAAAAATCAAAAAAATTCTTTCAAAATATACAATCAAAACATATATATCTGGTTGACTTTCGCGACGATGGTATAGTTTCAAAACCAAAATTGGAATTTTATTCCTAGCGTAAGTCCTCATTTTCATATTTTCTGTTCATCAAAAATCAACCATGCAATAAAACTATTTTTTTTTGAATTTTTGCGATGATGGTATAAGTCTATACCTACATATTCTATGCCTAGCGCAAACCATTCTAACAATTTTTATTCCCCATTTATTAAAAATCATGAAAACCATATGACTCAATTCATTACGTTACACAAATTATGCTTTTCAAAAGCAAACACATTTTCATTATTTCATGTCATTATGTCAACCTTTAATTTTGTAATGATGGTATAATTCCTAACGAATTATCCAAAAAATTTATCACACTTAGGAATTTATGCCTAGAAAAAATCATTTGAACATTATTTCATGCATACTATTTTCATGAAAATCTGAAAACAAACCATCATCATCATCATCATTTGCACTATTGCACCAAAGTCTTAAGACAGCCTCTTAAGCACTCTTTTACTTTTAACAATATTTCTATCCTAGGATTAGCTTGACGACCGAGTGAGCAGCGACTCCATGAAATGGTATATAATAGCGACAATGTCCTTTGAAATTATTGTTAGAATTCTCTCTTTATCTTTTACCACATTTCATCACAAACAACCAATTTGTCACATCAGATTATTTCATTCAAAATATCACAAAGATGACATCAAAATTATAATATTTCCAACGACATAATTACATCCAATTATTAAATCAATCAATCAAACATAAAAGCATCATAAGCATCACATAATACAAGTCATATGATCAAAACTATATATCATATATATATCAACAACATATATACATCATCAAAATTGGATTGGTATGCCACAATCTATACCTTGGCATACTCAATCCTCTATAAAAATAATAATACAACAATGTTAGTTTGTACAATGTCAGTTCAGCCCTCTAGTCTCGAGAGCCCCTCGAGCTCTCTGCATCATCTCCTCCCCCACCCTGAGGTGGACGAGGTGGCCCCATCGCAGTCTATGTAGTCCTTGTCCTCGACCGGGATGTGGTCCTCGATGACCTGATCCTAATCGGATCTGCGATGTTAGCTAGCAGGGGTAGTCTATCCGCCTCTGGCACTAGCTGGAAGTATAGTGTCTGATAAAATGTCAACTGGGCAATAGCCCGTGTCAACTCCCCAGAGCTCGCCCCTTTGCCTGGTGCCCTAAGGCATGAAATCTCATCCCGCATCTGTGACACCTCAATCCGATGGCATGCAGCCTCATCCTGTAGCGTCTGCACCTGAGCCTAGAGATGATCTCTCTCTGCCCGAAGAGTAGCCATCTCTCTACTCTCTCTTGTGTTGACACCCTTGCCCTTATTGGGTGATGGTGGCCTCTGTGGAGATGGGGGTCTCACCTCCCTCCTCTCCCTCTCTCTCTATCGTGGCTGCTCCTGTGCCTGTGGCCTCCTCACCTCTCTCCCGCTGTGACCCTAGACTGCCTCCATCATCGCCTGGTGCCGCCTCCCTATCTGATGCACAATTGCATGGATCAAACCCTGTGCCCTCATCATCCAAGGAGGGTGGATGCCTACGTACCAGGCATCGTAGCCATCGGCTACTCCTACGTCATCCCCATCCACTGGCTGGATGGGGGCATCATCCGTGTCCTGGCTCCAGAATCGCTGCATTTCGAAAGCCCCGCTAACTGTAGTGTTATCCCGGATAGTCCGAGAAAACTCATAGTCCCTTAGAGATGGGATCCCCTACTACAGATCGAACTATCTCAAAACTCGGTCGTACCTATGGAGCTCCACCTCTCCCCTCTCCATCCTCAGCCAACAAACTCGCCTAACGCGAGCCAAATCCTATCCATCCTCGACCCACCCTGGATGCTCCCTCCATGGCCTCCAAGTGATCTGGTCCGGGACTAAGTCATCTAGTAGCCTTCGAGACATCGACAGATCTATCCATCGCTGTGCCCCTCTCCGGAGCCACTAGTAGAAGACTCGGGGCCTCTCCCCATCAACCCCTATCAGAGGAAGCCCTATCGGCCTCCACATTGCAATGTGCTCCTAGCACCAAACCTGTAGTAGCGATGTCATAACCAAACATCGGTCGCCCTTGTACACGACCCCATACAGGATCCTGTACAATTGTCATAAAAAAAAATTTCCCCAAGCAAACTTGTAGCCATGGTCTCTCATGTCGCAGACCACATCTGCGAGCATCCATGGCACCCTGCACCCACTCTGGTGGCACAGCAAAAGTCCACCAACTAATCCAGCTAGAACCAGTGTGAGTGTAGATGCCCCAGGCATCTGGCGCAGTGCCTCGATATTAACTTCACCCTTCTCCAGGGTGAAGCTTGGGTCACCGCACAGCCGTCCCATAGTGCGGCCCTGATTGGCCACAGGAGTAATTAGCCGTCCTTGTATGGGGATTCTCAGAATCCTCCATACATCCTCCAAAGTGGGAGTCATCTCCCTTGTAGGTAGCCAAAAACATGAAGACCCCGGATACCACCTCTCTGCTAGGGCCATCAGTAGTCCCATATCTGTAGATACCTGTGGCATTTCTGCCACATGCAGTAAGTCGTCCTGTGCTAGCTGATCCCGCTCTGCCTGTGTGAGAGTGGCCAATCATCTCTCAACCCTTCGTACTTCCACTCCCTGCTCTTTAGTAATCCTCTCTACAAACATAAACAACAAAACAACAAACAATCATTAATAACAATTCAAGTAAATAATAATGCAAGTTAAAAATTCAATTTTATGCAATTGATGATATCGCCCACTATTGGACGATATCGTCCCAAATTTGAGCATAATCATCTTCGATTTTGTAGTTCGAAATCGTCCCTAATTTGACGAAATCATCCCCCTTTCGACAATTTCACCCTCGAGCAAAATTGCCGAAATTGAGATGATTTCATCGAAATCGGGACGATTTCGTCCCGATGACGTTAACGGCCCAAAAATGGCCGTGATGCTAAAAAATCATCTAAAAATTACCTACAAAGCATGTAAAGTTAAATTAAAGCATTCTAAACTAAGTTTAGATTCTTACCCGTAGCCCGCGTTGGACCTCTGTTGATCTGTGCGTCGTCTCCACCATTTTTGCTTCCAGAGCTCTAAAACCAGTAAAAATGAACAGTAAAAATGAATTAGGGTTTTACCCTATTTTTCTTAATTTTATTCAAAAATAATTTTTTTTCTTTTTCACGTTTTTACCTCAAACGTTCGATTTGGGTAAAAACACGGAGGGGGCACCATAGTAAGCTGTCGTACGATTCGACCAAGAATCATCGCCTAAAAATGGGAATAATTTTTTGCTTTCTCGTAGATCGAGAAGAACTCATCTTTAACGCATTTTCTTTGGAAAATTCGCTAAAGAGGGGACAAAATGTAGCACCCTAAAATTGGCGCAGTAAAATTACAATAATTACATTCACCTTAGTAAATAATTTAAAATTCAAATTTAACCTCCCAAACCACCCGTTAACCGCCGGGAAATCCGTTTCCCCCTTTTCCATGCCATTTTTAGAGGTTGTTTTGACCGTTTGACGATATCGTCACCGATCAGACGATATCACCCTAGATTTGAAGATTTCGTCTGGACTAGGACGTCCAGACGATCTTGTCGCAAAACTGATTTTGCAAAGTTAGCTTCTATTCCAACGGGTCTCCAATCTGGGTAGAAGCGTGTCTGCGCCATTGGGACCCTCCCCCATTGGAGATCTCCCAAATTGGGATGATCTCCAACCTCCTAACTACTCCCCTAAGCCTATTTAATCCTAAGCTATCCCTTTAGCACCCCCCTGGTTGAAATTCTCTGCAAGTTAACTCCATTTACGTTAAATCATCCCTATTATTCATTTGCACTAGTTCCATATCAATTTTGTTGCAGGTACATCACTGTTTTTCAGCCGGAGCCAGCACACATCATCGTCGATGAACCTATTCAGATCGGAGGCAAACCTGGTGAATTTGAGATGATTTCATACTGATGCGAGACGATCTCGACTGCAATCCATATTGAGGCAATCAGTGCCTGAAGTTTGCACTTCTCAACCTTGTTTTTGATGTTTTATTCTACAAATTAGATAATTTATTCAGTGTTTACATTATTTTGCATTTGGAGTTCACCCATTTAGATTAAGTGCATAATTAAATCCTAATTATCATCTAATTAGCATGATTCATTTCTATCTCTGTGTTTAAGTTTTAGTTTGATAACATTGCTGCCATTTTATATCATTTCCATTTGTTAGCACTGTAGTATTTTTTGTATTTTGCATCTATTTTCGGTTTTGCAGGTCTCTAACGAATTCGTCTGACGAATTCGTCAGATCTCAGATGATCTTGTCTGATTGTAGACGATTCTGTCAAATTTTAGACGATCCAGACTGCTTCAACATCAAAATCTTCTTCAGACATCCGGATCAGGTATTCCTCATTTGCATTCTGTAATCTCTCTATTTTCTGTCTTTAAATTTGTTTTCTGTATTCATGGAATTTGCATTTTCATGTAGATTAATCTAGATTAATTCGGCCAAACCTAGGATATGAATGATTAAGGTTAAAAATGAACACATTTAAACACATTCCAAAACCTAGGTGTGGAAGCTGTCGTTAAATGTTTCCTGGTGAACCCACCATCCATCAAAAAATCATCAAAATACACCTCCCTTGAGAGGCGAGACCTTCGCAAAGTCCTCTCAGTCCGAGGTACCGCGCCATCCTTTTCCCTTCCTCCTTCTAGGCATGGATCCTATAGCTTGAAGGTAAGGATGCAAAAAATTTGGAGCGATACAAGGTTCATATATCCATCTTTGCGAAATGTATAAGAGATTGAGTCCAAATATTGAGTAATTTGTTCATGTTGCCTCTTTTTTATAGTTATATCATCCACATTACAAGAATAAATCATAGTTCCCTTCCTTCTCTTACTGGTGCCGAAGTTGACATTGATGAAATCAACTTGCCTCAAATATTCCAAAGCCAAAAACCCATCAGTAACAAAATGAGGCACTAAGAAAGGTTTGCTAGTGAAACTGTAGAGTATGATAATAGTTCCTTCAGTAAGGATATACCAATATTCCTCTTCAGTATTATCTACTCACAAAAACTCCTTAGCAAGAGGTGGCATCATAGGTCATTGACCATACACAACTTTTAGGGCTGGCCCTAAATATTCCATGTTGAATCTATAGTATGACTCTGTGTTCCTCAAATGGTTGGTCCATTGATATACTGGTATAGGGTCTCCATTATCATTCTTATCCACCATTGGAATCTAGGGCATAATGTTTCTTATGACACTATAGAACATCTATATCAAATTTTAACAATACTAGAAGGAAGGGTTTATTGAGTTTTTTTTCATGTTGACTAGCTATTCATGCATTCTCTTCGAGAGATAGGTCAACCACTAAAAATAAATTGGATTGATACCCTCTTATTCTATATAAGCCTTATAAATTTTCTCATTGTATATGCAGTAAAAAATGGCTATTTTCCAATCCCTAACATACTGATCAGAATCTAGACCCTCTAAGCAAGCTAACATAGTGAAATGCTTTGGATAGGCAAACCATTTGGTGGCAATTGCATTTTTTGGCAAAGTACTCCTAGACTTTATAGTTTTAAATTGGTTTTAAACCCACTTTCTAAAAGGCTCACCATCATGAGCATATTCCTATAATGAGTAATATTTATCTTTATCTAATGGGTCGAAGGGCTTAGGGCTCACAAGAGGGTCTACACTTATGGCAAACAGATCTCGATAGGCTTTAGTTGTTATACTAAAAAGGGTTTTATATTTAGTTGTTTTATTGCTTTTACCATAGGGTTGTAAAACTTCATGATGGTAGCTATCAACTTAGGTCAAGGATGCACATAATCACAAATATAATATTATAATAAGGAGTAGATATCACAACTACCTTGAACTATAATCAGTTTACTCTTCTGGAATTTTTCATTGATGTATCGTTTAAGCTTATTTCTCATTATCCATGCCATATTAGTGTTTTCCACTACCTCTACTTTATCCAACTTGTTGGATAGTTTCCTAAGCTACTTTCAGTGCCATATCTAAGAGAATTATAGAGGATTTGCTCTTCTTCATTGCTAGATAGTTTTACCTTGACACTTATTTAGCTCTTCCAAGTAACTTAGCACTATTTGCAAAATGAATAGAAATTGAATATTTTGGTATAAGTATTCCACATTCACACCTTCCACCATTAATATGGTTGATGGGTAATTACTCATTGCATTCTTTACAATTCAAAATTTGAGTAGCTTGGTGGTGAAAAACATCATGTAATTTACTAATTGGTCATTGCGTAGGTCACACTACAATCCATGGCTATATTTGTCTTATTTTCCTTAAGCATGGAATAGAACATATTGTGGGAGAGAGCACACTCTTTAACCTTGATCATCTTTTGTGAACCGCTATACTATATTTTTTATCTTTTTTGTACAAATATTTTTAAAAAGAAACAAAGGTATAGTACAAATATATACATATGTTATATGAAATAAATTATTACTCAAAATAGAGCTTTATATGGAATCCATTAACTGAAATCAGATAAATATTTCCTTGTAGATGTTGGAGTTGAAAAGAATTATTCTCTTTAAATTCAACCACTTTGAAAGGACCATCCTAGAATGAATCAAACTTTTAGTAATTGTCTAGCTTAGCTCTCTATACTAAAGAACACAAATGTATACTGAGAGGGAGGGGTGAATAGTATAATACCACTTTTTAATTTTCCTCTAAAATCAATATTATGTAGTGTATAGATAGCAGTATTAATAGTAGTAATAAAATCAATGCACAAAACACCATACACAATAGAGACACAAATTTAATGTGGTTCACCCAATGTGGGCTACCTCCATAGAGAAAATATTTCTTCTAAATATTTATCAAATAATATTTTGGGAATCCTTCCTAATTGTAATGTTTATGGACCTCTATACAAAGGAGATGTTGATCCCCTAAATCTAGTTTTTGGATATCTATCCAGAGAACTCCTTCTCCTCTGCTATGGTTGTTGAACCTCTACAAGACACTACCTCCACTGCACTAACTATGGATCTCTCTCCACTTGAATACTCTTGTCCTCACTCAGAAGACCTATCCTCAATATCCTAGCTGATGGATCTCTATCCACTAGAGACTATGTCCTCTCTACTCTGTCACCTCCAAAGATTTTCTCAATAGGTTCACTCAGAACCTTATCAATTTTACTCAATAGTTCCACTTAGAACCTGCTCAAATATTCTCAATAGGTCCACTCAAAACCTAATCAAATATGCTCAACAGGTCCTCTCATAACTTGCTCAAATCTTCTCAATAGGTCCACTCAGAACCTGATAAAATCTGCTCAAAAGGTCCACACAGAACCTGATCAAATTTGCTCAACAGGTCCACATAGAACCTGCTCAAATCTGCTTAATAGGTCCACTCAAAACCTATCCAAATTTTCTCAACAATATCACATAGAACTTGTCCAAATCTTCTCAATAAGTCCTCTCTAGGACTTGCTCAAATCTGCATTGCAAGCTTCCACAAAAGCTCACACAAAAATAGTCCACAAGCCTTCTTAAATACTTACCTCAAATTAGATTAACAAGTCCACACATAACTTGTCCAATCTCATAGAATCATAAATAGAATTTTTAGAGACTCAATATGTTCTATACTCAATGCTCAATCACTTTCTCAACTCAATCTCATAGAAGCATAAAGAGAATTTTTAGAGACTCAATATGTTCTATAATCAATACTCAATAAATTTCTCAATTCAATCTCATAGGAGCATAAATAGAATTGTTAGAGACTCAATATGTTCTATAATCAATGCTCAATCACTTTCTCAACTCAATATCATAGAAACATAAAGATAATTGTTAGAGACTCAATATTTTCTATTCTCAAAGCTCAATCTCAACTCAAATTAGAATATATAATAGTTTGTTTTATGGAACTTGAACAACCACTTCATGCATCCACTTGACTAGGCTTAATCAACTCTACTCAACCAATCACTTCAAGAAACAACCCTTTCTCACAAACCCTAGTCCAAGCATGTATCAACCAACTTAAAATATTTCCAACAATGCTCAACACAAATCTCACATAACAATGATACTCATGTTCTTTTCTAACTCAAGTTCAAATTCTTTGCATAACCCATTGGCTTCAACAACAATGCTAATAAAACAAGGTTTTAATCACAAATCTCAATTCAGAAAGCCTTGAAGCATAAGCTCAAAGTACTTCACTCAACCAATGGTCTAAACAACAATGCTTATCAAACAAGGTTTAATCACAACTCTCAATCTAGAAAACCTTGAAGTATAAACTCAAAGTACTTCATTCATCCAATGGTCTAAACAACAATGCTTATCAAACAAGGTTTAATCACAACTCTCAATACAAAAAACTTTTAAGCATTAACTCAACCACTTTTGAAAAGGAAACCCTAATCAAATTATTTTCACTCCAAACTTAATTTTCAATCAAGCCAATCACCTAACTCAACAAAGAATAATTTTGCTCATACCTTTTCTTGAGGAGTAGGTTCCCTTACAAATCTGCCACACTCACAATTACTTCTTTGAAAAACTCAATAAGGGTTAGAGGATAATTTTTATATCACAATTACACCTTATCACTCCAACTTAAACAATAAGCAATATCCTCACAATAATCACAAAACTCTTTATTCAAAATAACATACAACCCACAAAGTCTTAACCTTTCAATATTCCACAATAGCAAAATTTAAGACTTGAAAATAAAAATAGAATTCTCCTTATAACTCCTAATGGTATTTCTCAATGACCAACCTTTATCACAATGCAAATAATTCAACCACCATATACCTTATACCTCCAACTTAGGTATTAATAAAATTAAAACATAAAAATGTACCTTTAACTTTGGAGAGTTTTGAACTCTCAACACAGCCCACACAAATGTCTTTGCCCACGATGCAAACCACCACATGAGCTACAAGCTCATTGGGAAGGAAGAAGCACCACGTGATTCAACACCCCTTCCTTTCCTTGCAAAATGTATGCACCTAATGATTTGTGCCTTCAACACGTCCACCAAAAGCTTCTACGAGATTCAAACATTATCCACCATGCACACCAAAACGTAAGCTCGCAGCCCACTTGCCACTAGGCAAAGGTGCCTTTTTGGATTCCAACTAATCAACACACTTGATTTTATTTCTTTTCACCATCAAGTCAGACACAAATTTCATAATTCTATCTCACAAGCTCTGCATTTAATTTTTATGATTTCTTGTTCTAGTTCGAGCAAGGATAATTAGGAAATCAGCTTTGGGTATGGTATTTATATGCATTTACACTAAATCAAAAATGTCGACGCTTCCCTTTGGCTTCTATGACATCGATGTAAATAAATTTTACCTTATTTAAAAACTTTAAATCCAACCTTTGGATTTATTAAAATATTCTTTGGTCTTAAACCTTTAAACCCAATATTTGGGTTTATTAATATATTTTTAGACTTTATAAACCCACTTTTGCAATATAAAATATTGTAATGAAAATTACAAATATTTTATTTTGGGTTTTCACCATGGCACTTCTAACCATTATAATATCTCACCTTTGATAAAGTACCTTTTAATATTTATTTATAAAATTTAAATTCATCTTGAATTTAAATAATTTATAAAATAAATATTATAACTCCTTTTTAACTTCTATCTTTTGCACTGTTTCACTCAAAATTCTGCCTTCTTTCTGAATATCAAATGACCATATTTGTTGCCTTTACTTCCTATTGAAATCTTTGGTATTACTGATGACTCCATCTAGTGGCATAAATGGTGACGTAAATGACAACTTTGACTTAGGGACTCAAAATGTCCAACAATCTCCCCCTTTGTCATTAATGGCAACCCATATCCTTTTACTTAAACCTAACCTTTATTTTTATTCTGCTTTCCCTGGGACATTGCTCCCCCTGGCTCAATTCTCTTTCAAATATAAAATCTCTCCCCATATCAAATCTCTCCCCAATATACACAAATCTCTCCCCCTTTTACATCAATGGCAAAGGGCCACCTTTGGGGCTCGGGGCTAAGAATGAGCCTCTTATCTTAGCCCCTCCCCCACCTCCAGATGAGGTTGTTAATTTTGGGGTGGGAGTATTTCTACTCCCCAAAAGCACTGTTATTTACCTTTATCTTTTTCTCTCATTTTCTAAGTTTTCTGAATCCTCTGACTGTTTCTTTCCAAATCATCATCATTGTTCCTATAATTCATGTTCTTGTTCTTGTTACTATTCTCATCCATATTCTCTTTCATGTTCTTGTTCCTGTTCTCATGACTTATCATTGATGAGCATCAGAAATGCTCATATTTTGTATATATATTTTTGATTATTATGCAACTATATAATAAGGATTGCATATGTTTATGAATGATTATATAATTATTTGATGAAATTATGCATGTTATCTAATTCATGTGTTTTTGTGGAATTGTAGTTGATTTAGTCAGATTTGGATTAGTCGAGGTCTTTTCATGGACCTGGCACTTTTTTTCTTTTGGAATCAATGCAGAGAAGGTAGGCGCCTTCCTCTTATAGGAAGGCGCCAAGCGTAAGTAGGCACCTTCCTCTTCCAGGAAGGCATCAAGGAAAGACAAGTGCCTTCCTCTCCTAGGAAGGCACCAATAGAAGGCTAGCACCTTCGTCTTCTAGGAAGGTGCCAAAGGAAAATAAATGCCTTCCTCTCATAGGAATGTGCCACTAGAAGGCAAGCACCTTCCTCTCATAAGGAAGGCACCGACAGAAAGGCACCACTAGAAGGCAAGTGCCTTCCTCTCATAGGAAGGTGCCAACAAAATATAAGTGCCTTCCTCTTCTAGGAAGGCACCAATGATAGTAAGGCACCTTCCACATAGAGAAGGCACCCGACATACTTAGGCACCTTCCTCATAGGGAAGGCACCCATGTTCTTCACTTGTTGACCAGACAAGCACAACTTGGACAACAAATACTGGTGTAGTTCCAACTCTATGTCATGTAGAGTTAAATTGGGGATCGCACCGATGTATGAGAATGTCCTACCAATTCTAGGTGAAGCACAAACTAATCAATGAGCACACCATCGTTAGAAATGAATACCAGTTTTAGTAGACGTCGATCACATTTATTAGACTATCTTAGTTTAGTCTGGAATGAATCTGTAGCACCCTAAAATTGGTGCAGTTAAACCTTAGTAAAAAGATAAAAATTTGAATTTTAACCCAAAACCGCCCATTACCCGCTCCCCTTGTTTTCTGTGCCATTTTTAGGATTTGTTTTGATGTTTGGACGATATCGTCGCCGATCAGATGAAATCATCCCAAATCTGACGAATTCATCTGGAACAGAACGTCTAGATGATTTCATCCCAAAACCAAATTTTCATAATTAGCTTCTGTTTCAACAACTTCTCTAACTTTGGCGAAAGCGTGTCTCACGAGTTAGAGTCTCCCCCATTGGAGATCTCCCAAATTGGGATGATCTCCAACCTCCTAACCTCTCCCTAATCCTATATAAACTGGGATTTTCTTAGTTTATCCCCTTGAACCCCTGGCTGACTGATTTCCCTACAAATTTAGTTCCTTGTGCATTAGAACATCCTTGCACCATCATTTGCATTCTGTATTTCAAGTTTTCTTGCAAGAATTTTACTATTTTTCAGCCAAAGCAAGCTCGGATCGTCGAAGGCGATTCCAGATGATTTCGGACGATCCTATCGAGGATCGATGATGATCTCGTATGATTGGAGGTGATCCTGACTGTAGTCTAGATTGGGGGCAATCAGAGCCCGAAGTTTGCATTTTTCTTATCTTTTCTCTTCATTTTCTTATGCATTAACTTGGTTTATTTTATTTTTGCATCCTGGAGTTCACCTCATTTAGTATAGATGCATGCTAAAGTTAAAATAAATTATTAAAGTAACGCATTTTCCTTTAATCGCTATCTGGATCTATCATTTAGGCAAATTTACTGTCATTTCTATCATTTCCCCTTGCTTTTGCAGTTGCATTTTTGGTTTTTGGTATCTGTCTCTGTGACTGCAGGTTTCTGATGAATTCATCAGATCGACGATGATCTCGTCTGATCTCAGATGACCGACTGAGATCTGAGATGATTCTATGACATTTTAGATGATTACGTATGATTTGAGATGATTTGGACTTCTACAAAACTCAGAATCTGCATCAGACATCCGAAATCAGGTATATTCTATCTCATTTAGCATATTTTCTATGTTTAGCACTTATTTATGTTCTTTGTATTCATATAAATCAGCATTGGCATATAGAATAGCTTAGATTCATCTTGGCCAAACCTAGGAATTGAATGATTAAAGCACAAAATGAACACATCAAACCTACTCTCAACCTAGGCGTGGAAACCCACTCAAAAGTTTCCTGGTGAACCCACCATCCATCAAAAATTCACCCTTATACCCCTCCCCCGAGAGGCGCGACCTTCAAAGGGCCTCTCAGTCCGAGGTATTGTCCCATCCTTCTCGCATTCCCCTTCCGAGCGTGGATCCTATAGCCTGAAGGTAAGGATGCGAAAAATTTGGAGCGATACATTTTGGTGAACCCGACGTGAAAACTAAAAACCTTTTGAAAACAATCCAAAAAATATAATAATAAAAAAAATAAAGAAAAACAAAAATATAAATGCATTTAGAATCATCAGACAAACAATTAAAGATTGCATATCATATTTAGATGGTAGATTATAATAAAAGACGAGTTGTCACCATTAATGTTGAAAATCAATTAATAGCCATAGAGATTACTTCTGTACTTAGAGTACCTCAAACAAATAGGGTTCAACCTTTGTGGGATGAACTTGATAGGAGATTGGGTATCATTGAATCTAGATCAACCGAACTTAGGCAAATCAAGAGGTTTGTCCTAGATAGAATCCTGGATCCTGATCAGGTGACTTTGTACCATGAACTTTAGAGAGCTTGCCATAGGTGGTTAGCAGATAAAAGAGCACTTGTGTCTTCCGAGTTGTACACCTTTGAGGAATACCTTGAGAATGCAGTTGTGGTACATAAATTTCTATCTCGTATAGAGGATCAAGAGGTCATTCTTACGGATAGAAAGAGATGGAATAGAGTTCCTAGAGTTGTGTTATATCGAGAGTATTGCCATGAAATCTATTTTTACAAGTTCAAAGTATGAAGTAGATAATATCACCATAGCACACTTTGTCAAATTCTTGAAAAACAATTTCCAATTTGAAGAGGAGCATTTCATGACTCCCGATGAACTTGATCCCATCAATGACATCTATAAACTATTTATAGAAAACTAAGCCATTCTTTTATTATTATTATTTCTTGCATTTAGTATACTGTTTGTTGTCTTTATAATATTATCATAAAAACATAAAATCACAAAAAAAAAAAAAAACAAAACAAAAATATAACAAAAAGTTAAAACGTTTTCTTTTAAGTATTATAGTAGGTATATAATTAAAATATATACCTCCCAAACTTGTTGCAAATATATATATATAAATATATATTTGCTAAAATCTAAGTTTAAGCATAATGACTAGACTCAGGAATGGGAAACAGACTGAAGTAGAAGAAGATTGGTTAGGAAAACTAGTAAATAAACCAGATGTCCTTCCTGAAGACCCAATTCAGGAAGAAGGAACCCTAGACCAACAAGAAGAAGAGTTTGTTGAAGGAAATGAACAAAGAGAAACTGTTAGAGAGGAAGGATCCTCATCCCCTAAAATGTCTCCGGAAGGAGTCGTTACTTTTGAGAACATGGAACATTTCTGGAAGTTCCTCAATACTAATATTGGCACTCTTAATAGAGCAATCCATATGGACAAGGATCAAATTAGTGACACTCAAGCAACCCTAGAAGAAATATATCACACATGCACCAATCCCTTGTCCTTCGTTGATCAAGAAAGTGATCAAGCTGGACCATCCAATTTAGATATGGCCGCTATAATCTAGAACATGCAACAACAACAAGGTTACCCAACCACCTAGAGTGCCTGTTACCAAGCCTAGGGTTATTCCCACACAAAAGAAACCTTCATTCACTGCTCTATTTTTCCAAGTTATTGATCAACATACCTCAAATCAACAAAATCCCAAAACGAAACCAAACACCAATTTCCAACAATCTGGGATACAACATAATGCTACTACAAATCTTCTTCATAATACTCTCCCTACCAACCATTTGCATAATAGCAATATAGCATCCAATCCTTACGTCACGCCATCATACGCTCATAAATCCCATACTCAGGTACCACCGAACCAATATGGTGGACAAACTAGTAATCTGGAAGCCATGGTGAAACAGTTAGTCTCCCGCATGGACCAGATAGATCCCTACCATCCCTCGTACAATTATCGAGAGATGTGTAGTCAGCCTTTAGATCCTATAGTTGTAGCACAACCATATCCTAAACACTTTCCTATGCCTGTCCTACCTATATACAAAGGAACCGAAGATCCCATAGAGCATCTTCGTATGTTTAGGATAGCCTGTCATGATATATCACATGATGACTTGTTATTACTAAAAATGTTCCCAAAAAGTTTAGGAGGAATGGCATTGGAGTGGTATTATCAACTACCCACTCATTCTTTGAGGAATTTCGAAGAAACCGTCGAGTCTTTTGTTCATCAATTTAGTGCCTACATCGAAATGCATGTAACCATCAAAGATTTGTACAACTTAAAACAAGACAAAGATGAATGTTTTGCTGATTTCCTAGCTCGGTGGAGACAGTTGATAGGAAAATTACACTTTGTGTTACCTTATCGGGAAATGTTGGATATCTTTATCAATAATTTGCAAGAACAACTATCCTATGAGTTATCAACCGCTACCTTGACCACCTTCGATCAGGCTATAGACTTAGCCCGAAGAGTGGAAGATGCTCTCATTAGGAGAGGACAACTTAAAAAGAAAGATGATGAGAAAACATCCAGAAATCAATATAAAAATAAACAAGTTGTGGGTGATGGAGTCACCGATAGTAGAAACGTTGCCAATGTTAATACTACAAAAACAACGGAGAAGTTTATATTAAAACCTCCTGATAAACCACCTCAAGAATTTACTAGGTTAAATCAACCTCTATCAACCATTCTCCCATAATTACTAGCACGAGGTTTGATCCAATTACCAAATATCCAGGAACCTGATCCAACTATACCCGGATACAGAGCTGATCTACACTGTGATTTCCATAGAGGACCTAGACACGCTACCAACGCTTGTAAAATATTAAAACATAAAATACAAGACCTGATTGATAACAATGAGATGGAGGTACAAGCCTTCCAACCTAAACAAAATCCTCCTAATAATGCTCAAAAGAACATCCCCCAAAATCAGAATCAGAATGCCAATCAATCATTGGACATATTTCAACATCCTTTACCAAAGCATGGTAAAGAAGTGGCTAATCAAATTGAGCATCATAATGTTCCCCCTCCTACCCGATATGTAGGGACTATTAGTGGACATTCACCTACTCATGATGTGGAAGTATTTGACACAACTTTATCCATGGTTACGACCAGACCTCTATATAACACTCAGACACCTGATCTTAGTGATGTAGAATATGAGACTGAAAGTGACATGGAAATCACCTCAAATCAATCGAATAGCTTTGAAGATGAATCAGATCCTATTCAACCTATCACAAGTTCTATGGTTCCAGAAGAACCATTTCCAAGAAGAGTCACTACTAGACCATCTTCTCACCAATTACTTTCTAATGAACAAGCCATAAATGCTAGACCAAGACCCATTCATCATCCGCAAAAAAATATTGTCGGTACCATCGAAGCTGTTACTCGACAACAGGCCCAATATTCTCAACAAGATCAAACTCAGAACGATGGATCAGCTCCATTTGTTTTGAAAGTTCCTAATAAAGGGAATCATGTGCCTAATGTTCAACCTAAACCTCCTTATAATATTAATGAACAATTATCAAATACTACAGCTAGAATTTCCCTCTTAGACCTTTTAAGATCCTCTCCTACACATAGGGATGAGTTAATGCTCACATTAAGCCAAATGATGGTACCACAAAATATTCAACCTGAAGCCATGGCCAATACTATCATAACTCAAGAAGTCGATTGTATTGACTTTCGAGGATAGAGATATACCTCAACATAGTTTACATAAGGATAACCCCTTATATATTACTGCCCTAATTGGAGATGTAGCAGTTAAACGAGTCTTGATTGATAATGGTTCATCTTTAAACATTTGCACTTTTGACTTCTACCAAATATTTGGGTTTAGAAGTGACGAAATGAAAAGAACTGATATGATCATAAAAGCCTTCAATGACGAAACACAAGAAACGTGTGGAGTTATTACTATACCATTGCAAGTTGGTCCGAGAACCTTAGACACGACCGTGTTTATTGTACATTGCCCTGCATCGTACAATATACTCTTGGGTCACCCTTGGATCAACGCGATGTGAGCCGTTCCCTCAACTTTACATCAATGTGTTAAATTCAAATTTAAAAATCAGTTGGTTACCATTCATGGTGATCCCAGACCCTTTGATATGTGTGCTTTGGCAGAACCTGTTGGAGTTCAATTTTGCCTTGCTCTGTCATCCACACATCCTAATTCTAATCATCCATCTAAACGTGTGAAACACACACCCATAACATCATCTACTTTTTCTCCATCAACTCCACCTCTACATATAGTTCAACCATCCTCTGAACAAACCACATTAGGACCCCAAAAGGATCCTAAACCCACAACCAATGCTTCTTGTTTTACTCCTATAACTTCCATACCTATAGACCCGTCCATCGACATCTCTATAACGTCTACACCTACCAGAGGCATAGTTTTCGCATCCAAAGATGTAGGAAATGTTCCTTCTACCTCTTACGCTCTTACTGATGAGCTCTTACCCGATTTATCTAAAATTCTTATATAAAAAAAAACAAATGCTGCTATGCAAGATTCCCTTATTTTAAATAATTTGCCACCCTCTCCTCGTACCTTGGGCCTCCCACAACCTATGGGAAGTATTTACCAGGTCGGGAGCTGTGCTTTTATTTATAAGGGATATGACTGGGGAAGAATACCTAGAAACATCAAGACACATTATGATGGATATGCTCGATGTTATTTTGCTAATGAGTATATTAAAGCTAAGCCTATAATGCTTAAATTGGGATATAAAGGGAAAGGTTTGGGACCTTCCCAAAATGGTATGAAAGAACCTTTTGAGGTAGAACCATGGCCTGCCCGATGTGGTGTGGGCCTATTTCCTAGTAAAGGTCAGCCCTTCCCATTTGAGGATGATGACCATCTCATATCTTACCAAGATTATTTGGATGAACGCGATCCTTTGCATTTAATAAATAAGCCATTTACATGTAATATGCTATCCATAGCTTACCCTCAGATGATCGCTGAATCCGACGATGAGTTGGAGGGAGATATTTTCCATGATGTCTCCGTTGAGGAATTATTACATAACGGATTTTATTTTGATGGCTCTATACCTAGTATAGCCCAGCTTGAGGCCATGATTCCTCAAGACGAATTATCCAAGCTAACCTCGGAAGAATTACAAGAATTGGGCGTTTCACCCACCCCACCTAATTTTGAGAGAGATCTACACATGGAAGTAGAGAATGTCATAAAAATTAACATTGGAACCAACGATAACCCTCACATAATCAACATTGGATCAGAATTAAGTCAAGAAAAACAAGATAAATACATTGCATTTCTTAAAGAATATGAAGACATTTTTGCTTGGACATATGAAGATATGCTAGGATTAGACCCTTCTGTAGTTATGCATCACCTAGTAGTCCATCCAGATGCTAAACCTGTTAAACAGAAACTTAGAAAAATGCATCCTAAAGTGGCCTTACTAGTCAAAGGGGAATTAGAAAAACTCCTGAAGGTTATTTTTATACAAGCCATTGATTATGTTGAATGGATCTCGAATGTAGTTCCAGTAACTAAGAAAGAAGCTACCAAAGTTAGGGTTTGCACAGACTTTAGAGATATCAATGTTGCATGCCCTAAAGATGATTTTCCTCTTCCCAACATGGATCAGATCATTGATTTTACTGCTGGGAGTGGAATGATATCCTTAATGGATGGATTTTTTGGTTATAATCAGATCAGGATAGCTCCTGAAGATCAGGCTAAAACAACCTTTATAACCCCTTGGGGGACATTTTGTTGGAAAGTGATGCCATTCGGTTTGAAGAATGCAGGTGCAACTTATCAACGAGCCATGACTTATATCTTTCATGATATGATGCATGATATTCTACATGATTATGTAGATGATATTATAGCTCATTCCATAAAAGAAGATGATCATTTAGATGACTTGAGAAAAGTCTTTGATCGGTTAAGGGAATATCTTATCCGACTGAATCCAACTAAATGTATATTCGGAGTTAAGTCCGGTAAATTATTAGGGGTTATAGTTTCTTTACGTGGCATTGAAATTGACCCTCTCAAGATCATGGCTATCATTGATATGCCCGCACCCACAAATATATCTGAATTACGAAGTCTACAAGGTAAACTTCAAGCTATTCATCGCTTTGTCGATAAGTTGGTGGACAAAACAGGACCCTTTCTTAAGCTTCTTAAGAAAGATGTCTCTTTTCATTGGGACGACGAATGTCAGGAAGCATTTGACCTCCTCAAACAATATCTCCTTAACCCTCCGGTGCTTTCACCACCTAGACCTGATCGCCCATTTATCTTGTACATTTTTGCTTCAGATTTTGCCTTAGGAGCTATGTTAGCTCAACTTGACGATGAGAAGAAAGAACGTGCTAATTATTACATTAGCCGAACCTTAATCAGTTATGAAACTCGCTATACAGTATTAGAGAAGTTATGTCTAGCAGTCATATTTTCTACACAAAAATTATGCCATTATATGCTCAGTCAAAAAATGTATGTTATTGCTAAATTCGATCCTTTGCGATATCTCATGAGTCGCCCATACTTATCTGGTCGCACCGCAAAGTGGGTTCTTGCGCTAAGCGAGTTTGAACTCATGTTTATAGGATAGAATTCTGTTAAGGGTCAAATCATAGCAGATCAATTAGCTTCTGCACCCTTAGAGTCTACCCATCCCCTCATCATTGAGTTTCCTGATGAATGCCTTAAACTAGAGGCAGACCATCCCGAGCAATGGTCCCTATACTTTGACGGAGCCCGATGCATGAGTGGGGCTGGTGCAAGTATTATTTTAATATCTCCATAGAAACATCTTATACCTCTATCCTTTAAATTAACGTTTGCTTGCACTAATAACACTGCTGAATATGAGGCTCTAATCCTTGGATTACGAGCTGCCTTGGCACTGAAAATTAAAAATTTATTAGTTTTCGGTGACTCTCAACTTGTCATAAATCAAATCAATGATGTTTATCAGACCAGAGATGATAAATTACATCCATATAAAGCATATGTCTTACAATTATTATCTTTATTTGATCAAGTTACCTTGGAAGCTATTCCTCGAACTAGCAACCGTGCGACTGACGCTATGGCTGCAGCTGCATCTCTTTTGCCCTTGGAGTTAGATGACGAATATGCTACCATCATTATTCATCGACTCCAAGAACCCGCTTCAAATAAATCATGCTTAGAACCTTTGGATGTGTTTCTAATCAACGAAACTACTCCTGAACCTTGGTACACTGATATATTTAACTTTCTTCAAAATGGGACCTTCCCTGAAGGTTGTAATAGCAACCAACGTCGGTTATTACGTAGACGAGCAAGTCACTTCGTAATTATTGGTAATACCTTGTATAGGAGATCTTTTGAAGGCATCCTATTGAGATGTTTGACTCTAGAAGAATCTCGATCAGCTTTGAGTGAAGCCCACGATGGATCTTGTGGGGGACATTTTAGTGGTAGCGCCATTGCTAAGAAGCTCCTTAGGATAGGATATTTTTGGCCTACCATGGAGAATGATGCACATGATTATGTGTGCCATTGCGACAAGTGCCAGAAACACGCTGACCTTGTCCATGCGCCTGCACAAGAGCTGCAGGCTATTTCATCTCCTTGGCCCTTTTCAAAATGGGGCTTAGACATCATTGGAAAAATCAACCCTGTGTCATCTGATGGACACAAATTTATCATAACTGCTACTGAGTATTTCACGAAGTGGGTTGAAGCTATGCCCTTAGCGTCTTGCACTGGAACCCAAGTCTCCAAATTTATTTTTAATCAAATTATTTGTAGGTTCGAAATTCTTGCAAATCTCATCTCAGATAATGGAACTTGTTTCAAAAATAAATATGTCAAGAAATTATGTCAAAAATATAAAATTCAACATCGTTGGTCCACTCCCTATTATCCTCAAGGTAATGGCCAAGCAGAAGCATCTAATAAAACATTAATCAAAATCCTCAAAATACTGGTCAATAAATCTGGCCGAGATTGGCACATTCAACTATATCCTGCTCTATGGGCTTATCGAACTAGCGTTCGCACTCCCACGAGCACTTCACCTTTTGTTTTGGTTTATGGCGCTGAAGCTGTTTTTCCCTTTGAATTAGAAGTTCCTTCTTTGGCTCTACTACTTCAAGATACTGAAGTAGGAGATGAATATCATGTTGGCAGACTTAGTCAGTTGGAACTCCTAGATGAGAAGTGCATCAATGCTTTGGAACATCTTCGAGCCTACCAAAACAAGCTCAAGCGAGCATACCTCAAGAAAGTTCATCATCGATCCTTTGAGATCGGTGACCTTGTCTTGAAAGAAAATAAAAAAAATACTAATGCAACTAAAAACCTTAAAGGTAAATTCGAGCCCAACTGGCTTGGACCATATATCATCACTGCTAAATTTGGATCGGGAGCATACCGATTGGCTACATTAGATGGTAAAGATCTTAAATAACCTATGAACATTATGCATCTTAAGCACTATTATGCATAAAATCTGGGCATTTCATCATTGTATATATTATTATTTTGCATATTGTTTCATTTTAGTCATCCATATAAACATTTCAAAAATAGTAATAGTATTTATTCTTTCCATTCATAAATTAAAATCAAAATATAAAAAACTTCAAAATCATCAAAATCTTCAAAAACATCTTTTATTTTTGCACTTGTCAATTCTTGCAGTATTGCAGTTATATTTTCAGTTATTTTTGGATAAATTAGCATTTATTTGGAATCCCGCACTTTCACACTCACATGAATAAATATCTTGATTTTATTTGGTATGATTATTAATCTCTCTTATATCAAAGTCCACATTTGAATTAAATAAAGTTTTGAGCATAGAGAACTGATCTTGTTATTTACTTGAACCAAGCATATCTTTTCACATTAAAATGATTTCATTGCAAATTCGATATGATGCTACATAGTAGAAATGGTTTCTTGAGCGAAAATTTTCCCCTACTATCCTATCATGCACATGGTCTAGAATATTTGAGAATTGACAAAAGGACAAGCTCACCCCTACCCAAAATAAAAATCCCTTGCTCTACAACCAATCCGAGCAAGTATCCCTAGCATAGGAAGAAAAATAAAAGTCAAAGAAAATGAGAAAAAGAAAAATATCATTTTGTACCATTGCAGCAATATTTCAGCATTATCTCAGTTTCACGCAAAAATCCAAAAAAAGAAAAAGCAAAAGCAAAAAGCAATAAAATCCCTTTCCCTACCCCTTGAAAAGAAAAGAAGGGTGAATAATCTTGAATCCCTGGAATTCTCAATTATTCAAAAACTGTGAGGTAAGCCCCAAAACAGGTGGTTTGTGCCCAACCCACTTGGCCTTGGGTAATCCCTAGCATGGTGATATGTCTGTTACATTAGCGACCTTATTTTGTCCAAACCTATGTTGGCTTATGGATCAGCTAGCTCTTGATGACCTAACTTACATAGTAGTCTGGTATGGTCACATGCATATAAATCATGGTCAACGAACACTTATTTGGTTAATTCAAATTACTTGTATCAAATTATCTTGCTCAAAATTGGTGAATGAACAATACAATTGCACACACATTGAAGAACACAAGCTTATACTGAGAGGGGGGGTGAACAGTATAAGACTTAACCAATTAATAATTTTAACTTTAGATAGCAGTGGCATCAACACAACATTAATCAAGACATAAAGCATCACACATTGAAGACCCATTTTTAACGTGGTTCACCCAAAAAGGTTGGGCTACATCCACAAAAACTTTTCTCTAAAAGTTATCTCAAGGTTATTTGGGAATCCTTCCCAATTACAATGTTTATGAGCCTCGGCTCAAAGGAGATACCTTCTCCCAATCAAAATTTATGAGCCTCTACTCAAAGGAGATACCTTCCCCTCTACTCTGGAAATGATCCCTCAGAAGATCAACTGCCTCTACCTCTTGCCAGCATGTGGAACTCCTTTCCACCGAAGACCTCCTGTCCTCAATGCTTAGCCTAAGAGACCTCTGCCTTCTATGATCACGTCCACAACAGCTCAACAACCAAATCTGTTCTTAGGTTCTTCTCAAAGAACCAATGCACCTCTATCCTCAAGTTCTCTGATAGAACTATCAAACTTAGTTCACAAGTCCTCTGCTCTTTCTACGCAATCCCAGCCACACTTGATCGAACTTCAACCTTTGCACCTCTGCGCAATCATAGCAGCATCGTCTTCACACACTCTACTTCCTTTGTGATATTTCACACTTAGAATGATTCGATGAAATGCACTCTGCACTCTATGATCGAATTCGCACTCTGCTCTCAGCGATCGAACATCTTGCACTGCGCACTATCTCCGAACGTCGCACTTCAACCACACATCTCATCGACCTTCAACTCTCCAAACAACCCTCCTTTTATAACAAAATTTTCATGATGAAAACTTTAATCCTAGTCGGTTGTTATACCAAAAACAAACCCTAATCTACGTCGGTTGCAAGCCCTAATTTTTGTCGACTAAAATTTAACTTTGTCGGCTTCACCGCTCGTATAACTCTTTGTAGCTTCTATTGTGAAACTACAACATGTCACGATATCGTGACACCTTTGCAACCGTATACTTTCTTTTGGATTTTGTCATGATATCGTGACACTTCAGCCTTTGTCGACTTCAACTAAGCTCTTGTCGTGATATCATGACACTTTTGACTTAGTCAGCATCAACTTTTCTTTTGTCGCGATATCGCGACACTTCTCCCTTCGTCGACCTCCTTTCTACTTTTGTCGCGAAATCATGACACTTTTGTCTTCATAGCCTTCCTCTCTGCTTTTGTCACAAAATCATGACACTTCTCCTATAGAAGGCCTGCATTCTATTTCTGTCATGAAATCATGACACTTTCTCCAACCGAACGCTGCCATCTCAATCTATCGCGAAATCGTGACACTTTCTCTTCCTTGCACTCTTGTCTGCTTGCACTAGAAAAAATAGAACATGTCACAAAATCACGACACTTTCACCTTTGAGCTCTTCCTCCTTGAATTTGTCATAAAATCGTGACGCTTCTAGCTTTCGTATGTTTTCTTTGCAGCCTGTCATGAAATCACGACACTTTCAGCTTTCGTACGACTTCTCTGCAACCTGTCATGAAATCGTGATAGTTCTCATTTTCAGACTCTTCCCTTTGCTACATGTCATGAAATCATGACACTTTATCTTGCTTCCACTTTGTCTTCTGACTTGTCATGAAATCGTGACACTTTTTCTCCTTAGCGCTTTTCTTTTCTTCGGGTCGCGAAAACCCGACATGTCGTGATATCGCGACACTTTTTCTCCCGGACTCTCTCTCCTACAACATGTCACGAAATCATGACACTTTTTTGTCCGTTCAACCTTCCTTGCAATATGTCGTGAAATCATGACATTTCTGACTCCGAACATTCTCTCTCCTCTTTGAGTCGTGAAACTGCGACATGTCGCGATATCGTGACACTTTTCTAACTTGCTTTCTTTCGAACCTGTCAAGCCGTAACCTTCATCAAAACAAATTATTTTACATCAAATCAAATTCCTTCAAAAGCTTCTTGACATCAATGACAAATTATACACTTGAGCAAAAGCAATGTACCCAAGGTACCCAAAATTGCCAACAATCTCCCCCTTTGTCATTGATGGCAAACCTTTACTGAAAACACGTCTCAAGAGCCAAAACTGAAACCAACTGTGCTAACAACTGACCAACTTCCTTTGAAGTTTTGCTCCCCTTGACTTGAAGCTTTCCTCTTCACTTTGAAACTCTCCCCCTTACTCATACCTCTCCCCCTTTGTCATCAATGGCAAAGGGTCACCTTTGGGGTTCGGGACTAAGAAAGAGCCTCTTAGCTTGGTCCCTCCCCCACCTCTTGATGAGGTGATTAAATCTGGGGTGGAAGTACAACTCCCAATTTCTCCCTTAGATACTCAAACGTATCTCTTGGAAGAGGTTTGGTGAAGATATCTGCAATCTGCTCTTTAGTAGACACATACTCTAGCTTGACCTACTTGTCTTGCACTTTCTCCCTTAGAAAGTGATACTTGATGGAAATATGCTTTGTCCTTGAGTGCATTACCAGATTTTTGGAAATACTTATGGCACTTGTATTATCACAAAGTATGGAGATGGGTTGTTCATGCTTGACTTTGAAATCCTCCAAGGTGGTTTTCATCCATAAAACCTGTGTACACCCAGCCACTGCTACTATGTATTCAGCCTCTGCTATAGATAAGGAAACTGAAGGTTGTTTCTTACTTAGCCAAGAAACCAAACTCTTTCCCAAAAAGAATGCTCCACCACTAGTGCTTTTCCTATCATCAGTACTGCCTGCCCAATCTGCATCTGTATAGGCCGTGAGGGTGAAATCATCTCCTTTGGGATACCAAAGCCCAAGGTCCATAGTGCCCTTCAGATATATGAATATCCTTTTAACTTCTATAACATGAGAATCTTTTGGAGCTGCCTAAAATCTGACTACTAACCCAACTGCCTACATGATATCTGGTCTGGTAGCTGTAACATATAATAAACTGCCAATCATTGATTTGTACAACTTTTGATCTGTCGCTGGAGATTCATCATCCTTACTCATCTTGCACCCTGTAATCATTGGAGTACATACTGGTTTGCTGTCCATCATCCCAAATTTCTTCAACATTTCTTTGATATACTTCCCTTGAGAGAGAAATACACCATCTTTTGATTGAGCAATCTGAAGACCTAAAAATAATGACAACTCTCCAATCATAGACATCTCAAATTCCTTCTGCATGGTGTTAGCAAAATATTTGCACATCTGAGTCTTATTTCCCCAAAAATAATATCATCAACATAGACAACCATAATCAACATATCATCATCTTCATTCTTAATATACAAATTGCTATCTGCCACGCCTTTCCTAAAACCTTGCTCATGAAGATAACTATCAAGTCTTGAGTACCAAGCCCTCGGTGCTTGCTTTAACCCATACAAGGCCTTTTTTAGTTTACACACATAGTCTAACTGTTCTAAGAGAGACACTCCTTCTGGCTGTTCTATGTAGACTTCTTCTACCAACACGCCATTTAGAAAAGCTAACTTTACATCCATTTGATATACCTTGAATGATTTGAAGCTTGAAAGTGCCAAAAACATTCCGATAGCTTCAAGATGAGCAACGAGAGCAAACGTCTCTTCGAAATCAACACCTTCTACTTGAGCATAACCTTTGCAGACTAACCTAGCTTTGTTTCCGACAATTTTTCCATCCTCATTGAGTTTATTTCTGAATATCCATTTTGTGCCAATGACATTCTTGTCCTTAGGTCTTGGAACCAAATCCCAAGTTTCACTTTTCTCTATTTGATTTAGCTCTTCATCCATTGCTTTTACCCAAAACTTATCTACACATGCTTCACTGAAATCTTTTGGCTCAATCTGAGATAATAATGAAACATTTGTAGAATCACGTGAAGGAATGACTCTTCTTCTTGTTTTCCTGCTATTTGGATCACCAATGATCAAATATTTGGGATGATGTTTCTGAACATATCGTGAAGGAGTTTTGGGAAGCAGTTGTTGTCTTTCCTCTTCTTCATCTAAAACCTCTCTGAATTCTTCTTGACAAATTTCATCACTGAGTTCCTTGACTGGTTCTCTTATCCTTGTCTTTTCATCAACTATTACATTTATGCTTTCTACAATTGTATGAGTTCTTTTGTTGAAGCATCTGTAGGCCTTGCTTCTGTTGGAATATCCAAGAAATATTCCTTCATCACACCTAGGATCAAACTTACCCAAATTCTGATCTTCCCTTCTAATGAAGCACTTACTCCCAAACACTTTGAAGTATTTTACTATAGCTGGTCTTCCTTTCCACAACTCATAAGGAGTTTTATGATGATTGACTCTAAGTTGGGCCCTGGTGATAATGTAGACTACTGTTACTGACTGCCTCTTTTCAAAATCCATCTAAAAGTTTTGACTCATTTAACATAGCTCTAGCCATATTTTCAATAGTTCTGTTTTTCCTTTCAACTACTCCATTTTGTTGAGGAGTTCTTACTGCTGAATATTCTCTTTTGATTCCTTGTTGCTCATAGTATTCCACAAATTCATTTGAAGTGAACTCTCCTCCTCTATCTGATCTTAAGCATTTGATTCTCTTGTCAGTCTCATTTTCAATCATTTCTTTGAAAGCTTTAAATTTTTCAAAAGCTTCAGATTTTTCTTTGAGAAAAGTAACCCAAGTCATTCTAGAATAATCATCTATAAACAGCATGAAGTAGCTTTCTCCCTGAATGCTCTGAGTTCCAGTTGGGCCACATAAATTAGTATGAATAAGATCCAATGGTTTTGAAGAAGTATACCCTTTTGATTTGAAACTGGTTCTGGTCTGTTTTCCATGTTGACACGGACCGCAAATGATGTTATGGGGCCTTTTTATTTTGGGCAAGTCTCTAACCGCTTCCTTGTTACTAATATTGACAAGATTATCAAAGCTCAAATGCCCCAATATTTTATGCCATAGCCAACTCTCATCTTCTTGAGTTAGAAAACACTTTTCCTTTTTTATCTCACTTAGCATGTAAAGATTGTTTGGAGTCCTTGTAGCACTAGCAATGAGTTTTCCATTTTTTTCTTTACTTATCTCACATCTATCTGAAAATAAAGATACTATGTGTCCTTGATCACAAAGTTGACTCACACTTAGAAGGTTATGTCTTAGGCCTTCTACATAAAGCACATTTTCTATTTTGGATTTCCCATCCAAACTAAGAGTCCCTTTACCATAGATTTTAGATGACCTATTATCTCCAAAACTAACTGTTCCTTTGTTTGTTTTTTTTAAGACCAAAAATTTATCCTTTTCACCAATCATATGTTTTGAACAACCACTATCAAGATACCATTTTTCTACTTTGTCTTGAGCATGAAAAGCGGTTTGAACTATCATTGACTTAGATTTGATCTCATTTCTCTTTTTAGTGAACTCAAGGCTAGATCTATCCAAACTGCACATCCTTGCTATATGCCCAAAATTCTTGCACTTGTAACACATGACATTTTTATTCATAAGAGGTGCAAAAGAGTTAACATTTTCCTTACTATGGCTATTCAAAGACTTATTGCAATGCATAGCTTCGTGACCAAATTTCTTGCGAGGAAAAACAATAGCCATGGAAAGTATTATGTAACCTATTTTGATGCCTTGGATGGTTGTTCTTCTTGTGACCAACTGGAATCCACCGCTCTTCAGGATGAAGATTGATCTTGCTTGAAGACCCTGTTTCATAAATGGTGATACCATCCTTCTTTTGCTTTTCACAATGAGTATTTTGTCTGAGAGTCAACTGTTCCAACTTCACTCTAAGAGACATAACCTCTTCTTCTAGTTTTTCGCAATCAGCTTCCTTTCCTTTTAGAGCCTCTGTCAGAACCTGTTCAATCTTCTTCCCTTCTTCAGCTAGAATTTTGAAGTCTATAACACTTTGAGACAATTTTGATCTTGTTATCTCTTCTTCTTGACATTGATACCTAAGAACAAAATTCTCTTCCCTAAATTTCTCAAGCTTTCTTAGAGCCAAGAAGAATTCACCTTTGAGATCGAACTTAACCTCTTCATATCTTTCTGAATCTGTATGTTCCTCTGATAGATCCTTCTCCAAGTTGTTAGGCTCTTTCTGGAGAGACCTGCTCTGATACCAATTGAAGAACACAAGCTTATACTGAGAGGGGGGGTGAACAGTATAAGACTTAACCAATTAATAATTTTAACTTTAGATAGCAGTGGCATCAACACAACATTAATCAAGACATAAAGCATCACACATTGAAGACCCATTTTTAACGTGGTTCACCCAAAAAGGTTGGGCTACATCCACAAAAACTTTTCTCTAAAAGTTATCTCAAGGTTCTTTGGGAATCCTTCCCAATTACAATGTTTATGAGCCTCGGATCAAAGGAGATACCTTCTCCCAATCAAAATTTATGAGCCTCTGCTCAAAGGAGATACCTTCCCCTCTGCTCTGGAAATGATCCCTCAGAAGATCAACTGCCTCTACCTCTTGCCAGCACGTGGAACTCCTTTCCACCAAAGACCTCCTGTCCTCAATGCTTAGCCTAAGAGACCTCTGACTTCTATGATCACGTCCACAGTAGCTCAGCAAACAAATCTGTTCTCAGGTTCTTCTCAAAGAACCAATGCACCTCTATCCTCAAGTTCTCTGATAGAACTATCAAACTCAGTTCACAAGTCCTCTGCTCTTTCTACGCAATCCCAGCCACACTTGATCGAACTTCAACCTTTGCACCTCTGCACAATCACAACGGCATCATCTTCACACACTCTACTTCCTTTGTGATCTTTCACACTTAGAATGATTCGACAAAATGCACTCTGCACTCTACGATCGAATTTGCACTCTACTCTCAGTGATCAAACATCTTGCACTACGCACTATCTCCGAATGTTGCACTTCAACCATGCATATCCATCGACCTTCAACTCTCCAAACAACCCTCCTTTTATAACAAAATTTTCATGATGAAAACTTTAATCTTAGTCGGATGTTATACCAAAAACAAACCCTAATCTATGTCGGCTGCAAGCCCTAATTTTTGTTAGCTAAAATTTAACTTTGTCGGCTTCACTGCCTCTAGAACTCTTCTATAGCTTTTGCTATGAAACTACAACATGTCACGATATCGCGACACCTTTGCAACCGTATACTTTCTTTTGGCTTTTGTCATGATATCGTGACACTTCAGCCTTTGTCGACTTCAACTAAGCTCTTGTCGCGATATCGTGACACTTCTGACTTAGTCAGCATCAACTTTGCTTTTGTCGCGATATCGCGACACTTCTCCCTTCGTCGACCTCCTTTTTGCTTTTGTCATGAAATCATGACACTTCTGTCTTCATAGCCTTCCTCTCTACTTTTGTCACGAAATCATGACACTTCTCCTATAGAAGGCCTGCATTCTATTTCTATCATGAAATCATGACACTTTCTCCAACCGAACGCTGCCATCTCAATCTGTCACAAAATTGTGACACTTTCTCTTCCTTGCACTCTTGTCTGCTTGCACTAGCAAAAATGGAACATGTCATGAAATCGCGACACTTTCACCTTTGAGCTCTTCCTCCTTGAATTTGTCATGAAATCGTGACACTTCTAGCTTTCGTACGTTTTCTTTGCAGCCTGTCGCGAAATCGCGACGCTTTCAGCTTTCGTACGACTTCTCTGCAACCTATCACGAAATCACGACAGTTCTCATTTTTAGACTCTTCCCTTTGCTGCATGTCATGAAATCGTGACACTTTATCTTGCTTCCACTTTGTCTTTTGACTTGTCATGAAATCGTGACACTTTTTCTCCTTAGCACTTTTCTTTTCTTCGGGTCGTGAAAACCCGACATGTCATGATATCATGACACTTTTTCTCTCGGACTCTCTCTCCTGCAACATGTCACGAAATCGTGACACTTTTTCGTCCATTCAACCTTCCTTGCAATATGTCATGAAATCATGACATTTTTGACTCTGAACATTCTCTCTCCTCTTTGAGTCGCGAAATCATGACATGTCGCGATATCGCGACACTTTTCTAACTTGCTTTCTTTCGAACCTGTCAAGCCGTAACCTTCATCAAAACAAATTATTTTACATCAAATCAAATTCCTTCAAAATCTTCTTGACATCAATGACAACTTATACACTTGAGCAAAAGCAATGTACCCAAGGTACCCAAAATTGCCAACACACATTTGTATTTGAGATATTTTGTATCATTATGATAAATCAAGATCAGTAATGAACTCACGTTTGCACATGAGGTTTCCTTATAAATCTACATTTTGTCTTTTGGATGATTTAAAATATTTTTGCAACTCTTGTTGGAATAATTTCATCTTCTTATTTAAGAACATCTGTTTAGTATAAAAACAATTATATACATTGTTTTCAAAAATCCAAAAATTTTCTTTCACAACCATCTTCAAAAACCTAGTAAATAAAGTCATGTTTATATATTATTATTTTATGTTTATCTCAAAATCAAAAATAAATCATGCAATAAAACTAAAATATCAATTTCCTTTTTGTATTTCGTGATGATGGTATAAGTCTATACCTATAATTATATGCCTAGCGCAAACCTTTGTTCTAATTTTCCTATCAATTTTAATTTATAAAAACATATGGATTACATCATTATGTTACACAAATTATGCTTTAAAAAGAACGAACACATTTTTCTATTTTCGTTTCATTATGTCAACATTCCATTTTGCAACCATGGTATAATTCCTAGCGAATTATTCAAAAATTTTATCACACTTAGGAATTTATGCCTAGCAAAAATCATATTTCTTTTAATATCTCATGCATAATATTTTTATGAAAATTTGAAAACACACCATCATCATCATCATTTTTCATCATCACAACACAAAGTCTTAAGATAGTCTCTTAAACACTCTTTTACTTTTAGCAATATTTCTCTACTAGGATTAGCTTGATGACCTAGTGAGCGGCGACTCCATGAAATGGTCTATAACAACGACAATGTCCTTTGCAATTATTGTTAGAAGTCTCTTTATTTTTCATCAAAACACACCATCAAAACAACCTCCTAACCTCTTCCCAATCCTATATAAACTAGGATTTTATTAGTTTATCCCCTTGAACCCCCTGGATGACTGCTTTCCCTACAAATTTAGTTCCTTGTGCATTAGAACATCCTCGCATCATCGTTTGCATTCTGTATTTCAAGTTTTCTTGCAGGAATTTTACTGTTTTTCAGCCAAAGCAAGGTTGGATTGTCGAAGGCGATTCTAGACGATTTTGGACAATCCTTTCGAGGATCGGTGATGATCTCGTATTATTGGAGGCGATCCTGACTGTAGTCCAAATTAGGGGCAATCAGAGCCCGAATTTTGCATTTTTCCTATCTTTTCTCTTCATTTTCTTATGCATTAATTTGGTTTATTTTATTTCTGCATCCTAGAGTTTACCTCATTTAGTATAGATGCATGCTAAAGTTAAAAAAATTTATTAAATTAATGCATTTCTTTTAATTACTATATGGATCTATCATTTAGGCAAATTTACTGTCAGTTCTATCATTTCCCTTTGCTTTTGCAGTTGCATTTTTGGTTTTTGGTATCTATCTCTATGACTACAGGTTTTTGACGAATTTGTCAGATCGACGATGATCTCATCTGATCTCAGATGACCGACTGAGATTTGAGATGATTCTGTGACATTTCAAATGATTACATATGATTTGAGATTATTTGGACTTCTACAAAACTCAGAATATGCATCAGAAATTCAGAATCAGGTATATTTTGTCTCATTTAGCATATTTTATGTGTTTAGTACTTATTTGTGTTCTTTGTATTCATATAAATCAGCATTGGCATATAGAATAGCTTAGATTCATCTTGGCCAAACCTAGGAATTGAATTATTAAAGCACAAAATGAACAAATCAAACCTACTCTCAACCTAGGCATGGAAACTGACACTCAAAAGTTTCCTATGAACCCACCATCCATAAAAAATTTACTCTCATACCCCTCCCCCAAGAGGCGTGACATTCAAAGGGCCTCTCAGTTCGAGGTATTGTCCCATCCTTCTCACATTCCCCTTCCAGGTGTGGATCCTATAGCTTGAAGGCAAGGATGCAAAAAATTTGGAGTGATATAGAATCGACTGTTATAACTTCTTTGTAACAGAAGATCTACGGGTGTGCTATATAAACACACGCAGACCTCTCTGAGGCTATATATAATATTTTGATAGTAAATGTAGAGAGATATACAGAATAAGCATTGTAATACTTTGATAATTTAATACATTTCTAAGATTTTCTAAGTGTGTGTTCAGCTAGGAGGAATCTGCTGGAGCCTGGGCCCACTCCAAGCCAGTATTTCTTCCCCTATTTTTCCTATGTTTTCTATATTAGGTTATCGCTTTTATAAGATTGTTTATCACATTGTTATTTCTAGTATTGCAATAGGTTTACTTCCAAGAATGCATGAATATTTCCTTTCTATATATTTAATTATTTTTACATAAATTATTGAGGAGTGTATGAATGATTGATGACCATTGAAACACCCCCCAATAGTAGAACTCGTGAACTCATCTCAAGTGGTATTGTAAGAAAATTTTTTCAAGACCCTTCACAAGTTTACGAAGCTCCCTGGGTTGATAAATTAAATGCACGAGCATATGAAAAAAGTAGGAAAGAATTTAACCTTGTTTGGCTTGCAACAATTTGGCATCGTTGTCAAGGAAGCGTCTCAACTAGATTATTTACAATACTTGGAAACCTTCCATATGACCTTGTATGAGTTCTTCAAGAAGAAGAGGACCTAATGGTCAGTTTATAAAAACCAATCCACCAAAACCTGAGTTAGCCTAACATTTTGAATTTGAATTAGACTCGCCCGACCCACCACTAGCAATCCATTGGAGTGAGGATCCACACTTTGTGCAAAGTGCCTCATCCCATCAACTTGGGGAAGAACGAATCATCATAAATCCCCTATTTAATAGGACACCCTTAGAGGAAGCCCTATTGTGGAAAGTTGTAGAATATCAGACAATAACACCAGACAACCTTAGAGCCTTGACTTAAAAAGCCTTAAACAATCGTAATGCCATAAATACTGCATTAGAGACCGCATTTCCTGGAAAAATGGTTGACAATGAAGAAGTCTCATCTGGATTTAGTTTCCTAATTGATGAAGGAGTAGGAGATACCAAAATAAAAAACATATCCTTTGCTCACCTTTCAACCTTCAGAGGATACCCAACTAAGGACCCTGACCTACTTTTATTTAAGTTTGATGTCTTACGTAGGTATGTGGACTATAAATTTGATACACATAAGCTGAAACTCTTTCCTTCCACATTGGACGATGCAGCTCTATGATGGTTCATTGGTCTGGGAGACAAACACATTGCCACTTGGAATCAAATGAAGAAGCTCTTTTTAGAGCAATACCAAGATTTTGAGAGAGCAAGAGACTCCAGAGAAGAGGTCCTGAGCATGACATAAAAAGAATATGAGTCTCTCGAGGAATACTGGGAGAGATTCAACTTCAATATTTAATGATATATTACATGAAACTATCTGATAATTCCCTCGAAAGCATATTTTTGAGAGGACTTACCAATGAATCACTGGAGGCTCTTAACATGATTTTTTGAGGTGATGTCTACTAGCATGCTATGGAAGACATCCGATAACTATGTTAGAACTACTCAAGAAGGAGAGGCAAGACCACTTCTAGAACCATGAAAGTGACTACTTCAGTCACAAAGATAGAAATAGGTAACATGCTAGAAGATTTAAAGAGCGAAATGCTCTCATATCTAGCATTGCAGATGGATATGCTACTGTTAGAGAAAAAGAAGCAAGAAAATGAAGTAGCGTTGGCTTATTTCTATCCAAAATGCAGAGGGAAGCATGCAAAAAATGCATGCCCAAAGAATAAAGTTATAGTATGCATAGTTTGTAGGTTGAACCATAAAACTTGATTGTGCCCGCAACTGCCCAGTAATCAGGAGGATGCTAAAAGCGTGGATGCCTATTTCATAGGCAATCAAAAGAGTTGGCCACAACCCCTTGTGGGGAATATGCCAACTGAAATTTCGTCATATAGGGGAGGACCATACATGTCCCAAGGCCTGCCTCAACCACCTAACATGGGGTGGTGGGGGCCATCACCCTGGTCCAACGTACCCCCAGTAGCATTCCCGAACTAGAAACCATGGATGCCATATCCATATCTTGGGCAGCAGTGGAGAGGCCACACTGCATGGAATCAGGCTCCATAGAATGTAGCACCAACTCACCCCCAACAAAATTTATTGGCATTTCCAGCAGTGAGACCTTCATAGCTACCCGCATAACCAACAACAAATCCTAATAACAGGGTGAACTAGGCAGCATATAACATGGAGGGTGAGATGTATCCGATGTACCATATTTAGCTTAGGTCTGGTAGATATCTAGGAGTAGGAACGCCTCCACTGGTAGAATAGGAGGAATAGGTAGGAGAAACACCTCTTGTAGAAGAGGTGATAGAAGAAATGCCTAAGAGAGCAAAAGCTCCATTTCCCAATCGGCTGTAAGAACAGAGGAAAGTAACGTAGCCGAAGTTTGATATCTTGTCTAGCTTGAAGAACCTCATCATGATAATTCCATTATTTCAAGCCATATGAGATGTTTCGATATATACTAAGGCGATAAGAGAAATGTGTCTAAGGAATCCAGGACGAAGAGCAACCCAGACTATTAATGTCATGGGTAAACTAGCAGATTTGATGATGGGCAAAATGTGCCATCTTAAGTATGCAGACTCGGGCAGCTCGATACTGACTATAAAAATCGAGGGAAATTCCCTATCCAATATGTTGTTGATCTCAGAGCAGCCATCAACGTAATGCCTCAGGAGACCATGTATAGGCTACAGCTCACAAACTTGAAACCCACTATGACAGTGTTGCAGCTGGTCAATCGATCGACCGTGGCATCGAAAGGAGTGTTGGAAGACGTAATAGTGATAGTTAGCACATGGGAATACCCAACTAAATTTTTAGTCTTGCAATCTAAAACTAGGGTAGGCGGTTACCCGCTCATATTGGGAAGGCCATGACTGGTAATAGCTGATGCTTACATCAGCTATCAGGATGGGCTGATGACCATATTTGATGGAAAAAATGTTAAAAGGTTGACTATTTCACCCCCAACATAGTCTGTCAACTCATTAGGAGAACCCATGTTGATCGAGCATTAAAATCCTGAGCTATCCATGATCCAACCGATGATGACATTGGATGAGTTGGCAGAAGAAGACAAATATGGTGCTATTGTGGAGTTCCTCCATGGGGAGTCCTCCATCTCTACACCTAGATCACTGTTGGCTGGTGCCCAAGATCACCACGTTCAACAGATACACGTTGGGCGAGGAAGAATGTTGAATGTCAATAGTGGGTTGACTCCCACACAATTGACGAAAGTAGATCTCTTGGTTAGACACCAACAGGAATTTGCATGGGATTACTCATATATGAAGGGTATCAACCCAGAGATCTATACCCATTGTATATACCTTTATGACCAAGAAACTCCAAGCAGGCAACCACAAAGAGGAATGAATCTGGCAATAAAATACATTGTCAAGGAAGAACTACAAAAACTCTTGATTGTCATATTCATCTATCCAATTTTTGACAGTGAGTGGGTATCATCATTAGTGGTAGTCCCTAAAAATAACAGGAAGTGCCGAATCTATGTGGACTACAGAGCGTTAAAAAAAGTGACCAAGAAGGACCACTTCCTACTCTGATTCATTGATCAAGTCTTGGATACACTCTTCGGGAGGAAGTATTTCTCCTTCTTGGATAGATTTAGTGGATACAACTAGATCCATATAGGAGAAGACGATCAGGATAAGACAACATTCACCTGCCCATGGGGAATGTTTACCTATCAAGTATTACCTTTCGTATTATGCAACACACCTACCACCTTTCAAAGGGTGATGCTTAGCATATTTTTAGACATGATGGGAGACGTAGTCAAAGTATACATGGATGATTTCACTGTCTATGGATAAACCTTTGATGAAGAAATGATGAACTTGGAAAGAGTGCTCGAAATAAGCAAGGAAAACAATTTGTCCCTGAGCAACGATAAATGCTTTATGATGATGCAATAAGGCATCATACTAGGACACCACCTCTCCATAGAAGGAATAAATGTTGATAAAAGAAAAATTGAGGTCATCAGAGACCTACCCAACCCCAAAACGTAGAGAGAGATGAGGAGTTTTCTTGGATCAGTCGGGTACTACTGATAATTTATCGTTGAATTCAGGAAAATTGCAAAACCACTGCACACTATTTTTTTTTAAGAAAAAAAACCCTTGTGAGGCTGACTTGGTCTAAGAGACCACGAACAAGGGGTTATACACCGTCAAAGTCACCCGGGGGTCACACCCAGCCCTGCCTGCACCAACATTATCAGTTATATTTTGGGTACCCAATTCAGCTTTTTGGTAGGGTGGAGATTCGAACCTGGGACCTCCCTTGGAGGATTGCCCTCTCCTCTCCAACTCACCTACAACACCTGGGTAGAAACTAATTTATAGTGGAAAACACCCCTTTCGAGGTGCCACTTTCAATAGGTTGGACATAGGAGGAATGGAGCCTTGTCGGTGTTTACCAACACATAGGACATTCCTAACTATACCATGTATCTGTAGGATGGAGGCAAGGGGAATGTGATGAGGCCTAGAAATGCCTCAATCATAACATGTTTTGAACATTGAAATTGCCTACAAACTCTTATGTTTAATCTAATATGCTAGTTAAGTTAATTCAATATGCTATGTATTAACTATTTGCATGATAAATGTATCTGAAATACTATATTTTGATTTTTACAACTTTTTGCATAAGTTTTATGTTGTTTTGTTATGACTTTCTAAATGATATATGCTTAGGTTGATAGTAGAATTTCACTAATCATGTTTTGATATGTCTCAAGCATTTATTTTACCTAAATCTGGCACCAGTGCAAGTAAACTGTTACTGTGCAGCAAAAACTGGCTTTTCCTATGTAAATTCCAGCCAGCTGCCAATGAATGGAAAGGCATGGAATTCACATATGGAAAGAGATGAAGACCATTGGAATTTGATCCTAAGAAATAACCCACATGAGAATTGCAGTATATTTAGAATGAGCAGATCTTCAAAATGAGAATTGCAGTATCTTCGGAATGAGCGGATCTTCAGAATGAGAATTGCAGTATCTTCGGAATGAACCACTTATCTTCGGAATGAAAATAGAATGATATTTTTGACTTGTTGACCGAATTATGATGCTATAAAAAGGGAAATAAATATTGAAAATGGTAAAGGAAAATATCTCAGATCTGACTTTGTCGTCCTTGCCGACCAAAGCCACCATTTATGGAAAGATCAAGTTTGATCTTCTTCTAGGATAAAACCAGGAACTGTTGCAGCATAATAGGATTAGATATTTTAAGATATTCTAAATTTTTAGTAGATATTAGGACATCTATAAATATGGATCCCGTTCAGGTTGAGCTAGGTAGAAGATAAATAAAGCAAAGAGTAGAGAAATATAAGAGAAAATAGGCAATAATTAGAAAAGTGACTGTTACAATCCTATAACAGGTTTTCAGCAGAATTATTGTAATCATGTTTTTGAATCAATAAAGTGTACTATTTTTATTTCATATTGCTTGCAAATTAGTGTGAGTAAGATCTAGAGAGAGAGAGACTCATACCTTCTTCTGGACAAGGAGGCTGGCCACTTCCAGACCTAGGAGGAGGACTAATAGCAAGTTTTTATTCTGATTTTACTGCAGCAGAATGAGTTGTAGAACTTGTCATTTCATTTCTTTGTAAACAACTAATGATATTTGCAATCTTAGCTTATTTTATGTTTTGTGATTAATGATTTGGTTGTAATATCCACTTTCAGTAAAGCTTTCAATTTATTGCAGATTGTCATTTCCAAAATTTACTATGTTCTATAATTTCATGCATTTTGTTTTGCTATCAACCCTTGCACAGAAGATTGACAACCTTCTATTACAGAGCCTTGATAGGGTTTCATTTCTATGCTATAAGTAGGTTTCCATTGTTGCAAAAGTAAATAGATTTCCTTTCTGCAATTATAATCAGACTTCTAATTTTGTAACTGTTATTTTTACAACATAATTAGGTCTCATTCTGCAATTGTAATTAGGATTTCATTTCTACAGTTAATGATTAGTTTCCATTTCTACAACTTAGATTAAGGTTTAATTCATGCAATTTAGAGATAGGAATGTCCTAAATCCCCCACACAATTGATTTCACCAATAAGACCTGTTGCTCCTAATTGACCTAAGTTATAACCCTATTCACCCCTCTCCCATAAATAGCCTTGTACACTGCCCTGGATTGATAAATTCATTGAGAATTAATGATGTGTATAATGACTACGCATCATTTTGGCACCGTTTTCGAGGAATTATGTTTCTAGAAGGTGATAATAGTCCAATAGCTGTTAATTAGACTGAGCTATGAAGATTCAGGATAAAATATGAATAGAATAGCTGGTTAAAGTAACAACTATTGACCTATAATTTATGTCATTTAAGAGTAAACATGAATGAGTAAGTCTAGGGATGAAAAAGGTAGAATTACCCAAAAGGATCCCTGGCTTGTTCCATTAAGGAGATCTTCATGCCTAAGGGGTGAATCACCTGTGTTTGAATTACCAAAAATATTGAAAGAAAAATCACTAGTCTCACCATCATTAGAACATTCTGAGAAAGAAAAATCACTAGTCTCATCATCATTAGAACAACCTAAGAAAGAAGAATCATCAGACTCATTATCAACAAAGAGTCTTGGACCTCTTGAGAGAGAAATTTGGATAGGTTTAACTAAGTAAACTATGGCAGAAGGAGGTAATCTAGATAGAGATGGCCAACATGGCTATGTCCACAATGAATGAGATGATCAATATATGCCCCAACCTTCTAGAACATTTGAATATCTTATTTGTTTGAATCCAACACAAAACTCTCCCATGAAAACCATTTCACCTTCAGTACTCTCAACCTTTCGAGGTGTTGTATCTGAAGATCCTGATCAGTTTTTTTTTTAATTCAAAGTAGTGTGTCAAACCTATGACTATGTAAATGATAATCAAAAACTTAAGGTTTTTCCCTCAACACTCAAGGACTCAGCATTATGCTGGTTCATGAGCTTAGATCCAAATTCCATTCGAACTTGGGATCAAATGGAAACTGTGTTTTTAGACAAATATCAGGAGTATTGTCATGTAAGAAATAGGAAAGATGATTTATTCAGGATTAAACAGGAATATGATGAAACATTAGAAGACTATCTTGATAGGTTCTCCTTTGCTCAAAGGAGATGTGGACTTGTAGAACCAGAGTTATGCAAAACCATATTTTTGAGAGGATTAGAAGACGAATCCAGAGACGTATTGGATTTGATGGGAAAAGGGGATGTAAATACTCTCAGTAATGAAGAAATTATGGATCTCTATAGGAATTACTCTCGCAATAAGTAGGGAAGAAGTAAAAAAAGTACAAATGGTACTTATGTGAAGGAATTAATAGAGGAACTTGCAAATTTTAAAACTTATATTCTAGTGCAATTAAACACAACTTTGGGGGAAATGTCTACAAAAGCAAAAACCATAGAACCTTTGGCAATTTATTGCCCAAGATGTAGAAATAAACATGCTTTGTAGGAATTTCCTTTGAATAAAACATCTATCTCAGCCATTTGTAGTATCTTTTCAAAGAAGCATTCAACTGATAAATGCAACCTGCTACCACAACTCAAAACTGTGTTAGAAAATCATACTGAGGAAATCAACTATGTTGGACAAAAACAAGGAGGAAATTTCTCTCAAAACTAAAATCTCCCTCATTTTCCTACAAATTGGGGGAATAATCCTTGGACTATGCATTGGGGACAATCAGAACAGCCCCAACATCCTTGGAATTATCCTCAATGGACAAATTTCCAAGAATGGCCACAAACAAATTTGAGTAATTCAGCCTGGAATCAGAATCAGAATAAGCCATCATGGAATCAAAACAACCCGACCTAGAATCAGAATCATAATAAGCCATCATGGAATAAAAAAAAACCATCCTAGAATCAGAATCATACTAATCCACATTGGATGCAAAATCAACCACAGTGGAGTCAACAATACCAGTCCTATCCAAGGCAACAAAGAAATCAAGGTCAAAATCAGCATTTGCTGCATGCACCTAATCAAAATTTTCAAGAAAAATAGAACCAACCATAGAAAACACAACAGGTGAAACAACCTCAACTTCCAACTCAATCATTCACTAATCCAAATAGCATGATACAGGCATCCCCTGTCTATGTGGCTGAAGCTGAAGAAAATGTTGAAATAAATGTTATTGATTGTAGTAACATCCAACTTCATTTAGGAAAAGTTATACCTAAACTTGCTCCAATTAAAATCAAGGAAAATATAGAGCAAGAACCTTTGGAACCAGTTAAACCAACAATAGAGAAAGAAGAAAAAATAGAACCATAGGTAGAACAATTACCTTCATCAAAGATAATTCCATATCCTGAAAGATTCAATACCACAATAGAAAATTTTGAGTCAGACCTGGTCAAGGAACTTAAAAATTTAACTATATCATTGCCCTTATTGCAATCCATTAAGGATATACCAATGATTAAAAGTACTATCTGATATTTGTGCATTAGGAGAGCATTTCCCAAGACTATTCAGGTTGAAGGAAAGATAGCTGATATCTTGTCTAGAAAACTAGTACCTCCAAAGTATAGTGACCCAAGAAGTCTAGTTACCATAGGTTAAGTACCAATATCAAATGTCTTAGTAGATCTAGGAGCTGCAATAAATGTCATGACCAAGGATATAATGAAACAATTACAGCTCAAACATCTCAGCCCCACATTTACAGTTTTAGAAATGGTTGATAGGTCAGTTGCAAAACCTGAAGGTATCATTGAAGATGTTCCTATAGAAGTTTCTTCTTGGGAATTCCCTACAGATTTTTTTTGTTTTACAACCAAGAAATTCAACACATGGATATCCCATCATTTTGGGAAGACCTTGGCTTACAACTGCAGCAACATTCATAGACTGCAGATATGGAAAAATGACTATTTCAGATGGTATTGATCTAAAACAGATGTCTCTGTATCCTCCTACAAGATCCTCCAGTAATTTTTTAGGTCAGTTATGGTTTCCTAATTCATATAAAGAATCATATGAGGTTATTTCCACACTAGCCACCTTGGTAGTAAGGGAACACATAGAAGACCTCCATGACATAGAAAATTCAAAAAATGAAACTATCCTAATGAATGTTCTACATAAAAAAGGGTTAGAAGAGGAAGTAGTAAATATCCATCAGTTGTTAAGGAATGAGGAGAACCACAATTATGAAGGTGAACCATCTCTACTATCATAGGAAAACTCTGTTTCACTACCCCATGGGTGGCACCATCACCTAATTTTTCCTTCTCACTATTCCATACAGGATATGCTTCCATCAGGAAGTAATGAAATAGAAACTTCTTATTTCCTCCCATATTAGCAATGTCCTCTTAACTCCCTAATCACCAGGTATGAAGAAGTGAGTTCAGTCCTTCCAAATACAAAACAAATAGAAGTCCAGCCAAGCAAATTACTGAACATTAACAACTGGCTTACTAGGGAAGAGGAAGAAAAATTGATAGCTTTCTTGTAGAAGCATGTTTATGATTTTGCTTGGGACTATAAAGATATGTCAGGAGTTCACCTTGATATATGCACCCACAAAATTTGAAGAACACAAGCTTATACTGAGAGGGGGGTGAACAGTATAAGACCACTTTTTACTTTTTTCTTTCAATTCAACTTTTAACTCAAAATTATGTAGTGTATAGAAAACAGTATCAAGCATAAATCAAAGCAATGTAGAAAACACCATCCACAATAGAGACATAGCAATTTACGTGGTTCACCCAAAGTGGGCTACTCCATGGATAAAATTTTTCACTAAAATTTTATCAACCAAATCTGGGAAACCTTTCCCAATTACAATGTTTATAGGTACCAACCCAAAGGAGATACCAATCCCCTAACTCTGCTCTGGCTAGTGATCCTTTAGAAGACCTCTGCCTCCATTGCCTTTAGAAAATGGAACTTTATCCACAGAAGACACCTGTCTTCCCTACTCTGGCTGGAGACCTCTGTCCTCAACTCTATCACCTCAAAGCTTGGTCCTCAAATTTGCACTAAACACAGTCCTTCGGTCTAGCACAAATGTCCTCTATATTTTTCTCTGATCTACACCAAACATAGTCCTTCGGTCTGGCACAAGTCTGTCCTCTTCCTCTTTCTTTGGTCTACACCAAACACAGTCCTTTGGTCTGGCACAAGTCTGTCCTCAAATCTCTTTTTGTTCTATCACAGTCGCACTTGGTCGAAACCAACTTTTGCACTATCTGTGCAAACATAGTAGTACTCGATCGAACATCAACTTATGCACCTCTGCACAATCACAGTGGCACCATCTTTGCACACTCTACTTCTCGACAATCAAACTTCTCCCCCACACTCTATCTACAAATATCGCACTTCAAATGCACACTTCGATCGATACAAATTCTCTTCAAACAACCCTCCTTTTATACTAAAACTTTCAAGATTAAAACTTTGATCCTAGTCGGCTGCACAACCCTAAACAACGTTGTCTACAAACCCTAATCTTTGTCGGCCTAGATTTAACTTTGTCGGTTCAAATTTAACTCTACAACTCTTCTATAGCTTCTGCCGCAAAACTACAATATGTCACGATAGCGTGAAATCTTTTGCAACCGTACACTATCTTATGGCTTTTGTTGTGATATCATGACACTTTAGCTATTGATGACTTTGACTAAGCTCTTGTCACAATATTGCGACACTTCTTGCTTTGTCAGCAACAACTTTGCTTTTGTCATGAAATCGCAACACTTCTACCTCTGCTGACATCATCGTCACTTTTTTCATGAAATCATGACATTTCTTGCTTTATCAACCTCTTCTCGGATTGCACTAGCAAAAATGAAACATGTTGCAAAATTGCGACGCTTTCGCTGCCTTAAGCTCTTCTCTGCCTTATGCTCATGAAACTAGAACATGTCGCGAAATTACGATGCTTTCACCTTTGAGCTCTTCCTTCTTGAATTCGTCACAAAATCGTGATGCTTCTTCTATTGAAGACTTGCTTACTATTTTTGTCATGAAATCGTGACACTTTCTCCAACTAAATGTTGCCATCTCAACCTGTCACGAAATCGTGACACTTTCTCCAACTGAAAGCTGCCATCTCAACCTGTCACAAAATTATGACACTTTTTGCATCTGTACGACTTATTTGTAGCCTATCGTGAAATCACGATGCTTCTCATTTCAGAATCTTCCCTTTGCTGCATGTTGTGAAATCATGACAGTTCTCACTTTGAGCTTTTCAGCATGTCATGAAATCGTGACACTTTTCGAGATACTTTATCTCTCTTCGAACTTGTCATGAAATCGTGACAGTTCATACTGCGGACTCTCCCTTTTGCATCATGTCATGAAATCGTGACACTTTTTTGTCTATACAACCTTCCTTGCATTATGTCATGAAATCGTGACACTTTCCACCTTGCTTTCTTTCTCTGCCAACATGTCGCAAAATTGCGACAGTTTTTCCAGCTTCTTCTCTCTCTTCCAACATGTCGTGAAATCACGACAGTTTTGCCAGCTTCTTCTCTCTCTTCTCACATGTCGCGAAATCATGACACTTTTTCAAAAAGCTTTCTCTATCCTGCCTAAGTCACAAAAATACGACATGTCGCGATATCGCGACATTTTTCCAACTTACTTTCTTTCGAACCTGTCAAGCCGAACCTTCAACAAAAACACATTATTTTACATCAAATCAAATTCTTTCAAAAACTCCTTGACATCAATGACAACTTATTTACTTGAGAAACTACAAAGAACTCAAGGTACCCAAAATTGCCAACAATCTCCCCCTTTGTCATTGATGGCAACCCTTTACTAAAAACACGTCTCAGGAGCTAAAACTGAAACCAACTATGCTAACAGCTGAGAATCTCCTTTTGAATTTTTGCTCCCCCTGACTTGAAGCTTTCCTCTTCACATTGAAGCTCTCCCCCTTACTCATATCTCTACCCCTTTGTCATCAATGGCAAATGGTCACCTTTGGGGCTCGGGACTAAGAATGAGCCACTTAGCTTAGTCCCTCCCCCACCTCCTGATGAGGTGATTAATTCTGGGGTGGGAGTAAAACTCCCAATTTCTCCCTTAGATACTCAAACGTATCTCTTGGAAGAAGTTTGGTGAAGATATCTACAATCTGCTCTTTAGTAGACACATATTCTACCTTGACCTGCTTGTCTTGCACTTTCTCCCTTAAAAAGTGATATTTGATGGAAATATGCTTTGTCCTTGAGTGCATTACCAGATTTTTGGAATACTTATGGCACTTGTATTATCACAAAATATGGAGATGGGTTGTTCATGTTTGACTTTGAAATCCTCCAAGGTGGTTTTCATCCATAAAACTTGTGTACACCCAGCCACTATTGCTATGTATTCAGCCTCTGTCGTAGATAAGGAAACTGAAGGTTGTTTCTTACTTAGCCAAGAAACCAAACTCTTTCCCGGAAAGAATGCTCCACCACTAGTGCTTTTCCTATCATCATTATTGCTTGCCCAATCTGCATCTGTATAAGCTGTGAGAGTAAAGTCATCACCTTTGGGATACCAAAGCCCAAAGTCCATAGTGCCCTTCAGATATCTGAATATTCTTTTAACTACTATAACATGAGAGTCTTTAGGAGCTGCCTAAAATCTGGCTACTAACCCAACTACCTACATGATATCTGGTCTAGTAGCTGTAACATATAATAAGCTGTCAATCATTGATCTGTACAACCTCTGATCTACCGCTGGAGAATCATCATCTTGCACCCTGTAGTCATTGGAGTACATACTGGTTTGCTGTCCATCATCTCAAATTTTTTTAAAATTTCTTTGATATACTTTCCTTGAGATAGAAATACACCATCTTTTGATTGAGCAATCTGAAGACCTAAAAAGAATGACAGCTCTCCAATCATAGACATCTCAAATTCCTTCTGCATGGTGTTAGCAAAATCTTTGCACATCTGAGTATTATCTCCTCCAAAAATAATATCATCAACATAGACAACCACTATTAGCATATCATCACCTTCATCCTTAATATACAAATTGCTATCTACCACACCTTTCCTGAAGCCTTGTTCATGAAGGTACCTGTCAAGTCTTGAGTACCAAGCCCTAGGTGCTTGCTTTAACCCATACAAGGCCTTTTTCAATTTACACACATAGTCTGACTGTTCTGAGAGAGACACGCCTTCTGGATGTTCTATGTAGACTTCTTCATCCAACACTCCATTTAAAAGAGCTGAATTTACATCCATTTGATATACCTTGAATGATTTGAAGCTTGAAAGGGCCAAAAACATTCTGATAGCTTCAAGACGAGCAACAAGAGCAAATGTCTCTTCAAAATCAACACCTTATACTTGAGCATAACCTTTGCAGACTAACCTAGATTTGTTTCTGACAATCTTTCCATCCTCATTGATTTTATTTCTGAATATCCATTTTGTGCCAATGACATTCTTGTCCTTAGGTCTTGGAACCAAATCCCAAGTTTCACTTTTATCTATTTGATTTAGCTCTTCATCCATTGCTTTTACCCAAAACTTATCTGCACATGCTTCATCGAAATCTTTTGGCTCAATCTGAGATAATAATGAAACATTTGTAGAATCACGTGAAGGAATGACTCTTCTTCTTGTTTGCCTGCTACTTGGATCACCAATGATCAAATCTTTGGGATGATGTTTCTAAAAATATTGTGAAGGATTTTTGGGAAGTAGTTGTTGTCTTTCCTCTTCTTCATCTGAAACATCTTTGAATTCTTCTTGACAAATTTCATCACCGAGTTCCTTGACTGGTTCTCTTATCCCTGTCTTTTCATCAACTGTTACATTTATGCTCTCTACAACTGTATGAGTTATTTTGTTGAAGCATTTGTAGGCCTTGCTTCTATTGGAATATCCAAGAAATATTACCTCATCACACCTAGGATCAAACTTACCCAAATTCTGATCTTCTCTTCTGATGAAGCACTTACTCCCAAACACTTTGAAGTGTTTTACTGTAGCCGGTCTTCCTTTGCATAACTCATATGATGTTTTATGATGATTGACTCTAAGTTGGGCCCTGGTGATAATGTAGACTGATGTACTGACTACCTCTTTCCAAAAACCATCTAAAATTTTTGACTCATTTAACATAGCTCTAGCCATATTTTCAATAGTTTTGTTTTTCCTTTCAACTACTCCATTTTGTTGAGGAGTTCTTGTTGCTGAATATTCTATTTTGATTCCTTGTTGCTCATAGTATTCCACAAATTCATTTGAAGTGAAATCTCCTCCTCTATCTGATCTTAAGCATTTTATTCTCTTATCAGTCTCATTTTCAATCATTTCTTTGAAAGCTTTAAATTTTTCAAAAGCTTCGAATTTTTCTTTGAGAAAAGTAACCCACGTCATTCTAGAATAATCATCTATAAACAACATGAAGTAGCTTTCTCCCTGAATGCTCTGAGTTCTGGTAGGGCCACATAAATCAGTATGAATAAGATCTAAGGGTTTTGAATAGGTATACCCTTTTGATTTGAAACTGGTTCTGGTCTATTTTCCATGTTGACAAGGACCGCAAGTGGTATTATGGGGCCTTTTTATTTTTGGCAAGTCTCTAACTGCTTCCTTGTTGCTAATACTGACAAGATTATCAAAGCTCAAATGCCCCAATATTTTATGCCATAACCAACTCTCATCTTCTTGAGTTAGAAAACACTTTTCCTTTTTTATCTCACTTAGCATATAAAGATTGTTTGGAGTCCTTGTAGCACTAGCAATGAGTTTTCCATTTTTTTCTTTACGTATTTCACATCTATCTAAAAATAAAGATACTATGTGTCCTTGATCACAAAGTTGACTCACACTTAGAATATTATGTCTTAGTCCTTCTACATAAAGCACATTTTCTATTTTGGATTTCCCATCCAAACTAAGAGTCCCTTTACCACAGATTTTAGCTGACCTGTTATCTCCAAAACTAACTGTTCCTTTGTTTGTGTTTTTTAAGACCAAAAACTTTTTCTTTTCACCAGTCATATGTTTTGAGAAACCACTATCAAGATACCATTTCTCTACTTTGTCTTGAGCATGAAAATCAGTTTGAACTATCATTGACTTAGATTTGATCTCATTTCTCTTTTTAGTGAACTCAAGGCTAGATCTATCCAAACTACACATCCTTGCTATATGCCCAAAATTCTTGCACTTGTAACACATGACATTTTTATCCATAAGAGTTGCAAAAGAGTTAACATTTTCCTTACTATGGCTATTCACGGATTTATTGTAATGCATAACTTTGTGACCAAATTTCTTGCAAGAAAAATAGTAGCCATGGAAAGTATTATGTAACCTATTTTGATGCCTTTGATGATTGTTCTTCTTGTGACCAACTGGAATCCATTGCTCTTCAGGATGAAGATTGATCTTGTTGTCTCTTCTTCCTGTCATGATGCTTGAGAACAGAACTCTCTTCCCTAATTTTTTCTTAAAGCCCAGAATAATTCACTTTTGAGATCAAACTTAACCTCTTCATCCTTTTTTGAATTTGTATGTTCTTCTAATAGATCTTTCTTCAAGCTATTAGGATTTTTCTGGAGAGACCCACTTTGATACCAATTGAAGAACACAAGCTTATACTGAGAGGGGGGGTGAATAGTATAAGACCACTTTTTACTTTTTTCTTTCAATTCAACTTTCAACTCAAAATTATGCAGTGTATAGAAAACAGTATCAAGCATAAATCAAAGCAATGCAGAAAACACCATCCACAATAGAGACACAACAATTTACATGGTTCACCCAAAGTGGGCTACTCCACGGATAAAAATTTTCACTATAATTTTATCAACTAAATCTAGGAAACCTTTCCCGATTACAATGTTTATGGGTACCAACCCAAAGGAGACACCAATCCCCTAACTCTGCTCTGGCTGGTGATCATCTAGAAGACCTCTACCTTCGCTGCCCTTAGCAAATGGAACTCTATCCATAGAAGACATCTATCTTCCCTGCTCTGGCTGGAGACCTCTGTCCTCAACTCTGTCACCTCAAAGCTTAGTCCTCGAATTTGCACTAAACACAGTCCTTTGGTCTAGCACAAATGTCCTCTATATTTTTATCTGATCTACACCAAACATAGTCCTTCGGTCTGGCACAAGTCTGTCCTCTTCTTCTTTCTCTGGTCTACACCAAACATAGTCCTTTGGTCTGGCACAAGTTTGTCCTCAAATCTCTTTTTGTTTTGTCATAGTCACACTTGGTTGAAACCAAATTTTGCACTGTCTACGCAAACACAGTAGCACTTGATCGAACATCAACTTATGCACCTCTACGCAATCATAGTAGCACCGTCTTCGCACACTCTACTTCTCGATGATAAAACTTCTCCCCCACACTCTATCTGTGAATATCGCACTTCGAACACACACTTTGATCGATACAAATTCTGTTCAAACAACCCTCATTTTATACTAAAACTTTCAAGATTAAAACTTTGATCCTAATTGGCTGCACAACCCTAAATAATGTCGGCTACAAACCCTAATCTTTGTTGGCCCAGATTTAACTTTGTCGACTCAAATTTAACTCTGCAACTCTTCTGTAGCTTCTACCACGAAACTAAAATATGTCACGATATCACGACATCTTTTGCAACCGTACACTATCTTATGGCTTTTATCGTGATATCACGACACTTTAGTTGTTGATGACTTTGACTAAGCTCTTGTCGCGATATCACGACACTTCTCACTTTGTCAGCAACAACTTTTCTTTTGTCATGAAATCATGACACTTATGCCTTTGCTGACGTCATCGTCACTTTTTTCATGAAATCATGACATTTCTCGCTTTATCAACCTCTTCTCGGCTTGCACTAGCAAAAATGAAACATGTTGCGAAATCACGATGCTTTCGCTGCCTTAAGCTCTTCTCTACCTTACGCTCGTGAAACTGGAACATGTCGCAAAATCGTGACGCTTTCACCTTTGATCTCTTCCTTCTTGAATTCATCATGAAATCGTGACGCTTCTTCTATTGAAGACTTGCTTATTGTTTCTGTCGTGAAATCATGACACTTTCTCCAACTGAATGCTGCCATCTCAACCTGTCATGAAATCGTGACACTTTCTCCAACTGAAAGCTGCCATCTCAACCTGTCATGAAATCACGACACTTTTTGCATCCGTACGACTTCTTTGTATCCTGTCGTGAAATCGTGACACTTCTCATTTCATACTCTTCCCTTTGCTGCATGTCACAAAATCGTGACAGTTCTCACTTTGAGCTTTTCAACATGTCACAAAATTGTGACACTTTTCGAGATACTTTATCTCTCTTCGAACTTGTCACAAAATCATGACAGTTCACACTGTGGACTCTCCCTTCTGCATCATGTCATGAAATCATGACACTTTTTCATTCGTACAACCTTCCTTGCATTATGTCATGAAATTGTGACACTTTTCACCTTGCTTTCTTTCTCTACCAACATGTTGTGAAATCATGACAGTTTTTCCAGCTTCTTCTCTCTCTTCCAACATGTCGTGAAATCGTGACAGTTTTGCCAGATTCTTCTCTCTCTTCTCACATGTCACGAAATCGTGACACTTTTTCAAAAATATTTCTCTCTCCTGCCTAAGTCGCGAAAATGCAACATGTCGTGATATCGCAACATTTTTCCAACTTACTTTCTTTCGAACCTGTCAAGCCGAACCTTCAACAAAAACACATTATTTTACATCAAATCAAATTCTTTCAAAAACTCCTTGACATTAATGACAACTTATTTACTTGAGAAATTGCAAAGAACTCAAGGTACCCAAAATTGCCAACAAAATTTATACTGAAGAAGTCAAGCCAGTAAGACAACCCTAGAGAAGACTGAATCCTGGCCTAAGAGATATTGTAAAGGAAGAAATTGAAAAACTTTTGGAGGTAGGATTCATTTACCTAATTTTTGATAGCCAGTGGGTCTCTCCATTGGTTATAGTTCCTAATAAAAATGGAAAAATGAGAGTATGTGTAGACTATAGAGAGCTGAATAAAGTGACATACAAAGACCATTTTCCATTACCTTTCATAGATTAGGTGTTAGATACCCTTGCTAGAAAGAAATACTTTTGTTTTCTTGATGGATTTAGTGGATATAATCAAATTCAGGTTGCACCTAAATATCAAGAAAAAAAACCTTTACCTATCCATGGGGAACATTTGCCTATAGGGTTTTACCTTTTGGTTTGTGTAATGCCCCAACAACATTTCAACGAGCAGTTTTAGCAATTTTTTCTGATCTGACTATCAACAATGTTGAGATAAACATGGATGATTTCACAGTATGCAGACAGACTTTTGACTTTACATTAGAAAACCTTGACAAAGTTTTAGCTCGTTGTGAAACAAAATAGTTATCCTTGAATCCAGAAAAATGTGTTATGATGATGGAGGAAGGAATAGTTCTTGGTCATCACATCTCTCCTCAAGGAATCCAGGTAGATCCAAAGAAGGTGTAAATTATCAAGAATATTCTTCCTCCTAAAACTCAGACTAATGTCAGAAGATTCCTAGGACACATTGGTTTTTACTACAGGTTTATTCCCAGCTTTAGCACAATAGCCAATCCCATGTTTGCCCTATTGACTAAAGATTCTGAATTTTCCTGGAATGCAAGGTGTCAGGAATAATTTGAAGCTCTGAAAGAAAAATTAGTAACTCCACCTGTGTTAAGAGGACCTAATTGGACATTACCATTTCACATACAGACTAATGCTTCCAATACAGCAATTGGAGCAACATTGGGACAAATTGACAATGGTGAACACTATGCCATCTACTACATTAGCAAGAATTTGATAGGAGCTGAGAAAAATTATACCACAACTGAGAAAGAATTCTTGGTAGTAATTTATGTCATCAACAAATTCAGGCATTACATCACAGGTTATCAAATATTTATTCACACAGATCACACAACCATTAAGTATTTTATGAATAAGCCTATTGTAAGTGCAAAAATTATTCGTTGGTTACTGTTGCTGCAAGAATTTGATATCACTATAATAAAAAAAATAGGAAAAGATAATGTTGTAGCAGATTTCTTGTCCAGATTACAGAACACAGATGAAGGGGAATTAGTTGAAGACACCTTTCTTAATGAAAAATTATTTTCTATATCAGTCCAATCACCTTGGTTTGTAGATATAGCCAATTACTTGGTCACATGAAAAGTTCCTCCACATTTCACTTCAAAAAAAAATTGATCAAACAAAGTTCTTCTTTTGAATGGATCAAGGGTATACTTTTTAAGTGCATTCTTGACCATGTGTTACGTAGGTGCATCCGAAAGGATGAGGTGTATGATATCCTTAGGACTTGTCATGATGAACCCTCAGGTGGACACTACCCTGTAAAAAGCACAATTAGGAAAATATTAGGGACAGGATATTATTAGCCATATTTTCACAAGGATGTGAAAAAGTACATTAGGCATTGTGATGCATGCCAAATAATGGGGAAACCCACTCATACAAATGAAATGCCACTACAACCTCAATTGGTTTTAGAGCCATTTGAGAGGTGGGGGCTTGATTTTGTAGGACCTATTGATCCACCTTCTCAAGGAAAGGTGCATATTCTAGTATGCACTAATTACTTGACAAAGTGGGTAGAGGTGCGTGCTTTCAAACATGCTCATGAAGAAAAGGTCACTAATTTCTTATATACTCAAATTTTTTAGAGATTTGGAGCTCCTCGGTCTATCACCACAGACCAAGGACCCCAATTTGTATCTAAATTCATTGAGGCATTTATAGAATTATATGAAATCAAACATAGAAAATCATCACCTTATCACCCATAAGCAAATGGCTAGGTTGAGGTAACAAACAGGGAACTAGAACAAATA